>OY288289.1:49205126-59205126 GCA_958450335.1 Hibiscus tridactylites | reverse complement strand
AGGAAAGTTTAAATGTTCTTAAATACTTTAATCCAATTACCATTTAAAGAACAAGTACACAAATACATTGATACTTACTAGAAGTACATATATCCACTCGTTGGTTGCTTTCGATTTTCCTCACTTTCGATACTCTCCGGCTCCATTTCAATGGTGTCATCTTCACGAACAACATTTTCATGAGCCATTTCAGTGTCATCTTCACGAACAACATCTTCGTGATCCTTTGCACCCATCTTATAGTAACCGCTTGAGTTCTCTGAAAAAAGTATCGATATTCATTTTCTACCGACAATATCAATTTCTACCTATAAGTTCTATGAACAAAGTACCGATATTTATTTTCTAACTATAATTACAATTTCGACGTATAATCGATCTGAAATCCTATTTTACTTCAAAATCCCTAAACCCAAAACCTTAACCACAATTTCTGAATACTACATTACCAAAAAATTAGGGTTTCGACAACATACTTTTTACTTCAAAATCCCTAAACCCAAAATCTTTCCTTTCGATTCTGATACACCACGACTTCAAAAACGCCTCCCTTCTATTTCACAGCAACCAAAATCGGTTCGATTTCAAATACTCTCTTAGGTTTTCTGTAAATGCAAGCAATACAAGGATTGTATTAGAGTAGATACTTTTTAACCGGTTATATCAATTATATTTAATCAATACAATTCCCCAAGTTTCGATACTTTTTTGAATTGTGTCGATTCTTTCAACCCCTTTTCTGTTTCAAAATCCTTTTAAATTACTAATGTACCGATTCTTTCGTACATGTTCTTACAAATGTATCGACACCAAACAAACAATACGGTAACGAGTTACCTGTTACATTATATGTATTAATAATGTAACCGGTTATGTCAAATTTACTTCTATTTTACCGATTCTTTTGACATATTCTTAAAAAAGTATCGACACCAAACAAACAATCCGGTAACGATTTACCGGTTACATTATATGTATTAATAATGTAACATGTTATGTCTAATTTTTTCTATTGTACTGATTCTTTTGCACATGTTCTTACAAAAGTATCGACGCCAAACAAACAATACGGTAACAATTTACATGTTACACTGTTTGTATTAATAATGTAACCGGTTTGGCCTTTTTTTTCCGTTAATGTCAAATTAGCTTCTAAAGGATAGATACTTTTTATTAGTACCGTGGAAACAGAATCGATACTTTCGAGCCCTTGGTATCGATAAAATTGTATAAAGTGTTACAAAAGTATCTATTTTTTCGATACTTCTTTCAATTAATTACAAAATACTATGCACAAAGTATCGATATTTTCGATACTTTTTTTCAACCGGTTACTTTGCTTTTAAAAAAGTATCCATACTTTTCAAAAAGTATAGATACTTTCGAAATTATCAACAAAATAAGTAATTTACTCAAAATTATCAACAAATTAGGCGCTACCGAATATGTTGATACTCAAATCAACAAAATAGGTAATTTTACCGATGTTTTTATCGTGAGATTTTCCAAGGCCCCATCAACTCAAAATTATCAACAAATTAGGCGCTACCGAATATGTTGATACTCGGATCAACAAAATAGGTAATTTTACCGATTTTGTTATCTTTAACCGGTCACCTTTTTAACCGGTCACGTCATATATTAGCCGTATATTAACCGCCTCACAGCAGAACTGCCCCATTCCACGGTGAATCATTTTCCATCACAAAATAAGTGAATAAGGAGCGCACCGTTTGTTATTCAGGAAGAGAATAGCTGACCATTTTCTTCACTATGCATACACGTGGCGTGATCTCATGGTGTGAATATTGAAAATAAAAACAAAATGGAAGGGTTTAGATTAGGTGGAGACAATGAAAGGATAGCTACAAATGACAAAAAGTGAGAAAAGCAAACGCAATGTGGCAATATATCTTTGTGCTTTAGAGTTTAGAGTTAAAACGCAATTAAAGATTTAAGGTTTAAAGTTTTTAAGGTTTAGTGTTTTAGGGTCTAAAGTTTAAAGGTTTAGGGGTTTAGGGTTTTGATTTAGTGTTTAAATTTAGGGATTGCATTTAACGTGTTTTAGTTTAGGGTTTAATGTTTCATTTTTAGTTTAGGGTTTATGGTTTTGAATTTTGATTTTATGTATCGAACCATAAACCCTAAACCCTTAAATCCTAAACCTAAACCCCTAAACCATAAACCATAAACCCTAATATATGTAAGTATGTATAGATGTATCTATCAATGTATGAACCCTAAACCCTTAATGAATTTTCCCTAAAACCCTAAACCCTAAGCACTTAAATCCTAAACCTAAACATTACACCATAAACCCTAAACTTTAAACCCTAATGTATGTATGTATGTATGTATGTATATATGTATCAATGCATAAACCCTAAACCTTTAATGAATTTTCACTTAACCATAAACCCATAAATCCTAAAAATAAACCCTATAAACCCTAAACCCTAATATATGTAACTATATATGTATGTGCCTATCAATGTCTGAGCCCTAAACCCTTAATGAATTTTTCATAAACCCTAAACTCTAAACTCAAAACCATTAACACTAAACCTAAACCCTTAAATCATCAACATAAACCCCTAAACCATAAACTTTAAACCTTAAATCCTAATGTATGTAAGTATGTATGTGTGTATCTATCAATGTATGAACCCTAAACCCTTAATTAATTTTTCCTAAACCTTAAACTCTAAACTATAAACCATTAACCATAAACCCTAAACACTTAAATCATCAACATAATCCACTAAACTCTAAACTCTAAACCCTAAATCCTAATGTATGTAAGTATGTATGTGTGTATCTATCAATATATGAACCCTAAACCCTTAATGAATTTTCCCTAAGCACTTAAATCCTAAATCTAAACCTTGCACCAAAACCCTAAACCCTAATTTATGTAACTATGTATGTATGTACCTATCAATGTATGGACCCTAAACCCTTAATGAATTTTCCCTTAAACCTAAACTCTTAATTCCTAAACCTAAACCCATAAACCCCATAAACCCTAAACCTTAAACCCTAATGTATATAACTATGTATATATGTACCTATCAATGGTTGAGCCCTAAACCCTTAATGAATTTTCCCTAAACCCTAAACCATTAAATCCTCAACTTAAACCCATAAACTATAAACTCTAAACCCTAAACCCTAATGTATATAAGTATGTATGTATGTATGTATGTATGTATGTATGTATGTATGTATGTATGTATGTATGTATGTATGTATGTATGTATGTATGTATGTATGTATGTATGTATGTATGTATGTATGTATGTATGTATGTATGTATGTATGTATGTATGTATGTATGTATGTATGTATGTATGTATGTATGTATGTATCTATCAATGTATAAACCCTAAACCCTTAATGAATTTTCCATAAACCCTAAACCTTAAGCACTTAAATCCTAAACCTAAACCCTACACCATAAACCCTAATATATGTAAGTATGTATGTACCTATCAATGTATGAACCATAAACCCTTAATGAATTTTCACTTAACCCATAAACCCTAATGTATATAAGTATATGTGTATGTACATATCAATGTATGAACCCTGAACCCTTAATGAATTTTCCCTAAACCATAAACCATAAACCACAAACACTAAACCCTAAACCATAAATCCTAATATATGTAAGTATGTATCTATTAATGTATGAACCCTAAACTATTAATGAATTTTCCCTAAACCCTAAACCCTAAATCGTCCAGTGTTTTATAATTTTAATTTGATATTTCTGCTCATTATAGCCCTTAAATCTTTATTTATATTCCAAATTGACCCCTACTAATTGTTTTTTTAATTAGTCAAATAATATATAATTTTACTTTGACATTTTGTTCATTCTAGTCCCTAAACTTTATTTATATTTCAAATTGACCACTTTTTATTTTTTAAATTAGTCTGATGTTTTATAATTTTAATTCGATATTTTGTTCATTCTAGTCCATTAACTTTATTTTAATTTGTTCGATGTTCTATAATTTTAATTTGATATTTTGTTCAGTCTAGTCCCCTAAACTTTAGTTTAATTCTAAATTGACCCCTATTTATTGTTTTTTTAATTTGTCCAATATTTTATAATTTTAATTTTGTACTTAGTTCATTCTAGTCCCTTAACTTTATTTCAATTCCAAATTGACCCTTATTCATTATTTTTTAATTCGTCTAATGTTTTATAATTTTAATTTGATATTTTCATCATTCTAGACCCTAAATGTAACCCCCTTGTCTCGGTCTGGCCGGATGACCGGTCTGAGTAGGCCACACGGGGAAAACCGAAGTGAAACATGCTAAGGCTCCCCTTCGGTTAGCAACCCTATTTTTTCTTTTACTTATCTTTTCTAAAGGCTCAATCAAGTCCTATGTGATCATAACAACGGAATGAAAAGCGAAAGACAAATATTCGAACCCAAAACGGCATTTAAACGGCCCAATTTTAATCCATTAAGCAGGCCGTTTCGAAACACCCTTGGGGCGTATCGAAACGCCTTGATCGGGTCAACTGCCCAAAGCCCATACGAAGGGGCCATATCGGAACGGAGGTCAATCGTTCCGAAACGCCCTCAACGGTCAACTTTTCGTGGTCAACGAGATTTTGACCGTTTCGAAACCTTTAGACCCGTTTCGAAACGCTTTCATCTCGTCATTTTCTCAGAATTCCAGTAGCCAAAACGTTTCGATACCCGTTCCGAAACGGGGGATTCACAGGCCAAACCTTATCGGAACGCGTTCCGATACGGGGTCCCTGAAGCCTTACCCGTTCCGAAACGGCCCAGCTCGTTTCGAAATGCGGGCTGTCTACAACCCTTGAAAACCAGACTTAAGCATTTTGCAACAAGCCTAGAGGTCCCAAACGACCCTAAAAGACACTTAGCACCCACATACATGAACTAGAGGCATGAGTCCTAAGGCAAGGCATGCTTAAACAAACATAAGGCATAAGATGAGACTTCTCTAGACTCATTCAAACATACACACATCAATCTACCACCAAGAATTAGCATACGAGGCATTGAATCTAACAAAGACCATACAAGTCAAGGATTTCATGCAATTCCATAGTGATGGCATACTAGCAAGCAAAGGTCCCATAAACAAGATAGTCAAACCTAGGGCACACATACACCACCATACTTTCATTTTTAGGCACATTCAAAGCAACATGATAAGCATAGTCCGCAAACCATGAACAAAAGCATAACACATCCATGAGTTTAACATGCTCAAACACAATCACCTAAGGAGTTTGACACCAACTCCTAAAACTCTATACCCCATCGTTTAGGCATTATTACAAAATGCAAATCATACTTGTGTTAGCTTGAGAACTCCAAAAGCTCCTCCCTCGCCCGCTTGCCTCCCTAAACTCTAACGATCTTGACGTTGGAAACAAAGAGAGCGTAAGCTACTAGCTTAGTGAGAGAGGCTCTACAATCCAAAACATGCAGTTTTTCCAAAACACATTTTATATGCAAGAAAAGCAATGGATGCATGAAGTGACTATCTCAACAACAACACATGGTTTGTGCAAGCACAAACAACATACAAATACGGTGGGACTACACATCACCGTTTCGACTAGTAGATTTCCAATGGGACTACACATCAAAGTACTTTCCTACTAGTCGTTACCGGTGGGACTACACATCACCGTAGTTTAGACCACCATCACGTGAGTCACGACTTCAACTCGAGTACACATTAACAACTTAAAATGTACATGTTAATCACAACATATAACCATTCAACCTATCACAACAACATAGGAGTAGAGAGGCTTACACTCAAGTTTAGGTGAACCCTCAAGGTCCCACCCAAACCCCAAAGATCCCAAAATGTGCACAATCCAAAGATTAACCAATATACTCACCGTTGTTACCCAAGTGAAGACCGAAGACCAAGCTTTAGACTCTGAAATCCCCGGATTTGTCCCCGAAGCTTCACCAACTAAATTTCTCGCTTTTAAACATTCCAACAAAAAGTAAACAATCCCAAATCAGTCCACATTCCGAAATAGTCAACCCGGATTATATACCAAACACAAGACATCCAAATTCCCTTCAAAACAAACCCAAAATTCATATTCCCGAGCAGCCCCTAAGCACACCCTAAAACCAATGATTCCAACCCTTAAATTACTCCCTAAAGCCTCCAAAACAGCCCTTACATATAGCCTATCCATCAGCCCTCTTATTTCCACATAAAACACCCACATATCTCAACTCCAAACCTCCCAAAAACCCAAATCCGGGAAATTTAGCAAAACCCTTTAAAAATCATACAAGTTGGACCCTATGTTTCCTAAACAACATTTCTAACATCAATCAATTAAAATATTTAGTCAAGAACAATAAAGGCACCATTTTTAAATCAAAACTTCCAAAAACTCATATTCCAAAAACATGGGTAAAGTGAAAAATAGTGGTACTTCCAAAGAGAGGAAGATGAGAGTAAGTCTAAAACAAGCTTACCTTTGAAAAATCTTCAAGGATGAGTGAGCTATGGAATGGAATAGTAACCTAAGAATGGGGGGGGGTTGACGTTGGAAGAAAAATGGAGAGGAGAGAAGAAGATGAGCCAAAAGCATATTTTAATGTTTGTTTAAAATTGAAAAAGCCAAAGACCAAAATACCCTTAATGAAATAGGAAATCACAATGGGAGATATCCATGGCTAAATGGGCTCATTTTGAAAATGGTCCAACTTAATTTTATTTATCTTAAAACCCGAGGCCTAAACCATTATTTAATTATTGTTTTCACCCGACCCCCGAACCCGGGTGTTACAACTCTCCCCTACTTAAGGAATTTCATCCCCGAAATTACCTGACGGAAACAAATACGGAAACTGCTCAAGCATGTCAGCTTTCCTCTCCCACGTGGCCTCTTCCACACCTCTATGTCTCCATAATACCTTGACCAACTCTATGGTCTTGCCACGCAACACCTTGCTATCAGAAGCAAGTAACTCCTCTGGTTCATCATTGTATGACAAGTCCGGGTTTAACTCTATTTCTTCCACTGGCATAACATGGGACGGATCCGATCTATACCTCCTAAGCATCGACACATGAAATACATCATGAATCTTCTCTAGCTCAGTTGGGAGCCTCAATCTATACGCAACCAGACCAATTCTTTCAACTATCTCATAAGGCCCTATGTACCTTGGGCTCAACTTGCCCTTCCTCCCAAACCTCATCACTTTCTTCCAAGGTGAGACTTTCAAAAACACTTTATCCCCCACGGAGTACTCTACCTCCTTCCTCTTTAAGTCGGCATAGGACTTTTGTCGATCTGAAGCTGCTTTTAAGCGATCACATATCAACTTCACCTTCTCGGTGGTTCCCTTAAGAAATTCGGGCATCGGCACAAGTTTCTGTCCAGCCTCGACCCAACAAATCGAAGTTCTACACTTCCTACCATACAATGCCTCATAAGGAGCCATCTGTATACTCGACTGAAAGTTGTTGTTATACGCAAACTCCACTAACGGTAGGTGTTTCTCCCACGTCCCCTGAAAATCAATGATACAACACCTCAACATATCTTCCAATATCTGAATTTCCCTCTAAGACTGCCCATCTGACTGCGGATGATACGAAGTGCTGAAGTTCAACCAAGTACCCAAGGCCCGATGCAAACACTCCCAAAACCTGGCGGTAAATCTTGAATCTCGGTCTGATACAATTGACTTCGGTACCCCATGTAGTCTCATTATCTCCCCGGATATACAGTTCGGCTAACTTGTCCAAAGTATAGGTAGTATGAACCGGTATGAAGTGGGCACACTTAGTAAATCTATCCACAATCACCCACACTGAATTTTTCTTCGAAGGAGTCAACGGTAGTCCTGACACAAACTCCACAGTGATACGCTCCCAATTCCATTCCGGAATTTTCAACGGTTGCAATAACCCTGGGGGAAACTGGTGCTCAGCCTTGACTCTCTGACAAACCATACATCTACTTACAAACTCGGCTACATCCCTTTTCAATCCAACCCAAAAATACTCTTCCTTCAACCCTCGATACATCTTCGTGCTACCCGGATGCATAGCAAAAGGACTATTGTGAGCCTCACTCAAGATCGTACGCCTCAACTCGGCATCCTCCGGAACCACTATCCTATCCTTGAAACATAGGATCCCATGCTCTCCAAAACAATACTCTTTAGGCCTATCTTCGGCTATGTCTTGCACGTGAGGTGCCAAAGACTCATCTCGAAACTGCTTCTCACGAATCAACTGAACCAATGATGGCTTGACCTGAAGCTCGGCTATCAATCCACCATCCGTAGACACACTCAACCTTGCAAACATTGCTCGCAACTCAACGACCACCTTCCTACTCAAGGCATCGGCCACCACATTTTCCTTGCCCGGATGGTACTCAATGGTAAGGTCATAGTCCTTAAGAAGCTCTAACCACCTTCGCTGCCTGAGGTTTAACTCTCTCTGAGACATCAAATATTTCAAAATCTTGTGGTCGGTGTACACAGTGCACTTCTCACCATAAAGATGGTGTCTCCAGATCTTCAATGCGAACACCATTGCTGCCAACTCTATGTCATGTGTGGGGTAATTCTTCTCATGGGCCTTCAACTGTCGTGAAGCATACGCTACTACCTTACCTTCTTGCATAAGCACACAACCTAGCCCTACGTAGGACGCATCACTGTAAATCATAAACTCTCTCCCCGGCTCAGGCTGAATCAAAATGGGAGCTTCGGTGAAAGCTTTCTTCAATCTCTCAAACGCTTCTTGTCTTGCATCTGACCATTCATACGGAACATTCTTCTGTAGCAACTTGGTCAACGGAGCCGCTATCCTCGAGAACCCCTCCACAAACCTTCTATAGTATCCCGCCAAACCTAGGAAGCTGGGGATTTTTGTCACTGACTTCGGTTGTTTCCAATTCACAATAGCTTCAATCTTCTTGGGATCTACACTAATTCCACTAGCCGAGATCACGTGACCTAGGAAGACCACCTCCCTAATCCAAAACTCACACTTACTTAGCTTGGCATACAACTGATTCTCAAGTAGGGTCCGAAGCACTAACCTTAAATGCTCATCGTGCTCCTCTTCGGTCCTAGAGTACACTAGGATGTCATCAACAAACACTACCACAAACCTGTCCAAGAACTTATGAAACACTCGGTTCATCATATCCATGAAGGCTGCTGGAGCGTTGGTCAATCCAAAAGGCATCACCAAAAACTCATAATGTCCATAACGTGTACGAAAGGATGTCTTCAGGATGTCCACATCCTTTACCTTCAACTGATAGTATCCGGACCTCAAGTCAATCTTCGAAAACACGGAAGAACCCCTCAACTGGTCTAGCAAGTCATCAATCATAGGCAAGGGATATTTGTTTTTCACCGTTACCTTATTCAACTGCCTATAATCTATACACATTCTCATGCTACCATCATTCTTTTTTACAAACAAGACCAGAGCACCCCACGGGGAAACACTAGGCCTAATGAAACCTCTATCTGTCAACTCCTGAAGCTGTGTCTTCAACTCTTTCAACTCCTTCGGTGCCATTCTATATGGAGCAATCAACACCGGTGCAGAATCAGAATATGTCTCAATAGCAAACTCAATTGCTCTATCTGGAGGCAAGCCTAGTAGCTCTTCCGGAAAAATACTCGGAAAATCACATACTATTCTGATGTCCTGAGGCCTCACCTCACTCATAACCGGATTCGTTACATAAGCCAAGTAAGCCTGACACCCTGAACTCAACAACCTCTGAGCTTCTAAAGCTGAAACCACATTGGACAGGAACTTGACATTCTCCCCAACTACCACAACCTCAAAGTCATCGGTAAGCCTCAAAGAGACTCTCTTAGTCTCGAAGTCAACCCTAGCTCTATACTCTACAAGCCAATCCATGCCCAAAATCACGTCAAAGCCATAGAAGGGTAACTCCATCATATCGACCGGAAATACGTGGCCCTGAACCATCAAGGGACACCTCCTATACACCTTCCTAACTACCATTGTATCGCCAAAAGAGCTAGTGACATTTACACCTATCTCTAACCAATCACATGGTAACCCTAACGACTTAGCATGTTCACCCAAAATATAAGAATGTGTTGACCCCGAGTCTATCAATGAAAGTAAACTCAAAGACTGTAATGTGAAATTACCTGCAATGACATCAGTGTCATTTCCAGCCTCTCGTTGAGCGTACACCCTAGCCGGTCCTCCTCCCTCGGGCTGTACTGCTACCACATGAGCCAAGTTCCTCTAACTCTCATTCCTCGGCTGAAAGTTCCCACGACCGCGCCCACGGCCTCTTTGATGCTCAAAACCCCTAGCTGGAGCCGGTCTGCCCCTAACTGGGTGTGGACAATCACGCCTCAAATGGTCTCGGGAGCTACAGTTCCAACACGCCCAAAACATACCCATACACTCACCTGGGTGGCGTCTCCCGCACCTAGTGCACTTCGGAATGTGTCCAACGACCCCTTGGCTCTGACGGCCCTGACCATGGATACCACCCCTAGGTCTCGTATCCGGCTGGTACCTCCTATCTCTATGCCTCTTCGCATGATCTCTATCCTAGTTCACATGTCTCTTTCCGGAGTCAGACCCACCGGCACGTGCCCTAGAGCTTAAATTTTGCTCTATATCCTTGGCCCTAGAGACCAAGAAATCAAACTCAGTGTAGTCGGAGGCTAGCATGTAGGTCTTCACATCTGTAGTCAACCCATATCTGAAACGCTCACATCGCTCCTTCTCATCTGGAATCAACTTTGGCGCGTATTGGCTCAACCTCACAAACTGGATCTCATACTCAGACACGGTCCTATTACCTTGAACCAAAGCCATGAAGTCTCTTTTCTTTTCATCCAAGTACCGAACCCCGAGGTACTTCCACTTGAAGGCATTTCTGAAGAACTCCAATGTGACATCCGCCTCGGCCATACCGGAAATAACAGTGGTCCACCAAGTATAAGCATCTCCCTGAAGCAATGAGACGATGCATCCCAACTTACGTGCATCCAAACACTCCATCTGACCCAAGAAGCAAGTAGTACTCTCAAGCCAGCCTTCTGAACCCTCCGAAGACAGCCCACGAAACTCAACTGCCCCTAAGTTACGAAGCCTCTCTAGGGGTAATCCTGTCCCCGCACCCTGATGTGGTGCTGCAGCTTGCATGCCGACCAAAGATGTCTGAAAAGCTCCGGCTATGGTCTGAATCAAATGAGCCACATCTGGACCTGCCTGGCCTTGGCCCGCTTGAGCCCCATTACCTCCCACGTTAGCCTCAGCTTGAGGCCCATTACCGTCACCTCCATCGTTCCCTCCATTACCATCGGGAGCATGAAGATCAGGAGGCACATTCTCGGGTGCCTGGTCACCCGCTCTAGGCCGTCCCCTCGGTCTCACCATAGCAATTAAAATAATCTAAAACAGCAAACACACAACAACAAGGAAACGTTAGGTTAGCAAAAAGGGCAAGGACTCCGGTTCTCAAGCTCTTTAAACCAAAACAATTTTCCTTTTTATTTTGACAACAACGCCTAACAATGGGGACTTGAACCAACTCTCAAACAACAGCAAGGTCACTATAGCATGCATTCATACACCGTGTTAGAGACAAAATTTAGACATACATGGCAAAACACCCATAATACCTTAACTCACCTCACTTACATGCCCGAGGTCTCGGAAACCTCAGGCTCTGATACCAATAAATGTAACCCCCTCGTCCCGGTCTGGCCAGTCCGAGTAGGCCACACGGGGAAAACCAAAGTGAAACCCGCTAAGTCTCCCTTTCGGTTAGCAACCCTATTTTTTTTCTTTTAACTTATCTTTTCTAAAGGCTCAATCAAGTCCTATGTGATCATAACAGCGGAATGAAAAGCGAAAGACAAACATTCGAACCCAAAACAACATTTAAACGGCCCAATTTTAATCCATTAAGCAGGCCGTTTCGAAACACCCTTGGGGCGTATCGAAACGCCTTGACCGGGTCAACTGCCCAAAGCCCATACGAAGGGGCCGTATCGGAACGGAGGTCAACCGTTCCGAAACTCCCTCAATGGTCAACTTCTCGTGGTCAACGAGATTTTGACCATTTCGAAACCTTTAGACCCGTTTCGAAACGCTTTCATCTCGTCATTTTCTCAGAATTCCAGTAGCCAAAACGTTTCGATACCCGTTCTGAAATGGGGGATTCACAGGCCAAATCATATCGAAACGCGTTCTGATATGGAGTCCTTGAAGCCTTACCCGTTCCGAAACGGCCCAGCTCGTTTCGAAACGCGGGCTGTCTGCAACCCTTGAAAACCAGACTTAGGCGTTTTGCAACAAGCCTAGAGGTCCCAAACGACCCTAAAAGACACTTAGCACCCACATACATGAACTAGAGGCATGAGTCCTAAGGCAAGGCATGCTTAAACACACATAAGGCATAAGATGAGACTTCTCTAGACTCATTCAAACATACACACATCAATCTACCACCAAGAATTAGCATACGAGGCATTGAATCTAACAAAGACCATACAAGTCAAGGATTTCATGCAATTTCATAGTGATGGCATACTAGCAAGCATAAGGTCCCATAAACAAGATAGTCAAACCTAGGGCACACATAGGCCACCAACATACACTTTTAGGCACATTCAAAGCAACATGAAAAGCATAGTCCGCAAACCATGAAACAAAAGCATAACACATACATGAGTTTAACATGCTCAAACACAATCACCTAAGGAGTTTGACACCAACTCCTAAAACTCTATACCCCATCGTTTAGGCATTATTACAAAACGCAAATCATACTTGTGTTAGCTTGAGAACTCCAAAAGCTCCTCCCTCACCCGCTTGCCTCCCCAAACTCTAACGATCTGCACGTTGGAAACAAAGAGAGCGTAAGCTACTAGCTTAGTGAGAGAGGCTCTACAATCCACAACATGCAGTTTTTCCAAAATAAATTTTATATGCAAGAAAAGCAATGGATGCACGAAGTGACTATCACAACAACAACACATGGTTTGCGCAAGCACAACCAACATACACATACGGTGGGACTACACATCACCGTTTCGACTAGTAGATTTCCAATGGGACTACACATCAAAGTACTTTCCTACTAGTCACTACCGGTGGGACTACACATCACCGTAGTTTAGACCACCATCACGTAAGACACGACTTCAACTCGACTACACATTAACAACTTAAAATGTACATGATAATCACAACATATAACCATTCAACCTATCACAACAACATAGGAGTAGAGAGGCTTACACTCGGGTTTAGGTGAACCCTCAAGGTCCCACCCAAACCCCAAAGATCCCAAAATGTGCACAATCCAAAGATTAACCAATCTACTCACCGTTGTTACCCAAGTGAAGACCGAAGACCAAGCTTAAGACTCTGAAATCCCCGGATTTGTCCCCGAAGCTTGACCAACCAAATTTCTCGCTTCTAAACATTCCAACACAAAGTAAACAATCCCAAACCAGTCCACATTCCGAAATAGTAAACCCGGATTATATACCAAACACAAGACATCCAAATTCCCTTCAAAACAAACACAAAATTCATATTCCCGAGCAGCCCCTAAGCACACCCTAAAACCAATGATTCCAACCCTTAAATTACTCCCTAAAGCCTCCAAAACAGCCCTTACATATAGCCTATCCATCAGCCCTCTTATTTCTACATAAAACACCCCAATATCTAAACTCAAAACCTCCCAAAAACCCAAATCCGGGAAATTTAGCAAAACCCTTTAAAAATCATACAAGTTGGACCATGTGTTTCCTAAACAACATTTCTAACATCGATCAATTAAAATATTTAGTCAAGAACAATAAAGGCACCATTTTTAAATCAAAACTTCCAAAAACTCATATTTCAAAAACATGGGTAAAGTGAAAAATAGTGGTACTTCCAAAGAGAGGAAGATGAGAGTAAGTCAAAAACAAGCTTACCTTTAAAAAATCTTCAAGGATGAGTGAGCTATGGAATGGAATAGTAACCTAAGAATGGGGGGGGGGGGGGGGGTTGACGTTGGAAGAAAAAGGGAGATGAGAGAAGAAGATGAGCCAAAAGCATATTTTAATGTTTGTTTAAAATTGAAAAAGTCATAGACCAAAATAGCCTTAATGAAATAGGAAATCACAATGGGAGATATCCATGACTAAATGGGCTCGTTTTGAAAATGGTCCAACTTAATTTTAATTATCTTAAAACCCGAGGCCCAAACCATTATTTAATTATTATTTTCACCCGACCCCCGAACCCGGGTGTTACACTAAAACTTTATTTTTATTCCAAATTGACCCACATTTATTTTTTTAGTTTGTCCAATGTTTTATAATTTTAATTTTAAATTTTGTTCATTCTAGACCCTAAAACTTTATTTTTATTCTAAATTGACCTCTACTTATTGTTTTTTAATTATTCTAATTTTTATACTTTTAATTTGATATTTATGTTCATTATAGTCCCAAAAACTTTATTTTTATTCCAAATTGACCCATTTTCATTGTTTTCTTTTAAATTTGTCTAATGTTTTATAATTTTAATTTGATATTTTTGTTTATTATAATCCGTGAAACTTTATTTTTAATCCAAATTGACCTCTTTTCAGTCCAAATTAACCCATTTTCATTATTTTTTAATTACTCCAATGTTTTATAATTTTAATTTGATATGACTTTAAAAAATTAACTCCAAATCAATGACGATTGACGAAGGTCAACCTAAAGTCTATCGACTACTTATATGGTTGTACCGAACTCAAACTCAATACGAATTCCAATCCCGAAAATACCCTGACCTGAAACTACCCGACCTGAAATGCACCCGACCCGAAATGCAACTGACCTGAAATGAACCCGGCCTGAAATGAACCCGACCTAAATTGGACCCGACCTAAACAGACCCGACCTGATACAGACCCGACCTGAAATTGACTCGACCTGAAATGAACCAGATCTGAAGTGTATCTGAACCCGAATTAACCTATCAATTATCTGCTTCGGACTCGATCCATTTTGACCCGACCTGAAATGTACCATCACCCAACCCGAGTCGAGTCAAAACAGAAAAATAACATGAAATGACATGTACCCAATTTTACCTGACCTGACAGTACCCGACCTGAAACCCATTAGATTACATGTTTTTACATCCCTATTGTTAACCTAAGAGCTCTCATCATCCATTTCAAAATTTAATCTCTTTTAATTCAATATGTAATCGGTTCAATTAACTATTAAAAGATAATCTTGAAAATATCTTTAAAAAGTAGGGAGTCTGCTACTCGTGGTTGTTGGGTTCTCATTTAATATTAACACGATTTTTTAATTAATAAGTTTATCCTGTATTTATATTTAACATTTTGACACCATTTCTCATTTATGAATTATTATTATTTGACACGCTGTGTGGAGTTTTTTCCTCTATAAATAATTGGGAAAGCTACACCGGTGGTCCCCAAACTATTACTGTTCTCCTATTTTGGTCCCTAAACTATGTTTTTCGGCAAAACCGTCCCATCTGTTACATAGTTCTCCTGTTTTGGTCCCCCGACGTTAAATAGCTAACGGTTTTGCTGACATGGCATTTTTTAAATATTTTTTAATCATTTCTCTCTCCTCTTAAAAAATGCCACGTCAGCAAAACCATTAATTATTTAACGCCAGGGACCAAAATAGGAGAACTATGTAACAGAAGGGACGCTTTTGCCGAAAAACATAGTTTGGGGACCAAAATAAGAAAATAGTAATAGTTTGGGGACCACCGGTGTAATTTTCCCTAAATAATTTATATTCAAAGCTGATTGATTGTGTTGAGTGACTTATATAATGTGATCTATATTACATAAAAGTTAAATCTATAACAATGATAGGAGGTTTAGAACTCTCAGTTGACGCTCTCTCTTCTCCTTTAGATTATGAGTCTGAAATTTATTATGAGCAGATTCTCTTTTTTCACCCCTCCATTACATAGAAATTGTAAAAAAAATATGATAGGAGGGAAACAGTTAAAAATAGATTAAGTTTTTTTATTCAAAAAATTAATAAATAAAATTATTTACAAATATGTGTAAGTTCGTATAAAACTTAAAACGTAATTTTTGGTTAAAGTCAAATTTAAACAAACATAAAAATCATTAATATTATACATAAACACGACTTAAACACAACCTACAAACACATATGTTTAAAAAAAATACAAACACATATGGTGTATAATTAAGCTGTTGGGAGGTTAAAAGTCCCAAGTGAAGTTTTAGTTTAATTAGGTCAAGGACAAATGACAATTGAAATTCAGTTTGATCAAGGGTAGTTAAAATTCAATGGTTTTGAGGAGTTTTGAGTAATTTATTAAAATGAGGCTCTTAATTTATAATATTAAAGACGTACAAGTTTTTTTTGGCAAAATAACAAAAGATGCCCAAACGTTTGTATGTTTTGTCATTTGGCTCCCTATTTTTTAGAGCAAACAATCCTCAACATTTCAATTTGGTCGAAATATGCCCCTGTTGGATGGAAACTGCCGGTCAAATAACAGTCAACGACTGATATTGATTGGACTTGCCACATGTTAAGATATGCTAACGTGTCAGCATCATATTTGACACGTGTTAACATCATATTCTCCACGTGTCAACATAAAGAAGGGTATAACAAAATAATTTTTTTTTTAAAAATCTGACGTGGCATATAAAGGTGTTCATGGTAGGTTAAACGTATCGTTTAGCTTAAATGGTTGGTTAACTATTATAGCGGTTATTAATATTAACCTAACTTTTACTAACCGTTAAGAAACGACTAACCGTTAATTTTTAAAGGGTAAACTACTCCAGTGACCACCCAACTATATGCCGTGACCTGTTTTGACCACCCAACTAAAAAAATTCAAAATTTGACCACCCAACTATTTAATAGACATATAATGATCACCAGCCATTAAAATCTAACGGAAAGGTGACGTGACAGTTAAAGTAAAATTTGTATAATTACACTTTTAGTCCATTTTAATTACCTATTATATCAATTTGCTCCTAATTTTAATTTAATTAAATAAAATTAATCAACTAATCAGACAATGACACGTGTCATCACCCAATTGGATGAATTTATTTTATTTTATTTTTTAATTTTATTTATTTAATGTTATATATATTTTTTCCTCCAAGGTCACCACTTGGTTGAAGGAAAATTCAAGAGAAAAGTGGAAATGGCTTTAATGGGGTTTAAACCCATGACCTTTATGAATAAAAGCCAATGCTTAACCACTACACCAAGTACTCATTTGGTGATGTAAACTGCACCATAATGAAGTATGTCTTATACTGAAGTAAGTGCTAGGAAAAAAAAGAAGAAAAACTGTTTGAGAGGAGACTCGAATATTGGTCACATGAGATAGATAAAAACACGCACTAGATCAAATATATTCGATTTAATTAAAATATTAAATATTAAATTTTAAAAAATAGTCAATTTTAAAGAAAAGAAAGTCGATTTAAAATATTCGAATATTTTTTCTTTTTCATATTTAAATTAAATTGAATATTTATTAAAATATTAAATCTTCGATTTAAAAAAAGTATTCGAATATTTTAAAAATTCAATTTAATATTTTTCATTCAAATACTCGAATATTTTTAAAAATATTTTAATACTTTTTAAAGTCAATTTTCTTTTCATTTAAACCGAATACTTTTTAAATCAGATATAATAGGTAATTAACAGGGACTAAAAGTGTAATTATACAAATTTTACTTTAACTGTCACGTCACCTTTCCGTTAGATTTTAACGGCCGGTGGTCAAAATAGGTCTATTTAAATAGTTGGGTAGTCAATTTTGAATTTTTTAGTTAGGTTGTCAAAACAGGTCGCGACCAATAGTTATGTGGTCACTGGAGTAGTTTACCCTTTTTTAAATGGTTACCCATTATAGTGGTTAACCGTTAAGAAACAGTTCAGTTAGAGGTTAACATGTAACTTATTACGATTTTATTTTTAAATGTTCATTATTTTTAAGAATAATAAATCTATTTTTTCGATAAATATTGTATTAAAATTTTCAAAAAAAAAACTTAAATAGAGAATTTTAAACATAAATTTCAAACTTAGTTAAAATAAAGTACCTATAGGTTAACCATTAACCACCTTTTTTAGCGGCCCGATTAACCGAAACTATTTAACCTTAACAGTCAGGTTAATTAACCTATGAAATGAACGGTTATACCGGTTAACAGTTACGATTTATTTTGCACACCCCTAGTGCATATGACACGTCAACAGATCTTAACGCGTGACAAGTCCAGTCAAAATCATCCATTGACTGTCAGTTGACTGGCAATTTTTATCCAACAGGGGCATATTTGGACCAAATTGAAACGTTGGGGGTTGTTTGCTCCAAAAAGAAGAATAGGAGGCAAAATGACAAAACATGCAAACGTTAGGGGCATCTTTTGTCATTTTCCCTTTTTTTCAAGTAAAGTTTCCTCAATACAAAAAATGTTAGATTACACTCATGAGCAACGTAAAAATTACTTACAAACATTTAATATCTAAGATTTTCACTTAAAAGTGTCGTTCTTTTTGTATATTTCGAAGCAAAATCATAATTGTCCATAAGTACAACTTAACAAACTTCAATTTTAAAAATCTTTGTTCTGCAAAAACAACAGTAATATTGTTGAGTGGATCAATGGATTGATCAATGCCAAGAGTGGGGGGGGGGGGGGGTGAATTGGGCTTTTAAAATTTTGTTGGTGAAAATGATAGCTAAAAATGAAGAACAAAGGATTTTAGAGTGGTTCAAGTTCCAAATGAACTCTACATCCACTACCTTAGCTACCACTAAGGATTTGCAACAATTCACTAATTTGTTATTCCCCTTTTCAAGGCTGAAGAGGTAACCTTTACACAACCGGTCAAATTTTCTACCCAAAATTTGACCAAACCCTCACAAGTGAACAAAGAAGAAATTAGGCAAGAAAGATATCTCTCAAATACAATATTGCCCATTTCAGTACAAACACTCAACCCAGATTTAAGATAGGATAGGAATTGAATACAACACAATTTGGGGTTTAGAAGAAATTGGAAAATAAGCTCAATGAGCTTGGATTTTTGCTTGGATGTTTATCTTTGATGCAATAGTTGTTACTGGTCTTCAATAAGCTTCAATTTATACCTTCTCTATCAATTCTAGCCGTTTGAGTGGTTAGGGTATTGATTATAGCCATTTCGATACAAAGGGCGTATCGAAACGTGTGTAAGCGTATCGGTACGGGACAGGGACTGTTTCGATACGAATAAGATCGTATCGATACCTTTTTCTCAACTTAGCTCACTGGAAGTTTCCGTTTCGATACTAGGTACACCGTATCAATACGGGACAACTACCACTTTAAATGTTAGTTACCTAACGACTGACACCAACGGTCGAAAACATTTAAACTTCTTTGAATTAAAAAATACATTAAAACTGTATCGATACAGGTGGAGCCATATCGGTACACCATTCAAACTCCTTCAGTTTTTACAGAGGGGCGTATCGATACAAATTGAATCTGTTTTGATACGCTGTTTCGATACGGTTCAGAGCGTATCGAAACACGTCTTTCTAGTAGCCAACTTTGTAAAAAAGGTATCGATACGGCTTGAAGCCGTATCGATACGCCTGGATGTTTTTCAACACTTTGGCTTTGGAACACTTAGAAAATATTTGGAGTTTGAGTTTTTCAAATCAGATTAAGGTGTTGGTGATTTAAAAATCATTTAAGGGACTTAGAAATTTATTTCAAGTTTTTAATTTAATCCTTAACATACTTAGTTATATCAAAATCAAACATAGGTTTTACAATCTCCCCTTTTTGATATAACAAAACCAAAACTTGAAATTTTTGATCCTTTGAAAAACTTTGCAAAACAACTCCCCCTTAATATTAGCCAGGTAACTTTTAAGTTTGAAAATCAAAATTTTTAAGTGTGAGATTCCCTCTCCCCCTTTTTGTTAGATAAAAAATAATTGAGACATAATATAAAGTGCATACATAGGCAAAAGGTATAAATTAGCAACATAATATCATTAAGTTCAAATAAAAGATAACATCAACTTAAAATCCAAAAAAAGAAAAGAAAATCAAAGCATAGGTTTTAGAATAATGCAAACTTAGTCCTAAAAACATAAATCAAAGGTGCATAAATAAATATCCTAGATGATATGAATGATATGCAAAGATAGGCTACTATGCATCTCCATCGCCATCTTCATCATCCTCTTCAATTTCATCATCATTCCTCCTAATTTGACGCCACTCGTCATGGAAAGCGGTGAGGGATATGTTCATTGAGTTATGACCGCTTTCAAGGGAAGTGAGTCGAGTCTCCACATTCTTCATTCGATCTTCAAGGCTAGTAAACCTTGTATCAATGGCGGTAAATCCCGAATTCATCACTTGATCGATTGAGGCCATTCTCGTGCGCAAACCCGTGAATTTCTCATTGAGATAAGTCATGAGGGATTCCATAGAAGGTGGAGGATTAAAAACAATGTATGTATTAAGTTTTCTTCATTCAACTCATTGAAAACCAATAATCAAGGTTTTAAAAAAATTTATAAATAAATAAAAAAAAATTGAAAAGAGAGTTTGATTTGAGAAGACAAAACAAAAAAAAAAACAAAAAAAATTGAAATGAAAATTAAAAGAAAAAAAAAGAAAAAAAAAGAAAGAGTTTTACCTTGATATTGAGTAGAGAGGAATGTGAGAAGAGCTTAGTACCCAATTGATGAAAAGCTTAAGAGCTTTGCTTGATTTTGAAAACCCTCTAGAGATTTTGAGTTGTGGTGTGAAAATATGAGGGATTGAGAGGCTATTTATAGAGTGAAAACGGCTAGGGTTTTGAAGAAATTCAATTTTGGTAAAAGTTGAACTCTTTAAATGCCAATTGATAGTTGTCTGCGCAATCGCGTATCGATACGCCTGAGGGTGTACCGATACGGGGGTAAAAATGTAATTCCATTTAAAATGCCCATTGAAGGTCCGTATCAAAACGGATGCAATCCGTATCGAAACGATTGTTGCTCGTATCGAAACGGGGTTAACCGTATCGATACCCGTTTTAGGCAAAATGTTATCTGGGAAACTAATACAATACTCGTATCGATACGCATAAGGTCGTATTGATACCCTATGCCCAGAAATACATTTTAAGCTATAAGAACAACCACAGGCTCGATTTTAACATCTCCTAAATGAATGCAAATGATGAATGAGCAGTTCTAAGCATATTCTAACAAAATCATACTCCCTCTAGCTATAAGCATGAATATTTTCAAGAGATACAACACATAAACATGAAATTTCACAAGATCAAGCAATTTTAACTTTAAAAAGGGTCCTAAAGGGTCAAGGAAGGCTAGTTAGACCTAACTCTCTCCTAAGGGACCAAAAACGCTCTTTATCTAAAGGTTTAGTAAAGATGTCCGCTAGTTGGTTTAAGGTGTCAACGTACTCTATAACAACATCTTCCTTAAGGACATGATCTCTAATGAAATGATGCATTATTTCTATATGTTTGGTTCTAGAGTGTTGGATGGGATTTTTAGTCAAGCATATAGCGCTAGTGTTATCACACTTAAGGGGTATGGTTTCAACTTTAATACCATAATCTAAGAGTTGTTGCTTCATCCAAAGGACTTGAGCACAACAACTCCCTAAAGATAAGTACTCGACTTCGGTGGTAGAAAGAGCTACACTATTTTGTTTCTTAGAGAACCAAGATATGAGCATACTACCTAAGAATTGACAAGTTCCCGAAGTACTCTTCCTATCGATTTTACACCCCCCATAATCCGCATCCGAATAAGCATGAAGGTTGAAGGTGGAGTCTCTAGGGTACCAAAGTCCTAAACAAGGAGTATCTCTAAGGTACCTAAAGATTCTCTTAATGACTATAAGATGATATTCTCTAGGGCTAGCTTGAAACCTAGCACAAAAGCAAACACTAAACAAAATATCCGGTCTACTTGCGGTAAGGTAAAGCAAATATCCAATCATAGAACGATAAAGCTTAGAGTCAACACACTTACCTCTTTCATCTTTGTCAAGCTTTGTAGATGAGCTCATAGGTGTGGCTTGAGGCTTTGCATTCTCCAAGCCAAACTTCTTGAGCATATCCTTGATGTACTTTGCTTGATTGATGAAGGTGTCATCCTTCCTTTGCTTGATTTGGAGTCCCAAAAAGAATGAGAGCTCCCCCATCATGCTCATCTCGAATTCACCTTGCATTAACTTAGCAAACTCTTTGCAATGACACTCATTAGTATATCCAAAAATAATATCATCAACATAAATTTGTACTACTAAGATGTCATTTTTGTACCTTTTTATGAAAAAATGTAGTGTCCACCTTACCTTTTTCAAAACCCTTTTCAATCAAAAAATTTGAAAGTCTTTCATACCAAGCTCTAAGAGCTTGTTTTAAACCATAAAGAGCTTTAGTAAGTTTGAAAACATGATTTGGAAATTTTGAGTCTTCAAAACCCGGTGGTTGTTCCACATACACTTCCTCATTTATAAAACCGTTTAAAATGCACTTTTAACGTCCATTTGAAAAAGCTTGAAATCATGATAACATGCATATGCAAGCAACATCCTAATGGCCTCCATTCTAGCTACGGGTGCATAGGTTTCATCAAAGTCTATTCCCTCTTCTTGAGTGTAACCTTGTGCTACTAATCTAGCTTTATTTCTCACAATGTTACCACTCTCATCTAGTTTGTCCCTAAAGACCCATTTAGTTCCTATAGTAGATTGATTACTAGGCCTATCAACTAATGTCCAAACATTACTTCTCTCAAATTGATTTAACTCTTCTTGCATAGCCATAATCCAAAAGTCATCTTTTAATGCTTCTTTTATATTCTCAGGCTCTATGCATGAGATAAATGCAACATGATTCATGAGTTTAAGAGATCTAGTGGTTACCCCCTTGGATGGATCACCCAAGATTTCCCCACCTTTGACATAGTTGAACTCCCTTGGGTAGCTCACTTCCTTTTCTTCAAGAGCCAAGTCCTTCAAGGCTTCAAGAGGTGGATCTTGTGTATCATCTTCTTTTGTTGGAATCTCATCCTCCTTTGAAGTTTGTCCTCCATCAAAGGCATTAATGATTCCTACATCATCATCATCACAAAAATCCTTCCTTGGAAGGAGGTTATCATCGAATACAACATGTATAGATTCTTCTACTACTAAAGTTCTCTTGTTAAATACATGACATGCTTTAGAGTTTAAGGAAAATCCTATGAAAATAGCTTCATCACTTTTTGCATCAAATTTACCTAAGTTGTCTTTTCCATTATTTAAAACAAAACAATTGCAACCAAATGGATGAAAATAGCTAATGTTAGGCTTTTTAGATTTTAAAATCTCATATGGTGTTTTCTTTAAAAGTGGCCTAATCATTACTCGGTTTACAATGTAGCAAGCGGTGTTTGTGGCTTCCGCCCAAAAATATTTAGGTAAATTGTTTTCACAAAGCATGGTTCTAGCCATTTCTTGCAAAGTTCTATTTTTTCTCTCAACTACCCCATTTTGTTGAGGAGTTCGAGGAGCCGAAAAATTGTGGTTAATACCATTTTCATTTAAAAACTCTTCAAACCCTAGATTTTGAAATTTGGTTCCATGATCACTTCTAATACGAGAAATTCTAAGTTCAAGATTATTTTAGGTTAATTTAGAAAATGTGATGAATTTTTATAAAGCCTCATCTTTAGTACTTAAAAATAGAACCCAAGTAAATCTAGAAAAATCATCAACAAGTACAAATGCATAAGATTTACAACCCAAGCTTATAGTCCTAATAGGCCCAAATAAATCCATGTGAATAAGTTGTAAACACCTACTTGTAGAAACATCATTAATGGATTTAAAGGATGACTTATGTTGTTTACCCTTAGAGCATGCATCACAAATTTTATCATTTGAGAACTTAATTTTGGGTAAACCTCTAACTAGATCTAGGGAAACTAATTTTTCTAAAACACTAATGCTAGCATGTCCTAGTTTCCTATGCCATAGTCATGCATCATTTTCATTTTGAGCTACTAAACATGCATGAGATGTATGTATGTCATCTAAATGCACCATGTAAATATTACCTATGCGATGACCTATGAGCATAATATTATTTGATTTAATGTCAACAATTTTGCACTCATTCTTATCAAATAAGACATTAAACCATTTATCACATAATTGGCTTATGCTCAACAAATTATATTTAAGACCATCGACATATAAAACATTTTCAATAAGAATGGTAAAGTGATTACCTATGGAGTCAATACCTTTAATGTGGCCTTTGGAGTTGTCACCAAATGTCACTCCTCCTCCACCTTTTGGCTTTAAGTCCATGAATTTACTCTTGTCTCCGGTCATATGCCTCGAGCATCCACTATCAAGGTACCATGAATTTTGACTTTATGCTTTGGCCTTGTAGCAATGCTCCCCCTATAAACAAAGATATTAAACTTTTGTTTTTGGTACCCAAATCATTTTGGGTCCACGTGTGTTAGCTCCCCAAAGCTTGGTTCCCTTAGGAATCCAAGGTGACATAGCAACAAAATCATTAGACTTGACGAGTTCCTTAGGAACCCATATACTCCTAATCTTTTTAGGTCTATTATGTCTAGGGAGGCTACTTTGTTTGTAGTTATTAGTCTTTCTCCTAGGTTGGTTTGTTTTAGATGATTCACCTTTTCATGCTTCACATTACCAACATTTTTGAAAGACTCTTTGAGCTTGTTAAGCTCATCTAACACCTTTTGGTGTTCACTATTGCATTGAGAAATAAGATTATTTAGGTCAACATTTTCATCTTAGAAGAATTTAAGTTCATCTTTCAAACCTAAAATCTTTTTCTCAAATTTTAAGTTAGTTTGAGAAAGTGAGTCATTTTTATCATTTAATTCCGAAATAATTTTCTTATTTCTAATGACCGACTCTTTGTACTTCTCAACTAACTCATCATAAACCTCTTGCAACACATCATATGCATCATGGAATTCATCAAATGTAAAGTCAAAAGATGATGAGTTAGAGGTTACCGTGGAGGAATCCTCCTCAAGTGCCATAAGGCAAAGGTTGGCCACTTCGTGTTCGTCATCCTCGGATGACTCCTCGTCACTCCAAGTAGCAAGCTTGGCTTTGAGCTTCTTCTTCTTCTCAAAACCCTTCTTCTTGAGTTGAGGGCACTTCGAACGAATATGACTGGGCTTTTTGCACTCGTAGCAAATGATTTGATCTCTCTCTTCTTCTTTGTTTTTACCCTTAAAGTCCATTTTTCTTTGAATCTTCTTTCCTCGGTTGGACCTCATGAATCGTGAGAATCGTTTGGCTATCATAGCCAATTCTTCTAAATCATCCTCCTCACTAGAAGTGATCTCCTCATGTAATGAAGCTTTGAGAGCCGCTCTCATTTTTTTCTTCTTTTCTACCTCTAGCTTCTCCACTCTTTTCTCTTCCTTCTTCTTTTCATCTTCCCTTCCTTGCTTCGTTATCTCATGAGTAAGGAGAGAACTCATTAGCTCATCAAGTTTTTGGCCTCGATGATGGCGGTTCTCTTCCCATCCCAAGATTCAGGAAGTGAGTAGAGTAGCTTCTGGACAAGTTTGTTTTCCGGGATTGTCTCTCCAAAACCCTTAAAGCCCGTTGACGATAGTTGAGAAGCGATCGAACATCTTGGACACGGTCTCGTCGGGCTCCATCTTGAAATTCTCATAACTAAGATTGAGAATTCCAATCTTGGTCTCCTTCACATCATTAGTTCCTTCATAGGTGGTCTCTAGTGTATCCCACACTTCCTTGACACTTTCAATGGAGGAGACTTTGGAGTAGATGTCGGGACCGAAAGAACAAAAGAGCATGTGAAGAGCTTTGTCATTAATTTGTATATTCTTTCTCTCTTCTTCACTCATCTCAATCTTCTTCTTTAGAACCAATCTTCCTTCATCATCCCTTTTCAATGGAATATAGGGACCATCTTCAATGACATCCCAAACTAGATAATTGTTGGACTTGATGAAGAAGCGCACCTGGTTCTTCCAAAATGGATAGCTATCACCGTTGAAGAATGACGGTTTTGTGGTGGATTGAGACTCGTACATGCTTGACCCGAAGGTAGATGTCATGGCTTGATTTTTGGATGATCACACTCTTCCTAGGAACTCCTCCTGTGATTGTTAATCCTTCAAAGAGGTAGACTCTGATACCAATTGTTGAGTGGATCAATGGATTGATCAATGCCAAGAGGGGGTGAATTGGGCTTTTAAAAATTTGTTGGTGAAAAATGATAGCTAAAAATGAAGAACAAAGGATTTTAGAGTGAGTCAAGTTCGAAATGAACTCTACATCCACTACCTTAGCTACCACTAAAGATTTGCAACAATTCACTAATATGTTCTTCCCCTTTTCAAGGCTTAGGAGGTAACCTTTATGTTGCGTGTAAAAGAGTCTATCGCAATTGAGTGCAAGTGTACACGTCGCAAGTAATAAAGTGATACTAAGTATCGGATATCGTCTCCACAGGGATTGGGCTAATGACTTCACCTTTGTTTACTGCACGAAGTAAAGGAAATAGTTTAGAAGATTGTCACGAGAATAATAAGATAAAACGCAAAATAAAAGATTGAGTTATCAAGATAGAGAGAATGGGCTGGTATTGAATTGCTCGGTAGTGCAGGTATTGAATTTCTTAGGATCTCCGGTTCTGTCGTTGCTCCCGTCGCTGACAGCACCTGTCGCGGCGGATGTCCGTTAGCTGTCGCGGGCAGCAGACACACCAACTCCGTACTTCAAGTTTGGCAAGAATCCCAAATCTGCCTTGCCCTATCCCTAGGCACAAGTCTGTCGATGAACACGTCTTTGATGATACCTCCCGGCGTGAATCGAAGGATGAACACCGATGTGTATGAATTCTTCCTTAGCCACTTAACCTCGCCCTATCCCTAGGCACGAGATGGTTCAACTATAAACTAGAGAACGCGCTCTTATTTCTTTCGTATACTTAACTCTCCCGATGCTAAGTAAATGGATAACCTCACAATGCTCTCCCGATGCTCTTGCAAGATGTTAAAACCAAAATAAGAGAACTTGAAGTTTTATTTTATTGAACTGAAAAATCCTAAAACAAAGCAACCCTTGCAACTACTTTACAAAACAACCCGTAGCCCTAGGGGGAATTTAGAACATGTCGGTGACGGGTGGACGGCAGGGGTTTGGTTTCGGTTATGGGGTAATCGGTTCTGCTCCTAGGTTAAATCTATGCCCTTATATAAGCTTTGGGCTCAAGTTATCTAAGGTAACAAGGATTACAACTTTAATTAAAAGTAAGATTCTAATAAAGACTAAATCTCTAAAGTCTCCTACTTTCCAGCCGCATCCTTGCTTTTAGGAATTTCTTCTCTTTGAGCTTTGGCTTGACATATCTTTCGATCTGGGGCTTGGAAAAATATGTGGCTTTCACACGACAGACGAGCAGATTTTTCTCTATCTATCGAGGTCCACTTGACTTTTCCTCTTTATAAGGTTGCTGTCACCATGCTGTCACGACAGGTCCATGACAGGTTCGTCTTCTTCGGCTGCTTGTCCAGTTCCGCTCTCCTGCTTCTCTGCTCTGTGCCTGCCTTCATCTTCTACTATGACAGATACCTGCAAAAATAGCCATCTTTTAGTAGAATCCGTGCCTTTTATATAATTGTGATGTTTTATTGAAAACTAACCTAAATGCAATGCAATGATGCTTGAATGCAGCAGAAATATGGGTAAAAAGGGTGTAAATAATAGAACTTTTACACACTCAACACACCCCCAAACTCAAGTTTTTGCTTGTCCTCAAGCAATCAAGACTTAAAGGAAAAATGAAAATTTTTCTGTTGGCCTTCAAACAGTGAACTGTCCCTTACCTGTCGCTCATTCTCTATGGCGGCAGCAACCTGTCGGAAAGGTTAGGATCTGTCCGGAATCTCCCTATAGCTCTCGTGCAGTGTGTGCATGCTTGTGAACAGTTATATGCTAAGACTCTCTTAGTTTCACTAGAATATTCAACTTCTTAACTTGAATTTTTATGCCAAAGTTTATTTTTTTAGAAGACACATTTTCATGCTTCTTTTTCTTCTATTTTCAAGCTAAATTTTTCTAGAGCCAGTGTTGGGCACCTCTAGTTAGCTTCCTAGAGCCGGTTTCGGGCACCTCTAGGTTTTAAATTTTCTTTTGCTAAACTTCTTTCCTAGAGCCAGTGTTAGGCACCTCTAGGGGCTATCCAAGTTCTAAGCTTCCTATTCTAGTTTGGCTAAAAGAAATCTAAGCAATATAACAGTCACAAAAGTGTTTAAGTTTTCAGAACTATAGAAAGGCTCTAAACTTTTCCTTAACCTGTCCTAAAGATGCTGCCACGACAGAGCCGTCATGACAGGTAAGTTAACTTCACAGTTTTAAGCCAACAGTTTTAATTTTCTGATTTTTTTAAGAGAAAAATAAGTAAATAATAGGACACAACAAATAATCAAAAGATGTGCTAAAGACTCCATTAAATATGGAGGGTTGCCACCCCCAAACTCAAGGGTTGCATTACCCTCAATGTAAAATGAGACAAAAAATAAAAGAAAGAAAAGTACATCACAAAAATATAAAAGCAGGCAGCAATAAGAGGAAAATAAAGACTTAAATTTTCAATCACTGCTCTCGCTGCTGCTGCTGACGCGGATCTGATGGCGGCGCCTGCGCTGTGGAGGGGGCTGGGCAGGTTCAATAGCAGGTTGATCAGCATTTGGGTCGAAGGCGTTGATGGGTGATACGACTATGACCTCCATGAGGCTGGAGATGTTGTTGTCGGTCCAGCCATTACCTTGGTGAAGTTTGTCGGAAGGCTCCTCTGGGACAGCGGCACAACGGCAGAGAGCAGTGATGGTGAACGGCAGGCAGAGTCGTGAGTCTGAACGGAAGGCGTTTCTTGCTTCTGGGAGGAGCTGCCCCATATTGACAGAGTGGGGGTTTTTCTTGCTGGTTGTCCATGTCGTACCAGCTTCTGTCAGCTCCACCATGATGGCATCATAGGCAGCAGCGTCGAGGGTGTCCAGAAATTGTTGGTGAGCATCATCATTGGGGCCAAAGAAGAGGCCGAACATATGGTTGATGATGTTGGCGGTAAAGGGCACTTCCACTCCTCGGACAGTGACAGATGTCGCTGCTTTGCTGTCGATGGCCTCGTAAAACTCCCGGACCAACGTATCATTTAGCTCTGACGGCTGCTCGGCAAAGTCCTCCCACAGCTGTGCCGTTATGGCCTTCACAATGAACGGCCGGAGTCCCATATGGGGGGCATCTCTGTTGTAAATGAAGCCACGCTCCTCCCATAGTTCCTTGTTGGCGAAGGGGGATGCTGCTGCTGAAGAAGAAGCGGCAGCAGCGTTACGACGGGTTTGTCTCGACGACATTTTGGTTGCAAGGGCTGTGAAAGAGAGAAAACAAATAAAACTAGAGGAGAAAGCAAGAGAGAAATAAAAACAGAAGTGATGAAAATGAAAGGGAGAACGGGGTTATATAGTTGTTGGGTATCTGCCCATTTAATGCTGCAACGGCAGGCGGGAATAACGGGGCGGCAGATTGGATATAGCGTGTCTGACGCGTCTGACACGCATTTATGTGTCTGCTGTGCGTCTGCCGCACGCTTCTGCGTCTGCAATGTCAGTCTATTGACAGCCTGTCAAGTCCATCTGCGCCGGCAGCCGAAACGACATGTTATCATAAATGGGCTTTTTTTTTGGGCTGGTGGATGGGCGGTGGTCTTGGGCCTCTTCTTCTTTCTCTCTTGACTCCTTTATTTCCTAAAAACTGAAATTATAAAAACAAAACATTATTCGAATAAAATAAATATAATTCCTAATAAATAATATTAATAATAAAATAAAAATAAAAATAAAACTTAGGTTAAATTAGGGGTGCCTTGTGGGGCATCTCCTAAAGTAACCACTTCCTGAATTCCTGGGGCTTCAGTTCCCTGATAGTGCTTGAGGCGCTGTCCATTGACTTTGAATTGGTGCCCGTCTTTTAATGATTGAATTGTGATAGCACCATGGGGAAAAACTTGAACTACTTGAAACGGACCCGACCATCTAGACTTTAGCTTTCCTGGGAAGAGTTTGAGTCTAGAATTAAATAGCAACACAAGCTGCCCTGGGCAGAACTGTCGTGGCAGCAGTTTCTTGTCGTGCCACTTCTTAGTCTTTTCCTTGTAGATCCTTGCGTTGTCGTAGGCCATTGTCCTTAATTCTTCAATCTCGTTCAGATCTAATAACCTTTTCTGGCCGGCCTTGTCCAAGTCCATGTTCACTGCCTTAATTGCCCAATATGCTTTGTGCTCGATCTCGACAGGCAAGTGACAGGTTTTCCCATAAATTAGTTGGAATGGAGACATGCCCAATGGAGTCTTGAAAGCTGTCCTGTATGCCCATAATGCATCATTCAGAAGTAAAGACCAGTCCTTCCTAGTTGGTTTAACCATCTTTTCAAGAATGTTCTTCACTTCCCTATTGGAAATCTCAGCCTGTCCATTGGTCTGTGGGTGGTATGCTGTCGCGATCCTGTGCTTGACACCATATTTCTTCAAAGCGGCAGCAATTACCCTATTATCGAAATGTCTCCCTTCATCACTGATAATCGCTCTAGGGATGCCAAATCTAGAAAAGATGTTTTTGTGCAAAAACTTTTGGACCGTTTTGGCATCATTCTTTTGAGTTGCGATTGCTTCAACCCACTTGGAGACATAATCCACTGTTAGGAGGATGTACAAATTTCCACATGAAGATGGGAATGGTCCCATAAAATCAATTCCCCAAACGTCGAAAATCTCGACTTCCAAAATATTCTGCAGTGGCATCTCGTTTCTCCTCGAGATGTTACCTGTCCGCTGGCACCTGTCACAGTTTTTGTAAAATTCCTGTGCATCCTTATATAGTGTCGGCCAGTAGAACCCTGACTGTAGCACCTTGGCAGCAGTCTTATTTCCTCCTAAGTGACCTCCATATTGTGAAGCATGACAGTGATGGAGAATGTCTTCTTGTTCTTCTTGTGGTACACACCTCCTTATAACCTGATCTGCGCACATTTTGAAAAGAAGAGGTTCGTCCCAATAATAATGTTTAACATCATTTTGAAACCTCTTCCTGGCTTGATAAGTAAGATCAGAAGGTAATATTCCGCTAACTATAAAATTAACGAAATCAGCATACCAGGGAAGGTTAGAAGACTTACCTGCCGCCATGGCTATCGCGACAGCTATTGCGGCAGCAAAGAGCTGCTCATCTGGGAAGGTCTCCAGTATGTGCGTCTCATCTAGCGGTAGACTCTGTCCCGTCTCCAACCTCGACAAGTGATCTGCCACCTGATTTTCTGTCCCCTTTTTGTCTTTGATTTCAAGGTCGAACTCTTGTAATAGCAAGATCCATCGTATCAACCTAGGCTTTGCATCCTTCTTTGCAAACAAATACTTGAGGGCAGAATGGTCGGTGTGTATTATTACTTTCGTTCCAAGTATGTAAGAACGAAACTTGTCGATGGAGAATACCACAGCTAACAGCTCTTTTTCTGTGGTGGTGTAGTTCACTTGGGCATCATTTAACGTCTTGCTGGCATAGTATATGACGTGAAACAGCTTGTCCTTGCGCTGCCCAAGTGCTGCCCCGACAGCATAGTCACTGGCATCACACATGATCTCAAACGGTTGTGTCCAGTCTGGTGGCTGTACTATGGGGGCTGTCACTAACTTTTCCTTCAGAACCTTGAATGCTTCAGTACATTCTTCATTAAAGTCAAAAGGTCGGTTCTGCTCTAAGAGATGACATAGGGGCTTTGTGATTTTTGAGAAATTTGCAATGAATCTCCTATAAAAACCAGCATGCCCTAAAAAACTCCTAATGCCCTTGACTGTGGTTGGTGGCGGCAGCTTCTCAATGACCTCTATTTTTGCCCTGTCGACTTCTATCCCACGACAGCTAATCTTATGGCCTAAAACTATCCCTTCATCTACCATAAAATGGCATTTTTCCCAATTAAGAACAAGATTAGCTTTTTCACATCTTTCAAGTACCTTTTGAAGGTTGCCGAGGCAGCTCTCAAAATCGTCTCCAAAGACAGAAAAATCATCCATGAAAATCTCAAGGAAGTCCTCTACCATGTCGGAGAATATTGCCATCATGCACCTTTGGAAGGTGGCATGTGCGTTACAGAGGCCGAACGGCATCCTCCTAAATGCGTATGTTCCGTAGGGGCATGTGAAAGTCGTTTTCTCTTGATCCTCCGGTGCAATAGCAATTTGGTTATAACCTGAATAACCATCAAGAAAACAATAATAAGATTTACCCGCTAATCTATCAAGCATTTGATCAATAAAGGGTAAAGGAAAGTGGTCCTTTCGGGTAGCTTTGTTAAGCTTCCGATAGTCCTTACAAACCCTCCAACCGGTCACAGTCCTGGTTGGGATTAGCTCATTGTTTTCGTTGGTTATTACTGTCATCCCTCCTTTCTTTGGAACACATTGCACCGGGCTTACCCATTTGCTGTCGGAGATGGCGTAAATAATACCAGCATCTAACCATTTAATTATCTCTTTACGCACTACCTCCTTCATTGCTAGGTTTAACCGCCTTTGGGCATCAATAGTCGGCTTATGGTCTTCCTCTAGGAGGATTTTGTGCATGCATATTGCCGGACTAATACCCTGAATGTCTGCTATCGTCCATCCTATCGCCCTTTTATGCTGCCTCAACATGTCGATCAGCTGTCGTTCCTGTTCCTGCGGCAGCTTAGCAGAGATGATTACGGGCAGTGTGTCATCACAACCAAGATAAGCATATTTAAGCTGCCCTGGCAGGGGCTTAAGTTCTAAGACAGGTGGTTCAACAGTAGAGGGCTTTTGGATTAAATGGTTATCCGAAGTGTAATTCAAGGGTTCGAATAACTTACCTGGACGATGGTCTAACCAGTTTACCTTCTCATGACCTTCAGTATCAGATGTATCGGATTCAGAGGAGTTGCTGTCGTCGGTGATGTCGTCATCGCTGTCGTCGTCACTGTCGTGACAGGCCTTTAAGTGGCTGTCGCAGCAGTGACCAAATTTTATATCACGGCAGCCCGACCTGATGCAGGGGTAATCAAAGGTCACCTCAATGATGGCTTTGCATTCCTCGTCCACATCAGCATGTTTCATCGCTTGGAGAACATTCAACTTGATTTCTTGATCGTTCATGCACATGGTGAGTTCTCCTTTCTCCACATCAATTAATCATCTTCCCGTGGCTAAGAAGGGTCGCCCAAGGATGACTGGTGCGTTCTCATCTGCTTCACAGTCTAAAATAAGAAAGTCAGCAGGAAAAATAAGCTTATCCACTCTTACCAGAATATCTTCAATTTTTCCCTCGGGGTGAACGTAAGAGCGGTCGGCTAGCTGTAGGGTAACTGTCGTGGGTCGCGCCTTCCCAATACCTAATTTCTGAAAAACAGATTTGGGCATTAGATTAACACTAGCTCCAAGATCACAAAGTGCCTTACCCACAAATTTGTCGCCGATTACGCAAGGTATGAGGAAGCTCCCCGGATCCTTCTTTTTCTGGGGTGGTTGCCGATGAAGAATACTCATGCAACCTTCTTGCATCCTTACCGTTTCAAATTCCCCAAGTTTAGATTTTTTCGACATAACATCCTTGAGAAATTTTGCATAACCGGGCATCTCCCTAACAGCATCTAACAACGGAATGTTAATATGAACCTGTTTAAAAATATCATAAATCTTTTTAAGTTGAGATTCATGCTTAGCTTGCTGTATCCGTTGAGGAAAAGGTGGTGGAGGACGATAATCAGCAATACGCCCTTCCCACTGCATGCGAATCTGAGGATGATAATCATCTTTTTTCTCCTCTTTCGCTTCTGCTGTCGTGACAGGCTCATCGGCAGCAGTCTGTCTATCACCTGTCGGGGCAGCTTCCTCGGCAGGTGTATCCAAGGCAGGGTCCTTTTCTGTTTCAGCTTCTTTTTCCGGCCCTGGTAGTTTCTTCCCACTCCTAGTAGTAATCGCCTTACATTGCTCATGTGGGGGTGGTCTAGCATTTTCAGTATTGCTAGGGAAACCTCCATTCTGCCTCAGCTTAATATGCTGCGACACCTGACCCATTTGTGTCTCTAAAGACTTCAATGTAGCTTCATGGTTTGTCATCCTCATCTCGGTTTTATCTATAAAATTTTCCGTCTTCTTGACAAACTGATTTATATTCTCCATATACGTACCAGTCTGAGACATAAAAGTGGCCAGAGTCTGTTCCAATACACTACTCGTGGCAGGTGGTGGCTGCTGTTGCTGCTGCGGCGGCAGGTTCTGCGGCTGCAGTTGCTGTCGCGTCAACAATCTAGGACCCCCCTGATTCTGATGATGTGCTTGTGGATTCAGGGCATTGTTAGGGTTACTCCAGGAAAATTTGGGATCCTTCCTCCAATTAGGGTTGTAGTTGTTGGAATTGTAGTTTGGCTTATAATTTCCAACATATTTTCCCTCTTCTATATTTATAGGGCACTCATCCCTACTATGATTTCCCTCACAAGTAGCACAAACTTCCTCGACAGCAAATCCTCGTAAGTCCTCTTCATTCAATAAGTGTTTCATGGCTTTAGTGAGGAATGCTACCTGTGATTTCATAGTGCTGTCGGCCTCATAGTCCTTGACAGCAAGTACCCGTTTACCCCCTCTTCTAGCGGTTGGGAACTGCTCCTCGTTCTTGGCTAGATTTTTCAAAACTTGCAATGCCTCATCCGGATCTTTATCCAATAGTAGTCCATTTGCTGTAGAATCAATGCGAATGCGAGTTTGTAAGTTAGCAGCATTATAGAACTTAGTTACCTGATTCCAGACAGGGAATCCATGCATTGGGCAGTTCCGTAGAAGAGTAGTAAATCTTTCCTAGGCCTCGTGCATCGGCTCGTCATCTTCCTGTTGAAAAGTAGCAATTTCGTTACGTAATCGCTCAGATAAATGTGAAGGATTAAAACGAGACAAAAATTCACGAGTTAGATCTGCCCAAGTCATAATGGAACCCGGTGTAAGTTTATTCCACCACGTTTTAGCTCTGTCCCTCAATGAATGGGAGAATAACCGAAGCCTCAGTATCTCCGGACTAACTCCTGGCAGTCTAAACGAACCACAGATCTCCTGGAACGTTTTGAGATGCTCCCTAGCATCTTCTGTCGCAGAACCACTAAACTGCCCGGCGTTGTTGATCATACTAAACATGACAGGTTTAAGCTCAAAGTTGTCAACATCGATATCCGGCAGTGTGGTCTCCAGCTCTACATGATCGTTCAGCATGTAGTCGCGACATGACCTTCGTCTATCTGCCCCAGGCGGGTCGACGACTGGTGGGTTATTATCGCCAAGGGGTGGTATGAAACCACCAGCAGGTTGGTTATGGCCCATCTTCTCTAGCTGTTCTTCGAGATATTCGTTTCTGTCTAAAAGTCGGCGAAGTTGTTTCTTGAGATTGAAGGAACGTTCGATCTCCGGATCTAATTTATGCTCAGGATCTTCACCTCTTTTGGATCTGCGCATAAACAAGAAAAACTCGTGAAAAGCAAGAGTTGAAAACACAAAAGAAAAATTAAAGAGAAACTAAAAATAAAAATAAAAGCAAAAAGTGCAATAAAAGAAAGATGTAGTTATGTTGCCAATCCCCGGCAACGGCGCCAAAAACTTGTTGCGTGTAAAAGAGTCTATCGCAATTGAGTGCAAGTGTACACGTCGCAAGTAATAAAGTGATACTAAGTATCGGATATCGTCTCCACAGGGATTGGGCTAATGACTTCACCTTTGTTTACTGCACGAAGTAAAGGAAATAGTTTAGAAGATTGTCACGAGAATAATAAGATAAAACGCAAAATAAAAGATTGAGTTATCAAGATAGAGAGAATGGGCTGGTATTGAATTGCTCGGTAGTGCAGGTATTGAATTGCTTAGGATCTCCGGTTCTGTCGTTGCTCCCGTCACCGACAGCACCTGTCGCGGCGGCTGTCCGTTAGCTGTCGTGGGCAGCAGACACACCAACTCCGTACTTCAAGTTTGGCAAGAATCCCAGATCTGCCTTGCCCTATCCCTAGGCACAAGTCTGTCGATGAACACGTCTTTGATGATACCTCCCGGCGTGAATCGAAGGATGAACACCGATGTGTATGAATTCTTCCTTAGCCACTTAACCTCGCCCTATCCCTAGGCACGAGATGGTTCAACTGTAAACTAGAGAACGCGCTCTTATTTCTTTCGTATACTTAACTCTCCCGATGCTAAGTAAATGGATAACCTCACAATGCTCTCCTGATGCTCTTGCAAGATGTTAAAACCAAAATAAGAGAACTTGAAGTTTTATTTTATTGAACTGAAAAATCCTAAAACAAAGCAACCCTTGCAACTACTTTACAAAACAACCCGTAGCCCTAGGGGGAATTTAGAACATGTCGGTGACGGGTGGACGGCAGGGGTTTGGTTTCGGTTATGGGGTAATCGGTTCTGCTCCTAGGTTAAATCTATGTCCTTATATAATCTTTGGGCTCAAGTTATCTAAGGTAACAAGGATTACAACTTTATTTAAAAGTAAGATTCTAATAAAGACTAAATCTCTAAAGTCTCCTACTTTCCAGCCGCATCCTTGCTTTTAGGAATTTCTTCTCTTTGAGCTTTGGCTTGACATATCTTTCGATCTGGGGCTTGGAAAAATATGTGGCTTTCACACGACAGACGAGCAGATTTTTCTCTATCTATCGAGGTCCACTTAACTTTTCCTCTTTATAAGGTTGCTGTCACCATGATGTCACGACAGGTCCATGACAGGTTCGTCTTCTTCGGCTGCTTGTCCAGTTCCGCTCTCCTGCTTCTCTGCCCTGCGCCTGCCTTCACCTTCTACTATGACAGATACCTGCAAAAATAGCCATCTTTTAGTAGAATCCGTGCCTTTTATATAATTGTGATGTTTTATTGAAAAGTAACCTAAATGCAATGCAATGATGCTTGAATGCAGCAGAAATATGGGTAAAAAGGGTGTAAATAATAGAACTTTTACACACTCAACACTTTACACAACCGGTCAAATTTTCTACCCAAAATTTGACCAAACCCTCACAAGTGAACAAAGAAGAAATTAGGCAAAAAAGATATCTCTCAAATATAATATTGCCCCTTTCAGTACAAACACTCAACCCAAATTTGAGATAGGATAGGAATTGAATACAACACAATTTGGGGTTTACAAGAAATTGGAAAATAAGCTCAATGAGCTTGGATTTTTGCTTGGATGTTTATCTTTGATGCAATAGTTGTTGCTGGTCTTCAATACGCCTCAATTTATACATTCTCTATCAATTCTAGCCATTTGGGTGGTTAGGGTATTAATTATAGCCGTTGGGACCCTCTTTTTCCAACATAAATGCACTTCTGCAGCTATCCGTATCGGTACACGAAGACCCGTATCGATATCTGTCTCAAAACAGAAAGAGCCATTGCACATAATAAATAGGGCGTATCGAAACGCGTGTAAGCATATCGGTACGGGACAGGGACCGTTTCGATACGGATAAGACCGTATTGATACCTTTTTCTCAACTTAGCTCATTGGAAGTTTTCGTTTCGATACTGGGTACACCGTATCGATACGTGACAACTACCACTTTAAATGTTAGTTACCTAACGACTGACACCAACGATCGAAAACATTTGAACTTCTTTGAATTAAAAAATACGTTAAAACATTATCGATACGGGTGGAGCCATATCGGTACATCATTCAAACTCCTTCAGTTTTTACAGAGGGGCGTATCGATACAGATTGAAACTGTTTCGATACGTTGTTTCGATACGGTTAAGAGCGTATTGAAACGCGTCTTTCCAGTAGCGAACTTTGTAAAAAAGGTATCGATACGGCTTCAAGCGTATCGATACGCCTGGACTTTTTCAACACTTTGGCTTTGGAACACTTAGAAAATATTTAGAGTTTGAGTTTTTCAAATCACATTAAGGTGTTGGTGATTTAAAAATCATTTAAGGGACTTAGAAATTTATTTCAAATTTTCAATTTAATCCTTAATATACTTAGTTATATCAAAATCAAACATATGTTTTACAAATATGAATAGCCAATAAGACTGTATGAAATTTTCGCATTTGAAAAACAATATAACGTATTAAAACTTTAATAAGTTCATTGATTTTTTTTCTTTGGTGAAAGCTTTTTAAGTAATTTTAGCTCAGCAAATAGCTTATTTCATCAACATCAAATAACTTATTTTTCCGAATATTTTTAAAATTATTGAGTTTGATATTGATAGTTAAGTGTTCGATATTTCTTAAATATTTTTTTTTAAATTTGAGTCTTGTTATATTATCGGTCGATTCAGTATCCTTGTTGGAATTGAGAACATAGAAAACATAAAATTATGAACCAGTGGAATTGTAAAGCTAACAATTTAAAACAAGACAAAAGGTCTGATCTCTTGTGTTCTACCCAAAAAGAAAAAAATATTTAAATGCATTAAACTCTGTGTCTTTTAGCTCTAGACCCATCGCCTTCTGTCTGGAGAATGGAGCAATTGTTTCTCTTGTCGCCTACTGTAATGTCTTTTAGTATCTCACAGCTGGAATTCCAAGACATTACCTTTAACTATAATGTAATGATCAAACATCATCAATTACTTGACCTTCACTATACAGTCTACATATATTCATGACCCATTGGTTCATGGCTCATTCTCAATGTACTACTACTACTACTAATGCAGATTCGGACCCATTGGAATCTACAAGGCCTTTATGTTTGGAACCCGAGTGTGATTGTAACCATGGCCGAAACAAGTAGAATTGTGTTGAATGATGATGCATTTAAGCCTGGACGGCCTACTTTCACAGTGGAGCTCATCGGGAAGAAATAATTTGTTGGTATTTCTTACGAAGAACACAAGCGCCTCCCCCGTTTAACCGCAACTCCTGTCAACGGCCTTGAAGCACTCTCCATTTACATCCCGTACATCGAGGGGATTTTGATATCTACCCTAGACCAATGGTTCAAGAGAGGAGAAATTGAGTTCTTAATGGAGCACCGAAACCTCACTTTTCGAATAATAATGTATATTTTTTCCAAGCAGGGAAAGCAAAGAAGTAATTGAATCTTTGGAGAGGGCGTACACAACTCTCCATTATGATTTGATTTTTTTACTTAAAATATTATATATATTATATGCTTCTTTAAAGTGTTAATTATGAATTATTTTTTGACGATGTTAATTATGAATTATTAATATTGAGATCAATGGTTAATATCGATTAGTATTACACAATTGATCAAATTATGATTTTCAATTTTTAAAATATTTTATGCATTTGAGATTCACTGATTGACCTAGTAGTTAAGGATGCTCATATTGTCTCATATTGTATGAGTTCGAATTCCGGTATGTGAATGTAATACCTCCATATATAATCAAAAACAATTATGCATATATTTAATTTTTTTCCATGAAATAAAAGCATATTAAATAAAAAAGTAAACGTATACATGCACATATAACACATGTCAAGAACCCAACAAATGGTCTAAGTGAAAAAGCGGATAATGTTCATCTTAGGAGACTTGAGTTCAATCACTTTGTTTACAAGGTGTGTGTGCATCGTCAAATAGATAAAGATATCTATGAAGAGATACAATCTTATAATCATCTTTACACTATTAAAAAATATTATAACACATGTTTAAGAAATTAGTATAAGCAAGAATTATTAAATTAACTATAAGTTAATTCCAAATTGAATGCTATGTATATCGATTTCTTTTAGAAGTGATTTCGAGTAACAAAAAATGTCAGTTGTTTTTTTTCTATGATAATGAGAAGTGGTAAATTTAAATTGAAATTTAGGTGCTAAAAGAGGTAGTTGGTATTAATTTATTCCGGTGATGGTTTGCTTTGTTACCGGATATTGGTGATTCATTTGTCACAAATTTGTCCTTTTCTTATGTGTTCTAAAAGTTTTATAATAATTAAATTTGGAAGTAGTTATATAGTTTTTTTTTTGAAAATTAAAAGTCGCTTTTTATTAAAAAGACTCTTATCCCGGCGCCTCATTAAAAAACCTCCCTAACCTATATTGGAGGAAAAAGAGTGCAACCGGGAAAGGACAACATACACGCACTTTCCTACGTCGGACCTATTTAACGAACACCAGGACGAATGTCCCTTGCAATACACTTTCCGGGTATACCGCTGATGCTTTCAAAATTACCCAGCCCACACCCAAGAGTATACAGCAGGCTGCCCCTCGATCCGACCTTGCTACTCACGACCATGCACAACACCTTCCTAGCCGCTTAGTGAATCCGCAGCCCAGCACAGTGGGGTTAGCCTTGAAATTCCTGACTTGGCCAGTTTATCCGCCGTTGTATTAGCTTCGCGCGGAAAGACTCTAATTTCCCACGCCACGCCCGCTAAGATCTTCGATACTTCAGTGAGGATTGGTTTGAAAACACAAGGGGCATTACAAGGTAAACTCAACCACAACGCAACGTTGCTACAATCCGTTTCCAGAGTCACCTTCCTCTTTGCTGACAGAGGGGATAGTTTAAACAGCTTCACCGCCTCCCTAAGCGCAAGTAACTCGGCTGTTGTTGCGTCAACATATCCGATGTGAATGGAAAACATTATTAGAGACCTTCCATCGCAACCCCGTAACAACCCACCAATGTCCGCTTTGCCGTAACCTCCATTTGCTGCCCCATCGAAATTGAACTTCAGTTCGCCGGCAATAGGAGGTTCCCAACAGTTTTTCCTCTCCACTTTTCTGCCAAAACAGTTTCTAGGATTGACACGCAAATGCTGGATAACATCCTCCGAAACATTGCTCAAGTAAGGCCATTTGATATTACACCACCTACTAACACATAGCATGAAGGATTCATAGAGCTGAAGTTCATCTACCCTCTTCTCTTTGAAGCACACCGCATTTCTAAAAATCCACACCGTCCAGATTAAGGCTACAAATGCAATAAACCAAACTTCACTGTACCTCTGATTAATACACAACCAAAACTCGAACAAAGCCATTGTGTCCCCCGGTAACACCACGCAATATCCCCACAATGAGATTCACTTTTGCATTAGCTTCCATACGATTGTGCATGAGCAAAATAGATGATTGACGGATTCGTCTTCCACTCCACATAAAGGACACTTAATTTCTGCAGAGGGCAGAATCTTTCTTTTGGCGAGTTCCACTCTCGTTGGGATACGCTTGTACATCACTTTCCATAGGAGGGCTTCCGCCTTAGGTGGTGTTAAATTAGCCCACACCCTCGACCATTTAAAACTCCCGGCATTCGGCTTTGGATGGAGGCATCGAGAGAAATTCTTCGAGGAGTAGCATCCGTCCGAACTTTTTACCCAACGTACGCTATCCTCTCTATAAGCAACTGGCTGGACCGCGTTGATCCTCCCTAAGAAACTGTTCCATACATCCACTTCCCAATCAAATAACCTTCTGCGCAACTCTATTTTCCATTGCCACTGCCCATTGGTAAATATACCGAAATCCGAAACCGGCCCTTCCTTACGAATGGCCAACGCAAAAATTCTTGGAAAATCACATTTCAGCGAGTTTGGACCCGACCACCGGTCATTCCAAAAATCAGTCTTATTTTCATTACCAACTATCACACAAAGATTACTCGTAAGGACATTACCTGTATCCTGCATAGGGGCTAAAATAGCTCTCCATATCCAAGACTTGCCTTTAGTGTTCGTGTTGGCTGGGATTAATCTGAAAGAATTGGATTCGTAAATTGCCGCAACGACTCTCCTCCAAAGATGATTAGGCTCCGAGGCGAACCTCCACACCCATTTATTAAGGAGGCCCCTGTTTTTTTCTTTAAAATCAACAATGCCCAGACCACCATGTTCCTTCGGTTTACACACCTTATCCCACTTTACCCAGTGAGTTTTTCTTCCCTCAACCGATCCCCACACAAATTTGGCTACCAGGCTTGAAAGCGTGGAATTGACAGCAGACGGCATAGGAAATAGCGACATATAGTAAGTAGAAAGATTTGCTAAGGCAGCCTTTATCAGGGTTATTCTACCGGCGAACGAGAGTAGCGCTGGTTTCCAACTGGCCAGTTTCTTCTTAAAATTCTCCACGATCGGATCCCATAGTTGCACTGAATTACGCTTGGGTCCAAGCGGCAAACCTAAATACTGACATGGAAAAGATTCAGTTTTGCAGTGAAATAAGGAGGCCCAGAATTCCACCAATTCTTTCTTTACATTGATCCCCATCAATTTGGATTTCTTCCTGTTAAGTTGGAGCCCAGCCCCGACCTCGAAACCCTTCAGAATTCTCAGCACGTTCCTAATTTTCATTTCGCTAGCCTCACAAAAGACGATTAAATCGTCGGCAAATTGAATATGCGACACTTCCACTTCTGTAGACCCTATCCGGACACCCCTAAACAGGTCGTATGAACATACTTTCCTCAGCATCGCGCTTAAAGCCTAAGCTACCATGTTAAACAACAATGGCGAAAGGAGGCGTAGCGACACCGTTAACAAGAACAGATATAGACGCTGTTCTAATACAGTTATCAATCCAGCTGCACCACACCGAACCGAAGCCCATCTGCTTCATAACCATACGCAGAAATTCCCAGCTTACTGTATCGTAAGCCTTACAAAAATCAACCTTGAAACATATCCACTACCTCATTAGCAATTAAAGCACAGTCAAGAATCTGTCTACCGGCACAGAAAACGAACTGATTTTCTCCTATAACTTCACCGATAACACCTTCTAATCTGATGGCTAGGGTCTTCGCCAACAACTTGTACACACTTCCAACTAGACTTATAGGTCGATATTCCTCTATAGAGCTAGGATTTTGAGTTTTCGGTATCAAGGCGATAAAGGAATTATTGAACGAAAAATCCACGACCTCACCACTATAGAAGCTGTTAAAGAACTCAAGCACCCCACCTTTTAATTCGTTCCAAAACTGTTTGAAAAAGCCGAGGCAAAAGCCATCAGGGCCAGGGGCTTTTGATGAAGCTGTTTTGGATAGGGCGAACTGTATTTCCTCCATCGAAAAGGGTCTCTCTAACCATGCTGCTGTGTCGGGCTTTATGCTCTTCAAACTCATATCAAAACTTCTCACTGGGATCGTCTTCTCCTAATTATAGGCCTTTCTAAAGTAACCAGTAATGTGATCTTTGATCTTGGCCGGCCTAATTAAAATGTTGTGCTTACACTGAATGCTACTGATAAAGTTAACCCGTCTTCTGGCTGAGGCGGCTAGGTGGAAAAATTGCGTATTACGGTCCCCTTCCACGGCCCACTTAACTCGAGATTTCTGTATCCACTCCCGCTCCTCTCGTCTGTATGCTTCCCATAACAAGTTTTTCTTCAAATTTAGTTCCTCCTTAAGATTACTCCTCAATCTGCCCTCTTCAATTTCAATTTCCATATCATGGATTCTCCTTTCCAAATCTGAAATTGACACCCCACTCTTCTTAACTCTCGTATCCACCCATTTTTTTGTCGCTATTCTACAGGTTTTCAGCATCAAGGCAATGTTGCCTCCTTGATCTTCCGCACAAAGCTTCTTGATCAATTCCAAATACTTCTTGTCTTCAGCAAGATAATTGAACCATTTGAATGGCCTCGGTCCCCAATTATACCCCATCAAGGTAAGACTTATGGGATTATGGTCAGATAAGCTTTTTGGATATGATTTCTGCAGTAAGTTAGGCCACGCACATAACAAATCTGATGATAATAAGAATCTATCAATTCGGCTAAGAGATGGGACCTCCCTATGACTCGACCACGTATATTTGCTGCTATGAAGAGGGAGATTGACAAGCGAAAGAGCTTCGATAAAATCAGCAAAACACCTCATTTCTTTTTTCTTGTAGCAACTGCCAGACCTTTCTTCTTCCTTCAAAACAACGTTGAAATCGCCCCCTATGAGACAGGGAAGACCAACCTGGTTAACAAAGACCTCCACTTCCGAGAACACCCTGCTCCTATCTTTAGCCTTGTTAGGTGCATAGATATTAACCACTGCACAACTCGAATTCACCTCAGAAAAGACCCCCACCATTGCAATGAAATTTGCTCGAACAAGATGGCTTTTGATCCCAAAGAAAGATTGATCCCACATCGAAATTAAACCCCATGCAGAACCCTCCGAAGGGGAGAAGAGGAACTTAAAACTTGATGCTCTGTCACAAATTTTCCTTTGCACCCATGCGTCTACACACTGCAATTTCGACTCTTGTATCAACATCACCTTAGCTCTAGTTTTGGCTATGAATGCCTTAACGGCCCTTTTCTTTTCCTCACGCCCCAATCCCCTAATGTTCCAAGAAGCGGCAATAATATTCTCTATCATTAAAATAAAGACTTTTATAGAACTCACCGGCGTCCCACGCCTCAATTTCCTTCTTCACCTTCAATTTCCCTAAATCTGTTGACAACAACTTCATCTTGAGCACAAAAATGGAGCCCCAGCAAATTACAGACTTCAAGCATGTCCCTAGCCTCCTGCTTCCCGTCCGATTGAATCCCCTGGCAAGAAGCCGTAAGATTATCAAACTTTTCTGGTACTGGGTTAACCCCCACTGAAACCGATCTGCCCGTTTTTCCAATTTCAGAAATAGCGTTCTTGTCATTCATCTGGCTTTTCATAGAGTTGGTTGCCTTGGACCCCAGCCCACTACGAGACATACCAAAGCATTGGCATGTATTAAACGTTGATGGGCTACATGAACTTCTTTTGGCCCATTTAGGTTTAATGGTAAACAAACCGGTGGCCTGGTCAAGGACCGGTTCAACCGAAGCACTGTGGGCTGAGGATGCCAATGATCCTTCATCCAAAGCTACTGGGATGTCCAAAAGCATGTTACTGTTCCTAGACCCATCACACTCATTAATTGTTCCTGGACCATCTGACCCAGCAACTTCCTCCACCCTTACGTTCTCCATATTACCACGTGCTGGAATAAAGTCAGCGCCGATTCTAGGGAATCCAGAAGAACATTCTAATGGGTTATTAGCCGACAAAACAGCCAGACCCTCATGATTGTCTGTCTCCTCATTAATTCTTTCATCTTCCTCCTCATCCAAATGACTCTTCGGCTGACCTTGATCGATCCAAACCCGTTCATCCTCAAACTCTGCCGTGGAAATCCTCAAATGGTAATCTTCCCCGCCGAAACAAATAGTGGCCGCCGGAGGGATTTCTAATAAACAGCTAACGCCCAGACGGCTCCTGTTAATATTCTTCATCCACTTTCAACACCTTCCCCCATCGACTCCCAATTGTTTCGAACACAGACTCCTGCCACCCTGCCAACGGGAAACCTTCGATACGAACCCAAATCTTCAACTTTCTCTCGTTCATGAAGTGATCGATTGTGTCGATATCTCTGAAACAGGACTTCACCATCGATACCCTCAAGTCCCAAAAAATAGGGAGTTGTTCTTCTTCCTTAAACCTTAAAATAGCGAAGTGACCTGACCAATGGCAAACTTGGACATTGAAACCTTCAGACCTTAGCACCTGCTGAACGAAGGAAGCATCATACATTTCATGTATTTGACCGACCAAACACCACCTTAGCCAGTCGTAGTCTGATTCTTCCACTGACACTCTGATCTTCTTCGTATTTGAGTCGCTCGTCTCCGTAGGGTGCGCCTGGGGCGCTGTCGTTTCAGAGGACACACGACCTGGATTCACCGCGGTCTCCACCCTACCTCCGTTTAGGACTTCTCTGTACGTCCTTCCATCTCTAAAGCCATTAGAAGGAAATTTCCTGCTCGGATAAAACTTTGGGACAACCCTGCTCTTTGGTCCCGCAGGTGGCTTCACGCTTCTCTCCAGGAAGACTTTCACAACAAAGCCATCCAACCTGCGATTGTTACCTTGTTCTGCCGCCCTCAATGCCTCCTCATATTTAGAGAACCTAACAAAAGCGAAGGTGTGGCTAGACCTTCTCCGAGCAGGGTTATTGAAAGCTACATACACATCCAGGACCCTACCATAAACTTCGAAGGCTTCCTGCAGAACCTTGTTTTGGATTCGTTTGCTAACATAGTTTACAAAGACCGTGAATCCTCTTCTATCAGGTTTGCGCCCATAACCATAAGAATGTCTTTTTCCGGCCTCGACCGAACGGTTGAACCTTCTCCATTGAGCCTCCGCTTCTACATGTCCCCTTCCTTCTGAGACGAACTTACCATGATCGAAGTTACTACGGCCCCTTGCTGATCCGCTTCTGAAACCCTCCTTAGAACTCCGTCTGCTCTAAGCTCCCTCCTTAGAACTCCGGCTACTCATGATTGTTTATAATCTTTTTTTAAGTAGTTATATAGTTGTGACATGTTTAGATAATTATTATGATTTTTGTGTTTTGTAGAACTAAAATGCTTTAATTGGTCGAATTATTAAAAATATTCATATGTTTTATTTTTTTATTTTGTATAAGTTTAAATTACGATAATTGTACGAAATATAAATATAAAACATCAATCTATTGTAAAAAAACTCCTGATTGCACTCTTCAATTTTAGGGGTGGAGTGAGAATTTATATAATTATATTTGTAGTTACAAATTTATACTACTAAACATGATATAGAGGATTATAATATAATTATACTTGTATCAATAAATTAAAATTAAAAATTAAAAATTCATGAACCCAATCTAAATGGAGAAGAGGATGATGTACATCATAGAAGATCTGAGTTCGAGCAGCTTTGCAAGTTGTATGTCAATAAATTAAAAAAATATGAACATATTATCACGGTCCGCTCTTTGTGACGGGCGGGACCGTGACGAGATGCTTGTAGGTTGTGCTTAATGCGGGATAGCAATAAGGGTGTAGTACGTGCCGTACAGCCGTCCAGTCCTCGGATGGGCGTGCTGGTTAGGCACCACACTGGTCGGGAGTTGTCTCCGCTTCCCTGATGAGCCCATGGGAGGGCGAAACCAGTAAGCATCAGAGTTGAGAAAGGCTTAGCCTCGGGCGTGTGGGAGCCCTGAGGTGCCGCACGGGGGAGATGTCCCTGCGTCAAGACTCTGACCCCGTGACAAGTGGTATCAGAGCCAGAATGTGTGCTAGCTGTGAGTTTACCAAGCGCTCCTTGTGCTGCGTAGCGAGTCAAGTGGACGAGTATGTGCCTCACACCCTAATGAGGGGGTGTTCGCGAGTGGGTCCTCTAGAAAGAGATTGAGACGAGGACGGGTAGGCAGGAAGCCGCAGCGAAAGTTCGCCAAGCACTCGTAGCCGCATGTGTCGGAGCCTCAGTGAAGAGGGCGAACAGGCATGGAATTGCACACGAGATCCGGGCTAATTAAAAGAGAAGAGGGAAAGAGCTTTCTCCCATGCACGAGGGCGTGCATGAATTGAATGGGGGAGATTGTTAAGGTCCGTTCTTTGTGACAGGCGGGACCGTGACGAGATGCTTGCTAGTTGTGCTTAATGCGGGATGAGGGATAGCAATAAGGGTGTAGTACGTGCTGTACATTCGTCCAGTCCTCGGATGGGCATGCTGGTTAGGCACCACACTGGTCGGGAGCTGTCCCCGCTTCCATGATGAGCCCATGGGAGGGCGAAACCAGTAAACATCGGAGATGAGAAAGGCTTAACCTCGGGCGTGTGGGAGCCCTGAGGTGCCGCACGTGGGAGATGTCCCTGCGTCAAGACTCTAACCCCGTGACAATATAATACCTTACAATCACTTAGATACTATTAAAAAAATTAATTTTTTATTCAATTAAACTCTGTTTTTTCAAAATGTTTTAATAAAACTTTATTCTCTGCTCTGAAGTGCTTGGTTGGTTGGAATTTGAAAAATGCCCTTTTCTGTTCCCAACTAATAAGAACAATTTATACAGCTTTGTTATTTCCATGAAAAAAAATAACTATTTTTAACGAAAATCTCGACAGTCTTTCCTTTCTGAGATATATGTATATATTTACGAGGATTCTCTTTCATAATTTAAGAAGTCTTAAATAAAAAATAAGTGTTTAAATTGTATCTATTTTGAATTTTGAGTGTTTAAATTATTTTTTACAAAAAATATGTATCTAAAGCTTACAATGTTATAATTTTAGGTGCATAGTAGTTAACTACCGTTTAAAAATTCTCGTTAACCAAATCATTGTTTGGCACATGAAAATAATTTGAATTTTTTAATTTTATGAAGAAAAATACTAACTTTTTAATTTTTCAAAAATCATAAAAGTTTTAAATTTTTACAAAATACTTTAAATTCCTAAAATTTCTCAAACACAAACCCCTAAATAGCCACTACTTCCGCCACCGATTGCCGCCCCTAACCATACCCCTGTTTTAGTTGGTCGTTTCTCTTATCACAGGGTCACCGAAAACGATGAACAACGTGTCAGACGAACATCGATTGGTCTGGCAGCCAAAATGGTATGCTCAAGGGAGGCGATCAGCGACGGCTATTTGGGGGTTTCGGTTTGGAAAATTTTGGGGTTGTTTTGTAAAAATTAAATTTTTTAGGATTTTCTGAAAAAACTATTTTTTATGTAAAATTTATTTTAAAAAATAAAATAAACATTTCACGTGTCATGATTTGATTGGTTAATGGATTTTTTACGACAGTTAACTACCATGCACCTAAAATTTGCGGTACAAAAAACCGCCGCTAAAAACCTGTTTTGATGTAGTGTTTATGTACCTAAAATTATAACGGTCGAAACTTTAGGCACATATTTTTGCAAAAAAAAATACTTTAGACGTACAAAAGATATATAATTTTAACACTTATTTTTCATATAACCCATTTAAAAAGCAGTCGTCTAACGTATACCACAAGATATATGATAAAAAGTGTTATATTAGGTAATTATGATAATTTCTCTAAGAAAATTTTCTTAAATAACGTTATGTAATAAAATAAATTTTAAACCAATATATAGCCCTCGTATCCTATGTTTTATGGCATAGACTAGCCAGATTCTTGGTCACTCTATTTGTATTAAATTTTGGATTTAATCCTTCAACTATAATTTTTGACATAATTTGTAACACCCCAAGTTTTTAAGGTATAAAAAATATATAAATAGAGAAGTGCAGCTGGGGAGACTCGAACACGCGACCTTCAAAATGGTGTGCAAAGGCATTGGCCAACCAAGCTAAGTTAATCCTTATTCTTAGTCTGCATTGTCTTAATGTCAAGCTTGTATTCGATTTGAAAGAAAAATGAATGAAAATAAAGCTCGTTTTACCCCTTTCATATGTTGTCTGAATAGAAATTAAATGCAAAAAAAAGAAGAAGAAAGAAAACGTCTCGTTTTCCTCTCTGCTGCCTTTTCAACTTCACGATCGGCCGCCGTCGATCTCCGTCACCGTCGGGCGGTGGTGGTCACCGCTTACATCACTTGAGGCGCCACGTCGTCGCGATCTCAGCATTGGCCACCATGCGCGTCGTCAGGCCGCCTTCCGTCGGCAAACCTCGATTGAAGCCCCGACAAGAAACCCAGCCGTCGCCAGTGTTTCTCGTGTTTTCCGACATTGGTTGTCGTCCGTTCGCGAAACGGACACCAGATCTGGGCTCCTGACGTGGCGGCTAGCAAAACCCTACCGGCAAATCGTCCGTCCGACGACGGCAAGGCTCTCGTCGGAGCTTCGAATTTTTCCGGCGCAACGTTCGCATTTTAGAATCAACGCAAAAAGGGCATCTCCGGCGACTTTTCTGACGGCCGTTCGGTGGCCGGAAATTTTGGGTATCAAAGTATCCTTGAATTTGAGATGTTGGGAGCCGTCAAATCTTGGGATCGAGTGCGATCGATGGAGGTGTCATGAATCAACCATTGTAGCTCGAAACTAAGGTAATACACTATTACCTCTAGTATGCTTTATGAACATGTTGGTATTCGGTAAATACATGCATAAATGTGATGAGGAGTGATGTTAGCTCTGCTTAAGTCACACCAGATATGAAACCTGGATAAGATTAAATGCTCGAACGAGAAAGTGAATAAATGTAAGGATCTAGAGTTTAATAAATAACTAAATAAGCAGCTAATCTCCAAATCCGATTATCAGTGTCAAGTGATCAAATATTAAAAATACTCGTATATAAGATTACAAAAACGCCCTTAAAGTATGAGAATGACTAAAATATCCTTGGAATTGGAAGCGATCTAGAAATTTTTGCTAGATATGGTAAGACAAAATGATTCATCTCAAAACCTCGAAAAACCTAGAAAGTTATGGTAACAAGATTTGAACCTTCGAGATTTCAAGTTTCCTTGAATTCGGAATGAATCTCTGAATATAGATTTACGTGAAGTTATTCGTACCTCTGAATTAAGCAAGTGGCTCAAAATACTGAATTGATCGTAATGACTAAAAGTATTGGAAATACTATAAACGGTTCAATTGACAGAAATGATAGAGATCTCGAGCTTCAGTATGACTGAAATACCCATTTGTCTGAAATAAGTAAATTGCCTTTGATGAAATTCTAGAAATGCCAATAAAGTTGAAAATGACTAAAATGCCCTAAGGGTTTAAGCATGACTCTAGTATGTCAATCACTCCTGATATTAATGTGAGAATGGAAGTTTTTCCCCACAGAACATAAGTTCGACTACTCTGTGACAAGTTCTGTGGTGAAATATGAATGCGATTGTTCAGATATACGACACAATCAGTATTTGGAAATGATACTTGTGAAGTGCGTACATCAGAAGGTTTGGTTAGTACTATAAGGATGGGACATGTTAGTTCGATTGGTTTTAGAGGCTCGATAAACTTCTGGAAATCTTAAATATTGTAAATCTTCATTTTACAACTATTGGGCTAAATTACAAAAATCACCCCTGATAGTTAAATAACCAAAATGCCCTCGTTGGCCCAAGTAATCAAAATAGCCCCGAATGTATCTGATATCGTGAAAGATCTTGACGTAGAGATCTCTAAATGCCTGGTTGGAAACTTGATGAGCAAATAGAATTTCCGAGCCACTGTTTACGCCCTGTTGGTATAAATTACCAAAATGTCGTGTATGATAAAATGACCATAATGCCCCTGGTAGGCTTAAATGGCTAAATCACTCATGATATGCCTAAACTCTCAAGATCCTGATGTATCCCCTCTTGAATATATGTGCTAAAACGTTAGTATGAACCCCTTTTAATAGGGGTCACGTTTCAGAAAATCCGTTCAAATCGTCAAAAGTTTAATATGTCTCATTCCGTAAATGCCAAGTATCTCCAAGAAAAGATCTGTCCCACCTAGTGTGTTCCATGTGTGACATATTCTATTGAATGGATTGTATAATTATTTAATCGCGAATAATATTATGTTTGATGAACTTGATATATGATGACATTCTCTGCCTACCTGATATATGTCTGCTCAATCTGTATACTTGGTATGTGATCGTTTGATCTGTGATGGTATTGTCTGACTGTTTGATGAATTTGTTAGCATGATCTGTTAGTTTGACCTATGATGGTACAATCTGTTTGCATGATGAATGCTGAAAATGTCTGATCTGTTCAATAGTATGCCCATTTATCTGTCAAAAGCATGAATTCTTCCGTTTTTGATGTTCTGAATAAAATATATATGTCACATGTATTCTGTTACCCATGTCTGGAATCTGAACACTGATTACTATATGGGGTATACTGTTGGGTTATGTTATGAAGTCTCTATTGGTACAGCCCTGATCAAGCTGGTAAATCCTTATGGACTCAAGGTCTCCCCTTGAGTGGCACCTATGCCCATCGGACCTAGGGTAAGTCCTTATGGACCTAAGGCATCCCCTTAGGTGGCACCTATGCCCATCAGGCCTAGGGTAAGTCCCTATGGACTCAAGGTCTCCCCTTGAGTGGCACCTATGCCCATCGGGTCTAGGGTAAGTCCTTATGGACCTAAGGCATCCCCTTAGGTGGCACCTATGCCTATCGGGCCTAGGGTAAGTCCTTATGGATGCAGTTCTGGGGGACTGCATATTGGTGTAAGGTTGGAGGGTAATTACTAGTAAACCTTTGTATGTACTTGAACATTTGCATTGAATTATTATGTGTTCTCATGATATGATTGGTATGCATTTATGCCTGTTTGATATGCACCCATTTGGAACACACTAGGCGCTAAACCTTTTGTTTCCATCTTCGTAATCTATTAGCTTGAATAATTACTGTTTGTTACTCGATGAATGAATAAAGAGCCAGTACCGTTATTCTCAAGTATAACGTTACCCTTAAATAGCGGAAAGGAAATGAAGACTGTTACTGCTTGGAACATCATGAAAATGTTATGCCTACCCTGTATCTGCATGAGCTTATAGCATCTTTTGGTAGTTCTGTATTACTGAGCTTTTTCAAGCTCACGTTGTTTTTACCATCGCAGGTTAAAAGATTATAGCATGGTAATGTTTGACATCAGTGTTCGGAGTTCCCTCGGTGTTGCCTCTGGAGTACAATACTGTATAGTTAGTGGGCATGTATGTCATGTATTGTTTCATGTCAGTGTCTGTAAAATACTTTCTGAAATTTTTGCTATGTGTTTAAATGATTTTCCTGAAATTTTATTTTAAACAGAAGTTGATTTTACAGTTTAATAAGTGTTTTAAGAAAGAAAAATGTTTTCATGTGTATTTTCACTGTGGGTCGCTCTTGTGACCCTAATGTGACTACCTAGGATCCGTTGTAACGCATAGGCGGGTTTAGGGGGTTACATAACTGGACTATTTTATTTTTATAATGATTTTAGTGACACCAAATTAATAATACTATTAATTGGTGCCATTGCAACGACAACATGGTTTATTTTTGTTGTTATTTGCTTACGTTGGTTACAATCACACTCGGGAAGAAATCATTTGTCGATATTTCATACGAAGAACACAAGCATATATTTAATTTTGGTATGTGAATGTAATACCTCCATATATAATCAAAAACAATTATGCATATATTTAATTTTTTGCATGAAATAAAAGCATATTAAATAAAAAAGTAAACGTATACATGCACATATAACACATGTCGAGAACCCAACAAATGGTCTAAGTGAAAAAGCGGATAATGTTCATCTTAGGAGACTTGAGTTCAATCACTTTGTTTACAAGGTGTGTGTGCATCGTCAAATGGATAAAGATATCTATGAAGAGATACAATCTTATAATCATCTTTACACTATTAAAAAATATTATAACACATGTCGAAGAAATTAGTATAAGCAAGAAGTGTTAAATTAAGGGAAAACTACACTGGTGGTCCCCAAACTATTACCGTTTTCCTATTTTGGTCCATAAACTATGTTTTTTGGCAAAACCGTCCCTTCTGTTACATAGTTCTCCTGTTTTGGTCCCCGGCGTTAAATAGCTAACGGTTTTGCTGACGTGGCATTTTTTTTAAATATTTTTAATCATTTCTCTCTCCTCTTAAAAAAATGCCACGTCAGCAAAATCGATAGCTATTTAACGTCGGGGACTAAAACAGGAGAACTATGTAACAGAAGGGATAATTTTGCCGAAAAACATAGTTTGGGGACCAAAATAGGAAAATGGTAATAGTTTGGGGACCACTGGTGTAGTTTTCCCTTAAATTAACTATAAGTTAATTCCAAATTGAATGCTATGCATATCGATTTCTTTTAGAAGTGATTTCGAGTAACAAAAAATGTCAGTTGTTTTTTTTTTCTATGATAATGAGAAGTGGTAAATTTAAATTGAAATTTAGGTGCTAAAAGAGGTAGTTGGTATTAATTTATTCCGGTGATGGTTTGCTTTGTTACCGGATATTGGTGATTCATTTGTCACAAATTTGTCCTTTTTTATGTGTTCTAAAAGTTTTATTATAATTAAATTTGGAAGTAGTTATATAGTTGTGACATATTTAGATAACTATTATGATTTATGTGTTTTGTAGAACTAAAATGTTTTAATTGGTCGATTTGTCAAAAATATTCATATGTTTTATTTTTTATTTTGTATAAGTTTGAATTACGATAATTGCACGGAATATAAATATAGGGTAAACTACTGCAGGGGTCACTTTCGTTTCCCGTTTGTACAGATTTAGTCACCACTTTTGAAAAGTGCCAATAAGTGGTCATCTACGTTTTCGATGTGTAAAGACTTGGTCACTCCGGCGTTATAGTCCGTTAATCCTGACACGCGTCGTATAGTGTCAAAAATAAAACCTTAAACTCAAAATAAATAAGATTTAAATTAATATAGCGAGAGTAAGGGTCCGATCCGCAGGGAATAGGAACTCTAACACCTTTCTTCTGATTTAGACCAATAACCTGTAGAAAATAAAGGGGGATTTTAGAATAGTGATTTGAATGAGAAAATAGTAAAAACGTAAAAATAAATTGAGAATGAATTATGGATAGAAATAGCCTCAAGCCACGCTTTGCCACAACATCTTCGATCACTGAAGTTGATTTTTCTTCGACTTTCCTGCAGGTTACAGTCTACAAGGCCCAACCCTTGTAACTTACTTCTCGTTGGTAAATTCGACTCCCAGGGCAATCCTTGAAGTCAAACTTTAGTGAATTAGCCACGGCAATCGATGCTAACTCAAATCTAAGTTAGTGCTGGAGAAGCTCGTGCTCGGATATTCGTCTCGATGAGAATTGTTTCCGATCTTGATTCCCCTCAGTGGACCGCCACTAAGTTTGTTCTTAGGGAGTTGAATTGGCTACAAGCTTTTCCTCGTCCCCAACGATGGATCTAAACCACTTCAAGTCGATGCGCGCTCTCGGAATGAAACAATTGCGATGCCTAAAGATTAGGCCGATTGCCTAATCAATTTTTCAGAGAATCTAAAAAGGAGTTGTTGAAGGATTGGAGTATTTTCCTAATCTCACGAGGTTTGTCGGGTTTGGCGTTGCTTTTGGCTAAAGGAAATTTAGTTAAGCATGGTTTGTGAAAAAACCATACTTAATAAATAAATAAAGAAAATGAAGAAAAGAAAATGGAGAAAAAATGGAGAGCTTTATTACTCAAGGAAGAAGAGAACAATGGAAAATGTTTGATGAATAATTCACCCCCAAAATGGGGTATTTATAGTAGTTGAAAAACCCTAAAAACCTAAGATGATAAATCCTAAAAAATTTAAATAAAATTACAAAAGATAAATATCAAAGTTTTGAATTTAAAAGATAAAATTCGGATGATAGGCTATCTTGATAAGTGGACTGATAGGTTATCAAGCTTGCTGACGTCATCTTCTAGAAGGTGCTGATGTGGCGCCCAGTCAGCATTCATGCCCTGGTTCATGCCCATGAATCTGCCCACGAATTTAGTATTTTCTGCAGCACTTCAACTCGTTTCTGGCATTACGTAACCTGCACGAGAACAACACAAAAACAGCCCAATTAAGTCCTTCAAACATATATATTCGATCAAAACAAGGACTAAAAACATAACCAAAATAAATACTTATCAAATCCCCTAACGGATTGCTGATGTGGCGAAATTAATTTGGCTTTCAAACCCTAAAAGGGTTGTTTTCACGCCATCGTCATCAGACCGGCATCTAGAGCCGCGCGATTTCGCCTCTTGTCATCGACGGCCGTCAATCCCCTCTCCTCAACGTTTATATGATCAGGTGGTGCATCAAGTGTGACGTATTTCCCGGATGTTGAACTCACTGAGTTGGAGTAATTGAAGAGGTCGAACCAGTTTCCAGTTGGGAAGTAAGCATCCACTGAAACTACTCCTGAACTTAATGCATGTGACACCATAATACCTTTGCCTAAGAGAAACTGAGAATTGATTTCGTAAGTGTGAACATCTTGTGGGAATGTGAAGAACAGAGGCCTTGCGATGGGAGTCCCTTTCATGTGTGCCTCGTACATTAAAGTGTAAAAAATATGGCAACAGACGATACCGGAGACCTAGCACTTTCCTAGCGGTGGCATCGACGGAGTCCGAGAGATAAAGCTCTTGCCGGACTGAATGAATGTCTGAGTGATCTCTAGCAAAAGGGTAAAAAGTCTCCAGCTGCATTTACGACAACAACAAAAATCAAATCAATTGTGCATATACATAATAGGATACTAACAACCAAGTTCGAGTGACATATATAGGAACTCACTTGAATCCATCGCCGGCAGAGCTCTTCAGTGGTATCCCCTGAAAAGCCACATATATCAGCACCAACCATTGGAATTCCAAAGAGTCCAAAGTTTAAAATTGATGGAATTGTGTAAGCCAAATCTTCCCAGGTGGTTGTGTTGTCCCCAGTCCAGTGTGTTGTATACTTCCCAGAGCTTACAAAACAGATGATTGGTCGGCGTTGAGGAGAGGGGATTGACGGCCGGCGACGACAAGAGGCGAAATCGCGCGGCTATAGATGCCAGTCTGATGACGACGTCGTGAAAACAACCCTTTTAGGGTTTGAAATCCAAATTAATTCCGCCACATCAGCAATCCGTTGGGGGATTAACGGACTATAACGTTGAAGTGACCAAGTCTTTACACATCGAAAACGTAGATGACCACTTATTGGCACTTTTCAAAAGTGGTGACTAAATCTGTACAAACGGGAAACGAAAGTGACCCCTACAGTAGTTTACCCATAAATATAAAACATCAATCTATTGTACAAAAAAAAACTCCTAATTACACTCTTCAATTTTAGGGGTGGAGTGAGAATTTATATAATTATATTTGTTGTTACAAATTTATACTACTAAACATGATATAGAGGATTATAATATAATTATACTTGTATCAATAAATTAAAATTAAAAATTAAAAATTCATGAACCCAATCTAAATGAAGAAGAGGATGATGTACATCATAGAAGATCTGAGTTCGAGCAGTTTTGCAAGTTGTATGACAATAAGTTAAAAAAATATGAACATATAATACCTTACAATCACTTTGATACTATTAAAAAATTAAATTTTTATCCAATTAAACTCTGTTTTTCAAAATGTTTTAATAAAACTTTATTCTCTTCTTAAGTAAAAAAAACAAAATGAATTGAAGTGCTTGGTTGGTTGGAATTTGAAAAATGCCCTTTTCTGTTCCCAACTAATAAGAACAATTTATACAGCTTTTTTATTTCCATGAAAAAATAACTATTTTTAACGAAAATCTCGACAGTCTTTCCTTTCTGAGATATATGTGTATATTTACGAGGATTCTCTTTCATAATTTAGGAAGTCTTAAATAAAAAATAAGTGTTTAAATTGTATTTATTTTGAATTTTGGGTGTTTAAAGTATTTTTTACTAAAAATATGTATTTGAAGCTTACAATGTTATAATTTTAAGTGCATAGTAGTTAACTACCGTTTAAAAATTTTCGTTAACCAAATCATTGTTTGGCACATGAAAATAATTTGAATATTTTAATTTTATTAAGAAAAATACTAACTTTTTAATTTTTCAAAAATCCTAAAAGTTTTCAATTTTTACAAAATACTCTTAAAATTCCTAAATTTTCTCAAACACAAACCCTTAAATAGCCACCACTTCCGCCACTGATTGCCGCCCTTGAGCATACCCCTGTTTTAGTTGGTCGTTTCTCTTATCACGGCGTCACCAAAAACGATGAACGACGTGTCAGGCGAACATCGATTGGTCTGGCAACCAAAATGGTATGCTCAAGGGAGGCAATCAGCGGCGGAAGCGGCGGCTATTTGGGGGTTTTAGTTTGGAAAATTTTGGGGATTCTGGGCTGTTTTGTAAAAATTAAATTTTTTAGGATTTTTTGAAAAAAACTATTTTTTATGTAAAAATTGTTTTAGATATTTATTTTGAAAAACAAAATAAACATTTCACGTGTCATGTTTTGATTGGTTAATGGGTTTTTAACGACAGTTAATTACCATGCACCTAAAATTTGCGGAAGAAAAAAACGCAACTAAATGACTAAAAAACTCCGCAAAAAACCTGTTTTGATGTAGTGTTTATGTACCTAAAATTATAACGGTCGAAACTTTAAGCACATATTTTTGCAAAAAAAATACTTTAGACACATGAAGTACAAAAGATATATAATTTTGACACTTATTTTTTAATAACCTATTTAAAAAGCAGTCGTCTAACATATACCACAAGATATACGATAAAAAGTGTTATATTAGGTAATTATGATAATTTCTCTAAGAAAATTTTCTTAAATAACGTTATGTAATAAAATAAATTTTAAACCAATATAGCCCTCGTATCCTATGTTTTATGGCATAGACTAGCCAGAGTCTTGGTCACTCTATTGTATTAAATTTTGAATTTAATCCTTCAATTATAATTTTTGACATAACTGGACTATTTTATTTTTATAATGATTTTAGTGACACCAAATTAATAATACTATTAATTGGTGCCATTGCAACGACAACATGGTTTATTTTTGTTGTTATTTGCTTACGTTGGTTACAATCACACTCGGGAAGAAATCATTTGTCGGTATTTCATACGAAGAACACAAGCGTCTCCCCCGTTTAACCGCAACTTCTGTCAACGGCCTTGAAGCACTCTCCATTTACATCCCGTGCATCGAGGGGACTTTGATATCTACCCTAGACCAGTGGTTCAAGATAGGAGAAATCGAGTTCATAACGGAGCACCGAAACCTCACTTTTCGAATAATAATGTATATTTTTTCCAAGCAGGGAAAGCAAAAAGGTAATTGAAGCTTTGGAAAGGGCGTACACAACTCTCAACTATGGAGTTAGAGCCATGACAATTAATATCTCGAGATTTTCTTACCATAAAGACCACAAGGTGAGAATTTCTTGCATGTGAATTGTGAAGTTAATTGTCTTATGCTAATAAGTAATAATAAGGGATAATATAGAAATGCATTTTCGTTTTCTTCAGGAAAAACCTCGTCAGAGTCGGTTGATGTTTGGCGTTTTATGTGTGTGAGTTTGTTGATGTTGTGGTTTCTTTGTGATTTTCGGTTTGTTTGCGACTGAAATGGTATGTTTTGGCGTTGGGTTTTTGATCTATTGTTACTGCTTGTGCCTTGTTTTGTTATTGCTATGTGCGTGAATTTCTATGCAGTTAATATTGCAATCATTCGAGGTGGCCTTTAGTTTCTGACCGAGCTCATCTGGGTTTTGTGATTGAATGGGTTGTTACTTGACATATTTTATTGAAGAACTCAAAGTTGTCTAGTTTAACCTTGCCTGAAATAATGTGGATCGGCCCTCGAGTTGTTTGTCTATTTGATGTCTTATCCCCTTTTTTGTTGCTCCACTCTTTTCTTTGGCAAAATTACAAAAAAATGTCTCTAACGTTTGTATGTTTTGTCATTTAACTCTATTTTTTGTGGAGCAAATAATACCCCAACGTTTCAGTTTGGTCCAAATATACCCATGTTGAATGAAAATTACCAGTCAACTGACGGTCAACGGCTGATTCTGACTGGACTTGTCATGCGTTAAGATTGGATGACATGGCATATGCCACGACATATTTTTTAAAATATTTTGTTATACCCTTCTTTATGGTGACACGTGACTGACTATCATGCTGACACGTGGCCGAACTGGATGGTGACACATGGAGAATATGACTTTGACACGTGGTGAATATGATGCTAACACATCAGCAGATCTTAACATGTGACAAGTCCAGTCAACATTAGTCGTTGATCGTTAGTTGACTGGCAGTTTCCATCCAACAAGGGCATATTTGGACCAAATTGAAACGTTGGGGGTTGTTTGCTCCAAAAAAAAAAGAGAATAAGAGGGCAAAATGATAAAACATATAAACGTTGAGACCTCTTTTGTCCTTTTGCCTTTTTTTTCTTCTCTTCCCTTTGGTTTTGTACTGCCTCTTCATTGCAAGTTTTTTTGTGTGCATAAAGCTAAAAAAAATATTTCTAACATTTGATTGAATAATCACTTTAGCCTTTCCTTTTGAAGTTATTTAACTATTAATGTTTTATTTTGAGTCTAAATAACTTCTTTTGCGGATGAAAACTGTTAGTAAACTAACGGTACACAACTTGAAATGAGAATGACACGTCAGCAGAAAAAATAACTTTATGTTTTATATAATTTTATAAAATTATTTTTTAATTGATGTGACATTCTTTCAAATCAACACATTTGTCTTTATGATATTGTTATGTCAGCGTGCATTGCCATGTAGGTTTGTCACGTCATTTACCGTTGGATGACTAACAATTTTTATTCGTAGTAGGGTAATTTCGACCTAAAACGAAACAGTGAGGGTTATATTGTTTAAAAAAACTAAAATGACTATTAAGTTAAACTTTTTGTAATTTTTTTTGCCATTGTGTTCATTTTTTGTATTATGCCTTTGCTTTTCCATCTAAAATGTTACTATCATGCCTTTATTTATTAGTAATTTTACATTTAAGTTACTCAATTACTAAAATTTACAATTAGGCTACTCAATTAATATTCTAGCTACAATTAGATCACTGTCTTGTTTAAATACAAACGAACGTTATGATATTGTCTCTAGGTAATAAACATGTCACTCAATTATTATTGAAATTATAAACATGTCACTCAATTAAAATTTAGGGTAAAATACCTGGGTGACCACCCAACTATTGTGTCTGACCTATATTGACCATTGAACTACAAAAATTCAAAATCCGACCACCAACTATTTAATTGGATCTATTTTGACCATCAACCGTTAAAATATAATGGAGGGGTGATGTGGTTGTTAATGAAAATTTGTATAACTGTTAATTACCTATTCTATCAATTCGATTATGATTTTAATTTAATTAAATAATTTGTATAACTGTTAATGAAAATACATCAATTTAGTCTTTTTTTCTTCTCCCAAATCACTTGTATACCCTCATTAACACTAGAGTACTCATTTGAAATCATGAATTAATATAATACACAAATTTATAAATGTAAAAATATTGACAATTATTTTTCAATATTTGATATGTAATTAGTATTTACATTAAAATTAAACTTATTGAAATCTATTTAAAAATCATAATAATGTTGAGTCTGATGCTCTTCCGACTGAACCTAGTGTAGATATTCCTCCCCAGTGAAGGTCATTCCCAAGGTCGTCGTAGAGCGTTTAGGGGTTCTCTAAATATGAGCGCAAGTGCACACTCTTGTCAAGTTATAGTATAAAAGATATCGTCTCTCACGAGGATTGAACAGCTAATTCGAATGTCAATTCTTGCACAGAAAATAAATGCACAAGTTAATTTCAGTTGGTTTTAAGAGAAAAATAAATAAACACAAGTGAATAATAAGAGAGATCATATTGATAGAATGAGTCATGTAACACCCGGGTTTAGGGGTTAGGTGAAAATAATATTTTAATATTATTTGGGCTCGAGTTTATAATTAAAATGATCCTTTAAAATTTTGGGTTTCAAAATAAACATTTGAAATGGGACCAACTTGATTAAATTGCAAATTGAAGAGCTTTTAAAGAATAAGGGAATAGCCATTCATTAATGGCCTTTTGGTAATTTGCCCATTTTTCAATTTAAATTCCCCTTTATACAAAATAAACACTATTCACTCTCTTCCTCACCCATTTCCAACGTGAAACAAGAGTTCTCTCCCTTTCATCACTATTCCATCAAAAAGCTCACTCATTTCAGCTCCTTTTTGAAAGGTAACAACGTTTTTGACTTCTCCTCAACTCCCTCTCTTTAAAAGTATCATTTATTTTCATTTTCATTGAAGTTTTGAAAATTGGGTTTTCAAAGGATTTGATTAAAAATGGTGTCTTTATGTTGTTAAGCTTTATATTTTGATTTAATATGGTTAGTTATGATGTATAGAAGTTAAATGGTACCACATATGTGAATTTTGAATGATTTTGAGCAATTCCCGAAATTGGGTAAAAATAGGGTTTTTGGAGCGTTTTGGGTGAGTTTTGGGGGTTGTTTTAGGTGGAATTTGATAGGCTTTTGATAGTACTATGGTTAGGGGTTGATTTGGGATCATTTGTGGGTGCAATGGATGTTGGAAACATGGATTTTGGACATGGTTTTGGGGCTGCCCGAGTTTGCTAAAAATGGGATTTGTTCATAGCTTGCAACATTGTAAATTGTGATTGAATTGTGTTCCAGGTTGGTCTTTTGATGTTGGGCTGATTTGGGATTGTTTGAATTGTGTTTGAGGTTGTTTAGAAGCGGGAATTTGTGTTGGAGAAGCTTTGGGAAGAAATTCGGGATTGTGAGAGTGGTTGCTTGCTTGGCTTGGAGCTTAGAAGCTTAGGTGAGTGGTTAAACGTTTTACGTGGTTTTTAAAATGGTTGGTTCGAGTATGTGGACTAGGTTGGGCTTGGTAGACCCACCTAGAGTTAGGATTAGGGTGGTAGCCTAATCCTAAACTTGATCTAGAGCCTTTGGATGAACTTATATATATGGATGTTTATGCCTCGTATGACTTGTGATATGATTGCTATTGTATATTGTGTTATACATGTGAGATGAGGCATGAATTGTGATGCTTATGGCATGCATGGTAATGGTTCATGATTGTGATCATGGTGAGTACGTGCTAAGCACGGAATTGATTGAAATGAGTAATGTGGAATGAGTTAAATGTTGGCACTAGTATGCTTGAGTACAAATGATCGATCATTAGGATGTTAGTGTGTACACATGAGTCAAAAGTCGCGCGTGGCCTTGGTGGCGTTGAGTCACCAAGGAGGAGTACGGGTTCGCCCGGAAATTGTATTTATATATAGTCGATGATGAGTGGAATCCCATCAACGGGGCGTGAGGATGAGTGGAATCCCCTCCGTGAGACCGGTGATGAGTGTAATCCCACCGTGAGGTAAAGTGGTTGTTGGATATGAGTTCCAACGTGTTTATCCGCGTATTCGGGTCATAGCTAGGTGCCAATATTGATTGATATGTGTATCAATGTGTTGTGAATTATGATCCTTATTTAGATGTTTATATGTGACTACATGTGTTGTGGAATAGAGCTTATGAGCATGACATTTATTTGGATATTGTTCATGCATCTTAACTTGTGCTCTTGAGGATTCTTGATAATTATGTATTTTGCCTTGGCTAAGATCGTGCTCGGACCCTGCATTGTCGAGGTTTGTTTTTAAAGAGCTTACCCTCACTAAGCTTTATTGCTTACGCTCTCTCTTTGTTCGACAATGCAGATCCTTAGTTCGTTGGTTGCTAGGAGCAAGAAGGGGGCCTCCAAGTGTGCTTGTGGTGCTTGTTTAGCTACCAAGTATGAACTTTTAAATTAAGATGTAATGGTCGAGCAATGGGACATGTAATCGTATTATGATGTTTTGGATTATGTTGTGGTTGATGTTGCTTAGGAGCATGTTAGACTCCTCGTATGTGTTTGCTATTTTGGCTTGGGATGTATGCGTTGCTTGATACCTTGTTAGTATGTTGCTATCTTGAATTTGTCTAAGTGTTGGCCTTGTGAATGCCTAACTCCTTAAATGAATTGTATGAATGCATGACTTGAGATGTTATGCCTTGGTGTTTAGTTTCGTTTTATTGATGTTAAAGCATGCTTGTAAGTTGGTTTGCCTTAGGATTAATTGTTAGTGTGTTGTTGGGGGTTTTGGTGGTGTTTTGGGGCACCCTTGTGCCTTAAAACAACCAAAACGAGTCTGCAGATAGGGGGCGTTTCGAAACGGGCCACCCTGTTTCGATACGGTCCCTTTGCATTTGGCCAGCCGTTTCGAAATGGATAGGGGCTGTTTCGGTACGTTTTAGCTACTGGAATTTTGAGAAATTGACGAGATAAAGGCGTTCCGAAATGGGCCTTTGATGTTTCGAAATGGTCAAATCACGTTGACCACGAGAAGTTGACCGTTAGGGTCGTTTCGATACGGGTCACCCCTGTTTCGAAACGGTCTCCTCATGGTTGACCCTGACCTGTTGACTAAGTCAAGGCGTATCGAAACACCCTAAGGGCATTTCGATACGGCCTGCTGTAAAGTGCTAAAATGAGCTGTTTAATGTATCATCTTGGTTGGTCGATGTTGAATTGTTGCCTTTTCCGCTGTTCTGCTTCACATAGGATTTAATCATGCCTATAGACAAGATAAAGTTAAAAGAAATTTTCTTGGTCGTTAACCGAGGAGGAACCTTAACGGGTTTCGCTTCGATTTTCCTCGTGTGGCCCACTCGGACCGGTCATCCGACCAGGCCGGGACGAGGGGGTTACAAGTCAGGTTATGCTGCTGCCTTGGCGGGAGATGGCAGATTAGTGCTTCGACGCTTTCGCTGGCTCGGCAGTGGAACAGTGGAGTGGCTCGGCGACAAACTCGGCAGACCTTCAAGGCTCGACAGGACGGTTCAATAATGATTTAGCTTATGTCTAAGTCAGAATACTGTTGATGCCCGCTGCAGATAATACACGTCGGTGTGAATCTTGCAATGAATATCAACTTTTGGTCGTCCTATCTTAGCCGCCTTAAACCCTAACCTATGTCTAGGCTGGAATGATCAACAACTGGTATTGATGAGATCGTGCTTACTTCTATCGTGAGTTTGACTCTCTCGATGCCAAACAAATGGATTGCTCACAATCGATCTTTTGAACTCAATTGAAAACAATGAAGAACATGAAATAAGAAAACATTGAATTTGTTGCAAAAACAAACTTAAACCTAAACAACCGTTCTCACAACTACTTTACAACATAACCCAAACCCTAGAGAATTTAGAAAATAGTGGTAGCAAGAAAACACAAGAGAAACTTAATCTATGCCAAGATGTCTAGATGTCTAAAATACAAAATATGATCAAGTATATATAGGGCATGGCCTAGGTTAAGTCCTCCTTGGAGTAGAAGTCTTCCTTATGATAAAGTAGTTCTTTGCATTGAATGCATCCTTTAAATTGTGACTTCTTTGACTTGAAATTGGACTCCTTGTGCCACAAGTAAGCTTAAGCCGCCTTGGACAATTTCTCCTTTGGCGGCTCTGTCTGCTGTTTCCGGCATCAGTAAATTACTTGGATGGGCTCATTGGACTCATAAAATTATACTCTTCCAATCGTGTTCCAAATCACCAATTCCTTGGTTGCTGCCCTAAGCGGCAGATATGGCGACGACAGCTACTCGGCAGCATCTCTAACTATGTTGAGCATCTTCAGTACAGCTCCTTAGCTTGCTGCCTCAGCATCAGCTCCTTTCTTCATCTGACAACTTCTAGCACCTGAAAATAAAACAACACGTTTTCTTACCAAATCAAAGATATTCAACAAAAACAAGGCAAAGCAAAGAATATTGTAAATAATGCATGCATGCACCTAATTATCCCTAAAATGTACTTAAGAACATCAATAATATGAGACGGGATGCATACAAAATATAGTACTTATGAGCACTTTACACACCCCCAAACTCGAACTATTGCTTGTTTTCAAGCAATGCAATCCTAAACATAGTTGCCCTTGCACTAATCAGAAAGAAGAACATGTTTTACACTTGATTTAGCACCTCAAGGTCGTAACAACTATCATTAGATTAGTGAAAGGAGAATAACATGAATTACCTCAGAATAAAACTACAAAGCCAGTGCAGTGTGTGCAGAAACTGTGTACAGGCTGAATCTAAAGAATATTCTAAGTAAACAAAGATGTTGTCATGGTAATATAAGGTTGCTGTCGAGGCAGCATAATTAAGCACATTTTATAATCATGGCAATAAGGGCTTCGGCTTATCACAACTACTCTTTAGGTCTGAAATTAAGATATGAGCAAACTACAAAACCCCGAACCCATTAAGTAGAGTCATCCCGTGAAGACTTTCATTCACTCATGCTAATTTGTTCGTTACTTCAAAAAAATTTAGATTCATGGACTTTGATAGCAACGGAGTGTCCTTGCACATGATTCTTCCTAGAGCCGGTTTCGAGCACCTCTAGGGAAAAACAACATAAAAAATTTTCTTTCCTGCCGTGACAGTGCTTTTCTTTTTCTGTTTGTTGCCTGTCGCGGCAGCTTACTGCAACCAAGTAAGAATTTTACAAATAATTCAAGCAGACAATGTTTATCAGAAATTCAATCAAATTCAGCAAGTAACAGTAGTGTTTTTAATTTTTTGGCATTTATATAAAATTTCTAAGTTTACTCCATGCTTTCCCCAAAATTAAGTTCTTTTATTTGGTGTGAAAAATTTAAAATCAGCTATCCTATCATAGACACAAGTTCTAACAAAATTTTTTCTTTTGATTAATTTTAGAGGCAAGTACATATGTAACCTACATGCTCTAAATAATTCCTAAACAATGAATGAGTGATAATCCCCCCCAAACTCGAGATGGGAATTGCCCTCAATGCCCAAGAGCGTTTATGTGTTCTCTAAATATGAGTGTAAGTGCACACTCTTGTCAAGTTATAGTAAAACAGATATCGTCTCCCACGAGGATTGGACAACTAATTCGAATGTCAATTCCTACACAGGAAATAAATGCACAAGTTAATTTCAGTTGGTTTTAAGAGAAAGGTAAATAAACACAAGTGAATAATAGGAGAGATCAGATTGATAGAATGGGTCAAGTTATGCTGCTTTGTAGTGTGAAACTGCGTTGAATAGGTTAAGTTGTATTGCGCTGCCAGACTTTGCTGCCTCGGCGGGAGATGGCAGATTAGTGCTTCGACACTTTCGTTGGCTCGGCAAAAAACTCGGTAGACCTTTAAGGCTCGGCAGAACGCTTCGATAATGATTTAGCTAATGTCTAAATCATAATACTATTGATGCTCGCTGCAGATAATACCCGTCAGTGTGAATCTTATAATGAACAACAACTTTTGGTCGTCATCTTTTAGCCGCCTTAAACCCTAACCTATGTCTAGGCTGGATTGATCAACACCTGGTATTGATGAGATCATGCTTACTTCTTTTGTGAGTTTGACTCTCTCGATGCCAAACAAATGGATTGCTCACAATTGATTTTTCGAACTCAATTGAAAACAATGACAAACATGAAATAAGCAAACCTTGAATATATTGCAAAAAACTTAAACCTAAACGATCGTTCTCACAACTACTTTACAACATAACCCAAACCCTAGAGAATTTAGAACATAGTGGAGGCAAGAAAACACAAGAGAAACCTAAGTTATGTCAAGATGTCTAAAATACAAAATATGATCAAGTATATATAGGGCATGACCTAGGTTAAGTCCTCCTTGGAGTAGAAGTCTTCCTCATGATAAAGTAGCTTTTGCATTGAATGCATCATTTAAATTCTGACTTCTTTGACTTGAAATTGGACTCCTTGTGCCACAAGTAAGCTTAAGCTGTCTTAGACAATTTCTCTTTTGGCGGCTCTGTCCGCTGTTTTCTGCATCAGTAAATTGCTTGGATGGGCTCATTTGACTCAGAAAATTATACTCTTCCAATCGCACTCCAATTGACCAATTCTTTGGTTGCTGCCTTGGGCGGCAGATATGGCGGCAGCAGCTACTCGGAAGCATCTCTCACTGTGTTGAGCTGCTTCAATACAGCTCATTGGCTTGCTGCCTCAGCATCAACTTCTCAGCTCCTCTCTCCTTTTGACAGCTTCTAGCACATGAAACTAAAACTAAACTAAAACAATATATTTTCTTACCAAATCAAAGATATTCAACAAAAACAAGGCAAAGCAAAGAATATTGTAAATAATGCATGCATTCACCTAATTATGCCTAAAATGTACTTAAGAACAACAATAAATAAGATGGAATGCATACAAAATATAGGGCTTATGAGCACTTTACTGTCGTTCAAGGGGCATGTGAGTCATCTTTGCCACAACCATCATGATTATACCATTGTCATCTTGAAGGTATTGTCGACAATCGGACAAAACAATGTATTATTGGAACCACATTTGATGTTTTGGAGGTTGATTATCTTGTAAACTTATTTTCCTCTAAAGGCATCGTGGATATATCTATTTGCTAAAATTGGTGGTAATCATTTTCTATTAGTATTTGGTAGAGAATAACTGAGTTTTAAATGTGTTCGATGGAGATGGGAATGGATGGTTGATGTCTTCCATGATTTAAGTTTTTGGTCTAAAGACTTTTCTCCTGAAAGCAGAATAACATGGGTCTCTATTTATGGCATCCTGATGAACTAATATTTTGATATAAAAAATTAAAAGAAAAATGTTTTTGGACTTAATCGAATATATAAATTCTTGCAAAAATAATTCAAAGTCCAAACAAACTTGAAAAATTCATTTCAAATGTTTTCCAACTTTACCGATCTTTTTCGAAACAAGTATGATCCGTTGTTGCACTAAGAAAACTGTTTTCCAGTCTTCAAGGCATAAAGGATCGATCCATTGATTGACAGTTTCACTCATTTTTTGTCTCAGTGCAAAAGGATCGATCCCCTTGTGTATGTGATCGATCTCTTTTTGCAACGGTCATATTTTTCATAAGAAAGGATCGATCCCTTTGTAAAAGGATCAATCCCTCGTGCTTTAAATGCTCTGATTTCAGGTAGGTAACAGCTTTATGACATCTCCAACGGCTCCAAATGGCTAGTATTGATTGAGAGGATACAAAAACAAAGAAAAATCATCTCAGCAACAACAAGAAAGTCTACACAAACATTTAAGCTTTCAAGAATTTACTTTGTGCTTATTTTTCGATCTTTCTTATAAACACTAGAGTGTTCTTCATTGTAATTCTTTTGCTAGTGTTTCTTTGGGTGTGTGAGAGAGCTTAAACTTTGCAAACACATTCCTAGTTTGCTTATTTGTATTTGTTCTTGGGGAAAGGATTGAATAGACTTTTGGGTATAAGTCTATTGAATTGTGTAAGGTTACTCTTTATCATTAAAAGAAAGACAAATTAGTGAATTTGTGGAAAATCCTTAGTGTGGTCACTAAGGTAGTGGATGTAGACTCCAATTAAGGGAGTTCAACCACTCTAAATCTCCTTGCAATTTCTTCCTTTTCAATTAGTGTCCACCGTTCTTTCTAAAATCAAATTCACTCCCCGTCTTGGTTTTGTTCGATCGATTGCCACTCTCAACAATTGGTATTAGAGCTTGGGTCATTGGAAGGTCTTACTACCTTTTGAGAAGATCCAAGAAGTGTGCAATCATCTACAAGGTCATCCATGGCTTCCACCTCCACCATTGAAGCTTGGGGCGATTCTCAACCCACCAACAAGCCCCCCTTCTTCAATGGAGTTAATTATGCTTATTGGAAGAACCGCATGAAGCTATTCATTCAAGCTTTTGATCCTGAAGCTTGGAAGATCATCATGAGTGGTTACACCGCACCGACTAGTAATATGGAGACATGGAGGAATGAAGAAAACAAGATATTCTCCACAAATGCTAAGGTAATGCATCTCATATTTTGTGCCCTTGGCCTGGATGAGAATGAAAGGGTGTCATCTTGTTCCAATGCTAAAGAGATTTGGGACAAACTTGAAGTTACACATGAAGGAACCAATCAAGTGAAGGAGACGAAAATTGGGCTTCTCAATCTCAATTATGAAAACTTCAAGATGGACCCCGAAGAAGACATCAAAACTATGTTTGATCGATTCTCCGTGATTGTTAATAGATTGAAGGGCTATGGAGAAGTGATCCCAGAAGATAAACTTGTGAGGAAGATGATCTACTCTCTTCCCGATTCATGGGATTCAAAGAAAATGGTGATTATAGAAGCAAAGGTGTAACCCCTTTAGCCCGGCCTAGACGCTTGACCCGAACTACGAAGATTACACGGGCAAAACCAAAGTCAACCCATAAGTCAACCTTGATTAACGACCCTTTTTTTCTTTTTAATCTTTTCTAGATGCACATTAAGCCTATGTGAACACTCAAGAATCATATGAGAGAAGGGCACAGCAATCAGAAAACATTTAGGGACTCGACTGCATGTATTACACTTTTAGGGACCAAAATGTAATTTTTAGAAAAGATAAGGACATTGCAGATTTTAAGATTACCAATATGTAATTAATCATATTACATGCCTCCCTGCTAAAATTCAGCTTAAAAGGACATTCCAAGCTCAAGCAATTACATCCACAACATTCAGGACTAAAATGTAAAACATGAAAACTTAAAACAATTCAAATCATCATCCAACGGTCATCCGTTTTGAAACACCAACCCTCGTACCAAAATGCCCGTATCGAAACGGTGTTGACCGTTTCGGTACTCGGGTGTGTTCTGAGATAAGTATCGAAACAGGCCTCTCTAGTAGCCAAATTGTTCCGAAACGCTTTCAACTGTACCGAAACGCTATGGCCATTACAGGCCCCCGTTTCGGAACAATTAAAGGTGTTTCGATACACCCTGCCCTGTGACAGCAGAAAATGCTGGGTTTTCATGCTTTTTCACACTCGAATCAACCCTGAGGCATCCCGAAACATGTATACAACATGGATACATATCAACAATCATCATATCGAGGCTATAGCTTAAACATGGCAACCAACATATAAGCAAAGGCACTAAAGGCATGCTCCCTAGTTTTCCAAAACCATAACAAGTCATAACACCAAAAAAACCAAATTTCAAACTCCAAACTCCAAAGGCCATTTACAACTCAAGTATAGACAAACAAACATGCTCAAAGTAAAGGGAACAACCTCATACAATCCAAAGTATAAAACCCACCCATTGCCATTTATTACACTAAAGATGAACCACATACATCACTTTAACAAAGCTTTGGATTCCTCTTGCTTTTGGGCTGCCTTCAAAGATTCAATTCTCTGCATTGATGAAACAAAAGAGCGTAAGCATAAGGCTTAGTGAGGATCGCTAATCAACATTCATAAATGCATGTTTCATATTTTGCAAAACCAACACTTTACATATCATGCCATTTCTAAAACACGTCTTCTCAAGAATTCAATGCACTTTTGAAACCTCATGCACATATGCATCAATTTACAATAGCAAAAAGACCTTTGCTCATGCTTTAGCAAGCATCACATGCATTCTTGCATCATTCACATATATCTCATGCACCCTTGCATCATATACAAGCATCTCATGCTTCACATTGTCATTTACATTATATTGGCTCACAAGTGATAATCCATAAACCATTTCTACACAAGACACAATCGGATACGCGTATTACAAGCGTTGTCCCTCACGCTTCATACAAACTACCGGACTACACAAGGTGGAGACAAATGGAACAATCACAACCCCTCAACACCCGTGATGGAGATCAATGGCACAATCACAACCCCTCAACATCACTCATCGATAGTTGTATAATTCCACTAACGAGAGTATGGGACACATACACAAGACTCCACTACAAAAATATAGGTTTTTAGTGACAAATTGATAGTGACTGGAAATAATTTTGTCACAAATATTAACTTTTTGTGACAATATTTTTGTACGACACAATTAGTATAAGTAATTGTGACATAATTTTATTTGGTCACTGTAACAGTAGTAATTGTGACGATTGCATTTTTCACAAATGAATTCTCACTATAAGTATACAATTGTGACACAAAGTTCATTGTCACTAAAACTTTGACACATGATAGTGACGATATGTGAAGTGGTCACTATTATTTGATATTTGTTGTTACAATGAAATTACTTGTCACTTAAAGTTTCACTTTTTGTTGTGATAAATTTTGTCACAAATAAAAAAAATAAAAGTAATGACAAATTAGACATGGCCACATGATAAATTTATTTTTATAATTATAAAAAGTAAAGTTATCATAAACTAGTTTGTCAAAAGGTAAAATATTTATATAGTTTATACTATGTGTAAATTGTTGTTTTAGTCAATCTATTTTTGATCAACTTTAGTCCCTATATTTTTTTAAATTTTTAAATTTTAATCCTAATCCTAACGAGACACCGACAATATGACTAAATTACAAGGACTAAAAATGATGAAATTAAAGAAAAAAATTAAATAAGAAACTTATGTATAACAAATTAGCTAAAAAGAAAATTTTACTTAACATATTTAAATACGACCATTCATGTCAGGATAAAAAATTCAAAATTTAAAAAGTATAGAAATTTAAAGTGACCAAATTAGAGTACAAAGACTACTATGTGATTTTAGCATAATATATGATAGAAATTTTTTGAAAATTTTAACAGATATATTCCATTTTGATTAGTTTTTTCTACGGAAAAAATCTAAATGGTTTCTTCAACATATGTACTTCGTAGAAGAAACCATAGAAAAATTAGGTAAATTATTATTATAATAATGTGTTATAATTAATAAATATTTTTAAAATAAATAAAATTAATTTCAATTACAATTAAACCTAAATATTAGTTTTCTTTCAAAATAGTATAAAATTTCTTGCCTAGCTTAGTGGATAAGTATTGCACTCTCGCCCTAAAGGTTCCAGGTTCGATCATTCTTGAAGCCAAGCATTGCATTTATTTACTAAAAATTGATATTTGAATATGCTACATCATTTATAATTAAATTTCAGTTTAAAGATCCATTAAATTTCAGGGACAATTAGTGATTAGTTTAAACCCTAAATAAAATTGTTACAACTAAAAATATAATTAATTTTTAATTATTGACAGTGACGACATATTTTAGACACTATTTAAATATGTATTTGTGATAGAATGTTTGTCACTAGTAAGAATAACATTAGTGTCTAAATTTTAGTCACTATTAATAATCATTTGTGTCAAATAGTGTGGTCATAAAAAACATAACTATTGTGACGAAATACATGAAAGTTGTCACTAATATAATAGTGACGGAGTTATTAGTGACGAAAAGTGACGACTCAGAAAAATAGTCACTGTAAATTTCAGTGACTAAATTTAACACTTTTTGTGACTATTTTTAATGTCACTACAAATACATTTTCTTGTAGTGCTCACACACGGGACTAACCATTCACCGTTGTGGTCTTAACCTCAATCGTTAGGGTAGTTGGATAGAGATTACGGCACAATCACAACCCCTCAACATCCAAGACGACTTTATTCACGGTGCACCCAATCCGATAGCTGGCTAACTATATCCGATTAAAATAACCAAAAACTATTTTCATCACTTGCCAATATAATCGTTTGTCCACATTATTCCACTGTTTTTCAAGCATAACTACAATGTCATTTCCACAAGCACACATGCTTAACATCATATGCTTTTTCATATGAAAACCAAGGATCACTTACCTAGTGCATCCTTATCATAATGACATTAAAATCTAGCATTAAACCATGCTTAAACATGCTTAAAAACAGTAAACAAATCCACTCTTACATCAAATGCATTTTCATCAAACTTAGCACATTTCCAAGAGAGAGATTACCAAAACACTTACACTTGAGCTTAGTTAAGTGTATCAAACTTACACTAAGCTCCCAAGAGCACGCTCAAAGCGTTACAAAGCAGGAAATTGCATTTCCACTCACTGATACGCGAAGCCTCGTTCGCCGACACGGAAATTACACCTCCGGAGCCTCCAAAATCACCTCGTTAGCTTCCGGATCAAGATCCCCTGTTTTCACATCATCAAAACAGAGATCTAAATGCATTAAAATGCATTCTAATACCAGCAACAATTTATAAACTCGTTACCCACTCAAAGTACACCAAAATACCATTCCGAAACAACCGAAAACTCAATCGATTGCTTCCTAAACCAAGCCCAGCCATCATACATCACTTCCAAACAATTATCAACATCAAAACACATCTAATAAACACCCTAACTCATCCTTATACCTCCAGCAATCAAAATTCAACCATTACACCCCAAAATCACACTTAAAACTACCAAAAACTCAAGGGTCTCAAGGATTTCGGGATCTATATTAACCACACCTCATTTTAACATATAAACCAACTTAGAAATTAATTAAAATCAACACAAAACAGTGTCCAACTCATCAAGTCCGAAAATCAAGATTTCATCCACATTTTCACAAGATTTTGATCTCAAATCAAAACTATATTGAAAACTCAATCAAAAATAGTTATTAGAAGCCAAATATCTTGGGAATTTCAATAAATAACTTAGATTAGAGGTTGAGAACGGGATTTACCTCCAATCCTTGCTTCCTTCAATAGATGACAAGTTTTCCTTACAAAAATCTTGAAGAATTAAAGAAGATCTCTTGAAAATGATTTAGGAAAATGTTGAGAGGATTTTTGGGAGAAAGAATTCTGGAAAAGATGAGAGAAAATGGTGTTTGGCTAAAATGAGAGGGAATTGGTAGTTACGTAAAATGAAAATCCATTAACTACAAATTAATTAATATCAAATTCTAATTAAAATCATTTAATTAAAACTCATTTAAATCACATGTCATATTGAAGAAAGGTCAAATTGACTTAAATCCCCTAAAGATTCTAAGATTTTGGCTTCCACCTTAAAAAGCACATTTTCCCAGTTTTGAAACTTTACAATTTGGTCACTACTCAAAATGTCCGTTTTCCAAAACCCTTTTTGTAAAATTTATTTGATCAACCTATTAATTATATTTTTATAGGATTTTAGCAATTTTATCACAATTTTATCCTATCCCGATCCTTGATTTCATAAAATCACCTTACGTGATTCGAACGATTCTCGACCGGTCCGATCCGATGTCTAAAACTTCTAGGCCCAAAAACAGGGCGTTACAAAAGGACCTCAAGACTCTCAAGTTGGATGATCTCATTGGTTCCTTGCTTACACATGAGATGATGTCAAAGGGTAAGGAAGAAAAGAAGAAGGAAGTGGAAAAGAAGAAATTTGGTGTTGCTCTCAAAGAATCAAAAGAAGATATTGATTCTAGTGGAGATGATGAAGATAAAGAGATGGCTATGTTTGCCAAGAGATTCAAAAGATTCATGAGGTCCAACAAAGGGAGAAGATTTCAAAGAGAAGAGGGCTTCAAGAATGACAACAAAGAGAAGGATCAAATTATTTGCTACGAGTGCAAAAAACTGGGACATATCAAGTTCGATTGTCCCCAATTTAAGAAAAAGAGCTATGAGAAAAAGAATCACAAGGCTCGTGTAACTACTTGGAGCGATGATGAATCATCCGATGAAGACGAGAATGAAATAGCCAACTTGTTTCTCATGGCTATCGATGATGACTCTATGGTAACCTCTAATTCATCTTTTTCAATTGATTATACTTTTGATGAATTGCAAGAGGCTTATGATGAATTAGCTTTGGAGTTTGAATAGTCAATTTTGAAAAATAGAAAAAATCATTTTAAAATTGAAAAATGAAAATGACTCTCTTTCCAAATCTAATAAGGAATTTGAAAGTAAAGTTGAAGAAATGCAAGTTAAAATAAAAGAATTTGAAAAGAAAAATCAAGACTTGCACAACTTACTTTCAAAAGGTCCATGATGATCATCAAAAGGAACTTGATGATCTTAAAGTTTCTTTCAATAAAGTTGGGACTAAAAGTTTTGAAAAAGGTGAAAATTCAAGACCCAACCATGTTAGAAAGAAGTTTAATGGATATAGATATAGTGGTCCCCAAAGATCATATAATAGAAAGATAATTAAAAGCATTTGGGTTCCAAAAGGACTCATTGCTAACAAAGAATATGATCTCTTGTCTAAATGGATACCTAATAGGACTAAAATTGTAGGAACTAACTCTCATGGACCCAAAAGAGTTTGGGTACCAAAACATACATAGTTCCTTGATTGTAGGTGTGTTGGAGCCATGGTGAGAAAAATGAAGAAATCAGAAAGCTCTAGACTGACTAGAAGGAAGGACACTTGAAGAGGATATGGGCTAATCAACCTATCTTGGTTCAAGTGGTAACATTTTATTTAACATGCAATCTTTGTTCATTTATGTTGATTATGTGTGTTTATATGTTTTAAAGCATGTTTGAGGGTTCCCATATGTTGTTTAAGTGCCTTTAATAAGGGGGAGTTAAGATTGCATGAGTTGCACATTTATGGCCTAATATGCTCATAATTATGTTTTTGGCCTTAAATTTGCAATATTTGATTGATTTTGTGAAATCATGTTCTCTATGCTTAATATGATCGTTTATGATGAATTTTGAGAATATGATGTTGTCTTGTAGAAATTTTATCAAAAATGCATGCTTAGGACCTTATAGAGCCTTTGTGTGTATGTGACTTGAAATAATCTTCATAGTGTGCTTTTAGAGGACTAACTCTTGATCTATGATGTAATTTGCATATCTTGTTGTTTCAAGTTAACATTCATGCACATAGATATCTTCTAAGGCATTTAAAACACACTTCATATCAAACATATGACATAGAATGCCTCCATTAGAGCTTAAATCTCGTCTATACAATCCTTGTGCCCAAAATTCATTTTTCCAAAAAAAGGATCGATCCCTCAAGAACATGGATCGATCCCTTCGTTGGCAGTAAGCTCCTAAAAATTGATCCTTGAATTTTACACTAAAAGGATCAATCCCCTAACCCGAGGGATCGATCCCTTTAGGCGTGTTGGCTGGGCGGGCCGTTTTTAAAGGGTTTCAAATCAACCTAATTTTTTTTAATCTCATTCGACCAAAAGACACCCAAAACTGACCCCTTCGAAAAAACACTAAATTTTCCTCCACCCAAATCGTTTTCAAGCGTTAAACACAAATTTCCTTCGTGCTTTCATCTCCATCTTGGATTTGACCCTTGTTCTTGAGTTTTGGTACTTCAAAAATCACTCTTTGGGTAAGTTCTAAACCCTATTTTTTCATACAAATTTTACTTTAAAATTGTGGTCTATTGGTTGAATTAGGTATTGTTAGAGAACTCATATTATTGAAAATCAATGTTTTTTTTTTGTTGTAGGAGGTTTAAAATCACTCAAAACTTCTTCTTTCAACACTTTCACACCAAGTGTTTGATAAAAATCCTCAACCAATTTCTACCCTCTACCAATTTTGGCCAAAGCTTGATTTTATCATAATCTTGAGCCTTTAATACTTCAAATTCTTTTTCATTTTATCTTCCCTAAACATCCTTTTACTAATCGAAACTAATTTTTTTTTATTTGAAAAGTGTCTAAGAGAAAAACTATGGCTTCCAAGGGGAAGGGAATTTCATCCAACCCTCCTCCATCTTCAAACTCTTTAGACTCATGTTTTAGAAACTCTAGGGAAAGTGATCGTTTTTGAAACATCTTTGCATCCACACCGGTTAAGGAAAGACACTCAATTGATTTTAATTTCCTAACCAAACTAGATTTTGCCTATTTACAAAAGTTTAAGGATTTTAAGTAGATGGGTTTTTTAAACTTTAAGGGGCAACTTTTCCTACTCTTGTTCGAGTCTTTTATTCTAATGCCAACGTCTCTTCTTCAAAACTTTCGGATGGTACCATCATTCGAACAATCAAATCTTATGTTTTGGGCAAACATGTCACTCTTACCATTGATTTTCTCGCTAACGCTTTTAGTCTTCCCGATGATGGTATTGAGATTGATAAAGGGCCTTATCCTGAAAATTCTCGTGTCACTAACAACCAAGCTACCTTCCTTCCTCTTCATGATCGTCTCTTGCACCTTACCCTTTCACATGTGATTCGTTCTTGTAGGACGAAATATTTTTTGGTTCAAGAGTTTTATTATTGGTGGCTTTATTGCATCCGTAGTGGAACTCAACTCCATCTAGTCGCCTTCATCTTCAACGATATGGTAAAGTTTATCAAGGCAAAGAATATGCAAACCTTAGCATATGGCATGTGCCTTAGCCATATCTTCTCTTTGCTTGACATCGATACATCCTTCGAGCCCGGCATCGATCCTCCCACCGACAACATCATTGGCCGTCATTCGATGGATCGTTTGGGTTACAAGGAAGAACCCGAATTCTCTATGAATTGGGTGAAGAAGAGAGGCGAAGTTCAAGAACCGGAACACTATGAAGAAGGAGATGAAGAACATGAGGATGAACATATGGATGACGCTCCAGAAGCCTCCACTCGTGCTAGATCTCATGACATGTCATTGAGGGAGCTTCATGATTCTCTCATTCGTCATATGGACTCCTCCATTGGATCTCTTCGGGCTCACATGGATTCTAGACTCGATTCTCTCGAGGCACGTCATGCTTCCTTGGGTGATGCTTTTAGCGCTCTTCAGCGCAAGTTTGATAGTTACCCATTCCCACCGCCACTATCTTCATCTTAGATGCATGCATACATGGACATCATATTATATTATGCTTTTGTTTATGGTTGCTTTTAGACATTGCTACATGCCTTCTATGACTCTTTGTTGGATGTTGCTTTAAACGTTGATGCTATGTTGCTTTAGTTTATGTTGGTACTTATAGATACATTATGTTTTGTTTAATTTAAGTACCTATAGATGTTTATGCTTTATTTGTGTTATCTATCGTTTCAATTCTAGCCTTTACTTCTATTTTTCTCCTTTGTTATATTGTGCTAACACTTTTCTTGAATTATTTTTGATATAACAAAAAGGGGGAGAAATATGAGAAAATAATGAAAAATGGTTTTTAAATAAAATTGGAGCTTAAATTGTTGTAATTTAAAACTAGATTTTGAAATCATTTATCAACTCAAAAATCTTTTCTTAAGGGGGAGCTTTTGTCAAAAACAATTTTTTCAAAGAGTTTTGTTATATCAAAAAGGGGGAGATTGATGAACTAATATTTTGATATAAAAAATTAAAAGAAGAATGTTTTTGGACTTAATCGAATATATAAATTCTTGCAAAAATAATTCAAAGTCCAAACAAACTTAAAAAATTCGTTTCAAATGTTTTCCAACTTTACCGATCTTTTTCAAAACAAGTATGATCTGTTTTTGCACTAAAGAAATTGTTTTCCAGTCTTCAAGGCAAAAAGGATCGATCCCCTAATTAAAGATATTGATCCCTTGATTGACAATTTCACTAATTTTTTGTCTCAGTGCGAAAGGATCGATCCCCTTGTGTATGGGATCGATCCCTTTTTGCAACAGCCATATTTTTCATAAGAAAGGATCAATCCCTTTGTAAAAGGATCGATCCCTCGTACTTTAAATGCTCTGATTTCAGGTAGGTAACGGCTTTATGACATCTTCAATGGCTCCAAACGGCTAGTATTGATTGAGAGGATACAAAAACAAAGAAAAATCATCTCAACAACAACAAGAAAGTCTACATAAACATTCAAGCTTTCAAGAGTTCACTTTGTGCTTATTTTTCGATCTTTCTTGTAAAACACTAAAGTGTTCTTCATTGTAATTCTTTTGCTAGTTTTTCTTTGGGTGTGTGAGAGAGCTTAAACTTTGCAAACACATTCCTAGTGAGGATTTCCTATTTTTCTTATTTGTATTTGTTCTTGGGGAAATGATTCAATAGACTTTGGGGTATAAGTCTATTGAATTGTGTAAGGTTACTCCTTATCCTTAAAGGAAAGACAAATTAGTGAATTTGTGGAAAATCCTTAGTGCGATCACTAAGGTAGTGGATGTAGACTCCAATTAAGGGAGTTGAACCACTCTAAATCTCCTTGCAATTTCTTCCTTTGCAATTAGTGTCCATCGTTCTTTCTAAAATCCAATTCACTCCCCCTCTTGGTTTTGTTCGATCGATTTCCACTCTCAACACATCCCCCTTCACGCCCAAAATAACCTTACCTTCAAAAATATTATCGAGCGATGGGGTAAGGTGTTGTTCATTGACGATGAATACCTTCTTGGTTCTGACTTTTCCGTAAAGTCTATCCGTATTATTACAAATCATATGGACTTCATTGAGGAGAATGTTTCACTTTTTTGCGATGGCGATTAATACCATGTCAGGTTCAGAGAACTCACTTACAACGGTGCAACTAAGGTGGGATTCAAGTATGTTAATTCTTTGGATGATGATTCATCCACTAGCTTGTGGGAGAACCCATTTTCATCGTCTTTTGAATTTTCCGTTTCGGTGGAAGATAGGGAAGTAGTATTTGCAGGAGATGACTCCAAAAGTCAAGTAGTCGGTGTGGAGTTACAGGCTCAACAAGAACCTGGTGTTTGTACAGATGACATTGATTCTCGTGAGGTGGGAAGTTTTACTAATGGGGAAATTTTGAACGGTGTGGCGACCTTAATGGATAAGCTGTAACATGCATATAAAGATCACTTTTCTGGCATTGAAAACCGGAATCAGCGTGAATTCATTCCCACTTAATTGTGGCGAGACTGTTGGGTCTACCCCTCGGGGTGAGGGTGGCGTATTTGGAACAACTTTGGAAGAAGATGCTTGTGGCCTACCAGACAACTTCCAGGTGTCTAATGTTCCAAATAAAGGAGCTGGTTATAATAATAGAGTATGCCACGTAGAAATCGGTACAATAAATGATGACAATCATGGGGATGTACACCCGCCTAGCTCGTTTGAGTCACGTGGAGCATAATCAGAACCTATTCAACGATCAAGTGAGGAATTCGAGGGGTCTAAATACACATGATCAGTTAACCTGGATTACTTTGAAGCGATAGGTAATGCACGAGCCACTGAAGACATTAGTTTGATGGGTTTTGGTCAATTGGTGATTGAAAGGGAACATTCTCTAGCAGCCCCTTTGGTATCCCTAATAACAATTACACAAGGAAAAGAACATGAAAATGGAGCCTTTTTTAAGCACGAGTCATGGGCTAATTTAGTCGACAGAGCAAATAATCCTAAAAGTTTTGTTCTGAAGCCAATGGCAAGAACTAATTCATCGATGGACATGTTTCTTGAAATGCAAGAAGAATCTCGTCATAAAATTGGTAAGAAATACACTTCTTTATTGGGAAAAAAATTAGGTATGACAATTATTGGCAATGAAGAATAAGTTGTTGAAGATTTTGTCCGATTGGAGGAGCTTGAGCATCGATAGAAAATGTTAAGTGCTTTCGCAGATTTCTCTAATTCTTAAGGTGATTTTTTATTGCGTTGAATTTTTTCCGGCTTCCTTTGAAGGATTTGATTTTTGTGATGATATGTAGATTAGTTAAGACTTGATGGTATGTAGGTGGCTTTTTTATTGTTGGCCCGTCTGGTAACACAATTTTTTAGAATAATCTTGATGGTGTAGGCACAGTCAATATTTAGTTCGCTTTAAGAGAGACTGAGGTGTCATGGTTAGTGGCTTAGATGAGGATTAAAGCTAATAGATGGTTCTCATTATGTCGAAGGCAAGTGAGTATCATATTACGAGCGAGTTGTTAGGTTTCAGCTTTAGGCTGCCTTGGAGGTGCATTTGGGTGAATTTATGTTCTTCAATTCTATAAAATTTGGTGGAGTTGGTTCTTTTAAACTGTCTTTATATCGAGGCTTTCTTTAGAGTGTAGAAGGGTATTTGGTGTGTTGTAAACTATAACATGTTCTTCTGGTGGGTAAAATCATGGTGGCAATCATGGTGTAAAAAAATGGTTCTTGTGGGATGTTGTAGCATTAGTTCTAAAATTACCTAAGAGGGAGAAGCATATTATTTTTGTTTTAGTTGATGCGTTGTGGGTGGCCTCATCAGTGTATCATCGGTAGGGAAATATCAAATTCGTGCGTCTTTCTGCAAGCTTTGGTTTGTGTTATATGGATAAGGATGGTGTTTTTGAAGCTTAACAAAAACATGGTCGATCATCTTGCAAAGGCAGATTTGAAATTACAAGTTTTTTGTAAAGCTTGCTGGTAGTCTGTGGGGTCTAGTTTCATTGTGTTGTTCATGTTTTAGCTACAGTAGATGTAATGGCAGTTTGATGCATCTCTTTTGAGTTTGATGGGGTTGAAGAATTATTTCAGATTTTTGTTTAGTAGTAATATGAAAGTGGCGTTGTGGTGTAAGGGTGAGTGTGGTGTAAACGAGTCAAGGGGATTTGTTATCTCTTAAGCGTGTATGGTTGTTGGTTGTATTTTATCGTGATTGTGTGTACTCTTTTCCTCTATTTATACTTAGAGAGGTTTCCAACGAGACTCACAACTCAAGTTAAGGCTTTTATCAAAGCTTTATTAATAAATTTAATTTGATGAACAAAAAGAACTACTTTGACCAAAGCACTCTATGAAGAAAGTAAATTTTTTCACTACTTGTTCTTGGCATATCGGCACAGCCACAATAAGGAATCATAACCATATACAGACCAACCTCATTTGCTGGTAAAAACGCTTGTGGATACTTGTCACCCAAACGCTAAACTGTCAAAAGATAGACAATTGTCACAAAGACAGACTATAACTTCTATAAAAGCTGACGAAGGAGTTGTCATAAAAGCAGACGAAAAAACTGCCATAAAAACATATGTGATAAGAAATTGGCAAAGTAAAAAAAACAAAAAAAAACTTGAAAATAAAATATTCATAAAAAAGAAATTTTATTTACATAAAAAATTAGTAAAACAGCCAAAGGCCGCCGCTGATAAAAAAATATAACGAGGAAGAAGAATTTTAAAAAATTTAAAAAACTCCTCTTAACAGCCGCATAAAAAAAATAAAAGGAGTGGACTCAAAAGATTAAATAATCGTTAAAATAGTGTTTTGTCATGAGTTGCATCTTTTGTCTTGTGCTTTTACATTATGCTTTTAGAGTGGTATAATCCTCTATTTGGACTGACATTTTCATATTTTCTTGATCTTTAATAAAATTTGGTTAGTCGTTTTTCTTCTTGCTGTCCAAATTAGATTTTCACCTTAAATTGAATAAGAGAAGCTCTTAACGAAACACTCTTTTCTTTTTAAAAAAATGAACATGAGTTTAATAATATTCATACCATACGCAAACTCTTTACTACTTTATAATAGGAGTAGACATTCAATAGAGTTGAGTCAAAAAAAAATTAGTCGAGTTGTAAAGTCTTAATTTAATGACTCAAGTTTATGAAATTCAAGTTGAGTTCGAGTTTTTTTTTTAATTTAATTGTAAACATTTATAATGTTATGGTACTGATTAGTTTCAATTTAAATGGTTTTCTATAACCATATATAGTGCACATATATATTTCTTCATATGTGATATATATATATATATATATATATATTTTTCGAGTTATTTGAAATTTAATTTTATAACTCAAACTTTATTTGAATTTTTTTGAGTGGAGTCGAGTTTATAAAATTATGAGTCAAGAATTTCATAACGTTATGTAATAAAATAAATTTTAAACCAAATATAGCCCTCGTATCCTATGTTTTATGGCATAGATTAACCAGACTCTTGGTCACTCCATTGTATTAAAATTTTGGATTTAATCCTTCAATTATAATTTTTGACATAATTGAACTATTTTATTTTTATAATGATTTTAGTGACTCCAAATTAATAATACTATTAATTGGTGTCATTGCAACGACAACATGGTTTATTTTTGTTGTTATTTGCTTATATAGAGTCATGTAAAAATTGCATTGCTAGTATTCCATCAATAATAAAATTATATTAACCGAATGTTCTATATTATTGTAAAAAAAATCACATCATCACTTTTGAAATAGAACTCAAGGATGTTATCAATATGAACTATATAATTAATGATATAAGTATAGGATCAAATTACATCAAAACAAAACAAAAGTTTGAATTTCAAACTTTAACATAATAAAGGAACAAAAAGCATAATTCGACCTCAAAAATAAAAATAGCAAATGCAGGAGACAAAACATAAAAAAAAAAAAGAAGCACACTAGGTTCACATGGGTGATGGAAGTAGAGAAACAGAAGCCATGAAATCCTCACCTGATTTAAGAGCGTTCATTGAACATGGCGGAAGGCAATCTTCCAAGTCTAACCATTATTTTTTTTTTTGAATATGCTGGTGCGATGCAAGGGTAGCATCTGTTCAATTTTCTTAGTCTTTTCAAAGACGGTACACACAGCATGGCATTACTGGTGCTCGAACCCGGGTCCCAAGGGATAATAAACATCTACCTTTGCCACCAGGACACAAGGGATGAGCAAGTCTAACCATTATTTTAATCATAAAAAATAAAAACTAATGTGTCACATTAGCAACTTAGATAACGAATAGTTTACTTTATATTAATTGAATGTCAATATTGTAGTCAATATAACTTAAGGACATTTAGAAAATTTAACAAATTTTACTAAGCACATTTCTTTTTGTGTTTTAAAATTGTCCCTTTAGAAAATTCGTCCCTTTAAAATTGTCCCTTTTGTGTTTTAAAATTGTCCCTTTTTAAAATTCAACAACTTTTACTAAGCACATTTCTTTTTCTACCTTTTTTTAGTTTTCTGACAAAACAAATTTTAATTTTTTAAGAATAAAATTATCATTTTAATTATTTTACAATATATTTCTTACACAAAATTTTTTCTTTTTAAAATCACGTTAAAAGTCAACAAATGAAAACTTTTTTTAGTTTTCCGGCAAAAACAAATTTTAAAATTATTATTTTAATTATTTTACAATATATTTCTTACACAAAATTTTTTCTTTTAAAATTATGTGAAAAGTCAACAAATGAAAACATTTAAGGGACAAAGGGAATATAACTCAAGGATGTTATCAATATGAATCATATAATTAATGATATAAGTATAGGACCAAATTATAACAAAATAAAATAAAAAAAATGTTTAAATTTCAAACTTTAACATAATAAAGGAACTAAAAGCATAATTAGACCTTTAAAAATATAAATAACAAATGCAGGAGACAAAACATAAAAAAGGCACAGTACGTTCACATGGGCGAAGAAAGTCAAGAAACAGCAGCCATGAACTCCTCATCTGATTCAAGAGCATTCATTGAACATGGCAAAAGGCAAACTTCCAAGTCTATGCTTCCTCCACCTTCCCGTCCTGGATACGATGAAACTTTCCCATCACACTTATGAGCATATCCACTTCGAAGTGTCAATGCTTTCCCCAACCCGAACTCATTTCCATACTTGTTGAACCTTGGTGAGCTTCCCATCAATACACTTTGTGGCTCACAAAGATTAGAAATCTGGAAAACGGAAGGTGAACGAACCCAATCATTGACGAAATCGCGCACTGATTTGTCCGTGTGGTTAGCCACAGCTTGGTGCAGTTTCCAAGCAGCCCAACCGAGATCATGTTCAAGCAGTTCACCCCCTGTGGTCACTGCTCTCACAGCGAAAATCGAGCACCCAAAGTAATCTGGGGACAGCGGTGGTTCCAGTCTTGGCCTATTGTTTATAGCCAATTTGCAACTAGTGACCATTTCACTTGGACAACGACGTGCCCTCGTGATTGCTCTCCAAACAAACGCAGATAGAGACTGGAAGGAGGAGATTTTGGTAGTTTTATACTCTGTGTTAGCCCTTTCCTTAAGCTTTGCGATGGACTCTGTGGAGAAGTGGAATATTCTCTCTAAAAGATGGGGTGCTTCATATCTGCTGATAAACTCATCTGGGTGAGTGAAAGGAAGTTTAAGCAATGGTCCATAGCCCTCCGGGAACCATCTCTCAAACACTGGGGGGCGTGAGATTTTTATATTATCATCTTGCGATTGGAATATTTCGGACAATGTGTTGAAGAAATGCCAGAAGGAGGTTCCATCGCCAATAGCATGGTTCATAGAACAGCCTATGAACACCCCATCTACCAGCTCAGTGACCTGAATAGATAGCAGCGGCCTGGTTTGACCATCGTAGTTCACTGCTCTATCATGGTCGAAGAACGATTGAACAACCAGGGGAACATAAGTTGGGGAAACAATGTCGGACACCGATATATCAGCAGCTGCGTGGATGAATTTGGCTCCGGGGCTGTTGTTGCAATCAACAAAGACGGAAAAAGAAGGTGGGTTTTCTTCTTTTCTGGTTGCGAGGCGACCTGCTAAGGGATAGAAATGGAGGAGGGCGACGGAGAGGGACTTCTTTAGCCTCTCCAAGATATTGTTGATCAAGTTTTCTCCACAATCCTCCGGCTCTGGCGGAGGTTTGGCATACAGAAGACCCTTTTGAATGTACTGTGCGGACAACATTCTAAGATCCCATGTTGTCAAATAAAAGGGCTGTTTTGATTCTTCAGAAACATCTTGTGGTCTAACAAAACATTCTGAGATTACTCTAACAGTTGAAGGATCCATTTTGGTTACTCAAATGTAAGAGGTAAAAAAAAAAGATTTTGATTATGTTAGAAGTGTCTAGTTTTGCTTCGCAGCTTGGGTTTTATATGGTTGTTGAATTGCTTGTTGGGTACTTACTACTTAGTCATATATTGAAGCAACTCTTTCTATATTCTATTTCCTTTATTATATTACTACAATAAACCTTTGCCTGTGTTTGCAGGGACAAAACTATCTTGTTGACCTAAGAGCTCTCATCATCCATTTCAAAATTTAATCTCTTTTAATTCAATATGTAATCGGTTCAATTAACTATTACAAGAAAATCTTGAAAATATCTTCAAAAAGTAGGGAGTCTGCTACTCGTGGTTGTTGGGTTCTCATTTAATATTAACACGATTTTGTTAATTAATAAGTTTATCCTGTATTTATATTTAACAGTTTGACACCATTTCTCATTTATGAATTATTATTATTTGACACGCTGTGTGGAGTTTTTTTCCTCTATAAATAATTTATATTCAAAAGCTGATTAACCATTTACAAATTTTAGACACTCGACTTAAACTTAAAAATTGATCTCCTAATTGGTGTTAAGTTCAAGATCAAATAATCATGGACTGGCCGGAAAATTTCGAATCTCCCCGGACTTATCAGTGAATCGTTCTTTGATTTCTTTCTTCCTGTTCAAAGGAAAAGATCAGATATCTGTTAATCTCCATAAGTTTTTTGATTCCATCCAATCCTGGTGATCTTTTTTGATTCATCTCCTTTTCTTTTCAGTATATATATCTGTCCTCTGACACGATCTCTTACATTTGTCTCTTGACAAGCTTCTCCTACTTTCTATTATCATGGTTGACATGTCTTCAAGCCTTGCAAACCTCTCTATCGAGGAAAAAGAAGATGAAGCCTTGCCGCTCGAAGTTGATCAACAATCCCCCTCCATCAACTTCCTGAACTGTTTTGTGGGTCTCTTCCTCACTTGAAGCATAATCCATTTCGAATCTATGCGAAACACCCTTGCAAATGTTTGGAGACCACTTGGAGGCATTACTATCACGGACTTGGGTGACCGTCGGTTCTTGTTTCGTCTATTCCACATTGTTGATGTCGAAAGAATCGATAATGGCAGCCCTTGGTTCTTCAATGGTCACATGCTTATCCTCCACCGACTGTTACCAGGTGAAGATCCCATGATTGTCCCCCTTAAATTTTTGAATCTATGGGTTATGGTCCATGACTTACCAATTGGATTCATGTCCTTATCTGTGGCGAAACAATTGGGTGATTTCATTGGGAAATTCATGGAGTATGAGGCCAATCATAATCCGTTCAATTATCAGAGAATAATGCGACTAAGAGTCCGGATTGATTCCACCCTCCCTCTCAAAAGAAAGAAAAAGTTAGCTTTAAAGGATGGTTCCTAGGTCTATGCAAAATTTCAGTATGAGAAGATCAGAACTTTCTGTTTTCTATGTGGTAGACTGGGTCACGCAGAAAATCTTTGTCCTGCCCGTTTAATCCTTGCCCCGGAAAAAATCAGCTTCAACTGGGACATTTCTCTCCGAGCTCCTCCGCGTAGGGTGGTGTCGAACAGTACCTGGTTACATGATGAACCGGAGGAAGTCAGCAGCAACATGGGCAACATCTCAGGGAATTTCCAAGAATCAAGCCTGATTAATTCCCCTTTCCAAAAACTGATGATGGCGCATTTTGGGGGTGCAAATTACGGCCAGAAACACCATCTATTAGAAACTGCTGTAAATGTGAATAATGATTCTACTCAATCCAAGTCAACTGAACGCCACATCACTATCCCAATGATGGATATTCAAATGGGCCTTGAAAATGAAGATAGCCCAATTGAACAGACTGATGGTAACAAGCGTCCAAGGAAAGTCAATCTTCAATCTGTTGTTTCTTCAATTCATGATTCAGATATTGAACTTAAGGATTCTTCTGTGGGTCCTTCTTCTAATGTATCGGCCGGCTTGCTGGATCAAGCCCGCCGGGGAAAATGAAACTCCTTAGTTGGAATGTCCAGGGATTGGGGAAACCCCGGACTGTCCGTCGTCTCCGCAATATGCTACAAGATATTAATCCCAATGTTATTTTTCTAGTTGAAACGAAATTAAATAATAATAAAATGGCGAATATTCGCCGGTATTTGGGTTATCCGAATGGTGTTGAGGTTAGTTCTATAGGTCGTAGTGGTGGCTTGGCTCTTGGTTGGAAAAACAATTGCAACATCTCCCTTCGATCTTTCTCTCCTCGCCACATTGATTTTGTTATTGATAATGATTCAGACGGGCAAACTTGGCACTACACAGGGTTTTACGGGGCCCCAGAGGAATCTAACTGAATGGACTCTTGGAACCTTCTTCGCAGCCTAAATGATTGTCCTGAAATCTCATGGCTAGCCATCGGGGATTTTAATGAAATTCTTTATGCTTCTGAAAAACAAGGAGGACGTGCACGTAACGCAAGACAGATGGAAAACTTCAGAGATGCTCTTACAGACTGTTCTCTCTCTGATTTGGGTTACTCAGGGGCCTGGTATACCTGGCAAAAAGGTCGTCTCCCATCCAACAATATCAGAGAACGTCTGGACCGTGGTGTGGCCTCGAATGACTGGTTTGATCTGTTCCCTGATTTTAAACTCTAGCACTTGACTCACACTTTCTCAGACCACTGCCCGCTATTACTTGATACTAAGCCCAACTCTCATAATCAACGGCACTGGCCTTTTCGTTTTGAAGCATCGTGGCTTTTGGAAGACTCATGTGAAGTTGAAGTTCACAGGATTTGGGATAATTCAACAAGTCATATTTTAGATAAATTGAATAATGTGAAAATCGGGCTGGAAAAATGGTTCAATCGCCTTAAAAGAGAAAAGAAGCTGACAGCGAATGAACTAAAGAAACGCTTATCTGATCTTGCTAATATGGATCCAACTGATGACATTTTACAAGAAACTTTGGAGGCCCAAATTTCTTTGAATTTGGAGATGGATAAAGAAGAAATTTACTGGGAACAGAGGGCTAGAACAAACTAGCTAAAAAACGGTGACCGGAATACGGCTTTCTTCCATAAATCAGCATCACAAAGAAGAAAGACAAACAGAGTTCAAAAGCTACATAACAGTCAAGGTATTCTCATAGAAGACGAGCAAGAGATGTCTACTGTGGCAACGAACTATTTCAAGGAACTCTTCCACTCGCAAGGCTCTTCTTCAATGGATCTTATCCTTGATGGTATCAACTGTTGTATTTCACCTGAGATGAGTACGGACCTGGACAAGAATTTTGAAGAGGAGGAAATTCTTCATGCAATTAAATCTATGAGCCCTCTTAAAGCATGTGGAGAGGATGGCTTAGGTGCTATCTTTTACCAAAGGTTCTGGCATATCATTGGAAAAGATATCACCAAGTTCTGTCTTGCAATTCTGAGGGGAGAAGAAAATCTGTCCAGAATAAACCACACTCATATCGCCTTAATTCCCAAGATTAAGGAGCCATCATCTATGACCCAATTCAGACCTATTAGCCTTTGCAACGTCTTATACAAAATTATTGCAAAGGTAATAGCAAACAGACTTCAGAAGGTGCTTCATCTTTGTGTTGATGAAGCACAAAGTGTCTTCATACCTGGAAGACTCATCTCAGACAACATTGTGGCAGCTTATGAAACTCTCCATTCGATGAAGAACAGACGAACGGGAAGAAAAGGCTATTTTGCTTTAAAACTCGACATGAGCAAAGCTTATGATCGAGTTGAGTGGAATTTTTTAAAGGCTGTTATGCACAAAATGGGCTTCTCCAATACTTGGATTCTTCGTATCATCAATTGCATATCTTCGGTGTCCTATTCTATTATTCTTAATGGCTCTATTGGAGAGATTTTTGTCCCAAGCAGAGGCCTAAGACAAGGTGATCCCCTAAGCCCTTATCTCTTCCTTCTATGCAGTGAAGGTCTTTCCTCCCTACTACGCCTATCCTCCCTAAATGACAGTATGTTAGGCATCAAAATTGCGAGAGGGGCTCCTACTATTTCTCACATTCTTTTCGCAGATGACTGCTTAATTTTTGGGGACGCTAGTGCTACAGGAGCAGCTACCATAAAACAAATTCCATTGAATTATGCTGCGGCCTCAGGTCAGTTGGTTGATTATGACAAATCAGGGGGTTTTTTCAGCAGTAATGTGATTGACTCAAATAAAGCAGACGTTCAACGTATCCTAGGAGTTTCTCTATCTACAAACTTAGAGAAATATCTAGGTCTCCCTACTATCATTGGTCGATGCAAGAAAGCAACCTTCTCAAACTTAAAGGACATATTTAATTTCTATACGGAAGGGTGGAGCTCCAAATTTCTTTCTGCAGGGGGAAAAGAACTGTTTATAAAATCTGTGTTGCAATCCATCCTTTTGTATGCTATGAGTTGCTTCCTTTTGCCCAAATCTTTTTGCAGAGAACTTGAGGCAATTGTTGCAAAATTCTAGTGGCAAAAATCAAAAGAAAAGAGGGGAATCCACTAGTGCGATTGGGCTTTTCTAAGTAAACATAAAGATTCGGGAGGAATGGGCTTTCGCAATCTTGGAAAATACAATATCGCTCTCCTTGCTAAACAAGGATGGCGTCTGCTAACAAACCCATCTTCTCTTGTTAGCAGACTTCTAAAGGCGAAATATTAGAAGGAGACTACTTTTATAAACTCAGCTCTTGGCAATCGACCATCCCTAATCTGGAAAAGTATTTGGTGCGCAAAAGGTCTTCTTATTTCAGGACTTACATGGCGTGTAGGCTCGGGTACTAAAATCTCTATATGGAATGATCCTTGGTTCCCTACTACTGAAAACCCAAGGATCACATCTAATCAAACCAATGCAGTCCAGAATGTTTCAGACCTTATCCAAGCAGATAGCAATAAGTGGGATGAACATATTATTAATTCTGTCTTTAATCAGAGAGATGCATAGATTATTCTAAGCATTACTTTACCCTACAATAAAGAGGAAGACTTTCAAGTCTGGGCAGAAGAATCATCCGGTATTTACTCAGTTAGAAGTGGCTACAAAAAGTTTCTCAGTCAAAGCAGTAACAACACAACATAATACATTTTCAAAGCAATCTGGTAGGTACCTTGTCCATCAAAAGTTAAAATTTGTGTTTGGAAATTCATATATGATTTTCTTCCTACTAGACTGAATTTATGTTTTAGGAAAATAACTCAAAATGCATCTTGCCTAAGATGTAATACAAACATAGAGTCTAGAGAGCATATTATCCGTGACTGCCGTTTTGCCTATGAAATATGGAGAAGCTTGGGAATCACATGGCCACAACATTTGAACATAGTGAGTTTTAAAGAATGGTTAACATGGATCCTGATGAATCATTCAAAGCTCATTCACAGGAAAATAGCTATTACAATATGGGCTATATGGTATAGCAGAAACAAATTATATCATGAGGGGAAAAAGCAAACACCAGCTGAGCCCTCATCAGCAACGGTAAATTCTTGATAAGCCAGTTCAATCAATGTAATTTAAGTTTCACTCACCGGAACGGCAACAAAGCGGCTCATATTCTGGCAAAGCTTGGCCTTTCAGCACACCACGACGCCGTCTGGATCGAAGACGCTCCGGCGGATGTTCTTCCATTTACCAAAAAGGACAGACTGTCCATCGAATCCCCCTAAAATTTGGGGCTTTTTAGACTGGGGCTCTTCTTCATCTTTCCCCGTTTTTTCCTGAATCGCCATATGCTCCTCCATCTTCCAAAGCTCTGCATGTCGATTCTTAGCCGGCCTGGTTTACATCATCTTTTCTCTTTCTTCGTGACTTTAGTTTTGTGGCTTTAATTTTCTCTGAACTGTTGTCGGTTCAGTTGCATTTACTGTAATACTTTTAATATTAATAAATTCAGCTGGCTTTTTGATAAAAAAAAGCTGATTGATTGTGTTGAGTGACTTATATAATGTGATCCATATTGCATAAAAGTTAAATCTATAACAATGATAGGAGGCTTAGAGCTCTCAGTTAACACCCTCTCTTTTCCTTTAGATTATAGGTCTGAAATTCATTAGGAGCAAAGTCTCCTTCCTCACCTTCCGTTACGTAGAAATTGTAAAAAAACTGATAGGAGGCAAACAGTTAACAATAGATTAAGTTTTTTTATTCAAAAAATTAATAAATAAAATTATTAAATGTTAAACTTAAAATAACATTTTTTTTTCAAAAAATAAGTCTAAAACATATTTAGTTTAGTTATTTACAAATATGTGTAAGTTCGTATGAAACTTAAAACATAATTTTAGGTTAAAGTCAAATTTAAACAAACATAAAAATCATTAATATTATACATAAACCCGACTTAAACACAACCTACAAACACATATGGTTTATGCTAAAAAAAATACAAACACATATGGTGTATAATTAAGCTGTTGGGAGGTTAAAAGTCCCAAGTGAGGTTTTAGTTTAATTAGGTCAAGGACAAATGACAATTGAAATTCAGTTTTATCAGGGTGGTTCAAATTCAATGGTTTTAAGGAGTTTTGAGTAATTTATTAAAATGAAGCTTTTAATTTATAATATTAAAGACGTATAAGTTTTTCTGGTAGAATGACAAAAGATGCTCCAACGTTTGTATATTTTGTCATTTGACTCTCTATTTCTTTTTTTTTGGAGCAAATAACCCCCAACATTTTAATTTGGTCGAAATATGCCCCTTTTGGATGGAAACTGCTAGTCAACTGACAATCAACGACTGATATTGACTGAACTTGCCACATGTTAAGATATGCTAACGTGTCAGCATCATATTTGCCACGTGTCACCATAAAAAAGGTATAACAAACTGATTTTTTTTTTAATCTGACGTGGCATATAGAGGTGTTTATGGTAGGTTAAACGTACCGTTAGCTTAAATGGTTGGTTAACCATTATAGCGGTTATTAATAGTAACCTGACCATTACTAATCGTTACGAAACGACTAACCGTTAATTTTTTAAAGGGTAAATTACTACAGTGACCACCCAACTATTGGCCGCGACCTGTTTTGATCACCCAATTAAAAAAATTCAAAATTTGACTACCCAACTATTTAATAGACCTATTTTGACCATCAGCCGTTAAAATCTAACGGAAATGTGATACGGCAGTTAAAGTAAAATTTATATAATCACACTTTTAGTCCCTGCTAATTACCACTACAGCAAGTACTCCTTTGGTGATGTAAACTGCACCATAATGGAGTATATCTTATACTGAAGTAAATGCTAGGAAAAAAAAGAAGAAAGTTTGTTTGAGAGGAGACTCGAATATGGGTCACATGAGATATATAAAAACACGCACTAGATCAAATATATTCGATTTAATTAAAATATGAAATTATTAAATATTCAATTTTAAAAAATATTTGATTTAAAAGAAAAGAAATTTGATTTAGAATATTAGAATTCAATTTAAAAAAAGTATTCAAATATTTTAAAAATTCAATTTAATATTTTTAAATCAAATATTAAAATATTTTTAAAAATATTTGAATACTTTTTAAAATCAAATTTCTTTTCATTTAAACCGAATACTTTTTAAATCGAATATAATAGGTAATTAACATGGACTAAAAGCGCAATTATACAAATTTTACTTTAACTGCCACAACATCTTTCTGTTAGATTTTAACGGCCGGTGGTTAAAATAGGTCTATTTAAATAGTTGGGTGGTCAATTTTTGAATTTTTTTAGTTGGGTTGTCAAAAAAGGTCGCGGCCAATAGTTAGGTGGTCACTGGAGTAGTTTACCCTTTTTTAAATGATTACCCATTATAGTGGTTAACCGTTAAGAAACAGTTCGGTTACATGTTAACCTGTAACTTATTAAGATTTTATTTTTAAATGTTCATTATTTTTAAGAATAATAAATCTATCTATCCGATAGATATTGTATTAAAATTTAAAAAAAAAAACTTAAATAGAGAATTTTAAACATAAAGTTCAAACTTAGTTAAAATAAAGTACCTATAGGTTAACCATTAACCATCTTTTTTAGCGGTCCGGTTAACCGAAACCGTTTAACCTTAACGGTTAAGTTAATTAACCTATGAAATGAACGGTTATACCGGTTAACGGTTACGATTTATTTTGCACACCCCTATTGCATATGACACGTCAACAGATCTTAACGCGTGACAAGTCCAGTCAGAATCATCTGTTGACCATCAGTTGACTGGCAATTTCCATCCAACAGGGGCTTATTTGAACCAAATTGAATCATTGGGGTTGTTTGCTCAAAAAAAGAATAGGAGGTAAAATGACAAAACATGCCAACGTTGGGGGCATCTTTTGTCATTTTTCCGTTTTTCAAGTAAAGTTTTCTTAATACAAAAAATGTTAGATTACACTCATGAGCAACATAAAAATTATTTACAAACATTTAACATCTAAGATTTTCACTTAAAAGTGTCCTTTTTGCATATTTCGAAGCAAAATCATAATTGTCTATAAGTATAATTTCACAAACTTCAATTTAAAAATGTTTATTTTGCAAAAACAACAGTAATATGAATAGCCAATAAGATTATATATGAAAGTTTTGCATTTGAAAAACAATATAACGTATTAAAACTTTAATAAGTCCATTGATTTTTTTTCTTTGGTAAAAGCTTTCTAAGTAATTATAGCTCAGCAAATAACTTATTTTATTAACATCAGATAACTCAATTTTTCAAATATTTTTAAAATTATTGAGTTTGATATTTACACTTAAGTGTTCGATGTTTCTTAAGTAATTTTTTTAATTCGAGTCTTGTTATATTATCGGTCGATTCAGTATCTTGTTGGAATTGAGAACATAGAAAACATAAAATTATGAACCATTGGAATTGTAAAGCAAACAATTTAAAACAAGACAAAAGGTCTGATCTCTTGTGTTCTACCCAAAAAGAAAAAAATATTTAAATGCATTCAACTCTGTCTTTTAGCTCTAGACCCATCGCCTTCTGTCTGGAGAATGGAGCAATTGCTTCTCTTGTCGCTAGGGATGTAAAAACAGGTAATCGGATCGGTTTCAAGTCTGGTACTGTCATGTCGGGTAAAATCGAGTACAAGTCATTTTAGGTCATTTTTTTATTTTGACTCGACTCGGGTCGGGTGCGGGTCCATTTTAGGTTGGGTCCATTTCAGGTCGGGTCTATTTCAGATCGGGTCTATTTCAGGTCGGGTCCATTTTAGGTCGGGTTCATTTCAGATCGGGTCCATTTCAGGTCGAGTCCATTTCAGGTCGGGTTCATTTCAGGTTGGGTCAAAACGGGTCGGGTCCGAAGCAGATAATTAACAGGTTAATTCGGGTTCGGATACACTTCAGGTCGGGTCCATTTCAGGTCGGGTCCGTTTCAGGTCGGGTCCATTTCAGGTCGGGTCCATTTCAGGTCGGGTTCATTTCAGGTCGGGTTCATTTCAGGTCGGTTGCATTTCAGGTCGGGTGCATTTCAGGTCGGGTAATTTTAGGTCGGGTAGTTTCAGGTCGGGTAATTCAGGTCGGGGTATTTTTAGGATTGAAATTCGTATTGAGTTTGAGTTTGGTACAACCGTATAAGTAGTCGATAGACTTTAGGTTGGCCTTCATCAATCATCATTGATTTGGAGTTAATTATTTAAAGTCATATCAAATTAAAATTATAAAACATTGGAGTAATTAAAAAATACTGAAAAGGGGTCAATTTGGATTAAAAATAAAGTTTCACGGATTATAATGAACAAAAATATCAAATTAAAATTATAAAACATTAGACAAATTTAAAAGAAAACAATGAAAATGGGTCAATTTAGAATAAAAATAAAATTTTGGGGACTGTAATGAACAAAAATATCAAATTAAAAGTATAAAAATTAGAGTAATTAAAAAAACAATAAGTAGATGTCAATTTAGAATAAAAATAAAGTTTTTAGGGTCTAGAATGAACAAAATTTCAAAATAAAATTATAAAACATGATGAATTAAAATATATATATAGAGGTCAATATGGAAGAAAAATAAAGTTAAGGGACTAGAATGAAGAAAATATCAAATTAAAATAATAAAACATTTGACAAATTAAAAAATAAATGTGGGTCAATTTGGAATAAAAATAAAGTTTTAGGGTCTAGAAGATGAAAATATCAAATTAAAATTATAAAACATTGGACGAATTAAAAAAAATGAATAGGGGTCAATTTGGAATTGAAATAAAGTTAAAGGGACTAGAATGAACAAAGTACAAATTAAAATTATAAAACATCAGACGAAATGAAAAAAACAATAAATAAGGGTCAATTTGGAATTAAACTAAAGTATAGGGGACTAGAATGAACAAAATATCAAATTAAAATTATAAAACATCGGACTAATTAAAATAAAGTTAAGAGACTAGAATGAACAAAATATCAAATTAAAATTATAAAACATCGGACTAATTAAAAAAATAAAAAATGGTCAATTTAGAATACAAATACAGTTTAAGGACTAAAATGAACAAAATGTCAAAGTAAAATTATATATTATTAGACTAATTAAAAAAACAATTAGTAGGGGTCAATTTGGAATATAAATGAAGTTTTAAGGGCTATAATGAATAGAAATATCAAATTAAAATTATAAAACATTGGACGATTTAGAGTTTAGGGTTTAAAGGGTTTAGGTTTTAGGGAAATTTTATTAATGGTTTAGGGTTCATATATTGATAGATACATACATACTTGTATACATTAGAGTTTAGGGTTTAGGGAAATTCATCAAGGGTTCAGGGTTCATACATAAATAAGTACATACATACATACTTACATACATTAGGGTTTAATGTTTAGGGTTTATGGTTTTAGGTTAAGAGAAAATTCATTAAGGGTTTAGGGTTCATATATTGATAGATACATATATACATACTTACATACATTTTAGTCTCAATATTAGGCACTAGAATGAACAAAAATATCATCAAATGATTTATATCTATAATATTGGAGTAAATTACAAAAATTAAAAAAAAATAAGGGTAACTTTATGTGGAAAATAAAATTTTAGGGAATAAAATGAATAAAAATATCACCATATTTAAAATAATAAAATTTATATCTACATATATATACACACATATACATATAAATATACATATATTATGATATATACATATACATGTATTGTTATAATTAATTAATCATATGCATATATATATATATATATATATATATATATATATATATATATATATATATATATATATATATATATACTAAAACACACATGTATACATACATACTAAAACACATATATATGCATGTATTTAAGTTTTAGTATATATATACATGTATGTATGTAAGTTTTAGTATATATATATTGTTATAATTATATATATACATATATATATATATATGTAAGTTTTAGTATGCATATATTGTTATATATATATACTAGAACATACATATTTGTATGTATATATGTATACCCCTAAACAATACCCATAAACCTCAACTCTTAAATCTTATAATCTCTAATAATTAGAGTACAAGCCTAATTCCCTAATCCTTAAACTAATCTCATAACCCCAAATGATTAAGTTGACACATTTACCCCTAAACCCCAAACATGAATATCTAAATCTTACATACACTATTCACTAATAATTAGAGTGCAAGTCTAATCACATAAACCCTAAACTAATCTCATAGCCCCAAACAATCAACCTGACACACTTACCCTTAAACCCTAAACACAAACCCATAAATCTAACAAACAAAATAAATTGAAACATAAAAGGACAAATTTAAAAATAAATTAAAACTAAATTATTAATTAGAGCCCAAATCACAAATAAATAAAATTATTAAACCTATTTACTTATCAAATCTTTATACGAGGATCAAATCAAATTTAAAGCAAACTAAAAAGCTTAATAATTAATTAATTTATGAAGTATGACCTAATTAAATAAAATTTAAAGAAACTAAACCAAAAGTTAAGACTAAAAAACAAACTAAAACCTAAAAAACCTAAACCCTAACCATCTAATTAAGGAAGGACCTAAAGGATAATTAACCCCTAAATAAAAAAATCTCACCTCCACTCAATTTTTTTGTTTGATATTCCCCCCCCCCCCCATTTGATCTCGCGGCAAAATTCTCCCTCCCCCCATTTTTTGTTTGATATGGTGCCAAACCCCCCTATAATTTCCATCAATCAAAAAAACTTTACCCCCACTAATTCAAAAAAAAAACTTCACTTAAACTAAAAAATATTTTTTTATTATTTTAATAGTTATAATTAATTTTTGAATAAAGTATTTTTTAAATTTGATGATCACAATTAATAAATTGATTTAAATTTTAATTAATTTGTTTTAAATTCATCCATCACAACTTATTAATTTAATAAAACTTTTTAATTTTGAATATTTTTAATAAAATAAATTTAAGTATGTTAATTCTTATTAAACTTCACAAATAATTTATATTGAACGAGTTAGTATTAAATTAATTTAATAAATTAATACTTTACATTTATCAACACTTTTAATTTATCAAATCGTAGACTTCTTCAACTATATATTAGGTAAATATCAAGTCAGATCAATATCAGTTCAGGTTAAAAATAGGTCGGGTCCAAAACAGGTCGGGTTCAAAACAAGTCGGCTCCAAAACAGGTCGGGTTCAAAACAAGTCGGGTAATATCAGATCTCGGGTCAATTCAGTCAGGTAAAATCGGTTATCTGCCAGGTCGGCTTCGAGTTCGTTTCAGTCGGGCGCAGGTCGGGTTTCGGGTCCACAGTAACAAGTCCAATTCGGGTTCGGGTCGTTTTCAGTCGGACGCAGGTCGAGTTCGGTCACTAAAATAACAGGTCGAATTCAGGTTCGGGTCAACAACAGTCGGTTACAGATCGGGTTCGGGTCATTAAATTTTCAGGTCAAATCAGGTTCTGACTCGAGCAAATTTCAGTCGGGTTTTCAAGTCGGGTCAGCTTTTTACATCCCTACTTGTCGCCTACTGTAATGTCTTTTAGTATCTCACAACTGGAATTCCAAGAAATTACCTTTAACTATAATGTAATGATCAAACATCATCAATTACTTGACCTTCACTATACAGTGTACATATATTCATGACCCATTGGTTCATGGCTCATCCTCAATGTACTACTACTAATAATGCAGATTCGAATGCATTGGAATCTACAAGGCCTTTATGTTTGGAACCCGAGTGTGATTGTAACCATGGCCGAAACAAGTAGAATTCTGTTGAATGATTAGGCATTTAAGCCTGGACGACCTACTTTCACAGTGGAGCTCATCGGGAAGAAATCATTTGTCGGTATTTCTTACGAAGAACACAAGCGTCTCCCCCGTTTAACCACAACTCCTGTCAACGGCCTTGAAGCACTCTCCATTTACATCCCGTGCATTGAGGGGATTTTGATATCTACCCTAGACCAGTGGTTCAAGATAGGAGAAATCGAGTTCATAACGCAGCACCGAAACCTCACTTTTCGAATAATAATGTATTTTTTCCAAGTAGGGAAAGCAAAGAGGTAATTGAAGCTTTGGAAAGGGCGTACACAACTCTCAACTATGGAGTTAGAGCCATGAAAATCAATATCCCAAGATTTTCTTACCATAAAGATAACAAGGTAAGCATAGTAACAATCAGCGATTTAAAGTGAGCTCTCTCTCCTGTCCTGTGTGAGTCCACTATCGGAACCGTCGTCCTAACTGGTTTCCCAGGGATAGGGTGCTTTCTGATAGGTGTGTTTTTTCTCTACCGGAGGGTGGTGGTTTGGAGCCACTTTAAGCGTTTTTTGGGTTTGCTTTGCGATTTCCTGTTGTCTGCTCTCGTCTCTTTGCCCTTTTCCTTGTCTTAACCTAGGCTTCGAAAAAGGAAAATAAGTTTTGTTTCATACTAGGTTTTTTCTCAGTTGCTGTTTGTTCCAAAAGCGGTTTTTTACCAGTATTCTCTTACTCCTCATTAACTCCATTTTGTGCTCCTTTCTGTCTCCTTACCAACCTGCCTCCATCATTTACTCCATATGCCGGGGGGACCTTTTATCAGCATGGGGGTCGTTGATGACAAGTTTCCCACCAACCCTTCTGATCCAAAGTTGCCAAATCAGGAGTTTCTTGATGAAGTAGAGCTAAATGAGGATAACGAAGTTAACTTCTCACTGAAAAACCTGGCCCTGCTAGGAAAGTTACTGTTACCTACTCCGGTTAAGGCTTTGACCATCGCCGCCATTCTGAAAAAGGCCTGGAAAAGTGATGAACTGGAGTGCCATAGCTTGGGGCGAAACTTCTTTTTGTTTCTTTTCAAGTCTACCGAAGAAAAGCATCATATCCTAGGATCCAAGCCATGGTCGGTTCAGGATGCGCTGCTGATCCTGAAGGAATGGCAACCGGACAAAGCTCTAGAGGAGGTGGATTTCTCAACGGAGGAATTCTGGGTCCAAATCCACAACCTTCCAATTGGCCTAGCAACCCCAGATAATGTCCGACGTATCGGAAACCTTTTCCCGCTGTACTTTGGATCCACTCTGGACGGGGAGGTTAAACCGGGATGGCACGAACCTATTGGAATCCGGGTAGCCGTCAGGGTAGAAGATCCTCTGAAAACGGGGTTTATTCTCAACCGGAAAAGAGACAAGCCTCTGGAGGTGGGTTTCAAATATGAAGGTATACCCAAGTTTTGTTTTAAATGCGGTCGGCTGGGCCACGTCGAGAGGGAATGTAACTGCAACCTTGTGATGAACAAGTTAACCGGAAAATTCGGGCCATGGCTGCGAGCCCCCATCGGAGTTAACCACAGACTGAAGAGTATGGTTTCGCCGGGAAAGTCTTGCTCCGGTCCAGTTGGAGAAACAGACAAAAATACGTGGCACACAACCCAACCAATATCTTCACCAAATCTGAAGGACAAAGGAAAGCAGGTTAAGGTTCCCAGGGACGTCCCGTCCGGTTTAAGGAAAGTCAACCAAGAGTTTCCTCTTATGGAAACTGTGGGACCCAATGCGGAAAAGGCAAAATCAGGTCTTGATATGGAAATGGTGCCTGCAGGTTTCAATTTCCTCAACTCTGCCGCAGGTTTTAGCGAAGAAAATGATTATGTAGGAGAAGATCTTTCGAAGATTGTCTCTGGAAATCCTAAAGCTTCAGGCTCAAAATCTGGTTTTACTGCGTTAGAAGCTGGAAAAGGAAATAATGGGTATTGGGGTAACTTGTTGGCCATGGGGCTCGACTTGATGGAAGTCACCCCAAACCGAAAGAGGAAGCGTGATCCTGAGGAAGAAATGCTTTTTGGGCCAACTAAAAGAAGGGAGCTATGGAATCAGGTGTCGCAGGCTATTGTCCAAGTTGGCTGTCAAAACTGGGTTCTCTCGGATAAGAACCCGGCAGCAGGGGAGGATTTCCTCACGGCAGCTCTCTTTCCCGCCTCGATTTTCACCTCGTCTACCATTATTCAAAGTATAGAACGGAAAAAACGTGGGAAAACTTTTGGCACACGTAGGCTTACCCTTATCAAGAAAGCAGCCCGACGTAAGTTTGCTATGGAGTGTACGGGAGTCATGATCGATGAAGCAGGTTTACTTCAACTTGGGATTGACCCGTTTGGAAAAAACATAACTCGGGTTCCATCAATGTGCATCGACGATGACTTCTCTTTAAATGAAGAAATCCAACTCAGTGACGGGGAGGAGACGATCTCACAAGCCCCTAACCTGCATTACGTTAACCCTTTCCGCGAGGATGCTCTACAATCGGATAACTCCAGTGGGAGTTATCCGCGCTCACCATGAATCTCCCCTTTGTCGGAGCCTGTGTTTGGAAGGGACACAGGTTTTGCTGCCGACCGGAACCTTCCCCATGGATCATTAGATCTGAGTTATTCTCGTATGATCAACGGATGAAGTTCTACAAGGTTATGTTTGTTACTGCTTCGGTTATTGTCGGATCCAAGCATGTTGGATTGGGGTGGAATGTTATGTTTGCCATGCTTCCTTTCAGCCGGACTTCGTTGGCTATTTCCTTGACAAGGACCAACGCATATGCGTCGGAAGCCTGCCTTTGGATAGAGCTCTCAGGCAGTGTCATCGTCCAAAGTCCAGGGAGGCAACAATGGTTTTCATGGTCTTGTTTCGCCCGGAATCATCCAAGCATGTTTGCTATGGTTAACATCCTCCCCTGTGTTATCAAGGGTGATGTCCTTTGGGGTTTCCTAACCTCTGTCGGTTTTTTTCTTGTTGTTTTGGTTGACGTGGTTGTGTTTTCTGTTTTGAAGCACCGGGCTCCTTTGTTTTTGTGGAGACAGCTTTCTTTAGAAAGTTGGTTTCTCCTTTTCTGTTTCTGTGCTTGTTTTTCCCTGCTCCTCCAGGGTGTGGGCACGGAGGATGCATGGGATTGCCCCGTGTTCTATGGTTGTATGAGTGTTTTCTTTTAGTATTGGAAGTTTACTTTTGAACAAAAAAAAAAGATAACAAGGTGAGAATTTATTGCATGTGAATTGTGAAGTTAAACTGAGACAGAAAACATGATGGGTTTCAACGCGCCCCACGCGCTATCCAGATCTAACTCTCTTCCAAAGATCGTGACCCTCGGCTGGTCCTTTGTTCCTCTCGATCCGGTTTCCTTGAACGGAGCTGCATGAGGGTGGAGTTTCCCCTCCAAAGGCCGTTAGTTACCGGCAAAACGGTGGTCGAGCCCAGCTGGTGGTTTGGTCAGGTTTTATGAAAAGGGCCTGGGTCGGAGAGCATGGAGGGAAGTTTTCTCCAGGCGAAGCTCCTGTGTGGCTCCGCCGCCACGGTTAGCGTCCAACAGGAGATCTGGTCTGAGTTTCGATGCTGCCATTGCTGCCGTTAGATCAAGGTATATGATGAAAGGGGCTTTCTTCTCATTGTCTCGCTTATGCTTGCCACCGCCTCCTCCTTCCATTTGCTTGAGTCCACCTCTCTGGAGCTGTCGGAAACGCCTTGCTGATCGGAAGAGAGCCTCGGTTCTAGGCTCTTATTTGGGAGAGCTCCTTCGGCACCACCTGATCAGTAGCGGTTTAGGTTTCAAACGCTCCGCTCTTCCTGCAGGTTCTATTGGTTTTCGAGATTTTATACGGGGTCAGAGCTCTTTGCTTACTGCTGCAAAAGACCACGGGTTCGGCAGTTCCGGCAGCCAAAATGTTGAATTCGCCCCCGCCGGCGATGAAAGGGCGTTATGGCCATTTTCCTCTGGTTTTTCCTGTTTTGGGCGAAACAAGGATATGTCCATAAACTCACGCATTTCCTTTTTCAGCTTTTACAGCCAGGTAATTGTTTTGGACAGTGCACCAAAAGTCAATTATCAATCGGCTGAAACAAGCTTGGACAACTGCAATCTTACAGCTGAAAGGGGAGGTACAGTCTCGTCCTTTCCTCTGAAAATCAGTTTCATGGGAAGAGAGAAACATTGTTTGGCTCTATGCTTTAAACTTTCCATATTTAGCTCATGTTGCATGGGGAAGGTATTCAGTCTCATGCACAAAGTCAACCTTCCTTTTTCTTTTTCAAGCCACTAGGGGCCACCTCTTACCCCTTTTAGGTCGTTTTTAAGCATTGGAACTGAGCTTTTACCTGTCATCGTCAGTTCGAATGGGAAAGAACCTAAATCGGTTTCAAGTGCTACTAAAGCTTGGGAAAATGACTCGGATAACTCCGACGAGGGTTATCCGACCACACCGTGATTTTTTTAAGCCGTGGCATCATGGAATGGGAGGTGCACTGGTGCCTTAAGCTTTGCTTATCTCCACCCTTTATGGTCTTGTTTAAGTCTCGTTTTAGTCCTTTTATTAGGTTTGTTGAGCTTGTTTTGTTATTTTGGTTTGAGGTCGTGGAAAATGCTCTTTAGGAGCAACTGATGTCCTGGTTTTCCGATCGGGGTTTGGGTGATAATCACCTTGCCGCTTGCCTTGATAAGGACCGTTACTGATGGAACGAAAGCCTACCTCTGGATAGAGCTCTCAGGCGAAGGAATGGTGGTGTTGTTCGTCTACGCTCCGTGGAAGATACGTTTTGGAATTAGAGTAAGTCTCTCGAGCACGTCTTGTGTTGCCGTTGGTTCTTCACTAATGTTGAAGGAAACGACCGTTATTTCCCTTGCCTTGTAAGGCAGTTTGTTGGTGGCACGTGTGCCTTTGTGTTGTTCTCTTTATTTGTTTGCTTTCCTTATTTTTGTCTGTTGTTTGTAATCCCTGCCCGTATGCCTTGGTTGCTGGGTTCAAGTGTGTCTGTTTGTGTGTTAATCGAGTCTGTTTTGCTATCATTCTAAGTAATGAAAGTTTCTCATTTGAACAAAAAAAGAATTGTGAAGTTAATTGTCTTATGCTAATAAGTAATAATAAGGGATAATATAGAAATGCATTTTCGTTTTCTTCAGGAAAAATGTAACGCCCCGGGTTTAGGGTCTGGGAGTTTGGACCGGAACCCGAGAAAAGTTTGATATTCAAGTTTTAGGGTGCAGGTTGTCTTTAAATAAAAATGGTTTCGTAAAAGAGTTTTAAAATGTTAATGGAGTTTTTAGGGATAAATAAAAATAAATTAAGGCAATAGAGGATTTTTTTATTAAAAGAAAGTTTTAAAATAGAAGTGGAATAAAATAGAATATTTTAAAAGAAATAAAGAGAGGGATAGATACCCACTTTCTTCTTTCACCTTTTCAAAACATTTTCACGTTAAAACTCCCAAGTGCCTAGCCACCATCCATTTTCACCAATCTTCACCATTTTGAAGCTTTCAAAGAGGTAAACAGCTTGATTTTTACTCTTCTCTTCATTTAAATCTTATTTGTAACATTTTGTTTCCAAAAACTTTGTGATTTCTGAAGTTCTCTCATTTTGGGTAAAACGAGGTTTTGAAGGGGTTTAAGCAATTTAGTGAAAATAGTGGTTAGGGTGAGTTTTAAATCATATTTTGTGTATAATATAAGGTTAAGAGGGTGAGTTTATCAAGAAATCCCGAAATGGAATAAATGAGTAAATTTTGAGTTGGAGAAAAATGGGTTTTTGGGTTGTTTGTGGTTGGAAATGGTTCCTAAGGGCTTTGTGGATGTGTGTTGAAGGTTTTGAAGCTTTTGTGTGTATTTTGGATGTTAAATTGATGAAGTTGGGGTTGATTTTTGGTTAGAGTGGAAATGTGATTGGTTTTGATTAGTTTCGGGTAGGAATCAGAAATGATTGTTGTTGAATTGAGATAGAGTTGAATTCAGTGGGTTTGATTGTTGAAAAGTATGTTAACTCTTTGTTTTGATTTGGGTAGAAGCAACAGATAGAGATTTGAGTACTTCGAACGTGACACCCGGTGTTACAGAGGCTTGAAATTGGTGTTTCGGCTATCGTTGGGTTCTATCGGTGAGTGAAAATGTTTTTGAGAGTTTAGGTTGGGCTTGAAAGGCCAACCTAAGCTCGAGAGTAAGTATTTAAAGTTTAAGTTTTACTTTTTCGGAATTCTATTTTTAATTCTTGATATGCATTGTTGATATGAGATGAGATGAATGTGTGTATTTTGACTAATGAGTGTGATATTGTTATGATGGCTTTTATGATGTTGAGTATTGGAAAATATGAGGGTCTTGTCGAGTATAATTGGTCGATCATATGATTATAGTGCACTTGTAAAATTTGCGCGTGGCCCTAGTGATGTAAGATGCCATTAGGGAGGAGTACGGTGATGTAAGATGCCACCAGAAGCTTTATTGTTAGACCTCGATGATGTAAGATGCCATCATGAGTCTTGTTGTTCTTATAGATTCGGTGATGTATGATGCCATCGAGTCCAATCCGCATATCCAAGTAATGTAATCATAGTTGCCATTATACTCTTGTGTTGGAAGGTTGATTGCTATCTTGGTAGATGTTGAGAGTCATGCCATGATGTTATATGTTGTTGCATTGCTTGATGTAAGATGCCAAGCACATGTTAGATTGTTGACAATCTTATTGTTGGAAATCATGCTCGTGGTTTTATTTTCAACTCTTAAATGGTTTTTTTAAATCTGCATTGTTATTGTTGTGGTTTTGAGCACCACTCACTAAACTTTTATGCTTACGCGCTCATTTCCAACAATGCAGATCGATAGCGTTTCGGAAAGCAAAAGAAGGTGAGGGAAAGGCTCCGGTGATCGTAGCTTAAGCTCAAGTATGGATTTTAAGTTGTAATAATGATTTAGCAATGAGAATACTTGTTCTGTGGTTAGGGAGGTGGTTGTAAACTCCCATGTGTTTGACCATGTTGCTACATGTTTTAAATGTTGAAACCATGCTATGTTGAGACTTGTTTTGGCTTTTGGTTAAATGCCTTGTGTTTTGGCTTGTTGTTGTTTTTGAGTTAAAGTGTCCTTTTTGATCTTTCATGTTTGAGATCCATGTTTGAGTGTGTGCTTGTTTGAAACATGCTTTTAGGGTGTTTTGCCTCTAGAATGTTTGCTTAACATGTTGCCATGTGGTTTGTGATCTTTCGGGGTAAGTTTAGGAAGGTTTGAGGATGCCAAAATGCATTTTCGGGTGTTGCGTGTAAAATAGACTATCGCAATTGTAGTGCAAGTGTACACGACGCAAGTAGTAAAGTGATACGAAGTATCGGATATCGTCTCCACAGGGATTGGGCTAATGACTTCACCTTGAATTACTGCACGAAGTAAAGAAAAATATTTTAGAAAGTTGTCACGAATAATAAAGTAAAAACGTAAATAAAAGGATTGAATTATCAAGATAGAGAGAATGGGCCGGTATTGAATTGCTCGGTAGTGTAGGTATTGAATCGCTTAGGATCTCCAGTTCTGTCGTCGCTCCCGTCGCCGACAGCACCTGTCGCGGCGTCTGTCCGTTAGTTGTTGCGGCAGCAGACACTAACTCAGTACTTCAAGCTTGGCAAGAATCCCAGATCTGCCTTGCCCTATCCCTAGGCACAAGTCTGTCGATGATCACGTCTTTGATGATACCTCCCGGCGTGAATCGAAGGATGAACACCAATGTGTATGAATTCTTCTTTAGCCACTTAACCTCGCCTTATCCCTAAGCACGAGATGGTTCAACTATAAACTAGAGAACGCGCTTTTATCTCTTTCGTATACTTAACTCTCCCGATGCTAAGTAAATAGATAACCTCACAATGCTCTCCCGATGCTCTTGCAAGATATTAAAACCAAGATAAAAGAACTTGAAGTTTATTTTATTGAACTTGAAAAATCCTAAAACAAAGCAACCCTTGCAACTACTTTACAAAACAACCCGTGGCCCTAGGGGGAATTTAGAACATGTTGGTGACGGGTGGATGGCAGGGTTTTGGTTTCGGTTATGGGGTCATCCGTTATGCCCTAGGTTTAATCTATGCCCTTTATATAAGCTTTGGGCTCAAGTTATCTAAGGTAATAAGGATTACAACTTTAATTAAAAGTAAGATTCTAATAAAGACTAAATCTCTAAAATATCCTACTTTTCAGCCGCATCCCTATCTTGTGGGAATTCTTTTCCTTGAGCTTTGGCTTGACATATCTTTTGATCCGGGGCTTGGAAAATTATTTGGCTTCCACACGACAGACGAGCAGATTTTTCTCTATCTATCGATGTCCACTTCATTTTTCCTCTTCAATAATCTGCTGTCACCATGCTGTCACGACAGGTCCATGACAGGTTCGTCTTCTTCAGCTGCTTGTTCAGTTCATCTCTCCTGCTTATCTGCCCTGCGCCTGCCTTCATTGTCAACCATGGCAGTTACCTGCAAAATACACCATCTTTTAGTAGAATCCGTGCCTTTTATATAATTGTGATGTTTTATTGAAAACCAACCTAAATGCAATGCAATGATGCTTGAATGCAGCAGAAATATGGGTTAAAAAGGGTGTAAATAATAGAACTTTTATACACTCAACACACCCCCAAACTCAAGTCTTTGCTTGCCCTCAAGCAATTAAACCTAAAGAAAAATGAAAATTTTTGTGTTGGCCTTCAAACAGTGAACTGTCCCTTACCCGTCGCTCATTCTCTATGGCGGCAGCAACCTGTCGGAAAGGTTAGGATCTGTCCGGAATCTCCCTATAGCTCTCGTGCAGTGTGTGCATGCTTGTGAGCAGTTATATGCTAAGATTCTCTTAGTTTTACTAGAATATTCAACTTCTTAACTCGAATTTTTATGCCAAAGTTTTTAGAAGGCACATTTTCATGCTTCTTTTTCTTCTCTATTCAAGCTAAAATTTTTTCTAGAGCCAATTTTGGGCACCTCTAGTTAGCTTCCTAGAGCCGGTTTCGGGCACCTCTAGGTTTTTGATTTTCTTTTACTAAACTTCTTTCCTAGAGCCAGTGTTAGGCACCTCTAGGGGCTATTCAAGTTCTAAGCATCCTATTCTAGTTTGGCTAAAAGAAATCTAAGCAATATAACAGTCACAAAAGTGTTTAAGTTTTCAGAACTATAGAAAGGCTCTAAACTTTTCCTTAACCTGTCCTCAAGATGCTGCCACGACAGAGCCGTCATGAAAGGTAAGTTAACTTCACAGTTTTAAGCCAACAGTTTAATTTTCTGATTTTTTTTTAAAAGCCAAAAAAAAGTAAATAAAAAGACATAACAACTAAACAAAAGATGTGCTAAAGACTCCATTAAATATGGAGGGTTGCCTCCCCCAAACTCGAGGGTTGCATTGCCCTCAATGCAAAATGACATAAAAACAAATAAGAAAAACAAGATAAATAAAAGTACATCACAAATATATAAGGGCAGGCAGCAATAAGAGGAGAAAAAGAAATAAAAACTTAAATTTTATTCGCTGTCCTCGCTGCTGCTGCTGACGCGGATTTGATGGTAGCGTCTGCGTTGAGGAGGTGGCTGGGCAGGTTCCGGAGCAGGTTGATCGACAGATTCGTCAGCCTGTAGAGGGGCAGGGTCTTCCTCCGGTTGGGGGACAGGGTTGTCGGCAGGTTGAAGGGCAGGTGGCTCCACTAGCCTGACATCAGAACTGCTGCTGCTGCTGTCCCAGCTGGTGGTCATGATGGCTTTGGACAGCCTTCGCTTGTCTGCGACATGCTTAATGCGTTTCACCCGTGTGAAGGCGCTGTCCAAATTCCTCCGGACAAGGGGGCTGTCATCAGTGGCAACTCGCTTTGTTCCTCGAGGAGAGGTGTCTGCCGGTGGGCTGCCGGCTGCCGTCGGGGAAGGTGTGGAGGAGGCAGATTCTCCATGGGGAGAGACAGGTGGTGTGGGAGTAGGGGATGGGATATTGAAATAATGGGCGGGGAAGGTGGGGAAAAAGACATCCGAAAAATTCAAAGTATTGGTAATGAAGTTTACCGTGGCATTGGAGAAGTCTCGGATGAATGTCATTAAGCCCATCTGGCGTTCCTCGATCCGCAGGACGGCAGCAAGGATGTGGGCGTTCTGATCCGCCGGAGCAGTGTTGGTGGAAGCTTCTGGGGCAGGTTCGGTGGCAGGCTCGGTGGCAGGCTCATCATCAGACTCAGCAGGAGGGGCGTTTGGATCGAAGGCGTTGAGGGGCGATACGACTACCAGCTCCATGAGGCTGGAGATGTTGCTGTCTGTCCAGCCGCTGCCCTTCTTGATTTTGTCTGAGTCTTCCTCCGGTACGGCAGCGCAGCGGCAGAGGGCAGTTATGGTGCAGGGCAGGCAGAGCCGTGAGTCTGATCGGAAAGCACAGTCGAGAATGCTGTCCCGCATGTACCTGCCCACATTGATGGGCCTGTTGTGCATGATAGAGTGGATGAGGGCCAGCCTCTGCCTGTTGACTGTCGTATGGTGGGACGAGGGCAGGATACGCTTTTTGATAAAAGCGTTCCATAGCTTTGCCTCAGGTAGTAGCTGCCCCCTATTGACAGAATGGGGGTTCTTCTTACTTGTGCTCCACGTCGTTCCAGCTTCTGTCAACTCCCTCATGACAGCATCGTGGCCGGCAGCGTCGAGGGTGTCCCAAAACTGTTGATGAGCATCATCATTGGGGCCGAAGAAGAGGCCGAAGACATGGTTGATGCTGCTGGCGGTAAAAGGGACTGTCACTCCTCGGACGGTGACAGATGTCGCCGTATTGCTCTCGATCGCCGCATAAAACTCCCTGACCAGAGTGTCATTAAGTTCTGCCGGCTGCTCGGCGAAGTCTTCCCACAGTTGAGCTGTTATGGCCTGCATGATGAACGGCCGGAGTCCAAACAGAGGGGCATCTCTGTTGTAGATGAAGCTTCGCTCCTCCCAAAGTTCCTTGTTAGCGAACGGGGATGCTGCTGCTGAAGAGGAAGCGGCAGCAGCGTTCTGACGGGTTTGTCGTGAAGACATTTTTGGTTGCAAGGGCTGAAAACGAAAGAAAATAGATAAAACTAGAAGAGAATAGCAAGAGAGAAAATCTGAAGTGATGAAAAATGAAAAGGAGAAGGGGTTTATATAGCTGTCGGGGGGCTGCCCATTTAATGCCGCAACGGCAGGCGGGAATAACGGAGCGGCAGATTGAATGTAGAGTGTCTGACACGTCTGACGGGCATTAATGCCTCTGCTGTGCGTCTGCCGCACGATTCTTCGTCTGCTGTGCGTCTGTTGACAGCCTGTCAACTCCGCCTGCGCCGGCAGCCGAAACGACAGGTTATCATAAATGGACTTTATTGGGCTGGTGGATGGGCGGTGGGCTTGGGTCACTTCTTCTTTCTCACTTGCCTCCTTTATTTCCTAAAAACCGAAATTAAAAACAAAACATTATTCGAATAAAATAAATCTAATTCCTAATAAATAATATTAATAATAAAAAAAACAAAAAAAAACAATAGGAAATTATGTTAAATTAGGGATGCCTTGTGGGGCATCACCTAAAGTAACCACTTCCTGTATTCCCGGGGCTTCAGTCCCTTGATAGTGCTTGAGGCGTTGTCCATTGACTTTGAATTGGTGCCCGTCCTTTAGTGATTGAATTGTAATGGCACCATGGGGAAAAACTTGAATTACTTGGAATGGGCCAGACCATCTAGATTTGAGCTTCCCTGGAAAGAGTTTCAATCTAGAATTGAACAACAACACAAGCTGCCCTGGGCAGAACTGTCGTGGCAGCAACTTCTTGTCATGCCACTTCTTAGTTTTTTCCTTGTAAATCCTTGCATTGTCGTAGGCCATTGTCCGTATTTCATCGATCTCATTCAAATCCAACAACCTTTTCTGGCCTGCCTTGTCCAAGTCCATGTTTACTGCCTTGATCGCCCAATATGCCTTGTGTTCTATCTCGACAGGCAGATGACAAGTTTTCCCATAAATCAAACGGTATGGAGACATGCCCAATGGAGTCTTGAAAGCTGTTCTGTATGCCCATAATGCATCATTCAGAAGCAAAGACCAATCTTTCCTAGTTGGTTTAACCATTTTTTCTAGAATGTTCTTCACTTCCCTATTGGATATCTCAGCCTGTCCATTGGTCTGTGGGTGGTATGCTGTCGCGATCCTGTGCTTGACACCATATTTTCTCAAGGCGGCAGCAATTACCTTGTTGTCAAAATGTCTCCCTTCATCACTGATAATCGCCCTAGGGATGCCAAATCTAGAAAAGATGTTTTTGTGCAAAAACTTTTGGACTGTTTTGGCATCATTCTTTTGAGTTGCGATTGCTTCTACCCACTTGGAGACATAATCCACTGCTAGGAGGATGTAAAGATTTCCACAAGAAGATGGAAAAGGTCCCATAAAATCGATCCCCCAAACGTCGAAGATTTCGACTTCTAAAATATTCTGCAGTGGCATCTCGTTTCTCCTCGAGATGTTACCTGTCCGCTGGCACCTGTCACAGTTTTTGTAAAATTCTTGTGCGTCCTTATACAGTGTCGGCCAGTAGAACCCGGACTGCAGCACCTTGGCAGCCGTTTTATTGCCTCCTAAGTGTCCTCCATATTGTGAAGCATGACAGTGATGGAGAATGTCTTCTTGTTCTTCTTGTGGTATACATCTCCTTATAACCTGATCTGCGCACATTTTGAAAAGAAGAGGTTCGTCCCAATAATAATGTTTAACATCATTTTGAAACCTCTTCCTGGCTTGATAAGTAAGATCAGAGGGTAATATTCCGCTAACAATAAAATTAACGAAATCCGCATACCAAGGAAGGTTAGAAGACTTACCTGCCGCCATGGCTGTCGCGACAGCTAGTGCGGCAGCAAAGAGCTGCTCATCTGGGAAGGTCTCCAGTATGTGTGTCTCATCTGGCGGTAGACTCTGTCCCGTTTCCAACCTCGACAAGTGGTCTGCCACCTGATTTTCTGTCCCCTTTTTATCTTTTATCTCAAGGTCGAACTCTTGTAATAGTAAGATCCACCGTATCAACCTAGGCTTTGCATCTTTTTTTGCAAATAAATACTTGAGGGCAGAGTGGTCGGTGTGTATTATAACCTTCGTCCCAAGTATGTAAGAACGAAACTTGTCGATGGAGAACACCACGGCTAACAGCTCCTTTTCTGTGGTGGTATAATTCACTTGGGCATCATTCAATGTTTTGCTGGCATAATATATGACATGAAATAGCCTGTCCTTGCGCTGCCCAAGTGCTGCCCCGACAGCATAGTCACTAGCATCACACATAATTTCAAACGGTTGCGTCCAGTTTGGTGGCTGTACTATGGGGGCTGTCACTAACTTTTCCTTCAGAACCTTGAATGCTTCAGTACATTCTTCATTAAAGTCAAAGGGTCGGTTCTGCTCTAGGAGATGACATAGGGGTTTCGTGATTTTTGAGAAATTGGCAATAAATCTCCTATAAAAACCAGCATGCCCTAAAAAACTCCTAATGCCCTTGACTGTGGTTGGCGGCGGCAGCTTCTCTATGACTTCTATTTTTGCCCTGTCGACTTCTATCCCACGGCAGCTAATCTTATGGCCTAAGACTATCCCTTCATCCACCCAATTTAAAACCAAGTTAGCTTTTTCGCATCTTTCGAGCACCTTTTGTAAATTGCCTAGACAACTCTCAAAATCATCTCCAAAGACAGAAAAATCATCCATAAAAATTTCTAGGAAGTCCTCAACCATGTCCGAGAATATAGCCATCATGCACCTTTGGAAGGTGGCAGGTGCATTACAGAGTCCAAATGGCATCCTCCTAAATGCGTACGTACCGTAGGGGTATGTGAAAGTCGTTTTCTCTTGGTCCTCTGGTGCAATAGCAATTTGATTATATCCTGAATAACCATCAAGAAAACAATAGTAAGGTTTACCCGCTAATCTATCAAGCATTTGATCAATAAAGGGTAAAGGAAAGTGGTCCTTTCGGGTAGCTTTGTTAAGCTTCCGATAGTCCATACAAACCCTCCAACTGGTCACAGTCCTGGTTGGGATTAACTCGTTGTTTTCGTTGGTTATTACAGTCATGCCTCCTTTCTTGGGAACACATTGCACCGGGCTCACCCATTTGCTGTCGGAGATGGCGTAAATAATACCAGCATCTAACCATTTAATTATCTCTTTACGCACTACCTCCTTCATTGCAAGGTTTAACCGCCTTTGGGCATCAATAGTCGGCTTATGATCTTCCTCTAGGAGGATTTTGTGCATACAGATTGCCGGACTAATGCCTTGGATGTCTGCTATCGTCCATCCTATCGCCCTTTTATGCTGCCTCAACATGTCGATCAGCTGTCGTTCCTGTTCCTGCGGCAGCTTAGCAGAGATGATTACAGGCAGTGTGTCATCACAACCAAGATAAGCATATTTAAGCTGCCCTGGCAGGGGCTTAAGTTCTAAGACAGGTGGTTCAACAGTGGAGGGCTTTTGGATTAAATGGTTATCCGAAGTGTAATTCAAGGGTTCGAATAACTTACCTGGACGATGGTCTAACCAGTTTACCTCCTCATGACCTTCAGTATCAGATGTATCGGATTCAGAAGGGTCACTGTCGTCGGTGCTATCGTCGTCACTGTCGTGACAGGTCTTTAGATGGCTGTCGCAGCAGTGACCAAATTTTATATCTCGGCAGCCTGACCTGATGCAGGGGTAATCAAAGGTCACCTCGATGATGGCTTTGCATTCCTCGTCCACATCGGCATGTTTCATTGCTTGGAGAACATTCAACTTAATTTCTTGATCGTTCACGCGCATGGTGAGTTCTCCTTTCTCCACATCAATCAACGATCTTCCCGTGGCTAAGAAAGGTCGTCCGAGGATGACTGGTGCGTTCTCATCTGCCTCACAATCTAAAATAAGAAAGTCAGCAGGAAAAATAAGCTTATCCACTCTTACCAAAATATCTTCAATTTTTCCCTCGGGGTGAACGTAAGAGCGGTCGGCTAGCTGTAGGGTAACTATCGTGGGCCGCGCCTTGCCAATACCTAGTTTCTGAAAAACAGATTTGGGCATTAGATTAACACTAGCACCAAGATCACAAAGTGCCTTACCCACAAATTTATCGCCGATTACGCAAGGTATGAGGAAGCTCCCCGGATCCTTCTTTTTCTGGGGTGGTTGTCGATGAAGAATACTCATGCAACCTTCTTGCATCCTTACCGTTTCAAATTCCCCAAGTTTAGATTTTTTAGACATGACATCCTTGAGAAATTTAGCATAACCTGGCATCTCCCTAACAGCATCTAACAACGGAATGTTAATATGAACCTGTTTAAAAATATCATAAATTTTTTTGAGTTGAGATTCATGCTTAGCTTGTTGTATCCGTTGAGGGAAGGGTGGAGGAGGACGATAATCAGCAATGCGTCCTTCCCACTGCATACGAATCTGAGGACGATAATCTTCCTTTTTCTCCTCTGTCGCTTCTGCTGGCGTGACAGGCTCATCGGCAGCAGTCTGTTTGTCACCTGTCGGGGCAGCTTCCTCGGCAGGTTTATTCACAGCAGGGTCCTGTTCTGTATCAACTTCTTTTTCCGGCCCTGGTAGCTTTTTCCCACTCCTAGTAGTAATTGCCTTACATTGCTCATGTGGGGGTGGTCTAGCATTTTCAGTATTGCTAGGAAAACCTCCATTCTGCCTCGGTTTAATATGCTGCGATACCTGACCCATTTGTGTCTCTAGAGATTTCAAGGTGGCCTCATGGTTTGTCATTCTCATCTTAGTTTCATCCATGAAATTTTCTGTCTTCTTGACAAACTGATTGATATTATCCATATATGTGCCAGTCTGAGACATAAAGGTGGCCAGAGTCTGCTCTAATACACTACTCGTGGCAGGTGATGGCTGCTGTTGTTGCTGAGGCGGCAGGTTCTGTGGCAGGTTCTGCGGCTGCAGTTGCTGTCGCGTCAACAATCTAGGTCCCCCCTGATTCTGATTATATGCTTGTGGATTCAGGGCATTGTTAGGATTACTCCAGGAAAATTTGGGATCTTTCCTCCAATTAGGGTTATAGTTGTTGGAATTGTAGTTTGGCTTGTAATTTCCAACATACTTCCCCTCTTCTATATTTATAGGGCACTCTTCTCTACTATGATTTCCTTCACAAGTGGCACAAATTTCCTCGACAGCAAACCCTCGTACTTCCTCTTCACTCAATAAATGTTTCATGGCTTTGGTGAGGAATGCTACCTGTGATTTCATAGTGCTGTCGGCTTCATAATCTTTGACAGCAAGTACCCGTTTACCCCCTCTTCTAGCTGTCGGAAACTGCTCCTCATTCTTGGCTAGATTTTTTAGAACTTGCAATGCCTCGTCCGGATCTTTATCCAATAACAATCCATTTGCTGCAGAATCAATGCGAATGCGAGTTTGTAAGTTAGCAGCATTATAAAACTTAGTTACTTGATTCCAGACGGGGAATCCATGCATTGGGCAGTTCTGTAGAAGAGTAGTAAATCTGTCCCAGGCCTCGTGCATCGGCTCGTCATCTTCCTGTTGAAAAGTAGCAATTTCGTTACGTAATCGCTCAGATAAATGTGAAGGATTAAAACGAGATAAAAATTCACGAGTTAAATCTGCCCAAGTCATAATGGAACCCGGTGTAAGTTTATTCCACCAAGTTTTAGCTCTATCCCTTAATGAATGGGGGAATAACCGAAGCCTCAGTATCTCCGGACTAACTCCTGGTAGCCTAAACGAACCACAGATCTCCTGGAACGTTTTGAGATGCTCCCTAGCATCTTCTGTCGCAGAACCACCAAACTGTCCAGCGTTGTTGATCATACTAAACATGACAGGTTTAAGCTCAAAGTTATCAACATCAATATCCGGCAGTGTGGTTTCCAGCTCTATATGGTCATTCAGCATGTAGTCACGACATGACCGTCGTCCACCTGCCCCAGGCGGGTCTTCGACAGGCGGTATGTCTCTACCAGCAGGCTGGTTACGGGCCATCTGCTCTAGCTGTTCTTCAAGGTATTCGTTCCTGTCTAAAAGGTGGCGAATCTGTTTCTTGAGATTGAATGATCGTTCGATTTCCGGATCTAACTTATACTCAGGATCTTCGCCTCTTTTCGATCTGCGCATAAACAAGAAAACCTTGTGAAAAGCAAGAGTTGAAAACACAAAATAAAAATAAAAATTAAAGAAAAACTAAAAACGAAAGTAAAAATAAAAATAAAAACAAAAAGTGCAATAAAAGAAAGATGTAGTTATGTTGCCAATCCCCGGCAACGGCGCCAAAAACTTGTTGCGTGTAAAATAGACTATCGCAATTGTAGTGCAAGTGTACACGACGCAAGTAGTAAAGTGATACGAAGTATCGGATATCGTCTCCACAGGGATTGGGCTAATGACTTCACCTTGAATTACTGCACGAAGTAAAGAAAAATATTTTAGAAAGTTGTCACGAATAATAAAGTAAAAACGTAAATAAAAGGATTGAATTATCAAGATAGAGAGAATGGGCCGGTATTGAATTGCTCGGTAGTGTAGGTATTGAATCGCTTAGGATCTCCAGTTCTGTCGTCGCTCCCGTCGCCGACAGCACCTGTCGCGGCAGCAGACACTAACTCAGTACTTCAAGCTTGGCAAGAATCCCAGATCTGCCTTGCCCTATCCCTAGGCACAAGTCTGTCGATGATCACGTCTTTGATGATACCTCCCGGCGTGAATCGAAGGATGAACACCGATGTGTATGAATTCTTCTTTAGCCACTTAACCTCGCCTTATCCCTAAGCACGAGATGGTTCAACTATAAACTAGAGAACGCGCTTTTATCTCTTTCGTATACTTAACTCTCCCGATGCTAAGTAAATAGATAACCTCACAATGCTCTCCCGATGCTCTTGCAAGATATTAAAACCAAGATAAAAGAACTTGAAGTTTATTTTATTGAACTTGAAAAATCCTAAAACAAAGCAACCCTTGCAACTACTTTACAAAACAACCCGTGGCCCTAGGGGGAATTTAGAACATGTTGGTGACGGGTGGACGGCAGGGTTTTGGTTTCGGTTATGGGGTCATCCGTTATGCCCTAGGTTTAATCTATGCCCTTTATATAAGCTTTGGGCTCAAGTTATCTAAGGTAATAAGGATTACAACTTTAATTAAAAGTAAGATTCTAATAAAGACTAAATCTCTAAAATATCCTACTTTTCAGCCACATCCCTATCTTGTGGGAATTCTTTTCCTTGAGCTTTGGCTTGACATATCTTTTGATCCGGGGCTTAGAAAATTATTTGGCTTCCACACGACAGACGAGCAGATTTTTCTCTATCTATCGATGTCCACTTCATTTTTCCTCTTCAATAATCTACTGTCACCATGCTGTCACGACAGGTCCATGACAGGTTCGTCTTCTTCAACTGCTTGTTCAGTTCATCTCTCCTGCTTATCTGCCCTGCGCCTGCCTTCATTGTCAACCATGGCAGTTACCTGCAAAATACACCATCTTTTAGTAGAATCCGTGCCTTTTATATAATTGTGATGTTTTATTGAAAACCAACCTAAATGCAATGCAATGATGCTTGAATGCAGCAGAAATATGGGTTAAAAAGGGTGTAAATAATAGAACTTTTATACACTCAACATCGGGCCAATTTGTACCCATGCGTTTCGAAACTTTTGGTATGGTTTCGGAACAGCCAGGCTTTTGGGGAACCCGTATCGGAACGGGAGTGATGCTGTTTCGGTACGTTTTGCCTCTAGAGACTCCCGTTTCGAAACCAAGAGGGGCCGTTTCGGAACAACCTAATTTTTCTTTTTGATGAGTGCCCGCGTTTCGAAACGGGCAACCCATGTTTCGAAACACATGTAGTTAAAGTGGTTAAAAGACATCTTTGAAGGTTTCCAAATGTCATGTTTTGGTTTCTAATTCTCGTATGCTTCCTAAGTGAGTTTATATGTCTCGTTTGTGTTGGTCTTGCCTCGTGTGCTTGAAAGATGACTAATAAACTATTTGGTAAGTTTTAAATTACCGTTTTGCCCCTATTATGGTGTGGTTTTGCAATATAGTCCTTCGTGACTATTTGGCTCCAATTGGAAATTTGATTGATGTCCGATTGAGACGTTGTTCTTCCGCTGTAACCCTTAACACCATAGGACCGTTAAATTGCATTTAGACAAGATAAATTTTAATCTAGGGTTGTTAATTGGAGGGAAATTCTTGGAATTTTCTTCGGTTATCCCCGTGTGACTCTCCTAATTTGGTCTTGCAACTAGATCGGGCCGAGGGGGTTACATTTGGTGGTATCATAGCCTCGGTTACGAGGTTCCCCAGGAAGGTAAATCGGGTAAGTTGTTTCTGTGTATGTTTGTCTGATTTGCACGGTGTTTGTGAGCATGACTTTGTGTTTCTATTGATGTTTGAAGGTTGGTTAAGCATTCCCATTGCTAAGTATTATTATGGAAAATTGGTTTTGAATTAAAACAGCTTAACACACAGATCCTTGCCTTTGCTGACCCAATGTTTATCTCGTGATTTGTGTTTGTTGTTTTAGATTTTTTTATTGTTATGGTGAGACCGAGAGGACGGCCTTGAGCGGGTGACCAGGCACCCGGGAGTGCGCCTCTTCCTCCTCCTGCTCCCGATGGTAATGAGGCGAATGTTGGAGGTAATGCACCTCAAGCGGGTGCCAATGTTGGAGGTGATGGTAATAGACCTCAGGTTGGCCACGGTCTGGCTGGTGTGGATATGGCCCAGTTACTTCAGACTTTAGCTGGAGCTTTTCAGACGGTTGTTGTTGGTCTTCATGCTGCAGCACCACCTCAGGGTGCGAGGACATGTTTACCCCTAAAGCGACTTCGTAGCCTAGGCAGAGTTAAGTTTTGTGGTATGTCTTTCGAGGGTTCGGAGGCATGGCTTGAGAGCACTACTCGTATCTTGGGTCAGATGGAGTGCTTGGACACTCGCAAGTTGGGTTGTATTATCTCGTTGCTTCAGGAAGATGCGTATGCTTGGTGGACCACAGTTATGTCAGGTATGCCCGAGGCCGAAGTTACTTGGGACTTCTTCCGTGGTGCGTTCCGCAAGAAATACCTTGGTGCTCATTATCAAGACGAGAATGTGATCACATGTAATTTTGTGTTACAATCCTTATCTTTGCTTTCGTTGATTGAATCTGGTCGACACATTCATACATTTTGGGTGAGCATGCAAGATCTTTAGGTTTGCCTTTTGAGTTGTTAGATATAGGTATGAATGTTTTGTAGTTAGAAAGTGTTCAGAAGATGTCATTTGATGATTCAGGGTCACGTGTTTCCCGTTGACATGATGTAGTTACCCTTCTATGGTTTCGATGTAACTTTGGGTATGGATTGGCTTGTGAAGCATAGAGCTAGGATAGATTTTGAGACTAAAAGAGTTTCTTTGAGACTTTCTGATGGCTATGAGGTAGTGGTAGTTGGCGAGAACGTTAAGTTCTTGTCTAATGTTGTTTCAGCTTTAGAAGCTCAGAGGATGATGGATTTAGGTTGTCAAGCTTACTTAGACTATGTAATGAATCCGAATATGAGTGAAGTTAGACCGCAAGACATTAGAACACTTTGTGACTTCTTGAGTGTTTTTCCAGAAGAATTGCCTGGTTTGCCTCCAGATAGGGATGTTGAGTTTGCTATTGAGACGTACTCATATTCTGCTCTGTAATAAGGTTTTCCTCGGAAACCTTAAAGGGTCCCAGTTTTTAAAAAATTTGGTTAAAAGGGGGAAAATTCGTATTTCAAAAAAACTTTAAAAATTTGCAGTCGCAACCGGCCTCTAAGGTAGGCCGGACACCATAAAAAAATAGAAACCAAAGATTCATTTGAAAGGGTTCGGAAGTTGGTTACGTGTGGGGAAGGGTTAGCACCCCCATCACGCCCAGAAATCGGTACCAAAATATTTATTGCTTTTAATTGATGGAAATTATTTAAAATTTAAAATGAATTTAATTAGGAGGTTCTTAATAAAAAATTAAACTTTAATTATACGAGCTTTATCAAATCGGTGATTTCAAATTAATTAGACATCATATGTGTCTGACTGCCGTGTTAGTTTAGGGTTTGGATCCCATACGTCACCTTTATGCATGATGCAAGCGGATAAAGTATGATGTCGTGGTCTTGTTCGTTTTACTTACAAATTTTACCTTTAGACGATGCAAATTAATCCGAATATTCAGGGTATATCCAATAAGTTAGGATATTTCGACCCGAATACGCTAATTAATAAGTATCTCCTTTTATGGTTAGAATTAGTTAACATGCAATTAGAGCATTAAAATTCACATGAATGACGATTATAAATGCATTGTCACAAATAAACATTATAATAAAAGCATGAGCAAACTATAACATGCATGCATTAAAACCAAGCACATAACATAAAAAACTATATAATATGTATGAAACTATATTTTAACACATTACATAATTATGTATTCATTAAAAAACCATATGATATAAAAACATAACAACCAACTTAATAAAATCAAGGCGAACATGTACTAACACATACATAACAACCATAAATCATACATACACATTAAACATATATATATATATATATATATATATATATATATAAATCATAAAAAGGACTGAAATTAAAGGAATTTAAATACGAGGCTGCAATTAAAATGAATGAGAAAGGGACCTAAATAGTAATAAAACCATAAAAAAACTAATTAAAACGTAAAATAAGGACCCAATTGAAAGAACACGGAAACTAAAAGGGACCAAAAGGGGAATTAAACCACTCGAAAATCAGCTAAAATCAAAACAAGAATGAAATTAAAACCTTTTGAAAAGATGCAAGGACTGCGAATGGGGTTTAAAAATGCGGAATGGCATGCGACGCGATTAAAGAGGCACAGAAGGGTTAAAGTGGGATTAGACCATTTTTAAAACGTAAAAAAATTATAAAAATCGAGTTAAAAAAACCTTTCAGCCCTTTTTAGCTTTAACCTAAACTCAGAGCCTCTCCCCCCTTTGCTCTCTGTCGAAGTCCGAGAAACCCAACGTCGCTCCGGTCGCCGTTAGCCGGCGCCAGGAACCTAAAAAACCTTCAAAACCTTTTTTCTTTCGCCCATTTTCTAAAACCCAAAAACATAACCCTTTTTTACCTCACGAAAACAGAACCAAAAGACGTTCTTTTTCCTTATCTTTTGAAAACCGAAACCAAAAAATCTGTTTTAAAAGCTAACCCTTTCCGACGTTAGCCTCCTCATCGATTCACCATGTGTGGTCTATGGAGAGACCAAAAGGTTTGTCACCGGCGAGGGGAGACGAATCGACACGGAGAAGGCGGACCGACAAAGGTAAAAAAAACCGAACCTTAACTCATCTTTTTTATGCTTCGAAACGGAAAATGAAAAAAGAAGATAATACCTATGAATGCTCTATTTTGTATTGCTCTCTGGAAATCCCCCTTTAAAACTTGGGGTTTACAATGGTTTGGTTTCGGGTTTTATAACACCGAAATTACAATTTTTTGGATTACATAAAATCGAATGAAAAAAGGCTATTGGTTATGCTATTCTCTATTTTTTGGCCAGATTCATCCCTTATAATTTTGTGCATTTCTTTTATTCTTGGTGCATTTTTGCCTTCTAACATTTTTTGTTTGCATGCATGTGACGGCCGTGAGGAGAGGACCGTGGAGACGGTGTGTCTCGGGATCAAGCCTCTGACGTGGACGCCGATGATCCCTTCGATTCAGTGAGGTGAGGATCTAGATGGTCTGGAGCCGAAGAGTCTCGAACTCGCGCGCGTGGAAAGCTGAAGGGTTGCGCGTGCTGAAGTTGGAGAGCCGGGTGTAGTCCGCACGCGCGGTGGATGTGATTTCGGCCGTTCGATGCATTCCCGATCCAAGGACTACGGTTGATGTGGCGCCACGACAAAGGAGAGGTAAATTAAGGCTTCTTCCATTTGGGGCCATCTGGACCGTTCAATCAGCTGCCCTTGATCTGATGGTCCAGATGCGACTGTGTACCAAAACAAAGACAAGAGTTAGGGTTTATCAGATTAGGGCTTTCTGATTTAGTTAGGGTTTGGGCTAAACGGGCCTTAGGTGTAATATTTTCTTGGGTTTTTTACATTTGTAAATGGACTTTAATATAATTAAACTGTTGGGCTTTTATTTATTATAAATTGGGCTTGTTATTTATATATGTATATTTAATATGATATATAATAATAATGGTAATATAATAACGATGATGATAATAAAGTTAATAATAATAAAAGTAATAATAGTGATAATATAGTAATAATATTAATAATAATAATAATATTAATAACACTAATAATAATGATAATAATATGTTAACATAATAAGATGGTAAGGTGATATAATATATTAATAGTATTTAGGGTTTTTCCTTGTAATCGAATAACAATGACCAAACAAATAAAAACAATAGCATCAAATATTTATATACACACACATATATATATATATTACTAATGATATTTTTGTCTGTTTTTTAATCTTACCATATAGTTAAGAAAATAAATGAAGCCCATTATTTAACAAATAAAAACGGGTTGACACCCCATATAAAATTAGTGATTACATGCTCTCGTATCGGTTGCTCCGTATAGAATGGCACCAAAAGAGTTGAAGACGCAACTTCAGGAACTGTCAGATATAGGTTTTATTAGGCCTAGTATTTCACCTTGGGGTGCTCTGGTCTTGTTTGTGAAGAAGAAGGATGACATTATGAGGACGTGCATAGATTATAGGCAGTTGAACAAAGTAACAATGAAGAACAAATATTCTTTGCCACCGATTGATGATTTTCTTGATCAGTTGAGAGGTGCTTCAGAGTTTTCGAAGATTGATTTGAGATCGAGTTACTATTAGTTGAAGGTAAAGGATGTGAACATACCGAAGACAGCTTTCCGTACACGATATGGGCACTACGAGTTCTTGGTAATGCCCTTCGGTTTGATTAATGCCCCAACTGCTTTTATGGATATGATGAACCGAGTGTTTCACGAGTTTTTGGATTGGTTTGTAGTAGTGTTCATAGATTACATTTAAGTGTACTCCTGGACCGAAGCAGAACATGATGAGCATTTGCGATTAGTGCTACAGACTTTGCTTGAAAATCAGTTGTATGCCAAGTTGAGTAAATGCGAGTTTTGGATTAGAGAAAGTATTCTTCCTAGGTCATGTGATCTCAGCCGATGGGATTATTGTAGATCTTAAGAAGATAGAGGCGATAGTGAGTTGGGAGCAACTGAAGTAAGTGATAGAAATCCGTAGTTTTCTAGGTTTAGCCGGGTATTATCGAAGATTTATTGAGGGGTTCTCGAAGATTGCTGCACCCTTGACTAAACTGTTACAAAAAATGTTTCGTATGAGTGGACAAATGCAAGGCAACAAGTGTTTGAGAAGTTGAAGAAAGTATTAACAGAAGCTCCTATCTTAATTCAGCCTGAACCAGGGAAAGAGTTCGTGATCTACAATGATGCGTCATATGCAGGTTTAGATTGTGTGCTTACGCAAGAGGGAAGAGTTGTAGCTTATGCTTCGAGACAGTTGAAGGTTCACGAGAAATACTACCCTACCCACAACTTGGAGTTAGCGGCTGTGGTCTTTGCTTTGAAGATTTGGAGACACCACCTTTATGGTGAGAAATGCAGAGTCTACACCGACCACAAGAATTTGAAATATTTGATGACTTAGAGAGAGTTGAATCTTAGACATCATAGGTGGTTAGAGCTTCTTAAAGACTATGACCTCACAATAGAGTACCATTCGGGTAAAGCGGATGTAGTGGCTGATGCTTTGAGTAAGAAGGTGACAGTTGAGTTAGGAGCTATGTTTGCTAGATTTAGTGTGTCCTGAGATGGCGGTTTGATAGCCGAGCTACAGGTTAAACCTTTGTTAGCTCAGTTGATCCGAGAGAAACAGTTGCAAGACAGATCTTTGGCATCTCACGTGCAAGATATAGCCGAGGGTAAACCCACAGATTTCTACTTTGGTGAGAATGGGATCTTATGTTTTAAGAATAGAGTAGTTGTTCTAGAAGATGTCGAGTTGAGAAGTACTATCTTGAATGAAGCTCATAATAGTCCTTTTGCTATGCATCCGGGTAGTACGAAGATCTACCGTGGGTTGAAAGATGAGTACTACTAGATTGGGTTAAAGAAAGATGTGGTCGAGTTTATGAGTAAGTGTATGGTTTGCCAACGTGTTAAGGGTGAGCATCAGCTTCATTCAGGTTTGTTACAACCGTTGAAGATTCTGGAGTGGAAGTGGGAACGGATTACCATGGATTTATTGTTAGGTTTACCATTGACTCCTTCGAAGAAGAATTCAGTATGGGTAATAGCTGACAAATTCACTAAGTGTGCTCATTTCATACATGTTCATACTACTTACACCTTAGACATGTTGGTCGAGTTGTATATCAGTGAGATTGTGAGGCTACATGGTGTACCGAAGTCGATTGTGTCAGATAGAGATCCGAGGTTTACAACCAGATTTTGGGAGTGTTTGCATCATACCTTGGGAACTTGGTTGAACTTCAGTACTTCGTATCACCCACAGTTAGATCGTCAGTCGGAAAGAGTTATTCAGGTGTTAGAGGATATGTTGAGGTGTTGCATCATCGACTTTCAGGGTTCTTGGGAGAAACATTTACCGCTAGTAGAGTTCGCTTACAATAACAGTTACCATGATATTATTCAGATGGCACCGTATGAAGCTCTGTATGGTAGGAAATGTAGAACACCTATTTGTTGGGCCGAGGCCAGACAAAAGCTTGTACCGATGCCAGACTTGCTTAAGGGCACTAATGAGAAGGTAAAACTGATTTGTGATTGCTTGAAGGCAGCTTAAGATAGACATAAATCGTATGCTGATTTGGAGAGAAAAGAGATTGAGTATGCTATTGGCGACAAAGTGTTCTTGATGGTTTCCCCGTGGAAAACGGTAATGAGGTTTGGTAGGAAGGGAAAGTTAAGTCCGAGATTCATTGGTCCTTACGAGATTGTTGAGAGGATTGGTCTTGTTGCATATAGGTTGAGATTGACATGCGAGCTTGAGAAGATTCATGATGTGTTTCATGTTTCGATGCTCCGAAAATATAGATCAGATCCGTGTCATGTTATTCCAGTGGAAGAGATTGAATTGAATCCGAATTTATCGTATAATGAAGAACCAATCGAGATTCTTGCTACGGATAGTAAGGTTTTGCGTGGGAGGACCATTGAGTTAGTCAAGGTTTTGTGGAGACATCAGGGTGTGGAAGAAGCCACTTGGGAAAAAAAAGCGAACATGAAAGAGCAGTTTCCGTACCTCTTTCCATCAGGTAAATTTCGAGGACGAAATTCTTTAAGTGGGGGGGGGGGTGTTGTAATGCCATGGGTTTAGGGTCTGGGAGTTCGGACCAGGACCTGGGAAAAGTTTGATATCCGAGTTTTAGGGTGTGGGTTGTCTTTAAATAAAAATGGTTTCGTAAAAGAGTTTTAAAATGTTAATGGAGTTTTTAGGGATAAATAAAAATAAATTAAGGCAACAAAGGATTTTTGATTAAAAGAGAGTTTTAAAATAAAAGTGGAATAAAATAGAATATTTCAAAAGGAAAAAAAGGGATAGATACCCACTTTCTTCTTCCCCCTTTTCAAAACCTTTTCACGTTAAAACTCCCAAGTGCCTAGCCACCATCCATTTTAACCAATCTTCACCATTTTGAAGATTTCAAAGAGGTAAAATGCTTGATTTTTACTCTTCTCTTCATTTAAATCTTATTTGTAACATTTTCTTTCCAAGAACTTGGTGATTTCTCAAGTTCTCTCATTTTGGGTAAAATGGGGTTTTGAAGGGGTTTAAGCAATTTAGTGAAAACAATGGTTAGGGTGAGTTTTAAATCATGTTTTGAGTATAATATAAGGTTAAGATGGTGGGTTTATCAGAAAATCCGGAAATGGAATAAATGGGTAAATTTTGAGTTGGGGAAAAAAGGGTTTTTGAGTTGTTTGTGGTTGGAAATGGTTCCTAAGGGGTTTGTGGATGTGTGTTGAAGGTTTTGAAGCTTTTGGGTGTGTTTTTGATGTTAAATTGACGAAGTTGTGGTTGATTTTTGGTTAGAGTGGAAATGTGATTAGTTTTGATTAGTTTCGGGTAGGAATCAGAAAAGGTTGTTGTTGAATTGAGATAGAGTTGATTTCAGTGGGTTTGATTGTTGAAAAGTATGTTAACTCTTTGTTTTGATTTGGGTAGAAGCAATGAAAAGAGATTTGGGTACTTCGGACGCGACACCCAGTGTTACGGAGGCTTGAAATCGATGTTTCAGCTATTTTTGTGTTCTACCGGTGATGGAAATGTTTTTGAGAGTTTAGGTTGAGCTTGAAATGCCAACCTAAGCTCGAGAGTAAGTATTTAAAGTTTAAGTTTTAATTTTCCAGAATTCTATTTTTAATTCTTGTTAAGCATTGTTGATATGAGATGGGATGAATGTATGTATTTTGACTAATGAGTGTGATATTGTTAAGATGTCTTTTATGATGTTGAGTATTGGCAAATATGAGGGTCTTACCAAGTATAATTAGTCGAACATAGGATTAAAGTGCACTTGTAAAATTCGCACGTGGCCCTAGAGATGTAAGATGCCATTAGGGAGGAGTACAGTGATGTAAGATGCCATTGGAAGCTTTATTGTTAGACCTCGTTTATGTAAGATGCCATCGTGAGTCTTGTTGTTCTTATAGATTCAGTGATGTAAGATGCCATCGAGTCCAATCCGCGTATCCGAGTAATGTAATCATAGTTGCCATTATACTCTTGTGTTGGAAGGTTGATTGCTATCTTGGTAGATGTTTAGATTCATGCAATGATGTTACATGTTGTTGCATTGCTTGATGTAAGATGCAAAGCGCATGTAACCCCCTCGTCCCGGTCTGGTCGGATGACCAGTCCGAGTAGGCTACACGGGGAAAACCAAAGAGAAACCCGTTAAGGTCCCACCTCAGTGAGCAACCCTAGAAAATTCTTTTTTTATTTAATCTTGTCTAAAGGCATATCGTTACTTAAGTGATCACAGCAGCGGGAATCAACAAGGAAGAAACACAACCGAACCCAACACAACAAGTTAAACAGCCCATTTTAAGGTTACAAGACAGGCCGTATCGATACACCTGTCAAGGGTATCGATACGCCTTGACCAGGTCAACAACCAACAATTAACACAGGAAGACCGTATCGGTACTGCCCTTGAGAGTATCAATACGCCCTTCTCGGTCAACATCTCGTGGTCAATGAGATAAAACCGTACCGATACGCCAAAGACCCATACCGATACACCAAAGTCTCCTGAAAATCTCAGAATTCCAGTGAGCTTTGGGCGTATCGATACACCCCCGAGTATCGGTACTCCTAGCTAATTCTGTGTCCCAGAGTCGATACGGCCCTTAGGCGTATCGATACGCCCTGCACTGCAAGACACTAAATTGCAGCAAAACGACACGAAATTCGACTCTAAATGCATTTTGAGACTTCCCTAGCCACACTCAAACATACATACAACACCAATCAACCAAAATCTAAACATACGAGGCACCCAACATGAACAAACATCATTCAATCATGGAATTCTTGTATTCATTTAGAAGGAGGCATACAAGCATTTAGGGGTTCATGCTTCAACAACCATACACTCAAGCATCCTCAAAAGGCACAAGGCCAATATACATGGTAAGCAAATAAGGCATGGTTTTACAATCCAAACATGACATCAACAAGCCACACAAAAATCAACGTAACAAGGAGTCTAAAAATGCTCCTAAACAGCCAACAATATCCATCAATAGCACAAATCCCATTGCTTAACTATTACATGTTCATAACTTAAAAGTCATACTTGATAAACTCAAAAGCCAACAAGCACACTTGGAGGCCCTCCTCTTGCGCTAGCAACCCACGAACTACGGATCTGCATTGTCAAAAAAAAAGAGCGTAAGCATAAAGCTTAGTGAGGGTAAGCTCTTTAAAAACAAACCTCGACAATGTAGGGTCCAAGCACGAGCACTACAAGGTAAATGCATGTTCTTACCTTCGATCCACATGAGCCAAATATACATGATGCATGAACAATTATCCAATGATATGTCATGCTCCACAAGCTCAAACCACGACATATGTAAACACATATATTAATCCAATTAGGAATCACATTGATACACGTATCAACTCATATTGGCACCTAGCTATGACTCGAATACGCGGATAAACACATTGGAACTCACATCCAACAACAACTTTACCTTACGGTGGGATTACACTCATCACCGTTCTCGCGGAGGGGATTCCACTCATCCTCACGCCCCGTCCATGGGATTACACTCATCACCGACTATCATATACATAAGAAGAATTTCCGGGCGAACCCGTACTCCATCTTGATGACTACCATCATCAAGACCACGCGTGCATTTGACTCTCGTGTGCACAGTAACATCCTAATGATCGATCATTTGTACCCAAGCATACTAGTGCCAATATCAAACACAATCAACAATATCATTCAATAAAAACTTCCGTGCTTAGCACGTACTCACCATGATTAACATCATGCCCATACCTCATGCATATAACAATGCATCACAACCATGCCTCAACATTCATGTATAACACATTATGCATAACACCATAAACACATATCATCATGAGGCAATAACATCAATTAAAGAGTTTAACCAAAGTCTCTAATTAAAGCTTAGGATTAGGCTACCACCCTAATCCTAGCTCTAGGTGGGTCTACCAAGCCCAACCTAGTCCACATGCTTGAACCAATTATTCAAAGACCATTTTGAAAACATTAAACCACTCACCTTCACTTCCAAGCTCAACTATCAAGCAACCAACACCTTCAAGCTTCCGGATTCACTCCCGAGGCTTCACCAACACACGTCCTTGTCTCTAAACAACTCAACACAATCCAAAAAACCTCAAATCAGCTCATAGGACAAAGTAGCTAACCCGGAATACTATTCAAACATCAAACACAAGAATTCAAGCCATGGACAACCCCCAAAAACCACAATCTCAAGAAGCCAACAACCCTCAATCAAAACTCATGATTTCAACACTTTTAACACTTCCAAATGATTCCAAAACAACACCCAATTATTATACTAACCTCAACCCACAATTTCCAACACAAACCATACCCAAAACTCATCCCAAAACCCTTCAATAACCCCCATTAAACCCAAATCCAGGAAACTTAACAAAACCCTTTAAAAATCATATATGTTGGACTTCAAGGTTCATAAACAACATATCTAACATTATTAAATCAAAACCTTAAGTTAAAAACAATAAGGATATCATTTTTATTCAAATCTTCCAAAAACTCAAATTCTAAAACTTGGACCAAAATGAAAACTAGTTGTACTTTTAAAGAGAGGAAGATGAGATCAAGTCAGAAATGTAGTTACCTTTCCAAACCGAGCTAAAATGGAGAAGCAAGGAAATTGAATAGTGGAAATGGAGGGGGATGAGTTTCTCACGTTGGAAATTTGAGAGATAGAAGATGATGGAAACTTTTGGGTGTTTGAAATAAGAGGAAAAGGGTTTTATTTTTACAAGTCCATGTATTTACCAAAACACCATTAATGAGATGGTCAAACTCATCTATTTGTAAATCCCATGTAGTTGGACTTTAATATAAAAACAAGTCCAACATAAATATTTTTTTTAAAACCCGAGGCCCAAAAGATTATTTTAATTATAAACCCGAGACTAAAAATATTATTTAAATATTATTTTCTCCCGGCCCCAAAACTTGGGTGTTACAGCGCATGTTAGATTTTTGATAGTCTTATTGTTGGAAATCATGCTTGTGTTTTTATTTTCAACTCCTAAATGGTTTTGTTAAATCTGCACTATTGTTGTGCGGTTTTGAGCACAACTCACTAAGCTTTTATGTTTACGCGCTCCTTTCCAACAATGCAGATCGTCAGTGATTCGAGAAGCAAAGGAAGGTGAGGGAAAGGCTCCGGTGATAGTAGCTTAAGCTCAAGTATGGATTTTAAGTTGTAATAATGATTTAGCAATGGAAATACTTGTTCTGTGGTTAGGGAGGTGGTTGTAAACTCCCATGTGTTTGACCATGTTGCTACATGTTTTAAATGTGGAAACCATGCTATGTTGAGACTTGTTTTGGCTTTTGGTTAAATGCCTTGTGTTTTGGCTTGTTGGTGTTTTTGTGTTAAAGTGTCCTTTTTGAGCTTACATGTTTGAGATCCATGTTTGAGTGTGTGCTTGTTTGAAACCTGCTTTTAGGGTGTTTTGCCTCTAGAATGTTTGCTTAACATGTTGCCATGTGGTTTGTGATCTTTCGGGGTAAGTTTGGGAAGGTTTGAGGATGCCAAAATGAATTTTCGGGCCAATCTGTGTCTAGGCGTTTTGAAACATCTGGTATGGTTTCGGAACGACCAAACTTTTGTGGCACCCGTATTAGAACGAGAGTGGTTCCATTTCTATACGTTTTTCCTCTGGAGAGTCCGGTTTCGAAAGCAAGAGGGTCCGTTTCAGAACAACCTAATTTTGCTTTTTGATGAGAGCCCGTGTTTCGAAACGGGCAACCCCTGTTTCAAAACATAGGTAGTTAAAGTGGTTAAAAGAAATCTTTGGAGGTTTCCAAAGGTCACATTTTGGTCCCTAATGCTCATATGCTTCCTAAGTGAGTTTATATGTCTCGTTTGTGTTGGTCTTGCCTCGTGTGCTTGAAAGATGACTAATAAACTATTTGGTAAGTTTTACATTACCGTTTTGCCCCTCTTATGGTGTGGTTTTGCAATATAGTCCTTCGTGACTGTTTGGCTCCAATTGGACATTTGATTGATGTCTGATTGAGACGTTGTTCTTCCGCTGTAACCCTTAACACCATAGGACCGTTAAATTGCATTTAGACAAGATAAATTTTAATCTAGGGTTGTTAATTGGAAGGAAATACTCGGATTTTTCTCCGGTTATCCTCGTGTGACTCTCCCGATTCGGTCTTGCGACTAGACTGGGCCGATAGGGTTACATTTGGTGGTATTACAACCTCGGTTACGAGGTTCCCCAGGAAGGTACGTCGGGTAAGTTGTTTCTGTGTATGTTTGTCTGATTTGCATGATGTTTGTGAGCATGACTTTGTGTTTCTGTTGATGTTTGAAGGTTGGTTATGCATTCCCATTGCTAGGTATTATTATGGAAAAGTGATTTTGAATTAAAAGAGCTTAACACACGGATCCTTGCCTTTGTTGACCCAATGTTTATCTCGTGATTTGTCTTTGTTGCTTTAGAATGTTTTATTGTTATGGTGTGACTGAGAGGACGACCTAGAGCGGGTGACCAGGCACTCAGGAATGCGCTTCTTCCTTCTCTTGCTCCCGATGGTAATGGGGCATATGTCGGAGGTAATGCACCTTAGGCGGGTGCCAATGTTGGATGTGATGGTAATGGGCCTCAGGTTGGCCACGGTCAGGCTAGTGTGGATATGACCCAGTTACTTCAGACTTTAGCCGTAGCTTTTCAGACGACTGTTGATGGTCTTCATGCTGCAGCACCACCTCAGGGTGTGGGGACAAGTTTACCCCTAGAGTGATTTCGTAGCCTAGGTGGATTTGAGTTTCGTGGTATGTCTTTCGAGGGTTTGGAGGCATGGCTTGAGAGCACTATTCGTATTTTGGGTCAGATGGAGTGCTCAGACACTCGCAAGTTGGGTTGTATTGTCTCGTTGCTTCACGGAGATGCATATGCTTGGTGGACCACAGTTATCTTAGGTATGCCCGAGGCCGAAGTTACTTGGGAATTCTTTCGTGGTGTGTTCCGCAAGAAATACCTTAGTGCTCATTATTAGGACGAGAAGAAGAGAGAATTCATGGCTTTGGTGTAAGGCAGTATGTCCGTATCTGAGTATGAGGTACAATTTGTGAACTTGAGTCAATATGCTTCAGAGTTGGTTCCCACTAAGAGGGAAAGGTGTGAGCGGTTCCGTTATGGGTTGGTTACAGAGGTGAAGACCTACATGCCAGCTTCTGATTACACCGAGTTTGATGTCTTGGTCTCTAGGGCGAAGGACATTGAGCAAAGTCTAAGTTTGACTGCTCGATCGGGTGGATCGAGTTCAGGGAAAAGGTCTGCCGAGTGGGAGCGAGACCGTAACAAGAGGCACAAGGATAAAAGACACCAACCAGAATTTAGGCGTGGAGGTGGTAACAAGGGACGAGGCCATCAGGGTCAAGGTTTTGTTGCTCACACACCCGAGTGTGCTAGATGTGGGAGGAACCATTTCAGAGAGTGTTGGGGTACTTTTTGTGCTTGTTGGAACTATGGATCTCATACACATTTTGAGGCGTGAGTGTCTCCATCTGGCTAGGGATGGTCAGGCACCTGCTAGAGCTGTTGAGTATCAAAGAGGCCGTGGGCGCGACTAAGGTAACTTCCTGTCGAGAATGATGGTAAGAGGAATGTGGCTCATGTTGTCGCGATACAGCTCGAGGGAGGTGGACTGGCTAGAGTTTATGCACAACATGAGGTTGGGAATGACACAGATGTGATCGCTGGTAATTTTATGTTACAGTCCTTATCTTTGCTTTCGCTGATTGACTCTGGGTCGACACATTCATACATTTAGGGTGAGCATGCAAGATCTTTAGGTTTGCCTTTTGAGTTTTTAGATATAGGTATGAATGTTACGAGTTCTTTTGGTGAGACAATTGTAGTTAGAAAAGTGTTCAGGAGATTTCCTTTGATGGTTCAGGGTCACGTGTTTCCCGTTGACATCCATAGGACAGTTAAATTGCATTTAGACAAGATAAATTTTAATATAGGGTTGTTAATCGGAGAGAAATTCTCAAAATTTTCTCCGGTTATCCCCGTGTGACTCTCCCGACTCAGTCTTGCGACTAGACCGGGCCGAGGGGTTACAAAAAACCTCGTCAAAGTCGGTTGATGTTTGACGTTTTATATGTGTGAGTTTGTTGATGTTGTTGTTTCTTTGTGATTCTTGGTTTGTTTGCGATTGAAATCGTATGTTTTGGCGTTGGGTTTTTGATCTACTGTTACTGCTTGTGCCTTGTTTTGTTATTGCTATGTGCGTGAATTTCTATGCATTTAATATTGCAATCATTCGAGGTTCCCTTTAGTTTTTGACCGAGCTCATATGTGCTTTGTGATTGAATGGGTTGTTACTAGACATATTTTATTGAAGAACTCAAAATTATCTAGTTTAACCTTGCCTGAAATGGTGTGGATCAGCCATCGAGTTGTTTGTCTATTTGATGTCTTATCCCCTTTTTGTTGCTCCACTCTTTTCTTTGGTAAAATGACAAAATATGCCCCTAACACTTGCATGTTTTGTTATTTAGCCCTCTATTCTTTTTTATGGAGTAAACAACACCCCAACGTTTCAATTTGGTATAAATATACTCCTGTTGGATGAAAATTTCCAATCAACTGATGGTCAACGGCTAATTCTGACTGGACTTGCCACGCGTTAAGATTGGATGACGTGGCATATGCCACGACAGATTTTTTAAAAAATTATTTTGTTATACCCTTCTTTATGGTAACACGTGACTGACTATCATGCTGACACGTGGCCGAATCGGATGGTGACACATGGCGAATATGACTTTGACATGTGGTGAATATGATGCTAACACGTCAGCAGATCTTAACATGTGGCAAGTCCACTCAACATCAGCCGTTGACCGTCAGTTGACTGGCAGTTTCCATCCAACAAGGGCATATTTGGACCAAATTGAAACGTTGGGGGTTGTTTGCTCCAAAAAAAAGAATAAGGGGGCCAAATGACAAAACATATAAACGTTGAGACATCTTTTGTCATTTTGCCTTTTTTTCTTCTCTTCCCTTTGGTTTTGTACTGCCTCTTCATTGCAAGTTTTTTTTTGCATAAAGTTAAAAAAAATATTTCTAACATTTGATTGAAAAATCACTTTAGCCTTTCCTTTTGAAGTTATTTAACTATCAATGTTTTCTTTCGGGTCTAAATGACTTCTTTTGCGGATGAAAACTGTTAGTCAACTAACGGTACACAACTCGAAATGAGAATGAGAGGTCATAAAAAACAATTTTATGTTTTATATAATTTTAATAATTTTTTTAATTGATGTGGCATTCTTTCAAGTCAACACCTTTGTCTTTATGATACTGTCATGTCAGCGTGCATTGCCATGTAAGTTTGTCACGTTATTTACCGTTAGTTGACTAACAATTTTTGTTCGTAGCAGGGTCATTCTTACCTAAAACGAAACATTGATGGTTAAATTGTTTAAAAAAACTAAAATGACTTTTTGTAAAAAGTTTTTTTGCCATTTTGTTCATTTTTTGTATTATGCCTTTGCTTTTCCATCTAAAAAGTTACTATCATGCCTTTTTTTATTGGTAATGTTACATTTAAGTCACTCAATTACTAAAATTTACAATTAGCTAGGTCATTCATTTAATATTCTAGCTACAATTGGGCCACTGTCTTGTTTAAATACAAACGGACGTTAAAATATTGTCTCTAGGTAATAAACATGTCACTCAATTATTATTGAAATTATAAACATGTCACTCAATTAAAATTTAGGGTAAACTACCTGGGTGACCACCCAACTATTGCGCCTAACCTATATTGACCACAGAACTACAAAAATTAAAAATTCAACCACCAACTATTTAATTGGACCTATTTTGACCATCAACCGTTAAAATATAACAGATGGGTAATGTGGTTGTTAATGAAAATTTGTATAATTACACATTTGATCCCTATTAATTACCCATTCTATTAGTTTGATTATGATTTTAATTTAATTAAATAATTTTTTTGAACAAAAAAAGTATAATGGATTGAATTCAAAGTGAAAAGGATTACAAAAGGATCATACCACAACCATCGAAAATCTAATGTGAAAAATAAATATAGTAAACTCCAAAAGATGTGAAAGGCATGAGAAGAAAAACCCATCACTTTGCAAAAAAAGAAAGAAAATTACTCAATCTTCTAAATGAATTAATCATTCAATTAGGTGCCGACAAATCACTACCTTATTGGAGGAATGTAATTATTTTTTTATTTAATACTAATTTTATTTTCGTGTCACCACCTGATTGGAGAAGGAAAATAAAACAAACAAAATTTTTTTGGCTTGAATAGGAATAGAACCAAGGTCCTTTAGGAGTAAGTAGTGCAAGTTTTCCACTAAACACAGTGGCCATTTGTGATATAATATACATAATGTAATATATGTTTTAGTTTTTTTTAATACAAGGAAAATGAAATAAATATGGATTAAGGGGACTCGAACATGACACACTTGAGACGTATAAACATTATTTAAACCAATGTAGAAATCATAATAATGTCGAGTCTGATGCTCTTCCGACTGAACCTGGTGTAGCTATTCCTCCTCCAGTGAAGGTCATCCCAAGGTCGTTCAAGCGGCATGTGAGTCATCTTTGCCACAACCATTAGGATCATACCATCGTCATCTTGAAGGTGTTGTCGACAATTAGATGGAACAATGAATTATTGGAACCACGTTTGATGTTTTGGAGGTGGATTATCGTGTCAACTTAGTTTACTCTAAAGGCATCATGGATATATCTATTCGGAAAAATTTGTGTTAATCATTTTCTATTAGTTTTTTATAGAGAATAACTGAGTTTGAAATGTGTTCGATGGAGATGGGAATGGCTAGCTGATGTCTTCCATGATTTAAGTTTTTGGTCTAAAGACTTTTCTCCTGAAAGTAAGTAACTTGGGTCTCTATTTATGACATCCCCCTTCACGCCCATAATAACCTTACATTTAAAAATATTATCGAGCGATGGGGGTAAGGTGTTGTTCATTGAAGATGAATACCTTCTTGGTTTTGACTTTTCCGTAAAGTCTATCTGTATTATTAGAAATCATATGGACTTTATTGAGGAGAATGTTTCACTTTTTTGCGATGGCGATTAATACCATGTCAGTGTCAGAGAACTCACTTACAATGGTGCTACTAAGGTGGGATTCAAGTATGTTAATTCTTCGAATGATGATTCATCCACTAGCTCGTCGGAGAACCCATTTTCACCGTCTTCTGAATTTTCTGTTTCGGTAGAAGATAGGGTAGTAGTTATTCGTAGGAGATGGCTCCAAAAGTCAAGTAGTCGGTGTTGTAACCCCTCGACCCGGCCTAGCCACCACACCGCTTCGAACGGGTTACACAGGGAAAACCAAAGAGAAACCCGTTAAGGCTTCACTTCGATTAGCAACCATAATTTTTTTTAAAAATAATCTTGTCTAAATGCCATTTTTAAACCTATGTGAGGAGACAAGCAACGAAAAAGCAAACAAGAACATGAACCAATCAAGGCATACATTAGAGGTTAATTATAGCAATTTTACTTTAGGTTGTATCGATACACCTAAGGCCCGTATCGATACGCCTTCTACGGACAAACCCCCAAAGTCAACTTCAAGAGACCGTATCGATACCCTACAAGGCTTGTATCGATACACCCTCGATGGTCAAGCTTCCAAAGTCAACTTCAAGGACCATATCGATACACCTAAGCCCCGTACCGATATCCCAATTTCTCGCCAAAATCTCAAATTTCCAGTGTCCAAAATAGGTATCGGTATGCCCCCACATATCAATACGATAAGTTTAAAATAGGGGACCGTATCGATACTGCCCTTGAGCGTATCGATACCCTTTGCCCAGAAAAACAGATTACTGCAGATTAAGCATAAGGAAGCCAGCACAAACACACTAAGCAAGCATTCAATCAACTCATAAACATACATGCAACATAAGGCAACTATGGATACTTATTTAAGACAAGATAAGCATTTCACGAGACAAGATTCAACATGGCAAGATTCATAAAGGAAACCATTCATACTTAACATTCAAAAAAGGGTCAAAAGCCAAACCAATGCATGCTTCAACATATTAAGAGGCATTACAAGCCAAACATAACCAACCAAGCTTGTCTAAATCAAGGAGGCATACCAACAACCCTTTAAACAAAAAGGTTGACGAACTAGGTGTTTTGATATAATAATTGAAAAATGTTTTGGACTAATTTGAAAAGAATTTAAAACATGTCTTTAAGTCCAAACAACTTGAAAATATGTTTGAGGTATTTAAAAAGGTTTTTGGAAAAGTTTGGAATGCTTTAAAGTAGTCAAACCTGGATTTTCAGCACTACCATACTGATACGGTATACCCCGTATGGATACCATTTAACTCCAGATTTGATTCTGCCAAAACCCGTACCGATACAGGCTTGCCCGTATCGATACGGAGAGGGGTCGTATCGATACGCCTTTAAGCGTACCGATCCCTGCTTTAACAACTCCCAACGGCTATTTCCCAATGGTCTTTTAAAGTGCAGACCGTACCGGTACACTCCCTAGTGTATCGGTACGCATAGGCTGGCAAGAGCCCAACGACTAGTTCTGAAGAAGGTCGTACCGATACGAGTACCCGTGTACTGATATGGTAGGCTGCAGAACTGCATTTATGGTGGGAAATAAAGTCTCCAACGGTTCCAATTCAACCCTAAGGACTAGTAATGGCTACAAACTCAATTAGAAGTATAAAAGAGACCTCCAAGCATCAAGAGAAGGGTAATGCTTCAATTATCAACGATATTATGATTAAGATTTTGTCTTAGAGCTTAATTTTCCATATTCTTGCATAGAAAACACTTGTAAGCTAAACATTGTTAAATTTGCTCAAGTGTTTAGGTTTTGAGTGAGAGCTAAATAGTGCAAACAAACACCTATTAGAGGGATTTCAAGTTTGCTTAGAATTTCTCTTGTAAAGAGGGTTTACTCAAGCTTTGGGTAGAAAGCTTTGAGGGTTGTAAAGTTTGCCTCCTTAGCCTAGAAAAGGGGATGAAATTCTTAGTGAATTTGGTTGAAATCCTTAGTGGGGAGCTAAGGTAGTGGATATAGGTGCTTGTTAGAAGGCCGAACCACTATAAATCCTTGTGTCCAATTCTAATCTTTTAGCTTCCACTTTTACACCCAAAAATCCAATCTTTTCCAAACTTGACAAACACATCGGTTGAAGGAAATCGAGCAGCATAAAACCCAACAATTGGTATCAGAGCGAGGCTCAATTGAAGAGGATTAACATCCTATTGAGGTGATTTGGGAAGCTCGATACAACATATCAACCAACTGATCAAATGGCACAATCCATCGACAAGCCACCATTCTTCGACGGAACACACTATGCCCATTAGAAGACAAGAATGATGTTTTTCATAAAGTCCAAGGACTACAAGCTTTGGGACATAGTAGAAGACAGTCCGTTTGTGCCACAACGAAAGATGGCGGATTGGAGCGCGGATGATCGCAAGAAGATGGAGTTTAATTACAAAGCCTTGCACATCATCTTTTGTGCATTGAGCCGCAACATCTACGAGAAGATGTCTTCTTGTGAAGATGTCAAGAAGGTATGAGACAAGCTTGAATCACATACGAAGGAACCAACGAAGTAAAGGAGACCAAGATCGGACTCCTCAACCTCAAGTATTAGAACTTCAAAATGGAACCGGATGAGGACATTATGAAGATGTTTGATAGATTCTCCACCATCACCAATAGACTCAAAGAGTATGGAGAAATCATTCTAGAAGACAAACTTGTCCGCAAACTCATTTACTCTCTTCCCGAGTCTTGGGACCCAAAGAAGACGACCATCATCAAAGCTAAAGATCTCAAATCATTAAAGCTCGATAAACTCATGAGATCTCTCATCACACACGAAATCATGAAGAAAGGAAGAGAAGAGGAGAAGAAAAAGGAAGAGATAAAGAAGATGGGTGTAAAGTGTCCATAAGTCCTATATTTCATGCACATTCCAACTCTTATTATTACTGTTTTAAGCACATTTTAGGCATAAGTAAGTGCATGCATGGCATTTTACAATATTACTTTATTTTACCTTGCTTTTATAGATTATTGTTTATTTGATAAACAAGAGATATTATTTTAGTCTATTTTTGTCTGTAGGTACTAACGGTTGAAAGAGGAAACTGGGGAGCTGAGGAGTCAAGGCTGAAAGAACAAACCTATGAGTTGTACTGATGCAGTTCCAGCAGAAGTTAGTTGCTGCCGAGTAAAGTTGCTGCCGATTGTGCTTCCCACGGCAGCTAACTATGGAAGTTAGAGAACCGGTGTGTGATAAGCTCTCAAATATGACACTTTTTAATTGTTATTTTTTCTAGTTTTTAGGATTTCTTGCTAACTAATCCATTTTGTTTTGCTATATTTTGCGCAAGGAACCTAATTCTGGAAATAACAACAAAAGAGGGTATTTTATGCAGTTTTTTATTATTCTGGTTATGACTGGCATCGTGGGCACGACACTGAGCACGACGCGTCTGACGTGGCAGATGCGTGGCGACTTCTGGAAGATTCTGGAACGTTCTGAAAGACCTTATCAACTTATCCATTTAGATTTTCTGTATTTAAATTTTAAAAACATTTGAGTTGTTTATCTTTCCTTTATTTTGAATTACCTTATCATTTATCTTTGTAAATCCAAGCCTATAAATACCACTCCTTGGTAAAGGCTTAGGCATCGAATTTAGTCTTCATCTTTTAGCTTGAAAACACTTGTTATTTATAGTCTTTAATCAAAGTTCTCTTTTCTTTACTTTCATTCTTTTATGTTCTTCAAATATTCTTATAAAATCAAGTTAAATATGATAACTAATATCATGCTTAGCTAAATCTCTTGAGCCAAGAACTAGCCAAATCAATTCAAATCGTGAGAATTGAGTATTGCCCAAATTCCTTCGGGAATACATTTTTATCTTTCGGTTTAGATAGTTTGGCAATCGGCCTTACTAAAGTTTTTAATCATTTTTCAAATAAAAAGGAGCTTGTTGGTCTGGAATCGTTTAAAAACATGGTTGGGAGGAAGGATCGGCCTGTGGTAATTTCGACTTCCTGCGAACACTCTTAGCGGCGATCTGCTAAGGAAAGATAAAATCAGAAGCGATTATTTTTAAGAAAATTTCTGAGTCAGGCTTTTCCTATTTTCAAAACTAAATATTTTGACGGCGATAGACGTGGTTAATTTATTTAAGAACCAACCTTCGAAGATAGACTTGTGAGGATTGGTTACTCGAGAGAGAAGCAAGTTTCGACGCGTTGGGCCTCGCAGACTATAACCGACATGATCCCCAGAGTAAAAATCCATTTCAATGATCGAAGGAATTGGCAAGGCTAGCTCGAGGCTATTTTGCATTTAATTATACACTTTCATTTTCACTCAATATCAGATCACCCCTTTTTATTACTTTCCTTGTTTTCACAGATATTCCTGGAAGCATTAATCAAAACAACCTTCAGTCAAGAAATCCGACTAATCTCCCTGTGGATCGACCCTCTTTCCTTATCACTATTTAATTTCTTTATTTTATTATTTGTTGAAAGAGGTTAATTTATTTATTTTGACGGGTAAAACGACGCTTGTCAAAATTGGCGCCGTTGCCGGGGAGGTTTACTTTCGACTGATTTCGTTTTTTTATGACTAGGAAAAATCTGGGTTCTATAGCTCCATACAACCCGGAAATCGAAGCAAGCGCTCGTAGAACTCACGGTGAAACGCTTCGGCGAAAGAAACAGCAACGAGAACAAAGCATACAACAATCCGATCAGGAATCCACTTCTGAAACTACACCAGTCGAAGAACCTATACTAGAACCAGAACCGATGGCAGATCAAACGATTCGAGAACTAAATGCATCCCCTACTGTGCAACAACCACTCTGCATCGCTTTTCCTCAAGGCGATACTCCCTTCCAACTCAAAACGGGATTAATCCACCTACTCCCTACTTTTAATGGCCTCCCTACTGAAAGCCCACACAAGCACCTTGCCGAATTCCATATGGTGTGCAGCAGCATGAAACCGCAAGGGGTCTCGGAGGACCAAATAAAACTAAGGGCTTTTCCTTTTTCCTTAGCCGGAACGACTAAGGAGTTGTTATTCTATTTACCTTCAAATTCGATTAATACGTGGTCTGATCTCTCTCGTGTTTTTCTTGACAGATATTTCCCTGCGGCGAAAGCAACAAAACTTAGGCGAAACATTCTAGGAATTCAACAAATGCATGATGAGTCCCTATACGAATATTGGGAGAGATTCAAAAAGCTATGTGCAAGTTGTCCGCAACATGGCTTATCCGAGCAAACACTCCTTCAATACTTATACGAAGGAATGTTGCCAATGGACAAAAAGATGGTAGACGCAGCAAGTGGTGGCGTGCTCGTTAACCTAACCCCTTAAAATGCTCGAACCTTGATATCTACGATGGCGGCTAATTTGCAGAAATTTGGTTCCGCGAGTGAACCCAGCCGACAGGTTCACACAGTAAGCACAATTTCATTAGAGAATAAGATAGACAATTTGACTAATATTGTGAATTCTCTTGTTTCAGGGGAGATAAGAGCTGCTAAGGTATGCAGAATATGCACTATGCCAGATCACGCAACTGACTTATGCCTATTGCTGCGGGATACATCTGGTGCCCAAGTCAACGCCATACACAACTTTCCTAGACCTCCTCAAAGACCCTATAACCCTCAGAGTAATACAATTAACCCCGGTTGGAGGGATCATCCAAACTTGAGCTATGGTAATAGGAATCAAAATTTCCAAGCTAGACAACAACCTCCCTACCAAAATCAAGCTCCCCAAAAATCTTCGCTTGAGTCTATTGTTGAGAGGTTAGCAGTTTCGCAGGAAAAGTTCCAGAACCAAACACAATCTCACCTTCAGGAACTAGATAAACAAGTTAGCCAATTAACTCAAACAATAGGGCATCTAGAATCCCAGGGGAAATTGCCATCATAAACCGAAACCAATCCAAGGGAAAATGTGAGCGCGATCACTCTGCGTAGTGGAACTGTGATAACACCTAAACCGCCCAAGCAAGATGAGCAAAAATCCGATAGCTCTTCGGAACACCAGAACGAAAAACCTCCTTCCACTACAGGTAATATCAAATCTAAAATTCATGTTTCTACTTACGAACCTGTTCCTCCTTTTCCAGGAAGATTGGCAAAACGAGACAAAAAGGAGGAAGAGGAGATAATGGAGATATTCAAAAAAGTGGAAATCAACATTCCACTTTTGGATGTTATTAGGAAGGTTCCTAAATACGCAAAATTTTTGAAAGACCTATGCACAAATCGAAGAAGGTTGTCGGGAAACGAGAGAGTCAACCTTAGCGAGAATATTTCAGCCATTTTTCAAAAGCCCCTACCGCCAAAGTACAAGGACCAAGGAATGTTTGCAATCCCTTGCAAAATTGGAAATTTTAGCATTAAAAGAGCAATGTGCGATTTGGGCACCTCCATCAATGTTATGCCTTTAAGTGTTTATAGAAAGATCTCAATAAAACCATTGAAGGAAACTAAGGTAACAGTACAACTCACTGATAGATCAATTATTTATCCCGAAGGGGTATTGGAGAACATCCTGGTTAAGGTAAACAATCTCATTTTTCCCGCTGATTTTTACATTATTGGTATGGAAAATGATCGTAGTAACAACGGATCAGAAATTTTGCTTGGACCTCCCTTTTTATCAGCCGCACATACGAAAATCGATGTCCGTAACGACATTTTGACCATGGAATTCGACGGAGAGGTGGTGAAATTTGATGTGTATAGGGCTATGAAATATCCTGATTTTGTCGCAAGTCTTAATTTTGTTGATGTTATAGATCCTTTGGCTAATGATTTTATCGAAACTGATTTATTTTATGACTTTTGTACGGAATTGGAGGATCTCGACGATGAAGACTTAGCCGAAACCATCTCTACTCTTTCTTCAATTTCTGATTTGCAATTAACTCCATCACGATCTAAACCTCTTCCCTCAATTTTGCAGGCACCACGACTGGAGTTAAAACAACTCCCGTCACATCTCAAATACGCATTTTTAGGCGACAACCAAACATTACCGGTCATTATTTCGAGTGAGTTATCGCAACAAGATGAAAAGGAATTAAATGCCATTTTGTGCACTTACAAAAAGGCAATCGGATGGACATTAGCCGATATCGAAGGCATAAGCCCATCCACTTGCATGCATAAAATTAAGATGGAGGAAGGCGCGAAACCAACAAGAGAAGCGCATCGACGTATAAACCCACCCATGATGGACGTTGTAAAGGAGGAAGTACAAAAGTTACTCGACGCTGATATAATCTACGCCATTTTAGATGGTAAATGGGTGAGTCCAGTCCATGTCGTACCAAAATAGACTGGAGTCACAGTGGTCGAAAATGCCGATGGAGAAATGATTCCGAAAAGGGTACAAAATGGGTGGAGAATGTGTATGACTACAGGAAACTTAACTCTCAAACCCGAAAGGAACATTTTCCTTTACCGTTTATCGATCAAATGATTGAACGACTTGCAGGAAAATCACATTATTGTTGTCTTGACGGATTTTCTGGATTTTTTTAGGTTCCAGTAGCGCCGGAAGATCAAGAAAAAACTACATTCACTTGTCCCTTCGACACCTTTGCTTATAAGAGAATGCCTTTTGGACTTTGTAACGCTCCGACTACTTTCTAGCGTTGTATGTTGAGCATCTTCTCTGACCACATCGAGCGAGAAATAGAGGTATTTATGGATGATTTTACCGTTTACGGTAATTCATTCTCTAACTGCCTTTCAAATCTTTCTTATGTACTTAACCGTTGCATTGAGTATAACTTAGTTTTAAACTATGAAAAATGCCATTTTATGGTAAGTAAAGGTTTAGTACTTGGTCATGTGGTCTCTGCGCAAGGTATAGCCGTTGATAAGGCAAAGGTAGATGTTATTCGCTCACTTCAATACCCCACTTCGGTGAGGGAAATTCATAGTTTTCTTGGTCATGCAAGATTCTATTGGCGTTTCATAAAGGATTTCTCCAAATTAGCGCAACCGCTTTGCCACCTATTACAAAAAGATGTGCAATTTTACATGGATCATGCTTGTAGAGAATCATTCGATGAGCTTAAGATGAGACTTGTTTCCGCTCCAATCGTACAACCTCCGGATTGGTCATTACCTTTTGAGATTATGTGCGATGCATCCGATCTAAGCGTAGGCCCAGTTCTTGGGCAAAGAACTAAGGATGGACCACATGTGATCGCCTATGCCTCTAGAACCATCGACTCGGCACAACGGAACTATTCGACAACGGAGAAAGAACTTTTTGCTATTGTTTTCGCATTAGACAAATTTCGCTCTTATTTGGCATATACTAAAATCCTTATTTTTTCTGATCATGCAGCGCTGAAATACCTGATCAACAAAAAAGATGCGAAACCACGTCTAATTAGATGGATACTCTTGTTGCAAGAGTTCGATCTTCAAATCAAAGACAAAAATGGCAGCGAAAACTTGGTGGCGGACCACCTAAGTCGTTTGGCTACATCCCTGATCGAACCACCTTTGCGAGAGGAATTTCCGGACGAGTCATTAATAGAGGTAAAGGCGACATTTCTTTGGTTCGCCGATATGGCAAATTTCTTAGCCAATGGTAAGATTCCTGATAACTTGTCACGATATGAGATTAAGCGTATTAAAAGAGATTCTAGATATTACATATGGGATGATCCGTATTTGTGGAAATTGTGGTCTGATCAAATAATTCGTCGTTGCGTAAGTGATAGCGAGGTAACATCTATACTTGAATTTTGTCATTCTTACGCTTGTGGCGGACATTTTGGCCCCAAAAGAACTGCGCAAAAAATCCTTGAGTGCGGTTTCTTTTGGTCTACTTTGTTTAAGGATACTTACAATTTCTGTAAAACTTGTTACAAGCGCCAGCGGGTTGGGAATTTAAGCCGTCGAAGCGAAATGCCATTAAACCCAATACATATATATGAAGTTTTTGATGTGTGGGGTCTTGATTACATGGGACCTTTTATTTCATCTTATGGAAATCTCTATATTATTTTGGCAGTTGATTACGTTTCGAAATGGGTAGAGGCGAAAGCCACCCGAGAAAATGACGCGAAAACTACAACTAATTTTTTACGTGACTTTATTTTCTCCAGGTTTGGAACTCCGAGGGCGATCATTTGTGACAGAGGAACACACTTCGTTAATCGATTTGTCGAGGCTTTAATGAAGAAATATGGCGTGACACAACGTATATCGACAGCCTATCATCTGTAAACAAACGGATAAGCAGAGGTGTCAAATCGGGAAATCAAGTCAATCCTAGAGAAAATCGTTAAACCTAATCGAAAGGATTGGAGATTGAAATTAGTTGATGCGTTGTGGGCATACAGGACGGCTTACAAAGGACCTATCGGCATGTCACCTTACCGACTTATCTTCGATAAACCTTGCCACTTTCCAGTCGAACTTGAGCATAGAGCATTTTGGGCAGTAAAAGAGTGTAATATGGAGTTGAATGTCGTTGGCGAAACACGGAAACTTCACATTCAAGAGCTCGAAGAAATTCGCCGAAACACTTACGATAGCGCACAACGTTATAAAGAGAAAACTAAAGCGTTTCATGACAAGCACATTTCATTTAAATCTTTTTCAATTGGACAAAAAGTTCTCCTATTTAACTCAAAGTTGAAACTTTTTGCAGGAAAACTTAAGTCTAAGTGGAGCTGACCATTTACCGTAGTCAACATTTTCCCTCACGGAGTTGTAGAAATTGAAGATGGCTCGAGTGCCCAATTTAAAGTAAATGGACATCGACTAAAACCTTTCTTCGAGAACACACCGATCGGACAAATTGAAGAAATCACCTTGGAGGAACCAAAAATCTGAATAATAAATTTGTCGAGCTTAACGACATTAAACAAAGCGCTAAATGGGAGGCAACCCATTGGTTTATTTTTCGTTAATTTTTATTTCCTTTCTTTTAATAATTTATTTTATGATTTATTTTCCTTTTCTTTTTCTAATTACCTTATAAATTTTTCTATAGGATTTTTTTTCACAGCAAGCACACTTCAAGCCTAAGCTGAAGTGCACCGTTTCATTAAAACCGGTGCATTTTAGCACACCCAATGGAGCCGACGCACTTTAGCCCATGCCCTTTACACCCTTCATTCTTTTACTCCGATTTTTCCCCTTCCTTCCTTTCTTTCTTTCTTTCCCGAAAACCACCAAAACCCTAAAAACACGACACACCCAGCCGCAAACTCACTCAACCGCAATTCACCATGCCCCGCACGCGACAACAAGCTCGCCGGCTTCCCCAAGAACTGCTGTTGGTCATCGGCGGACGCTGCCGTCTTGCACCGCCACAATTTTTGGCGATCAGTAGCGACTCCGAGCCAACCCCCACACCTTCTCTCCATAGTGGTCATCAACGGCAAGCCCCCAGCCCCCGAACGAGAACCCTATCCCTATGGCTTCCACCGCACCTCCGCCTTCTTCCCCAACCGTCAGCCGCCGTTCGCGGCTCTCCAACACCACCGGCGGACCAAGCTCCAGTCGCCATCCACCTCCCCCACGGTCACCATCACCGTCGTTCCAGTCAATGCCCACGGTGGACTCATCAACACCCTCTCGGCAACGCCAATCCCATACCCAACAGAGGCACTCAAACGTTCCCTCATTCTCCATGCACTCTGCCGAATCGGAACAACACCCCGAGGTAAACTCTATTCCGATTCCTATTTGCCCCTTACTAATGTACCATCCTTCCTTTGGTTTTATAGAGGATTTTTTTAGCCAAGAACCCTTTGGGACAACAACCAACTTCTTCACAGTCACATTCCGAGCATTATTCATTCAATTTCCATGAATCGGATTCCCATCGTTTTGCATTGCCACCAAGCAGTCCGACGGCAGCATCAACAAACCCCGAACGCAACCGACGAGGACGACACTATGTAGTGCCTGCCGTGGAAGAACTTAGAGGTTATCTCCACTTTGAAAACGACCAGTTGGTCCATTTTCATGACATCTGAGATCGCCCATTTAGGGTCTGTAAGTTCATTCCTGCAACAACATTGGAAAACCTTCATATATCTGACTCTGTATTTAATTATTTCACTGCTATTGGTTGGCGATCATTTTCTGAAATCAAAACTGGAACCTTCTATGAATTGGTTTTTGAATTTTACTCGACCTTTTCATTTACTGAGTCTCGCTGCATTACTATTAACTCTCCTGCTGTTATCTGCTTTCAATTGTGCGGAACTCAGTTTAGCTTGTCTATCTCTGATTTTAATCTTGCCATGGGATTCGTGACGAATGTCACGGATCCAGAGTATTTAACATCTCTGCTTAAGTTTCCTGCAACATTCGACACTGATGAGGCCTTTTCTGCTCTCACTGTCCTCGTTGATGTGCCATTCGACCCTAAATCGACTAAAGCTATCCACCTCCACGACCCAACATTGTGATACATCCACCGCTTTCTGGCTTACAATTTCTCAGGACGAAATGACTCTTCTGGAGTATTGAGTAAGACTGACATATTTTTTCTTTGGTGCATGTTCATTGCTCGCAAGGTAAATCTTGGTTTTTGGTTAGCTCAACAATTTGAAATTGTCATCCAGTCAAATCGTCCTTTAATCCTCGGACCATACATCACTCATTTAGCCTCTAGAATTGTAGATTTCGATATTTCCAATTTTACTTATGCTTTTTCTATGGATGCTCTAGATGAAAGATGCTTGGATTCAATGGGTTTACTTGACGGAACTCCTAACGCCCCCTATCTCAATCCGTCCGGAACAATGACATCACGTTCACAACGAGTTTTCAATCACCGGAACACGCAACAAGCCCCAACTTCTTCACCACAACATAACCAGAATACGCAAGAATCACCTAATCTTACCGAATGACTCCACACCCTCGAAAACAACATTCCATAAATTTTTTCCTACCTTCGTCCGAACCGCGGTCGTGGCCACGGACATCATTGACCACGAGAAGTACTCTTTACCCCTCTCTACCTTGTACTTTTATGTGTTTTTCATTTGAACTGGGGCAATTCACTTTTATGTACTTTTAAACGACAGGGGAAGGTAGCAAGACTTGCCGCCCAGAGTTCCGCAAGACCTACCACGACAGGATCCCCCTGATCTACCCAGGCAACCCCAGCTCGCTCGAACTACCAGAGAATAGCTTGAACATGACTTCCAAGGGTTCGACCCAATAGTGATGGAACCTGACATAAGGGCGGACCACTTTGAATTAAAGCCCGTCATATTCAACATGATAAACACACTAGGGCACTTTGGAGGGACAGCTACAGAAGATGCTCGGCAGCATTTATGAGGATTCCTGGACATTTGCCGAGCATTTAAGATATATGGGGTTCACCAGGATGTAGTACAGCTGGTTGAATAACCAGCCAGCCGGATCTTTTAATACATAGATAGAGCTCTGCGAAGATTTTCTACACCGTTTCAGCTCCTCAACGTCAGTGATAGGCTGTGAAATGAGATCACATCCTTTAGACAAGGGGATGACGAGCCAATGTACGAAGCATGGGAGCGGTACCAACAGATGTTGAATAACTGTCCGCTACATGGTCTACCGGCTTGGACTCATGTATCTATATTCTATAACTGGGTTAACTACCCAACTCGGATGATGATAGATGCCTTGGTCAATATGATCATTCTCGACAGACCCCAGAGGAAGCACTGCGGTTGCTGAACATAGCTGCTAAAAATGATTACAAGTACCCGATATTCTGTCGAGGCGGCACAAGGCGGCCAACCACTACAAATGGGGTAGAAGCCTCAGAATCTGTTAACGCTCGCCTAGACACACTGACGGAGCTAGTTATGAAGATTGTGCAACCCCTTGGGAAGGCCTATGAAGTAAAAGCTATGGAGCAATTTTGTGGCGAATATGGGGGCAACCACGATTCCTCTGCCTGCACTGCATCTGCAAACTATATGGGAGGATACAAGAGGAATAGCAGGCCTGCCCAGAACACATATAATCCTGGATGGAAAAACCATTCCAACTTCTCCTAGAGCAACACAAAGACAACTGCAAACCCACAACAGCTACAGGCAGGCTACCAGCAGAACCAATCTTGGCAGCAGACTCAGCAGCCACAACACAAATAATTCACTAGAAGCAACTCTGTAAACTTTTATGAAGCAAACTGGTGAATTTATTGTTTATAAAAATAAATTTATTGAAAAAACTGAGTCTTTTATGGACATGACAAAAATGAAGATGAACAACCAAGAGGCTGCCATTAAGAACCTGGAGACCCAATTTGGGCATTTCACTGAAATCTACAACATCCGGACTATGGGTGCATCATCCATCAGCTCGTAAACAGCAGCCAAACCAACGTATGAACATTGCAAGGCTATATCTACAAGGAGTGGGAAGCAGTTGGATGAACCCAAGATGGTGGAACATCCAGAAGTACAACCGGACCAGAAAAGCAAGCCTGCCACAACAGCACCAACACTAGCCGCCCCATCAGCAAAACATGAAGGCGGCCCTGAAAAGGATGATCCTACCCAGACTAAGCCCCCAAGCAAGGAGCACATAGAGGACATCCATCTGCCAGCACCATTCCCCTAAAAGCTCAAGCAACAACATCAAGAGCACCAGTTTAGAAAATTCTTGGATATTCTGAAACAGGTGCATATCAATATACCTCTTATAGAAGCCATTCAAAGCATGCCAAACTATGTCAAACATCTTACAGACATGGTTTCTACGAAGAAGAGGATTGGGGAGTTCGAGACAGTGGTTGTCACTGAAGAGTGCATGGCTATGTTGCATAACAAGCTACCGCAAAAGCAGACAGATCCGGGCAACTTTGTTATCCCATGTAGGCTAGGCAACAAACATGAGACCAGAGACCTGTGTGACTTGGGAGCCGACATCAATCTGATGCCAAAGGCTGTCTTCGATAAACTAGGCATTGGCCCTGCCAAACCCACCTCCATCATGCTTAAACTCGCCGACCACTCATTTGTACAACCGGAGGGAAAGATCGAAGACATCTTGGTAATGGTGGGCAACCTAATTCTTCCCGCCAACTTCCTCATCTTAGATATTAAGGCCGATGAAAAAGCCCCTATCATCCTTGGGCGACCATTCTTGGCCACGGGCAGAACGCTTATAGATGTGGTACTCGGGGAGCTGACAATGAGGGTAGAGGAACAGAGCATAAAGATGAATGTGCTATAACCTTCAGAGGAAGAAAAAGGAAGCCCGGATGTAAGAGCTGCCAAAATCAGCGTGGGAACATGGCAGGGCAGCCGCTGTCGCGATAGGCCTAGGGGCAGACTTAAGGACCTCGTAACACAGCATCTGAAAGAACATGAGGACCCCCAGGAGGGAAGAAAAAGTCCAACCACCTCAGGAAGTGGTTATGTCTGGGAGATGCACCGAAATGCACTCCTAACATAACTTAATTTTTATTTTATTATTTTATTTTTACTTTTACGCATTATGATTAAAATTTATTTAATTTTAGGAATAGATTAATTTTTAGAATTTTATTTTTCAAAAAAATATTTAATTATCTTTATTATTTCTATTTTTATTAGGTTTAAGAATAAAAGAGCAGGATCAGGAAGGAGGCCCATCAAGAAGCCCGCCCACCATCCTGTCGAGACAGCCACCAACACAGCAACGTGTAACGACTAGTTGGCCTTCAACGGGTAGCTGCCAACAGCTCTGAAATTAACAAGCAGAAGAATCTGTAATGTGCGCAAGGAAATCGGACCGTTGGGCATTCAATGCCGCCACGACATCTCTCTGCAGCTCCTATATATACCCCACTCACTCACTTCATTTTACTCTACTTTCACCTTTTTGCTATCTTCTTTTTGATTCCACTGCCCTCTCATAACTTTTCTTTCAAGTTTCAGTCAAGCACAACCGTTCACATGGCATCAACATCAACCCAAAAACCCATCTACAACAGATTTTGCTACAAGGAGGGCAGGGAGAGATACATAAATACGTTCTCTAAGCATGCAATATTGGAGGAGCAAGACTTCCATTACACACGGTAAACGGGAGACCGTGGTCTAAAGCCCGTCTTGTTCCGAACCATCAACTAGAAGGGATGGGAAATGTTCGCTCAGCAGCCAAAAATAGTGAACATCACTATAGTCAAGGAATTCTACTCCCATCAGCCCTGCCCGGAGAAGCCATTCGTTTATGTCTACGGGGAGTCGGTCAAACTAAATGTTGTTGTCATCAACAGATACTACGACCTTGATATGGACGACAGCCCTCACGAGGAGTGGAGGCAGTCACTAACGGCTGCCGACTATGAGGAAATCAAGGCCAAACTCTACAAGCCCAACACACCATGGCTTGGAGGAAAACATGTGGAATCTGTTCAGCGCCGCCACCTGCTGCCAGAGGCCATGCTATGGAACACCTTTGTAAAAAGGCGTTTGTTGCCCACATCCCACAACTCAACCGTTGATCGGCCGCGCCTCGCCTTAATTCACAGTTTCCTGATGAACTGGCCGATAAACGTAGGGGAAATTATCTGCACAGAAATCCACAACTACTTAAAAAAGAAGAAAGGCAGGTTGTACTTCCCATCGCTCATCACAAGTCTCTGCACCAACTTTGGTGTCCTGGCAGAACCCACATATGAGCTTACAACTGCTAAAGAGGGCTGTACCAAAAAGGTCCGCATTCAGATGATGCAATATGCAGAGAAAGAGCCAGCAACGTCCAGCCAGCCTTCAGCCACACAGCCTGAAACCCCAGCCACCCCCGACAGTACTGACGCTACCCGAGACAAAGAAGTCCTCCCACTACTGCACACCCTTCTAGAAAGCACAAAGCGCATCGAGCAGCAGTAGTTGGCCTTCATGAACTATGTGTGTGTGGGGGGCAAGAAGCCCTTGTGGCTTGTTTTCTACAGAAATTCCCCGGTGATGTGCCTACCATGCCACCATACCCTGCGGAGCTTGTAGTAGAAACCTAAGCACAAAGAACTCCACCAGCCACCGCTACCCGCCAGACTGACCACCATGTGCCCTCTCCTACACATTCTCCGACTTATTCAGCTGCCACCCCATCCAACACAGTGGCAGACTCGCCTGAGAGGCACCAACAACATCTCTCCCCTACTTGTACATCAAACACAGTGGCAGATACCTCATCATCAGAGGAGATTGAGCAGCCACCGCCGAAGCTAGAAACAACAGCGGTAGCAGCAACAACAACCATCCCAATGGCATTCATCCCTCCAGAAACACCCACGGAGGAAGGAACCAGGAAGAGGAAGCGGCACATAATAGCCGAAGAACATGTGGACTTCGAGATGGAGTCAGAAGAAAGCAATGCATCTCTGGCTGCTTTTCTAGCCAAACCATAAGAAGAGGCACAACATACGCCAAAAAGAGTCCAGCCGCCTTGGAAAGCAAAAACCTCACCTGCCAAGACCGCGGCCAAGGCATCTATCGGCCGACGCTTCGTCATCCAAACATCTTCCTCCTCCTCAGCTGACAAGAATCCAACCTCCTCCCACCCTCAGCAAACTTTTAGTTTATTTTATTTTCTTTTTATTTTCTTTTATTTTTAACTTGTATTTTTATTTGTATCTTATCTGTTTTGTGCAATGAGGGCAATGCCCATCTCGAGTTTAGTAGGGATAGCTCTCGCATCATTTTTCTAGGCATCTATAGTTGCATTTTTAGGTTGCATTGTACTTGCCTTAGTAATAATCGGAAAAGTCAAAATTTGTCATGACTTGTGCCTATGATAGGATAACTAATTAATTTATTTTCGCACCTAACTAAAAATGAACTTAATCTTGGGAAGAAGCATGAATTATGACTTAGATTTTTTTTCTTTATTCTTGAAAATGTTAAACATCTATGTTACTTGCTAAATGTGTTAGAATATTTGATGAACATGGCCTGTTTGTTTTTAGTATTCATTACAAAATTCTAACGATGATTACAGGTAGCAGCCAAGGTATGCAAAAGAAATAGAAAAATGTAGTACTGCCACGACAACAGAATAAAAAAACAAGGAACAATGATGTTTACCCTAGAGGTGCACGCAATAGGCTCTAGGAAGAATCATGTGCGAGGACACTCCGCTGCTGTCAAAGTCCATGAATCCGAAAGCCTTAAAGTGACAAAAAAAATTAGCATGAGAGAATGAAAGCCTTCACCGGATGACTCTACTCTAAGGTTTCGGGGTTTTTTAGTTTGCTCCTATCTCAACGTCAAACCTAGAAGAGTAGTTGTGATAAGCTAAAGCCCTCACTGCAATGATTAAAAATATTGTGCTTAAATTATGCTGCCTCGACAACAACCTTTAAATCACAACAGCATCTTTGTTTATTTATTTATTCTACATATTCAACATGTTTACAAACATGCACACACACACATGCATGATAAAGTTAATTTTGAGTTATTTTCTTGCTTATTTCCCTTCATTAATTTAATATAGGTTCCACGACCTTAATGCAGAAAATCAGGTTAAAAACAAGTTTTTCTTTCTGACTATTATTAGAGCAAGTATTTTAGGTTGCATTGCTTGAGGACAAGCAATTGTTCAAGTTTGGGAGTGTGTAAAGTGTTCATAAGCCCTATATTTCATACACATTCCAACTCTTATTATTACTATTTTAAGCACATTTTAGGCATAAGTAGGTGCATGCATGACATTTTACAGTATTTCTTTGTTTTACCTTGCTTTTATAGATTATCGTTTATTTGATAAACAATAGATAATGTTTTAGTGTATTTTTATTTGTAGGTACTAACGACTAAAAGAGAGAACTGATGAGTTGAGGAGTCAAGGCTGAAAGAACAAATCTAGGAGCTGTACTGATGCAGTTCCAGCATAAGACAATTGCTTTCGAGTAGTTGCCGAGTAGAGTTGCTACCGACCGTGCTGTCCACGGCATCTAACTATGGAAGTTGGAGAACCGAAGTGCAATCTGTAAAGCTAAAAAACTTGAATCTATCGCCGGCATCCACTTGATTTTTCGACACCTGTAGTAGCGGCCAGGACTACCGAAGCAAAAATCTCAAGATTACTTGTGGGCTAAGGAAAACGAGATAAAGTCCATATTCCATGCAAAGAAGTCAGAGTTTGAAGTCATATTAAAGATGAAAAGCTATTTTAGAGGACTTCTACTTAAGGAGCACTTAACCTAGTCATTAGTCTATAAATACTCATTGTACTCCTAGTTCAAAGTATCTTAGGTTTGATATAGACTTTTTAGTGTTCTCTGTCGCCGCCATGTTCTAAACTCCATTTGGGTTAGGGTTATGCTGTAAACTAGTTATGAAACGGTTGTTTTAGGTTTTGAGTTATTTTTCAATAAAATATTCCAAGTTTGCTTAATTTTTGCACTTCATTCTTTCAATTATTCCACACCAGTCAGTTGAGAGAATCCATTTGTCGGGCACAAAAGTGCAAGGCTCACGAATGGGTTAAGTATGGTCACAACGTGCTGAGGCGTGACTAACTTGGTTCTACACCAGTCCACAAGTTTCAGCAGCTAAGAGGGGTTACAAACCGAGTTGACTACCCTGTGTTCGGGTTTATGCTGAGATTGCTAGGTATTGCCTACGTCATGTTAGCTCTTGAGCATCCTTACCTAAAAATATGAGGGATCACTATCGACTATCCCGCCGAACTTGGAGTATCTGCCAGACTTGCCGCCATGACTTATTTCCGTTCCACCTGCCAAGACATCAAAAGTTGCAGTGGTAGTGACCCGTTGCGGCCGCGTGATAGGCTCGTAGCTTGCCACCCGCCATACTCGCTGAGGCAGCATATCGTGGCAGCACAAAATAACTCTACCTTCACAATGCAGTTTCACACTAAGTGGCAACATAACTCTGCCTGCTCTATCAACTTGATCACCCCCTTTATTATTTGTGCTTTGCTTTTTTTTACTCTTCAATCCAACAATCAATTCACTTGTGCTTTTATTTTACCTTGTGCAGGGACTACAAAATAACATGGCTGGAGTGTGCACTTGCACTCTCACAAAAAGGGAACACCTACACGCCCTACAATGAGAGAGACGAAAGTCAAAGAGCTAGGCATCAACGGGAGTGTCGTTGCTCTTATATCCTCCAAATGACGATATGTTGAATCAAGTGAGAAGGAAAGTGAAGACGAAGAGATGGCCTATCTCTTCAAGAAATTCACCTGGTTCATGAAGAATGAAATGGAAAGATCTTATCATGAATCGAAGAAGAAGATGAAGGAATCCCACAAGTCCAACAAGAAGGGATCATCTTCAAAGCAAGCATATGTGGCCACATGAAGTGATGAAGACTCCACCGATGATGAGGTAGCCCATCTATGCTTGATGGCCCTCAATGAGGGAGAGGTAACTTCTAACTCATCCATTTCAAATTCTTATACTTTTGATGAGTTACAAGATGCATGTGATGAGTTGGTTTTATAATTTAAAAATCACATTTTGAAAAACAAGAAAGTGATTTCAAATTTGAAAAATCAAAATGACTTGATTTCTAAAACCAAAATTGAACTTGAAGAAAAACTCAATGAGTTTGAACAAAAATGTTTTGATTTACAAAATTTGCTTCATAAAGTTCAAAAAGAAAAGATTTTATTTCCAAAGAACTTGAAAAGAAAACTAATTTTGGAAAATCAAACTTTTATGTTAGACAATATAGTGCCCCTAGATTTGTAAATGGTAAAGTTTTTATAAGTATTTGGGTCCCAAAAGGACTAAGTACTTCAACTAAAAAAGATGAAATTGAAAAATGGATTCCTAAGGGGACTAAATTTTGTGTCACAAATGTCTATGGATCCGAAACAATTTGGATACAAAAAATTACTTGATTGTCTTATGTTAGGTGTGATGGAGATTGATCAACAAGTCCAAACATTAAGGGGGAGCTCCATGCACACAAGGAAGAACACTTGAAGAAGGAAGGCTTCACATCCTCCCTTGAAGTTCAAGTGTTGGTAAAACCTAGTTGTATTGTACTTGTTTAATTTGATTTATTTTCTTATAATTCAACTAGTTTATCATGTGTTGGACTAACATATTTTGATGATTCTTTGAGTAAGGAGGAGCTATTTTAAAACCAAAAATTTTACTTTTTCTCAAATTTTCTTTAACCTCCTATGTTATTTTGAACTTAATAACTTTTGAATTCTTTTTGATATAACAAAAATAGGGAGAATTGATTTGAAAAATTGTATTTCAAATGAATAAGTGAGAGCTTTAACTATTTTCAACTTTAAATCTCTTATTCAAAATTTTAAACTTAAAGAGGGAGAATCCCAAACAATTTTTCAAGTTGGTTTTATTATATCAAAAGGGGGGAGATTGAAGAACTAGGTGTTTTGGTATAATAATTAAAAAATGTTTTGGACTCATTTGAAAAGAATTTAAAACATGTCTTTAAGTCCAAACAACTTGAAAATATGTTTGAGGTATTTAAAAAGGTTTTTGGAAAAGTTTGGAATGCTTTAGAGGTAGTCAAACCTGGCTTTTCAGCACTACCATACCGATACGGTATATCCCGTATCAATACCATTTTACTCCAGATTTGATTCTGCCAAAACTCGTACCGATACAGGCTTGCTCGTATTGATACGGAGAGGGGCCATACCAATACGCCTTTAAGCGTACCGATCCCTGCTTTAACAACCCCCAATGGCTATTTCCCAATGGTCTTTTAAAATGTAGACCGTACCGATACGCTCCCTAGCGTATCGGTACGCATAGGCTGGCAAGAGCCCAACGACTAGTTCTGATGAAGGGCTTACCAATACGGGTACCCGTGTACCGATACGGTAGGCTGCAGAACTGCATTTATGGTGGGAAATAAAGTCTCTAACGGCTCCATTTCAACCCTAACGGCTAGTAACGGCTACAAACTCAATTAGGAGTATAAAAGGGACCTTCAAGCATCAAGAGAAGGCTAATGCTTCAATTGTCAACAACACTATGATTAAGATTTTGTCTTAGAGCTTAATTGTCCATTTTCTTGCATAGACAACACTTGTGAGCTAAACATTGTTAAATTTGCTCAAGTGTTTAGGTTTTGGGTGAGAGCTAAATAGTGCAAACAAACACCTAGTAGAGGGATTTCAAGTTTGCTTAGAATTTCTCTTGGAAGGAGGGTTTACTCAAGCTTTGGGTAGAAAGCTTTGAGGGTTGTAAAGGTTGCCTCCTTTGCCTAGAAAAGGGGACGAAATTCTTAGTGAATTTGGTTGAAATCCTTAGTGGGGAACTAAGGTAGTGGATGTAGGTGCTTGTTAGAAGGCCGAACCACTATAAATCCTTGTGTTCAATTCCAATCTTTTAGCTTCCACTTTTACACCCAAAAATCCAATCTTCTCCAAACTTAGCAAACACATCGATTGAATGAAATCGAGCACCATAAAACCCAACAAAGGTCCCATCCCATTGCTTAATACTAATTATTGAAGTCTAAAAACCATACTTGAGCAAATCAACCCCTTGGAATCTTCCCCTTGTTCCCCGAGCTGCTCCGAAAGTCTAAGGACATGCATTGTTGGAAAAGGGAGCGTAAGCATTTAAGCTTAGTGAGCGGTGCTCAAAACAGTAGCTACAACAATGCAGTTTTAAAACCATAGTTTGCTTGAAACCAAAACCATTTCCAAATCATTTCCCTCATGCTTGAACACATAACAAACATGCATTTAACATCTCGTGCATTTACCAAATGCAGCCACAAGCCATAAGCTTTCCTCATGCTCATTCTCATCATACAAGCAAAGTAACCAACTACATGCATAAGCATAAATGGTAATGAACAATAAAACATGCTTAGCATAAGAATTTAGAGCACCGTAGGTATATTGACATTTAACACTTTTAATCGGATATGCGGATAGTTCTCAAACCCACTAGACACTTCCGGTGGAATCTCACATCATCGTACTCACTCTTCTAGTAAAACATAGCTTCCGGTGGAATCTCACATCACCGCACTCACTCATCTATTAAAACATAGCTTCTGGTGGAATCTCACATCATCGTACTCCTCCTTAGTGGAATCTAGCATCACTAAGGCCACGCGCGACTTTTACCCCGAGTGTACTCACATCCTATTGGTCGACCAACTATATCTTATAATAAGATTTCACATTGTCAATAACCCACCAACCAACACTTACATTGTGCTCTCATGGTCACAACCATAACCAACATGAGATCAGTTAAAGCAATCATATGCATAACACAAGGATATAAATGGCAACAAACACTATGGAAATCATTTATAACACATAGTAGAATTTATTGAAATTAAAGACTAAAACGCATTAAAACTTACTCTTGAGCTTAGATTGGCTTATCAAGCTCAATCTAAACCCCCAAAACATATATTTAACCAAGTTAAGGCTTAGAAAACAATTCCACTCACCAGCCAACACACCAACACTAGCCGAAACACCGATTCAAGCCTCCAAACTACCCGGTCTCACGTTCGAAGTGCCTAATTCATTGTCCTCTTCTTTTAGGCAACCTAAAATAGAACATAGGATGCTATTATACATGTAAAGCAGCAACAACCCAGAATCTAACTTCTTTCAAGAAAAACACATTGATTCAAACTCAAATTTCACCTAAAACTTCACCAATTTCGTTCTAACAAAACCTCAAACTTAACCCATCGATTTCAAACATTAAAACACATCAAATATCATCTAAAAACATCCATCAACAACTAAGGAACCAACAACCACGAAATCAACCTAAAGACAAACAAAAAACTCCATATTTTAAACTCAAAAATCCCATTTTTGGCCAATTTCGGAAGCCTATATTCCAACATGTCTAACCACTCAAAACTTAGCTTAAAGGACATGTAAACCCATGGATAATCAAACCCACGAAAATTAAGTGAAAATACTCATTTTTAACCCAAAAGCCAAAATGAAATATAATGGGTTTAATAGAAAGATTCCATTGATGACAAGCCAAATAAGTAAAAATCAAATTAAAGGAGAAGTTACCTTGAAATCCTTGATGAAGAAAAGGTTTTGGATTGAAGGGAGGAAACCAACGCGAAAAACCCTTTTGTTCAAAATGAGGATGATAGCCTTTAGTGAAAATGGTCTTTTGATTCAAAAATACCCTTTTTTTAATTTTATTTGGGAAAATTCCTCCTTTTCCACTCAAAAACCTCCTTTTTGCCCAATTACACTTTAAAAACCATTTTATTAGAAAAGGGGTCCCCAAAATTAGACCTAACCAACCAACTAATTCGAACCGAACTTGAACCAAATCTGATGATCTTCTGGACCCTAAACTTGGGAGTTACAACTCTCCCTTACTTAAAGAATTTCGTCCTCGAAATTTACCTGTCGGAAAGAGATAGAAAAACTGCTTCTTCATGTCATCCTTTCTTTCCCAAGTGGCTTCTTCCACTCCTCGGTGTCGCCACTTTACCTTGACCAACTAAATGGTCTTTCCCAACAACACTTTGTTGTTCGAAGCAAAAATCTCAACTGCTTCTTCGTCGTAGGTCAAATTCAGATTCAATTCTATCTCTTCAATTGACATAACATGTGATGAATCTGATCTATACCTCCGAAGCATCGAAACATGAAACACATCGTGAATCTTTTCTAACTCGGTCGGCAATCTCAATCTATAAGCAACGGGACCAACTCGCTCAACTATCTCATACGGACTAATGAATCTCGGACTCAACTTGCCCTTCCTACCAAACCTCATCACCTTATTCCAAGGTGAGACTTTCAAGAACACTTTGTCTCCCACGGCATACTCTATCTCTCTTCTTTTCAAGTCGGCATATGACTTCTGTCTATCCGAAGCTGCCTTCAAACGATCACATATCAACTGTACTTTCTCGGTAGTACCTTTAAGCATATTAGGCAAGGGTATCAATTTATGTCCCGCTTCGGCCCAACAAACAAGTGTTCTACATTTTCTACCATACAGAGCTTCATAAGGTGCCATCTGAATACTCGCTTGATAATTGTTTTGTTAAGCAAACTCCACTAACGGTATATGCTTCTCCCATGAACCCTGAAATTCAATAATGCTACATCTCAACATGTCTTCCAACACTTGTATGACTCTCTCCGACCGACCATCGGTCTGAGGATGATACGAAGTGCTAAAATTCAATCGAGTACCCAAAGCACTATGCAAAATCTCCCAAAATCTAGCTGTGAATCTCGGATCTCTCTCTGACAATATAGACTTCGGTACACCATGCAATCTCACAATCTCACTAATATACAAATCGGCCAATTTATCTAAGGTATAAGTAGTGTGAACAACCAAGAAGTGTGCACATTTCGTAAAACGGTCAACGATCACCCAAACCGAATTCTTCTTAGAAGTTGTCAACGGAAAACTTGATACGAAATCTATGTCAATTCTCTCCCACTTCTACTATGGAATTCTCAACGGTTGAAACAAACCTGAAGGAAACTGATGTTCGACCTTAACTCGCTGACAAACCATACACTTACTCACAAACTCGGCAACATCTTTCTTCAAATCAACCCTAAAGTACTCATCTTTCAAAACGCGATACATCTTCATACTTCCCGAATGTATAGCAAACGAACTATTGTGAGCTTCGGTTAAAATGGTGCGTCTCAAGTCAACATCTTCCGAAACAACTACTCTACTTTTGAAACACAAGACTCCATCACTACTAAAACAGAAATTTGTCGGTCCATAAGCTTACCTCATGCTCATTCTCATCATACAAGCAAAGTAACCCACTACATGCATAAGCATAAATGGTAATGAACAATAAAACATGCTTAACATGAGAATTTAGAGCATTGTGGGTACATTGACATTTAACACTTTTACTCAGATATGCGGATAGTTCTCAAACCCACAAGACACTTCCGGTGGAATCTCACATCATCGTACTCACTCGTCTAGTAAAACATAGCTTCTCGTGGAATCTCTCATCACCGTACTCCTCCTTAGTAGAATCTAGCATCACTAAGGCCACGCGCGACTTTTACCCCGAGTGTACTCACATCCTATTGGTCGACCAACTATATTCGGTAATAAGATTTCACATTGTTAATAACCCACCAGCCAACACTTACCTCGTGTTCTCATGGTCACAACCATAACCAACATGAGACCAGTTAAAGCAATCATATGCATAACACAAGGATATTCATGGCAACAAACACTATGGAAATCATATATAACACATAGTATAATTTATCAAAATTAAAGACTAAAACACAATAAAACTTACTCTTGAGCTTAGATTGGCTTATCAAGCTCAATCTAAACCCCCAAAACACATCCTTAACCAAGTTAAGGCTTAGAAAACAATTCCACTCACCAGCCAACACACCATCACTAGCCGAAAAACCGATTCAAGCCTCTGAACTACCCGGTCTCACGTCCGAAGTGCCAAATTGAATTTCCTCTACTTTTAGGCAACCCAAAACAAAACATTAGGATGCTATTATACATGTCAACCAGCAACAACCCAGAATCCAACTTCTTGCAACAAAAACACATTGATTCAAACTCAAATTTCACCCAAAACCTCACCAATTTCGTTCTAACAAAACCCCAAACTGAACCCATTGATTTCAAACATCAAAACACATCAAATATCATCTAAAAACATCCTTCAACAACTAAGGAACCAACAGCAACAAAATCAACCCAAAACCAAGCCAAAAACTCCATATTTTCAACTAAAAAATCCCATTTTGACCAATTTCGGGTTTTCCATTATTAAGCCAATATTACAAAATGTCTAACCACTCAAAACTTAGCTTAAAGTACATGTAAAACTATGGATAATCAAACCCACAAAAATCAAGTGAAAATACCCATTTTTCCAAGCCAAAACCAAAATGAAATATAATGCGTTTAGAAGAAAGATTCCATTGATGACAAGTCAAATAAGTAAAAACCAAAGTAAAGGAGAAGTTACCTTGAAATCCTTGATGAAGGAAATATTTTGGATTGAAGGGAGGAAACCAACGTGAAAAAATCTTTTGTTCAAAATGAGGATGATAGCCTTTAGTGAAAATGGTCTTTTTTATTCAAAAATACAATTTTTAATTTCATTTAGGAAAATTCCTCTTTTCCACTTAAAAACCTCCTTTTTGCCCAATTATACTTTAAAAACTATTTTACTAGAAAAAGGGTCCCCAAAATCAAACCTAACTAACCAAGTAACCTGAACCGAACTTGAACTGGATCCGATTATCTTCCGGACTCTAAACTCGGGCATTACAAGTGTGGAGTTACAGGCTCAACCAGAACTTGGTCTTTGTACAATTGACATTGATTCTCGTGAGGTGGGAAATTTTACTAATGGGGAAATTTTGAACGGTGCAGTGACCTTAATGGATAAGCTGCAACATACATATAAAGATCACTTTTCTAGCATTGAAAATCAAAATGAGGGTGAATTCAATCCCCCTTAATTGTGGCGAGACTGTTGGGTCTACCCCTCAGGGTGAGGGTGTCGTATTTGAAAAAACTTTGGAAGAAGATGCTTGTGGCCTGCGAGACAACTTCCAGGTGTCTAATGTTCCAAATAAAGGAGGTGGTTAAAATAATAGAGTAGGCCACGTAGAAATCGGTACAATAAATGATGACAATCATGGGGATGTACTGTCGCCTAGCTTGTTGGAGTCATGTAGAGTAGAATCAAAACATGTTCAATGATCAAGTGAGGAATTCGAGGGGTCTAAATACCCATTATCAGTTAACAAGGATTGCTTTGAAGCGATAGGTAATGCACGGGCCACTGAGGACATTAGTTTGATGGGTCTTGGTCAATTGGAGATTGAAAGGGAACATTCTCTAGCAGCACCTTTGGTATTCTCGATCACAATTACACAAGGACAATAGCATGAACATGGAGCCTTTTTTGAGCACGAGTCATGGGCTAATTTAGTCGACATAGCAAATAATCCTGAAGGTTTTGTTCTGGAGTCAATGACAAGAATTAATTCATCGATGGACGTGTTTCCTGAAATGCAAGAAGAATCTCTTCGTAAATTTGGTAACAAATACACTTCTTTATTTGATCTTCAAGATAAAGCACTCAGTGAAGCAAAAAGGAAGAAAAAAACCATGCCTTTAAAAAGAACAAACTTGCTGGGAGCAAGAAAGAGAAGATGGAAGTTAACGAGTCTTCTCCCACAAATTTGGATATAGCACGTAAACAAATTCTTATACGTAACGCGCGTTGTTGAAGAAATTAGGTATGACAATTATTGGCAATGAAGAAGAAGTTGTTGAAGATTTGGTTCGATTAGAGGAGCTTGAGCATCGATAGAAAAGGTTAAGTGCTTTCGCGGATTTCTCTAATTATTGAGGTGGTTTTTTATTGCGTTGAATTTTTTTGGCTTCCCTTGGAGGATTTGATCTTTGTGATGGTATATAGATTAGTTGAGACTTGATGGTATGTAGGTGGCTTTTTGATTATTGGCCCGTCTGGTAAATGCAATTTTTTGGAATAATCTTGATGGAGTTGGCGTAGTCAATATTTAGTTCACTTTAAGAGAGGCTGAGGTGTCATGATGTGTAGCTTAGATGAGGATTAAAGGTAATAGATGGTTCTCATTATGTCGAAGGCAAGTGAGTATTATATTACGAGCGAGTTGTTAAGTTTTAGCTTTAGGCAGCCTTGGAGGTGCATTTGGGTGAATTTATGTTCTTCAATTCTATAAAGTTTGGTGGAGTTGGTTCTTTTAGACTTACTTTATATCGAGGGTTTCTTTAGAGTGTAGAAGGGTATTTTGTGTGTTGTAAACTGTAACAGGTCCTTCTGGTGGCTAAAATCATGGTGGCAATCATGGTGTAGAAGAATGGTTCTTGTGGGATGTTGTAGCATCAGTTCTAAAATTACCTAAGAGGGAGAAGCACATTATTTTTGTTTTAGTTGATGCATTGTGGGTGGCCTTATCAGTGTATTATCGATAGGGGAATATCAGATTCGTACGTCTTTCTGCAAGCTTTTGTTTGTTTTATATGGATAAGGGTGGTGTTTTTGAAGCTTAACAAAAACATGGTCGATCGTCTCTCAAAAGCAAGTTTGAAATTACAAGTTCTTTGTAAAGCTTGTTGCTAGTCTGTGGGGTCTAGTTTCATTGTGTTGTTCATGTTTTAGCTACAGTAGATGTAATGGTAGTTGGATGCATCTCTTTTGGGTTTGATGGATTTGATGAATTATTTTAGATTTTTGTTTAGTAGTAATATGAAAGTGGGGTTGTGGTGTAAGGGTAAGTGTGTTGTAAGCGAGTCAAAGGAATTTGTTATCTCTTAGGCGTGTATGGTTGTTGGTTGTATTTCATTGTGATTGTGTGTGCTATTTTCCTCTATTTATACTTAGAGAGGTTTCCAACGAGACACACAACTCAAGTTAAGTCTTGTATCAAAGCTTTATTAATAAATTTAATTTGATAAACAAAAAGAAAACTACTTTGACCAAAGTAATCTATGAAGAAAGTAAATTCTCCCACTACTTGTTCTTGGCATATCGACACAACCACAATAAGGAATCATAACCATATACAGACCAGCCTTATTCGCTGGTAAAAATGCGTGTGGATACTCGTCACCCGAATGCTAAAATGTCAAAAGATAGACAATTGTCACAAAGACAGACTATAACTGCTATAAAAGTAGACGAAGGAGTTGCCATAAAAGCATACGGAAGAACTTCCATAAAAACATATGTGATAAGAACTTGGCAAGTAAAAAAGAAACAAAAAAAAACTTGAAAATAAAATATTCTTCAGAAAAGATGAATTTTATTTATATAAAAAATTAGTAAAACGGCCAAAGGCCACCGCTGATAAAGAAAAAATACAACAAAGAAGAAGAATTTTGAAGAATTTAAAAAACTCCTTTTAACAGCCGCAGAAAAAATGAAAGGAGTGGACTCAAAAGATTAAATAATCGTTAAAATAGTGTTTTGTCTTGAGTTGTATCTTTTGTCTTATGCTTTTACATTATGCTTTTAGAGTGGTATGCTCCTCTATTTGGACTAACATTTTCATATTTCCTTGATCTTTAATAAAATTTTGGTTAGTTGTTTCCCTTCTTGTTGTTCAGATTAGATTTCCACCCTAAATTGGATAAGAGAGGCTCTTAACGAAATACTCTTTTTTTAAAAAAAAATTGAACATGAGTTTAATAAGATCCATACCATATGCAAACTATTTACTACTTTATAATAGGAGTAGACATTTAATAGAGTCGAGCCAAAAAATTTAGTCGAGTTGTAAAGTCTTAATTTAATGACTCGAGTTTATGAAATTCAAGTCGAGCTTGAGTTTTTTTTCAAATTTAATTGTAAACTTTTATAATGTTATAGTACTGATTAGTTTCAATTTAAATGGTTTTCTATAACCATATACAGTGCACATATATATTTCTTCATATTTTTTCATATGTGATATATATATATATATATATATATATATATATATATATGTCAGAGAAAATTGAGATACTCGACTCGAACTTAAAAATTGATTCATTAAGTACTAAAAATTTCGAGTTATTTGAAATTTCATTTTATAACTCAAACTTTATTTGAATTTTTTTCGAATGGAGTCGAGTTTATAAAATTATGAGTCAAGAATTTTCACAACGTGTTGAGTCAAATAATTTAGTTTTATCGAGTCGAGTCAAGTTTTAACCACCCTGCTTTATAATTTATTGAATTTTATGGTAATCTTCATCGATGGTCCTTGTGTTTAGGGTTTGTTTTATTTTGGTCACCCAAATTTAAAAAAGGCTATTCTTGCCACTTACATTTCCAAACGTTTCTGTTGAGCTCGATGGTCACAACCGAGATGCTTGCCAAGTGTGGAGAAGATTGAATTTTGGGTGATTTTGTGGAAGCTAAAAGATAAAGAAAATTGACAAGAGATTTAGAGTGGTTCGGCTTTCTAACCCAAAGCCTACATCCACTACCTTAGCTTCCTACTAAGGATTTCAACCAAATTCGCTAAGAATTTTGTCCCCTTTTCTCGGATTAGGAGGAAACCGTTACAACGATCAAGCTTTCTACCCAAAGCTTGATCAAGCACTCTCTTACAAGAGAAATTCTAAGCAAACTTGAAATCCCTCTAATAGGTATTTGTTTGCACTATTAAGCACTCACCCAAAACATATACACTTGAGCAAATTTGACAATTAAGCTCACAAGTGTTGTCTATACAAGGAATATACAATAAAGCTCTAAAAACAATCTTTTATCATATTGTTGTTGACAATTGAAGCATTAACCATCTCTTGATGCTTGGAGGTCTCTTTTATACTCCTAATTGAGTTTATAGCCGTTGAGGACCGTTGGAGTTGTTTTTGAGCCGTTGGAGCCTTTATTTACTCCCATAAATGCAGTTCTGCACCTTGGCGTATCGATACCCTTGAAATGGTATCAATACGATCCCGATAAAGAAATAGTCGTTGAGCGCCTACAGCTGGTGCGTATCAATACACATAGTAAGCGTATCAGTATGGTCTCGCAATTTAAAAGACCGTTGGGAAATCGACCTTTGGGGGTAGTTTGGCATATCGGTACGCGACACAACCGTATCGGTACGTAAACTAGCCGTTGGGTATTTTAAAGCATATTGTATCGATACGTCAAGGCATATCGGTACGGGTTTTGGCTACTGGAAAATCACTGTAGTTGAAACCCTAAGGCGTATCGGTACGGTACCAGACCGTATCGGTACGGGTACTTGAAAAGCACATTTTTGACTACTTTAAATGCATTTCAAATCATTTCAACGCCTTGTAAAACCCTTAAACATATTTTCAAGTTGTTTTTGACTAAAAATATATTTTAAATTCTTTTCAATTTAGTCCAAAATATTTTTCAAATATTATATAAAAACACTTAGTTCTACAATCTCCCCCTTTTTGATATAATAAAACCAACTTGAAAAATTGTTTGCGCTTCTCCCCCTTAGTATTTTAAAATTTTGAATAAGAGATTTAAAATTTGAATGAAATTAAAGCTCCCCTTATTCTCTTGAAAAATCAATTTTTCAAACCATTTCTCCCCCTTTTTTACATCAAAAAGATTTTAAAAAGACATTAGGCTCAAAATAACTTGGGAGGTAAAAAGAAAATTGACACAATCAAAAAATTTGGTTTCAAAATTGGCTCCCCCTTACTCAAAGCATCAAACAATGCTAGTAGAACAAAGAGATTAAACTAGTTGAATTAAAAGAAATAAGACTAAATGAAAATAAATTCCACTAATTTTACCACACTTGAATCCAAGGGAGGATGTGAAGTCTTCTTTCTTTAAGTGCTCTCTTTGTGTGCATAGAGCTCCCCCTTAAATTTGAACTTGTTGATCACTCTCCATCACATATAAACAAGACAATCAAGTAATTTTTTGTATCAAAATTGTTTTGGATCCATAGACATTAGTTGCACATAATTTTGTCCCCTTAGGGATCCATTTTTCAATTTAATCCTTTTTAGTTGAAGTACTTAGTCCTTTTGGGACCCAAGTACTTCTAAAAACTTTTCCATTCAAAAATCTAGGGGACCTAGTGTAACCCCCTTGACCCGGCCTAGCCACCAGACCAAATCGAACGGGTTACACGGTGAAAACCGAAGAGAAACCTGTTAAGGCCTCGCTCCGATTAGGAACCCTAATTTTTTTAATATAATCTTGTCTAAATGACATATTTGAAACTTATGTGAGGAGGCAAACATCGGAAAAGCAAACACGAATATGAACCAAGCAATACGGACATTAAAGGATAATTTCTAGCCATTTTACTTCAGGCCGTATTGATACACCTAAAGCCTGTATCGATACGTCTTCAACGGTCAAACTTCCCAAGGTCAACTCCAAGAGACCGTATCGATACCCTACAAGTTGGTATCGATACGCCCTCAAAGGTCAAGCTCCACAAAGTCAACATCAAGACCGTATCGATACACCTAAGGCCCATACCGATAACCCAATTTCTCGTCAAAATCTCATATTTCCAGTGATCCAAAATGGTATCGGTACGCCCCCGCGTACCGGTACGATATGCTCAAAACAGGGGACTGTATCGATACTGCCCTTGAGCATATCGATACCCCCTGCACAGAAAGATAGAATTCTACAGTTTTAAGCACAAGGGGACTAACACAAACATGCTAAGCAAGCATTTAAACAACTCTTAAACACATACATGACTTAAGGCAACAATGAGCATTCGTTTTAAACAAGGTAAACAATCAACGAGTCAAGATTCAACATGGCTTGATTTATTAAAGGAAACATTCATGCTTAGCATTCATAAAATGGGGACTACACATCACCGTTCATGGTGTGCACATGAACAACCATACCCGGTTCATGGTGTGCACATGCACAACCATACCCAGTGGGACTACACATCACTGTTCACAAAAAACTAGCATATTTCCGGTGGGACTAAACATCACCGTACTCATCTACTAGTCAACTTCCGGTGGGACTACACATCATCGTGTTCAACAACACCCTTCCCATTAACCATCACGTGAGGCTTTGACAACAACAACAACATAATAACATTCAGAAGAATGTAAAAGCAAAGAGTTTTTCACCCAACAACACATATAAACACATTAATCAACAGTTAACAAAACAAGGCGATATTAGTTTAACTTACACTTGAGCTTAGGTCAGCCCCCTAAAGCTTAACCCAAACCCCAAGAAAACCTCTTTGAAACATTTCAAAGCTTTAAAACATTACCACTCACCAGTACAACTTGAACGATAGCCGAAACACCGATTTCAAGCCTTCGTAACACTGGGTATCACGTCCAAAGTACCCAAATCAATCTCCTCTTCTTTTAGGCAACCCAAAACAGAACATTAGGATGCTAATATACTTGTAAACCAACAACAACCTAGAAATCCACCTTCTCGCAACTAAAACACATTTGATTCAAACCCAAATTTCACCCAAAACCTTACCAATTTCGTTCTAAACAAACCCCAAACTAAATCCATCAATTTCAACCATTAAAACACATCAAATCTCATCTAGAAACATCCCCCAACCACAACGGAATCAACAACCACGAAATCAACTCAAAGCCAAGCCAAAAACTTCATATTTTCAACGCAAAAATCCTATTTTTTTGACCCATTTTGGGTTTCCCATTACTAAGCCAACATTCCAACATGTCTAACCACCCATAACTTAGCTTAAAGCACATGTAAAACCATGGATAATCAAACCCACGAAAAACAAAGTGAAAATACTCATTTTTTCCAACTCAAAACCAAAATGAGATATAATGGATTTAGAAGAAAGATTTCATTGATAACAAGTTAAATAAATAAAAACCAAAGTAAATGAGAAGTTGCCTTGTAAATTCTTGATAAAGGAATGGTTTTTGGATTGGAGGGAAGAAACTAACGTGAAATCCCTTTTGCTCAAAAATGAAGATGATAGCTTTTTAGTGAAATGGCCTTTCTGACTTCAAAATACCATTTTAATTTCTTTTGGGAAAATTCCTCTTTTGCCACTCAAAACTTTCTTTTTGCCTAAATGTATTTTAAAAACCATTTTATTAGAAAGGGGGTCCCCGAAATTTGCCCTAACAAACAAACTAACCCGTACCAAACTCGAACCAGATCTGATTACCTTCTAGACCCTAAACTCGGGGTGTTACAACTCTCCCCCACTTAAGGAATTTCGTCCTCGAAATTTACCTGATTGAAAGAGGCAAGGAAACTGCTTCTCCATGTCATCAATCCTCTCCCAAGTAGCCTCTTCCACACCCCGATGTCTCCACAAAACCTTGACTAACTCAATGGTCCTCCCACGCAAAACTTTACTATACGTAGCAAGAATCTCAACCGGTTCTTTATCATATGACAAATATGGGTTCTACTCAATCTCTTCCACTAGCATTACATAGGACGGATCTGATCTATACTTTCGAAGCATCGAAACATGGAACAAATCATGAATCTTTTCTAACTCGATCGACAATCTCAATCTATAAGCAACAGGACCAATCCTCTCAACTACCTCGTAAGGACCAATGAATCTCAGACTTAACTTCCCCTTTTTACCAAACCTCATTACCTTCTTCCACGGGGAGAGCTTCAAGAACACTTTGTCGCCAATAGCATACTCAATCTCTCTTCTCTTTAAAACCGCATACGATTTATGTCTGTCTGAAGCTACCTTCAAGCGATCACAAATCAGTTTTACCTTCTCGATAGTGCCTTTAAGCAAGTCTGGCATAGGTACAAGCTTCTGTCCGGCTTTGGCCCAACAAAAAGGTTTTCTACATTTCCTATCATACAGAGTTTCATACGGTGCCATCTGAATACTAGCCTGATAACTATTATTATACGCAAACTCTACTAGCGGTAGATGTTTTTCCCATGAACCCTGAAAGTCGATGATACAACACCTCAACATGTCCTCTAACTCCTGTGTTGAGTGAATAAAAGTTCTATATTTTACCCTTCATTTACCCATATTTTTGCTGCACTCAAGCATGATTAATTGCATTTAGGATAGATTTTTACATACACTTCACAATTAGATAAAACTGCACAGATGCTGCTGAAATTGGTCACTTTTGCAGGTATCTGCTGCGGCAACAATCCAGGGCAGCAAAGGAGCAGAGGCGAGTTGCGGAGCTGGAATTGAAGGACAAGAGCACTGTTTTTCGTGACACCTGCCGTGGAAGCAATGACGACAGAGAGATACTAAGGTGGAAAAGTGAAGTAGAGCTCGACAGATGGAGGATTTCAAGCCAGTCTGTCGTGGATCACTCCCATATTTTTCTAAGCCCTGAAGTAGAAGGAAGGCCAGGCCCTAAAGTTCAAGGAAGAAATTCAAAGCAAGAAAAGAGGACGAATTAAAGGCATCTACTCAGAAGATTTAGTCTTTAATAGAGTTGTACTTTAATTTAATCTTGTATTCTTGCCATATTAGAAAACTTGGACCGAAGGCCTATATAAAGGTATGTAATTCGACCTAGGGGAGGATACCTAGCTCCTAGCCGTCTTCCCCCAAAAACCCTAGTCGTTTCTCTCTCTCCATCATGTTCTAAACTTCCCCAAGGGCTAAGGGTTGATCTTGTAAAGTAGTTGTAAGGATTGCATTGTTCTTAGGATTTTCTGTTCAAATAATAAAACTTCAAGTTTATTTACTATGGTTTTCAACATCTCATAAGAGCATTGGGAGAGCATTGTGAGGTTATCCATTTGCTTAATATTGGGAGAGTTAAGCATTCGAAAGGAGTAAATACATGTTTTCCATTTTATGGTTAAACCATCTTGGCTTAGGGATAAGTACAAGGTTAAGTGGCTAAAGAAGAATTCACAACATTGGTGTTCACCCTTTGATTCACGCTGGGAGGTATCATCCAAGACGTGTTCATAAACAGAACTTGGACATAATGATAGGACAAGTCATAACAGGGATTCTTGCCAAGCTTGAAGTATGAAGTTGTTGATTGATGCCGCGAAAATAATGGACCTCTGCCGCGACAGGTGCTTCCGCGACAGGCATGACGACAGAACAATAGAAGCTCCTCTGAATAGTACAACACCTGCACTACTGAGCAAATCAATACTGACCTATTCTCTCAATTTGTTTACCTTATCTTTTATTTCAGTTATCACTCAAGATTTTTCCAAACAAACATTTAAACTATTTCTTTTTCCTGTACAGCAATCTAAGGATAGAGTTATTTCCAGTCCCTGTGGAGACTATATCCGATACTCTAGTATCACTTTACTACTTGCGTCATGTGCACTTGCATTGTTTGCGATAGTCTTATTTACACGCAACAAGTTTTTGGCGCCGCTGCTGGAGACTGGCAACATACCTCTACTTTTTAATTACTACACTTTGTTTTTATTTTTATTTTCTGTTTTTAATTGTTTTATTTTCCCCGTGCTTTTCACAAGTTTCTATTATTGCTTATGCGCAGATCGAGACGTGGTAAGGAACCTGAGTACGAATTAGACCCAGAAATCGAACACACATATCAACTCAGGAACCAAGCCCGACTCTTGATAGAAAGAAACAACTATCTTGAGGAGAGACTGGAAGCAATGGTGAACGGGAGACAAGGCAATAGAGAAGATGACAACAATAACCCAAAGGGTAATGTGGATCATCTTAATGACCCCTGAAACGATCTGCCGCCGCCTGCTGCCCCAGCAGCACGACAGACTTGTCGAGAGTACATGGATAACGAACTTGTTGAACTGGAAACTACCCTGCCAGATATGGAAGTTGAACACTTCGAACTGAAACCTGTCATGTTCAGCATGATAAACTCCGCTGGTCAATTTGGTGGTTCTGCTACTGAGGACGCACGTGAACATCTAAAAACCTTCCAGGAAATCTATGGATCGTTCATACTGCCAGGAATAAGTCCGGAAGTACTGAGGCTCCGGCTATTTCCTCATTCATTGAGGGATAGAGCAAAACCTGGTGGAATAAGTTAACGTCGGGTTCAATAAGAACCTGGGAAGATCTCAGTCGTGAATTTCTTTCTCGTTTTAACCCTTCTCATTTATATGAAAGATTGCGTAACGAGATTGCTACTTTTCAACAGGAAGATGACGAACCAATGCATGATGTGTGGGACAGATTTACGACTCTCTTACGAAATTGCCCAATGCATGGATTCCCTGTATGGAATCAGGTTGTCAAATTCTACAATGCTGCCAATGCACACACTCGAATGAGGATAGATTCAGCAGCAAGTGGGTTATTACTGGATAAAGAACCAGACGAGGCAATGCTTGTGCTGAAAAGTTAGCAAAGAATGATGAGCAGTTTCCTACAGCTCGAAGAGGAGGCAAACGAGGAATATTTGTAAAGGAATACAAAGCTGACAACTCGGTTAAAACTCAGATTGCATACCTCACTAAGATAGTTGAAAATCTGCAGCGGAAGGATTCTAAAGCTGTATTTTCTGTCGAAGAGGTGTGTGAAACCTGTAGCGGAAACCACAGTACAGAGGAGTGCCCTTTACAGCTGGAAGAATGGATGTACGTTGGAAACTATAACAGGAATAAAACCCATGACTCCAACAACTACAATCCAAACTGGAGGAAGGGCCCCAAATTTTCATGGAGTAACCCCAACAATGCACTAAACCCTCCAGTCCAGAATAACCAGAACCAAGGAGGTCCTAGGATTCTGTCACGGCAGCAACCACAACAGCAGCCGACAGCCACAACGAGCATACTGGAGCAGACCCTGGCCACATTCATGTCTCAAACAGGAGCATATATGGCAAACATGGATCACTTTGTCAGAAAAATTGAATCCTTCATGAACAAGATAGAGATGAGAATGACGAACCATGAGGCTACCTTAAAATCCTTAGAGACACAGATGGGCCAGGTTTCACAGTTCATAAACCCAAGGCAGAATGGAGGATTCCCTAGTGATACTGCAGTCACTAGAAAACCCACACATGAGCAGTGCAAAGAAATTACAACGAGGAGTGGGAAACAACTACAAGGGCCGATAGCAAAAGAAACACCGAGTAAGGAATCGACCCGACAAACAACTGTCATGAACACTGCCCCGACAGAAGTGAAACAGTCTGCTGTCGTCACACCTACCACGACAGCAGAAGAAACAGGGGAGCAGAAAGAAGAAACTAAAGATCTTGAGCCTCCTCAGATCCGACTTCCATGTGAAGGACGCCTTGAAGATTACCGTCCTCCACCCCCTTTTCCACAGCGGTTAAAGAAACAGAAACAAGAGTACCAGCTTAAGAAAATGTATGATGTTTTTAAGCAAGTACACATCAGCATCCCGTTGTTAGAAGCCATTAAGCATATGCCTGGTTATGCAAAGTTTCTGAAGGATGCAATGTCCAGGAGGTCCAGACTTGGGGGATTTGAAATAGTGATGATGACAGAAGGATGATTAGCAATCCTACAAAAGCGACCTCCCCCAAAGAAGAAGGATCCTGGCAGCTTCATCATACCATGCATAATTGGTGACAAGTTTGTGGGTAAGGCACTTTGTGATCTTGGTGCTATTATTAACCTAATGCATAAATCTGTATTTTAGAAACTAGGTAGTGGACAAGCAATGCCCACGACAGTCATGCTGCAAACTGGCAGACCGCTCTTACGTACAACCGGAAGGAAAGATCGAAGATATCATGGTAAGAATGGATAAGTTTATTTTTCCTGCTGACTTTCTCGTTTTAGACTGTGAAGCAGATGAAAATGCACCGATCATCCTGAGGCGACCCTTCCTAGCCACAGGTAGAACAGTGATCGATGTAGAGAAAGGAGAACTGACTATGAGAGTCAATGACCAACAAATAAAGCTTAATGTTCTCCAAGAAATGAAACAAGCTAATGCAGAGGCAGAGTGCAGGGCAATTTCAGAAGCAATCCTAGACCAACCCTGAATCAAATCGAACTGTCACGACAAGAAATTTGGTCACTGCCACCGCAGTCACCTTGAAGACTGTCACGACAACATCGACGACAGTAACCCTTCAAACACAGATGCATCCGATACTGAAGGTCCTGAGGAGGTAAATTGGATAGGCACACGTCCAGGTAAGTTCTTCGAGCCTTTGAATTATACCTTGAATGAACATGTAATCCAAAAGCCTTCCATTGAACAGCCACCTGTTTTAGACCTTAAACCCCTGCCAGGGCAACTCAAATATGTTTTTCTTGGTTTAAATGATATGGTGCCCTTAATCATCTATTCTAAGTTGATGCATGAACAAGAACAATAGTTGATCAAAATGCTACAGCAGCATAAGAAGGCGATTGGATAGACCATCGCTGATATCCAAGGCATCAGTTTGGCATTGTGCATGCATAAGATCCTCTTGGAGGATGACCATAAGCCGACGATTGATGCCCAAAGACGACTAAATGAAGCTATGCGAGAGGTGGTACGAAAAGAAATCATAAAGTGGCTTGATGATGGAATAATATACACTATCTCAGATAGCAAGTGGGTGAGCCCGGTGCAATGTGTACCCAAAAAGGGAGGCATAACCGTTGTAATAAACAAGGACAATGAACTAATCCCAACCAGGATTGTGACCGATTGGAGGGTTTGTATAGACTACCGGAAGCTAAATAAAGCTACTCGAAAGGACCACTTCCCCTTACATTTTATCGATCAAATGTTAGATAGATTAGCGGGGAAGCCTTACAATTGTTTTCTTGATGGTGACTCAGGTTATAACCAAATCGCAATAGCACCGGAGGACCAAGAGAAAACAACCTTCACATGCCCATACGACATATACTCCTTTCGAAGAATGCCATTTGGACTTTGCAATGCATCAGCAACCTTTCAACGATGCATGATGGCAATATTCTCTGACATGGTGGAGGATTTCCTATAGATCTTCATGGATGACATTTCCGTCTTTGGAGACAGTTTCGACAGTTGCTTAGGCAATTTACAGAAGGTGCTTGAAAGATGTGAAGAGGCGGACCTCGTTTTAAACTGGGGAAAATGCCACTTTATGGTGGACGAGGGCATAGTGTTGGGACACAATGTTAGCTGCCGCGGCATAGAGGTAGACCGAGCTAAAATCGAAGTTATTGAAAAACTGCCGCCACCCACCACAGCCAAGGGAATAAGAAGTTTCTTAGGGAATGCAAGGTTCTATCGAAGATTCATTGCCAATTTCTCGAAAATCACTAAACCCATGTGTCTCCTATTGGAACAAAATCGTGCCTTTGACTTTAAAACTGAATGTACTAAAGCATTCAGGATACTGAAGGAAAAGCTGGTAACAACCCCAATAGTGCAGCCACCAGACAGGAGCTTACCATTCGAGATAATGTGTGACGTCAATGATTATGTTGTCGGGGCAGCACTAGGGCAGAGGAAGGAGATACTCTTCCATGTGATCTACTATGCCAGCAAAACTCTAAATGATGCTCAGATAAACTACACCAAAACAGAAAAGGAATTACTCGCAGTGGTGTTTGCAATTGACAAGTTCCGACCATATATACTTGGAACAAAAGTGGTGGTCCATACAGATCACTCAGCACTCAAATACTTGTTCACCAAAAAGGATGCCAACCCAAGATTGATACGTTGGATTCTGCTGCTGCAAGAATTTGACATTGACATCAAGGACAAAAAGGGGACAGAAAACCAAGTAGCAGATCACTTGTCAAGACTGGAGATGTGAAGGAATCAAGAGAAAGACAAGACCAACAAACTGGAAACCTTCCCAGATGAGCAGTTGTTCACTACAACCAGCACTGCCGCGACAGCCATGGCGGTAGGTAAGCTTTCTGAAACTCCTTGGTATGTTGACATTGTCAATTACATTGTAAGTGGTTTATTACCTCTTTAACTTAATTACCAAGCTAGGAAGAGGTTCCAAAATGATGCAAAACATTATTATTGGGACGAACCTCGTCTCTTTAAGCACTATGCAGATCAAATCATCATGAGATGCATACCACAGGAGGAACAGAGAGAAGTGCTTCACCACTGCCATGCTGCCCCTTATGGAGGACACTTGGGAGGAAATAAAATCGTTGCCAAGGTTCTGCAATCTGGTTTCTATTGGCCTTCACTGTTCAAGGATGCACAAACTTTTTACAAGAGTTTTGATAAATGCCAAAGGACTGGAAACATATCTAGAAGGCATGAGATGCCACTGCAGAACATACTTGAGGTCGAAATCTTTGATGTTTGGGGAATCGACTTCATGGGACCATTCCCAGCTGCCTGTGGGAATCTATACACACTGCTGGCAGTAGACTATGTGTCTAAGTGGGTAGAAGTCATCGCCACTCAAAAGAATGATGCCAAGACTATGCAAAGATTTCTTCACAAGCATATCTTCTCAAGGTTTGGTATCCCAAGGGCGATCATTAGCGATGAGGGTAGGCACTTTGACAATAGGGTAATTGCTAGTGCACTAAAGAAATATGGAGTAAAGCACCGAATTGCAACAGCATATTACCCTCAAACCAATGGGCAGACCGAAATCTCAAATAGAGAAGTGAAGAACATCCTAGAGAAGATGGTAAAACCAACTCGAAAGGACTGGTCTCTTCACCTAAATGATGCACTCTGGGCCTACAGGACTGCATTTAAAACGCCATTGGGAATGTCACCCTACCGCCTCATTTACGGAAAAACTTTCCATTTACCCGTCGAGATAGAACACAAAGCATATTGGGCTATCAAGACAGCTAATATGGACTGGGACAAGGCAGGGCAGAAAATGCTACTAGACTTGAATGAAATTGAAGAAATTCGAACAATGGCCTATGGCAACGCCAAGATCTACAAGGACAAAAAGAAGAAGTGGCACGAGAGAAAACTGCTGCAACGACAGTTCTACCTAGGGCAGCAGGTGTTTTTGTTTTAACTCTAGGTTAAAGCTCTTCCTAGGAAAGCTTAAATCTAAGTGGTCTGGCCCTTTCCAAGTAGTCCAAGTTTTTCCCTATGGTGCCATTACAATCAGATCAATCAAGGATGGGCACCACCTCAAAGTCAATGGACAAAGACTAAAGCATTATCAGGGACTGAAGCCCCAAAAATGCATGAAGTAGTTACTTTAGGAGATGCCCCTGAAGGCATCCCTGATTTAACTTAGTTTTATTTTACTTTATTTTCTTAAGTTATTTACTTATTTATTTATTTTTAGGAAATAAGATTTTAATTTATTGTTTATTTTAGTTTTCAGGAAATAAAGGAAACAAAGAAAAGAGGAGGAATGAACCAGCCCACCGTATTCACAACAGCCCATAAAGCCCAATGGAACATACCTGTCGTGACAGCCTGTTACCAGCTGTCGCGGCAGACGCAGAAAATACAGCATGTCACGGAGCTGTCGCGGAAAATATAGCTTGTCACGGAGTTGTCGCGACAAACACGAAAATGCGTAACACACGCACATCAAACACGGAAATGCGTAACAGACGCGTCAGGAAACCGCATGACAGCTGGCCCCGTTATTCACGCCGGCCGTTATAGTTCCAACAAGCATAAAATCCCGTTCTATATAAACATCTACTCCCCTTTCATTTTTCACCTCATTCTCATTCTCTCTACTTTGCATTCCAAAATTTAGCTTTTAGAAATTTTCTTATACTTTTCTACAGTTTCCCTTGCAATGACTACTCGATCAACCCGAAAGAGTGCTGCCTCCACCTATGACACGGCAGTATCCACACCCAACCACAGAAGAATCCCTAGATGGTTCGCATCGGCAGACTCAGAAAGGAGATACTATGGCTTGTTCCAGAAACGAGATATGTGGGAAGAGAGAGGTTTCACATACACCACAAAGACGGGAGACCTAGGGCTCGAAGGTTTCATCTCCAAGAAAATTATTGCCCTCAAATGGCAGATGTTCGCCGTCCAGCCCGAAAAGATGAACGTCACTTTGGTCCGAGAGTTCTATGTTGTCATACCCTCCAAAGATGCCACGACAGTGACTGTCAGGGGTAAGTAAATCGCCCTAGAATCGGCCTACATCAACACATTGTACGGAATTTATGTGGGCAGAAAGGAAGATGCACATAGGTGGTTCGTCAACAGTCTGTCGCCGGCAGACTACGATGCTTTCATGGCAGAATTCACAGAAGAAGGCACCCAGTGGAATGAGGATCCCAAGCACAGATGGACAGTGCGAAGGACCCAACTCACACCGAAAACAAAGCTTTGGAACCATTTTGTGAAGAAAGGCCTCATGCGAACATCGCAGAACACCATGGTGGATCGGTAGAGACTCGCCCCCGTGCATTCAATCATCAACGAGAGGTAGATCAACATTGGCAGATATACCCTTGAAGGTATTTTTGAGTGTACACTCAAACCAATGGGTCCCCTTTTCTTCCCCTACCTCATCACCTCTCTCTGTCGGGCAAACAAAGTGTCGAAAATTGATGAAGATGTCAGAGTCTAAGGCAAGGGATGGACGCATCAAAACATATACAATTTGATGGAGCTGAAGCCTGCCACTGCCCTGGCATATATGGACCCCACTGCCGCGACAGAACCAACAGCAGAACCTGAATCCACTGAACTTGTCGCGGTAGAGCCGGAGAAAACCGAGTCTACACATCCGACAGACACCTCCATCTAAATCTTGTAGATGCTGAAGAAGATGGAGGAACGACAGCTGGGCTTCATGGGATTTATGAGGAATTTCACTACTGCTACGGTAAATTTCATTAAGGTTGATTTAAATTTTCCCAACATGCAGTTTCCCTCTTTCCCAGAATCTCTTTTTGCCACCCCCACACCTGTTGCTAGCCCCAGAACGCCCACTGCTGCCTCCACCACACCACCTGCCACGACCGGAGATGGCGACAGACGATCTGCCACTCCACGAGGAGAAAAACGGAAGGAACCACTACCAGATATCAATCCGAAGTACTTCGAAGGGTTCTCCTCCTCCTCCGTCTGGCAGGATGATTATGACTCAGAGCCATCTGTCGTCCGGATATATCCAAAGACTTCTATTCGATGAAGAAGAAGAAGCTGAATGAAACTGTTGAGGGACCCTGCCACGACAGATCGAACGGCAGCAACAGCAGCAGCAGTGATAACGACCTCGAAGTCCTGGACAAGGCCCCAAAGATTTCACCTACCCGAGTCCAGCCACCCCGAGAGGCCAACAAGAAGATAGCCTCACCATCTCCCAGCCCCAAGCCAACCTCTACGATCAAAGTAACTGCCTGTTGACAGCTCCGAATCAGCAGCAACAGCGACGACAGCTCATCAACTTAAGTGTTTTTCCTTTATGCTAGTTGTTTCTGCTGTTTATTTTATCTATATGTGATGTTGTCTTTTTCTTGTTTTCTGTTCATTTTGTTGTCATGCATTGAGGGCAATGCAACCCTTGAGTTTGGAGGTAGGCAGTCTTCTGTTATTTAATGAACTTTTTAATTTGTGTCTTTAATTTGTGTCCTATCTTAGTTATTTTTTGTGTTAAAAAATTTGGCTTAAGTCTTTGAACTACACTTAACTGTCGCGACAATCTCTGTCGTGGCAGTGCCTTTAGGATGTTTTAGGAATTATTTAGAACCTTGCTATAGTTCTGAATTTCAAAAACACTTTTGTGACTTATATGTTGTCTAGACTTCTGTTAGTAAACTAGAGTAGAAAAGCTTAATCACTTGAGTTGCCCCTAGAGGTGCCTAACACTGGCTCTAGGAAAAGAATAAAAGAAAAGAAAAACTTAGACTCAATACCCCTAGAGGTGCCTAACACCGGCACTAGGAAGATAGCTAGAGGTGCCTAAAATAGGCTCTAGTAAAATCAAAATAAGAAAAACTTGAGTCTAAATTCGAAAAAACTAAAGGAGCCTAAGAATTGCCTCCAAGAAAAAAAATCAGTTTGGCATAAAAATTAAGTGAGTAGCATAACTATTCTTGTTGCTAAAAGAGTCTAGGCACGTATTTGTTCACAAAACCTGCACACACTTGCACAAGAATTATAGCATTGTTCCGGATGAATCCATAAACAATTGAAATGGTACTGCTCTTGATAGAGAAAGGGTTGCAGGTAATGGTAGTTCACTGAATTAAGCCAAGCCAAAAAAATCATTCTTAGTTAGGTTGCATCTGCTTGAGGACTAGCATCAACTTGAGTTTGGGGGTGTGTTGAGTGCATAATAGTTCTATATTTTACCCCTCATTTACCCATATTTTTGTTGCTTTCAAGCATGATTAATTGCATTTAGGATCGATTTTTACATACACATCACAATTAGATAAAACTGCATAGATGTTGCTGAAATTGGTCACTTTTGCAGGTATCTGTTGCGGAGGCAATCCAGGGCAGCAAAGGAGCAGAGGCGAGTTGCAGAGCTGGAATTGAAGGACAAGAGCATTGTCTGTCGTGACACCGGCAGCAATGGCGATAGAGAGACACTAAGGTGGAAAAGTGAAGTGGAGCTCGACAAATAGAGGATTTCAAGTTGGTCTGTCGTGGATCACTCCCATATTTTTCTAAGTCCTAGAGCAGTAGGAAGGTCAGGCCCAAAGTTCAAGGAAGAAAGTCAAAGCAAGAAAAGAGGACGAATTAAAGGCATTTACTCAGAAGATTTAGTCTTTAATAGAGTTGTACTTTAATTTAATCTTGTATTCTTACCATATTAGAAAACTTGGACCCAAGGCCTATATAAAGGCATGTAATTCGACCTAGGGGAGGACATCTAGCTCGTAGCAGTCTTACCCCAAAAACCCTAGTTGTTTCTCTCTCTCCATCATGTTCTAAACTTCCCCAAGGGCTAAGGGTTGATCTTGTAAAGTAGTTGTAAGGATTGCATTGTTCTTAGGATTTCTTTTGTTCAAGTAATAAAACTTCAAGTTTATTTACTCTGGTTTTCAACATCTCATAAGAGCATCGGGAGAGCATTGTGAGGTTATCCATTTGCTTAATATCGGGAGAGTTAAGCATTCGAAAGGAGTAAATATGTGTTTTCCAGTTTATGGTTAAACCATCTTGGCTTAGGGATAAGTACAAGGTTAAGTGGCTAAAGAAGAATTCACAATTGGTGTTCACCCTTTGATTCACGACGGGAGGTATCATCCAAGACGTGTTCATCAACAGAACTTGGACCTAGGAATAGGACAAGTCATAACAGGGATTCTTGCCAAGCTTGAAGTACGAAGTTGTTGATCGCTTCCGTGAAAACAACGGACCTCTGCCGCGACAGGCACGACGACATAACAACAAAAGCTCCTCTGAACAGTGCAACACCTGCACTACTGAGCAAATCAATATTGGCCTATTCTCTCAATCTGTTTACCTTATCTTTTATTTCAGTTATCACTCAAGATTTTTCCAAAAAAACATTTAAACTATTTCTTTTTCCTGTGCAGCAATCTAAGGATAAAGTTATTTACAGTCCCTGTGGAGACGATATCTGAAACTCTAGTATCACTTTACTACTTGCATCGTGTACACTTGCACACAACAATAACTCTCTCTGACTGACCATCTAACTGTGGGTGATACGAAGTACTGAATTTCAACCAAGTTCCCAAAGCACGATGCAAACACTCCCAAAATCTAGCTATAAATCTCATATCTTTGTATGATACTATAGACTTCGGTATACCATGCAGCCTTACAATCTCACTGATATACAACTCGACCAACCTGTCTAAGGTGTAGGTAGTATGAATAGGTACGAAATGGACACACTTAGTGGATCTATCAACTTTCACTCATACTGAATTCTTCTTCGAAGGCGTCAACAGAAAACTTGACACAAAATCCATAGTAATATGTTCCCACTTCCATTCCGGAATCTTCAATGGCTGTAACAAACCTGAAGGAAACTGATGCTTGGCCTTAACACGCTGGCAAACCATACATCTACTCACATACTCGACCACATCTTTCTTTAACCCAATCCAGAAGTACTCATTTTCAGCCCACGGTACATCTTCGTACTACCCAGATACATAGCAAAAGAACTGTTATGAGCTTCATTCAAGATAGTACACCTCAACTCGGCATCTTCTAAAACAACTACTCTATCCTTGAAACACATTATCCCATTCTCACCAAAGCAGAAATTTGTGAGTTTACCCTCGGCTATATCTTGCACGTGAGGTGACAAAGGTCTGTCTTGCAACTGTTTCTCTCGAATCAACTGAACTAATGAAGGTTGAACCTATAGCTCGGCTATCAAACCACCATCTTGAGACACACTCAATCTAGCAAACATAGCTCGCAACTCAACTACCACTTTTCTACTCAAAGCATCAACCACTACGTTTGCCTTATCTAGATGGTACTCTATCGTGAGGTCATAGTCTTTAAGGAGCTCTAACAACCTACGATGTCTAAGATTCAACTCTCTTTGTGTCATAAGGTACTTCAAACTCTTATGATCGATGCACACTGTGCACTTCTCACCGTAAAGGCAGTGTCTTTAAATTTTCAAAGCAAACACTACAGTAGTTAACTCTATGTCATGAGTGGGGTAGTTCTTCTCGTAAACCTTCAACTGTCTCGAAGCATAAGATACAACTCGTCTTTCTTGCATAAGCACACAACCTAAACCTACATATGATGCATCAACGAAGATTACGAACTCTTTCCCCGGTTCAGGCTGAATCAAAATAAGAGCTTCTGTCAATGATTTCTTCAACTTTTCAAACGCTTGTTGCTATGCATCTGTCCACTCATACGAAACATTTTTCTAAAGCTATTTAGTCAAAGGTGCCGCAATCTTCGAGAATCCCTCAACAAACATTCGATAATACCCCACCAAGCCTAGGAAACTATGGATTTCGGTCACTGACTTCGGTTGTTTCCAATCCACTATTGCTTCTATCTTCGTGGGATCCATACTAATCCCATCGGTTAAGATCACATGACCTAGAAAGACTACTTCCCTAATCCAAAGCTCACATTTACTCAACTTGGCATACAACTAATTTCCAAGCAAGGTTTGTAGCACTAATCGCAAATGCTCATCATGTTCTTCCTCGGTCCTGGAGTACACTAAAATGTCATCTATGAACACTACTAGAAATCTATCAAAATACTCGTGAAACACTATGTTCATCATGTGCATAAATGCAGTTGGGGCATTAGTCAAACCGAAAGGCATTACCAAGAACTCGTAGTGCCCATATCGTGTACGGAAAGTTGTCTTCGGTAAATCCATATCTTTTACCTTCAACGGATAATAGCCGAATCTCAAATCAATCTTCGAAAATACTGTAGCACCTCTCAAATGATCAAGCAAATCATGGATTCGTGACAAAGGATACTTGTTCTTTACTGTTACCTTATTGAACTGCCTATAATATATGCACATCCTCATACTGCAATCCTTTTTCTTTCACAAACAAGACCGGAGCACCACACAGAGAAATACTAGGCCTCATGAAACCTCTGTCTGATAGTTTCTAAAGTTGTGTCTTCAACTTTTTCAACTCTTTAGGTGCCATTCTATACGGAGCAATGGATACGGGAGCAGAATCTAAATACATCTCAATAGCAAACTCAACATCTCTATCTGGAGGCAGATCCGGCAACTCTTCTGAAAAGACACTCGGAAAATCAAAAATTGTTCTGATGTATTGCGGTCTAACTTCACTCATGTTCGGATTCATCACCTAGGCAAAATATGCTTGACAACCCAAATCCATCAATCTCTGAGCTTCTAAAGCCGAAACAACATTGGACAAGAACTTAATATTCTCGCCAACTACTACAACCCCATAATCATCCTCAAGTCTCAAGGAAACTCTCTTGGTCTCAAAGTATACCCTAGCTCTATGCTCTATGAGCCAATCCATGCCCAAAATCACATCGAAATCATAGAACAACAATTCCATTAGATCGATCAGAAACACATGACCCTGAATCATCAAATAACACCTACTGTACATTTTCCTAGCTACCACGGTCTCACCAAAAAAACTAGTAACATTCACACCTACCTCTAACCACTCATACGGTAAATCTAAAGATCCTGCATGCTCACCCAAAATGTATGAATGTGTCGAACCCGAATCTATCAACAAAAGCAAGGATAAAGACTGTAACAAGAAATTACATGCGATGATATTCGTGTCATTTCTGCCCTCTCGTTGCGCATACAACCTAGCCGGTCCTCCACCCTCGAGCTGAACTACTACCATATGAGCTACATTTCTCTGACCATCATTCCTTGGCTGAAAGTTACCTAGACCGCGCCCACGGCCTCTCTGATGCTCAAAACCTCGAACTGGGGCACGTCCATCCCTAGCCGGGTGAGGACAGTTACGCCTCAAATGATCTCGGGATCTACAGTTTCAACATACCTCAAAGATAGACATACACTCGCCCGGATGGCACCTTCCACATCTAGTGCACTCGGAAGTGTGAACAACAGCTCCTTGGCCCTGATGGCCACGTCCATGGTTACCGCCTCTACGTCTCAACTCAGGCTGATATCTCCTATCTTTGTGCCTTTTGGCATGCTCTCTATCCCGTTTCGTGTGTCGTTTTTTTGAATCAGACCCACTAGCATGAGTGTTCGAACCTAAACTCTGCTCAATATCCTTGGCCTTAGAGTCCAAAATATCAAACTCGGTGTAATCAGAAGCAAGCATATATGTCTTCACATCCCTAGTCAAACCATAACGAAAGCGCTCACACCGTTCTCTCTCATTGAGAACCAACTCGGGAGCATGTTGGCTCAACCTCATATAGAGCGATTTAGGTGTCCTCTATTTATGAGCGCAAGTGCACACTTTTGTCAAGTTATAGTATAAAAGATATCGTCTCCCACATGAATTAGAACGGCTCCGATGAATGTTTTTCTGTACAAGGAAATAGTAATTTTCACAATTAAATTTCTGAATACGGAAAAATAAAAACACAAATAAAATAAGATAGTGATGATAAGGATGATAGGGAGAGATAAGGTCGATAGATTGGGTAAGGTAATTGTAGCTCAGTAGTGTGTAGACTGTATTGCAAAGCCTAAGTGTGTTTTATGCTGCCATGATTTGCTGCCTCGGCGGGTAATTGCAGCTGCGATCCTGTCACACGGCCGCAGCGGGTCTCTGCTCTTGCAACTTTCGTTGTCTTGGCAGGTGGAATGGAGATAAGTCCTAGGGGCAAGTCTGGTAGATACTCCAAGTTCAACAGAGCAATTCTTAAGTGATCCTTCCTATGTCTAGGCAAGGATTCTATCACCACGTGATGTAGGCAATACCTAACAATCTCAGCATAAACTTAACACAAGCAGTCGATATTTGGTTGCTCCTTTTAGCCGCTGAAATTCTAACTTATGTCTAAGTCGAATTAGTCAACACCTCGACATGATGAGACCATGCTTAACCCTTTCGTGAGTTTGACACTCTCATGCCCGATAAATGGATTTCCTCAACTAGACTTTTGGAACTAATTGAAGAAGTGAAGAACATGAATTAAGCAAACTTGAGAATATTTATTGAAAACACATTTAAACTATTACAATCGTTTCTCACAAGTACTTTACATACAAAAACTAAAATTCTGTACAACTAGGCAGCAATCGGTAGCAGTGCTGCTACGGTAGTGTCCTTGGCGGCACTTGGAACTGCTTCAGTACAACTCCTTTTGCTCCCAGCTTTCCTGTCCTCTCCTCCTCTATTCAGCTACGACACCTAAAAATAAAAACTAAACTAAAACAATATCTTTTCTTAACCAAACATAAAATATTCAATAAAAGCGTGGTGAAAGAGCAAATACTTTTATTATGAATGCAATGGACCTAAATATGCCTAAATGAGCTTAAGAACAGCAATAATAAGGGCAAGAATGTGTACAAAATATAGAACTTGTAGACACACTACACACCCCCAAACTTGAACTATTGATTTTCCTCAAGCAATGCAACCTAACTAGTAAACCTGCCCCTTGCACAAAATTAATAGAAGCGTAGTCTTTAACTTGATTCCTTACCTCAAGGTCATGGCACCTATTTAATGTTAGTGATAGGGAATGGCGTGAATTAACTTAGAATTTAATTTTCTTAGTGTCAATGCAGTGTGTGCATGTCTGTGTCCATGCTAAGTATGCTAAGTTAATAAAGAATGCTAAAAATAATTAGATTACTAAAAAGGATACGATTTGCTGCCTTGGCAACATAGTTAGGCACTTCTTTCTTCTTTTTCTAATCGTGGCTTTAAGGGCTTCAGCATATCACAACTATTCTCCAGGTCTGAAGCTAGGATAGGTGCACACTACGAAACTTCGAACCCTTCGAATAGAATCATCATGTGAAGGCTTTCATTCACTCTTGCTAATTTGTCTGTCACTTCAATTAATTTCATATACTTGGACATTGATAGCAGCTGAGTATCCTTGCTCGTGATCCTTTCTAGAGCCTATTTCGGTTACCTCTAAGGTATTAAGAATCCTTTCTAGAGACTGTTTCGGGCACCTCTAGGGTATTAACCATCCTTCCTAGAGCCTGTTTCGGGAACCTCTAGGGTATTAAGCATCTTTGTGCTGCTGCGCAGCGGCAAACCTGTATCCAATTAAGAAATTTTCATTAAATAAAGCAGGTAGTGTTAAACTTTGAACTCGAGCAAAAATTCAGCATTTAACAGACAATGTAAGAATAATTGGCAAAAAGAAAAAATTTCTAAGTATTATTCATGCTTCATCCTATGGTTAAGTCAAATTTTAAGTATGGTGCGAATATAAGTAATCGACTAATCTATCATAGACATAAGTTTTTAAACTAAGAATTTCTATTTCATTAAGTGCTTAGGGCAGAATTTACATATGCTCCTATATGTTGCTAAATGCATCTAAAGAAAACATAGAGGACTATCCCCCCCCCCCCAAAACTCAAGGCTGGCATTGTCCTCAATGCCTTACAAAAAATATAAAAACGAAAAAAAATAAAATAGAAAAAGAAAAACAGAAAAATTAAAAGAAAATATAAAAGAAATAAAAATAAGAAAAGGGTACTATAGAGTAGGGGATTTCCCCATTGTTACGGCCGCGCCGGAGGAGGATTCTGATGAGGCGGTAAAGACGAGGCAGCGTGTGGAAGAAGTTTTCACTGTTGGGCTCTTCTTCTTACCACGTGGTGGCTAGATGCGATTGGGAGTGGGTCATTTTGCTGGTGCTTCTGGCTCAGACCCTTCACCTGGAGACTTGGTCGCATTAGTGGGTCGCTTCCTTTTACCTGCTGCCTCTGCCGGTTCATCGTCGAAGGAGTCAGATATCTCCATGTCTGAGGCCTCGGCTTCTTTGGCGGCTGCTTCCTTTGCTGTTAGGGAGGCGGCGGTAGTTTCCTCCCTTTTCTCAGAATCTGACGAGGAGGTGAGGTTGGATGGGAGTGGGTGAGGTCCTTCTCTTGGGGCGGATGTGTGGCCCCTCGTAGTCGGTAGCAGCTGGAGTGGCAGCTGGTCTGGGTGTGATATGGGTTGGTTTAGAGGCTGCTAACTCCGTTGGGAAGGCATGCCAATTTGGGACGTCATCGTGGTATTTGTGTAGCAAGTAGGCCACAAAGGCCTCTTGCACCTCCGCAATTTATTTGGTGAAGATTACCTCCTTGTGCTTGATCCTCTGGCTACTTTCCACAAGGCTTTGCAGTAGAGGGATTACAGCGGAGGGGAGGGCAGCATCACTACTGCCTGCTACGGCTGGGTGGCGGTAGGTTGAGACGACGGTTGGGTGGTTTTCTGTGTTTCCGGCTCTATCTCTTGTATCATCTGGAGGCGCACCTTCTTTTTCCACCCTTCCTTGGTGGCAATGATGGTGTCTTTTGGGTGTGGCGGCACACGGAATTGGCGCATAGGCCTGTGATGAGCGCGGGGAAGACAAGAGGTCCCTTGGAGTTGGGCTTGTCTGCGTGGGCATAGATCTCCTCAAGAATTACTTCGCCAATGTAGTTTGGTCGCCCCTTCATAATGCTGTGGATAAGGGCCAACTGCGGCCTATTGACTGTTGATCCGTGAGAAGTGGGCATCAGGCAGCGTTGGATGAAGTTGCTCCAAAGGATGGCCTCCGGCAGTAGATCGTGGTGGTTGACTGATCTGTTATTCTTGTCGGTTATCCACTTAGTGTTGGACCGGCAGATGTCTTTCTTGATCTTTTCGTAGTCAGTTGCCATTAAATAGGACCTCCATTCTTCATGTGGATTCCCTCTTATTTATATGTCGTAGAAGTTGTTGATTGTTTCCGCTGTGAGCTTGACTCCTTTGTTGCGGACATAGACAAAAGGGTTTCCCGGTGTAGGCTTATGGGCATAGAATTTTTGCACCTGGTTGCTATTTATTTCCTCTGGCTGCCGTGCGAAAATATCCCATCCCAAGTTGCGAACTCTTTTGAATATGGTGGGTTCAAGGCCAAGATCCCTATCTTGCATGGTGTATTGGAACCCTATTTCTTCCTAGAGTTTCCGCTCTGTAAAGTGCTTCTTGTAAGTTGCCGCTACAGCAGGGTTTAAGAACCTCTGAAAAGTTGGCTTGGAGGTTGAGGCGGTTTGTTTTGATGTGGCCATAACTGTGAGAACGGTTGTGTTTTTCTAAAGAAAGGAAAAGAAATTGCAAGAAAGTAAAGCAAACGAAATCTTGAAAGCAAAGAAGACAAGAAAAATTGAGAGTAAAAAAATAGCAAAGTGAAGTATGAGGAGAGAATAGTTGGCCTTATATAGCCGCTACTCTCCGCTGCCTTGGCGGGCACGCTGCCAACGGGCGGTAATGATTGCGACATGATTTACGCGCTTTTAGCCGTTACGCAAATATCCGTTCTACCAGATGTTGCAAATGTAGTCGTTGCGGCTAGCCGTTATGAAGCCACTAGCCGTTATGCTTATATGCCCTAGGCCGCCTTGGTCGCTAGTTGGGCTTCTCCTTTATTCTTTCATCCTTCTTGGTGTTGCCTTCTTTCCTAACCTGAAATAAATTAAATGAAAAAAAATAAAAAAATAACTGAAAATTAAATCTAATCCTGATGCATAAAAATAAATTAAAGATAAAAAATAAAAAGTAGGTTATGTTGGGTTGCGCATCTCCCAAACATAACCACTTCCTGAGGGTTTTGTGTTTTCCTTTTCATCCAGGCATGTCCATCCTCTCCTCAAGTGGGTGTTGGCTGCCATCTTTGCCGCCCTGGCGGGACATACACCTAAGACAAACAAGAGCATTTTTTTAAATAAAATAAACATAAATTTAAGTGCAAAACCTAAAATAGAAGTACAGAAATCCAAACACAGTTGTTGTTGCCAATCCCCGGCAACGGCGCCAAAAACTTGTAGAGCGATTTAGGTGTTCTCTATTAATGAGCGCAAGTGCACACTCTTGTCAAGTTATAGTATAAAAGATATCGTCTCCCACAGGGACTGGAACGGCTCCTATGAATGTTTTCCTGCAAAAGGAAATAGTAATTTGCACAATTAAATTTCTGAATGTGGAAAAATAAAAACACAAATAAAAAAAGATAGTGATGATAAGGATGATAGAGAGAGATAAGGTCAATAGATTCGGTAAGGTAATTGTAGCTCAGTAGTGTATAGACTGCATTGCAAAGCCTAAGTGTGTTTTATGATGCCATGATCTGCTTCCTCGGCGGGTAATGGTGGATAGCAGTTGTGAACCTGTCACACGGCCGTAGCGGGTCTCTGCTTTTGCAACTTTCGCTTTCTCGGCAGGTGGAATGGAGATAAGTCCTGGCGGCAAGTCTGGCAGATACTTCAAGTTCGGCAAAGCAATTCTTAAGCGATCCTTCCTATGTCTAGGCAAGGATTCTGTCACCACGTGATGTAGGCAATACCTAGCAATCTCAGCGTAAACCTAACACAGGCAGTCGACGTTTGGTTACTCCTTTTAGCCGCTGAAATTCTAACTTATGTCTAAGCCGAATTAGTCAACACCTCGACATGAGACCGTGCTTAACCCTTTCGTGAGTTTGACACTCTCGTGCCCGACAAATAGATTTCCTTAACTGGACTTTTGGAACTAATTGAAGGAGTGAAGATAATGAATTAAGCAAACTTGAGAATATTTTATTGAAAACACACTTAAACTATTACAATTGTTTCTCACAACTACTTTACATACAAAAACCTAAACCCTAAGAGGATTGGGTCGCGACCTCTTAAACCTCCGTTAATCTATCTATCTACCTCTCCACTATATCCTCTCATGCCCCTATACCCTCACATACATGGGTATATATAGGGCTCATGGCCTAAGTTTAAGTCCTCCTTGGAGTAGAATTACTTAAAGTAACTTTACATTAAATGTTAACTCCTTTTTACTTAAATGTGGACTATTTGGACGTTGTCTTCTTCAGTAAGTAAAGATAAGTACTCCTACTTATCAATCTTTAATCAAATTTTCAGGCCGCTACCGGCTTCAGATAATTGCAAGACTGGGCTCGTTGAACTTAAGAAATTGTCCTCTTTCAATCGCGACCCATCTTGACTAAGTCGATTTAACTCCTGCCTGGGCAGCAATCGGCGGCAGTGCTGCTGCGACGGCTTCCTTGGCGACACTTGGAACTGCTTCAGTACAGCTCCTTTTGCTCCCAGCTTTCTTGTCCTCTCCTTCTCTATTCAGCTACAACACCTGAAAATAAAAACTAAACTAAAACAGTATCTTTTCTTAACCAAACATAAAATATTCAATAAAAGTATGGTGAAAGAGCAAATATTGTTATTATGCATGCAATGCACCTAAATATACCTAAATGAGCTTAAGAACAACAATAATAAATGCAGGAATGTGTACAAAATATAGAACTTGTGGACACTCTACACCTCACAAACTGTACCTCATACTCTGACATCGTCTTACCACCCTGAACCAAAGCCATAAATTCCCTCTTCTTTTCATCCTGATATCGGGCTCCAAGGTACTTCTTTCTATGGTTGTTCTGAAGAATTCCCAAGTGACATCTGCCTTCGGCATACCTGAAATAATTGAAGTCAACCAAGCATATGCATCCCCTAAAGCAAGGAGACAACACAACCCAACTTACGAGTGCCTGAGCACTCCATCTGACCTAAGATTCGTGTAGTGCTCTCGAGCCAAGCCTCTGAACCTTCGGGAGTCAAACCACGGAACTCGACTCTGCCCAAACTACGAAGTCTCTCAATGGGTAAACCAGTCCCGCACCCTGAGGTGGTGCTACAGCATGTATGTCGGCTAAGGCTGTCTGAAAAGCCCTGGCTATGGTCTGAATCAAATGAGTCATGTCCGCACCAACCTAACCCTGGCCAACCTGAGGTCCATTACCATCACCTCCAACATTCGCACCAGTCTGAGGTACACTACCTCCAACATTCACCCCATTACCATCGGGAGCAGGAGGAATAAGAGGCACGTCCCCGGGTGTCTGGTCACCCGCTCTAGGCTATCCTCTCGATCCCACCATAACGAAGATACAATCTAAAACAAAAAAAAAAACATAACACACAAGAAAACATTGGGTCAGCAAGGGCAAAGATCCAAGTGTTCGAGCTCTTTTAACCAAAACCATTTTGCAATAACAATACTTAGAAATGGGGAGGCTCGACTACTCTTCAATCAACAACAAGAACGAGAAATCATGCTTTCACACACCATGCAACGGCAAACAAACAAAACAAAAACTTACTTGACTTGCCTTCCCGAAAGACCTCGAAATTGAGGCTCTAATACCACCAAATATAACCCTCTCGACCCGGCCTAGCCATCAGACCAAATCGAACGGGTTACACGGGGAAAACTGAAGAAAAACCCGTTAAGGCCTTGCTCCGATTAGCAACCCTAAAAATTTTCTTTTAATATAATCTTGTCTAAATGCCATATTTGAAACTTATGTGAGGAGGCAAACAGCGGAAAAGCAAACACAAATATGAACCAAGAAATACGAACATTAAAGGATAACTTCTAGCCATTTTACTTCAAGCCGTATTGATACACCTAAGGCATGTATCGATACGCCTTCAACGGTCAAACTTCCCAAGGTCAATTCCAAGAGACCGAATTGATACCATACAAGCTGGTATCGAAACGCCCTAAAAGGTCAAGCTCCCAAAAGTCAACATCAGGACCGTACTGATACCCCAATTTCTCGTCAAAATCTCAGATTTCTAGTGATCCAAAACGATATCAGTACGCCCCCACGTATCAGTACGATATGCTCAAAACAAGGGACAGTATCGATACTGCCCTTGAGCGTATCGATACCCCCTACACAGAAAGATAGAATTCTACAATTTTAAGCACAAGGGGACTAACACAAACACACTAAGCAAGCATTTAAACAACTCCTAAACACATACATGACTTAAGGCAACCATGAGCATTCGTTTTAAACAAGGGAAACAATCAACGAGTCAAGATTCAACATGGCATGATTTATTAAAGGAAACATCCATGCTTAGCATTCATAAAAGGGGTCAAAAGACAAACCATGGCATATTTCAACATTTAAAACATGTTACCAACAAAAGCAACCACACGAGAGTTTAGACACCAACTCCCCAACACAAAAGTATAGCACTCTCATTCTCTAAGTATTATTACAACCATGAAAAGCCATACTTGAGCTAGCAAATGAACTCCAAGGTTCCTCCTTTGCCCCACTTGCCTCCCGTAGCCACTAATGATATGCATTGTTGGAAGAGAGAGTGTAAGCTTGAGAGCTTAGTGAGCGGAGCTCAAAATCACAACAACAACAACAACAATACAGTTTCAAAACATATATCTATTTTAAAGACAAAACCATAAGGAGGGGAAAATACTAAACTGAAAACATAAGACGAGTCCATGGTGTGCACATGCACAACCATACCCGGTGGGACTACACATCATCGTTCACAAACAACTAGCATATTTCCGGTGGGACTACACATCACCGTACTCATCTACTAGTCAACTTTCGGTGGGACTACACATCACCGTATTCAACAACACCCTTCCCATTAACCATCACGTGAGGATTTGACAACAACAACAACATAATAACATTCAAAAGGATGTAAAAGCAAAGAGCATTTCACCCAACAACACTATAATCACATTCATCAACACTTAACAAAATAAGGCGATATTAGTTAAACTTACACTTGAGCTTAGGTCGGCCCCTAAAGCTCAATCCAAACCCCAAGAAAACCTCTTTGAAACATTTCAAAGCTTTAAAACATTACCACTCACCAGCACAACCCGAACGATAGTCGAAACACCAATTTCAAGCCTCCGTAACACCGGGTATCGCGTCCGAAGTACCCAAATCAATCCCCTCTACTTTAAGGCAACCCAAACCAGAACATTAGAATACTAATATACTTGTAAACCAACAACAACCTGGAAATCCAACTTCTTATAACTAAAACACATTTAATTCAAACCCAAATTTCACCCAAAACCTCACCAATTTCGCTCTAAACAAATCCCAAACTGAATCCATCGATTTCAACCATCAAAACACATCAAATCTCATCTAGGAACATCCCCCAACCACAATGGAACCAAGAACCACGAAATCAACCCAAAGCTAACCTAAAAACTTCATATTTTCAACCCAAAATCCCATTTTTTTGACCCATTTCGGGTTTCCCATTACTAAGCCAACATTCCAACATGTCTAACCACTCAAAACTTAGCTTAAAGCACATGTAAAACCATGGATAATCAAACCTACGAAAAATCAAGTGAAAATACTCATTTTTCCAACTCAAAACCAAAATGAAATATAATGGGTTTAGAAGAAAGATTTCATTGATAACAAGTCAAATAAGTAAAAACCAAAGTAAATGAGAAGTTACCTTGCAAATTCTTGATAAAGGAATAGTTTTTGGATTGGAGGGAAGAAACTAACGTGAAATCTCTTTTGCTAAAAAATGAAGATGGTAGCTTTTTAGTGAAATGGCCTTTTTGATTTCAAAATACCCTTTTTAATTTCTTTTGGGAAATTCCTCTTCTGCCACTCAAAACTTCCTTTTTTCCCAAATGTATTTTAAAAACCATTTTATTAGAAAGGGGGTCCCTGAAATTAGCCCTAACAAACAAACTAACTCGTACCGAACTTGAACCGGATCCGATTACCTTTCGGACCCTAAACTCGGGCCGTTACAACTAGATTGTCTCACATATAAATTTGATTTTTCCCAAATTGTTTTTCTTTTGGAGTTCATTGGAAATCAAGTCTTTTTCTTTCTTAAGATCATCAATTTCTTTTTGATGATCTTTTTCCATCGTTTGAAGCAAATTTTGTAAATCTAAAACTTTAAGCTCAAAATCTTTGATTTGTTTGCTTCAAACTCTAAATTGGTTTTAGAAACCAAATCATTTTCAATTTTTAACTTTGAAATCAATTTCTTGTTTTTTGAAAAAGAAGCCTTGAATTCAAAAACCAATTCATCATAGGCTTCTTGTAACTTATCAAATGAATATGAATTAGAACTAGAAGAGTTAGAAGTTACCTCCCCCTCATTGAGGGCCATGAAGCATAGGTGGGCTACCTCATCGTCGGTGGAGTCTTCATCACTATATGTCGCCACATATGCTTTCTTTGAAGATGATCCATTTTTGTTGGATTTGTGGGATTCTTTCATCTTCTTCTTCGATTCATGCTTGCATTTTTCCATCTCGCTCTTCATGAACCATGTGAATTTCTTGAAGAGATAGGTCATCTCTTCATCTTCGCTTTCCTTCTCACTTAGTTCTACATGATAACATGTGGAGGATTTGAGAGCAATCGAACTAGCATTGATGCATATCTTCATGATCTTCTTCTTCCCCATATTTCTTATCTCTTCCTTCTTCTTCTCCTTTTTTTTTTGTATTTCTTCATGATTTGGTGAGTGAGAAGTGACCCCATGAGTTCATCAAGCTTCAAGGTCTTGAGATTTTTGGTTTCGATGATGGCGGTCTTTTTCGAATCCCATGACTCATGAAGGGAGTAGATAAGCTTCCAGACAAGCTTTTCTTTCGGAATGACTTCTTCATAGCCTTTTAGTCCATTGGTGATGGTGTAGAATCGATGGAACATCTTCTCAATGTCCTCTTCCGGTTCCATCTTGAAGTTCTCATACTCGTGGTTGAGAAGGCCGATCTTGGTTTTCTTTTACTTCATTTGTTCCCTCATATGTGACTTCAAGCTTGTCCCTTACTTCCTTGGCACTCTCACAAGAAAACATCTTCTCATAGATGTTGAGGCTAAGTGCACAAAATATGAAGTGCAAAGCCTTGTAATTTAGTTCCATCTTCTTGCGTCCGTCGGCACTCCAATTCACCTTGCCTTTTTATGGTACGAACGGGTCATCCTCAATAATGTCCCAAAGCTTGTAATCTTTGGATTTGACAAAGAACATCATTTTTGTCTTCCAATAAGCATAGTTGGTCCCGTAGAAGAAGGGTGGGTTGTTGATGGATTGTGCCATTGAACCGGTTGTTTGAAATGTAGTTTGAGCTTGCCGGATCACCTCAATAGAATGTTAATCCTCTTCAATTGAGCCAAGCTCTGATACTAATTGTTGAGCTCGATGGTCACAACCGAGATGCTTGCCAAGTGTGGAGAAGATTAAATTTTGGGTGTTTTTGTGGAAGCTAAAAGATAAAGAAAATTGACAAGAGATTTACAGTGGTTTGGCTTTCTAACCCAAAGCCTACATCCACTACCTTAGCTTCCTACTAAGGATTTCAACCAAATTCACTAAGAATTTCGTTCCATTTTCTCAGATTAGGAGGAAACCATTACAACGATCAAGCTTTCTACCCAAAGCTTGATCAAACACTCTCTTACAAGAGAAATTCTAAGAAAACTTGAAATCCCTCTAATAGGTATTTGTTTGCACTATTAAGCACTCACCCAAAACCTAAAAACTTGAGCAAATTTGACAATTAAGCTCACAGGTGTTGTCTATACAAGGAATATACAATAAAGCTCTAAAGACAATCTTTTATCATATTGTTGTTGACAATTGAAGCATTAATCATCTCTTGATGCTTGGAGGTCCCTTTTATACTCCTAATTGAGTTTATAGCCGTTGAGGACCGTTGGAGTTGTTTTAGAGCCGTTGGAGCCTTTATTTCCTACCATAAATGTAGTTCGACAGCTTGGCGTATCGATACCCTTGAAATTGTATCGATACAGTCCCAATAAAGAAATAGTTGTTGAGCAACTGCAGGTGGTGCGTATCGATACGCATAGTAAGTGTATTAGTACGGTCCTGCAATTTAAAAGACCGTTGGGGGTAGTTGGGCGTATCGGTATGCGGCACAACCGTATCGGTACTCGAATTAGTTGTTGGGTATTTTAAAGCATACCGTATTGATACTGCAAGGCGTATCGATAAGGGTTTTGGCTATTGGAAAATCATTGTAGTTGAAACCCTAAGACGTATCGGTACGGTATCAGACCGTATCGGTATGGGTACTTGAAAAGCACGGTTTTGACTACTTTAAATGCACTTTAAATCATTTCAAAGCCTTGTAAAACCCTTAAATATATTTTCAAGTTGTTTTTTACTAAAAACATATTTTAAATTCTTTTCAATTTAGTCCAAAACATTTTTCAAATATTATATCAAATCATTTAGTTCTACAGTTTCTATTTTGGTTAGTGGATCGTTAGTCTCCGTTACTTGGCTAATGAGTAGCTGAGATGGTGACTTAAAAAGTTAAAATAATATTCTTTCTTTTTCAGGAATGTCCATCAAATTCCAGGGATCAATTAGCTGAGTTGCTAACTGTTGAATCTGTCAAAAGAGGAAAATGTTAACCTCAAAATTCTATTTATTGGAACATAAGTATGAAGAAGAATATATTTAACTCATATATCTACATTCACTGCAAAGATGATTTCATAAGGACGTATACCAATCTGTGATAGTTCAAGTAACAAAGCATTAAGAAGAAAAATGGGTAATCCATTTTTGAAAGGGAAAAAGAAAGAAAAAAAGAATGAAAAGAATTGTTGTATACAACAAGATACCTTATGAAGGCCTTTGTTTCTTATCTTCGTTTAGAGCTGAAATCATCTTGGTCAACCTCGATAGTGTGTCATTGCTGATGCTCTTTAACTGTGAAGGAGACAATTCCCACGCTTCAAAAGCTGAAGGAAGCATGGTGTAACGAACCAATAAACAGAAGAGAAGAATTGTTGGGGGTAAAGAAATAGATTCACAGTCAAGGGGAGGAAGAATGTATTCAGAGAGAAGAAGGGGACAACATTTCATCTAAACAAGCATAAGCATTCTGTTAGCCCTACTCTCCTCTTTAACCCTACTGACTGGAACGACAGCGTTTGGCCAACAAACGCCAAAACGCACCATTTTACTTAACTACATAAAGTCTCTAAACACATAATTAAAAGCCAACTGTTCACAATTTAAATGCAATATTTAAGACTGTTACAATACTCCGCCCTTCAAAAGCATCCTTGTCCTCAAGGATCAAAACCAGGGAACCGCAACTTCAGATCATATAAAATCTCCCATGTAGCATCTTCCGGAAAAGAGTTGGACCATTCAACCAGAACCTCGGTGACAGCTCTATTACCCCTTTTTGTCATCCTCCTCTCCAGAATTTTCAAAGGTTCCTTACTAACACTACCATCTGAATCTATAATGGGTAAGTCTGTTTGATGAATTTCTGCTCCGATGTGCTTCTTCAATTGGGACACATGGAAAACAGGGTGTACCTTATATCCTGCAGGCAATGCAAGTTTGTAGGCCACACTTCCCACTTTACTTTCAACCTGGAATGGCTCAAACCATTTTGGGGCTAGCTTGTGATTCATTCTTGCTTCAACAGTTTGCTGTCGATAAGGCTGCAACTTCAAATAAACCCAATCTCCTGATTGTAGTTTATACTTAGTTCTCCTTTTGTCTGCTTGTTGTTTCATTCTTCCTTGAGCTCTTTGTAAGTGAAACTTCAACATCCTAATGGCAGCTTCTCTCTTTTGTAAAGTTCTGTCCACTGAGGCTACCAGAGATTCTCCAGCAATGTAAGGTAAATGCACAGGTGGATCTTGCCCATATAATGCTGTGTAAGGGGTCATTTGAATGGCAGTATGGAATGTGGTGTTATACCACCATTCTGCCAAATGAATCCACTCAACCCACTCCTTAGGTTTATCCCCTATCATACACCTTAGGTATGTCTCTAAACATTTGTTGAGCCTCTCTGTTTGTCCATCTGTCTCAGGATGGTATGTAGTAGATGGAGTCACTCTTACCCCCAATTTTGAGAACAATTCCCTCCAAAAACAAGCTCATAAATACCTTGTCTCGGTCGCAAATAATCTGGCCGGGTAATCCATGTAGCTTAAACACGTGCTCCAAGAACAATTGAGCTACCTCCTGTGCTGTAAAAGGATGTGCCAACGCCACAAAATGCCCATACTTAGTCAGTCTGTCGATCACCACTAAAATAACATCTTTTCCCTTTGACTTCGGCAGGCCCTCTATGAAATCCATACTAATGGACTCCCAAACAGTGTCTGGAACTGGTAAAAGGTTGCAGCAATCCCCTAGGGTGTATCAAGTCTCCCTTATTCTTCTGACAAATTCCACATTCCCTCACCCACCTTCTTACCTCCTTTCTCATTCCCTTCCAGTAAAAAGGACCTGACATTCTCCTAATTGTTGCATGAGCCCCAGAGTGACCTCCCCCTACTCCATTGTGAAAATACTCAAGCAAATCCTTCCTCAAGTTGTCATCATCTCCCACCACTATCTTGCCTTTCCTCTTCAATAACATCCCATTCCAATCATACTTGGAGTGCCTAGCCAACCCCTCTCCAAATCTTCAATAATCTTCTTCAATTTCTGGTCATGTCTCCAACTAGCAGCAATTCTGCTCCAAGTGCTAGTGTTCATACTGCTAATAGCCATTAACTGACAGTTCACAGCCCCTGGGTTTCTAGATAGCACATCGGCCACCACATTATTAATACCCTTCTTATAAACCACCTCATAATCGTACCCCATCATTTTTGCAATCCACTTCTGTTGGGAGGGCGTTGTAGCTTGATTTCCAGCAAGAAACTTCAAGCTTTGATGGTCGGTTCTGATTACAAAATGTCTACCAATCAGATATGTAGCCCATTTCTTTACTGCCATAAGGACAGCTATCATCTCTTTTTCATAAACTGACATTCCCTTATGTTTGCTGCCAAAGCCTTTACTAAAGAAAGCTAGAGGTTTTCCATCTTGGATCAAAACTGCTCCAACTCCAACATCAGAAGCATCAGTCTCCACTATAAAATCAGCAGAAAAATTCGGTAATGCCAGCACAGGAGCAATACTAACAGCATTCTTAAGTTTGTTGAAAGCTTCTTCTTCCACTTGCGTCCATTTCCAAGGTCCCATCTTCAGCAAATCAGTCAATGGCCGTGCAATACTCCCATAATTCTTAATAAATCTTCTATAATAACCCGAGAGGCCTAGGAATCCTCTCAATTCTTTAATGGACACAGGATCTTTCCATTCCATAATACAAGCCACCTTTGACTGGTCCATAGAGATCACCCCATTAGAAATTTTGTACCCCAAATAATCAATTTCTCTTGCGCCAAAACAGCACTTACTAATCTTTGCATACAACTTGTGAGCTCTCAACACTTCTAAAACTTCCTTCAGATGCCCCAGATGTGCTTCCCAATTTTCAGAATAAACAAGTATATCGTCAAAGAAAACCAGAACTGTCTTCCTCAAAAACTCTTTAAATACCTTATTCATCAGCCCTTGGAAAGTGGCAGGGGCATTAGTAAGGCCAAAGAGCATTACTAGAAACTCATAGTGCCCCTCATGAGTTCTAAACGCTGTTTTGTGTATATCCTCATGCCTCATCCTAATCTGGTGATAACCAGACCTCAAGTCCAACTTGGAAAAAATTTTGGCCCTTCCCAATTCATCCAATAACTCCTCAATCACCGGCATTGGGAATTTGTCTTTGTAAGTCATTTGGTTTAACTTCCTGTAATCCACACACATTCGCCAAGAGCCATCTTTTTTCTTTACCATCACCACTGGGGATGAAAAAGCACCGGTACTGTCCCTTATTACTCCAGAACTCAGCATCTCTTGGATCATTCTTTCAATTTCATCTTTCTGCCAATTGGAGTATCTGTAGGGCTTCACCTTTACCACAGCATGCTCATCTATTAAATTGATCTTATGATCTTGCCCTCTTTCTGGTGGTAAGCCTTGGGGTTCCATAAACACATCAGTATAGTCTTGGAGCAGGAGCTGAATACTATCAGGCAACTTTTTGGGACTGTTTTTAAACTCCAACTGGGCATTCAACAATAGCAGGGACACATTATAAGGATCATGAATGCCCCTTAATAATTTCGCACAGTTTTTCGATTCAATGGCCTACACAGGTTCAGGTTGAATTCCCTTCAATTTAATTGTCATATTCCCCTGTTCAAACTGCATTTCCTTAACCAGAAAATTCCATTTGATCTGCCCTAATTCCTTTAAACATTGTATGCCCAATACCATGTCACACCCCTTTAAAGGCAACACCATGAAATCAGTTCTGAAACAATTCCCCTGCACCTTCCACTCAATCTGTCTGCAGATTTCCAATGTCTCTAAACTGCTCCCATCAGCAACTGTAACCTTCACATTGCATTTCCTGTCCACTTTCAATCCCATCATCTTAATAGCTGGCCAACTCACAAAGTTGTGAGTGCTGCCCGAATCTAACAAAGCCACTAGAGATGCTCCTGCTACTTCTACCTTCAGTTTCATGGTATCACAGGTAGAAGCTCCCCACATTGCTTGAAGTGATATCATTGGTGCTCCCTCTCTTTTCGCTGTTTCAGCATGCTCCACACTCAAATCGCCTGTCTCCTCACAATCCAGGAAAATTTCTGGTTCTCCATCTTCATCGATCCCATCTACCACTATTTGGAACAACTGAGATTTCGCACATCGATGACCGGGAGAGTACTTGGCTGCACACCAGAAGCAGAGGCCTTTTTTCCTCCTATCATCAATTTCACTAGCAGATAAAACCTTCCCAGCACCCTTATGACTGTTCTGCGCATTACCCCTCCCTGTATTAGGACTCACCATTGTTGGAGAAGACGTGCGAGAAGTGAAATTAGACCCAGAAGCTTGACTAGGGGCATACCCACTCCTGTTAGGCACACTGGCAATCCTAGAAGGAATACTTAAGGCGGGAAGAGGTGCCGATCGAAGAGAAAGGCTAGACTGTTTCTTGCTGCCAGGGAAAAATATCGATTCCAAATGCCTAGCTAAATGAAATGCTTCGATCAACGTTTTAGGCTTCAACAACTTAAGATATTGACTGATCTCAAGCCTTAAATGATCTTTAAACACACTGAGAACATATTCATCTGGGAGTTTTACCTGGTTCAGCAGGCTGATAAAATCCTCGTAAAATTGTTCCACCGAATCCGTTTGTCTGAGAGCAATCAGTTCTGCAAATGGTTCTTCAAATCCATCCGGCGCAAAGCGCTCACGCAGCTTGACTAAGTACTGGTCCCAAGTCCATTCATTAGAATCATCACAACTACGAATTAGGAATTGGTGCCACTGAAGAGCCTTTCCATCCAGATGCAGCATTACCCAACGAATCCGAGACTCCATAGGAATGGATTCTGCCTCGAAAAATTGCTCCAGCTTAGACAGCCACCCCCGAAAACCAAACCCATCGAATCGAGGGCACATCAGCTTGTAGGCCATGTTCACTGGATGATTTTGCGTTTCCCGTTGAGTATCGCGAGCAGCGTCATCATCTACTACAACGGTTGAAGGGCCCTGGGTCGTCTTGTGTAGCTCCCCCCTTGGAGGAGAAGGAGCTGAAGTCCGAGCGTCCGGTGGAGACCCCAATATGCTACCCGTGTTAATCGTCTTGCCCAAACCAATTTCCAGAAGTCGATGAAGATCGGCCATCATCGCGACACGCATTTCCTTCATTTTGTCGTCAATCTTAGAATCCAAACAAGATTCCAGAGAGCGCAGATCATTTTGAAGCTGAGTTGTTGCCTGTTGCCATTCCGGCTGGGTATTTTGTTCCTGTGTTTCTGGTGCCGTCTGTTGAGCCGCTAACAATGCCTGATGGCGAGTAACAACACCGTCGACCATTTTCCGAGGAGCTGTACTGGTCTCTGATACCTTTGTAACGAACCAATAAACAGAAGAGAAGAATTGTTGGGGGTAAAGAAATAGATTCACAGTCAAGGGGAGGAAGAATGTATTCAGAGAGAAGAAAGGGACAACATTTCATCTAAACAAGCATAAGCATTCTGTTAGCCCTACTCTCCTCTTTAACCCTACTGACTGGAACGACAGCGTTTGGCCAACAAACGCCAAAACGCACCGTTTTACTTAACTACATAAAGTCTCTAAACACATAATTAAAAGCCAACTGTTCACAATTTAAATGCAATATTTAAGACTGTTACACATGGAAGATTCGTTTCATTAGCATCACAGGATTTCCATTGGAAATTTTCACGTATGTTCTTGATGTGATATTGGCATACTGCCATTATAGCATTAATGATTCAACATTGGAGGAATTATTGCCTTATTTGAAGACCAAAGGTATTGGGGTGATCAGTGCATCTTCGTTTGCCATGGGACTTCTTATCAAGTTCGGTCCACCAGAGTGGCACCCGGCATCCCCCAAACTCAAGGTTTGTAGGATTGTGTACTAAATACTTCGAAATCATTTTTAATCATGAACTCATATCATGTCTTCATAAGCTTTCTTCAATTTGTCTGTCAAGCTGCTGAGAAGAATATTTCGAAGTTAGATATGCAATAAGCTTGTCGAATAACAATATTTTGTCGTTATTGGTTGACATGAACTCTGTTAAACAGGTTCTTATAATTCATCATTTGACTTTCTGAAATTTGTTTTATTTCCGGTTAATAGAATTTTCTTACTCGTTCTCCATACCATTAATTGTTAGTAATGTCTGGCTTATCAGTAATTAGGTTGAAGAGAATGTTGCTACTACGATAGAACTTGCAGCGTTGGGGAAAGATCAGGAAACTCTAGCTACAATCGAAGCAATCTTGAAACCTTGTAAAAATCAGACATGACATAGTGAAATTCAATGAAGCTGACCGACAATATCCAGCCGTGTTTTCATTATTGTATGCATATATTCCCCGATAATTTCTAACCCTGCATGGATAGATGTTGTCCCGGTGAAGTTCCTACTGTGTGTTTGATGAGTATGATTGAAAGAACAATAAGCAAGTCCAAGTCCTTAAGTATATAAGCTAATTTTTTACTTTCAGAAAAGAAGAGTAAGCTCTCTCTCCCTGCTCATACATCCACTCTCACGCTTTTAGCCCAGGTTTCTCCTTGTAGGAGAACTGAGGTTTGGCCTGTGAGGTGTGTTCCCTCGTGACCTGGAGATGGTTTAAGCCCCTGCTCTTCTCTTTGGACCCCAAACTCCTGTAGTCTTTCTCTTTTGTCCCTTTCCTTTTATTTCCTGCACTCATCCTCAAAGCCTTTGCTCTCGTTTCCTTATCTCTTGCACCATCTACTCTTCTTGCATTAACTACCCTCGTAATCATGGAGCCTTTTCCATTTTCGTCTTCATTAAGTGTGGGAGTTGTTGATAACGGTTATCCCACCCACCCCGCTGACCAAAGCCTCCTAAGCGAGGACTTTCTCGATGAACTCGAACTGAACGAGGATAACGAAGTTAATTTCACCTTAAAAAATCATTCTCTCGTGGGAAAGCTTCTCTCACCAAATCCCCTCAAGACTTTGGTGTTAACAGCCATTCTACGTAAAGCCTGGAAGTTGGAAACACTGAAATGTCATGACTTTGGTCGCAACTTCTTCCTCTTCTTGTTCAAGTCGATGGAAGAACGCCAACTTATCCTGGGTGCCAAGCCGTGGGTGGTGCAAGATGCTCTCCTTGTTCTCAAAGAATGACAGCCGGACAAAGAACTTGAAGAACTGGACTTCTCGTTTGAGTAGTTTTGGGTTCATGTTCATAACCTGCCTATTGGACTGATAACTGCATAGAACGTTAAGAGGATTGGTAAACTCTTTCCAGTGTTTTATGGTTCTTCCTTGGACGGCGGCAGCAAGACTCATTGGCAAGGATCTGTTAGCCTAAGGGTAGCCATTAGGGTTGAAGACCCTCTGAAAACTGGATTCATTTTGAATCACAAGAGGGATAAGCCACTTGAAGTTGCATTCAAGTATGAAGGTCTCCCAAAGTTCTGTTTTCGGTGTGGGAGAATTGGACACGTTGAAAGGGAATGTAGGCACGACATTTCAGTCTTCAAGCTTGCCGGTAAGTTTGGACCTTGGCTCCGTGCTTCTCACGGTGGCAAACTACGAACAAACCAACATCTAGTGGCGCCAAAAGATCGGGACAAAACCCTAGGACTTACAAGCAAGGAGGGCCAAATCTCAGACACAAAAGACAAAGAAATGAAGGTCCCTACGCATACGCAATCCAAGGCAAATGTGGAGTTTAAGGTTGCCTCGTTTAAGGAAGTTTATGTTGTCACTTCCAACCTTTGCGAATTCAACCAATCTTTTCCCTTTTTAACACTTGTGGAGCAAAATGGCCATAGTGAAATGATGGCTCCTACAAACCATAATAGGAATACGCTCGATAGCCTCCCTGGCAAAGATCTCGTATACGAGACGGGCTCTTCTAGCACCTTCACTCCAAATCTTTCTACAGCAGCTGCTAACCAAAGCCTTACATGGGGAAACTTACTCACAGATGGTTTCGACAGAATGAAGGTGTCAAGTTGCAGGAAAAGGAAACGCATAGAGGAGGAAGAGGAACCATTCAATCAGGTTAAGCGAAGAGAAATTTGGAAGCAAATCTCCAGTGCTATCGTCCAAGTAGCACCAAGGAATTGGTGCATTTCGGAAACAGTATGGGTGGCAAATGATGACCTCCTTAAAGTTGTTATGTTTCCATCTTCGTTTTTAAAATCCTCTTCTATAATCAAGGACATCGAAGACAGGAAAAGAGGGGAACGTTTGGTTCCAAGAGGCTCACACTTATCAGGAAAGCTGCTCGTCGTAAGTACATGATGGAATGCTCTCGCGTTATGTTTGATGAAGTTGGTTTGATTGAATTAGGGATTGATCCCTACGGAAAGAAGATTACTCAAGTTCCATCCATGTGCATTGGCGACATCTTCTCCTTGAACAAGGAAATTCAAATTAGCGACGAGGAAGACACATCTCCACAGTTGAACCCTAGTTCCTCCTCTCCCCTTTTGGTTGATCTGATCCAGGTTCTGGATAACTCGTGCGAGAGTTATTCGGGTAAGCCATGAGTTCATTTCCAAATCTCTCCTTTGATAGGAAGGGTCTCAGACGAGTTTCTCTTTATAATCTTTCCCCTCGGATCAATCGAACTAGCAGGGTGACCGGTGATTCAAGGTTTCTAGTGCCTCTGTCTTTGTTGTTGCTGTTTTGAAGCCTTTCTCTTGCTCAGGTTCTGGAAGGGCAAGGATCCTTGTGTCTATATGTTTTCCTGATCAAGTTTTCCGTTGGTTCATGCCTTGACAAGGACCAACCCCTCAAGGGTGGAAGCCTGCCTCTGGATAGAGCTCTCAGGCGTAATCAATGGAGTTTCAACCGGATTAGAAGGAGGTGGATACATTTTGTTCCTCGTTTTATGTTCCCAGAACTGTTTGAGATGCCAACGCTCACCACAGTTACACCATTGGACGCGCCCCTTCCTTACTTCCTCGGGATTGATTTGCAGTCGGTTCTCCTTTCATTGATCGATCGTTGTGTCCTGGTGTTTAGGTCTTTCCTGTTTAGGTTTTTCTTGTTGTTGCTCGTTGTCTGTTTTGTTTCTTGTTTTGTTGATTTCACTTTGTCGCGGGCCGGTGGTTGAAAGCTTAGCCTTTTCTCTTTTGGGTGTAAGTTAAGGGCGTTGAACCTGTGCTTTTAATGAACTTTCCTTTATTTGATCAAAAAAAAGTCCTTAAGTATATAATATTGTGTTTGGACTGTAAGTTGAGTCTCATTCAACCATGTATTACTTGTTGGGTGTGTGTCCCACTATGTGGGAACCTATCACCATTAACCCATTTAATATGAGTGTATCTTTGTTTTGGTAAAATGTTTTCTGCCATCCTAAAATCTAAAAGCTTATTTTGGTAAAAAAGTGGTTGCCAACCTAAAAGTTTATTTTTTTGTCTTTGGCATTAAAGATCATTCTCTTTTTGCCTTGGGAAATGTGTGTGGGCAGCTATTTTACATAAAAGAAAATCAGATTTGATTTAGGAAGATAGAGATGCTCGTTTGAGAGAAAAAGAAAGAGAAAAAATAATTTTTGAAGTTTTGGTGCAACAATGATCAATTTTTCGATCAGAGGTCCATTCGTGGTTCGATTGAGCTAATTTTTGGACAACAACTAGGCTACTTGGTGTTTTTAATTTTTGACAGTCGGATTTTTCATCTGAGTCTTGTAGCGTCAGAAATCTCCATTTTACAACAGTTGTGTTTTTAGTGATGTTCTCTCATTTTTCTTTCTTTTGCTAAAGACTACTTGTTGTTATCCTTGTAGGAGTTGAATGCTTGTTGTAGGCTGGATATTGTAGCCTTATCTCAATTTAGAGAAAGAACATCGGTTGTGCTTCTGCTTGATTCCAATTGTTCAGTTTCTTCCCCAACATTACTAGCATTCCACAGATAGAGCACCTAGCTCACTAGCATTCCCAGGAATTTCCCCACTTATATTCTAAATTTGAGAGAGTACATCAAAAAATTTAACTCTCTTATCTTTCTGTTTCCACGGCTGTTCGAGTGCAAGTGCAATAGCAGAAAGTTGTTCCTTGATTGTTTACAATGCCTTCTCAGGCTATAATCAAACCCAAAGAAATAATGAGCTATCCAGCTCGCAGTCTCTTATAGTAAACTTATAAGTAGCATCAATGTGCATATAAAGAGTAATTACTTCCTATTATCTACAGAAACTTTGAGTATAAGATGAAATAAGGGATGACTCACAATCTCGATTAAACTTTTAAAGCGATATGTCAGCTACTACCTGTTAACCAAGTAACGGATACTAACGGGCCATTGACCAAAACAGAAACGTTTGAAAACGTAAGTGGCAAGAAAGCTTTTTTAAATTTGAGTGACCAAAATAGAATAAACTCTAAATAACCACACACACACACACACACACACATATATATATATATATATATATATATATATATATATATATATATATATATATATATATTGTACATATTTTTTTTATTTCAGTTGCATCGCTTAATATAGTTGCTATCAGCCTATCACGGTTTTCATTGCCCACTGCATAGTGATTCCGCCCTTGTCTCACCCAGTGGCGGATCTAGAATATTTTTTTGAGGGTGAGCACAAGTTAAAATATTTTTTAGGGTGGGCACAAGTCATAAAAACCTCAAAATTCCAGGGTGGGCACAAATTATAAAATTTAAGGACTAATTCATAAAAATTAAGAAAATAGAAACCAAATGTATAAACTTTAAAAAATTTAATACTACTAAATACGATATAAATCTCTCAATTTTTCTTTCAGTAGTTTGCTGTTGACTTGTATTCACGATTAGGTTAAATGTATCTTGACTTTAGTGTACCTCTCATGTCAATTTGTTGGATACATACTCTTCACAATTCAAAATTTCGCATTTGGAGGTAGATACAGATTATTTTTCTATTTTTTGTTATATATTTAAAATTCCATACTATCATATTCATTAAAATAAATTGATAGGAAAAGATCTAACGTGTGACAAAAACTATATTGAGAAAAGATAGCATGTTTTATATCAAAGAATTTATGATCTTACTAACAATCAATTGGTCTAGTAAAATGAAATATTAAATCTTTTAAATAAAGTTAAAAGTCTGAATCTTAATATTGTGACTGGAGTAATTTAATTGAGATTAATTAACTAACAAATTAGTCTATTAATAGATTAGATACCGGCGATTAAAAACATGTACAATATTAAATTTGTTAAATATATTAAATGAGTATTGCAACATTTTTTTATTTATGTTAAACTTGATTCAACGCCGACATGCAATGGAAGACAATTGGAAGAAGCAAACGGTATCCCTTTGCAGAAAATTTTGAGTTTGGACCCAAAGGAGCTGACGTCCCGCTCTTTGTTTTCTATAATTAATTCAAGGGAAAATTACTTAAATAGTATCTCATTTATTTTGTGTTATTGTTTTGGTACTCTAACTATTTTTTTAGCAAAATGATATCTAACGTTACGTTTAATTTTTATTTTGGTACCGTCATTGAAAAATTAGCAGCATGCTGACTATGAGTGAGAAAAGCACACATGGCATGCTGATAAGGAGAGAGAAAATCACACATGGTAGGTTGTCATGTCATTCTATCTCTTCTAGCCCGCATTCCACGTGTGTTTTTTATGATTTTAGTCGACATGGTATGTTGACTAGGAGAGAAAAATGACATGGCAGACTGCCACGCGTGATTTTCTCTCTCTTTATCAGTCTGTCGTTAATTTTTTAACGATAAGGCACAAGAATAGAAATAAAATGAAACATTAGGCATCATTTTACCAAAAAAATAAGTGGTACCAGAAATAGAAATACGGGTAAAATTAGATACCAAATATGTAATTTTGCCTTAATTCAATTGGCGGTAACATTTTAATGGCACGGTGTTATTAGTCAAAGTGATGAATTGTTGAGTAAATGTGGATTTTTAATTACTAAAATCAAAGAAACAATTATTAATTATTCGTTGGTTTAATGAATGAAACATTAAAATCTTTTTAATATAAATCAGTCGTTTGAATTTTAAAATGTGTATTATTGATAAATCAAATATCAATTATTATGAAAAAATAAAAGAATTGATTAAGAGGCTCTCCTGGTTTCATTGAGTGTTTAGGGTATTTAAGGATTAAATTTTAAAAAATAAAGGACATTGCAATATATTTAGGGATCTATGGCAAATTTTATAGTGCAGGAAAGAGGCTGGTAATGTTTTTTTTTATATTTTTTCTTCAAAATTAACATGCACTAAACCGTTTATGTTAAAATTTATAAAAAAAAATACACATGACGCCACATGTAAGTGGCGTCATCACCCTCTCTATTCATTTTACTGTAGTTATTAAAATAAAACTAAAAAAATCTTATTTCTCTAAAAATAATTTTAAGGGGCAACATTCCCCGATTTCCCCGACCCTCTTGAAAAACATGGATAAAGCACTGAAAATTGTTGAAAATTACACCACTACTCCTGTGTTTTAAAAATAATCTTAAATTATAATCAGATGATTATGATTGACAATTGACACCCAAAAAAAGCCGGTTCAATAGGTTTGAACCATACAGGAGCAACCAAATAATAATAATGAACCAATTTGCTATTGCCATTAAAATAAATGGATCCATCTTGATTGCGTTGACGAAGAGGCCACTCTCAATATGTATCCACCCATCCACCACCGACTTTCTTTTCTCCGTAGCTTTACATAAAATATCAGTAAATTATCATTTATAATCAAATCTAAACAATTTTTTAAATTCATTACATATTTAATACAAATTTTAAAGAAATTTGTCTAAAGTTTAGTATAATGACCAAATCCATTCAAAATTTAGACTTCTTTTTTATGCAAATTTTTAAATATTCAATAATTATGTTCATCTTTTTGTGTCCTGATGGTAAAGGTAGATGTTTATCATTCTTTGGGACCCGGATTCGAGCACCAGTAATATCATGTTGTGTGTGCCGTCTTTGAAAAGACTAAAAAAGTTAAACAGATACTACCCTTGCATCACACCAGCATATTAAAAAAAATTCAATAATTATATATAGTATGAAGTCGAATCAAATTCTTTAAAGAAAGATATACCTTTTCATCGTCAATAGGGTGTTTAAAAATATCCGATTCGATTATTCGTTGATTCAATCTGAAAATTTAGATATTCGGTCTGATTTTTATTTCCGAATTGGATATTCGATCTGATTCTAAATTTTTCGGATTGGATACAGATCACAATATTTCAAGTTTTGGATTATTCGAAAATTCAAATTTTCATGAATATTAATTTTTTATTTTTAACAATTTGATGCTTGTTATATCCGAAAATTAAAAAATAAATCGAAATTTTCATAGATTCGAATCTTGTTATATTTAGCAATTTGTTGTTTGTTAAATTCAAAATTTTGAAATTTTCATAAATACGACCTTCAAATTTTTTAAAAAAAATAATTATATCAAAATATATTTTCGAATAATCGAATATTTGATATTCGGATATCTGAATTTTTCTAGATCGAATATGAATCACTATATCGTCAATAAAAAATCGAATATCAAAAAAATCAAATTAGATCAAACCTGATCCGATATCCGACGATAAACACCCCTAATAATAGGGGTGTTCAAAAATATCCGATCCGACCGATCCGATTATCCGTTGATCCGATCCGAAAATTCGGATATCCGATCCGATTTTTATTTTCGGATCGGATATCCGATCCGATTATAGATTTTCCGGATCGGATACGGATCATGATATTTCAAGTTTCGGATTATCCGAAAACCCGAAAATCCGAATATCTAATTTTTTAAAAATATTAATCTTTTTATATTTAACAAATTGATGCTTGTTATATTTGAAATTTTAAAAAATCGAATTTTCATAGATGTGAATCTTGTTATATTTAGCAATTTGTTGTTTGTTATATTCGAAATTTCGAAAATTTTCATAAATACGACCTTCAAATTCAAAAAAATAGTTGAATCAAATTATATTTTCGGATAATCGGATATCCGAATATCCGATCCGATTATCCGGTATCCGAAAAACCGGATATCCGGTTTTTTCCGGATCGGATACGGATCACTATATTGCCGATCCGAAAACCCGAATATCCGAAAAAACCGGATCGGATCCGATCCGATATCCGACAATGAACACCCCTACCTAATAATAAGACTTAAAGTTGAGGATTTTTTTAAAGAAAAATAACATTTCTCTACGTCTCAACTTGGAGGGAATCCCGGCCACTTGCCAAATATTATTATCCTAACAAAAAAACAAAGTGAAATCCTGTTATTTCAGTTATACAGAAAAGCAACTTTCTTTCTTTGATTTATAAAGTTTTCAAGTGACAGTTTTATTTTTTATTTTTGAACAGAAGGCGATAGCATTATTTTTTTTCTTTTTTTTTTTTTTGACAAAGCTAAGGTGATTACAAGTAGTATCTGTTCTAAATATACTTTCAACCATTTGACAATGAACGTTCAATCACCCTGCTGTAGCTGTTGGTGCTCGAACCCGTAACCTCTAGGAACAACAACCGTTCCCTTAACCACTGAGTCAAGTTGGTTCGTGTGGCGATAGCATTATTAGATGTTAACCAAACATTGATATCATCCCCATACAGAACTAAGAAAGGAAAAGAAACTCTCAACTTAGTTTTAGAATAATATATTGGTTCCAGTTAATTTGATAAATACCTTTCCTGTGGACGGTAATAATTCTTTGATAACCTATGAATTATGATCACTGTGTTATATGTAAATTTGTGAGACATTCAATGAAATTTTGTTATTATAAAGTTATGTATATTGTATAGCATTCGTAAGTTAGGAAAAGAAATATTGTTATTCAAGTGACATATATGTCGGCCAAATTTGGATTTGTCTTTAAGGATGATCAACGTGGCGGGCTGGCGGCCGTGCCCAGACGACAGACTAGCAGCCAAGTGGGAAACTAACTATACTGCAAAGCATTCCCCCCAGTCTCTTATTTTTGTATATATATAATATTGGGAATACCTTTTGAAGCAAAGGCTATTCTTTGATTAAACAAATATAGATTTCTTTTCTTCTTGCTTTTGTTATGGCTTACAAGTTTTAATTTCTAGAAACCATTAAAGGGTTTTCAATTCGTTTAAGGTTTGGGTTTGTGTTTTTTTATGGTACTATGTTTTCTGCCATGGGAGGTGATTGCTGGTCGAGCGGGGAGAAGAGGAAAGTGCAAAAGGAGAGACCATTTAGAGGGATAAGAATGAGGAAGTGGGGGAAGTGGGTGGCTGAAATCAGGGAACCCAACAAGAGGACTAGGATTTGGCTCGGCTCTTACACTACGCCCATCGCTGCCGCCCGTGCCTATGACACCGCCGTTTTCTACCTGCGCGGCCCTTCGGCAAGGCTCAACTTTCCCGACCTCGTTTTGCAAGAAGAGGAGCAACTTAGGGACATGTCGGCCGCTTCCATACGAAAGAAAGCAACCGAGGTTGGTGCCAAAGTCGACGCCTTGCAGACGTCGTCGCTTCATAATCATGCTTCCGCATCGGAATCGACAGATAATACTCGTCGGGTTTTCCAGAAACCTGATTTGAATAAGTACCCCGAAAGTTCTGATGAAGAATGAGTCCATATAATTTCGAGAACCAACAACTGTTGATAGGCACCATTTTTCTTCTTTTATGTTTCTCACATAGAATAGTTAGCAAATCCGGCCCCAAGGATGGTTTGATTCTGTTTGACAAGGTTATATTTTGCTTTGGAATGCAATTAAACTTTAGTTTTGGGTTGTAGGGATGGTTATGGAGTAGGAATTTGGCTAGTTAACTCAGTCTGTATTTACTTTAATTTTTCATCTTTTAGGTTATATTATGTTGGATATATTTTTCTTATATTTAAGTTTAATATCACTTTCTCTCCTATATTTTACTGGATCAAAAATCCTCTTGTCGTTTTTCGATGTTTTTTTTTTATTCAATACTAAAAGTTTTTAAACTTTAACTTTAAATTGTATTAAAAAATTAATATATAAATCCATCAAATATTAGTAATGTTAGATTTAAAAAAATTAATAAATACAATATATTAATAACTAATAAATTATTTAAACAAATATTAATTGTAATCATATATTTATATGTTATTTTATTTGTTTAAATAACAAAACAAAATGATTCATGCTGGAAGATGGCTGCAAGGTTGTTGTATTGGTAGATGATGAGTGCAAATGTAACGCCCTCCAGGCTCCACCTATAACTTCTGGGACATGACAGTGTCCCACTAATGAGTAATGCCGATGCCATGATATCATAAACCATTATTGGGCACATGACCAACTTATTAACAAAGAAAAATCTTCTTGTTTTGGTTCTTTTCTGTAAATCTCAGTAACCCTTAAACCCTACAATATCCATCAAGCACGGCCTTAATTCTGCTCCAAACTCGTCATCCTTGTAATTTCAACTGAACCAAATTCCTGTGGTTTTGTGGCGAAACCCAGAGCCGCCCTGGAGATGGACAAAAGGGGAGCCTGCCCAGGTTCATTTTTTTTATAATATTTAGTATTATTGTTTTATTTTTCAATAATTATTGTTACGCGTTTACTTTTAAAATTAATTTTTTTAATATTTATTATTAAAAGATTAATTTTTTACAATAATTGTTCTTAGGTACCTAATTTTTCTAACACTAACTATTAGAGGCTCAATTTTTTCCTAATATTTATTATTAGGGAGTCTACTCTTAAATTTTAATTTTTTAATTTTTGATATTAGGGGTCTAATTTTTTCTCAATGCCTAATATTTTCCCATATTTGTTATTGGGGACATAATTTTAAAATTTAATTTTCCTAATACTTAAATGCCCAATATTTTTTTATTAGAGATCTACTCTTAAGATTTAAATTTTCTTGATATTTTTATTAGGGTCTAGTTTTTTTCTCAATACTTGTTATTAGGGGCATAATTTTTTTAAGGGTAAAGTACACAGACGTTCATTGAACTTTGTTAAAAAAACAAAATGGTAACCAAACTTTCAAATTTTACAAAATGACAATTAGACTTTGTATTTTGAAACAAAATGGTAACTAGACGTTAAACCTTGTTAAATGTCTGTTAAATTTTTTTGTATAGTAACACATTTAATCCTTCATATTTACACATTCAATCAATTTAGTCCTAATTCGAAACAATTTACTAATTTAACCCTTGTTATTTACGCATTCTTTCAATTTGGTCCTTAAACCAAAATTCCAAATTTGAGTTTTCCAGATATACGACAGAGGGAAGTTTTCGTTAGCGGTCAGACGATCGGAGGAATGGGCTTTGCTCGTGAGGATGGCACGATCACGATGGTGATGTTGACGTTGCAAATGGGCAACTCACAGCGGCGCAATCGTTCGAAAAACATGGGAAAAGCTTTTGATTCCGACGAAGCTTCCACTCAACTTCCACGACAGACAACAAAGAAACACGACAAGTGGGAGGTTGGGTTTTGATCGCGAGACGACAGGAAACATGACGGTGGTGGCGGTGTAAGCCACAGACTGACGGTGATGGGCGGCCGAAGCTCGAACATAAAATGGGGAAGGAGACAGGTTTAACGATCCTTGAAACTAATCTCCACAACGAACGGCATGGAGATTGAGCGATTGGTCACTGAGTTTCGCTCGGGACGAGGAGGCAGTTCATATGACGTCGACGATGACGGCCACGAACCGACGGTGGCAGAGATCAGACGGTGAACGATGGTGAAGGTTGGAAAAATTTCAGAACTTTCTAGACTCTCTCCCCCCTCTAAGCCGGTTTAGATTCAATTGGTGTATTAAATATGGTTGGTGTACATCATATTTTGCTTTAAGGACCAAATTGAAAGAATGTGTAAATAACTAGAGCTAAATTTAGTGAATTATTTTAAATTAGGACTAAATTGATTGAAAGTGTAAATATAAATGATTAAATGTGCTATTATACAAATTTTTTTTAACAAATACTTAACGAAGTTTAACGTCTAGTTACCATTTTGTTTCGAAACACAAAGTTTAATTGTTATTTTGTAAAATTTGAAAGTTTAATTACCGTTTTGTTTTTTTAACAAAGTTCAGTGACCGTCTAGCTGTGTACTTTACCCCTTTTTTTAAAAGTATTTGTTATTAGGGACACTCTTAAAAGAAATTTTCCAATGCTTATTATTAGAGACCCAATTTTTTACAATACTTATTAGGGTAAACTACACTGGTAGTCACTGAACTTTTAGGGCGCTTTCAATAAGGTCACCGAACTTTTAAAACTTTCATTACAGTCACTCAACTTTTAATCCGCTTCCGATAAGGTTAAAAAAGCTAATGTGGCATGTTAAATGTAAGGGTAAAATACAATGTTAGTCACTGAACTTTTAAGAGGCTTTCAATATGGTCACCGAACTTTTAAAAATTTCATTATTATCACTCAACTTTTAATTCGCTTTCATTACCGTTAAAAAAAGCTGATGTGACACGCTAAATTAAAAAAAACGTTTTCCCACCATATTTTCTCTCCCCTCTTATTTTCTTCCATCCAAATATGTCTCTTTCTTCCATATGAGTCAAATTGTAATTTTTTGGTGAAGGTCGTTACTTCTCCAGTAACACATCAAGGAAAATATTAATGTATCTAGACATGCATACGACATGTGTGAGAATAAGAAAAATATTGGGAGACATCCGATGATGGAATGATAAATAAATAACTAAAGTTTTGCTCATAAAAATCCTCTTTATGCTTCAGGCCCGACATTTACTAAGTCATGCACTGGATAATGAGGAGTTCAAAGGAAAATATTAATGTATCTAAAAGATAGACATGTTTGGATGGAAGAAAATAAGACATGGAGATAAAATAGGGTGGGAAAAGTTTATTTTTAAACTTAACGTGTCACATCAACTTTTTTTTAACGGTAATGAAAGCGAATTAAAAGTTGAGTGATGGTAATGAAAGTTTTAAAAGTTCGGTGACCATATTGAAAGTCTCTTAAAAGTTCAGTGACTAACAGTGTGTTTTACCCTTAAATTTAACATGTCATGTCAGCTTTTTAACGGTGGTTGACGGCAGTGACCTTATTGAAAGCAAATTAAAAATTGACGACTGTAATGAAAGTTTTAAAAGTTCGGTGACCTTATTGAAAGCGCACTAAAAATTCGGTGACTACCAGTATAATTTACCTTACTTATTGTTATGAGCCAACTTTTAAAATTATTTTTTTAATATTTATTATTATAGGCCTAATTTTTTAGTTAGTCACAAAACCCCAACACCATCCTTCACCTGTGATTGGATGTAACTTTAGTGAATCACTGAATCTGACCTTTAACAATCTCAATAAAAAGGCAGAAGGTCATCGTTCACTAAACCTGAAAATGACGTCGGTCGGAAAAGGGATAAGAACTCTGAGTTAGTGCATCGAATGGAAGCAATCTACTTATTCAGAATCAATGCCCTTTAGAAGGCACTAGATCTTTCTGAAATTCTATTATAAGGACTGAGACCTGGCAAGTTATAACATTCAAAGCAATGATGCAAACAAAATTACTACCAATCAAAGAGTAAATGCCCTAATTTACTGAATAAACTTCAACATCATTTATATCCCTAATATTTTTTTGTCCAATATTCCCCTAAAAAATGTCAACAACTCTACTAATATTTACTGGCCTTCTTTTTTTTTCGATTCACTTTAAGGCTTTGCTTGGTATAGAGGAAAAGTGAAAGGGAGAAAAAAAGAAAGAGAAAATTAGAAAGAAAATGAATTTAAGGGTTACTTGGTAGAGTGAAAAATTAGAAGGAAAGAAAATACGAGGGGAGGTAGTTTTCCCCTTGCTCCTATTCAAATAATTTTCTCTCCATATTGGGTGGAAAATACGAAAGAAAAGTGAAAACTATCCCACTTCAATAATGAAATTATGAAATTATGTTTTTTTTTGGATCAGCAATGTATAATTTTTTTTAAAAAAATCTAATTTTATTTTATTTATATTTATAATTAATTTTTATGATTTCATCCAATATTTTTATTATGATTTTATTTAGTTCATTTTAGTCCCTTAAAATTTTGTTTAATCTAAAATTTTCCCTTATTTGTTTTTTATTTCATTATTAAATTCAATATTATTAATATAATAATAATTTTGTTCACTTTAGTCCCCAGAACATTTATTTAATCCAAAATTGAACCCTATATATATCTAATTTTATAATTTTATCTAATATTTTTACTATAATTTTATTTTTGTTAAATTTAATCCCTAAAATTTTATTTAATTTGGAATTGACCTCTATTTTATGATCTAGTCTATTATCTTATAATAGTAAACTTTACATTTCAGTTACTAATTTTATAATTGCAATTAAGGACTTGTTTTAGCTCGGATTAACCTAAAACTTGGTCTATATGTCAATGATGATATTTATTTCATAAAATAAGATTTAATTTAACTTTTTGAAAAAATGACCCCTATATTTTATGAATATTTTCAAAATGGCCCATAAACTACTTATTTTTTTTGCAATTAATACTCTATTTCAAATTCGATTTCAACACGAATTTACCATTAAGTCTAATTGTAACTGGTGAGTCTAAAACGAACCTGAAATTGAGTTTTTAAATTAAAATCTAACTTATGAATTATTTACATTTTAGTCCCTAAACCCCAATTTGGTTAAATTTCCTTCGATTTGAACTTCTTTTTTAGCAAAACAGAGGTATACAATGTTTCTACTTATATTAAACTTTTATTTAAGTTTTGAATATTTGTTGGGTTCAAATCTTGTAAAATTACCAAAATACTTTTTTGTTAAATCGTTTATTTTCTAAAGTTTTTAAAAGTTTATTTTCTCGGGTGACTTTAGTTAATTGTTTCTCCTTTATGTTCACGTTGGTTGTTTACTTTCATGTAATCAAATATGCTTGTTTTTTTTAATTTGTTTTAGGCCACAAATGAGCCATTTGTAGCATTCGATATTCGGGTTGGATTCGTTTGTACATGTATTAGGTGCTACATTGACAATCAAACTCTCGGGATTAGATTACAAAAATATTAGACTAAATTATAAAAATTAGAAATAAATAGAGGTTAATTTTGGATTAAATAAAAATTTTATAGACTAAACTGGACAAAAATAAAATTATACTAAACATATTGGACTCAATTATAAAAAAAATAGAAATACATATAGGTCAATTTTGAATTAAATAAAAAAATTAGGGATTAAATTGAACAAAAATAAAACTATATTAAAAATGTTAGATTAAATTATAAAAATTAGAAACAAATATGGATCAATTTTAGATTAAATGAGAAAATTTAAGGAGTAAACTGAATAAAAAATCAAATTATAAATATTGTTAATAAATTATAAAAATAAATTATAATTTTCAAAGCTAAATTTTCTTTCCTCTCACTTTTCCATTGTACCTAACAATAGCGGAGAAAAAAACTTATTTTCCTTTTAATTTTTCATCCTTTCAACAAAGCACACCGATGGAAAGAAAAAATATATTTTCCATCCTTTCATTTTTCCGTCATTTTAATTTTCCATCCTTCTAATTTTTTTCCTCTCTACCAAGCAAAGGTTAAATGTTTAAACATATACAAATATATAAAAAAAACATACAAATATTCGATAATATTGGAAATTAGATTATGAAGCAAATTTTCTTTGAAAAGATGAACTCATTGTTGTAGGGATACTTATCAAGCGAGTCGATAAAAAATATCATTGCTCGAATCGAATCGTTACTCGTTAAATTTAATAAAATTTTGCTCGACTCGTGCTCCTAAAAAATCTCGTTGTTTGGCTCGACTCGTTGCTCGTTAAGCTCGCCAAAATTTTTACCTTGTTTTTTTAAATATATGTAAAATCTAGTGATATTATTAGAGCTTAATATAAACATACAAATTCAGGAAAAAAAGTGAGGATTGACGAGATAAATAAACGAACATGTCATGACCGAGTTATAAATGAAGTCGATATTCGAGTGTGAGACTCTTTTTAATTTCTCAACAATATTCGACGAACAACAAAGGATAAAAAGCCTTAGGGATTTGGGATTTTTAACTTTTAATCATATTTTTTATATGGAAACAAAAATAATTTTACCCTTTTTTACTTTTATAAAAAAGTAACAATAAAAAAAGAAAGACTTTAATAAAAAGATATGGAAAGAATAATTATTATAATTTATTTTTTTTTAATACAAATTAACTTTTTAATTCTGGGGAAAAACAAAGTGTTTTGAAAATTTGAAATCAAATATTTTTATGGGTAAATTACCTAAAAAGTCACTGAGTTTTTTTAGAGTTTTCAACTAGCATTTAAACTAATTGGAACATAATTTTTTAAGGTAACTACAAAAAAATCATAATAAAGTTATAAAAAAAACAACAAGCTGCTCACGAACTTATCGAGTCGAGTTAGGTCTTGCTCGACTTGACTCGATAAGATATCGAGTCGAACTCGAATCGAGCGTTTATCGAATTTTGACCGTCGAGTTTAAGCTGTTTACGAACTACTCAACTCAAATAACACCCTTGCTCACCAGACTAATCACAATGACTTACAATTTTAATGGCACCTTCACTGTTAGAAACACTTAATTTAACTCGATTAAAATGACTCTGAATGCAATTATTTAAAATTCTCAAATTCTCTCTACCAAAGCCTTAATTCTCAAATTCTCTAAAATTCTCAAATTTAGCATATTTCCGAATGCAATTATTTAAAACCATTATTGCATATTTTTATTCGGTTAAAGTTTATTTTAGGCATAATGTTAAAAAATGCTCATAATATTTGATTGAATTGTCACTTTAGCCTTTTTTAAGCAATTTAGCCCTTAACGTTTTATTTTTTTGTCAAAATGTTCTATCTGCGGATGAAAACTATTAATCAACTGACAATAAACAACTTGAAATGACTTTACAGAATGACACGTCGGAAGAAAAAATATTTTATATTTTATACAATTTTATAAATTTATTTTTTGATTGATGTGTTATTCTGTTAAATCAACATATTTGCTTATATGACACTGCTATCGCGTCGTGCATTGTCATGTAGGTTTGACATATCATTTCAAGTCATTTACCGTTGGTTGACTAATAGTTTTCATCCGTAGATGAGCTATTTTAATAAAAAAATAAAACGTTGGGGCTAAATTACTTTTAAAAAATATGGACCAAAATGACAATTCAGTTAAATGTTAGGGTATTTTTTAGCATTATGCCTTTTTGTTTTATTGATAAAATATTAATCCTCAATGGAGGTACGAAATAAAACAAAACAAAACAAAGATCACACACCTAAATCATAAAAACGACAAGGGCAGGATTAAACTTACCTTTCGAATGAATAAGATAGAACACTATGAGAACGGATACGAGAATGTATAGCATAGTAGAGGATCACAAGAATAATAATCACTCATGCTTCATAGAGATTTTTTTTTTTGAAAATAACAATTGAATTTTATTAAAAACCGTAAAAGATATTATAAATGTAATATATTTAAGTTTATTTTCTTGACTTTTTCTCATAAAAATCTCCTCATTTCTTACAGTTAAATACATTCATCCATTTCCTTTCATCCAAAGGTCTAAAAATGATATTTTCAAAAAAAAAAGTATAAAAATGATGTAAAACTTTCAAGTTTTAATTACACGCACTCTACACATAATATTATCAAATTATAGTATAGTATTTTAATTTAGGAATATAAAAGAGAGAAAATAAATTAAAATTCATTATAATATTAATATATATTTTAAACTTAAAATATAAACAAATTTGAAAATTTTAAGACATAATCTCGATATAAAATAAATATATAGGTCTTGTTTGGTAAAGAGAGGTTTGGGCAAAAATTAGAGGTTTGAGGCATAATTAGAGGTTTGATCAGTCAAATTTGCTAATATTATTGTTTGGTGAATAGCATATTGAAAGAGAGGATTGAGGTGAAACCGCTAATTTTGAAAAAGCTCACAATAGGAGCCTTTTGAGATTAGAGGTTTGATATTAGAGTTGTAAAGACTATTTTACCCTTACTAGTTATCAAAAATCTCAAAATAACCTAAATTAAATATTTTCTCACCTTATTTATAAGCTAATCCTATTTATTTTTTTCTTTTTATTATCACATATTTATATGTGTATTTAATAATTAAATTATATTATATTAAAATGATTATATAAATAATAAATTAATATATAAATCATCTGAATATGTTATAAAAGTTCTATTAAAAATAATTGTATATATCTAATTAATATTAATTAGATACAAAATATTGATAACTAATAAACTATTCAAGCAAGTATGGAATATAATCATGTCCTTATATGTCATTTTGTTTGTTTAAATAATCTAACAGCTATCCACTATCAATTAATTTTACCAAACACTTTTATACAATCAGCTAATGCAATCCGCTAGTCAAATAAGCTAATGCAATCAACTATCAGGTAATGCAATCAACTATCAGCTAATGTAATCTGCTATCCGCTAATGTATTGGCTGATAGTTGATTTGACTAGCGAATTGTATTAGCTGATTGTATAAAAGTGTTTGATAAAATTAACTGATAGCTGATTGTTATTTGATTATTTAAACAAACAAAATAACATATAAGGACATGATTATAATCGATGCTTGTTTGTATAGTTTATTAGTTACCAATATTTTTTATATATTGCGTTCAAAAAAATTATTTTATATCCATTAATATTAATTAGATTATGAAAAATAATTTTTTAATATAAAAATACTAAGTATATTTGAATATCTATATATTAAATTATTATTTATATAATTATTTGTAATACACTTTAATTAATTGTTAAATTTAAATAAAAATATAAATGTGTGAGAATAAAAAAAACAAAAAAATATTACTTTACAAATGTCACAATATAAATATGTGAGGTAAAAAATTAAAATAGAAAATGTTAAATTTAGGTTATTTGGAGATTTTTAATAAATGTTAAGGGTAAAAAGATCTTTATAAGTATTATGTCAAACCGCTAATTTCAAAAAGTTCTTATTAGCAGCTTTTCAAAATTAGAGGTTTCACCTGAATTCGCTATTCGAATCTGCTATTCACCAAATATTTAAATTAATGGATTTGTCTGGTCAACCCACTAATTTTGGCTTAAACCGCTATTTACCAAATATGACCATAGTTTTATCTATTTTATTTTTATCTGCATTTACATAAAAAAACATTTAAAACATAAATATTAGAATAATTTGTATTAAAAATTAATTAATTAATTTGATACATAATTTTATATTAAAATGTGTTGCCAATCTCTTTACTTATAGAGTAAACAATTAAAGCCACATTTCGAAATTAGATTTAGAAATATTAATCAAATCTTTAACTTTGTTAATGTTGACAGTCAAAATTTGCTTATAATCAAGTGTGTTTATTAATTCCGTGTCGATTTGCTTTTAGGCCCCGCTTGGTTCAACCAAAAAAAATTAGAAGGATAGTCCTACAGAAAAAAAAAAAAAAACTAAACGAAAAATAAAATACAAGTTACTTGGTACCGAAGAAAGTCGGAAGGAAAGACAAGTAGAAGAGAGGGTGTTTTCTTTCCACCTGCATAAAATACAAGTTACTTGGCATCGAAGAAAGTCGGAAGGAAAGAAAAGTAGAAAAGAGGGTGTTTTCTTTCCAGCTGCAAAAATAATTATCCATCCAAAATTGGGCGGAAAAGATTGAAGAAAAATCAGTCGATCTGATTTTGGACATAAAATTACTACATTACCCTTCATTAAATTTTAAAATTATTTTTTACTCTTTCATGATTTTACACCCGATGTATTGAAATCTCTAGTTTTCTTTCTCTTAAATCTAACTTGGTTTCGATTTAAAATCGTCGGTAAAAATTTCTTTACCAATTTTCTATGAAATTTTCAAATCACTAGTTCCTTTTTCTCTCAAATCCCTAGTAGAGATCGATATATTTGTTTCAACGGTTACAATTTAATTGTTTTTTCTTTTTTTTTCTTTCTTCTTCTTACAATTTTCCATTTCGCTCCAAGTATTAAAATCTATTTACTTTTAATTCATTTCATATTTTTATTACGTTCTTAATTGCCAGGAATTTAGTAGATTATCAGTTGAACATCTAACTTTATTTTGGAGCCTATTATAAATGTACTGTGCACAAGTGAATGGAGACCCTCCATTGATATTCTCTTTTTTTTGAAAGGGAATTTAGGTCTCATTAAAAAACTCCACTAATCCTAAGTTGGGGGAAAAGAGTGCCTAATTACTTTTATTAATAATCAAAATAACATTTGACAACATTTACAACACTCGAATAGCTAAATGGATATACACAATACACTATAAATACCAAAACAGATAAGCCCCTTACTACCCTATTGAGATTTATTGCAACGCAGCCCTAAACATATCAACCAAAATGCATCACAACTACGAAGAAGCTGCATAAAGACATAACCCATTCACCAACTACTCCCAGGAGACTCAACCAGGATACTTATCTGCAGATGATTGCCGCACTATCAACAAACAATTAATCCTTTGGGAATAAACTTTCTCCATTATTAACAAACAGCAGATCACAATCTCGTCCAATACCTTTCTTAGCCAAAGAATCAGCTTCTACATTGCAAGCTCTGTTAATTTTCACAAAGGTCCATCGATTCAATTTGTTCCATTCCCACAGTTCAAGCGCTAATGATTTTAGATTTGTTGGCGCTTTTTGAGGACATTGGATCAGTTGCAAGGCAGCTGCACTATCTGAACAGAAATTAATTTGGCTATCCGCAAGGAAGGAAAATTACTTACATAGATAACATGCTTCTTTGATCGCCAACAATTCAGCAGATATAACGTCAAGGATACCTACTGACTTAGAGAATTTTAATCACCAGATTCCCACCAACGTTTCGGAGTGTTCCACCTATACTCGCTTCACCAGAGGAGTTCTTCACCGCCCCGTCTATCTTAAAAGTGAGAGCGCCCTCTTTCTGGCACCACTTGGTCTTCGGATTTTTAATAACCGATACATCAATCAAAACATTTGATGGATTCGCTAGGAAGTAGCTCTTGGATGTAAAAGACTCAGGCCAATTACTTTGACACCAATGAAAAGTTCTTATTTGAGCCGTATCGAATAAAAGGTCCACGTACCTACGATTATTGAAAATGATCTCGTTGCGGAACTTCCAAATGGTCCAGCAGAAACTGAAGAAGGAGATACACCATATTAGTTTGGCTTCTTTTTTAATATAGCTCTCGCACCATGCTGATAAAACATTGGCAATGGACCCAGGGAAAATAAACGTTGTATTCCACTTTGAACACCATTGCATCTAGCATTTCCAGCTTACATGGCATGAAAAGAAAATATGATGCTCGGTTTCAGCTTCCCTTTTACACATAGGGCAGAGCTGATCGGACACATATTTGGATCCTTTTTTAAAAAGATTAACTTTGGTAGCTAACCTTCCACGAACCATTCTCCTCATGAAAAATTGTACTTTGGGAGGGATGAACTTATTCCAAACAAGCTTCCAAACTTCTGAGAGGTTTTTATCTAGTGAAGAGACTATTTCACAGTAGCTCTTCGAGCTGTATTGGCCACTAGAGTCTCCAAGCCAACGTAAGGAATCGAACAGATATGGAGCTGATGAAAACTTAGTTAAAGTGTTTAAGAATAATTCCCACACCTTCCATTCCCAATCAAACAGAATCCTTCGGAGAGGAATCACCCACTTCCAACCCATTTCCAGCTTTATCCCAAAATCTTTTACTTTTTCACTTTTTTTTATAGCTAGTGCGAATATTCTAGAGAACTGTTGTACAAGGGGAATTTCACCCGCCCAACACTCAAACCAAAAATCGATCGAGTAACCATCACCAAGAACTGGCCGAATATTTTCAATTAGAGTGTCCGTCGAATCGGAAAGAGGTTTAGTAATGTCCCTCCAAATCCAAGATAACTTCCTTTGATTGATTACTGAAGGCAGCAGGGTGTTGGTTTTGTTGTAATATTTTTCGTTCAGTACCCTTCGCCAAAGGCTTTTCTGTTCATTGTTGTATCGTCATAACCAATTATTAAGAAGAGCACGGTTCCTCACTTTGATGTCTACAATTCCCAAACCACCTACCTCATTCAGGGTGCACAAATCATCCCATCGTATCCAATGAATGGTTCTCTCATCCACCTTTCCCCAAATAAATCTTGCTATACTTTTATTCAATGTATTGCTGACCGACGCTGGCATTTTAAACATGGACAAAAAATAAAGAGGAAGACTGCAGAGAACCGATTTCACCAAGGTTAAACGCCCAGCCAGAGATAGATTCACACCCTTCCAACCCGAAAGTTGTTTCCTAAACTTGTCAATCATTGGAACCCACAAGGAAGTATCATTCTTGATCGCACCCAATGGCAAGCCAAGATATTTGGTTGGCAATATTCCATGAGAACATTTGATGGTTGCTGCGAATTCACTCAATAAACAGGAATCCATATTAATTTCGAATAGTTCAGTCTTCTTTAGATTCAGCTTTAAACCGGAAGCCGCCTTGAAAACTCTAAGAATCCTTTTTATGTTAAGGATATGCTCCTTTTTTGCCTATTATTAAGTCATCCGCAAATTGCAGATGAGAAATTCTGATTTCACCGTTACCCACTGTCACACCCTTGAACAAGTTTACTTTGGTCGCTTTGATTAAACAAACACTTAGAGTCTCTGCTACTAAATTGAAAAGGAAAGGTGATAACGGACAACCCTGTCTCAGACCTTTCTTAATGCGAAAGAAATTTGAGGGAGTGTCATTGACCAAGACTGCCATGGACACTGTAGAGATGCAAGCCCGAATCCAATTACACCATTTTTGACCAAAACCCATCTTTTTCAGTATCATAAATAGGAACGGCCATTCAATCGAGTCATAAGCTTTTTTGAAATCCGCTTTGAAAACCACAATCTGATCTCCTCTTCTTTTTGCCAACTCGACAATTTCATTCGCTACCATGGAACAATCAATTATTTGCCGCCCTTTGAAGAACGCAAACTGATTTTTACTCACAAGTTGATTCATATACGAAGCCAATCTTTTAGCTAAAACTTTTGGGAGGATTTTATACATACTCCCGACCAAACTGATCGGTCTGAAGTCATCAACAGAATCTGGATTATTGACCTTAGGGATTGTTGCGTGTAAAAGAGTCTATCGCAATTGTAGTGCAAGTGTACACGACGCAAGTAGTAAAGTGATACGAAGTATCGGATATCGTCTCCACAGGGATTGGGCTAATGACTTCACCTTAGTTTACTGCACGAAGTAAAAGAAATAGTTTAGAATTGTCACGAGAATAATAAGATAAAAACGTAAATAAAAGGATTGAGTTATCAAGATAGAGAGAATGGGCTGGTATTGAATTGCTTAGGATCTCCAGTTCTGTCGTCGCTCCCGTCGCCGACAGCACCTGTCGTGGCGGCTGTCCGTTAGCTGTCGCGGCAGCAGACACACCAACTCCGTACTTCAAGCTTGGCAAGAATCCCAGACCTGCCTTGGCCTATCCCTAGGTCCAAGTCTGTCGATGATCACGTCTTTGATGATACCTCCCGGCGTGAATCGAAGGATGAACACCGATGTGTATGAATTCTTCCTTAGCCACTTAACCTCGCCCTATCCCTAGGCACGAGATGGTTCAACTATAAACTAGAGAACGCGCTCTTATTTCTTTCGTATACTTAACTCTCCCGATGCTAAGTAAATGGATAACCTCACAATGCTCTCCCGATGCTCTTGGAAGATGTTAAAACCAAAATAAGAGAACTTGAAGTTTTATTTTATTGAACTGAAAAATCCTAAAACAAAGCAACCCTTGCAACTACTTTACAAAACAACCCGTAGCCCTAGGGGGAATTTAGAACATGTCGGTGACGGGTGGACGGCAGGGGTTTGGTTTTGGTTATGGGGTAATCGGTTCTGCTCCTAGGGTAAATCTATGCCCTTATATAAGCTTTGGGCTCAAGTTATCTAAGGTAACAAGGATTACAACTTTAATTAAAAGTAAGATTCTAATAAAGACTAAATCTCTAAAGTCTCCTACTTTCCAGCCGCATCCTTATTTTGTGGGAATTCCTTTCCTTGAGCTTTGGCTTGACATATCTTTTGATCCGGGGCTTGGAAAAATATTTGGCTTTCACACGATAGACGAGCAGATTTTTCTCTATCTATCGAGGTCCACTTTACTTTTCCTCTTCATAAGTCTGCTGTCACCATGCTGTCACGACAGGTCCATGGCAGCTTCGTCTTCTTCGTCTGCTTGTCCAGTTCAGCTCTCCTGCTTCTCTGCCCTGCGCCTGCCTTCATCGTCTACTATGGTAGATACCTGCAAAAATAGCCATCTTTTAGTAGAATCCGTGCTTTTAATCCATTTGTGATGTTTTACTAAAAACTAACCTAAATGCAATGCAAAGATGCTTGAATGCAGCAGAAATATGGGTTAAAAAGGGTGTAAATAATAGAACTTTTACACACTCAACACACCCTCAAACTCAAGTTTTTGCTTGCCCTCAAGCAATGAAGAATTAAAAGAAAAATGAAAATTTTTGTGTTGGCCTTCAAACAGTGAACTGTTCCTTACCCGTCGCTCATTCTCTGTGGCGGCAGCAGCCTGTCGGAAAGGTTAGGATCTGTCCGGAATCTCCCTATAGCTCTCGTGTAGTGTGTGCATGCTTGTGAACAGTTATATGCTAAGACTCTCTTAGTTTCACTAGAATATTCAACTTCTTAACTCGAATTTTTATGCCAAAGTTTATTTTTTTATTTTTTTTAGAAGGCACGTTTTCATGCTTCTTTTTCTTCTATTTTCAAGCTAAATTTTTCTAGAGCCAGTTTCGGGCACCTCTAGTTAGCTTCCTAGAGCCGGTTTCGGGCACCTCTAGGTTTTTGATTTTCTTTTGCTAAACTTCTTTCCTAGAGCTAGTGTTAGGCACCTCTAGGGGCTATTCAAGTTCTAAGCTTCCTATTCTAGTTTGGCTAAAAGAAATCTAAGCAATATAACAGTCACAAAAGTGTTTAAGTTTTCAGAACTATAGAAAGGCTCTAAACTTTTCCTTAACCTGTCCTAAAGATGCTGCCACGACAGAGCCGTCATGACAGGTAAGTTAACTTCACAGTTTTAAGCCAACAGTTTTAATTTTCTGATTTTTTTAAGAGAACTTAAATAAATAATAAGACACAACAATTAATAAAAAGATGTGCTAAAGATTCCATTAAAGATGGAGGGTTGCCACCCCCAAACTCAAGGGTTGCATTGCCCTCAATGCAAAATGACATGGAAATTAAAAGAAAAAAAAAGTACATCACAAAATATAACGGCAGGCAGCAATAAGAGGAAAGAAAATAAAAACTTAAATTTTAGTCGCTGTCCTCGCTGCTGCTGCTCACACGGATCTGCCGGTGACGTCTGGGCTGAGGAGGCGGCTGGGCAGGTTCAGGGGCAGGTGCTGTGGCAGGTTGCTCTACAAGTTGGACATCAGAACTGCTGCCACTGTCCCAGCTGCTGCTGGTGGTTGTGCTGGCCTTGGGCAGCCGTTTCTTGTCTGCCACGTGCTTAATTCTCTTGACCCGCGTAAAGTCCCTCTCCAAATTCCTCCGGAGAAGAGGGCTGTCATCAGTGGCAGGTCTCTTGGTTCCTCGAGGGGAGATGTCTGCTGGAGGGCTGCCTGCTGCCGTCGGGGCAGGGGATGGTATGGAAGTGGCAGAATGTGTATGGGGAGAGACAAGTGGTGTAGGAGTAGGGGAGGGGATATGGAAATAATGGGCGGGGAAGGTGGGGAAGATGACATCCGAATAATGTAAAGTATTAGTAATAAAATTTACCGTTGCATTTGAGAAATCGCGGATGAAAGTCATCAAACCCATTTGCCGCTCCTCGACCCGTAGGATTGCAGCAAGGATAAGTGCCGACTGGTCTCTCGGAGCGGTGGCGGTGGCAGCTTCAGGGGCAGGCTTTGTGGCAGGTTCCTCATCCGAGTCTGCAGGTGGTGCATTTGGATCAAAGGCGTTGATGGGTGTTGCAGCTACGACCTCCATGAGGCTGGAGATGTTATTATCGGTCCAGCCATGACCTTGGTGTAGTTTGTCGGAGGGCTCCTCTGGTACAGTAGCACCGCGGCAGAGGGCAGTGATGGTGAACGGCAGGCAAAGGCGAGAGTCGGAGCGGAATGCACAATCGATGATGCTGTCCCTCATGTATCTGCCTACATTGATGGGCCTGTCATGCATAATAGAGTGAATGAGGGCCAGCCGCTGTCGGTTGACTGTCGTGTGGTGGGACGAGGGCAGGATACACTTTTTGATGAAAGCGTTCCACAGTTTTGCTTCAGGGAGGAGCTGCCCCCTATTGACGGAGTGGGGGTTCTTCTTGCTTGTAGTCCATGTTGTACCAGCCTCTGTCAGCTCCACCATGACAGCATCATAGGTAGCAGCGTCGAGGGTGTCCAGAAATTGTTGGTGAGCATCATCATCGGGGCCAAAGAAGAGGCCGAACATATGGTTGATGCTGTTGGCGGTAAAGGGCACTTCCACTCCTCAGACAGTGACAGATGTCGCTGTTTTGCTGTCGATGGCCTCGTAAAACTCCCGGACCAAAGTATCATTTAGCTCTGCCGGCTGTTCGGCAAAGTCCTCCCATAGCTGTGCCGTTATGGCCTTCACAATGAACGGCCGGAGTCCCATATGGGGAGCGTTTCTGTTGTATATGAAGCCACGCTCCTCCCATAATTCCTTGTTGGCGAAGGGTGACGCTGCTACTGAAGAAGAAGCGGCAGCAGTGTTACGACAGGTCTGTCTCGACGACATTTTGGTTGCAAGGGCTGTGAAAGAGAGAAAACGAATAAAACTAGAGGAGAAAACAAGAGAGAAAAAACAGAAGTGATGAAAAATGAAAATGGGAAGGGGTTATATAGCGGTCGGGTATCTGCCCATTTAATGCCGCAACGGCAGGCGGGAATAACGGGGCGGCAGATTGGATGTAGCGTGGCTGACGCGTCTGACACGCATTTATGCGTCTGCTGTGCGTCTGCCGCACGCTTCTGCGTCTGCAATGTCAGTCTGTTGACAGCCTGTCAAGTCTGTCTGCGGCGGCAGCCGAAACGACAGGTTACCATAAATGGGCTTTATTGGGTTGATGGATGGGTGGTGGGCTTGGGCCACTTCTTCTTTCCTTCTTGACTCCTTTATTTCCTAAAAACTGGAATTATAAAAACAAAACATTATTTAAATAAAATAAACCTAATTCCTAATAAATAATAATAATAATATAATAAAAATAAAAAAATAAAACTTAGGTTAAATTAGGGATGCCTTGTGGGGCATCTCCTAAAGTAACCACTTCCTGAACTCCTGGGGCTTCAGTCCCCTGATAGTGCTTGAGGCGTTGTCCATTGACTTTGAATTGGTGCCCGTCTTTTAATGATTGAATTGTGATGGCACCATGGGGAAAACTTGAACTACTTGAAACGGGCCAGACCATCTAGACTTTAGCTTTCCTGGGAATAGTTTAAGTCTAGAATTAAATAACAACACAAGCTGCCCCGGACAGAACTATCGTGGCAGCAGTTTCTTGTCGTGCCACTTCTTAGTCTTTTCCTTGTAAATCCTTGCGTTTTCGTAGGCCATTGTCCGTAATTCTTCAATCTCGTTCAAATCTAATAACCTTTTCTGGCTGGCCTTGTCCAAGTCCATATTCACTGCCTTGATTGCCCAATATGCTTTGTGCTCGATCTCGACAGGCAAGTGACAGGTTTTCCCATAAATCAGTCGGTATGGAGACATGCCCAATGGAGTCTTGAAAGCTGTCCTGTATGCCCATAATGCATCATTCAGAAGTAAAGACCAATCTTTCCTAGTTGGTTTAACCATCTTCTCAAGAATTTCTTCACTTCCCTATTGGAAATCTCAGCCTGTCCATTGGTCTGTGGGTGGTATGCTGTCGCGATCCTGTGCTTGACACCGTATTTCTTCAAGGCGGCAGCAATTACCCTATTATGAAAATGTCTCCCTTCATCACTGATGATCGCCCTAGGGATGCCAAATCTAGAAAAAATGTTTTTGTGCAAAAAATTTTGGACCGTTTTGGCATCATTCTTTTGAGTTGCGATTGCTTCTACCCACTTGGAGACATAATCCACTGCTAGGAGGATGTACAAATTCCCACATGAAGATGGGAATGGTCCCATAAAATCAATCCCCCAAACGTCGAAAATCTCGACTTCTAAAATATTCTGCAGTGGCATCTCATTTCTCCTCGAGATGTTACCTGTCCGCTGGCACCTGTCACAGTTTTTGTAAAATTCCTGTGCATCTTTATATAATGTCGGCCAGTAGAACCCTGACTGCAGCACCTTGGCAGCAGTCTTATTTCCTCCTAAGTGACCTCCATATTGTGAAGCATGACAGTGATGGAGATTGTCTTCTTGTTCTTCTTGTGGTACACACCTCCTTATAACCTGATCTGCGCACATTTTGAAAAGAAGAGGTTCGTCCCAATAATAATGTTTAACATCATTTTGAAACCTCTTCCTGGCTTGATAATTAAGATCAGAAGGTAATATTCCGCTAACTATAAAATTAACGAAATCAGCATACCAGGGAAGGTTAGAAGACTTACCTGCCGCCATAGCTGTCGCGACAGCTATTGCGGCAGCAAAGAGCTGCTCATCTGGGAAGGTCTCCAGTATGTGTGTCTCATCTAACGGTAGACTCTGTCCCGTCTCCAACCTCGACAAGTGGTCTGCCACCTGATTTTCTGTCCCCTTTTTGTCTTTGATTTCAAGGTCGAACTCTTGTAATTGCAAAATCCATCGTATCAACCTGGGCTTCGCATCCTTCTTTGCGAACAAATACTTGAGGGCAGAATGGTCGGTGTGTATTATTACCTTCGTTCCAAGTATGTAAGAACGAAACTTGTCGATGGAGAATACCACAGCTAACAGCTCCTTTTCTGTGGTGGTGTAGTTCACTTGGGCGTCATTTAACGTCTTGCTGGCATAGTATATGACGTGAAACAGCTTATCTCTGCGCTGCCCAAGTGCTGTCCCGACAGCATAGTCACTAGCATCACACATAATCTCAAATGGCTGTGTCCAGTCTGGTGGCTGTACTATGGGGGCTATCACTAGCTTTTCCTTCAGAACCTTGAATGCTTCAGTACATTCCTCATTAAAGTCAAAGGGTCGGTTCTTCTCTAGAAGATGGCATAGCGGCTTGGTGATCTTTGAAAAATTTGCAATAAATCTTCGATAAAAACCAGCATGCCCTAAAAAACTTCTAATGCCCTTGACTGTGGTTGGCGGCGGCAGCTTCTCTATGACCTCTATTTTGGCCCTGTCAACTTCTATCCCACGACAGCTAATCTTATGGCCTAGGACTATCCCTTCATCTACCATAAAATGGCATTTTTCCCAATTTAGAACAATATTAGCTTTTTCACATCTTTCAAGTACCTTTTGAAGGTTGCCGAGGCAGCTCTCAAAATCGTCTCCAAAGACGGAAAAATCATCCATGAAAATCTCCAGGAAGTCCTCTACCATGTCGGAGAATATTGCCATCATGCACCTTTGGAAGGTGGCAGGTGCGTTACAGAGGCCGAACGGCATCCTCCTAAATGCGTATGTTCCGTAGGGGCATGTGAAAGTCGTTTTCTCTTGATCCTCTGGTGCAATAGCAATTTGGTTATAACCTGAGTAACCATCAAGAAAACAATAGTAAGGTTTACCCGCTAATCTATCAAGCATTTGATCAATAAAGGGTAAAGGAAAGTGGTCCTTTCGGGTAGCTTTGTTAAGCTTCCGATAGTCCATACAAACCCTCCAACCGGTCACAGTTCTGGTTGGGATTAACTCATTGTTCTCGTTGGTTATCACGGTCATGCCTCCTTTCTTGGGAACACATTGCACCGGGCTTACCCATTTGCTGTCGGAGATAGCGTAAATAATGCCAGCATCTAACCATTTAATTATCTCTTTACGCACTACCTCCTTCATTGCAAGGTTTAACCGCCTTTGGGCATCAATTGTTGGCTTATGATCTTCCTCTAGGAGGATTTTGTGCATGCATATTTCCGGACTAATGCCCTGTATATCTGCTATCGTCCATCCTATCGCCCTTTTATGCTGCCTTAACATGTCGATCAGCTGTCGTTCCTGTTCCTGCGGCAGCTTAGCAGAGATGATTACGAGCAGTGTGTCATCACAACCAAGATAAGCATATTTAAGCTGCCCTGGCAGGGGCTTAAGTTCTAAGACAGGTGGTTCAACAGTAGAGGGTTTTTGGATTAAATGGTTATCCGAAGTGTAATTCAAGGGTTCGAATAACTTACCTGGACGATGGTCTAACCAGTTTACCTCCTCATGACCTTCAGTATCAGATGTATCAGATTCAGAGGAGTCACTGTCGTCAGTGCTGTCGTCGTTGCTGTCTTCGTCACTGTCGTGACAGGCCTGTAGGTGGCTGTCGCAGTAGTGACCAAATTTTATATCACGGCAGCCCGACCTGATGTAGGGGTAATCAAAGGTCACCTCAATGATGGCCTTGCATTCCTCGTCCACATCAGCATGTTTCATCGCTTGGAGAACATTCAACTTGATTTCTTGATCGTTCACGCGCATGGTGAGTTCTCCTTTCTCCACATCAATCAATGATCTTCCCGTGGCTAAGAAGGGTCGCCCAAGGATGACTGGTGCGTTCTCATCTGCCTCACAATCTAAAATAAGAAAGTCAGCAGGAAAAATAAGCTTATCCACTCTTACCAAAATATCTTCAATTTTTCCCTCGGGGTGAACGTAAGAGCGGTCGGCTAGCTGTAGGGTAACTGTCGTGGGCCGCGCCTTGCCAATACCTAGTTTCTGAAAAACAGATTTGGGCATTAGATTAACACTAGCTCCAAGATCACAAAGTGCCTTACCCACAAATTTGTCGCCGATTACGCAAGGTATGATGAAGCTCCCCGGATCCTTCTTTTTCTAGGGTGGCTGCCTATGAAGAATACTCATGCAACCTTCTTGCATCCTTACCGTTTCAAATTCCCCAAGTTTAGATTTTTTCGACATAACATCCTTGAGAAATTTAGCATAACCGGGCATCTCCCTAACAGCATCTAACAACGGAATATTAATATGAACCTGTTTAAAAATATCATAAATCTTTTTAAGTTGAGATTCATGCTTAGCTTGCTGTATCCGTTGAGGAAAAGGTGGTGGAGGACGATAATCAGCTATGCGTCCTTCCCACTGCATGCGAATCTGAGGACGATAATCATCTTTTTTCTCCTCTGTCGCTTCTGCTGTCGTGACAGGCTCATCGACAGCAGTCTGTTTATCACCTGTCGGGGCAGCTTCCTCGGCAGGTTTATCCAAGGCAGGTTCCTTTTCTGTTTCAGCTTCTTTTTCTGGCCCTGGTAGTTTCTTCCCAGTCCTAGTAGTAATTGCCTTACATTGCTCATGTGGGGGTGGTCTAGCATTTTCAGTATTGCTAGGGAAACCTCCATTCTGCCTCGGCTTAATATGTTGTGACACCTGACCCATTTGTGTCTCTAGAGATTTCAATGTAGCTTCATGGTTTGTCATCCTCATCTCGGTTTTATCTATAAAATTTTTCGTCTTCTTGACAAACTGATTTATATTCTCCATATACGTACCAGTCTGAGACATAAAAGTGGCCAGAGTCTGTTCCAATACACTACTCGTGGCAGGTGGTGGCTGCTGTTGCTGCTGCGGCGGCAGGTGCTGCGGCAGGTTCTGCGGCTGCAGTTGCTGTCGCGTCAACAATCTAGGACCCCCTGATTCTGATGATGTGCTTGTGGATTCAGGGCATTGTTAGGATTACTCCAGGAAAATTTGGGATCTTTCCTCCAATTAGGGTTGTAGCTGTTGGAATTGTAGTTTGGCTTGTAATTTCCAACATATTTTCCCTCTTCTACGTTTATAGGGCACTCATCCCTACTATGATTTCCCTCACAAGTAGCACAAACTTCCTCGACAGCAAATCCTCGTAAATCATCTACATTCAATAAGTGTTTCATGGCTTTAGTGAGGAATGCTACCTGTGATTTCATAGTGCTGTCGGCCTCATAGTCCTTGACAGCAAGTACCCGTTTACCCCCTCTTCTAGCTGTCGGAAACTACTCCTCGTTCTTGGCTAGATTTTTCAAAACTTGCAATGCCTCATCCGGATCTTTATCCAATAATAGTCCATTTGCTGCAGAATCAATGTGAATGCGAGTTTGTAAGTTAGCAGCATTATAGAACTTAGTTACCTGATTCCAGACAGGAAATCCATGCATTGGGCAGTTCCGAAGAAGAGTAGTAAATCTGTCCCAGGCCTCGTGCATCGGCTCGTCATCTTCTTGTTGAAAAGTAGCAATTTCGTTACGTAATCGCTCAGATAAATGTGAAGGATTAAAACGAGATAAAAATTCACGAGTTAGATCTGCCCAAGTCATAATGGAACCCGGTGTAAGTTTATTCCACCAAGTTTTAGCTCTGTCCCTCAATGAATGGGGGAATAACCGAAGCCTCAGTATCTCCGGACTAACTCCTGGCAGTCTAAACGAACCACAGATCTCCTGGAACGTTTTGAGATGCTCCCTAGCATCTTCTGTAGCAGAACCACCAAACTGCCTGGCGTTGTTGATCATACTAAACATGACAGGTTTAAGCTCGAAGTTGTCAACATCAATATCCGGCAGCGTGGTCTCCAGCTCTACATGATCGTTCAGCATGTAGTCACGACATGACCGTCGTCCACCTGCTGCGGGCGGGTCATCGACAGGCGGTACACCGCCACCAACAGGCTGGTTATGTGCCATCTGCTCTAGCTGTTCCTCGAGGTATTCGTTCCGGTCTAAAAGGCGGCGAAGTTGTTTCTTGAGATTGAAGGAACGTTCGATCTCCGGATCTAATTTATACTCAGGATCTTCACCTCTTTTGGATCTGCGCATAAACAAGAGAACCTTGTGAAAAGCGAGAGTTGAAAGCACAAAAGAAAAATTAAAGAAAAATAAAAATAAAAACGAAAATAAAAATAAAAGCAAAAAGTGCAATAAAAGAAAGATGTAGTTATGTTGTCAATCCCCGGCAACGACGCCAAAAACTTGTTGCGTGTAAAAGAGTCTATCGCAATTGTAGTGCAAGTGTACACGACGCAAGTAGTAAAGTGATACGAAGTATCGAATATCGTCTCCACAGGGATTGGGCTAATGACTTCACCTTAGTTTACTGCACGAAGTAAAAGAAATAGTTTAGAATTGTCACGATAATAATAAGATAAAAACGTAAATAAAAGGATTGAGTTATCAAGATAGAGAGAATGGGCTGGTATTGAATTGCTCGGTAGTGCAGGTATTGAATTGCTTAGGATCTCCAGTTCTGTCGTCGCTCCCGTCGCCGACAGCACCTGTCATGGCGGCTGTCCGTTAGCTGTCGCGGCAGCAGACACACCAACTCCGTACTTCAAGCTTGGCAAGAATCCCAGACCTGCCTTGGCCTATCCCTAGGTCCAAGTCTGTCGATGATCACGTCTTTGATGATACCTCCCGGCGTGAATCGAAGGATGAACACCGATGTATATGAATTCTTCCTTAGCCACTTAACCTCGCCCTATCCCTAGGCACGAGATGGTTCAACTATAAACTAGAGAACGCGCTCTTATTTCTTTCGTATACTTAACTCTCCCGATGCTAAGTAAATGGATAACCTCACAATGCTCTCCCGATGCTCTTGCAAGATGTTAAAACCAAAATAAGAGAACTTGAAGTTTTATTTTATTGAACTGAAAAATCCTAAAACAAAGCAACCCTTGCAACTACTTTACAAAACAACCCGTAGCCCTAGGGGGAATTTAGAACATGTCGGTGGCGGGTGGACGGCAGGGGTTTGGTTTTGGTTATGGGGTAATCGGTTCTGCTCCTAGGGTAAATCTATGCCCTTATATAAGCTTTGGGCTCAAGTTATCTAAGGTAACAAGGATTACAACTTTAATTAAAAGTAAGATTCTAATAAAGACTAAATCTCTAAAGTCTCCTACTTTCCAGCCGCATCCTTATTTTGTGGGAATTCCTTTCCTTGAGCTTTGGCTTGACATATCTTTTGATCCGGGGCTTGGAAAAATATTTGGCTTTCACACGACAGACGAGCAGATTTTTCTCTATCTATTGAGGTCCACTTTACTTTTCCTCTTCATAAGTCTGCTGTCACCATGCTGTCACGACAGGTCCATGGCAGCTTCGTCTTCTTCGTCTGCTTGTCCAGTTCAGCTCTCCTGCTTCTCTGCCCTGCGCCTGCCTTCATCGTCTACTATGGTAGATACCTGCAAAAATAGCCATCTTTTAGTAGAATCCGTGTTTTTAATCCATTTGTGATGTTTTACTAAAAACTAATCTAAATGCAATGCAAAGATGCTTGAATGCAGCAGAAATATGGGTTAAAAGGGTGTAAATAATAGAACTTTTACACACTCAACAGGGATAAGAGCTAAGAATGTTGCATTCAATTCTGGAGGAAACCCTTCTCCTATGTAGAAATTAGAGAAAATTTTCATAACATGGTTCTGTAACAGATTCCAGTATTTCTTGTAGAAAGAGAGATTAAATCCATGTGGGCCTGAAGCCCTGGATCCGTCAACAGCCTCTAGTACTTCCCAGACTTCTTCTTTAGTGAATGGCCTTTCTAGCCAATTCGTAGAATCAGCAGACATAGAATTTAGGGAACACTCCCACTTGCGGATGTGCAGAGAATTTCGAATTGAGTAGCTTTGCTTGAAGTGGTGTACAAAATGTGAGGAGATTAATACCGGATCAGAAATTATTTCTCCATCACTATTGAGCTGCATAATTTTATTCTTGATTTTATGAGTAGATGCGATCAAATGAAAAAACTGTGTTTCTATCTCCTTCTCGAAACCATTTAAGTCTGGACTTCTGAAGCCAGTCTCTTTCTTCTTTCCTATACAGCTTCCAGAGATTACTCGTCAACTGAGCAGCTTCGGCTTTTACTTCATTATCTGACTTGTTCTCGAATATTTGTGTTTCTAATTCCATCAATCTCTTTTCTAAGCAAGGAATAGAATCAGACTTCCATAGACTCGAAGCTGGAACCCATTTCTTAGATTGATCCTTGCACTCCTTTAATACCTTGCCAATATCATGATCTCTAGAAGAGCCTACTGGCATCTTAATGATCTCTGAGTATCCCTCCATATCAGCCCATGATAAGAACCATTTGAATGGTTTAGAACCAGCGAACCTGTTCTCAACGGATAGTGAAATCGGGCAATGATCCGAAAAACTTCTAGGCAGTACACTTTGTAGTACATTTGGCCACAGTAACATCAATTCATGGGAAATGCAGAACCGGTCTATCCTACTGGCTTGGGGAGGATCCGTTTTGCCAAACCAAGTGAAATTCCCCCTCTTAGAGGAAGGTTGATTAAGTTCAAACTATTCAGAAAATTAGAGAGATTTAACGCAGAACTTTTGCTAAAAGATGAGCCCACTTTCTCCTCTGCCTCCAATATCGAATTAAAATCACCTCCTAATAAGATTGGGAGATCAAAGCTGTTCAACAGATTAGCTAACTGGACAAAAAAATCCTTGCGGACACCCTCTTCATTTGGTGCGTAAATATTGGCCACGACAACTTTCTTCCTCCAAATGGTAAACTCGCCCACCATGATTAAATGCCTCTGACCAATCAGGACCTTCTCAGAATAAAAAAAAAAACTCTAATCCCACATCGATATTAAGCCCCCCGAAAAACCCAACGCAGGACAAACAATGAAATCCCCAGATTTAGACCCCCATAAAGCACGCAGAACATTAATACGGCAATTCTCCATCTTCGTTTCTTGAATTAGCGCTAATTTAACCTCACCTTTGGAACATACTCTACGGACCGCTCTCTGCTTTAGTGGATTACATAATCCACGGATATTCCAAGAAATGAAATGAAAATTCTTCATATGAGAGAAGACACGACGGAATGAAGCTTACCGTTGATGTCTGACTTTACTGTTTAACGGTGGAATCCTCTTTCAGACTTCGGAATTTAGAGAGCACCTCGTCTCTGGGTTCCACAAAGGAGAAGCCCAATTCTTCAGCAACACTGATTGTTCTTTCTGGCTCATCATTCACTGAAGAAGAAACCGTACCTTGAGTAGAATTGCCATCCTTTGACTGATCAACTACTGCCTCTACTGTCTTCTCTTGTGGTATTTGCATGCCTGGTCTAGGATTGTGGATCAGACTTGAAGTTTCATATCTTCTTGAATCGCGAAGGTGGGACGGTTTTGATCTAAATATTAGGTCCCCATCTCCTAGCGATGTACATAATCCAAATGGATTTGGGCTAGGGCGGTTGAAAGCCCAATCGGCAGTGATCAAGCTGGTTCCACCACCTTTGCCCGAAAGCATAGGTCTGTGGGGTTTTAGTAGTCTGGTGCGAATCTGAAAAAGGCCAGTTGTTTGGTCGTAAGTTGGGCCTGATGAGAGGCTTTGATCCGATAGCTCTCCTGACGGCCCAAAGTTATTCTCCACTGGGATATCAATTAGACCTTCACTAATATGATCCATCACACTATTTGGTTCCACCACCGAATTAAAACAGTCGCCATGTGTTGATTCAAGCTTCTTTGTTCCTTGACCCAAGGAAGAACATCCCAAAGAATTAAAAGAATCTTCGCTTCCCAAAGCCTTGGGAGAAAGAATGTCAGTCGGCATATTAAATTCATTTTCCCCAAAATCGAAGCGACGTTCACCAAGATCGTCGTCGTTCAAACCCGCCGTTAGCCCAACGCCATTTCCGTCGATCCAACATCTTTCGTCCTCGTATGCCGACGTAAAAATTTTAATATGGAATTTTTCTCCATTGACAGTCACTTTAGGATAGACCGGGATGTCCGCGATGGAGCTGACACCGACCAGTATTCTAGCTATGTCAAATCTATTCCTTAACCTTGTGTCTTCATCGAGCTTAATAAAGTTTCCCCATTGATTAGCTAGTTTTTCGAAAACTTTCGGAAGCCAAGCGTATATTGGAAAACCTTCAATATTAAGCCAGACCTTCAGTTTCCTCGCATCAGAGAAATTAGCTAAAGTATCTAACTCTTTGAACCAGGTTTGTATAAGGTTATGGCGAAGATCCCACAAAATTGGAACTTGTTCAATCTCCAAGCACTGGATAATTACGTAGAAACCCGACCAAACACTAACTTTGACCTTGAAGCCTTCTGATACTAATGCTTGTTGTACGAACTCGGCATCGTATATATTTTTTATTTGCCCAGCGAAGCAGTTATTTATCCACCCTCTCTCTTCCACAGATATGGGAACAATTAGGTTGACACATGTTTCTTGCGCTGCCTCTTCAGTATTCTCTGCCCCCACCCTGGAGTTCTCCCCACCGGATTTATGTTTTCCAATTAAGGCATCCTTAAATGTTCTATCTTTTGTTACCAGCGTCGTGAAAAGCCGATTTGATATTCTGCGTTGATGTTGCGATGCTATACCACCATTCTTACCCTGATTTGTTGAGCCTCGACGAATCTCCTTCTGAACTGAAATGAAGGCACCATCTATTTTCCTTCCGTTCCCCTCTTTGATTGCTTTTTCCGCCTCTGATAACTTGGAAAATCTCACAAAAGCAAAGGTTCTGCTCGAGAATTTGCGTTTCCAGTGATTGTATGCGATGAATACGTGACTCACTTTCCCGTAAACGGAGAATGCTTCCCTTAACGCTGACAAGTGGATTCTTTTACTAATGTTATTCACGAACACAGTTGTTTCCTCCAAAACCCTAGCAGCCGGCGGATCCCTAGCGTTCTGCTTGACTCCATTCTTGGTTGTGCCTCCGACTCCTCCGTTAACTCCCTTCTTCCACTCCACTGGCATCCTCCATTGATATTCTCAATGAGCTTTATGTTTTTTTTTTCATTTAGAACCCAATTTGAATTTAATATTAAAGAGGGTAACTATGTAGTTAAAATTGAAAATAGAAATACAGAGAATGTTATAGCAGTAAGTTAATTTTAGTTTACTTTTTTCACATAATTTTTTTTTGCTTATACTTAAATTATGTCTTGTTGGTTATCTTTTACATAAATTTTCTTATTTGGTACGACTTTGAGACTAAAAAAATATTATCGGTGACAATAAATTTTGACAAAAAATATTATCAGTGTCAATTATTGGATTTATAAAATAAATTATCAAGACAATAAATTTTGATAAAAAATATTATCGGTGTCAATTATTGAATTTATAAAATAAATTATCGGTGACAATAAATTTTGACAAAAAATATTATCGGTGTTACACGTGTATATTAATTCCATGTTGATTTGCTTATAATCAAATAATTAATTTTTTTTAATTTATATCCGATACACATGTGGTGGAAACTTTTAATTTTCACAAGCGCTTTAGTTTTATGATTTGGAGACCCACTTTAGGATGTAGAGTTTATAGATTTAGGTGTATGAGTTTAGAATTTTAAGTTTAGGGGTAAGTGTAATATGGTGAGGATTTAAGTTTTAACCTATAAACCCTAATCTTGACTATAATCGCTACATTCTAAACCCCTACACTAGATCTCTAAACCCTAAAATTAACACACTTATAAAAACTAAAGGGATACTTTTGCCCCTGAGTTCGACCCAAAAATGCAATTCGTCCCCCGCCGAAAAGTGCATTCAATGTGGCTCTTCAGTCCATGAAATTGATCAAATTGACCCTTTGACCGTTACGGTGCTGATGTGGCAGTTAACGGTGATAACGTGGTAGTCCATGATGCTGATGTGATGGTCAACGATGCTGACGTGGCAATACATGTGGGATGATGACGTGGCATGAGGGGTTGAATTGATTATTTTAACCGAATTCGAGGGCATAATTGATTTTTCCCCGAGTTTAGGGGCATAATTAAAAGTTCGATAACTTAGTTAATCATTAAGCTAAAAAAGTAAAAACTATTAATATTTAAATAATATTTAAATAATTATAAAACATTAAAAAAAATAAAAACACCATAATGAATTAAATATAAGTAAAAACATTAAATTTATAAGTATAAAAAATTAAAAAAATATTTATAAACCATTGGAGAATCTTTCGATTGTTTCTCGTTATGCTACGCGTACTAATGTTCCTTGAACATATTTTCAATTGAGACATCCTTGTATTAAAGTATTAATAAAGCCAAAATTCTCTTTCATTTTTCTACATCAAATATTAATGAGTATCAATTTGATGTAAAAAAGCGAGAAAAAAAATTGAATTCTATTGTTACTCTAGTACAATTGAGCCAAAATTCTCTTTCATTTTTCTCATTATGATACGCGTACTAATGTTCCTTGAACATATTTTCAATTGAGACATCCTTGTATTAAAGTATTAATAAAGTCAAAATTCTCTTTCATTTATTTACATCAAATATTAATGAGCATCAATTTGATGTAAAAAAGCAGAAAAAAATTGAATTTTATTGTTACTCTAGTACAATTGAGCCAAAATTCTCTTTCATTTCTCGTTATGTTACGCGTACTAATGTTTCTTGAATGTAACCCCCTCGTCCCGGTCTGGTCGGATGACCGGTCCGAGTGGGCCACACGGGAAAAACCGAAGCGAAACCCGTTAAGGTTTCCCCTCGGTTAACGACACTAAAATTTTCTTTTCGTTTTATCTTGTCTATATGCATAAATTAATCCTACATAAGGCACAGCAGCGGGAATACAAACATTTGCAACGTACATCGACCAACCAAACATTAAACAGCTTATTTTAATGTTTTACAGCAGGCCGTTTCGGAACGCCCTTAGGGTGTTCCGAAACGCCTTGACTTAGTCAACAGGACAGGGTCAACAATAAGGTGACCGTTCCGAAACAGGGGTGACCCGTATCGGAACGACCTTGACGGTCAATATCTCGTGGTCAACGAGATTTGACCGTTTCGAAACATCAAAGGCCCGTTTCGGAACGCCTTCATCTCGTCAATTTCTCAAAATTCCAGTAGCAAAAATGTTCCGAAACGACCCTCATCTGTTTCGAAACGGCAGGCCATTTGCGAAGGAACCGTTCCGGAACAGGGGGACCCGTTCCGAAACGCCCCCTGTCTGCAGACTCGTTTGGCTGTTTTAAGGCACAAGGGTGCCCCAAAACAGCTCCAAAACACCTCACAACACCATACAAATTAAACTCAAGGCATACCAACCATACTAGCATGCTTCAACAAGATTTAGACAAGTCTAACACTAAGGCAACACCCCACAAACATGCAATCATTCAATCATCATTCAAACATAAGGATGGCCTCTAAGGCATTTAACTAACATTCAAAAGAGCAATTTAGGCATGAGTTAACATTCATCATGGCAACACAAACCATACACAAGCAAGGCATCAAGGAGTCTAAACATGCTCCTAACAACCTACAACTATCCAACAAAACATTACATGTCCCATTGCTCAAACTATTACATGTCTAACATTTAAATCCATACTTGAAGCACTCAAGGTTAACAACCACACTTGGAGGCCCTCCACTTGCCCAAGCAACCCACGAGCTAAGGATCTACAATGTTGAACAAAAAGAGCGTAAGCAATGATGCTTAGTGAGGGTAAGCTCTAAAAACAAACCTCAACATCGCAGGGTTCGAGCACGATCTAGCCAAGGTAAAACACAATCATACCAAGGGTCTACAAGAGCCATGAAGTAAAGATGCATGAGCAATATACAATATAAATGCCATGATCATAAGCTTAACTTCATAATACACATAAGCACATACAAGCATCCCTCAAGGATCATAAACCTCAACATATTGATATACACATCAAACAACATTGGCACCTAGCTAAGACCCGAATACGCGGATAGACATGTTGGAACTCACATCCAACAACCACATTACCTCACGGTGGGATTTCACTCATCACCGGTCTCGCGGAGGGGATTCCACTCATCCTCACGCCCCGTCGATGGGATTCCACTCATCACCGACTACATTTAAATACAATTCCGGGCGAACCCGTACTCCTCCTTGGTGACTCAACGCCACCAAGGCCACGCGCGACTTTAGACTCATGTGTACACACTAACATCCTAATGATCGATCATTTGTATTCAAGTAAACTAGTGCCAATATTTACTCACTTCACATTACTCATTTCAAACAATTTCGTGCTTAGCACGTACTCACCAACAACCATCATCATGCATGTCTCAAGCATCACAAGTCATATTTCAACCCACATGTATAATACAATATACACAAGCATTCATACCACATTTCATACGAGACATACACAACTATATAATGAGTTCATCCAATGGCTCTAGATCAAGCTTAGGATTAGGCTACCACCCTAATCCTAACTCTAGGTGGGTCTACCAAGCCCAACCTAGTCCATATACTCGAACCAACTATTTTAAAATCATTTAAAGCAATTAACCACTCACCTAGACACCAAGCTCAACGACCAAGCAAGCAACAACCTTCAACTTTCCGGATTCACTTCCGATGCTTCACCGATGCCCAAACTTGATTCTAATCAATCCTAAACACAAACAAAACATCCACAATCAATATTTTATCATCGAAATAACATTACCAAGCATCCAACACTCAAAATCAACCCCAAAGACAGAATTTTCGAGCAGCCCTTAACACCCACTGAATTCTCCCATTTCAAACACCCAAACAAGCATCAATTACACCCAAAATGATCCTCATATATCATACTACCTACAGCCCCCAAAATCCAACATTAAACAACCCCAAATCCCACTTTAAAACCCTCCAAAAACCCTCTCAAAGCCCAATTCCGAAAATTCCCAAAATCACTTGAAATTCATATATGATATACCATTTGACTTCCTTATACCATAACTAAGTATATTAAATCAAAATACTTTACTTAACAACTTAAAAATCTCATTTTTAATCAAAATATTCAAAAATGACATTTCCTAAAACTTCCATGGAAACTAAAATGAAAGGTACTTTTATGAAGGGGAAGATGAGGGGAAGTAAAAAACGTCCTTACCTTTCGATTTGGAGTTGAAATGGATGAGGAATAAGATAGAATAGTAGATTTGGGTAGAGAGCTCTTGTTCCCGTTGGTGTATTTTGAAGGAGGAGATGAATAGTAGAGAATAGGTGTTTAATTTCACATGTGACTTATTTTAGGGCTCCAAAGACTACCTTGCCCTTAATGAAATGGGGTATTCACAAGGGCACACCAACTATGGCTATTTGAGATTAAATTTCAAAACATTGTTAACTCTAATTAGTAAATTTGAAAACGAAAACCCGAAATTATTTTATAATCATTTTAATTATAAAACCGAGCCCAAAATAATATTAAAATATTATTTTCACCTAACCCCTAAACCCGGGTGTTACATTGAACATATTTTCAATTTAGACATCCTTGTATTAAAATATTAATAAAGTTAAAATTGTCTTTCATTTCTCTACATCAAATATTAATGAGCAATCAATTTGATGTAAAAAAGCGGAAAAAAAATTATGTTCTATTGTTACTCTAGTATAATATTGATTCCACTAAAATAAATTTAACGAATAGTAATACTCAAAGTGACGAAGTCAAATTTTTTCCGATAAAAGTGTTAAATTTTTTAATACTTTATAAAAAAATTATTAAGTTTTTACATTATTTTCAATCATTTTTTAATTCATAATATATTTTAATTTTTTATATAATTTTTATTTTTAGTAACTTTTAGAATATTTTATTTATTTTTATTAACTTTATGGATTTTTATAAAATAAATTGAAGAATATTTTGATATTGTGTGAGAGTCTTCACTTTGTTTTTTTTAAATTATCTTCACTTAATAAAAGGGTAATCTTCACTGATGGTCACTTTTGTTTTGGGTTTGTTTTATTATGGTCACCCGAATTCAAAAAAGATTATTTTGGCCACTTACGTTCGAAACCGTTTCTGTTTTGGTCACTGGACCGTTAACCTCCGTTAATTAAAAATAAAAATTTCTAATTTGACCCCCAAACTTTCAAAACTTCATTTTTTACCATCTTCCCCAATCTGCTTTCCTTGCGCCTGAATCACAGTACTTCCCTCCCTAGAAGTTTCCGAGTTCAATAAGTTACAGTACTTACTTCTATGTGTGAATTAATTTTATTAGTTGTGTGTGTATATCACCGTACTCGTGAATTCTTTCCTCTAGTTGTCAACTCAAGCACCCAATTCCTTGCGCCTGTTTTCTAGGTTGGATAACAGAAAAGGTCCTTCAACAAACAACACTACCATGGGAGAATCGAACATAATGGCTCAGGGATATTCTCCTTCAATATGGATATCTTTTCTTTCCTTAGCTTTATATGTCGTTTTCACCGACAAATTTAAGAACACATGGAATGGACTGTCTTTTGAATCGTTTCGTTACATCATACAATATTCCAAATTAGCACTTCCTTATGCAACAATGGTTTGGTGAGTTTTTTTCTTCTTGTAATGTCATTTTTCTCAAAAGTTTTATACATCCGACGTATACGTAATCGTATCGAATACTCACACTCGAATATTTTGCCAGTTTAGAGTGCTGGGCATTTGAGATTCTTGTGTTCTTAGATGGTTTGATGCCAAATCCAGAAATAACAACTTCCTTGATTGCAATATGGTAGGTTGTTCTCTTTTCCCTTTTCATCATATATTTTCTTATACATCCATTTTTGTTCATTTTGATTCCACTTGCAGTGTCAATACGGAATATGTTGCCTACATGATCATATATGGCCTTAGTGCTGCAACAAGGTTAGTTCTCTTGCACTGGTTTTGATATATTATTCGGACTCGAATCGTAAGTGTTAGATACGAGTATATGTAATTGATTTAATTATAATTTTTTACAGCACAAGAGTGTCGAATGAATTGGGAGCTGGAAATCCAAACAAGGCGAAACATGCTATGGCAGTGGCTCTCAAGCTTTTGATCCTACTCGTGCTTGCAGTTGTTCTCTCGTTAGCCTTGTCACACGATATCTGGTTTGGTTTCTTCAGCAATAGCAAATCGATAACCGATCGATTCGCAAAGATGACGCCATTGCTCGTTGTCTCTATAGCGATCGATGCCGTACAAGGCGTCTTATCAGGTTTGAAAAGAAAGAGCTTATGATTCATGTATACGTATCGTGTTTCGTTTTTGTTTTGTTAGTGCTTGTATATAAAATATGTCATGTTCAAGCATTTGACATTATTTGACGTACCTAAAAACCATGTTGCAGGGGTTGTAAGGGGGTGTGGTTGGCAAAACTTGACCGTGTTAGCTAATAAAATTAATTCACACATAGAAGCAAGTACTGTAACTTATTGAACTCGAAAACTTTTAGGGAGGGAAGTAATGTGATTCAGGCGCAAGGAAAGCAGATTGGGGAAGATGGTAAAAAATGAAGTTTTGAAAATTTGGGGGTCAAATTAAAATTTTTTATTTTTAATTAACGGAGGTTAACGGTCCAGTGACCAAAATAGAAACGGTTTCAAACGTAAGTGGTCAAAATAATCTTTTTTGAATTCGGGTGACCATAATAAAACAAACCCAAAATAAAAGTGACCATCAGTGAAGATTACCCTTAATAAAATTATTTATCTAGTTTTAATATTTTAAAATTTTATAATTTCATAAATTCTTATTTTTCAACTTAAATATTAAATAAGTTATCGAACTTTTAATTAAAATTAATTATGCCCCTAAACTCAGAAAAAAATCAATTATGCCGTCGAATTCAGTTAAAATAATCAATTCAGTCCCTACTACCACATCATCATCCCACGTGTGCTGTCACATCAGCATCATGAATTGCCATGCCATCACCATTAACGGTCACATCAACAACGTAACGGTTAACGTCGGTCAAAGGGTCAATTTGATAAGTTTCATGGACTGGAGGGCCACATTGAATATACTTTTCAACGAAGGGTAAAATTGTATTTTTGAGTCGGGGCAAAAGTACCCTTTAGCCTTTTTTAACTAAAACTAATAAAACGATTTATTTTGATCTTTTTAGAAGGCGGAATTGTAACTTTATTCAAGTATAGAGAATGAAAAAATTAAATAATAATTTATATAACTGTAAGTTATTTCACAAAATAATTTAAAAACAAATGGATTCAACATACGCAATTATAATATAGTATAGTAACCTAAAAATTCAAATAGAAATAGAAGAAAATTCATTATATTACATTAATATAAAATTTTAAATTTAAATTAAAAAATAAATACATATAAAATATTAACGTTTAATATTAAACATACAACTTTTCTATATTTTAGGTTTTTGCATTTGCTCATAAATTATTTAAAATATGAACATAAAAATATTTTACAAGTGTCATATTTGGGCCACTAGAGTCTAGAACCACCCTTAAAATTTCTTCTAAAAACAGATGGCAAAACCAACAATTTAAATAACAAAAATAGAATAAAAACGGTTTTACAAAAGTGGAGCTCCACAAGTTAAAACAGCCCTACAAAATACTGACAATAAGTCACACAGTTTTACCAAAGTGAAGCTCCACAAATTAAAACAGTCCTACAAAATACTATAATCCCCAAGTAAGGTTCTACGACTACGAATAATACATGGCTAACTAAAATGAACAAGTATTGTACTCAGAAATAACAACTATTGGAACTCTCCAAACTCAAATGTAAACAAAGCCCAACTACCTGTGTGGAGAAATAATTCGAAGGTTGAAGTTTACAAGCTCGGTAATGCACACCACTCAACTGATGCAACAGGAAGTACCGTAATGTAAATAGGTTAAGCATAAACATGACATGAGACATTAAGGAAAATAACATGAAGGTCACAAATTAATCTCATGCTTAGGCTAAATACTTACTTATACCGTATACAGAAAGGATTTATAAATAAATAGGACATCATTCAGATACTTACAGATGATTAGACAGACAAAGTTAGACGATTTACATATCGGATCACTTGTACATAAAAGATTAATAAACGATATAGCATTGCTCATTACACAAGGTAGATTGTTTAACAGATCAGATCAAAGGTGAAGTCACAATACATCCCAACATTCGTCGACTAATCCGGACCAGTTAATGCAGAGGCTCATTATGGGACGATCCTCCGAACTTGGTTTGCTACATTCACAACACCAAGATTCAAACCATTGACTTTACTTAAGAGACCTAATGTATCACCATGCTAGACCAACTACTAGTTAGTAGAATTCGATCTAATTTAACCTAGACAAGCACTAATCTAAGAACAAAAAGTATGATTTGTAGATACAAGCTTATCTAATTATAGATATTCTCCATATGCAAATATGTATGACTAAAATGAAAGCTACAGATATAAAAGAAAGCAACAATGGTATACCACCGTCCACTAATCAAGTTCGAAACCTACACCATAGATATAACTTTTACTACAATTGGTGTTGGAACTGAAAAAGATTCTAATCTAAACAAGTTACTACAGTGCATTCCCCCTGTTGTTCGTACGTTTATAACATTTCAATTTCCATAAAAAGAAAATAGTAGAGAGACAATATGGGGCAGAAATATACCAGTCACAACTCTGAAGACAATGAAGAACCACATTGAGTAAATGCCACCATTAGGATTTTTAACTCTTCTTAAAGAAGCAGCAAAGTAACTAATTTTATACATTGCAATCTCTTTACCCATCCTGCCCTGCATAAGTTAAAATTCTTAACATCCATAAGTAAACAGAATTTCCTCATCAATAATACCCATCTTCCTCAAAAATTACTTCATCATCACTATCATCGAACAAATAATCTTCGTCGCCAACTCCCTCAATCTCCCATTCATCCTCATCTCCCTCGTCCCCTTCCGAAAACACGGAGATCCTCACCCCACCAAACTCACTCCTCTCTACTAAAAGCTCATTCACAGCACCTTCCAGTTCCCCAATACTACTCCCATTCCCACCATCGAATTCCGAAACCGAAAACAACCCATCATCACTGCTCATTCTGTCCCTCTTGGGCACCAAATCCTTCTCCGTAAGCTCCCCATTTTCCACCTCAACCCAAGACACCCATAAATCAGCGTGTCTTCCCAAACCCCTGTCCCAATCCCCTACAACCACAGTCCCCAAATTCCCTTCCCTTGCCCTCCTCAACATCTCCACGAAATCTTTATCATCCGAAACCAAGAACAACCAATCAATCCCTCTATTCATAGAATGCTGCATTTGTCGTTTCAATGCCCAATCCGCCGCTTGGGGCTTATCCTCCACTGTCTTAACATAAACCCCAGCTCTCCTTAGCTCATTCGCCAAACCATAACCGATCTTCGGCTTAATTAAACTCCTTGCCGCTTCGTTGTACTTATGATTCCCACTTATATACCGTTCCTTGAACCGCTGACGTTTCTTGCCTTTTAACGATTTCATTCTGTTTAACTTCTTTTGTCGTTCCCTCTCATGTAACTGCTTGAAATGTTTGTTCAAATCCAAATTCGTCTTGCATTTCCGGCCGCAAACTCCACATATGTATGGCTCGGTCGGATATACGATTCCTTTGCGTTCGAGGATGTCGAGGCTTCTCCTCTCGCGGCGTTCTTGTAAGACCCATTGAGGCAAATGGATAAACGCGTGACGGTTAGCGTAGGCAGACATATCAACGACTTCCCCGAACTTCTGGGCAACTGTTTTCAACGCCAACGCCGCTTCGTACGGCGGTCCGCGTGGAGGTTTGTTGTCGAGATCCCACAAGACGACCACTTTCTTCTGTTTTGGAGCGTAAACGCCTTGCTTGTTCCTCACCATGTCGATTTCGACAGCATTGGCGTCGGCTTTGATGGTGAGGCGGCATGGGCGCGGCGAGGATTTGATTTTGAAGGGTGCGGCGAAAATGGGAGAGAGGGAAACGGAAAAGGAGAGCTCTGGTTTAGGGTTGAAGAGGGTTGTGTTTAGCTGAAGGGATTTAAAAGAATTGCAGAGAGGATCCATTGCTTCATTTGTAGGATTTGCTCTGTTTTGGATAGCCAAAGCCGAAAGTTCTAAATATCAACAAGTGGTGACTGGTGAGCTACAACTCTTGGTCCATTTATATGCAGCTTTTTCAATAAGTTGCAGATCCAACAGGATGCTTTAGGTCCTATAGATATGGGCTTATCCACCCGATTCTTTAAAATATTCTATTAATTTTTTTGGGTCATAAATCGAAATATTATAAATTTAACTTTTTTATATTTAAAAATTACAATAGTAAAGTGATATTGTCACCGACCGACAGACGCTGTTAGGGTCAAAATAATTTTATTTTATTGGTCTATTAATTGTTCAGTAGTAAAGTAATTATGTTTATCAAGTTATTTTATTTGTTGGTTATCAAGCTGGTAGACATGACTATCAGGGAATGCGACAAGTGGTCAAAAGATGTTTTAGGAAGGTGCGATGTTAAATATGAATTAATTCAATTTATTTAATTATTTTAAATTAAAACCAATTTGATAGAATGTATAAATGTTGAAACTATAAATATTATTATATAATATTTTAAATTTAATGATAAAATGACATGTTTGAAAAAGAAAATAATTCAGTGATTATTCTTAAAAAATTAACATGATACATAGAGTTTATTTTGGATGGAAATTTTGTACCTCTTTGCGGTGCCCCTACTTGTGTCATCATGCTCAAAATTAGGTTTAGAGTTTTATATTAGGATTTTTTGTTATGGTTTATGAAATTTAAAGTATGGTGTATTTTTTAGAGTATAGGGTCTAGAATTTAGAATTTAGGATTATGACTTAAAATATAATTTTGTAGTGTTTTGTAGTGTTGTGACATAAATAGGGGTACCGAAAAGGGACAAAATTTTTTTATTCATTTATTTTACCATACTAAAAAGGATTAAGAGTAATTTATATATTTTTAATTGATATTTAAAAGAAATAAACGAGACATACAATAATATTCTGATTTTATTTATAGAATTAAATTATTCTACGATTATTAAATACTGAATGTGGGTGCTAAATCTAAAAAGGCTTAATGCACAAAATAGCCCATAAAGTTTACCACTTTTTCCAACTTGGTACTTAACGTTTCATTTGGGACGTTAAGCCCCCTAATGTTTTTACCGTTATCCATTTTACCCCAAACCATTACTTTTGCCGTTACAAAAAAGTTTTCAACCGTTAAAAAAAATTTCAACCAATGAGATTGCGCCACATCAGCTCCTCTTTGATAGAGTAACACGCTTGATTTTATTAAAAGAGTAAATGCCATGTCAAGTCTCCTATGTTTATTTTTTTATTCAATTTAGTCACTGAAAATCTGTTTTTACCTAAAATTGACCTCTATTTGTTTCTATTTTTTTTTTAATTTTGCCCAATATTTGTTATTAATAATAATAATATTGTTTTATTTAAATGTTACTATTTAATAAAAAATAAATTAAATATTTTACTATTAAATTAGTAATTTTTGATAAATTAATCCTTATTAATTTAATATTTTTTTTTGCAATTCCAAAATAAATTAAATTTATAATTTAGACCCATCAAAATAAATTTAATGTTAATCTTAAATAGTTTCCAATTACGTCCCAAAATAAATTAATTTTATAATTTAGTCCCATTACGTCCTACATTAATAATTTGATATTAATTTAATATTAAATTAGTCTTTTAATTTATCCAATTTAACATTAAACGATTTTTTATATAAATTACATTTTACTAATTTAAAATTAAAATATTTTTAATAAAGATAAATTAAATTAATTTTTTAAGATTAGTATTATTTTCTTTTAAAATTACTAAAAAGCAACTACAACATCAAATAAATTGCAAGAGACACCATATATATACCATGAACTACGACGCATGCAATTCACATAAATTGATTCTTTTGTTGGGGATTTGCAGGGAGAATCGTTGAAATTGAAAGTGAACAAACTAATAGAAAATTATAGTTCAAATTTTGCTCAAAAAATAATACAATTTGAATAAGTAATTATTTAGGGTCAATTTCAAATAATTTAATTTATCTAAAAATTAAAAATTTAATAATAAAATATTTATTTTAATTATTAAATATTTTATTAAATATTAACATTTAAATAAAATAATATTATAAATAATAATAAATATTGGACTAAAAAGAATATAATTCGAATAAGTAATATTAAAAACAAATAAGGTTCAATTTTTTATTATTTTGGGACGTAATTGGAAACTATTTAAGATTAACATTTAATTTATTTTCATGGGTCTAAATAAGAAATCTAATTTATTTTGGAATTAAAAATAATATAATATTAAATTAGTAAGGATTAATTTATCAAAAGTTACTAATACAATATTAAAATATTTAATTTATTTTTTATTAAATAATAACATTTAAATAAAATAATATTATTATTAATAACAAATATTGGACTAGATTAAAAAATTAGAAACAAATAGGGGTCAATTTTAGGTAAAAATAGACTTTTCAATGACTAAATTGAATAAAAAAATAAACATGGGAGACTTGACATGACATTTACCCTTTTAATAAAATCAGTCACGTTACTCTATCAAAGAGGAGCTGATGTGGCGCAATCTCATTGGTTGAAAAAATTTTAACGGTTGAAAACTCTTTTGTAACGGCAAAAGTAACGGTTTAGGACAAAATGGGTAACGGTGAAAATGTTAGGGGGCTTAACGTCCCAAATGAAACGTTAAGTACCAAGTTGGGAAAAGTGGTAAACTTTAGGGGCTATTTTATGCATTAAGATACAATAAAATTAAAAGTTGTATTTTGCAATTGAATAATTGATCACCAACCATGCGGGATTTCTTACATTTTCTTAAGCCATTTGTTTCACTTTTTTTTCTTCTTCTTTCCAAGTGCTAAATTTACGGCAAGTAATTAAAACTTCTAATTTGTACTTTTTGTTCTGGGTTCGAAATTTATTAGAAGTAAATTTTTCCTTCCCTCTTAAATAGAAATTGTTTAAAAAAAACGGAAGTAAAACTAACTCTTGTCAAGGATATTATAATTATGATTAGCATGATTTTAGGAATAGTTAGCGAAGAAAGGATTGTAGTTAGGGATGTAAAAACAAGTCAGAACCTGGTAACCTGACTGAAATCTGCCTGAGTCAGAACCTGATTTGACTCGAGTTTTTGTTGACCCGAACCCGATCTGCAACCGACTGTTGTTGATCCGAACTCGAATTTGACCTGTTACTGTAGCAACCGAACCCGATCTGCGTCCGACTGAAAACGACCGGAACCCGAATTGGACCTGTTAATTTAGACCTGAAACCCGACCTGCGTCCGACTGAAAAGAACTCGAACCCGAAGCTGACCTGGCAAATAACCGAAATTACCCGACTGAATTGACCCGATATCCGATTTTACCCGACCTGAAATGGACCCGACCTGAAAATGGACCCGACCTGAAATGAACCCGACCTGAAATGGACCCGACCTGAAATGGACCCGACCTGTTTTGAACCCGACTGAAATGGACCCGACCTGCTTTTAAACCCGACCTGTTAAGTGACCCGACCTGTTCTTGACCTGAACTGATAAAATACAAGAAATTTGTTTGTAATAATATTAGCTCTCAGATCTTATAGCAAAGACATAATTTATCTCACATAAAATACTTTATTTCAATACAAAGGAGAAATCAATATTGAACATCTGATGGAATTAAAATATTGAATTTCAAAATTACAAGGATTTAATAAGTATTCAAACTCAAAATTTAGGGGCAATACATAGTTTATCTAATAATTATACTTATATAGACCTAAATTGTTATTAGACCAAAAAATTAAGGACACGTGTGAGTTGTGACATGCTCATCCTTCTTTTAGTTCAACCATGTTTAATTAAATCTAAAGAAACTATACCAAAAGTTAGCACTAAAAAAACAAACTAAAACTTAAATAATCTAAACCCTAAACATCTAATTAAGGAAGGGCCTAAAGGGTAATTAACCCATAAATAACAAATTCAACTCAAAACCCCGTCAATTTTCAATCAATTTGGCGCCCCCCTCCCCCCGCCCCCGCCAATTCTTTTATCGAAATCTCCCCCCCCCCCGCGCCAATTTGGCTACAAACTTTCCCCAAATTAAAAATTAAAATATTTTTAATTTTTAACTTTCCCCCCTAAACTAAAAACTAAAGTATTTTTAATTTTTAACTTCTCCCGTAATTAAAATTTTAATTTAATGATCATAATTAATAAAATGATTTAAATTTTAAATAATTTATTTTTAATTCATCCATCACAAGTTATTAATTTAATAAAATTTAAGCTATTAACGCCAGAAATAATTCACATTAAATGAGTTAGTACTAAGCATATTGAATTATTTAACAAAATTTAAAATTTAGAAGCATGAAATGAATATTTAAATACAATTTTTTATACATATATATTAAATTGATTATATATGTATATTTAACAGAAATATTATTTAACACTTTAAATTGATTTAAAAAATTAATAGTTAATATTTTACATTTATCAACACTTTAAATTCATCAAATCATAGACCCTAAACCCTAAACTCTAAACTATAATGTATATAAGTATGTATATATCTATCAATGTATGAACTCTAAACCCTTGATGAGTTTTACCTTAAACCTTAAACTCTAAACACTAAACCCTAAATCCCAAACCATAATGTATGTAAGTATGTATGTATATACCTATCAATATCTAACGCCTAAACCCTTAATGAAGTTTTCCATAAACCCTAAACCCTTAAATCCACAACCTAAACCCCTAAACCATAAACTCTAAACCATAAACCCTAATGTATGTAAGTATGCTTATATCTATCAATATATGAACCCTAAACCCTTAATGAGTTTTCGCTACACCCTAAACTCTAGACAATTGATCATAAAACATAAACATTAAACCCTAAACCCTAATATATATATATATATATAAGTATGTATATATGTAGCTATCAATGTATGAGCCCTAAACCCTTAATGAATTTCTCCCTAAACCTTAAACACTAAACCTAAACCTTAAACCATAAACACTTAGTGAAGTTTTCATAAAACTCTAAACCCTAAACCTTAAACCTTAATGTATGTAAGTATGTTTGTATCTATCAATGTATGAACCCTAAACCCTTAATGAGTTTTCGCTACACCCTAAACTCTAAACATTAAAGCTTAAACCTTAAACCTTAAACCCTAATGTATATAAGTATGTATATATGTAGGTATTAATGTATGAGTCCTAAACCCTTAATGAATTTTCCCTAAACCCTAATGCATGTATGTAAATGTACCTATAAATGTATGAACCCTAAACTCATATTCATTATTTTTTAATCCGTCCAATATTTTATAATTTTAATTTTATATTTTCATCATTCTAGACCCTAAAACTTTATTTTTATTCCAATTTGACCAACATTTTTTTATTTTGTCTAATGTTTTATTATTTTAATTTAATATTTTCTTTATTCTAGTCCTTTAACTTTATTTTAATTCCGTATTGACCCTTGTATATATTTTAATTCATCATGTTTTATAATTTTAATTTGAAATTTTGTTCATTCTAGACCCTAAAACTTTATTTTTATTCTAAATTGACCTCTACTTATTGTTTTGTAATTACTCTAATTTTTATACTTTTAATTTGATATTTTTGTTCATTCTAGTCCCCAAAACTTTATTTTTATTCCAAATTAACCTATTTTCCTTGTTTTTCTTTTAAATTTGTCTAATGTTTTATAATTTTAATTTGATATTTTTGTTCATTATAATCTGTGAAAGTTTATTTTTAATCCAAATTGACCCCTTTTCAGTCCAAATTGACCCATTTTCATTATTTTTTTTAATTACTCCAATGTTTTATAATTTTAATTTGATATGACTTTAAACAATTAACTCAAAATCAATGACGATTGACGGAGGCCACCCTAAAGTCTATCAACTACATATACGGTTGTACCGAACTCAAACTCAATACGAATTTCAATTCCGAAAATACCCTGACCTGAATTACCCGACCTGAAATTACCTGACCTGAAATGCACCCGACCTGAAATGCAACCGATCTGAAATGAACCCGACCTGAAATGAACCCGACCTGAAATGGACCCGGCCTGAAATGGACCCGGCCTGAAACGTACCCGACCTGAAACGGACCTGACCTGAAATGGACTCGACCTGAAATGGACCCGATCTGAAGTGTATCTGAACCCGAATTAACCTGTCAATTACCTGCTACGGACCCGACTTGTTTTGACCCGACCTGAAATGGACCCGACCTGAAATAGACCCGACCTGAAATGGACCCGACCTGAAATGAACCCGACCTGAAATAAACCCGACCTGAAATGGACCCGCACCCGACCCGAGTCGAGTCAAAACAGAAAAATGACCTGTATCCGATTTTACCCGACCTGACAGTACCCGACCTGAAACCCGTCCGATTACCTGTTTTTACATCCCTAATTGTAAACCGTAATTACCTAGTTACCTACTTTGTAATATTTTCTTTTGTATATTTTATATAACTTAGTGACAAGAAACACAGTTTGAGTTTGGGCAAAAAAAATTAACGATAAATGATGGGTGTATTGGTAAGTCACATTGTACTCTCAAAATAAAGACATAAATTCATACTTTAAAAGTGACATTGTTGAGAGGGACAACTCGCACCTGAACATGGGACCAAGGAAGACAAATAACTCCTTGTTGGTATGTTGGATCAGAATTACTATCCAACCTTACGTTCCACTATTTCTCACGTGGAGATAGCATATGATTTGTGAGACAAATTTCGACCAAGTACCAACGCGCAAGTGTGGGAAGTGAACTTGCCATCTCACATGGATCCTGTAAAAGAAACACGAGGAAGACAAGGTTCATACGTTTTTCTTGGGCTTAGATGGAACCATTATGACACTATAAGACCAAACATTTCGGCTCAGGACACGTCACCGAATATGAAAATGGAGCATCACCTCCTCAGCTCGAATATTGTCTATTAAATTCCATGTTTTTTTTTTTTTTGCTTCCTGCTCCGATCATGTATACCAATAAACTGAAATCATGGGGGAGCCACGTAATAGAATGACACCTTGAAATTTTTTGTATATAAAAAATTATATATATACATATATATATATAACACCTTATTTATAAATAAAATGAAAATTTATAACTAATTAACCCCCTTAAATACCGTTAAAAAAGAACACCCCTTAAATAAATTTCTCACTTCGCTCTTGACCGAAATAGATCCTTCTTCAACTTTACTACTACATCTATGTGGATGTTTAAGTAAGCAACGACTGCACATCAGCTTCCTCTTTCAACAATATTATTATTTACCTTAACCACTATCTATTACCAAACAATTAATTCAGGTTATATCTTTGTTTGAGATGACTAAGTCCATGTTTTTTTTCATCAAAGGACAATTTTATTAACATAAAAAAGAAATTAAAAGTAATTTGTAAAACCACTCAATTTAATTCGGTAACAAAACAAGCAAGAAATCAAAATAATAGATTTGAGGTTTACATAGACGGATAATTGTTGTTATATTATTATAAGTAATTGAAATTCATAAAGTTCTTTTAGTAATATGGAGAAGATAAAATTGTTTCAAACACCGGCAGAGTTGCCCAAAGGCAGTATATAAGGCATACCCAGTAAAATTTACAAGATGTTGAAGCTGCATATATAATCCCCTCGTCCCGGTCTGGACGACTGACCGGCCACTGCTGCCTGAAAAGCCCCGGCTATCGCCTGAACTAGCGGAGCCAAATCTATACCGGCCGGTCCTCGGCCAACCTGAGGTTCTACACCCTCGGCTTTCGCCTCACCTCCCTCTTGACGAGAAGGAGAAGGAGAAGGTGGAGGAGCCTGCGCCTCAACTCCCGGAGCTGCTGCCCGTGGTTCTGGATGAACCATCCTAGGCCTCCCTCTAGGTCTCATCTCACAGCTAGCAAGATAACAACTATAACAAACAAACACATAAGGATTAAGTTAGCAAAGGCAAGGGTCCAACGTGCTCAAGTATATTTCTTTGCAAAATCTTTTCAAATAAGTAATAGTAGCAATGGGAACTCGACACTACGTCTCAACACAAAAATCATGCTTCCAAACACCATGCAAACAAACAAACAACAAGCATACATGACAAAACATTCACCGAGACATAGCAACAACATAACACTTTAAACTTACCTCACTTACCTACCCGAAGTCTCAGAAACCTCAAGCTCTGATACCAACAAATGTAACCCCCTCGTTCCGGTCTGGACGACTGACCGGTCCGAGTAGGTAACATAAGTAAGAGATGAGTTAGTGTTTACCATATGATCCTTCTCAAAGGCCATGAGGCAAAGATTGGCCACTTTTCCCTCTTCCTCGGATGACTCCTCGTCACTCCAAGTTTCCATTTGAGCTTTGAGCTTGTTCTTCTTCCCAAAGGTCTTCTTCCTCAATTGAGGGCAATCGGTTCGGATATGGTTGGGCTTTTTGCACTCATAACAAGTGAGTTGGTTCTTTTCTTCCTTTTCCCCTCTATTCTTAAAGTTCCATCTTCTATTGAATTTTCTTTCTCAATTGGACTTCATGAATTGAGAGAATCGTTTGGACAACATGACCATCTCTTCGTCCTCCTCACTAGAATCACTTTCGTTGTATGAAGCTTTAAGTGCAATTCCTAGCTTCTTCTTTTCAACATCTTTCTTCTCTACCTTCTTCTATTCTTTCTTCTTCTCTTCCTTGCTTCATGATCTCATGGGTGAGTAGAGATCCAACAAGAGCGTCTAGCTTGAGAGTCTTCAAATCTTGAGCTTCGATTATGGTCGCCCTTATACCATTCAAAGACTCCAGAAGAGAGTAGAGTAGTTACTGGACTAGCTTTTGTTCAGGAATAACTTCACCGAAGCCCTTTAGTTCATTGACGATGACCGAGAACCAATCAAACATCTTGGAGACACTTTCGTCGGCTTCCATTTTGAAGTTTTCTTAACTCAAATTGAGCAACCCGATCTTTGTCTCTTTGACGTCGCTTGCTCCTTCATATGTAGTCTCTAGAGTGTCCCACACTTCTTTGGCACTTTCTATTGAAGATACCTTTGAGTATATGTCAGGACCGAGAGCACAAAATATCATGTGCAAGGCTTGGTCGTTGACTTGCAAACATCTTCTATCTTTATCGGTCATTTCGGCTTTGGTCTTTGGAACAAGCCTTCCTTCACCGTCTCTCTTCATCGAAAAAGAAGGACCGTCTTCTACCACATCCCAAACCATGTAGTCGTATGATTTGATGAAGAGCCACATCCGGTTCTGACCGGAGGTGGATGTCATAGCATGATGTTGATTGAAGTGCGATTGATCAAACTCTTCCAAGATCTACTCAAGAGGATGTTAGTCCTTCCAATGAGTGTAGCTTTGATACCAATTGTTAAGTTGATCAAATAATGGCTAAACACCAAGATGGGGTGAATTAGTAGAATAAAAGTTGAAGGGTGCAAGTAGGAAATTTAAAAGATGAAGACAACACGATTTAGAGTGGTCCAAGCTTTGAACAAGCTCTACATTCACTACCTCAGCACCCTACTGAGGATTTCAACAATTCACTAACTTGAATCCGTCCCCTTTTCTCGGCTTAGGAGGAAACGTTACAAACTGGTCAATCTTTCTACCCAAAGATTGACCCAAGAACACTCTTTACAAGAGAAAGATAGGCAAACTTTAAAATTACCTCTCAAAGGCTAATTGTTTACCCAATTACAAATAAACACTCCCCAAACTCTAAAAAGTTTTACAATGAAGAACTCCAAATGAGTTGGGTACAAGAATTTGACACTTATGCTCAAAGGTTTGGATTTGATTGCTTGGATGTTGCTTTTAGGTTAAATAGTTGTTGTTGTTGGTGCTTTGGAGACTTGCTTTTATACCTTCTCATTAGTTTCTAGCCGTTTGGGTGGTTGAGATCATCAATAGAGCCGTTGAGGCTCTCTCTTCCCTCCATAAATACAATTATGCAACTACCCGTATCAGAACACGTGTCCCTATATCGAAACAGTCTCAAAAAAAGAAAGAGCTGTTATGTGTAAAAATGGGACCGTATCGAAACACGGGAAGGCGTTTTGAAACGTTAAGGGGCCCTATCGAAACAGTTTTGCACACATTTGAAACTGTCAAACACCGTTTCGAAACACCAAAGGGGTGTATCAAAACAGTTAACCAATTTTTAAAAATTTCATTCTGACAAATAACGGCTAGTTCATTTAGTGCTCAATTTTGAAAATACTTAACCCATGTATCGAAACGGTTATGAGCCGTTTCGAACGGCACTTAAAAAACAAAAGCCCAAATGAAGGCCGTATCGAAATGGGCAAGCCTGTTTCGAAAACCTAGTCTCGAAACAGGGAATTTCGTATCGAAACCACATTTTCCAATAAGCTCCTAAAATCAATCCGTATTGAAACACCTTGGGGTGTTTCGAAACGCCTGGGCGATTTTGAGTAATTTGGCTTTGAAACACTTAATAAATTTTATTAGGTTTAAGTTTTGACTTTAAAACATTTTAAGTCTAAAATTTACTTGTAAATGTGAGTCTTTTTAATACTTAAAATTTTATTTATTTTGCAATTTGATCCTTAAATTATTTATTATATCAAAATCAAATATTAGTTTTACAAAGCATTAACTATTATTTAGGTTAAGAGTTAGACAACTTTAATCAGTTAAATGATACCACACTTGAATGTATCCGGAGTTGCTGAAAATATATGCATCAGTTTCCTCTAATTTATTGCAGGATTATCTGTTAAATGATGCAACACTTCACTCTAAATTTACTAGATGAACTCACTATTTACTCTATTCCAGGAATTAAGCTTGTGTTTGGATTAGAGAAAGAAGACTGGGGGAAACATACAAGGTTATAGGTTGCGGGTTTGATCCCAGTCAAAAGAAAGTGTTTTTCACATTAGACTCCAAAATTTACTAGATGAACTCACTATTTATTCTAAATTTAATAGTGTGTTTGGTTTTAAATGTTTTCTTGCCTGTATTTGACCCTCAAAGTTCTAACGCGATATATCCATGCACTGCAACAATTCAATTTTTTTTTATAAAAAAAACCATGAGAATAAAGTAAAAGCACTGGAATTTCTTGTCCTGGAATTGGAAGAGTGACAAAAAAGCTGAGATCCCAAATGCCAACATTTTGCTTACCGTAAAATCTGCATTAAAGAAGGTTGAATATTTGTCAACGAATTCAGCTAACAAAACTAGTGCCCAGTCAAATTTTTATTGGTGAAGAGCCGTAGATGAGAAGATATCAGAAAATCTAAAAAACCAAAATATATTTGATACGAATATATTTAAATTTTACAAATTCTTTTTTACGCTTCTGATGAGTATGCACATCATAAAAAGCTAATATCCAGAATTAAATTTTCTAGCTCCGCCACTTACAAGAACCGTGCACATCATAAAAAGTCCACATCCAAGATATAAAAGGTAAAGTTCACAAATAATCACTAAACTTTAATTAATTATTCAATTTGGTAACCAATCTTTAAATTGCTTCAATGTTACCATTAAACTTTGTGATTTGCTTCAATTTGGCTTCTGAGCTCTTAACCGACGTTAAAAAGATGACGTGACAGTTAAAGAATTTTGTATGATAACACATTTAGTCTTCAACATTTACACATTCAATTAATTTAGTCCTAATTTAAAAAATAATAATAATTTAACCATCAATATTTACACATTATTTCAAATTGACCCTATTTTAATTAAAATAATTTAGCCCTAAACCCTAACATAGTTTGCTCTATAAGATGTTTGCTCTATAAGAAATGTAGTGCAGGTTACCATTAACCGACTGTTATTCAAATTTAGATCATCCAGTTTGGTCCTGCCTTTGGAGCTGTAAATAATAGCTTGCATAGGGATAAGTTCCCTGCATTGTACCTTTCAAAACCTTCACGGTCTAACTCACAATTCTAGTAATATCACTAGAAATATTTTGCTCAGATTAGAGATTGGGTGCATGGATGCAATGGGCATGTTTTCTTGTTACCCCCCACAATATATATATATATATATATATATATATATATATATATATATATATATATATATATATATATATATATTTACATATTATAGCATAGTATGGATGAGGCTACATCTTTTCAGGATAAAAGCACAATAATTATAAATTATTTGTTATATCAAGAAAAATCTCATGCTAAATTATTTCGCTTGAATATCACTATACGATTTATGAACCTAATAACATGTATACTAACTTCGATATGGTTTCTGCTTGGCCATTGCCAGAAATTACTTTGCCACCTATGCATATACTTACTTTGCACACTTCGGTGACAGAGTAAAGAACTGGATCACTATAAATGAACCGCTTCAAACTGCAGTGAATGGGCATAATACTGGATATTTGCTCCTGGAAGACATGAAGGTTCTTCAACAGAACCATATTTGGCTGCACATCATCAGATCTTGGCCCATGCAACAGCTGTTTCAATATACAGAAGCAAGTACAAGGTACAGTAAAATGAACAGATCTAGAGAAAATGAACTGTTCAGACAATTTTTTTTAACAACCTTCTATTGGTCATGTGTTATGCCATATCTTGAAATTCTCTTTGCACATAAACTATCAAAATAAGGGGTGCTTGAACTTTAAAGGAACTCTTTAGATTGTTTTTTTTACAACCTTTGTTCTTCTTGATTTCCTTTATTTGTTCTCTTTTGTTAGGAAATCAAACCTCTTGCCATTAAAAGAGAAAAGGCTGCCACTTGGGTCTCATCGAGCAAACTCTGAGTTACTGATGTTTGATGTTTACATTTCTTTTAAATTTCCAAAATATTATATGTTCAAATGCCAATTTAGAGTTTTATAGTTTAGGGTTAAATTGTTTTTAATTAAAAATAGGTTGAAATTGAAATAATGTGTAAATATCGATGGTTAAATTTATTATTATTATTTTGAATTAGGACTAAACTATTTGAATGTGCAAATGTAGAGGACTAAATGTGTTATCATATAAAATTTGTTAACTGTCACGATACTTTCTTAACGTCTGTTAAGAGCTCAGTGGTCAAATTAAAGCAAGATTACAAAGTTTAATGGTCACATTGAAGTAATTGAAAATTTGGTTACCAAATTAAATAATTAACCAAAATTTAGTGACCATTTGTAAACTTTATCCTAAAATGAATTTCAAAACTTACCCTATTCAACCGATGAGACTGGGACATCTGTGACACTTTGGTAACCTTGTTTGAAAACGAATAGTAGACTAGAACAAGTAATTGCAACATATATGCTCATTTGTGGGCAGGAAAAGCTGCGAAAGTGGCAGCTCACACGGGAAAAGAATACTCCGAACAAGTTAAAGAAGCTGAAGGATTCTGTAAAAAAAAAGGCAAAGGATTACAAGTACTATTAAACATGTATATTAAATTTAAAGAGTACATGATGTGTTTTTCCCTTAGAATTTGCGTGTAGGACCAAGCTATTCTTATTTTTTCTCCTTTTTCGATCGCGAGTAGAAAAGTTACGAAACTTTATGATAAGTTCCATGTTTAATGAAATTTCTATGTTATTTAAAAGAAAAAGCCGCCACTAATAACAATATAATTTTTTTCCTCTTTTTGGTGCCCCTTTCAATGCCACAGAATTTAAAAAACAAATTTTAAGCCTTAACTCTAAATTCTAAAACTTAAACCATAAACTCTAAAAAACAACCTACCCTTAATCCAAATTTAGATGTTTCAAACAAAAATGCACCTCCTTGCTCCCCCAATTCGTACCAGTTACTTTGCACCATTAGGATGCCTCACCCATTGATTGTCATCTTCGAAATGTGCAATCATCTCTTAGACAAGGTTGCGAGTGTTATGAGATGAGGTATTCAATATTGTGTGGATATCATTCCTCTTCTTCACAAAGCTGGTTAAAGTGAAGTTGGGAATAGGGAATTCGTCCTTGGCTACAGTTGTACTAACTTTTATTATAATCATTGTTATAACTCTCTCTTTTTGTTGCCCTCGTTATATCACTCAAGCATTTTGCAGAAGAGGGTACATATTCAGATCTTTTGTAGAGGTCATCAAAATTTAGTAGGCGCTTTCTTATTTTATAAACTTGGTCAATGAGGGATGATGGATACTTTGTTGAATTTTATAATTTGAACATTTATGATTAGTTGTGACTCTTCATGAATCTTTTAGTGATTAGGTGCAACTATTTAGAAATCTATATTAATGAATAGATATAACTATTCATCATGAATAGATGTGACTTTGCATAATGAATAGATATAAGTGAAGATATGTGATTGTTCCAATAGTCACCTACAATCCCTATATAAAGGATTGTAAGGATGAAACAAAGAATTATATTTCAAAAGATTTGTAGTGTATTTTGAAGTGTATTAATATATTTTCTTCCACTTTAAAAGATCGTGTTATTTTGCTATCATTTTTCAACAAAGTGATATTAGAGCGCGACGAAGAAATGTTCAAATTAAGGAGAGTGTTGAATTTTATAATTTGAACCTTTATAATTAGATGTGACTTGGGTTCAGTGATTAGATGTAACTCTTTAGAAACCTTTGTGATTAGGTACAACCATTCATTAATATAAGTTTCTAAAGAGTTGCACCTAATCACTAAAAGGTTCATGAAAAGTTACATCTAATTATAAAGGCTCAAATTATAAAATTCAACACTTCCCCTTAATTTGAACAATTTTTTGTTACGTTTTGATACTACTTTATTGAAAAATAAAAGTAAAATAAAACAATCTTTTGAAGAGGAATAAAACATATTAATGCACTTCAAAATACACTACAAATCAATTTACAACAAGTATTGGTGAATGTTGACAAGAAACGCCATACATATGATGAAGGCATGATGGATATGGTTGATGACACAGAGTTTGGCTGCAATAGCAGTGAAGAAAGATGACGTAAGATAATAAATTCGCCATAAGAGCATGCAAATAATGAGAAGCATGGGGATGAAAAATACCATGACATGTATCAAGAAGACATGACCTATGATGAGAAATGGCAAGGTGGTAATCTAAAAAATAATCGATTAGCAAGTGAACATACTAATTTTAAGGTTAGTGAGAACCATTTAATAAGGGTGAGCAACACTCGACTCGACTCGAAAAAATGAATAACTCGACTCGAGGCGAAAATACTCGACTCGTTTTGATTCGACTCGAAACTTCATAAACTAGAACGACTCGAAAAAATTTCAAATCAAGTTTGAGTTGTAAAATAGAAATTCGAATCACTCTAAATTTTTAGTAATTAGTGGATTTATTTTTAAGTTCGAGATGAGTCCCTCAATTTTTATGATATATACATACCGATATATAAAAATATGAAGAAATATTGTCACATGTGAAAAAATATGAAGAAATATATGTGTGCATATCTTATATGATTAGTGAAAGTCGTTTAAATTGAAATCAAACCGTACTATAACATGATAAATAATTACAATTAAATTTTTATAGGAACTCAAAAACTTGACTCGACTCAAATTTCTTAAACTCGACTCGAATCGAAAAAATTACAAATAAATTTTGAGTTGTAAAATATGACGCGTCAACTCGAATAACTCGAAATTTTTTGACTCGACTTGATCGAATGCATACCCTTACTCTTTAATGGTTAGAAAAGATAATGTAGATGATGTAAAAGTTTGGCGGAAGAAGTCCAAGACTCAATATTAGAATAAAGACCGAGAGGGTAATCATTGCAAGAAGCGCAAGCAATAACATAAACATTATCATGAAAAAATATATGGCAGTTAACAAATTTTTTATGGTAACATATTTAGTTCTTCATATTTACACATTCAAATAATTTAGTCCTAACTTAAAAAATAATAATAAATTTAACCCTTAATATTTATATATTATTTTAATTTCACCCTATTTGTAATTAAAAATAATTTAACCCTAAACCATAACCTAGTTTGCTAGATAAAAAATGTAGTGCATGTTACCACTGACCGTCTGTTATTCAAATTTAGATAGTCCAGTTTGGTCCTGCCTTTGGAGCTGTAAATAATAGCTTGCATAGGGACAAGTTCCCTGCATTGTACATTTCAAAACCTTCAAGGTCAATCCTAACTCACAATTCCAATAATATCACTAGAATTATCACGGTCGATCCTATCCTCGACTATTACAATAAAAACAATCCAAATTAAGCATATAATGTAAATTTTTAATAATTTAATTCAATTTTATTTAATTTATAAAAAATCAAATTTGTTAGGGGGTTAATAATATTTTTTTATCAATTCAAGTATGATATTCGATTAGCGAAAAAATCATACAAAATATTATCGAGGGCCTCGTAAAAAACATCTCTCTAACTTAGATGGAGGAAAAGAGTACCCTTAACAATACGTAGACGAAAAACACTAGAGTACCTTAAGGAACATGAATCAAACAACAAAAGTACCAAGACACTAATAGTAACACCACCCACACCTGCTGCAGCACTACACAATCACTCAACCATGGGATAAATATACCCGTTTGAAACAGTCTCTTATCTCACTAGACTACAGACAAGCCGAATAGCCTCAAAACCCCAACCTGAGATGAAAAACTCAACAACAAATGATACTCAACAATAGCACCAACAAGCAACATAGGCACAATACCATTCCTAACAACAAACAAAAAAACTATACATTACAAGCCAACAGACCAAGACTATGCAATCTTGTAATTACGTGGAACCATGATGTTTGATCCACTCCTTTTCTCAATGCATCCGCCATGCAGAGAAGACTCTAGTTGGAAGCGAGACATCTCCCATATCAACAATAAACCCCCCGAACATCCAATAGCTAGAGCAAACACAAATACAAATCAATCCGAATGCTAAATCCTATGAACAATCACCTCTGAAAAATCTTCTAATTGTGTTTCTTGTAAAAGCTTTATCTCACATTATTATTGTCGAAACGATTTCTTCTTTACCAATGACCCTAACACCTCACATACAACGAACGCACCTTCATCACACATATTTACTCCTCGCGATCCCCCTTTTCTAATAACTTTGCAATATATTTGACAATAGCCTCTTCAATGCCAATTGTAAAAGCTCCTAAGAGTTTACCCAATTCAGTTTACCCAATTCAATTGACGCGCGTGCCTCCCTAAAAAATGATTGTTGTCAATTTGCACCCTTTGAATCACCAATTGACCCATTTGTTAACTCTTTAAACTGTTGCTTAAGACACTTACGACGAACACCACCTTGGTTACGGACATGATTACACTCAATCGATAATACTGAATCCAATATAGTTCTTGAAAAACTCTTACCAGTATCTATATTAGATTGAGTTATATCATTTAAAGGCTTAACAGCCACCTCAAACCTAACATCTACCGGTCGAATTTCACGGCCTCTAACGGTAAAGACTCAAAGTTCACTGGGCAGTCTACCAATGCCAATTTATTTAATCTCGACCTCTCCATGACTAGAGTAGTAGCATCCAAGCGCGAAACCATTCCTACCTCCTCGCCCGTCATCCAATCCCTTGAAATCGTATGAACCTTGACTACTTGATTATATACTTGTTGATGCTCAATCCATAATTCATTGTTCTTCCATACGGGTGATCCCCCAACATCTAATGGGATGTGAACATTCCCAAAATCCTTGTCTTTAGGTAGACCCTACAGCTCGCACTCACTACCGTATACCTGATTGTTTATCCTTATTTGCATCCAAACTAGAGTCAGCATCTTCACTATCCCCTTCGGACTAGCAGGTCAGCTCACAATTAGAGCTAAATTGAGAATCCATTAACGGTTTGAACTCAACCACAGGCACCTGGAATAGTAATTGTTCTACTTGTAATTCTAAAACATAATCAATTTTCTCCAATTGATCCGTTTCAATAAAAATATGCCCCCTTTCGAAAGAAATTAGGTTCTAAAACCGATTCATCACATTTAAGCATCGCTTCCCAATTTGAAGCAATATTATCAAAAGTCCCACGCGACCATGCTTGCATCGGTAAACCGCTAATCGATAGCTATACCCTATGATTTCCCCTATCGATTTCAGGATCCCAATTCATTACTTTGGAGAACCACTTGCCTAACACGCTATTGTTGAGAACATTTCGCCGAGTATAGGAAAAAATATTTCAAGTTAATGAGTTGGTCTCATTAGTATTAATTCGAAATAAAAAAAATAATATTTTGAAAAAAAATTAAGGTAAGATAACATCATAAGAGAATGTAAAGTGAAAAGCTTTTCAAATTTATTTGATTAACAATACTTTATTCACTTTCTCCACTTAGCAATCAAATTAAATTAAAAATAAATAAATCCCTAACTCTTCATTCTTCATTTTCAAAATTTTGCAAGAACACATAGACGACCTAATTGTTCTAGAGTTCCATCTTTAATCGTCTTTATAAATCACATATATTTAATTTTTTAATCAATTTTGATAGGCTACTTCACCTAATATTGACACTTCCTGCATCTACCGCTGTATCAAAACGAGCTTTTTAGCCATGAGAATTGTGAAAACAAATATTCGTAGCGGAATGGAAGATGTTTTGAGAGATTTTTTATTGATTTATATTGAGAAGGAGATTGCAGAGACAATCAGTACCGATGACATCAATGATGCTTTTTATTTGATCAAAGAGAAACAAGCTCAACTCAAATGAAATTCAATAAAATATATATTTTTAAAATTAATTTTTATATGTTATTGTTCTTGTCTTATTTCTTTTGTTTCTATTGAACTTTTAATAAACCAAGTAAGATATATATTTCTTACTTTTAATGTTAATCTTATAATTGTTAGATTTATTTTCTAATTTTATTTTGACTCCTATAATAAATGCCTAGTTTCGCTCATGTGTTCATTAGGTTCGGTTTACCTTTTCAAATCAGTTAGTATAATTGAGTTAAGTGACACAAAACTTATTCAAACAGTTTATAATACAATCATATTTACACTTTGTATGTGAACAAAAATATTTTTTGAAAAATTTAATCAATAATGACTATAATTTGAACCATAAGAAATTTACATATAAATTATACTAGAATCAAGTCATAAATGATTCATAACATAGCAGAACTATGGCTAGCTTTAACCATCGCATCCGCAACTGTTGCGTGTCAAAGAGTCTATCGCAATAGAGTGCAAGTGTACACGACGCAAGTAGTAAAGTGATACACAAAGTATCGAATGTCGAATCCACATGGACTGGAAATAACTTTAACCTTGTATTGCTGCATAAAAGAGAAAGAAGAAAGTTCAATTGTTTGTGGAGGAATATTGAAGAATACTGAAGATAAAAGATTAAAATATTCAGGGTAAAGAAATAGGCCGGTATTGATTTGCTCAGTAGTGTAAGTGTTGCACTGTCTAGGTCTCCTTGTTCTGTCGTCGCTCCTGTCGCGGCGGCAACAGTCTATTGTTGTCGCGGAAGTGATCACACAACTCTGTACTTCAAGCTTGGCAAGAATCCCTGCTGTGACTCGTCCTATCCCTAGGTCCAAGTCTGTCAATGAACACGTCTTTGATGATACATCCCGGCGTGAATCGAAGGATGAACACCGAAGTTGTTGAATTCTTCCTTAGCCACTTAACCTCGTCCTATCCCTAGGTCCGAGATAGTTCAACCATAAACTGGAGAACCCGTACTTATTCCTTTCGTATACTTAACTCTCCCAATATTAAGTAAATGTATAATCTCACAATGCTCTCCCGATACTCTTGCAAGATGTTGAAAACCAGAATAAGCAAACTTGAAGTCTATTTTATTGAACAGAAAAAATCCTAAAGCAATACAATCCTTGCAACTACTTTACAGAATCAACCATCGGCCCTAGGGGAAGTTTAGAACATGATGAGAAGGGGGAAAATGACTAGGGTTTAGGGGAAGATGGCTAGAGAATAAGATGTCCTTCCCTAGGTCGAATTACATGCCTTTATATAGGCCTTGGGTTCAAGTTTTCTAATATGGCAAGAATACAAGTTTAAATTAAAATACAACTCTATTAAAGACTAAATCTTTAGAGTAGATGCCTTTAATTCGTTCTCTTTTCTTGCTTTGGGTTTCTTCCTTGAACTTTGGGCTTGGCCTTCATTCTGATCTAGGGCTCAGAAAAATATAGGAGTGATCCACGACAGACCGGCTTAATTTCCTCTTTCTGTCGAGCTCCACTTCACTTTTTCCCTTCAACATAGCTGTCGTCATTGGCTGCTACGGCAGCGTCACTCTTCTCGACTGCAGTCCTGTGTTCCAGCTCTGTTTCTCCACTACCCTGAGTCTGCTACAACAGCTACCTGCAAAAGTAACCAAAATCAGTAGCAACTGTGCCTTTCTATATAATTGTGATGTATATATGAAATCTATCCTAAATGCAATGAATTATGCTTGAATGCAGCAGAAATATGGGTTAAATAGGGGTAAAATATAGAACTTTTACACACTCAACACACCCCCAAACTCAAGTTCTTGCTTGCCCTCAAGCAAATATTACCTAACTAAAATGAAATATTTATTTTTTGTTTTGGCTTAAATCAATGAACCCTACATTACCTACCACTTATATTCTATCAAGAGTAATACCTTGTTGGGCATTTCTGGATTCATCCGGAACCATGCTATAATTCTTGTGTAGTGTGTGCAGGTTTTGCAAACACTTATGCATCTAGACTACCTTAGTATATCAGAATAGTTATGCTTACAAACTTGAGGTTATGCCAATTCAATTTTTTCTAGAGGCAATTCTTAGGCTCCTTTAGTTTTTTCTGACTCTTGAATTAACTGCATCTTTTCTGGAGGTAATTCTTAGGCTCCTTTAGTTTTTTCTAACTTAGCTAAAAAAGAAATCTCCTAAAATAAGTGCAAGGCAGTTTTGCATGCAATCGAGTCTGAATAATTTTCTTTCTTTTATTGTTTTCCTAGAGCTAGTGATAGACACCTTTAGGGGCAGTTTCAAGTGGGTAAACATTCCTATTCCAGTGTACTAAAGTAATCTAGAAGGCACGAGAGTCACAAAGAGTGTTGTACAAGTTAGAATTATAGCAAGGCTCTAAACAAATCCTAAAATTTCCTAAAGGCACTATCACGACAGCATATGTCGCGGCAGGTAAGTTAAGTTCAAAGACTTAAGCTAAATTTTCATTTTTTTCATTTTTAAGCAAAAATAAACTAAACACTTAGATACAATTTTGAACCTAAGAACATTTCATATTACTGGAGGGATGCCACCCCCAAACTCAAGAGTTGCATTGCCCTCAATGCATGATGACAGAAAACAAAAAAAAAACAAAAAATAACAACAAAAAGACATCACAATTATAATAAAATAGCAGGACATCAAAAATAAGATAGAAACTTAAATTAGGTGTTGTCGTTGCTGCTGCTGCTGATCTCTAGCTGCCGGCGGGTAGTGACTTTCGTTGTGGGTGCCGATAGAATGATCGGAGAGGCGGAGGCAGTCTTCTTCTTAGCTTCCCTCGGGGGCGGGATGCGAGTAGGTGAGATCTGGGGTGGTCTTTCCAGCACTTGTACCTCTTTAGAAGAGCTACTACTACTGCTGCTGCTGCTACTGCTGCCAGACTTGCCCTGGCCGGATGGTCCTTCACCGATGTTGGGCTTCTGCCTTTTCATCGGAGTGAACTCCTTTAAAAGGTTCCTTTTGACAGAGGGCTCCTTTCGCTTCTCTCCTCTGGCAGAGGCAGTGGCGGTGTGGCTGCCACCTTCAGCTGTCGCGGCTGGGGTTGGAGTGGACGCAGTAGAGAGTGTTTTTGGTGTGGCAGCAGGGGTAGGGGTATGGGCATGTGTAGGGGCAGCAAAATAGTGCTCGGGGAAAACACGAAACTGTACATTTGCAAAATTTAAATTGTTTTGAATAAAATGTACCGTTGCTGCTGTGAAGTCTTTGACAAAACTCATCAGACCCAGCTGCCGTTCCTCCATCTTCTGCAGGGTGGCTAGGATTTGAGTGGAGGAGTCTGCTGGAGGGGCTGTTGCTCTGCGGCGGCAGGTTCTGTCTGAGTGGGCTCTGCTGGTTCCTCTACCGCGGCAGATAGGTTGAAGCAGGAGATTGGTGTGGTAGCTTTCAGCTCCATCAGACTGAAAATATGGTGGGTTGGTTCACTTCTTCTCCTCTCCTTGTTTCCCTTATTTCCTAAAAATAAAAATAAAACTTAGTCCTTAAAAATAAAATAATTCTAATTTCCTAATAAATAAATAAGTATATATATATATATAATAATAATAATAAAAATAAAATTAAGTTAAATTAGGGATGCCTTGAGGGGCATCTCCTAAAGTAACCACTTCTTGCATTCTTGGGGCTTCAGTCCCCTGATAATGCTTTAGTCTCTGTCCATTGACTTTAAATTGGTGCCCGTCTTTTAATGATTTGATCGTGATGGCACCATGGGGAAAAACTTGCACAACTTGGAATGGGCTGGACCATCTAGATTTCAGCTTCCCTGGGAAGAGTTTCAACCTAGAGTTGAATAACAACACAAGCTGCCCTGGGCAGAACTGTCGTGGCAGCAACTTCTTGTCATGCCATCTCTTTGTCTTGTCCTTGTAAATCCTTGCGTTGTCGTAGGCCATTGCTCGAATTTCTTCAATTTCATTCAAGTCAAGTAACCTTTTATGCCCTGCCTTATCTAAGTCCATGTTCACTGCCTTGATAGCCCAGTAAGCTCTGTGCTCTATCTCAATAGGTAATTGGCATGTTTTTCCATATATCAGCCGGTAGGGTGACATTCCCAATGGAGTCTTAAATGCTGTTTTGTAGGCCCAGAGTGCATCATTGAGGTGTAAGGACCAGTCCTTTCGAGTCGGTTTAACCATCTTCTCAAGGATGTTCTTTACCTCTTTGTTGGATATTTCGGTCTGTCCATTGGTCTAAGGGTGCTAAGCTGTTGCGATCCGATGCTTTACACCATATTTTCTTAAGGCAGCAACTATGACCCTATTGTCGAAATATCTCCCTTCATCACTGATGATCGCCTTAGGTATGCCAAATCTGGAGAAAATATTTTTGTGCAGAAATCTCTGAATAGTCTTGGCATCATTTTTCTGTGTGGCGATTGCTTCAACCCATTTGGACACATAGTCCACTGCCAAGAGGATATATAGGTTCCCACATGTTGCTGGGAATGGTCCCATGAAATTGATCCCCCATACATCGAAGATCTCGACTTCTAGGATGTTTTGCAGCGGTATCTCATGTCTCCTTGAGATGTTTCCAGTCTGTTGACACTTGTCACAGCTTTTGTAGAATGCTTGGGCATCTTTAAACAATGAGGGCCAATAAAAACTAGACTACAAAACCTTGGCAGCAGTTTTGTTACCACCTAAGTGTCCTCCATATGTTGAAGCATGACAGTGGTGAAGCACAACTTCCTGCTCATCCTGTGGTACACGCCTTCTGATGATCTGATCTGCACAATATTTGAAAAGAAGAGGTTCGTCCCAATAATAATGCTTAACATCATTTTGGAACCTCTTCCTGGCTTGATAATTAAGTTCAGGAGGAAATATTCCTCTAACTATATAATTAACGAAATCAGCAGCAGTAGAATCCAACGAAATCTCCAGTATGTGTGTCTTGTCTGTTGGTGGACTCTTTCCCCTCTCTAACCTTGACAAGTGATCTGTAACTTGGTTCTTTGTCCCCTTTTTATCCTTGATTTCAATGTCGAATTCTTGCAGCAGTAGAATCCAACGTATCAGTCTGGGCTTTGCGTCTTTTTAGCAAACAGATACTTCAGTGCAGAGTGGTCTGTGTGGACCACCACCTTCGTTCCAAGTATGTATGAACGGAACTTGTCAATCGAAAACACCACTGCTAACAATTTCTTTTATGTTGTGGTGTAATTTACTTGGGCGTCGTTTAGTGTTTTGCTGGCGTAATAAATCACGTGGAACAGCTTGTCCTTCCTCTGCCCAAGTGTTGCCCATACAGCGTAATCACTGGCATAACACATAATTTGAAATGGCAAACTCCGGTCTGGTGGCTGTACAATTGGGGCTGTTACCAGCTTCTCTTTCAGGATTCTGAATGCCTCTGTACATTCAGTTTTGAAGTCAAAGGGACGATTCTACTCGAGTAGGTGGCATAAAGGCTTGGTGATCTTCGAAAAATTTGCTATAAACTTTCGATAAAACCCAGCATGCCCTAAGAAACTCCGAATTCCCTTGACTGTGGTGGGTGGCGGCAGCTTTTCAATCACCTCTATCTTTGCTCTGTCGACTTCTATGCCGCGGCAGCTTACCTTGTGGCCTAGGACTATCCCCTCATCCACCATGAAGTGACATTTTTCCCAGTATAACACCAAGTTCGCTTTTTTTCATCTTTTGAGCACCTTCTTTAGGTTGCCTAAGCAGCTTTCAAAATTGTCTCCAAAGACAGAAAAATCGTTCATAAATATCTCTAGGAAATCCTCCACCATGTCAGAGAATATCTTCATCATACACCTCTGGAAGGTTGCTGGTGCATTGTAGAGTCCAAATGGCATTCTTCGAAAAGCGTAAGTACCGTAAGAGCAAGTGAAAGTCGTTTTCTCTTGATCATCCGGTGCGATGGCTATTTGGTTATAACCTGAGTAACCATCAAGAAAACAATAATAAAGCTTTCCCGCTAATCTATCAAGCATTTGATCAATAAAAGGCAGGGGAAAATGGTCTTTCCGGGTAGCTTTGTTAATCTTCTGGTAGTCCATACAAACCCTCCAACCGGTCATAGTCCTGGTTGGGATTAATTCGTTTTCTTCATTGGTCACCACAGTTATTCCTCCCTTCTTAGGAACGCATTGCACCGGGCTCACTCACTTACTATCCGAGATGGCATAAATTATCCCAGCATCAAGCCATTTGATAATTTCTTTTCGTACCACTTCTCGCATAGCGTCATTCAAGCGTCTCTGGGCATCAATGGTCGACTTATGATCATCCTCTAGGAGAATTTTGTGCATGCATAGTGCCAGACTGATGCCTTGGATATCAACTATCGTCCATCCAATAGCCTTTTCTGTTGTTCCTGTTCCTGCATCAACTTTGAAGAGATGATTACGGGCAACATATCATTTAATACAAGGAAAACATATTTGAGCTGCCCTGGCAGGGGCTTAAGGTCTAGAATAGGTGGTTCTACAGTTGATGGCTTTTGGATGATGTGTTCATTCGAAGTATAGTTTAAGGGCTCGAATAACTTACCTGGACGATTGCCTATCCAGTTTACCTCCTCATGACCTTCAATGTCAGATATGTCAGAATCTGAAGAGGTGCTGTCGTCGTCACTGCCGTGACAGTCTTCTAGATGACTGCTGTGGCAGTGACCAAACTTGATGTCATGGCAGCACGATCTGATGCAGGGTTGATCAAGGATTACTTCAGTGATAGCCTTGCACTCTTCTTCTGCATCAGCATGTTTTATTACTTAGAGAACATTTAGCTTGATCTCTTAATCATTCACTCTCATTGTGAGTTCTCCCTTTTCTACATCAATCAGTGATATGCATGTGGCTAAGAAGGGTCGCCCCAAGATGATTGGTGCATTCTCATCTGCTTCACAATCTAAAACAAGAAAGTCAGCAGGAAAAATAAACTTATCCACTCTTACCAGAATATCTTCAATCTTCCCTTCTAGTTGCACGTAAGAGCGGTCTGCCAGCTGTAGCATAACCGTCGTGGGACGTGCTCGTCCAATACCTAATTTATGAAACACAAATTTTGGCATTAAATTAATATTAGCACCTAGATCACAAAGTGCCTTACCCCCGAATTTATCACCAATTATGCACGTATGATGAAGCTCCCAAGATCCTTCTTTTTCTGGGGTGGATGCCTGTGCAGAATAGTAATGCATCCCTCTGTCATTTTAACCGTTTCAAATTCCCCAAGTCTAGATCTCTTCAACATAGCATCCTTGAGAAATTTGGCATAACCGGGCATCTTCTTGATGGCATCTAACAGCAGAATATTGATGTGAACCTACTTAAAAATATCATAGATCTTTTTGAGGTGGTACACCTGTTTCTGCTTCTGTAACCGCTGTGGAAAAGGAGGTGGAGGACGAAAATCTTCAATATGTCCTTCTATTGGTATTCGGATCTGAAGAGGCTTAGGTTCTTCATCCTTCTCCTCTGTCCCTTCTGCTGTCGTGACAGGTGTGGCGGCAGCAGGCTGTTTATCGTCTGTCGGGGCAGTGTTCACGGCAGTCGATTCTAGGGCTGGTTCCTTAACCGGTTCGGCTTTCTTCTCCGGCCCTGACAGTTGTTTCCCACTCCTTGTTGTAATGGCTTTGCACTACTCATGTGTGGGTTGTCTAGAGACCTCAGTATCGCTAGGGAATCCTCCGTTCTGCCTTGGCTTAATATGTTGGGAAACCTGGCCCATATGTGTCTCCAGTGATTTCAGAGTAGCTTCATGGTTAGTCATTCTCATCTCTATTTTATCCATGAACGACTAGTCTTCTTGAGGAAGTGATCCATGTTTGCTATGTAAGTTCTTGTCTGTGACATAAATGTGGCCAAGATCTGCTTCAATATACTAGGTGTGGCTGCCGGCTGCTGTTGCGGTTGCTGCCGAGTCAGGAGTCTTGGTGCCCTTTAGTTTTGAGTGTTCTGCACTTGAGGATTCAGTGCGTTGTTTGGGTTACTCCAGGAGAACTTGAGGTCTTTCCTCCAGTTTGGATTGTAATTGTTGGAATCGTAGTTTCTTTGTTTGTTAAAGTTTCCAACATACATTCCTTCCTCTAGCTGTAGCGGGCAGTCTTCCGAACTGTGATTCCCACTGCAAGTTTCACATACCTCTTCTGCAGAGTAGACATGTTTTGAATATTTCTTTAGCAAATTCTCTACTGCCTTTGTGAGGTACGCAACCTGTGTCTTTAGGGAATTGCCAGCTTCATAATCCTTCACAGCTAGTACTCGTTTACCTCTCCTCACTGTGGGGAACTGCTCTTCATTCTTTGCCAGATTTTTCAATACTACCATGGCTTCGTCTGGATCTTTATCCAACATCAATCCATTGGCTGCTGAATCTATTCTCATTCGAGTGTGTATGTTGGCAGCATTGTAAAATTTTATGACTTGATTCCAAACAGGGAATCCGTGCATCGGGCAATTCTTCAGAAGAGTAGTAAACCTGTCCCATGCCTCGTGCATTGGCTCGTCATCTTCATGTTGAAAAGTAGCAATTTCGTTACGTAATCGCTCAGATAAATGGGAAGGATTAAAACGAGATAAAAATTCACGAGTTAGATCCGCCCAAGTTCGTATTGAACCCGACGTTAGTTTGTTCCACCAAGTTTTTGCTCTATCCCTCAATGAATAGGGAAATAACTGAAGCCTCAGTATCTCTGGATTTACTCCTGTAGTCTAAACGATCCACAGATTTATTAGAACGTTTTCAGATGTTCTCTGGCATCCTTTGTAGCAGCAGCACTAAACTGGCCAGCGGAATTAATCATGCTGAACATCACAGTTTCAGCTAAAAATTTTCAGCTTCCACGTCTAGCAGGGTGTTCTCCAGTTCCACATGATCGTTGATCATGTAATCACGACATGACCGTCGTGCGGCCGCGGCAGCGGCAGGCGGTCCGTTTCCTTCATCTCCAATAGGATATTCAGGATCTTGGGGATTCCCTTGGTTGTTCCTCCCGTTATTCATGGCTTCTAATTGTTCCTCAAGATAATCGTTTCTGGCTATCAAAAGACGGACTCGGTTTCTAAGATTGCACGAGCGCTCGATTTCAGGATCTAGCTGATACTCAGGTTCTTTACCTCGTCTCGATCTGTGGATAAGCAAACGAAAAACCTTGTGAAAAGCACAGGGTGAACAATCCAAATAAAAATAGAAAAATTAAAAAGAATGTGCAGTAAAAACAGGGTAAAGATATGTTGCCAATCCTCGGCAACGGCGCCAAAAACTTGTTGCGTGTCAAAGAGTCTTTCGCAATAGAGTGCAAGTGTACACGACGCAAGTAGTAAAGTGATACAAAAAGTATCGGATGTCGAATCCACAGGGACTGGAAATAGCTTTAACCTTGTATTGCTACACAAAAGAGAAAGAAGAAAGTTCAATTGTTTGTAGAGGAATATTGAAGAATACTGAAGATAAAAGATTAAAATATTCAGGGTAAAGAAATAGGTCGGTATTGATTTGCTCAGTAGTGCAGGTGTTGCACTGTCTAGGTCTTCTTGTTCTGTCGTCGCTCCTATCGCGGCAGCACCTGCGGCGGCCGCAGTCTGTTGTTGTCGCGACAACGATCACACAACTATGTACTTCAAGCTTGGCAAGAATCCCTGCTGTGACTCGTCCTATCCCCAGGTCCAAGTCTATCGATGAACGCGTCTTTGATGATACCTCCCGGCGTGAATCGAAGGATGAACACCGAAGTTGTTGAATTCTTCCTTAGCCACTTAACCTCGTCCTATCCCTAGGTCCGAGATAGTTCAACCATAAACTAGAGAACCCGTACTTATTCCTTTCGTATACTTAACTCTCCCGATATTAAGTAAATGTATAATCTCACAATGCTCTCCCGATACTCTTGCAAGATGTTGAAAACCAGAATAAGCAAACTTGAAGTCTATTTTGTTGAACAAAAAAAAATCCTAAAGCAATACAATCCTTGCAACTACTTTACAGAATCAACCCTCGGCCCTAGAGGAAGTTTAAAACATGATGAGAAGGGGGAATACGACTAGGGTTTAGAGGAAGACGGCTAGAGAATAAGATGTCATTCCCTAGGTCAAATTACATGCCTTTATATAGGCCTTGGGTTCAAGTTTTCTAATATGGCAAGAATACAAGTTTAAGTTAAAGTACAACTCTATTAAAGACTAAATCTTCAGAGTAGATGCCTTTAATTCGTCCTCTTTTCTTGCTTTGGGTTTCTTCCTTGAACTTTGGGCTTGGCCTTCATTCTGATCTAGGGCTCAGAAAAATATAAGAGTGATCCACGGCAGACCGACTTAATTTCCTCTTTCTGTCGAGCACCACTTCACTTTTTCCCTTCAACATAGTTGTCGTCATTGGCTACCAGGGCAGCGCAATTCTTCTCGAGTGCAGTCCTGTGTTCCAGCTCTGTTTCTCCACTGCCCTGAGTCTGCTTTAATTGCTACATGCAAAAGTAACCAAAATCAGTAGCAACTGTGCCTTTCTATATAATTTTGATGTATATATGAAATATATCCTAAATGCAATGAATTATGCTTGAATGCAACAGAAATATGGGTTAAATAGGGGTAAAATATAGAACTTTTACACACTCAATAACAACTCTACTATTCTCATGGCTACTGTAGACTCTTTTGGGAGTGTGTAAAATGAATTCTGGCAAAAGGTATAAATGGTATGTATTGGGCAAGTTATGCCAAGAGTTTTTTGCGTGCAAGTATACACGGTATGCAAGTAATACAACTTGGCAAGCTTAGTTATTTATCCCATAGAGATTTTCTTGAATTCGATTTGTTTAATTGTTACTTGATTTGGAAGAAAAGATGTTTGCTTAAAAGATTTGGTTTTGTAACTAAGGAAATTAAAGGAAAATAAAATGAAGTAAAATTTGGCAAGGAAGGTGTTTCTAAATGAATGATGATTGTTGGCAGAGAATGCCTGGTTTCAACATGGTTCATGCCAGCCCTTGTTGGCAAAACTGTCTTGGCATTATTTTCCGAGCAGTTCAAAATTGGCAAAGCCTCTCTCAATGGTCACTGCCCTAAATTGGTCAAGTTAAAACCCCTATATCTCTATAGTGTATGTTTTTCTTAAACCAACTTGATAAAACCAATCTATACTGCGAGGGGGTAGATTTCACTTTCGAAGTAAGTTCATCTACTTGAACGACTTCTCTCGAAGCATATCTCTCAAGTATTCAACAACTTAATCATTGTCAGCCCAAGTCTGTTAAGATATTGGGAGGCAATAGGCTAACTTTGATAGCTCTCGCTTGACAAAGCACTTAAGAAAAATTAAAGTCTGTCGAATAGAAAAACTTTGCCGAAAACAAATTTATTATAACGGAACTAAGGAATAAAACTAATATCTAATCTAAACATCCCCTACCAACTATGAAATTAGTTCATGGTGAGGGGGTTAACCAACACAACCATAATCATTTTAAAAAGCATCACTATAAAAAACTAAAGATAAACAACTTGTGTATAGGGATAAAGGCAGAGAGTCTCTCGATACAGCCATCCACGCTAGGCTCTCGGCCAAGAGGTTGAACCACCATTCCTCGGTGCAACTGGCTCTAACTCACCGGTCACTCCAACGTCGTACTTCAATCACTCTAGGTCTTTACTCGATCAATCTCGATTCCTCTCTTTGTCTCTTCCAATGATTGATCGGTTGGTCTTTATATAGGCGTGTATGAGAAAGGATGAGATAAGCCTTTGCATTTGAATTTGAGATGATCAAGGGTAAGAAATAAAGCTTTATCCAATCATTTTGACATCTTATCAGCTCGATGTGATAGCTTATCAGGCTAGGGCTGACGTCATCATGCCGATGATGCCTTGGCATCCAAGCTTGGCACAACGCTGCTAACATCACTTGGCACCACCTTATCCGCTATTTTTTCAGAAGTTGATCCAATTGCGATCTTTTAGGAGCCTGATCCTTTCCCATTTTTTTTTTGGGGGGGGGGGGGTTCATCATCTCTTGGCATGGCATCAAATGCATCTCTCTGCCAACAAATGCTTGGCATCGTCTAGTCCTTCTATGCCAACAACACTTTGCATTCCTAATTGTGTTGCTTTCCTATGTCCATTTTTCCAAATCCTATGCCAAACCTACAAATTAGCCACAAAACAACCCTTCACTCTGGCATAGGTGTTGTAACTGAATTTTCTCCCTCTGGCATAGAGTGTCCATGAGTTCTATATTTTGTACACATTCCTGCCCTTACTATTGCTATTCTTAAGCTCATTTAGGCATATTTAGGCGCATTGCATGCATTATAACAGTATCTTCTCTTTTACCATGCTTTTATTGAATAATTTACGTTTGGTTGAGAAAAGTTATTGTTTTAGTTTAGTTTTTATTTTTAGGTGCTATAAGCAAGGAGAGGAGAGGACAGGACAGGACAAGGCAGGAAAGCTTGAACAAAAAGAGCTATACTGAAGTAGCTCCAGATGCCCCCAATGACGCTGCCGAAACAGCATTGCCGCCAAGTGTCGCCCAGGCAGGAATTACACCGACTTAGCCAAGATGGGTCGCTATTGAAAGAGGGTAATTCGCTGAGCCCAACGAGCACAGTCTTGCAATTTTCTAAAGCCTGTAGTGTCCAGTAGAGCTAATCCAAGATCGATAAGTAGAAGTACTTATCCTTACATGCGGGAGAAGGCAACGTTCAAAGAGTCCATATTTAAGTCAAAAAAGTAGTCTGTATTTAATGTAAAAATACTTTAAAAACTTCTACCTCAAGGAGGACTCAAACTTAGGCCATGAGCCCTATATATACCCAATGTATGTAAGGGTATAGGGGCATGACGAGGTGTGAGGGGATGCGTGCTTGAATAGCAGCACAATGAAGATGTAGCTAGATAGATGGGAGTTGTTGGGGGTCGCGGCCCAACTCTCCTAGGGTTTAGACTCGTGTATGTAAAGTAGTATGTGAGAAACAGTTGTAATAGTTTTGAGTTGTTTTCAATAAAATTCCAAAGTTTGCTTAATCTATGTACTTCATTCTTTCGATTAGTCTACACTAGTCAGTGGAGAGAATCCATTTGTCGGTCACGAAAGTGTAAGGCTCACAAAAGAGTTAAGCACGGTCACAACATGTTGGGGCGTGACTAACTTGGTTCCTAACAAGTTCACAAGTTTCAACGGCTAAAAGGGATCACCAATCGAATGAACTTTACTGTGTTAGGTTTCCGCTGAGATTCCTAGGTATTGCCTACATCACGTGAGTGTTCGAGAATCCTTGCCTAGAAATAGGAAGGATCACTATCGACTATCCCGCCAAACTTGGAATGTCTGCCAGACTTGCCACCAAGTCCTATTTCCGTTCCACCTGCCGAGACAGCAAAAGTTGTAGGGGTAGTGACCCGATGTGGCCGCGTGACAGGGTCGTAGCCTACCGCCCGCCATACCCACCGAGGCAGCAATTCATGGCAGCGCAAAACATACTCAGGCTTTACAATGCAGTCTTCATGCTACTAAGCTGCAATTGTCTTACCCAGTCTATCGACCAAATCTCTCCCTATCATCCCTCTCATCACTATCTTTATTTTACTTGTGTTTTTATATTTTCACATCATGAGATTTAATTGCGCATTTACTAAATCTTTGTACAGGAAACCACTCATAGGAGCTGCTCTGATCCTTGTGGGAAACAATATCTTTTATACTATAACTTGACAAGAGTGTGCACTTGCGCTCATAAATAGAGAACACCCAGACGCTCTACACAAACTCATATGTGTTTTTACTTTAATTGTTTTGTAGTGCGAGGAAGTAGGACCAAAAGGCTAGCTCAATCCACATGGAGACGATATTCGATATATTTATCACTATATTACTTGACGTGTACACTTGCACTATTGTAGGGCACTTTTACGCGAGCATCATACCACAACGATGTGAGGAATCTAACCTCATTTTGAATTAGGAGAAGTGCCACTTCATGGTGGATGAGGGCATAGTGCTAGGCCACAAGATCTCATCAAAGGGCATTGAAGTTGACAAAGAAAAAATTGATGTGATCGAAAAACTACCTCCACCTACCACCGTCAAAGGAGTCAGAAGTTTTTTCGGACATGCAAGTTTTTATCTAAGATTTATTGCAAATTTTTCAAAAATTACTAAACCATTATGTTCTTTGCTTGAACATGATAAGACCTTTGACTTTAATGATGAATGAACTGTAGAGCGTTTTAGTGTTCTCTTTTTATGAGTGCAAGTGCACACTCTCGTCAAGTTATAGTATAAAAGATATCATCTCCCACAAGGATTGGAACGACTCCTATGAATGTTTTCCTGCACAAGAATTTAGTAAATTGCACAATTAAATTTCTAAATGTGAAAAAGTAAAAACACAAATAAGATAAAGATAGTGATGATAGGGATGATACAAAGAGATAATGTCGATAGATTGGGTAAGGTAATTGTAGCTCGGTAGCTTGTAAACTACATAGTAAAGCCTAAGTGTGTTTTACACTGGCACGATCTGCTGCCTCGGCGGGTAACGGCGGACGGCAGCTACGACTCGGTCACGCAGCCGTAACGGATCTATGCGCTTGAAACTTTCATTGTCTCGGCAGGTGGAATGGAAATACGTCCTGGCAGCAAGTCTAGCAGATACTCCAAGTTCGGCAGAGCAATTCTTAAGTGATCCTTCCTATATCTTGGAAAGAATTCTGTCACTACGTGATGTAGGTAATACCTAGCAATCTCAGCGTAAACCAAACATAGGCAGTCAGCGTTTGGTTGCTTCTTTTAGCCGCTTAAACTCGAACTTATGTCTAAGTCGAATTAGTCAACACCTCGACATGATGAGACCGTGCTTAATCCTTTCGTGAGTCTTACACTCTTGTGCCTGACAAATGGATTTCCTCAACTGGACTTTTAGAACTAATTGAAGATGTGAAGAACATGAATTAAGCAAACTGGAGAATATTTTATTGAAAACACACTTAAACTGTTTACAACTATTTCTCACAACTACTTTACATACAAAAACCTAAACCCTAGGAGAGTTGGGCGGCGACCTCCAACACCTCCATTAATCTATCTATCTTCATCTCCGTTATATACCCTCATGCCCATATACCCTTACATACATCGGTATATATAGGGCTCATGGCCTAAGTTTGAGTCCTTCTTGGAGTAGAAGTCCTTTAAGTAACTTTACATTAAATGCTGACTCCTTTTTTACTTGAATGTGGAATCTTTGGACGTTGGCTTCTTCAGCAAGTAAAGATAAGAACTCCTACTTATCAATCCTTAATCAGCTCTTCAGGCTTCAGATAATTGCAAGACTGGGCTCATTGGGCTCAAAGATATGCCCTCTTTGGCTAAGTCGGTTTAACTCCTGCCTGGGCGGCAATCGACGACAGTGCTGCTACGGCGGCGTCTTTGGCGGCAACTGGATCTGCTTCAGTACAGCTTCTTTTTGCTCCCTGCTTTCATGTCCTCTCCTCTTCTACACATCTACAACACCTAAAAATAAAAACTAAACTAAAACAATATCTTTTCTTAACCAAACAAAGAATATTCAATAAAAGCATGGTGAAAGAGCAAATACTGTTATTATGCATGCAATGCACCTAAATATGCCTAAGTGAGCTTAAGACCAACAATAATAAGGGCAAGAATGTGTACAAAATATAGAACTTATGGACACTCTACACACCCCCAAACTTGAACTATTGCTTGTCCTCAAGCAATGCAACCTAACTAGTAAACCTGCCCTTTTTCACAAAATTAATAGAAACTTAGCCTTTGACTTGATTTCTTTCCTCAAGGTCGTGGCACCTATTTAATGTTAGTGATAGGGAATGTCATGAAATAACTTAGATTTTAATTTTCTTAGTGCCGGTGTAGTGTGTGCAGGTCTGTGTCCATGTTAAACATGTTGAGATAACTAAGTTAACAAAGAATGCTAAAAATAATTAAATTACTTAAAAGGATACGAGTTGCTGCCTTGGCAGCACAGTTAAGCACTTCTTTTCCTCCTTTCTTTTCCTCCAATCATGGCTTTAAGGGCTTCAGCTCATCACAACTATTCTCTGGGTTTGAAGCTAAGATAGGTGCACTCTACGAAACTCCGAACCCTTTGAATAGAGTCATCCCATGAAGGCTTTCATTCACTCTTGCTAATTTGTCCGTCACTTGGTTTAGATACTTGGACTTTGATAGCAGCGGAGTGTCCTTGCTCATGATCCTTCTTAGAGCCTATTTTGGGCACCTCTAGGGTATTAAACATCCTTCCTAGAGCCTGTTTCGGGCATCTCTAGGGTTTTCACCATCTTTGTGTTGCTGGCCTGTGCTGCCGCGGTGGCAAACATGTATTCAATTAAAAAAATTTATTAAGTAAAACAGGCAGTGTTAAACTTAGAACTCAAAAAAATTCAACATTTAACAGACAATGTAAGAATAGTTGGCAAAAAGAAAAAAATATCTAAGTATTTTTCATGCTTCATCCCATTGTTAAGTCACATTTTAAGTATGGTTCGAATATAAGTAGTCGGCTAACTATCATAGGCACAAGTTTTAAGTTTTAAGCTAAGAATTTCTATTTCATTAAGTGTTTAGGGTAGAATTTACATATGTTCCTATATGCTACTAAATGAACCTAAAGACAAAGAAAACAAAGAGGACTATTCCCCCCCCCCCCCAAACTCAAGGTTGGCATTGTCCTCAATGCCTTACAAAATATAAAATAAAAACAACAAAGAAATAAAACATAAAAATAAAGAAGAAGTACGAAAAAAGAAAAAAAGTGCTATAGACTAGGGGATTCCCCCTCTGTTACTGCTGCGTCAGAGGAGGATTCTGAGGAAGCGGGCAGGACTAGGCGACGTGTGGTAGAAGGTCTGGCGGTTGTGCTCTTCTTCATGCCATGTGGCGGCTGGATGCGGCTTTCTTGGAAGGCCGTTCTGGCTCAGGTTCAGACCTTCCACCCTGAAGCTCGGTTGCTGCGGCTGGCCGCTTCCTCTTCCTTGATGCCTCAGTCGATTCATCATTGAAGGAGTCAAAAATCTCCATGTCTGAATCGTCGGCATCTTTGGTAGCTGGATCTTTTGTTGTTGGGTAGGCGGCGGTAGTCTCCACCTCTTTCTCCAACTCTGATGAGGAGGTGAGTTCGTTCGGTTAGATGGGTGTCGGTTTGTAAGCTACTAATTCTGATGGAAAGGTGGGCAACTGTGGGCTGGCGTCATGATATTTGTCAAGCAAGTAGGCCACAAAGGCCTCTTGCACCTCCGCAATGTATTTGGTGAAGATCACTTGTTTGCGCTCGATCCTGTGGTAGCTCTCCACAAGGCTGCGCAACAGGGGGACTACGGCGGAGGGGAGGGCAGCATCAGTATTGCCCGCTGCGGCTGGGGTGGCTGCAGGTTGGGACGACGGCTGGGTGGTTGATGGTGTTTCCGGCTCCGGCTCCTGCATCATCTAGAGGTGTGCCTTCCTTGTCCACCCTTCTTTGGTGGCAATGATTGTATCTTTGGGGTGCGGTGGCACGCGGAAGTTGGCGCATAGGCATGTGATGAGTGCATGGAAGACGAGGGATCCTTTGATGTTGGGCTGGCCGGTATGGGCATAGATTTCTTCAAGAATTACTTCGCCAACGTTGATTGGCCGCCCCTTCATAATGTTGTGGATAAGGGCCAGCCGCGGTCTATTGACTGTTGATCCGTGCGAGGTGGGCATCAGGTGGCGTTGGACGAAGCTACTTCAAAGAATGGCCTTCGGCAGTAGATCATGGCGGTTGACTGAACCATTGTTCTTGCCGGTTAACCACTTGGTGTTGGGCCGACAGATCTCTTTCTTGATTTTTTCGTAGTCAGCCGCCGTTAGATAGGACTTCCACTCTTCATGCGGATTCTCGCTAATTTCTATGCCATAGTATCTGTTGATGGTCTCCGCTGTGAACTTGACTTCTTCGCCGCAGACATAGACGAAAGGGTTTCTCGGTGTAGGCTTGTGGGCATAGAATTCTCGCACTGGTTGTTGTTTATTTCCTTTGGCTGCAGTGCGAAAAATATCCCAACCTAAGTTGTGAACCCTCTCGAATATGGTGGGTTCAAGGCCAAAATCCCCATCTGGTCTGGTGTATTGGAACCCTATTTCTTCCCAGAGTTGCCGCTTAATGAAGTGTTGCTTGTAAGTTGTCGCGATAGCAGGGTTTAAGAACCTTTGGAAGGTAGGCTTGGAGGTGGAGGCAGGTTGTTTTGATGTGGCCATAACTGTAAAAACGATTGTATTTTTCTAAAGAAAGAAAAAGAAATAGCAAGAAAGTAAAGTAGACGAAATCTTGAAAGCGAAGATTGAAAAGAAGAATTGAGAGTAAAAGAGAAAGCAAAGTGAAGAATGAGGGGAGAATAGTTGGCTTTATATAGCCGATTCTCTCTGTTGCCTTGGCGGGCACGCTGCCAATGAGCCGCAATGATTGTCGCGCGATTTTCGTGCTTCTAGCTGTTACGTAGATAAAATAAATGAAATATTCAAAAAAAATACTAAAAATAAAAATTATATAAAAATTAAAATATATTTAAAATTATATAAAGATAAAATTTAAATATAAAAACTTAATAAAAATGTTTATAAAGTATTAAAAAAATTCAACACTTTCATTGAAAAAGTCTTCAAACTCATCAGTCTGAGCATTATTATTCATTAAACAATTTTTAAGTGAAATCATCATTGTATTAGAGTAATAATAAAACTCAAAATTTCTTTTGTTTTTCTACATCAAATTGTTTCAATTGAAACATTAGTACGCTTAGCATAATGAAAAATAGTGGAAGAATTTTTCGATGGTTTATAAATATTTTTAAATTTTAATTTTTTTATATTTATAAATTTTGATACTTTTAATTTTAATATTTTTACGAAATTTTTTATTTACTATGATGTTTTTATTTTTTAATATTTTATAAATATTTAAATATTAATATTTATTTTTTTATTTTTAGCTTAAAGATTAAGTAAGTTATTGAACTTTCAATTAAAATCAATTATGCCAGCGAACTCGGTTAAAATATTCGATTTATCCCCCCCACTACCATGTCATCATCCCACGTGTACTGTCACGTCAGTATCGTGGACCGCCATGTTAGCACTGTTAATTGTCACGTCAGCACTGTAACGATCAACGTCAGTCAAAGGGTCAATTTGATCGATTTCGCGAACTAAAGGGCCACATTGGGTGTATTTTTCAGCTGGGGTAAAATTGATTTTTTGAGTTAAACTCAACGACAAAAGTACCCCTTTAGTCACTAAGTATGCACATCATAAAAAGCCAACATCCATAATTAAATTTTCTAGTTCCGCCACTTGCAAGAACTGTGCACATCATAAAAAGTCCAAATCCAAGGTAAAAAAGGGTAAAGTTCACAAATGGTCACGAAACTTTGGATAATTATTCAATTTGGTAACCGATCTTTCAATTGCTTCAATGTTACCATTAAATTTTGTGATTTGCTTTAATTTGGCCACTGAGCTCTTAATCGACGTTAAAAAGGTGATGTGGCAGTTAACGAATTTTGTATGGTAACACATTTAGTCCTCCACATTTATACATTCAAACAATTTAGTCCTAACTTAAAAAATAATAATAAATTAAACCATCAATATTTACACATTATTTAAGTTTGGCCCTATTTTTAATTAAAAATAAATTAACCCTAAACCCTAACATAGTTTGCTCGATAAGATGTTTGCTCGATAAGAAATGTAGTGCAGGTTACCATTGACCGGCTGTTATTCAAATTTAGATCACCCAGTTTGGTCTTGCCTTTGGAGCTGTAAATAATAGCTTGCACAGGGACAAGTTTCTTGCATTGTACATTTCAAAACCTTCACGGTCTAACTCACAATTCCAGTAATATCACTAGAAATATTTTTCTCAGATTGGAGATCGAGTGCATGGATGCAATGAGAATGTTTTCTTGTTAACCCCGCTACATCTTTTCAGGGTAAAAGCACAGTAATTATAAATTATTTGTTAAATCAAGAAAAATCGCATGCTAAATTATTTCACTTGAATGTCACTATAAGATTTATGAACCTAATAACATGTATACTAACTTCGATATGGCTTCTGCTTGAACATTGCCAAAAATTACTTTACCACCTATGCATATACTTGCTTTGCACACTTCGGTGACAGAGTAAAGAACTGGATCACTATAAATGAACCGCTTCAAACTGCAGTGAATGGGCATGATATTGGATATTTTCTCCTAGAAGACATGAAGTTTCTTCAACAGAACCATATTTGGATGAACATCATCAGATCTTGGCCCATGCAACAGTTGTTTCAATATACAGAAGCAAGTACAAGGTACAGTAAAATGAACAGATCTAGAGAAAAGGAACTCTTCATACAGTTTTTTAACAACCTTCTATTGGTCATGTGTTATGCTATATCTTGAAATTCTCTCTGCACATAAACTATCAAAATAAGAGTTTCTTGAACTTTAAAGGAACTCTTTAGACTGTTTTTTTTACAACCATTGTTCTTCTTGATTTCCTTTATTTGGTCCTTTTTGTTGGAAAATCAAACATCTTGCCATTAAAAGAGAAAAGGTTGCCTTGGGTCTTATCGAGCAAACTCTGAGTTAATGATGTTTGACGTTTACATTTCTTTTTAATTTCAAAAAATTATATGTTAAAATGTCAGTTTAGGGTTAAATTATTTTTAATTAAAAATATGGCGAAAATGAAATAATGTGTAAATATCAATGGTTAAATTTATTATTTTTATTTTGAATTAGGACTAAATTATTTGAATGTGCAAATGTAGAGGATTAAATGTGTTATTATACAAAATTTGTTAACTGCCACATCACTTTCTAAACGTATGTTAAGAGCTCAGTGGTCAAATTGAAGCAAATCACAAAGTTTAATGGTAACATTGAAGCAATTGAAAGTTTGATTACCAAATTGAATAATTAATCAAAGTTTAGTGACCATTTATGAATTTTACTCTAAAAAGAATTTCAAAACTTACCCGATTCAACCGATGAGACTAGGACATCTATGACACTTTGGTAACCTTGTTTGAAAACGAATAGTAGACTAAAACAAGTAATTGCAACATATATGCTCATTTGTGGGCAGGAAAAACTGCGAAAGTGGCACCTCACATGGGAAAAGAATACTCCGAACAAGCTAAAGAAGCCAAAGGATTTTGTAAATAAATAAATAAAAGAAGCCATAGGATTACAAATACTATTAAACTTGTATATTAAATTTAAGGGTAAACTACATAAAATGATCATTATACTATTAAAAAATCGCGATTTGTCCATTTAACTTTTTTTCGAAGCAATTAAACCACCATACTATTAAATTGGATGCAATTTGACCACCAGCCGTTACAGGTTAACCGAAGGGTGACGTGGCAGTTAAAAAAATAAGGGTATAACTACACATTTGGTCCTTGTTACTTATATACTCTATTTATTTGATCATAATTTTAATTTAATAAAATAAATTAATTATTTAATTATTTGGTGACACATGTCACAACCTTATTGGAGGACTCCAGTCGCGATTGGAGGGAAACATTAATTAATTAAATTAAATAAAAATGATTAAAGTCCTCCAATAAGGTTGTGACACGTGTCACCAAATAATTAAATAATTTATTTATTTTATTAAATTAAAATTAGGATCAAATTAATAGAGTGTATAAGTAATGAGGACCAAATATGTAATTATACCCTTATTTTTTAACTGTCACGTCTCCCTTCCGATAACCTCTAACGTCTGGTGGTCAAATTGCATCCAATTTAGTAGTTTGATGGTTTAATTGCTTCGAAAAAAATAAAATGGTCAAATCATGATTTTTCTAATAATATGTTGGTCATTTATGTAGTTTACCCTAAATTTAAAGAGTACATGATGTGTTTTTCTCTTAGAATTTTCGTGTAGGACCAAGCTATTCTCATTTTTTGCCTTTTTCGATCACGAGTAGAAAAGTTACGAAACTTTATGATAAGTTCCATGTTTAATGAAATTTCTACATTATTTAAAAGAAAAAGTAGCCACTAATAACAATATAAAAAATTCCTCTTTTCGATGCCCTTTTTAAAGCCACACAATTTAAAAATCAAATTCTAAGCCTTAAACCTAAATTCTGAAACCTAAACTATAAACTCTTTAAAAACCTATATTAATGAATGGTACAATCATTAATGAACCTTAATTTGAATATTTTTTGTCACGCTCTGATACTATTTTTTTTGGAAAATGGATGTAAAATAACATGCTCTAATACTTATTTGATTATAGTATCTTATTTTGCACTGTTGGTGTCTATATTTATTAACCGGTTAACATTGAATGAATATAATTTTTTTAAATTTCATCTCTTTTATAAATTTTTGCCTCTCTCTTAATTTCTTTAAGTCCAAAACTAAGTGGGTAATACTTAGGGTTTCTATTTCTAGTTTCTTGTGTTTTGTAGCATTGCTGATTTTTAACTATTTCAAATATAAGGACAACATTGAAAATGCAAAGAGAAATGTCAAGAGAAATTTTAAGAGGCGTTCTAAGAGACTTTCTAGGAGACAACAATCAACATATAACTGAAGCTAGAATGCAGGTTACTAATAATGAGGTTGCATCCACTAAGGAGACAACTCCATCAACCCGAATTTTCTCCCCTCCTAGAGTTATTTTTGCTCACCATGTTGATTTGGGCCATAGAACTGAAGTTGAAACGATAATCTAGAATATTGAAGACGAGTCCACAGAGGAGGAATGGCCACCGAATTTTTTTACCCTTTCGAGTTATTCTTGCTCACCGTGTTAATTTGGGCCAAAGAATTGAAGGTGAAACGATAATATGAAATATTGAAGAAGAGTCCATAGAGGAAGAATGGCCACCAAAATTTTTTACCCCTCGGGTTATTCTTATTCACTGTGTTAATTTGGGCCAAAAAATTAAAGCTAAAATGATAATCTAAAATATTGAAGACGAGTCCTTAAAGAAGGAACGGCCACCACAATTATTCACCATTTCCCGTATTGTTCCTGCTTATTTCATTCTTATTAGGCGGGTATAGTTTTATGTCAATGTAACTAGAAGCCACTGGAAATATTAGATTATGTTTTTAGGATTAGTTTTCTTTAAAATTAATGTTTATATTTTATTCTCATGTAAGTTTCAATTTCAATTATATGAAAGGCTTATTCTCACACCACCAACAAATCTTATCATATAAATATACTCGACTACTACAAGAAAAACAATCAAAATTAAGCATATAATGTAAATTTTTATTATTTTAATTTGATTTTATTTAATTTATAAAAAATCTAAGTTGTTGGGAGTTAATAATATTTTTTTATCAATTTAAGTATGATATTCAATTAGCAAGAAAATCATACAAAAATATTACCGAGGGCCTCGTTAAAACACCCCTCTAACTTAGATTGAGGAATAGAGTACCCTTAATAATACATAAATGAAAAAAACCAGAGTACCTTAAAGGAAAATTAATCAAACAACAAAAGAACCAAAACACTAATAGTAACACCGCCCACACCTACTACAACACTACACAATCACTCATCCATATGATAAATATACCTATTAGAAATAGTCTCTTATCCCACTAGACTACAAACAACCCAAATAGCCTTAAAACCCCAACCTGAGATCAAAAACTCAACAACAAACGATACTCAACAATAGCACCAAAAAGCAACATGGGCACAATACCATTCCCAACAATAAACAAAAAATATGCATTACGAGCCAACAGACCAAGACTATGCAATCGCATAATTACGTGAACCATGATGTTCGATCCTCTCCTTCTTTTATCAATGCATCTTCCATGCAGAGAAGATTATAGTCGGAAGCAAGACATCTCCCAAATCAACAATAAAACCCCCAAACATCCAATAGTAGAGCAAACACAAATACAAATCAATCTGAGTGCAAAATCCTATGAACAATCACCTCTGAAAAAATATTCTAATTTGTTTTTTGCAAAAGCTTCATCTCACATTATTAATGTCGAAACGATTTCTTCTTTACCAATGACATTAACCCCTAATGTACAACGAACGCACCTTTATCACACCTAATTACTCCCCGCGATCCCCATTTTCTAATAACTTCGCAATATATTTGGCAACAGCCTCTTCATTTCCAATTGTAGAAGCCCCTAGGAGTTTACCCAATTCAATTGTCGCGCGTGCCTCCCTCAATAATGATTGTTGTCGATTTGGACCCTTTGAATCACCAATTGACCTATTTGTTGACTCTTTAAATTGCTTCTTAAGACAATTACAATAAACACCACCTTGTTTACGGACAAGATCACACTCAACTGGTAATACTGAACCCAATATAATTCTTGACAAGCTCTTACCAATATCTACATTAGATTGAGTTATATCATCTAAAGGCCACCTTAAACCTAACATCTACCGCCCAATTTCACGGCCTTTAATAGTTGTAAAGTGCCTACAAGTTCTATATTTCATGCAAATTCCATCTCATATTACTGCTATTTTTGAGTACATCTTAGGCGTAATTAGGACCATGCATTGCATTTTACAGTATTTCTTTACTTTGCCATGTTTTTCTAGATTATCCTTTGTTTGGTAAAGAAAAGGTACTGTTTTAGTGTACTTTTGGTTTTAGGTACTAGAGGCTGACAGAGATTAAGAGGAGCTGAGGATGTGATGCTGAGGCAGCGAACCAGGGAGCTGTACTGATGCAGTTCCAAACAGAGACAGTAGCTGCCGAGTAGCTGTCGTCGCCCACCTTGCTGCCCAAGACAGCAGACTATGGAGTTGGAGAACCGGAGTGCGATTTGTAGTGCAGAAAATCCTGATTCTATCGATGTTATCCATTCAATTTTCCGACGTCTGTAGCAACGGGCAGAGCTGCCGAAGTTAAATCTCGAGATTGCTTACGACACAAGGCAACGCGATAAAGTCCACAATCAACTCAAAGAAATCAGAGTTTAAAGTCGCATTTAATGTGGAAAGCTACTTTGAAGACTTCTACTTCAAGAAGAACTAGACCTAGCTAATGCCTATATATACCCATTGTAATTCTAATTCAAGAGAGCGAAGGTTTTCCTTAGGCATAGGTTGGGTTTTCTTTCCGCCGACATGTTCTAATTCTCTCTTTAGGTGTTGTAATTAGTTGTGAGAACGATTGTTTAGGTTTTCAAGTTTGTTTTTGTAATAAAATACTCTTAGTTTGCTTAATTCATGTGTTTCACTTCCTTCAATTAGTTCCAAAAGTGCAGTTGAAGAATCCATTTGTCGGGCACGGCAGTGTCAAACTCACGAAAGGATTAAGCACGGGCTCATCATGAAGAGGTGTTGACTAATTCAGCTTAGGCATAAGTTAGAATTTCCGTGGCTAAAAGGAGCAACCAAACGTTGACTTACCGCTGGGATCACTTCAGAACTGCTTCGCCGAACTTGGAGTATCTGCCAAACTTGCCGTCGATACTTCTCCCAATCTCACCTGCCGGGAAAGCGAATGTTGCAAGAGCAGAGTGTCGTCGTGGCTGCGAAAGTTGCCGCCGCCATTACCCACCAAGGTAGCTGATCATGGCAGCGCAAAACACACTTTACCTATACAATGCAGTTTCACACTAAGTAGCAGCATAACCCTGCCCTCTTTATCAACCTGATCACTTCCTTATTATTACTTGTGTTTTTATTTTACTTCTCAAACAACCACCTTGCTTGTGCATTTACTTTTCTTGTGCAGGAATAAGAATTCGAATAAAGTTGTCCAATTCCTGTGGGAGACGATATCTTATATACTATAACTTGACAAGAGTGTGCACTTGCGCTCATAAATAGAGAACACCCAAACGCTTTACAAGTTTTTGGCGTCGTTGCTTGGGATTGGTAACAACAAAATTCGTCTTTAATTTCTGCAATTTTATTTCTTTACTTTTTATTTTATTTTTATTTTTAATCGAAAAAGAAAAAATTCTACGAACGACAAGGAAGGACAACAAGATTTGCCGCCCAGAGAACAGCAAGATCCACCAAGGCAGAAACCCCCTCTTCCGCCCAGGCAGCTCCACAATGTTCGAACCACTAGATATTATCTGGAACATGAGTTCAGACGGTTTGATCCGACAATGGCATAACCTAAGATTGAGGCAAATCACTTCGAGTTGAAGCCTGTTATGTTTAACATGATCAACATGTTGGGACAATTTGGAGGAATGCCACAGAAGATGCTCAACAACACTTGAGAGGATTCCTGGACATCTGCAGAGCATTCAAAATACACGAAGTCCATCAAGATGTACTAAAGGCTGAGATTATTTCCCTATTCACTGACGGATAAGGCAAAGCAGTGATTAAACAACCAGCCAGCAGGATCGTTCAACACATGGACAGAGCTGTGTAAGGATTTTCTAGATCGATTCAGCCCGTCCAATGTCACAGACAAACTACAAAATGAGATAACAGCCTTCCGACAAGGGGATGACGAGCCGATGTATGAAGCATGGGAGCGGTACCAACAGATGCTCAACAACGGCCCGCTACATGGTTTCCTGGCTTGGACACAGGTATCAATGTTCTACAACGGGGTGAACTACCCAACAAGGATGATGATTGATGCCTCAGCAAATGGAGTCATCCTTGACAGGCCACTAGAGGAGGCACTGCGGATTCTGAACCAAGCCGCCAAAAACGACTACAAGTGTCCAACAGCCCGCCGAGGTGGCGTTAGGTTGCCAGCAACTGTGAACGAGGTAAAAGCTTTAGAATCTGTCAATATCCGCCTTGACAAGCTGACCGAGCTAGTCATGAGCATCATAAAACCCGCTGGGAAAGGCTTTGAGGTAAAGGTTGTAGAGCCATTCTATGACGAGTGTGGGGGAAACCATAATTCCTCTGACTGCTTTGTATCTGCCAACTTTATAGCAGGATACGAGAGGAACAGTAGACCTACCTAGAACACCTACAACCCTGGATGGAAGAACCATCCCAACTTCTTCTAGAGCAACCCGAAGACTGCTATAAACCCACAACAGCAACAGGGAGGCTACCAACAAAACCTATCCAGACAGCAAGCTCAGCAGCCGCAAAACAATAATTCACTAGACGCAACTCTTCATACTTTTATGTCTAGAACTAGTGATTTTATTGTTCACACTAATAAATTCATTGATAAAACTGAGTCTTTCATGGACAGGATGGAGATGAAGATGAACAACCAGGAGGCTACCATAAAAAACTTGAAGACCCAATTTGGGCAGTTCACAGAGATTTTCAGCAGCAAAACAATGGGAGCAGCATTTAACAGCTTAGAGGCAGCAACCAAACCCACTTATGAACAATGCAAAGCCATATCTACCAGAAGTAGGAAGCAATTGGATGAACCCAGAGTGGAAGAACAAACATAAACACAGCCAGTACAAAAAGAACAGTCTACCGCAGCAGCATCAACACCAGCCGCCCCGGCAGCTGAACATAACAACGGTCTTAAAGCAGATGATCCTCCACAGATTAAGTTCCCATGCAAGGAGCGTATAGAGAACATCCGCCTACCAGCACCTTTCCCCTAGAGGCTTAAGCAACAGAAGCAAAAGCACCAGTTCATAAGATTCCTTGATATTCTAAAGCAGGTGCACATAAGCATACCTCTAAAAGAAGCCATTCAAAATATGTCCAAATATGCCAAACATCTCATGATATGGTTTCTAAAAGGAAGAGGATTGGGGAGTTCGAAACAGTTGTTGTCGCAGAAGAGTGCATGGCAATGCTACACAACAAGTTGCCGCCCAAGCAAACAGACCAAGGCAACTTTATTATCCCATGCAGGATAGGCAGCAAACAAGAAACAAAAGCCATGTGCGACTTGGGAGCCAGCATCAACCTAATGCCCAAAGCGGTATTCTATAAATTAGGAATTGGGCCAGTCAAACCTACCTCTGTCATGCTAAAACTTGTTAATCATTCGTTTGTACAATCGGAGGGTAAAATCGAAGACATCCTAGTGATGGTGGGCAACCTAATTCTTCCAGCTGATTTCCTCATCCTAAACTGTGAGGCCGATGAAAAAGCCCATATCATCCTTGGGTGACCATTCTTGGCCACTGGCAGAACGTTAATAGACGTGGAACATGGGGAGATGACCATGAGGGTAGACAACCAGAGCATAAAGTTAAATGTGCTACAACCCTCAAGAAAAGAAAAAGAAGGATGCCCAGATGCAAAAGCTGCCAAAATCAGCATAGAAACAGGCCAAGGTAGCAGCTGTCGCAACATACCAAAGAGCAGGCGGAAGGACCCAGCAGCACATCACCTGAAGGAACAAGAAGACCCCCAAGAGGGACGGACAAGCCAAATTACCTCAGGAAGTGGTTATGTCTGGGAGATGCACCTAAATGCACTCCCAACATAACTTAGTTTTTAATTCTTTTTCTTTATTTTTACTTTTATGCATTAGTATTAGAGTTTAATTTATTTTTTAGGATTAGATTAGTTTCCAAATTTTTATTTTTTTAGAAGCTATTTAATTATTTTTATTTTTATTTTTATTTCAGAATTAGGAATGAAAGAGCTGGATTAAGAAGGAGGCCCAACAAGGAGCCCGCCCATCATCCCGTTGAGACAGCCCAGGACAGCCCAGCGCAGAAACGCGTAACAGCTAGTTGACCACTAACGGCTAGCTGTCAACGACTACGAAAATAACGGGCAGAAATCACGTAACGTGCGCGAGACAATTGGACCGTTAGACATTTATTACCGCCATGACACCTCTCAGCAACCTCTATTTAAACCCTTCTCACTTCATTCATTTACTATACTTTCACCTTCTTGCTATTTGTTTCTTGCATCCACTGCTCTCACCTATTTTCTTTCAGAATTTTAGTAAATATCAATCGTCTCACATGGCTTCCTCATCAGCACCTAAACCCACCTTCCAACGCTTCTTCTCTCGCGCATATGAAAAGAGATACCGAACTCAGTTCACAAAGCAGAACATATGGGAGTAGCAAGTATTTTACTATACTCGGCAGACAGGAGATCTTGGACTAGAACCAAATATGTTCGAAACCATCCACAGCAAGGGTTGAGAAATCTTCGCACGGCAGCTAGAGATAGCCAACATCACCATGGTTAGGGAGTTCTATGCCCACTATCCCCGCCCAGAGATGTCGTCTGTGTACGTTCGAGGGGAACCTGTAAAGCTCAATGATGCCGTCATCAACAACTTTTGTGGCCTAGATATGCACGACAACCCTCACGAGGAGTGGAGGCAATCACTAACGGCTGCCGACTATGAGAAAATCAAGGCCAAACTTTGCAAGCCCAAAGCACCGAGGTTGGCAGGCGAGCATGGAGGATCTGTTCAACGCTGCCACCTGCTGCCCGAGGCAATGCTATGTAACACATTCATCAAGAGGCGTCTGTTGCCCACCTTCCACAATTCTACAGTCGATCGGTCGTGCATTGCCCTAATCCACAACATCATGATGAACCACCCATAAATGTTGGGGAAGTTATCTGCAAGGAGATACACACTTGCTTCTGGAAGAAGAAGGGCAAGTTGTACTTCCTGTCCCTCATCACAGACCGTTGTGCCAACTTTGGTATTCCGACCAACCCAAAAGATGAGATGACAACAACCAAAGAAGGGTAGACCAAAAAAGTTCGCCTGCAGATGATGTAGGCCCCGGAGACAGAGCCTATAACGCCTAGCCAGCCATCTGTCGCCCAGCCTGACACTCCAGCCGCCCTTGGAAGTACTAAAGCTGCCCCAGACAACAAAGTCCTCACACTACTGCACACCCTTATCAACAGCAATAAGCGCATCAAACATCAGCATCTCACCTTCATAAAATACGTAGGGGAAGTCCAAGAAGCCTTTGTGGCTTATCTCTTGCAGAAATTCCCTGATGACATACCCATCTTGCCTCCATATCCTGCAGACCTTGCAGCAGCAGCCCCAACACAAGGAACGCCATCCGCCGCCGCTGCCCGCCATGTCGCTTCCCGCCGCCAGGTGCCCTCTCTGATGCACTACCCATCTTACTCAGGCACCACCGCATCCAACACAGTGGCAGACTCCCCCGAGAGGCATGAACGGTACAATTCACCTACCTGCACAATAGAGACAGTGGCGAACACCTCCTCATCAGAGGAGATTGAGCAGCAGCCACTGGAACCAGCAACATCAGTGGTAGCAGCAACAGTAGCCATCCCAATGGCGATTGACCCTCTAGCAGCACCCACGGAGGAAGGCACTCGGAAGAGGAAGTGGCACATCATAGCCGGCGAGCCTGTAGATGACGAGACAGAGTCAGAAGAGAGCGAAACACCTCCTGCAGAACCTCAAGAATAGCCTCGTCCCACGCCCAAAAGAATCCAGCCACCACGGACAGCCAAAGTCTCAACAGCTAAATTTGTCGTCTAGACATCTGTCGGTCGCCGCTTCATCATCCAAATCTCTTCCTCCTCCTCAGCAGCAGAGACTCAAGCCTCCTCTCAACCCTCAGCCAATTTTTAGTTCTTTCTCTTTTCTTCATTTTATTTTTTTCTATTTTCTTTACCACTTGTATTTATTTTTCTGTTTTATTTTGTGCATAGAGGGCAATGCCCATCTCGACTTTGGGGGGATAGCTCTCTCATTTTTTTCTAGGCATACTTAGTAGCATATAGGTTGTATTGTACTTGCCTTAGTAATAATCGGAACAAAAAAATTTTGTTATATAACTTGTGCCTATGATAGTTAGCTGATTACTTATTTTCGTACCAATAATAAATTGAACTTAATATGGGAAAAGCATGAAAAATAACTTAGATTTTTTTAATTGCCAAAACTATCAAACACCACTGTTACTTGCTGAATTTGTTAGAATATTTAATGAACATTTTATGTTTGTTTTTAGAATTCCTTGCAAAGTTCTAACAATGGTTGCAGGTAGCCGCCGAGGAAGAAAAGAGAAACAAAAAATACAGCGTTGCCACGACAACAGAAGTAAAAACAAAAAAAAAACATTGATGTTTACCCTAGAGGTGCCCGCAACAGGCTGTAGGAAGAATCATGTGCGAGGACACTCCACTTCTATCAAATTCCATGAATCTGAAAATTTTGTAGTGACAGAGAAATTAGCATGAATGAATGAAAGTCTTCACGGGATGACTCTACTACATGGGTTTGGGGTTTTGTAGTTTGCTCCTATCTTAATTTCAGACCTAGAAGAGTAGTTGTGATAATCTGAAGCCCTCATTGCCATGATTAAAATATTGTGCTTAACTGTGCTACCTCAGTAGCAACCTTATATATCGTAACAACATCTTTGTTTATTTAGTTATTCTGCATATTTAGCTTGTACACAGTCCTGCACACACTACACTGGCATTAGAAATTAATTCTGAGTTATTTTCTTGCTAAGTTCCCTTCACAAATCTAATATAGGTGCCACGGCCTTGAGGTATGAAATCAAGTTAAAAACAAGTTTTTTCTTTATGCTTAATATAAGGACAAGCATGTTTAGGTTGCATTGCTTGAGGACAAGCAATAGTTCGAGTTTTGGAGTGTGTAAAGTGTCCACAAGTTCTATATTTCATGCACATTCCATCTCATATTATTGTTGTTTTTTAGTACATCTTAGGCATAATTAGGACCATGCATTGCATTTTACAGTATTTCTTTTACTTTGCCATGTTTTTCTAGATTATCCTTTGTTTGGTAAAGAAAAGGTATTGTTTTTGTGTACTTTTGGTTTTAGGTACTAGAGGCTGACATAGGGAAAGAGGAACTAAGGATGTGATGTTGAGGCAGCGAACCAGGGAGTTGTACTAATGCAATTCTAGACAGAGACAATAGCTGTCGAGTAGCTACCGTCACCCACCTTGCTGCCCAAGATAACAAACTATGGAGTTGGAGAACCGGAGTGTGAATTGTAGAGCGGAAAATCCTGATTCTATTGATGATGTCCACTCAATTTTCTGACGTCTATAGCAACGGACAGAGCCGCCGAAGTTAAATCTAGAGTTTGCTTGTGGAACAAGGCAACGTGATAAATTCCACATTCAACTCAATGAAGTTAGAGTTTAAAGTCACATTTAATGTGGAAAGCTACTTTGAAGACTTCTACTTCAAGAAGGATTAGACCTAGCTAATGCCTATATATACCTATTGTAATTCTAATTCAAGAGAGCAGAGATTTTCTTTAGGCATAGCTTAGGTTTTCTTGTCGCCGACATGTTCTAATTCTCTCTTTGGGTTTGGGTTATATTGTAATTAGTTGTGAGAACGATTGTTTAGGTTTTCAAGTTTGTTTTTGAAATAAAATACTCTTAGTTTGCTTAATTCATGTGTTTCACTTCCTTCAATTAGTTCCAAAAGTCCAGTTGAATAAGCCATTTGTCGGGCACAACAGTGTCAAACTCACAAAAGATTAAGCATGGTCTCGTCATGAAGAGGTGTTGACTAATTCAACTTAGACATAAGTTAGAATTTCAACGACTAAAAGGAGCAACCAAATGTTGACTGTATGTGTTAGGTTTACGTTGAGATTTCTAGGTATTGCCTACATCATGCAGCAATAGAATCCTAGCCTAGACATAGGTAGGATCACTTCAGAATTGCTTCGCCGAACTTGGAGTATCTTCCAGACTTGCCGCTGAGACTTCTTCCCATCTCACCTTTCGAGACAGCGAAAGTTGCAAGAGCAGAGTGCCATCATGGAAGCGACAGTTGTCGCCGCCTCAATCCGCCATTACCCGCCAAGGCAGCAGATCGTGGCAACGCAAAACAAACTTGACCTATTCAACGCAGTTTCACACTAAGCAGAAGCATAACCCTGCCCTCTCTATAAACCTGGTCACTTCCTTATTATTACTTGTGTTTTTATTTTACTTTTCTTCTCAAACAACCACCTTACTTGTGCATTTACTTGTTCAGGAATAACAATTCGAATCAAGCTGTCCAATCCCTGTGGGAGACGATATCTTATATTCTATAACTTGACATGAGTGTTGATAACTACACAAATATCCTTGTTTTCATACCTTTTTGCTATAGCATTTGCCTGTTCTCAAGTTCATACCATAGCATTTAGACTGCATTTAGGTTGCATTTTCTTCTTCTGGGTGCATCTTTATCTTTGCTGGTTATTGGTCCATATTGAGGGTTACTGCTCGGAGGGATGGTTTTGGTTTTTGTGGTGCGCATGAAAGGAGACAAGAGAGAAAGTCGGTGCCGGGAACTGTTATAGCATGGTGGAAGTGGATATTGGCCAGCACGTGAGGTGCACAAGCACATGAACAAGCAGAAAAGGACGATATGACATGTGCAGCAACCGATACCCACATGCAGACTGTCCTCCTTGTCCACTCGTGGCAGACCTTGTCGATGGATATTCCTTGAGATTATCAAGGCATCTATAGGGCACAAAACCCTAGAAGCCTCCACTATATAAAGGGGAGAGAAGCTTGGAGAAAGGTGTCGCGAAAGAGAGAGAGAAATTCACAAGGAGAGAGAAGTTATCATCTTCATCTTCTCCAGCTTGGTGTCCTCTATCGTTGAAGCTCCAAAGAGTGGCCTCACCGACCTCGAGAGAGGCGGTGGGCCTAAGAAAGTCGGGCAGTCCATGGCGTAGAGGGAGTTCACCTTTCTTTTCTATCGCTATAGCATTTCCTTTTCATATCTTTATCTTTGGTGATGTTATCGCAATGATACGTTGGATGATATTGCCTAGCCACGAACTGCTTTAGGTGTCTTGGGTTTGATGGATGATTTTATTTTGAGTACATTTTAATGCATGCTATGGCTTTTTTAGTGTTTATCATGTTCTATGCTTTGCTTATGCATTTCTCATTTCCTTAAAGTTGTAAGAGCCCTCGAGAGTTGGTCGTTCTTTAAGTGTTTGTTGGGGTTAGTAATCGAGAGAGCTAGCCTTAGAACCCTCATAAGCAATGGAGTGGTTGTCGAGAGGCAGACTCTAACCTACCTTAGAGATAAGTGATAGGTTTCAAGGGCTAAAAGAGATAGTTCGTGAAGGGTAGGGGAGTGTTAAGAGTTTACGCTGAGAGGTATGGCTGTAGCATTTCTGACTCCCAGTTTCCTGGCTAAAGATAGTTTAGGAACACCTTTAGCAAATCCCGCCTAGCAAAGAAGATGGCTGAAGAGTCTTAGTATCATTAAGAAGCTTATGTTAGGTTGTCCATCATTCCCAGCCAGTCATTCTGTAGTGAGTTTCGCATACGAAAGGGGACTTGTTCATCATATTGTTATCTCATCTTTCTCTACACTGTTTTGCTTCAGCATTATTTTACATCATCTCTTTTACTATAGCATTGTCTTCTGCAAAAAGTTCAATCTTTATTGTTTCAACAACTGTGAATACCTTCAATCCCTGTGGAGACGATACTCACTCACCACTTTATTACTCGTTCGACGTGTATACTTGCACCATATTTGCGTATCATTTATAGTACACTACACGCAAGCAACAAGTTTTTGGTGCCGTTGCTAGGGATTGGCAATTGGTTATTTACGGTTTTTGTTTATATCGCTTGTTCTTTTTGTTTTTGTACATGTTTATTTTAGGTTTTTACTTTTGTTTTTAGGTGTCTTGCTAGTGTATGACCAGAAGGCGACCTAGAGAACCCTTGCAATCACCTATTTCTGAAATCGAGCATTTCTTGAGAATTAGGAGACGTGTTCGAAGAGAAGATACTAGAAACATGAACAGAGAAATACCACCACCTCAAGGTAATGGAGATGCTATGGCAAATGGCTAGGGAGAAACAGCTCGACCTCGAGCCATTAGAGATCATTTGAATCCTATCTTGGACGATCTCTATCCCAGAATAGTAGCTCCAGGAATTTAGGTAGCCCGGTTCGAGCTTAAACATGTTATGTTCAACATGTTGAACACTATTGGTCAATTTGGAGGTATGCCTTCCGAAGATTCAAGACAACATATCCGTGCTTTCTTGGAAGTTTGTGACTCATTCAAAAAGCAAGGAGTGCACAAGGATGTGCTAAAGCTTAAATTGTTTCCATATTATTTACGTGATCGTGCTAGAGCATGGCTAAGTGGAGTGCCAGCTGGATCAATAGAAACTTGGACAGATCTATGCAAAAAATTTCTGCTACGGTATAATCCACCCAATAGAAACACTCAGTTGAGAAATTATATTGCTTCTTTTCATCAAGCTGGTGACGAATCCATGTATGAGTGTTAGGATCGATTCAAGGGATTATTAAGGAAGTACACAAATCATGGTTTTCATGATTGGACTCAAGTGGTTATGTTATATAATGGAGTAAATGCTCCTACAAGGATGATGTTAGATGCTTCAGCAAATGGGACCTTGTTAGATAAATCACCGTAGGAAGCATTCAACATTCTTGATAGGGTAGCCAACAATGATTACCAGTTTCCGACCACAAGGCTTGGAACGGGGAGGAGAACCCAAGTAGCTCGAGACAGTGAAGCTGATGACTCGGTAGCCACCAAGTTAGCTGCTATCACAAATATGCTAAAGAACCTCCAATGTCCCAACGAATTCAAGGAAGTGAAGTCTGCAACCTCATGTCTCAGATGCGATGGCAATCACCATTTGAGTGAATGCCCTGACAATCAAGAGTCAGCTAACTATGCGGGGAATTATAACCGCAACAACAATCCATACTCCAATACCTACAACCCAGGATGGCGTTAGCATCCAAATTTCAATTGGGGTTATCAAGGGCACATCAATTTTGCTCGGCCAGTGCCACAACAAAATCTAATTGAAGCACCATCTTCTAACCATATGATTCCATGGCAAGGTTACAAGGGAGCAACACCTTCAAACAGTTCACTGGAGATTACATTCAAAGAATTTATGGCTATGACAAAAGATTTCATGGGAACCACGAAAGTTTTGCTACAAGATCATACAACAAACATTAAGAATCAAGGAGCCTTATTGCAAAGCCATAGTTCCTCTCTCCGATCCTTAGAAATACAAGTTGGTCAGATAGCTCAAACCTTGCATGCATGACCACAAGGAAGTTTGCCTAGTGACACTGAAGCCACTAAGCACCATAGCAAGGAACAATGTAGCGCACTCACATTAAGGAGTGGCAAGGAAATTAGCAAGGAAGACAAGTTTGGGGCAAAAGAGGAGGACTCTTAGCCAAACCTGTCTCATGAAGAAGATAACTCACAAGATTCTCCAGTTGAAGAAAAGGGTGAGGAAGTCATAGCAAAAGAAACACTAGAGGAGGAGCCCGCTTTTGCTACAACAAAAGATGCAACTCCACCACTCCAAAGAAATGAAGTTAGACCCCCGCCTCCTTTTCCTCAACGACTCAAGAAGTAGAAAGAAGACCTTCAGTTCTAGAAATTTGTGGATATCCTGGACAAATTACATATCAATGTCCCATTTCTGGAGGCCATTCATCAGATGCCAACATATGCCAAGTTCCTTAAGGATATAGTCACGAAAAAGAGGAAGGTCGAGAAGCAAGAAACTGTCACTATAGCAAAAGAATGCTATTCTATGTGGAGCAAGCTGCCACCTAAGAGGAAGGACCCATGTATTTTTTCTATCCCATGTTCTATTGGCGACAAGTTTGTTGGTAGAGCACTTTGTGATTTGGGATCAAGTGTTAATTTGATGCCTAAGTCGATTTTTATGAAACTGGTAATTCGAGAGGCACAACCCACCAATGTTGTGCTACAGCTAGCAGATCATTCTCATGTTCGCCAAGAAGGAAGAATTGAAGATGTTGTGGTAAAAGTGGACAAATTTATCTTTCCAGTCGACTTCTTAATCCTCGACTATGAAGCTGACAGCAATACACCCATTATCTTGGGAAGGCCATTTTTAGCCACCGGGCGTGCTTTGATCGATTGTGAAAATGGTGAATTCACGATGCAAGTGGCTGATCAGACAGTCACGATCAATATTCATGACACCCTCAAGTATGCAGACAATCCAGGAGTATGCCAATATGTAGATGCTACAGCACATAATGTGACTGATGAGTTTTGTTGTAGCAATGAGATTCAAATGGAAGAGTTTGAAGCACTCTGCAAGAATGATGATTCAGGCCTAGAGGAGCTCTCAAGGGAACTGGAGAAGTCTAGTCGACTCGAGGCTAGACCAGGTACGCACTTTGAACCTCTTGATTTTTCAGAATTTGTACCTTCTAAACCTTCCCTTGAGCATGCACCTTCTTTAAAACTGAAACCTTTGTCATCACATCTTAAATATGTTTACTTAGGGAGCAATGAAACTTTTCCTGTGATAATATCATCTAGTCTCACACCTAAGCAATAAACTAGTTTAGTAAATATGTTGTTACAGCATAAAAATGCGATAGGGTGGACTATTGCTGATTTGAAGGCTATAAGCCCTGCTATAGGTATGCACAAAATTTGTCTTGATGATTGTCATATCAATTCAGTTGAGCCCTAGAGGAGATTAAACCCAATCATGGAGAATGTGGTGATGAAATAGCTCATGGGTCAGCCCGGTGCAATGTGTACCGAAGAAGGGAGGCGTGACCGTGGTAAGCAACGAGGAGAATGAGCTAATTCCCACTAGAACCATCATGGGGTGGAGGATTTGCATGGACTATAGGAAGCTCAACAAGGCAACCAAGAAGGACAATTTTCCCCTCCCATTCATTGATCAGATGTTAGATCGACTAGTGGGCAAGGCATTTTATTGCTTCCTCGATGGGTATTCTGGGTACAATCAGATTGCTATAGCACCCGAAGACCAAGAGAAGACGACTTTCACATGCCCTTATGGAACTTATGCTTTCCGGAGAATGCCCTTTGGTCTCTGCAATGCTCCAGCAACTTTTCAAAGATGTATGCTGGCTATTTTTTCAGACATGGTCGAAGATTTTTTAGAAATTTTCATGGATGACTTCTCGGTCTCCGAAGATGACTTCGACACATGCTTGGGCAATCTTGCCAAGGTTCTAAAGAGGTATGAGGAAGCTGACTTAGTGCTCAATTGGGAAAAATGCCATTTCATGGTAACAGAAGGAACAGTCTTAGGCCACAAGATCTCGAAGCAAGGGATAGAAGTTGACAAAGCAAAGGTCGAGGTCATTAAAAAACTACCCCCCCCCCACTATTGTCAAGGGAATGAGAAGCTTCCTAGGGCATGCTGCCTTCTATCGGAGATTCATAAAGGATTTTTCGAAGATCTCCAAGGCACTATGTAATTTGCTACAATAAAATCAACCATTTGTGTTTGACAAAGATTGCTATAGCGCATTCCAAGAACTGAAGGAGAAGCTTATCTCAGCACCAGTTGTCATTCCACCAGATTGGAACAAGTCGTTTGAGCTGATGTGTGATGAAAGTGACTACGTCGTCGGTGCAGCACTTGGGCAACGCCGAGGTAAACTCTTTCATGTTATTTATTATGCTAGTCGCACTTTGAATGATGCACAAATCAATTACACCACTACTGAAAAAGAATTGCTTGGTGTAGTATTTGCCTTTGATAAGTTTAGGACATACTTGATAGGCACTAAGGTCATAGTTCATACCGATCACTCAGCCATTAAGTACTTAGTGACTAAAAATGATGCTAAACCTATACTTATTAGGTGGATACTCTTGCTATAGGAATTTGACTTAGAAATTAGAGATAGGAAAGGGTGTGAGAACCAGGTAGCTGATCATTTATCTAAGCTAGAAAATGCTATCACACAGGATAATGAAACTGAAATTAAGGAGGAATTCCCTGATGAGAAACTGTTAGCTGCTACAATAATTCCGTGGTATGCTGATATTGTTAATTATCTTGTTAGTGGTATTTTGCCTCCTGATTTATCTAGCCAGGGACTCAAGAAATTCAGACATGATGCAAGATTCTACTATTGGGACGAACCCTACCTGTTCAAGCAATGTCCTGATCAGATCATAAGGAGATGTGTTCCAGCGGAAGAATACCATAGCATTCTATACCACTGTCATTCATCATCATGTGGAGGGCATTTTGGTGGTGCTAGAACTGCTGCAAAAGTTCTTCAAGTAGGATTCTATTGGCCTGCACTTTTTAAGGATGCACACGAGTTCTACAAGACTTGTGACAGATGCCAAAGAACGGGGAACATCTCCAGGCGGAATGAAATGTCACTGCAAAATATTTTGGAGGTTGAAATCTTTGACGTATGGGGAATTGAATTCATGGGTCCGTTTCCTGCATCATATGGTGATCTATATATTTTGCTAACAATCGACTACGTGTCAAAATAGGTGGAGGTTATTGCCACCCCAAGGAATGACTCCAAGATGGTTATGAAGTTTCTTCACAAGAACATCTTCACGAGGTTCGGAGCACCCAGAGCCGTCATCAGTGATGAAGGAACTCACTTTGACAACAAGCTTATTGCTAGAGCATTACACCGATATGGAGTCAGGCACAAGATTTCTACAGCATATCATCCGCAGATAAATGGACAAACTAAAGTTTCCAATCGTGAAATCAAGCAAATCTTGGAGAAGGTGGTTAATCCTAAGAGAAAAGATTGATCCCCCAAGTTGGATGAAGCACTTTGGGCATATAGGACAGCCTTCAAGACGCCTTTGGGCATGTCACCCTTCAAGCTCGTATTTGGCCAGGAATGCCATTTACCCATTAAGCTTGAGCACAAATCTTATTAGGCAATCAAGAAACTCAACATGGATGCCCAACTAGCTGGTGAAAGGAGGTTGCTAGAGCTTAATGAGCTGGAGGAATTTAGAGCTCAAGCATATGAGAATGCTCGCATTTATAAGGAGAAAACCAAGAAGTGGCATGACAAACATATTTTGCCAAGGCATTTCTTAGAAGATCAACAATTGTTTCTCTACAATTCTAGGCTAAAGCTTTTTCTTGGAAAGCTGAAATCAAGGTGGTCAGGACCATTCATCATACACAAGGTGAACCTTTATGGCGCGGTTGATATCAAAAAGTTGGACAATAGTGAAGTCTTCAAAGTCAACATCCAACGCCTGAAGATGTACAGTGGAGCCCCTATCCTCAAAGACAAGTCACACCTGGATCTTCATGATCCTTGAAAGTTTTCCACTCTAAACCTTATCCTTTATGCTATATCATGTTCATAAATAATGCTTTTCTTTTTGGTTTAGTTTTTATGTTATCTTTGTTTTTATTTTCATATCTTTTCACGTGACCCTCGTACAAGGCTTTCTTTTTCCTAGTACAATGTTCACAAATATGTCAGGTACAAGATAAGGAGAGGTTTTATCCGAAAAAGTGGGGAGGATGAATTAAAAAAGAGAGAAAAAAAAATAAAAAGCAAGAGAGAGAATATTCACCTAATTAATGAGGTGAAACCCTAGCCACAAAAACCCACATATTCTCTCTCCAGCCGTCAACTATCACATTAACTCCCACTTTTTCTCTCTCCCTTAAAGCATGCACACTTCCTATCACCCCCCCTTTTCCATTAATTCTTCAGTTTTCCCCCACCTTTTTCAACTTCCCATATTTTCTTCATCATCATCATCCGTCTCCTCAACTTCTTCATCTTTTTCAACACTCAACATTTTTCTTCTTCCTTTCATCTCTTCAATTTTCTCCCAAACACACAAAACACCCTTCACCATATTTTTTTCTTTCCCCCTTACATATTCACTCCTCCCTTATTTTTCAACAAAAACCCTATATGGCTCGTTGCAAGAATGCCCATGAAACTTCTGATCGCCCTAAGAAACCACCAGTCTTGGAAATCTCTAAGTTTTTTGATGAGGTAGCAAAGGAGTGATGAACAAAACTCAAAGATAGGAATGTTCTTCCAGAACTAGGGTTTAAATACCATAAAGAGGAAGACGACCAGTTCGATCAGGCAGTCATGGACGTAATTGGCAAGCATGAGTGAAAAACCTTCGCTGCTCACCCTAAGGAGATATGTACCTCACTAGTGAAGGAGTTCTACACACACCTCACAAGTCCAACGTAGTCTACGGTTCATGTGCGAGGCGAGCAGATAAAATTTACTATTGCGACAATTAACAAGCTTTATGGGCTAAAGCACACTGTAGACCACCACACATCTTTTGTGACAACAATGCACGCCCAGACACAATGCGAGGTGCTAGAGGATATTTGTTTTGAGGGAACGGTGATGGACAACAACAAGTCAGTCGAGAGAGGACGCCTCAAACCTGAGGCCAAGGTATGGAACCATTTTGTGAGACATAAGCTTATGCCCACACTACACACTGCCACAGTCCACATCTCTACACTTTTTCTTCTCCACTCAATATTACATGGTAGACGCATTGACATAGGAAAAATCACAGTGGAAGAAGTGTATGCTTGTCTGAAACGACCTCATAGTCCTCTTGTTTTTCCTAACCTAATAACTGCTTTGTGTAAAAGAAAAGATGTCTTCATAGACAATCTAGTGGATGAAACTATTTCAGGAGAGACATGTTTAACTCCAGCCCTCGTCACGGAACTCCGAGGATTCAATGAAGATGTGCCTCAGAAAACAGTGGAAGGAGGAGCTAAAAGTTTTGATGCAGCACGAGTAGCAGCATTGGTGGCAACAACGAAAGAACTGAGCATTGAGCTCAGCCTGATGAAGGCACACCAGCGGGCGTACTTCAAGTATGTCCATTATCGCGATTGTGCAATAGCATCCTGCTTAAGTAAACTCCTATCGGACTAGAACGTGTCATTTCCACTATTCCCCATGGAGTTGCTGCAAGTCCCCACCACTGCTACAGCAAGCACAGTGTCTCCCAGTGACCCTAGATCCGTCCAACATGCTGCCAAGAAGAAGACTCCGAGAAAGAAGACGCATACGACTCTGACTGGGCAGCCAGAAAAAGAAACTCTCATGATTCCACCCACTGTAAAAGAGATCGACCCAGTAGCTACTCCGACTAAGAAAAGGAAACGTACCAGGAAGGCAACTAATCCTACACCGTCACGACCAGAAACCCCACTTCATGAGCCCGAGCATATATCCAGTGATCATGAGGACCCCCCTCAGCAGGAGACAACCACATCACCTACACCTAAGCCGACAAAAGCACAAACAGCAGATGCTACGACATCTCGACCAAAGACACACATCAAACATACTGTCAGACATGTCAGATCTTCCCCCAAAGCTCAGTCAGTCTCCTCAGAGAGTGTGGACGATGTGGCAAATCCCCACCACTACTCCTTTGAAACATCAATAGACAATACCAGCAGCACGACATAGCCTCCGCACCCAGGAGGTAACTAACTTTTTTTCTCTTTTCATTTATTTCATTTTTTTGTTATCATTTTTCATGGCATATAGTGTAGATTAGTTTATGCATTGAGGACACTGTATCTTTTAAGTTTTGGGGTGATAATGTTCATAGTTAATATTTTGCTTTAGCATATTGTCACAGGCCAACTTTTCGCGACCGGGCCAGCCGCACCCATAGGTGCTGACCCTTGCGCACCACATCTCCCACCCGACCGAAGGGCCCGAGTTATTGTCGACGCTACGCACCAAGGGGCCATGCACAACGCCCTTGGTGGTGTCCACGCCCAAGAGAGCCGAGCTGGGCCAATTCCAGCGCACCATGGGGCCTTGCCAAGCACCCCATGTGCTGCCCACGAGACTTGGACCCGAGGGGGGCCAACACACGCATTCGAGGGGCCCTTGCCTTGCACCCTCCATGTCGGCCAAGACATGGAGCTCGAGACTGCACACAATGAGCATGCCCAAGGAGCTGAGCCCGCACCCGATGTTCGCACACAAGGGCCTAGAGGGAGCCTAGCTGAGTTGTCCACACCCCTAGGGCCCGATTCAGCCAAAGGCGTCCAAGAGAGGGGATTTTGGACACCAAGATCGGGCCATGGGAGGCCTAATCCGCCCAAGCATCCAATTCTCATGCCAAGTTGTCATCCTTGGAGAAATACATATGGAAACCTATCCATCCATGGGGGAAGTATTTCAATTCAACAAAGCAATGATGTCATAGGCTATCTATTGTGGGCAAGAGTGATTGTAATCAGGGCAAGTCTATTTGAATATGACAAGCTTGCCATGAATAGGAGATTCTTTTGTGAGACTCATCCAATGCCCTTGGATCGAGTCATTCCTAGCCATTGGATCGAGGGAGATTAGGCTGTAAATAGAGCCCTCTTCCACCCATCCTAGGCATTCCACATTCCACCATTTCTATTTTTTCTCTTCCTTTGTAATCTTTTCCTTTCTTTGTTAATAAAAGAAGCTTTGGTACTCTTTTCTCCCCATCTAGGCTTAGGGGGAGTTTTTAACGAGGCCTTAGCTTTCTTAAACGAGTGTGCATCCTCTTCCTTTCTTTGCTTTGTGAGCCATCATCCCTTTCATTTTCCAAGAGAGCTTCCGCAATTCGAGACTAAGCCTTCCAAGCTTAGTGAGTAAGGCTGACTTGGCCGCTTTCCAAGCCTTTCCAAGTGCTTCGCAACCAAGGACACACGAGGCTAGACCCATCTAGACCTAGCCCCGTGACAAGTGGTATTAGAGCCATTTTACGCATCCTATCGAGTCGAGAGATGGGGCAAGAAAGAAGGAACGTTGCAACAAAGGAGAGAGTGGAATCACCAGGCGTCTCGTTTAAAAGCGAGGTGAGCGAATATGAGTTTACTGATATTCTTATTACAAAACCGTTGTTTTGTTTTCGTTGCAGTGAATATCATGATGACTGATCAAAGAGGATGCCGTCAAAATGCTGGAAGTGTGGAGAGCCACACGAGTCTTTCCGATGCCCGCACAAATTCAAGCAGTCCAAGGTACAGGGCGAGCCCAACGAGACCGAGGCTTTGAAGCTTGATGCGAGGTGCAATGTGCTACCAGTGAGTATGGTAGAGGCGTTCGAGAAGCAAGAGTTACCCGACGAGACCGAGGCCACGAAGCTTGCTTCCTTGTTCGGGGAACAATCACCAGTGAGTATGGTGGTTGGGGCGTCAAACTTCAAAAGTGAAGTAAGGGAAAGGTTGCCAAGGGGCAACGAGGCCACACAACCGTGGGAGAAGCCAGGTTACGTTGAGTGTTCCAGCGACGATGACGAGTCATGTTGGGAGTCAAGTTTAGTCGAGAGCGACTATGAGGAAGAGGAGCCTATGTTTGTAGACATAGTGTTCCGTGATGCAACGCTAAGTGCACTAGTTGATCCAAGTGCATATGGAGTGCTCGTGTCCGAGCAAACTGCCGAGCGGTTAAACCTTCAGGTTGAGAAGGTTAAACAACAAGTTGTGACAGCCAACTTCAGTGACGAGAAAGTTGTGGGAATCGCAAGAGATGTGTACCATCAAATTGGCGAATTCCGAGGCACAACAAACATTAAGGTAATATCTTGTGAATTTCTTGATGTATATGAGATTGTTATTGGTTCATCTTGTTTGGAACAAATTGATGCATTTATCTTGTCAGAAACCGAGAAAAGGTGTGTTGCAGATCCACACCAACAAGACGTTGAGTCGTTGAGCGACGATGAAGGAGACAAGATCAAGGCATCGCCAAGCATCCATGAAGGAGTGCTTGAGTCCGAGACAACCAATGACAATGAGGCCATGGAAGAGTCCTTGGAAATTTCCAACACAACGAGACAAGTCCTTGATGAGTTCAAGGACGTGAAGGCATTCGAAGTCCATACCTTCACCAGTGCCGACCACATTAAAGGAGTTCTCTTAGAGAAGGGAATTCCGATTGCTCGAGAGAGTTGAGTGCTCAACGAGTCTGAGAAGAGTCACCCGGACCGTGAAAAGGAGCTTATCGCAGCCGTCCATTGCTTGCACACTTGGAGACAACGTTTATATGGGTCGAGGTTTGATGTCTATTCCAAGAGTTCCTTGAATGATTATTTTCTAACCCATGCAAAGTTGTCTCGTAAGCAGGTTCGCTGGCAAGAAATTCTTGCAAGGTTCGACTTTACTTGGAAATGTAACCCAAGTTGGTCGAAGGAAGTAGCTGATGCCTTAAGCCGAGAGTACAAGGAGGGGCATGCTACTTGTCCGCCAATGAGCCAGATGGACCATGAGAACGAAGATAAGAAGTCTTTGGAGCTGCCAAAGAGTAAAGTGGTTCGTGAGATGGAGTACCCATCCGAGTTTGATGAAGCAGTTCAAGAACCATCCAAGTTTGGTGAAGTAGATCAAGCTGATGGAGAGGAGCTAGCAATTTTCTACGAAGAATTGCAAGCCGAGTTCGACGAATGGTCGAATTCCATGAACGAGTGGCATGAGTCCATGGAACCGATTCAAAGCACCAAGGTGCCCAAGCCCATTGATAAGGGGCCCAACCATGCCAACAACACTTGCCTTGGGTATCGACAAGGCAAAGTGGATCGAGACGACGAGGACCTCCAGTCCGAGGTAAGTGAGCCCATTTTTCCATCTAAATTGGGACTAACTCACTTTGGTTTTGTTTATAGGTCGCCAACGAGAGCGTGCGAAGGACAAAGCCATTCCATAGAGCAAGTAGGCACGGCGGCCTACCAAGATGGGTTTCAATTCGAGAGAGTGCAAAAGTGCACCGAAGAGGGGCTTTTCCAAGATCCCACCATCATCACTTGCCTTGAGTATCGACAAGGCAAAGTGACCCAAGCCAAAAAGGACTTTGTGTCCGAGGTAAGTAAGTTAAGTTATTGTGAAAACTTAAGACTAACTTACTCTTGTTTTGTCCTCAGGCCGCAGATGCGATCGAGCGAGGGACCGAGCCAAGCACAAAGCAAGGCGAGCGTCTTCCATGAGAACGAGGCACCAACCAACGAGACGGTCCAAGCGTCAAGGCCCAAAGACCTTGTACTTTGGACGGATCATCCCAAAGCCGAGGGTGATCATGAGCTTGCCAAAGAGTGGCAATCGTTCGAGAGCAAGACAGATCGAGAGCTTGCCAAGGAGTGGCAACCATTCGAGGACGAGATGGACCGAAAGCCAAGGCATGACAGCCTTGCCTTTTGCACGAGAGTTCCATTAGCCAAACGGGAACAAAACTATGAGCCGAGGCCGTTCGAGGACGAGACGACCGAGACTCTTCAATGCCTATCGACGAGGGCGTCGATAGATTCAGTGGGGGAGAATGTCACGGGCCAACTTTTCGCGACCGGGCCAGCCGCACCCATAGGTGCTGACCCTTGCGCACCACATCTCGCACCCGACCGAGGGGCCCGAGTTATTGCCGACGCCACGCACCAAGAGGCCATGCACAACGCCCTTGGTGGTGTCCACGCCCAAGAGAGCCGAGCTGGGCCAATTCCAGCGCACCATGGGGCCTTGCCAAGCACCCCATGTGCTGCCCATGAGACTTGGACTCGAGGGGGCCCAACACACGCACCTGAGGGGCCCTTGCCTTGCACCCTCCATGCTGGCCAAGACATAGAGCCCGAGACCGCACACAAGGAGCACGCCCAAGGAGTTGAGCCCGCACCCGATGTGCGCACACAAGGGCTTAGGGGGAGCCTAGCTGAGTTGTCCACACCCCTAGGTCCCGATTCAGCCAAAGGCATCCAAGAGAGGGGATTTTGGACACCAAGATTGGGCCATGGGAGGCCTAATCCGCCCAAGCATCGAATTCACATGCCAAGTTGTCATCCTAGGAGAAATACATATGGAAACCTATCCATCCATAGGGGAAGTATTTCAATTCAACAAAGCAATGATGTCATAGGCTATCTATTGTGGGCAAGAGTGATTGTAATCAGGGCAAGTCTATTTGAATATGACAAGCTTGACATGAATAGGAGATTCTTTTGTGAGACTCATCCAAGGCTCTTGGATCGAGTCATTCCTAGCCATTGGATCGAGGAGGATTAGGCTATAAATAGAGCCCTCCTCCACCCATCCTAGGCATTCCACAATCCACCATTTCTATCTTTTCTCTTCCTTTGTAATCTTTTCCTTTCTTTGTTAATAAAAGAAGCTTTGGTACTCGTTTCTCCCCATCTAGGCTTAGGGGGAGTTTTTAACGAGGCCTTAGCTTTCTTAAACGAGTGTGCATCCTCTTCCTTTCTTTGCTTTGTGAGCCATCACCCCTTTCGTTTTCCAAGAGAGCTTCCGCAATCCGAGACTAAGCCTTCCAAGCTTAGTGAGTAAGGTTGACTTGGCCGCTTTTCAAGCCTTTCCAAGTGCTTCGCGACCAAGGCCGCACGAGGCTAGACCCACCTAGACCTAGCCCCGTGACAATATGGATTATAGGATAGAACAAAATTTTTACTATGGAATTTTGTTTAGTCTAGAGACAGTTTATGAATATGTTTATGATGTCTGACGACGAAATCTTAAAGGCATGAACTAAGTTAGAAAAAACACAACTAGTTGAGATCTGTAGAACTGACCTTAGGATCTAGTTGTTAAAAAAAAATTGCTACACAACTGCTCTCTTTCTATAAATAAGTATGTTAGAAAAAAATTTCAGGAAGAACCCTAGTAAACTCTGATATGTAATATCTATAGGATTTAAAAGAAAAACTAGACGACCCTGTGCTCAAACAATTGAATAAATGATACGGCATATTTGTAGAAGGACATTCTGCTTTGCTATAGCATAGTTCAAATAGTAATAATAATAATAATAATAATAATAATAATAATAATAATAATAATAATAATAATAATAATAATAATAAAGATTTGCTATAGCATAAGAGGTTTGCTCCCTGCTCATCTAGAGTTAAGGACGGTAGGTGTGATGAGCTGACACCCTTCGTAGCAGAAAACCTATATCTTTGGGAGTCTAAAATTAGAAAAGAACTAGAGAACATAATTAGGGTATAACTAGGGAGCTTCCTTGAAAATTTATCTCACTAGCTGAAGTATAGGAGGAAGGCATCCATACACACACACACACAACTTAGTCCTAAGGAATGTTCTTAAGGATCTCACTTCTGGTTGTTTATATTTAATTGCCTAAGTTATTTCTGAGGACTGAAATATTGCCATAGCAATTCTCTAGGTTAAATCTTTGCATAGTATTTCTTTTGTTCTGTTCTACTCATTGCTTGAGGACAAGCAATAGCTTCAGTTTGGGGGTGTGATAACTGCACAAATATCCTTGTTTTCATACCTTTTTGCTATAGCATTTTCCTGTTCTCAAGTCCATACCATAGCATTTAGACTGCATTTAGTTTGCATTTTCTTCTTCTGGGTGCATCTTCATCTTTGTTGGTTATTGGTTCATATTGAGGGGTACTGCTCGGAAGGTTGGTTTTGGTTTTGGTGGTGCGCAAGAAAGGAGTCAAGAGAGAAAGTCAGTGTCGGGAATTGCTATAGCATGGTGGAAGTGGATATTGGCCAGCACGTGAGAAGCACGTGAGCGGCACAAGCATGTGAACAAGCAGAAAAGGATGATCTGACATGTGCAGCAGCCGGTACCCACCTGCAGACTGTCCTCCTTGTCCCCTCGTGGCAGACCTTGTCGGTGGATATTCATTGGGATTATCAAGGCATCTTTAGGGCACAAAACCCTAGAAGCCTCCACTATATAAAGGGGATAGAAGCTTGGAGAAAGGTGTCGCGAAAGAGAGGCAGAAGAGAGAGAGAAAATCACAATGAGAGAGAAGTTTTCATCTTCATCTTCTCCAGCTTGGTGTCCTCCATCGTTGAAGCTCCTAGGAGTGGCCTCACCAGCCTCGAGAGAGACGGTGGGCCTAAGACAGTCGGGCAGTCCATGGCGGAGAGGGAGTTCACCTTTCTTTCTGTCGCTATAGCATTTCCTTTTCATATCTTTATCTTTGGTGATGTTATCGCAATGATACGTTGGATGATATTGCCCAGCCACGAACTGTTTTAAGTGGCATGGGTTTGATGGATGATTTTATTTTGAGTATTTTTTAATGAATTCTATGGTTTTTTTAGTGTTTATCATGTTCTATGACTTGCTTATGCATTTCTCATTTCCTTAAAGTTGTAAGAGCCCTCTAGAGTTTGTCGTTCTTTAAGTGTTTGTTGGGGTTAGTAATCGAGAGAGCTAGCCTTAGAACCCTCATAAGCAATGGTGTGGCTGTCAAGAGGCAGACTCTAACCTACCTTAGATGTAAGTGATAGGTTTCAAGGGCTAAAAAGGATTGTTCGTGAAGCGTAGGGGAGTGTTAAGAGTTAACGCCGAGAGGTATGGCTGTAGCATTTCTGACTCCTAGTTTCCTGGCTAGAGATAGTTTAGGAACACCTTTAGCGAATCCTGCCTACCATAGAAGATAGTTGAAGAGCCTTAGTATCGTTAAGAAGCTTAAGTTAGGTTGTCCATCATTCCCAGCTAGTCATTCCGTAGTGAGTTTTGCATACGAAAGGGGGCTTGTTCATCATATTGTTATCTCATCTTTCTCTGCACTGTTTTGCTTCAGCATTATTTTACATTATCTCTTTTACTAGAGCATTGTCTTCTGCAAAAATTTCAATCTTTATTGTTACAACAATCGTGAATACCTCCAATCCATGTAGAGACGATACTCACTCATCACTTTATTACTCGTTCGACGTGTATACTTGCACCATATTTGCGTATCATTTATAGTACACTACACATAAGCAACAAGTGTGCACTTGCGCTCATAAATAGAGAACACCCAAACGCTCTAAAATAGTAAAGACTCAAAGTTCACCGGGTAGTCTACCAATGCCAATTTATTTAATCTCGACCTTTCCATGGCTAGAGTAGTAGCATCCAAGCGCGAAACCATACCTACCTCCTCATCCGTCATCCAATATGATACGCGTCGTTTTCGCGTCAAAATAATTTCTTCTTTTCAAATAATAATTTAAGGAATTTAAGCGTAGTAAAAGAGAAGCAAGGGTTGATCCTATAGGGACTAAGAAAACTTCCTGATTTATGTTTATTCAATCGGTGAGCCAAGAAGAAAGTTGAATAATATTTAAGTGAAGGGGTTTGTGGATAAAAATAAAAAAATAAAGGGATTATAAAGAAGATTAAAAAGAAATAAATTTGATATGAATAAGGTTAGCCTCAGGCTCTCGCTTTGACTTAATTCCCTCTGATCATCGGAAAATGGTTTTTACTTCAGAATTCACGTCGGTTACTTGCCTACATTGATCAATCCTTGAGACTTGTTTTTTTTTCTCCGGTAAACCGATAATCTAAATCAATTTTTAGATTCCAGTTTTCTGGTTAGATTAACAGTGGCTATCGTTGTTAAAAATAAACAGTTTTAAATTCTGGAAAAACCCGACTCGGATTGTGTTGTTTCAATAACAATGGTTTTGATCTCAATTTTCTCTTAGTAATCAATTTACTAAGTGTGTTCCCAGGAAGTCGAATGTGCTTCAACAGCCGATCCTTCCTCCCACATATTTAACCAAAAACAACATCCTGACCAAAGTCAAGCTTTAGTTTTGAAATCTTTTTTATTTTGAAATTAAGCTTAAAAAACTGAGACAGATTCCCGAAATTGTTTAAGTGCTTTTCAATCCTCACGTTGGAATTGAGTCATTGCTTTAGCCCTTGGCTAATCAAAAAAACTAAAACTTTATTAAAGTAAAATTTTCTAAGAACAAAAAAACTAAGAGATATCATATCTGCCATTTGAAGCTTACCTCAAAGGGGTATTTATAGCTTCTAAAAACCCTAAAAGCTAGAATATAAATTCTAAGAATTGTTTAAAATACAAGAGATAATTGAATTTAAATCTTAAAGATAATTCCTAAATGATAATAAATAAATCTTAAAATGTTTAAATTTAAAAATAAAAGATAATCCCCAAGCTTGATCCAAATCTCGATTGATAAGTGATCCGGAACGCGGCTGATAAGCTATCACGCGTTGCTGGCGTCATCTTCTAGAAGCCTGCTGACGTGTCGTCGAGTTAGCGCATTCATGCCCCAATTCATGCCCACTAATCCAACCATGAATCCAGAAAACTTGTAGAATCCAGCCTTTTCTAATCTGTTTTCCAGCCATAAAATCCTGCACAGAAAAGCACACAATAGACGACAATCCAGCCCCACAAATTAACCATTTAAGCGTAATTAGCACTAAAATATTGACCAAACTAGCTACTCATCACAATCCCCTGAACTCGTCTGAACCTCGACTACTTGACTATCTACCTGCTGATGCTCGGTCCATAATTCATTATTCTTACATACTGGTGATCCCCCAGCATCCAATGGGATGTGAACATTCCCAAAATCCTTGTCTTTAGATAGACCCTGCTGCTCGAGCTCACTACCGTCCACACTCTGTATACTTGATTGTTTACCCTTCTTTGCATCCAAACTAGGGACAGCATCTTCACTATCCCCTTCGGACTAGCATGTCAGCTCACAATTGGAGCATAATTGAGAATCCATTAACGATTTGAGCTCAACCACACGCACCTCGAATAGTAATCCTTCTACTTGTACCTATAAAACATCATCAATTTGCTCCAGTTGATCTGTTTTAGTCAAAATATGCCCCCTTTCAAAAGAAATTAGGTTCTAAAACCGAGTCATCACATCTAAGCATCGCTCCCCAATTCGAAGCAATATTATCGAAATAATCCTCTAATCGATAGCTATACCCCTATGATTTCCCCTATCGATTTTAGGGTCCCAATTCATTACTTTGGAGAACCACTTGCCTAACACAATATTGTTGAGAACATTTCGCTGAGTATAGGAAAAAAATATTTCAAATTAATCAGTTGGTCTCATTAGTATTAATTTGAAATAAAAAAATAATATTTTGAAAAACTTTAAAGAGAATCTAAAGTGCAAAACTTTTCAAAAATTTTTTATTAACAATACTTTATTCACTTTCTCCGCTTAGCAATCAAATTAAATTAAAAATAAATATATCCCTAACTCTTTATTCTTCCTTTTTCAAGATTTTGCAAGAACACATAGACGACCTAATTATTCTAGAATTCCATCTTTAATCGTCTTTATGAATCACATATATTTAATTTTTTAATCAATTTTGATAGGCTACTTCGCCTAATATTAACACTTCCTGCATTTACCACAGCATCAAAGCGAGCTTTTTCAGCCATGAAATTTGTAAAAACGAATCTTTGTAGCGAAATGGAAGATGTTTTGAGAGATTTTTTATTGGTTTATATTGGGGAGATTGCATAGACAATAAGTACCGATGAGATCAATGATGCTTTTTATTAGGTTTTGTTTACCTTTTCAATTGTGTTTAGTGACACTAAACTTATTCAAACAGTTTATAATAAAATCATATTTACACTTTGTATGTGAACAAAAATATTTTTATCTAGAATATCTTTTTTGAAAATTTAATCAATAACGACTGTAATTTCAATCATAAGAAATTTACATATAAATTATACTGAAATCAAGTCATAAATGATTTATACGATAGCTGCACTATGGTAGATTTAGCCATTGCATCCGCACCTCTATTATTCTCACAACTACCTTTAGATGAGTTGTTTTTAATTGTCTTATTTAAAGATTAGGTAAAAGTATGGAAAGACAGAAACGTCATTATAATAATATTAAGGGTAATTATTTCATGCAAAATGCCTATGAAAACTTTATTTCAACAAGCGCTTTAGTTTTAGGGTTTTGTGACTTCATTTAGGGTTTAAGGGATTTAAGTGTAGTAGTTTTGAATTTAGGGGATGTTGATAGAATTTAGGGTTTATGATTAAAATTTAGGGTTTATAAGTTAAAACATAAATCCCTAACCATACTACCCTAAAAACTAAACCCTAACTCTAAACCCTTCTAACCATGAAACCTAATTTCTAAACCCCTACACTAAAACCCCTAAACTCTAAGCCCTAAACTAAAACTCTAAACCCTAAAATTAAAGTACTTGTGTAAACAAAAAAATTTCACTGTCTGTGTATGGGATAATAGTCCTAACATTAATTATTATTTAAATATAAAAATAATTTAGTAATTTTTAAGTAGTTAGAGCCTCATTATCTAGTGACATCAAACTCAATCAATAGTTTAAATAACAGTATAGATAAATATAAATTGATTGAAATTATCTTTCAAATAATTAATTATTTTCAGTAAAACTTATCTATTAGTACACAACATTAAATTACTAACCTAACCTTATAAATCTATAATTTTTATTTTGCACTTTCATTTTAGTGGTATTTCTCAAGTAAGTTGATTTCACAAAATTAAGTGACACAACATTCGGTTAGACACTTTATAAATATACATTAAAAATATTTCAAAAATTTTATAAAAAAAATAATTTAATATATCAACATAGGTGTAATGATGAAAGATTTGTATGTTAATCATTGGTTTTGTGTTTGATCTTTAATAGTGAATTTTATTGCTTTGTTAAAATATCATATAAAAGAATGAAAAGATAAAACACCCTTATGATAATATTAATTATCCTTTAAAAATAAGGTGTTATAATTGTTAAATTAATGTTTTGATTATATATAAAAAGGACCTATTTACAAATAAATAAAATTTTAAAATATTTAAAATTACTCACCCAACGGACAAGCATTATAACAAATTTAACTTATTTTGAAGAAAATATTTTGTATAAATCAAAACTTTCAAAAGTAGAATATTTTTTTAAGTGATTTGGGTACTGAAACAAATCAATTTGATCAGTGAGTACCGGTACGGTCTTATACGTACCAATACGAGCCTTTCAACGCTGCAATTCTTAGAATTCATATTGGTTAGTGAGTACCGATATAGCTCAATGTGTATCAGTATGAGCATTTCATCACTTGAATCCAATTGGTATATGAGTATCGGTACGGGCTTTAGCGCACCGGTACAAGATTCAAAGTTTTTCTAAAATGATTGCTTGTCAATACCGGTACGGTGGACTCCGTACCGATATGCAATTGCAATGAAAAATATTTTTGAATGAACTGAGTACCGGTACGACCATGAGCGTACTGATACCCAAGCTCCATAATTTTTTTACTGAGCAAATTCAAGTACCAGTACGGTGTGTAGCGTACCGGTACCCCTTTTACTCCTTTTACTCTGTACCGATACACAAGCTCACGTACCGATACCCTTCTCTTGTAACGCTTATTTTCATTTGAGCAGGTACTGATACGAAGACCCGTGTACCGATATTCACACTTTCAGACAACATATATTACGAGAAAAATACAGTCGAACGACTCTGTTTAATTCTCCAATAGCTCAAACGGCTAGAAATCAATAAAGGAGTATAAAAACAAATATCCAAAGCTTTTTTAACAATAAGACAACTATTCTAAAGCATCTAAGTACATATCCAAAATTTTGAAGCTGTTTATTGTTATATCTTGTACACACTTGAGTGAACTTATTATATTTCTTTTTTATTAAGTGTTGAAGTTTTTTAGTGAGTTAAATTTTGTGCAAACAATCTCTTTATGAAGATTTTTAAATTTTGTTTCTTTGTATTCAATTTTAAGAAAGAGGTCTCTAAACTTTAGGCTATAAGTCTATGTGATTTGTGAGGTTATGTACTTTAAACTAAAAGGATACTAATGTTAAAATAAGATCTAACATATTCCTTAATTGACGGAGAGTCAAAAATACAAATCTTGCGCAACTCCTAACAACAAACACTGAGATTGAACCACTCCAAAGAAAGTAGAGTGTAGCACAACCCAACCAACTTTCCGGATACGGAAAGCATTGTTTTATTTGATTCATAAACGGTAGACTAGATGAAAACAAGGAGGACCAAGTTGCAACATTTGCTATTAGGATTTAGGGGTAAAGCTCTATGACAGATCTCAAACCCAGAATTGGAATAATTTTATAACCACTGAAACCAGCTGCAGAAAACAGCTTAGCCCATTCTTCCTCGTTTCTCTCTTTTCCGGTCATCAACACCACCATCAACATGTCGAAGAGGAGCTGCGTTTCCATCAACTCTTCCTCCCCTTCCCCATTCTTCATAATCACCATGTCTATGATGATCACTTTCCCTCCCTCTTTCCCTCCAGTAGAAATTGCTTGTTTACTATGCTTCAGAATCTTCACACATTCCTCGTCACTCCAGTCGTGCATTATCCACTGTTGATTCAATTCAAAACCATAAATCATTCACTTAACCAAAATGCATACAAATGAGATCGATAAAAAAAAATTGTAAAAATTAACCTTTAGTAAAACAGCATCTGCATCCGGAACTCCCTCAAACATGTTGCCTCCGACATATTTCAAGTTCCCATTATCTTGTAGGCCAGCAACAACATGTGGGAGATCAAACACGGTGCACTCCATGTGTGGAAATGCATCAGCAACGGCCTTGCCCAGTGTTCCCGTGCCGCCTCCAACATCCACCAAGGAATTCAATCCCTCGAATCCTCCCTTGTACTTGTCAATCAAAATGCTATTAACGAGTTGAGCATCGCTAGCCATGGCTTCATTGAATGAATTGTTCACCCGAGGATGATGGCCACAATAGTCCCACAACATCTCCCCATGTGCAGTAACAAATGGGGTCCGATCATCATTTTGCAACCAGGCCCCTAGAAAATGCCAGGGCTGCATTAAAATTGGATCAAGCATTGATTTCACAAATGGTATTGCGCTTAAGGGGTTATCCTTGAGCAGGAGACGAGAAGCACCGGTAAGAACGTAACCATCTTCTTTGGCACCATCGCCGAGCTTCTGTTGTGCAAAGAAGCCCGAGTGGACTAAAATACGCATGAGCCGGTAGATGTTGCATGCCTTGGTGGGGTGGAGCGTCGGAAGTGCGGCAACCAACTCGGTAATAGACATGGGTTTGCCGTATTTTTGAATAATATCCGGAATGTCTAAATCAATAGCACATTGAAGAGACATGGAATTTATGAAGCTGAAAATGTGATTCCAAACGTGAGCTTGAGCTTGAAGTAGCTCATTAACATTGATATCGACCTTATCCATCTTTGCTAATAAAGCCTTTCTGTTTTGCTATGAAAACCAGTATACCAATGAATACGTTATTTATAGGCTATAGAAGTGAGACGATGAGAGGGAAGGTTGCCATATCTACGGAAACTGGCGTCTTAAAATGATTCTTCCATCAAACATGTGGCTGAATTAATTCATATTTTTGTTGCACGTTGTTGCAGTGTCTATTAGGGTTAGTTAGTTAAGTTAGTTAAGGTTAGTTTATAGCTGTTGTATTCTCTAGTTTGTTAAGAAACTCGTATATAAGTCTGGTTAGTGTAGGTGAAAAACTTAACTTGAGTTTTATTGTAATTCTTTTCTGATCAATAAAAACTTATTTTCTTCCTTATCAACCAAGATAGGTTGTTATATGGTATCAATTGAGCTTTTTTTGGCTCGCTTTTCGCTCGTTTCTTGTTTCTCTTCTTTGATTCATCATCAGTCATGGTGAATGTTGTCAACAATGTTACAGTGGATCCAGCCATCTCTAATGATGAGTTCAGCAATGGCAATAATTCGTATTACATCCATCAATCAGATAATCCAGGTGCGTTGTTGGTTACTCAACCTCTTGGGAGTGACAATTACAATAGTTGGAAACGATCCATGCTCATGACATTGTCATCCAAGAACAAGATCGGCTTTGTAGATGGTTTCATCTCTGCTCCAGCAACAACCTCTCCAAATTACAGTGCTTGGACGCGTGCAAACAATTTGGTTAATTCCTGGATTCTCAATTCTTTGGCAAAAGATATTGATGCAAGTCTTTTATATCATACAAATGCTTCAGCCATTTGGAAAGATCTTGAAGATCGATTTTCTCAAAATAATGGCCCTCGAATTTTTCAATTGAAAAAGAATTACAATAAAACTCAAGTTAAGTTTTTCACCTACACTAACCAGACTTATATACGAGTTTCTTAACTAACTAAAGAATAAAACATTTGTAAACTAACCTTAACTAACTTAACTAACTAACCCTAATAGCCCCCCTCAAGTGGGTAGTTGATGAATGTTCAAAAGGCCCAACTTGGACAAGATGGATCGAAAATCTGGAAGATGTAAAGCTTTGGTGAAGACATCGGCCAACTGATTTGATGAACGAACATGTAATAACTTAAGAAAACCAGCATTGATCTTGTCACGAATAAAGTGACAATCAATCTCAATGTGGTTAGTTCGCTCATGGAAGACTTGGTTCATTGCAAGGTGAATGGCAGATTTGTTATCACAGTATAAAACAACATGAGGAATTGAAATCTGAAATGAAGAGAGTAATGCTTGCAACCATACTAGTTCACAAGTAGTTGTGGCCATGGCACGGTACTCAGCTTCACAAGAGGATCGGCTGACAATGTTTTGTTTCTTAGATTTCCATGACAGAAGATTGTTGCCTAAGTAAGTGCAGAACCCAGTGATTGAATGCCTCGTGTCAGGGCATGATCCATAATCTGAATCCACAAAACCACTCAACTGTAGATCAGAATCTTTGGAGAAAAAATAAACCAAGGCCAGGAGATCCTTTTATGTATGATGGAAGATGATAGACAGCAGCAAGGTGAGGCTTCCAAGGAGATGAAACAAACTGACTAAACATGTGAACAACATATGTTATGTCAGGCCTGGTATGGGTTAGATAAAGTAGTCTACCAACCAACCTTCTGTACACGTGAGGATCTTCCAAGAGTTCTCCATCATTGCTTAGTTTACGATTAGCAGCAATAGGTAAATCAGTTGGTTTGGCTGCAAGAGAACCAGTGTCTTCAAGTAGCTGCAAGGCATAGTGTCTCTGAGAAAGAGATATATTAGTATTGTTACGAGCCACTTCAAAACCAAGAAAGTACTTTAAGTCTCCAATTATTTTGAGCTTAAAGTGCTTGTGAAGGAAGTCTTGCACTTCAATCAAGAGACCACGATCTTTGCCTACAATTACTATGTCATCCACATAGACAAGTAATGCAATCAATGTGTCACCCGAACCTTTAACAAATAAAGAGTGGTCTGAAGGAGATTGAGTGAAACCGAATTGAAGAACCACTTTAGAATAGGTGGTAAACCATTGTCTAGAGGCTTGCCTTAGTCCATAGATGGACTTTTGCAATTTACAAACCAAATTGGTACCTTGAACAGAGGTAACATATCCTTGAGGTAAATTTATGTACACCTCTTCATCGAGCATGCCATTGAGGAAGGCATTGTTCACATCTAGCTGAAGTAAATGCCATTCAAATTTGGCTGCAAGTGTGAACAAAACTTTGAATGAAGTGAGTTTAGCAACAGGAGAAAACGTGTCTGTGAAGTCAATGCCTTCAACCTGGGTGAAACCTTTAGCAACAAGGCGAGCCTTGTACTTGTCAATGGTCCCATCTGCCTTATGTTTGATATGATAAACCCATTTACAATCAATAACTTGCTTGCCTTCTGGGAGTGGAACAATTGTCTATGTTTGCAAATTGTACATGGCTTGTAATTCCTCATCCATTGTGTGTCTCCATTTTGGAGATTTGGCAGCTTGCTTATAGGTAGAGGGTTCCTTAAGCAATGAAATGTTAGAAATGAAAGTGAGAAATGAAGAAGACAGTTTAGAAGAAGAAACATATTGTTCGATAGGATGGTTTGGAGATAAAAGAGTATTTGTGTAATAATTATTTAAATAAGAAGGTAATTGAGGAATTCTAGCTGATCGTCGAACAAGGTGAGTGGAAACATCATGTCCCACACAAGGTTGTTGAGAAATCGAAACACCATGGTCATTGTCCTGTATACCAGTGTCAAGAGAAACCTCGAAAGAAGCATTATCCTGCAAATCAGTGTTAGGAGATGTAGCTATAGAAGCACTATTAGAAGGATTAGCTATAATATTATCATCCAGCACGTCAGAAGCATGCACGTTAGTGCCATGCAGACTAATATCATGTACATTATTGTCATGCGTGCTAGTGTCATGCACGTTGATATCAAGAAGACTAGTATCATGCACAATAATGTCAGGTATGCTAGTGTCATGCACGTCGATATCATGCGTACTGGTATCACATGTTACAACATGTTCATTACAATCATGAGACTGAGATTGATCAGAAGAAACATCTTGATTAATAAAATTATTAGAATTATGAGACTGTGTGTGGAAGGATTCATGACATATAAAAGGTAGGGGAACATGTGGAAATGGATCAACCAGAACATTAGAAGAAGAGATAGAATGAAAAGGAAAAATTCCTTCATGAAAAACAACATCTCGTGAAAACACAATGCTATGAGTTTGTAAAATGTAAACTTTGTATCCTTTAATGCCATAAACATACCCCAAAAATACCTCAAGTAGAGCACGTTCAGAAAATTTATGTCTTTTGCATTTTAGTGTAGAAACAAAGCACATACAGCCAAATGCTCTAATATTTTGGTAAGAAGGTGCACAAGAATGAAGCATTTCATAAGGGGTCTTGTTATGAAGCAATGGAGAAGGAAGCCGATTTATCAAAAAATGGTTGTTAATATGCAATCACCCCAAAATTTAAGAGGAACATGAGAAGTGAAAAACAAAGCACGAGCCACTGCTAACAAGTGCTGGTGTTTTCTTTCAACAATGGAGTTTTGTTGAGGTGTTTCAACACAAGAGAACTGATGAAGAATTCCTAGTTTTGAAAACAACTCAGTAAACTTCAATTCAGGAGCATTATCAGACCTGAAAACCTTAACATCAAACCCATATTGCCTATTAATCATGCTTATAAAATTTGGAATAATAGATGCAACATCAGACTTATGTTGAAGAAGAAACATCCATGTAATCCTAATGAAATCATCAATCAATGTAAGAAAGAAACATTGATTATTGCAGGTTGTTGCAGTGTCCATGCTCCTTGAATACATCTTTACTGTCCTTACCTTTCAACTTTATATACGGAATATGGATTGAGTTTAGTCAGATTAACATCATTATTTATGTAACTAACATATAAGAAAAAGTGAGATTATCATTTTTAAACATTTAATATTCTCTTGTTTAAAGGTGCCAAGAGAAGTGAGTAGGGTAGATATATATTGTGTAAAAATTAAATTTAATCTATTTCTAATATGACCCATTTTGATTTGGATTAATCTTCAAGGTGCTAGATCGGCTAACTTTCCATTCTCCGGTATTTGCTGGCATGGGGCGTCCATGGGACCAGTTTTCAAAATTTAAATGTAAATGCAAGGTGCATGTCCTAGATGTGAAGGTACTGATTCAAAAATGGTTCCCATGGTTCAACTTTTGAATTTACAGGAATTATTCGCAACTTTTGAATGTTGCATCGATATCTAGGGTACTAGATTTTCTCCAAATGATAAATTTTTCCTTTTTTTAAAATTGAGAACCAATCGTGAATCAATACTTCATGCTGGTGAAATGTAAAAATTAAAATATTATGGAGGTGTCATGAGATTAATGTGACATGAATGATTTAATGCAGTGTGATCACCAAAAAGAAAAAAATAGGTTAGTTCATAATAAAATAATTTAATGAATAAATCAAATGATGAATAAGACAAAAGTTAGTAGTAAATAAATTTTTACATAAATGGTAAATGAAGGCATAAAACCTAAACAGGGTGACCGCTAATGAGTAGAGGTTCGGAATGGCTCTAAAGGGTTGGCTCCTACTGTTGCGTGTAAAAGTGTCTATCGCAATTGTAGTGCAAGTGTACACGACGCAAGTAGTAAAGTGATATGGAAGTATCGGATATCGTCTCCACAGGGGCCGGGCTAATAGCTTCACCTTGAATTACTGCACGAGAGTAAAAAGAATAGTTTAAGATGTTGTCACGAGAATAATAAAGAGTGCTGGAAAACAGAAGTAAAATAATCAAGATAGAGAGAATGGGCTGGTATTGAATTGCTCAATAGTGTAGGTATTGCTAAGTCTAGGAAATTCAGCTCTGTCGTCGTCCCCGTCGCGGCAGCACCTGTCGCGGCAGCACCTGTTGCGGAGGCAGTCTGTTTCTTGTCGCGGCAGCGAACACTCAACTACGTACTTCAAGTTTGGCAAGAATCTCTGCTGTGCCTTGGCCTATCCCTAGGTCCAAGTCTGTCGATGAACACGTCTTTGATGATACCTCCCGGCGTGAATCGAAGGATGAACACCAATGTTGTTGAAATCTTCTTTAGCCACTTAACCTCGTCCTATCCCTAGGTCCGAGATAGTTCAACTATAAACTAGAGAACTCGCACTTATTCCTTTCGTATACTTAACTCTCCTGATATTAAGTAAATAGATAACCTCGCAATGCTCTCCCGATACTCTTGCAAGATGTTAATAACCAGAATAAGAGAGCTTGAAGTTTATTTTATTGAACTGAAAATTCCTAAAACAAAAGCAACCCTTGCAACTACTTTACAAAACAACCTGTGGCCCTAAGAGGAATTTAGAACATGATGAGAGGATGAAAACGGCTAGGGTTTTTGGAAGAAGGCTAGAGATAGGTGATGTCCCCTCCTAGGTCGAATTACATGCCTTTATATAGGCTTTGGGTCCAAGTTTTCTAATATGGCAAGAATACAAGTTTAAATTAAAGTACAACTCTAATAAAGACTAAATCTTCAAAGAATATAGCTTTAACTCGTCCTCCTTCTTGCTTGGGATTTTCTCTCCTTGAACTTTGGGCTTGGCATTCCTTCTGATCTAGGGCTTAGAAAAATATACTGGTTTTCCACGACAAACGGGCTTAATTTTCTCTATCTGTCGAGGTCCACTTTGCTTCTTCTCCTCAAAACTGTTGTCGTCCTTTGCTGTCACGGCGACAACCATGGCAGCATCGTCCTCCTTGACTGCTCGTCCTGTTCCAGCTCTTCTGCTTCACTGCCCAGTGCATGCCTCTTCATCTGCTACAGCAGCAACCTGCAAAAGCAACCAATTTCAATAGAAATTGTGCCTTTTAATATATTTGTGATGTCTAACTGTAAACTAAACTAAATGCAATGAATTATGCTTGAATGCAGTAGAAATATGGGTTAAATAGAGGGTAAATAATAGAACTTTTACACACTCAACACACCCCCAAACTCAAGTTTTTGCTTACCCTCAAGCAATTCAAACCTAAATAAAATATTTTTGTTTTGGCTTAAAATAGTGAATTTTCCCTTACCCTCCATTCGTTCTCTGTGACGGCAGCACCCTGTCGGATAACTTAGGATTCGTCCGGAGTCTCACTATAGCCCTCGTGTAGTGTGTGCATGCTTATGAACAGTTATATGCCAAGACTCTCTTAGTTTCACTAGAATATTTCAGCCCTTAACTCGAATTTTTATGCCAAAGTTTATCTTTTGAAGGCATTTCTTATGCTCCTTTGATTTTTTTGTTTTGACTCGATTTCATTTTTTAAGCTAAAGTTTCACTAGAGCCAGTTTTGGGCACCTCTAGCTAACTTCCTAGAGCCGGTTTCGGGCACCTCTAGGGCTGTTGAGTCTCTTTTGCTAAACTTCTTTCCTAGAGCCAGTGTTAGGCACCTCTAGGGGCTATTCAAGTGCTAAGCTTCCTATTCTAGTTGACTAAAAGAGTTCTAAGCAGTATAACAGTCACAAATACTGTTTAAGTTTTCATAACTATAGAAATGCTCTAAACTTCTCCTAAAAACTATCCTAAAGGCACTGCCACGACAGAGCTGTCACGGCAGGTAAGTTCAGTTCACAGACTTAAGCAAAAATTTTCATTTTTTCATCATATTTTTTTACCAAAAATAAACTAAGTAAAAGACACAATTTTTAAAACTAAAATGGACTCCATTAATGGAGGGATGCCACCCGCAAACTCGAGGGTTGCATTTCCCTCAATGCAAATGACAAGATAAAATAAAAATAAAAACAGTACATCACAAAATATATAAGCGGACATCAAAATAAGTTAAGAAACTCAAATTTTAAGCGCTGTCGTCACTGCTGTTGCTGACTCTGATCTGGCGGCAGGCACGAGCTTTCTGAACTGGCTGGTGGATGGGGGAGGCATATGTGTTCTTCGTTTTGGCCTCCCGTGGTGGTTGAATCCTGGTTTGGGAGATATGAGGGGGTTTCTCCACAACCTGGACTTCTGAGCTGCTGTTGCTGTCTTCACCACTGTTGCTGTCGATGCTGCTGCTACCGCTGCCTTTCATGTTGTTTTTGTCTGCCACTCTTTTCTGCCGCTTGACCAATGTAAACTCCTTTGAGAGATTCCTCTTAACAGAGGATTCGTTGTCGCTTGCGGCCCAAACGGAGCAGGAAGAAAAATCGGCAATGAAGGCGTCAAGCTCTTTCGATGGCATTCTGCGTTTCGTTCCACGGGCAGACGTCTCAGCACGGTTGTTGCCAGCTGCTGTCGGGGCAGGTGTTGGTGTTGATGCTGCTGATGGTGTCTGTGGTGTGGCAGCAGGTGTTGGGGTGTGGGCAGGTGTTGGTACAGCAAAATAATGTGCAGGGAAGGTGGGGAACACGACATCAGGGAAATTTAAAGAGTTTTGGATAAAATGTACCGTAGATGCAGTAAAATCCCTGATGAAGCTCATCAGACCGAGCTGTCGTTCCTCCAACTTCTGGATAGCAGCAAGAATCTGGGAGGAGGAGTCAGTTGGGGCTGCTGCTGCTGGTTGTTGCCTGGCTTCTGTGGCAGCAGGTTCAGTCTTCGGCTGCTCTGTCGTGTCTGATGTCGTGGCAGCTGGATCAAATGATGACAGAGGGGTGGCAACAGTCAGCTCCATTAAGCTGAGTATGTTCTTGTCCGTCCATCCCTTCCCTTGGACTCTAATATCCGTGGCAGCTTCAGGTACCCCATGGCCGTAGCAGAGGGCTGTGATGAGGTACGGCAGATAAAACGGTCTCGTCGGCCGGTGTGCGCACTCCAGGATACTTTCGCGGATATAGCTGCCCACGTTAATGGGCCTCTCATGTAAAATATAGTGAATTAAGGCTAACCTGGGCTGATCAACAGTGGTATTGTGTGACGACGGCATGATACGCTTTTTGATAAAAAAACATTCCATAATTTAGCTTCTGGCAGGAGTTGAGTCCTCTTTACCGTCCTTGGGTTCTTGCGGTTGGTGTTCCACTGTGTTCTATCATCGGTCAGCTCTGCCATGACAGCATCATAGGCAGCAGGGTCAAGGGTGTTCAAGAACTATTGGTGGCCGTCGTCATTGTTGCCGACGTAGAATCCATAAAGGGTGTTGATGTATTCAGCTTCGAACGGTACTTCCCTTCCTCGTACCATCACTGTTGTCGTCGTCCTGCTGTTAATGGCAGCGTAGAAATCTCGCACCAATGAGACGTTCATCTCCTCAGGCTATTCGGCAAAGATCTGCCACTGTAGAGCTCGAATTTTTCGGACAATGAACGGCTTTAGGCCCAAATTTCCCTCCTTTGAAGTATAAATGAATCCCCTTTCTTCCCACATATCTCTGATCTGAAATGAGCATGGGGTGGTTGCTGTCGGGGTGGAGCTGGAGGCAGCATTCCTACGGGTATTCTTGGAAGACATTGTTGCAAGGGTTGTGAAAATGAAAATGAAAGCAAAAGTTCTAGAGGAGTAAGTAAGAAGAGTAGAAGTGAGTGAAAATGAAAAAATGAAACGGGGTTTATATAGAAAAGGATTTGCTGCCCGTTGGAGCTGTAACGGCAGGCGCGAATAACGGGGCCAACTGTTACACGGTAGCGTGTCTGACGCGTCTGTTACGCATTTCCGTATCTGTCGCGATAGCGTGTTGACAGCTTGTATTTTTCGCGTCTGTCGCGGCAGATGTAACGACAGGCTCCAAAATTTGGGGTTTGTGGGCTGGTGGATGGATGGTGGGCTAAGTTCACTTCTCTTGTTCTTGTTGACTCCTTTATTTCCTAAAAACAATAAAAAATAAAAACATTATTTAAATAAATTAATCTTATTTCCTAATAAATAATAAGTAATAATAAAATGAAAAATAAAAATTAGGTTAACTTAGGGATGCCATGTGGGGCATCTCCTAAGGTAACCACTTCCTACGTTTATGGGGCTTCAGTCCCCTAATAATGCTTCAAGCGTTGTCCGTTGACTTTGAATTGGTGCTCGTCTTTTAAAGATCTAATTGTGATGGCACCATGGGGAAAAACCTACACAACTTGGAATGGGCCAGACCATCTAGATTTCAGCTTCCCTGGGAAGAGTTTCAATCTAGAGTTGAATAGAAATACAAGCTGCTTTGGGCAGAACTATCGTGGCAGCAACTTTTTATCATGCCACTTCTTAGTTTTATCCTTGTATATTCTTGCATTGTCATAGGCCATTGTCCGAATTTCTTCAATTTCGTTCAAATCCAGTAGCCTTTTCTGCCCTGCCTTTTCCAAGTCCATATTAACTGCCTTGATTGCCCAGTATGCTCTGTTCTCTATCTCGACAGGTAAATGACATGTTTTCCCATAAATCAATCGGTAAGGAGACATTCTCAATGGAGTTTTGAAAGTTGTCCTATAAGCCCATAACGCATCATTCAGGTGTAAAGACCAATCTTTCCTAGTTGGCTTAACCATCTTTTCAAGAATGTTCTTGACTTCCATGTTGGAGATTTCAGCTTGTCCATTGGTCTGTAGGTGATATGTTGTTGCGATTTGATGCTTGACACCATACTTCTTCAAGGCAGCAACAATAACCCTGTTGTCGAAATGTCTCCCTTCATCACTGATGATCGCCTTAGGGATGCCAAATCTGGAAAATATGTTTTTGTGTAAAAACCTTTGAACCGTCTTGGCATCATTCTTTTGAGTAGCGATAGCTTCAACCCACTTAGATACATAATATACTGCCATGAGGATGTATAGATTCCCACATGAAGATGGGAATGGTCCAATAAAATCAATCCCCTAAACGTCGAAGATCTCGACTTCAAGAATATTTTGCAGTGGCATCTCGTGTCTCCTTGAGATGTTTTCTGTCCGTTGGCACTTGTCACAGCTATTGTAGAAGATTTGCGCATCTTTATACAGTGACGGCCAATAAAATTTTGACTGTAGAACCTTGGCAGCAATTTTGTTGCCTCCTAAGTGTCCTCCATACTGTGAAGCATGGCAGTGATGAAGTATATCTTCTTGCTTATCCTGTGGTACGCATCTTCTTATAACTTGATCTGCACAGATTTTGAAAAGAAGAGGTTCGTCCCAATAATAATGTTTAACATCATTTTGGAACCTCTTCCTGGCTTGATAATTAAGTTCGGGAGGAATTATTCTGCTAACTAAGAAATTAACAAAATCAGCATACCAGGGGAGTTCAGAAGACTAACCTGCCGCCATGGCTGTCGCGGCAGTGACTGCGGCAGCAAAGAGCTGCTCATCTGGGAAGGTCTCCAATATGTTTGTCTCATCTGTCGGTAGACTCTGTCCCTTCTCCAACCTTGACAAGTGATCTGCCACTTGATTTTCTGTCCCCTTTTTGTCTTTGATTTCAAGGTCGAATTCTTGCAATAGCAGGATCCAACGTATCAATCGAGGCTTTGTATCCTTTTTCGCGAACAGATACTTCAATGCAGAGTGGTCTGTGTGCACTATGACCTTTGTTCCAAGTATATAAGAACAGAACTTGTCAATGGAGAATACCACAGCTAATAACTCCTTCTCCGTGGTGGTGTAGTTCACTTGGGCGTCGCTCAGTGTTTTGCTGGCATAGTATATGACATGAAATAATTTGTCTCTTCGCTGCCCAAGTGCTGCCCCGACAACATAGTCACTAGCATCACACATAATCTCAAATGGCTGTGTCCAGTCTGGTGGCTGTACTATTGGGGCTGTTACCAGTTTTTCCTTCAAAACCTTGAATGCTTTAGTACATTCATCGTTAAAGTCGATGGGTCGGTTCTGCTCCAGAAGATGGCATAGGGGCTTGGTGATTTTTGAAAAATTCGTAATGAACCTTCGATAAAAACCAGCATGTCCTAAGAAACTTCTGATTCCCTTGACTGTGGTGGGCGGCGACAGCTTTTCGATCACTTTTATCTTGGCTCTGTCGACTTCTATGCCACGGCAGCTAATCTTATGGCCAAGGACTATCCCTTCATCCACCATGAAGTGACATTTTTCCCAGTTCAACACTAAGTTTGCTTTTTCACATCTTTCGAGTACCTTTTGTAGGTTGCCTAGGCAGCTTTCAAAGTCGTCTCCAAAAACTAAAAAGTCATCCATAAAAATCTCTAGGAAGTCCTCGACCATATCGGAGAATATGGCCATCATGCACCTTTAGAAGGTGGCTGGCGCATTGCATAGTCCAAATGGCATCCTCCTAAAAGCATAAGTTCCGTAGGGGCATGTGAATGTCGTCTTTTCTTGATCTTCCGGTGCGATAGCTATTTGATTGTAACCTAAATAACCATCAAGAAAACAATAATAAGGTTTACTCGCTAGTCTATCAAGCATTTGATCAATAAAGGGTAAAGGAAAGTGGTCCTTTCAGGTAGCTTTGTTAAGCTTCTGATAGTCCATACAAACCCTCCAACCGGTCACAGTCCTGGTTGGGATTAACTCATTGTTTTCGTTGGTCACCATGGTCATTCCTCCTTTCTTGGGAACACATTGCACCGGGCTCACCCATTTGTTGTCCGAGATGGAGTGGATTATTCCAGCATCAAGCCATTTGATTATCTCTTTTCGCACCACCTCTTTCATCGCATGGTTTAGCCACCTTTGAGCATCTATAGTCGGCTTATGATCATCCTCAAGAAGGATTTTATGCATACATAAGGCCAGACTAATGCCTTGAATATCAACTATCGTCCATCCAATAGCCTTTTTGTGCTGTTGCAGCATCCCTATTAACTGTTGTTCCTGTTCCTGCATCAACTTGGAAGAGATGATTACGGGCAACGTATCATTTAAACCAAGAAAAGCATATTTTAGCTGCCCTGGCAAGGGCTTAAGTTCTAAAACAGGGGGCTCAACAGTTGATGGCTTTTGAATTGCATGGTTATCCGAGGTATAATTTAAAGGCTCGAATAACTTACCTGGATGATTGCCTATCCAGTTTACCTCCTCCTGATCTTCAGTCTCTGATGTATCGGATTCTGAGGAGTTGTTGTCTTCGGTGTTGTCGTGACAGTCTTGTAAATGGCTGCCGAGGCAGTGACCAATATTGATGTCGTGACAGCCCGACCTGATGCAGGGTTGGTCAAGGGTAACTTCAATGATAACCTTGCATTCTTCTTCTACATCAGTATGCTTCATTGCTTGGAGAACATTCAACTTTATTTCTTGATTGTTCACTCTCATGGTGAGTTCTCCTTTTTCCACATCAATTAGTGATCTTCCCGTGGCTAAGAAGGGTCGCCCCAGGATGATTGGTGCATTTTCATCTGCTTCACAATCTAAAACAAGAAAGTCAGCAGGAAATATAAACTTATCCACTCTTACCAGAATATCTTCGATTTTTCCTTCCTGATGAACGTAAGAGCGGTCTGCCAATTGCAGAATTACTGTTGTGGGTCGAGCTTTTCCAATACCTAATTTCTGAAAAACAGATTTTGGCATTAAATTTATACTAGCACCAAGATCACAAAGTGCCTTACCCACATATTTATCTCCGATTACACAAGGTATGATGAAGCTCCCCGGATCCTTCTTTTTCTAGGGTGGTTGCTTGTGCAGAATACTCATGCATCCTTCTGTCATCTTAACCGTTTCAAATTCCCCAAGTCTAGATTTCTTTGACATGGCATCCTTGAGAAATTTGGCATAACCGGGCATCTCCCTAACGGAATCTAACAGTGGAATGTTAATGTGAACCTGTTTAAAAATATCATAAATCTTTTTAAGCTGTGATTCTTGCTTCAATTTCTGTAACCGTTGAGGAAAAGGAGGTGGAGGACGATAATCAGCAATACGTCCATCCCACTTCATACGAATCTGAGAAGGTTTGGGTTTATCATCTTTCTCCTCTGTCGCTTCTGCTGTCGTGACAGGCTCATCGGCAGCAGGCTGTTTGTTACCTGTCGGGGCAGCTTCCTCGACAGGTATGTCCAAGGCTGGTTTCTTCACTATTTCAGCTTCCTTCTCTGGCCCTGGTAGTTTCTTCCCACACCTAGTAGTAATGGCTTTACACTGCTCATGTGTGGGCTGTCTATCATTTTCAATATTGCTAGGAAATCTGCCAGTCTACCTTGGGTTGATATGCTGAGAGACCTGACCCATCTGTGTCTCCAACGATTTCAGAGTAGCTTCATGATTTGTCATCCGCATCTCTGTTTTATTCATAAATGTCTCTGTCTTCTTGACAAATTGATTCATGTTCTCAATGTAAGTTCCTGTTTGAGACATAAACGTAGCCAGAGTCTGTTCTAGTATACTGTTTGTGGCAGCTGGTGGCTGTTGCTGCTGCTGCTGCGGTTGCAATTGTTGTCGAGTCAGCAATCTATGTCCTCCCTGATTTTGATTATTGTGTGCTTGAGGATTCAGGGCATTATTAGGATTGCTCCAAGAGAACTTGGGATCCTTTCTCCAGCTGGGATTGTAGTTGTTGGAGTTGTAATTCTACTTATTGTAATTTCCAACATACTTTCCCTTTTCTAACTGTATAGGACATTCATCCGAACTGTAATTTCCTTCACAAATTTCACATACCTCTTCGATAGCAAATATCGGCTTGAAATCATCGTTCAAAAGCTTTTTCATTGCCTTAGTGAGGTATGCCACCTGTGATTTCATCGTGTTGTCGGACTCATAATCCTTAACAGCTAAGACCAGTTTACCCCCTCTTCTTGCTGTCGAAAACTGCTCCTCATTTTTAGCCAGATTTTTCAATACTTGCATTGCCTCATCTGGGTCTTTGTCCAGTAGTAATCCGTTTGCTGCTGAATCAATTCGAATACGAGTTTGTAAATTGGCAGCATTATAAAACTTGGTTACCTGGTTCCAAACGGGGAATCCATGCATTGGGCAGTTCCGTAGAAGAGTGGTAAATCTGTCCCAGGCCTCGTGCATCGGCTCGTCATCTTCCTGTTGAAAAGTAGCAATTTCATTACGTAATCGCTCAGATAAGTGTGAAGGATTAAAACGAGATAAAAATTCACGAGACAAATCTGCCCAAGTTCTAATTGAACCCGGCGTAAGTTTATTCCACCAAGTCTTTGCTCTGTCCCTCAATGAATGGGGAAATAGCTGAAGCCTCAATATCTCCGGATTAACTCCTAGTAGTCTAAACGAACCACAGATTTCCTGGAACGTTTTCAGATGCTCCCTAGCATCCTCTGTAGCAGCACCACTAAATTGACTGGCATTGTTGATCATGCTAAACATAACAAGTTTCAGCTCGAAGTTGTCAACATCTATATCCGGCAGCGTGGTTTCTAGTTCTACATGATCATTCAGCATGTAGCCACGGCAGGACCGTCATGCGGCAGCAGCAGGCGGGTCGCCGACAGGAGGGATAATCTCTCCATCTCTAGCAGGATTATCAACCTGGGGGTTCCCTTGGTTTTGCATCGTCTCTAACTGTTCTTCAAGGTACTCGTTCCTGGCTAGGACGTGACGAAGTCGATTCCTAAGATTGAATGAACGTTCGATTTTCAGGATCTAATGGATACTCAGGTTCTTCTCCTCGTCTCGATCTGCGCATAAACAAGAAACCTTGTGAAAAGCAAAAGTTGAACAAACCATATTAAAACAGAGAAATAAAAAATAAAAAGAAAAGTGCAGTAAAAGAAAAGGTAGAGTTATGTTGTCAGTCCCCGGCAACGGCGCAAAAAACTTGTTGCGTGTAAAAGTGTCTATCGCAATTGTAGTGCAAGTGTACACGACGCAAGTAGTAAAGTGATATGAAAGTATCGGATATCGTCTCCACAGGGACCGGGCTAATAGCTTCACCTTGAATTACTGCACGAGAGTAAAAAGAGTAGTTTAAGATGTTGTCACGAGAATAATAAAGAGTGCTGGAAAATAGAAGTAAAATAATCAAGATAGAGAGAATGGGCTGGTATTGAATTGCTCAGTAGTGTAGGTATTGCTAAGTCTAGGAAATCATCTCTGTCGTCGTCCCCGTCGCGGCAGCACCTATCGCGGCGGCAGTCTGTTGCTTGTCGCGGCAGTGAACACTCAACTCCGTACTTTAAGTTTGGCAAGAATCCCTGTTGTGCCTTGGCCTATCCCTAGGTCCAAGTCTGTCGATGAACACGTCTTTGATGATACCTCCCGGCGTGAATCGAAGGATGAACACCGATGTTGTTGAATTCTTCTTTAGTCACTTAACCTCGTCCTATCCCTAGGTCCGAGATAGTTCAACTATAAACTAGAGAACTCGCACTTATTCCTTTCGTATACTTAACTCTCCCGATATTAAGTAAATAGATAGCCTCGCAATGCTCTCCCGATACTCTTGCAAGATGTTAATAACCAGAATAAGAGAACTTGAAGTTTATTTTATTGAACTAAAAATTCCTAAAACAAAAGCAACCCTTGCAACTACTTTACAAAACAACCTGTGGCCCTAAGAGGAATTTAGAACATGATGAGAGGATGAAAACGGCTAGGGTTTTGGGAAGAAGGCTAGAGATAGGTGATGTCCCCTCCTAGGTCGAATTACATGCCTTTATATAGGCTTTGGGTCCAAGTTTTCTAATATGGCAAGAATACAAGTTTAAATTAAAGTACAACTCTAATAAAGACTAAATCTTCAGAGAATATAGCTTTAACTCGTCCTCCTTCTTGCTTGGGATTTTCTCTCCTTGAACTTTGGGCTTGGCATTCCTTCTGATATAGGGCTTGGAAAAATATATTGGTTTTCCACGACAGACGGGCTTAATTTTCTCTATCTGTCGAGGTTCACTTTGCTTCTTCTCCTCAATACTGTTGTCGTCCTCTGCTGACACGGTGGCAACCATGGCAGCATCGTCCTCCTTGACTGCTCGTCTAGTTCCAGCTCTTCTGCTTCACTGCCCAGCGCCTTCCTCTCCATCTGCTACAGCAGCAACCTGCAAAAGCAACCAATTTCAGTAGAAACTATGCCTTTTAATATATTTGTGATGTCTAACTGTAAACTAACCTAAATGCAATGAATTATGCTTGAATGCAGCAGAAATATGGGTTAAATAGGGGATAAATAATATAACTTTTACACATTCAACACCTATGGTTCACTATATGCGATTTTGGTTCTAGAGTAACGGTACCCGAACTGTCGCTAGGACATCGATTTGGAAGGATACATTTCCCTAGGTCTGCACGGAGATGAAAATCTCACGAAGACAAAGGTACAGATGTATCCCGGAAGCAATTCACCATCCTTCACGGAGGGAGTACCTCACGAAGGAGTAGTTTCTCACTCCCACTTAAAAGGGACGGAGCTCGGGTACAGAGTTCATGATATGTAAACTCAGAAGACATATTATATATATATATATATATATATATATATATATATATATATATATATATATATATATATATATATATATAATGTAGAAAATTTAAAAATAAATAGGTAGTGATCACAAAATTAAATTAAATCGGAGTAATAATATTTATCTATTAAAACAAAAAGTAATCGATTTGTGGCTTGACTCTAAAAAATGGTCCCCAGCGGAGTCGCCAAGCTATAACAACGGGGAGTCACTGCCAATCCTTTCGTTTACTTTAAGTGAGATTGGATCACCTGAAAACTCGATTATTTTAATAAAACTAGTTTTTTGTCGTTTTCATTAAAACAACGAGTTTTGTTCTGCGAAACCAGAAACCAGGTTCGGGAGTCGGTTACGTGTGGAGAAGGGTGAGTACCCCACAACGCCCAAAATTGGTACCTAGTCGATTACAAATTGTTTTAACGATGGAAATTATGAATTTGAATTTAATTTAAAAATTGTGATCCCTTAAAATATTTAAAAGAGTTTTTTTATTTAAAAAAAAAGTAAATGTATACCCCAACACCAGGGGCATAATTTCATGTAAGAAAGGAATTTACACCTCTACAACCAAGGCATACTTTCTGTTAGATTCCTGATTGAAGGAACCTTATTTTGAAATTTATAATTTGGAGTTAAAAATAATATTTTGTAATAGAGACCAACGGAAAACGGCACCTCTTATGCTCAAGGTACGTTTTTCACAATAATCCCTACTAAAAGATTTTAGTTTAAATTTCAATTAAGCGATATATAAATATATTTTATTCAAACATGGCATGCAAAATATGAAAAAACATATCAATAATGAAAAGAAAATGGTAAATAAATCATACTGACTTAAAATATACAAATATGACATACAAAATAAAAAAAGGCATACAAATAAATATAAGAACATCGTAAATAATTTATACAAAGATATTTATTACAAAAAGTCGATATTAAAATAAATACAAAGATAAAGATCAAAATATACTCTACTAGAAGCTCGAATGAAAAACTTCAACCGACCCCTAACAAGATCTCCGCATCATCTAAAAAACGACTTGAACAAACCTCAGCAGGACCCCGATCGAATGAATAATCGAACCATCGAAAGGGCACTGCCCTTTGAAGTTCGAATGGGGGAGCACTGCCCCTTGCGTTTGCCATTTTTCATGGCTTTTTGCTTTCAATTTGTGCGTGTGTATAAGCAAAGCCTCCCCCTTTAATAGTTAATTTGGGGGAGGGACGAGTCAAAAAGCAATTTCACGTGGGCATCCACGGTTTTTACCCCTTTTCTTTCTTTTTTACTTGCTTTTGCTCTTTTTTTAATAATAATATATTATAATAGGATTATGGCCCAAACATAAAATAGATATTACAAACAGAAAAACGGTCAAGGATAAAATAGTAAGCTCCCCGTGAATACATGAAGATTGGTTGTAATACGACAAATATAGCCCATCATTTCGGTATATAATCTTCCAATGTTTGGAGAAATATATTAGAATTTAGAAAGATTTCATCTGTGTAAGGAAAAAACAGAGTGTATTTTCATTTTCCAACTTGCTTATCTCCAGATTTGAGAATCGAAGATGGCAAGAGGAAATGAAAAGCAAATACATGCAATGTTTTTTCCTTACATGGCACCTGGTCACATGATGCCGATGGTGGATGCGGCCAGGATGTTTGCTGCTGCTGGCGCCAAGGCCACCATCATCATCACTCCCATGAATGCCCTTCGCATCAAAAACGCCATCGATCGAGATGTTAAATCCGGTCGACAGATTACACTTGAAATCATCTCTTTACCTACCTCCGAAGTCGGCTTACCCCAAGGCTGTGAGAACATGGTTTCAGCCCCAACCAAAGATATGTACATCAAGCTCTTCCACGCCATTGAATTGCTTCAACCCAAAATTAAACAACTTCTCACCCATCACCACCCTGACTGTATAGTCTCCGATTCTCTTTGTCCATGGACTTTGGACATTGCCAATGAGCTTGGCATTGCACGCCTTGCCTTCAACGGCAGTGGCTTCTTCAATCTCTGTCTCTCCGAGACTCTATCAAGTTATGAACCTCATAAGAACATCACATCGGAGACAGAAACATTCGTGGTTCCGGGACTTCCTGATGAAGTAAAACTCACGAGATCACAGTTGCCGGATATTGTTAAAGGCAGAAATAAATTCTCTGAGTTATTCGATAAGTTGAAGGAATCTCAAAGGAAGAGCCTTGGGGTGTTGATGAACAGTTTTTATGAATTAGAGCCTGCTTATGCAGATCATTGTAGGAATGTTTTAGGGATCAAAGCATGGCATATTGGCCCAGTTTCTCTGATAAATAGAGACATTGATGACAAAGTCGAAAGAGGTGAAAAAACTTTGGTTTCGAAACACGATTGCCTCAGTTGGCTTGATGGTAAGAAACCAAGATCTGTTCTTTACATATGCTTTGGAAGCTTAACTCGATTCAGCAAAAAGCAAACAACAGAGATTGCTAATGCACTCGAAGCATCAGGCCATTCATTCATTTGGGTTGTTGGGAAAGTCTTCAAAACAAGCAACGATGAGTTGGAAGGTGAAGAACAAGAGCTATGGCTACCGCAAGAATTTGAAGACAAAATGAAGGAGAACGGTCAGGGATTAGTTATCAGAGGGTGGGCACCTCAAGTGTTGATTCTGGAACATGAAGCCATTGGAGGTTTCTTAACGCACTGCGGGTGGAACTCTATACTGGAAGGGGTTGCTGCCGGTGTACCCTTCGTCACATGGCCGATTTTTGCTGAACAATTCTACAATGAAAAGCTGGTGACTCAGGTGCTGAACCTGGGCGTATCGGTTGGGAATGAGGTATGGAAAGCATGGGCAACGGAGGATTCACCAAACATAAAAACCGCGAATGATATACTCATTGCGATTAATGCAGTCATGGGGAATACACAGGAGTCAGTAGATATGAGCAAAAGAGCCAAAAAGCTTGGGGAACTAGCAAAGAAATCCGTTGAACAAGGCAATTCATCTTACAATGATATGAACCGTTTGATTGAAGATATCAGAATGCACAAAAATAGCAAGTGACGGAGTTATGGACAATCCTGAACTGACAGAACACGAAGAAGTACCGGTTTACTGTTGTTATGGTAAAGATGATTTGTGTAAACAAAAAAGCCTGTACTATACATAAAGAGGTTTGTTTGTGTCTGATGAAAGCACTTCAACGGGTCTACATGTAAAAGAAAGGATGGTTTGTTCTTCTATCGAAATGATAAATATTAACAAGTACATAATTCATAGACAAAAAAGAAACAATCTCTCTCAAACTTTGGTACAATAGGATATATGATACATCATTGTTCACTCCATCAAATTTCAGCTTATTCTGCGACAAAAACCTTATCACTGCCCTAGAGTAATATCCTAGTTCTTAGCAAAGGAACAGATCTATACCAATTGCAGTTGTGCCCATATCCACAAGGCAGGCATGATTCTCGTGATCAAGCATTGCAAATCTACATATTGCCGCACCAATATGCATAATGCTCATCTTTGCGATTATTACTAACAAGACCACCACACTGTAAACAGATAAAGCTGCTTCCATCAGAGAATGCGTCCAATACAATTTGCATTCTGCCTGTTTCGGCAAGAATAGAAGTTCCATGAGCATCTGGTGCAACAGGTGGAACGTTAGTGTTGCATGGCCATGATTCGCCTTTTATCGGCTGGGCTTCAGCTATCACACACTCAGCAAACAGAGAAGCCAGCTGATCAACTGTGGTGTTTTCTTGCATTTTAGTTCTGTACACTTGACGAGCACGGTACAATGACTGAAATACAGCTTCATCCCCGCCTCTAGTTCTCATGGCCATCACCACCTGTTCCGTCACATATAAGCAGAGGTTAAATAGGAGAAACAAGAAGGTCTAGGGTGCATGACTAAATTAAGGCACAACTTTAAGCGTCCTTTCCGTCAACATTTCAACAGTTCAAATGAGAATGAATTATAACTCAAAACAAGGCACAGGAAAAGATGCTTATACCAGACAACATGAATTGATTCACACCATAAGATGCACTTTTGTGCAGGTCAAATCTTTAAAAGATATACAATTTAGCCCTAAAAGAGAAGCGCTATTTAATCAGATGTGGCTCAAGAATAGGATTAAATGCTGAAAACATATTAGTCTAGTGAACCCAACTTAAACTAATAGCATGTATTCAGTTGAACTAATGCTGGCTGCCTAAGAAGGGCAAGGCTACTTTGGTCCTCCATGTATGGGAAAACACACAATGAACAAAGAAGTCATATTTTAGTTTGATCCAAGATGGCCAACTCGGATGCCAGGTATTTACCACCAATGCAGTCTTCAGAAGCCTACAGGGAGAAGTGGTGGAACAATATTTAATTAACAATAGGAATTCAAGAATCAAGACTGAAGGAATATAATAGGCTGCCATTTGAATGGAGAATTAGAAAGTTGAAAAACGGAGAGAACCAATCCATTAGTATCCAAAATTACTGGAGTAATGACAAGTTTAAAGAACCACCGTCATTCCAACTATTCGCGTTGATAGAAACAACACAACAGTCAAGTCTGCAATTAACAATAGAAAGGTTGAAAAAACAAGGCTCTCAAGTCTCAACCCCATTGTTCTAGAGTAAATATAAAAACCACTTAGATGAATTAACAACGTTGACGCCCTTTTTTCTGTTCCCTCGCATTATCTCTCATAAAAGTGGGGAAGAACAAGAAAAGGCCAAGTAAATATCTTCGATTTCATTATCTTCCAAAACAAAAATGCTTGGCTGCCTCATGGTTGGGGTTCTCAAATAAATGCCAAGATATAAAAACATTTGCTTTCTACCCCAAAATTCCAACTTTTTCTCAAATAAATGTCAAGAAAGAAGAAAATATGGGGGGCGAAATTGAAAAAAAGTTTGATGAAGTTTACCGCTTGAAGAGCCTGAGAAGGCTTGCCTTGATGGACAAGGTTACGAGCCATTACGAGCAGGTCCCTGCCCACATCGTCCTGTCCTTGCTGCAGTGATGGCGCTGCGGCGGCCGGAGCGGCTGCGACCTCCATCTCCATCATGTCGTTTTCCATACGGTCCATGGCATCTGGTTCTTGCCTTTTCAGTTCTCCGTCGTAAATGAATCTGTCTGTCCTAGTCGGCTTTTTCTTTTTCTGGGGGGAAAAAAGGAATAATAATAACAACAATTTGTTGAAGGAAGGATAGAGGATTCTAGCAAATTCTGGCGTTATACTTTCCCCCACATGAAACGCTGTGGGCTATGCTTTTCAGCATTTGGGTTTCTTCTGTTGGACCTAAATCGCGGTCTTCAATGATTTCTGGGCTTAATCCATACCTATATACTTAGATGCATTTAGGACTGGCGAGGCTCATTTTAATTTGGAGCATATTTAAAAAAATTTAAACACATATGTATTGACTGCATTAACAACTTGAAATTAATCGATTACAACAACTGATAATTAAATTACTTGGTTCGAACAATGCGTTTGCAGACTAATTTGAAACATGGGACGTAAAGTAGAGAACATGAATTGTAGACAAGGTTTTGTTGTGAAGGAATATGGAGATTTAGAGTGGGGAGAGGGAAAGGGAGGATAACTTTGAAACGTGCTAAAACCAATGATTCAATACCTATGAAGCATGAGTACTTCAATCTAATGCCGTACCACGTAGCTAATACATCCACATACCGGGGATATATTGGGTACGTACGGCTTGGGTACCTGCAAGTACTTCATCTCCCTATTTTTTTTTTCTCTTTCTATTCTCCCATCTTGTTTCTATCTTTTTCTTCTTTCTTTTCGACTCTCTCGCTCACATGATTCAACTATAAGTATACAAGTATGTGTGATGCCATGCTCACATGATTTTTTGACATTTTATTTTGACATTTTTTTAGAATTTAAAATTTATTTTATATTTGCCGTACCCGTACCCTGTAATTTTAAAAATTACCGTTTCCGTACCAGTACCCGTGTCAGTGCAACATAGTTCAATACTCCCAAAAGAAGAAAGTAGAATCGGAGCAAGTAGCCAACTTTGCCAACAAGGGGAAGAAAATGATTTTACAGTAGTTTAGACGATAAGAAACGGTGAATAAGCGGCCATTAGTCAGCAAGAAAACTTTGTTATTATGAATTACTTACCATACACATTACGCGGCAATAGGGGTCGCAATCAGGTAGAGAATAACCGAAAATTATAGAGATCTGAATCGACGAGTATGAGAAATAATCAAAATTTTTATTTATGGGGACTGAATCATTGAAACTCAAATGGGGATTTGAACATGGATTGTTATGTTCGAACTATGGGGATAACCGAACCGTACCCGTATAAATCATCGTGGGGATCCCCGAAAAATATTCGCATGGATCCCAATATTTTACAAAGTTGGATGGCCATAAAGGTAATTTACGCATTTTTGAACAAAAAATTAATCTCCCATAACTTAAGTATGGTCGGCTGGAGTAATTTGAAAATTCTTCGTAAATTCCATAAAAATATTAGAAAGTGGTCTATACATCGTTGTGAACGTGATTTAGTCTAAATTTTTTAATACACGATGATCAATTTCAATATGTATTTTAATAAAGGGTAAACTAACTCAATGACCATCATACTATGGTAAATGTATTAAAATGACCCCATTAAAAAAATCGACTCAATTGACCACCCAAACTATTGAAATTAGATCAATTAAAGCATCGGCCGTTAATGGTCTAACGGAAGGTGACGTGGCAGTTAAAAAAATAAAGGTATAATTACACAGTTGGTCCTCGTTACTTATACACTCTATTAATTTGATACTAATCTTAATTTAATAAAATAAATTAATTATTTGGTGACACGTGGCACCACCTTATTGGAGGATTTTAATTATTTTTATTTAATTTGATTAATTAATTTCCCCCTCCAATCAAGTTGTGACACGTATCACCTGATTTGAGAAGGAAAAATAAATGAAATGGTAAGCCTCCAGGGGATCAAACCCACAACCTTAACAATAAGAGAGAAGGACAAGCATGCTTACCACTGGGCCAAGCCCATTTTTGTGATGTAAGTTACAACATTTAATATATGTTTTAAATGTGTTAATGCCCGAAAAATTGAAAACAAGGAAAATGACCTTTGGTGGATTCAAACCAGTGCCCTTGGAGTAAAAGTAAATCATGTTTACCACTAGGCCAAGCATATTTCTAAGATGAGGTGTACAACATTTAATATATATATCTTTAATAATTGTTAATGGCCGAAAAAATAAAAGAAAAGAAAATGTGGTTTTAAGAAAATCGAACATAAAATATTTAACCCAATATAATTTTGATTTATTTAATTGGGTTAAATATTTAACCCAATATAATTTTGATTTATTTAAGACATATTTTTTCTGGGAAAATAAAAAGAAGTAAAATATGGTTTAAATATTGGGTTAAATCTAACAGAAAATATTTAACCCAATTAAATAAATCAAAAGTATATTGGGTTAAATATTTTATGTTCGATTTTACTAAAACCACATTTTCTTTTCTTTTATTTTTTCGGGCATTAACAAATATTCAAGACATATATTAAATGTTGTACATTATATCTTAAAAATATGTTTGGCCTACTGGTAAACACGCTTTATTTTTACTCCAAGAGTACTGGTTTGAATCCATCAAAGGTCATTCTCCTTATTTTCATTTTTTCGGGCATTAACAAGTATTTAAAACATATATTAAATGTTGTAACTTACATCACAAAAATGTGTTTGGCCCAATGGCAAGCAGAAGCTTTTCATTGCTTTCATTTTTCCTTGACCTGATTGGAGGGGGGAAATTAATTAATCAAATTAAATAAAAATAATTAAATTCTTCCATTAAGGTAGTGACATGTGTCACCACCTAGTTAAATAATTAATTTATTTTAGTATACCAATAAATAATTAATTTATTTTATTAAATTAAAATTAGGATCAAATTAATATACTGTATAAGTAACGAGGACCAACTGTGTAATTATACCTTTATTTTTTTTAACTGCCACGTCACCTTCTGTTAGTCCATTAACGACCAGTGCTTTAATTGATCCAATTTCAATAGTTTTGGTGGTCAATTGAGTCGTTTTTTTAATATGGTCATTTTAATACATTTACCATAGTATGGTGGTCATTGGGTTAGTTTACCCTTTAATAAATATGAATGTTTGAATGTTGAAAGGTCATAAAAATTTAGCAATAGATTTCTTAGAAAAAAAATTTAGTAGTGACTTTGAAAATCGCCAAAAATTCTACAAGATAAATCAGGAAGTGAGCTTTATATTTCTATAACCATACGAAAGTCTAGATTCGTTTAAAACATATGATTCTTGATTTCGAGTTATATATATTAAAAGTTATTAATTTTTGAGTCAGCAAAGGTTAGAAGAAAAGGCTACAGACTGTTTACAAAAACAACAATGGCAGTGACTTTAGAAATTCATCATAAAATCGTATAAGTAAAATTTGATGAGGTAATTTATATGATTGAAAAGATTGTCGAACCTAGTTTCTTTTAGAACAAACAAATCATGATTTGGTATTATAGATTATTAGTTACATGTTTTCTTATAATGGTACTCCAAGTTGTCATGTTTCAATTATGGCTGTGCAAAAATCCGACAAATCGAAACCGAAACCAAAATTCGAAAAATCGATCCGAAAATATGGTTAACTGAACTGAATAAATTAGTTTTGGTAGGTTTTTTAAGAAAAAAATATTATTTCGGTTTGAATACGGTTCATAGTTTTGAACAAAAGCAAGTAACCAAACCGACTAGTTACATAATATATAATATAAAAATGCATATTTATACAATTAGATTGGAAAATTTTAGCGCCATTGTTAATTTATTCTCTTCCTCAAATATTTTTCGAATATTTTTATTGTCTTGGAAAGTGAAAAATAAGCGATAATTTTTAATAGATTTCCCTCCCAAATATTAGCGGATTTATTTTACTTTGGGAAGTAAAAAATTCAACCTTAATTGTCAATTATTTCCTATTTTCAGTTTTATACATTAATACTTTTCTTCTTCAAATATTTCAAAATTAAAACTCTAGCTTATTTTTCACTATGTTATTATATTTGATATTTTTGATAAGGAAAGTTAATAAACTATTACCTGAATTTAACCGAATATTTCGGTTAACCGGTCAATCGGTTAACCAGTTTAATAGTTAAGGTTTAGGGTTGAGAATTAAGCAACCCAAATTTACCGATTATCCGAAATAATTTTCTAACGGTGAACCGAACCCGGTTTTGCACACTCCTAGTTTCAATAATTAATATTTTAGTCATGTGTTATAGTTGTGAAATGGTTTGTTTGTTGTTGGTAAAATTAAATTTATCATTTATGTTTTGTAATTTTGGAGATTTAATGTTTAGTATTTATTTTGATGTATTAAGTTTTGTTTATTTTTTGGTACGAGGGTTAATCGAAAACCGCGGGATCCGTAAGGAATTGGTACATGGATGAAAAATCTCAGAAATGTTTAATGGGATTCTCCAAAACTATACCCGCAAGTGTTGGGGACGGAGTGAAGAATGCAAAACCGTACCCGCCCCGCCCCATTGCCACCCCTACGCAACAATGAAGTAATAACTTCAAAAACCACATTTCTCATATTGACTATGGCATTGTTTGGCAATTAGCGGATAACTGATAGCGGATTATATTAGCTGATAGCGAATAAATGATTGCATTAGTTGATTTGACTAGCGAATTACATTAGCTGATTGTATAAAAATGTTTGGTAAAATTAACTGATAGCTGATAGTTGTTTGATTATTTGAACAAGTAAAATGACATATAAGAACATGATTATATTTGATACTTGTTTGAATAATTTATTATTTATTAATATTTTGTATCTATTAATATTAATTAGATTATAAAAATTAATTTTTTAATATCATTACTGAACATGAGAATGTACATATTATTTTTTTATTTGAGAAATTATCATTTTAATATAATTTTAATAATTATTAAATTTAGATATATATATATATATATATTAATTTCTAATTGATGAAATTATTTTTTAATTTTATTAGTTAATCAAATTTATATCAATTAGAGAAATATTTTATAATTATCAAGGACAAAATATTCTTTACAAATCTTTTATCCAAACCTCTAACTAAAAAAGTTGTTAAAAAGGATATTTTTCAAAATGAGAGGTTTCACCTTAATCCGTTATTACAATCATCTATTTATCAAACATCCAAATTTGCGGATTTGACTGGTCAAACCTCTAAAACACTTCAAATCTCTAATTTTAGCTCAAAAAATGTTTACCAACAAGGCCTATATCTTAAATGAAAAATCAATGCCTAAATTATACATTTTGTTTACCTTTAGGCCTTAAACTATTTTTTGGTCAAAACAAGCAGCTAAGCTATTATTTATGGTCACTTTAAGTCCGGTAGTTATTTAAGTTAAAAAAATATTTCGGCCAATAAGATGTTGACATATCACATTTTTTTGACCAAGAGATAGTTTAGGGACTAAAGTAAAAATGACGTATTTTAGGTACTTATTTTGATCAAAAAATAGTTTAGCTACTTAAACTGACCAAAAATAATATTTTAGGTACTTATTTTGACAAAAAAATATTTAAAAGGCTAAAAGCAAACAAAATGCATAGTTTAAGGGTTGATTTTTAGTTTAAGCTAGTGAGTATTGACTTAACTGTTTCAAACATATTGGCACAAACCGCCAGTTCGAGTCCGAGTCACATGCACATTTAGCTGCCCAAGAGGTTCTGAGGGAGATTTTGGGCATGAAGAGACAACCAGAACTAGCCCGATCCGCGGAGGATTCTAGAAGACACAACCACTTTGACCTTTGTGAACTTTCCATGTAAACATAGAATTTATTTCTTTAGATAGCAGATTTATTCTAAGGAATATTCTGATTTTGTACCATCGTGGTTGGTGGGCTTTGATCTTAGCCGTCGATGTAAATCATTAGGGATCGTCGGGTGTAGGGGACTCAACTATAAATAGAGGTTTTCCCCACATTTTGTATCATCTATCTTCTGAGTAATCAAAACATTTACTCTAAATCCCCAGTGTTGTTCTTGAGCGTTCTTGAGTTTTCTTCTTTTTTTCAGTGAGGCCATCATTTATAGTTTACTTTAGCTTAGAACGATTCAACTTTCTTAGTGCCTAGAAAGAGTTTGATCTTCCGAATAGAGTTTTAAGGCTGACTTAGTAGACATGCATCAAATTCAAATGATCCAAATAGGTAACTAAAATTTCAAAATTCAAGGATTAGTTGGGATAGCATAAAGGCATGAAAGTATCGAGTCTTATATAAATATCGATACTTGTGTGTTTCTGAAAAAAAGCGGGAAACCCTAGTTTGCAATTTTTGTAATTAAGGAAGTATAGCTTATGAGAAATGTAACACCCCTTCCCGGTCTGGTCGAGAACCAGGTCGGAAGGTGTAATCGATGATCAATACAGAAACCGATGCAATAAAATATCATTTTAGCAATAACATTTTCATTCACATTATACATCGAATCATAATTACCAAATAACTCAGTCCAATTTACAGAAATAAGTAATAATTAATCATTTAAGGGTTAAATCACAGCTATTACAAGTTATAGGGACCAATTTGTAATCTTGACATACTAGGGGTCCTTCAATGTAATTGACTTTACCATATTGAAATTCACCACCTTGCTGTCATGTCTGCAAAATTTCATACAATTTGGAGGTCATTAACTCATTCAATTTGAACCTTATCATATTCGGTGACTAAACTGTGAAACTGATAAACTATTCAATATTCCTTTAACTAACTTAACTAACCTCATATCGAAACGCCCTAAGCTGTTACGAAACGGGTGGACGATGGTCAACTTCTATTGACTTTACCCTATAAACCGTATCGATACGGGTATGACCAGTATCGAAAGGGGTTGACCTCCCTTGACTTTGACTTTAACACGTTTCGATATGCTATAAACTCGTATCGAAACGAGGGATTCCAGTGGCAAAATGTTTCGAAACGACCATGAACCGTTTTGATACATCCTATTTCTCAGGCTAAATTGTGCTTACCCGTATCGAAACGCCATCACCCGTTTCGATACGGCCTAACTTGTAATGACAAATTTTTGTTGGTTTTTATTCGATTTAACCTACCGAACGATGTTCAAATGCAACGAAACTTTGCACACAACATTTCAATGATATAAATTACAAGCATGCCAAATTTCATGATCATATGAATATGTTTACCATGTTTTAGCTTTTTGAGCTAAGTATGCAAATTTCAACCATTTCAAGTTAACCAAAAAGGCCATTTAGGGCCATTAACCATATTACAAGTTAGACATTACTCCAACACGACAAAATGGGCATAAATGACTAGTTCAACTACTTTGCCACGTTCCTAGGAGTTTATAAGATAAAAACACGTTACTTGAGGCTCGTAGTGACTTGTCTTACTTGCCAATCCGATGAGACACGTTAGGCATACATTGCCTAGTGAGGTAGTCATAAACAATATGAACAACATTATATCAAATATAAGTATGCATAATCTCATGCTTATCAATGTCAAGCTATGCATCAATATACTATGTTTAGCATTTTCATTTCATCATTAATCCTTGGATTGAATCAAGATAATGGATACGCGAATTCCTACGCCTCGCCAAATCAATGAATGGTCTGATCCCTCCGCCTCGCCAATATGACCAATATCAATACGCATCCCTCCGCCTCGCCAAATCAATATAGGTCGTAGCCTCTGGACCGTAGTCCATCCATACACTGAGCTCATGAATTCTATAGCATGCCAATTGTATCCAATGTCTATTCAAATCCAAGGTTCCCATGTTCATCGTAACACTAAAAAAAAGAAAATAGAAGAAATTACTTTAAAACAAAAAGAAAAGGGATTTGCAATTGTGGGGTTTTGAACCCACGACCTCACCCGTCTTTCACCCATGTATGTTTAACCATTGAGCCAAGTGCCTATTTCTATTAGGGTTTGACTGCTTTAATATTTGAGTTAAGTTTGGGAGGCCTATTGAATGAGATGTAATAAAAAAACGTGTCTGTCCATTTATCCCATTTAATTCTTTTGTTGGAATCGATGAGATGAGTTTCCAGAGTGTTCTAAAACCCAACCGATACCTCACCGTCTCCGTCTGACCTCGCGCACCGTGCCGCCGTGAGAGTCACTGTCGTTACCTGAGTGTTCACCGTCTCGCCTTGGTCACAACCCAGTTGACCACTCGCGCATCGGAGCCGCCGTTCGCTGTTGGTTTTGGGTTAAAGGTTCGTCAGAACCCTTGCTATATTTTGGTTTCAACATTTCTTTTCAATGCCGTATGCATTCTCGATCTCCGACACCGCTCAGTCGTAGCTGACACCGTTGCCGCCGGTGTGTTCTCCGTTGCACCACGAGCTCAGCCTCGGTCGCCACTCGCCCTGTATCCTTGCCGTGCATCGTAGAGGGAAGCCCAAAGGTTCGGCTGTGACCCAAGCTTCCATCGCCTCTGTTTTCTATGTTCCCGGTGCCGATTGAAGTCTGTTCGTCGTGCCGCCGCCACAAGCAAGCTCCTCGTCTCGAGTCAAGTAAAACCTAGTTACCCGATCGTTCGTCCAACACCGACAAGGCTCTCGTCGGAGCCTCGTCAGTTCTGACAGTTTTTTAGCCCATTTAAGTAATATATGATCGAATCCCGGCTTGTTTTGAGGAATTCTAAGCTTTGTTAGATTGTGCGTCTGATGGGCTATTTTTTTCTAACAGAACCGTGTCGTCCAAGGTCTCCGGCGACCAATTTCGGTGACCGGCCGGCGAAGCGAATCTGAAGGCTATGTGTTTTGACCCAATCCGGTCAACCCGAGCCCAAACCCAGTCAACCCAAACCCAACCCGGTCAACCCGAACTAGAACTGAGTAAATCGAGTCAACTCGCCGAGTTAACTTAGTTGACCGCTGACGTCAGCGTTGACCCCGACCCCTTTGACGTGCTGACGTCATCGTTGACTTTGACCAAAAAGTCAAAATTTTCTAAAAAGTCATATCTTATGTTTTTCAACATTCTGGGTCCATTTTTGAAGCCCGTTTCGCAAAATTCTGACCCAAAAGCCTCCAAATATGACCTTGAACCCAAACTTCTATATGTATTAAATATTCAATTAGGAGTATTGTGAGTAAGGACTAAAATGCGAATATGTGTAATTGAAGGTACTCATAGCTCCTTGATTACGAATTTTTGATGGACGTCGAATTCGAGTTCGAGTGTAATCGAATGGGGTTTCATGAATCGACCGTTATAGCTCGGAGTTAAGGTAATACATTACTACCTCTTGTATGCTTTATGAACATGTTGATATTTAATAATGCATGCATAAAAATGATGATGAGTACTGTTATTTCTGCTCAGGTCAAACCGTATATGAAAATGAGTATGATAATCTAGATAAGATTGCAATGCTCGAATGAGAAGATCAATAAATTAGAAGGATCTGGAGTTTAATTCAATAAGTAATTATTAAGGCAATTAATCTCCAAATTCGATTATTAGTGTCAGATTATTAAATGCGAAGAGTATTTGGATATGAAATTATGAAAATGCCCTTAAAGTATGAAAATTACTAAAATACCCTTGGCATTGGAAGCGATATAGAAATTTACACTGGATATGGTAAAACAACCTGATTCATATGAAAACCTTGAACTACTTGGAAAGTTATGGTAATAAGATTTAAACCTTCGAGATTGAAAGTTGTTAGGTTACCTTGATTTTGGAATGAATCTCCGAATATAGATTTACGAGAATCGACTAAAAGTATTAGAAGTACTGTTATGGTTAAATTAATCGAAAGGATTGTATTGACCAAAAAGGCTGAAGTATCCTCAGACACCACGGTTTGCAAATTAATTGGAACGATGGATAAACATATGAGTTCTGAAATTGAATGAAGTTGTTAGAGGCACCGAAACTTCATAAATGGCTGAAACACCCACGAGTACTTAAATGATTGAAATACTATAAATGGTTCAATTGACATGAATGTTGGATATCCCGAGCTTCAAAATGACTGAAAATATCCCCTTGACTGGAATAAGTAAATTGCCTTTGATAAAATTCTAGAAATGCCAATAAAGCTAAAAATGACTAAAATGCCCCTATGGGTTGAAGCATGACTAATGTATGTTAGTCACTCATGATATTAAAATAAGGTTGAAAGTATTTCTGCACAGAATATAAGTTTGACTACTCAGTGATAAGTCATATGGTGAAATATGAAAGCAATCGTTTAGATATACGATACAGCCGTATACATTAGTAGGGTTGGTTAGTACTGCAAGGATATGTTAGTTCGAATGGTTTTGGAGGCTCAATAAACTTCTGGAAATCTTAAATATTGTAAATTGTCATTCTATCATCATTTGAGCTAAATTACAAATCACCCATGATAGTTAAATGACCGAAATGCCCTCGTTGGCCAAAGTAATCAAAGTAGCCCTAAATGTATTTTGATATCGTGAAAGATCTTGACATAGAAATCTATGAATGCTTGTTTGGAAACCTGATGAGCAAATAGAATTCCCGAGCCACTGTTTATGCCTTGTTGGTTTAAATTACCAAAATGCCCATATGTGATAAAATGATCATAATGCCCTTGTAGGCTTAAATGACTAAATCACTCATAATACATATAAACTCTCAAAGATCTTGATGTATCATCTCCTGAATATATGGTTTAAACCGTTAGTACGAACCCCCTTTTAATAGGGGCCTCATTGTAAAAATTCGTTTAAATTGTCAAGAGTTTAATGTGTACCAAGTATCCCCAAGAAATAATATGTCCCACCTAGTGTGTTCCATGTGTGCTATATTCTATTGAATAGATTGTATAATGATTACACATTAGTAAACAATATAACGATTTAATCACGAACAATACTATGTTTGATGAATATTCAATTGTTATTGAGATTGCTTCATTATGTTAGAAAATGAGATGGAATGATAAACTGGATATATGATGACATTCTCTGCCTACTTGATGTATGTCTGCTCAATCTGTATACTTGGTATGTGATTGCTTGATCTGTGATGGTATTGTCTGACTGTCTGATGAATTTGATAGCATGATTTGTTAGCTTGACCTATGATGGTACAATCTGTTTGCATGATGAATAATGAAAATGTCTACTCTGCTCAATGGTAGGCCCATTTATCTGTCAAAAGCATGAATCTCCCGTTTCTAATACTCTGAATAGAATATGTCTGTCACATGTATTCTGTTACTCATGTCTGGAATCTGAACACCGATTACTATCTAGGGTATACTGTTGGGTTATGTTATGAAGTTTTTGCGGGTGTAGCCCTGATCCAGCTGGTAAATCCTTATGGACTCAAGGTCTCCCCTTGGGTAGGTTTTGGTGCTTTAGCACACGAGTAAATCCTTATGTACCTAAGGCAACCCCTTAGGTGGCACCTATGCCCATTGGGCCTAGGGTAAGTCCTTATGGATGCAGTTCTTGGAGACTGCGTATTGGAGTAAAGTTAGAGGGTAGTTACTAGTAAACCCTTGTATGTACTTGAACATTTGTATTGAATTGTTATGTATTCTTATGATATGATTGGTGCATATTTATGCATGTTTGATATGCACTCATTGGAACACACTAGACACTAAACTCTTTGTTTCCATCTTTGTAATCTATCAGCTTGTATAATTCACGTTCGTTATTCGTTGAGTGAATAAGGAACTAGTACCGTTATTCTCAAGTATAACGTTACCCTGAAATAGCGGAAAGGAAATGAAGAATGTTACTACATGGAACATCATAAAAATGTTATGCCTACCATATATATGCATGAGCTTATAGCATCTTTTGGTAGTTCTGTATTACTGAGCTTCTCCAAGCTCACGTTGTTTTTACCATTTGATGAGTGCTCAAATATGACATATTTCATTTGTTATTTTTCTAGCTATTGGGACTTCTTGCTGCTTAATACATGTTGTTTTCGTTACATTTTGTGCAGGGACCCAATTCTGGAAATAGCAGTGAAAATGAGGCATTTCTGCAGTTTTTATTCTAATTCTGTCATGACTGGCATTATGGGCACGACACCAGGCACGACGCGTCTGACGTGGCAGTGACGTGGCGACTTCTAGAAGCTTCTGGAACGTTCTGAGAGAGCTTATCAGCTTATCCGATTAGATTTCCTGCATTTAAATTTCAAAACATTTGAATTATTTATCTTTTCTTTATTATTTTAAATTATCTCATCACTTTATCTTTGTAAATCTAAGCCTATAAATACCACCCTTGGTAAAGGCTTAGATCATCCATCCATCATTCATTTTTAGTTTTTATCTTTGTAAACTCTTTTTAGTTTTAATTCAAGTTCTTTTCCTTTATTTTCTTATTTCATTTATTTTATGTTATTTAATTATTTTTCCAAAACCAAGTTAAGCATGATAATCAATATCATGCTTAGCTAAATTTCTTGAGCCAAGAGCTAGCCAAATCAATTCTAATCGTGAGAATTGAACATTGCCTAAATTCCTTCGGGAATACATTTTTATCTTTCGGTTTAGATAGTTTGGCAATCGGCCTTACTAAAGTTTTTAATCGTTTTTCGAATCAAAAAGAGCTCGTTGATCTGGAATCGTTTAAAAACATAGTTGGGAGGAAGGATCGGCCTGTGGCAATTTCCACTTCCTGTGAACACTCTTAGCGGCGGTCCGCTAAGGAAAGATAAAATCAGAAGCGATTCTTTTTAAGACAATTTCTGAGTCGGGCTTTTCCTGCTTTCAAAACTAAACACTTTAACGGCGATAGACGTGGCTAATTTGTTTAAGAATCAACCTTCGAAGATAGTCTTGGGAGGATTGGTTACTCGAGAGAGAAGCAAGTTGCGACGGGTTGGGCCTCGCAGACTGTAACCGACATGATCCCCGGAGTAAAAATCTATTTCAATGATCGAAGGAATTGACAAGGCTAGCTCGAGGCTAATTTTCATATTTGATTTTTCCTACTATTATTTTTAATTCTTGCATTTTATCTTATTACTTCACTCAATATCAGATCACCCCCCTTTTATTTCCTTGTTTTGCAGATATTCCTGGGAATTCAAATCCGACAAAATTTAAGTCAAGAATTTCGACTAATCTCCCTGTGGATCGACCCTCTTTCCTTATACTACTTAATTTCTTTATTTATTTATCGTTGAAAGAGGTTAATTAATTTATTTATTTATTTTGACCGGTTAAACGACGACTTGTCAAAATTGGCGCCATTGCCGGGGAGATTTATTTTCGGCAATTTTTGACTGACTTTTGTTTTATTTTATGACCAGGAAGAATCCGGGTACTTTAGCTCCATATAACCCGGAAATCGAAGCAAGCGCTCGTAGAACTCACGGCGAAACACTTCGACGAAAGAAACAACAAAGCACACGACTACCCGAACAAGAATCCACCTCCGAATCTACACCAATCGAAGAACCTACACAGGAACCAGAACCGATGGCGGAACAAACGATTCGAGAGCTGAACGCAGCCCCTACTGTGCAACAACCCCTTTGCATCGCTTTTCCTCAAGGCGACACTCCTTTTCAGCTCAAAACGGGATTAATTCATCTACTCCCTACCTTTAACGGTTTACCTACTGAAAGCCCACATAAGCATCTTGCCGAATTTCATATGGTGTGCAGCAGCATGAAACCGCAAGGAGTTTCAGAGGATCAGATAAAACTAAGGGCATTTCCTTTTTCTTTAGCCGGAATGGCTAAAGAATGGTTATTTTATTTACCTCCGAATTCTATTAATACATGGGCTGATCTTTCTCGTGTTTTCCTTGACAGGTATTTCCCTGCAGCAAAAGCGACTGAACTTAGGCGAAGCATCTTGAGTATCCAACAAATGCACGACGAATCCTTATATGATTATTGGGAAAGGTTCAAGAAGCTATGTGCAAGTTGTCCGCAACATGGCTTATCCGAGCAGACACTCCTTCAGTATCTATACGAAGGAATGTTACCGATGGACAAAAAAATGGTAGATGCGGCAAGCGGCGGCGCACTCGTCAACATGACTCCTACTGCAGCAAGAACATTAATCTCCACAATGGCTGCGAATTCACAACAATTTGGTTCTGCAAGTGAACCCAGTCGACGGGTTCATTCAGTAAGCACAATTACATTAGAAAATAAGATTGATAATTTGACTAATATTGTGCATTCACTTGTTTCAGGAGAAATAGGAGTTGCTAAGGCATGTGGGATTTGTACTATGCACGATCACGCCACTGATCTATGCCCAATATTGAGGGAAACGACTAATGCCCAAGTCAACGCCTTAAACAATTTTCCCGGACCTCCCCAAAGACCTTATAACCCACATAGCAATACATACAATCCCGGTTGGAGAGATCACTCAAACTTGAGCTACGGTAATCAGAACCCAAATTACCAACCTAGGCAACAACCTCCCTACCAAAACCAAGCACCCCAAAAATCCTCGCTTGAGTCTATTGTTGAGAGATTGGCAGTTTCGCAGGAAAAATTCCAAACCCAAACACAATCCCACCTCCAACAAATCGACAAGCAAATAAGCCAACTAGCTCAAGCCGTTAGCCGTATAGAATCCCAGGGAAAGTTACCATCCCAAACCGAAACCAACCCAAGGGAAAACGTTAGTGCGATAACTTTGCGTAGTGGAACGGTGATAACGCCTAAACCGCCTAAGCAAGATGAGCAAAAATCCAACGAGCAAGGCAACTCTTCGAAGGACCAGAACGAAAAGTCTCCACCCATTGCAGGTAACTCTAAATCCAATATTTTTGTTTCTACTTACGAACCTGTTCCTCCTTTTCCAGGTAGATTGGCGAAACGAGATAAAAAGGAGGAAGAGAAGGAAATCTTGGATATATTCAAAAAAGTGGAAATCAACATTCCACTTTTGGATGTTATTCGGAAGGTCCCTAAGTACGCAAAATATTTGAAAGAGCTATGCACAAACCGAAGGCGATTGTCTGGGAATGAAAAAGTTAACCTTGGTGAGAACGTTTCGGCTATTCTTCAAAGACCATTGCCGCCAAAGTACAAGGATCAAGGTATGTTTGCGATTCCTTGTAAAATTGGGAATGTTGGGATAAAAAGAGCGATGTGCGATTTAGGCGCATCTATCAACGTCATGCCATTAAGCGTTTACAACAAAATTTCGACTGAACCATTGAAAGAAACGCGAGTGACGGTTCAACTAGCTGATCGTTCAGTTATCTACCCCGAGGGAGTGCTAGAAAACGTGTTGGTACAGGTAAAAAATCTTATTTTCCCTGCTGATTTTTATATAATTGACATGGAAAATGATCGCAGCAACAACGGATCCGAAATCTTGCTTGGCCGACCTTTCCTATCAACTGCGCATACAAAGATTGAAGTCCGCGACGGCATCTTAACTATGGAATTTGATGGGGAAGTAGTTAAATTTGATATGTATAAAGCTATGAAGTATCCTGATTCGGTCGCAAGTTTAAATTTCGTTGATATTATAGATCCGTTAGCTAATGATTTGATCGAAACTGATATGTGTTATGAATTTTGTAGGGAATTCGCAGATCTCGACGATAAAAACAAAGGCGAAATCATTTCAAATCTTTCTTCCCTTTCTAATTTTCGATTAATTCCAATTCGAACTAAACATTTTCCATCAATTTTGCAGGAACCAAAGCCAAGGTTGGAATGGTTTGATTATATATTTTTAGGCGACAACCAAACTTTGCCAAACATCATCTTAAGTAAGTTGTCGTCTTGGGAAGGAGGTAGAAGCTTAGTTGTTGCTTTGCGCACAAAAAGAAAGATGAAGGAAGATGTTAAAACGACGAGCGATGGACATTATCGATTATTTGAAGACCTTTATTTTGAAGAGCCAAAAATTTAACAAAGGTCGTCGAGCTAAACGACGTTAAACAAAGCGCTAAATGGGAGGCAACCCATTGATTTAATTTTCGTCAATTTTTACTTCCTTTTTTTTATTTAATTTATGTTTCTTTATTTTTCATTTTTTTTAATTGCCTTAATAAAATTTTCTTTCCCTCTGCAGGATTATTTTCGCACACAGCAAGCCAAACATCACACTCCAGTGAAGTGCACCGTTTCATTAAAGTTGGCGCACGATAGCAAAACCCCTTCCCACTTAATGGCGCATGGTAGCAAACCCCTTTCCAACCATTTTCAAAACCCTTTGACCGGTTGCATAGGAATAAATAAAGTAAGAATTGTTTTCAGTTCTTTTCTTTATTTGTGTTTGAAACCCTTTTCCCTTTCTTTCTTGGCCGCAAACCCACCAAACCCTAACATCACACGCCAATCCTCCACCGAATCTCCCCAAGCCACCCCTAATCATCTTCTTCACTTCATGACCACCAAAAACCGCACCCCTTCTTCCCCCACAAAACCAAACCCCACCACCACCAATGGTCCGCATATAACGCCAAGACCGGTGATGATTCGTTGCGTCGGCAGCCTTCGTGGAGGTGCCCAGTGATTTCGACCAGTCCCCATTCCTCCTCCCTACCGTGGTGGCCGACGACCAGCAACTATTCAACGGGTGCCCAACAAAAATGCTGAACCACCCTTCGCTGCACCCTCTTTCGCACATCCGGCAGCTTCGTTCAAGCCCTCTGCCGCCGCTGATCCGAGCCACTCATAGTGCATCATTCCCATCGACTCAATTTCATCACTCACGGGGAGTATCTTTTGCCCTTATTTTCTTTTTATTTCCTTAATTTTTATGAATTGGGGCAATTCACTTAAGTGAGGGGGAGGGTAATAAATTACCACTTGTCCTATTCTTGTTTGATAATGTGTTTGATTATGATTAAACTTGAGTTGAACTTTTCTTGCCATTACATGTTATCTTGCATATTGTAATTGTTCTAGTGCTTAGGAATGATTGAATTGGAGCATTTTGATAATTAAATGATATGGGTAATCTGCAGCTTGGCATTATCTTTTAATTACTCTTGATTGTGTTGATTAGATTTCTCGCCTAGCTTAATCAAAATTAGCCCAATTTTGTGAGCCTTTGAGCCTTGAGCATGCATTCTTCATATTATGCTCATTTATTTTGCTTGAGAATGTCATCTTGAATTTTAGGAATCTAGAACTTGTGGCTTGCTTACATTTCGAGACTACACTAAGAACGAGGTGCTTTAAAATGATTTAGGCATTAGGCTTTGAACCTTTTCCTTCCCTTTCATTTTAATTTACCCTTTCTCATCGCCTAGTGAGCCTTTGTTAGCCTTACACCCCATTTCCTTGCTTAACCACTTTTTGATTGATCAAATGCTAGAAACTATATTACTAGGCAAATAAGGAGCTGCAATTCGAATAAAGGGCATAATTCTTCGAAATGAAAAAAAAAAGAAAAAAAAAGAAAAAAGGAAGCAATTGCTTCGGAAAAAAAGAAAAGAAAAAAAAAGAATAAAAACAGAGTTTCGAAAAGAAGAAAAGAAAAAAAAGAAAGAAAGAAAAAATGTGTGTTTTGCTTGCCCATTTTTAGCTCCTTTTTAATGTCTTCACTGCTTATGTTTGAAACATCTTGCTTTGATCATCTTCTTTTTCTTTCCATCTTTCTACCTTTTTTTCTCTAAACCCTCATTACACCTTGAATAAAAGACCTAATGATTTTTGCACCTCGATTCTATTAAAGTAGTGGAGAATTGAACTTGTTACAAGCATATGGAAACCTTTATTCATGATTGACTTTGAGTGTTTCTGCTTCAAATTTACCTTTAAAACACTTTGAGTGCTCTTGAGTGTATCTTGGTGAGGATTAAGACTAGGTTAGAATTTGATTAATACTTGATAGGTAATTGAAAGGGACAAGGGCTGCTCTTTGCTTGTATCTATTTGGTTTTAATTATGTTTCTTTCATGAACCTCCTTTCGTGCTAGAACTCTTATGATTATGTTTGATGCTTGTAATGGTTGAGAAATGCATTCTTGGGTTTATGATTTTTTCGAACATACTTGAGGACAAGTATGAGACAAGTGAGGGGGAATTTGATGAGTGCTCAAATATGACATATTTCATTTATTATTTTTCTAGCTATTGGGACTTCTTGCTGCTTAATACATGTTGTTTTCGTTACATTTTGTGCAGGGACCCAATTCTGGAAATAGCAGTGAAAATGAGGCATTTTTGCAGTTTTTATTCTAATTCTGTCATGACTGGCATTATGGGCACGACACCAGGCACGACGCGTCTGACGTGGCAGTGACGTGGCGACTTCTAGAAGCTTCTGGAACGTTCTGAGAGAGCTTATCAGCTTATCCGATTAGATTTCCTGCATTTAAATTTCAAAACATTTGAATTATTTATCTTTTCTTTATTATTTTAAATTATCTCATCACTTTATCTTTGTAAATCTAAGCCTATAAATACCACCCTTGGTAAAGGCTTAGATCATCCATCCATCATTCATTTTTAGTTTTTATCTTTGTAAACTCTTTTTAGTTTTAATTCAAGTTCTTTTCCTTTATTTTCTTATTTCATTTATTTTATGTTATTTAATTATTTTTCCAAAACCAAGTTAAGCATGATAATCAATATCATGCTTAGCTAAATTTCTTGAGCCAAGAGCTAGCCAAATCAATTCTAATCGTGAGAATTGAACATTGCCTAAATTCCTTCGGGAATACATTTTTATCTTTCGGTTTAGATAGTTTGGCAATCGGCCTTACTAAAGTTTTTAATCGTTTTTCGAATCAAAAAGAGCTCGTTGATCTGGAATCGTTTAAAAACATAGTTGGGAGGAAGGATCGGCCTGTGGCAATTTCCACTTCCTGTGAACACTCTTAGCGGCGGTCCGCTAAGGAAAGATAAAATCAGAAGCGATTCTTTTTAAGACAATTTCTGAGTCGGGCTTTTCCTGCTTTCAAAACTAAACACTTTAACGGCGATAGACGTGGCTAATTTGTTTAAGAATCAACCTTCGAAGATAGTCTTGGGAGGATTGGTTACTCGAGAGAGAAGCAAGTTGCGACGGGTTGGGCCTCGTAGACTGTAACCGACATGATCCCCGGAGTAAAAATCTATTTCAATGATCGAAGGAATTGACAAGGCTAGCTCGAGGCTAATTTTCATATTTGATTTTTCCTACTATTATTTTTAATTCTTGCATTTTATCTTATTACTTCACTCAATATCAGATCACCCCCCTTTTATTTCCTTGTTTTGCAGATATTCCTGGGAATTCAAATCCGACAAAATTTAAGTCAAGAATTTCGACTAATCTCCCTGTGGATCGACCCTCTTTCCTTATACTACTTAATTTCTTTATTTATTTATCGTTGAAAGAGGTTAATTAATTTATTTATTTATTGCATGTTAAAAGAATATATCATGGTATTATGTTTGACATCAATGTTCGGAGTTCTCACGGAGTTGCCTCTGGAGTACGGTACTGTATAGTTAGTGGGCATGTATGTCATATGTTGTTTTACGGTAGAGTCTGTAAAGTACTTTTTGAAATTTTTGTTATGTGTTTAAATGACTTCCTAAAATGGTATTTTAAACAGAAGTTGATTTACAGTTTAATGAGTGTTTTGAGGGAAAATGTTTTTATGTGTATTTTTACTGTGGGTCGCTCTTGTGACCCTAATGTGACTTCCTAGGATCCGTTGTAACGCATAGGCGAGTCTAGAGGGTTACATTCATATCCATTTCAATAATCAATAATATTTCAATGTCCGATGATTTCAATGTTACCAATGACAAATATATGTATCTCATCATCAATATTTCATTGTTCGATGTCAATATCAATGTCCAATGGTCTCTATACAACAATTCGATGACAATGACTATATCAATGACAGTGCACAATGACAACAACAATGACTATGTTCAATGTTCAGTAACAACTTACCGACACTTACCAAAGTGCCCGATTAACCATCCAATGCAATTTCTTCAACAATAATGTTAGCGATGAAATCTAAATTATCGAATAATGATCCGGGAAGGCCTTTCACCTAAACCCGAGACTTCTTCTACACTCACCTTAGCAATCCAAAGCTTTCAAGGCTCTCGGATAGCAATCCATTTGTTCCTAGCTTAAGATGGAGACGGTGAAACCTCTTTCTCCACTTCTTGAGCTAGAAAGTTAATAGAAAACTATTAGGATCGATATTTTGATATCAAAATCAATACAACGATATCAAAATTGATATCCGACTTTAACATAAACATTAACGATGAAATATCTATGGATGGTCAAAACCCTAGCTTAAGTTTAAGCTCGATATATCCATGGAATCCAACGATTGTTTGAGGATTATTGCTTACCCGAATGATAGAAACGATTCGATATCTATGGAACGAAGAAAAACCAAGCTTATGATTCTCTCCAATGGAGGTGCTTGCTTAGTTGAGGAAGATGAAGATAGTTAAGGTGCTTAGTGATTTTTACAATCGGGTAAGTTTTATTTCTTTTAGCTATTCTATAGCTTTTTAATTAACATATGTTTCCTCCCTTTAAAGAAAACTCTCCAGATATTCCCATGTATGGGAAATTTTAAAAGAAAAAGGGCTAATCGTAATATCAGTCCCTAGATTCACAATATTTTATAAGGTTCTCTCCAAGTTCTAAATTTTCATAATATAGCCATTAATATGTTCCGATACTATTCAATAAGGTCCAACAACGATGGTTTAACTCAATTAGAGTTCAATATCGATAATTAGCTAGCCAATACAATGTTTTGATAAGAAATTTATGATCATCGAAACCTATTTCTGACTAGACCGAATTTTGAGGTGTTACAACTTTCCCCCTTAAGTAAAATTCGTCCTCGAATTTTTACCTGAACCGAATAGATGTGTTTATTGTTGTCTTATGGTCTCTTCATGCTCCCATGTGGCTTCCTCAACGGTGTGGCTCCTCCAGAGCACTTTAACCAACGGTACCGTCTTGTTGCAAAGCCTCTTGACATCTCTAGCAAGAATTTGAACCGGTTCCTCCTCGTAGGACAGATTTGGTCGAAGTTCCACAGATTCAGGTTCCACAATGTGTGAAGGATCAGAACGATACTTTCGGAGCATTGATACATGAAAACCATCGTGGATATTTCTCAACTCTGAGGGTAGCAATAGCCGATATGCCATTGGGCCAACTCTTTCAATGACTTCAAAGGGTCCAATAAATCGGGGACTCAATTTTCCTTTTTTGCCAAATCTTAAGACTTTCTTCCACGGTGACACTTTGAGGAAGACTTTCTCACCAACTCTGTACTCAATGTCTCTTCTTTTAAGGTCAGTGTAAGCCTTTTGTCGATCAAAGGCTGCCTTTAAATGATCATGAATTATAGCGACTCGCTCTTCGGTTTCTCGAAGCAAGTCAGGGCCTAACATCTTGCCCTCAACAAGCTCCTACCAACACAATGGAGTCCTGCACCGTCTACCATAATGATAGCCCTCAGAACGGGTAAAACCACCTTGACTCAACACCTTTAGGTTATGAAATGCATGCAAAAAGAGTAAATACAAAAGGCCACAAAAGAAAAGTGTTAGTGTCGGATAAACACGGTTAATATGATAAGAGAAATAAATCAAGCATTAAACAAGCAACCCTACTTGTCTAGCACACCTAGGTTATCCGCATGGCTCTAAAGGGTTGGGTATTCTAAGTTCGCTACATGCAATTTTGGTGCTAGGAGGTACTCGAATTGTCCTCGCTGTCCCATACTAAGGGTAGCAAAGCCCCCGGTCATCACCCATTATAGGCTCCTCTCAACCGAGTTCAATTCGAGGGGACCCTTTAGCTATATCCGTACGGAGAAACGGTATTCCCATGAAGATATAGGGAATTCGAGCCCCGAAGGTACTTGCTAGGCCCGTACGGAGGAACTGTATCCTCACGAAAGCACTAGCGTTTTCCTCCCACTTAAACAAACGAGTTTAAATGCCAATTTTAAATACGTTTAAAATAAACTCAAACTTATAAACAAATATCGATCGATTCGGTCACTTTAATTTGCAACTTCTAATATTAATTGAGTGGTAAAGTTTTTTTTGGCTTGACTCTCTTTTTTATTTTTGAAAACAAAAAAATTGTCCCCAGTAGAGTCGTCATCTGTTGCGACTAAAAAAATCAATTTACCTCGGTGTCACTTGGAGGAACCGGGTTTTAATTAGTTTTTGAAAATTTAATAAGATTTAAAAAGGAGGAGTCGCCACTGGCCATTTAAAAATGGTGGACCGGACACCGAAAACTAAACCAGAGATTCTTTCTTTTAAACAAAATGGGTTCAAGAGTCGGTTACACGCGATGAAGGATGAGCACCCCCGGCATGCCCAAAATTGGTACCAAGATCCTTACCGCTTAATTAGTATCAAACTTCGCGAAATAAAGTGACAAATCACATCGGAATTTGGTTATACGAGTGAGTAGATTTTAAAAGTCTTAATATTCGAGAAGGAATGTACGAACCACCACCACTACGACTGGTATTGGCCTCGTTCGCTCCCGAATAAAAAGACATCGCATTATATATATAAGGTTCGGATGCAACTTATAGATTCATAAACGATAATTAAATTACATGATCAAATAAAACATAAAAAGCGAACACAATTGTGGTAGGTCTTGGGCTTAAACGCCCCTAACTAACATGGTGACATATTTTAAGAAGAATGAACATGACAATATAATGTAAAGACATATAATAAATATAAATGACATAGCAACATTCATAAAAAAGATAAGCATACAAAAATTAAAATTCCACGTAAATCATACGATTCATAAAAACATGCACGAAAATATGTAACATATATGCATAGATGTACAACCTTACGAAGCTATGAAACATGAACAAGGTTACATAAAAACCATATATTATACGGGCATGCACATTCGATATCATATGATCCTAGTGAAAAAAAAGTAATGTAACACCCCAAAAATTATCCCAATTTAGAAACCCTAATTTTGGAAATCCCTAATTCGAAACCCTAGAATTTGGGAATTTGATGATGTAAAACCTTAATTTTAATTCAAGGATAATTGATCAAAAAACAAGATTCAGTGACCTAATTGAATCAATTCGGTATGTTGGTGTCCAATGTGAAAATTGAGAATTATTATGGACCCTTCTCTTGTGATTTACCCTTTTGAGCTTGACATTTAACCAAAATTTTAGCCCTAAAGGCTTTTTCATCTATTATGAGCATCAACAGCCGCACCCTCACCCTCTCTCTCGTCATCTTCCTCACCATTCCCTTGCGTTTCTGGCGGAGCTCCGATCAAGGGCTTATTGGCCGTCGTTCATCAAGCCGAAACCACCCCGAGTTTCCCTTTGCCATCCGATCAAAGCCCAGGCCTCGGTTTCCCCTCATTGCCGGCCGTTCGCTTGGAAACGCCAGAAAACCGTTCGTTTTTCCCTGCTCAATCCGCCTCCGCCGTTCGCACCTCCATCGTACGACCACTGCCAACGGGTTCCCCGTTGACTCGCGAGCAAACCCCACTCATCAGACCATCCTTACCGGCTGTCGTCTGGTCAGAAACGGTAGGAAACCGTTCGACTTTTCCTTGCACTACCATTCGTCGCTGCCTTGCTCCGCCGTCATCTTTGCCTTTCGTGGTTGTCATCGTGTTCGCATCCTCCTCCTTTGTCAGATTTCAGTTTCAGTTTGGGTGAGTGTTGGGTAAGCCTTCGTTTGTCTCTTAATTTTCGTGTATGTTTCATTCATTTGGTGTTTGTGATCTCTGATTTTGGTTCTTTTATTGTGATGTCGTCTTTGTCGTGCACCACCTGTTGCTACCGTGGTTTTTATGCCACCGTCGCTCACCTTCCGTCGTTTCCGATCTTCTTTTGCCGTCGTTACTCATGCTTCGTCATCTCTGCCGCCGTCAAGCAAGGGTTTGTAAACCTAGCTTCAGTTTGCAAAATTGTGTAGGGTGATGGGTTGGGTTGTGTGAGAATTAGGGTTGAATTGAGCCCAATTTGATAGACCCATATGTGTGTATCATGGTGTAGAACCCATCTAGTGAGCTTGAAGAGAGATCCAACCCGTGTTTCATTTCAGATTGAGCCCAAACTTGTGCAATTTGGACTGTTGGAGTTGCCTTGAACTGAATCTGTTTGACCTTTTGACCCTACTTGGACCAGTTGACCAGGTTTGAATGAACCAACTTTGACCCAGTGGACCATAGTTGACAGGATTTGATTTGTTGACCTTTGACTAAGTTTGACCGTTGACCAATTTGACTTTTGACTTTTGACTTTGACTATTGTTATAGTTGACTTTGACCAGAGTTGACCGATGGTTGACTTTTTCAGAAATTGTTCACCTTTACCTTTCTCGACGTCCTGAATTCGAATCCGCTGCTCGTTCTGTCTAATTCGAACCTGAAAGTTCCGGGTTGCTAATTTCAATTAGTTAGTACTTAAAATCTATTAAGTTGTGGATTTCAGAATCTGATTCAGAATATTCATGTGTTCAGGTGATAACGTCTTTGAAGCCGACGAGTTACCTCTAGTTGTATAGACCGACCGTACACGTTCTCCGAGATCTTTACGTGAGTATATCTTTAGTTCAGTTTTCAGTGTTTTAGTTGGTGGCTTAGTGTTAGTAATAAATATTAATATAGTATCCATACCTTCGTAGGTCCTGATTCAGCTAGATCTGAGCATGAGATGCGCTTTTCTCAGTATTAGAGCTTTTTTTGCTTAAAGGTGTGTCTCTTCCTGTTTTATAAACTTATGTGTTTCTTTCTGTGCTTTTCTGGTATTAATATAAGTAAATGTTTTGTACATTTTGTGTGCATACTGTGTTGTGATTGGGTGAATGTTTTCAGACATCATGCATAACATGTCATACTGTGATTTAAGTGAAATATCGGATTTTCAGAACTGTAAAACATCGGATTTATAGTATTGTGCAATTTGAATGTTCATAATTCAAGTTTCGGATCAGACTCAGATTTTAAAATCTGCATCATATCATTGTGGGTATATGGTTTGAGATTTGTTCGGGGAAGTTCAGTGGTTTCAACCTTCGGGTTGAATTCCGCTTTGGATTAGTGGTTTCAACCTTCGGGTTGAATTCCGCTTCGGATTAGTGGTTTCACCCTTTGGGCTGAATTCCGCTTTGGATCAGTGGTTCCACCCTTCGGGCTGAGTTCCACTTCGGATGGTGACATGGAGAAAGTAGGTTCTGGGGAACCTTACTTTTCGGTGTATCGGAGATGGGTACTATAATTCATGTGCATCAGACATCATATCATCATGATTCGGTTTCGTTGTGTTTTTGGATAAGTCTTTATCAGAAAATAAAATATTGTTTTGATTTGTTTTGTTTTCGTTACACTTTAGAGACACACTAAGCTCTTTAGCTTACACCTTTTAGTTTTTACTTTTCAGATATCTCAGACTTTTTAGGCGATCGGTATTTGGAGCATCTCTTGTTTATTCAGATAAATTATAATTCAGTATGAATTCTCTTTTAATTATTTCAGACTACTGTTTTATAATATTTTAGAACATTTATGTAATTCGGACGTTGGGACTATTTACTATTTTTAATTTGGGCTTTATTAAATGCATGCATCTATGAAGTTACGTTTGGATTTTTAATTAATTATCGGAACATCGTTCAAAAGATTGAGTTTTATTTTAATCGGAATATTTGTTGAGTTTTACTTAATCGATTCTTTTGGATTACAAAATATTTTAACCTAAATTGTTTCTTGAGGGACAAGTTTCCAATTGTTACTTCCTAAATTCGGTCCATTTCTTCTGGGCCGGGTATAAGGGGTTACATTTAGTGGTATCAGAGCCCAGATTCAACCCTCGGACTGTGAGGCTCACAATAGTTTTCAAAATGTTTTTCGACTTCTGCATGCATTTAAAATATTTTGGGACGGATGAGAATTTCCTAAAAAAAATACTATGGTATTCTGTGATTTTAACTTTAATGTTTTTTTTAATGTGTTTTAAATTTGAGACTCCAGTACCAATTCTGACTCTAGGTTATTAGCTTTTGGTATATAGTTCTTTATGCCACCGTGTAGGAGTCTTAATCTATCGGTTGTTCGAGGTCGTGGTCGATTCCGTATTGTTGCTCCTAGTAGTGATCACCCGCCTTCTCTTGGGCAAGCAGAAATTCAGAATAAGTTGCATGTTGATGTGAACCATTCGTTAAGATGATATCAAATCGGAAGTGATAACTCACTTGATATTGAGAACACTAATCGATATGTGGGAGTCGATCTCTTAGCGAGGTGTTAATATTATTTTATGAATTTGAAACTAAATAACAAGTCAGTGAATGATTATGAGATAAAGTTTCAGAGGTTGGTTAAGCATGCTCCTGAAGTGTGATTGAGAAAGATAAGCGTGATTGTTTGTTTAAGGAATTTCGTCTCCCGATTCAGAGAGATGTTGCAACACATCATGATAAAGTATTTAGCGACATGGTTGATCGAGCTAAAACTTCTGAGAGGATAAATTTCACAAATGGAAAAAGAACTTCAGAATTTGATTAAGTCGGGAATCAACCGGACACATTTGCACAACCAAATTTTGTCAGCTCGTTTGGAAAGAGACCTAGAGATGAGTTTGTTCCTCAGAGTTATCAGAATGTAAGACCCGCAGTATCGACAGTTTTGTCTAGCAGTCAGGGTAGTTTAAGTATTCGTCGGCCTATTTTTGTATGTGGTTTTTGCAATAAAAAGCATAACGGAAAGTGCAGATTGATGAATAGAACGCGTTTCAGATGTGGTTTTCAGGATCACTAATTAAAGAATTGTCCACGTTCAGCTACTGGTTTATCCGTTCAGATTCAGAGTCATGCATCAGTTCAGGCACCTCACCGAGGTAGAGGGCAGTTTAGGTTAGTTGCTTATGGTATTTCTAGTAGAGGTAGACATGCTCCGAGTGATGGATCAACTAAATTCGAGATTAGACATTCAGGTTCAGTACATCCAATCGGAGCTAGTGTTGGATACAATAGTATACATAATGACATGGAAGGTACTTCTTAATATGTTTTGGTTCTTTTTTCCAGATCTATGTTTCAGTATTTTCGGTTATGATATATCATGAATTCAGAATGGGAAAAGATATGCGTGTTTTAGTTGGTTTTGAGATCTGTTGTTACATTTGAAAATTTCGAGGACAAATTTTTTTTAAGGGAGGTAGAGTTGTAACACCCCAAAAATTATCCCAAATTAGAAACCCTAATTTTGGAAATCCCTAATTCGAAACCCTAGAATTTGGGAATTTGATGATGTAAAACCTTAATTTTAATTCAAGGATAATTGATCATAAAACAAGATTCAGTGACCTAATTGAATCAATTCGGTATGTTGGTGTCCAATGTGAAAATTGAGAATTATGATGGACCCTTCTCCTGTGATTTACCCTTTTGAGCTTGACATTTAACCAAAATTTTAGCCCTAAAGGCTTTTTCATCTATTATGAGCATCAACGGCCGCACCCTCACCCTCTCTCCCGTCATCTTCCTCACCATTCCCTTGCGTTTCTGGCGGAGCTCCGATCAAGGGCTCATTGGCCGTCGTTCATCAAGCCGAAACCACCCCGAGTTTCCCTTTGCCATCCGATCAAAGACCAGGCCTCGGTTTCCCCTCATCGCCGGCCGTTCGCTTGGAAACGCCAGAAAACCGTTCGTTTTTCCCTGCTCAATCCGCCTCCGCCGTTCGCACCTCCATCGTACGACCACTGCCAACGGGTTCCCCGTTGACTCGCGAGCAAACCCCACTCATCAGACCATCCTTACCGGTTGTCGTCTGGTCAGAAACGGTAGGAAACCGTTCGACTTTTCCTTGCACCACCGTTCGTCGCTGCCTTGCTCCGCCGTCATCTTTGCCTTTCGTGGTTGTCATCGTGTTCGCATCCTCCTCCGTTGTCAGATTTCAGTTTCAGTTTTGGTGAGTGTTGGGTAAGCCTTCGTTTGTCTCTTAATTTTCGTGTATGTTTCATTCATTTGGTGTTTGTGATCTCTGATTTTGGTTCTTTTATTGTGACGTCGTCTTTGTCGTGCACCACCTGTCGCTGCCGTGGTTTTTATGCCACCGTCGCTCACCTTCCGTCGTTGCCGATCTTCTTTTTCCGTCGTTGCTCATGCTTCGTCATCTCTGCCGCCGTCAAGCAAGGGTTTGTAAACCTAGCTTCAGTTTGCAAAATTGTGTAGGGTGATGGGTTGGGTTGTGTGAGAATTAGGGTTGAATTGAGCCTAATTTGACAGACCCATATGTGTGTATCATGGTGTAGAACCCATCTAGTGAGCTTGAAGAGAGATCCAACCCGTGTTTCATTTCAGATTGAGCCCAAACTTGTGCAATTTGGACTGTTGGAGTTGCCTTGAACTGAATCTGTTTGACCTTTTGACCTACTTGGACCAGTTGACCAGGTTTGAATGAACCAACTTTGACCCAGTGGACCATAGTTGACAGGATTTGATTTTTTGACCTTTGACTAAGTTTGACCGTTGACCAATTTGACTTTTGACTTTTGACAGTTGACTTTGACTTTTGTTATAGTTGACTTCGACCAGAGTTGACCGAGGGTTGACTTTTTCAGAAATTGTTCACCTTCACCTTTCTCGACGTCCTGAATTCGAATTCGCTGCTCGTTCTGTCTAATTCGAACCTGAAAGTTCCGGGTTGCTAATTTCAATTAGTTAGTACTTAAAATCTATTAAGTTGTGGATTTCAGAATCTAATTCAGAATATTCTTGTGTTCAGGTGATAACGTCTTTGAAGCCGACGAGTTACCTCCAGTTGTACAGACCGACCGTACACGTTCTTTGAGATCTTTACGTGAGTATATCTTTAGTTTAGTTTTTAGTGTTTTAGTTGGTGGCTTAGTGTTAGTAATAAATATTAATATAGTATTCATACCTTCGTAGGTCCTGATTCAGCTAGATCTGAGCATGAGATGCGTTTTTCTCAGTATTAGAGCTTTTGTTGCTTAAAGGTGTGTCTCTTCCTGTTTTATAAACTTATGTGTTTCTTTCTGTGCTTTTCTGGTATTAATATAAGTAAATGTTTTGTACATTTTGTGTGCATACTCTGTTGATTGGGTGAATGTTTTCAGACATCATGCATAACATGTCATACTGTGATTTAAGTGAAATATCGGATTTTCAGAACTGTAAAGCATCAGATTTATAGTATTGTGCAATTTGAATGTTCATAATTCATGTTTCGGATCAGACTCGGATTTTAAAATTTGCATCATATCATTGTGAGTATATGGTTTGAGATTTGTTCGGGGAAGTTCAGTGGTTTCAACCTTAGGGTTGAATTCCGCTTCGGATTAGTGGTTTCAACCATCAGGTTGAATTCCGCTTCGGATTAGTGGTTTCAGCCTTTGGGCTGAATTCCGCTTCGGATCAGTGGTTCCACCCTTCGGGCTGAGTTCCACTTCGGATGGTGACATGGAGAAAGTAGGTTCTGGGGAACCTTACTTTTCGGTGTATCAGAGATGGGTACTATAATTCATGTGCATCAGACATCATATCATCATGATTCGTTTTCGTTGTGTTTTCGGAAAAGTCTTTATCAGAAAATAAAATATTGTTTTGATTTGTTTTGTTTTCGTTACACTTTAGAGACACACTAAGCTCTTTAGCTTACACCTTTTAGTTTTTACTTTTTAGATATCTCAGACTTTTTAGGCGATCGGTATTTGGAGCATCTCTTGTTTATTCAGATAAATTATAATTCAGTATGAATTCTCTTTTAATTATTTCAGACTATTGTTTTATAATATTTTAGAACATTTATGTAATTCGGACGTTGGGACTATTTACTATTTTTAATTTGGGCTTTATTAAATGCATGCATCTATGAAGTTACGTTTGGATTTTTAATTAATTATAAGAACATCGTTCAAAAGATCGAGTTTTATTTTAATCGGAATATTTGTTGAGTTTTACTTAATCGATTCTTTTGGATTACAAAATATTTTAACCTAAATTGTTTCTTGGGGGACAAGTTTCCAATTGTTTCTTCCTAAATTCGGTCCATTTCTTCTGGGCCGGGTATAAGGGGTTACATGTAACATGTGACATGCAACAATAAGGGTTTAAGACACATTCTAATGTATTCACGTAAAAAAATAATAAAATCAAGTAAGAAGAACATGAGCAGCAAGCACATTGAAATATAAACAATAATAAATTAATGGGTTAAATAGGGTAATTTACCATCGTTTCAGGAGCTAAATCAAACAGAAGTTTAAAGATAAAGGACTAAAAGGGAGATTTACCCATTTTAAAATGATTGAGACAAATTAGGGACGAAATTAAAGAACATTTTAATGTTACAGGGACTAGGGCCGGTATTTTAAAAAAAGGTGGCCTAAACCGCATTAACCCAAAAAAGAAAACTTAAGCTTCTTTCGATTCAAGATGAAAATGGAAGGCGGGGAAAACTAATGAGGGTCGTGAGTGCGATTTAACCACTAGGGATTTTATAATAGCATCAGAATAGTGACCAAAAGATGAGCTTTAACCAAGTTAGGGGATTGCGGGATAGGTTTTAAAATAATCGGATGGCCCGAATGTAATTAGCCTAAAATCCTTTCCCATATATGCTAAATTAAGAACCTAGGAAAACCATAAACCTAATTCGACGGCAGCCATATCCCTTTTAACTCCGAAACCTTGAGAGAAAAAAAATCTCGGCCTCCACCTCTCGTTTGGTTGCGATAGGGCTTGGATAACCCTGAAACCACAGCGCTGCCGGTGGAGGCGAACTAAAACCGAACAGTAGAAGCCACCTTTTCCCCAAATACCTAAAACAAAAACCCAAAAAATTCGAAGCCTTAAAGGCTCACTCCCTTCGGGGAGATTGTTTCCGGATGACTCTCGGAGTGGTGGGGAAGGACAAACGACCGGAAAATCGAACCATCATCAACGGTGAAAATCTTTTTCATTATTCTTTCGGTGCATGCTAAAAAACGAGAAAGTACTTCTGTATCTTTTTTTATTTGCTTCCGGGTGAAAATCCCGATTTTTCTTTGTTTACAGTCTCTTTTTTTCTTTTAATCTCCTCCGTGTAAAACCTATGTTTGATTTTGATATAATTAAGTTGTTAAGGATTAAATTGAAAACTTGAAATTGATTTCTAAGTCCCTTTAATAATTTATAAATCACCAACACTTTACAATGATTTGAAAAACTCAAACTCCAAATATTTTCTAAGTGTTCCAAGGCCAAAGTATTGAAAACCGTCCAGGCGTATCGATACGCTTGAAGCCGTATCGATACCTTTTTTACAAAGTTGACAACTGGAAAGACGCATTTCGATACGCTCTTAATCGTTCGAAACATCGTATCGAAACAGATTCAATCTGTATCGATACGCCCCTCTACAAAAATTGAAGGAGTTTGAATGGTGTACTGATATGGCTTAACTCGTATCGATACGATTTTAACTGAATTTTTAATTCGAAGTGTTTTAAATGTTTTCGACCGTTGGTGTCAGTCGTTAGGTAACTAACATTTAAAGTGGCAGTTGTCCCGTATCGATAAGGTGTACCCTCGTATCGAAACAAAGACTTCCAGTGAGCTAAGTGGAGAAAAAGGTATCGATATAGTCTCTTCCGTATCGAAATGGTCCATGTCCCGTACCGATACGCTTACGAGCGTTTCGATACGCCCTCTTTATTATGTACAACGGCTCTTTCTGTTTTGAGACAGTTATCGATACGGCTCCCCGTGTACCGATACGGATAGCTGCAGAAGTGCATTTATGGTGGAAAGAGAGGGTCCCAACGGCTATAATCAATACCCTAACCACCCAAACTGCTAGAATTGATAGAGAAGGTATAAATTGAAGCTCATTGAAGACCAACAACAACTATTACATTAAAGATAAACATCCAAGCAAAATTCCAACCTCAAGTGTGCCTATTTTCCAATTTCTTGTAAACCCCAAATTGAGTTGTATTCAATTCTTATTCTATCTTCAAATTTGGGTTGAGTGTTGTACTTCAAGGGACAATATTGTATTTGAGAGATATATTTCTTGTACAATTTCTTCATTGTTTATTTGTGAGAGTTTGGTCAAATTTTGGGTAGAAAATTTGATCGGTTGTGTAAAGGTTACCTCCTAAGCCTTGAAAAGGAGAAGAACAAATTAGTGAATTGTTGCGAATCCTTAGTGGTAGCTAAGGTAGTGGATGCAGAGTTCATTTGGAACTTGAACCACTCTAAAATCATTTCTTCTTCATTTTTAATTGTCCATTCACTCCAACAAAGTTTTAAAATCCCAATTCACCCCCTCTTGGTCTTGATCAATCCATCGATCCACTCAACACTCCGCCCTCTCTTTAAATCGTTTCTGTTTTCTCTTTATTACATGCAAGTAAAAACAAAACTTCTATGTGTTCTGCTCTTCTGATTTCGTCCGTTGCCACGTTATTGTCATGCTTATTTGTCTTCTTTTTTTATGTTGCTTTCCGTATCGCTGGTTTTTATTGCATGCTGTACTTATTTATTTTCTTGATGTGCCTTGTCATTCTGACTTACTATGTTTTTTCTGTTTTGAGGCACTGGATCTTCTGGCCTGGCGTCTGTGTATGTCGAGCTTCCCGCATCGAGAGGGGCAACAGAGGGCGTGCTGGTGAAGGGGCAGACGGAAAGTAAACTATGACACGTCGGGCGCTGAATCGTCGCGCGTTGGAGGCATGTGCGGGTGAGGGATCTGGAGCGATCTGGGCCATTAGTTCGACGGCCGCGGACGTAGCGGCGCTATGGCTCGACGACACCCTCATTAGGGTTTTAAACCGAGCTGATCTGGATCATGAGACCGTTTCTCGATCTGACGGTGGTGGGTGCTTGCGGCGCGAAGCAAAGGGTTCCCCTAGGGTTTTTTGTTCGCGATATGGACCATTAGATCTAGAATGGATCTAACGGCTGATGACTGGTAGACGGATGCATAAAAACAAAGTAGCATTAGGGTTTCCTTTTTATTTTGTTGGGCTTATTCAGATATGGGCTTCTTTTGTATGTGGACTTTAGATTAAAAATTGGATCCTTTATTTGTATCAACTTTACATATGGGCTTTATTTATATGATATATTTTTATATATGAATTTTAGTTAATAATAAAAATAAAAATAATAATAATAATAATAATAAACAATAATAATAATACAATATAAATATCAAAATAATACTAATAAATAATAATATGTGATAGTAATAATAAAAATAAATAATAATATGTAACGAATGTACGTAAATGATAATAATAATAATGATAAGATATAATTGTTATTAACAATAATGAGATAATATTAATAAAACTATATATATTAATAATGTTTAGAGTTTTTTTTTGAAATAGATAATATCAATAATATAATGAATATAAAAATAATAACGCTACTAATAATAATCATAAAAAGGCAATCACAATGATAGTAGAGAAATATATACATGTACACATTCACACATTATTACTTAATTATAAACAAACACACCTAGATTTAATATGTCACATTCGTTTATATATACAATAAATAATACTAATAATAGTATGGTAATAATATGTATATACTAATAAATAATAGATAATATGATGATAGTAAGACATGACATATATATATATATATATATATATATATATATATATATATATATATATTCTATTTTTTTCTTTTCTTTTTTAATTTCATAACAGCCCAATATAAGCCCATTAGTCATCACAAACCAAAGGGGTTCAAGGTCCGGACAAAATTAGTAATTACAGTTGCATCTTTTATGAGTTCGAATTTCGGTATAAGAATATAATATCTATTTAATCAAAAATATCATTATATTCATTCAATATGAAAATATATGAATATATTAATTTTTAAAATATATAATTAAATTGAAATCAAAGTCTTATGAACATATAAACTGTAATCAAATTTTTATGTATATAAATATGTAAAATAAAAGTTAATGTATTAGATTACACATTAAACAAATTTGATATTTTTATGTGTAATTTGATATTAATACCATTATAAATAAATGGTAATTAACTAGCATTATTAAAAAACATATTTTATTTACAAATGATGATACCTTGACTTTATTTATTTATTATAGTAATAAGGTCGGATTCCAAATTCAAAGTTCATCGTTATATCATTAATTAACTGCTTAAACTAAATATTAAACGAAAAAAATGTATTAACATAAGAATAATTCTGGAACACCACTAACGTTGAACATTGTTGAACACCATCAAATTAATTAATAAAAATTAAAAATCTCAAAAACACAACATACAATTAATAATTATTTAAAATAAAATTTTAATTAAATTAATTTTCATATATATTATATTTTTTAATCTTTATTTTTAAATAATTGGATCATATACCAACCATTAAATTAAAAAACCCTAAATGCTTTTGCAACTCTCCTCTGGAGATATTCATTACTTCTCGATCCATCAATTGCTCAATGAGAAGCGGCTTCATCCATCCGAAACAAATTGGGGATGCATGTATGAATCACATATCTTTTGATGCATCAAGTCCTGAGGGGTCGTTTGGTTCACGGAATGTAAGATTACTTTTGAGAATGAGATTACCAGAATGTTACATTACTTAACATATTACCTGGAATGTTATATTACATTGTTTGATTTGTTTGGTAAGAATGTAAGATTACATTGTTTGGTTGAAGGAATATAAGATAGGAAAAATCCATGTTTTACCAAATTGTCCTTAAAATATATTTTCTTTTTTAACCAACTGAAATTTTAAGATTAAAGTCAAAATATTTACATAAAAGTTCATAGAAAATATATAAAAATATAATATGAAAACTTTTTTATGAAAATTGATCTAAATAATAAATGTAATAAAACACATACCAATAATAAAATTTGAATCAAACACATATATAAAAAAATCAAAATAAAATAAAAAATTGATATATTTTTATTTTATATGCATCATATTATTTTATAATAAGTATTAAAACCCTAAACCACTAAAAAATAAAATAGATTTATACTTGTGTAATTATATACAAAAAGGAAATATTATTTTAAAATAACTATATTTTTAGGACTATTCTTGTCCAAAGGGGAGGGAATTGTCTAATACCTAAGAAAAGGGAGGGAATGACATTTCCAAGAAAAGACTAAAAAATAGCAACTGTTGGGAATATTTCATTACCATTGGGAGAGAATGCTCTTGAACCAAACTTGGGTATGTGATTCCGGAAAAGATTATTCCCTAGTAATGATCTTTTCCGCGAACCAAACGCCCCCTGACTGTAGATTGAAATTTGGGAGTGATGTCGCCGGCGGGGAATGTCGACTATGCTCGAATGGCGGTTAGGCTGCAGCAGGGACGGAGGCGCAGCGACGACAATAAACGATGGCTGGAATGACAAAAGAAAAAGATTTAAAGTTTTTTTAATTAAGGGTTGATATTTAATTTAATTATTTAAAAATAAAGATTAAAAAATATATATATATATATATAATTTAATTAAAATTTTATTTTAAATAATTATTAATTATATGTTCAGTCCTTAAAATTTTTAATCTTTAATAATTAATTTAATAGTGTTCGATGCATGTGGTACACTTGTCCTTAATATAATAATACAAGATGCATGTTAACAATGTAGCCATTGACTTTGCCCCCCCCTCCATTTGAATGAGTTAAAAGTCAACTTTATAGGAAGTTATATCAAGCAATGCACCGGTTTATTCTGTCGTTACGTCCACCTTGAAATTTTTGCCGTTGACTTCATTACTCAGCACATGAAAAAGGATGTTAGCCTTAAATGATAAAAATTTAACAAGTGTGTTGGAGATTCAGCAGGTTTCCAGCCAATCCTTACCAAGGGAGAATATGTCTTGTATCCCTATAAATACTACTTGTACCGGTTTCTGTATTTTCATACTAAGAACAGCATTTTCATCGGTAATATTCAAGCAAAAGTTGTTATATACTTGCATTCATGTTGATCCAAGGTCTGCCGATCGATGTTACAGGTATGATATATATACATTATACATATGCCACAGAATTTCTTCCTATTGTGGTTGCTATGTTCTTACACCCTTGGCTGAGTTTTATTTGTTTTGCAGTTGTTGGATGTTACAACCTGGAGGACAAGGAATGGATATCAAGACAAGATCCTTATGTTTGCCTTGAATACGGAAGTACCAAGTTCAGGACCAGAACCTGCACAGGTATCTCTCTGTCTGTATGAAATCGATCTCCACATTTATGGTTTGAAATTAACAGATCTCGTTCCAAACTAATTTTGTTTAGATGGAGGGAAGAATCCTACCTTCCAGGAGAAATTCGTGTTCACGCTTATCGAAGGCCTCAGGGAACTGAATGCAGTAGTTTGGAACAGAAACAGTATCACCGCGGACGATCTTATCGGCAGTGGAAGGTGAATGATCTCATTCTGCACTGAGAAAAACAACTTCAACTTACTCTAGATTCTGAACTGAGTAGTTTTTGCTTATGTTGCAGGGTTCAACTCCACAAAGTCCTGTCCCAAGGTTATGATGATTGTACCTGGCCACTTCAAAGCAAATCTGGCAGGTTAGCTAAATAGAAGCACGTATAATCTCTAATAACCATGACCCATACATTGTACTGCCTTTCTGATGGATTTATTTGGACACAGGCACTCAGGAGAAGTAAGACTCATATTACACTACTCTAATGCCAAACTCACAGTAAGTTAATTACTTACCAAGTTCCACATATTTGCAGAACTCCAGTAATCCTAACTGCTGGATACATACATATACATATGTATATATGTATAATTAATAGCTACATAAAACCATGGTTTTCAATTGTAGCAACCACAAAAAGGCAAGACAAAATCAATATCAGAATATGAATATGCACCATCTGCTCCCATCAGTCAGGTCTCACCATATGGTTTCCCACAAGCAGCACCTTCAGCTCCTTACCCGACAATGCCTTATACGGCTCCATCTCAATACAAGTCATCGTATCTGCCAACTCCGAATGGTGGTTATCCTCCACATGCCCCTGCCGTAGGTTACCCTCCACAAGCCCCTCCGACAGGTTATCCACCACAAACATACCCACCTCACCCTCAGGCCTCAGCTATGTATCCACCAGGTACATTTTTATCTATGCATCTTATAATATTCCTAAAAGTCAAGATGTTGAAATCCATCCCATTATTTTTCTCCAATTTTCCATGTTTAACAGTTGTTTGATCTGAGCTTGATATTATCGCTGCAGCTCCGCCCGGAATCTATCCACCACCACCACCACCCTACTGAGCTCTTTCACAGTCCGAGTCACAATGGCTTTGTGATTATTATGATCCATGAAGAAATTATCATTGAATTGGATGAATATATTTGCCTTTTTTAATCTGTATTTCAAGCACCATTATGTTTTTCTTGATGAAATGGTTACTAGTATTCTACTGCTTCTCTGCAATTCTATATGATAAAAAAGTGGTCTTTTCAAGTTGGTGGTATTGGTATTAATGTATTACATTGTTTAAGTATTTTGACAAAGAAATTTGATACCTATTATAAAAGCATCCAAATATCATATTTTAAAACACAGTTGAACAAGTAGTTGGACGAGATCAAAGATGAGCAAATAATTAACGAGCAGAAAAGAGAGAAAGCTCAAATCATGTAACCCCCTCGTTCCGGTCCGGGCGATTGACCGGTTCGAGTGGGCTACACGGGGATAACCGAGGCGAAACCCGTTAAGGCTCCACTTCGGTTAACAATCCGGGAAAAAAACTTTTCATTTATTATTATCTTGTCTAGATGCATTAATACGTCCTATGTGAAAAGACAACAGCGGAAGCAACAAGCGAGACGAACGAATAAACAGCCAACCAAAAATAGCTCATTTTACCTTAAACTACAGGCCGTATCGAAACGCCCAGAGGGTGTATCGATACGCCTTGACTAGGTCAACTGACCAAAGTCAACCCGAGGGAACCGTATCGAAACAGTTGTTGACCGTATCGATACGCCCTCATCGGTCAACTTCTCGTGGTCAACGCTACGAAGACCATTCCAAAACGCCTGAGACCGTTTCGATACCCTCAATTTCTCGTCAAAATCTCAGATTTCCAGTAGCAAAATGGTATCGAAACGCCCCCTTTGTGTATCGAAACTCCTGGCCAGAAACAAGAGGACCGTATCGAAACAGGTCCAACCGTTTCGATACGCCTGCTGCGAATAGACAAGTTTTAGCTAGTTTATGGCACAAGGCTGCCTCAAACACCAAATAGAATCTCCCACAACCAACATATAACAACTCTAGATGCAAGGCACCCTATACAAACATGCTTAGCACACAACAAACATGTAAAAGCCATACATTGATAGGAAGCATCAATTCAACAAAGATTCATACATAGCATTTAAAGGATTTCATGTCTTAGAGCCAACATTCACAAACATTCAAGGTAAGCAATAAAGCATGGTTTACAAAACAAGACATGGCATCCACAAGCCATACCAACATCAACATATTAATGAGTCTAAACATGCTCCTAACACAAAATAACCACATAAGTCCCCATTGCTTGACTATTACATCATCAACTTAAAATAGTTCATAGTTGAGGTTAGCAAAAGCTCAACTAGCGCACTTGGAGGCCCTCTTCTTGCACTAGCAACCCACAAACTAAGGATCTGCATTGTCGAACAAAAGAGAGCGTAAGCATAAAGCTTAGTGAGGGTAAGCTCATAAAAACAAACCTCGACAATGCAGGGTCCAAGCACGAGCACACAACCAAGGTAGAATGCATGATCTTACCTTCGAACCACATGAGTCAAAAATATAAATGATGCATGAACACAATTATCAACATCATGCCATGCTCAACAACTCATAAGCTCAACACATGGAAACACATATATCAATGTATTAGCAAACACAATCCACAATCCGTATTGGCACCTAGCAATGACCCGAATACGCGGATAACCGTTGGAATTCACATCCAACAACACAACTATTACCTTACGGTGGGATTACACTCATCACTGTTTCACGCGGAGGGGATTCCACTCATTCTCACGCCCCGTCGATGGGATTCCACTCATCACTGACTAACATATGTATATATGAAGATTTCCGGGCAAACCCATACTCCATCTTGATGACTACCATCACCAAGACCACACGCGCATTTAGACTCTCGTCTGCATACTAAACATCCTAATGATCGATCATTGTACCCAAGCATACTAGTGCCAATGCTAACACATTTCACAATCTTTCACAACACCATTTCATATCAACTTCCGTGCTTAGCACGTACTCACCATGACTTACCGTCATGCCCAAACCACATGCATATAACAATGCATCAATATCAAGCCTCAACATACATGTATAACACAAAATACATAACCACCGTAATCACAATTAAACGTGAGGCATACACAATATTTAAAGTCCAACCAAAGTCTCTAACTAAAGCTTGGGATTAGACTACCACTCTAATCCCAACTCTAGGTGGGTCTACCAAGCCCAACCTAGTCCACATACTTGAACCAACCTTTGAAAATCAAGTTAAAAACATTAACCACTCACCGACTAATCCAAGCTCAACAACACAAGCCGATCAAACTCCCAACGATTCCGGATTCGTTCCCGAGGCTTCACCAACACAAATCATTGCTTCTAAACATCCCAACACAATCAAAATAATCACAAATCAGTCCACAAATCAATGTAGCAAACCCGGAATGCAAACCAAGCACAAAACACATGATTTCAAGCTAACGACAACCCCAAAATCCTCATTCCCGAGCAGCCCTAAAGCACAGCCAAAAACCATTGATTCAAACACCTTTAACACTCCCAAAAGCTTCCAAAACAACCCCTATACATAGCCTAACCATCAACCAACAAATTCCCACACCAAACACACCCAAAACTCAACCTAAAACCCTTCAAAAACCTCCCTAAAACCCAATTTCGGGAAACATCATAATACCTTGTAAAAATCGAGTATGTTGGACCTTTTAGATTGTAAACATCTTATCTAACAACAACAAACCGAAAACTTAGGTTAAAGCTAATAAAGTTCACATTTTTAATCCAAACTTTCAAAACTCTAAAATGGGAAATCATGGGTTTTAATGAAAAATAAAACTATAGACTTGTAGATAATGTTAAGGACAAGTCAAAAGCGTGTTTACCTCTGAAAAATCTTCAACAATAAGCAAGAAGGATGATGGAACAGTGAACTCTATGTTGAAGGTGTTTTTGTCGTGAAAAATGGAAGAGGAGAGAAGAAGATGATTAAAATGGGTCTTTTAAATAATTGAGGTTTTTGTTTTTCAAGTCCACATATTTACATGAATGCCATTAATGAGATACTATCTCAAATATCTAAAATCTATGAGATTTGAGTTTTAAATCAAATTAAGTCCAACATAAAATATTTGTTTTGAAAACACGAAGCCCAAAATAATATTTTATTATTTTAATTTTACCCGACCCCAAACCCGGGTGTTATAAATCAAATACAATTTAAATTTATGAATAAATAATTACAAATATGAATTGAATAACAAAAAATTTTATGCGGGGAAAAAACTAGCATTGAACATCATAAAAATGCAGGGCAAGGCCTTATGAATTTTTTATTTGAAATCAGTCGCTACGATAAATTATGCAAATATAAGATGAATAAGACAAGATACAAAACTTTTATAGTTATTTTATAATATTTAAAAGTTGGATGATAAAAAAATATTTAATTACAATTTAGTAATTATTTATAAACTTTATAAAAAATCACATAGATTTTTCCATAGAGGTGGCACAATGAGCCTAAGCCTAAAAAGGTTTGAGCCTAAATATAAACAATTGATTTAACTTGAGCTTCAAAAGATCTGAACTCAAAAAATTTTGAACCCGAGATTGATTCGAATCAAAATTTAAGGTTGAACCTAAAATATCAATTATAATTAATGTTTTAATAAAAAAATTATTATTATATTTTAATAAATTGAATATGTTTTTATTATGAAAATCAATAGAGTTAAATAGTAATATTTGTGAACAATGGCCTGGATTTTATTAAGAAAACAATGAGAAAGTATCACAAATATAATGCACCCAAAAAGAAAAAAATATGGACTAAATTCACCTAAAAAAACTCATACAAAAATAAAACAACAACATCAAAAGTACAAAGAAAAGTAAACTCTCCTCTTGAGATTGATGTACATCGTCAAAGAACGCAGAAACCTTAATGAATATGTCTTTTTGTTTTATCCAAATGAGATCAAACTTTCTATGACTGTCGATAAATTTAAATAAAAAAATAAACGCCGCGAGGATCTCTGTATGAGTACCAATCGACCGCTAAGGTATGCGAAAAACGTGCCAAACGAAAGAGAAAACGTATTACAAAAGTAAAAGAAAATGTGCAACAAAAGCAAAGAAAAACATACTACAAGAGCATAAATATTTATTAAAAGTTGAAAAAATTCAAGAAAAACAAAGAAAAAAAAAAGGAGAAATAATCAACACCGACGATCAACAACCAATCCTAAAACTGATATTGCCGCCTATTAAGAAAAAGATGAAAAAAACTTGTGGGCAGGGATGCCCTAATTTTTTGTTAGGAAAACTACATATTTAGTACCTTATCTATTTTTGCGTTACTGGTTTGGTACTCTAACTATATTTTTTTAGCAAAATGGTACCTAACATTATTTTTTATTTATATTTCGATACCCTTTCCGTTTAAAGTTAATGGTAATGGTGACATGGCTTAGTTTAATAATAGTTTTAGTCCAAAAACTTATAAAGCTATCAATTTAATCCAAAATTCTATCAATTTAAACTACATTTTAATTTTTTGGATTAAAAGCGTAAATTTCTTATTTTTCTTCTCCCCAAAGAGCTAAATTTCACATCAACAAACAATCACTCTTCTACTAAAGAACAAGCAAGGATTTGGATGCCGAAAGGGTTTGCAATCAATAGAGACCATGTTGATTAGTTGCAGTAATCATCAGTACCATCTCTAAGGTAAATGCTTCAAAGTTTGGTGAAGCTTTGTGCACAACCTTCACATATTGCATTAATATGTATGCAATTAATGTATGTAAGTGTATCCATGAAAAAAGAATCAATAAATTTGACTTAATTTCATATCTCAAAGAGGAGTGAAATGAGTACGGTAAACAATTTACAATGCCATATAATTTCATATCTCAAAGAAGAAGCAACGAGATGGTACTAGTGATTTTAGAAAAACACTTGAATGACTCCTTATGTTACTTGAAAGTGAAAACAAGCATAATAATGAAAAGGAAGTAAGATGAAATTGTTTTACTAGGTAAAATGGTGTAATCACTAAAATGAGGCTTGTTGCTAGAGAAAAATAAGTGTGTACATGATTAAGTTGCTGGAAATTGATTTAGAACATGTGAAAATGAAAATTGGCATCGAATTAAGCTTGGTAGCACATGAGACTGTTTTACTAGGTAAAACAGTGCACATATGTTAATTGGGGCAAATGGGCAACATGCTCTGTTTTAACGTGGGTAAAAATTGATTAAGATCAATCTAGACATGTTAGAAAAGTTATTTGGCACTAAATTGGCTTGTTAAAATCTTGTACATGACATTTTAGGAGCTTAAAATGAAAGTTGGTAAAATCTAACTTCAAAAATTCACCAAAACTCACACACTTAGAATTAATGGCTAAAAATTTGTTGGATTGTACTTCTGTATGTCTACTTTCACTAGGAGACAACAGAATCCAATTCTAGACTATGTGCTAAAAACTATAAATAAAATGACCGGGCAGTGCAAGTTGTCATGAATTTGTGGATACCCTAACTTCAAGTAATAAATTATATTGATTGGCTGGTCAATAAAATGCAAGCCTTACATCATTGTAAAGAGGATTTAATAGGCTTTCTAACGGAGTAAAGTAATCGAAATTACGATATACGGTTTAGGAGATATGCAAGTTTAAAGTGAAGGTGTGCAAACTGCCAGACATCAATGGCCAGGACAGTTTGACACTGTTTTATTGCCTAATATGAAACTGTCTTGAAAAACAGTTTTGCGACCTTAATGATGTCCAACACTGCCTCAAGTTAAGCCTAAGGTAGTCTTGAAATTAAAACGTAGGGTAAACATCGTACTTACTTTGCTATTATGTATGTGTAAATTGTGTGCAAATACTAATGTACAATTGTTGTACATTTGCTAGAACCAGAGGAGAATTGTGTAGAGGAAGAGAGGGCTGATCAAACAAAGAGCAAAAGAAAGGGAATTTGGATAAGAGATCAACATTAAGCTTGGAGATTGTGAGTATAGCTCCCTTAGGGTTAGGACTTTAGGTTCTAACCAATCCTTTATTCTTGATATGCCATGTAAATTGATTAATTGAAAACTCGGTAAAATAAAGGAAGAAGGAATAACTTGCTTGATAACCTTGTTTGTTGCCATGATTTGTTTGATTGTTTGATACTATGCTAGGTAGTTATCATTGCTTTGGTAATTGCTTTTTAAATGCATGTTCATCTTGCATAGCTTGAAAATGCCTAAGGTAAGAATAAGGCATGTCGCTTTGGAAATGCCAATGGTATGAAGTAGGCATGCTACTTGCTAGCTAAGGTATGCAATGCACGCATACTGCTTGTTACTTGAAATGAAAATATGATTACATGACTTGAATGCTTGCTACTTGAAATGAAAGCATGATTACATGACTTGAATGCTTGCTACTTGAATTGAAATCTTGTTAAATGAATGAAAGCTTGACCTGCAAATGATAAAGACCCTAGTTACTAATTAGTCATAGGTTGTAAGGCATGCCTAGAGTCTAGAGCTCATATGTATTGTTGGGTGGACTACGGTCCAGGGCTAAGGCCCTTAAATGGTGACAGTAGGAGGGAGTATTGTTGATCAGTTGGTAACAATATAAGGGAAATGACCGGTACTGGATTTACCATCTTGTGGCGACAATTTGGTTGGTGACTCGATACCTAGACTTAACTAATGAACCAAGGCAAAATGTGCTAAATAAGCAAAATAATAATTGTAATAAGTCTTGCAAACTTGGCATGATTCTTGATAAAGCTTGATATGAGTCTTGATAAGCTTGATGATACTTGATAATTCTTGATAAAGCATGACATGATTCTTGTTGGTTGATATTAATATATCATGACTATGTAATGTTTACTTGAGATTGTAGCATGATTTTTTTGTTTTGATATGGATGCCATTCGAATGGTTTGGTGTGAAATATGCTATATGATGATTATTATGAGTTGATGATATGTCTTCTTGCTTCTTGCTATGATTACATACTTGAGACCTTACCTAGGTGACTTAAACCTTAAGCCTAGTTAGGTTGTACTTGTCTTGGTGATTAAGAAAACTAACTTGATAATCTACTTGTTATCTCGCTAAGTACACAAGTGTACTTATTACTCTCATCTTCCTTCTTCTTAAATAAAAGGTTAAAAGTACTTTAAAGCCACGTTTCTTGAGCCTAAAACAAGGACACCCTTGAGCTCCAAGTATGGATATTTGTACTTGTTTTGTAATTTCTCCTAGTGGTGGCCTTAGTGATGTAAATGGTCATGTTTAAGCATGCAGATGTGAACCTTGGATTTGTATATATATATATATATATGATTTTTGTAAACTTTGGCACTTGGCTTTGTATAAACTTTAAAGAGCAATGAACTGCTCTAATGTGTATGGTTGATGATATATATATAAATGTCTTGTTGCTCGATGTCATGATCTTAAATAAGTGAAAAGGTGGACTGATTTTATGTGTATTTGTGTATGTATACCTATGATGCCATGTAAGTGAATGAAGTGAAAAAGTTTATTGTTTTAAGATATATAATGTGTTGCCTTGTGGAGTAAAATTTAGTAATGTACTTGTAGGTAGTTTGAGTGAATGACATGTTTAATGTAAAGGCATAGATGTTGTATGTTAGCTTAATGTTTAAACATTTGTATGATAAGTGAACAAGTATCGTCTAATTAAGAATGTGTTTGAGATGGTTGAACCATGCTATGCTAATTCGAATAATACATGATCTAAGGACTACATGTTAGCTTGGGTGAATGCTTAATATGTATGTTTAAGTATACTATTCGAATGATCCCTTAATTGGTTGAGATTGATGTGTGGTATGCCTAACTACATCTTGTTCGAATGAAGTTTGGATCTAAGGGGATGCATATTAGTTTGTGAGATTACCATGTATGATTGGAATGCCTTGAATCGATTGCTTTTCATTCGAATGCTCTTGAATAATTGGAGAACTTGATGATCATGTTTAAAGAAATGAATGGTAACCTAAAGACTAGATGAAGCATGGTAAACAAATGAATTAGTAGTTACTTGATTATTAAGTAATAGCCTTCTTATTGTTGAGTGTGTAAAAGTTCTATTATTTACACCCTTTTTAACCCATATTTCTACTGCATTCAAGCATCATTGCACTGCATTTAGGTTAGTTTTCAGCAAAACATCACAAATATGTAAAAGGCACGGATTCTACTAAAGATGGTTGATTTTGTAGGTTGCTGCCATAGTTGATGAGGAAGGCAGGCGCAGGGCAGAGAAGCAGAAGAGCTGAACTGGACAAGCAGACGACGAGGACGAAGCTGCCATGGAGCTGTCGTGACAGCATGGTGACAGCAACCTTATGAAGAGGAAAAGTAAAGTGGACCTCGATAGATAGAGAAAAATCTGCTCGTCTGTCATGTGAAAGCCAAATATTTTTCCAAGCCCCGGATCAAAAGATAAGACAAGCCAAAGCTCAAGGAGAGGAAATCCCTAGAAACAAGGATGGCGGCTGCAAAGTAGGAACTTTAGAGATTAAGTCTTTATTAGAATCTTACTTTTAATTAAAGTTGTAATCCTTCTCAACTTAGAATACTTGAGCCCAAAGCTTATATAAGGGCATAGATTTTAACCTAGGAGACATCATAGATCATACCCCATAACCGACATCTAAAACCCCTCCGCCGTCTGCCCGTCGCCGACATGTTCTAAATTCCCCCTAGGGCCACGAGTTGTTTTGTAAAGTAGTTGCAAGGGTTGTTTTGTTTTAGGATTTTTCAAGTTCAATAAAATAAACTTCAAGTTCTCTTATTTTGGTTATTAATATCTTGCAAGAGCATCGGGAGAGCATTGTGAGGTTATCCATTTACTTAGCATCGGGAGAGTTAAGTATACGAAAGAAATAAGAGCGAGTTCTCTAGTTTATAGTTGAACTATCTTGCGCCTAGGGATAGGGCAAGGTTAAGTGGCTAAGGAAGAATTCATACACATCGGTGTTCATCCTTCGATTCACGCCGGGAGGTATCATCAAAGACGTGTTCATCGACAGACTTGGACCTAGGGATAGGCCAAGGCAGATCTGGGATTCTTGCCAAACTTGAAGTACGAAGTTGGTGTGATCGCTGCCGCGACAGCCAACGGACAGCCGCCGCAACAGGTGCTGCCGCGACGGGCACGACGACAGAACTGGAGTTCCTAAGCAATCCAATACCTGCACTACCGAGCAATTCAATACCAGCCCATTCTCTCTATCTTGATATTCCACTCTTTTATTTACGTTTTTCATTATTATTTTCGTGACAACTTTCTAAACTATTTTCTTTACTTCGTGCAGTGAAATAAGGTGAAGCTATTAGCCCAATCCCTGTGGAGACGATATCCGATACTTCGTATCACTTTACTACTTGCGTCATGTACACTTGCACTACAATTGCGATAGACTCTTTTACACGCAACAAGTTTTTGGCGCCGTTGCCGGGGATTGGCAACATAACTACACCTTTCTTTTATTGCACTTTTTCGTTTTTGTTTTTGTTTTTGTTTTTATTTTTCTTTTTCTTTTATTTTTATTTTTCGTTAGCACTTTCGACTCTTGCTTTTCACGAGGTTTTCTTGTTTATGCGCAGATCTAAAAGAGGTGAAGATCCTGAGTTTAAATTAGATCCAGAGATCGAACGTTCCTTCAATCTCAAGAAACAACTTCGCCACCTTTTAGACAGGAACGAATACCTTGAGGAACAGCTAGAGAAGATGGCCCGTAATCAGCCCGCTGGTGGAGGTATACCGCCTGTCGGCGACCCGCCTGCGGCAGATGGACGACGGTCATGTCGAGACTACATGCTGAATGATCATGTAGAGATGGAGACCACGCTGCCGGATATTGATGTTGATAACTTTGAGCTTAAACCTGTCATGTTTAGTATGATCAACAATGTCGGGCAGTTTAGTGGTGCTGTGACAGAGGATGCTAGGGAGCATCTCAAAATGTTCCAGGAGATCTGTGGTTCGTTTAGACTGCCAGGAGTTAGTCCGGAGATACTGAGGCTTCGGTTATTTCCCCATTCATTGAGGGACAGAGCTAAAACTTGGTGGAATAAACTTACACCGGGTTCAATCGTAACTTGGGCAGATTTATCTCGTGAATTTTTATCTCGTTTTAATCCTTCACATTTATCTGAGCGATTACGTAACGAAATTGCTACTTTTTAACAGGAAGATGACGAGCCGATGCACGAGGCCTGGGACAGATTTACTACTCTTCTTTGAAACTGCCCAATGCATGGATTCCCCGTCTGGAATCAGGTAACTAAATTCTATAATGCTGCCAACTTACAAACTCGCATTCGAATTGATTCGGCAGCAAACGGACTATTATTGGATAAAGATCCAGACGAGGCATTGCAAGTTTTGAAAAATCTAGCTAAGAATGAGGAGCAGTTTCTGACAGCAAGAAGAGGGGGTAAACGGGTACTTGCTGTCAAGGACTATGAGGCCAACAGCACTATGAAATCACAGGTAGCATTCCTTACTAAAGCAATGAAAAGGTTATTGAACGAAGATGAATTACAAGGATTTGCTGTCGAGGAAGTTTGTACCATCTGTGAGGGTAATCATAGTCGGGATGAGTGCCCAATACAAATAGAAGAGGGAAAATATGTTTGAAACTACAAGCCGAATTACAATTCCAACAATTACAATCCTAATTGGAGGAAGGATCCCAAATTTTCCTGGAGTAATCCTAACAACGCCCTGAATCCGCAAGCACACAATCAGAATCAGGGAGGACCGAGATTGCTGACGCGACAGCAACTGCCGCAGCACCTGCCGCCGCACCTGTCGCCGCAGCAGCAACAACAGCCACCACCTGCCACGAGCAGTATATTGGAACAGACTCTGGCCACCTTTATGTCTCAGACCGGTACGTATATGGAGAATATGAATCAGTTTGTCAAGAAGACAGAAACCTTTATGGATAAAACAGAGATGAGGATGACAAATCATGAAGCTACCTTGAAATCTCTAGAGACACAAATGGGTCAGGTTTCGCAACATATTAAGCCGAGGCAGAATGGAGGATTTCCTAGCAATACTGAAAATGCTAGACCGCCCACACATGAGCAATGTAAGGCAATTACTACTAGGAGTGGGAAGAAACTACCAGGGCCGGAAAAGGAAGCCGAAACAGTAAAGGAACCTGACTTGGATAAACCTGCCGAGGAAGCTGCCCCGACAGGTGATAAACAGACTGCTGCCGAGGAACTTGTCACGACAGCAGAAGCGACAGAGGAGAAAAAAGATGATTACCATCCTCAGATTCGCATGCAGTGGGAAGGACGTATTGCTGATTATCGTCCCCCACCGCCTTTTCCTCAACGGATACAGCAAGCTAAGCATGAATCTCAACTTAAAAAGATTTATGATATTTTTAAGCAAGTTCATATTAATATTCCGTTGTTAGATGTTGTTAGGGAGATGTCCGGTTATGCTAAATTTCTCAAGAATGTTATGTCAAAAAAATCTAAACTTGGGGAATTTGAAACGGTAAAGATGACAGAAGGTTTTTAGGGCATGCTGGTTTTTATCGAAGATTCATTGCAAATTTTTCAAAAATCACCAAGCCGCTATGCCATCTTTTGGAGCAGAACCGACCCTTTGACTTTAATGATGAATGTACTGAAGCATTCAAGGTTCTGAAGGAAAAACTAGTGACAACCCCCATAGTACAGCCACCAGACTGGACACAACCATTTGAGATTATGTGTGATGCTAGTGACTATGCTGTCGGGGCAGCACTTTGGCAGCGCAGAGATAAGCTGTTTCATGTCATATACTATGCCAGCAAGACATTGAATGACGCTCAAGTGAACTACACCACCAAAGAAAATGAGCTGTTAGCTGTGGTGTTCTCCATCGACAAGTTTCATTCTTACATACTTGGAACAAAAGTAATAGTGCACACCGACCATTCTGCCCTAAAGTATTTGTTCGTAAAGAATGATGCAAAGCCTAGATTGATACGGTGGATCCTGCTATTGCAAGAGTTCGACCTTGAGATCAAGGATAAAAAGGGGACAGAAAATCAGGTGGCAGACCACTTGTCAAGGTTGGAGAAGGGACAGAGTCTACCGATCGATGAGACACATATATTGGAGACCTTCCCAGATGAGCAGCTCTTTGCTGCCGCAATCGCTGCCGCGACAACCATGGCGGCAGGTAAGTCTTCTAAACTCCCTTGGTATGCTGATTTCGTTAATTTTATAGTTAGCGGAATACTTCCTTTTGATCTTAATTATCAAGCCAGGAAGAGGTTTCAAAATGATGTTAAACATTATTATTGGGACGAACCTCTTCTTTTCAAAATGTGCGCAGATCAGGTTATAAGGAGGTGTGTACCACAAGAAGAGCAAGAAGACATTCTCCATCACTGCCATGCTTCACAATATGGAGGTCACTTAGGAGGAAATAAAATTGCTGCCAAGGTGCTGCAGTCAGGGTTCTACTGGCCGACACTGTATAAAGATGCACATAACTTCTACAAGAACTGTGACAGGTGCCAGCGGACAGGTAACATCTCGAGGAGAAACGAGATGCCACTGCAGAACATTCTAGAAGTCGAGATCTTCGACGTTTGGGGGATTGATTTTATGGGACCTTTTCCATCTTCATGTGGAAATCTATACATCCTCCTAGCAATGGATTATGTCTCCAAGTGGGTAGAAGCAATCACAACTCAAAAGAATGATGCCAAAACGGTCCAAAAATTTTTGCACAAAAATATTTTTTTCTAGATTTGGCATCCCCAAGGCGATTATCAGTGATGAAGGGAGACATTTTGATAATAGGGTAATTGCTGCCGCCTTGAAGAAATATGGTGTCAAGCACAGGATCGCGACAACATACCACCCACAGACCAATGGACAAGCTGAGATATCCAATAGGGAAGTTAAGAACATTCTTGAGAAGATGGTTAAGCCAACTAGGAAAGATTGGTCTTTACTCCTTAATGATGCATTATGGGCATATAGGACAGCTTTTAAGACTCCATTAGGCATGTCTCCATACCATCTGATTTATGGAAAAACCTGTCACTTGCCTGTCGAGATCGAGCACAAAGCATATTGGGAAATCAAGGCAGTGAATATGGACTTGGACAAGGCAGGCCAGAAAAGGCTGTTAGATTTGAACGAGATTGAGGAAATACAGACAATGGCCTACGACAATGCAAGGATCTACAAGGAGAAAACAAAGCAGTGGCATGACAAGAAGTTGCTGCCACGACAATTCTGCCCAGGGCAGCTTGTGTTGTTGTTCAATTCTAGGTTGAAACTCTTCCCAAGGAAGTTAAAATCTAGATGGTCTGGCCCGTTCCAAGTGGTACAAGTTTTTCCCCATGGTGCCATCACAATCCGTTCATTAAAAGACGGGCACCAATTCAAAGTCAATGGACAGCGCCTCAAGCATTATCGGGGGACTGAAGCCCCAGGAATGCAGGAAGTGGTTACTTTAGGAGATGCCCCACAAGGCATCCCTAATTTAACCTAAATTTTATTTTTATCTATTTTTATTATTTATTATTTATTAGGAATTTAGGTTTATTTAATTCGAATAATGTTTTTACATATTCTGTTTTTAGGAAATAAAGGAGTCAAGAAGAAAAGGAGAAGTGACCCAAGCCCACCACCCATCCATCAGCCCAACAGAGCCCATTTATTGAAGCCGGTCGTTCCAGCTGCCGCCGCAGACGGATAAGACAGGCTGTCAACAGACTGACACGACAGACGCAGTAGCGTGTGACAGACGCGTAACAGACACATTAATGCGTGGCAGACGCGTCAGACACGCAAAATCGCATCAGCCGCCCCGTTATTCGCGTCTGCCGTTACAACATTAAATAGGCAGCAACTCGACCGCTATAAAACCCCGTTTTCATTTTCATTTTTCATCACTTCTGCTTATTCTTACTTGCTTTCTCCTCTCGTTTTTATTTGCTTTCTTTATTTTCACAACCCTTGCAACTAATATGTCGTCTAGACAGACCCGCCGCAGTGCTGCCTCAGCCTCTTCTTCAGCAGCAGCGTCGCCCTTCGAAACCAAAGAATTGTGGGAGGAAAGGGGTTTCATTTACATCCGAAAGGCACCCAACATGGGACTCCGGCCATTCATTGCTAGGGCGATAAGGAATTTGCTATGGGAGCAATTCGCTGAACAACCGGCAGAACTGAATGATACATTAGTCCGGGAGTTCTATGCTGCCATCGACAGCAGAACGGCAACATCTGTCACCGTCCGAGGGGTAGAGGTGCCATTTACAGCTGACAGCATCAATCACATGTATGGCCTATATTTTGGCCCCGATGATGACGCCCACCAGCAATTTTTAGAGACCCTCGATGCTGCCGCCTATGGTGCTGTCATGGCAGAGGAAGGAACAACATGGACCACAAGCAAAAAGAACCCCAACTCTGTAAAAAGGGGGCAGCTGCTCCCAGAAGCAAAGCTATGGAACGCTTTCATCAAGAAGCGTATCCTGCCGTCCTCCCATCACACGACGGTAAACCAGCAGCTGTTGGCTCTCATTCACTCGATCATGCACGACCGACCTATCAACGTGGGCCGCTATATGAGGGAAAGCATCTTGGACTGCACATTCCGCTCCTCTTCCCGTCTTTGTCTACCGTTCGCGATCACCCTCCTTTGCCGCTGCGCTGCTGTCCCAGAGGCCACCACCGACAAAATAATCAAGGGCAGAGGCTGGACCGAAAACAACATCACCAGCCTCATGGAGCTGATAGTGGCAACACCTCTCAACTCCTACAACCCAGCTGCCTCCCCAGCAGACTCAGATGAGGAACCTGCCGCCGCCACCACCCAGGCAGACCAATCTGCCCACATCCTAGCTGCGATACAACGGGTGGAAGAAAGACAAATGGGGCTGATGACATTCATCCGGGACTTCACCAACTCGACGGTAAATTTTATTACCAACACTTTAAATTATCCCGATGTTATTTTCCCCACTTTTCCTGCCCACTATTTCTATATCCCCTCCCCTACACCTCCTGCCTCTCCACATACCCATTCCACCGCTTCCACCCCATCACCTGCCCCGACGGCAGCTGCAAGTCCTCCGACCGACAACCCCGCACGTGGCACGAAGCGGCCGGCTACAGCCGACAACGAGGAGGAACCTCCGATTCGGAGGAATTTGGAGAGGGAGTTTACGCCTGTCAAGAGGCAGAAGCATGTGGTAGATAGAAAATTAATGCCCAAGGCTAGCACCACCACCAGCAGCACTTGGGATAGCGGCAGCAGCTCCGACATCCAGCTCGTGGAGCAACCTGTCCAGCCTCCACCGCAGCCCAGATGCCGCCGCCAGATCCGTGTCAGCAGCAGCAGTGAAGACAGCGATTAAAAATTTAAGTCTTTTATTTTCCTTTATTGATGCCTGCCTTATATATTTTGTGATGTACCTGCCTTCATGTTTTTGTTTTTTCTGTCATTTCGCATTGAGGGCAATGCAACCCTCGAGTTTGGGGGTGGCAACCCTCCATCATTAATGGAGTCGTAGTACATCTTTTTATTATTATTGTGTCTTTTACTTAATTAAGTTTGCTTAAAAAAAGCTTAAAACTGTTGGCTTAAAACTGTGAAGTTAACTTACCTGTCATGACAGCTCTGCCGTGGCAGCATCTTTAGGACAGTTTAAGGAGAAGTTTAGAGCCTTTCTATAGTTTTGAAAAACTTAAAACACCATTGTGACTGTTATATTGCTTAGATTTCTTTTAGCCAAACTAGAATAGGATGCTTAGTACTTGAATAGCCCCTAGAGGTGCCTAACACTGGCTCTAGGAAAAGAAGTTTAGCAAAAGAAACTCAAAAACCTAGAGGTGCCCGAAACCGGCTCTAGGAAGCTAACTAGAGGTGCCCAAAACTGGCTCTAGAAAAATTTAGCTTGAAAATAGAAGAAAAAGAAGCATGAAAATGTGTCTTCAAGAAAATAAACTTTGGCATAAAAATTCGAGTTAAAAAGTTGAATATTCTAGTGAAACTAAGAGAGTCTTAGCACATAAATGTTCACAAGCATGCACACACTGCACGAGAGCTATAGGGAGATTCCGGACAGATCCTAACCTTTCCGACAGATTGCTGCCGCCACAGAGCTTGAGCGACGGGTAAGGGATAGTTCACCGTTTGAAGGCCAACACAAAAAATTTCATTTTTCTTTTAGGTTTAATTGCTTGAGGGCAAGCAAAAACTTGAGTTTAGGGGTGTGTTGAGTGTGTAAAAGTTCTATTATTTACACCCTTTTTAACCCATATTTCTGCTGCATTCAAGCATCATTGCACTGCATTTAGGTTAGTTTTCAGCAAAACATCACAAATATGTAAAAGGCACGGATTTTACTAAAGATGGCTGATTTTGTAGGTTGCTGCCATAGTTGACGAGGAAGGCAGGCGCAGGGCAGAGAAGCAGAAGAGCTGAACTGGACAAGCAGACGACGAGGACGAAGCTGCCATGGAGCTGTCGTGACAGCAACCTTATGAAGAGGAAAAGTAAAGTGGACCTCGATAGATAGAGAAAAATCTGCTCGTCTGTCATGTGAAAGCCAAATATTTTTCCAAGCCCCGGATCAAAAGATATGACAAGCCAAAGCTCAAGGAGAGGAAATCCCTAGAAACAAGGATGGCGGCTGCAAAGTAGGAACTTTAGAGATGAAGTCTTTATTAGAATCTTACTTTTAATTAAAGTTGTAATCCTTCTCAACTTAGAATACTTGAGCCCAAAGCTTATATAAGGGCATAGATTTTAACCTAGGAGACATCATAGATCATACCCCATAACCGACATCTAAAACCCCTCCGCCGTCTGCCCGTCGCCGACATGTTCTAAATTCCCCCTAGGGCCACGGGTTGTTTTGTAAAGTAGTTGCAAGGGTTGTTTTGTTTTAGGATTTTTCAAGTTCAATAAAATAAACTTCAAGTTCTCTTATTTTTGTTATTAATATCTTGCAAGAGCATCGGGAGAGCATTGTGAGGTTATCCATTTACTTAGCATCGGGAGAGTTAAGTATACGAAAGAAATAAGAGCGAGTTCTCTAGTTTATAGTTGAACTATCTTGCGCCTAGGGATAGGGCAAGGTTAAGTGGCTAAGGAAGAATTCATACACATCGGTGTTCATCCTTCAATTCACGCCGGGAGGTATCATCAAAGACGTGTTCATCGACAGACTTGGACCTAGGGATAGGCCAAGGCAGATCTGGGATTCTTGCCAAACTTGAAGTAAGGAGTTGGTGTGATCGCTGCCGCGACAGCCAACGGACAGCCGCCGCGACAGGTGCTGCCGCGACGGGCACGACGACAGAACTGGAGTTCCTAAGCAATCCAATACCTGCACTACCGAGCAATTCAATACCAGCCCATTCTCTCTATCTTGATATTCCACTCTTTTATTTACGTTTTTCATTATTATTTTCGTGACAACTTTCTAAACTATTTTCTTTACTTCGTGCAGTGAAATAAGGTGAAGCTATTAGCCCAATCCTTGTGGAGACGATATCCGATACTTCGTATCACTTTACTACTTGCGTCGTGTACACTTGCACTATAATTGCGATAGACTCTTTTACACGCAACACTTATAAATGAAGTAATCTTGAAACATGATAGTTAATATAACTCATTTATTAGTGATGAATTATAAGAAGAAAATTTTTAATTTACTTCTAAATTCCATTTCTTGATTACCTTGTTTTGTTTGATCATGCCATGTTAATCGATAAATTAAAGCTCCTTGCTCGGGTTACTACTAACACGAGGCGAGGGGTGTTACACAAACACTTCACAGTTTACAACAACAATTACCCTCTAAAGAAGCTTCAGTATTTTCCATAATCATCCCATGTTTGCATCACTTACAATCCTCAGTTCGCACCTGGGAAATGAAAATCCCAATCCAAATCAATTACTTTACGGCCTAAAATTTATATTCAACAAGATGTGCTTTTCCTTTTGTTAGGATCTCAACGGCGTCGTCAATGATTTTTCCTTTCGTATGAGTCTCCTTCATCATCTTGTCATATGATTTTGTTATGAATAGGAAATTGACATCTAAAAGATACCACTTGAATTAGTTAGATTTTTTAGATTAATTAGATGATAATATTATGAGTATAAATAAGCCAAGTGGCTCTAGGAGAAAAGGTATGAAAATTGTTAAACATTTAGCCGTGGCTATTCCCCCCCTAAATTCAGTATTTTTGCTAAAATCTATCTTCTTTTTATCTCCTTTCTCTACTTTTTCTTATTACTTAATATTGTAGTAACGTTAGTTACATTGGTGCTTAATTTCATTGAGGGGTGGATGTAGAGCTTCCATTGTTTACTATTGAAACTCAGAAGAATGGATCACTTTAGCCCACAATTTCTTTGAATTTTATAGGACAAAGGATCGCCATCGGATAACTATGGCATCTTAGAATGGAAAGAATAGCTAAGAAATAGTTTTGATGGATGCAGAAGTAAAAAACCAATATAATTGGTTGTTCTTGGAACTACTTTGGGTCCAATCGAGATTGATGCTTTCCTTAGTGGAGGGGAATTGTATGATACACCAAGGGTTCATCTTCACCATCGAGATATTTACAGGCCCATCGCTCCAATCTACAACTTGGTAATGGTAGTGCTATGGCGTCAGAAAACAATGATCCAAAAGAAGCCAAGCTGGTTCAGTATTGTGTTGCATGGGACATTCATCTTAGAACTTTGAGGATAAGGTTTTTTCGGAGGCGCGGTAATGTTATGAATCGGAAATTGGCATGTAAAGGGAACCACTTGATTTAGTTAGTTTTTTAGATTAATGAGATGGTAATATTATGAGTATAAATAAGCCAAGATGCTCTAGGGAAAAGGTATGAAAATTGTTAAACGTTTAGTCGCGGCAATTTTCTTTCTTAGATTCAGTATCTTTGCTAAAATCTATCTTCTTCTTATCTCATTTCTCTCTTTCTTCTCATTACTTAATATTGTAGCAACGTTCGTTACATTGGTGTTTTCGTTGAGAGATGGATATAGAGCTTCCATTGTTTACTGGCAAAGACCCAGAAAAATAGATCACCTCAGCCCACAATTTCTTCGAATTTTATGGGATGGCGGATCACCATCGAATAACTATGACGTCTTTTCGGATGGAAAGAATAGTGTTGAGTGGATCGAAAGATCGATATGAACCAAGAGGGGGTGAATTGGATTTTTAAAGTTTGTGTGGTGAAAATTGCAAATTAAAAAGATTGACAAGAAATTTTAGAGTGGTTCAAGTTCCAAATGAACTCTACATCCACTACCTTAGCTTCACTAAGGATTTGCAACAATTCCACTAATTGCTCTTCCCCTTTTTTAGGCTAAGGAGGCAACCCTTACAATTTTCAGTTAAATTTTCTACCCAAAATTTAACCCAATCCTCACACAAAGGTAACAAAGAATTTGATGGCTAATATAGTATCTCTCTATACAATTTGTAGCCCAATTACAAGCACTCAACCCAATTGAAAAGATAAGAATGAAAATTACAATTGGGGTTTCTAGACAATATGGGATTTTAGCACAAATGCTTGGATTTGATGTATGGATATTTGCTTTTGGATCAATAGTTGTTGCTGGAGCTTTTAGAGGTCCCTTTTATACGTTTTCATTGATTTCTAGCCGTTGTGGTTGTTGCACTCATCAATAGAGCCGTTGGGGATGTTATCTCACCTCCATAAATGCAGTATGCAACAACCCGTTTCGGAACGCGGGGTACCTGTTTCGAAACGGACTAAAATAGAAAGAGCCGTTGGGGTGCATTTAAGAGCCCGTTTCGAAACGTGTTGAAGCCGTTTCGAAACACTTTTGCCACTGGAAAGGGTCGTTTCGAAACAGCCTAAGCCCATTTCGAAACACCCTAACAGATTCTAAAAAATCAGTTAAAAACTTTACAACGGTCATATTTTCAAATCAGAATGAAGAAATGTTTCGAAACACATGGAATCGTTTCGAAACAGTTTTGCTACTGTCAAGGGTCGTTTCGAAACTGATTGAGCCCGTTTTGAAACACCCTATTGATCTTTGAAAAATCAGTTAAAAAATATTACAACCGTTATAGTTTTCAAATAAAAAATGAAGAACCGTTTCGAAACGCATGCAACCGTTTCGATACGGGTTCAAGTGTTCTAAATCCGTTTCGATACGCGTTTCGGAACAGGGGTTGGCAGTGATGAAATCGTTTCGAAACGCCTTAGGCCGTTTCGAAACAGGAACTTGAAAATAATTGTTTCGGCTTTAAACACTTAGAAAAATATTTGAAAACTTTGTTTTTAACTTTGGCATAATCTTAAAATCATATGGGGATGTTTTGAGGACTTAAAAATTTGTTTTTACATTTTCAATTTAGTCCTTAAATTTTTAGTTATATCAAAATTAAAATATTGGTTTCACAAATAGCTAAAAAATACTTTCGAATGGCGTCCACGAAATTGTTCCATCCATCCAACTGTCGCTGCCTCTGCATTTGTTGAAACCATCCAAAATACAAACAAGATTGAAAAAAAAAGGCTTAAGGGTTCAATAAGCCCTAAACTTTTGCAAAAATATTAATTTAGTCCCTAAATTATTTTGCACTCAATTAAACCCTCAAACTCAAGAAAAAATTAATTGGACCATTTGACCAACGTTGACCGTTTTTAAATTTTAAATTAAAGATATTAAAAACCATTATTATACAAACATTTTATTCTGAAAATATAAAAAATATTATACAAAGTATAATCATAATAATAATTTTTAATATCTTTAATTTTTTAAAATACTTTAATCTTTTGAAAATTATTATTTATTATTTATAGAAAAATTGAAATTAAAAAAAAATATTTTATATATTTAAAATTGTTTTTCAGAATGTTTTTATTTTATAGACTTTATTCTGTTTTTAAATATTTTTTTAACATTTAAAAATTTTAGAAATGACAAGTGGCACTATAATGTTGTGACATGTGTCATAATTTTTTTTTTAAAAAAACTGTTAAAGTTAACGATCACGTGATCATCAAATTAATTTTTTTTTAGTTTGAGGGCTTAATTGAATGTAAAAAAAGTTTAGAAGTTTAATTAATTTTTAAAAAAAATTAAGGGCTTATTGAACCCTTGAACAGAAAAAATATAAGATCCGAAAAATAAATTTGGATAAAATTTTGAGATCCGTTTTTATGTACGGAACGGGCCTTGGGTATGAATTTTTTAATCATGCCCTGATATCAACTATATATTTTAAATAAAATACCGAAATCTTATCCAACTCAAACCCAATTCCTATCCATTATAAACCCAAATTCAATTAACTAACCGAAATTAAAAAAAAAAAAAAAGTAAAATCTATTTTTTTTGGGGAAAAAAAATCTGCCTTACTTCTGGATTTCATCTATCAACATTTAAACAAAGCATAAAGACGTTTTCTTTTTGGTAAAGACGGTACGATAATATTCAATGAGATCATACACAGGTATTATGTAGGTCTCATTAAAACCCGCTAAACTTAAGTGGAAAAAGAGAGTATCTACGTAACACCTAAATACAAAAGTCCAAAACAACTGGCCTAGCAACACCAGAGGACAAAGCAACTAAAGCTTACAAAACCGACTCACATTCATCCTCGAGCAACAACTGCACCACTTCAACAGGAGGGGAATCAGTGTAATGTATATCTAAGTCCATGGCATTAGCTAATCTGACTAAACAATCCGCAACACGGTTCTCATTTTGAGGGACATAACGGAAACAAACTGACCAATCTCTCAAAACAAGCTGATGGATATGGTGCAATATCGTCAAAGTGCCACGATGCTCATTCCGATGATGCAGTCCGTCTCAACCTCAACAAAGCGCAGCCCCCGTTCCCATGCACACATGAGCGCAACAAGAACCCCTCATAGTTCGGCCTCCATCACCGTACAAATTCCGATATGCTTGAGGAAACCTACTAACCATTTACCAGTATGATCCCTTAGCACGCCGCCACACGCTGCCAAGCCATCGCTTGGATTACGCCCACCATCCTTATTAAACTTGAACCAGCCCTCCATTGGCCGACGCCATATCGCAGGATTTGTCGGCGCATTCGCACGATCAAAGGGTGCGATCGAAGGGCCATGCGCAGCCGCTTGAAGCGCAGAACGACACACATGTTGAAGCCATTCTTCACTCGTCTATTTTATAGCTTAGGTTTTGGTTCAATTTTTTATAATATTTTTTGGCTTAAGCTATTAGAATTTATACTTTAAAAATAATTATAAAAAATTATTAATATTAAAATAAATAATATAAAACATATGTAATATAAATATTGTTAGATTAGTATAAATAAAAATAATTTTAATAATATTACATATAAAATATTTATTAGAGTTAAAAAATAGTAACTTGGAGTTTAAATTAAGTAAGAACGAATACATTATTAGAAGGAATTTTAAAAAAATAATGAGAATTTAATAATGGATTTGACCTGCAAAATCGCTTTTTTAGAAATTCTTGTAAAACTTGAAATTTTCCATTAATTTTATACAAACAAGATTTTTTTTTTAATTTTAAAACTTAAAAATAGAATTCATCCTCAAAATCGCTTATCAAACACATTTTAAGGGTGTATTTGGAAAGCCACGTGATAATCAGTAAATTAAGCATGCAAGAATATTGTTTAATTCATAATTAATATTGTTTTAAAATTTAAATTTACACAATTTTATAATTATAATTTGATGTAAAAATGATATAAAAAAAGGGAAACTACATGTGTGACCACCTAATAATTGGGTATGTCTTATTTCAACCACCAAATAAAAAACAGAAATTCACACCACTGAACTATATAATTGGTCCTAATTAAATCACCGACTGTTAAATAACTAACGAAACGGCTAATGTGGCTGTTAGTAACTAACGACAAGCATGTGCTGGCATTAATTTATTATTTTTTCACGTATGAAGAACTAATATATGAGCTGGATTTTTAAAAATAAGAAAAGAAATTAAAAAGAAATTTGAAAACTTAAAAGACCGATTAATCAACTTTAATTTTTTTAATTCATTTTACAGAATTAAGAAAAGAGGGATAGTGAGAAGGGAAAGAGTTCGTTCTTGTCTGTGCGTTTGAGAAATTGATATGGGGATTGAAATTGAGAGAGTTATTCGTGAAAGAGACAAACTAGACAATATATATGGTAAGTCCGAAACATATTTTGCTTTAAAAAGAATCTATAATTATTATTTGGGATTTGATTTGGGTGTGCGGTTAGACAATTTAGGTTTTCTTGAAGAAAAAAAATTTATTTAATTATTAAAAAAATTAGGGATTTAGGATTAATATTTAATTTAGAATTTTTAAATTAGGATTTTCATTTAGAATTTTTAATCTGCAAATATTTTTTATTTTTATTCTTTTTACTCGACAAAAGTATAATTTATTAACGGTGAAATCATACAAGCCATCATTTTCCGGACTTTATTAAAACCTCCTTAAACTTAAACGGAAAAAAAGAATACCGAGAGAATTATTAAAAAACAAAACACACACCCAAAGAGTACCCAACAACCAACGTCCATTACAAACACTCACTCAAGTAATTCCATCATTCAACTACGCACAGCCGAAGTCTACAGTAAGCACCTCTCTCGGCCAAAAGCCAAAAACGCACAATCCGAGCACCACAACACACAACTAGGACATCGCCTCAAACCATGTTCCACGGTCGACCCCATTCTTCGCTAGCGCATCGGCCAAACTATTCGCTTCACGAAGCACATTGTGAAACACACAAGACAACTTCAAACACAAAGAATCAATTAATCTAAACAATGAGATAAATCGGCACAGGCGATGCTCAACATGAAGTACCCAAGCAACTGCGACACTAGAATCTGATTCAATTATACACGGCATGGTCCTCCAGTGGGACTCGTGGAGAAACCGTAACGCAGAACATATCACCCGTAGCTCTGCTTAATTAGATTCAATTACGCCCAACAGGCCCGAGAATAGTGCTAACACTCGACCCCTATCATTACGCAACGCCCCACCACAACCCGCAGGACTCAGCTTCCTTCTTGTCGAGCCATCAACATTAAACTTCAGAGAGCTCACCGGCGGCGGACACCAACTAATATCAACTTGAGATATTCTACCTTGCGATGTCGTCGAACAAAGCCAAGGGTAATCACACCATACGGATTCTTCAATCTCACCCGGACATGAAACAACCTGTATCTAGTATAACGATCTCAATTTAATTAAGAAGAATAACTCCTCCACCAGTAAACGCTTATTATTAAATATTATATCATTCTTGATTATTATGCATGTGATATATGCACTTGATTGTTATATGATTGGTATATGTGCTTGATTATCATATGATTTTTATGCATATAATATGCATGAAAGTGACCGAAAGTTGGTAAGATTTTTATTTGATTATTATATGTTGAATAAGGTTTGCATGTGTTAGCAGAATATGTGAGGTCAACTAAAAAAGTAGGTGAGGTATTTATTTGGTATATGTTTTGAATGTTTAATGGACCATTATCTTTGTTTATTTATTTGATTATTGTATCTGATAGTTACTGTTATGTCATTTTAGGATGTAGGTAAGTTGGTATTTATTTAGTTTAGAGTTTTTTGTATTTGGTTGGTATGTTATTTATGTATTCTTGATAGTTGCTAATAAAACTCGTTTGTTTTTTATTAATAGAGACAAATTCATCCAAGTTCACCACTGTAATTTACTATGGTGATTTTTTTTGAGGACCCCAACTCTAATATATACTAGTGAGTTTATATATTACTTTAATCAATGTGATATGGATAAAATGAGTATTTTTGAGGTTAGAGATATTGTTGAGGTTTTAGGAGTTACTTATACTATAAAGGTATTTTGGCAATTGTCAACAAATTCTTTTGAGGTTAAATTACTATGCAGTGATGATGATGTCCTTAAAATGATTAGCACATTACCTAGGAACCACTATGTCCATGTTTATTTAGTGGATGTTGTAAATGCAACTAATTCTGCTAATGTTGAACTTAAAATTAATGTTGATGAAGCTGCATTTAGTGATATTGATCATGTTGAACCTATAGTTAGGGATGTTGATAATGTTGAATCTCATATTAGAGTAGAGTATGATTCTAACTCAAAAGATTTTAATTATAAAACTTTTAAGTCAACTATTTATGAGTCCGATAAAGATGAAGTTTCTGGTGTTGGGGTGGGTGTTAATATCAATAAAAAAAGGTTACATAGAAGTAATGGGGAGGGAAATGATGAAGTGAGGGTTGACAATGATCCTAACAGTGGACATTCTGACTCATTACACAATTTAGATTAGTCAGATTCATATGATTCACACATGAAATAAAAATATTCTGAATTTAATACCACAACTGACATTATGAATCACACTTTTAAGGTGAGATTGCTCTTTGCAAAAAAAAACAAAAATAGGTATTGATAAACATTGTTAAAATTTATAGCATAAAGAATAAGGTTAGTGTTAGGCTTAAGAGAAATGACAACATGAGAATTAATTTGTAAGGAAGGTTGTCCATGAGTTTTATAGGCATCACCAGTTGACTTTAAAGAACTTGAAAAGTAAAGTTACTAAGTGATCAACATTGATGTCTTAAAGAGTATAAAAGTGCAAAAGTTACTTTTAAATTTATTGCAGAGCAGTGGTTAGATGCGTTTTATAATGATCCTAATTACTCCAATAGGTCTTTTTAATAAACTATATATATAGATCATGGTATCTATGTCCATTTGAGTAAATGTACTAGGAAAAAAACTTGACCATTGAGAAGTTGCATGGTAATGTAAACGAATAGTTCACAAAACTCCATGATTACCTAGGTGAGTTTAAGATCTCAAACCTTAGGACAAACATAATCCTTCAATTGGATGAAAAGTTATTCAAGAGATTGTATATTTGTATACAAGCTATGGATGATGGCTTCAAAGCTGGTTGTAGCTCCATTATATGTATGGATGGGTGTCACTTGAATGGCTACTATAAGGGTCGTCTTCTAACTGTTGTGGGAATACATACAGATGATTGTCTTTGTAACACTCTCGTCCCGGCCTAGCCAACAGACCGGACCGACGGGTTATACGGGGAAAACCGAAGCGAAACCCGCTAAGGCCTCACTCCGATTAGCAACCCTAATTTTTTTATTTATTATCTTGTCTAAATACCACAATTAACCCTAGGTGAGAAGACGACAGCGGAAAAGCAGACATAGATACGAATCAAGCAGAGAGCATACAATAACTTAAACTTACCATATAGTTTGTTAATCAATTTACATGCACACGGGGCAAACCATCTCAAGGGTCACATATGAACTCAACAAGGAAGCACACAAGCTTTAGGAACTAAAATGCAACATCCGAAAACCTTCGAATGTGCCACTTAACCGTTACAACTGCCTGCGTTTCGAAACTGGCTTGCCTGTTCCGAAACGCGGGCTCCATTTAAAAAGTAAAAGCCAAGCCGTTCTGAAACGATCCCACCTTGTTCCGGAACGGAGGCTTCTAGTGACAAAACGTATCGGAACGGGTTCCGAAACAGGGGTTCACAGTGGCAAACCATATCGAAACGGGTTTCAAAATAGGGGCTCACAGTGGCAAATCATATCGAAATGGCACCACCTCGTTCTAATACGAGTACCCATGGAGCTGTCGACCGTTCCGAAACCGTATTGAGCGTTTCGAAACGCTTGCACACAGTTTGGCCCGAAATCATACTTTGACACCTCCAAACGTCCCCAAACTTGCCCCGAATCATCAAAAACCACATAGCAACATATCATACATACATTCTAGATGCAAAATGTCATAATCACAACATTACACGTGCATTCAAGCAACAAATTGGATTTCAAGCCCTAAGTTCACATGAACACTTAGATTCAAAAACTTTAACATGCCAAAACACAGAGCAGTTCATATATGGCCACATTAAACCTCAACTTAACATAGTACCATCATTTAAAGCATGTAAGAAACATAAACATAGCCAAAATATAGGAGTTTGAACACCAACTCCCTAACAACAAGCCTAGCAATCATATTGTTTAAGTGTTATTACAAACTATAAAACCATATTTGAGCCAACCAAGAACTCTGAGGAACTCCTCCCTTGCCCACTTGCCTCCCAAAGCCTCTAACGATCTGCATTTTTGGAAAAAGAGAGAGCGTAAGCATAAAGCTTAGTGAGCGGAGCTCTAAAACACAACAACAATGCAGTTTTAAACCATATTCTTGGATTTAAAGCAAAACCATTTAAGGAAAGATGTAAGGAAACACAAACATCAACAATACATGGTATTCACATGCATAACCAATACCCGCTGGGACTACACATCACCGATCACAACAACTAGTAGTTTTCCGATGGGACTACACATCACCGTACTCTTCTACTAGTCACTACCAGTGGGACTACACATTACCGTAGTAAAGACAACCATCACGTGAGGCTCGACACCAACAACGACTATACAACAACATTAAACATAGAGTAAAAACAATCCAAAAATACACCACAACACACATAATCGAGAACGCTCATAATCAACTAAACAAGCGAGAGTAGATAAACTTATACTCGAGTCTAGGTTAGTCTCTAAGACTCTACCCAAACCCTAAAAACCTTCATTGAATGCATTTAAAGTCTTAAAACAGTTTCCACTCACCGATAGAGCCCAACAGAAGCCGAAACACCGATCTCACGCCTTCGTAGCACTCGGTATCGCACCTGAAGTACCCGAACTCGTTTTCCATGTTTCTCAGCAAACAAAAACAATATATTACTCCCTATTCTTCCATAAATTCACTGAATAGTAACAGCTCGTCAACTAACATATTTACTCAATCAAAACAAAGCCGAAATCCATCAAAACATCATCAAACCCGTTCTTAAGTAAAGCCCAACAAATACCCATCAAATTAAACATCTAAAACACATTCAAATCATATAAAAACACCCAACATAGGTTCATATACCTCCAGCTCTCGTTTTACCACAAAACCAAGCCAAAAATACCACTCTTTCACCTCTAAAAATTTCCCATTGCCCTAGTTTCGGGTTTTATAGGTTTAAGCCACTTATTAACATTATTTAGCAACCAAAAATAGTTTAAAATTTCCCTCCAAGAACCCGTTGAAAACCCATAAGAAAATTTCACAAATCCCTATTTTTCATCAAAACTTCAAAACCGTATGTTGAAAAACCAATACTTTGCTAGATTTTCGTAAAGGTGAGATTCAATGTAGAACTAAGTGTTTTGATATAATAATTTAAAAATGTTTTGGACAAATTTAAAAAGAATTTAAAACTTGTATTTGAATCCAAACAACTTGAAAATATGTTTGAGGTATTTAAAAAAGGCTTTTGGCAAAGTTTTTAATGATTTAAATTAGCCAAACTTGTCTTTTCAGCAAGCCTGTACTGATACGGTGTACCCCATATCGATACACTTTTTCCCAGGTTTTGATTCTGCCAAAACCCGTATCGATACAGGCTTTGCCGTATCGATACAAATAGGGATCGTTTTGATACGTCCCTTAAGCATATTGATCCCTGTTTTAATGTCCCCAACGACTATTTCCCAACGGTCTTTTAAATGACATACCGTACCGATATGCCCTCAGGCGTATCGATACGCTTAGGCTGGCAAGAGCCTAACAGCTAGTTTCCGAATAAGGCCGTACTGATACAGGTCCTTGTATATCGATACGGAAGGCTGCAGAACAGCATTAAAGATGGGAAATAAAGTCTCCAACAGCTCCAATTCAACCCCAATGGCTAGTAACGACTACAAACTCAAAGAGGAGTATAAAAGGGACCTCCAAGCATCTAGTAATGGTTAATGCTTCAATTTTAATACAACATATGATTAAAATGTGTCTTAGTGCTTAAGTGTCAATTCTTTGTATAGACAAACACTAGTGAGCCAAAATTGTTAGATTTGCTCAAGTGTTTTAGGATTGGGTGAGAGCTTAATTGTACAAACAAATACCTATTAGAGGGATTTGAGTTTTCTTATTTTTATCTCTTTGTAAAGAGGGTTTGATCAAGGCTTTGGGTAGAAAGCTTGATCAGTTTGTAAGGGTTTCCTCTTAAGCCTAGAAAAGAGGACGAATCAATAGTGGATTGATTGGAAATCCTTAGTGGGAAGCTAAGGTAGTGGATGTAGACCTTGGTTAGAAGGTTCAACCACTATAAATCCTCTTGTCTTTATTCATTTTAGCTTCTACACCTCTTTCACCCAAAATTCCAATTCTCCACCACTTGACGAGCAAGAACAATTGAAGGAATCGAGCACCGAAAAACCCAACATTCAATAATTAAAAACCAATGAAATAGTGATGTTTACCTTTGAAATTCTTCCAAGAACCTTTGATACAAGGGAAAAGTTGATGGAGTGCTTTTAGGGAGAAAGTTTTGAGCTTTTTAGGTTTTAGGCCTTTTGAAATGAAGATGACTATCAAATCTCAAAATCTCCTTTCAAAATTCATTTATGGTATTTCGGTAAATAGTGGCATATTTTTATAAAATTAGCATTTTAATCTAATTTAACCCGAGCTAATCCTAGATCAAAACTGATAAACTCTCGGGCCTTAAACCAGGGCGTTACCACTCTCCCCCCACTTAAGGAATTTCGTCCTCGAAATTACCTGACGGAAAAAGATACTGAAATTGTTTCTTCATGTCTTCTTTTCTCTCCCAAATAGCCTCTTCCACCCCTCGGTGTCTCCACAAAACCTTGACTAGCTCGATAGACCTCCCACGCAACACTTTCTTGTCCGCATCAAGAATCTCAACCGGCTCTTCTTCATATGACAAGTCGGGGTTTAACTCAATTTCTTCCACTGGAATTACATGAGACGGATCTGATCTATACTTCTAAAGCATAGAAACGTGGAACACATCGTGAATCTTCTCTAACTCGGTCGGGAGTCTCAATCTATACGCAATGGGACCAATCCTCTCAACTACCTCGTAAGGCCCAATGAGTCTCAGACTCAACTTACCCTTCCTACCAAACCTCATCACCTTCTACCAAGGTGAGACCTTCAAAAACACTTTCTCGCCTACTACATACTCTATCCCATTTCTCTTCAAATCGGCATACGATTTTTGTCAGTTTGAAGCTGCCTTCAAGCGATCACAGATCAACTTTACCTTCTCGGTGGTGCCCTTAAGCAAATCGGGCACTAGTATAAGCTTCTGTCCGGCCTCGGCCTAACAAATAGGTGTTCTACATCTCTTACCATATAGAGCTTCATACGGTGTCATCTGAATACTCGTCTGATAAATGTTGTTGTATGCAAACTCTACTAACGCTAGGTGCTTCTCTCAAGAACCCTGGAAGTCGATGATACAACACCTCAACATGTCCTCCAACACCTGAATCACTCTCTCTGACTGACCATCTGACTGCGAATGATACAAAGTACTGAAGTTCAACCAAGTGCCCAAGGTACGATGCAAACACTCCCAAAATCTAGCTGTAAACCTCAGATCTCGGTCTGATACAATCGACTTCGGTCCCCCATGCAATCTCACTATCTCACTGATGTACAGATCGACCAACTTATCTAGAGTGTAGGTAGTATGAACATGTATAAAATGAGCACACTTAGTGAATTTATCGAATATCACTCACATTGAGTTCTTCTTCGAAGGAGTCAACGGTAAACCCGACACAAAGTCCATGGTGATACGTTCCCACTTCCATTCCGGAATCTTCAACGGCTATAACAAACCTGAAGGAAACTGATGCTCGTGTTTAACTCTCTAACACACCATACACTTACTCACAAACTCGGCCACATCTTTCTTCAACCCAATCCACTAGTACTCTTCTTTTAAGCCACGGTACATCTTCGTACTACTCGGATGCATAGCAAAAGGACTATTATGTGCTTCATTCAAGATAGTACACCTTAACTCGGCATCTTCCGGGACTACTATCATATCCTTGAAACATAGGATCCCATTCTCACCAAAACAAAATTCTGTAGGCCTACCCTCGGCTATATCTTGCACGTGAGGTGCCAAAGACTCATCTTGCAACTATTTTTCTCGAAAAATTGCCCACTGCCCTAGTTTCGGGTTTTATAGGTTTCAGCCACTTATTAACATTATTTAACAACCAAAAATAGTTTAAAACCCCCCTTCTAAGAACTCATTGAAAACCCCTATGAAAATTTCACAAATCCCTCTTTTCCATCAAAACTTCGAAACCCTAAGTTAAAAAACCAATACTTTGTTAGATTTTCGAAAAGGTAAGATTCAATAATTAAAAACCAATGCAAAAGTGATATTTACCTTTGAAATTCTTCAAAGAACCTTTGAGCCAAGGGAAAAGTTGACGGGGAGCTTTTAAGGAGAAAGTTTTAAGCTTTTAGGTTTTAATTCTTTTGAAATGAAGATGACTATCAAATCTCAAAATCCCCTTTCAAAATTCATTAATGGCAGTACGGTAAATAGTGGAATCTTTTTATAAAATTAGCATTTTAATCTAATTTAATCTAAACTAATCCTAGATCAAAACCGATAAACTCTTGGGCCCTAAACCGGGGCGTTACAGTCTTTATGATTGTGTATCTTAAAATTAATTTCTAGAAATATTGATAAATGATTTGGAGTTGAACAATTTTCATCACATCTCATTTTTTACTGATAGGTAAAAGGTAATCCTAAAGGTTTTAGTATGGGATAGTTATCATATTTATTCAATTTTTCTTACTAATATTTTCTATTTCTTAAAAATACAGGGACTGGTATAATTTGTGATGGAATAGTTTCCTTATTTAGAGCATAAAACATGTGTGAGACACTTGTACAATAATTTGAAGTTAGCTGGAGAACATAAGGGAAAAGCATTGAGGGACCAACTTTGAAAACCTTCTAAGACAACATATATGAGAGAATTCGAAGTTGCCATGGCAGAATTATAGGTATAATTATTAATTTTTTCAAATTAGTTTTCATTTCATAATTATTATTAACAACCTTGTTTTAAAATTACTGTGTGAGGTTTATCAAGTACGAGACATAAGTTTCTTTCAGGGAAAAACCCTAGGCATTAGACAAAGTCTTACTTCTCTTTCATATCTAATTCAGACATACCTTTAAACAATCATTGCGAGTCTTTCAATAAAGTTACTCATTCTACTATTCCCTACGATTTTATGTAATGAATAGTTTCATATACTTATTCTAAGTCATACACTTTCTATTTTAGTGTGTTGATGATAATTGTAGCTAGAGACAAAGGAACTACTATTTTGACGGAGTCAATTAGATTAAGATTGGTGCAACAAATTGCCAAAAAGAGGAATGATGCTGAGAAATTAACTAACCCTTTATGTTCTAAATTCAGATAAATTTGGACAATGCAATAACACTGTCACATAGGTTTGTTTTAAAACTTGTACACTTGTTTATGTTTTTATTTTGGTCGTTCTACGCTTATTATTTATTGTTTGTGTTATATAGATGTTGGCCCGTACATGTTGGTGGATCAATGTACCAAGTATTATGTTGTCCTTTAGACTAAAATTCTGTTAACATCCAAGCACGAACTTGCTCATATCGAAAATGGGAACTAATAGGTTAAGTTACACTTGTATTACTTATCCTACAATAATTTCTATATTTATTATGTGTATACATACTGATCGATTATTCTTCTATGCATGCATCACGTGCATCCATGCCATTTTTGTTATATTGTTGATTGAACATAAGCTTGAGAAATATATGGATCCATGTTATTCGGTGTCTACCCAAATAATCATCTACTTTCATTTCATCAGACCAATGAGAAGTAAAATCAGTGGACTCCTCAACAAATAAATTTACATGTCTTACCACTTGTCATAAGAAAACTACTAAAAATGTCACATAAAAAAAAGAAGTAGATGGAGCACCACCTCAGGTGGTAAGGTGTCCAAAAAAGTGCGAGGACGTCCTATAAGAAGTGTGGAAGGTCTGGCCATAATGTCAAAACATGCAAGAGTCATGTTGATGGTAATACTAGACCCTACCAACGAGCATCTACTTTTACAAGAAGAACGTCTAGACCTAAACTGCTAGTAATTTTTTACATACATTAAGTATTGTCTTATTTGATTAGTTTCTTGTTGGTTGATTGATTCCTTGTGTTCAGATTAGAAAAAGATCTTTAACAAGTGTCAATCAGGTACAAGCTCCAATACCAAACTATTTTCCATACTATTAGATGAATGTCCACCCTCACCTTTTCTTTTGAGTCGGGATAGTTTTATCAGTCAGTCATTTTAACAAAAAGCTCCTGCTCAAAATAAGCCTAGGATTTGACCATTTTGCTGTGAGGATAGTTCTAACACTTGAATCTGTTGGCATTAAACTTTGAGTGTTTGACTTTTTACTGTGGCGATAGTTTAACACTTGAATATGTTGGCATTAAACTCTGAGTGTTTGACTTTTTGTGTAATGCATGCATTTGACCATTTTGATGTGATTAGGGGTATCACATGATTTTTTTTTTGTTTCTTGATTTTTACTTTGTTTCTACATGTTTTATTCATTTAACTTTTGTTTATGTAATGGTCAAACATTTATTTTGTAAAAATCGTTTCTCAAACTTATTGAAGTTATGAAATGAGTCATATTATTTTGTGTATTGTCTTTTAAATTTTATATGTTCTTTAATATGCAAATCTTGTACCAAATCAAAGACAAATTTAATATGAAATTTTGTATTCATTTCATTACAATAAGCAAAATAGTAACATAACAATAAAAACCTTAAAATAGCAACTCAAACAACCTAAAGACCCACAACAAATCTAACAACCCTTAAAAAATTAACACAAGAGGTCTGTGAAATTTTGCATCGTCCTAAATTTTACCCAGAAATTAGGACAACAATTTTCTTAATCCTAAACTGAGTAAAAACACAAAACAAAGAAGTAAAACCCTAAAAAAATTCTTTCTTTCACTTTCATAGCTAAAATCTTTCTTAGAAGACCGACAATTATAGACCTTGATCAATTATGTACTGGTGGATTATACCAAATAAAAAATTGAAAATCTATAAGTTTTTTCCATAATTTTCACAGCCCAAAAACCAAAATTTTAGGCAGAATTATCATCGGTTCATCCTATCGTTAATGTAAGACGTGCTCCACCAAAATATACTCGATCCACGTTCTCAGCCTCCATTTTCGATTTCAACCTTTTAATCTTCTTCCTTTCTTCCCTTTTCTACAGTTTTGTTCTCCTTTTTAGCGGTTCGCAAGAATAGTTAAAACAAAAAGGAAAAAAAACTATGGTTCCATTAAATAAAGGGTAAATTGCACAGATCATTACTCAACAATCTTCTTACTCCTATTTTGGTCACTCAACTTTCAATTTTTCTTATTTAATAATTAAACTTTATACATCAAACGTTTTTGGCCACTCACGAATATTTTATCAATATTTTTTAAAAAATATTTAATATAAAAATATTTTTTTTTTAAAAAAAAAGAAAAATCATATTGTACGCCGGCCACCATTCGTCGTCGCCATCGCCGGCCGTAGATAATGGTTGTTCGGTCCCATATTTCACTGGTTATTTCGTCTCACTCCCTTGAGTCCGAATTCGGCCTTTAATTTTCCAGGAAGTGCTCTGAAATCCACAAAAAGAGATCAAAAGTGAGAAAACTAAAAAGTTTATATCGAGATTTGCAAGTTTTAGGACATTTTTCGGTGAAACGGCTACCGGATTCGGACTCGGCGTGTCAAAACGAGTCACCTAGTGCAATTTGGGGTCAAACAGTCACCGATTTTGAAGGCCGTCGCTAGTCGACAGTGGCCGACAGATGATGACAGCGGCGACAATTTTTAAATAATTTTAAATTTTTTATTATTTATTTTAAAATATTTTATATTGAATAATATTAAAAATTTGAAAATAATAATAAAATATTCGTGAGTGACCAAAAACGTTTGATGTATAAAGTCCAGTTATTAAATAGGAAAAATTGAAAGTTGTGTGACCAAAATAGGAGTGAGAAGATTGTTGAGTAATGATATGTACAATTTACCCTTAAATAAAAGATGAAGTTTACCAAAATGTCATTTGCTTATGTGGCAATATATCTTAACGCGACAGTAAAAAATTAGAAGCAATAGTTGCGTCAACCGTTCCGTTAGTTTTTTAATGGTTATTGGTTTGATTAGGATCAATTAAATAGTTCGGTAATGTGATTTTTCGTTTTTTAAGTTAGGTGGTCAAAATAGAAAGAAAAAAACCTCAATAATTAGGTGGTCACATATGTAGTTTAACCTTAAAAAAACTAAGATGCAATTACATTTTCTTAGACAATCATATTCAAACATTTCTGAACCAACAACCATGCATAAAATTTAATTTGCAGGTTTTATCAGTTTCAATTTATTTGGTCCTCGATTATCCATTTTCATATCAATTTAAACACTAACGTAATCTTCAAATTGCATTAGAAAAAAATACGAATTGAAGACCCTCCATAACTGAGATTATGCGGTAGCGCCGTCTTTAAAAACTCTCATCACCTCTACTAAGGATTCAAATAGCAGTTCGGTATCGTAATAGCGGTCGCTATATAACAATAACGGAGCGGTCCAAAATTGTTATTACGAAAAATAATTGTTATCAATGACTACAATAACATACATTATCTCCGTAACTACAATAAAATACTGCAATTGAAAATGCAACCGCAACCATAATTTAAATATTTGTCTCCACGTGAATCTTTACCCTTCTTCCTTGACCCAACTTTACGTGGAATGAAATGGAGTAAATTTCCATTCAAGTAATCGGTTAAAGGCAGTTGTTAAGACGCCATTGTTTTCTAACCCAACATTGAAACCTCACTTTCTCTCCCATGTGGACTTTTCAGATCTTCACATGTGATATAGCAACAAGAAGAAACATGTGGGATTTATTACTCCATATTTGATTTTTTTTCTCGGCAACATGTATACTTTTATTATAAATAGGAAACATACATAACCTACACGCCTATAAGCCTCGTGAAAAACCTCTCTAGAGCCTATAGAGGAAAAGAGTACTCATGGACGTGTGAAAACAAGGACAACCATACACCAATCGGACCCAACCGAACTCGAAACTAGCAGAACCAAGACACTTATCCAAACCGTTGAAACCACATAGGCCGATCCACACCACTCTTCGCAAGTGCATCCGCAAGCCTATTCGCCTCCCGATAGACATGATGAAAACACACATCACTCATCGCTTCACACGCCTCATCAATTCTCCGCAGCCAACGCCAAAATTTCCACGGTTGTTTTTCCATGTGTAAAACCCATGCAATGACCGTTGTAGAATCCGATTCGATCACCAATGGGCATTGGCCACCTTTCGATTCCAACATGAACTCCAACGCAAAGCATATTGCTTGTAATTCCGCTTCATTTGAATCTGATATCCCAATCGGACCCGAAAACAAAGCTATTATATACCCAAACTCGTTTCGCAGAACACCTCCACAACTAGGTTTCCCCCTAGCAGACCCTTCGACATTAAATTTAAGCACTCCCATGGGCGGCCTTTCCCACCGCACATTGACCTGTACCGATTCACCACGGGGCTGATACGCACACTGCCATAGACATTCCCACCATGTCGACTTCAAAATAACACTCGTGGGAAGCCCTGTCCGCACCCAATACATCGAGCGGTCTTTATCAAGAAGAATATTTCCCCTGAAGTTGCCCTCGTACCATTAAACAAGCAGTTGTTTCTCGCCAACCACAACAACCATACAGTCGCTGCACATCTCGCCATCCACCACTCGCGCACATGCCCGACAAATAAACAATCAAAACATTGTGCCAAAAGCTCCATTACCCCCACACGGTTGCACCATGGCCACTTTCCACCAACAAAAGAAGCATAACCACACCTCCCACATGACCAGACAGCGAACCATAATGTGGTCCAGCGTTTCCTCCATTGCCCGACACCAACAGCAGCGTGTTGCATCCCCCGCAACACTTAAACCACGGCCTATCAAGTATCAACATGGCCATTGTCGGCAACCTATCCATCAAAGCAAACCACAAAAAATACTGTACTTTGAGCGAGACGGGCAGCTTCCAAAGCGCATCCAACTCAACGTTCGCCTCAAGCCCAAATGATTGCATTAATTTATATAACCCCGCCACGGAGAAATTGCCCGTAGATGAAGGCGTCCAAACCATCCTATCAACTCGATTAGGATATAGGCGGAGGTCCCAACAAAAAGCACGTATGTCATGAACTTGAGATACCTCAAAAGACCGTAATGATCTACCAAAGAAATGTCCCCATTCCTCATGCTCGAAATTCCCCTCCCTCGTATACTCCTTAACCTTCGCTCTCTTATCGATAGCCAATCGATAAAGTCTTGGAAATAGCACTGCCAAAGGCTCATCACTACACCAAACATCCTGCCAAAAAAGAATTTTCTCACCGTCGCCTAACTGCCAAAAGAATGATGCCCGACCCATAAAGCGATTCACGTCCCCATCACCCTATACTTCAATTATTTGCCGCCAAATATAGACATCTTTCGTACCCCAACCTCATTCGGCCACCATCGAAGTGTATTACAACCATTTTTGGCATCAATTATAGCACGCCACAACGAGTCTTCATTCATAGCATAGCGCCAACGCCATTTAGCTAATAACGCCAAATTTCGCGCGCGCAAATTCACCACACCCAGCCCCCCAAACCGACGCGGCCTACAAGCAACGGACCAATTGACTCTACTCAATTTAATTTTTGTATTCGATCCTCCCCACAAGAATCTACGCCTTATCGGATCAATTTTAGCTATGATGCTCCGCGGTACCAAAAATAAACCTATGTAGTAGAGCGGCAACGCTGATAACACCAAATTAATTAATAATAACCTCCCTGCAAAGAACAATGTGTCACGTTTCCAACCAGCCAAACATTTTCGAAACCGCTGGATTAGAGGATCCCACATTTGCAAACTCCTCGAATTAATACCCAACGGTAATCCCAAGTAAGTAATCGGCAGCTCATCACATTCACATCCCAAAATTGAAGCAATGTTCACTATTAATTCGTCATCCACTCCTACTCCATACAGTTTTGACTTGGCATAATTAATCTTCAAACCAGAGGCATATTCGAAACAAGTCAGTAGACGCTTCAAATTTCTAGCAAAACATACCTTCGCTTGAAAGAAAAGGATCGTGTCATCCGCAAATTGTAAATGGGACACCTGACACCCATCAGCCATCGTCACGCCTCGAATCACCTCTAATTCGGTTGCATTCCGTAGAAATTGATGTAACAATTCCGCCACTATTACAAATAGCAACGGCGATAACGGATCACCCTGTCGCAGCCCCCTATGCATCGCAAATTCACCTGTCGGTGAGCCATTTACTAGAATAGACAATCGTGTTGTACGGACACATTCCATCACCCAATTACGCCATATCGAGCCAAATCCCATTCGGCTCATAACTTGATCGAGACACTCCCGCTTAATGCAATCGTAAGCTTTTGCAAAATCCAATTTCAGAATCAAACCCCCTCACCTCCTTGCCTCTTTTGTAACGAATGTATCGTTTCATTGGCTAGCAATATGCCATCCAAAATTTGTCGCCCGTTGACGAAAGCCGATTGCACATCACTAATTATCTTTGGCAACACAGATTGTAATCGCCTCGCCAAACATTTCGCCAGAATTTTATACAGAGAATTAAGCAGACATATCGGTCGATAATCCCCTATGACTTTCGGATCCTCTTTCTTAGGAATCAATACCACAAACGTCGAATTCACTCCCTGTGGTAGCTTACACGATGCAGGAAATTCATGAACAAACTTGATCACATCCGTCTTTAGAAACGACCAACCCCTCTTATAAAATTCAAATGTAAACCCATCGGGTCCAGGTGCTTTAGAACCTTCGCAACTCCAAATCACCCCACGGATTTCCTCTTCTGTAAACACGACCTCCAAACTTGCCGCATCAAACTCACTTAGGCAATTAAAATTAACCACTGCATCCATTGAACCAGCCATCTCGAGCCGTGCAAAGTGTTGGCGAAAAGCATAGAAAAAATAGCCTTTCAATTGGTTTGGCTCAGTAACCCACCTACCGCGACACAGAGCCCCCTGATCGTGTTCCGCATCACTCGAATACGCGAAGCTTGATGGAAAAACGTAGTATTGCGGTCACCCTCGTTTAACCATGCCATGCGCGACTTTGTCGCCAATACGATTCTCTAAATTTAGTTAGTTTCCATAATTTCGCGTTCAACTTCCATCTTTCCTCTATATCACCCCACCGCACCGATCCATCCTCCACTTTGCTATCAACCCCATCCAATTGCCTAGTAACAACATTAATACTATTGTCGATATTCCCAAACACTTGAGCATTCCATTGTTTGAGGTAGGATTTCATCCCACGTAATTTTGCCAACATTCCCAGCTCACCCCAACCCGCATCCGTTGCACCCAACCTCAACTATTCTTGCTCCATCAAACCCACATATGTATTAGATATCAACCACACATTCAAGAACCGAAACGGTTTTGGTCTACTATCCATCGGATCACTAGCCAACAGCAACGGAAGTGATCCGATAATTCACGCGACAAAGCAAACATCTGCAGCTCTCCATACTTCTCAAACCACTCCGGTGCAAGTAAAAACGATCTATACAGCTACATTGTTTACCCGGGCCAAACCAAGTGTAGCTTTTCTCCTGCATTGGCATATCAATTAACGCGTTCAATTCCACAAACTCATGAAAATTAACCGTACCTTGCGACCTTGTGTCACAACCTCGCCTTTCTTTTGGATGCAAAATCATATTGAAATCCCCCTTACACACCATGGCACATCACTATCTGATATTTCTTTACTCACCAAAGCCCACAAATCTTCTTGTTCACCTACTATACAAGGTGCGTAAATTCCCATCACTCCACATCGCCATTCATCAAAAATCCATGTGCCCTCCACCTTCACAAAACGAGTACCTAGTCGAATTCATGATGCCATAAAACGAGTTGTGTCCCAAACTACAAAAATTCCCCCTGACCGTCCCTTCGGCGGGGTAAACGCAAATTCGAACTCGTCGGAAATCCAAATCCGCCCCACCATATCGCCTGTTATCTCTTCTAATTTTGTTTCCTGTAAAATGATCAATTCACACCGATGTTGTTGCACTAGATTATACACCGCCCGCCTCTTCGATGCTGAACCCAATCCTCTCACATTCCACGACAACATCCGCATCTCATGATGCTATTGTTTCCCCTCTCGATCCGTAATCAATCGCGCAATATCCTTTACTATGTCTTCCTCGTTTCCGATTGCCTCTGCACCAATATATTTCCCCAATACTAGAATCTCTCGTGCCTCTTTTAGGATCGATCGTTTCCTATTTTCAAAATCAGAATCCGAAAGTGAATCGTTCGCAATTTCTGGTGGTGTAGTTGTCTTCTTTTTTGGCCATCCCCTACCCCGCTTAGCCAATTTCTTTTCTACTTCTTTCCTTTTTTCAGGGGATAGATCACTCAAAAGAATTTCAGAAAGTTGTCTTAACCAACGCAGTTCCCCATTTGATTCAACCATTGTTGCTCTTCCAACTCTGTTAATTTCGGATCTTGGCCCATCCATCAGCGGATGAGACACCACTTCACATTGCATCACTTGCATCGTAGCCGTTTCTCGTGCCTCTTCACTCAACGTCCGCACATACTCCATCCCAATCATCTTCACTTGTTCCTCCATTGGTCGTCACACCACTCCCACATTTTCGTCTGCCGTCCAGCTCGCGTCCCTGGACGATACCTCCAACAGTCTCTCCTCACCCCTTGCTGGTCAGTCCATAGACTATTCTAATGTATCACCTTTCTATTTGCCCCCGAAATTGAGTCCGGGACAATTGTGTCGTCCGCTTCACAGCTCTTATCCCCCAGCTCTCGACAATTCATGGTTGCTGCAACAGACTCCTCTTCACTTTCCGTCTTCATATCACTTATATCCTTTGTAACCCCACAGCAACACTCGCATTTCACCCCCAACGTCTCCTCCATCTACGATATACGCACTCGGAATGAGTTCGCACCCACATTCATAGTAATTACAACATCAATCGTTTCAAGCCATTCTGTTTCAATTAGGAAACGACAGCATTCAAAAGATGACTGCGCTATTGTTTCGACGTCCAGTTGTATGAATTCCCCCCATATTTTAGCGATGTTCTGGCAAGTTCCTTCGGACCATGCGTGTATCGGAATTCCACTTGCGGACAACCAAACTCTCCTATTAGGCATCCCCAATGTCGCGTCCCAATTCATTACATTCTCCAGCTACTTCTCAAAAGAATTCTCTCATAGCAACCGCGTCCAAGTTGCAATGTCGTCGAACATCAATAATACCATTGATCTCGCCACTCTCATGATAGAAAAACCCTCCAATTTTTCTTTCATGAATTCAATTGCCAGCTCTCGAATTCGATAAGAGGATCTGCAAAATCCCACCGCGCATTTGTTTAGAATTTCCATTTTATCCATATCAATCACATCTTCCACTATTCTCTTATCAATTGGTTTGTCCGTCCCTCTCTCTCGCCCTGGACTCACGCGATTAGGCTTCAATTGAGATCGATTCGAATTCGATTGAGGCTGCGATTCGGCTAGTTTCTTCCTCCAATATTTTGTTCGCGCCTCCCTCTGTGCAAGTGACACCCTAATCCATGCCCCATATAATCTAAAACCATCTAATCTTTTGATAACCCTATCTGCGTCAGCTTTGGAATTCATTCTCACGAACCCAACATGTTTTCCCTCTCTTGATTTCTTCTTTGCGATAAAAACATTCACCACCACCCCATGCCTATCAAATACCTGTCAAACGCCATTCCAATGCAGTTGCAACGGAAGATTCATCACAAATAACGTCCAAACCCTTCTCCTCTATGACCCCTCTTGGGAATTCCCAGCCGACGCTATAGTATACAATCATATATTACAAAAGTCTTATTTCCCTACAGCTTGTTTATCCCCTTTTATAATTCATCTGCCAAAACATTTGATTTTCTGAAGAAAAAAAATTCTTTAATATTCTTGTTTTCAGTTTTTATCACCCAATCAAACAATTATTTCAGAGAATGAGGAGAATCACACTATTGTATCATGCTTGTTTAATTGGTGTTTTCTCAAGTTTTTAATAAATATTTAATCAAGGTTTTATAAAAACATATTCAGAAATTGATATTTTAAATTCTTTTACTATTATATTCAAGTTTTTAAAGTAATTTATATATTTTAATTATTTAAATAATGTTATTTTGCGTTAATATTTTTATACCTATTGGTTGAGAACCAACATAGAATCTAAGCTATAATTCAAGAACATTTGATGCAGTTACCTCTGCATGTGCATGACATAACTCCTTAATTGATCCGATTTGTAAAAAATAACTCGTTATTTTATCCAATTTGTAAAAAGATAAACTCCTATCTGATCCACCTAAATCCAATTTAAACTTTTAACCTATTAAATATATTAGTAGAAGTATTAATGAAATACTTTTGAAATACATAATATTTATTTAATACAATAGAGTAAAAGTAAATATTCTCGATATAAATGTTAAAATTTAAACTCATACAAAGTAAAAGCGGATGAAGATCTTTGGCCACTCGCAACCATATAAAGTATCTTAATATTATCTATATTTTTTAAAAACATTTGAGTAAAAATGAGAATCTTATGTATGGCTGTTGGGGCAATCAGAAATAGAGTGATGATTAAAGCATCCCAACACCCACAAACACATGTGGAATTATTTCAATCACAAATATTAGCTCACAATTCCCATATCTCAGGATCTTTGGTATTTTGGATTTTTCTAACCTACCAAGCACACACCACCAATCCCACTAAATATAATGAAACGCATAAACCTTGGATTCTTCTTCAGACACCACAAGATTAAAGCATTCTTGGATTTACATCCCCACATGCTATCCCTATTTCTCATCCTCAAAATGAAATACTCACACCACCATTCAAACCTTATATGGCTTTTGTCACGTCAAACTATTGTTAAAAAATTAAATCGACCAACAATTAGTTAGTTTAGTGAAATGAAATTGCCATTCAAATCTTATATGACTTTTGTCACGTCAAAAGTTCTTAAATTTTTTTGCAACCAATTAAGTCTTTGAACCAATAAATTGAATTAATTTAGTCCTTTGACCAAAATTAATTGTTGAATCTAACTCTCTTTTTAGATCAGTTATGCAACACATCGTGTCACAATGTTGTCACTTAACATTTTCAGAAATTTTTTATTTTATTTTAAAAAAATCTTTAAAAGTCCTAAAAATTATGAAAAACTTATAAAAATATATTTATTTCTAAAATTTTGAATGTCATAGAATATGATTGTAGTGTATCATGTGACAATAATATCTAAAGAAAAAATTGTCAAGATTCAATGGTCAAAGGACTTAATTGATCTAATTTATTGGATCAAAAAAAATGGGTGCAAAATTTATTAGAGACTTATTTGATATTTTTAGAAGTTTAAAGGCTTTTTATATCCTTAAACTAAAAAATAATAGTGAGGCAAATAGGTTGTTTTAGAGTTGTAATTAGGGGTGTAAATGAACATATCTTGAATAAATAAGACTATGTTCGTGTTCGTTTGTTTATTTTTAAAGGTGTTCATGTTTAGATCGTGTTCGTTTAAATTTTTAATATTGTGTTCATGTTCATTTATTTATTTATTTTTGAAAGTGTTGGTGTTCGTTCGTTTAAGTGTTCGTGAACGTGTTCGTTTAAGTGTTCACAAACGTGTTCGTTTAAGTGTTCATGAACGGTCTTATTCGTGAACTTAAACGAACCGAACACACCTTTGTTCGTGTTCGTTCTTTTATTAAACGAACATACAATTTTGTTCATACTCGTTTATTTAGCTTAATAAACAAACATTAGACGAACGGTTCGTCAAACGCTCTGTTCATTTACACACCTAGTTGTAATAGACTGCAACGCAACTCAAGCATGAGTCATGACAAGTTTTCAAACCTCAATTCAAATTTGATTGAATATTATTATAAAATTTTGAATTTGTTATGAATATTTATCTATGTGGATGTCTATAATGATAAGAACTTTATCTAGGAGATTTGATTTGCTTTATCATTAGGAATATTATCTTATTAATTAGAGTTTAATGTATTATGTACTTCTTATGCCTATAAATAGATGAAGGCATCGTACACAAGTCTAGTTTTGATAATAATATGAATCTCCCTCTTTCTCCCATCTCTTTGTTATTTTATTCTTATTCGTTGTTCTTCGTTATTTTATTCACAACACGTTATCAACAAGAATTCGCTCAAAAGATTTTGGTGCTCTTCGTTCAAGTCCCAAAGAAATTACCGAAAAAAATTTGATTCTACGTTGAACCAAAGATAAGTTATTTTTTCTATTTTTTTAGTTATTAATAGTCTTTCGCTTTAAATTTTAATTTTTGAAAAATCATATATATGTTTGATTATATTTGAAAAATATTAATTCTCGTGTAGTTTTCTTGTGTCTTGCAAATTAATGAGAGAAAACAAGAGAAATTGACAAATGAATCAAGGTGGAAACTACATAAGTGGTGCAATGTGTGTTTCTCTCCATTAGGTGAGGAAATAGAGAACGGAGATAGGGGAATCCATGACGACTCACGTTGCGCCATGGTATAAACTCCAAAATGCAAACTAGTTTTAAGCCAAACCATGAAATTGTGAACTTACCATGTAGGTTTGGTTCTTTAGATCATTTCGGGTGCTTACAGAATTTTCTAGGTTTGGTTCTCTGTTTATTTAGTTTATAATTAAACGTTAATATTTGTTTATGATATTTTATCGATAAAAGTTGATGTTTTTAACCGTGTTTTGAGTTTTACATATTTTTAAATGACTTGGAAAGAGACGTGATATAAAGGGATTATGAGAAGTTATCTTGGTCATTTGATATGTCTCCATCGTCCTCGAGAGGAAAATCATTATTGGTAAACACTATTTTTATTTTTTTCCCTTAAACTACAATTTTAAAGTGCGATAAATTATGATGATTTTGAATTTACAAGAAGATTATTATAAAGTCTATATTTGATCGAAAGCAATAATTCTCATGTGTCGAACTCGGCTATTAACTTCTCCCAAGTTCAAGTTACAAAAATTCGTCTTGATCCAAAAAGTTTTATGGGAGGCATTCTCTGAAGTGAATGCAAGCATAATGTTTATTCCATGCAATTATTGGATCTGTTTCATTCCTTGAAGTGAATGCAAACATGGTAAATCACTATTCAATTGGTAACATAACTTCAATATAATCCAAATATATTGGCTGGACATCCCGTTCTGCGAGGCTATTGGTCTCAAAGGAGGTTTTTAAAGGATCTTGTGAACTGGTTTAACAATGCAGTGTACAAATAATGTTGTCCTCAGACACAATATCGTGAAAAAGATTTTAAAGGCTCACTGGCTCAACTCTACTCCATTCCCTGAAGTGAATGTAAGATTTTATAATGGAAAGAATAAATGCCACATTAATAGTTGTGGTCATGGTCGAGGCCATGGACATGGACATTATGATCATTTTAAGAATACTTCTACCCACCGATGGTGAGGTTATAAAGATAACAAGTGTGATAAAAGATCATTCTAAGGAAGTAAAATCATTTTTATTACCAATGTGATGTAATAACCCATTGGTCTCGTACTTATCGTACGTTGAAAAATCAAAAATCATTGAATGATAAAGGAAAGAAAATAAAAGCAAATTTTGTTTGCGAAAAATGACGAAGATGACATTGGTCCAACTCATTTGGACGTTATTGATTTTCTTATAACCATCGAAGGGAATAAATCATCGTCTAATTATTCTTATAATTTTGGAGAGAATTATTTATCTTTTTATTTATTTTTCTTTATGTTTGTTTACTTTGCACATTAATTATTTATGTTTTATATTTATATATTATGATATTTATTTATTTTGTTTCACACGATTACTTATTAAATACAATCTAAGGTGACAATTTATTCTTTGTAGAAGCATAAGATATATTTTCCCATTTATTGCAAGGGATAATATGAGTATTATATCTTAAAGTACTGAAAATATTAATGCTCCATAAGAGCAATAAGTTCTTGAGAGAAAACACATTTTGAAAAGTGCAGTATTGCGAATATTGTAATAATTACTGCTAATAGTAATGATATCGTCGCCACTAGAAGTGGAAATTTTAAGAAAGCAACATGATTTCGCAAAATAATCCTTCCGGAATTATAGATAACATATGTTATCAATTGGCATTTGAAATAAGCCAATGTGGATATAAGTTCTGGTAGCCAAAAGTCAGTTGAAAGCTTTATAAAAGCTATATATTGCTACCAAAAGATAATTTCTATTGAAAGCTCCGAAAGAGCTAAATATATTCTTATTCAAAGGAACAATTTTGATGGTTGTACTAGACATGTACATGTGAAATTGAATCACATGTTATGGTAAACCAGAAGTATACCAAATTCAGAAATGTATATACACACATGTATATTGTTGGCCTGATCGGTTAGACCATCCTGATCAATAATGATGCGGAAATTATTGAGATTTACATGCACATGTATTAAAAGAACCTGGAGTTTCGTGGTGCTTATTCTCAAAGGAATTAATTAAATTTCGCTTATTAAAGATCATGAAGTTCTTGTGTTGCTTAAAGGAATTGATTAAATTTCACTTACTAAAAGAACCTGAAGTTCTTGTGTTGTTTGTTCTCAAAGGATTTAGTTGATCCCACTTACCAAAAGAACTAGAACTTGAAGTTCTTGTACCGAAGTTGAGACTGCATGTCTTGCATATCTGAATGAAATATGGGACCATATATCCACAAATGTGGAAAGTTTTATATGATTTTAGTAGATGCATCTACATTGTTTTATCAACTTACAACCCGAAGTTTGTGAGAGTGATTTTAAAAGGATTCGGATTATGCAATTAAACTATTCGTCTTGCAAAAGCTAGTGAGTTTATATTTTAGGCTATATTAGTTGATACAAAGCCTATTGATTTTGAAAAATAGAGTTTAGCAAAATTTCAATTGGACGCCTCCTCTTTAATAGCTAAAGTATGAGAACAAGAGTGATATTATATATGGTATTTCCATATAGCAGCACTTATATGCATCAAGCCAACGAGTTATAATAAACTCCTCGTTATGATTGGTTTTGGTCAGAAGCATCACATTTCCCATTTTAAAATTTTGAATGTGCGATATGAATTGCTCTACTACAAAACACAAAATGAGTAAATAAAAAAAGGTTGAGAATATATATTGAGTACAAGTCTCCTTTTATGTTTAAATTCTTAAACATTAATTGGAGAATCATTTATGACATGGCAATTTGAGCAAATATGATGAACACTTAAGCAAATTTGACATCATATAGTTGTTGACAATCGAAGGATTAGTCTTCCCTTGATGCTTGGAGGTCCCTTTTATACTCCCAATTGAGTTTGTAGCCGTCGAGGACCGTTGGGATTGATTTAGAGCCGTTTGAGCCTTTATTTCCCTCATTAAATGTTGTTTTGGAGTTGTCCGTATCGGAACACACGAGTGTAACCCCCTCGTCCCAGCCTAGCCAACAGACTGGTCCAATCAGGTTACACGGGGAAAACCGAAGCGAGACCCGCTAAGGCCTCACTCCGATTAGCAACCCTAATTTTTTTCATTTATTATCTTGTCTAGATATCACAGTTAACCCTATGTGAGAAGACAACAGCGGAAAAGCTGACACAGATACGAACCGGTGCTGAGGGCATACGATAATTTAAACTTACCATATAGTTTGTTAGTCAAATTACATGCACACGGGGCAAAACTATCTCAAGGGTCACATATGAACTCAACAAGGAAGCATACAAGCTTTAGGGACTAAAATGCAACATTCGGAAACTTTCGAAGGTGCCATTTAACCATTTTAACTGCATGCGTTACGGAACAGGCTTGCCCGTTCCAGAACGTGGGCTCCATTCAAAAAGTAAAAGCCAAGCCATTCTGAAACGATCCTACCTTATTCCGGAACGAGGGCTTCCAGTGACAAAACGTATCGGAACGGGTTTCGAAACAGGGGCTCACAGTGGCAAATCGTACCGAAATGACCCTACATGGTTCTAAAACAAGAGCCTCCAGTGGCAAAATGTACCGAAACGGCACCACCCTCGTTCCGATACAGGTACCCCTAGAGCATCGACCCTTCTGAAACCATATCGAGCGTTTCTAAACGTCTGCACACAGTTTGGCCCGAATTCATACTTTGACACCTTCTAACGTCCCCAAACTTGTCCCGAATCATCAAAAACCACATAGCAACATATCATGCATCCATTCTAGATGCAAATTATCCTAATCACAACATTAGACATGTATTCAAGCAACAAAGTGGATTTCAAGTCCAAGGCTCACAAAGACACTTAGATTCAAAAACACTAACATGCCAAAACACAAAGTAATTCATACAAGGCCACATTAAACCTCAACATAACATAGTACCATCATTTAAAGCATGCTAGAAACATAAACATAGCCCAAATATATGAGTTCGAACACCAACTCCTTAACAAACAATCTAGTATTCCCATTGTCTAAGCATTATTACACAACATAAACCATACTTTGAACTTAGTGAGAACTCCAAGAATTACTTCCTTGCCCACTTGCCTCCCAAAGCCTCTAACGATCTGCATTGTTGGAAAAGGAGAGCGTAAGCTTAAAAGCTTAGTGAGCGGAGCTCTAAAACACAACAACAATGCAATTTTAAAACATAAATCTTAGATTTAGAGAAAAACCATTTAAGAAAAGATGTAATGAAACACAAACATCAACAATACATGGTATGCACATGCATATCCAAAACCAGGTGGGACTACACATCACCGTTCACAACAACTAGTAGTTTTCCGATAGGACTACACATCACCGTACTCTTCTACTAGTCACTACCGGTGGGACTACACATCACCGTAGCAACGACAACCATCACGTGAGGCTCGACACCAACAAATGACTACACAACAACATTAAGCGGAGAATAAAGACAATCCACATTTCACACAACAACACAGGTAATCGCACATACCAACACTTAACGAACAAGGGGAATTAGCAAACTTACACTTGGGTTTAGGTTATCCCCTAAGGCTCCACCCAAACCCCCAAGAACCCACCTTGAAATCATTTAAAACTTCAAACATTACCACTCACCGATTGAGACCAAACGAAAGCCAAAACGTCGATCTCAAGCCCCCATAGTACCTGATATCGCGCCCAAAGTACTCGAGCTCGCTTCCCCTGTTTCTAACCAACCAAAAACAAGGTATTACTCCCTTAATCTTCCATAAATTCACTAAATAGCAACAATCCATCAATTCGACTCATTTACTCAATCAACACAAAGCCAAAATCCATCAAAACATCATCAAACTCGTTCTTAAGCAAAGCCCAGCAAATACCCATCAAATTAAACATCCAAAACACACCAAAATCATCTAAAAACACTCATCCTAGGTCTGTTTACCTCCAACCCTCGTTTTACCCCCCAAAACTAAGCCAAAAACACCATTTTCACCTTCAAAACCTACCCACTGCTCTTAGTTTCGGGTTTTATAGGTTTAAGCCACTTATTAACATTATTTAGCAACCAAAAATAGTTTAAAAACCTCCCAACAAGTAGGGGTGTTCAATCGGTCGGTTCGGTTAACCGACCGAACTGAACTTTCAAAATTTCATTAACCGAATTTTTTTTCATAATAACCGTTAACCGAACCGAAAATTTTCGAAAATTTTTAACTGAACCAAAAAAAGTTCGGTTAATTCTGTCGGTTTTTGAATTAACCGAAATTTGTTAGAAAATTTTGGGTAAATCAACCAAATGGTCACTAAACTATTTTAAAATAATCTTTTTAGTCACTGAACTTTCAAAAATTATAAAATAACCATTAAACTTATCGAACTATTACAAAATAGTCATTAACTTGCACGTTATAAATTATTGATAAATCATTTTGCGCTAATTTGATAAAGTTTAATGACCATTTTATAATATATTAAAAATTTTAATGACTATTTTATAATTTTTAAAAATTCAGTGACTAACAATAAATATATGAAATATATAATATATAAAAATTTCGGTTAAATTGATTAATTCGGTTAATTAATCGATTTCGAACCGAATTAACCGATAACCGAAGTTTGAAAAAATCATTAACCGTTAACCGACCAAACCTAAAATTAACTGACCGATTAACTGGAAAATAATCGGTTCGGTTCGGTTAGTTCAGTTTTAACCGAAGTTTGAACACCCCTACCACCAAGTACTCTTTGAAAATCCCTACGAAAATTTCACAAATCCCTCTCATTTCCATCAAAACTTTGGAACCCTAAGTTAAAAAATCAATAATTTGCTAGATTTTCGAAAAGGTAAGATTCAATAATTAAAAGCCAATGTAAATATGATGTTTACCTTAATTTGAAATTCTTCTAAGAACCTTTGAGCCAAGGGAAAAGATGATGGAGAGCTTTTAGGGAGAAAGTTTAAGCTTTTTAGGTTTTAGTTCTTTTGAAATGAAGATGACCACTCAATCTCAAAATCCCCTTTCAAATTTCATTAATGGCGTTTTTGTAAATGGTGGCATCTTTTTATAAAATTAGAATTTTAAATTCTAAATTTAACCCGAACTAGTCCTAAATCAAAACCGATAAACTCTCAGGCTCTAAACTGTGGCGTTACAATGAGCCCGTATCGAAACGATCTTCTTCAAAACTAGCCGTTGAAGCCTGATGCAGCAAGCCATATCGAAATGCCTCTGGCCGTCTCGAAACGGATTGAGCTTTATCAAAATGGTTACAAACCGTTTCGGTACGAGTGACAGTTGAGCTGCATTTAAAAGACCGTTAGGGAGGTTTTGATCGTTAGCTATATCGAAACACAAAAGGGTGTTTTGAAACAGCACTACATCGTATCAAAATGGGCAAGCCCTGTTTCGGTATGCGTTTTGGTTGTTTCAAAATGTATCGATAAAGATTAGCCCTGTATCGAAACGAGTACCTTAAAAACACTGGTTTGGCTACTTAAAAATGTTTCAAACATTACCAAAATCTATTTAAACATCCTCAAACATAATTTCAAGCTGATTGAACTTAAAAACATTTTGATATCTTTTCAATTTAGTCCAAAACTAATTTTCAATTATTATATCAAAACACATATTTCTACAATCTCCCTATTTTTTATATAATAAAACCAACTTGAAAAATAATTGTTTGAGATTCTCCCCCTTAGTATTTAAGGATTTGAATAAGAGATTTTAAAATTTTAAATGAAATTAAAGCTCCCTCTTATTCTCTTGGAAAATCAATTTTTCAAACTATTTCTTCTCTTTTTGTTATATCAAAAAAAATTTGAATGACTTTTAGGCTCAAAATAACTTAAGAAAAAAATTGACACAATTAAATTTTTGGTTTTAAAAATGGCTCCCCCTTACTCATTTCATCATTGTTAGGCTTAACAAATAATCCAAGACTTTAAACAAAAGTTAGATAACCAAATGTATAAAATGAAAGCATTAAGCTTAGAGGTTACCCAATCTTCTTCTCAAGTGTGATTTGAGCATTCTTTGATTTTTGCTTTGCTTGACATTGCTCCAACACACCTACAAAGAACATTTACTTGGATTTTGGTATCCAAAATGCTTTGGATCCATTAACGTTAATTTCAATGTCTTTAGTTCCCTTAGGAACCCATACTTGTCTAATCCTATAAGATTTTCTCTTCTTTATAGGACAAGTATGTGAGGATTGACCATGATAATGGCAATGTGAGCATTTTGCCATTATGTGACAAGATGAATTATTGAAAACAATTTCTTTTTCTTTTGTTAAGCTTTCAAGCTTAACTTTCAAATCAAGATTTTCTTTTTCTAAAACATCTTTACTTGTTTTTGAAAACTCTAAATCTTTTTTTTTCAAAATTTCATTTTGGTTTTCAAAATCTAATTTTGTTTTCAAAAGAAAATCATTTTCAAATTCAAGTTTTGAAATCATTTTCTTAAATTTGGAATTCATGGTCTCAAATTCCAAAAATAATTCATCGAAAGCATCTTGCAACTCAACGAAAGTGTAAGAATTAAGCTCACTTGACTTAGAAGATACCTTAGGCTCATCGAGAGCCAAAACACCATCCACCTTTGGATTGGAGAGAAGGTTTGCACATGATTGGGCATCATCTTTCTTTTCTCCCTTCTTGATGCGATAGAGCTTCTCAAGTTTCTCATATATATGTTTGGCACTTTTGCATGTGGAGACTTTCTTGGAAACGTCTTCATTGAGGCCACAAAGAAGAGTGTGCATCGCCTTTGCGTTTAGCTTGGCCTTCGTGTCATTTGCACTCCTTTGCTTATTCTTCTTCTTAGGAGCTTCCAAGTAACCATCTTCGATGATATCCCAAATCTCAAAATCAAGAGATTTGATGAAATACTTCATGACATTGCTCTATTGGAAGTATGCTTCTCCTTCGAAGAGCGGAGGACACAAGATAGAGCGGCGTTCTTCAAATCTTGCCATAATCTTGAATGGTGGACTACGAGCGATGGATCTTTACTCCCGGATGTTAGTCCTTCGATGGAGACGAGGCTCTGATACCAATTGTTAGGCTTGCTAGGCTCAATTTTCTTCAATCGTTATGGATAGCCAAGTGGTGGAGAAGTTGGATTTTTTAGTGATTGAGGTGTGGAAGCTAAAAGATAAAAAGACACAATAATTTAGAGTGGTTCGGCCTTCTAAAAAGCACCTACATCCACTACCTTAGCTTTCCACTAAGGATTTCACAACCAATTCACTAATTGATTTGTCCCCTTTTCTAGGATTAGAAGGAAGATCTTATAATGATCAATGCTTTCTAGCTCAAAGCTTGATCAAATCCTCTCTACAAGAGATAAAGATAAGCAAACTAAAATCCCTCTTACAAGGTTGATGTTTGCACACTAAAGCACTCACCCAAACCTAAACACTTGAGCAAATTTGACAAATTAGGCTCACAAGTGTTTATACAATGAATGAACAATTTAATCCCTAAAGACAATTTGAAATCATATAGTTGTTGATAATTGAAGCATTAGTCTTCCCTTGATGCTTGGAGGTCCCTTTTTTACTCTCAATTGAGTTTGTTACCGTTGAGATTGATTTGGAGCCGTTTGAGCCTTTATTTCCCTCATTAAATGTTGTTCTAGAGCTGTTCGTATCAGAACACACGAGCCCGTATCGAAACGACCTTCTTCAGAACTAGCCGTTGAAGCTTGATGCAGCGAGCCGTATCAAAATGCCTCGGGTCGTATCGAAACGGATTGAGCTGTATCGAAACGGTTACAAATCGTTTCGGTATGAGTGACAGTTGAGCGGCATTTAAAAGATCGTTGGGAAAATATGATCGTTGGGGAGGTTTTGACCGTTAGCCGTATCGAAACACAAAAGGGTGTTTCGAAACAGCACTACATCGTATCAAAACGGGCAAGCCCTGTTTCGGTACACATTTTGGGGGTTTCTGTTGAGTTATGTGGGGCTCGATTCGATCAACCAATAATGCTCACCAAGTGGTGGAGAGATAGATTTTTGGGTGGAAGGGTTGTGGAAGCAAGAATGAAGATAGACACAATGATTTATAGTGGTTCGGCCTTCTAACAAGCACCTACATCCACTACCTTAGCTTCCCACTAAGGATTTCTCAATCAATCCACTAATTGATTCGTCCCCTTTTCTAGGATTAGGAGGAAACCCTTACAACGATCAAGCTTCTACCCAAAGCCTTGATCAAAACCCTCTTTACAAAGAGAAACAAGGAAGCAAACTTAAACCCTCTAATAGGTGTTTGTTTGCACAATGAAGCACTCACCCAAAACCTAAAACACTTGAGCAAATTTGACAATTTTGGCTCACTAGTGTTTGTCTCAACAAGAATTGACAATTTAAGTGCTAAGACATTTTCTTGATCATTTGATGTTTGACAATATGAGCATTAGCCTTCTCTTGATGCTTAGAGGTCCCTTTTATACTCCCAATTGAGTTTATAGCCGTTTAGGACCGTTGGGGTTGAAATAGAGTCGTTGGAGCCTTTAATTCCCTCCATAAATGCAGTCTGCAGCTCCCCGTTTCAAAACGCTCGAAGCTGTTTCGAAACACCCTCAATATAGAAAGAGCCGTTGCAGTCTGTCAGGGTACCCGTTTCGGAACACCCCCTTACCGTTTCAGAACGCGTATCGGAACGCTATAAGCCCGTACCGAAATGCCTGCATTTGAAAGTTAGTTGGGAAAGAGCCGTTGGGGTTTATGACCGTTGGGGTCATTGCCACGTGGGCGTATCGAAATGGCCTAGCCCGTTTCGAAACGCTGGGCAAAATTCAAGTCCAAGGAAAGCCCGTTTCGAAACTCGTTTCGAATCGAAAACGCTACTGGAGCCTCCTGTTTCGAAACGCCCTAAAGGTGTTTCGAAACACCTGGACAGGTTTGAGAAATTTGGCTTTGAAACACATATTAAACCAATTTGAAAACATCCCTAAACATATATTTGGACTAGGGAAATGTTTTAAATACTTTTTAAACAGTCCAAAACATTTTTCAATTATTATATCAAAACATTAGTTCTACAATCTCCCCCTTTTTGATATAATAAAACTCTCTTGAAAAATTGTTTGGGATTCTCCCCCTTTAACTTTAAAAATGTGAATAAGAGACTAAAGATATGAAATCAAATAAAGCTCCCCCTTATTCATTTGAAAAATCAATTTTTCAAACCATTTCTCCCCTTTTTGTTATATCAAAAAGAATATAAAACATTAAGTTCAAAAATAACAATAGAGGTAAAATTTTGACAAAAATAATAATTTGGTTTTAAAATGGCTCCCCCTTACTCAAAGCATCATTGAAATGTTAGTCCAACATTTATGATCATCTAGTTGAATAAACTAAGAATAAAACAAGTAAAATAAAAAACAACTAGAATTTTTACCAACACTTGAATTCAAGGGAGGATGTGAAGCCTTCCTTCTCCAAGTGTTCTTCCTTGTGTGTATGGAACTTCCCCTCAATGTTTGACTTGTTGAACATCTCCATCACACCTACAATAGACAATCAAGTAATTTTTGGTATCCAAATTGCTTTGGATCCATAAACGTTAGTTGCACAAATTTTAGTCCCCTTAGGAATCCATTTTTCAATGTCATCCTTTTTAGTTGAAGTGGTTAGTCCTTTTGGGACCCAAACACTTCTAAAATATTTTCCATTCACAAATCTAGGGGCACTAGATTGTCTAACATAAAAATTTGATTTTCCAAAATTGTTTTTCTTTTCAAGTTCCTTGGAAATCAAATCTTTTTCTTCTTGAACTTTTTGAAGCAATTTTTGTAAATCAAAACATTTTAATTCAAACTCTTCAAGTTTTGCTTTGAGTTCAAGTTTGGTTTTAGAAAGCAAATCATTTTGAATTTTTAACTTTGAAACCAATTTATTGTTTTTCAAAATGTGGCTTTTAAAGTCTAAAACCAAATCATCATGGGCATCTTGTAATTCATCAAAAGTGTAAGAACATGAAGTAAATGAATTAGAAGTTACCCTTGAATCTTCTTCGATGGCCATAAGGCAAAGGTTGGCTTGTTCATCGTCGGTGGAGTCCTCATCACTCCAAGTAGCCACGTATGCCTTCTTCTTATGGCTAGAAGTGCTTGCCCACTCCTTTCTTTTAGGTTCTCGTTCAAGCTCTCTCAAGGCTTTCTTCATGAACGGGGCACACTTCTTGAAGAGATGAACTATCTCTTCATCTTCATCCTCCTCTTCACTTGTGTAGACATGATGGCAAGTGGAGGATTTGAGAGCCATGGCACTTGCATTGATGCCAAGCCCTTTGATTTTCTTCTCTGCCATAGCTCTAATTTCTTCCCTCTTCTTCTCATGCTCTTTGTTCTTCTTCATAATTTGATGAGTAAGGAGAGACCCCATGAGTTCATCAAGCTTCAAGATCTTCAAATTTTTGGCTTCGATGATGGCGGTTCTCTTTGAGTCCCAAGACTCGGGAAGTGAGTAGATGAGCTTTCGAACATGCTTCTCCTCCGGGATGGCTTCTCCATAGCCTTTGAGACCATTGGTGATGGTGGAGAACCTATCAAACATCTTCTCGATGTTTTCTTCCGGATCCATTTTGAAGTTCTCATACTCCAAGGTTAGGAGCCCAATCTTGGTCTCCTTGACTTCATTTGTCCCCTCGTATGTGACTTCAAGCTTGTCTCATACCTCCTTGGCACTCTCACAAGAAGACATCTTCTCATAGATGGTTGGGCCAAATGCACAAAACAAGATGTGCAAGGCTTTGCAATTTAGCTCCATCTTCTTGCGATCGTCGGCACTCCACTCCGCTTTACTTCTTTGAGGCACGAAACGGGCCATCTTCAACTACATCCCATAGCTTGTAATCTCTTGATTTGATGAAGAACTTCATCTTTGTCTTCCAATGGGCATAGTGAGCTCTGTCAAAGAAAGGCGGTTTGTCGATTGATTGTGCCATTGAGCCGGTTGATGAAAAAGTGATCGAGCTTGCCGGATCTTCTCAATAGGATGTGAATCCTCTTCGATTGAGTCAAGCTCTGATACCAATTGTTGAGTTATGTGGGGCTCGATTCGATCAACCAATAATGCTCACCAAGTGGTAGAGAGGTAGATTTTTGGGTGGAAGGGTTGTGGAAGCAAGAATGAAGATAGACACAATGATTTATAGTGGTTCGGCCTTCTAACAAGCACCTACATCCACTACCTTAGCTTCCCACTAAGGATTTCTCAATCAATCCACTAATTGATTCGTCCCCTTTTCTAGGATTAGGAGGAAACCCTTACAACGATCAAGCTTCTACCCAAAGCCTTGATCAAAACCCTCTTTACAAAGAGAAACAAGGAAGCAAACTTAAACCCTCTAATAGGTGTTTGTTTGCACAATGAAGCACTCACCCAAAACCTAAAACACTTGAGCAAATTTGACAATTTTGGCTCACTAGTGTTTGTCTCAACAAGAATTGACAATTTAAGTGCTAAGACATTTTCTTGATCATTTGATGTTTGACAATATGAGCATTAGCCTTCTCTTGATGCTTAGAGGTCCCTTTTATACTCCCAATTGAGTTTATAGCCGTTTAGGACCGTTGGGGTTGAAATAGAGTCGTTGGAGCCTTTAATTCCCTCCATAAATGCAGTCTGCAGCTCCCCGTTTCGAAACGCTCGAAGCTGTTTCGAAACACCCTCAATATAGAAAGAGCCGTTGCAGTCTGTCAGGGTACCCGTTTCGGAACACCCCCTTGCCGTTTCGGAACGCGTATCGGAACGCTATAAGCCCGTACCGAAACGCCTGCATTTAAAAGTTAGTTGGGAAAGAGTTGTTGGGGTTTATGACCGTTGGGGTCATTGCCACGTGGGCGTATCGAAACGGCCTAGCCCGTTTCGAAACGCTGGGCAAAATTCAAGTCCAAGGAAAGCCCGTTTCGAAACTTGTTTCGAATCGAAAACGCTACTGGAGCCTCCTGTTTCGAAACGCCCTAAAGGTGTTTCGAAACACATGGACAGGTTTGAGAAATTTGGCTTTGAAACACATATTAAACCAATTTGAAAACATCCCTAAACATATATTTGGACTAGGGAAATGTTTTAAATACTTTTTAAACAGTCCAAAACATTTTTCAATTATTATATCAAAACATTAGTTCTACAGTTTCAAATCGTATCGATACATATTGGCCCTGTATCGAAATGGGTACCTTAAAAACATTGGTTTAGCTACTTAAAAACATTTCAAACATTGCCAAAAACCTTTTTAAACATCCTCAAACTTAATTTCAAGTTGTTTGGACTTAAAAACATTTTGATATCTTTTCAATTTAGTCCAAAACTATTTTTTAACTATTATATCAAAACACATATTTCTATAGTATCAAAGATGTGTGTACCCTTTTTTCTTCACTAAAAATTTTTTCCCATTGGGTTTTTATCTTAGTAAGGTTTTAACGAGGCACATTATCTTAATAGACATCCAAGGAGGAGTGTTATGAATATTTATCTATGTGGATATCTATAATGATAAGAACTTTATCTATGAGATTTGATTTACTTTATCATTAGTATTATTATTTGTATTAATTAGAGTTTAATGTATTATGTACTTTTTATGCCTATAAATAGATGAAGGCATTGTACACAAGTCTAGTTTTGATAATAATACGAATCTCTCTCTTTCTCTCATCTCTTTGTTATTTTATTCACAACAAAATTTGATTTAAAATAAAATTGTATTATTTGAATTTATTTATGTTACGTGTAAAAGTGTCTAACGGAATGTAGTGCAAGTGTACACGACGCAAGTAGTAAAGTGATATGTAAGTATCGGATATCGTCTCCACATGGACTGGGCTAATAGCTTTAACCTTAGATTGCTGCACAAGAGAGAAAAGAAATAGTTTAATAGTTTGTCACGAGATAATAAAGAGTACTGAAAATAAAAGAGTAAAGAAATTAGGATAGAGAGAATGGGTTGGTATTGATTTGCTCAGTAGTGTAGCTGTTGCAAAGTCTAGGAATCTCTGTTCTATCGTTGCGCCTGTCGCGGCAGCGGTCTGTTGTTTGTCGCGGCAGCGATCACACAACTCTATACTTCAAGCTTGGAAAGAATCCATGTTGTGCCTTGGCCTATCCCTAGGCCCAAGTCTGTCGATGAACACGTCTTTGATGATACCTTCCCTAGGTCCTATCCCTAGGTCCGAGATAGTTCAACCATAAACTGGAGAACCCGTACTTATTCCATTTGTATACTTAACTCTCCCGATATTAAGTAAATGTGTAATCTCACAATGCTCTCCTGATACTCTTGCAAGATGTTGAAAACCAGAATAAGCAAACTTGAAGTTTATTTTATTGAATAGAAGAAAATCCTAAAACAAATGCAATCCTTGCAACTACTTTACAGAATCAACCCTTAGCCCTATGGGAAGTTTAGAACATGATGAGAATGAGGAAAACGACTATGGTTTAGGGGAAGACGGCTATAGATGAAGATATCCTTCCCTAGGTCGAATTGTATGCCTTTATATAGGTATTGGGTTCAAGTTTTCTAATATGGCAAGAATACAAGTTTAAATTAAAATACAACTTTATTAAAGACTAAATCTTCAGAGCATATGTCTTTAATTCGTCATTTCTTCTTGCTTGGAGTTTTCTTCCTTGAACTTTGGGCTTGGCCTTCATTCTGATCTAGGGCTTGGAAAAATATATGAGTGCTCCACGACATACCGACTTAATTTTCTCTTTTTGTCGATGCCCACTTCATTTCTTCCCTTCACCATTGTTGCCGTCCTTGACTGCCACGACAGCGGCCATGGCAGCATTGTCCTTCTCGTCTGTAGTCCAGTTCCAGCTCTACTTCTTCACTGCCCTGCGTCTGCTTCTCCACTGCCCTCCATCTGTTGCAGCAGCTACCTGCAAAAGCAACCAATTTCAGCAGAAACTGGGACATTTGATATAATTGTGATGTATAAATGAAATCTATCCTAAATGCAATGAATTATGCTTGAATGCAGTAGAAATATGGGTTAAATTGGGGGTAAAATATAGAACTTTTACACACTCAACACACCCACAAACTCAAGTTTTTGCTTGCCTTCAAGCAATTTAGACCTAAGAAAGAAAAACAAATTTTTGTTTGGCTTAAAACATTGAACTTTTCCTTACCTACCATTCACTTTCTATTGTGAGCAACACCTTGTTGGGTAATTCAAGATTCATCTGAAACCTTGCTATAAATCTCGTGTAGTGTGTGCATGCTTGTGAACAATTATATGCCAAGACTCCCTTAGTTTACTAGAATAGTTAAGCTTCTAACTTGAATTTTTATGCCAATTTTCATCTTTTTGGAGGCAATTCTTAGGCTCCTTTAGTTTTTATGTAGACTCGATTCTATTTTCTCAAGCTTAAGTTTGACTAGAGCCGGTTTCGGGCACCTCTAGATAACTTCCTAGAGCCGGTTTTGGGCACCTCTAGGTGTATTGAGTCTATTTTTCTTAACTTCTTTTCCTAGAGCCAGTGTTAGGCACCTCTAGGGGCAACTCAAGTGTTTAAGCTTTTCTATTCTAGTTTACTAGCAGAGTTCTAGACAGTATAAAATTCACAAAGGGTGTTTAAGATTCAGAACTATAGTAAGGCTCTAAACTGCTCCTAAAATTATCCTAAAGGTACTGCCACGACAGAGGTTGTCACGGCAAGTAAGTTCAGTTCAAAGACTTAAGCCAAATTTTCAGTTTTTTAGCAAAAATAAACTAATTAAAAGACACAATTTTTAAACTTAAAGACACTTCATTAATAGAGGGATGCCACCCCCAAACTCAAGGGTTGCATTGCCCTCAATGAAAATGACAGAATGAAAAAAGAAAAAGAAATAAAAACAACATCACAAATATAACAAAATGGCAGACAACAAATATAAGATAAGAAACTTAAATGTTCAAGCATTGTCGTCGCCGCTGCTGCTGCTGCTGAGTCAAATCTGCTGACGGGCAGTGACTTGGAGAATGTCAGGGAAGGTCTCTAGTATGTGTGTCTCATCTGTTGAGAGACTCTTTCCTTTCTCTAATCTTGACAAGTGATCTGCAACTTGGTTCTTTGTCCCCTTTTTGTCCTTGATCTCAAGGTCGAACTCTTGCAGTAGCAGAATACAACGTATCAGTCTAGGCTTAGCATCCTTTTTGGCGAAAAGATACTTTAATGCAGAGTGGTCTGTGTGGACTATGACCTTCGTTCCAAGTATGTATGAATGAAACTTGTCAATCGAGAACACCACAGCTAACAGTTCCTTCTCTGTTGTGGTGTAGTTTACTTGGGTGTCGTTCAGTGTTTTGCTGGCATAGTATATAACATGAAAAAGCTTGTCCTTCCTTTGCCCAAGTGCTACCCCAACAACATAGTCACTAGCATCACACATGATCTCAAATGGTAGTTTCCAATCTGGTGCCTGTACTATCGGGGCTGTTACCAGCTTTTCTTTCAGAACCTTGAATGCCTCAGTACATTCAGTGTTAAAGTCGAAGGGACGGTTCTGCTCCAGAAGGTGGCATAAAGGTTTGGTGATCTTCAAAAAGTTTGCGATAAACCTCCGATAAAACCCAGCATGCCCTAAGAAACTCCTAATTCCCTTGACTGTTGTGGGTGGCGGCAGCTTTTCAATAACCTCGATCTTAGCTCTGTCGACTTCGATGCCACGGCAGCTTACTTTATGGCATAGGACTATCCCTTCATCCTTCATCCACCATGAAGTGGCATTTTTCCCAGTTTAATACCAAGTTCGCCTTCTTGCATCTCTCGAGCACTTTCTGTAGGTTGCCTAGGCAGCTTTTGAAATTGTCTCCAAAGACAGAAATCGTCCAGAAATATCTCCAGGAAATCCTCCACCATGTCGAAGAATATGGCCATCATACACCTCTGAAAGGTTGCTGGTGCATTACAAAGTCCAAATGGCATCCTCCGAAAAGCGTAAGTACCGTATGGGCAAGTGAACGTCGTCTTCTCTTGATTCTTCAGTGCGATGGCTATTTGATTATAACCTGAGTATCCATCAAGAAAACAGTAGTAAGGCTTTACCGCTAATCTATCAAGCATTTGATCAATAAAAGGCAGGGGAAAGTGATCCTTCCGGGTAGCTTTGTTAAGCTTCAGGTAGTCCATACAGACCCTCCAACCGGTCACAATCTTGGTTGGGATTAGCTCGTTTTCTTCGTTGGTTACCACGGTTATTCCTCTTTTCTTAGGAACACATTGCATCGGGCTCACCCACTTGCTATCCGAGATGACATAAATTATTCCAGCATCTAGCCATTTGATGATCTCCTTACGAACCACCTCTCGCATAGCATTGTTTAGACGTCTCTGGGCATCAATGGTCGGCTTGTGATCATCCTCTAAGAGGATTTTATGCATGCATAGTGCCGGGCTGATGCCTTGGATATCAGCGATCGTCCATCCAATAGCCTTTTTGTGCTGCTACAGCATCCGTATCAGCTGATGTTCCTGTTCCTGCATCAACTTAGAAGAGATGATTACGGGCAACGTATCATTTAAACCAAGAAAAAACATATTTGAGCTGCCCTAGTAGGGGCTTAAGATCTAGAATAGGTGGTTCTACAGTTGATGGCTTTCGAACTATATGTTCATTCGAGGTATAATTTAAGAGCTCGAATAACTTACCTGGACGATTGCTTATCCAGTTTACCTCCTCTTGATCTTCAGTATCAGATATATCAAATTCTGAGGAGCTGCTGTCATCGTTGCTGTCGTGACAATCTTTTAAATGGCTGCTGGGGCAGTGGCTAATTTTAATGTCATGGCAGTCCGACCTGATGCAGGGTTGGTCAAGGATAACTTTAGTGATAGCCTTGCATTCTTATTCTGCATCAGCATGTTTTATTGCTTGGAGAACATTCAGCTTGATCTCTTGATCGTTCACTCTCATAGTGAGTTCTCCTTTTTCCACATCAATTAGTGATCTTCTTGTGGCTAAGAAGGGTCGCCCCAGGATGATTGGTGCATTCTCATCTGCTTCACAATCTAACACAAGAAAGTCAGTAGGAAAAATAAATTTATCCACTCTTACCAGAATATCTTCAATTTTCCCTTTTGGATGAACGTAAGAGCGGTCTGCCAGCTGCAGTACGACTGTTGTGGGTCGTGCTTTTCCAATACCTAACTTCTGAAACACAGATTTGGGCATTAAATTTATACTAGCACCAAGATCATAAAGTGCATTACCCACAAACTTATCTCCGATTATGCACGGTATTATGAAACTCCCAGGATCCTTCTTTTTCTGGGGTGGATGCTTGTGCAGAATACTCATGCATCCTTCTGTCATTTTAACCATTTCAAATTCCCCAAGTCTGGATTTCTTCGACATGGCATCCTTGAGAAATTCGGCATAACCATGCATCTCTTTAATAGCATCTAACAGCGGAATATTGATGTGGACCTGCTTACAAATATCATAGATCTTCTTAAGCTGGGATTCTTGTTTCAATTTCTATAAACACTGAGGAAAATGAGGTGGAGGACGATAATCTGCAATACGTCCTTCCCACTGCATTCGAATCTGAGGAGGCTTAGGTTCTTCATCCTTCTCATCTGTCCCTTCTGCTGCCGTGACATGTTCATCGGCAGCAGGTTGTTTGTTGTCTGTCGGGGCAGCGCTCTCGGTAGTCGAATTTAGGGCTAGTTCTTTATCTGATTCAGCTTCTTTCTCTGGCCCTAGTAATTTCTTCCTACTCCTTGTCGTGATGGCTTTGCATTACTCATGTGTGGGTTGTCTAGCGTTTTCAGTATCGCTAGGGAATCCTCCATTCTGCCTCGGTTTAATATGCTAGGAAACCTGACCCATTTGTGTCTCTAGTGATTTTAGAGTAGCTTCATGGTTGGTCATCCGCATCTTTGTTTTATCCATGAATGACTCAATCTTCTTGACGAAGTGATTCATGTTCTCAATGTAAGTTCATGTTTGAGACATGAACGTAGCCAAGGTCTGCTCCAATATACTAGTCGTGGCAGCTGGTGGTTGTTGCTGCTGCTGCTGCCGAGTCAGTAATCTAGGTCTCCCTTGATTTTGAGTGTTCTGTGCTTGAGGTTTCATGGAATTGTTAGGGTTGCTCCAAGAGAATTTGGGATACTTTCTCCAATTGGGGTTGTAGTTGTTGGAATTGTAGTTCTGTTTGTAGTAGTTCCCAACATACATCCCTTCTTCTAATTGTAGCGGACAATCTTCCGAACTGTGATTCCCATCACAAGTTTCACATGCCTCTTCAGCAGAGTAGACAGGTTTTGAATCTTTTTTCAATAATTTTTCCACTGCCTTTGTGAGATATACCACATGTGTTTTTAGGGAGTCGTCGGCCTCATAGTCTTTCATAGCTAGTACTCATTTACCCCTCTTCTTGCTGTGGGAAATTGTTCCTTGTTCTTTGTCAGGTTTTTCAATACTACCATCGCTTCATCTGGATCTTTATCCAACAGCAATCCATTCGCGGCTGAATCAATTCTCATACGAGTCTGTAAGTTGGCAGCATTATAAAACTTAATTACTTGATTCCAAACGGGGAATCCATGCATCGGGCAGTTCCTCAGTAGAGTGGTAAATCTGTCTCAAGCCTTGTGCATTGGCTCGTCATCTTTCTGTTGAAAAGTAGCAATTTCGTTACATAATCGCTCAGATAAATGTGAAGGATTAAAACGAGACAAAAATTTATGAGTTAAATCTGCCCAAGTTCGTATTGAACTCGGCGTTAGTTTATTCCACCAAGTTTTTGCCATGTCCCTCAATGAATGAGGAAATAATCGAAGCATCAGTATCTCCAGATTTACTCCTGGTAGTCTAAACGAACCACAGATTTCCTGGAATGTTTTCAAATGTTCCCTAGCATCCTCTGTAGCAGCACCACTAAATTGGCCAGCGTTATTAATCATGTTGAACATGACAGGTTTCAACTCGAAATTTTCAGCTTCTACGTCTGGCAGGGTGGTCTCTAGTTCCACATGATCGTTGATCATGTAGTCTCGGCATGACCGGCATGCGGCATCGGCAGGAGGATCGGCAGGTTGTCTGTTCCTTCCATCTCCGAAAGGATCTTCAGGACCCTGGGGATTCCCTTGGTTGTTCATGGCCTCTAACTGTTCTTCAAGGTATTCGTTTCTGGCCAATACGAGTCGGAGTCGGTTCCTAAGATTGCAAGAGCGTTCGATTTCAGGATCTATCTAATACTCAGGTTCCTTTCCTTGTCTCGATCTGCGCATAAACAGAAAGCCTTGTGAGAAACACAGGTTGAACAATCCAAGAAAAAGAAGAAAAATAAAAGAAGTGCAGTAAAAATAGGGTAAAGATATGTTGCCAGTCCTCGGCAACGGGGCCAAAAACTTGTTGCGTGTAAAAGTGTTTATCGCAATGTAGTGAAAGTGTACACGACGCAAGTAGTAAAGTGATACGTAAGTATCGGATATCGTCTCCACAGGGACTGGGCTAATAGCTTTAACCTTAGATTGTTGCACAAGAGAGAAAAGAAATAGTTTAATAGTTTGTCACGAGATAATAAAGAGTACTGAAAATAAAAGAGTAAAGAAATCAGGATAGAGAGAATGGGCCGGTATTGATTTTCTCAGTAGTGTAGGTGTTGCAAAGTCTAAGAATCTCTGTTCTGTCGTTGCGCCTGTCGCGGGAGCACTTGTCGCGGCAGCGGTCTGTTGTTTGTCGCGTCAGCGATCACACAACTCTGTACTTCAAGCTTGGCAAGAATCCATGTTGTGCCTTGGCCTATCCCTAGGCCCAAGTCTGTCGATGAACACGTCTTTGATGATACCTCCCGGCGTGAATCGAAGGATGAACACCGATGTTGTTGAATTCTTCCTTAGCCACATAACCTCGTCCTATCCCTTGGTCCGAGATAGTTCAACCATAAACTGGAGAACCCGTACTTATTCCTTTCGTATACTTAACTCTCCCGATATTAAGTAAATGTGTAATCTCACAATGCTCTCCCGATATTCTTGCAAGATGTTGAAAACCAGAATAAGCAAACTTGAAGTTTATTTTATTGAACAGAAGAAAAACCTAAAACAAATGCAATCATTGCAACTACTTTATAGAATCAACCCTTACCCCTAGGGGAAGTTTAGAACATGATGAGAAGGGGGAAACAACTAGGGTTTAGGGAAAGACGGCTATAGATGAAGATATCCTTCCCTAGGTCGAATTGCATGCCTTTATATAGGCCTTGGGTTCAAGTTTTCTAATATGGCAAGAATACAAGTTTAAATTAAAATACAACTCAATTAAAGACTAAATTTTCAGAGCATATATCTTTAATTCGTCATTTCTTCTTGTTTGGAGTTTTCTTCCTTGAACTTTGGGCTTGGCCTTCCTTCTGATCTAGGGCTTGGAAAAATATATGAGTGCTCCACGATAGACCGGCTTAATTTTCTCTTTCTGTCGAGGCCCACTTTACTTCTTCCCTTCACCATTGTTGTCGTCCTTGGCTGCCACGGCAGCGGCCATGGCAACATTGTCCTTCTTGTCTGCAGTCCAGTTCCAGCTCTGCTTCTTCACTGCCATGCGTCTGCTTCTCCACTGCCCTCCATCTGTTGCAGCAGCTACCTGCAAAAGCAACCAATTTCAGCAGAAACTGTGCCATTTGATATAATTGTGATGTATAAATGAAATCTATCCTAAATGCAATGAATTATGCTTGAATGCAGTAGAAATATGGGTTAAATGGGGGGTAAAATATAGAACTTTTACACACTCACCAATTTATATTAAATTATTTTATATAAATTATATATTCGAGATTAAGACACTCATTTCTATATGAAATTTTTAAACTTAAATAGCATTTTAGGTTTTAAATTTTAAGGGTAAAGATATCATGCTTTTTTGTCAAAAAAAAATATCGAGTTTAAAGTTGTAATTTAATGTTATTATAAATATCGGGCTTTTCCCACTAGGTTTTTATCTTAGTAAGGTTTTAACGAGGCATATTATCTTTATAGACATACCCACGTTTGGTTTGGGGACACTCTCTCTAAGGGGTAATATTGTTTTCCCAAGTGTAGCACTTTTTTATTATTAAATGGTGGGAATGTGATTCACTTGAATTTCTTAGGTATTTGTTAATTCTCACCTCTTTGGACCATATTGCCTTTAAGTTAATGAATTTTGTTCATATGAATCCTTTGTTGAATTTAATTAGATTATTAAATATTTGTGGTGTAAATTAATTAAATATATTTATTTAATATTTAAATGGTGTTACACATATTTTAATATTGTTTAAATATTTTAATATATTTTTATTAATATTATATATATATGATGTTTATCTATTGAGATTGTGTATTGATTGAGAATTAATCATTTAGGAGTTTATTTTTAGTTTTATTTTTTTATTTATAAAATTTTACCATCTTACAAAACATTTTAGTAGGTTAACTTATGATTTAAAATTATTATCAGTATTATGCGACTTTTATATTTATTTTTACTATTTACTTTAATTTATTTCACAATTTATCACAAAGTAATAAAAAATTAAAAATTTAAACATCTTAAATTAACATTTGAAAGTTCAAAAAATATTTTAATAGAGAGTAACGAGTGTATAGAAATATAAAATATATATATATTTTTAATAATATTTAATATAATAATTATATTAGTAATACGATAAATAATATAATTCTATCACTTTTTGTGCATATATTTTTAACTTAATATTAAAAATTTAACATGTTAAAAAGAAATTATAACACATGGAAAATTTAGAAAATTTTATTTGCAGGGAACCTTTAGGATGTTCGAACTTGGCTCCCTCGATAGTCAGAATTACTAGACCTTTTATTTGATAATGATTAAATCGAATTTAATTTAATTAATTTTTTAAATTAATTCAAACCGACTATATTTGGATTTGCGAAATCAAATTACTAATTGAAAATGTACTGTTTGAGCTATTTTTGAGGGAGTGCTGTAAAGGGGTAGACGCCGAAAGGGGGAAGATTCCGACCGGCAACCAAGCGATTATTCGAATCTTGTCAACTTCTGTCCTATGGTTATAAATGAGACGAGACAGTTCGTGAGCTACTCAAGCTTAATTCGGTCAAAATTTGACTCGATTCGAGTACTTAACGAGCTGAGTTACTTGATACCCGACTCGAAAAGCTCGCGAACTACTAAAAAAATATAATATTTTTTAATTTATAAAATTTAAGGGCACACAAATTAATCTATTTGGAATTTCCATGAGTCTCTCAAAACCTTGGGGGCTCTTGAATTGGTTCAACTCCATTATTCGAGGGGATTCCATAAAGGAAAGGACATGGCTCCAAAGTTACTCAAATTATTGAATACGGAGCCAATGTCCTTCTCTAACTCATTATGAGGCCTTAAATTCAAGGCTGGGACCATATGAATTGTCATGTCTATATAGTCATCCAACTTTACACTTATGTCTCTAAAAGTTTTTACTTGTGGTTTTTTCATTTCAGTCCATTTAATTCATAGCATATATATGACATGTTTGGTGAATATTATTTCGAGTCAAAATTAGAGGATTGAACAATTTTTATAAAATTTTAGTGAATCTTCTAAAATTGAAAAAGCAGCTAAAAGTAGTTTTTTTTTTTTGGATTTAGATGATAGGGCGTTAGAGTATGTAATGATTCTTTTGTTATTGACAATTACAAAGAGGGTTTTTCAAATAACCTAAATTTGAATAATTTACATCCTTTTGAATTAAAACATATTCTCATATATAATTTAAATAATTATTTTTTTCAAAAAATAAATATTGACCTGATAATTCCATAAAATTTGTAAGAAAATATAATTTCATAAGTAAGAAATTAATATACACATTATTTAAATAGGCTTAGTTACGTTATATTAAAATCAATTGATCTGAACCAACAAGTATTGGATGCATTGGTAAGACATATTGCACTCTCAAGGAGAGAACATGAGTTCTAACCTTGGAGATGACATTGTTGGGAGGGGCAGCCTCGCACCCGAATATGGATCGTAAGACGTACATGTATATAACCAAAAAAATTCAATCAATCTGATGTTGATTCGACCCAAATGATCTGATTGTCACCTCTATTTGGCACATAACGGATAAAATTCGTTTGCCCCTTTTCGGTGCCCCTACATATGCCTCAACACTAAAAAAACACTACAAAATTAAATTCTAAGCCCTAACCCTAAATTATAAATCCTACACCCTACACCCTATACCCTAAAAATACACCATACCCTAAATTTTCTAAACCCTAACCACAACCCATAACCTAAAACCCTAAACCTTAAACCCTAAAGTTAATTTTGAGGGTGGGGACATATGTAAGGGCACCGAAAAGGGGTAGAGGAATTTCATCCCACAATAACACTACTATTATTATTATTATTATTATTATTATTATTAATTGAATTTAGAGAAAAAGATAATTATTCATTTGTAAGAAAAGAATCATAGCTTCGGAATTGAAAGCATGTGTAATGCATGATGTGTATGATTTATCATTCACGTTTAGTTAGTGAAATATGTTGAACATAAAATGTAGACCGAAAGAATATCGTGTAGCTGACGTGCCGTCCCTTTCTGTTCCGAGTTTTTCCAGAGCTGTCAAATAAATACACTTTGGGTTTTGATATGTATTTAATTTCAAGCAACGTTGAATTTGAATAGAATAGGCTTATCTAACAAGGTTTATATGGACAGATATATCTGATGATACAACAACTTAGTCATCAATCTTAAGCTAATCTAACCAGCCTTATCTCTCATAAGCCTTAAACCCTAAAAATACACCACATTCTTAATTCACTAGAGCCTAACCTTAAACCGTAACATTAGACCTTAACCCTAAATCCTAAATTTTTAGTGTGGGCATAAATAAAAACACCAAAAAAGACAGGTGATTTCTATTCTTTTGATGGTGCTTGTTGCTTTGTTGTTGGTGGAAACCTTGGTTGTTAATACTCAGAAATCAAAATTTGATATCTACTGAATCCAAAGGGCCATTCCTTTCCTTTTCTTACATATTTTTTGTGTTTTGTATTTACAATAAACTCTGGTCAAATTTAGTTAGAAGAGGAAAAGCAAGTGGATGGACAAAAGAAAGATGGAGTAGAAGTAGGAAAATTCGCTTAAGCAAATGCCCATATTAATTAAGCATATCCTGTTCATATTTTGGCTCAATACAAAACGCGTATGTTCTATTTTGATAACAAAAAAATATGCCAACAATAAATTATAAAACTAGATCGATTATATTTAAAAAAAGAAAGTCTTATAAAAATGTCAAAATGCAAGACCCAACTTTGGAAATAAATCAATTAACTTTAGGTAGATTTTGTTATATTAAGCAAAACACGATTAGAAAAAATTGAAATTTTCGATTCGACTTAAGGTGAAAAAACTCTCGAATGGATATTTTTTAAACTCGAATCAAATTTAAAAAATTCAAATAAAATTTAAGCTGTACAAACATACATTTAAAATAATTTTACTCGAATAACTCAAAACTTTTTTACTCAACTCGACCGAACGCTCACCCTTAATATTCATGATGGTGAATGAAATTATTTTATGTACAAATATACATTTTTAAAATTTATTTAATAGATGATTATAAAAGGATTTGTGCATAACTTTATTTACTGAATCTTAAAAGATGACTTTTAATTCATAAAGGATTTGTATTTATTCACAATTACTCTAAATTTGTGATTTATCAAAAAATTTAACAATCACGATATCCACTAATTAGCCTAATGGCTAAGATGTTTTTTTTTTGTCCCATTTTGTATGAGTTCGAATTTCGACATAAGAATATAATAATCTAGTCATTATTTAATAAAAAAATAACATTCAAATTCATAGATTATCAGGATACGCAATAAAATGGTCATTCTTAAATACGTATTTATTTAATCAGGAATTTAACTCATTTTAGTTGTAGATGTGTTGTGTAGTAAATTTGTTATTTAAGTTGCATACAAACAAAGATTTGACAACTGACTAGATTAATTGACGCATAATTTTGGTTTAATCTTGTTCCAGCGTTGTAGAAATCTGCTCTATAAAAGCTGTCGTGTCCCATTATGTTTCCATTACAGACAAAGGTGTTTAAACCTTAAATGACATTGCCATCCCTCCAGACCAACTACATCATAATTTCATAACAGAGAGAGAAGAGATTCTTCGTAGCCTACCCTGATTCTGATTCTACCGGAAATTAACCCAGATTACATTCTATTCTACCTCTGAATTTGTTTCAAGTCCGTGAACCTCTATAAAAAAGGGTCCAGAGGTTTTAGTTCTTCACACTGCAAACAGAGACGAGCAGCAGGGTTAAAAAACCAGAGACAGAGAGAGATAATAGTAATGGGTGGTTGGGCAATCGCAGTGCATGGGGGCGCTGGTGTAGACCCAAATCTCCCTAAAGAAAGGCAAGAGGAGGCTAAGAGACTCCTCACTCGTTGCCTTCATATCGGCATCTCTGCTCTCCGCTCTAACCTCCCTGCCATCGACGTCGTTGAACTTGTCGTACGTAACGTAACCAATTTGTAATTTTAAACAATTTCATTGGCGAAAACTGTAAAATGGGTGACGATATGTTGATGGGGGGAGTGGATTTTTTTTAATAATTTTCTCACTTGCGTCGTTTTCTAATTCTTATGGAATATGTTTGGGGTTTTGGTTTTGGTATAGGTGAGAGAACTGGAAACGGATCCTCTGTTTAACTCCGGGCGTGGTTCCGCCCTTACAGAGAAGGGAACGGTGGAAATGGAAGCCAGCATTATGGACGGACCGAAGAGGAGGTGCGGCGCCGTTTCGGGCTTGACAACGGTGAAGAACCCGGTATCTCTTGCCCGTCTTGTGATGGATAAAACACCCCATTCATATTTGGCCTTTGCGGGTGCCGAAGAGTTCGCAAGGAAACAGGTCCGGTTAGCCAGCCTTTTATGGTCCCTAGTGTTTTTGTTTCTTTGTTTGGGATCTTCGATTCCCTTGTCACGTGATGTATAGCTTAGCCACACAAACAATTTCATGTTTCTTACACGTGACATGAGAGTTAGATTCCTCCTATTTTAGAGGGGAAAAATAAAAATGGTTGGATTCTGCGCAGGGCGTGGAGTTGGTGGACAATGACTATTTCATTACGGAAGATAATGTGGGGATGCTCAAGTTGGCAAAAGAGGCCAACTCAATCCTGGTACGTTTGATTTCATTTCCCACTATCCCTAAAACGCCATTGATTCAGCAAATCACGTGATGGGGCCATGTCTGATATTTTTTTTCTTTTTTTGTTATCTGATGAGCAGTTCGATTACCGTATCCCATCCCTCGGCACTTGCGGTGGCGGCGCCGCTATGGAAAGTCCTATACAGATGAACGGTCTACCCATCAGCGTTTACGCTCCAGAGACGGTAGGGTGCGTGGTGGTTGACAAGGAGGGTCGTTGTGCTGCCGCCACCTCCACCGGTGGGCTCATGAACAAGATGAGCGGAAGGATCGGTGACTCGCCGCTGATTGGGTCAGGGACTTACGCTTGTGAGTTGGTGGGAGTTTCATGCACTGGGGAAGGGGAAGCCATCATACGAAGCACCCTTGCGAGAGAAGTGGCGGCGGTGATGGAATACAAAGGGTTGAGGCTGCATGAGGCGGTGGATTATGTAATAAAGTACAGATTAGATGAAGGCAAAGCTGGGCTGATTGCTGTGTCCAAGAATGGTGAAGTGGCTTGTGGGTTCAACACCACTGGGATGTTTAGGGGCTGCGCCACCGAGGATGGGTTCATGGAGGTTGGTGTCTGGTGATTGATTTTACTTTTACCTGGTTTCATCATATAATTAAGCCAGAGTACAGTGTGTAATTGTACTGGCTACTGCCCCCACTCGTATAAATTATCATCTTGTAATTGTATTACTCTTGCTTTCAAAAATTAAGCGGTAGGGCCTAGCCCTACTGAAACTTATTTTCCAATATTTTTTAACATCAAAGCTGTGGAGATTTAGTTTATAGCCTAGTGAAACGGGAATACATGGTTAAATCCACAAGTTACTTATTTGTTGCTGCGGTGAGCGTGGCCTGAAGACTGAAAGGCTTTTGCTGTTGCCTCAGCTGCACGGCCCTTGTCGCCTGTATTGTGCTTATCCCGGGTCAGGTGGACCACTCCCACCGTCTCCATTCTGGGTTCCTTGTTTTCACCTGGAGGTGATTGTATATCAACAGTATCAACCCTCATCTCGGTTGCTCCCTCTTCATTAATCCTTTCACTTCCCTACGTTGTATTCACAACCTTAGAATAACATTAAACCAAAATCAAAGAAGGGGAGCCGAGTAGGATCTTACCTTGGTGTTCATGTTGCAATGTTTAAGTAAGAGCTTAATGAAAATTAGAAAATTGGACTCTCCGGTATGTAATTCTAGGTATTTGGTACCAAAATGAAAGTTAAGCGTTATTTATTGAAGTTGGGTTTCAATGTTGAGCTGGAGGGCACTGGCAAGAGGGCACTGAGTTGGGACACGTTTCACGTTTCACAAACGGTGGCAGTTCCAGCTTGCATTGCTGCCAATTTGCTAAACACGTGCCCAGTTTCTCATTTTGTTGGATGAAAAGACACTTATAAAACAAGAAAACTACATATCTATTACCTAATTATGTTGGTGTTACTGTTTTGATGTCCAAAACGATACTTCAAAGTTATATTTTTGTTCGATTTTAGTACTTCTGTCATTTAAAATCAATCGAAATGTTTACATAGTTTAAATTAATAACAATTTTAGTCTAAAACTAACGCAATCAATTAATCTAGTCTGAAATTCTATCAATTTAAATATTATTTTAATTTTAAATTAAAATTGTAAATTTTTTATTTTCCTTCTTCTTATAGTTGAACACTTTTTTGAGTTTTGGGTTTAAAAAAATACGATAGAGTTAATGGGAGTAATACGAGCAAGAATACGAGGGGTGGGAAAGAGATTGGACAAAATAAGATTGAAGCTTTCCAAATATTTTTCGGTGAGAATATGACCTTGTTTGACAATTAGCGGATAGCGGATTACATTAGCTGATAGCTGATTTCTTTAGCTAATTTGACTAGCGGATTGTATTAGCTGATTGTATAAAAGTGTTTGGTAAAATTAGCTGATAGTTGATAGATTATTTAAACAAGCAAAATGACATATAAGGACATAATTATATTCAATATTTGTTTGAATAATTTATTAGTTATCAATATTTTATATTTAATAAGTATTAATTAGATCTATAAAATTATTTTTAATTTAACTTTCTAAACATAATCAAATGATTTATATATTAATTTATTATTTATATAATTATTTTAATATAACTTAATTAATTTAAATATACATATAAATATATGATAATAAAAAGAAAAAATAATTAAGATTAGCTTATAAATAGGGTGAAAAACATTTAATTTAGGTTATTTTGAGATTTTTGTTAACTGGGTAAGGGTAAAAGAGTTTTTACAATTCTAATATCAAACCTATAATCTCAAAAAGCTCATGAGCATTTTTAAAATTAGCGGTTTCACCCCAATCTGATATTCACCAAACAACAATATTAGCGAATTTGACTGGTCAAACCTCTAATTATGCTTCAAACCTCTAATTTTTGCTCAAACTTCTTTTTACCAAACAAGGCCTATATATAAGTGTTTTGGACTAAATTGATAATATTATAAGTGTTTTGACCTAAAAATGTTATTATACCAAGTTATGTCATCATTTCCGTTAATTTTTAACTACTAAATACCAAAACAAGAAGAAAAGAAACCATAACCTTAGGTACTATTTTGTTAAAAATAATAGTTGAAGTACCGAAACAATAACACAAGGATAGTTAGGTAATAAATATGTAATTTTCCCTATAAAAAAACCACTAGGTCTATAGCATTAGCAGTCTAGCGGAACGATTTTTTTTAAAATAAAATACCCAAAATTACAATAAGGGTTTACAAACTATCATTGTAAACTAAATACATAATTTAGACTTTCTCTTAAAACTAGCCACTTTAGATCAGACATGAATCATACATGAAAAGGTTATAAACCCATCCAAATACTTGATCGAAAATAGATATGAAACCTGATTGCATCGGAAAAACGAACCATAAAAAGGGATGACGCTATTGATAGACCACCGAGAAAACGCAAATCAGAGCCGAGCACCTGAAAAGCTCTTCACAAGTGCAAAACACATATCTAAATTCAAACTGAAGGTCCATAGCAGGGAAGATCATCATGATTACAAATAATCGTCATTTTGATTAGTCGTGGCGTCGTCAAATCAACCCTGATAGAAAACAAATAATGAAAAAACGTGCCAAGAGACAGAAAAACATGTTAAAAAGCAGAAAAACATACCAAACGGTAAAAAAAGTGTCATAAAGACGAATTTATTGAATTAAAAAGACTGAAAATTAAAAGAACGAAACAAATAAATAAAAGAGGGTGACCGACGGTCGACAAATAGCCCGAAAGCTATTGTCGCCGCCGGCCTATGTTCGAACCAAAGAGAGAGAGGCGGCACTAAGAAAAAAAAGAGAAAAACCCTAAGTGCGGAACGATTTTAAAAAAATATATAGATATTATAATATTTATAAAAATTTATGTGATTCAAAATCTAAAATAACAACCTATTAAAATTTTAAAATACTAAAAAAAAGATTACACTTGTTTGTGGAGGCTGAATCAATTTTCCAAGTGAGAGCTTTTCATTATGTGAGTTATCACAAATTAACATGAAAACTAAAAAGTAAATTTCATAAATTTAGCCGCAAAATCATTAAAATCTGTCCAATTGCACCTAAAACTCAAATTTAATCCCTCAATTTAATTCACTAAAACTAGAAAATAAATTTTAAAATTCAAATATAAATTTAACTAAATATAAAAAAATAAAATAATGAGCAATAATCTAGAAAAGAGATGGACCAGAGAAATTCGTCGAAAATTTTGCGGATGGATAACATCGCAACGGCTAATTCACAACTGAACAAATGGATGACAGCCGGCGGTTGGTTTCAGCTTCAATATTTATGAATGAATGTGATTGAGAGACTGTGAGACGGGAAAACTAAACTCTAGATGCAGTCAATTTTTTTTAATTAAAAAATATAGAATAAAATAAAAGCAAAAAGAAATCTACGTGATGAACAAAATCTAATACTTCCAACTGTGTAATATTTTAGGATGAGTCTAGAAGGTGATGAACACCGCTCCACATCACGAGTGTTACAAACTATTAAATACCATTATATTTCTTAATAACTTTAGATAAATATTAAAAATCGGGTCTTTTATTGTGAATATCATCTGCTTTTTCACTAGACCACTTATTGGGTTCTTAAAGTAGACTAGTTAAGACGGTAAGTATTTGTATCTTAAAATTCAAATTGATTGTTGATATGTAACTACCACAGTTAATTCTCTCTCAAATTTTATGATATGTATGGATCCGAGATTAAGGTAATCTCCAAGATAAAAAGGAATGAAGCCTTTGTAAACATAGGGACACTAATCCAAGTCACACTATCAGCTTGGAAAATGTTTTGTTGATTGTTTCTACAGTACCTTGGAAACATGGGTTATGGCTTCACTAATATGAAATTTAAACATGTAATGCAAATATGCATGTATTGTTTACAAGGAAGGGAATATTTGGACAATATTAAAGCAGTAAACAGATCCCTGAATGATGATGGTATGACAATGTGGTTACAACTTTAGGAAGACAAACTCTTCCACAGCTGAAATTTCTCCTGTTTTCTTTAATGCATCTCTGCTGGGTTCCTCATCCACACCAATGGTCATTACAGCTTGTTTCCCTGCTGCAATCCTACAAACACTCATGAAATTTACATTTACATTTTCCTCACCTAGTATACTGCCCACCTTCCCAATGATCCCTGGTTCATCAACCTGCCTGCACAGTATAATACTGCCTTCAAGGCTTACATCAACTCCCAAGGATCCAACTTTCGTCAAATGGGGTTTCCCCTCTTTCACCCTTCCTTCCACTGTAATCTCACCCGACTCGCACATTGCACTCGCAAATTTAGATTCAACGTTGGCAATTCTAATCTGGATGAACTCCACTGGCTTCTCAGGTGAACCATCCAATACTATCCTCTCTTCACTTAGCCTAAGTCCTCTCTGTTTAGCTATGAAGTCAGCATTCACTAAGTTCACAAAAACACTAGAAATTGGCTCAATTAGACCCTTGGTTATCATTGCTCGGAGCAACCGGGTATCAAGATCATCTGGACCTCTAGCAGAGGCATAAGCCACCTTTACAAACTTCACACCGCTTCCACCAGCCACCAACTGCACTGCCAATCTACCCAGCTTCTCAGTCAGTGCAACATATGGGGAGAGTTCTAACAGCACCTGTGATATTAAAACTAGAAAAAGTTGAAATGCACATGATTCCCAAACAAAGACAAATATCCAAGAAAATTGTAGCGTCTTTTTTTTTATAAAGGATACTTGTTATTTTGCATTAAGTGATGAATTATTTAACACTCTGAAAACAGAGAGGGTAATCCAATCGCCATTCATCATGCAAGAACAAGTAAATACAAGAAAAACAAAATTTGAGAAGGTACCTCAGCAGGGACCATTGGGGCATTTACAGCGGTTGCGGCAAGCTCCCCTTTCAAAGCCCCAACAACAGCTTCAGCAATTTCAAGGGCTACACCTTCCTGGTAACAATACAAGGCAGTAAAACCGATATAAGAAGAGGTAGAAGCCAAATTCGATAGTCAAGCATGTACCTGAGCCTCTGTGGTACTAGCACCAAGATGAGGAGTTACAGTCACATTTTCATGCCCGATTAACTTATTCTCTTCTAGAGGTGGTTCTTCTGTTAATACATCAAGCGCTGCCTGCAAAAAGCGCATATAAATGAATGTTCAACCAGAAAGCAGCAGATATCTTCTTATTTATAAGGCTTTCCAAAACATAAAACATTGATGATTCAAACTTGTTTTCCTTCCGTCCTCTCCCTTTCTCCGAAGGAAATATAAATATCATATTAATTATTAATTAAACTTGACTATGAACCTGTAGCAATGGAAAGAAGAGTGAAGAAGCTATAAATTAAGGTGTGCAAGGCTAGTGGTATATATGAATACATACCTGAGCAACAATCCCTGCATCTAAGGCCCGTAGTAAAGCTTCCTCATCAATAACACCACCCCGGGCCACGTTGACTATACGAACCCCTTTCTTGACCTGAGAAAAAGCCTCATCATTGAACATTTTTGATGTAGCAGGGGTGAGAGGCATGTGCATGGAGATGAAATCAGCAGTTCTTAATGCTTCTTCAAAGGACACCAGCTCCACACCAATGGCACGAGCACGGTCTGCTGGGGCATAAGGGTCATGTGCGATTACATGCATTCCAAGTCCCTTGGCTCGCCTGGCTACTTCAGAACCAACTTTCCCGAACCCCATTACAGCAAGTGTTTTCCCCACTAGAGATACCCCAACATACTTGCTTCTCTCCCATTTCCCTGGACAGACCCAATTCTTACATAAATGTTATAAATTTAAGAACACAGAAAAATTTTCAACTTTCAAGCCATTCCTTCTTGTTTATTTAATTTTTAAGTTACAAGTTTTTTTTTTTCTTTTTGAAAATATCAACAGGCAAACTAATACATTAAACAGATACCAATTATAATTATACAACCAAAGACGAACGCGAGATATTACATGTCGGGCACGAAATTTTAAAAAAATTACATTAGAAATTTAGATCATCAATAAAAAAATCTAAACTATATAAGAATTTAAAATTTCTAATATTGCAAACCAGCAGCCCTCGTTGCATCCCTGTACAACTACAACAAGCTCTCTATTTTAAAAAATGAAAAGAGCACACAAAGCAGTTGAAGAAATGCCTAAATGACGTTTAAAAAGAACAACACACCCGCTTTAACAGAAGCATCAGCCTGGGCAACGTTCCTGGCCATAGCAGTGAGCAAAGCAATCCCATGTTCCGCAGCCGCAATGGTATTGGCTGTAGGCGCATTAACCACGAGACACCCATGCTCCGTAGCAGCCGACAAATCCACATTATCAATCCCAACACCAGCTCTCCCCACAACCTTGAGCCTTCCCATAGACGACTCAAACACATCCCGAGTAACCTTGGTTCCACTTCTCACAATCAAAGCATCACAAAGTGAAATCTTGGTGCAAAGCTCTTCAGGACTCAAGTTGTAAGAGCAGTCAACGTTTGCGAAAGTTTTAAGCAGTTGGATGCCGGCGTCACCGAGCTTTTCTGCCACAAGGACGGTGGGCTTTGCCTCCAATACAGTGGCTAGTACTACAAAGGTTTTGCGTTTTCTGGGGCTAGAGGCAAGAGAAGGGCGCCATGAGAAAGAGAGAGAGCGCCCTGAGAAAGAGAGAGCTGTGTCTGGGGAGATGGTGAGGTTCCATGAACATATTGTGGACATTGCTTATTGGCTCTCCCCTCCGCTTTCTCTCTCAGTGTTGGATTCACGGCAATCCTCTATCGAACGGGAATCCTCTGTCCCTTTTATTTGCTCCTACTTCTGCCATCTTCTTCCACTTTTTCTTATCCCTACTTGTGCCACTTGAATTTTATTGGTCCACATGTGCCTTCAATTTTACAATCTCAATTTATACATCGAGTTAACCCATTTTTTCACTTCATCTTCTTTACTTTGTATGCCTATCCAATGACTTGTTAGAAGATCTGTTAAAACTTTGCATGTCTGCATATTGAAAATTATTGGTTGTTTGAATTTATTTCATACCGGTTCATAAGAGTATAAATTAATCTGTCATGTTTGTTTAAATTTTTAATATTGTGTTTGCGTTCATGTTCATTTAATTATTTTTTAGAGGTGGTCATGTTCGTTTATTTAGCATTCGCGAACATGTTTGTTCATTGTATTATAGTAAAAATGGTGAAATTGCACCACTAGTCTTAAGTTCCTTAGACTTCACGGTTTGAACTCCAAAGTTCACCTTGTGTTCAATTTAGTCTCTATCTTCACCAATATTTAAAATGTAAAAAAAGAAAAATGAGAACCAGGTAAACGAGCTTGTTCGTGAACATAAACGAACATAACACACCTCCGTTCGTGTTCGTTCGTTTAAATTTTGTTCTTACTCTTTTATTTAGCTTAATAAACGAACATAAAAACGTTATATGAACGGTTCGTCGAACGTTTTGTTCATTTACACCCCTACCGGTTCACAATGGACCCCTAATGTTTTGAGACCTTAAGATCTTGAACGGTAAATTTTTTCACTTTAAAGGATCGAACACTTGATCATATTAAGAAGATTATTGCTCTAACTCTTGTGAAAACCAAGATTGAAAGGTTGTCCACGTTTGACACTAAGGGTGACTGGGTGAGTAATTGATCGAATTGAGTTAAAATTTTGAGATAGTCGAGTTGACAAGTCATATTTTATCATTTAAATTTTATTTTAAAATTTGAGTCAAATAGAGTTTATGAAATTCAAGTTAAGTTGAGTGGAATTTTTCGAGTTTTTGTTCAAATTTAATTGTAAAACTATATATATAATATTATGGTACTGACTGGTTTCAATTTAAATGACTTTCTATAACCATATATATATATATATATATTTTCACAAGTGTGATTAAGATTTGTAATGTTATTTAATAAATCAAATGTCATCTAAAATTATATAATATGTTTATAATACTATTTTTTAAAGAATGGATTTTGAGGGAAATAATTATTGATTGGAGTATAAAAGAGTATAGAAATTGATAGAAAGAAAGAATTTGAAAAGAGTTGTAGTCAAAGAACTAAATTGAATCAAAACAAAGAGTTAAGAGATTAAATTGTAAAAAGAGGAAATTTATTTTAAAAAAAGAGATTATATTGAAGTTATACCGCTGAACACCTGTGACGCAAAACACCGTTGAACACTATTAATTTTTTAATGACTTTTAAATAATTATTAAAAATCTCAAATACTTGACATGTAATTAATCATATTCAAAATAAAATTAAAAGAAATTATCCTATGAACTATCTCACCGCCTCATCCATGGTCCTATCCAGTTAAATAAAATCTTATTATCTTTATTTTCTAAATAATATTTTCTTATAAGTTAAAATTACAAATTATCATCTTCTTTCTCATACATAATATATTAATGAAGAAAATCCTAAAAAATAAAAAAAAAACACAGCATAAGTTTAATTCTCGAATCAAAAGAAACAAAAATAAAACAATTAATTTTAATATGTTAAAAACCTTAGGATTAATATATTGGAGTTAAAGATGCTTAATTTGTTGTTTATCGGAGAAATCCGAAGCTATTTTCTTTCGTTTATGGATTGTGCAATAATTATGAGATTGTATCGGGGTTTTCAGGATGTTTGTAGGGACATGAAATGTCGGAGGCGCGAGAAAAAAATATTAGATTACCAACTCATTACGTCTTTGTAATCTCAGTTAATAAAGTCTATTTATTTTATTTATTTTTAAAGTAAATCTTTAATTCTTTCTTACATATAAATAAAGAGAAGATGATTATTTAAAAGTTACTTTGAGGTGGATATACTTTATTAGCTGAGACTATGAATGATATGGTAAACCGAATTCATTTAATAATTTCTCAGGCAGGAGAATTTGAATATAAGCTATTGGCTAAGCTCGCCCGCCGAGATGTCTATGTTCTTGGGTAAATTTTAGGGTTATTACGTATTATAATTATTATTTTTTATTTGTGGAATAAGTTTTTGGGGTGTTTTTTATTTCAAGGATTTTATTCATTAACATATTAAAATTAGTATATGAGCCCTGAGAAGAAAATGATTATTTGTAATTTTAATTTATAAGAAAATATTGTGTCCCTACAATTAGATGGTAACATGTGTCACCACCTGATTAAATGATTAATTTATTGAATTTAATTAAAATTATGGCTAAATTAATAAAATTTGTAAGTAACATAATCAAATGTGTAATTGTTTAGATTTATGTTAATTGGCGCATCAGTTTCTTCATTAAGATTTAATAACTTTATTGATACCAATTAAATAGTTAAGTGGTAAAATTACCCACAATCTCTTATAACTTCTACCTTGGTCCGTTAGAAGAACCTATCCGTTAACGAATAGCCCAGCACCTTGCAGGAGTTTCATGTTTTGAGGCTATTTTTTTCATGGAGGATTTGAGAGTAGAAGGCTTTCACCTTATCAAGCGAGATCAGACTGTTCGCCATTGCTTCTGTTACAAACAAGATTCCATTGCCTTTATTCTTGGCGAAAAGCAAGTAAAGGAATAAAAAAAAGTGAACAAAAGTTATCGGATGTAAAATTGAGATGTTAAAATGCACACATGAACCAATAAAATTTAAAGGGCATAAGCAGGGATGGACAGAGAGAAATATTAAGGGATATCTGCACTTCTAAAAATTTTAAATATCTCTGTTGTTAATTATATTTTGTATTTTTTATATTTTTAATTGATAATTTAATTTTATGTCCTCCAATATTTTGTAATGTCACAGCTCTTACATTTATGATATAAATTTCTAATAGTCCGTGTCTCTTACATAAAATATTGCGTTAAAGTAGCAAATAACTATTTCTATTCAAACAAAACATTGGAAATTCCTTTTTCAAAAATTTAAAATACATTTAAAATGTTTTGCATCAAAATTAATCGTTTAACTTAATGATTTTGGATTTATACTTCGTATATTATCCTTGGGTAACGAATTTAAGGAGAAACTGCACAATTACTCATTAAATTAGGATATGTCTCGTTTTGGTCAGTACATTATAAATAAATTTCAATTTTGCTACTAATCTTTGAACTCGCATCATTATCTTCTATCTTTCTATTAGTTTAAATTTTCCCTAAACACCGTTGTATCTTTAAATTTTTTATCTAATGATATTTTGTATTTTTTAATTTAAATTTTAAATAAATAAAACATTTGTTTCTTGTAACTCAAACTTAAATATTTAATACATATTTATGTAAAATAATTTCATCATCGTTAATGTTAGATATAAACTTTATAACTATTTAAAAAGTAACATAATTGTATGGAGAGCCAATAAAATAATAACCCCAAATAGAAATCATTTAGCAAAATACAATTTTGTTATTATGAATGGAGTTGGTCAAAGGGATTTGATTATCGGAGTTGGAGAAAAAGCACGAGCCAACATGACACCAAGCTTGACCTCCGATATGGTGGTAAGATGAAGATGGTCTGTTTTCAGAGGCAATCCCTTGGCGTCCACACACTTCACATTCTCCATCTTTATCTCCATTTGAGCTTTTCTCACCGTCTCTACATATCTACCTTCTCCCGAGGCAAGTCCCACCTAAAAATAATGGTGGATCCAGAAATATTTTTAAGATAAACACACATAAAATTTTAAATTTGTAGAGTGGACATGAATCATAAATATTAATAAAAATTAAAGACTAAATCATAAAAAATAAAAAATTTGAAAAGAAAATATGTAAAATTTAAAAAGCTCAAGTAGGCACAGACCACATTATTATCCAACACGACCACAAATCCAACAAAAAACAATATTGCAGACACTAAATTAAACACCTGGATAAAAGGTAAGGATGGGAGCTTAAGATCAAAACGCAAGTCCTGGATCAATTTCACTAGCTTCCCTTGATATGCATCAGCCCTCTCCTTAGTAACCGTATCACTCTCCCCTTGATACCACAATATGGCCCGAATTCCTCCACCGTCCTTCAATGACTCGTTGGCACGCATCACCATTTGATTGTACAAACGACTTCCCTTTCCCCATTGGTTTATTGATGTCCCACCAACAGCACATGGGACCAGACCCACCACCCCAGTCCCCGGCCCATGAGTTCGAATGATCTCGTTGGCAAATGCCATCCCCGGTCCGATCCCGCAAACATTCTTCACATCGATGTCTGCATGGAGGGGTTCTCGTGCTTCTTCCCAAGCAAGATTAGCGGTGAATCGGAGGACGGAAGGGTTGGGTTGACACTCGGGCGGGACGTTTCCATCCCATTTTCCATGGTTGACGCCGCCCCTGCCAGCCATGTTACTCTGTCCTGCTAGGATAAATATGTCCTTTGCAGCGTTATCACACAAAACTGAAATGAAATCCGCAGCAAACAACATAGAGAACCATGCTATGAACTTGAACATGTTCTCTGACCGCATTGTAACACCGATTTAGCTTGAGTGTACGTACTGAAAATGTTTTAACTTTGGTTTGTTCTTTATAGGAGTAATCAATTCGATAGGATTTTTGACAATTAGTAATGGATATGATTGCCATATTTGGGCAATGGATTTTAATGACAGAATTTTTTCACGAGACTTTCAAATTTTTAGAGAAAATTTTATTATTTGGTAAAATAAAACTAAAAGTTTTGTTTGGTAGGAAAGATGGAAACGAGTGAGGGTGATTTTTTTTTAATCTAATAGTACATTATGACGGATTCAATTTGGTTTAATACCATGAGAATACCATATTTGTGATTCAAATATTTTATTACCTTTGAATAAAGTTACCTTGATTGATAAACAACTTTTTGAGCCAAAATTAGAGGTTTGACCAGTCAAATATGTTAATTTAAATGTTTGGTAAAATAAAGATTATAATAGCGGATTGGAGTCAAATCTCTCATTTTGAAAAGCTCTTTTTAGAAGCTTTTTGAGTTAGAGGTTTAAATAAAAGACTTGTAAAGACTCTTTTGTCCTTAATAATTATAGTTTTTTTTCTTCTAAATAACATAAATTTGAATAACTAATAAAATTAAAAAAAATCATAAATAAGAAATTAATATATACATATAAACTTAATAATTAATAAAATTATAATCAAAATATAATTTCATAAATAAAAAATTAACATATACATCTAAATTTAATAATTATTAAAATTATTTTAAAAAGATAATTTCACAAATAAAAAATTAATATATATATATCTTTTATATATTCTTAATAATGATATTAAAAAAATTAATTTTCATAATCTAATTAATATTAACATATACAAATATTAAAAACAAATAAATTATTCAAACAAGTATTGAATATAATCATGTCCTTATAAGTCATTTTGATTGTTCAAATAGTCAAACAACTATTAGCTATCAATTAATTTTACCAAACACTTCTATACAATCAGCTAATGTAATCCACCAATCAAATTAGCTAATGTTGTCTGCTATCAACTAATGTAATATGCTATCAGCTATCCGCTAATTGCCAAACATGATCATTGTTTAAATATAAAAATTTTACAATGCTCGACGAACACCGCTGAACACCACTAACACTGAACACCCATTACTAGAAGTAAGATTTTTAGTGACCATTTAATTGCGGCGATGAAGAATTTCATCACAGAAAGTAAATTATTTGTGACGAAATTTGTTTGTCTCACTATTGAAATGAGTAATTGTGACCTATACTTGTTTGGTCACTCTTTTGGTAACAATTGTGACAAATTTCAATTACATCACAAGTAATTCGTCACTAATAGTGTTTTATTGTGACCGAAGCAAGTTGTCATATAAATTCGTCACTGATAACATACTCAAATTGATACCAATTTCTTCTTTGAGAGGAAAGATTTAATAGTGACACATATCAAAGAGTCACTATTATTATTTATAATTGTGGAAATAAAAGTATTTTACTATTAAATTTACCTTTTTATAATAATATAATTATAACAGTCATAATTTTTGTCAAAATTATATAGTCACTATAGTTATATAATTGTGATGACATCTAATTGTCATTTTTCATTTTTCACTAATCAAATCTTCAATTTAAGGTTGTTTTTTTATGAGTGATGTAATAGTGACATTTAAGTAGTCACTATTATCAATCACAATTGTGACAATAATTTTTACTTTATGAAATGATTGTGACAATTATAAATTGCATCACTATTAGTATCTTATTAAGTTGTCGTTATCAATTCATCACCGATTAAATTGACACTAATTTTTTTTTGGTGGAAAAAAGATGTAATAATAACAACATATGGAGTCATTATTGTTATTCCTAATTGTGATGATAAAAATATATAAGAATAATGACGATGTCAATTAAGAATTTTAGCTATTTGTTCTAGAGATTTTTTTTTTGAAAATGGGTTTCTTTTATTCGAGATGCCAAAGACCGGTGCCTCGTTAAAAAACCTTCCTAACCTAAAGTGGAGGAAAAAGAGTGCACCGAGTCAATGGAGGAGTACATTAGCACATAACACAGTCACATAGGTTATTCAATACACATTACTGGAACTCTAAAACTAGGAAATTGATAAATCACCCGTCCACCTTGCGTGGATGGCACTTCCCGTCGCCCATGTTCTCTGTCAATCTGCTCCAACGGACCAGAAAAGATTTGATTCATGAGTCAGCCCTTCCTTTGCCAGCCGGTGCGCAACCACGTTATTTTCACGGTACACATGTGACAGCTCCCATCTATTCGTCGAACACATCCTTTTGCACTTCAAAGCTAGCTCTTGAAAACTTGTCGGTGCTGCGTTTGGATTCCTCCCCCATAAAGTTGCGAGTTGACAGTCGGTTTCTATAATTAATTTCAGTATCCCATTCCACTTAGACGCCAGAAATAATGTCCCTGCTTCCACTATGCTTTGCATTTCAGCTCTTGTTGGTTCCGACACTCCAATGTTTTTCGAGAACTTTATCAGCGTCCGCCCCGAACTGTCACGCAGAACACCACCAATTCCAGCGCGCCCTACGTATCCGAGAACTACAGCGTCGATGTTGAATTTTGCCCAGCCAGATGTCAGGGCTTCCCAACCGATACCTCTCGAAATTTTTGCTACCCTTGCCAGGCATAAGGCCATGGTAGGGTTTCTGACAAATTCCGATATCGAGACAATTTTCTCCGGCCATTTGCTCTTTATCCAATGCCCTATTCTTGTCAAGGCAATGTCGAAAGTTTGTGCAACCGTAAAATCTTTTTTGTTGAACACCGCATCATTCCTGCATAGCCAAACAGTCCACACTATTCCGAAGAACGCCATGTGCCACACCTCTCTTAGCCCTTGATTACATTGGGAATTCACCCATATCAGAAGCCACTCCTTAACAGAGTTGGGAATTATCAAATGAAGATTCCAAAGCCTGCTCTAGTTTTGTCATACTCCCCACGTAAAATCAAAGTTGCATAGAATATGGTTTGTGTCTTCATCTTCCTTTTCACACATATAGCATAACTTTCCATTTAAGCTCAAGTTACCTCGTTTTGTTAGCTCCTTTGTAGCTGGTATTCTTCCGTGTATTGCCCTCCAAACAAAGGCTTCAACTTTTGGCGGCGCCAAGTTAGCCCAGACCACCTTCCATATGTCTTCCCTGCAATTGTTATCACAAGTCACCAAATCACAGTAACCTTTGGCTGTGTAATACCCTTTCGATGAGCCATTCCACATGAGAGAGTCATTTTCTAGAAGGGAGTGATATCCATTGTTGATCGTATCCAAGAAGCGATTCCAAATATCAATTTCCCAGTCAAACAGGTTGCGTCTCAACTCAATGTTCCACGCCCATCTGCCATTTATTTTCTTTCCAAATTCATTCACCATTCCCTGTTTTTTCGACGCCACCACAAATATCCTAGGGAATGCCATCTTTAGATACTTCATAGCTGTCCACTCATCGTCCCAGAACCTTATTCTATTTCCCAATCCGCACACAAATTTTATATTAGCATTGAAAGGATCATCGGAGTACCTTAGGGAATTTGTGATTGACCTCCACATTCGAGATTGGTTTTTGTTAGTAGTCGCGTCTGGTAGCAAGTTCCTGGGATCAAAGTCGTATTTTGCAACTACTATCTTCCTCCACAAACAATCCGATTCAGTTCCAAAGCGCCATAGCCACTTATTCAAGAGGCCTTTATTTTGAATTTTCATATCCGTGATGCCCAAGCCACCGCACTCCTTTGGTTGACACACCTTTTCCCATTTAATCCAATGGATACCCCTTTGTTTTTTCGCTCCCCATAGAAAATTTGCAAACAATGCATTCATCTTCTTTGCTACTTCACTTGGCAGTTCGAACAGGGACATGTAATAAAGGGGGAGACTCGCCAAAACCGATTTTATCATTGTAATCCGACCACCCATTGATAACAAGTTGCCCTTCCAACCCGCCAGTTTTTTTTTCCATTTTGGCGATGATCGGCTTCCATATATCTTTGTTATTTCTTTTATACCCCAAAGGTAATCCCAGATACACCGTGGGAAGAGTTCCCCAACACCAATTGTTGTTGCTAGCCCAGCTTTTACCAACTTCTGGATCAACATTCAGCCCCAAAACCATTGTCTTCTTCTCATTGAGTTTCAACCCGGAAATAACTTCAAATATACGTAGGATCCTCTTTGCATTCAATACATATTTCTCCTCCGCATCCATGAACATAATTAGATCATCAGCAAACTGAATATGGGAAACCTTGATCTCGCTATTCCCAATCTTGACTCCAGTCAGTAAATTGATGTCTTCAGCCTTTCGAATGTAGCCGCTAAGCACTTCACCAACTAAATTGAACAGAAGGGGTGACAACGGACAACCCTGTCTTAGACCTCGCTTGATTTTGAATTTGTTTGAAGGCGTTCCGTTAACCAAAATCGATACGTTGGGGGAGGATATGCACCAATTAATCCATTTTCTCCATTTTGTACCAAAGCCCATGTTTTCCATCACCATATCAAGGAATAGCCAATCAATTGAGTCGTAAGCTTTATTAAAATCTGCCTTTAGAATCACTGCTCTCTTCTTCCGGTATTGGATGTCATGGATAATCTCATTCGCAATAAGGGCGCAGTCCAGGATTTGACGGCCTTTTACAAAGGCGAACTGCTGTTCGCCCACAATCTCTCCAATCACACTTCCTAGTCTGTTAGCTAGTAGTTTTGCTGCAATTTTGTACACACTGCTAACCAGAGAAATCGGTCAAAATTCATCCACCTTTACTGGATTTTCCGTCTTTGGGATTAATGCAATAAATGACTCATTTAGCGACTCATCAATTGGCCTACCCTCAAACAAACTGATCATGAAGTTCATCACATAAGGCTTTACCTACAGCCAAAATTTCTTGAAGAAATTCCAGTTGAAGCCATCCGGGCTAGGGGCTCTGTTTCCATCCGAGTGCTTAATGATATCCCACACTTCATTTTCATCGAACGGTTTCTCCAAATTATTTGCAGCTTCAGAACTCAGTTTTGGTAATTGGATCCCGAGATTGAGTAACGGTAAAGTTCTGGAGAAATTGTATTGTTTCTTGAAATGGTCCTCAAAAGCCGATAGTATCTGCTTAGGTTCTACAATCTTTCCTCCATCGGTTTCTAGAGCAGTAATACTATTTCTTTTTTGGCGCAAGGATGCTGACAAATGGAAGAATGCAGTGTTCCTGTCGCCTTCTTGGAACCATCTTAATCGGGATTTCTGAAGCCATTCTCTTTCGACTTTAATGTACATGTGCCATAGTTTATTTCTGAGCAATTTGATTTCTTCCCATGTATCACTGTTAGCTTGGTTTGATACTGCATTGTTTTCCAGTTCCGATATTTTCTTCTCAAGGTCTTCAATCGAATCTGTATTTTCCTTCTTCTTTTTATTAGCCCAGACCTTTGTCACCACTTTAACTTTCTTCAAACAATACCTGATATCACCATTATCCACCTTTGCACATGTTTCCTTGATCAACCTATTGTATTCATCATCAAACGCCCAGTTATTAAACCACTTGAATGTCCTTTTGCTACTCCTTGACGGGCTCTGTTTAAGCACTACTGGGCAATGATCTGAAATTCCTCTCGGCAACACATTTTGTTCCAGCGATGGCAAGTATTGGAGGATTTCTGGTGAAATGAAAAATCTGTCCAACTTGCTTGCGACATTCTGATTACCTTTGAACCATGTGAAGGAACCCCCTTTCATCGGAAGGTCGATAAGCCCGTTTCTTTGTTGGAATTCTGACAGCGTTCTCATTTGAGATTCACTAGACGGACCACCACATCTCTCCTCCGCCTTCAACACACAATTAAAATCCCCTCCAATGATAGTCGGGATATTTGAACCATCCAAAGCTTCGCTTATCTCGTTTAAAACAACCTTTCTCTCATTGGGGTCATTCGGGGCATATACATTTACAAATCTGATTTCACCGTTTCCTTGTACCAGATGTCCTTGACTCATAATCCAGCTCTTCCTTATGATACCAGTGTCTTTTTTGAAGAAGTTGGGATTCCATACAGTGCGAATTCCCCCCGATAATCCAGTGGCCGCGGATATGTCCGCTACAAATAGTCCTAGTTTTTGCATTCTTCGTGTAGCCCATAGGTTGATTGATTCCATCTTCGTTTCTTGGATAAACAACATGTTCAATTTACTTCCATTTATTAGATTACAAGCAGCCCTCACCTTTTCTTTCCTACCCATACCTCTAAGATTCCAGGTTGCAATTGAAAAAGACATATCTGGGATAATAACACATCAGGAACTTCAAAACGAACTGACCTGGTCAGTTTTGTTCATCCCTTTCCAATTCCTTCATCCTCATTCTCACCGAATCCATGGGCACTCCAAATTTGACCCCCAATTTTTCTCCCACCGACACCGTAGCTTCCGTTTCTGATGCATAACCCCATTTTGATGCCACCCTTCCTTTTGTTTTGCTTGAAGTATCGAAATTCTTCATGGATTTTGCTTTTTTATTCCTCTTTGGAGCGTTTTTCTTTGAAGCCATTTCCTGAGAGTGAATCATCTGCCAAAAATGTACAGAGGTTGAGGGGATAAAGGTAGACTCTACTTCAGTTATATTCACCTCTTGTAGCCTGGATTTATTTGATAGAGATGGACTATTTCCTGCTTCCTTCCCAGGCGATGTAACCTGGCCCACGGGGGCCACCATTAAATTACCATTCTGGGCTATTGAGTTATCTACACTCATAACTGGCACCTCAACAAGTAGTGGATTGGACCCAGAGTCACATACCGAGTGGGCTTGGGCATGTCCCACCGTCCTGACACAGCAAGAACCGTTATTATCTTCTTCTAGAACGTTAGCCGAAGCGTCGTGGTTGTCTTGAGTTTTTTCCATCTCCTCGTTACTGTCCCTGTCATAATGATTGTTCTCGAATTCTTGACTAGGAATAAAGTCTTCATAAATTCTTGGTGCATCCCCCAAGGCGAATGTTTGCCTGTTTCCTCCTCATCAAACGGTGACCGGCCGTCGAGAAACCGCCGATCTTCTTCGAATTCCTTTGTGCTGATTTTCATCTCATGTATTACACCGTTGACCAACACATTCAGTCTGTCCGGGATTACCGAAATTTTTTTCACTGCAACTAGCAGTCTTGCCTCATCAAATCTATTCATCAATTTAGTGTCCTTGTCATATGTCTCCCCTTGAAGAATTCTTCCGACCAAACCTGCAGTGGTACGTCCTGGATCACCACCCACGTTTTGATTTTCCGTTTCCCATCATAGCCTTCGAGTCTTTCAAGTTCATCGAACCATAGCCGTAGCATTTCATTTCTATTGCTCCAAACTTCTCTCATGTCTTCTTCCGTACTAAACTGAAGGACTGCCAATAAGCCATACCACGGGCATATCTTCATATTAATGCCGTCCGAGCTTAGGGCCTCTTGAACCACTTCTAGGTTATACATATTTTTGATATTCCCCACCAGACACTTTTTCCTCCATGCCATCTTCTCCGCTTGAACTCTTATCGATGAATCCTTCTATTCTGTTGGTCTGGTACATTCTCCCTCGTCTATTATTACGTGAACAATCCTATCATTGCAACTCTCCCTACATGTTTCGTCCTTTGGGGTATCCGGGGTCCGGTTTGGCTCTCTCCTTTCCACGCCAAGTAGGGCTTCTTTGAATGTTCTTTGGTCTTTGTACCTATTGTGCACTGGAGCTGGTTCTGGCTGAGTTTTGACTCTCTCATTTGAATGTTTGCTAAACTTGTTTGCCACCGTTCTGTCTGCAAAAACTCTAATTCTGAATCCATCCATGAGTCTTCCATTGCCCCATCGGATCGCGTTCTGTGCCTCCCTCGTTGATTCAAATCTTACAAAAGCAAAAGTTGTGTGCTTTCCTTCCCTCTTGTGGTTTTTTAGGGCTATGTAAACATCCTTCACGTTCCCGTATACCATGAAAGCCGCTTTTAGGGTATTGGGTTGTATTTTTTTGCTCACGTTCTCCACGAAGACGTTGACCACTGGATTTCTTTTCTTCATAAACAACGGTTTCCTTTGGAATCTGTCGACCTTCGCCGGAAATGTTCTTCCTTGTGCCGATCTTTCCCTCCGGTCCATCCCTCTCTCGCTCTCTCTCTCTCTATTAAAAGAGGTATTATAATCATTTAAGTAAGCGAGGATTATATTAAAAAACGATATTTGTTCTAGAGATTGTTGACAAAAACATGTCATTATTAAATTTACCTTTCCATAATAATATGAATGTGATAATTGTAACTTGTGTCAAAATTATGTTAATTGTGATTGTATAATGATGATGAAATCTGCTTACTACTATAATTTTTACACCAATCAAATTATCAAATTTGCACCAATATTAAATAAATTGAACTAATATCTAATGATGTTATTAAAATTTATAATAATATTAAATTTTTTAAGTAACATCCATATACCAATATATATTTACAAAATATTTATAATTTGAATATAATAAAAATTAATTAATTAAAAATGATGGGTAGTATGTATAAGTAAATAGTAAATAAATAGAGAAAACATGAATAAAAACAATTAAATGAATTAAAATGAGTAAATATAAAATAAAAAAGTTTTTTTTGAAAGTTTAGTTTTATTGATCGACGACCTATACCCCGTGCCTCATTAAAAAACCTCCCTAGCCTAGATTGGAGGAAAAAGAGTGCAAAACGGGGCAAGGACACAAATAAACACACATTCATAAAGTTTTAGAGCATGGATGCTCACTAATCACTACCCGAGAATAGCAGGATTACGAACTAACAACGACTAACCTTAAAACAAAACACACAACACTTCACTGTTCAGCGATGTTACTGGGCACTGCAGCGAACCAAATGAGGGGCTGTGATCTGTTAATACCGGATTTGGCAAGTTTGTCAGCGGTACCGTTAGCCTCTCGAGGAATGACACTGATGCTCCAAATTGCAGAAGACAACAAGCTGCGAATTTCATCAATGATTGGCCTGAACACAGTCGGGGAACAATCCGATCTCAGCAACCATTCACCAATGTTTCTGCAATCCGTTTCTAAAATAAGAACAACCTTTTGATGCCATCTGGAGTTAGTGAAAATGACAGCAGCCTCTCGAAGCGCAAGAAGTTCCGCAGAAGTAGCATCAGTAAATCCAACCTGTTTAGAAAATATTGACAACAGCCTACCCTCCTCATCACACATTACGCCTCCCACTGCCGCTTTACCGAAACCACCAATTACCGCTCCATCAAAATTAAATTTTATAGAGCCTTTAGGAGGAAAATACCATGAAGGATTAACTCTCTGTTTCGGAGCAATTTTCCTAAATGAATAGGCGCAGAGATTTGTAATAAACTCAGTAATCGAAAAGGAAGAAAGTGGCCATTTCCACTTGCACCACCATCCGAGACGGAGGATGAAGGAGTCGAATATTTTCAGTTCTGACACCACTGAATTTTTAAACACAACCTCATTTCTTGATAACCAAATGGACCAAATTAGGGCGATAAATGAAAGCTGCCAAAACTCTTTAGAGATATTCGGAGGAGAACCACAATCCCACTAAAGAAAAAGAGAGCGTACATCACCCGGAAAGACGCTGGACAAACCCCACAGACCGCGCCATCTCTGTAACAGTCCCCACATAACCAAGCAATTGCAAAAGAGGTGGTCGATTGTTTCACCCTCACGAGAGCATAGAGGACAAGAGGACAGTGACTGAGGAAGGACCCCCCGCTTGACAAGTTCAGCTTTGGTAGATACTCGGCCATGTAGAACCCTCCACAAGAAAGCCTCTGCTTTGGGCTGAGCTAAATTAGCCCAAACTTTCGACCACAAGACATTATGATCAGCATTAGACGTAGGCAATGTTTGGATAAAATTCTTGGTGGAATAGCAACCATCCGAACAGTTACCCCAGCGGATGCTATCCTTTCTCTGCATTGAAAGAGAGGCACTCTCGATTCTATTCACAAAACGCAACCAAACATCTCGCTCCCAATCAAATACATCTCTGCGCAATTTAACATTCCAGACCCATTGTCCATCCATCAAATAACCGAAGCTCGCAACTGCACCTGACTTGCAAACTGCTAAGGCGAAAATCCTTGGAAAGTCAGCTTTAAGGCAGTTCGATCCTACCCATACATCATGCCAAAAATCAGTGTTTTTGCCATCACCAATCACCAAACGAACATTATTTGTGAAGACGTTGTCACTATCCGCAAGAGGGGAAGTAATATTGCGCCAAATCCAAGATTTACCTTGTGGCTTTGTATTAGAAGGCAGCAGCCTGAAGGACTCATGCTCATATAAAGCTGATAGGATTCTTCTCCACAACCCGTCAGGCTCTACGGCAAATCTCCATATCCATTTATTGAATAGAGCGCGGTTTTTCAGCTTGAAGTCAATAAGGCCCAAGCCCCCAAAACATTTCGGTCGACATATAGATTCCCATGATATCCAGTGAATACACTTTTTGTCCGAAGCTCCCCATAAAAAATTCGCTACAAGGCTAGTAATCCTCTTTGAAACAGCCACCAGAATTGCGAAGAGTGACATAAAATAAATGGGCAAATCGGAGAGAGCGGCCTTAATAAGAGTGGTTCTCCCCGCAAACGAGAGCAGCGCAGGCTTCCACCCTGCAAGTTTCTTCTTTAATTTATAACGATCGACTCCCAAAGTTGAGCCGAATTTTTCCTTACTCCAAGAGGAAGGCCAAGATAATGGGTTGGGAGACAATCTTTTTGGCAGTGCATCAATGAAGCCCAATGAGAAATACAACCATCATCCACATTAATTCCAATCAACTTTGACTTATTTCGATTCAACTTGAGCCCAACACATACTTCAAAACCTTTTAAAATTCTTATAACATTCCGGATTTGGCTCTCACTAGCCCCACAAAAAATTAAAAGGTCATCGGCAAATTGGATATGAGAAACCTCAATGCCGCTTGACCCTATTAAAACTCCGTTGAAAACCCCACCAGAATTGGCCTTTCGCAACAGCGCGCTAAGAGCTTCAGCCACTATGTTGAACAAAGGTGGCGATAGGGGGCATCCTTGCCGCAAACCTCGTTTAATTTTGAAAGGGGGGCACGCGGTCTCGTTGACCAAAATAGAAATGGAGGCAGTGCTAAGACACAGAAAAATCCAGTGGCACCACTTACTTCCAAATCCCATTTGTTTCATAATGCTAATTAGAAAATCCCACTCTACGGTGTCATAGGCCTTCCGGAAATCAACTTTGAATAAAGTACTTTTCAACCCTTTTCTCCGGACGTAGTCAATTACTTCATTCGCGATCAAGGAACAATCTAATATTTGTCTACCCGCACAAAACGCAAACTGATTTTCTCCAATGATAGAACCCAAGACTTCGTCTAATCGAACTGCCAAGACTTTAGCCAAGAGCTTATAGATGCAACCAACGAGACTTATAGGTCTAAAGTCATCGATCGAGGCTGCATTGTGTACCTTCGGGATGAGAGTTATAAACGAGCTATTAAAAGAGAAGTATGATAAATCGCCAGAGTGGAATCTAGAAAAGAACTCCATCACCTCACCCTTCAGCTCACCCCAGAATTTTTTTACAAAGCCCATGTTAAAACCGTCGGCGCCGAGCACTTTGGAAGACTCTAACCGCGAAAGAACACTTGAAATTTCATCCAAGGAAAAAGGCCTCTCAAGCCTGTCAGCCTCCTCCCTGCTGATACGCCCAATATTACAGTTGAGAGGGTTCACCGGGAGTGCTCTAGAATTATTAAAGGATTCTGAAAAATGCTGGGTGATTGATTCCTTGATAGCTGAAGGATTTGTAGAGACGACAGTGCCGCACTTCAATGAAATTATTTCTTCATCTCGTGGAGGCAGCTAAATGGAAGAATTTGGTGTTGCGGTCACCTTCTACTGCCCACTTGATTCGAGATTTTTGAATCTACTCCCGTTCTTCCTTCCGGTAAGCATCCCACAGTTTCTGTTTTTGATTGACCAGTTCCAATCTCAGGCTACTGTTTGAATTAGCTTGCAACATCTGGTCTTCTATCGACTGACACTTAGACTCTAGAAATGGTATGGACTGGTCGGTATTACCACGATTCAACTCTACCCATTTTTTGGTAGCTAGTCTGCAGCACTTGAGCACATTAACAATACCATCCCCTTTCTTAGAGCAGCACACGTCTTTGATCAATTCCACATATGAAGCCTCATCGGCTAAGTAGTTGAACCACTTGAAGGGTCTTGGACCCCAACATTCTCCCATTAAATATAGAGTGATCGGATTATGATCCGACAAACCCTTAGGAAGCGAACTTTGAATCAGCTCCGGCCAAATACTCAAGAAATCAGCAGCTAAAAGGTATCTGTCGAGGCGACTACAAGATGGGTTCTCTCTACAATTAGACCAGGTGAATCTGTTACCTTTGAGGGGTAGGTCTACTGCTTGCAAATCATTGATGAAATCGTCGAAGACTCTCACCGCCTTCTTTTTCAGGCTCATCCCAATCTTTTCCCCAGTGCTTCTTACAACATTAAAGTCCCCTCCGATTATGAATGGAAGACCGAACTTGACAATGGCCTCATTCAGCTCCGCTAACACTGATTGTCTCTCTTCATCGTCGTTAGGAGCGTATATGTTAACAATTACACAACTCATATTCACACTGACAATTTTTCCGACCAAGATAATGAAACTCCGATGAACCTCATGCCCAGTGTTATGAAAGAAAGAGGTGTCCCAAAGAGATATAATACCCCCTGCCGCCCCAACCGATGGAGAAAATAAATAATCAAATGAAGATCTCTTCCCACATAAATAAAACAGAAAACTTTTCTCAATGCATTGTAATTTAGACTCCTGTACAAATAGGAATTTCGGCTTCTTTGATCGGAAGATTCTTCTGACCGCAGCCTTCTTCTCGGGTCTACCAAGGCCACGGATGTTCCACGACAAAAATAATAACTTATGCATAAAAATTAACCAGAAACTTACCCACACAACGAGCACCTCAATTCCCGACATTTAACTCGATTTCCTTTAGACGATCTAGCACGGCAGCTTCAGGCGCCCTGAAAGTCAGTCCCGACAGTTTACAGATGTCTAGCGTAGCCCTGGCTTCAACATCTGCTTCACCGGACTCAATTCTACACAGATTTTGATTGGATGAGACAAGAGCCTCCTCCGGCACGGCCCCTGAATAAGCCACTTCCGACGGAGCAGAAGAGTCATGAACTTTCCTATTTTTGGCAAGGGATACCCTACCACCGCTGCCTCTCGGAGAGGCCCTGCCTCTCGGTTTATCCGCCGAGTCAAAGCGTTGAAAAGGGCTTGTAGCACATAAGGAACCAGCCGCCCATTTGGGTCTAATGGAATATAACCCGGTGGACACATCCAATATAGGTTCCAAGGAAATACTGAGGCCCGATGAAGATACCGGCCCAACCTCATTAGAGATGTGGATATCAACCAAAGAGCCAGAAAGGTTGGGTCGATCAGCAGCCTGAGGCCCACTGCAGTCCACCTTAGGTTCACCCATAATAATTGCTGGATCAGTAGTTTTCTCCAGAGAAATAGCACGTGTTGAGGAAAAGGTATCCTCGTCGTCTTCTTGATTGATCCGCCGCAAAGGAGATAAATTCCCTTCTTTCTTGGAACTATCTTCTTTATCTCTTTCCTCATTAACAACATAACGACAATCCATGTCAGCCTCCTCCTGACTCTTCGAATCACCCTGATTGATCCACACCCGCTCATCTTCAAACTCCGACGAGGAAACTTTCAGCCTGTGGATTTCGCCGCTGAACGCCACCAAGACGGATGGAGGAATGTCCGACAAACAGCTTACTCCTACCAGAACTCTTGCCACGTCTAGCCTTTTTTATCTCTGGTCTCATCATCCAAACGAATAACTCTGCCCCAAGAACCGGCAATTGTTGAAAGCACAGATTCATGCCAACTCGCCAGGGGAATTCCCTCCAAGCAAACCCAGATTAAAAGTTTCTTTGAGTTCATAAAATTATCAACAGTGTCGATATCTCGAAACCAAGAGCTTAACATTGATTCCCTCATGTCTCAGAAAATGGGGACCTGCTCGTCTTCTTCAAATTTAAGGATAGCAAAATGTCCAGACTAGTGGCAAACGTTGACATTAAACCCTTCAGACCTTAGGACTTGGTCCTTAAAAAAGTATTAATTTATTTATTTCCTAATTCAATAAAATAAAAATATTAAATTTCTAAAATATAAATAATTATAAATCTAAAAACTTTTGAAAGAGAAAAATAAAATTATGATTATTTAAATAAAAAAAAAAACATTTTCATCGTTTCAAAACCCATTTACTCTCATGTCTCGTCTCCATTAGCAAGACCCCTGGTGATTCAAGCTACTATTTAAAATTATTTTAATTTGAAAGGATGATGTTGGTGTGAGGACGGGTAGAATTGATGACGCCGCTTCATATCGCCACCATTACTGGTCAAATAGAAAGAAAGCATTGCTTTGATTCCTCATGTTGGATCTGGATCTCTTTGGTATTTCCTTTGATTCCTCGTACGGACTTGCCTTCTATCTTAATTTATTATCTATTATCATAAAAGATTTAGCAAAGAGATTATTTTTGCTGATTCTTGACTAAATTTGCATTGAGAAAGTTTTTAATTTTTTTCTTCACAAATTTAACCAATAAGGATAAGTGCCAGCTTTGGATCAAAAAAAAAAAAAAGGATAAGTGCCAGCTTATTAGTTTCTTCATCACTTGATCGTACCAGGTAATTAATGATTAAATTGTCTAGTTTGTGATTTTAGCACATTAGATATTCACCTTTGTAACATTGTAGATTTTATGTTTTATAGTAAGCTACTTTTCTACAATATTTGTACTTCACTAAGAGCTAAGGGGTTGATTTTTAGTTTCTCCGTTTGTATAATTTGAAGAGGAAGCTAGGTACTTTTAATGCCAATATTTATTCTTACTATCATTTCTTAAGGAACCTTTGGAAAAAAAATGAAATTTAAGGATCTCATTTTCCTTTTCGTTAATTAAGAAAAAATATATAGGATTAACACTAAACACAGTTGTTTTTCTTGATCAGTTGATAGTTATATATCCATAACGTTTGATATTTTTTTTGATCAAAAGAAGGAACTTCATTAAAAAGCAAAAAAGAAAGTACAACGTCCGTACAAACAGAGACCAAACATAGAACATCCGAGGAACATCCAAGCTGAAGAAACCCTAAACCAAAGACAAATCCAAAAAAACGAAATACAACAGCTAAAACCCGCAAAACAACAACCGTAGCCACCTCGTGAAGAGGAAAAAAAATCGCGTCCAACGACCTCGTCGTGGAAACTGTCGGCGATCTGAAGCAGACTTGGATAAACCTGGCTAGGGACAAAACGTGCCTTCCACCATCTTGAAGGGGGATAACTCACCATGGCATCACCTGAGAGCTCTATCCAGAGGCAGGATTCCATTACCAAAATAATGGTCCTTATCAAGGCGATTGTCGTGTTGAACCTCGACCAAGACCTAAGCGGCGCCGGGACCCTTGCCCATTCCAAGCTGAAAAACAATGGCATACCCACATAAACCGAAACAAAAAATGAAAAACAACAATACCTAAGAACCACCAAAGCAAGAAAATATTGAACGAATTGCAAGGAAGGCAGTGATTTGAAAAGATGCCTATAAGCCTTCCCTTCATAGGCATCTTTGCCTGAGCCGATCATGGCGTATCCGGATAACTCTCAAAGGAATTATCTGGTTCAAGAGCAAAGGGAGCTTTGGTTGTCGAGGATGGTCCTGGTTCGTCACCGTCACTAATTTGGATTTCCTCATTGAGGAAGAAATTATCATCGACGCACATCGAAGGCATTTTTGTGATATTCTTTCCATATGGGTCGATTCCGAGTTCGATCAATTCAACCTTGTCCACCATAATGCGTGTGCATTCCATCGAGAACTTGCGTCTCGCAGCTTTCCTTATGAGCATGAGACGTTTGGTCTCAAAAGTCTTTCCTTTCTTCTTCCTCTCAATTTCGTGGATTATTGTTGAGGAGTTTAGATACGATGAGGGGAAAAGGGCAGCCTTTAGAACATCTTCATTTGCCGTGTTGTCTTTTTCCGAGATGCACCAATTGCGTGGTGCAACTTGGACAATGGTGTTAGATATTTGTTCCCACAATTCCCTTCGTTTGATCTGGCTGAAAAACTCTTCATCTCTTTCCTCCCGTTTTCGTTTTTTGTCACTTGAAACGACCATTTTATCGAAGCCATCCGCCAAGATATTTCCCCAAGAGGCTTTCGCGGACACTGGTGGATATGTGGGATTGGGATTTTTAGCACAATTTGATCAAGAATGGTTGGCCAAATTTGCTTCGTTTGAAATCGCAGGTGCAGGCTCCAGGGGTAAGCTAGAATTTATAGAGTCCACTGGATGCTGAGGAAAAGTCTTTTCGGAGGTACCAGGTATAATCTTGTTGCCGAGATTTGCTTCTTGGTAAGTCACAATTGTAGACTCCAAAGGGATGCTAGAGCTCTGTGACCCTAGGTAAGCACCAGACTGCCCTATTTCTAAAATAGGAAAGTAGTCATTGACTTTGGTAGGATATGAAGTGACAACTGATTGTTCCTTAACCGAGGTGACCACAAACTCGGGATATCCTGAGGAAATTACATTCAGTGGGGCCCTCGCCTCTTTGTCTTTTGTGCTGCCCATGGTCAACCTTTTGTCGTTTTTCGCATGGCCCTTCCAACGTTCCTCATCGGACGTGCAATGGGGTAAAGAGCGTGGTTTGCCTCCGTATGAGGCGTGAAGCCAGGGACCAAACCTGCCGGCGAGCTTGAAGAGAGTGGTGTCGCTTCTGTATTCCCTTTCAACATGTCCGATTTTGCCACAACGGAAACATAACTTTGGCAAGCATTCGTATTTGAATGCAACTTCGAGAGGCTTGTCCCTCTTTCTATTTAGAATAAAACTGGTTTTTTGGGGATCTTCGACCCTTATGGCCACTCTCAGACTAACCGAGCCTTGCCAGTGGGTCTTGCTGTCGTCGTCCATGGAGGAGCTGTAGAAAATGGGAAACAGCTTGCCAATCCTTCTGACGTTATTCGGTGTGATCAAACCGATGGGTAAGTTGTGGACTTGCACCCAAAACTCTTCCAGGGAAAAATCGATTTCCTGAAGGGTTTTTTTTTTTGCTGCCACTCCTTTAGAATAAGCAAGGAGTCTTGTACTGCCCAAGGTTTGTTTCCAAAGACCCTGTGACACTCTTCCGTGGACGGAAATATGAAGAGAAAAAAATTTCGGCCAAGGTCGTAACATTCCAACTTGTCACTCTTCCAAGCTTTTCGCAAGATTGTCGTTATCGCCAACGTTTTGATAGGCGAGGGTGCCAAGAGCTTTCTTACGAGGGACTGATTCTTCAAAGTGAAATTCACCTCCCCATCTTCGTTTAGTTCCAGTTCATCAAGGAACTCCTGGCTATAAAGGTTTGGGTCGGTGGGGTTAAGGGGAAAGCCGTTATTAACTACTCCTAGGCTTAAAGAGGAGGAATGAGGCATTGTCGCAGAGCTTGAAGTAAATGCACTAAGGTACCGACTCAATGCAGGAAGAAAAAAAAAGGAGAGGGAATAGGCAGTAAATGAGTTGGTTAAAAGGTGGCAAGGGTGGAAAAAACTAGGGAAAGCGAAGACCTTGAGAAGAAAAAGAAAGGTGAGGGAAGGAACAGAGGCTAAAAGCCAAACCTGACCAAAGTAAATCACACCACCCTGGTCCAGCAAGCTCGCTGAGATTTCCGAGAGAGGATGCTTTGAGAGAGGAGAGTGAGCTTGTTCCGTTCACCCATAACGTTTGATGGTTGTCTCCTATATGTACATTATTTTTGATATAGTACCCAACATCACCACCTTGAAAAAACAGCTATAGACAACCAACAACTTTTTAATTTACTTGTTTTGGTACTCTTCAATTATATATTTTGTGTTGGTACACTTAGGCGTGATTGTTTACTGATTGGTGATAGATTCATTGTTCAAAATCAATGCGAGTAAAAACCTTATTTATGCTTTAAGATCTTATTGTCATCATTATGTTTCCCCTTAGTATAATGTACTTACTTATCTTATTGTCTTAATTCTTTTATTTTGCAGGAAAAATGTAGTTTGATCTTTTCTTGATGAACAATAGATGTTAAATCTGATCATTTTTTTAGTATATCATGTCGTTGGATTGAAAATTTGTATATGTTTTTATTCTAATGAATTTGTAAAATTTGTACTTGTGACTTTGATATAATCTTTTATGTCTTGATGGAAAACAGTGGTAAGAATTGTTTTTATCTTATTTTCTATTTTTTCCTTCAATTTGTATTTGTATTTAATTATATATATATATATTATATTTATAGTTTCTTTTATTTTGTTGCTAATTAAAACACATATTATATCACTTTATTCGTTCGATTGGACATTTTCTTAATAAACTTTAGTGAAGATTCTTTTGTCACTAATGCAAATATTATTTTTCTAATATCGTGAAATTTGTCAGTAAAATTTTGATTCACAATGACAAAATTTACAGATATGGTCGCAAATGAACGAATGACGAAATGTGTAAATATAGTCACAAAATAAATTAGTGATAGAATTATTTGCGATGACAAGTTATAATTTGAAAAATTCTCTCAATTATCTGTTGTGACTCAATTTTATATTTTTAATGTCACAATTTTTATTGCAGTATCCAATATTTCGTCACAACAGAAAAGTATTGTGACGACCATTTCTATCACAACATTTGTTTTATATAATTCACAAAATGACAAAAATGAGAGATTTATTACATTTAAACAAATAGAAAAATGATGATATTAGAAAATAATTAAGAATTTGAGTGATTTTTACTGTAATTGTTAGTTGTCCACTACAAAACTTTGCCAGAAAAATAATTTTCACAGGACCGGTATGAAAAAAAAAGAATACCTACATAGGTCAAATTGATCATTTTAAAGTTTTCATCTCACTCTAAACAAGAAAATTTATTAATTTTTATGCTTAATTGGGATTGATGACATATATACTATAAAAATATGAGATTATTTCATGAATTAATATTTAGAAGATTGATTAAGGAGAATGGATGAAACCTTAAAAATTTAGTGGCTTTCTTTGTTAATTGAGTCATAATTGGAGTGAGTAAATGCTTTCTTTCATTAAGGGAAATGGGTAGAGTTGTTTGAATCGAATCTGATATCTAATGTCAGTCAGAAAATCTATTTTATATATAATTATATGGATTATTATCCTATACACTGGTAGTGGAAACTAAAAAAATTTACAAGTAACTTATTGTAGAGTTTAGGGTGTAGGTTTAGGGATTTAGAATTTAGGGATAATAGTTAAAACTTAGGGTTTAAGGTTATAATTTAGAGCTTGGAGGTCAGGGTTTAGTTTTTAGAGTATTATGGTGAGAATTTAGGTTTTAATCTATAAATCCTAAATTATAACCATAAACTATAAATTTCAACAACTATCCCTAAATTCAAAACCCATACACCTAAACTCCTAAACCATACACCTAAACCCTAAAACTAAGGCACTTGTGAAAACTTTTAGTTTTCACCGCCAGTATATCAAATAATTACCCTAATTATATAAGGTAAGGTTAAGCTAATACACCAAACGAGTCGTAACACGAACTTTTCAAATCAGGTCAAATAAAATTATGGTCACTGTCTCTAACATTTTATTCATTACTACCTTCTGATAATTTTACAAAACCATGTGTTTTTTTTAATTTTATTTGTTTAAAAAAAATACAAATACGTATAAGTAAACTAAACTCAGTATAAAATTAGAAACAAAACTAGCGCACACACATGCATACATGAGTTATTTATTTATTTATTATTATTAAACTTTGAATTAGCATTGGTCTAATAGTAAAATATATTGTTTGGTTTAATGTCAAATTTTTGTAAGAAAAAATAAAAATAAATCGTGTATTCTAAACTAAATAATAACAATATTATTATTGTACAATATATTTTTAATTTAATACATTTTAATTATTATAGTATTTTATGAAATTAATATCATTATTTTATTATAAAATAATTAATTGATGGCATATAAAATTTACTCTTCTATTATAAAAAAGTAAAAAGTTAACTTGAAACCAATAAACTTACGGTTCCCTTTTTCCCTTAAAACCACAATTTCAGCAAAAATCTAAGTACTTCCAACATCTTAGATAAACAAAATTATTCTGCGCCGCAATTTCTTGGGCTTGGCTAACCAAAAATCAATAATAAAGATAAAAATTATTTCGGGTTACAATTCAACTGGAATTTTTTGGCGTGGCTTTACTTTATGGTATGATTTCTTGTGCTTCTTTTTGTTTTAAAAATCTTTCTTTATTTGAAGACTATTTTTTCTTGATCTTCTTATCAATTATCTTAGATAAAAATATTCTTATCCTAAAGTGTTATTGAGTTTCTCGAATTCGTTCATATCGTCGATTGAGATAATTAGTATTTATTTTTATTGACGAATGAAAATTAGAAAATTTACATTTTCTTTTTAATTAGATTTTTAGATTCTTGATTTTCTTTATTCTGATTTTAACGCATCTCTAATTTCAACACAATAGCCTTGAGAAATAGACCACTGCTTAAAACCTTAATGGATTTGGAGATTCCTCGGTGAGTGAATTGATCACCTTATACTATTTTTTTCATCGCCTTAAACATCACCTTAAACCATTTTTATGACAACAATAAAACATCACCTTAAACCATTTTTTATGACAACAATAAAACATCACCTTTGATGTCTTCTAAAATTTAACGAATCAAATTGTCACAAATAAAATTTATTGGTGAAGAATTTAAAACGTCACTAATTAACACCGGATCATCATAATAATAATTCGTCACCAATAGTTTTATTTCATGTTGATGATTTTACAACGTCGCCATCTTGACTAAACGTCATTAAAATGTTTTCCTTCAAAAAATATTTTGGCGCCAAACATATAGTGACGAAACTAATGACGTTTTAAAAATGGTCACAAAATTATATACCATTATTCATTAAATCTGTCGAAGATAAAAAATCATCACATTTTCAATATATTTTGTGACGTTATAGGCAACGTCATATAGAAAATTTATCACTAATTTTTAAATTTGTTGTAGTGAGTCAAGTTTTGTCATTTCCAATGTCTGTAAAATTATTCTCAATATCATGTAAGAAAGATTGGTGATCAGGAAACACCCCTATGTTGCTTACAGGCACTAAGGCACTTGTAAGGCTTTTCAAGAATCTTCACTTTTCTTCCCGTTTGGGTTCATTTACTTTGAAATTTTTTGCAGCAAGGCTTATTTCCACTTCGAATGTTTTCATATTGGTGTCACATACCCCAAGCTATAATCTTAGTCATGAAACACCTCATAGTCCTTGTACTTTTCAAAACTTTCTCAAAGTAATGCTAATTTTTTTTTTTTGTATATCTAAGTGATTGTCAAACCTATTAATTCTCATTTCAAAGCACGATGCCAATGGTAATAGGGAAGGAAACAAGAAAAGAAAAAAATGTCCATGAGACAAAATTTTATTAATGTTGTGGCAAACACAATAAAGTTTATAAAAAAAGGTAAACAAGTATTCAGATATCAACAATCCAAATTTCTCCTATCAAAACACCAGAAGAAATCTTGAATGCCACCTTTATTGAGGAGTCTTTGAGGACGAGTATGACGCATAAAGTTGTGAAGTCCTAAAAACCATCTTGCAAATTACCTGAGCTGCCCTTTACGTGTTTTCAACTCAGATCCCCCTTTGGTTAAAAAACGCCCTTTGTGGGTTTTCATTTTGAACCCTCTCTTTTTTCTTTTTCTTTTTTCTTTTTCCTTTTTCTTCAAGCATAATACCTCTTAACGGAATCCGAGTTCACCGAGTTTTGAAACTTATCTCCATCCATTTCAGCCAAGATCAATGCTCTGCCTAAAAAAACCTTTGTTACAAAATAAGGCCCTTCCCAATTGGGCGCCCATTTTCCTCTGGGATCGCTTTCGATTGGTAGCTTCTTGTTTAATACCATATCACCTTCTTGAAATTCTCAGGGGCAAACCTTCTTTTCATGAGCCCTTATCATTCTTTTTTGGTACATTTGACCATGGTATAAGGTTTTCAACCCCCTTTCTTCAATTAAATTCAATTAGTCATACCTTGCCTGAACCCATTCAGCTTCATCTAACTTGGCCTCCATCAAGACACACATCGATGGTATCTCAACCTCAATTGGTAGCACAGCTTCTACTGCATACACTAACGAGAACGAAGTTGCCCCAATAGATGTTCATACCGCTGTTCGATAAGCATATAAGGCGAACGATAACTTTTCATGCCAATCTTTATAAGTGTTAGTCATTTTTGCAACTATCTTCTTGATATTTTTATTGGTAGCCTCTACTTCTCCATTCATCGTTGGTCAATACACCACTGAATTATGATGTTTTATGTTAAATTGTTCACAGACACCAGCGATCATTCTTTTATTCAAGTTGGAAGTATTATCGGTAATTATGCTCTCCGGTACCATATTGACAAATGATTTCTTTCTTTAAGAATTTGCAAACTCTTGATCTAGTGACATTTGCATACTAGGCCGCTTCAACCCATTTTGTGAAGTAGTTGATAGCTACCAGAATAAAGCGATGCCCATTTGATGCTTTTGGATGAATCTACTCAATAGCGTCTATGCCCCACATAGAGAATGGCCAGGGAGACGACATGACATGGAGAGATTGAGGAGGCATGTAGATCTTATCAGCGTAAATTTGGCACTTGTTACATTTGTGGGAGTAATTAATGCAATCTCCTTCCATAGTTGACCAGTAATATCCGAACCGCATAATTCTTCTTGCCATAGTAAAGCCACTAGGGTGAGTTCCGCAAACGCCCTCATGAACCTCTTCTAGAATCAGCTAAGCTTCTTTTGCATCCACACATCTTAAAAGCACATGATCTCGACTTCTTTTATAAAGGATTTCTCCATCAAGAATGTATCCTGATGCCATTTTCCTAATCGTCTTCTTTTCATTCTCTGAAGCCTGAACTAGGTATTGCTGACACTTTATGTACTGTAAGATGTCATAGTACCACGGCAAGTCGTCCGCCTCTTTCTCTACGTTGTAAGAATGAGCTGGGGAATCTAACATTTGCAACTTAATAGACATCATCTTAGTGCCTTCACTTGTCTTAAACATGGCAGCTAAAGTAGCTAAAGCATCGACCAACTGGTTGTCTTCTCTTAGAAGATGCTTAAAAGTGATCACATCGAATTATTTGGTTAACTCCAGGACCAACTTGTAATATTCTATCAACTTGGAATCTTTTGTTTCCCATTCACCGCGCATTTGATAGATGACCATCGTTGAGTCCTCATAAACCTTCAAATTTTGGATCTTTCTTTCAATTGCCTCTCTTAGACCTAATATGCATGCCTCATACTCTGCCATATTATTGGTGCAAAAGACTTTCGAACGGCAAGTGAAAGGGTAATGATATCCTCTTGGTGAAACCAAAACTGCTCCAATACCTCGTCCTAAAGCATTTACAGCACCGTCAAAGTTCATGACCCAAGATTATGTTGGTGGCTCATCATTTTCTAAAATACACATTAAATCCTCATCAAGGAAATTGAAATTTAATGCCTCATAACCATCTTGAGGACGACTTACCAGAAAATCAGTTATGACACTTCCTTTTACCGCTTTTTGACCCACATACTGAATATCATATTTTGAGAGCAACATCTGCCATCGTGCTATTCTTCCTGACAGGGCTGGGGCTTCCATCATAAACTTTAGTGAATCCAACTTTAAAATCAACCATGTGGTATGATACAACATATACTGCCTAAGCCTTTTAGTAGCCCATACCAGAGCGCAACATAATTTTTCAATTGGGGTATATCTTGTTTCACAGTCGGTGAACTTTTTGCTCAAGTAATATATTGCTTTTTCATTCCTTCCAGTTTCATCATGCTGCCCCAACACGCAATCCATTGAGTTTTCATACACCGATAAATAGAGTATTAACGATTTTCCTAAGATATGTGGTACTAACATTGGAGGGTTAGTTAACTACTCTTTGATCTTTTCTAAGGCTGTCTGGCATTCTTCATTCCATATCCCTGGATTATTCTTTCTAAGCAACTTGAATATTGGATCACACTTATTCATTAATTGGGAGATGAAACGGGCTATGTAATTTAACCTTCCCAATAATCCCCAAACTTGCTTTTGTGTTTGGGGTGGTGGAAGCTCTTGTATGACCTTTATCTTATCAGGATCAATCTCAATTCCTCTTCTGGTTACCACAAAGCCCAACAACTTTCCAGAAGTAACCTCGAATGTGTACTTGGCAGGATTAAGTTTTAGCTGAAACTTTCTCAACCTTTGAAAAAGCTTTCTCAGGTTCATTAGATGCTCCTCCTCGATTCTGGACTTGGCAATCATATCATCAACATAAACTTCTAACTCCTTGTGCATCATGTCATGGAAAAGAGTAATCATAGCTCTCTAATAAGTTGCCCCCGCGTTTTTCAATCCGAAGGGCATCACTTTATAACAAAAAGTTCCCCAAAGTGTTACAAAAGTAATCTTCTCCATATCTTCTGGGCACATCTTAAATTGATTATATCTAGAAAATCCATCCATGAAAGAGAAAAGGGAATGATCAGCTGTATTATCTACCAAGGTATCGATATGTGGGAGTGGAAAGTTATCTTTGGGACTTGCCTTATTGAGATCCCTGTAGCCGACACACATCCTTACTTTTCCATCTTTCTTCAGGACTAGAACAATGTTTGCTACCCATTCTGGATATTTAGCCACCTCGAGGAATCTTGCATTATATTGCTTTTTTATTTCATCTCTGATTTTTAGGAGTGTATCAGCCTTCATCCTTCTAAGCTTTTTCTTTACAGGCTTGCATCCCACCCTTATAGAAGCCGATGCATAACAATATCTGTATCAAGGCCAAGCATATTCTGATACGACCAGGTAAAAATGTCTTTATACTCTTGTAGAAACTCAATCAAGCATTGTCGCGTCTTGACCGTGATAGTGGTACCAATCTTCACTTCACGCTTCTCTTCTTCGGTACCAAGATTCAAAACCTCTAATTCTTCCTTGTAGGGTAGAATCTATTTTTCCTCTCCCTCTACCATTCTAAGAAAATCATTGGACAAGTCATATTTTTCTTCATCATCAATATTCTCAACTTCTTCCATACATAGTGGTAACTCAAAATTAACTTCGGAGTCTGACTCGGAGTCATTTGTACCATTGATATCTAAAAACCTGTAATGAAAAAAGTGAAGAATATATACCAAGAAAAAAAAAGGAATGGATGAAATGATATGATTCATTTTAAGGTTTGCTTTTTGGTTTTCATTTTATGATCTTTTGCTTTTTGTTTTACAATGTGAAGGAAAGTTTGCCATACATAATTATTGGAAAATATACATCTTTTACTCAGATAAGAATTATAGTTTTGACATAGACCCTTTTACATAAGATCTCTAATTACCCTGGGCCTAAGGGTAAAAGAGTTGGTTTTGAGAATTACTCTGAGGCGGTCTTAAAAACTTTAGGGACTACTTTAGCGGTCCAGTTGTTCAACTCAGCAGTAGGGTGAATTTTGGACAGGTACTTGTTATCCCCTTCTACCTCATCTGTGATACCATTAATGCTCAAATTCTCAAAAGCCTCACATAGTTCATTTTCCCCTTTCTCCTTCTTATCAAAGCGGACATTAAGGTCTAGGAATCTTCTGGTCCTGAAGTATGACTCAATGGTGGGTATGTCATCAGCTCCCACTCGACCTCCTCTCCTTTCAGCCTTGCCTTCCTTCTTTCTTGTTGTTTTCTGAATTATGCTTTTCTTTGCCATTTAGTGGGCTTGAAGCCCAAGCCAAATCGGTCCTTCTTTATTGGGATCTCCACAGGGTACAACCTTCCATGACGATTCTTTCCAAATCCCATTCCTAACTTAGCTCCTTTTCATAGTGTTTGCTTCACTTGCATCTTTGCACAACTTGACAATTCTGGTTCTGGCACCTTACTCCCTTCAGCGACAAATGTTGCATCGACTAGCTCTAATGTCCTGAAATAACTGTAACACCCTGAAAACTGACCTAGTCAGAATCAAGTTTTTGGTAACTAGAAATTTGATTCCGATAGCTAAAAGAATTAAGGAAATATAGACTATTGAATGTGAACAAAGATAATTCATTGGTTTAACGTGTAAATTGTGAATAAAGGGACTAAATCGTAAAGTTTATAAACATGAGGTCTTTTGCTAAAATATGATAAAATGACATAGAATGTCTTAAGTCCAAGGTATGGAGGCATAAAAGGACTAAGTGTGTAATTAGACACCATAGTGACTAAATCCAAAGAACTAAAAGTATATTAATGATTAAACTGTAGATAAAGTAAAAGGGTAATGACTCATGGCTATTTAACCCACGAGGTTTCTTCTTGTGAATGAAAAGTAAATAAAGGTCCATGTAATGAATTACCCATATTTCTAAAATAATGAATGAGCTTGCCACATGTCATGACTATGTCTTGGTGGCTATTAATAATAAAAGAAAAAGAAAGGAATAAATGGGTAATCAAAACCCACGGCTAAGGAAAACTTTTGGGTAACACCATTGCTTGTTTTCTCTATTCCACGTGGAGAATTATGGACACCATAACTTGTTTTCTCAATTCCACGTGGAGAATTATGGACACCATAATTTGTTTTCTCCATTCCACGTGGAGAATTATGGACAACATGGCTTGTTCTCTCCATACCACGTGGAGAACAACGAAAGTGGGTGCTAACCGGGAAAACCCACCGTTATTGAGACAACATTGTTGCTATAAAAATAGCTAATTGATCGAGGGGAGAGAAGCTGCATATTCCTTTTAATTGCTCCTTCGAATCGAATGTTTATAGCTTGATAGGACATTAAAGCCCTAGAAAGGTGGAGGCATTGGATTAGCTTGATTTAGTATAAGTTTAAAAATCAAGGAAGGGCATATTGTCACGGGGCTAGGCTTATATGGCTAGCAACATGTGTCACTTGGTCGGGAAAGAACTTCGAAAGGGACCAAATAAGCTTAAAGTCAAGCTTGGCTTGGCTAGATGAGCGGAAACGTTGCGGAATCGTTGCGAAGAAGAAAGAAGTAAGAGATGGCTCGAGTGATTTACAAAACTAAGAGCCTTGTTAAAAACCCCCTCTAAGCCTAGTTAGGGGGGAAAAGAGTACTCTACGTTGCTTTTGTATTATTGATAGAAAAATGAGAAAACAAAGGATTCAAGGATGAATACAAGTGAAGGGGGTGAGGCTCTATTTATAGCCTGGCACCTCCCGATCTAACGGTCACTATCGACTACAACGGATGGCCAAGATTGGCCTAATCTATCTAATGAAGGCAAGGGAATATAATCAAGAATTCCTTCCTTCTTGGTAGAGCTTCTTTTCATGTGAAAAAGATGTGGATCTCCATGAATCAGGAAAGATATCGATGCACAATCCTTGCCTTGAATACCATGGTCAAAGGGGTGAAGATTCCCTAAGGAATGGGCTTGAATGGCCATGGAAGAGTGAAATTCGGACAGGCCCATGGGTGCGGCTGGAAGGGCTGCTTGGTGCTGCTCGGACAGGCCTATGGGTGCGGCTGGACGGGCTGCTTGGGTGCTACTCGGACAGGACCTCGGGTGCGGCTGGACGAGGCCCTAGGTGCGTGCTGCACTCGGACAGGCCCAGGGTGCCTAGCAAGGCCCCTCGGGTTGTTGGCTCGGCTGAATCGTAGCCCCTCGAGTGCGGCGGAATGGGCCGGATGGACTCGGGCCCCTCGGGTGCGTTGGGAGCGGCACAGGGTGCTAGAACCTCGGCCCTATGGTCTCGGACGATGGTGCTGGATATGGATCCTAGGTGTGCGGTGGACTGGACCCTAGGGTGCACCACGGTAACATTCTCCTCCACCGAATTGAGCGACGCCCTCGTCGCTCGTTGGGCTTCGAAATCGGAAACTTTGTATTCAAATTGCCACAAGTCTTTGTCTAACTCCCAACTACCTTCGGCTTCTGTTAGGCCTTTCTAAAGCACAAAGTACTCGTGCCTTGGTTTGAACCCTTGGCGTCGAATGACTCGATCGGCTACGATGGCTTCGGCTTCTCTCTCGAACGAAGTCCTAACTCTAACGGGTGCTCGCTTGGAGATGTCCCTTTCTAGATCTTCCTCGTCCTTGTGATAGGGCTTAAGAACGCTAATATGGAAGACGGGATGGACTTGGATGTGGGGCGGCAAGTCTAGCTTGTAAGCCACCTTGCCTACTCTCTTTATCACACGTAATGGGCCTTCGTATTTCCTCACAAGAGCCCTGTGAATAGAGGAATTGCGAAGAGTTAGATGAAGCTTAGCTAAAACCAAATCATTTACCTGGAATTCGACGTTGCGTCGCTTCTTGTCGGCCCACTTCTTCATTCGCTTGCTTGCTTTGTGGAGGCAAGTGTTGGCTAAGTCCCTTTGCTCTTGCAAGTCTTTCACTACATGGAAGGCGGCGAGATTTGGACCTTGATACTTGGTCATGATCGCGTCGGGTGTGAGTGGTTGTTGGCCCATCACTATCTCGAAAGGACTTTGATTCGTGGCTTCACTCCTATGCAAGTTGTAGGAGAATTGGGCCACGTCTAGCAAATCGGGCCAATTCCGTTGAGATGCACTAACGAAATGCCTTAGATAAATCTCCAATAAAGCATTGGCCCTCTCGGTTTGTCCATCGGATTGCAGATGAAAGCTTGTTGAAAGGTTCAAGGAAGAACCCAACAACTTAAACAACTCGGTCCAAAACTTACCCGTGAATAGAGCGTCTCGATCACTTACTATGGACTTTGGAATACCCCAAAGCTTCATGACATGCTTTAAGAAAAGGCGGGCGACTTCATCGGCGGGGCATGTCTTATTGACGGGAATGAAAGGTGCATAATTTGAGAACCTGTCTACTACAACCATGATACTAGAGTAATTAGTAACACAAGGAAAACCAATTATAAAGTCCAAAGAGATACTTTCCCATGGTCTTTCCAGTATCGGCAATGGTTGAAGTAGTCCCATCGATTTGTTTGCTTCAATATTGTCTTGTTGGCAAACAAGACAAGTCTTCACGTATGCTTCTACATCTTCATTCATACGAGGCCAATAATATCTTTCGTTAAGTAAAGGCAAAGTACGATGCATACCTGGATGTCCCGCCCACTTCGAATAATGACATTCTTTCATTAATGTCTTTTGCAAGTTGTTGAAGTAGGGGATGAATAAACGTTGGCCTCTCGTGAAGAGTAGATCATATTCGACCCAAAATCGGCGTGACTTACCCTCTTTGGCAAAGGCGATTAAGTTCTTTGCGGTGAGATCATGAGTCAAACCTTCTTTGATGGATTCGAGTAACTCACCACTTGGTTGGCTAATGGAGGCAAAAGTGGCTTTACGGCTAAGCGCATCAGCCACGGTGTTGGCCTTTCCGGGCTTGTGCTCCATTGAGAAATCAAATTCCGCCAAGAAGTCTTGCCACCTAGCTTGCTTAGGAGACAACTTCTTTTGGGTTAGAAAATAAGAAATAGCGGAATTATCGGTTAAAACGACAAACCTGGAACCTAAGATGTAATGTCGCCATGTGCGAAGGCAATGGATGACTGCGATCATCTCCTTCTCTTGAACGGTGTAGCGCCTCTCGGTTTCGTTCAAATTTCGACTTTCAAAGGCAATGGGATGGCCTTCCTGCATCAAAACTCCACCAATGGCATAGTCAGATGCATCGGTGTGGATGAAAAACGACTTGGAATGATCGGGCAAGGCTAGAACGGGTTCACTTACCATAGCTTGTTTTAGCCTTTCGAACGCTTGTTGACAACTTGGACTCCATTCCCACACTTTGTCCTTCTTCAAGAGTTCGATCAAAGGCGTGGCTCTCGTGGAATAACCTTGCACAAATTTGCGGTAGTAGTTAGCTAAACCAAGAAAAGAGTGAAGTTCGGTTACCTTAGTTAGCGGTTCCCAATCATTGATGGCTCGAACTTTGCTTGGATCCATTCGGATCTTACCACCTCCAATGATGTGGCCTAAAAACGGAACTTTTTGTTGAGCGAAACTACACTTTTCGCGCTTGATGTAAAGTTCGTTTTCTCGAAGAACCTGCAAAACCTTTCTCAAGTGCATTAAATGTTCTTGAAAAGTCTTACTATAGATGACAATGTCATCTAAGTAGACAACTACAAAATGATCAAGAAAAGGTGAAAGTACCTTGTTCATTAAGGTGCAAAAAGTTGCGGGAGCGTTTGTAAGGCCAAAAGGCATTACAAGAAACTCAAATGAACCAGACCTTGTGATGCACGCGGTTTTGGGCTCATCACCTTCGGCTATTCGAACTTGGTAGTACCCCGAACGAAGATCTAACTTTGTGAAGAACCTTGCACTTCCATGTTGATCAAATAAATCCTAAATCAAAGGGATAGGGTACTTATTTTTTACCGTAAGTTTGTTTAGAGCATGGTAGTCGACACACATGCGCAAGCTACCATATTTCTTCTTTTGAAAGAGAATGGGTGCTCCAAACGGTGCCTTGGATGGGCGAATGAATCCGGCATCCAAGAGTTCTCCAAGTTGCTTTCAGAGTTCCTTTAACTTCGGTGGCACCATTCGATAAGGTGCTTTGCTTGGCGGCTCGGCATTTGGCACCAACTCGATTCGATGATCCACCTCACGCTTGGGTGGTAAAGCCTTCGGCAATTCGGAAGGCATAGTGTCCTCGAACTCCATGAGAACACGTCCCACTTCTTCGGGAACTTCTTCGGCTCTAATCGCCTCGTCTTCCTTGAGCACGGCAAGGAAGACTCTTCCTCCTTTCGCATACCTTTGCGGAACTGGATGGAAGACAACATCTTGGATTGGATACCTACATCTCGACTCACGGGCACCAAACATTGTTGGGCGCGGTCGAGTACCACCAATACATCGGCAAATGGCAAGAGAAGCGCATTAATCTTGTCCAAAAAAGATAAACCAATCACAAGATCATAATCATCAAGAGGAATTACCTTTATATCCTCACGACCCTTCCAACTTCCAAGTTGGATCTCGACCCTTCTTGCAACTCTGGCAATGGGCTCCTCTTTCGAGTTGACCGTTTTGATCCACCCACTCTTCTTCAATACGTTGAGATTAAGTTTTTGGGCGGCTCTTTCAGAAATGAACAGCTTGGAAGCTCTGGTGTCCACAAGTGCACGCAATTGCTTTCCGACAATCGTGACTTCTACAAACATAAGACTACTTTTTGGCTTGTTAGATAAAGAATTCACTTGGAGATTACTTACAATTGCTCCAAGTTGGGCGGTGGGCTCGGTTGGCTTGTCGTTAACTTTGATGGTAGAAAGGCTTGTTCTCTTTGAGAAATCTCGAATGTGATGAGGTCCTTGGCAATGGAAACATCCAAAACCTCGTCTCTCGTATGGTTTAGTTGATCGGCCTTGTCGATTGTTGTTGGAAGGCCTATCGTGGTTAAATTTCTCACCTTCGGCTTTGGCATTCTTATCTCCCCAACCTTTGGACTTCGGCTTTGGTTTAGGCGAGTCTCGCTTTTCGAACTTAGCTATTGCCTCGGCCTCGTCAAGGGCATGGGAAAGGTCCTTGACACCACGTCTCTCCAACTTCATACTAGCCCATCGATTGGTGATTTGGAGCTTTAACTCGGTGATTTGGAGCTTTAACTCGGTGAACTTTTTCACGTAGTCATGGATATTGTTGTCATGCTTGAGTTGTCGTAGCTTTGAGCGCAACTCTCTTTGAGCATTCTTGGGATAGAACGCCTCATGGATCTTGTCTTGAAGCTCTTCCCAAGTATCTACGGGAACGTCTCTATCGGGCTCCTCGGAGCACCTACGTCTCCACCATAAAAGAGCATTGTGAGTGAAATAACTAGAAGCAATATTTACCTTAGTGGATTCATCCACGATGTTGGTGTTGCGGAAATATTGATTTATGCTCCACAAGAATGTATCGGTTTCTTGAGCATCTCTCGATCCTTTGAATTCCTTTGGTTTCGGCACATCAGCTAGCACTCTAGTCGGACTTGAAACCACTCCATTGGCCACTGCGGATTTGTAGATGTTAAGCTCGGCCTTTAACACGCTCATCGCCTTCTCGAGTTCGGTTAACTCATCTTTAAGAGATCGATTCTCTAACTCCACGGTTTCGATACTATCTTCGAGTTCATGGGAATCATCCTTGCGACCATCACCCCGAGACTCCAACGCATCTAGTCGGTTCTCAACAACATCAAGCCTCTCTCTGGACTCATTCGTGTTGTTCTCCAAAAGGGTGACTTTGTCTTGCAGAGAAGAGATAACATCTCTCGAACTAGCCATCTTGTCTTTTTTGGCACGGGTTTCAACTGTCTTCGTGGTGGCATCGATGGGAGCGTCACTTGGATTCGTCATCTTGAACAAATTTCTTCGCTAAAACGTAGGCTTTGATACCACTTGTCGCAGGGCTAGGCTTATATGGCTAGCAACGTGCGACATTTGGTCGGGAAAGAACTTCGAAAGGGACCAAGTAAGCCTAAAGTCAAGCTTGGCTTGGCTAGATGAGCGGAAACGTTGCGGAAGCGTTGCGAAGAAGAAAGAAGTAAGAGATGGCTTGAGTGATTTGCAAAACGAAGAGCCTCGTTAAAACCCCCCTCTAATCCTAGTTAGGGGGAAAAGAGTACTCTACGCTGCTTTTGTATTATTGATAGAAAAATGAGAAAACAAAGGATTCAATGATGAATACAAGTGAAGGGGGTGAAGCTCTATTTATAGCCTGGCACCTCCCGATCTAACGGTCACTATCGATTACAACGGATGACCAATATTGGCCTAATCTATCTAATGAAGGCAAGGGAATAGAATCAAGGATTTCTTCCTTCTTGGTAGAGCTTCTTTCCATGTGAAAAAGATGTGGATCTCCATGAATCGGGAAAGATATCGATGCACAATCATTGCCTTGAATACCATGGTCAAAGGGGTGAAGATTCCCCAAGGAATGGGCTTGGATGGCCATGGAAGAGTGAAATTCGGACAGGCCCATGGGTGCGGCTGGAAGGGCTGCTTGGTGCTGCTCGGACAAGCCTATGGGTGCGGTTGGACGGGCTGCTTGGTGCTGCTCGGACAGGCCCTCGGGTGCAGCTGGACGAGGCCCTAGGTGCGTGTTGCACTCGGACAGGCCCAGGGTGCCTAGCAAGGCTCCTCGGGCTGTTGGCTCGGCTGGATCGTAGCCCCTCGGGTGCGGCAGAATGGGCCGGACGGACTCGGGCCCCTCGGGTGCGTTGGGAGCGACACGGGGTGCTGAAACCTTGGCCCCATGGTCTCGGACGATGGTGCTGGATATGGACCCTAAGTGTGCGGTGGACTGGACCCTAGGGTGCACCACGGTAACATTATGCTCACTTGCATGTATCGAAACAAAATCGATCGAGGGGTGGTGAGGGTGGTTTCGATCGAACAAGCTTATCCTTAGAAGAATAAATCATTCGGTCAATGATGTGATAAACATAATTGGATTAACAACCATTGTTACGAATCAATTGTTGACCAAATAGTGAAGAAAGATTTAAGACGCAACTTTGTCTCATTGATTAAACAGGGAAGTTTTGTGTTTATATCTTCTATCTTTGTCTTTACATACTATTATAGTATATGATAATATATAGATTAATTATGGCATGTTCTTTGAATTTGATGGTAAAGATAAATATGATGAGGAAGATCGGACAAGTGAAGCACCACGTAGGAGACCAATCTCGGAGACCCTGTTCGAAGGGCAAGTATAAAGCAGAAGATTGGCGAAGTTGAGAGTGGTTGATAACAAACCCAATTTAAGACATGCTTTGGCCTGATCAAGTATGGTAACGACAATTAAGGAATTTGCAAAGGTAAGTCTGATTTTAATCGACGTTGATTTAAGAATCATTTAAGATGTATTATACGGATTAGATATTATATGGGTTTATAAAATTATATAAACAAATTAGATTTAATGAATTTGAGGCATTTTGTATTCTAACAAACTATGAAATGTAATTAGCATCATGTTTAAGTTATTACTGTTGTTGAGTGAATCGATAGATTGATCAAGACCAAAAGGGGGGGTGAATTGGGATTTTAAAACTTTGTTGGAGTGAATGGACAACTAAAAATGAAGAACAAAGAATTTTAGAGTGGTTCAAGTTCCAAATGAACTCTACATTCACTACCTTACCTACCACTAAGGATTTGCAACAATTCACTAATATGTTCTTCTACTTTTCAAGGCTTAGGAGGTAGCCTTTATACAACCGGTCAAATTTTTTACCCAAAATTTGACCAAACCCTCACAAATAAACAAAGAAGAAATTGGACAAGATATATATCTCTCAAATACAATTTTGTTCCTTGAAGTATAACACTCAACCCAAATTTGAAGATAGAATAAGAATTGAATACAACTCAATTTGGGGTTTACAATAAATTGAAAAATAGGCACACTTGAGGTTGAATTTTTGCTTGGATGTTTTTCTTTAATGCAATAGTTGTTGCTGGTCTTCAAAGAGCTTCAATTTATACCTTCTCTATCAATTCTAGCCGATTGGGTGGTTAGGGTATTGATTGTAGCCGTTGGGACCCTCTCTTTCCACCATAAATGCACTTCTGCAGCTATCCGTATCGGTATACGGGGAGCCGTATCGATACATGTCTCAAAACAGAAAGAGTCGTTGTACATAATAAGAAGGCGTATCGAAACGCACGTAAGCATATCGGTATGGGACATGGATCGTTTCGATATGGAAGAGACCGTATCGATACATTTTTCTCAACTTAGCTCATTGAAAGTCTTCGTTTCGATATGAGGGTACACCGTATCGATATGGGACAACTGCCATTTTAAATGTTAGTTACCTAACGACTGACTCCAACGGTCGAAAACATTTAAAACACTTCGAATTAAAAATTCAGTTAAAACTGTATCGATACGGGTCAAGCCGTATCGGTACACCATTCAAACTCCTTTAGTTTTGCAGAGGGGCGTATCGATACAGATTGAATCTGTTTCGATACACTGTTTTGATACAGTTAAGAGCGTATTGAAACGCGTCTTTCCAGTAGCCAACTTTGTAAAAAAAATATCGATACGGCTGGAGGCGTATCGATACACCTGGACGATTTTCAATACTTTCGACTTAGAATACTTAGAAAATATTTAGAGTTTAAGTTTTTCAAATCAATTTTAAAGTGTTGATGATTTATACATTATTAAAGGGACTTAGAAATCAATTTCAAATTTTCAATTTAATCTTTAATAATTTAATTATATCAAAATTAAACATAGGTTTTACAACTATGACAACAAGCCTAATCGTTATTGTATTGTTACGAGAAGTATTATGAAGGAACTTTGGAAATCTTATTATTTTAATATAACATCTTGGTTACGTCTCGGAATATGATGTAGTGAAACAAGGAGAATTCTAAGTCTAGAAATGATCTTTCTGTAGTTTCTTTAAGTTATGAAATATCGAAGCTTGAAACTCCAAAAATTTAGAAATTGGTATTGTTGTTATTGGGTTGGGATTTTAAGTGATTTGGGTACATAATTAAAGAATATTATGTTTATATTTTAGACTAAATCGGTAATGAAGAACTATTATTTCGGAAAGCTAGTGCCAAAACAATCGAACAAGGAACTTGATTCGGGATACTTCATACCTCAAAGTATATGGTGAGTGTAACTAAAAGTGAATTACATGTGTGATGATATGTGTTTACTTCGAATGGTGTAAATTTATAGGCAAATTTAGCTTTATAAATGTTTTGGCGAACATGTGAACGGTAATTCCAAATTGATGAGGCAACATTGGGAAGAATTGGTAAGCTTAATCATTGTTTATCGAACCATTGCTATTGTAATCGATTTTATTGAGATATCGAAATAAGAATATATTGATCATCGAACATTGTTATTAACATTAGTGTTATCATCGTTATTTTTATTGACATTAATATTGTTATTATTGTTGTTATTGTTATTTACACTGATAATGTCATCGTTATTGTTATTGACTTTAATATTACAATTTTCACTGAACATTGATATTGGCATCATTGTTATCATCGAAAATATTGCTATTGATATTGTTACCGACTTCGCTATTAATATCATTACTGTCATTGATAAAGACATCGTATTGATAAAATATTATTGTAAAAAAGTTCTTGGACACTTTGACATGGTATTTAGTATATTTACTGGGACTACGGCCCATGAGCTACGGCTCAAGGGTGACAACCCTAGGCTAGGCGGAGGTTCGATTGGAGAGAGTATGGGCACTGGAAGCATAAAGTCATTGATACTGTATTGAAACAAGCCATTGCTTTGTGCTTTGAGCTTGTTTATTACCAATTATCGAATCAAAGTTACCTATGTCCAAAAGCATTTCAAGACGAATGACGCTAAAAGACTAATAAAGACATCAATAAAATTATTAAAGAATTATTATATAGCATTTGAATATGATCACTACATTGTTATTACTACAATTATTGCAATAGTATTGTTAATGTCATAGTATTAATATTGCCATAGCATCGTCATTATCGTAGCACTGTGATTGTCATAGCATTGATATTTCCATCATTGAAGCATGACATAAATTGCATTCTATTGTTATAACCATTGTTTATAACTACCTCACTAGGCAAAGTATACTTAATGCATTCATTTCATATGTATTGTAGGCTTGAGAAATTTACAAGGTCAATCGTGGTTAGAGTTTGCAAGTCACACTTCTTAAATATTTCGGGTAAAGTCTTCTTTCCTCATCACTTCTAGAATGGTGGCACATGTCATAAAGATCTTTATTTAGTATCGTATGCGTGTATTGAAATCTCCAATCATAATACGTTTTAATTATGTAAAATCTGTAAGCTTAATAATTTTGCAAGATAAAAAAACAATGATACCTTGACCATATGCATAATATTAATAATGTCCTTAATTCCATATTAGTAAAGGTAAATTGTAGATAAAGGCTTAGTGATTATAAAAATTATAAATTAGTCTCTGAGTCTTGAAAAAGTTTAAAAGTGGTCAGAAATTGGTAATCATAGAAATGAACCAGGTTATTAAGTTATTGATTTGATGTTGCATTGTTTGTTAAACATGTCACTGATAAATTACCAAATTATGGTTTCAAATTATCGTACCGATCACCGTATAATTCACTGGTAGCATACTCCGACCCAGTTTTTGACCAGACCGAGAAGGGGTGTTACAATGACACTCGAGCGCTCTCTCGTCCACCTTAATATATGGCACATCAGTGACTACTAATGCAATGATTTCCTCTTCCGCACCAACCGTGACCAACTACCCGTCAATCACAAATTTCAACTTCTGGTGAAGGGTAGAAGGTACCGTGTCTGTTGTATGAATCTATGGACGCCCAAGCAAGCAACTATAACTAGGCTTTATATCCATAACTACGAAGTCTACTTCAAAAATTGGTGGTCCAATTTCTAAGGGAGCTTCAATCTTCCCTATCAAATCCCTTTAGGTCCCGTCAAAGGCTCGTATTGTATTTTGATAAGCTCTCATACGAGAAATATCAATAGACAACTTTTTCAACGTTGCCAAAGGGAGAACATTCAAAGCCGATCCATTGTCAATAAGGACTCCTAACAACATATATCCCTTGCACCTTGTGGAAATATGGAGGGGTTTGCATGACCCCCTTCCCTCCGCAAGTATTACTTCATCATTGAATGATATGAAATTATTAACAGCAATATTGTTGACCAACATGTCCATCTTGTCGGTTGTGATCTTCTTTGACACAAATGTCCTGTTTAGAACTTTCAATAAGGCGTCCCGGTGACCCTCGGAACTCAGTAGTAATGACAACATAGAAATTTGGGCCAGAAGTTTATGTAGCTGCTCCACCACACTATATTCACTATGCTTGAGTAATTTTAGAAGCTCTTGGGCCTCTGTTGAGTGGATCGATGGATTGATCAAGACCAAGAGGGGGTGAATTGGGATTTTAAAACTTTGTTGGAGTGAATGGATAGCTAAAAATGAAAAACAAAGGATTTTAGAGTGGTTCAAGTTCCAAATGAACTCTACATCCACTACCTTAGCTACCACTAAGGGTTTGCAACAATTCACTAATTTGTTCTTCCCCTTTTCAAGGCTTAGGAGGTAACCTTTACACAACCGGTTAAATTTTCTACCCAAAATTTGACCAAACCCTCACAAATAAACAAAGAAGAAATTGGACAAGAAATATATCTCTCAAATACAATATTGTCCCTTGAAGTACAACACTCAACCCAAATTTGAAGATATAATAGGAATTGAATACAACTCAATTTGGGGTTTACAAGAAATTGGAAAATAGGCACACTTGAGGTTGGATTTTTGCTTGGATGTTTATCTTTGATGCATTAGTTGTTGCTGGTCTTCAATGAGCTTCAATTTATACCTTCTCTATCAATTCTAGTCGTTTGGGTGGTTAGGGTTATTGATTATAGCCGTTGGGACCCTCTCTTTCCACCATAAATGCACTTCTGCAGCTATCCGTATCGATGCACAAAGACCCGTATCGATACCTGTCTCAAAACAGAAAGAGCCGTTGTACATAATAAATAGGGCGTATCGAAACGCATGTAAGCGTATCGGTACGGGACAGGGACCGTATCGAAACGGATAAGACCGTATCGATACCTTTTTCTCAACTTAGCTCACTGGAAGTTTCCGTTTCGATACAGGACAACTACCACTTTAAATGTTAGTTACCTAACGACTGGCACCAACAATTGAAAACATTTAAAACACTTCGAATTAAAATTTTAGTTAAAACCGTATCGATACGGGTTAGGTCGTATCGGTACACCATTCAAACTCCTTCAGTTTTTGCAAAGGGGCGTATCGATACAGATTTAATCTATTTCGATATGCTGTTTTGATACGGTTAAGAGCGTATCGAAACGCGTCTTTCCAGTAGCCAACTTTGTAAAAAAGGTATCGATACGGCTGGAGGCGTATCGATACACCTGAACGATTTTCAATACTTTGGCCTTGGAACACTTAGAAAATATTTGGAGTTTAAGTTTTTCAAATCAATTTAAAGTGTTGATGATTTATAAATTATTAAAGGGACTTAGAAATCAATTTCAAGTTTTCAATTTAATCCTTAACACTTTAATTATATCAAAATCAAACATAGATTTTACAATCTCCCATTTCTCATATAACAAAACCAAAACTTGAAATTTTTGACACTTTGAAAAACTTTGCAGAATAACTCCCCCTTAATATTAGCTAGGTAACTTTAAAGTTTGAAAATCAAAATTTTTAAGTGTTGTGAGCTTCCCTCTCCCCCTTTTTGTTAGATCAAAAATAATTGAGACATAATGTAAAGTGCATAAATAGGCAAAATGTATAAATAAGCAAGCAACATAATATCATTAAGTTCAAATAAAAGATAACATCAACTTGAAATCCAAACAACAGAAAATCAAAGCATAAGTTTAAAAATAATTCAAACTTAATCCTAAAAACATAAAACAGATGTGCATAAAATAAATATCCTAAATGATATGAATGGTACGCAAAGATAGGCTACTATGCATCTCCATCGCCTTCTTAATCATCTTCATCATCTACCTCAATTGGATCATCATTTCTCAAGGTTTGACGCCACTCGTCATGGAAAGAGGTGAGAGAGATATTCATTGAGTTGTGACCGCCTTCAAGGGAAGTGAGTCGAGTCTCCACGTTCTTCATCCAATCTTCAAGGCTTGTAAACCTTGTATCAAAAGCGGTAAAGCCCGAGTTCATAACTTGATCGATTGAAGCCATTCCCGTGCACAAACCCGTGAATTGCTCATTGAGATAAGTCACGAGAGAGTCCATAGTAGGTGGAGGAGGAGCTTGAGGAACTTGTTCAACTTGGGGATTAGCAAATTGTTCCGCGGCCTCACTAGGGAGCTCGGATAGACGAAGCCAATTCCCATTAAAGTAATGGAACTTACCCCTGGCAAGAGATCGTTCATCGATAGGATCGGTGAGGGGAGTTGGGTAGTCATGCGAGCAATCAATCTCTTTTTGTTGGAAGAAGTAACTTAGGGTCGTACCATAGGTGAAAGAAGTGAAAATAGTGGTGTGGCGATGTTGCACGAGATAGACAATCTCCGCAAACATAATACGAGCAAGGTTCAAACGTTTTCTATCACAGAAGCATTGAATCCAAAAATCGTCCACTTGGCAGATAGTGGAATACTTCCCTCCCGAGGGCCTAAACCACCAAGAGACCATCAAATGAAGGATCCGATCCTGAGCATTTAGGGCGGTGACGGAACCACTTAGAACATGACCAAGGGCATTCTCATCATCATAGCCTTCATCCTCCAACTTGAACACATCACAAATAGATTGAACATCTATAGTGATCTTTTTACCCATAAGATGAGAATTAACGACCGTAACAACACCATCTCGATTGGCACAACATTTGGCATTAGCATAAAAGATTAAAACCAAAATGCGAAAGTAAAACCCGGGAATAGTGAGAAAATCCATAAACTTCCATTCTTGGAGCAAAGGTAGATATTCAAATTTGAAGCGCTCCGAGTTAAGAAAAGGAATAGAGATTACCCTCTCCGGACGGATCTTATAGTTTTGAAATTGACGAAAATAGGTGAGAGCTCTGGGGGGATTGAAAAGATAGTTGATAGATATGAGTGAGATTCGGACGAGCACCACCTCTAGTATTGGATCCTTCACCGGCTTCACTAGTGCGTGTTCTCTTTTTAGAAGGTGCCATGAACTAGATAAAACAATGTATGCATTAAGATTTCTTCATTCAACTCATTGAAAACCAATAATCAAGTTTAAAAAATTTTATAAAGAAAAAAAGTTTGAAAAGAGATTTTGGTTTGAGAAGACAAAACAAAAACAAAACAAGAGAAAATTTGAAACGAAAATAAAGAATTAAAATAAAAAGAAAGAGTTTTACCTTGATATTGATTAGAGAGGAATGGGAGAAGAGCTTAGCACCCTATTGATAAAAAGCCTTAGAGCTTTGCTTGATTTTGAAAACCCTCTAGAGATTTTGAGTTGTGGTGTGAAAATATGAGGGAAAGAGAGGCTATTTATAGAGTGAGAAGGCTAGGGTTTCTAGGGTTTTGAGAAATTTTAATTTTGGTAAAAGTTGAACTCTTAAATGCCAATTGATAGCTATCTGTGCAATCGCGTATCGATACAGGGGTAAAAATGTAATTCCAATAAAAATGCCCGTTGAAGGATCGTATCGAAACAGATGCAATCCCTATCAAAACGATTGTTGCTCTTATCGAAACGGGTTTAACCGTATCGATACCCGTTTAAGGAAAAATGAAGTCTGGGAAGCTAATACAGTACTCGTATCGATACGCTTAAGGCCGTATCGATACCCTATGCCCAGAAATACATTTTAGGCTTGAAGAACAACCAAATGTTCGATTCTAACATCTCCTAAAAGAATGCAAATGATGAATGAGCAGTTCTAAGAATATTTTAATAGAATCATACTCCCCCTAGCTATAAGCATGGATATTTTCAAGAGCTACAACACATTAACATGCAATTTCACAAGATCAAGCAATTTAAGCGCAAAAAGGGTCCTAAAAGGTCAAGATAGGCTAGTTAGACCTAACTCTCTCCTAAGGGACCAAAAACGCTCTTTATCTAAAGGCTTTGTAAAGATGTCCGCTAGTTGGTTTAAGGTGTCAGCATACTCTATAACAACATCTTCCTTAAGGACATGATCTCTAATGAAATGATACCTTATTTCTATATGTTTGGTTCTAGAGTGTTGGATGAGATTTTTGTTAAACATATGGCACTAGTGTTATCACACTTAAGGGGTATGGTTTCAACTTTAATACCATAATCTAAGAGTTTTTGCTTCATCCAAAGGACTTGAGCACAACAACTCCCTAAGGATATGTACTCGGCTTCGGTGGTAGAAAGAGCTACACTATTTTGTTTCATAGAGAACCAAGATATGAGCATACTACCTAAGAATTGACAAGTTCCCAAAGTACTTTTCCTATCGATTTTACATCCCCCATAATCCGCATCCGAATAAGCATGAAGGTTGAAGGTGGAGTCTCTAGGGTACCAAAGACCTAAACAAGGAGTATCTCTAAGGTACCTAAAGATTCTCTTAACGGCTATAAGGTGAGACTCTTTAGGACTAGCTTGAAACCTAGCACACAAGCAAACACTAAACAAGATATCCGGTCTACTTGCGGTAAGGTAAAGCAATGATCCAATCATAGAACGGTAAAGCTTAGAGTCAACACACTTACCTCCTTCATCTTTGTCAAGCTTTGTAGAAGAGCTCATAGGTGTGGCTTGAGGCTTTGCATTCTCCAAGCCAAACTTCTTGAGCATATCCTTGATGTACTTTGCTTGATTGATGAAGGTGTCATCCTTCCTTTGCTTGATTTGGAGTCCCAAAAAGAATGAGAGCTCCCCCATCATGCTCATCTCGAATTCACCTTGCATTAACTTAGCAAACTCTTTGCAATGACATTCGTTAGTAGATCCAAAAATAATATCATCAACATAAATTTGTACTAATAAGATGTAATTTTTAGACCTTTTTATGAAAAGTGTAGTGTCCACCTTTCTTTTTTCAAAACCTTTTTCAATCAAAAAAGTTTGAAAGTCTTTCATATCAAGATCTAGGAGCTCTTTTTAAACCATAAAGAGATTTAGTAAGTTTGAAAACATGATTTAGAAATTTTGAGTCTTCAAAACCCGGTGGTTGTTCCACATACACTTCCTCATTTATAAAACCATTTAAAAATGCGCTTTTAACATTCAATTGAAAAAGCTTGAAATCATGATAACATGCATATGCAAGCAACATCCTAATGGCTTCCATTCTAGCTACGGGTGTATAGGTTTCATCAAAATCTATTCCCTCTTCTTGAGTGTAACCTTGTGCTACTAATCTAGCTTTGTTTCTCACAATGTTACCACTCTCATCTAGTTTTTTCCTAAAGACCCATTTAGTTCCTATAGTAGATTGATCACTAGGCCTATCAACTAATGTCCAAACATTACTTCTCTCAAATTGATTTAATTCCTCTTACATGGCCAAAATCCAAAAATCATCTTTTAATGCTTCTTTGATATTTTTAGGCTCTATGCATGAGATAAAGGCAACATGGTTCATAAGTTTAAGAGAAGATCTAGTGGTTACCCCCTTGGATGGATCACCCAAGATTTCACCACCTTTAACATAGTTGAACTCCCTTGGGTAGCTCACTTTCTTTTCCTCTAGAGCCAAGTCCTTCAAGGCTTCAAGAGGTGGATCTTATGTATCCTCTTCTTTTGTTGAAATCTCATCCTCCTTTGAAGTTTTTCCTCCATCAAAGGCATTAATGATTCCTACATCATCATCATCACAAGAATCCTTCCTTGGAAGGAGGTTATCATCGAATACAACATGTATAGATTCCTCTACTACTAAAGTTCTCTTGTTAAATACACGATAGACTTTAGTGTTTAAAGAATATCCTATGAAAATAGCTTCATCACTTTTTGCATCAAATTTACCTAAGTTATCTTTTCCATTATTTAAAACAAAGCACTTGCAACCAAATGGATGAAAATAGATAATGTTAGGCTTTTTAGATTTTAAAATCTCATATGGTGTTTTCTTTAAAATTGGCCTAATCATTACTCGGTTTACAATGTAGCAAGCGGTGTTTGTGACTTCCGCCCAAAAATATTTAGGTAAATTGTTTTCACAAAGCATGGTTCTAGCCATTTCTTGTAAAGTTCTATTTTTCCTCTCAACTACCCCATTTTGTTGAGGAGTTCGAGGAGCCTAAAAATTGTGGCTAATACCATTTTCATTTAAAAACTCTTCAAACCCTAGATTTTGAAATTCGGTTCCATGATCACTTCTTATATGAGAAATTCTAAGTTCAAGATCATTTTGGGTTAATTTTGAAAATGTGATGAATTTTTCTAAAGCCTCATCTTTAGTACTTAAAAATAGAACCCAAGTAAATCTATAAAAATCATCAACTAGTACAAATGCATAAGATTTACCACCCAAGCTCATAGTCCTAATAGGCCCAAACAAATCCATATGAATAAGTTGTAAACACCTACTTGTAGAAACATCATTAATGGATTTAAAGGATGACTTATGTTGTTTACCCTTAGAGCATGCATAACAAATTTTATCATTTGAGAACTTAATTTTAGGTAATCCTTTAACTAGATCTAAGGAAACTAATTTTTCTAAAACACTAATGCTAGCATGTCCTAGTTTCCTATGCCATAGCCATGCATCATTTTCATTTTGAGCTACTAAACATGCATGGGATGTATGTATGTCATCTAAATGCACCATGTAAATATTACATATGCGATGACCTATGAGCATTATTTTATTTGATTTAATGTCAACTATTTTGCACCCATTTTTATCAAACAAGACATTAAACCCTTTATCACATAGTTTACTAATGCTCAATAAATTATGTTTAAGACCATCGACATACAAAACATTTTCAATAAGAATGGTAGAGTGATTACCTATGGAGCCAATACCTTTAATGTGGCCTTTGGAGTTGTCACCAAATGTTACTACTCCTCCACTTTTTGGCTTTAAATACATGAATCTACTATTGTCTCCGGTCATATGCCTCGAGCATCCACTATCAAGGTACCATGAATTTTGACTTTGTGCTTTGGCCTTGTAGCAATGCTCCCCCTACAAACAAAGATATTAAACTTTTGTTTTTGGTACCCTAAATCATTTTGGGTCCACGTGTGTTAGCTCCCAAAAGCTTGGTTCCCTTAGGAATCCAAGGTGACATAGCAACAAAATTATTAGATTTGACAAGTTCCTTAGGAACCCATACACTCATAATATTTTTAGTTCTATAATGTCTAGGGAAGCTACTTTGTTTGTAGTTATTAGTCTTTTTCCTAGGTTAATTTGTTTTAGATGATTCACCTTTTTCATGCTTCACATTACCAACATTTTTAAAAGACTCTTTGAGCTTGTTAAGCCCATCTAACACCTTTTGGTGTTCACTATTGCATTGAGAAAGAAGATTATTTAGGTCTACATTTTCATCTTGAAAGAATTTAAGTTTATCTTTCAAACCTAAAATCTTTTTCTCAAATTTTAAGTTAGCTTGATAAAGTGAGTCATTTTTTATCATTTAATTACGAAATAATTTTCTTATTCCTAATGATCGACTCTTTGTATTTCTCAACTAACTCATCATAAACCTCTTGCAACTCATCATATGCATCATGTAATTCATCAAATGTAAAGTCAAAAGATGATGAGTTAGAGGTTACCATGGAGGAATCTTCCTCAAGTGCCATGAGGCAAAGGTTGACCACTTATTGTTCGTCATCCTCGGATGACTCCTCATCACTCCAAGTAGCAAGCTTGGCTTTGAGCTTCTTCTTCTTCTTCTCAAAGCCCTTCTTCTTGAGTTGAGGGCACTCCGAACGAATGTGACCGGGCTTTTTGCACTCGTAGCGAATGATTTGATCCCTCTCTTCTACTTTGCTTTTACCCTTGAAGTCCTTCTTTCTTTGAATCTCTCTTCCACGGTTGGACCTCATGAATCGAGAGAAACTTTTGGCTATCATAGCTAATTCTTCAAGGTCATCCACCTCACTAGAAGAACTCTCCTCAAGTAATGAAGCTTTGAGAGCCACTCACATTTTCTTCTTCTTTTCTACCTCTAGCTTCTCCACTCTTTTCTCTTCCTTCTTCTTTTCATCTTCCATTCCTTGCTTCATTATTTCATGAGTAAGGAGAGAACCCACTAGCTCATCAAGTTTTAGAGTCTTCAAGTTTTTGGCCTCGATGATGGCGGTTCTCTTCCCATCCCAAGATTCGGGAAGTGAGTAGAGTAGCTTCCGGACAAGTTTGTCTTCCGGGATAGTCTCTCCAAAGCCCTTAAGCCCGTTGACGATGGTTGAGAAGCGATCAAACATCTTAGACACCGTTTTGTTGGGCTCCATCTTGAAATTCTCATAACTAAGATTGAGAATTCCAATCTTGGTCTCCTTCACATCATTGGTTCCTTCATATGTGGTCTCTAGAGTATCCCACACTTTATTGGCTGAGACTTTGAAGTAGATGTCGGGACCGAAAGAACAAAAGAGCATGTGAAGAGCTTTGTCATTTATTTGGATCTTCTTCCTCTCATCTTCACTAATCTCGATCTTCTTCTTTAGAACCAACTTTCCTTCATCATCTCTCTTCAATGGAATGTAGGGACCATCTTCAATGACATCCCAAACCAAGTAATTGTTGGACTTGATGAAAAGGCGCATCCAGTTCTTCCAAAATGGATAGTTGTCACCATTGAAGAATGGCGGTTTTGTAGTGGATTGAGACTCGTACATGCTAGATTCGGAGGTAGATGCCATGGCTTGATTTTTAGATGATCACACTCTTCCTAGGAACTCCTCTTGTGGTTGTTAATCCTTTAAAGAGGAAGGCTCTGATACCATTTGTTGAGTGGATCGATGGATTGATCAAGACCAAGAGGTGGTGAATTGGGATTTTAAAACTTTGTTAGAATGAATGGATAGCTAAAAATGAAGAACAAAGGATTTTAGAGTGGTTCAAGTTCCAAATGAACTCTACATCCACTACCTTAGCTACCACTAAGGATTTGCAACAATTCACTAATTTGTTCTTCCCCTTTTCAAGGCTTAGGAGGTAACCTTTACACAACCGATCAAATTTTCTACCCAAAATTTGACCAAACCCTCACAAATAAACAAAGAAGAAATTGAACAATAAATATTTCTCTCAAATACAATATTGTCCATTGAAGTAAAACACTCAACCCAAATTTGAAGGTAGAATAGGAATTGAAAACAACTCAATTTGGGGTTTACAAGAAATTGGAAAATAGGCACACTTGAGGTTGGATTTTTGCTTGGATGTTTATCTTTGATGCAATAGTTGTTGCTGGTCTTCAATGAGCTTCAATTCATACCTTCTCTATTAATTCTAGCCGTTTGGGTGGTTAGGGTATTGATTATAGCTGTTGGGACCCTCTCTTTCCACTATAAATGCACTTCTGCAGGTATCTGTATCGGTACACGAAGACTCGTATCGATACTTGTCTTAAAACAGAAAGAGCCGTTGTACATAATAAATAGGGCGTATCGAAACGCATGTAAGCGTATCGGTACGGGACATGGACCATATCGAAATGGATAAGACCGTATCGATACCTTTTTCTCAACTTAGCTCACTTGAAGTTTCTGTTTCGATACGGGGGTACACCGTATCGATACGGGACAATTGCCAATTTAAATGTTAGTTACCTAACGACTGACACCAACGATCGAAAACATTTAAAACACTTCGAATTAAAAATTCAGTTAAAATCGTATCGATACGGGTTAAGCCATATCGGTACAGCATTCAAACTCCTTTAGTTTTTGCAAAGGGGTGTATCTATACAGATTGAATCTGTTTCGATACGATGTTTCAATACGGTTAAGAGCGTATTGAAAGGCGTCTTTCCAGTAGCCAACTTTGTAAAAAAAGGTATCGATACGGCTGGAGGCGTATCGATATACCTGAACGATTTTCAATACTTTGGCCTTGGAACACTTAGAATATATTTGAAGTTTGAGTTTTTCAAATCAGTTTAAAGTGTTGGTGATTTATAAATTATTAAAGGGACTTAGAAATCAATTTCAAGTTTTCAATTTAATCCATAACACTTTAATTATATCAAAATAAAACATAGGTTTTACAGCCTCTGATTCTTTCACTGGCTCATGAATCACTAGTGGCTTCTCTAAAGAAATCTTTTTCCTCTTCCTTGTTTGGTTGACTAGCAACCTTCCTCTGTGTTGCATCTCTATCTTCGGCTTCTGGTGGGGAATAGAGTCTTCCACTTTTTTTGAAATGGCCTACTTCATTGACGGGTTCTTTTCTTTCTTCTTCAGCTGTCAAGCTCCTTGAGTCTGTTACTGTGCATGCATAGTTCCAAGGAACTTGTTTACTGTCTTTATATGGGAACGAGACCGGTGCCTTTACAACCAATCGTGGAGTCACACCCTTAAGTGGTTTACTAACTCTTGCCTTGGTCTTGATCACCAAAGGCTTCATTCCTGTATAAATCTTTTTGGAGGATGAATCCTCTGACGCACACACTTCCATCTTCTGTTCTTCGTTTCCTTGCTCAAAAAATTCTAACTCTTTATTGTCAATTTTTCCATGCACTAATTGCTTGAACTCTAAGAAATTTACAATTTCATTCCCTTCCTTCTGATGGTATTCACAGTACAATTCTTCAATCTTCACTTCTTCAAATCTTCCCTTCAGCATCCCAGCTTCCACCAATTGGGTCCATAACCATTTCATAGATGATTTGACCTCAACAACATGTTTCTTGTTTGTTTTGGCTTCCTCCTCAATAATTGCATTTATTCCAGCCTTCTGGTGGTTTGGTAGAGGATTTCCTTTTTCTTTAGATGTTTCAAATGACAATATGATTGATTTCCTTAAATAATCTACTACCCTTTTGAATGCAGTGCAGTTCTAAATGGTGTGTCCTTTTACTCCTGCATGATATTTGTATTGGGTCTTCTCATCGTACCATGGTGGGTACGAGGGTGGGAACAAAGGAACATGTCTTGGCAGCACCATTTGTGATTTGACCAACTCAGCAAATAGCTCCGCATATGTCCTTTTGAGGAGTTTGCAAATGTCGGGACTGCAACTGGGTGTTGGGCTTGTTAGACACCACACATGTTGAATAGTCAGGGTTCTAGACATTTGTAGCATTGACTTCATTATCTCTCTTTTTATATGTCTTCTTTGTTTCTCCACTATCCAACTTTCCACTCTTCATGGCTGCTAGGATTAGTTTTTCGTTCATTAGCATGCCCGCAAAGCTCTTTGTGGCATGATTGAGCATGCGATCATAAAAAGGACCCTTCAGCATTTCCACAAACATTAGGGTAATTTCATTTTCTAGTAGCGGCGGTTGTACTTATGCTGCTACGTCCCTCCATCTTTGTGCGAACTGTCGGAAACTCTCATGATGCTATTGCTCCATCCCTTGCAAGACAAAACAGGTTGAATCCATGTTTGAGATATGTTTGTATTGTTCACCGAAGGCTCTAGACAGATCTTTCCATAATTTGATGTTTACCCGACTCAATTGCAAATATTAGTGCGCATCTGATCTCACTAAACTGTCTTGGAATCAATGAATGAGCAACTTCTCATTGTCAAGATACATTGACATCTTTCTACAATACATGGTTAAATGTGATGATGGACATGTAGTTCTATTATATTTCTCAAAATCTGGGACCTTAAATTTTGGAGGTGCCACAAGATCTATTACCAAGCTCATGTCCTTGGCATCCATTCCACCATGAGCAATTCCGTCCTGGAAGGATTTGATCATGCCTTCTAGCTTCTTATACTTGTCTTCCCACTTCTTCTCAGCCTTAACCTTGTTAGAAATTTCATCGAGGTCAGGTACCTCATAATTATTAGCTTCTCCATGTGGAATACGAGCATAGGAATCAACAGTGGACAACTATTTTGGCTTTGGCAGTAGCCTCCTTCCCAAAGGTCATTCTAGGAAATCGTGGCAGTGTGCTGGTGTTTCCTCTTTCTTCAACTACATCTGGATCCTTGAATCCTAGCATAGCAGCAATTGAACAGATTGTCATTTGATGAACCGACTCAATTTGTTGTTTTAGGCCCGTCTCTATCTTCTCCTACTTGTCCTGGGTGCTTTTTCGGTTTGCCTCCAAAGTTGTCAACCTTTCTTTAGTGTTCATAACTCAGGTTTGGGCACGTTTACCATACTTATGAGTTGCTTTAGCTATTTTGAGTATTCTATCATTTTTATATTAAGTTAGTTTTTTTATCATGAATGAATGTATGCACAAATGAATTCACAAAAACAAACAACAAAGCAAACAAAGCAGTGCAAATGCATGAATGCAGCCGAAGGGCCATTAATTCTATTGAGAATTTGCTCATAAAAGAAGACTCTTTATTGAATACGAAAGTTCTTTATTACATCTGTTGGGTTATTCGGTGCTCGATTCCTTCAACCGTTCTTGCTCGCCAAGTGGTGGAGAAGTGGAATTTTGGGTGTAAGAGGTGTGGAAGCTAAAAAGAATAAGGACACGATGATTTATAGTGGTTCAAGCTTCTAACCAAGGTCTACATCTACTACCTTAGCTTCCCACTAAGGATTTCCAATCAATCCACTATTGATTCGTCCCATTTTCTAGGCTTAGGAGGAAACCCTTACAAACCGATCAAGCTTTCTACCCAAAGCCTTGATCAAACCCTCTTCACAAAGAGATAAAAATACGCAAACTCAAATCCCTCCAATAGGTATTTGTTTGCACAATAAAGCTCTCACCCAATCCTAAAACACTTGAGCAAATCACACAATTTTGGCTCACTAGTGTTTGTGTATGCAAGGAAATGACAATTTAGCACTATGACAATTTCTTGATCATATGTTGTATTACAATTGAAGCATTAACCATTACTAGATGCTTAGAGGTCCCTTTTATACACCTCTTTGAGTTTGTAGCCGTTACTAGCCGTTGGGGATGAATTGGAGCCAATGGAGACTTAATTTCCCACCATAAATGCAGTTATGCAGCTCCCCGTTTCAAAACGCTCGAACCCGTTTCGAAACACCCTTGAAATAGAAAGAGCCGTTGCAGTTTGATGCAGCACCTGAATCAAAACGTTGTTGGCCGTATCGAAACGCTTGTCCCCATATCGAAACGTTCTGCATTTAAAAGGTAGTTGAGAAATAGCTATTGGGGGTTTATGACCGTTGTGGTCAATGCCACATAGGTGTATCGAAACGGTAGGGGTCGTATCAAAACGATATGCAAAATCTCACCCAGAATAAAGTCCGATTCGAAACTCGTTTCGAAACGTTTTGACACTGTAAGGACCCGTATCGAAACACCTGGATAGTTTTGTTGAATTTGGCTTTGAAAACACTTAAAACCCTTTTGAAATATCCCCTAAACATAGTTTCAAGTTGTTTGAACTTTAGAAAAGGTTTTGAATTCTTTTTAACTTTGTTCAAAACATTTTTCAATTATTATATCAAAACATTAGTTCTACAACATCAAATCATTTTCAAATTACAAATATTTCTCAGCACGAACTCCTAACTCCTTAACTTCTTCAATAAGCCACATAAGCCTCGGCCTAACCTCTTCTACGGGCCTAATGTCGCGACAAAGAGTTGCTGCTTCAGTTGTCAATATTTTCACATGCTTGGCCACATCTGGACTTGTGTCATCACCATCCTATCGAACTCATCTCATTCTCGGAACCTCCGAGCATTATCTCAAAGGCGAGTGAACCAATAATCATTTTCTTCTTCGGCAACATCTTCAAGAACTAAGATCTTTGTTCTGTACTCTTGGAGAAGGTTATCCATTTCTTCAACTGCATCTTTTAAGAAATCATTCTCGCTCAAACTAGCTTGAAGCTCCTCATAGGTCTGGTCATCTTGCATCTTGTGAATTTTCTGGTTCAAGTACTCTATTTTGGCCTCTAACTCAATGATAAAGGTCTGACTTTGCTTCAACTTCTTACAGGTTTCCCCATAGGCTGACTGCAACTCTAGCATGTGCATCTTAGTCATGAGCCTTCCTTTTTCCATGCAGCTAGATTTTCCTTCTCTTTCTCTCGAAGCCGTTTGCCCTTCTCATTATCCATTGCTTGTTTCCCTTTCTTTATTTCTTAAGCCAAGGCTCGTCGGAACTTTTCAATTTCCTTCTTGCTGCGTTTCTTCTCTTTTCCTACAACTTGCTTTATCTCCTACCTCCACTGTTCTGGGCTTTTTCTGAGGTCATCATATCAAACGGTAGCTTGAAACTTGAGGAAGTCAACCCTTTGAATCTCATATTTTCCTCTAAATTCATGTACATCTTTGTTACTTGGTTGGCTTCTCCCTTGTACTTTTCTACGTCAGGGCTGGCTTCAAACTTGTCTCGCTGATTCTGTTCTTTGAGAGCTTTGATTTCCAACTTAGCTCGTTTTAACTCTTCCCTCATAATGTCAACCTCATAAGGAACCACCTTTAAATGTTCTTCTAAAGATTTGGTGAGCCCAAGGGTAGGTAGCACGATCTTGTTATTCATTCTTATATGCCTCCAAATATCATAATCAGGGGTGTACATGTAGTGTTTTTCGGACTCCAACTTCATATAGTAATAGTTCTCCCATGAATCACTAATTTCTTGTACCTTCTGTCTAAATTCTCCTTGAAACTCGAACCCCAATGTGCCAAGATCGATGGTGAAAGGAATGAACTATTGTGATCCATACTGACGTGAAACTAACAAGGGAGCACAACCAATTCCTCCCCAAAACCCAACAGCATCAAGAAGTTATAATCTTCGCACCTGTACCTCACTTTGGCATGACCATTCCACAGAACCCTCCATTTGATATCTTCGTCACGGCAATCTCTGAAGATGTCTACACACTTGCTTCTCTTGACACTCGGCCAATCTTGTGCAAAAAATTCCCGAAGTGGAGAAAAGTTCGGAGAGAACACATTCGGTAAGGCCAAAGTCGGGCACTCCCAGAAATGGCTAAGGGCCCAAACATGAAGCAAAGAAGCACATCCCCTGAAGCGCACACCTTCTATTTTCCGACAAGGATTGAAAGAGGTTTCAGCTAACACTGCGGGTACTGGATTGACTTTTCTCTTCAATTGTTCAAAGAAATCTAACAAGACCACGTCAATGTTTCCCAATACCTTCGAAAAATTTACCAGGCCATAGATTGTGATAGCTAGGAGATCCACTATTTTCGCTATGTCTGGATGAACAGAAATGATGTTTTGAATGCATGACCAGGGAAAATTAAAACTTCCCTCTCTCTTTCGTATCAACCCTTCGACCCATTTATCACTCATTCCAGAAAAATGTAGCAAGTTTCGAGTGTGAGTTCTTGATTTTAGGAGGCTTTGCATGTAACACCCGTGTTTTGGGGTGAGGAGTTAGTCATGTGAGTTGGTTCGAGTCTGTAAAATCAATTTTATTCAAATTGACCTTAGTCTTGATTTCTTTGAGATTTAAAATAAAATGGGTGGCATTTTTGTAATTAAAAGAAAAAGTGGAAGACCACCTTTTTGAATCAAAAAGGAACAAAAAAAAGACTTCATCATTTTCCTTCTTTTCTTCATTTAACGTGAAATCAAAACTAAACCCTCCCAAACCCCTAATTTACTATTCCATTCAATCTACCCTTTGATTCAAGGTCATTTTCAAAGGTAAACCTATTTCTTAACTCTCCTCCTCTACATTTACATAGTCTTAGATTTGAAAACCACCATCTTTTTGGAATTTCAAGTTTAGGGAAAATTTGAACTTTAAGGGGTTTTTCAATTTCTTTTGATTTGTGGAGTTGGGTTTTAGTTTAATCTCATCATAATACACATAATATCTTGAAATGGTTGATTTTGGGTGAAAACCCGAAGTGGGTCTTTGGGGCCATTTCTGAGGTGTCTAAAATTGAATTTCTGGTGAGTTTTAAGGTTGGGTTGAAGGGCTGATGGTATAGGGTTATTAGGGAAGTGTTTTGGGACCTTTTAGATGTCTTTTGAGTGCTTGAAATCATGGTTTTCTGCTGGGTTATAAGGGAGCACGAAAATTGGAAGTTTGGTGAAGTTTGGCTTGTGTTGTGAGTGGGGTTTGTGACTGAGATTTAGCATTGATTTGATGAGTAATGATTGTGTTTTGATTTGGTTAGAGATAGGAGGAGACATCGGAGAAGCATCGAGACCGAATCCGGGAAATTAGGAGGCTTGCTTACTTGCTTGGTTTGTTAAGGAAGGGTGGTGAGTAAAACTTTAATTATGTTTTAAAGTTGGTTCAAGTGTGAGTAGTGGAAGCGTTGGAATGAGCTTGGTAGGCCATTCCGGAGTGGAAGTTAAATTGGTAGTTTAACTCCTTGTATTCTAATGTTGCTTTATATATATGCCATTGCCTATTTTGATCTTGTGAAATATGAATTGATTCGTATGTGTATACCTTGATATGTGTATGTGATGAATATGTGCTATAATTGATGGATGTGTGATATGGTTAAAGAAATTGGCACTAATTAACTTACCGGGTGTAAATGATCGATCATTAGGATTAGTGTGCACACAATTGAGTCAAAACGCGCGTGGCCTTGATGGTGTTGAGTCATCAAGGAGGAGTACGGTGATGTAATATTCCACCGGAAATTTATTTATATTATACGTGATGATGAGTGGAATCCCATCCGTAGGGCATGCGATGATGAGTGGAATCCCGCCCATGCAATGTCCGGTGATGAGTGTAATCCCACTAAGGTAATGTTGTTGTTGAGAGTAAATCTGCACATACGGGTAAACTAATAGTGGCCAATGAAATTGTTCTAATACTTATATTGTTGTGGTAATTGATTTATATTTGTTGAGCTTAGTATGATGTGAGATGCCATATTATGACTCTTGAAAGACTAGCTAGGTTACCTTGATGATGTCTATGTATGTTGTGTGTGATGCTAAGGATTGCATGCTTGAACCCTGCATTGTTGTGGTTTTGATTTTTAGAGCATCCTCACTAAGCTTCTAACTTACGCTCTCATTTTCAACAATGCAGATCATTAGCGTGGTGTTAGCAAGGAGCAAGGCGAAGGGGCTTTCCAAGTTTATAGTTGCTCAAGTATGATTTTAGTAATTAATGTGGTAGTCTAGCAATGGGGCTATTATGTGTTTTGTATGAGCTTTGTATGACTCATGGAGGTTGTTGGTGTTTATGTTTTTGTTGAATTTGTAAACCATGCTAAGCCATGATGAATGCTTGTTTGAGATGCTACTCTTGGGATGAGTACATGTGTTGATGTTGCATGTAAACTCTATATGTGGTGACTTGTGCCTTAAGGGCTTTTAATGCTTAAGTATACCTTGAATGAATATGGATTGTGATGCAAGAATTGTTGTTATGCATGTTGTTTCATTGATGTTTGGTTTTACATGTATATTGTGTGCTAAGCATGTGTTATTAAGTTGCTTATCATCTAGATTGGTTGTGTATTGAGTCTTGAGTGTTTTGGTGAAGTTTTGGGGCTACCTAGTGTCTTAAACCAGCAAAAATCTGTCTTTTCGCAGCCCGTGTATCGAAACGGTTGGTCTCGTTTTAATACGACCTCTTGTTTTAGGCCAGGCGTTTCGATACGCCTAGGGTCCGTTTCGGAACAGTTTTGCTACTGGAATTCTGAGAAATTGTCGATATTTTGGGGTTTCGAAACGGGTCTACGTGTATCGGAACGGTCAATATATCGTTGACCACGAGAAGTTGACCGTTGGGGGTGTTTCGGAACGGTTAGCCTCCGTTTCGATACGGCCTTCTCGTGTGGACTTGGGGTCGTTGACCAAGTCAAGGTGTTTTGATACACCTTAAGGGTGTTTTGAAACGGCCTGCCAAATAATTTAAAATTAGACTGTTTACTTACCGTTTTGAGTCCAGTTGCATGTCTTCCTCGATTTAATCCGCTGACGTGATCACTTAAGAATTAACATGCCTTTAGACAAGATTAAAATGAAAGAAAATCTTTAGGGTTGCTAACCGAGGGGGAACCTTAACGGGTTTCGCTTCGGTTTTCCTCGTGTGGCCCACTCGGACCGGTCATCCGGCCAGACCGGAACGAGGGGGTTACATTTTTTGGTATCAGAGCCTGAGGTTATCGAGACTTCGGGCAGGTAAGTGAGGTAAGCTTGATGTGTTAAGTAATTGTATTGCTTGGTGTATGCTTTGCCATGAAATCTTGTTGTTTGATTGTTCATATGATGAGTTGAAGCATGAATTGTTACGTTTGGTGTAGGGTCGAGTGCCCATTGCTACTATTACTTAATTTAAAAAGGTTTTGTAAAGGAAAGTACTTCAGCACTGTTGGACCCTTGCCTTTTCTAACGTAATCCTTATCTGTTTGTTGTTGTAGTTATTATCTCGTTAGCCGTATCATGAGACCAGGTGGGAGGCCTAGGATGGTTCAGCCGGAACCACGGGCACAAGCTCCGGGGATTGAGCAGATTGATGGGGGCGCAGGCTCCTCAACCTCTTCCACCTCCTCCTCAGCAAGAGAGAGGTGAGGCGGGAGCCGAGGGTGTTGGACCTCAAGTAGGCCAAGGACCGGCCATAATTGATTTAGCTCCCTTAGTTCAGGCGATAGCCGGGGCTTTCCATGCTGCAGTGGCTGGGGGCCAGGCAGTAGCACAACCCCAGGGAGAGGGTACTGGTCTGCCTTTGGAGAGACTCCACGGTTTGGGAGGCGAAGAGTTTAGAGGGTCGACACCGGAGAGGTCTTAGATGTGGTTAGAGAAGACCGTATGTATCTTGTCACAGATGGGATGTACTGGGAGACGCAAGTTAGGGTGTGTTGAGTCCTTGTTTTAGGGTGATGCCTACACCTGGTGGGTCACCATCACTACGGGTATGGAGGAGGCCGAGATTACTTGGGAGTTCTTTGAGTCAGCATTCCGTAAGAAGTATTTAGGTCCTCCATATCTCGATGAGAAGAAGATGAAGTTTATGGCTCTGCTTCAGGGGAGTATGTTTGTGACCGACTATGAGATTCGATTTGTTAGATTGAGTCAGTATGCATCTGTGCTTGTTCCTACTAAAGTGGAACGTTGTAATCGTTTCCGTTATGGGCTGAATGAAGAAATCAAGAGGTACACTCTAGCTTCGAACTACATTGATTTTGATGTCTTGGTCGCGAGGGCCAAGGACTTGGAGCACAGTTTGGGCTTGACCAAACGATCTGGTGGTTCTAGTTTCGGTAAGAGGTCTAGTGACTTTGATAGAGGGGATGCCAAGAGGCATCAGGACAACCAACATCACTATGGCCATAGGCGTCGTAGAGGTAACCACGGTAGGGGCCAACAGGGCCAGAGGGCTGGTGGGAAGTTGCCCACGTGTGCTACTTGCGGGTGGAACCACACCGGTGAGTGTTGGGGAAATTTCCACTCGTGTTGGAGTTGTGGAGCTAAGGACCATATTAAGTGTGACTGTCCACATCAGGTGGGGCAGGCACCAGCTCAGGCTCCTGCTAGATCCAATGACTTTCAGAGAGGCCACGGGCGCAGAGAGGTAACTTCCAGCCAAGAAATGATGGTCAGAGGAACATAGCACATGTAGTTGCACTCCAGCCGGAGCGTGGACGTCAGGCCAGAGTTTACGCTCAGCATGGGGATCAGCATTGTAACCCCCTCGTCCCGGTCTGGTCGGATGACCGATCCGAGTGGGCCACACGGGGAAAACCGAAGCGAAACCCGTTAAGGTTCCTCCTCGGTTAACGACCCAGAAAATTTCTTTTAACTTTATCTTGTCTATAGGCATGATTAAATACTATGTGAAGCAAAACAGCGGAAAAGCAACAATTCAACATTGACCATCCAAGACGATACATCAAACAGCTCATTTTAGCCCTTTATAGCAGGCCGTATCGAAACGCCCTCAGGGTGTTTCGATACGCCTTGACTTAGTCAATAGGCCAGGGTCAACCATGAGGAGACTGTTTCGAAACAGGGGTGACCCGTATCGAAATGACCCCAACGGTCAACTTCTCGTGGTCAACGAGATTTGACCGTTTCGAAACATCAATGACTCGTTTCGGTACGCCTATATCTCGTCAATTTCTCAAAATTCCAGTAGCTAAAATGTACCGAAACAGCCCCTATCTGTTTCGAAACGGCTGGCCAAATGCAAAGGGACCGTATCGACACAGGATTGCCCGTTTCGAAACACCCCCTGACTGCAGACTCATTTTGGCTGTTTTAAGGCACAAGGGTGTCCCAAAACACCTCCATAACCTCTAACAACACACTAGCAATTAAACCTAAGGCAAACCCAACTTACAAGCATGCTTTAACATCAATAAAGCGAGACCAAACACCAAGGCATAACATCTCAAGTCATACATTCATACAACTCATTATAGACATTAAGCTTTAACATAACCAACACTTAGGCAATTCTAGATAGCAAATTTCTAACATGGTTTTAAGCAAGGCATACATACCAAAAGCCAAATTAACAAACACATACGAGGAGTCTAACATGCTCTTAAACAACAACAACAACAACATATCCAAAAGCATCATAACACGACACCTATCCCATTGCTTTACTATTACAATCTTTAAATTTAAATATCATACTTGAGCTAACCGTAAGCTACACTTGGAGGCCTTTCCTTGTCCTTGCCACCCACAAGCTACCGATCTGCATTGTCGAACAAAAAGGAGCGTAAGCATAAAAGCTTAGTGAGGGTGAGCTCATAAAACAAACATTCGACAATGCAGGGTCCAAACACGAGCTACAACCAAGATAAAGTGCATGATCTTACCTCAGATCCACACGAGCCATAATTATAGATGATGCATGCACATATATTCAATATCATGTCATGCTCAACATGTTTAAATCCACAACATATGAAATCACATATATTAAACCATGTTAGCAACACATCCCAAATCACATTGGCTCACAATTAACCACATATTGGCAACAAAAACTACAATCCGTATTGGCACCTAGCTATGACTCGAATACGCGGATAACCGTTGGAACTCACATCCAACAACTCAACCATTACCTGACGGCGGGATTACACTCATCACCGTTCACGCGGAGGGGATTCCACTCATCCTCACGCCTCATTTCACGCGGAGGGGATTCCACTCATCCTCACGCCCGTCGATGGGATTTCACTCATCACCGTCTATTATATATAAGAAGATTTCTGGGCGAACCCGTACTCCATCTTCATGACTACCATCATCAAGACCACGCGCGTATTTAGACTCACGTGTGCACACTAAACATCCTAATGATCGATCATTTGTACCCAAGCATACTAGTGCCAATACTACACATTTCATTAATCTTCCTCAATATCAATTCATAACACTTTCGTGCTTAGCACGTACTCACCATGACTTACCGTCATGCACAAACCACATTTCCATGCCTAGCATGTACTCACCATGATCCTCGGATCATGCAACCACCTCATAATATCATTTCACACGTCAACACCACATGTACATCATTAACAACCATATCACACCATATTTTACACATGTGTATAACCATATCATATCTATCATCAACATGCATATAACAATGCATCAAACATGCCTCAACATACATGTATACAACATATACATAATCAACACCATTACAATTTAACACGAGGCATATACAACCATTAAAGAGTGCAACCAAAGTCTTTAATCAAAGCTTGGGATTAGGCTACCACTCTAATCCCAACTCTAAGTGGGTTTACCAAGCCCATCCTAGGTTCACATGCTTCAACCAAATTCTCAAAACCATTTTAAAAATATTTAACCACTCACCTAAGCTTCCAAGCTCCAAGCCAAGCAAGCAACCACCCTCAAGTTTCCGGATTTCTTCTCGAAGCTTCTCCGACGCAAGTTCTTGCTTCTAAACAACCTCAATACAATTCAAATAATCCTCAAATCAGCCCAACATCAAAATACCAACCCGGAACACAATTCAAATACAATTTACAATGTTGCAAGCCATGAACAAACCCCATATTTTGCAATCTCGGACAGCCCCAATACCTCTTCCAAAATCCATGTTTCCAACACCCATTGCACCCACAAATGATCCCAAATCAACCCCTAACCATAGTACTACCATTGGGCTATCAATTTCCACCTAAAACAACCCCCAAAACTCACCCAAAACCCTCCAAAAACCCCATTTATACCCAAATTCGGGAATCTCAATAAAACACTTTAAAAATCATATATGTTGGACCCTATGGTTCCCAGACAACATATCTAACCATAATAAATCAAAAGCTTTGATAAAGAATCATAAAGCTTCAACCTTTGACCTAAGACTTTGAAAAACTCAAATGCAAAATATATAGTTTTATTGAAATCTAAAAATACCAAAGTGTAGAGGATAGCAAGGCCAAGTCAAAACTATATTTACCTTTGAAAAAGCTTTAAGGATGAAGAAGAAAGATGATGAAATAGTAACAAGAGATAAGCTTCTCTTCATGTCATGGGTTTTGCTTTGAAGAAGAAGATGATGGGGTTTTTGGGTTTATTTGAATTATAAGGTAATAAAAATGAGTTTTATTTGTAAAGACCAAATATTTACATAAATGCCATTAATGAATGGCTAAAGCTATCATCCCCTAAAGCCCATGGGTTTTAGGCTTAGGAGATAGGCCCAACACGACTTTAATTGTTTTTCAAACACGAAGCCCATGAATGTATTTTATTATTTTATTTATAAAACCGAACCCGAAATAATATTAAAATATTATTTTCTCTCGATCCCCAAACCCGAGTGTTACAACTCTCCCCCTCTTAAGGAAATTTCGTCCCCGAAATTCATCGAACACGGAGAGCCACTGAAACATACTCCTCCACACATTCCTCTCTCACCACAACATACTAACCAACTCGGTAGACTCACCACACGACACTTGCTATCTGACACTAAGATCTCAACTGATTCTTCAAGGCATGTCGACTTTAAACTCAACTCGATCTCTTCTACAAACATAGCACATAACAGATCTGACTCACACTCCCGAATTATAGATTCACAGACACATCACAAATCTCTTTCTAACTCTGGTGGTGACCGCAACAGATAAACAACAGGACTAGCCCGATTCACAATCTCATACAACACTGTTTGAATACTTGACCCATGACTTTATCTGACTGATCATCAGACCTCAACATACATCCAAACACTATGCAGACGTCTTCAAAAATAATCTAGCAGAAATCTCGAACCTCTATTACTCACTTTCACTAAGAATCTTCCACGAATGTAACAACCTAGAAGAAAACTGATGCTCGGTCTTGACACGCTGGTAAATTATACACTTACTCTCACACTGAACCACATCATCCATCGACTCAATCCAAAAGTACTCATCTTCGACCCACAGTACGTCTTCACACCACTCAGATGCAATACAAACAGACTGCCAAATGCTTCGGCTAAAACAATATGTCTCAAAACACTAGGTCAATCGGTACAAATATTCTGTCTCTGAAATGCAAAACTCTATCATCTCTGAAACTGTACTCTGAAGGTCTTATTTCTACCATGTCTTGCACGTGAGGTGCCAAGAACCTGTCTTGCAACTGTTTCTCTTCAAGCATTCTGACTCAATGTAGGTTTAACATAAAACTCGGCCAAAAAACTACTATCATTCGGTAAACTGAATTCGGCAGATACCTCTCGCAACTCTACTACTAATCTAACAACAAATATAACTCCGAACATCGGTTACTACGTTGACTCTCTTCGGATGGTACTCAATCTTGGGATTACGGTCTTCAAGCAGTTCTAGCAACTCATGTTGTTCAAGTTTCAACCCTTCCTAAGTCGTCTTATATTTCAAGTTCTGATGATAAGTATATACTGTGCATTTCTTACTATACGTGCTTTGTCTCTAAGTCTTCGAAGCAAATACAACTGTAATTAACCCTGTGTCTTGTGTCGGGTAATTCTTCTCAAGGTCTCTCAACTATCTCGAAAAATAGGCCACAATCTTCTATCTTGCATAAGCACACAACCTAACCCTACATGTAACGAATCACTATGGTTCACAAACTCCTTCTCTGATATAAGCTAATTCAAGGTTGAAGTTCTCTTCAAAGTTTATTTCAGTTTCTCAAGGGCTCATTGCCTCGCATTTAACCACACAACTAAACATTCTCCTGTAGCAACTTGTCAAAGGAGCAGCTATCTTCAAAAGACTATTTATAATTCTCTGAAAGTAACAATGCTAGACCTAGGAACTATAGATACATGTCACAGACTTCAATTTCTTCCAACTCACATCTTCTTCTGCCTACTTAGGATTTACTCTAATACACTCGGCTGAACTACATGTCCTAGGAGAACATCTTCATTAACTCGAAGTTCACGTTGCACAACTTGGTATACAATTAATTCTCTAATAGAATCTACAACACTAACTCTACAGCTTGTCATGGTCTTCTTTGGTACTTGAATATACTCATGTATTATCTATGAGGACTACTACAACTGATCAAGGAACTCAGAAAAATACTCTGCTCAACATCTCTATAAGAGTAACTAACACACTAGTCAAACAAAGCGGCATAACTCGGAACTCAAAGTGATCACATCTTGCCTCGAAAGTTGTCTTCAATACTTCAACTTCTCTCACTTCCAACTGGGAGTAAACGGATCTCAATTACTCTTGAAAAGACTGGAGTACACTTCAACTGATCAACAAATCACTACGCTCAGAAATGGATACTAACTATTCACTGTCAATTGTTCCAACTGTCTGAAATCTAAACACATTCTCGTATTGTCTCCTTTCTTCTTCACATATTATATTGTAGAACTCTGAGATGATGCACTAGGCCTAATGAATCTAAGGTCTAACAAGTCTCGAAGTTAATTCTTCAACGTTCTCAATTCTTCCAGAAATCATAAGATATAGAGCAATCAAAACAGGAGCAAACTCGAAGACGGTCTCAATATCAAACTCTTCCCCTCTAAACAAGAGATAAGCCGGCAATTTTTCCAAACACTTCTAGGAAAAGAAAACAAAAACTATCCTAACATTCTGCGGTCTAATCTTCATTAAAAAATCAAATCCAACACAATTGCTAAGCAAGCCTGTCTACTAAACTCAATCAATCTTTGACCTCTAAAACTGGATCAACATTTGACAAGGAGTTCACATCCTCACTTACCACTACAGTCTCACAAAAATCCGCAACTTCAAGGCAACTCTCTCTTCGTCCCAACGTATATCCTAGCTTTGTGCTCTACAAGCCAAACCATGTCAAAAACGTACATCGAAATCGTAGAAAGACAATCACTTCACATCTACTAGAAACTAGTAACCCTGAACCACCAACAAACATCTTTTGTACATCTTTCTGATCACTACTATCTCCCAAAACGTCTAGTCACATGCGTCCCTACGGCTAAAATCTCAACAGAGATACATCAAAATCCTTTGCACGCTCAGACAAACGGACGAATCTGCAAAAATTGCAACTTCACAAGTACATAGTTGTTAGTCTTCGGCCCTCTTGTCTTCAGGCTGGTCCTTCAACAAAATCTAACTCTTCTAAATCGTTCTTAGAGCATTGCGAAACCTCAAAATTCAATTCTGATTACATACAAACTATCATGCTGGAACCGGTTCTATAACATCAGTCCTGACGACTCAAACATCCTACTACCAAACAATCTGAAGTTAAATCTCAATACTTCATTTTCGGCTCAACTATATCGAAAGCGACTTCATCTCTCCCTCTTGCTAGAAGACAACTCAGACGTACACTGGCCCCATCTCACAAATCGATTCCCACTCGCGGATACTGACTGGCTGTCTTGTATGAAAACCATAGGCTGAATCCTAACGATCACCAACTAGCATTTCTGAATTTCAGCTTACTCACACGAGACCCTTACCCTGATCTCGCTAAAATAACTAAGGTGCTCATAGCTACCTCTAACACCTCATCGGGCACATTCAAACTTGCATGCTTGTTAACAACATACGAAAGTACGTACTCAGAACCAATCGAAAGAGACAAACTCAAAACTGTACCAAGGGCTTATCTACTATAACATCGATATCACTCTGACTCCCACTCATAGGTCCTCACTTCTTTTCACTAACTAATACCAGAATCGGTCCAATCGTCCCTCACCAACAAGAATCAACTCACATGCACGCGGACTCGAGCAAACAAATTGTACCTCAACTCCGGTACAACCATACTCCCCTAACAATAGCAAAGAACTTCCTCCACATCATCCACATTTTCAAAACCACAACTTCCACTTACCGATTCACGGCCCACACACTGGCCCCAAATTTACTAAAAGCAATAAATCAATCAACAATTTAACATACAAGTTGGGTTAGCAAAGGAAAGGTCCAAGTGGCTCAAGTATGATTTCCCTCACTTAAAATCCTTTTTCCGATGTAATAGAAGCAATGAGACTCTACTCAACATGTTTCAAACAAATCATCACACCTACATGCTCAACCAAGCATATAACAAGACATACTTGCTAAACAAGCAAACATATGCGTACGATCAAACAACATACATTCTCAATCAAACATCACAGCATACACAGATAACAAGCAATATGCTTACATGGCAAGCAAACACCGTGCAATTACAATGCAAGAACTTAACTTACCTCACTTACCTGCCCAAGGTCTTGGTAACCTTAGGCTCTGATACCAAAAAATGTAACCCCCTCGTCCCGGTCTGGTCGGATGACCGGTCCAAGTGGGCCACACGGGGAAAACCGAAGCGAAACCCGTTAAGGTTCCACCTCGGTTAACGACCCAGAAAATTTCTTTTAACTTTATCTTGTCTATAGGCATGATTAAATCCTATGTGAAGCACAACAGCGGAAAAGCAACAATTCAACATTGACCATCCAAGACGATACATCAAACAACTCATTTTAGCCCTTTACAGCAGGCCGTATCGAAACGCCCTAAGAGTGTTTCGATACGCCTTGACTTAGTCAACAGGCCAGGGTCAACCAGGAGGAGACCGTTTCGAAACAGGGGTGACCCATATCGAAACTACCCCAACGGTCAACTTCTCGTGGTCAACGAGATTTGACCGTTTCGAAACATCAAGGAGCCGTTTCGGTACGCCTATATCTCGTCAATTTCTCAAAATTCCAGTAGCTAAAATGTACCGAAACAGCCCCTATCCGTTTCGAAACGGCTGGCCAAATGCAAAGGGACCGTATCGAAACAGGATGGCTCGTTTCGAAACGCCCCTTGACTGCATACTCATTTTGGCTGTTTTAAGGCACAAGTGTGTCCCAAAACACCTCCATAACCTCCAACGACACACTAGCAATTAAACCTAAGGCAAACCCAACTTACAAGCATGCTTTAACATCAATAAAGCAAGACCAAACACCAAGGCATAACATCTCAAGTCATACATTCATACAACTCATTATAGACATTAAGCTTTAATATAACCAACACTTAGGCAATTCTAGATAGCAAATTTCTAACATGGTTTCAAGCAAGGCATACATACCAAAAGCCAAATTATCAAACACATACGAGGAGTCTAACATGCTCTTAAACAACAACAACAACAACATATCCAAAAGCATCATAACACGACACCTATCCCATTGCTTTACTATTACAATCTTTAAATTTAAATATCATACTTGAGCTAACCGTAAGCTACACTTCGAGGCCTTTCCTTGCCCTTGCCACCCACAAGCTACCGATCTGCATTGTCGAACAAAAAGGAGCGTAAGCATAAAAGCTTAGTGAGGGTGAGCTCATAAAACAAACATTCGACAATGCAGGGTCCAAACACGAGCTACAACCAAGATAAAGTGCATGATCTTACCTCCGATCCACACGAGCCATAATTATAGATGATGCATGCACATATATTCAATATCATGTCATGCTCAACATGTTTAAATCCACAACATATGAAATCACATATATTAAATCATGTTAGCAACACATCCCAAATCACATTGGCTCACAATTAACCACATATTGGCAACATAAACTACAATCAGTATTAGCACCTAGCTATGACTCGAATACGCGGATAACCGTTGGAACTCACATCCAACAACTCAACCATTACCTGACGGTGGGATTACACTCATCACGTTCACACAGAGGGGATTCCACTCATCCTCACGCCTCATTTCACGCGGAGGGGATTCCACTCATCCTCACGCTCGTCGATGGGATTTCACTCATCACCGACTATTATATATAAGAAGATTTCTGGGCGAACCCGTACTCCATCTTGATGACTACCATCATCAAGACCACGTGCGCATTTAGACTCACGTGTGCACACTAAACATCCTAATGATCGATCATTTGTACCCAAGCATACTAGTGCCAATACTACACATTTCATTAATCTTCCTCAATATCAATTCATAACACTTTCGTGCTTAGCACGTACTCACCATGACTTACCGTCATGCACAAACCACATTTCCATGCCTAGCATGTACTCACCATGATCCTCGAATCATGCAACCACCTCATAATATCATTTCACACGTCAACACCACATGTACATCATTAACAACCATATCACACCATATTTTACACATGTGTATAACCATATAATATTTATCATCAACATGCATATAACAATGCATCAAACATGCCTCAACATACATGTATACAACATATACATAATCAACACCATCACAATTTAACACGAGGCATATACAACCATTAAAGAGTGCAACCAAAGTCTTTAATCAAAGCTTGGGATTAGGCTACCACTCTAATCCCAACTCTATGTGGGTTTACCAAGCCCATCCTAGGTTCACATGCTTGAACCAAATTCTCAAAACCATTTTAAAAATATTTAACCACTCACCTAAGCTTCCAAGCTCCAAGCCAAGCAAGCAACCACCCTCAAGTTTTCGGATTTCTTCCTGAAGCTTCTCCGACGCAAGTTCTTGCTTCTAAACAACCTCAATACAATTCAAATAATCCTCAAATCAGCCCAACATCAAAATACCAACCCGGAACACAATTCAAATACAATTTGCAATGTTGCAAGCCATGAACAAACCCCATATTTTGCAATCTCGGAAAGCCCAAATACCTCTTCCAAAATCCATGTTTCCAACACCCATTGCACCCACAAATGATCCCAAATCAACCTCTAACCATAGTACTACCATTGGGCTATCAATTTCCACCTAAAACAACCCCCAAAACTCACCCAAAACCCTCCAAAAACCCCATTTATACCCAAATTCGGGAATCTCAATAAAACACTTTAAAAATCATATATGTTGGACCTTATGGTTCCTAGACAACATATCTAACCATAATAAATCAAAAGCTTTGATAAAGAATCATAAAGCTTCAACCTTTGACCTAAGACTTTGAAAAACCCAAATGCAAAATATATAGTTTTATTGAAATCTAAAAATACCAAAGTGTAGAGGATAGCAAGGCCAAGTCAAAACTATATTTACCTTTGAAAAAGCTCTAAGGATGAAGAAGAAAGATGATGAAATAGTAACAAGAGATAAGCTTCTCTTCATGTCGTGGGTTTTGCTTTGAAGAAGAAGATGATGAGGTTTTTGGGTTTATTTGAATTATATGGTAATAAAAATGGGTTTTATTTGTAAAGACCAAATATTTACATAAATGCCATTAATGAATGGCTAAATCTATCATCCCATAAAGCCAATGGGTTTTAGGCTTAGGAGATAGGCCCAACACGACTTTAATTGTTTTGCAAACACGAAGCCCATGAAAATATTTCATTATTTTATTTATAAAACCGAACCCGAAATAATATTAAAATATTATTTTCTCCCGGTCCCCAAACCCGGGTGTTACAAGCATGACACAGATGTGATCGCAGGTAACTTCTCGATACAGTCTTTGGGTTTGCTTTCTTTGATTGACTCAGGGTCTACACATTCTTATATTTTGAGTGAGCATGCACGGTCGTTGAGTTTGCCTTGTGAAATGTTAGAGGTAGGAGTTAGTGTTACTAGTTCCTTTGGGGACATGGTAGTAGTTGGAAAGATGTACAGAAGGTGTTCGTTGATGGTTCAGGGACATGTGTTTCCAGTGGATATGATGGAGCTACCTTTCTATGGCTTCGATGTAATTCTGGGTATGGACTGGCTCATTGAGCATAGAGGTAGGATAGATTTTGAAACTAAGAGGATTTCCTTGAGACTCACAGATGATTATGAGATCGTAGTGGTGGGTGAGAACGTGAAGTTCTTATCCAATGTAGTTTCAGTACTAGAGGCTAAGAGGTTAGCTGAGATGGGTTGCGAAGCATACTTGGCCTATGTGATGAATCCAAACATGAGTGAGGTTAGACCTCAAGACATCCGGACAGTGTGTGACTTTCCTAGTGTGTTTCCGGAAGAGTTGCCGAGTTTGCCGCCTGATAGAGAGGTAGAGTTTACTATTGAGACTTATTCTGATTCAGCTCCTGTTTCGATTGCTCTGTATCGCATGGCACCGAAAGAACGGAAAGAGTTGAAGACTCAGTTGCAAGAGTTGACAGATAGAGGCTTTATTTGACCTAGTTCTTCACCTTGGGGTGCACCAGTTTTGTTTGTGAAGAAGAAAGATGGAAGCATGAGAATGTGTATAGACTACAGACAGTTGAATCAGTTAATAGTGAAGAATAAGTATCCATTGCCTAGAATTGATGATTTGTTTGACCAGTTGAGAGGGGCATCAGTCTTTTCGAAGATTGACTTGAGATCCGGATACTACCAGCTAAAGGTAAGAGAGGTTGATGTACCGAAGACGGCCTTTAGAACTAGATATGGTCACTATGTGTTTTTAGTCATGCCTTTTGGATTGACTAACGCACCGGCTGCTTTCATGGATATGATGAATAGGATTTTCCATCAGTACTTAGATCAGTTTGTAGTTGTTTTTATAGATGACATCTTGGTGTATTCGCGAACCGAAGAAGACCATGACCGACACTTGAGACTAGTTTTGAAGACTTTGTTAGACAATCAGTTGTATGCGAAGTTGAGCAAGTGTGAGTTCTGGATCCGAGAGGTAGTCTTCCTAGGACATGTAGTGTTTTTCGAGGGGATTAAAGTTGATCCAAAGAAAATAGAGGCCATTGTTGAATGGAAGCAACTGAAGTCTGTAACAGAGGTGCGTAGCTTTCTAGGCTTAGCTGGATACTATAGAAGATTCGTAGAAGGTTTCTCTAAGTTAGTTGCTCCATTGACACAGTTACTTCAGAAGGGTGTTCAGTTTGAGTGGACAAATGCAAGACAGAGAGCCTTTGAGAAATTGAAAGAAGCTTTGACCCAAGCACCGATCTTGATTCAGCCAGAGTCCTGGAAGAACTATGTAGTTTACAGTGATGCTTCCTATGTAGGCCTAGGTTGTGTTCTCATGCAAGACAAGAGAGTGGTAGCCTATGCCTCAAGACAGTTGAAGACTCACGAGCGCAACTATCCGACCCATGACATAGAGTTAGCTGCAGTTGTGTTTGCTCTGAAGATTTGGAGACATTATTTGTACGGTGAGAGATGCACAGTGTACACGGATCACAAGAGTTTGAAGTACATCATGACTCAGCGAGATTTGAATCTCAGACAGCGTAGGTGGTTAGAGTTGCTAAAAGACTATGATCTTACCATTGAGTACCATCCGGGTAAAGCCAATGTGGTGGTCGATGCATTGAGTAAAAAGGTAGCTATAGATTTGAGAGCCATGTTTTCTAGATTGAGCTTGTCCGGGGATGGTGGCTTGGTAGCCGAGCTTCAGGTTAGGCCTACTCTAGGTCAGTTGATTATAGAGAAACAGCTCTTAGATAGATCTTTGGCACCTCACGTGCAAGATGTGGCCGAGGGTAGACCTTCAGACTACAGTTTCAGTACCGATAGGGTCTTGTGTTTCAAATATAGGATAGTTGTGCCAGAAGATAGTGACTTGAGACGTACGATCTTGACTGAAGCATACAGTGGTCCTTTTGCTATGCATCCTGGAAGTACGAAGATGTACCGCGACTTGAAGAATGAGTACTTTTGGGTTGGTTTGAAGAGAGATGTGGCTGACTTCGTGAGTAAATGTTTGGTGTGTCAGAGAGTGAAGGCGGAACATCAGGTTCCCTCAGGTTTGTTACAACCGTTGAGAATTCCGGAATGGAAATGGGAGAACATTACCATGGATTTTGTTTCGGGTTTGCCTTTGACTCCTACGAAGAAGAACTCAGTTTGGGTTATGGTATATCGTTTTATGAAGTGTGCTCATTTCCTAGCAGTCAATACCACTTATACATTAGATTGATTTGTCGATATGTACATTGGTGAGATTGTTAGACTGCATGGTGTGCCGAAGTCTATTGTGTTCGATAGAGATCCGAGGTTTACGACTCGATTTTGGGAGTGTCTGCATACAGCTTTGGGTACCCGTTTGAACTTCAGCACGTCTTATCATCCTCAGTCAGATGGTCAGTCAGAGACAGTTATACAGATCTTAGAGGATATGTTGCGTTGTTGCATCATTGATTTTCAGGGTACTTGGGAGAAGCATTTGCCTCTAGTTGAGTTTCTTACAATAACAGCTTCCAGTCGAGTATTCAGATGGCTCCGTATGAGGCCTTGTATGGTAGGAAGTGTAGAACTCTAGTTTGTTGGGCTGAAGTGGGACATAAGTTGTTACCTATGCCGGATTTGCTCAAGGGGACAACTGACAAGGTGAAATTGATTTGTGACCGATTGAAGGCTGTTTCGAATAGGCAGAAGTCCTATGCCGACTTGAAGAGGAAGGAAGTTGAGTTCTCAGTGGGTGAGAAAGTGTTCTTGAAAGTGTCTCCGTGGAAGAAAGTAATGAGATTTGGTCGTAAGAGGAAGTTGAGTCCGAGGTACATAGGACCGTATGAGATTGTGAAGAGGGTTGGTCTGGTTGCTTATCAGTTGCGTTTGCCATCCAAGCTAGAGAAGATACACGATGTATTTCATGTTTCGATGCTCCGTAAGTATAGGTCTGATCCATCACATGTTATGCCTGTAGAAGAGATTGAATTGAATCTGGATTTGACTTATGAGGAAGAACCAGTTGAGATCCTAGCTTCCGACAGTAAGGTGTTGCGGGGTAGATCGATTGAGTTAGTAAAGGTGCGGTGGCAACGTTGAGGGGTGGACGAGGCCACTTGGGAGAGGAAGGAGGAGATGGAAAGGCAGTTTCCATATCTCTTTCAGTCAGGTAATTTCAGGGACGAAATTCCTTAAGTGGGAGAGAGTTGTAACACCCGTGTTTTGGGGTTAGGAGTTAGTCGTGTGAGTTGGTTCGAGTCGGCAAAATCAATTTTAATCAAATTGACCTTGGTCTTGATTTATTTGAGATTTAAAATAAAATGGGTGGCATTTTTGTAATTAAAAGAAAAAGTGAAAGACCACCTTTTTGAATCAAAAAGGAACAAAAAAAAGACTTCATCCTTTTCCCCCTTTTCTTCATTTAATGTGAAATCAAAACTAAACCCTCCCAAACCCCTAATTTACTATTCCATTCAATCTCTCCTTTGATTCAAGGTCATTTTCAAAGGTAAACCTATTTCTTAACTCTCCTCATCATTCTCTACATTTACATAGTCTTAGATTTAAAAACCACCATCTTTTTGGAATTTCAAGTTTAGGGAAAGTTTGAATTTTTAAGGTGTTTTTCAATTTCTTTTGATTTGTGGAGTTGGGTTTTAGTTTAATCTCAACATAATACACATAATATCTTGAAATGGTTGATTTTGGGTGAAAACCCGAAGTGGGTCTTTGGGGCCATTTTTTAGGTGTCTAAAATTGAATTTTTGGTGAGTTTTAAGGTTGGGTTGAAGGGTTGATGGTATAGGGTTATTATGGAAGTGTTTTGGGACCTTTTTGATGTCTTTTGAGTGCTTGAAATCATGGTTTTCTACTGGGTAATAAGGGAGCACGAAAATTGGAAGTTTGGTGAGTAAATAGGTTTGAAATTTGGTGAAGTTTGGCTTGTGTTGTGAGTGGGGTTTGTGACTGAGGTTTATCATTGATTTGGTGAGTAATGATTGTGTTTTGATTTGGTTAGAGGCAAGAGGAGACATCGGAGAAGCATCGGGACCGAATCCGGGAAATTAAGAGGCTTGCTTACTTGCTTGGTTTGTTAAGGAAGGGTGGTGAGTAAAACTTTAATCATGTTTTAAAGTTGGTTCAAGTGTGAGTAGTGGAAGCGTTGGAATGAGCTTGGTAGGCCCTTCCGGGGTGGAAGTTAAATTGGTAGTTTAACTCCTTGTATTCTAATGTTGCTTTATACATATGCCATTGCCTATTTTGATCTTGCGAAATATGAATTGATTCGTATGTGTATACCTTGATATGTGTATGTGATGAATATGTGCTATAATTGATGGATGTGTGATATGGTTAAAGAAATTGGGACTAATTAACTTACTGGGTGTAAATGATCGATCATTAGGATTAGTGTGCACACAATTGAGTCAAAACGCACGTGGCCTTGATGGCGTTGAGTCATCAAGGAGGAGTGCGGTGATGTAATATTCCACCGGAAATTTATTTATACTATATGTGATGATGAGTGGAATCTCATCCGTAGGGCATGTAGTGATGAGTGGAATCCCGTCCATGCAATGTCTGGTGATGAGTGTAATCCCACCGAGGTAATGTTGTTGTTGAGAGTAAATCTGCACATCCGGGTAAACTAATAATGGCCAATGAAATTGTTCTTATACTTATGATGTTGTGGTAATTGATTTATATTTGTTGAGCTTAGTATGATGTGAGATGCCATATTATGACTCTTGAAAGACTTGCTAGGTTACCTTGATGATGCCTATGTATGTTGTGTGTGATGCTAAGGATTGCATGCTTGAACCCTGCATTGTTGTGGTTTTGATTTTTAGAGCATCCTCACTAAGCTTCTAGCTTACGCTCTCATTTTCAACAATGCAGATCATTAGCGTGGTGTTAGCAAGGAGCAAGGCGAGGGGGATTTCCAAGTTTATAGTTGCTCAAGTATGATTTTAGTAATTAATGTGGTAGTCTAGCAATGGGGCTATTATGTGTTTTTTATGAGATTTGTATGACTCATGGAGGTTGCTGGTGTTTATGTTTTTGTTGAATTTGTAAACCATGCTAAGCCTTGATGAATGCTTGTTTGAGATGTTACTCTTGGGATGAGTACATGTGTTGATGTTGCATGTAAACTCTATATGTGGTGACTTGTGCCTTAAAGGCTTTTAATGCTTAAGTATGCCTTGAATGAATATGGATTGTGATGCAAGAATTGTTGTTATGCATGTTGTTTCATTGATGTTTGGTTTTACATGTATATTGTGTGCTAAGCATGTGTTATTAAGTTGCTTATCATCTAGATTGGTTGTGTATTGAGTCTGAGTGTTTTGGTGAAGTTTTGGGGCTGCCTAGTGTCTTAAACCAGCAAAAATTTGTCTTTTCGCAACCCGTGTATCGAAACGGTTGGTCTCGTTTCGATACGGCCTCTTGTTTCAGGCCAGGCGTTTCGATACGCCTAGGCTCCGTTCCGGAACTGTTTTTCTACTGGAATTCTGAGAAATTGCCGATATTTTAGGGTTTCGAAATGGGTCTAGGTGTATCGGAACGGTCAATATATCGTTGACCACGAGAAGTTGACTGTTGGGGGTGTTTCAAAACGGTTGACTTCCGTTCCGATACGGCCTTCTCGTGTAGACTTGGGGTCGTTGACCAAGTCAAGGTGTTTCGATACACCTTAAGGGTGTTTCGAAACGGCCTGCCAAATAATTTAAAAATGGACTGTTTACTTACCGTTTTGAGTCCAGTTGCATGTCTTCCTCGATTTAATCCGCTGACGTGATCACTTAAGAATTAACATGCCTTTAGACAAGATTAAAATGAAAGAAAATCTTTAGGGTTGCTAACCGAGGGGGAACCTTAACGGGTTTCGCTTTGGTTTTCCCCGTGTGGCCCACTCAGACCGGTCATCCGACTAGACCGGGACGAGGGGGTTACATTGCATACACCCAATTATCCTTCGTTTTGGACAGATTAAACAGGGTTAAGTACGCCTCGAAAGTAGGCTTCATATCCTCTCCATTAAAGGTAAAGCAACGGTACTCGGGGTTCCAAAACTGGATCAAAGCCTTCAGAAACGGCTTATCTACCTTTGCACAGAGTAGATATGCTATATCACCATAGGAATCGTAGAACAATTGTTTGGTCTTATAATCAAAACGGTCCCAAATCTCTCGTAGCTCATGTATGTTGTTCTGCTTGACACTAATGTGAGCATATTTTGAAGTTTCTGTCTCATGACCAGCGACCAAATTGTCTCCATACGCTATTTGGTTGATCTCAGACCAGTGACGTACCTTTGCATTCTCATCCCCATTCTTTAAGAGCCTTTCGTCCATAATAAGAGTTTTTAGCTTTGAGCAAATTTTAAGAATCAACCCCTTCTAGATATGGAAAAATGAACATGCAAAACAAAAAAAATATAGGAGAACAAAGATTAGAAGCAAGAAAGGAAAAAGAAGCGATCGAAAATAATTTAATTGCATAATAATTTTGGGCAGGTATTCTAACACTCCAGGACATGTATCCACGAATCATTTTTGCAAAGTGATTTTGACCATACTCAACACCCTAGGCTTTCTACATGGCTCTATTGGGGTAAGCTCTAGATTCTCAAACTTGGTTCGGTTCTAAAAGGGTACTCGAGTTGTCCTTACTGTCCCTACTAAGGGTAGCAAGGCCCTCGATTCTCACCCATTACAGGCTTCAAACAAATCGAGGTCAACTCAGGAGGACTCACCACCGATGCCTTCTCGAAGAATCAATATCCTTACGAAGGCAAAGGGAATGAGTCCCAAAGGTACTTGCTAGGCTTATACGAATAATAAATATTCTTTCATGAGCAAAATGTGTTCCCCCCACTTAAACGAACGGGACAAAGCTCGGGTATAGAGCTTGGAATTAAGTTTTAAATGCGTAAAATAGAATTATATTCAATAAACGGACAAATAAATTGAACCTATTATGAACTTGCTAATTTCATTAGTTTTTAAGAAAAACCCTTTATTGAAAACAATTTGTGGCATGTCCCTCTTTTGTTTTTTTTTATAAATAAAATGTCCCCAGCGGAGTCGCCAAGCTGTCGCAACCTTTCGAGTTTCGACTTTTTGGAAACTTTAAAATACGGAGTCGCCACCAATCTTTTTGAAAAAGTGTGATTGGATTACTTTAAATCATGGTTATTTTAATAAAACATTTTATTTTATTAAAACAACGGTTTTGGTCTGTGAAAACCAAAAAATAGATTCAGGGATCGGTTATGCGTGGGGAAGGGTTAGCACCCCACAACGGCCAAAATTGGTACCTCATTGATTTCAAAAATTTGAATTTACATGTTCACGAAGGTTCGATTTTATTTGTCCATTTAATGAATATAAATTCATTTTAATGGCCTTATCACATGGGAAATAAACTTTAATTACCGCCAACACTTCTAGCGCTAACCCGTCATTCTCGTTTGATAAGACACCGCATTATTTTAATTTCACTTTTCAAACAACAAATAAATTTGATGTGTTGAACATTTTTATTTATTCTAAATTGAAATTTATTTTAAAAAAAATCTAATTTTTTATTCCTAATTGGGAGTTTGAATTTTATTAAGTGTGTTTTATTCTTTTTGAAGAAAGTTTTTCCACAAACAATGTAACACCCGGGTTTGGGGGTCGGATGGAAATAATATTAAAATATTATTTCGGGTTTCGATTTTAGAATTAAAATAATAAAGTATTATTTTGGTCTTCATATTTTCAAAGCAAACATTTTGTGTTGGACCAAATTGAATTGAAACTCAAATTTCATGGATTTTGTAGGTAATGAGTTTGCCATCTCATTAATGGAAAACTTGTAAATTGTTGGACTTCAATTTAAAAACCTCCCTTTTTAATTAAAATAACCATTTGTCATCTTCCTCCTCTCTTCATTTGGTTTCTAACGACAAGAAGAGAACTCTTCTCCAAATCCCTATTCCATCTCCTTTCTTCTTCATTTTTGGTCGTTTTTGAAAGGTAACACCGTTTTTGACTTCTCCTCAACTCCCTCTCTTCAAAAGTACCATTAGTTTCTATTTTCGTTAAAGTTTTGGAAAATGGAGTTTTGAAGATTTTGATTAAAAATGGAAACTTTATGTTGTTAAGCTTAATGTTTTGATTTAATATGGTTAGTTATGAAGTATAGGAGTTGAATGGTTCAACATATATGATTTTTTCTTGATTTTGAGCAATTCCCGAATTTGGGTATAAATGGGATTTTTGAAGGGTTTTGGGTGAGTTTTGGGGGTTGTTTTAGGTTGGAATTGATAGGCGGTTAGTAGTGCTATGGTTGGGGGTCGATTTGGGATCATTTGTGGGTGTAAAAAGTGTTGGAAACATGGGTTTTGGATGAGGTCTTGGGGCTGCCCGAGTTTGCAAAATATGGGGTTTGTTCATGGCTTGAAATTGTGTGAATTGTGTTTGAATTGTGTTTCGGGTTAGTATTTTGATGTTTGGGCTGATTTGAAGATTGTTTGAATTGTATTAAGGTTGTTTAGAAGCGAGAACTTGCGTCGGAGAAGCTTAGATAGGAAATCCGGAAGCTTGAGGGTGGTTGCTTGCTTGGCTTGGAGCTTGGAAGATTAGGTGAGTGGTTAAATATTTTTAAAAATGGTTTTGAGTATTTGGTTCAAGCATGTGAACCTAGGATGGACTTGGTAAACCCACCTAGAGTTGGGATTAGAGTGGTAGCCTAATCCCAAGCTTTGATTAGAGACTTTGGTTGCACTCTCTAATGGTTGTTTATGTCTCGTGTTAAATTTTGATGGTGTTGGTTATGTATATGTTGTATACATGTATATTGAGGCATGTTTGATGCATTGTTATATGCATGTTGATGATAAACATGATGGAGATATACATATGCATGATATATTATGTGATATTGTGTTAGTGTTATACATGTGGTGTTGACATGTGAAATGATATTATGAGGTGATTGTATGATCCTCGGATAATGGTGAGTACATGCTAGGCATGGAAATGTGGTTTGTGCATGACGGTAAGTCATGGTGAGTACGTGCTAAGCATGGAAGTATTATGAAATGTTATTTTGAAAGATTAATGAAATGTGTAGTATTGGCACTAGTATGCTTGGGTACAAATGATCGATCATTAGGATGTCTAGTGTGCACACGTGAGTCAAAATGCGCGCGTGGTCTTGATGACTTCAAGATGGAGCACGGGCTTGCCCGTAAATCTTCTTATATATATATATATATATATATATATATATATATATATATGTCGGTGATGAGTGGAATCCCATCGACAGGCGTGAGGATGAGTGGAATCCCCTCCGCGTGAAATGAGGCGTGAGGATGAGTGGAATCCCCTCCGCGTGAACAGTGATGAGTGTAATCTCACCGTCAGGTAATGGTTGTGTTGTTGGATGTGAGTTCCAACGGTTATTCGCGTATTCGAGTCATAGCTAGGTGCCAATACGGATTGTGGAGTATGTTGTTCATGTGTTGGTTATATGTGTTTCCATATGTTGAGGTTACGGACTTGTTGAGCATGACATGGTTTTGGTAATATGTTCATGCATCATGACTATCTTGGATCTTGCGGATCGGAGGTAAGATCATGCATTTTATCTTGGTTGTTGATCGTGCTTGGACCCTGCATTGTCGAAGGTTTGATTTATGAGCTTACCCTCACTAAGCTTTTATGCTTACGCTCTCTTTTTGTTCGACAATGCAGATCAATAGCTTGTGGGTGGCAAGGGCAAGGGAAGGTCTCCAAGTGTTGCTTATGGTTAGCTCAAGTACGAATTTTTGAATTGTAGAATGTAATAATCAAGCAATGGGATAGATGTTGCGATTTGAGTTTTGAAGTATGTTGATGTTGGTTTCTTTTAAGAGCATGTTAGACTCTTCTTTATCATGTTGTTGGTTCGGCTTTTGGATGCCATGTTTGGTTGTAAATCATGTTAAGCTTGCCTATCTTAAATGCTTAAGTGCATGTCCTTGTGAAGCATGAACCTTAAGTTTTATGTATGAAGCATGTGTTGGATGTTGTTGATTCTTTATTGGATGGTTCTTATATGCTTGTGGTGTGTTGAGCGTGTTGGTAGATGTTGGTTTTGCCTTAGGGTTTATGTTAGTGTGTTGTGTGGGGTCTTAGCGGTGTTTTTGGGACATCCTTGTGCCATAAAATAGCTAAAACCAGTCTGCTGGCAGAGGGTGTTTCGAAATGGGCTACCCTATTTCGATACGGTCCCTTTGCTTTTGGCCGGGTGTTTCGAAACGCGTAGAGGTCGTTTCGATACACTTTTGCCACTGCAATTCTGAGAAATTGTCGAGATGAAGGTGTTCCGAAACGGGTCTAAGAGTTTTGAAACGGTCAAAATCTCGTTGACCATGAGAAGTTGACCGTTGGGGGTCGTTTCAATACGGGTCACCCCTATTTCGAAACGGTCGCATCAGGTTGACCTTGGCCTATTGACTAAGTTAAGGCGTATCGAAACACCCTAAGGGCGTTTCGATACGGCCTGCTGTAGAGGACTAAAATGGGTTGTTTTCAAGTGTTGTTTGGATGGTCGTTGCTATTGTTTGTGTTTCCGCTGTCGTGTTTCACATAGGGAGTTAATGATGCCTATAGACAAGACAAAGTTAAAAAGAATTTTCTAGGGTTGCTAACCGAGGTGGGACCTTAATGGGTTTCACATCGGTTTTTCCCGTGTAGCCTACTCGAACCGGTCAGCCGACCAGACCGGGGCGAGGGAGTTACATTTGTTGGTATCAGAGCCTAAGGTTTCCGAGACCTTGGGCAGGTAAGTGAGGTAAGTTAAGTTTTTATATTGAATTGCACGGTGTTTGCTTGTCATGTAAGCATGTTCCTTGTTATTCGTGCATGCTGTGATGTGTGATTGTTTGATCGTGAATGTATGTTGTTTGATCGTACGCGTATGTTGCTTGAAGTATGTTTAGTAGAGTCCCATTGCTTCTATTACATCGGAAAAAGGATTTTTAAGTGAGGGAAATCATACTTGAGCCACTATGACCTTTCCTTTGCTAACCCAATTTGTATGTTAAATTGTTGATTGATTTATTGCTTTTAGTAAGTTTGAGGCCAGTATGTGGGCCGTGAGTCGGTAAGTGGAAGTTGTGGTTTCTGGAAAAGTGGATGAGGTTGGGGGAGTTCATCGCTATAGTTAGTGAAGTATGGTTGTACCGGAGTTGAGGTACAATTTGTTTGCTCGAGTTCGTGTGTATGATGGTTGATTCTCGTTGGTGAGGGACGATGTGATCATTTCTGGTATTAGTTGGTAAAAAGAAACGAAGACCTTTGAGTGAAGGTCAGGGTGGTATCGATGTTATAGTAGATAAGCCCTTGGTACAGTTTTGAGTTGTTCCCTTTTGATTGATTCTGAATCTGTACTTCCGTATATTGTTAGCAAGCATGCAAAGTTTGAATGTGCCCGGTGAAGTGTTAGAGGTAGGTATGAGTATCTTAGTTCTTTTGGCGAGATCAGGGTAAGGGTCTCGTGTGAGTAATATGAAATTTAGAAATGCTAGTTGGTGACCGTTGGGGTTCGGCCTGTGGTTTTAATACAAGACAGCCGGTTAGTGTCCGTAAGTGGGAGTCAATTTGTGCGATTAGGCCAGTGTATGTCTGAGTTGTCTTCCAGCAAGAAGGAGAGATGAAGTCACTTCCGATATTGTTGAGCTGAGAGTGAAGTCTTGAGTTTTGACTCCAGATTGTTGGTAGTGGGATGCTTTGAGTTGTCAGGACCGATGTTATAGAACAAGTTCAAGCGTGATAGTTTGTGGGTGATCAGAACTGAATTTTGAGGTTTCGAGATACTCTAAGAACGATTTAGAATAGTTCGATTTGGTCGAAGGACCAGCCTGAAGACAAGAGGGTCGAAGACTAACAGCTGTGTACTTGTGAAGTTGCAATTTCTGTAGATTCGTCCGTTTGTGTGAGCATGCAAAGAAATTAGATATACTTGTTGAGATCTTAGACATAGGACACATGTGACTAGACCTTTTAGTGAGATAGTGGTGGTCAGAGAAATGTACAGAAGATGTTTGTTGATGGTTCAGGGTTACGTGTTTCCAGTAGATGTGAAGTAATTGTCTTTCTACGGTTTCGATGTACCTTTTTGACATGGTTTGGCTTGTAGAGCACAAAGCTAGGATATACGTGGAGACAAAGAGAGAGTTGCCTTGAAGTTGCAGATTTTTGTGAGACTGTAGTGGTAGGTGAGGACGTGAACTTCTTGTCGAATGTTGATCCAGTTTTAGAGGTCAAAGATTGATTGAGTTTAGTTGACAGGCTTGCTTAGCAATTGTGATGGATTTGATTTTTGAATGAAGATTAGACCACAGAATGTTAGGATAGTTTGTGTTTTCTTTTCCTAGAAGTGTTTGTAAGAATTGCCGGTTTATCTCTTGTTAGAGGAGAAGAGTTTGTTATTGAGACCGTCTTCGAGTTTGCTCCCGTTTTGATTTCTCTGTATCTTATGACTCCCAAAAGAATTGAGAGTGTTGAAGAATCAATTACGAGGTTTGTTGGACCTTAGAATCATTAGGCCTAGTGCATTATCTTAGAGTTCGACAGTGTGATTTGTGAAGAAGAAAGAGTGACAGTACGAGAATATGTTTAGATTTCAGACAGTCGAAACAAGTGACAGTGAATAATTAGTATCCGTTCCGAGTGTCAGTGATTTGTTTATCAGTTAGTGTGTGCTTCAGTCTTTTCGAACATTAATTTGGGATCCGATTGTTACCAGTTGAATGTGAGAGAAATTGATGTATCGAAGACAACTTTAGGGGCAAGATGTGATCATTTTGAGTTCTGAGTTGTGCCGCTTTGTTTGACTAGTGTGTTAGTTACTTTCATAGAGATGTTGAGCAGAATGTTTCCTAAATTCCTTGATCAGTTGTAGCAGTCCTCATAGATTATACATGGGTGTATTCACGTACCAAAGAAGACCATGACAAGCTATGGAGTTAGTGTTGTAGATCCTATTAGAGAATCAGTAGTATGCCAAGATGAGCAAACGCGAACTCCGAGCCAAGGAAGATGTCCTCCTAAGACATTTAGATTAGCCGAGTGTATTAGAGTAAATCCTAAGTAGGCAGAAGAAGATGTGAGTTGGAAGAAATTGAAGACTGTGTCAGGTATCTATAGTTCTTAGGTCTAGCATTGTTACCATTGGAGGTTTATGAATAGTCTTTTGAAGATCGCTGCTCCTTTGACAAGTTGCTACAGAAGACTGTTCAGTTTGTGTGGTCAGATGCGTGACAACGAGCCCTTGAGAAATCTAAAGAGATTTTGAACAGAGCTCCGACTTTGATCCAACCTTTATCAGAGAAAGAATTTGTGAACCCTAGTGATGTGTTACATGTAGGGTTAGGTTGTGTGCTTATGCAAGACAAAAGAATTGTGGCCTATTCATCGAGATAGTTGAAAGACCGAGAGGAGAGTTGTCCGACACTAGACTTAGAGTTAATTACAGATGAAATTGGTTCGAAGATTTAGAGACAAAGTTTGTATAGTAAGAGATGCACAGTGTGTGTACATATCACCAGAGCTTGAAAATATTAGACGACTTAGGAAGGGTTGAAACTTGAACAACATGAGTTATTAGAATTGCTTGAAGACCGTGATCTCAAGATTGTGTATCATCCGAAGAGAGTCAGCGTAGTAACCGAGGCTTTAAGTTGTTTTGCTGAGCTATATTTGAGTTGCGAGCTATATTTTTCGGGTTCAGTTTATCAAATGATAGTAGTTTTGTGGCCGAGTTTCGGGTTAAACCTACATTGAGTCAGAATACTTGAAGAGAAACAGTTGCAAGACAGGTTCTTGGCACCTCACGTGCAAGACATAGCGGAAGGAAGGCCTTCAGAATACAGTTTCAGAGACGATAGAGTTCTGCATTTTAGAGACATAATTGTTGTACCGATTGACTTAGTGTTTTGAGATGTATTGTGTTGGCCGAAGCATACGGCAGTTCATTTGTATTGCATCTGAGTAGTATGAAGACGTAGTGTGGGTTGAAGATGAGTACTTCTGGTTTGAGTTGATGAATAATGTGGTTCAATACGAGAGTAAGTGTGTAAATTGCCAGCGTGTCAAGGCCGAGCATCAGTTTATTCTAGTTTATTACATCCATGGAAGATTCTTACTGAGAGTGGGTAATAGAGATTCGAGATTCCAACTAGATTTTTGAAGACGTCTATATAGTGTTTGGTTAACTGTTGAAGTCAGATGGTTAGTCAGAAAAAGGTTATGGGTCAAGTATTCGAGCAATGTTGTATGAGTTGTGAACTCGGCTAGTTCTGTTGTTTATTTGTTGCGGTTACCACCAGAGTTAGAAAGAGGTTTGTGGTGTGTTTTGTGTGTCTATGATCCGGAAGTGTGGGTCAGAATTGTCCCGCGTTATGTGGTTGAAGGGGTTGAGTTGAGTTTAAAATTGACATGCCTTGAAGGAACCAGTTGAGATCTAAGCATTAGATAGCTGTTGTTGCGTGGTAAGTCTACCGAGTTGGTTAGTATGTTGTGGTGAGAAGGTAAGTGTGGAGGAGTAGATTCGTGGTATTTCCATGTCCGATAAATTTCGGGGACGAAATTTCCTTAAGTGGGGGAGAGTTGTAACACCCGGGTTTGGGGGTCGGATGGAAATAATATTAAAATATTGTTTCGGGTTTCGGTTTTATAATTAAAATAATAAAGTATTATTTTTGTCTTCATATTTTCAAAGCAAACATTTTGTGTTGGACCAAATTGAATTGAAACTCAAATTTCATGGATTTTGTAGGTAATGAGTTTGCCATCTCATTAATGGAAAACTTGTAAATTGTTGGACTTCAATTTAAAAACCTCCCTTTTTAATTAAAATAACTATTTGTCATCTTCCTCCTCTCTTCATTTGGTTTCTAACGACAAGAAGAGAACTCTTCTCCAAATCCCTATTCCATCTCCTTTCTTCTTCATTTTTGGTCGTTTTTGAAAGGTAACACCGTTTTTGACTTCTCCTCAACTCCCTCTCTTCAAAAGTACCATTAGTTTCTATTTTCGTTAAAGTTTTGGAAAATGGAGTTTTGAAGATTTTGATTAAAAATGGAAACTTTATGTTGTTAAGCTTAATGTTTTGATTTAATATGGTTAGTTATGAAGTATAGGAGTTGAATGGTTCAACATATATGATTTTTTCATGATTTTGAGCAATTCCCGAATTTGGGTATAAATGGGATTTTTGAAGGGTTTTGGGTGAGTTTTGAGGGTTGTTTTAGGTTGGAATTGATAGGCGGTTAGTAGTGCTATGGTTGGGGGTCGATTTGGGATCATTTGTGGGTGTAAAAAGTGTTGGAAACATGGGTTTTGGATGAGGTCTTGGGGCTGCCCGAGTTTGCAAAATATGGGGTTTGTTCATGGCTTGAAATTGTGTGAATTGTGTTTGAATTGTGTTTCGGGTTAGTATTTTGATGTTTGGGCTGATTTGAAGATTGTTTGAATTGTATTAAGGTTGTTTAGAAGCGAGAACTTGCGTCGGAGAAGCTTAGATAGGAAATCCGAAAGCTTGAGGGTGGTTGCTTGCTTGGCTTGGAGCTTGGAAGATTAGGTGAGTGGTTAAATATTTTTAAAAATGGTTTTGAGTATTTGGTTCAAGCATGTGAACCTAGGATGGACTTGGTAAACCCACCTAGAGTTGGGATTAGAGTGGTAGCCTAATCCCAAGCTTTGATTAGAGACTTTGGTTGCACTCTCTAATGGTTGTTTATGTCTCGTGTTAAATTTTGATGGTGTTGGTTATGTATATGTTGTATACATGTATGTTGAGGCATGTTTGATGCATTGTTATATGCATGTTGATGATAAACATGATGGAGATATACATATGCATGATATATGATGTGATATTGTGTTAGTGTTATACATGTGATGTTGACATATGAAATGATATTATGAGGTGATTGTATGATCCTCGGATCATGGTGAGTACATGCTAGGCATGGAAAAGTGGTTTGTGCATAACGGTAAGTCATGGTGAGTACGTGCTAAGCACGGAAGTATTATGAAATGATATTGTGAAAGATTAATGAAATGTGTGGTATTGGCACTAGTATGCTTAGGTACAAATGATCGATCATTAGGATGTCTAGTGTGCACACGTGACTCAAAATGCGCGCGTGGTCTTGATGATGGTAGTCATCAAGATGGAGTACGGGTTTGCCCGAAAATCTTCTTATATATATATATATGTCAGTGATGAATGGAATCCCATCGACGGGCGTGAGGATGAGTGGAATCCCCTCCGCGTGAAATGAGGCGTGAGTATGAGTGGAATCCCCTCCGCGTGAACGGTGATGAGTGTAATCCCACCGTCAGGTAATGGTTGTGTTGTTGGATGTGAGTTCCAACGGTTATCCGCGTATTCGAGTCATAGCTAGGTGCCAATACGGATTGTGGAGTATGTTGCTCATGTGTTGGTTATATGTGTTTCCATATGTTGAGGTTATGGACTTGTTGAGCATGACATGGTTTTGGTAATATGTTCATGCATCATGATTATCTTGGCTCTTGCGGATCGGAGGTAAGATCATGCATTTTATCTTGGTTGTTGATCTTGCTTGGACCCTGCATTGTCGAAGGTTTGATTTATGAGCTTACCCTCACTATGCTTTTATGCTTACGCTCCCTTTTTGTTCGACAATGCAGATCAATAGCTTGTGGGTGGCAAGGGCAAGGGAAGGTCTCCAAGTGTTGCTTATGGTTAGCTCAAGTACGAATTTTTAAATTGTAGAATGTAATAGTCAAGCAATGGGATAGATGTTGCGATTTGAGTTTTGAAGTATGTTGATGTTGGTTTTGTTTAAGAGCATGTTAGACTCTTCTTTATCATGTTGTTGGTTCGGCTTTTGGATTCCATGTTTGGTTGTAAATCATGTTAAGCTTGCCTATCTTAAATGCTTAAGTGCATGTCCTTGTGAAGCATGAACCTTAAGTTTTATGTATGAAGCATGTGTTGGATGTTGTTGATTCTTTATTGGATGGTTCATATATGCTTGTGGTGTGTTGAGTGTGTTGGTAGATGTTGGTTTTGCCTTAGGGTTTATGTTAGTGTGTTGTGTGGGGTCTTAGCGGTGTTTTTAGGACATCCTTGTGCCATAAAACAGCTAAAACCAGTCTGCTGGCAGAGGGTGTTTCGAAACGGGCTACCCTGTTTCAATACGGTCCCTTTGCTTTTGGTCGGGCGTTTCGAAATGCGTAGAGGCCGTTTCGATACACTTTTGCCACTGGAATTCTGAGAAATTGCCGAGATGAAGGTGTTCCGAAACGGGTCTAAGAGTTTCGAAACGGTCAAAATCTCGTTGACCACGAGAAGTTGACCGTTGGGGGTCGTTTCAATACGGGTCACCCCTGTTTCGAAACGGTCGCATCAAGTTAACCTTGGCATGTTGACTAAGTCAAGGCGTATCGAAACTCCCTAAGGGCGTTTCGATACGGCCTGCTGTAAAGGACTAAAATGGGTTGTTTTCAAGTGTTGTTTGGATGGTTGTTGCTATTGTTTGTGTTTCTGCTGTCGTGTTTCACATAGGGAGTTAATGATGCCTATAGACAAGATAAAGTTAAAAAGAATTTCTAGGGTTGCTAACCGAGGTGAGACCATAACGGGGTTCACATCGGTTTTCTCCGTGTAGCCTACTCGAACCGGTCAGCCGACCAGACTGGGGCGAGAGGGTTACAAACAAGTCTCTAATCTAAGCTTGAAGAACCTAGTCCTAAAGTTAAACATATTTCTAAAAGGCAAACAAGACAAACAAAGCAAACTTGAAGTTTTTTTTAGATTTTTCATTTAAGAAGCTTTACATTTTTTTAATTTTCTTGAAGGGGATTTTTATTCCTTTATTCTTTCTCTTATTCTAAAATTTAAACCATTCTAATTTGATGTTTTTACTTTTTAAATTTTTGTTTTCACTTACTTTTATTTCTATTTCAAGAAGATACTTTATGTTTGAAATATTTTTAATTTTTAAAGCTTTTATTACTTGAAAAATCTTTTTACTTTTTATGTTTTAAGGTTTTGTAATTTTTTGAAAATGTTGATTTTTCAAAATTTTATTTTTTTTATTTTCAAACGTTTTATTTCTAAACCTTTTATTAAAAAATTTAAGTTTTAAAACCCTTTTATTTCTATATATTCTAAAATTTCAACTTTTAAACTTTTGATGTTTCTAATTTTTTTTGTTTTTAGTCCTTTTTATATGAAATGTTTTTGTTTAGTTTTCTTTTGAATTTTAATTGTTTTTATATTCAAGAATTTAAATTTTTTAAACAGTATTTCTTTATTTTACTTTTAAAACCTTTTATTTTTAATTCATAAGGAATTTTTTAAATATTAAAAGTTTTTATTTTAAAAATCAAAGTTTTCTTTCAAGTCCTTTATTTTAAAATTTCATTACTTTCATCCACCTTTATTCATCTAATTTTTAATTTTAAAGAAGGAATAAATTTCAAAACTTATTTTTATAAAACACTTAACTTCCAACAACTTCGAATTTTAATTTTTAAAGATGTAAATGGATTGAAGCCTCCAAAAACAAGATTTTGTATTTATGTAAGAACATGAAAGATTAAACTAAATCAGAAAAATTAAACCACAAATTGAACTTTTACCGAACACTAAATCCAATCTCCCAATTCCAAAATGCAACCTAAAAACATGAACAAACACAAAAAAATCAACCAATATAAGAAAACAAAAAAAAACAAATAAACAATGCAAGAAAAGAAATTTATTAGAAGCGAAGAATTTACGAGTAATTTCCACCCAAACCGACTCCGATCATCACCAAAAATTGACTCAAAGCTATACCAAAGCTTGAACACACTTCAATAATTTACCAGAAAACTCAGAGAAATTTCCAAGAAATTTTCGGATGAATTTCTAAGTGGTTTCTCTTTCTTCTAATTGGTAATGAACAAAGGGGTTTAGGGGCTATTTATACTACCACTTGAGCTTGCAAATCAAGGAAAATTCAGATTTTAATCCCCGAATTGAAGTCAAAATCAGATAGAGGGCTTGATTCTCGGCAAAAGCCCTAAAAAATCATCCATTTTGGTTCAAATTTGGAGACGAATTTCTTCCTTAATTCAATCCTAGGTTTTGACCCTTTTCTTCTGTTTTTTGTAGATTCATGCGGCGGCAGGAGACGACAACGATGAAACGCGTCGATCAGTACCATCAACATCAACCATCGTGCCCCAAAGATGGCAGGCGGACGTCCGATAGCCGGCTGAGGCGTTTTTGAACAGGGGTTTGGGGAGCCAGCTCGAGCGCGTGAGCCCCTTTTTTTACTATTTTTTGTTGTTTTTATTGGTATTTTAATTTTTTCTTGATCTAATCTTGGCATTTGATCCTTATTGTTTCAAATCTAACGGCCTATATTAAACCTGGAAAAAAAAAAGACAAATGGGTTAGTTTGGGCATGTAACGCCCGTGTTTTGGGGTTAGGAGTTAGTGGGTTGCGGTTCGAGTCGGTAAAATAAAACTAAATAAATTCAACCTTAATTTGGACCTAATTGAACTTTAGTAAAAAGGGGAGGGACCTATGTTGTGATTTTACCCAAAATATTTTAAAAGGAAGACAACTTTTGAAAGTTGTCATCTTCTCTCCATTTTCCCCATTTTTCAACGTGAAACACAAAACTCCATCTCCAAAACCTCTCCAAGTTTCAAGTTACTATTCCATTGAGTATCTTCTTCAATCCAAGGTGTTTTTCAAAGGTAAAAATGTTTTCTAATTCTCCTCTTTATTCCCTATCCATACATGGTCTTAGATTTTAAAGATATGGGATTTTGAAAATTAGGGTTTGATTTAAAGTTTGGGTTTTTATGGGGATTTTCATCTTGTTTTGCAAAATTGAGTTGGGTCTTTGTTTATTCATGTTAAAAGGTGCAACATATGTCAAAATGGTTGAGTTTTATTGAAAACCCGAAGTGGGTTCTTAGAGCTATTTTTAGGATGTCAAAACTTGGGTTTTTGGTGAGTTTTAGAGTGTAATTGAAGGGCTGATGGTTTAGGTATGTTAGGAAGGTGATTTGGGATCTTTTGGGTGTCATTTGGATGATTGAAAGTGGAGTTTTCAGCCAAGGGTTGAGGGAGTACGAATTTGATACATTTGGGGATTAATTTGGTTGGAAAATGTCGGTTGAAGTTAGTTAAAGCTCTAAGGTTGAGTGTTGGTTTAATGTTAGCATTGATTGTGGTTGTTGGTTGTGTTTTTGGTTGGGTAGAAGCAAGAGGAGTCGACGAAGGAGCATTGGGACCGAATCCGGGTTCGTAGGAGATTTGCATTGGTTGCTAGGAAGGGCGGTGAGTGGTTTCAAAATTGTTTTAAAATTTGGTTCGAGTGTGTGTGTGGAATGTGCTTGGTAGGCCATTTCTTTATTTCAAGTTGTTAATGTTAGCCATTGATTTCATTAAATGCTACTATGTTTGCCTATCTATGCTCTTGTGAAATGTGGATTAATTGGTGCACGTATATCATGAAATGTATATATGTGATGAGCATGGGATGTGGTTGATGATATGTGATTTGGTTATGAAAATTGGCACTAAATAAATTACCGGTTGTAAATGATCGATCATTAGGATTAGTGTGCACACAAATTGAGTCAAAACGTACGTGGCCTTGATGGCGTTAAGTCATCAAGGAGGAGTACGGTGATGTAATATTCCACCGGAAGCTTATATATATTTCTACGAGATGATGAGTGGAATCTCATCCGTAGGGCATGTGGCGATGAGTGGAATCCCGCACATGCAAGGTCCGGTGATGAGTGTAATCCCACCGAGGTAATGTGATTGTTGAGGTTAAATCGGCACATCCGGGTAATTGAAAATGGCCAATTAACTTGTTCATATGTTGTGTTATATGATGTTGATATGTGGTTATTGATGCTTGATGCTTAGTATGATGTAAGATGCCATATTATGCCACTTGAAAGACTAGCTAGGTCTACTTATGAAATTGTCTATGCATATTAGATATGAGATTTAGGGAATACATGCTTGAACCATGCATTGTTGATGTTTTCGGTTTTTAGAGCACCCTCACTAAGCTTATAGCTTACGCTCTCAATTTTCAACAATGCAGATCATTAGCGTGGTGTTAGCTCGGAGCAAGGCAAGAAGGGCTTTCCAAGTTTGTGGCTCAAGTACGGTGGTTAATTTTGTATTAGTTAGCAATGTGGCAAGGGTTTTGTATGAGCTATGTATGACTCATGTATGTTGATGATTTGTTTTGACTATGGTTTGTATAGCATGTTATGCCTTGATGAACGTTGGTGTGTGGTGACATGTCTTTAGATGTTTAGGTTGCCTTGTTGTGGGTGCAAACCTCTTATGTGTTATCTTGTGCCATTCAGGCCTTTGAGCTTTCATGTATGACCTTAAATGCTAAATTGCCTTTTGTTGGAATGTTATGTTTGGATGCCTTGTTTCATGTTTGAATGCTTAAGTTGCTCGTATGGTTTGTGCACCACCTTGTGTTGAATTGTGCCTCTTGGCTTTAAGTTTTCAAGCAAGTTTGTGTTGTTGGTTTGCCTTAGGAATGATGTTAGTGTGCTGGTTGAGGTTTTAGAGGGATTTAGGGGCATCCTTGTGCCTTAAATCAGCTAAAACTTGTAAGCTCGTAGCAGGGGTATCGATACGATTGGACCCGTATCGATACGGCCTTCCTGCTTCAAGCCACGCCTTTCGATACGCGATGGGGCGTATCAATACCTTTTTAGTCACTGGAGTCACTGGAAGTTTGGGTATCGAAACGGGCCTCTGGCGTATCGATACGGTCTTCTTAGCGTTGACCGCGAAAAGTTGACCGTTGGGGAGAGTATCGATACACTCTTTGGGTGTATCGATACGGTCTCCACGGGTTGGCTTTGACCAGTTGACCTAGTCAAGGCGTATCGATACACTCCTTAGGAGTATCGATACCGCCTGCAGTTTAAGTTTAAAATTGGGTTGTTGAATGTTGTTTTGGGTTCGTTCGATTGTCTCGTGTATGTTGTTCCGCTGTTTGATCACTTAGGATTTAATACTCCTCTAGAAAAGATTAAAATGAAAAAATAGGGTTGCTAACCGAGGGGGAACCTTAACGGGTTTTGCTTCGGTTTTCCCCGTATGGCTCACTCGGACAGGTCATCCGACCAGACCAGGGCGAGGGGGTTACATTTGTTGGTATCAGAGCCTGAGGTTACCGAGACCTCGGGCAGGTAAGTGAGGTAAGCTTAATGTGTTAAGTAATTATATTGATTCGATGCATGCCTTGCCATGAATTTTTGATATTTGAATGTCCGCATGATGTTTTGAAGCATGAGTTGTTGTTTCTGGTGTAGAGTGTGTGCCCATTGCTACTATTACTTAATTTAAAAGAGATTTTCGGAAAAAAGAGTACTTGAGCACTATTGGACCCTTGCTTTGACTAACGTAATCCCTATTTGTTTGTATTGTAGTTATTTCCTTGCTAGCTGTACCATGAGACCATGTGGGAGGCCTAGGATGGTTCGTCCGGAACCACGGGCAGCGGCTCCAGGAGTTGAGCCAGTAGTTAGGGTTGAGGCTCATATGGGAGAGCCTGTAGTTGGAGTTGGAGCTCCTCCACCACCTCCACCACCACCACCTCCTCCACAGGGAGCGGGAGGTGAGGCCGGGGCGGAAGGAGAGGGACCACAAGGAGGCCAAGGTGGCCAAGGGCCGGCCGGGATAGACTTAGCTCCGTTGGTTCAGGCGATAGCCGGGGCATTTCAGGCTGCAGTAGCTGGGGGTCAGGCAGCACACCATCAGGGTGAGGGAACTGGTTTACCTTTAGAGAGACTTCGGGGCCTTGGGGCCGAAGAGTTCAGAGGGTCTACTCTAGAGAGATTCGAGTTATAGTTTGAGAAGACTGTATGTATCCTTGCTTAGATGGGGTGTACTGGTGAGCGCAAGTTGGGATGTGTTGAGTCCTTGCTTCAGGGTGATGTCTACACTTGGTGGGTCACCATTACTACGGGTATGGATGAGGCCGAGATCACTTGGGAGTTCTTTGGACAGCATTCCGTAAGAAGTATTTGGGTCCGCGATACCTCGATGAGAGGAAGAGGGAGGTCATGGCTTTGCTTCAGGGGAGTATGTCCGTGACAGACTATGAGATTCGATTTGTCAGACTGAGTCAGTATGCACCAGAGCTTGTTCCTACTGAGGTGGAACATTGTAACCGTTTCCGTTATGGGCTGAGTGAAGAGATCAAGACGTATACTCTAGCTTCAGATTACACTGATTTTGATGTCTTGGTCGCGAGGGCCAAGGACTTAGAGCACAGTTTGAGTTTGACCAGGCGGTCTGGTGGATCTAGTTCGGGTAAGAGGTCCAGTAACTTTGATAGAGGTGATGCCAAGAGGCATCGGGACAACAGACATCAGTATGATCATAGACGTGGTGGCGGTAACCACGGTAGGGGCCATCGAGGCCAGAGAGCTGGTGGGAAGTTGCCCACATGTGCTACTTGCGGGAGGAAACACACCGGTGAGTGTTGGGGAAATTTTCATTCTTGTTGGAGTTGTGGTGCTAGGGACCACATTAGGCGTGACTATCCACATCAGGTGGGACAGGCACCAGCTCAGGCTCCTGCTAGAGCCAATGACTTTCAGAGAGGCCGCGGACACGGTAGAGGTAACTTCCAGCCGAGGAACGATGGTCAGAGGAACATAGCGCATGTAGTTGCAGTTCAGCCGAAGGGCGGAGGTCAGGCCAGAGTTTACGCTCAGCGCGAGGATTAGCATGAAACCGATGCGATCGCAGGTAACTTCTCGATACAGTCTTTAGGTTTGCTTTCTTTGATTGACACTGGGTCTACACATTCCTACATATTGAGTGAGCATGCACAGTCTTTGAATTTGCCTTGTGAGATGTTAGAGATAGGAGTTAGTGTTACTAGTTCCTTTAGGGACACGGTAGTAGTTAGGAAGATGTACCAAAGGTGTCCGTTGATGGTTCAGGGACATGTGTTTCCAGTGGATATGATGGAGCTTCCTTTCTATGGTTTTGATGTGATTCTGGGTATGGACTGGCTCACGGAGCATAGAGCTAGGATAGACTTTGAAACTAAGCGGATTTCTTTGAGGCTCACAAATGACTATGAGATTGTAGTGGCGGGTGAGAACGTGAAGTTCTTGTCCAATGTGGTTTCAGTGTTAGAGGCTAAGAGATTAGTTGAGTTGGGGTGTGAAGCATACTTGGCGTATGTGATGAACCCTAACATGAGTGAGGTTAGACCTCAGGACATCCGGACAGTGTGTGACTTTCCTAGTGTGTTTCCGGAAGAATTGCCAGGGTTACCACCGGACAGAGAGGTAGAGTTCAGCATTGAGACTTATTCTGATTCAGCTCCTATTTCGATTGCTCCGTATCGCATGGCACCGAAAGAATTGAACAAGTTGAAGACTCAGTTGCAAGAATTGAAAGATAGGGGTTTTATTCGGCCTAGTTCTTCACCTTGGGGTGCACCAGTTTTGTTTGTGAAGAAGAAGGATAGAAGTATGAGAATGTGTATAGATTACAGACAGTTAAATCAATTGACAGTGAAGAATAAATATCCGTTTCCCAGAATTGATGACTTGTTTAATCAGTTGAGAGGAGCATCGGTCTTTTCGAAGATTGATTTGAGATCGGGTTATTACCAGCTAAAGGTAAGAGAGGTTGATGTACCGAAGACAGCCTTTAGGACTAGATATGGTCACTATGAGTTCTTAGTCATGCCCTTTGGGTTGACTAATGCACCGACAGCTTTCATGGACATGATGAATAGAATTTTTCATCAGTATATAGATCAGTTTGTGGTTGTGTTTATAGATGACATCTTGGTGTATTCGCGAACTGAAGAAGACCATGACCGACACTTGAGACTTGTTTTGAAGACTTTGCTAGACCATCAGTTGTATGCGAAGCTAAGCAAATGTGAATTCTGGATCCGAGAGGTAGTCTTCTTAGGACATGTAGTGTCAGCCGATGGGATTAAAGTTGATCCGAAGAAGATTGAGGCCATTGTTGAGTGGAAGCAATCGAAGTCTGTGACAGAGGTACGTAGCTTCCTAGGCTTAGCTGGATACTATAGGAGATTTGTAGAGGGTTTCTCTAAGTTAGCCGCTCCGTTGACACAGTTACTTCAGAAGAGTGTTCAGTTTGAATGGACAGATGCAAGACAGAGAGCCTTTGAGAAATTGAAAGAAACTTTGACCCAAGCACCGATCTTGATTCAGCCAGAGTCCGGGAAGGACTATGTAGTCTACATTGATGCTTATTATGTAGGGCTAGGATGTGTTCTGATGCAAGACAAGAGAGTAGTGGCTTATGCCTCAAGACAGTTGAAGACCCATGAGCGCAACTATCCGACTCATGACATAGAGTTAGCTACAGTTGTGTTTGCTCTGAAGATTTGGAGGCACTATTTGTACAGTGAGAAATGCACAGTGTACACCGATCACAAGAGTTTGAAATACATCATGACTCAGCGAGATTTGAACCTCAGACAGCGTAGGTGGTTAGAGTTTCTAAACGACTATGATCTTACCATCGAGTACCATCCGGGTAAGGACAATGTAGTGGCCGATGCATTGAGTAGAAAGATGGTCGTGGACTTGAGAGCCATGTTTGCTAGATTGAGTTTGTCCGGAGATGGTGGCTTGGTAGCCGAGCTTCAGGTTAGACCTACTCTAGGTCAGTTGATTAGGGAGAAACGACTCTTAGATAGATCTTTGGCACCTCACGTGCAAGATATAGCCGAGGTAGATCTTCAGACTACAGTTTCAGCACTGATGGGGTTTTGTGTTTCAAAGATAGAATAGTTGTGCCAGAGGACAGTGACTTGAGACGTATCATCTTGATTGAAGCCCACAGTAGTTTGTTTGCTATGCATCTTGGAAGTACGAAGATGTGCCGTGATTTGAAGAATGAGTACTTTTGGGTTGGCTTGAAGAGAGATGTAGCCGACTTTGTGAGTAAGTGCTTAGTGTGTCAGAGAGTGAAGGCGGAACATCAGGTTCCCTCAGGTTTGTTACAGCCGTTGAGAATTCCGGAATAGAAATGGGAGAACATCACCATGGATTTTGTTTCGGGTTTGCCTTTGACTCCTACGAGGAAAAACTCAGTTTGGGTGATAGTGGATCGTTTTACGAAGTGTGCTCACTTCTTGGCAGTCAACATTACTTACACTTTAGATAGATTGGCCGATTTGTACATTGGTGAGATTGTTAGACTGCACGGGGTACCGAAGTCCATTGTGTCAGATAGAGATCCGCGATTTACTTCTAGATTTTGGGAGTGTCTGCATACAGCCTTGGGTACCCGTTTGAACTTCAGCACGTCTTATCATCCTCAGTCAGATGGTCAGTCAGAGAGGGTTAGTCAGATCTTAGAGGATATGTTGCGTTGTTGCATCATTGACTTTTAGGGTACTTGGGAGAAGCATTTGCCTCTAGTAGAGTTTGCGTACAATAATAGCTCTCAGTCGAGCATTCAGATGGCTCCGTATGAGGCCTTGTATGGACGAAAGTGTAGGACTCCAGTTTGTTGGGCCGAAGTGGGACAGAAGTTGCTACCTATGCCGGATTTGCTCAAGGGGACAACCGACAAGGTAAAATTGATTTGTGATCGTTTGAAAGCTATGTTGCGGTTCGAGTCAGTAAAATAAAACTAAATAAATTCAACCCTAATTTGGACCTAATTGAACTTTAGTAAAAAGGGGAGGGACCTATGTTGTGATTTTACCCAAAAGATTTTAAAAGGAAGACAACTTTTGAAAGTTGTCATCTTCTCTCCCTTTCCCCATTTTTTAACGTGAAACACCAAACTCTATCTCCAAAACCTCTCCAAGTTTCAAGTTACTATTCCATTGAGTATCTTCTTCAATCCAAGGTGTTTTTCAAAGGTAAAAATGTTTTCTAATTCTCCTCTTTATTCCCTATCCATACATGGTCTTAGATTTTAAAGATATGGGATTTTGAAAATTAGGGTTTGATTTAAAGTTTGGATTTTTATGGGGATTTTCATCTTGTTTTGAAAAATTGAGTTGGGTCTTTGTTTATTCATGTTAAAAGGTGCAACATATGTCAAAATGAATGAGTTTTATTGAAAACCCGAAGTGGGTTCTTAGAGCTATTTTTAGGATGTCAAAACTTGGGTTTTTGGTGGGTTTTAGAGTGTAATTGAAGGGCTTATGGTTTAGGTATGTTAGGAAGGTGATTTGGGGTCTTTTGGGTGTCATTTGGATGATTGAAAGTGGAGTTTTCAGCCAAGGGTTGAGGTAGTACGAATTTGATACATTTGGGGATTAATTTGGTTGGAAAATGTCGGTTGAAGTTAGTTAAAGCTCTAAGGTTGAGTGTTGGTTTAATGTTAGCATTGATTGTGGTTGTTGGTTGTGTTTTTGGTTAGCTAGAAGCAAGAGGAGTCAAAGAAGGAGCATTGGGACCGAATCCGGGTTCGTAGGAGATTTGCATTGGTTGCTAGGAAGGGCAGTGAGTGGTTTCAAACTTGTTTTAAAGTTTGGTTCGAGTGTGTGTAGAGTGTGTGTGTGGAATGTGCTTGGTAGGCCATTTCTTTATTTCAAGTTGTTAATGTTAGCCATTGATTTCATTAAATGCTACTATGTTTGCCTATCTATGCTCTTGTGAAATGTGGAGTAATTGGTGCACGTATATCATGAAATGTATATATGTGATGAGCATGAGATGTGGTTGATGATATGTGATGTGGTTATGAAAATTGGCACTAAATAAATTACCGGTTGTAAATGATCGATCATTAGGATTAGTGTGCACACAAATTGAGTCAAAACGTACGTGGCCTTGATGGCGTTAAGTCATCAAGGAGGAGTACGGTGATGTAATATTCCATCGGAAGATTATATATATTTCTACGAGATGATGAGTGGAATCCCATCCGTAGGGCATGTGGCGATGAGTGGAATCCCGCACATGCAAGGTCCGGTGATGAGTGTAATCCTACCGAGGTAATGTGATTGTTGAGGTTAAATCCGCACATCCGGGTAATTGAAAGTGGCCAATTAACTTGTTCATATGTTGTGTTATATGATGTTGATATGTGGTTATTGATGCTTGATGCTTAGTATGATGTAAGATGCCATATTATGCCACTTGAAAGACTAGCTAGGTCTACTTATGAAATTGCATATGCATGTTAGATATGAGATTTAGGGAATACATGCTTGAACCTTGCATTGTTGATGTTTTCGGTTTTTAGAGCACCCTCACTAAGCTTATAGCTTACACTCTCAATTTTCAACAATGCAGATCATTAGCGTGGTGTTAGCTCGGAGCAAGGCAAGAAGGGCTTTCCATGTTTGTGGCTCAAGTACGGTGGTTAATTTTGTATTAGTTAGCAATGTGGCAAGGGTTTTGTATGAGCTATGTATGAATCATGTATGTTGATGATTTGTTTTGACTATGGTTTGTATAGCATGTTATGCCTTGATGAACGTTGGTGTGTGGTGACATGTCTTTAGATGTTTAGGTTTCCTTGTTGTGGGTGCAAACCTCTTATGTGTTATCTTGTGCCATTCAGGCCTTTGAGCTTTCATGTATGACCTTAAATGCTAAATTGCCTTTTGTTGGAATGCCATGTTTGGATGCCTTGTTTCATGTTTGAATGCTTAAGTTGCTCGTATGGTTTGTGCACCACCTTGTGTTGAATTGTGCCTCTTGGCTTTAAGTTTTCAAGCATGTTTGTGTTGTTGGTTTGCCTTAGGAATGATGTTAATGTGTTGGTTGAGGTTTTAGAGGGATTTAGGGGCATCCTTGTGCCTTAAATCAGCTAAAACTTGTAAGTTCGTAGCAGGGGTATCGATACGATTGGACCCGTATCGATACGACCTTCCTGCTTCAGGCCACGCGTTTCGATACGCGAGGGGGCGTATCGATACCTTTTTAGTCACTGGAGTCACTGGAAGTTTGGGTATCGAAACGGGCCTCTGGCGTATCGATACGGTCTTCTTAGTGTTGACCGCGAAAAGTTGACCGTTGGGGAGAGTATCGATACACTCTTTGGGTGTATCGATACGGTCTCCACGGGTTGACTCTGACCAGTTGACCTAGTCAAGGCGTATCGATACACTCCTTAGGAGTATCGATACCGCCTGCAGTTTAAGTTTAAAATTGGGCTGTTGAATGCTGTTTTGGGTTCGTTCGATTGTCTCGTGTATGTTGTTCCGCTGTTTGATCACTTAGGATTTAATACTCCTCTAGACAAGATTAAAATGAAAAAAATGGAGTTGCTAACCGAGGGGGAACCTTAACGGGTTTTGCTTCGGTTTTCCCCTTGTGGCTCACTCGGACCGGTCATCCGACCAGACCAAGGCGAGGGGGTTACAGGGCCATTTAAGAAAATGAGATTTTTTATTATATTTTGGGGTGGGATGGGCACCTTATTTAATCTAACTGAACTCTTTTTATGTTTTGCATTTTTATCATATTTTTGGCTTTAATAATAATAATAATATAAAGAGTGAAAATCTAGTGACAACACCAGCATATTAAGCGAAAAAGGCAATAGAGTGGGCGATCGAATGGCATGGTTGACATCGGAGGATGATTTTGCAGTACATCGTTATGAATTTCCCTATTGGAAATTGGTAATTTTTTACGGTTAGATAATGATAGTTAGGTCTAGTTGATATAATAGGTGTTGTGCCGAGTTTTGCTCGTAGTTTATTTTTGTAATTGTTTTTATGTGTATTTTTTTCTTCCGACTGAATTTTGAGGTTTAATAAGGTAAATGATAATATTCTTTTATCCAAAAAAACCCTCAATTCTAAAACTGTAAAATTTTTTATCAATGTTGTAATATTGTATTATGATTACATTTAATACATTATTTTTTATTTTCATTTAAGTTAAATAAAAATTATTACTTTTTATCAATTTAAATACCATATTTCGATCATTTTTATTTTATTTAAGTTTATGATAGATTTTTTGTTATTTTAAATGATTCTTTTATCAAAACTCCAGGAAGAAATGGCTGACAACACGTTTTTCATGTAAATTGAAAAAAATAGTATCCACTATTGAACTACAAAGTAGGACAAAGTCACCTTAACGAGTGCACATTTACCGTATGAGATGAGAAATTATATTATGGGCGCGTATTATCTACCTACCTAGGATATAGTCCTAACTAATATAATTAATATATGTCATTCATATTTTACATATCATATTTTACATTCAGCATTTATCCAAATTATGTTTTAATTTTTTACCCTAAATATTAAAACGCGAAAAGTAAAAAATTATTTTGCCTAGTCTCTCAAACCCTCCCCACTCATCGCTGATTGGCCAACTTCTACTTCATAGAAATCTAGAAATTTTACTGTCTTCCCACACCTGGAAATTTTACATGTCTTCCCAAACCCACTGTTGCTCCTCCCTGATTGACCAATTTCTACTTCAAAGAAATCTAGAAATTTTACCAAGTAATAAATATAATATTAGTTTTACACTTTGTTTATTCGTTTATATATGTAATAGTTTATTTGTATTGGAACTTTTACCAATTTCTATTGCAGCTGCCAATATATTTTTTATCATCAAGATATTTTACTGGTTTATTTGTATTTAATTATCGCCTCTCAAACAATTATCACCGATTGTCATATTCCACTAGTTTAATAAAAAAATTATTAGCGCTGGTTTTTGATCTTTTTAAAATTATAGATTTCTATTGTTAATTTAGTCAGCACCGAAAAAAAAAAATTGACCGTGAAGAAAAATCCAGTAAATTAGTTGACATATTTAGGGTAAAAAAATTTTTATTAAATTTTCTTTCATACTTTTTGAGATCAAACTAATGTTATACAATGATACATGACAAATTTTCTACAGAGATGGTTCAAAACATTGACAAGGAAAATTCAATAAAATTGAATTGTGTGGAAAGGAAAAAAGATGGAAGCGATAATTTGATGGGAGTTGTGATAGATAGTGAAGATGTGACTTACAATATGTATAGAGACTATGGTCATGGTATGGGTTTTAGTGTTCGAAGAGTAAAAAACAGGCATGTTTTTGGCACCAATGTTATTCGCTTCAAAAACTTTTACTGTTCTAAGGAAGGTTTCAAAGAATTTGAGGATGACATCAATACGAAACAATATAATAAATTGGAAACTAGAACTTGATGTCCATCGATGATTTGTTTTACAGTACAAGACAACCATTGGACAGTCACTCGTTTTATTTTAGAGCACAATCGTGAGTTGGCAACTCCTTCTAAAAGACATTTACATAGATCAGCGAGATCTCTTCCGACAGGCTATGCTAATGTCATTAGTTCAATGGTTAGTGTTGGGATACGTCATACAGATGTTTATTCTTACATGTCGAATGAAGCATGTGGATCTAAAAATGTTGGGTTTACAATGCGAGATTGCAATAATTATGTTAATAAACAGAAGATGGTGGTTATTGAAACGGGAGATGGCCATGAATTCTCGTTTAACCACTTCAAGGTTAGAGCAAATGAAGATCCAATGTTCCTTTACACAATTCAAGTTGATCAAGAAAATTGAATGAAAATTTTCTTTTGGAAAGATGGTAGATCAAGAATTGATATCACTGTTTTTGGTGATATTGTGGTTTTCGATACAACATACCGCACCAATAGGTATAATCTGATATGTGCTCCATTTGTAGGGATTAACTATCATCGACAAACTATAATGTTTGGTTGTACTTTTCTATTAGATGTGACATGTGCTTCTTTTACATGGTTGTTCAAGTCTTTCTCGCAATCAATGGAAAATCAATCACCAAAGTCCATAATGACAGATCATGATTATGCAATTAGCAAAGCGATTGGAGAAGTATTTCCTGATTCATGTCACAGATTGTGTCTATGACATATTTCTAAGAACGCTTCTTCCCATCTTGGTAGTCTTAATGCAAATGCTAAATTTCATTCTTTATTTCACAAGTGCATGCAAGGTTGTGAATCAAAGACAAAATTCGAGGAAACTTGGAAAAAATGATAAGTGTCCATACGCTTCAAGATCATAGATGGTTGAATCGTTTATATAAATTTCGCGAAAAAAGGAGTACTGCTTTTAGCATTGATATCTTTTCTTCTGTAACACCCCAGGCAGGGGCGGATTTAGAAATTTAAGCTTGGTAGTTCACCCACCGATAATAAATAGAATCATATGTAAGTAAGATAAGAATAGATTGAATAAGTCACCAAAAATTACTTAAAATGTTCATAACTGACATGACAAAGAACCATTCAATCATCCATAAATACATATGTAAAGGGTCCACTATGATTTAGTTACTAACTCTCTTTAATAAAACATGTATAGAGCAATTCAAATTAGTCTATACAAATTTTCTCCCTAAACAAATAATTCTAAAACATCATTTTTACAGCTAATGCTCTGAACACAAAACATTTTATATTACTTGTAAGTAACTTAAACCATCTAAAATGATTTCCCGCACTTTTATATGAATAATCACTAATCTCTATCACCAAATATTTATAACTTCATTTTTTAATAAAAATACACAGACTTGCTAAGAATTTAAGAAATCTGTTAAATAATAAAAACTCAGTAACTTAAAAGGTTTAATTATCAATTTGTTTTAAAATAAAAAAGAAATAATGAAGTCATTTAAAAATATATGAAATTACTAAGAAAATTATATAATAATATAAAAACTTTAATTTTTGTAGAAAATTACGGGGTAACAATAACTAAAGTAGAACGTTTTCATAAATAATTTTAAATAGATTTCAATGAATCTAATTCTAATGTAGATACTAATTATAGATCTAGCATTAAAAATAATTATAAATATATTTACATTTATAAATTTGTGTACTAGATTAATTAATAGTTTTAAATGAAGTACTCTAGTGTTAACGCATGTATACATGTGATTTGGAGAAGAAAATGACTAAATTGATGTCTTTTGTAAGTATTAATGGTTAAATTTTTTGAATTAAGATTAAATTGGTAGAATATATAAGTTTTGAGGACTGAAACTATCATTATACCAAACCTTGTTAGATGTTCATTTGTATTTTAACGAAGGAGTGATCTGAGCGTAATTAAAACTTGAATTAAGTGGCCCAATTGTAACTTTTAATAATTGAATAACTTAATTGTAACTTTATTAATAATTAAGTGACATCTAAAGTAGTTTATCCATTTTTTATGGTAGGTCAAGTGACCTACCTTGACCTATGGTAGATACGCCCCTGACCCCAGGTTTAGGGCCGGGAGACATCGAATTAGTTGAACTGGGACGGGTTAAATTAAATTGGAGAAAAACTATTTTTAACACACCAAAAAGTGTTTTAAAGGAAAAAGGGTAAAAAGGGAACTTTTAATAAAAAGGAAATAAAAAAGGGTTTTCAAAAGTCATCATCTTCTCCAATTCCCTTTTTACGTTCTAAAACCTCCTTAAACCCTATTCACTATTACATTGGTTTCAAGCTCCAAACCAAGTGATTTCTTCAAGGTAAATGGTTCCTCAACTTAGTTTCATCTTCCTTGAGTCTTAAATGCTAAGGTTTTTGCAAAACTCATGGATTTAACTTGTTTTGATTTTTAAAGCTTGGTTTGAAATGAAAGGAGGTTTATGGGTTTTTCGTTTGGGTTATCTATGGATGAGTTAAGTGTGTTTTTAACTTTGTTTTATCACTAAAATAACATGAAAAGGATTTAGAAAACCCGAAATGGGTATTATGGGTGATTTTAAGAGTTGGATGAGTTTTGGGTCTAAATGGAAGCTGGAGGTTTGGTAGCTTTGGATTGATGTTTAGGGATGCTAAAAGGTAGATTTTTATGGTAAATTTGTTGGGTATGGCTGCAAGTAGTTTGGGACTGAAATTGTTATGTTTCGGGTGAAGTTTGGGCTTGAATCAATGTGTATTGTTGCAAGGTTGTTGAGTTTCGGGTTTTTGATGTGTTTGTGAGTGTATTAGTGTTCTAATGTTCGATTTTGGGTTGCTCAAAATAGAGGAATTGGATTCGAGCTTTGTGGACGGAAATCTAGGTAGTTCGGAGGCTTGATTCGCCATCTTGGGCATCGTTTATGTGTTGGCTGGTGAATGGATCGATTTTAAAAGCCTTAACGTGGTTAAGGGGGTGTTTTGGGGGTTTGGATTAAGCTTAAAAGGCCAATCCAAACTCAAGAGTAAGTTTTAAAGGTTTTATGCAATTAAATTGTGTTTTACGATTCTTGAATGCAACTTGAACATGCTATGTTGTTATGTGTTGAATTGCATTGTTATGCATGTTGAGATGTAGGACTTGTGTTTATACTTGCGTTTGGAGTACATGCTTTCCATGAAAGTTGGGACTTGGTAAGTTGTTCAAGCATCGGTAATGCTTGCGGTTGTGATTGAGTATATTGACACGTGTTGAGTTGTTACCAGATATAATTGATCGATCAATAGGATTAGAGTGCACTCGAGGTAAAATTCGCGCGTGGCCTTAGTGATGTTAGATTCCACTAAGGTGGAGTACGGTGATGTGAGATTCCATTGGAAGTTATGTTTTTACTAGACGGGTGAGTACAGTGATGTGAGATTCCACCGGAAGTGTCTAGTGGGTTTGAGAAACTATCTGCATATCCGAGTAAAAACGTTGAATGTCAATATACCCATGATGCTTTAATTCTCATGTTAAGCATGGTGTTGATTTCCCTCTTTTATGCTTATGCTTATGCATTGTTGTCTACTTTGCTTGCGATATGAGAATGAGCATATGGTAAGCCTATGGCTCGTGGTTGCATTCGGTAAATGCATGTGAAAGTAAATGCATGTTGTTGTGTGGTTAAGCATGTGGAGATGATTTGGAAATGGTTTTGTTTTTCAAGAAAACTAACGTTTTAAAACTACATTGTTGTAGCTATCGTTTTGAGCACCGCTCACTAAGCTTAAATGCTTACGCTCTCTTTTCCAACAATGCAGGCCCTTAGACCTTCGGAGCAGCTCGGGGAACAAGGGAGAATTCAAGGGAGTTTGGTTTGCTCAAGTATGGTTTAGACTTCAATAATTTGTATTTAAGCAATGGGATAGGACCTTTATGTTTGAAGTGTTGTTGTCATGTTCTTTTTGCTTAGACAAGTTTGTTTAGTTGCTTTGGGCTTGTAATGCCTTATGCCTTGATGATTTATGCTTTTATTTAGCTTTTGGCTATGTTGGTGAATGCCATATATGCATGTTTTCTCTAAGAATCTTATCTTGTTGGATGTTGCTTCGTTGAGTGTTTAAATTGCTATATATGTTTATCCATGGACGCCTTGCATTATATGCATGATTGTATGTTGCTTGAATGGTCATTAAATGCCTCTAGTGTTGAGTCCTTATGCTTTTATCAGCAAAAATGAGTTTTGCAATGTAGGGCGTATCGATACGCTCAAAGGAAGTATCGATACGATCCCTTGCTTGGGACCTTATTTTGGGCAATGCGTACCGGTACGCGGGGGCGTATTGATGCGCAAAATGCTATCTGGAAATCTGAGAAATTGACGAGATTTTGGCGTATCGGTACATGTCGTGAGGGTATCGGTACGGTCTTCGTAGTTGACCATGGGAAAGTTGGCCGTTGAGAGCGTATCGATACAGTCTCCCTAGGTTGACTTTGGGGTGTTGACCAAGTCAAGCGTATCGATACGGTCCTCTAGCATACCGATACGACCTGTTATAAAAGCTAAAAGGGGAGTTTTAATTATCTGTTTCGCGTGTTTTGTATCCATGTGTGTTTTCTGATGTGTGTCCTCTAACATAGGATATATGTATTGCATCTAGACAAGATAACTTTAAAAGAAATTTTCTAGGGTTGCTAATCGAAGTGGAACCTTAACGGGTTTCGCTTCGGTTTTCCCCGTGTAACCCATTCGATGCGGTCTGGCGGCTAGGCCAGGTCGAGGGGGCTACATCTTCTCAAATTAAATCTTTGCAGAGGGCTGAAGTCACAAATAATGTTTTACATGATATTTCGAAGGCCATTACTTCTCTCGCGGAATTCGTTTTAGATTTTGAGAATTTAGTTGCAAGATGGCATTCTTCTAAAGGCGAGAAAGATTTTCAATGCAAAAATGGATCAATTACACGAGCAATTAAAAATTGTGGTATTTTAGTTTATGCATCGAAAGTTTATACTCATGAAATATTCAAGTGTTTTCAGAAAGAATTTCTTGATGAAATTCCATTGACTTGGAGTGAAGTTGATCGAGATGGCACGGTTTATACATATAAAGTGATGATGGAGGAAAATGTTTCAAGAAAACGAACAGATAAATTTGACACATCTACCAAGGAGGTTTATTGTACTTTCAAGAAGTTTGATTATTGTGGATATCTTTGCTCTCATGCTTTGTGAATTTTTAGTGTTACAAGTGTCACAAAAAAATTCCTAAACAGTACATCTCCAAAAGATGGACTAAAGATGCTAATAAGAATATGCATGGTGATAATGTTGGCGAGTTCTTACAACAGTACATTGTTGATGTTAACATTGAGAGTGTATTTCGTAATCGTATGATTCGTTTTTCCTATGACTTTATTATAAAAATTTTAAAAAATGAAGAGACAAGAAAACTTTGTTTAAAAAATATATATGAAGGTGACTTGAAAATTAAGAAAGAATTGACAAAGTTATGTGTCAACAAGGGTTTTGAACTTGGGAAAGATAAGACGAAAACATCAAAAGTAGTGACACGATCAAGTAAGTTATATATAGTTATAAAATTTAATAAAGTTTTATAATCTTTAAAATATATGTAACAACTTTTCTTTTTTCATGCAGACAATGTGAGAAGGTCATTGATTGAAGATTTATATGAGAATGGTGATGCGATTGAGAAAAGATGTGAAAATAATAATTCTTCAGTCTTAGATCTTCCATGTGTTAAGACCAAATGAAGTTTCTAATGCTAGACTTAAAGGTTATCTTGAGAAAGGAGAATCAAAAGCATTCAAGTCAACCAAACAAAGTAAGTAATTATGATTTTTTGCTTAAATTTATTTTTATTTTGTAATTATATTTATGTTGAGAAGATTGTGTATTTTACATAAAAAATAAAGCAATCAATAATTGGACAGACTTCATATATTGTTGTTGGTACTGCTCCAAATCATAAGAATATTGAATGTATAACGTTAATTGATAACATATTTGTAATTACTAATTTTTATTCGGGTTGTATATTAATATTATTATTATTATTATATTTTAATCTTATTTTAGTATTTTAAGTATTACTGTTCAGTATTATTATTATTACTACCGATTATTATTATTTTTATTATTATCATTATGTTTATTATTATAATATAAAATATATCTTAACTAAAATAAATAGAAGACCAATATTATACCTATGGGTGATAATAAGCCTGGCCAACGCATGAGCTACTCGGGCTCGTTTCGATCAAAGCTCGGTCAAACTTTGTATCAAGTGAGCTCGGCTCGAAAAGCTCGTGAACAGGCTCGGAACAATTATAAATATTATATATAAAAAAATACTTTGACACACATAGTTTACACAAGCCCTTCAGTTTTAGGGTTTAGGGTTTTATGTTAGGTTTAGGGGTTTAGTTTGTAAGGTGTAAAATTTAAGGTTTATGGTTAGAGTTTAGGGTTTAAGGTTTGTAGATTTAGATTTTAGGGTGCTAGGGTTTGGGATTTAGGTTTTAAATTTTATAGAAGGATTGTGTAAAAAAATTTTACACAGCTTGTGTATCAAAATATAACCCTTATATATAGGCTACATATGCACTAAAAGTAATCTATTTAGCAAACGAAAAGCAATTAAATAAATTAGAAAAAATCTACTAAAAGAAAACTAACTAAAATAATTTGGGCATTTTCTTTAGTTGGTTGTTGTTTGATTTTATATTTTTTTGATTATGTGTTTGCATTGTAAAAATATTTCTTGATTTTTGGATTAATCTAATTTTTTGCCACTATTTTCTCCTTTCTCGACATTGAATTTTGTTTCAATGTTGGTTATGAAAAGGGCTTTTAACGATGCCTCATCTTTTTTCAAAAACAATTATAACAAAATTGTTCATTTTGATTCGAACCGAGCTCGAGCCTAAAATTTCGAGCTCGGTGAATTGAGCCTGAACCGAGCTCGAGCCTAAAATTTCGAGCTCGACGAACCGAGCCTAAATATAATGTTTCCAAGTCGAGCCAAGCCTGGCCAGGTTCGGGCTCAACTCGTTATCACCCCTAATTATACCAGTCCAAATCCATTACAAACTTTAACCCATAATAATAATAATAATAATAATAATAATAATAATAATAATAATAATAATAATAATAATAATAATAATTCAAATGGCCTGTTAGGCCCAAAACAATTTAAACCTAAAAATCCTAAAATCTGTTAACAAGAAACCCTAATATGTTATCACTTTCATGCGCAGTCACTCTTGAACCGTTAGATTAAATCTGATACAGCAGTCCTGATTCAACCCGAGAGAACCTTCAAATTTTGCGTGAAGTCCACGCTCGGGCCGCTCGTCTCCCGCGCGCGTGGTGCACGTCCAGGACCCCTCATCACCCACGTGTCCAGATCAAAGGTTCCCATTAGGGGTGTTCGCGGTTAACCAAAATAGTATAACGGTTAACCTATAAGTTATGTTTTTAGTGCAAAAATTATATGTTTTTAATGTAATTAGAGGGAAAATACATAGAGAATGTGCCTAAGAATGCATAAAAAATCAGGGACTAATTCTTAATGGTTAACCAACGGTTAACCGTGAACACCCAGAGTTCCATCATCGCGGGAAAATGCGATGCTGCCGTACGGCTACCAATTTTCTCCAATAACCGAGCATAACATAAAATAAAAAACAAGGGGATATCAGTACTAGATCAGCCACAGTGATTTCTTTTATTGTTGCTTAAAATTGTAAATAAATAAAAAAGGAGATAAAAGAATCCCTATGTAATCAGAAACATTACGAAGCAATACAAAAAAAAGTTTCTAGAAGGTATATTCACTTTCTTTTCTTGCATGCAATAAAAACAAAAATAAAAGGAGATAGATTTACTTTATTACCGTTTCAGTTCTTCACCGGTGATAAGCCTTCGGTTTCACCGAACCGAACAAGGTGAACCGGAGTACGGGATTGTGGTTTTGAGTCAGAAGGGTCTGTTTTTTGTCATGAAGTTTTTAGGTTAAACTACCCCAGTGACCACCGAACTATAGGAACGTACTTATTTTGACCACTGAACTATTGAACTCGTCAATCAGACTAAACTTATTAAATTGACCTATTTTGACCACCGTCATTAAAAAATTAACGGAAGGATAACAGAGAGGTGATATGGCAGTTAAATAAAATTTGTAAAATTACACATTTGGTCCTTGTTATTTACTTATTAAATCAATTTGATCTTAATTTGATTTTAATTAAATAAAATTAATCAACCAATCAGATGATGACACATGTCATCACCTAATTGGATTAATTTATTCAAATTTTAAATTATTTTATTTAATATATTTTCCCCTCCAATCAGGTGGTGACATGTGTCACCACCTAGTTAAAGGGAAATTAAAGAAGCATAAGGAATGGCAATGGGGAGGTTCAAACTTGGGACTTTGGACCAAGGTGAATTTCAACACCTTTACCACTGAGCTAACCTACTATTTATGTTATAAACCGCGCTCTTTTATATACATTTCTTATAAAGCGTTAAATGTTAGGGAGAATTAAATAAGCATGAAAAATGGTAATGAGGTGGTTTAAAGCAGTAAATGTTAGGGAAAAAGAAATAAAAATGGTTGAAAGGGGACTCGAACTTAGATCACTTGGGATGTGCATAATCACACTAACATTCTATTTAATTTAAGTTTGAAAATTATTAAATATTTGATTTAAAAGAAAAAAATTGATTTTAAATATTCTAATATTTTTTCATAATTAAATTAAATCGAATATTTTAAAATATTAAATATTTGATTTTAAAAAATTGATTTAAAAAAGTATTCAAATATTTAAAGTATTTTAAATTGGATTTAAAATATTTGAATACTTTTTAAAATCAAATTTATTTTCTTTTAAATCAAATATTTAATATTTTAATAAATATTCGGTTTAATTTAAATATGAAAAATAAAAAATATTCGAATGTTTTAAATTGATTTTTTTCTTTTAAATCGAATATTTAATAATTTTCAAACTTAAATTAAATCGAATGTTTGTGTGATTATCCACATCTCAAGTGATTTAAGTTCGAGTCCCCTTTCAACCATTTTTATTTCTTTTCCCTACATTTACTACTTTAAACGATATGTATATAAAATAGTACATTTTATGTTACTAAGAGTGACTTGGCCCAGTGGTAAAGGCATTGAAATTTACTCTCTTAGTCTATGGTTTGAACCACCCCATTACCATTTTTCATGCTTCTTTAATTTTTCCTAACATTTACCTCTTTATAAGAAATGTATATAAAAGAGTGCAATTCATGATATAAAGAGCAGCTTGGCTTAGTGGTAAACTTGTTGAAATTTACCTTGGTTCAAGGTCTTAGGTTTGAACCTCCCCATTGCCATTCTTTATGCTTCTTTAATTTCCCTTTAACCAGGTGGTGACATGTGTCACCACTTGATAGGAGGGAAAATATATTAAATAAAATAAGAGAAAACTACATCGGTGGTCCCCTAATTATTATCGTTTTTCTATTTTGGTCCCAAAACTATTTTTTTCGGCAAAATCGTCCCTTCTGTTACATAGTTTTCCTATTTTGGTCCTCCGACGTTAAATAGCTAATGGTTTTGCTGACGTGGCATTTTTTAAATATTTTTTAATATTTTTTAATCATTTCTCTCTCTCTTCTTTCCCTTCTTTTTCATCTTCTTTATTTTACCCACCATTTTCAGGCCAAGAAGATGGAGAAGATGTTCAAGAAGGAAAAGAGCAAATAACGAAAAACCTACGTGTAAAAACACGATTCCTTCATTTCCATCCGGCCATTAAACCATTCTTAGTAATATTTCACATGCAAATTTTGATTCCTTTTCCACTTCACTAGCTTCTTGGAAGAATTAAGAATCATATACAATGGAACAAAGGAAAGATCAGCAACGAGTTTTAAGTTCAAAAACCTTGCAAATCTCATATTCTTCTTTAGGACAAGTTGAAGCACAATCCCATAAACGAAAAGCTAGGAGGAAGATATTTAAAGAGACTCGGCACCCAATATTCAAAGGCGTAAGAAGAAGGAAAGGAAAGTGGGTGAGTAAGGTTAGAGAGCCAAACAAGAAGTCTCGAATATGGCTGGGGACATTCCCCAGCCCAGGCAAGGCATCTAAGGCCTACGATGCAGCCGCTTTGGCACTCAAAGGAGACTCCTCTTCTTTAAACTTCCCCGAGTCTGCTCATACATTGCCACGTGCTAGGTCATCGTCGGTGAGGGATATTCAGATTGCCGCTATGGAGGCGGCTGAGGCGTTTCTTGAAGATGGTGATGCTAACACTACGAAGAATGCTGAAGGGTGTAGTTCAACTTCAAAGACGTTGTATATAGATGAAGAAGAGGTGTTTAACATGCTGGGGTACTCAAAAGTATGGCGAAAGGGTTGATGGTTACCCGCTCAAATGGTGGATAAAATAAAGAAGATGAAGAAGAAGAAGAAGAAGAAGAAGAAGGGAAAGAAGAGAGAGAAATGATTACAAAAATATTTAAAAAATATTTTTAAAAATGTCACGTCAGCAAAACCGTTAGCTATTTAACGTCGGGGACCAAAACAGGAAAACTATGTAACAGAAGGGACGGTTTTGCCAAAAAATAGTTTTGGAACCAATATAGGAAAACGATAATAGTTAGGGGACCACCGGTGTAGTTTTCCCATAAAATAATTTAAAATTTGAATAAATTAACCCAATTGGGTGATGACATGTGTCATCATCTGATTGGTTGATTAATTTTATTTAATTAAAATAAAATTAGGATCAAATTGATTTAATAAGTAAATAACAAGGACTAAATGTGTAATTTTACAAATTTTTGTTAACTGCCACGTCACCCCTCTGTTACCCTATAACCCCCTCGTCCCGGTCTAGACGACAGATCGGTCCGAACAGGTTACACGGGGAAAACTGAAGCGAAACTCGTTAAGATTCCACTCCGATTAGCAACCCTAGAAAATATTTTCATTAATTATCTTGTCTAAATTATTGCATTTTGTCCTATGTGTGGAAACGGCAATAGAAAATGATATAGAAAACAGCCAAGCAGACGTAAGGTAATTTAAATTTACCGAGTGACATGTTAGTCCAATTGCAAGCTTACAAAACCAAAACCATACATAAACGATACACACGAACCTAACAAGGAAGCTTACAAAAAGCGGGACTAAAACACAACGTCCGAGAACCTTTGAAGATGCCAAAAAGCCAATTTATAGGCCTGCATTTCGAAACATGCTTGCCCGTTTCGATACGCGGGCTCTAGTTTAAAAGCCAGACTAGGTCGTACCGATACGGTCAACTTCGTTCCGGTACGGGGGTCTACGGTGTCGAAACATTTCGGAATTGGTTCTGAAACAAGCACTCACAGAAGCAAACCATATCGAAACGCGTACCGAAACGGGTGCTCACAGTGTCAAATCGTATCGAAACGGTACCACCCTCGTTTCGATACGAGTATCCCTGGAGCTACAACTGTTCCAAAACAACCACGGGCGTTTCGAAACGCCTGCACACAGAGTGACCCTGAAAACAATTTTCTGCATCTTCAAACATTCCCAAACATGCCCCAAAACAACAAGATTCATAAAACAGCAATCATACACATAATCTAAAGGCATTACATCATACCACAAGCATGATCAAACATATAAGGATGCATAACAAGTCAATTTCATTCATAGGAAACATACATCCACATAAACATAACATAAAACAAGGTTTACATGCTTTTTCACACAAACACATAAACATCTCATAAAACATGAGTTACAAACTTCAACACAAAGCATTAACAACATAGGAGTCTAACACATGCTCCTACAACGCGTAGCATCCCATTTCTAACTAATACATTATTCAAGAAAATCATACTTGAGCAGCAACACACACTCTTGGGTGCCCCTTCCTTGCTCCTTGCTAACTTCCACACTAGTGATATGCATTGTCGAAAACGAGAGCGTAAGCTAGAAAGCTTAGTGATGGAGCCCTAAAACAAAACATCGACAATGCAGGGTTCAAAGCATGGCATCCACAAAACATTCACAAGGCATGCATTATCACCAGCATATTAACATGGCCAACTACTACAAGGATGCATGAACATGGCATCTTACCTCATGTTATGCTAAACAAGAATGTAACAAATCATCTTACACATCATCCACGAATGAACAAGTATATTGGCAACTATATAGCTTACTCGGATATGTGGATAGCTTTCGTTGAGATTTTCTCCCCAACATACTCAAACAACTATATTACCTTCCGGTGGGATTTCACACATCACTGTTTACTTTCACGGATGGGATTCCACTCATCATCACACACATACATTTTCTAGTGGAATGTTACCTAACCGTACTTCTACTTGGTGACTACACATCACCAAGGCCACGTGCGAATTTGACTCTTACCGTGTGCACACTCATCCTAATGATCGATCATTTATACCCGGTAATTATAACTAGTGTCAACATACTAACCAAGGAATCACCATGATTTCACAAATTATGCAACACACTTACAAACCTCCATCATGCAACATAAATATATCACAACATGCTTAAACTAACACACATCACACAAGATCACATATGCACATTTAGCAAGAACTCATAAAGTCAAACAAGAGATTAAGCTACCAACTTAATCCCCACATTATATTGGCCTACCAAGCACAATCTAGTACCTCAACCACACACTTTGAACCAATTTAAAATCATTTAAGTCAGTCCACTCACCGAACACGCTCAAAGCAAACTGAGATAGCAGATCAAGCCTTCAAGTTTCCTGGAATCGAACCCGAAGCTTCTCCAACTATTTCCCTTGATTCTAATCAACCAAAAACATCATATTACTCAACAAATCATCCACAAAACCACTGCCACAGTCAGATTACAATCTTAATACCATTTCACCACATTTCCCAAACCAAGAACTAACCCAAATCTTCATTTTCGGACTCACTCACAAACCAGCAAAAACCCATTGATTCCAACACCCAAATCATCCTTAAACACGTTCAAAACAACCCCCTCAAGCATCACCATATCATAAGCCCAACATTCCCTCACAAAACTACCCCAAAAACTCAAGTTTTCTACCCTTTAACACACTCACAAATACCCATTTCGGGTTTTCAACAAAACTCCCCCATTTTGAGGTATAATACACTTAAGAGCAAGATTAAAACATATATTATCTTTACAAATCAAAAACCAAATAAAAACCCATCAAAGCTTCTTCTTTTTTCTCAAAATTTGAAAATTTGAAGAACTTCAAAAATGGAATTTACTACAAACTAAAACCATAGAAACGTTTAGAATGAAGAGGAGAAGTCAAAAACATATTTACCTCGATGAAAACACTTGAAATCGATAAAGAAATGAATGGAACATTATTTTGGGGTTTGGGGAGGTTTTTGGTCGTGAAATTTGGTGAAGGAAGAAGAAGATGGTGACTTTCAAAAAGTCTCTTTTTACTTAGCTTATTCCTTTTATTTAGAAATTTACCAATTTGCCCTTAATGAAATCTCATGGCCCCTTTAAATTAAAACCAGGCCCACTTTAATTTAAACAAGCCCACGACTCGAACCTGATTCACACACTTAACTCCTGACCCCTAAACCCGGGTGTTACAACTCTCCCACACTTAAGGAATTTCATCCTTGAAATTACCTGACTGTAAGAGATACGGAAACTGCATCTCCATATCCTCTTTTCTCTCCCAAGTGGCCTTGTCCACGCCTCGACGTTGCCACTTCACTTTGACCAACTGAATCTGTCTACCACGCAACACTTTGCTATTTGATGCCAAGATCTCAATGGGTTCCTCATCGTACGTCAAGTTTGGGTTCAACTCAATATCTTCCACATGTATAGCGTGTGACAGATTTGATCTATACTTTCGAAGCATCGAAACATGGAACACATTGTGAATCATTTCTAACTTGGATGGCAAACGTAACTGATAAGCAAACAGACCGATTCGCTTCACAATCTCATACGACCCAATGTATCTCGGACTCAATTTCCCTTTTCTGCCAAACCTCATAACTTTCTTCCACGAAGAGACTTTCAAGAACACTCTATCTCCCACGGCATACTCAACTTCTTTCCTCTTCAAATCGGCATAGGATTTCTGCCTATCCGAAGTTGTCCTCAAATGATCACAGATTAATTTCACCTTATCGGTAGTCCCCTTAAGCAAATACGGCATCGGTAACAACTTCTGATCTGCTTCGGCCCAACAAATCGGAGTTCTACATTTTCTACCATATAAAGCCTTATACGGAGCCATCTGAATGCTCGACTGATAATTTTTATTGTATTCGAACTCGACTAACGGCAAGTGTTTCTCCCAAATACCCTGAAAATCAATGATGCAACAACGTAACATGTCCTCCAAAATCTGTATAACCCTCTCTAACTGACCATCTGACTGAGGATGATATGACGTGCTGAAATTCAATCGGGTACCCAAAGCACTATGCAAACATTCCCAAAATCTAGCTGTAAATCTCAGATCTCTGTCAGACACAATCGACTTCGGCACACCATGCAGTCTCACAATCTCACTGATGTATAAGTCGGCCAACTTTTCTAAGGAGTAAGTCGTATGAACAGCTAAAAAGTGAGCACATTTTGTGAAGCAGTCAACTATAACCCAAACTGAGTTCTTCTTCGTAGGAGTCAAAGGCAAACCGGAAACGAAGTCCATGGTGATATTTTCCCACTTCCATTCTGGAATCCTCAATGGTTGCAACAAACTTGATGGAACCTGATGTTCTACCTTCACTCTCTGGCATATCATACACTTACTCACGAATTCAGCTACGTCTTTCTTCAAATCAACCCAGTAGTATTCATTCTTCAAATCACGATACATCTGTGTACTACCAGGATGCATAGCGAACGAGCTACTGTGTGCTTCGGTCAAGATAGTACGTCTTAAATCAATGTAATCCGGCACAACTATTCTGTCTCTGAAACACAAGACCCCATCGACACTGAAACTGTAGTTCGATGGTTTACCCTCGGCTATATCTTGCACATGAGGTGCCAAAGATCTATCTAACAGTTGTTTTTATCTAATCAACTGGCCTAAGGTAGGTCTAACCTGAAGCTCGGCCACTAGACCACCATCACCGGACAAGCTCAAACTAGCAAACATGGCTCTCAACTCAACAGCTACCTTCCTACTCAAAGCATCTGCCACTACAATGGCTTTACCCGGATGGTACTCAATCGTTAGATCGTAGTCCTTAAGCAATTCTAGCCACCTACGTTGTCTAAGGTTCAACTCTCTTTGTGTCATCAAATACTTCAGACTCTTGTGATCCGTGTACACTGTGCATTTCCCACCATACAAATAATGTCTCCAAATCTTCAAGGTAAACGCAACTGTGGCTAGCTTTATGTCGTGTGTCGGATAATTATGCTCGTGATTCTTCAACTGTCTCGAGGCATAAGCCACAACTCTTCCATCTTGCATGAGCACACAACCTAACCCTATATATGAAGCATCATTGTAGATCACATACTTTTTCCCCAACTCTGGCTGAATCAAAATCGGTGCATCTGTCAACGCTTCTTTCAGTTTCTCAGAGGCTTGTTGTCTCGCATCTAACAACTCAAACTAAACATTCTTCTAAAGCAATTTTGTCAAAGGAGCAGCTATCTTCGAGAACACATCCACAAACCTCATATAGTAACCTGCTAAGCCTAGAAAGCTACGAATCTCTGTCACAGACTTTGGTTGCTTCCACTCAACAATGGCTTCTATCTTCTTCGGATCAACTCTTCATGGCAAACGCAACTGCAGCTAGCTTTATGTCGTGTGTCGGATAATTACGCTCGTGATTCTTCAACTGTCTCGAGGCATAAGCCACAACTCTTCCATCTTGCATGAGCACACAACCTAACCCTATATATGAAGCATCATTGTAGATCACATACTCTTTCCCTAACTCTGGCTGAATCAAAATTGGTGCATCTGTCAAAGCTTCTTTCAGTTTCTCAAAGGCTTGCTGTCTCGCATCTAACCACTCAAACTAAACATTCTTCTAAAGCAATTTTGTCAAAGGAGCGGCTATCTTCGAGAACCCATCCACAAACCTCATATAGTAACCTGCTAAGCCTAGGAAATTATGAATCTTTGTCACAGACTTTGGATGCTTCCACTCAACAATGGCTTCTATCTTCTTCGGATCAACTCTAATCCCCTCGGCTGACACTACATGTCCTAGAAAGACTACGTCTATGGTCCAGAACTCATATTTACTCAACTTAGCGTACAACTGGTTATCTAGCAAAGTCTGCAAAACTAACCTTAAATGTATGTCATGATCTTCCTCGGTACGCGAATACACCAAAATATCATCTATGAATACAACCACAATTTGATCTAAGTACTGATGGAAGATTCTGTTCATCATATCCATGAAAGCAGCTGGTGCGTTTGTAAACCCAAATGGCATAACTAAGAACTCGTAGTGACCATACCTAGTTCTAAAAGCTGTCTTCGGTACATCAACCTCTTTTGCCTTCAACTGGTAATAACCGAGTCTCAAATCAATCTTTGAAAAGACTATTGCCCCTCTCAACTGATCAAACAAATCATTGATACGCGGTAAGAGTTACTTGTTTTTCACTGTCAACTGATTCAACTGTCTATAATCAATGCACATCCTCATACTATCGTCTTTCTTCTTCACAAACAATACCGAAGCGCCCCAAGGCGAAGAACTCTAAATCTCCTTGCAAATTCTACCTTTGCAATTAGTGTCCACCGTTCTTTCAAAAATCCAATTCACCCCCCCCCCCTCTTGGTTTTTAATCGATTGATTGTCACTCTCATCAATTGGTATCAAAGCTTGGCTTATTGGAAGGTCTTACTAGACCTGGCAAACTTGACCCGAGACCTGAAATCTAAACCGAACTACCCGAACCGAGACCCGACTTTTACCCGAACATGATGATCCGAAGTTGACCTGAAACCCGAAATAAACCGAATCAAAACCGAACCAAATTCTTTTGTTGAACCGAAATGGACCCGAACCGATTTGACCCGAACCGAAAGCTGAACCGAATATCGACTCGATTTTAACCCAAAAATTAAGGTAAAATAAATGAATAATTTATTTTTAATATTATCTATTTTTAACAATATAATAAATAATAAAATGAAGTATATTTTATTATCTTTTTGTACTATACCATGGAAGAGACTATTGCTCTTGTCAAAGTTGTGGTATAATAACATTTTATGTCATTTTACGTTAAAATATTAATTAAATAAAACTTTTGTCTCTACTAATTTTTAAATTTAGATTTTAAAGTACCATTTTCTCTCCCAAATTTTAATCTCATGCCATAAATCCTAAATAATAAACCTTAAGCCATAGAAATTAATCTCATGAACCAATAACCTTAAACTAAACCATAAACCTTAAATCATTAACACTAAGCCCTAAAAACCTAAATTGTTAACCTTTAAGCCATAGAAATTAATCTAAAATCAATAACCCTAAACCATTAACACTAAGGCATAAACCATAAACCATAAACTGAAATTAGAGACAATTTTTACAATCTTACCATAAAATATAGTTAAAACTGGAATTAGAGACCATCTTGACAATTTGAAAGTAGAGAAATTTGAGAGCTTGGTGACCAATTTTATAATTTCGCCATAAAATATAGCATAAAACTGAAATTGTAGACTAAATTGACAATTTAGAAGTAGAGAAATTTGAGATTCCAATGACCAATTTCAAAATTATACCATATAAATAAATAAGGTCAATTTTGGCTAAAAATTAAATATTAGAAATTAAAATGAACAAAAATATCATTATATTAAATTAATAGACTTAATTACAAAGATTGGTTAATTTTGACTAAAAGTACATTTTTAGAGACTAAATATCACTACAGGGAGGGGATTTTTATATCCGAAGTCTAAACCGTGGGGATACTTGTGACTAAATTAAATTAAACTAAAACTTAAAGTTGAATATTAGTACTAAAATGTAACATTTTAAATGCAACATGACCTAAAAAGAAATTAATCTCTAGCTTAAAAAATTGGTGGCTTATTTCCCTCCAAAATTTTATCTTTTCCCTCTCTATTTTTACCAATTGTCTTTTTCTTTTTCTTTTTCTTTTTCTTTTTCTTTTTCTTTTTTTTTTCTTTTTCTTTTTCTTTTTCTTTTTCTTTTTCTTTTTCTTTTTCTTTTTCTTTTTTTCAATCTAGCTTAAAAATTTGTGGCTTATTTCACTTCAAAATTTTTTCTTTTCCCTCTCTATTTTTACCAATTGACTTTCTCTTTTTCTTTTTCTTAATTTAATTGAGTTTCAATTTAAATTAATTTAATTAAAATTTCACATTTAGTTTTAGAATTATTTTAATTATGTTTGTGATTTATGCTTCTAGATTTTAGTTAGCTCAATTAGATCCTAAGTTTAATAAATTAATTCATTTCAGACATTATTATTATTATTATTATCATTATTATTATTATTATTATTATTACATATAATAAACTTTGATTTAATATAATTATACACAAAAATTTTATATGGATACATGAAGCTTTGATTTAAATATTTAATCAAATTCAAATGCATAGATTAACAAGTTGAATCAGAATTAATCTCATACACCAATAACTCTAAACTAAACCATAAATACTAAACCTCAAACCCTAAACCCAACTCAAATCGAATTGACCCAAAAATTTAAATGTTGACCCGAATCGAAAGCGACCCGAACGACCCGATTTTGACACAAACCAAAAGTGACCGATCCGATATTAACCCGACCCGAAAACAACCGATCCGATTTTGACCCGATCCAATACCTAAACCAGATCTGATTCATCACAAACCGGAACCCGAATCGAATCTAAACGGATTCTAGATAGACCCGAAACAACCCGAACCGAAACGACCCGAACCGAACGACCCGATTGCCACCTCTAGGTCTTACAACCTCTTGAGAAGATCCAAGAAGTGTGCAATCATCTACAAGGTCATCCATGGCTTCCACCTCCACCATTGAAGCTTGGAGCGATTCTCAACCCACCAACAAGCCACCCTTCTTCAATGTAGTTAATTATGTTTATTGGAAGAACCGCATGAAGCTATTCATTCAAGCTTTTGAACTTGAAGCTTGGAAGATCATCATGAGTGGTTACACCGCATCGAATAGTAGTATGGAGACATGAAGTAATGAAGAAAACAAGAGATTCTCCACAAATGCTAAGGCAATGCATCTCATATTTTGTGCTCTTGGTACGGATGAGTATGGAAGGGTGTCATCTTGTTCCAATGCTAAAGAGATTTGGGACAAACTTGAAGTTACATATGAAGGAATCAATCAAGTGAAGGAGACCAAAATTGAGCTTCTTAATCTCAATTATGAAAACTTCAAAATGGACCCCGAAGAAGACATCAAAACCATGTCCGATCGATTCTCCGTGATTGTTAATGGGTTGAAGGGCTATGGAGAAGTGATCCTGAAAGATAAACTTGTGAGAAAGATGATCTACTTTCTTCCCGATTCATGGGATTCAAAGAAAACGACGATCATAGAAGCAAAGGACCTCAAGACTCTCAATTTGGATGAGCTCATTGGTTCCTTGCTTACACATGAGATGATGTCAAGGGGTAAGGAAGAAAAGAAGAAGGAAGTGGAAAAGAAGAAATTTGGTGTTGCTCTCAAAGCATCAAAAGAAGATATTGATTCTAGTGGAGATGATGAAGATAAAGAGATGGCTATGTTTGCCAAGAGATTCAAAAGATTCATGAGGTCCAACAAAGGGAGAAGATTTCAAAGAGAAGAGTGCTTCAAGAATGACAACAAAGAGAAAGATCAAATTATTTGCTATGAGTGCAAAAAGCCAGGACATATCAAGTTCGATTGTCCCCAATTGAAGAAAAAGAGCTATGAGAAAAAGAAGCACAAGTCTCATGTAGCTACTTGGAGCGATGATGAATCATCCGACGAGGACGAGAATGAAGTAGCCAACTTGTATCTCATGGACATCGATGATGACTCTATGGTAACCTCTAATTCATCTTTTTCAATTGATTATTCTTTTGATTAATTGCAAGAGGCTTATGATGAATTAGCTTTGGAATTTGAAGGGTCAATTTTGAAAAAATAGAAAAATCATTTTAAAATTGAAAAATGAAAATGACTCTCTTTCCAAATCTAATAAGGAATTTGAAGGTAAGGTTGAGGAAATACAAGTTAGAATAAAAGTATTTGAAAAGAAAAATCAAGACTTGCACAACTTACTTTCAAAGGTCCATGATGATCATCAAAAGAAACTTGATGATCTTAAAGCTTCTTTCAATAAAGTTGGGACAAAACAAATTGAAAAAGGTGAAAATTCAAAATCCAACTATGTTAGAAAGAACTTTAATGGATATAGATATAGTGGTTCCCAAAGATCATATAATAGAAAGATAATTAAAAGCATTTGGGTTTCAAAAGGACTCATTTCTAACAAAAAATATGATCTTTTGTCTAAGTGGATACAAAAGGGACTAAAATTGTAGGAACTAACTCTTATGAACCCCAAAAGAGTTTGGGTACCAAAACACGCATTGTTCCTTATTGTAGGTGTGTTGGAGCAATGGTGAGCAAAATGAAGAAATTGGAAAGCTCTAGACACACTAGAAGAAAGGACACTTGAAGAGGATATGGCCTAATCAACCTATCTTGGTTCAAGTGGTAACATTTTATTTGACATGCAATCTTTATTCATTTATGTTGATTATATGTGTTTATGTGTTTTAAAGCAAGTTTAAATGTCCTCATATGTTGTTTAAATGCTTTTAGTAAATGGGAGTTATGTGTTGCTTGGATTGCTTAATTTTGGCCATATGTGATCTTGTATGTCTTTTGGCCTTATAATTAGCAATTTTGTTTCTAGTCATTATTTTCCATGACTTGTGTGCTTATTTGCCTATCTTGACTTAAAATTGTTTATTGTTTATGTTTGAGTGGCCTTAGTTAGGTTAGACTCTCCTAGCTTTATATGAACTTTTTAGGATCCAACCTTTAGCCTTGGACAATGTTTGTCTAAATGACATATTTTGAACTTTTTTTCAAAGTGCCTTAAATACATACAAGTGTCATAAGCTTTAAGAATGCTTTTTAGGATCATATAGAGGCATAAAAATGTCTATTTTGTTGTTCCAGGGCCATAGATATCGTAACCACTTACACTGATTTCGAAACCTTTTTGGCAGTGTTGAAAATTATGGAATCTAGGTTAGGAGGTTTCGAAACCACCAGCTGGTTTCGAAACCAGTCGGGCAGTTTCGCGGCATGGGACTGTTTTTAACCACAAAAATCAATCTTTAAAACACCCAAGCCTTTTTCTTTTCTTCTAAACGTCAAAACCTTTAAACACTCTCAAAAATCCTTCACTCAAACTCGTTTTTGCTTCAAGCTTCAACAAGAATTCATCATCTTTTCTTCTTCGGCATCTTTGGCTCTTGATTGTGATCTTTGTTCAATCTTTTGGTGAGTTTTCAAAACCCTAACTTTTTCAATTCAAATTTATTTTGTTTATTTGACATAATAGATGTTTCTCTTGCTTAAATTTTTTTATAACTCATGCTTGCCTTAATTTTTTCATTCTTTCAAGCATGATTTCATCAAAACTCGTTGTGTTTCACGAATTTTTTTCATGATTGTGGGTATTTTGAAAATTTTTAATTTTAGAGAATTTGTGGATTGAAATATTAAATTGGGTTGAAATTTATATGATATATCTTGTTTAAATTTGCAGGAGGTTACCCAATCTATCTCAAGCCTTTTTCAAATTTTTATCAAACCCTTGCCCACCAAGTGTTTGTTAAAATTCCCCAACCATCTTTTTTAAGCAAAATTTTTTTATCATGCCTCCTAGAACCAATCCCTCTAGAGCCAAGCGTTCTCGTATTGAAAGAGGTCAAGGGTCTCATTCTAATCAACCTCATCTTCAAAACCCAAACTTCTTAAATCTTTGTTTTGAAGATAATGAAAAACTTGATCGTTTTCATCAAATTTATGAAGCCAAAGAAATTAGAGCCAGGTGAACCATTGATTTAGATTTTTTAACCTCTGATCTCTATGAATTTGAATTTTGGCCTTTGTTTTTTTAATGGGGTCGGATGGAATTTCTTGAAATTAAACCTCGTATTTTTCATAACCTTGTCAAAGCTTTTTATGCAAATGCTACTCTTGTTCATGATCCTTATGATAACACCAAGGTTGTTGAAATTGAATCATTCCTTATGGGTACCCATTTTACTCTTTCTACGGCAACTATTGTCGATCTTTTAGGTGTTCCCAATAGTGGTGTTTCTAATGAATCTGAAGCTATTCCTATCCAAGATTTTCATGATCATAGTCCTACTCATCTTCATATCTACGATAGGCTTCTTCACCTTTTCACCGCCCAGTTCTTCCGTCCTTCTGGTGGAAGATGCACGCGCATACGTCGTATCGACTATTGGTGGCTTCACCAACTTTGCACCGGTAACCGTCCAAATATTGCCAAAATCATCTTTGCTTCTCTTGTCAGTATAATTAGAAACCCCCATACCTTCTCTCTCAATTATGAATGTGTTATAAGTCACATATTTGAGAAGCTAAATATTGATACCTCCCTTGACCCCCCCCCCCCCATTCCTCTAAAGAGCAAGATTGATGAAACAACGACAAAAAAGTCTGGTTGGAGGTTTATTGATGATGAATGGGTTCACAAAAATGATAAAGATGAAGCTCACGTTGGTCCAAGAAATGTTGTTGCACCGGATGCTCTACCTCTCATGACCATCGAGTCCATGTATGCGACAATGGTCACGAGATTCAACAAATCAATGCACATCTTCGTAGTTTTCATGAGTTGCTTCGAAGCCTAGATGGTCGTGTGGCCTCGTTAGAGCGTGACATGCATGATGTTCGTGGTCATCTTTTTCCACCTACATCGCATCATGATGCGACGGATGCTTAATACCTTATGCATTCTTATATGACTTTATGATATAGTATTTTGGACTTATTTTGATTTAGTTCCTTGGATTATGTTTTTAGGCTTTTTATGCACCTTGTTGAATTTTTCCTTTATGCCTATGGTTCCATGTTGGATTATTGCTTGTTGACATGTTTGGATCTCTTATGATGAATTATTTTGATGTTTTGGACATTATGGCTTATCGTTTTTTATATACATATATTGTGTTGATCTAATGTTGTTTGCTCTTCTTGTAGCCTTTTTATTTGCCTTTTTGCTATAACAAAAAAGGAAGAAAATGAGATAAAAATTCTTTTTGTCAACTAAACTAAAAATGTCTTCAAAACTTAAATTTTAAATATTCATAAAGACATTTTTCTTAGGGGGAGTTTAAATGGGAGATTAAAAGATTTGCCAAATTTTTTTACAATTTTTTATCAATTGGTTTGTTATATCAAAAAGGGGGAGATTGTTAGACTTATTTTGATTTTGATATAACTAAAAGAATTAACTTGCAAAATTTTGTAAACTTCATATTCTATTCAGATTTGTCAAATATAATATTTTTAAGTTGAACAATTTTTTTCAAAAGGTTTAACTTAATACCTATATAATTTTCTCTTTGAAAAAGTCAACAAAAGTCAAAACAGAGCATTTTTAAGTAGAGGTTTCGAAACCATCTAAGTGGTTTTGATACTTTTTTTGTAGTAAGGCCTTGAAACCTGTTTTTGACTACAGGTTTCGAAACCTCCTTAGTGGTTTCGAAAACAGTGCTTATAACGGCTAGTTTTCAGTTTAAATTTTCTCCCAGGTTTCGAAACCTCCTTAGTGGTTTCGAAAACAGTGCTTATAACGGCTAGTTTTCAGTTTAAATTTTCTCCCAGGTTTCGAAACCTCTTCAATGGTTTCGAAACCACTGTGCATGTGAGCATTTAATGCTCGATTTTAATGGCTTCCGATGGCTCCAAAGTCCCCCCCAACGGCTCCCAACGGTTAGAAAACATCAAGAGCACATAAAAGAGGTCTAAGAACAGTATTGAAGTAACAAGAAAATCTCTACAATCATTCAAGCTTTCAAGAGTCTATTTTGTGCTTAATTTTCGATCTTTCTTGTAAACACTAGAGTGTTTTTCATTGTAATTCTTGTGCTAGTGTTTCATTGGGTGTGTGAGAGAGCTTAAACTTTGCAAACACATTCCTAGTGAGGATTTCTTAGTTTTCTTATTTGTATTTGTTTTGGGGGAAATGATTCAATAGACTTTGAGGTATAAGTTTATTGAATTGTGTAAGGTTACTCCTTATCCTTAAAGGAAAGACAAATTAGTGGATTTGTGGAAAATTCTTAGTGTGGTCACTAAGGTAGTGGATGTAGACTCCAATTAAGGGAGTTGAACCACTCTAAATCTCCTTGCAATTTTTACCTTTGCAATTAGTGTTGACCGTTCTTTCAAAAATCCAATTCACCCCCTCTTGGTTTTTAATCGATTGATTGTCACTCTCATCAGTTTTTCATAACAAAGTATTATATTTTAAAAAATTAAATTTATTCACATATGTTTGTTCATTCATGTTCGTTTAAACTTATTCGCATATGTCCTTTTATGTTCGTTCGTTTACGTGCATTTATCATTTTAACGAACGAACACGAACAAGCCACATTCCTTAGCAAACGAATACGAACAAGAAATTATGTTCATGTTCGTTCATTTGTTCGGTTAAAATTAAACGAACGAATATGAACATACCTTCGTTTAGTTCATTTACAGGCCTACTTAAAACCGTGTTATTACTATTTTATTTTAATAGATAATAAAAAAGTGTATGTATAGGTAAAAAAACACGTTCCCAATTGGATCCGTTTCTTATGTTGCTTTAATTATTGGAATTAATGGAGAACACGAGAACCACGTTATGTATGCAATCTTGCATTTATATTAGTTATGATTTCATTTCATCAATAAATAAACATAAATATCACAATAGCCATATATTCATAGATTGTTCTAATGAAGAGCATTAGTGAGTGGAAGGGAAGTTTGCATTGATTGAAATGAGAGAACAAAAGGGTGGATTTGTAGGTATGCCAACATCCAACATTTAAGAGGGGTGTGTGTTTTTCTTCTGAAAGAGTTGGGGGCGGCTCAATATGTGGAAATTTTGGCTTTGGGCTCTATCTACTTTCCTACTTTTCAATTGATTCAAAGCAATACAACACCTAGTATTTTTTTAATGATGGCAACTAAATTTTATCAATAAAAAAGCTGGAAGGAATTAGAATTACAAGAGCCACAAACATAGAAAAAAAAGGATAATAGTCAAAAAAATTGATACAAAAAATTAAAACTAGAGATACGAAAAAAAAATAAAACTTTTTCTTAAGAATGACGTCTAACATCAAAAAAAAAATTCAGTAACTTTCATAGAAATTCTTTGCTTCTGTCGAACGAGACGCTTTACAAAGTGGTGATCGAATCAAACTATCTGGCAAGCTGCTTCGCTACGCAATTCTGATTATATCGGCAAATAACATTTTACCAAATAAGGGATCTGACTATACTTAACCACCAACAAACCAATCAGAAAACATAAGTCGTTGGGGTCTTTGTGCCAGCACCAAAACGATCGCAAAGGTATGCGGAAAACGTATCAAAAATCATAAGAAACATACAATAAGAGTATAGGAAAAGCGTGTCACAATTACAGAGATTTTTATTTAAAATTAAAATATTTAATTCAAGAAAAAAAATTAAAGAACATAATATAAAAAACAAGAAAATAATAAACACATCAATCAACAACTAATATTAAAATTGTTGACGTCATCTACTAAACAAAAATTAAAGAGAGAAAAAAAGACTTAACACAGAACTACAGAAGTATTGAGGAAAAATCTAAATTTGAGAAAGAGAACATCCTCATCGTTTTAAATGCATACTTGTACCACAATGTCAGTTTTTATTTATTTGTTTTTAATTTAGATCAATTCGTTACTTAAAATGTTTGAAATTTCTAACACGTGTAATTCATAAATTATGATTCATCATACTCAAATTTTAATATAATCAATATATCACGTTATATTGTAATCAGAATCCATTAAGGGAGTTAATCAGAATACGTTTTTTGAATCGTTGGATGAGAGAAATAAATGACTGAGATTGACTCTTTACTTTTTTTTCAAGTGATAATCTTCGCATATTCTACTGTTAATATCTGTTATCTGTTTCACTCATCCAACGACTTAAAAAGTATATAAAACTTAAAAAAAATTATATGTATAGCCTAATCTTATCCCATATATTATATGAAATGTGGTGTTAAAGAATGATTGTGATGTGAAAGTTGTTAGGTAGGTTGGATGGCCGTCTTAGAAGTTGAATAGAATTTGTCTACATCATTATATAAAAAGCATATAAAAAATAAAAGCGGCTTTCTTAACCATTAATATCAAATGGTATTACGTTTATTTTCAAACTCAACAACACAACCTCCATTGTAGCTGAATGGACTTGAAAGTTGAAACGAATATGATAGTGCATCCACTCCTAAGCAACTTTAAATAAAGGTTTTAGAAGGTTTATTTATATTTTTCTTGTTATTAAACTTTTTTTAGAAAAGTTATTTGTTTTTTAATTTTTTCGAGTCAAATCAACTATGAAAAATAATGAATTTGTAAAGTTAGCGTTAATTATTTTAATTTTTTAAGTTTGAGGTTATTTATTTTGTTCTTTTGCATTAAAATATAAACATAAAAATATAGAAATAATTAAAAACTATAAATTTTAAAATTAATAATATATATTTAAATTATTTAAAGCTGTAAAAATAAATATGAAAATTAGTAAAAACAAATATATAAAAATTATTAAAAATCCATTAATTTACCATCAATTAGTTCAATTCGACAAAAACTAGAGATTTAAGGGCAAAAATAGGGAGAAAGGGCTAAAATGACTTTTTTGAATAACTCTAAGGTAGAAATGTTAATAGACTGTTTCATAAATGATTAACTACAAAATAAGTGTTCAAACTATATATTTTTTTTCATTTAAGTGCTTATTTTTTATTTTGTCAAAGTATGAGCCTAACATTTTATTTTGTTACCATTTTAAGATAGAATCATTATAGCCGTTAAAAAATTGTCACCAAGTGAATGCATGACATGCGGTTCCTTCATTTTTTAGAGAAACTAAAATTAATAATTTTAAAAAATTAAAAAAATATATTGTTTATTATATTGGTATCATCTTTTCTAGTTAAACCCTTACTCTCACTTCAAATTAAAAATTTTAAGAAAATCTTATGTACATTTTTAGGTTTTATGTATAATTGTATTATTATAAGACAATAAAGTTTGGAGTTAGAATTGAAATTAATTTTTTAATAGTCTAAAGGTGATTACAAGTTAGTATTTAATCATACATATTCTTAACCATTTGATAATGCACACACACATTACAGAAAAAACACTTGTTTTGTCCCAGCCCCAGCCCCTCACGCACCCACACCAGACTTAAAACACAATTCATTCCTTTTGTGCTAGCTTGTGTGCCTCCACATTCCCTTCTCTATATACAAGCGACAGTGAGCATATTAGGTTGCAAAGAACCCGCCTGCACTGTTCTACAAGATTAACAAAAATTCTAGGCACCGCAGCTCCATCCTTTATCCATTTTATGGCAAGTTCACAATCAGATTCTATTACCACTTCTTCTCGATCAACATACCTTTTCGCAACCAACACGTTTCCCGCTTCCAAAATAGCTTTAAGTTTAGCACTTGTTGCATCCGCTATTCCGATTGATCTCAAAAATTTTGCTAAGACGCAGCCTTCATGGTCACGTAATATACCACCGATTCCCGCCTCACCATAGCTTCCTTTTACAGCGACATCAACATTAAATTTAATCGAACCAAGCTGAGGGGCCGTCCATACCTCCTTCGACACAGGTGAGCGCCATTTCCTGTCCACAGACACTATATACGGATGAGATAAAAAATCAGATATGGATGAGAAAGACCATGGCCATTTACATTTCGCCCAAAAACCAATTCTGTATAAAGCCGCCTCAAAGATCAAGTCCACTGTCCACACTTTCTTGTTAAACAAAACATCATTCCGAGCCAGCCATATAGACCAACACAGTCCAAAGAACGCTAGCTTCCATATTGGTTTGGCAGCTGATTTGATCGGTTGATTGTCTCATAGTAGCAGAAAGTTCTTCACTGAATTGGGTATAGTCAAGTTTAATCCCCACAATCGGCACCATTTCTGCCAAACCTGCCACGATATCTCACAGCAACACAGAATATGCTCGGTTGTTTCGCCTTCTTTTGCGCAAAAGATGCAAAGTACATTACTTGTGTCGATTATATTTCTTTTGGCTAATTCCACCCGTACCAGAATCCTCCCTTGGACTGCTTTCAAAATAAAAGATTCAACTCTGGGTGGTGCAGCATTCATCCACACCAGTTTCCATAAGTTTTCATTATGCACTCCCCCATTTGAGCTTTTTTCACAGTAACTTTTGGGTTTGTAGCAACCCCCACTGTTCCCGCACCATTTCAACAAATCCTTCGCCCCTGAGTCCTTTGCTGCTTTAGTGATCATTTGGAGGAAGGTTTCCCATATTACCTTTTACCAATCAAATAGTGCTCTTCGTAGTTCAATGTCCCACAACCAAATCCCATCGATCTTCTTCCCGAATTCACATACTTTGCTTGTCTTCTTTATTGTTATGTTAAATATTCTAGGGAAAGAGGTCTTGAGAGAGCAAACTTCTGTCCAATGGTCTTCCCAAAAATTTATCAACATCCCGTCTCCGAGCTCGAATCGTAAAAACTTGGAGAAAATGTCATTCGACTTTGACAATGGGGCAGTTATATTTTTCCAAATCCATGAGCCTTTCCTACCACCATGGTTACTCGGTAATAGGTTCCCTGAATTATATTCGTACTTTTCATCAATAATTTTTTCCACAGGTTGTCCGATTCATTATTGTACCTCCACAACCATTTATTTAGCATTGATCTGTTTTTGACTTTAAGATCGAAGAAACCCAAACCTCCCACTTCTTTTGATTTGCATATTTTCTCCCATTTTACCCAATGCACCGCTCGATCAGACTTCCCACTCCACAAAAACTTCGCAATCATCGCGTTTAATTTGTTGGCTATGGAACTCGGCATTTGAAATAAAGTCAGGTAATATATGGGTAGATTGCTTAGGACAGATTTCACCAACGTCACTTTCCCTGCGAAAGAAAGCAGTTTCCCTTTCCAACCTTCCAAAGCTTTTGAGAACTTCTCGATAAGGGGACTCCATATTGCAACATTATTTCTTACTTGACCGAGAGGTAGGCCAAGGTAAGTCGTGGGAAGGCTTCCACTACTACACTTGGAAACCTTAGCCCATTCGTCAATCGAGTCTTCTTCCACATTGATTCCAAATATGTTTGTCTTCTTCATATTAAGCTTCAGCCCTGATGCAACTTCAAAAATCTTCAGCAATCTCACAATATTTTGAACACCTTCAGGACTTGCCTTATTAAAGTTTATGAGATCGTCAGCAAATTGAAGGTGCGACATTGAGACCGATCCTTGCCCCAGCCTAATCCCTTCGATCAGATTCAAATGGGCTGCTCTCCGAATGAGGTTACTCAACGCTTCACCCACTAGGTTGAATAGCAGCGGGGAAATAGGACATCATTGTCGTAGGCCTCGCTTGATAGTGAAAGCTTTTGTCGGATATCCGTTGACCAAAACTGACATGGATACTGTGGAGATGCAGAAACAAATCCATCTGCGCCATTTCAAACTGAAATCCATCTGCTGCATTACAAAGTCTAAAAAGTTCCAGTCGACAGAGTCATACGCTTTCTTAAAATCTGCCTTCAAGATAATAGCTTTCTTATTTCTTCTTTGAATTTCATCCACTACCTCATTCGCGATCAAGCTGCAGTCTGAAATTTGCTTGCCTCGAATGAAGGCAAACTGGCTATCTCCCACAATTTCACCAATGCATCTCGCCAACCTTTTTTAAAGGACTTTGGCCAATAACTTATATAAACTGCTTACCAAAGATATAGGGCGATAGTCCTCCATTGACACCGGAGAACTTTTCTTTGGTATTAAGGCTATAAATGAATGGTTTATCGATCGATCCTTCAATCTTCCGGCATAAAATTCACGAAAGAATCCCATTATTTTCTCCTTTAAAACGTTCCAGAATTTTTTATAGAACTCCAAATTGAAGCCATCCAGACCCGGCGCCTTATTTCCTTCTGCTGATTGAATAACGTAACTCACTTCTTCTATCAAGAAAGGGCCATCAAGCATTTCTTTTGCCTCAGAACTCAGCTTGTTAAAACTCCCTGGAAACTTTTTTACTGGTAATGTCGATACCTTATTAAAAGATTCCTGAAAAAAATTCATAAACTGCTTCTCAATGTCCCCCTGTTCTTCATATTTCAAATTATCCACTTGTATAGCTGAAATCTGATTTTTCCGATTTCTAATTAAAGTCGCGAGGTGGAAAAACTCCGTGTTTTTATCTTCTGATTGAAACCACCTCAGCCTGGATTTTTGTAGCCATTCCCTTTCCTCTCTTCTGAACTTTTCCCACAATCTAGCTTTGAGCCCTCTTAATTCCACATTCAAAACTGGATCAGCAGGCATCTCTAACAATTTTTCCTCCAGCTCGTTAATTTTCGAGTCAAGCGCCTGTGTAGAAGCATCCTCTTCCATTTTAAATTTCAGCACCCAACCTTTAGTTGCAACTTTAACATCCCTTAGGACCTGATTCAGATTCTTCTTAAGAGAGCCTTGTAGAGTTTTATTCACCATCAACACAAACTCCTGGTTATCCGCCCAATGAGTGAACCATTTGAAAGGACGGTTCCCTTTGATAGAATGGTATTACGTTTATTTTCAAACTCAACAACACAACCTCCATTATAGCTGAATGGACTTGAAAGTTGAAACGAATATGGTAGTGCATCCACTCCTAAGCAACTTTAAATAAAGGTTTTAGAAGGTTTATTTATATTTTTCTTGTTATTAAACCTTTTTTTAGAAAAGTTATTTGTTTCTTAATTTTTTCGAGTCAAATCAACTATGAAAAATAATGAATTTGTAAAGTTAGCGTTAATTATTTTAATTTTTTAAGTTTGAGGTTATTTATTTTGTTCTTTTGCATTAAAATATAAACATAAAAATATAGAAATAATTAAAAACTATAAATTTTAAAATTAATAATATATATTTAAATTATTTAAAGCTGTAAAAATAAATAAGAAAATATGAAAAATAGTAAAAACAAATATATAAAAATTATTAAAAATCCATTAATTTACCATCAATTAGTTCAATTCGACAAAAACTAGAGATTTAAGGGCAAAAATAGGGAGAAAGGGCTAAAATGACTTTTTTGAATAACTCTAAGGTAGAAATGTTAATAGACTGTTTCATAAATGATTAACTACAAAATAAGTGTTCAAACTATATATTTTTTTTCATTTAAGTGCTTATTTTTTATTTTGTCAAAGTATGAGCCTAACATTTTATTTTGTTACCATTTTAAGATAGAATCATTATAGCCGTTAAAAAATTGTCACCAAGTGAATGCATGACATGCGGTTCCTTCATTTTTTAGAGAAACTAAAATTAATAATTTTAAAAAATTAAAAAAATATATTGTTTATTATATTGGTATCATCTTTTCTAGTTAAACCCTTACTCTCACTTCAAATTAAAAATTTTAAGAAAATCTTATGTACATTTTTAGGTTTTATGTATAATTGTATTATTATAAGACAATAAAGTTTGGAGTTAGAATTGAAATTAATTTTTTAATAGTCTAAAGGTGATTACAAGTTAGTATTTAATCATACATATTCTTAACCATTTGATAATGCACACACACATTACAGAAAAAACACTTGTTTTGTCCCAGCCCCAGCCCCTCACGCACCCACACCAGACTTAAAACACAATTCATTCCTTTTGTGCTAGCTTGTGTGCCTCCACATTCCCTTCTCTATATACAAGCGACAGTGAGCATATTAGGTTGCAAAGAACCCGCCTGCACTGTTCTACAAGATTAACAAAAATTCTAGGCACCGCAGCTCCATCCTTTATCCATTTTATGGCAAGTTCACAATCAGATTCTATTACCACTTCTTCTCGATCAACATACCTTTTCGCAACCAACACGTTTCCCGCTTCCAAAATAGCTTTAAGTTTAGCACTTGTTGCATCCGCTATTCCGATTGATCTCAAAAATTTTGCTAAGACGCAGCCTTCATGGTCACGTAATATACCACCGATTCCCGCCTCACCATAGCTTCCTTTTACAGCGACATCAACATTAAATTTAATCGAACCAAGCTGAGGGGCCGTCCATACCTCTTTCGACACAGGTGAGCGCCATTTCCTGTCCACAGACACTATATACGGATGAGATAAAAAATCAGATATGGATGAGAAAGACCATGGCCATTTACATTTCGCCCAAAAACCAATTCTGTATAAAGCCGCCTCAAAGATCAAGTCCACTGTCCACACTTTCTTGTTAAACAAAACATCATTCCGAGCCAGCCATATAGACCAACACAGTCCAAAGAACGCTAGCTTCCATATTGGTTTGGCAGCTGATTTGATCGGTTGATTGTCTCAAAGTAGCAGAAAGTTCTTCACTGAATTGGGTATAGTCAAGTTTAATCCCCACAATCGGCACCATTTCTGCCAAACCTGCCACGATATCTCACAGCAACACAAAATATGCTCGGTTGTTTCGCCTTCTTTTGCGCAAAAGATGCAAAGTACATTACTTGTGTCGATTATATTTCTTTTGGCTAATTCCACCCGTACCAGAATCCTCCCTTGGACTGCTTTCAAAATAAAAGATTCAACTCTGGGTGGTGCAGCATTCATCCACACCAGTTTCCATAAGTTTTCATTATGCACTCCCCCATTTGAGCTTTTTTCACAGTAACTTTTGGGTTTGTAGCAACCCCCACTGTTCCCGCACCATTTCAACAAATCCTTCGCCCCCGAGTCCTTTGCTGCTTTAGTGATCATTTGGAGGAAGGTTTCCCATATTACCTTTTACCAATCAAATAGTGCTCTTCGTAGTTCAATGTCCCACAACCAAATCCCATCGATCTTCTTCCCGAATTCACATACTTTGCTTGTCTTCTTTATTGCTATGTTAAATATTCTAGGGAAAGAGGTCTTGAGAGAGCAAACTTATGTCCAATGGTCTTCCCAAAAGTTTATCAACATCCCGTCTCCGAGCTCGAATCGTAAAAACTTGGAGAAAATGTCATTCGACTTTGACAATGGGGCAGTTATATTTTTCCAAATCCATGAGCCTTTCCTACCACCATGGTTACTCGGTAATAGGTTCCCTGAATTATATTCGTACTTTTCATCAATAATTTTTTCCACAGGTTGTCCGATTCATTATTGTACCTCCACAACCATTTATTTAGCATTGATCTGTTTTTGACTTTAAGATCGAAGAAACCCAAACCTCCCACTTCTTTTGATTTGCATATTTTCTCCCATTTTACCCAATGCACCGCTCGATCAGACTTCCCACTCCACAAAAACTTCGCAATCATCGCGTTTAATTTGTTGGCTATGGAACTCGGCATTTGAAATAAAGTCAGGTAATATATGGGTAGATTGCTTAGGACAGATTTCACCAACGTCACTTTCCCTGCGAAAGAAAGCAGTTTCCCTTTCCAACCTTCCAAAGCTTTTGAGAACTTCTCGATAAGGGGACTCCATATTGCAACATTATTTCTTACTTGACCGAGAGGTAGGCCAAGGTAAGTCGTGGGAAGGCTTCCACTACTACACTTGGAAACCTTAGCCCATTCGTCAATCGAGTCTTCTTCCACATTGATTCCAAATATGTTTGTCTTCTTCATATTAAGCTTCAGCCCTGATGCAACTTCAAAAATCTTCAGCAATCTCACAATATTTTGAACACCTTCAGGACTTGCCTTATTAAAGTTTATGAGATCGTCAGCAAATTGAAGGTGCGACATTGAGACCGATCCTTGCCCCAGCCTAATCCCTTCTATCAGATTCAAATGGGCTGCTCTCCGAATGAGGTTACTCAACGCTTCACCCACTAGGTTGAATAGCAGCGGGGAAATAGGACATCATTGTCGTAGGCCTCGCTTGATAGTGAAAGCTTTTATCGGATATCCGTTGACCAAAACTGACATGGATACTGTGGAGCTGCATTACAAAGTCTAAAAAGTTCCAGTCGACAGAGTCATACGCTTTCTTAAAATCTGCCTTTAAGATAATAGCTTTCTTATTTCTTCTTGAATTTCATCCACTACCTCATTCGCGATCAAGCTGCAGTCTGAAATTTGCTTGCCTCGAATGAAGGCAAACTGGCTATCTCCCACAATTTCACCAATGCATCTCGCCAACCTTTTTTAAAGGACTTTGGCCAATAACTTATATAAACTGCTTACCAAAGATATATGGCGATAGTCCTCCATTGACACTGGAGAACTTTTCTTTGGTATTAAGGCTATAAATGAATGGTTTATCGATCGATCCTTCAATCTTCCGGCATAAAATTCACGAAAGAATCCCATTATTGAATAACGTAACTCACTTCTTCTATCAAGAAAGGGCCGTCAAGCATTTCTTTTGCCTCAGAACTCAGCTTGTTAAAACTCCCTGGAAACTTTTTTACTGGTAATGTCGATACCTTATTAAAAGATTCCTGAAAAAAATTCATAAACTGCTTCTCAATGTCCCCCTGTTCTTCATATTTCAAATTATCCACTTATATAGTTGAAATCTGATTTTTCCGATTTCTGATTAAAGTCGTGAGGTGGAAAAACTTCGTGTTTTTATCTTCTGATTGAAACCACTTCAGCATGGATTTTTGTAGCCATTCCCTTTCCTCTCTTCTGAACTTTTCCCACAATCTAGCTTTGAGCCCTCTTAATTCCACATTCAAAACTGGATCAGCAGGCATCTCTAACAATTTTTCCTCCAGCTCGTTAATTTTCGAGTCAAGCGCCTGTGTAGAAGCATCCTCTTCCATTTTAAATTTCAGCACCCAACCTTTAGTTGCCACTTTAACATCCCTTAGGACCTGATTCAGATTCTTCTTAAGAGAGCCTTGTAGAGTTTTATTCACCATCAGCACAAACTCCTGGTTATCCGCCCAATGAGTGAACCATTTGAAAGGACGGTTCCCTTTGATAGAATTTTCTGTTCTCAGAATGATGGGGTTGTGGTCTGAAAGTCCCCTTGGCAAAACCTTCTGAATTAAGTCTGAAAATACCATTAAAACCTCTGTCGACACTAGGAACCTATCGAGTCTACACGCGGTTGGACTTGATCCTCCTCGGAACCATGTATACGCACCCCTTTAAGGGGAAGGTCGATCAGCTCATTCTGCTGGATGAAATTCTCAAACACCTGCATTGCTCTCTCACTTGGCCCGACCCCCTTTTTTTCTTCTTTTTCCTTAATGGTGTTGAAATCACCACCCATTATAACCGGGATCTGTAATGAGTCAATAAGCCCCATTACATACTCAAAGAAGCTCTCCCTTTCAGCTTGATCGTTAGGCGCATAAAGATTGATAAATCCACATTTCAATCCCACCGCTTGGATAGCACCCACCAAAATAATCAATTTGTCTTGTACAATCGACTTTTCACATATGAAAAATTTATTGTCCCAAATCAAAAAAAGGCCTCATGCTGCCCCCTTTGACGGTGCTACTTCAATGACATCTAAATTCGACAAAAGGCCTTCTTTTTACACTCCAGCTAACCTCTTTCAATTTTGTTTCTTGTAACAGAACCACATTCAGACTATTCTCCAGCAACACCTTACTCACATTTCTCACTTTTTCCGCTCGCCCCAATCCCCTCACATTCCAGGATAAGATTTTGATATTCCTCATAGCAAGAGAAAACAGAATGACCCGAAACAACAAAACCAAACAAGAAACTTCGACTAACCTTCAATTTCTATTCTCCCTCTCCAGTTCACCTATGCGTTCCAGGATTTCTTCTTCAGACCCGTAGAATTCAACTCCAACTTGTTTACCCAGCTTGACAATATCATTCGCTTCCTTATGTTCTTCAGCAACATCTTGGATTAGAACTGACTTCCTTGACTTCTGTGGCCGTCGATACAAACTGGAGTTAATCTCCCCGTTTCCCGTGGTATTGGGCTTGTTCCTCAATAGCCTGTTATTATTGTTTGCCTTTTTAGCCGAATGGCCTAGCCACCAATTAACTCTATCAAAGCCCGATCGCAGGCCCATAGAATTCTAAAGCTGCGACCTGGCAAGTCCACCAGCTTTTTTGAGAGCCCCATGTACACGTGTTGGATTTGTTTCCATACCAGATATGCGCAATTCCTCCACTTGGCTGACCGCCACATCTTGTAACCTTGAATCATTTGAGACCGATTCCAAGCTTATATCTTGGGCCTCAGACCGCACTGCCCCAACCAACGGTGGGTTGAGGGCTACAACTGGTATTAAATTGTCATCAGAACACACTGGAACCTTAACCAAACTCTCCAAATTAACCGACTCTTGTGTTTCCATTAATAAAGAGGGCACGTTTTCCCATGCTTTAAAGGTGGTGTCTGGGCATAATTATTAGCTGCCAATTTTGTGTTTCCCACCGATAATAGATCTTCCTCGGGCTGTGTGTGACTGACAGATCCTTCTGCATTGTCTCCCATCGGTGCAATTTCCCCCCAACTATTCGTCTCCTTCTGGCCGCCCGGCGCTTCGCCGTCAATGAACAACCTTTCTTCTTCAAACGCTTCTATTAATACTCTGATCTGATGTGAAATTCCATTTGCTATAACCAAAACCCGGTCAGGGATGTTTGCCGGCGATGAAACTTGCACAAGCAATTTTGCTTCGTCGAATCGAGACAGGTTTGACGTATCATCATCTAATTTGACCACTTCTCCCCATCTCTTCCCTATTTCCCAGAAAAAATTCATGCTCCATATGCTTAACGGCACATCATGTAAACTGATCCAGATTTTAATTTTCCTCTTCCCTTCAAAGCCCTCTAGCAGTTCCAATTCCTCAAACTATAAATCCAGCATTTCGACTCTTCTGCGCCAGTATCTTTTCATTTCTTCTTTGTTCTTAAATCTGATAACTACTAATAAATCATACCAGGGGCACACAGTTCCACAAAAACCATCTGATCATAAACTTTCTTGGACTATATCAATGTTATACATTCTTTTGATTTGTCCCACTAAGCAGCATTTTCTCCATTCCAATGCTCCATTTGGGATCTGTATAATGTTAGTACAGTTACCTTTTGCATTAAGCTTGAGCAATTTAGGATACTCCTCCACACTGATCTGCACCGCACCTTCTCCTCCGACAGCAGCACCGTTCGTCGACCTAAGATTGTCCATTATACCTGTATCCCTTTCCACCCGTTCGGACTCCATCAGTACCTCCTTATACGATCTAGAGTCACGTAGCTTCCACCTCTTTGGACCCTCCTTAGGTTTTTCTTCACCATTGACTCTTGAGGATGTTGTTCTCTGTGATACCTTGAATATCCGAATACGGAAACCATCCATTAATCTGCCATTTCCTTCTTTAGTTGCTCTTTTCGCTTCCTCTTCTCTTCTGAATCTCACAAATGCAAACGTTGTTGGTTTGTTCGCCCGTTTCTTGTTCCGGTAAGCAATGTACACATCCACGACCTTTCTATATCCCACGAACGCGTCATGCAAACTTCTGAAATGGATCCTCTTGCTAATGTTATCCACAAACACAGTGGAGCCCATTCTTATGCGCTCCTCAATTTTTCTAGTTCCCCTTCTTCCTTCCGGTTCCTTCCAACCTTGCCTGTCGAATTTTGATGCTGTCCATGCTGTCCTTGCCCTCCATTCTGCACTTACCACTCTATCGCTCCTTACTCTTCTGCCCTCCATTCTGCTTCTTTTTCTTATGTATTAAGGTTATTATCTGATTATTCGTAAGTTAATTTGTAATTTTATAAGCTCAACTCAACTTGAAAAAATTTCAAATAACATTTGAATTATAAAATAAAAATTTGAACAATTCGAATAACTCAAAATTTTAGTAATTAGTTAATTGATTTTCACGTTCGAGTATAGTCCCTCAATTTTATCCGATATATATCACATATAAATATATATATATATATATATATATATATATATATATATATATATTGTATATAGTTATAGAAAGTCGTTTAAATTAAAACTAATTAGTATCATAACATTGTAAATGTTTACAATTAAATTTGAATAGAATTTCGAACAACTCAATTCAAATCGAATTTCTTAAGCTCCAACTCAAAATTTTCAAATAAAATTTAATTTATTCGTTAACTTGACTACTCACCTCTACCTAATTTGATCGGTTGGGTTTATTTAGTTAAATTGATCTCTCGTTGGGAGTTTGTATAAAGTAGGGACCATTTAACAACTGTCTCTGGAAAACAATGAAATATCCCATTCCAATTCTGACTCCCATAATCCAATTCCAATACGGAATTTTGTGCCCAGTCAGTAAAACGGTTAAACCTCCTTTAGCTGATCCCTGATCCCTGAAAATTTTAATGGGTTTAAACCGTCCATCGGACCCCTTTTCTAAATATAAAAGTCATCATTTAATATTTATAATTCTAATTTGGTTTAAATATACATTTACTATTTAAACTATACACTTTCTTCAAAGTTGATTTGTAAAGAATTTTTGCTTGTACATGAACAAGATATATTATCTCAAGTCGGTACCTAAAAAAATTGTGTTCTCAAAATTAGTACCAAAATTTTAATTTCATTCACTATTTTAGTACTTCTATTAAGGATAAATATTTTATACACAGGCGGTGGAAACTGAAAGTTTCCACAAGCGCCTTAGTTTTAGGGTATAGGGAGTTAGTTTAGGGTATAGGGTTTATGGGTTTAGGTGTAGAGGTTTAGAATTTATGGATAGTTGTTTCAATTTAAGGTTTAGGGTTATAATTTAGGGTTTATAGGTTAGGGTTTAGTTTTTAGAGTAATATTGTGAGGATTTAATTGTTAACCTATAAACCCTAAATTATAACCCTAAACCTTAAATTGAAACAACTATCCATAAATTCTAAACCCCTACACCTAAACCCCTAAACCCTAAACTAACTCCATATACCTTAAAATTAAGGCGCTTGTGGAAACTTTCAGTTTCCACCGCCAGTGTATAAGATATCAATCCTTTTATTAATAGTTTAAGTCTCAAAACTCACACATTCTATCAATTTGATTCTAATCAGAAACAATTCAATAAGTTTGACCCTTCCTATTTAAAAATTTCATCACTTTAGTCATTTTTATGATACAATCAAACCAAACGAGTCTGGTCAAAACAACAGTTGGATAATTGCATTCTATAATAAAACAACAAGTTACCATTATACTTTTATTATATTAGGGAAGTAATATAACATTTATGAGAGAAGAACATACAGTTTAGGAGAATAACAAAGAGCTAGTTGATAGAATTTTTAAATATAAATGGTTAAATTTATTGATTTGTTTTAAATTAGGACCAAATGATAGAACGCAAAAAAAAATTGTACCAGTTTGGGACAATGTGTCTAGTTCAAATATCAAATTGGGAGTAAAAATTCTTTAGGTACCAACTTGAGAAAATGTGTCTAGTTCATGTATCAATTTGAGAGCAAAAATTCTTTAGATGCCAACTTAGGAGAAGATACCTAATTTAGGTACTAATTAGTAAATGTATATTTAAGTCTTTTAATTTTAAAGAAATTAGGTCAATATTTCCAAGAATTTTTTAATGATTTTCCAGAATTGTTTAAAATATACATTTAAAAATTATAAAAAATATAAACATTAAACTTCATTAATATTTATAAAATTTTAAGTTTATATCTATATGTATTTTAAATTCTATAACGCTCGACGAGTACTGTTGAGCACCACTAACGATGAGTACTGTTGAACACCATTAAATTAATTTATAAAGATTAAAAATCTAAAGCACTCAACAGATAAATATAAATTATTTAAACATATAATTAGAAATTATTTAAAATAAAATATTAATTAAATTATTTTCCATATATATAATATTTTAATTTTTTTAATAATTGGATCAAATATCAACCTTGTCAATTTAAAAAATAAAAAATTAGAAACTCTAAATCTAAAACCCTAAACCATAAACATAAAAGCTAAAACCATAAACTATAAACTTGAAACATGAAACCCTAAACTCTAAACTATAAACTCAAAACCTAGAACCTAAAACCCCAAACCTAAAACATGAAACCATAAATCATAAACCATAAATAGTAAATTGTAAAGCCTAAAGCCTAAACCCAACATTTGAATTTAGGGTTTATTGTTTACCGTTTATAATTTAGGGTTTATGCTTTATAGTTTAGTGTTTTGGATTTAGGTTTTGGTTTTAGGGTTTCATGTTTCATGTTTCAAGCTTAAGTTTTAAGGTTTTAGGTTTAGAGTCTCAGGTTTCAAGTTTTTATTTTTTGAATTGACTAAAGTTGATATTTGATCCAATTGGTTTTAAAAAAAGATTAAAAATGTTATATACGGAAAATAATTTAACTAATATTTTATTTTAAATAATTTGTAATTATACGTTGAGTCCTTTAGATTTTTAATCTTTATAAATTAATTTAATGGTCCTTACGCATGTAAATGAACCGAACGAACACGAACGAGGTATATTCATGTACGTTTGTTTAATTTTAACCGAACAAATGAACGAACACAAACAACTAATTAAAAATAATTTCTTGTTCATATTCGTTTCTTAAGAAATGTAGCTTGTTCGTGTTTGTTCATGTTCGTTCGTTTAAATGATAAACGAACACAAACGAACGAACATAAAAGGACATATGTCAAACAATTTAAACGAATATAAACGAACGAACGAACACATGTGAATAAATTTAATTTTTAAAAAATATAAGATACTTTTGTTATAAAAAATAATAAATATAAATGAATGTATGTATGTGAATAAATTTAAACGAACGGATTATCTAACATTCACGAACGTAAATGAACGAACGAGTCCTTTGTTCGTGTTCGTTCATTAAATTAAACGAACAAAAAATATTGTTCATATTCGTTTGTTTAATAAATAAACAAACATAAACGAACTTCCGTCGAACTGCTCACGAACGGTTCGCTAAACGTTTGGTTCATTTACAACCCTACTGGTGCTCAGTGGTACTCATCGTTAGTGGTGCTCATCGGTGCTTGTCGAGCGTGATAGACCCATTCTTTAACTAAATGTTTCTAATCGATTGATAGCTTTAAAATTAATATTTCTATGCATTTTATTACATAACTTGTAATATTTTGTGAATATCAAAATTTTCAAATACATTTTAATATCTAAAAATATAGACATCTTTTTTTTTTTTTACTTTTAAATGATAAAAAATCAAAATGTCGGTTGCCATTCCACGCCAACGTATAATGAACTCTATGCTCGTATTTAGCTCGCCCTCATGGCTTGTTTCAGTATTCAAATATTAATAAACATATTTTTAATATGTTTTTTATTAATATTTAGGGCAAACTACTTAAAAAAGTCATTAACTTTTAGTACGTTTACATTTTAGTCATCAACCTTTTAAACTTGTGATACAATCATTGGACTTTTAATTTATTTTCATTAAGACCACTCTCGTTAACTGATGTTAGATAATACTGGCATAACACATTACTTTTCCTTCTTCCCTCATTTTCTTCTTCTTTCTCTGTTATTTTTTCCTTTATAACTGAAATCCAAATTAATTATCATATATCCGGGTAATAGAATTTGAGTAAAGAATAATCGAACTCGAGCATTTACTTTAATTCAGACGAGTTTTAACCTAATATCAAACCCAAATATGAAATCAAACTCGAACAGAAAAGTCATCATTTAATGGGTTTAAACCGTCCATCGGGCCCCTTTTCTAAATATAAAAGTCATCATTTAATATTTATAATTCTAATTTGGTTTAAATATACATTTAGTACCTGAACTATACACTTTCTTCAAAGTTGGTTTATAAAGAATTTTTGCTCGTACATGAACTAGATATATTATCTCAAGTTGGTACTTAAAAAAATTTTGTTCTCAAATTGATACCAAAATTTTAATTTCATTCACTATTTTGGAACTTTTATTAACAATTTAAATCTCAGAATTCACACATTCTATCAATTTGATCCTAATTAAGAACAATTCAATAAGTTTGACCTTTCCTATTTAAAAATTTCACCCATTTAGTCATTTTTATGATACAATTAAACCATACGAGTCTATCATATCAAAACAACAGTTGGATAACTGCATTCTACAATAAAACAACAAGTTACCATTATACTTTTATTATATTAGGAAAGTAATATAACATTTATGAGAGAAGAACAAACATGTTAGGAGAATGCTAGTTGATAGAATTTTAAAATATAAATGGTTAAATTTATTGATTTATTTCAAATTAGGACCAAATTGATAGAATGCAAAAAAAATTAGTACCAATTTGGGACAATGTGCCTAGTTCAAATACCAACTTAGGAGCAAAAATTCTTTAGGCACCAACTTGTGAAAATGTGTCTAGTTCATGTATCAATTTGAAAGCAAAAATACTTTAGATACCAACTTGGGAGAAGATACCTAATTTAGGTACTAAATGTATATTTAAGCCTTTTAATTTTGAAGAAATTAGGTCAAGATTTGCAAGATTTTTTTATAATGATTTGCCAGAATTGTTTAAAATATACATTTAAAAATTATAAAAAATATAAACATTCAATTTTATTAATATTTATAAAATTTTAAGTTTATATCTATATGTATTTTAACTAAATATATTTCTAATCAATTGATAATTTTAAAATTAATATTTCTACACATTTTATTACATAACTTGTACTATTTTGTGAAGATCAGAACTTTCAAATACATTTTAATATCTAAAAATATAGACATCTTTTTCTTTTCTTTTCTTTTTACTTTTAAATGTTAAAAAAACCAAAAACCAAAATGTCGGTTGCCATTCCACGCCAATGTATAATCAACTCTATGCTCGTATTTAGCTCGACCTCATGGCTTGCTTCAGTATTCAAATATTAATAAAAATATTTTTAATATATTTTTTTATTAATATTCAGGGTAAATTACATAAACAATTATTTAATTTTTAAAACACTTATATTTTGATCACTAAAATTTTAAGACACATTACTTTTCCTTCTTCTTCCATTTTCTTCTCCTTTCTCTGATATATTTTTCCTTTATAATTGAACCTTCCTCCAAGGTTAAGTTATGGAAAAATAACAGAGCAAATGAAGATGAAAAAGGAGAAATAAACAAAGGTAACATGTTGGTATTAAAAGTTCAATAATTATAGTTAAAGTTTAAAAATTTGATGTTCAGAATACAAATGTCCTAAAAATTTAATGATTATTTATGTAGTTTATTCATATTCAAACTAATTATCATATATCCGGGTAATAGAATTTGAGTAAAGAATTGATAATCGACCTCGAGCATATACTTTAATTCAGTCGAGTTTTAACCTAATATCAAACGCCAAATATGAAATCAAACTCGAGCTTGTCATTATTCAGACTTGACTCGATTACACTTGTAGTATTAAATATGTCATAGGCAGTAATTAGATTATTTTAATATGCAAATTCTAATAAACAAAAAATAAGTTGAGTGTTTATAGATTATGGTCACGTTTGACAATTAGCAGATTGCATTAGCTGATTCTATAAAAATATTTGATAATTTATATTTGTTTGATTATTTAAAAAAAATAACATATAATGATATAATTATATTCAATATTTGTTTAAATAGTTTATTAGTTATTAATATTTTGTATCTATTAATATTAATTAGATTATGAAAATTAATTTTTTAATATAACATTATTAAGCATATTTGAAGAATTGAACTCGTGTACTCTATTTAAGAATACAATATGTCTTACCAATACAGCCAATACTCGTTAATTGATTAAATTTCTAATTTTAACTCAAATGTTATTTACCGAATAAGACCTATAAATATCTCCAGTGTTTATAATTAATAATTGTTAATTGAATAAAGTTTTTGTTACCCAAACAGAAATAGGGTTGAGCCGGTCCACCTCACCCATAAAAATATCTACGCCAGTGGAGGAGCAAGACACGAAGAAGAAGAAGAAACACAGCCCCCCTGCCCAGCTTTGTGGCGTGGTACGATGGATGGATGGATGCATGCAGAAGCAGGAGAAAAATCATTGGGGGGTGCAAATGGGACCCACCTCCCAAACAGATTATGATTCCCTTTGGAACATGGGGTCAGTGCCCTATAGCTGGCAGTTGCCCTCCCCCGTTCCTTTACAGGACCAATGCCACCTCACCCCCTACACCACACCCGACAAAAATTACCTCTTAACAGCTCGTACGTGGCTCAATATGAATGAGTCCACGTGGGAGTTGTTTGGTCCATTCAAAGGAACTGGCTCAGCCCGTACCCCAAGAGTTCCTTTGATTTTGATCACGTTTTCTCCAAATCTGCCCCCACACCAATAATTCAAGAGAGAGAGATAGCTCAATCATTTTTGGGTCTTTTCTTTTCCCTCCATCTTTATTGTTCTTTTGGTCTTAGATTAATCACACTTAATCACCACACTAGTCCAATGATGTGATCTTTTTGGTCTCTCAATTTCAGCTCTGATTTTATGCATGCTTTTACGTCATTGGTGCCCTATTCTCTTTTATTGTACCTTCAACTTTATACCCCATAATTTGTTTTTTAATTACTTATTTGTCTTGTCTTTTAAACTTCAAATTTATGATAAATGCTTGCACCGCATAAAACACCAAATATAATAACTGCCTTGTTTTTTTCCGATTAAAAAAAAATATATTACTAATAGCTTCGTTAAAAAATCTCTTTAAACCTAAATAGAAGAAAAATGATGTTCAATGTAATATTTACAAAATCCAAGATGTAAAACAAATCAATTAAACTGAAGCGATTGACTCCGACTGAACTAAGCTCGATATCGATAGAGGTGGTTCCACAAATTCATGACAACCAAAAGGAAGAGTTCAAGCAAGGCGAGCAAGAGCATCAGCCACCTTATTACCCTCTCGTGCAATCGTCGACAACTAAACCTACCAATTACGGATTACGGTCTAGTAAACTCCAAATATGATGAACAATAGAAAGCTTAGCATGAGGCAAAGAACGATCCTTCAACACAGTTACCACAACTTCACAATTTGATTCAATCCAAATCCGAGTAATCCCTAACTCTCATGCTCGACACATGCTCTCATAAATACCACATAATTCGGCCTCAATAGCAGAGCATCGATCAATACTTTTAGAGTAATCGAGAACCCAATCCCCATGTTGATTTCGCAACACGCCACTACACGTAGCACCCCATACTCCGCACGAAAGGAACCATCAGAATTAAATTTCATCCAGTCATCAGGGGGCGGGCACCACCGACCATTCCTTGCGAACACAATGCTCCGACCAGCAACAATATTCATCTGAGTCTCCCTATCTCGATCAACCACCACCTCTCCAACAAGGCATCGACAACGCACCAATATCGATTCCAATGGCCAACTATCTAAATTAAAAATTTTAGCATTCCTTTGTAGCCATAGCAGCCAACAAATGTAGCCAAAATAAAGGTCCTAATTCACCGCAACACTGGGAAACCAACAATTCCACAATAGATTCTGCACCATCCATTCCCTCAAAGGTAAGCTATAAAAAACACTTAACTTATCTGGCTTGATAAGAACTGACCAAATGGCCAAAGCCGTTGGCAATCCTGGAGTATATGAAGGGTCGACTCAACAATATCACCACAAAACTAGCAGCTAACGTCATTCGAAAAGTGTCGACGAACCCTCTATTCGTTCATCATAATTCGATTACAATAGGCAAGCCAAAGAAAGGTACGGACTCTAGGCGATCCCTTGAACTTCGATATAAGGGTTCAACTGTTATCCTCATTCGTGGTTGGAGAGGAAATTTTTGCATTATACAATGATCTAACCGTGAAGACGCGAAAGGGTTCCTATCTTTAACTTGTTATGCCTATACCCGCAGACGGTAATGGTGGCTTGACAGCGGCAATATGTAACAAAACTGTAGGCGTCAAAACATTAGTGGAATCCGTCCAATTCCAATTACCAGCCGAGTCAATCAAATTTGCAACGAAAATAGAAATATTATTCACAAGCCGAGGATCGACCACATGGAATATTAGCGGACCCAAATCACCAACCCATGAATCTAGCCAAAAACGCACATTAGTACCATTACCTAAGCTCAACGCAACTCTCTTTCGAACATCCTGCCAAATGTGAGATAGCCCAAGCCATAACCGAGCATCCAGATCGAGTAAACACCTGGACCCAAAGCTGATCCGATCGAGATAACAGCCGAAAAGACACATTTATAATCAAAGCTTCATTATGAGTATAAACCTAACAGATACCCAATCCCCCTTTTGGGATAGGTTTGCACACATCCTCCCATTTAAGTAAAGAGATCCATTTTCGGACACCGAAACCACGCCAAAGAAAACGACATTTAAGACCTTCAATCACCACACAAATACTCTTAGAAAGAAGAATCGATTGCATCGTAGAAGCCGGTATCGCAGAAAGAATAGATTCGAAAAGTGTAATACGACCTGCCAATGAAAGATTCTTCGCTTTCCAACCTGACAATTTATCCCGAATCTTTTGTAAAATATAGCTATGCATTTCCTTTGTTACTCTACTATGTAAAAGCAGTACACCGATGTACATACCCAAGTCGTTCACCTCCACAAAACCAAACATATGGCAAATTTCACTCCTAGCTACACCCGACACATTCTAAGAGAAAAATAGATTAGATTTAACCGTGTTCACCTTATGCTCGGAGCTAGCACAGAACCCATCTAAAACTGTCTGGACGATTGCAAATTGATCCAAACTTGCTTCAACAAAAATCACCAAATTGTCAGCAAAAAAGAGATTTGAAAAAGACGGGCCCCCTACGAGACAATCGAAAAGGCCTCCAAGTACTGAACACAATCTCATTATGGGTTGCATGAGCAAGACTCTCCATGCACAAAACGAAAAAGTATGGGGATAACGAATCCTTTTGTCGGATACCTCTATTCGAAGTAAAAGAAGCAGAAACAGAACCATTACATGGAATTTGATTCGAAATAGAGGGAACACAACTCATGATTAACCAACGCAAATCCTCTGGAATCTCAATACCAATAAGAGTGTCGTTTATAAAACTCTATTCCAACCTATCATAAACTTTTTCCAAGTCTATTTTCATCGCCATCCAGCCCACTAAGCCACTCTTTTTTCGAATGGAGTGGATAACCTCTTGTGTTATAATAATATTGTCTGTGATAAGCCTGCTAAGGACACAAACTCGTCTAATTTTCGGATATCCAAGATGGAAAAAACGGCTTCAGCCTATTGACAATAATTTTAGTCACTGTTTTAGAGAGATGTGCTCATAGTGCCAGAATCCCAAATCTGCTTGACCTTTTCACACACTCCTGAACCCATCAATTGCCAATTCCTCTAAAAGAACAAAGCATCCATACCGTTGATCCCCGAGGCTTTAAGAAGACTAATAGAAAACATCAAATCCTTAATTTCTTATTCCGTCACCGGTAGGGATAATCATTGCAATTTCGGTGCAAATAACCTACGAAACTTGCCCACAATAAGAAAAGGAGGCAAAGCATTGGAATTAGCAGTAAAAAGATTATGAAAAAAGGTGGCGGCTAACCTCTTTAAATCATCTTGATTCGAGCACACAGATCCATCCTCAAGACGAAGAGTAGACACCATCTTCTTTCGCTTCCTACTAGTTGCACAAGTATAAAAATATTTAGTGTTGCGATTGATGCTCGCGTAAAAGTGCCCCGTAATAGTGCAAGTGCACACTTCTCAAGTAATATTATAATAAGCATATCGAGTATCGTCTCCACAAGGAATGGGCTAGTCTTTTGATCCTACTTCATCGCACTGTAAAATAAATAAAATAAAAGAACACTGGTAAATTGAGTTGTTTTGAATAAACTAAAGAACTAATTCTAAAATAAGCTAGAAATAAAATAAAGAGAAAATCAAGTTGAGAGAACGGGCCAAATCAGATTGTGTCGTAGTCTGGAATGCTATTGACTTGTCTCTATCTTGAATGCAACAACGCAAAATTGTCGAGGCAGTAACCTAAGTCCCTGCCGCGACCGCACTGGTTGAGTCCCTACCGCGACAATCCCTTGCTCTTGGACAGATGCTGTTAAGGTTCGACAAAGCGTCCTTGGATGGTTCCTTTTTATTCCTAAGCTCGGAACACTAGTTAATGGCTGAACTTTGATGATACCTCCCGGCGTGAACCAAAGACAAACACCAACTATTATAACACTTTTTTAGCCGCTGAAACTCTTAACCTATCCCTATGCCGAGTTAGTTAACACCACGTGGGATGAAAATCGTGCTTATTTGTTTCATGAGTTCAACTCTCCCGATATTGAACAAATAGATAACTTCACAATACTCTCTCTCGATAAGTATGCAAGAATAATTAAATCCAAGAATAAGCAAACCTTAACTTTATTGCATTAAAACTTAAACAAATACAATAGCCTTCACACAACTACTAAATAAACTAATCCTAACCCTAAAGGAAATTAGAACATAATGAAAACTAGATCCTAAGCTAAGGTCTCTTCATCTCTCCTCTCTCTATTTGATTCGATTCTCTTGATGATGGCGGCAAGCCTCCTTTATATAGGGGGAGGTGTAGGCAAAAATCCTTCTTAGAGAGGAAGTTAAGTTGAACTTGGACTTAACTTTATTAAAGAGGTGAATCTATTTAATTTAATACATTATTCATTGTTGGTTCAAAATCCAACTTTATCCTTCTTTCTTTGTTTTCATCCTCTTCTTGAGCTCCAACTGCCACGCAAAGTGTGTAGAAATATCCAAAATTTAAAGCCCTACAAATCGACTACCACTTTGCATGTTTTGCCCTCCGACAGGTTGAGTAGTACACTACTGCGGCATGGCATTCTGCTGCCTCGGCATTGGTTTGGAACTGGATCTGCTCCGCAAGGCTTCATTCTTCATAAATCAACTATAAGATTTGTGAGTGTGTGCGTGCATTGTGAACAAGATGATTATCCAGGTTCTAAGTAAACACTTAAGCATTAAACTACTTAACTTGGGTATTTTATTCTTCTTCTTTTTTCTCTTTTTTCTTTTATAAGCATTCTAACCTACTAGAGTCGGTTTTGGGCACCTCTAGGGCTTCCTTAAGCTAGAGCCAGTGTTAGACAACTCTAACTTTTTACCCAAAATTTTCTTTCTAAGCAAGTCTATGTCCTAAGTGTACTAGAACTCCTTAAATCATACACGTCACAAAGGTGTTTTAAAGTTCTAATCTTATAATATGATCCTAAGTTATCGTTCTTATGCATCCTAAAATTAAAGGCTCTAAACAGTTCAAAGCTATGGTAAGAAGAGAGATATCTATGACCAAGATTGAAAATTCAATTAAATTAAACTAAGGCAATTGATAAAGAGCATTGCCGAGACATAAGCTTCATTCCACTAAGGCAATTGTGCAGTAAAAAAATTTTAGACAATAAGAAATAGAACTGCATAGCAATGATTTTAATATGCCACGGCAGAACAGTGTCTCTCGGCAGCATAGACTACACCCCCAAACTTGAGAGAAGCATTACATTCAATGCTTTAACAACAGATGCATATAAAAAATTAAGCACAACAATTAAGGGCATTAATAGTAAAGGAAAAGGAGAGAAAAATATTAAATGGACTCGGATGATGAGTCATCTTCATCACTTGAAAAGATCAATTTTCTTCCTTTGCCGGTCGTATGCTTGACTCTCTTTGTTTCTCATGACAGTTGGATGCGTGTTGGGGGGTTGGCTTGGCTGGGGCATTAGCTTCCTCCTCTCCATCCGTGTTAATGTGGAGCTCATTTGTGGCCTCCAAGGCAAATGCCTTGCGTTTGGCAGTTGCGAATGTTTGGAGGACGGATTGGGCGGTTTCGGTCCAATTAGAGAATCCTTGTGTCCCGGCTGGTGAACCTTGAGGAATGTTCAATCGTGCCCTGACAGAGTGCCTTGGTAAGGCCTGAGTAGTAGCGGTGGCATGTGTGGCTTCGACATGGGGCGCTGAGGTGGATGTGGCATGTGGTTCTAGGGTAGCTGCGGTAAAGACGACGATAGGTAACGAAGGAAACTAGACGATATGATCAGGGAACTTCTCTTCAATTACTTAGACAATGGAGGTGGTGAAGTCCCTTACAAAGGCCATAAATAGCCGTTGCTGTTTGTCCATGTCCTCCAAATTCTCAGCAATTTGCTGGAGGGTGGCTGCCGGGGCAGGGGAATGTGGCATTTCCAAAATATTTGTCATGGATGCTGCCGCGACAGTGCCATGCATTGGCGTTGATTACCATGGTTCTGCCTCTGTGAACTGCATAAGCTGGTAGTAGGCTTTTCGGTCCAATCCCTTCCTTGGCAGTGTGTACTCGTCAATATCGTCGTTCAGTACCTCATGCCCGGTGCATAAGCCAGTGATGAGTGATAGAAAGTAGACAGGGTCGCAGTCCTTTTGGCTGGGCCGGTCGACAATGCTGTTGTGCGAGGTGGGCATAAGACAGCGTTTGACGAATGTGTTCCATAGCTTTGCTTCAGGTCGCAACTGTCGTCGGTTGACCGAACCCTTGTGTGCCCCGACATTCCGTGTCGTGTCGGCATAGTAGAGTTACTCTTTGATGTGTTTGTAGTCTTCCTCTGTTAAGGATTCCATGAACTCTGCATGCTCGTCCCTTTCGATGTGGATTCCATAAAACAGTTTTACGGCATCGGCATCCACCTTAATCGCCTTGGCCTGAGCGTGGACAAAAAGTGTGGTCGAACTTGGGTTGTGCGCGTAGAACTCTCGGACCATCGTTATGTTAGCTCGTTCGGGTTTGAGGCAAAATATTTGCCACTTTTGGTGATCGAATTTATTGAAAAGGTAGTGGTTGAGACCAAAATCTAGTTCATCAGAGCATTGAAAACCTTGCTCCTCTCACACTTGGCGGGAGATGAAGTGTTTATTGAAACGCCTTTCTACCTCCGGTGGTGCAAAACGTTTGTACATGGATGCCTCTGTTGTGCGTGAGCTTTCTTCTTTCTTTAGTTTAAGGGCCATCTAACAAAATTGAGTGAGTTGTGAGAGAGTAAAAGAAATATTAAACTTTGGAGAATGCAAGAGAGTAGAAGAGAATATTGAGTGATGAACAATTTAGAAAAGAATGGCCTTTATATAGTGTTTTGGCAAGCCATGTCGTGCGACTTTAAAAGTAGAGCGGCATCTCTAGCCGTTTTTTGCCCATTACGGTCTTATGCCCGTTACAAATATAGTCGTTACGACTTTTACGACCCGTTGGTAGATCATGCCATTTCGGCGAATGCTTCTCCTCACTTAGTCATTAGGTCTTCTTTTCTTCCTTTCTTGATCTCCATCCTAAAAATAAAATAAAATTAAAATCTAAAACTTTATTCCTAAAATTGTGGAATAAAAAAACATAAAAATATAAAATAAAGAGAAAAGGTTAAGGCACTAGAGGAGTGCATGTGTATGCATCTCCTAAAGTGAGTTCTCTCTTATCCCTTATGGCATGTAGTCTCAAGTTTGGTTCCAGCTTGTGTTTAGGTTCTCTTGTCAGGCTGCCGAGGCAGTTGCCCATGTTACTGCCGCGGTAGTGCACAATCTCTCTACCGGGGCAATGCGGTTCTAGGTTGATAACTGTCTTAGTTTGAGCCTGGATTGCTTGACATTTTTTGGGGTCATCAGCATGTTTCCTGGTGTTGAGTACAATGAGTTTAATGTGCTGGTCGTTGATTCTCATTGTCAGCTCTCCCTTTTCAACATCGATTATCGTCCTTCCGGTGGCAAGGAATGACCTTCCCAGAATGAGTGGAGCTTTTTCATCTACATCGCAATCTAAAATGAGAAAATCAGTAGGGAAAATAAATTTATTCACTTGTACCAGTATATCCTCAATTTTCCCTTTAGGTTGCACATGGGATCCATCACCAAGCTATAGCATTATAGTTGTAGGTATGGCCGTTCCAATCCCTAATTTTTGGAAGACTGACTTAGGCATGATGTTTATGCTTGCTTCTAGGTTACAGAGTGCCCTCCCATCATAATAATTCCTTATTGTGCATTGTATGAGAAAGCTTCCGGGATCCTTTAGCTTAGGTGGAGCTCGGTTATGTAGTGCGGCCATGCATTCCTCTATTATGACCACCAGTTCGAATTCCCCAATACTTTTCCGTTTTGAGACAATGTCCTTGAGGAATTTAGCATAATTTGGGATTTTCTTGATCGCTTCCACCAATGACAGGTTGATATGTACCTGTTTCAAGATGTCTAAGAACTTCATGAATTGGTACTCTTGCTTTTTTTGCTTCAATCTTTGTGGGAATTGTGGGGTTGGTCGAGTATCCTTTATGCTTTCAGTGCTCGTGCCTTTAAGAACAACATTGGGATTTGATGTTGGTGCTGCCACAGGTTCTGCCGAGGCAGTGCCTTCAAGGTCTGCTGTCGCGGCATTGTTGTTGGGCACTGTTGTGGAAGATGGCTCCTTTGGTTTTTCCTGATTTTTTCCCTTAACTTGGGGATCCTTAAGCCGAATACCACTTCGAGTGGTTATGACATTGCATTTCTCGTACGATGTTCTCTTAGTTGCTTATGTATCGCTAGGTAAGCCTCCCGTCAGCCTTATGTTTAGGATCTGTGCAATTTGCCTGACATGAGTCTCTAGGGATTTCATTGTTGCCTCATTATTTTGCAGCCGCATCTCGGTCCTGTCCGTAAAAGCTTCAATTTTCTTATGAACTTACCAATATTAGCCATATATGCACTAGTTTGAGACATAAAAGCATTAAGAGTGTTATCTACGGAACTAGTTAGCATAAGTTGTTGTTGCGGCATGGTCTGCCAAGGGGCATTATTTTGTTGAAATCATGCAGTTGGAGCATTCTGATTGTTCGGATTGAGTGCGTTGTTGGGGTTGCTCCAGAAGAAATTCGGGTGTTTCTTCCAAGTCGGGTTGTAGTTGTTGGACATCATGTTGTTGTTCCGATTGTAATTTCCAACAAAACAACTCAATTTTGTATTCTGTGGACATTCAGAAGAAACATGGTTACCTCCACAGTTTTCACAAAATAAATCCATTACCTTGACCTCCTGGTGATTGTTCTATGATTGCATGTTCATGACCAACTTTGTCAAGGTGGAAATTTGGGATGAAATTGAGTATGAGGACCCCATTTCGTTTACTGTGGGTTAACGTCGGATTCCTCCTCGTTTGGTTGTTGGGAACTAATAGTCTTTCTTGGCCTTTTGTTTAGAATATCCTTTGCTTCCTCCAGTTCCTTGTCTATGAGTCTGACGTTTGCCGAGGCATCGAGCATCATCCTAGTTGCCGTGTTGATAGTGTTATAGAACATGGTTACCTACGTTCACAATGGAAATTTGTACAAGGGGCATTTGTGTAACAGCTCTCTGTATCGCTCCCAAGCCTCATGCATGGATTCGTCGTCAGCCTGTCGAAAAGAAGTGATTTCATTCTGCAATTTATCAGTTAAATTTGTAGGATTAAAATGTGCTAAGAAATCACGACATAAATCACTCAAGGATCCAATTAATCCTGCTGGAATAATGTTTAGCAGGTTTTAGCCCTATCCCTCAGTGAATAGAGGAACAATTTTAATCTCAAAATATCCTCGTCTACTCATGTATTTTAAACGAATTACAAATCAACAGGAAGGATTTGAGGTGCTTTATGGTATCTCGGTTGCTAAGCCACCAAATTGCCCCATAGTATTGATCATATTGAACATCACGGGCTTTAGTTCAAACTGGGTGGCCTCTATTTCTGGTGTAACAACTCCAGGATTTAGTCTGTTCAAATCCTTTTCAAGGTAGTCTCGAACCGTTGGGTTTCGTACTGGCGCAAAGTACAATGGTGTGTTGTCTTCATTGCCTGCCGCGACATTATGCTGCCTATCGACAACTGGGTGCCCGTCGACAACCTGCTACCCATTGGCATTCTGATTGTTGTTGGCATTTTTGCCGCCAACTACGTGTGCCATCTTTGGTCGTAATTGTTGCCTTATTTGTTGCTTGAGTCTCTAACAACTTCGATCGATTTCTTGATCAAGGTCATGAAGCGGATAATTTGCGTTCGCCTTGGTCATACACCAATGCAAAACCAAAGTTTATTAGTGCTCGAAAAACAGATAAATAAAGAGTGCAAGAAAATAAAATTGAAAGTTGCTATTGCCAATCCTCGACAACGATGCCAAAAACTAGATGCTCGCGTAAAAGTGTCCCGCAATAGTGCAAGTGTACACGTCTCAAGTAATATAATGATAAGTATATTGAGTATCATCTCCACAGGGATTGGGATAGCCTTTTGACCCTATTTCCTCGCACTATAAAATAAATAAAAGAAAAGAAAAAGGGTAAATTGGGTTGTTTTGAATAAACTAAAGAACTAATTCTAAAATAAGTCATAAATAAAATAAAGAACAAATCAAGTTGAGAGAATGGGCTGGATCAAATTGTTTTGTAACGTGGAATCCGATCGACTTGTCTCTGTCTTGAATGCAACAACACAAAACTGTCGTGGCAATAACCTAAGTCCCTACCGCGGCCGCAATGGTTGAGTCCCTGCCGCAAGAATCCCTTGCTCTTGGACAGATGATGTTAAGGTTTGACAAAGCGTCCTTGGATGGTTCCTTCTTATCCCTAAGCCGAAGACAAACACCAACTATTCTAACACTTCTTTTAGCCGCTAAAACTCTTAACCTATCCCTAAGCCGAGTTAGTTAACATCATGTGGGATGAAAACTGTGCTTATTCGTTTCATGAGTTCAACTCTCCCGACATTGAAGAAATAGATAACCTCACAATACTCTCTCCCGATAAGTATGCAAGAATGATTAAAGCCAAGAATAAGCAAACCTTAACTTTATTGCATTAAGAACTTAAACAAATACAATAGTCTTCACACAACTACTAAACAAACTAATCCTAACCCTAAAGGAAATTAGAACATAATGAAAACTAGATCCTAAGCTAAGCTCTCTCTGTCTCTCCTCTCTCTATTTGATTCGATTATCTTGATGATGTCGGCAAGCTTCCTTTATATAGGGGAAGGTGTAGGCAAAAATCCTTCTTGGAGAGGAAGTTAAGTTGGACTTGGACTTAACTTTATTAAAGAGGCGAATCTCTTTAATTTAATACATTATTCACTTTTGGCCAAAAGTCTAACTTTATCCTTCCTTCCATGTTTTCATCCTCTTCTTGAGCTCCAACTGCCACGCAAAGTGTGTAGAAAATCCGACATTTAAAGCTCTACAAATCGACTACCACTTTGAATGTTTTGCCCTCCGGCAGGTTGTGTAGTACACTACCGCGACATGGCATTCTGCTGCCTCGGTATTGGTTTGGAACCGGATCTGCTTCGCAAGGCTTCATTCTTCATAAATAAGCTTTTCTCGGTAGAAGCTGTCAGTTGTGGCTTGGCTCGATCAGGGTCTGTTACTAGCTGGTTCTGCCTCATCCTTTATTTTTCTTCATTGCCGTCACGACATCTCCTGCCCTCTCAGCGTGCAAATCTGCAAAAGTGCCAAACATACATCAAACAGTACCTTTTTCACAGAATAAACAATATATAAAGATCAAATGCATAAATGATGAAATCAATGCATGAAGGGCCACAATGTAGCTCAAATGGGTGTAGGTAGAGTGATAATTTCCATTTTAGAGGGTGAACATATAGGTTTTTTGGGCACTTGTTAGCAATCACCCTGAGAAATCCAATGCGAACGAGCTCGTTGAAACCAAAGGGACTTTTCCTGTTCAAGCACCTCATCTAACTGCAAAACTAAGGATCCACGTAGCCGATTCAGCAAGGTTGACGGGAAAGAGTTAAGTTTCTGGTCAATTCCTCTTATTCGCGCCATAAGCCTTTTTCTGGTCCAAAAGCGGCTAAAAAATCACCAGACTCAGGGTGATCCTGCTAACATGCAAGAAATTGAAAAGGGTTTGGTTGCAACAGATCTGGTCGTAAACCTGGCCTCATCAAGATGGGTCTATAATTCTGAACAACAGATCTAGCTGGTCCAAGTGCATCACTGAAAAATTTTGAACACGGGAACATCACGTTGCATTAACAAGAAATTGATTTAACTGTTTATGCAAGTCACCATAGCTCTATATGAATTTAGGCCCCACAAATCCCGCACCAACAAGACCCAAATCAAAAACAAAATAAAAAAACAGATTATTAACCCTTGATCCAATACAAGCACCGCCATTACGATCATCTTTGCTCAAGATACAATTGAAATCCCCACCTAGGAGCCATGCCACATTATTCCCTGGGTTGAGATTCTCGAGCAAAGACCATAGAGCTCGACGTACCCCTACCTTCGGACTAGCATAAATAGCAGTAAAAAATAAAACCTCTCTAACAAGGCAATAACATGAACACGACAATGGATGAACTGGTTTGAAATTCTATCAACCGACACCGATATTGAGTCGCTTCAGAGGAGCCATATCCCTCTACTAAAACCATGAGCTTCAACTCGAAAAGAATTTGGAAAGCCAACCTGCACAAAAACTTTATCCGCATGTATGCCACTAATGCGTGGTTCCATCAACGCCACAATTTGAGGATCATTCATCTTGATAAAATTCCTAAAATGTATTCAAAATTCAGGACTTGTCATACCCTGTGCATTCCATCAAAGTACATTAATCATTATAACAAATGAAAATGGGAAGTACCTTACTGCAAGGTACTTGCACCGGTTCTAGCCGGCAATGAAACATGCAACTCTTCATGTTACGCCACCACCGCTTGGGTATTAGCTAAACCTGGAAGTTGGCCAATATTATGTGGCGTCACCTCCATATCGCATGGCGGCTGGTCCCCCATAGGCGCGTTCACAGTTGATGAAGCCACTATGTCCGCCACTCCACGACCCATTTTAGGCTTGGCGAGAGCATTGTTCATCCATTACGAAATAGAAGGTTTGGTTGGAGCTTTGAATCCATATGCCTTACGAATCTTCTGCCCCTTATTCGAGTCGTTCTTTTTCCACCTCGGCTTTAATCCCTCATTATTTCCTACAACACCTTTCGACTGACCCTGAGTACCCTGACCTTCCTTCGTTATGCTAGTTGTCGTGTGATTACCTCCTTGGATATCAATCCGGACTACGACCTCCTACACCACATTCCATCCACCACCGGAGACACCCTACTCTTAGTCGACGGAGGACCAGAATCCTTGCTCGAACCAATCCATGGTGTAACAAGAACATCTGATTTCTGTGCTCTATTATGTTTCTGGACAACCCTAATTTCAAGGGAAGTATTAATCACCGCCACTTTTTCCCTTACCAACGTCTCTAGGTACAACAGGAACATCTACAAATAGAGCTACGCTCATATCACTCAGTCCCGAATCCACATCAACCTGTTGCAGCACCCAAAAACGGGATGAATTAAGATTCCATGCACGTCCAGCCTCAACACGTTTCTACACATTATCCTTCTGTGGTCGAAAGTTTTTATACGTAGCCACCATCCAAGGATCATACAAGTTCGCTTCTTTCTGAGGGGGATCAGAGACTATAGAAGCTGTAGCCGCTACGTTTTGCAATGGGCTGATTTAACTCAACAATCACCGCTAGCCTCATGAATCGCCCTCGCTCGCCAACCTTAGTATTGTAATCAACTTTAACCACTTTGCCAATTAGCTCACCAATCCACAAGAAGAGGGTCTTAGTGTAGTATTGAAATGGTAGTCCTGGAAAACGAACCCACTTCATAACTTGTGAGGGATGCTTTTCAGACGTAGAGAATGACTCCATGGCTGGACCGTAAGATACCTTCCAAAGATAGACCACAGACCATCCGTTAAGACCCGTGTGTAATCTTCTTCATGCGTAAATTTAACAAGGAAATAATCATTATCAATATCATTTAACTGAAAGTTTCCTACCATAGCCCATAATGTCAAGATCTAAGAATAAAGCCCCTTATAACTAATAGTCTTGCCAAGTAGCCGCACAACAATAGTGGGCCTCATTCTAGTGTCAATGAGAGCATGCACCCTTTTCCGAAAATTGGATATAGGGTACAAATCCACTTTTATCAATCTTGACGTCCTCCACGTTGACCACGATATCCTCCTTCACACTAGGGGTCTTTTTGCATGGCACATCACTAAACGTGCCCTTCACTGCACAAGCATACGAAGGTGCCTTACCCGTAGTAACATCAGCCGAACATTATTTTGTGCTATCAGTGCCACCTACTGCCTCATTAGTTTCCATCATCTCAGAAGCTCTAGCTATTTCTTGTTCGTCCAATCCAGAACCATAAAGGGGGCTCTCTATGGATATGTAGAGTATAATCTCCTTACTTCTCCATTTTTTCGCTATGGGCTGATCTTTCGACGATAAAGGCGATCCCGGTATTTCGAGGGGTGGTGGAAAAACAAATCTCACAGCCGGCTGCAAGCTATCCTGCGCAACTCTACTATCGGAACCCGCTATAGCCACCTTCACTATGTTGTCCTTAGGGTTATCAAGCACGACGATGCTAGGGTTTCTAGTATGGGACCTAGGGATCTCATGAACATCAACCGATGACAACTCCAACCTGGTAGAGTCCGTGGAGCGCGGTGGAACGGACGACACAACTCCTTCCGGTGGTCGGCCGATGGGGTTCTCATAGTGCAGCTTTAGAGATTGCACTCTAGGGTTAGGGTTTTCCATGTCATGTTAATTGAAATAATCTTTAATAATTGCCTTCTTTTATGTCCTTCAATCCAAATTTCTTTTTAAATATTCTAAAGGTGATTTACAAGATAATATTTGTTCATACATATTCTTAACTCTTTGACAATACATATATACCATACAGATAAAACGATAGAACTCAGGTCTCCTAAGATGAACATCACGTGTTTTTTTACTAGAACCACCGATTGGATTCCTTTTAATTCAATTTTTATAGAGAATAGCAAGGGACATATCCATATGGATGAAAGAGGATGGATTTTGCAACATTTATTGTCTTACGTCTCATTTGGACGGTACAGTTATTTTTTTTGTTCATAAACTTTTATTTTTGATATTTTTTAAATTCTTTTATTTTGATCACTTGATTTTCAAAAGTACATAAAAAATAATAAATATTATTATCGATAATAATAACCATATTATAATATATCAATAACATAGATGATGAGTGATTAAAATAAAAATAGAATAACAAAATGATTAAAAATATATTATTATTATTATATTAGGTAAAGGATGTTAAATGTAGAAATTTGTTATGTAAAATTTGAGTATACGATGAGTCGAGAAAATTCACTTTGAGTTAGTCGAATTGACGATTTCTATTTTATCATTTAAACTTTATTTAAATTTTTTTGAGTCTAGTCGATTTTTTTTTTAATTTTTGTTCAAATTTAATTGTAAATATATATAATGTTATGATTCTGATTGGATCAAATTTAAATGACCTTATATAACATAAACAATTTACGTATATATTTCTTACTAAGATTTGTGATGTTATTTAATAACTCAAATATCATCAAAATTTTATAATAATATTGTTTTAAAGAATATATTTTGTGGAAAAAAATTTACAAGGGTATAAATGGGAATGTTTAAATCAATAACCCTATTATTATTATTATTTTAAAAAATGACCCCAGACCTAAATGTAGAAAAATGACCCTCAAATCTGCCACGTATGAAGAACTCGCTTTCTGGGAATAGCGAGACTCAACCTTGCTTTCTGCAAAGAGCGAGGTCTTCATACATGGCAATGCTTTTCAGAATAACGAACTTAAGTAGACTTAATTTATCGCGAGCAGTTTAATGGAACTCACTTTTTGCAGAAAGCTAGTTCTTTGTAAATCGGGTTGCCATACCAAGCGTCTATAGGCATGTTCTAGCAATATTTCAGGGTTATTAATTGTATAGTTTTAGTAAACGTTGAGTTTAGGTACGTAGTACTGGAACTTGTCTTTCATTCGACACCAATATGGGCAAGTTCGGTGCATTGCAAAACCAAGTAAAATTCGCGTTGAAAACGGTTCCATAGCTTGATTTTGTGAATGAATGAAAATATAAAATGACATGATAGGCTTGTTCTATCAATTTTTTTGGGTTTTCAATCTGAGAAGTATTGCAATTTTTTTACCTTGGAGGCGTTGTAGTGGAACTTGTCTTTCATCTGAGACTGATATTGACACGCACGATACATAGAGAAGGGTATAAAATTTGTGTTGAAAATTGTTCCAAAACGTGGTTTTGTGCAAGAACGACAAGTCGGAAAGAGAATTTTTAAAACGAATGAGACCATATTATTTAAACTGAAACTTGAGGGACGTAGTTTATTTACAATCAACAGTAATACAGTAAGAAATTGCAATGACTTAGTTGATACAAGGGCCTAAGCGATTAGGACACTTGTTACTCGTGTGTCCGGGATTTTTACATGTAGTGCAAAGTTTTTTTGTCCGGTTCGTTCTCTATGTTCGACCATATCCTCCGCATAGTAAATTCGTATCGATCATGGAAGTCCCTTTTCTCATAGTAGTGTAAGATCTGAGCGTATGGTCGGCTCGGCGTCAAGGGTATACAGATCAATTTCATTTTCGATGAGAGAAAACTCTTTCTCGTAAACCTTGAATACCGTTTACAGTAAGTATACCAAATCAAGCAGTCTCATGTAGTGAATCCGTTGGGAAGAACAAGTAGCAATGGCATGTGCGCACAAGTATTTGAATGTTTGGAAGACTCCGCACTCACAGGTTCTGTGCCTAAGATCAACCACATACGCGTTGTGCTATATGCCTTCCAAGAGCCTCGAAAATTCTAAAACACGGAACGAATGGCCTTCTCGAGAGAGGAGAGTTGCAGTCATCACATTTGAATGACGCACATAAGTTTGCAATTGTTCGAGGAGGTCTAGTTGGACTTTGTGGCCACCTTCCATGTACTCAGTTGCTTGCCTTCCCATGGTTGCAAATAGGGTATCCAAACAATAGTAGGTTGCTTTGACAACGGAAGTGATAGGAAAATGCCGCACTCCCTTGAGTGTTGAGTTGACCACTTCAACCAAGTTCATTTTCATGTGACCATATCATTTACCCCCATCATATGATCGAAGCCATTTTTCCCTCGGGATTTTGGCAAGGTAGTCTGCGCCATCTTTATTCCTGGCTCTCAGTTCTTCGAACAGCTGGTCTACCTCATGTACGTAATGCAAGTTTCCTAGGAAATGATAGTTGAATAGTTAAGGCAAACAATACATGCAAAGGTATCGTAAATGTAGATAACCTAAATGATGTACCCATTCAAAGCACCATAGCACGTTCATCTTGGTTCTTGTACTTATGCAGAATGCGAGGTTCCTTCTGACTGTTCAGTAGACACATCTTTTCAATGACACGTCTTTTCAACGAACCTCATTTTCTGCAGAACGCGAGGTCTCTTAAATACCATGTTTTGTAGAACGTGAGTTCCTTTAATGTTGCTTCCCATGGAGTGCGAGGCCTCATATAATTAGCGGACTAAAATCTCATTTACCCCACACAATCTTCTTCTTTTCCTATTCTACATATTCTAAAACAATGGCGACTTTATTGAGGCTAAATGAACGACATGTCTTCGACTACTGACGGACGAATGAGGAGGTAATATTCTTTTTTTTTTTTACTTTAAATTATTTCTTTATTCTTTTATTTATTTCTTCTTATATATATATATTATGTTTTACTATTTTTTTCAAAGAACTACGAACGAGCATTGACATGCTATCTAAATTGTATCACGGTCGTGCTGAATGTGGATATTGTTCCGTTTATTGTCAAAGCTGGTTTTGGCCACGTCGCTACTATCGTTGGCAGTACGAAGTTGAACCATCCCTTTATTAACGCCTTATTAGAATGATGGAGGCTAGAGACGCACACCTTTCATCTTCCGTGTGGTGAGGCTACTACATTGGAAGATGTTGCATATCATATTGGCTTGCCTACTGACGACGAGGTTATTACTAGTGTTGCCGACGGTGACTGGGCGACCCTGTGTGCTGACCTGCTGGAAGTTGTTCCGGAAAAGTTCGACGGTGGCAAAATTTTACTAACTTTTTTGGAGCAGAATTTTACAATCCCTCCGATGCGGATGACGAAACAAAGCGAGACTATAGACAGTTGATCGACAAGATACAAGACGAGGTCAAGATTTCAGACCATTTTTTCTTAACTCCTCAAATTCTTTTTCTAATCAAACTTTATATAACTCACGTTCAAAAAAAAATTTAGTTCATGTGGACTCTATACACTACTCCTCCGATTCGGGACTATATTCTGCAGAACACTACAAACACCTCTCATGTCCGACTGCTGCTAGTGGCACTCATCAACTACAAAATTGTCGAGAGGCATCCTACCGAGCAGGTTCTGCAAAAATTTGGCTACATCCAAGGGGTTTCGAAGCCGTCATCCAATTTGGACAAATTACATTGGTTGACGCGACAGGGAAGACGAAAGTCCATTGGGCCTATCATCACGCTAACTGGGTCGGGCAATGGAAGACAAGGTATGGCAGGCGGTCGCCCATCTGTGAACCCATTGTGAACCAGGACATCACATTCGACTATATGCAGTGGTACCACCAAATGGGAAGCCGCATACACTTACTCGGGAGGAGCGCAAGCAAGAAATTGAGGTGCCTTCCCCAAAACTGCCTTCTCGCACAACGTTAAGCCACCTAACGCCAGCCGATGCAGCGTGGTATCAAAACGGGGCCTGAAAGCCAGAGACGACGAACTCACACTATAGGGGCCTCATCGTCTAGAACAACGCAAGCAGCAGATCAGTCCGTGGCACAACGTTCGAAACCAACGCCAAGACCGACATTTATGCACTCCGGTTTGTCATCGTTTCTACAGATAAGTGGTCTTGAGACATTTCAACAAATGAGACTTCTACCCGAGATCTACTTCACGGACGCCTTTCGTCCTTTTATGCTGATGCATTCAACATATTACCCGACACCACATTTTGCATATATTCCTCTGGTGTTCAATGTTTCACCGTTGGCAGCACAGTTCGACTACATCATTGTCGAGCAGACTCCGCCGCAAAGCTTGTTCTACACCAGCCTCGGTTCCAGTCGTGCTCCGCATTTCGGGGACATTCATGGTGCTAATGATGATGACGCTAATGATGAGGACGACGATAATGACGACAAAAATGGAGCACATGTCGTTCAGAGGAATCCGCCACGAGATCGTCGTTCGCCCAACTGCGAAACAGGTGGACATAGACATCATTAGGACGAGGGTGTCTAAAAAATTTAATTATATTTGTGCAAGACTTTATTCCTTTTTTATAATTACCAATATTTTATTATGCCTTATTTTTTTACATAGTTTTTAGATTTTATATTTATTTTCGTTCTTTTTTGGATAAACAGTAACCTACATTATTCGATTAATAAACCGAACAAGCCTATTAGGCTATTTTATATTTTCATACATTCACAAAAATAAGCTATGGAACCGTTTTCAACGCGAATTTTACTCGATTTACAATACACCGAACTTGCCCATATTGGTGTAGAACGAAAGACAAGTTCCAATACTACATACCTAAACTCAACGTTTACTAAAATTATACGATTAATAACTTCGAAATATTGCTCGAACATGCCTATGGACGCTTGGTCTGCCAGCCCGATTTACAAAGAACTCGCTTTCTTTCATTAAACTGCCCGCGATAAATTAAGCCGGCTCTTCAAATTCTCATAAAGCGTTGCCACGTATGTAGAGCTCGCTCTCTGCAGAAAATGAGGGTTATTTTTCCAAATTTAGCTCTGCGGGGGTCATTTCTTTAAATAAGAATAAAAATAGGGTTATTGATTTATAATTGCCGTATAAATGGGTCAAGAAATTAATGGAAAGATAGAATTTCTAAAGAATTACACTCATAGAACTAAGTGTAAAAGAGGTGACCAATAAGTGTTGGGTTCATTGGTAAGGTAATTTGCACTCTTAAGGAGAGGGCATGAGATCAAACCTTGAAGAGACATTGTTGGGAGGGTCATCCTTGCACCCTGAATATGGATCGTAAGACAGACATGCATATAACTAAAAAAGAGTGTAAAAAAGGAAATTTATTTAAAAAAAATAATTGAAGTTGCATAGTTATTCGTCATATTTTATCATTTAATTTATTAATTTTTAATTGAGTCAAGTTAAATTTAATAGGGTAAAATACACTGTTTATCACTCAACAATCTTCTCACTCATATTTTGGTCACTCAACTTTCAAACTTCTGAATTTAATAACTGAACTTTTATACATTGAACATTTTTGTCACTCTCGAATATTTTAATATTATTTTTCAAAAATTTTAATATTATTAAATATAAAATTAATTTAAAATAAATAATAAATATTATTATTATTATTATTATTATTAAAATTTAAAAATATTTAAAATAATCGTCGCCGCTTGTCATCACCGATGACTGTTTGATCCCAAATTGCATCGGGTAACTTCTTTTGACACGCTGAGTTCGAATTCGGTGGTTGTTTCATCGGACAATGTTCAGAAACTCGCAAATCTCGACATAAATATTTCAATTTTCTCACTTTCGATCTCCTTTTCATGGACTACGGTATACGGAGCACTCTCCGACAAAATGGAGGTCGAATTCAAACTCAGTGGGTGAGGCGAAATGATCACTGAAATATGAGACCGAATGACCAACATCTACGACCGCAGCAATGGCGTCCAACGACGGCGAACAATGGCCGACAGACTATTGAGTTTTACTTTTTATTTGAAATTATTTTATATTAAATAATAATAAAAATTTCATGTTATACTAAACTATAATAAAATATTCAAGAGTGACAAAAAACGTTCATTATATAAAGTTTAATTATTAAATTAAAAAGTTTAAAAGTTGAGTAATCAAAATAGGAGTGAGAAGATTATTTAGTGATGAACGGTATAATTTACTCAATTTAATAAACTTTAGTCGAATCGAAAAATTTAATTCTTTTAAATTGAGTAAATAATGCTTATCCTAAAATAATGGCACATCGGTTGTACATTCTTCTCTAAAAAAACACAGAAAATAATTCTCCGACAATTAATTACCAACTTTTCAAAAATAAAAGGAAACACGTTGATATCCCCTGCTTCACAAAATTTGTATTTTACTGTATTCGCCTGACCTTCAGATTTTAACATTCTTCTTCACCATGTCCACACACATCAATTAAATGGTATATTATTTATTTTTCTGTCATTTTAAAATTTAAATAAAATAAAATAAATAATATGTTTACAAAATTAAATCCATGTAACTGTACTATGACGCATGTAATTAGGGTTTAATATAGTGTTTGTTTCTAATTTTTTAATTCTTTAACAATGCACATAACTTGTAGATAAAGTGATTTGAAACAGAATCTCTTAAGATGATATCATTTTCTTTTCCACCGGAACCGTTTATTGGTTCCACTTGAGGTCGAGGAATAATAAATTTATTATTTTTTCCGACGTTAGAGATCTAAAATAATAAAAAAGTTAGACTTTGTATTGTAAAAATTAAGGTTTTGTTATATGTTTTCCGAAGGATATTAATAATAAGTAACAAGATTATTATCATTAAACCCTAAAATCATAAAACCTAGATGTTAATTCATAAACCCTTAACTCTTTTAGATAAGTATTAATTATATTAAATGTCCTAATTAATGCATTACATTCTAGTAAATTTTATTAAAAAGTAAAATAAACATTAATGATAAAAATTTTGTTAGTTCTTGTGGGTAGTCCTCAAGACTACATTTAACAAAATTCTAAAAATTAATATATGAATCTTTTTAAAAATTAAAAAAATTACATCTATAGTTACAATATCTAAACTTAATTCCAGATATTCTGGAAAAAGATTGAAAATAAAAAGTTGTACCTAATCGAGCAGGAAAGATAAGAAACCACAAAAATGAAAAATATAAGGAATGGGTTAAGCAGGTGCCCGGTTTAGAGCCATTGGGCAGTTACGGAAGGTACAAGAAAACACGGGTGCAAATCGGAGCGTTACGGCCACGTGACGGTAAGTTGGAGTAGGTAGTTAGAGGAGAAGAAAATTAATGTTGAGTGGGGTTTCCCATGACAGCCTGGACCGACACCATCGTAGTACCATTCGTACCTGATTATCGCAGAATATCCCGTTAATTTTGTAAAATTCTAAAAATACAAATTAATTTCATTTGAATTCTAAATCTTATATAGTAAAGAGAATAAATAAAAATATTTTTTTCAACGTCGTACATAAAATAATAATTGAAATAAAAATATTGCAACTTGAATCTAATTTTGTCATCTTTCCTCAACTTACCCTCGATTCCGCTTGTCGCATTATGCGCCAGCTCAGCTCTCCCGCGTGTCGTTTGTACTTCCCATATCGTTTTTTATAAGTAAATAAAAAAATGATGAAAATGCTCTCCAGCCTGGCGCTAGTCAAAGTCATGCCTTTCCCAACCGTACATTTATTTCTTTCTTCCATAATTAAGTTGTCCATTTATTGGGGATAAGATCAAATTTTAACTTTAAAACGGTCTTTTTAATTAACTGCTCTCATGCGTTGTTAAGATTTGTTGAAACAATAAAAGATATGGATTAAGTTGTGGTGAATTTTAAATCTCGAGTGATGGTAATTTTGGAGGTTAGGAGATTTTCACCGTTTAACTTCCCCAACTTAATTACCCAATAGGGGCGTGAAATTGACGGAGTTAGTTAGGTGGGAGCAGCACGTAATCAATATTTGATATTTTAGGAGGGAAGGACCTGACATTCACAGTAATACGTGTAAGTTAAAGAAGTTACGAATTGACGCGTGTCCTGTGACAGCTGTATACTAGTAACTGTCTTTGCCTGTAAGAGTCCTCAACACTCAAATGCCTATAACCGGTGACTACTCTCTTTTACCGGTTCAACAAGTCATCCTTATCCCCTCGGCCCTCCCCATATATATATTTATTTCTTCCTCATTTTCTTCCTTATTCTTCTCTCTTTAACCAAAGGTGAGGCTCCGCCTCAACCACCGCATTCTCTCAGCCTCAGCCCTCTCTTTTCTGTACAGATACGGGATTAGCTTTAGATCAATCTTTATCTGGGTTTTTGGGGTTTTGTTTCTGAAATCAGTTTCTTCTATTTTTGTCTTTTTAAATTACACAATGGCTTCTGCAAGGAAAGATGTAGATCGGATCAAAGGTCCATGGAGTCCAGAAGAAGACGAGGCTTTACGGCGGCTGGTTCAAACGTACGGACCCAGGAACTGGTCTTTGATAAGCAAATCGATACCGGGTCGATCGGGAAAGTCGTGTAGGCTTCGATGGTGCAACCAGCTTTCCCCCGAGGTTCAACACCGTCCTTTCACTCCCGAGGAGGATGAAACCATAATACGAGCCCACGAGCAATTCGGTAACAAATGGGCTACCATCGCCCGACTACTCAATGGACGCACGGACAACGCGATTAAGAATCACTGGAACTCCACGCTGAAGCGGAAATGCTCGTCCATGACTGAAGATTTAAACGATGATTCCCCACAGCCGCTTAAAAGATCTGTCAGTCTTGGAAATGGTAATAATACAGCGGGTCTTTACTTGAATCCCAGTAGTCCTTCAGGGTCCGATTTGAGTGACTCGAGTTTACCCGCTGCCACACCGGGTTTCACCCCGATAGCGGGGGCCGGTTCTGTGGTCCCATCTAGTCAGCATGTGGAAACGGCCTCGTCGACAACGGATCCACCTACCTTACTCAGCCTCTCGCTGCCGGGTTCCGGTTGTGAAAACAAGGACAGAGGACCCGTATCCCCACCCGGATTCCACCGAGTTCGAAGCCCGGCCCAGGTTGCAGCACCATTAGTAGGGCCGGATGTGAAAAACGGGGAGATGAATGGGATGGAGAAACAGTTTTTTAGCGCAGAGTTTTTAGCAGTGATGCAGGAGATGATAAGAGAAGAAGTGAGAAACTATATGGCTGGGATCGATAAAACTGAGCTTTGTTTGCAAACAGAAGCTATTAGAAATGCTGTTGTTAAGCGTATGGGAATTAGCAAAATCGAGTAGGCAACGTGAGAGGACCAAAAAACAAAGTTGTTTAGTTTCTTCTTTCCTTCGTTTTTTCTTTATTTAAATTGGTTTTAGTTTATTTGGTTATAGAAATAATAATTTTGGTAGTGTACAGGGGGGAAAACAAAAAGGAAATAAATGACATAGGATGGAAATGAGAAGGAAAAAAAAAGGAAGGACGAAAGCTCTATTTTCAAATATTTATTTTTTATTTTCCAATTATTTGGCTTGAAGAAATATTAAGGATATTTTCACAGGAGAGGTCCACCGTCCACCATGGCCGTCTCCCGTCTTGCCCGCCGACTTTGATTTTTATATAAAAACTACTATATATATTAAAAAAATACGAGGATGATTCAAAACATAAATTATATTTTTGAAAATCAGTTTTTTTTTTATTATCAAATTATTGTTTTTCAACACTTTTATCCCTATTTGATTGATATTTTCCATTTTATAATATTAATTATTTTTCGATTTACCTTATTGAACCTGATAATTTAATCTGATATTTGCAATTCGGTCCAGTCGGAACCCATCCGGAGGCATATCAGTTAAACTAGTTAAAAAAATACACGTGAGATTTACCTTATAGAAAACAAAGCATGTTAATGTTTTATTGGAAGGACAGAGGTTGGTTACTTTCAGTTAGTAAGGTGCTATAACTAGATCACAATCTCTTATTTAAGAGATGGACTCCGTTTTTTTTTTTTTCTGAAACAATCTTTATGTAGGAAGAGGGTGACGTTAATTTTGCTTATTAACTGGTGAGGGTTAGATTTTAACCATTGGATGTAGAGATAGACTTGGTATTTGTTGAAAACGGGTAAATTATACGAGTGGTTACCAAACTACGCATGTTTTTCGGTTTTGACCATCAAACTATTTTTTTCATGAAAAACATTCATAATATTATGTTTTTTTAGTCATCGATCGTTAAAAAATTAATGATGATGCTGAGATAGATTCAACCTGATTAGTTGAATAAAATTAAACAAAAGTAATACTTGGAGGAGAGAGATATAATTTAAAAAATATATAAAAAAATTTCACATCAGTATCTTCTTAGTTTTTAGGGTATATTGGCCAGATATTTTCTTTTGAGAATTTATATAAAAAATACCCCTTAGAAGAATATTTGAAAAAAATACCCGCATTCAGCCCACGTCAGGGTATTCGCGTTCTGCAGGATGCGGTATTCAAAATCGCGTTCTATAGGTGCAACTTCGGTCAGATATGGATATTATTATTCGATATTTAATATTTAAAAATAAATAAATTAAAGTTGCGTTTTACAAGACACGACTTCCACGAGAATTTCAAATTGACTCATTGTGATTAGGGATGTAAAAACAAGTCAGAACCTGGTAACCTGACTGAAACCTGCCCGAGTCAGAACCTGATTTGACCCGATTTTTTTTTTACCCGAACCCGATCTGCAACCGACTGTTGTTGATCCGAACCCGAATTTGACCTGTTACTGTAGCAACCGAACCCGATCTGCGTCCGACTGAAAACGACCCGAACCCGAATTGGACCTGTTAATTTGGACCTGAAACCCGACCTGCGTCCGACTGAAAAGAACCCGAACCCGAAGCCGACCTGGCAAATAACCGAAATTACCCGACTGAATTGACCCGATATCCGATTTTACCCGACCTGAAATGGACCCGACCTGAAATGGACCCGACCTGAAAATGGACCCGACCTGAAATGGACCCGACTGAAATGGACCCGACCTGCTTTTGAACCCGACCTGTTAAGTGACCCGACCTGTTCTTGACCTGAGCTGAAATTAACCCGAAACCTATGACATGATGAATTAAAAAATTTATAAAAGTTCATATATCATATACATATATAATGTATATACATATACACTTACATATATTGATATAGGTGATGTATATGCGCGCATACACATATATATATATATATATATTAAGTACTAAAGTTTGAAAAAAGAATAAGTAATTGATAATTTATGAAAATAAAAAATTAAATGAAGAGTTGTTTTTAATTTTAAAGTTTATTCATTAACTTGAATAAAATTGTAAATTTAGAAATTATAAAAAATTAAATAACAATTGTAAACTTATTTGTAGTTCATAAAATTTACTAAAGTTATAACATATATATGTATAGCATTTGTAGTTCAAAAATTTACAAGTCAAAAATTTTATAAGTCTACAATATTTTTTTTATACTTAGTTAACAGATTCTTTAAGATTGTAAAACTTAGTGAAATTATAACTTACTATAACATTTAATATGTAATATTTTATACTTAACAGATTCAAGTCTACAACTTTAATATGTAATATTTTATACTTAACAGATTCAAGTTATAAAAATTGTAAGTTACAAAATGTTGTCTTAAGTTATATGATTTTAAAGTATATGATTTTTAATTAAGTATATGATTTTACTTAAGTAGAACAAATTAAGTAATTGTTGTCTTAAGTTACAAAATGTAGAATTAAGTTAAGATATAAAAAAAATTCATACACTTAGTAAATAAATTAACAGATATAAAATAAAAATAACTAGAATTTCAGATTATCAATACTTTATTACTTAAAAAAATATCAAAACAGAATGTAAAAAAATACAAGATAAAAATTTACACTTATAATTTTACAAACAGAATGTCACAAAATACAAGTTTGTAATAAAATTAGCCCTCAGATCTTATAGCAAAGCTAAAAGCACTTTGCTACCAGATAATTCTTCATCGGGCTATTTCATCTAAATGCTACCAACTAATTATGGGTAACTGGTAAGAAACCAACATAATTATGGGCAACACTAAGATAAGAGAGGAACAACAAGCTACCAGAAACCAACAGCAACACCAAGCCATTAACAGCAGCAGCAAACATCATCACCAACTCACAAACAGCAGCAGAATTCAGCTAAGAAGCAAGAAAAAAAACAGAATCAGATGCAACATCAGATGCAAAACAAAACACTAAGTCAAATTAAAGAAACAGAAAAAGGATTATACCTCATTTAACATCAGATGCAACATACACATCAGATACTTCTACATTGAAGTGTTTCCTGCAAAACAAAACAAAGTCAGTAACTGAAAATAAAAATAAAACAAGAATTGAAAAAACAGAAAAAGGATTATACCTTAACCTTGAAGTGGATCTTCAACAGACACATCAGAGACTGAGGCATCCTTCCCAACAGCAAGAAACTCTTCATCCCTTTCCTCAGGCTCAAAACCATACAACCAATTTCTGGTTGTTACAAATACTTCTACATTTCTAGGCAAAAGCCTAGCCCTCAACTTGTTCAATATTCGACCTCCCATACTAAATGATGATTCAGAAGCTACAGAGGTGATTGGAATGGCTAACACATCTCTAGCCATGAGTGAAAGTACTGGAAAAGACACAGATTGTGTTTTCCAATACTCTAAAATATCGAACTCAGCATCTGATGTGCGAGGGAGAAGGGGCAAAGAAATGTAGGAGTCAACATCAGACTTACCACTCCTAGAAGCTGCCAAATTGGCATCAAAGTTCTGCATTAAATAAAAAAAATTAGTAAACTGTAAATGAAAAAAATTAACTATAAAAACAGAAGCTAAAAGATAAACTGACCTGAAAGAGATTAGATTTCTTGAAGGTCCTAGGGCGACCAGAACTTGACAGACTTGAAGAATGAGTAGAGTTACTTTGGACAGATGAATTATTAGAAGAAGTACGTGCAGATCTTGAATAATAAATATACATACTCACAAACTCATTATAAACAACACTTACCCTCCTTTCAACCTCATCCTCAACATAGAGGACACCATACAACTCCTTCAGGAGTTGTAACTTATACCGAGGATCAAGTAAAACAGCAAAAGACAGAATAGTTGAATGATCAGACCAGTATTTCTCATACAATTCAAGCATAGGACCAGCCATAGCAGAGATGCCCTCACATGGATCATTGTGAGCATCACATAGAAGTTTCTCAATGGCAACAACATTAGCCAAGTACAAATTAGCAGTAGGATACTTGGATCCTGAGAACAGAGTTGAAATTTCAAAGAAGGGCTCAAGGAAATCACAAATTAATTGAGCAGTTTCCCACTCAACATCAGAGATTACATCCAAACTATTTTCCCTATTAACAAACAAGTTAATAGCATGTTTAGCTTCTAGTGCCCTACGAAGCATCAGGTAAGTAGAGTTCCATCGAGTAGGAACATCCAAGACCAACTTACCAGAAAAATCAGAACCACAGTCATTAATAGCAGAATCAAAGGAACAAAGTCTAGAATCAGAAGAATCTATAAATTTAACAATCTCACGCAATTTAACAACAGATGAGTCGATTACCTTCAAGCCCCTTTGAACTATCAAGTTCAGGATATGGGCAGCACACCTTATATGAAAAAACTTACCATTGCATGGCATAGGAGAAATTGCATGCAAATCATCTTTCAGACGCCTCACCATTCTTTCATTTGCAGAAGCATTATCAAGAGTCATTGTAAAAGCTCTCTTCTCAAGACCCCATTCAGTTAACATATTTTTAACAAACTTGTAAATAGACTCACCATCATGGGGAGGGGGGAAACGACGAAAATTTAAAATCTTAGACTGAAGTTTCCAGTTATTATCAACATAATGTGCAGTCAGTGCAAAGTAAGAACGTGAAGTGCAAGCAGACCAGCCATCACATGTAAAACAGATACGACTCAGAACAGATTGCATTGAATCAAAAAGCAATTTCTTATGCATCTCATGCTTTAACATGCAAGCCTTAGTAATAGAGTACCTTGAAATATCTTTCACATTAGGATTTAAATAATTATGCAAAACCCTAAGTTTATCATGCTCAACAACACTCAAAGCATAACCATGACAAAGAATTGCTTCAGCAAACAGTTCACAATATCTTTTCTGATCAAAAGCAGCTTCTGAACTACTATTGGTATTAGTAGCCAGAAACTCCTTATAAGCATCACATTTTTCAGTATGTCTTTTAGGATTAGAAGTACCAATATAAGAGTCAGCTTTATACCTTTTCTTTTTGCAGTACTTACATTCTGCAAAAAGCCCTTCTGGAAGCTTGATGAATGTGTAATGGTCCCAAACAGGGGATGTTCTTCTCCCAATGTCCCCTCCAGCTGAAGCTGCAGACTTCCTCTTGGAGGTACGAACTGTCTCAGACAGTTGATCATTTGCATCCTCTTCTAGCAAAAACATACAAAAAAAGAGTCAGAAATATACAAAATATAAGTTAAAAAAATCATAATGAACAAGGATTAATAAATTACCTTGAGACAATATAATTTGGTCATTTAGATTTCTTTCTCCAGGAAAGTCCAACTCATAAGAGAAAGAATTCATAGCTGTCACAAAACTGAAAAAGTGCAAATCAGAGAACCAAAAATAAAAAAATACAAAATCATATATGCAGACATCCATAAACAAAGAATAAGATTTCTAATGGTTTCAGTTTAACCCTTGTACGTGGCGTTGTTACACCTGTCCACAGGGACAAAATTTATAAATCCCCCTTTGGCACCAGTAGCCCCGCAGGTCAGGTAGTCCAGCCGATATACTCAGGTTAAACCAACGAAACCCTAAAGACTCGGACCATACATATACATACATGCATAAAGATATAACATGCAGAAAACAGATATAACATGCAATAAACAGATCTCAGATAACATGCAATAAACATATAAACAAGCAGAAACATAAATACAGAAACATGCATAAAAACATACATGATACAATAAACAGACTCGGACCATACATATAAATACATGCATAAAAATAAAATCATACAAACTGACATGCATAAATACAAACTGACAGAAACATGCATGATACAGATCTCAGATAACATGCAATAAACAGATCTCAGATAACATGCAATAAACAGATCTCAGATAACATGCAATAAACAGATCTCAGATAACATGCAATAAACAGATCTCAGATAACATGCAATAAACAGATCTCAGATAACATGCAATAAACAGATCTTAGATAACATGCAATAAACAGATCTCAGATAATCATACATATAAACAAACAGAAAGAAACATGCAAAAGGAGATATACAACCTTCCAGCTTGATGAACAGACCGGCACGCAACAGGAACAGACAGACAGAAGCCAGAAACGTTTCTGAGAAAAAAAGGAAAATAGTAAGAATCTGAAAATAAAACAAAAAAATAAATAGAATAAAAAGAATAAATAACTTACACGAACAGATCTGGGAAAATGAAAAGGCAGAGAACAGCTCTCGGAAAATGAAAAGACAGAGTAGAACAGATCTCAGAATCTGAAGAGGTAAGATGAGAATACGAAAGGATGTTGGGATTAGAGGTTAGGGTTTGGGGATTAGATGTTTAGGGTTAGGGTTTAGATGTTAGGGTTTCAGATTTAGGGTTAGGGTTTTGGGATTAAGGGTGTAGAGGTTAGGGTTTAGATGTTAGGGTTTCAGATTTAGGGTTAGGGTTTTGGGATTAAGGGTGTAGAGGTTAGGGTTTCAGATCTAGGGTTAGGGTTAAGAATAAATTAGGGTTTTGGGTAAAACAGAAATGATTTTGGGTTTTGGGTTTAGAAGGATTGAAGATAGAAATTCTCAAGAACACGAGGTTGTTCTTGAGAAAAGAAAGGGGTTTGATCGAAGAAAAACATGTTACAGGAAGAAATTTGTGTTTATAGAAGATCTGGGAGGAAATTTTGGAAGAACAGGGAAGAACACGAGGTTGTTCTTGAGAAAAGAAGGGGGTTTGATCGAAAAAAAACAGGTTTAAGGAAGAAATTTGTGTTTATAGAAGATCTGGGAGGAAATTTTGGAAGAACAGGGAAGAACTTGGGAAGAACACGAGATTTTGATCGAAAGAAATGAGGAAGATCTGGGATTTTGGTGTTTGTGGATGAGAGAGAATTTGAGACGATATTTCGGCAGAGTAACGGTAGGGAGAAAGGAGCAAATTTGGCTGAGGGGTGAGGGTTTATTTATAGGGCTCGAGCCGGGTCAGAGGATCCGCGCACTTTGAAACGGGTCTTCGGGTTTTGCTCCGCAAGCACTCCTTCTTTGATTTCTTTCAATTTCGTCCTTTTTGTTTTGAAATTGAGCTTAAAGCTTTGATTATTTTTCAATTGCATCCTTAATTCAGTTTTAACTTTTAAAGTTTAGGGTTATAGTTTTAATTTAGGGTTTGTGGTTTTAATTTAGGGTATAAATTAAGGGTTTACTGATTTTTTTATGGCTAATATATTTTATTTAGTTTTTTTAGGGTTAATATGTTAATTTAGGGTTTTTCATTTAGCTTTGATTATTTAGTTTTTCATTTAATGTTAATGTGGTTTAGGGTTTATGATCTTTAATTAGGGTTTTAATTTAAATGTTTAGGGTTGAAGGGTTTTAGGTTTTAGTAATTAATTTTTAGTTTTAATACTTGTAGGGTTTTGATTTAGGGTTTAGGTTTTCATGAAGCAATGTACTTCGATCCTTTAGTTTTAATGTTTATGGTTTAGTGTTAGGGTTTAGGGTATAATACTTATGGTTAGGGTATAATGCTTGGGGTTTAGGGTATAGGGTTATTATTAGGGTTTAGGGTTTAGGGTTTCATGAAGCAATGTACTTCGAGTGATTAGTTTGTAAGGTTTAGGGTTTAGTGTTAGGGTCTAGTGTATTGTGCTTAGGGTTTAATGTTACGACAACATGTGACACATAGGGTTTTGATTTTATGGGTTTCAATTTAGGGTTTAAGGTTTAGAGTATAGGGTTATCATTAGGGTTTCATGTTTTTTTTTAATTTTAGAATTTATATTACAATATATGTATATGGAAAATTGGAAACCCTAAACCCTAATCCCTAACCCATAAAACCCTAGGCATTAATCACTAAACCCTTAGATCCTAAACCCTAAACCCTAAGCCCTAAAGTATGTAAGTATTTATGCATTTAGGTTTTACTGTAGTGTAATGAACTAAGGTTAGTTCGAGTGATTAGTTTGTAAGGTTTAGGGTTTAGTGTTACGGTCTAGGGTATAGTGCTTAGGGTCTAGGGTATAGTGCTTAGGGTTTAATGTTACGATAACAAGTGACTTAGGGTTTTGATTTTATGAGTTTCAATTTAGTTTTTATGGTTTAGGGTATAGGGTTATCATTAGGGTTTTGAACCTTAACCCTAAGCCCTAAACCCTAAACCCTGAACCACAAGGATTAAACACTAAACCCTTAGATCCTTACCCTAAACCCTAAGCCCTAAAGTATGTAAGTATTTATGCATTTAGGGTTTACGTTAGTATAATGAACTAAGGTTAGTTCGAGTGATTACTTTGTAAGGTTTAGGGATTAGTGTTAGGGTCTAGGGTATAGTGCTTAGGGTCTAGTGTATAATGCTTAGGGTTTAATGTTACGATAACAAGTGACTTAGGGTTTTGATTTTATGAGTTTCAATTTAGGGTTTAATGTTTAGGGTATATGGTTATCATTATGGTTTTAAACCCTAAACCCTAAACCATAAGCATTAAACACTAAAACCTTAGATCCTTACCCTAAACCCTAAGCTCTAAAGTATGTAAGTATTTATGCATTTAGGGTTTACGTTAGTATAATGAACTAAGGTTAGTTCGAGTGATTAGTTTGTAAGGTTTAGGGTTTAGTAATAGATTGGGCCTTGGGCCTTTGGGCTCTTATTCCACCACCCATTTATTTTAGATGGGCCCTAAAACCTATATTGTATAAATAATATATATATATATATATAAACTTATAACCTATAATTTAATAATAATTAGTAATAGATTGGGCCTTGGGCCTTTGGGCTCTTATCCCACCACCCATTTTTTTAGATGGGCCCTAAAACCTATATTGTATAAATAATATATATATATATATAAACTTATAACCTATAATTTAATAATAATTAGTAATAGATTGGGCCTTGGGCCTTTGGTAGTAAAACCTATAATGTATATATATACATATACATATACATATATATATATATATATATATATATATATATATATATATATATATATATATATATATATAAACTTATAACTTATAATTTATATAATAATTAACAATAATTGGTAATAATTTAGGCCTTGGGCCTTGGGCCTTTGGGCTCTTATCCTACCACCCATTTATAATAATCAATAATATGATTAATATCAATAATAAACATTAATTATCAATAATAAATATTAATTATTAATATCAATAATTAATAAATAATATTAAATTATAATATATATGGGTGGGAAAATTTGATTTCAAACCGCCAATTTTCAAATTGAATTTCAATTTAGGGTAAATTATAAATAAAGCCCTTTATATTATATAAGTTTTTTATTCAAGTCCTTTAAGTGTGTACATATTAATAAACCCTAAACCCTAAACCCTAAACCCTAAACCCTAAACCCTAAACCCTAAACCCTAAACCTTAACCTACATACACTACAACACAACCCCTAATGTATGTAATGTAAGTATGTACATGTGTACACATTAATACATTAATCTCAAACCTCAAACCCTAAACCCTAAACCCTAAACCCTAAACCATAACCCCTAAACCCTAAACCTACATACACTACAACACAACCCCTAATATATGTAAGTATGTACATGTGTACACATTAATACATTAATCTCAAACCTCAAACCCTAACCCTGAATCATAAACCCTAAACCCTAAACCCCAAACCATAAACCCCAAACCTAAACCCTAAACCTACAAACACTACAACACAACCCCTAATATATGTAAGTATGTACATGTGTACACATTAATACATTAATCTCAAACCTCAAACCCTAACCCTGAATCATAAACCCCAAACCCCAAACCCTAAACCCCAAACCCTAAACCCTAAACCTACAAACACTACAACACAACCCCTAATATATGTAAGTATGTACATGTGTACACATTAATACATTAATCTCAAACCTCAAACCCTAAACCCTAAATCCTAAACCCTAAACCCTAAACTCTAAACCCTAACCTACATACACTACAACACAACCCCTAATGTATGTAAGTATGTACATGTGTACATATTAATACATGAATCTCAAACCTCAAACCCTAAACCCTAAATCCCAAACCCTAAACCATAAACACTCAAACCCAACCATATTGTATATAAGTAATTAATTATATACGTGTGTACATATTAATACATGAACGCTCAACACAAAACCTTAAACCCTAAACTTTATTTTTATTCTAAATTGACATATACTTATTATTTTTTTTCATTACTCTAATTTTTATACTTTTAATTTGATATTTTTGTTCATTATAGTCCCTAAAATTTTATTTTTATTCCAAAATACCCATTTTCCTTGTTTTTTTTAATTTGTCTAATGTTTTATAATTTTAATTTGATATTAATGTTCATTATAATCTCTGAAATTTTATTTGTAATCCAAATTGACCCATTTTCTGTCCAAATCGACCCATTTTGATTCTTTTTTTAATTACTCTAATGTTTTATAATTATAATTTCATATGACTTTAAATAATTAACTCAAAATTAACGACGATTGACGAAGGTCAACCTAAAGTCTATCAACTACTTATATGGTTGTACGACCGAACTCAAACTGAATATGAATTTCAATCACAAAAATACCCCGACCTGAATTACCCGACCTGAAGCTACCCGACCTGAAATTACCCGACCTGAAATGCACCCGACTTGAAATGCACCCGACCTGAAATGAACCCGACCTGAAATGAACCCGACCTGAAATAGACCCGACCTGAAACGGACCCGACCTGAAATGAACCCGACCTGAAACGAACCCGACCTGAAATGAACCCGAACTGAAATGGACCCGACCTGAAATGTATCCGTACCCGAATTAACCTGCCAATTATCTGCTTCAGACCCGACCCGTTCTAACCCGACCTGAAATGGACCCGACCTGAAATGGACCCGACCTGAAATGGACCCGACCTGGAATGGACCCGACCTGAAATGGACCCGCACCCGACCCGAGTCGAGTCAATTTTTTTTTTACCTGAAATGACCTGTATCCGATTTTACCCGACCTGACAGAACCCGACCTGAAACCTGACCGATTACCTGTTTTTACATCCCTAATTGTGATAAGATGAAGTCGCGTTGTGCCGCGATTTTCGCGTTAATAAATTGCGTCGATTGAAAATTTAATTATCACGTTAGAGTTTTGAAGAAGTTGCGTTCTGTAGGGTGCGATTTTCAGAAGTTGCATTTTGCATGACGCAATTTTCATTGAATAGTCGCACCCCAACCGCTACGATTTCCACTATAAATTTGGAGAGACATCGTCGTGCACCGTCTTGTGGTATCGGTGGACATAAGCGTCATTAGATTTTTAGTTTATTATATTTGGAAATATTCAACTTTATATTTTTATTTTGTTTTTTAATTAGTATATATTTTAGTTTAATCAAGATTTGTAGTTTATTTGTTTAATTAGTATATGTTTTTTAATTTGCGTTTTTTATATTTTAATTAGTTTATATTTTATTTGAATCAATATTTTGAGTTAATTTTTTAATTGGTATATAAATATTTTGGTTGAGAAATTTGACTTTCGTTTAATTTTAATCAGTATATATTTTCATTAGTATGTCCTTTGTTTTTTAATTACTATATATTTTTAAATAATATCTTTCTTTTAATTAGTATAAAAGAAAGAAACACACGTACGTTATTATTCTACAATTCTACCCCTAAACACGCGATTTATGCCATTTTTATCTATAAAACGCAATTTCTCCTGACACGTCAGGAATCTGCAAAGCTGGCACAACTTGTGTTTTATACGACGCGAGTTACGCTTTATCTCTGCTCACACGTCACATCACCTCTCATTTTATTAAATAAAAGGATAAAAAATTTACAACCAGGAAACTTTTTTCTGCCAAACATTCAAAGCAGTTCGTGTGCGAAGAAGAAACACTACTTCGTTTTTTCAATAATGCCAGAAATAGTGGATGCTCTGGTTCACTACAATGGTGAGATGATCCTTAATGCTGAACTCAGTGTCATATTCCAGTCCCCCAATAATGTTATGCTACAGATTCCGATCGGAGTAACGTATGAAAGGCTAAAGCGAGCGCTAAAGAGGAAGATTCTACATGCTTCCGGGAGGGAGTTACACTCACCGAGGTATCGACTACCTTCGTCGATAGATCCACTTTATTTCATAATATTCAATGTGAAATACGATGAAGATGTGCAAATGATGATTGACACACACACTCAGTATTCCATGGGATGGCCCCTAGAGCTCTTTTGTAACATTTTATGAACGAAATGTCAGATTCCAAACTGTTGTGCCAAATTGGATCCGAGCAAATCTTGACTTCGACCTAAATGCTCGTAGTCCAACACCAAGTTTGTGACAAGGCTTTAACTTACTATGTACAAGCAATGAGCAGGCTTCATCGTATTCTGCCTCGAGGCCAAGACATTCTTATGTAGCCAGGTTCGACATTGACATGAATATGCCGCCAACCCATCACTCAACGTATAATCCATATAGTGCGGGTGTAGAACCATCATCATCTATTGGGTTGTCCCACCGCGAAGATTTTAACCCATTCGATGACTTCTTTTTCGGACGCCACTCAAATTATATCCCTAGTGAGACAAATGTAGATGATTTCTCATACGGGCGACACTCAACTTATATCCCAATTAGACAAGCATAGATGATTTCTCATACGGACGACACTCAATTTATATCTCAGGTGTAGGGTCGTCATCATCTATGAGGCCGTCCTACCATGAAGAGTTTTATTAGTTTGATGACTTCTCTTCCAGACGTCACTCAACTTTTATCCCAGTGAGGCAAACACAATTGATTTCTCATCGATGGGGGACACATTCTCGCGATCAGGTTAAGGTTTGCAGAACCTAGTAGGGTACACATTGCTGATGAATAAGAACTATATGTTTTGAAGGGTATAATTTTGATGAGGAACCGTTGAGGAAGCCCGGGCCCGAAGGTGACAAGATGTGTTTATTTACAGACCAACCACCAGACCTTGACGAGCCTGTAGAAGTTGCAGACGATGTTATCGAGGAAGAACCTGTGGAAGTTGTAGCCCCGAGCAGTTTTATAGGAACTTAAAGAAGCTTTGCGCATTACAATCCACCGTCCTACTTCAAAATAATGGATATGGAAGACTTCTACGCTACAGAATTTCCAGAATTCCCACAGTTGGAACAGTTGAACGAACGAAATAATAGTGAACTGCATGTTGGGATGGTCTTCAGGACTAAAAAACTTGCGGAGGCTGCCATCATGCATTACAACATACACAACTCAATTACGTTCACCATGCAGAAAATTGAAGCGAACAAATATATTGTTGAATGCCCCCACAAGTTCGACATATGTAACTAGAGGGTCCGTGTATCATGTTTGAAGATGATGAACAACCTGTGGCAAATAACGAGATACGACGAACCCCATACATGCTCCGTAAGAAACCTGAATCAAAACCATCCTAACTTGGATGTGTGCGTGCTCTATGATCATATCCTTCCACTCGTGAAAGCAAATCTGCGCGTATCTATGTCGGTATGTATAACATCGATCCAATCTCATTACATATATACTGTTAAATACGATAAGGCGTGGTATGCAAGATATAGTGCCATTCAACAACTGTATGGGTAGTGGGAGGAATCCTACAACGAGTTGCCAACGTGGCTGAACTGTATGTAGAAATACAACCCAGGAATTGTTGTGGAACTTGAGACAGTGCCTAGATACAAAATGGATCGTGTCGTACCCAGGAGCGCAAACTTTTCCACCTATTTTGGAAATTTCCGCAATGCGTTAAGGAATTTCGCCATTGCAAGCCGATGCTGCAGATCGACGACACATTCTTGTATGGCAAATACACCAAAATCTTACTAGTGGCAGTTGCAAAAGACAAGAACATAAATACATTCTGGTAGCGTTCGCTATCGTTGAAAAGGAAGATATCCCTTCGTGAACGTTTTTTCTTACCAACCTGCAGTCCCATGTCTTACGCTGGGTCATACGGGCAAGACAATACGTCATATGCATTATTTGAGACAGAGGCTCAGGGATCTAGAGATCAATCCAACGTTTGAGACCATCTTGGGAACCTTTGTATATTCATCATCGGTACTTTTTGCGACACATTGCTACAAATTACTACCAGAGGTATAAGAACAATGATGAGCGTATAATGATTCTTATCATGGGTACGCCTTTCACTCTCAAAATTATTAATTAACTTGCCTTTTATTATTAATTCTTGTTAATTATTCCATTTTTTTAATAGGCAACACACACCGAGTGGAGCTGGTTGAGGAGCTGCTAGAAGAGTTGAAAGTTAGAAATCAATATGGATATGACCATCTTCTTGATATCCCGAGAGAGAAATGGTTACGATGTTATGATGGGGGTCGTCGATATGGTCACATGACGAAGAACTTGGCCGAGGCGATCAATTCGTCCCTGAAGACAACACGTCATTTACATATCACATTAGTTGTGAAGGCAGCATATTATCGACTGGCTACCCTTTTTGCAACCCTCGGAAAATAAGCTACGAACTGGATGGCAGGTGGCCACAGGTTCCATCCAGATCTCCAACAAAAATTTTAGATATACCGTGCGCAAGCAAACGCCATGGGTGCCACATACTTCTCTCGTCACGAACATCGCTTTACGGTTATTGAATTTTCACGACCGCTTGAAGGAATTATGCACCACAAATACATTGTTAATCTACAAGAGCGAACACGCGATTGTTGAGTTTTCCAGACATTCAAGTACTCGTGTGTGCACACCTTCACTGCATGTGCATCCATTCATTTCGATGCAATGACACTCGTTGATCCTGTATATAGACTTGAAAACATTTTTAAGGTATGACGATCAGAGTTTCCTCCGATCAGAAATGAATGTCATCATGAAGTGGATAAAAATGAACCTAAGATACTGCCAAATGAATCTCTGCGACACAACAAAAAAGGTCACCCAAAGTCAAGTAGGATTCATTGTGCTGAGGATATGGTTCCTCAAGAACGGACCAGCCAACCTAAGTTGTGTGGAAATTGTAAGAATCCTAGACACGACACTAGAAAATGTCCTTCTAGGAACCGCCCTTTAATAAACTAATTGTTGTCGATGCCGTTTTTGTCTAGGCCAAAATTGATTGGGCCTTCAAAAGCTTGTCAAGTGTTTAGAGTCACCATCAGTCGTTTTGGGTTGGGTAATACCGAAAACTTATAACACTGGTCTGTGTCAACATTGAGATCGTCATTGGGTTCAGGAGTCAGTTACGAGAGAGGAAGGTTATAGCACCCCCACTACGCCCAAAATTGGTACCTAAGGGTTTTGGCTGTCTAAAAACAAGAAACTAAAAAAAAGGGTTAATAGCACTACTAAAAAAGCTGCTAAAATAATGTAATATACTCAAAAATGCAAATGCATAAACTAAATCACACAAACAAAATAAATTAAAACAAAAAAAAAAGATAAATCCAAACTTAATCGAATAAATTAACATAAAAAATCAAGTACAAAATATGCACCTAAATAGACCTAACCAATTATTATTAGAAACCAATTCACAAATTAAACAATCACCAAAGCCAATTAATTACCCAATCAAATGTGAAGCCAATTAAATGGTTTAATTATTAAATAATTTAGTGAACTAGGACTCAATTGAAATTAGTTTAAAACTTATGCATGAAAAAGGACCTAAAAAGAAAGAATCTAAACCTAGAATGGCCTAAAGGTAATTAATCCCTAAGCCTAATGCATGTGTAAAGCATAAAGCTTTATTAAAATGTGGGACCCCACCTGTCTAAAATACAAAGTCTTAAGGCAGAACAAAAAACGGGTCGAGTACCTTTTTTATTACCATGTCATTTCACGTTTAGTTTCAAATAAAACCAAAAAAATGCCGGTCTTTTGCATCAAACACAAACAATACTATTTTATCTCATCTCTCACACATGGACACACCGATCGCCACCACTCACCCTCACCGGCAACGGCCGGAACCCAAAATAAGGGTATTTTCTCACCTTTTTTCATTCCATGTCTAGAGTTAGCTATTCAAATAAAGTAGTGAAACGATGCAAATCTAAAAAAATAAAGTTCGGATTTTACTTGGCTCGAACACCAGAATCTGTCGTTGGATCACGTCGTTCTTGGCGTATGTTAGTCCCGGGGTTTTTGTTGGCTCTTCCACCGTTCGGATTCAGGTATTGATGTTCCGGTCACCGAAAAAGGTTAGGTGACATTTTGATTGCTTGCTTTTTCCTTCAATTTCAACACTGGAACTTTGTTATCTCTCAAGTCTTTCATTTTTTAGTTTTTTCTCCCCCTTCTAAACGATGGTGAATGAGGTTTATATAGAGTTCAGATTTGGTGAGGGAATGACTGGAATTTTAGGGACATGGGTAGTGTTTTAGTAGAATTTGAATTTCTTTGAAATAGGGATGAGGTTTGATATATCTGAAGTGGCTGAAAACATGGTAGAATTTGAGTAAGTTTTAAATTCTTTGATATTTTTAAAAGGATGAAAATTTAGATTTTTATGGACATTATTTGAGTTTGAATGGGATTCGATTTGGATTTGGGTCTGGTCTCAATTTTGGGCTTTAGAGAAGATTTATTTATTCTTTTAATATTTAATGGTAAAAATTTAGCGTGCACAAATGCCCTTCTTTGCTCATTTCTCGGGTAAGAGGAATGTAGCAAAGACTAAAGCAACAAATTTTCCATTGAATATTAAACCTGTAAAAAGGACACCCCCGTTCATCCTACTAATAAAGATATGCACCTCGCTCGTCTCAAAGGCGTTATATGATGTAACCCGCTCGTCTCAATGGCATAGGGATTGAAGAATTCGTTTCTCGATGTAAAATGCACCCCGCTCGTCTCAAGGGCACTGGGATTTGAGAATTCATTTCTCGATGTAAAATGCACCCTGCTCATCTCAAGGGCACTATAATTTGAGAATTTATTTCTCGATGTAAAATGCACACCGCTTGTCTCGATGTAAAATGCACCCCGCTCGTCTCAAGGGCGCTATAAGATGTACCCCGCTCGTCTCAAGAGCGTTGTAAGATGTACCCCGCTCGTCTCAAGGGCACTGGAATCTGAGAATTCATTTCTTGATGTAAAATGCACCTCGCTCGTCTCAAGGGCATTGTAAAATGTACCCCGCTCGTCTTAAGGGCACTGAAATTTGAGAATTCTTTTCTCGATGTAAAATGCACCCCACTCGTCTCAAGGGCGCTATAAGATGTACCCCGCTCGTCTCAAGGGTTTTGAGAATTCATTTCTCGATGTAAAATGCACCCCGCTCGTCTAAAGGGTGCTGTAAAATGTACCCTGCTCGTCTGAAGGGTATTGGAATTTGACTTATCTTATACACATGCTTTGGTGAAAAATGTAAGAATGCACATATTACTAATGCACATATCTTTCATGAAAAATGCATACATGCTCCAATTCTTAAATGCATAGAACCTTTTTGAAAAATATGTTTTTAATTTTGTGCTCTCATCTTCATCCGAGTCAATCTTCGCGCAATCTTGCATCTTCTACTTCGTTATCGAGCTTCTTACATTTCGAGATTTTCATCATCATAAAAGGATACTTAGTGACATCTTGCATGTGTTTTTTAAACCTTTCACCATTTGAGTAGCATAATGAATGTCATATTGAGATATTACGAACCCCGTCAAATAAGGAAAAAGTTCCATAAATATCAATAAAATGCACAAATGTTTAATGATAAGCAATATGAAACACAAGATAATAAAAGATTTCCTCTTATTGAATGAAAATGACATAAGTCCCAAGAACGAACACGTGTAAAAAAAGAAGAAAAAGAAAAAAAGGAGAAGAGAAACCCCCTCATATATCAAATTTCGGAATTTCACTGCCCGTTCGCTCAAGAATCTCATTTGATTGTGGCTTCTACTAAGTAGAGCTTGAATTCTTCGACCAACCTCTAAAGGAAATGAATCGTCTCTGTACTAAACAAGACTTCAAAGAGAACCCGTTGACTATAATTTAGCTCGAACCATTCATTACGAACCATTTCCCATATTTACCAAGAGGGCTCTTTCGGGTTTTCATCTCTCAGTTTTTCTTTTCTCTTTTTTTTACCAAGAGGACCCTTTCAAGTTTTTACCTCTCAGTTTTTTCTTTTCTTTTTCAAAGTCTCAGGTGTAATATTTTTTTCACTGAGTCAGAATTCACAGGATTTGGTAGCTCACTTCCATCTATCTCAGTTAAGATCAATGCCCCTCTAGAGAAAGCTTTTTTTTTTTACAACAAATGCGCCTTCCCAATTTGTAATCCTTTTCCCTCGAAAATCTCTTTGCATGGGTAATACATTCTTTAATACCAAATCTTCTTCATGGAAATCTCTAGGTTAGACCTTTTTGTCATGAGCCCGGATCATTCGTTTTTGGTATATCTGTCATGGCATATAGCTTTTAATCTCTTTTCCCCAATCAGATTTAACTGATCGTATCTAACCTGGACCCATTCGGCTTAATCCAATTCGAGTTCCATTAAGACATGGAGTGATGGAATCTCTACTTCAACAAGTAAGACTGCTTCCATTTCATAAACCAAGGAGAACGAAGTTGCCCCTATATAGGTGCGTATTAATGTGCGATATGCAAGCAAAGCGAAGGGTAACTTTTCATGCCAGTCTTTATAAGTTACTGCCATTTTCTTAACAATTCTTTCGATATTTTTGTTAGCTTCTTCGACGGCCCCATTCATTTTTGGGCGATAGGGTGCTGACTTGTGATGTTTGATCTTAAATTGTTCACATACCTCTGTCATCATTTTGTTGTTCAAATTTAGAGCATTATCAGAGATAATCCTTTCTGGTATACCGTACCGACAAATGATTTCTTTTTTAGGAACTTTCACACTGTCGATCTTATTACATTTACGTACAAAACAACTTCCACCCATTTGTGAAATAATCAAACATCACAAAAATGAAACGATGTTCGTTTGATGCCTTCGGTGTAATTGGTCTGATCACATCCATGCCCCACATTTAGAATGGCCATGGAGCTGTCATAACATGGAGAGGAGAAGGGGTTGCGTGGATTTTATTTCCGTAGATTTGACATTTATAGCATTTCCGAGCAAAATTGATGCAATCTTCTGCCATAGATACCCAAAAATATCCCAACCTCATAATCTGTTGAGACATAGTGAGACCGTTTGCATGAACTCCAAAAATTCCCTCGTGGACCTCCTCTATTATCTTTTTTTGCCTCATGACTCTCTACACATCTGAGCCATGTTTGATTGCTCGCTCTTTTGTATAGAATTCTTCCATCTAAGATGTATCTTGTAGCCGCTCTTCGGATAGTCCTTTTGTCATTTTCAATTGCCCCTTCAGGGTGTTTCTGATACTTAATGTACTGTAGAATGCCATAATACCATGGGCGATCATCCAACCCATCTTCAATTGCATAGTAACTGGCGGGTGTATCATAAATTCTCATTTGGATTGACATTATATCGACTTTTTTATTTGCCTTGAATGCTGCTGTTAGAGTTGCCAATGTATCATCCATTTGATTATCTTCTCGGGAGAAGTAATGGAAATATATTTTCTCAAACCCTTCTATTAATTTAAGAATGAGTTTGCGATACTTGACCAATTTTTCATCTTTTATTTCCCACTCTCCACGGAGTTGATAGATCACCAATGTTGAACCTCGATACACTTCAAGATCTTTGATCTTAAGATGGATGATTGCACGTAGTCCCATGATACATGCTTCATATTCTGCCATGTTATTAGTACATTCAAAATTTAATCGACCATTAAAGAGGTAATGATTCCCTTTTGGAGAAATCAGGATTGTACCAACACCGCGTCCGAGTGCATTTGAATCTCCGTCGAAGTTCGTTCTCCATGAATTTTTAGTGAAAGATCCTTCCTCGCTAGTAGTTAAACACATTAAGTCCTCATCAGGAAGGTCAAAACTCAAAGATTCATACTCTGATAATGTGCGGCTTGCTAGAAAGTTTGCGATGGCACTACCCTTGACGACTTTCTAACTTACGTATTCAATGTCATATTTAGAATGTAGGATTTTCCATCGAGCCATTCTCCCTGATAGGGCTGGTGATTCCATCATGTATTTTATGGGATCTAACTTTGCTGTAAGCCATTTTGTATGATATAACATGTACTGACGAAGCCTACGAGTAGTCTAGACTAAAGTGCAACATAACTTCTCGATGTAAGAGTACCTTGATTCACAATCGGTAAAATTTTTGCAGAGGTAGTAGATAACCTGCTCTTTTCTTCCGATTTCATCATGTTGGCCCAATACACAACCCATAGAGTTCTCAAATACAACTAAATACAAAATCTGGGGTTTGCCCAGTACAAGAGGAACCAATACATGAGGATTTGTTAAGTATTGTTTGATCTTATCAAAGGCTTCTTCGCACGCTGAATCCCACTCACTTGTATTATGCTTCCTTAGGAGACAGAATATGGGATCACATTTATCAATTAATTGAGAGATGAACCGAGAAATGTAATTTAGTCTTCCTAAGAAACCACGAACTTCCTTTTGAGTGCGAGGAGGCAGAAGCTCTTTAATAGCCTTGATTTTATCGGGGTCTACCTTAATGCCTCGCTTGCTGACAATGAAACCCTACCTGGAGCAACTCCAAATGTGCATTTTGCGAGATTGAGTTTCAATTGAAATTTCCTCAAGCGTTCAAAGAGTTTTCTAAGGTTTGTGATATACTCTTCTTCAGTGCGAGACTTGGCAATCATATCATCCACATAAACTTCAATTTCTTTGTGTATCATATCATGGAACAATGTCACTATGGCCCTCTGATACGTTGCCCCTGCATTTTTTAGGCTGAAAAGCATCACTTTGTAGCAAAACGTGCTACACTCTGTCACAAATGTGGTCTTTTCTATATCTTCGTAAGCCATCTTGATCTGATTGTAGCCCGAGAAGCCATCCATGAATGAAAAAAAGTAATTCATAACGGTGTTGTCTATTAACGTGTCTATGTGTGGTAGAGGGAAGTTATCATTAGGGCTAGCCCAATTGAGGTCACGATAATCGACACACATTCGCACCTTTCCATTTTTATTTGGTATTGGAACCACGTTAGCTACCCATTCTGGATATTTGGCCACTTGTATGAATCCAACATCATATTGTTTCTGAACTTCCTCTCTTATTTGGAGTAACATCTATGTCCTCATTCTTCTAAGCTTTTGTTCTATGGGTTTGCATTCTGGCTTTAACGGAAGCTTATGTGTCACAATGTTTATATCTAGTCCAGGCATATCTTCATAGGTCCAAGCAAACACATCCTTGTACTCTTCAAGTAAGGAAACAAGATTATCCCTAGCGGTTGAGGAGATGAAAGTGCCAATATTCACTTTTCTTTTTTATCCTCGATTCCAGATTCACTATTTCTGTCACTTCTTGATGGGGAAGAATCTGCTTATCTTTGTATTCCATCAGTCTGAGTAAATCCAAAGACCACTCACACTCTTCATAGTTGTTGTTAAACTCATGCTCTCCTGAGCATACACCCCGCTCAAAATTGACTCTTGAACTTGTGGCCATGTCATTCATAAAATTGATATTTGAGGACATGCAAATGTGTAAGAGGAAATATATATTTGGAACCAAAAAGAAAAGAAAATTTAGAATGTTTTATGACTAAGAGAGGAAAGAAGAAGAAAAGAAAAAAAAGAAAAAATGGTGGAACCCACAATAGAAGAGAAATGCGCATTTGTTTATTTAATTGAAGAGAGACTGATTCCTAAATAGGGCCCTTACAATAAATCCCAATGCTTTCGGCTCAAGCAAATAGGTAAAGTTTTGAGCATTACTCTCTCAAGGTTTTAGAAACAACGGGGAGTTCTTCAGCGGTCCAATTATTCAAGACACACCCTGGATGGCATGGGCGAATCTTTGAACAATTCACTGCGATTTCATCCTCATCCCCGACTGCGTTGATGCTCAACTCTTGGATCCTTTCCAACGGTGTCATTAAAGATTATTTATTCTCAGAATGAATGTGCCCCCCGAACACAAAGGTTTCAAAAATTTGGGGAAATTGCATCGGTTTCTCTTCAATACTCTGCCCAATCAACATAACCATTATTTGTTCTCTATTCTTCAGAATCCGTTTCATCTTTTGGCGCGGGTCATGCTTGTATCCCACACCACTTCTATCGCACTTCATAACTGACTGAAGTGATATATGCATTCCATATAAAAATTTCCGAAGGCCTTTTTCCTGCTTTAACTCCCTTTCCTACCGTGAGCTTTACTCCCATCATAGTATTCCTTGAGAGCCTGGGCTTCGGAATCTTCCTTCATTTAGAGACAAAAGTTGCATTTACAAACTCGAGTGATCAAAATGTACACTTAACTGCATTCTCATCCAAATTAATGTAAGGGGCACCAGTTGATGTGGATGCGATAATGTCTTCTTCGGTGCCCACACTCACAAGGTACCCATCAATCACAAACTTTACCTTCTAATGTAGTGAGAAGGTACTTCTCCAGCAGCGTGAATCCACAGACATCCCAATAAACAATTGTAGGTAGGCATGATATCCATAATTATAAATTCCATATTGTATGTAGCTGGTCCGATTAAGAGCGGGACGTCAATTTTCCCAACCACTTCTCTTCTAGTTCTGTCAAATGCCCTCACTGATGTATGACAAGGCCTCATGTGACTATTTTCCACTGGAAGCCGATTTAATGTGGTCATGGGCATGACATTTAAAGCAGACCCATTGTCAACTAGGACATGCAGTAGTATATATCCATTGCAATGAGTTGTTATATGCAGTGCTTTGACAGATCCCATCCCATCAGGGGGTATCTCATCTTTGCTAAAAAAGATAAAATTATTGGCGTGTAAGTTGTTCACCAATCTATCCAACTTTTCCACCGATACATCATTTCAGAAAAAAGTTTGATTTAACACCTTTAGGAGGGCATTTCTGTGGAGCTCCGAACTTAGCAGCAAAGTCAACATAGAAATGCGAGTTGGTTGTTTATGCAGCCATTCAACTACACTATACTCGCTGTTTTTAATAAACTTCAGGAATTCACGTGCTTCTTTCTCTTTTATAGGTTCATTGATCTCTGGTGTTCCTCCATTCAACGGAAACTTGTCTTTTTTCTTAGCATCCCTTACTTCCATTGGTTTTGAAGCGTCAGAAGAGTAATATCTCTCACCACGAGTGAAGTTTCCTGCCCTACTAATTCCTGCAACTTCAGAATTCTCATTCTTTGGAATAGTCATGCTAGAACCATAAACCCATGGCGCTTGATGACTGCTCTAGTATGGAAAAGAAGACGGAGCCTCAATCACAATTCGAGGTGGGGGTTGCTTTGGTCTTTCTTCTTTCACTTGTAGCCAATTAATGACGAAAGGTCGTACGTAACCTTTCTTGGACGATTGTTCTTCCAGTACAAAAACGTCTTTCATTTCCTGACTTTGTTCAAAGAATTCTATTTCTTTATTGTCCATCAGATTCTGGACAATCATTCTAAACTGATCACAACATTGAATTTCATGACCTACTTCTCCATGATATTCACATAAAATCTCTTCACTACTCATGAAAACTTCAGGTTTAGGATCCACCAATCCTCTTTCTGCCATCTTCTTCCAAACCCATTTTAATGGTGACAACACTTAAGATCTGCTTCTCTTGATCTTGTTCCCGCTATGGTCAAACACTACATTAACCCTCGGTTCATCATGAGTCAATAGATGGTTGTTGGTAACATTGGGTCCTTTTGGCGCATTGACTTGAATCACATTATGATTTATTAAATGTTGAACTCTTCTCTTAAAAGCTGTACAATTTTCAATTGAGTGCCCTCGGAGTCCAACATGGTAATCGCAATGCGCAGAAGGATCGTACCATGATGGGTATGGTGGTTGAAATGGTGTGAGAGAAACATGAGACACCAATCGTTCTTCCAAGCGGTTATCATACAGTTCTTTGTAAGAGATTGAGATGGGTGTGAAAGATTCCTTCTTCGTGTTGGTTTTTGATTACTTAGGCTCTCGTTGTTGACCTCGTGAGCTTGAGGACGTCGTGGCAGGCTTCGAATACCCTGTGGAATATGTTACTTGCGGAGAAAATTGATAGTTGGAGTATGAATACATGTTGTGCCCCACCATGTGGACTTCATTTTCTTTTTTCTTAGCATATGTTTTCTTGGAAGCTTTAGGATCACTTAGCTTCCCACTTTTAATGGCACGCTCAATCGCTTCGGTAAAAATTTGGTGTGCACAATTGTAATTGCAACTCTAATGTTTTAATCATAAATAACTTTATCAACCTCCGAAGCTACGTTTTCTAAGCACTATTATAAACATGTGTTCTCATACTACCACGTGAAGGTTATATAACAAAAAAGAAACACGACCATACACTAGAACAACAAAATCGACTAAAACATGAATATCGACTCATGTTTCCATTTTCTTAATGCAAAGGAATATACCAAGATAACATTTTTAACACAATTTCTACATTCTTTAGGATGCCTTATACACGTCAATTTTTGCACCGTTGTAAACATGTGTTCCCGTACTATGACGTTAAAGTTAAATAAAAAACTGTGAAATTACCACAAAATCAACTCAAACATCACTACCGACCTATGTTTTCATTTTCTTCATTCAAAGAAACATGGCAAGGTAGCGTTTTTAACGCGATTTATACACCGTTTCGGATGCCTTATATATGCCAATTTTTACACCATTTTGAAGAGATGCATCACTACTATGAGGTAAAAGATCAAAACCATGAAAAATTATCCCTCTAAACCATATAAATTAACCATAAACAACCCTATCGAGCCATGTTCCAATTTTCTTCATGTGAAGAAACATGGCAAGGTAGCATTTTTAACGCGATTTATACACAGTTTCGGATGCCTTATATACGCCGATTTTTACATCGTTTTGAAGAGATGCATCATTACTATGAGGTAAAAGACCAAAACCATGAAAAATCATCCCCCAAGACCATGAAAATTAGCCATAAACAACCATATCGAGCTTTGTTTAATCAACAAATTAGGCAAAAGTCACGTTCTTCAAAATGCAACTTCCGTATATTTCTCGATAAATTCGCGATGAGTCGTTTGAAATTCTCGTGGAAGTCACGTCCTGTAGAACGCGATTATGAATATCAGATAATATAATCCACGTCGGACCAAAGTCGCGCCCTGTAGAACGCGATTATGAATATCCCATCCTACAGAACGTGATTTACCCTGACGTGGGCTGAATGGGGGATATTTTTCCAAATGTCCTTCTAAGCGGGGTATTTTTCCAGATAAATTCCTAAAAGGGAATATCTGGCCAAAATACCCTAGTTTTTAACGGTTGGTGATCAAAATAGAAAAGCAAGGTTATATTTTTTGACAAAAAATTTAATTTGGCAATTTAAATAAGAAAATGGATATAATTTGGTGACTATCAGTGTAGTTTCTCCCTAAAAAAACTCGGACAAAGTTGGCATATCTGTTGAGCATAAAATGTCACTCACAAAAAAAAAACTGATTGGAAGGCTTAAGGCTTATTAACAAAGGAGCTGATGTACATGGTGGACCATCAACCAAATGATAGAATAATTATAAATCTTGCTAGCATAGCTACCGACTGCTTCTTTACCTTCATTAACCCTTCCATTTCGTTTCTTTTACCTATGTTATTTACTAGGTTTGATTTAATTGTGTTATAACTCTATAGTAATCTAGGCTCACTTATTCATAACAAAGGTCCTCTGATGTCTGAAAATATATTTTCCATCTTCAAACGTTCCACAATAATACCTTTCAGAACCGTCTTTAAAAAGCCTCAAGAGCTCAACCAAAGCTTACCTCACCATACCCTTCAGTTGACATTCATCTTCATAAGACGAAGGTCAAATATGTCTCTCAATTTATTGTCTAATGCACAGACCTACTCATCAAGCTAGAAAGTCAAAAGGCATCAATCCATGAGGCTTAGACTCTACACTAATCATTAAAGGTCGTCAGCTACCCTCTTTAAATACTCCAAGAAGGGACCGACAAAGGAAAAAATAAAACAACTCTAAATAAACTCTCCCATCTCTCATTAACCCCACGATAGGGCATCCGACCTCACCTCAATTACCCTCCTTAACTCCAACCATCATTTACCACGACTCTCTATCCCAAACTCTAAATAAACTCTCTCATCGCTCCTTTGGTCGATTGGATATTGTAACGACGTTTTTTGTGAAAACATCAAGGTATCGTTACCCATTTGCTCTGGTGTCACTTAAAAAACTATGTTTTAATTCAAAATGAAATTTTAAAGGAAATCGATTAAATTGGAGTCGCCACCGGCCATTTTAAAAGGTAGACCAACACCGAAGATAAAACCAGAGATTTTAAAAAGGTTTAGGAGTTGGTTACACGCGAGGAAGAATGAGCACCCCCGTCGTGCCAAAAATTGGTACCAAAATTATTGCCGCTTAATTAATATTAAACTTTGCGAATTAAAGAGACGAATCGTATCGAAATTTGGTTATACGAGTGAGTTGATTTTAAAAGTCTTAATATCAATACCATGTCTCTATTTGCCTTTACTGAACCTCTCTTTCGCTTCTTCTTGAAGGGAGATAATGACTTACACTTGTCATAATATCAATACCCTACTTAACCGGGGCTTAACTGTTGCTTCTTCTTGAACACTTCCTATTGAATTGTTGCCTTGTACCCTTGGGTTGACTTTTGGTCAAAGTCGGACGGTTTAAATGCCACATTTCCTTTCCTTTCCTCTTCTTTCTTCTTTCTTTTTCTTAGGCACCCTTCTATCTCCATTATCTTTTTGTAGAGTTTGAGTTCAGATGACATTCACTATCACATTGCGGTGCGCGCTCACAACGCGGCGCGTGCGATCAATCTCGGGACATTCCTTCTAGTAATGTAACCCCCTCGTCCCGGTTAGGCCGGATGACCGGTCCGAGTAGGCTACACGGGGAAAACCGAAGCGAAACCCGTTAAGGTTCCCCCTCGGTTAACAACCCTAGAAAATTTCTTTTAATTTTATCTTGTCTATAGGCATATTCATTCCTAAGTGATCACGTCAGCGGAAAACATCAAGAGAGAATCACATTCGAACCTAAAACCACACATTAAACAGTTCATTTTACACTTACAGGGCAGGCCGTATCGATACACCAATCAAGGGTATCAATACGCCTTGACTAAGTCAACACCCTTCAGTCAACACAGGAAGACCGTATCGATACAGCCCTTGAGCATATCGATACGCCCTTCTCGGTCAACATCTCATGGTCAACGAGATAAACCCGTAGCGATACGCCTTAACTCCGTACCGATACGCCAAAAACTCACCAAATTCTCAGAATTCTAGTGAGCAAAGAGCATATCGATACACCCCCGTGTATCGGTACGCCAAGCCAAAACTGAGTCCTGCACTGCAAGTCTCCAAATTTCAGCAAAACAACACAAGACCCAACTCTAAATGCATTTTAGGACTCCCATAGCCACATACAAACATTCATGCCACATACTACAACCAAGAATTAGCTTATAGAGCAATTTAGGTGATTAACAAGGCATCTACACATGGCATTCAGACAAAGGATAAATATTGCATAAATAGGCATGCTTAAGAGCTCAAAAGGGCCAAATGGCACAAGTCGTCACATAAAGATTTACATGCATCACTAACACATGTTCTCATCCAAAAGCATAACATCCCAAACAAGCATTCAACAAGGCTTAACAAGGTTTACAAATCCAAGCAAAGCATAAACATCATCAACATCTATGAGTCATACAACGCTCATACAAAACACATAGTAGCCCCATTGCTAAACTACTACTTTATTTACTAAGTTATACTTGATCAACTACAAAGCTTGGAATGCCCCTTCGCCTTGCTCCTTGCTAACTCCAAGCTACTGATCTGCATTGTCGAAAATGAGAGGGTAAGCTAGAAGCTTAGTGAGGATGCTCTAAAAACCAAAACAACGACAATGCAGGGTTGAAGCATGCAATCCTTAACATCACACACAACATACATAGGCATCTCATAGAAACCTAACTAGCATTACAAGAGTCATAAATATGGCATCTTACTTCATATTAAGCTCAACAATATAAATCAAATATCTCAACATCATAATCATAAGAGCAAGTACATTGGCCACTATTAGTTTACAAGGATGTGCAGATTTACTCTCAACAACAACATTACCTCGGTGGGATTACACTCATCACCGGACCTTGCATGGGTGGGATTCCACTCATCACCACATGCCCTACGGATGGGATTCCACTCATAATCACGTATAATATAAATAATTTCCGGTGGAATATTACCTCACCGTATTCCTCCTTGATGACTCAACGCCATCAAGGCCACACACGAATTTGACTCAAACGTGTGCACACTAATCATAATGATCGATCATTTACACCCGGTAAGTTAACTAGTGCCAATTTCTTTTAAACCACAACACAACAACTATCATTTATATCATACAACCATCATCACACACAACAATGTATACACATACAAAGTCAATTCAAACTTCACAAGATCAATATAGGCATAGACATCTAAAGCTCATTAACAACCAAGAAATTAAACTACCAATTTAAATTCTACCTTGGAATGGCCTACCAAGCTCATTCCAATACCTCCACTACACACACTTGAACCAACTTTAAAACAATTTAAAGTTTTACTCACCACCCTTCCTTAGCAAGCAAGTCAAGCCTTCTCAATTCCCGGATTCGATCCCGATCCTTCCCCGATGCTTCCTCTTGCTTCTAACCAATCAAAACACAAATATTACTCACCAAATCAAAGCTAAACTGATTTTGACGACTCGAACCAAACATACACACGCCTAACTCCTAACCCCAAAACATGGGTGTTACAACTCTCTCCCACTTAAAGAATTTCGTCCCCGAAATTACCTAACTGAAAGAGATAAGGAAACTGCCTTTCCATATCCTCCTTCCTCTCCCAAGCGGCCTCGTCCACCCCTCGACGTTGCCACCGCACTTTCACTAACTCAATCGATCTACCCCGCAACACCTTACTGTCAGAAGCTAGGATCTCAACTGGTTCTTCCTCATAAGTCAAATCCGGATTGAATTCAATCTCTTCTACATGCATAACATGTGATGGATCTGACCTATACTTACGGAACATCGAAACATGAAATACATCGTGTATCTTCTCTAGCTCGGATGGCAAACGCAACTAATAAGCGACTGGACCAACCCTCTTCACAATCCCATACGGTCCTATGTACCTCGGACTCAACTTCCCCTTTCGGCCAAATCTCATTACTTTCTTTCACGGAGATACCTTTAAGAACACCTTCTCACCCACTGAGAACTCAACTTCCTTCCTCTTCAAGTCGGCATAGGACTTTTGCCTATCCGAAGCTGCCTTTAAGCGATCGCAAATCAATTTCACCTTGTCAGTTGTCCCCTTGAGCAAATCCAGCATAGGTAACAACTTCTGTCCCACTTCGGCCCAACAAACTGGAGTTCTACACTTCCTACCATACAAGGCCTCACGCGGAGCCATCTGAATGCTCGACTGAAAACTATTATTGTAAGCAAACTCGACTAGAGGCAAATGCTTCTCCCATGTACCCTGAAAATCAATGATGCAACAACGCAACATATCCTCTAAGATCTGTATAACCCTCTCTGACTGACCATCGGTCTGAGGATGATAAGACGTGCTGAAATTCAAGCGGGTGTACCCAAATCTGTATGCAGACACTCCCAAAATCGAGCCGTAAACCTCGGATCTCTATCGGACACAATAGACTTCGGCACACCATGCAGTCTAACAATCTCACCAATGTACATATCGGCCAATCTATCTAAGGTATAAGTCGTATTGACCGTCAAGAAGTGAGCACACTTCGTGAAATGATCTACTATAACCCAAACCGAGTTCTTCTTCGTAGGAGTCAAAGGCAAACCCGAAACAAAATCCATGATAATATTCTCCCATTTCCATTCCGGAATTCTCAACGGTTGCAACAAACCTGAGGGAACCTGATGTTCTGCCTTCACTCTCTGACACACCATACACTTGCTCATGAAGTCGGTTACATCTCTCTTCAAACCAACCCAAAAGTACTCATTCTTCAAATCGCGGTACATCTTCGTACTTCCAGGATGCATACCAAACGGACTACTATGTGCTTCAGTCAAGATCATACGTCTCAAGTCACTGTCTTCTGGCACAACTATCCTATTTTTGAAACACAAGACCCCATCGGTACTGAAACTGTAGTCTGAAGGTCTACCCTCGGCTACGTCTTGCACGTGAGGTGCCAAAGATCTATCTAAGAGATGCTTCTCCCTAATCAACCGACCTAGAGTAGGTCTAACCTGAAGCTCGGCTATCAAGCCACCATCTCTGGACAAGCTCAATCTAGCAAACATGGCCCTCAAATCTATAGCTACCTTTCTACTCAAAGCATCGGCTACTACATTGGCCTTACCCGATGGTACTCAATCGTAAGATCATAGTATTTTAGCAACTCTAACCACCTACGCTGTCTGAGATTCAAATCTCGCTGAGTCATGATGTACTTCAAACTCTTGTGATCTGTGTACACTGTGTATCTCTCACCGTACAAATAATGCCTCCAAATATTCAGAGCAAACACAACTGCAGCTAACTGTATGTCATGGGTCGAATAGTTACGCTCATGAGTCTTCAACTGTCTCGAGGCATAAGCCACTACTCTCTTGTCTTGCATGAGAACACAACCTAGGCTTACATAGGAAGCATCACTGTAAACTACATAGTCCTTCCCAGACTCTGGCTGAATCAAAATCGGTGCTTGGGTCAAAGCTTCTTTCAACTTCTCAAAGGCTCTCTGTCTTGCATATGACCACTCAAACTGAACACTCTTCTGAAGCAACTGTGTCAATGGAGCGGCTAACTTCGAGAAACCTTCTACGAATCTTCTATAGTATCCAGCTAAGCCTAGAAAGCTATGTACCTCTGTTACTGACTTTGGTTGTTTCCATTTAACAATGGCCTCTATCTTCTTCGGATCAACTCTAATTTCATCGGCTGACACTACGTGCCCTAGGAAGACTACCTCTCGGATCCAGAACTCACACTTGCTCAACTTCGCATACAACTGATTATCTAACAAAGTCTTCAAAACTAACCTCAAGTGTCGGTCTTGGTCTTCCTCGGTACGCGAATACACCAAGATATCATCTATAAAAACAACTACAAACTGGTCTAGGCACTGATGAAAAATCCTATTCATCATATCCATGAAAGCAGCCGGTGCGTTAGTCAACCCAAAAGGCATGACTAAAAACTCATAGTGATCATACCTAGTTCTAAAGGCCATCTTCGGTACATCAACCTCTCTTACCTTTAGCTGGTAGTAACCGGATCTCAAGTCGATCTTTGAAAAGACTGATGCCCCTCTCAACTGATCAAAAAAATCATCAATTCTTGGCAACGGATACTTATTCTTCACCATTAACTGATTCAACTGTTTGTAATCTATACACATTCTCATGCTTCCATCTTTCTTCTTTACAAACAAGACTGGAGTGCCCCAAGGCGAGGAACTAGGTCGAATGAAGCCTCTATCGGTCAACTCTTGCAACTGAGTCTTCAACTCTTTCAGTTCTTTCGGTGCCGTACGATACGGAGCAATCGAAACATGAGCTGAATCTGAATAAGTCTCTATAGTAAACTCTACCTCTCTATTAGGTAGTAAACCCGGCAACTCTTCCGGAAACACACTAGGAAAGTCACACACTGTCCGGATGTCTTGAGGTCTAACCTCACTCATGTTTGGATTCATCACATAGGCCAAATATGCTTCGCAACCCATCTCAACTAACCTCTTAGCCTCTAGAATTGAAACTACATTGGATAAGAACTTCACGTTCTCACCAACCACCACTATCTCATAATCATCTACGAGTCTCAAAGAAATCCTCTTAGTTTCAAAGTCTATCATAGCTCTATGCTCAGTGAGCCAGTCCATGCCCAGAATTACATCAAAACCATAAAAGGGTAGCTCCATCATATCCACTGGAAACACATGTCCCTGAACCATCAACATACATCTTCTGTACATCTTCCTAACTACTATCGTGTCCCCAAAGGAACTAGTAACACTAACTCCTACCTCTAATATTTCACAAGGCAATTTCAACAACTTTTCATGCTCACTCAGTATATAAGAATGTGTAGACCCGGAGTCAATCAAAGAAAGCAAACCCAAAGACTGTATCGAGAAGTTACCTGCGATCACATCTGTGCCATGCTGATCCCCATGCTGAGTGTAAACTCTGGCATGACCTCCGCCTTCTGGCAGGACTGCAACTACATGTGCTATGTTCCTCTGGCCATCATTTCTCGGCTGGAAGTTACCTCTACCGCGTCCGCGGCCTCTCTGAAAGTCATTGGCTCTAGCAGGAGCCTGAGCTGGTGCCTGCCCCACCTGATGTGGACATTCACGCCTAATATGATCCCTAGCTCCACAACCCCAACACGAGTGGAAATTCCCCCAGCACTCACCAGTGTGGTTCCTCCCGCAACTAGCACACGTGGGCAACCTCCCACCAGCCCTCTGGCCCTGTTGGCTCCTACCGTGGTTACCTCCACCACGTCTATGGTCATAGTGATGCCGGTTGTCCCGATGCCTCTTGGCATCACCTCTATCAAAGCCACTAGATCTCTTCCCAGAACTAGAACCACCATATCGTTTGGTCAAGCCCAAACTATACTCCAAGTCCTTAGCCCTAGCGACCAAGACATCAAAATCTGTGTAGTCAGAAGCTAAAGTGTACCTCTTGATCTCTTCATTCAACCCATAGCAGAAACGGTTACAACGTTCCACTTCAGTAGGAACAAGCTCGGATGCATACTAACTCAGCTTGAAAAATCTGATCTCATAGTCTGTCACAGTCATACTCCTCTGAAGCAAAGCCATAAATTCCCTCTTCTTCTCATCGAGGTATCGAGGACCAAGACATCTCTTACGGAAAGCCGACTCGAAAAACTTCCAAATGATCTCAGCCTCTTCCATACCCGTGGTGATGGTGACCCACCAAGTGTAGGCATCACCCTGAACCAAGGACTCAACACACCCTAGCTTGCGTCTCCCGGTACATCCCATCTGTGCCAGGATACAAACGGTCTTCTCTAACCACATCTCAGACCTCTCCGGTGTCGACCCTCTAAACTCTTCACCTCCCAAACTGCGGAGTCTCTCCAATGGCAAACCAGTACCCTCTCCCTGGGGTTGTGCCGCTGCCTGAACCCCAGCCACTGCAGCCTAAAAAGCCCCGGCTATCACCTGAATTAGAGGTGCCAAATCTATTCTGGCTGGCCCTTGGCCAACTTGAGGTTCTACACCCTCGACTCCCGCCTCACCTCCCTCTTGATGAGGAGGAGGTGGAGGAGGTTGAGGAGCCTGCGCCCCACCAATCTACTCAACTCCCGGAGCTTGTGCCCGTGGTTCTGGCTGAACCATCCTAGGCCTCCCTCGTGGTCTCATGATACGGCTAGCAAGATAATAACTACAACAAAAAAACGCATAAGGATTAAGTTAGCAAAGGCAAGGGTCCAACTGTGCTCAAGTACTTTCCTTTACAAAACATTTTTAAATTAAGTAATAGTAGCAATGGGTACTCGACACCACATCAAACGCAACAATCATGCTTCCAAACGCCATATGAACAATCAAACAACAAGAATTCATGGCAAAGCATACACCGAAACATAACAATTGCTTAACACATCAAGCTTACCTCACTTACCTGCCCGAGGTCTCGGTAACCTCAGGCTCTGATACCAACAAATGTAACCCCATCGTCCTGGTCTGGCCGGATGACCGGTCCGAGTAGGCTACACGGGGAAAACTGAAGCGAAACCCATTAAGGTTCCCCCTCGACTAACAACCCTAGAAAATTTCTTTTAATTTAATCTTGTCTCTAGGCATATTCATTCCTAAGTGATCACGTCAGCAGAAAACATCAAGAAAGAATCACATTCGAACCTAAAACCACACATTAAACAGTTCATTTTACACTTACAGGGCAGACCGTATCGATACACCAATCAAGGGTATCGATACGCCTTGACTAAGTCAACACCATTCAGTCAACACAGGAAGACCGTATCGATACAGCCCTTGAGCGTATCGATACGCCCTTCTCGGTCAACATCTCGTGGTCAACGAGATAAACCTATACCGATACGCCTCAACTCCGTACCGATACGCCAAAAACTCACCAAATTCTCAGAATTCCAGTGAGCAAAGAGAGTATCGATACACCCCCGTGTATCGGTACGCCAAGCCAAAACTGAGTCTTGCAGGCAAGACCGTATCGATATGGCCCTTAGGCGTACCGATACGCCCTGCACTACAAGTCTCCAAATTTCAGCAAAACAACACAAGACCCAACTCTAAATGCATTTTAGGGCTCCCATAGCCACATACAAACATTCATGTCACATACTACAACCAAGAATTAGCTTATAGAGCAATTTAGGTGATTAACAAGGCATCTACACATGGCATTCACACAAAAGATAAATATTGCATAAATAGGCATGCTTAAGAGCTCAAAAAGGCCAAATGGCACAAGTCATCACATAAAGGTTTACATGCATCACTAACACATGTTCTCATCCAAAAGCATAGCATCTCAAACAAGCATTCAACAAGGCTTAACAAGGTTTACAAATCCAAGCAAAGCATAAACATCATCAACATCTATGAGTCATACAACGCTCATACAAAACACATAGTAGCCCCATTGCTAAACTACTACTTTATTTACTAAGTCATACTTGAGCAACTACAAAGCTTGGAATGCCCCTTCGACTTGCTCCTTGCTAACTCCAAGCTACTGATCTGCATTGTCGAAAATGAGAGCGTAAGCTAGAAGCTTAGTGAGGATGCTCTAAAAACCAAAACGACAACAATGCAGGGTTCAAGCATGCAATCCTTAACATCACACACAACATACATAGGCATCTCATAGCAACCTAACTAGCATTACAAGAGTCATAAATATGGCATCTTACTTCATATTAAGCTCAACAATATAAATCAAATATCTCAACATCATAATCATAAGAGCAAGTATATTGGCCACTATTAGTTTACTCGGATGTGTGGATTTACTCTCAACAACAACATTACCTCAGTGGGATTACACTTATCACCGGACCATGCATGGGTGGGATTCCACTCATCACCACATGCCCTACGGTCCACTCATCATCACGTATAATATAAATAATTTCCGGTAGAATATTACATCACCGTACTCCTCCTTGATGACTCAACGCCATCAAGGCCACGCGCGAATTTGACTCAAACGTGTGCACACTAATCCTAATGATCGATCATTTACACCCGGTAAGTTAACTAGTGCCAATTTCTTTTAAACCACATCACAACAACTATCATTTATATCATACAACCATCATCACACACAACAATGTATACACATACAAATTCAATTCATACTCCACAGGATCAATATAGGCATAGGCATCTAAAGCTCATTAACAACCAAAAAGTTAAACTACCAATTTAACTTCTACCTTGGAAAGGCCTACCAAGCTCATTCCAATACCTCCACTACGCACACTTGAACCAACTTTAAAACAATTTAAAGTTTTACTCACCACCCTTCCTTAGATAACCAAGCAAGCAAGTCAAGCCTCCTCAATTCCCGGATTCGATCCCGATCCTTTGCCGATGCTTCCTCTTGCTTCTAACCAATCAAAACACAAATATTACTCACCAAATCAAAGCTAAACTCAGTCACAATTCCAACTTACAAACACAAGCCAAACCTTCACAATTTCAACCCCAAACTAACCGCATAATTCACATTTTCGTGCTCCTCAAATACCCAGCTGAAAACTATACTTTCCAACACCCAAGTGACATCTAAAAGCTTCCAAAACACTTTCCTAATAACCCTATACCATCAACCCTTCGACCCAACACAAAAACACACCAAAAACTCAACTTTTGACACTTTGAAAAATGCCCCAAAGACCCACTTCGGGATTTTTCCCAAATCCATCCATTTTAAGATATTAAGTGTCTTTAGGTGAGATTAGTTCAAAACCCAACTCAACAAATCAAAAACAAATGAAAAACCCATTAAAAATCCAAACTTTCCTTAAACTTGAAAAATGCAAATATTGATAGTTTTGAAATCTAAGACCATGAAAATGATGGGGATGATGAGGAGAGTTGAGAAATGAAATTACCTTTGAAAAAGCTCTTGATTTGGTGGAGAGATTGAATGGAATAGTGTTTTAGGGGTTTAGAGAGGGTTTGGGGTGTATTTCAATTTTGGAAGCAAAAGGTGGGAGAAGATGAGCTCTTTTTTTGTTTTTCCTTTTTGATTCAAAAAGTGGTCTTTCTTTATTTTCAAGCTATTTACAAAAATGCCACCATTTAAATGTTAAATCTCATTTACTCAAAATTAAGGTCTAATTAAATTAAACCGATTTTGACGAGTCGAACCAAACACACACACGCCTAACTCCTAACCCCAAAACACGAGTGTTATAAGTAAGATGCCTAGATCTCGAGGTTAACTTCCGTTCCTTGATTTTCAACGTCAAATTTTCTTCCCTCGTGTTCTATTTTGACCTTAACAACACTTCTAAGCGAAGGTTGACTTTATAATTTTCTATTTCATCGAAGGCGGTCTTGACATTTCAACTGGTGGTATTCGTCGTCTAGTAGCAATGTTTGAACCTCCGAGGGTGCCCCTTCAGGTACTATTGGATTAAAAAGGTCAGTCCACTTGTTCTTGTTCATTTCAATGCAGGAGACTTATGAAAATGATAGGTAAAAATAATTTTATTATGTATATTTATACATTTTAAAGAATCACGACGAGTGATATTTAAGAAAATCAAGTTTTGGGATTTTATAAAAGGTCAACCCGAGTTACATTTTTCAAACGTTGCGGGGATACACATATGAAATCCTTTCTGGGCTATTAGGCTTTCGAGAAGAGCTACTCTCATACTTAGTTTCTACACAATTTAAAGGTGGCTCTATTTAACTCATTAACTCACCGTGCCCCATCCTTCCCTCTTTTCTGATCTCAATCAAGCATTAGAAGTGTGGCAATCCTTGAACAAAGGTTAACCCCAATAGGCGTGATGTGATTTGAAGACAAATTCATCCATCCATGTATGGTCCAAATGGTCTTTTGAGACTTGTAATGTAGATTAAGGCTCACGGCTACGAAAGAAAGGGTAAATAGGCCCAAACAAGTGTTTAAGGGTGGTGAAACCAATGATCAATTATTGCAACTGAAAATCTACTGTTTGATCTGAATATGCTCGGATGAAAAATATTTCCCTTTCATTTTCGGATCGCTCTAGACTGCCTATTTTTGGGTTTTCACCCTAGAATTCATTTCCATTCAAGTGTAGTTTCGGATCAACTTGCACCTTTGCATTATATAGATGCATGCTTCCATTCAAAGGCGATCAAACTCTCGAAGCTTTTCTAAGTAGAGGTTCATTTGGTTATGAGATTCCTATAGCTCTTTTCTCTATTTACAAATCCGACTTTTTCAAACTAGCCTTTATTTCTGATTTCTCCAACGTTCACGTTGGTAACTTTCATCGTTTCCTTTCTATTTGGATGAGGAGTTCATATAGCCTTTTCCTCTATTTACAAAATTGTGCTTCTCAATTTAGCGTCTCCACTTTTGATTCCTTCAACTTTCACGTTGGTAACATTCAACTTGGTTTGAGTTGGCTCTTCGAACACGAATTTTCTTTTCGTCATTTCCTTTGTTAGCTATTTGAGCACGATCTTTCCTTTCGTCATTTCCCTTGTATGTCTTTTGATAAAACTAGATCAAGTATTCCAAGTATCCACTCTCCTTTATTGCACCCTATATAGAAGGAATAAAACCAAAAATCGTTCACTTGTCCATAAACTTTCATCTTCTTTGCCCCCGGTGTGGAGATGATCCTTGGTTTGGGTTCAATTGAAAGAAAATTTTTAGGCTCAAAGGGGACTGCAATGGATATTTTTATTATTTTCTTATTTGGTGAAGGGAAAATGAAGAAATGCCAAATGTCCTCCCATAGGTGGATATCAAAAATAGTCTTCAGGGGTAGATGTTTTGGGGTTATCGCTTCATTCAAGGACCTTGAACAACAATGCCCGAGAGGGAAAATTCACTCAATGGGAGTGGCCCATTATTCCTAAACACTCATTGTCATTCTTCCCTTGGCCTAAGTAGAATAGAGGGTTTTCATATTTATAGTGTCCTCACAACATTCGGTTTTTCGGAAAAATTTTCTTTTTAAATTGAATTAAAGTTAATATTACAAAGAGTATATATATGCGTGTGTAATTGGAAAACAATAGTAAGCTTATAATAATAAACAATAAATGAAATGTTTAAAGAATCAAATAATGCAAAAATATTTTCAAAATGAAATTTTTATTATGATAAAAAAATCTACATCTTAGCTTATTTCTTTTGCATTTTTCCCAAATGCACAGGGATCAACGGTTTTGAATTGCCTTTTACCGGTAGCCGTTTGCTCCGGGCTAATTGTATCATTCCCCTGGGTACAATCAGTTTTAACCAATCATGAGAATTGGATTTTTGCAAATGATTTAATTCCCTTCGCCCATTCGTAAAAATGGATTTTTCGATGGACATTTGAATTATCCATTGTCTTAAACTTTACCGTATTTAAGCACGTTGTGCCAACATTTCTATCGGACTTGCCCAAACATCGCTTCTTCTTTCATGAAGCGATGTAATGTCTTCAATTCACTTTTCTTGAATCGAGACTTGCATTTTCCCAAATGCACAGGGATTAACGAATTTGAATTGCCTTTACCGGTAGTCGTTTGCTCCGGGCTAGTTGTACCATTCCCCTGGGTACAATCAGTTTTCACTAATCATGAAAATTGGATTTTTTTAAAAGGATTTATTTTCCTCATGTACGATATTATCTCCCTTTGATTCTGAACCAAATGTTCTCGAAGCTATTCGAGCTTATCCATCCTAGCCACTAGGTCATTCATGCTTCTAAAGTTGTAGTGGCTAGAAACCGTTCCCTTGTCCATTCTTCCCCCCTCTCTCTCTCGGATGAGTGTTCTCCTCGATTAGCAATGGGCGTGATGCAATGAATGCATTATGGATTTAAACAAAACTTTTAGTGCTCAATTAACAATGAATGTGATGTAATGAATGTATAATTAACGATGTGAATAATTATGTTATGAAATGATGTATGAACATATGATGCAATGAAATATGTGCACATATGTATGCGAATGAAAAGTGTTGGTCCTATAGGTGATTTCCCTTAGGTCAACTTTCATTTGAACGTAAAGGAGGTCCCTTTTTACAAGATAGTCATAGCAAATTCCTACAGATACGCCTCTGCTTGAGAACAAAAGATGTTGATCCGATAGGCGGTTCAACTCTTAAATTTTGTGATGTTTGGTATAGATCCAAACTTGCTTGACTTCATTGGGATGGAGAAATGTTGTGTATTCTTCAACGATGGACATTAGATCTTCTATAAGTATAACTTGGAACTATGCGTTCACTCGGTAGACTGTCCCCTTGACCTTTTTGATTCAACTCTGACTAATGTCGGACTTGCGAATTGACATCATCCTTTTTAGCAACCTCCCGTCCATAATGATAGCCCTTAAATTGGGTAAAACCACCTTGACTCAATACCTCTGAAATCATGAAATGTATGCAAAAGAGCACAAAAGAAATGTGTTAGTGCCGGATAAACATGATTTAACATAATAAGCATAAGAGAAACAAATCAAGCATTAAGCAAGCAACCTACTTGTCTAGCACACCTAGGTTATCCGCATGGCTCTAAAGGGGTGGGTATTCTAAGTTCACTACATGAAATTTTGGTTCTAGGAGGTACTCGATTTGTCCTTGTTGTCCCTTACTAAGGGTAGCAAGGCCCCTGATCATCACCCATTATAGGCTCCTCTCAACCAGGTTCAATTTGAGGGGACCCTTTAGCTATATCCGTACGGAGAAACGATATTCCCACGAAGATATAGGGTATTCGAGCCCCGAAGGTACTTACTAGACCCATACGGAGGAATGGTATCCCCAAGAAAGCACTAGCGTTTTCCCCCCACTTAGACAAACAAGTTTATATGTCCAATTTTAAATGCGTTTAAAATAAACTCACATTTATAAACAAATATCGATTGAATTGATCACTTTAATTCGCAACTTCCGATATTAATTAAGCGGTAAGGTTTTTTTGGCTTGACTCTCTTTTTTGTTTTTTTGAAAACAAAAAATTTTGTCCCAAGCGGAGTCGCCATGCTATAGCGACGTTTTTTGTGAAAACATTGAGGTATCGTTACCCCTTTGCTCCGGTGTCACTTAGAAGAACCGAGTTTTAATTCAAAATGAAATTTTAAAGGAAATCGATTAAACCAGAGTCGCCACCAGCCATTTTAAAAGGTAGATCGGACACCGAAGATAAAACCATAGATTTTAAAAAGGTTCGGGAGTCGGTTACACGCGAGGAAGGATGAGCACCCGCGTCGTGCCCAAAATTAGTACCAAAATTATTACCGTTTAATTAATATTAAACTTTACGAATTAAAGTGACGAATCGTATCGAAATTTGGTTATACGGGTGAGTAGATTTTAAAAGTCTTAATATTCGAGAAAGAACGTCTTAACCACCACCATTACGACTGGTACTGGCCTCGTTCATTCTCGAATAAAAAGACGACGTATTACATTTTATATTCCGGATGCAACTTATGAGAGTACATAAACAAGACATAAAATTGTACGAATAATCAAACAAAATATAGAACATGAAAAAAAGGCAAGTAGGGATATGATATGTTTTGGCATAAACATATGTAACTAACATGATAACATATTTTAAGAAGGACGAACATGGCAATATAATGTGAAGGCATATATACTAATATGATAGAAAATGCTAAAAACAAGAGTGCACTTACTAACCATTGTCACATACTACATGATTCTGAAATAAAGAAAATCACAAAAAAAATTAGGCAACTAAGAATGTACATTCATATCACATTACCAAGATAACCACATTATTCCAATGTATGTTGATCATAACAAGTAAATGAATAAATAAAAGGAAGACACATAATAAATTAAAACATGATAATTCATGTGAGCAATTTGGTATTTGTTTTTTTTTGTTTGAAAATTTGCAATTTGGGACCAAAACGTAACAGACGTTAAATCTTGGGGTTGGAAACGAGTTGAAACAAAAATAAAATCAAAGACACGAAAAGGGACGAAATTGATAAAATTCTCAAATTCAGTGGCCAAAACATTAGTTTTTTTAAAGGCCTGGAAAATCGATTCGAAAATATAGACGGGCTTAAGACGAAATATCCCCCAAAATTTTAGATAACAAATCGACGGGTAGAGGGGTGAAAATGAATGGTTTTGAAAACATAAAAGGGCCTGAGATGCGATTTGAAAAGAAAAAATGGCTCTGACGGGGATTTCAAAAAGGCGGAATGGCACGAGAGGGATTAACCCTATTTTGAAATGTTAAAATCAGAGAAATGCCCCAAAATTTGTCTCTTTTGGGTAAAAACGGATCTTTTGCAAAACCAGAGGGCAAATCCCCATTTCCCGAAACAACGAGAACTCGAAACAACAAGAAAATAACATAGATAATAATAATAATAATAATAATAATAATAATAATAATAATAATAATAATAATAATAATATATGCATTTCTTTTTTTTTCTTTTTTCTCTTTTTTCTTTAAATTACGTAACAACCCAATATAAATCCATTAATCATCATAAACCAAAGGGGATTCAAGGTCCGGACAAAATTAGTGATTACAGATACAATTAAATCTAGTTAATCCAAAATTCTTTGGTGTTGCTGATACTCATTGGGCGTTGTTGTTTGGAGCAATAGTTTGGAATCTTTGGGGTGCTCGAAACAGAAAGATTTTTGAACCAAAGCTAATTGATGGAGGCTCTATCCTTGAGTGTAGCCGACGGCTTGCATTGGAGGCGTATCATGCGATTGAAACTACAAAAGCGCAACATCGCTTCAATTTTGATGCGCGACAACCGCATGTACAGTGGACTCCTCCGAGGAGTAGTGTTTGGAAACTTAATGTTGATGGCACGCGAAGTACATCCGATGGAAGTTCCTCATGTGGTGGTGTCATCAGAGATTCAAATGGCATATGGATTGCTGGTTTTTTAAAGTTTATTGGCAAATGTTCTGCTTTGGAAATTGAATTTTGGGTTGTGCTTGAGGGCTTGGAGTGTACTCTACGATTGAATGTCGAGTCTATTGTGGTGGAATCTGATAATTTGGATGTGGTTCGTACTTTATAAAATGCTGGTGGGAGGAGCCCACAATCCTCTTTACTGGAATCCATTCGTGTTCTACTTCGCAGACGATGGAATGTTGAGTTTCGACATGTTTTTAAGGATGGTAATCACGTTGCTAATGCGATGGAAAGGTTAAGCATCTAAAATAGTTTTGAGTCATGAATTTATATGTATCCTCCAGATGCAATACCTTGCATGCTGATTATTGTAATTAGCCTTAGTTTTGCTTGGTTGCTGTAATTGGGTATATCTCGTCTTGTTTATGTAATACTATCATAGGTACTCTTTTTCTCCATTAAGTTTATGAAGGTTTTTAACGAGGCTTATGGTAGTATCTTTTTCCTTATTAATAAAAGAAAGGGTAAACTATATTAATGACCACCGAATTATTAGGTTGGTATCGATTTGACCACTATATTTTCAATTGCGTTAAATATACCATATAGCTATTTCATTGGTTCCAATGTAGCCACCTGCCGTTAAAAAAAACGAAAAAGTTAAGTGAACCGTTAAAATAATTGATATAATTACACATTTAGTCCCCTTTATTTATATAATCATTCAATTTAGTCCTAATTTTATTCTAATAAAATAAATCAATTAATCTAATAATTGTTTGTAAATTTCAAATTAGGAAAGATTTTAATAACCCAAATCCGCATTTCCATTTTCATCTTCTTCGCCACTTCTTTATGTAATCGGTTCTGATTCAATTTTTATTCGAAGCAAAGGAAATATATTTTTTTGGGAAGAAAATGTAAGAATTTTCCAGGCCCGTAACAAGTTACCCAGTCCAAAACCTTATTGGTTGCGCTCCTCCGGCAACCGCTATGCCTACGCTCGCGTTAACCCCATCACACACCCTTACTATCAAGCACCGCCACCTCAAGACCCACGCTCAACCTTCATCCGTTGCGTTTTTGCGGCGGTTGCCGTCTTCTTTATCATCTTCGGCACCATCCTCTTCATCATCTGGCTCGTACTCCATCCCCAGCTCTCTGATTTCTCTATACAATCCCTATCCCTTTCCAATTTCAACGCCGCCAACCAGCGCGTCAATGCCACGTGGAACGCACAGATCCAAGTCTCGAATCCCAACAAGAAGCTTTCCATCTCCTATGGAGAAGTCTTTTCGTCGGTTTTCCACAAGGACTGCTTCTTGAGTGAGACGAGGATTAGGCCGTTCGTACAGGACACGCGCAGCTCGGGCGCGGTGGTGGCGAGCTACTCGATGGTGGATTCTTTCGTGGACGGGGAGGTGGTGGATGAGATAACGAGGAGAGGAGGGGTGGCGAGATGAAGTTCAACTTGAAGGTGTTAGCTGATCTGGCTTTCCGATACGGTGGGTGGAGGGGTCGACGGAGGTTTCTTACGGTTTGGTGTGACGACGTGGTGGTTACAGCTTTGTCGGGGAAGATGACCGGTGGCCCCAAAAAATGCAGCGTTTATTGAGATTACCGTTAGTTCAAATTTCTGTTCATTTTTCAACATGTTTTAGTCTTTGCACAGTTGCTTTCCATGGCCTTCATCATTGCTTAAAAATCAAATCAGACACGTGTAACAACCAATTATTAAATTAATTAATTTATTTGATTAGATTAACTTTTTCGTTTTTTTTAACGGCAGGTGGCTACATTGAAACCAATTAAATAGTTATGTGGTATATTTAACACAATTAAAAATATAGTGGTCAAATCGACACCAACCCCATAGTCCGGTGGTCATTAGTATAGTTTACCCTAAAAGAAATGAATGAACTTACAGAAATTGTCATAATAATTTCTATTTCAAATTGTTTATCAACAATTGATGCGTTGAACGTAAAAAATTTACATGTTTAGAGATGATGATAAAATCCCACGAAGAGCACTACTAATCTTCAATTTCGCCCAGTCTTTCTAATCGGTGATAGAAAAATAGTCGTTGAGCCGCAAGCTTAGCCAAGCACCATCCCTCACGCGCACTACACCGAACTACTCGAGCTAAGCTGCCAGTAGATGACCAAACAATGATTGTTTTGGCATTCTACGAATCCGGGTCAAACAAAAGGCAAATGCAATTGCTTTAAACCAAAAATCTCAATGTAATGATTTAAATATTATATAATTAAATGAACACAACAATAAATTTAGTCCATATTACATATATCACAATTAAATGAACACAACAATAAATATAGTCCATATTACATATATCATAATTAAATGAACACAACAATAAATATAGTCCATATTACATAAATCATAAGTCCATTAAAAGTTTTAAATCCGTCGTATAGCAACTACCCAAAACTTAACTCCGTTTGGCTACTCTCTTAACCTTAAGACCGTTCAGTGCTAAAACCTTTATGCTCATAGCCGTTCGATTTCATACCCATCCAACGATCCAGATTCTGCAAGGATCATCAGCTTCTGAATGTGGTTATGAGCACTGAATGGGATTCGTTCCTAGATGAAGTTTGCAGGCGGATAAATATTGTCTAGTGGCTGCTACGGGTGTTTCGGGTTGATCCTCTATGATAAATATGTTTTCAATTCCATTATAGGAAAAGGCTTCTGTCGTGACAACAAGACGATTTGTTGGCTATTATTTGGAGAGCCAAGTTCATTGTATTGGGGAAGATTGACTATTAGGTAAAAAATGAACGGATGTTTTAATATCATTGATAATGATAACGTGTAGTCTTTTATAAGTTAATCGCGTAAAACACGACGAGTGTAATCATATTAGCATTAATGCTGGGCAAGAGCAGTATTAGGATGGGTGACCTCTTAGCAATGTCGGAACTTGAAGTAAAAGTGTGCGGGGGCCAATTTATTTTTTTAAAAAAATTAAGAGGCTTAAACGAATTTTTTAAAAAAAATTTGAGAGTTTAACTAAAAATTTTAATAATTTTGAGGGGACCAAATTAAAATTTTCAAAAAAAATTGAGTGAGAATTTAATTAAAAACTTTTCAAAAATTTAAAACTTAATATGATTTTTTTTTTAATTTTGAGAGGACCAAATTAAAATTTTCAAAATTTTAAAGGAGGTGTGGCCCTACTGTCATTCAACAATCCGCCCTGACTCTTAAGAAATCCTGGTGTTGTACCCTTCTTTTTAGAACATATAATTTTTTTATTCAAATTGTAAGTACCGGGACATATTTTTTTAGTTAGATTTACTTATTTTTTTCTCCTTAGCGTTATGAGTGTGTGCTTGTGGTTGTGAGACATTAAGATAGAGTCTTTTTGAGGAGGCACTCACTCACGATCCAATGGATCTTGATTTCTTGTTAGTCGATGGAATCTTGTTTCGATCATGATTATGGTATAACAAAATTTTGTTTGTATTGGTAGTTCTTTGATGTTAAAGATAAAAAACTTAATTCGAAGCAACCAGCCCTTTGTTTTCAACATTAAAAAACCACCATTGTTAAAAGTCAAGAAGAATTTTCAAGCAAAGAAAGTTATCAAGAGAAGCTTGAAGAGTTTAGAGCGCTGCAATATCAGTTTGAGGGCACGAAAAAAAAATATCTTAAAAATTTTGGATTTTTTTTTCTATATTGCTTTATAAACCGCTATGATTCATACTTTTATTTTGATGGATGTTATTTTCTTAAACATAAGTTAAATACTTTTTATTGAGTTTATTGTTTTAAGATACTTGTTTAATTATTGTTCAATGTCATAGCATTCTGTTATCAACTTCTAGCTAGACATAGTTTAGGAATTCATACAAAAACTCTATCGAGTAGATAAATGTTGTTTCACTGCTACAACATCCATCTTCATTAGAATCTTTGCTACAACATCTGTTTGTTCTTTGATAATTATTTTTCTTTACTTTTTCTTGCTATCCCATTTAGTTTATAGTTTTTGTCATCACACCATCATTATTTCATTGACTCTTACGTGTAATCACTTTGAGATTATCACTTTAATATATGTGAGTTCGATAGTGTACTTATAACTTTATTATTTGTGCAACGGATATACTTGCTCTAACTAGGGGTGAGCAAAACTCGACTCGACTCGAAAAAAATCGAATAACTCGACTCGACTCGACTCGAGGCAAAAATACTCGACTCGTCTTGACTCGACTCGAAATTTAATAAACTCGAATAACTCGAAAAAATTACAAATAAAGTTTGAGTTGTAAAATGAAAATTCGAATAACTCGAAATTTTTAGTAATTAGTGGATTTATTTTTAAGTTAGATACGAGTCCCTCTATTTTTTATGATATATACATACTGCTATATAAAAATATGAAGAAATATTGTCACATGTGAAAAAATTTATATGTGCATATCTTATATGATTAGAGAAATGAGTTTAAATTGGAATCAAACCCTACTATAACATGATAAATAATTACAGTTAAATTTTTATATATAAGAACTCGAAAACCCGACTCGACTCGAATTTCTTAAACTCGACTCGAATCGAAAAAATTTTAAATAAAATTTGAGTTGTAAAATATGACTCGTCAACTCGAATAACTCGAAATTTTTTTACTCAACTCGACTCGATCGAACGCTCACCCCTAGATCTAAGGCATCTATCATACGCATCAAGTTTAGTCGCATTACCAAGGAATTGCAAAATCAACCACTCTCGGTGATGTTTGTTTATTTAATCTTCAGTCTTTTGTTAGGATAATACACGTTTTTAGTATTACTCGAGGAAGCTTAGTCTGCTATCCTCTAATTTTGTTAGGATAATACACGTTTTATTTTATAAATAAAATCTCTCTCTTAGCAAAAAAAATCCAAAAATGAACAAAATAAATGAAATAATAATAATTAAATAAACAAATGGACGACGCCAAAGAATAAGTTGCAGTGTATGCATCAGTCCCTAGCTGAATGTCCCTTGCCACCGGAACTTGGACCGGAGTTGGTGACAGCATCGGCAAAGGAATGACCTTTACCGCCTGCACTCGGACCTGAATTGGTAACCACAACAGTAAATGCATGACCTTTCCCTCCTGGACTGGGACCTCCGGTCTTGATTCCTTCAAGGTTCAAACCATCCAAGAAAACCTCCATCCATTTGGTTTCGGAATTGCCATTGAGAGGACGAGCCGCAGAAGAAATAGAGAAAAGCAACGAGGTTAGAAGAAAAAGGACAAAGAAGAAAGACTTGAAGTTTCCGGCCATTAAAATGTGTGAATTGTGATAGCTAAAACTGGGTTGGGTTTTTTTGACGAGGATTGATGAATGATGATGAACTATGTTTGATATATATATACACACAAACACAGAGTAATTCATGCATCTTTGTAATTGGTTTTTGAACTGAAAGGCCGAGACCTTAGTTTGACCCTGCGAAAAGGTAAGTGAGGCGGACGGGTATGAATGGTTGATTTGCAGCCATCTTTCTTTTATAATTGTGTAAGGAATGAAGTCATCTACAACATATTTTATTTGGGGGCTGCTAATATTTTTCTTTCTTTGACCGATAATATCATTTTACATTATCTGTTTAGCAATCAACGAATATTTGATAGCGGGTTACAACTGATAGCATTAGTTTACTTGATTAGCAAATTATATTAGCTGATTTGGTAAAATTAATTGATAGCCGACAGTTTTTTAATTATTTGAACAAACAAAATGACATATAAAGACAAGTTTATATTTGATACTTATTTGAATAGTTTATTAGTTATTAACATTTTGTATCTATTAATATTAATTAAATTATGAAAATTAAATTTTTTTAATATCATTACTCAGCATATATGAGGACATAAATAATATTTTTTATTTGTGAAATTATTTTATAATATAATTTTAATAATTATTAATTTTAGATGTATATATTAATTTCTTATATATGAAAATATATTTTAAATATAATTTTATTAATTATTAAATTTATATGTATTTATTAAATTTTTATTTATGAAATTATTTTTAAAATTGTATTAGTTAACCAAATTTATGTTATTTAGAGAATTTTTTTATAATTATCAAGGACAAAATAATTTTTACAAGTCTTTTATCCGAACCTCTAGCTCAAAAAGCTCTTAAAAGAGTTTTTTTTTTTTTTTAAATGAGAGGTTTTACCTCAATCCGTTATTATAATCATTTATTTACTAAAAATTTAAATCGACAGATTTGACTGGTCAAATCTCTAAAAATACTTCAAACCTCTAATTTTAGCTCAAAAAATTGTTTACCAAACATGACCATAATAAATTTATACTATTTCATATTGTTAGCGAAAACAATTTCCTTGAGAAGAAATTTTACCATTATCTCACCACCTAAAATGTTGAAAGTAAGTTGTAAAACTAATGAATTGATTTTGATATAACAAAGGATTTAAGGACTAAATTGAAAAAGAGAAAATGAAGTTTTAAGTCCTCAAAACTTCTCTATGTTTCTAAAAAAAATGTCCAAGTCAAAACCTAAGAGTATTCAAAATTTTCTAAGTGTTTACCAAGTCAAAACAATTATTTTCGAGTCACCGTTTCGGAACGGCCCTTAGGCGTTTCAGAACGTTTTGAAACTGTTAACTTCTGTTTCGGAACTAGCTTTCCCGTTTTGATACGGGTGTATCGAAACCGGTCTTTGTGTTTCGAAACGAATGAAGAACAACAGAACGGGTTGAACCATTTCGATAGGGTAGTATCGAAACGACCTCAAACATTTCAAAACGATTTTCAAACTTGGTTTCAAAATATGACTGTTGTAAATTAAATAACTAAATTTTGAGAGACGGTTAGAGCGTATCGAAACGTTTTTAAGACGTTTCGATACAGATTTTGGCAGTGGCAAAATGTTTCGAAACGGGCTTTAGCACATTTCGAAACAGACTCTTAGCGTATCGAAACGATCGTATCTATTTCGGTACGACATATTAATTACACCCCAACGACTATTTCTATTTTGGTCTGCTTCGAAACATGGTCGAGTGTTTCGAAACGAATAGTTGCAGACTACATTTATAGTGGGAAGATAACATCCCAACGGCTATAATAATGAAGGCAACAACCCCAACGGATAGAATTCAATGAGAAGGTATAAAAGAGAATTTCAAAAGCACCAGCAACAACTATTGATCCTAAGAAAAACATCCAAACATCAAATTCAAGCTCTTGTGTTAAATTCCCATATTTTCTTGTAAACCTCAATTGTGATACTTTGTATTTCCAATCTTATTTGTTTCAATTGGGTTGAGTGTTTGTAAAAAGACTACATTTGTATTGAGAGATACTAGCTATTAACCTTAAACTTCTTTGTAAACCTTGTGTGAGGATTGAGTCAATTTTTGGGTAAAAAAATTGATCATTGTGTAAAGGTTTCCTCCTAAGCCTAGAAAAGGAGAAGATCAACTAGTGGAGTTGTTGGAAAATCCTTAGTAAAGCTAAGGTAGTGGATGTAGAGTTCAATTGGAACTTGAACCACTCTAAATCTCTTGTCTTGCAAATTTTATTTTCCACTTCACCAAATTTTTAAAAATTCAATTCACCCTTGTTGACTTAAATCGATTCTACGATCCACTCAACATAAACCCAACTCCTACCATTTTCCTTATACAATCACTCTCAGTATCAAGTTATTATTTATAAGGTGACATTTGAACGAGTAAACTCTAAAAATTTTTTATTTAGTTGAGTTGATTATTTATATTTTATGATTCAAATTTTATATGAATTTTTTTAATCAAGTTAAGTTTATAAAATTCGAGTTCAGTCAAGTAGATACGAGTTGTTCAAGTTTATTTTTCAAAATTAATTGTAAATCTTTATAAATCTTTATAATGTTAGATATTAATGTTAGATTCGAGTTGTTCAAGTTTTTTTTCAAAATTAATTGTAAATTTTTATAATGTTATGATATTAATTGGTTCCAATTTAAACGTTTTTCTATAACAATATACGATATCCATATATGATTCTTTTTTCATATTTTTTATATATGATATACATATATTAGGCATAGTTGAGGGACTCGACTCGAACTTGAAAAATCGATTCACTAATTACTATAAATTTATGTTATTCGAATATCATTTTATAACACAAGTTTTGTTTGAAAAAATTTTTTGAGTCAATTTTTTTACCTTATTATATATAGACTACATCGAGTTAAATGTCTTTGTAAATTTTAAATCTGAATTTATAAATTTACTTTGAATTTATAAATTTGTTTATTATTTGGTTACGAGGTAGTATTGGCTTATACTTTTTTTTAGAGGTGGCAAACAAGTCATTGGATCGGGTTCGGTTCGGGTCAAGTTCAATTTTGACTACATTTAGTTTTCGTTCTGTTCAGGTCGGATATGGCCTGGTTTGATTTTAATTCGAGTCTATAGTGATTCAGGTTGGGTATCAGTTTGGATTGGGTCACATCGGTTCGGTTGATTTTCGGGTCGGGTCAAGATCGGTTCAATAGGAGATCAATTTGTTTTAGTCTGGTTTTCAGGCCGGATCAAGTTTTTAAACCCATATATGGCTTTATAAAACCAATATATTTGACTTTTTAGTGAGTTGTGCGACAATTCACATCAAATCTTCCATTATTTTTTTAATATCTTTTATTTATTTCGAGTTGCCTTCGGTTCGAATTACTTTCGGTCCGGATAAAATCAGTTCGGGTTCATTCGGTTCGGTTGAAAATCGGTTCGGGTTCGTTCTGTTCGGTTGAAAAATTAGATCGGGACTAGATTAGTTCAACTAAAATTTGGGTCGATTATAATTCGATTCGGTTTATTTCGGGTTTTGGATCAAGCTCGGATCATCCTGTTCGGGTTGATATCGAGTCTCGGATCGGGTAAAATCGATTTGGGTCTCGGTTCTCGAGTAAATTTGCCACCTCTACTTTTTCTTAACCATTTGATAATATGTACACACTTTGCAGATAATATTACTCGAATTTAGATCTCTTAAGATGAACATCATCTTTTCTACTAAAACCACTCGTTGAGTTAATACAAAATAGTTTCATTCATATTTTTAAAATTCAAAATATTTGAAACATAAATTTTAAAATAGAGTGGAGGATGAATATTCGAATTTGTAATCTGAAAAATAAAATATAAATATCTGATTAATATCCGTATATATTTAGATCTGAGTTATGGCAGTAAAAACAAACGTTTGTGAAAAAATAATAGAAAATTAAAAGTAATTTATTTATTACTATAAAACTAAAAGATTAGCGTAATTGAATGCGTAAACAAACAATTTTACAATTTTCAAAAAACATATACTCAAGTTCCGCGACAAAAGGAAATCTTTCCCTCTAAAATTACTTTTCTCTTCTTTTTTTAAATTCTCTAAAACTTTTCTTTGACGACCGGCCGCGGTTGCGTTTGGCAATCGGCCTTCCATCTTACTTTGTGTTTATATATATATAGATAGGATCAACTTATACAATATAAAACTCTTTAAATTTTACACGTTTTTTAGATCGTTGGATGAGGAAAATAGATGGCTCAAATTAACTCTTTACTCTCTTTTTTCAAGTAATAATCTTCATATATTTATTGTTAATCTCATCCATTCATTTCACCCATCCAACAGTCCAAAAAACGTGTAAAACTTAAAGAGTTCTACACTGTATAAACGGATCATATATATATATATATATATTCTTTTTCTTATTTTCTTTATCTTTTGTTATTCTTCTCCTTTGTTCATTTTTGATGTTTCGGTTCATCTTGTTGGTATACTCGATAAGATTCTTTCTTCAACAATCAAGATCTTTATTCGAGTCATCTTCAGGGCCATTCCTGAAATTTTGGTGGTCTAAGGGCGAAATTAAAATTTAGGCCCCTAATAAAACATATTGAAACAAAATAAACTTTAAGAGTAGGCTAATAATAATAAGTATTAGGAAACTTTAATAACAAGTATTATAAAAATATTAAAATTTAATAGTTTGTACCTAATAACAAATATTGAAAAAAAAATTAGACCCTAATAACAAGAATTGAAAAAAAATAGACACATAATAAAAAATAGAAAAAAATTACATTTTAGGAGTAGACCTTTAATAACAAGTATTAGAGGAAAAAAATTAGGCTCGTAATAACAAATGTTACAAAAAAATTGGACTCGTAATAAGAATATTGAAAAACATTAAATTTTAAGAGTTTTCCTAATAACAAATATTGAATAAAAAATTGGGTCTCTAATAATAAGTAGTATTAAAAATGGACCCATAATAACAACTATTAAAAAATAAATAAGTTTAAATAATAGACCTCTAATAATAAGTATTGAAAAATTTAGACCCTAATATAAATATTAGAGAAATATGAGCCGTGGACCCTTAATATGGGTGGGCCCTGGGTCATCGCCCTTATGGCCCACCCTCAAGAACGGGCCTGGTCCTCTTTTACGAGGTAAAAGTGTGGATGCAGGCGTGAAGGAGAGCTTTATCTATTACTTTCTACTGATTCTTCTCTTCTCGATCTCAGTTTGTTGAGTTTTTGCCGTTTAGTCTCCATTTTGTAGGTTTTTAAATTCTTTCGGTGGTGGTCAGGGCTGTCATTTTTCGCTAAAAAAAGAACGACGGCTTGGCTCTCTATTTCTGTCTATTTCTTTGCAATCTATCAGTCATAGGCGATTTCACGAATCTTGACGCAATGGCTTTTTGATGGCTTCTCTCGCTGCATTTCTCTAAATGTTCTATCTTCTATGAGCTCAAAAGTGACATGCAGTTGAAAATTAGTTTGCTGAATTTGTTCTTGGCTTGATTCCTCTCTTGTCAGTCTTGGAGACTGGTTAAGCCTTCATTTCTATTGTTTTTATGTTTGTGTTCTCTTTTTCCGCGTGGTTTGTTCGTGTTCCATGCTTTGTCTTTGTTTGTCTTTTTTGCGTTTGTTTTTTAAACCCTTTTCTTGTTTCCTTTGTATATTTTTCTTGTTTCAACGAAGTCAACTTTTAATTTAGAAAGCAAGAGCTAGGGGTGAGCATTCGATTGAGTCGATTCAAAATATTTCGAGTTAGTCGAGTTGGAGAGTCATATTTTATAACTTAAAGTTTATTTGAAATTTATTTTCAAATAGAGTGAATTGTTCTAGTTTCTGTTTAAATTTAATTGTAAACATTTATAATGTTATGATAGTAATTAGTTCCAATTTAAATAATTTTTATAATCATATTTAATACATCTATATATTTCTTCTCTCTCTCTTCCTCTCTCTCTCTCACACACATGAGTTAGGATCCACTTACACACAAGGTAAAACTATGAGTTTTACACTTAAAAACTGATCCACTAGTTACTAAAAAATTCGAGTTATTTGAATTTCTATATTATAATCCAAACTTTATTTGGAATTTTTGTGAGTCGAATTTATGAAATATACTAATAGCCGATGTGGGAAATCGAATCCAAGTCCCGTATGAAGTGGAACTTGTTCATCATCACTGGCGGATGCAGGTATTGATAAGGGTTAAAGAAAAAAATTGGTTGGTTAAATATCCATATTATTTCTTTGTGCCCACCCTGGGTTTTTTTTTGTGCCCACCCTGAAATTTAGCTAGTGTGGTTAATGTGGTTGGTACTTCATACAAGACAAAATAAATTCTTTAATTTAGTCAAATAATTAAGGTAAGAGAAGAATTACGAAGTGATGAAATCTTAAGTGGTCGTGGATTAAGAACAAAAATCCTTTGTCCATTTTTAGTGCCTCAATATATGTCCCAACACTAAAAAACTAAACCATATTCTAACCATATTCTAAATCATAAACCCTGCAACCTAAACCTAAATCCAAACCTAAACCATAAACCATATTTTTTTAATATTGAGACGTAGATAAGGGCACCAAAAGACATAGAAGATTTTTATTCGTAGATTAAATTAAGAAAATGTTATAAAAAAAGTTGGAGATATTCGTTAGGGTTCACTTTATAAAATCGTTGTTCGCTTGAGTAATGTGTTTCCTTCTGTAATGAATGTGCTTAAAATTATTAAAGAAGATAAAACATACTCACACCAAATAGTTGAAGCTTTATGTTGTTGAATTCTTTATAATCATTTGAGTTTGTGTTTGATTTGTACTTGCTAAAAATTATATTGAGGTTACTAGTGAATTATCTCAAGCATTGTAACGGAATCATCGGGACATTAATAATGTTATGCATTTAGTTAGTGTGTCAAACAACGATTACAAATGATGAGAGATGTATGATGACAATCTTTGCTTGAAGAAATTTCTTTATTTTGTGAAAAGAATAGCATTGATGTTCCAAAGATGAAAGATATATTTGTTGTTTCAAGGAGGTCTAGGAGAAAAGTTCATAAAGTTTCAAATTTGCATCATTTCTAAGTTGAATTCTTTTATCAAGTGATTGATAGACAACTCCAAGAGCATAATAATCGTTTTCTTGAGACAAGTACAAAGTTACTTTTTTGTGTGACTTATTTGAGTCAAAGAGATTTAAATATTTCTTTTGATAAGAAATAGTTGATTCGCCTTACCCAACTTAATTCTTATGAATTCACTACACCAAGCTTTGCCTATAGCGGCGCTTTTCGCGGTGTTTCTAGAACAAATGCCGCAATAGCATTCAAATATAGTGGCGTTTTGCCACAATTGCCGCCATATGTACTTTTTTGTGGCATTTTTGGACAAACACCACAATAGGTATCGTTATTTGTGGCGTTTTCCCACAAACGCCGCAAAAGGTGTGGATTTCATGGCATTTTTTCTTCAGAAACACCACTAATGCCAATACATCAAGCTTGGTATATAACATTGTTTTTTAGTAAATGTCGCAATTAATTGGTATAGTGTGGCATTTTTTGGTAAATGCCAATTGTTCAGCATTTAGTCAAAAACGCCACCAGTGGTGTTTGATTTAGTGACGTTTGTAAAAATAAACACCACAAAAGGTAATAAACTTTGTGTTTTATTTTAGAGATATACCTTATCTCAGTCATGCTCTTCCTCACCCGATCCCCATCCCTAATTCCTCCATCATCAATCTCAGTCACACTCTTCTTCACCTGATCCCCAAATTAAATCACAATCCTAATTCCTTCACCGTTAAACTCAATCGTCTCTCACTCCCTTATCATAGGTAATTCCTCTTTTTTTGTTTCGACTATACTCGACTTTCGGCTGTTTTGCTGTTGATTCAGATGGTTTTTAATTGTTGTTTCGTCAACCTCAGTTTCATAATAGATTTTTTTTTTGTTTCGGCTATACTCGTCACATGCAATTCCTCTTTTTTTTTTCGTCAACCTTAGTTTCATAACTTACCTTTGAGATAAACACTACTTTTGTTTTTTGTCTGAAAAGCTCTAAAATTAATTGTAACCCCCTAAACCCGACCCAAGGGTTATGGGTCGAATCTAGGAAGTCGGGTTGAAAACGTGTCCCTCAAGTAAATAATTATTAGGTTTCCAAAAATCAATATTCAAAATATTAATTAAAACGGTGTAGTTTAACATTGAAATTCATATTTCGAAAACGTCGTCGTATGAATAAAACAATCCAAAAAAAGTAGCAAAATATCAAATTAAAATTCTCATACATGCTAAACAGTTTAAACTCCCAAATAAAAATAATCGAGTTTACATAAAAACTCCAAATAACGAAATAATCGAAATAAAACCGAAATAAAACTAAAAACTAAGAATATCCATACTAAAACGATAATAAATCTGATATTTGTGGTTCTCCAAGTACCGAACTCCTATGTCTGAGAATCTGAAATAGAAGCTAAGGGGAGTCAGCTATTAAGCTCAGTGTGTCTCTAAGGTGCATCAGATAGAAAAATCACAAAAATCATACAGTCAACATAGTCATTTCAACAGCCATTCGAATACACAGATATGCAAAGCACGATGCACCTAAGTCTATGTTATGAGCCCATCTACATCACCATCCAAAGAGTAAGGTTTGTAACACCCCTCGCCCGGGATACGAGCGAGAAACGTTACATTTCGTTGTCGTTTTAATCGGATTCATTTAAAGATATACTTACAAGTATTGTTATCATAACATACATTGTTCATACATTACAAATATATACGGAAGCTTAATTCAACATTCAATCATACATATCAAAGTATACAACCAAACATGCTTATAGGTGGGCTAAAAAAACTTTTAATTAACAACTTAACTAGATGCAAATCCTAAATTCATTTTGTATATTAACCTTAAACATAAGCAACCATTAGAATGATTCATACAAGAGCATACATACATTTCATTTACACTATTCATGATTGAAATCTCATATTCGAATCCTATTATGTGCATACATAATTTGGCTAACCTTATTACAATCCTAAATCATTCATATCATCATTCGACTAAAGCACATATATATTCCTAAATTAACCATAAAATCATTTGATCATGTAAACAAATCATACAAGCATACTTTAAATTCCATAGCAACCATCATTCCAATATATATACCATGGTTCTTTAGTAGTTAATTACACAACCGAAACATTAAGCATGTTAAAATACATATTACATAACCAAGTTTTTAAACATAACATTTACATGTCAAGCACCCAAAATACATGCATCATATGCATGTGACACTCATATACATCTATGCCACCAACTAAGATATCCAAAAGAGTCATACTTGTGCTTGGACTTCAAGGTCAGCTCTCTAAGACAATCGACTAGCTTTCGGGACTAGTACCTGAAATTTTTGGAAGAAGGGAACAGAAGAGTGATAAGTACAAGGTATGTACTTAGTGAGGTAGCCCTAAACTTTACTAATTTCTATCTTTTAGAGCATTAATTATTCAATCTTTAAGGTTACCTAACTAGGCTTTAATCAAAGTTCACCTAGCTAGTCCATCATACATAAGTAGACTTAGCTAATCTTGTAACCATTTCAAGTAACCATTGATGCAACATAAACAACATACTTTTATGTTCATTCATACAACAAGTATCAATCAAAACATTATCATATACAACATCAAGCATCATTTAAAAGCATTAGCATATACAAGGCAAGTAGGCATATCAATTTCATTTCATTGGTACTTATCATTTAGGTACTTATCTTTCAAGTCATGTAACTTTTAATTATGTTGCCTTGGATGATTAATGAACAAGGTAATCGAGTCTACGTGTGACATATGACTTTGGATACCCAAAGGTATCAATGCTTTGTAACCAACTTGTGACATGTAATCAGAGGAGGCCATAGCATCAAGGTGACTTACCACCTTAAGGTATATTGGTGACTAACCACCATCCTTTAACAATAATCAGAGGAGCTCAATGACTCTAAGGCATGCCCTTCTACCTATAGACAATAATCAAACCAATGTCTTATCTTATCTTATATGTTTAACAAAACCAATTGCTTGTTATTCAACAATTCACCAAACATGTAACAATATCGATCTTTATTTCAGAGCAATCATTCAATTCATGATAACATGAAAAATCAACAAGCACATATTGTCATTTTCATCATGTAAACATCAAAATACAGTAGCTAAACTCATCATATAAGTTCATGTCATATGGTTTATTCAATCATCAAACCAATGTAACATATCTAGGCCAAAGTAAGCTTATCTAACTAGCATAGTCAACATATCATAAGTCTTTCCTTTAATCCTTCTTCCTTAGCATTTTAATTTTTACCAACCATTCTTAGGTTCCTTCATGTTATCTAATAATAAAAAATAACAAGGTTAGGATTTTTACCAACCATTCTGGAAAGCTTATAAACACACCATTAAAATCATGTATGGCACATATTTTTAGCATTTTTCAATCAGTACAGTTTTGCATTTGAAAACAAGTCAATTACAGGATCGAATCTGTCCAAGCTAAGCTTAGTGGATTTAAAGCATATAAATTATATGTTTCACAATTCATTTTGGTTCTGATATTTTAACCATATTAACTTACATGTGTTAGCATAATAATGAAGTTCTAACATATTCAAAATCAAAACATTCAAGTCCTCAATTTATCAATTTCCACAAAACAGTCCCCTTTAATCCTTTAATAAACCTATATGTGATCTAAATGCATTTAACCTACCAATTGAGACTTAATTCAAGATTGGACATTTAATTTCATTCATTTCATGAATCCCCTGTTTCAAGCAAAAATTTCTAGAATTTTATTGGCATTATTTAAGCCCCTATAATTTTCGAATTTTACAATTTAGTACAGCAGATTCTAGATTCATTCAGTTTCAGTTCAGTAAATTCTAATAACAATTCAGAGACCTATACTTAACTTTTTCGTGCAATTCTTAGCTCTATATCATGTAAAATTTTGTCCTCTACAACTTTGTACGAGGACACTTTTTCCAGAAACAACTCTAACATGCTCAATTTTCCATATTTTCGAAAGGTGTCTAAAACTAACAATTCTGGGCAGATTCAAACTTAGGCTATTGTTCATGCTTTATTTCCAAAAATTCATCTCTATTTTCTTAAACCCAGCTATCAAACAACTTATTAACTCAATTCGAAACACATTTCCAGCAACAATACTCAATCCAATTCAACAGAACAACTATAAATCATGAATATACAACCGGTAATTTAAACATACTTACTTGAACTATAATTTCAAATGCATGCAAGCTTTCTTTAGTTTTCCATCACTTATCATTAATCTTCAGTTCACTCTCTCTCACTAATTCTCTCTTGGTTTCGTGGGAATGGAGAATGAGGGAGATGATGAAAATTGATGATTCATTTGGTGGGTGATTACCCCTTGGCCATGTGTCCCCTTTAGATGTGTAGTGGGACACTTGTGCAAACCCACTAAGTCTTATATTTATATTAATATAAAATTATAATTAATTACCAGCCATATATCTTATAATATACATATTTTAATCATTAATTTATCACATTTTAATCTTATATATATATATATATATACATAGCTTGTACATATATATTTTCATCATCTCACCGAATTGTACATTTATTTATGTGTACACTAATTTACATCTCATATTATTTAACATATGAATATATTAGTTACCAATTCAATCTTAGTTAGATTATAATTGTTTACGTTATCATCGTCGTTTTTCAATCGTTCGAACTAGGGTACGTTTCAGGGTGTTACAAGGTTCCCCTGAACCACTCTCTACACCGTCACCAAGTCCGAAGTGGAATTCAGCTTGAAGGGTGAAACCACTGATCTTCCTCCGTACATTTCCCACCCGAATGATATGCATGAATGTTCCAATTCTAATATGAATGCAACATCATTAGTCCAAAAATGCACGGGCATTTAGTCCGAAAATGCATGAGCATTTATTCCGATATTTATTATTCAGATTCTGATGTATGATGCCTAACAGAATTGCATACAGCATAACACATAGCTGAGGTCACAACATATTCCGCAAACAGACATCACACAACATATTTCGCAAATAGACATCACACAACAACAACACATATAATATAGCACAAATAGAGAATACACCTCAGACAGCTAACAGCTTAACGTCTGGAGTGACGTCTCCTACGCTCAGATTTAGAAGCAGGCGGAACAGGATCGGCACCTACAAAGGTTCACTAAGTTAAAATTCTCTACTACTATGCCACAATCTACTAAACATAAACTTATTAAAATTCTCATACGTGTGGAACTCGAAGGTTGAGATGCAAGAGGTCGACCAGGCAGAGGAGGATGAAGAATCTTGGTGTCCAAATCGATGTCACCTGAACGTAAAAATAACTCGGTTCAGAATTCTGAATACACAATTTCCAAATTAAGCATAAAATAATTCGAATGGTCAAAAATGGTTGTTCAAGTTTGAATTTAGAAAAAAGGGCTACGAATCTGAAACCGGGACGTCGAAAAACATAAAGTTGACTTTCAGCCCAAAAAGTCAACGTTGATGTCATCATGGTCAATGATGACATCATCACTAACGTCTTGTCTAGTTCGGGTTCTTGGTTCGGTCTGGTTTAGCTCCTGTCTAGTTTGTTCACTCCACAAAATCCCCAATTTCAGGTTCAAATCCCCAATTCCAATTTATTTTTCCCAAATTAAATTAGCCCAAACCCTAATTTCAATTTCCAAATCCCAAATCTTATTAGGTTCCCAAATCGACAAACCCTAACCTAATCCAATAATCATACTGGTGGCGGCGGCCGTTCGACGCGATGGTGGCGGCCAAAACTTACTCTGATCCTGACCAAATGCACAGCCGTGAACAACGGCGGTTACCCAAAATCAAGACGACGACAAGGGCGGCGACGCGCGAAGAAGACAAAGGGTTTCGGCCTCTCGGATCTCGCGCAACAGCGGCGACGAAGAACAATGAGGGGCGGGTTTTGATCGCGCGGTCACGGTGAGTACACCGGTGACCTTGAAATGTCGAATGGACGATGATGGCCCCTTGGCCGGAGTTGAATCGAAAAAAAAACGAAGGGTGTTTGATGATTGACGAAACAAAGAGAGAGGGAAAGATGTGGCTCGGGAATTATTTTGGGTAGGTGAAGAGACAAAAGGGGTTTTTACCTTGAGTTTTTGGGTAAATTACCCATTAAGGGCTCCAACTTTAGCTCACCTTTCAAAATAGCCCCAAAGGTTATTTTTATTCAATTAGGTCACCAAAAACCCCAAAATTCACAATTTAGCCCCTAAAATTCATTTAGGTTTTTCGATTCAAATTTCCAAAAATTAGGGTTTCAATTTGGAGATTTAAAATATTAGGGATTTTAATTTTAGGAGAAAATTAGGGTGTTACATTAATCCTTTGCGCTCTTAGTTGTAAACTTTGCATTAGCCCAATTTTTCTTTGTTATTGACCAATAAAAAAACACTAGGGTTAGTTGCTTTTCGGCCTTTATTGAAAGAGGGAAAATATGGCTAGCTTTTTCCTAATTCTTGGTGGGACACTTGCTATGTATACATGTTGTAAGTATGGACAAACAAAAAATATGCAGGCTTTAGGCGGGTATTCTGTGAAATTTTGATTGCCCATAAAAGATCTGCAAACATCTCATGTATTTTTGAAACAAATGGGGGGTTCGTTTATCTTTGAACAATGGATTAGGTCATTCTTCTTAGATGCGTTTCAATGGTTTTATATGGATTAGACCTGGCAAACTTGACCCAAGACTCGAGACCCAAACCGAGACCCGATGTTGACTCGAACTTGATGATCCAAAACCCGAAATAAATCGAAATTGGTCTGAAATTTTTGTTGAACTGAAATGGAATTGAACCGATTTTCAACCGAACCGAATGGACTCGAAACGATCTCACCCGAACCGAAAGCTGAACTGAATATCAACCCGATTTTAACCCGATAATTAAGATAAAGTAAATAAAATATTTCTTTTTACTTTTATCTATTTTTAACAATATGATAAATAGTAAAATGAAGTATGTTTTATTATCTTTTTGTATTATACTGTGGGAGAGACCGTTTCTCTTCTCAAAGTTGTGGTATATTAACATTTTATGTCATTTTAAGTTTAAATATTAATCAAATAATGCTTTTGTTCGTACTAATTTTTAAATTTAGAAGTTTAAGAGACTATTTTCTCTCCCAATATTTATTCTTTACTACAACATAAGCCCCAAACCATTAACACTAAACCATTAACACTAAACCATTAACAATAAAGCCTAATCCTAAGCCATTAACATTACACCATAAACCCTAAACCAACGTTAAGCTCTAAAAAACCTAAATTGTGAACCTTAAGCCATTGAATCTAATCTCATAAACTAATAGCCCCAAACTACAACATAAGGTATAAACCCTAAACCAAAATTAGGGACCATTTTCACAACTTTACCATAAAATATAGCCTAAAAACTGAAATTAGAGACTAATTTGACAATTTGAATTTGGAGAAATTTAAAAGCACAGTGACCAAATTCACAATTTCACTATAAAATGTAGCATAAAACTGAAATTGGAGACTAATTTGACGATTTGGAAATGGAAAATTTTGAGAGTCCAATGACCAATTCACAATTTTACCATAGAAAATAAATAGGGGTCAATTTTGGCTAAAAATTAAATCTTAGGAACTAAAATATAAAGAAATATTAGTATATTAAAATTATTAGACAAAATTACAAAAATTAGTCAATTTCGACTAAAAGTAATTTTTTAAAGACTAAATATCACTATGGGGAAGGAATTGCTATATCTGAAGTCCAAACCGTGGGGATACGTGTGACTAAATTAAATTAAACTAAAACTTAAAAGTGAATATTAGAGCTAAAATGTAACATTTTAAATGCAGCATGACCTAAAGAGTAATTAATCTCTAACCTAAAACATGGGTGGCTTATTTCCCTCTAAAATTTTGTCTTTTCCCTCTTTTTTTACCAATTGTCTTTTTTCTTTTTTTTTTAATTAAAATGAAAGGGTGCACGTGCATTTGGAGGAAAAGAAAGAACTCGTGTGACCCTTTAGGTTAGGGGTAATTAATTATTTAGCCCTTTTGACTTTACATGTTTTTTATTTAAGTCCCGAATTTCCACTTTTAGGTTTTAGTTTAATTCAATCGAGTCCCAATTTATATTAATTTAATTGAAATTCCACATTTAGGTTTAAAATTCTTTTAACCATGTCCGTGATTTAGGCTTCTAGATTTTAATTTAGCTCAATTAGATCCTAAGTTTAATAAGTTAATTCAATTCAGACATTATCATTATTGTTATAACATATAATAAACTTTGATTAATTATACACAAGATTTTGATATGGATGTAAACATGTAATTGTACACATGACAGATGAATATTTAATTTAGTTCAATTGTACACATGAAGCTTTGATTTAAATATTTAATCAAATTCAAATGTATAAAATAGCAAGTTGAATCAAAATTAATCTCATAAACCAATAATCCTAAACTAAACCATAAACCAAACTCAAAACGAATTGACTCGAAAATTCAAAGGTTGACCCGACCCGAAACCGATCAGAACAATGTGATTTTGAACCGAATCGAAAGCGATCGATCCGATATTGACTCGACCCGAAAACAACCGATCCGATTTTGATATGATCTAATACTCGAACCAGACCCGACTTATCATAGACCCAAGTTAAATCCGAACCGAATCTAAAGTGATTCCAGAAAGACCCGAAATGACCCAAACCAAAATGACCCAAATTGAAACCGACCAGAACGACCCGATTGCTACCTCTAAATTATTGGTGATGTTTTTCTATTTTGGGATTGGAATTTAAGTCTCTTCAAGTGGGTTTAATTACATGTTTTAATTTCATAAGCTGGATAACATTCAATAGTTAAGTAACAAATGGACATTGAGCAATTAATTAAACTCACTTGTGAAGTTTTTTAAGCCAATTGCTCTTAAATACAAGAGAATAAGTTGTGGTTATATTTTCTTCATGTTTTTACTTGTGGATCCTTATAAGCAACCAAGAATAAGTCTATTAATAAGTTGAACTTTGTCAAGTGTGTGGAGTGTTTATGCACCACCACCAATAAATAAGTATATGTGGATTGTGAAGTACAAAAGATTGGGACTTTAGACAACCTCTTTATGGTAGAAATTTATAGATTTGAAGCATGTGGCATCCTTTAATTTGGATATTACGTATGTTGTTGAGCTTATCTTTATTTGGTTTTGGATTAATAATATGTTATTTTGGTAATTGTTCTTAGTCACGTCTTACAGTTTGCATCTTCTATTTTCTGGTTTATTCTTTATACAGTTATACGAATGTTAAGATGTTGCATTTTAAAATATTGCTAGATCGTGTATCTGAAGCTATCAATTGCTTAACTCTTATAGGCAAGCAACTCCAAATATTAAGGTCGTGAAGGTGTGCAGTACACCTTAGGGAGGTAATTGTTCATATTTATGCTAGATCATATAGATGAAGTTATAATGTGTTTATCATGCATATAAGTTATAATGTGTTTATCATGAAAGTAAGTTGTTCTAGGCAGAAGTTAATCGTTTAAAACAACAATTAACTCAGGCGGATACAAAATATTCTCAATTTAAAGCTGAAATAGAAGCTAGAGAAACAATATATCAGAAACTCCATAATTAACTTCAAAAAATGATGGCGATGGTAAAGCAAAACCAACCACAGAATTCGCCATCTTAGTTGATTTCTTAAGTTAATCATTTTTGTTGTTAAGTTTTTCTACTTAATTTTAGTAATTATTTTTCAAATTTAATATTATTAGATATTGTTACAGGTTAAATTTCGGTATCACATGTTTTAAAATGTTGCTTGGAAAAGACAACAAGCTTAGCGGCGTTTGTGGTGAAAACGCCACTAAAAATCACATCACACAACGGCGTTTACCCACAAAAATTCCACTAAAGCTAAGGCATTAGCGGTGTTTGTGGCCTAAAACGTCACTAAAATCATGACATATTGCGACGTTTGATTTCAAACGCCGCTAAAGAGAAGGTATTAGCGGCGTTTGTGGCAAAAAATGCCACTAAAAATCACGACATACTGTAGCGTTTTTTATTTCAAACACCGCTAGAGAAAAAGTATTAGCGGCATTTTGGAAATCAAACGCCGCTATAAACCATGATCTCTGGCGGCGTTTATTGTGCACAAAAGCCGCTACTTTTTGCAGCATCGATTTTAGCAGTACTTTTCACGACGCTTTTTATAGCACTAGGAAGGCTTTTAGCGGCTCTAAAAAATGTCACTATAGGGCTATAAAACGCCGCTAAAAACCTATTTTGCTGTAGTGATTTATACATTAGATCTTATATTGCTTGATTGTCAGCTTGAGAATTATATTATTGATGTTTGTTCAGATAAAAAATTTTGTGATCTAAAAGGACTTTATGACTTATCCAAAAAAATAGTTGAGAAAACGAAGCATGTTGCATACCCACTTGTGTATTTACTTTTGAAGTTGGTTTTGGTTCTACTTGTTGCAATTGCAACAGTGGAGAGAACATTCTCTACGATGCATCTTATAAAAAAACGATTGCGCAATTGTATGACAGATGAATGGTTGAATTATTTCTTTGTTATTTTTATTGAGAAAGATATGTTTGATAATGTAGATAATGAAAAGATCGTACAACGATATCAGAAAAATGAGTTTTAGAAGGGAACAACTGTAAAACTTATTTTTAGTTACAGTTTTTGTAAGACTTCTTTATTATAATCAAAATATTTTTAGTATTTTCATCTTCAAAAACTTTTGTGTTAGTAATATATTTGTTCCCACCAGGGTCGGTCCTAACTATTTTTTGGCTTGGGGCAAAATTAAAAAAAATAGGCCCCTAATTAAAAAATTTTAAGAAATATGTAATATAAAATTTTTATTTATTAATTAAATAAATAGTAATTCATTACGATCTTAAAAATATCAAAAATATATTTAAGCATACAAATACTTATAAAAATATTACCTTCGAGCATTTCTTGATACAAAATCATTGATGATAGTGTCAACATCAATGCTTTCCAACATATTTTTCTCGACACATAACATAGCTAGCCCATTTAATCTTTCTTGTGACATTGTTGACCTTAAGTAATTTTTTAATAATTTCAACTTTGAAAAAATTCTTTTCGCAGATGCTATCGTCACCGGCATAGTTAATAAGATTCGGTAAGCAATTAAAACATTAGGATAACAATCTGCAGCTTTAGTAAACTCAAGAATTTCAAGCGCCGACATGAACCCACTTAACAAAGTCATTTGCATCACTTTCATTTCAGAAAAAAAGTCATCTACATCAACATCCGACAAATTATTATGAGAAAAAATAATCTTAAAATTATCACAATATTCTCTTAATTTATTATCATCCAATGACTTCAACCTTGTAGAATCAATTAAAAATACAAAACTATTTTCAAAATTTTTTAATTGTTCAAATATATCTTTTAAAGAAGTAATTGACATATCAACAACAACCGGAAAATAATTAACTTTAAAAGATTCCTCTAGAGATTGTATTTCTTCATCATGATCATTCTCACCAATTTTTTTTTTCTAAAAACATGACGCTTAGTCAAAAAAGTTGGCTCTATGTTCATATCCAATGCAAGACTTTTAGCAATATTTATACTAGCTTCAAACCCCTAATTCCTATAGTTTTCAAAATATGACATTACATCTTCCAACTTCTTTATGGTAGTATCAAAACATATTGATTTAGATTGCAATTATTTGCTTACCACGTTGTTAGCAAATAAAATATCATACCAAATAACCATTCTAAGTAAGAAATCAAAACTTTGAAGCGCACTAGCCAAACTTTCTGCTTTAGCATCATTACCACAAGATTTATATAATTGTAACAAAGCTAACTTTATTTTAGGAGCATGACATGTAATATCTTTGACACTTTTAATTCGGCTTTTCCATCGAGTATCAGATAAAGATTTCACAATTATGAGATATTATCATATAAAATTTTCTATTTTTGGTAAAACTTGCAAACAATGAATATATACATTGCACAAACCCAAAAAATGAAATAGCTCGAACACAAGAATGTGCCATATCAAAAATAGAAAGATTAAGATTATGACAAGAGCATGGCCTATATAAAGCTCTAGGATTTATTTCAAGCAATCTCTTTTAAACACCTTGGTATTTTTCTTTCATATTAAAACCATTATCATATCCTTGGCCCCTTACATCATTAACGTTCAACTCAAGAGACTGTAATGCATTTATTAATTCATTAAAAAGCCTCAATCTAGATGTATCATTCACTTTCAAGAACTCTAAAAAGTACTCCTCTATTTTTATTTTGTTGCTTGACATATTTACACATCGCACTATTAGAGTCATTTGTTCTTGATGGCTTACATTAGGGGTACGATCAAGAATAACAGAAAAATACTTTACCTTCTGGATGATCTTTAGAATAAAAGTTCTAATACTATGGGCCAAGAGAGAAATTAGTTTATTCTGAATTTTATGACCAAAATAATGATAATGAATATTTTCATTTCGAATACGTCTAATATGGTCTTGTATTGGCAAATCAAATTCAACAATCATTTCAATTAGCCCTAAAAAAATTTCATTACTCTCATCGTAAATTTTCTCACTAGATTCTCGAAAAGCCAAATTATTTTTAGCAAGACATTTTACAACACTAATTATTCTTATTAAAACTTGTTGCCAACGTTCTTTCTCCTTTGAAATTTCTAGTTGTAAATCTTTATCAAGTGTTTGATTAGTTTTTAATCTCACTCTTAATCCACTCCAAACATCCATGTTAGTCATATGCTCAATGCTATTCTCATGTTGTTCGAGTCTTTCACTAAGATGCTTCCAATCATTAAATCCAGCATTTGCTAAACAACACTTGTTGTTTTACTTTGCAAACAATTTACAACAAAAACAATAAACTTTGTCCACATTTTTAGAATAGACCAACCATTTTCTATCGCTAATTTCCCCATTACTCAACTTTCTAGAAAAAATAAGCATATGAAAAATGCCTAAAATTATTGGCTAAGGGAAATTTCAAATTCGGTTCTCTTATAGGCCCTTTTCAACTAAAATATCTCTACTTATTATCAAGATTACTCCGATTTCTAGGATCATAAATGTCCAAAGGAGGGACTAAGTGTTGATCAATCTCAAAATCTTCAACAATAGATTCATTTTGTGCATGATTATGGTCATTTAAATTAGAAGCATCATCATCGATATGATTTAGGACATTAACATGGTCATTTGCATCAATAGCACAAATAATGGTATGATTTGGAGAACTATTAAGATCATTTAAATTAACAGTGACACCATTTAAATTTTCATTAGAATGTTCTCCTACTCTATTTTTAAAGAATTTGTCAAGTGCTCCTTTTTGTGATTCTATTAACTCATCTCTTTATTTTATTTTTCTTTTTTGACTACCAGACAAATGTTTTTTAGGTGACATTATATGACAATGTAACTAATGTAGAAAAGAATAATAGCACATGTGAAATAGGAAAATTCTCGATCAAAATATTTATATACTAAATCCGCAACACCGCAATGATTAAACTTTAAAACAATAGCACCTATAAACACATGAAAAAGATAATAAGCATTTGAATCACATCTTAAAAAACTATCAATATTGAAAGATTCAAGCTTATTAAAAAAATAAAAGAACAATCTTAACTAGAATTTAGAAATATATAAAAATAAGAAAAAAATAGAAACATGATCTTACCAAAAAATTTAAGAACAAGTTTCAATAGGATTTAAGGGGAGATTCTAGGGAACTACCCCTTAAATGACGGCTAAATAAAGGCTGACCGGGTAAAATTTTGTACACAAATTCTTACGAGCCTTGTACATAATTTCTTACAAAAACTGTAAGAAAACTGATATATACATGAAACGTTACAGCGTAAGGATTTGTGTACATACACAATTTTCTACGAGAAAACCTAATTTGCTACACAAAGTGTAAGGATTTGTGCATATACCGAAATTAGTACAAAATGTACGGAAAACCTTACAATATTAGTAGGAAAAACGCAATGTACCGAAATTCTTACAAAGTTTCACCAAAGGCCAAAAGGGCTGAACTTAGTGTAATAATTTGTGTACATATACAATTTCCTACGAAAATACCTAATTTGCTACACAAACTGTAAGGTTTTGTGTATATACCGAAATTACTACAAAACATACGGAAAACCTTACAATATTAGTAGGAAAAAATGTATGTACCGAAATTCTTACAAAGTTTCACCAAATGTCAAAAGGGCTCAACTTAGTGTAAGAATTTGTGTACATACACAATTTCCTACGAGAAAACTTAATTTGCTACAAAAAGTGTAAGGTTTTGTGTATATACCAAAATTACTACAAAAAGTACGAAAAACCTTACAATATTAGTAGGAAAAACGATATGTACCGAAATTCTTACAAAGTTTCACCAAAGGCCAAAATGGTTCAACTTAGTGTAAGAATTTTTGTACATACACAATTTCTTACGAAAAAACCTAATTTGCTACACACTGTAAGGATTTGTGTTTATACCGAAAATACTGCAAAAGTACGGAAAACCTTACAATATTAGTAGGGAAAACGATATGTACCGAAATGCTTACAAAGTTTCACCAAAGGCCAAAAGGATTCAACTTAGTGTAATAATTTGTGTACATACACAATTTCCAACAAGAAAACCTAATTTGCTACACAAAGTGTAAGGTTTTGTGTATATACCGAAATTACTACAAAACGTACGGAAAACCTTATAACATTAGTAGGAAAAACGGTATGTACCGAAATTCTTACAAAGTTTCACCAAAGGCCAAAATGGCTCAACTTAGTGTAAGAATTTGTGCACATACACAATTTTCTACAATAAAACATAATTTGCTAGACAAAGTGTAAGGTTTTGTGTATATACCGAAATTACTACAAAACGTATGAAAAATCTTACAATATTAGTAGGAAAAACAGTATGTACCGAAATCCTTATAAAGTTTCACCAAAGGCCAAAATGGCTCAACTTAGTGTAAGAATTTGTGTACACACACAATTTCCTACGAGAAAACTTAATTTGCTACACAAAGTGTAAGGTTTTGTGTATATACCGAAATTACTACAAAACGTACGGAAAACCTTACAATATTGGTAGGAAAAACGGTATGTACCGAAATTCTTACAAAATTTGAACTTGGTGTTTTTTTTTTAAATCGTACGGTTGTTGTTTACTCGGCTTCATCCAACTGCTGAGATTTATGGGTCGGTTTTAGTTGTTTTTTAAGCCCTTGGTTTTTAGAATTTTCTGGATTCAAGCACCACGATTGATGATAAGCAATTGTGATTTTGTGTTTGCGAGAAATATGAGAAATTGAAAAGTGAATAATAATTTTTAGATGAGTTGCAAAATATAGAAGAAAAGAGATGCAAGTTAATTATACTTGAATTTTTTCCACCTAATGAGTATTAAAGAGAAAAAATGACGTTAAATTTTTTCCATTAATATGAAAAATCTGGAAATATGGTAAATTGATGGTGGTAGAAATTTGGAAAGACGGTAGTTTAACAACTTAATAGGACTTCCTTTTGAATTTTCAGAAGGATATATTTAATTAGTGTTTTATGGGAATTAGAATCATTATTACCGTTAATATAAAAATCTAAAATGTCAATTAACATATTAATAAATTTATGAGCCCCATCATTTCACTTAGACATTTTTTAATTTATTATAAAAAAATAAGAAATATATTATATTAAGAATTTTTTAAAATTTATGGGCCCTGGGCGGTGCCCGGCCCAGAGCCGGCCCTGTTCCCACCCTCAAAATTTTTTTTCTAAATCCGCCACCGTTAATTATCATATGTTTTGATTGAATTTATGACATATTATTCTTTTTTTTTCTCATTCATTTTTCATTGCTTCACAACCATACCATGGCGTATGGTCTATGTTTCTCGTTACACGTTGTTTTAATTGTCAACAAAATTCCTTTGGATCCTGCATGGAAATTAACAAATGTTCCATTCCTGCAAGCAGCCAGCTAGCCTCCACTAGTCTCCACAAAGGAATAACAATACAACATGGTTTCAAAGTTAATTCAAAGTTGAAGACAATAAAAAAGTTAATGGAAAGTTGCTAAAATTAGCACAGTTTGACCAAGGGGTTGGAGGAGTCATCGTATCTAAAATTTTAAAATTAATATATAATTTAAATGTATTTTAATTTTTTTTATATTTTATATTAAAAATCTATTTTCGCCTCTAAATTTTGTAAGTTCATCTTACAAAATTTTATAAGTTTTTCCCATAACATAAAATCTTGTGTTCGCCTCCAAAATTTATAAGTTCATCGTACCTTTAACGTTCACTTCGCAGCTTTGAAACATCTCTTACCCACAATCCAGGTTTTACTTTGTTTCCTTTAATCTTTTACCCACCAAGGATAAACAGTAAGAACCTTTACAGCTCTACCATGTTTTAACAATATCTAAAATATGGACCAACCTATAAAACTCTATAGGGTGAACCTATAAAATATGAAACTAGATTTGTAAATTCTAACATAGGATACAAAAATTCAAATCCAGCTCGATCCAATTGTAAAAAGTTCATGATCCAAACCTAAAATCCAAACTTGAATGTTAAATTCGATACGGTTTAAACTTAAAAATTTCTCATATGATAAACTTAAATAATCTGAATCCAAATTTAAAAGTGACTTGAATATAAAATAAAATTAACTCAAAATAATGTGACACCTAGTAAGTCGTTTTAATCTAACCTAAACTAGTCCAACCATTCAATTGACCTTTTCAGTTTTTTTTTTTTTTTTTTTTGTAAAACATTCTCTTCTTTTCTATTAAAACTGTGAACAGAATGAAATCATGAGATTGGATTAGGGTGTGTAGGCCTTGGCCTTTTGCCAAGAAATAATACATGATAACCAATTAATTGAATGGGTTTTTATATTTTAAATGGGCAATTTGAGCCCATTTCAAGCAATATCATTATTCCAGCTAAGCTTGTACTAAGGCTTAGTTTGTGGTTGCTTTTAAAAAGTGTGGTAAAAAAAGTGATTTTCAAACTAACTGTTGAAAAGTAGTTTTGAAAAACTGGTTAGTGTTTGTCATTGAAGTTAAAAAGTAATTTTCATGAGATAAAAAGTCTATTTTAGACATAATATTAAAAAGTAAAAGTAAATTTTGGTGATTGTTCAAATTAATTAATGTTATGATTTATGAAATAAATCAATTTCAATTATAATAAAAAAATATTATTTTATAAAATTTAATTAGAAATATAAATTACATTCTAGATTATATACGGACATACCACTTACACATTAATAATAAATATAAAATAAAGTACAAATAAAACAATTTTATTCTCAATATAAATATTATAAAATATATATTATTTTACAATTATGTATGCATAAACATTATTTTAACAATAAATTATAATTAAATAATAAGGGTAGAAAAGTAATTTTATTTTCAAACTAGCTTTTCCAACCAAGAAGCTATGAAATCCAGCTTCTTGGTTTGGGTAAAAAAGCTAGTTTTAAAAGCAACCAAAAACAGACTGTTTTAACTAAAAGCACTTAAAAAAGTAATTTTTGGTTGCGAAACGCAACCAAAAACAGACCCTAAGTCGTACTCTAACTACTTTCCAAAATTCGGTACAAATTTTTTAATCATAATCATAAATAAAATTTCATATATTAATAATTCGTATTAAATACTTCAATAACGTATAATAATCGGTCCAAAAGAAATTGTCGAGTTACATACTAAAGCATGTTTAAAAATCTGAGTAAATTATATTTTAATTACTTATGAGTTTGATAATAAATAAGTCACATTTATTTTAAAATTTACAAATATGTCACTCAACTTTAAATATTAGAAAAGAATAATAATGTGACCCGTATAATAACAATTTAAAGTTGAAATGGTGATGTAGAACAACTAATTGTATATAAATGCTTATAATGGAATACAAGAAAGAAATATTTCAAAGGTAAGAGGAGCTATACGTGTTAGCATGACAAAATCTAAATTATTGCACTAATTCTGTGTTGATTTGTTTTTTTAATAGTCTAAAGGTGATTACAAAGTAGTATATGTTCATATATATTCTTAACCTTTTGACGATGCACACACATCTTGTAGGCAGTGCAACTGAACTCGAGTCTCCTAAGATGAACATCATCCGCTTTTTCACTAAAACTATTTGTTGGGTTCCTGTATTGATTTGTTTTAAATAGAATAAACCAGGTAGAAAGAGCGACGTGGATAGAAGTGGCTGGTATGCCACTGCATTGCTGGAACAATATCACTTTTAGAAGGGTGGCAGAAGTCTGGGGGAAGTGTGAAGCTTTTGGTGAGAACGCGAACTGCACCATGGACTGCGAAAGGATGACTATCCTGATCTCAACTTCTCAGGCGGCGAAAATAGACGAATCGATTGAGTTGGAAGTTGGTAACATAGTTCATACTATACGTGTGACTGAGATAGGATTCTCAGATTCACAAGAACAAACTCGGTGTGAAGATGGTAAAAAGGAAATAAAGGAGAACAGTGTAGATCAAAGTTCCAACTTTTCGGATTCTTCATCGGAAGCGGCCCGGAGCAAGTCACCGGAGGTTGAGAGGAGACACGAGTCCCAAGAGACGGACGAGGCCTTGAATGCTGTTTTGGTTGGGAAGAGACATTTTGAGGAAAACGGCTTGATGAACGTGGAGTTCGAAAGAGATTTAGGGGAATGTGTACTAAAGGGCTGCAAAATTAACGAGGGTGTCGCCGACATATCAAAAAATCCTAGTGAGGTGTATAAGGTGTTAATCAGACATATGGACCCCACTGATATTGAAAGTAAGGGGATAAAAAGGTGGTCAGATGTAGTCTCTAACTCGGCTGTTAAAAGTGCTAAAGGAATACAATGTAACGAAGATGATGTTAGTGGGCTAAGGGAAGAAGTCAATGTGGGGGGTGTTGGGCCTTCAGATGAGACAAAAAAAGGAGAGGAGATTATTGTTAAGTTAAATGATATGAACAACAAGGTACTCTCCCCTCAGGCTGTAGAAGACATCAAGAATATGGGTTTTACTGTTCAGGAGGTAGTGGGTCCTAGTAATTCAGTGAACCTTGGGCCCATTAGTGAGTTCAACAACAAGTCGGAATGGGAGGCCTGTGTAGATGAGCAAAATAGACATGAAGATAATGCCTTGGTGAAGGAAAATAAGGTAGGGCTCATAAACATCGAAACATTAGAAGAGGTTAATGAGAGAGAGGCTTTTTTTTTCAGAACTAGATTCTACAAAACAAAGAGGAAAGCGCTACGGATCGTTGGCGGAATACCAAGACAGAGTACTCACGGAGTTGGAACAAAAAAAAGGACCGAGCTTTGAAAAGGTAAAAAAAGAATGTGTCTCCAGGTTTGTCAGGAAAATCGCTCACGGATTCTAATATGGTATATAGGTGGGATATGCTAACAAGGGAGGCAAGAAAAGCTTTGGAGCTTGGAAAGAGTCTTGGTGTTGAAATTGAAGGGGGTGAGAGTGAGGCAGTGAAGGAAATCGCACTCCTGGAAGGGAATTCTTGAAGACGATGATCTAATAAGTAAGGGGTAGGATGAGGATAGTTACTTGGAACGTTAGGGGTTGGGTTCGGAGGTGAAGGTATCCACAATAAGAAGGCTTTTGAGTTTGCAAAAAGCGGAGATAGTGTTCTTGCAAGAGACGAAGAAGGATTCAATGTTGGGGGATGAGGTTCGCAAAATATGGTTCCATGACGATTTTGAATATAGATTGTCGGAGGCTTCAGGCAGATTTGGAGGCATCGCGACAATTTGGCAAAAATCAAAGTTTTTACTAGAAGGTGAATTTATAAACCCTAACTTCATTCTTTTGCGTGGAAAGTGGGTGCAGTATGACTTGGTGTTTACACTTGTTAATGTGTATGCCCCATGTACAGTAGCAGATCAGGTAACCCTGTGGAAGAGATTGGAAAATCTGAAAGGTAACAAGCAATGTAATTGGATCATTGGCGGCGATTTTAACGCAACCAAGAATAAGAGCGAGCGCAGTGGCTGTGTTAGTAAGGGGACATGGGTAAATGAATTTAATGAATTTATTAACATATATGACTTAGTTGATTTACCAATGGTGGGGAGGAAATTCACATGGTTTGGCCCCAAGAATAGGAAGAGTAGATTGGATAGGTTTTTAATTGATTCCAATGGCATGGTGGTGCTTAAGGATGTGGTTCAAACAGGCTTGGCATGTTCAATCTCAGACCATATTCATGTTTCTCTGTCGACTGAGTTGGTGGATTAGGGGCTGAGACCTTTTAAATTTGTAAACGCATGGCTGCACAATGAGGGGGTGTAGAGAGGTAATCAAGGAAATGTTTAATAAGGGGAATGGTAACATATCGGACGTGGCTGTGAAATTGAAGAAATTGAAAATGGCTCTGAAAAAATGGAATAGTGAGCACTGTGAAAACTTTAATATTCGTATTCAGGAAATTGAAGCCAAAATAAAGCAGCTTGAAGATAACGACAATGGGACTTCTTTAGATAGCAGCATTGATGTTGTATTAAAGGAGTGCAAAAAGGAACACTGGGAAACATTGAGGCTTCAAGAGGATTTATAGAAACAAAAAGCGTGAATTACCTGGTCCCTGAAAGGAGATTTAAACAAGTCCTTTTTTCATAAGGCAGTGAAAATTCGAGCAAATAAAGCTGCGATTAGTGGTATAAAATTTGGAGGCAGTTGGTGTGGGGATTTTAGAAGACTAAAACAGAAGATTTTTGATTACTTCCTTAACCATTTCGAATGCAAGAGGCGGCCTTGGAGGGGAAGAATAAACCTTAATTTCAAAAAACTCTCGAGGGGAGATGTTGTGATGCTGGAAGAACCTTTTACGATTGAGGAGATTCACTCTGCAGTTTGGAGTTGTGATGAAAACAAAAGCCTTGGCCCGGATGGTTTTAATATGAAGTTTTTCAAAAATTGCTGGAACGAGGTGAAGGATGGCCTTTGTATGTTGTTGAATGTTTTTCACAGTACATGCAAGTTTAATTCAGACATCAATGCATCTTTCATAGCACTTATTCCCAAGTCGAATAATCCTGTTGAAATTTCAGATTTTCGCCCTATTAGCCTGGTAAGTTCAGTGTATAAAATTGTAGCCAAATTGCTCTCGTTCAGACTAAAAAAAGTGATCGACTTGCTGATTAGTGAGACACAGTGTGCTTTTGTGAAAGGCCATCAGATTTTTGATGGTATACTTATTTCGAACGAGATTATTCACCCTGTGATGAAGAGAGGAGAAGAGACAGGGGTGTTACACTTAAACTAATTTTTTTAAAGGCATATGACAGCGTAAGATGGGAATTTTTAGAGATGGTTTTGATTAAAATGGGGTTCGGTTACAGATGGAGGATGTGGATTTGGGAGTGCCTATCAACAACAAGAATTTCAGTATTGGTCAATGAGAATCCGACAAAGGAATTCAAGATGAAAAAGGGACTAAGACAAGGCGATCCCTTATCCTCTTTTTTGTTTATAATTGTGACTGAAGCGCTACACCTGTTACTTAAGGCAGCAGTAGAAAAAAGGTGCTATTGGAGGAATCAATGACGTCATTCTGGGGAAAGAAATCTCACATATGCAGTTCGCAGACGATACTATCCTTTTTCTAAGGCCCGAGGTAGAGGTTCTACTTAACTTGAAATATTTATTGCGGTGTTTCGAAGCTTGCTCAGGATTAAGTATAAACTTTCAGAAATCTTGTGTGATTGGGATTGAAGTGGGGCAGTCTAAAATTGAGGCTTTAGCTCGAGTGTGTGGCTGTCAAATTGGAAAACTTCCATTCAAATATCTGGGCATTCCATTAGGAGTTGATCCGAGAAGAGTGAAGTCTTGGGATCCGGTGGTAGATAGGTTTCGATCGAAACTGGCAGGTTGGAAAAGCACTAATTTGTCTTTCGCGGGGAGAGTGGTGCTTATCAACTCGGTCCTATCATCTCTACCAATGTATTATATGTCCTTATTTGAAATACCAAGCTCTGTCATATTGAAGATTGAAAAGCCGAGGAGAGGTTTTCTATGGGGTCATTCGAATGGTAAGTTGAAAATTGCGAAGGTTAATTGGAATACGATATGTTTGCCAAAACGTAATGGAGGCGCGGGGGTGATTCACTTAAAGGCGAAAAATAAGGCTCTCCTAGCAAAATGGGGATGGAGATATGCAACGGAAAGCCAGGCTCTATGGCGAAAGGTAATCTGCCACAAGTATGGTGGTTCTTCACTAAGTTGGAATATGAACATCTCGAAGCCTAAAAAAAATGTCACTGGTGTGGCGTGGAATAGTGAAAAATTGAACGAGTGTTGAAGTTAACAAATGGGTTGATGAAGCGGCTTTTAGGTGGTTGGTGGGAGATGGGAGGTCTGCACTCTTTTGGGAAGATTTATGGTCGGGTTATAGGCCATTTCGATGTTGCTTTCCAAGGTTGTACAGATTAGTGAAGCACAAAGGTGTGGTAGTCTTGGAAATGTTGAGTTCTGCAGGGTATAGAAATTTGGATTGGACAATGCTCTTCTCTCGGGCGCTTCTGCACAGGGAAGTTGAGATGGTCTTTGAGCTCAAGAAGCTAATTGTTGGTGTGAAACTAAATGCAGAAATCCCAGATCGCATAATTTGGATCCATGATAAAGTTGGGATTTTTTCTGTGAGAAAGTTGACCGATCTCCTAGTTACAATAAATTTAGAGAAGCCTGAATTTAATTTTGATAGGATTTGGAATTTGAAAGTTCCTCCAAAGGTTAAGGTCTTCTTGTGGATGCTGAAAATTGACAGGATTCCTACAAAAATTTTCCTTAGTAAAAGAGGTGTGAAGCTAAATGACTCTCAAGGCTTATGTTGTTGGTGTAATGTTTGCCAAGAGGACTCGGATCACCTGTTTTTTCGATGTAGTTTTATGGATGTTTTTTGGCGTGAATTCTGCGAATGGTGGAAATGTCAGTGGCAGGGTGTTTATAATGTGGAAAACTTTTTTTTTTTGCTTCAATGAGGTGTTTGCAGGCACCTTGAAGTCCATTTGGCTGGTATCGATTGGGCCGCTGTTTGGAGCATTTGGTTAGTAAGAAATGAAAAAGTGTTCCAAGATAAAGCTCAAAACACGAAGGACTTGTTGTTTTTCACTAAGCTTCGAGCTTTGTTCTGGCTCAAAGCCACCAAAGATGATAGTTTGTTAAACTTGGATGAGTGGTGGGATAATCCTAGAGGCGTTTTTGAGCTCAAGACACAGTTAGAGGTAGAAGGTACATTTTGGATGCCTCCATCTGCTGTTTTTGTGAAGTTTAATGTCGATGGTGCTGCCAAAGAAGAAGAGGCTGGGTGCGGGGGCGTGTTGCGAACAGAGGAGGGGATCATGAGAGCAATTTTTTCAGGGCCTGTAGAGGGTATCGGAGTGGAATTTGCAGAAATTTCAGCTATAAAAGTGGCCCTGGAGGTGTTTCTAGAGATTAATTGGAAAGGAAACGAGATCTTGGTTATCGAATCTGACTCGTTGCTGGCCATAAACTGGTTAAGTGATAAATCCAAACGTCCATGGCGATGGTGGCCGCTCTTGCTGAAATTGAAAACTTGGTGCGTTTAATTGGAAGGGTGCAGTTTAAACACGTGCGTAGGAGTTGTAACACTATGGCGGATCACTTGGCGAAAGATGGAATACATCGGCCAAACCTCTTTAAAGCATGGTGGTAGGATTTGGATCCGGGAATGGGGCTGGTGGGTAAAGACGGACCAGATAAACAAGGTTGGAGATTTTGTGTATTAGGCGCAACCTTCAAAAGCTTGGAGTGGGATCTCCCTCGGACATAATTGCATAATAGGAGCTTGAGGTTCTTGTAGCCCCTCAAAGTGCAGGTAGTCAATTATATTGCTTCATTTTGAGTGTGAAGACTTGGTGATGTAAGCATACTGTAGTTGTTGCCGGGTTAAGGTGTTCAATGTGTTGGTTGACATTTTATTACATACTGCTTTAGGCTTTTGGTCTTGCAGATTAGGTTGGGGTAGTAAGGTTTGTATTCACGCATGTTTTGTAGGGAGTTTTGTTGTTGTTTTTGGTTTTGCGGATCTTGTCTTTAGGATGGTGTGGGTGGAGAATTTTGATTTTGTTGCGGTTTATGTTCTACGTTGTGTGTACTCTTTTCCTCTATATAGGTTTAGAGAGGTTTTTAACGAGGCACGCAGCGTGGACGAAAGCTTTTAAGTTATATTGAATAAAACTTAAGATTGTCGAGCAAAAAAAAAGAAAGTTTTTTATTTTAAAAAATGAATACGCTCGATGAAGTAATATCATTATGAATTAATTTGTATCTAAATTATAACCTTCATTTTAAATTGGCCCTCCAATATTTTAATTGTTTTAATTTTATCTTCAAACTATGATGCTCATTCTAAATTAGTCCTTAAAATTTTTAACATTCCGATTTCTTCTTCAAACTATGACCATCATTCTAAATTAGTCCCCAAACTTTTAAACATTTTAATTTCATCTCCAAATTATCGGTATATACTAATCATAACCGATGTTAATAAAACTGTTATGAAATTTGTTAATTGCCATGTAAACATTGATGTGAATTATGTAATAATATGATGGTGTATCAACGTTAATTTGAGGATGACATTAGAACGTTGCAAAGTTTAGAGACCAATTTAAAATGAGGATCATAATTTTGGGATAAAATTGGAACGTTCAAAAGTTTGAGGACCAATTTTGAATTGGAGTCATAGTTTGAGGATGAAATTAGGATATTGAAAAGTTCAGTGACCAATTTAAAATGTGGATCATTGTTCGGGGACATGTAATTTAATTAACTCAGTTATTATTTTACCTCTTATAATATTTTATCTATCTTTTTATATATTAAATATATAAAAATATTAGATATGTAAATATATTATACATCTTTTATATATATTTACATTATACATGGCTAAAAATTGTATATATTGAAATCATATTAATGATTCGTGAATACATTATATATTATCAATGACGAGGCTCTTTAAGGTGACAAGGGGCCTAGCTCCTATAACCAATTTTAAATATTTAATAAATTTTGATGTAATTGTAATTTGGTCTATGTAAAATAATAAATATGTAAATTTAAAAATATAAAAATTTATTAAATATTTAATTAAATAGGGGTGGAATTAAAGAAAACTATTTATGCATGTAAACTTTTTGTTCTAATAATAATTTAGGTCCATATAAGTTTAAGTATTACACAAACTATGCCGTGTCCACTGAATTTTGAGTTTAAATACTTAATAAGCATTATAGTTTTTAAATTCAATATTTTGTCTCCTCCTAACTTCATCCTTATCTATATATATATATATATATATATATATATGCTAGGCAAATATAATTTTATTGATGGAGATATATCACCTAAACCTAATATGTGTGACTCGTTAAAAGCTTCCCTAAACTTAGATGGAGAAAAAGAGTACAACACATACAGATGTAATGCAACACCAAATTTCATAGTCTGTAATACACATGGTCTAAGCATTCCAAATTAAATAAACCAAACTTGGCTAAGGGAAACAAAACTTCAAACTACACACCAAATAACTATGCAAGACCAGGCCTCACCATTTATCTAAGCCAGACCAGATTAGCAATTAACAGACGGAACACGTCCTGTGTATACACCTCGTCTAAGTCACCACCAAGCCTTGAAAATCCATTGGCGTTGCATCCCGTCCCTGGCAAGGCAAGCCGCCATATGATTGCTATTCCTGTCGACGTGAGAGAATTGAACATTTGAGATTTTACTAACTAATTTATCCACAGCCACCATCGCCAAGGTCTGAGCAGTGTGTTTTGGAGGCAACTCAATACCTTTCTGGAATCAGTTTCGATAAGCATAATTGTCCTCGCAGCCCACTTGACTTGTAAAAAAATTTCCAATGCAATTTTAATTGTAACAATAACTGCAAAATCCTCCCCATGACTCTCAACAGGACTTCTTTAGATGCTCTCTGTTATAAGTCTAGAAGAGTCAGGTGGTTGTATTGTGGTTGAGATGAGTCAGCAAGTCAGTTTAGGTTGTTATTGTTAGTAACTGACTTTAGCTGAGTCATCTAACTCACTAACTCTTGTATAAAATCAACGCAATCTTAGTTTTTGAGATATTATGGGTTTCATTAATAAAATTAGAGAGTATCGTCCTCTCTTTACTAAAGCTTCATATGTTCTCTATTAGTCAGAATTCCTTCATGGTATCTTTCACCGAAAAAGGTTCTGGAGTTTGTTGATTTTGTTATATTCTCTTTTCTACTGTGTTTCGTCTTCGTTGTCTTCACTCTTGCTGCGTGTTTAGGTTGTGATTGTGGACTGGGCTGGTGACTCGATAACTGTAAGGTTTCCGTACTCACTCGCTTTAAGTCTTTACATCAATTCTCCTTTCTACTTTGAAATTGTTCTTTGTCATATGGATGTCTGTTTCTTGATGATTGCTGTGAAACAGATTAGTGAATCATGAATGATTTTTAGATTGGAGATTGTGTCGAATTGGTGTTTGTTTTGCCTTTACGACATCACAGTCTATTCATGCGTTGCTCGTTGAGTTTCTATTGGGAATATGTTCTGATTCTAGGTTTTCGTTTTTGGATTGGTTGATTTCGCTTCTTGATTTCTGTTCTCGCGGCTTGTTTAGTGTTTGATTCTGAGCTTTTCGTTTGAGTGAACTATTGCATCTTGAATGCTTATCATCTGTTCGACAATTTGTCTCTGAGTACTGCGGTTGGTTGATTTTTTGGCTCTGTAATTTGTTCGACTCTTCTGGATCTTCTTATGGCTGGTGAATCAAGTGATAGCTCTAGTTCGATTCCTGCGTCTCTATTAATTGATACTAGTTCTTATACTGTTCAAAAATTGCCAAAGCTTGATACTGTAAAATTGAGTGAAGGTAGTTATGTGTTATGGAAACATCAAGTCATGTTGGTTGTTGAAGGGTATGAGTTAATGTCCTTTCTGTCTGATCACAAGGTGCCTAATAAAACTGTGGTTAATGAGTCTAGTCAAACGGTTCCTAATCCGATTTTTCTAGCTTACTTGAAGCAAGATAAATTTCTTGCATCTTGGCTTCTTTCAACTGTCTCTGCAGATTTGCTTCCACACCTCACTGGCTTGGCATCTTCTCGGGCTATTTGGGATGCACTTGCCAGGAGGTTTGTTGCTAGGTCTTCCACCAAAATTTCTTCCTTGAGACATAGTTTACATTCTCAAAGGAAACGTGGACAGACTGTTAGTGAATATCTTGCTAAAATCAAGTTGATTTGTGATACATTGAATGCTTCAGGGCATGTTGTTTCTGATCAGGAACAGGTTAGTGTTGTGCTTTCAGGGCTTTCAGCTGAGTTTGAGAGTGTTATTTCAGTTGCTTCGAGAGAAACTCTTACTCTAGAGAGTCTATCTGAGATGCTATACTGTGAGGCTCGTCAGCAAGAATTTTTTGTTGATGGGCTTTCTATTCAAGCCAACATGGTCACTCGTACTGCTAATAAAGCTGGTTCCTACAACACTAATGATCATGACCATTCTGTCTCTGAGGTTGTATCTGATCCATCTTCTCAACAGTTGGAGAGTTCTGGGTTTAATTCTGCTTTGAGAAGGCAGCGTTCGGCCTCTTTTCGTGGAAGAGGGCGTGGACGTTTTGGTAACAATCGTCCTCGGTGTCAGTTATGTGGCCGTTATGGACATTTGGTGCACAAGTGTTGGTATAGGTTTGATCAGACCTATCCTGGTGTTCTGTCTGGTGAAAATGTCTCTCGTAGTTCTTCACCCAACTTAGGCAACTCTGCTCAGTCGGGGTTTACCTCTCATTCTGACCATACTGGATCTGTTTTGCATTCTTCTTCGAATTCTCCTCAAGTCTACACACATGTTTTTCCTGCTAATTCTATGTTTGTGCAGCCTTATGTTTCTGCTGGCTCGGGTGTGACTACTGGTCATCAGGGTCAGGTTGCGTCTGTTCCTCTACCTGTCACCCCTTCTTCTTCTCATCCTTCTAGGATACATGCTCCTATGATGGCTAACTCGTTCTCCCCTGCTATGAGTGGTGTTGTTTCTCGTGAAGCTGTCTGGTATCCCGACTCGGGTGCAACGCATCACATCACGAGTGATCGTTCAAATCTTCAAACTGAGGCAGCTTATACAGGTATGGATTCTTTGAGTATGGGAAATGGTCATGAAGTTCAAATTACTCATGTTGGATTAGGTAATGTTGTTGCTTCGAATCGAACTTTAGTTTTGCGAAATCTTTTATGTGTACCAGGCATAAAGCGAAACTTGTTATATGTTTCACAATTTGCCCGTGACAATTCTGTTTATTTTGAGTTTCATCCTCACAAGTGCTTTGTAAGGATGTTCAGACCAAGGAAATACTTTTGGAGGGGAAGCTCACTCATGAAGGTCTCTATGAGTTGAAGTCTTCAAGAGCTGCTGCTGGGAGTGCGTTGTCTTCTTCTTTTGTAAATAAACAGCTGGTTGTGGATAATAAGTTTGAATCTTGTATGGTTTCTGTTGATTCAAGTAATAGTCTTGTCTTGTGTAATGTTTCGAAGCCTGAATCTATGGAGTTGTGGCATAAGAGATTGGGTCATCCCTCTCTTTCTACTCTTAAGTCAATATTACGGTCTTGTAATATACATGTTAATGATGACAAGTTGTTACCGTTATGTGATTCATGTCTTCAGGGTAAGGCTCATAGATTACCATTTCAATTATCCACTACGGTATATGATGACCCCTTTCAATTGTGGTTTCTGATGTATGGGGCCCGACCCATACATCTTCCGAAGGCTTTTTATATTATGTTTCGTTTATAGACATTTATAACCGTTTTTCTTGGGTATATTTACTTAAGAAAAAATCTGATGTTTTTCAAAGTTTTATTGATTTTTACACCTTGGTGAAAGTTCAATTTGGGTGTTGCATCAAAGCACTTCAAACGGATGGTGGAGGTGAGTATACCGCTCTTGTTGAGTGGCTTCAACGGAATAGGATTGTTCATCAGGTGTCGTGTCCGTATACGTCGGAGCAAAACGGCAAGGTTGAATGGAAGCATCGGCATATTGTTGAAATGGGTCTAACCTTGTTAGCACAGGCTGGTCTTTCTTTTAAATATTGGAGTCATGCTTTTATCACTTTGGTGCTTTTGATTAATCGTCTACCTACTACGGTTTTGAATGGATCTTCACCTTATGAAATGTTGTATAAACATAAACTGGAATATGGAGATTTAAAAGCATTTGGGTGTGCATGTTATCCTTTACTTCGGCCGTTTAATCAACATAAGTTGGATTTTCGTTCGAAGAGGTGTGTGTTTATAGGGAATAGTCCTAAGCACAAAGGCTTCAAGTGTCTTGATGATAATGGGCGAATTTTTATTTCGCGTCATGTTGTCTTTGATGAAACTCAATATCCTATGCGATTGTTGCCAAATTCTTCTAAAGTTACTGACTCCTCTGATGATACTAGGGTCACAAGCACATTACCTTTACTTCGTTACACTAATTTGGCCCAGTCTTCTTCTAATAGTCCTGGTTCGGTGGACGGGCCTGCTTCGGATGTTATGTGTCCATCTGCTAGATCTGCTCGTGATTCTTCTGATCCGTGTTTTGAGCCTATGGTTGATAGGCCCAGTTCGGTGCAGCCAGTTATTTCGGTTCCTAATGATCAGCCAGCATCTACTGTTAATGTCAGTATTGGCTTGGCTCCTGGATTGGATTCTGAGTTGGGCTCTTCTCCGCAGCCACGACCTGTTGCTTCTTCTCTCATAAATGGATTTGGCTCTACTCAGTCTGCTCATTGTGGGCCTCAAGTTGCTGAACCCACCTGTGTTTTGCACCCTGATCCGGTTGTCACTTCTGATCCGTTGGTGAACTTGGATCCGATAGTGAATCCGGATCCGCTAGTGAATCCGGATCCGATGGTAAATTCTTTTCTAGATAATGTTGGGTCCTCTCCTGCGAATGACTTGTTTGGCCCATCTTTTTCTGGTGCTAATGGTCCGGTCTCTTCTTCTCCTGATGACTTTTCTCATTTAGGGTTTGTTCCCTCGCCGACGTTAGCTGTCTCGTCCTTGCAACAGTCTTGTAGTCCTTCGTCTTCAGGCTCTTCTGATAATTTGGTTGAAGGTTGTCGGTCTACTGGTTTCTCTTCCTCTACGGATTTTGTTGTTGGTAGGGTTTCAGATCTTCAAACATCTTTGGTTCCAGACAGTTCTCTTGTGGCTTCCAGTAATCGATCCTCTGCTGATGTGGTTTGTGGTCCTCCGATAGTCAATGCTCATCCTATGGTGACTAGAGGCAAGGATGGAATTCGAAAACCTAAGGTTTTCCTCACTCAAGTGGCGAAGGTGTCAGAACCATAGACTATTCGTGAGGCGTTTCGCAGTGAGCATTGGACGCGTGCGGCTCAAGAGGAATACGCAGCGCTGCTACATAATAATACTTGGTATCTTGTCGATTTACCTCCAAATCGGACTCCGGTCAGTTGTAAATGGATTTTTAAAGCTAAGCAAAATTCAGACGGCTCGATTTCTCGGTACAAGGCACGTCTCGTTGCAAAGGGGTTTCTGCAGCAAGCTGGGTTTGATTTCCGGGAGACTTTTAGTCCGGTAGTTAAGCCTGTGACGGTGCGTACTATTCTCTCGCTTGCTATTTCCAATGGCTGGAGTTTTCGCCAAGTGGACATTAACAACGCGTTTCTAAACGGGGAGTTGGCTGAGGAGGTTTACATGGTGCAGCCTCCAGGATTCGAGCAAGGCGATAAAAGGTTAGTCTGTAAGTTGCACAAGGCTATTTATGGCTTGAAACAAGCCCCTCGGGCTTGGTTTGATAAACTTCGAACTTATCTGCAGACTGTTGGTTTTCATTCTTCTAGGTCTGATTCGTCATTGTTTGTTTACACTGCTAATGATGTTCTGGTTTATCTTTTAGTATATGTTGACGATATAATTGTGACAGGAAGTAGTGATGAGGTTGTTCAAAGGATAATTGATGATTTGAATAATACCTTTTCACTCAAGGATTTAGGAATACTAGCTTATTTTTTGGGTATAGAAGTCATGCATGAAGATGGTGGATTGTGGTTAAGTCAACGTAAATACATTACTGAATTGTTACAGAAAAGTGGGCTCGATAAATCGAAAGGCTTACCAACTCCTATGGTGTCGAGTTGTTCTTTGTCTGTCTCGTCTGGGTCTTCAATTGATAATGTAACTGAGTATAGGAGCATTGTAGGTGCCTTGCAATATATTGTCATCACGCGGCCTGACATTGCCTTTGCAGTTAATAGGGTTTGTCAGTTTATGCAGAACCCTTTAGATACTCACTTTCAAGCAGTTAAGCGTATACTACGGTATCTTCAAGGCACTATTGATTATGGCTTGCATTTCTCAGCTTCTTCTAGGCTTGATATTACTACATTTGCTGATGCTAACTGGGGTTCTGATGTTGATGATCGAAGATCCACTACGGGATTCTGTTTGTTTTTTGGTGGAAATTCTGTTTCGTGGGGTTGTAAAAAGCAGTCTGTTGTCTCTCGATCAACAGCTGAGGCTGAGTATCGGGCAGTAGCTTGTGCTACAACAGAAATTTTATGGTTTTAATCTCTTCTTCAAGAGCTTCATGTGTCTTCTGTGGGACGACCTGTTCTGTGGTGTGACAACTCTAGTGCTGTGGCAGTCTCAGCAAATCCGGTGTTACATTTCAAGTTCAAACATGTTAAGCTTGACTTATATTTTGTTCGTGAAAAAGTGGCTGCTGGTACTTTAGTGGTAAATGAGGTACATGCATCTGAGCAGGTTGCTGATATTTTGACGAAACCTCTATCTGTATCCTTGTTTGCTAAGTTTCGTCAACATCTTGTTGTTTTACCTATCTCTCTGGTATAGGTTGTAGGTTGTATTGGTTTGTTTGTTCCATGGGTTGTTTGTTTCTGGTTGCAGGTTCGTGATCAGGTGATGTGTGAATATTCTGGTGTTATTTTTCCTGCTTTATTTTGTTTGTTTTCACAGGTTGGATTTCAAGGTTGACTTGAAGCAGATCAAGATAAAGAAAGTATGGAGAATGTTATAAGTCTAGAAGAGTCAGGTGGTTGTATTGTGGTTGAGATGAGTCAGCAAGTCAGTTTAGGTTGTTATTGTTAGTAACTGACTTTAGCTGAGTCATCTAACTCACTAACTCTTGTATAAAATCAACCCAGTCTCAGTTTTTGAGATATTATGGGTTTCATTAATAAAATTAGAGAGTACCATCCTCTCTTTACTAAAGCTTCATATGTTCTCTATTAGTCAGAATTCCTTCACTCTCAAACTTGAAGTCACCTCCCAATTGCCTTTCAACCAAAAGCAGTAGGCTAAGGCCTTCCCCAATATCCTTGGACTCATCAAGAATCAACATTGCTTCATATACAGTGATGCAAAAGGCAGTAACTCCCACTTAACCACAACAAGGGTTGCGAGTCTACCACCAAGCATTGTAAGAAAAAATATAACATAAGCCGAAATAGGAACTCTGACCTTGATCCTGTCATATCTATAAGGCCTGAGTTACCACCATTGCTTATGAGCACCGACCATTGCAAGCTCACTTGTAGACTAACTTTTTCCACCATTTGAACATGAAATAATTTCTCAATATGAATTATTATCTCATACGTCCACAATCGAAAAAAATCTACAAACATGATTTTAATGTCATGTGTTTTTATTTAGGGTTTAATGTTTAGATTTAAGATTTAAGTTTATATGTTATAATTTAAGGATTAGGGTTTATGATATTCGAATATGTCATATGTCATTTAAATAGAGTATTTTTTCAATGTTAGTGCATGAAATACTAACCCTTTAAATATTAAGAATATATAATCTGATCTATATAATTATTCCATGTACAAGTACTCGTAGAAACTTTGTTTACACAAACGTCTTAGTTTTAGGGTTTAGGTACCACGTTTAGGGTTTAATGTTTAGATTTAAGATTTAAGTTTATATGTTATAATTTAAGGATTAGGGTTTATGATATTCGAATATGTCATATGTCATTTAAATAGAGTATTTTTTCAATGTTAGTGCATGAAATACTAACCCTTTAAATATTAAGAATATATAATCTGATCTATATAATTATTCCATGTACAAGTACTCGTAGAAACTTTGTTTACACAAACGTCTTAGTTTTAGGGTTTAGGTATCACGTTTAGGGTTTAAGGATTTAAGTGTAGTAATTTTGGAATTTAGGGAGCGTTGATAGAATTTTAGGTTTAGGGTTAAAATTTAGGATTTAGAAATTAAAACATAATTCTCTAAGCCTTAAATTCTAACCCGAAACACTAAATTCTAACAATGGATCCTAAATTATAAAGTCCTAAACTAAAACCCTAAACCTTAAAATTAAGGCACTCGTGATAACAAAATGTTTTCACCTTCTGTATATGGGATAATAATCCATATATGCCTTAATTAATAATTTTCAATTTTATGATACCATGAGTGCCTAACATCCATAGAAACTGTGTCTTACTATATATATTTCTTGCATTTTTCCCTTGATAGAAGGCTAGGTCAAATGAAACTCTGAACTTGTTGAAAATGAAGGCAAAGGCAATCACGTGAGCTGCAAACATTACTTTTTCTTCACCCTCTAATTATGTTTTTAATCCCACAAGAAGAAAAGATGTTAAAAAATGGCTGTCATTGCCTACTTTCTGAGCCCATAGAATTGGATATATTTCTCAACACACGCATATAATTAATTAATTAATTAATTAATTAATTAATTGTAGTTGATGAGTAAAAGTAGCAGCTAGCAGCAGATGATCTATAGTAACATTCTTTTTGGTTGAAAATTGATTCATGCTACGAAAAGGATGGCCTGCAGTAAGCTTAAAAACTTCCATTCGGTGAGAAACTAATGCAAGACATTTGAATAAGATAATGAAACCTATATCACAAAAAACGAATGTGGATGACTCTAAAAGTTAGAGCAGACCCGCTTCTACTGGAGCTACCTTCAATGTCTTCATTGTAGTGGGAGTAAATGGATGGTTGTGAAAGGCGGTGCTAGCTCAGCTAGCGTGTGAAACATGGAAGTGCAATGCTTTTCCATCCGGGAACTGCGGCATATGCTACTTTCCCAAGGAATTTAATGTGGAATATTTCAGCATTGCACTTCCACAAGCTCTGAAATCCCTTGTTCCATCCACTTTATATCAGATTTATAGCATCAAATCAACTGAGATTGGAGAATGCTGGCTCACCTTCAACTACTCCTCAATCCTCACGACTAGCGATTGAAGAATGGCCGCTTACATTATAACCACGTCTTTTTCTTTATTTAATAATTCAATACAACCAGAAAATGTTAATAACCCATTTCAACTTACATATACTCACTAAACTCCTATGGCTAAATAGGCAAACCTCTAACTTCAGTTAAACAATCATTTGTTTGCATACTGTGTGTTCATTTGCTTGGCAGTGCCACATCCTATTCCAAATTAACTAGTGAGATATTGTAAAGAAAATATATTTACGTTGAAAATAATCACCGTGATGTTTGGAAATCTACCCCTATTATGCCCTCATTTGTGCCTCCATTTTAAAATAGCAATTTAATTTTTAGGTGTTTTTTAGTAGGGAGAATATAAGGAGGCATGGTTAGGGGCCTGCAGATTTTTACTCCACTATGAAACGCATTTTTGCGATATAATTAATTATGACCGACAAAAATCTTTTGTCCTTATTCAGTGCCATTTTCTATGTCCCAACACTAAAAATTTAAATTTTAATCCTTAGTCTTAAATTCTAAATCTCAAACTCTAAACTCTAAGCCCTAAAATACACTATACTCAAACCCTAAAACCTTAAACCTTAAACTTAATTTTTTAGTGTGGGACAAACATAGGAACACTAAAAAATAACATAGTATTTTTATTCGATTATGAGACCCTCTTGAGGAGTGCGGGGGTTTGATCCAAAACAAATCCGTACAAAAATTTTCTTTCAAAATCAAGTTGATTGGGTGGGTGAGATCTCCTTATCTTACCTATATAGGAGGGAGAGTATATATGGATCCATGACGGCCACTGTGTCTGCGTGGGATGTGATTTTATAGGGTGGACTTCAAACCAAGCATTAATTTCCCCCCTAACATATAATATAAGGAAGTAGTGAAAAAATTAATATATTGTCAACATCAGTATTGAAATTTTAAAATCTGAAATATACATAAACTAAAAACGATCAAATTAAAATACAATGAATGAATCTATAACTCATACATAATACAAGCCCTCCTCACAAAACTTAATTGAATTCTTTTCATGTTCATTTTTTGTGAAGTTTGTTGCACTGAAGCAAGGAGAAACGAAATGCATTGATAATTCCACGTGATGGACCAAATTCAAAATAAACAATAATGAAATTTTAAGGAGAAGAGAATGTTGAAAATTTGGGACAAAGTCGTGCATTTGTTTTGAAAATGGCCCCGTCTAGTTGAACTTGTTTAATGCACAACTTTGAATATGCGTCTGATTTACACACCTAAGCTCTTGTCAATACAAACTTGTTTCAAACATAAATGCAAATTGACATAACGGCCGGCGCCATCATTCCGTGCTGAATATTGTTAACCTAAGTCTCCAGATGACGTTTTTGACTTTACAAAATATACATATATATATATATATATTCTCCAACGATTTGGAATGAAACCACAATATCTAATCCTTCATTACTGCTTTAAATTATGGATTCGATGTTTATAATTTACGATTTAGAATTATATAATTAGATGTTTAAATTTTAAGTTTTAAAACTTAAATATGCATATTGTGAAAAAAATATTTCACAATCAGTGTATAAAATATTTTTCTGTAATTAAATATATACTCGTTCTAAAATAAGAAATTTTAGGTTTTAGCACTTAAACAAACAATAAATTATTTGGATATTAACCTTGCACCGTGGCTCGAATGTAATGGGACTTCACTGTAGTCGATTGAAACTGAATGTATTTTTTTAATATTATCAATATTCTTAACCAATAATATTAGACGTAATCTAACTAAATCCATGGTTTCAAATAAATAAAATGTTTTTAGGAATTCGTTAGAAATAAACCCGTAAACATCCCCCAAATGTTTGTAAGCACCGTCCTGTAGTCGGAGAAAGACGGTTCCACAAACGTCATATTTTACATCAACAGTCAACAACAAATACATTTAAAAAAAAAACTCCCCTTGTATTAATGTTATAAAATATTGATCAGATTCTACAATTAGTCCCTATAGAATTATATTTTAAAATATAAAATAATAATTTTATATATGATGTAAATATGACGTAGTTAATAAATACAAATATGATTCTAAACAAATTACGAATTTTGTAGTTTTTTTTTCAAATTCTATTTAAGAATATTTTTTATCATTAAAATTCTAGAAATTTTATAAATTCGGGAGAGAAAGAAAATCTGAAATTTCGTAAATTTTTCTAAAATTTTAGGCAACTTTAAATTTTATTTTTTAAAATTTTTTAGTATGATTTGGCATTAAAGACTAAAATTATCACAAGTTAACAAAACGATGCAATAAAATTGTTGCGTTCACTTTTATATATCGTTTGTTGTTATGCCTTTAATGTTTAACAATAAAACTATCATAATTTAATAAAACAATTGGACGAATTAAAAAAAAATAACAACTGGGTTATAAGGACGAAATTTATTAAAATTAAGGTAACAAGATTAGTTCCAAAATTTAAATAAAGTAGAATGATATAATTATCAAGTTTGACCTAAAAAATTATTCATTTTTGAGAATATATGTATCAAGCTGACCGCGTAGCAGTAGTACTACTAGTAGCAGATGTGTATACACACGCGTCTGATGTTGGTAAAAGCGTGTGAAAGCAAGCATGCAAAACAAGGCTCACTTCGTTTCCTACGTTTGTTTTCTGGTTTGTCTAAAGGATTGTGTTGGTCAGCTTAAATGAATTTGGCAATTCCATGCTGAACCACCGGATTCGTAAAGTCAAATCCCGACAACACCACACCAATTGTCAAAGTAAAAACCTCCCTTTTCTTCCAACCTCACCTCTTGCGTGTATTTCCTTGCTTTAGCCACCCCATTCCTGGCCCCAAAAACATGTCCCCAATTGTATAAAATATGTTTCCAATGGAGGAAACGCAGGGCTGAGTCAACCATTCCAGTAACCCGAGGCCCCACTCTCACTAATCTCTTCACCGTCCTGTCCTGGAAAGATCCTTATATATAGCCAACCATATATCATTCATTTCAATATTTCAACCACCATTTTTATAACAACAGCTCATTAGCTCACCATCTTATTATCAGACAATGAAGAGTGTTCCTTTCCTGCTGGTTCTATTGGTGTTGCTGGTTTCAACCGAGTTCGCTGCCGTCAATGGCCGACCCCTTCGATCATCAACGACGAAAAAGGACAATGTCGGTATTAAACAAGGTGGAGCTGATGATAAAGCAGTTGCCGCTCGTGTTCCGACGTTACCTGTCTCGGCAAACAACTCTAAGAGTGGCATTTCGTTTAGGAGTTTGGTTTATAAATTAGCCTCCGGACCAAGCAAAAAGGGTCCTGGGCATTAATTTTAAACATTCTTTTTGGGGAACCCCAATTTTGTTCTCTGATTCTCCATGCACAGATTTGTCATCTGTGGCATTTTTTTACCAATGTAATCAACATCTAGGACTTGTTTTGTCATTGCTTAATTTAAATGAAATGTTTATAATTCTAATTTGATAGTATAGGATAATTTATGTACCTTTTATGTTAAATATATAGAAATCATTTACTCTTTAATGGGTAAAAGTACAATTGAAGTCATGAACTATACTTGAAAGATGAGTTTAGAGCGTGCAACGTGCGACACAGACCGCTATATACTATTAATGTTATACACTGTTACACTATGTTAATTTTTAATAACTTTTAAATAAATATTAAAATTCTTATGACTCGACATACAATTAACCATATTTTAATACAAAGTTAGAATTTTTGTTGAATAATCCTCTAATCTTTTTGCTCCCTAGTATTTATTTAATCTTTAATTCAAAATATTAGTATTAAATTCTCCATCTGTTTTTTGCTTGCTCTTTTTCAAAGGAAGTTGGAAGGGGATTTTGAGGCTGTATAACTTGTCTCGTGATGTTATGCCATGGGATCATGAGGTTCGTTGGGCTGTTTCTCTTCTTAATTAAGGGGAAATCTTTGATTGCTTGCATATTGAAGATAGCTTGAAATGCTCATTTATATTATGTTTGTACTGAAAGAAATTGTAGGATTTTTTAGGGAGTATCTCGTTCTCATGAGACTCTCTTGGCCTTAATAAGTAGATCTGGAAAACTTGACCCGAGACCTGAAACCGAAAATCAACTCGAAATTGACTTGAAATTTGATTCGAAACTCGAAATAAACCGAACCAAATTTAGTTGAACCGAATGGACCTGAACCGAATACACTCGAACCAAATAGACCCGAACCGAATGGACCCGAACCAAATAGACCCGAACCGAATAGACCTGATTAATAGAAAAAAAGAAAGATAAAATATGAACAGCCGCACAAGTCACTAAAATGTCAAATATATTGACTTTATAAAGTCATGTATAGGGTGTAAAAATCTGACCAACCTAAAAATTTGATTAAAATCGACTGATCTCTCATTGAACCGAAAATAACCGAACCGAAAATCAACCGACCCGAAACACAATAGACCCGAACTAACCAAACCGAAACTGAAAATATCAAACCTGAAATAACCGAAATGACCCGAACGGATTGACCCGTTTGCCACCTCTATTAATAAGAGAGGTTGTTTGTGTCCAATATAGTAGGAAATATATTGATATACTAGACTTTGTTAATTAGGGATGTAAAAACATGTAATTAGATGGGTTCCAGGTCGATTTGATGTTTTGACTCAATTCGGGTCGGATGCGGGTCAGTTTCAGGTCGGGTTCATTTCAAGCCGGGTCAAAATCGTTCGGGTCCGAATCAGTTAATTGAAGGGTTAATGCAGGTTCGGGTAGACTTCAGGTCGAGTTCATTTCAGGTCCGTTTAATTTCAGGTCGGGTTTATTTCAAGTCAGGTTCATTTCAGGTCGAGTCAATTCGAATTCGAATTGACCCTTATTTATTTCAAAATTTTCTAATATAGTTCAATGTTTTTAATATTTCTCATACTTTTGTTCATTATAGTCTCTAAAACTTTATTTTTAGCCGAAATTGACCCATATTTTTGGTAATTTAGTCCCTATAATATTTTTGTTTATTCTAGTCCCTATAATTTATTTTTTAGTCAAAATTGACTCATATTTATTTATATTTTTGGCAATTTAGTCTAATAGTATTTTTGTATATTCTAGTAGCTAAAATGTAATCTTTAGCACAAATTGACCCATATTCATTTTTGAGAGTGGATAAATTTAATTTTTAGTCCATGAATCAAAATTAGGGGCCAATTTGACAATTTGAAAATGAAGAAATTTGAGAGTCTAGTGACCAATTTCACAATTTTACCATAGAACTAAATAGGGTCAATTTCGGCTAAAAATTAAATCTTAGGAACTAAAATAAACAAAAACATCAGCATATTAAAATTATTAGACTAAATTATAATAATTCAAAATAAATAGGGTTTAATTTCATATAAAAGTAAATTTTTAAGGACTAAATATCACCATGGGAGGGGATTGCTATATATGAAGTCCAAACTGTGGGGATACTTGTGACTAAATTGAATTAAATTAAAACTTAAAAGTGGATATTATAATTAAAATGCAGCATTTTAAACACAGTAGGACCTAAAAGGTAATTAATCTCTAACCTAAAAATAGGTGTCATATTCCCCTCCAAAATTCTCTCATTTCCCTTTTTTTAAAACCAATTTTTTAAAGTCAAAAGGTCAAAAGTAGCCCCCCAACGTTTGACATTTTGATCACTTCAGCTCATATTCTTTTTTCTTGGTGCAAACAACCACCTAACGTTTCATTTTCGTTCAAATTTCACCCTTGTTGGATGGAAAACGTTAGTCAACTAACGATCAACACCTAAGGCTGACGTGGCATGGAGAGATGATGTGGCACCTAACGTTTCATTTTCGTTCAAATTTCACCCTTGTTGGGGGGCTACTTTTGACCTTTTGACTTTAAAAAATTGGTTTTAGAAAAAGGGAAATGAGAGAATTTTGGAGGGGAATATGACACCTATTTTTAGGTTAGAGATTAATTACCTTTTAGGTCCTACTGTGTTTAAAATGCTGCATTTTAATTATAATATCCACTTTTAAGTTTTAATTTAATTCAATTTAGTCACAAGTATCCCCACAGTTTGGACTTCATATATAGCAATCCCCTCCCATGGTGATATTTAGTCCTTAAAAATTTACTTTTATATGAAATTAAACCCTATTTATTTTGAATTATTATAATTTAGTCTAATAATTTTAATATGCTGATGTTTTTGTTTATTTTAGTTCCTAAGATTTAATTTTTAGCCGAAATTGACCCTATTTAGTTCTATGGTAAAATTGTGAAATTGGTCACTAGACTCTCAAATTTCTTCATTTTCAAATTGTCAAATTGGCCCCTAATTTTGATTCATGGACTAAAAATTAAATTTATCCACTCTCAAAAATGAATATGGGTCAATTTGGGCTAAAAATTAAATTTTAGCTACTAGAATATACAAAAATACTATTAGACTAAATTGCCAAAAATATAAATAAATATGAGTCAATTTTGACTAAAAAATAAATTATAGGGACTAGAATAAACAAAAATATTATAGGGACTAAATTACCAAAAATATGGGTCAATTTCGGCTAAAAATAAAGTTTTAGAGACTATAATGAACAAAAGTATGAGAAATATTAAAAACATTGAACTATATTAGAAAATTTTGAAATAAATAAGGGTCAATTCGGTTAAAAATTAGGGACTAATATGAACAAATATAAACTCCAAATCCATAAACCAATCTCATTACCCAAACATTCCACTTAAAACATTTTACCCCTAAACCTGAACATAAACCCCTAAATCTTATAATCAATATTCACTAATAATTAAAAGTGCAAGTCTAATCCCCCTAATCCCTAAACTAATCTCATAACCCCAAACACTAAACTTGAAACATATATTGTACCCATAAACCCAAAACCTCAACACCTAAATCTTACAATCACTAATAAATAAAGTACAAGCCTAATCTCATAATCCCTAAACTAATCTCATAACTCGAAACACTCAACTTGACACATTTACCCATAAACTCTAAAATTCAACACCTAAATCTTACAATCACTAATAATTAAAGTGCAAGCATAATTCCCTAATCCCTAAACTAATCTCATAACCCAAACACTCAACTTGACACATTTACCCTTAAACCTCAAACCTTAACTCATAAATCTTACGATCACTAACACTTAAAGTGCAAACATAATCCCTTTATTTCTAAACTAATCTCATAACCTCAAACACTAACAATTTTAATTGAGCTCTAAATTTAATAATCAAATTTAACAAATTAAAATTCCATTGAAATAATTAATAAAAAATCCTACATTAAGCATGGTTAAATTAAACTGTGTGAATTTTATGGGCTTACTAACTAACTAATTAACTAAGGGCGTAATTAAAAGAATCTAATCCTAAAGGCCAAATAAAAATGATCAACTATTTTGGACCTAATTGAACTAAATTAAAATTTAAAAGTGAAAACATGACTGAGATGGAAAGCATCTAAACATGAAAGGGCATAATGGGCGATTTTCCCATAAACCTAAAAAATGTGTGGGAACTTTCCCTCCAATTCCAAACTGAAACCACGTCTTAGGTTTTCAGATTTTACAACACTTCAAAATCAACAAAAACTACGGTAGTAATTCAAGACATCTTTTAAGAAAGAAAAAGAGTTAATCTTGTAGTTATGTCTGATTCTGAGGGGAATTTATTAATCAAATTATATCAGAGGGCCTCACTTATTGTCTACTATATTAATTATTAACTACCACCCAAATAAATTGTAAATTAACTAATAATCTACCCATTTGAGTTTATTAAATTTGCTTTTAATTTAAATTGAATATTATAAAAATAATTTCAAAATTATATTTGTTTTTGAGCTCATCCTACAAACTATGAATTTGTGTAAAATAATTAAAAATTATAATATTATAATTACAACTATGAATTTAAAACATTAGAAACGATTAACCTTCTAACATTTGGTTTTATTAAATTAACAACTAATTTTTAGTTTTCCCCAATAAAATTTGATCAAGTTAATTTGGAAAAAAAAAACAAATGAATATCTATAATTAGTACTTAGTAGTGACAAGTTGATTTGGTTAAATGAAAACATAAATGTAAAGAAAACATAAATATACTTTTTTTTGTTTCTTTTCATTTTTTGATATTTTTAGTTGATTATGTATGTATATATAACAAAAAACTATATAACACTTTAAATTGAATTAAAAAATTAATAGTTTATATTTATCAACACTTTAAATTGATTATATATATTTATATATAATTTAATAAATTAATAATCAGTAGTTGAATTATTTAACAAAAAATTTAAATACAAAAATTAATAATTTAAAAAGTAAATATTAATTTATTATATTATATTATATTATAATAAATTCATAATTTCTCAAATACTTCATTTTTCTATTGAAAATCATCAAATAATAGAATTCCTCAATTACATGTCAAGTAAATATCAAGCCAGGTGAATATCAGTTCAGGTCAACAACAAGTCGGGTACAAAACAAGTCGAGTCAATTAACAGGTCGGGTTCAAAACATGTCGGGTAAAATTGGATCTCGGGTCGATTCAGTCGGGTAATATCGATTATCTGTCAGGTCAGTCTTGGTTTCGGGTTCGTTTTAGTTGGGTGCAATTCGGGTTTCGGGTCCACAATAACATGTTCAATTCAGGTTCGAGTCGTTCTCGGTCGGATGCAGGTCGGGTTCGAGTCGTTCTCGGTCGGATGCAGGTCGGGTTCGGTTACAACAATAATAGGTCCAACTCAAGTTCGAGTCAACAACAGTCGGTTACAGGTCGGTTTCGGGTCATCGCATATTCTGACTCGAGCAGGTTTCAGTCAGGTTTTCAGGTCGGGTCAACTTTTTACATCCTATTGTTAATACTCAGCTTGTTTTGCATGGGTATTTCATAGAGTCTGTACATCTTTTTGTTAACTTTGGAGTTTTTAATGCTTCTTTAGGTAATAAAATAAAAAATCATCCAAAATACAAGAAAAAGAAGAAAAATGAGAAAAAATACGCTTTGAAAAGTATTTTTCTTAATTTTGATAATAATATACGATGGGTAAATTAGTTTTTAGTTTTTTGTTCTTTTTTCGGTTTCTAGGGTTTTGACCTGACTAATCGAATTGACCCGCGTCGCACACTTGGCTTTTGTGGGTGAGTCTTCCCGCGAAGATTTTATGGATACACAATACCTTGAACCCCAAACCTTGCTTAAGCTGCTTACCACTTGAACTAACTCATTAGTTAGTTTTTAGCTCTTTAAAATTTTTCATTTATGCCATTACCCCATATGAATATATGCAATATATTTTTTAAAATTTTTAATCATCATTTATTTCCACATCATTTACAGCAAATAAATATATAAATGTCACATAAGCACTTATCAGTAAAAATGGATGAAAATTCTAACGTGATAACCATTTTACTTCTTATGAATTATACAAGGACTAATTTAGCCATTATTTTTGTAAAATGATCCAAATGCAATCTGAAGTACAATATAGGGACTGTTATAATATATTTACCTTTGTTTAATGATCATTTTCTTTGAATTGTATGATTATAAATTACCAAGTATTTACATGTCTCTGTCTCATCTTTCTTTTGTCTCATCTTTCCTTCAAGTAAGAAATATTGTAATGTAACTCACAGAAAGACAGACGATTGCTAGATAGACTTAATACACTTTTTTCGTTAAACTATACATATTTTCTCAACTTGTCCCTTTTTTATCAACAGAAGCACGATTTGAATTTATTATAAAAACCATGCAAAAATCCACCGCACCAGCCTCGTTAAAAATCCCCTATGTCAAATTGGGGAAAAAGAGTGCCCGTGCGTGTGGTACAACACCAAAACCAACAACTCGAAGCCCCAAAATCATCCCAATTTCATCCAAACCCACTTGGAACGCAAGACCCCACTCTTTGCTAAAGCATCCGCGACACAATTGGCCTCTCTAAATATATTAGTGAAACACACATATGGCAGCACCTCACACGCATCATCAATTTGGTTAAACCAGCTTCCCAACCTCCAAGGCCGACGATCCGTGCCTAACACCCAAGAAATGGCTATGACCGAGTCAGATTCGATCACCACGGACATCACCTCAGTCCGATTAAGTTCCTATAACATCTTCAGCGCAATCGCCTGTAGTTCAACTACGTTTGACTCCGCTACCCCAATTGACCCAGAGAATAAAGCCACTATCCGACTGTTCCAATATCAAAGAACGCCCCCACAACCAACCTCGCCTGGTTTACCCCGAGCCGCTCCATCCACATTGAACTTCCACACCCCTATGGAGGCGACATCCATTCCACACCCCCCGGGTACCGCTCTTTGTCAACATCGACGACCTGCATAAATGGGGGTTCTCCTACCATGCGACGTCGCTCAAAGGCGTAGACTCAAAACGAGCACGGGTCCAATAAAAAGACCTTAATTGCACCAAGAAAAAAATCGATTGACACGTATCTCTTCGATCCTGAAACATCAGCTCATTCCGTGCGAGCCAAAGTGACCATAGTACACTCGCGCAACCGATAATCCACCACATGCGCAAGTCGCCTTCAAAGTAACCCACACAACACTGGTAAATAAACTCACAAATACGCCACGGTCGAACGGTCGACACCTTCCACCACCCGAAAAACAAGTTCTATACCCCCCACGCAAGCTCACATTGCCCAAAAATATGATCCGCGTTATCTTCACCCACCTCACACCATCGACACCCAATTCCCTCCATCCCTATCGGAATGCCTCGCTCCATCAGCATCCTCAAAGTAGGCAGCCGGCCCAGCAGTAGAAACCATATGAAACATTGTATTTTCAGCAGCATCGACAACCTCCACACTATGCCAACATCGGACGCATCATGTAAGCCAAACGTTGCCATCAATTTGTGCAGTGCACTCACCGAGAAATTCCCCGCCACATCATGAACCCACACCAACATGTCCACTGCTCGGTCACGCAATGAAAAACCAGCAACACATGATTGCAATTCACGTATCTGACCAGCTTCAAGCGTTCATAGTGGTCGTCGAAAACCGCTGGACCACTCATCCCTCGGAAAACCCAAAAAATCACACACACACATGCCATATTATCGATAGCCAAACTAAACAACCTCGGGAAGACATTCTTCAATGGTTCCGCAAGGCACCAGCAGTCTCTCCAGAAAAGAATACTAGTCCCATCCCCCAATGTCCATGAGAATTGGGCGTTATTTAAGAAACGGGCAACATACTCATCATTTTGAACTGCCATTATTTGCTTCCACATTGCCAACATACACGATAGGCCACTAGAATTCATTCGCCAAGACAGAACATCCTCACCATATTTTGCCACTATAATAGATTTCCATAGTGAGCCGTCCGATTGAGCATATCGCCACACCTACTTGGCTAGCATTGCCAAGTTCCTAGTATATAGATTCACCACGCCCAGCCCCCCAAAACGTTTCGGTTGGCACGCCACCATCCAGTTCACCCTACTTAGTTTCACTCACTCCTCCTTCCCTTCCCATAGAAAATTCCTACGTATACGGTCAATTTTCAGGATTATCCTCTTCGGAATTAAAAATACCCCATATAATACACCGGCAATGCTGACAAAACGGAGTTAACTAACAGTAACCGTCCCGCAAATGACAATGAATCCCGCTTCCATCCCGATAATCGCTATCGAAACCGTTGAACTAAGGGGTTCCAAATCTCCACACCCCGTGGATGCACCCCTATCGGAATGCCCAAGTACTTCATAGGAAGTGAACCTCTTTGGCATCCCAAAATATCCCAATATTCACTAAAATCGCCTCATCAATTCCAATACCAAACACACATGATTTCTCATAGTTTATTTGGAGTCCGGATGCATATTCAAAACATGTGAGAACCCGCTTTAGATTACATGCATACTCTATCTCACCTTGGATGAAGAAAACCGTGTCATCCGCAAACTGTAGGTGCGATATAAAAACCTCCCGTGCCACTTGAATCCCACTGATCAACCCCGCTACTCGGCATTTAGTAGAAACTAATGTAATAACTCGGCAACCATTACAAAAAGTAGAGGGGATAGTGGATCCCCTTGACGCAAGCCCCTCCGCATCGCAAATTCCTTTGATGGACTACCATTCACTAGAATTGACAACTACACAGATTCAACACATTCCAGTATCCAATTACACCATCGCTTCCCGAAACCCATTCGACTCATGACTCTGACTAAACAATCCCAGCTGATACAATCATAAGCCTTAGCGAAGTCCAGCTTTAGAATTACTCCCCCCTTACCCAACCGACTCGACTTCATCGAGTGAATAACTTCATTAGCTAACAGGATCCCATCCAATATCTGTCTCCCACTAAAAAACGCGGCTTGCACACCACTGATTAACAAGGGCAACACACTCTGTAATCTCTTCGCCAAATATTTCGCGAGAATTTTGTATATCGAATTTAAAAGGCAGATTAGGCGATAATCCCCAATCCCTTTCGGACTATCCATCTTTGCTATTAAAACCACAAAAGTTGAATTAACACCTTGCGGCAAATGCCCGGATTGGAAAAAATCATCCATAAATCGTAATAAATCCGTCTTGAGGAAAGTCCACCCCTTCTTGAAAAATTCGTATGTGAACCCATCCGGACCCGGAGCCTTAGCTCCCTCACAACTCCATATTGCTGATTTCATTTCCTCCTCAACAAAAGCTCGTTCAATGGATTCACCTTGTTCCACTGATAATTTAGCAAAATTCACCTCCGGTAGAAAAGTTCCCGCAGCCAAAGGTCTATCGAAATGTTTCTTAAACTCCCGTCGGATCAAGAACTTTAACCTCTCCGGATTAGTGACCCAACGCCCTTTGACACACAATCCTGAAATCACATTCTGCATGGCTCTAACCTTCGCTTCCCTATGGAAGTAACGAGTATTACGATCTCCCTTGGCCAACCAAGATGCTCTGGATTTTTGACGCCATAACGACTCCCTCAGGTTCGCCACCTTTCACAACCTCGAATGCAGCTCCCTTCGTTCCACCAACTCAGTCGTTGTGTCCTCTCCATAACCAGCTCGCGTATCAAATTTCTCAATGTTAGTGACTAGCTCAAGATACTGTTTTTCAATATCCCTAAAGCATTGACGATTCCAACCTTTTAGCATGCCCTCTAATTTCTTCAGTTTCTGCACAATCGATGCCATTCTATCGCCCTCCGTCAAACGCTGCCATTCATTCTCCAACAATGGGAGCTCATTCAGCCACGCATTGAAAAATCTAAAAGGTTTCGGACCACTATCCATGGCATCACTCTCCAACACAAGAGGCGAGTGGTCCGAAAGTTCCTTTGGGAGATTTCTCACCACAAGTGAAGCATATCGCTGTACCCAACCATTCGACACCAAGAACCTATCCAATCTACTACATTTTCTACCCGAATCAAACCACGTGAATCGTTTCCCCTGCATCGACACATATATCAACACCGCTCTTTCTATAAATTCACAAAATACTTTCATACCTCTATTCAAATCTACACATCCAAGCCTCTTTGATGGTTTCATCACCATGTTGAAATCTCCCCCAACGTACCAATTTAATTTCCTTACGATCACAACTGCCAGTAGTTCCTCCCAATACTCTTGTTGCTCGGGCAATGTACATGGCGCATATACGCCCACAAGACCACAGAGCCAGTCCTCACGCACCCCTCTCCCCACAATCACCACCATGTTTTGCCTTGTCTCTACCGCGTCCACTTTGAACCCCACAGAATCCCAAACTGCCAACACCCCACCGGATTTCCCAGTCGATGGCGCAAAGGCAAACTCGAAGGAGTCCGTGTACCACAATTGACAGACCACTCTTTCTGTCACCAATTCCATTTTGGTCTCTTGGAGTAGAGCCAAAATACACCGTTGTTGTCGTAGAACTCGCTGAATGCACCTTCTCTTAGCTGCCGCGCCAATCCCCCTAACATTCCACGACAACACCTTCATCCTTCGTTGCTAGTCTTTCTTTTCGCGCGCTTCAATTATGCGCGCGATATCCTTCATAAAGTTTATTTTGACTACTGTTGCCCCATAATTTTTTGCGACGTTACTCATATTTCCCTAACCTTTGAAAATACTCATCTTGACCAATCAGAACGCGCCATGTCACCTAATTATTTTATTTTTCTTAATTTTTTATTTAATATATTAAAATATTCATTAAATGAATTTTATTTTACCAAAATATCCCCTACCTCTTTTCCCAAACTCCACCCTCATCACCAAAAGTTTCATTTCTTTGTTCTAAACAAGAACAACCGGTTTAAAATTCCCAGCTTCCATGGCTTCCCTAATATGGGTATCTTTTGTTTTTCACAAAAGATCAAAACTTTCCCTTCATTTTTGGTTTTTTTAATTTGTTGTTATGTTTGAATGATTATGGGACTCACAGGTGATTCCAAGGGGCAATTGCTGGGTCAACTAGCTGAGTTAGTCAAAGAAATATCTAGTTTACCAGAGTGTAGAAACTCGTGTAAAAAATGCATGGGAATTTGGTTCGTAGAATCAAGTTATTGAGCCCTTTGTTCGAAGAATTGAGAGATGAAAATGAGGATTCAGTGATGAAAATCGAAGAGATTAAAGGGTTTGAGCTGTTAAGAGAAGAAAAGGATAAAGGAAAAGATATTTTTATTGAATCAAAAGCTGTTTTACACCATCCTACAAGCCTTCCTTTTATAGCTAAAGGATAATAAAGTTTCCATTTGATTTTACCCTAATGACCTCACCAAACCGTTTCAGCCAACAACAAATTCAACAACCTATTGACAGATCAACTAGGCCAGCTATCTATCATTTGTCTAACATTTCCCTTGCTTTATTTTTCTTCTTCTTCAGCTTGTCTAGAGGATAATACATGAAGGTGCCCCCAAAAGCACTCAAATTGTTGCACCGATGTTGGCTTAGTGAGGATATCAGCGAGCTGGTATCGAGCAGGAACATAGGTCACCTGTAGAACACCCGTGGCAACCTACTCGCGTACAAAATGTAGATCTAGGTCAGCATGCTTGGTCAGAGCATGATGAACGGGGTTGGAAGCCATAGAGACGATGTTGGTGTTGTCACACCAAATGCGAGTATCAAGAAGAGCAATGTCCATGTCTGTCAAGATTGAAACCACCCATAAAATGTCGGATGATGCATCAGCAAGATTGCGACACTCAGCTTCCGCAGTGGAGCGAGAGATAGCTCGTTGCTTCTTAGAGCTCCAGATGATGAGATGCGATCCAAGAGAAAGGCAAAAACCAGTAGTTGACCGACGATCGTCAATGTCACTACCCCAGTCCACGTAAAAAAACACTGAGTAAAAAGGTATCTTTGCTCTGCGGAGTAAACCACATGACATGATCAAGATTTCCTAAGAGATATCTTAAAATGCTTATAACTGCATTCTAGTGAACATACGAGGGACGTTGTATGAACTGAGCGACTTTATTGACGGAGTAAGAAATATCGTGTCGAGTGTGGCAGGCGTATTGTAGGGCACCGACATCACTGCGATAACCTTGACTATCACTTAGAGGCTCACCATCATGACGACTGAGTTTAGGGTAGGGAACCATGGGTGTAGAGACTGGTTTGGCATCCAGCTGCCCAGTCTTCTCAAGAAGCTCACGAATGTACTGCTTCTGAGTTAAGAATAAACCATGGCTAAAATGTAGAACTTCAATCCCAAGAAACGAACCATACCTAAATCTTTAATTGAAATATTGGAGTGAATGACATCAATAATGTGTTGAACATGCTCCTAGGAGCTACCAGTGACAAGAATGTCATCGACATAAACAACTAGGTACACAATAACTTTATTGTTGTTGCATACAAAAAGAGAATTATCTGCAGAGGATGTTCGAAACCCAATAGATTCAAGAAAGACTTTGAGTTTAAGATACCAATTACGTGGAGCCTGCCTAAGACCATATATTGCTTTCCTTAAGCGACACTCAAGAGGTTGTCCAGGTGCACCCTCCTGGATGAACCCTTGTGGTTGATGCATAAACACAACTTCAAGTAAGTCCCCTTTAAGAAACGCATTGTCATCATCTATTTGACGAACTGGCCAAAACTTTGTGACTGCTACTAATAGAATAATGTTCATTGTTAAGAATCGAACCACAGGGCTAAACGAGTCGAGAAAATCATGCCCTAGAACTTGTGTATAGCCATTTGCTACCAAGCGTGCCTTGTGTCTACTCACAGAACCATCATGATTGTATTTGCGTTTGAATAGCCATTTTCACCCAATGGCCTTTCTTTCAACTGGCAATTTCACTAGATCCCAAGTCCCATTATTAACCAGTGCATTGTATTCAGATACAACTGCAGCAGTTCACTCAGGGTCTTAAAGTGCCTCATGAATAAATATGGGTTTCGAGCTGCATGCAAGGTGGTAAATCTTGGTTTTAGACACACCCACTTTGTTGTGAGTGATCATGGGATGTTGATTGAGATTATTGTTACTTGGATCTGAAGTAGCAATAGAGTCAGGAGGTTGTTCTTTAGATGGATTAGGATAAAGAGTAGGAGAATCAGGTGAAGTGTGGGAGCTTAAAGTAGGATGCCCAGTATGAGAAGAATATAAATAAAGAGGCACAAGATTAGTGGTATCAGCAGTGTGTTCAGATGAAGGAACATCCTCCTCATGTGTAGCAGTGGTCTCAGGAGAAGGAGTAGGATCGACACAGGCTGGAAACTGAGAGAATACATGTTGTGAAGATGAAGCAGATGCACCAGAATTGTCCTATGGAAAGATACACTCATTGAATATCACATTGTGAGAGACATACAATTTCCTTGTGCCATCTATACAATAGTACCCTCTATGCTTAGGAGAGTATCCCACAAACAAGCATGGTGTAGATCGAAAATCAAGCTTGTGTCTATTGAAAGGGCGTATATGAGGAAAACACTCACAGCCGAAAACCCTAAGCGTTCCATAATCAGGTGGGCGACCATAAAGCTTATGATAAGGTGATACATTACCCAAGATTCGAGATTGAAGACGATTAATAAGAAAGGTGGCACTTAAAACCGCATACGCCCAAAATTTCAAAGGTAGATTCGCCTGAGCCAAAAGAGTGAGAGTTGTCTCTACGATGTGGCGATGTTTGCGCTCAACCACACCGTTTTTTTGTGACGAGTGTGGACAAGTGACACGATGAACCATGCCATGCTCAGTTGAAGTAGTGTCTAAGACTTGGAACTCACCACCATCATCCGATTGTATTGCAAGAATTGAAGCTTTAACCTGAGTATATACCATTGTATGAAATAAAGAAAACGCTTTGGATGCTTCTGATTTAGCTTTAGAAGATATACCCAGGTGTTACGAGTAAACATGTCAACAAAAGAGATATAATATTGATAACCATTAGATCGAACAGGAGCAGGCCCTCATACATCAACTTCAATAAGTTCAAAAAGAGTTGTATATACTGTTGTAGAAGCACGAAAAGGAAGAGTGTGGCTCCTGCCCAATTGGCAAGCTTTACAAACAATATTTTTGGCTAAGCTAACACGTTTATTTAAAGCTAAATTAACCACCTCCAGAGAAGGGTGCCCCAGGCGTTGATGTCACAACGAAAATGAGTTATCACCACTGACAGTAGCAGAACAAGCTGAAATTGAAGGGGAAAAGCAAACGCTTGGAAAGCTATATAAACCATCCTTTTGTATGCCATGCAACAGAAGGGTCCATGTAGACTCATCCTTCACACAACAATAACCAGTATGAAACTCGATATAGACATAGTTATCAGAAGTGAATTTCGAGACTGAAAGCAAATCCCGAGTAATGCGTGGAACATGTAAAAGATGATTAAGATAAAGCTCACGAGAAGATGACATAATAGTAGAATGCCCAATGCGAGATATAAAAAGGGATGAGCTATCACCTATGTGGATAGAGCCCTTACCATTATAAGGAGTAGAACCATGGAATGTGGAAGGTTGACTCGTCACGTGATGCGTAGCCCCAGAATCGGGAAACTAGGAGACAGAATCAAGATTAGCATCGGTGAGCGAGTTGATATGAACAGTGGGCAAAGCTTGAGAAGTGTCTAGAAGATCAATGGGTGGAGTGGCGGCAAGGAATGGATCATACGCCACCTCAACTGAATCAGGGGTGAAATTAATAGCATTGGCCTAGGTAGCATCAGACTCTCGAGGACCAGGTGAAGCAAAACCCTTAAAGGTTTTGTCAAAGCGATACCAACAGCGGTTGACCAGATGGCCAAGTTTCCCACAAAGTTGGCACTATGAGCGAGGGCGACCACGAAAGCGGCCACTTCCATCATCTTGGCGAAAGGAATGTTGTGGAGAGAAAGACGACGGAGAGCTTGTAACACCCCTCGCACGGGTTAGGAGCGAGGGATGTCACGACTTATAACGCATGATTTAGAACAAATAAACAATCAAAACAAGTAACAATGTCAATCAAAGTCATGCAGCTTGTATATTATCAAACTTAACATATTAACTTATGAACTAGAAACATGTTACCAAAACGTATACAAATATGAGGGTTATTTTAAAACTTTCATAACATATACACATATATAATTCTCTAATGTCACAATTTATTCAACATAATCATGTAACCAATAGAAACTCTAGATACAATTTCCCTAGTTCAATCAACATATCAATCAAGCAAGATCATACATGTTCACATCCATCCATTCGAATAACATACATCTAAATAACACATAGTATTTGCAATTTCATATCAACACTTTAATCAAACACAAACCATATATATATATATTCTCAAGACATAGCCACTTTAGATCAAACACATATATATAATCCAACCATTACTTGTCAATATAAAGTTATTACAAAACAAGCTTATGCTTACATATATACATAACCAAACCAAGTCTTAAACATAACAATTACATGTCAAGCAACCAAAATACTTGTATCATATGCATGTGACACTTATATACATCTATGCCACCAACTAGGATAACCAAAAGAGTCATACTTGTGCTTGAACTTCAATATCTGCTCTCTAAGACAATCGACTAGCTTTCGAGACTAGAACCTGAAATTTTTGGAAGAAGGGAACAGAAAAGTGGTAAGTACACAAATGGTACTTAGCGAGGCAGCCCTAAACTTTACTAATTTCCATCTTTTAAAGCATTATTTAATCTTTAAGATTACCTAGCTAGGCTTTAATCAAAGTTTACCTAGCTAGTCCATCATACATAAGTAGACTTAGCTAATCTTGTAACCACTTCAAGTAACCAATTGATACAACATAATTAACATAATTTCATAATCATTCAAACAACAAGCATCATTTAAAACCTTAGCATATACCACATCAAACAACATTAAAAAGTTTTAACACATACAAGGCAAATAGGCATATAAGTAACATTTCATAAATATTTATCATTTAGGTACTTATCTCTCAAATCAAGTAACTTTTAATTAAGTCGCCTTGGGTGATTAATGAACAAGGTATTCGAGTCTACATTTTCCATAGAACATTAGATACCCAAAGGTATCAATTCCACATTATACAACTTGTAACATTTATCAGAGGATGCAATATTATCAGGGTGACTTACCACCCTAAAGATAAATTGGTGACTAACCACCAACTTGCAACAGTATTCAGAGGAGCTCTATGACTCTAAGGCATGCCCTTCTACCAATAGACACTAATCAACCAAGGTCTTGATCTTATCATTTATATCCAACAAGGTCATTGGTTTGTTATTCAATAATTTCACCAAGTCAAGAAACCATTTCTATCAAGTTTACAAGGTGAATCATTCAAGTCATGCTCAATCAAGTTTCCAGCAAGCATATAACATTATTTCAAGCATATAACCATCACCAAAACAGTAGCTAACTCAACCATAAAGTCTCATTTTACATAGCTTAATCAATCCACAAATTGTAGCAACATAATACCTAAGCTAAGCATGCTTATCTAGCAAGTAAGAATATCTTAGGTCATAAGTCAAGTCTTTAATCCTTCTTCCTTATCAAGTTAAGTTACCAACCATTAATTTAAACTCATTGCATGCTTCATTAGGTTATCTAATAAACAAAAATAATAAGGTTAGGATACTAATCCTAACACTTTAAACAATACTACACTCACAATACTCCAAGCTACTTGTTGTCCTTTATCACAATGTCCTTGTCCCTTCTTCTTGATTGTTAACTCCTTGTATCCTCTATGGACTCTTCCTCAAAAGGCTCTTGAACCATTACAACACATATATCATTCATTAGTACCAACCTTAGCATATAAATTCAACCAAATTAAGCAAACAACAATAAACACACAAGTTGTCCCTAACATGGCCGTTTTGAGCAGTGTCCATTAATATGTTCATAACTCTTTATTCCTAAATTCAAATAAAGCATATCATACCATTATGGAAAGCTTATAAACACACCCTTAAAATCATGTATGATATGTATTTTTAGCATTTCCCAATCATTACAGTTTTGCATTTGAAAACATGTCAATTTTAGGATCGAATATGTCCAAGCTAAACTTTGTGGATTTAATCCAAATAAATTATATTTTTCACAATTCATTTGGTTCTGATATTTTAACCATATTAACTTACATGTATTAGCATAATAATGAAGTTCTAACATATTCAAAACAGTCCCCTTTAATCCTTTAATAATCATACATGTGATCTAAATGCATTTAACCTACCAATTGAGACTTAATTCAAGCTTGGCCATTTAATTTCATTCATTTCATGAATCCCATGTTTCAAGCAAAAATTTTCAGAATTTTATTGACATTATGGAAGCCCCTAAAGTTTTCGAATTTTACAATTTAGTACAGTAGATTCCAGATTCATCCAGTTTCAGTCCAATAACTTCTAATAACAATTCAGAGACCCATACTGAACAATTTCGTGCAATTCTTAGCTCTATCGCATGTAATATTTTGTCCTCTACAAATTTGTTCAAGGACACGTTTTCCAAAAACAACTCTAACATGCTCAATTTTCCAGATTTCCGAAAGGTGTCTAAAACTAACAATTTTGGGCATATTCATTATTCAAGCTTCATACATATTAATTTTCTAACATTTTAAGCAACCTAATGTAACATACAACCTATCAACACATCAATAATCATTCTCAAATCAAATTCACAACACAAACAATTCAAGAAAAACATCAATTCATCAAGAACATGTAAACAAAAACATGAGCAGAATTTTAGCTAGAACACTTACATGAATTGTTTGTGGATGTAAGAACCTATGTTTCTGCTAGCTTAAATCCATTGACATGCATGCATTTTGGTTCCATAAATCTCCAGAACTTTTATGTTTTTGTTTTCTCTCTCTTTATTTTCGGTTGGAAGAAGAAGGAAATGAAGAAGGAAAGTGATGAAGATGATAATTGAAGATAGTGCGATGTGATTATCCTAATTCCACTATGTTAGCCGTCCGATGATTGGAGAGGTGGACACATGCATTGTCCATTTTGCATTTCTAATTTATCATGAAATAATCAGATTTTCTGATTACTTCATTTTGGTCATTTTTAATTTGGCTCTCATATTTGCATATCTTTCATTTTATTCCTTAATTTGATTTCTTTTAATTACTACAATTAATTTCTTGATTCTCTTTAATTGAACCTTGATCTAATTGGTTAATACTTATTCTAAGCCCTGTTTAAGGGTGTTACAATTCCTCCCTCCTTAAAGAAAATTCGTCCTCGAATTTTACCTGAATTGAACAAATGGGGATATTGCTTTTGCATTGCATCCTCGGGTTCCCAAGTCGCTTCTTCGACTTTGTGATTCCTCCAAAGAACTTTGACGGGAGGGACACTTTTTTTCCGAAGTCTCTTGACTTCTCGATCAAGGATTTGGACGGGCTCTTCTTCATAAGAAAGATCAGGATTAAGCTCTACTTCTTCAGGTTCAAGAACGTGTGTTGGATCGGATCGATATTTTCTAAGCATCGAGACATGGAAGACGTTGTGTATCTTATCAAACTCAGGAGGAAGTGCGAGTCGATAAGCTACATGACCAATTCATTCAACTACTTCAAAGGGTCTGATAAATAGAGGACTTAACTTTCCTCTTTTTCTAAAACAAAATACTTTCTTCCACGGAGAAACTTTGAGGAACACTTTATTTCCGACTTCATGTTGGATGTCTCTACGCTTCAGGTCAGCGTAAGACTTTTGGCGATCAAAAGCTTGCTTCAATTGAGAGTGAATAATTTGAATTTGTTCTTCGGTTTCTCGAAGCAATTGTGGTCCTAATACTTTATTATCACCGAATTCAGACCAACACAGGGGTGTTCGACATCTTCTACCATACAATGCTTCGAAAGGAGCCATTTGAATTGATGATTGGAAGCTATTGTTGTAGGCGAACTCTACCAAAGGTAGCGATTTCTCCCAGTTCTTTCCGAAGTCAATAATACAGGCTCTAAGCATATCTTCGAGAACTTGAATTACTCGTTTTGATTGACCATCACTTTGCGGATGGAAGGCTGTGCTAAGATTCAGTTTAGTTTCGAGGGCTTTGTGTAGAGTCTTCCAAAATCTAGCTGTGAATCGGGGATCTCGATTAGAGATTATAGAAATTGGGACTCCGTGTAGACGAATTACTTTCCAAATGTACAATTCAGCCAAAGCTTCAAGACTAAGATTCATTCGCACTGGAATGAAGTGTGCTGACTTGGTGAATCTATCCACGATCACCCAGATGGCATTATTCTTTCTTGGTGTACAAGGTAAATCGGTCATGAAATCCATGGTGATCCGTTCTCATTTCCATTGCGGAAATTCAATAGGTTGGAGCAAACCAGTAGGGACATGGTGCTCGGCTTTTACTCGTTGACAATTTAGACACTTTGCTACGAAGTCATTGATGGCAGCTTTCATTTCGGCCCACCAATACAAGGGCTTGAGATCCTTGTACATCTTAACCGATCCAGGGTGAATCGAAAAAGAACTTTCGTGTGCTTCTTGCAGAATTTCATCTTGTAACTCTTTGTTGTTGGGGATACAAATACGATCTTTGAAATATAGGAGACCATTCGACTTAACAGAAAAGTTGGGATTAGACTCAAGCTTAGAATTGATTTTCTAAATTTCTAGATCAATTTGTTGGAGTTCTTTGATCCTAATGATCAGAGTAGATTGAACTTGAAGTTCATTTAGATAATTTCGAGCTTTGCATAGCTGGAAATGAGCGTTGATAGCCAAGGTAGCTACGAATAACAAAATTAGAGATGTTACTTACAATTCAAGTATGATTCCAAACTTTTACTTAATGATTAAGGAGGCTTTCGAATTGTTACTTAATGGGTAAGAAGAGTTCAAATTTCTTCCTTAACTATTAAGAAAGAATTCGAACAAGTGCTTAAATCATAAGAATAGATTGTTCTCGGATTTGAATAACATACCAAGATTCGGTTTTCGACTCAGAGCGTCGGCAACGATGTTGGCTTTTCCGGGATGATAATCTATGATCAAATCGTAGTCTTTGAGTAACTCTAACCATCTTCTTTGCCTAAGGTTCAAATCCTTTTGAGTGAGTAAATACTTCAGGCTTTTGTGATCGGTGAACAACTTGCATCTTTCACCATACATATAGTGCCGCCAAATTTTGAGTGCAAATACAATGGCTGCAAGCTCGAGGTCATGCGTAGGATAATTCAATTTGTGTGGTTTCAGTTGTCGAGAGGCGTATGCAATCACATTGCCTTCTTGCATCAGAACACAACCTAGGCTCGAGTGTGATGCATCACTGTACACAACTGATTCTTTACCCGATTCAGGTTGAATAAGGACTGGAGCATGTGTCAGAGCTTGTTTGAGTTGGTCGAAGCTTCGTTGCTGCTTTTCCGACCATTCGAAGGTTACATCTTTTCGGAGAAGTTTAGTTAACGGTGCAGCAATCACCGAGAATCCTTTCACAAATCTTCAGTAATAACCGGCTAAGCCAAGAAAACTTCGGACCTCACTCACATTTCTCGGAGGTCTCCAATCAAGAATAGCTTGTACTTTCTTAGAGTCTACTTTGATTCCATCGGACGAAATGACATGTCCGAGGAAGGAAATTTCGGACAACCAAAATTTGCACTTAGTGAACTTGGCGAATAGTTGGTGTTCTCGAAGTATCTGAAGTACAATTCGAAGATGATCAGCATGTTCTTCCTTGTTCCGGTAGTAAACAAGGATGTCGTCAATGAATATGATAACGAACTTATCGATATAAGGCTTGAATACCCGATTCATCATATCCATGAATGCAGTAGGGGCATTTGTTAGACCGAACGCCATTACTAAGAATTCGTAATGTCCCTATTGAGTTCTAAAGGTTGTTTCGGGTACATACTCTTCTTTTACCCTCATTTGATAGTAATCGTACCGGAGATCAATTTTAGAGAATACGGATGCATGTTTAAGTTGATCGAACAGATCCTCGATCCTTGGTAGTGGATACTTGTTCTTGATGGTTACTTTGTTAAGTTGTCGGTAATCGATACAGAGTCGCATCGTACCGTCCTTCTTCATCACGAACAGAACAAGAGCACCCCAGGGAGACGTACTGGGTCAAATGAATCCTTTGTCTTCGAGTTCTTGGATTTGCTTCTTCAATTCTTTCAGTTCAACCGGTGCCATACGATAAGGCGTAATGGACACAGGATTGGTTCCGAGTTAAACTTCAATCTTGACTTCAACTTCCCGAGTTGGAGGAAGACCAGAGAGTTCCTCGGGAAAGACATTAGAAAATTTAGATACAATCGGCATTTCAGGTAAACCGAAGTCAAGATCATCTTGTAATGCCATAGCGGCAAAAATGGAGGTTGGTTTCTTATCTATTAACATAATGGATTCTTTTCCTAAACCCCTTAAATATAGCCTACGGTTTTGGCAATCTATCTAGGCTTCATGTTTTCCCAACCAATCTAGTCCTAGGACTAAATCGAATTCACATTTAGGTAGAACATAAAGGTTACAAGAAAAGGGCACATTTCGGATTGTTATCTGACAATCCTTACAAAGCAAATTTATAGTCATACTACCCCCTATAGGGTTGAAACAATTAACCCAGTTTGAACATGTTCGGGTTGCAATTTAAGTTCATCAATTAAGTAGGAAGTGATAAAAGAATGGGTTGACCCTGAATCTATTAAAGCATAAACATATTTAAGGTTTAGCTCAAACGTACCCGCAATAACATCAGGAGATTCTTCTTCCTCTCGGCCGCGGATATGATAAACACGAGCTGGCGCTTGGGATTCCTGATGAGTAGAAGCTCTAGATTGGGCAGCCTTGCTTCTTCCCGGATTATTAGATTGAGCATGCCTCGGATTTTTGTTCCTATCAGAAGGTGTCGGGCTCGGATTAGAGTGACGAGCAGAAGTTTGGTCATTCTTCTTCGGACAGTTACGAATATAATGATCATTGCCTCCACAAGTGAAACAGAGATTAAACTGAAATCGACATTGGCCGAAGTGTTATTTTTGACAGAATTTGCAAGTAGGTGTCTTTTCTGATTTTCCAGTGATGTTAACAGAAACCACCGAAATTGCCATCTTGTTTGAGGGCAGAGGTCGATAATCATTCTGAGTGACAGGTGAATAAGTAGAGAAGGACTCATTCTGGTGCATCGGCCTCTTCGACCACCGGGACTTACTGTCACCTTTCTTACCATTGTCAGACGATAACTACTCTTTCACTTTTCTGCGACCCTCATCGTAGCTTCAGTAGAAATATCTCAGTTCACAAGAGTTTGAAAGTTTGTGAGACCAAGGGCAGTAAATGTTGAGTGTGTAAAAGTTCTATAATTTACCCCCTATTTAACCCATATTTCTGCTGCATTCAAGCATAATTCATTACATTTAGGTTAGATTTCAGTTATACATCACAAATATATTAAATGGCACATTTTCTACTGAAATTGGTTGTTTTTGCAGGTAGCTGCTGTAGCAGATGGAGAAGCAGGCACTGTGTAGTGATGCAGCAAAGCTGGAACTAGATGTGCAGACGAGGAGGACGATGCTGCCATGGCCGATGCCGTGGCAGCCAAGGACGACATCAATATTAAGGAGAAGAAGCAATGTGGGCCTCGACAGAAAGAGAAAATTATGTCGGTCTGTCGTGGATTACCCGTATATTTTTCCAAGCCCTAGATCAGAATGAAAGTCAAGCCCAAAGTTCAAGGAAGAAACTCCAAGCAAGAAGGAAGGACGAATTAAAGATATATTCTCTGAAGATTTAGTCTTTAATAGAGTTTTACTTTAATTTAAACTTGTATTCTTGCCATATTAGAAACTTGAACCCAAAGCCTATATAATGGCATGTAATTCGACCTAGGAGAGGACATCATCTTTCTCTAGCCTTCTTCCCAAAACCCTAGCCGTTTTCCCCTTCTCAACATGTTCTAAACTTCCTCTAGGGCCACAGGTTGATTTGTAAAGTAGTTGCAAGGATTGCTTTTGTTTTAGGAATTTTCTGTTCAATAAAATAAACTTCAAGTTCGCTTATTATGCTTTTTAACATCTTGCAAGAGTATCGGGAGAGCATTGTGAGATTATCTATTTACTTAATATCGGGAGAGTTAAGTATACGAAAGGAATAAGTGCAAGTTCTCTAGTTTATAGTTGAACTATCTCGGACCTAGGGATAGGACGAGGTTAAGTGGCTAAGGAAGAATTCAACAACATCGGTGTTCATCCTTCGATTCACGCCGGGAGGTATCATCAAAGACGTGTTCATCGACAGACTTGGACCTAGGGATAGGCCAAGGCACAGCAGGGATTCTTGCCAAGCTTGAAGGACAGAGTTGTGTGATCGATGCCGCGGCTATCAACAGACCGCTGCCGCGACAGGGACGACGACAGAACAAATATTCCCAGACTTTGCAATACCTACACTACTGAGCAATTCAATACCAGCCCATTATCTCTATCTTGATTACTTTAATCTTATATTCCAGTTCTCTTTATTATTTTCGTGACAACAATTTAAACTATTCTTTTTACCTTCGTGCAGTAATCCAAGGTGAAGCTATTAGCCCAGTCCCTGTGGAGACGATATCCGATACTTTCGTATCACTTTACTACTTGCGTCGTGTACACTTGCACTACATTGCGATAGACACTTTTACAGGTAACAAGTTTTTGGCGCCGCTGCCGGGGACTGGCAACATAACTTTACCCTACCTTTTACTGCATTCTTTTTATTTTTCTGTTTTATTTTGGATTGTTCAACATGTGCTTTTCACAAGGTTTCTGTTTTACCCTACCTGTTATGTTCAGCATGATCAACAACGCTGGCCAATTTAGTGGTGCTGCTACAGAGGATGCTAGGGAGCATCTGAAGACGTTCTAGGAAATCTGTGGTTCGTTTAGACTACCATGAGTTAATCCGGAGATACTGAGGCTTCAGTTATTTCCTCATTCATTGAGGGAAAGGGAAAAGACTTGGTGGAATAAACTAACGCCGGGTTCAATTCGAACTTGGGCAGATTTACCACTCTGCTAAGGAACTGCCCGATGCATGGATTCCCCGTTTGGAACCAGGTAACTAAATTCTATAATGCTGCCAATTTACAAACTCGTATCAGAATTGATTCAGCAGCAAATGGATTACTGTTGGATGTTGAGTGTGTAAAAGTTCTATTATTTATACCCTTTTTAACCCATATTTCTGCTGCATTCAAGCATCATTTCATTGCATTTAGGTTAGTTTTCAATAAAACATCACAATTATATAAAAGGCACGGATTCTACTAAAAGATGGCGTATTTTGCAGGTAGCTGCCAAGGTTGACGATGAAGGCAGGCGCAGGGCAGATAAGCAGGAAAGCTGAACTGGATAAGCAGCTGAAGAAGACGAACCTGTCATGGACCCGTCACGACAGCATGGTGACAGCAGATTATCGAAGAGGAAAAATGAAGTGGACATCGATAGAAAGAGAAAAATCTGCTCGTCTGTCGTGTGGAAGCCAAATAATTTTCCAAGCCCCGGATCAAAAGATATGTCAAGCCAAAGCTCAAAGGAGAGGAAATCCCTAAAAGCAAGGATGCGGCTAGAAAGTAGGATACTTTAGAGATTTAGTCTTTATTAGAATCTTACTTTTAATTAAAGTTGTAATCCTTGTTACCTTAGATAACTTGAGCCCAAAAGCTTATATAAAGGGCATAGATTAAACCTAGGGCAGAGGCCGACTACCCCATAACCGAAACCAAAACCCTGCCGTCCACCCGTCACCGACATGTTCTAAATTCCCCCTAGGGCCACGGGTTGTTTTGTAAAGTAGTTGCAAGGGTTGCTTTGTTTTAGGATTTTTCAAGTTCAATAAAATAAACTTCAAGTTCTTTTATCTTGGTTTTAATATCTTGCAAGAGCATCGGGAGAGCATTGTAAGGTTATCTATTTACTTAGCATCGGGAGAGTTAAGTATACGAAAGAGATAAAAGCGTGTTCTCTAGTTTATAGTTGAACCATCTCGTGCTTAGGGATAAGGCGAGGTTAAGTGGCTAAGGAAGAATTCATACACATCGGTGTTCATCCTTCGATTCACGCCGGGAGGTATCATCAAAGACGTGTTCATCGACAGACTTGTGCCTAGGGATAGGGCAAGGCAGATCTGGGATTCTTGCCAAGCTTGAAGTACTGAGTTAGTGTCTGCTGCCGCAACAACTAATGGACAGACGCCGCGACAGGTGCTGTCGGCGGCGGGAGCGACGACAGAACTGGAGATCCTAAGCGATTCAATACCTGCACTACCGAGCAATACAATACCGGCCCATTCTTTCTATCTTGATAAATCAATCCTTTTATTTACGTTTTTACTTTATTATTCGTGACAACTTTCTAAAATATTTCCTTTACTTCGTGCAGTAAATCAAGGTGAAGTCATTAGCCCAATCCCTGTGGAGACGATATCCGATACTTCGTATCACTTTACTACTTGCGTCGTGTACACTTGCACTACAATTGCGATAGTCTATTTTACACGCAACAAGTTTTTGGCGCCGTTGCCGGGGATTGGCAACATAACTACATCTTTCTTTTATTGCACTTTTTGTTTTTTATTTTTATTTTTACTTTCGTTTTTAATTTTTCTTTAATTTTTATTTTTATTTTGTGTTTTCAACTCTTGCTTTTCACAAGGTTTTCTTGTTTATGCGCAGATCGAAAAGAGGCGAAGATCCTGAGTATAAGTTAGATCCGGAAATCGAACGATCATTCAATCTCAAGAAACAGATTCGCCATCTTTTAGACAGGAACGAATACCTTGAAGAACAGCTAGAGCAGATGGCCCGTAACCAGCCTGCTGGTGGAGACATACCGCCTGTCGGAGATCCGCCTGGGGCAGGTGGACGACGATCATGTCGTGACTACATGCTGAATGACCATATAGAGCTGGAAACCACACTGCCGGATATTGATGTTGATAACTTTGAGCTTAAACCTGTCATGTTTAGTATGATCAACAACGCCGGACAGTTTGGTGGTTCTGCGACAGAAGATGCTAGGGAGCATCTCAAAACGTTCCAGGAGATCTGTGGTTCGTTTAGGCTACCAGGAGTTAGTCCGGAGATACTGAGGCTTCGGTTATTTCCCCATTCATTAAGGGATAGAGCTAAAACTTGGTGGAATAAACTTACACCGGGTTCTATTATGACTTGGGTAGATCTAACTCGTGAATTCTTATCTCGTTTTAATCCTTCACATTTATATGAGCGATTACGTAACGAAATTGCTACTTTTCAACAGGAAGATGACGAGCCGATGCACGAGGCCTGGGACAGATTTACTACTCTTCTACGGAACTGCCCAATGCATGGGTTCCCCGTCTGGAATCAGGTAACTAAGTTTTATAATGCTGCTAACTTACAAACTCGCATTCGCATTGATTCTGCAGCAAATGAACTATTATTGGATAAAGATCCGGACGAGGCATTACAAGTTCTGAAGAATCTAGCTAAGAATGAGGAGCAGTTTCCGACAGCTAGAAGAGGGGGTAAACGGGTACTTGCTGCCAAGGACTATGAGGCTGACAGCACTATGAAATCACATGTAGCATTCCTCACTAAAGCCATGAAACACTTATTGAGTGAAGAGGAAGTACGAGGGTTTGCTGTCGAGGAAATTTGTGCCACTTGTGAAGGAAATCATAGTAGGGAAGAGTGCCCTATAAATATAGAAGAGGGGAAATATGTTGGAAATTACAAGCCAAATTATAATTCCAACAATTACAACCCTAATTGGAGAAAGGATCCCAAATTTTCCTGGAGTAATCCTAACAATGCCCTGAATCCGCAAGCATATAATCAGAATCAGGGGGTCCTAGATTGTTGATGCGACAGCAACTGCAGCCGCAGAACCTGCCGCAGAACCTGCCACCGCAGCAGCAACAGCAGCCACCACCTGCCACGAGTAGTGTATTGGAGCAGACTCTGGCTACTTTTATGTCTCAGACTGGCACATACATGGATAATATTAATCAATTTGTCAAGAAGACGGAAAATTTTATGGACGAGACTAAGATGAGAATGACAAACCATGAGGCCACCTTGAAATCTCTAGAGACACAAATGGGTCAGGTATCGCAGCATATTAAACCTAGGCAGAATGGAGGTTTCCCTAGCAATACTGAAAATGCTAGACCACCCCCACATGAGCAATGTAAGGTAATTACTACTAGGAGTGGGAAAAAGCTACCGGGGCCGGAAAAAGAAGTTGATACAGAAAAGGACCCTGCTTTGAACAAACCTGCCGAGGAAGCTGCCCCGACAGGTGACAAACAGACTACTGCCGATGAGCCTGTCACGACAGCAGAAGCGACAGAGGAGAAAAAGGAAGATTATCGTCCTCAGATTCGTATGCAGTGGGAAGGACGCATTGCTGATTATCGTCCCCCACCACCCTTCCCTCAACGGATACAACAAGCTAAGAATGAATCTCAACTCAAAAAAATTTATGATATTTTTAAACAGGTTCATATTAACATACCGTTGTTAGATGCTGTTAGGGAGATGCCAGGTTATGCTAAATTTCTCAAGGATGTCATGTCTAAAAAATCTAAACTTGGGGAATTTGAAACGGTAAGGATGCAAGAAGGTTGCATGAGTATTCTTCATCGACAACCACCTCAGAAAAAGAAGGATCCGGGGAGCTTCCTCATACCTTGCGTAATCGGCGATAAATTTGTGGGTAAGGCACTTTGTGATCTTGGTGCTAGTGTTAATCTAATGCCCAAATCTGTTTTTCAGAAACTAGGTATTGGCAAGGCGCGGCCCACGACAGTTACCTTACAGCTAGCCGACCGCTCTTACGTTCACCCTGAGGGAAAAATTGAAGATATTTTGGTAAGAGTGGATAAACTTATTTTTCCTGCTGACTTTCTTATTTTAGATTGTGAGGCAGATGAGAACGCACCAGTCATCCTAGGGCGACCCTTCTTAGCCACGGGAAGATCATTGATTGATGTGGAAAAAGGAGAACTCACCATGCGCGTGAACGATCAAGAAATTAAGTTGAATGTTCTCCAAGCAATGAAACATGCCGATGTGGACGAGGAATGCAAAGCCATCATTGAGGTGACCTTTGATTACCCCTGCATCAGATCGGGCTGCCGTGATATAAAATTTGGTCACTGCTGCGACAGCCACTTAAAGACCTGTCACGACAGTGACGACGACAGCACCGACGACAGTGACCCCTCTGAATCCGATACATCTGATACTGAAGGTCATGAGGAGGTAAACTGGTTAGACCATCGTCCAGGTAAGTTATTCGAACCCTTGAATTACACTTCGGATAACCATTTAATCCAAAAGCCCTCCACTGTTGAACCACCTGTCTTAGAACTTAAGCCCCTGCCAGGGCAGCTTAAATATGCTTATCTTGGTTGTGATGACACACTGCCTGTAATCATCTCTGCTAAGCTGCCACAGGAACAGGAACGACAGCTGATCGACATGTTGAGGCAGCATAAAAGGGCGATAGGATGGACGATAGCAGACATCCAGGGCATTAGTCCAGCAATCTGTATGCACAAAATCCTCCTAGAGGAAGATCATAAGCCGACTATTGATGCCCAAAGGCGGTTAAACCTTGCAATGAAGGAGGTAGTGCGTAAAGAAATAATTAAATGGTTAGATGCTGGTATTATTTACGCCATCTCCGACAGCAAATGGGTAAGCCCGGTGCAATGTGTTCCCAAGAAAGGAGGCATGACTGTAATAACCAATGAAAACAACGAGTTAATCCCAACCAGGACTGTGACCGGTTGGAGGGTTTGTATGGACTATCGGAAGCTTAACAAAGCTACCCGAAAGGACCACTTTCCTTTACCCTTTATTGATCAAATGCTTGATAGATTAGCGGGTAAACCTTACTATTGTTTTCTTGATGGTTATTCAGGATATAATCAAATTGCTATTGCACCAGAGGACCAAGAGAAAACGACTTTCACATGCCCCTACGGTACGTACGCATTTAGGAGGATGCCATTTGGACTCTGTAACGCACCTGCCACCTTCCAAAGGTGCATGATGGCTATATTCTCGGACATGGTTGAGGACTTCTTAGAAATTTTTATGGATGATTTTTCTGTCTTTGGAGACGATTTTGAGAGTTGTCTAGGCAATTTACAAAAGGTGCTCGAAAGATGCGAAAAAGCTAACTTGGTTTTAAATTGGGAAAAATGCCACTTTATGGTGGATGAAGGGATAGTCTTAGGCCATAAGATTAGCTGCCGTGGGATAGAAGTCGACAGGGCAAAAATAGAGGTCATAGAGAAGCTGCCGCCGCCAACCACAGTCAAGGGCATTAGGAGTTTTTTAGGGCATGCTGGTTTTTATAGGAGATTTATTGCCAATTTCTCAAAAATCACGAAACCCCTATGTCATCTCTTAGAGCAGAACCGACCCTTTGACTTTAATGAAGAATGTACTGAAGCATTCAAGGTTTTGAAGGAAAAGTTAGTGACAGCCCCCATAGTACAGCCACCAGACTGGACACAACCGTTTGAAATTATGTGTGATGTTAGTGACTATGCTGTCGGGGCAGCACTTGGGCAGCGCAAGGACAAGCTATTTCATGTCATATATTATGCCAGCAAAACATTGAATGATGCCCAAGTGAATTATACCACCACGGAAAAGGAGCTGTTAGCTGTGGTGTTTTCCATCGACAAGTTTCGTTCTTACATACTTGGAACGAAAGTTATAATACACACCGACCACTCTGCCCTCAAGTATTTATTTGCAAAAAAAGATGCAAAACCTAGGTTGATACGATGGATTTTACTATTACAAGAGTTCGACCTTGAGATAAAAGATAAAAAGGGGACAGAAAATCAGGTGGCAGATCACTTGTCGAGGTTGGAGACGGGACAGAGTCTACCGCCAGATGAGACACACATATTGGAGACCTTCCCAGATGAGCAGCTCTTTGCTGCCGCACTAGCTGTCGCGACAGCCATGGCGGCAGGTAAGTCTTCTAACCTTCCTTGGTATGCTGATTTCGTTAATTTTATAGTTAGCGGAATATTACCTTCTGATCTTACTTACCAAGCCAGGAAGAGGTTTCAAAATGATGTTAAACATTATTATTGGGACGAACCTCTTCTTTTCAAAATGTGCGCAGATCAGGTTATAAGGAGATGTATACCACAAGAAGAACAAGAAGACATTCTCCATCACTGTCATGCTTCACAATATGGAGGACACTTAGGAGGCAATAAAACTGCTGCCAAGGTGCTGCAGTCAGGGTTCTACTGGCCGACACTGTATAAGGACGCACAGGAATTTTACAAAAACTGCGACAGGTGCCAGCGGAAAGGTAACATCTCGAGGAGAAACGAGATGCCACTGCAGAATATTTTAGAAGTCGAAATCTTCGACGTTTGGGGGATTGATTTTATGGGACCTTTTCCATCTTCATGTGGAAATCTTTACATCCTCCTAGCAGTGGATTATGTCTCCAAGTGGGTAGAAGCAATCGCAACTCAAAAGAACGATGCCAAAACAGTCCAGAAGTTTTTGCACAAAAACATCTTTTCTAGATTTGGCATCCCTAGGGCGATTATCAGTGATGAAGGGAGACATTTTGACAACAAGATAATTGCTGCCGCCTTGAGAAAATATGGTGTCAAGCACAGGATCGCGACAGCATACCACCCACAGACCAATGGACAGGCTGAGATATCCAATAGGGAAGTGAAGAACATTCTAGAAAAAATGGTTAAACCAACTAGGAAAGATTGGTCTTTACTTCTGAATGATGCATTATGGGCATACAGAACAGCTTTCAAGACTCCATTGGGCATGTCTCCATACCGTTTGATTTATGGGAAAACCTGTCATCTGCCTGTCGAGATAGAACACAAGGCATATTGGGCGATCAAGGCAGTAAACATGGACTTGGACAAGGCAGGCCAGAAAAGGTTGTTGGATTTGAATGAGATCGATGAAATACGGACAATGGCCTACGACAATGCAAGGATTTACAAGGAAAAAACTAAGAAGTGGCATGACAAGAAGTTGCTGCCACGACAGTTCTGCCCAGGGCAGCTTGTGTTGTTGTTCAATTCTAGATTGAAACTCTTTCCAGGGAAGCTCAAATCTAGATGGTCTGGCCCATTCCAAGTAATTCAAGTTTTTCCCCATGGTGCCATTACAATTCAATCACTAAAGGACGGGCACCAATTCAAAGTCAATGGACAACGCCTCAAGCACTATCAAGGGACTGAAGCCCCGGGAATACAGGAAGTGGTTACTTTAGGTGATGCCCCACAAGGCATCCCTAACTTAACATAATTTCCTAATTTTTTTATTTTTTTTATTTTATTTTTATTATTAATATTATTTATTAGGAATTAGATTTATTTTATTCGAATAATGTTTTGTTTTTAATTTCGGTTTTTAGGAAATAAAGGAGGCAAGTGAGAAAGAAGAAGTGGCCCAAGCCCACCGCCCATCCACCAGCCCAATAAAGTCCATTTATGATAACCTGTCGTTTCGGCTGCCGGCGCAGGCGGAGTTGACAGGCTGTCAACAGACGCACAGCAGACGAAGAATCGTGCGGCAGACGCACAGCAGAGGCATTAATGCCCGTCAGACGTGTCAGACACTCTACATTCAATCTGCCGCTCCGTTATTCCCGCCTGCCGTTGCGGCATTAAATGGGCAGCTCCCCGACAGCTATATAAACCCCTTCTCCTTTTCATTTTTCATCACTTCAGATTTTCTCTCTTGCTATTCTCTTCTAGCTTGATCTCTTTTCTTTCATTTTCAGCCCTTGCAACCAAATATGTCTTCACGACAAACCCGTCAGAACGCTGCTGCCGCTTCCTCTTCAGCAGCAGCATCCCCGTTCGCTAACAAGGAACTTTGGGAGGAGCGAAGCTTCATCTACAACAGAGATGCCCCTCTGTTTGGACTCCGGCCGTTCATCATGCAGGCTATAACAGCTCAACTGTGGGAAGACTTCGCCGAGCAGCCGGCAGAACTTAATGACACTCTGGTCAGGGAGTTTTATGCGGCGATCGAGAGCAAGACGGCGACATCTGTCACCGTCCGAAGAGTGACAGTCTCTTTTACCGCCAGCAGCATCAACCATGTCTTCGGCCTCTTCTTCGGCCCCAATGACGATGCTCATCAACAGTTTTGGGACACCCTCGACGCTGCCGGCCACGATGCTGTCATGAGGGAGTTGACAGAAGCGGGAACGACATAGAGCACAAGTAAGAAGAACCCCCATTCTGTCAATAGGGGGCAGCTACTACCGGAGGCAAAGCTATGGAACGCTTTTATCAAAAAGCGTATCCTGCCCTCATCCCACCATACGACAGTCAACAGGCAGAGGCTGGCCCTCATCCACTCTATCATGCACAACAGGCCCATCAATGTGGGCAGGTACATGCGGGACAGCATTCTCGACTGTGCTTTCCGATCAGACTCACGGCTCTGCCTGCCCTGCACCATCACTGCCCTCTGCCGCTGCGCTGCCGTACCGGAGGAAGACTCAGACAAAATCAAGAAGGGCAGCGGCTGGACAGACAGCAACATCTCCAGCCTCATGGAGCTGGTAGTCGTATCGCCCCTCAACGCCTTCGATCCAAACGCCCCTCCTGTTGAGTCTGATGATGAGCCTGCCACCGAGCCTGCCACCGAACCTGCCCCAGAAGCTGCCACCAACACCGCTTCGGCAGATTAGAACGCCCACATCCTTGCTGCCGTCCTGCGGATCGAGGAACACCAGATGGGCTTAATGACATTCATCCGAGACTTCTCCAATGCCACGGTAAACTTCATTACCAATACTTTGAATTTTTCGGATGTCTTTTTCCCCACCTTCCCCGCCCATTATTTCAATATCCCATCCCCTACTCCCACACCACCTGTCTCTCCCCACGGAGAATCTGCCTCCTACACACCTTCCCCGACGACAGCCGGCAGCCCACCGGCAGACACCTCCCCTCGAGGAACAAAGCGAGCTGCCACTGATGACAGCCCCCTTTTCCGGAGGAATTTGGACAGCGCCTTCACACGGGTGAAACGCATTAAGCATGTCGCAGACAAGCGAAGGCTGTCCAAAGCCATCATGACCACCAGCTGGGACAGCAGCAGCAGCAGTTCCGATGTCAGGCTAGTAGAGCCACCTGCCCTTCAACCTGCCGACGACCCTGTCCCCCAACCGGAGGAAGACCCTGCCCCTCAACAGGCTGACGAATCTGTCGATCAACCTGCTCCGGAACCTGCCCAGCCACCTCCTCAACGCAGACGCTACCATCAGATCCGCGTCAGCAGCAGCAGCGAGGACAGCGAATAAAATTTAAGTTTTTATTTCTTTTTTCTCCTCTTATTGCTGCCTGCCCTTATATTTGTGATGTACTTTTTTATCTTATTTTTCTTTATTTGTTTTTGTGTTATTTTGCATTGAGGGCAATGCAACCCTCGAGTTTGGGGGTGGCAACCCTCCATATTTAATGGCATCTTTAGCACATCTTTTGTTTAACTGTTGTGTCTTTTTATTTACTTCTTTTAAAAAAAAATTCAGAAAATTAAACTGTTGGCTTAAAACTGTGAAGTTAACTTACCTGTCATGACGGCTCTGTCGTGGCAGCATCTTTAGGACAGGTTAAGGAAAAGTTTAGAGCCTTTCTATAGTTCTGAAAAACTTAAACACTTTTGTGACTGTTATATTGCTTAGATTTCTTTTAGCCAAACTAGAATAGGAAGCTTAGAACTTAAATAGCCCCTAGAGGTGCCTAACACTGGCTCTAGGAAAAGAAGTTTAGCAAAAGAAAAGCAAAAACCTAGAGGTGCCCGAAACCGGCTCTAGGAAGCTAACTAGAGGTGCCCAAAACTGGCCTCTAGAAAATTCTAGCTTAAAAATAGAAGAAAAAGAAGCATGAAAATGTGCCTTCTAAAAAATAAACTTTGGCATAAAGATTTGAGTTAAGGAGTTGAATATTCTAGCGAAACTAAGAGAGTCTTAGCATATAACTGTTCACAAGCATGCACACACTGCACGAGAACTATAGGGAGATTCCGGACAGATCCTAACCCTTCCGACAGGTTGCTGCCGCCATAGAGAATGAGCGACAGGTAAGGGACAGTTCACTGTTTAAAGGTCAACACAAAATTTTCATTTTTCTTTTAGGTCTTGATTGCTTGAGGACAAGCAAAAACTTGAGTTTGGGGGTGTGTTGAGTGTGTAAAAGTTCTATTATTTATACCCTTTTTAACCCATATTTCTGCTGCATTCAAGCATCATTTCATTGCATTTAGGTTAGTTTTCAATAAAACATCACAATTATATAAAAGGCACGGATTCTACTAAAAGATGGCGTATTTTGCAGGTAGCTGCCAAGGTTGACGATGAAGGCAGGCGCAGGGCAGATAAGCAGGAAAGCTGAACTGGATAAGCAGCTGAAGAAGACGAACCTGTCATGGACCCGTCACGACAGCATGGTGACAGCAGATTATCGAAGAGGAAAAATGAAGTGGACATCGATAGAAAGAGAAAAATCTGCTCGTCTGTCGTGTGGAAGCCAAATAATTTTCCAAGCCCCGGATCAAAAGATATGTCAAGCCAAAGCTCAAAGGAGAGGAAATCCCTAAAAGCAAGGATGCGGCTAGAAAGTAGGATACTTTAGAGATTTAGTCTTTATTAGAATCTTACTTTTAATTAAAGTTGTAATCCTTGTTACCTTAGATAACTTGAGCCCAAAAGCTTATATAAAGGGCATAGATTAAACCTAGGGCAGAGGCCGACTACCCCATAACCGAAACCAAAACCCTGCCGTCCACCCGTCACCGACATGTTCTAAATTCCCCCTAGGGCCACGGGTTGTTTTGTAAAGTAGTTGCAAGGGTTGCTTTGTTTTAGGATTTTTCAAGTTCAATAAAATAAACTTCAAGTTCTTTTATCTTGGTTTTAATATCTTGCAAGAGCATCGGGAGAGCATTGTAAGGTTATCTATTTACTTAGCATCGGGAGAGTTAAGTATACGAAAGAGATAAAAGCGCGTTCTCTAGTTTATAGTTGAACCATCTCGTGCTTAGGGATAAGGCGAGGTTAAGTGGCTAAGGAAGAATTCATACACATCGGTGTTCATCCTTCGATTCACGCCGGGAGGTATCATCAAAGACGTGTTCATCGACAGACTTGTGCCTAGGGATAGGGCAAGGCAGATCTGGGATTCTTGCCAAGCTTGAAGTACTGAGTTAGTGTCTGCTGCCGCAACAACTAACGGACAGATGCCGCGACAGGTGCTGTCGGCGGCGGGAGCGACGACAGAACTGGAGATCCTAAGCGATTCAATACCTGCACTACCGAGCAATACAATACCGGCCCATTCTTTCTATCTTGATAAATCAATCCTTTTATTTACGTTTTTACTTTATTATTCGTGACAACTTTCTAAAATATTTCCTTTACTTCGTGCAGTAAATCAAGGTGAAGTCATTAGCCCAATCCCTGTGGAGACGATATCCGATACTTCGTATCACTTTACTACTTGCGTCGTGTACACTTGCACTACAATTGCGATAGTCTATTTTACACGCAACACTGGACAAAGACCCAGATGAGGCAATGGCAGTATTGAAAAATCTGGCAAAGAATGAGGAACAGTTTCCTACAGCAAGAAGAGGGGGTAAACGAGTTCTAGCTGTAAAAGATTATGAGGCCGATAGTTCATTAAAATCACAGGTGGCATATCTCACTAAGGCAATGAAAAAGCTCTTGAAAGAAGATTCACAGCATGTCTACTCTGCTAAAGAGGTATGCGAAACTTGTGAAGGAAATCACAGTTCGGAGGAATGTCCATTACAGTTAGAAGAAAGGATGTATGTTGGGAACTACAATAAGAAAAATTATAACTCCAACAACTACAATCCCAAGTTCTCTTGGAGCAATCCTAATAATGCCTTAAATCCTCAAGCACAAAATACACAGAATCAGGGAGGACCTAGATTGCTGACTCGGTAGCAACCGCAGCAGCAACGCCACCAGCTGCCACAACTCGTATACTGGAACAGACTTTGGCTACATTTATGTCTCAAACAGGAACCTATATTGAGAACATGAATCACTTTGTCAAGAAGACAGAAACATTCATGGATAAAACAGATATGTGGATGACCAATCATGAAGTTACTCTGAAATCATTAGAGACACAGATGGGTCAGGTTTCCCAACATATTAAACCACGGAAGAATGGAGGATTTCCTAGCGATACTGAAAACGCTAGACAGCCCACACATGAGCAGTGTAAAGCTATCGCTACTAGGAGTGGGAAGAAACTACCAGGGCCAGAGAAGGAAGCTGAATCAATTAAGAAACCAGCCTTGGAGTCGACTGTCGAGGAAGCTGCCCAGACAGGTAACAAACAACCTGTCGCCGATGAGCCTGTCACGACAGCAGAAGGGACAGAGGAGAAAGATGATGAAACAAAACCTCCTCAGATCCGAATGTAGTGGGAAGAACGTATTGCTAATTATCGTCCTCCACATCCTTTTCCTCAGCGGTTACAGAAATTGAAACAGAAATCCCAACTTAAGAAAATTTATGATATTTTTAAGCAGGTTCATATCAACATTCTGCTGTTAGATGCCATAAAAGAGATGCCTGGTTACGACAAATTCCTCAAGGATGCCATGTCGAAGAAATCCAGACTTGGGGAATTTGAAACGGTTCAAATGACAGAAGGATGCATGAGTATTCTGCACAAGTATCCACCCCAGAAGAAGAAGGATCTTGGGAGCTTCATCATACCATGCGTAATCGGAGACAAATTTGTGGGTAAGGCACTTTGTGATATTGGTGCTAGTATAAACTTAATGCCCAAATCTGTTTTTCAGAAATTAGGTATTGGAAAAGCTCGGCCCACAACAGTATTACTACAGCTGGCAGACCACTCTTACGTTCATCTAGAAGGAAAAATTGAAGATATTCTGGTAAGGGTGGATAAGTTTATTTTTCCTGTTGACTTTCTTGTCTTAGATTGTGAAGCAGATGAAAACGCACAAATCATCTTGGGGTGACCCTTCTTAGCCACAGGAAGATCACTTATTGATGTGGAAAAAGGAGAACTCGCCATGAGAGTGAACGATCAAGAAATCAAGTTGAATGTTCTCCAAGCAATGAAACATGCTGATGCAGAAGAAGAATGCAAGGTTATCACTGAAGTTACCCTTGACCAACCTTGCATCAGGTCGGGTTGCCACGACATAAAAATTGGTCACTAGCTCGGCAGCCACTTAGAAGACTATCATAACAGCACCGACGATAGCAGCTCCTCAAAATCTGATACATCTGATACTAAAGATCAAGAGGAGGTAAATTGGATAGGCAATCGTCCAGGTAAGTTGTTCGAGCCCTTAAACTACACCTCGGATAACCATGTAATTCAAAAACCATCAACTGTTGAGCCCCCTGTTATAGATCTTAAGCCCCTAACAGGACAGCTAAAATATGTTTTCCTTGGTTTAAATGATACGTTGCTCGTAATCATCTCTTCTGAGTTGATGCAGGAACAAGAACAACAGCTGATAGGGATGTTGCAGCAGCACAAGAAGGCTATTGGATGAACGATAGCTGATATCCAATGCATCAGTCCGGCATTATGCATGCATAAAATTCTTTTAGAGGATGATCATAAGCCGACCAATGATGCACAAAGACGTCTGAACCATGCTATGCAAGAAGTAGTGCATAAAGAGATAATCAAATGGCTAGATGTTGGAATAATCTACGCCATCTCATATAGCAAGTGGGTGAGCCCGGTGTAGTGCATTCCCAAGAAAGGAGGAATGATCGTGGTAACCAACGAAGAAAACGAGCTAATCCCAACCAGGACTGTGACCGGTTGGAGGGTTTGTATGGACTACCAGAAGCTTAACAAAGCCACCCAGAAGGACCACTTCCCCTTACCCTTTATTGATCAAATGCTTGATAGATTAGCGGGTAAACCTTACTATTGTTTTCTTGATGGTTACTCAGGTTACAATCAAATAGCCATCGCCCGAAAGATCAAGAAAAGACGACGTTCACATACCCTTACGGAACTTATGCTTTTCGGAGAATGCCATTTGGACTTTGTAATGCACCAACCACCTTTCAAAGGTGCATGATGCCAATATTCTCTGATATGGTGGATGATTTCCTAGAAATATTTATGGATGATTTTTCAGTCTATGGAGACAACTTTGAAAGCTGCCTAAGCAACCTACAGAAGGTGCTCGAGAGATGTGAAAAAGCAAACTTGGTATTGAACTGGGAAAAGTGTCACTTCATGGTGGATGAAGGGATAGTCCTTGGCCATAAAATTAGCTATTGTGGCATAGAAGTCGACATAGCTAAAATAGAAGTGATCGAAAAGCTGCCGCCACCCACCACAGTCAAGGGAATCAGAAGTTTCTTAGGACATGTTGGTTTTTTATCGGAGGTTCATCGCGAACTTTTCAAAGATCACCAAACCCCTATGCCATCTTCTGGAGCAGAACCGTCCCTTCGACTTTAACGCTAAATGTACTGAGGCATTCAAGGTTCTGAAAGAAAAGCTGGTAACAGCCCCAATAGTACAACCACCAGATTGGACAATGCCATTTGAGATCATGTGTGATGCTAGTGACTACGCTGTTGGGGCAACACTTGGGCAGAGGAAAGACAAACTTTTTCATGTCATATACTATGCCAGCAAAACACTGAACGACGCCCAAGTGAACTACACTACCATAGAGAAGGAACTATTAGTTGTGGTATTCTCCATTGACAAGTTTTGTTCTTATATACTTGGAACGAAGGTCATAGTCCACACAGACCACTCTGCATTGAAGTATCTGTTCACCAAAAAGGATGCAAAGCCTCAACTGATACGTTGGATTCTGCTACTACAAGAGTTCGACCTTGAAATCAAGGACAAAAAGATGACAGAAAATCAAGTTGCAGATCACTTGTCAAGGTTGGAGAAGGGAAAGAGTCTACCGGCAGACGAGACACACATATTGGAGACCTTCCTTGATGAGCAGTTGTTTGCTGCCACAATCACTGCCGCAACAGCCATGGCGGCAGGTAAGTTTTCTGAACTCCCCTGGTATGCAGATTTCGTTAATTTTTTAGTTAGCGGAATAACTCCTCCTAACCTTAATTATCAAGCTAGGAAGAGGTTCCAAAATGATGTTAAGCATTATTATTGGGACGAACCTCTTCTTTTCAAAATTTGTGCAGATCAGGTTATAAGGAGATGTGTACCACAGGATGAACAGGAAGATATACTACATCATTGTCATGCTTCATAGTATGAAGGACACTTAGGAGGTAACAAAACTGCTGCCAAGGTTTTACAGTCGGGATTTTATTGGCCGTCATTGTACAAAGATGCCCAAATATTCTACAAGAACTGTGACAAGTGTCAAAGGACTGGAAACATCTCAAGGAGACACGAGATGCCGCTGCAAAATATTCTTGAAGTCGACATCTTCGACGTTTGGGGGATAGATTTTATGGGACCATTCCCAACTTCGTGTGGGAACTTATATATCCTCCTGGAAGTGGACTATGTGTCCAAATGGGTTGAAGCAATCGCCACTCAGAAAAACGATGCCAAGACGGTTCAAAGGTTTTTGCATAAAAACATTTTTTCCAGATTCGGCATCCCTAAGGCAATCATCAGTGATGAAGGGAGGCATTTTGACAATAGGGTTATAGCTACTGCCTTGAAAAAGTATGGTGTAAAACATCGGATTGCAACAGCATACCACCCTCAGACCAATTGACAGGCTAAAATATCCAACAGAGAGGTCAAGAACATTCTTGAAAAGATGGTTGAGCCAACTCGAAAAGACTGGTCTCTACACCTCAATGATGCATTATGGGCCTACAAGACATCATTTAAAACTCCATTGGGAATGTCCCCCTATCGGCTGATTTACGAGAAAACGTGCCATTTACCTGTCGAGATTGAGCATAGAGCATATTGGGCCATCAAGGCAGTTAATATGGACTTGGAAAAAGCAAGGCAGAAAATGCTACTTGATCTAAATGAAATTGAAGAAATTCGAACAATGGCCTATGACAACGCAAGAATCTACAAAGACAAGACCAAGAAGTGGCATGACAAAAAGTTGCTGCCACGACAGTTCTGCCCAGGGCAGCTTGTGTTGTTATTTAACTCTAGGTTGAAACTCTTCCCAGGGAAGCTGAAGTCTAGATGGCCTGGCCCATTCCATGTGGTGTAGGTTTTTTCCCATGGTGCCATCACGGTCAGATCTTTAAAAGACGAGCACCAATTCAAAGTCAATGGACAACGATTGAAGCATTATCAGGGGACTGAAGCCCCAAGAATGCAGGAAGTGGTTACATTAGGAGATGCTCCACCTAGCATCCCTAATTTAAACTAAATTTTATTTTTATTTATTTCTATTAATTATTATTTATATGTTAGGAAATTAGAATTATTTTATTTTTAGGAAATAACGTCTTTTAATTTTATTATTTTTAGGAAATAAAGAAGACAAGAAGAAAAGAAGAAGTGAATTTAGCCCACCATCTTTCCATCAGCCCAAAAATCCCAACTTTGGAGCCTGTCGTTACAGCTGCCGCGACAGACACGGAAAATCCAGCCTGTCGACACGCTATCGTGGCAGACACGCAAACGCGTAACAGACGCGTAGCAGACACGGAAACACGTGACAGACGCGTCAGAAACCGCGTAACAGTTGGCCCCGTTATTTGCGTCTGCCGTTACAACTCCAACGGGCAGCAAACTCTCCCCTATATAAACCCCGTTTTACTATTCATTTTTCACTCACTTCTACTCTTCTTACTTGTTTTCTCTAGAATTTTCACTTGCTTCCATTTTTTCTTACACAATCCTTGAACCAATGTCTTCTAGAAACACCCACAGAAGTGCTGCTTCAGGCTCTACCCCGGCAGCATCAACCCCACGATCCTTCCAGATCCGTGACATGTGAGAGGAGAAGGGCTTTATTTACACTTCCAAGGAGGAGAACCTGGGACTACAACAATTTATAGCTAGGAAAATCAAAGCCCTGCAGTGGCAGATATTCGTAGAACAACCAGAGAAGATGAATGTGTCTCTTGTCTGAGATTTTTATGCTGCCATCGTCAGCAGAAACGCGACAGCAGTCACAGTCAGAGGGAGAGAGGTGCCCTTCGAGCCAAAATATATCAACATTCTCTACGGATTTTATGTGGGCAGAAACGAAGATGGCCACCAGCAATTTCTCGAGAGGCTAGAGCCTGCTGCCTACGACGCTGTTATCGCAGAACTCACGGACGAAGGTACACAATGGAACACTGATCTGAAAAACCCAAGGACGGTGAAGAGAGTCCAACTCACCTCGGAGGCCAAACTATGGAACGCCTTCATCAAAAAGCGAATTATGTCATCCTCACACAACACAACCTTAGACCAACCCAGGTTAGCCCTTATTCATTCTATATTAAATGAGAGGCCAATTAACGTTGGCAGATACATCCGGGAGAGTATATTGGAATGTGCACACCGGCCGTCCGGACCACTCTTTTTCCCTTCTCTCATCACCGTTCTCTGCCGCGGCCACCAAGTACCAGAAGCTGCCACAGATTTACGAGTCCAAGGGAAGGGGTGGACAGAGAGAAATATACTCAGCCTGATGGAACTCACTGCTGCCACCCTGCTGTCGTCATTCGACCCTACTGCCATAGCAGTAGCGCCGACAGAACGAACCGACACTGAGCCTACTGCCATATAACCCAGGCAGCCTACAGCAGCAGCACCCTTGGCCGACACCTCCTCCCAGATCCTTGCTGCCATACAAAAAATGGAGGAACGACAGCTCGGCCTCATGAGTTTCATCAAAGATTTCACCTCTTCCATGGTACATTTCATCCATACTTCTTTAAATTTCCCTGATGTTGTATTCCCTGCCTTTTCAAATCAATATTTTGCTGCCACCACCCCTGCCCATACACCCAAACCTGCTGCCACGCCCAAGACGCCATCTGCAGCGTCCACACCGACACCTGCCACAACAGCTACAGGCAGCACCCCCGGCTGACACCTCCTCCCAAATCCTTGCTGCCATACAAAAAATGGAGGTACGAAAGCTCGGCCTCATGAGTTTCATCAGAGATTTCACCTCTCCCACGGTACATTTCATCCATACTTCTTTAAATTCCCCTGATGCTATATTTCGTTCCTTTCCAAATCAATATTTTGCTGCCACCACCCCTGCCCATACACCCACACCTGCTGCCACGCCCAAGACGCCATCTGCAGCGTCCACACCGACACCTGCCACAACAGCTACAGGCAGCAGCCGTGCAGCCGACACCTCTGCCCGAGGAACCAAGAGAAGGATGCCTTCAGCTGAACTCGATGCCTACATAGCCAGATTCTCCTCTTCCTCGATTTGGGGGTGGCATCCCTCCATTAATGGAGTCTTATTAAGTTTAAAAATTGTGTCTTTTACTTAGTTTATTTTCGCTAAAAAAATGAAAATTTTGGCTTAAGTCTTTGAACTGAACTTACCTGCCGTGACAGCTTCTGTCGTGGCAGTGCCTTTAGGATAGTTTTAGGAGCAATTTAGAGCCTTACTATAGTTCTAAAACTTAAACACCATTTGTGACTTTTATACTGCCTAGAACTCTACTAGTAAACTAGAATAGGAAGCTTAGCACTTGAGTTACCCCTAGAGGTGCCTAACACTGGCTCTAGGAAAAAAAGTTAAGAAAAATAGACTCAATACACCAAGAGGTGCCCGAAACTGGCTCTATTCAAACTTAAGCTTGAGAAAATAAAATTGAATCTAAATAAAAACTAAAGGAGCCTAAGAATTGCCTCCAAAAGGATGAAATTTGGCATAAAAATTCAAGTTAGAGGTTGAAATAATCTAGTGGAACTAAGGGAGTCTTGGCATATAATTGTTAACAAACATGCTCACACTGCACGAGGATTATAGCAAGGTTCCGGACGAATCCTAAATTATCCGACAAGGTGTTGCTCACAATAGGGAATGGATAGAAGGTAAGGGAAAGTTCATTGTTTTAAGCCAAACAAAAATATTTTGTTTTTCTTTTAGGCCTGAGTTGCTTGAGGGCAAGCAAAAACTTGAGTTTGGGGGTGTGTTGAGTGTGTAAAAGTTCTATAATTTACCCCCTATTTAACCCATATTTCTGCTGCATTCAAGCATAATTCATTGCATTTAGGTTAGATTTCAGTTATACAACACAAATATATTAAATGGCACAGTTTCTACTGAAATTGGTTGTTTTTGTAGGTAGCTGCTGTAGCAGATGGAGAAGAAGGCACTGGGCAGTGATGCAGCAAAGCTGGAACTAGATGTGCAGACGAGGAGGACGATGCTGCCACGGCCGATGCCATGGCAGCCAAGGACAACAGCAATATTGAGGAGAAGAAGCAATGTGGGCCTCGACAGAAAGAGAAAATTATGTCGGCTGTCGTGGATTACCCTTATATTTCTCCAAGCTCTAGATCAGAATGAAGGCCAAGCCCAAAGTTCAAGGAAGAAACTCCAAGCAAGAAGGAAGGACGAATTAAAGATATATTCTCTGAAGATTTAGTCTTTAATAGAGTTGTACTTTAATTTAAACTTGTATTCTTGCCATATTAGAAAACTTGAACCCAAGGCCTATATAAAGGCATGTCATTCGACCTAGGATAAGACATCATCTTTCTCTAGCCTTCTTCCCAAAACCCTAGCCGTTTTCCCCTTCTCAACATGTTCTAAATTTCCCCTAGGGCTACGGGTTGATTCGTAAAGTAGTTGCAAGGATTGCTTTTGTTTTAGGAATTTTCTGTTCAATAAAATAAACTTCAAGTTCGCTTATTCTGGTTTTTAACATCTTGCAAGAGTATCGGGGGAGCATTGTGAGATTATCTATTTACTTAATATCGGGAGAGTTAAGTATACGAAAGGAATAAGTGCGGGTTCTCTAGTTTATAGTTGAATTATCTCAGACCTAGGGATAGGACGAGGTTAAGTGGCTAAGGAAGAATTCAACAACATCGGTGTTCATCCTTCGATTCACGCCGGGAGGTATCATCAAAGACGTGTTCATCGAAAGACTTGGACCTAGGGATAGGCCAAGGCACAACAGGAATTCTTGCCAAGCTTGAAGTACAACGTTGTGTGATCGCTGCCGCGACTATCAACAGACCGCTGCCGCGACAGGTGCTACCGCAATAAGGACGACGACAGAACAAATATTCCCAGACTTTGCAATATCTACACTACTGAGCAATTCAATACCAGCCCATTCTCTCTATCTTAATTACATTAATCTTATATTCTAGTTCTCTTTATTATTTTCGTGACAACAATTTAAACTATTCTTTTTACCTTCGTGCAGTAATCCAAGGTAAAGCTATTAGCCCAGTCCTTGTGGAGACGATATCCGATACTTCCGTATCACTTTACTACTTGCGTCGTGTACACTTGCACTACATTGCGATAGACACTTTTACACGTAATAGTGAACATCGGTTTTAGCTCGTCGTTCAGACCACCGACGAACTTACGACATTTCTCTTCTTCAGTCTTAATGTAAGCAGCTCCGTATTTGCAGAAATCAGCAACATATTGTTCAATCGGCCAATTGGCCTGCTTCAAGTAGAGGAATTTATTTCTGCAGTCGGCCAGATATTGCTCGCTAATGAACTTCTTCTTAAACTCATCAACGAAGAAGTCCCAAGTCACTGACTCAGTAGGGATAGTCAATATCGTGGTTTCCCACCAGCTTAAGGCATCTTCTGTTAATAAGGAGACTGCACACTCGAGTTTATGTTCATCGAAACATTTGAGTTGCTTAGTCAAGATTTGGATAGTTTATCGAGCCACTGCTCACCTTTTTCCGGTTTCTCGATATCAAGGCCACTAAAAGGAGTAGCTCGGTGTGAAGCAAGCTTGTCGATCGGGGTTTGAGATGGTGCAACAGCAACCGGGGCTGTTCGTACACCCGTTGCAAAGTGATCGAGTATTTCTTTGATACTGATAAAACATTCCCGACGAACAGTTTCGATGGTCGCATTGTCCAAAGGAGGAGGGACCTGTACTCGAGGTTGCTCTCGAGGTTGTTCAGGTTCAATCGGGGGTTGCATAGCAACGCTATCCCCATTCTTGGTAGAAGATCCTCGGGGACTCTCATCGTCCCGAGCTAAGTTGGTAGCAGACATTCTATAAGGAATTTAGAGGAAAGTTCAGACTTAGAGAGTGAAGTCACAAATAATTCAATATAAGACTCCTAGGTGGCATAGTGTAATCTTATATGATGCATGACATGTTCGGACAAATTTTAGGATCTATAACATGAGCTCTGATACCAATTAATGTAACACCCCTCGCCCGGGTTAGGAGCGAGAGATGTCACGACTTATAACGCATGATTTAGAACAAATAAACAATCGAAATAAAACATGTAACAATGTCAATCAAAGTCATGCAGCTTGTATATTATCAAACTTAACATATTAACTTATGAACTAGAAAACATGTTACCAAAACGTATACAAATATGAGGGTTATTTTAAAACTTTCATAACATATACACATATATAATTTTCTAATGTCACAATTTATTCAACTTAATCATGTAACCAATAGAAACTCTAGATACAATTTCCCTAGTTCAATCAACATATCAATCAAGCAAGATCATACATGTTCACATCCATCCATTCAAATAACATACATCTAAATAACACATAGTATTTGCAATTTCATATCAACATTTTAATCAAACACAAACCATATATATATATATATATATATATATATATATATATATATATTTATATATATATATAATCTCAAGACATAGCCACTTTACATCAAACATATATATATATATATATATATATATATATATATATATATATATATAATTCAACCATTACTTGTCAATATAAAGTTATTACAAAACAAGCTTATGCTTACATATATACATAACCAAATCAAGTCTTAAACATAACAATTACATGTCAAGCAACCAAAATACTTGTATCATATGCATTTGACACTTATATACATCTATGGCACCAACTAGGATAACCAAAAGTGTCACACATGTGCTTGAACTTCAATATCTACTCTCTAAGACAATCGACTAGCTTTCGAGACTAGAACCTGAATTTTTTGGAAGAAGGGAACAGAAGAGTGGTAAGTACACAAATGGTACTTAGCGAGGCAGCCCTAAACTTTACTAATTTCCATCTTTTAAAGTATTATTTAATCTTTAAGATTACCTAGCTAGGCTTTAATCAAAGTTCACCTAGCTAGTCCATCATACATAAGTAGACTTAGCTAATCTTGTAATCACTTCAAGTAACCAATTGATACAACATAATTAACATAATTTCATAATCATTCAAACAGCAAGCATCATTTAAAACCTTAGCATATGCCACATCAAACAACATTAAAAAGTTTTAACACATACAAGGCAAATAGGCATATAAGTAACATTTCATAAATACCTGTCATTTAGGTACTTATCTCTCAAATCAAGTAACTTTTAATTAATTCGCCTTGGGTGATTAATGAACAAGGTATTCGAGTCTACATTTGACATATAAAATTAGATACCCAAATGTATCAATTCCACATTATACAACTTGTAACATTTATCAGAGGATGCAATATCATCAGGGTGACTTACCACCCTAAAGATAAATTGGTGACTAACCACCAACTTGCAACAGTATTCAGATGAGCTCTATGACTCTAAGGCATGCCCTTCTACCTATAGACACTAATCAACCAAGGTCTTGATCTTATCATTTATATCCAACAATGTCATTGGTTTGTTATTCAATAATTTCACCAAGTCAAGTAACCATTTCTATCATGTTTACAAGGTGAATCATTCAAGTCATGCTCAATCACGTTTCCAGCAAGCATATAACCATCACCAAAACAGTAGCTAACTCATCCATAAAGTCTCATTTTACATAGCTTAATCAATCCACAAATTGTAGCAACATAATACCTAAGCTAAGCATGCTTATCTAGCAAGTAAGAATATCTTAGGTCATAAGTCAAGTCGTTAATCCTTCTTCCTTATCAAGTTAAGTTACCAACCATTAATTTAAATTCATTTCATGCTTCATTATGTTATCTAATAAACAAAAATAATAAGGTTAGGATACTAATCCTAACACTTTAAACAATACTACATTCACAATACTCCAAGCTACTTGTTGTCTTTTATCACAATGCCCTTGTCCCTTCTTCTTGATTGTTCACTCCTTGTATCCTCTATGGACTCTTCCTCAAAAGGCTCTTGAACCATTACAACACATATATCATTCATTAGTACCAACCTTAGCATATAAATTCAACCAAATCAAGCAAACAACAATAAACACACAATTTGTCTCTAACATGACAGTTTTGAGCAGTGTCCATTAATATGTTCATAACTCTTTATTCCTAAATCCAAATAAAGCATATCATACCATTCTGGAAATCTTATAAACACACCATTAAAATCATCTATGGCACATATTTTTAGAATTTTCCAATCAGTATAGTTTTGCATTTGAAAATAGGTCAATTTCAGGATTGAATCAGTGGATTTAATGCATATAAATTATATGTTTCACAATTCATTTGGTTCTGATATTTTAACCATATTAACTTACATGTATTAGCATAATAATGAAGTTCTAACATATTCAAAATCAAAGCATTCAAGTCCTCAATTTATCAATTTCTACAAAACAGTCCCCTTTAATCCTTTAATAATCCTACATGTGATCTAAATGCATTTAACCTACCAATTGAGACTTAATTCAAGCTTGACCATTAAGTTTCATTCATTTTATGAGTCCCTGTTTCAAGCAAAAATTTTCAGAATTTTATTGACATTATGGAAGCCCCTAAAGTTTTCGAATTTTACAATTTAGTACAGCAGATTTCAGATTCATCCAGTTTCAGTTCAGTAACTTCTAATAACAATTCAGAGATCCATACTTCACATTTTCGTGCAATTCTTAGCTCTATCGCATGTAATTTTTTGTCCTCTACAACTTTGTTCAAGGACACTTTTTTCAGAAACAAATCTAACATGCTTAATTTTCCATATTTCCAAAAGATGTCTAAAACTAACAATTCTCGGCAGATTCATTATTCAAGCTTCATACATATTACTTTTCTAACATTTTAAGAAACCCAATGTATCATACAACCATCAACACATCAATAATCATTCTCAAATAAAATTCACAGCACAAACCATTCAAGAAACACATCAATTCATCAAGAACATTTAAACAAAAACATGAGCAGAATTTTAGCTAGAACACTTACATGAATTGTTTGTGGATGTAAGAACCTATGTTTCTCCTAGCTTAAATCCATTGACATGCATGCATTTTGGTTCCATAAATCTCCAAATTTTTTATGTTTTTGCTTTCTCTCTCTTTATTTTCGGTTGGACGAAGAAGGAAATGAAGAAGGAAAGTGATGAAGATGATAATTGAAGATAGTGGGATGTGATTATCCTAATTTCACTATGTTAGCCGCCCGATGCTTGGAGAGGTGGACACATGTATTGTCCATTTTGCATTTCTAATTTATCATGCAATAATCATATTTTCCAATTACTTCATTTTGGTCCTTTTTAATTTGGCTCTCATATTTGCATATCTTTCATTTTAGTCCTTAATTTGATTTCTTTTAATTACTACAATTAATTTCTTGATTCTCTTTAATTGAACCATGATCTAATTAGTTAATACTTATTCTAAGCCCTGTTTAAGGGTGTTACAAAGCTAGACTCCTCGAATCTGGTGGCATGAATACCAACAGGCAATCACAACGGATCAGAAACACGCGTTTCAGCATCAACAAGTAAGAAAATAGCTCCTTCAACAGTAAAGGGCTCACGGCTCCCAAAAATGACAGAAACAAATGGATTATATTCAGATGGGTAATACGTTGAGAATCGTAGCGATTTGTTCGATAGAGGAAACGAGATTACAGCAAGAAGCAAGAATGTCACAAATCTCTTTGATTTGCATCGTATAAGCACGCATCGAGAGAGAGGCTTTCTTAATAGAGCGAAGACGGCAGTGGAGATGCATAACTCTAGTGGTAGAGAGTTGAGAATAGAGTTGAGTGATAGCACTCCAAATCGCAGCAGTGGTGTCAGCCCCAACAAGATTAGGAAGAATATCATGGCCAATGGTAGAGAGTAACCATGAAGCGAAGGAGATGTCCCGCTTGACAAAGCGAAGATAAGATAGATTAGAGCTGCTGACTCCACTAACAGCAGGAAGAAGCTTTGGAGAAGGAGAAATAGAACCATCAAGGTAGCCTTCAAAGCCATGGCCACGCATCATCAGAGTGACTTGCTGCTTCCAAAGCAAGAAATTCGAGTCATCTAACTGAATATTAATCCTTTTGTTAGAGAAGGACTGCTCAAGAGCATCGTCATCGGAAGAAGACGGAACCACAGTAAGAGCCATGAAAGCAATAAAACAAAGAAGAAGAATGCAGGGGAAAATTATGCATGGTTATCCGATACTATGTTAAGAGAAGAAAATGATAAAGGAAAAGATATTTTTATTGAATCAAAAGCTTCTTTATACCATCCTACAAGCTTTCCTTTTATAGCTAAAGGATAACAAACTTTCCATTTGATTTTACCCTAATGACCTCAACAAACCGTTTCAGCCAACAACCAATTCAACAACCTATTGACAGATCACCTAGGCCAATTGTCTATCATTTGTCTAACATGAGCTACTTAAGGTTGCTTTGGATTCTATTAAAAAGCTTCTTCAATCAATTAATGAAGGAAGCAAGTTGTACCGAGTAATTTTCTTTTTGTTATTTTCGTTTTTGATTCTCTGTTTGGTTGCTGAAAAATTGAATAGAAATGGAAAGAAAAATTTTGGGTATGATTTTAGAGTCATGTGATGTTGGTTGAAGGAAGAAAAAAAGACAGAACTTTGAACAGAGTTTTCCTTCAATCACCCAAATAAGAGAGAACTTAAGAGACCAATTACAAAAAAAAATTGTTAATTGTGATGAAAACTCCATTTGTTAGTCGGTGAAGGTAAGAGTGAATGAGGGGATGAAGATAACTGTAAAAGAAATGAAAATTGGGGAAGAAGATGATGGTGGATGAAGATGGGGTGTTTTGAAAAATATAATTAAATTAATAAATATTTTAATATATTTATTTTATTTTAGAATATAAAAATAAATAAAGAAAATGACGTGGCACATTATGATTGGTCAAGATAGATATTTTAACGGTAGGGGACAATATGAGAAATGACGAAAACGTTACGAGGTAAAAGTGATCAAAATAAACTTTAAGGGACAAGTTGAGAAAACAGGTAAAGTTTAGGGGGAAAGTGTATTAAGCCTACTAGATATTTTAATTATTTTTGTCACACTTTTGTTTTTATTGAGAAATTAAAAAAATATAGAAAAGAAAATGTGTCTTAGAAAAGTTGTTGAATTTTTTAAAGTAATAATTTAAATGGAACAATTTTAAAACACAAAAGTAACAATTTATTAGGACAAAATAAAATAATATTTATTATTTGTATTTTGATAAAATATTTAATATAGTAAATGTATTTTAAAAACATTCAATGTTGTACATGTACTTTAACAAAAACATGTATGTAGTACTCGTATTTATAAATGTACACTGTGATACTTGTACTTTAACAAAATGTCCAATATAACACCTAATACTTTAAAACGATGCCCAATAAAAAATATCTCTTTTTATTTATATTTCCATATAATATTATAATATCCAGGTACCAAATGTGACATCATCCCAATTTTAATTTAACTCAAACATTAAAACATGGTTTAAAAATGACAAGGGTTCTATATTCAAAAAAAAAAAAAGACAAGGGTTCTAGTTTTTCTTTGAAAACTAGTTTTCTCTTTATAGCTGCCGCAATTTTTTTTATTTAACTGGTGGCGGCAATTAGTCTTAGTACTGGTTGTCGACTATCAGTGTTCATTATTTTTCTTGTTTTTTAATTTTAATAAAAATCTCTGCTCTTGTGACACACATTTCTTCTACCTTTGTGGCACATTTTTTATTGGCTTTTACGTTTCGTTTTATCTATCGTTTGGTACGATTTTAGCATACCGTAGTGGTAGTTTGGTGCTCGTATAGAGAAACTCACGACGCTAGCTTTCTGATTTGATTCCGTTGGTGGTCATAGAAAAAATTGTTCCCAACTTGTTTGATGGTTTGTTAGCCGATGTAATCATAATTGTGTAGCAGAGCAATTTGCCTGATAGTTTGGTTTGCTCATCACTCCTTTTTCATTCTGTAAAGTGTCTCGTTTGGCTAGAGACAAGGAGATTCATGAAGGTTTTTGGATTATGATGGTATGCTAATCTTTATAGAAGAGTTTTTTTTTTGCACCTTTGTATGAGATTTTTAGTGGACTAGTTTTTTTTCTCTTTTTTGATGCATTGTATTTGTTATATCTTTCGTGATGATTAATAAAATCCGGTTGCCATTGTTAAAAAAAATGATAAAAGGTCATATACTTTAATAATTGAAAAAAAAATGTGAACATAGGGATGAAATATTTTTTTTTTCTAATTATCATGTCGATAATTAACACTAGTAAACTTAAACATTTTTTTGGAATAGTCTAAAGATGATTAAAAGCTAGTATATGTTTATACATATTCTTAACTCTTTAACAATGCACATACACCTTGTAAACAAAACGATTTGAACTCGTGTCTTCTAAGATGAACATCATCCGCTTTTCTACTGGAACTCTTGTTGGGTTCTTAAACATAAATTGTAAGAGATTGCAATTTTAAAATAAATATAGTACAAGATTTAAAATAGTAAAGTAAAATTAATATATAAAGAATAAATTTAAACTTTAAAATAATACATATATTCTAATAAATTTAAACCTTAAAACATATAAATTGAATTTTCATAGCACAAATTTCATATTGATCATGTGTATCTGTGAATTTAATCATTAATTTAGTCGTTTTGTCGTGTATTATATTGTGTCATTCTGAAAGGAACTCGTAGAAGTGTTGTGAGTGGGCGTTGTGCTGTCTTATTGATATAATCCGGAATTCATTTCGGTTTAGTTAGTTCCGAAAAGGTTATAACTTACATTAGGTATGCAAAAATATTTTTTTTACTTTTATACATTAAATTAAATTTCTTTTAAGAAGAAATTCACATCAATTTAACCGTGTTTTAAAAAAAAAATAGAATGCAGTTGCTCCCCTAGAGTGCTTCATGCATCCGCCATTGGCACCAACACCTAGGGTGTTAAAAAATACCCGATCAGACTACTCGAACATAAATAACCAGGTATTTACCTGAATTTTTTTTTACTTGAGTCGGGTACCCAGCTCGCCATTTCTTGGGTTGGTCTAGATCACAATATTTCAAATTTTCGGGTACCCTGTTACCCGGCGGGTACCCAGATGTATTTGAAATTAATATTTTTTATATTCAATATATATATTTTCATATTAAACTAAAAAAAATCTTATTTTTTATATTTTTATATTTAATAAATACATATTTTTATATTAAACTAATAAAATATTTTTATATTAAATATATGGATTAATATCCTATACACTGGCGGTGGAAACTGAAAGTTTCCACAAGCGCCTTAGTTTTAGGGTATAGGGTGTTAGTTTAGGGTATATGGTTTAGGGGTTTAGGTGTAGGGGTTTAGAATTTAGGGATAGTTGTTTCAATTTAAAGTTTAGGGTTATAATTTAGGGTTTATAGGTTAAAACCTAAATCCTCACTCTATTACACTAAAAACTAAACCCTAACCTATAAACCCTAAATTATAACCCTAAACTTTAAATTGAAACAATTATCCCTAAATTCTAAACCCCTACACTTAAACCCCTAAACTCTATACCCTAAACTAACACCCTATACCCTAAAACTAAGGCGCTTGTGGAAACTTTCAGTTTCCACCGCCTGTGTATAGGATATTTATCCTAAATATATATATATATATTTATATATATTCGGATACCCAAGTACCCGCAACATCCGGGTACCCGATAGTCGAGTACCTGCAATATCCGTGCCGGGACACGGCTCAATTTTATAACTACCCGATGATCCGGATACCCGAAGAACCGGTACCCGGATTTGAACATCCATACCACCACCACACCAATTGTCAAAGTAAAACCTCCCTTTTCTTCCAACCACACCTGTTGCGGACATTTCTCTGCTTTAGCTTCCCCATTCCTGGCCCCAAAAATGTATAAAATATGTAGTCCTCGTAGTGTTTTCAATGGAGGAAACGCAGGGAAACACAAGGCTGAGTCAAACGTTCCTGTAACCCGAGGCCCCACCTTCACAAAGCTCTTCGCTGTCCTGGCCTGGAAAGATCCTTATATTTACAGGAGAGCGGTAGAGCCGGCCATATATCATTCTTTAGAATATTTCAAGGACGCAATTTTAAAACTACAGCTCATTGACTCACCATCTTATTATCAGACAATGAAGAGTGTTCCTTTCGTGCTGGTTCTATTGGTGTTGTTGGTTTCAACAGAGTTTGCTGCCGTCAATGGCAGACCCCTTCGATCATCGACAGCGACAAAGGACAATGTCGGTATTAAACGAGGTGGAGCTGATGATAAAGAAGTTGCCGCTAGCGTTCCTACGTTGGCTGTCTCGGCAAACAACTCTAAGAGTGCTAATTCGTTTAGGAGTCCGGTTAATAAATTAGCCTCCGGACCAAGCAAAAAGGGTCCTGGGCATTAATTTTAAACATTCTTTTTTGGGAACCCAATTTTTGTTCTCTGATTCTCCATGCACAGATTTGTCATATGTGGCACTCTTTTTACCACTTAAATCAACACCGACAAATTTTTTTAATAATTTTTTAATTAATATTAAAATTCTCATAAACTCGACATGCAATTAATCATATTTCAATACAAAGTTAAAATTTTGATTGAATAATCCTTTAGCCTTTTTGTTTTCTAATATTTATTTAATATTTAATTTAAAATATTAATATTAAATTCTCCATTCTCCGTATAAAATAATTCAAAACCAGTTCAAATTGATGATCAGTTTTTGGTTCACATTCTTTAACTTAAAAAAACAAGTTTCGGAACTTGGTTTTCATAACAATTTAGGTTTTTTGACAAAGTTTCGAAACTTGCCAAAAATCACAAAAATTCAACATAAAATGTTATCACAAAATCTAACATTTTAGGTTTTAGGTGAGTCTTTCGCAAGTTTCAAAACTTGCCTTTTTTTAGCCACACCTTAGACTTGCTGCACCCCAGACTCATGTAGAATTAATTAGAATTGCTCTATCGAAAATAGTTTTCCAGGCTATTGCAACAAGATTATAAAACATAAGAATGGTTAATTGTAACCCCCTCGTCCCGGTCTGGCCGGATGAACGGTCCGAGTAGGCTACACGGGGAAAATCGAAGCGAAACTCGTTAAGGTTCCCTTACGGTTAGCAGCCCTAAAAATTTTCTTTCATTTTAAACTTGTCTAAAGGCATGTTAATTCCTAAGTGATCGCGTCAGCGGAAAACATCAATAAAGAAGCGCATTCGAACCACAACCACACCTCAAACAGTCTATTTTACACTTACAGGGCAAGCTATATCGATACACCAATCAAGGGTATCGATACGCCTTGACTAAGTCAACCCAAACAGTCAACTCAGGGAAGACCGTATCAATACAGCCCTTGAGCGTATCGATACGCCCTTCTCGGTCAACATCTCGTGGTCAACGAGATACAACCGTACCGATACGCCTCAACCCCGTACCGATACGCCAATCACTCACCAAATTCTCAGAATTCCAGTGAGCAAAGAGCGTATCGATACACCCCCGTGTATCGGTACGCCTAGCCAAAACTGTGTCCTGCAGGCAAGACCGTATCGATATGACCCTTAGGCGTACCGATACGCCCTGCTCTACAAGTCTCTAATTTCAGCAAAAACCAACAAGACTCAAACTCTAAATGGATTTTATGACTTCCCTAGCCACATACAAACATTCATGCAACATACTACAACCAAGAATTAGCATATAGAGCAATCTAGATGATTAACAAGGCATCCATTCATGGCATTCACACAAAAGGTAAATATTGCATAAATGGGCATGCTTAAGAACTCAAAAAGGCCAAATAGCACAAGTCATCACATAAATGTTTACATGCCAACCAAAAACAACTTAAAACATCCAAAAGCATGACCATCCCACACAAGCATTCAACAAGACAAAGCATGGTTTACAAATCCAAGCCAAAACATAAACATCATCAACATTTATGAGTCATACAACGCTCATACAAAAACATAGTAGCCCCATTGCTAAACTACTACTTTAATTACTAAGTCATACTTAAGCAACTACAAACTTGGAAAGCCCCTTCGCCTTGCTCCTTGCTAACACTACGCTAAAGATCTGCATTGTTGAAAATGGGAGCGTAAGCTAGAAGCTTAGTGAGGATGCTCTAAAATAAAAAACAACAACAATGCAGGGTTCAAGCATGTAATCCTTAACATCGCACACAACATACATAGGCAACAACATAGCAACCTAGCTAGTGTTTCAAGAGTCATAAATATGACATCTTACATCATATTAAGCTCAACAATATAAACCAATATCACAACATCATAATCATAAGAGTAAGTACATTGGCCACTATTAGTTTACTCGGATGTGCGGATTTACTCTCGACAACAACATTACCTCGGTGGGATTACACTCATCACCGGACCTTGCATGGGTGGGATTCCACTCATCACCACACGCCCTACGAATGGGATTCCACTCATCATCACGTATAATATAAATAAATTTCCGGTGGTATATTACATCATCGTACTCCTCCTTGATGACTCAACGTCATCAAGGCCACGCGCGTTTTGACTCAAACGTGTGCACACTAATCCTAATGATCGATCATTTACACTCGATAAGTTAATTAGTGCCAATTTCTTTAAACCACATCACATCAATCATCATTCATATCATTCAACCATCAACGCACAACAATGTATACACATACAAAGTCAATTCATACTATGCAAGATCAAGATAGGCTTAGGAAATCAAAGCTCATTAACAAACAAAAAGTCAAACTACCAATTTAACATCTACCTTGGAATGGTCTACCAAACTCATTCCAATACCTCCACTACACACACTTGAACCAACTTTAAAAAAAATTAAAGTTTTACTCACCACCCTTCTTTAGCAAACCAAGCAAGCAAGTCAAGCCTCTTCGATTCCCGGATTCGGTCCCGATCCTTCTCCGATGTTTCCTCTTGCTTCTAACCAATCAAAACACAATCATCACACACCAAATCAATGCTAAATTCAGTCACAAACTCCAACCCACAAACACAAGCCAAACTTCACCATTTTCAAACTCAACTGATCACAAAACTTCCATTTTCGTGCTCCCCAAATACCCAGCTGAAAACTATGATTTCCTATACCCAAATGACATCTAAAAGGTCCCAAAACACTTCCCTAATAACCCTATACCATCAGCCCTTCAACCCAACTCAAAAGCACCTCAAAAACTCAAGTTTAGACACTTTAAAAATTGCCTCAAAGACCCACTTCGGGATTTCTCCCAAATCCATCCATTTCAAGATATTAAGTGTATTTATGTGAGATTAAACCAAAACCCAACTCAACAAATGAAAAACGCATTAAAAATCCAAACTTTCCCTAAACTTGAAATTCCAAAAAGATGATAGTTTTCAAATCTAAGATCATGAAAATGATGGGGATGATGAGGAGAGTTGAGAAATGAGATTACCTTTGAAAATGCCCTTGAATAGATGAAGAAATCAAATGGAATAGTGAATAGGGGTTTTGGTAGGGGTTTAGGTGAGTTTCACATTGGAATTGGGGGAAAGGGGGAAGATGAAGCCTTTTTTTGTTCTTTTAATTTCAAAAAGGTTGTCATCCCTTTTTCCACTTATTTACAAAAAGGCCACCTTTTTTTAAACCTCAATTAAATACAAACTAAGGTCAATTTTAAATAAAATCGATTTTACCAACTCGGACCAACTCACGCGTCTAACTCCTAACCCCAAAACACGGGTGTTACAACTCTTTCCCACTTAAGGAATTTCGTCCCCGAAATTACCTGACTGAAAGAGATACGAAAACTGCCTCTCCATATCCTCATTCCTCTCCCAAGTGGCTTCATCCACCCCTCGACGTTGCCACTGCACTTTCACTAACTCAATCGATCTACCCCGCAACACCTTACTATCAGAAGCTAGGATCTCAACTGGTTCTTCCTCATAAGTCAAATCCGGATTCAATTCAATCTCTTCTACAGACATAACATGTGATGGATCTGATCTATACTTACTGAGCATCGAAACATGAAATACATCGTGTATCTTCTCTAGCTCGGATGGAAAACGCAACTGGTAAGCAACTGGACCAACCCTCTTCACAATCTCATACGGTCATATGTACCTCGGACTCAACTTCCCCTTTCGGCCAAATCTCATTACTTTCTTCCACGGAGACACTTTCAAGAACACCTTCTCACCCACTGAGAACTCAACTTCCTTCCTCTTCAAGTCAGCATAGGACTTCTTCCTATCTGAAGCTGCCTTCAAGCGATCACAAATCAATTTCACCCTGTCGGTTGTCCTCTTAAGAAAATCTGGCATAGGTAACAACTTATGTCCTACTTCGGCCCAACAAACTGGAGTTCTACACTTCCTACTATACAAGGCCTCATACGGAGCCATCTGAATACTCGACTGGAAGCTATTATTGTAAGCAAACTCAACTAGAGGCAAGTGCTTCTCCTAAGTACCCTGAAAATCAATGATGCAACAACGCAACATATCCTCTAGAATTTGTATAACTCTCTCTAACTGACCATCTGACTGAGGATGATAAGATGTGCTGAAATTCAAACGGGTACCCAAAGCTGTATGTAGACACTCCCAAAATCGAGCTGTAAACCTCGGATCTTTATCGGACACAATAGACTTCGGCACACAATGCAGTCTAACAATCTCACCAATGTACAAATCAACCAATCTATCTAAAGTATAAGTCGTATTGACTGCTAAGAAGTGAGCACACTTCGTGAAACGATCCACTATAACCCAAACTGAGTTCTTCTTCGTAGGAGTCAAAGGCAAGCCCGAAACAAAATGCATGGTAATATTCTCCCATTTCCATTCCGGAATTCTCAACGGTTGCAACAAACCTGAGGGAACCTGATGTTCCGCCTTCACTCTCTGACACACCAAACACTTACTCACGAAGTCGGCCACATCTTTCTTCAAACCAACCCAAAAGTACGCATTCTTCAAATCGCGGTACATCTTCGTACTTCCAGGATGCATAGCAAACAGACTAATGTGTGCTTTAGTCAAGATCGTACGTCTCAAGTCACTGTCTTTTGGTACAACTATCCTATTTTTGAAACACAAGACCCCATCGGTACTGAAACTGTATTCTAAAGGTCTACCCTCGGCCACATCTTGCACGTGAGGTGCCAAAGATCTATCTAGGAGCTGCTTCTCCCTAATCAACTGACATAGTGTAGGTCTAACCTGAAGCTCGGCTACCAAGCCACCATCTCCGGACAAGCTCAATCTAGCAAACATGGCTCTCAAGTCTACGGCTACCTTTCTACTCAAAGCATCGGCCACTACATTGGCCTTACCCGGATGGTACTCAATCGTAAGATCATAGTCTTTTAGCAACTCTAACCACCTACACTGTCTGAGATTCAAATCTCGCTGAGTCATGATGTACTTCAAACTCTTGTGATCTGTGTACACTGTGCATCTCTCACCGTACAAATAATGTCTCCAAATCATCAGAGCAAACACAACTACAGCTAACTCTATGTCATGGGTCGGATAGTTACGCTCGTGAGTCTTCAATTGTCTTGAGGCATAAGCCACTACTCTCTTGTCTTGCATGAGAACACAACCTAGGCCTACATAGGAAGCATCATTGTAAACTACATAGTCTTTCCCAGACTCTGGCTGAATCAAGATCGGTGCTTGGGTCAAAGCTTCTTTCAACTTCTCAAAGGCTCTCTGTCTTGCATCTGTCCACTCAAACTGAACACTCTTCTGAAGTAATTGTGTCAATGGAGCAGCTAACTTCGAGAAACCTTCTACGAATCTTCTATAGTATCCAGCTAAGCCTAGAAAGCTACGTACTTCTGTTACTGACTTCGGTTGCTTCCATTCAACAATGGTCTCTATTTTCTTCGGATCAACTCTAATCTCATCGGTTGACACTACATGCTCTAGGAAAACTACCTCTCGGATCCAGAACTCACACTTGCTCAACTTCGCATACAACTGATTATCTAACAAGGTCTTCAAAACTAGTCTCAAGTGTCGGTCATGGTCTTCTTTGGTTCGCGAATACACCAAGATATCATCTATAAAAACATCTACAAACTGATCTAGGTACTGATGGAAGATCTTATTCATCATATCCATGAAAGCAGCCGGTGCGTTAGTCAACCCAAAAGGCATGACTAAAAACTCATAGTGACCATATCTAGTTCTAAAGGCCGTCTTCGGTACATCAACCTCTCTTACCTTTAGCTGGTAGTAGCCGGATCTCAAGTCAATCTTCAAAAAGACTAATGCCCCTCTCAACTGATCAAACAAATCATCGATTCTCGGTAAGGGATACTTGTTCTTCACTGTTAACTGATTCAATTGTATGTAGTCTATACACATTCTCATGCTTCCATCTTTCTTCTTCACAAACAAAACTGGTGCACCCCAAGGTGAGGAACTAGGTCGAATGAAGCCTCTATCTGTCAACTCTTGCAACTGAGTCTTCAACTCTTTCAGTTCTTTCGGTGCCATACGATACGGAGCAATCGAAACAGGAGCTGAATTTGAATAAGTCTCTATAGTAAACTCTACCTCTCTATCAGGTGGTAAACCCGACAACTCTTCCGGAAACACACTAGGAAAGTCACACACTGTCCGGATGTCTTGAGGTCTGACCTCACTCATGTTTGGATTCACCACATAGGCCAAATATGCTTCGCAACCCATCCCAACTAACCTCTTAGCCTCTAGAACTGAAACTACATTGGATAAGAACTTCACGTTCTCACCCACCACCACTATCTCATAATCATCTGTGAGTCTCAAAGAAATCCTCTTAGTCTCAAAGTCTATCCTAGCTCTATGCTCAGTGAGCCAGTCCATACACAGAATTACATCAAAACCATAAAATGGTAGCTCCATCATATCCACTGGAAATACATATCCCTGAACCATCAACAGACACCTTCTGTACATCTTTCTAACTACTACCGTGTCCCCAGAGGAACTAGTAACACTAACTCCTACCTCTAATATTTCACAAGGCAATTTCAACAACTGTGCATTCTCACTCGATATATAAGAATGTGTAGACCCGGAGTCAATCAAAGAAAGCAAACCTAAAGACTGTATCGAGAAGTTACCTGCGATCACATCTGTGTCATGCTGATTCCCACGCTGAGCGTAAACTCTGGCCTGACCTCCGCCCTCTGGCTGGACTGCAACTACATGTGCTATGTTCCTCTGGCCGTCATTTCTCGGCTGGAAGTTACCTCTACCGCGCATGCGGCCTCTCTGAAAGTCATTAGCTCTAGCAGGAGCCTGAACTGGTGCCTACCCCACCTGATGTGGACAGTCACGCCTAATATGATCCCTAGCTCCACAACTCCAACACGAGTGGAAATTCCCCCAACACTCACCAGTGAGGTTCCTCCCGCAAGTAACACACGTGGGTAACTTCCCACCAGCCCTCTGGCCCTGTTGGCCCCTACCGTGGTTACCTCCACCACGTCTATGGTCATAGTGATGTCGGTTGTCCCGATGCCTCTTGGAATCACCCCTATCAAAGTCACTAGATCTCTTACTAGAACTAGAACCACCAGATCGTTTGGTCAAGCCCAAACTGTGCTCCAAGTCCTTGGCCCTAGCGACCAAGACATCAAAATCAGTGTAGTCCGAAGCTAAAGTGTACCTCTTGATTTCTTCGTTCAGCCCATAACGGAAATGGTTACAACGTTCCACCTCAATAGGAACAAGCTCAGATGCATACTGACTCAGCCTAACAAATCGAATCTCGTAATCGATCACAGTCATACTCCCCTGAAGCAAAGCCATAAATTACCTCTTCTTCTCATCGAGATATCAAGGACCCAGATACCTCTTACGGAAAGCTGACTCGAAGAACTCCCAAGTGATCTCAACCTCTTCCATACCCGTAGTGATGGTGACCCACCAAGTGTAGGCATCACCCTGAAGCAAAGATATAACACACCCCAGCTTACGTTCCCTGGTACATCCCATCTGTGCCAAAATACGGACGGTCTTCTCTAACCACATCTCAGACCTCTCCGGTGTCGACCCTCTAAACTCTTCACCTCCCAAACTGCAGAGTCTCTCCAATGGCAAACCAGTACCCTCTCCCTGGGGTTGTGCCACTGCATGACCCCCAGCCACTACAGCCTGGAAAGCCCCGGCTATCCCTTGAACTAAGGGAGCTAAATCAATTACGGTCGGTCCTTGGCCAACTTGAGGTCCCGTGCCCTCGGTTCCTGCCTCACCTCCCTCTTGATGAGGAGGAGGTGGAGGAGGTTGAGGAGCCAGTGCTCCACCAATCTGCTCAATCCCCAGAGCTTGTGCCCGTGGTTCCGGCTGAACCATCCTAGGCCTTCCACGTGGTCTCATGATACAACTAGCAAGATTATAACTACAACAAACAACAGATAAGGATTAAGTTAGCAAAGGCAACGGTCCAACTGTGCTCAAGTACTTTCCTTTACAAAACCTTTTTAAATTAAGTAATAGTAGCAATGGGCACTCGACACTATACCAAACGCAACAATTCATGCTTCCAAACACCATATGAACAACCAACGACAAGAATTCATTGCAAGGTACACACCAAAACAATACAATTACTTAACACATCAAGCTTACCTCACTTACCTACCCGAGGTCTCGGTAACCTCAGGCTCTGATACCAACAAATGTAACCCCCTCGTCCCGGTCTGGCCGGATGACCAGTCCGAGTAGGCTACACGGGGAAAACCGAAGCGAAACCCGTTAAGGTTCGCCTCGGTTAGCAACCCTAAAAATTTTCTTTTATTTTAAACTTGTCTAAAGGCATGTTAATTCCTAAGTGATCACGTCAGTGGAAAACATCAATAAAGAAGCGCATTCGAACCACAACCACACCTCAAACAGTTCATTTTACACTTACAGGGCAGGCCGTATCGATACACCAATCAAGGGTATCGATACGCCTTGACTAAGTCAACCCAAACAGTCAACTCAGGGAAGACCGTATCGATACAGCCCTTGAGCGTATCGATACGTCCTTCTCGGTCAACATCTCGTGGTCAACGAGATACAACCATACCGATACGCCTCAACCCCGTACCGATACGCTAATCACTCACCAAATTCTCAGAATTCCAGTGAGCAAAGAGCGTATCGATACACCCCCGTGTATCGGTATGCCTAGCCAAAACTGAGTCCTGCAGGCAAGACCGTATCGATACGGCCCTTAGGCGTACCGATACGCCCTGCTTACAAGTCTCCAATTTCAGCAAAAACCAACAAGACTCAAACTCTAAATGCATTTTATGACTTCCCTAGCCACATACAAACATTCATGCAACATACTACAACCAAGAATTAGCATATAGAGCAATCTAGATGATTAACAAGGCATCCATTCATGGCATTCACACAAAAGGTAAATATTGCATAAATGGGCATGCTTAAGAACTCAAAAAGGCCAAATAGCACAAGTCATCACATAAAGGTTTATATGCCAACCAAAAGCAACTTAAAACATCCAAAAGCATGACCATCCCACACAAGCATTCAACAAGACAAAGCATGGTTTACAAATCCAAGCCAAAACATAAACATCATCAACATTTATGAGCCATACAATGCTCATACAAAAACATAGTAGCCCCATTGCTAAAATACTACTTTAATTACTAAGTCATACTTGAGCAACTACAAACTTGGAAAACCCCTTCACCTTGCTCCATGCTAACACCACACTAAAGATCTGCATTGTTGAAAATGAGAGCGTAAGCTAGAAGCTTAGTGATGATGCTCTAAAATCAAAAACAACAACAATGCATGGTTCAAGCATGTAATCCTTAACATCGCACACAACATACATAGGCAACAACATAGCAACCTAGCTAGTGTTTCAAGAGTCATAAATATGGCATCTTACATCATATTAAGCTCAACAATATAAACCAATATCACAACATCATAATCATAAGAGTAAGTACATTGGCCACTATTAGTTTACTCGGATGTGCGGATTTACTCTCGACAACAACATTACCTCGGTGGGATTACACTCATCACCGGACCTTGCATGGGTGGGATTCCACTCATCACCACATGCCCTACGGATGGGGATCCACTCATCATCACGTATAATATAAATAAATTTCTGGTGGAATATTACATCACCGTACTCCTCCTTGATGACTCAACGCCATCAAGGCCACGCGCGTTTTGACTCAAACGTGTGCACAATAATCCTAATGATTGATCATTTACACCCAGTAAGTTAATTAGTGCCAATTTCTTTAAACCACATCACATCAATCATCATTCTTATCATTCAACCATCATCACACAACAATGTATACACATACAAAGTTAATTCATACTATGCAAGATCAAGATAGGCTTAGGAAATCAAAGCTCATTAACAAACAAGAAGTCAAACTACCAATTTAACTTCTAACTTGGAATAGTCTACCAAACTCATTCCAATACCTCCACTACACACACTTGAACTAACTTTAAAACAAAATTTAAAGTTTTACTCACCACCCTTCCTTAGCAAACCAAGCAAGCAAGTCAAGCCTCTTCGATTCCCTGATTCGGTCCCGATCCTTCTCCGATGTTTCCTCTTGCTTCTAACCACTCAAAACACAATCATCACTCACCAAATCAATGCTAAATTCAGTCACAAACTCCAACCCACAAACACAAGCCAAACTTCACCATTTTCAAACTCAACTAATCACAAAACTTTCATTTTCGTGCTCCCCAAATACTCAACTGAAAACTATGATTTCCTATACCCCAAATGACATCTAAAAGGTCCCAAAACACTTCCCTAATAACCCTATACCATCAGCCCTTCAACCCAACTCAAAAACACCTCAAAAACTCAAGTTTAGACACTTTAAAAATTGCCCCAAAGACCCACTTCGGGATTTCTCCCAACTCCATCCATTTCAATATATTAAGTGTATTTAGGTGAGATTAAACCAAAACCCAACTCAACAAATGAAAAACCCATTAAAAATCCAAACTTTCCCTAAACTTGAAATTCCAAAAAGATGATAGTTTTCAAATCTAAGACCATGAAAATGATGGGGATGATGAGGAGAGTTGAGAAATGGGATTACCTTTGAAAATGACATTGAATAGATGAAGAAATCAAATGAAATAGTGAATAGGGGTTTGGGGAGGGATTTAGGTGAGTTTCACGTTGGAATTGGGGGAAAGGGGGAAGATGAAGCCTTTTTTTTTGTTCTTTTAATTTCAAAAAGTTTGTTATCCCCTTTTTTCCACTTATTTACAAAAATGACACCCTTTTTATTTTAAACCTCAATTAAATCAAAACTAAGGTCAATTTTAAATAAAATCGATTTTACCGACTCGAACCAACTCACGCGTCTAACTCCTAACCCAAAACACGGGTGTTACATTAAAATCATGTCGAGTTTTTAATAATTTTAATATTTATTTATAAATCATTAAAAATAAAAATGGTGTGTATAGTTAATGGTGTGTAACTGTGTGTGTCGCCGCATCTAAAATTTTCTTAATTAAAAGTACATTTTGGTCTCTCTAATGAAAAGATGGACAAACTAGTCATTGTACGATTCGAATAGACCAAAATGTCCCTCCGTTAGAATTTCCATCCATTTTTTTCATTAAGGCTTTGCTTGGTAGAGAGAAAAGAAAATTAGAATGATGGAAAAATGAAAGGAAGCAAAATATATTTTTTCTTTCCATCGGTGTACTTGGTTGAGAGGATGGAAAACTAGAAGCAAAATAAGTTTTATTCATCTCTATTGCTTGGTACAATGGGAAAGTGAGAGGAAAGAATATTAAGCTTTGAAAATTATAATTTATTTTCAATGATTATAATTTAGTCGAATACTTTTAATGTGATTATTTTTATTCAATTTAGTCCCTAAAAATTTTATTTAATCTAAAATTGACCCATATTTGTTTCTAATTTTTATAATTTAATCTAAAATTTTAATATAGTTTTATTTTTGTTCAATTTAATCCCTAATTTTTTTCTTTAATTCAAAATTAACCTACATTTATTTCTATTTGTTTATAATTGAGCCAGTATTTTTAATATGGTTTTATTTTTGTCCAGTTTAGTCCATAAATTTTTTATTTAATTTGAAATTAACCTATATTTATTTCTAATTTTTATAATTTAGTCTAATATTTTTATAATCTAATCCTGAGAGTTTGACTGTCAATGTAACACCTAATACATGGTACAAACGAATCCAACCCAAACATCGAATGCTACAAATGACCCATTTGTGGCCTAAAACAAATTTTTTTTTTTAAAAAAAAGCATATTTAATTACATGAAAGTAAACAACCAACATGAACATAAGGAGGAAACAATTACTAAAGTCACCCGAGAAAATAAACCTTTAAAAACTTTAGAAAATAAATGGTTTAACAAAAAGGAATTTTGGTGATTTTACAAGATTTGAACCAAAAAACATTCAAAACTTAAATAAAAGTTTAATATAAGTAGAAACATTGTATACCTTTGTTTTGCTAAAAAGAAGAAGAAGTTCAAATAGAAGTAAATTTAACCAAATTGAGGTTTAGGGACTAAAACATAAATAATTCATAAGTTGGATTTTAAGTTGAAAACTCAATTTCAGTTCTGTTTTAGACTCATTAGTTCCAATAAGAGTTAATGGTAAATTCATGTTGAAATCGAATTTGAAATAAAGTGTTAATTGCAAAAAAAAAAGTAGTTTATGGGTCGTTTTGAAAACATTCATAAAATATAAGGGCCAATTTTTCAAAAAGTGAAATTAAACCTTCCTTTATGAAATAAGTAGCATCATTGACATATAGACCAAGTTTCAGGTTAATCTGAGCTAAAACAAGTCCTTAATTGCAATTATAAAATTAGTGACTGGAATGTAAAATTTGCTATTATAAGATAATGGAATGAATTATAAAATAGAGGTCAATTCCAAATTAAATAAAATTTTAGGGATGAAATTGAACAAAAATAAAATCATATTAAAAATATTAGATAAAATTATAAAAATTAGAAACAAATAGGGCTCAATTTTGAATTAAATAAATATTTTCAGGGACTAAATTGAATAAACATATTATTTTATTAATAATATTGAATTTAATAATAAAATTAAAAAAATAAATAAGGGTAAGTTTTAGATTAAATAAATTTTTTAGGGACTACACTGAACAAAATAAACTCATAATAAAAATATTGGATGAAATCATAAAAATTAATTATAAATATGGTTAAAATAAAATTAGAATTTTTAAACATGATTTCATAATTTTATTATTAAAGTGGGATGGTTTTCACTTCTTTCCTATTTTTCATCCAATTTGAAAAAAAAAAAAAAAAACTATTTGAATAGAGCAAAGAAAGCTACCTCAACTCTTATTTTCTCTTTCTAATTTTTTACTCTACCAAGCAACCCTTAATTTCATTTCTTTCCAATTTTTTCTTCCCTCCACTTTTTCTTTCTACCAAACAAAACCTAAAGCCATTCCTATTTCCGTTCAATAAATTTGAGCAAAACTTGTTCATAATCCTGACTAAGAAACTTGGGCAAACCCCCCTCAATAGATATTATGTCACAACTCTGTTTTTTATTATTACTAATGTACCTTTTATCCTAAACATTTACATGTTTTTTTAATATTGATACTTATTATTATTTAGAATTAATTCCTTCTAACGTTTGTTTTCGTTACTCCAATTGCCCCAGACCATTAAGATTTGTTAAAAATGTTTCTAGTAAGATAGCTTCACATCATCACCATTTCCACAAGGTTAAATCTGCCTGATTTTCATGAAAGTAATAAATTAAAGTTCAAGTCTCTTGAATTTTATTTTTGTTCAATTTAATTCTTAAAAATTTTATTTATTATAAATCAACCCTTATTTGTTTCTCAAATTTAAAATTTAGTCTATTATTTTTTATTGCTAATATATTTAAATTTAATATTAAATAAAAATACAATAATTATATTTAATATAATAAATTAAGTTTAAAATCCAAATGCAAGCTCCTTGGAAAGAGGCTTCGAATCATGCTCAAGAGGCTTTAAAGGCATTCAGTGGAACAAGTATAATGATTAATTTTTTGTTTTTTTTTTATAGTCACTACGGGTGGTAATTGGGTGAAAAATAACCGAAAATTGTGAAATCTGAACTGATGAGTATGAAAAATAACCAAAATCTTCACCCATGAGGACGGAGACGAGAGAAGTTTTATCCCCGAAGCTCAAATGGGGATGAGGTGTGGATTGCTATATTTGAAACGTGAAGATAACCGAATCGTACCCATATAAATCACCGTGAGGATCCCGGAAAAATATCCAATGGATCCCGTAATTTTACAAAGTTTGATGCCCATACGAGTAATTTACCTATTTTTCATAAAAAAAATAATCTCGCCTGAGTATGGCTGGTTGGAGTAAGTTTGAAAATTCTTCGTAAATTCTATAAAAATGATTAGAATGTAGTCTATACATTGTTGTAACGTGATGCAGTCTAGTTTTGTTTAAAATACACGGTGGTCAATTTCGGTATGTATCCTAAATGATATAAATATTTAAATATTAAAAGGTCATAAAAATATGACAACATATTTCTTTAAAAAAGTTTTAGCATTGAATTTGAAAAATCACCAAAAATTCTAAAAGATAAATTAGGAAGTGAGTCTTATATTTCTATAATCATACGAAAGCCTATATTTGTTTTAAACAAACGGATCTCGATTTTGAGTTATATATAAGGGATTATTAATTTTTGAGTGAGTAAAGGTCAGAAGAAATGACAACATACTGTTTCTAAAAACAACAATAACAGTGACTTTAAAAATTCACCATAAATCGTACTAGTAAAATTAAAATAGGTAATTTATAGGGTTGGGAAGGTTATCAAATCTCGTTCCTTTTAGAACAAACAGATCATGATTTGGAACTATAGATTATTAGTTACAGATTTTCTTTTAAAGGTAGTGCAGGCTGTCATGTTTCAACGGTTAATATTTAAGTCATGTTTTATAGTTTTGAAATGATTTGTTTGTTGTTTGGTAAAACTAAATTTATCTTTTATGTTTATAGTTTTGTAGATTTAATGTTGGGTATTTGTTTTAATGTATTTCATTATGTTTGTTTTTTTGGTACGAGGATTGACCGAAAACTGCGGGGATCCGTAAGAGATGGGTACGGGGACGAAAAAATCCCTGAAAGGTTTAATGGAAATTCCCCAAAACCGTACCCGCAAGTATTGGGGACGGAGTGGGGAATGCAAAACCGTCCCCGATCCGCCCCGTTGCCACCCCTAATAGTCACAAACTTTAAAGGGTAAATTACATAAATCATCTTTGAATTTTACTCTTAAATATATTTTGGTTACCGAAGTTTCAAAACGTTCAATTTACTTACTGAAGTTTAGACATTAAACATTTTTTGTCACTCCTTAACCAATTGAGGTTTAAGAGTGACCAAAAAGTACAATGTCAAAATTTCAGTAAGTAAATTAAACGTTTTAAAATGTTAATAACCAAAATAGGTTTATGAGTAAAGTTCAATGATGACTTACATAATTTACTTAATTTTAAATTGTTCTATACGTTGAATAAGAGAAACATTTATCATCTCATCTAAATCCAGAATTACCGTAAAACTTTCAGTCAAGCTTTTCTGTTAGAAAATAAAGCCACAGCCCACAAATGTGGAATAAGTAGTATGTTACCCTAACAAGCAAACATTCCTGAGAACTCAAAGGCAAAGCTAATTTACTGTAAACCCAGTAAACAACCATTTTTCTTTAGTCATCAACCCGTCTTGAAAGAGTAATGCACGCCTAAGGAAACAAAATGAAAAGAACCCACTTATAACCAACACTAAACCTATACAGTATACTGATACTAATATAATATTGTATATATGTAACACGCCTGAGACCATTGTTATTAGTTTTCATGCCAAAACCCCATGTCATTAAATAATAAAAAAATGGTCCAAAAAAGTGTGCATTGCTTTCAGCAGACAGTAACAAGTTTTTGTTTTGAGAGTTTAAAATTCTGAACATAATAATAGTTAAAAGAAAGGTTATAGGGTAGGGTTAAACTTTAAAGATGTGTAGAAATGATTAGGCCAATTGGAATCTCGAAAGCTCGGCCTTCCCACTGTCATCTTATCCATGTCCGTACTGCTTTCGATGGTCAATAAAGCTCACAATATTTGCTTCTCGATGCAAAGGGTGTCTATTTCCCTGCAAAAATCTATGCATCCCATGGCTTTGGGTAATGTCAGCTCCAGGAAACGGATTCCATTTAAGGCTGAGATTCTCAGTTTTAAGCTTCATCTGGTTGTCTTTCAGTAACTTTTTTGGATGCTTTGGCTTCATTTTCATGGTTTAAAAACTCAAGGACTCGAGCTATGCTTATATCTAAGCCGCTGTCTGAAACTATTTGACAACCTTAAGCAGCCAACACCTACTTAGACTCGGTTCTTTCTTAGGAGTATAAATGAATAGAGCGTTCGACGAATTGTTTGTGAATCATTCGTATTTGTTTATTTTTTATTAAGCTAAATAAACGAGTATAAATAAAAAAAATTATGTTCGTTTAATAAACAAATGAACACGAACAAAGGTGTGTTCGGTTCATTTATGTTCACGAACAAGCTCGTTTACCCAGTCCTCATTTTCCTTTTATTTTTTACATTTTAAATTTTGGTGAAGATAAAGACTAAATTGGACACGAAATGAACTTTGGAGTTCAAACTGTGAAGCATAAGGAGCTTAATGACTAGTGTTGTAATTTCACCATTTTGGCTATAAACGAACATGTTCGCATACATTGAACGAACATATTCCCGAATGTTAAACAAACATGTTTCTGAACATTAAACGAATATATCCGCGAACGCTAAATAAACGAACATGAACACCTTCAAAAAAAACACGAACACGATATTGAAAATTTAAACTAACACGAACCGAACATGAACACCTTCTAAAATAAGTAAATGAATACGAACAGATCCTTGTTTATTCAAGCTCGATTCATTTACACCACTAAGTCTTCTCTAACTTTAAGTATACATACATGATACATACGTACGTACATACATCATATACAGTATGAGATAACAAAATCACTATTTGTGAACTTTACGGTCCAAGTTTCTTCATTGAGAAAATGAAAAGAATTCCAATTATGTAACTTTGAATATTCAACGAGGGAGAAGAACAATACTAGGAATAATAAGACAAATAGACAAGAACAATTCTTTAACTCTAGCGCAAGAGTTCAGAAAGATTATTCTCTGTACCACCAAAATCTTGTCACCTTTTTACTATTGAAAGCAGCCTCTCAAGCTTTTCATAATATGAGGTTCTGAAAAGTTGAATAAGAGACAAAGGCAGTAAACTTGGAGAAAGGCAACAAAAAAAATATTTACATTACACATATATTGCGATATAGACAATACAAGATATGGTTTGACGATAGATAAAATCCTGAAATTCTAACAAAAATTTGAAAACATGCAAGGATCCCAAAACCAACATTTTAATGCTTCATGGATTCCACTAGTATGATACTTAAATCATGTTCCCTCCCGGTTTAAACGAAAATGAAGGTTCAACGGTTGTGGAGGGGATCTGCAGCATTTGGAACTCTCCTCTTGCTTGAAAAGAATACGCCAAAAGAATGCCTGAAACGTTGCCTCTCCATAGGCTGCTTCTCTTGGGGAAGTGGTGAATGAGCGGTGGTGCCAACAGGCAATGGCCCATCTTTTCGATCCGCTGAGACCAACAGAGAAAGCAACACCACCACCGTTAGTGTCTGCAGCAGCCGCGGTTGTGGAGATGGTGGAAAAAGCATACTGTTGCAGCAAGAGATTTTGCTTCTTAGTGGTGGACAAACAAAGAGAGAAACCCTACTAGCCCTCAAAGAAATGACAGACAAAATGCAAATAAAAGGGTCCAAAAAGCATTTGAGCAAAGAAAGATAAGTGGCCTGATTCGGAAATGTAAGAAAAAGGCGAAGAAAGTTGATGTAAATGTTGTTGAGTATACCCTGCAAACAAGGGACACATCTCACGAAGAGCAATTTCCTTTTGCTTTATTATAATAATATAATATGTATTTACTCTTTCCAAGGACTTTTTTTCTTTCTTTATGGCATTCAGTCCCTAACACAAGGGTGGTTTCCCGGTCCAAGTCATAGATAGTACCATAGTAGACATAGAAATTGGCTCTTGTGCTTTACCTTTGTATGGTATGGCAAGTAATCAATGTTCGCTTTTATAGCTGCTTCAGATCAGCCCAGAGTGCAGATATAAATATATATAAAAAAGTAGAATGGTTTTCGAGTATCTGAATTCTGAACCAATGCTATTTTTCCAATGACCTTTTTCCTTTTGCATACTAAAGCCTTAAAGCCAAGCAAAGTATAAACAAATCTTTGCTTAAGTTACACGTTCTGCATTGTCTTGTCATGCCAAGACTTAAAACAGCTAACCCCTGTTCCCAGAATAACCATGGCATCCCTGTTTTTGAAGTAATCTGTAGTGTTAAGTTGTTGGTAGTATTATCAGTCAAAACAGATTAGAATTCATGGGTGGTAGCTTCTCATAAGAACACAGGGATTTAACAAATTTTGGCCCTACTGTTGCCCTAAAACAGTTTAGACCCTGAATTTTACATAAAAATTACATGTCCAATCAAAAATAGGAACCATGGTGGATATATAAACCTTCAACTTTAACATATTGTACAACATTTGCATCAATATTGATTTGGACTACATAGTCTGGCAAGCAATCAACGAAAACGAATACTTAGAAACCTAATAAAACTGGGAAACATCTGCTCTCTGTAGAGGTTCTCTTTGAACCTACAGTTTACCACTTTATCTTAATCCTAGAAAGTTTCTAGTAACCTTCCAAGGTTTTCATTTTTCAGTGTCCTTCTACAGGGTAAGATAACTTTTGAAATCAAAAGAGTAGCAGAAATGCCAGTTAATTACCTTATTAACGAAAGGCAAGATAGAATACATACAAAAGTGAATGGGGTTGATACCAGTCCGAGAGGATGATAGCAATGACTGGTTTGCCATAGGCCCGGTCACTTGGTGTTCAGCCCCATTCACTTGTGCACCAATTGAACACAAAATGGAGACCTTCGGTTGCACAACTCAACAATTCAAACAAATAGACCGTGGAGGCATGTATGGGATCAATTAATAGAGAAACAGCATTGAAGTGGATAGGAAGTTATCATGCTGATTCCCTACCATCTAAACCATCACCAAAGTCACTAAAACTTGATTTGGACCTCCGGCTTTAACTATCCATATATAGGATAAAATTAAAAGATCTACGATGCCTATTTCATGAGGTTTCTTGTGTACTTTGACAAGCAAAACGAAGTTCAAATCACTTCTAATACTGATCTACTCTTAATGAATGGTGGCAGATTGGAAGTATTATTTCATACCTCTCTTAGTGCAGCACATGTGAAACGATTCTCGAGCAGAAATCACTACCTGCAAAAATAAATAAATAAATTTAGATGTTAATGAATCATGCTTGTGGGTGAAGCATAATTCAGATCACAATTTTCTTTCTACAATAGTTAATCCTGCAACATTGCTGGCAACGGGAACAATGCCAAATTGTAGATTACCAATAAGCAAAAAATGGAGTTTGTAACATGAGAATCAGAATGGAGAAGAATTGCAATAGCTAAAATTCCAAGTCCAAACCAGTTAAAAAGCCACCACTAAAGAGGATGGCATAATCAAATAAGATGGCCATTTTTGTAAATTAACACGAGATGAGTGACAAGCAAAGAAGTAAAAATCATATTTGTGAATCAATTGAAAATGACAGACAAGGTATTTGTTTTAGTATTCAATGCTTCCAGATAGTGATATACAATTATTTACATCATTCAACCCGAAGGCTCTTGAAAAATCAATTAAAAGAACATCTCTAGACATTGCACCTTTCCAAAAACAGTAGTAGCCAAAAAAGCCTCTTATAATCAGTCCACAATTAAATATAGTTGTTCTAAGAATTACTAACAAACTAAAGTCCTGTCCGCGTTAGAAATACTTCAAAAGTTGGCACCATTGCTAATGACTGTTATACATCTCCAAGCAATAACCACTTAAATCAAAGGTGCCACATCAATAAAGAGCCCTTCAACCAAATTATGTTTATCAAGCTCAAGTGCCAGTCTTTGAGTCCACGTTCATGCCTTTTCCAGGAAGTTGAATTGCAGAAATCACAGGCCATCAATCACACAAGTCAAACTTTCACCATGTGAAAGTCTTCAACATCAGAACTATTAACTTCTTGATCATCTTCAAAACATGAAGCTGGTATCTCTGGAGAAGCCGGCATCATTGCCACACATCTGAACTGTTTCCCAGAGAAATCAACAATTTTCCAATAAGATTACAACCTTCAACAAGTTTATTAACATATAAATGCCTAATAATACAAGTACACACCTTATGCTGCTTGTATTTTTCTCTAACTGCTTGAAGTGCACCCCCTCTTCTACTCAAATACAAGTCAAGTATGATAAGGACACAGTCTTTTAGATCAGATGCTTTGTAGACTGAGTATTGTTGCAAGGCAGAGCTCTAGAGAACACAAATGATAATTGATATGTTAATATTTACTAGATATGGGCAAAAATAAAATAAAAAACATAAATGCCATGAAAAAGAAACCCATACCCAAGGATGCCTATTTGGTTTAATTATAAATCTTGCAAGAAAGATAACAGAAGCAGCGACCATGGATGGTAAAAATTTTACACATCCATAGTCCAACAAACTCAACTCCGCAAGGTAATACCCAAGGAACTCTAGCCGCAAGCTGGAAGCCTATAAAAGATCAAAACGAACCATACAGTCAATAATAGATAACCACAGATTTGACTTTTATAACAACTGCAGAAGATATAGGTGTTTTTCTTACTTTGTAATCTTCTTGTGCAACTCTGGTAAATCTCCTGAAATACACCATATAAAGCACAAAACACAAATCAGATCAACAGAACAGTAACCCTGTAACAGTTGTGATTAGATATTCATTGTCAATACAAATATACTTTCCAACCAACTCTTACCTCAAAAATGTTTTAACTGTAGGGTTGCCCAGTTCAAACCTCAAAGACTTGAGTATGTCTGCCTCCATTTTCACCACCTTCATAGTTAGCCAAAAGAATTCAGTGATTGAATCAAGCAAAGTACTATGAAAAACAAAAGAATACAAGTAAGCAAGTAGAAAGAAAGGAAAGGTTACCTCATCTTTTGTGTATGTATTATCTGTTATATAGCAAAAATCTTCCACATTTGGAGGATTGATTTCCTCATACTTTCTGATTGAAACAATTAAAGCCAGAAAAAAGGCGAAAAGTAAGTACAGAATTTACAATAATTTCAAAAAAAAAAAAAAAAACATTAAGAATTCAGAAGCTTACGAGGCAATAAGCATAGAAGATACACCCAATAGTTGAAGTCTCTGCCTATTGAGAGCATTTAAAGATAAGAATCTATCAATGTAGGAAATGGTCATATACAAAGTGTCTGAAACAAGCTTGTATTCCTCTGCAACTTCAACCAACCAATCCACCAAAATAGCTCTCATGTTGGTACTAACATCCTTCTGCACCTTCTCAATATAATCAGGCAAAGGTCTTCTCTTTGGATCCACCTAACATTAATTGCATTATAAAAAAATATCACTTAGTGACTTAAACAGAAATCCCACTTATAGCCATCATCAATATACCAATACCCCAGTATAAACATCGCCTCTTATCATTCAGATTCAGTGAAATGGAAACTGATTTTTGCAACCTAAAAGGATTAATTGCCTATGAAAAATTAAATCTTGCCTAACAGTAGACAACTTAAACTAAAAAGGTGTGAGTGAAGGAGAGGGGAATACCTCCATTTGATGAAGATATTCATATATATCAGATACATAATAACCACACATTTGTGGGTCATCAGACACGGCATCGCTAGCCACTGTTTTTTCATCTTCAGCGTTCTCTTTCGCCTCCTGCAAAAGCGGTTTTACCGCTCTAGACTTTGTCTTCGTCTTCCCTTTGGACTGCAGCTTCTGGGTTGTTTTCTTCTCATGAACCTTATTCACCAAACCAACAATGTTAGAAAAATTCGAAATCTCTCCCAAAACAACCCTTTTCTTGTTGGCGGCGTTCTCATCCGTAATCCCCGCCGACTCGGCGGCCCTCTTCTTGGCAGCCGCCCTTGTGAGTCTAACGCAGTTATCCTGATCCGCCATTGCCTCTCTCAGCTTTGCAGGGATAGAAAGGAGTTTGGGAATGGCGAGGAGAGAAGAGAAGAGGGAGAATAAAAGGGGGTGAAATCAAAAGCGCCATTTTGGGATTTTGTTTTCAAAAACTTGGGGGATTGGCGGTATACTTGGGTAAGTCTGCGCTCCGAATTTTGGTAATGATTCTAACTTCTTCTTTTTTTTTTTTTGAGTTTTCAAGTTTTGGGGGGCTCCATAATTTTCAGTCAAACTATATTTTTGAAATTAATTTTGAGAACGAATTCTAAAATGAATCCCGGGGAAACTAAGGGCCGTTGTGTCTATTTAATTATCCTAAATAAATTTAGGATTGGCTTTGATTCTATTTTGATTATTTTTTTGTTAAAAAATATTTTAATTATTTAATTGTTATACTTTTCGTCAATTAAATCACTAAATTATTAAAATAGTTTTAATCAAGTTAATGATCGTTAATTGTTAATAAATATGATGGTGTTGTAGTTAAATAAATTGGTATAATTATCCATTCTATCAATTTAGTAGTAATTTTAATTTAAAATTTTAATTTTCAATCATTATTTGTGCATTCGGTCTCTGCTACTTACACATTTTATCAATTCAGTCTTAATCGCTAAATATTGACGCATGTCGCTAAATCAAGCACATGCTCAACCACTAAACCAATATCTTAGAAGTGTTGGGTTGGTCACAAAATGTGCTTATTCGTCTCTGAACTTTGGAATCCCTCTCATGTTGTGTTTTATTTTTGTTTTCTATGCCAATCCTTTATTTAGGTCATGTGATGTTGTTTTTTATGTTCTGTTTTTGTTCTTTGGTGCTTCCTGCACTTTTTGTTTCGCTGTTTGGCTCTGATATGGTTTGACTAACTTTTTTCTTGTTGTATCTCGCTTGGGTGGGTTGTTCATGTTGTCACCTTGGTTGGATTTCTATACCTTTTTTGTCTTATGTGTTATGGTAATAAAATATTTCTATTTAAAGCATAAAAAAGTATTATACATGTTTGAGAGAAAACCCTAGGTTCTCGATTTCCAGAATCTCTCCAATTTCGTGCTCTTATTCCAATAAAGTTTCCTTGAGTGTTGGTTTTGTTTAGTAGTTGTGGGAGATTGTTTGTATTCGTTTAGGTTTTTAGTGTTGCAATAAAATTTTAAAGTTTGTTTACTCTTGGCATTGTTCTTGTTTGCAATCAAATCGGGAGAGGAGAGAGCAATTATCAATTTCTATAATATCGAGAGAGTTAAACTCACGAAACGAGTAAATACGATTTTATCCAACTTGAGGTGGAATTACTTCGGCTTAGGGATAAGTTAGAAGTTCAGCGGCTAAAGGAGGCTTAAGAATTGATTGGTGTTCATCCCTAGATTCACGTCGGGAGGTATTATCAAGACATGTTCGCCAATAGCACTTCAACTTAGGGATAAGGAGGAGTCACTAAAAGAAGCCTTGCCGAACTTTGAAGCATCACTCAGCCGCCCGGGCAGCACATTAGTCTCTGTCGCAGCGGGTTATCTGCCAAGGCATCACCTTGACAACGGAGTCGATTTTGCAACACTTTAGTCAAGACAAAACATTCAAAATCCACACTACGACGCATTCCAATACCAGCCCATTCTCTCAAACTGAATTCTCGATCTTTAATTTACTTACTTTTAGTTTTAATCAAATCAATTCAAATCCCAACTCAATTGTGTTTTTACTTTTCCTTGTGCAGGAATTTAATCATTGAAGCAGCTTCCAATCCCTGTGGAGACGATATCTTAATTACTATAACTTGGCAGCAATGTACACTTGCACTCAATTTAGAGAACTCCTTTACGCTCTACAAGTTTTTGGTGTCGTTGCCAGGAATTGGCAATAGTGACTTCGTCTTCACTTTCTTGCACTTTTCCCTTTTAGCACTTAATTCTTAGTTTTAGTTTTTCTTTATTTTCATAAAAAGAAAAAGGAAATTTTTTTACAGCTTCTTTGTTCTAGTTTATGACCAGAGCAAATCCGACGTCTAAACACTTATTTATCGACGAGATCAAACGCTCGACAAGAAAAATTCAAAAAGAGACACGTGAGGCATTAGCAGCAGCAAAAGCGACAAGAGCAGTAGTAGCAAAAGCGGTAAGAGCAGCAAAAGCAGCAATGAATGGGAACGACAATACTGCCAATAATGTTGTCGTCGTAGATGGGGCGGCAAATGGAGGGAGGCAAGAACAACAACCACCCCCTATCCCACATGGCCAGCAAAGACGAGTCCGTACCACTCAAGACTACATGGAGAAAGACATAGACATTCTTGACTCTACAGTCCTAGAATCAGATAACAATGCCAATCATTCTGAATTAAGCTAGTTATGTTCAATATGATCGATAAACTAGGACAATTTGGGGGCACAACAGATGAGGATCCTCGACAGCACATGAAGTCATTCTTAGAGATTTACAAATCTTTCAGAATTCAAGGATTACCCCCTGATGTTTTGAAATTGCGATTATTCCCCTGTTCACTAAGGGATAGGGCGAAAACTTAATTAAATAGCCAGACTGTTGGTTTTATTGAGTCCTGGATAGACCTGTGTCGAGATTTTTTTGGCTCGTTTTAATCCTTCAAATGTTACTGACCGTATACGTAGCGAGATTACCTCTTTTCGATAGGCTGACGACGAGGCGATGTACGAAGCATGGGAACGCTACCGAGAACTTCTGCACAAATTCCCGCTCCATGGACTACCGTTTTGGATGCAAGTATCTTTGTTCTACAATGGTGTTAATCAACCCACCAGGATGATGCTAGATGCATCAGGAAATGACATACTCTTTGATAAAGCACCAGATGAGGGAATGAGGATTCTGAACCAGTTGGCCAAAAATGATTACCAGTTTCTGTCTACCCGCCGTGGCGGCATTAGACGATAGGCCACAGTGAATGAGTTAGAAGCATCAGAGTCTGTTAATACTCGTATAGACAAAATGACCAGATTGGTTGAAAATATGATCAAACCAACAGGAAAATCATATGAGGTAAAAGCAGTGGAAGCTTTCTGCGATGAATGTGGTGGAGACCATGACTTTTCAAAATGTACAGAATTTAGAAATTTCATGGGAACCTACATCTGTAATAGTACTTCCAACACAAATACATACAATCTGGGTTGAAGGAAACATCCAAACTTTTCGTGGAGTAACCCTAACACTGCAGAAAATCCTTTATAATCCAGATGTTAAATTTTGTTTAGTGTTTAGGTGATTTCAAGTTTAAGTCTCTCTTTCTCTCCTTTCACTCTTGTTATTTTTATTTTTTTAACAATAAGATGTAGTTTAAATATATTATTGTCAATTATAGTCCAATTAAAGGTCTTGGTTGAACGGCTTAACGTGTGCTTGTCTCTCCGAGCCACCTGGATTCAGCCTAGCTAGGGATGAAACTATAATTTGGGGTTAAGACGCAAAATATAAATATTTGAAAGTTGGGATATAAATTTAAAAATAAACTATTTTTTAAAAAAATTATATAGGGGTCGCACCCCACCCCTATATAGTTCCGTCACTGATTCAGCTCCATTTATATTCAAATTTATGACGTTTATTTTATTTCAATTAGATGTTGGCATGTGTTATTATTTAATTGAAAATAAAATTTATTGAATTAAAATAAAATTAGAATCATTTTTCCTGTTTAATAATAGTTTTCGTGTTACGAGCTTGGAACGACCTTTAGAGGTGTAGAATGGTACACATATCGACGGAGAAAACTTTCTCTACCCAGTGGGTAACTTACCCACCTATGTTTATTTAATACTTTATAGAAAACATACATGCTAATTAATACCTTAGTTAATGTTCATTATTTTTGTCTATTCAAATACTTTTAATAATATTTTTATTTATATTATATAATTTTCAAGAAATATAATCTTATGTTTTTTAAGTTTATTTATTTTTAAATGACTAAAAAATTATTTTATTTTTATAGATGATTATATAATTTTATTTTTTAATTTAGACAAAATTATTGTCTAAAATAAATAACTCAAATACTCTTACATTTATATATGAAAGGAATTCGTCTACCCTCACTTTCTATCGTATTCATTGTCTCGTTCACGAATTATTGCCACATAGTTGTAATTAAAATTTTTCATTATGCCTTATTTATATCTAACAAAATCTATTTTTTATTTTTATTATATAATAATTAAGAAACCTATTAAATTGAAATTTTATATATATATATTATATGTTACTTATATATTTAGGATGACGTCATGAATGGTAGTGGTCGTGTGAGAGAAGAGTTGAGGATGACCGCATCACTCACGTCCTCCTCTCTCTTGTTCTCAATAGAGTGACCCTTAATTTTTTTTAAAAAATTTAATGAAACCCTCTCTTTTATATTATATTTAATTCTTATCAAGTCATTAACAAAAAAGCCAATTTGGTCTAATGGTTAACGCATGAATTTTGATTCATTTAGCTGCCAACTTTAAATTTTTTAAAATTTAAATTAATTGGAGGTTGCCAGGTGTCAGTGTTCAATTGGTTGCGATTAATTTAATGAATGTAATATTTTTTTACAAAAAGAAAAAACTCGTTGGCGTGATATAATGCCATGTCATCAGTAACATCCATGTAAACATGCCACATTATTATTACAGTCCATGTGTGCCTACCTAGTTGGCGAGAACTATGACTAACGGTTTCCACCTAACAAAGGGCCCTTTTGTTAAAAATAAAATGTTGAAGACTAAAATACTTAAAATAAAAGGGCCAAAGTGACAAATGTGTGAAATGTTAGAGACATATTTAAGCATTATGCCAAATGTGTTTGTATGCCTATCAAAATGTTAAAAAAGTATGAACATTATATTATCATGTAATCATATCAATTTTATTTAAAAAAAATACATGAAACAAAACTATCAAAATTAGAATATATGAACTATTGACAATTTTATTTTGTTTTAATAGAACAAAATCTAATTATTTCATCTTAATTTCGAAATATTACATTTCTTTAATGGCTATTGTTTGAAGCAAGGTCACACTCATTGATCTAGAAACTAGCGGAACATAATATTACGATGGATCAAGATGCTTTTTTAATTAACTTAGTTTTTTTCTCATTATATTAAAAAATAAAATATTTATTAATAAAGTATTGATTATATTACATTTATAGTTATAAAAATTATTTTATGGGGTAAAGATGTATTAATTGTATTGTAATTATAATATTAGAAATTATTTATTGATAAAACTTAAAAGATGTATTAATTGCATTACATTTATTGCTAATTAAAATATACATTGTATAACATTTATTAATTATGTGCCACCTCAGCTGGGTAATCTACCCACTGGGTAGATGTAGCATTGCCCCATATCGACTATCGTATGTGTAAAAACATTGGTGATTTGGTGTGATTGTGTTTCTTTCAAACACTCAAATACATGTGCCCCACGTCATTGGCTCATTGCCACATGTTCACGTGTCCTTGTTGATTACATTGATAATAGACTGTCTTCAAGGTATACGAATATAAGATCTCTCTCATTCATAAGGAAAGATAATGGAATGTGCTTGATATTCAGCATACGGTCATTTTGGATCATTCATTGCGTCGAGAACCCAAAGGTCGTCTAACATCAACTAAGATGGAATACTAATTAATGTTGTCATTTGGCTGGTTGGCCAAGCAGCTCATCTTTATTTTTTTATATTTTTATAGGTCATAGATTTTAGACCCAATAAGAATATTTCATTCTTTCTTCTAGAATCTCTTTTTCTCCTTCTCTAAGTAGAATTAAAATTAAAATTAAAATTTATCAAAAAATTTGAATATTGTAGAAACATAGGTCACAACAAGAAAAATCCAATTCTATTAGCATTTCGTAACCTTAGATGATAATATCAAAATAATTCCTTTGCAACATCAATTTTATTAATATTCATTTTTTAAGCAAATCGTTCTTAACATGTCTAAATATATGACAATCACATCATATTTATAATAATATAAAATAGGCTTAAATGGAAAATAAGTGCTTAAACTATATCTCTTTTGAATTTCAAGTGTCTAAAGTTTTTTTTTTGTAAAAATATGTGCCTGAAGTTTCAACGTTATAATTTTAAGTGTTCGACCATCCATGAACGTTTTAAAAACTATTGTCAAACCAAAACAAGACACGCAACATGAATATTAATTTATTTTTAATTTCTTGAAAAAAGAATTTTAAATTTAAAAAATCGAAATTTTCAAAAATCTTCAAATTAGTCTCTAAATTCCTAAAAATAACAAAACTCTAAATCCCCAAATCTTCACCGTTGCTGCCGCCAATCGCAGTCACCGACCCCACCTTTTCGGTCGTAGGACCCAACCGACCATTTCCCCCAATATGTCGTTGCTAGAAAATGGCGACTGGTGTCCCAATCTAACAAATATTTAACATTCGGCTTTCAATGTTCGATTGGCACATCGTTCTCCAGTTTTCGACGACGACACATTGGGAAAAATGGTCAGTTGGGTCCGACGTTCGAAAAGGTGGGGTCGACGGCAGCAACGGTGAAGATTTGAGGATTTTGAATTTTGGGACTATTTTAGAAATTTTTAGAATTTCAAGATGTTTTTGAAAAGTTTAAATTATTAAAAACCAAAAATGAATTAAAAGAAATTATAAATTAAAATATGACACGTGTCAAATTTTTATTGGTTAATGGATTTTTTAACGATAGTTAACCCGTGCACCTAAAATTCAAAAATAGTATAGTTTGAGCACTTATTTTTCATTTAAGCCAAATACTCAAAATTTACGTCTTACAAAAGGATGGGAATCTTCTACCCTTTTCGGTACCCCTACATATGCCCCATGCTCAAAATTAATTTTAAGGTTTAAGGTGTAGGGTTTTAGGTTAGGGGTTGTGGTTAGGGTTTAAGGAATTTAGGGTAGGGTGTATTTTTTAGGGTATAGAGTGTAGGGTTTAGAATTTAAAATTTAGGATTAAGGCTTAAAATTTAATTTTGTAGTGTTTTTTAGCGTTGAGACATATGTAAAAGCACCAAAAAGGGGCAGACAAATTTTATCCCTTACAAAATAATACCCTAATTCATTAAACATTTTTTAACATATCTAGATATATGGCAATCACATCATATTTATAATGATATAAAATACTCAAAACTTGCATCTTACAAAATAATACCCTAATTCATTCATCATTTAAACGCTAACCATTAAACAAACTAAAACTTAAACCCTTAACTTCTAAACCCATAAACTATTATCAAGATTTTCATACTTAGCTACTTATGTTGTCATTTTTCCTTCAGAACCTCCAATTATGAACTCTTGATCTACATATTGATTCTTCTTTTATCATGTTGCAAGCCTCTCAAGACAAATAGAGTGACTTGAGTTGAGGTAGCTAGAAGGATAGAGCTTAGAAAAAGAAGAATTTGAGGCTAAAAAGAAAGATATATAAGCTTACCGTAGACATTGACAAATACTTTTAGTTGTCTCTAGTGTGTATATTATCTATTTGCTGATGGTATATGTTTTATTATATTTTCTTTCTTTCGTATGCCTGCATATGTAAAGGTTTTTGACAATTTAGAGGAAAATGATCAAATTGTAAAGATTGTACAATGTTGGAACTTTGGTGTAATTTGTAAAATGTTTGAGCTTTTTCATATTTTTAATTTAATAAAAAATATTTTAAATAACTTAAAAGTCCAAAATTAAAACTCAAAATCAAAATCTAAAATTATTAATTAATAACGAAATAAATAATGTAACTATATCTCTTACACCATATATACTTTGAAGTTATCGTATTATTGGTTACGAAATTAATTATTAACAACGAAATATTATATAATTTTGTGACATTTAGCTGTTATCTAATACAAAGTATAAGATGACATTATGTACTATTGTCATTCATATTACAATTAGGTGACAATATATGTAATTAACAATATGACACTATTTCTTTCGTCATCTATATAATGAAGTTATTTCATTATTGTGACGATACGAATTATCTATGATGAATTTTTATATCATTTTGCTGTTGTAATTAGTTGTCACTGAATACAAATTATATGGTGACAATATATTAGTCTTATTATACGTTCGACAATATGTGACGAAACAAATATATTGGCACACTTGACATTTAATAACACACCTAACGTGATGACGTCGTGACATTAAATTTTAACGTCATACAAATATAAATAGTGACACAAATGTATATTTATGTGACAATATTTTAGATGCAGCTGACAATTAAATTTGTTGTAGTGGCCCAGTCTGCTTAATTTTGTTGGTGTCTCAACCTTAAGGTTAATTATTCTAACATCTTGTTGGTCCCATCTTTAACGTCATTTAGAGCACTTGCTAAGATGTTTTATTCACAATGTACAGTGTTAAGAAGCCATTTCATTAATCTATTGCACCTGGATAGATCTGGAATAGGCAGTCGGAAAGGTTTTGCCAGCGTGATTACCAGAGAAAATTCTTTCCGTTTTCATTGAAGTCGTAGCTAGTCTGATAGGGGATTTCTCAACAAGAGAAAGCAACATGCAAAGTTGCAGAATCAAACAAGTACAACATTAATATTATCAAAAGAAAACAGCAACATATTCATTCAGAAACCATATACTTAAGGACACAATTTATTCATTTAATTTATTGTACATGTTTAACAGGTAAATTTTCACTCATGGGTCCTTTTACAGCATAGGAAAAGAAACATCTAAGGGCACTTGGGGTTGCCCTTGGAGTTCTTCATGTCCCTGTAGCAAGGGCATTCATCCCTGTGCCCAAATGTACCAGATGGAACACAGTGGCATTTCTCACAGCAAATTCCACAGTATTTCAAGCACCTGTCTCTCACCCCCGCCTTTGAGCACCTCACCCCACACTTGGAGTTACAGAAAGCTGCAACAACATTATCCATTAAAAAATAAAAACTCATCCTATCATCACACAACACAAAGCTTAGCTTTATTTATCATTTACCTGAATCCGCCATCGACGCCTCGAAGAAAGATGAGCTGAGAATAAGAGAAACGAGCAAGCAAATCAAGAAGACGAGCTTCATTTCTTAAGTTCCCAAAGTAGAGACTTTTGTTTACAAATATAAAAAGGCCCAAAAAGATATAAAGCAAATGGTAAATGGTAATGTAAATTGCTAGTGTTTAGCAATAGAAGGAGGCCGGATGAGCTTGTTTATATAGCGATGGCAGTGTTAATTAGGTTAAAAGGAAGAGAATGTTTTATGATAAATATAAGTAACGTCATTCAACAACAAATGACTGTACCGCCAGTTTTGGTTTGGTGACTTTACACCACTCTAGTTTAAACGGACATTATGCGGCAACTTAATTATTCCATGCATTTAAGCCTTTTAAGCTAAGGATTTCCAAAACTCATATCAATTCACGAAATTCTTTTATGGTATAAATTATTATTTCTTTTACATACTCGTGGTTACAATATAGTATCTATTCATACATTTTATTAACCCGATTTCTTACATATAATATCGCAATTGATAAATGGTGAAATGAGTAGATGAAGGGAAGGTACCAACTTGTTGTTGACTAATGAATGTTCATTAAATCTCCTCCAATATTCTGTTTCCCTTCTCTTTCAATTTACCGTTTTGAGATCCACAGAAAGAATGGAAGAAGGCCCTGGAAAGATATGGAAATTAGAAATTAAAAGAAAAGTTATGTGTGTAATAATATTTCCATGAATGCCATGGTCGGTCAAGCCATGTGCTCTGCTGGGATTCTTTAAGAAATTTACGACCAACTTCTTTAAACACACTTTTACTTCACATTTTCTACAAAATTGATATTCAAAGATTACAAACCACACTTCCAAACCAATAATGTAACTTCGAGTTGAGCTCAAATTTTATAATAAATTCTAATCAAAATTTAAGTAATAAATTTCAAATCAAACCCGAACCCCAACTATGCAGAAACCATAATTTCAGATTTCAATAATACAAATTCCAATCCCATACGGTACGGATCATTGATTTAACATGAAGCTCTAAGGGAATCGCTTCTTTAGTTTCACACGCTTTGTTGGGGCCTATATTTAGGTAAGCTTTCCTTCTACGTGTTATAACTATACCTGGATTCAAGGTGAGTTTGTATACTTAAACTAATGATCCACCTCATCCGTACCGTATGGAAATGGAATTTGTATTATTGAAAACTGAAATTATGGTTTTTGCATAGTTTGGGTTCCGCTTTGATTTGAAATTTATTACTTAAATTTTGATTAAAATTTAAGAAAATTTTACAACGTGCGACGAACACCGATGAACACCGCTAATGATGAACATCGATGAACACCATTAAATTAATTAATAAAGATTTAAAATTTTAAGGACCCATCATACAGTTAATAATTATTTTTAAAAATTCAATTAAATTATTATTTATATATATTAAAATTTTATTTTTCAATAAGGATAAACTATATATTTAGTACCTCACCTATTTTCATATTTCTATTGAACTCTCATTATTTAAATATTATTTTAATTTGACCCTATTCTTTATAAAAAATAATTTACCCTTAACCCTCAACTTAAAACCTTAAACTATTAAACCTTAAACCCTTAAACTCTTAAACCTATACCCTAAACCATATACCATTAAAATAATTTTACCATCAATTCAATTCAACCTATACCCTAAAAATTTAAGTTATTCGATAATTGAGTTAGAAATTAAGATAATTAATCATAAAAATAAGAAAATAAGGTAAACAAAACCCTCTGACCCCAAACCCACTTGTCCCCTCACCTTTTTCAATAATAATAATAATTACTCATATATTTATTTTACAATTAATTAATGGATTTCCCATTTCCCATATAAGTCCCCGGTAAACCTATCTTTGTCTCTTATTTTCCTCCTCGTCATCTCCATGGCCGCCAAGCCTTCTTCTTTAACGTCCAACTCCGAATCCACTGACAACTATCTCATCGTCCCTCCCGGCTTAACCCACAACAAGTTCCGCGAATTAATTCCCACCATAACACAGTTCCACACCTACACCATAATTTAATTAAATTTTTTAGGAGAATTCAACAATTTATTAAATTAAATTGAATCGATGATGGTGAAATTATTTTTAATGGTATATGGTTTATGGTATAAGTTTAAAAGTTTAAGGGTTTAAGGTTTAATAGTTTAGGATTTTAGGTTGAGGCTTGAGGGTTAAATTATTTTTTTATAAAGAATAGTTTTAATTTAAATAATATTTAAATAATGAGGGTTCAATAGAAATACGAAAATAGGTGAGGTACTAAATATATAGTTTACCCTTATTAAAAAATAAAATTTTAATATATATAAAAAATAATTTAATTGAATTTTTAAAAATAATTATTAATTGTATGGTGAGTCCTTCAAATTTTAAATATTTATAAGTTAATTTAATGGTGTTCATCGGTGTTCATCATTAGTGGTGTTCATCGGTGTTCGTCGCACGTGGTAGACTCATCCTAAAATTTATTATAAAATTTGATTTCAACTCAAAGTTACATATTCAAAATGTAATTTGATTTGTTTTCATTTGCATTTTTTTTAAATTTAAAGAACGTTTGGATTTAATAGTTCGTTTTAAGTGTAGGGTAGTAATTTAAATTAAAAATATTAAAATATTTTATGTACAAAAAATTGATTAAACTCGTTGGCGGCTTCAATCGACTATTATATTACCCAAACTCATCTAATTCAATAAATCAATTACGTAAATTCAAACTTAGTTTTACATCATCTAAATCAAATTCGAATTTCTTTGGAATTGAATTGAAATAAGTTAAAAGTACATAATCTCGTTTTTTAATGGATTGGGCCTCGTTAAAAACCCCTTTTAACATTGTGTCAAGAGGGAAAGAGTGCCTTCTTTCTTATTATCTCAGAAAAACCTTATACTATTTGTTACACGTTTCTACGCTTATGTGCTTCCTTGAGTTAACACTATCAGACTCTACCACCCATACATAATTCATTCCCTGAGTTAACCCATTTCGCGCCAGCTCATGTGCTTCCTTGTTGCTTTCTCTAAACTCGAAGTTCACTTCCCAATTATTCTGCACACATAATTTTGCACTCTTGGGCCACCTCCCTTAAACAGATTGGAGCCTCACTCGGGTTTGACACCCACTTTATCGCTAGCATGCAATCAAATTCTAGCAATAATTTAGCAGAACCAAACCATTTTGATACCGTAAAAAGCTTGCCAGCTTCAATTATGCTAAGCATTTCTGCTCTCGTTGGATCCGAGACTCCAATATTCTTTGAGAATTTAATAAGAACCTTCCCCGAATTATCTCTTAAGATTCCTCCAATTCCGGCAGTCCCCATACCTTTAACAGCTGCATCTGTGTTGAATTTGACGTAACCGTTCGTCGGAGCTGCCCAGTTCTCTCTATCTGTCTTCCTTTTCACGATTGTAGAAAAAATCGATATAGCCGGATTTCTAATAAATTCTGAAATCCAAGGGATTCTCTCCGGCCATTTGCATTTGATCCAGTGCCCAACTCTAAGCAAAGCTATGTCGAAAATTTGCTCTGCCGAGAACCTTTTGCTGTTGAAGACGGTTTCGTTTCTGCAAAGCCACACCGACCAAAGTATTCCATAAAATGCCATATGCCAGATTTCTCTTACACTTTTGTTGCGTTGAGAGTTTAACCACGTCAGCAGCAACTCCTTCACTGTACTAGGAGTCACCATGCACATGTCCCATTCTTTGCACCAAAATTGCCAAACCTTCCACGTGATTTCGCATCTGCACATCAGATGATTAGTGTCCTCCTGCTCCTTCTCACAAAAACAACATCTCCTACCTGCTAAACTCACAACTCCTCTTTTTTCTAGTTCCTTAAAAGTGGAAATTCTACCATGTAACACCCTCCATACAAAAGCTTCCACTTTTGGAGGTGCCATGTTCGACCATACCAATGCCCACGTTTCATCCGTACTAATATCCTCCTTAGCAACCAGTTCACAGTAGTATTTTGCAGTGTAAAATCCACTCGATGAACCCGCCCACCTTAGAGAGTCTTTGTTTGATGTATTACCGATTCCTTTGTTGATTGTGTTCAAGAAAACATTCCATACCTCCAATTCCCAGTCGAACAGATTGCGTCGCAACTCTATTTCCCATTTCCAAATTCCATTCTCCTTTTTGCCAAAATCCTGCACCATTCCTGATTTTTTATGTGCCACAACAAAAATCCTTGGGAATGCTAGCTTCAAAGAAGGAACCTCAGTCCAAGCATCTTCCCAGAACCTGATTAATCTACTACCATCCCCGCATATATACATAAAATTTCTGGAGAGATCATCATCAACGTACCTTAGAGGGTTTAGTATACTACGCCATATCCATGATTGTTTTGCCACGATCGTTTTCTCCACAAGCTTTCATCTTCAGTCCCATATCGCCATAACCATTTATTTAAGAGAGACTTGTTTCGTAGTTTTGCATCATACAACCCCAAACCGCCACTCACCTTTGACCTACAAACCTGTTCCCATTTAATCCAGTGTATATCGTGCTGTGATTTAACTCCCCAAAGGAACTTTGAAATCAGAGCATTTAATTTCGAGGCTACCTCCACCGGATTAATTTGGAACAAAGACATGTAGTAGACCGAAAGACTTGCCAACACTGATTTTATTAATGTAATACGACCACCGAGGGATAAGAAATTACCCTTCAATTCGGAAAGCTTCTCTTCCGTTTTTGCTAGTATCGGGTTCCATAATTCTTTTGAATTTCTTTTGTGTGCAAGGGGAAGACCGAGATATACCGTATGTAGTTTCTCCCAGCAACAGTTGATCAATTCCGCCCAATTCCGTATCTGATCATCTTCTATATTAATACGATACAACTTTGTTTTCTTCATGTTTAATTTCAGACCAGATGCAACTTCAAAGATACGTAGGATTCTTTTTGTATTAAGGATCCATTCTTGTTTCACACCGAGAAACAATATTAAGTCGTCTGCAAACTGTATGTGGGATATCTTTACATCACTACGACCCACCCTAATTCCAGAAATGAGATCGATAGCCCCAGCTTTCCGGAGAAAGGCACTTAATGCTTCACCTACAATATTGAATAATAGAGGCGAGAGTGGGCATCCTGTCTAAGTCCTCGCTTAATTCTGAAATATTTTGTTGGTATTCCATTCACCAGAATGGCGATAGAGGGTGTTGAAATGCACCAGTTGATCCAATTCCGCCATTTTTGTCCGAAGCCCATATCCTTCATAACTGCATCAAGAAACCCCCAATCTACAGTGTCATATGCCTTGTTGAAATATGCCTTAATGATCACTGCCTGTTTATTATTTTGCTGCGTATCATGGATAATTTCATTGGCGATGAACGCACAATCGAGAATTTGTCTACCCTTTATGAACACGAATTGATGCTCTCCAACCACATCTCCAATAGTAGCCGCTAATCTATTAGCCAGTAACTTCGCTAAGATCTTGTAAATGCTTCCAACGAGGGAAATTGGTTGGAAATCTTCGACTTTCTCGGGGCAGTTTACCTTCGGTATAAGCGCAATGAAAGATTGGTTTAGAGACTCCTCTGCAAGCTTCTCCTTATAGAAATTCGAGATAAACTCCAAAATGTTGCTTTTTAATTGTGACCAAAACTTCTTGAAGAAGTTCAGATTGAAACCGTCAAGACCTGGAGCCGGGTTGCCATCCGAGGCATTGATGATATTCCACACTTCACTCTCTGTGAAAGGTTTTTCTAAGGCCTCCGCCGCCTCTGTGCTTAATTTTGGTAGTTGCACTCCAAACTCTTTTATCGACAGGGTATACACGCTATTGTATTGTTTCCTAAAATGATCCTTAAACTCCAGCGATATTTGCTTTTGATCCACCAAGGTTGCCCTTTCCGTTTTCAAAGATGCAATATGGTTCCTTTTCTGTCTCAATGAGGCTGTAAGGTGGAAATAAGTTGTATTTTTATCTCTTTCTTGGAACCATCTCAGCCTAGACTTTTGGAGCCACTCCTGTTCCTCTTTGATGTATTTTGCCCACAGATCACTCCTTAATTTCTTTATTTCATCCCACACCTCACGGTTCCCAATAGTCAAGACTGCATTTTTTTCAAGGACTGCAATTCTACTTTCTAAGGATTCAATTGTTTCAACCTCCTCCCCTTGACTTTTGGTTGCCCACACCTTTGTTATGCCTTTAATTTTTCTCAATAGGCATCATAACCGTAGCGACTTTGCATTCTTGCAAAAACCAAACACCAGTTTTTTGTACTCATCATCGGACGCCCAATGCGTAAACCATTTGAAAGGCTGATGCCCTCTTCTTTTGTATTCTTCTTTTAGTATTACTGAGCAATGATCTGATATACCTTTTGAAAGTATCTCTTGTCCTAGTGTAGGGAACCTTTGTAGGATCTCAGGTGAAATAAAGAATCTATCAAGTTTCCTGGGAGAATTTTCTGTATTTCCCCTAAACTAAGATATATGTTTTTAACTGCATTGTTGTTGTGTTTTAGAGCTCTGCTCACTAAGCTTTTAAGCTTGCGCTCTCTTTTTCCAAAAATGCAGATCATTAGTAGCTTCGAAGGAAAGCGAGGTAAGGGAGGAGTTCTCAGAGTTCTTGGTTAGCTCAAAGTATGGTTTTACTAGCTGTAATAACACTTAGGTAATGTGATTGCTAGGCTTGTTGTTAGGGAGTTGGTGTTCAAACTCCTACGTTGGCTTTTGTTAATGATAATTGTATAAATGTCCTTGTTTTCATACCTTTTTGCTATAGCATTTGCATGTTCTTGAGTTCATATCATAGCATTTAGGTTGCATTTTCTTCTTCTGGATGCATATTTATCTTTGCTGGTTATTGGTCCATATCAAGGGGTACTGCTCGGAAGGTTGATTTTGGTTGTGTTGGTGCACAGGAAAGGAATCAAGAGAAAGCCGGTGCTGGGAATTGCTATAGCATGATGGAAGTGGATATTGGCCAGCACGTGAGATACACGTTAGCTGTAGAAACATGTGAACATGCAGAAAAGGACGATCTGACACGTGCAACAGTCGGTGCTCACCTGCATACTGTCCTCCTTGTCCCCTCGTGGCAGACCTTGTCGGTGGATATTCCTTGGGATTATCAAGGCATCTTTAGGGCACCAAACCCTAGAAGCCTCCACTATATAAAGGGGAGAGAAGCTTGGAGCAAAGTGGGTGGTATTTTTCCGTGTTGCAAAAAGAGAGGTGGAAGAGAGAGAAAATGAGAGGGAAGTTTCCACCTTCATCTTCTTCAGCTTTGTGTCCTCCATCGTTGAAGCTCCAAGGAGTGGCCTCACCAGCCTCAAGAGAGGCAGTGGGCCTAAGACAGTCGGGCAGTCTATGGCGGAGAAGGAGTTCAACTTTCTTTCTGTCACTATAGCAATTTCTTTTCATATTTTTATACTTGGTGATGTTATTGCAATGATACGTTGGATGATATTGCCCGGCCACAAACTGTTTTAGGTGGCTTGGGTTTGATGGATGATTTCATTTTTAGTACTTTTTAATGCATGCAATGGCCTTTTCAGTGTTTATCATGATTCTATGCTTTGCTTATGCATTTCTCATTTCCTTAAAGTTGTAAGAGTTTAGGGTTGTAAGTGCTTTGAGAGATAGGCCCTACCTTAAGCGCCTTCGAGAGTTGGTCGTTCTTTAAGTGTACGTTGGGGTTAGTAATGGAGAGAGCTAGTCCTAGAACCCTCATAAGCAATAGAGTGATTGTTGAGAGGCAAACTCTAACCTACCTTAGAGATAAGTGATAGGTTTCAAGGGCTAAAAAGGATAGTGCGTGAAGGGTAGGGGAGTGTTATGAGTTTACGCCGAGAGGTATGACTGTAGCATTTTTGACTCCCAGTTTCATGGCTAGAGATAGTTTAGGAACACTCTTAGTAAATCCCGCCTAGCATAGAAGATAGCTGAAGAGCCTTAGTATCGTTAAGGAGCTTGAGTTAGGTTGTCCATCATTCCCAGTCAGTCATTCCGTAGTGAGTTTCGCATACGAAAGGGGACTTGTTTATCATATTGTTATCTCATCTTTCTCTGCACCGTTTTGCTTCAGCATTATTTTACACCATCTATTTTACTATAGCATTGTCATCTGCAAAAAGTTCAAACTTTATTGTTATAGCAACCGTGAATACCTCCAATCTCTTTGGAGACGATACTCACTCATCACTTTGTTACTCATTCGACGTGTATACTTGCACCATTTGCGTATCATTTATAGTAATTGCACGAACGCAACAAGTTTTTGGCGCCGTTGCCAGGGATTGGCAATTGGTTGTTTACGGTTTTTGTTTTTATTGTTTGTTCTTTTTGTTTTTGTATAAATTTATTTTAGGTTTTTCGTTTTTCTTTTCAGGTGTCTTGCTAGTGTATGACCAGAAGGCGACCTAGAGGACCCCTGCAATCACCTATTTCTGAGATCGAGCATTTCTTGAGACTTAGAAGGCTTGTTCGAAGAAAAGAGACAAGAAACATGAACGGAGAAATACTACCATCTCAAGGTAATGGAGATGCTATGGCAAATGGCCAGGGAGTAGCAGCTCGACCACGAGCAATTGCAGATCATTTGACACTTGTCTTGGACAATCTCTATCCTGGAATAGTAGCTCCAGAAATTCAGGTAGCCCGGTTCGAGCTTAAACATGTTATGTTCAACATGTTGAACCCTATTGGTCAGTTTGGAGGTATGCCTCACGAAGATGCAAGACAACATATACGTGCTTTCTTGGAAGTTTATTACTCATTCAGACAGCAAGGAGTGCACGAGGATGTGCTAAAGCTTAAACTGTTTCCATATTTTTTACGTGATCTTGCTAGAGCATGGCTAAGTGGAGTGCCAGCTGGATCAATGGAGACTTGGACAGATCTATGCAAAAGTTTTCTGCTACAGTATAATCCACCAAATAGAAACATTCAGTTGAGAAATGATATTGCTTCTTTTCGTCAAGCTGATGACGAATCCATGTATGAGTGCTGGGATCGATTCAAGTGATTATTGAGGAAGTGCACAAATCATGGTTTTCATGATTGGACCCAAGTGGTTATGTTCTATAATGGGGTAAATGCTCCCGCAAGGATGATGTTAGATGGTTCAGCAAATGGGACCTTGTTAGACAAATCACCGGAGGAAGGAATTGACATTCTTAATAGGGTAGCCAACAATGATTACCAGTTTCTGACCATAAGGCTTGAAACAAGGAGGAGAACCCAAGTACCTCGAGACAGTGAAGCTGATGACTCGATAGCCACCCAGTTAGCTGCTATCACAAATATTCTAAAGAACGTCCAACGTCCCAACGAAGTCAAGGAAGTGAAGTCCACAACCTCATGTCTCAAATGCGATGGCAATCACCATTTGAGTGAATGCCCTGACAATCAAGAATCAGCCAACTATGTGGGGAACTATAACAACAACAATAATCCATACTCAAGTACCTACAACCCAGGATGGCGTCAGCATCCAAATTTTAGTTTGGGTAATCAAGGGCACAATAATTCTGCACAACCAGCGCCACAACAAAATCTGATCGAAGCACCATCTTCTAACCAGATGATGCCATGGCAAGGTCATAAGGGAGTAGAATCTTCATCGAACAGTTCGCTAGAGACTACATTCAAAGAATTAATGGCTATGACAAAAGATTTCATGGGAACCACGAAAGTTTTGCTACAGGATCATGCAACAAACATCAAAAATCAAGGAGCCTTATTGCAAAGCCATAGTTCCTCTCTCCGAGCCTTAGAAACACAAGTTGGTCAAATAGCTCAAACCTTGCATGCACGTCCACAAGGAAGTCTTCCTAGTGACACTGAAGCCACTAAGCACCATTGCAAGGAACAATGCAGCGCACTCACATTAAGGAGTGGCAAGGAAATTAGCATAGAAGACAAGTTTGGGGGAAACGAGAAGGAGGTCTCTCAACCCAATTTGCCTCATGAAGAAGATAACTTACAAGATCCTCCAGTTGAAGAGAAAAGTGGGGATGTCATAGCAAAAGAAACACCGGATGAGGAGCTTGCTTTTGCTACAACAAATGATGTAACTCCACCAGTTCAGAAAAAATGAAGTTAGACCCCCACCTCCTTTTCCTTAACGATTCAAGAAGTAGAAAGAAGACCTTCAGTTCCAAAAATTTGTGGATATCCTAGACAAACTACGTATCAATGTCCCATTCCTGGAGGCCATTGATCAGATGCCAACATATGCCAAGTTCCTCAAGGATATAGTCACGAAAAAAGGAAGGTCGAGAAGCAAGGGACTGTCGCTATATCAGAAGAATGTTATTCTATGTGAAGCAAGCTGCCACGTAAGAGGAAGGACCCAGTTAGTTTTCTATCCCATGTTCTATTGACGACAAGTTTGTTGGAAGAGCACTTTGTGATTTGGGATCATGTGTTAACTTAATGCCCAAGTCAATTTTTCTAAAACTGGGAATTCGAGAGGCACATCCCACCAAGGTTGTGCTACAACTAGCCGATCATTCTCACGTTCGTCCAGAAGGGAGAGTTGAAGATGTTGTGGTAAAAGTGGACAGATTTATCTTTCCAGACGACTTCTTAATCCTCGACTGTGAAGCTTATAGCAACACACCCATTATCTTGGGAAGGCCATTTTTAGCCACCGGGCGAGCTTTGATCGATTGTGAGAAGGGTGAATGCACGATGCGAGTGGCTGATCAGACGGTCACGATCAATATTCATGACACCCTCAAGTATGCAGACAACCCAGGAGTATGCCAATATGTAGATGCTACAACATAGAATATGATTGATGAGTTTTGCTTTATCAATGAGATGCAAATGGAAGAGATTGAAGCACTCTGCAAAGATGATGATTCAAACCAAGAAGAGCTCTCAAGGAAACTGAAGCAATCTAGCCGACTTGAGGCTAGACAAGGTACGTACTTTGAACCTCTTGATTTTTCAGAATTTATACCTCATAAACCTTCCCTTGAGCATGCACCTTCTTTAGAACTGAAACCTTTGCCATCACATCTTAAATATGTTTACTTAGGGAGCAATGAAACTTTGCTTGTAATAATTTCATCTAGTCTCACACCTAAGCAAGAAACTAGTTTAGTAAATATGCTGTTACAGCATAAAAAAAGCAATAGGGTGGACTATGGCTGATTTGAAGGGTATAAGCCCTGCTATTTGTATGCACAAAATTTTGTTTGATGATTGTCGCAGCAATTCAGTTGAGCCCCAGAGGAGACTAAATCCAATCATGAAGAAAGTAGTGATGAAAAAGATAATCAAGTGGCTAGATGCTGGAGTGATCTACCCGATATCTGATAGCTCATGGGTCAGCCCAGTACAATGTGTACCGAAGAAGGGAGGTGTTACAGTGGTAAGCAACGAGGAGAATGAGCTATTGCCTACTAGAACCGTCACGGGGTGGAGGATTTGCATGGGCTATAGGAAGCTCAACAAGGCGACCAAGAAGGACCATTTTCCCCTCCCATTCATTGATCAGATGTTGGATCGACTAGCGGGCAAGGCATTCTACTATTTCCTCGACGGGTATTCTGGGTACAACCATATTGCTATAGCACCAGAAGACCAAGAAAAGACGACTTTCACATTCCCTTATGGAAATTATGCTTTTCGGAGAATGCCCTTTGATCTCTGCAATGCTCCAGCAACCTTTCAAAGATGTATGTTGGCTATCTTTTCAGACATGGTCGAGGATTTTTAGAAAATTTCATGGATGACTTCTCGATCTCCGGGGATAACTTCGACACATGCTTGGGCAATCTCGCCAAGGTTCTAAAGAGGTGTGAGGAAGCTGACTTGGTGCTCAATTGGGAAAAATTCCATTTCATGGTAACAAAAGGAACTATCTTAGGCCACAAGATTTCGAAGCAAGGGATAGAAGTTGACAAAGCAAAGGTTGAGGTTATTGAAAAACTACCTCCCCCACTACTCTCAAGGGAGTAAGAAGCTTTCTAGGGCATGTTGGCTTATATCGGAGATTCATCAAGGATTTTTCGAAGATCTCAAAGCCGCTATGCAGTTTGCAACAGAAAAATCAACCATTTGTGTTTGACAAAGACTGCCATAGCGCATTTCAAGAACTGAAGGAGAAGCTTATCTCAACTCCAGTTGTCATTCCACCTGATAGGAATGAGTCGTTTGAGCTGATGTGTGATGCAAGTGACTACGCCGTTGGAGCAGCACTTGGACAACGCCGAGGTAAACTCTTTCATGTTATTTATTATGCTAGTCGCACTTTGAATGATGCACAAATAAATTACACCACTACTAAAAAAGAATTTCTTGCTATAGTAATTGCCTTTGATAATTTTAGGTCATACCTATAGGGACTAAGGTCATAGTTCAAACCGATCATTCAACCAGTAAGTACTTAGTGACTAGAAAGGATGCTAAACCTAGACTTATTAGGTGGATACTCTTGCTTCAGGAATTTACTTAGAAGTTAGAGATAGGAAAGGATGTAAGAACCAGGTAGCTGACCATTTATCTAGGCTAGAAAATGCTATCACACAAGGTAGTGAAACGGAAATTAAGGAGGAATTCTCTGATGAGAAACTGTTAGTTGCAACAACAATTCTGTTGTATGCTGATATTGTTAATTATCTTGTTAGTGGTATTTTGCCTCCTGATTTATCTAGCAAGGGACTCAAGAAATTCAGACAAGATGCAAGATTCTACTATTGGGATGAACCCTACTTGTTCAAGCAATGTCCTGATCAGATCATAAGGAGATGTGTTCCAGAGGAAGAATACCATAGCATTTTGTACCACTGTCATTCATCACTATGTGGAGGGCATTTTGGTGGTGCCAGAAATGCTGCAAAAGTTCTTCAAGCAGGATTCTATTGGCCTACACTTTTTAAGGACACACACGAGTTCTACAAGACTTGTGACAGATGCCAAAGAACAGGGAGCATCTCCAGGCGGAATGAAATGTCGTTGCAAAATATTCTGGAGCATGAAATTTTTGAAGTGTGGGGAATTGATTTCATGGGTTTGTTTCCTGCATCATATGGAGATTTATATATTTTGCTAGCAGTTGACTACGTGTCAAAATGGGTGGAGGTTGTTGCCACCCCAAAGAACGTGTAACCCCCTCGCCCCGGTCTGGTCGGCTGACCGGTTCGAGTAGGCTACACGGGGAAAACCGATGTAGAACCCGTTAAGGTCCCACCTCGGTTAGAAACCCTAGAAAATTTCTTTTAATTAAATCTTGTCTAAAGGCATATTATTACCTAAGTGATCACGACATCGAAAAACATCAAGAAAGAAACAAAATCGAACCTAAAACCACATGTTAAACAGCCCAATTTAAAGCCACAGAGCAGGTTGTATCGATACACCGGTCAAGGGTATTGATACAACCCTTGAGCGTATTGATACGCCCTTCTCGGTCAACATCTCGCGGTCAACGAGATAAAACAGTACCGATACGCTAAGAACCCGTACCGATACGCCAAAGTCTCTTGAAAACCTTAGAATTCTAGTGAGCTTTGAGCGTATCGATACACCCTCGAGTATCGGTACCCCTAGCCAATTTTGTGTCCCAAAGTGTAGGATCGTATCGATACAGCCCTTAGGCGTATCGATACGCCTTGCACTGTAAGACACTAAATTGCAGCAAAACAACATAAAACTAAACTCTAAATGCATTTTAAGACTTCCCTAGCCACATACAAGCATCCATACAACCACTAGAAACCAAGAACTAACATGAAGAACAATTTAGATGATCAACAAGACATTACATCAAGGCATTCACATAAAGGATAGATATTGCATATAAAGGCATGCTTAAAAGCTCAAAAAGCCAAATGGCACATGTCTTCACATATAAGGCTTGCATGCTCAACCAAAAGCAATATAAACATCCAAGGAATGACCTCTCATCACAAGCATTCACAAGATATAACATAGTTTACAAATCCAAGCAAAACATAAACATCGTCAACATCTATGAGTCATACAACGCTTATACAAAACACATAGCAGCCCCATTGCTAAACTACTACTTTATTTAATAAACCATACTTGAGCAACTACAAAGCTTGGAATGCCCCTTCGCCTTGCTCCTTGCTAACTCCAAGCTACTGATCTGCATTGTCGAAAACGAGAGCGTAAGCTAGAAGCTTAGTGAGGATGCTCTAAAACAAAAAACAACGACAATGCAGGGTTCAAGCGTATAATCCTTAACCTCAAACACAATCATACATAAGCATCAACATAGCAAACTAGCTAGCAACTCAAGAGGCAATAATATGGCATCTTACTTCATATTAAGCTCAACAATATAAATCAAATATCTCAACATCATAACCATATGAACAAGTACATTGGCCACTATTAGTTTACTCGGATATGCGGATTACTCTCAACAACAACATTACCTCGGTGGGATTAAACTCATCACCGAACCTTGCATGGATGAGATTCCACTCATCATCATGTATAATATAAATAATTTCTGGTGGAATATTACATCACCGTACTCCTCTTTGATGACTTAACGCCACCAAGGCCACGCGCGAATTTGACTCAAACGTGTGCAGACTAATCCTAATATCGATCATTTATACCCGGTAAGTTGACTAGTGCCAATTACTTTTAAACCACATCACAACTCCATCATTTGTAACACATGTTCATCATCACATATATCAATGTATATACATACAACATCAAATCATGCCTCACAAGATCAATATAAGCATAAACATCTTAAGCTTGTAAACACACAAGAAGTTAAACTACCAATTTAACTTCTACCTTGGGATGGCCTACCAAGCTCATTCCAATACCTCCACTACACACACTTGAACCAATTTAAAACAATTGAAAGTTTCACTCACCACCCTTCCTTAGCAAACCAAGCAAAGCTAGTCAAGTCTCCAACATTTCCGGATTCAATCCCGATCCTTCCCTGATGTTTCCTCTTGCTTCTAACAAATCAAAAGACAAGTATTACTCAACCGATTCAATGCTAAACTCAGCCCCAAACCCAACTCACAAACACAAGCCAAACTTCACATTTTCAAACCCAAACTAACCACAAAACTCTCAATTTCGTGCTCCCCAAATACCCAGCTGAAAACCACCATTTCCAACCCCCAAATGACATCTAAAGGCTTCCAAAACACTTCCCTAACAACCCTAAACCATCAACCCTTCAACCCAACACAAAAACACATCAAAATCTTAAGTTTTGACACTTTGAAAAATGCCCCAAAGACCCACTTCGGGATTTTTCCCATAATCCTTCCATTTTAAGATATTAGGTGTATCTAAGTGAGATTAACTCAAAACCTAACTCAACAAACCAAAAGCAAGTGGAAAACCCATTAAAAATCCATACTTTCATCAAACTTGAAAAACATGGAAATCTAAATAGATGATGGTTTTGAAATCTAAATCCATGGAAATGATTGGGATGATGAGGACAACTCAAATATGAAATTACCTTCGAAAAAGATCTTGAATTGGTGGAGAAAATGGATGGGATAGTAGATTGGGGTTTTGGGAGGGTTTGGGTTCTTTCCAACGTGAAAAGCAAAAGGGGGAGAAGATAACCTTTTTTTTGTTTTTCTTTTTGATTCAAAAAGCTTGTCTTCTTTTTGTTTTGACTAAATTACAAGATTGCCATTACTTAAATGTTGATCTCATTTAAATTAAAACTAAGGTCTAATTAAATTAAATCGGTTTTGACGACTCGAACCAAACACACACGTCTAACTCCCAACCCCAAAACATGAGTGTTACAACTCTCTCCCACTTAAGGAATTTCGTCCTCGAAATTACCTGACTGAAAGAGATAAGGAAATTGCCTCTCCATATCCTCCTTCCTCTCCCAAGTGGCCTCGTCCACCCCACGACGTTGCGACCGCACTTTTACTAACTCAATCGATCTACCCCGCAACACCTTACTGTTAGAAGCTAAGATCTCAACTGGTTCTTCTTCATAAGTCAAATCCAGATTCAATTCAATTTCTTCTACAGGCATAACATGTGATGGATCTGACTTATACTTACGGAGCAACGAAACATGAAACACATCGTGTATCTTCTCTAGCTCGGATGGCAAACGCAACTGATAAGCAACTGGGCCAACCCTCTTCACAATCTCATACAGTCCTATGTACCTCGGACTCAACTTCCCTTTTCGGCCAAATCTCATTACTTTCTTCCACGGAGACACTTTTAAGAACACCTTCTCACCCACTAAGAACTCAACTTCCTTCCTCTTCAAGTTGGCATAGGACTTCTGCCTATCTGAAGCTGCCTTCAAGCGATCGCAAATCAATTTCACTTTGTCGATCATCCCCTTAAGAAAATCTGGCATAAGTAACAACTTTTGTCCCACTTTGGCCCAACAAACTGGAGTTCTACACTTCCTACCATACAAGGCCTCATACGGAGCCATCTGAATACTCGATTGAAAGCTATTATTGTAAGAAACTCAACTAGATGCAAGTGTTTCTCCCACGTACCCTAAAAATCAATGATGCAACAACGCAACATATCCTCTAAAATATGTATAACCCTCTCTGACTGACCATCAGTCTGAGGATGATAAGACTTGCTGAAATTCAAACGGGTACCCAAAGCTGTATGCAGACACTCCCAAAATCGAGCTGTAAACCTCGGATCTCTATCGGACACAATAGACTTCGGTACACCATGTAGTCTAACAATCTCACCAATGTACAGATCGGTCAATCTATCTAATGTATAAGTCGTATTGACTGCTAAGAAGTGGGCACACTTTGTGAAACGGTCTACTATAACCCAAACTGAGTTCTTCTTCGTAGGAGTCAAAGGCAAGCCCGAAACAAAATCCATGGTAATATTCTCCCATTTCCATTCCGAACTTCTCAACAGTTGCAACAAACCTAAGGGAACCTAATGTTCCGCCTTCACTCTCTGACACAACATACACTTACTCACGAAGTCGGCCACATCTCTCTTCAAACCAATCCAAAAATACTCATTCTTCAAATCGCAGTACATCTTCGTACTTCCAGGATGCATAGAAAACAGACTACTTTGCGCTTCAGTCAAGATCGTACGTCTCAAGTCACTGTCTTCTGGCACAACTATCCTATTTCTAAAACACAAGACCCCATTGGTACTTAAACTGTAATCTGAAGGTCTATCCTTGGTTATGTCTTGCACGTGAGGTGCCAAAGATCTATCTAAGAGATGCTTCTCCCTAATCAACTGGCCTAGAGTAGGTCTAACCTGAAGCTCGGCCACCAAGCCACCATCTCTAGACAAGCTCAATTTAGCAAACATGGCTCTCAAATCGACAGCTACCTTTCTACTCAAAGCATCGGCCACTACATTGGCCTTACCCAGATGGTACTCAATCGTAAGATCATAATCCTTGAGAAACTCTAACCACCTACGTTGTTTGAGATTCAAATCTCGCTGAGTCATTATGTACTTCAAACTCTTGTGATATGTGTACACTGTGTACTTCTCACCGTACAAATAATGCTTCCGAATCTTCAGAGCAAACACAACTGCAGCTAACTCTATGTCGTGGGTTGGATATTTATGCTCATGAGTCTTCAACTGTCTTGAGGCATAAGCCACTACTCTCTTGTCTTGCATGAGAACACAACCTAGGCCTACATAGAAAGCTTCACTGTAAACTACATAGTCTTTCCCCGACTCTGGCTGAATCAAGATCGGTGCTTGGGTCAAAGCTTCTTTCAACTTCTCAAAGGCTCTTTGTCTTGCATCTGACCACTCAAACTGAACACTCTTCTGAAGAAACTGTGCCAATGGAGCGGCTAACTTCGAGAAACCTTATACGAATCTCCTATAGTATCCAGCTAAGCCTAGAAAGCTACGAATCGCTGTCATTGACTTCGATTGCTTCCACTCAACAATGGCCTCTATCTTCTTCGGATCAACCCTAATCCCATCAGCTGACACTACATGCCCTAGGAAGACTACCTCTTGAATCCAGAACTCACACTTGCTCAACTTTGCATACAACTGATTATCTAACAAGGTCTGCAAAACTAACCTCAAGTGTTGGTCGTAGTCTTCCTCGGTACGCGAATACACCAAGATGTCATCTATGAAAACAACTACAAACTGATCTAGGTACTGATGGAAGATCCTATTTATCATATCCATGAAAGCAGCCGGTGCGTTAGTGTTGAGTTGAGTGGAGCTCGATTCGATCAACCAATTTAGCTCACCAAGTGGTGGAGAGATGGATTTTTGGGTGAAAGGGTTGAGGAAGCTAAAATGTAAATAGACACAATGATTTATAGTGGTTCGACCTTCTAACAAGCACCTACATCCACTACCTTAGCTCCCCACTAAGGATTTCTCAATCAATCCACTAATTGATTCGTCCCCTTTTCTAGGATTAGGAGGAAACCCTTACAACCGATCAAGCTTCTACCCAAAGCCTTGATCAAAACCCTCTTAACAAAGAGAAACAATAAAGCAAACTTAAACCCTCTAATAGGTGTTTGTTTGCACAATTAAGCAGTCATCCAAAACCTAAAACACTTGAGCAAATTTGACAATTTTGGCTCACTAGTGTTTGTCTATACAAGAATTGACAATTTAAGTGCTAAGACAATCTTTGATCATTTGATGTTTGACAATATGAGCATTAGCCTTCTCTTGATGCTTGGAGGTCCCTTTTGTACTCCCAAATGACTTTGTAGCCGTTACTAGCCGTTGGGATCATATTGGAGCCGTTGAGGACTTTAATTCCCACCATAAATGCAGTTCTGCAGCTACCGTTTCGAAACGCTCGAAGCCGTTTCAAAACACTCTCAATGTAGAAAGAGCCGTTGCAGTCTGTCAGGGTACCCGTTTCGGAACACCCCCTTGCCGTTTCGAAACGCGTATCGAAACGCCTGCATTTAAAAGTTGGATGGAAAAGAGTCGTTGGGGTTTATGACCGTTATGGTCAATGCCACGTAGGCATATCGAAACGGCCTAGCCCGTTTCGAAACGCTGGGCAAAAATTCTGTCCAAGGAAAGCCCGTTTCGAAACTTGTTTCGAAACGTTTTGGCTACTGTAATCCCCTGTTTCGAAACGCCCTAAGGTGTTTCGAAACACCTAGACAGTTTTGTGAAGTTTGACTTTGAAAAACATGAAAAACCCTTTTGAAAAATTCCCTAGACATAATTTCAAGTTATTTGGACTTTGAAAATGTTTTAAATACTTTGTAAATTAGTCAAAACATTTTTCAATTATTATATCAAAACATTAGTTCTACAATCTCCCCCTTTTTGATATAATAAAACTAACTTGAAAAATTGTTTGGGACTCTCCCCCTTTACCTTTAAAAATGTGAATAAGAGATTAAAGATATGAATCAAATAAATCTCCCCCTTATTCATTTGAGAATTCAATTTTTCAAATCATTTCTCCCCCTTTTTGTTATATCAAAAAGAATTTAAAACATTAAGTTCAAAATAACTATAAAGGAAAAATTTGGCAAAAATAAGAATTTGGTTTTAAAATGGCTCCCCTTTACTCAAAGCATCAATAAAAAGTTAGTTCAACATTTATGATCATCTAGTTGAATTAAATAAAAAATAAAATAAATAAATGCAAAAACAACTAGATTTTTACCAGCACTTGAACCCAAAGGGAGGATGTGAAGCCTTCCTTCTTCAAGTGTTCTTCCTTGTGTGCACGAAGCTCCCCCTCAATGTTTGACTTGTTGAACACCTCCATCACACCTAGCAAAAGACAATCAAGTGATTTTTGGTATCCAAATTGCTTTGGATCCATGAACATTAGTAGCACAAATTTTAGTCCCCTTAGGAATCCATTTTTCAATGTCATCCTTTTTAATTGAAGTACTAAGTCCTTTTGGGACCCAAATACTTCTAAAACATTTTCCTTTAATAAATCTAGGGGCACTAGATTGTCTAACATAAAAATTTGATTTTCCAAAATTGTTCTTCTTTTCAAGTTCTTTGGAAATCAAATCATTTTCTTCTTGAACTTTTTGAAGCAATTTTTGTAAATCAAAACATTTTAATTCAAACTCTTCAAGTTTTGCTTCAAGTTCAAGTTTGGTTTTAGAAAGCAAATCATTTTGAATTTTTAACTTTGAAATCAATTTATTGTTTTTCAAAATGTGGCTTTTAAAATCTAAAACCAAATCATCATAGGCATCATGTAATTCATCAAAAGAGTAAGAACATGAAGTAGATGAATTAGAAGTTACCCTTGAATCTTCTTCGATGGCCATAAGGCAAAGGTTGGCTTGTTCATCGTCGGTGGAGTCCTCATCACTCCAAGTAGCCACATGTGCCTTCTTCTTATGGCTTGAAGTGCTTGCCCTCTTCTTTCTCTTAGGTTCTCGTTCAAGCTCTTTCAAGGCTTTCTTTATGAACGGGGCACACTTCTTGAAGAGATGAACTATCTCTTCATCTTCATCCTCCTCTTCACTTGAGTAGACATGATGGCAAGTGGAGGATTTGAGAGCCATGGCACTAGCATTGATGCCAAGCCCTTTGATTTTCTTCTCTCCCATAGCTCTAATTTCTTCCCTCTTCTTCTCATCCTCTTTGTTCTTCTTCATAATTTGATGAGTAAGGAGTGACCCCATAAGTTCATCAAGCTTCAAAGTCTTCAAATTTTTGGCTTCGATAATGGCGGTCCTCTTTGAGTCCCAAGACTCGGGAAGTGAGTAGATGAGCTTTCGAACAAGCTTCTCCTCCGGGATGGCTTCTCCATAGCCTTTGAGACCATTTGTGATTGCGGAGAACCTATCAAACATCTTCTCGATGTTCTCTTCCAGATCCATTTTGAAGTTTTCATACTCAAGAGTTAGGAGCCCAATTTTGGTCTCCTTGACTTCATTGGTTCCCTCGTATGTGACTTCAAGCTTGTCCCATACCTCCTTGGCACTCTCACAAGAAGACATCTTCTCATAGATGGATGGACCAAATGCACAAAATAGAATGTGCAAGGCTTTGCAATTTAGCTCCATCTTCTTGCGATCGTCGGCACTCCACTCCGCTTTACTTCTTTGAGGCACGAACGGACCATCTTCAACTACATCCCAAAGCTTGTAATCTCTTGATTTGATGAAGAACTTCATCTTTGTCTTCCAATGGGCATAGTGAGTTCCGTCAAAGAAAGGCGGTTTGTCGATTGAATGTGCCATTTGAGCCGGTTGATGAAATAGTGATCGAGCTTGCCGGATCTTCTCAATAGGATGTGAATCCTCTTCGATTGAGCCAAGCTCTGATACCAATTGTTGAGTTGAGTGGAGCTCGATTCGATCAACCAATTTAGCTCACCAAGTGGCGGAGAGATGAATTTTTGGGTGAAAGGGTTGAGGAAGCTAAAATGTAAATAGACACAATGATTTATAGTGGTTCGGCCTTCTAACAAACACCTACATCCACTACCTTAGCTCCCCACTAAGGATTTCTCAATCAATCCACTAATTGATTCGTCCCCTTTTCTAGGATTAGGAGGAAACCCTTACAACCGATCAAGCTTCTACCCAAAGCCTTGATCAAAACCCTCTTAACAAAGAGAAACAATAAAGCAAACTTAAACCCTCTAATAGGTGTTTGTTTGCACAATTAAGCACTCACCCAAAACCTAAAACACTTGAGCAAATTTGACAATTTTGGCTCACTAGTGTTTGTCTATACAAGAATTGACAATTTAAGTGCTAAGACAATCTTTGATCATTTGATGTTTGACAATATGAGCATTAGCCTTCTCTTGATGCTTGGAGGTCCCTTTTGTACTCCCAAATGAGTTTGTAGCCGTTACTAGCCATTGGGATCATATTGGAGCCGTTGAGGACTTTAATTCCCACCATAAATGCAGTTCTGCAGCTACCCGTTTCGAAACGCTCTCAATGTAGAAAGAGCTGTTGCAGTCTGTCAGGGTACCCGTTTCGAAACACCCCCTTGCCGTTTTGAAACGCGTATCGAAATGCTATAAGCCCGTATCGAAACGCCTGCATTTAAAAGTTGGTTGGAAAATAGCCGTTGGGGTTTATGACCGTTATGGTCAATGCCATGTAGGCGTATCGAAACGGCCTAGCCCGTTTCGAAACGCTGGGTAAAAATTTTGTCCAAGGAAAGCCCGTTTCGAAACTTGTTTCGAAACGTTTTGGCTATTGTAATCCCCTGTTTCGAAACGCCCTAAGGTGTTTCGAAACACCTGGACAGTTTTGTGAAGTTTGACTTTGAAAAACATGAAAAACCCTTTTGAAAAAATCCCTAGACATAATTTCAAGTTATTTGGACTTTGGAAATGTTTTAAATACTTTGTAAATTAGTCCAAAACATTTTTCAATTATTATATCAAAACATTAGTTCTACAGTTAGTCAACCCAAAAGGCATGACTAAAAACTCATAGTGACCATATCTAGTCCTAAAGGCCGTCTTCGGTACATCAACCTCTTTTACCTTTAGCTGGTAGTAACCGGATCTCAAGTCAATCTTTGAAAAGACTGATGCCCCTCTCAACTGATCAAACAAATCGTCAATTCTCGGCAACAGATACTTGTTCTTCATTGTTAACTTATTCAATTGTCTGTAATCTATACACATTCTCATGCTTCCATCTTTCTTCTTCATAAACAAAACTGGAGTGCCCCAAGGCGAAGAACTCGGTCGAATGAAGCCTCTATATGTCAACTCTTGCAACTAAGTTTTCAACTCTTTCAGTTCTTTCGGTGCCATACGATACGAAGCAATCGAAACAGGAGCTGTGTCTGAATAAGTCTCTATAGCAAACTCTACCTCTCTATCAGGTGGTAAACCCGACAACTCTTCCGGAAACACACTAGGAAAGTCACACACTGTCCGGATGTCTTGAGGTCTAACCTCACTCTTGTTTGGATTCATCGCATAGGCCAAATATGCTTCGCAACCCATCTCAACTAACATCTTAGCCTCTAGAACTGAAACTACATTCGATAAGAACTTCACGTTCTCACCCACCACCACTATCTCATAATCATCCGCGAGTCTCAAAGAAATCCTCTTAGTCTCAAATTCTATCCTAGCTCTATGCTCAGTGAGCTAGTCCATACCCAGAATCACATCAAAGCCATAAAATGGTAGCTCCATCATATCCACTGGAAACACATGCCCCTGAATCATTAACTGATATCTTTTGTACATCTTTCTAAATACTATCGTATCTCCAAAGGAACTAGTAACACTAACTCCTACCTCTAATATTTCACAAGGCAATTTCAAAAACTTTGCATGCTCACTCAGAATATAAGAATGCGTAGACCGGAGTCAATCAAAGAAAGCAAACCCAAAGACTATATCGAAAAGTTACCTGCAATCACATCTGTGTCATATTGATCCCCATGCTGAGCGTAAACTCTAGCCTGACCTCCGCCCTCTGCTGGACTGCAACTACATGCGCTATGTTCCTCTGGCCATCATTCCTCGGCTGGAAGTTACCCCTACCGCGCCCGCGGCCTCTCTGAAAGTCATTGGCTCTAGCAGAAGCCTGAGCTGGTGCCTGCCCCACCTGATGTGGGCAGTCACGCCTAATATGATCCCTAGCTCCACAGCCCCAACACAAGTGGAAATTTCCCGAACACTCACCAGTGTGATTCCTCCCGCAACTAGCACACATGGGCAACTTCCCACCAGCCCTCTGGCCCTGTTGGCCCCTACCGTGGTTACCTCCACCACGTCTATGGTCATACTGATGCTTGTTGTCTCGATGCCTCTTGGCATCACCTCTATCAAAGTCACTAGATCTCTTCCCAAAACTAGAACCACCAGATCGTTTGGTTAAGCCCAAACTGTGCTCCAAGTCCTTGAGCGACCAAGACATCAAAATTTGTGTAGTCAGAAGCTAAAGTGTACCTCTTGATCTCTTCATTCAACCCATAGCGGAAACAGTTACAATGTTCCACTTCAGTAGGAACAAGCTCGGATGCATACTGACTCAGCCTGACAAATCTGATATCATAGTCTGTCACAGTCATACTCCCCTGAAGCAAAGCCATTCCTCTTCTTCTCATCGAGATATCGAGGACCCAGATATTTCTTGCGGAAAGCTGACTCGAAAAACTCCCAAGTGATCTCAGCCTCTTCCATACCCGTAGTGATGGTGACCCACCAAGTGTAGGCATCACCCTGAAGCAGAGATATCACACCCAAGCTTGCGTTCCCCGGTACATCCCATCTGTGCCAAAATACGAATGGTCTTCTCTATCCACATCTCAGACCTCTCCGGTGTTGACCCTCTGAACTCTTCACCTCCCAAACTGCGGAGTCTCTCCAATGGCAAACCAGTACCCTCTTCCTGGGGTAGTGTCACTGCCTGACCCTTAGCCACTGCAGCCTGAAAATCCCCGGCTATCGCCTGAACTGGGGGAGCTAAATCTATTACGGTTGGTCCTTGGCCAACTTGAGGTTCTACGCCATCGGCTCCCGCCTCGCCTACCTCTTGATGAGGAGGAGGTGGAGGAGGTTGAGGAGCATGCGCCCCACCAATTTTCTCAACTCCCGGAGCTTGTGCCCGTGGTTCCGGTTGAACCATCCTAGGCCCCCCTCGTGGTCTCATGTTACAACTAGAAAGATAATAACTACAACAACAAACATATAAGGATTAAGTTAGCAAAGTCAAGGGTCCAACTGTGCTCAAGTATTTTCCTTTAGAAAACTTTTTCAAATTAAGTAATAGTAGCAATGGGAACTCGACACTACACCAAACGCAACATACATGCTTCCAAACACCATATGAACGATCAAACAACAAGAATACATGGCATCGCAAACACCAAGACATAACAATTACTTAACACATCTAACTTACCTCGCTTACCTGCCCGAGGTCTCGGTAACCTCAGGCTCTGATACCAACAAATGTAACCTCCTCTCCCCGGTCTGGTCGACTGACCGATTCGAGTAGGCTACACGGGGAAAATCGATGTGGAACCCATTAAGGTCCCACCTCGGTTAGCAACCCTAGAAAATTTTCTTTTAATTAAATCTTGTCTAAAGGCATATTATTACCTAAGTGATCACGATAGCGGAAAACATCAAGAAAGAAACACAATCGAACCTAAAACCACATGTTAAACATCCCAATTTAAAGCCACAGAGCAGGCTCTATCGATACACCGGTCAAGGGTATCGATACGCCTTGACCAAGTCAACACCCTTCAGTCAACACAGGAAGACCGTATCGATACAGCCCTTGAGCGTATCGATACGCCCTTCTCGGTCAACATCTCGCGGTAAACGAGATAAAACCGTACCAATACACTAAGAACCCGTATCGATACGCCAAAGTCTCCTGAAAATCTCAGAATTCCAGTGAGCTTTAGGTGTATCGATACACCCCCGAGTATCGGTACCCCTAGCCAATTCTGTGTCCCAAAGTGTAGGACCGTACGATATGGCCCTTAGGCGTATCGATACGCCCTGCACTGCAAGACACTAAATTGCAGCAAAACAACATGAAACTCAACTCTAAATGCATTTTGAGACTTACCTAGCCACATACAAGCATCCATACAACCACTAGCAACCAAGAACTAACATGAAGAACAATTTAGATGATCAACAAGACATTACATCAAGGCATTCACACAAAGGATAGATATTGCATATAAATTCATGCTTAAAAGCTCAAAAAGCCAAATGGCACATGTCTTCACATATAAGGCTTGCATGCTCAACCAAAAGCAACATAAACATCCAAGACATGACCTCTCATCACAAGCATTCACAAGATATAACATAGTTTACGAATCCAAGCAAAACATAAACACCATCAACATCTATGAGTCATACAACGCTCATACAAAACACATAGCAACCCCATTGCTAAACTACTACTTTATTTACTAAACCATACTTGAGAAACTACAAACTTGGAATGCCCCTTCGCCTTGCTCCTTGCTAACTCCAAGCTACTGATCTGCATTATTGAAAACGAGAGCGTAAGTTAGAAGCTTAGTGAGGATGCTCTAAAACCAAAAACAACGACAATGCAGGGTTCAAGCGTATAATCCTTAACCTCACACACAATCATACATAAGCATCAACATGGCAAACTAGCTAGCAACTCAAGAGGCAATAATATGGCATCTTACTTCATGTTAAGCTCAACAATATAAATCAAATATCTCAACATCATAACCATATGAACAAGTACATTGGCCACTATTAGTTTACTCGGATATGCGGATTTACTCTCAACAACAACATTACCTCAGTGGGATTACACTCATCACCAGACCTTGCATGGATGGGGTTTTGGGAGGGTTTGGGTTCTTTCCAACGTGAAAAGCAAAAGGGGGAGAAGATAACGTTTTTTTGTTTTTCTTTTTGATTCAAAAAGCTTGTCTTCTTTTTGTTTTGACTAAATTATAAGATTGCCATTACTTATATTTTGATCTCATTTAAATTAAAAATACGGTCTAATTAAATTAAATCGGTTTTGACGACTCGAACCAAACACATACGTCTAACTCCCAACCCCAAAACACGGGTGTTACAGAACGACTCTAAGAAAGTCATGAATTTTCTTCACAAGAACATCTTCACTAGGTTCGGAGCACCCCGAGCCATCATCAGTGGTGAAGGAACTCACTTTGATAACAAGCTTATTGCTAAAGCATTACATCGCTATGGAGTCAGGCACAAGACTGCTACTGCATACCATCCACAGACAAACGAACAAGCTGAAGTTTCCAACCGAGAAATCAAGCAAATCTTGGAGAAGATGGTTAATCCTAAGAGAAAAGACTGGTCCCCCAAGTTGGATGAAGCACTTTGGGCATATAGGACAACCTTCAAGACGCCTTTAGGTATGTCACCCTTCAAGCTTGTATTTGGCAAGGAGTGCCATTTACCCATGGAGCTTGAACACAAAGCTTATTGGGCAATCAAGAAACTCAACATGGATGCCCAACTTGCTGGTGAAAGAAGGTTGCTAGAGCTTAACGAGATGGAGGAATTTAGAGCCCAAGCATATGAGAATGCTCACATCTACAAGGAGAAAACCAAGAAGTGGCATGACAAACACATTATGCCAAGGCATTTCTCAGAAGGTCAACAAGTGCTTCTCTACAACTCCAGGCTAAAGCTTTTTCCTGGAAAGATGAATTCGAGGTGGTCAAGGCCATTCATCATACACAAGGTGTACCCTCATGGCGCAGTGGATATCAAGAAGTTGGACGACGATGAAGTCTTTAAAGTCAATGGCCAACGCATGAAGGTGTACAATGGAGCCCCTATCCTCAGAGACAAGTCATACCTAAATCTTCACGATCCTTGAAAGTTTTCATCTCTAACCCTATCTTTTATGCTATAGCATGTCCATAAATAATTATTTTCTTTTTAGTCTAGATTTATGTTATCTTTGCCTTTAATTTTCATATCTTTTCACGTGACCCTTGTACAAGGCTTTCTCTTTCCTAGTACAATGTCAGGTATAGAGGCAGGGGAGCGTGCCGTCTACATGGTTGGTAGCAAAAGTGAGAAGGACAAGGAGTTTGTTTTTATCCATTTTTGGAAGGACGAAAGAAAATGGGAAAGAAAAAGATAAGAAGATTTTATCCGAAAACTGGGGGAGTTGAATTAAAAAAGAGAGAGAAAAATAAAAAGCAAGAGAGAGAATATTCATCTATTTAATGAGGAGAAACCCTAGCCACATAAACCCATATTCTCTCTCCAGTCGTCTGCCATTGCATTTAACTCTAGAAATTGTTCTCTCTCCCTTAAAGCCGACACATGTCCCATCACCTCCCTTCTCCCATTCATTCTTCAGTTTTCCCTACCTTTTTCAACTCCCAATATTTTCTTCACCATCCGTCCCATCACCTTCTTCATCTTCTTCAATCACTCAAAAACTTTCCCTCCATCTTTTCTATTTTCTCCCAAACACAGAGCACCCTTCACCATTTTCTTTCCTTCACATATTCACTCCTCCCCATTTTCAGCAAAAACTCCATGGCTCGTTTCAAAAACGCTCCCGAGACTTCTGACCGTCTTAGACAACAACCAGTCCTAGAAATTCCTAAATTTCTTGACGAGGCAACAAATGAGAGTTGGAAAAAGCTCAAGGACATAAATGTTCTTCCAAAACTAGGGTTTAAATACCTTCAAGAGGAAGAAGATTAGTTTGACCAGTCTATAATGGACGTCATTGGCATCCATGGGTGGAAAAACTTCGCTGCACACCTTGAGGAAATTTGCACATCACTTGTAAAGGAGTTATATGATCACCTAACAAGTCTAACCCAGTCCACAGTTCATGTGTGTGGAGAGCAGATAAAGTTTACTGCTGCAGCAATAAACAAGTTCTATGGACTAAAGCATATTGTGGACCGTCACACTTCTTTTGTGATGACAATGGACACGCAACCGCAATATGAGGTGCTAGAGGACATCTGCTTTCAAGGAACGGTGCTGGATAAGAACAAGTCAAATGAGAGAGGACGCCTCAAACCTAAGGCAAAGGTATGGAATCACTTTGTGAGATATAAGCTTATGCCCACACTACACACTGCCACCGTCCACATCTCTCGACTTTTTCTCATTCACTAAATAATACATGGTAGACAAATTGACATAGGAAAGATAATAGTGGATGAGGTATATGCTTGTTTGAAATAGCCCCGTAGCCCCCTTGTGTTTCCTAATCTGATCACTTCCTTGTGCAAAAGGAAAGACGTCTTCACAGACGATCTTGTAGATACATCTCTTTCAGGAAAGACAGGTTTGACTCCAGCCCTTGTTACGGAACTCCGTGGATTTAACGAAGACATGCCTCAGCACGCAATGAAGGGAGGAGCTAAAAGTTTTGCTGCAGCAAGAGTGGCGGCATTAGTGGCAACGACAAAAGAACTGAGCTCTGAGCTCAACCTGATGAAGGCACACCAGTGGGCATACTTCAAATATGCCCAACACCGCAATAGTGCCATAGCATCCTGCTTGAACAAACTCTTGCCAGACCAGAACGTCTCTTTTCCAGTATTTCCTATGGAGTTACTACAAGCCCCCACCACTGCTACAGCACGCACAATGTCTCCCAGTGAACCCAGCTCCGTCCCACCTGCTGCAAAGAAAAAGACTCCAAGAAAGAAACCACCAACAACTCCAACTGCCCAGTTAGAACAAGAAACTCCCTCTATTCAGCCTACTGGCAAAGAAACCGACCCAGCAGCCTCTCCGGCCAAGAAGAGGAAACGCCCCAGAAAGGCAACCAATCCTAAACCTTCAAGACCAGAAAATCCACTTCCAAAGACCGAGCACGTACCAAATGATCCTGAGGAAACCCCTCAGAAGGAAGCTGCTACAACACATACAACCGAGCCAACTCCAGCACAATCTGAGGATGCTACATCATCTAGACTAAAAACTCACATCAAACACACTGTTGGACATGTCGGGCCCTCGTCGAGTGCTCAATCAGTCCCATCAGAAAGTGTGGACGATGTGGCAGACCCACACCACTACTCCTCTGAGATATCGATGGACAACACCAGCAGCACCACCTAGCCTCCACACCCATGAGGTAACTAACCTTTTTCTTTCCAATTCTTCATTTTTCATGGCATATAGTGTAGATTAGTTTATGCATTGCGGACACTGCATTTCTTAAGTTTGGGGGTGTTAGTGTTCATAGTTAATATTTTGCTTTAGCATATGCATTATAGGATAGAAAGGAAAATTGACTATGGCATTCTGTTTAATCTAGAGACAGCCTATGAACATATTTATGATGTTCGACGACAAAATCTCTAAGGCCTGAATTAAGTTAGAAAAAATATAACTAGTTGAGATCTATAGAACTGACTTTAGGATCTAGTTGTTAAAAAATTGTTACACAGCTTCTCTCTTTCTATAAGTAAGTTTGTTAGAAAAGTTTTTCAGGAAGAACCCTAGTAAACTCTGATATGTAGAATCTAGAGAACTTAAAAGAAAAAACTAGATGGCCATGTGATAAAGTAAACGAATAAACGCTACGACATATCTGTAGAAGGATACTCCGCTTTGCTATAGCATTTTTAGTGTTTATAAAAAAAACAAACAAACAAACAATGAAGGAGAAAATTAAAGCCTTGCTATAGAATATGAGTGAATGAAAGTTGTCACGGGATGACTCTGCCTACTAGCTCGGGGGTGAGAGGTTTGCTCCCTGCTCATCTATAGTTAAGGATGGCAGGTGTGATGAGCTGACACCCTTCGTAGCAGAAAACCTATATCGTTGGGAGTCTAAAAATTGGAAAAGAACTAGAGAACATAGTTAGGGTATGACTAGGGAGCTTCCTTGAAAATTTGTCTCACCAGCTTAAGTATAGGAGGAAGGCAGCCACGCACACACGCACACAACTTAGTCCTAAGGAATGTTCTTAAAGATCTCACGTCTGGTTGTTTATATTTATTTATTTGCCTAAGTTATTTCTGAGGACTGAAATATTGCCATAGCAATCCTCTGGGTTAAATCTTTGCCATAGTAGTTCTTTTGTTTTGTTCTATTCATTTCTTGAGGACACGCAATAGCTTAAGTTTGGGGGTGTGATAACTGCATAAATGTCCTTGTTTTCATACCTTTTTGCTATAGCATTTGCCTGTTCTTGAGTTCATATCATAGCATTTAGACTGCATTTAGGTTGCATTTTCTTCTTTTGGGTGCATATTTATCTTTGCTGTTTATTGGTCCATATCAAGGGGTACTGCTCGGAAGGTTGGTTTTGGTTGTGTTGGTGCACAGGAAAGGAGTCAATAGAAAGACGGTGCTGGGAATTGCTATAGCATGATGGAAGTGGATATTGGCCAGTGCGTGAGACACACGTGAGCTGCAAAAACATGTGAACATGCAGAAAAGGACGATATGACATGTGCAGCAGTCGGTGCCCACCTACAGACTGTCCTCCTTATCCCCTTGTGGCAAACCTTGTCGGTGGATATTCCTTGGGATTATCAAGGCATCTTTAGGGTACCAAACCCTAGAAGCCTCCACTATATAAAGGGGAAAGAAGCTTGGAGCAAAGTGGGTGGTATTTTTCTATTTTGCAAAAAAAGAGGCGGAAGAGAGAGAAAAAGATAAGGAAGTTTCCACCTTCATCTTCTCCAGCTTGGTGTCCTCCATCGTTGAAGCTCCAAGGAGTGGCCTCAACGGCCTCAAGAGAGGCGGTGGGCCTAAGACAGTCATGGCGGAGAGGGAGTTCAACTTTCTTTATATCGCTATAGCAATTTCTTTTCATATCTTTATATTTGGTAATGTTATCGCAATGATACGTTGGATGATAATGCCCAACCACAAACTGTTTTAGGTGGCTTGGGTTTGATGGATGATTTTATTTTGAGTACTTTTTAATGCATGCTATGGCCTTTTCAGTGTTTATCATGATTCTATGCTTTTCTTATGCATTTCTCATTTCCTTAAAGTTGTAAGAGCTTAGGGTTGTAAGTGCTTTGAGAGATAGGTCGTACCTTAAGCGCCTTCGAGAGTTGGTCGTTCTTTAAGTGTACGTTGGGGTTAGTAATCGAGAAAGCTAGTCTTAGAACCCTCATAAGCAATGGAGTGACTGTTGAGAGCCAGACTCTAACCTACCTTAGAGATAAGTGATAGGTTTCAAGGGCTAAAAAAGATAGTGCGTGAAGGGTAGGGGAGGGTTATGAGTTTACGCCGAGAGGTATGGCTGTAGCATTTCTGACTCCCAGTTTCCTGGCTAGAGATAGTTTAGGAACACTCTTAGTAAATCCCGCCTAGCATAGAAGATAGTTGAAGAGGCTTAGTATCGTTAAGGAGCTTGAGTTAGGTTGTCCATCGTTCCCAGCTAGTCATTCCGTAGTCAGTTTCGCATACGAAAGGGGACATGTTTATCATATTGTTATCTCATCTTTCTCTGCACTGTTTTACTTTAGCATTATCTTACACCATCTCTTTTACTATAGCATTGTCAACTGCAAAAAGTTCAAGCTTTATTGTTACAGCAACCGTGAATACCTCCAATCCCTGTGGAGATGATACTCACTCATCACTTTATTACTCGTTCGACGTGTATACTTGCACCATTTACGTATCATTTATAGTCATTACACGACCGCAATAGTTAACGTTGCTCGTATGTTTTAGATGATGATATCATGTTTTGTTGAGGTTTGTTTTAGCCTTGGATAACTTGCTATGTGTTTTGACTTGTTGGTGTTTTTGAAACTAAGTGTTCTTATGAGCTTTGGGTTTGAGATCCATTTTGTTGTGTGTATGCATGTTTGAAGTTGTGTTTAGGGTGTTTGCCTTTAGATTGTTTGTATAATAAGTTGCCATGTAGTTTGTGATGTGTCGAGGTAAGTTTGGGAATGTTTGGAGATGCCGAAAAGCATTTTCGGTCCAAACTCTGTCCAAGCATTTCAGAATGCCTGATATGGTTTCGGAACGATCGAGCTCCAGGGGAACCCGTATTAGAACAGGGGTGGTGCCATTTCGGTACAATTTTCCATTGGAGGCTCATGATTCAGAACCATGTAGGGTCGTTCTGGCACGTTTGGCCACTAGAGTCTCCTGTTCCGGAACCATGTGGGACCGTTCCAGAATGGCTTGGTGTTACTTTTTGAATGAAGCCCGCATTTCAGAACGGGTAGGCCTATTTCGAAACACAAGTAGTTAAAACGGTTTAAAGGCATCTTCGGGGGTTTCCAAATGTTTCGTTTTAGTCTCGAATTCTTGTATGCTTCCTATTTGAGTTTAGATGTGTCCAATGTGATGGTTTTAGCCTCGTGCGCATGAAACTGGACTAATAAACTACTTGGTAAGTTTAAATTATCATATGCCCTCTGCTCGGTTTGTATTTGTGATTGTCCTTTCGCGGTTTGCCATCTCACATAGGTTTAAACATAGCCTTTAGACAAGATTAATAAAAGAAGAAAAAAATAGGGTTGCTAATCGAAGTGAAGCCTTAGCGGATTTCGCTTCGGTTTTCCCCGTGTAACCCATTTGAATCAGTCTGTTGGCTAGGCCGGAACGAGGGGGTTATAGGTTGATTTCGAGCAACCTTTGTCTAGTGGAAGTTGAAAGCTGCGAAGATGATGAATATGTGACTTACATTCTAATTTAATTTTGTCATTTATTGAGTACACATGGCATTAAGGCATTCGGGAGAACAACGAAAGATCTTCCGCACTAAAAAAAGAGAAAAAGACAAAAAAAATTCGAGAATAATAAAAGCATAACAAAAGCACACCAATTTTTGAAGCCTGGTAATAGGCATTTTCGGATAAGAGTGTTGAAATTTTGGGGCACTCCTCTGTAGCAGAAGGACCAATAAGGTTGCTATGCACCATCCGAATAAAAAACTTTAGCTTCATGAGTGATGGTAATATTTTTAAATCTTGACAATGCCGAGTAGCTCTGGGTTCCGTTGTTTGCTACATCATTCACTTCGGGCCAAAGGAATGTGATGAGTTGACTTCTCAAAAACCAGAAAGAAATGAGACAAAGTAATAGTGATAAAGGCGAAGCCTACGGAAGGTAGGTCTAATTGATTAAAAAACCGAAATAACTTGGAAGGTATTTTACATCCTCAGACATCAACTCAGCTTTTGAGGTCTCCTAGGCACATGATGCTTGAGGAAATCCTTGGTAAGACATCTTAGTGTTGCTTGTGCACTTGATATTCGGGGTATTTAATCCAGCTTGATATATCCATAATTTGAAAAGAAAGTCTAGTTTTTTAAAATGCATCTCATTTTGAAATTAGAAGATGTAATCTAAAATATTTAGTGGAAACAAAAACATTTCTTTCCATTGCTTCAAGGATAAAGTTTAGAATGCAAGGACATGAATACAAATGATAGCTCATCAGTGGCCATGGTGAGGATAGTAGTAAGATTCTACGTGCTATGGTTCAGGGACTTGAAACGAGTTTCTGTTGAAATGTTTTGATTGCTTCAGGAAATGAAAAAAAGACCTTATTGAACATTAAAGAAAGGTTCAGGGACTTGGGGGCATGTGCTTCCCCTAACGTTGAGATAAGAGAAAAGTTTTCGTGATGAGTCAAGACAAAGAGAATAGTTGGAAACCCAGGGAATAGGTGCAACGTCACGAGAATGAGCACTACGAGAAGTGTTATTCTGACCCGTGAAAGTTAGCAGTCATCTCTCAAGAAGAGAAAAAGGATGGAGATTTGGCAACGACGAGTAAGCCATAAGAGGTTGAGAAAAAGAAGAGAACAAGAGGAAGGTCAAGATTGACTAATCCGAAGAGTGAAAGCGTCCAAGCAATATTGATGTCATAATTCATGCATCATTTGTAGTTAGACATCCCTAGGTTAGGGGCATGCTAACCAATATCATCAAATCATTTTGCCTATTTTGACAGGTATATTAAAGTTTTTCCAGTAAAAGGAACCCGTCTACCCGTTCAGGCATGAGGAGAATGGAATCCACCTATCCGTTCGGGCATAAGGAGAATGGAACCCGCCTATCCGTTTAGGCATGAGGAGAATGGAACCCGCCTATCCGTTCAGGAATGAGGAGAATGGAACACGCCTACTCGTTCGGGCATGAGAAGAATGTAACTTTTATCTTTCATAACCCGCCAATCCGTTTGGGCACTTTGAGAATGCAAACTTGTCTATCCGTTCAGGTATGAGGAAAATGGAACCGCCTATCCGTTCGGGTGCAAAGAGAATGGAGCTGTTATTTTCCACCAATTGTCTATCCGTTTGGACCTCGAAGGGTTGAAGAATGTCAAAACGAGGAAAACATCTTCAAGCCTCCGCGACCGTTACATTTCCCTATACCGGCTTCCGGACCGCTAGTAGTTCAAGTGCACGGTGATTCGGGATCCAAACAGGGAAGTTGGACAAAATTAGTGCTTAGACTCTTTGCTTTATTCTTGTTCCACAAGTATAAGCAAAGGGGGGCAACTGTAATCACTAATTTTGTTCGGGGTGTTAACCCGTTTTTATATTTTATAATAATGGGCTTCGCTTACATATCTTAACTATATTGTATGATTAAAAAGGCTAAAACAAACAAAAATATTATTAGTAATATATATGTGTGTGTGTATGTGATACTATTAATTATTATGTGTGGTTATTGTTATTACCCATTTGAAAAAAGACTAAATATTATTAATATATCATAGTATATCCCTTATGTTAATATTATTGTCTATTATTGTTGTTGTTGTTGTTGTTGTTGTTATTACTATTATTACAAACTAATTGGAAAGCCTAAAAACAGTTAAAATAAAAGGTTTGCCCAATATATATATATATATGATGGTTAATAATAAAAATAAGCCCAAGTTTATTTAATAAAATAGTCTATTTATAGAACGTTTAAAGGCCCAAAAAAATTACATATCATATGGCCCAACCTATTAACCCTAACCCTAATATGATGTTTTGTCTTTGTGCAACTCATCCTCCACCGTCAGATCTAATCTAGATCTGACGGTCCAGATCGTGCCGCGGATGGAAACCCTAAGAGCTCTTTAAACCCTTCAGCGCCGCATTCATCTGAGCCGTTGGATCGAAGCAATATCGGACGACCCAAGATCGAGGCAGAGAACCTTCTAGATTCATAACGCGCCCACGTGCGACCCCTAGAATCACTCACGCGGGTGCTCAATCCGCGCGCACGACACTCCAGCTCCCTCACGTGCACCTTTTCGAATCTCCCACAACCGTCCAAATCCTTCATTGACGGTTAGGATTGCCCCGCATCGTCCGGCCTGTCCCTTCCTCCTCTTTGGTCGCCCCTCTCCAGTCGGCCTCACATGCAAAGAAACAAACGAAAATGTCAAAACCGTTAGGATGCACAACAAATTTCAGAGATGAATGAAAACAAACAATCAGCAGCCAATAGCATATTTTGTTCGAATTTCTTGTAATCCAGAAATTTGTAATTTCAAGCTATAAAAGCCGAAACAAACATTGTAAACCCCTAAGGAAGAAATGAGGGAATTTTCGGAGATCAATACAAAGAGAAAGTTCAGAGGTATATCGTTTCTTTTTCGTTTCGAATCATATAAAAAATGGGAGATTAGGGTTTTTTACCTCTGCTATTTCATCTTTGTGAACCCCGTTTACCCCTTTCGCCATCGATAAACCCTCCGGCCTCTCAAGGCTGTGCATGGTGAGTCAGTTAAAGTTATAATCATAAAAAAAGGGGATCATTTTTTGTTTTCAAAACAAAAAGGGGGATTTTTGGTTCTGTTTTCGCGAAGTAAAAGGTTTTTTTTGTTTTAGGTTTCGGGAAAGGAGGTTTTTGATTTTTAGGGTTTTTTTCGAGTTCGCCGGCCGTCGAATAGCAACAACAGGTGCAACGGTGATTGAGAGAAATGAGAGAGGGAAGGGTTTCGGTTTAGTTTTCTCAAAATGAAAAAAAGGGTTTAAAATGTTTTAAAACGCGTTTTATAATGTTTTAATACATTCAAATTGGTTTAATTCGTTTTTAAGGACTTTCGCGTCTTGTTATTTACACCCACAAGCCATTCCGCATTTTTAAACTCCCTCCGCAGTCCCTCCATCTTTTCGAGAACTTTCATTTTCATCCTTAATTTAATTGTAGCATGTTTTCCAATGGTTTAATACCCCTTAGGTCACTAGAGTCTATTTCAAGTTCAATTTTAGTCCCTTTTTAGTGTGGTGTTTTCCTATTTCTCATGCATTTTAATATCTGCCTCACCTTTAAATTTCTTACATTTAAGTCCTCTTTTATGATTTTGCCATATTGTTAAATATATGTTTCTGATTAGTGTATGTGATTGCCATGTTGATGTATGATTTTTTGTTGTTGTAGATGATAATATATGTTGCTTTTATTTTATTATGTTGGTAGTTATAGTGTTATTGTTATAATATATAGTTTATATGTCCATAATATATAGTTTTATTATATATATGTGCTCGGTTTTAATGTGTGCATAGCCTAGTTTCTTTTGATTACTCGGATGCGTATTTTTGACATGCATTTTTAATTGTCATTCATGTGACTTTCAATACTCTAAATTGCATGATAATTAATTTTAACCATAAAAAGAGATACTTATTAATTCGTGTATTTGGGTTGTAATATCCTAGCTTATTGGATATTCCCTGAATATTCGAATTAATTTGCATCATCTAAAGGTGAATTCGTAAGTAATTAAAACGAACAAGACCATGACATCATACTTTATCTGCTTGCATCATGCATAAAGCTGACGTACGAGATCCAAACCCTAAACTAACACGGTAGTCAGACTTATATGATGTTAGTTTAGTGTTTGGTTCGGTGTATCATCATCCTTTTTAATTAAATGCCTAATTAATTCTAAAGAACCGATTTGATAAAGCTTGTACAATTAAAGTTTAGTTTTCAATTAAGAACCCCTAATTGAATTTATTTTGAATTTGAAATAATTTTCATCGACTAAAAGCAACAAGTATTTTGGTACCGATTTCCAGGCGTGATGGGGGTGCTAACCCTTCCCCACAAGTAACCAACTCTCGAACCCTTTCAAATGAATATCTGGTTGGTTTTTATGGTGTCAGGCATACCTTAGTGGCCGACGGCGACTCCAAAATTTTACTATTTTCCAAAAGTCGAATTTTTAGAACAAAAATCCCCCTTTTAATTGATTTCCTAAAAATGCGGGATATTTAAAAGTTTTCTTCAAAAAACGTCGTTAGAAACAGCTTGGGGAACGTACACTCTTTAGGTGAGACTCGGTGCCACACAACTTCAGGAACGTACACCCATGCTCAGAATCTCTCTTCGAGCATCTTCGAATGAGACCTGGTGCCACATAGCTTCAGGAATGTACATTCAGCATCTCTAACCATGTTGTTGTAACACTCCTTCTCTGGGTATCCAGGTCCCATCAATCAAGAAGACCCAACCACACAAGTGCACTTACTTGGCACGTAACCCCACATGATCCACCAAGGACCCCTATGGTTTCTATTACAAACAAGTCACCCAAAACCCAAAGGCAAGATCTAAAATCAAACCTACAATTTATGGAATGTTGTTTAAGTGGTTTCCTACCATTTTTAAACCTTATTAACACCAAATTAAGATTTTTCATAGATGAAGACTAATATGTTATAAGTATAGACTTTGGTGTGATTTAACCCTCCATATTATAGTTGTAATATCTTCTTAATTGGGGAAATTATGTTTGTTTTGATTTAGGAGGTGAAGTATGGATTAAATGGTGAAAATCAGCTCAAAATCATATTTTTAGATTCTCATATGAAAATCAATTTGTTTGGAAGAAAACAGAACTGGGCAAAAGCTCGTCTTCAATAAGGCGTGACCACACCTTCTGACTAATGCGAGTCTGGTTTTAACGTGAAGAATTTGCCTCATTGAATCAAATTCGAGAATGAGCCCACTTTAGTCGTCCGTTCTACCTCTGTTCAACGATTTTGCCTTCATTCGGCGTTTCGCACGTCGTCGGTCGACTTTCGACGACGAGATGGTGGGGTAAATGATTGTGATGGTCCAAAGATCGATATGGTAGGCGACAGTGTGGCAATCGGCACCGAAATCGGCTCAAATCTGGATTTGGGTTTGGGGGAGTTAGGGATTTTGATATTTGAGGGCTATTTTGTGAAATCTGGAAAATTTTGGGCTATTTTTAAAAATAATTTTTTTAAAATATATTTTTTTTATTTTTTAAAAATCCATATCAGCAAAATTCCATGTGGCATTGCCACATCATCTGCTCATGCCATGCAGACATGCCACATCAGCCTCATGCATTGATCGTTAGATGACTAATGGTTTCCATCCAACGAGGGTGAAATTTGAACGAAAATGAAACGTTAGGTGGTTGTTTGGACCCAAAAAAAGAATAGAGGCCAAAGTGACCAAAAGGTCAAACGTTGGGGGTTACTTTTGACATTTTGCCTTATTTATTTAGATTTTCTATTATCATATATTTCCTTATACTCAAAGACTCAAGCATTCAAACAACCAATCTATCAATCTTGCTACAAGGCATCACAATTATTTTAATCAATCAAACAATCATCGAATAATCATACGAGCATCTCTAACGACCCCATGCGGTCTCTAAAGCCTCCACAAGTTACATCATATTCATAGCATCATCGTGCATTTCATACATACAAGTCTCATACAATCGGTGCACAACATGCGTATTTATCATCAACTTATTTTGCAGACACTAGCACGCAAGGCAATCACATTTATGATGCTCATGAAGTAATAAGAGTTTGAGGTGTACTTACGTTATGCAAAAATCTTGAAATGCCAGTTTAGATAAGTTTCCTCCAACTTACCACCTTCCTCTAATGAGTGTGAAGCCACTCCAAGTCTCTTGCACAAATCAATCGAGTGCAATAATGCATTACTATCCTCCCAAATATTTAATAAAGGTAACTAAATAATTTGATTACACATACTAAACTTTTTTTTATCGGCAAACAACGTGTGATTTTATTAGGGTGAATCATACAATATCGTCACATTCAAAGGCCTCGTTAAAAACCTTCATAATCCTAAATGAAGGAAATAGTACCTAAGAATGTGATTATGGATAAAACATGCAACTCACGCAATCATACAAACCCGTGCAGGGCGATCAACACTACTCTTAGCAAGCAAATCGGTAAACCGGTTGCTTCCCTATAACCATTATGGAAACAAGCACACGTCAAAACATCACACATAGCATTGATTTGTTGGAAACATTGCCAAACTTCCAAGGACGACTCGCAGAATGCAACACCCATGATACAACAACTATGGAATCTGACTAAATCACTACACATGGCACACTCCGACACTTAGAATTAGGGGTGTTCAAAAATACCTGACCCGGTTGACCCGACGCGACGACCCAAACCTAAAAATGTCGGGTAATTCCTTAAACAAAATTACCCGACCCGATAATTTTTTCGGGACACGGGCCGAAAGTTTCCCCTTACCGGGTACTCGACCCGACCCTACAATTTTTAATATATATTTTTTATATTTCAAATTATATTTTTATTTTAAGTTTCTCAATATTTTTAATCCAAAACTAAATTTAAATTCTTAAATTCTTTCTATGTTTGTATTATATACTTTTAAGTTTTAAGTTTAAAATTTTTAAAAAATATTTTTGTGTTTAATATGTGATTTTTTTTAAAATTTTATAATTAAAAAACAAAAAAAAAAGAAGCAGGTACCCGACTAGCGGGTACCCTGGATGTAACGGGTCGAGACATGGGTCGGATAAATCGGGTGCCCGACAATGAACAACCCTACTTAGAATCACCCAAAATCAACAGAGCCTGACAAATAGCTTGTAATTATGCCTCATTGGAGTCAAAAATCCCAAGCGGCCTAGAAAAAAGAGCCAAAATACAACCACTAGAGTCACGTAAAATACCCCCACACCCTGCAAACCCGGCTTGCCGCGTGCAGCCCCATCCACATTGAATTTCACAACCCATGGTAGGGCTGTAAATGAGACGAGAAAGACCGTGAGCTACTCGAGCTCGACTCGGTCAAAGGTCGACTCGATTGGACTCGACGCGAGCTTCAACTCGGGTCGAGTTCTTGACGAGTCGAGCTACTGGATACCTGACTAGAAAAGCTCATGAGCTACTCGAAAATAAAATATACTATTTTTATTTTTTATAATTTAAAATCTAAATTCTTAAACTTAAAACCCTAAATATAAACTCTAAACATAAATACTAAACCCTAAAATTTAAATCTTAAATTCTAAACCCAACAACCTAAACCTCTAAACCTTAAACCCTAAAATTAACAAGCTTGAGTTTACAAAACTTATGTATCAATTTTTTTTCTTCATAGGACTTTAAATGAGACGTGATAGATGAAGAGTTACTCGAGTCCAATGCGATCAAATATCGGTCAACACTTGACTCGATTGGGCTCGAATCAAGCTCAAACTCGACTCGAGTTCTAAACGAGCCGAGTAGAGCTCAGATTTCTTAGGCTCGTTAGAAATTACTCAAGCTCAAACTCAACTCGAAATCTTAACGTACCGAGCCGAGCTTAGCACTACTCGAGCTCGACTTGGCTCGTTTACACCCCTAACCCCTAGTGATGGAGACACCCAAGCAACACCCATACGAGCTTTCGGCTTCGATGGATGTACAACACACATCCTCGGTCCGTCCCACCAAGCTAATTCGACAAGAGTTTTCAAGTTGGCCAACGCTCGAGCCCAATAGAAAGACCAAAGTTTAACCAAAAAAAGAATTTCACTCACCGGAATTCGTATGTCATAAAAAATCAGCTTGTTGTGCGCAAGCCACGCTAACCAAAGAACCGTTGTGCATACGATGAGCCACCATTCCCGCATCACACCCCCAAAGAAGCCATGAAAGTAATGTTGAATAAAATCAACGATTGTGGTTGGTCTACCACGTCCACCCGACCATTAGAAATAAAGGGACCATATAGGCCAAATATAATCACACAGCAGTAAAATGTGATCATTGACACGCGTCGTATAGTGTCAAAAATAAAACTTTAAACTCAAATAAATAAGATTTAAAAGAATATAGCGAGAGTAAGGGTCGATCCGCAGGGAATAGGAACTCTAACACCTTTCTTCTAATTTAGACCAATAACATGTAGAAAATAAAGGGGGATTTTAGAATAGTGATTTGAATGAGAAAAATAATAAAAACGTAAAAATAAATGTTGAGAGTGAATTATAGATTAAAATAGCCTCAAGCCACGCTTTGCCACGACATCTTCGATCACTAAAGTTTATTTTTCTTCGACTTTCTTGCAGGTTACAGTCTACAAGGCCCAACCCTTGTAACTTCCTTCTCGTTGGTAAATTCGACTCCCAGGGCAATCCTTGAAGTCAAACTTTAGTTAATTAGCCACGGCAATCGATGCTAACTCAAATATGAGTTAGTGTTGGAGAAGCTCGTGCTCGGATATTCGTCTCGATGAGAATTGTTTCCGATTTTGATTCCTCTTATTGGACCGCCACTAAGTTTGTTCTTAGGGAGTAGAATTGGCTACAAGCTTTTCCTCGTTCCCAACAATGGATCTAAACCACTTCAAGCCGATGCGCGCTCTCGGAATGAAATAACTGTGATGCCTAAAGATTAGGCCGATTACCTAATCAATTTTACAGAGAATCTAAAAAAGAGTTGTTGAAGGATTGAAGTATTTTCCTAATCTCACAAGGTTTGTCGGGTTTGGCGTTGCTTTTGGCTAAAGGGAGTGTAGTTAAGCATGGTTTGTGGAAAAACCATACTTAATAAAATAAATAAAGAAATGGAGAAAAAAAAGAAATGGAGAAAAATAGAGAGCTTTATTAACTCAAGGAAGAATAGAACAATGGAAAAATGTTTGATGCTTTAATTCACCCCCAAAGTGGGGTATTTATAGTAGTTGAAAACCCTAAAAACCTAAGATGATAAATCCTAAATTTAAATAAAATTACATAAGATAAATATCCAAGTTTTGAAAATTAAAATAAAAATCGGATGTTAAGCTATCTTGATAAGTGGACTGATAAGTTATCAGGGTTGCTGACGTCATCTTCTAGAAGGTGCTGACGTGGTGCCCAGTCAGCATTCATGCCCTGGTTCATGCCCATGAATCTGCCCACGACTCCAGTATTTTCTGCAGCATTTCAACTTATTTCCTGCATTACGTAACCTGCACGAGAACAACATAAAAACAGCCCAATTAAGTCCTTCAAACATATATTCGATCAAAATAAGGACTTAAAACATAACCAAAATAAATACTTATCAAATTCCCCCTCACTTATCTGATGCTTGTCCTTAAGTATCTCAAAATTAAATAAACTTAAGTTCAAGTTTTCATCCTTAATTTTACGAAGTCTCAAAGGTTTCAATATGATTAAGCATCTAAATATGAAAGAAAACTAAGGAGCAAAAATAGATAAATGGCAAGATTAACAATTTAAAGCAAAAACGACATTCTAAAACTCTACTAACATCAATGATGCAAACCAAGTACCCTCACAAGGAATCGCTCATGTCACTCAAAGTGTTTAAGGGTAGAGAAAAATCACTCGAGCCAAAGCTAATTAGAGCATAACCATAAGCTTGTGTTTAAATCTAATCTCCACTACTAACATGAATATGATGCAAAAATCAAGAGGTCTTAAAGAAGGGTTGTAATGGGGCTAAGGTAAGGGTAGGATAAAGGCTGAAAATAAGGGCTAAAATTCAAGACAAAATATCATCCCAAAAATATATTTGAAACTGTTGGTTTTTTTTCATTCAAACCAAAACTGTTCGGCAGTGTACCTTTTTTTTCGAACTGTACTGGTTTTTTTTCTGTTATTATTTTTCTGCAGACTCAAACAATTTTCTGCACTTCTTTTTTTCTGCACTGTATATTCGAATCAATTCTGCACTGTATATTTGAATCAATTCTGCACAGTTTGTTTTTTCTCTGCTGCTGCACTGCACTTATTCGAATCTGTGTTTTTTTCCTTTTTTTGAAGACGATTTTTGTCTTGAAAAGGGGAACAAAAGTGATGGAATTGAGAAGAAAAATGGATTGGGCTTAAAATGTGGTGATTTTCAAGAAAAAGGCTAAGGCTCAAAAATTGTTTCACCGGGGAAATTAATTAAAGGGTAGGTAATTTATTTGGGAAGATAAATGGTTAAAACCTAGTGCCTCTATCATATTAAAGCATCATAATCAATCAACATAATCTCAAAAAGAATTTAAAAACAAGTTCTAGAATGCAACTAATTTAGCTAGGCACACTCAAAGAAACAAAGAGCAAATATCATGCATGCTCATTAGGCTCAAAAACTCACAAATATGTCTTGTGTACTTAGGTAAGCATCATGTGAATTAATAGAGAAAGAAAATGTCATATAAAAGATTTTATTCAAAAATTAATCATGCCAAAAATCTACAATGCAACCTAGAATTTTCTAACAATATAAATACAGAACCATGTGAAAACAGTGAGACAAGGCGAAATTAAGGATTTAAACAAAGAACTTAAATTAATAAAATCAAGATTTCAAGCGAACAATCAAGACGGATAAGCAAGATAAAAATTGATAAGCATATCTCCCTCCCTCTCACTTAGATGCATTTTGTCCCAACATGAAAAATTAAATTAAAAGAGAGGAAAGGAGAGACTCCACTAATCAATTGCGGCCACGACCGCGGCCACGTTGTCCGCGGGAAGTGCCGGGGCGAAGATAGGATAAGATCTCGGCCAAGTTAGTCTCGATGGAATGGAGGCGCTCATCCATATCTCTTTGGGGTTGGTCGTCTCGTGTTGGTTGTGATTGGGCTCGTCTACGAAACACTCGTTCTCGGCGAGTTGGGAGAGTGCCCGGGGGAACAATATAAGGTGCATCAGGGGTGCCTGCAAGTAAGCCCATGGCATCTAGGCATCTCTCATCTAAAGCACTCATAGAAAACACATAAGTAAACTGAGATGGATCAAAAGTAGCAGAAAAAATATGCAAAGCTAAATGGGTAATATAAGGACCCAGAATTAATAGTCGTGACCTAGTGGTTCGGGGGACACGATGAAATGTATGGGCCAACCAAAAACCAAGATTTACCTTAATATTTATCTGCATACACCAAAGAAAGAATAACTCAGTTCTACTCACGGTTGATGGAGTGTCGTTTCTGTCGGAAAGGTTGTAAACGAGGAATCAATGGATATATCGTAAAGCAGGGCTATGAATAGTGTGGTCCTTAGTTGTTTTCGGATTGTATTGCGCACCTACTAAACCTGTTAAAGTCTCCAGAGAAGGGTCGTTATCGAAATCTTTCGGTATGTCTAAAAGGGAAGATTGATAGTTAGGGTCCGAAACATTAGTGACAAAACCCATATAAACATTAAATTGAGTAATAGATAACCGAAAGTATTGACCCAATAGGAGAAAAGATATTATATTTGGTGTATCAAGAGACCTCGCGCGACTACGATCAAACGAAAAAGTAGAATAAAATTCAAGTACTAATTCGTAGTATGTGTCACAGGTGATAATATGAAATCGACGCCATCCAATATTATCAAAAAGTGTCAGGACCGACTCACGTAAATGCAAACAATCTAAAGTTTGATCGGGGATGTACTTACAGACCGAAAGTGCGCGATGTCGAATATGGTTAAACATATCGAGTTCGTCTCCAGTAAAGTGTAAAAACCCTTTTAAGTTCTCATTGTTAGGTGTCGTAAATCATTGGCTACGTCGTGGATGTTCTTCATGGTCCGATGGAATATCGTTGTGGTCGTGAGGCGGTGATTCCGGTTGAGCAGTGTCTGAGGGATTATGGGCAGCAAACTCAGCGTGCATGTGATCTGCAAATTCAGAGGTAGGGTTAGTAACTAATAAAGGTTGAAAAAATTCAGAACTTACCTCATCGGCTATATCGGCCGCCAAATAGTGATCCGAATGCACGGACATGTTGGTGTGCATGTGATAGGAAGGCACACGGGTTGGTGAAGGAATGGGCATGTAATGTTGTTGTGATGATCCGTCAACCGCATCGGAGGCCAAGGAGTGGTAAGGGGAAGGTGGCGGCGATGGTGGACGTGACGAACGACGGAGTTGTGATGGCCTTGTTTCACCACTGCCAGTGACGCGAGTTGTGCGTCCGGCGCTGGTCTGTCCAGATCTGTACGTGGGAGGACCCCTCGCCATGGCCGGATCGTTGTGATGCGAGGGAGAGGGTTGGTGCGTGTGGGCAGTGGCGGTGTGCATGGATGTAGTTTGCGTCTCAAGGGAGTGGAAGGAAGGTGATGGGGGTGACGGTGGTCGATGTGGTTGGTGGTGCAGTGGTGAATGGCCGAGAGGGTGGGGGTGGTGTATGGGATGATGGGAGGCTCGGGAGGTGGGGTGGTGTTGTGTAGCGGCTATGGTTTCTCAGAGTCGCTGCTGAGGGCGACGTATTGTGGTGGCTGGAAGCGTCGGCGGCCACCGATGACGAGTGGTGGCTGCTGTGGAAGCCGGCGGGCTTGGTTCCTGGTGCGAGGCATTCCAACGGTGGTGTGTAGGGTTTTGTTGTTGCTGATGGTTGAAGAGAGAAAGGGTTGTGGCTGGTTTAAAAGGTGATAAATAATAAGGTGTAATGGGTGGTTAGGGGGTGTAGCCGTGTAGGTCAAAGCTTTGGGTTTGGGGTGTGGCCCACGGGATTTAATTGGGTGAGGGTTGAGGTGGCTGGTAAAAATTAAATAGCAAAAGTTGGAAAAAGGTTGCGGCTAGGGAGAGAAATAAAAGGAAAGAAAAATTAAAGTGGGTGATTGGGGAGTGTAGGTGGGGTTCACGGGTATTTTAATTGGGTTTGGAGTGTGGTGGTTGACCGGGTAGATAAGGTTAGAATGTGTTTAAAATATGGGTTTGATTGGGTGGAAAAGGGATAAAATCTGAATATTAAATTAAAAATTCAGCCCACAAAATCCTGATATATTCTCATCTCTTTATTCGATCTAAATTATCTGCAAATAAAATAAATAAGAGATCAAATAAAAATAGAATTCAAAATAAAAAAAAAGATAAAATAATGAGATAATAAAAGATAATTAAAATGAGATAAAAATAAATTTAAAAGTAGATAAGAAAATATTCAAAAATAAATATGAAAATAAATTTGAAAAAAAAGATAAAACCTAAAAAATCTAAAAACAGATTAGATAATTTCGATTATTTAATCCACTTTTTTATTTGTTTTAACTAAAAAGGAAATTCAAATAACATTAAATTATGGCAGTTTAAAATGGAATAAAATAAAATAAAGAAAAATAAAAATAATTAAAGTAAAAAGAAATGGTATGCCTCCCATCTAGCGCTTGTTTATCGTCGCTAGCTTGACGACCTTATTTATGCATTCGGTTCCTCGAAATGAATTTCTTCAACCAAACCGATTGGAACATTTTCGTAAAATTGTTTTAACCGTTGTCCATTAACTTTAAAGCTATGTCTTTCGGTGTCTTGAATTTCTACTGCTCCATGTGGAAAAGATTGAACAACAGTGAATGGTCCGAGCCATTTGGAACACAATTTTCCTGCAAAAAGTTTGAATTTAGAATTAAATAATAGAACTTTTTGAGCAACGAAAAAAGATTTAAATGAAATATTTTTATCATGGAAATCCTTTGTTTTGTCTTTAAAAATTTGTGCACTATCGTAGGCATGTTTTCAGATTTCCTCGAGCTCTTGAATGTGTAACTTGCGTTCCCTTCCAATCGCATCCATTTCCATGTTGCATTGTTGAATTGCCCAAAATGCGCGATGTTCTAGCTCGACTGGTAAGTGACAGGGTTTACCGTAGACGAGACGGTAAGGTGACATCCCTATGGGGCCTTTGTACGCAGTACGGTATGCCCATAACGCATCGGAAAGCTTGATGCTCCAATCTTTGCGATCCAGCTTCACGATCTTTTCGAGTATGGTCTTTATCTCTCGATTCGGCACCTCCGCCTGACCATTTGTTTGCGGATGGTAAGATGTTGAAATCCGGTGGGTGACACCGAACTTCTTCATGAGAGTGTCAATCACTCGGTTAATGAAATACTTGCCTCGGTCGCTTATTATCGCTCGCGGTGTGCCAAACCTGCAAAAGATAGATTCCTTTAGGAACTTAACAGTGGTTTTAGCATCATTATTTTGGGTTGCTCTAGATTCAACCTATTTAGAAACATAATCTACCGCAAGAATTATATAAAAATTACCGAATGAAGAGACAAAGGGACCCATATAATCTAATCCCTAAACATCGAATATCTCACATACAGTAATGGGATTAAGTGGCATTTCGTTTCGTCGACTCAAATTACCAACCCTTTGACACTTTTTGCAAGATTTGCAAAATAAATAGGCATCACGAAAAATGTTGGGCCAGTAAAAACCACACTCAAGAATTTTATGTGCAGTACGTTTAGGCCCGAAGTGACAACCGCAAGAATAAGAATGACAGAAATTTAAGATAGAGTTTACCTCGCTTTCTACTACACAACGTCTAATTACCTCATCTGAACAATGTCTCCAAAGATAGGGATCATCCCAAATGAAGAACCGAGACTCCCTTTTTATCCGTTTAACTTCCGCTCTCGGTAAATCTTGTGGCATCTTACATGTGGCTAAGTAATTCACCATGTCTGCGAACCATGGAACGTTAAGTTGAGCTGCCATTAATCCTTCGTCAGGGAACTCCTCTCTAACCGGTGGATCGGACATAGATAATGGGATGCGACTCAAATGGTCCGCAACAAGGTTTTCGCATCCCTTCTTATCTTTAATTTCTAGGTTGAATTCCTGGAGTAATAGTATCCACCGGATCAGTCTCGGCTTTGCCTCCTTTTTGCTCATCAGAAAGCATAAAGCTGCATGATCAGAAAAGACAACGATTTTAGTACCGAGTAAATAAGATCTAAACTTTTCTAAGGCAAAAACAATAGCAAAGAGTTCTTTTTCCGTTGTTGAATAGTTTTTCTGTGCATGATCTAAGGTACGTGATGCATATGCTATAACATGCGGTTCCTTGTCGATTCTTTGACCTAACACCGCTCCAACGCTAAAATCGGAGGCATCGCACATTAATTCGAACGGGTGGTTCCAATTTGGTGGTTGGACGATAAGTGCGTTTACAAGCTTCTCCTTGAGTATGTCAAACGCCTCTTTCCATTTTTCGTCAAAATTGAAGGGTTGATCCTTTTGCAATAGACTGCAGAGGGGTTGCGCCAACTTTGAAAAATCCTTAATAAACCTGCGGTAAAACCCTGCATGGCCAAGAAACGATCGAATATCCCTCACAGTTTTGGGGTATGGGAGTGAGCGTATAACATCTATTTTAGCCTTATCAACAGTAATACCTTTTGAGGAAACTATATGTCCTAGAACTAACCCTTTATCTACCATGAAATGACATTTTTCATAATTTAAAACAAGGTTGAATTCAAGGCATCTTTTTAGCACATTTGTTAAGTTTAATAGACATTCTCCAAAGGAATTATCGTAAACTGTAAAGTCATCCATGAATACCTCTATACCTTTTTCGATGAAGTCTGAGAAAATGCTCACCATGCATCTTTGGAATGTGGCCGGCGCATTACAAAGCCCGAATGGCATTCGACGATAGGCGAACGTGCCAAAAGGACATGTAAAGGTTGTCTTCTCTTGATCCTCGGGCGCCACAAGAATTTGGAAAAAACCTGAAAATCCGTCAAGACAACAGTAGTGAGTTTTACCGGCTAATCTCTCAATTATTTGGTCTATAAAAGGAAGTGGAAACTGATCTTTTCGAGTTAGAGAGTTCAACTTCCTGTAGTCTATACAGACTCGCCAACCATTTTGGACTCTTGTTGGGACCACCTCACTTTCTGCGTTCTTAACCACCGTGACTCTGGTTTTCTTAGGGACTACATAGATCGGGCTTACCCAGTCACTATCCGAAATTGGATAGATTATATCCGCATCTAGAAGCTTTTGTATTTCTTCTTTAACTACGTCCATCATAGGTTGATTCAGGCACCGTTGTCCTTGTCGAGATGGCTTAGCTCCATCTTCGGTTTTTACCTTATGCAAGCAAGTGGAGGGACTAAGGCACTTGATGTCTGCAACGGTCCACCCAATGGCTTTCTTATGCGCTCGCAGCACTGTTAGCAAGTCCTCTTCTTCTTCGTTTGACAGGTTGGTTGAGATGATAACCAGTAGGGTCTCTCTTTCCCCTAAAAATGCATACTTTAGATGCTCGGGTAATTGTTTAAGTTCGATCTTAGGTGCCTGCAATACAGAAGGTAAAGGTTTAGTTTTAGATGCAGTAAGTATTAAATCTTTATTTACTAAACAAAGATTTTCAAACTCCTTGTCTTCTTCGTCGGAATCCGCGATTTCTCTGTACAAATCATCCATGAAGTCAGTAAAACTAGTGTCAAAGAAATCTTTTATGGCAGGTTCAATGACATCAACAAAATTTAAACTAGCAACATTTTCAGGATGTCTCATAGCTTTGTAAACATCAAATTTTACTACCTCACCATCGAATTCCATTGTAAGGATCCCACTTCTTACATCGATTTTTGTGTTTGCAGTGCTCAAAAATGGGCGGCCAAGGAGGATCTCAGAAGAGTTGTTTGCTCGGTCGTTTTCCATGTCAATAACATAGAAATCCCCCAGGAAGATTAAATCATTTACCTTTACGAGGACGTTTTCAAGTAATCCCTCCGGGTAGATTATGGATATGTCAGTCAGTTGTATTGTTACCTTCGTATCCTTCAAAGGCTCAGCAGAAAGTGAGTTATAAAATGAAATGGGCATAACATTAATAGAGGCCCCTAAATCACACATTGCTCGTTTAATACCCACTTTACCTATTTTACAAGGAATGGCAAACATACCCTGGTCCTTCAATTTGGGTGGCAACTTTCGCTGGAAGACCGCTGATACATGTTCTCCTAGATTAACCTTTTCAACTCCAATAAGACGACGTTTATTAGTACATAAATCTTTAAGGAACTTAGCATACCTTGGAATTTTTCGAATTACGTCAAGGAGCGGAATGTTGATCTCTACCTTTTGGAACACATCTAGCATTTCCTTTTCTTCTGCTTGTTTGTCTCTTTTCATCAATCTCGACAGGAATTGTGGTCGGACAGCATAAGGGGATGGTTCAGGGGTTGGATTTGGTGTATCTTTTTCGACTGGTGGAGTTGATTTATCTTTTCGGGTGTTTACCTCCGAGGTTTTGGGTTCTACAACGGTGCCACTTCGAAGAGTGATGGCATTAACATTTTCTTTTGGGTTTATTTATGTTTGTGAAGGGAGTTTACCTTTGGATTCAAGACGACTTACTGTTTGGGCTAGCTGGCTCATTTGTTTGTCTAACTCTTGTAAGTGGATTTCGGTACGGTTTTGGAACTTCTCTTGGGATATCGCTAGTCGTTCAACCAAGGTTTCTAGAGACGTCTTTTGTTGTGGGTAGGGTTGTCTTTGTTGGTACGGTTGATTTGGACTTTGGTTGTTCGCGTACCCATAATTTGATTGGTTCCTCCACCCATAATTATAAGCATTCCCTATGGGGTTGGCTTGGGCGACATCATCTTCTTGAATCATCGGACAACAGTCTGTCGGATGTTCTGGGTTGGTACAGATTCCACAATGTCTAGCTGTTTTTCTCTTATCTGCAACAAGAGTTTGCACTATTTCAGCTAATTTATCGATTTTGTTTTCTAATGAAACTGTACTTACCTCGCGAACCCTTCGAGATGGTTCGCTAGACTGATTGAATCTTTGAGAGTTTGCGGCCATGGTTGATATCAGTGTTTTAGCCGCGGTTGGTGTCATGTTGACCAAAGCTCCGCCACTTGCTGCATCTATCACCTTCATGTCCATAGGCGTCATCCTTCATAAAAATACTGGAGAAGGGTTTGTTCCGACAACCCATGTTGTGGACAATTTGCACACAACTTTTTAAACCTCTCCCAGTATTCATACAAGGATTCAACTTCTTTTTGTTGAATGCTCAGGATGCTGCGCCTGATTTCGCTTGCTTTCGCTGCAGGGAAGAACCTGTCAAGAAAAAGTTTAGCCATGTTAGTCCATGTTGTAACAGAATTAGGGGTAAATCAAATAACCAATCTTTCGCTATATCAGCTAAGGAAAATGGAAAAGCTCTAAGTTTGATTTGGTCAACGGATACTTCCTGTGGCTTTGTGCTTAGACAAACCATGTGAAATTCCTTCAAATGTTTGTGAGGATTTTCTGTTGGCAAGCCGTGAAAGGTAGGTAGGAGGTGGATCAAACCCGTTTTTAGCACAAACGGTGTTTCTCCATTCGAGAAGGTTATACACATCGGTTGCTGGCCATCGGGCGCCGCATTTAGTTGGCGAGTGGTTTGATTTTCGTCTCCTATTGGATTGGGCTCGTAATTCGATTCTGCTTCGGATGTGATTTCTAGATCGCGTTCGAATCTCTGCTGGTGTCTTTTGTTTTTCTTTTCCCGAAGTGTTTGTGTGTTCAACTTTCGGGCTAGTGCTTCGATTTCCGGGATGAGTTCAATTTGTTCTCCCGGATTGTTCTTGGTCATAAATCAAATAAAACGATATTAGTACTTTGTCGTATTCCCCGGCAACGGTGCCAATTTTGACACGCGTCGTATAATGTCAAAAATAAAACCTTAAACTCAAATAAATAAGATTTAAAATAATATAGCGAGAGTAAGGGTCGATTCGCAGGGAATAGGAACTCTAACACCTTTCTTCTGATTTAGACCAATAACCTGTAGAAAATAAAGGGGGATTTTCGAATAGTGATTTGAACGAGAAAAATAATAAAAACGTAAAAATAAATGTTGGGAGTGAATTATAGAGTAAAATAGCCTCAAGCCACGCTTTTCCACGACATCTTCGATCACTAAAGTTTATTTTTCTTCGACTTTCCTGCAGGTTACAGTCTACAAAGCCCAACCCTTGTAACTTCCTTCTCGTTGGTAAATTCGACTCCCAGGGCAATCCTTGAAGTCAAACTTTAGTGAATTAGCCATGGCAATCGATGCTAACTCAAATATGAGTTAGTGCTGGAGAAGCTCGTGCTCGGATATTCGTCTCGATGAGAATTGTTTCCGATTTTGATTCCCCTCAGTGGACCGCCACTAAGTTTGTTCTTAGGGAGTTGAATTGGCTACAAGCTTTTCCTCGTCCCCAACGATGGATCTAAACCACTTCAAGCCGATGCGCGCTCTCGGAATGAAATAATTGCGATGCCTAAAGATTAGGTCGATTGCCTAATCAATTTTACAGAGAATAATCTAAAAAGGAGTTGTTAAAGGATTGAAGTATTTTCCTAATCTCACGAGGTTTGTCGGGTTTGGCGTTGCTTTTGGCTAAAGGGAGTGTAGTTAAGCATGGTTTGTGAAAAAACCATACTTAATAAAATAAATAAAGAAATGGAGAAAAAAAAGAAATGGAAAAAAATAGAGAGCTTTATTAACTCAAGGAAGAAGAGAACAATGGAAAAATGTTTGATGCTTTAATTCACCCCCAAAGTGGGGTATTTATAGTAGTTGAAAACCCTAAAAACCTAAGATGATAAATCCTAAATTTAAATAAAATTACATAAGATAAATATCCAAGTTTTGAAAATTAAAATAAAAATCGGATGATAACTATCTTGATAAGTGGACTGATAAGTTATCAGGGTTGCTGACGTCGTCTTCTAGAAGGTGCTGACGTGGCGCCCAGTCAGCATTCATGCCCTGGTTCATGCCCATGAATCTGCCCACAACTCCAGTATTTTCTGCAGCATTTCAACTTATTTCCAGCATTACGTAACCTGCACGTGAACAACATAAAAACAGCTCAATTAAGTCCTTCAAACATATATTCGATCAAAATAAGGACTAAAAACATAACCAAAATAAATACTTATCAATCATCGGCATCGTCACCCTCCTCGCACCACTTATAACGGACCATATTCTCATATATCGGCACCCCATGATCATGGAGCATCCTTAGCGTTGGTAATCTCCTCAATAAAATGAACCACATAAAACATTGTATTTATGGTGGAAGTTTCACACTCCCAACAACACTCACAACTGAAACATCAGACATGCCACAGGATGACATCAAAGTATAAAGCGACCGTACAAAAAAAATCAATTGTCATCTCTATCCTCCAAACCAGCCTATCCACAACATTCACATGTACTTGAAACCGAGACGCACAATCCCGTAAAACCTCAAATTGCATTAGTTCAAACGATCGCAAATCACGACTGAAAATACTACCCCAAAAATGTCGATCCACAATACCAATACCTAAATAGTCCTTGACTATAGCCATTTTGTTCACCGCCAAACGGAAAAGCCTAGGGAAAACCATTTGCAAGGGTTCATCTAGACACCAAATATCATGCCAAAAAAGGATACTATCCTCATTCGCAACAATCCAAACGGATTGTGACATATTCAAAAACTTATGCACATATTCCTCATCTTAGACCTCAAGAATTTGCCGCCACATAACCGACATATTTCTTTTCCCCGCCGGATTAATTCCTAGTGTTTGATAATTTTAGATATAGAGTAAAATTTGATTAGGTTAAAAAATAAAAAAATATATTAAATAAAATTGTTCGAATCACTTTTTTGAGTTTGAATCAAATGAAAAAATAAGGGAGGAAGAAGAAAGGTATATTGGGGATAAAATAGGAAATCCATAACAAATTAATTATAAATAATTATTTTGAAGTGTCACGCCTGTTTTTTAACAGTGTTTGACAGAAGTGATCGTAATGAAAGTAATTAAAAGTTCAATAATTGTATTGCAAGTTTTAAAAGATCGGTGATCATATTGAAATCACCTAAAAGTTTAAAGACTACTAGTGTAGTTTACCCAATTATATATGATGTTGATGTCGTGTATAGATGCATCCCAAACTCGACTGAAAACATAGTAAATTGTCAGGATGAGTCTGTCACGATCGACGAGCACCGATGAGCACCACTAACGACGAGCACCGATGATCACCATTAATACAATTTATAATTATTTAAAAATCAAAAAGTAAATTAATTACAATATATTATTTTATTTTTAATTTTCTTTTAAGCATAGATCAAAATACATATATACCCCTAAATTACAAAACCCTAATTTTTGTTCATTTGAAATTTAAACTGTCGTTGCTGCCTCCAGTCGTCGTCGCCGTTGCATTTTGCATGGCCTCATGCTGCTTGATTTTCATCCCCAACACTCGAAGGTCTTCTTGATGTTTCTGCATAGATCAATGTTATTAAAATTTTACCTTGAAGGTACAAACGGAAAGCATAATGAAAGAAGTTTTGCATATAGTTACGAACTCTAATGTATAAAAGTAACCATACGACAATATATTATTGTTGTTTTTAGTAACATAGATAGAAACACTGTAAAATAAAAGTTCAAAACCGAAACAACCTTAGACGCCTCGATGATGGATTTGGCTTGAGAAAACCAGGGCAGCGGCCATGCAGACGGCAACAACATCAGCGACGGCTTGAAGTTCAAATGAATAAAAATTAGTATTTTGTAATTTAGGGGTAGACAAGTATTTTGATCTATGTTTAAAAGAAAGTTAAAATGAAATAATATATTTTAATTAATTTACCTTTTAATTTTAAATAATTTATAATTATACGGTAAATCGTTTAGATTTTTAATCTTTATAAATTAAATTAATAATACTCATCTCGTCGAGCGTGATTAAATTTGTGGCCGTTTGATTGGTGACATTTTCTTCCATTCCATTATCCAATTCGATAACAAATAGAGATGGAGAGATATTAGGGGGAGAAGAGAAATTAGAAAGAAGATATTGTAAAGGCCAAATTTTGGATTGCAGGGTTAAGGCCTAGGGGCATGGTTTTTAAGAAGAGCCTACGAAGCAATGATAAAGTAAAGGCTTAACAAAGGTCCCACACCCCAATGACAACGGTGGCTTGTCTTAAAGGGTTGTTGTTTCTTGGTTGGCTTGGTTCAGAGCTCAGACCTGAGACCAGAGATAAGATGGATGGTGACGCAAATGCTGATCCTATAGCCGGTCTATGATTGGCAAACTGAGATACCATTCAGAAAAATAATAATAAAAAAAGAATCCCACTTTTTTGTTTTCTTAAGTTAGATATAAGTATATCAAATACTAAGATCTGGAGATGTATTCTTATGGATTGGAACATTTTGCAGCTTGCAGATGCCATTGCCAAACTTACTAGTGTTGTTTAAAGTGGTGTCTTTTGGCTTTGGTTTTTGATTCCTAGTTAAGGTCGTTGGGTGTAGCACTCAACATCTCCAGCGAAACTCACGCTTTGATTAATCATTCTGACCAACACATAGAATAGGAAAAATAAAATGAAATTTGACAAAAGGAAAAGTTGGAGTTGTCTTGTTTGATTCATATTGTCCCTTTTTTGCCCAAAAGATCTTTGTCAGGGGGTTCGCTTTTCTAGTTTATCAACCAAATCAAACATTTCTTGCTGCATATGCAACCTAGGTTATACTTCAACTCCATACTTAATCTAATTCTCTGTAATTATGTTTTCTAATTTTTTAACACCTAATAGCTACCAACTTACTAGTTTTTAGTAACCGTGTATTTTTTTTTTCAAAACGTGCATTGAATAAGTAAAATTACCCATGTTTTTTTATCAAAAAAAATTACCCATGTTCAAAAAAAAATTAAGGTTTAATTCGGTCAATTCCCAAATAACTTTTCTTTCAACCTTAGTGCTGAATGGTTTCTTTCAACCGCCCCTGCTTTTCCTTTTCGTTCTTAGGTTTAATTTTCACTTGCTTTTAAAATTTACGGTAAAAAAATAATTTTCAAATTAGTTGTTGAAAAATAGTTTTGAAAAGCTGGTAAGTATTTATCATTAATGTAAAAAAGTGATTTTGAGAGGATAAAATGTCTATTTTAGACATAATATTGAAAAGTAAAAGTAAAATTGGGTGATGTTCAAATAGTTAATGTTATGATATATGAAATAAGTCAATTTTAATTATAATAAAAAAATATTTTTGTTGAAATTATATTTAATAATAAGACGAAAAAACCCTAGGATGACTTTCGTTTTTCCTCCTATTTCTCCAGAGGCCGATAAGACTAAAACGACGGTCTTGTTTAGTGATTCCGGCGGACAACCGCCGGGAGGGATGTGGATGTCTCCCTAACGGCCCCGTTGGAGAGACCAGGGTCTCATGTAGCCGTGTCGGATCAACCGGCTTTGAAGAAAGCAAAGGATGTCGACGCCATGGAGATTAGTGGTGAAGTCGACATGGTAGGTGGGTTGGAACAGATGGTGTCGGTGGAAGGTAGACCGCTGGTTGCTGAGTCGGGCAGCGGACAGCCGGCAGGGGATATTGTTATGGAAGCAGGGACGGAGCAGGTTGTTAGGGAGGTGGTCGAGAATATGGTCGATGGTGCTGGCGGTGGTAGGAAGTCATATGCGGCAACGGTTGCGGATTCGTCGAAGGGCGGGGGTAGTGCCACTGAAGGCGATTTGGACGATGGATTAGTGGTTTTGGACACTGACGTTGTGGTGGACCGTAGTGGTCTTTTTCCCCGCATTGCTTTTTCGGAAAGAATTCATGCACGCATCGATGATAGTATGCAGAAGATTATAATTGTTCGGCCACTTGGTAGAACGATAGGGTTTAAGACTTTGGTGTCTCGGGTGCATGCGCTATGGAGAACGGAGAAGAACTTCCAAGTGATTGATTTGGATAATAACTACTTCTTGGTGAAATTCGAATCGTTGGATGATTATACGAAGGTTCTTACAGGCGGTCCGTGGACATTATTTGGTTGTTATTTAACTGTACAACCGTGGAGTCGAAACTTTACAACGGCGGAGAAGCACCCTTCGAAGGTTGTCGTTTGGATTCGGTTGCCGGGACTTCCTTACCGGTACTATTCGAAGGCTTTGTTTCGAAGGATTGCGGATGTGATTGGCCGTGTTATAAAGATTGACTATAGTACGTCGCTAGGGGAAGGGGTCGTTTCGCGAGATTAGCGGTGGTGGTGGATCTTAATAAGCCATTATTGTCGTGCATTGGGATTGATGGTTTTGTCCAAAAATTGGAATATGGAGGACTACATTTAATTTTCTTTAAATGTGGGAAATATGGCCATTCCGTCGAATTGTGTACAACGAAGAATATAGAGGGTGGGAGTGAAGAAGTGACTCGCACGGACGCAAATAAGTCGAGCGTTAAGGCTAATGAGGAGATGTCGAAGAAGGACTTATTTGGACCGTGGATGGTAGTCGAAAGGGCTCGACGCAAGTCTAATAGGGTAATGGGTAAGAACGATGGTGCTGGCCAGGATGTTAGAGGTGGTTCTCGATTTGGGGTGCTACAAAGTTTGGGCGAGGATGAAAGCGGCGGGAATGACCATGTTACCAAGAATGGAGCTGGGGGAGATTCGCAACGCGGGGTTATGTCCGTGCATGGGCAGGGTTCGTCTAGCGGGGTGACGTCCATGCATGGGCAGTCGGTGCTACCACAAAAAGTGGGAAATACATCGGGTGGGCGCAAGCCAATAGAGGCCGCTGGGCAGAAAGGTCTGGTTATCATAGATAGATCGATTAAGGTGCGGGATGAGGCGGTCGGTAGTGCAAGCAGGGTGGATAAGGGGAAGGGTGCAATGCACGATGGTGATGGTGTCCATGAGGGGTTATGTCATTCGCAACGTGGGGTTGGGCAGGTGCCGGTGGTTGTGGTGCCGTCGGTGACGGAAGGTGATACACAAGCTATTCTACACAATCTGGGTATTTTGTTTGGGTCGCATAGGGTAATATCCTTAGTGGAGGGTAGGAATGATTTTAAGTCGACATCACGTTTGCGTGGAGGTGTGGGTTCGAGCAAGGTTGGGAAGTCTCTCTCCGCGGTAAAATGGAAAAGCTTGAAGGTTTCGAAGAAGTCGGAATCTAGAGTGCCCCCATGCCCTATTTTGACAGAATAGGTTTCATCTCTATCTTCGAAACTTGAGCAGTTGCAAGATATAGGACAGAATAATGTTTCGAGGGACGTTAATGGTGCGGACGGCCAGGCGATATGCCTCGATAAGGGGGCTAGTGGTGGTGACGGCGTGTCAGTGGGAAAGGAAAACCTCCCGCCCTCTCAGTAAGGGCTGATTGCTTTATTTTTTCTCTATCAAGCTCTAATGAATTTTATGTTTTGGAATACTCAGGGCGCAGGAAGTGCCGAATTTTGGCGCCATTTTAGGAATTTTATTCGCTTGAATAATCCGCAGATTGTTGCTCTTTTTGAACCTCATGTGAGTTATGGTGAAGCTGATCGAGTAATTCAAAGGTTTGGGTTTCCGAACTCGTATCGGGTTGAGGCACGTGGTTTTAGTGGTGGTGTCTGGCTTTTATGGCGCAATGATGTGGATGTTATTATTTTGTCAGTATCTAATCAGTTCGTGCACGGAAAAGTTTGAGAGGTTAGTTTTGATAATTGGATTTTCTTTACTGCGGTATATGCTAGTTCGAATGTTGGTGTTAGGCGTCTGTTATGGAACAAGCTGAGCGATCTTAGTCCTGGGGATGATGTTCCATGGGTTTTAGGTGGGGATTTTAATTCTATTTTGCGTAAAGAAGAACGATGTGGTGGCTCGAGTGATGTATTGGGCACTAGCTCACTTTTTCAGGACTTTATTATTAATACAGGTCTGATAGAGATTGATTTTAAGGGTGATGGTTATACTTGGTCCCGAGGCAATTTGTATCAGCGGCTTGATAGGTGCTTAGCTAATTGTGCATGGATGGGGGCGTTTCCTTCTTCTTTAGTGATTCATTTGGATTGTGTGGGTAGTGACCATTGCCCTCTTCTTCTTAAGTCGAATGGCGTTTTGGTTCCTGTTCAAGAATGCCCGTTTCGGTTTCTGGCGGCATGGCAGGATCACCTTGGGTTTCGTGAGTTTCTTGATTCTGTGTGGGAACGGTCGGGATCTGTGGTGAACAACGTTCAGAGGTTGCAAGACAAAATTAAACAGTGGGATATGGACGTGTTTGGTCATATCGCCAAGAAGAAAAAGAGGAATTTGGCGAGGCTTCGGGGGATTGAAATATCGCTTCAACGGTCGTATTCGGATTTCCTGTTGGATTTGAGGGGTACATTAAGGGATGAATTAGATGTGATTCTGGAACAAGAGGAAACATTGTGGTTTCAGAAATCTCGTAGTCAGTGGATTCTAGGTGGGGATAGGAATACCCGTTTTTTTCATGCTTCCACGATAGCACGTCGACGAGTGAATATGATTGTGGCGTTGAAATCAGAGAATGGTACGTGGAATACGGATCAGGAGCTGTTGCGATCAGAGGCGATTGAGTTCTACAAGAAGCTTTTTTCGGCGGATCCGAGTTGTGTTGGTAACTACAATATTCGTGGGTTGTTCCTTAAATTGAAGGTTGATGTGCGACGAGCTTTGAGTATACCAGTATCAAATGTTGAAATTAAGGCTGCGATTTTTGATATGGATCCCTAGAAGGCACCTGGGATTGATGGCTTGCATGTGGGGTTTTATCAGCATAATTGGAGTGTAGTGGGTGATAGTGTGTGCCGCTGTATTCGGAATGTGTTTGAGGGGGAGTCGTTTCCGCAATAGTTTAACAGGACTGTTATAGTTTTAATCTCGAAAGTTACTTCGCCGGAATCTATGAGTCGGTTCAGGCATATCAATCTCGAAAGTGATTGTTAATCGGATTAAGCCTTTCTTATCAGATTGGATCTCAGAGAGTCAAACAAGTTTTGTCCATGGGCGAGCGATAATTGACAATATCATTATTGGTCAAGAAATTATTCATTCGATGTCTAGAAAATCGGGAAGACGTGGGTGGATGGCTTTGAAATTGATCTGGAGAAAGCCTATGATAGGTTGGAATGGAGCTTCATAGATGATACTTTACAGGATGTTGGCTTTCCGGATAGTTTGCGCGAGTTGATTCTACACTGTGTTTCTAGTGTTTCGACTCAGATTAGCTGGAATGGTTCTCTCACTGATTCTTTTGCGCCATCTCGTGGTATCTGGCAAGTGGATCCTATCTCTCCCTATTTATTTGTGTTGTGTATGGAGCGGTTGAGTCAGGCGATTAATCAGAAGGTGGCTTTGGGACAGTGGAAAGGGTTTTGCACGTCCAGACAAAGTCCGGTTATTTCTCATTTGATGTTCGCAGATGATATGGTGCTCTTCGCAGAGGCTTCTAGGGAACAGTTAGACGTAATACGCGAAGTGCTGATTGAATTTTGCAGGTTCTCTGGACTCAAGGTTAGTGTTCAAAAATCCAGTATTTTCTTTTCCAAGAATGTACCCAGTGATATACGGAGTTTATTGAGCATTGTGGTGGGGTTCTCCGAAGTGTCTGATCTTGGGCGGTATTTAGGGGTGTCGATGCTTCATAAGCGGGTAACTCGAGCAACCTATGGTTACCTTATTCAGAAGGTACGTGATCATCTGTCCAGTTGGAAGGCAAAATATTTATCGTTTGCGGGGAGGATTACCCTTGCGAAGGCAGTGTTGTCAACTATTCCTTTTTATGCTATGAATTCTACTAAATTACCTATTGGTGTGTGTGAGGATATCGAAAGATTGATTCGTGATTTTGTTTGGGGAAATAGACCTAAAAAGAAAGGTGTGCATTTAGTGAATTGGGAGGATTTGTGTAAACCTGTTAGTTGTGGTGGTTTGGGTTTCAAAAAATTAAGGGTTCAAAATGATGCGTTCTTGATGAAGATTGGTTTCAATTTGATTGATAAACGAGATCATTTATGGGTACGTTTCTTGCGCGCGAAATATAAATGTAGGGAGGTATTGCCGGACTCTATTAACCAGAATAATTGTTCTTATCTATGGCGTGGGGTTTCGGCTATTTGGAATATGGTACGTGAGGGTATAATTTGGAGAGTCAGGCATGGTGGTGCTATTGATTTTTGGCATGACAACTGGGTTCGAGGCATTGGTCCTCTTGCACGAGTGGTTACAGATACGGGTATTGTTCCAGATTCTTTTACGCCTTTGAATGCAATGACAATTAATAGTGGTCAGTGGGATTTGAGCCGGCTGCGAAGGTTATTTGGCCAGGAGGTGATCGAGAGTATTATGGCCATACCGGGGCCATGCGATGGTGAGCTAGTGGATACGCCGGGATGGAGATGGAACGCAAACTTGGCGTTTTCGGTGCGATCGGCGTACGAAGTGCAGCAGCCGATGGATGATGCTAATGTTAGTCGTATTTGGAAGTTGATACAAGGGTTCCAAGGGCCACAGCGGATCAAATGCTTTTTATGGTTGGTATGCAAATGACGGATCTTGACAAATGTCGAACGTGTCCGACGGCATATGGGGGAGTCGTCTGCCTGTGTGGTTTGCGGGGCAAGTGAGGAAAGTGTTGACCACTTGGTTCGGCATTGCCCAACGGCACAATAGGTTTGGTCGATGTTCGTTCCGGCAAGGAGTAGGCCGGTGTTTTTCAGCTGCCCGTTGTGTGATTGGATGCAGCAAAATTTGTAGCAAACATCGGCTGCATGGAGAGGGAGCGTGCGTTGGGATTTGCTTTTTGGGGTCGTGTTGTGGCATTTATTGCTTGCGAGGAATAGCTTGATCTTTAAGGGTGATGCTCGGACTGCCGGGGAGATTTCGGAACGATGCCGACAGCTTGTGCGGGACGTTGAGCGTGCGTTGGGGATGCGCCGGGCGATACGGGACCCTGTCGTTCCATCAACTTCGCGGCTGCGTAAATAGGAACCACCGAATATTTCAGCCTTGAAGCTGAATGTGGACGGGGCGTATAACATGGTGTCGATATTGGCATCATGTGGTGGGGTGATCCGAGATAGCACCGGTTCGTGGCATGGCGGTTTTTCGAAGTTCATAGGCCGGTGTAATGCAGTGGAAGCGAAGCTCTGGGCGGTTCACGAGGGGCTGAGGTATGCGTTCGATAACCATATTGATGTTCTCATTGTGGAATCGGATTGTATTGAGGTTGTCCGGGCATTGCAAAAGGACGGAGGGGCTATGGCAAATTCACCGTTTGTGCATGCGATCCGTTGTTTGATGAGACAATTTAGGAGATGTGATATCCGTCATGTGTATCGTGAGGGAAATAGGGTTGCGGATGCGCTGGCTAAATTAGGACCTTGGCAGGGATATGAGTCTATGATTTTTTGGTTCCCGCCTGATGCGGTTTTAAATGTGTTACATGCAGACTTGCCTAGTTCGGACTAGAAGGTTCAGTATTTTTTCGTTTTGTTGTAATACCTTGGCAAGTACTCTTTTCCTCCATCTAGGTTAGGGAGGTTTTTAATGAGGCTTGCCATGGTATTTTATTTCCCTTATCTAATCAAAAAAATTTTTTTTTATAAAATTTAATTTGAAAATATAAACTACATTCTAGATTATATACGAACATATCACTTAAAAATTAATAATAAATATAAAATAAATTCCAAATAAAATAATTTGATTCTCAATATAAATATTATAAAATTATATACGAACATAGCACTACATTCTAGGTTTTTAATGTATGCATAATGTATAATAAATTATAATTAAATAATAAGGGTAAAAAAGTAATTTTATTTTCAAACTAGCTTTTCCCCCAAGAAGCTATAAAATCTAACTTTTTGACTTTGGTGAAAAAGTTAGTTTTAAAAACAACCAAAAACACTAAAAAAAACAAGTGAAAGCACTTAAAAGCCCGTTTGGGTTGCCAAACGCAACCACAAACGGACCTTAATTTGGCTGATGACGGAACCAGTTTAAGTGTTTATTGTTATATTCGGTGTTCATTATTTTCTATGTTTTTATTTATCATATTTTTAGTCTTTCTTTTTTTCTTGAGTTTTCGTTTATTTTAATAAAAATCTCTACTCTTGTAGCACATTTTTTTCTTGCTTTTATGACACATTTTTTTATGTTTTTGTTATACGATTTCTCTACTGTTGGGCACGGTTTCGCATATCTTTGTAGTTATTTAGTGCTCGTACTGAGATCCTCACGACTTGTTTTCTAATTTGGGACCATTAGTGGTCATAGAAAGCTTAATTGTCTTTGATGGTTGCTTGCTGATGTAATTAGATCTAGGTATAGGGCAATGTGTCTGATAGTTTGGTTCATTCATCACTCATTTTTTCACCTTATTAAGCATTTGGTCTGGATTGAAACAAATGAGATTGATGAAGGTTTTTGGGTTCTTTGTCGATGGACGGTTCACTTTTATTTTTTGCACTTATGGTTTCTAAGTTCTTTTGTATGAATCTTTTAGTGGACTTAGTTCATATTTTTTTCTTTTTGTTCGGATGTGTTGTATTTGTAATTCTTTGTTTTGGTTTTTATTGAATCCAGATGCCATTAATAAAAAAATTACCCTTATATGATTTATATAGAAATATGTTTTATTGTTTAACAGACGGTATCTGATTCATTAGTCAATTAATCTAGATCAGATTTTGTAGAGACTTAATATGAAAACGACCTTCCTAACCTAATTTTCTTAATTTACAATTTCAGGATAAAATTATTGTCATTATATGTAATATAATAATTCAATGTTATCATTATAAATATTTCATCAATAGTCAACAACCTCTAGAGCAAGTGGTTAAAAGCTCTCAGTTGACACCTCCCCTTCCCCTAAGTTGTGAGTTCTAGACCCAACAAGGGCAAGTTTCTCCTCCCCTTGGTAGGAATTGTTAAAAAAACATCAAGAAAAAATATTTTTTACTTTGTTAAGCTATTTTAAAATTCATATAATAATAAATTCATCTTTGTATTAATACTTATGTAAACAAAAGATGCAAAGACATGAAACTAATAGGGCCATGACCTTAAATGATATGTTCCATTTCCTTACTATTTCAAAGATATTTCATTTTTCTCTCTCTCCCCCTAAAAATATTTTTTTTTAAAAAAATTTTTCTCCTCTTTTTTTTCTCTTGTTGTTTGGTTAGTGTTTTTTCTTTGAACCCTCTCTTTTGTCCCGTCTATAACAAAAGGTGTCGGGTCCTTGTATCACTAAAAGCTCGAGAGGATAAGGGTAGTGGTTTGAGTCATGGTTTGTTTACTTGTTTTCTCTTTGCTTTTACGCTTGTTTTTCAGTTTCTAGACCGGTTTTATGGTTGCCTTTGAGAAGATGGAGAATGTTATACCATCTGACTCACTCGACTTAAATGAGGATGGGGAAGTTGTAAAACCTATATTTAATTTTTTATATAACAAGGAATTACAAGGATTATTTTGTAAAAATGATAAATTTTAAAATACTAAAAAAGAGTCACAAATTGACAAGGATTCGAACTCAAAATAATTTCTAAGTTAAAACATTAAACCCCAAATATTTTCTAAGTTTTTATCATACTCAAAATAGCCAAATTAGTCCAAGAGTAACGATACACCCAAGGTCGTATCAATACGATTTTTAGCTACTGGAATTTTGTTTTATACTTGATGGCTATAGGGTATTGATACACGTGTAGCCGTATCGGTACGCCATTCAAACTTGGGAACCAATTTCCCTTCGAGTATTGATACATCCTTTGTGTGTACCGATACGAGATATTAAGATTTTCCAAATCTTTTGTAATTAATATTCGACTGTTGCTTGTCAGTTTTATTGGAACCATAACTTTGAAAATCAGTTAATGCGTACCGATACCCATATAGGCATATCGGTACAATTTTTCGCACAAAACTTTCAAGGATTTCATTGAGCAAAATCGGTATTGATATGGTACGACTAGTACCGATACCCTTTGTAAAAATGCACTCCGCATATCGATACGGTTTTCCGCGTATCGATACCCCTTTGTACAACGACTCTTTCTTCTTATAGCAGGTAATGTTACTCGTCCCCAAGTACATATACCCAATGTTGGAAGACAATATTTATTGTGAGAAAAATGAAGTCCAACGGCTATAATCAATATCTCAGCTACCCAAATGGTTAGAAATCAATGAAGGAGTATAAAAACAAGTCTACAAAGCTTCTTCAAGAACTATTCATCAAGTCAAAAGCATTCAAGCACACATCCAACAATCTTTGAGCTTTTAGAGTCAAATTCTTGTAACCCACTTAAGTGATCTTATTTGTAATCTTTTTGTTCAAGTATTGGGGTTAGAGTGAGCCTAGAATTGTGCAAACAATTATCCTTTGTGAGGACTTTTAGTTTGATTTATTTGTAATTCCTTTTGTGAGGGTTCTTAAGATTTTAGAGTATAAATCTTAAGGGAATGTAAGGTTATCTCCTTTGGCCTTAAAAGGAAAGCAAATCTAGTGGATTTGAGAAATCCTTAGTTTGGATAGCTAAGGTAGTGGATGTAAACCTTGTTAAGAAGATTGAACCACTATAAATTCTTGTGTCCCAATCTGTTTACATTTCCATTGCTTCCACCAAATTTTTTATTTGTCAATTCACCCCCTCTTGGCCATTTATCATTGATTGATAATTCCAACATAAGTTAATATGGTCATTAAGAACCATGCCCTTATGGAGAAGATTCTCTCCAATTGTTTAGCAAAACACAACACTACTCTTGCTATTTTAAGGAAAGCTTGGAAATTTGATGAACTTGAATGTCACGATTTGGGGAAAAAATATGTTCCTTTTTGTCTTTCAATCTGTTGAGGACAAGATGGGAGTGTTGGGTCAGAGACCATGGTCCGTTCAAATCGCATGCTTATCCTGAAGGAATGGCCTTACGAGGTTGCACTAGAAGAGATTGACTTCTCCATTGATGAATTATGAGTTCAAGTTCATAACCTTCCTATGGCCCTTCTCATGAAAGAACAAACTGCCAAAATAGGTAACATTTTCCCTAAGTACTTTGGGTCTAACCTTGGAGCTGATATGAAAGTGGAATAAGATGGACAACTTAGTATCAAGGTAGCAATGAGAGTCAAATATCCCCCTCAAAACAGGGTTCTTGCTGGACAGGAAACATTTTCAACCCCTCGATGTTTCTTTTAAGTATGAGAGAATCCCCGAGTTTTTCTATGGATATGGGAAACTCGGTCACGCAGAAAAAGAATGTTGGTTTGAGCATGGCATATTCAAGAGCACCAACAAATACGGGTCATGGTTGAGGGCGTCTACAGGTTGGAAAAATAATCCATTGTTAGAAATTCTCTGGTCCAGGCAACTAGCAAAAAAAGCTAGTTGATCCTTGTAAGCCAAGCTTTGGAGCTTACAGGAAACAAAAAATGTTTCTTGCCCTCAACCTCTTCACAGTCCCCTATAAGGACTCTATTCGAGGATACGAGGTTTCACAAGAAATCCTCAGATTTGGACTATGCCAACGAGAATCCTAAGGAAGATAAGGTGATCAATTTCAACCACACCAACAACAACTTACTAGGTTCTAATGGCGTCCATCCCAATGTCAACCATGCATGTGTATCTGATCCTTCTACTTTCGAACAAAGTTCCTCAAACCTATGAAACCTAGTTCCTTATAAGCACCCAATCAACTTTGCACCCATCCTTGATTATTCAAGAAAGATGCTTGGAAATGCGTTAGCCGAATGCCTTAAGACCATGGAAGTTTCCACGTCCAGGAAAAGAAAGTGGATCGAAAATCCATAGAAAGCCTTTTCTTACTCAAAGAAAAGATAAATTATGTAGCTAATATCAGAGGGAATCTACCAATCTTCTCCTAGAAATTGGTGTTCGCAAGGATTTGGGGCATCCGCTAATGAGGATTTGCTAAAGCTTGCTTTCTTTCCATCCTTCTACACTAACTCATCACCCTTGATCAATAAGTTCGAAAGATCTAAGAAGGTTCATGCATTTGGACTCAAACTATTAACACTTATTAAACAAGTTGCAAGAAGAAAGCATGTTCAAGAAATTTCAAGAATTATGTTGGATGAGGTTGGAATCGTGGAGCTTGGTCTGAACCCTTTTGGCTATAACATTTCTAAAATACCTTCTATGGTGGTTAATGAGCATTTGATGTTGAGTAATGGGAATGGAATGGACTATGATGATTTCTATGTGGGTAATTCTTTTATTGAAGACAACCATGTGAGGCTCTCGAATGATGACTCCAATCTTATGTTTGTGGATAACCTTCACCAAGGTTATATGCATTGCAAATAATTTTGATCTACCCTACTATTTTCGAAGGAAGAAAGGATCGAAGAATATTTTTAGGGTTTTATCCTTCCCCTAGGATTATTTACTTTACTCTGGTTATGAATGATCCTATGTTTGGCTCTCTTCTTAAGGGATGCAATATTTTTGTTGTTAAGGGCTTTCCTCCATTGAAGAACCTGGTTACAATTAACTTTTGGGGTTGCCTTCGACCTTACCAAGTCTGGTGTGTCTCCTACATCGTCTATGATGAAAAGACCCTCGCCCTCGACGGGAGAAGTTGCATGTCTCCGGATGGAGCTCTCGCATAGGGTGTAGTTTGAGTTGTTTAAACCAGAGTCTTGTTTTGGTCCATATTTGTTCTATTTTATGGAACTTTGGTTTAGTGTTTTTTGGATTATGTTTCTAATTTTCTGCGTGCACACCTTTGCTCTTGTTGTGTTTTTGTTTGGAGTTGCATGGTTATGTTAAGCATGGTTTTGATCTATGTGGCTTTTGCATGGGGGTTGCATGGTTATGTTAAGCATGTTTGGCTCTTTTGTTCCCTTGGTTAATGAAGCTCTTCTCTTTATTTGTCAAAAAATGACTCTAAATAATTTATTAATATTCTCTTTATTATTTTTTTGAAGTTTTAAAATTTAAAACTGAGACAATTATCTTAGGACCCCTAAAATATAATATTTGAATTCAATTATATAATTTTTTGAATGATCGAAAAGTGATTACAAGGTAGTATATGTTCATACATAATTTTAACCCTTTGACAATGCGTATACACCTTTTAGACAAAGCGATTTGAACTCGTGTCTCTTAAGATGAATATCATCCACTTTTCTTCTGGAATGCTTGTTGGGTTTTGAATTCAATTATAGTAAAAGCAATATGGTTTTAAACTAAAACAATAATAAAATTATATTTTAACATTTTAAAATTCATAATTTGATTTTATCCCTAAAATGTTTTATTTTTTGAACATATCCTAAAATATTTTAACTCTACCCCGAAAAGCGGATATAAATGCACCGATAGCAAAACCCCCTTGAAAATAACACCATTTGTCTATGTATCTTAGCAAAAAAAATAATTACTTAATTAATTTTATTTTTAAATTATATAACCCTACACCTAAACTTCTAAAGGCTAAAACTTATATTTCTATTAAAAAAGGGCTAAAACTTGTTCGTCCATTGTATAGGTTTTAGAAAGAGATAAAAATAAGCAAACTCAAATCCCTCTAATAGGTATTTGTTTGCACAAAATAAGCTCTCACCCAATCCTAAAACACTTGAGCAAATATAACAATTTTGGCTCACTAGTGTTTGTCTATACAAGGAATTGACAATTAGGCTCTAAAACACATTTTGAGCATATGTTGTATTACAATTGAAGCATTAACCATCTCTTGATGCTTGGAGGTCTCTTTTATACTCCTAATTGAGTTTGTAGTCGTTGAGGACCGTTGGGGTTGGATTAGAGCCGTTGGAGCATTTATTTCCCACCATAAATGCAGTTCTACAGCTTGGCGTATCGATACCCTTCAAACCGTATCGATACGGTCCCGATAAGAAAGTAGTCGTTGTGCACTTCAACTGATGCGTATTGATACGCATGCCTAGCGTATCGGTACGGTCCTGTAGTTTAAAAGACCGTTGGGGGTAGTTAGGCATATCGGTACGTGATACAACCGTATCGATACGTGACTAGCCGGTGGGCTATTTTAAATCACACCGTATCGATACGGCTAAGCGTATCGATACGGGTTTTGGCTACTGGAAAATTTCTATAGTTGAAACCCTAGGGCATATCGGTATGATACCAGACCGTATCGGTACAGGTACTTGAAAAGCACGGTTTTGACTACATTAAATGCACTTTAAAACATTCCAAAGCCTTGTAAAACCCTTAAATATGTTTTCAAGTTGTTTTTGACTAAACATATATTTTAAATTCTTTTTTAATTTAGTCCAAAACATTTTTCAAATATGATATCAAAACATTTAGTTCTACAATCTCCCCATTTTTGGTGTAATAAAACCAACTTGAAAATTGTTTGGGATTCTCTCCTCTTTGTATTTTAAATTTTGAATAAGAGACTTAAAATTTGAATCAGATTAAAGCTCCCCCTTATTCTCTTGAAAAATCAATTTTTCAAAGCATATCTCCCGTTTTTGTTATATCAAAAAGAATTTAAAATGACATTGGGCTCAAAATAACTTAGGAGGTAAAAAGAAAATAGACACCATTAAAAATTTGGTTTTAAAATTTCCCCCTCCCCCTTACTCAAAACATCAAACAATGTTAGTCCAACACATGATAATCTAGTTGAAATAAAAATCAATCAAATTAAACAAATAAAACAACTAGATGTTTACCACACTTGAACACAAGGGGGATGTGAAGTCTTCCTTCTTCAAGTGTTATTCCTTGTGTGCATAGAGCTCCCCTCAAATTTGGACTTGTTGATCAATCTTCATCACACCTACACAAGACAGTTAAGTAAATTTTGGTATCCAAATTGCTTTGGATTCATAGACATTAGCAGCACATAATTTTGTCCCCTTAGGAATCCATTTTTCAATTTCATCATTTTTAGTTGAAGTACTTAGTCCTTTTGGGACCCAAATACTTCTAAAACATTTATCGTTCACAAATCTAAGGGCATTAGATTGTCTTACATAAAAATTTGATTTTCCTAAATTATTTTTCGTTTGAACTTCATTGAAAATCAAATCTTTTTCTTTCTTGAGATCATCAACTTCTTTTTGATGATCTTTTTCCATCGTTTGAAGCAATTTTTGTAAGTCTAAAACTTTAAGCTCAAAATCTTTAAGTTTTGCTTCAAACTCTAAATTGGTTTTAGAAAGCAAATCATTTTCAGTTTTTAACTTTGAAATCAATTTCTTGTTTTTTGAAAATGAAGCCTTGAACTCAAAAATCAATTCATCATAGGCTTCTTGTAACTCATCAAAAGAATATGAATTTGAACTAGATGAGTTAGAAGTTACCTCCCACTCATTGAGGGCTATCAAGCATAAGTGGGCTACTTCATCATCGGTGGAGTCTTCACCGCTCCATGTGGCCACATATGATTGCTTTGAAGATGATCCCTTCTTGTTGGACTTGTAAGATTCCGTCATCTTCTTCCTCGATTCATGCTTGGATTTATCCATTTGAATCTTCATGAACCGAGTTAATTTCTTGAAGAGATAGGTAATCTCTTCATCTTCGCTTTCCTTCTCACTTAGTTCTACATGATGGCATGTGGAGGATTTGAGAGCAACGACACTTGCATTGATGCCTAGCTCTATGATCTTCTTCTTCCCCATCTTTCTTATCTCTTCCTTCTTCTTCTTCTCCTATTCTTTGTCTTTCTTCATTATTTGGTGAGTGAGAAGTGACCCCATGAGTTCATCAAGCTTCGAGGTCTTCAAATTTTTAGCTTCGATGATGGCGATCCTCTTTGAGTTCCATGACTTGGGAAGGGAGTATATGAGCTTTCGGACAAGCTTTGCTTCTGGAATGATTTCTCCAAACCCTTGAGTCCATTGGTGACGGAGGAGAATCGGTGGAACATCTTCTCAATATCCTCTTCCGGGTCCATTTTGAAGTTTTCATACTCTAGGTTGAGGAGCCCGATCTTGGTCTCCTTTACTTCATTTGTCCTCTCGTATGTAACTTCGAGCTTGTCCGAAACTTCCTTGGCACTCTCGCAAGAAGACATCTTCTCGTAGATGTTGATGCTAAATGCATAAAAGATGAAGTGCAAAGCCTTGCAATTTAGCTCCATCTTCTTGCGGTCGTCGGCACTTCACTCCGTCTTGCTTCTTTGTGGTACGAACGAGCCATCTTCTATGATATACCAAAGCTTGTAGTCTTTGGATTTGACAAAGAACATCATCCTCGTCTTCCAATAAGCATAATTGGTCCCGTCGAAGAAGAGCGGCTTGTCGATGGGTTGTGCCATTGAGCCGGTTGTTTGAACTATTGATTGAGCTTTTCAGATCTACTCAATAGGGTGTTAATCCTCTTCAATTGAGCCAAGCTCTAACATCAATTGTTGGGGTTTTTAGATGCTCGATTTCTTCAACCGTTCTTGCTCACCAATTGGTAGAGAAGTGGAATTTTAGGTGATAGAGGTGTGGAAGCTAAAAAGATAAAGACAAGATGATTTATAGTGGTTCAACCTTCTAACCAAGGTCTACATCCACTACCTTAGCTTCTCGCTAAGGATTTCCAATCAATTCACTATTGATTCGTCCCCTTTTCTAGGCTTAGGAGGAAACCCTTACAAAACCAATCAAGCTTTATACCCAAAGCTTTGATCAAACCCTCTTTACAAAGAGATAAAACTAATCAAACTCAAACCCTTCTAATAGGTATTTGTTTGCACAAAATAAGCTCTCACCCAATCCTAAAACACTTGAGCAAATATAACAATTTTGGCTCACTAGTGTCTGTCTATACAAGGAATTGACAATTAGGCACTAAGACACATTTTGATCATATGTTGTATTACAATTGAATCATTAACCATCTCTTGATGCTTGGAGGTCCCTTTTATACTCCTAATTGAGTTGTAGTCGTTGAGGACCGTTGGGGTTGGATTAGAGTCGTTGGAGCCTTTATTTCCCACCATAAATGCAGTTCTGCAGCTTGGCGTATCGATACCCTTCAAACCGTATCGATACAGTCTCGATAAGGAAGTAGTCGTTGTGCACTTCAGCTGATGCGTATCAATACGCTTGCCTAGCGTATCGGTACGATCTTGCAGTTTAAAAGATCGTTGGGAAATTTGACCGTTGGGGGTAGTTAGGCGTATCGGTACGCGATACAACTGTATCGGTATGTGACTAGCTGTTGGGCTATTTTAAATCAATCGTATCGATACGGCTAAGCGTATCGGTACGAGTTTTGGCTACTGGAAAATTTATGTAGTTGAAACCCTAGGGCGTATTGGTACGGTACCAGACCGTATCGGTACGGGTACTTGAAAAGCTCGGTTTTGACTACTTTAAATACACTTTAAAACATTTCAAAGCCTTGTAAAACCCTTAAACACGTGTTTCAAGTTGTTTTTTTTACTAAAAACATATTTTAAATTGTTTTCAATTTAGTCCAAAACATTTTTCAAATATTATATCAAAATACTTAGTTCTACAGAATGTATCAACAGACCTATTTTTTCTCTTGTTATTAATGGGGAAAAGAGGAGTGAGTTTGTTCCGGGTAGGGGAATTCGTCAGGGGGATCCGCTTTCCCCATACTTATTCCTTATAATCTCAAACATCTTCTCATGGATTATTGAGAAAGAACAAAATGATCTTAAATTTGATGGGTTTTGTATGGGTAGAAGATGTCCTCTTATTAGTCATTTAATGTTTGCAAATGATTGTATCTTGTTCACAAAGGTTGATGCTGGAAGTTGTGAGAGTGTTAAGAGTATCATTAGCCTGTTCAAGAAGGCAACCTGACAAATTGTTAATTGTGGAAAGTCCTCAGTTTTCTTTTCTCCAAATATGAGCACTTCGGCTAAACTCAACTTGGCTTCGATCCTTGGATTCAATATGATGGAAGATGATAGCAAATATTTAGGATTACCATCTATTTGAGGTCAAGGGAAGAAAGAAGATCTATGTTTTATTGAGGACAAAATTCAATTTAAACTTCAAGGTTGGACAAGTCACCTTCTCTCTCAAGTTGGAAAGAAGGTTCTCATTAAATTAGTGGCAACCGCAATCTCTGCATATGTGATGCAGCGTTTCCTCCTTTCGGCCTCCTTCTATGATGACATGAATGTCATCATTGTCCGGTTTTTGTGAGGTAACTCAATTGAGCCACGAAACGGAATCCATTGGCTAAAGTGGAAAAAATGTGTATTCCAAAAGAGGAAGGCGGAATGGGCTTTGAAGACCTTCACTCCTTTAATAAAGCTCTCATTGCTAAACAAACATGTAGAATCATAAAAAATCCAGATTCTTTGTTGACTCGAATCCTCAAGGGCATCTATTTTTTGTTTGGTGATTTGTTCAATGCTCAAAAAGGGAAATAACCCTTCGTGAGCTTGGAAGAGTATTCTGAGTGGGATTAGTACGATCAAACTGTGAGCTATTTAGAGCATAGGAATGGTAAAAAGATCTCAATTTGGGAGCAAAGGTGGATTCAAAGTTCGAAAATTTTTCTCAATTAAATTCAACAGGCCTGTTTCGTGTACTGAATCACTTGTTGCTCATCTCATTTTTGCAAACAAAAGAAAGTGAAATGTTTTTAAACTGCATCAGATTTTTTCGAGTCAAGAGGTTGATAAAATCATTTCTATTCCAATTGGAGGTCCCTATATCGAAGATGATTTTATCTGGATGCACTGTAAGGATGGCGACTATACTATTAAGTTAGGATATCACGCTATTATGGACAACAAAAAGACTGAGCCCATCCCAGGTCCAAGTTACGATTCAAGTAAGGATTCTTCTCTCTAGAAGTCGATCTAGAATTTAAATGTGCCCTCTAAAATCAGAACCTTTGTCTAGAAATCATGTAAAACATTGTTCCAACGAAAGAAAATCTGATTAAAAAATTTGTGCATGTTTCTCCTTATATTCTCAATGTTACTCGGAAGAGAAAAATCTCGAACATATTCTGTTTTTTTGCTTTTTTGCTCAAGCAGTTTGGAGGGCCTCATAGTTTAGCTACACTCCACAAAAAATAGCTTCCCCAGCTTCACGAGATGGTGATTTTCCCTTCCAATGTTAGGCAATCGAGAGGACTGCAATGATACTTTCACTTTTATTGCTTTCATGTACTGGTTTTTATGGAAAGCAAGAAATGAGCTTTCCTTCTCTAACTCGCATATGAATCCTATTCAGTTATGAAAAAGAGTTGAAAGAGCTTATGTTGAGTTTATCTCGGTCTTTGCTTTGGCATCTCCCCGATCTTCGATCACCACTTTTCGCACCGAAACTTGAAATCCTCCTCCTCAAGGGTGTATCAAAGTTAATTGTCATGCTTCTTGAGATTCAGAATCTCAACATTCTAGGCTTGCTGCTATTTTTCATGATTATGAAGGTTCTTTTATTGGTGCTTCTTCTTTTTGTGTTTTTGGTTTATCTTGCTTGGTCGAGTCATTGGCTGTTCGAATGGGTGTTCTTTCTGCTGCCGAACGAGGATTCAATAAACTGATTATTGAGTTTGACAATGAAGATTTGATTGGTCGTTTGAGCAGGTAGATCCATTCTTTTTGGGAGACGACTCCGATTGAAAAGGATATTATCCCTTCTTCCTTTCAATTTGAAGATTTCCTTTTTGTTTATGCTAACCGTTTATGTAATCAAGCAACGGATTGGGTGGTGAAATCAGTGAGGATGAACTCTTGTCCCTCGAACTGGTTTTCGGATCCCCCTTCTGATCAATTGTACCTTATGTAATTGTTTATGTTTTATGTTAAACGTAGTGAAGTTGTTGGCAAAAAGGAAGTTGTTGCCCATAATTCTACTTTTTAACATGATTGCATTTGGCTTTTCTCTATCAATCTTTGATCCTTTAGTGTTCTTTTAGCCAATCATAATTAGGGTTGTGAATTAGATGGAGGGATGGTCATTTTCATCTTTTACAATAACCCGTTGTGAATTTAAAATCTAAAATCATTCTCGTTTTATAACTCGTTAGACTAAAATTATTTTCACCCCACTATCTAAATGGATTTCAAAACACATTTAATCTCTATTTATTTGTCTTGTGATATATTTTATATAATGTATTTATAAGAATCAATAAAATAAATATAAATTAATTTTGTATGAAAAATGTATAAGATACTTGTCCTTCAGACTCCCGCCACATGTGTGACGATTTTTCAAATATTTTAAAAGTCATTGTGCCCCTTAATTGACAAAAATATAACTTCAACCCAAGTTAAATTTGAAAAATTGAAGGAGTGATGTCTGAGAGTATCTTAAAATTTGGTGAGAATTGAGAAGTCTTTTTTAAAAAAATAGTAGTGAATGTGAGTTGTGTTATCAAAATTAATTTTTAAATGTTTATTTTTTAAATATGTCTATTATGCATATTGTGTGGTGAGTATAATACGAAGCGGATAAGGATGGGACGAGGCGACACAAATATAGATGAGACAAGTACAAGATCATATAGTGTGTAACCGTACTAAATATCTCGCATAGATTTAGTGCACTCTTTTTCCTCCATCTAGATGTAGGGAGATTTTTTAACGAGGCCTAGATCTATACTTGCTATTGTATGATTCAAGATATCAATCATACATCATTAACCTTTAAAAAAAATACAAGATCATATACACATTTGTTCCACCACCCACAACGAAATTAGGTTCTATTCTCATCTCGTCTCTATTCCCCGCGAAACACGTACTTATTACCCATCTAATTGGAGGTAAAGGGTGAAATCCTACAAAATCTTCCTCACTTATATTCCCAATCACAGATTCACTTATTGAGCATAAATCTTATGATATTTTTTTGGGAAAACTATACTGGTGGTCCCCAAACTATTACCATTTTCCTATTTTGGTCCCCAAACTATGCTTTTCGGAAAAATCGTCCCTTCTGTTACATAGTTCTCCTGTTTTAGTCCCCGACGTTAAATATCTAACGGTTTTGCTGATGTGGCATTTTTTTAAGAGGGGAGAGAAATTATTAAAAATATTTAAAAAATGACACGTCAGCAAAAATGTTAGCTATTTAACGTCGGGGGACTAAAACCGGAGAACTATGTAACAAAAGAGACGGTTTTGCTGAAAAACATAGTTTAGGGACTAAAATAGAAAAACGGTAATAGTTTGGGGACCACCAGTGTAGTTTTCCCTTTTTTTTTTAATAAAATGACATAAGCCTGAGATTTTCATATTAGAAAGTATACAAATTCTTTCCATTAATATTTTTCACTCAAATATTGGCAATACATTATAAAGTTTTAGATGATATTTATTAGGAAAATTATATATTTAGTACTCAATTTATTATCATATTTCTATTTTAGTATTCTGCCTATTTTTTTGGCAAGATTGTACTTAACATTATGTTTTTGTTTTGTTTTGGTACCTCAAATGTTAAAAATTAACGGAGTTAATGACGTGACATGTTTTTAATTGAGATAATAACAATTTTAGTCCTAAAATTTACATATTTCTATCAATTTGATCCAAACTCTGTAATTTAATCATCATCTTAAATATCCGGGTTAAAACTATAAAGTTTTCTTCTTCTTTTTCTCCCCTAAACCGTATCTTTCTTTTCCCTAGTTTTGTTAACCTCTAAATCTTTCAAATTGTTGAAGACCAGTAATTTAACCAAGGACCAGAAATTTATGGTCAGAGAGATCAATTTGTACTAATTTCACAAATATAAATAAAACCCACTTGTGAAACGAAAAGTCCCTTCTTTTCCTGTTTTTTTTTTTTTTCACATTTTTGCAAAGCTAGACTTTGGGGGAAAACCCAGAAGAAAAAATATATCATAATTAATGGGATTGTTGAAGAAGCTCACAAATTCAAGACTTTGGGTTTAAGCGACCGATTCACAGTTCTAGCTCATGATTTCGGAACGGATCGAAAGTCATTGGGATGTGTCATATCCTCCAAAGTGTTGAAGACTTGGTTGTGCCATATTCTCCAAAGCCAATTGATCTCCAACGGTCACCTTTCGTTGCTTAGCTCGCCCGATATCGTCATCCCAGTGCTGCATAGTTAACAAAATTGGGAAAAAGAGGGGCTAGGGATTTCAGAGAAAGAAAAAAATCAATTTTACAGTTTTAATCTAAATATTTAAAATAATCATTAAATTAATAGAATTTGAACCAAATTGATAGAAAGTGTGTAAATTTTGGGACTATAATTGTTATCATCCCAATTAAAAAATAGACAGGCCATCAACTCCATTAATTTTTAACAATCAGGTACCAAAACAGGGAAAAACGTAAGTTATCATTTTGCCAAAAAAAATATGTAATGTACTAAAATAGAAATACATATAAGGTTGGGTACTAAATATGTAGTTTACCCTATGGTTACAGAAAGTGATTTGAATTGGAATCAACTAGTACCTTAATATTATAAATATTTTACAATTAAATTTGAACAGAAACTCAGATAAAGTTTGAATGATAAAATAAGACTCGTCAACTTGACTAATTCAAAACTTTTGACTCGACTCAACTCGATCGAGTACTCGTAAAAATTAAAAATATTACATTAGTTTTTAACATTGAATGAATGCAAATTTATAGTTGATATTATCAACTTTTATTTCCCTTAAAAATCTCATCATTTATTACTTTTAATCTAGTCATCAATTTACACTCATTTCAAAAAATCAGTTTAAAACTAAAAAGTTTTCCTTTCATATTATGTATATATATCCTACCCATATAATAATAATAATAATAATAATAATAATAATAATAATAATAATAGGGATAAGATTCGTTTACACAGTTTATAATTTTTAAGTTTTACATATTGTCACGGGGCTAGATTCTGACTCGTCAACCCGTGCGGTCTTAGTCGTCGATCTTAGGTCGGGGACTAAGTAAGCCTTCGAAAATCTAAGTTGATGCGCTTAGAACGTGCTGTGCGGAAGCTTTAGAAAATAGATGGTGATGGCTAAGCAAGGCAAAAGGAAAGAGGCAAGGGATTTAACAAGCAACGAGCCTCGTTAAAAACTCCTCCTAAGCCTAGATGAGGAGAAAAGAGTACTCGATGCCCTCTTGTATTAATAAAGAAGAAATGAACAAAGAAAGGAATTGTGAAGTGATTACAATGGTTGGGGAAGGCTCCTATTTATAGCCTTGGTCCCCTCGATCTAATGGCTACGAATGACTCGATCCAATGGCTATGGATGAGTCTTACAAAGAGAATCTCCTAACTAAGGAAAGCTTGTCACTCAAATACAAAGTTGCCTAATATACATGGCTATGACATCACACGTTGGTTGTCTTTGAGAACTTTCCTCGATTGTGGCTTCAAGGATGGAAGCTTTCCTTGATGAGTTCTCAAATGTGACGTATTTCACTTGCTAATTTTCTAAGTTTTGTGACTTCTTGCTGCTTAATACATACTGTTTCCATTACATTTTGTGCAGGGGTCCAATTCTGGAAATAGCAGTGAAAATGGGACATTTCTGCAGTTTTTATTATAATCCTGTCATGACTGGCATCATGGGCACGACGCGTCTGACGTGGCAGTGACGTGGCAATGACGTGGCGACTTCTAGAAGCTTCTGGAACGTTCTAAGAGAGCTTATCCGATTAGATTTCCTGCATTTAAATTTCAAAACATTTGAATTATTTATCTTTTGTTTATTATTTTAAATTATCTCATCACTTTATCTTTGTAAATCTAAGCCTATAAATACCACCCTTGGTAAAGGCTTAGATCATCATTCATTTTAGTTTTCATCTTCTAGTTTTTGAGTCTTTTTATCTTTGTAAACATTTTAGCTTTAATCGAAGTCCATTTTTCATTTATTTTCTTGTTTCATTTATTTTATGTTATTCAATTGTTTTTCTAAAAACAAGTTAAGTATGATAATCAATATCATGCTTAGCTAAATTCTTTAAGCCAAGAACCAGCCAAGTCAATTCGATTCGTGAGAATTGAACTTGCTTAAATACTTTTGGGGAAATCATTTTTATCTTTCTGCTTAGATAGTTTGGCAATCGGCCTTACTAAAGTTTTTTAAACGTTTTTCAAATCAAAAAGGGCCATTTGGTCTGAATTCGCTTAAAAACATAGTTGGGAGGAAGGATCGGCCTGTGGCAAATTTTGACTTCCTATGAACACTCTTAGCGGCGGTCCGCTAAGGAAAGATAAAATCAGAAGCGATTCTACTTTAGACAATTTTTGAGTCGGGTTTTTCCTGTTTTATTCTAAATAATTTAACGGCGATAGTCGTGGTTGATTTATTTAAGAACCATCTTTCGAAGATAGACTTGGGAGGATTGGTTACTCGAGAGAAGAACAAGTTACGACGGGTTGGGCCTCGTAGACTGTAACCGACATGATCCCCGAAATAAAAATCTACTTCAATGATCGAAAGAATTGAAGGAGCTGGTTCGAGGCTGATTTACACACTTGGCTTTTCTTACTTCTTTTAATTCTTTTCTCTTTATTTTATTCCTTCATCACAAATCATATCACCCCCTTCTTTTATTTATTTGCTTTTTCATATATTCCTGGGATTTCGGATTCAACAAATTCAAGTCAACAATTCCAGCTAATCTCCCTGCGGATCGACCCTCTTTCCCTATACTTGTTCAATTTCTTTATTTATTTATTGTTGAAAGAGGATTAATTTATATTTATTTTGACCGGTTAACGACGACTTGTCAAAATTGGCGCCGTTGCCGGGGAGACTTATTTTTGGCAATTTTTGACTGATTTTTGTTTTATTTTATGACCAGGAAGAATCCGGGTACTTTAGCTCCATATAACCCGGTAATCGAAGCAAGCGCTCGTAGAACTCACGGCGAGACCCTTCGACGAAAGAAACAACAAAGCACACGACAACCCGAACAAGAATCCACCTCCGAATCTACACCAATCGAAGAACCTACACAGGAACCAGAACCGATGGCGGAACAAACGATTCGAGAGCTGAACGCAGCCCTTACTGTGCAACAACCCCTTTGTATCGCCTTTCCTCACGGTGATACCCCATTCCAACTCAAAACGAGCCTGATTCACCTATTACCCACCTTTAATGGCCTCCCTACTGAAAGCCCACATAAACACCTTGCCGAATTTCACATGGTGTGCAGCAGCATGAAACCGCAAGGAGTTTCAGAGGATCAGATAACACTAAGGGCTTTTCCTTTTTCCTTAGCCGGAACGGCTAAAGAGTGGTTATTTTATTTACCTCCGAATTCTATTAATACATGGGCTGATCTTTCTCGTGTTTTCCTTGACAGGTATTTCCCTGCAGCAAAAGCGACTGAACTTAGGTGAAGCATTTTGAGTATCCAACAAATGCACGACGAATCCCTATATGATTATTGGGAAAGGTTCAAGAAGCTGTGCGCAAGCTGTCCGCAACATGGCCTATCTGAGCAAACACTCCTTCAATACCTATATGAAGGAATGTTACCAATGGACAAAAAGATGGTAGATGCAGCAAGCGGTGGCGCGCTCGTTAACATGACTCCTACTGCGGCGAGAACATTAATCTCCACAATGGCTGCAAACTCGCAGCAATTTGGTTCTACAAGTGAACCCAGTCGACGGGTTCACACAGTAAGTACAATTTCATTGGAGAATAAAATTGATAATTTGACTAATATTGTGTATTCTCTTGTTTCAGGGGAGATAAAAGCTGCTAAGGTATGCGGAATATGCACTATGTCAGATCACGCAACCGACTTATGCCCATTATTGCGAGATACGTCTAGTGCCCAAGTTAACGCCATTCACAACTTTCCCGGACCTCCCCAAAGACCCTATAACCCACATAGCAATACTTTCAATCCCGGTTGGAGAGATCACCCAAACTTGAGCTACGGTAATCAGAACCCAAATTACCAACCTAGGCAACAACCTCCCTACCAAAACCAAGCACCCCAAAATCTTCGCTTGAGTCTATTGTTGAGAGATTGGCAGTTTCGCAGGAAAAATTCCAAACCCAAACACAATCCCATCTCCAACAAATCGACAAACAAATAAGCCAACTAGCTCAAGCCGTTAGCCGTGTAGAATCCCAGGGAAAGTTACCATCACAAACTGAAACCAATCCAAGGGAAAATGTTAGTGCGATAACTTTGCGTAGTGGAACAGTGATAACGCCTAAACCGCCCAAGCAAGATGAGCAAAAATCCGACGAACAATGCATCTCTTCGAAGGACCAGAACGAAAAGTCTCCACCCATTGCAGGTAACTCTAAATCCAATATTTCTATTTCTACTTACGAACTTGTTCCTCCTTTTCCAGGTAGATTGGCGAAACGAGATAAAAAGGAGGAAGAGAAGGAAATTTTGGATATATTCAAAAAAGTGGAAATCAACATTCCACTTTTGGATGTTATTCGGAAGGTCCCTAAGTACGCAAAATTTTTGAAAGATCTATGCACAAACCGAAGGCGATTGTCTGGGAATGAAAAAGTTAACCTTGGTGAGAACGTTTCGTCTATTCTTCAAAGACCATTGCCGCCAAAGTACAAGGATCAAGGTATGTTTGTGATTCCTTGTAAAATTGGGAATGTTGGGATAAAAAGAGCGATGTGCGATTTAGGCACGTCTATCAACGTCATGTCGTTAAGCGTCTACAACAAAATGTCGACTGAACCTTTGAAGGAAACGCGAGTGACGGTTCAACTAGCTGATCGGTCAGTTATCTACCCCGAGGGAGTTCTAGAAAACGTGTTGGTACAGGTAAAAAATCTTATTTTTCCTGCTGATTTTTACATTATTGACATGGCAAATGATCGCAGCAATAACGGATCCGAAATCTTGCTTGGCCGACCTTTCCTATCAACTGCGCATACAAAGATTGATGTCCGCGACGGCATCTTAACTATGGAATTTGATGGGGAAGTAGTTAAATTTGATATGTATAAAGCTATGAAGTATCCTGATTCAGTCGCAAGTTTAAATTTCATTGATATTATAGATCTGTTAGCTGATGATTTGATCGAAACTAATTTGTGTTATGAATTTTGTAGGGAATTCGCAGATCTCGACGATAAAAACAAAGGCGAAATCATTTCAAATCTTTCTTCCCTTTTTGATTTTCGATTAATTCCAATTCGAACTAAACATTTTCCATCAATTTTGCAGGAACCAAAGCCAAGGTCGGAATTGTTTGATTATATATTTTTAGGCGACAACCAAACTTTGCCAAACACCACCTTGAGTAAGTTGTCGTCTTGGGAAGGAGGTAGAAGCTTAGTTGTTGTTTTGCGCACAAAAAGAAAGATGAAGGAAGACGTTAAAACGACGAGCGATGGACATTATCGATTATTTGAAGACCTTTATTTTGAAGAGCCAAAAATTTAGCAAAGGTCGTCGAGCTAAACGACGTTAAACAAAGCGCTAAATGGGAGGCAACCCATTCTTTTTTATTTTCGTTAATTTTAATTTCCTTTCTTTTTATATTTTATTTATTTTCCTTTATTTTTCTTTTTCTAATTACCTTAATAATTTTTCTGCAGGACTTTTTATTCACACAGCAGGCACTCTTCGATCATAAGCTACAGTTCCATTGAAAGTGGTGCACGGTAGCAAAACCCCTTTCCATCTATTTTCAAAACCCTTTGACCGGTTGCATAGGAATAAAATAAAGTAAGAATTGTTTTCAATTCTTTTCTTTATTTTCCCCCCTTTGAAACCTTTTCCTCTTTCCCTCTACCGCCGCTGATCCGAGCCACTCACAGTACACCTTTCCCATCGACTCACTCTACATCCACGGGGAGTATCTTTTGCCCTTATTTTTTCTTTATTTCCTTAATTTTTTTCTGAATTGGGGCAATTCATTTAAGTGAGGGGGAGAGTGCAACAACACCACTTGTCCTATGCTTGTTTGATAATATGTTTGACTTTGATTAAACTTGAGATGAACTTTTCTTGCCATTACATGTTATCTAGCATATTGTACTCGCTATAGTACTTAGGAGTGATTGAATTGGAGCATTTTTTATAATCAAATGATATGGGTAATCTGCAGCTTGACATTTTCTTTTAATTACTCTTGATTGTGTTGATTAGATTTCTCGCCTAGCTTAATCAAATTTAGCCCAATTTTGTGAGACTTTGAGCCTTGAGCATGCATTCTTCATATTATGCTCATTTATTTTGCTTGAGAGTGTCATCTTGAATTTTAGGAATCTAGAACTTGTGGCTTGCTTACAATTCGAGACTACACTAAGAACGAGGTGCTTTAAAATGATTTAGGCATTAGGCTTTAACCATTTCCATCCCTTTCACTCTATTTTACCCTTCATCATCGCCTAGTGAGCCTTTTGTTAGCCTTACACCCCATTTTTTTTGTTTAACCCTCAACCAAACTTTTTGATTGATCAAATGCTAGAACTGTATTGCTAGACAAAAAGGGGCTGCAATTCGAATAAGGGCAGAATTTTTCAAAAAAAAATGAAAAAGAAAATAAGAGAAAAAACAGAATAAAAAGAAGCAATTACTTCGAAAGAAAAAAAAAGGGGAAAAGAAAAAAAAAACAGTTTCGGAAAAAGAAAAAAGAAAAAGAAATGTGTTTGCTTGCCCATTTTTTTAACTCCTCTTATGCCTTCGTTGCTTATTGTTTGAAACTTCTTGCATGGATCATCTTCTTTTGCCTTTTCTTTCCATCTTTCTACTTTTTTTTTCTTTCTAAACCCACATTACACCTTGAATAAAAGACCTAATGATTTTTGCACTTCGATTCTAATAAAGTAGTGGAGAATTGAACTTGTTACAAGCTTATGGAAACCTTTGTTCATACATGACTTTGAGTGTTTCTGCTTCAAATTTACCTTTAAAACACTTTGAGTGCTCTTGAGTGTATCTTGGTGAGGATTAAGACTGGGTTAGGATTTGATTAGTGCTGGATAGGTAATTGGAAGAGATAAGGGCTGTTCTTTGCTTGCATCTATTTGGTTTGATTATGCTTCTTTCATGATACTCCTTTCGTGCTAGAACTCTTATGATTATGTTTGATGCTTGTAATGGCTTGAGAAATGCATTCTTGGTTAATATCTCTTTCGGACATACTTGATGACAAGTATGAGACAAGTGAGGGGGAATTTGATGAGTTCTCAAATGTGACGTATTTCACTTGCTAATTTTCTAAGTTTTGTGACTTCTTGCTGCTTAATACATACTGTTTCCATTACATTTTGTGCAGGGGTCCAATTCTGGAAATAGCAGTGAAAATGGGACATTTCTGCAGTTTTTATTATAATCCTGTCATGACTGGCATCATGGGCACGACGCGTCTGACGTGGCAGTGACGTGGCAATGACGTGGCGACTTCTAGAAGCTTCTGGAACGTTCTAAGAGAGCTTATCCGATTAGATTTCCTGCATTTAAATTTCAAAACATTTGAATTATTTATCTTTTGTTTATTATTTTAAATTATCTCATCACTTTATCTTTGTAAATCTAAGCCTATAAATACCACCCTTGGTAAAGGCTTAGATCATCATTCATTTTAGTTTTCATCTTCTAGTTTTTGAGTCTTTTTATCTTTGTAAACATTTTAGCTTTAATCGAAGTCCATTTTTCATTTATTTTCTTGTTTCATTTATTTTATGTTATTCAATTGTTTTTCTAAAAACAAGTTAAGTATGATAATCAATATCATGCTTAGCTAAATTCTTTAAGCTAAGAACCAGCCAAGTCAATTCGATTCGTGAGAATTGAACTTGCTTAAATACTTTTGGGGAAATCATTTTTATCTTTCTGCTTAGATAGTTTGGCAATCGGACTTACTAAAGTTTTTTAAACGTTTTTCAAATAAAAAAGGGCCCTTTGGTCTGAATTCGCTTAAAAACATAGTTGGGAGGAAGAATCGGCCTATGGAAAATTTCGACTTCCTATGAACACTCTTAGCGGCGGTCCGCTAAGGAAAGATAAAATCAGAAGCGATTCTACTTTAGACAATTTCTGAGTCGGGTTTTTCCTGTTTTATTCTAAATAATTTAACGGCGATAGTCGTGGTTGATTTATTTAAGAACCATCTTTCGAAGATAGACTTGGGAGGATTGGTTACTCGAGAGAAGAACAAGTTACGACGGGTTGGGCCTCGTAGACTGTAACCGACATGATCCCCGAAATAAAAATCTACTTCAATGATCGAAAGAATTGAAGGAGCTGGTTCGAGGCTGATTTACACACTTGGCTTTTCTTACTTCTTTTAATTCTTTTCTCTTTATTTTATTCCTTCATCACAAATCATATCACCCCCTTCTTTTATTTATTTGCTTTTTCAGATATTCCTGGGATTTCGGATTCAACAAATTCAAGTCAACAATTCCAGCTAATCTCCCTGCGGATCGACCCTCTTTCCCTATACTTGTTCAATTTCTTTATTTATTTATTGTTGAAAGAGGATTAATTTATATTTATTTTGACCGGTTAACGACGACTTGTCATTCCTCGAATAGGCTCCATGGAAGATATCTTTCTATGAGCGTTGGTCAAAAGATGACACCTTGACTTAGGTCTTGGAAGCTTGGCGGATTGGGCTTGACATGGCCCGGATATTGTGTCCAAAACCTCCTCTTTAGCTTGTTGGGTGCTAAATCGGGCCCTAGGGGTGTGGGCAACTCGGATGGGCATCCCTTAGGCCTCTCGGCGTGCACATCGGGTGCAGACTCGGCCTCATTGGCGTGCACGTCGGGTGCATGCTCGGGCTTCATGTCTTGGCCAGCATGGAGGGTGTGTGGCAAGGCCCCCTCGGGTGCGTGTGTTGGGCCATCTCGGGTCCAAGTCTCGTGGGCAGCACATGGGGTGCTTGACAAGGCCTCATGGTGCGCTGGAACTGGCCCAGCTCGGCTCTCTTGGGCGCGGACACCACCAAGGGCGTTGTGCATGGCCCCTTGGTGCGTGGCATCGGCAATAACTCGGGCCCCTCGGTCGGGTGGGAGATGTGGTGTGCAAGGGTCAGCACCTATGGGTGCGGCTGGCCTGGTCGCGAATAGTTGGCCCGTGACAATATTTTCTAGATCATTGGATGTATGAAATGAATGACTGAGATTAACAGTAGGATATGTAAAGATTATCATTAAGGGAAAAAGCAATGAGTTAATCTGAGTCATCAATTTCACCCATTTTACAATATTAAAAAACGTGTAAAACTTTATAGTTTTACATTGTGTGTAAGTAAATCCTACATGATGATGAGGATGATAATGATGATGATGATGATTGCTGCTCGTTATTGCATACATTTAAGGTGAATTAAATATAGGGAAAACTACATATTTAGCGCTCTAATTATGCCCGCATTATTGTTTTGGTATCCAACTATTATTTTTGGTAAAATGGTACCTAATGTTATATTTTTGTTCTGTTTTAATACCGTCGCCGTTTAAAATTAACGAAAATGGTGATGTGGCTTGGGTTAATAACAACTTCAGTAAAAAAAACTTATACAATCTATTAATTTAGTCTAAAATTCTATAAATTTAAACATTATTTTAATTTTTTGGATTAAAATTGTAAATTCCTAAATTTTTTTTCTAGTAGAACACTTTTTTGGGTTTCAGAGTTTACAAAACATGCTAGGGACAATCAAAACTTTAGGATTTGAGGACCAATGGGGGCTAATGCGGGGTTCATTAGAAGACTCAAACTCCACGATCGAGATACCGGCGAGAATACGAAGGGTGAGAAAATGATGAGACAAAATTCTATAAAAATTAAGATGATGTTTTGAATTGATGAATTTTGGACTAAATTGATAATATAAATAAGTATTTTGGACTAAAACTGTGATTATACCAAGCCACATCATAATCTCCGTTAATTTTTAACGGTTGAGCTACCAAAACATAACAAAAACGTAACGTTAGATATCATTTTACTAAAAATAATAGTTGAGGCACCAAAAACAGCAACGTAAACATAATTGGGGTACTAAGTATATAGTTTTCCTTAAATGTGTAGCAATTTGGGTATGTTTAGATTTTGTTGTGTGATATATTAGAAAGGATAAATAAATACTAATAACTAGTTCATCTAATGAGATAATGTGTTACATCTTTAAGTAAAGTCAAAAGTTTAAATTCTCGCGTTGTAAGTAATACAATTGGTTTGAAAGGGTCACTCTATAATGAGTCTATGTAATACCTAATTTAAATTAGTCAATTAATATATTAGATACCAATGATGATAAAAAAATAGGGTAAACTACACTGGTAGTCACCAAACTTTTAGGGCGCTTTCAATAAGGTTACCGAACTTTTAAAACTTTCATTACAGTCACCCAATTTTTAATTCGCTTTCAATAAGGTCAATGCCGTCAACCACCGTTAAAAAAGCTGACATGACATGTTAAATTAAAGGGTAAAATACACTTTTAGTCACTGAAATTTTAAGAGGCTTTCAATATGGTCACCAAACTTTTAAAACTTTCATTACCATCACTCAACTTTTAATTCGCTTTCATTACCGTTAAAAAAAAGTTGATGTGATACATTAAGTTTAAAAATAACCTTTTTCCCACCCTATTTTATCTACATGTCTTATTTTCTTCCATCCAAACATGTCTATCTTTTAAATATATTAAAATTTTCCTTTAAACTCCTCATTATCCAGTGCACGACTCAATAAATGTCGGGCCCGAAGCATAGAGAGGATTTTTATGAGCAAAATTTTAGCTATTTCTTTATCATTCCATCATCGGATGTCTCCCAATATTTTTCTTGTTCTCACACATGTTGCATTCATGTCTAGATACATTAATATTTTACTTGATGTGTTACTAGAGAAGTAACGACCTTCACCAAAAAATTACAAGTTGATTCATATGGAAGAAAGAGACATGTTTGGATGGAAAGAAAATAAGAGGAGAGAGAAAATATGGTGGGAAAACGTTTATTTTTAAACTTAACGTGTCACATCAGCTTTTTTTAACGGTAATGAAAGTGAATTAAAAGTTGAGTGATAGTAATGAAATTTTTAAAAGTTCGGTGACCATATTGAAAGCCTCTTAAAGGTTCAGTGACTAATAGTGTATTTTACCCTTATATTTCATGCCACATCAGTTTTTTAACTGTGGTTGACGACAGTGACCTTATTGAAAGCGAATTAAAAGTTGGGTGACTGTAATGAAAGTTTTAAAAGTTTGATGACCTTATTGAAAGCATCCTAAAAGTTCAGTGACTACCAGTGTAGTTTATCCTAAAAAATAAATAAATATGTGAAAGGAGAAGGAGAGGTTATTGCAGTGAAGACGTGAGGTGAGGTCCCCGTCTATCCTATTCCATTCAACACTTTTGTATTTAAAATCAGATGCCAAATACCATCACAAAATTCCAAGGAATTCTTAGTTCAAATGCTCATTTGTCACGGTCAACATCATTTTTTTCCAAATAAAAAAAAATAAAAAATAAAAAAGTGTGGTAAATAAAACATTTATATTAATAAAAATGTGTAGTTAAGTTTTAAAAGTGAATAAAATTCATAAGTGATTTTTGTGGATTTAAAAATACCACTATCTTTAAGTAATTTAAGTTCGAGAATTAAATAATTTATATACACGGTATATATGTAATATGTGTAAAAAAAATCAGGATTAATTAACACATACATATTAGCATAATTCAAATCTTCTCCGATTTGTCAAAAAAAAAAAAATCTTCTCCGGAAAAAGTATCCTTCATGAACCAAGCTATTCGGTTGATTCGATAAACTTAAAATTGACTTCAGAATAATAAAAATTTAATTTAATTTAATTCCATTTTAAAATATTTTATTGTTTACTATAATATTGATTCAATGGCAAAAAAAAATCGACTCGTCTTAAAGTGACTCATAATTTCATAAACTAGATTCGATTAAATCATTTTTAAAAATAAAATTTAAGTTATATATATATATATATATATATATATATATATAAAATTCTTTAAATCGATTAACATAAATTTTTTCAACTCTAATCAAATCATATTTTTTTAGTTGGCTTAATACCCAAATAGGTGCCCAAACTATGTTTGTAGATCACTTTTGGTGTCTAAACTATTTTTAGCTCTAAATAGGTGCCTAAAGTTTCAATTTTGGTCATTTTAGGTGCCTAACCATTAATTACCATTATTTTTTTTATTAAAAATCATTTTTTATTTTTTATTTTAATTTTTTAACTTATTTAAAAAACCCTAAATTTCTCAAATTTTACAAAATGGCCCTAAATTCAAAATCCTTAACTTCCCCGGCCGAACCCGCCGCCAATGGTTTCGTCACCACCCCCATATCCGCCACCGGATTACCAAGATCGTTTCCCCAACCATACATCGCCGATAAACGACGGTAGGTGTGTCGATCGGCTTCCTAACGTCGAAAGAAGCCAATATCGCGAAAGGAAGTCGTCGACACACCTATCGTTGGTTATCGACGATGGGTGGTTGGGAAAAACGATCGTGGTGGTCCGATGGCAATATTGTTGGCCTCCGGTGAGGTAGTAAACGGCGACATTGACGGTAATTTGAGGATTTAGGGTTTTAGGTTAGGGATTTGGGATTGTTTTGTAAAGATTTAAAACTGTTAATTTTTTTAAAAAAAAAATAGATTTTGAATTTTATTTAAAAATTAATTAAAAGAAATTAAAAATTAAAAACATGCCATTTGTTATAATTTAATTGGCTAACGATTTTTTATTAACGGTTAGGCCCTTAAAATAACCAAAATTAAAACTTTAGGCACATATTTAGAGCTAAAAATAGTTTAAGCACCAAAAGTGATCTATAAGCATAATTTGGGCACTTATTTGGGTATTAAGACTTTTTATTTTAATATAATTGCTTGACCACACTTGACCGTTACTAACGGCGGCACTCTTCCCCACACAAATTTCCCCCAAAGCAACAGATTCTCCGTTGATTCTCCGTCACGTGATTTTTTTAATATAAAAAAAAGGGCCACCAGGAAACTTAACCCTAAGCAGTAAGCAGTAAGCACACCAAACTTCTGTTTTCTTGTCTGGCGGGAATAACCTGCGCATTCTATTTAGTTAATTAATTTGTCATTACATTACATTTCCTTCTCGGTAACGCCATTCTCCCTTTTTCTTCTTCTTTAAGCTGCTTTTGTTTTCAGTGTGCTTATTTTCTTTCTTGAGTGAGCTCATTTCGCGCTTTAAGACCTCAAAGCGGAGGGAAACTTAACGATAACCGCTGTCTTTTCTGGGTTTCTGTGAAAGACTCATAAAAAATGGAGAGAAAGCAGGGTTTTTTCTCGGTTGTCAGGGGATTGTCTCCGAGCCGTTCGCGGGCCAAAAGTCCGGCGAGGAGTGCTTCACCGATATCCAGCTTACTGAGGCGTAGGAGGAATAACGGAAACCATCACGCATCGCAGCCGGAGCCTTTGATTTTCAGGTCCGGGAGCTTGAGGCCGGCGGAGGCTTTGTCTCCTTTGAAAGAAGGTCCCGGCCCCGATGGGACCGACGATGGAGATTCGAGGATGGAAGGTGGGTGGGCCCAGTGGATGAAGGGTCAGCTAGCACGCGCTCCTTCCGTTTCGACTTCGACGTGTAAACGCTCCGATCTGAGGTTGTTGCTCGGTGTCTTGGGTGCGCCTCTGGCACCGGTGCATGTTAGCGCGTTGGACCCTTTCCCTCTCCTCAGCATTAAGGATACACCTATTGTTAGTTTCCCTTTTCTTCTTCTCTCTCTCATTTCGTTCCCTAATGCTGAATTTGATTGGTTGGTCTAAAAGGCTTTATTTTTTCAGGTGAAAATCTATTTAGTTAAATAAGCTCTCACTGAAACTGCTAGAATTTGGTTATTAATGCCGGATTTGATTTTTTCCTTTCATCTCAAAAAAACAAGAGACAAAATCATGATTTTAGTGAAGAGTAAGTTGTGCATGTTGACAGGCAGTTAAACAATATAGCTTTATCTACCCAGAAGATAAGGGGTAATCGTTTGCAGTGTGTTTTAATTTGCTATCTACTTCCCTTAACTTATTGATCAAAGAGTGATGAAAAGGTTGGATTTTAATGGGATTTCAGTAACAACTGTGAACTGTTTTAGGCTTTCCTGTTTTCTATTTACTATTTTTCAATTCATGTTTGAGGTGCTCAGTTTAGGGGGAATTTGTTTAGCACTTTTTTGAAGGCTTGGTTTCCATGGAAGAAACTCTTTGTAACATTTTTCTCTTCAAAACTTTGCAGGAATCTTCATCTGCTCAATACATAATACAACAGTATACTGCTGCATCAGGTGGGCAAAAGCTTCAAAATTCGATCCGCAATGCATACGCTATGGGAAGGGTGAGAATGATAGCTTCTGAGTTTGAGACGGCTAACAAGGTCACAAAGAATCGGAATTCTTCCAAGGCTGCGGAATCAGGTGGGTTTGTCTTATGGCAAATGAATCCAGACATGTGGTATGTGGAGCTTGCACTTGGTGGTAGTAAGGTTCATGCTGGGTGTAATGGGAAGCTTGTGTGGAGGCACACTCCTTGGCTTGGTGCACATGCAGCTAAAGGGCCTGTTAGGCCCCTTCGCCGTGCACTTCAGGTAATTTTGTTTGCTCTTCTTTCCTCTTCATGAGAAATCATTTAGCCTGGAATTTGAAAAGCTGTTCTTGTTGCAGGGACTAGATCCAAGAACAACAGCGAGCATGTTTAGCAATGCAAGATGCATTGGGGAAAAGAAGGTAAATGGGGAGGACTGCTTTATCCTCAAGCTTTCTGCGGATCCTGCAACACTGAAGGCCAGGAGTGAAGGACCTGCGGAGATCATAAGACATGTTTTATTCGGCTACTTCAGCCAGAAGACAGGGCTCCTTGTGCACCTGGAAGACTCGCATTTGACCAGAATTCAGAATAATGGGGGTGATGCTGTCTACTGGGAGACAACAATCAATTCATTCCTCGAGGATTACAGACCTGTTGAGGGAATAATGATTGCTCACTCAGGTCGATCTGTAGTGACCCTTTTCCGCTTTGGAGATACTGCAATGAGCCACTCTAGGACCAGAATGGAGGAAGCATGGGCAATTGAAGAAGTGGCATTCAATGTTCCAGGCCTGTCAATGGACTGCTTCATACCCCCAGCTGAAATCAGATTGGCTTCAATCAGTGAAGCCTGTGAATTCTCTCAGGGCCAAAGGGTAAAAACCATGTGACTCCTGCACCATATCAGACCAAATATGGTGCACTAGATAAAAGCTCATGATCCAGGTCGTAAGAATGCTTATGGAAGATGGATATTGGAAGAAGAGGGATTTTAGCCAAGTATCACACAACTGAAGTAGATGTAATAGTTTTTCTTCACTAACTAATTAGAAGGTAAAGTCAGAATTGTAGTCTCAGAATTTTGTATTGCATCAATGTCTCTTCGAATTTGTAAATACTGCACAATGATCTTTCATATTTTCGCAGGTTAATACCAATGTAGCTTTTATCTTCCAATGGAATTTCAGTTTAGAAAGCAGGACATTCATTTTTTTAGGACTGATTTCACATTTTTCTCCAAATGATGTCTTGTTTTATGCCATTGGTGCCAACGCAGTGGAATTTTGAGCCTGGTGAAATTCGGTCCTCGATGGCAATGCCAAAGCTTGGCTTTGCAAGTTCCGTCACATTTCTAAATGACAAGAATATAAAATATACCGAGTGAATGGAGTTGACAGTTATCAAGCATGGCAACAAAAACAGTGCAAGCTGACTGAAAACTGAAACTTCTTATTCTTGCTTTAGCAGTTGAATTGTCCAATTACAACAGCTAGGAATTCACTTCTGCCAATCAGTTCTAGATTTGAGAAAGGAGATTAAGCATGGCAGGGCGTGGCCTGCATTTTGCTACCAAAGGTTGAGCCTTGGGCATGGTGAAGCCTGTTCCAGCACTCATATCGACCAACTCATTCCCAATCCTGGACAACTCAAAGCACTGAATCAATGACCCTAAAGTCAATCCAACTATTCTGAGTCCCAAGCCCTCACCAGGACAGCCCCTCCTTCCTGCCCCGAAAGGCATCGACTTGAACCCATCTCTTGCACCCTCTAGTCCCTCAAACCTCTCTGGCTTGAAGCTTGCAGGGTCCTCCCAAATCCTGGGATCATTCTGTATACCCCATATATTGACCAATAGCATCGTGCCACTCGGAACTCGAAAACCCTGGACCCAGCATTCCTCTGATGATTCGTGAGGTACCAGCGTTGGAACTGGTGGGTACATTCTCAAAGTTTCAGTGATGATGCAACGGAGGTAAGGAAGTTGAGCCAGGTCGGACTCCTCAATCAAACGCTCATTTCCCACCGTGTTCAAGATTTCAGTTTGAGCCTTTGCAAGCACTTGAGGGTGGTTCAGCAAAAGTGAAAGCGCCCACTCCATAGTACTAATTGAAGTTTCAGTTCCTGCCATCAATAGAATCTGTCCTGAAAATGTTAGATCATTGCATTATGAATGGATCAAAAACAAGAAATAACATAGATCTTAGTTCTTACAATCATCAGGCCTTTGATGATCTCATCAGTGTAAAACTCAGATTCTGATTCTTGCAATGACAGCAAAATCTCAATCATGGTCTTCTTCCTCTCTCCATTGGGCTCACTCCTCATTTTTCTTCTATGCTGCTCTACCAGATCTTGCATAAACCTGTCTCTCTTTTTACCACACTCCACCATTCTCCTCTCCAACTTCCTGGACTTAAGCCAAGGCAAGAAGTCGCCATAATTTGTTACAGAACTCAACGCGAGTGCCTCGATTTGGATCTCTCGGAACCTTTCTGCTTCCTCCATAATCTCCACGTTCTCACAATCATAATACCTTTTCCCTGCTATCAGCCCCATCATTACATTGTATGTTAACTCAAAGAATGCTCTCTTGAATTCAATAGGTTCATCTTGATGGCATAACAGCTTCCTCATCAATGACTTCACCTCGTCCATGCGTATGCTTGATAGCAATTGGAGGCGGCTCGTCGACAAAAGCTCGATCGAAGAAATTCTTCTAAGGTTTCGCCAAAGATCTCCATAAGGAGCCCAAGAGAGACCAGTGTAGTTGTAAGCCAAGTGTTTCCCGATGAGCAAGTGAGGGCGGTTGGCGAAAACAATGTCATTCTTGGTCAAACATTCTTCTGCAGCAGCTGGTGATGAGACGACGACGACTGAACGTGAGCCGAACTTGAAGAAGAGTACGGGGCCATACCGATTTGCGATGTCGAATAGAGTTTTGTAGATAGGTTTCTTAAGGAGGTGGAGGTGGCCGATGATGGGTAGACATGGAAATGGACTTGGAGGAAGGTTATGGATTCTGTTTAGGAAGTGCTTGGTGAAAACATACAGGACCAAGAATATTGGTATGTAGAGAAGATACAAGGTAGCCATTGAAGTTTACAAAGCTTGAAAGTGCCTTGGTGAAAAGGATTTAAAGAAGAAGAAAATGGATGCAACTTGCAAGGGACACAAAAGGTTATGCATTAGCATTAAATTCAGTCTCTCAGTTTTGGTAACTACTTACAAGGAAAGAAAATTAAAGGAAAGAAAGAACAGTGAATGAAGACAATGACTAGTAGACAACAATAAACGGCTGGAATCGCATTATATATCAAATCCATACCACTTTTTTAGTGAGGAAAATAGTATTGTAAATGCATTATATAAAGGGAAAATTATTCCAGTGACCACCGAAGTAATTGAGGATATCTATTTGAACCACTGAACTATAAAAAACGTTAATCACATCACTAAACTTATTAAATTAACCTATTTGAACCACCATCCGTTAAAAAAATAACGGCAAGGCTGAGTTGGCATACTACTTTTATTTTTTTAATGCCTTGTTGGAGGCATATTGCCACATAAGCCTAGGACATTTGGGTAATTTCTTTAAACTTATTGTTTTATTTAATAGAGCCCTAATTGATAGTGAGTAATGCTTTTGTCTCTTTCAACCAATCTTCCAAACCACCATAAACAGTAGAAGAAAAATTTGCAAGAAAGGGAAGCAAAGAAGAAAAATGGAGAGTGAAAATTTCGATCGAGAATGCTTTTGTGAGGCACGTTCTTCATTAAAGATAGGATGGAAAGATAGTAATCCGGGTAGAAATTTTGGGATGTGAAAATTATGAAAAGGCACTCAAACTTACAATTTTTTTGTTTGGTACGATCCACTAGTATATAATCAATCAATGATTGTGATTGTAGGTCTTCTAAGAAAAAATTCAGCTATGGAACGTGAAAGAAGAAATGAGAGGTTTATTAGGGTTTTACCTCTATGTGTTGTGTTTCTTTTAGGTTTAGGGTTAGGAACACGGATGTCCTAATTTGCGGTCATGTTAAGGTGTTTGTTGTAATGAAATGAATCGATGTTTAGGGTTCAAGGTTGTTTTTCAGCTATGTATGAGTTGTTGGAGTTGTTATTTTAAGGTGTTTATTGTAATGGATTGTGATTGTTGGAGTTGTTATGTAAGCTGTTTAGGATTAAGTGTCTAATGAAATGAATATTTATTGTACTATAGTTGCTTATTTGAAATTAATCAAAAACATTTTGGTTACCAATAATGTTGCTATGTTTATGGTAGATTTTCTGTTACTAATGAGTGCCTTAAAAAATAGAAAGTATATACACAAATTAATCAGAAACATCATCATCTTCATTTCACAAGTGATCCATAAAAAACATCAAGTGTTTTTTACCATTATAACAACAAAATGTAAGTCCTGGCCATTCTTTGAACATGTATAAAACATGTATACAAAAAAGTTAAATCCTAATGGTCAATTGTGCATTACACACAAAGTTTGCATGTGATACCTATAATCACAACAAAATCAGAACATAAAGTTAATTCTTAATTGTCAATTGTATGCATTACACAAAAAAACCTCTAACAATAATCCTGGAGTGTTTAGAATGGCATTGGAGATGATCGAATAACAGCACTCTCTTGAGTGGTGGGGGTGGGCATCCATCTAACATTATGAATTGGTGGTGAGGGTTGGCTTGTCCTTGGACTGTTGCCTTGATGTTGCCTATCAGGTTGAGTAACAGAACTCTCATGAGTGGTGGGGGTGGGCATCCATCTAACTGTATAGACTGGTGGTAGAGGTTGGCTTGGCCTTGAATTGTTTCTTTGATGTTGCACTCCAGACTAGTTTGGTGTTGCAACAGGATCCTGATACACATTTGTTTCAGATCTTCTTCTAACATGTACACCAAAAAATAATGTGTTACTGAACTTTAAACAAGAAATGTAAATTAATCAAAAAATTAACCCATATTTGTACAAAAAACTTACTAGCAGTTTAGATCTTTTAGGAGCTCTACTTGTAGTAGAAGTGGATGCTCGTTTATATGGTCTAGTATTGGCACGAAGAGGGCCCTTGCATGTCCTTGTATTATGACCAGACCCTCCACACTTTGTACAAGACATCTTCACACCTTTTTTGGACACCTTAGCACATTGAGGTGCTTCATCTGGCTCCCTTCTTCTGTGGTTCTTATGTGGTCTTCCTGGTGGCCTTCTCAAAATAAGAGGTAAGACACGTAAATGTGTTTGTTGAGAACTCCACTGGTTCTCACCCCTCACTGGATTGATGAAATGAGAATATATGGACATTTGGGTAGAGACTGAGTAGCATGGATCCACAAATTTTTCGGGTCTGTCTTCAAGCATTAATATAACAGAAATGGCATGGATGCATGAAATTCCTGCAAAAAAATTTAATGATTAGTGTGTATAAACAAATAGATCATTAAAGAAATAAAATGTTAAAAATAAAAATTTAACCTGTTAGTTGCCACCTTTTACATGAGCATGTTTCTGTTTGCATGTTAATAGAGTGTTGGTCTTGAGGACCACATGAAACTTGGTACATTTCTCCACTAGCCCTCACAGGCCAACATCTATGTCATAAACAAAACCAAAATCAGAACCAAACTAATCCTACCAAAATCTTAACCAAACCAATCCTACCAAAATCCTAACAAATCTTAACCAAACCATAAACAACCTACAAAAATCAGAACCAAACTAATCCTTAAAACATTTCAAAAACAAACCACCAAAGTTAGAAACAAACCTTTGTGATAGTGAGAATACAGTGTCTAGCTTTTTCTGAATTTTAGGGCACAAATGACCAATTAACTTCTCAACTTCATCCCTTTTTGCAATTCTTTACATCAATTTGGGCCTGATTGACTCCACCAAAGTAATAATTTATTTGTCCCTAGCTTCAACTATCATCTACAAAACAAAATAGTAAGTGTTAATACTGAAAGTTAAGTATATAAAAATATAGAAAAAAATTTAAAAGATTAACCTTATTGAAACATTCACAATGACTGTTTAGAAGAATGTATGATTTAGCTTTGAAGGAAAAGTGAGATTTTGTCCACATTGTAGGGTCTTTTCCTAATAACCATGTATGTCCAACACTTGATAAACCCTGCACATTAACATACAAATAAGGTTATGAAACCTTACAAATTAAATACAAAATAAATTAAAAAAATTTGTTTAATTATACCTTTAAAGTTTTCATGGCAGCTTCAAACTCTCTCGCATATGTTGCTCTAGCAGCTCTTCAAAGTTGGTCTTTTAAAACTTTTCTTTTATGCTGATCATGTAACTTGAAATTATTGTAAATGTGTCTTACACATATTCTATAGTCTGTATGGGAAAATAGTTCTGTCACAAACTCCATCAATCCCTACAAAACAAAACAAATTTTATGTTATCAATAGAAATTAATTAAGCAAAACAGTAAATATTTATAAAATATTGTAAGTTTACCTTCTGTTTATCAGTCATAAATGTCAGCTGATGGGGATTGTTCAACTCCAAATCAGTCTTTAATATTTTCATAAACCAACACCAAGATGACTCAGTCTCAGCCTCCACAATTGCAAATGTAATGAGATAAAGATTGTCATCAGCATCCATTCCAATAGCTGACAGAAGTTGACCCCCATAATGGCCCTTCAAGTGACACCCATCTAGACATATAATTGGCCTACAACCACCTTTGAAGCCATCCTTCATAGCTTGCATACAAATATACAGTCTTTTAAATATACATTCATCTAATTGCAAGACTGTAGTTGTCCCAGGGTTTGAAAGACCTAATCTCACCTAGGTAATCATAAAGTCTTGTGTACTACCCCTTTATATCACCATGTAGCTTCTCAAGGGCCAATTTTTTTTCTCTAATACACTTACTTAAATGGACAGAGATGTTGTAATCCCTAAATACATCTTGTTTAAGGGACTTGAAGAGTAATTTGGATAAGTATAAAATTTGTCAAAGTACTGGTTTGCTATAAACTTAGCAGCCATGTTTGAGTTCTTATACTCCTTAAGACATCTATGTTCACCAGTAAGTGACTTAATTTGTCAAGTTCCATAAGGCTCTTTAAAGTCAACTGGAAAAGCCCACAAATTCCATGGACACCCTGCCTTACAAACTGCTTGAATTTTTCTATTATCATTTCTTTTGAGCTTAACATTGTATCTATTTTTGACGTTATACATCTTAATAGCCTCTGTCAACACTTGTTTTGTTGCAAACAATAATCTCATCTTAAAAACTGGATTGAAAATGTCTACAGTGGTATTAAATTCAGGATATTTAGGCTTTTTATGTTGACCATCTGAATCCGACTCATCTAAACTATGAAATGATTCAAAATTTACACGATCAGGTTCACTATCAACCCTAACTTCATCACTGCCCTCCCCATTAGGTTTATGTGACCCTTCTTTAGTCATATTATCACCCACACCCTTAGAAAAAACATCATCTTCAAGGTCATCTTCACTATCAGTAAAACCAGATTCATAGGTAGTTAATTTATCAACTTCATAGTCAATGTCTTCTGAGTCAGAATTAGAGTCTACCCTAATCTCAAAAGACACAGAAACATTATCATTTGTTTCTGGTTCACCAATGTTTTCATTAACATTATCATCATCACTAAGTTTCTCATAAAAGTCTACCCTAACTTTAGAAATAGAGTCAGCATTCATTTTAGGTTCTACACTACCAGCATTACTTTGATAGGGTCTAACCTCCTCCAAGTAGATGTGAACATAATAATTTCTAGGTAATTTGCTAAGTATCTCTAGAACATCATTATCACTAACTAAAGCTTTAATCTCAAATGAATTTTCAAAAATTTGCCAGTACATCTTCATTATATAAATTAATCCTATTTTTCCAATCATAGCAATAACCTCAAAGATTCTTATTTCATCCACGTCACAATTAACAAAATAATCAATAAACTAACCACTATATACCAAATTTCGAGTATGTAGAAAGTAACCACCATAATGAACAACTAGAGTGAACATGGATAAATTTTATTCTGTCAATAAATAAAAAACATTATTAGGAAATAACTAATTAAATATAAACAAAGCAGCAAAAATAACCAAGCCGATCACATATTACATATAATAATGGAAACCTAATTATTACCAGCAACTACAACACTACAAGACAACATATTATATATACCAACATGCAAGACCACTAAAATATACCCTATGCAGAACCACTAAATGAATGCACATGTACCAATCCCACCTACTTTTATCACCCAAACCAATATGCAGGAACACTAAAAATGAATGCACATATACCAACATTTGTGATAGTGATAAAAAAGTTTCACATGCTAACACTACAATACATGCACATATGACAAAAGGACCCCACATCTTTTTTAAAAAAAATAAAAAAGTCACATATACCATATGCATAAAAAATTCAGCACCACATATAATATGAAATTCAACTCTACATATTATATAATAATCAAACTTGAAAAAATCATAGCAAAAAGTCAAAAAAACAACAGATAAAAGCACAAAAAACAACCCTAAACCAATTCTGTCACAACCAATTAACCCTTTTTTAAAAGAAAATAATTAACCCTAATTTTAACTTACTCTCACAACATTTTCACTAAACTTATTTTAACTAACCCCTAATTTTAACCCTGATCCAGTTCTGTCACAACCAATTAACAATTATATTAATTTACTGTCAATGATAAAGTTGGTCTTTCACTAAACTCCTAATATCGATCTAACACAACTTCATATATCAACCTAATCTTATTTCAACTAACCCAACTAAGTATATCAACCCTAATCGATCTAAGATGTTAATAGTATAATATATTTTCACTAAACCCCTAATCAAATTATTTACAAAAACTATAATTGGTATACTAAATCTACATATTTACCAACAAAAAAACCCTAACCATTTCAAAAATAATTTTACTGTGACTGATAAATTAACCCTAATTTTACTATCAACGATATATTTACAAACAAAAAAATCCCTAACCCTAATATAAACCCTAAATCTTACTATTATTGATATACTAACCTTAATATTGAAAATAATTTTTCAAAAAACAAAACAAAAGATAAACTTACCATATAACACATGTTGTTTCTCTCGTTCGCGATTAACCCAAACCATTTCGATGTTAATTTCTTCCTTCTCGCAATTCCTCTTCTTTCAATCCCTCTTCTCTTTGAAACGTCGAAACACACAGGATTTTTCTTTCTTCTCGCAATCCCTCTTCTCTCTGAAATGTCAAAACAAATTCTCTCCAATGAAACAGATGAGTGTGTTTTAGGTTAATTAATCAGACTTTTAAGTTTCCAATATATTACTTTTAATTTAATAAATGTCTGTTTTCAGACGTGAAAAAAATATAAAATAAAGGCCAGTCAGCCTTGCCGTTAATTTTTTAACAGCCAACTCAGCCTTGACATTATTTTTTTTAATAGAGGGTGGTTCAAATAGGTCAATTTAATAAGTTTGGTGGTGTGATTGACGTTTTTTATAGTTTGGTGGTTCAAATAGGTATCCCCATTTACTTTGGTGGTCACTGAAGTAGTTTTCCCTTATATAAAATACATGGCACCTTTTTTTGAAAACCCTATACTACTTCTATCTAGAGGAGAGGAGGAAAATCTTGGTGAAGGCAATGCTCCTAGAACCTAAAGGGAAAGGAGTGGAGCAGGTGAGCGTGCTCTGACCACCAGGCCGTCATCGCATGCTCAAAATACATGGCACCTTTAAATAAGAATATATCTATATATATATATATATATAAAGTTGAAGACATGAATGCATTGAGCACTATACGAATATTTTTAGGCTTATACGTCACAAAGCTGCTCAAACTAAAACCTTTATTCTAGTTTGGTGACTAATATTTGTTTTGGACTATATTAGAGTCTAACATTTACTTTCGTAACTCAAATCAAATTTTTACGTTAACTGTTGTTAAAATTTTTTCATCCAATTATAATATGATAAGTGGCCTAATTTTTAATTTATTTAATTTTTAAATTTCTTAAAAAATGAATTACTTAAAAGACCCCAAAGTTTTAATTTCTTTCAATCAAACCCTCAACTCACATGTCCCTCATCGTCCGGCATATCCCCACACGTCGGTGATTCACCGTTCACCACCCAAGCGTCGCGTACCTCACTGTTCGGCATCTCCTACCCTCTAACCATCGGCCATAAGCCAATCGGTCACTTTTTTCTTCATTGTTGGATGTTCGTTGACAAAGCAATCAATGATTCATTCATCGATTTTTTGACGACAAGATGATGAAGTTTTCAATCGTAAGGGTCTGATGAAGGCAACAATGGTCGGTGGTGAGAGGGGAGGGATTTAGGGTTTGAGATTTTTTTAGAGAAATTAAAGATTTTGAGTTTTTGATAAAATTACAGACTTTTTGATTTTAAAAAAAAATTAAAAAATAATAAAAACATGTCATGTGTCGTGTTTTTATTAGATAACGGAAGTTCTTTAACGCGTGTCACAGAAAAATCTGATTTGAATTGCGGAATGAAACGTTAGGCACAAATTTGACCCGAAACAAAGTTTAGAAACCTAATTGAAAAAATATAAGGGTAAACTACACCAGTGACCACCAAACTATTATTGTGTACCTATTTTGACCGCTGAACTATCGAACTTGTCAATGAGCCCACCAAACTTGTTAAATTGACCTATTTTGACCACTGCCGTTAAAAAACTAATGGATGGGTGACGGAAGAGTGATGTGGCAGTTAACGGAAATTTGTAAAATTACATATTTAGTCCATATTATTTACCTATAATATCAATTTGGTCCAAATTTTAATTTAATTAATTAAAATTAATCATCCAATCGGATGACGAGACGTCTCATCACCCGATTGGACAATTTATTTTGTCCCCACATATTTAAAGGAAAATTAAAGAGATAATGAGTGTGCTTGGTGTGGTTTGAACTTGAGACCTCCAAGGTAGAAAAACCCATGCAATAACCACTGCACAAAACTATTTGTATTAATACAAACTATACCCTTATATATATATATATATTATAATATAGTAATTATAAGAGAAAAAAAGTAAAAATGGTTGAGAGAGAATTCGAACTTAGGTCATTTGAGATGTGTAAAAATATACAAACCACTAAATTAAGTCAATATTTTAGTAAAAAAATTAAAGTATTTTAAATATATTTAAACTATAGTTAAAGCAAGATTTAAAATGAAAACAAATTTAGTTTAACAATTTCTCACATTTAGATTAAATTGAATACTTTTTTTCTCACATTTAGTTTAATAATTTCATATATATAATATTGAAAGAATTTTTTAATTTAATTAATAATTTTAATTTTTTTATTAAATATCTTAATTCATTAATTATATATTACTATATATATATTTAATAAAAACCACTTATTTCAATGATTATATTAACTGGTTTTTATTATATATATATATATTAATATATAATTAATGAATTAAGATAATTAATACAAAATTAAAATTATTAATTAAATTGAAAAACCGTTTCAATATTATATATATATATATGAAATTATTAAACTAAATGTGAGAAAAAAATATTCAATTTAATTTAAAAATATAAAAATCATAAATTTATTTTAAATCTTGCTTTAACTGTATTTAAAATATTTTAATTTTTTATTAAAAAAATTGACTTAATTTAGCGGTTTGTATATTTTTACATATCTTAAATGACCTAAGTTCTCCCCTCTCAATTATTTTTATTTTTTTTCCTAACAATTATTGTATTATAAGATACAGGGTAAAATACCTAAATCATCACTCAACTTTTCTCCCAGACCTATTTTGGTCACTAAACTTTCAAAACATTCAATTTACTCACTAAACTTTACTTTTTGACCTATTTTAGTTACTTTGAACTATTTTATTAATATTTTGGTATAACTTGAAATATTTTATTATTATTAAATATAAAAATTAATTTAAAATAAAAATATATTATATATTTTATTATTATTAAATAAAATAGCCGACGTCTTCCATTGCAATTTGCAGCCCTGTGTCATGCCCTGCATGCCGAACCAAATCAGGAAAAAAAATCATTTTTTTACTACGAAAGAAATGTCAGAAAGTGCTGTTTATTTCCCTGGAAAATTTCTATCACCTTCATTATTCAACAAGTGATATTTTCCATTGCAGCATTGTGCTAAGCTCTACATACCGAATAAAACCGGAAAAAATCCATTTTTAATAAGAAAAAAAATGTTAGAAAGTGTTGTTTGTTTCCCTGAAAAATTTCAGATGCCTTCATTATTCAAAAAGTCGAGAACATTTCCTTCATCAAAATCAACGAAAGAAGCACATAGATGGAGTTTCAACAAATCATTTTCATGTAAATGGTTGAGAGTTGAGACAATGAAAGTGGTGTTTCAAATCCGATTGCCTTCCATTAAAATCAAATCTTTGTTTAATTTGACAGAAACATGGGTTTTGATGGAACCGTCTTCTTCGAGCACATTCAACACTGGCAAGCATGGCCACCATTAAAATTAAACGGTGCTGGGGATTGTGGCCTTTAACTAGGAAGCAAGGGGACGGCAAAGTAATCGCTGTTTGTTAGCATTATTGTGACGGTTTTAGCCTAACTAATCTGTTAGAGTTTGTTATTGTTGTTGGGTCAGTTTCAGTAACCGTTGGGCTTGTATTTGTATGCCTATAAAAGAATACTTGGGCTCTAGAGTTTAGCAGTCCATTATCATTGTATTCTGTTAAAAAATAAAATAACAAAATTCCCAATTCTCTTCTCCTTTCTTTTCCGATTTCATATTCTTTTCTTTCGTTATTCTTCAATCGTCGATCACTCTCCGGTGACCTTCAAGGTCGTACATGGTATCATAGCTTGCTCTCTTCCGTCGCCGTGAGGTCTGAGCTGTATCAATCGGTGCTGAGATGAGTCCTCAATCTGGACAAGCTACTAATGAAGCTGATTCGGCGGATCAAATCTTCTCGTCGAAGAAGTCGACGTTGTTCACAAACAAGCGCGTTAACATTGTGCTTGACAACTTCAATTTTTTGTTGTGGAAGCAGCAGATTCTGTTAGCTGTTCGTAGTCATCGTCTGGAGAAACTTCTACTCGGCAAGGTCAAAGCGCCGCCGAAGATGATTCGTGGAGATGGTGATGAGATGATTGAAAACGAAGAATATGAGTTGTTCATTGCTCAAGATAGCGCGCTGGCTTCGTGGCTACTGTCAACAATTAGTCCTCAACTGCTCTCTCAGTTCGTTGGTGCGGAGACGGCCTCTGGTGTCTGGGCGACAGTCACGAAGTATTTTGCTAGTCAGTCAACAACAACAGTGATGAGTTTGCACTGCAAACTAAAGACGCTCAAGAAAGGGGATCTGGATATGCGTACTTACATTTCTCAGATCAAAGAGGTATGTGACTCTTTAGCTGCGTGCGGTAGTCCTATTTCGGATATAGAGAAGATAGCTACAATTCTGAATGGGTTGCCTGTTGATTATAAGCCATTCGTTGCTGTAATTACTGCTAGTAGGGAGCCTTATTCACTTGATTCTGTAGTTTCAGTATTAATTGATGCTGAGGTTCAACAACGTGCATTTAATCAGACTAATACCTTTTCTGGGAGTATTAGTGTAGCTCAGGGTTCTACAGAGGTTGCAAAGGCTACTGGTGATACTGGTTCTCATCAACAACATCAGCAAGGCTATAATCCCCCTCCTTACAGGCAGTATTCTAATTTTGGAAGGGGTAGAGGTCGGTCTAGGCCACAGTGTCAGGTTTGTGGCAAGGTTGGACACCTTGCAGATGCGTGCTGGCATCGATTTGATCAGACTTTTTCAGTCATGAGGAATGCAAGTCGAGATGATTCTGGAGCTGTTAATGTCTGTGATGGAGGGACTAACAGCTCAGGTTTTGTTTGCACTTGTGCAGGGAAGTTTGGTAATGATGGTGGTACTTCTACTCAACAAGCATCTGGGGGTGCAGATCATTGGTATGTGGACTCTGGTGCAACTCACCATGTCACACCAGAGGGCACTAAAGTGATGAGAGGAACTGACTATTCTGGCCCAGGTAAGATTGTGGTTGGTGATGGTGCTAATCTGAATATTGTTAGAATTGGTCAGTCTGCTTTGTTGAGTGATAAACAGTCAGCTAAGTCTTTAATGTTAAATGATTTGATGCATGTACCACAGATTACTAAAAATCTAATTTCTGTGTCTAAGCTTGCTAGAGACAACAGAGTTTATCTTGAATTTCATGCCTACAATTGTCTGGTGAAGGATGAGGATACATGAGCTGTTTTGCTTGAAGGCAGACAGGTTGAAGGACTTTATAAGTTTGATTCTATTGCAAATAAGTACAAGAGTCATGAATCTTGTAACAATGTAGAAGTTAATCTCTTAGACAATACATTTTAATTGTGGCATAGAAGGTTAGGTCACCCTGCACATGACACTCTGTTGAGAGTTTGTAAAGATTCTGATGTTGTGATCTCTGAGAATGTGAATAAAACAGTTTGTGTTGCTTGTCAAATGGGAAAGAGTCACAGGTTACCCTTTGATGTTTCTGAAACTGTTTACAACACTCCTTTCCAACTTGTTTATACTGACTTGTAGGGTCCAGCACATGTTGTATCTGGGGGTTATTACTATTATGTAGCTTTTGTTGATGCCTGTACAAGGCACTGTTGGATTTATTTGCTGAAGAGTAAGAGTCAAGCTGTTTCAGCTTTTAAGCAATTTCAGAAGTTAGTTTCCACTCAGTTTAATGCTCAGATTAGGGAACTTCAGAGTGATTGGGGAGGTGAGTATAGAAGTTTGTCTCCAATTTTGGCTGAAGAAGGTATTATACACAGGGTCACTTGTCCTCATACTTCCCAGCAGAATGGGGTTGTAGAGAGGAAGCATAGGCATGTGATTGAGTTGGCCTTGACCCTGCTTGCACAAGCCTCTCTTCCAATTAGATTTTGGGCTCATGCAGTGTCAACTGCTGTGTTTATAATTAATCGGTTACCAACTAAGGTTCTACATGGGCTTTCACCTTATGAAAAGCTTTTTGGAAAAAGACCTCAATATGACTTGTTTCGAGTGTTTGGCTGCAGATGCTTCCCTCATCTCAGACCTTTCAACAGACACAAATTGGATTTCCGGTCTCATCCATGTACCTTCTTGGGCTACAGTCCTCAGCACAAGGGTTACCAGTGTTTGGCACCAAATGGTAAGCTGTACATTTCCAGAAGTGTGGTATTTGACGAATTGGTGTTTCCCTTTGCAGAAAGTGGTTTGAATTTACAATCTTCTAAAGGAGCTTCACCAGGACATGTTTTCTCTGATCTGGAGATAGTTACTGATCCTCATGATGTAAAGAGACTTTTCTCTTCTGTCTCAAGTGACTCTGCTGGTGGTGATGGATCTGTACAACAAGAAGGGCCTGTGCAGGATGCTGTGTCCCAGTCTCAATCTGCTGACAGAGGAGTTGCTGGTGATCAAGGTGATCAAGAACTTGCTGTAGGTGCTCAACAACAGTCTGCTGATTCAGTGGTGGCTACACGTGCTGTGTCTGAAGATGCTGATCCATTGGTGGTTGCAAGTGATGTTCCTGCAGAAGTTGCAATTGATCAACATCAAGGTTGCTCACAACTTGCAGCAGATGGTGATCATTCTCCTGTTCATTCTGAAAATGCTGTTCAACAACAACAAGATACTTTAGCTCCTGTATATGATGATCAGCAGTTTCATGATGATATTGTGGATACTGAAGCTGTTTTGACTCCTCTGGTTGATGTTCTTGGACCTGATAATGGTGTTTTAGCTGAACCTGAAGGTCAGATCAGAGATGCAAGTGAAAGTGACTGTGGAGTTGGTCAAGATTTGGTTGTTGAACCACAGATCGGTTTTAATGAGCATCCAATGGTGACTAGGAGCAAAAGGGGTATTTTCAAGCCTAAGATCTACTTTGCTGAGGTAATGGGAGTTGACAAAGAGCCTGTTACCATTCAGCAAGCTTTTGCTGATCCTAACTGGAAAGAAGCAGCTTTGTCTGAATTTGAGGCTTTGAAGAAGAACAATACCTGGAAGCTGGTTGTTCTTCCTGAGGGTAGAAAGGTGGTTGGTTGTAAGTGGATCTTCAAGATCAAGCGCAATTCAGATGGATCCATCTCAAGGTATAAGGCAAGATTGGTTGCTAAGGGGTTTTCCCAAGTAGCAGGTCAGGACTATCATGACACTTTTAGTCCTGTGGTTAAACAAACTACTGTGAATGTTATTCTTGCCTTAGCAGTTTCTAGAGGATGGAGTCTAAGACAAATAGATGTAAATAACGCTTTCTTGAATGGGGAGCTTAGTGAGGATGTCTTCATGCAACAGCCACCTGGATTTGAGGAGTATGCATCTAATGGAGAGTTGCTTGTTTGCAAGCTGCAGAGAGCACTGTATGGGTTGAAGCAGGCTCCTAGGAATTGGTACACAAAACTTAAGGAGAGTCTAATTCACATTGGTTTCAATGGCACTGCTGCAGATGCATCTTTGTTCATCAGACAGAAGGAAGGTACACATCTCTATGTCTTAATCTATGTGGATGACATAATATTGACTGGTGAATCAGTTTCAGAGATTGATGAGGTTGTTCAGATGCTCAGTTTGAAATTTTCTTTGAAAGACTTAGGCGAATTGCATTATTTTTTGGGTATTGAGGTGCAGAGAAAGGATGGTAGGATTCTTTTAAGTCAAAGAAAGTATGTTTTAGATTTGCTTGCAAGGACAAAGATGAGTCAAGCAAAGTCAGCTTCTACTCCAATGCTTCCTACTCTTAAACTCACTGCTGAAGATGATAAACCATTGGAAGATGCTCAAGGTTATAGAAGTGTGGTTGGTGCCTTGTTGTACCTTAGTCATACCAGACCTGATATCTCCTTCAGTGTGAATAGGGTTGCTCAATTTATGCAAGCACCTTGTGTCTCACATTGGGAGGCTGTGAATCGGATACTCAGGTACTTAAATGGTACAGCTGACTTTGGGCTAGAATTTTGTGCTTCAAAGGATGGACCAGAGCTAGTTGCCTTTGCAGATGCAGATTGGGGAGGAAGCTTGGATGACAGGCGTTCCATCACAGGGTACTGTGTGTTTCTGAATAGTAGCTTAGTAGCCTGGAGTTCAAGGAAGCAAAAAATCAGTGTCCAGGTCTACTACTGAATCAGAGTACAGGAGTGTAGTTGATGTTGTTTCAGAGATTACTTGGATTGATTCCTTGTTGACTGATATGGGAATTAGTCAAGTTGTAAAACCAACAGTTTGGAGTGACAATACTAGCACCATTGCTATGAGTGCTAATCCAGTTTTTCATGCTAAGTCAAAGCATGTTGAACTGGATATTCATTTCGTTAGAGAGAAAGTTGCAGCTGAGTGCCTGAAAGTTTGTTATGTGCCGGCTCTTCATCAAACAGCAGATGGGTTGACTAAGCCCTTATCGAATGTCTATTTTCAAGTCTTCAGGCAGAGGCTTGGTGTTAAGTCTTGGACTGAAGGTCAAGAAGAGAGAAAATAGGGAGAATGTTAGCATTATTGTGACGGTTTTAGCCTAACTAATCTGTTAGAGTTTGTTATTGTTGTTGGGTCAGTTTCAGTAACCGTTGGGCTTGTATTTGTATGCCTATAAAAGAATACTTGGGCTCTAGAGTTTAGCAGTCCATTATCATTGTATTCTGTTAAAAAATGAAATAACAAAATTCCCAATTCTCTTCTCCTTTCTTTTCCGATTTCATATTCTTTTCTTTCGTTATTCTTCAATCGTCGATCACTCTCCGGTGACCTTCAAGGTCGTACACTGTTCAAGTACTCGATACGTCCCCAGCACGGGAACGTGTCACGGTGACAGGGTACGGATGAAGACACTTGGGGACGTTTCACGCTTACCTGGGGACATTTCGAGGACGACATGTGACTATCACATGCATCCCCAGAGGTAATTTTAACATTTTTTAATTAAAAAATTTCAGACAACAAACCTAATCTAAGGTACTCTGTTCCACACCTCTTTTGTTTTCTTTCGGTTGGAGTTTGGAGAGGAGCGAGCGACACCATTGCACAATTTCAAGAAGCCCCCGCCGGCGAGATTTGTATTTCAGCGTGTTCAAAACTCCAGCCTTAATTTTCAGGTATGTCTTCTTCTCCGTTTAACTTTATTTTCATGTTTACGGGTCCTCTGCTTTATATATGTTTTCTTTTTCTTTCATTTCCTTTCAAACCTTCGGCGATATTTGTTTTGTATTCGTTGGCTGCTATGAGTATATAGTTCTTTATGGATCCTCTACTTTATTTCCATCACTCTTTTCTTTTTCTTTGATTTGTCGGTGAGTTTGGACTTTGGAGGCATAATCTCTAGCTTAGCACACTAAATTTTGAAACTTTGCTTTTTTGCTTCTCCTCACTTGCATATTCAAATAAAAGAAATAGGAAACTTGATTGGTTATAATCATATTAGCTGCCATTGTTTTCACATTAGAAATAGAAAATCTACATACTCTGAAATCTTTGATTTCTGCTAATTCTTCAATGGTTTGATGATATAGCTATTGTTTAAAGGAGGGCAACATCTTTCTCTTGTTCTTCTTCCTCTCATCCAATATTCCAATAATTAGGCTAGCGTTAATCTCATGTTTGTTTCCGTTTTGAAGGTATTAAGAGTTAACACCATACATACTTGCTCAAGTACGATTTTATCCAATATTCCAATAATTGAGTCTTGAGATTTGACATTTTGATATTGTGGTTTGTTTATGAATTTCATTATTCTAGACTTAATATTGTGGTTTGAATTTTATTATTTATGGTTCAATATTGTGATTTACTTTTGGAATTTATTTTCTAATTTTTTATGAAGTATGGACTTTATTTGTGATTTTTTACTCTATATATAATTTTAATTTTTTTATATGTCGTACCTTTGTCGTCCTCGTACCCTATAATTTTAGAAACTGTCGTTTTTCGTCCCCGTCCCCGTATCCGTCCTCGTATCCTTATCAGTGCAACCTTGGTTGAGACAATGAAAGTGGTGTTTTAAAACTGATTGACTTCCATTAAAATCAAATCTTTGATTAATTTGACAGAAACGAGGGTTTTGATGGAATCGTCTTTTTCGAGCACATTCAACACCAGCAAGCATGACCCCCATTAAAATTAAATGGTGTTGGGATGGTGGCCTCTACCTAGGAAGCACGGGGACGGCAAAGTAATCGCCGTTCAAGTACACGATACGTCCCCATCATGGGGACGTCCCAGGGACGTGCCACGGTGGTAGGGTACGGCTAAAGACACTCGAGGACGTTTCGAGGACGGCATGTGACTGTCACATGTGTCCCTAAGGGTAATTTTGACATTTTTAATTAAAAAAATTTAGACAACAAACCTAATCTAATGTAGTCTGTTCTACACCTCTTTTGTTTTCTTTCGATTGGAGTTTGGAGAGGAGCGAGTGACACCATTGCACAATTTTAAGAAGCCCCTGTCGGCGAGATTTGTATTCCGGCGTGTTCAAAACTCCGGCCTTAATTTTCAGTTATGTATGTCTTCTTCTCCGTTTAACTTTATTTTCATGTTTACGGGTCCTATGCTTTATATATGTTTTCTTTTTCTTTCATTTCCTTTCAAAACTCCGGCAAGATTTGTTTTGTATTTGATTAGTATTTATTTTGGTTATGTTTTTTGTCCTTATTTTGATTAAATATAAGTTTGAAGAACTTAACTGGGCTGTTTTATGTTGTTTTCATGCAAGTTACGTGATGCTGGAAATAAGCCGGAATGCTGCAGAAAATTATGGAGTCGTGGGCAGATTTATGGGCATGAACCAGGGCATGAATGCTGACTGGGCGCCACGTCAGCACCTTCTAGAAGCTGACGTCAGCAGTAGTGATAGCTTATCAAGCCGCTTATCAGATAGCCTATCATCCGGATTTTAATTTTTAAAATTCAAACTTGGGATAATTATCTATTGTAATTTAAATTAAATTTGGGATTTATCATTTTAGTTTTTTAAGGTTTTTAGCTACTATAAATACCCCACTTTGGGGGTGAGTTAGATCATCAGTTGCTCATTGTTCTCTTCTACCTTGAGTTTAATAAAGTTCTCTATTTACTCCATTTCCATTTTCTCCATTTCTTTATTTATTTAATTAAGTATGGTTTCTTCACCAATCATGCTTAACTAAATCCCCTTTAGTCAAAAGCAACGCCAAACCTGACTAAACTCGTGAGATTAGAAAAGTACTTCAATACTTCAACAACTCTTTTTTAGATTCTCTGTAAAATTAATTAGGCAATCTGCCTAATCTTTAGGCATCTCAATTGTTTCATTCCGAGAGCGCGCATCGGGTTGAAGTGGTTTAGATCCATCGTTGGGGACGAGGAAAAACTTGTAGCCAATTCAACTCCCTAAGAACAAACTTAGTAGTGGCGGTCCATTAAGGGGAATCAAAATCGGAAACAGTTCTCATCGAGACGATTATCCGAGCACGGGCTTCTCCAGCACTAACTCCGACTTGAGTTAGCATCGATTGCCGTAGCTAACCAACCAAAGCTTGACTTCAAGGATTGCCCTGGGAGTCGAATTTACCCAAGAGAAGTAAGTTGCAAGGGTTGGGCCTTGTAGACTGTAACCGGAAAGAAAGTTGAAGAAAAATCAATTTTAGTGATCGAAGATGTCGTGGCAAAGCGTAGCTTGAGGCTAATTCAATCCATAATCCATTTTCAATATTTATTTTTCGTTCTTATTATTTTTCTTTATTACTCAAATCGCTTCTCTAAAACCCCCTTTTTATTTTTACAGGTTTTTTAGTCTAAGTCAGAACGAAAGGGTGTTAGAATTCATATTCCCTATGGATCGACCCTTACTCTCGCTATACTATTTTTATTCTTATTTATTTGAGTTTAATGACTTATTTTTTACACTATACGACGCATGTCAGTATCTGTTGGCTGCTATGAGTATATAGCTCCTTATGGATCCTCTACTTTATTTCCATCACTCTTTTCTTTTTCTTTGATTTGTCGGTGAGTTTGGACTTTGGATGCATAATCTCTAGCTTAGCACACTAAATTTTATCAGTTTTTTTTGGCTTCTCCTCATTGGCATATTCAACTAAAAGAAATAGGAAATTTGATTGGTTATAATCATATTAGCTGCCATTATTTTCACATTAGAAATAGCAAATCTACATACTCTAAAATCTTTTATGCTAATTCTTCAATGGTTTGATGAGATAGCTATTGTTTAAAGGAGGACAACGTCTTTCTCATGTTCTTCCTCTCATCCAATATTCCAATAATTAGGCTAGCGTTAATTTCATGTTTGTTTCCGTTTTAAAGGTATTAAGAGTTAACACAATATATACTTGCTCAAGTACGATTTTATCTAATATTCTAATAATTGAGTCTTGAGATTTGACATTTTGATATTGTAGTTTGTTTATGAATTTTATTTTTCTAGACTTAATATTGTGGTTTGAATTTTATTATTTATGGTTTAATATTTTGATTTACTTATGAAATTTATTTTCTAATTTTTTTTATGAAGTATGGACTTTATTTGTGATTTTTTACTCTATATATAATTTTAATTTTTTTTATATGTCGTACCCTTGTCGTCCTCGTACCCTATAATTTTAGAAATTGCCGTTTTTCGTCCCCGTCCCCTTATCTGTATCAGTGCAACATTGGCCTCTACAATGAGTAGTGAACAGTGGTGAGGGGTGTGGTCGGTGAGGGTGATTGTAGAAGTGAAGTGAAGAATTTTAGGGTTTGTGGATGTGTGATTGAGTTTGATTTGGGGTTTTATTTTTGATATTTTTTATTTTAAATTACTTATGTATTAAATAATAAAAACATATAATTTTTTATTTTAAATTATTTTTATATTTAATAATAATAAAATATGCTAAGTTATACCAAAAGATTAATAAATTAAATAATATTGAATGACTATAATAGATCAATGTATAAAGTTTAGTGAGTAAATTGATCGTTTTGTAAGTTCAATGACCAAAATAGGCCTGGGAGAAAAGTTGAGTGATTTGTATAAAAAATGGTTTGGTGGTTTGATTGACGAGTTCGATAGTTTAGTGGTCAAAATAGATACACCTTAATAATTCGGTGGTCACTGGTGTAGTTTACCCAAATATAATTTGTACATATTTTTAACGTGTAAGCCACATAATAAACTTGAGTCGAGTTTATTTGAGATTCTGTTCAAATATATATATATATATAAGGCAGAAATAAGAGACTCGACTTGAACTTGAAAACTGATCCACTAATTACTAATTTTTTTTAGTTATATGAGTTTCTATTTATAATTCAAACTTTATTTCAAAAAATTTCGAATCGAGTTTATAAAATTAGAAGTTGAGTCGAGTTTTAACATAAACTTTAACCAAATGTGCAATGTTATACATGAAATTTGATTAGATATGCAACTATACACACAAAACTTTAATTTTGGCTCACTTGTACACATAAAAACTTTGATTTTTGATTCATCTATACCCATTTTAAAAGATAAATCATTCATTTATTATCATGCTAGATAGATATAATTATTATTGTTCACAATATTTAAACGCAAATGATGTTATGTAGATAACCAGTTTAATAATTTTATGAAAATTGAATGAAATAAAAACTTTATGTATATAATTACACAAAATCAAAGGTCATTTGTAGGGTTAATTCTAAAAAACGGCTTAAAGACCAACTAAATACAGGCCATCCATGGAGGCTATTGGATCAAGTTGGTTCACTGTGAACTGTTGGATTGAAAAAAAAAGAAAGGAAACAATATATTACCCAGTGAACCGGTAAAAAGAAAATGAGCGGGTGTATTTGAGAAAGAACAAAAATTTTGAAGTCTTCCACAACACACGAACGAGTGAAAAACATAGGGTTTCGATACTACACAAGGAAAAGTTCTTCATCTGAACGCAAAGATTGGATTTTTAGCAAAGGAGCGACGAGGCTCTTCATTTTCACGCAGATATTTGGTTGGAGAGTAACAATCGACAGAGTAAGAACGGTGTTGAGGTAATAATGATATTTTTAGTTTGAGTTCAAAATTTCTTTGATTATGTGTTAGTATTCAATGGTTTGGAAGGAAGTAATGGTGGGTTGTGTTTGAGTTGGGATTGTTGAAGGAAGTAATGGGGGTTTGGGGTTTAAAAAAGGGGAAATTTCTAGGGTTTAGAATTTGTAGGATTGATTGTTGATATTAATGGTTCCTACACAAGTGTAATAGGTATGTAATGTTGTAGGAGATATCTACAAGATGTAGCGTGAAAAAGATGTCAGTTATGTTTAAAGAAATGCAGAAGCTTAAGATTGACGGTTTGATTTATGAGTTAGGGCTGAGGCCTTTATTCGGAATAAAACCGCGAACAATTCATCGCGACCTATGTTGCGAGTTAGTGGAAAAGTATGATGTCCACAACTCCATGATAGAATTTGGTGGACATAAAATCCAATAACGGTTGAAGATGTTGAAGCGGTTTTGGGGTTGAAAAACAAGGGTCTGGATGTTGAAGAGGCCACGAGAAATTTTGATGGTAAAGAACTCGCTTTGAAGCACCCAATTAGTAGGAACACCACAATGAAGAACTTGAGGGAGAGATAGTTAGTGGTGTTTTTGAGGGGGATGAGTTGAAAGCTCGCGTACTTCTGTTCATTGTTGGTGTGTTTCTGTAACGCCCCGGGTTTAGGGGTCGGATGTTACACGGGTAAATCGGGTTCGAGTCGTGGGCTCGTTTTAAATTAAATTGGGTTTTGGTTTTTAATAAAAAAGGGTTTTGAAATTCCTTAATGGCATTTTGGTAATTTTAAAATAAGGGGAAATAAAATGTGAAAAGGGGTTTTGAAATTGGCTATTCATCTTCTTCTTCCCCTAGTTCTTTTTTTTCACGATAGAAAAACCTCCCTTAACCCCTATCCCTATTTCATTCATTCCTCCATCGAATTCAAGTGTTTTCAACGAGGTAAGACCATTTTTGACTTGTCCTCTTCATTTCTAACACATCTATGGTTTTAGATTTTAGAAAACCCCATTGTAGAGAAAGTTGAGTTTTCAAAGTTTGAAGAAAAGTAGGAAACTTTAATGGCTTCTTGGGTTGTTTTTGATTAATAGAGTTGAGTTTTGATCTAACCTTTCCCTATGGAACATTATATCTCAATTTGGTTAGGTTTTATAAAGAATCCCGAAATAGGTTTTTGGGGGTGTTTTAAAAGTGTCAAAATTTGTGTTTTTGGAGTGGTTTTGTGAAAAATGATTGAGCTGATGTTATAGTGACATTGGGTAGGTGTTTTTAGATGTTATTTGATGATTTTTGAGTGGTGATAGTGTTGGTTTGAATGGATTCTCGAAGCTACTACTGTAGGTGATTTTTAGGAGTGGAAAATGGGAGTTTTTAAGGTGTTTATGTGGGGAAATGAAGGGCTGATGGTTGTACACTCTTAGGGTGATGTTTTGGACATGTTTTGGAGTGTTTTAAGTGTTTAAATTGAGAGGTAATGACTGGGTTTTTCTGGAGTACGAAAATGGGATTATTTAGGAGGATTTCGGCTTTGAATTGTTGAGAAAATATTGTAGAATTGTGAGCTGATGTGTAACAGTAAATTGTGGTTGATAAAGAGGTTAATACATTGTTTTTGATTGGTTAGAAACAGCGGATTTGGCCTTGGGCGGTTCGGACGCGGTCCCGGGAAGTTCGGAAGCTCGAAACGACTTGTGGTTGATCTTGTATGTTAGTAAGAGGTTTATGTCGTTGGATGGATTGTATGTGTTGGCCTTTATTTTAAAGAAAACTTTGAACCCTGCATTGTTGTTGTTATGTTTTTGAGCTCTGCTCACTAAGCTTTATGCTTATGCTCTCCTTTTTCCGACAATGCAGATCTTTAGCTTGGAGTTAGCAAGGAGCAAGAAAAGGGCGTCCATGCGTGTGGTATTTTGCTCAAGTATGGTTTATTAAATAATGTAGTAGTTTAGCAATGGGAAATGCTACGTGTTTTAGGAGCGTGTATCTAGACTCCTTTGTGTTGGCTTTATGTTGTTAATGCTTGTGTTAAGGTATTTGTAAACCATGATACGTTGTTGCCTAAATGCTTGTGTTTAAAGGCTTATGACCATGTTCCACCTTTGCTTGTGTGTTATGTTTTAAGGCATGTAAACCTTGGTATGAAGTGTTTATGTAAGTGTTTGCTTCCTAGGAATGAAATGGTCTAGTATGTGTATGTTTAGAATGCAAGTTTCTCTTAAGTGTGGATGCCTTGATGTTAATGCTCCGTTGTTCGTTTAAATTGCTTCGTATGTTGTTCCATGGTTGTTAAATGTTGTATGGATGTTTGTTTGTGGCTAGGCAAGTCGTAAATTGCATCTAGAGTTGGGTCTTAGTGCGTTTTGCTGCTAATCTGAGTTTTGCAGTGCAGGGCGTATCGGTACGCCCAAGGGCCGTATCAATACGGTCCTACACTTTGGGACTCATATTAGGCTTAGCGTACCGATACACGGGGGTGTATCGATACGCCAAAACCTCTTTGGAAATCTGAGATTTTGACGAGATTTTGGTGTATCGAAACAGGACCTAGACGTATCGGTACGATTGTTTATCGTTGACCGTGAGAAGTTGACCAGCGAGGGCGTATCGGTACGGTCAACCAGTGTACCGATACGGTTTCCCTGTGTTGACTTGGGGCTGTTGACCTAGTCAAGGCGTATCAATACGCCCTTCTAGTGTATCGATACGACATGTTGAAAAGAGTAAAATGGGTTGTTTTAATTGCTTGTTTCGTATGCTTCGTATCTTTTCGTTGTGTTTCCGATGTCGTGTTTCACATAGGATGTATGAATGCCTCTAGACAAGATAATAATTAAAGGGAAAAAAATAGGGTTGCTAATTAGAGTGAAGCCTTAGCGGGTTTCGCTTCGATTTTCCCTGTGTAACCTACTCGGATCGGTCAGTCGTCCAGACCGGGACGATGGGGTTACAGTTTCTAAGTCCCAATGTGACCTGGTGCCTTTCTCAGAACATTTTTTGTTGTTGTGCTCAGCTGGGTTGACTAGAAAGCTAAATTGGTGCAAATATGCATATGAGAGGTTACTTGATGGAGTAGCCAAGTGAAAAGATCGTGGTGGTTTGACATGGTTGAAAACTAAATTGGTGCAAATATACATTTAACGTACCTTCGATTCAGTACTAGCAAAGTTGGAAGTTGGTGAAGATGTTCTGAAAAAGGATTCTTCAAGGTAACCTCAAAGTTTACCAAGGTATTGGCTGCTCCAGCATCAAATTTTCTCAGTGGATGGATGAAGAGAAACTATTGGCATATTTGTTGTGAATTTCGTTGCTTTTTGTTAGGACATTCACAGTTGGTAGGTGCATTAAGTGCAAAGATTGAGAGTTTGGTTGAACATTAAATGTATAGTTTTGTAAATGGTTTCGATACCAGTCTCGAAACCCCTTAAAGTATTTCAATTGTGGTCCATACTGTCAAAGCAGTACCAAAACCTCTACAATGGGTTTCAAAACCTTTTGTACAATTTTGAGTCTGCCAGTTTCAAAACTACAAGGCTAGTCTCGAAACCACTATAATGCCTTTGGCATAATTTGACAAGGTGGTACCGAAACTACAATTTTGAGTCTGTCAGTTTCGAAATTATAAGGCCAGTTTCGAAGCTTTATTTACCTTTGGCATAATTTGGTCTCTGCCAAAGTGGTATCGAAACTACATGGCCAGTTTCGAAACCACTATAAGGCCTTTGGCATAATTTGGTCTCTGCCAAAGTGGTACCGGAACTACATAGACAATTTCGACACCACTATAAGGCCTTTGGCATAATTTGGTCTCTACCAAAGTGGTACCGAAACTACATGGCCAAATCTACTACCAAATGTCCTTATTGGATAATGTGGCCCTCGGACACCTTTCATAATCCATTAAATGAATCGATCTTTTAAGAATATTTCTCTTTTTAGCTTTCTCAACTGAAATTTAAAATCATGTAGAGAAAACTTTGATTGGGAACTTTGGAGAATCAACGATCTTAAAAGAAAATTTTGCTTCATTTGGGTAACTTTTATATTATTAAGCACTAGGTGTATCTTTATTGTGTGGCTGCTTTTGTTTCTTATAATTTTATGATATTTGAAGGATTTTATTTCAATTATGCAGGCTCAGAATATGTGCGAAAAACATCCATCACAACGTAATATATTTATTAAAAATCTAAGTCGCGTGTAGAATGCTATGCTTGAATATAATGAACGAAACACGTTGTTCGTTGATGATTCAGAAGCTAAAATGATTAATAATCCGGCCAGTAAATTACTCAAGATATTTGTTTTTACTTGCAAATATATAATCAATTAATTGTTATATAATTATTCTTTTTTCAATTATGTTCATGTTTCATGAAAACACTACATATGTCATAAATCTTACAAGAGAGAAGATGAGAGAACTGATAACGCATTAAGTAAGTAAAACTTCCATACTCGATCATCTTTCATATTTCCTAAACATTTTCTGGAACTCAAAGCTTATTATCTAATTATTGTACTTGCAATTGATCATAGAAAAAGATGGCTCCATTCGCATCTATTTAGAAAACTTGGCCAGAGAAGAGAATGTTCAAGAATATGTGAAGCATCATCCATTTTTGGATTGATGCAAAAGGTCAAATGGTCAACTGATGATACTCATAGCTTCTCAGTTTCCCTTGCCGGGGACGAGGAATTACGAGGCGATACAGATGACCCCCATTCGTTTTTGTTGTCCAATTGTATGTGTATGATCATATAATGAAGAGAGATTTCAGTTTATTATTTTGTTATTGTCTATTAGGATGGTGACATCGCTTGGGATACAATGTTTAGATTTTTCTTTTTGAAGCGTGACTACTGCTTTCGTTTGATGTACGAAATGAAACTTGGTCCTTTGTAATCTATTTTTTCAAAGAAATTTTTATGAAGGCATGAGCCAAAATCATATTCTCGATTCCTTTCGTTGTCAATAATTAGTTCAAGTGTTACGATTTTAGGTTTTTAGATAATTAGGCTTTCACTTGCAACCACATTTGAACCAAGTATACCTACATAGTTAACAAGGCTTTTAGGGGTTTTGAAACCCTCTTTGTGGTTTCGGAACCACTTTGGCAGTGTGCCATTAATCAATGTTGACCTAGTAGGTATCGAAACCACCATTGTGGTTTCAGAACCACTTTTGCAGTATACCATTAAATCCATATCTACTCAAGAGGTTTTGAAACCAACAACTGCGGTTTCGAAACCACCCTTACAACACTTATGGTAAATCCGGTACATTTCGTAGTAAAATGTGTACATACACGTCAAACTAGAGGTTTCGAAACCCCAATTATGGTTTCAGAACCACTTTGGCAGTGTGCCATTAAATCAATGTTTACCCAGGAGGTATCGAAACCAACAATGGCGGTTTCGAAACCTCCCATTCAGATCTTGTAGTAGAAAAGGTTTTAGGGGTAGGAAGTTGTATATTTACCATTTTTGTAAGAATTTAGGTACATACCATTTTTACTACTAATATTGTAAGGTTTACCATACCTTTTGTAGTAATTTCGGTATATACACAAAACCTTACACTTTGTGTAGCAAATTAGGTTTTCTCGTAAGAAATTGTGTATGTACACAAATTCTTACACTAAGTTGAGCCATTTTGGCCTTTGGTGAAACTTTGTAAGGATTTCGGTACATATCGTTTTTCCTACTAATATTGTAAGGTTTTCCGTACTTTTTGTAGTAATTTTAGTATATACATAAAACCTTACACTTTGTGTAGTAAATTAGGTTTTCTCGTAGAAAATTGTGTATGTACACAAATTCTTACACTAAGTTGAGCCATTTTGGCATTTGGTGAAACTTTGTAAGGATTTCGGTACATGCTGTTTTTCCTACTAATATTGTAAAGTTTTCCGTACTTTTTGTAGTAGTTTAGGTATATACACAAAACCTTACACTTTGTGTAGCAAATTAGGTTTTCTCGTAGGAAATTGTGTATTTACACAAATTCTTACACTAAGTTGAGCCATTTTGCCCTTTGGTGAAACTTTGTAAGGATTTCGTTACATACCGTTTTCCTACTAATATTGTAAGGTTTTCCGTACTTTTTGTAGTAATTTCGGTATACACAAAACCTTACACTTTGTGTACCAAATTAGATTTTATCGTAGGAAATTGTGTATGTACACAATTTCTTACACTAAGTTGAACCATTTTGGCCTTTGGTGAAACTTTGTAAGGATTTAGGTACATACCATTTTCCTACTAATATTGTAAGGTTTCCTGTACATTTTATAGTAATTTTGGTATATACACAAAACCTTACACTTTGTGTAGAAAATTAGGTTTTCTCGTAGGAAATTGCATATGTACACAAATTCTTAGGTTGTAACATATTATGTATATACTCTTTCTCTTACAGTTTTCGTAATGGATTATGTATGTACCCAAATCCTTAAATTGTAATAATTTATGTTTATACCGTTTCTATTATATGTTTTGTAATAAAAAGCGGTACAAATTTTATAACAAATTGTGTACAATTTGTTACCCGGTTAGCCGTGATTTAGCCTTTAATTAGCGGTTGTTCCCTAAAACTTCTCATTTATAACATTTCACATTTAACCAAAATTCATGTATAATATTTATCTTTTAAATTGTACATTTCGATATTTATCTTTTTTTGGTCATTAAATTGAAATTATTACACGCTTAAATTTTTAAAATTTGTTTCTGTTTTTATATAAAGACGGATATCCAACGTATTAACCGACTTTGATAAAAAAAAACTGATTAATTCAGGTTTGATAATTTTTTTTTATATATTTACAAGTAAAAAGGGGTTCACTTTTATTTTGTTAGATATCCATAAAGGCAGACAATATTGTACGACTAAAGGCACGCGTTCGAAATTTGATTGCTTTTTGGCCTCCACCCCCGCTATGGAACTTCCACGTAATATATTTAGTTTTGGTGTATGAATATTTCAGTAGAGATTTTTTTCATATAAGCTTAACTTTTTGCGTTGTGGGATTTATTATTATTATTTATTATTATTATTAGTAATTCGAACTACCCATGTAATACATTTAGTTTTGATGTATGAATCTTTCAGTAGAGATTTTTTTTTCATATACAAAGCTTCGAACTCAAAATTTATTTAAACAATATCAAGTTAGTTACCCGTTACCACTCGAACCAATCCGTTGATACGTTATATCTTTGAATATGGACAGTGTAAACGAGCCGAGTCGAGCTTGAGTAGTGCTAAGCTCGGCTCGACTCGTTAAGAATTCGAATCGAGTTCGAGCTTGACTCGAGCTAGAGTATGTCGAGCTCGGCTCGACTCGTTAAGAACTCGAGCCGAGCTAGAGCTCGAGTCGAGTCCAATCGAGTCGAGTATTGATCGAGCTTTGACCGAGTCGAGCTCGAATAACTTGCGATCTGTCTCATTTCATTTACAGCCATGTTAATAATAATAATAATAATAATAATAATAATAATAATAATAATAATAATAATAATATTTTCATGTGACTCAATAAAAAATCCCCTTAATCCTAGTAGGAGGAAAAAAATACACATGAAAAATATAAAAAAAGGTTAAACTAAAATATAAACTAACATAATATAACAACCAAAAACACCAAATCTACATTTTAGTTCACTTTAATTTTTTAAATTAAAAAATGGTTTATTATATTTTCGAGTAGCTCGCGAGCTTTTCGAGTCGGGTATCAAGTAGCTCGGCTCGTTAAGAATTCGAGTGGAGTTCGAGCTCGAGTCGAGCTTAATCTAATCGAATTTTGACCGAGTCGAGTTCGAGTTGCTCGCGATCTAGCTCGTTTCATTTTCAGCCATGTAGACAAATACCCAATTTTAGATAGTGTTACTTGAATCCTATGATCTGGGCTTGGGTATTGGGGAAAATGCAAACCCTGAATTTTTGTAATTTCAAGGTCCAAACTTTACTGGCCCTTCCAAATATGAAATAAAGAGAAGCAAAACCCAAACTTTTACTGTACCGAGAAAATACCCCTCGTTTCTAGTCTGAATCTCTTCTGGCGGAAGATCAATTTCGTTATCGTTTCTGTTTCTTACAGTAAAGGTTAGATCACTGTTATTTCTCTATACTGGTGTTATTAAATTGACTTCCTTTTTTTTCACTCATTTCTCAGTTTGATTAGTGTCTGCTTTTATTCACAGCTAAGAAGGCAAAATGATTACAAACTTCAATGGGTTTGGCGTCGGCCTTGGTATGCCCATGTTTATTTTACCTTTTCTTTTTAATATTCTATTGAACTAAATTTCATGGCTTTGTTTTTGGGTCAATTTTGTTCTCAGGTTTTGGTGTTGGATGCGGCTTGGGAGTTGGATGGGGTTTTGGAGGTCTGTTTTCGTTAATCGACTTTCATTTTTTATGTTTCAGCTTAAATTTTGTTTTTTTAGTACTTAAATGCATAAATATTTTCTATTCGGCTGAGATTATGTGTCCGTCTATTCATGTTATTTGATTCAACGAAAAGTAGTTATCAATTCTTGTTTTCATAGGTTTGGGCATGGGGGGAATTTTGTCGTCCAACAGACCACATGGGTGTTGTCTGGACATAGGGGGAATTAGAGACTTTGTTCTTGCCTTGGTTGTTGATGTCAGTTAAAGATGATAATTTTAGTTGCACGTTGAAGATGGTAACACTCTAGATTGAGTTTATTGATGTCACATGAGAATGAAGTACCAAACATGATCTCTTCATCACCGATATTTGTTGTTTCATTGCTTCGTCTCTCGCTCACATGTTTCTGGAGATACCTTTTCCTATGTTTTTGAATTAGCTGCTTATTAGTTTGTCTGCTGTTGCTGGGCATTGTATGCTACTAATTGAATCATGTTAGTTAGAAGGTTACAAGGCAAGACTGTGTCAATGCTTAGTGAATTGGTATTTGGTAATGTGCTTTTCGTTCCCTGTTTTTATCTTTAGACTCTTCTCTTCTTTGCTGGAAATGGGGGGGGGGGGGACTGTGATTTCCGGCCCTTTTATTTCTGTTGTTTCTTCTATTAGTTAATGAGAAAACGTGGAACAATTATCTCTTCTTTATTAATATCTTCTCGTTCTATGACGGCACTAGTAATTTTGTGATTCCTTTCTCACCTGCAGGCATGCCTTTGAATATCTTAGGAATCGGTGCAGGTGCTCCTTTAATACTTACTAAACTCAAACGACTCCTTTGTCAATCCGCTTTGCTGATACTAATGAATTACTGTGTATGTGAAGGTGGTGGCTGTGGGGTTGGCTTTGGCCTTGGATGGGGCTTTGGGTCTGCCTATGGTAGCCAGTACAGATCATCTACGGTCACATTCCAAGGCTTGGAATTTGGCAAGGACAACCCAAGGCGGGATGGTGAGTTAAAAGAAATGCCAAAAAACATCAAGGACGGTCGTTTGTCACAGTAATTCTGTTTTATTTTTCAGACCTTTAACCAACTAAATATAAATGTTATATTTTCGTTAAAAGTAAATCTTGGTCAAGAATTTTAATAACAATGCAGTTCTGCTCAAGCTTAGAACCTAATCCCTATATCTCCAAGTTGTAGTCTTGTTAATTGTTGCTGTTGAATGATTAGAGGAAGGGGATTTGCTTCGAACTTGTATTGATAAATCTACCTCTACCTATAAACATTGTGAGCCATGAATTAAAAAATAATTTCCCAATTAATTAGAAGATGATCATTGAAGGATTAGGAATAGAGGTGATCATTGTTTGGATGGGGTTTGTGATGGGTTATTTAGGTCTATACATTAGACTATTCTGGGTATATGGCGAGTCAGTTTGAGTCTGGTATAAGATTGTGTTATTATTGATTCAGATAATTTCAGGTCGGTCAATATCTGATCTGCCGACTTCGAGTCGTGTTAATATTAGATTGGTCGATCTAATTAAATTTACCCGATCTAATTAGGTATATGTAAAAACACAAATCATAGTTTGCAGCCTTCTGACCTACTTTGTTACATTTGCCGTATGGTGTTGGTGTTAAACTAACGAGAATTTCAAGCAAACTATTCACTGCCTAAATACTAAGATATTTCCAATCATCATCAAGCATACGAAAAACGATTACTAAAAAAGCAGAAAACTCGTACAAGGACATGCCTTGCCAATTTAAAACTTGTGGGGCACTTTACTACAAGAGAAATAAGATCATGTTTTAAATGTTTAGCCCAAAAAAATCATACAAAGATGTAATGCAACTGTCCAATATATTGCACATTCCTTTACCCTCACGTCATTTCAACTTCCCATTATCCCCTGATATAAGTTTTCAAGTCAAAGATTAAAAGTTTGATTCTTCCGAAAGAAAAGGTCAAAGTTTGAAATGTATACCAACTAAAGAAATGAGGCAAGCATTAAACCAGGACAACTTAAGGTAAATTCACACAATTAAAATTTGAGTTATTACAAACATGGGAGCTTCCCCTTCTATAACATTTGCATGCATAATATACAACGATAATCAACAGTTCTGATTTTAACCACACGATGAGCATGATATAGACAAACAACATGATAGAATATTCAACACAGGCGGATATTTATAATTGGTAGGTGAAATATAGTCTTGTTTCTGACCAAAGCGAACCCAGGAGAATGGCCCCTGCGGTCCGGGTGAGAAGTCGGGGCAATGCTAGTCAGTCTTTGGCCTGAAAATTCATGATAAATAAAGATATATATATTCTAATTCAGTGACGAAAAGCAACATTCTGATAAAATAAGTACTCAGAAAGCTTAGTCCTAGATGTCACCCAGATCAGTAAAGAGAACAAATCCTGAACTTGTTTACATTTGTAGTAGTATTCATTCAATAGAGAATCACCGATAATACTGTTGAGTTAAAATAGGATAGAAATGAGCTTCAGCCTCACATTCTTGGAGGCTTGTGGTAATTACATATACAGCTGGAACGGAGATTTTTTTTATGTAACTTGAAAGGGCTACTTAAGATTTACTAGCATAATAAAGAAACAGCATTGTTTGCAACAATGATTGCTGCTAAAAAGATGAATGAAGTTGTTTTGTGAATGACAAAAGCAGGCAAGTTGCTTGGTACAGAATAAGAGAAATGTTTTACATGTTTTGCACCTCATGGATGCCTAGGTGCTTGCTATTAAGTTCCAGGAATATGACAGACATTAGTTCAAGATTCGACATTTTCAAATACGAAAATGGGTCATGCAACAACTATATTGCCATTTAGGCAATTCAGCCACCAGACCACCAAAAAAAGAAGAAAATGAATGAAGAGCAAATTAAACCAAGTTATCTTTTCTCAAATAAGTTATGTAGGCAGCCAGACAAAGGCATCTCTGTTTTGCAGGCCCGCTAAAATTTCCGCTTACTAGATTTCAGCTGCTTTTCCTTCAACATGTTAAAGACTTTTATAAAAGAAATGTTAGTTGTCAGATGATATCTTGTAAGGTAAACGAAATGGCCTAAAATTGTATCTGCCACATAAATTAGTAGGCCATCCTGTTTTGATCCATTACCTTCTAAAGAGGTTGATGTTATATATATTTTAGATTTATGACTATAAATCTCAAGGCACTTAGATCATCTAGAGTGTTTGCTCGTCTGGTAACATAGCATCTTTCATTCCACATATGTTAGATAGGGAGGTGGCGAAATGAAAATAATACCTGCTTCTCAAAGCTTGTGCTCTCTGTTATATCCCAACCTCCTGGAGCAGATTTCAACTCCGCATTCCTGCAGCATAAAAGTAGTTGCTCACAATTTTTGGTGTGATAATAATGGCATTACCGTGAAAGAAAATCAAGGATTTCCAACATCAGACTACCTTTCATGCGTAAAAACGGCTTGCTTATCTAGAAATGAATTTCTATCTGGAGCAACGGAACCAGGAACTCCTGCGTCTGCAAATTCAAATTTTCGCTCTCCCTATACAAAGAATCATGTCAATATAAAATTTGCCAAATATTCTCTAAATAAATCAAACAAAGCCACCAAGGGACTCACATCAAAATTGTCTTCCATCCACCCTGGAACATTGTCTGAAAGAAGGGTAACATACTGCTCCATAGCTGCATCTGGATTCATGTTCCCCAGCCTTTGCCAAGCATTCCTTGCACAATGCAAGCAGTGCTGTCCATCACTCATACTTAGCAGCTGTCAACCCTGTTATTATAACTACCAATCAAGCTATACCGTGTAATTTGGTATAGGCCAGGCCCTAATGTGGTCTATACTCTATACTCCGTTTTCTACAAGATTTCCCGGGACCACTATAGAAACTCTAATGACTTGTGCCATTCTACATTGACCATGTTATTCCCAACTACCCTTCTACCGGTTGATTATGGCAACCAATAACAAAAGAGACATTTAAACCTTAGAAAGTTAAGTATAACCATCCACATTCAACACCAACCAAAAAGATAGTGCAAAAGAAAGAAGAAGGAAAAAACAAATGAAATATTAGAGAGAGGGAAAGTTAGGTACCATTTGGAGCGAGAAGAAGCCATGAAAGGCAGTGGCTGAGGCTCACGACAAGGCCCTTCTGTTGCAATCTTGTGGAGTCCATAAAGTTCCATTTGAACATCATTCTCCATACCCAAATCTCCTTTATGCTCTATGAACTTGGCAGCTGCGCCGAAAACCTTCTCCAACTCACTCTTCTCTATCCCTTCCCAATCATCATCGTCAATGTCATCCTCTTCTTCTCCCACAAGCCCTTTCATTTGACTCTCTTGAGATTTCACTTTGGTTTCTTCGATCTTCTCTTGGACAACAATATCATCAAGTTTCAACTCGATGACCCCAGCTCGTTCGGCTTCAAGATCATCCACTTTCTTGGCTATTTCTTGCATAAATTCAACCTCCTTTTCACTTTCAAAGCCTTGGACTTTCGATCTTTCAACGACCTCGCCCTCTCTAGCATCAAATTCATCTACAGCCGTTTCACCATTTTCTTCAACGCATTCAACTTTCTTTTCCCTTTCAAAATCCTGATCATCAACCCCAGCTTGTTCTTGTTCGAAAACATCAACTTTGCTATCACCACTTTCCTCAACGAAATCGACTTTCCTTTCACTTCCAATGCCCTGAACTTTGAATTCCAACTCTTGCATGATAATCGCATCATCGGCATCAACCAAAGACTTCCCATTCACCCCAGAAACAGAACCACCAGCACCCCCGGTAGCCAAAGAAACAATCTTGGCTATCAAGAATGAAAAGACAAGAGCAATAAAAGCTGTCAGAAAAAGCTCCAGGATGATCTCCATGATTATAACAGATAAAACTCCAAAACCCAGAGACTAAAACGGAAACAAAGGATGGGATTAATGGGAAACAAAGTGGACTAACGATGAAATACACTATTATAATTAGGGACCTTTTGGAGCAAGAAATGTATATAAATAAAATAGGAAAGAAAAAGAGGGAAGAAGGGAAGGATATCTGTAGGAGAGAGCAAAGCATATTCGGCTTTTATTGAAAAATTATTACATGTACCCCATTCATTATATTATTTGTGTTTTCCGTTACTAAAGTTTATTTATCTCATTATTTTTAAAACTGATTATTCACTTTTATCTTGCATGTAAATAGAGAGTGTATAATTATTTAAAATTTATTTTAAGATAATAAATTTTATTATTTAAGATCACAAATAACGTGACAAGTCGTGTATAATAATATTCGGCTTTGAGGAGAGGATTGGGATCGTCTATGGGGCGGAAGTGGGACCCTTAAGTAGCTGGCAACATTGGTTAAGTCACGGAGTTCCCTTTATTTTTCTTTGAAAAAAGCCTCCCAAGTTGAGCTGACGTGGCGACACTCTGCGTTATCTAACGATTAGATAACTGTCACCCCTCCTCATTTGTGGTGATTTTTCTTCCTTGTTTCAGTTTTTTCCCATTCGCATAAATAGCGCGTGTCTGCTACAATGATGATTCTTTGTAGGGGTGTAAATGAACAGGGTGTTCGACGAACTGTTCATGAACCGTTCGTATAACGTTCGTTTATTAAGTTAAATAAACGAGTTTGAACAAAATTTTTATGTTCGTTTAATAAACGAACGAACACGAACATAGGTGTGTTCGGCTCGTTTATGTTCACGAATAAACTCGTTTATGTTCGTTTAAAAGCTCGTTTATATGCTCGTTTATGTTCGTTTAGATGCTCGTTTATGTCCGTTTAGAAGCTCGTTTATGTTCGTTTAAAAGCTCGTTTATGTTGGTTTATAACCCTAATTTCAAGGTATATATTATAACCCCTACCCCATTTTCCCTAATTTCTAATATTTGTAGCCGCACCCCTCTTCCAAATCCCTCTGAAAATAAACACTCCTCACCTTTTTTTCCAGTTAACCTCCGACCACCGATCTTTCGATTCTCCCTTGCGCCACCGTTTGCCGCCACCCTCTTTGTATCAGATCTACTTTTCACCGCAACAATGGCAATGGCTTTGTGGCTTCTTTTTTCTCCCTTTCTTTTTCTCTTCGTTTCTGCCAATACTCAAAGTAAGTCTCTTCTCCTCCTTTCTCTTATCAAAGTAAGTTCAAGGTATGCTTTCACCCAGCATTGGGAATTTGAGTCACCTAAGAACAATGTGAGTCCACTGTCTTTATCTTGTTCTTTTCTGCAGCTCCACAGCTTATTCTTTCTATGGAACCTATTCATTGTTGCACGACAAATAATCTTTTGTGTAAATTTGATGTTCAAAGTAATGAGTAGGCTTGCCCAAGACATTTTTTATGAGGTATACTAAACTTAGTTGGACTCAGGTGCTAGCGGTCGGATATGGGTGTGAAACTGATGTTTTAGTAGTGATTAGGATTTCCCAAGACATTACTTTTATGTGGTATTCTAAACTTGGTTACTTGGCCTCGGGTGTGAGTGTTCGAAACAGGTATGTATGATGTATCCGGTACGGGTATGGTTAGATTTTTCTTAGTTTTTCATGTGTTTAGAGGATCCTTAGAGGCCATAAACCTATATACATGTGTCCAATTTGAGTGTTGGACAAGGATATTTCAAGGAAAATGAAGACTATGAGAAACAGATTCTAAATGTTGGTAGCAATGTGCTCACGACACTATTGTCTACTCTAAACTCCAAGGATAATGTTTCTGAATATATATTATGGTGACATGCAATCTATGAAAAAGTAGGTTCTTTTAAGATAATGTAGTTTTAGTCCTTTTAGAAATTGATTTGCTTATGCACAATTTGCATTGCAGTGCACTTGGGCATATGTTCTTGTTGGAAGAGATGCTAGAATTGGTGCTCGGAATTAGTTTTAGTCTTATTCTCTTTAATTCATTTTGAATTTACGAGGTTGTTTGTGATGCTTTGTATTTATGCTTTTGTAGGCTGTTGCAAAACAATCAGTTGTCAGGTCCCATCCCGGATGAGATAGGAAAGCTCTCAGAGCTTCAAACTCTCGATCTTTCTGGTAACCAATTTGTTGGAGCAATTCCAAGTTCTTTAGGCTCTTTAACCCATCTAAGCTACCTGTGAGTTCAGTCTGACATTTTTTTTGTTGCATTTTTATATTGTTCACTGTTATTTGTCCGTGCATGTTTTTTCTTAATGTTTTCCCTTCTAAAATCTTAGCGCTAGCTTGTTCAGGCGGCTTAACAAGAACAACTTATCCGGACATATTTCTAGAGATGTTGCAAATCTAACTGGTCTTTCATTCTTGTATATTCCCGACATGTCGCTGTATTTCTAGTTCAGACTGAGACTAGTCTGAAATGATGACCAATTAACTTCATTGATATTGTGCAGGGACTTGTCATTTAATAATCTCAGTGGTCCAACTCCAAAAATATTAGCAAATGGTTATAGGTGAGCTTCATTGTGGAAACGAGATTTTATTCTACATCAATAAGCCTAAACTTTGAATTCTCTTTAATGTTCATAATAATCTTGTCGATCACTTTTGCTCACTTCAATCTCCATGTTTTTCTTTGTTGTTGTGTAGTATTACAGGTGGTGACAGTCACCTATCTCCAAAAGGAGTTAACTTTGAAGGTGGGTTTTGGTTTCTTAATTTCCAATCTTAACAATTAGTGGAAAAGGGATTTACAAGTTACAACTGTTGAAATTTTAAAGTTTTGATTTTTATTTGGGTGGTATTGAAAATAACAATGGTTGCTTTGATGTCGGTGAAGAGAGAGATGATAGATGATATGCATGTTTTGGACGGCTGAGATATTAACTCTGTTGATCCTTGTACATGGAACATGGTGGCTTGTTCTGTTGAAAGTTTTGTTATCTCACTGTAAAGAATCATGCTCCTTTTTTCTACAGTTTGAGCTTTGAATTGTTAATGTTTTGGTATTAAAAGAAGTGAAATGAGAGTGATTTTGGAATATTATTGTTGATAGGGAAATGGCCAGCACTGGGTTATCAGGTATGCTTTCACCCCTAAGGAAAACGGAGGAGCAGAAGCCTAAGGAACAAAGACCCAAGTAAATGAAAAGAAGTCAATTATGATATTAGAGTAACAAGTATTCTAGGATGAAAATGCTCATGGATGTTTCTTTGTGTGTGTGGATGTTTTAGGATGAAAATATTAGTGAATGTTACTAAATGACCATGTCCTAATTTGACTTTTTTAAACTTTTATTTTGTTGTTGTGGTAGGTTATATAAGTTAATGATGCAAAGTTTATGTTGTTTTTATTTTATTTAATTTTTGTTTGTTCTTTTAGTTAAATTTTAGAAATTATAAACGAATATGTTCGTGAACGCTAAACGGACATGTTCGCGAACGCTAAACGGACATGTTCGCGAACATATATAAACGAACATGTTCGTGAACATATATAAACGAACATGTTCGTGAACGCTAAACGAACATGTTCACGAACACTAAACGAACACGTTCGTGAACATATATAAACGAACATGTTCGTGAACGCTAAACGAACATGTTCACGAACACTAAACGAACACGTTCGCGAACGTTAAACGAACCGAGCCCGAACGCACCAAAATATAAACGAACCGAGCTCGAACATGCTATTAAAAACTTAAACGAACACGAACCGAGTTCGAACACCTTTAAAAATAAATAAACGAACACGGACATACCCTTGTTCGTTCAAGCTCGGTTCGTTTACACCCCTAATTCTTTGCCCCGTGGGCTTCTTTCCATGCTTTTCTCATTCTTTTTAGGCTAAATTCTTCCTTATACCACTTAATTTTAGTGTTTGTATTAATTTCATCACTAAGTTTTAAATCGATATGATTGTACCACAAAACTCTGGTTTTAATTTTAATTATAACATTGGACTGTTAACCCATTAACAACGTGATAATACGACAGTTTGGTGCTGATATGGTGCTAACTTGGACCTCATCATATTCTACATCAAAGTTAGAGATTTGTTACTCAGTTTTAGCAATTGTCGAAAATCACATTTGGGCATCTGTTGTGGGCACCCTACACATCGATAAATTTATCTCATAATCCTTTGTTACTTTGTCGGTTTAGATTTTCACAAAATTCTCTTAAAAACTTACAAAATTAAACAAAAAAATCTACCATTTTTTTGGGGTTTGAAGGCTTTCTTGGATTTGAGGGGGTTGTTCGAAAATTCAAACGGTGAGAAACATTATCTTGAGAAGAAGAATAACGTACCTCAAAATTAGCTTCATCGGACAAGCATTGAAAGAAATCGAAGTGCTAACATGTTGAAGCTTTAGATGATTTGTTGTGAATTGTAAGTGGGTTTCGTGGAAAGCTAATTTGAGAAGAAGACAAAAGAGTACAATATGAATTTTTTGGTACTAATCTTGTTGTGAAAATGGGTCAATGATGGGTGTCGATTGATGGCCAAGGGTGGCCAGAAAGTTCAATGCCTGAAGTTGATGTAGTTTAAAGTTTAGTGACAAAATAAATACACAAATTAAAAAATTTATATTGTTCTCCAAAACAACATCGTTTTAAGCATCGATATAGTCACATCAAAATGATGCTATTTTGGCCATGTCATCACATTGCTAGAATTGTCATACATGTCATTGTGTCATTTTCAACTTAATGCTCAAGTAGTATAATTGTAGGCAAAATTAAAATTCAGTGCTACAATCATATCAATTTAAAGTTTAATAATGAAATCGATACAAACACTAAAGTACAGTGGGTATCTAGAGTACCATGCCCTTATTTTTATTAAATTTGATTCAACGTGAAAATAATTTTTGATTTGGGTCAATTATATAATTTTATTTCCTAAAATTTAAGATTTAATTTAAATTAATACGATTGTAGCACTGAACTTTTATCTCTTAATTAATAAATTCAAATAAATAAATAAATAAATATATTAACTATAATCATTAAAGTGTTAACAATTTTATCTCTTAATTATATGATGCTGTTGATTGAGCATGAAATAAGTTTACATCGATTAGAGTTTGAGTAAGCATGAACATGATTATCCCTTAAGGATTGGAGGGTTATGTGTTAGTTTAGTCATTATAATTTATATAAAAAATTATTAGTGTTAATTTACAAGTTACTCGCTAAAATGCTGGCTTTAAGACTCGGGGAAGTGGTGGAGGAAATCATTGGAGACAACCAATTTGCATTCTGCCCTGGAAAACAAATCTTGGATTGCTCGCTAATTGCCAATGAAACGATTGATTACACAAGAAAAAAAAAGGTTGAGAGGCATAGTCTTAAAAGTGGACTTCCGCAATGCATACGATACAGTGGATTGAGGTTTTTAATTACTATTTTGAGAAAGATGGGGTTTGGAACAGCCTTTTGTAACTGGATACATACTTGCATCTCCACCTCTTATATCTCAGTGTTAGTTAATGGTTCGCCAACAGCCCCCTTTGCAATCGACCGTGGCCTTAGACAAGGATGTCCCCTCTCTCCAATCCTCTTTAATGTGGTAGCTGAAGCCTTGAGTGCCCTAATCAGAAAAGTTAATTCGATCGAATTGTTTAATGGTGTCCGTTTTGAAAATAATGACATTGAAATATCACACATCCAATTCGCGGATGACCTTATTCTGTTTTGTGGAGCTGAAGAGGATCAAATAAAGAACGTGGTGGGAATTTTAAAAAGTTTCGAACTTGCAGCCGGCTTACAGTTAAATTTGAAAAAGTTGAAATTATTTGGGATTAATGTAGATGCATCATTGGTAGACAGATGGGCGAGAATGTTTCAATGTCAAAGGGAGAATTTTCCCACCTAATATCTGAGATTGCCTCTGGGTGCTGCAAAGAACTCGACTCAGTTATGGCAGCCAATTGTTGAGAAGTTTCGAGTTAAACTCTCTTTGTGGAAGGCCAAGCTTCTGTCTTTTGGGGGAAAATAGCTTTAGTGAAGGCAGTTTTAACAAATTTACCTATCTACTTCATTTCGACCTTCCTGATGCTAGCGTCAATCAAAGAAAAAATCGCCAGTATGGTAACGAAATTTTTTTGAGTCTCCCTGAAAAAAAAATCCATTCATTAGATCAGCTGAGATACCATTTGCTTACCTAAGGCTTTTGGTGGGCTAGGTCTAATTGACTTCAAGATAAAGAATAGAACACTTCTCAATAAATGGCTCTGAAGGTACAGTACAGAACTAAATAGCTTGTGGCGAAGAGTTGTAGATGCAAAATATCATGAAGACTCCTCAAGCTTACTTCCGAAAAATCTAAGACCGGCCAACAAATTGTGGATTTGGAGAAATATTGTCTCCCCTCTTTCAAAGCCAGCTGATAAATTTCCTCAGAATCTAAGGGTCATCGTCAGAAATGGAATGAAAATAAGATTTTAGGATGATGTATGGGTTGGCTCCACACCACTGAAAATTGCTTTCCCCAAGCTATATGCACTCACTACCAACAAAGTGAGAGTCTTGACAGACTATGGAAAATTCTCAGAAGATCAATGGCAGTAGAGCTTCGAATTACGTAGACCTTTATTTGACTGAAAAAAAAGATATGTGGGAAGAGTTTCGAGTGTTGATTGAAGAAAATTCTCCAGGTCGATTCTCAAATGATAGCATACGATAGATTGTGAACTCCAATGGGATATACTCATCCAAATCATTTTGCAACCTCCATTCGCACGATGGTAGAGCTGACAGTAAACTATGGAAGAACTTGTGGCTAAATATCGCTCCACCGAAAATGGAGGCTTTCATGTGAAAATTGTTACATGGCCGGATTCCAACAAGGGTCGAACTGTCCAAAAGAGGTGTGTCGAACCAATTATCACTGCTATGCCCACTATGCTCTTTGGAGAACGTGACCATCTCACACTTATTCTGCCAGTGTTGTATCAGCTGGTACATTTGGCAGCGATGGTGCAACATTTGAGGAATATCGAGTGCATTTCCGGGTAATATCAACTCCTTTTTTACTTCATGGTGCTCTATGTTTAATCCTATATGTTCAAAAGAAATATGGCAGCTCTTGTTCCTGCGTATTGTGTGGTCTATCTGGTTGTACAAGAACGATGTGATCTTCAGAGGAAAGAGCGTCGATAGGAATCAATTGTTCGACCTTTGCTGCATTCGTTTAGGATGGTGGTGCAAAGTAAAGTGGCCATCCCTCGTTAACCACACTGATGAAGTTCTGCTATGTCCCCAGGTGCTCAAATCCAAGGTAACTAAGCTGAATAGCATTAATCATTGTAGTTGGGTGAAGCCTCCGGCGGGATACCTTAAATTTAATGTGGACAAAGTTGCGGAAGGAGGCTATGGAAAGGCTGGTATAGGTGGATTGTTGAGAAACGCAGAGAACGTTTCGCTAATAATGTTCTCCAAGCATATTGGCTCAGTGGATGCTACTTCGGCTGAGCTTTTAGCTGTTAAAGAAGCTTGCATACTCTTCTTGAAATCCATATGGGCTAAGACCTTCAAACTGATTATAGAATCGGACTGCAGTATATTAGTTGAATGGTTCGAAAGACCGATGTCGGCACCATCCATTTTCAAAGAAGTAATCGAGGAATGCATAAACTTTTGTTCTGAAATTTCTTGGTCGATTCGTTCCGTTCCAAGAGAAGCAAACGCTACAACGAATAGGTTAGCAAAATCTGGTATCACCAGAATCACCCCTCTATGTTGGTTCTTAAAAGCCCCCTGATGCTATTTTTAGTTTACTGGACATTGTGAGTCGGTTTACTGGTCACAGTTAGTAGCTCTTGTTAAAAGATTGAAAAGCAAATTCTGAATCAGGGGTACTGGACCAAATCATTGTGTTTGAACGTTTATGTATGGTCGTATGGTATATGGCTATGTGGTATACTGGAGGGTGTAGTGGAAGTTAGTAGGAAGGGTAAGTAAGATTAGTAGTTGTGCTGGCAGTAGGTCTGCAGAATAAAATTTTGGTTCGAATGTTGTAATATTTTCTAACCATCAATAAGGTGCACTCTTTTTCCTCTGATTAGGATTATGGAAGTTTTTTAACGAGGCCCTTGTTATGGTTCCATTATCAATAAATAGCTATAACTAAAAAAACACTTTAAAGATAATGTTTTTCTATATACATATATAATCAGTCAACTTTTATTATCTAATTAGTAAATTAATTGTTACAGTACAATTCTCAACGACATTGACAAACAAAATCTAAAACCAAGTAAGAGAAATTATGCCTCCAAGCTCAACACAACATAAGATTAACTCTGTCAACTTTTACTCTACTCGAAGTCAATTTTTTTTTGAAAGGTTCAAGTGTTTGTGTCTTGGATGGCTTGACTATGAAGGGACGAGACTTAACATTTTTTATTAAGAGAGTTGTTTAAAAAAATTTAAACTAAGATATTAATAACGAGTTATATATTTTTAGGGGTTAAAAAAGTAATTTTATTATATATATACTTTTAACATTTTTACAGGGATCATGACCCAAACCTTATCACTAGTCTCATTATAAATAGTTTGCATTTCGACACATATTGGACTTTTAGATGATTTGTTGTCAATTGTAAGTGAGTTTCGTGAAAAGTCAATTTGAGAAGAAGACAAAAGAGTACAATATGAATGTTTTGGTACTAATCTTGTTGTGAAAATGGGTCAATGATGGGTGTCGATTGATTAGGGATGGCACGGGTCGGGTTTTTGGCCCACCCGAACCCGACCCGAAACTAATTATTCTAAACCCGACCCCGACTCGACCCGATCCAATTCTTAAAAAAATCCGACCCGACCCGAAAATAAATATTCTAAACCCGACCCCGACCCGACCCGACCTATAGAAAAAAAATTAATTTTAGGAACCTAATTGTAAAAAAATAATTTTAAGAGGCATAATTATAAAAAAATAATAATTTTAAGGACTAAAATATAAATAAAAAATTAATTTTAAGGACCTAATTATAAAAAAAATATAAATAGGGGGTATTATTACAAATATCCCTAAAAAATTTAGGAGAAAATTACACTATTAGTCCCGGGTCGGGTCGAGTCGGATTTTTTCACCCTAAAACCCGAACCTGACCTCACCCTACACAAAACCCGACCCGAACCTGATTTTTTCATAAAAATACCCGACCCAATCAGGCCGGGTCAGGTCAGAACCCGTCGGGTCCGAGTACCGTGCCCATCCCTACGATTGATGGCCAATGGTGACCAGAAAGTTCAATGCCTGAAATTGAAGTAGTTTAAAGTTTAGTGACAAAATAAATACACAAATTAAAAGATTTATATTATTCTCCAAAACGACATCGTTTTGAGCATTAATATAATCACATCAAAATGATGCTATTTTGGCCATGTCAACACATTGCTAGAATTGTCGTACATGACATTGTGTCATTTTCAACTTAATGCTCAAGTGGTATAGTTGTTTTTAGTCACACAACACATCCATAATTCAAGTACAAAAACCTAAAAAAACCGACCGAACAACTACATGAACAATCAACCATTGCTAAAGCTACATGCCCAGAAGAGCTACCCTTCCAAAAATGGCCACTCGAAAGACATCAGCAAGCAAAATAAGAATCTGCCCAACGTCTTTAAAAAACTAACTCTTTTTCAACAGCCGACCAAACCCAAGGAGTAGTTCTTGCAATCCCACCTTTTGCTAACTTATCTGCGGTAATATTACTATCTCTAGGGATGTGTTGAATAGACCATGAGAAGCCATTACAAATATTCAAACTCTCCGTTATAATCTCCAACACCGAAGGAGCAGAATTTCGGTGTGAGAACCAATTTACACAAGACCAACAGTCAGTTTCAAGAATGAGTTTGAAAGACTTTACCCAATTTGAGTTTCAGAACAGCAAGTAAGCCTCATCTAAATTTTAAACCCTACACCTTATAAAAAATACACCCTACTCTAAATTTTTTAAACCCTAACCACAACTCATAACTTTAAATTCTAAACTCTAAACTTATTTTTTAGTGTGGGAGCATAAATAGGGACACCGAAAAGGGCAGATGGTTTTTATTCATTTAAGTACCTCAAAAATAAGTTACTATAGTTTGCATTTTGGTTATTGTTACTATAGTTTCTAATAAACATGCAATATCCACTTTTAGGATCTTAAATCAATTGCAACTTGCATCTGTTTTAGAGGGGAAATGAACCCTTTTACATTCCAAGATATAATGATCATTGAGAGTTAGGAGGTAGACTCCCCAAGGTAGCATAATGTCACGCCCTATCCTTAAGCACCGAGGCCAACCGAGGCCAAATGAAGAGTTTTGGGCGTGCTCAATGCACCCATGGGCGTTTTAAGGCAAGGCATGAACCAAGGAAGGTTCTAGAATGCCCCAGAGAGGCCTACAACTCTCTTTCAACGTCTCCAAAGGGTTCTAGGAGGTTCCAGGACGCTCCACAACTATCCAGGCCCACCTGGAAGGACCTAGAAGGCTCGAGACAAGTTGGGAAGGCTCAAGACAAGTCCGGAAGGCTCGGAACAACTCCGGACATCTCTGGAACACTCTAGAAACCTATAGACATATGTAGAACTATAGGAACAATCTAGAATACCTTAGAGTATTGTAAATGTATGTGGATAAGTATGGAATTCTCTAGAGATATCTAGGCATCTTAGATACTTTAGGACGCAAGATCCTAACCGTTGGATCAAATAAATCTTAGCCGTCCATTGAGGAGGTTGGTGCCTATAAATAGGGCTACCTCCCTCATTTGTAAAGCATCCAAGTAGTCATTCACACAATCTCTTGTAAAGCTTCCGTTGTGCAATACAAGGTCCTTTCCTTGTAAACTCGTTTGCTCCTTCGTTTTGCCATAGCGTTGCGACATTAAGGCTTACTAGCATCGTGCCGAGAGTGCTAGTGCCGCACGGATTTGAGCCTGAAAGAATAAGTCCGTGACAGTTGGTATCAGAGCAAGTTCCGATCGCTTGGGAGCATGGCCAAGACCAGCAAAACTCAAGCCGCTAGCCCGTCCGAGACCGAGGTCACGCACGACCAAGGTGGGCAAGACGTAAGGGCTGACCCTGTCGAGACAAGGCCTCGTGCCAAGTCCAAAGACCTACTCTCTAGCTTGGAGTCGCGCCTAACTCGCGTGGAAGAAGGCGTATCGAGCATGGGTGCCCAAGTGGACGACCTTCATGAGCGGATTGAAGGCCTTGAGGTGGAGGATACCGAGATCCACACAGCCGTGAGGGCCATGAAGATCAAGCTAGAGGAGTCCCTGCGCGCGGAAATGGGTGAAGTACGCGACGCACTCATAGGAGAACTCACAAAGGTACGTGAGTCATTCCAATGTTAACTTACAACCGTGTATGCTCAACTAGAAGCATTGCAAGGCGACCTTGCCTTGTGCAAACGTGCTATGGCAGCCGGGCCAAGCACCACCGTGGAGGCAAGAAGGTTCGAGGTGCCCAAGCCTAAAACCTTTTCAGGGACACACAACGCCAAAGAAGTCGACAACTTCTTGTATGGCTTGGAGCAATACTTAGAAGCCGTTGGCATCAGGGAGGATGCCTCTAGGATCCAAACCGCAACCTTGTACCTCACCGACACCGCCATGCTTTGGTAGAGGAGAAGGCGTCTCGATGTCGAGAGAGGTACGTGCACCATCTCTACCTTCAATGATTTCAAAAGGGAGCTCAAAAGACAATTCTATCCGGAGAATGTCGAGGATGAGACAAGAGCTCGCCTTCGAAGGTTGAAGCAGTCGGGGAGCATCCAAGATTACGTGAAAGAGTTCACTAGCTTGGTGCTCGAGATCCCCCATCTGTCCGAGAAAGACTCGCTCTTCTACTTCTTAGATAGTCTCCAGAGTTGGGCCAAAACCGAGCTAAGGCGAAGGGGAGTCCAAACCCTTGCCGATGCAATAGCCGTGGCCGAGAGCCTTATCGACTACTCAAGCCACAAGGAGACCACCCCTAAGCCGAGGGATGAGAAGAGAAGTCATGCCAAAGGTGGGGGAGACAAGGGCTATCCCAAGGAGGGCCATCAGGAAGGCCACTCACCAAGGCACCGAGACTCGTCCCCTTGGAAGAGCAAGGACAAGGGTAAGTCCAAGGAATTCCAAGGTGCGAGGAAGTCACCACCGAGCAATTGCTTCATTTGTGATGGTGACCATTGGACGCGTGAATGCCCACAACGCCAAGCCCTTAATTCACTCCTAGCCAAGCACCGAGAAGGTAGTGACACCGGCAGTGGCGACGAGGGTGCACAAATGGGATCCTTGCAACTGATTTCAGCACTTCAATCAGAAGGGGACACCAAGAGGAACGAGGGAAGTTCCATCCCCAAGGGACAAGACACCGAGGGACTTAAGCCAGGGTCAAGGCTCGACGTGGAGCACAAGGACGACCCATCATCTCCGAAGGCCAAGAGTAAGGCCAAGTCACCGACCAAGCTTGCACGGGGTAAGCAAGGTGGCGTCACCAAGGTCAAGCCCACGAGAGGGAATCGTGGCAATACGAAGGCTAAGTCCGCACCAAAGGCCAGCACGAGGGTGAAGTGCTACCTATGTGAAGGACCTCATATGATGAGGTCGTGTCCGATACGAAAGCGACTTGTTGCCTACATCAAGGGGGTTGGTGGCAAGGCACAACCAGACATGATTACCCAAGATCGAGCTGCTAAGCCGAGGGTGAAGACGAGGGAAGCTAGGAGCCAAGGGAGGCACACCAGCAACACCCTAACAGCTCAACCGAAACGCGACGAGGGCATCGCGAGATCAGGTGGGGGAGGATGTCACGCCCCATCCTTAAGCACCGAGGCCAACCGAGGCCAAATGAAGAGTTTTGGGCGTGCTCAATGCACCCATGGGCGTTTTAAGGCAAGGCATGAACCAAAGAAGGTTCTAGAACGCCCCAGAGAGGCCTACAACTCTCTCTCAACGTCTCCAAAGGGTTCTAGGAGGTTCCAGGACGCTCCACAACCATCTAGGCCCACCTGGAAGGACCTAGAAGGCTCGAGACAAGTTGGGAAGGCTCAAGACAAGTTCGGAAGGCTCGAGACAACTCCGGACATCTCTGGAACACTCTAGAAACCTATAGACATATGTAGAACTATAGGAACAATCTAGAATACCTTAGAGTATTGTAAATGTATGTGGATAAGTATGGAATTCTCTAGAGATATCTAGGCATCTTAGATATTTTAGGACGCAAGATCCTAACCGTTGGATCAAATAAATCTTAGCCGTCCATTGAGGAGGTTGGTGCCTATAAATAGGGCTACCTCCCTCATTTGTAAAGCATCCAAATAGTCATTCACACAATCTCTTGTAAAGCTTCCGTTGTGCAATACAAGGTCCTTTCCTTGTAAACTCGTTTGCTCCTTCGTTTTGCCATAGCGTTGCGACATTAAGGCTTACTAGCATCGTGCCGAGAGTGCTAGTGCCGCACGGATTTGAGCCTGAAAGAATAAGTCCGTGACAATAATGTCATAACTTGGGTCCGAAATACATTTTGAAAAAAAACGAGTTTGATTTTAAAATTTGGGGAGTCACCATTGGTAATTTCGATAAGGTAGATCAAACATCAAATTGAAACTAGAGAAGAATAAGGTTCAGGAGTCGATTACGAGTAGAAAGGTTTCGCACCCCCACCACGCCTGGAGTCGGTACCTTAGTCGATTATCATATGTCTTAATGTCGGAACTTACAAATTTGGGTACATTTAATTTAAAATTCGGTTATAAATGATAGTTCATTTTAAGGGCCCATTATTAGGAGAATAAACAAAATTACGGCCGACACTTTTGGCGCTAGCCAAATTTACCTTTTATAATGGGACACCGCATTAACAATTTATATACCGGTATGCATCATGAACATGTTAAATTGACATGGCAAATATATCAAAGGTATAAAATAAAGAAAAATAAGTGCGAATTAGATTAAATTATGTAATTAGTCACCTGTGCCATAATAATACGAATCATATTTTGGGGAGGGTCACCGTAAAGTCGTAGAGAATCATTATACTGATTAATTAAAAATTTTATCCATACCATATATAATGCGGATTATACCGCATGGCGGGTCACCGCAAGGCCATAGAGAACGTTACATACAGTAATTAACATATCAAACATAATAATAATAACAATAATGAAAACAAGCAATAAAAGGACTAAATTGTGATAAAAAGTTTGCGGTGTGACCAATTAGGTTGAAAAATAAAATTAGAGAAAAATGCGATAAAGGCTCCTTCGTTAGTAAGACTTTGAATTATAGTTGGAAATCTAGTTTTAGTAGATTTCTTACATAAGAATCATCTTATAATCGCTTTCGACGTTATAATGAATTTTATGTCCAAAAGATGATGTGCATAACTTTTGCATTGAGCTAAGATTTCTTCTTCCCATCTTCACTTCAAGCATTCATCTATATTATAGGAGTAGAGTGACCCTTCATTTTATGTCTCAAACTCTTAAATTATTAGCGTGTATGAAGAGTTTAATCTTATTCTTTTGGTAGACATAGTTGACTCCATTGAAATATAAAAGTTTGTTGATGGGTTGGGAGTCACCGAAAACATCAAAAATTGATGTAGATGTCATGGATGACTTTGTTGATGATTAAACTCCCATTTGATCTTCTTAAGAGGTTGTTAAACATTCCAACGAGCTAAACTATAATACCAATTGTCGATTCAATCGATCAAGAATGCAGTCAAGATGGGGGTAAATTGACACTTAAAAAATTTGGTAGAAACTTTTGCAAAAACTGAAAATTTGGACACAAGTGACTTTAGAGTGATTCAACTTTCTCGCTGAAGTTTACATCTACTACCTTAGCTACCACACTAAAGATTTTACAAATTCACTAATTTGTTCAACCTTCAAGGATAAGGTATAACCTTACACCAACCTTAAAGATTTATACCTAAAAAATCTTGAGAACACTTTTAAAAAATAAAATACAAATAACAAACAATGAAAATCCTCATAAGCTAATTTTTCCCACAATTTCAGCTCATACCCAATAACACCAGAACAAATAAATACAATGATAAACAAGCCTATTGTTCAAGTAAGAAAGATGTAATTGAAATTTGAGTGCAATAATAGTTTTAGCTCAAAAGATGTTGCAATAGGCTTTCTTGATGTTCTCTAGATGTTTCGAGATCCTTTTTATACAATCTAATAGTTTTTTAGCCGTTTGAATTTGTTGGGTGAGTTTTGAAGTTGTTGGAAGCCATACATTCCGTTTATTTAAAGCTCACATGCATAATAGTTTCGAAACTTCTAGTATTAAAAGTCTTTGAGTAGAGAAATAAAAACTTAATCATTAGAATTCAGAGTTCCGAAACTTACACAATAGTTTTGAAACTCCAATATCAGTATCGAACTATTCTTAAAATTTTGAAACTTTAAAACTCTATAGAATTTGAATTATCGAAACTCTTTTAAGAGCTTCGAAACTTTGTTGCGTGTTTTAATTTTAAGAGTCAACAAGTTTTTGACTTTTTAATATCTTTTAAGTGAAATATGAAGGCCAAAACACTTGAGCATTATAAAAAATCTTTGAGAACATTATTTAATGTTCTTAACAAATTTTTGGTTCAAAGTTATAATTTTCACATTTTATAAAATAATTCAAACTTTAAGTATATGTTATATAAAAATATTTATACAACTATCAAATTTGATTAATTTAATGATAATTTTATAATAATTTGATAAAACTTAATGACAATTTTGTTACAATTTTATAAATTTAATGATTATTTTGTACCTTTTGAAAGGTTAATGATCAAAACAATTATTTTTTTATAATTTAATGACTTGTGTATTTTACCCTAATTTTTATTTTTTAAAATACCATAAACTTTAGGGCAAACTAACTATTTATACTAACATGGTTTTGTAATTTATAAACTTTAGGGTAAACTAACTATTTATACTAACATGGTTTTGTAATTTATTTTTATAAATTTTCCCTCATCGTCAGCATTATATGTGGCATTTTTTTAATAATTTTATTTGACCAATGAATTGGTGACACCCATTGGCAAAATAAAATCAAGCATAACCAACAACTGCTAGGAATCAATCCTTTATCTTCTTGAAGTAAGGCTGTAAATGATACGAGACACGCGAGCTACTCGAGCTCGACTCGATCAAAATTCGGTTAAAGCTTGATTCGATTGAACTCGACTCGAGCTCGAATTCGGTTCGAGTTTTTAAAGAGCCGAGCCGAGCTACTTGATACCCGACTCGAAAAGCTCGTGAGCTACTAAAAATATAATATATTAAATTATTTTTTATAATTTAAAATCTAAATTTCTAAACTTAAAACCCTAAAAATAACTTTCAAACCCTAAAATCTAAATCCTAAAATCTAAACCCAACAATCTAAACTTTTAAACCCTAAACTAACACCCTAAACCCTAAAATTAGCAAGCTTGAGTTTACACAGCTTGTGTATCAAAGTTTTTTCTTGATAGAGCTTTAAATGAGACGTGATAGATGGCGAGCTACTCGAGTACGACACGGTCAAAGATTGGTCGACACTTGACTCGATTAAGCTCGAATCAAGCTTGAACTCGACTTGAGTTCCTAACGAGCTGAGTCGAGCTCAAATTTCTCAGGCTCGTTAAAAATTACTTAAGCTCAAACTCGACTCGAAATCTTAACGAGCCGAGTCGATCTCAGCCCTACTCGAGCTCGATTCGGCTCGTTTACACCCATATCTTGGAGAAAGTACAAGCGCTCAACCGGCTAAATTATACAAATATACACATTAAAAAGTTTAATTAAATAAATATCCCCCAATTAAAATTATTTAGAAAAATTTCTCTTTTTAATACAGAACGAAGTCGTGTCTTGTCAAAAGCGACTTTTAAAAATCGCGTTCTATAGACGAGACATGACTTCGTCTTACGTGTTCAGGTCTAATTAATTTTTTGATGAATATATTTGAATAATTTAACCTGCTCAACCATTGAGCCAAACTAGCTTTTTGTGTTAATTCTAAAAAAAATTATATTTAACTTACACTACCTTACCACCACAAAATAAAATGTTTCCACAAGAAATATAATATGGGATCTTATGCACAAAATTGAATATGTTTAATCATTGAGCAAAGCTAAAAATTTATTTACATTCCACCTAATTAACTGTTTAATTTAAATAATTGCTAAATTAAAAATTAAATTAAATTATTTTCTCATTTTTATCAAAAATAATAATCTAATGAGCAAAACAAAAGTACGAAAATAAATTAGGCACCAATACCCTAAACTTTATTTTGCTCAATCAGCTATGAGCGTAATTTGTATAACGAGTGTATATCTTTTTCATTATTTTCGAGTTTGTGAAGAAGCATTGTTTGCCTTGCTTGAAGAAATTAAAAGTAGTCACATGATTGAAAGAAAACTTTTTTTGATTAATTATTGGAAAGAAATTGACAAATGTAATTACTTTAGGGGAAAAGAATATAAAAATGAATTTGTTATTTTTTATTAAAAGTATAAATTAATATAAAAATTATGAATAATATGAAAATGAATTTGTTATTTTTTATTAAAAGTATAAATTAATATAAAAGTTATGAATAATAAAATTCAAATCTCAAAAATATTAAATTTAATCGATAGATAATTTAGAAAATGGGCCTGGTTAGAGTATTGACTCAAAATTGCTCTCATTGGGCCTTTGAAACTACACTTTACACTTAAAAAGAGAACCCAATGAGCTAATCCATGTCTTTCAAGCCTGGTATGTGCATTGGATTTGTGTAATTTTATTGTCTTCCTTTTGGTTATAGAGGCTTTGTCCTGATTAATCTGGACCGAAGCGCGTTGTACATCTGACTTTGGTGGATGACTCTTTCAGTATGAATTTTTTGCATACACAAGACATCGAACTTTAAATATACTTAAACGATGTCAAACTATTTATCATCTTCAAAGTTATTAAGTCATGACGGTCGGTTACTAGTTCTTGGAATCCAAAATCACTCGGATTTAATAAAAGGTGTACTCCAATTTTGTGAAACATCCACACTCGTGAAGAGGAATAAATGTATAGATGCATTTATCCAACTGCTAACTGAAAGCTTAGCTAGCAATGAGCATGGGAAAACTGATTGCTGCAATTTCTCAAAGGGTCCACCACTTTGTGTGCTGATGTACGAAAGATTAAATGGAATGAAATGCACTACAATATTATATATATAGTGAGCTCCAGCTGTAGGTTTGGAGCAATACTTAAAAAAAACCGTATCACAGATTTATAGATTATTGGTTTTAATAGTTTCGAGTTTAAATTGTTTTGAGTTCGTATAATTTCGAATAAGTAGGTTTGAATGATTAAAATTAGGTTGTATGAAATTATTATTCACATAAACTCCGTTATGAATTAAACATGGAGGCATGGAGGGTGCTCATTTGCATGCCTTTTTTGACTTAATTAAAATGGTGTTACGCATCATCTGGAATTCTAGATGAGGGGCCTCACTGCCGTCCACTCCATATTCCTTATCTTTTCATCTTTAATTTGGACTGTTTATACCTAATCTTAGCTCATCAATTTGGTTTTTTAATATTAAAAACTTTTTTATTTCGAATCTAATGGTTTAAAGTCTAAATCATGAATACAAACATAGTTGAAAAACTACAGAAGTTTCTGGTTCCCACTTTACAGAGTGGAGTTGGCTATTCCTATATATACACAAGTCCTTCATTCTCAAGCTTTTGTGGAATTTGTAAACATAAATCAATAAGAAGCAGGCGCCATGGGTGGAGGCAATGGCCAGAAATCGAGAATGGCTCGCGAGAAACACATGGAGAAAAACAAACCCTCTAAGGGTATGGTTTCTTTACAATCTTAAGCTTCGAGTAAAGTTTTAGTTATTTTCATTTTGAATGTGATGTAGGTAGTCAGCTGGAATCAAACAAGAAAGCCATGACCATTCAGGTAAAGTTTAAAATCTAAATGAAAAGATCTCATGTCCTTGTGCCTTGCACAGTAACTGAGAAGTAGGTTTGTTCAATATGCTGATTGATGGTTGCAGTGCAAGGTCTGCATGCAGACATTCATATGCACCACATCAGAGGTGAAGTGCAGAGAACATGCTGAAGCAAAGCACCCTAAATCCGACATCTCTGCTTGTTTCCCTCACCTTAACAAATGAATTAAGTAATCCATAAAGAAAAAAAAAACTAGAACTTGCAAATTGGAATCAAGGTTCCATTTCTTGTATTCTATGTCATTATGTCTGAAAAGCTTCTGTTAAAAGTTCTTTGCCAGGGTATTGGATGTCATGTCATACAATTTCAAATTGTTTGTGTTAATGTGGTATGCGTGCTATAACTTGTTGCCTAAAACTTGCCCATTTATAATCCAAAATATATTGTGAAATCATAGAAGCTGAAGCATAATCAGACAATGATCGAATGGCTTAGCCTTTGTATGGGCGAGGTGCCCTCTTTTTCTTCGTCGCAGCTTCTGAATATGTGGTTTTTAGTAGACCTGGCAAACTTGACCCGAGACCCGAAACCTGAACCGAATTACCCGAACTAAGACCCGAACCTAAACCAAAATTGACCCGAAATCTGATCCGAAATTTGATCCGAACCAAATGGACCCGAACCAAATGGACCCGAACCGAATAGACTCGAATCGAATGGACCCGATTAATATAAATAAAGAAAAATAAAATATGAACAACCGCACAAGTCACTAAAATGTCGAATATATTGACTTTATAATGTCATATATAGGGTGTAAAAATTTGACCAACCTAAAAATTTGATTAAAATTGATTGATCTCTCATTGAACCGAAAATAACCGAACCAAAATCAACCGAACCGAAAATAAACCGACCTGAAATGACCCGAAACACAACAGACCCGAACTAAAACCGAACCGAAACCGAATCTGAACCGAAAATATCAGACCCGAAATAACCGAAACTGAAATGACCCGAACCGATTGACCCGTTTGTCACCTCTAGTTTTTACTCGGTGCTTCAGGTTTAGATTTTTATGTTAGAAAGAAGGGTTAAATTCGAAATAAATGTGACGAAGTTAAAAATAATTAAAGTAAAGAAATTACAGTAATTAAATAGACAGAGATAAACAAAAATTAATATTAAAATAACTGAAAAAGGGGTTGATTGAGGCCTGCACGAACACAGTTTCTTTAAGACAGATTCGACCACTCCGGGTGCTAAAGGCATTGATCGTTGGTCTCCAGGATACAACAGTCGAATGAAATTCTGCAGCAACACTACGGGAGATTCCCTGAACAATCGCGAGCCTTCGACTATCACCAGAAAATACTATGCAGTTTTGAAGAAAGAAACAATTTTGGTTGTGTTTTAAAACTGAAAATTGTTCATGTATTTATAGGGGAAAATTAGGGAAAACATGAAAAAATATTATACCAATCATGCCCCTAATCGGAAAACATGAGTGGGCTGCAAACATGAGAAAATATTATACCGATCATGCCTTGTCCTAGTCCATATTTACCGTCTTGATAGCCCAATATGCTCTGTGTTCTATCTCAATAGTTAAATGACAAGTTTTCCCATAAATGGGTCGATAAGGTGACATCCCCAATGGTGTCTTGAATGTTGTTCTGTAGGCCCAGAGTGCATCATTTAGATGTAAAGACCAGTCCTTTCGAGTAGGTTTAACCATCTTCTCTAGGATGTTCTTTACTTCTCTATTTGATATCTCTGCCTGCCCATTGGTTTGAGGGTGGTATGTTGTTGCAATTCGGTGCTTCACTCCGTACTTCTTTAATGCACTAGCAATTACCCTATTGCCGAAATGTCTCCCCTCATCGCTAATTATCGCCCTTGGGATGCCAAATCTTGAGAAGATGTGCTTGTGAAGAAATCTTTGCACGGTCTTGGCATCGTTCTTTTGAGTGACGATCGCTTCTACCCATTTGGACACGTAATCTACTGCCAGTAGGATGTATAAATTCCCACAAGAGGCTGGGAATGGCCCCATGAAGTCGATTTCCCAAACATCGAAGATTTCGACCTCAAGTATGTTCTGCAGTGGCATCTCATGCCTTCTTGATATATTCCCAGTCTTTTGGCATTTGTCACAGCTCTTGTAGAAAGCTTGTGCATCCTTGAACAGTGTAGGCCAATAGAGACCGAATTGCAGAACCTTGGCAGCAGTTTTATATCCCCCTAGGTGTCCTCCATAGGGGGCAACATGACAGTGGTGAAGCACTACTTTTTGTTCGTCCTGTGGTATGCATCTCATGATAATCTGATCTGCACAGTGCTTAAAGAGAAGAGGTTCGTCCCAATAATAATGTTTTGCATCATTTTGGAACCCCTTCCTTGCTTGGTAATTTAGTTCAGGAGGTAATAACCCACTTACAATATAATTGACAATGTCAGCATACCAAAGGGTTTCAGAAAGCTTACCTGCCGCCATAGCTGTCGCGGCAGTGCTGGTGGCAGCAAACAACTGCTCATCTGGGAAGGTTTCCAGTATGTTGGTCTTATCTGTCGTTTGATTTCTTCCCATCTCCAGCCTTGACAACTGGTCTGCTACTTGGTTTTCGGTTCCCTTTTTATCCTTGATGTCAATGTCAAATTCTTGCAGCAGCAGAATTCAACGTATCAGTCTAGGTTTTGCATCCTTTTTGGTGAACAGATACTTTAGTGCTGAATGGTCTGTATAGACCACCACCTTCGTTCCAAGTATATACGGACGGAACTTATCAATTGAAAACACCACTGCTAGTAGCTCATTCTCTGTTGTGGTGTAGTTTATTTGGGCATCATTCAGCGTTTTGATGGCATAGTAAATCACATGGAAGAGCTTATCCTTCCTCTGCCCTAATGTTGCCCCGACAGCAAAATCACTGGCGTCACATATTATCTCAAATGGCAAGCTTCAGTCTGGTGGTTGTACGATCAGGGCTGTTACCAGTTTCTCCTTTAAAATTCTGAATGCTTCAGTACATTCAGTGTTAAAGTTAAAGGGGAGATTTTGTTCCAACAAGTGGCAAAGGGGCTTGGTAATCTTCGAAAAATTAGCTATGAATCTTCGATAAAACCCTGCATGCCCTAAGAAACTTCGAATCCCCTTGACTGTGGTGGGTGGCGGCAACTTTTTGATAACCTTTATTTTGGCTCTGTCCACCTCTATGTCGCGGCATCTAACCTTGTGGCCCAGTACTATGCCTTCATCCACCATAAAATTGCATTTTCCCAGTTTAAAACCAAGTTCGCCTCTTCGCATCTCTCAAGGACCTTCTGTAAATTGCCTAAACAATCCTCGAAGCTGTCTCCAAAGAAGAAAAAGTCGTCCATGAAAATTTCTAGGAAATCCTCCACCATATCGGAGAATATTGCCATCATGCACCGTTGGAAGGTTGTTGGTGCATTGCAAAGCCCAAATGGCATTCTTCGAAAGGCATAGATGTCGTACGGACATGTGAAGGTGGTTTTCTCTTGGTCCTCCGGTGCGATTGCGATTTGGTTATAACTTGAGTAACCATCAAGAAAACAGTAGTAAGTCTTCCCCACTAATCTATCTAGCATTTGATCGATAAAGGGTAAGGGGAAGTGGTCCTTTCGAGTAACTTTATTAAGCTTCCGGTAGTCCATACAAACCCTCCAACCGGTCACCGTCCTGGTTGGGATTAGTTCGTTTTCCTCGTTCGTTACTACGGTTATGCCTCCCTTTTTTGGCACACGTTGCACCGGGCTCACCCACTTGCTATCCGAGATGGCATAAATTATTCCGGCATCAAGCCACTTGATGATTTTTTTCCGCACAACCTCTCGCGTAGCCTCGTTCAGTCGTCTCTGGGCATTGATAGTTGGCTTATGGTCATCCTCCAAGAGGATCTTGTGCATGCATAACGCCGGACTAATGCCTTGGATATCATCTATAGTTCATTCAATTGCCTTTTTACGCTGTTGTAGCATCTTGACCAGCCGTTGTTCCTGTTCCTGCATCAACTTGGAAGAGATTATTACGGGCAACGTATCATTTAAACTAAGAAAAACATATTTAAGCTGCCCTGGCAGAGGTTTAAGGTCTAGAATAAGTGGCTGTTCAATGGAAGGCTTTTGGATTACATGTTCATTCGAGGTATAATTCAAAGGCTCGAAGAACTTACCTGGACGTGTGCCTATCCAATTTATCTCCTCAAGACCTTCAGTGTTGGATGATTCTGTGTCTGAGGAGCCATTGTCGTCGTTGCTGCCGTGACAGTCTTCAGGGTGACTGCGGTGGCAGTGACCAAACTTTCTGTCGTGGCAGTTCGACCTGATGCATGGTTGGTCAAGGACTACTTCAGAGATTGCTTTGCACTCTTCCTCTGCATCAACTTGTTTTATTGCTCGGAGAACATTAAGTTTGATTTGCTGATCATTCACTCTCATCGTCAGTTCTCCTTTCTCGACATTGATCACGGTTCTGCCTGTGGATAGGAAGGGTCGCCCCAGGATGATCGGTGCTTTTTCATCTGCTCCACAATCTAAAACAAGAAAGTCAGCAGGAAAAATAAACTTATCAACTCTTACTAGGGGTGTAAATGAACAGAGCGTTCGACGAACTGTTCGTGAACCGTTCGTATAACGTTCGTTTATGTTCGTTTATTAAGCTAAATAAACGAGTATGAACAAAAAATTTATGTCCGTTTAATAAACGAACGAACACGAACATAGGTGTGTTCGGCTCGTTTATGTTCACGGACAAACTCGTTTATGTTCGTTTAGAAGCTCACTTATAGACTCGTTTATGTTCGTTTAAAGGCTCGTTTATGTTCGTTTATAAGCCCATTTATGTTCGTTTATTAGCTCGTTTATGTTCGTTTATAAAGTTCAAAGTAGGGGTGTAAGACAATGTAAAGAACTGACTTACACCGGTGTAAGTTGCCTTTATTTCAATTTCTATTTTTTTCTTTCTTCAAATCATGAGTTCTATTTGTTTCAAATCTCAGGAATTAAAATCGAAACAAAATATGAAAATATGTAATTTTTAGTCTAAAAATGTGTATAAAATTATAAACTTTAAATTTGAAAATTTTGCTAAACTAAATAATAAATTCGGATTCGGATATAAACCATATTATAAACACTCGTCTCCTTTGAAAATAACCCCTAGTTCAAAGTATATAAACTATATTATAACCCTAATCACCCTTTTCCCTAATTTTTGTAGCCGCACCCCTTTGAAAATAAACACTCGTCTCCCCACCCTTTCTTCTGATCAACCTTCGACTATCGGGGTTTCGGTTCTCCCTTGCGCCACTGTTCGCCGTCACCCTCTCCGTTCGTCGCCACCAACCATTCGAATCTTTGTGTCACCTTCCTTTCATCTTTTCTGCCAATCTCTTCTGTTCGCCGCCACCAATCATTCCAATCTTTGTACCGCCTTCCTTTCATCTTCTCTGCCAGTCTCTTCTGTTCGCCGCCACCAACCATTCAAATCCTTGTGCCGCCTTCCTTTCATCTTCTCTGCTAATCTCTTTCGTTCGTGTGTGTTGGGTGAGTACCACTATCAAATTCATATTGGTTCTATAATCTACATCAGCAGTTGCAGCTCCAGGTTTCTCTCGCCATCATTTTATTCTTTTCTTTTATCTCTTGATTTTTCCAACTCTAAAAAGAAGGATTACAATTAACTGAGTTGAGAATATGTAATTTTGTCCTTCTTTAACTAGAAGAAGAGAAACAAAACAAATTGAACCGAATATCAGTACTTGTCGCAAGCTTATCAACGATTTTCGGGCTAGTTCTGGTTTCTGCCTTCGGTATCCTCATCTGGAGGAGAAACAATCAAGGTATGCACAGATGGAGTAATCTTCATGACAAACATTTACAAATTCATTTCATATTTTTATGCCGGCCTTTGATTTCGATACAGACAAAGAAAACAGTGAAGAAATGCAATTACTTGACTTGGTAAATGAGCACACGGGGGGAATTTTTAGTGAAGAGAATGTGGGGAAATCTCAGGAGTTCCCTTCTTTTCGGTTGGATAATTTACACGCAGCGACGACTCATTTTTCTGATGATAACAAGCTCGGACAGGGCGAATTTGGTCTGGTATACAAGGTAACCATAACCTAGAATATGTATCTAAGTTAGCTTTAGAACTACTCTGTGTGAATATGTTACATAAACGAATGCAATTATTCCAGGGCACACTGGCTAATGGTAAAGAAATTGCAGTTAAAAGGTTATCGAGAACTTTCGGTCAAGGGTTGTCGAGTTCAAGAACGAAATCGTGCGAATTGCTAGATTACAGCTTAGAAATCTTGTGAAGCTTTTAGGATATTGCTTGGAGAAAAACGAAAAGTTGCTTGTTTATGAATTCATGCCCATTGGAAGCCTAGACGTGTTCCTGTTCAGTTTGATCCTCCAACCTTTAACTAATTGCATCAATTAGTGGCATGTGAAAGTAAATAGGACAATTATAAATCTAGTTTGCATATCAGAAGTATAGAGCATAATTTTGTGTGCATGAATGGATCTTTTGTAGTTGTGATATTGCTACTAACTTTTGATAGTCTATGATATCGGCTATGGTTTCTTAGGAAAACGGAGGAGCGAGAGCCTAAGGAACAAAGACCCAAAGTAAAGGAAAAGAAATCGGCTATGATACTTCCACATATTCTTAGATGAAAATGTTTGTGGATGTTTCTTTTATTTTTTGTTATTTTTGTGGATGTTTTAGGATGAAAATACTTGTGAATGTTTCTAAGAATTTGAATTTTTATGCTTTTATTTTGTTGTTGTGGTACGTTATATAAGTTAATGGTGAAGTTTATGTTGGTTTTATTTTATTTAATTTAATTCCTGCTTGTTTAGTTAAAATTCTAGAAAACATAAACGAACATGTTCGCGAACGCTAAACGAATATGTTCACGAACGCTAAACGAATATGTTCGCGAACGGTAAACGGACAAGTTGACGAACGGTAAACGGACAAGTTGACGAGCATATATAAACAATCATGTTCGTGAACGCTAAACGAACACGTTCGTGAACGTTAAACGAACAAATTGACGAACATTTAAACGAACATGTTCGTGAACATTAAACGAACATGTTCGCGAACATTAAACGAACCGAGCCCGAACGCATCAAAAAATAAACGAACCGAGCTTGAACATACCATTAAAAGTTTAAACGAACACGAACCGAGTTCGGACACCTTTAAAAATAAATAAACGAACACGGACATACCCTTGTTCGTTCAAGCTCGGTTCGTTTACACCCCTAACTCTTACCAAGATATCTTTGATCTTCCCTTCCGATTGTACGTAAGAGCGGTCTGCCAACTGCAGCATGACTGTCGTGGGCCTTGCTTGTCCAATACATAGTTTCTGAAATACAGATTTGGGCATTAGATTTATGCTAGCACAAAGATCACAAAGTGCCTTACCCACGAACTTATCGCCAATTATGCATGGTATGGTGAAGCTCCCAGGGTCCTTCTTCTTTTGGGGTGGATGCTTATGCAAGATTGTCATGCATCCTTTTGTCATCTTTACTGTTTCAAATTCTCCGAGTCTGGACCTTTTGGACATTGCATCATTGAGAAACTTAGTATAACCAGGCATCTACTTAATGGCCTCTAGCAGCGGTATATTAATATGTACTTGCTTAAAAATATCATAAATTTTCTTAAGATGGTACTCATGTTTCTGTTTTTGTAACCGCTGTGGAAAAGGGGGTGGAGGATGGTAATCTTCAAGGCGTTCTTCACATGGAATTCGGATCTGCTTAAGTTGGGTTGGTTTAAGATTAGGACATATGGGGTAATGAATTTGGTAGTTACGTTTTTTACTATATATTTGGTAATGAATTACGTAGGTGGGGTGAGATATGTTGTAGGTACAAATTTTCTTACGCGTTTTTTAACATATATGGTAATCCTTTAAGAGATAAGGTAGCTACAAAATTATTTACCATTAGTTGGGTTGGTTTACGATTTGGAGAAATGGGTACTAAATTCGGTAGTTACCTCATCTACTATAATATGTATAACGAATTACGTAGGTGTGTAGCGATATGTTGTAGGTACGAAATTTCTTACGCATTTATAATTTAAGGGTAATCCTTTAAGAGATGTGGTAGCTACAAAATTCCTTACCATAAGTTGGGTTCGTTTAAGATTTGGAGAAATGGGGTAACAAATTTGGTAGTTACCTTCTTTACTATATAGTTTATAACGAATTACGTAGTTGAAGTGAGATATGTTGTAGGTACAAAATTACTTACTCTTTTTGTAACATATAGAGTAATCCTTTAAGAGATAATGTAGCTACAAAATTTACTACCATGATAAGCTTTTCAATAACTACCATTTTCCTTACACATACTGTAACAAATTAGGTAATCGTGTTATAACAAATTTCGTAGGTATCGACTACCGATATTACCAGGAGACCTAAAATTAACCTAATTTTAAGGGTCTTAGCGCTAGAATCACCCACCGATCCATTAATATCAGCCCAAACCAAACACAAATAAAAGGAAAATGAGGGAGGAAGAATCCATGCGGTAATAACAAAAACAAAAGTATGATAAACAAAACAAACCAAAAAACGAAAGTTAAATCTATGATTGGCTTGGCTCCAATCCGTACTAGAATGGCAGATATTGAGAGGACTTCAAATTTATAGAAATTGACATTGTTTTTTTTTTCGTTCATTTTTTTTTAAAATTTCACAAAATTTATAATTTTTAAGAAAATAACTTTATACTTTTATAAATATATAAATTTCGATATATTTTATAAATTTTTTTTGAAATTTTTAGTTTTCTGAAATTATTGCTTAAAATTATTAAATTAAAATTTTATTATAATTGAGGGGTCAAAAGAGATTAACCATTACGTTAATGTGTCACATAATGACAGAATTTGGTGGGAACAGGGGGGACATGGCCCCAAAATTTTAAAATTTACAATTTCAACCTTTAAAAAATTAAAAATATGTTTAGGCTCGTTCAAGTATTTGAATGCCTCCAAAATTTGAAAATTTATCATATGGCCTTTGAAATTTTTTAAAATCTCATTATGCCCTTCCAATATTTGAAAATACTTATTTCCTTAAATTTTTAAAATTTTCTCATTAATATATATTTATATGTATTTATATATTGAAGAAACCATAGCAAAACTTATCTTTGAAATTTTACGTTAATATATATATATAAGACGAGATCCACTGATTAGCCTAGCGACTAAGGATACTCATATTGCCTCATCTTGTATGGGTTCGACTCCCGCTATAGGAATGTAAAACCTCTCTGACCATTTTAAAAAATATCTAGTTGCCGCCACCCCCCCCACACACACACTCGAGTTCCAAGATCCACTATTGGTGTCACATCACCCCTTAACTGAAAGTAACGGCGTGGTAACCATTTTATAACAGTTTAAAAAAAATTTATGACCATTTTATAACTTTTTAAAGTTCACCAACCAAAGCGATCATTTAAGCATAGTTTAATGACTTTCAATATACTTTACCCTAAAATTTAAATATAGTAGTAGTAGATGAGATTTTGATTGAAATCTGAACCGGTAATTAATGTCAATGTTTCATCAATAATGTATTTCTTTAACTATCAAGTAATATATATATATTGCTCACCCCTTGTTGTCCCAGTGGAAAAGGGTGATGTAATTTATTTAGGTGATCCGGGTTCAAGCACCAATTATGCATGGTGTGTGTGCCTTATTAAGGGCTTGTTTTTGGTTGCGTTTCACAACCAAAAATCACTTTTTTAAGTGCTTTTAGTTAAAATATGATGTTTTTAGTTGCTTTTAAAACTAGCTTTTTTACCCAAATCAAAAAGCTGAATTTTATAGCTTCTTGGGTGGAAAAGCTAGTTTAAAAATAAAATTATTTTTTTACTTTTATTATTTAATTATAATTTATTATTAAAATAATGTTTATTCATACTTTATATTTTATAATATTTATATTGAGAATAAAATTGTTTTATTTGTACTTTATTTTATATTTATTATTAATGTGTAAGTGGTATGTCCGTATATATTATAGAATGTAGTTTATATTTTCAAATTAAATTTTATAAAAAATAATTTTTTTATTATAATTAAAATTGATTTATTTCATAAATCATAACATTAATTAAATTGAACAATCACCCAAATTTACTTTTACTTTTTAATATTATGTCTAAAATAGACTTTTTATCTCATGAAAATCACTTTTTGACTTCAATGACAAACAATAACCAGCTTTTCAAAACTACTTTTCAACAGCTAGTTTGAAAATCACTTTTTTCACCGCATTTTTTAAAAGCAACCACAAACTAAGCCTAAGAAAGACTAAAAAAATTGAACAGATGCTACCTTTGTATCACACCAATATATTTAAAAAATAATATATATATATATAAATTTAAGTATAAGAGCTTAAAAATTTAAGATTATTATGACAAAAAAGAAAGTTTTTTTTGTCAATGGGATAATTCATTAATATAAATGAAAAAACAACAAACATAGCAAACAAGGCCCATATTCCAACAAAGGCCACACGGGCAAGAGAGCCTAAAACAAAGACCAAGTTATCCTAACCCTAGAGACCAAGCCAAAACAGTTTGCGGCGGTGAGCTTCAGAGGAGAAGTGACACCGATCATCGGGGTCAAACAGGTGGTTCTTGACGGTTGTAGATTCCGACAAGTATTCTTAGGGTTCAGGCTAACAGGAACGGCAAAAGTCGGGCCACATGGGCACCCTTCACGATGGTGATGCCAACAGAGACGCCAACGATCACCGAGGAAAGAGCGGAGAAGGAAGCAGAACCAAAGGACACCGCTGACTGTTGGCGAGCTGAGCGAGAAAGGGGAAACCATTACAAAGGTTAGAAAGGTCAACCAAAATTAAATGTGGAAGTGAAAACAAAATCTTAAAAAAATCGTGGGAGAAAAAATGTGCTGAATGGGTGTGGAAGTGTAGGGTGGGATCCACAGCATATGCAATCAGACGCGGCGAAACGATGGAATCGAGCAAGCAAGCCTTTTGCTTTTCTTTTCTTTTTTGTTTAATCCACTGACAACTTCCTTTACTATATCAATCAGCACTCAACATTCATCTTGGTAAAAACTACTTCGAACATAATGAGAAAAAAATCCATCTCTATTCAAAAACAATATCGGATTAATTGTTTAAAATTATGAATAATAATTAATTGATTTTTTGTCAAAATCTTTAAAGATAAACACGGAAGAAGGCATCCAAGTAATTTAACCTTTAGCATTTCATTGTTGGTTAAAATTAGAGATGTAAAAACAAGTTAGAACTTGAAAATCTGCTTGAAATCTGCTCGAGTCAGAACCTGATTTGACCTGAGAATTCGATGACCTGAATTGTAACTGACTATTGTTGACCCGAACCCGAGTTGAACCTGTTACTGTAGCAACCGAACCCGATCTGCGTCCGACTGAAAACGACCCGAACCCAAATCTGACCTGTTAATTTTGACCTGAAACCCGACCTGTATCTGACTGAAACGAACTCGAACCCGAGACCGACCTAGCAAATTACCTGATATTACCCGACTGAATCGACTCGAGATCCTATTTTACCCGACCTGTTATGAACCCGACATGTTTCGAACCCAACCTGTTTTGAACTCGAACTGTTGTTGACCTGAACTGATATTGACCCGAAATCCATGACTTAATGAATTAAAAAAGTTCATAAATATACATATGATGTGATATATATACGCACACATGACACATAATACATAAATACATACATACACACATAAGTACATATAAATTAGTATATATACACATACACATACATGATACATGAATCATGATACATATATATAATATATAAAACATATATATAAACATGATATATATAACATATACATAATACATATTTATGTAGTACATATTATATATAACATATATTACAATATACATATATTACAGATTATATACATAAACTATTATGTTTTCTCTTATTAGTGCCTAAACTATTTTTTGCTTCTATTAGGTGCTCAAATTATCTCATTTTTTCTTTTTAGGTACCTAAATTTTTTTGCCCCTTTTAAGTGTCCAAACTATTAGTTTTTGCCTCTTTTAAGGTCAAATTGAAGCACCTAAAAAACGAAATAGTTTAGGCACCTAAAAATGAGATAATTTGGACATTTATTTTGATATTATTTTTTTTTATAAATATATATATATATACAAAAATCAACTATTATAATACATAATATTTTTATATATTGACACACACCAAAGTACACATAGACTAAAAGAGCAATTATGCAAAATTTAACCCTACTCATAATGTAAGATTATAGTTAGAAACCTTCATTAAAAAGAACTTATAGTTACAACCAAAACATTTATAAATTTATTTCGAATCCAATACCGCACGAGGATTATGTAACCCTTTGAACTCCTCAACACGGACCACACCTAAGTCCCAACGACCTAAGCCTACTGGTACAACTTCCCAAACTTTGTAACAATTCGCCACGTGGAGATTGTGCCAGTTTCCAAGGCCTACTGATGTTGCCCATTTGTCATGCCTTAAAGTTGTCAATGATATATATATAGTAACAATCATCAGACTGTACTGTTAGGGTTTAAGGTTTATCATTAGGGTTTAGGGTTTTATATTTTATAATATATCTTCGTATATATGTATATATACAACCCTAAACTCTAAATCATAAACAATAATGATAACTCATAAACCCTAAAGCAACACCCTAAACCCTAAACCCTCGAATATAAATCATAAACCCTCGAATATAAAGATTAACTATTAAATCATAAACCCTAAATCTTTAACCCTAAACTCTAAACCATAAACAATAATACTAACTCATAAACCCTAATGCAACACCCTAAACCCTAAACACTCTCATATGAACCATAAATCCTCGAATATAAACCCTAAGTCTTAAATCATAAACCTAAACTAAAAACCATAAAACCTTAAACTCTAAACTATAAACAATAATGATAACTCATAAACCCTAATGCAACACCCTAAATCCTCGAATATAAACCATAACTCTCAAACCTTAAACCCTAAACCCTAACTCTTAAATCATAAACCTTAAACCATAAACAATAATGATAGCTCATAATCCCTAATGCAACACCTTAAAACCTAAACTATGGAATATGAACTATAAACCATAAACCTTAAACACTAAAACCCTAAACCCTAAGCCATAAACAATAATGATAACTCATAAACCCTAATGCAACCCCTTAAACCATAAACACTCTAATATGAACCATAAACCCTCGAATATAAACAATATAAAGAGGGAAAGATGGACCCAATCGTATGATGAAGGTCGACGATACGGGCAGATGAAAACCAACCTTGTGGAGTGCATAAATGGTGTATTAAAAGGAACACGCCATCTCCCAACAGCTAGCTTGGTGAGAGAGACGTACTATAGGTTGGCTAAGGTTTGGTCCGATAAAGGGTCAGGAATTCAAGCTATGATAAATAGGGGGCAAATTTGGTATGAAGATCTTGTGACAAAGATGGAAAAGAATGTGAATTTGGCAAGATTGATGGTTGTTCACGGGTTCAACCTGAATGGACAGATTTTTAATGATGTTGATTCCATGCGCAACAACGAAGGAGGGCACCACCAAACATTTCGAGTCAATTTTAGACAAAGATGGTGTAATTGTGGTGAGTTCCAGGCATGACGATATCCTTGTAGGCATGCAACCACGATATGCATGTCTAAATGGGTTGACCCGTACAGCTTTGCGGATGAATGCTTTAACTTGCAGACGATAATAAATATTTACAAATGTGAGTTCCCACTGATCGCGAATTCACAATATTGGCCACCACTAGAGCATGACGAATGGTTACTGAATCCGACACTTCGTAGAGAACCAAAAGGCCGACCTCAATCTACTCGCATCCATGCCAGTATGGATCTTCATTACAGGGAGCCGGGAGAACCAAAGAGATGTACGAAATGTAGGGGTACAAGACATTCCACAAACAAATGCCCAAACAGACCGAATTATATAGCAATGCCTCGGTGATTTCATTCACTATTTGTAGTTGAACTAGTTTCATTTCTTTATATTTGTATTCGAATGAATATTTTCTATTTGATTATGAGTACGTTATTTGATGCATATGTTTATTTGTTAGTTAATGTATGTTTGGTTCAATGTTTATTTTGGTAATGAATTATATGCCCAATTTGTTTAGTTGTTCGGTTTGGTGTTTATTTTGATAATGAATTATATGTTCGAATGAACATTTTCTATTTGATTTCGAAGAATATTCTAGAAATATTTCTAAAAAAAATTTAAATAACTAATAATAATAAACATCCACAAATTATTTGTATTGCATGGAAGAAGAGTTACATGAGCTACCGTTTTCTATGTATTTTTTGTCCATTGAGGGATGTAGTATCTGTGTAATGTTGCGGTGCTCGTCATTCTCGTTCCGGTCTTTGGCATGCATCATCGTCGTCGTCGTCATCATTATCAATCACACGACGCATAGGAGATGACGTTATATACACATACTCAGTATTACGTGGTGCCAACGTAGGACTGCTAATCGACGTAACCGCCATGAAATCTATGATCCCCTGATAGTCTGTGTTTCCACCAAAGCTCGGGTACATGGCTGGCTAATGTTGAAAATCTGGTACGTATGCTTCAGAATCATTCGCACCCGAGCTCCCGCCCATTTGTAGATGATAAGTGGGTGGCTGCTGATAGTCCATGTTTCCACCAAAGCTCGGGTACATGGGTGGCTGATACTGAAAATTCAGTACGTATGCTTCAAAATCATTCACACACGAGCTCCGGCTCATTGATGGATGATAAGTGGGTGGTTGCTGATGATAGAATCTGTCATCCACTGGATTAGAAACACAACTCTCGCCCATTGATTAATGATAAATGGGTGGCTGGTGATAATAAAATTTGGCGTCCACTGGATTGGAATCTAAGCTCCCGCACATTGATGAATGATAAAAGTTGTTATCCACTAGATTCGCAAACGAGCTCATCGCCGTTACTAGATATTCAATGGGTGGCTGCAAATGATAAAAGTTTCCATCCACTAGATTAGAAAACGAGCTCCCTGCTATTGCTGGATTAGAAGTACCAACATACATATCTGATGTACCAGATTCACTGTGAGATTCATCCGCTGCAATATTAGATGATTGACCACGACCACCAAATTCTTGTAGAAATATTCGACATTGTTCCCGTTCATCCGTGATAGTCAAGTATGGCTTCCCATTAATGCGATAGAATAACATGTACTCTGAATTATCAGACTCCAAATCATTGGCTTGAATTCGAGAACGAGGTGGCAACCGTTCACATCTGTTGTTCCATCATTCAACGTACTTTCGATGCTATATTTCTCATGTATGATGCCCCTTGCCGCGAAAGTCCACAAGGTGTAGGGTGTCATGATTGGTGTCATGCGACAATGAATCTCTCGGAATGGGCTGATGGAAGCCAAACTGCCTTAAGACCCTATCTCCAAACTGGTACTCCACAAAAGCAAAGTGGATGAACGGTGTAATCGCACACCAACGATATGAATCAATCATCAATTCTTCTGATACATTTACACGTTCACCGACATATGACCTCCAAATAAACTGAAAAAAATATAAATATAAATAAGAGAATAAATTAATTACACAAATAATAAATTAATTACAAGTAACTTAATTTCTATACCTTATCTTTGCAAGATAAATCAATAGAGGCTCTAAACACTCTCAAATTGTTGTTTGCTAACCGTGTGTGAGCTTTTTTTCGCATTCCATCTGCATATACATCCAAATAATAGTCCTTTCATTATTTTTTAGATAAAATATTTTTTTTAATTGAGTAAACTTAAACTTCCAAATTAAAGTAAAAAATTTACCTACTGACAAGAGGAAAATTTCTCATGCTTCGAGTAACCGGTGTAAAAAAATGGAAGTCGTTCTCATGCCCAAGCTTGCACAACTAATATTGAGCCGCCTTGCACAACTCACGGTACAAGAACGCTAATATTGTTGATCCCCAACTATACTTAGCAACTTCTGAAGTCGATGACAGATATGGTAGATACCGTGTGTGAACAAGATTGTCGGATTTATCCGGCATCAGTATCCCCCAATGAGTTGTAAAATATAGGCTTGACTCACACAACTAATATCTTGTGGTGTGTTATTGCGCTCGAGCTGAAATTTTCTCTTCAACCAGCTCAATTTAATACGAGATCCTCTCACATCGGTTCCAGTCAAAACCTTGTTGAGGTAATCACTACAAAGTTGTGCACATGATTCCTCCGGCTCCTTAACCAATAGACTCCCGTTTACCGACATCACAATTAGCATCACCATGTCTTCGAGCGTAATGGTACATTCTCCACACGGCATGTGAAACGTATGGGTCTCCGGTCTCCAGCGTTCAATTAGACGGTAATTAAACTGAGAATCAACTTGTAGCCACAAATAAATGTGGCATGATAGAATCCCGCCTCTTGCAACCATTCAATTATATCGGGGTGTGGGTGATTACTCCCCTTGCTTAAGTGATGTTTAAAAATTTCTTCGGTTGCCTGCATTAAATTAAAAAATTTATTAATAATAACAAATGAGAGAATAAAATATTACTAATCTCAAATTAACTTCTTTAAAAATAATTTACCATATCATCAACCACAACACTAGAGACGTGTCGATTTCATAATCTCGACATATGATTTGAATCGATCGTCCTTTTAACAAAACTACATACAATACAAGTAAGAAAACAATTACCACTAAATTTAATCCTAACTAAAAATATTTGAACAAAAATTTTAAAACTAGTAAGAAAACAATTACCACTTTAAAATTTTATAATAAAAAAAACAACTAAAAATATTTGAACTAAAATATTAAAAAAAATATAAACTTAAAAAAATTACAATATTTTCTCCAATTCTCCTTCTTCACCTAATTTTTTCACAAACTTTCTTCTACCATTCCTTATCTTCACCCACTATTTAACAACTTCATCTACACAACACATCACCCCAACATCCAATAAATATAATTGAACATGGGTCATCTTCAGACATTAAAAATAATTGATCACAAGTCTTTATTTCATACTGCTCCCCCACTCACGGGTCTAAAATAAAGCCTGCACCCCACTCCCCTCACTACACCCTGCACTGAAACATAAATAAAGCATGCCTTCCCCCGCTCCCCTCACTGCACCCTGCACCACTACAACACTGTCATGAGGTCGGACTGCTTTCCACCGGCCTTCATCTTTATTTTTTTAAGGTCGGGTTGCTTTCCCCTAGTCCTCCTTTTTTTTGTTAATTTTCCCAGATGAGGTGGATTGCTTTCCCATATACCTCATTTGTTTTTAATTTTTGTTGAGGTCAGATTGCTTTCTATTTGCCATTAAAATCTACTGTAGAAAACACCATAGATTTCGAAAATAAATTGGAGACTGCTATAGATTTCGAAATATTTTTTGACCACAATATTGAGCCAATTTAGCCACTCAGTCCCAAGCTCGCGTGTTTTTTAAATAAAAATTGGTAATTACACTTCCAGTCCTCTCTTATTTGATTAGTATTTAAATTAGGCCTGATTTTGCAAATTAGAAACTATTTTGTAGGGGTGTTTAAAAATACCCGACCCGACTACTCGAAAATAAATAACCAAGTATTTACCCGAATTTTCTTGCCTGGGTTAGGTACGCGACCCGCCATTTCTCGGGTCGGGCCCGGGTCACAAAATTACAAATTTTTTGGGACCCGGATATATTTGAAATTAATTTTTTATATTCAATATATATTTTTATATTAAACTAATAAAAATCTTAAATTTTTTAATATTTTTATATTTAATAAATACATATTTTTATATTAAACTAATAAAATATTTTTATATTTAAAAAATACACATTTTTATATTCGAAAGGGTACCAAAGTACCCGATTTTTCAGGTACCACAACTTCCGGGTACCCGTAACACCCGGACCGAGACACGAACCGGCCATAGAACTACCCGACGATCTGGGTACACAAATACTAATGTTTGAACATCCCTACTATTTTGGCCATGTTATCTTTCAATTCTATCAATTGGTCCCCTTAAACTATTATTTGGTGATTGGTGAATTTATTTGATGTTGAGAATAACTAATTTGGGGTCGTGCTCGAGAACAAGAGTTCCTATCATTGAACAGAATATTAGCAACTTGAATCAATAGCTAGTGATGTCAAACACCTCGAACTTTTAAGTATTTTCCGATTTTTTTTTGTAAATGTGACGCTTTGTATGTTACACATAAAATGTATATTGTGATGTATGATAATAAGTAAATTATCGAATTACCCTTAAGGCCAAGTATTTATGTTTAATGCTGAAAGACTAGAGAAATGTTATAAATACCTAATGCTTATAATTAGGTCCTTTAGCATTAATTAGTGAAAACAATTGGTTTGTCGGGTGTAGGGGTTATAATGAGCCAAATCGGCTCGCGAGCTACTCAGGCTCAGCTCGTTCAAAGTTCAGCTCAAGTGAGCTCGACTCGGGCTCAGGCTCGGCTTGAAACCTTAACAAACCGAGCTGAACTGACACCAGCTCGGCTCGAAAAGCTCGTGAACAGGCTCAGAATAATTATATATGTATGCACTAAAAGTAATCTATTTAGCAAAAGATACAACAATTAAGAAAAAGTCACTTCTAAATTATAGTTGTAATTATTTAAATTCACTTCTAATAATTTTTAGATTGTTTTCTAACATGTAACCCCCTCAGCCCGGCCTAGCCACCAGACTGACCTAAGGTGGTCACACAGGACTAACCGAAAAAAGACCTAAAGATTTCTCTGCGATTAGCAACCCTAAAAGAGGAACAAGCTTTAAAAATTATCTTTTCTAGATGCACTTATAAAAACTTAGGCAAGGAACACTCACAGCAGATAAAAGCATGAAGAAACAAACCTCGAACCGACAAACAAGCATACAAGGACCAAAATGTAATTCTAGCATAAGATAGGGACCTAATATGAAATTAAGGTTACCAACTTGCAATTAGTTAGTTTTCATACACATATGCCAAAATTCAGCATGAAACGATCATCCAAACTCATATATTTGATAAAATATCAACTAGGGACCAAAACGTAAGAAAAGAGAACTTAGGAGATGCCTTTAACTAACTTAACTGCCAAGTGTTTCAAAACACTACTGCCCGTTTCGAAACTGGGATTCAAAATTAGATTTTCCAGAGGCAAACCATTTCGAAACACCAATGGGTGTTTCGAAACAGCTAGGCAAAATTCATGCTCGTTTCGATACGGTCAAGCCCGTTTCGAAACCCATGTGCACATCTTGGTTCAAAAAGGGTCTTAGGCAATTCCAAAGCTCACCAAAAACATTTCAACAACATACTAACATTAGAGGATAAAAAAACATGCATTTCCAAGGCAAATGAACTTAACAACATCAAACAAGACCATTTCAACACTAAGATTAAACAAGGACGGTGTAAACAAAGATTCACATTTGCATAAGAGGTCGAACTACAAAATAAACATTAAAACAACGAAACCATACTTCACACAACTTCCTAGGATCATAACAAAATTGCCTCAAACCATACATCCATAAAACATTAGGTCTCCAAACATAAACATGGCATCCCCATTGTTAGTAGTATTATTACAAACTTAGAAAATCATACTTAAGCCAAAGTGGAAAATTGACCTCGCTCCCCTTGCTTGCTTGCTGCCCATAACTCTAACAGACTGCATTGTTGGAAAAGAGCGTAAGCATTTAAGCTTAGTGAGCGGAGCTTAAAACCAAACAACAACAATGCAATTTTAAAACCATTTAGAGTTTAGAAAACCAAAACCTTTACCAAACTGTAATGTACATACAACAACGTACTAACCAACAAGATCATCTTATCATTTAACCATTCTTACAAAAGCACAATTTACTCTTACAAGGCCTTACCAAACCTTGTTCCATCTTGCCATAATATAACAAAGCCTTACAAAGGAAAAGAGTAGCATATTGGCATAATTAACAACAATACTCGGATATACGGATTTTTTACAATCTTACGAGTCTTACAAGTCTTACTAGACGTCAATGAAAATAAACTCAAATCACCGCACCAATCTTACACGTACGAATTTTTCTGACACGGCCGAATTTTTTACAAGTACGAATTTTGTCTTACAAGTCTTATATGTGCACATTAATCCTAGTAGACAAATCATAGGCTTATCAATCACAAGTCACTTACTCTTGAGTTTAGATTGGCTTATCAAGCCCAATCTACCCCCCCCCCCCAATCATCTTTGAACATTTCCAAATAATTTAAATCATTCCCACTCACCGATAAACTCGTTTCAAAAAGCCGAAACCCATAATTAGCTAACAGTCACTCAGATTTGCTCCCAAACTAGGATTCCATGTTTCTAAACAAGGTAAAATAGAGTATTAATACCCAAATAAGCTTTCAAACTTGCAGCAACACTGAAATCCAACAAATACTCTCAAATACCCAATAATCCAATATCGAAAATCATCAAAATCACTTCCAAAACATCAAAAATACAAATCCAACCATTACTCATCATTTCAACCATCAAAAACTCAACTATTAACATCAAAATCAGCCACTTAAACATGCTAAAATCATTGTTGTCATTAAAAACCCGAAATCAAGCTTAACCTTAAGGTTTTTCATACCAAACTCCACCCAAACTTCAAGTTTCAGTTTCCTTATAATCCTACCTTCATATAAGAATCATCTAAACACAAAAACACCATTTAAAACATTCTAAAACCCAGTCTAAGCCATTTGAACACAAATCTTCCAAAAACCATTTTATTTCAAACCTTGAACCTTTAAAACAAAAGAGGTAAACCATTTCATTTTGTTAGAAGACTAATAAAAAAAGTTTAATTAAAGAAAGGCAAGGTGAAATCAAGTCTTACTTCCAAAACTTTGACTGGTAATCCCTTGGATTGAAAAAGGCTACAATGGTGGCTTGGCTTTAGGAAACTAACGTGAAAATGAAAGTGGGGCTGGTTCAAAAGTCTTTCTTTTTATTTTAAATCCCTATTAAAATAGGTTTGAGTTTAATTAAAACTAGACCCATATTTTTGGCTGATTTTACAAAATGGCCACCACATTTTGAAAACTTGTGATTTGGTCATTAGACCGAAATCTCAACCTTCTAGAATTGATTTTCCAAAATTGTTTTCACAAAACTCTTATACATAATAAATAGTAATTTTAGAAATTATTCCCAACTTTTTATGAATACTCGAAGAGGGTTTTCCCTGGTCTAACCCCAAAAATATCAACTAGCTCATCGAATATCAAAAACCACACCCGCAACATTTAGGCCCAAAATTGGGGTGTTACATAACACTTATGTTAGTAGATTACTAAAATTAAATGACTAAATTGAATTAAAGTAAACTTTACACTGTAAATTAAGAAAAGATCAAAGACTAAAATAATTAAACTAAAAATTAACATGGCTGAAATGGGTATTTACCTATCCCTATAAAGCTTGAGGGGGAGAAACAGCTTTACAATTAAGGGTGGGTAAATATACCCGACCCGGTTGACCTGACCTGACGACCCGATGACCTGAACTTAAAAATACCGGGTAATTTTCTAAAAAGATCACCTGACCCGAGAATTTTCCCTAGACACGGGCCGATATTTTTAAGTTACCGGTACCCGATCCGATAATATTTAATATATATTTTTTTATATTTTCAATTATATTTTCAATTTAAGTTTCTTAATATTTTTACTCTAAAACTAAATTTAAACCCCTAAATTCTTTTTATGTTTGTATTATATACTTTTAAGTTTTAAGTTTAAAGCTTTTTAATAATATTTTTGTGTTTAATATGTGATTTTTTTAATTTTAAAATTAAAAAATAAAAAAGGCGGGTACCTGGTACCCGATTACTCAGGTGTTTCGGGTAGCCGGATGAGATGGGTCGGGACACGGGTCGAAAATTGAGGTACCAGGATGAACCGGGTACCCGACAATTTCCACCCCTATTTACAATATACACCAATATCCCACATCTTTAACATACATAAAGCAAGGAGAGCAAGCAGCCTATAAATAGGTGCTTAAACTTAGAATAATAAGTTAATTTACTCTTGGCCTTTCGACTGAGATTAAGTAAACATGGGCCTTTTGTGCCCATGGTTTATTAGTTGAGATGGCTTTAAATTTGAGTTTTCAAAGTTTGGATTACTTTAATGATCATTGAGCTTAGAATTGTTTATTTCGAGCCGAGGCTGATGAGCTTGAGCTCGAACCGAGCCCAATAGTATTATTTTCGAGTCGAGCCCAATAGTATTATTTCTGAGCCGAGCTTGAACCTAAAATTTTAAGCTCGGCGAGCCCCGAGCCGAGCCTGGTCAAGCTCGGGCTTGGCTCAGCTCGTTAGCACCCCTAGTCGTGTGTGCTAAAATGGTTGAATTACCCCTAAGTACGAAATTATTAAAATATCCTTAAATAAAATAAAACACCGTAATGTGTGAAAATTATTAAAATACCCCTAACTTACAACATCCTTGGTTTGAAGAGACATCAAGATCATCAGATGAGTCTCAGTCGGTTCTCTTAGAGTACAATATATAATTACCGTATACGAGCATGTATAGTGTGAAACATTAATGTGTCAAATTTGTAATCCATTCAAATATTATTTTAATTGTATATTTGATTTTAAAACAAAAGAGCTCCAATTTTTTGTATAATGAATTTAAACTTGTAAATAAAATCTTGTAATTTTACGGTTTGTATCATTTTAAAAAAATAGGTCAGTTAAATGGTCGAATGTGGCGGTGCAAACTCGTTGGAGATCTAAAGTCAAGTTTAGAGCTAAGTTACTCAAATATTATGCTCCAATTTTTTTTAACAACATGGTACTTCTAAATTTATTTTCAGATATATGGTTGATTATTGTAGCAGTCAGAAGTTGAACTGCTTTCACTCCGTTTTTGAACAGTATTTTATCAAAAATTATTTAAAAAATATGTTGCAGTCGTCCTCCATTGTTCCATGCACGCCATGTGTGAAAAATATTGTTTGAAGTCGGGCTATAATCTTTCGAATTAATTATTTTAATATTAAAATGAAAGTCATTGTTTGAAGTTGGACTGCAATCTATCCGACTTTTGACTTGCTACAGTAAAGAACTATATTTGTGCAAATAACTTGGGGGACCACATTGTTGAAAAAAAATTGGAGGATAATATTTGAGTAATTCCTCCCAAGTTTAGGGTGTTACAAAAATATTATAAACTTAATTTTTAAAATAATGTAATATTAATTTTATAAAAAAATAGTTATTCAATATTTTTATTTCAAAACGAAGTAAAAAATAGTATAGTTTAATTTTTATTTTAATAATAACAAAACTAATATTAATTTGCTTAGAAATTTAACATATATATGACTTAGTTTAATGGTTGAGCAATAGACCCTTTTTCAATGGTCACAAGTTCAATCTATTTTAGTGGTATTTTAACATAATTTCAAGATACACAATTTTAAATTTAAATCTATGTTTTGGTATAATATTACCAACTACTTAGTTTAACTGTATGGATAAATTTTAAATCCTTATGTCAATGGTCCTGACTTAAACACCTCAATGTAAATAGTTTTTTTTTAACAATAGCATCTTAATTTTATTAATTGCCATAAAAGATAATACACTATAATGCATTAAAAAGATAAAAAATGGATAAATTTAATAAAAGTCTCTTACAATGGTGCAAAGAAAAGCAGACACTTTCATCGAGATTAGCATACCAAAATCCAAAAACCTTTTCTGAATCTCCTTGTCAATATCCAAACGAGACGCTTTACGGGGTGAAAAAAGGAGTGGTGAGCGAACCAAGCTATCAGGCAGATTGCTCCGCTACCCAGGTCTGATTACATCAACAACCAACCAGCAACCGAGTGGGGATCTATCTTTCTAAGACCACCGACATAACCATAAACAGAGATTAGCTGTAACCCCCTCGTTCTGGTCCGGACGCTTGACCGATCCGAGTGGGCTACACAGGGATAATCGAGATGAAACCCGTTAAGGTTCCACTTCGGTTACCGACCCTAGGAAAAACTTTTCATTTTATCTTATCTAGAATGCATTTATTAAACTTAAGCGGAAGCCCAACAACTAACAGGGCCTAAGCTCTACCCTTGAAACCCTTTGGAGATGTCAAATAACCCAATTACAGGCATGTGTTTCGAAATAGTCCAAGCCCGTTTCGAAACACTAGCTCTAGTTTAAAAAGCCAGACACCCGTTTCGAAACGCATCCACCCCGTTTCGAAACAGGGTCTCATTTTGACTTGCCGTTTCGATACTCGTTTCGAAACAGGCAATTCCAATAGTCAAAGTGTTTCGAAACTGGTTTCGAAACAGGGGCTCACAGTAGCCAAAACGTATCGTAACGAGTTCCAATACGGAGGCCATGGAACCAAACCCGTTTCAAAACAGGACAACCCGTTTCGAAACACATATTGTCTGCAATTTTCCAAAATCAGTTTTAGACATCTCCAATTGATCTCAAACGTCCGAGACGACTACAAGAAGCATACAAATCATACGATTACACACTAGAGGCATACACCCTAGCAACCATACTCAAATTACACAAGGTATACAAAAGGGCATTCATTTCAAAGACCATACATGGCATTCAAGGTTCATGTTTCAAAGGACATACACTTAGCCAATTTTAGGTAGGCAAGATAGGCATGGTTTACAAGCAACATGACATCCAAAGCCAAACCAAAAAAACATATAAAAGGAGTCTAGCATGCTCCTAAACAAACAACATCAACATACTTCAAAAGGCATCACACCACAATTACATGTCCCATTGCTTGACCATTACATCATAACCAAAAATAATCATACTTGATAGCTAGGCTAGCACCACAAAGCACACACACTTGGAGGCCCCTTCTTGCACTAGCAACCCACGGACTAAGGATCTGCATTGTCGAACAAAAGAGAGCGTAAGCATAAAGCTTAGTGAGGGTAAGCTCTTTAAAAACAAACCTCGACAATGCAGGGTCCAAGCACGAGCACAACAAGGTAAATGCATGTTCTTACCTTCGATCCACAAGAGCCAAAATGTCAATGATGCATGAATAATTATCCAATAATACGCCATGCTCAACAAGCTCAATCCTCATCATACGTAAACACATATAATCATCCGAATAGGGATCACATTTCAATATCACATTGATACACATATCAACTCATATTGACACCTAGTTATGACTCGAATACGCGGATAAACACGTTGGAACTCACATCCAACAACAACTTTACCTCACGGTGGGATTACACTCATCAGCGTTCTCGCGGAGGGGATTCCACTCATCCCCACGCCTCGTCGATGGGATTACACTCATCACCGACTAACATATGTATAAGAAGAATTTTCGGGCGAACCCGTAATCCATCTTGATGACTACCATCATCAAGACCACGCGCGCATTTGACTCACGTGTGCACACTAAACATCCTAATGATCGATTATTTGTACCCAAGCATACTAGTGCCAACATTAAACAAAATTCACAACATCTCATATCACTTTCGTGCTTAGCACGTACTCACCATGATTAACATCATGCCCATACCTCATGCATATAACAATGCATCACAACCATGCCTCAACATACATGTATAACACATTTATACATAACCATCATAAACACATATCATCATGAGGCATAAACAACAATTAAAGAGTGCAACCAAAGTCTCTCATTAAAGCTTAGGATTAGGCTACCACTCTAATCCTAACTCTAGGTGGGTCTACCAAGCCCAACCTAGTCCACATGCTTGAACCAATTACTCAAAAACCATTTTGAAAACATTAAACCACTCACCTTCACTTCCAAGCTCCACTATCAAGCAACCAACTCTTTCAAGCTTCCGGATTCACCTCCGATGTCTCACCGATGTCAAACCTTGATTCTAAACAACCTAACACAATCCAAAACAACCTCAAATCAGCTCATACGACAATGTAGCAAGCCCGGAATACTATTCAAGCATCAAACACAAGAATTAAAGCCATGGATAACTCCCAAAAACAACAAACTCGAGCTACCCTTATACCCAATCCAAAACCTTTGATTTCAACACTTTTAACACTTCTAAATGATTCCTAAACAACCCTTAACTAATATACTAACACTAGCCTTCCATTTCCAACATAAAACACACCCAAAATCCACTCCAAAACCCTTCAAAACCCCCCATTAAACCCAAATCCAAGAAACTTAACAAAACACTTTAAAAATCATATATGTTGGACTTCAAGGTTCATAAACAACTTATCTAACTTTATTAAATCAAAACCTTAAGTTAAAAATAATAAAGGTAGCATTTTTATTCAAATCTTTCAAAAACTCAAATTCCAAAACATGGATGAAAATGAAAATTATTTGTACTTTCGAAGAGAGGAAGATGAGAGCAAGTCGGAAATGTAATTACCTTTCAAAACCAAGCTAAAATGAAGGAGCAAGGAAATGGAATAGTAAAATGGAGGGGGGAGGGGTCCTTTATCGTTGAAAATGGGAGAGGGAATAGGGAAGAAGATGATAAAAGGCTCTTTTAATTGAAAAGGGGCTTTTTAAATTGAAGTCCATTTTATCACGAAAATGCCATTAATGAGATGGCAATTCTCATTTACTTTAAAATCCATGTAATTTGAGTTTCATTTCAATTTAGTCCAACCATAAAATGTTTGCTTTGAAATCACAAAGTCCAAATAGTATATAATATTATTTTAATCATAAGCCGAGACCCAAAATGTTATTTAAATATTATTTTCACCCGACCTCTAAACCCGGGTGTTACAACTCTCCCCCACTTAAGGAATTTCGTCCCCGAAATTTACCTGAAGGAAACAAGTACGGAAACTGCTCAAGCATATCAGCTTTCCTCTCTCACGTGGCTTCTTCCACACCTCTATGTCTCCACATCACCTTGACCAATTCTATGGTCTTGCCACACAACACTTTGTTATCAGAAGCAAGTATCTCAACTGGTTACTCATTATAAGATATATCCGGATTCAACTTTATCTCCTCAACAGGCATAACATGAGAAGGATCTGATCTATATCTCCTAAGCATCGACACATGAAAGACATCATGTATCTTCTCTAACTCAGAAGGGAATCTCAAACGGTAAGCAACCAGCCCAATCCGCTCAACTATCTCATACGGACCAATGAACCTCGGACTCAACTTGCCTTTCCGGCCAAATCTCATCACCTTCTTCTATGGAGATACCTTCAGAAACACTTTCTCACCCACAGAGAACTCAATCTCCTTTCTCTTCAAATCTATATAAGACTTCTGACGATCGGAAGCTACTTTCAAACGGTCGCATATCAACTTCACTTTCTCGGTAGTTCCTTTGAGCAAATCCGGCATAGGTAACAATCTCTGACCTGTTTCAGCCCAACAAATCGGAGTCCTGCATCGCCTACCATACAAAGCCTCATAGAAAGTCATCTAAATGCTAGTCTGATAACTTTTGTTGTACGCAAACTCGACTAAAGGTAAGTGCTTCTCCTAAGAACCTTGGAAGTCAATCACACAACGACAAAGCATATCCTCTAAAATCTGTATCACTCGCTCTGACTGTCCATTGGACTGCGGATGATAAGAAGTACTGAAATGCAAACGACTACCTAGAGCACTATGCAAACAATCCCAGAACCTCGAAGTAAATCTCGGATCTCTGTCTGAAACAATAGACCTCGAAACTCCATAAAGTCTCACAATCTCACGGATGTACAAGTTCGCCAACTTGTCTAAAGAATCCGTAGTGTTCACTCCTAAGAAGTGAGCACACTTAGTGAATCTATCCACAATCACCCAAACAGAATTCTTCTTCGAAGGAGACAACGGTAACCCCGACACAAAGTCCATGGTGATCCTCTCCCATTTCCATTCCGAAATCTTCAAAGGTTGTAACAAACCTAAAGGAACCAGATTTTCTACCTTCACTCTCTGACAAACCATACAACGGCTCACATACTCGGCTACATCCTTCTTCAAACCAACCTAGAAGTAATCATTCTTCAAATCACGGTACATCTTGGTACTACCCGGATGCATAGAAAAGGGACTCGAATGTGCTTCACTCAGAATCAGACGTCTCAACTCAACATCTTCCAGTACTACAATTCTATCTCTAAAGCACAACACATTCTCACCACTGAAGCTATACTCGGTCGGTCTACCTTTGGCTATGTCCTGAACATGAGGAACTAAAGACACATCTTGCAACTGCTTCTCTCTAATCAACTGAATCAAAGAAGGCTTCACTTGCAACTCTGTGATCAAACCACCATCATCGGATACACTCAATCTAGCAAACATAGTTCTCAACTCATCTGCAACTTTTCTACTCAAGGCATTGGCTACTACATTTGCCTTACCCAGATGGTACTCAATAGTCAAATCATAATCTTTCAACAACTCAAGCCATCTTCTCTATCTCAAGTTCAACTCTCTTTGTGTCATCAAATACTTCAAGCTCTTATGATTGGTGTAAACTATGCACTTCTCACCATACAAGTAATGACGTCAAATCTTCAATGCAAACACAAATGCGGCTAACTCTATATCATAAGTAGAATAGTTCTTCTCATGAACCTTCAACTGTCTCGAAGCATAGGCAACAACTCTTCTTTCTTGCATCAAAACACAACCTAAACCTATGTAGGAAGCATCACTATAGATCACAAATTCTTTACCTGAAACTGGTTGCACTAACACTGGAGCATTTGTCAAAGCTTATTTCAATTTCTCAAAAGCCTTCTGTCTTGCATCTGACCTCTCAAACTTAACTCCTTTTTGCAACAATTTAGTCAAAGGAGCAGCTACTCTAGAGAAACCATCAACAAACCTCCTATAGTAACCGGCTAATCCTAGGAAACTCCTAATCTCGGTCACGGACTTAGGTTGTTTCCACTCAACAATAGCCTCAATCTTCGATGAATCAACACGGATACCTTCGGCCGAAACAACATGGCCAAGAAATACAACCTCTCGAATCCAGAACTCATATTTACTAAGCTTCACATACAACTGATTGCTCAACAACCTCTGTAAAACAAATCTCAAGTGCTCATCATGTTCTTCTTTTGTCTTCGAGTACACAAGGATATCATCTATGAAAACAACTACAAAACGGTCTAGATAATCTCTAAAAATTCTGTTCATCATATCCATGAATGTTGCAGGTGCATTCGTGAGCCCAAACGGCATCACAAGAAACTCATAGTGACCATATCTAGTACTAAAAGTTGTCTTCGGAACATCACACCCTTTCACTTTCAACTGATAGTACCCTGATCTCAAATCTATCTTCGAGAACACTGAAGCGCCTCTCAACTGATCAAACAAACCATCTATACGAGGCAACAGATACTTGTTCTTCACAGTCAATTGATTCAACTGCCTATAGTCAATACACATACGCATACTGTCATCTTTCTTCTTTACAAACAACACAGGGGCACCCCAAGGAGAACTACTAGGCCTAATGAAACCACGGTTTAATAACTCTTGCAATTGACTCTTCAATTCTTTCAACTCTTTTGGAGCCATACGATACGGAGCTATAGAAACTGGAGTAGACCCTGAAACAGTCTCAATCACAAACTCAACATCTCTGTCTGGAGGCAAACCTGGTAATTCTTCTGGAAACACATCCGAAAAATCACAAATTGTTCTAATATCTTTCAGTCTAGCCTCACTCATATTCAGATTCATCACATAAGCTAAGTAAGCCCCACAACCGGAATCCATCAACCTATGAGCCTCTAAAGCTAACACAACATTAGACAAGAACTTAATGTTCTCGCCTACTACTACTACCTCGTAGTCATCAGAAAGTTTCAAAGAAATTCTCTTCGTCTCAAAATCCACATTAGCTCGGTGCTCAACTAACCAGTCCATACCCAAAATAATGTCAAAACCATAAAATGGAAGCTCCATCATATCAACAGAAAACACATGACCCTGAATCTTCAGCGGACATCTCCTATACATACGTCTAACCACAACTGTCTCACCAAAAGAACTAGTCACTTGCATACCTACATCTAAGATCTCAACAGGTATATCTAACTTCCGTGCATGCTCACTCAAAATGTAGGAATGTGTAGAACTCGAATCAACCAAAGAAAGCAAAGACATAGACTGTAACTCAAAATTACCTGCTATCACATCTGTGTCGTTCCCGGCCTCTCTCTGAGCATAGACTCTCGCTGGTCCTCCTGCCTCTGGCTGCACCGCCACAACATGAGCAAGGTTCCTCTGAGCATCTACCCTAGGTGCATCAGCTCTAAGCTGGAAGTAGCTACGATCGCGCCCACAGCCTCTCTGATAATCATTCGCTCTCGCAGGAGCCTGTGCTTGTGACGCCTGATGCGGGCACTCCCTTCTAAAGTGGTCCCTTGATCCACAGTTCCAACAAGCATGGAAGTTACCCCAACACTTACCAGAATGTTGTCTCCCACAACGTGTGCACTCGGGCAAACGCCCTCCACCCCTATGGCCTTGATGGCCTCTACCATGGTGGCCACCGCCACGTCTATGGTCAAACTGCTGTCCACCACCTCTATGCCTTTTGGCATCCCCACGGTCAAAGTTGTTATGTCTCTTACCAGAACTAGATCCTCCCGAACGCTTGGTCAGCCCCAAGCTATGCTCAATGTCCTTGGCACTAGCAACCAAGACATCAAAATCAGAATAATCTGAAGCTAAGGTGTACCTCTTAACTTCCTCATGAAGCCCATATCTGAATCTGTTACAATGGTCCCTCTCAGTAGGAACTAACTCTGGAGCATACTGACTCAAACGAACAAAACGGATCTCATAGTCAGTCACAGTAGCATCTCCCTGAACAAGAGTCATAAACTCTCGCTTCTTCTCATCTAGATACCTCGGCCCCATGTACCTCTTCCGAAAAGTAGAATCAAAGAAATCTCATCCAATCTCTGCCTCTGGAACTCCGTTAGTAATGGTGACCCACCAGGTGTAGGCATCACCCTGAAACAAAGAGATCACACCGCCCAATTTGTGAGCACCCACACAACCCATCTGAGCTAAGATACGAACGGTCTTCTCTAACCACAACTCGGATCTCTCAGGTGTAGACCCTCTGAACTCTTCAACCCCTAGGCTACGGAGCCTCTTCAACGGTAAACTAGCATCATCGCCCCTAGGCTGAGCTGTAGCCTGAGCTCTGGCAACTGCGGCCTGAAATGCTCCCGCTATAGCTTGCACAAGCGGAGCCATATCTATTCCGGCCGGACCGTGGCCACCCTGAGGTCCCTCTCCTTCAGCTCCATCCTCGCCTCCAACTCCAGGCGGATGAGGTGGTGGTGGAGGTGGTGGAGGAGCTCCAACTCCAGCAGCAGGCTCTACTACATGAACCTCAACCCCAACCACTGGCTCATTAACATGAGCCGCAACACGTGGTTCCTGACGAACCACCCTCGGCCTACCTCTCGGCCTCGACATCGTGCTAACAAACAACAACTACACACAACAACAAAGCACAAAAAGAATGGTTAGCAAGGCAAGGGCTCCAAGTGGCTCAAGTATATTTCCCTCACTTTAAAAATCCTTTTTCGATGTAATAGTAGCAATGGGACTCTAAATATCATGTTTCAAACAAATCAACAAGCATACTTGATAACATGCAAACATGCTTACAAGGCAAGCAAACACCGTGCATTTCAACATAAAAACTCAACTTACCCCACTTACCTGCCCAAGGTCTCGGTAATCTTAGGCTCTGATACCAACAAGTGTAACCCCCTCGTCCCGGTCCGGACGCTTGACCGATTCAAGTGGGCTACACGGGGATAACCGAGATGAAACCCGTTAAGGTTCCACTTCGGTTATCGACCCTAGGAAAAACTTTTCATTTTATCTCATCTAGAATGCATTTATTAAACTTAAGCGAAAGCCCAACAACTAACAGTGCCTAAGCCTTACCCTTGAAACCCTTTGCAGATGTCAAATAGCCCAATTACAGGTCTGTGTTTCGAAACAGTCCAAGCCCGTTTCAAAACACTAGCTCTAGTTTAAAAAGTCAGACACTTGTTTTGAAACGCATCCACCCCGTTTCGGAACAGGGTCTCGTTTTGCCTTGCCATTTCGATACCCGTTTCGAAACATGTAATTCCAGTAGCCAAAGTGTTTTGAAACTGGTTTCGAAACAGGGGCTCACAGTAGCCAAAACGTATCGTAACGAGTTCCAATACGGGGGCCTTGGAACCAAACCCGTTTCAAAACAGGACAACCCGTTTCGAAACACCTACTGTCTGCAATTTTCTAAAATCAGTTTTAGATGTCTCCAATTGATCCCAAACGTCCGAGACGACTACAAGAAGCATACAAATCATACGATTACACACTAGAGGCATACACCCTAGCAACCATACTCAAATTACACAAGGTATACAAAAGGACATTCATTTCAAAGACCATACATGGCATTCAAGGTTCATGTTTCAAAGGACATACACTTAGCCAATTTTAGGTAGGCAAGATAGGCATGGTTTACAAGCAACATGGCATCCAAAGCCAAACCAACAAAACATATAAAAGGAGTCTAGCATGCTCCTAAACAAACAACATCAACATACTTCAAAAGGCATCACACCACAATTACATGTCTCATTGTTTAACCATTACATCATAACAAAAAATAATCATACTTGATAGCTAGGCTAGCACCACAAAGCACACACACTTGGAGGCCCCTTCTTGCACTAGCAACCCATGAACTAAGGATCTGCATTGTCGAACAAAAGAGAGCGTAAGCATAAAGCTTAGTGAGGGTAAGCTCTTTAAAAACAAACCTCGACAATGCAGGGTCCAAGCACAAGCATAACAAGGTAAATGCATGTTCTTACCTTCGATCCACAAGAGCCAAAATGTCAATGATGCATGAATAATTATCCAATAATACGCCATGCTCAACAAGCTCAATCCTCATCATACGTAAACACATATAATCATCCGAATAGGGATCACATTTCAATATCACATTGATACACATATCAACTCATATTGGCACCTAGTTATGACTCAAATGCGCGAATAAACACGTTGGAACTCACATCCAACAACAACTTTAACTCACGGTGGGATTACACTCATCACCGTTCTTGCGGAGGGGATTTCACTCATCTTCACGCCCCATCAATGGGATTAAACTCATCACCGACTAATATATGTATAAGAAGAATTTCCGGGCGAACCCGTACTCCATCTTGATGACTACCATCATCAAGACCACGCACACATTTGACTCACTTGTGCACACTAAACATCCTAATGATCGATCATTTGTACCCAAGCATATTAGTGCCAACATTAAACAAAATCCACAACATCTCATATCACTTCCGTGCTTAGCACGTACTCACCATGATTAACATCATGCCCATACATCATGCATATAACAATGCATCACAACCATGCCTCAACATATATGTATAACACATTTATACATAACCATCAAAAAAACACATCATCATGAGGCATAAACAACAATTAAATAGTTCAACCAAAGTCTCTCATTAAAGCTTAGGATTAGGCTACCACTCTAATCCTAACTCTAGGTGGGTCTACCAAGCCCAACCTAGTCCACATGCTTGAACCAATTACTCAAAAACCATTTTGAAAACATTAAACCACTCACCTTCACTTCCAAGCTCAACTATCAGGCAACCAACTCCTTCAAGCTTCCGGATTCACCTCCGATGTCTCACCGATGTCAAACCTTGATTCTAAATAATCCAACACAATCCAAAAATACTCAAATCAGCTCATACGACAATGTAGCAAGCCCAAAATACTATTCAAGCATCAAACACATGAATTCAAGCCATGGATAACTCCCAAAAACAACAAACTCGAGCAGCCCTTATACCCAATCCAAAACCTTTGATTTCAACACTTTCAACACTTCCAAATGATTCCTAAACAACCCTTAACTAATATACTAACACTAGTCTTCCATTTCCAACATAAAACACACCCAAAATCCACTCTAAAACCCTTCAAAAACCCCCCATTAAACCCAAATCCAGGAAACTTAACAAAACACTTTAAAAATCATATATGTTGGACTTCAAGGTTCATAAACAACTTATCTAACATTATTAAATCAAAACTTTAAGTTAAAAACAATAAAGGTAGCATTTTTATTCAAATCTTCCAAAAACTCAAATTCCAAAATATGGATGAAAATGAAAACTATTTGTACTTTCGAAGAGAGGAAGATGAGAGCAGGTCGGAAATGTAATTACCTTTCAAAACCGAGCTGAAATGAAGGAGCAAGGAAATGGAATAGTAAAATGGAGGGGGGAGGGGTCCTTTGTCGTTGGAAATGGGAGAGGGAATAGGGAAGAAGATGATAAAAGGCTCTTTTAATTGAAAATGGGCTTTTTAAATTAAAGTCCATTTTATTACGAAAATGCCATTAATGAAATGACAATTCTCCTTTACTTTAAAATCCATATAATTTGAGTTTCATTTCAATTTAGTCCAACCATAAAATGTTTGCTTTGAAATCACAAAGTCCAAATAGTATATAATATTATTTTAATCATAAATCGAGAACCAAAATGTTATTTAAATATTATTTTCACCCGACCTAAACCCGTGTGTTACATTAGCGTAGTGAAAATTTTTGTACGAGCATCAACCGACTGCTAAGGTATGCTGAAATCATGCCACAAGGACAGATGAAACAAACCACAAAAAATCAAAGAAAAACATGTCACAAGAATAGAGAAAACGCGTGCCACAAAGGTAGAATTTCTTATTAAAATATGAAAAAAGAAAAAAAAACAAGAAAAATAATAAACTCAGTGATCGACAACCAATATTAAAATAAGTTGTCGACTACCAGCAAAAGGAAGAAAAATAAATAGACTCGGTGATTGACAACTAATATTAAAATTAAATAGACTCGGTGATTGACAACTAATATTAAAATTAATTGTCGACCACCAATTATAGAAAGAAAAACAAAATTATAGATAACAGAGATTTAAAGGAGGGCAACACCTCGATGTAAATAGTTATGCTAGTAGTTTAATGAGTAATGGTATAGTTTAGATGTTTTGTATTAGAAGGTTGCTTAATTATTTCATTATTTTTGGAAAAAAGTTTGTACTAGTTAAGCCTATAATCTTGTGATAATTAAAAGTGAGGAATATATGGTGATGGCGTGGAACCCACTTCCAATGGAGGATGAGTTAGCCCTATCCCTATCCCTATTGGTCTCAACTAGTACAGTTACAAATGGAGAGTGAAGCTGACGTGCACCGCACATTCTTTGCTTTCTCTACTTTCTATTTCTTAATTTCGGGACCCACCCATCCCTCTAATCTCACTTCCCTCTTTAATTAGTCTATTTATTTCTTTTTCCTTCATTTCTAATGACAAATTACTTGCTTTATTTTAGATTATAAATTATAACACAGGGTCACTTGGTTATAGAGAATGAAGTTGTTTTTATTTTTATTTTCTTAGAACATAGAAAACGATAAATAAAACGCGTTTGATTGAGAAATTAAAAAATAAATTTTAAAAATAAAAATAAATGAAAAATTAAAATATAAAAAAGATGTTTTTATTGAAAATGTTTTGGGAAAATGAAAAATATAAAAACATAAGTTTTTTTAATTTAAGGGTAAACTATAATTTGATACTATTATACCACTAAACTTAATTTTTAGCTTCAATGTAAGTACTCGACTGTTAACTTATAACGAGCCGTTAAATCTAAAACGGCGCCGTTTTGATTTCGTTGTTTTGAAGCCTAAGATTGGCCAAAACGACGGCGTTTTGTTAGTAAAGAAAATAAGAAAATATTACATTTTGGAAAGCTTGAACCCAAGACCTTTAAGATGAAAGGCTTATACCAAACCACAAAACCAACTTAAATACTTGATATCATTCTAACGAAAATAATATATAAATAACATTGTAGTTGAACTTAATTTCATTTATCTCGTGATATAATTTTATAATATTTATAATACAATTTTATAAATATATTAACTTTATAAATAAATATTATTTATAATATATATATATTTAATAGATATAGTATATATAATTAAACCAAACCTAAGCCTAAAACATCAAACCCTAAATCAAATATTAATTAAAACACCAAACCTAAAACCCTAAAAACTACAAACACTAAACCATATACTAACTAAAACCTTAAACCATATATATAAATAAATCCTAAACCCTAAACATTATTAAATTATAAACCCAAAACCCTAAAATTAAAATATTATTTATAATATATATTAGGATTTGTAATATAGGGTTAAGGTTTAAGGTTTAGTTACATATATTGTTTAGGGTTAGGGTTTAAAATTTATTTATGTATATGGTTTAAGGTTTGGGTTTAGGGTTTATGGTTTATGGTTTAATTATATACATTATATCTATTCAAATATATATATAAATTATAAATTATATTTATTTATAAATTTAATATATTTATATATATGGTTTAGGGTTTATTTATATATATATAGTTTAGGGTTTGAGTGTTTAGTTAATATATGATTTAGGGTTTGAGTTTTGTGGTTTAGGGTTTAATTATATATATTATATCTATTAATATATATTATAAATAATATTTATTTATAAAATTAATATATTTATAAAATTATATTATAAATATTATAAAATTATATCATGATATAAATGAAATTAAGTTCAACTGCAGTACTATTTATATATTATTTTTGTTAAAATGATATTAAGTGTTTAAGTTAGCTTGATGGTTTGGTATAAGCCTTTCATTTTAAAGGGTTTGGGTTCAAGCTTCCCAAAATACAATGTTTTCTTATTTTCTTTACTTACAAAATGACGTCGTTTTGGCTTATCTTATGCTTCAAAATCAAAACGACATTGTTTTGGATTTAACGGCCCGTTATAAGTTAACGGTCGAGTGCTTATATTGAAGCTAAAAGCTAAGTTTAGTGGTATAATAGTATCAAATTATAGTTCAGTGGTATGTTCGAGTCAAAGGGTAAAGTTGAGTGGTATTTCGTGTAGTTTACCCTTAATTTAACTTCATTTTAACCCGGCTTAGATCCTTCTAATGCCATATTTTAAAACTTTGATTTATTTATTCATATTTTATTTATTTATTTATTTATTATTATTATTATTATATTTTCTAACAATATTTTATTTTAATTATTTAATAATTATTTTTTATTTCTATTTTTTACTAAACATATTTTTACTATTTTTATTTTTGAAAACAAGTTTTCATCCCTATTAACTAAGCATGTTTTCTAATTTTTAGAAAACTTGAAATGAAAATTATTTTTTAAAAATAAAAAAATAGAAAATATTTTTCTAAAATCAAAGGACCCTAGAATAGTATCTTTACTGTAAATAATAGTAATAATTTAGAGTTCCATTTAATTCTAGAAAATAAAGATATTATCTATTGAACAAAATGTACTTGGCAAAAAAATTTTATGGCATATAAAAAATGCTTAAAACAATATAAAAAATTATTTGTAGGACGAGTCTTCTACGGGCGTCGCACACTGCTGAACACCACTAAAGTAATATACCGTTGAACATTATTTTTTTTTAATAAAGGTTAAAAATCTTGAGGAGAAGACTTATAATTAAAATTATTTCAAAAAAAAATTAAAAAGTAGGTTTTATAAACATTTTATATTTATTTATAGTATTTTTAATTGATATATTAGAATCAAATATCTCAAAAGCTCTTTAATATTAAAAACCCTAAACTCAACCTCTTTATTTCTTTTTTGTCACTGCCTTTGCCGTCGTTGCTACCGCAGCCGTTAACCATTTTATGTCGACTTTTGTATATTTTAACACATGTTTCTATAATTTAAGATTATAATTTACCGATAAAAGAAATTAAAATTGGGAGAATTATCAATAATTTAAGATTGTAATCTATACCGCGGTTTTGAAATTGAGTTTTCTAGAATTACCAGCTTCTTATAATTATAGAAATATGTGTTAAAATAAAGGAGTTGAGTTTAAGATTTTTGATATTTAAGAGATTTAGGGTTATTTGTTTTTAATATATCAATTAAAAATACTATAAAAAATATAAAAGATTTATTAAATTTAATTTATTTTTAAATAATTTTAATTATAAGTCTAGTCCTTAAAATTTAATGATAAAAAATACTTTTTTTAAGAATTGTTTAACTAAATTAAAAATTCTAAAAATGGCAAGTGAAAACACCGTCACACGACGCACTGCATCAACAAATCCAAAAAAATTAAGATTTAATGATCAAAATTGGTCAAAGGACTTAATTGATTCAACTTCTTAGTTTAAAAAATTAATTGATTCAATTTCTTGGTTCAAGATTTTAATTAGGTGTAAAAATTCAGAGACTTAGTTATTTTTTTAAATATACCCTTATGCTTAATTTTTATATCTAATTTTTAAATTAAACCATATTAATATTGAAAGTGCAAAATTATTTAATTATCATATTTTACGGTGATGTGAGAAAAACAAGAAAAACAATTCAGCATATATATTTTTAACATTCTTCGTGATGTTTCATGGTAATATCTACTTTTTTAATTATAAAATTCAAACAAGTCGTACAAAATAAAATTTCTCTAATCCGAATCTTCAGCGGCAGAACTTGTTGGTAGAGTTTGGGGGCCAACTTTAAACTTTAAAAAATTTAGAAGTTTAATTAAAAAATTTCAAAAAAAATTAAGGCTTGAATTTATTTTTTTTCAAAAAAGTTGGGGTTTAACTAAAAAATTTTAAAATTTGAGAGGCTTAACGAGAATTTTTAAGAATTATGGGAAGGGTTTAATTTTAAAAATTATAGATTTTGAAGCTTAATCTGAATTTCTAAAAACTTTGTAGAGACCAAATTAATTTTTTTTAAATTATAAGGGTCAAAAGTATAGTTTTACAAATGTTAGGAGGGGTCGTGGCCCCACCCGCCCTTATTGTGTTACGCCACTGCGAATCTCCTATAGTAACAAATCTCTTTTTAAATTTATTTTTGATCAACACATATAATTTTATTAAAAGAAAAATCAAACAATATTAAGATATGCCTCATTAAAAACATCATAATACTTACTGAATTAGAGGAAAAGAGTACACATGATAATATCTAGGAAATAAGAAATGACACCAACACAAGAAAACGAAGAACTAAACATTGACCAGAGACACTCGAAACGAACGACAACGCCACACTAATCAAATGACACCCCAAAGTCAAACGGCAAAGACCACGAAACCATGACACCACACAAACCAAATAATATCGAACCCATCACGACCTTGCATAATCATAATCGAGCAAAGTATAAAATACAACAAACAAGCTATACAAGCCTCTAAGCACCTCAACATCATGCCACGATTATAGCAATTAAATTACTAAAATAACTAACATCTGGATTGCCCTAAAAAATGCATTGTTAAACTTCTATTCTATTTTGTAAGGCACCCACAGAAACTCGTACGATTCCCAACATACCAACATCAAAGAATTACTAGACCAATTTCAAATAAACAAGAATTCGACTTACCAAGCTCCATCACCACCGTGCTTTTAATTATGTCTTTGACATTATCGTTTTCTTCTTAGATACGCTATTTAAGCCAATGATAATCCCATATAAAATCTCATGTACTATCACACGCGCCTCTCATGTTTTTCAATAAACCATGCAATTTCCTATATCAAATTCTCCTCATTATACACCGCCGCTTATCGCTTCTTGCTATTCCTCTCGATCCCTTTATCTAATAAACACATAATTTTTTTAACGATCACTTCTTTGTTACCAATTGTTGAGACTCATAAGAATTTCCCCAACTCTATTGTTGCTCTTGCCTCCTTCGATAGAGTTTATTGTTGCATAGGACATTTAGATTTAGTGAACAAATCTCTCTTTATCTCACGCCGCGCCTGCGTTGTCAATGATCTGCCCTGCCTTCTCGTTTTTTACACGAACGAGCATTCTCACTTAGCAATACCACATTCAAACTATTAATTAGATTAACTCAGTATATATTTTAAATATGAAAATGATTGAATTGGCATTTTTCTCATTTACTGCCATTTAAAACTAATTGTAAAAAGGATCTTACTTTTATGGTAAAGAAACTAATTCACCCTCAAGCAAAAAAAAATCAAATTAATTTTTTTAATTTTTTTATACAATATCTAAATGATCTTCAAACCTTTAATTTGGAGATAATTAAATTTAAACTCATTCAAGTTCAACCATAACATTCAATAAGTGTTAACGAAATAATTCAGAAATAGGGTTAGGATCAAAATTTTAAGTGACTAAATTATTTTATATAAAAAAATAAGGGTATTAAATATATAAATCTAAAAATTATAGAAATATCAATCTTATTTAACTAATATTTAAATTAAAAAACCTACAACTTTATTAGATATAAAATTTGAAAGGGTCACAATCCTCTCAACCATTAAATGATTTGGTCCATAATTGTTTATTTAATAGTTTAAAATTGATTACAAGTTAATATATGTTCATGCATATTCTAAATCCTTTGACAATGCGCATACACCTTGTACACAAAGCGATTTGAACATGTGTCTCCTAGGATGAACATCATCAGCTTTTTTACTTGGACATAAATACAATTAAACATACGAAAAGTCGAAAACTAATGTGTTGAGTTTAAAATTTAGAGTAATCCTATTTAGAACACTCAAGTTGTTTTAACCTACCGATTAAAGTTGCCTCTGTTGCTACCTTCATATCATATGCTTGCTTAACTTTGCATAAAATATAACATATGATACCACCCAATGCCTCCATAGTTAATCAGATGACTTCATTTCACGTGCTACTTCCTACCTACTTGCTACATTTCTCTTGTTAAATAGAATAAAGATTCTATATTGGTAATGTTAATGAAGTTAAGGTTACCAAATCCATCTAGGTAAACTAATTGAAATTTGATTCATATATTTCAAATCTCAATCATCTTTATAACATATCATCTTAAGAAATTGAAATTGAAATATTAATATTTCAATAATTTCTCAAACTATTTCCAAGGATGTCCACTCATTTCTATCAAGAAAATACTGGACAAATTTTTTTTACCTTTTTCGATGCCTTTTTCTATGCTTATCACTAAAAAAATAAATTTTAAATTCTAACCTTAAACTCTAAAATTACACCATACTTATAATTCTCTAAACACTGATCTTAAATTTTAACTATAAACCTTAAACTTAATTTTTTAGTGTGGGGGTAAAAAATGAGTACCGAAAAAAAGGATAGAATAATTCTATTCGAAAATACTATTTTTTTCATCATCTACCCTAATTAAAAAGGAAAGCGAAAAGTTATAGTAGTAGTAATTGCCGACGGCAGCAACCAAGGCTTAATTAGCTCAATGGATGCTTATATTAGACAAAATGCTAATTAATCCATTTTGCTATATATGGAATACTACTATAATCGCACTTAATCATGGAGCTTATCTTTCATTCCTTATTAAACTTAATCATTCTCATCCATCCATCTTTTGAAATCAAACCCTTTATTTCTTCCCCATTTTTGATTTTCCTCCATGTGTTCTATCCACTGTAATTAATGTCCTATATCCATCAATAAAAGACAGTAAGATTTTGAAACGTGTCAACCGGCAGGCCTCTCTCAATGATTTTGCATATTCTTTTTTTTTTTCATCCTCGTGTAATATTACGCCTAAGAACAAAACTATTAAGGGTTAAATTATTTAACTTTATAAATTATACATTTTTTAATATAATAATATTAGTTCATATTTTTTTAATCATACGACAATATACACACATTCAAAACTCACAAATACTCAAACTTAAATCTTCTAAAATTAATGTCATTTTCTTCTCCACTAGACCCATTTGCAGAGTTTTATAAAATGCACATTTTAAAGATATGGTAAACCAGTGATAGTAAGAGAAAATTGTTGTTAAAAATAAAAATTGTAACACAAGATCCATACAACACTCTTCTATTGTTGAGAACAACACCAAAAGCATGGAAATTACAGCTCTTCCAATTCCTCGTCGGCGGCGATTAAATGGCCGATTTTCTTCATTATCAGTAATATAACAAAACCGATAATTTCTCAATTTAAGAAAAAAAAAAACTTTACTTTATGATTATTTTCATTATTATTATCTTAATTAATAAAGTATTGGGCACATGTGGGGTTTATCAAAAAAAGATTATTTCCCCTTCAAACAAAGAGATTCAAAATCTTTGTGTCTTGGGTTTCTTCGTTGCCGTTGCTTTCAAAAGTGGTTATCTCCGATTCCTCTGAATAAAATGACACCTTTTTTGCTCTCTTGTTTTCCTCCTCCTGCCGCCTTCCACGTCTTTCTCCGCCCAACCTAGCCGTCAAGGACAAGCTAAGATCCGACTCATAGTTGCACGAGTTGACGCAGAAACGATCCGATGACTCGTCGCAACTTGGCGCCCAAGAAGACCCCGAAATCGGTCGTAAAGTCCCGCCCTGAAGAACCGTTTCCACCGCCGCTTGACAGATGTGCCAGTTCCCACTCGATAACAGCCCCACCGCTCCGTTCACCGGGTTCACGGTACGACCACATGCCTCAAACAATAAAGATTGAAACAAAGCTATAAAAAACAGTGAAAAAAAACCCCAAACAGAACTTTTTAGCTACACGTAAATATATTTTAAGAAAACCAAAAAAAGTTGGGGGCAATGAAGGGGTACCAGGGCGTTGAGGTTCAGGAACAGAGGATATAAGAGAAAGGAGGTCACTACGGCCGAAAAACTTGGCGAGAAACAAGGTGGCGTTGCCTTGGGCTTCGGTGGATTCGATCCATCGTAAGCTCGACCGTAACACGCATGTGTCGCTGCATCCCTTTCGGAGCACGCGGCAGCCATTGCAGCTCATTTTTCAAGTATTTACCACCGTTTGATCTTATTAAAATGGGAAAAATCAATAAACCCAGAGTTTTTGTGTTGAGAATACTTGAGTTTGAAGCAAGTGAGCAAGAGGATAATATAGGAGAGTGTAAGGCTAAGGGGAATGAGGCATTAATTTAAGGAGATGAGTTAAAAGGCTAACCATGGTTGGGTTAAGGAAGTTGTTTCTTTTATGACGGTGGGGTAATCGAGTGGGGAAAGGAATATCTTCCACAACTCTGGGCACGACCGGCTACGTGTTTCCGCTTCCTTTTTCTCTCTTCTTGTTCCGCCGTTGGATTCCATACTTTTATGTTACATCTGCACCGTTCATTTGTCAATCTTCATTGTACTTTTAGTTTTTGTTTTCTCGCCCAGAATTCTTGCACTTTGAAAAAAAATATCCAAAATTGATTCGAACAGTGTTTAAATAATTTTATAGTTCATAATAATAATAATAATAATAACAATAATAATAATAATAAATGTTCCATACACAGATACACTTACAACTTCGTGATATGTTGGAAAACTAATTAAAAGTATTTTTTTATTCATAAAGGGTACTATGGTTGGCCTCATTAAAAACCTCCATAATTTAAATGGAGGAAAAAAGTACAAACTATAGCATTATAGAAAACTAAGACGGAAGACATAAACACAGTAAACTAAGACGGAGGATAAATTAAGTCCTCATGCAACAAATCAAACACCGCATCCGGTGGACTATTGTAATATCTCACACTATACTCATCCTAAGGACCCAACTTAGCAAGCACATCGGCCACACAATTAGCAGTCTACGATACATGTCGGACCTCATACTCGAACATCCTCGCCAACAAGCAATGAATAGCACCCACCAAAGAACGAGGGCCAACACTTGTCGCTTCTTTCCGAATCATCTTGACCGCCTCAACACAATCAGTATCTATAATAACCACCCCCACATTATACTTAAGCGCACACACCAATCCTTCATGTAACGCCCAAAGTTTCGCCTCGAGAACATTGCAACGCCCTATCATCTTCGTAAAACCACTAATCCACCTTCTCTTATGGTCACATAAAACTCCACCACATGAGGCACATCCTGCATGTCTATCGTATACCCCATCGGTAATAGTAATTGACGATCAGTGGGTAAATTACTCAAATAATGTTATTTGAAAATGATATTTGTTGAAGTGGTGTGCAGTGTAGTTTATAGATTAGTTGTTTATTTAAAAATAAATTTATCAAATCAAACAAGTAATCAATGGAATTGTTGAATTGACTTATAATTGAGTACATTTTTATGTATGAAGTCAGCCTGTCGGCTTCCCTGATACTTTAACAATATCTCTAATTCATCAAATAATTTTCGCACTCTATTTCAGGAATTATTTTTTTCAATATCTAGCCAAGAAAGCTCAATAGATGTAAACATTTAGAAAAATATATTAAAAGTACATTTAAAATCAAACGTACTTAAGCACCAAAAATACAACCACCCAACACCGAAACTTCATCTTTGAAGTAGGTTATTGTTCTGTGAATAAAATGCATTGATCGTTCATGCTATGATCATAAATCAACCATTTTTAATCCAAAAGTTAGAAAGCAAACAAAAATTGGAGTCGTCTATGTGGTTAAAATTTTAATAGGTTTAATATCAAAATAAGTATATAAAATATTATGTTATTTTTTAGGTGCTTAAACTCTTTTTTATCTCTTTTAATTACTTGGATTATTATTTTTTTATCTATTTTAAGATTAATTAAGGCATCTATTTTTGAGAAAAAAATTAAACACTTTAAAGAAATAGCCAGCTAAAAGAGAAAGACCGACAATTTCTAGCAATATTGCACCAAATTTTATTTTTTCTTTTATGGCACAAATTATTTTATTTACAAAATTATTGCTGTATGAACAATGCTTAAAAGCTGGTGCAGCTGAATCAGACTTTAGATTAGAAATTATAAAAATACTTTTGAAAGGCGTGGTAGGGTTTCAACTTTAGGTATTTTTGTAGAACTTTTTTGAAAACACACAATTTATAATCAGATTCAGCTGAATTTAACTTTTAAAGTATTGTTCAAACCATAATATTTTCGGAAATAAGGTGACTAGTACTATTGAGAAAAAAATTAGGAACAATATTAAAGTAAATTTTCCTAGAAAAGCATTAAACCATTTTAAAAATACAAATTGTAACCCACATCAACTGTATTTATTAAAATTGAAGAATATTAATTATAGTGGGAATCTGAGGTGACGTGAGATTAGACATGTAAAGTTTAAGACGGAACCTGATATGGGTCCTCATCTCATCGCCAATGGTTTCTACTTTCTACACTTCACAATGGAATATAATTGATGTTGACGGTAATGGCATGTTCTCTGCCACCTTCTTGGCTGTCTAAATATTATTTGCAGCAGAAATAGATGAACGTCAAATAAGTTTCAAATCTGTTTCCCACCGAAAATAAAAGAAGCTGCTTTGAGTTGTATTTAGGACATGACATGTTTTTTGTTTCTTATCTGTTCCCAACCAACAACACAAAAAAATTCTATCCACTTGAAGAACATGAACCATGAAACCATATTTGTCTTTTGTCTTTGTACTTCAATTGCATCCGATGGCTGAGAATTGGGTTAGGAACTTCCATGACATATAACAATAATAAAAAGCATCTATGTTGAGGATTGGGTAATAGATTTAGATTCTTCTAACACTGCCCTTTTTTTTCCCTCTAGTGCTCAGAAACTTTTGTCTCATTAGCATGCACGATATTTGGTGGACTCTAAGTTTTTTTTTGAAGGTAAACACCAAATTTTCATTCATTGGAAGCTTGACAATACAGATTGGACCTTTCATGATCTGCTTGAATAGAGTGATGCATTAAGAGAGAACAGTCGCCAACAAATTCTGAAATTTTAAGAGCAGAAACACAGCCCAAAATCTTACATGGAAGCAACTAATGTACCTTTCATGATCTGACATTTTTCTTATTTTCCACGTCATATTCTATCTGGAAGCTAACACGTCACTGAAAAATTATTTTATGAACTTTGTTCACCACGTCATCTGTGGTCCAGCCAATAAGATCCATCTACTTTAAAATAACTACTCATTAATTATCCACTCTCTACTAACATGTAAAAAAGAGTTGATGATTCACCTTGAAAAAATGATATGGATAAATTCTATTGGCTGAGACCACGGATGACGTGGTGAATATAGTTCATCTAATAATTTTTTCATGTCACCTCATGCTGGTTAAACAAAATGAAAGAAAATAATCCATAGACACTGATATGTGTATTCAAAATAGGGATCCCTTACATAAAGGGTCCAAAAATTTAACCATTGAGCTAGACTTGGAATATGCTAAAGTATAAACCAAACTAATATTTAACTTAAAATTGGTTTATCAACTCAAAATTAAATAAAAGTGACTTCATGGAGAATTAAACTTGGAACACCCCACACAAAACTCTTATTTTTAACCTAAACAAAAAATTTAATTGATTTACAACAAAATTAATATTTAAGTCAACCTGTATAATCTGTAACCCCTCGTCTCGATCCGGACGCTTGACCGGTCCGAGTGGGCCACACGGGAAAAACTGAAGAGAAACCCGCTAAGGTTCCTCCTCGGTTAACGACCTAGATAATTTCTTTTAAATTTAATCTTCTCTAAATGCACATTTAATACCTATGTGATCACAGCAACGGAAGACAAGTATACGCGAAGCATTAACTCGAACAACCTAAGCAAAACAACCTATTTTTATGTGATTTAACAGGCCGTTTCGAAACACCCTCAAGGTGTATCGAAACACCTTGACCTGGTCAACCTTTCAAAGCCCACACGAGGATGCCGTTTCGGAACGGGGGTCAACCGTTCCGAAACACCCTCTCTGGTCAACTTCTCGTGGTCAACGAGAATTGACTGTTTCGAAACACCATAGACCCGTTTCAGAACACCTTCATCTCGCCAATTTCTCAAAATTCCAGTAGCAAAAGTGTACCGAAACAGCCCCTATCCGTTTCGAAACGCTCGGCTAAAAACAAAGGGACCGTATCGAAACAGGGTGACCCGTTTCGAAACGCCCCCTGTCTGTAGACTGGTTTTGGCTGGTTTAAGGCACAAGGGTGCCCCTAAACCCCACCAAACCTCCTACAACACACTAACAAATAATCCTAAGGCAAACCAACATACAAGCATGCTTGAACATCAACAAAACAAGGCTAGACACTAAGACACAACATCACAAGCCATTCATCCATGCATAACATAAAAGGTAAAAGCCTCAACATGTCCAACACTTAGGCAATTCTAGGTAGCAAAATACTAACATGGTCACAAGCAAGGCATACATCCCAAAAGCCAAATAACAAGCACAAACGAGGAGTCTAACATGCTCCTAAACAACAACCATAGCAACATGATCCAAAAACATCATAATACGATTACATGTCCCATTACTTGACCATTACATCTTAATTTAAAAATTCGTACTTGGTAGCCAAACAAGCACCACAAGCACACTTGGAGGCCCCCTTCTTGCTCCTAGCAACCCACGAACTAAGGATATGCATTGTCGAACAAAGAGAGAGCGTAAGCAATAAAGCTTAGTGAGGGTAAGATCTTTAAAAACAAACTTCGACAATGCAGGGTCCAAGCACGATCTTAGCCAAGGTAAACACATAATTACCAAGGATCCTCAAGAGCCACAAGCTAAAGATGCATGAACAATATTCAATCATATGCCATGCTCAACAAGCTCTATTTCACAACATATGTAAACACATATAAGCATCCAAGTAGAAATCACATTCTACAACACATTGATATACATATCAATCAATATTGTCACCTTACTATGACTCGAATACACGGATAAACACGTTGGAACTCACATCCAGCAACAACTTTACCTTACGGTGGGATTACACTCATCACCGGTTTCGCGGAGGGATTCCACTCATCCTCACGCCCCGTCGATGGGATTCCACTCATCATCGACTATATATAAATACAATTTTCGGGCGTACCCGTACTCCTCCTTGGTGACTCAACGCCACCAAGGCCACGCGCGACTTTAGACTCATGTGTGCACACTAACATCCTAATGATCGATCATTTGTACTCAAGCATACTAGTGCCACCATTTAACTCATTCCACATTATTCATTTCAATTAATTTCGTGCTTAGCACGTACTCACCATGATCACAATCATGAACCATTTCCATGCATGCCATAAACATTACAAATCATGCCTCATCTCACATGTATATCACATTATAGATAAATCAATCATATCACAAGTCATACGAGACATAAACATCCAAATATAAGTTCATCCAATGACCCTAGATCAAGTTTAGGATTAGGCTACCACCCTAATACTAACTCTAGGTGGGTCTACCAAGCCCGACCTAGTCCACATACTCGAACCAACCATTTAAAAACCACTTAAAACGTTTAACCACTCACGTAAGCTTCCAAGCTCCAAGCCAAGCAAGCAACCACCCACAAGTTTCCAGATTTCTTCCCGAAGCTTCTCCGACGCAAGTTCTTGCTTCTAAACAACCTCAATCACATTTCAAACAATCTCAAATCAGCCCAACATCAAAAGACCAACCCGGAACACAATTCAAATACAATTTGCAATGTTTCAAGCCATGAACAAACCCACTTTTAACCAAACTCGGGCAGCCCCAAAACCTCTTCCAAAATCCATGTTTCCAACATCCTTTACACCCACAAATGATCCCAAATCAACCCCTAACCATAGTACTACCATTGGGCTATCAATTCCCACCTAACACAACCCCCCAAACTCACCCAAAACCCTCCAAAAACCCCATTTATACCCAAAATCGGGAATTGCTCAAAATCAAGCAAAATCCACATATGTTGTACAATTTGACTCCTATACATCATAACTAATCATATTAAATCAAAATTTTAAGTTTAGCAACACAAAGACATCATTTTTAATCAAATCTTTTGAAATTATCATTTTCAAAACTTCAATGGAAATGAAAACTAATGGTACTTTTAAAGAGAGAGAGTTGAGGAGAAGTCAAAAACGGTGTTACCTTTCGAAAATGAGTTGAAATGAAGGAGCTTTTTTGATGGAATAATGAAAGAGGAGGGAGAGCTCTATTCCACGTTATTTTTGGTTGAAGGAGAAGATGAATAGTGAAGGATGATAGGAAAAGGGGGTTTAAAATTAAAAGATGGGCAAATTACCAAAAGGCCATTAATGAATGGCTATCCCCTTTATTCTTTAAAAACTCTTCAATTTGCAAATTATTCGATTTGGTCCAATTTCAAATATTTATTTTTGAAACCCGAAACTTAAAGGATTATTTTAATTATAAACCCGAGCCCAAATAATATTAAAATATTATTTTTACCTAACCCCTAAACCCAAGTGTTACAACTCTCCCCCACTTAAAGAATTTCGTCCCCGAAATTACCTGATGGAAACAAATATGGAAATTGCTCAACCATATCCGCTTTCCTTTCCCACGTGGCCTCTTCCACACCTCTATGTCTCCACAACACCTTGACCAACTCTATGGTCTTTTCACGCAATACCTTGCTAACAGAAGCAAGTATCTCAACAGGCTCTTCATTATAAAACAAATCTGGATTTAACTCTATCTTCTCTACGGGCATAACATGAGAAGGATCCGATCTATATCTCCTAAGCATAGACACATGGAAGACATCATGGATCTTCTCTAACTCAGAAGGTAACCTCAAATGGTAAGCTACAGACCCAATCCGCTCAACTATCTCATACGGACCAATGAACCTCGGACTCAACTTGCCCTTCCGGCCAAATCTCATTACCTTCTTCCACAGAGATACTTTCAGAAACACTTTCTCACCCACGGAGTACTCAATCTCTTTCCTCTTAAAATCCGCATAAGACTTCTGACGATCAGAAGCTGCTTTCAAACGGTCACAAATCAACTTCACTTTGTCGGTAGTCCCCTTAAGCAAATCTGGCGTAGGTAACAATCTTTGACCTGTTTCAGCCCAACAAATCGGAGTCCTACATCGTCTACCATACAAAGCCTCATAGGGAGCCATCTGAATACTAGACTGATAACTGTTGTTGTAAGCAAACTCAACTAACGGTAAGTGCTTCTCTCAAGAACCCTAGAAGTCAATCACATAACAACGAATCATATCCTCAAGAATCTGTATCACTCGCTCTAACTGCCCATCGGACTGCAGATGATAAGACGTACTGAAATGCAAACGGCTACCCAGAGCACTATGCAAGCAACCCCAGAATCCTGAAGTAAACAATAGACTTCGGAACTCCATGAAGTCTCACAATCTCATGGATGTACAAGTTTGCCAACTTGTCTAAGGAATCCGTAGTGTTCACTGCTAAGAAGTGAACACACTTAGTGAACCTATCAACAATCACCCAAATAGAATTCTTCTTCGAAGGAGACAAAGGCAACCCCGACACAAAATCTATTGTGATCCTCTCCCATTTACATTCCGGAATCTTCAAAGACTGTAACAAACCTGAAGGAACCTGATGTTCTGCCTTCACTCTCTGACAAACCATACAACGGCTCACATACTCGGCTACATCTTTCTTCAAACCAACCCAGAAATAATCATTCTTCAAGTCACGATACATCTTGGTACTACCCGGATAAATAGAAAAGGGACTCGAATGTGCTTCACTCAGAATCTGAAGTCTCAACTCAACATCTTCTGGTACAACAATTCTATCTCTAAAGCACAACAAGCTCTCACCACTGAAACTATACTCTGTCGGTCTTCCTTCGGCTATGTCTTGAACATGAGGGACTAAAGTCACATCTTGCAACTGCTTCTCTCTAATCTACTGAATCAAGGAAGGCTTCACTTGTAACTCGGTGATCAACCCACCATCATCGGACACACTCAATCTAGCAAACATAGCTCTCAACTCAACGGACACTTTTCTACTCAAAGCATAGGCTACTACATTCGCCTTACCCGGATGGTACTCAATGGTCAAATCATAATCTTTTAGTAACTCTAGCCATCTTCTTGTCTCAAGTTCAACTCCTTCTGTGTCATCAAGTACTTCAAGCTCTTGTGATTGGTGTACACTATACACTTCTTACCATACAAATAGTGACGCCAAATCTTCAATGCAAAAACAATTTCGGCTAACTCTATATCATGAGTAGGATAGTTCTTCTCATGAACCTTCAATTGTTTAGAAGCATATGCAACAACTCTTCTCTCTTGCATCAAAACACTTCCTAAACCTATGTAGGAAGCATCACAGTAAATCACAAACTCCTTACCTGAAACAGGTTGCACTAACACTGGAGCATTTGTCAAAGCTTCTTTCAATTTCTCAAAGGCCTTCTGTCTTGCATCTGACAATTCAAACTTAACTCCTTTTTGCAACAATTTAGTCAAAGAAGCAGCTACTCTAGAGAAACCATCAACAAATTTCCTATAGTAACCGGTTAATTATAGGAAACTCCTAATCTCGGTCACGGACTTAGGTTGTTTCCACTCAACAATAGCCTCAATCTTCGATGGATCAACACAGATACCTTCGGCTGAAACAACATGGCCAAGAAATACAACCTCTCAAATCCAGAACTCACATTTACTAAGCTTCACATACAACTGATTGCTCAACAATCTCTGTAAAACAAATCTCAAGTGCTCATCATGTTCTTCTTCGGTCTTTGAGTACACAAGTATGTCATCAATGAAAACAACTACAAAACGGTCTAGATAGTCCCTAAAAATTTTGTTCATCATATCCATGAATGCTGCATGTGCATTCGTGAGCCCGAACGACATCACAAGAAACTCATAGTGACCATATCTAGTCCTAAAAGTTGTCTTCGGAACATCACACTCTTTCACTTTCAACTGGTAATACCCGGATCTCAAATCTATCTTCGAGAACACTAAAGCACCTCTCAACTGGTCAAACAAATCATCTATACGAGGCAACATATACTTGTTCTTCACAGTCAACTGATTCAACTGTCTATAGTCAATACACATGCACATACTACCATCTTTCTTTTTCACAAACAACACGGGAGCACCCCAAGGAGAACTACTAGTCCTAATGAAACCACGATCTAATAATTCTTGCAACTGACTCTTCAATTCTTTCAACTCTTTAGGAGCCATACGATACGGAGCTATCGAAACTGGGTTAGACCCTGAAACAGTCTCAATCACAAACTCAACATCTCTGTCATGAGGTAAACCCGACAACTCTTCAGGAAACACATCCGGAAAGTCACAAACTATTCTGATATCTTTTAGTCTAGCTTCACTCATATTCGGATTCATAACATAAGCTGAGTAAGCCCCACATCCGGAGTCCATCAACCTATGAGCCTCTAAAGCTGACACCACATTAGACAAGAACTTAATGTTCTCGCCTACTACTACTACCTCATAGTCATCAAAAAGTTTCAAGGAAATCCTCTTCGTCTCAAAATCCACATTAGCTCGGTGCTCAACTAACCAGTCCACACCCAAAATAATATCAAAACCATAGAAAGGAAGTTCCATCATATCCACAGAGAACACATGACCCTGAATCTTCAGTGGACATCTCATATACATACGTCTAACCACAACTGTCTCACCAAAAGAACTAGTCACATGCATACCTACATCTAAGATCTCAACATGTATATCTAACTTCTGTGCATGCTCACTCAAAATGTAGAAATGTGTAGAACCCGAATAAACCAAAGAAAGCAAAGACATAAACTGTAACTCAAAATTACCTGCTATCACATCGGTGTCGTTCCCGGCCTCTCTCTGAGCATAGATTCTCGCTGGTCCTCTTGCCGCACTGCCACAACATGAGCAAGGTTTCTCTGAGCATCTACCCTAGGTGCATCAGCCCTAGGCTGGAAGTAGCCACGACCGCGCCCGCGACCTCTCTGAAAATCATTCGCTCTCGCAGGAGCCTGAGCAATGTTCGGTGCCTGTGCCGCCTGATGCTGACAATCCCTCCTAAAGTGGTCCCTCGAACCATAGTTCCAACAATCATTCGCTCTCCCATAACGGGTGCACTCGGGCAAACGCCCTCCTCCTCTATGACCCTGATGGCCCCTACCATGATGGCCACCGCCACGTCTATGGTCAAACTAATGTCCGCCACCTCTATGCCTCTTGGCATCTCTACTGTCAAAGTGGTTATGCCTCTTACCAGAACTAGACCCACCAGATCGTTTGGCCGAACCTAAACTGTGCTCTAAGTCCTTGGCCCTCGCGACCAATACATCAAAGTCTGAGTAGTCAGAAGCTAACTTGTACCTCTTGACCTCTTCACTCAACCCATAGCGGAAATGGTTACAGCGTTCCATTTCAATAGGAACCAACTCTGGAGTGTACTGACTCAAGCGAACAAAACGGATCTCATAGTTAATCACAGAAGCCTCTCCCCGAGTAAGGGCCATAAACTCTCGCTTCTTCTCATCTAAATACCTCGGTCCCAAGTACCTCCTTCTGAAAGCAGACTCAAAGAAATCCCAACCAATCTCGGCCTCTGGAACTCTAGTAGTAATGGTGACCCACCAGGTGTAGGCATCACCCTGAAGCAAGGAAATCACACAGCCCAACCTACGTGCGCCCACACAACCCATCTGAGCTAAGATACAAACCGTCTTCTCCAACCATAACTACGACCTCTCCGGAGTAGATCCTCTGAACTCTTCGGCTCCCAAGCTACAGAGCCTCTCTAAAGGTAGACTAGCATCCTCACACCTAGGCTAAGCTGGAGCCTGAGCTCCTGCAACTGCGGCCTGAAATGCTCCCACTATAGCTTGCACTAGCGGTGTCATATCAATTTCGGCTGGACCTTGGCCACCTTGAGGTCCCTCTCCTTTAGCTCCATCCTCGCCCTCAACTCCAGGCGGAGGAGGTGGTGGTGGTGGAGGTGGAGCTCCAACTCCTGCGGCCACTGGCCCTTCTATATGAGCCTCCACACCAATCACCGGCTCAATAGGAGCCACAACACGTGGTTCCTGACGAACCACTCTCGGCCTACCCTTCGGCCTAGATATCGCTCTCAAACAATAACTACAACCACAACAATAAAATATACAAGATCGGGTTAGCAAGGCAAGGCTTCCAAGTGCTCAAGTACGTTTCCCTCACTTAAAATTCTTTTCCGATGTAATAGTAGCAATAGGACTCTCATACAACATGCTTTTAAACAAAACAATAAACATACTTGCCATGCAAGCAATCATACTTACAAAGCAAGCAAACACCATGCATATCAATTCAAAACTTAAACTTACCTCACTTACCTGCCCAAGGTCTCGGTAACCTTAGGCTCTTATACCAACAAGTGTAACCCCCTCGTCCCGGTCCAGACGCTTGACCGGTCTGAGTGGGCCACACGGGGAAAACCGAAGCGAAACCCGTTAAGGTTCCTCCTCGGTTAACGACCCAGAAAATTTCTTTTAAATTTAATCTTCTCTAAATGCACATATAATACCTATGTGATCACAGCAATGGAAGACAAGCATACGCGAAGCATTAACTCGAACAACCTAAGCAAAACAACCCATTTTTATGTGATTTAACAGGCCGTTTCGAAACACCCTCAAGGTGTATCGAAATACCTTGACCTGGTCAACCTTTCAAAGCCCACACGAGGATGCCTTCGGAACGGGGGTCAACCGTTCCGAAACACCCTCCTTGGTCAACTTCTCATGGTTAACGAGAATTGACCGTTTCGAAACACCATAGACCCGTTTCGGAACACCTTCATCTCGCCAATTTCTCAAAATTCCAGTAGCAAAAGTGTACCAAAACAGCCCCTATCCGTTTCGAAACGCTCGACCAAAAACAAAAGAACTATATCGAAACAAGTTGACCCGTTTCGAAACGCCCCCTGTCTGCAGACTGATTTTGGCTGGTTTAAGGCACAAGGGTGCCCCTAAACCCCACCAAACCTCGTACAACACACTAACAAATAATCCTAAGGCAAACCAACATACAAGCATGCTTGAACATCATCAAAACAAGGCTAGACACTAAGACACAACATCACAAGCCATTCATCCATGCATAACATAAAAGGAAAAAGCTTCAACATGTCCAACAGTTAGGCAATTCTAGGTTGTAAAATACTAACATGGTCACAAGCAAGGCATACATCCCAAAAGACAAATAACAAGCACAAACGAGGAGTCTAACATGCTCCTAAACAACAACCATGGCAACATGATCCAAAAACATCATAATACGATTACATGTCCCATTGCTTGACCATTACATCTTATTTTAAAAGTTCGTACTTGGTAGCCAAACAAGCACCACAAGCACACTTGGAGGCCCCCTTCTTGCTCCTAGCAACCCACGAACTAAGGATTTGCATTGTCGAACAAAGAGAGAGCGCAAGCAATAAAGCTTAGTGAGGGTAAGCTCTTTAAAAACAAACCTCGACAATGCAGGGTCCAAGCACGATCTTAGCCAAGGTAAACACAAAATTACCAAGGATCCTCAAGAGCCACAAGTTAAAGATGCATGAACAATATTCAATCATATGCCATGCTCGACAAGCACTATTTCACAACATATGTAAACACATATAAGCATCCAAGTAGAAATCACATTCTACAACACATTGACATACATATGAATCAATATTGGCACCTAGCTATGACCCGAATACGCGGATAAACACGTTGGAACTCACATCCAACAACCACTTTACCTCACAGTGGGATTACACTCATCACCGGTCTCGCGGAGGGGATTCCACTCATCCTCACGCCCCTTCGATGGGATTCCACTCATCATCGACTATATATAAATACAATTTCTGGGCGTACCCGTACTCCTCATTGGTGACTCAACGCCACCAAGGCCACACGCGACTTTAGACTCATGTGTGCACACTAACATCCTAATGATTAATCATTTGTACTCAAGCATACTAGTGCCAACATTTAACTCATTCCACATTATTCATTTCAATTAATTTCGTGCTTAGCACGTACTCACCATGATCACAATCATGAACCATTTCCATGCATGCCATAAGCATTACAAATCACACATCATCTCACATGTATATCACATTATACATAAATCAATCATATCACAAGTCATACGAGGCATAAACATCCAAATATAAGTTCATCCAATGGCCCTAGATAAAGTTTAGGATTAGGCTACCACCCTAATCCTAACTCTTGGTGGGTCTACCAAGCCCGACCTAGTCCACATACTCGAACCAACCATTTAAAAACCACTTACAACGTTTAACCACTCACCTAAGCTTCCAAGGTCCAAGCCAAGCAAGCAATCACCCTCAAGTTTCCGGATTTCTTCCCGAAGCTTCTCCGACACAAGTTCTTGCTTCTAAACAACCTCAATCACAATTCAGACAACCTCAAATCAGCCAACACTAAAAGACCAACCTAGAACACAATTCAAATACAATTTACAATGTTTCAAGCCATGAACAAACTCACTTTTAACCAAACTCGGGCAGCCCCAAAACCTCTTCCAAAATCCATGTTTCCAACGCCCTTTACACCCACAAATGATCCCAAATCAACCCCTAACCATAGTACTACCATTGTGCTATCAATTCCCACCTAACACAACCCCCAAAACTCACCCAAAACCCTCCAAAAATCCTATTTATACCCAAATTCGGGAACTGCTCAAAATCAAGCAAAATTCACATATGTTGTACTATTTGACTCCCATACATCATAACTAATCATATTAAATCAAAATATTAAGTTTAGCAACACAAAGGCATCATTTTTAATCAAATCTTTTGAAATCCCCATTTTCAAAACTTTAATGAAAATGAAAACTAATGGTACTTTTAAAGAGATGAAGTTGAGGAGAAGTCAAAAACAATGTTACCTTTCGAAAATGAGTTGAAATTGAGGAGCTTTTTTGATGGAATAGTGAAAGAGGAGGGAGAGCACTATTCCACATTATTTTTGGTTGAATGAGAAGATGAATAGTGAAGGATGATAGGAAAATGGGGTTTAAAATTAAAAGATGGGCAAATTACCAAAAGGTCATTAATGAATGGTTATTCCCTTTATTCTTTAAAAACTCTTCAATTTGCAAATTATTCGATTTGGTCCAATTTCAAATATTTATTTTTGAAACCCGAAACTTAAAAGGATTATTTTAATTATAAACCCGAGCCCAAATAATATTAAAATATTATTTTCACCTAACCCCTAAACTTGGGTGTTACACAATCTCACCTTAAAATTAAGCCAGAATGCTACTAAAACTAAACTAAAATTATTTTTTTCAAATTCGTTTGGGAATGAAAAATTAATTATTCATTTTAAAAAATTATTATCTCAAGTTTAATAAATTATTTTAAATATATTTATTTTTTATAATAATCTAATATAGTTTTATAAAAACAATTAATTAATTTTTTATTTCCAAACAAATTAAAAAATAATTTATTTAACTTGACCTAATAATTTATAAAAATAAATAGTAACTACTTTTTATTCCCAAACGAATTGAAAAAATAATTTTACTTTTGTTTGGTAGCATTTTGACTTAATTTTGAGGTGAGATTATACATGTTCACTTAAATATTAATTTTGTTGAAATTACATTAAGTTCTCTGGCAAGGTCTTTTGTGCGAGGGGTCCCAAGTTTAATTTTTCATGGATTCATTTTATTTAATTTTGAAATGATAAAACAATTTAAGTTAAATATTTGTTTGGTTGAGACTTTAACATATTCAAGTCTAGCTCAATGGTTAAATTTTGAGCCGTTATTGTTTTTATGGGCGTTGATCAAAATAGGAAGGAAATATAAAGTTTTCGACAATTTTGCTAAAAAATTTAATTTTATGACCAAAATAAGAAATAAATAATAATTTGACGACTACTAATGTAGTTTACCTTATATTTTATTAGAAAATAGCACGATCTCAATCTGTTTAGCCTCATTATGAGAATCACACCATTGAATTCTCTCCAATAACACAAAAGAGAAAGGCTTAAAAGTTAAAAAATATCTTAAATTATGATTTTTTTCCCTTCAAGTAACTAAATTATTTTTGGGTCAAAATAAGTCTTTAAGTTATTACATGTAACCACTTTAAGTTCTGTCATTTTCTCCTGTCAATAAAGACTTTTTTGATCAATGGGATGTTAACACATCACAGAGATTTAGATACTTATTTTAACAAAAAAATTATATAGTTAAAGAAAAAAAATACAAAATTTAGATATTTTTTTGAAAAAAAAAAGTTTATGTACTTAAAGTGATTACATATAATAGTTTAGGGATTTATTTTGAAAAACATTTAGAGGTTGATTTTTAATTTAATCCAAAGAGAAAGACAACAAAACAGAATATCAGTGTATAACTAATCACGAATCCACCGAAAAATGGCGGAACATGGAGTAAAAGTTTGAGCAGGCAACTTAAATGTTTTAAAATTTTGGATGCTTAAAAGAAAATTTAAAAAAAATGAGGATTTAGCTAAAGTTTTTAATAATTTCGAGATATTTAACCAAAAAATAAAAATTTGAGAAGGGATTTAACTAAAAATATTCAAAAATTTGAACTTAATATGAATTTTAAATTTTTTTGAAGGAGTCAAATTAATATTTTCAAAAATTTTAGGGGTAAAATTTGAATTTTCCAAAATTTTGGGTGGCTGTGTCCCACTAATCCCTTAAAGGATTCTCCCCTCCCATCGAACATGTTCCTCAATTTAAATTTTATTAGTAAATTATTTATTTTGATAAACTATTTACCTATTGATGTATGCATTGAATGCCTTGTACAACCGAAGCAACGATAGTGAATATTGATATAGGCTTTGGTTGGTATTACATGTCATGCAGTTTCAATAACAAATTATATGAACATGACGAAAAATTGCGTTGCAACTCATACAATATCGATGTCTTAAATCCAACAATACGGTACGAATAAGTGTTCGTTGCATTGGTAAGACACATTGCACTCTTAAAAAAAGGACATGAATTCAAACTTTAAAGATAACGTTGTTGGGAGAGATAGCATCGTATCTCGAATATAAACCGTAAGACGAACATATATATTACAAAAAAATCTAACAATACGGTAATTATTTTTTAATAAAAATATATTAAAAAAGCATATAATTGCAAAATTACTAAGTTTTTTCTTTCTTTCTGTTTTTAGGTACAAGATGAATGTTGAAGCATTTAACCACTAAGTAAGTGTAATGTTTGTATTTTACAATATCTCGATTAAGGTACTCACATAAACATTATTAAATATTAGGCTAAAGGGGTACTTTTGCCCCCAAGTTCGACCCAAAAATGCAATGTCGCCCCTCGCCGAAAAACGCACTCAATGTGCCCCTTATGTTTGAAAAATCGATCAATTCCGACCTTTGACTAACGTTGACTAACGTTCCCGTCAATTCCTGGGTGACGGCCGTTAACTCCTGCACGGTCAGCTATTCTTGCCAGCTGGCTTGCCGTGTCACGCGCTGACGTGGAAAAAAGCTTTTTTTCCCCTTATCCTACCACCCACCTCCCTACTCTTATGGCAACTCCACCATCCTCCTCCACGACTGTCTCACGGCGCGTCGTTCCGCCCTGTTAGACCAAGGAAGGAACCTCAAGGCATCCGACTGGGACGCCGTGTCTGCTGTTGTATCCTCCGCCTCTGATCCCGAGACCGCGAAATCGTCCGTTCAGTGCCGTCATAAGATCGAGAAGCTGAGGCAACGGTAACGTGCGGAAAAGCAACGGTGCCTTAAAAACCCAGGCAAGTTCTCTTCCTCATGGGACTTGTTTCCTCTGCTTGATTCTATGAATTTTGCTTCATCGTCAGTCAACGGATCTGTTGATCAAGAGGTCGGTGGGTTTTACTGAAAATTGAAGAATCATGAAAAGATACATGAGAATTCTAGGTCTAATCTAGGTTTTGATCGTGATTTTAGTGGTGGGTATGGTCTAAATTTTGATTTTGATCACAAATGTAGAGATGGGCATGGGGTGCAGGGTAATAGAGATATCGTGACCGAAGGAATTAAAAGATTTAAGAGTATTGGTAGAATTGGCAATGATTATGGTTCTATGGCTGACTTTGATCATAGTTTTAGCCAAGGTGATGATAGTGTGGGAGAATTTCCTCTCAAGACCTTAGGTGATAAGGGCTTTGCCTTTATGTACGTAGATGAAGGAATGGGGTTTCAAGAAAAAGTTTCAATTGCTTGGGATTCAGTCCCTCAAGGTTTTCATCAGAAAAAACGTGGTAGAGTTGATAGGAGCTTTGACCTCAGGGATTTGAATGGATTTGCTTCTTGTCCAAGGCCAGGCTTGGAGTGAAGAATGGTAGTGGTGAACTCAAGAAGGGCATCGATGCGGTTTTTTTATTATTTTTTTTTAAAAAAAAACTTGTCACGTAAGTTTTTTTCCACGTCAGCGCGTGACACGGCAAGCCAACTGGCAAGGATAGCTGACCGTGCAGGAGTTAACAGCTCGTCACCCAGGAATTGACGGGAACGTTAGTCAAGGGTCGGAATTGATCAATTTTTCAAACATAAGGGGCACATTGAGTGCGTTTTTCGGCGAGGGGCGACATTGCATTTTTGGGTCGAACTTGGGGGCAAAAGTACCCCTTTAGCCTAAATATTATTTAGGTTTAAGAGTCAATTTAGCCCTTAGTTAAAAAATTAAAAAATCAATTTTGTTGTCATAATTTTCTCCACCTAATTTAGTCCTCATTAGTCAAACAATACCCGATTTAGTCCTTTCGTAACAGTTGTCTAATTTTAGCCGTTAACTCATTGACAACCAATAAGACGATGCACATGACATACTCTAGAAGCGTCATATAATTAAACCGTAAAAATTCTAAAAATATATAATAAAAAATTAAAACTAAAAATAATATTTTAAAAAACAATAAAAATTTAAATAATATAAAGGATATAAAAATATAAACAATATAAAATATTATAAGACTTATTAAAAATACTATATTTTTAAATTTAAAAATTTAAAAATTATACAAATATTAGAAAATATATAAAAATGATAAATGATTTATAAAATTTTTACAAAGTTATAAAAATTTTACAAAATTATAAAAATAAAAAACCATTAAAAATTATTTTTTTAACGACCAAGTATAGGATGACCATCCAAAATCTCATTCTTTTGGCATAACATCTCAATATTTTAATTTGGTCTTTAATTTAAAAAAAATATGATGACATGTAGATACAAGTCTGACAATCACGATGATTGTTGCGCGAGAGCCGTAAATTTTGAACATCAGATGTGAGACCAATTTCGTGAGACTAAATTTTAAAGGAGTCATTCGCAGAGAGAAAGAGAGAGAATAAAAATAACTTATTAATTTATTATACAAGAGTTTCATCTATCTCTTTTATATTAAACATACTATTATATTTTTATAATTAAATATTAATATTTATTTATGATATTTGATTAATGAGAATTAATATTTTTAACTCTGTTTTGAGTTTTACATCATATGTTTAAATGACTTAGAAAGAGACATGACGTAAAGATATTATGAGAAGCTATTTTGGTTGTTCCCTATGCTTCCATTGCCCTCGGGAAGAAAATTAATATCGGAAATTTCTGATTTTATTTTTATTCTTTAAATTATTATTTTAAAGTGCGACAAATTATGATATTTTTTCTCGAAAGTAATATTTCTTCTACATCGAAAAACTCAACTATATACTTCTCCCAATGTCAGGTTACAAAAATTTATCTTGACATGAATTTTGTGGGAGACATTCCTTGAAGTGAATGCAAGCATGATGTTTATTCCATGCGATTGGATTTGTTTCATTTCCTGAAGTGAATGCAAATATGATAAATCACTATTTAATTAGTAACATAACTTCGATATAATCCAAGTATATTGGCTGAACATCCCGTTCTACGAGGCTGCTGGTCTCAAAGGAGGTTTTTAAAGGACCTTATGAACTTGTTTAACAATGTCGCGTACGAAGTTAAATCTTATTTCTCTATGATGATGATATGTTAATAAAAACATACTCCATTTTCACGACAAACAATGTTGCCCTTTAGAGACAATATCATGGAAAAGACTTTAAGAAAAATTTTGAGTTAATTTCTTGCCTTATTGTGGTTGAGAAAAACAATGAGATACATATGAAAAATCACAAATATCGCCCAACTGGCTCCGCTCGATTTCCTGAAGTGAATGTGACATTTTATAACAGAAAAAATAAATGTCACATTAACAATTGTGGTTGCAATTGAGGCCATGAACATATACATCGGCAAGATGAACATTTTAAGAATGTTTATAACCACTAGAAGTGGGTTTATAAAGATGACACGAATATATTAGAAAGTGGTTTTTTATGCAATGGTTTAAACCATTGATCTCGTACTTGTCATACGCCGAAGCATTATGGACCTTTATCTACAATCACGAATGATAAAGGAAATAAAATATAAACAAATGTTGTTTACGAAAATGATGTAAAAAATTATGGCGTTGTTAGTCCAACTCAATTGGATATTGTTGATTTCCTCATAACCCTTGAAGAGAATAATTCACCATTTATTTTATTTTCTTATAATCTCTAAAGGGAATTATTGATATTTTCATTTTTTTATTTTATATTAATTTATTTTACATATTATTTATTTATAATTTTATATTATATATTTAAATATGTTAAAACATTTATTTATTTTGTTTTATGTTAATTTGATATATATATATATATATTCAAACATGTTAATTTGCTTTACATATTATCCTTTGAAGAATGTGTTTATATTCGAAATAAAATATGTAATGAATTATTGTGATTTATGCTTAGCAGACAATGCAATTACTCATACTACACTTAAGCATAAGAACTATTTTTCTCATTTAAATGCAAGGAAAAAATGTGAGTACTATATATCAAAGTACTAAAATATCAATGCTCCGAAAGAGTAATAATGTAACGCCCGAATTTAGGGCCCGAAAGATAATCGAATCCGGTTCAAGTTCGGTCCGAGTTAGTTGGTTGAAAGATTGAAGCCCCTAATGATAAATACATTTTGGATGCAGTTCTGGAGGCTGGATTAGACCTGCCTTACTCCTGCAAGGCTCGACTCTCGAGCGTGCTCCTCCTGTGCTTGAAAGATGGTTTCGGGTTCCATCGATCAATCCAACAGTTCCTTCTTTGACGATATAAACAAATGGAAAATAGTTATTTGAGGAAGATGGTGAAAAATAAAGTTTTAAAAGTTTGTGGGTTAAATTAAAAATTATTATTTTTATTAACGGAGGTTAACGGCTAAGGGACCAAAACAAACACGATTTAAAATGTAAGTGGGAAGAATAATTTTTTAATTCGGGTGACCAAAATAAAACAAATCCCAAACAAAAGGGATCACAGGTAAAAATTACTCTATATGTAAATGTATTACCATTTGTTCTATCGCTAATTATCAGCATTAGGGTTTTGTTTTTCTCCCATTGGCATGGCCTGTAGCAATCAAAAACTTCAAATGAACTGAAACTCCAAGAATTCTGTCTTTTGATTAACCCAACAACAATATGTTAAAGGTTTTATAGAAAATCTTTTACGTATTTTGTACAATAAGTTAGTAATTTTTTACCCCTATTTTTTTTAAAAAAATTGTAAGTCGATAGTATGTTTAGTTAAATAAATATGGATATAGAGATTCACTAATTGACTGAATCGTCAAATATGCTTATATTACCTTGTCTTACCTGAGTTCGAATTCTGACATTTATCTTAAAAATGTAATATCTCTCTACTTAATAAATAAATATAAAATTACAGTAATACAGGTGATCCCTAATGAAAAACACAAATAAGTCAAAGAACGCAGCTATTGGTTCACTCAAGGCCTGCCTCACTACTGGGCTTATTTTAAGTTTACGATGATAATTTGTAATGTTTTTTATTTAATTAATTTGTTTCATTTGATTCAATTTATCAAAGCCCGTCTAGCTCAGTTGGTAGAGCGCAAGGCTCTTAACCTTGTGGTCGTGGGTTCGAGCCCCACGGTGGGCGTTTTTTTCTTTAGATCTGTCTGCCTTAACAATTATGCAGAATCTGGACATGTTCTTCGGCTTTTACTCTCTCTCTCTCTCTCTTTTGGGAATCCATTTTGTCCTTCAACAATGCTATAAACCGTTAGCTTTGACGAACATAGAGAGGCAGAGAGACAAAGTCTGTCTTCATCTTCCACTCCCAAGGCCTTTTACTCTCTCTCCTGTCCGCGCATTGTTTTCATGTTTACACTTTTTTTTTTACAAAAATCTTTTGTCTAGTTTTGGTATTTTTTTATTTTCAACATTAAAAATAATAAAATTTTAAGTCTTAACCTTAAATTTTAAGTCATAAACTATGAAAAATACAGCTTACTATTAATTTCTTAAACTCTTACCTTAAACTATTTTTTTTAAGTAACCTCAAACTAATTAAAAGAAGAGCAAGTGTTTGTTTGATACACTGAAAACAAATTACGTAAAATGAATTATATCTTTTGAAAAAATTAAATTATTTTTCGTTATTTGATAAATTTCTTAAAAATTATTCATTAAAAATATAATAAATAATATTATTAATTATAAAAATTTATTATTATTATTTTAAAAATATTATAATAATTTAGTCAATATCATTTATTCAATTATGATTATTAAAATATTTTTTACAAATTTAAAAATAAAATACTAAGACTAGTATATTATTGAAAACTGTTACTAAATATATTTTATATATTTACATAATTAATATTTTATAAAATAAAACTACAATATTTTATTAATATGAAACATATAAAAAATGTAATTCACTATTAATAACTCAGTAATATTATTTTTACGAAAATAATAAAGTATTAATATTATTTTGAATAGTCTAAAGTTGATTACAAGGTAGTATATGTTCATACATATTCTTAACCACTTGATAATGCATACACACCTTATACATAAAACGATTGATCTCGGGTCTACTAAGATTAATATCACATATTTTTCCATTGAGACCACTTGTTGGGTTCAATATTGTATATTATTAAAAATATATAAATATTGTAATATAATTGAGCACTTGATTATAATATTAAAATAATATATTATATTGTATTATTAAAATTGTTAACAAATATATTTAAATAAATAATATTTTTTATTATAATAAAACTAGAGTATTATATGAATATTAAAAACATAAAATAACATCAATAATTTATTAAAGATACTTTTATATTATTTTATTTTATTCAACCAAGAGAACCTCCGGTTTCATAAAAACTTTACTCCTCAATTTCAATTTTTTTATTATATATTATTATAATAAGAATATAACCTAATATTTTATTATACTATAACTAAAAATATTATATTATTAAATATTAATAAATATATTTTAAATATTTTAATAATTAATATCTTTATTGAAATGATACTAGAATATACCAACAAGCGTTGGGTGCATTGATAAGGCACATTGCACTCCTAAGGAGATGACACGAGTTCAAACCTTAAAGACGACATTATTAGGAGGGGTAGCAATGCACCCCGAACACTGACCGTAAGACAGACATGCATATTACCAAAAAAATATTCTAGAATATATATATATATATTATGTTGACCAGGAAAATGAATTATATTGACCAATCTACTTTACATCAATCAAAATAAGAAAATAATGTTCATAAGAAAATAATAAAAATGTTTTCCGCAAAATAAATTATTATGTGTTGGGTTTTTAAGTGCTCGATTTCCTTCAACCGTTCTAGCTCGCCAAATGTGGAGAAATTGGAATTTTGGGTATTTTATTGGGAGATAAAGAATAAGAATTGGAAACAAGAATTTATAGTGGTTCGATCTTCTAACAAGCACCTACATCCACTACCTTAGCTCCCCACTAAGAATTTCAAACAAATTCACTAAGAATTTCGTCCCATTTTCTCGGCTTAGGAGGAAACCGTTACAACGATTAAGCTAACTACCCTTAACTTAATCAAACACTCTCTTACAAGAGAAATTCTAAGCAAACTTGAAATCCCTCTAATATGTATTTTTTTTGCAATCTTAAGCTCTCACCCAAAACCTATACACTTGAGCAAATTTGACAATTAAGCTCACAAGTGTTGTCTATACAAGAAAATGTACAAATGAGCTCTAAGACAATTTTGAAATCATATAGTTGTTGAAAATTAAAGAATTAGTCTTCTCTTGATGCTTGGAGGTCCCTTTTATACTCCAAATTGAGTTTGTAGCCGTTGAGGACCGTTGGAGTTGTTTTGGAGCTGTTGGAGACTTTATTTCCCACCATAAATGCTGTTCTGCAGACGTCCATTTCGAAACAATCGAACCCGTTTCGGAACGCCCTTCTTCAGAACTAGCCGTTGAAGTCTGATGCAGCAAGTCGTTTCGAAACGCCTCTAGTTGTTTCGAAACACTCTTGATTCATATCAAAACAATAGCAACCCTATTCGGAACGTGTGACAATTGAGCTGCAATTTAAAAAGTCGTTGAGAAAATAGCCATTGAGGAGGTTTTGACCGTTGGGCGTATCAAAACCCTATCCGTATCGAAACGGGCAAGCCCTATTTCAGTACTGGTTTTGGCAGTTTTAAAATGTTTCGATACATGTCCCCATGTTTCGAAACGGTTACCTTGATAAGTCTGGTTTGGTTACTTAAAAACATTTTAAACCTTGCCAAAACTATTTAAAATATCCACAAACTTATTTTCAAGTTGTTTGGACTTAAAGGCACTTTTGAAATCTTTTCAATTTAGTCCAAAACTATTTTTCAATTATTATATCAAAATATTAGTTCTTTAATCTCCCATTTTTTGATATAATAAAACTAACTTGAAAAATTGTTTGGGATTCTCCCCCTTCAACTTTAAAAAATCGAATAAGAGATTTCAAAATTGACCAGTAATTAAAGCTTCCCCTTATTCATTTGAAAATGCAATTTTTCAAACCAAACTCTCCCCTTTTTGTTATATCAAAAAGAATTTAGATAGATTTAAGTTCAAAATAACTTGGGAGGTAAAATAAAATTGACACAAAAAGAATTTTGGTTTTAAAATGGCCCCCCTTACTCAAAGCATCATCAAAGAATGTTAGTCCATCATATATGATAATCTAGTTGAAATTAAAAAAATAAATCAAATAGAACAACTAGATTTTACCACACTTGAACTCAAGGGAGGATGTGAAACTTTCCTTCTTCAAGTGTTCTTCCTTGTGTGCATGGAGCTCCCCCTCAATATTTGACTTGTTGATCAATCTCCATCACACCTAACATAAGGCAATCAAGTAATTTTTGGTATCCAAATTGCTTTGGATTCATAGACATTAGTAGCACATAGTTTAGTCCCCTTAGGAATCCACTTTTCAATTTTCATCATTTTTAGTTGAAACGATTAGTTCTTTTGGAACCCAAACACTTTTAAAACATTTTCCATTAAAAAAATCTAGGGGCACTAGATTGTCTTACATAAAAATTTGATTTTCCAAAATTGTTTTTCTTTTCAAGCTCATTGGAAATCAAATCTTTTTCTTCTTGAACTTTTTGAAGCAAATTTTGTAAATCAACATATTTTTGTTCAAACTCATTGAGTTTTGCTTCAAGTTCAATTTTGGTTTTAGAAATCAAATCATTTTGAATTTTCAAATTTGAAACAATTTTCTTGTTTTTCAAAATGTGATTTTTAAATTCTAAAACCAAATCATCGTAGGCACCTTGTAATTCATCAAAATAATATGAACATGAAGTAGATGAATTAGAAGTTACCCTTGAATCTTCTTCGATGGAGTCTTCATCACTCCATGTAGCAACATATGCCTTCTTCTTATGGCTTGAAGTGCTTGCCCTCTTCTTCTTCATTGAATCACGATCGAATTCTTTCAATGCTTTCTTTATGAATGGGGCACACTTCTTGAAGAGATGAACTATCTCTTCTTCTTCATCCTCCTCCTCGCTTGTATCAACATGGTTGCACTTGGAGGTTTTGAGAGCAATGACATTAGTGTTGATGTCAAGCTCCATGATTTTCTTCTTCCCCATCTTTCTTATCTCTTCCTTCCTTCTTCTCCTCTTCTTTGTCATTCTTCATGATTTGGTGAGTGAAAAGTGACCCCATGAGTTCATCAAGCTTCAAGGTCTTCAAATTCTTTGCTTCGATGATGGCAGTCCTTTATGATTCCCACGACTTGGGAAGAGAATGGATAAGGTTTCAGACAATATTTTCTTCTGGGATGACTTCTTCATAACCCTTGAGTCCATTGGTGATGGTGGATAATCGATGGAACATCTTCTCAATGTCCTCTTTCGGATCCATTTTGAAGTTTTCATACTTTAGGTTGAGAAGGCCAATCTTGGTCTCCTTTACTTTGTTTGTCTCCTCGTATGTAACTTCGAGCTTGTCCCAAACTTCTTTGGCACTATCGCAAGAACACATCTTCTCGTATATGTTGAGGCTAAGTGCACAAAAGATAAAGTGCAAAGCCTTGCAATTTAGCTTCATCTTCTTACGATTGTCGGCACTCCACTACGCCTTGCTTCTTTTTGGTACGAACGGGCCATCTTCAATGATATCCCAAAGCTTTTAGTCTTTGGATTTGACAAATAACACCATCCTCGTCTTCCAATATGCATAATTTGTCCTTTCGAAGAAATGTGGCTTGTCGATGGATTGCGCCATTGAGTCAGTTGTTTGAAATGTTGATCGAGCTTGCCGGATCACCTCAATAGGGTGTTAATCCTCTTCAATTGAGCCAAACTCTGATACCAATTGTTGGGTTTTAAGTGCTCAGTTTCTTTCAACCGTTCTAGCTCGCCAAGTGTGAAGAAGTTGGATTTTTGGGTGTTTTAGTGGGAGGTAAAGAATAAGAATTGGACACAAGGATTTATAGTGATTCGACCTTTTAACAAGCACCTACATCCACTACCTTAGCTCCCCACTAAGGATTTCAAACAAATTCACTAAGAATTTCATCCCCTTTTCTCGGCTTAGGAGGAAACCATTACAACGATTAAGCTAACTACCCTTAGCTTAATCAAACACTCTCTATTGGGTTATTCGATGCTCGATTCCTTCAATCGTTCTTGCTCGCCAAGTGGTGGAGAAGTGAAATTTTGGGTGTAAGAGGTGTGGAAATTATAAAGAATAAAGACAAAATTATTTATAGTGGTTCAACCTTCCAACCAAGGTCTACATCCATTATCTTAGCTTCCCACTAAGGATTTCCAATCAATCCACTATTGATTCGTCCCTTTTTCTATGCTTAGGAGGAAACCCTTACAAACCGATCAAGCTTTCTACCCAAAGCTTGGATCAAACCCTCTTTACAGAGAGATAAAGATAAGCAAACTCAAATCCCTCTAATAGGTATTTGTTTGCACAATTAAGCTTTCACCCAATCCTAAAACACTTAAGCAAATCTAACAATTTTGGCTCACTAGTGTTTATCTATACAAGGAATTGACAATTAAGTGCTAAGACACATTTTGATCATATGTTGTATTACAATTGAAGCATTGACCATTACTAGATGCTTGGAGGTCCCTTTTATACCCCTTAATGAGTTTGTAGCCGTTACTAGCCGTTGGGGTTGAATTGGAGCCATTGGAGACTTCATTTCCCACCATGAATGTAGTTATGCAGCTCCTCGTTTCGAAACGCTCGACCTCGTTTCGAAACACTCTTGATATAGAAAGAGCCATTGTAGTTTGATGCAGCACCCGTATCGAAATGCCCTTGGCCGTATCGAAACAACGTATCGAAATGCTTGTCCTCATATCGAAACGTCATGCATTTAAAAGGTAGTTGGGAAATAGTCGTTAGGGATTTTGTGACCGTTGAGGTCGATGCCACATAGGCGTATCGAAACGGCAGAGGCCGTATCAAAATGCTATGCAAAAATCTCATCCAGATTAAAGCACGTTTCGAAACGTTTTGCATCTGTAAAGACCCGCATCGAAACGCTTGGATGGTTTTGTTGAATCTGGCTTTGAAAACATATAAAAACCTTTTAAAATATCCCATAAACATAGTTTCAAGTTGTTTGGACTTTAGAAATTGTTTTGAATTCTTTTTATCTTTGTCCAAAACATTTTTCAATTATTATATCAAAACATTAGTTTTACACTCTCTTACAAGAGAAATTCTAAGCAAACTTGAAATCCATATAATAGGTATTTGTTTGCAATCTTAAGCTCTCACCCAAAACCTATACACTTGAGCAAATTTGACAATTAAGCTCACAAGTGTTGTCTATACAAGAAAATGTACAAATAAGCTCTTAGACAATTTTGAAATCATATAATTGTTGACAATTAAAGCATTAGTCTTCTCTTGATGCTTGGATGTCCCTTTTATACTCCTAATTGATTTTGTAGCCGTTGAGGACCGTTGAAGTTGTTTTGGAGCCGTTGGAGACTTTATTTCCTTCATAAATGTTGTTCTACAGACTTTTGTTTCGAAACAATTGAACCCGTTTCGGAATGCCCTTCTTCAGAACTTGCCGTTGAAGTCTGATGCAGTAAGCCGTTTCGAAATGCCTCTGGCTGTTTTGAAACACTCTTGATCCATATTGAAACAGTAGCAACCCCATTTCGAAACGTGTGATAGCTGAGCTGCAATTTAAAAAGTTGTTGGGAAAATAGTCGTTGGAGAGGTTTTGACCGTTGGGCGTATCGAAACACCAAAGGGATGTTTCGAAACGAAATCCTCTCCGTAACAAAACGGGCTAGCCCTGTTTCGGCACGGGTTTTGACTGTTTCTAAATGTTTCGATACAGTTCCCCTTATTTCGAAACGATTACCTTGAAAAGTCTGGTTTGGTTACTTAAAAACGTTTTAAACCTTGCCAAAACTATTTAAAACATCCACAAACTTATTTTCAAGTTGTTTGGACTTAAAAGAACTTTTAAAATCTTTTCAATTTTATGCAAAACTATTTTTCAATTATTATATCAAAACATTAGTTCTTCAATATGAAACAAACGCAACCTAAATTATATTTCATTTGGATTACGTTTTTTGAATCAAACACCATTTTACATTAAAATAATAAGAAGAAATACACAGATAAGCATATCTTCATATACAAAAATAAACGTAAAAAAACAAAGAGTATGCAAACGTGAATACCAAACTCAAATCTTCTCATAAAATCTTCATCAGTGTTCTTCAAATCTAGCTTCATAGCCAAATCTTGGAGTGCTCATTGGAAGCAGAGGCGAAGCCAGGATTTCAAAGTTAAGGGGAGCGAGAATATTTAAAATGAAATTATGAATAATCAAAATGTAACCCCCTCTCCCCGGTCTGGTCGGCTGACCGGTTCGAGTAGGCTACACGGGGAAAATCGACGCAAAACCCGTTAAGGTCACACCTCAATTAGCAACTCTATAAAATTTCTTTTAACTTTATCTTGTCTATAGGCATTAATAAGTCCTATGTGGAACACGACAGTGGAAACACAAGCAACATGTCAACGACCATCCAAAACAGCACTTCAAACAACCCATTTTCCCTTTTTAAGCAGGCCGCATCGATACACCAGCAGAGGGTATCGGTACGCCTTGACCAAGGTCAACACCCTATGGTCAACACAAGAAAATCGTGTCAATACAGCCCTTGAGCGTATCGATACGCCCTTCTCGGTCAACATCTCGTGGTCAACGAGATAAACTCGTACCGATACGCTTGGAACCCGTATTGATACGCCAAAGTCTCACCAAAATATCAGATTTCCAGTGAGCTTTGAGCGTATCGATACACCCCAGTGTATCGATACACCAAGCCAAAAATTGAGTCATGGAGGGCAAACCGTATCGATACGCCCTGCACTGCAAGTCTCCAAATTTCAGCCAAACAACTTAGGACTCAACTCTAGATGCGATTTACGACTCCCCTAGCCACAAACATCATACATACAACCTTTAACAACCATAATCTAAGCATACGAGGCAACCAACACTAACAAGCATCATTCATCCAAAAGATTCATGCATTTACCAAAAGATGACATACTAAGCACTTTAAGGTTCATGCCTTAGCAACCAAAGCATATAAGCATCCAAGACATACATCATAAGCAATATTTACAAATCAAACAAGGCATCCAAGAACCAAGCCAACATCAACATACATCAACGCTCAAATCAACAACACCTATCCCATTGCTTGACTATTACAATCTACAAATTAAAGATCATACTTGAGCTAACCAAAAGCAACACTTGGAGACCTTTCCTTGCCTTTGCCACCCACAAGCTATTGATCTACATTGTCGAACAAAAAGGAGCGTAAGCATAAAAGCTTAGTGAGGGTAAGCTCATAAAACAAACCTTCAACAATGCAGGGTCCAAGCACGAGCATCGACCGAGAGGAAATGCATGATCTTACATCCGATCCACAAGAGCCAAATATACATGATGCATGAACATTTATTCAACATTATGACATGCTCAACAACTCATAAGCTCAACATACAGTGATACAAAACTCAATGTATTAACCACATCATATATCGATTTATAATGGGAGTCACATTTCATATCATATAGGCATATATGTAATCTCACATTGGCACCTAGCTATGACTCGAATACACGGATAACATGTTGAAACGCATTTCTAACATAACCATTACCTTCGGTGGGATTACACTCATTACCGGTTCTCGCGGAGGGGATTCCACTCCTCCTCACGCTCCGTCGATGGGATCCCACTCATCACCGACTAATATAAATATTTCCGGTCGAACCCGTACTCCTCATTGGTGCCTTAACGCCACCAAGGCCACACGCGACTTTGACTCTCGTGTGCACACTAATCCTAATGATCGATCATTGTACCCAAGCATACTAGTGCCAATATTAAACAAAATCCACAACCTTTCACAACATCAATTCAAAATAACTTCCGTGCTTAGCACATACTCATCATGATCCTCGAATCATGCAACCACCTCATAATATCATTTCACAAGTTAACACTACATGTATATCATCAAGACAATTATCACACCATATTTCACACATATGTATATTCACATCATACCTATCATCAACATGCATATGATAATGCATCAAACCATGTCTCAACATACATGTAAAACAACATATACATAACCACTATAATCTCAATTAAATATGAGACACAGCATCAAATATAGTACAACCAAAGTCTCTAACTAAAGCTTAGGATTAGGCTACCACCCTAATCCCAACTCTAGGTGGGTCTACCAATCCCAACCTAGTCCACATGCTTGAACCAATTGCTCTAAACCATTTAAAACATTTTAACCACTCACCTTCACCTCCAAGCTCCACTACCAAGCAACCAAGGTCTTTAAATTTCCGGATTTATTCCCGAGACTTCACCAACACAAAATCTCGCTTCTAATCACCTCAACACAAGCAAAACAACTTCAAATCAACTAAAACATCAAATTAGCTAACCCAGAATACTAATCGAACACCAAACACAACAATTCAAGCCGTGGATAATCCCCCCCAAAATTACCAAACCCGAGCAGCCCTTATACCCAGCCCAAAACTTGTGATTTCAGCACATTTAACACATTCAAATGCTTCCAAAACAACCCTCAACTAGCATACTAACATTAGCCTTCCATTTCCAACATAAAACACACCCAAAACCCTTCCAAAACCCTTCAAAAACCCCTTTTAAACCCAAATACGAAATTTTTTATAAAACACCCCAAATTTAACATATGTTGGACCTTGTGATTCACAAACAACATATCTAACCATAATAAATCAAAAGCTTTAGTAAAAACCCATAAAGCTACCATTTTTATCCAAATCCCCTAAAAATTCAAATTCCAAAACATTGATGAAAATGCAATCTATTTGTACTGTCAAGTAGAGGAAGATGAGAGCAAGATGAGGATGTGTTTACTTTTCAAAACTGAGCCAACATGAGGGAGAAAGGAGATGGAATAGTGAAAACCATGGAAGAGGGAGGGGTTGTCGTTGGTTTTGAAGTTTGGAGAAGAAGATGAGATTTTTTGTTTATTTGAATAGTAAGGAATTAAAATTAAAATGAGTTTTAGTTGGAAGACCAACTATTTACTAAAATGTCATTAATGAATGGCCAAACCCACATCTCTTAAAGCCCATGGATTTGGACTTAAGATATAGACCCAACATAGCCTTAAACATTTTGAAATTCCGAGGCCCATGAAAATATTTTATTATTTAAATTATAAAACCGAACCCGAAATAATATTAAAATATTATTTTCACCCGACCCCTAAACCCGGGTGTTACACAAAATATACTCGAATAGTCAATCAAGCAACATATAATATAATCTATTTAAATTGCACTTTGTGTACTTTTATACTAGTGAAATCGTCAATTAAAGCAACATATCAGTGTCTTACCATTCGATTCCTAAACATAATTTAGACTACTGGGTCTTTTATTTGTCTCACTATTTAGTTTCTCATTTTCTTGCACCATAACATTTTTAAGAGTAATATTTTCCTCAAGGTTAGAAACCGATGTTGAACATTCAAAATTACGACTATAATTTTTTTGATAAAAAATTTCAGAGTTCTTGTCTTCATGATTTTACCTTAATATCACACGAAAAAAATATAAAGCCAGATTAACAATTAATTTATCAACAATTATCAAACAATCAACTAGTTAATATTCTCGGTTCCATTGATTCAATTTCACTTAATTAACAATTTTCCTAATTAATCGACAAAGTTCAATTGGTTATTCAATTTTTCTCATTGATTCAATTTCACATTATAAATAATTTTCGTAATAAATTTTTTAAAGAATAAAGAAAATCATCAAAAAAACTAACTTTTGAAGCTAATTAATCGACAACATTCAACTAAAATGTTGCCTAATTAATCGGTATAGGCTTTAATCTCTAAAAAGTTGTAAAAACAATTGAAAATGTAACTTAAAAAAGGACATACCTTTTTACAAAGAGATGAACAGAAGAAATTGGAACTAAAAATAATATGTGTCATAGCTAGAGGTGGCAATCGGGTCATTCGGCTCGGGTCGTTTCGGTTCGGGTCATTTTGGGTCTATCTAGAATCGGTTTAGATTCGGTTCGGGTCGGTTCGGTTCAGGTTCGGGTCTAATTCGGGTCTGTGATGAGTCGGATTCGGTTCGGGTATTGGATCGGGTCAAAATCGGATCGGTTGTTTTCGGGTCGGGTCAATATCGGATCGGTCGCTTTCGGTTCGGGTCAAAATCGGGTCGTTCGGGTCGCTTTCGGTTCGGGTTAAAATCGGGTCAATTTCGGGTTAATTTCGGGTCGGGTCAACATTTAAATTTTTGGGTCAATTTGATTTGAGTTGGGTTAAAGGTTTGATGTTTAGTATTTATGGTTCAGTTTAGAGTTATTGGTGTATGAGATTAATTCTGATTCAACTTGTCAATCTATGCATTTGAATTTGATTAAATATTTAAATCAAAGCTTCATGTATCCATATAATTTTTTTGTATAATTATATTGAATCAAAGTTTATAATAATAATAATAATAATAATAATAATAATAATAATAATAATAATAATAATAATAATAATAATAATAATAATAATAATAATGTCTGAAATGAATTAATTTATTAAACTTAGGATCTAATTGAACTAACTAAAATCTAAAAGCATAAATCACGGACATAATTAAAATAATTTTAAAACTAAATGTAAAATTTGAATTAAATTAATCTAAATTGAAACTCAATTAAATCAAGAAAAATAGAAAGACAATTGGTAAAAATAGAGAGGGAAAAACAAAATTTTGGAGGGAAATAAGCCACCAATTTTTTAAGCTAGATTGAAAAAAAAGAAAAAGACAATTGGAAAAAATAGAGAGAGAAAAGATAAAATTTTATAGGGAAATAAGCCACCAATTTTTTAAGCTAGAGATTAATTACTTTTTAGGTCATGTTGCATTTAAAATGTTACATTTTAGTCAACTTTAAGTTTTAGTTTAATTTAATTTAGTCAGAAGTATTCCCACGGTTTAGACTTCGGATATAGAAATCCCCTCCCCGTAGTGATATTTAGTCTCTAAAAATTTATTTTTAGTTGAAATTGACTAATCTTTGTAATCTAGTCTATTAATTTAATATATTGATATTTTCGTTCATTTTAATTTCAAAGATTTAATTTTTAGCCAAAATTGACCCCTATTTATTTATATGCTATAATTACAAAATTGATCATTGGACTCTCAAATTTCTCCACTTCCAAATTGTCAATTTAGTCTACACTTTCAATTTTATGCTATATTTTATGATGAAATTATAAAATTGGTCACCAAGATCTCAAATTTCTGTACTTCATTTTATTATTTATTATATTGTTAACAATAGATATTCGGGTCAAAATCGGGTCGATATTCGGTTCAGCTTTCGGTTCGGGTCTATTCGGTTCGGGTCTATTCGGTTCGGGTCTATTTCGGTTCGGGTCTATTTCGGTTCAACAAAAAATTTCGGTTCGGTTCGATTCGGTTCGGTTCGGATTTCGGGTCAACTTCGAATCATCATGTTCGGGTCAAAATCGGATTTCGGTTCAGGTAATTCAGTTCGGGTTTCGGGTCTCGGGTCAAGTTTGCCAGGTCTAGTCATAGCCGCGCGAGAGACGAGAGAATTGAATTGTTCAATTTACTAATTTATAGTAAATAACATGCGTAGGCATCAACCATGAGGGATGAGAAAAATTAAAATTGTAATATAAAAATTCTAAAGGGTTCAATATAAAATATAATATAAAATTTTAAAGGGGCCCAATATAAAAAATAGGAACTGCAATTGTGAGCCACAAGGGCTCGGCCTTTGTCAGCCCCTTTGTCGCTTCGCCTCTAACTAGAAGAGCGCGGATCATTAAATTACTCCAACCAAAAAAAGAGAAAATATTTTGATTAACTCTACGAACAACCAACCCACGCAAATGTTGTGCAACAAGATTCATTTATAACATGCAGTAGGTTGTAAACGTCTTCAATATCAACGTACCATAGAGGCAGACAAAGAACGTTTCATAACGATAGATGAAGAACATGCCAAAACAACCGAAGAAAAACAAAAAATTAAAACAAAAAAAAGAAAGAACAAAAGTAAGAAACAAATAAAGAAATAAAAGAAATCACCGTCGGTAGATGACCAAAGCCGCCACTATTGGCTTAAAAATGTTAAGATTGTTCGAACTGATAATGGCTTAGAGTTTTTTAATTCTAGTTGTTCTAACCTTTTTTTCATCTCTTGGAATCTTGCATCAAAGTTCATGTTTTTATACTCCACAAAAAAATGGAGTTGTTGAACGCAAACACAAACACTTATTAGAAGTGGCTCGTACTTTGCGTTTTCACTCTCAAGTCCTTGTCAAATTCTGGGGTGAATGTATCTTGACAGCCTGTTATATTATTAACAGGTTGCCATACTCTGTTTTCAAATGAAAAACTCCTCTTGAAATGCTTACTAATAAACCACATTCTCTTTTTCATCTTCGAGTCTTTGGTTGTTTATACTATGCTACTCAATCAAATTACTTGGACAAATTTACACCACAAGCCATACCTTCTGTTTTCATGGGTTACTCACTCCACTCAAAAATATTTTATTTTATTTTGTTTTACTTCCAAGATTTTTTTGCCAATAAAAATATTGTTTTTCATGAGCATATTTTTTCTTTTTTGTTCAATGATTTCTTCTACTTTTCATTTCTTTCCTACTCAAACTTTTGTTCCTGATTTAGAGATTTTGGTTTCTTCTGAGATTTTTGGTAATTCTGGTTCACCTGACATTTCTGATAACTCTAGTTCCCCTGTTCTTTTTGAACACTCTAATTCTTCTCATCTACCTTCTTTAGCTACAGATCTTAAGGCTTCAACAAGTGAACCCAGTCCTGTCATTCCCGATTCTATTTTTGATCTTGTTGTGTCTTCTTCATCTCCTCTTCCTATTTTATGCAAGTCATCTAGAGTTTTTAGACCCCTACTTCGGTTAAATGACTATACTGTTTCTAGAGTCTGTCAATCTTCTTCATCAAGTCTTTACCCTCTTTCTTCTTTTATTTCTTATTCTCACTTACCTAATCATACCAAGGCTTTTCTTTCTTCTTACTCTTAAGCCATTAAAGGTTCTCTTTGGATTAATGCCATGAAAGGAAATTCAAGCTTTGAAGTCTAATAGCACTTGGGATGTTGTGCCCTTGCCTCAAGGAAAGGTTTCCATTGGATGCAAATGGGTTTTCAAAATAAAATACAAGGCTTATGGTGAGGTTGAACGTTACAAGGCAAGGCTGGTTGCCAAGGGTTTCAACCAAAAGAAAGGGGTGGATTTTACATAAACTTTTTCTCCTGTTGCCAAACTAGTCATTGTTCGTATTGTTTTAGCCCTTGTTGCCTCACATGACTGGCCTCTTCTCTAAATGAATATGTATAATGCTTTTGTACAAGATGATCTCCTTGAAGAGGTGTATATGTCATTGCCTGAAGAATTTTGTAGCCAAGTGGAGAAGCAAGTGTGCAGGCTATAAAAATCAATATATGGGTTGAAACAGTCATCTCGACAATAGAATGTAAAATTAATAGAAGCCTTAATTTCTGCTTGTTACTTGCAAAGCAAACATGATTATTCTCTCTTCACAAAGAAACAATGAGTAAAAATAGTTATAATACTCATATATGTGAATGATTTATTATTAACTAGAAATGATGCTGAGATGATTGAAGAATTGAAAGGCATCTTAAACTCAAACTTCAGAATGAAATATTTGGGTGAACTGAAGTACTTTCTTGGCCTTGAGGTATACAAGTTTAAAGATGGAATTTTGTTGAATCAGAGAAAGTATGTGTTGGAGCTGATTGAAGACACATGATTGGGAGGATCAAAACCTGTTGCTATACCAATGGAGCAACACATAAAGTTTACTACAACAGATTATGATTTAAGTTTGTAACAAAACTGTGAAGATATAAGGTTTTGGGTGAGGAGAAATTTGTGTTTCAGAGATTAATAGGCAGATTAATCTACTTACCGCATACCAGGACATATATTATATATACAGTTCATCGCCTAAGTCAATTCATGCATCATCCACAAAGACTTACTTGGAAGCTACGCTTAAAGTTGTGAAATATGTGAAAAAAGCACCAGGCCAAGCAATCTTGCTGAAAGCTGGTAGTTTTTATAAATTAGAAGCTTATTGTGATGTTGGGGGTCTTGTCTGATGACTAGAAAGTCTATCATAAGCTTTTGTATTAAGATTGATGAGTCTTTGATTTTTTGGAAATCAAAGAAACATAACACCATTGCTCACTCTTCAGCTGAGGTTGATTATAGAAGCATGACGTTAATAGTGGCAGAATTGATTTGACTGAGAGGCTTGTTGTAGGAACTTTGAGAAGATGAGTTGATTCCAGTCATATTACACTTTGATAGCAAGACAACATTATAAATATAAACAAATTCAATCTTTCACGAGAAAATTAAGCACTTAGAAATAGATTGTCATTTTGTAAGAGACAAAATACAATAAAGGATTGTTCAAACTAGGCATGTGACTTCAAACAACCAATTGACCGATATTATGGCTAAGACATTAGGGGTTCAACAACATAATTTTTTTGTATCCAAATTGGGGGTTAAGAACATTTTTCAACCACTAACTTGAAGGAGAGTGTTAGAGTTAGTTGATTCTGTTATAGTTTTGTTAATATAGTTGGAAGGTTGTTACAGATTAGTTACCAAATCAGATTGTATAAATACATAATTTTGTAATCACATTGTTGTCTTAGATGAAATAAGAAAAATCATTTTTCATCTCTAATATGGTCTTAACAAAAAATACTAAAAAATTGCTTAAAAACTCCTAACCAAAATGATAATAGTTGTATAGAAAATTTGAGAGTGAAAGAAAATAACACGTTGAAACTTCATTTGGATTTCGTTTCTTAATACATCATATTTTAAAGTAGAATAGTAACTTTATAATATACTAGTTTACAATTTTGCAGATTAACGTTGGGCTCAACAACACATCTTACGCTTTTTTTTTTGTCTTATTAATAATGCAAGGTAAAGTATATAAATAGTTCTCCTGACTGTAGAGCAATTTTTAATGAGTCTCTCGACTATAAAAGATTACAAAATAGTCATATAACTCTAAAAAAATAATAAATTGGTCACGTGCAGTTAAAAAGTTAACGACTGATAATATGATAATCAACAAAAAAATGACATAATAACACATTTAGTCCTTCATATTTACACATTAAATCAATTTAGTCTTAATTCGAAAAAATCAATAAATTTAGCCCTCTTTATTGATACATTTGATCAATTTAGTCCTAATTTTAATTAAAATTTATTTAATATTTTCCTTCCAATCCGATGATGACATGTGTCACCATATGATTGGAGGAAAATTAAAGGAATGAGAATGGTGGAGGAGAGATTCTACCAAACTGATAGGATTTCTAAACAAAGAGGACTAAACTTATTGATTTTTTTAATTAGAACTAAAATTATTGAATGAGTAAATATTGAGGACTAAATGTGTAAGTCTTCCATTTTTATTAACTGCCACATCATCGGCCTTTAACTCGTTAAAGACACTAGACCAGTTTGTTAGTTTCTTTTTTAAGTTGGGTGACCATTTTGTAACTGTTTATAGTAGGAGGACTCAACAAAAAATATCCTATAATTGGGGGACTATTTAATGTAGTTTACCCTTAATAAATAAGAGATGGTAAAAAATCGTATTTAACAGGTTTGGACTCAATTCAATCTGATAGAATTAGCTTTTATGAAATTAGCATGAAAAAAAAGCATATATTTTTTTGAAGAGAAAAAGATTATATTAAGCATTAATCCCATCGAACATAACATGGGGTAAGATACAGTCGGGTGATTCATATAAAAAAGCGAACAATTACTGTCTAAAGCTCAACATTCGCAATCCTATTAAAAAAATGTATCCGAATTGAGCTATAGCTTGTAAGCCATTGACGCAAGGTGAACACCTAGACTTGATAAACCAATGCATGGATTTGGCAGACCAGTGGTTGCATCCACCCAGCCATGGCTAACTGCTAGTCGAATTCTTTCTTTAAACGCTGCAGCCTTAACAGTGTCGGCAAAATCAGCAAGAACGAATCAAAACTCAGATTGTGCTTTACTGCATCACAGGTCGATGTCCTCGTGCTTGTGCATTGTAAAAATGAAGCATTGTCAACAACAGATCGGGCTGGCGGCTGCAAAACATTGTCGTGGACCTTTGAATTCATTCCACAATAACACAATCAACGAAGGAAAGCGACCAGCATCTAAAGTTTGTGCTGCACCCGAGAACCATTCTTTAACACTAGCCTGGGCAGTGGACACCATTTCTTATACACATACGAACATCACCTAATTCTAACACTTCCCTGGAAAACCTATAGTCTCCTCCTCCTGTTCACACAAATTACATAAACCATTCCCGATTTATATATATATTTTTTACTTTGATTCTAGTTATTAAATTGAACAAATTAATATTTTATTGAATTATTTTTTATTTTAATAAAAAGTATGAAATTATAATAAATTGGATATCGGATTTATATTTTGTATCAAGTAGATAAAATTATACATAACATTATATTGAGTTAGAATTAAATTTTTTTTTATCAAAATCACATTTTTTAAACATTTTTGGTTTGATTACATGGTAATATATTCTCCTAAAAAATACACATTAAAGAATAACAACATTTTTTTCGGCTTTTCCGCTGAATGGGTTGATTAAAATCATATTTGATCCAATTTGAATGGATCAAAACTCACCCCGTTGGAATTATTTACTAATAAATACTCCCCCTAATTTGGATAATTGATATAAAGAAGAAGAAAAACAGAAAAGAGTTATAGTATTTTCTGATTAGATTCAGAGAAAAGAGGTAGAGTTGGAGTTGCTAACCCACTTGCCTAGATTTATTCTATTCAACCTAAGCTTATCGCTTTCGGTCCTGACTTCATTAAAGATGTCAACAGAAGGATAGTTTATGAGTTTTAATCACCACTTTAGTTGGATGAGAATATTTATTTATGGGTCCGGCTGCGGTCCTTAATTAAATTTTGATGTCATTTCATTATAAATAATATGTTAAAAATAGATAATTTTAAATATCTAATCTAAATTCGGGCATCAACACAAGATCGATATACCAAGCCTAACCCACAAATAATAAAATTATATAATTATAATATTTTATTGAACGAGATTATATTATTTTCATGTATCTGATAATTATATTTAAAAAATTATTTCTTTTTGGATATGCTGGTGTGATGCAAGGGTAGACATTTGTTTAATTTTTTTAGTCTTTTCAAAGACAGCACACACATCATGACATTACTGGTGCTCGAAGCCAAGTCCCAAAGGATGATAAACATCAATCTTTGCCACCAGGACACAAGGGGATAATTAATTTTAGGGTAAACTACATAAATGAAGGGTGGAGCGTCAGGAAGAATTAAAGGAAGAAAATGGAAAAATTAATAAATGCAAGTAGCAGGGGTCGAACCTACGTCCCCCAACAAGAAAGTCTAATGACTTACCACAACACCAAATGCTATATAATGATATAATTCCTGCAATATATATTATATCTAAATAAACATCAAAAACCAAAAAACTCCATCATCATTTTCCATTGCTTTGCTATAGACGAAGGCATACAACATCAAAAACATGTTTCAGAGTTCATGTCTGGAAAAAAAACATTCTTAGTTTTCTGGAAAATGTTTTATCAGTTCATTCACCTGATGAAGTTGAATGTGTAAGTGACTCCCCATGCACCTAACCAGTTCACCAGCACCACCAAACTACCAGCTACTCCCTTAACATTTATAGGGAAAATCTGACACCAAAAATATCAAGTTCGGGTTCGTTTTATTAACTTCTAAAGTGCAATCAGTATGCAAAAACAAGGGTTCCGGTGCTCACCTCAGACATTATCTCCCATGGAACTGCTCCCATTCCAATTGAGAAGGATGCTACATAAATCTGAGCCCAATGGTAATTAGAGTATAATAATATTGCAGACAGCCTTAGATTATATTTATATTATGATTTACTTACAAGGACTCCACCAACAGCTAATATTGGCACCCATTCAGACAAAAGATTGTGTTCCTGATTCATATAAATGATGAAACCGATTCAAAAACATGAAATTGTTTCATTGATAGAAAATTATTATGGCTTACTTTGAGAGAAGCCAGGAAGCAACCAAGAAATGTGCCAATTGCAGAAACCTGAAAACGGGGGACACATTATTTTCATCCAAGATTTTCCCATCAAATTTCATATGATGTAAAAAAAAGTAAAATTAAATTTTTGGGATTAACTTTTTACCATTATTAATGGTCTTCTTCCTGACTTGTCCATCAACATTTCTCCCACAACACTCAACAGTTATAGGGACCTACATAGTAAGAAAATATCAGTTAATGTGTTTATCAAAGTGGGTTGGAGTGTTTAAGGAACGAACCATCATCCACATAATCAGCTTCTCCTTTCCTGTATACTGCCATTTCAAAAACTTCAGACATCATCATTTTTTCTGTTGCTTTAAGGCTGTAGTAACCTTGTAACGATCTCATCGCCGGGGAGACCTTTCGAGGACTCTTCAATCTCAAAGACTGGAACGATTCGAGCCAATCAGGTGGGAAATATTTCGTGGGGGTTTGATTGCCACTGCTTTGCCTGCAAAGAGTTGCAAGTAATTTTACAAGTGTTAAAAACGTAAAGTAAAGGAGTTGGAAGAAAAACTAAACAATTAGAAGTAAAAAAAAGTACCCCGATTGAGTTCGTCTATAGCTCTTGATCGTCCCCTTTGATGTTGTATGCCTTCGTCTATAGCAAGTAGGGGTGGCAATCAGGTGTGGAATAACCGAAAATCGTGGGGTTCCGAACCGATGGGCATGGAAAATAACCGAAATCCTTACCCATGGGACGGGGATGGGAAAGTTTTATAAGCGGAGCTCAAATGGGGATGGGGACGTGAATTGCTATATCTGAACCGTGGGGATAACCGAACCGTACTCGTATAAATCATCGTGGGGATCCCTAAAAATATCCGCAAGAATCCCCAAAAATATCTGTAGGGATCCTGATATTTTATGAAGTTTGATGGCCATAAGGGTAATTTACCTATGTTTCATCAAAAATCTATTCTCACGGCTAGAGTAAGTTTAAAAATTATTTGTAAATTCTATAAAAATAATTAGAATGTTATCTATACATTGTTGTAAACATGATTTAATCTAGTTTTGTTTAAAATACATGGTGATTGGTTTAGATATGTATTCTAAATTATATGAATATTTAAATGTTGAAAGGTCATAAAAATTTGGCAGCATATTTCTTAAAAAGGTTTTAGTAATGAATTTGAAAAATCACCAAAAATTCTACAAGTTAAATTAGGAAGTGGGCGTTATATTTATATAATCGCACAAAAGTCTAGATTTGTTAAAACAAACAGTTATTGATTTCGAGTTACATATTAGGAATTATTAATTTTTGAGTAAGCAAATGTTAGAAGAAAAGACAATAAATTGTTTCGAAAAACAACAATAACAATGACTTCAAAAATTCACCATAAATCGTACGAGTAAAACTAGAAGAAGTAATTTATATGATTGGAAAATTTATTGAATCTAGTTTCTTTTAGAACAAACGTACCGTTATTTGAAACTATAGATTATTAATCACATATTTTCTTTTAAAGGTAGTGCAAAATATCATGTTTCAAACGGTTAATATTTAAGTCATGTTTTATAGTTTTGAAATTATTTGTTTGTTGTTTGATAAAACTAAATTTATCTTTTATGTTTGTAATTTTAGAGATTTAATGTTGAATATTTGTTTTATAAATTAATTTATATTTTTTAGGTATGGGGATTAACCGAAAACCGCGGGGATCCGTAAGGGATGGGTATGGGGATGAAAAAATCCCCAAAATGTTTAATGGAAATTCCCCAAAACTGTACCCACAAGTGTTGGGGACGGAGAGGGTAATGCAAAATCGTCCCCGATCCGCCCCGTTGCCACCCCTAATAGCAAGGCAATGGATGATGATGGAGTTTTTCGGTTTTGATGTTTATTTAGATATAATATATATTGTAGGAATTGTATCATCATATAGCATTTGGCGTGGTGGTAAGCCATTAGCTTTTCTTGCTAGGGGACGCAGGTTCGACCCTTGCTACTTGCATTTCTGAATTTTTCCATTTTCTTCCTTTAATCAGGTGGTGACACGTGTCACCACCTTATTGGAGGGATTTAATTATTTATATTTATTTTATTAAATTAAAATTAGGACTAAATTGAAATAATGTATAAGTAGTAAAGACCAAATGTGTAATTATACCCTTATTTTTTTTAACTGACACGTCACCCTGCCTTTAACCTTTAACGGGTGGTGGTCAAATTGCATCCAATTTAATAGTATGATGATTTAATTGCTTCGAAAAAAAGTAAGGTGGTCAAATCGCGATTTTTACAATAGTATGGTGGTCATTTATGTAGTTTACCCTTAATTTTATAAAAAAATATATAATTTTTTAACTATTAATATATGGGATAATTAATTTTATAACAAAATCTATAATTTTTAAAAGAAATTATCTATTACTAAATTCTATCACACTAACGTCGTGGGTAAAAAAACATGTATATGGCAACACCACTAAAATAAATTGTAATATACTTTTAAATAATAATAATTTAATAATTTATAAACATTAAAATAAAATATACTATATCCTCAAATAATAATAATTTAAAATTTATAATTGAGTTGGTATTTAAGTAAATAGTGACGCCAATAAAAAAATTAAATATAATAGAGATGGATTGAGTGAAATTGTGTTATCAATTATTCATTGATATTTAATGGCGACTCTTAGGCCACCAAATTAGAACGCGGACGGGGTCTCCTCCCCAAGTCCAAATCCATGTCATACCGAACGGTCAAATGTGCAAATACAACTAACTCAATATAACTAATGGACTTAATTATAACGATTAATATAACTAAATTTCAGTTCGAACAACTAACTCAATTTTAACTAAAAAGTTAACCCTTTCAAACTTGATTATTTTATTTGGCGAACTAACAATTAATTCGTTTGGATCTTAATGCAAATTGTACGGATAATATTTAGAAAAATCCCACTATTTAATTAGATGGTCAGCACCTCTAGAAGAGGAGACTTTGTTTTTATTTTTTATTTTTATAATAATGGACTACTCGCTGTTGACTACTCGCTAATCTAATTATTTGTGTTCTAAATCACATATGTAAGCACTAGAGATGGCATCCCACTCCTGTATTATTAGGGAAACAAATTTAATTTATTATGCTATCTTAAAAAAGAATTCATTACACTCAAAAACTAAGCATTTACAACTTAACTACTAAGTGTTTCTCTTAATTTTGAGTAATATTCACAAATGGTCACTAATTTTTGGTTAATTATTCAATTTAGTAACCAAACTTTCAATTATTTCAATGTTACCGTTAAACTTTATGATTTGCTTCAATTTGGTCACCGAGCTCTTAACGGACGTTAAGAAAGCGACGTGACAGTTAACAAATTTTGTATAATAACACATTTAGTCCTCCATATATTCACATTCAAACAATTTAGTCTGAATTCAAAAATTAATAATAAATTTAACCCTCAATATTTACACATTATTTCAATATGACCATATTTTTAATTAAAAATAATTTAACCATAAACTCTAAACCCTAAATCTAAAACACTAAACCTGAAAACCCAAATCCATAAACACAATAGATTGAACCTTACAACTCAAAATCCTCAAGCGACGTCGAAAATAATGAGTACACATGTTATTTAAAGTTTGATGAATAACCCATAGTTAATGCGCACTTTGATCACGAGCAATCCCCAAATGCGTGAGATTATTGATCGGAATCCAGGGCTTGGACATATACTTAATGATCTTAGCATTCTTCGGCTAACATTAGAAACTGCAAGGAACCCTGAACTCGTGCGTGAAATGATTCGAAATACTGACAGAGCGATGAGTAATATTGAAGCCTCTCCCGAGGGGTTTAACATGCTCAAGCGTACGTATGAAAATATTCAGGAGCCATTTTTGAATGCGTCAACGATGGCTGGAACTATTGTAATTCTCAAGCTAGGGACTCACCTAACAATACTTCTACAACTGGTTCGGAAACCACATAGGGGCAAACTTCCCCAAACACAAATCCTCTTCCTAACCCTTGGAGCAACAATGCTGCTGGTGGTAAGGTTCAATCTATTGTACTTCATTAGAGAACATATTTGCCGAACAAACTCTTTGGTTCAAAATCCTTACCTTTTGATTTTATGGAAATATTACTTCTGTTGTGTTTATGAATTTAGGGTTTTAGGTTTAGTGTTTTAAGGGTTTAGGGTTAGTTTATTTTGGGTAAACTACACAGATAGCCACTGAACTATGGGTTTGGTGTCAAAATGACCATTATATTATTTTTTTCGGCAAATGCACCACACAACTATTTAAATGGTTCTATTTTAACCACACACTGTTACAAAAACGAAAAAGTTGACGGAACTGTTAAAAAAATTAGTATAGTTACACATTTGGTCCTCTATATTTATACAATATATCAATTTAGTCCTAATTTTAATCTAATAAAATATAACGAAAGAGGCAAGGAAGGCAATAAGGTTGGGCAAGAAGCTGGGAATTCAATTTGAAGGTGATGAGAGCAAGATAGTTAGGGATTTCGCGCTTCTAGGAAGAAATTAATTGTTGTGGGGACTATGAAGATCCTTACCTGGAACATAAGGGGGTTGGGGTCTGAAACAAAAATCAAAGCAGTAAGGAGGAAACTTTTTTCTTATAAAATAGATATGCTATTCTTACAAGAGACAAAGAAGCAGACAATTGAAGAGATTAAAGTGCAGAAGTTATGGTATGATGATGAAATTGAATTTTGTGTTGCGAATGCAGGTGGAAGGACTAGAGGTTTATTAGTAATTTGGGACAAGACTAAGTTTGTAGCATCGTCAATACTTGCAAAACATAATTTCATAGCGATTAAAGGAAAATGGATCCAAGAAGATACGGAAGTAACTCTTGTCAATGTCTATGCTCCGTGTGTGCTGGCAGATCAAGTCCTACTTTGGAAGGAACTCATTGAAATGAAACAATCTGAATCTACGCCATCAAGATGGCTATTTGGAGGCGATTTCAATGCAGTGAGATGCATGGGTGAAAGGTGTGGGGATGCAACAAATTTGACAGAGGTTAGGGAGTTCAACCTCTTTATTGCAAAATGTAATATGGTAGATTTGCCTATGGAGGGAAAAATATACGTGGTTTGGACCCTTTAATAGGAAGAGCAGACTTGACAGATTCCTTATCGATGAAAAATGGATAGTGTCGTTCAGGGAGGTTATTCAAAAGGGTCTTGTTAGATAGGTGTCTGATCATGCCCCGATATTGTTGTCAACAGATTGGATTGACTGGGGGCCGAAACCCTTTAAGTTTTTGAATTCGTGGCTACAGAAGGAAGGTTGTAAGGAGATCATTAGGTAAGTTTTAGCCGGTAAACCAGCCAACAAATCAGACCTTCATGTTAAACTTAGAAGCTTAAAAGGAGTGCTGAAAAAATGGAATGCAGAGTCATGCCAAAATTTTGATGAAAAGGTGAAGTTTTTAGAGAAAAAGATAAATGATTTAGAAGAAAGCGGGGACAATGCAGGCTTGGAGTTTGAGAAGGAAAACGAGCTGAAAAACCTTAAGCTAGAGTTATGGGAAGCACTTAAACTTCAGGAAGAACTCTGGAAACAAAAAGCTAGAATCAATTGGCATTTGAAAGGTGATTTAAACACAACCTTTTTTCACAGTGTTGTTAAGATAAGAGCAAGGAAGAAAGCTATCTATGGTTTGAAAATCGGGAACAAATGGTGTGAAGAGCCAAGAAAGTTAAAGAGTGGTATTTTTGAATACTTTCGAAAACAGTTTAGTTGTGAGCTACGTGGCTGGAATGTGAATTTCAATATGGATTTCAAAAAATTGTTGAGTGGTGAGGCTTCAAAACTGGAGGATCGGTTTACATTAGAAGAAATTCAGGAAGATATATGGTGTTGTGATGAGAATAAGGCCCCGGGCCCTGACAGTTATAATATGAAAATTTACAAGCATTGCTGGAAAGAAGTGAAAGGTGAGCTAATGTTGTTGTTGAATAAGTTCCATAAGACGGGTAGGTTGCCACGAAAGTTACACACCTCATTCATTACTCTTGTGCCAAAAATTAGGAATCCCGTGGACATTTTAGAATTTAGACCGATAAGTCTGGTTGCTTCGTTGTATAAGATTGTTGCCAAGATCCTTTCTAGGAGGCTTCGGGTGGTTATTGACAAACTTGTAAGTGAAACTCAGTGTGCATTTGTGAAAGGAAAACAAATTTTTGATGGAATCCTGATTGCAAATGAAGTAATTCATACTATGAGAAGAAATAAAGGCCTAGGGGGTGTGATTATTAAATTAGATTTTTCTAAAGCATATGATAGTGTTAGGTGGGAATTTCTTGATATGGTTTTAACGAAGATGGGTTTTGGAGTTAAGTGGAGAAAGTGGATATGTGAGTGCATCTCTTCAACAAGTGTGTCGGTCCTAGTAAACGGAGTTCCGACAAAAGAATTTAAGATGTAAAAGGGTTTGAGACAAGGGGACTCTCTATCCCTATTTTTATTTATTCTTGTGACAGAAGTACTCAATCTTTTACTCCTAAGTGCAGAATTGAAAGGTATAATAAGGGGTATACATAATATCCTCCAAGATCAACCGATATCGCATATGCAATTTACGGACGGCACAATCCTTTTTCTACAACCGGACGAGAGTGTTATTTGTAATCTGAAACTTATCTTGAGGTGTTTTGAGGCCTGCTCTGGTCTTAGTATTAATTTTAGCAAGACTTGCTTGGTGGGAATTGAAGTTCAACAATCAAAAATTGAAATTTTGGCAGAGGCTTGTGGCTGTAAAATAGGAAATTTACCTTTTCAGTATCTGGGAATTCCTCTTAGTGCAGATCCGAGGAAGATTATTACATGGGAACCAGTGGTGGAAAAGTTTCAATCAAAGCTGGCAGGTTGGAAATCTAAAAATCTGTCTTTCGCTGGGAGAGTTATTCTTATTAATTCTGTCCTATCAGCACTTCCACTTTATTACATGTCATTATTTGAAATTCCAAAGACAGTTCTTTTGAAAATCGAGAAAATTCGTAGAAGTTTCTTATGGGGGCACTCAGATAAGTCAAAGAAACTAGCAAAAATTAACTGGAATCGGGTTTGCTTGCCAAAAAGTCAGGGATGAGCTGGTGTAATCGATCTTAAAGCAAAAACAAAGCGCTCTTGGCTAAATAGGGATGGAGATACGCAACGGAAAGTAGGGCACTGTGGAGGAGAATTATCTTTTCGAAGTGTGAGGGTGTTAATCGTAGCTGGAAAATGAAGCTCTCTAATTCAAAGAATAAGTCTTTGATATGGAGAGGGATTGTGAAGAACTAGGCTTCAACTGAAGTGAATAAATGAATGTCTGAAGATGCCTTCCGCTGGTTGTTGGGTGATGGAAAAACTATATTGTTTTGGGAGGACCTATGGTGTGGATCCAAACCGTTGTGTAAAGAATTTGTTAGACTGTATAGATTAGTTAAATTCAAAAGGGCGAGGGTGGCAGAGGTGGCGAAAGGGGGCTGTTTTAAGGATGTTGAATGAAGATGTTTGTTCTCTAGGGATCTCCTTGATAGGGAGTTGGTTATGCTAAAAGATTTGGTGAAGCTTGTTGTGAATTTTAATTTCTGTCATGAGTTGGTAGATAGAATTGCTTGGATCCATGACAAATCAGGTCTGTTTTCTGTGAAAAAATTGTCTCACCTACTGGTCAGTGCAGATGAAATTGCTCCCGAATTTAACTTTGGGAAGCTATGGAAGGTTAAGATCCCCCCTAAGGTGAAAACGTTCCTTTGGATGTTGAAGATTGATAGAATTCCTTCGAAGAAATTCCTTATGGATAGGGGTGTTTTATTAGATGAGAATCTCTGTTTATGCCAATCATGTAAAACATTCTTGGAGGATTCAAATCATTTGTTCGCGGGGTGCATCTTTGTAGACAGATTTTAGAGTAATTTCTTCAATTGGTGGAAGCTACAGTGGAGGCATTTTGATAATGCTAATGAATTATTTAATTTCTGTTTCAAGGTATCATTTATAGGTACCTTTAGAGATGTATGGTTAATCACAGTTGGAGCTGCATTGTGGAGCATTTGACTAGCGAGAAACGAGGCGGTGTTCTGTGACAAAACTACAACAGTCAAGGACTTGCTTGCCTTCACCAAACTTCGAGCTCTATTTTGGATAAAGGCGGGAAATGAGTCTGAGTCTCCAAATTTGGATGGATGGTGGGATAATCCAATGCGTATAGTTGGTAAGAAAATAGAGCTACTTTTAGTGAAGTATGGTCTCCTCCAAACGTGGGATTCGCCAAATTCAATATCGAAGGGATCAGTAAAGGTGAGGAGGCAGGGTGTGGAGGTGTTCTGAGAATTGAGGACGGATCACTGAGAATGTTGTTTTATGGTCCTGTGGAAGGTAAAGGAGCAGATTTTGCAAAATTAATCGCTGTTAAAACTGCATTAGAAGTGTTCATTGAAGCAAAGTGGAGCGAGGGTCTCAAGTTGATAGTTGAGTCAGACTCTAAGGTGATTTTGTTATGGTTAAACGATTCACTACAACGTCCTTGGAGGTGGTGGACAATCTTTGTTGAGATCGATAATTTGGTCAAAAGAATTGGAAATGTTTGTTTTACCCACATCTCAAGACAAGCAAATGTGCTTGCGGCCAGCCTTGCAAAAAATAGTATAGCGCGTAACTCTCTCTTTTAGGCGTGGTGGTAATCTAGATAATCCTCTCGAGGCAAGGCACCAATTTATTATTTAAATGTTTTGTTGAGGTGAAAGTTGGAGTTTCTTGTGATTTTGTAATAGTCTTAAATACTTGTCAAGGAGATTAGATTGAAATTGTTTTAAGGTGTTTCTTGTGTAATTTTCCCTGGTTATATGTACTCTTTTCCTCCATTTAGGTGTAGGGAGGTTTTTAATGAGGCATATAATTCATGTCTTTAATAAATCAATATTTGCAGAGAAAAAAATAAAAATAATTAAAGACTTCCAATAAGGTGGTGGCACGTGTCACCATCTTATTGAATAATTATTTTATTTTATTAGATTAAAATTAGGACTAAATTGATATATTGTATAAATATAGAGGACCAAATGTGAAATCATACCAGTTTTTTTAACAGTTTCGTCAACTTTTTCATTTTTTTGTAACGGCGTGTGGCTAAAATGGAACCATTTAAATAGTTGTGTGGTGCATTTGCCGAAAAAAATAATATAATGGTCATTTTGACACCAAACCCATAGTTCAGTGGTCATCTGTGTAGTTTACCCGTTTATTTTTAATAAAAAATAGAGTCAAATTAAAAAAAAATGTGTAAATATTGAGGGTTAAATTTATTATTATTTTTTAAATTATGACTAAATTATTTGAATGTATAAATATGGAGGACTAAATGTAATACCGAATTTATATAAATAATAGTAAGTCGGCCTGCACTCATGCAAACTTTAGACTATAATGCATGCCATTTCAGTAAATTTTATTGATCATTCCATTGATTTGATAGAAACCACCAAAGATCGATGAAATAAAAAAAAATATCTCAAACATTAAAATAAAAATTTCAACAACAATATTGTTATAGTTTCCATCTAAATGCGTTAAAAAAGGTTTTAAAATTTGAACCTCTCCTAGCAGAACATTGGTTTGGAGAAAAGAGAAAGTGCGGAGCCGACTCACCAAATTCAAAGAAATCAATGGAATTGAGTGCAAATGGCAAAGATTGCGTACGTAATTAACTGAGCTGAATTATCTCATAAGAAAAATCAGCCGAAGATGAGAGAATAAAAGCAGTTTATCTCCAACGCATGCCGGCAAGAAGGTTCCTTGAAACTTGCTTTATCAAGATTTACATGTAAGCTAGAAACTGGAAAAAGCTTATCAATTTCTGCTCATCTACCCTTCAAACAAACAAACAATACTTGTACCATATGCATTGTATTTACACACCGCTGAAACATTCTCATACACGTGGGTGACTACTATCACTATAATCACAACTACGAGAATCAAAATACTTACTTTCCCCTTGATTAAATAAATCTTTTCAAATTTAAACCACACGTCTTTGTAAATTTCCTAAACAATTCCTTCCATATGTTTCCTTTTATTGAGTACTGGTTCTCTTATTAACAAAATCACATTTCGACCAATTCCTAATTATATTAAAATTAATGTTTGACTCAAGAAAATAAAAACTTGTATCTTTCTTTCTTGACCATTCTTATTCAATTATAAGGTAGTGTCTTAATTTATTTTTAAATTTGGACAAACTTAAACACACCCAAATTACAGGGTCACCTATAGAAGAAACAATGTTATCTTTTATTATTAGGACCACTTAATGAATTCAAACTTGTTTGTAACTTTTGTCTTTTTAAATGTTTGACAAATAAAGAATTTTGTTTGCATATTATCAATAAGACACAAAGAAAAGGATCCAAATAAGAAGCAAAGAGGAGAGAAACGTAAGGGCACATGAATATAAAGAACAAAGTATGAAGTAAGGGAGGTGCCATGCGAAAAGGGGCATAGACACGGAAACCTAGGTAATTCCTCGAATGACAATTTTAATAGGGGTAAACTACATAAATAGCCACCTTACTATTGGTAAAGTCACGATTTGACAACCTTACTATTTTTTGCAGCTATTAAACCACCAAACTATTTAATTGGTTGCAATGTGACCACCAGCCGTTAGAAACTAACGGAAGAAGTGACGTGGCAGTTAGTAAAATTGGTATAATTGCATATTTGGTCATTGCTATTTATACATTTTATCAATTTAGTCCTAATTTTAATAAATAAAATAATTTAATTATTTAATTAGGCGACGACACGTGTCGCCACCGTATTGGAGGACTTTATTTATGTATTTTTGATTTAATAATTTTTATTTTGCTCCTCCAATCAGGTGGTGACACGTGGCACCAGATTGGAAGACCAAAATTAATGCAAAAAACACCTTGCTTTTGATAGGATTCGAACTCGGGTTAGCAAGGTGGAGAATAAGCATTTCTACCATTAGGCCACTTCTACCATTAGGCCACTGCTATCTTTGTTATATATTGTACAAAATCTAATATATATTCTCTTTAGCTCCGAGAGTGTTCTCAGCTCTTCAACGATGGCTTCATCGGCGGTTTGGATAGCACCATTGTTGTACGGGTTTTGCGCCATTTGAAGCTCCGCATAACCGGCTTTGATGGCGGTAACACTAGCGAAAATTTTGGCTACCAAAGCTTCTAAAACTGCTTTCTGCTTGAGATTTCCATGGAAAGGTATTTTAAGATCTGGGTTTGGATTGTAGCACTCGAATTTGTGCTGGTATGGGAAAACGCAGATTCCAATACTATTGTTTGAAGAAAATTTTGACGATGATTTTAGGTTGATGACTTTGTGGAAGGTTCTTGCGAGCTTGCTTTTATGGCTATGGCTGCTGCCATTGTTGTTGTTGAAGTTGATGTTGTTAATGGTGGAGGTGGAGGTGGTGCTGTTGCAGCTTTTGCTTCGGGTGAAAACTGATTTGGGTTCGAATATTGGATCCATTTTTTTGAAAGATGAAAAGAATTAGAATGAAATAGAGGAATGGAATGCTGTTTGGACCATGAGAAAAGAAAGGGAAAAAAGAAAAAGAAAAATAATTTCGGGTTATTTTGATTTGTGAGAGACTGTTTGGAGGAAAAGAAAGTGAGAGAATCTGATAATCTTTGGAAAAGCAAAACAAAGAGAACACAAAATTTTGATTTAATTTATAACAAAGAACTAGGATATATATTAGATTTTGTACAATATATAACAAAGATAGCAGTGGCCTAATGGTAGAACTGTTTATTCTTCACCTTGATAACCTGTGTTCGAATCCTAGCAAAAGCAAGGTTTTTCTTGCTTTAATTTTGCTCTTCCAATCTAGTGCCACGTGTCACCACCTGATTGGAGGAGCAAAATAAAAATTATTAAATCAAAAATACATAAATAAAGTCCTCCAATACGGTGGCGACACGTGTCGTCGCCTAATTAAATAATTAAATTATTTTATTTATTAAAATTAGGACTAAATTGATAAAATGTATAAATAGCAATGACCAAATATGCAATTATACCAATTTTACTAACTGCCACGTCACTTCTTCCGTTAGTTTCTAACGGCTGGTGGTCACATTGCAACCAATTAAATAGTTTGGTGGTTTAATAGCTGCAAAAAATAGTAAGGTGGTCAAATCGCGACTTTACCAATAGTAAGGTGGCTATTTATATAGTTTACCCTTTTAATAGATAAGTCAAGAATACTTCATAAACCTCAAGCGGACAACTCCTGAATATCTTATCAACCACTACCGAATTCCAACATGACTTTGAATAATAACAAAATAGTCGATTTCCTCCCCAGAAAAACCCAAGTAAAAAACTGCCACACTAGATATGTAGTGGTGTGTGAAACCATTGTCTAATGGACAAAGTGTGTGAAACCTCTTAGTAGGGCGAAAGAAAGAACTGGTGGATTCAGAATGAGTGAAGTGCCTTTTGAAACGTTGAGCCTTACCCTTCAACAGTGAGATAGAAGCTCTCAACCACCTCTTAATAGGGTAGTTTATCCAGTACTCGACTACCAGTATTGTCTTTAAAGAATTATGCTCCGACGTCTTGGAGTCTCTCAAAAACTGCAGGGATCATAAAACTATCCGTATCAACTTTTGTAACATATGGAGTACGACTTTACCCACTATTACATCATCCAAACACCTCTAAGATTAGGCAGATCATCCTTCTATACTAGAAAATCCTCATCATGAATAGGTGGATTATCAATATGTTGATCATGTTGTATATTCTTGGGAGTAGATGGGTCTTCCTGCGGTGCATGCACATCCTAGACGACTGGATGGTCCTCAACAATAGTGGCTCAACGGCTATGGCCTCGACCACGACCAAGCATGCCTCTAGTGGCTCTACGCCTTTGTCCACGAGCAAGCATGCCTCTAGTGGCTCTACGCCTTCGTCCACGAGCAATCATGTTTTCGGTTAGGGTTAACCAGATTTGTTCTCGGTTTCGTAGGTTTAACCTTTTTTGTTGTTACTTGTTAACTCTCTATAGAGTTTTTATCAATATACTTCTAGTTTGAAAGAGCAAAAAGATCATAATAACAAAAATTTTCAAATTGTGATAAATTTATTGGAACATGAAAAATATATTTAGAAAATACACAATGTAAAAAACTAAATTCAAGTACTTAATTTATTATTATGAACCGAGTTGATACAATGAACTAGCATCGTGCTAGAAGTTTAATATATGGTTTTGGAGTTGTGAATTCCCCTGAAACGTTACCTTCCGGTCACGGGGCTCCCCTTCTCGGAACTTCCAAATCATGGATGATTTAATAATAAGTACATTAGGCAGTAGCAATCAATTAACAATCGAGCAATGAACCCACCCGACTGCTAATAGGGGTGTTCATTATCGGGTTTTCGGGTACACGAAGTACCGAGTACCTGAAGTCCCGAGTACTAGATTCTTCGGCCCGTATTTCGGTCCGCTTTAACCAGGTACCCATTATCCGGGTACTCGAAAACTCGGGTAATGAGTACCCACTTTTTTACTTTTTTAAGAAAATATTTAATTTTATTGAAAAACTCATAATAATAAAAGTTCAAATTATATAATCTCATCATAGAGTTTAAGATCCAAAGTATCAAACCCAAACAAGTTTAGAATATAAATTTCGTAATTCTTAAAAATTACATGCATAATTAGGTTGTTTGATTTGAAAATATAGTGAATATAAGGGCATTTTATTTAAATAATAATTACATTTAAAATATAAAAAATAAAAAATCAAGAAATCGGGTCATCGGGTACCCGATAATAGGTATTTTTGCGGCCCGGGCCCGACCTGAAAAAATGTATATTTTAGCGGGCCGAGTACCCGGCCCGCATAAAAAAATTTCGGTTAATTATCTGGTTATTTATGTTCAGGTAGTGAGATTGGGCCAGTCGGGTCAAGTATTTTTTAACACCCTTAACAGCTAAATCCTTTTTTCCCTTCGCAACTTAGGATTCTCGTGAGTTTTCAGGTGCTTGCTTATAGATCAAAGAAGTGTTCCTTCCTTTGTCTCTATTTCAGCTTGAGTTTATTTGATTCTTCCATGGTTCGTGTTGCTGAGTTTTGAGCGAAAGAGTTGGTTGGCCTTATTTTCTATCGAGGTTTTTGTGGTTCGGTCATCTCTCTATGCTGTTCAATTTCAGTTTCGTTCGGGTTTTGAAAGTGATTGTTGGGTTTCGTCTCTGAGGCTGCTTTTCTCCAGGTTTGGGTTCTTCTTTCTCCTCTGCAACTGGCTTTGGTTGATCTTGTTTCTTTGTTTGATCCTCCTATTTGTTTTTTGTCGGTTCTTGCTTGTTTCAAGATTTTGGTTTTCTCAAGTGTTGTTGTTGGTTGATCTTGTTGAGTTCAGAGTTTTCTTGGTGTTTGAGCTGAGTGTGTTCTTGTTGGGGGTCCTTTCTCTCCTTCTCTGGTTTTCCTTGGTTGTCTTTGGGTTGTGATGGTTATCCTGACATGAAATGTTAGAGGCTTAGGTCAGAAAGAAACTGTCAAAACATTGAGCTATTTCTGTAACACCCGTGTTTTGGGGTTAGGAGTTAGTCGGGTTCGTAGGTCCGAGTCGGTAAAATTAATTTTAATCAATTTGGCATAGGCTTGACCTAATTGAAATTTAAAATAAAAAGGAGGCACCACTTTGGTGATTTAACCCAAACTAATTTAAAAGTAGACAACCTTTTTGAAAGTTAAAAAGAACAAAAAAAATAAGATGGTCTTCCTCCCTATTTCTTTCCCCCGACGTTGAAAAACCCTAAACCCTCCCCAAACCTCACAATCACTATTCCATCAAATTTCTTCCTCATCTCAAGGCCATTTTCAAAGAAACAAGAGGAGACATTGGTGGAGCATTGGGATCAAATCCGGGCATTTAGGAGGCTTTCTTTGGTTGCTAAGGAAGGGTGGTGAGTAACTTTAAATGTGTTTTAAAGTTGGTTCAAGTGTGTGTAGCGTATGTGATGGAATGTGCTTGGTAGGCCATTCCTATGTGAAGTTAAATTGGTAACTTAACCCCCTTAAATCTTATAGATGCTATTTATGCTTTGCCTATTTGCTCTTGTGAAACATGCTTTGATATGTATATGTGTATCTTGACATATGTATGTGATGAGTATGTGATGTGAATGGTGGATATGTGATGTGGTAAATGAAATTGGCACTAATTACTTACCAGATGTAAATGAACGATCATTAGGATTAGTGTGCACACAAATTGAGTCAAAACGTACGTGGCCTTGATGGCGTTGGGTCATCAAGGAGGAGTACGGTGATGTAACATTCCACCAAAAATTTATTTATATTCTACGGGATGATGAGTGGAATCCCATCCGTAGGTCATGTGGTGATGAGTGGAATCCCGCCCATGCGAGGTCCGGTGATGAGTGTAATCCCACCGAGGTAAAGTGATTGTTGAGATTAAATCCGCACATCCGGGTAAACTAATAGTTGCCAATTGAACTTGTTCTTATAATTGTGATGTATGATGTTGATATGTGATGTTGATCTTAGTATGATGTGAGATGCCATATTATGACTCTTGAAAGACTAGCTAGGTTGACTTGATGTTTACCCATGTATGTTGTATGTGAGATTAAGGGATTGCATGCTTGAACCCTGCATTGTTGATGTTTTCGATTTTAGAGCATCCTCACTAAGCTTCTAGCTTACGCTCTCATTTTCAACAATGCAGATCATTAGCGTGGTGTTAGCTCGGAGCAAGGCGAAAAGAGGCTTTCCAAGTTTTGTTGCTCAAGTACGATTTAGCAATTATGTATAGTTTAGCAATGTGGCAAGAGCGTGTTTTGTATGAGCTATATACGACTCCTATATGTGTTTGATGTTTAAGGATTGACTTTGATTGTAAACATGTTATGTCTTGCCAAATGCTTGTGTGATGGTATGCCTTATGAATGTTTAAATTTCTTTTGAAAGGCATCTAAAACTATTTGTGATGAAAGGTGCCTTTGGCTTTTAAGTCTTCAAGCATGCCTTACTTGTAATGTTGCCCTTTTGTGTGAATGCCATGAATGGATGTTTCTTCATATGCCTTGTGTGTTTGAGTACGTTTATCATAGGATCCATGCCTCTAGTTCATGTATGCTTATGCTGAGTGTTGCTTGGGGTCGTTTAGGGCCTTTAGAATTGTTGAGAAATGCCTAAGTCTGGTTTTTGAAGGTTGCAGATAGCCCGTGTTTCGAAACATGTTGATTCGTTTCGGAACGGGTAAGGCTTCAGGGACCCCGTATCGGAACTCGTTCCGATACAGTTTGGCCACTGTGAACCCTCATTCCGATACGAGTTTCAGAACATTTTGGCTACTGGAAATCTGAGAAATTGCCGAGATGAAATCCTTTCGAAACGGGTCTAAAGGTTTCGGAACGGTCAATATCTCGTTGACCACGAAAAGTTGACCGTTGAGGGTGTTTCGGAACGGTTGACCTCTGTTTCGATACGACCTTCTCGTATGGGTTGGGGCAGTTGACCTGGTCCAGGGCGTTTCGATACGCCTTAATGGTGTTTCGAAACGGCCTGTCTAATGGATTAAAATTGGGCTGTTTAATTGCTCTTTTGGGTTTAGATGATTGTGTTCCTCATTTAATTCTGCTGTTATGATCACATGGGACTTATATGTGCCATTAGAGAAGATAAGATTGAAAGAAAAAAATTAGGGTTGCTAACCGAGGTGGAACCTTAACGGGTTTCGCTTCGGTTTTCCCCGTGTGGCCTACTCGGACCGGTCATCCGGCCAGATCGGGACGAGGGGGTTACATTTGTTGGTATAAGAGCCTGAGGTTACCGAGACCTCGGGCAGGTAGGTGAGGTAAGCTTGATGTTTTAAGTAATTGTATTGCTTGGTGTGTGTTTTGCCATGAAATCTTATTGTTTGACTGTTCGCATGATGATTTGAAGCATGAGTTGTTGTGTTTGGTGTAGCCTGAGTGCCGTTGCTACTATTACTTAATTTAAAAAGATTTTATAGTAAAGGGAGTACTTGAGCACTGTTGGACCCTTGCTCTGGCTAACGTAATCCTTATCTGTTTGTTGTCGTAGTTATTATCTTGCTAGTTGTACCTAGAGACCACGTGAAAGGCTTAGGATGGTTTGACCGGAACCACGGGCAGTGGCTCCAGGAGTTGAGCCAGTAGTTAGAGTTGAGGCTCAAGTGGGAGAGCATGTGGTTGGAGTTGGAGCTCCTCCACCACCTCCACCACCACCACCTCCTCCACCTAGAGTAGGAGGCGAGGCCGGGGCCGAAGGAGAGGGACCTCAGGGAGGCCAAGATGGCCAAGGACCGGCCGGAATAGACTTAGCTCCTTTGGTTTAGGCGATAGCCGGGGCATTTCAGGCTGCAGTGGCTGAGGGTCATGCAGCAGCACATCACCAGGGAGAGGGCACTTGTTTGCCATTAGAGAGACTCCGCGGTCTAGGGGCCGAAGAGTTCAGAGGGTCTACTCTAGAGAGATCCGAGTTATGGTTTGAGAAGACTGTCCGTATCCTTGCACAAATGGGATGTACTTGTGAGCGCAAGTTAGGGTGTGTTGAGTCCTTGCTTCAGGGTGATGCCTACACTTGGTGGGTCACCATCACTTCGGGTATGGATGAGGCCGAGATTACATGGGAGTTCTTTGAGTCAGCATTCCGTAAGAAATATCTGGGTCCGCGATACCTCGATGAGAGGAATAAGGAGTTTATGGCTTTGCTTCAGGGGAGTATGATTGTGACAGACTATGAGATTCGATTTGTCAGACTGAGTCAGTATGCATCTGAGCTTGTTCCTACTGAGGTGGAACGATGTAACCGATTCCGTTATGGGCTAAATGAAGAAATCAAGAGGTATACTCTAGCTTTAGACTACACTGATTTTGATGTCTTGTTCGCGAGGGCCAAGGACTTAGAGCACAGTTTGGGCTTGACCAAATGATCTGGTGGTTCTAGTTCGGGTAAGAGGTCCAGTGACTTTGATAGAGGTGATGCCAAGAGGCATCGGGACAACAAGCATCATTATGATCATAGGCGTGGTGGCGGTAACCACGGTAGGGGCCAACAGGGCCAGAGGGCTGGTGGGAAGTTGCCCACATGTGCTACTTACGGAAGGAACCACACTGGTCAGTGTTGGGGAAATTTCCACTCGTGTTGGAGTTGTGGGGCTAGAGATTACATTAGGCGGGACTGTCCACATCAGGTGGGGCAGGCACCAGCTCAGGATCCTGCTAGAGCCAACGACTTTTAGAGAGGCCGCGGGCGCGGTAGAGGCAACTTCCTACCGAGAAATGATGGTCAGAGGAACATAACACATGTAGTTGCAGTTCAGCCGGAGGGCGGAGGTCAGGCCAGAGTTTACGCTCAGCGTGGGGATCAGCATGACACCGATGTGATCACAGGTAACTTCTCGATACAGTCTTTGGGTTTGCTTTCTTTGATTGACTCTGGGTCTACACATTCCTATATATTGAGAGAGCATGCACAGTCGTTGAACTTGCCTTGTGAAATGTTAGAGGTAGGAGTTAGTGTTACTAGTTCCTTTGGGGACACGGTAGTAGTTAGGAAAATGTACAGAAGGTGTCCGTTGATGGTTCAGGGACATGTGTTCCCAGTGGATATGATGGAGCTTCCTTTCTATGGTTTTGATGTAATTCTAGGTATGAACTAACTCACGGAGCATAGAGCTAGGATAGACTTTGAAACTAAGAGGATTTCCTTGAGGCTCACAGATGATTATGAGATTGTAGTGGTGGGTGAGAACGTGAAGTTCTTGTCCAATGTAGTATCAGTTCTAGAAGCTAAGAGGTTAGTTGAGTTGGGGTGTGAAGCATACTTGGCCTATATGATGAACCCTAACATGAGTGAGGTTAGACCTCAAGACATCTGGACAATGTGTGACTTTCCTAGTGTGTTTCTAGAAGAGTTGCCAGGGTTACCACCGGATAGAGAGGTAGAGTTCTCTATTGAGACTTATTCTGATTCAACTTCTGTTTCGATTGCTCCGTATCGCATGACACCGAAAGAACTGAAAGAGTTGAAGACTCAGTTGCAAGAGTTGACAGATAGAGGCTTCATTCGACCTAGTTCTTCACCTTGGGGTGCACCAGTTTTGTTTGTGAAGAAGAAGGATAGAAGCATGAGAATGTGTATAGATTACAGACAGTTGAATTAGTTAACAATGAAGAATAAATATCCTTTGCCTAGAATTGATGATTTGTTTGACCAGTTGAGATGAGCATCAGTCTTTTCGAAGATTGACTTGAGATCGGGCTACTACCAGCTAAAGGTAAGAGAGGTTGATGTACCGAAGACGGCCTTTAGGACTAGGTATGGTAACTACGAGTTTTTAGTCATGCCTTTTGGGTTGACTAATGCATCGACTGCTTTTATGGACATGATGAATAGGATTTTTCATCAGTACCTAGATTAGTTTGTAGTTGTTTTTATAGATGACATCTTGGTGTATTCGCGAACTGAAGAAGACCATGACCGACACTTGAGACTAGTTTTGAAGACTTTGCTAGATCACCAGTTGTATGCAAAGTTGAGCAAGTGTGAATTCAGGATCCGAGAGGTAGTCTTCTTAGGACACGTAGTGTCAGCCGATGGGATTAGAGTTGATCCAAAGAAGATTGAGGCCATTGTTGAATGGAATCAACCGAAGTCTGTAATAGAGGTACGTAGCTTCCTAGGCTTAGCTGGATACTATATAAGATTCGTAGAAGGTTTCTCGAAGTTAGCCGCTCCACTGACACAATTACTTCAGAAGAGTGTTCAATTTGAGTGGACTGATGCAAGACAGAGAGCATTTGAGAAATTGAAAGAACCTTTGACCCAAGCACCGATCTTATTTCAGCTAGAGTTCGGGAAAGACTATGTAGTTTACAGTGATGCTTCTTATGTAGGCCTAGGTTGTGTCCTCATGCAAGACAAGAGAGTGGTGGCTTATGCTTCAAGACAGTTGAAGACCTATGAGCGCAACTATCCGACTCATGACATAGAGTTAGCTGCAGTTGTGTTTGCACTGAAGATTTGGAGGCACTATTTGTACGGCGAGAAATGCATAGTGTACATAGATCACAAGAGTTTGAAGTACATTATGACTCAGTGAGACTTGAACCTCAGACATCGTAGGTGGTTAGAGTTGCTAAAAGACTATAATCTTACCATTGAGAACCATCCAGGTAAGGCCAATGTAGTGGCTGATGCATTGAGTAGAAAGATAGCTGTGGACTTGATGGCCATGTTTGCTAGATTGAGCTTGTCCGGAGATGGTGGCTTGGTAGCCGAGCTTCAGGTTAGACCTACTCAAGGTCAGTTGATTAGAGAGAAGCAGCTCTTAGATAGATCTTTGGTACCTCATGTGCAAGATATAGTCGAAGGTAGATCTTCATACTACAGTTTCAGTGCCGATGGGGTTTTGTGTTTCAAAAATAGGATAGTTGTTCCAGAGGACAGTGACTTGAGACGTACGATCTTGACTGAAGCCCACAGTAGTCCGTTTGTTATGCATCCTGGAAGTACGAATATGTATCGTGATTTGAAGAATGAGTACTTTTGGGTTGACTTGAAGAGAGATGTGGCCGACCTTGTGAGTAAGTGTTTAGCGTGTCAGAGGGTGAAGGCGGAACATCAGGTTCCCTCAGGTTTGTTGCAACCGTTAAGGATTCCGGAATGTAAATGGGAGAACATCACCATAGATTTTGTTTCGGGTTTGCCTTTGACTCCTACGAAGAAGAACTCGGTGTGGGTTATTGTGGATCGTTTTATGAAGTGTGCTCACTTCTTGGCAGTCAATACTACTTACACTTTAGATAGATTGGCCGACTTGTACATTGGTGAGATTGTTAGACTGCATGGTGTGCCAAAGTCTATTGTGTCCGATAGAGATCCGAGGTTTAAAGCTCGATTTTGGGAGTGTCTGCATACATCTTTGGGTAACCGTTTGAACTTCAGCACGTCTTATCATCCTCAGTCAGATGGCCAGTCAGAGAGAGTTATACAGATCTTAGAAGATATGTTGCGTTGTTGCATCATTGACTTTCAGGGTACGTGGGAGAAGCACTTGCCTCTAGTTGAGTTTGCGTACAATAATAGCTTTCAGTCGAGTATCCAGATGGCTCCATATGAGGCCTTGTATGGCCGGAAGTGTAGAACTCCAATTTGTTGGGCCGAAGTGGGACAGAAGTTGTTGCCTATGCCAGATTTGCTCAAGGGGACAACTGACAAGGTAAAATTGATTTGTGATCGATTGAAGGCTGCTTCGGATAGGCAGAAGTCCTATGTCGACTTGAAGAGGAAGGAAGTTTAGTTCTCGGTGGGTGAGAAGGTATTCTTGAAAGTGTCTCCGTGGAAGAAAGTAATGAGATTTGGCCGAAAGGGGAAGTTGAGTCCGAGGTACATAGGACCATATGAGATTGTGAAGAGGGTTGGCTCGGTTTCTTATCAGTTGTGTTTGCCATCCGAGCTAGAGAAGATACAAAATGTTTTCCATGTTTCGATACTCCGTAAGTATAGGTCTGATCCGTCACATGTTATACTTGTAGAGGAGATTGAATTGAATCCGGATTTGACTTATGAAGAGGAACCAATTGAGATCCTAGCTTCTGACAGTAAGGTGTTGCGGGGTAGATCGATTTAGTTGGAAAAAGTGCGGTGGCAACGTCGAGGTGTGGACGAGGCCACTTGGGAGAGGAAGGAGGATATGAAAAGGCAGTTTCCGTATCTCTTTCAGACAAGTAATTTCGGGGACAAAATTCCTTAAGTGGGAGAGAGTTGTAACACCCGTGTTTTGGGGTTAGGAGTTAGTCGAGTTCGTAGGTCTGAGTCGGTAAAACTAATTTTCATCAATTTGGCATAGGCTTGACCTAATTGAAATTTAAAATAAAAAGGAGGGACCATTTTGGTTATTTAACCCAAACTAATTTAAAAGTAGACAACCTTTTTGAAAGTTAAAAAGAACAAAAAAAAAGAAGAAGATGATCTTTCTCCCCATTTCTTTCCCCTGACGTTGAAAACCCCTAAACCCTCCCCAAACCTCACAATCACTATTCCATCAAATTTCTTCCTCATCTCAAGGCCATTTTCAAAGAAACAAGAGGAGACATTGGTGGAGCATCGGGATCGGATCCGGACATTTAGGAGGCTTGCTTTGGTTGCTAAGGAAGGGTGGTGAGTAACTTTAAATGTGTTTTAAAGTTGGTTCAAGTGTGTGTAGCATATGTGATGGAATGTGCTTGATAGGCCATTCCTATGTGGAGTTAAATTGGTAACTCAACCCCCTTAAATCTTATAGATGCTATTTATGCTTTGCCTATTTGCTCTTGTGAAACGTGGTTTGATATGTATATGTGTATCTTGACATATGTATGTGATGAGTATATGATGTGAATGGTGGATATGTGATGTGGTAAATGAAATTGGCACTAATTAACTTACCGGATGTAAATGATCGATCATTAGGATTAGTGTGTACAAAAATTGAGTCAAAACGTACGTGGCCTTGATGGCGTTGAGTCATCAAAGAGGAGTACGGTGATGTAACATTCCACCGGAAATTTATTTATATTCTACGGGATAATGAGTGGAATCCCATCCGTAGGGCATGTGGTGATGAGTGGAATCCTGCCCATGCGAGGTCCGGTGATGAGTGTAATCCCACCGAGGTAAAGTGATTGTTGAGATTAAATCCGCACATCAGGGTAAACTAATAGTGGCCAATTGAACTTGTTCTTATAATTGTGATGTATGATGTTGATATGTGATGTTGAGCTTAGTATGATGTGAGATGCCATATTATGACTCTTGAAAGACTAGCTAGGTTGACTTGATGTTTACCCATGTATGTTGTATCTGAGATTAAGGGATTGCATGCTTGAACCCTGCATTTTGATGTTTTCGATTTTAGAGCATCCTCACTAAGCTTATAGCTTACACTCTCATTTTCAACAATGCAGATCATTAGCGTGGTGTTAGCTTGGAGCAAGGCGAAAAGGGGCTTTCCAAGTTTTTTTGCTCATGTACGATTTAGCAATTATGTAGTAGTTTAGCAATGTGGCAAGAACGTGTTTTGTATGAGCTATATACGACTCCTATATGTGTTTGATGTTTAAGGATTGACTTTGATTGTAAACATGTTATGTCTTGCCAAATGCTTGTGTGATGGTATGCCTTATGGATGTTTAATTTGCTTTTGAAAGGCATCTAAACCTATTTGTGATGAAAGGTGCCTTTGGCTTTTAAGTCTTCAAGCATGCCTTACTTGTAATGTTGCCCTTTTGTGTGAATGCCATGAATGGATGTTTCTTCATATGCCTTGTGTGTTTGAGTACGTTTATCATAGGATCCATGCCTCTAGTTCATGTATGCTTATGTTGAGTGTTGCTTGGGGTCATTTAGGGCCTTTAGAATTGTTGAGAAATGCCTAAGTCTTGTTTTTGAAGGTTGCAGACAACCCGTGTTTCGAAACAGGCTGATTCGTTTCAGAATGTGTAAGGCTTCAGGGACCCTGTATCGGAATTCGTTTCGATACGGTTTGACCACTGTGAACCCCCATTCTGATACGAGTTTCGGAACATTTTGGCTACTGGAAATCTGAGAAATTGCCGAGATGAAAGTGTTTCGAAACGAGTGTAAAGGTTTCGGAATGGTCAATATCTCGTTGACCACGAGAAGTTGACCGTTGAGGGTGTTGCAGAACGATTGACCTCCGTTCCGATACGGCCTCCTCGTATGGTCTTGGGGCAGTTGACCTGGTCAAGGGCGTTTCGATACCCCTCAATGGTGTTTCGAAACGGCCTTTCTAATGGATTAAAATTGGGTTGTTTAATTGCTGTTTTAGGTTCAGATGATTGTCTTCCTCATTTTTTTTCCGATGTTATGATCACATAGGATTTATATGTGCCATTAGAGAAGATAAGATTAAAAGAAAAAAATTAGGGTTGCTAACCGAGGTGGAACCTTAACGGGTTTCGCTTCGGTTTTCCCCGTGTGGCCTACTCGAACCGGTCATCTGGCCAGACCGGGACGAGAGGGTTACAATTTCATGGATAAGTATCGACCAAATGCCGTCTTCCTTAGCGAAACTAAGCAAAAGAAAAAATTCTTTGAAAAAATAAGATCTAAATTCAAGTTCAGCTTTAGCTTTTACATCAATCCAATTAGAGTCGGTGGGGGGTTTAGCCTTATGGTGGACAGAAGATATTGACATTTCTATTCTCATAAGCTGCAAAAATTTGATTGATACTTCTATCTCCATCAACAACGAAGAATAATGGTTCTATTTCTTCGTTTATAGCCCTCCTCGTAAAAATGACAAAAAATCCTTCAGGGAAAACTTATATAGGAGACGATCTCATGATAAGAAATGGTGTATTTCAGTGGATACTAGTATTTTTGCGGAGCAAGATGAAAAGCTTGGAGGCTTACCGTATGATGTCTCTCAAGCCAACTTGTAACATCCAAAAAATTAGCCTAGAAATTTTGGGAATTTATTGGATAATTAGTAAATTAAATGGATTAGAACATTAAATAATTAAATTAAAAGAAGCTACATTAAGGATTCAATCGAAATTCAAGGAAAATTTAAGAAAACTTGACAAATACTAAGGTGACCAAATCGAACTAAAATGAAAGAAACACGTTTGCATGCTAAATTCTATTATTCTTGATTTGCCCATGCTTAAATTAAATATAGTGGGATAATTAGGGGCAACTTAGACCTTTATTAACATGAGACATTGACATATTGTCAACTCTCATCAATGCTCATCTCCTCTCAACCGGCTACCAAAACCTCCCAAGTAAGAAACCATATTTTCACACTTACAAAATAGAGAAATTGAGAGAATTAGAGGAGAGCTCACGGTGAAGAAGAAGAAGCTTTGCATGACATGATATTTGGCATAGGATCACAAAATAAAAACCACAAGTAAGTAGAGTTTCTCATCTCCTATTCGAATATGCAAAAATATTTGAGAAAGAAGTTGTTTTGTACAGATGATAAATCATAGAAAATGGTTAGTTAAAGGGTAATCTTCACTCGTGGTCACTTTTGTTTTGGGTTTGATCTATTTTGGTCACCCGAATTCAATAAAGACTATTCTGGTCACTTACGTTCCAAACTGTTTCGGTGTTGGTCACTGGACCGTTAACCTCTGTTAATTAAAAATAATAATTTCTAATTTGACCCCCAAACTTTCAAAACTTCATTTTTCACCATCTTCCCCAAAACTCAATCAACTTCCCACTGCCGGGGTGAATTGCAAAAATCATTATTGTTTTCTTGATCTATTGAACTCCAAAAATGAAATGTCTACATGTTAGACCTGTAACCCCCTCGTCCCGGTCTGGCCGGATGACCGGTCCGAGTGGGCCACACGGGGAAAACCGAGTGAAACCCGTTAAGGTTCCCCTCGGTTAGCAACCCTATTTTTTTCCTTTTTATATTAATCTTGTCTAGAGGAACATTAAGTCCTAAGTGATTCACAACAGCGGAAAACATCCAAAGAAAGGCCATATTCGAACCCCGACCAAACACAAACAGTCCATTTTTAAGCTTACAGGGCAGACCGTATCGGTACCCTAGCTAGGGGTATCGATACGCCCTGACCAGGTCAACCAAAGGAGTCAACTCCGTGAAGACCGTATCGATACAGCCCTTGAGCGTATCGATACGCCCTTCTTGATCAACCTTCCTTGGTCAACAGAGTAGACCCGTACCGATACGCGTGAACCCCGTATCGGTACGCCCTGCTCTCAACCAAAACTCCAAATTCCAGTAACTTTGGATGGTATCGATACCCTTAGGGTATCGGTACGCCAGGCAAAATTCGTGGCCTTTGGGCAAGGCCGTATTGATACGGCCCTGAGGCGTATCAATACGCCCTGCACTGCAATTCCACAAATTCCAACTTATCGACCCCAAACACGACTCTAAATGCATTTCTCGACTCACCTAAGCGTATACAAACATGCAAGAAAACATACTTAAGCCAAAGGTAGCAACCAAACAATAGCAAGACATCCATACATAACATTCCTAAAAAAGGGCAATTTATGCATAAATGGACATACAAGCACTTAAGATTTCATGCCTTAGCAACCAAACATGTAGACATTCAAGGCATGTAACATGAGCAATATTTATAGATCAAACAAGACATCCACGAACCAAACCAATATCGACATACATCAAAACTCAAATCAACAATACCTATCCCATTGCTTAACTATTACATTCTATCACTTAAAATTCATACATTGAGCTCACCAAAAGCAACACTTGGAGACATTTCCTTGCCTTTGCCACCCACAAGTTATTTATATGCATTGTCGAACAAAAGAGAGTGTAAGCATAAAAGCTTAGTGAGGGTAAGCTCATAAAACAAACCTTCGACAATGCAGGGTCCAAGCAGGAGCAATTTCCATAAAAAATGCATGTTCTTACCTCCGATCCGCATAAGCCAAAATGATCATGATGCATGCGCATATAATCAACATTATGCCATGCTCAACAACCCATAAGCTCAACGTACAAAGATACATAACTCAATGCATTAACCACATCATATATCAATTCATAAAGGTATCACATTTCACATAAAGTATGTATATATACATGATCTCATATTAGTATACACATACAACCTCATATTGGCACCTAGCTATGACTCGAATACGTGGATAACCCGTTGGAACGCATTTCCAGCAATAACATTACCTAGGTGGGATTACACTCATCACCGGTCCTTGCATGGGCGGGATTCCACTCATCACCACATGCCCTACGGATGAGATTCCACTCATCATCCCGTAGAAATATATAAAAGCTTCTGGTGGAATATTACATCACCGTACTCCTCCTTGGTGCCTTAACGCCACCAAGGCCACGTACGTTTTGACTCAATTTGTGTGCACACTCATCCTAATGATCGATCATTGTACCCAAGCATACTAGTGCCAATATAAATCAAATTCCACAACCTTGTACAATATCAATTTCAATATAATATCCGTACTTAGCACGTACTCACCATGATTCTCCAAAATCATGCAATCCACAACATAACCTCATTTCACAAACCAACACCACATGTATGGCATCCAAACCATTATCTCATCATATATCCACATTATATTTGTCATCAACATGCATATAAAATCAATACATTAAGCCATACTTTCACATACATGTGTATCACATTATACATAATCATCATGAGGCATAACAATAATTAAAGAGTACATCCAAGGTCTCTAACTAAAGCTTAGGATTATGCTACCACCCTAATCCTAACTCTAGGTGGGTCTACCAAGCCCAACCTAGTTCACATGCTTGAACCAACCATTTAAAAACCAATTTAAAAACATTAACCACTCACCTCCACCTCCAAGCTCAAGTACCAAGCAACCATAGTCTTCAATTTTCGGATTTGCTCCCAAGGCTTCACCAACCCAAAACCTCGCTTCTAAACACCTCAACACAAGCAAAATAACCTCAAATCAACTCAAACATCAAAGTGGCTAACCCTGAATACAATTTAAACATCAAATCTAACATTTCGAGTCATGATCAAACCCCAACTTTATCAAATTCGAGCAGCCCATAAACCTTGACCAAAACTCAAGTTTCCAACACATTTTATACTCACAAATGATTGCTAAATTCAACCACAACATCAACCCATAGGTGCAAGCCAAGCTCCAACAATTTCCAACCCAAACAATCACCAAAAATTCCCATTTTCGTACTCCTATTTTACCCAGCAGAAAATTCCATTTTCAAACACCCAAATGACATCTAAAATGTCCCAAATCACCCTCTTAACATACCTAAACCATCAGCCCTTTGTTTTCAACCTAAAACCCACCAAAAATGGAGTTTTTGACCACTCAAAAATGGGTCTAAGAACCCACTTCGGATTTTCATTAAAATTTAACCAAACTAACATATAATGTGTATTTTAACATGATTAAACAAAGCCCCAACTCAATTTATCAAAACAAGGTGAAAAACCCCTTAAAAATCAAAACTTTAAAACAAACCCTAATTTTCAAAACCCCATATCTTTAAAATCTAAGACCATGGGTGGATAGAGAATAAAGAGGAGAGTAAGAAAACATTTTTACCTTTCAAAAAAAACCTTGAATTGAGGGAGATACACAATGGAATAGTAGCTTGAAAGTTTGAGAGAGTTTGAAGATGGGGGTGGTGTTTTCACGTGGGATAATGGGGAAAAGGGGAAGAAGATGACAACTTTTGAAAGTTGTCATCCTTTTAAAATCTTTTGGGTAAAATTGCAACATAGGTCCCTCCCCTTTTTACTAAAGCTCAATTAGGTCTTTATTTAGGGTTGAATTTATTTAATTTAATTTTATTGACTCGGACTATAAACCCGGCTAACTCCTAACCCCAAAACACGGGTGTTACAAGACCCCTGCTGATGAGGTATGCTGATGTATTTGCCATCTCTTATATATCATATTAGACCCCCCCTGCGCGCCCAAAAGAAAAAGCGAGGTGTGAAGTTGGATTATTATGTATTTCTAGCAATATGATATTTCACTTGCATTTCATCTAAATTATTCTTGAACCATTTTTAGCTTGTAGAGATTATAGGATTCATGTTGATATGCATTCTTTCTAAAATTATTCTTTAACCATTTTAGCTTGTAGAGATTATAGGGTTCATGCTGATATGTAATGTTTTTCAGGGAGATAGTTCATGGCATGGGGTTGCTTAGCATTGGCTGAACTGGCTAGGAGAGGATTGCTTTTACCTTCCAGTCTCCCAAAAGTTGTACCTGTTGTCATAAAGGTTGTGTGGTTTTCAATCTTCTCAAAGTAATTGAATTACTATTAAACCTAGATGAATTTCTCCTTGAATCCAGGAAACTTGATATGGTTGTCAAATTTCATCCCCAATGAAGATTCGGTGCCTTAGCCTGGTTTACTGGCAATTTAAGCTGAAATTGTTTCTTCAAATGCACCAAGGATAAGACCCAAATTTGTTTGCTGATTATAAGTGGTCTTCTTGACAGGCATTACATTATGATGTTCGAAGAGGTCCACATAGTGTTGGATCTCATGTACGTGATGTTGCTGCCTACATTTGTTGGGCATTTGGTCGTGCTTATCATCACATAGATATGAGAAATGTATTGGAACAACTTGCTCCCCACCTCTTAAGTGTGGCATGCTATGATCGTGAGGTGCTGACTTTTATGCATTTTCCATGTTCCATATCATAAATATTGCCTAATATTTTATTAGTTTTATTTGACCATGCTAATTTGATATTTGCATTAGGTCAACTGTAGAAGAGCTGTTGCAGCTGCGTTTCAGGAGAATGTTGGAAGACAAGGGAGTTACCCACCTAGAATTGACATAGTGAATGCCGCTGACTACTTTTCTCTTTCATCACGAACAAACTCTTACATTCATGTTGCCATTTGTATTTCTCAGTATGAAGGGTATCTTTATCCATTTGCGGATGAGCTTCTGCGGATTAGTTTCCGTGTTTCTAGTAAATTGTCTCGTTTGGAACTAAATTGGTTTGCAGGAAGGGATGAATGCAGGTTTCCCGGTTCTGCCATATACAAAAACATGATCTTAAAATCTTTTAAAAACTATATTACTCAATGAAGACATTTAATGTAGTTTTGGGGAAGATGGTAAAGAATGAAGTTTTGAAAGTTTGCGGGTCAAATTAGAAATTATTATTTTTAATTAACAGAGGTTAACGGTCCAGTGACCAAAACAGAAACGGTTTCGAACATGTAATGTTGCTGAGAATTTTAAGACCTGACTAATGAGTTAGGATGAGGAAAATTTAGGAGATAAGAAGTGTAATGAGATCTCTAAAACATTAAGTTCAAAGCTGACCAGAAATTCACTTGTTGAAATACTTAACTTTGAAAAATTATAGAAAATAGAGTAATAAGAATCTGAGCTTGAAATTTTAACACCATATACTTTGACATGTCTATTTTAATAGGAAATTTAAAAAATATAATTTGGAGACCTATAGCAAAAGCTGGATTGAAATTTCGAACAGCTCCCGAATCTGTCCAGTAGTGCTTCTAACTGGACAATAGACTTTGAAAATTCAAAGAAAAGAAAGTACTTAACATTTCGGCCTGAAATTTTAATAGATATTAAGTGAAGATGTTAATTGAGTTTAGAAACAAACATGGCTTAAATTCGAGTTCTATGCTAAAAATGAGAATTAAATCAAAGGAGAGGGTCAAAACAGTTTAGTACAAGAATTGTGGAACTTTGAATGACATGTTTAAATTAAGTGGATAAAATTGATAAGAGAGAGATAAGTAACATGAATAAGAGACTTTCTAATCATTAATCGACATGAGTAATTAAATAAATTGAATGATAGATTAAGAATTTCAAGTGAATTAGTAAACTAAATTAGCAATTTCCGAGACTGAAATTAGTTTAGGGACCGAAACTAAAATGTGGAAAATTTAAGGTTTAAATTGAACAAATTGATTCTGAAATTTTCTTCGTATGGTTGTCTAAATGTACTAGAGCCTAGAGGAGAAAGAATCGACGAGGAACCGATAGCAGGAGTGGCATCGGAGCGTGGGAAAAACATTCGGATCCAAAATTAGCTCGACGATTGTGAGTGGAACAATTCTTAGAGTTGAGAATAGTGTCTCAACTATTTTAATTTAAATTCTTATTTTAGAATTGCATGAAATTGGACTAATTAATGGTTGGTAATTTGATAAGGGAAGAAGGATTAAAAGGAATTTGGTTTTGATGCATGTCGTTGTGTGTTCGATTGGTATATGCCTTGAATTAAAATTTTGATAATTCCATGCTTAATTTTGAATCTGATTGGAATCATGTTGATTCGATTATTGTTGTTTTCTTGATGCTGGTTGTTGGAATTGTTGAAATTATATATGTTTGGTTAGTGAATTGATGATGATGCTTAATATGATAAGTGATCAAATGTTGATCTTACAAGATATATGTTTGGGTAAATTCGATTGAAATTAGAACTATGTGATGTGAAATTGAGTTCATATATGTTGGAATGTGAATAGGAAAATTTTGATGCAAATTATGAGATGTTTGGAAGTGATATCGTATGCGTATTGGAATTGAAATTTTATGAGCAATTAATCGAAAGGATTAATGAATTAATTCTAAAATTTGATTGCAAAAATTATATGCATTGAAATTAAAGTGTAATTGGCAAAGCCCTTAGTATGTATAGTCTGTCCAGGTAGTACGGCATGCCTAGAGTCTTGAGCTCGATAAGAATCGGTACGTTAGTGTACTCGATTATGTTGGTACGTAAGTGTACCTATTCGCTTAATGTCAATAGACATTAAGATGACATGTAATACGATGAAATGAAATGGTACTTGGGTACATATTATATGGTGAATTTGATTCATATCTCTGTAATACGTGACTCGAATACCTAGCTTACTATACGAACCAAGGCATACAATTAAATTAATAATAAAGAAATCTCTTATATTTTAAAATTGATATTCTTGACTTTAGTGAATTGCTATAGAATTGGATTGCAGCATGTAACTTATGAATTATTAGAGTATTTGATAATCTGCTACAGTTTGTTGTTGCTTGTATATCTGAAATTTTTGATTGCTTGAAAAGTGTGTATATGAACTGTGATAGTTCAAATGTTGGTATGAATTTAAATGAAATTATCAAATTGAATTGATCCATGATAATTGTATGCGGCATGAATACAAAAATATACATTGATAAGTTCTAATTGTTTGATTGGTTGTGTATGACAAATAGAATTTGTACATTGAGCAGCTCATATTCGATTGTAATATGTTTGGTACATTGATTTATTCAATTTGAATTATTGTTGCTCCTTGTCAAATTGTTTGTGAATTTTTATTAATTGTTACTGACCTATTCGATTGGAATAGAGAAATATGTTACAGTTTTGAACTATTGTGTGGACACTTAATTATGAAATGGAAATTTGATAGATTAAAGTTTCCTCACTAAGTACTATAAGTACTTATCACTTGAACTTTTCCTTCCTTCCCAACAACTACAGGTAGTAGCGTGTTTGGTCTACCTCTGATATCAGATAGCTCGAAGATTGAGTATGCCTTTCTTTGTCTTTGTCATGCTCATGATGGGTGGTTTAACAGTCAGCATGCTAGTGCAATTCGCCTTAATAGTCATGTTTATGAACTACTATTTTAAGAATGTTTAAACTTTGAAAACTAGTTTCCCTCATTTTGTTATGTATGTAAAGGGGTACATATGGGGTATAGGATCGCCCTTAGTATATGTTTTGGGGCTTGATTTCTTTGTCACCTTTTGTATAGGCAACCGATAGGTTTAGCCGATAGTAGATACACCGGGAAACCTTTTGTATAAGGGAAACGATTAATACACAATGATTGATGATGCATATATAGATATATGCTTGATATTAATTTGTTAGCCTTATAATTGAAATTATTACTAGATGATCATATTAGAATATATTTATGGATTATAAATAGGTTGAATGGATCAAATTTAGATGATCACAGAGTGAAATATCATGTTCCCCAAATCAATAGGATTAATGGACGCGACTATTGTATTTGACTATTGTCCTATTATCCTTCATTTGCAGGGTCTTAAAAAAGTGGGGAAAATAGTTCAAATTTGAAGCTAGATGGCTTGAGGAGGTGGAATGCAAAGATAAAGTGATAAATACCTGGTCGATAAGTGTATTTGGCTTGAATCAGCATCATTTACCAAAAATTTGAAAATAACCAATCTTAAATTACTCAAATGGAGTAAAGAAGATTTGTTCATGAAAAGCAAAGAGCTGAAGAGCTTCGAAGACAAAATCGCACAAGTCCAAGACTCTCCACTCTTAGATGAACCTGTGGAAGAAATTAAAAGCCTCAAAGATGAATTGAACAAAATCTTTGAGGGGAAGAGAAGTTTTGGAAGCAAAGATCGAGAGTGAATTGGCTAAAGTTTGGAGACAAAAACACCAAATTCTTTCATGCTACCACTATACATAATAGAAGAAGAAACGCCATTTTTAAATTGAAGACGAGTAATGGATTTTGGCTAGAAGAGGAATCCGATATAGTCTCTTACATGGAAAACTGACAAGCGTCGTTATACCCGTCAAAATAAATAAATAATTTAACCTCTTTCAACAAATAATAAAATAAAGAAATTAAGTAGTTATAGGGAAAGAGGGTTGATCCACATGGAGATTAGTCGGAATTCTTGACTGAAGGTTGCTTTGATTAATGCTTCCAGGAATATCTGTGAAAACAAGGATAATAAAAAAAAAGGGGTGATCTGATATTGAGTGAAAATGAAATAGTAGAATTAAATGAAAAAGTAAAGAAAATATTAAGAAAGTCCAAATATGCAAAATAGCTTCGAGCTAGCCTTGTCAATTCCTTCGATCATTGAAATGGATTTTTACTTTGGGGATCATGTCGGTTAAAGTTTGCGAGGCCCAACCCGTCACAACTTGCTTCTCTCTCGAGTAACCAATCCTCCCAAGTCTATCTTCGAAGGTTGGTTCTTAAACAAATTAACCACGTCTATCGCCGTCAAAATATTTAGTTTTGAAAAAAGGAAAAGCCCGACTCAGAAATTGTCTTAAAAAGAATCGCTTTTGATTTTATCTTTCCTTAGCGGATCACCGCTAAGAGTGTTCACAGGAAGTCGAAATTGCCACAGGCCGATTCTTCCTCCCAACTATGTTTTTAAACGATTTTAGACCAACGAGCTCTTTTTTATTTGAAAAACAATTAAAAACTTTAGTAAGGCCGATTGCCAAACTATCTAAACCGAAAGATAAAAATGTATTCCCGAAGGAAATTAGGCAATGTTCAATTCTCACAATTTGAATTGATTTGGCTATTCTTGGCTCAAGAGATTTAGCTAGGCATGATATTAGTTATCATACTTAACTTGATTTTATAAAAATAATTAAAGAACATAAAAGAATAAAAGTAAAAAACGAACTTTGATTAAAGACTAGAAATAACAAGTGTTTTCAAGCTAAAAGATGAAGACTAAATTCGAGGCTTAAGCCTTTACCAAGGAGTGGTATTTATATGCTTGGGTTTACAAAGATAAATGATAAGAAAATTAAAAATAATAAAAGAAAGTTAAACAATTCAAATGTTTTTGAAATTTAAATACAGAAAATCGAAACAGATCAGCTGATAAGGTCTTTAAGAACGTTCCACAATCTTCTAGAAGTCGCCACGCATCTGCCACGTCAGACGCGTCGTGCCCAGTGTCGTGCCCACGATGCCAGTCATGACCAGAATAATAAAAACTGCAGAAATGCCCTCTTTTACTGCTATTTTCCAGAATTAAGTTCCTTGCGCAAATATAGCAAAACAAAATGGATTAGATAGCAAGAAATCCTAAAAACTAGAAAATAGCAATTAAAAAGTGTCACATTTGAGAAATTATCAAATTCCCCCTCACTTGTCTCATACTTGTCCTCAAGTATGTTCGAAAAAGATATTAACCCAAGAATGCATTTCTAAAGCCATCACAAGCATCAAACATAATTATAAGAGTTCTAGCGCAAAAGGAGTATCATGAAAGAAACACAAATCAAACCAAGTGCACATAAGCAAAGAGCAACCCTTCATTCTTCCAATTGCCTATCAAGTATTAATCAAATCCTAACCTAGTTTTAATCCTTACCAAGATACACTCAAGAGCACTCAAAGTGTTTATAGGTAGAAGTGAAGCAAAAACACTCTAAGTCATACATGAACAAAGGTTTCCATAGGCTTGTAACAAGTTCAATTCTCCACTACTTTATTAGAATCGAGATGCAAAAATCATTAGGTCTTTTGTTCAAGGTGTAATGTGGGTTTAGAAAAAGGGTAGAAAGATGGAAAGAAAAGGCAAAAGAAGATGATCAATGCAAGATATTTCAAACAATAAACATTGAAGACAAAAGAGAAGCTTAAAAATGGGCAAGCAAACACATATTTTTCTTTTTTTCTTTTCTTTTTTTTTCGAAATTGTTTTCTTCTTTTTTTTTCCGAAGCAATTGCTTCCTTTTATTCTGTTTTTCCTTTTTTCTCATTTTTTCTGGAAAAATTCTGCCCTTATTCGAATTGCAGCCCCTTATTTGTCTAGTAATATAGTTTCTAGAATTTGATCAATTCAAAAAAAGTTTGGTCAAGGAAGAACAAGGTTTGAAGGTTAAGCCAAGAAAAATGGGTTATAAGGCTTCAAGAGGGTTCACTAAGCGATGAGAAAAAGGTAAAAGAGAGAAAATAGCTAAATTCTAATGCCTAAATCATCTTAAAGCACCTCATTCTAGTGTAGTCTCAAATCGCATACAAGCCACAAGTTCTAGATTCCTAAATTCAAGATGACACTCTCAAGCAAGGAAAAACGAGCATAAAGAATAAGATGCATGCTCAAGGCTAAAATTCTCACAAAATTAGACTAAGTTGATTAAGCTAGGTGAGAAGTCCAATTATCACAATCAAGGCAAATTGAAAGAGATTTCAAACTACCATTTTACTCATGCCATTTGATTATCAAAAATGTCAACATTCAAATATTCCTACGAACTATAACAATTATAACATGCTGGACATCAAGCAATGGCAAGAAAAATGTCACCTCAAAGTCAGACCAAAGTCAAACATATAGTAGACAAGCAGGACAAGCGGTTTGCTACCTTCCCTCTCACTTAAGTGAATTGCCCCAATTAAAATAAAAAACATAAAAGTACAAGGCAGAGAGGGGTAAAAAGTGCTCCCCGCGGTCAATGATGTCCACGGCCACAACCACGGTTCGGACGAAGGTAGGAAAGAATTTCTTCAATGTTGTCTTCGAGGGTGTGGAGTCTTTCGGCAAGATTAGGTGCTTCTTGCGTATTCTGGTTCTGTTGTGGTGAGGAAGTTGGGCCTTGTCGCGTGTTCTGGCGATTGAAAACTCGTTGTGAACGTGATGTCATTGTCCCGGGTGGATTGTTTAATGTTGTTAAGCTCGACAAATTTATTATTCAGATTTTTGGTTCCTCCAAGGTGATTTCTTCAATTTGTCCGATTGGTGTGCTCTCGAAGAAAAGTTTTAGTCACTGTCCATTTACTTTAAATTGGGCACCCGACCCATCTTCAATTACTACAGCTCCGTAAGGGAAAGTGTTGACTACGGTAAATGGTCCGCTCCACTTAGACTGAAGTTTTCCTACAAAAAGTTTCAACTTTGAGTTAAATAAGAGAACTTTTTGTCCAATTGAAAAAGATTTAAATGAAATGTGCTTGTCATGAAACGCTTTAGTTTGCTCTTTATAACGTTGCGCGCTATCGTAAGCATTTCGGCGAATTTCTTCGAGCTCCTAAATTTGAAGTTTCCGTGTTTCGCCAACGACATTCATCTCCATATTACACTCTTTTACTGCCCAAAATGCTCTATGCTCAAGTTCGAATGGAAGATGTCAAGGTTTACGAAGACAAGTCGGTAAGGTGACATGCTGATAGGTCCTTTGTAAGCCGTCCTGTATGCCCACAACGCATCAACTAATTTCAAACTCCAATCCTTTCGATTAGGTTTAACGATTTTCTCTAGGAATAACTTGATTTCCCTATTTGAAACCTCCGCTTGTCCGTTTGTTTGCGGATGATAGGCTGTCGATATACGTTGCGTCATGCCATATTTCTTCATCAAAGCCTCGACAATCCGATTAATGAAGTGTGTTCCTCTGTCACAAATGATCGCCCTCGGAGTTCCAAACCTGGAAAAAAATAAAGTCACGTAAAAAATTAGTTGTAGTTTTCACGTCATTATCTCGGGTGGCTTTCGCCTCTACCCATTTCGAAACGTAATCAACTGCTAAAATAATATAGAGATTTACATGAGATGAAATAAAAGGTCCCATATAATCAAGACCCCACATATCAAAAACTTCACATATATGTATTGGGTTTAATGGCATTTCGCTTCGACGACTTAAATTCCCAACCCGCTGGCACATGTCACAAGTTTTACAGAAATTGTAAGTATCCTTAAACAAAGTAGGCCAAAAGAAACCGCACTCAAGGATTTTGTGCGCAGTTCTTTTAGGGCCAAAATGTCCGCCACAAGCGTAAGAATGACATAATTCAAGTATAGATGTTACCTCGCTATCACTTACGCAACGACGAATTATTTGATCAGAACACAATTTCCACAAATACGGATCAACCCAGATGTAATATCTAGAATCCCTTTTAATACGCTTAATCTCAGATTGTGACAGGTTATCAGGAATCTTACCAGTGGCTAGGAAATTTGCCACATCGGCGAACCAAGGAAATGTCACCTTTACCTCCATTAGTGACTCATCCGGAAATTCCTCTCGCAAAGGTGGTTCGATCGGGGATGTAGCCAAACAACTTAGGTGGTCCGCCACCAAGTTTTTGATGCCCTTTTTGTCTTTGATTTGAAGATCAAACTCTTGGAACAAGAGTATCCATCTAATCCGCCGTGGTTTCGCGTCTTTTTTGTTGATCATGTATTTCAGCGTTGCATGATCAGAAAAAATAAGGATTTTAGTACCTAACAAATAAGAGCGAAATTTGTCTAATGCTAAAACAATAGCAAAAAATTCTTTCTCCGTTGTCGAATAGTTCTGTTGCGCCGAGTCGAGGGTTCTAGAGGCATAGGCGATCACATGTGGTCCATCCTTAGTTCTTTGCCCAAGAACTGTGCCTACGCTTAGATCGGATGCATCGCACATAATTTCGAAAGGTAATGACCAATTCGGAGGTTGTACGATTGGAGCGGAAACAAGTCTCATCTTAAGCTCATCGAATGATTCTCTACAAGCTTGATTCATGTCAAACTGTACATCTTTTTGTAATAGGTGGCAAAGTGGTTGCGCTAATTTGGAGAAATACTTTATGAAACGCCGATAGAATCCTGCAAGACCAAGAAAACTATGAATTTCCGTCACCAAAGTGGGGTATGGAAGTGAGCGAATAACGTCAACTTTTGCCTTATCAACGGCTATATCTTGTGCAGAGACCACATGACCAAGTATTAAACCTTTAATTACCATAAAATGGCATTTTTCATAGTTTAAAACTAAGTGATACTCAATGCAACGATTAAGTACTTAAGACAGATTTGAAAGGCAATTAGAGAATGAATTACCGTAAACGGTAAAATCATCCATAAATACCTCTATTCCTCGCTCGATGTGGTCAGAGAAGATGCTCAGCATGCAACACTGGAAAGTAGTCGGAGCGTTGCAAAGTCTAAAAGGCATTCTTCTATAAGCAAAGGTGCCGAAGGGACAAGTGAATGTAGTTTATTCCTGGTCTTCCGGTGCTACTGGAACCTAAAAAAATCCAGAAAATCCGTCAAGACAACAATAATGTGATTTTCCAGCAAGTTGTTCAATCATCTGATCGATAAACGGTAAAGGAAAATGGTCCTTTCGGGTTTGAGAGTTAAGTTTCCTGTAGTCGATACACATTCTCCACCCATTTTGTACCCTTTTCGGAATCATTTCTCCATCGGCATTTTCGACAACTGTGACTCTAGTCTTTTTTGGTACGACATGGACCGGACTCACCCATTTACTGTCTGAAATGGCGTAGATTATATCAGCATCGAGTAATTTTTGTACTTCCTCCTTTACAACGTCCATCATGGGTGGATTTAAGCGTCGTTGTGCTTCTCTTGTTGGTTTCGCACCCTCCTCCATCTTAATTTTATGCATGCAAGTGGATGGACTCAAGCCTTCGATATCGGCTAATGTCCATCCGATTGCCTTTTTCTAAGTGCGCAAAATGGCAATTAATTCCACTTCATCTTGTTGCGACAACTCACTTGAAATAATGACCGGCAATGTTTGATTGTCGCCTAAAAATGCGTATTTGAGATGTGACGGGAGTTGTTTTAGCTCCAATCATGGTGCCTGCAAAATTGAGGGAAGAGGTTTAGATCGTGATGGAATTAATTGCAAATCAGAAATTGAAGAAAGAGTAGAGATGGTTTCGCCTATGTCTTCATCGTCGAGATCCTCCAATTCCCTACAAAAGTCATAAAATAAATCAGTTTCGATAAAATCATTAGCCAAAAGATCTATAACATCAACAAAATTAAGACTTGCGACAGAATTAGGATATTTCATAGCCTTATACACATCAAATTTCACCACCTCTCCGTCGAATTCCATGGTCAAAATGCCGTTATGGACATCGATTTTCGTATGTGCGGTTGATAAAAAGGGACGTCCAAGTAAAATTTCCGATCCGTTGTTACTACGATCATTTTCCATATCAATAATGTAAAAATCAGCGGGAAAAATGAGATTGTTTACCTTAACCAGGATGTTCTCCAATACCCCTTCGGGATAAATAATTGATCTATCAGCGAGTTGTACTGTTACCTTAGTTTCCTTCAATGGGTCCATTGAGATATTTCTATAAACACTTAAAAGCATAACATTGATGGAGGCGCCCAAATCACACATTGCTCTTTTAATGCCGACATTTCCAATCTTGCAAGGGATTGCAAACATTCCTTGGTCCTTGTACTTTGGCGGTATCGGCTTTTGAAAAATGGCTGAAATACTCTCGCTAAGGTTGACTCTCTCATTTCTTGACAATCTTCTTCGATTTGTGCATAGGTCTTTCAAAAATTTTGCGTATTTAGGAACCTTCCTAATAACATCCAAAAGTGGAATGTTGATTTCCACTTTTTTGAATATCTCCATTATCTCATTCTCTTCCTCCTTTTTGTCTCGTTTTGCCAATCTTCTTGGAAAAGGAGGAACATGTTCGTAAGTAGAAACATAAATTTTAGATTTGATATTACCTGTAGTGGAAGGAGGTTTTTCGTTCTGGTGTTTCGAAGAGCTATCTGATTTTTGCTCATCCTGCTTGGGCGGTTCAAGTGTTATCACAGTTCCACTACGCAGAGTGATCGCACTCACATTTTCCCTTGGATTGGTTTCGGTTTGTGATGGCAATTTCCCTTGGGATTCTAGACGTCCTATTGTTTGAGCTAATTGGCTAACTTGTTTATTTAGTTCCTAAAGGTGAGATTGTGTTTGGTTCTGGAACTTTTCTTGCGAAACTGCTAACCTCTCTACAATAGACTCAAGCGAAGATTTTTGGGGGGCTTGATTTTGGTAGGGAGGTTGTTGTCTAGCTTGGAAATTCTGATTCCTATTACCATAGCTTAAGTTTGGATGATCCCTCCAACCGGGGTTAAATGTATTACTATGAGGGTTATAGGGTCTTTGGGGAGGTCCGAGAAAGTTGTGTATGGCATTAACTTGAGCACCAGATGTATCCCGCAACAATAGGCATAAGTCGTTTGCGTGATATGGCATAGTACATATTCTGCATACCTTAGCAGCTCCTATCTCCCTTGAAACAAGAGAATTCACAATATTAGTCAAATTGTCTATCTTATTCTCTAATGAAATTGTGCTTACTGTGTGAACCTGTCGGCTGGGTTCACTCGCAGAACCAAATTGCTGCGAATTAGCCGCAATCATAAATATCAAGGTCTGAGCATTTTCAGGGGTCAGGTTAACGAGCGCGCCACCACTTGCTGCGTCTACCATCTTTTTGTCCATTGGCAACATTCCTTTGTATAAGTATTGAAGGAGCGTTTGTTCGGATAAGCCATGTTGCGGACAACTTGCACACAGCTTTTTGAATCTCTCCCAATATTCGTATAGGGACTCATCGTGCATTTTTTGAATTCCAAGAATGTTTCGCCTAAGTTCTGTTGCTTTCGCCGCAGGGAAATATCTATCAAGAAAAACACGAGAGAGATCAGACCACGTATTAATCGAATTTGGAGGTAAATAGAATAACCACTCCTTAGCCGGAACGGCTAAGGAAAAAGGAAAAGCCCTTAGTTTTATTTGGTCATCTGAGACCCCTTGCGGTTTCATGCTGCTGCACACCATATGGAATTCGGCAAGGTGCTTGTGTGGGCTTTCTGTAGGGAGGCCATTAAAAGTAGGGAGTAGGTGGATTAATCTCGTTTTGAGCTCGAAGTGAGTATCGCCTTGAGAAAAAGCGATGCATAGTGGTTGTTGCACAGTAGGGGCTGCGTTCAGTTCTCGAATCGTTTGATTTGCCATCGGTTCTGGTTCTAGTGTAGGTTTCTCGGCTGGTGTAGTTTCAGAAGTAGATTCCTGATCGGGTTGTCGTATGCTTTGTTCTCGTTGTTGTTTCTTTCACCGAAGCGTTTCGCCGTGAGTTCTACGAGCGCTTGCTTCAATTTCCTGGGTGTATGGAGCTAAAGTATCCGGGTTTTTCCTGGTCATAAAAAAACAAAATCAGTCAAAAGTGCCAAAAGTAAACCTCCCCAGCAATGGCGCCAATTTTGACAAGCGTTGTTATACCCGTCAAAATAAATAAATAAATTAACCTCTTTTAACAAATAAAAAAAATAAAGAAATTAAGTAGTTATAGGGAAAGTGGGTCGATCCACAGGGAGATTAGTCGAAATTTTTGACTGAAGGTTGCTTTGATTAATGCTTCCAGGAATATCTGTGAAAACAAGGACAGTAAAAAAAGTGGTGATATGATATTGAGTGAAAATGAAATAGTAGAATTAAATACAAAAGTAAAGAAAATAATAAGAAAGTCCAAATATACAAAATAGCCTCGAGTTAGCCTTGTCAATTCCTTCGATCATTGAAATTGATTTTTACTCCGGGGATCATGTCGGTTACAGTCTACGAGGCCCAACCCGCCGCAACTTGCTTCTCTCCCGAGTAACCAATCCTCCCAAGTCTATCTTCGAATGTTGGTTCTTAAACAAATTAACCACGTCTATCGCCGTCAAAATATTTAGTTTTGAAAACAAGAAAAGCCCGACTCAGAAATTGTCTTAAAAAGAATCGCTTCTGATTTTATCTTTCCTTAGCGGAACGCCACTAAGAGTGTTCACAGGAAGTCGAAATTGCCACAGGTCGATTCTTCCTCCCAACTATGTTTTTAAACGATTCCAGACCAACGAGCTCTTTTTGATTTGAAAAAACGATTAAAAACTTTAGTAAGGCCGATTGCCAAACTATCTAAATCGAAAGATAAAAATGTATTCTCGAAGGAAATTAGGCAATGATCAATTCTCACGATTTGAATTGATTTTGCTAGTTCTTGGCTCAAGAGATTTAGCTAAGCATGATATTAGTTATCATACTTAACTTGATTTTATAAAAATAATTAAAGAACATAAAAGAATAAAAGTAAAGAAAAAAAGAACTTTGATTAAAGACTAGAAATAACAAGTGTTTTCAAGCTAAAAGATGAAGACTAAATTCGATGCCTAAGCCTTTACTAAGGATTGGTATTTATAGGCTTGGATTTACAAAGATAAATGATAAGAAAATTCAAAATAATAAAAGAAAGATAAACAATTCAAATGTTTTTGAAATTTAAATACAGAAAAATCGAAATGAATAAGCTAATAAGGTCTTCCAGAACGTTCCAGAATCTTCTAGAAGTCGCCACGCATCTGCCACGTCAGACGCGTCGTGCCCACGATGCTAGTCATGACCAAAATAATGAAAAGACTGCAGAAATGCCCTCTTTTGCTGCTATTTTCCAGAATTAGGTTCCTTGCGCAAAATATAGCAAAACAAAATGGATTAGGTAGCAAGAAATCCTAAAAACTAGAAAAATAACAATTAAAAAGTGTCACATTTGAGAGCTTATCAAAAACCATTTCAAAAGCTTATTTTCCAAGGACAACTCAAATGACTTTAATAGTATTTCCAATTGTATTCAGTCCTTGATCACCGATTAAATGAATAATGATATGTGTAAAGATGTCACCTTTGAGGAAATCAAATTTGTAGTTTTTAACATGGGAGCTTTGAAAGCCCCAGGTCCAGATGGATTCCCTAGAATTTTCTACCACTCATTTTTGGGATGTTGTGAAAGATGATCTCGTGAATCTGATTATGGATTTCTTCCACACATGAGCTATTCCTAGGTACGTCAACAAAACGTATATTTTCCTAATCCCAAAGCTGAAAATTCCAATTAAAGTGAAAAATTTTCATCTTATTAGCTTGTGCAACTTTTCCTACAAGGTTATTTAAAAAATCTTGGCTTCAAGATTCAAAAGCTTCCTCTCGATGATCATCTCATCCGCCCAATTTGCTTTTGTTAACGATAGACTTATCTAAGATAATATCATAGTGGCCTACGAAGCTTTTCATGCTATAAAAAGGAGAAAAAATGGAGCTGGAAGTATAATAGACCTAAAAATCGATCTTGAAAAAGCCTACAAAAAGGTTGACTAGGGGGTCTTACTTTTACTTGTGGAGAAGATGGGTTTTTCTTATTGGTAGATAAAAAGGGTGATGGAATGTGTTACTACCCCGTTGTTTTCTCTGGTGATTAATAGGGAGTGTCAGAACGAGTTTTTTTTCCTGAGAGAGGTTTATGACAAGGTGATCCTATGTCGCCATTCTTATTTCTTTTCGTATCTAAAATATTGACTTGGCTTATAAAGCATCAAGAAGATCAAACTTTCTCAAGCTTTCAAATTGCTAGAAATTAAATGCCCTACTCTGAGTCACCTTATGTTCACGGATGACTGTGTTATCTTCACGAAGGTTGATATCCGTAATTATGAGTTGTATTAATAAAATCCTTTCTATCTTCCTATCTGCCACTGGGCAAACTATCAACTCGGTAAGTTATCTTTGTTCTTCTCTCCTAATACAAGTATAAGTGTGAGACATAATATGACAAGTATTCTTGGTTTTAGCCCTATAGAGGAAAGAAGTAAATACCTTGGTCTTCATTCCATTTGGGGCAGAGGTAAATAAAAAGCTTTGAGATTTATTCTCGAGTGTGTGAAAGCTAAATTGAATGGATGGAAGTCTAATTTTTGTCTCAAGCTGATCGAGAAGTTTTGATCAAAGCAGTTGTCACATCGATTCCATCTTATGTTATGCAGTGCTTTCTTCTTCCCTTGACATTCTACGATGAAATCAATTCAGTCATCGAAATTTTTTTATGGAGTGGGCCCAATGATTCACATAGAGGTATTCATTGGCTTAATTAGTCAAAGTGCATATCTTGTGATGAATGTGGGCTTGGTTTTAGAAACCTTCGGTCCTTTAACCAAGCCTTGGTTGCTAAACAAGTTTGGAGGCTTTTAAAAACCCATGACTCTTGTTAGCCATATCTTAAAAGGGAAGTACTTTCCTAATGAAGATTTATTCTCTACACTAAAGAGTCATAACCCATCTTGGGAGTGGACAAACATCATCAATGGTGTCGAGACGATTAAGAAGGGTTCTTGTTGGAGAGTCGACAATGGCAAGAATATCACCATTTGGTTTAATAAATGGATCTCCTCCTCTTCGTCCTACCGAGTCTCTACTCATCGACCTAATGACTGTAGGGAATATTTTGTCTCGCATTTTATGGATATGGAATCACGTTGTTGGAATCAGGGAAAATTACATAGACTCTTCTCTTCCGAGGATTGTGAGAAAATTTGCACCACTCCTATTAGTGGCCTCTTGGTAAAAGACGATCTTATCTGGCCCTTTATTAAAGATGGAGACTTTTCAGTCAAATCTGGGTATCTCTTCCTCACTAAAAAGTCGAAAAACGATCCATCTCCTTCACCGACTATGAAAATCATATTTAGAATTTAGACACTCCCCCAAAATTAAAAATTTTCTCTAGAGAGTTGTAGACTCTCAACGTGAATGATTATTTGTTGGCGGTAGGGCGTAAAAGATAATGGAAAAGTGTTAACACGATGCCAAGAAAATCTATTGTGTGCAAGTATACACAATCTACAAGTAATACACCAGTTAAGTTGAGTTATCGATCCCACAAAGATTGCGTTCAGGGTTTTAATTGCTTAGCCAAGTACTTGCTTTGTGAGAAGATTGGTTTGATTGGAAGCGATTTTGAAATGTCTGATAAGAAAAGAAATGAAATAAAATAAAGTTGAAGACAAGGAAAATGTCATAGCAAATGAGAAGCATTGGCGAGGAGTGCCAGGTTTTCACACTATTTGTGCCATGCCAGCCTTTAATAAGTCCTATCCTGGTATTGTTTTCCGAGCAGATTCAAAGGTAACAATGCCTCCGTCGATGGCATTGCCCTAAATCAATTACGTAAAAACCCATATATGTCTATAGAGCATGTTTTTACAGAAATCAATTCCATTAATTTCCCATATTTACTCCAAAGGGGTAGATTTCACTCCCAAAGTAAGTTCATCTACTTGAACATCTTCTTTTGAAGCATCTCTCCTATGTATCTAGCAATCGATTGTTTCCATCCAAGTCAGTTATGATATTGAGTTGCAATAAACCAACTCTACCAGCTTTCGCATGGCAAAGTATTTAAAAAGTTAGTTTCAACGGTTGCGTGGTAACATACTTAGAAATGAAGAACATGCCAGATAGGAAAATAGTGTCGAGGCAGTGTTGATTTATTAAAAGTTAAACATTAAAAATAACATTCAACCACGACACCTCTCACCAACTATAAAAGCAATTCAAAGTGAGGGTGTCGACCAAAAAAACCATTATCGTTTTCAATATTCATCATCATTTAAACTAAGAAAAGAAAATAACAAAAAAGAGAATGGGCTAGAAGAGGGTCTGTCAATGCAGCTCTTCACGGCTAGGCTCTTGATTGTTGCTCCTTATCTCCAATCACTCTCATCGGTTCTTCACCTTCGTCTCTCTCTTCTCTCTTTCATTTTGCTTTGATCGGGATTAAATAGGACTCTAGAGATAGCCTAGGAATATCTTAAATTTGAATCTGAACGTACATGGATAAGGTAGGCAATCATCTTATTCAGCATTTGAATCCTAAGGTTGATCATGTTAGGGCTAACGTCATCGTGCCAATACTCCTCTGGCATCAGAGCTTGGCATGGCTCTACCAACTGTGCTTGGCACTACTCGTGCCTTATTTTTTCGGAGGTTGATTCGGTCCCTATTTTTTCGCAACCTGATGTGGTACTATTTTTTCAGAGTCAACATCTACTTGACATGACATCGAGTTCTCTTCTTTTTCGTTTGGTGCTTGGCATTAAATGTCCTTCTGCGCCAACAACATCTCGGCATTCTCCTTGGTTTCATCTCCTACACTTGCTCTGCCAGTTGACATGTCATCAGCTATGCCAACCTGTAAAAAAGTACCAAAAACAACCCTTTCACACTAGCATAACACCAAATCTTAACTCTTAATTCAAATGCATTGTTCCTAAGGAGAAATGCAACTAAATGTGCTTAAAAGACAAGTAAAAGCATGTGAAATTGGTATATAAATCAGTACTTTTGGGGTGTCAACACTCCCTCACACTTTAGCTCATTTCTTATCCTCAAGTAATACAAAGGAAAATAGAGAAACTAAAAAAATGTGAAAATAATACATCGACAAAGTTTCAGTTAGCATGCCAACATATGCAACAAAGCAGAATTTGGCATAGATCTATCTTCAATAATCTTAGTGCAATAATGCCAAACAGGTAGAAAATTCAAGAGCAACAAAATAACTCTAGTCTTAGGGTATGAAAGTGCATGAAGTGCAGGCAATATGCATCGAGTATCCTTTCACTCCTTTAGTCAATTTTACTACCTAAACACAGATTTTTTTTCCAGCCAAAGGTATACTCTTTTTTTATTGTTGGCATTAGATTAGGGTAGCGTCATGCACTGTTTGGCGTGAGATATACAAGGGAGCATACCACGAATACCCACGTTAGTCCAGATTACATCACTTAATAACCTATTACACTCATACCCTAAGTCATGTTGGCTTGAGAACTAAGAGGGAGCAAACCATGAAGATCCAAGTTAATAATTTTTCCTAAGGAAGATGAGTGTTCTAAAGTTCTTCAGCATTTGGCACACATTGGTGCTCTATTTTTACCATGGCATTTTATTCTTTTTTTAGAATCTGAGCATAGTTTCAAACAACCTAAGTTTGCTAGGGAAGTAGATATATATTACGTGTGAAGTGTAGATTCAATTCCCCAAACTAGAGATCAATTGGAAAGCAATCCTGGCATTACTATTCTGCTGGCATATGCATCTAAAGATTTTAAATTTCCTCATCGAACAGACACTTAAGTCAAACTAAACTTGCCTAACATAAGTTAACATGCTTCAAAATTAGCCAAGACAAAATTTTCTTCTTTTTTTCTTTTTTGGTGGTTCAGTATGCAAACTATCCTATCCTATATGACATGGCATGAAAACAGAAATTTAAACACGAATGCATGGCATCGCATAACTATGAGGAAGTGCACACCCCCAAACCTAAGATGTGCATTATCCTCAATACATGAAACAACACATATATACAAGAAAAAAGAAAAAAAGAAAATGTATGAATCATATAAAAATCCATGAAAAATGAATAAAGATGCAAAGAGTTAGGAAGAAGAAGACTTCTCATCGGGCGGCACGGGCTCCAGCTGCTAATTTGGCTCGAGTCTTTCGCTGGGCATAGCTTCCACGGTCAGGAACCATCCTTTATTTTATACTTCCCCCTTGAGTAGTAGTGGAAGCATGTGTTTCTTTCACAACCTTCAACGACTCAAATAAGGTTGGTATGGCAGCGGACTCGGCAAGGGCAGTAGGTTTCTTCTCACTTTGGTCATCATATACTTGTGGTGTAGCAGACTTGACAGTTTCATCCTTCATAGGGGAGATTGCTTCTATGGCATGATTCTTAGTGAAAGACTCACCAAGGTCTCTTTGATGGCAGTGTCTTTTGCACGCTCATACTGTCAGAGCCTCTTCCTTTGTTCCTCAGCCTCCTCCAATTTTCTAAGAATTTTCTCTTGCCGTAGATATATCTGAGCAAACCTTTCTGTTGTCTCCGATGGCACTGAGGTTGTTGGCTTTACCTTTGGTTCCTTAACCCTGGGAGTTGGCGTAGCAGCCTTACCCTTTCCCTTGTCCATGTCTTTCACAAAAATGCCTGTGAGGTTCCTCCAACCAGTTGGGTAATTGTGTAACCCTTCACTTCGAGGGCAACATTTTCCTTTGTCGTAGGCACATCATGTCACCGGAAAATGTATCAAATAAGAAGCGGAAAGAATAACCCTTCAGTTGGCTTTTGGGCATATTTTTAAATCTCATCAATAATAATCCGGCCAACATTTATCTTCCAGCCCTTAAGGATTGAATGAAACAAAACCAATTGATCATCCGAGTCCGTTTGATTATGGGTCGTCGGCATCAAGCTTGATTTAAGAAAATGATTCCAGCCCTTCGCTTGTGGTTTAAGGGCTACTCTCTTGACTGTGCGGTGCCTTTTGATGATACAGTCCACTCCGTGCCCGGTTCACACAAATCTTCCAAGATCATCTTCATCATGGCAATGGTCATGTTGGCGACAAACTCTGCATGTTGATTCTCCACATCTATCTTGAGCATTATGTTGATTTCCCCTTCATCAAAACGCACATTTTTCTTGAATCATCAAGAATGGGTTAACTTTAGTAGTTAAATGTGCGTAAACTTCACGAACAAGATTTGGAATGATCTCACTCTTTTGTTGACAAAATGTCTTCCATTTGTGTTTGGTTGCGATGTCCATGACTTCAGAGGGAAAGGCTTGATCTTTCTCGAGTTCAAAATTGAAATTCTTTTCGAAGCAAAATGACTTTGAACAAAAGTTGTCTTCATACTTCTTTCAGATTTCTTCGTTGAAAAATGTTTGGAGGAAGACGCCATGGGGATTTTTGAAAAGGAAAGAAACAAAAGCTTGATTTTCTTTGAATGAAAAGAGAAAGAGATGAATGGCTAGGGAAGAAGGTGAAATGAAAGGGTAAAGGACGAAAGGTGATCGAGTTGAAAGATGGAAAGGTTGAGTGTTTAGGGTGAAAAGTAATTGTGACGAGTTTAAAGAAGGTAATGATGAAGAGATAACGTGTTTTGAGGCGTGAAAAAGGGATGATATGATAAGTATGGAAAGGATAAGTGATAGGGTATGGAGTGATAAGAAAATTAAAGTAAATTTGATTACCTTAATTTTTGGACGGCTAGGGTTTGTTAATTTTTTCCTTCTCTCTCATGGTTTAAATTAAATCAGGCTAGGGTAATTTCTTTTCCCCAAAGTTACTCCCGTCGCACGCCAATGCTTTACACTGGCAATTCTCCCGGCAAGGCACTGTACTCATTCTCTCGTCCTGCCAATATATGTCTCTACACAGGCATACTTTCTGGTACAAAATTTGCATGCAGTCAAACAAAAACCCTTCAACACAGAAAATAAAAAGAAGAAAAATCTGAAATCTAAAAGAATAAAAATAACAAATAAAACAAGGGGAAAATAACAACTCGAATGCATCATGGTAGTTCTGCCAAGGGGATGACCTTCTTGGCATTATTCTTCTCTCCATCCCAATAATGCTTCAGGCGTTGCCCATTCACCTTGAAAGTATCATCAGTTTTTATGTCTTTAATGTCCACCGCTCTGTGGGCATAGGGTTTCAAAACCTCGAAAGGGCATGACCATCTTTACTTGAGCTTCCCTGGAAACAATTTTAGGTGTGCGTTAAACAAAATGACTTGTTGAACTACCTCAAAGTTTTGTGGAGGAATCCTCTTGTCATGCCAATGCATGGATCAATCTTTATATAACTTGGCATTCTCATAAGCATGCACCTTAAATTCTTCAAGTTCATTTAGGTCCAACATCCATTTTTCTTCCGCGGATGCCTATGCCATATCCAATGTCTTAATTTCCCAGTAGGCTTTGTGCTCGAGCTCTACCGGCAAGTGGCATGGCTTCCCATATACAAGTTTAAAAGGTGAAGTGCCCAAAGGAGTTTTGAAGGTGGTCATATAAGCCCACAAAGCCTCATCTAACCTCAAAGACCAATCCTTCCTCAAAGGATTCACAACCTTTTCTAGGATATTCTTGATTTGTTTGTTAGAAATATCGACTTGCCCATTTGTCTATCAATGATAGGCCGTGGCTATCCTCTGTTGTATCCCATACCTACATAAAGCTTTAGAGATTATATTGCATTTAAAATTGGCGCCCTCATCCTGAATGATCACTCAAGGAGCACCAAAATATATAAAGATATGTTTGTGCAAAAATTTAACAACGACCTTGGCATCATTTGTTGGCAAGGTTATTGCTTCTACCCATTTGGAAACATAGTCAACTGCCACGAATATATATATATATATATATATATATATATATATATATATATTGCCAAAAGATAGGGGAAATGGTCCCATAAAGTTTATTCCCTAAACATCAAATAAATCCACCGACATGATGTTCTGGAGCAAAAGTTGATGTCTGCTAGAGATGTTCCCAGTCCGTTGGCATGGATCACATGCCTTGGTGAAATCATGAGCATCCTTATACAACGTGGGCCAATAAAAACCTTACTGCAGCACCTTGGAAGCAGTTTTAAGTCCAGCAAAGTGTCCTCCATATGATGCGGCATGGCATGCTTGCAAAATAACATGTTGCTCATCTTCTAGAACGCAACGACATATCACTTGATCGACATATTGCTTGAATAGAAATGGCCCATCCCAATAATATTGTCGGACATAGCGCAAAAATCATTTCTTAGCATTGTACCCTAAATCTGGTGGCATGATCTTACTTACCAGATAATTGACTATGTCGGCATACCATGGTGTGGTGTTAGCTGCGAGTAAATACTCGTCTGGGAACTCACCTTTGACGGCATTAGTGTAGAAATATATGTTTTGATATAATAATTTAAAATTGTTTTTGAACTTAATTGAAAATAATTTAAAACATTCTCTAAGTCAAAAACAACTTGAAAATAAGTTTAAGGATATTTCAAAAGGTTTTGGAAATGTTTAAAATGTTTTTAAGTAGCCAAACCAATGTTTTTAATGTACTCGTTTCGATACAGCCATAATTTGTATCAATATGTTTTGAAATTGCCAGAACTTGTTTCAATACAAGGGTTACCTGTTTTGATACAGATAGGTGTTATTTCAAAACACCCTTTAGTGTTCCGATACGCTCACGTGGGATACACCCCAACGGCTATAACCCTAACGGCTATTTCCTAACGACTATTTGAATTGAAGGTTGTTCCGATACGACACTAGGCGTTTCAATACGACCCAAGATGTTTCGATACGGCCTCTTCAATGCGCATAACGGGTCTTTCTGTTTTAGTCGTGTTTCGAAACAGGCAGGTACCATTTCGATACGGGTAGTTGCAGAACTGCATTTATGGTGGGAAATAAAGTCTCTAATGACTTCAATTCAACCTCAACGGTTTTCAATGGCTATAAACTCAATTGAGAGTATAAAAGAGACCTCCAAGAATCAAGGGAAGACTAATGCTTCAATTGTCAACAGCCATATGATGTTAATTTGTCTCTAAAGCTTAGTTGTCATTCTCTTGTATAGACAAAACACTTGTGGGCTAAAATGTTTATGTATGCTCAAGTGTATAGGTTTTGGGTGAGAGCTTAGAGTTGCAAACACATACCTATTAGAAGGATTTCTTGTTTGCTTTGAATTTCACTTGTAATAGAGTGTTTGATTAAGCTAAGGGTAGATAGCTTAATCATTGTAACAATTTTCTCCTAAACCGAGAAAAGATGACAAAATTCTTAGTGAATTTGGTAAATCCTTGGTGGCATTCCAAGGTAGTGGATGTAGGCTTTGGGTTAGAAAGCTGGACCACTTTAAATCCTTGTGTTTAATGCTCAATTTTTGCCACCAACTCAAACACCCAAAAATCCAACTTCTACACCACTTGGCAATCCATAACGGTTGAAGGAAATAGAGCCTATCAAGCCCAACAATTAGTCTTACCATTCTATCTGTGATGCTCTAGTCGTGATAGATGGTCAACTACTAAGTATTCACTACCTTTCTTATCTCGGATCTCTAGGTCATGTTCTTGAAGTAGGAGCGTCCATCGGATCAATCTCGGCTTGGCATCCTTCTTTGCCTAGAGGTACTTCAGTGCTGAGTGATCTGTAAAAACAACAACTTTATTACCTATCAAATAAGGTCTAAATTTATCAAAAGTAAATACAACTACAAGAAATTCTTTCTCAATTGTTGTGTAATTAAGTTGTGCTTCATTAAGCGTCCTGCTGGCATAATATATGGCATGAAAGACTCTGCCACTTCGCTATCCAAGTACTTCTCCAATGGCATAGTCATTGGCATCACACATGAGCTCGAAAGGCTCATTCCAATCTGGTGCCACAACTGTAGGGGCATTAACCAGCTTCTCCTTAAAGACCTGAAACGCTCTCAAACAAGAATCATCAAATGCAAAAGCGAAATATTTTCTAATAACGAGCATGAAGGTTTAGAAATTTTAGAAAAGTCTAATAATTTTTTGGTAAAATCCAACATGACCTAAAAAACTTCTTACACCTTTAACACTCGTGGGGGTGGTAATTGCTTGATAACTTCCACTTTTTCAAGATCAACCTCCAGTCCATTATTGGTCACTCTATGCCTGAGGACAATGTCCTCCTTCACCATGAAGTGGGATTTTTTCCAGTTCAAGACTAAGTTGGTCTCAACGCACCGCCGAAGAACTTGCTCCAAACTTAGGATGCATTCCTCTAATGTGCTATCGAACACTAATAAGTCATCCATAAATACTTCCATGTTGTGCTCAATCAGATCAGAGAAAATGGATATCATACAACGTTGAAACGTTACCGGTGCATTGCACAAACCGAATGGCATTCTTTTAAAAGAAAATTTCCCATATGGACAGGTGAATGTGGTCTTCTCCTGGTCATCGGGGGCTATCACAATCTGATTGTAACCTGAATAACAATCTAAAAAGCAATAGAAAGCCTTATTTGCCAGTTTGTCTAACATATGATCGATGAAAGGTGAAGAGAAGTTATCATTCCTTGTGACCTTATTCAGCCTACTATAATTCATGCACACTCTATATCTTGTAATTGTTTTGGAGGGAATCAACTCATCCTTGTTATTCTGAAAAACAATCATGTCACCTTTCTTTGGCACGCAATATACTGGGTTAACCCAAGAGTAATCAGATATAGGATAAATTATTCTAGCATCAAGCCATTTAATAATCTCTTTTTTACAACCTCTTTCATGCTCGGGTTCAAACTCATTTGGCCTTCAATAGTCTTACCATGATATTCCTCCAAAATAATCTTGTGCATGCAAATGATTACGCTTATCCCTCAGATATCTGCCAAGGTCCATCCCAACGCTTGCTTATAGGTTTTTAATATTGCTAGTAATCTTGCCTCCTAATCATTAGTGAGGTCAACGACAATAATAACCGGCAGAGTTGAGTGCTCACCTAGGTAGGCATACTTCAAGTGTTTTGGTAGTGGCTTAAGTTCCAACACTGGTGGTTCCTCGATTGATGGTTTTGGTTTGTTTGTCGCCCTACTGGCTAACTCTAATGGCTCAAAATAACTCACATCTTCAGCCTCCAAGGTTGATTCCTTAGGTTCCTCAAAGAATTCAACAATGCCATCAAGCATGCTAGCATCAAATTCTGCATCATGGCACAATTATGCCTTGTCCAGCGTATAAACGACCTCCATCATCTGCTCAGCTTGACATTCATCGGATTCATCTGCACATTTCAAAGCTTGAAACACATTAAAAGTGACATGCTGGTCATTCGTTCTCATTGTTAGTTCCTCTTTATGAACATCAATAAGCGTCCTATCCGTGGCAAGGAATGACCTACCCAAAATAATTGGCACATTAGTATCAGCTTCATAATCTAAGATGATAAAATCAGCTGAAAATATAAATTTGTCTACCTTTACTAGCACATCCTTAATCTTACTATTTGAATGTGCATAGGATCGATTTGCCAACTGGAGCGTCACCGTGGTAGGTCTCGCTTCTATGCCAAGTTTCCTAAAAACAAATAATGTCATTAAATTGATGCTTGCTCCTAAATCACACAATGTCTTACCCATGAATTTATTACCGATTGTACAAGGAATAGTAAAATTCTTTGGGTCTTTAAGCTTTGGAGGCAATCAATTCAAGATCATGGCACTACATTCTTGCGTGAGAGCAACAGTTTCAAATTCTCTCAACTTCCTCTTCTTTGACAAAATGTCTTTCATGAATTTAACATAGTTAGGCATTTGTTCAAGGGTCTCTACCAGTGGAATATTAATTTGCAATTGTTTAAGCACTTCCAAAAAATGCTTAAATTGTTGGTCCAGCTTGTGCTTTTGGAGTCTGGCTAGAAATAGTGGTGGTGGATACACATATGATGGCACTGTAGACTTTGATGAGGTAGTGCTTGCATCCACATTGGCATCTGTTTGCTTTCTTACCTCCGTCTGCTTGTAATCCTTGTGAACTGTGTCATTGGTACTAGAGCTAGCATTCTACTGAGCACTGGAACTGGCATGAGAATTGGCATTATTGTGTGCATCATTATTGGCATCATCTACTTTGGCTTTTTCCTTCTCTAATTCCACGGGCTCCACTACTGGTATTGATTTTCCAACTTGGCAGTCAACCGACTGCTTGGCAGCTGTTTCTACCTCACAATGTTTACAACTTCGAAGGGTTATGGCCTTACATTGTTCATTGCCTTTGTGTCGAGCATCTTCAGTGTCACTTGGCAAAGCTCCTTGTGGAAGATTGTTGAGTGCATTCACAAGCTGTCCCATCTGGATTTCTAAGTTACGTATTGATGTCGCCATGCTATGAGCTGTGACTTCATCCTGCTCTGTGTATTATGTGAGATTACAATATTGATTGAGTCTTTGCCCATACTGGAAATTATTTTGAACTCCTTGCGGCATAGTGTTTTGGCCAAATGCTGGCATGGCATTCTGATTTTGCCTCTAGGCATTTTTGCGTTGTACATTGTACTGATTTCCCCCTCGATTTCCCCAAGCTAAGTTAGATTGCTCCCTCTAACCTGCATTATAAGAGTTGGAGTAAGAATTATAATAATGTCCAAAATTTCCAATGAAATTTACCGATACAGGATTGGCAGGGCATTCATCCGTATGGTGGTTCTCTCCGCAGATAGTGCAAAATGGCTCTAATGCTTTAACTGCTTAGGACTCATTACTCTTTTGCAAAGTTTTCACCATACTAGTGAGGTTGGAAATCTCGGCATGGATGGACGTTAGCTCATTCAACTGTAATTTTCCAGTAGTTTTGAGTCCAGTCTCAAGTCTAGCAACAAGATATTCAAAATCATTTATGGCTATTCTTTCAAGGATGCTGACAACGTTTGTATAGTTTTTGTCGAGTAATGATCTGATTGCCGAGGCATCAACAACAATTCTTGTTTGTGCGTTCAATACATAGTAAAAGGTTTGTATCTGGGTCCAATTTAGGAACCCATGCATAGGACATTTTCTTATCAAGTCCTTAAATCTTTCCCAGGCATCGTATAAGGTCTCGTCCTCGTCCTTCCGAAAGGTAATAATCTCACCATGTAGCTTGGCAGTGAGCGTTGGTGGCTGGAAACGTGTTAAAAACTTCTGGTATAGATATTCCCAGAAGGTGACTGAGTCAGGTGGAAAGAAATTGAGCCACATCTTTGCTATGTACCTCAAAGAGAAAGTAACAAGTTTGAGCTTCACAGTATCCTCAGACACTCCTGGTTGCTGAAATAATTGGCAAATCTTCCTGAGTTGCTTAAATGCTGCCTTGGATCTCCAGTCAGTGCTCCATCGAATTGTCCTACATTCAAAAGAGTAGAGATCATTATGGGTTTAAGCTCGAAATTTGATGCATTTACCTCATTGTGAATAACTTCTGGCACTAAGCCCGTGATGTCATGTGCTGATTGTTCTCGAATGGGTCTATCTTCTTCAACATTGTTCACGACATTTTCATTGTGTAATGGTATCCTTCCATTGTTTGGTTGATTCTTCTAATTGTTCAGGGCACCATTCATTCCTCCATTCCCTTGATTTCCGTGATTCATTTCTCGGATCTTCTTTCTCAATATGCATAATGTGCGTTCAATCTCAAGATCTAGCGGTCTAACCTCCTTCTCAGCACGTCTTCTGGGCATACCCTGATAAAAACAAAAGTAAAATAAAAACAAAAACAAAACAAGTAAAAACCTAAAACAATAAAATTTGTTGCAATCCCCGACAACGACACCAAAAACTTGTAGACTCTCGGCATGAATGATTATTTGTTGGACATATGGCGTAAAAGATATTGGAAAAGTGTTAACATAGTGTCAAGAAAATTTATTACGTGCAAGTATACACGGTATGCAAGTAATACAACAGTTAAGATGAGTTATCGATCCCACATGGATTGCGTTCGTGGTTTTAATTGCTTAGCCAAGTACTTGCGTTGTGAGAATATTGGTTTGATTGGAAGCAATTTTGAAATGATTGATAAGAAAAGAAATGAAATAAAATAAATTTGAAGGCAATGAAAATGTCTTAGCAAATGATAAGCGTTAGTAAGGAGTGCCAGGTTTTCACGCTATTTGTGCCATGCCAGCCTTTAATAAGTCATGTCTTGGCAATTTTTGCCGAGCAGATTCAAAGGTAGCAATGCCTCCGTCGATGGCATTGCCCTAAATCAATTACGACAAAACCCATATATGTTTATAGTGCATGTTTTTACAAAAATCAATTCGATTAAGTTTCAATCTTTACACCAAAGGGGTAGATTTCACTCCCGAAGTAAGTTCATCTACTTGAACATCTTCTTTCGAAGCATCTCTCCTTTGTATCTAGCAATCAATCGTTGCCAACCAAGTCAGTTATGATATTGAGTTGCAATAAGCCAACTTACCAGCTTTCGCTTGGCAAAGTATTTAAAAAGTTAGTGCCAGCGGTTGCGTGACAACATACTTAGAAAGAAGAACATGCCAGATAGTAAAATATTGCTGAGGTAGTGTTGATTTATTAAAAGTTAAACATTAAAAATAACATTCAACCACGACACCCCTCACCAACTATAAAATTAGCTCATGGTGAGGGTGTCGACCAAAAAACCATCATCGTTTTCAACATACATCATCATTTAAACTAAGAAAAGAAAATAACAACAAAGAGGATGGGCTAGAAGAGGGTCTATCGATTCAGCTCTTCACAACCAGGCTCTCGATTGTTTCTCCTTATCTCTGATCACTCTCCTTGGTTCTTCACCGACGTCTTTCTCTCTCCTCTCTTTTGTTTTGCTTTGATCGGGATTAAATAAAAGTCCAGGGATAGCCTAGGAATATCTTGAATTTGAATTTGAACGTGCAAGGATAAGGTAGACGATCATCTTATCCGATGTTTGAATCCTAAGGTTGATCAGGTTAGGGCTGACGTCATCGTGCCAATACTCCTCCGGCATCTAAGCTTGGCATGGTTCTTCCAACCATGCTTGTCACTTCTCGTGCATTATTTTCTCGGAGGTTGACATGGTTCCTATTTTTTCGCAACCTAATCTGGCCCTATTTTTCAGAGTCAACATCTACTTGGCATGGCGTTGAGTTCTCTTCTCCGTCGTCCGGTGCTTGGCATTAAAGGTCCTTCTGTGCCAACAACATCTCGGCATCCTTCTTGGTTTCATTTCATACTCCTGCTTTGCCGGTTGTCGTGCCATCAGATATGTCAATATGCAAAAAGGTGCCAAAAACAACCCTTTCACACTGATATAACACCAAATCCTAACTCTTAATGCAAATGCATGGTTCCTAAGGCAAAAATACAACTAAATGTACTTAAAAGACAAGTAAAAGCATGTGAAATTGGTATATAAATCGGTACTTTTAGAGCATCAACATGAGCCTGCCATAATGTCATAGCTACAAAAAGTAATTTAAAAGCTCGTTTTAAAACGGGCCTCGAGGATTGCTCGAGATGCGGTGAAGACAATAAAATTTTGGAGCATATTTTTTTCGCCATTTTGCTCTGGCAGTGTAAAAGACGTCTGGCTTTAGTTACTGCCCAAACATTATTGGTTTTCTGGGGTTTTGTAAGTGGTGGCTCAAGCTTAATGAACTTTCATAAAAGAGGAACTTTGAGGAGGGACTGACTCTTATTTCCTTCTTCTGTTCACATTTATGGAGATCTAGAAATTCTTTCATCTTTTCAGGTCTTCATGATAACCCCATTGATGTGTGGTTATTGGTTGAAGCTTCTTTGTTGATTTTGCTCAAGCTCACTTTAAGCCTCATGAACACTGTGTTGTTTCATTTTCTCCTCTACCTATGTGGAATCCCCTCAACAGGTTTCATCAAAATAATTTGCGACGCCTCTTTCGATGCAGTGTTAGGGACTGCTTCGACAACAACTATCCTTCGAGATGCACAAGGTATGATAGTTGTTGGTGTTACCAAGTTGTTTAGGGCCTATTTCGCAAGCTCGGCTGAAGCCTTTGCGGCTTGTTTGGGTCTCCTTAAAGCCTTAGATGAAGGCTATCGATAGGTGTTTGTTGAGTCCGATAATGCAAGGCTTATTTCGCATTTGTGCGCTAAATCCTTTTTGTCAGAGGATTCGACAGCTATCGAGAATGATACAATTGGGATAATTTCCCAGTTTGCTTCTTGTAATTTTTCTTTCGTTAAAAGATATTGCAATTGAGCTACTAACAGGGTTGCTCATGTTGTTCGATCTAACTCTTGTCCTCCAAATTGGGTTTCTTCTATTCCCAGTGAACTGCTTGCTCTGTTTGGTCTAGATGCTTGATTAATCGAAAGGTTTTATTTGTAAAAAAAAAAGCTAGCATTATGGCAACATTTACGGAATATTTGATCCGTAAAGGTTTAATGTTTGTTAACATATACCAAATCAAACATATTATTAACATCTAATGGGATAAAAATTTAAATAATTTTTTAATCAAAAATGACTTTATTCAAAGTGAAAAAATCATACAAAAAATGTAGTTGTGTATCACATAAAAAATCTTGCTAAATCTAGATGGAGGAAGAGAGTACAAGTACAACTATATAAAAGGACAAAAGCCCCTATAAGCCAAAAAAGGGCATCCCAAGACAGCAACATAGACACGACAGATCCCCCTAGACTAGAAGCCCATCACCATCCATCACTTAACCAGGGCTAAGGGTGTATCCTTTAAGGGAATAGTGGGGCTACGATCCCTAAAATTTTGAGAAATTCAAATTGTGTCCTTAAAATTTTTGAAAAATTTACTTTGGCCTCCTTAAGGTTTTTAAAAATTGATATTAGGCTTTAAATTTTTGAATATCTTTAAATAAATTCTCTCTCAATTTTTAATTTTTTTGTTAAATCTTTTAAAATTATTAAAAATTTTAGTTAAACCCTGAAATTTTTTGTTTAAACCTCTAATTTTTCAAAAAATTTAAGTTGGTCTCCTCAAATTTTACTTGAAGTTCCACCACTGCACTCAAACAATTTGCACGATTTTGCCCTCTTTTAGCAAACACGCCCGCAATACTATTAGCCTCGCGAAAGACATTATGAAAGCATATCGGGGCCGTTGAGCAAATCAAATCAAATTTTACTATTTGTGACTAGGTTTTAACTTTTAAGATTTATGAATAAATTTTATAGTTTAAAATTTAAAATTTAAGGTCTAAAAAAGAGAAGTGACAATTTTAAAAGTCCGCTGGTAAAAAAAATTCAGTACATCAAATAATAATCATTGAACATATAATTTTATTTAAGTACCACTTAAACATTAAGGGGGCGTTTGGTTCGCGGAAAAGATCATTACCAAGGGGAATAATCTTTTCCAGAATCACATACCCACGTTTGGTTCAAGAGCATTCCGTCCCAGGGGTAATGAAATATTCCCAACAGTAGCTATTTTTGGGTCTTTTCCCAGGAATGTCATTCCCTCCATTTTCTTAGGTATTAGACAATTCCCTCTCCTTTGGACAAGAATACCCCTAAAAATATAGTTATTTTAAAATGATCTTTCCTTTTTTATATAATTACACAAGTATAAATTTATTTTATTTTTTAGTGGTTTAGGGTTTTAATACTTATTATAAAATAATATGATGCATATAAAATAAAAATATATCAAAATTTTATTTTATTTCGATTTTTTATATATGTGTTTGATTCAAATTTTATTATTGATATGCGTTTTATTACATTTATTATTTATGATCAATTTCCATAAAAAAGTTTTCATATTATACTTTTTATATTTTCTATGAACTTCTATGTAAATATTTTGACTTTAATCTTAAAACTTCAGTTGGTTAAAAAAAATATATTTCAAGGACAATTTAGTAAAACATGCATTTTTCCTATCTTATATTCCTTCAACCAAACAATGTAATCTTACATTCATGCTAATCAAATAAAACAAGGTAATACAACATTCCAGGTAATATGTTAAGTAATGTAACATTCCGGTAATCTCATTCCCAAAGGTAATCTCACATTCCGTGAACCAAACGACCCCTAAAAAGTGAATAATTAGAATTTAATTAATTATTTTAGTGTGGTATACGCGTAAAACGAAACACCCAAAAGAGTGACACATGGAAGACAAGAAAACAAGGGAAAACACCCCCTCGGCCCTTCCCATATGGCTACTAGCTAAGATACAGCTCTCGCTCGGCCCTTCACGCACCGTGTAGACATATGACAGAGAAGAATCTCAAACAAGGAAATGAAGGGGAATCAAATCACAACGCATTGCATTCATTATTCATTAAATACAACAACAAAAATATGTACTCTAGGGTTTGGCAAATGGTAATTATAAAAATTGCAAACAAGAAGAAATGGGGCTTCCCCCCACCTATCAAACTAATCAATTTCCATAATGAAAATGGCGTGCCCCCATCCTCTTATCCACACCAAACATCCCCCTTCACCTCAAAACTTCATAATTAGGATCGTATTAGCCTAACAAACACAATAAAACACGTAACATGCACGTGATATTTATGGCCTCATGTACCTTTAAGCCTGTATATCTGGTTTTTGTCACTGTAAATATACCAACAAATGTGAACTGTTAAAAAGACCTGTCACTTTCATGCACTATCAAAGTTATACAACAGTGAGCTGGAGACTAATCATGAATATACTAGTGGAGTATTGAATTAAGATGAGTTAAACTAATTTGATTTAATTGAATCGAATCGAGTTTGACTAATTAATTAATCAAAACAGTAGACTGAAGAATTGTTCAAGTCGTATGTACAGAAAAATTTGTCTAAAAAACAAAGAATAAAAAAAGGAAGAAATACATGGAATGGTGTCTAAAACTTGATTCCTTCCTACACGTAACTAAAGAAAGGGTTTTAATTGTTTAGCTGACTTCAATTTTGGGTCGCATAAAGAAACATGGCTTCTTAGAAGGGTGTGGGCTTTCGACTTCATCATCGCCGGTGGAAGAATCAAACAAATTAGCCGGTGAGAATTCCAGCAACGCGGGCATGTTGAGGTCAAACCCTCGGTTGCTGATGTGGGTCGTCGTATTGGTTGAGGCCACCCCTTCAGATGCAGTGACGGCGCTAGCGCTGGCGCTGCCGCTATTCCCCGCCCCTCCTTCGTAGTGGCATCGCTTGTGGCCTCCCAAGGCCTGGCCTGTAGGGAAGGTTTTGTGGCAGATGGAACACTCATGGGACTTCCCGCTTGGTTTGATCGAGGTGGCTGAAGCGAGGACTCCACCGGATGTCCCGGTCGTTGACTGGTTGTCGTTGCCGCATGCAAGCTTACGGTGGCTGGCTTTATGTCCACCCAAAGCCTGGTAAGAGTTAAAGGCTTTGCTGCAAACGCTGCACTTGTAGCCCAGTTTGTGCTCGGTCGAGGTGGGTTCTGGCGCTGGCGGTGGTGCAGTGGTCGGAGTAGGAGAGCGATGGCGAGTTGGATTGGTGGAAGCTCCACCGCGTGCTAGCATGATAAGGCAGAGAGCTAAATATTCTTCCTCGGTGGTAACTTGGTCGAAACGTGGTCGCTTTGAGCGCTTACGCTTGGTAAGGGGTTCCAGGCAGTGGAAGTTAGTATCTTCAAAGGGAAAAGGAGGAGAGGCGGCGGTGGGAGAATTAAGAGCTTCCAAAGCCATATCCAAACACAGAGGAAACAATGAAAAAAGAAAATAGAGATGGTAAAAACTAGAAGGGAGTTTGAAGGTTTGGGTTGGAGTCAAAGAGTGAAGGGATGAATTGAATTGTGAGTTGAGGAGTGAGAGTGAAGGGGTTTTAAAGGGGGATTTGTGGGTGGGAAAGGGAAGTTGCGTGACAAGTGGTGGGAAAGTAAAGCAAAGGTTGATAAGAGTAAAGAGTTGGTTATTTGGGCATGAGAGTGAAAGAAGCAATATAAAAGGACCGGACACGTTTGTTTGAGTTTTCAAGGTACCTAAGAGCCCATTCCTTTGAGTCGGTCAAGGAAACCAAAATTGAATCCATGGAATACCACTCAGGACACTGGCGTATGAGTTGTGCTTTTTAAAATGAAAAAAAGACTTGGAAACGAAGACAGCCTAAAATCAAATACTAACGCGGGTTTAGGGTTTAAAGTTACGGGTTGTGGTTAGAGTTATAGAAAACTAGAGGTAAAGTGTAGTTTTTAAAGTTTATAATTTAAAATTTAGGATGTGAAAATTAAGATTAAAATTTAAAATTTAAACTTTAAATATTTTTTAATATAAAATATAAAAAGAGACAATATTAAGGGCTAAAAAATTTTGCTCATAGAGAAGAGGTTTCGCACCAATTCCGGTAGATCAAGATTTGATAGGCTTTCCGCTCCTGGCAACAGGAAATTGGCATTGGCCGATAAAATCAAATTTAATGAATCGTCTTCACTGTATAAATTATTTTAGGTAAAGTATATAGTATGGGAATGAAACTCAACCTAACAGTTAATATTCTGATGTGGACCAGATAAGAACCACACGGTTTTCGCGATTAATTTAATCGTACGAATTGGGATCGGAGCATTTCCCATTGTTAAGTTTCTCTATTGATATCTTCGATGCATTGTGTTACTATTGTATTTAATGTGACCTGTGGATGACATTTAATTTATAAAAATACAATTTAAAAAATTGGGTTTGTTACGGATAATTAATTACTAATACTATAGACTTGTGATTCACATGAATTTCGGCTGAAACTTGTGTAATTGCTCACATGTTAGTTAAGGGTTTGGTTCTTTGAATTGATTAAACACGTGGGAATTTCTGACAGTTTCTTTCTTTTTTGGTGAAGGGAGAGAAAATCATGCTGGAAAAGTAAAAAAAAAAAAGTAAAAACAAAAAAGATGGATCACCCAACTGACCAAACTTATTCACCGCCTTACGACAAATCTATGTACTTGAAAACGAGAACAACACAGTTTTATGCTGATTTGGATCTCTAGAAAGCTGCAGGAAGTTACCAAAAATACTAGAATAACCGCCCGCCGACTATTTGCTTGTCCCCAAATGAATCATGAAGCTCAAATTTTGATTTTGACCCCTCCACTTGATCAATCTTAACATTTGATCATTGCTACTTTAATTTAACAAAACTTGGTTCTATTTTTGTAATGCTATTTGATTAGTCATGATTATTAACATCATTAACTATTCCAATCAAAGTTGTAACATGAAAGTTTGTTTGAGAAAAGTTACCTATTAGGCTAATGCTTAAGAATATTTTTAAAAGAATTTCAAGTAAAATAATTTAATTCAATAAAAAAGTTGACGTCTCAATTAAACAATTAAACACTTGGGTGTTTTTTTGAAAGATACCACATCCACTCTAATGAGAATAATTAAAAGTGTTAACAATTTATATTAACAAATAACAATTAACATTATAAAAGTAGGAATATGCGAAATTATAGTACAATAATTAAGTCCCACATTTAATATAGTAGAGGAACCACGCAAGAATTTGACAAATCATAAAATAGCCGTCCAAAATCCAAATTTAAAAAAGAAAAAGGAATCGGAGTTTTAATCACTGAAAATCACGAAGAGAAAAAGGACTAAAAAGAAAGGTAGACCATGTTTAAGAGCTCACCCTTATAAAAATTAAGATAATTTAATCCAAGAAAAGAAAATAAGATAAGATAAGCATGAACAAAATTAGAATTAGAATATATATGCAGCATCATAGATCAGCTGGGGCAGGCAAAACCGCCTTTTAAGTCATTGCTTACCTAATGAAATGGTGTTTTGTTTTTTCTTTTACAAACTTTTCAGTTCACCTACGAAATCGATAACTATAGCAATATTGGTCTGTTTAGGTCTCAACTAATTTGTTTATTTTCAAAGGAACCGATTCAGCTTGTTTGACATATAAAGGGTTTTGAACTATGGGATACGCAAATTAAGGCTTTTGAAGCATGGGATGCTTACTTAAGGCCTTTTCTTAGTTCAATGGAAGAGGGCATAATTTGTCACAATCTTTCTTTCTAGCGCTCTGTGTTTCGAATTGAAACTGTTTGAGATGCGGCATTTGCTTAACAAGATTCGACGTTGTTCGAGTCTCCTTTTTCTGGCCTGCCCACTTTGGCTTGGACTATAACAAGTCCTTTTAAGAGCCAAGATTCATGATATTTCTAGAGTGTTCCCATCTAATCTCGTGACTCCCTCGTCCGATCATTTTATGCAATTTAAGCTCTAGGATTCGACACGGGGTCAAAAATCTCCACTACACATACCCCATCATGTTGGACGAACCGAGTAGTTAAGAGTCGATCACAATATCATTTATCACAAGTCTATTATTAAGCTTATGTTAGAGAGAAGGTGAAGCTTATGACATTTTACTATTTTAATAGTTTAATTTAAAATTATTTGAAAATATTTTGTAGATTAACATTAAACTAACTTAGACAAAAACCCAACCCAAAAGTTGAGTTGATCTAGCTTTCTTTCGTTATTATACACCATAAAACTGGTTAGATTTGTGGGCCTAAAGACCTAAACAAAACTTACATGATTATAATCTTGTGTTTCAATAGAAATTTAACAGTCGATCCTAATCTTGTGTTTTGATAGAATAATAGTAGAAGGCCAACATATCGACAAAATGCACTCGATGTCTTAATTTCTAACTTCGCAATAAAACTGTCTCTAGACTTATATGGTTAGTCCTCAATCTCACTGCGAAAATTTATTTGAGAAAAATTTCCAAATATATTTCTAGATGAGCTGGGAACGTCATATCTCTCACGCACCTCAACATATAACTCAACACTTCGAATATATGTTACCTCATGCTCTGCAATCATAATTTCAACATCATTATCATCTTGAAGAGCTATTGTAGAATATTTTATTGGATTGTGACATGTCTTCCACCTGTACCTCATACCAACAATCTCAGCTTCAATTTTCATTTCTATCTCACGCTTCAATTCTCAAAGTGTAATGCTCTTTGCAAACATTGTCTTTGTAGGGCTTTTGGATTTAAATACAACCTGATCTCCATTTTTAAAATTTGTACATTCTAATGGAAAATCGTCATAAACATGTTGTTCATTTTTTCTGCATGTTAAAAAACATATATATTTTCAATGAAAATACACAAATCAAAATACAATACTACTAGCTTACTAAATTTTAAATCATTGTCACTAATATTTGAACTATTTTCGAATATATGAACGTACGTACTTACTTAGGAAATTATTTTTTTAATTACCATATATTTTACAAACATACTAATTTATAAAAAATAGACCAATTTGCACTATTAATCAATAAATAGAAACTAAATTATTTTTTCTTAAATTATCATACTATTATATTATATTACTATGAATTTTTTCTACTATTTACTTCAAACTCAATAAAAGCTTAAACAATAACATAAAATTAAAATTATAAATAGATATCTACATATAACAACATTCTAAAATAAAATTAATTATAACTCCCTAACAAATAATCTAAATATTAAAAACAAAATTAAAAATCAACTTACTATAATTTCTTCAAAATCTCCTCCTCCTCTGTCTTTTTTCTTCTTCTCATTCTTTATTCAATTTTTTTTCAGATTTTCTTCCACATTTTACCTTCAACCTCACATATTTAATATAAAAATACCAACACACTAAACAATATAATTTTTTTTCTGTCTGATCTAGGAATTTAAGTTTGGTTGTTCACCGACTACTAACAAATACAAGCACGTGTAATGTAAGCAACGATTAAATTAGATAAGTAATCAAAATCTACATTTAAAAGTCATAGGAAATTCAAATTAAAAAGTACTAGTACATAAAAAAGACTACAATTGTTCACGATGAGTTCTCATATTTTGGTATCGACGCACAATAGCATCTATGCTAATATCCACAAGCAAATCTTTCCCTATAAATGTAACCAACAATCATTCAAGAGTTTATCTCCCATGCTATTACACAATTTATTTTTTACAGTAGTCATTGTTGAAAAAGCTCTTTCTACATTCAGCGTTGCCACGAGAAGGAGCAACACTAACTTCAAAAGCAAGTAGTCTCTTAAATGAGTTTCATGCTTATTTGTTTCAACAAGTTTGATGGAAAGTTCATTCAAGTTCTTTACATCCCAAAATCTCTCGTCTTTTCGAATATCCGTAATGAAATTCTCCAATGAATATTCGAGAAACAACAATTCAACTTCTGAAATTCTTTAGGGTAGAACTCGACAAGTCGTTGTACTTTATTTTTGTCAAAAGAAGAAAAATCTATTAAAGGGATGAAAGCAAGACATGCAAACAAGTAATTCTTTGCTTAACTCACTAAATTAATTTTCAAGTTCTTGCAATTGCAAATCAATTACACTAAGAAATACTTCAACTAAAAAATGATGGAGATTTGTCACTTGAGGCGGTCTACTTCCACGATAACAACTCCTTCCTGGGATAACATATTTTGCCTTCATATTAGGAATCTCCACTTCATGCTTAATCATAAATTGTGAAACCAATAAATTAATTTTTATATAACAAAAGAATTTAAGAACTAAATTAAAAATTGGAAAATGAAATTTTAAGTCCTCAAAATCTCTCTATGTATTTAAAGAAAAATGTTCAAGTCAAAACCTCAACTTGTCAAATATTTTCTAACTGTTTATCAAGCCAAAACAGTGATTTTTGAGTCACCGTTTCGGAACGGCCTTTGGGCGTTTCAGAACAATTTGAAACTGACCTCTGTTTTAGAACGTGTTTCGAAACGGATGAAGAACATCGAAACGGTTTGACTCGTTTCGATAAGTTAGTATCGAAACGACCTCAAACGTTTCGAAACGAAATTCAAACTTGGTTTTAAAATATGATCGTTGAAGTTTTATAACTGAATTTAAAATTGTCGTTAAGGCGTATCGAAACGCTTCCAAGCCATTTCGATAGAAGCTTTGATAGTGGCAAAAAGTTTCGAAAAGAGTTTCGAAACGGGATCTTAGCGTATCGAAACAATCGTGCCCGTTTTGGTACGATCTATTTATTACACCTCAACGGCTCTTTGTATTTTGGTGTGTTTCGAAACAGGGTCGGGCATCTCGGAACAAGTAGTTGCAGACTGCATTTATGGAGGGAAGATAACATCCAACGGCTATATTGATGAATGCAACAACCCCAACGGCTAGAATTTAATGAGAAGGCATAAAAGGGGCCTCTAAAAGCTCCAACAACAACTATTGATCTCCAAAGTATTATCCAAACATCAAAGGCAAGCATTTGTGCAAAAATCCCATTATTTCTTGTAAACCCCAATTGTAAAATTTGTAATTCTCATTCTTATATGTTCAATTGGGTTGAGTGCTTGTAAAAGGGATATATTTTGTATTGAGAGATATTATTTTTAGCCTTTATCTTTTTTGTATTTCTTGAGTGAGGATTGGGTCAAATTTTGGGTAGAAAATTTGACCGGTATTGTAAAGGTTACCTTCTTAGCCTAGAAAAGGGGAAGAACAATTAGTGGATTGTTGGAAAATCCTTAGTGAAGCTAAGGTAGTCGATGTAGAGTTCGATTGGAACTTGAACCAATCTAAATCGTCTTGTCTAGCATTTTTATTTTTCCACTTCACCACCAAAAGTTCTAAAAATCCAATTCACCCCTTCTTGGCTTATATCGTTTCATTGATCCACTCAACAATTGATATCAGAACCTACCTCTTTGAAGGATTAACAACCACAAGAAGAGTTCCTATGAAGATTGTGATCAACCACAAAGCAATCCATGACATCTACCTCCGGGTCAAACATGTACGAGTCTCAATCAACCACCAAACTGCCTTTCTTCAACGATGATAACTACCCTTTTTGGAAGAACCAGATGCGTCTCTTCATTAAATCCAACGATTATCTAGTTTAGGATGCCATTGAAGATGGTCCCTCTATTCCGATGAAGAGAAACGACGAAGGAAGATTGGTGCCAAAGAAGAAAAATGAGATGAGTGAAGAAGAGAGAAAGAATATTCAAATCAATGATAAAGCTCTTCACATGTTGTTTGGCTCTTTCAGTTCTGACATCTACTCCAAAGTTTCCTCCATCGAAAATGCTAAGGAAGTGAGAGATACACTTGAGACTACTTATGAAGGAACAAGTGATGTGAAGGAGACAAAGATTGGAATTCTCAATCTTAGCTATGAGAATTTCAAAATGGAGCCCGACGAAACCGTGTCAAAGATGTTCATATCGTTTCTCTACAATCGTCAACGGGCTAAAGGGTTTTGGAGAGATAATCCCGAAAGACAAACTAGTCCAGAAGCTACTCTGCTCACTTCCCGAGTCTTGGGATGGGAAGAGAACCGCCATCATTGAGGCCAAAAATTTGAAGACATTCAAGCTTGATGAGCTAGTGGGTTCTCCCCTAACTCATGAGATAATAAAGCAGGGAAGGGAAGATGAAAGGAAGACGAAAGAGAGAAGAGTGGAGAAGCTTGAGGTAGATAAGAAGAAGAAGATAGAAGTGGCTCTCAAAGCTTCTCTACATGAGGAGAGCACTTATAGTGAGGAGGAAGACCTAGAAGAATTGGCAATGATAGCCAAGAGGTTCTCACGGTTTATGAAGTTCAACCGAGGTAAAAAGATCAAAGAAAAATGGACTTCAAAACCAAAAACAAAGAAAAAGAGAGGGATCAAATCATTTACTTTGAGTGCAAAAAACTGGGTCATATTCGTTCGGAGTGACCTCAACTCAAGAAGAAGGGCTTTGAGAAGAAGAAGAAGCTCAAAGCCAAGTTTGCTACTTGGAGTGATGAGGAGTCATCCGAGGATGAGGAACACGAAGTTGCCAACCTTTGCCTCATGGCTCTTGAAGAGGATTCCTCCATGGTAACCTCTAACTCATCATCTTTTGATTTTTACATTTGATGAATTGCATGATGTTTATGATGAGTTACAAGAGGTATATGATGAGTTAGTTGAGAAGTATAAAGAGTCGGTCATAAGAAATAAAAAGATTATTTCATAATTAAATGCTAAAAATGACTCACTTTCTCAAGCTAACTTAAAATTTGAGAAAAAGATCTTAGGTTTACACGATGAACTTAAATTCTTTCAAGATGAAAATGTAAACTAAAATAATCTTATTTCTCAATGCAATAGTGAACACCAAAAGGTGTTAGATGAGCTTAACAAGCTCAAGGAGTCTTTCAAAAATGTTGGTAATGTGAAAAATGAGATAGGTGAATCCTCTAGAACTAACCAACCTAAGAGACAGCCATATAACTACAAACAAAGTGGCTTCCATAGGCATAATAGAACTAAGAAAATTAGAAGTGTATGAGTTCCTAAGGAACTCATCAAGTCTAATAATGTTGTTGCTATGTCACCTTGGATTTCTAAGGGAACCAAGCTTTTGGGATCTAAAACTCGTGGACCCAAAATGATTTGGGTACCAAAAATCAAAGCTTAATATCTTTGTTTGTAAGGGGAGCATTGCTACAAGGCCAAAGCACAAAGTCAAAACTCATGGTACCTTGATAGTGGATGCTCGAGGCACATGACCGGAGACAAGAATCGATTCATGAACTTAAAGCCAAAAAGTGGAGGAGTAGTGGCATTTGGTGACAACTCCAAAGGCCACATTAAAGGTATTGGATCCATAGGTAATCACTCTACTATTGTCATTGAAAAATGTCTTATATGTCGGTGGTCTAAAACATAATTTATTGAGCATTAGTCAATTGTGTGATATATGATTTAATGTCTTATTTGATAAAAATGGGTGCAAAATTGTTGACATTAAATCAAATAATATAATGCTCATTGGTCATCGTATAGGTAATATATACATGGTGCATTTAGATGACATTCATACATCACATGCATGTTTTGTTGCACAAAATGAAAATGATGCATAGCTATGGCATAGGAAACTAGGACATGCTAGCATTAGTGTTTTAGAAAAATTAGTTTCCCTATATCTAGTTAGAGGTTTGCCCAAAATTAAGTTCTCAAATGACAAAATTTGTGATGCATGCTCTAAGGGTAAACAACATAGATCATCATTTAAATCCATTAATGATGTTTCTACAAGTAGGTGTTTACAACTAATTCACATAGATTTATTTGGGCCTATTAGAACTATGAGCTTGGGTGGTAAATCATATGCATTTGTACTTGTTGATGACCACTCTAGATTTACTTGGGTTCTATTTTTAAGTACTAAAGATGAGACTTTAGAAAAATTCATCACATTTCCAAAATAAACTCAAAATGATCTTGAACTTAGGATTTCTCATTAGGAGTGATCATGGAACCAAATTTCAAAATATAGGTTTTGAAGAGTTTTTAAATGAAAATGGTATTAGCCACAATTTTTCGGCTCCTCAAACTCCTCAACAAAATGGGGTAGTTGAGAGGGAAAATAGGAATTTACAAGAAATGACTAGAACCATGCTTTGTGAAAACAATTTACCTAAATATTTTTGGGCATAAGCCACAAACACTGCTTGCTACATTGTAAACCGAGTAATGATTAGACCACTTTTAAAGAAAACACCATATGAGATTTTAAAATCTAAAAAGCCTAACATTAGCTATTTTCATCCATTTGGTTGCAAGTGTTTTGTTTTAAACAATGGAAAAGATAACTTAGGTAAATTTGATGCTAAAAGTGATGAAGCTATTTTCTTAGGTTATTCCTTAAACTCTAAAGCCTATCGTATATTTAATAAGAGAACTTTAGTAGTAGAAGAGTCTATTCATGTTGTATTCGATGATAACCTCCTTCCGTGGAAGGATTCTTGTGATAATGGTGATGTAGGAATCGTTGATGCCTTTGATGGAGGATAAACTTCAAAGGAGGATGAGATTCCAACGAAAGAAGATGATGCACAAGATCCACCTCTTGAAAGACTTGGCTCTTGAGGAAAAGGAAGTGAGCTACCCAAGGGAGTAAAACTATGTCAAAGGTGGTGAAATCTTGGGTGATCATCCAAGGGGGTAACTACTAGATCTTCTCTTAAACTCATGAATCATTTGCTTTTATCTCATGCATAGAGCCTAAGAACATTAAAGAAGCATTAAATGATGATTTTTGGATTATGGCTATACAAGAAGAGTTAAATCAATTTGAGAAAAGTAATGTATGGACATTAGTTGAAAGGCCTAGTAATCAATCTACTATAGGAACTAAATGAGTATTTAGGAATAAACTAGATGAGAGTGGTAACATTGTGAGAAATAAAGCTAGATTAGTTGCTCAAGGTTACACTCAAGAAGAGGGAATTGATTTTGATGAAACCTATGCACCCGTAGCTAGAATGGAAGCCATTAGGATGTTGCTTGCATATGCATGTTATCACGATTTCAAGCTTTTTCAAATGGATGTTAAAAGTGCATTTTAAATGGTTTTATAAATGAGGAAGTGTATGTGGAACAATCACCGGGTTTTGAAGATTCAAAATTTCCAAAATATGTTTTCAGACTAACCAAAGCACTTTATGGTTTAAAACAAGCTCCTAGAGCTTGGTATGAAAGACTTTCAAACTTTTTGACTGAAAAAGGTAAGATGGACACTACACTTTTCATAAAAAAGGTATAAAAATGACATCTTAGTAGTACAAATATATGTTGATTATATTATTTTTGGATCTACTAATAAGTGTCATTGCAAAGAGTTTGCTAAGTTAATGCAAGGTAAATTCGAGATGAGCATGATGGGAGAGCTCTCATTCTTTTTGGGGCTCCAAATCAAGCAAAGTGTAGAACTAATATTTTGATATAGTAATTGAAAAATGTTTTGGACTGATTTAAAAAGTATTTAAAACATTTCCAAAGTCCAAAAAACTTGAAATTATGTTTAGGGAAGTTTTTAAAAGGGTTTTTCATGTTTTTCAAAGCCAAACTTCACAAGACTATCCAAGTGTTTCGAAACACCTTAGGGCGTTTCGAAACAGGGGATTACAGTAGCAAAATCGTTTCGATACTTGTATCGAAACAGGCTTTCCATGGACAGAATTTTTGCCCAGTGTTTCAAAACGGGTTATGCCGTTTCGATACGCCTACGTGGCATTGACCACAACGGTCATAAACCCCAACGGCTATTTTCCCAACTAACTTTTAAATGCAGGCGTTTTGATACGGGCCTATAGCATTTCGATACGGGTTTCGAAACGGCAAGGAGGTGTTTCAATACGGATGCCCTGACAGACTGCAACAGCTCTTTCTACTTAAAGAGCATTTCGAAACGGCTTCGAGCGTTTCGAAACGGGGAGCTGCAGAACTGCATTTATGGTGGGAATTAAAGTAATCAATGGCTCCAATTTGATCCGAACGACTAGTAACAACTACAAACTCATTTGGGAGTATAAAAAGGACTTCCAAGCATCAAGAGAAGGCTAATGCTCATATTGTCAAACAACAACTGATCAAATATTGTCTTAGTGCTTAAATTTTCAATTCTTGTATAGACAAACACTAGTGAGCCAAAATTGTCAAATTTGCTCAAGTGTTTTAGGTTTTGGGTGAGTGTTTAATTGTGCAAACAAACACCTATTAGAGGGTTTTAAGTTTGCTTATTTGTGTCTCTTTGTAAAGAGGGTTTCAATCAAGGCTTTGAGTAGAAAGCTTGATTGGTTGTAAGGGTTTCCTCCTAAACCTAGAAAAGGGGACGAATCAATAGTGGATTGATTGAGAAATCCTTAGTGAGAAGCTAAGGTAGTGGATGTAGACCTTGGTTACAAGGTTGAACCACTATAAATCATTGTGTCAATCTTTATTTTAGCTTCCTCAACCCTTCCACCCAAAATTCCACCTCTCTACCACTTGGTGAGCCACATTGGTTGAACGAATCGAGCCCTTCTCAACTCAACACAAAGGAAGGATGGCACATTCATCAATCAAGAAAAGTACATCAAGGATATGCTCAAGAAATTTGGCTTGGAGATTGCAAAGCCTCAAGCCACACCAATGAGCTCATCTACAAAGCTTGACAAAGATGAATGAGGTAAGTGTGTTGACTCTAAGCTTTATCGCTCTATGATTGGATCTTTACTTTACCTTACTGCAAGTAGATCGTATATATTGTTTAGTGTTTGCTTGTGTGTTAGGTTTCAAGCTAGTCCTAGAGAGTCTCACCTTATAGCCGTTAAGAGAATCTTTAGGTACCTTAGAGATATTTTTTGTCTAGGTCTTTGGTACCCTAGGGAGTCAACCTTCAAGCTTATTCAGATGCGGATTACAGGGGGTGTAAAATTGATAGGAAGAGTACTTCGGGAACATGTCAATTCTTATATAGTATGCTCATATCTAGGTTCTCTAAGAAACAAAATAGTGTAGCTCAATCTACCACCGAAGCCGAGTACATATCCTTAGGGAGTTGTTGTGCTCAAATCCTTTGGATGAAGCAACAACTCTTAGATTATGGTATTAAAGTTGAAACCATACCCCTTAAATGTGACAACACTAGTGCCATATGCTTAACCTAAAATCCCATCCAACACTCTAGAACCAAACATATAGAAATAATACATCATTTCATTAGAGATCATGTCCTTAAGGAAGATGTTGCTATAGAGTTCGTTGACACCTTAAACCAACTAACGGACATTTTTACCAAGCCTTTGGATAAGGAGCATTTTTGATCCCTTAGGAGAGAGTTAGGTCTAACTAGCTTATCTTGACCTTTTAGTACCTTTTTGTACTTAAATTGCTTGTTTTCTTGAAAAATGATATGCTTATGTGTTTTTACTCCTAATTTCATCCATGCTAATAGTTAGGGTGAGTATGTTTATGTTTGTACATGTTATTCCTGCTCATTCATGTCATTTATACATATAGGACTTCATGAAACTCATTTTTCTGCAATATTAGAGCCTCATTTGCACCTCCAAGCCTAGGCGTATCGAAACGGGTCAATCTGTTTTGATACGGGTGCATTAAAAGAGTGATCTATGACTAGGGTGTTTCGAAACGCCTTAAAAGGGTTTCAAAACGGTTTGCCTCTGCCAAGAAGTGTATCGAAATGAGTCAACACGTGGGATTTGATACGGTCAAAGCCGTACTAGAACGGTCAACTAGACTCGAAACGTCAGTCAACATTTCGGTAACCACATTTCGGAACGATCGTGCCTGTTTCGAAACGGGTATGCGGACATCTTTAAAAATGGTCTTAAATATTAAAGTTCACTTTTAATTAAAACTCTCAAAAACCCTAAAAACCCTAACCCAATTTTCCATATAAAACCCTCTAAACCTTATTGTTTTTCATCAAATCTTGAGGGCTTTTACACACAAACTCAAGTCTAAGCAAGGTTCAACAATTTTGTGCAAGATCTTCCATTCATTCATCCAAAATACCTATTTAAGGTATATTTTCATCTTTTTCTTTTTCCTTTAATTTTATTCGAATTTTAGGTTAGAAAATTTTTATTTTGTATAGATTATATGTTTTGCAACTTGAGTTTTTCAAAATTTGTAATTTTTTTTCTTCAAAATCTCAATTTTTTGTTTCGAATATATTTGCTTTTACTCGTATTTTTTTACTGTTTTTCAAACATAGTTTTTAAAATTCTTTTTGTATATGTATGTTTGTGTTTAAAATTTTCTTTAAAACCTAAATGGGATTTGTCATTGGATTGAATTAAGGATGTTCATGCATACACTTATATTTTTCAAATTGCTTGCTTTATGTTTTTAGGATTTTTCCATGGAAAACGTTAACAAAAAACGTAAGACGGCTCAATTTAGTGAAGCTTCAAGTCAAACCAATATCCTTCCTAACCTCAGCCAACTTTTTCTAAAAATTCTTCGGACTCAAGAGATGAAGGATTGTTTCGCCTACGTCAAGGATATTGCCTTTCGTCGAGAGCGTGTTGTTGATGTCCCATTCCTTGATTCCAAGCGTTTCGCTTTCCGCTATCTAGAGCGTTTTCAAGAGTAGAACTTCCTGGCTTTCTTGAACATACCAAATATCATCTACAAGCACATGGTCCACATTTTCTACTCAAATGTTGTGCTCAATCATAATGAAGATCACACCGAGGTGATTGGCATTGAGTTGTATCTTTTGGGGAAGAAGTTCGTTATCAACATATCCTTTTTACAGAATTCTCTTGGGCTCAAGAATGAAGGCATTGAGTATGAGACCCACTTTGGTGCTCACATCGGCTTCGTTCTTTCTTCGGACGCTCATGATCATTTCCTTCACTTGATGATTTCATGGTTCATTCGCCCCTCCGGAGGTAAATTCTCCCATGTTCGTCAAGTTGATTATTTTTGGCTAGAGTGATTTTGCCGAGGAGAACGACCAAATCTTGTCAAAATTATGTTCGCTGGTGCTCTTAAATCTTTCACTTATGGGACTGTTTTGAGCTACATCTTTGTCATCCTCAACTTTGATTGCTCCTATGATTCTCCAAAACCCCGTAAGAACAAGATTGGTGAATCTTCTCTCCATAAGTCCAGGTTCCACTACACTCTTGGCCGATGGGAATGTGTTGATAGGCAAGCCCCTCCACCTCAAGCTCTGGGTCCTAACAATGAAGCTCTTATGGGTTTCCTCACCGAGCGGTTCAACACGATGGATACAAACATGGCTTCGGGTTTTGGTGCTATCAATACTCGTTTGCAATCCGTGGAGGATCGTCTCACCGCCCTTGAGAATCAACATCAATCGATGGACTTTTCATTCTCTACCTTCTATGGTAAATGAATGACCTTTCGTCGTTCTCAAGCTAACAAAGATGATGATTCTTCAGATGTTGATGGTGACGATGACGAGGCTTAGGGTCTTCATTGCATGTCATATTAGTTTATCTTTTTTTTTTTGCTCAATCATATGATTTTATTAAGAAAGAAATCATACAAAAAAGTCCAAACTCGGGCCTCATTAAAAACCTCCCTACACCTAAATGAAGGAAAAGAGTACCCAAGTTGGACCCGGAAATACACTCGATAGCAAGTACTCGACACCCCTCCCTCGAAAATAAAAATGAAAAATGCCCACCACACACCCACCCTCCCGATTGCAGCCCAACTACCCTACTGTATTCCCCCGCACCCCCTCCTGCTATATCGCACCCAACTCCCAGGCGCCTTTCCTTATCGTCGACCCCCTGCCCACTTGCCGATCACATGTACTGCTCCTCCAGCAGTCGACCAGTCGACTAAAATCCCACACGCAACCAATCCTCATAAACAACCAATTATATTTCCATGGTCTACTCTCCGTATTTAAAACCCAAGAAAGAGCTACTAACGAATTAGATTCCAGAACGCAAGGCCAAGCACGCCATTGCGATCCGCTAAATGCCTCAAGGGCATAGAAAATCGCATGAATTTCAGCTTCGTTCGAATCAAGAATCCCCAAAGGACCAGCAAACATCGCCAACATCTTGCCCCCTGCATCGCGTAACACCCCACCACATCCCACTAGTCCCGGTTTTCCTCTAGCTGAACCATCAACATTAAGCTTGACCATATTTGCCATTGGCGACACCCACATCACCCCTACCCGAGGCCCCTTGATCCGTCCCTTATGCTCACACCACCAAGGGCAGTCCCACCACACCAATTCCACAAGCATTGCGGTGTGGTCCAGCACATTCACCCAAGAGAAAGCTCGCAATTTAATGGTAAAAAATAAATCCGACGGCGAAACCCTCTTACCATTGAACAATAAGTCATTGCGAGCGAGCCACACCGACCACAATGCCGCTGCACAGCTTGACATCCACCAATGTCTAACCATTCCTCGAAAAGGTCCATCAAGGATCATATGCACAAATGCCACTACCGACGCCGACCGAACCACCTCCACCTTCCACCAATCAAAAAACAGTGACCACACCTGCCACATCCATCGACAATGAAGCAAAATATGATTCGCCTCATCCTCCCCCTCCCAACACCATCGGCAAGAAAAATCATATTAGGACTAAGTTTTCACCTTTATTTTATTTATGCTTTATGAACATATGCTTTGATTGCTTTTTTTGGGATTGAGCTTTAATATCTATTGCTTTAAGTTTTATGTTTGGTTATTTGAACTTAATGAATCTATATTATGTTGTTTATTTCTTTTAACCTTGTTTCTTCTCTTGATGAGCCTTGTTTATTATTCTTTTCGATCTAATAAAAAGAGGGAGAAGTAATATAAGAGCCGAAATTTTTAAGTTGGTTTTGAGTTTTAGAACTTGATTTTTAAATCTTTTCAAAACTTTAAAAACCCATCTTAAATTGATGGGGAGTTAGAACGTCTTCAAAATTTCAACTCTTAAAAATTCTAACTTGGTTTTATTATATCAAAAAGGGGGAGATTGTGAAACCAATAAATTGATTTTGATATAACAAAAGAATTTAAGGACTAAATTGAAAAATGGAAAATGAATTTTTAAGTCCTCAAAACATCTCTATGTATTTAAAGAAAAATGTTTAAGTCAAAACCTCAACTTGTCAAATATTTTCTAAGTGTTTATCAAGCCAAAACAGTGATTTTCGAGTCACCGTTTCGAAACGGCCTTTGGGCATTTCGGAACAGTTTGAAACTGTTAACCTCTGTTTCTGAACGTGTTTCGAAACAGGTGAAGAACATCAAAATGGTTTGACCCGTTTCGATACGATAGTATCGAAACGACCTCAAACGTTTCGAAACGAAATTCAAACTTGGTTTTAAAATATGACTGTTGAAGTTTTATAACTGAATTTAAAATTTTCGTTAAGGCGTATCGAAACACTTCCAAGCCGTTTCGATAGAAGCTTTGACAATGGAAAAATGTTTCGAAAGGAGTGTCGAAACGGGCTCTTAGCGTATTGAAACGATCGTGCCCATTTCGGTACAGTCTATTTATCACTTCTCAACGACTCTTTCTATTTTGGTCTATTTCGAAACAGGGTTGGGCGTTTCGAACAGGCAATTGCAGACTGCATTTATGGAGGGAATATAACATCCCAACAGCTATATTGATGAATGCAACAACCCCAACGACTAGAATTCAATGAGAAGGTATAAAAGGGACCTCTAAAAGCTCCAACAACAACTATTGATCTCCAAAGTATTATCCAAACATCAAAGCCAAGCTTTTGTGCAAAAATCCCATTATTTCTTGTAAACCCCAATTGTGAAATTTGTAATTCCCATTCTTATCTATTCAATTGGGTTGAGTGCTTGTAAAAGAGCTATATTTAATATTGAGAGATACTAGTTTTAGCCTTTATCTTCTTTGTATTTCTTGAGTGAGGATTGGGTCAAATTTTGGGTAGAAATTTTGATCGGTATTGTAAAGGTTGCCTCCTTAGCCTAGAAAAGGGGAAGAACAATTAGTGGATTGTTGGAAAATCCTTAGTGAAGCTAAGGTAGTTGATGTAGAGTTCGATTGGAACTTGAACCACCCTAAATCCTCTTGTCTAGCATTTTTAATTTTCCACTCCACTACCAAAAGTTTGAAAAATCCAATTCACTTCCTCTTAGCTTATATTGTTTCATTGATCCACTCAACATAAATGATGTAACTTTTTTCATAAGATCATCCCATTCATTATCTCTCAAGTCTTGGAGATTTTCCTTAGTTACATAAACCATGGCCATCGCATTCACAATGTATTGTTCTTTTTTAAAGCCAAATTTAGCTCATTTTTAATCCCCAAAATAGATAACATCAAGTGTGCCACAAAGATGAAATCAAATGAAATCATTAAACGAGTAAGTGAATCAACTTTGTTCGTGTCATTCAGGTCAGAAACTTCTCCAATGACATCAAGTGACTCAAGGATTGAGGGATACAAAGAAATCACATTCAAAATCGTTTTGAAATGTGATCCCCCAACGAGTATCTTCAGGCCTACTCAAACCAAGTTCTTATTTAAATATGTTCCCTGTTGAGTTGATCAAACGATTGCAAATGGCCAAGAGGGGGTGAATTGGCGATTAAAATTTTGAAAGTGGAAATTTGATGAATGAAAATTTGACACAAGGAAATTTATAGTGGTTCAAGTTCCTAAATGAACTCTACCTCCACTACCTTAGCTCCCACTACGGATTTTCAACCAATCCACTAATTTATAGTGGTTCAAGTTCCTAAAGGGCAAGTATGTTTAGGTTTGCATTGCTTGAGGACAAGCAATAGTTCGAGTTTGAGGGTGTGTAAAGTGTTTTTTAGTTCTATATTTTGTGCACATTTCATCTCATATTATTGCTGTTTTAAGCACATTTTAGGCATAATTAGGTTCATGCATTGCATTGTACAGTATTCTTTACTTTGCCATGCTCTTTATTGATTATCTCTTATTTGGTAAGGGAAAGGTACTGTTTAAGTTTAGTTTTAGTTGTAGGTACTAGAAGCTGGCAGAAGGAGAGAGGAGCTGAAGGGCTGATGCTTAGGTAGCAAATCAAATAGTTGTATTGGTGCAGTTCCAGACAAAGACAGACGCTGCCAGGTAACTTCCGCCACCATACATGCTGCCCTGGGCAGCAAGCTAAGAAATTAGAGAATTGGAGTGCGGTTTGTAGAGCATAAAATCATAATTCTAACGATGCCATTCACTCAATTTTCTGATGCTTGTAGCAGCGGATAGAGCAGCCGAATGAGGAGTTCGAGATAACTTGTGGAGTAAGGCAACATGAAGGAGTCCACATTCAACTCAAAGAAGTCATAATTAAAGGTTTCATTTAATGCAAAAGCTACTTTGAAGACTTCTACTCCAAGGAGGATTTGACCTAGCTAATGCCTATATACATTCGACATCTTTTGTACTTCAAAACAACTTAGGTTTTTTCTTAGGCTTAGTTTAGGTTTTCTTTCCGCCAATTATGTTCTAAATTCTTCTTTGGGTTTAGGTTATGTTGTAAACTAGTGTGAAAATGGTTGTTTAGAAATTAAGTTTGTTTTTGCAATAAAACTTCAAGGTTTGCTTATTTCATGCTCTTCATAGTTTTCAATTAAGTTCGAGAGATTAGTTGTTAACTATCCATTTGTTCGGTATCGAGAGAGTCGAACTCACGAAATGAGTAAGTACGGTCCTCACTCTAATTAAGTGTTGATCAATCTAGCCTAGACATAGGTTAGGGTTTAAGGCGGCTAAAAGATAACGAACCAAATATTGGTGTCTTTGCAAGATTCACGTCGTGATTGGTATTATTTGCAGTGGGCAACAACAACATTCTGACTTAGACATAAGCGGGATCATTTTAGAAGTGTTCTGCCGATTCGAGTTTCACACTAGGGAGTAGCATAATCTGACCCATTCCATCAATATGATCTCTTCTTTTTATTCACTTGTGTTTGTTTATTTCATTTTTAAACAACCCAACTTATTTGTGCATTTACTTTTCTTTGTGCATGAATTACGATTCGAGTTTAAGTTGTCCAATCCATGTGGGAGTCGATATCTTATATACTATAACTTGACAGGAGTGTGCAGTTGCGCTCATAAATAGAGAACACCTAAATGCTCTACAGTAAACCTTACAAGTACCTCTGAAAGGCTAATGTTTACCCAAATCCAATCAAACACTCCCCAAACTCTCAATAAAAATTACAATGATAAACTCAATTGAGTTGGGCACAAAGATTTGACTCTAAATGAACACAGTTTGGATTTGAATGCTTTGATGTTGCTTTTAGGGTCAATAGTTGTTGTTGTAGCATTTGATACTTATTTTTATACCATTGCATTGATTTCTAGCCGTTTGGGTGATTGAGGTCATTAATCTAGCCGTCGGGCTGCAATTTCCCGCAATAAATGCTCCTCAACAACCAACCGTATCGGTACGGTTCGTGGGCGTATTAGTACTTGTCTCAAAGAAGAAAGAGTCGTGTGACTGAAAAACAGGGCGCATCGGTATAGTATTAAGAGGCGTATCGATACGAAATACCGTATCGATACAAATTTTGCTCACTAGAATCCTGAATTGAGTTTTGCTAAAAAGTGTATCGGTACGTTACCTTAGCGTATCGATGCGATTCAACGGTCATTTCAAATTTTGGATTCCAATAACTGACAAGCCAATGTTCGAATATTAAATGCAAAGATTTTTGTAAAGGTCAACATATCGTATTGATACGGTAACATACCATATCGATACGCTATAGCAAAGAATATATTTTTATATGAAAAATAGTATCGATACGGTCCCGATGTGTATCGATACGTTGTAGCTTAAAGTCTTGCCTGGATGAATATCGTATTGATACGGGGTTAGACCGCATCGGTACGCTATGAACGATTAATTTTTTTCCAGTGTTGAAAAACTGTATCGATACGCATAAGGGTATCGATACGTCTGGCATATTGTTGCTTTTTGGCTTGAAAACACTTAGAAAATTTGAACCATTTTAATGTGTTTTGACTTGAAACAGTGTTTGGTTCGAAACGACTTGTCAAATTGTGAGTCTTTGAAAATACTTAATTTTTTTTACAATTTAGTCCTTACGGTAAATTTTTATATCAAAATCAATTTTGGTTTTACAATCTCCCCATTTTTTATATAACAAAACTAAATATAAATTTTTAAGATTTGAAACCTTTGAAAAGCTTACCCCCCCCCCCCCCCCCATAATTTAATATAGGTTTTCAAAATTAAGTTTCAAATTTTTAAAATTTGCTCTATATAATACTTCTCCCTCCTTTTGTTAGATCAAACATAATAGCACAAGGTAATGATAATAGCAACATAATATCATTAAATTCAAATTGCAAACATAAGAATTCAAAGCAACCAATAGTTTAAAAGCATAAATCCAAACTCAAATCCTAACATCATAAATGAAAGCATAGGGTTCTAATTGATAGGTGCATAAACAATAAAAACTAAATGATATGTGATGAAATTCACGACTACTCGTTCCCACCATCGTCGTCATCCTCATCCTTATCATCTTCATTCAGTTGAGGCCTCCTAGTTTGATTGAGCCAAGAACCATGGAAGGCGGTGAGAGAGATATCCATGGAATTTTGTTGAAGAGCAACCGCTTTTACTTGATCCTCCAAAGATGTGAAGCAAGTATCAAGACTCTTGACTCGATCTTCCAATGATGTGAATTGAGTGTCAATAGCAGCAAAACTGGCTTCCATATTGTTGAATTTTTCATTAAGAAACGTTATGAGAGTTTCCATGGAGGATGGAGGAATAGAAGCACCTTGAGAGCCTTGTGGAGCTTCGGTTTGAACATCTGGGCGAGGAGCTCGAGGGACACGAACTCATTCATTGTTGACGTAGGCAAAGTGAGCACGGGTGAGGGAACGCTTATCTATGGGTAGGCCAAGGGGTTTGAGATAGTCATGGGTACAATCTATCTTAAGGGAGTGAAACAAATGACTCGACGCCATTGAATAGTAAAAAGACTTAACTTGATCGTTGTGACGGTGTTTAACAAGATCGCCAAACATAATTTGACAAAGATTAGGGCGCTTACCCTTACGAAAACACCTAAGCCTAAAATCGTCAACTTGACGAATAGTTGAAAATTTCCCACCCGAGGGATGAATAAATCATGAAATTATGAGATGAAGAATACGGTCTTGGGCATTTAAAACATTGACGGAACCAAGAGGACCATGACCTAAGGAATTCTCATCATAAAAAATTGACATTTTCAAAACCAAAGCCGTTACAAATAATATCTTGACCGACTCGAAAAGTTGTGCCTATAAGATGAGACTCTATAGCAACAACATGTTCCTTTTGTGCATCATGAATGCATTTGGCATTTGAAAAGAAAATTATGACAAAATTTCGATATAAAATAGGAGATAGGTTGAAAAAGTTTATAAATTTCCATCTTCGAATCAAATAAAGATATTCAAATTTAAAACGTTTAGAGTTCAAAAATGGGATTGACACGACACGTTCTTCCCTAAGAGTAAATCCTTGAAATAGTTTATAACATGACAAGTTCGAAGGGTGTGGAAAACTATTTTGGGTTATGTAAAGGAGGTTAGGTTTAGGATTACCCTCATCGTCCTTGATAGGATCAAAATTAGAGGCTAAGTATCGTTTCTCTATCTTTCTGGGTGCCATAATCCTGAAAAACAACATCAAAACAAATCGAATATGTATGCAATTATCAAATCATTCAATCCAAAAAAATTCCAATAATTCAAGGTATTGAAAAAATAATTTAATGTGAAAAATATATAATAATATAAAAGAAAGTTTAGGTGAATTTTTTTGAAAAACAATTAATAAAAATATACGGTATAAAATTATATTCGAATGAAAAATTTCGGATTTTGAAAAGTTATTGTAAAAACTTGAAAAACCATATCATATGTATATGTTTTATACAAAAATTAACTGACAACAAATAATAAAATCAAACTAAAATTAAAGAGAAAAATAAAGAAAAAGTTTATACCTTGAGTTATGAGAATGAGTGAATGGGATGATGAGAATTCATAAGATTGCTAACAAAGCTTGGCCTTGATGTGTTGATGAAAAACCCTCAAATAATTTAAAGTTTGATGTGAAGAATTTGAGATATTGAGGGGGGTTTTATAAGTATTTTCGGCTAGGGCTTAGAGAGAAAAGGAGGGGAAATTTTAATATAAATGTGTTTTAACAATTAAAGGCTCGATTTTAAGTTTTCACCGAAACCGTATCGATACGCTCTACAAGTGTAACGATACGTCTTGCCCTAATTTTAAATTTGTTTTTAATACCGTATCGATACACATGACTCTATCGATATAGTTTGACATGTATCACTTTCCATTGACGAACTTGTATCGATACGCCATTACTAGAGAGTGCATTTTGGACAGTTCCAAGTCCAAAAATCCAAGTTTAAACGTCTATAAATGCATGTGAATGACATATGAGCAAGATTTATTGACTAAAATTAATGCATACTCCCCCTAGCAACATGCATAGATGCAAAATGAGGAAAATTAACATAAACATGAGTATCAACCAAGATCAAGAAAAATTTTGACCATTTGGGACCTAAAAGGGTCAAGAAAGGCTAGTTTAACTTAGATCTCACCTAAGGGTTCAAAAACGCTCTTTATCTAAAGGTTTGATAAACATATCCGCTAATTGGTTCAAGGTGTTAATATATTCTAGAACAACATCATTTCTGAAAACATGGTCTCTAATGAAATGATGTCTAATTTCTATATGTTTGGTTCTAGAGTTTTGAATGGGATTCTTAGTGAGACAAATGACACTAGTGTTGTCACACCTAAAAGGTATAACATCTACTTGAAAACTATAATCTAAGAGTTGTTTCTTCATCCAAAGGACTTGAGCACAACAACTCCCTAAGGATATGTACTCCGCTTCAGTGGTAGATAAGGCTACGCTATTTTGTTTCTTAGAGAACTAAGATACGCGCATACTTCTTAAGAATTGACATGTTCCGGGGGTACTTTTCCTATCTATCTTGCACCCCTCATAATCCGCATTCAAATAAGCATGAAGGCTAAAGGAGGAATCCTTAGGATACCAAAGACCTAAGTTAGGTGTGTCTCTAAGGTATCTAAAAATTCTTTTAATAGTTACTAAGTGTGATTGTCTAGAACTAGCTTGGAACCTAGCACACAAGCAAACACTAAACATAATATCAGGTCTACTTGCAGTAAGGTAAAGCAAAGAACCTATCATAGATCTATAAAGCTTAGAATCGACACGCTTACCTCCTTCATATTTGTCAAGCTTTATAGAAGAGCTCTTAGGAGTGGCTTGGGGCTTCACATTCTCTAAGGCAAACTTCTTGAGCATATCATTCACGTACTTTGCTTGATTGATGAAGGTGCCATCATTCCTTTGTTTTATTTGGAGCCCTAAAAAGAATGAGAGCTCCCCCATCATGCTCATCTCGAACTCACCTTGCATTAGCTTAGAAAATTCTTTGCAATAACATTCATTAGTAGAACCAAAAATGATATCATCAACATAAATTTGCACTACTAAGATGTGCTTACAATATATTTTTATAAAAAAGTGCAGTGTCCACCTTGCCTTTTTCAAAATCTTTTTCAATCAAAAAGTTTGAAAGCCTTTCATATCAAGCTCTATGAGTTTGTTTTAAACCATAAAGAACTTTGGTTAATTTTAAAACATGATTTGGAAATTTAGGATCCTTAAAACCCGGTGGTTGTTCAATATACACTTCTTCATTTAGAAAAGTACTTTTTACATCCATTTGAAAAATCTTGAAATCATGGTAACATGCAAATGCTAGAAGCATCCTAATAGCTTACATTCTAGCTACGAGTGCATATGTTTCATCAAAATCAATTCTCTCTTCTTGAGTGTAACCTTGAGCAACAAGCCTAGCCTTGTTTCTCACTATGTTACCACTCTCATCTAGTTTATTTCTAAAGACCCATTTAGTTTCTATGGTAGATTGATTACTAGGCCTTTCAACTAATGTTCATACTTTACTTTTCTCAAATTGATTAAGTTCTTCTTTCATGGCCAAAATCCAAAAATCATCTTTTAATGCTTCTTTGATATTTTTGGGCTCAATGCATGAAATAAATGCAACATGGTTCATTAATTTGAGAGATGATCTAGTAGTTACCCCCTTGGATGGATCACCCAAGATTTCACCACTTTTGACATAGTTGACCTCCCTTGGGTATGTCACCTCTTTTTTCTCAAGAGCCAAGTCCTTCAAGGCTTCAAGGGGTGGGTCTTGTGCATCTTCTTCTTTAGTTGGAATCTCATCCACCTTTGATGTTTGTCCTCCATCAATGGCTTCAATGATTCCTACATCATCATCACAAGAATCCTTCCTTAGAAGAAGGTTATCATCGAAAACAACATGCATAAACTCTTCTACTACTAAAGTTCTCTTATTAAATACACGATAGGCTTTAGAGTTTAAGGAATATCCTAAGAAAATAGCTCCATTACTTTTAGCATCAAATTTACCTAAGTTTTCTTTACCATTGTTTAAAAGAAAACACTTGCAACCAAATGAATGAAAATAACTAATGTTAGTCTTCTTAGATTTTAAAATCTCATATGGTGTTTTCTTTAAAATATGCTTAATCATTACTCGATTTATAATGTAGCAAACAATATTTGTCGCTTCCACCCAAAAATATTTAGGTAAATTATTTTTGCAAAGCATGGTTCTAGCTATTTCTTCTAAAGTTCAATTTTTCCTCTCAACTACCCCATTTTGTTGAGGAGTGCGAGATGCAAAAAAATTATGGCTAATCTCATTTTTATTTAAAAAATTTTCGAAACCCAAGTTTTGAAATTCGGTTCCATGATTACTTCTAATGTGAGTAATTTTAAGCTCAAGATCATTTTGGGTTATTTTAGAAAATGTGATGAATTTTTCTAAAGCCTCATCTTTTGTACTTAAGAATAGAACCCAAGTAAACCTAGAATAGACATCTACAAGCACAAAAGCATATGATTTACCACCCAAGCTCATAGTTCTAATTGGCCTAAAAAGATCCATATAAATCAATTGTAAGCATCTACTAGTAGAAACAGCGTTAATGGATTTTATCATTGGAGAACTTAAGTTTGGGTAAACCTCTAACTAGATTAAGAAAGACTAATTTATCTAAAACACTCACGCTAGCATGTCCTAAATTCCTATGCCAAAGCCATGAATCATGTTCATCGTATGCAACTAAGCATGCATTGGATATTTTTATTTCATCTAAGTGCACCATATAGATATCCCTGCAATACCCCAAAATATATCTAGTTAGAAATCCTAAATTAATTATCGAGAAAAGTGTAAACATTTTTCACTTTAACAAAAGACAAGAATGAAACTTATATTGTTAATTAAACTAAGCTACGTTTTATGATTTAAGTAATATTATATAATAGATATATAAAAAATGTAAATTAGTTAAAACTCTAAAACACACATTGATAATAGAAGTTAGCATGATAGTATACACTAATTAAAGGATTAAAGAGTGATTATAACTAAAAAATGACACATGGCTTAGGATACACCATGTGTCATTGGAAGGGGGATGACCGGCCACTAACTCTACTCAAGGAGAGAACCAAAACTTTCCCTTCACTCTTCATTCATTTTTCCCATCTCCATAATCGAACCAAAGAGAAAAAGCTTGAGATAAATTCATGGCTAGAAATTTTATCTAACTTCATGCATGTGTAGATAAAGCTCAAGCAAGTAAGTTGTAGTTAACCGATTTCCATTTTAATTTCTTTGTTGTTTTAGTGATAAAAATCTGAAAGTTTTGTTGAGTTGAGATGTTGATAATCTTGAAGTTTGCTGGGTTTATACTAAGAACTGGAAATAGAATACAAGGACTAAGAACGAGTTGTTGAAATGTATACATATCTGCCCAGAATTGTACTAGTAGTATATCTTGTAAAAATTTGATTTTTTTGAGCATGTTAGAGATCGAACTGGAAACATTTCCGTAGGACAAAGTTATAAAAAATTAAATTTAATATAGAATAGAGGTCCTTGAATAAAGAAAATATTCATAGAATTGCTGAAAATTATGTTAGAACGATATTGGTCACACATAAGTTTGAATCTGAAAAATCTGGGCAGGGATTATTTTTCTAAGTAATAAATTCTAGAAATATCGTTTAAAAACAGGAGATTATGTTAGAAAAATCTTGCTGATTTGAATTGGACTTTTGAATGACTTAATTTAGTGAATTAAATAAATTAGTAACATAGAGAATAAAATTGGACTAATCTAGAATTTGTATAAAATTGTGGACTAATCTGTTGATTAAAGGGTTTGCTAATAACCCTTTAACATTCAAATTCTCCTACCCCTACACAATTTAAATTAAATTTTAATAAATTTTAATCCCCAACCACCCTATTCTCAACCCTATTTAACACAAAATTTAAAGACCACTCACCACCCCCAACACTCCATTCCCGAAGCACCACATTGCATGCATATAGGATTCCCTGTACGATGGCAGGAATCTTGCACCCCTACCCCGCGTAGTTGTATGTCCTGCCACCTTGCCACCCCTGCAGAGTCTGTTCAAAGACGGGCTGTAAGCCCTTCGTCTTTGGCATTGTTCAAAGATGAATTGTAGACAATTCAACTTTAGCTCGGTTTGTTTTTTAATTAAAGAGGGGATCCACGCAAACACACCCCTACACCATCACAATAACCCAAAAACAACAAACATATAACAACACCCAACCCTGCAAACTGCTGTAGTTCATGTTCTATATATCTTAATCTTTTGTTCCATGTTTCCACAATTTCAAAAGGGTATTAGTCCTCTTTAATAATTTGATTTTTTTTTATAACCTGCAAACTTTGGCAGGTGTATTGTAATGATCCCATCATTACAATATTAAGCAATGTTATCATGCTATATTTTAAAGATTATTTGTATTATATTTTTAAAATTTTTATTCGAAAACAGACACGATAATATTCAAGCACATCCATGCAATTGATTATGCAAGAAACCATGTTTAACTAATTCAATTAACTTTTTTTGATAAAATACATATTCATTATATAGTTTATGTTCGAGTTTCGTGACTCTTCCTTTTAATAATGTTATCTTCAAATATAGATGTGTGATTATTGTGTAAAAACGAGATGATTATAATTGATGTCATTTACTCTTTTGGATCATTATACCCATGTTTTTTTGCTCGCTATAAAAGGAGGTATTCCTCCTTTCATTTTCATACGGAGTTTCATTTGCTTTTTTTCATAAGCTTTCTAAAGCACTTTTTGCTTTTTAGATTCTTTTAAATTTATTTTCTTTTTTGGCCTAATACAATTTTCCCCTAAAGTATACTTGATTTCTCGACTTGTCCCCTAAACTTCATTTTGCTCACTTTTTTCTCTTAAACAATTCGCCGTCACCCATTTTGCCCCATTCCGTTACCCTTTTCCGTTAAAAAAATTTCAGCCAATAATATCCTGCCACGTCATCAACGTATTGACTAAGTCAATCCGTCTGGTTTTATATAAGGGGTAAATGACGTGTCAAGTCTGTTAGGTTTGTTTTTTGTTCAATTTAGTCACTGAAAAGTCTATTTTACCTTAAATTGACCCCTATTTGTTTCTAATTTTTATAATTTCATCCATTATTTGTTATTATTAATAATATTATTTTATTAAATGATAATATTTAATAAAAACAAATATTTTAATACTAAATTAGTAATTTTTTAGATTCGAATTACAATTATATTCTAATTATTAATTCTAATTTCACTATATTTGAATTATAGTTTTTGAGTAAAATTTAAATTATATTCGAAACATGTTCGTATTATTCGAATCATATTCAAATTATATTTGAATCATCTTCTAATTATATTCGAATTATTAATTCGAATTTTGCAATATTTGAAATATATTTTTTAGCAATATTCAAATTATATTAGAATTATATTTGAACCATGTCTATATTATATTCGAATCATATTCAAATTATTTTCAAAATATAATTTGAATATGATATTTCGAATGTAATTCGAATATGATTCGAATATAATATGAACATGATTTGAATATAATTCTAATATAATTACATGCTTTTTCAAATATTATATTCGAATCATATTCAAATTATATTCGAATCATGTTTAACAGGTAATTATATTCGTATCATGTTCATATTATATTCAAATCATGCTCGTATTATATTCGAATCATATTTAGAATATAATTTGAATATGATTCGAATATAATATGAACATGATACAAATATAATTACATATTAAACATGATACGAATATAAGTACCTGTTAAACATGATTCGAATATAATTACCTGTTAAACATGATTCGAATATAATTACCTATTAAACATGATTCGAATATAATAGTTCAAAAACATGTAATTATATTAGAATTATATTCGAATCATGTCCATATTATATTTGAATCATATTCAAATTACATTCGAAATATCATATTCAAATTATATTTCGAAAACAATTTTAATATGATTAGAATATAATATGAACATAATACGAATATAATTACATGTTAAACATGATTTTAATATAATTACATGTTAAACATAATTCGAATATAATAGTTGAAAACCCATGTAATTATATTAGAATTATATTCGAATCATGTTCATATTATATTCGAATCATATTCAAATTACATTCGAAATATCATATTCAAATTATATTTCGAAAATAATTTGAATATGATTCGAATATCATATAGACATGATTCAAATATAATTCTAATATAATTTGAATTTTGCTAAAAAAATATATTTCGAATATTGCAAAATTCGAATTAATAATTAGAAGATGATTCAAATATAATTTGAATATGATTCGAATATAATACAAACATGTTTCGAATATAATTTAAATTTTACTCAAAAACTATAATTCAAATATATTGAAATTAGAATTAATAATTAGAATATAATTGTAATTCGAATCTAAAAAATTACTAATTTAGTATTAAAATATTTGTTTTTATTTATTTTTATTAAATATTAACATTTAATAAAATAAATTATTAATAATAGCAAATAATGGACGAAATTATAAAAATTAGAAACAAATAGGGGTTAATTTAAGGTAAAAATAGACTTTTCAGTGACTAAATTGAACAAAAAACAAATCCGACAGACTTGACATGTCATTTACCCTTTAAATAAACCAGACGAATTGACTTAGTCAATCCGTTGATGACGTGGCAGGATGTTATTGGCTGAATTTTTTTAACGGGATGGGGCAAAATGGGTAACGACAAATTATTTAAGGGGAAAAAGTAGGCAAAATGAAGTTTAGGGGGCAAGTTGGGAAATCGGGTATACTTTAGGGGGGAAAAGTTATATTAAGCCTTTCTATTTTAGTTCTTCATAATTTTTTTTGGTTTTTCAGTTCTTTTCTTAAAAAATAATATTATTTGAATTCTATTTTTTCTTATTTGGTGAACGAAATTTGAAAGATTATACTAATATTTCGAGACAACGTTTAATTTTTTGAATTACACTAATGCAGGATAATCAGCTTCTAAGGCATTGACTACACGATACATTAATGAATTTTGAAAGTTTCATTTATTTATTTATTATTTTTGTAATAGCCCGTGCTAATATTTTTTATTTGTGGTAAATATTTTCTAACAAGTTGGAAACAGTTTTCAAATTACTAGAAAACGATAATGTTTGTCGCCAACAACAAATCCATCCATAATTTCTCTAAACTTGAACCATTGGACGAATCAAACTATCGACGTTGTCACAAAGAATATTAATATTTTTTTTGAACTATTTGAGGTATTGAAAAGTAACCCTTAGAGTTAGAGAAGTGGTAGCCAAGACGGCTACAACTAAGAGGATGACAAATAATAGAGATGAAAATTACTAGATTTTAGTATTTTACTATGTAGGCCAAAATAATTAATTTGTTAGGCCATTACCACCAAGTGGTTTATATAGCTCTTAGAGAGATTTAACCGTCTGCCACTAAAGATGGGTCAGGCAGTTAATCCTGATGAGCTTGTTACAAAAAATTTAACAAACCAAATAACCATCTAAACAGATTCACAAAAAAACATTTACGATGAAAGCTTTAACATTCACCATATTTCCTTTGTTCTTGTTGTGACTTGCTTCGAGTAAACACCAAGTTGTGACCGAAACTCTCTAACATTGATAGCAGACAAGGGCTTTGTAAAAACATCAGCAATTTAATGTTCAACAAGAATGTAATTAACCTCTATTTTGTTGAAGTACAAGAATGTTGCATCATTATGAGAATCATGAAAGGACCATGTTGGCGATCTAGCTGACATATTGTGATTCAAACCAGATGTTGATAGAGGTTGCACCACATGTTTAGGACATGGCACATAATCTAGTATTGTAGCTGGCACATTATCAGGCACAACTTTAGGCTCAATAGTAGTAGGAGAAGGAACTGACTCGAAGGAAGGCTCAAGAGAAGAATTTATGGTTGTGTCAGATTGAACAGGTAGAGGAAAACTAGCTTACCAAAATTTCTCATTAGAAACTTTCATCTTGGAGCTTGAGTTCACAAAAGGAAACACCATTTCATTGAATCAAACATGTCTCGGCACAAAAACCCGACCAGACTCATCAAGGTGCTGGTAGCCATGGTGTCTAGGCGAGTAACCCAGGAACACACAAGAACACAATCGATAAGAGAATTTGTGATTGTTGTAGGGTCAAAGGAAAGGGAAGCCAAGGCAGCAAAAGACCTTTAGAAAGTCGTACTCAGCCTTCTTTCCATAGAGAACCTGATGAGGGGAACGACTCTGTAAGACATTCGTGGGTAGGAGATTAATTAAATAAACTACACTGAGTATAGCATAAGACCAATATTTTTTAGAAACAGAAGACTGAGCCATCAAAGTCAGATTAGTATCCGTGACGTATCGATGTTTTCTCTCCACAACATCGTTCTTCTAGGCGGTATGAGGACACGTGAGGCGATGCTTAACATCAAGCTTTGCAATTGTAAATTCTAGAAACCGAAACTCACCACCTCCATCAATATGATCTACAAGAAGCTTGGTAGAGAACTGAGTTGTGAAACCAATATTTTAATTTTGATATAACTAAAAACCTAAGGACTAAATTGAAAATGTCAAAACGAATTTTTAAGTCCTCAAAACATCCCCATATGATTTTAAGATTATGCCAAAGTTAAAAACAAAGTTTTCAAATATTTTTCTAAGTGTTTAAAGCCGAAACAGTGATTTTCAAGTCCCTGTTTCGAAACGTTTTCATCACTGCCAACCCCTGTTCCGAAACGCGTATCGAAACGGATTTAGAACACTTGAACCCGTATCAAAACGGCTTCATGCGTTTCGAAATTGTTCTTCATTTTTGATTTGAAAACTATAACGGTTATAATATTATTTAACTAATTTTTCAAAGATTAATACGGTGTTTCGAAACGGGATCAATCAGTTTCGAAACGACCCTTTACAGTAGCCAAACTGTTTCGAAACGAGACCATGTGTTTCGAAACGGTTCTTCATTATGATTTGAAAATATGACCGTTGTAAAAGTTTTTAACTGATTTTTTAGAATCGGTTAGGGTGTTTCAAAACGGGCTTAGGCTGTTTCGAAACGACCCTTTCCAGTGGCAAAAGTGTTTCGAAACGGCTTTAACACGTTTCGAAACGGGCTCTTAAATGCACCCAACGGCTCTTTCTATTTTAGTCAGTTCCGAAACAGGTACCCCGCGTTTCGAAACGAGTTGTTGCAGACTGCATTTATGGAGGTGAGATAACATCCCCAACGGCTCTATTGATGAGTGCAACAACCACAACGACTAGAAATCAATGAGAAGGTATAAAAGGGACCTCAAAAAGCTCCAGCAACAATTATCGATCCAAAAAACAAATATCCATACATTAAATTCAAGCATTTGTGCAAAAATCTCATATTGTCTAGAAACCCCAATTGTAATTTTCATTCTTATCTTGTTCAATTGGGTTGAGTGCTTGTAATTGGGCTACAATTTGTGTTGAGAGATACTCTATTAGCCATCAAATTCTTTGTTACCTTGTTGTGAGGATTGGGTTAAATTTTGGGTAGAAAATTTAACCGAAATTGTAAGGGTTGCCTCCTTAGCCTAGAAAAGGGGAAGAGCAATTAGTGGAATTGTTGCAAATCCTTAGTGAAGCTAAGGTAGTGGATGTAGAGTTCATTTGGAACTTGAACCACTCTAAAATCCCTTGTCAATCTTTTTAATTTGCAATTTCCACCACACAAACTTTAAAAATCCAATTCACCCCCCTTTTGGTTCATATCGATCTTTCGATCCACTCAACATGAGTTAAAATAAACTTATAAAATAGTTCGAATGAGTGCCTCTAATTTATTATGAAGTAAGTATACCCAACAATTCCGACTGTACAAATCAACAAACGAAACATAATACTTGTAAACAGAGAACAGAATAAGGGAATGACAACATACATCTATCTCAACCAATTCAAAAGAATGTGTATATACAATGTTGGAAGGTACAAAGGGAAGCTTATGGCTTTTCCAAAGCTTACAAGCATTAGAAAGTATCAAATTTCTAGGGGACACAATCTTATTTAGAGTCATACTAACTACATTTGGGGCTAGATGACCTAGCCTCTGATACCAAATCTAGTAAGACTTAGCACTTAAGAAAGGTCCAACAGTAGTAGTGTGTAGAAGAACGCCTTATGAGGATAAAGATGATGATAGGCTAAAAGTATATAACCCATCACGTTGAACCCCCTCCAAAAGGACAGTGCTAGTACCCTCATCCTTCACAAAGCATGTACTAGAATGAAATTCAAAGAAAACGTTCTTGTCATGAGCAAATTTAGAAACTGAAAGTAAGTTCTTTGAAATCTGTGGAACACAGAGAAGATTGATAAGCAAAAATTTCCTCTAAAAAGTACCAATCACAGAATCGCCAATATTTGAAATATCTAGTTGGGAACCACCACCCAGAAATACCTTACCCTTACCATTAAAAGGACAAACACCTTACATATGTTGCGGATCATGAGTCATATGGTGTGTTACACCGGAGTCAATGTAGCATTTATTCTCAGCATTTCTATTGCGAGAGGAGAGAGTATTCACTTGAGCAGAAGGTGAGCCAGAAGAGGCAGCATCTTCAGAAGACCTTGCAGGCTTGGTAACAAACGGATTATAGCAATGCTCAGCACAGTGACAAGTGTTAACATGCACCTCATGTGAATTATAATGACAAAAGTGAGCTTGTGACTGTGAATCAAGAGTAGATGTGTGACTGAAATGAACTTGTGACTGTGAATCAGAGGAGAACTTATGAGTTTAAGACTTAACTCCTTTGTCAAAGTGATGCCAACATCTATTAGCCACATGACCTAGCTTACCATGGATCTATCATTGTGGCCGAGATCGACCACGATACCTATTGTTAACATCAATAGAATGTTGCGACGGTTGAGAAGAAACTCTAAACTCAGTGGCAAGCACTTGTTCATTAGAATTGGAGGCGCGAGATTTATTGCAGTATGCTGAGTATAGTTGATTCCAATCGTCACACGTAGTGGATCCATGACTATGGTCTTGGCATCAACAAAATAAGAAATTGTTTACTGAAGGGAGTATGGTTCACGGCTGGTGGTGATTACAGCAACGAACGACTCATATTCAACGAAGAGGCCATTGAGGATTGTAGCCAACTGTTCAACTTTAGAGATCTTACTTCCACAAACCAAAAGGAGGTCATAAATCTCTTTGATCTATGTAATGTAAGACCGCATCGAACTTGAGCCCTTCTTGATGGACCGGAGGCGACAATGGAGATGTATAACCTTGGTGGTTGAAAGGTGGGCATACAGATCAGTCACAATAGACCACACAGCGGCGGTCGTCTCAGTACCAACGAGTTGCGATAGAATACCAGCAAGCATTGTGGACAGAAGCCAAGACGCTAAGGAGCTGTCTTGCTTACAAAATTGAACATACGCTAGATTAGGGACTTTTTCACCATAATTGGTGATAATAAGTTTCACCGGAATATAAATGGATTCGTCAAGGAAGTGCTCCAAAACATGACCACGAATCATAAGGAGCACTTGCTCCTTTCACAACAGAAAATTATTCCCATCAAAATGAACACTCACTTTTTTGTTGGAAAAAATAGGACTAGGTTGATTATCGAGAACGAAGAAGCTGCCATTATCGAAATCATCAAAGAATTCTTCAACAGGTGGCATCGGAAAAATAAGATGAAAAACGAATCAAAGGAAAAGAAACATTGTGGTAGAAAGAGAGAGGAAATATCGGACCAAGAAGCAACCCTCTGATACCATATTGAAAAGTAACCCTTAGGGTTATAGAAGAGGTAGCCAAGACAGCTACAGAGAAGAGGATAACAAATAATAGATATGAAGATTAGGGTATTTTACTATGTAGGCCAAAACAATTAACTTATCGGGCCAATACTACCAAGTGGTTTATATAGCTCCTAGAGGGCTTTAATCGTCTACCACTAAAAATGGGCCATGCAATTAAGCCCGGTGAGCTTGTTACAACAAATTTAACAAACAAAATAACCATCAAAACCATCTAATCAAATCCACAAGAAAACCATTACAATGAAAGCTTTAATATGAGGTAGATTATGTCTTATGTGATGCCCTCACTAGCCAAACTGAAGAAGCTATCATCGCTACCATAGACAATGAAACTAAAACCGAGTTCAACAAGGATAACAAACTGGTCATAGGTCACATGTTAAGCCACATGCATGTTGTAAAAATATAAGATTACTTAGTACATTTCAAATAATCTCACATCTATCTTTTATAGTATTTATTTTGTGTTTAAATATAAAGTCTTCGTATTGGGTTTGAAAGAGAAAAATATGATGGTGGTCGTGCGCACACAAGGTTTGGCTAAGAAGTCCAAATCGTCTGATATCCCCAAGGACATGAACTAGAGGCTCGATTTATTTTAATTTTGAAAATTCATTTTTTACCATTCATTTTTTGATTAATTTTAAACATTAATTTTAAATTAAAGTATCTTTATTCTTAAACACTAATTTTATTTTTGATAGATTTGCCCTTGATTAACGCTATTTTTAAATACTTTTTTGGGCATGTATGGTACTGTAAATACCATGCACATATGTCTTCAAAAATCCAAAGTAGAATTTACTTACCTTCTTTTCTTCTCTCTCATTTTAAACACGTTTATTGGTTCTTTGATCTTTCTGTTTCCTGCTAAATCCTAGAGGGTACACTTAACCGCAAAATATCCTTAAAGAAAATGTCTAGTGCACGCCTCAAGTAAGTCCCTTTTCAAAAAATTTTGGTTTAACCAAATATTTTTCCTACAATCTCTAGCAACATCTTTGATTTATTTGTTAAAGACAAATTCGTAAAATTCATATTGAATATTTCGCAATAGAAACGCGGTGCAAATAATGCTGGAATCAAGAAGTACGCTGTTGGGGAATGTTGAAGTTCCAAATGATCAATGGAAAACCTATCATGGACAAGGTGCATGCTTACGAGAAGCTGATTTCCAACATCCTAGTTGAAGGGATAAAAGTTGTAAAATCACCAGAAATAATGTTGTTTGAGAAATTACTCAACTCATGGTCTGACTATCAGAATCTTTTGAAGCACAAGAAGCAAAACATCTCCATGAAAGAGCTGATTTGCAACATGAAAAATGAGAAAGTAAATTGCCTTAAAGAAAAAGATTTTGTTTTTACAAATGAATTATCTTTTAAACATAACAAGTTCAAGAAGATTACCAACCTGTAGAAAATAAAGAGACATGTGAGAATGGGGTCATGGTGGCCGGAGAATATAGAACGGCGGTGAAAAAGTTAACGACGGCTACTAACAAAATATAACTATGAAAAGTATTATGATATTTCTATTAGAAATTGATTGAAAGGTACAAATAAATGAGTTGTTAACATACTTTTATAGCCCAGAATATAACTACCAAGCCTAGACGTTTCTAGTTTGTCTAGATGATTCTAGTTAGGCTAGATACAACTAAGTCCAGATACTTTTAGTATCTCTAACATTCACCCCACTTTATCAACTTTTTTATCCTCTTATAGCTATTTAGATTCTAACATTCTCCATCCATACTTTCTTAACCAATCTCAATCTTCTTCAAATTGTTGATTCTCAAGAAAAAGAATCTTGAGCTGGTTCTTGATCAAAATATAAACCAAACAAAAAAAAAGTTTTCATTCATCCGAAATTCCTTCAAAAAATGTATTTCTTATTTGGTGGTTTATTGAGAATCGAATGTGTTCTTCTTCCTTTCATTCTTTTTTACTCACTTTTCTGGCTTACTTTTTTCATCCAGAATACCTTCAAAACTATTTTTTTCTTCTTCGTTGTCTATCTTCTTCAACACTTATTCGATCTTTCTTTTTGTTTGAAGCAAAGCGGTCAAGCTACAAGTTTTCGAATGCAATCTGAAATCTCTCTTGGACAAGAAAACATCCTCTTTTGTCTGGTTAAGGAGAGCAAGGTTGTTAAACTCTTTAACTCTCCCCATAGATTTTCTTTCCCGCAAACCTTGTTAGTAAGCTAAGATTTCAGGTTTACAAGGTGAAAGATGCAATAAACAATGAAGCTCTCAACATTTAATAGCAACAAATTATCACTATCACAAGGTAGAGATTGAATCAAAGAACCATATCAAACCTCTTATGCTTCACATTATATGACAACCAGTAACCACAAATGGGAGTAGCAATACAAATCTCTAGCACACCAGTAGTACCAAGGAGAATTCGAAGCAAGCTTTGGTAGCACACATCAAAAAACAGATGAAGACCAATTATCAAATCAGATTTTAAGACTTGGCAAACTATTTTCCAATTCTTGCATCAACATAAATTATTGGACAACAATCCATATTCAATATCCCTCAAATCATTCACCAACAATGAATGTCGAAACCCTTGCAACATGTATGGCGACAAATATGGAGAACACGACCTCAACACCATAGAAAAACAAACATAGCATTGAGCAGCAAGAAAGGAAAACATCGAAGCTATTATTCAATTAGAACCTAATCTAATAAAAGTGAACTACAAAAAAACTCAAAATTAAAGAAGCGTTGAACTAAATCAACGGCTCATATTGAATCTAACGCCTCACTTGACTATCAGTCAGCAAAGAACCAAACCAACACCATATCCAGTGAAACAAGCTAACTGGTTAGAAATGTCGAATAACTGACATATCTCATCACTAAATCCACATCATCAGTAACTAGATAAGAAAAAAATGAAGCAACGACGAGGAACTCTTACCAAAACTGATTTAGCCTCCATGTCACAACCATGTAACACATGAAGAGATTGGACATTGAGTGAATCGATCTCTCACGATCGTGATTTTTTCGGATCCATCAAATAAGAGAGGATTTATCGAAGAAGAAAGCAACGACAAAGATTACTCAAATTTTGCGAGAGAGGAAGTCAATTGGCGAACAACAAGATCGTCGGCGAAGAGCTAAGATTGCTTCGATGACTAACGAACACAATGGAATGATGAACCATATCTAAAATCGAGAAAGCAACATCTACGACGATGACACTCAGGATCATTGGTGATATTGGTGATATGATGATCGGAAACAAAATGCACAAATCAAATCTGAAAATTAATGAGCATCGAATGATTCTCCAATGGTGATGGAATCAAGAAACGGTGGGAAAACAAATTGCGATGAACCAAACCAAATGGTAGAAACACAATAAGGACGACGTCGGGATCAACGACAAAAGCGGAGCGGAAGACAAAACGGCGCCAGGATCTTCAATGGCGAATGATACTACGTGAGAACTCGAGCATGGTGGCCAAAAATGATGATCGGCGGTGGAGTGTTAATGAAGGTGATGAAGGACAGAGTATTCTAGAGAGAGATTAAATGGAAAGTAATCTACTAAAAATGGAATTATTCAGTGTATTAAGCTCATTACAAAATGTAGACTTATATAACACTAAACTACTAACAAAATTAACAAAACTACCGGGTTGAAACAATTGGCCCAACTGACACCAAATTGATAAGAAATTAATAACTAATTATATTTATTCTCTAACATTCACCATGCTTTCTTCCTTCTTCTAAAAATTCAATCTTCAATATTCTTCAAGTTAATGAGTGAGCAAAAGAATCACAGTGAGCTGGTACATGAACACAAGATTCAAGTAATTTTCTCCTTTCTCCATTCTTCCTTTTCTTCTTTGAACTCTTTTTTTCTTTGTTATTTTTTTTCATTCTGATTATTCTTTGACTATATAATCTCAGCTTTTAAAAGCTAATAATGGCTTGGTCAATCTTTGTTTCTTTCTTTCCTTGAACGGTTGATCAACGAACTTTTGTTACATCTACTGTTGTGCCCAGTGTACTGGACAGAAGCTGTTTTAACTCTCTTTATTTTCTTCTTCTTCTACCACTTGATAATGGCTTGATCAACGTCTTAACTTCTTCCTTTCCTTGAACATCTGATCAGCTAATAAGTTTTTCTTCATCTTCTTCACTCAAACATTTATCTTTCATTGATATTCTTTCTCATCCTTCAATTGTTTATTATCAGCTTTTTGAAAGCTGTTAATGGCTTGATCAGTGTCTTCACGTCTTCCTTTCCTTGAACGTCTGATCAACTAAAAGTTTTATTGGTACACTTTCTATTTAACAATTTACTGTTATACATTGTCTTCTTTTTTGTTATATTTCTTCATCTTTTCTTTTGAATCATCACCATTATTCACATCATTATTTCTCACATGTATCCAAAAACAAATAAAGAAGATAGTGTTTGAAACTTATAAATGGATGCTAGGATTTTAAGCTACTAGCTCCACAAATAAGAACCTAACCTAAGCCAAAGAAGAGCTGAGAGACTCTAATGCAAACCAATCTCAATCAAATAAACCAGTAGATGAACATCACCATGCCATGTGATTTTTGAGCAAATAATCCAATGAACCTCAAATTGTGAATCACCTTAAGTAGCTGCCGACTAATATATCATTTATCCAAAGATCACTTAATTGCTCATTAACATCCTACTAAAAACACAAACTAGAACAGAGCAACATTCAACATTCAAACTAACACCAGCCAATCGAAGTGCACCAACAAACCATATAAAAAATCAGGAGTGCATAAACCATACCTCACTCAACTACATAAATGAACAATCAGGATTAAGAAAAACCAGTGATACGATAAAGATTTCTCAAATTTCAACAAACAACAACAGCATGTGTGGGAATTATATATTGCACAAATGAACAAGTGTAGATTTCACCAGTCGAACAAACTCTGATGCGACTAAATACGAGTAGAAAAGATATTCAAAATGCAGAATCTCCGACAAGAAGCTCAAACCATAGAGACATTGAAATATGACATAATCAGATCGAAAGACTTAGAGAAGTGCAGTATGACACATGAGTAGATCGATTGAAAATCGAGTGAATCAATCTCTCTAACGATTATGACTTTTTTTTTATCCTTAAAAACAATCGATGATAATCAACAATAACAGTAGTGACAGATCTGGTTGACCGACGAACCAAATAAGAAATATCATATTTTGATCAAATCTGAGATTTGAAATGAGGATGTGGACGGCGATTGATGAAAACAAAGAGCAATTGAAGCAGCGGTCGAAAGTAAGGAGAAAGACTCATGACGGAAGTGACTTAGATGAAGGAGAATCTTAGATTGGAAGTAGAAGCGTGGAGATTCAACGAAGCTTGTGTTTATCGAGTAACACGATGGTGAGAACGAGAAATGGAAGATCAAATTTATTGAAGTTGGCATCAGAAGAGAATATCGTCAGACCGTTGATGGCGAATGATATCATGTGAAGACTCAGGCATGGTGGCCGAAAATGATGATCGGCGGTGGAGTTAGGGGCGGAACATCACGGGGTCTATAGGGATGTGGCCCCCGCCAACTTGTTAATTTCTTTAGGAAAAAAGGTAAAATCAGTGTTGTAATCTTTCAATTTTTATAAAATTTTATTTTAGCCCCCCTCAAAACTTTTAGTCTCATTTTGGTCCCATCCTTTACTAATTTCTAGTTCCGCCCATGGGCGGAGTGTTGATGAACGACATTGTATTCTAGAGAGAGATTAAATGGAAAGTAATCTACTAAAAATAAAATTATTCAGTGTATTAAGTTCATTACAAAAGGTGGGCTTATATAACTCAAAACTATAACAAACTACTAACAAACTTAACGGGCTGAAACATCTGGCCCAATTGACACCAAATTGCTAGGAAATTAATAACTAATTATATTTATTCTCTAACAAGAAAAACTTACAACTGAAGAAATCAATTAACTTCAAGAAATCGAGAATATGCCAAAAGTCTAACAACTCAGTGTGTTACTAACTTACTATGTGTGGGACAAGTCATAACACAAAGCATCTCAATGCTTTCGTCTCTTTGACCGCCCTAAAGATCATAATCGTAATGAAACCAAGTCATGAACAAGTTTAATTCAGAATCTATATGAGGTGATTGTCGTTGTGGGCTCTGAGGTTAACTTGGTGAAAAATCATTCTTAGTGGATAGGAAACATAAGCTCTTCCAAATACTTTTGTGACAATGGATAAATGTTCACCGAGTTTGAGAATGCTTCTAAAGGTAAACAAGTCTACATGAAAAAACTCTAGCAACTCATAAGTATATTGTAAAGGACTATCCGAATACCGGCTAATGATGTTGTCGCACCTATGTATCTAGCTGTGTGGATAAGGTACCCTTGTGATTATAGTATAGTTGTGTGGACAATGTACTATTATTACTTATTATATAGTCGTGTGGACACAGTATCATTATAATGATATGTGCTCGAATATTGGTTTTATAGTGATTCTACGATGTGATATGCTTCCTAGCTATTAGGCTTAGTTGTTTATACTCGTGCTTCTCGACTTATATTTGTGTTGCATGTTTATATTTATGAATTACATGAAGTATAACAGAGTAGTAATGTGACATTGATCTTGTAAAGCTCATCATGTTGATTGTTTCCGTTCACAAGTTAGTACCAATTTGGTGAAACAATGTCTAAACCAGAATTTAAAGTACGGGAAAACAAATTAAATGTTCTTTTTCTTTCTAAAAAATAATAAATCATGGACAGACACTAAATCATGCATACAAGTTTTAGTATGCTGATGTTGGTGAAGAAGAAAGCTTAGTTTTACCAACCACGACTCCCCACGTTAACATGGCTTCTCAAACATTATATCATTATCCATTTTCACACTAGTCCATTTTTATTCGCTTGGAGACTTATCCCTCTAATTATTAAATACATATATAATACGAAAACGCTAATTTATTATATACGAATGTACCTAACTATTTATTTAATTGAATTAATTAGTACTTATAGAAAACAACATCTCTTGTCTTTTATTGTGACAAGTGTAAACCGAGAGCAAATTAAATCGTTGTAGGTAATTTGATGAGACCTGGGTTAAACAAGCTATCGTATTTTTTTCTTTTGCTTGTTTTTTTAATTTCCAAAAACAAAAAAAAAATAGAGGAAAAATTGCAAACCAACATCAAGGAATTAGTGAGAAAAAAACTAATTTTAGATTCCAAATAAAGAATAAAATCAGATTTTGACAAGTTAAAATATTCAGTTGCGGCTAAGTTTCTTCTTGATTTTGCAGGTTTAAATTCCCCGACATGCCACAGTTTCGTTGTTTGAAAGGTCGTGCAATGGGCGGCCAAAGACCTTCGGAACTTTCCCCTCCAAAGTCCAAACCAATAAAATAACTTTTTTCTTCTAAGAAAACAAAATTGATCTCTACCTGACATGTCAGTTTATCAACGAGGGTTTCGCCGTAATCATAGGAGGCAGTGTACAATAATTTTGAAGTATGTTTATGGCTTTGTTCATGTAATCTTATGGATTAGCAGCGTTCAAAGATTTTAAAGGTTTTATGTAATTTATTAAAATATAATTTTTAATTTTAAAATTTTAAATTTTTTTATTTGTTGTGTTCGTATTAGACTTATTTTTGAATAAAAAATAAACTTAACAAAATACAACATCGTTTTGCTTTTCTAATGTGTTTTACTAAAAGTTTAAAATTAATCTTTTACTTTTCTCTTTTAAATATTTAACTTAATTTATTTTAAAACTATTCTTTGTATGAGATCCTATTCATAACCACCTTTGATTAGAACTAAAATGAGTTTATATATATGGATACAATCCATACACGTAAACCTTGATTAGTTTTACACTAATTGATGACTATTGGATAAATAAAATTGAAAATGAGGAGATTTTTAAGGGAAAAAAAATTAATTTTTAGTTGTATTCATACATTTCACTCATCCAATGATCATCAATTAATATAAAACTAATCGAGCTTTAAATAATGTAAGTGAATCATAATCCTATATATATATATATATGATAAATCCTAATTTTAATCATGATCCCACCTAAAGGGAAGGAGAATGGAGACTCTAGGGGAAGGAAGGACAGTGCTCCTAGTAGGTCTAGAGCCCATGACTTAAGGAAACTTGAGGGAACAAAGATGAACAACTTGACCAGCCGGCCAAATATACTTGCTCAATAGTGTAAGTGAATCCTATTGTTTGCCTGTCATATATATTGTGCTTCAGCTTTAGAGGAATCTTGGGTTTATTTATTTCTCACGAAGTTACCCATCTTTATATGATCTATTGTTTGCCTGTTAACAAAATCTGATAGAGATTTTCTTTCTATTTTTTTATATAGATGATTTTGAAACCATGCAAAGAATTCATGAACTGTGCCATGTAAATCATAAACAAGGTAAAAAGATGCTCGAAAATAATTATAAAAAAAGACTGTCTGGTGATTGGATCAATTGTTGCGGAATAATTGCATTTTATTTGTAACTTTCACATGGTTATCTTCACCAGATGCATGCTTTTGGTACATATAGTGGTAACGAGAGTCAACCTTACCCATATTAGGTTAATGTTGATCTATAACTATGCTCGGGTTTTTCTAAATTATTAGGTTCATATCTTTAAATATACCAACACATATCAAACATAAGAATCGAATATATATATACACAAGAGTAATTACTAGGTTGATATAGATATAGGGGTGATAATGAGCTTGACCGGCTCGCAAGCTACTCGAGTTCGACTCGAGTGAACACGATTCGAACTCGTCCTCGGCTTAAGACCTTAACAAGCCGAGCTGAGCCGACCCAAACTCGGCTAGAGACACTTGTATGTTTCAATGTTGTTAACGTGTTATCATAGTTAAATACTTTAAATCATTTTCACTTTGTGGACTTGTATATTTTAGATTACTTGTGGACTTTAAAAATAAATATTATTTTTTCCCAAATAAGTTTTCACATGTTATTTTTCAAAACTTCAAAAAATATTAAAAAAACTTGAAGAAAGCAACAAGCTGAGCTCGAGCCGAACTAAGCTCAAACTGTCCAATTCGAGTTCGAGCCCAAACCGAACCTGCCCAGACTCAGGCTCGACTCGTTATCACCCTTATATAGATATATACGTACTTAATTTAAAAGCGGGGTATCAGCTGTTAGTATTAACAGTTGGATGTCTATTATCCGAATTAATTTTTTAACAAAACTTATTTTAAAAAAATGGAATGATTAAATTTTGATATTAAGGGAATTCAAATACTTCAATTAGTATGGGTTCATTTATTAACCAGTTTTAATATTTGTAAAATATTCTATGTATCTGCGGTGTAAAATTTGTTTTTCGTAAGCGCTTAGTTTTAGAGTTTAGAGATTATAGTTTAAGGTTTAGTGTTAGGGTTTTAGTGTTTGTGGTTAGGCTTTAAGGTTTTGGAATGGATTGTATGTTTAAAGTTTAAGGTTTATAATTTAGGGGTAGAGATTTAAGTCCCCTAAAAAGATATGTGACAACTTTAGAAATCCGTTTGTAGAAAAAAAAAACTTTTCACTGGCAATGCATCAAATAATTAGCCTTAATAAAATTAATAAATGACGAAAAATAAACTTAACTAGTAGTCCAATGAAAAGGAGGATGGTGCTCATCATTAGAGATTCGAATTCGGACAGTTTTGCAATTACCCAGGACTACTAAAAAATAAACGATGAAAAATTCAATTTCGGTTTTATAAATAAACGAATAGCGAATGATCAATCTGCTGCCTCCTTTAAACAGAAAAATAATCTTCTGCCTCTTTTTGGTGCCCTTTTTATGCTCCAACACTGAAAAATACTAAAAAATTAAATTATAAGTCATAACCCTAAATTTTAAATTCTAAACCCTACATCCTACCTCCTAAAAACACACCCTACCCCAAATTCCCTAAACCTGAACCATAAACCTTAAACCCCAAACTCTAAAATTAAATTTTAGTATAAAATATAAATAAAAGCACCGAAAAGTACATAGTATTTATATTCCCTTTAAATGGAGTTGTAAAGAGAGATGTGTATAGGATTTATATTCCCTTTAAATGGAGTTGTAAAGAGAGATGTGTTTGTACCAATCTAACTAATGTATAATATTAATTTGATAGTTCATGTGGAGTTCAAAGGATTAAAATCCAAATGAAGAACTTTTAGGTTGATGCCAGTTGCCCATTCAGGACAGGGAGCGAGTTTGGCGGTTACCGTGTCAGATATTTAAGTTCATTTTGGAAGAATGTCACACTCATTTGCCACGATCTGGCCGTCCCTTTGCTGTACTTTGTTTTTTGGTTGTGTGTATAAAATTATAACATTCGCCATTCATGCTTATTGTATTCAATGGAAGACTCCCACGTTCTCACATTTAAAAAAGGAAGGAAACTAAGAGTATTATTCCAAGAGTCCATACGCGTGATAAAAATTATGAACCCTTTTTCGGTACTTCTAATTATGTTCTAACATTAAAAAATACAATAAAATTAAATTTTAAATTTTAACCTTAAATTCTAAATCCTAAACCCTATACTCTATACTCTATACCTAAAAAATACACTATGCACTAAATTTCCTAAACCCTAACCATAACTCCTAACCTAAAACCCTAAACCCTAAACCCTAAACCTAATTTTAAGTGTATGGCATAAATAAAGGGGTAAAAATCTCTTGCCCCTAACCATGCCTCCTTCTATGCCCCCTGCCTAAAAATACATAAAAATTAAATCTTGCCCCATAACCTTAATTTTCATATCCTAAACCCCAAACCCTAAAAAATGCACCCTACCCCTAATTTCTTACACCCTAACCCTAAACCCCAACCTTAAATCCCAAACTCTAAACCCTAAACCCACTATTTTAAAGTGGGACACAAATGGGACATACTTTGGGGCAGATGATTTCCATCCTAAATAAAGGCACCGAAAAGAGTCCATCCCCGCGTGCTTCATTCTCTTGCAGCCCTAACTAAATCACCTCATTAATGACTAATTAGTCACCTCTCAATGATTGTTGTTGGACCCCTTATATCATTTTAATTGCACTTTTGTAACAGGTCCAAGGTGCTTAAGGGTCATTGAACCCTTTGCATTATTTTAATCTATCAATTCATGAACTTGGCCACCTTATGAGTTGTATTTTGCCTGGTTTTGGCCCACAGTGGACTCTTGGATTGGTAACACAACAATAATGGGGAGTTTAGAACTCAATCAACCAATGTAAGTCAATCCTTGCTTACATTCTTTTTTTAGGGTTTGGAGTATATATATATATGTCTCTGGTTTTTGCTCTCAGCAAAGCACCTTCTGAGAGCTTCAGTTTCAGGGAATCTGAATCCATCGTTTTGTCAATGGAGCCCCTTGCAGCCTTTTCTGATGGAGAGTGGGACTCATTTAACAAACTCTTCTCCATTGAAGATCAATTTCTTCATCAATTCTCGTTTCCTTCGGAGCATGACGAGGGCTTCATCTTTATAACCCCCTCCACCTTCTTTCCAAATCCTCAAGTCAATGAGAATTTTATGCCTTCTGCCGATGCTCACGACTCTAGTTTTCACTATGAGCCCTACAGCCTTGCTGGTTCTAATCATATTGCTGCAATGAATGATGTCACTAAAGTTACCAGCTCGTTACCCCCAGCATTTCCAAACACGGTTAACGTCATTCAAGATTTGAGTACTGATGTTGCGCGTGCTGAGAACACAAGGAAACGACCTCGGGCTTCCAAAGATGTAAGAGAAAAAAATAAGAAATTTTAAGCTAGGTATATGCGTTTGTGTTTTATTATGGTATTTCTGATTCATGGTTTGAAATGCAGCCATCAAAAGTTGACAAGAATGTGCACTACCCAAAGAAGAAGCGCAGGAACAATGTGAATGGCAATGAAGGAGAGTGTGAGATGGTGACGGATCGTGGACATAGTTCAAGCACAACATGTAGTTCAGAGGATGACAATGTTTCTCAGGACACCAATGGTGTAGGAAACTCGGGTTCTATAGGGTCTCAAGCTCTTAACTTGAATGGAAAGAAAAGAGCCAGTAGAGGATCAGCAACTGATCCACAGAGCCTTTATGCAAGGGTAAGAATTTCATATACCACCCTCTAGCCTAGCTAGTATGATTCATTATTTGAAGATCTTCCATTTATCTAACTAATTTGTTCTTATTATTGCAGAAAAGAAGAGAGAGGATCAATGAGAGATTGAGGGTTTTGCAGAACCTTGTCCCCAATGGAACAAAGGTAATTAACCATTATTATTCTTTCATAGTCCTTAACTCCTTACTACATGTATGCGGGGTTTATATTACATATAATTAAGACATTTATATTGATAACAATACAGGTTGATATCAGTACAATGCTTGAAGAGGCTGTTCATTATGTCAAGTTTTTGCAGCTACAGATCAAGGTAACTGAGGGAAAATGGATTTACTAAAACCTTGATTAAAACAAAAATATAATCTAAGCCATTAATTACTAATACGAAACTGCCTTTTTTGCATGGTTCATTGCAGCTTTTAAGCTCTGATGATCTATGGATGTATGCTCCCATTGCTTACAATGGCGTCGATGTGGGTCTCAACAAGAAGATCTCCACACTTTTATGACCCTGGAAAAAAAAGGAGCTACCCTACACAGAAATAATTATTGACAACAATTCAACAAATGATAAGAATAATAATACTATAATATATCATATATATAGAGAGAGAGAACTGCTGACTTGTAGTATTGAGAATTCTGAATGAAATTAAATCAAATTTTCAATCACGATAAGTGTTGTATAATCATCCCATCTGTTTCATTTTATTTTTATATTTATATTATACATATTTCTAATAGAATGTAGCCCAGCACATGCTTAAAGATGCGTACTTACAGAAAATTCAGTGGTTGGTTCTGTTTGAAGAGAATTTAGCACAACTATTCTTTTACACATTTGTAAATTTTTTTAGTTTTATATTGATTTTAGGTCATTGAATAGTGTCATAGGGCTAGAGTCTGACTAGCTAATTCGTATTGCCTTAGTCGATGATCTTTAATTAAAAATTAAGTTAACTTTCGAAATGCTAAGCAAGAATGCTTAGAATAGTGGAAGCTTATGGGAAATTGGCTAAGGCAAAGAAAAACAAAGAATGCTTGAATGATTTACAATGGCGAGGGAAAGCCTCTATTTATAGGCTAGCTGTCGCAACTCTTTTTAGGAAGAATTCGACTTTTTGGAAAATTTTTAAAAATACAGAGTCGCCACCAATCATTTTTGAAAAGTGTGATTGTGCCACTTTAAAACAGGATTATTTTAATAAAACATTTTTGTTTTAATAAAACAACGGTTTTGGTCAACGGAAACCATAAAACATGTTCGGGGTCGGTTACGCGTAGGAAAGGGTTAGCACCTCACGACGTCCAAAATTGGTACCTAATTGATTTTAAAATCGTTTTCAAAAATAGAATTTGCAAGTTCACGAAGGTTCGACTTTATTTGTCCGTTTAATGAATATTAGTCTATTTTAACGGCCTTATCGCTCGAGAGATGAACTTTAATCACCGCCAATATTTTTGGCACTAACCCGTCAATCCCGATTGATAAGACACCGCATTAAATTAATTTCACTTTTCAAGCAACATGAAAATTTAATGTGTTGAGCATCATTTATTTATTCTAAGTTAGAGTTTTTAGATCCTAAAAAAGTCTAAATCGTTTACTCCTAATTGTGGGTTTAAGTTTGTTTAAGTGTGTTTTTATTTTTACTGAAGAATTTTTTTTTTACAAACACGTCTCTATCTAAGCTTTTAGAACCTAGTCCTAAGTTTTTTACTTATTTCTAAAGAACAAACAAGAAACTTAAATTTTCTCTGTGTTTTTTACTTTTTATTATTGTTTCCCTTTAAAAAAAATCATGCATTTCTTTTTTACTTTTAAAACCAAGACTCCTCTTTTACCTTTTTTTTACATTTTAGTTTTTCATTTTTTATTCTTTTTATTTTCAAAAAAAATTTTTCTTTAAAGACTTCAAAGATTATTTTTATTCTTTTTTTCATTTTTAAAACCTTTACTTAAGAGATGATTTAAAAAAATAAAACCTTATTTTAGAAAAGGCTTTCTCTTTAATGCGTGTTTGTAAATGACGAGTTTTAACAAATAGTGAGCGTGTTCGGCGTCATCTTACGGACTCAGCTGCATGCATGGTGTGCGGGTCAAGCGAGGAAGATATCGATCACGTCCTCCGCCATTGTTCGACTACGGCAGCCGTCTGGTCGGACCTGATTCCGGCAGCAAACCAGGTGTGTTTCTTCAATACCCCTTTGGTTGCGTGGATCGAGTTAAATCTGAAAAACTCCGAGGCTGTTTGCGGTAGGGAGGAGCACTGGGATTTATTATTTGGCTCGATCTTATGGAATCTTTGGTTAACAAGGAATAGAATGGTCTTTGACGTTAATGCCATGACTGAGGATGATGTCCTTGTCCGTAGCCGTCGGCAGGTCTAGGAGGCTCTCCGTGCTCTTGCATCCCTTCGAGCAGCGGTCAGCCCGAGTGTGGAGACTCGGCAGAAGCATACACGATGGCAGCCACCAGCTAACGGTACGTTGAAAATTAACGTTGATGGTGCGTGTGATAGAGTTGATGGCTTGGCATCCTGTGGGGGTGTCATCCATGATTCAGCGGGTAGTTGGATTGGTGGTTTTTCAAAATTTATAGGCCGCTGCAATGCTCTTGAAGCTGAGCTTTGGGCGGTTCATGAGGGATTGGTTTATGCTTTAAATCGTAATATTGAGTTGGTGATTCTTGAATCTGATTGTCTCGAGGTGGTTCGTATGTTGCAGAACCATGGTGGGAAGTTTTTTCAGTCGTCTCTTCTAGCTTCTATCCGTTGTTTGATACCTAGATTTGGTAGTTGTGAGTTTCGTCATGTTTTCAGAGATGTTAACCGGGTTGCCGACGTCCTTGCTAAGTTGGGTCCTTGGAATGGCTACCAAGTGAGCTATTATTGGTCTCCTCCGGATGATGTGATTAACTTGTTGCACGATGAGTTGCCTAGTCCTTGCTAGTTTGTTTTGGATTTGTTGTTTCGGGTTCTCCCATTTTTCTGTTATACTACTGTAGGTACTCTTTTCCTCCAACTAGGTTAGGGAGGTTTTTAACGAGGCCTATAGTAGTATCCCCTTATTAATAAAAAAAGGCTTTCTCTTTATGTTTTTAAAACATTTTTTTCTTCTAAAATTCTAAACTTCTACCTATGGTTATTAAAGCCTTTTTTTAAAATTTTATCATTATCATATTTTTCTTCTTTTTGAAAAAAAATTATTATTTAGTATTTATTATCTTTTAAAAACACCCTTATTTACTTTTTCTAAAAAAAATCTCTTAAAATTACTTAAGCACCTATATTATTAAATTTCAAAACATATTTTCATTTTCTTACAAATTAAGCCCTTTTTTTATTTGTTCACCCATGTTTATTATCTTCTAACTAAACCCCTTGATTTTTATTTTTTTATTTAAAACAACATTAATTCATTTTTATTCCTAATTTAGAAAACATTTTTAAGATTCAATTATTTCATTTCTAAAAATCAAAAACTCCTAAAACAACATTTTTTAAACATGCAAGAATTTTAAAGATTAAACTAAAAATTAATAAAAAAAACTAAAACGAAAATATTACCGAACTTGAGAAACGATTTTTCAACTTCAACGAACACAACCTAAAATCAAACAAAAACAAAAACAAACACAAACACAAGAAAACAAAATTCAACCAAGAACAAGTATGAAATTCACTAAAGGAAATTTTAAAGAAAAGAGAAGAATTTTATCGAAAGACGAAGAACTCGTATGCAATCTTTCTCGAATTGCTTCCCAAACACCTCCGAAAAATTTCCCCGAACTCGAACTTCACTCCGAAAATTCCAACAAACTCAGAGAAATTTTTAAAGAATTTTCAGTTTTTCTAAGCTTTGTTTTTTGCTCTCTAAGTGTGTCTTGAACAATGGGGTTTAGGGGGTTTTATACTTGAATTTCAGCTTGCAAATTAAGCCAAATCGTGATTTAATCCCCAAATTGGAGCCAAAATTAGACAAGAAACATGATCCTCGGTAAAACCACCAAGAAATCATCCAATTTGATTCAAAATCATAGTTGAATTTCTCCCTTGATTCAAGCCCTATTTTAAACCATCTTCACTGTTTTTTTGCAGATTATGGCGGCTACGGTGGACGGTGGTGAGCGGTGTTGGTGCCGTTGGGTCGGAAACGACGAGACGCGTCAACCGACACCAACGGTGCCAGCAGCCGTGGCTGGTGGACGACGAACGGCTGTGGGCAGTGGCGCGAGGCTGGGGTTTTGGGGGAACCAGCCCGCACTCGTGTTCACACGCGATAGGCGCGTGACGCTCGTTGGTTCCTTTTTTTCTTTTTTCATTTATTATTTTTTGATGTCATTTTTGTTTCCCTTTTTCTGCATTTATGATTATTTTTTTATTTTTTATTATTTTTACTCAAATGGGTTTTTTTAAAAGGTGGGCTTTTCAAGCATAAAATTTGCATTTCAAGGTGGGCTTATTATTTATTTGTTTGTTTTTTTGAAATGGTTTTTTTATTAAAAATGAGCATTTTGGGATGGTTTTTTATTTTAGAAGGGGCCTTCATTATTTTAAGAAAAATGTTTTTTTTCTATTTTAACTTTAATTATTTGATAATGGTGGGTGAAAATCTAGTGGCGACACTAACCTTCTTGCACCTAACGATTTAGGATAGATTGATCCAAGGGCTAAGGATCATTCCATGATTCTTGTTCTCTAACTATGGAAACAATATCACTATATTACAATGTTGCCAAAAGTAAATGGCAAGAATCACTCAATCATATCATACTTGGGTTGGCAAAGGATACTTTCCCCAAGTGTTGGTCAAAAGAAGATCTCTTTCCAGAGGTTTTGGTCTCTTGGACAGATTGGGCTGGATTGGCCCGGTTTGCTTGGCCAAAACCTCCTTGACAACATGGTGGGTGCTAATTTAGGCCCTAAGGTCGTGGGCAACTCGAAAGGTGCTCGTCTGGATCCCTAGGTGTGCACAAATGGTGCTGACTCGGGCTACATGAACTGCGCAACATGGAAGGTGCTCGTTTGGACTCTCTTAGGTACGATGAGAATACTCCCTTGGGTCCCTTTCTCATGGGCAGCACATGAGGTGCTTGTCTCAGCCTCATGGTGTGCTAGGAGGGTGTGGACTTGGTCCCCTCAGTGTGGTGAAGCACATTGTGTGCTTGTACAAGCCCCTTGGTGTGCGCCTGTCTCGGGCATTGGTCTCGGCAATTTCTCGATTACTCTCGGCTTCGGGTAGTCTCCTCCAAGCTGCATGGTCTTCGTGCCTTAGACTAAGGTCTGGTACTCAGTCCGTCAGGGTGTTTCGTTCCTCCTTCTCATAGGAGGACTTCACTCCTACTAGTGCTCGGCTTAGCTCATTCCACTCCGGATCATCGGCATCCTCGTCGAATGGCTTGGGTATGCTGGTGTGGAAGGCGGGATGTGCCCTCGGCTTAGATGGTTTCTCCAATTCGTAGGCCTCCTTACCTACTCGTTCCATGGCTCGGTATGGTCCCTCGTTTGGTCTCACCAACGACCTATTGACACAAGAATTACCATGTGTTAGGATCAATTTTGCAAAAATTGAATCGGTTACCACAGACACGTTGTCCTTGTGGCTTGATCTGTCCGCATCTTGGTCTCCACCATGTTTTGTTGGCATCCAAGACATGTTTTGTTGGTTGAAGGGTCATGGAATAGGCTCTCTTTGGTGCTCTCAAGCACTTCTCCCTCGGGTTGGCTGATGGCCTCGGTTGTTGTGTTTGCCATGGTGTTGGCATTCTTTGGGTTAAGCTCCATGGGTCCATCAAACTCAACAAAAGGCTCTTTCCGTCTAGCCACTACTATCACCTTCGTCTCTTGGATGGTGTCTCGCTTTTTGGTCTCACTTGGCTTTCTACTCTCAAAAGCAACTAGATGCTCCTCTTGCATCATCACATCTTCAATGGCAAAGTTTGATGCCTTGGTATGGGATTCGAACAATTTGGTATGATCTGGTAGTACCAACTCTGGCTCACTCGCCTTGGCTTGTTTCAACTCTTCAAGCCTTGGTGGTACTATCCGATGTGGGCCTTTGGTTGGTTGCACAACACTCGAATAGTGTAACCCCCTTAACCTGGTCTAACCGATCTACCGACTCGAGCGAGTTACACGGGGATTATTGAAGAAAACCCGTGAAGGTTTCCCTCAATAACCGACCCCTTTTTTTTCTTTTATCTTATCTAGATGCATTTAATATTACCTAAGGATAAAAGTCTAATTCAGTATAGAAAGATGGAGTGGTTTTTGTTCGAAGTACAAACACCAAATACTGTGATGGTGCAGATGGTGAGGGTGGCGATGTGGTAGGGGGTTTGTAGATTGTGGTTTGGTGTTGTAAATTAGGGTTTAGAGTTTGTAAATTGGGGGTTGTGGTTTATATATTAGAGACTAGGTTTAAGGCTTAAAGATTTCATTTTCATTTTTTTATTTTAAATCTTGCTTGACATTAAAATATTAATCAAATATATAATATAAAAGAAAAATATTAATAAAATAAGTCATGTAATCCTTAGAGTGATCAAAATAGCAGCAATTTGAAAGTTGGGTGATTAAATTAAAAAAATTAAATTTCAGTGACTAAAATAAGAGTGAGAAAAAAGTTGAGTGATGAACAATATAATTTACCCCATGATTTAATTGCTTATAATATTTGTTTAAAAGTTAATCAAGTTGTCCTCCCATAATTCAAACATAACTCCGTCTCTCACCACAATCCTCCCTTATAAGGCAATATGTGAGTCCAAAAATCTTGCTAGTGAAAGTTCAACGGGTCCATAAATCTCAAGATAGGTTTAAGTTTGCCCTGACCTTGAAAATAAAATAGCCACCCTTGCCCATGTACTCTATTTAGGTTAAAAGAACAAGGCAAGTAGGCGTGTATACACTTCAATTTCGGTTTAATTCGGTAAGTTATTTTATTAATCATCGATTTTCGATTCAGTTAATCTCGATTTTCAATTTTTTTCATATTAACATTGTGTGAAATTCTGTATTTTATTTTGACAAAATAACTTTATTTTATGAATTTTAAACATAGAATGGTAAAGTTTTAAAGTGTTATCATAAATATTTATTGTAAAAGCTTTTTTTAAGTAAAAAATAATAATTAATATTGCATCTATGGTATTTTAACTATAAAATATTTATTTTTTTCATTGTAAAATTAATTATAAATCAAACAAAAAAATAAAATCCGGTTCAATTTGAATAACCATAGTTCGTAAATTTATAAACCATAAATCGTCTAAACATCTCGGGTCAAATCGGTTTTCGGTTAACCATACTCAGCACTAAAGGGCTGGGTATTAATGGGCTGATTTTCCCTTATTTTATTTTAGAATAAAAGTTATTTAGCCATTTCCTTCCCCGCACAACCCTAAGCTTGGCATTTCGAGAAGCCCATTCTCATCTACAATTATACAATCGATGACTGATTTTTCTCCCACTCGGACACCCGTTGTCGTTAACTACAATCTACAAGCAAAAGTTGCGTCAACGGGGAAAATGATGGTAGGAGAAACAAGAGATACCTCCAAGCTTATAGGAAACTCTCTAGCTGTTTTCCCAAAGTTGATTTAAAGTGAGGAAACTATTACTATAGATGGGATTTTATATTTAATGAACTAAAATTTATATAAATTTGTGCAATTATTAACAATTTATATGATGGCATTTGTTTCAATTATTTATATTTGTTTCTAACCTTATCTAACGAGGAATCAACATATGATTTACAGTCCATTTATTTAAACATCGAAAATGTATTAAATAGGGGTGTGTATTTCAGATTTTGAATCGAATTTTAGATATCTAAAACTTTTGGATCGTCAAAGTAATCTATATCCGATCTGAAAAAATCGAATATTCATTTTTTTGGATATCGGATATTCGGGTATCTGAACTCACGAATTGATTTAAGTATTTTTTTTTAATTTAACCATCATATCCATGAAAATTTCGGATTCTCAAATATGACAAACTACAAATTATTAAATATAACAAGATTTGTACTCATGAAAATTTCAATTTTTCATATATAACACATAAAAATAGTGAATATAACAAGATTCATATACATAAAAAATTTTGAATTTTTGAATTTCGATCCAAATGTAAAATTATTATCCGTATCCAATCCAATACTTTTATATATCTGATCTGAATTATCATAAAAATAAAAAATTAATCGGATATCTAAATTACCAAATCGAATCAACAAATAAATAGATCGAATCAATTAGATTGTATTTTTTTTACACACCCCTGTTATCAAATATAAAACTCAAATCTCATAATGAAGTTTCAAAGTAGTAATGATGGTGGAGCAAATATGAAGGGCGGAAAGCACCAAAGACTTTGAAGGAGTAGGTGATTGGAATCAACCTAGCTTATCCAACTAAGAAGACATGTCAAATCTAATTACAAGTCACTGCATTTTATTCATATGGGGAGCCACAAGCTCACCTATCTTACTTTCATGCCAAAAAAGCTAAAAACTTACTCTCCATGTTTTAGTCTAATCATTATTAGTAGTATACTACTAGTAGTAGTAAATATATATCATCCTAATTTGATATATATATATATACACGTATTGACGGTAGAAACTAAATTTCTTACAAGCATGATTATTTATATATTTAAGGTTTTAGTTTAGAGTTTAGAGGTTAGGTGTATATATTGTAAAGTTTAAAATTTAAAATCAGTGGTTAAAATAAAGAGTTTAGGCTTAAAATTTTAGGGTTAGAACTTTAAGTTTTTGTTTTAGGCTTAAAAAATATGTTTGTGTAAAATCGATTTACACGAACTAATATTGTATTAAATATCCACTCATTCACACACACATATATATATATATATCATTCATCCTTGGTAACAGTGAAGGACTATAAAGATAGATGGAAATACTTGGCATCAGAGGAAGAAAAGGAAGATTAAAGAGGAAGTAAATGATTATGACCCAAATTTTTTCTTATTAATAAGGTAAACAACATCAAATACCACTTAACTTTACCCTTTGAATCGAATATGCTACTGAACTATAAATTAATATTATTATGACACTAAATTTTGGTTTTTTTTTGCGACCTAAGTACCCGACCGTTAACTTATAATGGACCGTTAAATTTAAAACGACGTTGTTTTGGTTTCGTTGTTTTGAAGCCTAAAATAGGCCAAAACGACGTCGTTTTGTTAGTAAAAAATAAGAAAATATACAACATCAAATACCACTTAACTTTACCCTTTGAATCGAACATGCCACTAAACTATAAATTGATACTATTATGCCACTAAACTTTATTTTTTTGCAATCCAAACACTCGGCCGTTAACTTATAACGGACCGTTAAATCCAAAACGGCATCGTTTTAGTTTCGTTGTTTTGAAGCCTAAAATAGGCCAAAACGACGTCATTTTGTTAGTAAAAAAATAAGAAAATATACAACATCAAATACCACTTAACTTTACCCTTTGAATCAAACATGCCATTGAACTATAAATTGATACTATTATGCCACTAAACTTTGTTTTTTTTGTTGCAATCCAAGCACTCGACCGTTAACTTATAACGGACCGTTAAATCCAAAACGGCGTTGTTTTGAAGCCTAAAATATGCCAAAACGACGTCATTTTGTTAGTAAAAAAATAAGAAAATGTAGAATTTTGGGAAGCTTAAACCCAAGACCTTTAAGATGAAAGACTTATACCAAACCACCGAGCCAACTTAAATACTTGATATCATTCTAACGAAAATAATATATAAATAATATTGCAGTTGAACTTAATTTCATTTATCTCATGATAATATTTTATAATATTTATAATATAAATTTATAAATATATTAACTTTATCAATAAATATTATTTATAATATATATATATACTAATAGAAATAATTAAACCCAAACCCTAAATTAAATATTAATTAAAACCCTAAAAACTCCCAACCCTAAACCATATATTAACTAAACCCTAAAACCCTAAACCATCTATAAATCACAAACCTTAAACAATAACCCTAAACCCTAAGCATGATTAAATCATAAATCACAAATCCCAAACCCAAAATCTTAAAACTAAAATATTATTTATAATATATATTAGGATTTCTAATATAGGGTTTAGGTTTAGGGTTTAGTTACATATATTGTTTAGGGTTTAGGATTTATTTATGTATATTGTTTAAGGTTTGGGTTTTAGGGTTTAGGGTTTAATTATATATATTATATCTATTCAAATATATATATATATATTATAAATAATATTTATTTATAAATTTAATATATTTATATATGGTTTAGGGTTTAGGATTTATTTATATATATAGTTTAGGGTTTGGGTTTTTAGTTAATATATGGTTTAAGGTTTAATTATATATATTATATCTATTAAAAATATATATTATAAATAATATTTATTTATAAAGTTAATATATTTATAAAATTATATTATAAAATTATATCATGAGATAAATGAAATTAAATTCAACTGCAATATTATTTATATATTATTTTCGTTAGAATAATATTAAGTACTTAAGTTGGTTTGATGGTTTAGTATAAACATTTCATCTTAATGGACTTAGGTTCAAGCTTCCCCAAGTGTAATGTTTTCTTTTTTTTACTAACAAAACAACGTCGTTTTGGTCTATCTTAGGCTTCAAAACAACGAAACTAAAACGACGCCGTTTTGGATATAGCGGTTCGCTATAAGTTAACGGTCGAGTGCTTTGATTGCAAAAAAAAAGTTTAGTGGCATAATAGTATCAATTTATAGTTCAGTTGTATGTTCGATACAGAGACTAAAGTTGAGTGATATGTCGTGTAGTTTACCCTATTAATAATAGTAATAGTAATTATCTACTAAGTAATGATAAAGGATATTGAAATCTAAACTTTCCAACTCCCTTATCTCTTTCTTTCAACAAGGGAATCCGATATATTATAGTGGACATGAACTGCACAATCCTTTTTTCAATATCTCAAATTCTGTCCATGATTTTATCCATTAAAAAATCTATAAATATGCCATGCTTGTGGACCATGTATGTAAAAATCATTGAATTCTAGTACTATTTTACACAAACTATTCAGTTCAAGAACAATGAAAGCTATATATACTTGATAAGAGTAAGATGAAAGTTTCAAAGAGAAACACTCATTTTGATTCTCCAACATGTGGATTACAATATTTCCCTTTTGTTATGTGGCTTAGATATTGGATAAAAGTGCCTTCCTTAACTAATATGTTTTTTCCTATTAAGCTTTCTCAAGAAAAAATTTTCTATTAAGCTTAAAGTTTTTTCAAGTATTGGATGATGAGGTGACGCTCACCTGCAGATTCGGTCAATACCAAATAGTAATTATGACAAGTGTATATGAATGTCCAAATTAATTATTGAGTAAAATGCAAAAATCATCACTCAACTTTTTTCTCTCTTATTTTGGTCACTCAACTTTAAAAATTTTCAATTTACTAAGTCAACTTTTAACATTGAGTTTTTTTTTTTTCATTTCTCTGCCGTTAACTCATGGATGTGTCTGTGACATGTCTTATTTTAATATTTTTTGATCCACATAGATACGTCCACATGGATTTTAAAATTTATTATTTTAAAAAGTCACCGTTATAAAAATTCCTCAAATATGGATTACAATCCCTAACCTAATATTTCTGATTCTTATTTTCGACCAAAAAAGGACATGAGGCTAACAGAGAAACAACAAGGATGAAAGAGATGGATGCAATGGATGAGGCGAACATCAAGGAGGCAGTGTTGAAGACTGCATGAACAGATGACAACCCATGCCGGTAATTTTATTGGTGTACGAATTACGGTAATAGATTTTACAAGAAGTGTATTTTTTCAATCGTACGAACTTGCAATGAATCCCCGTGCAAAAATTCTTCTTTTTGGTCTCCTAAGGAAAATCAAAGCCAGTGATAGGGAAAGACGAAATGAGAGATTTGCTTGGTTTTTTGCAGTCATAGATTCTATTGTATTGACTGCATTTTTATGGGTACGAAATGAAGAAAGTTTATAGATAGAGATTTTGTCAATGGGTATTTTAAAGGTGAACAATGGGAGACTTTGTGAATGGGTATTATCTCGATGGGTATTTTGTGAATGAGTATTTTGAAGGTAGAAGGAGAAAAATGATTTAAGTGGCAATAGTATGAAATGAAACTTGGATGTGTTATGTTAATAGAATCTATGGTTGTATTATAAAATGGTAATATTTTTGAAGTTATAGATTGGTGATAGATTTAAAGTTAAAATGAAGCCTAAAAAACAATGAAATAAATGAAGTATTATGGATTAAACTAAATTGCATTGACATACCAAACTTTAATTCTGTTGAATGCAATTATGTAAAAACTAGTAAATAACTTCTGCAAAAGATGACCATAAATGATCACAAGTAAATAAAGTATTTGATATAATATAGCAAAAGACCTACATAAAATACCATGACTGCAAATGACCAAAGTTTAGTTAGGTATTTGGTCAAATATGAAATTGGCATACAAAAAATGGTATTCATACAACACCATTAACAAAATACTGGTATTCTAAAACCAGTCACATTAAAGCTGAAATTTATCTCCGTCTCGACCTCTTTGAAGCAAGATTTTCTTGTGATATAGTAGGAACTGAGCCTTGAGTGTTTTGAGAAGGCATCCATCTGACAGTGGTGACTAAGTCTTTATTGTTTTGACTTCTTGGTTGAAGATTCTGGCTCCTTGATTGAAGATGCTAGCTTGGACATGCTGCATTGAAATTTGGTGCTCTTCTAACCTAAAATAAATGAAAATGAAACATAGGCAGCCAAATTATTGTATAAAATATAGACAGTAAACATAAGAAAATATGTTTAAACTTACAGAAAGTTAGGTCTCTATGTTGGTTGAACATATGCTTTGGATAAATTTCTATTTTGGACAGTAGGAACATCTGTAGATGCTTGTTGAGGGACATTGGAACTTGAAGCCCTTGTAATGTTTCTTTTAGGTTTCCTTGCGTTGTTATTGGAAGACAAAGGTTTGTTGCCACCAACTTGTTTCTTGCAACACTTCTTGTTGTGGCCTGAATTGCCAAATTTTGAACAAGGCATTCGAATAATTTTCTTTTTTGACATTCTTTCAGTTGATGTTTGTAATCCCCTTGTCCCGGTCTGGACGGCTGACCGGTCCGAGTAGGCTACACGGGGAAAACCGAAGCGAAACTCGTTAAGGTCCCACCTCGGTTAGCAACCCTAGAAAACTTTTTCGTTTATTATTATCCCTTCTAGAGGCATTATTGATTTCTATATGAGGAAAGCAACAGCGGAAGAACATACGAGACAAAACAACCAAATAGATCATCAAAACAGTCCATTTTAATCCTTTACAGCAGGCCATATTGGAACGCCCTTAGGGTGTTTCGATACGCCTTAACTTGGTCAACTGGTCAAAGTCAACATGATGAGTCCGTTTCGAAACAGGGGTGACCCGTATCGAAACGATCACAACAGTCAACTTCTCGCGGTCAACGATATGAAGACCGTTCTGAAACACCAAGACCCGTTTCGGTACCTCAATTTATCGGCAAAATCTCAGATTTCCAGTGGCAAATCGTACCGAAACGGTCCCTATGCGTATCAAAACGCCTGGCCTGAAACAAGAGGCCGTATCGAAACGGGACCAATCGTTTCGATACACAGGCTGCGAAAAGACAGATTCTAGCTGGTTTTTGGTACAAGGTAGCCCCAAATTCCAACCAAAACCTCCCACATCCAACATACAACAACTCTAGATGCAAGGCACCCTATTCAAACATGCTTAGCACTCAACAAACATGTAGACACCATACATTCAAAGGATCAACAATCCATATAAGAATCATACATAGCAATCAAGATTTGCATGCTTAGGCAACCATACATGAAAGCATCCACAAAAAGGCACAAGACCAACATTCACATAAGCATTCAAGATAAGCATTTAGACATGGCATACAAGTTCAACCACAAGTCCAACACATACAATTCATCCAATGACATAATCCTTTTACTAACATACAAGTTCAACCACAAGTCCACAATATAGATATTTATCATGGCATCACACTTCATGGTATGCATAAAGGCATAATCCTAGATTAGAGCAAAACAATAAAAAGGGAATGATATAGTGAGACACAACATGAACAATACATGGTATGCACAAGCATAACCAAAACACACACGGTGGGACTACACATCACCGTTTCGACTAGTAGTTTTCCAATAGGACTACACATCAAAGTACTCTTCTACTAGTCACTACCGGCGGGACTACACATCACCAGAGTCTTATACCACTCGCTACCGGCGGGACTACACATCACCGGAGCAACGACAACCATCACGTGAGGTTCGACACCAACCATGCAACACGATATACAATCACCATCATGCGACATGTACTCAATATATCATGCACAACCAAAACAAGTTGTAACAAAATCCACAACTATGCACCAACTTACTACTTACAACCTTACCAACCACAATTAGTCTTACTCACCATTTCCGTGCACAACCTGCACCAACTTACACATATTCTACAAGGTATATCAACATCACCAATAATTTCATCACGCGTGATCAACAACATAATAACAACAACAAGCTTCTTCCCAAAGTATTCAACTTTCATGCATAACAATTCATCACCACAAGTAATGAAAACAAACGTTAAAAAGGGGAAATTAAAGAGGCAATTCACAACAACTTACTCTTGAGTTTAATTCGACTTTTCAAGCCCAATCTAAATTCTTTCAAAACCATCTTTGAACCAAAACAATACTTGAAAACATTTTCGCATCCACATGCTTGAACCAACCTTTAAAAATCAAGTTAAAACATTAACCACTCACCTTACTTCCTTAAGCAAATTAAGCAAGCCGACTCAAGCCTCCATGACTTCCGAAATCGATCTCGAAGCTTTACCAACGCAAATCCTTGCTTCTAATCATCTCAACACAAGTAAATTAACCTCAAATCAGTCCACAAAACTATGTAGCAACCCGGAACACAACCCAAGCACAAAACACATGTTTTTCGAGCCAAGAACAACCCCAAAATGCCATTCCCGAGCAGCCCTTATGCACAGCCGAAAACCATTGATTCCAACTCTTTTAACACACCTAATAGCTTCCAAAACAACACCTAACTATCATACAACCATCAGCCCTCATTTTCCAACATAAAACAGCCCTAAAACTCACTTCTAAACCCTCCTAAAACCCCACTTAAACCCAAATACGAATTTCTTAATAAAATCAAGTAAAAATCATATATGTTGGACCATTCGGGCTACAAATAACACACATAATAATAAGAATTCAAAAGCTTCAACATTGGACAACAAAGTTGGGATTTTTAACTTAAAAGTTCAAAAACTCAAAACACAAAACAATGAGTTTTATGAAAAACTAAATACATGGAGAGAAAGAGGAAGGTGAGGACAGCTCAAAAGTGCCATTACCTTTTAAAAATCATCAAGGATGAAATTAAAGGGTTTCACATTGGTTTTTGGTTGGGAGGTAGAAGATGACACACATTTGGGTGTTTTGAAATTAAAGGGTTTTTATTTTACAAGGCCACGTATTTACGAAACTGCCATTAATGAAATGGCTATTGGGTTTTGGTTTAAAAATTGGGTCCAACACCTTTGTTTTATTTGCAAACAAAACCCGAACCATTATTTTATTTATTTAAATTATAAAACCGAACCCGAAATAATATTAAAACATTATTTTCACCCGACCCCCAAACCCGAGTGTTACAACTCTCCCCCACTTAAGGAAATTTCGTCCCCAAAATTTATCAAACAGGAAGAGCCGCTGAAACATGTTCCTCCACACTTTCTCTCTCACCACAACATACTCACCAAATCGGTAGACTCACCACACAACATTAGCTATCTGATGCCAAGATCTCAACGGGTCCTTCAAGGCATGTCAATTTTGAACTCAACTCAACCTCTTCAACCACATAACGCGGGACAATTCTGACCCACACTTTCGGATCATAGATACACAAAACACATTACGAATCCCCTCTCTAACTCTAGCGGTAACTGCAACAAATAAACAACAGAACTAGCCTGATTCACTATCCCATACAACACTGTTTGAATACTTGACCCGTAACCTTTTTCTGACTAACCATCTGACTTCAACAGGTAACCCAAACACTATGCAAACGTCTTCAAAAATCTAGCTGAAATCTCGAATCTCTACTGGCCACAACCGAATACAAGACACTGTACAACTCACACTCTTGCTAAGGCACAACTCTGCCATCTTACACAACGTACAAGTAATGTGAACATGTATAAAGGACCACATACAGTGCAACTAACATTGATTACTCAACTAAGTTCTCACGGAGGAAGTTGAAGGCGAATCAGACACAAGATCTCTCGAATCTATTACCCACTTTCAATATGAATCTCCCACGGATGTAACAAACTAGAAGAAAATTGATGCTTGTTTTTGACACGCTGGCAAACTACACACTTACTCTCATACTAAACCACATCATTCATCAACTCAATCCGGAAGTACTCGTCTTCACCCCACAATACGTCTTCATACTACTTTGATGCAATGCAATTGAACTGTCATGTGCTTCGGCCAAAACAATACATCTCAAAACACTATGTCATTCGGCACAACAATTCTGTCTCTGAAATGCAAAACTCTAACATCTCTGAAACTGTATTCTGAAGGTCTTCCTTCCACTAATTCTTGCACGTGAGGTGCCAAGAACCTGTCTTGCAACTGTTTCTTTATAAGTATTATGACTCAATGTAGGCTCAACCTGAAACTCGGCCACAGAAACACTATCATTTGATAAACTGAATCCGGCAAATATAGCTCGCAACTCAACTACTAATCTAACAACAAATATAACTCGGAACATCGGTTACTACGTTAACTCTCTTCGGATGGTACTCAATCTTGAGTTTACAGTCTTCAAGCATTTCTAACACTTCATGCTATTCAAGTTTCAACCCTTCCTAAGTCGTCTATTTTTTTCAAGTTCTGATGATAAGTGTATACACGGTGCATTTCTTACTATACATGCTTTGTCTCTAAATCTTCGAAGCAGATACAACTGAAATTAACTCTATGTCTTGTGCCGTATTATTATGTTCAAGGTCTTTCAACTATCTCGATGAATATGCCACAATCTTTTGTCTTGCATAAGCACACCACCTAACCCTACATGAACGCATCACTATAGTTCACAAATTCTTTCTCTGACATGGCTGGATCAAGGTCGAAGCTCTCTTCAAAGTTTCTTTCGGTTTCTCAAGGGCTCGTTGTCTCGCATCTGACCACACAACTGAACATCCTTTTGTAGCAACTTGTCAAAGGAGCAGCTATCTTCAAAAGATCATTTATAACCCTCCGATAGTAACAATGCTAGACCTAGGAATTATAGATACATGTCACAGTCTTCAATTTCTTCCAACTCACATCTCCTTCTGCCTACTTGGGATTTGCTATAATATACTCGACTGATCTACATGACCTAGGGGAACATCTTCCTTGACTCAGAGTTCACGTTTTCTCAACTTGGCATACAACTGATTTTTTTAACAGATTCTACATCACTAACTCCAAAGCTTGTCATGTTCTTCTTCGGTACATGAATATACCTATGTATCATCTAAGAGAACTACTACAAACTGATCAAGGAGCTCAGGAAGTATTCTGCTCACATCTCTACAAAAGTATCTAACACACTAGTCAAACAAACGACATAACCCAAAACTCAAAGTGATCACATCTGCCCTGAAAGCTGTCTTTGGTACTTCAACTTCTCTCACTCCAACTGGTAGTAATCGAATCTCATATTAATCTTGAAAAGATTGAAGCACCCCTCAACTGATCAACAACCCACTGATGCTCGGAAAAAGGACACTGATTGTTCACTGTCAATTGTTTCAACTATCTGAAATCTAAACACATTCTCGTATTGTCATCCCTCTTCTTCACAAGTGGTATTGTCATACTCTAAGATGATGTACTAAGCCTAATCAATCTAAGGTCTAACAAATCTCGAAGTTGATTCTTCAACACTCTCAATTCTTTTGGAAACCATAGGATACAGAGCAATCAAAACAGGAGCAAACTCGGAGACAATATTAATAACAAACTCTTCTTCCCTAACAAGAGACAAATCGGGTAATTCTTGCCAACACTTTTAGGAAAACACAAACTATTCTAACATTTTGCGGTCTAATTCTCATTCAAAAATCAAATCCATCACATTTGCTAGGCAAGCCTGTCAACCAAACTCAATCAATCTTTGACCTCTAAAGCTGGATCAACATTCGATACGAAATCCACATTCCCACCTACCATTACAATCTCATAGTCATCCGCAAGCTCTAAGGAAACTCCCATTGTCTCAAAGTCTACCCTAACTCTATGTTCTACAAGCCAATCTATGCCCCGTATCACATCAAAGCCGTAATAGGGCGGTTCCCTCACATCTACTGGAGACACATGACCCTGAACCATCAACGGACACCCCTTGTACATCCTTCCGACCACAATCATATCCTCGAAGGAGCTAGTAACACTAACACCTACTTCTAGTACCTCACAAGGTAGATTCAACAACTTCGCATGCTCACTCAAAATACACGGACGCGTAGATCCAGAATTAATCAGAAAAACAAGCTCAATGACTGTATCGAGGAATTACTTGCTATAACATCAACATCATTCTGAAGCCAACTCTTAGGTCTTCACTTCTCTTACCAATTCACATCAAGATCGGTCACATTGTTCTCTCTCAACAGAAACCAGCTCATAGGCACGCTGACCCAAACAAACAAACTGTACTTCCAACTCTGGTACTGCCATACTGCCCTGAACTAGAGCGATGAACTCTCTCATCAATCACATCTGCTAAAACCTCAGATTCATGATTTCCAGCTCTAGGCCCACGTCTCGGCCTCAAACTTACCAAAGACAACAATACAAAAATAAACAAAACACACAAGCAAGATTATTTAGGGTTAGCAAGAGCAAGGATCCAAGGTGCTCAAGTATATTCCTTTACAAATATCTTTTCAAATAAGTAATAGTAGCAATGAGAACTCGACACTACGCTTCAACACAACCATCATGCTAACACATGCTTTCAAACACCGTACTAACAAGCAAACATCAAGCATACATGGCAAAACATTCACCGAGACATAACAACAACAACAACATAACACTTCAAACTTACCTCACTTACCTACCCGAGGTCTCAGAAACCTCAGGCTCTGATACCACCAAATGTAACCCCCTCGTCCCGGTCTGGACGGCTGACCGGTCCGAGTAGGCTACACGGGGAAAACCGAAGCGAAACCCGTTAAGGTCCCACCTCGGTTAGCAACCCTAGAAAACTTTTTCGTTTATTATTATCCCTTCTAGAGGCATTATTGATTTCTATGTGAGGAAAGCAACAGCAGAAGAACATACGAGACAAAACAACCAAATAAATCATCAAAACAGTGCATTTTAATCCTTTACAGAAGGCCGTATCGGAACGCCCTTAGGGTGTTTCGATACGCCTTGACTTGGTCAACTGGTCAAAGTCAACATGATGAGTCCGTTTCGAAATAGGGGTGACCCGTATCGAAACGATCACAACAGTCAACTTCTCGTGGTCAACGATATGAAGACCGTTCCGAAACGCCAAGACCCGTTTCGGTACCTCAATTTATCGGCAAAATTTCAGATTTCCAGTGGCAAAATCGTACCGAAATGGTCCCTATGCATATCGAAACGCCTGGCCTGAAACAAGAGGCCGTATCGAAACGGGACCAACTGTTTCGATACACGGGCTGCGAAAAGACAGATTCTAGCTGGTTTTTGGTACAAGGCAGCCCCAAACTCCAACCAAAACCTCCCACATCCAACATACAACTCTAATGCAAGGCACCCTATTCAAACAGGCTTAGCACTCAACAAACACGTAGACACCATACATTCAAAGAATCAACAATCCATATAAGAATCATACATAGCAATCAAGATTTGCATGCTTAGGAAACCATACATGAAAGCATCCACAAAAAGGCACAAGACCAACATTCACATAAGCATTCAAGATAAGCATTTAGACATGGTTTACAAAACGAGACATGGCATCCACAAGCCAAGCCAACATCAACATAACTCCAAAGCATAGGCATCTCAAAGGACATGGTGTACAATTCCATTAACACAAGCATTAGCAACATAAAGCCTACATAAAGGAGTCTAGATACACACTCCTAAAACACGTAGCATTTCCCATTGCTAAACTACTACATTATTTCATAAACCATACTTGAGCAAACTACCACATGCTTGGACGCCCTTTTCTTGCTCCTTGCTAACTCTAAGCTAATGATCTGCATTGTCGGAAAAAGGAGAGCGTAAGCATAAAGCTTAGTGAGCGGAGCTCAAAAACATAACAACGACAGTGCAGGGTTCAAAGCTTTCTTTAAACTAAAGTCCAACACATACAATTCATCCAACGACATAATCCTTTTACTAACATACAAGTTCAACCACAAGTCCACAATATAGATATTTATCATGGCATCACACTTCATGGTATGCATAAAGGCATAATCCTAGATTAGAGCAAAACCATAAAAAGGGAATGATATAGTGAGACACAACATGAACAATACATGGTATGCACAAGCATAACCAAAACACACACGGTGGGACTACACATCACCGTTTCGACTAGTAGTTTTCCAATGGGACTACACATCAAAGTACTCTTCTACTAGTCACTACCGGCAGGACTACACATCACCAGAGTCTTATACCACTCGCTACCGGCGGGACTACACATCATCGGAGCAACGACAACCATCACGTGAGGTTCGACACCAACCATGCAACACGATATACAATCACCATCATGCGACATGTACTCACTATATCATGCACAACCAAAACAAGTTGTAATAAAATCCACAACTATGCACCAACTTACTACTTACAACCTTACCAACCACAATTGGTCTTACTCACCATTTCCGTGCACAACCTGCACCAACTTACACATATTCTACAAGGCATATCAACATCACCAATAATTTCATCACGCATGATCAACAACATAATAACAACAACAAGCTTCTTCCCAAAGTATTGAAATTTCATGCATAATAATTCATCACCACAAGTAATGAAAACAAACGGTAAAAAGGGGAAATTAAAGAGGCAATTCACAATAACTTACTCTTGAGTTTAATTCGACTTTTCAAGCCCAATCTGAAGTCTTTCAAAACCATCTTTGAACCAAAACAATACTTGAAAACATTTTCGCATCCACATACTTGAACCAACCTTTAAAAATCAAGTTAAAACATTAACCACTCACCTTACTTCCTTAAGCAAATCAAGCAAAGCCGCTCAAGCCTCCATGACTTCCGAAATCGATCCCGAAGCTTTACCAATGCAAATCCTTGCTTCTAATCGTCTCAACACAAGTAAATTAACCTCAAATCAGTCCACAAAACAATGTAGCAACCCGAAACACAACTCAAGCACAAAACACATGTTTTTTGAGCCAAGAACAACCCCAAAATGCCATTCCCGAGCAGCCCTTATGCACAGCCGAAAACCATTGATTCCAACTCCTTTAACACACCTAATAGCTTCCAAAAACAACCCATAACTATCATACAACCATCAGCCCTCATTTTCCAACATAAAACAACCTTAAAACTCACTTCTAAACCCTCATAAAACCCCACTTAAACCCAAATACGAATTTCTTAATAAAATCAAGTAAAAATCATATATGTTGGACCATTCGGGCTACAAATAACACACATAATAATAAGAATTCAAAAGCTTCAACATTGGACAACAAAGTTGGGATTTTTAACTTAAAAGTTCAAAAACTCAAAACACGAAACAATGGGTTTTATGAAAAACTAAATACATGGAGAGAAAGAGGAAGGTGAGGACAGCTCAACAATGCCATTACCTTTTAAAACTCATCAAGTATGAAGGATGGAGGAGATGAAATAGAAACTTCAATGGTGGGAGTGGTTTCACGTTGTTTTTTGGTTGGGAGGTAGAAGATGACACACATTTGGGTGTTTTGAAACTAAAGGGTTTTTATTTTACAAGGCCATGTATTTACGAAACTTTCATTAATGAAATGGCTATTGGGTTTTGGTTTAAAAATTGGGTCCAACACCTTTGTTTTATTTGCAAACAAAACTCGAACCATTATTTTATTTATTTAAATTATAAAACCGAACCCGAAATAATATTAAAACATTATTTTCACCCGACCCCCAAACCCGGGTGTTACAATGTTAATATCTTATCTGGCTCTTTTCTTTTATTTGTTTGAGGTCTTCTAACAGGTCTTCTAATAATAGGTGGCAAGATGGGCTCATTTGTTATATGGTGAGCCCACTGTTTTGGTCCTCTTAATGGTCTGACCATGTGAGAATAAATCTGCTGCTGAGTTCCTTTCTCCTCTTATTAAAATCACAGTTGTAGCATGTATACAAGGGATTCCCGTAAAGTAAAATTAACAAAGTAAGCTTATTTAAATTTATCGCACATTGTCAAAGAAGACTAAATTTTTAAATTAATCATACTTGTAAGATCCCACTTTCTGCAGCTACATGATTCTGCTCCAAAGTCTACAAAATACTGATCTTCATGTCCAGCAAGGACCTTATATCTATTGCCACCAACATTCCTAGGCCAACATCTGCAACATGCACATTGTGAAAGCAACTAAATGGTTAACAATATGCAATTTAAAAATTATAGTTGACTAAGTAATCCAATATTGACCTTACTGATAGCACAATAAGTTTATCAACCTTCTTTTGAATTTTTGGACAATAAATTTCAACAATATATTGAGCATCCTTTGTCTTTTTAGCAAATTTGTTTATTATCTTGCATCTGATCATCTTCATCAATGTCAAAATTGATTTGTCTCTTGCGTCCAATATCATCTTGATAAATGAAAAAAAACAAATGGCTAATAAATATAGAAACTACTTACAACTATTAAAATAAAAAGAAATTATCAGTTTTGTACTTTACTTTGTTAAAGCCCTCACACGAGTTGTCGAGGAGCAAGTCAAATTTACAATGTGTTGCAAAATGTGATTTGACCTGTAACCCCCTTAACCCGGCCTAGACGGTTGACCCGAATTAAGAAGTTTACACGGGGAAAACCAAAGTCAACCCGAAAGTCAACCTTGATTCACGACCCTTTTTTTCTTTTTAATCTTATCTAAATGCATATTAACCCTAGGTGAACACTTGAGATAAACATATACGAAAACCACAACAATCGGATAACATATAGAGACTCAATTGCACAACATACAAATTTAGGGACCAAATTGTAAATTCTGAAAATTTGGAGGACTTAACCAGTTTTTAAGTTACCAATAAGCAATTAGTCACATTTCGTGCTTCTCTGTCAAATTTCATCTCAAACGGACATCTCAAACTCAACCAATTGCATATACAAACATTGGGACCAAAACGTGAAGATTTTGAAACATATAACCATCAATTTCAGTGCCCAACGGTCGAGTGTTCCGAAACAGGAATGATCCGTTCCGAAACGCGGGACCGTTCCGAAACTCGTTGTGGAACAAGGCTTGGCAGTGGCAAATCTGTTCCGGAACGGTTCTACCCGTTTCGAAACGCCAAAGCCATTTCAGGCCCTCTGTTCCGAAACGGTAGCACCTGTTCCGAAACGTGCTGCCCAGATTGCAGATTTTTTTCTGGTTTAATTCACTTTCAACCAATCAAACACATTTCAATGCCCCTCAAATCATACCAGCAAGTCATTAAACACTTAAGGAACATAAAAGCATCACTCAAACTCAATCATAGCATCAATTAAGGAAAATCCCAATTCTATAGGCATGCATCCTATAATGAGAATCATGCAACCATCAATTCATCAAAACCACATATCAAAGGCCATTTACAAGTCTCAACATCACCAAAAGCATAAATCCAACTTAGGGAATCCAAAACACCTCCTAAAACACAATATAGGTTCCCATTGCCAAATGCCAAAAGCTAATAGTGTTAGGAAAACCTTCACCATACATGAGCTTAGTCTTCACTTGGATCCTTGACCTCCTTGCTGACCTTTAGCACTTCAATGCTCTGCATTATTGGTTTAAGAAAGAGAGAGCGTAAGCACATAGCTTAGTGAGGAATGCTCAATTAAAATATCACAATAATGCATTTGTAAAAACACCTTTTTAAGGCCTTTAGTTTCAAAACAACATTTATCATGCTTCAATCCATCATCATGTCATATTGGCTTACAAGTGATAATCCATAACATTTTTCAACTCAAAACACAATCGGATACGCGGATTACAAGCGTTGTCCCACACGCTTCATACACACTACCAATATCAAGGTGGAGCATGGTACAATCACAACCCCTCCACATCACTCATTGGTAGTTGTATAACATCACTAACGAGAACACAGGACACACAACACAAGATCCACACATGGACTTTTAACCACCATTGTGATCTTAACACAAGATCCACTCATGGACTTTTAACCACCATGATTATCTTAGCCATCTCGTTAGTGTACTTGGATGGAGTTTACGATACAATCACAACCCCTCCACATCCAAGGCGACTTTATTCACGGTGCACCCAATCCTATAGCCGGCTAACTATATCCGATTCAAGTACTTTTAAACCAACGCATCACTTGCCAATATTCATCGTTTAACATCATTAATTCATTGTTTTAAAGCATTTAACAAAGCCATTATATCCACATGCATCACTATGCATTGAAATCACATTTATCAATGTAAAACCAAGGATCACTTACCTTGAGCATCCTTCAACACATGGCTTACAAAACCAGCATTACACATGCTTAAATATGCTTTCAAAACAGAATTTAAAACATGCAAAATAAAACACATTGCATTCAACCATCTCATGGTTCACCAACAAGAGAGTTTTTCCGAAAACTTACTCTTGAGCTTAGCTAAGTTGTTTAGACTTAAACTAAGCTCCCAAAACCTCCAAACATTGGTTTCAAAGCTGAAAACCAAACTTCACTCACCAATTCCGTTTCGCAAGCTTGCCGAAACACCAATCAAGCTTCCGGATCAACACCACAAGAATCCGAAGATGTCTCCCCTGTTTTAAACACATCAAAGCAGAGGATTGATGCATCATCATGCATTAATATCTTCAACCAAGACACCTAAACTCGCTGCTCACATCAACACTCTCATTTCGGCTACCAAACACAACCGAAATCACATCCAAACACCTCTACAACATTACCCAGCCAAGATCCATCAATTCCAATCATACTTATACATCAATTAACATCCAAAAAGGATCTAATCACGTCCTTATACCTCCAGCTATAGCAGAACATCAAAAACACCCCAAAAACCATCAATAACTCAAGCAAAACTTAGGAAAATCAACCTATTCGGGATTGCATTGATTAAACCTCAATTTCACACCAATTATACATCCAATTTACATCAAAAAGACATCTCAAAATAGTGCCCAATCATTTCATACGAATTTCATCAAAATTAAACCAAATCTTGCATTTTAAAGCCAAGATCAAGAACACAACCATAAAACCTTTAATAAAACTCAAATCAAGGATTGAGAACTTGGGAATTTCAGTAAAGAACTGAGTATTTGGAGGAGAAGGACGTTCATACCTCTAAATGTGAGTTTCTCCTTGTTTAGAACCAAGATTCTTGAAAATTCAATAAGCAAATGCTAAGGTTTTGATGTAGAAATGATTAGAGATCAATTGAAGATTGAAATCTCATCTTTAGATGTTAAAATCAGAGGAAAATTGGCTGGGGAAAAGTGTTTGGGCTGAGAGAAAAGTTGAGAGAAAAGAAATGGAAATTTTTTTAGAAAAGTTAGTTATGACAACAAAATATCTATTTCCCTCCTTTTCCCTTTAATTAAAAATCATTAATTAAATCTTTAATATTAAGAAAAATCTGGAGAAAACTCTTCTTGGGTAAATTAGCTCCTTAAAGATTCAAAGTTTCAATCCTTTTAAAACAGTCACTAACTTTTCAAATATTACATTTTAGTCACTAACTTGAAATGTCAAATTTCGAAACCTCATTTTGTAAAATTGATTCCACCACTCTCTTATATATAATAAAAGAGGATTTTAAGATATTTTTCCATATTTTTAATGCATCCCGAACTAGGCTTTCCTAAAATCACCCTTTTATATTCGAACCGCAACCCGACCGATCCGGTCCAACCCAAAACTTCTAAGCCCAAAATTGGGGTGTTACAACTCTCCCCCCTTAAGAAATTTCGTCCCCGAAATTTACCTGAAGGAAAGAGGTACGGAAACTGCTTCAACATGTCATCCTTCCGTTCCCACGTGGCCTCTTCAACACCACGATGCTTCCACAACACCTTTACCAACTCAATGGTCTTGCCTCGAAGAACCTTACTATCCGAATCCAGAATCTTCACCGGTTCCTCATCATAAGTCAAATCCGGATTCAATTCCACTTCCTCCACAAGCATCACATGTGAAGGATCCGATCTATACTTCCGAAGCATAGAAACATGAAACACATCATGAATCTTTTCCAACTCTCGCGGTAACCTCAACTTGTATGCAACAGAACCCACACGCTCAATCACCTCGTATGGTCCAATGTACCTAGGGCTCAACTTACCCTTTCGGCCAAACCTCATCACCTTTTTCCAAGGCGAAACTTTTAAAAACACACGGTCACCCACCGCATACTCAATCTCCTTACTCTTCAAATCCGCGTAAGACTTTTGCCGATCAGAAGCTGCCTTCAAACGCTCACAAATGAGCTTCACCTTCTCGGTAGTTCCTTTCAACAAAGCTGGCATCGAAACCAACTTCTGACCCGTTTCAGCCCAACACAGAGGAGTCCTACACTTCCTCCCGTACAAAGCTTCATAAGGTGCCATTTGAATACTTGCCTGATAACTATTATTATAGGCAAACTCCACCAAAGGCAAATGTTTCTCCCAAGAGCCCTGGAACTCAATCACGCAGCACCTCAACATATCCTCCAACACCTGTATAACACGCTCGGACTGTCCATCTGACTGCGGATGATAAGACGTACTGAAATTCAACCGTGTACCCAAAGCTTGATGCAAACACTGCCAGAAACGCGATGTAAACCTCGGATCCCTATCCGACACAATCGACTTTGGCACACCATGCAGCCGCACAATCTCAACAATGTACAGCTCCACAAGCTTATCCAAAGTGTACGTAGTATGCACAGGCAAGAAATGCGCACACTTCGTCAAGCGATCCACAATCACCCACACCGAATTCTTCTTCGATGGCGACAAAGGCAAACCAGACACAAAGTCCATGGTAATCCTTTCCCACTTCCACTCAGGAATTCTCAACGGTTGCAACAACCCTGAAGGAAACTGATGCTCAGCCTTAACTCGCTGACACACCATGCACTTGTTTACAAACTCAGCAACATCTTTCTTTAAACCCACCCAATAGTACTCATCACGAAGATCACGATACATCTTAGTACTACCATGGTGCATAGCAAAAGGACTACTATGACCTTCAGTCAGAATAGCACGCCTCAACTCAGCATCATTGGGCACTACTATCCGACTCCCAAAGCATAACACTCCATCGTCATTAAAGCATAAATCCGATGGCCTATCCTCCGCAATATCCTGAACATGTGGCACCAAGGAATCATCCAACAACTGCTTTTCCTTAATCAACTGAACCAAAGATGGTTTCACTTGCAACTCAACCACAAGACCACCATCACGCGAAATACTCAAATTGGCAAACATAGCCCTCAACTCCACAGCTACCTTCCTGCTCAAGGCATCCGCTACAACATTAGCTTTACCCGGATGGTACTCGATCGTCAAATCATAATCCTTAAGCAACTCCACCCAACGTCGTTGCCTAAGATTCAACTCTTTCTGGGACATCAGATACTTCAACTTTTTGTGGTCCGTGTACACAGTACACTTCTCACCATACAAATAATGTCTCCAGATTTTCAAAGCAAAAACCACCGCAGCCAACTCAATGTCATGAGTAGGATAATTGCGCTCATGCACCTTCAACTGCCGTGATGCATAAGCCACCACCTTACCCTCCTGCATCAACACACATCCCAAACCAACGTAGGACGCATCACTATACACCACAAACTCTTTCCCAGATTCAGGTTGAACCAAGATAGGAGCTTGCGTTAAAGTTGCCTTAAGCTTCTCAAAAGCCTGATGTCTCGCTTCCGTCCACTCATACTTAACATCCTTCTGCAACAACTTCGTCAAAGGTGCAGCAATCTTTGAAAACCCATCCACGAACCTCCGATAATATCCTGCCAAACCCAGGAAACTACGGACTTCATGAACAGACTTATGAGGTTTTCAATTCATCACCGCCTCAATCTTCTGAGGATCAACACGTATCCCCTTAGCAGAAACCACATGACCAAGAAACACCACTTCTCTAAGCCAGAACTCACACTTGCTCAGCTTGGCATAAAGCTGATTCTCCAACAAAGCTTGCAACACAATTCTCAAATGCCCTTCATGCTCCTCCTCAGTACGCGAGTACACAAGGATATCATCAATGAACACCACAACAAATTTATCCAAGTATTCATGGAACACTCGATTCATCATATCCATGAAAGCTGCATGAGCATTCGTCAAACCAAATGGCATCACAAGAAACTCATAATGCCCATACCTCGTCCTGAAAGCTCTCTTTGGCACATCCACATCCTTCACCTTCAGCTGATAATACCCTGACCTTAAGTCAATTTTAGAGAACACAGACGCTCCCCGAAATTGATCAAAAAGATAATCAATTCTCAGCAATGGATACCGATTCTTGATAGTCAACTTGTTAAGCTGACGGTAATCAATGCACATTCTCATAGTGCCATCCTTCTTCTTCACAAACAAGACCGGTGCACCCCAAGGTGACACACTCGACCGAATGAAACCACGATCAAGCAACTCCTGCAGTTGCGTCTTCAGCTCTTTCAGCTCTTTAGGTGCCATTCGATAAGAAGTAATGGACACTGGAGTTGTGTTTTCATACAACTCAATCCCAAACTCCACTTCGCGATTAGGAGGCAATCCCGGCAACTCCTCCGGAAACACACCAGGAAACTCTCGCACAGTCCTCATATCTTGCGCACGCAACTCTTTAGAGCTAGGATTCATCACAAAAGCGAGGTAAGCTTCACAACCTTGCCTCAGCATCCGGCTCGCCTCCAATGTAGACACCACATTGGAAAGAAACTTCACATTCTCACCAACCACCACTACCTCATAATCATCCGCAAGCTTCAACGAAACTCGCTTATTCTCACAATCTACTACAACTCGATGCTCAACAAGCCAATCCATACCAAGGATTACATCAAAACCATAAAAAGGCAATTCCATAAGATCAACATGAAAAACATGATCTTGCACAACCAAAGGACATCTTCTATAAAGCTTTTGAGTCACAACAGTCTCGCCAAAAGAACTAGTGACACGCATACCAACATCCAAAGACTCAACAGGCAATCCAAGCAATTCAGCATGCTCACGCAAAATGAATGAGTGTGTAGATCCAGAATCAATCAAGGAAAGTAATGACAAGGATTGCAAAGTGAAAGTACCTGCGATCACATCCGTGTCATTCCTCTCCTCCCTCTGAGCATACACTCTGGCCTGGCCACCACCCTCAGGCTGAACAGCTACCACATGAGCCACATTCCTTCCACCATCATCTCTACGCTGGAAGTTACCACGGCCGCGCCCACGACCTCTCTGTGGTGCAACAACTCCAGGAGCACGTCCTTGACCACCACCGGCCAACAGAGGACACTCCCTCCTCATGTGATCCGCTGAACCACATTTCCAGCATGAGTTACCGGTCACCACAACAGGAGCCTGAACCTCCCTCGCTGCTCGAGGACAATCACGCCTCAGGTGTCCACGCGACCCACATGTCCAACAAGTGTTCGGATCAGCTCTTGCCCTGTCTCCCTGAGCAGGCGCACCTTGCCCTCCACCACCTCGCCTAGCTGAAGACTGATACTTCCGATCACGTCCTCTCTTGTTCCGTCCGCCACCGGAACTATACTCAGCAGCTCGCTTGCCCACACTAGGACCAGCACCTCTAGAAGATAGACTCAAATTCAACTCAATGTCCTTTGCTCTACCAACCAACACATCAAAGTCAGTGTACTCGGCAGCCAGCATATAAGTCTTTACTTCCGTCACCAAACCATAACAGAAACGTTCACACCTCTCCCGCTCATCAGGGATAAGCTCAGGTGCGTACTGACTGAGTCGGACAAACTGAACCTCATACTCAGCCACTGACATGCTCCCTTGAGTAAGAGACATGAATTCTCTTTTCTTCTCATCCAGGTATCGCACACCCAGATACCTCCTCTTGAACGCGTTCAGAAAAAACGTCCAAGTTACATCAGCTTCCGCCATTCCAGAGATAGAGGTTGTCCACCAAGTATACGCATCGTCATGCAACAATGATACCACGCAGCCCAGCTTCTGCACATCATTACAATTCATTTGACCCAAGATTCTCTTGGTACTTTCCAGCCAAGACTCAGAACCTTCAGCAGACAAACCCCTGAACTCAGTCCCTCCCAGACTGCGCAAACGCTCCAAAGGTAGTCTAGCATTAGCATCTCCCTGATGCCCAGCTCCTTGAGCTCCAGCTACCGCCGCTCGAAAAGCTCCAGCAATAGCTTGTATCAGCATTGTCATGTCAGGAACAGCTTGCCCCTGACCAGCTTCAGGTCCAGCGACCCCAACACCAACAGCAACACAAGCTCCTTCACCCCCAGCACCACCACCACAAGGTGGAGGAGGTAAATCCACCACATTTTCAGCGTTCTCCTCATTCTCATTTTGAGCCATAGCTCGCGTATTAATCCTTGTCTCTCTACGAGGTGCCATTCACTAGACAATGCAATCACAGTGCAATAAACAAAATCAGGCTCAACAAGGTAAATAATCCAAGTACTCAAGCTCATTTCCAATTAAAAACAAATCATTTCATTAGATTTGATTTGGCAATGGGTCCCTCTAACATGCTTCACCACAGCATACATCACAATTGTAACATACTTACAATTCACACAACATACTTTCACTCAACAAGCATACAAAACAATCATACACTTATCACCCACATAACCATTCCCAATTACTCGAGAACTCAGCTCTGATACCACCAAATGTAACCTCCTTAACCCGGCCTAGACGGTTGACCCGAATTAAGAAGTTTACACGGGGAAAACCAAAGTCAACCCGAAAGTCAACCTTGATTAACGACCCTTTTTTTTCTTTTTAATCTTATCTAAATGCATATTAACCCTAGGTGAACACTTGAGATAAACATATACGAAAACCACAGCAATCGGATAACATATAGAGACTCAATTGCACAACATACAAATTTAGGGACCAAATTGTAAATTCTGAAAATTTGGAGGACTTAACCAGTTTTTAAGTTACCAATAAGCAATTAGTCACATTTCGTGCTTCTCTGTCAAATTTCATCTCAAACGGACATCTCAAACTCAACCAATTGCATATACAAACATTGGGACCAAAACGTGAAGATTTTGAAACATATAACCATCAGTTTTAGTGCCCAACGGTCGAGTGTTCCGAAACAGGAATGATCCGTTCCGAAACGCGATACCGTTTCGAAACTCGTTGCGGAACAAGGCTTGGCAGTGGCAAATCTGTTCCGGAACGGTTCTACCCGTTTCGAAACGCCAAAGCCATTTCAGGCCCTCTGTTCCGAAACGGTAGCACCTGTTCCGGAACGTGCTGCCCAGATTGCAGATTTTTTTTCTGGTTTAATTCACTTTCAACCAATCAAACACATTCCAATGCCCCTCAAATCATACCAACAAGTCATTAAACACTTAAGGAACATAAAAGCATCACTCAAACTCAATCATAGCATCAATTAAGGAAAATCCCAATTCTATAGGCATGCATCCTATAATGAGAATCATGCAACCATCAATTCATCAAAACCACATATCAAAGGCCATTTACAAGTCTCAACATCACCAAAAGCATAAATCCAACTTAGGGAATCCAAAACACCTCCCAAAACACAATATAGGTTCCCATTGCCAAATGCCAAAAGCTAATAGTGTTAGGAAAATCTTCACCATACATGAACTTAGTCTTCACTTGGATCCTTGACCTCCTTGCTGACCTTTAGCACTTCAATGCTCTGCATTATTGGTTTAAGAAAGAGAGAGCGTAAGCACATAGCTTAGTGAGGAATGCTCAATTAAAATATCACAATAATGCATTTGTAAAAACACCTTTTTAAGGCCTTTAGTTTCAAAACAACATTTATCATACAAATATGCATACAAACCAAGCATCTCATGCTTCAATCCATCATCATGTCATATTGGCCTACAAGTGATAATCCATAACATTTTTCAACTCAAAACACAATCGGATACGCGGATTACAAGCGTTGTCCCACACGCTTCATACACACTACCAATATCAAGGTGGAGCATGGTACAATCACAACCCCTCAACACCCGTGATGGAGACTATGGTACAATCACAACCCCTCCACATCACTCATTGGTAGTTGTATAACATCACTAACGAGAACACGGGACACACAACACAAGATCCACACATGGACTTTTAACCACCATTGTGATCTTAACACAAGATCCACTCATGGACTTTTAACCACCATGATTATCTTAGCCATCTCGTTAGTGTACTTGGATGGAGTTTACGGTACAATCACAACCCCTCCACATCTAAGGCGACTTTATTCACGGTGCACCCAATCCTATAGCCGGCTAACTATATCCGATTCAAGTACTTTTAAACCAACGCATCACTTGCCAATATTCATCATTTAACATCATTAATTCATTGTTTTAAAGCATTTAACAAAGCCATTATATCCACATGCATCACTATGCATTGAAATCACATTTATCAATGTAAAACCAAGGATCTCTTACCTTGAGCATCCTTCAACACATGGCTTACAAAACCAGCATTACACATGCTTAAATATGCTTTCAAAACAGAATTTAAAACATGCAAAATAAAACACATTGCATTCAACCATCTCATGGTTCACCAACAAGAGAGTTTTTCCGAAAACTTACTCTTGAGCTTAGCTAAGTTGTTTAGACTTAAACTAAGCTCCCAAAACCTCCAAACATTGGTTTCAAAGCTGAAAACCAAACTTCACTCACCAATTCCGTTTCGCAAGCTTGCCGAAACACCAATCAAGCTTCCGGATCAACACCACAAGAATCCGAAGATGTCTCCCCTGTTTTAAACACATCAAAGCAGAGGATTAATGCATCATCATGCATTAATATCTTCAACCAAGACACCTAAACTCGCTGCTCTCATCAACACTCTCATTTCGGCTACCAAACACAACCGAAATCACATCCAAACACCTCTACAACATTACCCAGCCAAGATCCATCAATTCCAATCATACTTATACATCAATTAAAATCCAAAAAGGATCTAATCACGTCCTTATACCTCCAGTTATAGCAGAACATCAAAAACACCCCAAAAACCATCAATAACTCAAGCAAAACTTAGGAAAATCAACCTATTCGGGATTGCATTGATTAAACCTCAATTTCACACCAATTATACATCCAATTTACATCAAAAAGACATCTCAAAACAGTGCCCAATCATTTCATACGAATTTCATCAAAATTAAACCAAATCTTGCATTTTAAAGCCAAGATCAAGAACACAACCATAAAACCTTTAATAAAACTCAAATCAAGGATTGAGAACTTGGGAATTTCAGTAAAGAACTGAGTATTTAGAGGAGAAGGACGTTCATACCTCTAAATGTGAGTTTCTCCTTGTTTAGAACCAAGATTCTTGAAAATTCAATAAGCAAATGCTAAGGTTTTGATGTAGAAATGATTAGAGATCAATTGAAGATTGAAATCTCATCTTTAGATGTTAAAATCAGAGGAAAATTGGTTGGGGAAAAGTGTTTGGGCTGAGAGAAAAGTTGAGAGAAAAGAAATGGAAATTTTTTTAGAAAAGTTAGTTATGACAACAAAATATCTATTTCCCTCCTTTTCCCTTTAATTAAAAATCATTAATTAAATCTTTAATATTAAGAAAATCTGGAGAAAACTCTTCTTGGGTAAATTAGCTCCTTAAAGATTCAAAGTTTCAATCCTTTTAAAACAGTCACCAACTTTTCAAAAATTACATTTTAGTCACAAACTTGAAATGTCACATTTCGAAACCTCATTTTGCAAAATTGATTCCACCACTCTCTTATATATAATAAAAGAGGATTTTAAGATATTTTTCCATATTTTTAATGCATCCCGAACTAGGCTTTCCTAAAATCACCCTTTTATATTCGAACCGCAACCCGACCGATCCGGTCCAACCCAAAACTTCTAAGCCCAAAATTGGGGTGTTACAACTCTCCCTCCCTTAAGAAATTTCGTCCCCGAAATTTACCTGAAGGAAAGAGGTACGGAAACTGCTTCAACATGTCATCCTTCCGTTCCAACGTGGCCTCTACAACACCACGATGCTTCCACAACACCTTTACCAACTCAATGGTCTTGCCTCGAAGAACCTTACTATCCGAATCCATAATCTTCACCGGTTCCTCATCATAAGTCAAATCCGGATTCAATTCCACTTCCTCCACAGGCATCACATGTGAAGGATCCGATCTATACTTCCGAAGCATAGAAACATGAAACACATCATGAATCTTTTCCAACTCTCGCGGTAACCTCAACTTGTACGCAACAGAACCCACACGCTCAATCACCTCGTATGGTCCAATGTACCTAGGGCTCAACTTACCCTTTCGGCCAAACCTCATCACTTTTTTCCAAGGCGAAACTTTTAAAAACACACGGTCACCCACCGCATACTCAATCTCCTTACGCTTCAAATCCGCGTAAGACTTTTGCCGATCAGAAGCTGCCTTCAAACGCTCACAAATGAGCTTCACCTTCTCGGTAGTTCCTTTCAACAAAGCTGGCATCGAAACCAACTTCTGACCCGTTTCAGCCCAACACAGAGGAATCCTACACTTCCTCCCGTACAAAGCTTCATAAGGTGCCATTTGAATACTTGCCTGATAACTATTATTATAGGCATCTTCCATAGTGCATCTTTTAATGATTTGCCAGCGTAACCACTTTAGTTCTTGAAGATCGGATACAAATGCCTCACACAACCATTGCGCTTAACATAGGGAAACAACTCTAAAATTGAATCAATTGGACCATACAAAACAATAAATAAATGGATAATAGTAATCAGTTAATATAAACATTAAAATACAAATGAAATGAAAGATTGACTTTTACCTTTTGTTTATCAAACATGAAGGTATACTGATGAGAGTTTGTAATCCCCAAGTCTTCCTCAAGAATTTGAAAAAATCAGTACCAAGAAGAAGTGTTTTCAGATTCAACAACAGCATAAGCCAAGGGATAGATGCAATCATTTGCATCTATCCCAACCACTGCTAAAAAATAACCTTGAAAATTGCCTTTGAGAAAACAACCATCAACGTAAATGACTAGTCTACATCCAGCCTTAGAATGGTGGAGGTAACGACGCAAATCCCTATGCATTGTAGCAGTATCCAAGCAATCAGTCTCACTATCCCTAGCATCATGTGGACCCATTATGAGTCTCTGGAACAAGTGGATCCCTACCACCAGTCTAATGTACTCTAGTCTGATTCACATGTTGCTCCTCTACATCATCATCATGAATATCATCCTGATTTTGTGGCAGATCCACAAGGGGCACAACGTCACTCTCTACAGCAGTGGTACGACCTATACCAAGACCACGACCACGATCGGTCGCTAATCTAGAGCTCCTACGAGGTGTCATAGTAACCTATCTACAATAAAGACAATCCTAGAATTAGAGTTGGTACTTGGAGTCCCTATTCAAATCATATATTTAATTCTTTAAAATAATAAATTTATCAAAAATCTCATTTTGCCCAAAAATATTTAATATGCATGCAAAAATCTATTTTGGCTTAAAATTTTATGTTAGACTCACAGTCTGAAGGTTGAACTTAGCTCTGATACAACTAAATGTAACCATCAAAACCGGCCTAGAAGAAAAGACTGAATTTAAGACGTCACCGTTGAAAACTTTTCACTTAAGTAACAGATTTTAGGTTTAAATAATTTATAAAACAAAATAATTATTAAATAATAATAATTATCGTGAAATACAACAATTGTTTACAAAACCTAAACGTTATAAAAATATTACAATCAGTAAAATATTCCTGTCGCTAATCTAGAGCTCTTACGAGGTGGCATAGTAGCCTATCTACAAAAGAGACAATCCTAGAAATAGAGTTGGTACTTGAAGTCTCTATTCAAATCATATCTTTAATTCTTTAAAATAATAAATTTATCAGAAAAATCTATTTTACCCAAAAATATTTAATATGCATGCAAAATCATTTTCGGCTAAAAATTTTATGAGAGACTCACAGTCCGAGGGTTAAACTTAGCTCTGATACCACTAAATGTAACCCTCTAAACCTGACCTAGAAGAAAAGGCCGAATTTAGGACGTCATTGTTGAAAACTTTTCCCTCAAGTAATATATTTTAGGTTTAAATAATATATATAACAAAATAATTATTAAATAATAGTAATTACCGTAAAATACCATAATTGTTTAGAACACCCTCAGACTGGCGGAGGTAATGAAGCAACTCCCCATGCACAATAGCAGTATCCAAGTCATCTGTCTCACTATCCCTAGAATCATGTGGACCATCATTCTAAGTCTACTGAACAGGTGGATCCCTACCACCAGTCTGATGTACTCTAGTCTGATTCACATGTTGCTCCTCAACATCATCATCATGAATATCATCCTGATTCTGTGGCGGATCTACAGGGGGTGCAAAATCACTTTCTACAGAAGTGGTACGATCTCGACCACGACCTCGGCCGCGGCCACGACCGGTCGCTAATCTAGAGCTCCTACGAGGTGGCATAGTAACCTATCTACAAAAAGGACAATCCTAGAATTAGAGTTGGTACTTGGAGTCTCTATTCAAATCATATCTTTAATTCTTTAAAATGATAAATTTATTAGAAAATCCCATTTTGCCCAAAAATATTTAATATGCATGCAAAAATCATTTTCGGCTTAAAGTTTTATGTGAGACTCACAGTCCGAGGGTTGAACTTATCTCTGATACCACTAAATGTAACCCCCTAGACTCGGCCTAAAAGAAAAGGCTGAATTTAGGACGTCATCGTTGAAAACTTTTACCTGAAGTAATAGATTTTAGGTTTAAAAAATTTATAAAACAAAATAATTATTAAATAATAATAATTACCGTAAAATACCACAATTGTTTACAAAACCTAAGAGTTATAAAAATATTCTGATCAATAAAATATTCTGGTCGCTAATCTAGAGCTCCTACGAGGTGGCATAGTAACCTATCTATAAAAGGGACAATCCTATAATTAGATTTGGTACTTGAAGTCTTTATTCAAATCCTATCTTTAATTCTTTAAAATAATAGATCTATTAGAAAATTCCATTTTTTCTAAAAATATTTAATATGCATGCAAAAATCATTTTCGACTTAAAATTTTACGTGAGACTCACAGTCCGATGATTGAACTTAACTCTGATACCACTAAATGTAACCCCTAAACCCGACCTAGAAAAAAAGTTCGAATTCAAGACGCCACCATTGAAAACTTTCCCCTCAAGTAATAGATTATATGTTTAAATAATATATAAAACAAAATATTTATTAAATAATATTAATTACCGTAAAAAATCACAATTGTTTACAACACCCTCAGACTGGAGGAGGTAACGAAGCAACTCCTTATGCACTGTATCAGTATCTCAGACATCAGTCTCACTATCCTTAGAATCATGTGGACCATCATTCTGGATTTGCTGAACTGGTGGATCCCTACCACTAGTCTGATGTATTGCAGTCTGATTCACATGCTGCTCCACTACATCATCATCATGAATATCATCTTGATTCTGTGGCGCATCCACAGGGGGCATAATGTTACTCTCTAAAGAAGTGGTACAACCTCGACCACGGCCTCAGCCGCGGCCATGACCGATCGCTAATTTAGAGCTCCTACGAAGTGACATAGTAACCTATCTACAAAAAAAACCTCCATGATAAAAAAACCAGTGTGAAATACTCTGAAGCAGTTCCTGTAAAATGATTAATATTTTAATATCTATGTACACGTGTCTTAATCAAAATAACCAGACTGCACACTAACAAGAGTCTTGATATAGTTTAAACTTTTAAATTAGCTAATATCTTTATGGTGATCTATGTTCAAATTAAACCTAAAATATTAAGCTTGAAGTTTATAGTAACAATAATATTAACAATTATTATATACTAACACCAGCTCTAACATAAAATTATTATATACTTACGAACATTTTAAACCTACAAATTAACCACCTATGTACAAATATTTTCTAGAGCTTTATATTCAAATAAGTTTAACCCTAATACTATTATCAATTGTGTGCATATTTATGTTCTAAAAAGTTAGGTCCACCCAACACTGCTTATTAGGTCCCACAAATTTAATATTTAAAAAGTTTCTTCTTATCCTCTTTTATGGTCCCCACCAGCATAGATTTAGAAATAATTTTAGTATCTAGCTTATGATCCCCCACCAGCACAAATTCAAAAAAAAATTTAGTATCTTGCTTATAGTCCCACTAGCACAATCCAAAAAGCAATTTACTATAGCATATGGTCACCACCAGCACAAACACATACATAAATTAAACATTTAACAACTCAATGCCACACAAAACTACAAATAATAGACACACGTTATATTATAGCATATGGTTTTATGGCTTTTAACACAAATAAAAACAAGTTATGTTTCGTTAATTGGTTTCAATAAAATACTACTTTTATCCCTAAACTATTCGAACAAATAAAAGCAAATAAAAAACTCACCATATGACATACTTTTCAAACCCTTGGAACGCATCACACGCTTCTCCATGACCAAACTAAAATCAAATGTTTTCTCAACAACTTCACGCTTTTAGAACCAACGAAACTTCCCAAACGATTTTAGGTTTACGATTTACCCTTTCACTGATGTTTGTAAACCTTAAACTACCCAAATGATTTCCACAACAAAATCTAGTCTAAACCCTAAAGTACCCAACAATTTTCCCAAATGCTTTACCCGAACAATTTTAGGTTTACGCTCTCAAAACTCTCTCAATTTCTCTGAAATCGTAAACTTAAAAGTTATGATTATTTTGAAGAGGTTAACTTATCACCTATATGTGTTTAGGTTAAATGGGTCATTGATATCTCATTTTGTATTTATTTAAGTTAAATTCTTTTCATACGTGTAATATAAATAAATAGAAATTATTTAATTAAAGTCAGGTCATAACGTTGTCCATGGGTTAACGACATAGTGATGAAAAAAACTCAATGTTGAAAGTTGAGTTATTAAATTAAAAAAATTTAAAGTTGAGTGACCAAAATAGAAGAGAGAAGAAAATTGAGAGATGATTTTTGCATTTTACCCTTAATCATTTTAGGAAAACAATATAAAGTTATTTTCTAAATATGAAATATTAGTGATTTGTTGTAACACCCTCGACCCGGATGTCACATTTGGGCCTAAAGTCCAAACCAAAACCATTAAATTTATCAAAAACATTTAAAGTCAACAGTTAAAAAATATAGTTAAATAATTAAAACGGTAACAAGGAGCTCCACTTTATATTTGAAACATTTGAACATTCGATTTGATTAATACAATTTCAAAAATAAGGATTACAGACTTTACCACGTAAGGTCCTATGAATACATAGCCTACTAAACACAAGTATCGTACTCTGGAGATCACCAAATGCTAGAATCTCGTTCCAATAGTGCTCCTCGATCCCACGATCAACCTACGCACGAAAAGAACGATTTCGAGCGCTGAGCTTACAAAGCTCAGTGGTACTCATCTACCTTATCATACTTCACGCTAATCATAAACATAAGCATGCAAGCTAGTACGAGCAAAGGGGTGAGATAAATAAACACGTGACGCTACCACTAGTCGCCTAAACACACGCTCTTAACATAGTAAAACATCATACATGGCCCACACAAAGCCCAACCGTACTCGGGATCACACCAGATCATTCGAGCAATAGCACACAAAGTCATAACCACAAACCTAGAGTGAGGCTTGGTGTCACACAGCCTCAGGAATGTACACTCTGAGTGAGGCCCGGTGTCACACAGCCTCAGGAACACACACTCTCTCTGGGTGAGGCCAGTGTCACACAACGTCAGGAACGTACATTTGGCATCTCCAACCATGGTGTTGCAACACTCTTTCTCTAGGTATCCAGATCCCATCAATCAAAGGTGACTCAATCAATCAAGTGTCCAAACCGCACACAACATCGGCAAGATTACCATACATCACACAACATGACTCGATCCACCAAGGATATCTTATTGTTCCTATTACAAAAAGTCACCAAATTTAAGTTTACCAACATGTTAATACATTATGGAAGTGTACATTAATATCCTCATTAATTATCTAATTAATTTATATTATTTCATTAATATCTTACGTTATATTCCATGTTTTATTAGCATTATAGTTTATTCCGTTCAATAAGTACTGGTACACGAACATGAATATCGGTACGGTACCCTTGGGTACCAGTACTCACACGCATACTGCTACAGATATTGCTTACTGGAAACCCTAGACTTCCAAAAGTACTGGTACGAGTTGACCCATACCGATACGGCCCCCAACCGCGTACCGATACGACCAAAGCTCATAGCGATACCCTGTACATGGGTTCACACAATTTCCTTGAATTTCAATATTGTAATGCTTACTCGATCCCTAAAGCTTATGAAAGCTATTAAGGTTGGTTTACTAACGTATTCAAACAATTAATATTAATTACCAGCTTCATTATCATTTATTCGAATATAACTATTATTTATCCTTATACACAATTTCCATCGAATACATCAATATCAATACTGTAGCACCCCAAAAACTTTAGAAAATTATAGTTTTATCCCAAAACTTTATAAATCATAAATTGAAGGGATGGGTGATCTAGCAGGGAATGGCTACCGGCAGGTCTGGATGGTTTTTATAGGCAAGATATCGGAAACCTTACATTGGAAGGGCTTGTGGCAGGTTTTCGATAGACATGGGGTGGTGGTTGATGTTTTTATTACACAGAAAAGGGCAAGGGATGGTTTGCATTTTGGGTTTGTACGAATGGGGAGTCACTCTGATGCTGATCGGGTTATTGAACGGTTGTATATAGGGTTGTAAATGAATTGAACGTTCAGTGAACTGTTCATGAACCGTTTGGCGGGAAGTTCGTTTATGTTCATTCATTTAATAAATGACCGAACATGAACAAGATTTTTTGTTCATTTATTTAAATGAACGAATATGAACAAAGGGCTTGTTCGTTCATTTATGTTCGTGAACGTTCGATAATATGTTCGTTTATGTTCACTCATTTATGTTCGGTTATGTTCGTTTATTTACGTTCGTTTATGTTCGTTCATTTATGTTCGGTTATGTTTGTTTATTTACGTTCGTTTATGTTCGTTCATTTAAGTTCATTTATGTTCGTTTATGTTCGGTTATGTTTGTTCATTCATATTAATTGGATCATTTTGAATTCCCTAAAATATAATAAATTTTATCTAAACTTATAATATTTGGGGGTGTGAGTTTAAATTTTTCCAGTTTTAAAATGTTTTTCTTTCCCTCGTGATATTACTGAGCCCCTCCCTTTTTACTTTAACTTTAACGTTTTCAAATATTAAAAAGTAAAATAATAATTTACTTTATCTTTTCTCCAATACCCATTATCGTTAATCCTTCCCTTCCCCTTTTATGCATCTCAAAAAACTAAATCCCTACTTTACTGCCCTTCGCTCGTTCCCATCTTCAACGTTCGATGTTCTCATCTTCAACGTCCGTTTCACTCCAAATTTCGGTGACAGTAAGTACCAACCTAGAAATAATTTGTTCCTTAGTTTTTAATCTATTTGTTTCAACTTTTTACTTGTTATTTTGTTCTTGGTTCTGTTGATAATGTCTGAACTTCCTTTAGATCTGCTATCGCAGTTGTATGAACTTCTCTGAAGCTTTTTGTTTGTTTATTTCATTCGTTCCATGATTTGTTAGATATAGTTAGTCATTTGGGGTTGAGATCATCATGAGTCATGAGTATGATACGAATCATGGATATTTTTGTTTTTGTTGATACAATTTTATGTTGGAACCTTCAATCTTTGGCTCAATTGGCTGAAAATATGGCTAAAACAGATAACTCATCACCCCTTAATTTTTAACTCTTTTTCCTTACATCATATCTCGCTGAACTTGAAGGTTTTAGCTTTTGATGATAGCAATCCAATTTCTTTTCTTTGTAATTATGAATGTGTTTTTTTATCGTCTATGTATGTTTGTGACTGCATATTCAGACAATATCAATTTTAATGTTTGAACTTGAATGTTCTTCATAGGTATTGTACAATTTTTTCTAACTATTTTCAGAATATAATATGCATTTACCAAACCTTATCCTTCGTAGAACAAATATTTCGCCAAAAATTAATATATACATATGCACGCCATTGATTAATAGATTATCAAAGGATTGGTATTTGATGCATTATGTCTTAACTTAAATGCTTATTTGTGCCAGGGTTGTTGAGAGTGTCCTTTGAAGGGAAACACAATTTTTTTTGATTGCTAGGTTTCGAAAATCTTTGTTTTCATTCATATAAAATCATGTTAGTTAGTAATCGAGTCCAGATTTGATGTATGACTTGAAGTTTGGTCATTTACGTTTGAACTCAAATTTGAGTTATTTCAGTTAAGCTAAAACATTTTGAATTTATTTCTATATCTAGATTTCAAAGACTTTGTTTTCATTTATTGTCAATTTGTGATTTAATGTTTGGCCGAAAGTAAAGCACATGGGAGTTTTGGTGAATTTTTTATGGAAGAATGCATTATAATCTTGATGTTAAAAAAAAGAAAAGAATTAGTGTATTTTTTTATTTTTTTATTAATGCTAACATTTACTCATTGTTAAATCAGAATCGCAGATGTCTGATGTCTCTTGCAGTGGTCTATCTCCTTTTAACGACGATCAATATTTAGACAGTTATTCGCCATTTGAATCAACTGAACTTGGATTAAGTGCAAACAATCCGACCATGGAAGATACAAAAAAATCCTGAAGCTATTCGAATTATAGCTGATGACAAAGAAGTTAATGCAACTTCTGCAGCTGTTAGTGTTGGTGCTGAACAAGTTGATACAGCCAACAATGAAGAATCTACTCCATTCACTAAAAGGAAGAGAAAGAAGACTTCGGGAGTTTGGGAACATTTTCGCTTGGTTAAATTGCCTAATGGAACTGAAGTGTGTGAGTGCATCCATTGTGGAGGTTATTTAACCATTAGGCATATTGGTGATTGCCCAAAGATGAAAGCGGTTAACAAAGGTCAGTTAAATTTAAAAGTGGTGCCTGTCAAATAGGATTCTTCATCTATGATTCAAAATTGGAAGTTTGACAATGCAAGGATGATAGAGGTTATTTTCCACATGATCATGGTTCATGAGTTACCTTTTAATTTTGTGGAGTATGAACTATTCAATGTGGTAATGAAAGAAGCAAATTCGGGATTTAACAAGATTTCACGTGCATCTATTAGACAAGATTGTATTTCCAGTTATGAGATTGGAAAGAAAAGAGTTCAAAAATTGTTAAACACTGTCAAGCGCGTGAGCATCACTACAGATATGTGGACATCGAGTTAAAATATCCATTACATGGTAGTTACATGCCATTTTGTTGATTCTGATTTCAAGCTCCACAAATGTATACTGAGTTTTGTTGATGTGCCTCCACCATATTCTGGAGTTTGTATCTATGATTCTCTTTTCAAGTGTCTAAAAGAGTGGAACATTGAGACAAAGGTGGCTACTTTGACAGTGGACAATGCTAAGACTAATGATGTGGTGGCCAGGAAATTGATGGAAAATTTGAATCTTCAGAAGAAACTTGTTGTTGGTGGAAAATTGTTTCATGTGCGATGTTGTGCACATATTCTTAATTTGTTAGTCCAGGATGGTCTTGGAGAAATTGAAGACATAATTCGTAATGTTCATGAGAGTGTGAAACATGTGAATGCTTCTCCAAGTCGGTTGCATGTCTTTAGTGAACTCGCCAAACAACTTTAACTCTCATAGAAGCATTTGATCTTAGATGTTACTACTCGATGGAATGCTACATATGCTATGTTGTCTACTGCTTTGGAGTTCAAAGAAGTGTTTGTGAATTATGTCGATCGAGAGCCTACATATACTACTTTGCCAAGCGAAGAAGATTGAAAAAAAGTTGAAGAGGTTTCTCATTTTTAGCACTTTTCCATGAAGCCACAAAAATCATTTCAAGTATTACTTGATTTTTTATTATTGGTATTTTAATACAAGTTATTTTCTTGCAAGATTTACTAATATTTTTTATATATAATATAGGTTCCGAATATCCTACCTCCAATTTATTTCTTAGTGAATTGTTTGGGATAAAAGAAGCATTGGATGTAGTAGTTTTGGAGGGAAGTGATTACATGATAGCTATGACTACTAAGATGAAGAAAAAGTTTGACAAGTATTGGGGCACTTGCAATTTGTTGATTTCGATTGACATCGTTTTAGATCCAAGGTATAAAATTAAATTGTTTGAGTTTTCTTTTAATACCTTTATTTATTTATTTAAGTTCAATGCTGTCATTTTTTAATCAGGTATAAAATGAAATTGCTTGAGTTTTCTTTCAATGCAATTTATTCACATGACGACACTCCAAAACAAATGCAAATAGTTCTAGATACTTTATATGAGTTGTACCAAGAGTACGTTGAGGCTCATAAAGCAGCAAATGTTGTTTTATCTACTGGAACTGATGAGAGTCAAGGTGCTAGTGTTGGTGGTACTTTTAAGAGTGGTATTAACTCTTTAACTAGTCGATTTGGTAAAGGTATCAAAACTGGCACAACTAAGTATGATCAACATATTTATAGTGTCGATCTTTTTGCTACTGTAAAGTCAGAATTGGACACTTATTTGGAAGAATGAGTTTATATTGGTGAGCTTGGCGTATATTTTGATGCCCTAGGGTGGTGGAAGGAGAATAATCTTAAGTTTAGGATTTTGTCCAAAATGGCTGCTGATATCCTAGCAATTTCAGTCACTACTGTTGCTTCTGAATCTGCTTTTAGTGCTGGTGGGAGGGTTATTAATCCACATCGTTCCTCTTTAGGAACTAAGATGGTAGATATGCTTATTTGTCGAGCTGATTGGTATCGTCAATACTATGGGTTGGAGTAAAAGAAAAGCAAGGTATTTTTAATGTTTTAAAATTTAATAGATTTAGTTTTACAATGACTAATATTTTTTTTTTGATTTGTTGTAGCAAAATGAAGATATTGTATCTGTTGAGCTTCCTTGAGGAATGTGGATGAGTAGATTGGTATACTTTTGCTAATTTATTATACTTTTCAATTTTTGTTATAATTTCTTTAATTTAATATAATTTCATTTGTTTGGTTTTGATCAGGATGGATAATGAATTGAAGATTGACAGATTGTTCATGAATACAAGTTGAAGACTGTTTTGAAGGTTATTGAAGACAATTGGATTTTAAAAAGATTGTTTTGTGTAACATGTTTACTTTAAGACTTTATTTTTGAACTTGCATGTTTTTGTCGTACTTGAAGACTTTAACTTTGAAGATTATTGTAGACTATTTACCGTTTATGCATGTTTTTGTCATATTTGAAGACTTTAACTTTGAAGTTGCAGCTTATATTAATGAATTTTATGTTTGTTTATGTTCGTTTATGTTCGTTTATGTTCGTTTGTGTTCGTTTGTGTTCGTTTGTGTTCCTTTGTGTTCATTTATGTTCATTTATGTTCGTTTGTGTACATTTGTGTTCGTTTATGTTCATTTATCATTTTAACGAACGAACATGAACGAACACGAACAAACTACATTCCTTAACGAACGAACACGAACAAGAAATTTTGTGTTTGTTTATGTTCGTGTTCGTTCATTTGTTCAGTTAAAGTTAAGCAAACGAACATGAATACACCCTCGTTCGTGTTCGTTCGGTTCGTTTACAGCCCTATCTGCATAACAAATGGATATATGGATCGCACATATCAGTAACCATGGCAAAATATAGGGATCGTGCTTCTTTTTGGAGATACAAACAAAAAAGTGCAGGGAAAGGACAGTCGCAACAAGTATCTCAGAGTGGTATTAAGGGGCGTCCGGGTTCACATGGTATAGATTTAAAGCTATATAGTGATTCGTTTGACTATGTTTTAAAGGGGCGTGTGGATGAGGATAAGTTGAATATCCTTCACAACTGTGTGGTGGGATGGAGCAAGAAGCCTTGGAGTTTTAAGGAATTGGCGACGCAGATGAACCTTTCAAGTTTACAAGGGTTCTCAATTTTGCGCATTGTCGAGTCCATAATTCTTTTGATGTTTACGAACACATCCATTCGCGAGAAGATGATGGAGTTGGAGGTAGTTCGTGAATGTTTTTCCAAGTTAGAGAGGCGGTTGCTGGAATTGGTCATTAGTTCAAGGAGGGTCTGGATTTCGGTAAGGGGTTTGCCTATACATGCGTGGTCACAAGAATCGTTTGAGAATATTGCAAAAATTTGGGGCACTCTATTGCGACTTGCTGATATTACGGAATCGCCAACATCGTCCGAGTGTGGCTGGATTTTAGTTGAAACGAATGTCATGGCTTTTATTGATTCTATCATTAAGATGGAGGTCGAAGGATTGCCGTATAGTTTGCATATCAAAGAGTTAAACATGTTTGGGCCGTTGGTAGATTGTGAATGTACAACTGTGGTTTTCGAGGATGGATGCAGTGAGTCACCAGAGTTGAATTCGTCGGAGTTTGTGCTAGAGTCGAGGATAGGAGACGAGAAACAAGTTGAGGATGTCGTGGCTTTAGGAAATACGGTGGCTCAGATGGATTCCATGGTGCCTCAGGATTGGCATTGCAATCAGCTTTGGGAAGACAATTGTCAGGAGGACCTGCGTATTTTGAGTGTTGATTCTGATCATTCTGGGTCGTTTCTGCAGTGGGTTGTGGACCAACGGGTGTCGACGGAGGCTGGAGACGTTGTCTCGAATGTCGAGATTTCACCTGATCGTGTGGCAAGTGAGGAGCCACAGAGTTCAGTGTTGGATGGACACCCAGATAGAGAGATGAGTTTGAATTTGAATGGGAAATTGTCACAACCACGTGTGATAGTTGCAGGTAACGGTGTATCCGTTGAGGATAATGTGGAGTTGGTTAGGAAAAGTACACAAGCAGTAGGCGTGTTAGGCAGGGACTCTGTAGGGGGGATTCAAGTTCAGCAGGTCGTTATATAGGTTGTATCAGCAGGAGATAAGGTTGTGTCGATGTGGATTAATGGGTCTGTTCGGAAGACAAAATCGGCGAATTTTTTGTAGGTGTAGCAAAGCCCCATAAGTCAGGCAGGGGGAGGCCGAGAAAATGGTTAGGTCGAGGAACAATTACGGTTGCTAACGCATCGCTGAACGATTCAGATTTGCAACATAGGCAACAAATTTTGCTTCAGAAAATTGTGGCAATGGTAACATTGGGCAATATAGTGGGGTTAAGACACGTCGTGAAGAGGAAATCATCAAAGACTTATCGTAGGTGCTCTCTGAAGGCGCTCGTGTGTTGTGAAATATGCAAATTTTGTCTTGGAATACCAGGGGGTTGGGTTCTTTCTTAAATAGACCTGGAGTTTGTAACATTCTCAAGCAATATCAAGTTGACATGGTTATGTTTCATGAGTCGAAGTTAGAGGAGGTATCATCTTTGGTGGTCGTTAGTTTATGGTTTAGTGATAGATTTCAGTATGTAGTCTCACCTTCGATAGGGGCATCAGGAAGGCTGGTGATAATCTGGGAGGGTTCGCGGTTTTTGGTAGATTCGGTGGAGGTTGATCGCCACTTTATTCTCGTGCAGGGGTGGTGGAGGCTGGAGGATTTTCTGTGTTGTATTATGGCCGTCTACGCTCCTTGTGATATAACTGAGCAAGGTTCTTTATGGTTACGTATTAGGGATAGGATCAGCGGTTTTCCGAGACCTTGGTGCGTTGCAGGGGATTTCAATTCGGTTCGTTGGTCGTCAAAACGGGCTGGATGCAGTTCAATGCCGAGAGGTATGAATGCATTCTCTTCTTTTGTGAATTCAGCGGGTTTGGTGGACCTGCCGTTAAAGGGGAAGCAATTTACTTGGTTTGGTAAGGGTAATCGTCAGAGTCGAATTGATAGGTTTTTGGTGTCGCCGATATGGGTGGATTGTTTTTCTAATATTGAGCAGGTATCTCTACCTCGAGGGATATCGTATCATGCCCCTTTGCTACTTTTGTGTGATGATAAGGATTGAGGACCACGTCTATTTCGTTTTTTATCAATTGTTGGTTAGATGAAAAGAGAAACATCCGTTGCATGGCTGAGGAGTGGTGTAGATTGTCGGGGTTGGGGATTGGGAATGATAATATAATGGTGAAGCTCAGACAATTGAAGAAATTCTTACGAAAATGGAACAAGTCGATTTTCGGGGATGTTGAGCAAGATATTAAGTTGATTAAAAATCGCTTAGAAGGGTTGGATGGTGATGGTAATGGTGATAATGTGAGTATGGCCGAGTCAGAGCTGATTGGTCAAAAGAGAGAATGGATGCAAGCGTTATGGCAAGCAATAAAACACAAAGAATCTCTATGGCGTCAGAAGTCGCGAGCGAGTTGGATTTGGTTGGGTGATAGAAACGCGACATTCTTTCATAGAGCTACAAAGTTGCAAGCAGTGTATAATTCTATTACCGACCTGAATATTAAAGGGAGGTGGGTGACGGATCCTCATAGGTTGCGACAACATATTGTTCACTCCTTCTATAAGCATTTCGTTGATGATGAAAGATTATGCGATTGAAGCATTGAGGGTAACTTTAAGCAGGTGTGTGAGGAAGAAAATGTGGGCTAGTGGCGCCTTTTATGATTGAAGAGGTCTGGGAGATTGTTCATGGTTGTGAGGGCTCCAAGTCACCAGGGCCGGATGGTTATAGTATGGAGTTTTTCAAGCAATGTTGGGATTTTGTTCATGGAGATGTGATGCGTTTTTTGGAAGAGTTCTTCGTGTTTGGTAAATTAGATCCGGGGGTGAATAATACGTTTCTTGTGCTATTACCTAAGGTTGATTCTCCAGTAACGTTAAGCGATTTTTAGCCTATAAGCTTGATTAATTCGATTTACAAGATCCTTGCTAAAATTTCGGCTAAGAGACTGCAATCCGTGTTGGGTAAATTGATCAGTGATCATCAATCGGCTTTTGTGCGTGGGCGCCAAATAGTTGATGGTATTTTGTTGGCGAATGAAGCCATCCATTCTATGCGACAGAGTTCGTCCGGTGGTTGTATTCTTAAATTGAATTTTGCTAAAGCATATGATTGCATACGGTGGGATTTTTTAGAGCACGTTTTACGTTTGATGGGTTTTGGTGAGACTTGGCGATGGTGGATTTCAGACTGTATTAGTATTGTTCGTATGTGTGTTTTGTTAAATGGCAGTGCTACTTCAGAATTTGGTATGGGTCGTGGCATTAGACTAGGCTGCCCGTTGTCATTGTTGCTTTTCGTCATTGTTGCAGAAGCGTTGCATAGGTTGTTGGTTCAAGCTGAGGAGGTGGGGCTTATTCGAGGGGTTTTGTAGAGCGTTTAGGCGTTCTCCATTTATGAGCGCAAGTGCACACTCTTGTAAAGTTATAGTATAAAAGATATCGTCTCCCACAGGGACTGGAGCAGCTCCTATGAATGGTTTCCTGCACAAAGATTTAGTAAATGCGCAATTAAATCTCATGATGTGGAAATATAAAATCACAAATAAAGATAAAGATAGTGATGAGAAAGATGATAGGGAGAGATTTGGGCGATAGGCTGGGTAAGGCAAGTGTAGCTTAGTAGCCTGTGGACTGCATTGTATAAGCTGAGCATGTTTTGTGCTGCCATGATTTGCTGCCTCGGCGGGATGGCGGGCGGCAAACTACGACCCTGTCACGCTGCCGCAGCAGGTCACTGCCACTGCAGAAGTGTACTGTCTCAATAGGTGGAACGGAAAGAAGTCCTGGCGGCAAGTCTGGCAGGCATTCCAAGTTCGGCATGATAGTCGACAGTTATCCCTCATATTTCTAGGTTAGGATGCTCGAGATGCAAACTTGTGGACTAGTGTGGAACCAAATTAATCAACTCGGTTGGTGATCCCTTTTAGCCGCTGAAACTTGTGGACTAGTGTGGAACCAAGTTAGTCACGCCTTTGTAAGTTGTGACCATGCTTAACCCTTTCGTGAGCCTTGCACTTCCATGCTCGACAAATGGATTTTCTCTTTGACTGAATGGTGTAGACTAATTGAACGAACAAAGAGCATAGATTAAGCAAACTCAGAATTTTATCGAAAACAACTCAAAACTATACAACTGATTCCCTCAAACTACTTTACATACACGCGTCTAAACCCTAGGAGAGTTGGGCCACGACCCTCAACACTCCAACCTATCTAGCTACATCTCCGTTGTGCGGCTGCTCAGGCTCGCATCCCCTCACCCTCGTCATGCTTCTATACATACATTGGGTATATATAGTGCTCATGGCCTAAGTTTGAGTCCTCCTTGAGGAAGGAGTTCTAAAAGTAAGTTACATTAAATACAGCCTCCTTTATACTTTAAATATGGACTCTTTGGACGTTGCCTTCTTCCGCAAGTAAGGATAAGTGCTTCTACTTATCGGTCTTGGATCAGCTCTACCTGCCGCTACAGGCTTCAGAAAATTACAAGACTGGGCTCGTTGGGCTTAGGAAATTGTCCTCTTTAAATTGCGACCCATCTTGGATAAGTCGGTGTAACTCCTGCCCAGGCGGCACTTGGCGGCAATGCTGCTTCGGCAGCGTTCTTGGCGGCATCTTGAGCTACTTCAGTACAACTCCTTTGGTTCCAGTCTTCTGTCCTGTCATGTCCTGTCCTCTTCTCTCCTAGCTCTAGCACCTGAAAATATAAACTAAACTAAAATAGTAACTTTTCTCAACTAAACATAAAATATTCAGTAGAAGCATAGTAGAAGAGAAGATATTGTTATAATGCATGCAATGCACCTAAATATGTCTAAATGAGCTTGAGAACAACAATAATATGGTCATGAATGTGTACAAAATATAGAACTCATGGACACTCTACAGGTTTCTTTGGCTCCGGGGGTTTCGTTGTCGCATATTTAGTTCGCTGATGACACCATCTTATTCTTTGAAGCTTCTATTGAATGTGCCACGACTGTTCGCCGATTGTTGAGTTGTTTTCATGTATGTTCTGGCTTGAAAATCAATTTTAGTAAATCGTCTCTTTACACTATTGGAATTAGGGACGAGTTATGTGACTCGATTGCAAATGCTTTGGGCTATCGGAAAGGCGTGCTGCCATTTGTGTATTTGGGGTTGCCTTTGGGGGTTAATCCTCGTAGTATTGATGTGTGGGAACTGGTTATAGCCCCAGTTCGATAGAAACTTGCAGGATGGAAGTGATCATCCTTGTCTTTTGCTGCCCGTGTCACATTGGTAAACCCGGTCTTTTCTTCGCTTCCTATTTTTTATATGGGATTGTTCAGGGTTCCGAAGGGAGTCATTGCAGATATTGATAAGGTGAGACGTGCTTTTCTTTGGGGAGTGGTGAGTTTGCAACGGAAAATGAGTCAGGTTAGTTGGAGTGTGGTGTGTCGACCATGTCATTTAGGTGGCTTGGGGATCGCGGATTTGGAGGTTCGAAATAGGGCATTGTTGGCGAAATGGTCGTGGCGTTATGCTATGGATACGTCCTTATTGTGGAGGGCCATTATAGTGGCGAAATATGGGGAGGCAGCCCAATGGTGGCGTTTTAATTTTACGTATTGGGGATCGATGTCGGTCATTTGGAAACAGATTGTGCAAACAGTGAATTCGGATGGCGTGCAAAAATATATGGATGAGTCTAGTTTTTTATGGCATGTCGGGGATGGATCTCAAGTGTTGTTTTGGTTCGATGATTGGTGTGTCGACAAGCCTTTGAAGAATATTTTTCCGTGATTATTCTCTTTAGTTGTGAATCAGATGGCCTTGGTAGTAGATTATTTGGTCGAGGGTGCTTTTCAGCATGCTCTTTGGTCGGGTTTCTTTTAGAGGTCTATTCGTTCGTTCAAGTTGCGACAGGTCCGGGAGCAACGTTCACTCTTGGGTACGGTGAGACTTCGTGACAGTACGTGTGATATGGTTGTATGGACCCCCGATGTTCATGGGGTCTTCTCGATCAAGGCGCTTTCACGGATGCTCATGTTAGAAAGGGTAGGGGGGAATGATTTCGACGAGTGTTTTTCATGGAAAATTTTAGTGCTGCCGAAGGTCCAAGCATTCTTATGGTTCGCTTGGTTGCGTCGTTTTCCCACTTTTGATTTTTTAGGCATCGCGGTATTGTGTTGGATGAACATCAGGGAATGTGCATTTGGTGTCGAGAGGGAGAGGAGGGAATTGATCATTTTTTTGTCCATTTGTGCAAGGCATTTGGGACTGGTTTAGGCGTTGGTGGGGGGTCAGTTTGCCGTTACCAAGGTTGTTTTCCGAGTTCTTTATTCTAGGTTTTCATTGTTCTTTTTCGGGTGATTTACGACATTTGTAGGTCTCGAGTATTGCAGCGTTGCTGTGGTCACTCTGGCTTGCGCGTAATGAGATGGTCTTCAATAAAAAGTTATTACCGACTTTAGAGATTTCTTTTTCGGTCAAGTTGCGTTCGTTTTATTGGGTGAAAACTCTAAAGGAAAGACTGTTCATAAGTGAGTTGTTATGGTGGGATTGTCCGAGTTCTTTTTGTGAGACAATAGCTACTCGGCCTTGTCGTGTGGGGGTGTGTGTGGAGCCCCTGATCGGGGGGACGTTGAAATTCTCGGTTGACGGTTCAGCTCGCGGTAAACCAGGACCGGTGGGGTTTGGGGTGTCTTGCGAGATGCTTAAGGCAGATTTTTAGCTTTATTTTCGGGCCCTCTTGGTTGCCTTGAATCCAATGCGGCGGAGTTGCGGGCGATTGCTTTTGCTTTGACGTTCGTTGCAGCGTCTAGCTGGTCGTCACAACCTCTTGTGGTGGAGTTAAACTCTAAAGTTGCTCTTGGCTGGGGTAATGCATTTGGATCGACGGCCATGACGATTCTGAGAGGTCTTTGGTATGAACGATCGTGCATGTCATACTTTGGGTTCCGTTTGTTTCATTCATATTTTCCGTGAAGCGAATGGATTAGCGGATGCATTAGCAAGGGAAGGGGTGTCGCGTTGTTCTTTGTTTCAAGCGTGTCTATGACTGGTTTGTTGGTTTTTATTGAGGGGTGTTATGTTTCTTGTCGTTTGTTATGTTCGTGCTTGTCTACGTGTCGTACTCTTTTCCTCCGTTGGACTTAGGGAGGTTTTTAATGAGGCGCATGTGTGACGATCATTGTATTTTTCCTCGTTTAATATACAACGTGTTGCTGATAAAAAAATGCTCTAGCACCCAATCAACACAACACACATTTCAAACAAGCATCACAATTATCAATTAATTCAACCAGTCCTCAAAAAATTATAAGAGTCAAATTATATTCTCAAACAGCATCATACATCTTGCCTATATCGAATCTTATACTACCGGTTTCCAAACATGCATATTCATCGTCTACCAAAATTGCAGACACTAACACACAAAGATATCATATTTATGATGCTCATGAAACAATAGGAGTTCGAGGTGTACTAACCTTAAGATATTGTCGATAAATCCTCATATAAGCTTCCCAATTACTCCACTTGGTCCGACATCCAGGCCCGAGTATTCCTCAAATAAATACGAATATAATATATATTAATTTTCCACATTCACTATGCAATTCATAAGGTTAAACGTGTAAAAACAACATACCAAGTTTGAATTTGGCGAAACAAACTGCACAACGTGCTTAGAACGTCAAGAAACCTTGGGGTAGGGTCCCTCAGAAAAGGTTAACGACCGGTCAACGATCTGGTCAACAGCTGGTGATCCGGTACGGCATAGGCGCACGACAGCTTGGATGCACCCGCGAGCTGTTATCTAGTGCGGGCGGGTGTACATGCACCCAACAGAACATGATTTTGTATGGCGCGGTACACCGCAACAGTGTGCACCCGCTTGCTGCTGCGCACGCCCACGCCCGACAGTGGCACGTGGAGGCGCGTGCGATGACCTCTGACAGCGATCGGGAACCAAATTTCACCGGCTGACTGTCCTCGAGTTGGTGGCTTGGATGGCAGCAATGACTCTCGACGATAACCACTGGAACCTAACGATTCATCTTCTTCATCTTTACTCTGGCGAACAACAGCTCCGATGACGACGGGAATACCATCGACGGGCGCATCTCGACGAGAGCTTTTCAACGATGCCGACGGTGTCACGAACGGAGGCTTGAAAGGCGGTAGATCAAGATTCAAAGCTTTATCCTTCTTTTTCTCTCCCATCTCTCTATTTTTCTATCTCTTATCATACCATCGTCCCCTTTTCCCACCTACCACCCACTTTATCTCTCCCCCCTTTTTAAATTTCAAACCCCCTCTCCTCAAATAAAAGATGATAATCATTTTAATAAAAGCTCAACATCACATTCTTCCTTTTTGCCACTAGGCCCAATTTAATTAATTATTTTAGACTATCAACAAAAGGCCCAATACTCGGATCCGTGACTCGATTCGCTAACCTGAAATTTGGGTTGTTACATTTGCAACGACTTTTGGATGGGATTTGTATATTTCTAGATTAAAATATTTTTTATTGATTGATCGGTTGTTAGTTATATTTTCAACGCATCTTGAAACTCTTCAATTGGACATTCGAAACTTAAAATACATTTGTTTTAGTAATGACAAGACAATTAGAAATTTTGATACATATCTGATATAAGATTTTTGAATTATTATAAATTTTCAGTAATTTTATTGATTTTTTGTAATTAAATTCAACCTATGACTTTTTATTATGACCTTGTTTGGTAAAAAAACATTTTAAGTCAAAATTAGAGGTTTGAACTGTTTTTAGAGATTTGACTAGTCAAGTCCGCTAATTTAGATGCTTGGTAAATATGTAATTATATCAACGGATTGGGGTGAAACATCTCAATTTGAGCTTTTGGAGTTAGAATATTAAATAAAAGAGATGTAAAGACTATTTTGTTCTTGAAAATTACATTTTTTATAAATAACATAAATTTTCGTAAGGGTTAATTACCCCATTAATACATGAACTATGATGAATTCTCAATTTTATACATTGACTTTTTTATTTTCAGTTTCATACATCAATTTTGTTGCCGTCAACGGGTTTACACATTTTCGTCATGGAAACTGACGTGTACCACTAAGACCACTCATATTTTGACACGTGACATCAAGTTTATTTTTAAAAAGTTCTTTATTTATTTTAGGGTTAATAACAAGGTTAGTCCTTAGTTTTATGGTTTGACACTGGAACCATTTCTTTCTTTTTTTTCTTTGTTTGAGAAGAAAAGATCTACCCTATCCTTCGAACTCATGTCCGCCGTCTCCAACATCTTTGTTTCCGATTCTATCAATCTTCTTCTTCGCTTTGAATATCATCGAAGATTGACCTAGTTAAACCCTTGAAAACCAAACCTTTTAAAACCCTTGAAACCTCGTTTCACAAGATCTCAAGCCAACAAAGGGTGTCTCTTCAATTCCACTGCATAGGGACGTAAAAGCAGACCCGACTTGAAAACCCGACTAAAACTTGCTCGAGTCAGAACCTGGTTTGACCCGAGAATTTGATTACCCAAACTCGATATGTAACCGACTGTTGTTGACCTGAACCCAAATTGGACCTGTTATTGTAGTAACTGAACCCGACCTGCATCCGACCGGAAACGACCCAAACCCGAATTGGACATGTTATTGTGGACCCGGAACCCGACCTGCACCCGACTGAAACGAACCCAAACCCGAGACTGACCTAGCAGATAACCGATTTTACCCGACCTGTTTTAAACCCGACATGTTTTGAACCCGACCTGTTAATTGACCTGACTTATTTTGAACCCGACCTGTTGTTGACCTGAACTGATATTGACCTGGCTTGAAAGTTGATAATGATATTTACCTGATATTTGAAGAAGTCTATTATTTGATGAATTTAAAATTTTGATAAATGTAAAGTGTTAAGTGTTAATAAATGTAAACTATTATTTTTAAAATCAATTTAAAATGTTAAAAAATTATTTATATATATATATATATATATGAAAAAATAGATTTATATATTCTTTTGACACTAAATAATGGATGCTTAATATATATATATATATTAAAAATTCAAGACAAAAATTAAGACATTCATTATATACTTAATAAATTTGTTGTCTTAATAGATTCATAATATATATTATATACTTAATAAAAAATAAGAAAAAAATTTCTATTAAGAATTTTTTTTATTAAGTATATATATGCTTGAATTTTTTATTATATTATACTTAATAAAAATTCATTATATACTTAGTAAATATATATATTATATACTTAATAAAAATTAAGACAAATTTTTTTCTTGAATTTTTACTAAGTATATATATATATATATATATTGTTATATTATGCTTCTGTTTTTATAAATAATACAATCATTTTTAATTTTCTTTTAGGTAAATTACATCATAATTGAATGGATGCCTTTTTTTCCTTATTAACTTAACTTGACCAAAATTTATTGGATAATAATGGAAACAATTCGAGTCTTTATTGATTACTTAAGTTGATAAAAAAATAAGTAAACTTAAAACTTACAAATGTGTAAGCCACAAAATGTAAGTAAAATTAAAATTGAATAAAACAGAAATTTATTACAAACTTACAACATAAAAATGTACAACTTAGTAAACTTTAAACTTACAAACTGAAAATTATGAAATGTAACACAAGTTTGTTGGGTGAATATTTAAGCTCTCAGATCTTATAGCAAAGTTTTACGAGACTGAAAGCTCAACTTTGCTATCAGAAATATCCTCATCGAGCTGTCAAAAGATGTAATGCTACCATCAAGGTTTAATTATGGGTAACTTGCATAGCTAAGAAACCAGCATAATTAAAACAAGGGCAACTATATAGATAAGAAATAAAACTACCAAGTAAACAAACAACAAACAACAATCAGCAACCAGCAACAGACAACAACCAGCAACAGACAGCAACCAGCAACCACCAGCAACACTAAGTGATTAACATCAACAATAAGTGATTAGCATAGCTAAGAAATCAACATAATTAAAACAAGGGCAAGTAAATAGATAAGAAATAAAACTACCAAGTAAACCAACAACCAACAACAGACTACAATCAGCAACCAGCAATTTGCATTGAATCAAGTAGCAATTTTTTATGCTTCTCATGCTTTAACATACAATGCTTAGTAATAGTATACCTCGAAATATCCTTCAATTTAGGATTTAGATACTGATGCAAAACCCTAAAATTTTCATGCTCAACCACACTCAAAGCATAACCATGACACAAAATAGCTTCAACAAATAAATCACAATATTTTTTCTGATCAAAAGAACTTTCTGTACTACTATTGAGATTAGCAGCAAGAAAATCTTTGTAAGCTTGGCATTTTCAGTATGCCTTTTAGGGTTAGATGTACCAACATAAGAATCTGCTTTATAGCTTGCGGATTTGCAATACTTACATTGCGCAAAAATACCTTCAGGTTGCTTAATGAAGTTATAATGATCCCAATCAGGAGAAGTTCTTCTCCCAAAGTCCACTGAATTTGCAGTTGTAGCCCTCCTCTTAGAGGTTCGAGCTATTTCAGACAGTTGATAATTTGCATCCCCTTCAAACAAACAAACATGTATTAGTGATTGAAAAAATAATACAAATATAATTCAGAAATTAAAAAAAGGGAGAGGAATATACCACTTCCACCAGGATAGTCCAACTCATAAAAAACACCATCAATGGTTGTGCTAAATATTGAAATGAAAACACTGTGCTTTGTTGTTAGAGACTGAAAATGACAAAGAACCAAACAGAACAGAGTAACAGAACCCATATATAAAAATAAGAAACCATAGATACATACATAACATAAATTACAACAGAACCCACATATACAAAAAGAACACATACATACATACATTGCAATGGAACCCAGATCATACATACATACATTGCAACAGACAAAAAAGAACATATATACAAACAGAACATACAATAATTTAATCCTCGTACGTGGCATTGTTACACCAGTCCCCAAGGTCCTTTAAAAAGAACCTCCTTTGACACCAGTAGCATTGCAGAACGGATTTCCAGCCTATATACTCGAATTAAACCATAGATACATACATAACATACATTACAACAGAACCCACATATACAAAAAGAACACATACAAACATACATTGCAATAGAACCCAGGTCATACATACATACATTGCAACATACAAAAAAGAACATATATACAAACATAACATACTATAATTTAATCCTCGTACGTGGCATAGTTACACCAGTCCCCAAGGTCCTTTAAAAAGAACCTCTTTTGACACCAGTAGCATCGCAGAATGGGTTTCCAGCCTATATACTCGGATTAAACCATAGATACATACATAACATACATTACAACAGAATCAACATATACAAAAAGAACACATATATATATACATTGCAATAGAACCCATATCATACATACATTGCAACAGAACCCATATATACAAATAACAAATCTACAAACATTAAAGCAGAAACATCTAAAAAACACAAACACACATAACATATATACTTAGATTAAACCATTAAACCAGAATAGAGAACATACATAACATATATACTCAGAAACCATAAACATCCAAAAACCACAAACATTAAAGCATGCATATTAAAACATAAACCAGGAACCCAAAAAAACACAAACATCTAAAAAGTAAAAACCAAACTAACAAATATCTTTTTAGGAAGATCGAAGGCCAGAAAGTAGAAACCACAAACTAAATCCAGACGTTGATGACTAAGAGTCTGAGAGAGATCAGAGATATACTTGAGATGGGAGGGAGAACACAGTTAGCATAAATGATAACACAAACAAAATAAATGATAAGATAAACAAAATAAAAATAAAAGAGATCAGAGGTGAGACAATTACTTACCGAATCCGAGAGATAAGACAGTTTAGAGAGAGATTGGAGAGAGAGTGAGGATTTTATGTGCCTAGAAATTGAAGGGTTAGAGAATCTGAAAAGGTTAGATCGAGCAAGATGTTGGATTGGAAAAATAAGATGACTAGATTTTAGGGTTTTCATAAAGAAGATGAAAAGATTTTAGGAAATTAGGGCTTTTAGAAATTTTTAGGGTTTGTAGAGAGAAGGTAGAGAATTTAGAGAGAGAAACAACGAGGAAATCGGACAGAGTTTAGGAGAGAGGAAATGAAAATGAAGAAATGAGTGAAATATGATTTTTTAGGGTTTATATAGTAAGTCGGGTCGGGTTAAAAGATCTGCATGTTTTCATTCGGGTCGCGCCTAACTATTCAGGTTTTGCTCCGCTAGCACGTTTGTTTTAATTTGTTTCAAATTGGTCCTATTTTGTTTTAAATTGAGCTTAAAAGTTTGTTTTGTATTCGATTTGGTCCTTAATTGATTTAAAATCATGTTTGGGGTTTATTTTTTTAGGGTTAGTGTTTGGGGTTTATATGATTATTTTAGGGATTAAGGGTTTAAGGATTAAGGTTTGAGGTTTATGAGTTTAATTTAGGGTTAAGGTTTGATTTTAATGGGTATTTAGGTATAATTTAGGGGTATACATATATACATAATACATATACATATACATATGTATTAATACATATTAAACCCTAATACACATACATATATATGTATTAATACATATTAAACCCTAATGAAGAGTGACATTGGTATGATTTGAACTTAGGACTTATAAGGTGAAGTACAATGTCTTTACCACTAAACCAAGTTGGCTCTTGATGATATAATTCGCACACTTTGATATTTAATATGTTATACTGCAGTAAATGTTGAATGAAAATTAAAGAAGAAAGAAGAATGCCATTGGGTGGTTTAAACCTAGGACTAAGAAAATAAATACCCACACCTTTACCACTAAGCCAAGCTACTCTTAGTGATATGAGTTGCACACTTTATATACATATCTTATGTTGTAGTAAATGTTAGGGAAAAAAAGAAGTAAAAATGGTTGAAAGAGGACTCGAACTTAGATCACTTGAGATGTGTATAATCACACAAACATTCGATTTAATTTAAATCTGAAAATTATTAAATATTCAATTAAAAAATGAAATTGGATTTAAAATATTCGAATATTTTTTTTTCATTTTCTTATTTAAATTGAATCAAATATTTATTAAAATATTAAATATTTAATTTAAAAGAAAAGAAATTTAATATAAAAAAGTATTCGAATATTTAAGAAAAAATTCAAATATTTGAATATTTAAACAGTAGGCTTTTGCAGGCGAATCTTTGCATCTCCTACAAATACGCCTAACAAATAATGTTCGAGTATAGAACTTAATTTTTACAAAAACTTAAATTTGGTTCGTACAAACAAGCGCTCGACATTTATCACTTAAACCTTGTAAACGATAAATGTAATAAATTAGTTCTAATTTATTACAATAGTATTGTTCCTTCAGAGCTCTATTCATTTACACCGCTATAATGGCTGGAAACTTAGACGAATTGTCATATATAGGGCGACAATCATGCAATGTTGCAGTCGATATTGACGGTGAACTATGAGTTGGAATGATTTTCACGACAAAGAAAATCGCGGAGGATGCAATTAGGAACTACAACATACACCCCCAGTTCTGTCGACAATGAAGAAAACAAATGCCAACAACTTTATTCATAATGTGTCCAAAAAGACCACGAATGTAATTGGAGGATTCATGTATCAAGAACCAAGAGGGTCTACAAATTGTGGCAAATAACAAGATACGATGGAACTCATACATGCTAGTTCTTCCAATGTAATTTGGTGATTTGTACGTTCAGTAAACGAACATGATCAATCTAGCAAGTAGTAACATGGCTAGATATCGTTTTTAACGCGATCTTTACTCCCTTTAGGATACCTTACGCGCGCCGATCTTTACACCATTTCGAACACATGTTTCAGTACTATGTTGTGAAAGTAAAAAAAATACAAAATATTTGTAACCCCCTCGTCCCGGTCTGGCCGGACGACCGGTCCGAGTAGGTCACACGGGGAAAACCGAAGCGAAACCCGTTAAGGTTCCCCCTCGGTTAGCGACCCTATTTTTTTACATTTTAAATCTTGTCTAGATGAGTGTTTAATCCTATGTGGTCATACAGCGGAACAACATTCACGAGACAAACAAACGAACTCAACCTAATATTTTACAGCCCAATTTTTAAGTTATAACTACAGGCGGTATCGATACCCTTAAGGGGTGTATCGATACCCCCTTGACTAAGTCAACTGGTCAAAGTCAACCCGTAGAGACCGTATCGATACACCCAAGGAGTGTATCGATACCCTCCCCAACGGTTGACTCCCCACGGTCAACGCTAAGATGATGATATCGATACACTAGAGGCCAGTCTCGATACCGATATGGACAGTAGCTCCAGTGACCAAAATGGTATCGATACACCCCTCAAGTGTATCGATACACGAGGCCTGAAACGAGAAGGTGGTATCGATACCGTACCAACCGTATCGATACCCCTGCACTGCAAAACCTCCCAAACTCAGCAAAAACGATCAAGACTCGAGTCTAAATGCAATTTACGACTTCCCTAGCCCCAACCAAACATTCTCACAACATTTACATTCCACTTATAGCCATACAAGCACCCATCATGTATAAACATCAAGGAAATCATGCAATAGACCCAAGATGGCATTCAAGCAATCAAAGTTCATACTTCAACATTCAACATGAAGGCAACCTCAAGAGACACATAGCTAACGTTCATAATAAGCAATTTAGGCATGGATTACAATTCATCATGGCAACACAAGCCATACAAAAGCAAGATGACAAGGATTCTAAACAAGCTCCTAAACAACCAATAATCATCCATCAAAATAACGCATGTCCCATTGCTTAACTATTACATTCTATTACTTAAAATTCATACATTGAGCTCACCAAAAGCAAAACTTGGAGACTTTTCCTTGCCCTTGTCACCCACAAGTTATTTATCTGCATTGTCGAACAAAAGAGAGTGTAAGAATAAAAGCTTAGTGAGGGTAGCTCATAAAACAAACCTTCAACAAAGCAGGGTCCAAGCACGAGCTATTTCCAAGATGAAATGCATGGTCTTACCTCCGGTCCGCCAAGCCAAAATGAACATGATGCATGAACATATAGTCAACATTATGCCATGCTCAACAACTATAAGCTCAACTTACCTTGATACATACTCCAAAGCATTAACCACATCATATATCAATTCATAAGGGCATCACATTTCATGTCATATAAGCACATAAGCATAATCCCACATTGGTATATACATACAACCTCATATTGGCACCTAGCTATGACCCGAATACGCGGATAACCCGTTGGAACGCATTTCCAACAACAACATTACCTCGGTGGGATTCCACTCATCACCGGTCCTTGCATGTGCGGGATTCCACTCATCGCCACATGCCCTACGGATGGGATTCCACTCATCATCACGTAGAAATATATAAAAGCTTCCGGTGGAATATTACATCACCGTACTCCTCCTTGGTGCCTTAATGCCACCAAGGACACGTACGTTTTGACTCGATTTGTGTGCACACTCATCCTAATGATCGATCATTGTACCCAAGCATACTAGTGCCAATATAAATCAAACTACACAACTTTTTTTACAACATCAATTTCAATATAAATTCTGTGCCTAGCACGTACTCACCATGATTCTCCAAAATCATGCAATCCACAACATAACCTCATCTCACAATTCAACACCACATGTATATCATCCAGGCAATTATCACATCATATATCCACATTATATTTGTCATCAACATACATGTAATCAATGCATTAGGTCATACTTCCACATACATGTATATCTCATTATACATAATCATCATGAGACATAACAACAATTGAAAAGTGCATCCAAGGTCTCTAACTAAAGCTTAGGATTAGGCTACCACCCTAATCCTAACTCTAGGTGGGTCTACCAAGCCCAACCTAGTTCACATGCTTGAACCAACCACTTAAAAATCGATTTAAAAACATTAACCACTCACCTCTACCTCCAAGCTCAACTACCAAGCAAACATCACCTTCAAGTTTCCGGATTTCTTCCCGAAGCTTCTCCAACGCAAGCTCTCGCTTCTAAACAACCTCAATACAATTCAAATAATCCTCAAATCAGCCCAACATCAAAATATCCACCCGGAATACAAATTCAAATATCAAACCCAACATTTCAAGTCATGACCAAACCCCATACTTAGCAATTTCGGACAGCCCTAATACCTCTTCCAAAAACCTTGTTCCCAACATCCATTGCACCCACAAATGATCCCAAATCAATCCCTAACCATAGTACTACCATTGAGCTATCAAATCCCATCTAGAACAACCCCCAAAACTCACCCAAAACCCTCCAAAACTCCATTTTCGTACTCATATTTTACCCAGCAGAAAATCATGTTTTTAAACACCCAAATGACATCTAAATGCTTCCAAAACATCCTCCTAGCATACATAAACCATCAGCCCTTTAATTACAATCTAAAACCCACCAAAAATCAACTTTTTGACACCTTAAAAATGGCTCCAAGAACCCACTTCGGATTTTCAACAAAACTCAACCAAATTAATATATGTTGCACCTTTTAACATGAATAAACAAAACCCCAACTCAATTTATCAAGACAATATGAAAATCCCCTTAAAATCCAAACTTTAAATCAAACCCTAATTTTCAAAAGTTCATATCTTTAAAATTCAAGACCATGTATGGATAGATAATAGAGAGAAGAGTTCAAATATACGATTACCTTTAAAAACGCCCTTGAATTGATGAAGAAATCAAAGGGGATAGTAACTAGGGTTTGGGGAATGGGTTGGGTGTTCTTCATGGAGGAGAAGAAGAAATGGGGAAAGATGACAACATTCTTTTTATTCTTTTTACCTTTTTAAAAGTGGTCTCCCTTTTTCAAAACATTTGGGTTAAATCACCGCATTGGTCCCTCCTTTTTATTTTAAAACCCAATTAGCCCAAGTTAAGGTCAAATTGATTTAATTTTAATCTCACCGACTCGAACCACTAACCCGACTAACTCCTAACCCTAAAACACGGGTGTTACAACTCTCTCCCACTTAAGGAAATTTCGTCCCCGAAATTTATCGGACAAGAACCCACTTTCTTTCACACCACAACACACTAACCAACCTCGGTGGACTTACCACACAACAATAGATATCTGATGCTAAGATCTCAACTGATTCTTCGTTGCGCACAATTTCAAACTCAACTCAATCTCTTCAATAAACATAGCACGGAACAGATCTGACTCCCACTCCCGAATTATAGATACACAAATCACATCACAAACCCCTTTCCAACTCTGGTGATAACCGTGGCAGATAAACAACTGAACTAGCCCGATTCACAATTTCATACGACACTGTTTGAACACTTGACTCATAACTTTCTCTGATTGATCCTCTGTCTTCATCAATTAACCAAACACTATGCAGACGTCTTCAAAACTATTCTAGTTGAAATCTCAGATCCCTATTACTCACTTTTACTGCGAATCTTCCACGGATGTAACAAACTAGAAGAAAACTGAAACTCGGTCTTAACACGCTGGCAATTTACACACTTACTCTCATACTGAACCACATTATTCACCCACTCATTTCAGAAGCATTCATCTTCAACCCACAATACGTCTTCATACTACTCAGATGCAATACAATGAACTACCGTGTGCTTCGACCAAAACAATATGTCCCAAAATACTATGCCAATCAGTACAACAATTCTATCTCTAACAATGCAAACTCTATTATCTCTGAACTGTATTCTGAAGGTCTTCCTTCCGCTATGTCTTGCACGTGAGGTGCCAAGAATGTGTCTTGCAACTGTTTCTCTTCAAGCATTCTGACTCAAAGTACTCTCAACTCGAAACTCGGCCACAAAACTACTATCATTTGATAAACGGAATTCGGCAATTGCAACTCGTAACTCAACTACTAATCTAAGAACAATTTCAACTCGGAACATTGGTTACTACGTTGACTATCTTCGGATGGTACTCAATCTTGATATTACAGTCTTCAAGCAGTTCTAACACTTTATGTTGTTCAAGTTTCAACCCTTCCTAAGTCTTCAAATATTTCAAGTTCTGATGATACGTACATATACATTGTGCATTTCTCACTATACGACTTTGTCTCTAAGTCTTCGAAGTAATTACACTGTAACTAACTCTAAGTCTAGTGTGAGATAACTATTTTCTCGGTCTTTCAATTATCTTGATGAACAAGCCACAATCTTCTGTCTTGCATAAGCACACAACCTAACTCTACATGTAACACATCACTATGGTTCACAAATTCTTTCTCTGACATAAGCTGATCAAGGTCGAAGCTCTCTTCAAAGTTTCTTTCGGTTTCTCAAGGGTTCAATGTCTCGCATCTAACCTCACAACTAAACATTCTTCTGTAGCAATCTATCAATGGAGCAACTATCTTCAAATGACCATTTACAATTCTCTGAAAGTAACAATGCTAGACCTAGGAACTATAGATACCTGTCACAGTCTTCAATTTCTTCCAACTCACATTTTCTTTTGCCTACTTGGGATTTACTCTAATACACTCGGCTGATCTACATGTCTTAGGAGGACATCTTCATTAACTCGAAGTTCACGTTGCGCAACTTGGTATACAATTAATTCTCTAATAGGATCTACCATACTAACTTCAAAGCTTGTCGTGATCTTCCTTGGTACGCGAATATACACATGTGTCATCTATGAGAACTATTACAACTGATCAAGGAACTCGGGAATTACTCTGTTCAACATCTCTATGAAGGTAACTAATACACTAATCCAACAAAACGACATAACTCAGAGCTCAAGGTGATCACATCTTGCCCCTAAAGCTGTCTTCGGTACTTCAAATTTTCTCACTTTCAACTGGTAGTAAACGGATCTCAAATTAATATTCAAAAGACTGAAGCACACACTACTGACCAACTAATCACTGACACTCAGAAATGGATGTTAATTATTCATTGTCACTTGTTTCGACTGTATGTAATCTGAACACAATCTCGTACTGTCACTCTTTCTTCTTCACAAATTGCACTGTCGAACTCTAAGATAATGTACTAGGCCTAAAGAATCTAAGGTCTAACAAGTCTCAAAGTTAATTCTTCGACATTCTTAATTCTTCCGGGATTCATAAGTTACAGGGCAAACAAAACATAAGCAACCTCGGAGACGGTCTCAATAACAAACTCTTCTCCTCTAACAAGAGGTAAACCGGCAATTTTTCCAAACACTTCTAGGAAAAGAAAACACAAACTATCCTAACCTTCTGTGGTCTAATCTTCATTCAAAAATCAAATCCATCACAATTGCTAAGCAAGCCTGTCAACTAAACCCAATCAATCCTTGACCTCTGAATCTGGATCAACATTCGACAAGAAGTTCACATCTTCACTTACCACTACTGTCTCACAAAAATCTGCGACTTCAAGGCAACTCGTTCTTTGTCTCAATGTATATCCTAGCTTTGTTCTCTACAAGCCAAACCATGTAAAAAAAAGGCACATCGAAACCGTAGGAAGACAATCACTTCACATCTACTAGAAACTAATAACTCTGAACCACCAACAAACATCTCCTGTACATCCTTCTGATCACTACTATCTCCCAAAAGGCTAGTCACATGTGTCCCTACATCTAGATCTCAAGTACGTATAAATCCTTTGCATGCTCACACAACCAGACGAATCCGCAGAAATTGCAACTTCGCAAGTACACGACTGTTAGTCTTTGGTCCTCTTGTTCTCAGACTGGTTCTTCAACAAAATCTGACTCTTCTAGACTGTTCTTAGAGCATTCCGAAACTTCAAAAACGCAGTTCTGAGCACACACAGACAACCATGCTGGAAAACAAATCAGATGTGCACCGGCTTAATCACACAAACTAGCTCCCACTTACGGACATTGACCGGCTGTCTTGCATTAAAATCGTAGGCCGAACCCCAACGGTCACCAACTAACACTTCTGAATTTCAGATTACTCACACGAGACCCCTATCCTGATCTCGCTAAAAGAACTAAGGTACTCGTACCCACCTCTAACACTTCACCGACATATTCAAACTTGCATGCTTGCAATCAACAAACGGAAGCACAGACTCAGAATCAACCAGAAGGGGGACAAACTCATAATTGTACCAATGACTTATCTACTATAACATCGATACTACTCTGGCTCCACTCATAGGCCTTCACTTCTTCCTACCAACTAATGCCAGAGTTGATCACATCGTCCCTCATCCACATGAATCAATCCACACGCACACCGTCTCAAACGGACAAATTGTACCTCAATTCTGGTACAACCATACCTCCCTAACTAAGGTGATGGACTTCCTCAACATCGTCCACCTTTTCAGAAACTACGACTTCTACTTACCGAAAAGCAATAAATCAACAACAACACCAACAACAGTAAATTAACATACAAACTGGGTTAGCAAAGGAAAAGGTCCAAGTGGCTCAAGTATGATTCCCTCACTTAAAAATCTCTTTTTCGATGTAATAGTAGCAATGAGACTCTACTAAACATGTTTCAACAAATCAACACACATACATGCTCAACCAAGCATATAACAAGGCTTACTTGCTAAACAAGCAAACATATGCGTACAATCAAACAACATACACTCTCAATCAACAATCATACATCACAGCATACACGGGTAACGAACAACATGCTTTTAAACAAACAATCAACATACTTGTCATACAAGCAGTCATACTTACAGAGCAAGCAAACACCGTGCATATCAATTCAAAACTTAAACTTACCTCACTTACCTGCCCAAGGTCTCGGAAACCTTAGGCTCTGATACCAACAAATGTAACCCCCTCGTCCCGGTCCGAGTAGGTCACACGGGGAAAACCGAAGCGAAACCCGTTAAGGTTCCCCCTCGGTTAGCGACCCTATTTTTTTTCATTTTAAATCTTGTCTAGATGAGTGTTTAATCCTATGTGGTCATACAGCGGAACAACATTCACGAGACAAACAAACGAACTCAACCTAATATTTTACAGCCCAATTTTTAAGTTATAACTACAGGCGGTATCGATACCCTTAAGGGGTGTATCGATACTCCTTGACTAGGTTTAAGCTTTAACTGCAGGCGGTATCGATACCCTTAAGGGGTGTATCGATACCCCCTTGACTAAGTCAACTGGTCAAAGTCAACCCGTAGAGACTGTATCGATACACCCAAGGAGTGTATCGATACCCTCCCTAACGGTTGACTCCCCACGGTCAACGCTAAGATGATGGTATCGATACACTAGAGGCCAGTATCGATACCGATATGGACAATAGCTCCAGTGACCAAAATGGTATCGATACACCCCTCAAGTGTATCGATACACGAGGCCTGAAACAAGAAGGTGGTATCGATACCGTACCAACCGTATCGATACCCCTGCACTGCAAAACCTCCCAAACTCAGCAAAAACGATCAAGACTCGAGTCTAAATGCAATTTACGACTTCCCTAGCCCCAACCAAACATTCTCACAACATTTACATACCACTTATAGCCATACAAGCACCCATCATGTATAAACATCAAGGAAATCATGCAATAGACCCAAGATAGCATTCAAGCATTCAAAGTTCATACTTCAACATTCAACATGAAGGCAACCTCAAGAGACACATAGCTAACGTTCATAATGAGCAATTTAGGCATGGATTACAATTCATCATGGCAACACAAACCATACAAAAGCAAGATGACAAGGAGTCTAAACAAGCTCCTAAACAACCAATAATCATCCATCAAAATAACGCATGTCCCATTGCTTAACTATTACATTCTATTACTTAAAATTCATGCATTGAGCTCACCAAAAGCAACACTTGGAGACTTTTCCTTGCCCTTGCCACCCACAAGTTATTTATCTGCATTGTCGAACAAAAGAGAGCGTAAGCATAAAAGCTTAGTGAGGGTAGCTCATAAAACAAACCTTCGATAATGCAGGGTCCAAGCACGAGCTATTTCCAAGATGAAATGCATGGTCTTACCTCCGGTCCGCCAAGCCAAAATGAACATGATGCATGAACATATAGTCAACATTATGCCATGCTCAACAACTATAAGCTCAACTTACCTTGATACGTACTCCAAAGCATTAACCACATCATATATCAATTCATAAGGGCATCACATTTCATGTCATATAAGCACATAAGCATAATCCCACATTGGTATATACATACAACCTCATATTGGCACCTAGCTATGACCCGAATACGCGGATAACCCGTTGGAATGCATTTCCAACAACAACATTACCTCGGTGGGATTCCACTCATCACCGGTCCTTGCATGTGCGGGATTCCACTCATCGCCACATGCCCTCCGGATGGGATTCCACTCATCATCACGTAGAAATATATAAAAGCTTCCTGTGGAATATTACATCACCGTACTCCTCCTTGGTGCCTTAACGCCACCAAGGCCACGTACGTTTTGACTCGATTTGTGTGCACACTCATCCTAATGATCGATCATTGTACCCAAGCATACTAGTGTCAATATAAATCAAACTACACAACTTTTTTTTACAACATCAATTTCAATATAAATTCCGTGCCTAGCACGTACTCACCATGATTCTCAAAAATCATGCAATCCACAACATAACCTCATCTCACAATTCAACACCACATGTATATCATCCAGGCAATTATCACATCATATATCCACATTATATTTGTCATCAACATACATATAATCAATGCATTAGGCTATACTTCCACATACATGTATATCTCATTATACATAATCATCATGAGGCATAACAACAATTGAAAAGTCCATCCAAGGTCTCTAACTAAAGCTTAGGATTAGGCTACCACCCTAATCCTAACTCTAGGTGGGTCTACCAAGCCCAACCTAATTCACATGCTTGAACCAACCACTTAAAAATCGATTTAAAAACATTAACCACTCACCTCTACCTCCAAGCTCAACTACCAAGCAAACATCACCTTCAAGTTTCTGGATTTCTTCCCGAAGCTTCTCCAACGCAAGCTCTCGCTTCTAAACAACCTCAATACAATTCAAATAATCCTCAAATCAGCCCAACATCAAAATATCAACCCGGAATACAAATTCAAATATCAAACCCAACATTTCAAGTCATGACAGAACCCCATACTTAGCAATTTCAGACAGCCCCAATACCTCTTCCAAAAACCTTGTTTCCAACATCCATTGCACCCACAAATGATCCCAAATCAATCCCTAACCATAGTACTACCATTGGGCTATCAAATCCCACCTAGAACAACCCCCAAAACTCACCCAAAACCCTCCAAAACTCCATTTTCGTACTCATATTTTACCCAGCAGAAAATCATGTTTTTAAACACCCAAATGACATCTAAATGCTTCCAAAACATCCTCCTAGCATACATAAACCATCAGCCCTTTAATTACAATCTAAAACCCACCAAAAATCAACTTTTTGACACCTTAAAAATGGCTCCAAGAACCCACTTCGGATTTTCAACAAAACTCAACCAAATTAATATATGTTGCACCTTTTAACATGAATAAACAAAACCCCAACTCAATTTATCAAAACAATATGAAAAACCCCTTAAAAATCCAAACTTTAAATCAAACCCTAATTTTCAAAAGTTCATATCTTTAAAATTCAAGACCATGTATGGATAGATAATAGAGAGAAGAGTTCAAATATACGATTACCTTTAAAAATGCCCTTGAATTGATGAAGAAATCAAAGGGGATAGTAACTAGGGTTTGGGGAATGGGTTGGGTGTTCTTCATGGAGGAGAAGAAGAAATGGGGAAAGATGACAACATTCTTTTTATTCTTTTTACCTTTTTAAAAGTGGTCTCCCTTTTTCAAAACATTTGGGTTAAATCACCGTATTGGTCCCTCCTTTTTATTTTAAAACCCAATTAGCCCAAGTTAAGGTCAAATTGATTTAATTTTAATTTCACCGACTCGAACCACTAACCCGACTAGCTCCTAGCCCCAAAACACGGGTGTTACAATATTATCCCTCAAACACCGTAAATTCACTTAAAACATGGCTATCGAAGCACTGAATCTTGCCTTCAAAAGCCTACCACGATGACTTCCATATGGGTCTTTAGGCAACGTTTTCACCGTTTTATGATGATTTTTTCGACGTAATTTTTTTGCCACCGTAACGTCAACGTGTCTATCTATCAGACGGCGTGTCCCCCTTTTTCTGCGCATTCAAAAAGCATTTGGAATCATGCCTGCAAAAGCCTACCGTGCAAGTGCCTGAGTAAGAAATGATAGACCGAATTCGCCCGAAATTCCAGGCGAGTTAGAACTCGCCATGCATAGGCGGCGAGTTCGGCCTATCATTTCTTACATATGCGAATTTCTTGCATCTCCTATAAATACTCTTCATAAAACTTTAATCTTCTATTCCGTACCACACCAAGCGCTCGACTATTTTATATGTTCATTTTCTTCCAAAGTGATAATCTATAAACTAAAATTTTCAAAAAAAAAATTATGTATGTTTCAAAGTTTCTCTTAAAATATGATCTACGCTTCAAGTCATCCTCATAGATGTTCAGGTAAGAAATGAACACTAGACAACATGCGGCCTTAATTCAGCATGGTCCCGTCAGTAATTGAAACCGGTGTTTCTTTTGCAGCTTGTTTATTAGAATCCGGCGGCCTCATAAACTTCTTATCGGGATGAAGAAGTACATTGATGATATCCTATGTGCACTTCCGGCTCATTATCTTTTAAATGTGGCTTCAAAAAGGTCAAAGGTTCACTTAACACTGACGAGCACTAGTAAATATGTGACATGCGGCCTCGCCAGTTTGATGATCTCATCACTAACTGAAACTGATGTTTCTTTTGCAACTTATTTATTGAACTCTGTCGTGCGTGTACGGTAGAATATTTACACAAATGTATTACATTTATTTATTTATAACCATTGTAAACGATAAATTACTTAATTTATTACTTTTATGAAACTAATATTTTCAATTACTTAAAATTCGCTTCACCAATTTAGTTTAATATGTAAAGATAAATATATGTTGGGCTCGAAAGTCGTCAACAAAATTGCAAAATAAATTAGTTCCAATTTAAAGTTCTTCTTACAACAATAAGAAATTAATATCTAAAAACTATCCATTAAATATTTTCATAACAAATTGGACAAAAAACGACATTTATCATCCTCTTCTTTGTCCTCTTCCTCTTTTCGGCCTTAGGGTTTTTCGGTGCCCCGAGTACGTCTGGTCATACAAATGCGGCCCCCGTCGAATTCTCGGCTGAATCGAGGTTTGTTCATCATCGTCATCGTCATCATTATCATCGACACCTCCTCCTCTAACATCCTCATTTTCCTCCTCGTTTGAATCATCGTCATGATTAGGAGTCATACGACGCGGTTGACTAAACATACTCGGACCTACTCCCCCAAAATCGTCAAAAATATAGGACCTGAAATGGACGTCAATGACAATAATGTTGTCATGGACTCCGCATCAGGATACTTTATTTCTTGATACTGAGCTTGCGGGACCAAAAACTCAGGCACATAAACAGCTTTGGCAAAATTACATGTTGAACCTTGCACCTTTGATGCAACTCCTTCTCCTTGACTCGCCCAATTACCAGGCATACCTCTCCACAGGCCTGGTTCATATGGAATCTGCAAATTACATGACCCTTTTGTCATGGAAATAGCTTGATCCCAACTCGAAGACCCATATGACGATTGAAAAATGATGGTATCAAATGGCTGCAATGTTGGTTCAAGTTCTGGTTCAGCCTGTCTCGTGGCGCGTCTGCCTTTGCATGTACCTCTCCTCCTCCTAGATCTACCTCCAGATGACCCCGCACCAGATGCCTACACTTTCGGGGCTTGTCGGAATAACAATACAGCTTCTCATTCGGGTTGGCTCGTCAAGTACAGTTTGTTGTTCACAGCAAACCACTAATGATATTCATAAATAGAAAAGTCAAAATCATCTGGTCGAATGGATTCGACAAGAGGCAACGCGTTTGCCCTTCCATGTCACTCATCGGTGTACGCTGAATATTTGCTAGGCTAGTCCTTTTCACACTTGCCACGTCTGTCTAATTCTTCTAAATGATCCAAGATGCGCAGATCAACCAACATCGGCTGGTGGAATCCGAATTGCTTAAGGATCCGATCGCCGTAAAACATCTCAACAATCACAAAATGTATCAACGACATTACAGAAAACCAATTCTTGACATCATCATACGCAATGGCCGAAATCAAGACTTCAGAATTAACATCCAAATATGGCATCCATACAAACTGTAACAATTTGCCCATTAAAAAAAGTCATTCTTCGCATATAAATTAACATATTTTTCCAACTACCAACGAAAACCAAATATGGGATCAAAATTACAAATTACAGATTTACATTATCTAATCTTGGGAGTAGAGGTCAATCTTCGCTCTCACTTCGAGGATTAATTTTGTATGGTACACATTTTGTTTGTTGTTTTGTTTCCATCTGCATATTACAAATACATACATACATCATGGTTTTTCTAAAAAAATATTAAAAATAATTATGGGAATGAACATTATTATCTTATTGCGAGTGGGAATTCATACAAAGGTTTGGAAACTAGAGCCAAGAATGGAAGCCTACACCAAGCCCATGACTGAAGGAGCACCAAACACCCATCAATATTGACATGCACGAATCTCTCGTTGACGAATGTCTAGGTCGCTTCCTTGCACAACTCTCGGTAGAGGAAAGCTAATATCACAGATCCTCAACTGAATCTTCTTGCTTCGTGCGCAGTATTCAAGAAGCGGAGGTACTGCGTGTGCACGTGGGAAGCCGATTCGTCTGACATTACCATCCCACCGATAAGGCGCAATATATATGCTCGAGCACCATTCGCAATTTTAGCCACTGTTGAAATATGATCTACATGAACGAGCTCTTTAGCCATGTCATCCTCACTCGTTTTCCATTTATACCCGTCGCCCCTAGTGCCTTCCACAACTGTTGCACACAAAGAGATTTTGGAATATAGTTGTTGCACGCAATGATTGGATATCCCGAAATTGGGACGCTGAGATGCATAGCAACATCTTCGAGGGTAATTGTGCACTCCCTGCACGGCATGTGGAAGGTGTGCGTCTCCGGTCTCTAACGCTCCACAAACGCATTAATCACCTGCGACACGATGTCATAATCACGAATCTTCGCAGCGTAATTAAATCTGGTTGTCTCTAGAAATCCACAAATTTTTGCGCATGGCGGCTCGTTCCTGAGAATTCGGGGCCGAAATTTGTTCTCCTCCCTCTACAAACACAAGATTTTAATTAAGTTACTAACATGCATTTTACAAACTAAAATTAAAATTAAAAAAAACAATTAAGCAATTATTACCAAGAAGTCCATGTTGTTCGTGATGTGATGCTCTTCTCGTCTTAACAACACTATTTTTGTTATATTAATTCTCCGCAAAAAACGTTAAACCATAACAACACAATAATAACAAATACTTTTATCAAATAAACTTCGATAAACCACAGTAAAAAATAAAAAAAATCGTTTGCCTTGAATCTTCTAAAAAAATTGTGCTTGATTCAGAGGCTCTACGAAATGCACACGGCTTAACAACAATAACACTTGCTTTGCTCGAACTAAAGATGTTGAAGAATATTTAGGTGCTCAACACTCTACACCAAACTTCCTATTTATACTATATAACTTAAAGCCCTAACTTGAAAAAATTGACCGTTGGCAACGGGTCAAAAATGGAAACTCGCCAGGGCTCCATGACGAGTTTCTAATTTGTAGTCGTTATCCAATGGTTATATGCCCCAGTCACGACATTTGGAAATGTCGTTGGACGGACGTTAGGCCATGCGAAACTCGCCATACCTATATGGCGAGTTTGGTTTAATCCTCCGATAATCACCTGATTACGATTTAAACATGATTAATAGGAAAAATTTTGAACTCACCATTTCGGGACGGCGAGTTTAAATAAAATATATTATTTTTTTGAAACACGTCGTGGTGGTGCGGCGAGTTCACTGTTAGGGTCCTATATAGAGCATTGTACGATTATGGATCGTGCAAAGGGCAAAATAGGATTCAAAGATCCTATTTTTGCCCTTATCCCTTTATGTCAATATGTAGTGGTTGTATTTTGCATCATTATTCGCAATTCATAAAGGTTGCATGCCTCCATTAGTTGGCTTAGATAAAAGCATCACCATCAAGGTCATTAAACCTTCCACCCAATGGAGGAGAACCGTTTTGGTTACTATAAAGATTAAAGGAGGAAAGGTGCTTCTTTCAAATCAATATAAAATGTCTAACCTGTAAAAACCAAACCTAACCAACCACAACACATTCCTAGTACCATGGGTTACAACCTTTTAGAAGCTTTGAACGTCCGGATTGTTGGCTCCGGCGACAGGTACCTGGTCCTTGCCCACGGTTTCGGCACGGACCAATCGGTCTGGCAACGAATTCTCCCGCTCTTCACACCTTCGTATCGTATAATTCTATACGACCTCGTTTGTGCTGGCAGTGTCAACCCCGATTACTTCGATTTCACTAGGTACACCACTCTCGACCCCTACGTTGATGATTTGCTTAATATTCTCAATGCTCTTGGCGTTGACCGTTGCGCTTACGTCGGCCACTCTGTCTCCGCCATGATTGGTATCTTAGCTTCCATCCGCCGCCCTCAACTCTTCTCCAAACTCATCCTCATCGGCGCTTCTCCCAGGTAAAAAAAAAATAAGAAGGTTGGTTTTGCTTTATTTTTTGTATGCTTTACCGGTGAAATACTGTTGGGAAATGGAATCGTCTAATTCCAGTTTAGTCCCTCCGACCAGTAAAATCATATACATAGAATGTGGAATTAAATCAGATCAAATTTCAGGACTAAAATCGGAATTAGATCAAATGAAAATTGTGGTTTCCAGGTTTCTTAATGACGAGGATTACCACGGAGGGTTCGAAGAAGGTGAGATTGAGAAGGTGTTTTCAGCGATGGAAGCGAATTATGAAGCTTGGGTCAATGGGTTTGCCCCGCTAGCCGTGGGGGCAGATGTGCCGACAGCGGTTCGAGAGTTCAGCCGGACTCTTTTCAACATGAGACCAGACATATCATTGTTTGTTTCCAGGACGGTTTTCAACAGTGATCTGAGAGGGGTACTTGGACTGGTGAGGGTACCATGTTGCGTGATCCAGACCGCCAGAGATGTGTCTGTTCCAGCTTCGGTGGCTGAGTACTTAAGGACCCATCTAGGTGGACGAACCACGGTGGAGATTTTGAGAACCGAAGGCCATTTGCCGCATTTGACCGCACCGGCGTTGCTGTCCCAAGTGCTCAGGCGTGCCCTTGCTCGGTGAGTTTCTACTTACTTCTACCGTTTAGGGGGTGGGGTCCAGTGAGAGAAACTTGTCAAGTGGGATGTCGACACGTATGGAAAACTTGTGGACGATTTCACTTTGGATTATTTTGATTCTTCTTTACTTTAAAAGGATAAGAGCACCCACGTGGTTGTCACGTGATGATGCCATGTTTTTCTTATTCCCACCGTTGTTTCTTTCCCTATTTTGTTCCTTCTTCTCTAACAAAAATCATCTTTCTTTTTATGTCACACACTAAAAAATATTAAAAAATTAAAGTTTAAGCACTAATCTTAAATTTTACACCCTAAAAATACACTGTACCGTAATTCTTTAAACACTAATCATAAACCTTAAACTAAACTCATTTTTTTAAGTGAAAATAGCAAAAAGGACTTAATTAAAGACAGACGATTTCCATCTACTCTTCTCTCCTTGATTTGATTTTACTCGTAAAAACAGTCTCAAGTTTCATTCGAAATTACCAACTCAGTTGGTTACGTTAAAATGTTATAAAAATCAATTAATAATAGTTTTAGTTGAAATAATGGATTTTCCATTTGTTGTGTCTGAAACAATAATGGTTATTACCGTGCCATTCTTCAACAGGGTTCAATGACTGCTTTGAAATTGAAAGCGGGGAAATGGGGAGGCAGCAGTTCAGAAGAGACAAGGTACTGCTCAGAAGAGATGTTATGAATAATTTCATAATGCCTAAAACCCTTGTAATGGACGATTGTTGAGAATAATCCAGTTCAAATCCAATAAAATTCTAATTCGGGTTTAACAAGTACTACAATACAAGTTAATCAAATCCAAATATCTTACTAATAAGTCGAATTGATGTTTTCATATTTTAATTAGCACTGCAAAAGTAAGAACTGGTTTAAACCTTGTATTCTTTAAAATGGACGGGTCAATTACTGTAGATGTCCCAAATTATGGGTTTGAATTCTAAACCGATTCATAAAATTTTACAACATTCCAATTGAATCCTCAAACTAAAGTATGTTCTAATCAAGTTTTTTTGTATGCCTAGTTGTCAATTTTTCAAAATTTAAGGAGGTGTGGCCTCCCACTGATCATGCTTATATTTGTCCCCTGCGACAAGTTCAGTTGTATTTATCACTTGTCGTTGTTGTTCTTCCCGTTAATACTCGCTTATATACTTTCTTTGGAATTCCATTGCAAAGAAATTCCTAGTAACTTGGACTTCAGGCATGGTAAGAATAGTAGACTCCCATTAGGTGTGAGGAGCAGTATAAAAAGCATGAGTTTATATTCCGGAGAACATCAAAGTTGATTGTTCACAATGCATATATATTATGAAGTTTCGGTTAGTCGTCTTCAAAACCGACAAAGGAGCAGGCTCAACTCGCCTATCGAAGATTGAGTTGTATACTATAAGGTTAAGGCATAGCCCCCAACGAATTTCTCCAACATAGATAATTTGTTCTTATAGAAAGTTACTTGCTTAAAAGACAATACAGTAGTGAAAGATAAAGGGTGGGTGTTTCGAATTCCTCTTCATTATAAGAGGATATTGTCACGGGGCTAGGTCGGAAGGGCTAGCACCGTGCGGCACTTGGTCGAAAAGAGGAAGAAAGATGACCAAGTTCAGCCTTGGAAACTAAGCTTGGAAGGCTTAGTTGGGTTGCGGAAGCGCTGGAAAGGAAGGTGCGATGGCTTGGCAAAGAAGATAGGCAAGACAAGTGTTTATCAAAGCTCGGAGCCTCGTTAAAAACTCCCCCTAAGCCTAGACGGGGAGAAAAGAGTACTCACGTGCTTGCTCTTATTGAAATACTCAAAGAAAGATGAAAATGTGGAGAATGAGGAATGAATACAAAGGATGGAGGAGGGCTCTATTTATAGCCTAAGCCCCCTCGATCTAACGGCTATGAGAGATTCAATCCGATGGCTAAGGATGAATCCTCCCTCCTAACAAGGCAACTCTTTCATTTAAACAAACTTGCCCTCATTACAAAGATATGACATCACATGATTGTTGTCATGGAATACTTTCCTTGGATAGCCCCCCTTTGAAGATCCCTTTCCTTACGTGATAGTCAAAGGATGAGAACATAGCTTGGGTCTTGGATGCTTGGGCGGAATGGGCTTGACATGGCCCGGTTCTTGTGTCCAAAACCCCCTTGGAAGCATGCTAGGTGCTGAGTCGGGCCCTAGGGGTGTGGGCAATTCGGATGGGCATCCCCTAGGCCTTATGGTGCGCATGGAGGGTGCAAGCTCGACCTCTTTGGTGAGCACATTGGGTGCGGGCTTGGGATCCATGACTTGGCCGACATGGATGGTGCAAGGCAAGGCCTTCTCGGTTGTGGGCTTGTCCTCTTTAGTGTCGGGTGCGGGCTCGGGCTCCATGCCTTGGGCGGCATGGACGGGGCAAGGCAAGGCCCCCTCGTGTGTGGACTCGGCCTTGATGCGCACGTCGGGTGCGGGCTCGGGCTCTATGCCTTGGCCGGCATGGAGGGTGCATGGTAAAGGCCCCTCGGGTGCGTGTGTTGGGCCCCCTTGGGTGCAAGTCGTGCGGGCAGCACATGGGGTGCTGGACAAGGCCCCATGGTGCGGAGAAACAGGCCTGCCTCGGTTCTTTTGGGCGCGGACGCCACCAAGGGCGTTGTGCATGGCCCCTTGGTGCGCGGCATTGGCAATGCTTTGGGCCCCTCGGTCGGGTGGAAGGCTATGTGCGCAAGGGTCCGCACCTATGGGTGCAGCTGGCTCGATCGCAAAAAGTTCCCCTGTGACATTCTCCCCCACTAAATCTATCGACGCCCTCGTCGATAGGCATTGAAGAACCTCGGTCGACTCTTCATCAAATGGCCTCGGTTCTTTGCTCGATCTCTCTAGCAACCTAGGGAAGGAAACAAAGTAAGTTAGACTCGAATCATTAAATGAATTTGGCTCACTTACCCCGGACATAATGTCCTCGTTGGTTGGCTTCACTATGCCTTGTTGATACTCAAGGCAAGTGATAATGGCGGGGTCGTTGGCTATCCCCACTTCGGTGCTCTCTAGCACTTGTCCCTCGGATTTGGTGAAGGTTGGAGGTCCTTGACTCGTTCCAACCACCTCGTCACTTTGTTCCTTCTTTGGCCCCTCGAACAACCTGTGGACAGAACCACACAAAGTTAGATCCAAGTTTTGGAAAATCGGATCACTTACCTTTGACTCAAGGTCCTTGTCGGCTCGTTCCACTTCGCCTTGTCGATACCCAAGGCTAGTGTTGTTGGCACGTCTCGGCTCCATTGGCTCGTGCCACTCGTCCATGGATTTGGTCCATTCATCAAACTCGGCTTGCAACTCTTCGTAGAAAGTTGCTAGCCCCTCTTCCTTGGGCGCTTGATCCGCTTCATCAAACTCGGATGCAAACTTCTCTCGAACCACCATGGACTCTTCCATGGCCTTGTCATCATTCTTGGGCACTCCTTGGACGAAACGGATGGTTGCTAATGCCTTGGTGCTCTTGTCCGCGACTCGGTTGACTGGCACAACGCATTGTTGGCGGGGATCTAAAATGCACAAAACATCCCTCTTGGGCAAGACAAGTGCATCAACCCGTTCAAGGAAAGATAAACCCAAAATGAAGTCATAATCGTCTAAAGGGATTACCTTGATGGAAGCTTTACCGTGCCAATCTCCGACTTGAAGGTCCACGCCATTTGCAACTCCCGCAATTGGCTCTTCTTCGGAATTGACGGTCTTTATCCATCCACTTACCTTCTCAATTCGAAGGTTTAATCTCTTGGCGGCTTGCTCGGACATGAATAACTCGGATGCCCCACTATCCACAAGCGCGCTTAGTTTCTTGCCGGCAACTACCACGTCCACGAACATAAGTCCCTTCTTCTTTCGGCCTCTCTTGGCTTGAACGGAACTTATAATGGAACCTAGTTTGGCAAGCTCGTCCTCCTCTTCATCTCTTCCTCAGATGGCGGAAAGGCTTGCCTTTTTCGGGCAATCCTTGATGAAGTGTGGCCCCTCACAATGATAGCACTTTGGTGGGCCTCGGTCCTTCCTCTCCCAAGGCCTTGTGAAACGATAGGACTTGTCATTCGATGGCTTGCCACTACCATTCGATGACTCCTCCCTTTCGTTCGAACGAGGCTTGGGTTTGGGTGATTTGTTTCGATCATTACCTTGCTCCTTCAATGACTCGGCAATGGAAATCGCCTTGGAGAGTTCCTTCACGTCTCTCCTCTCTAGCTCGGTGCATACCCACGGCTTTAGCCCATCCATGAATTGGAATAGGGCGTCCTTCTCGCTTAGATCGGAAATTTGGAGCTGCAACTCGCTAAACTCCCGAACGTAGTCTCGGATAGATCCCTCTTGCTTAAGGTGTCTAAGCTTGGATCGCGCCTCTCTCTCGGCATCTCCGGGACAAAACTGGTTCTTGAACTCCGTTTGGAATTCTTCCCACGTTTGAACGCCGGTGCCTCCACGTCTCTCGTCGGAACACCTGCGTCTCCACCAAAGTAAAGCGTTATCGCTTAAATAAATTGATGCGGTACTTACCTTGCCGGCATCCTCGATGATGCACGATGCTTTGAAGTACTGCTCGAGCCCCCACAAGAAGTTCTCCACTTGTTGGGCTGATCTCGTTCCCTCGAAGTGCTTCGGCTTCGGGACATCGACTAGCGCTCTCGTTGGGCTAGCCACCACTCCATTCCTCACGGCAGCTTGGTAAACAAGTACCTCGCTCTTGAGATCCTCGATCTCCTTCTTGAGCGCGGCTACCTCAGCTCGTTTAGCAAGATCTCCCACGATCTTCTTGAGTGCAATCACTTCGTCTTTGAGGGATCCGTCTTGTAGATCGACGCGTTCGTTGACTTCACCGATTATTCCTTCGAACTCCTCCTTGAGTTTGCCATCCCGCTGGCCCAACTCCCATAGTTGAACGTCCACCACATCGAGCTTCTCTTTTGCTCCGATCATGGCATTCTCTAAGCGGATGACTTTGTCCTCAAGTGTGGTGATTCGGTCTTTGGAACTAGCCCTCTTGGCTTTCTCGGTTTGTCGAGTCACACGTCGGCTCTCATGCTCACTACGTTCGTGATCGGATCCGTCGCCTGCCATCTTGTCTCGTACGGATGCGGAAAATAGCTCTGATACCACTTGTCACGAGGCTAGGTCGGAAGGGCTAGCACCGTGTGGCACTTGGTCGAAAAGAGGAAGAAAGATGACCAAGTTCAGCCTTGGAAACTAAGCTTGGAAGGCTTAGTTGGGTTGCGGAAGCGCTGGAAAGGAAGGTGCGATGGCTTGGCAAAGAAGATAGGCAAGACAAGTGTTTATCAAAGCTCGGAGCCTCGTTAAAAACTCCCCCTAAGCCTAGACGGGGAGAAAAGAGTACTCACGTGCTTGCTCTTATTGAAATACTCAAAGAAAGATGAAAATGTGAAGAATGAGGAATGCATACAAAGGATGGAGGAGGGCTCTATTTATAGCCTAAGCCCCCTCGATCTAACGGCTATGAGAGATTCAATCCGATGGCTAAGGATGAATCCTCCCTCCTAAACAAGGAAACTCTTTCATTTAAACAAACTTGCCCTCATTACAAAGATATGACATCACATGATTGTTGTCATGGAATACTTTCCTTGGATAGGCCCCCTTTGAAGATCCCTTTCCTTGTGTGATAGTCAAAGGATGAGAACATAGCTTGGGTCTTGGATGCTTGGGCGGAATGGGCTTGACATGGCCCGGTTCTTGTGTCCAAAACCCCCTTGGAAGCATGCTAGGTGCTGAGTCGGGCCCTAGGGGTGTGGGCAATTCGGATGGGCATCCCCTAGGCCTTATGGTGCGCATGGAGGGTGCAAGCTCGGCCTCTTTGGTGAGCACATTGGGTGCGGGCTTGGGATCCATGACTTGGCCGGCATGGATGGTGCAAGGCAAGGCCTTCTCGGTTGTGGGCTTGTCCTCCTTAGTGTCGGGTGCGGGCTCGGGCTCCATGCCTTGGGCGGCATGGACGGGGCAAGGCAAGGCCCCCTCGTGTGTGGACTCGGCCTTGATGCGCACGTCGGGTGCGGGCTCGGGCTCCATGCCTTGGCCGGCATGGAGGGTGCATGGTAAAGGCCCCTCGGGTGCGTGTGTTGGGCCCCCTTGGGTGCAAGTCGTGCGGGCAGCACATGGGGTGCTGGACAAGGCCCCATGGTGCGGAGAAATAGGCCCGCCTCGGTTCTCTTGGGCGCGGACGCCACCAAGGGCGTTGTGCATGGCCCCTTGGTGCGCGGCATTGGCAATGCTTTGGGCCCCTCGGTCGGGTGGAAGGCTATGTGCGCAAGGGTCCGCACCTATGGGTGCGGCTGGCTCGATCGCAAAAAGTTCCCCTGTGACAATATGCTTTATGACTTATCTACCAACGGTTCTACACGATTCATATAGCATCTTTATCACTATACATAACAAATAGAATCCATCAAGTCACAAGTATTTATCGGACACGAAATTTAGAGATCTAGGTGGCATGTATTACACTTAACAGACATTACGAGCTTCAGTTTAGTCTTAAAATCAACTAAATTTAACCTTTAATACCATTAAATATAACACTAACTACCTTACCCCGAAAATTTAATCGAACAAATAGTGCTACATTCGTGTATCAAATAAGTTCGGAATCAAGAATTACTAAATAATATTAAGTAAATAAAGTAATGTTACTCATTATTAAATTAATAATATTAGTAATTAATAAATTTAACAATTATTTTTATTCTTAATATTATTTAGTAATTCCTATAATATTATTAAAATTTTAATGACGAGTAATATTATTTATTTTATTTTATATTAATATAACATTTTAATATTATTTTGAAAATATATTTATTAGTTATTTTTAGTCTTTTCAAACAATTTTAAAACATTATATTAATATTAAATAAATAAGATAATGTTATTCTTCTTTGACCAAAAAAATAATGTTATTCATTATTCAAATTTTAGTAATATTATTTTTAAAATAATATAAAAATACTAAATAATATTAAAAATAATAAAAATAATAAACAATATTAATTATATTATATATGATTAATATAAGAATATAATATTATATATTTTTATATTAATAGTTATTTTTTTAGTTGAAATGAAAGTATATTAATAGTTATTAACTACAGTTTAATCATATATAACATGTCACCACTTTTAACATTATATTGTCTTATATTCAAAAAAACATTATATTGTCTTAGTTCAATGGTTAAGTAATACACTTAAGTTCTGTTGCACCTATGTTCAAATCGGATGATTATGCAATAAACAATCTGTACCGCTATGTACCATTAATTATTTTAATTACTTTTAAAATTATAGGGACTGAATGCGTTATTATCCATTTTTAGCGTAAAATATAAAAAGAAATTTTAATATTATTTTTTTAGATATTTTTTTGGTAAAGTATTCAAATGGTAATTGAACTTTGGTAAATTATTCAATTTGATAATCAAACTTTCAGTTGCTTCAATATTACCATTAATCTTTTAGTTTTGCTCTAAATTGGTAACTGACCCATTAACAACCATTAAGAGGGTGTTGTGACAATTAAAATATTTTGTATAATAACACATTTAGTCATCCACGTTTGCACATTCAAATGATTTTGTCCTAATTCAAAAAATAATAATAAATTTATCCCTCATGATTTACACATTATTTTAATTTAAGACTATTTTAATTTAAAATAATTTGACCCTAAACCCTAAACTCATGATTTGCAAAACCATATTTTCTGTAATATTTTGTATTTGGCTTTAATGTTTATCCAATAAAATGATATCATAGCTTCTCCTTTTATTTCCCTTATGTTAGCATAACCATTGACATTATCTTACGAAATGCATAGAGCGAAAGCAAAATACCTTAATTTTGTATGAACAATAGTTAGAACGTCAACAATTTAGTTCAAAGTTGGACGAACATGAATCTCTACCCAACCATCATCGATGGCGCATAACGCATCATATTCAACAAAAAAATCAACCAATACCTGTTGAATTATTGCTTGGTCACCATAAACAGCCACTATTTTGATGTCCTCCGAAATATCCCGAATTAACTGCAAATTTCTTTCCCGAATTAACGCACTATATTTTCTCAAATTGATTACTATTGTTGGAAAAAAAACTGCTGCAAAACGAGGCGTTAGCACTGACTGGAAAATAATAAAATAATTAAACGAAACCAAACCGTGTCGTGGTATTAACCACTGCCTTAGAAGCGAATTCGCCCCGATGTGTGTAATCGCTACAATGGACGAACGGCCCCTTGAGGTTAGCACGGCTCTCCAAATTTCGTACACCCGAAAGATGGAGCGAACTTTGATGGTACTGCTCTTCTCTCAACTCAAAATCAACACTCGTTATAGGTTTATAAAAACCAAAGCGAGTGTTTCTAAAGCAAACTCTATTGCTTAGGTATTTCTCAAATGAGTGAAATTGCTCACTATTTATAGGCTAAATAGTGAGGGCAAAATCGTCATTTCCACATAACAAATTAATTCTATTAATAATAGAATTAAATATCATTATTATATGAGTTACATTTTGAGTATTAACAACAATCTCCCACCAATGCGAAAAAATATCCTTCGTAGATATGAGAGCATTGAAGTTAAAACATGAGAAGAGCAATAGCGAGATTAGTTGCTTAAGCACTAGTGAACGTATCTTGAACTAGTGCATAGTGATGATGAGCAATCCCTCTCTTAGACAAGTGAAACTAGTCTTGAACTTTCTAAGATTAGGGTAAACTCATAACACACAACTAACCCCTTCATCCACCGAAGTCCTCGATGTGTCTACAAAGTATATATACAAATGTATATATATATATATAGTCTATTTCCTCAGGATTCTAGTAAGTGTACTAGAAAAATGGCCCAACGTTTTTCATAGAAGGTGGCTAGTCCTTCTCACTTACATAGGTTATTTCATCAAGTTTATCTCAACATAAACCACTCAAATAAGAGCTATGAAATAATTAAGAGCTTTTTCCTTAAGCTCATCCTCTCAAAAAATAGGTGAATTCTTCAAGTTCAATTATAAAATGAACCACCCAAACTCTGGGATAAGAATTCATTAAGAATAAAAACTCAACCTCTTTAATCGGTGAATTCAATAAGTTCTTCTCAATAGAACAACTCAAACTCTTGGGATTGAATTCTTTAAGAGTTTTAAGAAAACTCATCCTTTCTAGCGGCAAGTTCATTCAGTCCCTCGCGATAGGACTTCCCACTCAACACGGGGCAGTCCTTCGCGATAGGACTACCCACTCAATACTGGGAAATGAACTTATTAAGAGTAGTTTATTCAACCAAAGTCGGTAAATTCATCAAGTCTTTCTCACTAAGACCACCCAAAACTTGGGCTATGAATTTATTAAGAGCAACAATGCTCAACCTGTGCATGTACATTATTCGTCATAGGGATAGGTAATAAGAAATGTACACTATGAGTCTTTCCATGGTTTCATTTGACCACATTGAACTTAGATAACTAAGTTGGGTATCCACCATGAATTCCTCAACCAATGGGATTTAAACCCATCCCCCTCGACGAATCTATGACCAGTTTCCGACTTAACCCTTTGGTAAGCGGATTTGCTAGGTTCCTTTTTGACTTCACATACTCTAAAGAGAATACTCCGTTAAGTGTCTCATTGATTCATGTCTTATGTGGATGTGTCTTTTCTTACCATTGTAAGCTTGACTTTTAACCACACATATCGATGCTTGTGAATCACACAACAAGGACACCGGAGCAGTCAGTTTTTCCCATAATAGAATTTCTGCTAACAAATTTCTAAGCTATTCGGCTTCTTGCCCAGCTAGGTCAAGAGCAATAAACTCTGACTTCATGGTAGAGCGAGCGATACAAGTCTGCTTAGCAGACTTCCATGAAATCGCTACACCACCTAAGGTAAAGACATACCCACTCGTGAAGCTTACTTCATCATTATCGGTAACTCAGTTGACGTCACAATATCCCTCTAACATTGAAGGAAAGTCAACAAAATCGAGTTTCCAGTCAATAGTACCTTTAAGATACTTAAGTAAGCGTCTGAGTGTAATCCAGTGCTCTCCATTAGGATTATGAGTATATCTGTTTAACCTACTCACTGCATAGGCAATATCAGGTCGAGTATAGTTCATTAAGAACATAAGGCTTCAAATAATTTTAACATACTCTTCTTGGGAAACATTACTTCCTTTATTCTTAAAAAGATGGATACTAGAGTCATAAGGATTCGAACATGGATGACATCAAAACTATCAAATTTCTTTAACACCTTCTCAATATAGTGTGTTTAATTTAAAGAAAATCCTTTTTTTAGTTTCGGTAACTTTTACTCCTAAGATCACATCAACCTCTCCCAAATCAGTCATCTCAAATTTAGTGGACAAGAAATTTTTTCGTTTTGTTAATATATTCAATGTTAGTACTGAATATCAACATGCCACCCACATATAAGCTTATGATGACACAATCAGTCCTAAATATTTTTGAATACACGCATGCATCCGCTCCATTAACAATAAAACCAAAACTCAAAATGGTTTTATGAAATTTCTCGTACCACTACTTTGGAGCTTGTTTAAGGCCATAGAGAGACTTTTTAAGTCTACACACTTTGCCTTCCATACCAGGTGTCTCAAAACCTGGTGGTTGCTCCATATAGATCTCCTCATCTAGATCTCCATTAAAAAATGCAATTTTTACATCCATTTGATGTACATGCAACTTATGAATGGATGCGATTACAAACAAGGCACAGATTGTTGAGATTTTTGTCACGGGAAAGTACGTATCAAAGAAGTTAATACCAAACTTCTAAGTGAACCCTTTGACTACTTGTCTTGCCTTATACTTTTGGATCCATTTAGTCTAAGTTTCTTTCTAAAGACCCATTTATTACTGATAGGTTTAAATCCTCTAGGCAAGTCAACCAACTCCCAAGTGTGATTAGACATTATTGATTCTAGTTCATCATCAATAGCATTTCTCCAAAAACTAGCATCAATTGAACTTATAGCTTCATTATATGTCTTTAGATCCTCATCTAAAAGGAAAGATTGAGCTATAGGTTCGGTTATATAGTCTAAATCACTAATTTCTGTAATAAAGGAAGTTATAAAATCTGGTCCGAAGGTAGTTTCTACCCTTTGTCTTTTACTTCTTCTATGCTCTAATTCAAACTCTAGAGTTTTCTTGGCAGGAATACTAGAAGAAGCAGAAGTATGACTTTCTCATTGTGTTTCAACATTTAATCTATGTTTCTTAAGAGGAAAGAAGTCCTCAAAGAACACAGCATCCCTAGATTCACAAATTGAGAAGTCATGTAAAAACATAAACCTGTATGCAGCACTATTTGTAGCATACCCTATAAACATTGCATCAACAGTTTTAGAACCGATAGTGGTTTTCTTAAAGTTAGGCAAACCGACTTTTGCTAGACACCCCCACATTTCTAACTTTTTAAGATAGAAACAAATCCATAAGTGTCTTAAACAACGTGTAAACAAATATTCAATCATACTAGAGTAAAGTTTTTTATGAGTTTTAACCATAAAATGATATTTTAACAAACTCAAATTTTGTTTACACATGATTATATTATCAAGGTTTTGAGAAATATTAATTATTAAGATTCGTATACATTTCAAACGATTATAAAATTACTTTTATATCATTCAAAGAGAATTTTAACTTTCTCCTAATTCGAGAAATTAAGAATATTATGCAAATATTTATGAAGAGTTTACAAATTTTCCTAGCAACAGAAAAAAAAATTATCTCAAATTTATTACAAAAGATTTCAACACAACTCTTAAGATAGATCATCTTTTTCCTTTCCTCTACTTAGGAAAAGAACTCAAAGAGATTTAATTGCTACAACATACTTTTTAGTAGCACTAATGTCTATCATATTCTCATTCATATTATTCAGCATATTAGCCCTGAAGAGACCATCACATATTTTATTTACTATGACTAAATTTGGTATTCTGCTCAAACCAAATTAATCTCAACTCTTTTAACTTCTACACTAAGTTTAAAGAGATCTTATTTGTCATAGTATTTTTATAAAAGTTAGCACATTAAAGAACAATGCACCAGGTAGGTTACCATAAAAGAGAGGTGGTGCTCTAGGCACGCTTAAATACCATGTCTTTGATAAAACCAATCATGAACATGCATTTTCATAATGTTTTCCAATAAGCCATTTATGTATTTTCTCTTTCTTTAATTAAGGTCTCTTAAAAAATTATGCTTGATACTTTTACACACAATAGTATCTTATTAAGCATACTTAATATAAGGCTCACTACTTAGAATAATCATTCATTCTAGCTTTAATCTTTACATTAGTCTAAAACATGCTCACTAAGTTAAAGACTAGTTTAAAGGCGCAACGTAAATTCATGTGATAAAGCATGAATAGACAAGCAACAAATCTAAATAATCTGACCCCGCATGTGCGTAGAATCACAATCCCAAATAGACTTGCTCATTCTCACCATGCTTGCAACTTCAATCTTTGCATCATCATCTTTAACCAGAATGACCCCAAAATTTATCGTGACAGTCACTTCATCTGAATCAATCTCTTTTGAACCTTCTAAATTCAAATGAAGATTATACATGGTTAGTCACAAAAATAATTTACTAACAGTAATAAAAATTAAAATTTTACTGATAGTAATAAGATTCTTATCTTTAAAATTTTGGTTTCTTATCTGCAGCGGATTGCCGAAATCAAGCCAAAATTTAACAACTATTTAGTTTGGAGAATTTTCCATTTTAGCTTCACGAACACCATACTTCTCCAAAGAATCAAACTTGGTCATTGACATATTTTTTTTTATAGACGAACATCCATTCCTCCTGTTGACTTATAAATTTCTCAAAAGAAATTAGTAGCACGATAAAAATAATTTACAATTATTTTCACCTTAATTTTCAGAAATTGAATAATCTTACCCACACGAGAATAATGGTTTCATATCTCCACATGAACCAACTATCATAATCCGAGGCAATATATTAATTCGATACTAACTCACCAAATCACATGGTTAATATACCATAATACCATCAGATATTAAGAGTTGTACATTTACATACACACAAATATTACTCAATTAGATAAAATGTTGTATGAAGATGCAAGATTAGTTTACTATCCTCTTGACACCTCTTATAAATGATGGCAATTAAAAATGAATACACTTAAATCCAAAACCACAAATGTTATCGTGTAACTTTCATGAAGAAAACGTTGCATACTCAGAAACCAATCCATGATAAGCAAAGCTTTGAATAATAAACGTTTGGACTATTAAATACTTAACTTTATAAAATGTGTAACATATAAATGCTCCACCATTTAATATAAATGTTTTAGTCATTATTATTATCAAAGCTAAAAAAAAAGAGGTTTCAAAGGCACAATTTAAAATTTCTTCCAAAACATGAATGTTTCAAAACGTTTAATCATTATAGAATAAAAACATTAAACCAACATAATTACAAAACCATTAAACGTTGGTAACCACTCAACATTAATATCATAATTAAGTAACCAATATTATAAGCCATTAAACCATTAAACTCTGGTTTAAACGTTTGTATAATAAAACGGTATTCATCAATATATATTTTAAACCTCAACCGTTTTCATACTTTAAATTCATCAAAAAGGAAGACTTAAAAACTAGCCATACACTTATATACTCCCTTTTTTTTTCAAAAGGAATGGTCATGTTTTCTATGCATTGAATTAGATAAGCATTCATATACGTGAAAACAAACCAATTTTCCATAGCATCATGTACGGTCATAAAAATGATAATCTATATCAAACCATTACGTACCATTTTGATGCAAGATTAGACCAGCAATGCTTCATACTATCGTACTTAAACTTTGTATAGCAGTATTAGAATTCGCTTCTAAATTGTTGGAAAAAAACTGCTGCAAAACGAGGCGTTAGCACTGACTGGAAAATAATAAAATAATTAAACGAAACCAAACCGTGTCGTGGTATTAACCACAGCCTTAGAAGCGAATTCGCCCCGATGTGTGTAATCGCTACAATGGACGAACGGCCCCCTGAGGTTAGCACGGCTCTCCAAATTTCGTACACCCGAAAGATGGAGCGAACTTTGATGGTACTGCTCTTCTCTCAACTCAAAATCAACACTCGTTATAGGTTTATAAAAACCAAAGAGAGTGTTTCTAAAGCAAACTCTATTGCTTAGGTATTTCTCAAATGAGTGAAATTGCTCACTATTTATAGGCTAAATAGTGAGGGCAAAATCATCATTTCCACATCACAAATTAATTCTATTAATAATAGAATTAAATATCATTATTATATGAGTTACATTTTGAGTATTAACAACAACTATGAAAAAAACGAAGCTTTTTCGTAAAAAAAATAGGCTTAATACTTTCAGATAGTCTAGTATCCTGGTATTCAAAGGGTTCATTTCTTTTTAATTCCTTGATGCAAGCCTTTTTACGTGAAGTTAGAATTATGCTCCTGTTTTTAAATAATAGTCGTTGTCGAGTCTTTTTATTTTTAAACTAAACGTTGTCGTTTGATGTTTTATTAAGTAAGGGTGTAACCCTAGTCTAAAGGAGTCTGATTTTGGATGTTAATTGGTCTCTGTTGTCTTTACCCCTTTTCTCTGAATACAATCTTCATTGTTTTCTCTCAATCAATCCATTTCTTCTCCTATTTTACTTAGTTTTGTGAATTGATCATCACCAAAGGTATCAGCGCCTCCCGATCTGGCCATAGTTAACGGCGTTCAAACGTGTTCTCAACAAGAGTTAACCAAGATGCAATCAGAATTTTCACGAACTGAAAAAACGCTTAAAAGGTAAGATAAAGAAGACCTTGACAGATAAAGTCCAAGGTATCCAGCTTGAGGTCAGTGGCGTTCGCGATGAAGTGAAAGGGTTGCAGGTTCTTCTACAAAAACTTGTGGGTAAGTCAGTAGTTACGCCGACGTTGATGGGAGCTTCTCCATCTGAGGGAACGATGTTGGACTTGACTCCTACGAATACTGATGATGTTGTTTTTGTTAGTGAGTCCAACCATAACTCATTTCGACTAAAATGCCCTAACTTTGATGGCTCAAATTTTAGGGATTGGTGGGTTAAATTGGAACGATTTTTTTTCTCCTAAGAAAGTATCTGAAGATTCGAAAGTTCGATTAGTAATGCTGCACTTGGAGGGCGATGCGTTGCAGTGGCATCACTTTGTTGTTTGCAACGTTGGGGGAATTGAAAATTTGCGTTGGGAAGCTTATTTGAAGTCCTTGAGGGATCGTTTTGCTCTGGAAGGCCTCGAGGATCCGATGGGGGAGCTGGTGGCACTTCGACAGACTGCTTCAGTTTACCAATACTACACGGAATTTGTAAGTCTCATCAATCAACTTCAGCTTTCAGATACTTATGCCTTTAGTATTTTTATCACGAATTTGCGAGAGGAACTTGACCAATATGTTAGAATTTTTCAACCTAAAAATTTATTGGATGTCTTTCGATTACTACTACACTTTGAGCAGATAATGTTTCAGTCACCTAGGAAGGGGTATACTTGTGATAAGGTTTTTTTTCTCGAAAGGAAACCTTCGAGGGTCCCACATTTTTAGAAAATTCGATTAAAAAGGTAAACTTCTTTTTGAAGATTTCAAGTTTTGGAAAACCCTTAAAAAAAGTTTTGGAGTCGCCACCGGCCACTGAGGTAGGCCGGACACCATAAAAACTAAATCAGAGATTCATTTAAAAGGGTTCAAGAGTTGGTTACGTGTGGGGAAGGGTTAGCACCCCCATCACGCCCGGAGATCGGTACCAAAATAATTATTGCTTTAAATTGATGGAAATTGTTTAAAATTTAAAATGAGCTTAATTAGGGGTTCTTAATCGAAAATCAAACTTTAATTATACGAGCTTATCCAAATTGGTGGTTTCAAATTATTAGACATTTAATTAAAAAGGATGACGGTACACCGGACCAAAGACTAAACTGACATCATATAAGTCTAATTGTCGTGTTAGTTTAGGGTTCAGATCTCGTACGTCACCTTTATGCATGATGCAAGCAGATAAAATATGATGTTATGATCTTGTACGTTTTACTTACGGATTTTACCTTTAGACGATGCAAATTAATCAAAATATTCGGGTATATCCAATAAGCTAGGATATCTCGACCCGAATTCGCGAATTAATAAGTACCTCCTTTTTATAATTAAAATTAATAATTATACAACTTTAAACGTTAAAGGGTCACATGAATGACAATTAAATACACATGCCACATATATATACTCGAACGATCATAAAAACAACTAGGCTATGCACATATTAAAAACCATATATTATATAAAAATTGTATATCATGAGACGTCAAATAAGACTAAGGCAACCACATAGCATATACATCTATAATAAAACCAAGTTATGCGTATAAAACCATATATTAACCAATGTAATAAAATCAAGGCAAACATGTACTAATACATACATAACACCCATGAATCGTACATACACATGAAACATATCTAAATGTAAGCATATTGAGATTAATCTATCTGATCCTCGTTAGTTCGCACGGGATTGCGCAGATTGGGAAATTCTCTTTGGTTTTTTCATCTGAAATTTGTGGCGATCACGTTATGATGTGGTCTTCAATAGCCTCATTGAGGAGGGTGGCTCGGTGTTGGAGCGTTTGTTGTTGAGTACCCTACGTGCATTGGATGATACGGTTAATACTGGATCTGTAAAGTTGGGTTCTATAGCTGGCTCGGTCACTTGGGTGCCTCCCCTACGGAGTGGGTGAAGCTCAACTCCGATGGGGCTCGGTGTAATATTTCCGGCCATATTTCTTGTGGTTGTGTTATTAAGAACCATGATGGACAGAGTGGTATGTGGGGTATGCTAAATTTGTCGGCATTGGTTCAGTCTTTGAAGCGGAGTTACAGGGGTGTTTGTTGGCTTGGAATGTGCGTGGAATGCTGATTTTCGACAACTAATTGTGGAAGTGGATAGTTTGGAAGTGTTTCGCTTGCTTAAGAATGTTGTCGTGGGTGTTGTGGCACGCGACGCTAGCGGTGCAGTCATAGGAGGGCTTGCTCACTCTTTGTGCAGTTGCGTGGATGCTGCATCGGTCGAAGCACAAACGGTCCTTGATGGCATCTTTTTTGGTCGTGATTGTGGCTGCTCCAATTTGGTCATTAAGACGAATTCGGCTACAGTGGCTAATAAATTAAATTGGCAATGTATTGATTTGTCTATCCTGAGCACGTTTATTGAACGTGCTCGTCTTCTGCTTGCCAATACAAATAATTTTAGTATTCATTTTGTTCCTAGGGTGGTGAACAATGTTGCCCATACTCTTACCTTTAGGGCTTTGCGAACTATGTCGTCCACCTATTTGGCTTCGAATTATCCTGATTATCTGTATTCTTTTGTAACAAATGAGATTAATTCTCATCCAGGTTAATATATTTGGATACTTTTTTTCCTTTAGGTGCTCACTCAGAGCCTCTTGGCCACGTGTGACTTTAGAGGGGTTTTTAATGAGGCCCACCTTTCTTTAAAAAAATAATTTGTCGACATTGGTTCGATTCTGAAGCGAAGTTATGGGGGTGTTAGCTGGCTTGGAATGTGCGTGCAATGCTGGTTTTCGACAACTAGTTATAGAAGTGGATAGTTTGGAAGTGTTTCGCTTGCTTGAGGATGCTACCAGTGGAGAGAAATCGATCATTCTTTTGTTGTACATTCGTAAATGATTACGTCAGACATGAGATATTTATTTTCAACATGCGAAACGTGGCGACAATAAAATTGCGGATGCGCTTGCTAAAGTTAGCTTCATTGGAAAGTTTTGAAATTTTTATGTTTCTTGCTCCACCTTTGGGAGTTGTTCCTCTTTTAGTTGTTGACTCTAATATCTTCTTAATCTCTGTCCCACTAAATTTATGAATTTTTAATGAGACACTTGGTGGTATTACTTTAATACCATAAAAAAATGTTTGCGGTCAAAGAAATTTCAAGAAACAATACATATATTCTTCCCTTAAAAAATTATGCGAAAAATGACAAACCAAAAACCAGAAATCTTCATCCTGAAAAAAATAATCGCGGAAATGAAGCTGCTCCTCCAACTCCCATAACACGATCGAATTCCATGTAAGATATTCACATTTTTTATTCACATTTTCTTTGCTGTAAAATCTCTACCTCGGTGTTCTTTCTTAATTACAATGGGTAGTAAGAAAAGATTTTATATTACAGATGTGAAGGACTGGCAGCGATTTTCCCGGATCTCGGTTGCCGAAGCAGCTCTATCAGCTTCTCTGCCTGTCCAAATAAACAAAACGACAACCAACTCATTCCACCCATTCTACACCAATAATACAAAACATCACACCAAAACAAAATTCAATACACCATTTAACCATTAAAAGTGTAGTCACTTTTTGGTCAAATGTATTCCTTATAAGTTCCTTCACTTTCCACCCTTTCGTTTCACTCCGTTACATAATTTTACAACTTTTATAACCAATTAATAAATTACATGAATAGGATCAAATTGAAAATAAATTATACTTTAAAGAGTCAAACTAGGGAGGAAGTTTACCAATATTTTACCTTAATTCTTTTACCTCATATTTGAAATTTTTTGAAGTATTTTTCAACAAATCGGAACTTAATCCGATCCAACGATCACATTTGTATAAAAAATCAGATCAACGAGTTCTATCATTCTGGAACTCTCGAGAATTTGAATTTGTTATGCATACATTTTTTTACAATTTGAGGCTTAAATTGTAGTTTATTCTCAATATTACCTTTTATATGTCACTCATTAATTAGCTGAATGGGCCATAATTTTTTAATGTCGCCAAATGAAAGGACTAAAATTGTTGTGGAACGGAACTTTAAAGACCAAATTTGACCAAAGAACTCAAGGACGAAAACAAAAATTAGGCCATACTTTAGGGGGCAAATGGTGTATTGAGCCGAAAAAATCCAACAAATTGATTGGAAAGTTCAAAAAATATAAATAAATAAATATTTTGAAAGACAGATTAGCCTAATTTGGAATTTGCTACTTAGCGCGTTCGTGGCTGGCTGTGGATAGAGTCATTTTGTTCGTTTCTCCACGATTATTTATTTATTTATTTTATTTAAGGAGAATATTTTGACTGGCGTGGCCATTGGCAAATCACTTCACGTTTCTTTTAAACAGCCAGAAAAATCTGGCCACATTTTCCCAAAATAGCCATACCACGTCAGCCAAAATATGACTGACCAACCTATCCAAAACTTAATGGTCAATTGTTGGTTTTGGTCCCTTTACTACAATAAATTTGATAATACATATACTTTATTTTCTCATAATTTAGTGTACTCTTAAAATACTATTAGCTAATTTAAGTAACTAATATCCTTAATTATTTCAGTTAAATGCTAGCATGTAGTTCAAATTTATCATGCTAACAAATGGGTGTTTTTAAGAAGAAAAACTCACACCAGAATTTTACCTAAGATAGTTAATAGTATTAACTATTATACTAATAAGTAGTATTATAAAGTAGATCACTAAATTATACTACCAAATCAAAAGGTATTAAATCCTTAAATTAAATATAGTAAAGGGACCAAAATCAGAATTGAACCCAGACGCTCCATAGTTATGAGTAATACTAGCGGGAGTAGTAACTCACCTTTTGCTTGGCGCGGTTGGTGCCTGACTGAGACAGAGCGATCAAGGGAGGAATCGCTCCTTCGCGGGCCACCATAGTACGGTACACCACACTCTCCTCGCAAATCTGCAACAAGATCGGTACGGCGATTTCCTTTTGCCTCTGCGATCCAACTTCAACGATTTCAACCAAAACGGGAATCCCTCCTCCTTCCACTAATGCCGTTTTGGCTTCCGGTTCTAATACCAACACGCTCAATACGAAAGACGCCTTGTCAACCATGTTCGAACCCAAGTCAGCCATTAATTCTACAAGTGGTTTCATGATCCCCGCTTCCACGGCCTTCATCTTGTTCTCTTTAACTGTACATAATGAATACAGAGCCGTTGATGCATCCTTTTTCCCACGAAATTCACCGTTTTCGAGAAGATTAACTAAAAGTGGAATGGCTCCTGACCGTCCGATTGCGACCTTGTTTTCTTCTACTTGAGAGAGCCGAAGCAAAGCACAAGCCGCGTTTTCTTTAGCCGTTGGATTTCCCGTCCTCAAAGCACTAACCAGTGGTTTAATCGCTCCCGATGAAGCTATAAGTTGTTTGTTCTCATCGCATAAAGAAAGATTCAAAATCGCCGTCACGCCGTTTTCTTGAAGATAAGGATCGGCGGATGAGATTAACGAAATCAACGGCTTAATCGCGCCGGCTTTAGCGATCTTGATTCGGTTCTCCGGTTTGTTCTTCGCCAACAATCTAAGCTCTAAAGCAGCGTGCTTTTGCTCGTCAATTGAACAGGAACCGAGATCCGATACGAGTTGGCGTATGAAATCATCGGAGTTGTCAGAATTAGTACAGGCGAGAAATAACCGTCGACTTTGAGAGGACGCCGTCGGGAACTCCCCGGATCTGTCGCTGTTACAATCACTGAAAGCGGAAGAATCATGGTTCATACTCAAATCATTAAAGCTCCTCCCCATGTACGTATAATTCATTGCATTCTCTGTCTCCATATCGAAACCAACACGCTCTCCAGGATGCTAATCAAAGACCACGGTGCGGGCAACCCGTATCCGAAAGTGAAGGTTATTCGACGGGCTCAAAAATAGTGGAGGAGTGGGATGGGGGAGAATATAAAGGACAAAAGGGAGGTACACCTGGACGCTTGCAGTGGGTAATAGGCTGACAGGTGTATGATTTTGACCCTACCCAAAATCTTAAGCCTGGGGTTGAGCACGTGCGAATGGTCGCCTTCTTTAACCGCGTGCATAGAAGGTTCGCTGTTCGATAAAGGCTTTTTATCGGAGACCAAGACCCTTTATCTCTTTTCTCTCTCGTCAATTAAAACAGGTTGTTGTACCACCAGACATCGTAAGTCGTAACTGTTAAAATGAGACGAATTTTTACATAATATTTAATGTAAGATAATTTAATTTAAATTTTTATTCAATTGGTAAAATTTTAAATTATAACATAATTTTTTACTCATTTAGTGAAAATTTTGGTTCTACTTAAATTATTACCTCGTTAATAAGAATTTGTGTTATCACAAATAGTAAAAATTTATGTTGATAACATTATTATTCAGTGCTACATACTTACTCACTTGGAGAGAATTTCAGTTTTACCTAAACTATTACTAGTTGGTAAGAAATTGTGTTAACACAAATAGCAAAAAATTATGTTGACTGCATTGTTACTTGAATTATAATATAATTTTTTACTCATTTGATAAAAATTTCGGTTCTACTTAAATTGTTATCTGAATATTAAAAATTTCAGTTCTACTTAAATTATTATTAATTCATATATAATATTTTTTAATAATAAAAATTTAGTTTAACCGCAGGATAAAGATGTCGTAGCTTATCTTTTCCCAATTAAAACTCCCCACGGTTTTTGAAAGTTTTGACGGATAGAGAGATTAATATATAGCAAAGATTTCAGTACTGTGATAAAGGTACGTTTCGGTACTCGAGTTCCTTCAAATCTTGCCACGTGTACCCTCACCCTCGAACTCCAACCCTTTTTTCTTCTTTTTTTTTTGCCATTCACCGATGTGAATTCAAGAAATTATTAGATATATTCGGCTCACATTATTTGTAGTCACAATTAATAAATTTATTTATCTCAAATTAATTTTTAAATAACTATTCACTCCTTATTTATAAGTAGAAAAAAAGTGAAGATTTACCTTAAAAAATGAGATAAATAAACATTATTAACTAGAATCACGAATGACGTAATAAACCAAATTCAATTAATACTTGTTTGTTGAATTGGGTGCACATACATGCCTGTATCATTACATATCAAGCCACGCAGATGGCAAATTCCATGGTTTTTATTCAAATATAAGTAATAATTTTTTTTTAAAATATCATTCCCTTATTTCGTTTGAGAGCATTTCTTCAGAGGTAATATTTTTTTCAATAGTATCACTTTTCTCTCTAAATGGTGAGGATGTCATTCTCATCAATCTCTAAGGTATTTTGCCAAGTCTCACCCCTTTGAACCATATTATACCTAAGTTAATGAATTTTGTGCGTATAGATTCTTTATTGAATTTTTAATTAGATAATTAATTACTTTGGATTAAATTAATTAAATATTTTTATTCAATATTAATTTTTTTTTTGAATAAAATACCGGTTATTTATTTATTGGAAAAAGAGTAAAGTAACCAAGAAATGAGCTGACCTCCACCCAGCGTAATAAAGACAAAAAAGAAAAACTGAAGGGACAAAGACTTTATCCCTTCCCCTATGAACCGACACAACCCCCTCTGCCAAAAGAAAAACAACTCTCACATAAACAGAGCAAAAGGGCAAAACCGCTTTCAAAATAGATCCTAACACCCTCTCCGAGCCTAATCACGGCAAACGACCCGGCGTTCTTCTTCCACAATCGCCACTACCGACGAAGGAACCTCCTCCATCCAGAAGCTGTCACCTGAATCCCATCGCGAGTCAGCAGCCAAACAGTGCGCCGCTCGATTCCTCTCCCGCGAGACGTGCCCAAATCGTGTTGCATGCAACGATCGGCACCGTTGCTTCGCATCCCACACCATGGTACTAATCTCCAACCTATCAGCAGCCGGATCTATCATTTTCCGAATCACCGACAAAGAATCGCCTTCGAAAAACACCTGCTGAAAACCTAGGTCAAGAGCGAATTCCACCGCGTGAAGTAGCGTCGTCGCCTCTACCGCAAAAGCCGACTAAATCCGGTAAGCTTTCCGACGACAAGCCCCTAAAATCTGACCATTAGAATTCCTGACAATCACACCTGACCACATTTGTTTTGTCTGAGGTACAAATCGGACGTCAAAGTTCGCCTTAACGAAAGGGTCCTGCGGCGGATCCCATCATGGTAACAGTGTCGCCGGTAAGATACGAAGCCTAGCCAGTAAAACTCTCAACTCCTGCAAATACGATTTTACAAACGCAATAATATCCTGTGGTCTCTGCTATAAATTTTCATGTATAAACCTATTTCTAGAAAACCATGCAAGGCGTTCGTAAGAAGCCATGATAACCACTCATTGTAACTCAATTGTAAAATCCCAGAAGACCAAGTATACCCCAGAATGGTCCATGTTGACTGAACTTTTGGGCAATCTTGTATCACATGTAGGATAGTTTCAGATGCATTCAGACAGATAGGACAAGTAGAATCAGTCAATAAACGACGATAAAGCATATTAGCCTTTGTAGGGACGAAATTACGGATGAACTTCCAGTTCTGTAGTTTAATCTTTGAGGGACACTCAACTAACCAAATCTGCCGATATAGAGTCTTATCTAGTTGTGCCGTAGATGTAGAGCCTAACAAAAGACGATACCCACTTCTAACAGAATAAGTCCCCGATTTTTCCTCACTCCAGATCTGACAATCCCCTTGAGCAAAACGTGACAAGGGGATAGAAAGGATTAAATCAGCCTATTCCTCTGTAAAAATTCCCCGTACCAACTCTTCGTTCCAACGTCCTTCCGCTGGCTGCATTAGATCCGCTACCAACAAAGCATCAGTACTTTGCTCAGATAAAACACGGTGAGGAGGGGAGCACGGGAGCCAATAATCGTTCCATATGTTGATGGAAGATCTCGTCCCAACCTTCCATCTCAGCCCTCGTTCAAGTAAACCACGTGCACTCCATACACTCCTCCATACGTACGAAGGGTTCGAGCCAAGGCGGGCCGTCTGAAACGAAGACCCCAAAAAATATTTAGCCTTAAAGATCTTAGCCACCAATGATGTCGGACGCGTCATCAATCTCCAGGCCTGTTTGGCGAGGAGGGCCACATTGAATTTCAACAGATCACGGAAACCAAGCCCACCATCGTCCTTTAGGGTGCATAAGTCAGCCCAACCACACCAATGTATACCCTTCTTCCCTTGGCCTTTTTGCCACCAATATCGAGCCATAATAGCCTCTAAAGATTTACAAAGGGTCTTAGGCAATAGAAAAACACCCATCGCGTAAACTGGTATTGCTTGCAGAACTGCCTTAATGAACACCTCCTTTCCTCCTTGTGACAGTGGACGAAGACTCCACGAATTAACTTTTATTTTCATCTTCTCACCCAGACCACTGAAAGCTAATTTTTTGTTCCGTCCCACCAACGGTGGTAAACCTAGATATCTCTCCATATTAGATTCATTTTCCACCCCCAGGATCTGCTTAATCAGTGTCCGCATTGAATCCACAGTATTAGATGAAAAAAAATAAGCCTAATTTTTCAAAATTCACAATCTGACCTGACTTTCCAGCATATTGGTGAAGGAGGAGTTTGATGTACTGTGCGCAATCCTCAGAAGCCTTTGTAAATAAAAGACAATCATCCGCGAACAATAAATGCGTAACCGATGGTGCATACCTATTCAACCGAAACCCCGAAAGACTTCCAGTAGATAGAGCTTCCCTAATCAATATAGACAAACCCTCTGTACAAAATAAAAATAGGTATGGACTTAGGGGGTCCCCCTGTCTCAAACCCCTATAAGGTACAAAAGCATCACCCACCACACCATTAATGACTACCGAGTACGATACAGAGGATAGGCACCTTTCAATAAGTAGAATCCATTCCTCCGCAAAACCCATCTTACGCATAACCGCCAATACAAAGTTACATTCCACACGGTCATATGCCTTGCTCATGTCCAACTTCAAAGCAAAATAACCCTCCGATCCTGAACGATTCCTAGTGTAAGAATGCAAGATCTCATACGCTATCATCACATTATCAGTGATAGCCCGTTCGAGGATAAAAACACTCTGGCTCTCATCAATACTAGCATCCAGAAAACTTTGTAATCTATTAGCAAGCACCTTCGACGCTATTTTAAAAATCACATTACATATGCTTATCGGCCGGTAATGTGCCATAGTAAATGGGTCACTGACCATTGGTATGAGCACAATATGGGTTTGATTGACTGCCTGCATATCATATTCACCATTCAAGAGACCAATACAAAAATATGCTACATCTGAGCCCACTATATGCCAGAATCGTTGGTAAAAGACAGCCCCTAAACCATCTGCTCCCGCTGCTTTAAGAGGCCCCATCGACTGAAGTGCCGTATATACCTCCTTACGAGTAAAAGGAGCTAAAAGTTCCTCATTATCCGCCGTAGAGATGCTTGGTCTAATCCCCGCTAAAATTCCATCAAAATCATCCAGGTGACTTGAGGAAAAAATATCCATAAAATACTCCCTAGCGATCGTATGGATTTCCATCTCCATCTCCCCGCGAGCTCCTTGCATCGAATTTAAAGCAGTAATCTTATTCCGTCGCCTTCTTTCAGATGCAAAGCGATGGAAAAAGGCCGAATTTTGATCCCCATGTCGTAACCAGTTCGCTCGGGCATGTTGCTCCCAGTATAACTCAGTCTTGTCTATCTCTAAATTCAGAGCAAGCTTAGTTTCCATAATATCCCCTAAAACCTCATCCGTAGGGTCTTGATCAGCTAGTATCTCCAACCTCTCTTTAAGCATAGTCGTAGTGACCTTCCGGGAACATCGAAGTCTACGGAACCACTGATTCAACCCTCTACTAACACACGCAAGCCTATCCGAGACCAAACCTACGGACTCATTCCATAATTTGGAGACTTCTTGCTCACAGCTATCCTCAACCAACCACGCCGCTTCGAACCGGAAGTGAGCATGTCGAGGGCCATTCGAACCACTTCCTGTATTCAAAAGGAGCGGACAATGATCCGATAAAGAATCCACCAAGTGGTGCAATGAGAACAAAGGAAAGAGTTCCCACCAACTACCATTGGCAACCCCCCGATCCAGCCTTTCACGAATATTGGTAAGTGAGAACTTTCCTTTTTTCCACGTGAACCAACGACCACTGTACCCAATATCCGATAAACCACAATCATCGATAGCGGCCTGAAAAGCATCCATCTGCCGTTGTAGACGCACTCTACCCCTTGTTTCTCCCGAGCATACAAAATCTCATTGAAGTCCCCCATCACCATCCACGGGATCTCCGAACTGTCATTCAACTGTCGAAGAAGAGCCCAGGATTCAGTCCTAAGATTTTCCTCTGGCGCCCCATAAAACCCAATAAACCTCCAACACTGATCTTCTGCATCTCTCGATATTACTACATCTATATGCCTCTCCGAGTAGGATCTCAAAGTGACATCACAATCAACCTGCCAAGCAAGGCAAAGTCCCCCACTCCTCCCCCTAGATCCAACCTCAATTCCATTCTGAAAACCCCACCGTCGTCGTACCCTAAGCATCTCTCCCGCCTGTAATTTTGTTTCCATAAGGAAAATTACCGACGGACGCACGTCTCGCAAAGTGTACGATGGCGCTTAAGGCCATCGGAAGCAGTAATTGGTTGACCCTCCTCACCCATATCCATTGTTGTATCAAAACTGGCTGACAAAGGCCCAGAAGCCCATCCCAATGGCAGCCCACGACTCTGGGCAGAAGGAAATCCCATTTTTCCTTTCGAAACCGTCCCCGAAGAACCCGGGTTCTGATTAGGATTACTCTCCGTATTTTGGGAAGGTGGTTGATTTTCAATCCCTTGATTGACGCCATTCCACCACTGGGGAGATCGACCGCCATCCTCCTCCCGTAACCAAGGACTATTCTGAATATTCCGGCGAAAAACCGGCGCTTTCAACGATGCATCCCACTGGAATGAAGCCTCAGATTGATCCTGTAGAATCCGAAGTGGGCAAAACCCTTCCCCATGCCCCAGTCGACCACATCTATAGCAGAATAACCGCAATTTTTCATACTGAAAAGAGATAAATCCACTCTGTCCACTTGGTAAAAGCAATTTCTTGCGTCTCTTCAGAGGGGCCAGCACCGAAATACAAACTCGGATCCGCATAGAACCCCTAATTCCTAGAGTGAGAGCCTTGGCATCATATTCCAGAAAAGTACCAAGAAAATTCCCCAATTGCTTAGCCACCGCCTCTTTCACAAACCCCGGAGGCAGGTCATTTACAAGAACCCAAAAATTAACACTATCGAGTGGTACTCCCATCGGATCATCACCATCCTTTAATTTATGTAAGACTAGCAAATGTGAATTAAAGTACCAGGGACCATTTTGCTCAATCCGTTCCACATCTACCCCATGAAACAACCGAAACAAAAACCGCCCAGATCCCATATCTGAGATTGTGATTCCCCCAATCGGATGCCACACGTTCGCCAAAGTATTTTGCATGGATTGGAAGTTTATCATGCTCGAGGTGAGAAACGATCCAACAAAACAATGAGCAAAAGAAATCTGACTTTCAACCGGATCCGGATCAGCAGCAACGACAATCACTTCCTCCTCTTCCAGAGAGAGATCGCCCAATCCATCAGCCATATCCGCCATATCTACCAGAAGAAAGATGCAATACGCGACAAAAGGAAAAGAGTCGTGTGAGAAAACTAGCAAAAACCAGAAGAAACAAAGAAAAACTGGCAAAAACCAGAGAGAAAAACTGGCAAAAACCAGAGCTAACTTAAACCATAAATGAAACTTTTTGAGTTCTTAGATAGTGTTAGGCTAAAATTTACAAATAGTTACTAAATACTCTAAACTTTAACTTTAAACTCTAATATTAATTTATTATTTAAATGGTGTTACACGTATTTAAATATTATTTTAATATTTAATATAATTTTATTAGTATTATATTTATGATGTTTATAGATCATCTACTGTGATTGCATATTGCTTGAGAATTAATAAGTTAGAAGTTGATGTTTTTAATTTTATTATTTGATTTACAAGATATTTATCGTCTTATAAAATATTTTAGTAGGTTAAACTTATGATCTAAATTTTTTATCAATATTTTATGACTTTTAGATTTATTTTATTATTTACTTCAATTTATTTAGTAATATGTCAAAAGTAATAAAAAGTTGAAAATGAACATATTAAACGTTTATCATTTGAAATTTCACAAAAATATTTTAATATAGATTAACCGAGTGTTTGCAAATATAAAATATAATTTAAAAAAAAACATTTGATATAATATTTATATAAATAATATGATGGATGTATAGTTTTTGCAAATTTTAGATGGTGTAACAAAAATAGTTCTATGACTTTTTATGCAAATATTTTTAATTTCATATTAAAAGTTTAACATGTTAAAAAGAAAATATAACGCAAAGACAATTTGGTAAAATTTACTTCCAAGTAATCTTACTTTATCTCTTCTATTTTTTTTAGTATGGATCATATACCATCATTTTGTCCGCCACTTTTACCCTTACTATTTATCGTTACAAAATTATAAAAATTATTAGGTTTAATACAAAATAAGTACCTAAATTATACCTCTAGTTAATTTTATGTGTCTAAGGTTTTTGGGGAAAATATGTGTCTAATGTTTAATTTCATTTATTTTAGGTGACTGGTAGTTAACCGCTGTTAAACAATTCGTTAACCAATTAAAATTTGACGAGTTTTAATTTTGAATTTCTTTTAATTATTTTTTTAATAATTTAAAATAATAATTTTATTTAATTCAATATTAAAAATTTTAGATAGTGTAGCAAAAAAAAGTTCTACGACTTTTTATGCAGATATTTCAATTTAATATTAAAAGTTTAACATGTTAAAAAGAAAATATAACACATAGACAATTTGGTAAAATTCACTTCCAGGTAATCTTATATTCCTCAAACCAAATACAGTAACCTTATATTTCTATCACATAAACCAAACAAGGCAATATAACATTTCTAATAATGTGTCAGGTAATGTTACATTTCGAAAATCTTATTCCTAGAGATATCTTACATTCTGTGAATCAAGCACACCCTAAATGGTATTTTTATCTTTGTAGTATTCTAAAATTAGTCATTTGACCCGTCCTTTTTTAATAAAATCAATTTAGTCATTATAATCTTTCAAAACCAACAATATTACACCTCATTTTTTATTTTATCAATTCCACGCCAATCGCCATCGCTAGTTGTCTTGTCAAGTCGATGATGACAGGTTAATTTACCAAACTTGTTTCCTTTGTTTCTAGCCAATTCAAAAATGATGCATTAGACCCAAATCAAGCCCACAAACTTGCAGCAACATAGAAATTCATCATTCATCAACAAAACCAAATCGATTCACACCCGGAAACACTTGAAAACACCATCAAAACGACCCAAACCAACTAGCAGCCAAAACTTAACAAATCTACCATAAAAACTACTTCTTTCAACATCCAAAACACTTACTCAAGGTTTAGAAACCATCAGCCCAAGGTTTCACACAAGAACAACCCCAAAACCCACATTTTCAACTCCAAAACCCCTACTTTCCACTAGTTTTGAGTTTTCCTACATTTAGCCATTATCTCAACATTTTTAGAACACCAAAATAAGATTAAAACACTCTTAAATATGGCATCAAACTACCCAAACGAAAACTCATTCATTTCCTCATTTTCAAACTCAAAGCATTTTTGGAATAAATTCAAACAATGGGTTTTAAACAAGATTTTCACCAACAATAAATTTAAGGAAGATGAAATCAAAACAAAATAAGATTTACCTTGAAAACTTGCTTGTAGGAATGGTTGGAGAAATGGAATAGTAACAATGGTGTGTTTGAGAAAATAATGTGAAAAAAAGGAAGAAGAAGATGGGAACATTTTGAAAACCCCTTTTTCCTTAATTTTAAATTCCAAAATTCTCTTTTTGCCTTTCTTCATTAAAATTTTTAGTGTTCAATAAAAATGTTTTCTCCCAACTAATTTAACCTGAACCGGTTTAGCCAAACTCAATTATCTCCTGGGCCCTAAACTTGGGGCGTTACATTTCCGCTTTAAGAAAAACTCAATTTCCAAAGAACTAAGCATCCAATTCAAAAAGATGTAGGATAATTTGAAAACCCATAGAAACCCACACAATAACGAGGGTGAATTTTGATTTTTCATATGCTTACATCTTCGAGGAAGTCTTTGTCGAGCTTATCAACAACCTTGATAGAAGTGAATATGGTAACAGCCAGGAGAGAGAACAGTAACACCCGCTAGAGTATGCACGTAGAGATGCTCGACGGATGTACTTGCGATCGGGGGATAGAGAATGAGCTTTCTTATTTTTTCCGTGAGATAAGTGGCCCAAATAGTATATTGAGATCCCCGAACGTTCGGTGAAGACGCGACCTAAAGGACAACTAGAATGATCGCTGGCGACGAGAGAGAAACAAAGATTTAGAGATTTGGTATTTGGAGAGGTGTCTGAGGAAGAGTAACAGGCAAATGAAAACGGTGGCGTTTGTTAAACCAAATGCCATTAAATTACAAACAATTGCAGTGTTTAGCAAAACAAATGCCACTAAATCACTCACTTTACTGCGTTTTTAAAAAACACCACTATATATAGTATATAGCGGCATTTTTTATAAACGTCGCAAAATTTGTCATTTTGTGGCGTTTTTTTCTTAAACGACGTGACATGTATAAAACTAGTGGCGTTTGATCTAAAAATGTCGCGAGAAGCACCGCTATATACCAAACTTGGTGTATTGTAGGGACTAAATTTTATATAGTGTCGGGGGGGCTATTGCCCCTCACAAAACATTTGGCATAGTAGCATTTTAGGTCAATTTTAGTTTAAATATTAGTAAAATAAGACCTTTGTCCTTCTCAATTTTTAGATTTAAAGACTTAATATACTATTGTCACTCTCAATGTTTGATCATAACTTTGTCCCTAATAATTACTACAATAATAAATTCACCCCTTAAACCTTTCAAAAATAACTCATTTATAATTATTTATAAAAATGACACTCAAATTTATCATATGACATAAGTGCATCATGTCAAACATACTATTTTTTTTAGTAAAATACATTTTTATATTTAAAAAATACTTATTGTGGGTTCAATGCTAATATGGAGCAAAATTTCCCTTCCCTCCCATATATAGAAACTATTAAAAAATACATTGTTGTTAACATGTTTAAAACTTGTGTTGATAGTTTTTGAGTTCAAACAATATTGAAAAACATTTCTATTTTAGTTATAAATACTTTTAATTCAACATTGTGTTTCTTATCATCAATGTTACGTGTTTTTAATATTTTTAAGAAAATATTTTGGTACCCAAGCTTGTTTAAACTTTATTTACACAAGCCTTTTAGTTTTAGGGTTTAGAGATTATGTTGTAGTTTAGGGTTAAAACTTAAGGTTTATGGCTAGAATTTAAGATTGTAGTTTAGGGTTTAGGTTGTAGGGCATAGAATTTAAGGTTTAGGGTTTATGATGTTAGGACTAGGAATTTAGGTTTTAGATTGTATAACTTAAATATGAAGGTTGTGTAATTTTTTTTACACAAATTGTGTATCAAAATATAACCTTATTTTTTAACCTATATTCTTAGGTTCAACCCTTTAGATAAATAATTTTTTTATTTAATCTCATTAACTTAAAATATTCTTAATATATAAAAATATGAACACATATTTATGGTTAAAAAATTCATTTGAGTAAATAATGTAGTTTATTTTATTTTAAATTAATAGCTACTTTATTATTATTTTAATTGAACTTTATTACTTTTTATTAACAACTACTTTATGTACAATATTGTTGAGTTGAGAGTGGCTCGATTCGATCAACCAATATAGCTCACCAAGTGGAGGAGAGATGGATTTTTGGGTGGAAGGGTTGAGGAAGCTAAAAAGAAATTTGACACAATGATTTATAGTGGTTCAACCTTCTAACCAAAGTCTACATCCACTACCTTAGCTCCCCACTAAGGATTTCTCAATCAATCCACTATTGATTCGTCCCCTTTTCTAGGATAAGGAGAAAACCCTTACAATCGATCAAGCTTCTACCCAAAGCCTTGATCAAAACCCTCTTTACAAAGAGATAAACAAAGCAAACTTAAAACGCTCTAATAAGTGTTTGTTTGCACAATTAAGCACTCACCCAAAATCTAAAACACTTGAGCAAATTTGACAATTTTGGCTCACTAGTGTTTGTCTATACAAGAATTGACAATTTAGGCACTAAGACAATATTTGATCATTTGATGTTTGACAATATGAGCATTAGCCTTCTCTTGATGCTTGGAGGTCCCTTTTATACTCCCAAATGAGTTTGTAGCCGTTACTAGCCGTTGGGATCATATTGGAGCCGTTGAGGACTTTAATTCCCACCATAAATGCAGTTCTGCAGCTCCCCGTTTCGAAACGCTCGAAGCCGTTTCGAAACACTCTCAATGTAGAAAGAGTCGTTGCAGTCTGTTAGGGTACCCGTTTCGGAACACCCTCTTGCCGTTTTGAAACGCGTATCGAAACGCTATAGGCCCGTATCGAAACGCCTGCATTTGAAAGTTGGTTGGGAAAGAGTCGTTGGGGTTTATGACCGTTATGGTCAATGCCACGTAGGCGTATCGAAACGGCCTAGCCCGTTTCGAAACGCTAGGCAAAAATCCTGTCCAAGGAAAGCCCGTTTCGATACGAGTATCGAAACGATTTTGCCACTGGAATCCCCTGTTTCGAAACGCCCTAAGGTGTTTCAAAACACCTGGACAGTTTTGTTTAGATTGGCTTTGAAAAACATGAAAAAACCCTTTTAAAAACTCCCCTAAACATAATTTCAAGTTGTTTGGACTTTAGAAATGTTTTAAATACTTTTTAAATCAGTCCAAAACATTTTTCAATTATTATATCAAAACATTAGTTCTACAATCTCCCCCTTTTTGATATAATAAAACTCACTTGAAAAATTGTTTGAGATTCTCCCCATTAATCTTTAAAAATGTGAATAAGAGATTAAAAATTTTAATTCAAATATAACTCCCCCTTATTCATTTGAAAATTCAATTTTTCAAACCATTTCTCCCCCTTTTTGTTATATCAAAAAGAATTTAAAACATTAAGTTCAAAATAACAATATAGGTAAAAACTTTGACAAAATTAAGAATTTGGTTTTAAAATGGCTCCCTCTTACTCAAAGCATCATTAAAAATGTTAGTCCAACATTTATGATCATCTAGTTGAATAAACTAAAAATAGAACAAATGAATGCTAAAACAACTAGATTTTTACCAACACTTTGAACTCAAGGTAGGATGTGAAGCCTTCCTTCTTCAAGTGTTCTTCCTTGTGTGCATGAAGCTCCCCCTCAATGTTTGACTTGTTGAACATCTCCAACACACCTAGCAATAGACGATCAAGTAATTTTTGGTATCCAAATTGCTTTGGATCCATGAACATTAGTAGCACAAATTTTAGTCCCCTTAGGAATCTATTTTTCAATGTCATCCTTTTTAATTGAAGTGGTTCGTCCTTTTGGGACCCAAACACTTCTAAAACATTTACCTTTTATAAATCTAGGGGCACTAGATTGTCTAACATAAAAATTTGATTTTCCAAAATTGTTTTTCTTTTCAAGTTCTTTGGAAATCAAATCTTTTTCTTCTTGAACTTTTAGAAGCAATTTTTGTAAATCAATACATTTTAATTCAAACTCTTCAAGTTTTGCTTCAAGTTCAAGTTTGGTTTTAGAAAGCAAATCATTTTGAATTTTTAACTTTGAAATCAATTTATTATTTTTCAAAATGTGGCTTTTAAAATCTAAAATCAAATCATCATAGGCATATTGTAATTCATCAAAGGAATAAGAACATGAAGTAGATGAATTAGAAGTTACCCTTGAATCTTCTTCGATGGCCATAAGGCAAAGGTTGGCTTGTTCATTGTCGGTGGAGTCTTCATCACTCCAAGTAGCCACATATGCCTTCTTCTTATGGCTAGAAGTGCTTGCCCTCTCCTTTCTTTTAGGTTCTCGTTCAAGCTCTCTCAAGGCTTTCTTCATTAAAGGGGCACACTTCTTGAAGAGATAAATTATCTCTTCATCTTCATCCTCCTCTTCACTTGTGTAGACATGATGGCAAGTGGAGGATTTGAGAGCCATGGCACTTAGATTGATGCCAAGCCCTTTGATTTTCTTCTCTCCCATAGCTCTAATTTCTTCCCTCTTCTTCTCATCCTCTTTGTTCTTCTTCATGATTTGATGAGTAAGGAGTGACCCCATGAGTTCATCAAGCTTCAAAGTCTTCAAATTTTTGGCTTCGATGATGGCGGTCCTCTTTGAGTTCCAAGACTCGGGAGGTGAGTATATGAGCTTTCGAACAAGCTTTTCTTCTGGAATGGCTTCTCCATAGCTCTTGAGACCATTGGTGATAGTGGAGAACCTATCAAACATCTTCTCGATGTTTTCTTCCGGATCCATTTTGAAGTTCTCATACTCAAGAGTTAGGAGCCCAATCTTGGTCTCCTTGACTTCATTGGTTCCCTCGTATGTGACTTCAAGCTTGTCCCATACCTCCTTGGCACTCTCACAAGAAGACATCTTCTCATAGATGGATGGACCAAATGCACAAAATAGAATGTGCAAGGCTTTGCAATTTAGCTCTATCTTCTTGCGATCATCGGCACTCCACTCTGCTTTACTTCTTTGAGGCACGAACGGACCATCTTCAACTACATCCCATATCTTGTAATCTTTTGATTTGATGAAGAACTTCATCTTTATCTTCCAATGGGCATAGTGAGTTCCGTCAAAGAAAGGCGGTTTGTCGATTGATTGTGCCATTTGAGCCAGTTGATGAAATAGTGATCGAGCTTGCCGGATCTTCTCAATAAGATGTGAATCCCCTTCGATTGAGCCAAGCTCTAATACCAATTGTTGAGTTGAGAGGGGCTCGATTCGATCAACCAATATAGCTCACCAAGTGGAGGAGAGATGGATTTTTGGGTGGAAGGGTTGAGGAAGCTAAAAAGAAATTTGACACAATGATTTATAGTGGTTCAACCTTCTAACCAAGGTCTACATCCACTACCTTAGCTCCCCACTAAGGATTTCTCAATCAATCCACTATTGATTCGTCCCCTTTTCTAGGATAAGGAGGAAACCCTTACAACCGATCAAGCTTCTACACAAAGCCTTGATCAAAACCCTTTTTACAAAGAGATAAACAAAGCAAACTTAAAACCCTCTAATAGGTGTTTGTTTGCACAATTAAGCACTCACCCAAAACCTAAAACACTTGAGCAAATTTGACAATTTTGGCTCACTAGTGTTTGTCTATACAAGAATTGACAATTTAGGCACTAAGACAATATTTGATCAATTGATGTTTGACAATATGAGCATTAGCCTTCTCTTGATGCTTGGAGGTCCCTTTTATACTCCCAAATGAGTTTGTAGTCGTTACTAGCCGTTGGGATCATATTGGAGCCGTTGAGGACTTTAATTCCCACCATAAATGCAGTTTTGCAGCTCCCCGTTTCGAAACACTCTCAATGTAGAAAGAGTCGTTGCAGTCTGTCAGGGTACCCGTTTCGGAACACCCCCTTGCCGTTTCGAAACGCGTATCGAAACGCTATAGGCCCGTATCGAAACGCTTGCATTTGAAAGTTGGTTGGGAAAGAGTCGTTGGGGTTTATGACCGTTATGGTCAATGTCACGTAGGCGTATCGAAACGGCCAAGCCCGTTTCGAAACGCCAGGCAAAAATTCTGTCCAAGGAAAGCCCGTTTCGATACGAGTATCGAAACGATTTTGCCACTGGAATCCCCTGTTTCGAAACGCCCTAAGGTGTTTTGAAACACCTGGACAGTTTTGTTTAGATTGGCTTTGAAAAACATGAAAAACCCTTTTAAAAAACTCCCCTAAACATAATTTCAAGTTGTTTGGACTTTAGAAATGTTTTAAATACTTTTTAAATCAGTCCAAAACATTTTTCAATTATTATATCAAAACATTAGTTCTACAAATATTATAAACAATATATTGAGATATTAGATTTTGATATAACTTAAAGAAAAATGTTTTTGGACTTAAACTAATTTGCAAAAATATTTCAAAAGTCCATTAACTTGAAAAATATATTTGAAATGTTTTCAAAGGGTTTTTGACATGTTTTAAATGATTTTAAATAGCCAAGGTGTCAAAAATAGTCCATGAGTATTGGTATAGATTGACACGTACTAAAACTCGGAGTGTCCGTATTAGTACAAATTTTCGAGTACCGATACGCCCCTTTTGTCCCCGAGTTTTAGCAAATTCCATTAGCCAAATTGAGTATCGGTACAGGCTTGGCCGTACTGATACCTTAGGGTTCGTATTGATACCGCGTATCGCGTACCAGTACCCATGTACATTAAATGCTCCAACGATTATTTCTTCTTTAGGCAGGTATCGATACCAGACCTCGAGTACCGATACGCCTTGCTCCAAAAGTGCATTTAAGGCTGGAATTAAAGTCCCTAATGGCTCCGAACCACCCCAACGGCCATAAACGGCTAGTAGCTCATTCCACACTTTAAAAGAATACTTGGAACACTTGAAGATGGTAAGAGTACACATCCAAGCATCATGATCAAGAGAAATTGTTTTTTAGTCTTATTTTTTTCATTTATCTTGTATATAACGTATAGAGAGTGTTTTAATTGTTTTTATTCTTCACACTCTTGTGAGTTTCATTCTTGTAAACACCCACCTTGTGAGGTTTCTATGTTTACACAAATACCTTGTAAAAGGGAGAAGTTCTAGTTTAGCCTAAGGAAAAACTATAGTGGTTATATCTTAACCATTGAAAAGATAGGGTTGTAAGGTTACCCCTTAAACCCGTAAAAAGAAAAGAATTCATAGTAGTGAATTGGTAAATCCTTAGTGGTGTGCTAAGGTAGTGGATGTAGACTCGATTGGGTAGTCGAACCACTCTAAAATCATCGTGCAATATTGTCCACTATTTTTTGATTTTAGCCAATTTGTTCGGGAATCATTTTCAACTCTCTATACGTTTCGGTTGGTCGATTCGAACTCAACACAATACATTCATATTTTTATACATACAAATTAAAAAATAGTTTTAAGTAATAAAAACAATTTTTGGGTTTACATGTTTTTGTTTAGTGATTTAGGTTTTATGATTTAGGATGTGAAGTTTCGAATCTAAGGTCGAGGGATTTAAATTTCTTATACATTGGCGGTGAAAATTTTAGTTTCCACAAGGGGTTAGTTTAAGGTTTAAGATTTTAATTTAGGGTTTAGAGATCAGAGGCTTATATTGTAGGGCATAAAAATTAGGGATTTGGTTAGAATTTAAGGTTTAAGATTTAGTATTTATGGGTTTAGGGTTAGAGATTTTAATTTTAAAATTTAGCATTGAATTAGGTACGCTTGTGTAAAAAGATTTACACCGCCTGCGTATAGAATCATTATATATATATATGGTTAAGATTCACTTACACAAGACGTCGGTAGGTGCGGTTATTTTGAAGCCTAATTTGGCCTGAAACGGCATTGTTTTACTGGAGAAAAAATAATAAAAAATACACTTCAAAGGTTTAAATACAAGACGAACAAATGCAAAGGCTAAGCCTTAAGTCCTTAACCACTAAACCAACACGAGATTATATAATATCTTACCATAAATATTATATATGTCAAACTACTTGAGATTAATACAAATTAATTTATAAAATAAATAATATATATAGTAAAATATTACATTATTTATGTAATATTTGTGGTAAAATATTATAAATTAATTTTTAAAACTATAACACAAAATCCCAATACCTCAATTTTACCAATAAATTCAAGATCTCGTTGACAGTATATTCATTACTTTTAAAATATTATTTTGGAAAGAAAAATTATTTCTAGGAAAGCTATAATAATTAATATGGTATATAAATAGTAATGGTTGTTACTAAGATATGAGAGCAGAATCTAAATTATTGGTGCTGCATATGGTTTTTGCCTATTTAGTCAACTTGTACCAAATGATTTGTAATTGTGTCATTCATAACTCGTTCTACAATTATGCCAAAGCCCAAAGAGACGAGCATTTGTCCTTTGCCTTGTGAGTTAACTCGAAGAAAAACAGTTATACTATTACTTTGCATTTAAAAAATCAAACTAGGAAATTTCTGAGTACTGAGTGGGTGGGTGCGATAATATTTTTCAAATTATAATAAATCAAATACATTCGACTATTGACTTGGAAGTTGGAAATCCAATAGTGATGGTGGGCTGCGGCTATCCATAGACCAAGTTAAATACGTATACATATATTGGTCCTGGGTAGGGCTAAATGAGTTGATCACTTTGTAAACGGTTTAAGTTTAATTCGATCAAAATTTAATTAATGCTTAATTTGAATTGACTCATTAAATTTAAGTTTGACTCAAGACCTAAACAAGCCGAATCGAACATGCTCAACTTGATTTAATAAGTTCACGAGTAACTCATTAATTTTGTTTTAATATATCATTTTGGTGTATTTATAGAATGTTACTTTGAAATTAGATTTTGGAATTGCTTCATACACAATTTTGATATATATATATATATGTATTAAATTTATGTTTATATCGAATTATAGATAATATAACTATGTTTTACATATAATAAAAAACAATGTAAAAAATTTTGTGAGCTTATTGAGCAACAAGTTCTTTTATCAAGTACGAGTCAAGCAAAAATTTATTGAGCATATCAAGTCGAGTATAGTACGAGTCGAACAATTTTCGAGTCGAGCACTGTTAAGCTCGCGACCGGCTCTCTCGATAAGCACCCATAGTCCCGCATGAATATTTAAATAAATATATAATGTTAAAATTCGTTCTCAACAACCACGTGGCTTATGTGAGATGGTAAGGGTCTCTCCTACCTTAACTAGTGATTAAGGCTTCGATCCTCGCCTCGGGCATGAAGCAGCTTTAAAACTTGTGGCCAACGTCTGCCCCCTATATGGGTCAACAGAACTCGAAAGAATTAATCACTAGGCTCGTTTTAGTAGACACTTTAAGAAATAAAAAAATTGTTCTCAAATGTTTGATAAATAATCACTTTGATCACGTCATTGATCATATTGGTCTTATTTAATATGTTACATTAATAATAAATATTTTATTAAATTAATCCCAATCAATAGGAGAATGACACATGTTATTATTTTAATGGTTGGAGAATTAAAAGTAGACTTGGAGTCCAAAATGTGTCAAGGACGAACAAGCCTAATGTAATTGAAGTTAACATTACGCACTATGTTAATTAGTTAACCCTAATCGGCGGGGCGGATCTACGTTTAAATTGTATGATTAATTGACCCTACTTAATTTGTTGGGTATGAAACTTTTAAAGAGTTGAATAGAGTTTTTAAAGAGTTAGTATAAAATTTTTATAAAAAATATTATAATTGACCCTACTTAATTTGTTGGGTATGAAAACAATGGAGCAATATGCCAGAATTTAGAGAAGGCCATAGGTTTCCTGTGTGTACGTATTTATGTGTATCAGCATGGTATAAATATAAAATAATATTAATTTTTTGCCTCAATGTTGGCCGGGTGGTTGGGTGTTGAACCATTTTACTCTGGCCCCGAGTCTTTTAAAAACTTTTATTTCCCAAAATCAATAAGATGATAGTATATGTCATTATCTAATTGTTTCGAATTAATTAAATAAAAATTTTATACATGCATTTGAAGGCTTGAAAATTGAAATCCATTATGATTGGATTTGGACCTCCTTCTGCATAGGAAAGCCCATTTCATATTTTGTTCCACCTATACTTGGGATCCGATGGTTCTCCAATTATACGAAGCCGACGAAGGGATTCTTGTTCCAAGCTTAAAATGTTGGTTTTCATCCTTCTTCATTCCCTGTTTCATTTCATTTAATAACTTTGTACATTTCAATTGCTGATGTTTGGAATCTATATTCTTTTGGGAACTCATTGAAATGGATCAGTTATTTCTGATTTTCATTTCGTGCATTTGCTAACAGCTATGGTGAGATCTGACGACATTTTGCATGATTCTCTATATTTTCTTTCTTAATGCTATGCTCCGTTTCCTTGGCATATGATTTTCCTTGCAATTAAGTGCTTTCGGTAGTTGTCTTGATTTTCATCATTGCTGCAACCAACCTGTTCCTATTGTTGTCTATCCCTGAAGGTGTGTAATTGTGCAATGGCTTTTATGAAAATCCTTAACTTCACTATCATTTGATTATGACACTGATGAAATCTGAGGCTATTACTTTTATGGAAATCCGGTTTTTCCTTGTCTCATTTCTTGTAAAATGTTTTAGGTACGCTGTGCACCGGAGATTAGTTGCATGCTATGAATAGTTTTGAACTTAGTATAAACTGATTGGTTACAGTAGAGAACTGCCTGGCTGTTTAATTTTAAAACTTGTTTTCCTGGTTCAATGAAGATGTTTGAAAGTAAAGTTTCTTCCCTATATTGATGCCTTCTATTATTTGGCTACTTTTTCTAACATTTTTTATGAAAAATGTTTTGGGGTTAATTTTATTTTTGGTGGTTGGCCCAATGATAGAGAAGTTATTGAATTGAATTGTTATTTCCGAGCGTCATTTTGAGCACTTGCTATCATCGTCTGTGCTCAGTATCACCCTTATCAGCAACAACGACAAAAAATTTACAGAGCACTTATCCCTCTCTCTATATAAATATATCAATCTTCCTAGTATTCTGCTGATGCCGTGTGAAGGTTCTTAATGAATCAGTTAGTTAGAGCTGTCATTAATTATACTTAGCTATGAGATCTGAGTGCTTTCTAATCATTTTGAACCTTTTCTTGTACGTCGACCTACATAATTGGCGTACTATACCATGGAAATATTTGGGGTATGATTTTCTTCTATAGTAACTACTGTATACAAAATGGTTATGCTGCTGCTTCTACTGTCATCATTGTCGTTGTGTCCTTTCCTCACATGTAGAATTCGGCTGGCTTTTATAAAAACTATGCGATCACCTTCTTTTGATAGTGAAACTGACAAGAGCTTTGCCTTTTCCTCAAAAGAGTTCTCATCTTCCACAAAATGGTTATTAAGTTGCTTAAGACAAACTCCTTTTAAGTTGTGACAGTATATCATAGATTTTTCTTTTCCTAGATCTTGGCATTACATAATTTGTCTTGACATAAATCATGATCCTGGCATCCTGCCGTTTTTCCCAAAGATGGAAAAACTCATTTTTATGGAGCCATTCTGGTTTTTGATCCATCTGTAGCTTTCATCCTGCTATTTGCACTTGGTTGAGGCCTATTTTGAGGATTATGTTACATGTATCTTTTACCTGTGTATCTTCAATTTTATTATATGTTTTTTTATCATGATGAAGTTTTATTGTCTTATTACAGTGCATGGCACTTACATATATTGTCCTATTTTGAGTGTTGTTTCCTGGTATTCTTGATAGTTTGAAAAGAGATGTTATTTAGATTAGCTTGTAATTCTTCACATGTGAATGGTTTTTGTAGCTGCTGGATGCAAATCCAGCACCATGTTTTTCTTTTGATTTGGTTTTGTAGTGTTCATTTTCCGCTCATATTTGGCAATTCTTAAGCATACAAATTCCATGTTACATGAATAGTGGCCTATATATGACAGCATGAATTCAACTTCATTCTCTTTCTCTGGACTCTTTGGGGACTCATTTTAAGACATTTAATCAGTTGGTTAGTTCATGAATATCTTTTTATATGCATTGTTTATAATTATGCATGCGTTTATCTCATTTTTCTTGACAAGGGGCAAATTAACTTCATTGAATGGTTCCATGGATTATTCTGTAAGAGTTTTTCGTGTATGACTTGTGATGGTGATAAGTGTAGAAAGGCTTTTAATGAATGTCATTGGCCTCACACCACACGATCAATTTTAAGCTATAAGATACTGGGGGCATCATGATTTCATGGGCGTAGCCACAAGGGGCTCGCAGAGGCCTGGCCCACGCGGCCCACCCTTACGGTCTATATTTATACCTTTATGATCCAATTTTTTTAATTGGCCCCTGCAAAATTTTAAAATTATAATTTATTTTAGTTACTCTCACTAAATGGTTCTTACTTTAGTGGTATAGTGTGTAAGTGAAAGTAAACTTGTTTTTACTTGAAGTCAACATATGAAATCCTACGATTGGCATTTCTAGTCTTGTTTTTTTTTCGAATATCTTTATAACGCATACAGTAACATTTATTCTCGGCCCCTTTAACTTTTAATTCCTGGCTTCTCCCCTGCATGATGTTGCTCCTTCTCTTTTGGCTCCCTAAATGCCAGCATAGTCTGATAGTTGCCATTTTGTCATCCTTCAAGCAGTAACTTTGCAGTTTAGTTTGGTCTAACGGTACATCCATATATTGTTTATTGTCTTGCAGCTTATAAATACAATAAGAGTACAAAGAGACTCACCGGATTTGGTTCCAGTTCAAGACAAGATGTGCCGTATATTTACTCCAACAATACTAAAGCACAGCATTTTGTGAACAGAAGAGGAATCGCAGAAACAGAGACAAACATTTCAGTTGTGATGCTCAGACTCTGCTCATTATTGATGGCAAAAGAGACTGCCCCAATTCCATGGTAAAAGTCTCAAATCACGTAAGAAAACTAAAATGGAGAGGCACATACAGAGAGTCCTAAACAAAGTATCATTCGTATCAACCACCATAGCAACACTTATTCTCATTTTTCTCCTCCTACAAACCCCAGAAACATGCATCCCAGCTAAAGCTCCGAAAAAGCCTCACCTTAGGTTCCCCAAATCCACCTGCGACTTCTCGGCCCGCTACTACCTCCCTCATCACAAGAAGAATGCTCGCCTCTGGTCCTCTAAATCTTGGATGACCAAGGTCTCTTCCTACACTCATTTCTTCACCCAACTGTACCAAACGGGTGACCTAAAGAACCACTCCAAAGTGTTGTGTGTGTCAGCTGGAGCTGGTCATGAGATCATGGCTCTAACCAAAATGGGTGTAGAGGATGTCACAGGTGTTGAACTGATAGAGTCGTTGCCTTTGGTTAGCCGGGCCGATCCCAATAACCTTCCTTTCTTCGATGGGTCTTTTGATGTCGCATTTACCGGTCATTTGGAAGAAACCTTGTATCCTTTGCAGTGTGCAGGGGAGATGGAGAGGACTGTGAGGAAAGGTGGAGTGATAGTGGTGGCTGTGGAGGAGTGCAATGAGGAGGAAGTGAAGAACATTTATAGGTTGTTTAGGAGGTCCAGGCTTCTTGACTATTCTCATGTTACCTTCGAGGGAAGGAGATTCACCAGGATTGTAATGAAAAATAAGGCTTCTACTTGAGTTTCTTTGTGTGTTGAATTTATGTGGTTTCATTTTTCAGAATGAAAAAAATAAGAATAAAGTTTGTTTATTGAAACAAACAATAAAAATCAGGTAAAAGTATGTAAAGGTTACTGTTTTATGGCATAAATTGCTCTCTGGTTATTTTTTTAGCATGAGAATTTTTTTAACTAAAATATCATTTTTTAAGAATGTTAATTTTTAAATTTAATAATAATTTTAGCCTTTAAGGTTTATTTTCTTTTATTGTTTTGGTCCTCATTCCTTTTTAAGTTAAATTTAACCTTCAATCTATAAAAAAATTAATTTTCACTTATAGTTATGGGTGGGGGACATTCGACTCGAAAAAATTGATATTTTTCTTTAAATTTCGAGTTATTCGAGTTGAATTATTTGAACTATTCGAGTTATTCGAGTCACTTGAATAACTTGTTGAAATTTCGAGTTCGAATTGAGTCTAAATTTTGGAAGTTCGAAAAACTGAATAGTTAAAACCACGTCGTTTAGTTTTAAGCCTCTCACGTGAATTTAAATGAAAACCCCAAATTCCCTTAACTTAAATCTCAAAGGCCCTAAAATTCTAAAACTTAATTTACAGATACTTCGAATTCTTCTACTATTGTGAGCTCGAACAAGTAACAACGGTTTCACAGGCAATGCTGAATTTGTAATCAACATTGTCGTTGACTTGTTGGAGCTATAGCTTTGACATCATCGAGGGTTCTAAAACTACTGGTCGAGGAAGGAACATATATGTATATTATAATTATAAATATATTATATAATATAATATTTGATTTATTTAATAACATCAAAAATCTTATTTACACGCTTGAAAAAAGAACATGAAGAAATATATTTTATATGGTTGGTTAGAGAAAGTCATTTAAATTGGAATCAATTCATAGTATAATATTATAAATAATTACAATTAAAATTATATAGAAACTCAACTCGACTCGAATTTTATAAATTCGACTCGGCTCGAAAAAATCTCAAATAAAGTTTGAATGATAAAATTAGACGCGTCAACTCGAATAATTCAAACTTTTTTGACTCGACTCGATCGAATGCCCAACCCTACTTATAGTGGTTTCACAGAGTCGAATTATTATTCTTTCTAAATAGAAATATTTACTAAAATCTTGAACTTTTAACGCCTTTGACTTGGAATCCCACTTAACAATTTATGTATGCTCTATGATTTTTCTAAAAAAATTACTATGTTCTTAATTATAACTATTCATATATTTTTTAATATCTTATAATTTTAAATTATTTGTTAATGTGTCATATAAGATGAATAGTTCTATGTTAGTATGAAGTATACGTAGACTATATAGTTTGTCACCTCAAAAACTTTAAAATTAATGTTTTAATTAACTTTTACGTTAAAAAAATAATTTGACTCTTTTTAAGGTTTATTGGTCAAATTTAGCTTTAAAAAATAAAGTAATTTGACAAAAAAAATTATAAACTTCAAGACTAAATTTACCTTTATGCCTAATTTTAACGTGACATTATGTTATATAATAGGCTTAAGGGTGTCTTAAGCCCTCAAATTAAAAAATATAGGGTAAACTTCACCGGAGGTCCTTTTTGTTTGGAGCTTGTTCTATTTTGGTCACTCGACTTGAAAAATATTATAATGACCACTTACGTTCTTGATCTGTTTTATTTTGGTCACTATGTCGTTAACACCCGTTAGTGTGATAACGTGTCACATTAGTCAAAAGGGTTAATTTCTAATTTGACCCTTAAAATTTAGACAAAATATTAATTTAACTTCTAAACTCTCTCAACCTCACTTTTAACCCCCTAAACATTCAACAACTTCATGGAAATACATCATAAAAAAAATTGAGGTTCCCTATTCTTTGTCCCCCAATATAATGCTTCCCTTTGAGCTCATCTTCCATAATTTTGCAGCTGCTGCTGAGTTTTTTCAATGGGCTAACACCAGAACCATCGCCTTCTGAACGGTTGTTTGGTGCAACAACATCACTTTTGTGCCTTCCAAGCTTCAGGGATATTGCACGCGTAGTTGGTATCTATGATGATTACAACAGATATAAGATAATTAGCATATAGATAAGATAGCACAATAAATTAGAAGAGAGTCATATAATGTTGTAAGATGTTGGGTTTTTAGGTGCTCGATTTCCTTCAACCGATGTGTTTGCCAAGTTCGGAGAAGATTGGATTTTTGGGTGATTTGGTGGAAGCTAAAAGTAAGAGATAAACACAAGGATTTAGAGTGGTTCGGCTTTCTAACTCAAAACCTACATCCACTACCTTAGCTTCCCACTAAGGATTTCCAAACAAATTCACTAAGAATTTCGTCCCATTTTCTCGGCTTAAGAGGAAATCGTTACAACGATTAAGCTAACTACCCTTAGCTTAATCAAACACTCTCTTACACAAGATAGACTTAGCAAACTAGAAATACCTCTAGAAGGTATATGTTTTCACAATTAAAGCTCTCACCCAAAACCTAAACACTTGAGCAAATTTGACAATTAGGCTCACAAGTGTTGTCTATACAAGAAATTGAACAATAAAGCCATAAGACAATTTTCTTATCATATTGTTGTTGACAATTGAAGCATTTTTGCTTCTCTTGATGCCTGGAGGTCCCTTTTATACTCCCAAATGAGGTTGTAGCCGTCGAGAATCGTTAGGGTTGTTTTGGAGCCGTTGGAGACTTCATTTCCCACCATAAATGATGTTTGCAGACGTCCGTTTCGAAACACTCGACCTCGTTTCGGAATGCCCTTCTTTAGAACTAGCTGTTGAAGTCTGATGCAACAAGCCGTATCGAAACGCCTATGGTCGTTTCGAAACCCTTCTAGCCGTATCGAAACGGTTACAACCTGTTTTGGTACGATTGAAAGTTAGGCTGCAAATTAAATTACCGTTTTAAAAATAGACGTTGGGGATTTGACCGTTGGGGAAAACAGCCGTATCGAAACGGTGAAGCCAGTATCGAAATACATTGTACAATCCTCTCCAAAATTAAAGCATGTTTCGAAACAGACAAGGTTGTATCGAAACATTTTGTCTCTGTGAATGGTCATTTCGAAACGCCTAGGGGTGTTTCGAAACACCTGGGTGGTTTTGTAAAGTTTGGCTTTAGAAAACACTTCAAAACCTCTTTAAAAAATCTCAAACATATTTTTAAGTTGTTTGGACTTAAAGGCACTTCTAAAATATTTTCAATTTAGTCCAAAACTATTTTTCAATTATTATATCAAAACATTAGCTCTTCAATCTCCCTCTTTTTGATATAATAAAACCAATCTTGAAAAATTGTTTGGGATTCTCCCCCTTCAAGTTTAAAAATTTGAATAACAGATTTCAAAGTAGATAAGTAATTAAAGCCTTAATTGTTTAATCTTTTTATTTAGTTTTATTTCTTTTAATTCAACTAGTTTAATCATATATGTTGGACTAACATTCTTTGATGATGCTTTGAGTAAGGGGGAGCCAATTTTAAAACCAAAATTCTTATTTTTTTGTCATTTTTTAACATCCTAAGTTATTTAGAACTTAAAGTTATTTGAAGTCTTTTTGATATAACAAAAAGTGGGAGAAATGGTTTGAAAAATTGCATTTTCAAATGAATAAGGGAGCTTTAATTACTTATCTATTTTGAAATCTCTTATTCAAATTTTTAAACTTGAAGGGGTATATCCCAAACATTTTTTCAAGATAGGTTTTATTATATCAAAAAGGGGAGATTGGAGAGCTAATGTTTTGATATAATAATTGAAAAATAGTTTTGGACTAAATTGAAAAGATTTCAAAAGTGTCTTTAAGTCCAAACAACTTAAAAATATGTTTGAGGATTTTTTAAAGAGCTTTTGAAGTGTTTTCTGTAATAAGGTTTTTTTCTTGAAAACCCTCGAGGTGTCCTACTTTTTGAAAGTGTTCAGGAGTTGGTTACGTGTGGGGAAGGGTTAGCACCCCCATCACGCTTGGAAATCGGTACCAAAATAATTATTGCTTTTAATCGATAGAAAATATTAAAAAATTAAAATAAATTTAATTAGAGGTTCTTAATTGAAAATTAAACTTTAATCGTACGAGCTTTATCAAATCGACGTCTTAGAATTAATTAGACATTTAATTAAAAAGGATGACGGTACACCGGACCAAAGACTAAACCAACATCATATAAGTCTAACTACCTTGTTAGTTTAAGGTTCGGATCCCATACGTCACCTTTATGCATGATGCTAGCAGATAAAGTATGATGTCATGGTCTTGTTCGTTTTACTTACGAATTTTACCTATAGACGATGCAAATTAATCTGAATATTCAGGGTATATCCAATGAGCTAGGATATTTCGACCCAAATACGCGAATTAATAAGTATTTCCTTTTTATAATTAATATTAATTAACATGCAAATTAGAACATTAAAATTCACATAAATGACGATTAAAAGTGCATGTCACAATTAAACATCCGAGCAATATATAAAGAAAGTTAAGATACGCGCATTAAAACCGAGCATACAAGATAATAAAACTATATAATGTAAAAAAGTATATCATAAAAGCACATGCTAAACAAGATTATACATCAGATATACAATCATATACTATAAAATAAATAATATATCATATACCACATGTTATATATATCTATCAACATGAACATTATATCACATGGAAAAAAGCAAGAATAATGACTGGAAATTAAATATGCATGGTGACAGGGACCTAAATAGTAAATAAACCACTAAAACTAATTAATATTGCAGAAAGAAAGGCCCAAATTAAAAAGATGCGGAAACCTAAAGGGACCAAAATGGGAATTAAACCATTCAAAACTCAGCTAAAACCAAATTAAGGACGAAATTAAAAATGTTTAAAAACTTTGAGGGACCACGGGCGGGGTTTTAGAAAGCAGAAACCCTCGCGGCGCAATTAAGGGGGCACAGAGGGATTTAAAACGTAGTTAAACCATTTTAAAACACCAAAATCACTATAAAAACTCGTTTAACCCCCCAAAATCCTCTTTTGCCATTTTGAAAACATTCTCTCGAAAACCCTAACCCCCTTTTCACCTCTCTGAAAATCCGAGAATATCGTCGTCGTTCTGGTTGCCGCTAGTCGGCGCCGGAAACCTAAAAACCTTTTACACCCCTTTTTCTGAGATCTTTCGAGACAAAAAAATCAGAACGATGATGATGTTCTCGGATTTTTAGAGAGGTGAAAAGGGGGTTAGGGTTTTCGGGAGAATGTTTTCAAAACCAGAACTCCTTTTACACATCGTGTAAACAGAACCAAAAACCATGTTCTTTGTAAAAAAAAACAAGATTGATCCCCTTATTTGATGTTTGCTTCCTATCGGTTCACCGCGCATGGTCTCGGGAGAGACCAAACGACTTGTCACTGACGAGGGGAAACAGACCGACTGGAAGGTAAAAACAAAAGACTCTAACTCTTTTTCTTCTTTTTATATGTTTCGAAATGAAAATGGGAAGACGATATACCTATGAATGCTCTTTTTCTTTGTATTGCTCTCTGGAAAATCTCCTCGTTTCTAACTTGGGGTTTACAATGTTTGTTTCGGGTTTTATAACACCGAAAATTACATGATTTTGAATTACATGAAATTGGAGGAAAAATCCCAATTGGTTCCGCTATTCTTGTTTGTATTTGCCCTCTGTTTTCTGTTGGTATTTTTCTCTAGAATTTGTTGCGTGTCCTGACATTTTTGTTTTCCTTGTTTGCATGTGACGACCGTTGAGGATGGGACCAGAGGAGGGTGTGGCTCGGCGGCTGAGGAATCGGCGCGGACAACGCGGAGCGATCCTAGCCGTCGGTGAAAAATCTGGACGATTGCGAGGGATTCGAAAAGGCGCGCTTGAGGGAGCTGAAGCGTCGTGTACGATCTACACGCGCGCGTTGGGAGCCGAGAAGCCGCGCGTGTGGAAATCCGAGGGTCACTGAGAGCCGCTCGATCTGCTCCAAATCCAACGGATGAGATTGAGCGGCGCAAGGTCCAGTGGAGCAGCTAGGGTTTCCTTTTCTTGGGTCGATCTGGACCGTTTGATCTATTCTCCAGATCTGACGGTCCAAGATGGGCAGCGCAAAAACACATATATTAGCAGATTATGCTTTTTTAATTAGGTTGGGCCAAACGAGCCTTATGATTTAATATGTAATAATAATTTTTTGGGCTTTTTTAATGGACTTTTAATATAAATAAAGAGGCCTTGTATTATTTAATTGTAATGCATTTATATTATTTTTGTATTTTCATATTTGTTTCATAATATTAATAATTATAATAACAATATTGTTAATAATAATAATAATAACAGTATAGCATAATAATAATGTTTATAATAATAATAATAATAATAATAAATAGATAGCATAACATATAATAATGTTTAGTTTAGTTTATATATGATAATAGATAATACTATATACATCACTTATATATAATTAATACTAATAATATTTTTGTTTTAGTTTTAATCATATTAAGCCCATTATTGCAAAATATAAAATCGGTGTAACGCCCCGGGTTTAGGGGTCGGATGTTACTCGGGTAAATCGGGTTTGAGTTGTGGGCTCGTTTTAAATTAAATTGGGTTTTGGTTTAATTAAAAGGGTTTGATTTCAATAATGGAATTTTGGTAAATTTTAAAATGAAGGGGAAATAAGATGACAAAAGGGGGGTTTTATTTGAAAAAAATGCTCATCTTCTTCATTCCACCATTTTTTAAAACCTAAAACCCCTCTTATCCCCTAAAGCACTATTTCATCAAATCTCTTCATCAATTCAAGGGCTCTCTTCGAGGTAATTGTGTTTTTGAACTCTTCTCATGATTTCCAACATTTCCATAGCTTTAGTTTTCATAAAAATCCTCTTTTTGAGTCTTTGAAGTTTCAAGTTTGAAGAAAAGCATGAAACTTTAATGGCTCCTTGGGTTGTTTTTGATTAATAGAGTTGAGTTTTGATCTAACCTTGCCCTATGGAACATTATATCTCAATTTGGTTGATTTTTGTAAAGAATCCCGAAATGGGTTTTTAGGGGTATATTTAAAGTGTCAAAATTTATGTTTTTGGAATGGTTTTGTGAAAAATTGTTGGGCTGATGTTATAGCAACATTGGGTAGGTGTTTTTAGATGATTTTTAAGTGGTGATAGTGTTGGTTTGAATGGATTCCCGTAGATATTGCTGTAGGTGATTTTTAAGAGTGGAAAATGGAAGTTTTTAATGTGTTTATGTGGGGAAATGAAGGGCTGATGGTTGTACAGCCTTAGGGTGATGTTTTGGACATGTTTTGGAGTGTTTTAAGTGTTTAAATTGAGAGTTAATGGATGGGTTTTACTGGAGTACGAAAATGAGATTATTTGGGAGGATTTCGGCTTTGAATTGTTGAGAAAATGTTAGGGAATTGAGAGCTGATGTGTAACAGTAAATTTGTGGTTGATTAAGAGGTTAATACATTACTTTTGATTGGTTAGAAACATCATATTTGGCCTTGGGAGGTTTGGGCACGATTCCGAAAGTTGTGGAGGCTTGAGTCGGCGTTGCTTGGTTTGCTTAAGGAAATATGGTGAGTGGAAATATTTTAAGTAACATTTTGGTTCAAAGGTGGTTTTGAAAGAGTTTGGATTGAGCTTGAAAGGTCAATCTAAACTCAAGAGTAAGTTGATGTGTATCGCCTCTTTAAATTCCCCATTCACCGTTTGTTTTTCAATTACTTGAAATGATAGCTTGTTATGCATGAAATTTCAATACTTTGGGAGGAAGCATGCTGTTTGTTATTATGTTGTTGATCATGCGTGACGAAATTAATGGTTATGCTGATATGTTTTGTAAAATATCTATGAGTTGGTGCAGGTTGTGTACGGAAATGGTAAGTAAGACCACTTGCGGTTGGTAAGGTTGTAAGTAGTAAGTTTGTGCATAATTGTGGATGTTGTTACAAGTTGTTTTGGTCGTGCTTGATATAGTGTGTGCATGTCGCATGATGGTGATTTGCATATCATGATGCATGGTTGGTATCGAACCTCACGTGATGGTTGTCGTTGCTCCGGTGATGTGTGGTCCCGCCGGTAGCGACTAGTATAAGACTCCGGTGATGTGTAGTCCTGCCGGTAGTGACTAGTAGAAGAGTACTTTGATGTGTAGTCCCATTGGAAAACTACTAGTCGAAACGGTGATGTGTAGTCCCACCGTGTGTGTTTTGGTTATGCTTGTGCATACCATGTATTGTTCATGTTGTGTCTCACTATATCATTCCCTTTTTAATGGTTTTGCTTTAAATCTAGGATTATGCCTTTATGCATACCATGAAGTGTGATGCCATGATAAATATCTATATTGTTGACTTGTGGTTGAACTTGTATGTTAGTAGGAGGATTATGTCGTTGGATGAATTGTATGTGTTGGCCTTTATTTTAAAGAAAGCTTTGAACCCTGCATTGTCGTTGTTATATTTTTGAGCTTCGCTCACTAAGCTTTATGCTTACGCTCTCCTTTTTCCGACAATGCAGATCATTAGCTTGGAGTTAACAAGGAGCAAGAAAAGGGCGTCCAAGCGTGTGGTAGTTTGCTCAAGTATGGTTTATTAAATAATGTAGTAGTTTAGCAATGGGAAATGCTACGTGTTTTAGGAGCGTGTATCTAGACTCATTTGTGTTGGCTTTATGTTGTTAATGCTTGTGTTTAAAGGCTTATGACCATGTTCCACTTTTGCTTTTGTGTTATGTTTTAAGGCATGTAAACCTTGTTATGAAGTGTTTATGTAAGAGTTTGCTTCTTAGGAATGATATGGTCTAGTATATGTATGTTTAGAATGCAAGTTTCTCTTAAGTGTGGATGCCTTGATGTTAATGCTCTGTTGTTAGTTTAAATTGCTTCATATGTTGTTCCATGGTTATTAATGTTGTATGGGCGTTTGTTTGTGGCTAGGCGAGTCGTAAATTGCATCTAAAGTTGGGCCTTGGTGCGTTTTGCTGCTAATCTAAGTTTTGCAGTGCAGGGCGTATCGGTACGCCCAAGGGCCGTATCGATACGGTCCTACCCTTTTGGACTCAGATTAGGCTTAGCGTACCGATACACGGGGGTGTATCGATACGCCAAAACCTCTCTGGAAATCTGAGATGTTGACGAGATTTTGGCGTATCGAAACGGAACCTAGGCGTACCGGTACGGTTGTTTATCGTTGACCGTGAGAAGTTGACCAGCGAGGGCGTATCGGTACGGTCAACCAGTGTACCGATACGGTCCCCTCTGTGTTGACTATAGGCTGTTGACCTAGTCAAGGCGTATCGATACGCCCTTATAATGTATCGATACGGCCTGTTAAAAAGAGTAAAATGGGCTATTTTAATTGCTTGTTTCGTATGCTTCGTATCCTTTCGTTGTGTTTCCGCTGTCGTGTTTCGCATAGGATGTATGAATGCCTCTAGACAAGATAATAATTAAAGGAAAAAAATAGGGTTGCTAATCGGAGTGGGACCTTAACGGGTTTCGCTTCGGTTTTCCCCGTGTAGCCTACTCAGACCGGTCAGTCGTCCAAACTGGGACGAGGGGGTTACATTTGGTGGTATCAGAGCCAGGTTCCGAGACCTCGGGTAGGTAAGTGAGGTAAGTTTGAAGTGTTATGCTGTTACTATGTCTCTGTGAATATTTTTCCATGTACGCTTGTTGCTTGATTTTTTGCACGGTGTTTGAAAGCATGTGTTAGCATGATGGTTATGTTGAGGCGTAGTGTCGAGTTCCCATTGCTACTATTACTTATTTGAAAAGATTTTGTAAAGGAGTAGACTTGAGCACCTTGGACCCTTGCCCCTTGCTAAGCCTATATGTTTTGCTTGCATGTTTCGTTTGTTGTTGTATTGTTGTCTTTGGCAAGTATGAGACCGAGGCGTGGGCCTGGAGTTGGTAATCCTGAATCTAAGGTTTTCAGAGGATGTGAATGATGAGAGAGTTCATCGCTTTAGTCCAGAGCAGTATGACCGTACCAAAGTTTGAAGTGCAAATTGTCTGTTTGGGTCAGCATGATATGAGTTGGTTCCTGTTGAGGGATAACAATATGACCGATCCCGATAAGAGTTAGTAAAAGAAGTGAAGACCTATGAGTTGACTTCAGAGTAATGTCGATGTTATAGCAGGTAATTTATCAATACAATCATTGAGTTTGTCTTTTTGATTAATTCTGGATCTACGCATTCGTATATTTTGAGTGAGCATGCGAAGTTGTTGAATTTACCTTGTGAGGTATTAGAGGTAGGTGTTAGTGTTACTAGCTCCCTCGAGGATGCAGTTGTGGTTAGGAAGATGTACAAAAGATGTCCGTTGGTGGTTCAGGGTCACGTGTTTCCAGCAGATGTGATGGAATTGCCTTTTTACGGTTTTGATGTGAAACTGTGCATGGTTTGGCTTGTAGAACATAGGGTTAGGGCAGACTTTGAGACAAGAGAGTTTTCTTAAAGCTTGCGGATGACTATGAGATTATAATGGTAGGTGAGAATGTGAATTTCGTATCGAATGTTGTTTTAGCTTCCGAGGATCAGAGGTTGTTTGAGTTTGGTTGTCAGGCTTACCTAGCTTAGGGATGAAACCGAAATTGATCGAGGTCAGAACACAGGATATCAAAACGGTCTGCGATCTCCCGAAAGTGTTTCCGGAAGAATTGTCTGGTTTACCGCCTGGTAGAGGAGTATAATTGCTATAGAGATGTATGCGGAATCTACTCCTGTTTCGATTGCCCCGTACTGTATGACACCGAGAGAATTGAAAGAGTTGAAGACTCAGTTGCAAGAGTGGTCAGATGGAAGTTTTATCCGTCCGAGTTCTTCGCCTTGGGGCGCACCTGTACTGTTTGTGAAGAAGAAAGACGCTAGTATGAGAATATGCATAGATTACAGATAGTTGAATCAGTTGACAGTGAAGAACAAGTATCCGTTACCGAGAATTGATGATTTATTCGATCAGCTTAGAAGTGTTTCAATGTTTCTAAGATAGATTCGAGATCCAGGTATTACCAGTTGAAGGTAAAAGAGGTTGATGTACCGAAGACAGCTTTTAGGACTAGATAGGGTCGTTATAAATTCGTGGTTATGTCGTTTGGTTAGACTAATGCGCCAGCTGTTTTCGTGGATGTGATGAACAGAATTTTCTATCAGTATTTAGATCAGTTTGTGATTGTTTTCATAGGTGATATTTTCGTGTACTCGCGTACCAAAGAAGACCATGACCGACATTTGAAGATAGTTCTGCAGACCTTGTTAGACAAACAGTTGTATGCAAAGTTGAGTGAGTGCGAGTTCTAGATCCGAGAAGTAGTCCTGGTCATGTAGTGCCAGCCAATGGGATTAGAATTGGTCCGAAGAAGATAGAAGCCATTGTTGAGTAGAAGCAACCGAAACCTGTGACATGGATTCGTAGTTTTCTAGGCTTAGTCGGATACTATAGGAGGTTTGTGAATGATTTCTCGAAGATAGCCGCTCCTTTGACGAAGTTGCTTCAGAAGAATGTTCAGTCCGAGTGGTCGTATGCGAGACAGCAAGCCTTTGAGAAATTGAAAGAATCTTTGACCGATGCATCGATTTTGATTTAGCCAGAGTCGAGTAAGGACTATGTGATATACAGTGATTCTTCATAGGTAGGGTTAGGTTGTGTTTTCATGCAAGACAGGAGAGTGGTGGCTTATACCTCGAGACAGTTGAAGACTCATGAGCGTAACTATCTGACATATGACATAAAGTTAGCTACATTTGTGTTTGCTTTGAAGAAGATTTAGAGGCATTACTTGTATGGTGAGAAATGTATAGTGTATACAGATCATCAGAGCTTGAAAATTTTGAGGACATGGGAAGAGTGGAACCTTAGACAACGTATGTGGTTAAAATTGCTTAATACCTATGGTCTCTAGATTGAGTACAATCCGGGTAAAGCCAATGTAGTGGCAGATGTTTTGTGTAGGAAGGTAGCCATTGAGTTGAGAGCAATGTTTGCTTGTTAGAGCTTGTCCGGTGATAGCGGCCTAGTGGCCGAGCTTCAGAGTAGATCTACTTTAGGTCAGTTGCACTGAGAGAAACAACTGTTAGTTAGATCTTTGGCACCTCACGTGCAATTTTTAGCTGAGGGTAGACCACCGGACTACAGTTTCAGTGTTGGTGGGGTCTTGTGTTTCAGAGATGGGATAGTTGTGCTAGATGACAGTGATTTGAGGCATACGATCTTAATTGAAGCGTACAGTAGTCTGTTTGCTATGCATCCCCGTAGTACAAAGATGAACCGTGGATTAAAAGATGAGTGCTTTTGAGTTGGTCTGAAGAGAAGTGTTGCCGATTTTGTGAGCAAGTGTGAGGTTTGTCAGTGTGTTAAGGCAGGATATCAATTTCCGTCTGGCTTGTTACAGTCGTTGAGAATTTTAGAACGAAAGTGAGAAAATGTTACGATGGACTTCGTATCAGGTTTGCCTTTGACTTCCTTTAAGAAGAATTCAGTTAGGGTGATTGTTGACCGTTTCACCAGGTGTGCTCATTTCATAGTCGTTCATACGTGAGTTAGCCGATTTGTACATCAGTGAGTTTGTGAGATTACGTGGTGTGTCGAAGTCGATTGCGTCAGGTAGAAATTCAAGGTTTACAGATAGCTTTTGGAAATGTCTGCATGTTGCTTTGGGTACCCATCTGAATTTCAGTACAACGTATCGCCCTCAGTCCGATGATCAGTCAAAGAGATATTCAAATATTAAAGATCGTGTTGAGATGTGCATTTTTGACCTTCAGTGTTGCGTGGGAGGTCCATCGAGCTTGTCAAGGTTAGGTAGCGACATAGAAGTGTGGAAGAAGCCACTTGGGGTAGAGAAAGGAGGATATAGAAAGGCAGTTTCCTTATCTCTTTCCATTAGGAAATTTCGGGGACGAAATTCCTTAAGTGGGGGAGAGTTGTAACGCCCGGGTTTAGGGGTCGGATGTTACTCGGGTAAATCGGGTTTGAGTCGTGGGCTCGTTTTAAATTAAATTGGGTTTTGGTTTAATTAAAAGGGTTTGATTTCAATAATGGCATTTTGGTAAATTTTAAAATGAAGGGGAAATAAGATGACAAAAAGGGGGTTTTATTTGGAAAAAAATGCTCTTCTTCTTCATTCCACCATTTTTGAAAACCTAAAACCCCTCTTATCCCCTAAAGCACTATTTCATCAAATCTCTTCATCAATTCAAGGGCTCTCTTCAAGGTAATTGTGTTTTTGAACTCTCCTCATGATTTCCAACATTTCCATAGCTTTAGTTTTCATAGAAATCCTCTTTTTGAGTTTTTGAAGTTTTCAAGTTTGAAGAAAAGCATGAAACTTTAATGACTCTTTGGGTTGTTTTTGATTAATAGAGTTGAGTTTTGATCTAACCTTGCCCTATGGAACATTATATCTCAATTTGGTTGATTTTTGTAAAGAATCCCGAAATGGGTTTTTAGGGGTATATTTAAAGTGTCAAAATTTGTGTTTTTGGAATGGTTTTGTGAAATATTGTTGGGCTGATGTTATAGCAACATTGGGTAGGTGTTTTTAGATGATTTTTAAGTGGTGATAGTGTTGGTTTGAATGGATTCCCGTAGATATTGCTGTAGGTGATTTTTAGGAGTGGAAAATGGAAGTTTTTAATGTGTTTATGTGGGGAAATGAAGGGCTGATGGTTGTATAGCCTTAGGGTGATGTTTTGGAGTGTTTTAAGTGTTTAAATTGAGAGGTAATGGTTGGGTTTTACTGGAGTACGAAAATGGGATTATTTGGGAGGATTTCGGCTTTGAATTGTTGAGAAAATGTTAGGGAATTGAGAGCTGATGTGTAACAGTAAATTTGTGGTTGATTAAGAGGTTAATACATTGCTTTTGATTGGTTAGAAACATCATATTTGGCCTTGGGAGGTTTGGGCACGATTCCGGAAGTTGTGGAGGCTTGAGTCGGCTTTGCTTGGTTTTCTTCAGGAAATATGGTGAGTGGAAATATTTTAAGTAACGTTTTGGTTCAAAGGTGGTTTTGAAAGAGTTTGGATTGAGCTTGAAAGGTCAATCTAAACTCAAGAGTAAGTTGATGTGTATCGCCTCTTTAAATTCTCCTTTCACCGTTTGTTTTTCAATTACTTGAAATGATAGCTTGTTATGCATGAAATTTCAATACTTTGGGAGGAAGCATGTTGTTTGTTATTATGTTGTTGATCATGCGTGACGAAATTAATGGTTATGTTGATATGCTTTGTAAAATATCTATGAGTTGGTGCAGGTTGTGTACGGAAATGGTAAGTAAAACCACTTGCGGTTGGTAAGGTTGTAAGAAGTAAGTTTGTGCATAATTGTGGATGTTGTTACAAGTTGTTTTGGTCGTGCTTGATATAGTGTGTGCATGTCGCATGATGGTGATTTGCATATCGTGTTGCATGGTTGGTATCGAACCTCACGTGATGGTTGTCGTTGCTCCGATGATGTGTGGTCCCGCCGGTAGCGACTAGTATAAAACTCCGGTGATGTGTAGTCCTGCTGGTAGTGACTAGTAGAAGAGTACTTTGATGTGTAGTCCCATTGGAAAACTACTAGTCGAAATGGTGATGTGTAGTCCCACCGTGTATGTTTTGGTTATGCTTGTGCATACCATGTATTGTTCATGTTGTGTCTCACTATATCATTCCCTTTTTAATGGTTTTGCTTTAAATCTAGGATTATGCCTTTATGCATACCATGAAGTGTGATGCCATGATAAATATCTATATTGTTGACTTGTGGTTGAACTTGTATGTTAGTAGGAGGATTATGTCGTTGGATGAATTGTATGTGTTGGCCTTTATTTTAAAGAAAACTTTGAACCCTGCATTTTCGTTGTTATGTTTTTGAGCTCCGCTCACTAAGCTTTATGCTTACGCTCTCCTTTTTCCGACAATGCAGATCATTAGCTTGGAGTTAACAAGGAGCAAGAAAAGGGCGTCCAAACGTGTGGTAGTTTGCTCAAGTATGGTTTATTAAATAACGTAGTAGTTTAGCAATGGGAAATGCTACGTGTTTTAGGAGTGTGTATCTAGACTCATTTGTGTTGGCTTTATGTTGTTAATGCTTTTGTTTAAAGGCTTATGACCATGTTCCACTTTTGCTTTTGTGTTATGTTTTAAGGCATGTAAACCTTGTTATTAAGTGTTTATGTAAGAGTTTGCTTCATAGGAATGATACGGTCTAGTATATGTATGTTTAGAATGCAAGTTTCTCTTAAGTGTGGATGCCTTGATGTTAATGCTTTGTTGTTAGTTTAAATTTCTTCATATGTTGTTCCATGGTTGTTAAATGTTGTATGGGCGTTTGTTTGTGGCTAGGCGAGTCGTAAATTGCATCTAGAGTTGGGCCTTAGTGCGTTTTGCAGCTAATCTGAGTTTTGCAGTGCAGGGCGTATCGATACGGTCCTACCTTTTTGGACTCAGATTAGGTTTAGCGTACCGATACACGGGGGTGTATCGATACGCCAAAACCTCTCTGGAAATCTGAGATGTTGACGAGATTTTGGCGTATCAAAACGGGACCTAGGCGTATCGGTACGGTTCTTTATCGTTGACCGTGAGAAGTTGACCAGCGAGGGCGTATCGGTACGTTCAACCAGTGTACCGATACGGTCCCCCCTGTGTTGACTATGGGATGTTGACCTAGTCAAGGCGTATCGATACGCCCTTATAGTGTATCGATACGGTCTGTTAAAAAGAGTAAAATGGACTGTTTTAATTGCTTGTTTCGTATGCTTCGTATCCTTTCGTTGTGTTTCCGCTGTCGTGTTTCGCATAGGATGTATGAATGCCTCTAGGCAAGATAATAATTAAAGGAAAAAATAGGGTTGCTAATCGGAGTGGGACCTTAACGGGTTTCACTTCGGTTTTCCCCGTGTAGCCTACTCAGACCGGTCAGTCGTCCAGACCGGGACAAGGGGGTTACATTTGGTGGTATCAGAGCCAGGTTCCGAGACCTCGGGTAGGTAAGTGAGGTAAGTTTGAAGTGCTATGCTGTTATTATGTCTCTGTGAATGTTTTTCCATGTATGCTTGTTGCTTGATTTTTCGCACGGTGTTTGAAAGCATGTGTTAGCATGATGGTTGTGTTGATGATGGTTGTGTTGAGGCGTAGTGTCGAGTTCCCATTGCTACTATTACTTATTTGAAAAGATTTTGTAAAGGAATAGACTTGAGCACCTTGGACCCTTGCCCCTTGCTAACCCCATATGTTTTGCTTGCATGTTTCGTTTGTTGTTGTATTGTTGTCTTTGGCAAGTATGAGACCGAGGCGTGGGCCTGGAGTTGGTAATCCTGAATCTAAGGTTTCAGAGGATGTGAATGATGAGAGAGTTCATCGCTTTAGTCCAGGGCAGTATGACCGTACCAAAGTTTGAAGTGCAAATTGTCTGTTTGGGTCAGCATGATATGAGTTGGTTCCTGTTGAGGGATAACAATGTGACCGATCCCGATAAGAGTTAGTAAAAGAAGTGAAGACCTATGAGTTGACTTCAGAGTGATGTCGATGTTATAGCAAGTAATTTATCGATACAATCATTGAGTTTGACTTTTTGATTAATTTTGGATCTACGCATTTGTATATTTTGAGTGAGCATGCGAAGTTGTTGAATTTACCTTGTGAGGTATTAGAGGTAGGTGTTAGTGTTACTAGCTCCCTCGGGGATGCAGTTGTGGTCAGGAAGATGTACAAAAGATGTCCGTTGGTGGTTCAGGGTCACGTGTTTCCAGCAGATGTGATGGAATTGCCTTTTTACGGTTTTGATGTGAAACTGTGCATGGTTTGGCTTGTAGAACATAGGGTTAGGGCAGACTTTGAGACAAGAGAGTTTTCTTAAAGCTTGCGGATGAATATGAGATTGTAATGGTAGGTGAGAATATGAATTTCGTATCGAATGTTGTTTTAGCTTCCGAGGATCAGAGGTTGTTTGAGTTTGGTTGTCAGGCCTACCTAGCTTAGGGATGAAACCGAAATTGATCGAGGTCAGACCACATGATATCAGAACGGTCTGCGATCTCCTCAAAGTGTTTCCGGAATAATTGTCTGGTTTACCGCCTGGTAGAGGAGTATAATTGCTATAGAGATGTATGCGGAATCTGCTCATGTTTCGATTGCCCCGTACTATATGACACCGAGAGAATTGAAAGAGTTGAAGATTCAGCTGCAAGAGTGGTCAGATGGAAGTTTTATCCGTCTGAGTTCTTCACCTTGGGGCGCACCTGTACTGTTTGTGAAGAAGAAAGACGCTAGTATGAGAATGTGCATAGATTACAAATGGTTGAATCAGTTGAAAGTGAAGAACAAGTATCCGTTACCGAGAATTGATGATTTATTCGATCATCTTAGAAGTGTTTCAATGTTTCTAAGATAGATTCGAGATCCATGTATTACCAGTTGAAGGTAAAAGAGGTTGATGTACCGAAGACAGCTTTTAGGACTAGATAGGGTCGTTATAAATTCGTGGTTATGCCGTTTGGTTAGACTAATACGCCAGCTGTTTTCGTGGATGTGATGAACAGAATTTTCTATCAGTATTTAGATTAGTTTGTGATTGTTTTCATAGGTGATATTTTGGTGTACTCACGTACCAAAGAAGACCATGACCGGCATTTGAAGATAGTTCTGCAGACCTTGTTAGACAAACAGTTGTATGCAAAGTTGAGTGAGTGCGAGTTCTAGATCCGAGAAGTAGTCCTGGTCATGTAGTGCCAGCCGATGGGATTAGAATTGGTCCGAAGAAGATAGAAGCCATTGTTGAGTAAAAGCAACCGAAACCTGTGACAGGGATTCGTAGTTTTCTAGGCTTAGTTGGATACTATAGGAGGTTTGTGAATGATTTCTCGAAGATAGCCACTCCTTTGACGAAGTTGCTTCAGAAGAATGTTCAGTCCGAACGGATAGGCGGGTTCCAATTCCATTATGCTTGAACGGATAGGCGGGTTCCATTCTCCTTATGCCTGAACAGATAGGCAGGTTTCCATCCTCAAAATGCCCGAACGGATAGGCGGGTTCCATTCTCTTCATGCCCGAACAGATAGGTAGGTTTCCATTCTCAAAATTCTTGAACGGATAGGCGGGTTCCATTCTCCTCATGCCTGAATGGATAGGCGGGTTCCATTCTCATCATGCCTGAACGGATAGAGGAGTTCTATTCTCCTCATGCCTGAAAGGATATGCAAGTTCCATTCTCCTCAAACCTGAACGGATAGGCGGGTTTCCATTCTCAAAATGCCCGAACGGATAGGCGGGTTCCATTCTCCTCATGCATGAATGGATAGGCAGGTTTCCATTCTCAAACTGCCCGAACGGATAGGCATGTTCCATTCTCCTAATGCCTAAACGGATAGGCGGGTTCCATTCTCCTCAAACCTGAATGGATAGGCGGGTTTCCATTCTCAAAATGCCCGAACGGATAGGCGGGTTCCATTTTCAAAATGCCCGAACGAATAGGCGTGTTCCATTCTCCTCATGCTTGAACGGATAGGCGGGTTCCATTCTCTTCATGCCTGAACGAATAGGCGGGTTTCATTCTCTTCATGCCTGAACGAATAGGCGGGTTCCATTCTCCTCATGCCTGAACGGATAGGCGGGTTCCATTCTCCTTATGCCTGAACAGATAGGCAAGTTCCATTCTCCTCATGCCTGAACGGATAGGTGGGTTCCTTTTTACTAGAAAAGATTTAATATACCTGTCAAAATAGGCAAAATAATATGATGATGTGAGTTAGCATGCCTCTAATCCTAGGGACGCCTAACTACAAATAATGCATGAATTATGACATCATAACTACTTGGACGCTTTCACTCTTCGGATTGGTCAATCTTAACCTTCCTCTTGTTCTCTTCTTTTTCTCAATCTCTTCTGGCTTTCTCATCGTTGCCAAATTTCCATCCTTTGTGTCGTCTTGAAAGATGATTGCTGACTTTCACTGGTCATAACACTTTTTGTAGTGCCCATTCTCATAACATTGCCCCCATTCAATCTGGGAGTTCAACTATTCTCTTTGTCTTAACTCACCACGACGACCTTTCTCTAATCACAACATTAGGGTGAAGGCACATGCCCCCAAGTCCCTGAACTTTTCTCTTAAGTTCATTAAAGTCCGTTTTCATTTTCTGAAGTAGTCAAAGCAGAAACTCACTTCGGGTCCTTGAACAGTAGCATGTAAAATCTTTCGGCTATCCTCACCATAGCCATCGACGAGCTATCATTTGCATTCATGTCATTGCATTCTAAACTTTATCCCTGAAGCAATGAAAGGAAATATTTTGTGTCTACTAAAAATTTTAGACCACATCTTCTAATTTCAAAATGAGATGCATTTTCAAAAACTAGACTTTCTTTTCAAATTGTGGATATATCAGGCTAGATTAAATACCACGAATATCAAGTGCACAAGCAACACTAAGATGGCTCACCAAGGATTGCCTCAAGCATCATGTGTCTAGGAGACCTTGAAAGCTGAGCTGATGTCTGAGGATGTAAAATACCCTCCGAGTTATTTCAATTTTTAATCAATTAGACTCACCTTCTGTAGGCTTCACCTTTATCATTATTACTTTTTTTCAATTCTTTCTGGTTTTGGGGAAGTCAACTCATCACATTCCTTTGGCTTGAAATAAATGATGGAGCAAATAATAAAACCCCGAGCTACTCGGCATTGTCATGATTTGAAAATATTACCATCACTCATGAAGCTAAGGTTTTTGATCCAAATGGTGCATAGCAACCTTATTGGTCCTTTTACTACAACGGAGTGCCCCAAAATTTCCACACTCTTATCCGAAAATGCATATTACCAGGCTTCGAACATTGGAGTGCTTTTGTTTATGCTTTTATTATTCTCGATTTTCTTGTCTCTTTTTCTTTCTTTTTTTTTCTTTTTCCTTTTTTTAGTGCGGAATATTTCTCGTTGTTCTCCCGAATGTCCTAATGGTCAAATTAAATTGGAGTGTAAGTCACATATTCATCATCTTCATAGCTTTCGATTTCCACTAGACAAAGGTTGCTCGAAATCAACCTTTGGGGTCGAGGTCAATGTCCCTCGTGCAATTGATATACGAGGACTCAATAGACAAATATATACACAAAATGAAGAGACAATTGAAAAACATGCAGTCTTAGGCCCTTACAAAAAGATCTTTGCTACCTTCGGGAAAAGGGTAGCAAAGTTGATTCCACACACTACTTCAAGAAAAGATTAAAATGCAATGAAATGAAAAAAAGTCGACATTAAACACATAGCAAACTCGGATGCATTAAAATTCTTGACCTTCGCTAGACTGGCCACTCATCACAACCCTTAAGCTTTCTCGAGGAACTCGATCTCCTTATTGTCCATCAGTTCCTGAACCAACTGCTTAAATTCTGGACAACTCTGAATCTCATGCCCCGCAGTCTGATGGTACTCACAAAATGATTCATGGCCATCATACACTCCTCTTCGTACCATTCTCAATCAAGCTCGCCGTGCACAGTTGTTCATACACCCAACTCAGAGGGGACCTGACTTTCGACACTTCCATCCTCACCTTCTTCGTGTCTACCTCTTCGAGGGCATTCAGGCCTCGACCTCCATGGTTTGGAAGTGGGTTGGCCGCCACATTGGGCCCCTCTAATTCGATGACCCCAATGTTGATCATATTTTTCACAAGCTTCTTGAACGCTATGCAATTTTTATTTTGTGTGCCCCGGTACTCCACCGTGGTACTCACAATGTGCTTTCTCGTCATACCATGGAGGGTAAGGTGGCTGGAAGGGAGTAACATGATGTGGACGGACCAGATCAGCCTCGTATAGGTGTTTGTACACCTCATTGTATGGAATAGATAAAAGGGTGAAAGACATCTTCTCATGTTCCCTCTTAGGAGCCCTATTCTCTCTTCGGTTCGAGCTTTGCGCATTCCCGATTGCGGCTTGAGGCGGTGAGATTGTGAGGTGCTTAGGAGCCTCGTAGGTACTGGTGTTGTTCACCTCATGATCTTTCTTCTTGAATTGCTTTCGAGCATTTTCTCCTCAATCAATTCTACCGCTCTTGATAGCTGCCTCAATACGTTCACCGGTCATAACCATATCCGATAAATTACCGATAGGGTTGCTTATCATGCGGTCATAGAGGGTTCCCTTCAAAGTATCGGCAAACATAAGAGAGATCTCATTCTCGCGGAGTGGAGGTTGGACCTGTGCCGCCACATCCCGCCAACGCTGGGCGTATTCACAGAGGCTCTCATTGTGCCTTTGCTCCAAACTTTGTAGCATGAGTCGGTTTGGGACCATATCGGTTATGTGTTTATACTGATCTGTAAAAGCCTTGGCCAAATCCTTCTATGAACTAATCTGAGCACGGGTCAACTGATTGTACCACCTCATCGCAGGCTCCGCTAAGCTATCTTGAAAGCAATGAATTAGCAACCTCTCATTGTCGACGAAACAAGTCATCTTTCTACAGAACATGATTATGTGGGCAGTAGGGCAAGTTGTCCCATCAAACTTTTCAAACTCCGGTGTCTTGAACTTGGGTGGAATTACCAAGTTTGGAACCAAATTGAGATCTCTAGCATTCATCTCATATGACCCTTCTTCTTCCTCCTTTGTCCGGAATTTCTCCTCGAGGTCCTTTCAGGTCTCTTCTAGTTGCTTCGAGAACTCCGCCTTGACTTTGTTCAAATTCTCAATCTCATCCAAATCTGGGACACTATCCCTAACATTCTTCACATGATTGAAAACCAGACCTGATGGAGCATGGGTAGAGGCGCCCTCCTGATGCGATGTTGTCCCATCTCGTTGAGTAGCTGCTCCTTGCGAGGGCTTAAGGGTGTCAGTGACAAAACCAACGGAATATGAGGTGTCTCCCCTCTCTTGACTAGGGTTTCCAACATCACCTTTTCCTCTTAGATTGGCTTGTAGAAACTGAGATATCCCTTTCATCATATCTTGTTTGGACTTGATGATGGTGTCCCTCAATTCTTCTTGAGCTTGCTCCAACTGACCCCTCAAATCGGCTTCCAACTTAGCAAAACTCTCCTCCATTTGCTTCTTTTGATAGCGAGTAAAGTGTAGATGCAGAATCTTTGATAACCAAGAATACTGCCATGACCCCCATCAATTAATTTCATGATTTTAATGTATGCAATGTCGTATGCATGACATAAACATATGATTAAAGGCAATAAATTAAAAAAACACAATTGAATGCAAGGAAGTGTTGATTCGACGAACATCCTCATTAAACAACTTTTTATAACAAAGACCAAGTCTTGTTACAACGAGATAAGAAATTAAATACATAGGGTACGATTTTCAATAAGTTTTGCTTGTCTCCTCCCTCTAAATTAGCGCGTTCCAGAAATTCCGTTGCTATGGACTCTTTCTCCCGTTAGGGCGGTTTTCAATTTTAGATTGTTCCTGAATCAACACTTCGTATGAAAATACCATGAACATGCAAAAATAATCAAACAAAACAAGACGAGAAAGACAAATGAATCAGTAACAAAAATAATGAATACTGAATAAAAAAACAAATAAAAACACACCAAAGCAAATTAACAATGCAAGACCTATTAGCATGATTTCTAATTCTACTATTATCCGCATGGCTCTAATGGGGTGGGCTTCTTAAATTCTCACACATGTGGGTTCGGTTCTAAGAAAGGGTACCTAAACCTAACTTATCATCTACTAAGGTAACAAGAACCCCAATTCTGGCCCATTACAAGCTTGCAAATTGGTTTCGGTACGAGGGAAAGCACGACCTAGTGACGTGGAGGGCTGCTCACGTGTCAAAGGCGTGGATTCCGGAAGTGAATTACCGACCCGTGGAGGGATGCTCACGTGGGTATGGGCATTTCACTCCCACTTAAGGGACAAAGCCCGAGTATAGAGCTTAATGATCATGATGCAACACATGTCGGTGATTCCTTAGAAATTAAATGATAAATTAATTCAAAGACCACCAATTATCAAAGCTCGTATAATTTAAGTCATATTTTCAAAGAAGAACCGCCTCATTAAAGTCAAATTAAACTTCAAAAATTTCCATCATTAAAAGCAACAATTATTTTCTTGGCTTAACTCTCTTTTTGTAAAACAAAATTTGGTCCCCAGCGGAGTCGTCATGCTGTAATAAATTTTTTTCTTGAAAACCCTAAAGGTGTCCCACTTTTTGAAAAAAAGATTTGTTAAAAGGGGGAAAAATTCGAGTTCCAAAAAACTTAAAAAATTTGGAGTCGCCACCAGGCACTAAGGTAGGTCGGACACCATAAAAACTAAACCAATGATTCATTTGAAAGTGTTCGGGAGTTGGTTACGTGTGGGGAAGGGTTAGCACCCCCATCACGTCCGGAAATCGGTACCAAAATAATTGTTGCTTTTAATTGATGGAAATTATTTAAAATTTTAAAAAAATTTAATTAGAGGTTCTTAATTGAAAATTAAACTTTAATCATACGAGCTTTATCAAATCGACGTCTTAGAATTAATTAGATATTTAATTAAAAAGGATGACGATACACTGAACCAAAGACTAAACCAACATCATATAAGTATGACTGTCGTGTTAGTTTAGGGTTTGGATCCCGTACGTCACCTTTATGCATGATGCAAGCAGATAAAGTATGTTGTCATGGTCTTGTTCGTTTTACTTACGAATTTTACCTTTAGACGATGCAAATTAATCCGAATATTCGGGGTATATCCAATGAGATAGGATATTTGGACCCGAATACACGAATTAATAAGTATCTCCTTTTATAATTAAAATTAATTAACATGCAAATTAGAACATTAAAATTCACATGAATGACGATTAAAAGTACATGTCACAAATAAACATCCGAGCAATATATAAAGAAAGTTAAGATACGCGCATTAAAACCGAGCATTCAAGATAATAAAACTATATAATGTAAAAAAGTATATCATAAAAACACATGCTAAACAAGATTATACAAAAGATATACGCTCATATACTATAAAATAAATAATATATCATATACCACATGTTATATATATCCATCAACATGAACATTATATCACATGGCAAAAAGCAAGAATAATGACTGGAAATTAAATATGCATGGTGACAGGGACCTAAACAGTAAATAAACCACTAAAACTAATTAATATTGAAGAAAGAAAGACCCAAATTAAAAAGATGCGGAAACCTAAATGGACCAAAATGGGAATGAAACCATTCAAAACTCAGCTAAAACTAAATTAAGGACGAAATTAAAAATGTTTAAAAACCTTGAGAGACCACGGGCGGGGTTTTAGAAAGCAGAAACCCTCGCGGCGCAATTAAGGGGCACAGATGGATTTAAAACGTAGTTAAATCATTTTAAAAAACCAAAATCACTATAAAAACTCATTTAACCCCCTAAAACTCTTTTTTTCCATTTTGAAAACATTCTCCTGAAAACCCTAAGCCCCTTTTCACCTCTCTAAAAATCCAAGAACACCGTCGCCATTCTGGTTGCCGCTAGCCGGCACCGGAAACCTAAAAACCTTTCACACCCCTTTTTCCGAGATCTTTCGAGACTAAAAAAACCAGAACTCCTTTTACACATCGTGTAAATAGAAGCAAAAACCTTGTTCTTTGTTTTAAAAAAAACAAGATCGACCCCCTTATTTGATGTTTGCTTCCTACGGTTCACCGCGCATGGTCTCAAGAAGAGACCAAATGGCTTTTCACCTGCGAGGGGAAATGAACCGACTCGAAGGTAAAAACAGAAGACTCTAACTATTTTTCTTTTTTTATATGTTTTGAAATGAAAATGGGAAGACGATATACATCTGAATGCTTTGTTTCTTTGTATCACTCTCTGGAAAATCTTCTTGTTTCTAACTTGGGGTTTACAATGTTTGTTTCAGGTTTTATAACACCGAAAATTATATGATTTTGAATTACATGAAATTGGAGGGAAAATCCCAATTGGTTCCGCTATTCTTGTTTGTATTTGCCCTCTGTTTTCTGTTGGTATTTTTCTCTGGAATTTGCTGCGCGTCCTGACATTTCTGTTTTCCTTGTTTTCAAGTGGCGACCGTTGAGGATGGGAACCAGAGAAGGGCGTGGCTCGGCGGCTGAGGAATCGGCACGTTCGACGTGGAGCAATCCTAGCCGTCGGTAAAAGACCTGGACGGTTGCTAGGGATTCGAAAAGGCGCGCGTGAGGGAGCTGGAGCATCGTGTGCGATCTACACGCGTGCGTTGGGAGCCGAGAAGCCGCGCATGTGGAAATATTAGGGTCCCTGGGAGCCGCTCGATCTGCTCCAAATCCAACGGATGAGATTGAGCGGCGCAAGGTCCAATGGAGCAGCTAGGGTTTCGTTTCCTTGTGTCGATCTGGACCGTTTGATCTCTTCTCCATATTTGACGGTCCAAGATGGGCTGCGTAAAAACAAACAGGTTAGCAGATTAGGTTTTTTTAGTTAGGTTGGGCCAAACGGGCCTTATAATTTAATATGTAATAATAATTTTGGGGCTTTTTTAATGGACTTTTAACATAAATAAACATACCATAACATATAATAATGTTTAGTTTAGTTTTTCAAATGGATAATAATGTAATAATAATGACTATATATGATAATAGATAATACTATATACATCACTTATATATAATTAATACTAATAATATTTTTGTTTTAGTTTTAATCATATTAAGCTCATTATTGCTAAATATAAAATCGGGTTAACACCCAGACAAAATTAGTGATTACATTTTATAAAGCCAAACTTTACAAAACTACACAGGCGTTTCGAAACACCCCTAGGCGTTTCAAAACGACCATTCACAAAGACAAAACATTTCGATACAGGTTTGTCTGTTTCGAAACGAGCTTTAATTTTGGTGAGGATTTTACACCCCGTTTCGATACTGGCTTCACCGTTTCGATACGGCTATTTTCCCCAACAGTCAAATCCCTAACGGCTATTTTCCCAACGGTAATTTAATTTGATGCCTAACTGTCAATCGTACCGAAACGGGTTGTAACCGTTTCGATACGGCTAGAAGGGTTTCGAAATGGCCATAGTCGTTTCGATACGGCTTGCTGCATCAGACTTCAACGGCTAGTTCTGAAGAAGGGCGTTCCGAAACGGGATCAAGTGTTTCGAAACGGACATCTGCAGAACAACATTTATAGTGGGAAATAAAGTCTCCAACGACTCTAAAACAACCCCAATGGTCCTCAATGGCTACAAACTCATTTAAAAGTATAAAAGGGACCTTCAAGCATCAAGAGAAGAAAAAATGCTTCAATTGTCAACAACAATATGATAAGAAAATTGTCTTAGGGCTTTATTGTTCAATTTCTTGTATAGACAACACTTGTGAGCCTAATTGTCAAATTTGCTCAAGTGTTTAGGTTTTGGCTGAGAGCTTTAATTGTGCAAACATATACCTTCTAGAGGTATTTCTAGTTTGCTAAGTCTTTCTTGTGTAAGAGAGTGTTTGATTAAGCTAAGGGTAGTTAGCTTAATCGTTGTAATGGCTTCCTCCTAAGCTGAGAAAAGGGGACGAAATTCTTAGCAAATTTGTTTGGAAATCCTTAGTGGGAAGCTAAGGTAGTGGATGTAGGCTTTGGGTTAGAAAGCCGAACCACTCTAAATCCTTGTGTTTATCTCTTATTTTTAACTTCCACCAAATCACCCAAAAATTCAATCTTCTCCGAACTTGGCAAACACATCGGTTGAAGGAAATCGAGCACCTAAAGACCCAACATAAGATGAATAAATTTGATCCATTTCTAAGAGTCTACCAATATGTACATTTGCCCATTATCCATGGTTATCTGTCATTGTCGCTGCATGAAAGTGCTTTAGATTTGTATTCATCTTTCAAAAAGAAAATCGCCATCATAGGAAGCTGATTAAGTGCGGTGTTGAAGTACTCGATCAACAGATAAAGTGTTAGGGTTACAGAGAAAATGAAACATTTTTACCAATGTGTCAAGGATAAGTAGACGCAAAAACTCTTATTCTGACTAAATATCTTGATCAAAAAAAGCCACCAATAATCCTAAACCACTATTAACTTGAATCAAACACAAAACCTTTAAAAATTCTAGTAAGCAACCTGTAACATTTTAAGTATTTTCTTCACCTACAGAAGTTTCTATCTAGACACCAATCATTTCTCAAACTTCAAAAAGAAAACGAATAAATGATAATTGAGAAAGTTGTAGTTCTTACTCGTTCACGGTATAGGCATATCCCAAGTATCTTAAGGTCAATGTTGTTTCGAAGAGATAAAATGGCTATAACAAAAAAATTAAAATTTTCCGACCGAGGAATACATGCCAGCATGAAATAGTAATAGTGGAAAGAAGAAACAACCAAATTACCTTTTTCAGTCCAGCTTTTGGAGGAAGTTATCTGTAGAAACTTGGCATTGGTGTAGCTTTAAAAGTTAAGCTCTTCCTTAATTACTTGATTTTTGCATCTTGGTTCTCCTGCACATTGCAACAAACCTAAAAATTAATGAAATGAAGAGACATAATAAATTGAAGCAGAAAACTTGAAAAACAGACCTTTGATTTTGCATGCAGGTTATTCTTTTGATTCAACTTCCTTAGCATGAATCTTCTCTTCTAACTTTGAAAGAAACTGGAAGAAAACTTAATGAACACTCATTTATCAAATAATGTAATTAAAGCTACCGAAAATTAACAGATTGGTAAATATTTTCAACCTCCTTTAGCTTTTCAGTACGTTCCTCCAACCTAAAGGTGAATCTTGACCCACTGCTCCTTCTAGTACTACGAGAAGTAGCATTGCTAATAATCACAACAAAAAACAACAAACATCAATAAAAGGAGAGTAATTCATAAAATGGCTTGCATAGCAAAAGGAAGTTAAAAGTTATGACAGTACGAAATATTGAAATGAGCATCGTCATCCTCTTTGCTCACCGTTGCAGCTGTTATTGGCTAGGAATCAGCTGATTTGCAATCATGCATGATTTGTTCACACTATAATTAAATAAAAAAAATTAAACATTTGAGTTATATATAATTGTTCTCTCCGTTTTTTTCCCAACTCCGCGTTTTTTAATTTCCATTTGCAGTGAAGTTGGAATGTTCAAAGGAACAAAGAGATCTATTCCGCATCCAAATTTTGAGCAAATGTATCATGAATATAAATGCCTATATAGAGAATAGGGTACCTGAATTTTTCTTATCATGTATTTCCATGAAGTTGTTGGGTGTAGGGGCTAAAATTGAGGTTGAGAGAGTTTAGGGGTTAAATTAATATTTTGTTTAAAGTTCAAGGGTCAAATTATAAATTAACCCTTTTGATTAACATGTCACGTCAGCGCTTTAACGGGTGTTAACGGCACAGTGACCAAAATAAAACATATCTAAAACGTAAGTGACCATTATAATCTTTTTTCAAATCTAGTGACCAAAATAGAACAGACCCCAAACAAAAGGGACCTTCGATGAAGTTTACCCAAAAATATATAATTAAACTATTGAATTTTTTTTGCATCCAATTGAACCTTCAAATAAAAAAAATTAAATTAATTAAACCCTCAATTTAAAAAACTAAAACAATTAAAAGCTCTTATCAATTGTGATTGTTAAGTTTCTACAATTTTTTCTAATATATTACCGTCACATTGCACACAACGATTTGTCATATAAAAATTGCAAATTTTTAAAAGAAAAGAAATCTAAAGGTTACTAAAATTAATTATAAAAACTCTAAAAATTTATTAAAAATTATTCTTTTAGATGCCCGTTGGTAATATTATAAGGAAAATACTTAATTTTAGGGTTTAGGATTTTAGGTTAGGGTTTAGGGGTTTAGTATGTAGGGTATATAATTTAAGGTTTATGGGTAGAATTTAGAATTTAGAGTTTAGGATTTAGGGCTTAGGTTTTAGGTTGCTAGGGTTTGTGATTTAGATTTTAAATTTTATAAAAGGAATGTGTAAAAAAAATTTACACAGCTTGTGCATCAAAATAAAACTCATATTATAATATGACATGTGGTATCAACTAGTTTAAAATATATATTGAGTTTAACGATCAACATTGGTCAAAAAAATGAATTGTTAAAATTTTAAAAAATAGATATTTAATTGGGTGAAAAAAAAACAAGAACTTAATTGATTTTGTTTAGATATTCAAGAACTTCTAATGCTCGATCTTTTAAAATATGGTTTGATATGTTAATTTAACTTGTTGCAACTTAAAAGGCTTGAATTGTTATGGATATAAATTTTGTTTGAATCAAACACGAGATTTTATTAAAAGAATGAGAAAAAAAATACACAGATAAGAATATCATAAAATATAAAATCAAACCTTAAAAAACGAAAAGTATGCAAACGTGAATAACAAACGGATTTTTCTACCATGCGGCAGCCTAATATGCGGCTAATATACGGCGTTACCGGAAACATCATTAAAAAATACCGGAAACATCATTAAAAATACCGGAAACATCATTAAAAATACCGGAAACATGGATTTCGAAAGTATCGATACTTTTGGATATGTTGATTTCGTAAGTATCCATACTTTCGAAATTATCTATACTTTTGGATATGTTGATTTCGAAAGTATCCATACTTTCGAAATCCATGTTTCCGGTATTTTTAATGATGTTTCCGGTATTTTTTAATGATGTTTCCGGTAACGCCGTATATTAGCCGCATATTAAGTTGTCGTACCGCAGAACTACCCATAACAAACACAAATCTTCATTAGCGTTCTTCAAGTCTAACACCATAGCCAAATCTTGGAGTGTTCACTGGAAGAGCGCATATCATTGAATTATTTCAACCAACAAAAAAAGAGAAAACATCTTAGTTAACTCCACGAACAACCAACACACGCAATGTTGTACGGCAAGATTCAATTGTAGCATGCACCAGGTTGTAAACGTCTTCAATATCAACATGCCATATAGGCAGACAAAGAATGTGCCATAACGACAGATGAAGAACATGCTAAATAGTCGACGAAAAATAAAAAATTAAAACAAATAAAGAAACAAAATTAAGAAACAAAAAAAAAAATCACTGCTGATAGACGGCCAAAGCTGCCACTATTGGCTTGAAAACACCAAAAATCTTCTTAAAAACTCTCAATTAAATGTTATAACCGCTGCAGAGAAAAAAGTAATGGAGAGAGTTGATGTGAAATTGGATTAATGCAACTGTTGAAGTTTCTCAGTGAACATGTTGCCAAATGCAATGCCACTTAAAAATAAAAGTGTAAACTACGAGGTTACTCAATTATAGGTAATGTTACATTTGAGTTATCCAATTATTAAAAGTTATACTTGGGTCATTTAATTATGGGTAATGTTACATTTGGGTCACCATTCATATTTAAAAAATACATATCAATTTGTGTATTAGATAAATTAATAATTTCAAATGAAGTACTCTAGTGTTAACAATGGTATACAAATGATTTGGAAGAAAAAATGACTAAATTGATATATTTATTTTAAATATGAAGGGTGACCCAAATGTAACCTTACCCATAATTGAGTTGTTCAAATGTAATCTTTAATAATTGGGTGATCCAAATGTAATTTTAATAATTAAGTGACCCAAGTGTAACTTTTAATAATTGAATGATCCAAATATAATCTTACCTATAATTAAGTGACATCCATTGTAGTTTACCCAAAATAAAATCCAATCCAAGCTATAGTGAAGGGATTTATACAAATTTTTACCAAAAAATCATGTATTTACAAATTAAATTTAGAAAACTAAAATGAAGTATAGTCATAAGCTAAAATCTATAAAAATATATAAAAGCTACCCCTCCAGGACAACTTAATTAGAAGTCATCTTACGGTGAAATCCAAGATTAATCGATTTTGTAGACTATGATTAATGGTGATATTAACGATTCAATTATAATTTTTTTTTTTGAAATATGACGTTCTAATTATAACTTACTCTTATAAAATATAGATTAACTATTTAGGGTTTTATTTTGATGCACAAGCTGTGTAAATTTTTTTTACACAATCCTTCTATAAAATGTAAAATCTAAACCACAAACCCTAGCAACCTAAAACCTAAACCCTAAGCCCTAAACCCTAAACTCTAAATTCTAACCATAAACCTTAAATTATATACCCTACATACTAAACCCCTAAACCCTAACCTAAAACCCTAAACCCTAAACCCTAAAATTAAAGGGCTTGTGTAAACTAAAGTTTACACAGCTTGTGCATCAAAGTATTTTCCAACTATTTATCTATACAAAATTATGAACATGAAACAGATTTTGCATGAATAAAAAGTTACACATCAAATAACGCTTTGAGATTTAACGGTATAGTATTTTAAGTGACTCGATCGTAACTTTTTAAATCATAATAACCTAATTGTAAACATATTAATAATAGAGGTGTAACATGGGCTTGATTTTAACCTCATTTGTCTGTAAAGGGACGGTTCGATAGCTCTTTCCCCTGTTTTCACCGAATCTAAAAGCTTAAACCTTTGGAAAAACCTCAGTGTGAGCTAGGCCTAGAATCGACGGATTCCTTGGTTCTCGCCTCCTGCTTCTGTTATCATCGCCAAAGCAGAGAAGGAAATGGGGTCAACCTTGGAAGCAAAGAGTTTGAGAAAGGAAATGGGGTCAACCTTGGAAGCAAAGAGTTTGAGAAAGGCGGTGGTGCCGTCAACACTCCTGGATAATCCATCTCCCGGAAGCCTCCACTCCACTCGCCTTGCTCTCCATGTCTGCCTTTTGATTCCTTCCAACCCCATTTACATGAAATCATCATTACCACTTTATTTTGTTTTTATTTTATGCCCAATGCTTGGCAGGTGAATGAGGATGCCTCCTCTTGTTGGGTTTACATCGCATCCGGATGCAACATCTACAAGCTTCAAGTATATTTAGATTTTTTTCAGGGTTTACCAACTTTGTTTTTAAAAAAATCTTTGCTTTTTTAACCATTCATTTTAATAGATTCCGCTGGAAGATTCTTGGCTCAGCACAGGGAAAGAAGGCCTCCTTATTCCCGAGCGAACAGAGGTACTCATTCTATGATTTCGTAAATTTTCTCCTAAAGAAGAATGAGGACTCCAAATTAACCTCTCCTTGTGTCTTTCATTCAGTAATGTGTTTATGGACTTTGATTTTGAAGGTTATGGACTCTTTGTTACTCAAACGGTGCCCTCATCGTTCAGAAATCCAGAGTATTGTACTTTCTGAAATTGAAAGTAAGTGCCTCTTCAGTTTGTATTCGGTATATCTATGCATTGATCATCTCCCAACAGAATGCATTTCTGTAGCTTATATGCTTAAAATGGCTAATTGGTGGTTGTAGTTTGAAGAAAAGGGATGAGATCTTTCATATTTGTTCTTCTAATTGACATTATCTTATTGGTGTACAAGCTAACGTCGTATATCAAGCGTCAGAGGTAGATAAAGAAAGAGACATGAATGTTGTATGTGGTGGATTAGAAGTATTAGTTCTTTAATACAATTTTGTTGTCAGCATACATCTCTTGTATCTCATTAGTATATTGGGGGGGGGGGGTTAGACATTCAGACAAACTGTTGAAATCTTGTTCAAGTGAGTCATTTTTTGGCACTACAAGTTTAGCTGCCTCTTGCAAACTAGCACAAAGAGGAAAAAAAAACATTTATTTCCCATTAAAAAGCTGTGACTCAAGGTCTAACATCAACTTTTAACTTGCATACGTTCGTTTGAAGTTATAATTATATCTGCATAAGTTTTACTTCCTTCTAGCAGGACTTTTAGCTGTTTGTAGCCTTGGATTGGTTTAATTTGTTAATGTTACTGACTTTAAAATACCAAGTAGCATTGTCTCCTATATTGCTTTGCTTCTTTTGTATGTTCTCTTGTAGCTCATAACTACTTCACATGGTCAATCATTTTTCTGTTGTAAGGGACAAAATCTTATTAATATTTTTGGATTGGATTGACGTTATGATGGAGAGGAAAATCTGAACAGCTAAGAAAATTGGAAGAACACGACACACCTAATTGAATTAGAGATAAAGAAAAAGGTTCTGGGATTTTCCAGCAACCAGCGTTATTAAAACTCTCTTAATGATAATAAAAACTGCCCCTAATAGCCCTCTAGTATGGTATTTATAATAAACCCTTCGCTAACAGTCCTATTTACTCTCTGGTAGAATAGTTAGGCCTAATAACATTTTGGCCCTCAAACTTAAAAAAAGTCATTTTAGCCCTTAAACTTTTTTAATCTCTTCTGACCCTCAAACTTTGATTTATTTTGTCAAATTGAACCAATTGACAGAAAAAGTAACGGATTTTTAATATTTTTTATACTTCTTTACAATATTTGATATTTCAATAATTTTAATATATTTTATATATCTTCTTACAAAATTTTAATATTTTCTAAATTTTAAATATTTTTATGCAAAAAGACAATAATTGGCGTCAACATTGGAAAAAGAGAAAACAGTTGACTTCAGCTTAACAGAACAGTTACTTTTTCTGTCAGTTGCGCCAAAGTGACAAAAAAATAGCAGTTTGACGGCCAAAAGAGGTGAACAAAGTTCGAGGGCTAAAATGATTTTTTTGACAAGTTTGAGTGCAAAATAATGTCACTAGGTCGAATAGTTATACTAGAACTCTTACTAAGGGTCCTACTCAAATTTTAAATAAATTAAATTAAACTTAATGTTCCTGCATCAAATTATGTCCTAATATTGCTGCATCAAACTTTCCTAAAGGAACCTTGATTAAGTGGCATTGATATTTTTTACACTTGTTCTAACCATTATGCAATGTCTACAGGCACTGCTTACTTAGTATTGGCAAGTGTGGATGCGTACGGTCATCTTATTGTCTCTAAACTGGATGCCAGCGGTAAAGGTACATCCTCTTTTTCATATCACCCTAGTTTGAGTTTGAGTATATAGTTTTGATGGTAAAATGTTACTTGCCTAAACTTCTTCATATTTGAAACACTAGTAATTTGTGGTGCTTCTAGTTCTGAGAAGCAATTATCGAGCTTTTATGCACTTGTTTAACAATTTGGCACTTTTGCATGCTGAATTTTCTGTTTGGTGGCCATGCATAGCTCAAAAGTGGCAAAACGAGTTCCATACTTTATCTTAAGGCTTTCTTTCACGACTTCCATACCGTGACAGTTGTTGATTAGAGAAGAATGGAATTAAGATTGAGAATTTCTTCTCAATTGTGATGCAATTCTGAAAAATACCTGGTATATATATAACTATAAGGGATAGCTACTATCTAAGGAAACTAAATATTGTCAGATTAATTACAATAAATAAAAAGCCCCTAAAAGTTGGCCTCAGAATCAATAGTCCAAATCTCAATTTAGATGGAAATAGCTTGCATAGTCAGCAACAGTTTTTCAGTGTTACCCATTTCTTTCTTTCTTTGGATGCAAGTGCTAAATCAATTCTCAAGGAAATACCATAGTTGCCTAACTAATGCTAATTCTGATTCATCATCAGATAAGGTTGGCTCCGGTAGAATGTTTATTTGCTTTATGTTGCTTGGCATGCTGTAGATGATTTGCGATCTTGGAATTCTCAAACCTTGCTAATTTTATTAATTCCATTATGCATGCATCTTTGTGTATTATTTGTCTGTCACTTGTTCTGTTTATCGAAACATTAGATTCACCCCTTTTAGAATAACGGGGAAATGGGGTTAAGGAAAGAACTGGTGGTTGTCTCTATCTCTACAACCGATACTAAATGTTACATAATTTCTTTGTTGGTGTACTTCACATCTGTTTGTTTGCCAAATTTTCATTTTCAAGTAATTAAGGTGTCTTATCAAAGTCTACTGTTGAAATTTTCAGACGTTGACAAGGTTACTTATTCAGTGTTACCTCGGGATTTTGGTGTTGGAGAAGGTAGTTGGTCTGGGGTTTGCTTCAGTCCAATCCAATGGTCTATGGTACGTAGTCTTTCGTAGTATAGCTGAAACTAATAATATTCTCTAGGATGTTACAATTTCTGGTGTCTTGTTTCATTTTTACTTATTTCTTAAGGGCATGACATCTAAAAAGGAAACTTGATTTTGCTATTGTTTGTCGGTTCCTAGTCAAAACCATTATGGTTTTGAATTCTGCATTCTCAGCCAATGAGCTTGGGAGTAGCAGTGAGATACACACAGGAAATTCTGTTTTAAATGTTATGTTGTGTTCGAACTTGTAGGACATGTTACTTCTAATTCTGAGCATCTTTTGGATCAATACTGAATGCTGCAAACTATTTCTACCTTAATTTTTTTGGACAAATTGAATTTTGTTATTTGTACCATAAATTAGGAATTCACTTCGCACTAAATTCTTAATCCAGGCAGCTGTGGCACGAAGTTTTTGCAAAAGTGTTGATGTTTATGACCAAGATATCCATCTTCGGACCATGCGTACGTGAGTGTTATATTTTCTCTATCTATATTCTTATATTAGCACGTGAACCAAGTCATAACTTTGTCCATCCTTGGTGGCAGACTCAAGATTTTAAGTTCTCACTAGGGTACTATCCAAATAATATTTCTTTACTCAAGGGTACATGGTTACTGTGGTGGGGTGCTTCGATTGTCTCAATCATGGATCTGTCTGTTTATAATTTAAGTGCTGTCAGCATGTCAAATAAAGAAGTTTACATGGTCATGTGAATTCCCCACTCTTGCTCTGATAGCTGCATGTGAGCCGTTATTGTGAAAACCTCGTCTATTTTCTTGATCTATAGTGGAGAGCCAACATATAGTCTGCTTCTGCAGTCTCCCCGATGGTCCCCTGACAACATTGCAGTTTGTAGAATGTAGAAGATTCAAATTCCTGAGAACACAATAAAAAATATGTTATGTTATTGATATGTCGAAATTTCTGTATGGACATTTTATATTAACTTATTTGCTTACCTTTCAGACTTTGGCATCCATCTTCACTGACCTTCCTGCGGAATTTAGGTAATGGAGATGAGAATTCTATATTAGCCATAACTGAAGGTTGCCAGGTATATAATAATGCATTATATTTTATGTTTCTTTAAGTGTTAAATTATCTTACGTTTTTGCTTCTTCTTTTTTTCTGGTACTAATGTAGCTGTCTGTGTGGGACTTGAGAATGAAAGAAAACGGTGGTTGCCTAAATCGTATTTGTGGTTCAATTGGAGATGCCTTTTATGCTGTCTGCAGTTCTTCAACTGGTTACATTGCAGTGGCTGGTGCTGATCGTACTGTGACCATCTATGATCCCCGCAGGTTGGTCATCATTATATATGTTGGTTTTAAGAAAGTAAATCTGCAATAACTCATTCTAATTAGTTTTCCCTCCTTGATTCATGGATGATGGGTGGATTATGATCTTCTAAATGATTATATCATTTTACCTTAGGGGGCCTCTTGGATTATACAAGAATAATTGATTAATTTTATAAAATTATGTGTTATTTATGGAGGAAGATTGGATTGGGGAGATCTATGTTGCTAGATTAGACCACTGAGAACAGAGTTGACTATGTCCTTCTAATGTGACTTGAATTGTGTTGACAAAGCCAACTTGTGGAAAAATGATATGTTTGTGAGTTTGGGATTGATAGTAACCTTTTTGAGTCGTTAGATAGAGACCCAGATCTCCTTTTAGGGTTTTGATAAAAATTCGACTTGCCTTTGTTTTATTAATCGTCCTTGTAAATAGAGATTACAATAATTGAAGATAAAAAAAGTCCTACCAAACACAACTTATATTTTAAGTCCTAAAACAATTTTATTCTAAGAGTTCTACCTAACAACTTTTAAGTTCTAAGAGTCCTTCCTAAAATCTAATAAGAGTTCACAACAATATCCCCCTCTTAAAGAAAGAGGTTTCCATGGTATGGTTTTCTTTTGATGGAAGGTCTTCCCTTGTATCTACCCTAGAGTTACAATGGTATTTTACAGCAATTATGTTATCCGTTTATGCAAGCATTTGATTGAATACTTGGATTTTGCTCTCAGAAAAAAAATTCATTCACATGTTCAAACTTCTTGCATATATCTGCTTGCACCCTTCTGACCGCTATACTTTCATTGCCAAGAATCGTTGGATCTGATACCAAATTGTTACTTCCATGAGTTTGAGATTGATAGTTCAACTCATCAAAGGGAGATTGAAACCTTTAGGACTCGTTAGAGAGAGACTAAGTCTAATTGTCCCCTTCAATAGAGATTACAATATTTTAATAAATTAAACAAAGTACTACCAAAACAAATTCTGTTTTACAACTCCTAAAACAACTTTTTTTCTTAGAGTCCTACCTAACGACTTCGCCTAAGAGTTCTACTTATCAACCCGTGAATTTCTAATTAAAGTCATAAACAAACCCATTTTGGTGTTATTTATATGTTAGAATTCAATTAGAAATTCACGGCTTGATAGGTAGAACTCTTATGAGAAAAAAGTTGTTTTATGAGTCTTAAAACAGAAATTGTTTTGGTAGGACTTTGTTTACTTTATTAAGATCCTATTTATTAGTATTTTAAGCCTTCCTTCAATGGATTGCTTGCTTAGTAGATCTTTTATTTTAACAAGGTATGTAACCTCTATTTAAAGAGGCTTATTAGCATCAATGAAAGGGGAAGTCAGAATTTTAAGGAAAAAACCCTAAGAGGTCTAAGATTCTCTCTAAACGAGTGCGAGTCTAAGGTCTAGAATTTCCTTCGACAAGTTCTGCTTGATAATCATAGGTCATATTCGTGGAAGAAATAATCAGGGAAAGAGCCTTGTGAAACATCACCTGGTGACTCAATCCTTTAGTTCGGACCATAACAGTCCTCTAATGGGTTATCTTTTACCGTTACCTATATATTGTTTGCTTCTTTTTTTGTGCAGATTTCAGCTGAACTTATCTTCTTGTAAAGGAGGAGAGATGAAATGATATTTTATATATAATATAGTAGTAGGGATGGTAAAAAATAAAATCCATTCATCTCTCTTCATGTTTTTTCCCTATACCTTCTCTCAACTTAGTCTACCTAATGGTCTTTTATGACAGGCTGATTGGCTTGTCTATGCTGATTCTATGAAAGTTTGGTGGAATGTTGATTCTTTTTTGACACTATGAGAATATACTAATTTACTTCTTCTGTGTAGATGGTCAGCACTTTCAAGATGGGTGCACTGTTCAAAATATGAGGTTAGTTGTTTGACTACATTTCCTCCAACCTATCATTTTGGGCTCTTTTATTCTAGTATATTATTGTAAATACCATTTAGTCAAGAATAAAATGTTTTTGTAGTTGTTCATCCCTTTATCATTTAACTTAAGATATGTTTGTTTAATAACTTACGGGTAATTATTCTATACACCGGCAGTGGAAACTAAAAGTTTCCACAAGCTCCTTAATTTTAGGGTTTAGGGATCCAATGTAGGGTTTAGGGGTATAGGGTTTAGAATTTAGGGATGGTGGAAAGTTTCCACAAGCTCCTTAATTTTAGGGTTTAGGGATCCAATGTAGGGTTTAGGGGTATAGGGTTTAGAATTTAGGGATGGTGGTTAGAATTTAGGGTTTATAACTTAAAACCTAAATTCTTACCATATTACCCTAAAAACTAAACCCTAACCTCTACTAAACCCTGAATTCTAACCCTAAACCATAAATTCTAATCATCGTCTCTAAATTTTAAACCCCTATGCCTAAACTCCTAAACCCTACACCCTAAACTAGATCTCAAAACCCTAAAACTAAGGCACTTGTGGAAACTTTTAGTTTCCACCGCTAGTGTATTGGATATAAATCCATAACTTGTATCCTTGAAGTTTAAACATATTTTCTGTTGAAGATCTTTCAGTTACGCATGTCAGATTGACTAATTATCTACATATTTTGTTACCTTACTAAATGTAAGTTTTTAATAGTCTTAAAATTGGAATGCATGTATCAACCTTAATCTGCTTGCATTAGTCCAGATTTGATGTCAAAATGTACTACCCCTCCATCTCAATAAAATTGTCACATTTTGATTTTTGATGGCCTAAGTTTTTAAACTTTGACTTACTATATTTAAAAACTTTGAATGAAATGGTTTTTATTTTTATTTTGTAAAATTTAATTAATTAAAATATTCAGAATAATTGATGTCAAAGTTTTGACCAAAAAGTCAGATGAAATGATCCTCTAAATTTATGGGAAAAAGTTTTTTGAAAAAAGAGAAGAATTCCCACTTAAACATACGCCCATATCCGACACTTATGCACGTAAGTCTTGGTAGTATAAAGTCCATTTATTGTATGCTTTACTAGACACAAGAAACATGGTCAGCAAAATTACAAGTCTTCAAAAAGGTGTGCTCTGGAATTGTTATTATCCCTGGCCTTTTAAGCTTCATCGAGTAATTATGTTTTTTTTCTGGGCGTGAATGACAACTAGCTTTGAAAACAACTGCTTTTGTGCACATCTGCATGCGCATAAGCAACAAGATTAGTGGGTAAAGCTTATTAAGTGGAAACAAATTTCTTTCTTTTAGTGCCTCCACCATTTTCATTCTTTTGAGATTTGAAATGTTTCATTTAGCAACCTCACCAGTTATGTAGATTTTCTAGTTACTGAGAGGCAAATGTTTATCAAACCTAGAGATGGAATATTGTAACAATATACATTTTAACCTGCTCAACTTGACATCAATCATATGGAATTAGGATGGGAGTAAACATTCAGTGTGACCTGTTTTACTTGCTTCATGTTTAAGTGCTCAATGCCTTTTCTTGCTAGAGAAGTTCCATTCGATTGCATCATTGTATGTTTAACATTGCAGCAACATATTATTCACATGTTGTCTTGAAAAGGATAATTAGAATGATTAAATTGAATCATTGTCAGTTTTGATTATTCTAAATTATCTTTGTATTTATCATGTATTTTTTCTTGTTATCTTTGTATTTTAATTTATCATGTAATTATGTTTTAGTTTAATATTTGTATACAATTGTCACACTTGTCACTTTGTACCTATAAATTTTTAATGAATGCAAGAGGTTGAAGCGTGCTTGATTCATAGAATTCTTTGTTATCAGTTTTTTCACACGTCTGTTGATACTGCAGATTACAGGACTTGCTTTCTCCTCTCTTGACTCTGATTACCTCTATGTACAAGGGGTTGACTATGAGGTGACTACTTTTAAACATGCAATTTTGTTTCCTTGTGTAGATAGATTCTATAATAGAAGAATGAGTAGCGGCTTTTTAAGTAAATGTAATATATTGCGGCTTAAGTTTACATTGGAAGACCGACATTCCATCCAGCACTTCTTTTGAATATTGAGGACTGTTTGCAGGTCTTTTGTGGTCAGTGGCAAGAAAGCAGTAAGGTATTCTCATTTAGAGGAGACTCAAACTGGCTGGGATTCAGTAAGGTAATTTAAGTTATTTTGTATATTCCGGATGAAATATCCTTATCTTTTCTTTCTGAATGTTGACACTTGCAGAGACAGACACCTGTCTCTGTAGGCCACATCAGGGTGAAATTCTGTCATGAAACTGTCTTGATTGCCTTCTAAGGCCAATCTTGGGTAGGGAGTGTGACAGTAAGGACCATCTATAGTATGTTCTATGCTGAGAACTGAATGCTTTCAGGCACTGGAATTCTTAATATGATTTCCATTGCCCGGGACCAAGATCAATATAATATTTTCTTTTTGTTAAATATGGGTGTAATCTCAAAAGAAAAAATATATTTGCATCTTATTTCCTAGGCCAGCTTTCATTTAAACTGTTGGATGGAAGTCATTAAATCAATTGTTGGTGCAGTGCTCTAACAGGGATGTAATTGGCGGATGGTGTGATTCCGGTAGCATCTTCGTTGCTGACGTTGTAGCTAAAGGAGTGAAAGAGACACCTTGAGAAGTGTTGTCAGATTTTCGGAGTGGCGGTTCATTGGCCTTCAAATCCAGGAAATTGCATTCAACTTCAAAACATGTTGAATCTAAGGCTTTCATTAGTTTGAATCTGTCTGCATGCAATCACTTCGACAGCCTGGTTTCGTCCCATGTAGTCATAAACCCCTTCATCAAAACACGTTGTATTTGACTATGCATGGGTTTGTGCAATTCAGCCAATAGTTCATTGTACGGGATGTTACATACAAGGTTCATTTTTAGGGTAATTATTCGAGCGCCTTAATTGTATGGATTTGTTGACACGATTGTATGGATTTGTTGACACGTCAGAGTTTGAAAAACAAAGAAAGATCTTTTCATAAACATAATTTCATACAGAATCTATTAAATATATATTCAATTCAATATATTTAAATATATTAAATATATATAAATTATAAATAATATATATAAATAATATATAAATAATATATAAATAATATATAGAAATATATCTAGATATAAAATATAGATATAAAATAAAAAATTGAGATTTAGAATAAAATAAATAGAATAAATAAATAGAATTTCCTAATTTGAATTTGAAGGTTTTTTTATTTCTAAAATTCTAATACATATTAGATATTAGTTAGATATTCGATAATTATTCTATACACTGGCGGTAGAAATAATTTTCTTTATAAATGTCTCAATTTTGGGGTTCATAGACTTCTTTAAGGATTTAATATTTAGGGTTAAGTGTATGAGTTTTAAATTTAGATGTGGTTAGAATTTAAGGTTTATAGGTTAAAATTCAAAATTTTAATCATATTACTCTAAATTTGAAATTCTAATCTTGTACTCTAAATTAAGGGAGTTTAGGGTAACTTTTTGTTTTTACCGTTAATGTATGTGATATATATTTTTTTAATCTTTAATTAGATGGTATTGTTTAAGGGTTATTATTTCATGTGCTGGTCGTGTAAAAAATATATTTTGTACTTTAAATCCTAAAATTTTAGTCTCTAATTCTTAAACCTGAACTCTTAAAATTTAACTATAAACTTTGATTTTAAACCCTACAATTTAGACAGTAAATTAAAGCTTTAAATCTTGAATTGGGTTTGTTTGTAGAATTTTTTTTTTACTGTCGGTGCATGAAATAATTTTCTATTGTTTAATTAGAAACTTTTATTAGATGATATTGTTGCATCTAATACTTTATTCAAGTAGAAAATTTCTATCTTTTATACTTGATATATGGAAAAATATTTTATGCATTAACGCGGAAGTAATTTTTTTACAAGTGTTTTAGTTTTAGGGTTTAAAAATTAGGTTTGAGTTTAGAGTTTAAGGGATTAAATTTAAAAGCTTTAGATTTAAACAGGGACGGAGGGACATAGGGTCCGAAAGGGGATCATGCCCCCAACTAAAAAAAATATTATTTTTACTTTTGTAGAAATTTCTTTTTAGAAAAATAGATTATTTGTACAGTTATCCTCTATTTTTTAAAATATTTAAGTTTATCCTTCAACCTTAAATCCTAACTCTATCTTTAAATTTTGGGGTTATATACAAAAGGATGTGTTTGGAAAAAATGGACTGACGAAAACACTAATCATGTATTGTATTTCAATTTGTCATGTTATTTTTTAACTAAGAAAATAATAATTTATAAATGTTAATAAAAATAAAGGGTAAATTACTCAGGTGATTACGAACTACGCAATTCGTCAATTAGACCACCAAAATTTTAAATTGGTCATATTTTGACTATTGTCATTAAAAAAGACGATGTGGCAGTTAACGAAATTTGTAAAATTACACATTTGATTCATGTTATTTACCTATTATATCAAATTTATCTTAATTTTAATTTAATTAAATAAAATTAACCAACCAGATAATGACACATATTCTATCTTCACGGCCAAGAGACAGGAGGGCTTAAGCCCCAACCGTTGGGCTAACACCATTTATATGATATGATATGATAACATATTTTATTAAAGGGTTACGTTGGTGAAAAATAAATAACTCGATCTAAACCCTCAAAAATTAAACTATATAGCGGCCAATCAATTACGATTTATGGGTGTCGGGGTTTCTATTTTGCACATTAGCCGAATCTTCCTCTCTTCTTTAATCAGTTTTTTGTTTTTAATTTTACTTTTTTATTGTTATTGTTTGTTCGTTTCAGTTTGATCTTTGCACTTGAAAAATGCTGGCTTTTTGAATCAATTTTGTGATACCCTTTGTTTATTTCAGTGTAATAGTACTTAAGATCTGCTTTATATGATTCGATTCTTTTTGGGTCAATAATTTGCTTTCCTATATGATTCTGGGTGTTTTGGTTGGTGAGAAAACTGTGGAATTTGTGGGTGAAAATGTCTTCGATTACATGTTTGGTCAATGTGAAAATTGTGAAACAAGCAATGGAATGTGAAAAAATAGGTTAGTATCTGTGATATAACAACCATTTTTTAATATAATATATAATCAATGAATTAAGAATAAGTTTTTTTTTTCTTTTTTCTGGTATGAATTTTTTTGATGGCACAAGTTTAGGAATAAGAAGCTTCAGGCCTGAGTACGAATCCTATTAGTTCTCTATAATTTTCACCAACAAAGTTACCCTTTAATAAAGTATGTTATCATCTCATATCATATAAAATGGAGTTAGCCCAACAGTTGGGGCTTAAGCCCTCCTTGCTCTTGGGTGGGCGATGGATGGTCGAACTGCATGCAGAGAATTTGTTCATAATTCTGATAGATTGTGGCAGTTAAGTTTTATAAGTTGACAAGCAGTGGCGGATCCAGAATTTTTTTTGAGGGTGGGCACAAATCAAAACACTTTTTAGGATGTGTACAAATCATAAAATCTCAAAATTTCAGGGTGGGCACAAGTCATAAAATTTAAGGACTAATTCATAAAAATTATAAAAATCGAAGCTAAATGTATAAAGTTTGAAAAATTCAGGGTGGGCACATGCCCACCCAAGGTAGCATATGGATCCGCCATTGTTGACAAGCGTTTGTTCCGTTGTGGAGCCGAGCTATGGGGTGTTGATTGGGCTCCAATGTGTGTGAAATTTGCACAACTTCATCGAGTTAATAAAATAAAGATATTAATTTCACAAGTGTCTATCACTTTAGAAGGCATTCATAATGGATAAGAGGCCTTGTGATCAAATAGAACAGGCATCCGAAGATACAGTGAATACTAAAAAAGGTAGCATATCCGAAGGCTTTGAACCATACGTAGTAGGCAACGCTTACGTTAGTGACGAACGAATTGAGATACAAGATTTAAAGAAACATATGGCCTAGATGATGAATATGATGACTGCTATGACCAAAGGCAAGGGAACTGTAAAACCAGAAGAAGGGATAATCAAGAGTCAGAATGAAGACATCAATGGTCAGAATATCACTCCGAAACAAGATAACGTCTGCAAATACAACAAGTTGAACCCTTTTGTGATTTCTATCAACAAAACAGTGAGGAATACATCAGAGTCAAGCTTTCAAGAAATAAAAGTAGGTCCAGAAGAAACTCAAATAGCAAGTAATGAGAAGAAGTACATCCCTATTCCTGTAAGGTACACCGAGCTACTCCTAATGCTTATCGAGAAAAACCTTATCACCCCTGTTCATTTTGGTCCGAAAGAACCACCTTACCTGAAAGTTTACAATCGACGTGCTAGGTGCAGTTACCACGTAGGTAGTTCAGGTCACACCACAGAGAATTGTAGGGCTTTAAAGGACCAGGTCAAAAATCTTATCAAGTCGGGTATACTAAGTTTCAAAGAGGGGAAACCCCGATTCTACATTGAGACAAAAAATGCCTGAGGGGCAAAGTTGGAAGGAAGTCAGGATCCGAGGGAAGGCTTGGGTAATGCAGAAACAAGTTACTCCATCAATTTAAATTCAGAGGTCACGGATGGGGGATCTCAGAAGAGGGGGGGGGGGTTCATTCGAGTATAGCCGTTTTAGGCAAGAGAAGGATATTTTGAGTGAGAAATTGAAGAGTTTACAAGATGATCATCATGAGCTCTACTGTGTGTTTAGAAATACATGAATGTGTAATACTTTAGAAGAATGGAAAAAGAACATCGTTCGACAAAAGAATGACTTGGGACAGTGGAAGCAAAGAGGTAGGGTCAGTGAAAATAGGGCTCGATTATTGTCACAAAGGTTGGAAGAAGTCGAGAGCCGATATGATACCCTTCAGAAAAAGTTACAAGACAGCTTAGCTATAAACGAGATTTTGAAAACAAGTTTGCAACAGAGTGAAACCATATCCAACACCTTTCAATTGGAGAATGAAGCACTCAAAGAACAAACAAAAGAACTTAGGACTTCTTTGCGTACAAGTGAGATCCGTGCCGAAGCCTACAAGCAAGCTGGCTATGAAAGTGTCGAAGAGGTAACCCTCTAGCTGCGAAAAGTTGAGCGAGAAATATTAAGGAGGGACAAGGACATGAAAAGTGTCACCGCTCAAGCGTGCGAAGTGGCCCAATAGGTGGCAGATTTAGCTGACGAAGCAATGCCATTTTGTTAGAATATTGATTCGACACTAAACCATGAAGGAAAGCTGGCTCGTTTGTTGGGTGATATTAGAAAGTTAGGGGTTAGGGCTTATCAGTATCTATAAAGCTTGGAAAAATAATGTCTGATGTAATGAGCCTTTTTGTTTAATTAAAGTCTTTCTACGATGATCACTTTGCGACTAATATCTCATTGCATTACATTTCGTTGATTCAAAAATATTCCAAATTATGGAATTTTTTTATAAAATAGAAGATATTCTGTGATATATAGAGATTGATAATGCTACAGTCGAAAATAATCCAAACCCAAAGTAAATACAGAGGAGACAAAAGTGGGGCACCAAGTACGGAAGGCCTGTAGAATATTGTCAATCTTTTATATGCAGATATCCTATCTTTATAAAAATCCTTTTTAAAGGATAATTGGAGAATCAACACCTCATTTGCATTCATTACGATAATTCATACTCATTGATTTCCTTTTACATTTTAACATTTATGATGCATTTCACACATTAATTAAATAAATAATTAAATTTCACGGGCTCGATGGCAGTGTTTGAAGACCAGTTGTGAGAAAAAAATGGAGCAAAGACTAGAACAATTAGAAGATAGATTTAAGAAAGAGCTCAATAAGAAAGAAAAAATGGATGTTTTCGATGCAAGAGAGCTTTGCCTAGTCCCTGATTTGGTCATTCCTCCAGATTTCAAGGCTCCTAGATTTATGCAGTATGATGGTAATAGTTGCCCGAAGGTTCACCTGACTATGTTTTGCAGAAAAATGGAAGGTTACTTGAAGGATGAAAAGTTGTTGATCCATTACTTCCACAATAGCCTGACGGGACCGACAGCAGTATGATATAACCGGTTGAGTAGAAAACAGATTCAATCCTAGAGTGATTTAGCTAGTGCCTTTTTGGAGCAATATAGATATGCCTTCGATTTAGCACCGACTCAACAATTTCTGCAAGACATGAAGATGAGGCTGTTGAGTGTGTAAAAGTTCTATTATTTACACCTTTTTTAACCCATATTTCTGCTGCATTCAAGCATCATTGCATTGCATTTAGGTTAGTTTTCAGTAAAACATCACAAATGGATTAAAAGCACGGATTCTACTAAAAGATGGCTATTTTTGCAGGTATCTGCCACAGTAGACGTTGAAGGCAGGCGCAGGGCAGAGAAGCAGGAGAGCTGAACTGGGCAAGCAGACGAAGAAGACGAAGCTGCCATGGACCTGTCGTGACAGCAAGGTGACAGCAGATTTATGAAGAGGAAAAGTAAAGTGGACCTCGATAGATAGAGAAAAATCTGCCCGTCTGTCGTGTGAAAGCCAAATATTTTTCCAAGCCCCGGATCAAAAGATATGTCAAGCCAAAGCTCAAGGAGAGGAAATTCCTAGAAACAAGGATGGCGGCTGCAAAGTAGGAATCCTTAGAGATTAGGTCTTTATTAGAATCTTACTTTTAATTAAAGTTGTAATCCTTGTTACCTTAGATAACTTGAGCCCAAAGCTTATATAAGGGCATAGATTTAACCTAGGCATCATAGAAGACCCCATATCCGAAACCTAAACCCCCTGCCGTTTACCCGTCACCGACATGTTCTAAATTTCCCCTAGGGCTACGGGTTGTTTTGTAAAGTAGTTGCAAGGGTTGTTTTGTTTTAGGATTTTTCAGTTCAATAAAATAAACTTCAAGTTCTCTTATTTTGGTTTTAACATCTTGCAAGAGCATCGGGAGAGCATTGTGAGGTTATCCATTTACTTAGCATCGGGAGAGTTAAGTATACGAAGGAAATAAGAGCGAGTTCGGGCAAGGTTAAGTGGCTAAAGAAGAATTCATACACATCGGTGTTCATCCTTCGATTCACGCCGGGAGGTATCATCAAAGACGTGTTCATCGACAGACTTGGACCTAGGGATAGGACAAGGCAGATCTGGGATTCTTGCCAAGCTTGAAGTACGAAGTTGGTGAGTCTGCTGACGCGACAGCCAACGGACAGCCGCCGCGACAGGTGCTGTCGGCGACGGGAGCGACAACAGAACTGAAGTTCCTAAGCAATTCAATACCTGCACTACCGAGCAATTCAATACCAGCCCATTCTCTCCATCTTGATAAACTCAATCCTTTTATTTGCGTTTTTATTTTATTATTCTCGTGACAAAACTCTTAATTATTTCCTTTACTTTCGTGCAGTAAACAAGGTGAAGCTATTAGCCCAATCCCTGTGGAGACGATATCCGATACTTCGTATCATTTTACTACTTGCGTCGTGTACACTTGCACTACCATTGCGATAGACTCTTTTACACGCAACAAGTTTTTGGCGCCGTTGCCGGGGATTGGCAACATAACTACATCTTTCTTTTATTGCACTTTTCGTTTTTATTTTTATTTCTGTTTTCGTTTTTATTTCTATTTTCTTTAATTTTTCTTTTTTGTTTTCAACTCTTGCTTTTCACGAGGTTTTCTTGTTTATGCGCAGATCTAAAAGAGGTGAAGATCCTGAGTATCCATTAGATCCGGAAATTGAACGTTCCTTCAGTCTCAAGAAACAACTTCGCCGACTTTTAGAAAGAAACAAATACCTTGAGGAACAGTTAGAGAAGATGGGCCAAAACCAACCTGCCGGCGGTCTTATACCACCCATTGGCGATAACCACCCGCCTGTCGGTAACCCGCCCGCAGCAGATGGACGACGGTCATGTCGTGACTACATGCTGAACGATCATGTAGAGTTGGAGACCACGCTGCCGGATATTGATGTTGACAACTTCGAACTTAAGCCTGTCATGTTTAGTATGATCAACAACGCCGGGCAGTTTAGTGGTTCTGCGACAGACGATGCTAGGGAGCATCTCAAAACATTCCAGGAGATCTGTGGTTCGTTTAGACTACCAGGAATTAGTCCGGAGATAATGAGGCTTCGGTTATTCCCCCATTCATTGAGGGACAGAGCTAAAACTTGGTGGAATAAACTTACACCGGGTTCCATTATGACTTGGGCAGATCTAACTCGTGAATTTTTATCTCATTTTAATCCTTCGCATTTATCTGAGCGATTACGTAACGAAATTGCTACTTTTCAACAGGAAGACGACGGGCCGATGCACGAGGCTTGGGACAAATTTACTACTCTTCTTCGGAACTGCCCAATGCATGGATTCCCCGTCTGGAATCAGGTAACTAAGTTCTATAATGCTGCTAACTTACAAACTCGCATTCGGATTGATTCTGCAGCAAATGGATTATTATTGGATAAAGATCCGGACGAGGCGTTGCAAGTTCTGAAAAACCTGGCCAAAAATGAGGAGCAGTTTCCGACAGCTAGAAGAGGGGGTAAACGGGTACTTGCGGTCAAGGACTATGAGGCCGACAGCACTTTGAAATCACAGGTAGCATTCCTTACTAAAGCAATGAAACACTTATTAAATGAAGATGAATTACGAGGATTTACTGTCGAGGAAGTTTGTGCTATCTGTGAGGGAAATCATAGTAGGGAAGAGTGCCCGATAAATATAGAAGAGGGAAAATATGTTGGAAATTATAAGCCGAATTACAATTCCAACAACTATAATCCCAATTGGAGGAAAGATCCCAAATTTTCCTAGAGTAACCCTAACAATGCCCTGAATCCACAAGCTTATAATCAGAATCAGGGAGGTCCTAGATTGTTGACAAGACAGCAGCTGCCGCCGCAACAGCCGCAGCAACTGCCGCCGAATTTGCCGCCGCACCTGCCGCCACAGCAGCAACAACAGCCACCACCTGCCACGAGTAGTGTATTGGAACAGACTCTGGCCACCTTTATGTCTCAGACCGGTACGTATATGGAGAATATAAATCAGTTTGTCAAGAAGACGGAAAACTTTATAGATAAAACCGAGATGAGAATGACAAATCATGAGGCTACGTTGAAATCTCTAGAGACACAAACGGGTCAGGTGTCGCAACATATTAAGCCAAGGCAGAATGGAGGATTCCCTAGCAATACTGAAAATGCTAGACCGCCCCCACATGAGCAATGTAAGGCGATTACTACTAGGAGTGGGAAAAAGCTACCAGGGCCGGAAAAAGAAGCTGAAACAGAAAAGGAACCTGCCTTGGATAAACTTGCCGAGGAAGCTGCCCCGACAGGTGATAAACAGACTGCTGCCGATGAGCCTGTCACGACAGCAGAAGCGACAGAGGAGAAAAAAGATGATTACCGTCCTCAGATTCGCATGCAGTGGGAAGGACGTATTGCTGATTACCGTCCTCCACCACCCTTCCCTCAACGGATACAGCAAGCTAAGCATGAATCTCAACTTAAAAAGATTTATGATATTTTTAAGCAGGTCCATATTAATATTCCGTTGTTAGATGCTGTTAGGGAGATGCCCGGTTATGCTAAATTTCTCAAGGATGTTATGTCGAAAAAATCTAAACTTGGGGAATTTGAAACGGTAAAGATGACAGAAGGTTGCATGAGTATTCTTCATCGGCAGCCACCCCAGAAAAAGAAGGATCCGGGGAGCTTCATCATACCTTGCGTAATCGACGACAAATTTGTGGGTAAGGCACTTTGTGATCTTGGTGCCAGTGTTAATCTAATGCCCAAATCTGTTTTTCAGAAGTTAGGTATTGGCAAGGCGCGGCCCACGACAGTTACTCTACAGCTAGCCGACCGCTCTTACGTTCACCCCGAGGGAAAAATTGAAGATATTTTGGTAAGAGTGGATAAGCTTATTTTTCCTGCTGACTTTCTTATTTTAGATTGTGAGGCAGACGAAAACACACCAGTTATCCTAGGGCGACCCTTCTTAGCCACGGGAAGATCGTTGATTGATGTGGAGAAAGGAGAACTCACCATGCGAGTAAACGATCAAGAGATTAAGTTGAATGTTCTCCAAGCAATGAAACATGCTGATGTGGACGAGGAATGCAAGGCCATCATTGAGGTGACCTTTGATCACCCCTGCATCAGGTCGGGCTGCCGTGATATAAAATTTGGTCACTGCTGCGACAGCCACCTACAAGCCTGTCACGACAGCGATGACGACAGCAACGACGACAACACCAACGACAGTGACTCCTCTGAAGCTGTTACATCTGATACTGAAGGTCAGGAGGAGATAAACTGGTTAGATCATCGTCCAGGTAAGTTATTCGAACCTTTGAATTACACTTCGGATAACCATTTAATCCAAAAGCCTTCTACTGTTGAACCACATGTCTTGGAACTTAAGCCCCTGCCAGGGCAGCTTAAATATGCTTATCTTGGTTGCAATGATACACTGCCCGTAATCATCTCTGCTAAGCTGCCGCAGGAACAGGAACGACAGCTGATCGACATGTTAAGGCAGCACAAAAAGGCGATTGGATGGACGATAGCAGATATACAGGGCATTAGTCCGGCGATATGCATGCACAAAATCCTCCTAGAGGAAGATCATAAGCCGACGATTGATGCCCAAAGGCGGTTAAACCTAGCGATGAAGGAGGTAGTGCGTAAAGAGATAATTAAATGGTTAGATGCTGGTATTATTTACGCCATCTCCGACAGCAAATGGGTAAGCCCGGTGCAATGTGTTCCAAAGAAAGGAGGAATGACCGTGGTAACCAACGAAAACAATGAGTTAATCCCAACCAGGACTGTGACCGGTTGGAGGGTTTGTATGGACTATCGGAAGCTTAACAAAGTTACCCGAAAGGACCACTTTCCTTTACCCTTTATTGATCAAATGCTTGATAGATTAGCGGGTAAGCCTTACTATTGTTTTCTTGATGGTTACTCAGGTTATAACCAGATTGCTATTGCACCGGAAGATCAAGAAAAAACGACTTTTACATGCCCCTACGGAACATACGCATTTAGGAGGATGCCGTTCGGCCTCTGTAACGCACCTGCCACCTTCCAAAGGTGCATGATGGCTATATTCTCCGACATGGTAGAGGACTTCCTTGAGATTTTCATGAATGATTTTTCCGTCTTTGGAGACGATTTTGAAAGCTGCCTCGGCAATCTTCAAAAGGTACTTGAAAGATGCGAAAAAGCTAACCTTGTGCTAAATTGGGAAAAATGCCACTTTATGGTGGATGAAGGGATAGTCCTTGGCCATAAGATTAGCTGCCGTGGGATAGAAGTCGACAGGGCCAAGATAGAAGTCATAGAGAAGCTGCCGCCGCCAACCACAATCAAGGGCATTAGGAGTTTTTTAGGGCATGCGGGTTTTTATCGGAGATTCATCGCAAATTTCTCGAAAATCACGAAGCCCCTATGCCATCTCTTAGAGCAGAACCGACCCTTTGACTTTAATGAGGAATGTACTGAAGCATTCAAGGTTCTGAAGGAAAAGCTAGTGACAGCCCCCATAGTACAACCACCAGACTGGACACAACCATTTGAAATTATGTGTGATGCTAGTGATTATGCTGTCGGGGCAGCACTTGGGCAGCGCAAAGATAAGCTGTTTCACGTCATATACTATGCCAACAAGACGTTAAATGACGCCCAAGTGAACTACACCACCACAGAAAAGGAGCTGTTAGCTGTGGCGTTCTCCATCGACAAGTTTCGTTCCTACATACTTGGGACGAAAGTAATAATACACACCGACCATTCTACCCTAAAGTATTTGTTCGCAAAGAAGGATGCAAAGCCTAGATTGATACGGTGGATCTTGCTTTTACAAGAATTCGACCTTGAGATCAAGGACAAAAAGGGGACAGAAAATCAGGTGGCAGACCACTTGTCGAGGTTGGAGAAGGGACAGAGTCTACCATTAGATGAGACACACATATTGGAGACCTTCCCTGATGAGCAGCTCTTTGCTGCCGCAATCACTGTCGCGACAACCATGACGGCAGGTAAGTCTTCTGACCTTCCTTGGTATGCTGATTTCGTTAATTTTATAGTTAGCGGAATATTACCTTCTGATCTTAATTACCAAGCCAGGAAGAGGTTCCAAAATGATGTTAAGCATTATTATTGGGACGAACCTCTTCTTTTCAAAATGTGCGCAGATCAGGTTATAAGGAGGTGTATACCACAAGAAGAGCAAGAAGACATTCTCCATCACTGTCATGCTTCACAATATGGAGGACACTTAGGAGGAAATAAGACTGCTGCCAAGGTGCTGCAGTCAGGGTTCTACTGGCCGACATTATATAAAGATGCACATGAATTTTACAAAAACTGTGACAAGTGCCAGCGGACAGGCAACATCTCGAGAAGAAACGCGATGCCACTGCAGAACATTTTAGAAGTCGAGATCTTCGACGTTTGGGGGATTGATTTTATGGGACCTTTTCCATCTTCGTGTGGAAATCTTTACATCCTCCTAGCAGTGGATTATGTCTCCAAGTGGGTAGAAGCAATCGCAACTCAAAAGAATGATGCCAAAACGGTCCAACAGTTTTTGCACAAAAACATTTTTTCTAGATTTGGCATCCCTAGGGCGATTATCAGTGATGAAGGGAGACATTTTGATAATAGGGTAATTGCTGCCGCCTTGAAGAAATATGGTGTCAAGCACAGGATCGCGACAGCATACCACCCACAGACCAATGGACAGGCTGAAATTTCCAATAGGGAAGTGAAGAACATTCTTGAGAAGATGGTTAAACCAACTAGGAAGGACTGGTCTTTACTTCTAAATGATGCATTATGGGCATACAGGACAGCTTTCAAGACTCCATTGGGCATGTCTCCATACCGACTGAATTATGGGAAAACCTGTCACTTGCCTGTCGAGATCGAGCACAAAGCATATTGGGCAATTAAGGCAGTGAATATGGACTTAGACAAGGCAGGCCAGAAAAGGTTATTAGATCTGAACGAGATTGAAGAATTACGGACAATGGCCTACGACAACGCAAGGATTTACAAAGAAAAGACTAAGAAGTGGCACGACAAGAAACTGCTGCCACGACAGTTCTGCCCAGGGCAGCTTGTGTTGCTGTTTAATTCTAGACTTAAACTCTTCCCAGGAAAGCTAAAGTCTAGATGGTCTGGCCCGTTCCAAGTGATTCAAGTTTTTCCCCATGGTGCCATCACAATTCAATCATTAAAAGATGAGCACCAATTCAAAGTCAATGGACAACGCCTTAAGCATTATCAGGGGACTGAAGCCCAGGAATACAGGAAGTGGTTACTTTAGGTGATGCCCCACAAGGCATCCCTAATTTAACCTAATTTTTATTTTTATTTATTTCATTATTTATTATTATTTATTAGGAAATTAGGTTTATTTTATTCGAATAATGTTTTGTTTTTCCAATTTCAGTTTTTAGGAAATAAAGGAGTCAAGAAGAAAAGGAGAAGTGAACCAAGCCCACCGCCCATCCATCAGCCCAATAAAGCCCATTTATGGAAACCTGTCGTTTCGGCTGCCGCCGCGGACGGATATGACAGGCTATCAACAGACTGACATGGCAGACACAGAAGCGTGCGGCAGACGCGTAACAGACGCATAAATGCGTGTTAGACGCGTCAGACACGCTAAATCCAATCTGCCGCCCCGTTATTCCCGCCTGCCGTTGCAGCATTAAATGGGCAGCTACTCGACCGCTATAAAACCCCATTCTCATTTTCATTTTTTCTCACTTCTGCTTATTCTTCTTTGCTTTCTCCTCTAGTTTTATTTGCTTTCTTCAGATTTCACAACCCTTGCAACCAACATGTCTACTAGACAGACCCGTCGTAGTGCTGCCTCAACATCCTCCTCAGCAGCAGCAACGCCCTTTGCCAACAAGGAGTTATGGGAGGAACGTGGCTTCGTATACATCCGCAAGGCACCCCACATGGGACTCCGACCGTTCATTGTACGGGCTATCACGGCTCAACTATGGGAGCACTTCGCGGAACAACCGGCAGAGCTCAATGACACACTAGTCCGGGAATTCTATGCTGCCATAGACAGCAAAACGGCGACATCTGTCACCGTTCGAGGTGTCAAGGTGCCCTTCACTGCCGACAGCATCAACCACATGTTTGGCCTCTTCTTCGGCCCCGATGATGATGCTCACCAGAAATTTCTTGACACCCTCGATGCTGCCGCTTATGATGCTGTCATGATGGAGTTGACAGAGGAGGGAACATCATGGACAACCAGCAAGAAGAACCCCCACTCCGTCAACAGGGGGAAGCTCCTCCCGGAAGCAAAACTTTGGAACGCTTTCATCAAAAAGCGTATCCTGCCGTCTTCCCACCACACGACAGTCAACCGGCAGCGGCTCGCCCTCATTCATTCCATCATGCACGACAGGCCTATCATCGTGGGCCGATATATGAGGGACAACATCCTGGACTGCGCCTTCCGCTCTGACTCCCGCCTCTGCCTGCCGTTTACAATCACTTCCCTCTGTCGATGTGCTGTTATCCCCGAGGAAGCCTCCGACAAAATAAGAAAGGGCAGAGGCTGGACAGACAACAACATCAACAGCCTCATGGAGCTGGTCGTGGCTACACCGGTCTCCTCTTTCAACCCAGCCGGCTCCCCAGAAGAATCATCGGAGGAGCCTGCCCCAAAACCTGCTGCCGCCACCACTCCGACAGACCAGTCTGCCCTCCTCCTTGCTACGCTACAACGGGTAGAGGAACGACAAATGGGATTGATGACGTTCATTCGGGACTTCACAAACTCGACGGTAAATTTTATTACCCAAACTTTGAATTTTTCTGATGTTCAATTCCCTACTTTTCCTGCCCATTATTTCCGTATCCCCACCCCTGTCCATACCCCTGTTCACACACCCACACCACCTGCCTCTCCGCATTCCCACTCGACTGCTTCCACCACATCACCTGCCCCGACGGCAGCAGGCAGCCCACCGGCAGACACCTCTCCTAGAGGAACAAAGCGACCTGCCTCCGATGACAGCCCGCTGATCCGGAGGAATTTGGAGAGGGAATTTACACCGGTCAAGAGGATTAAACACGTAGCAGACAAGAAAAGGCTGCCCAAGGCTAGCACCACCACCAGCAGCTCTTGGGACAGTGGCAGCAGTTCCGATGTCCAACTCGTGGAGCAACCTGCCCCTGAACCTGCCCAACCTCCTCCACAGCCCAGACGCCGCCGTCAGATCCGTGTCAGCAGCAGCAGCGAGGACAACGACTAAAAATTTAAGTTTTTATTTTCCTCTTATTGCTGCCTGCCTTTATCTTTTGTGATGTACTTTTCTTTATTTTTTTCTGTCTTTTCATGTCATTTTGCATTGAGGGCAATGCAACCCTCGAGTTTGGGGGTGGCAACCCTCCATCATTAATGGAGTCTTATGCACATCTTTTTATTTGTTGTGTCTTATTATTTATTTAAGTTCTCTTAAAAAAATCAGAAAAATTAAACTGTTGGCTTAAAACTGTGAAGTTAGCTTACCTGTCATGACAGCTCTGTCGTGGCAGCATCTTTAGGACAGGTTAAGGAGAAGTTTAGAGCCTTTCTATAGTTCTGGAAACTTAAACACCTTTGTGACTGTTATATTGCTTAGATTTCTTTTAGCCAAACTAGAATAGGAAGCTTAGAACTTGAATAGCCCCTAGAGGTGCCTAACACTGGCTCTAGGAAAGAAGTTTAGCAAAAGAAAATTAAAAACCTAGAGGTGCCCGAAACCGGCTCTAGGAAGCTAACTAGAGGTGCCCGAAACTGGCTCTAGAAAAATTTAGCTTGAAAATAGAAGAAAAAGAAGCATGAAAATGTGCCTTCTAAAAAAATAAACTTTGGCATAAAAATTCGAGTTAAGAAGTTGAATATTCTAGTGAAACTAAGAGAGTCTTAGCATATAACTGTTCACAAGCATGCACACACTGCACGAGAGCTATAGGGAGATTCCGGACAGATCCTAACCTTTCCGACAGGTTGCTGCCGCCATAGAGAATGAGCGACGGGTAAGGGACAGTTCACTGTTTGAAGGCCAACACAAAAATTTTCATTTTTCTTTTAGTTTTAATTGCTTGAGGGCAAGCAAAAACTTGAGTTTGGGGGTGTGTTGAGTGTGTAAAAGTTCTATTATTTACACCTTTTTTAACCCATATTTCTGCTGCATTCAAGCATCATTGCATTGCATTTAGGTTAGTTTTCAGTAAAACATCACAAATGGATTAAAAGCACGGATTCTACTAAAAGATGGTTATTTTTGCAGGTATCTGCCACAGTAGACGTTGAAGGCAGGCGCAGGGCAGAGAAGCAGGAGAGCTGAACTGGGCAAGCAGACGAAGAAGACGAAGCTGCCATGGACCTGTCGTGACAGCAAGGTGACAGCAGATTTATGAAGAGGAAAAGTAAAGTGGACCTCGATAGATAGAGAAAAATCTGCTTGTCTGTCGTGTGAAAGCCAAATATTTTTCCAAGCCCCGGATCAAAAAATATGTCAAGCCAAAGCTCAAGGAGAGGAAATTCCTAGAAACAAGGATGGCGGCTGCAAAGTAGGAATCCTTAGAGATTATGTCTTTATTAGAATCTTACTTTTAATTAAAGTTGTAATCCTTGTTACCTTAGATAACTTGAGCCCAAAGCTTATATAAGGGCATAGATTTAACCTAGGCATCATAGAAGACCCCATATCCGAAACCTAAACCCCCTGCCGTTTACCCGTCACCGACATGTTCTAAATTTCCCCTAGGGCTACGGGTTGTTTTGTAAAGTAGTTGCAAGGGTTGTTTTGTTTTAGGATTTTTCAGTTCAATAAAATAAACTTCAAGTTCTCTTATTTTGGTTTTAACATCTTGCAAGAGCATCGGGAGAGCATTGTGAGGTTATCCATTTACTTAGCATCGGGAGAGTTAAGTATACGAAGGAAATAAGAGCGAGTTCTCTAGTTTATAGTTGAACTATCTTGTGCCTAGGGATATGGCAAGGTTAAGTGGCTAAAGAAGAATTCATACACATCGGTGTTCATCCTTCGATTCACGCCGGGAGGTATCATCAAAGACGTGTTCATCGACAGACTTGGACCTAGGGATAAGACAAGGCAGATCTGGGATTCTTGCCAAGCTTGAAGTACGGAGTTGGTGAGGCTGCTGACGCGACAGCCAACGGACAGCCGCCGCGACAGGTGCTGTCGGCGACGGGAGCGACAACAGAACTGAAGTTCCTAAGCAATTCAATACCTGCACTACCGAGCAATTCAATACCAGCCCATTCTCTCCATCTTGATAAACTCAATCCTTTTATTTGCGTTTTTATTTTATTATTCTCGTGACAAAACTCTTAATTATTTCCTTTACTTTCGTGCAATAAACAAGGTGAAGCTATTAGCCCAATCCCTGTGGAGACGATATCCGATACTTCGTATCACTTTACTACTTGCGTCGTGTACACTTGCACTACCATTGCGATAGACTCTTTTACACGCAACAAGTTTTTGATCGGCAGAGGCCAAATGAGACCTTCAAGGAATATGCTCTAAGATGGAGAAGTTCGGCGGCACAAGTTTAGCCTCCCATAATCGAAGAAGAAATGACTCCCCTATTCCACAAAACTCTTCCCATCCCATTCTTTGATAAATTCCTAGAGAAATCAAGAAGCAGATTTGAGGATTTCATGAAGATAGGGGAAAGAATAAACTATGCGATCCAAGAAGGAAAATTGAGATTTAAGTCTAAGTGCCAATTCGAAGAAGTAGAAGGAGAGATAAATGAGTGCCACTTCCAAAGTCCTCGTAATCTCAAAAGAGGAAGAAATGCTGATTTTTTCTGTGCCATCAAGGAAAAATTCTTGAACAAGTGCAAACTTGGAGGTATTTGGAGTATCCATTGCAGACGTTTGGCCTCATTTGGTTGAAGGTCACTATCTTACTCCCAGACCGATGAAAAACATATCTGATCCATCTGCCCACAGTTTTAACCCGAATAACACCCGTGATTTCCATATGGGGGCAACAGGGCACCCTACCAGGAAGTGTAGACCGTTGTTGGAAGAGGTCAAGAAGCTGGTCAGTAATGAGGTCCTAGCCTAAGAATTAATTCACCTGTGGAAAACACAAAATTAAGACAAGTCTGCATCATGCCAAGAAGGCCAAAATAAAATGGTCCCTATGCTTGAATTTTTACCTTTTACAAAGATGCTAGTTTGACTTTGGTTTCCCCTTTGTGAGAACAATCCGCGGAATAAACTCTATGGCTTAAGTCCTAAAGTCATGGAAACATTTTTAAAGACATATGTCTATTTATTTTGTTAGGATGGAAAATCCTATCTTCTGTATTCTCATTTAGAAAATATTTTTACATTCTTCGATTCTTTAAACATTTCATTCATTGTTATGGGGTAGTTTTTTTCTCCCATGCACACATACAATTTTTTGTTTTTCCATACATACATATATATGTATATATTGTTTTATACTTTGATTCAAGTCTAAAAAATCAATCATAAGATGCATATGCTTAGAAAAGATTGAATGTTGTGGAGACATTGCAAATGTGAGTATCTAATATCTATTTGGGCCAACAGAGAAACAAAACGAGTGTTTGGATAATGGGCACACCCATTTAGGAATACCTTCTAAGGCATTTGTTATTTAAGATCCTTGAGATGAGTGTTAACTCTAAAACCCCTACCCCCTAAAGACTTTCTATAGATGTCTATGAATGAGATGACAAATGGCATTCTTTGACTTCCCTTTCATAAAGTAAGAAAATACACTCACTGTTATCCCATTTTTTAGCCTGATCATTTTTTATAGAACCCAAACCAATGATCACCTTCATATTGGGGGCAAAAAGGATCAAAATTTTGTTACAAAATAAAAGTCGCCCGATTTTTAATGAGCAAGATTTGAGAACATATACATGAGATACAGAGGTCAGAGAAACATTAGAAGGCATTAATGAAGAATTTTGCCAACAAAAGAGAAAAAGCATTTGAGAATAAAAGCATTGAATCGAAAGGTGCAATAAAGGAATAGAAGAATTGTACACAATCATGCATCCAAATGAGTACCAATTTTGAAGAACCATGGATGACCAATCATCTTTGAGTAGAAAGTAAGTATCAATATTGATCCAGGATACGAGTCAGTCTAAGTTTACAGTATAAAGAAATGAACTCTAGAGTGAAAACTCAAAGATGGGCAGTTTAGAGTGATTAAAGAAACAAAAAAAAAACAAAAGAAAGAAGAGGGGAAAGAAAGAAAGATCAATTTATATGAGCATACCGAAACCAGACAGTGCAAGAGTAAAGGTATGATTGGAAAGTTATACAAATTCTGGAAGGTTTGAAACTCGTGAATTTCGAGTCAGAACAAAAATTGGGTCAGATTTACCTGGTCTAAAATTTAAAAGAAGGAAAAGAACTCTAGGGTGAAAACCCAAAAATGGACAGTCTAGAGCGATCCAAGGAAACAAAAAAAATCCTCATCTGAGCACACTTCAGTCATGAATTATAAAGATGATATTGCTCGAAAATGATCCTTGGTTTTCCATGACCCTTGAAAACTTACTTGAGCTTATATACCCCTTCTTTCGTAACTGTGAACCAGGGCCTACATTACAAGCCTATAAAGACCATTCTGATCATACATAGATGTATTAGTTGAATGAGAATGTCTTCAGATGACATTCCGCCAAAGGGATAACCTTGTCTCAAGGAACGTCAAATTTCAAATGCCTGATCGACACCAAATGAGAGAAGGATGGGGCATGGTGAGATAGTGAGATCAAGAGAACCACCTAAAAAGGGGTTAGAGATTAGGTATGGGAATCGTTTCTCTCAAAACCTAATAGATCAGAAGAGACTATACATGTGCATATATCATCGCAACATTCAAAATCTTCTAAGCATACGCTTCATTCAGATTGATCTTTGACAATTTGAAGCAAATGTGTTATTGTATTTGATATTTTGGGTCGAACATTAGTTTTTTTTTAAAAATGTTTGGCTTTTACTCCATTTTTTATTTTCCCCTGAACATAATTTTTAAGAATGTTTGGCATTTACTCCGATTTTGATTTCGCCTGAACATTAGTTTTTTTTTAAAAAAAATGTTCGGCATTTTTTTTCTTCAAATTTTGATTTTTAAAATACCTATAATTTTTTCTCGAACAGTGGTTTTCAAAATGTTTGGCAGTCTCTTCAAGTTTTGTTTTTTTAAATGACTGCCATCTTTTCAAAATGGCATTTTTTATAGTAAGAATTAAAGCATAGGGACCTAGAATTGGTTGCCTCCGAGATGCTTCGTTACATTTGATAAAGAAGATTGAGCTTACAAGATGAGTTCACATGAATTGAGGCATTTCGTTCGCCCAAATTTCAAAGTAGACGAAGACTCTGCATATTGAGTCAAAGACGAGAAAATGTCAAGCATGATACTGAATGGGGGCGATGAGATAATGAAAGTCCCTATATGAGAGTAGTATAGGGACTAGAAGAGGAACTTACGAAGCTAAGTGGAGACCGTGAAGATTAAGAAGAGAAAGAGTTACTCACACAAGAAAAAAAACGCAGGTCAAATACAAGATAGAGATTCAATGAATGAAGATGAAGACTAAGGAGCATACTTAGAGATATGAAGTGAAATCCGAGAATAACCTTTCAGGGAATAGGGTTTTAAAGATGGATTTAAAAAGAAAAGACATAGGAAAAAGAAAAGAAGAAGAGAAAGAGAAAAGAAGAAAATATTACATTGAATGCATCGCCTAGAGATCCTCGTGTTAGGGGCACGCTAATTTAGAAACATTTTTTTTGTTTTAAACAGATATTTGAAGATTACGGTCTGCAGCTTCATGTTGAAGAAGTAGATCTTATTGAAGATTTCCATTGGTAGCCTATTGGCGCGAATCCTATTTAAGAAATATTTTGGTATCTTGTTGGCGTGAATACTTACCATAAGTCCTTCGGGCCATCAGTAAGTCTTTCGGGCATGATGATAAGTCCTTCGGGCTTGGTGATAACTCCTTCGAGCCATCAGTGAGTCCTTCCGGCAATCAGTGAGTCCTTCAGGCATGATGCTAACCTTAATATGATGTCAAGACCGATATAAATCGGGGCATCATTTTAAGGGATTGGTAACTTGTTGGCGTGAATCCTATTTAAGAAATATTTTGGTAGCCTGTTGGCGTGAATCCTTATCTTAAGTCCTTCAGGCCATAGTAAGTCTTTCGAGCCTAATTATAAGTCCTTCGGGCCACCGATAAGTCTTTCGAGCATGGTGATAAGACCTTCGAGCCATCAGTAAGACCTTCGGGCATGATGTCAAGCTTTCTTTTTTATGTCGAGATGAGTACAAATCGGGGCATTGAAGAGTTTGAAGCTTGAAATAATTGGTCGAGGAAGAGCGAAAAGTTCCATAAGAACCCGTGGTTTCTTTAATCACTCATTTTTTTCTATATAATAATATGGGTGTTTATTACTATTACTATTACTATTACTATGGGCTATGATGTAAAAATGAAAAAAAAAATAAAAATACATTACATTTAAAAAATAAAGCCCACTTAAATATTAATGTTCAGTCCATTACAAAAAGAGACCATTTGGGCCCAATCTAATTTAAAAAAAAACAAAAACCCTAATTTTATCCCCTCATTTTCTCACAGCCGCCCTCCCACCGTTGGATCCAGATATGATCCAACGGTCGAGATCCAAAACTGAAGAGGCAAGGATCGCGCATGCGTTACACGCGCTGGCCATTCGCATTCCACGCGCGCGTGTGTGGCACGCTGAGGCTGTTGGAGTCCTCCCCGCCACGTGTCCGCATCTGAATGGTGACGAGTCACCGCCAAAAGCCATCATGACCATCCATTTCCGAGCCAAATCCAACTGTCCACCACTACGAAATCAACGGCCGAGATGCGGCCGGCATGCGAGTGGCCGAAAATGAAGATTAGATTGTCAGAAACAATAAAAAATAATGATTGTAAAAATCTTTATAATAAACATAGATTGTAAATGTAAAGGGGGAAGTTTTTTACTACGAATCAAAAAACAAAAAAAAAGAGTCTTGAGATCGAGGTAATCACTTTTTTCTTCCTTTCGTTTTATATTTTTCTATTTCGAACGCAAAAAAAGAGAGACAAAAAAGCTTACCTTTTTCGATCTAAGTCGTTTCATGCTTTGATGACCAAGCATAGCCGCATCACCGCCTTGAATGATTAGAAAACGAACGAGTAAAAATGTTGGAGTATGCCCAAAGACCAATCATATGATGATTGAATAGACATACTATTTTACTAGATTTATCAAGTAATGGCATTGCCGTTATTATCATTTGGTATGTTTCTGTGCATCAAACTAACCATTGGATAATAATGTCCATACGATAATACGATTATTGTTAAATAGAATCCTTAGTCGAATATTATTACGGGTATTGACAATGATAATATATAAAGACTAATATGTGGTTGATTGATAACAAGTGATGTAATTGACATAGAGATGTCAAAATCAACACATAAGTATTTGTTAGAGAACAACATACTGGATTGACCCGCTATGAGCATGTTTCTTGGGTAACTATGTGATAGTCACAACATTGCTCATGATAAACATATGTATGATCCTCAGACTTGAGATCAACATGATTTCAACATAAAGATTTACGTATTTCGACATAGTCAAACGTGTGTCGTAACTGACTACATTATAAAGACTGATGATTGGATACGTGATGACCTATGTAGTGAAATATGGTTGATCAAGAAAGGATTTGTCCCTCCTACATAATGGGAGAAATATCTTCGGCCACTTGATTGAGTGAGATTAGAAAATGCATGGCCATGCTCGAATATTATGATATGAGATATCATAGAGATTCGTTTATAATAATCTACTCAAGACATCAAGAAACACTAGATGGACAACGCAAGTGTGACTAACCCATGACTTGTGTTCATCTAAGATATAAAGGACAAAAGGATAAAATACACAAAGAAAGTTTATTCAAGAATTAGGAAAGTCAAACCATGACTTCATGCAACTTAGGTAGCAATGATGTATTGCTAGATGCCACTCATTGTTTGTAAAATTAGAACATTTCTAATTTTGCTGCTAACGTTGCTTGAACCTACAAGGGTCACACCCTTTGAATGAAACGAACAAAATTGGAAACCATACTCCCTATTTTAGGGAGGTTGCCGAAAATCCCCTATGGGATAAGGGAAATCGGCAATTCCCTTAAATGGGAATAATATTGGATAAATATTGTATTTATCAAATATTATTTAGAGCATGGAAAATATTTAGAGACTTAAATATTATAGAATAAGATTCTAGAAATTTAAATATATATTTAGAATTTATATAATGTATATTTAATTCCAAGTTTATGTAGAATTAGATTCTACATAATTAAAAATGTATATTTAAATATATTTAAATCCAAGTAAAGATAGAATGAGATTCTATATAATAAAAATATATATATATATATATGGATTAAATATAATGTATATTTAAATCCATGTTTTATGTAGAATAAGATTCTACATAATTAAATATATATATTTTTCATTTAATATTATTAAATTTAATGTATATTTAATATAAACAAATTTCAAGTAGAATTAGATTCTATGAATTTCGGTTGAACTTGGATTTAAGGAATTCAACTAGAATTAAGTCTCTGAATACTATTTAAAGGGAGAAGGGCTAGCAACCAAATCATCCCTATCCCTTCTTGCAAATTTTGACATATCCCTTGGAATTCCCTCTGGAATTTTCGACAAGTCCCAGATTTCTTCTGAGAAGCTGTTCGATATTTTTTTGGTGTTCCTCTTGCCCCCTGGCAAATTTCTGGCGATTCCCTAGTTCGAATCCAAGTCCAGGTTGAACCCATGGTCGATTTCAGACTCCCTCAGGAATCCCTGGAGGGATTTCGACTTCTCCCTAGAAGTTGTTCAAACCTGTCGAAATTTATCCCTAAGTGTTAGGGAGGCGGAAACTTTGTTCGTTTTGTTCAGGTGGACTCCGTAGAGGTCGTTGCGAACCTGTGACGATTCTGCTTTTACTTGACGTGGTTATTCCGACATACCGTCAGTTTTCTAGTTTCCAGAGTTTTAAAAGGTAACTCTTCATCTTTTCACCCCAAATTCGTTCCTGTACATGGATCCTGGCTGGATTACGTCGGATTATTTTTTCCGCTGCGCCACGGGGCTTGCCGACGTGACCCAACAAAAAAAATGAGGGGGGACACAAAGTTGAAAATAAAAGGAGAGGTGTTTGTTTTTCTTTTTTTTACCGAAATCTAAGCCCCAAAATGATTTAGGGTGCGATTTTAGGTGAAACAAAGAAGAAGAAAAAAGGTTCAGGGGGCTCGCCAGCGTCGACCCACGACGGTCGGCGAGGCATGTGGCGCCAGAAAAAATGAGGAAAAAGAGAGGAGAGACAGGGTTTCGGTTTGAAGAAGAGGAAACAAATGAGCCTAATTTTTTAAAAATATTTTTATATTATCAGTTTAATTAAAAAAGTGTAATTACAACATAAACCCCTATGTGTCAGGTTATTCACACGAGAGGCCATTCCGCACAGGGAAAATCTCGGCCCAAGTCCTTCAAAGTTTCATCCGCCTTTTAATTTGGTCCCTAATTAATAACTAAATTAAATTTATCATGGTTTAATTACCCTCTAACCCTTGAATTAATTTGCATGTTTCATCTTTGTACCCCGTTCTTATTTTATTCCATTTCAGTCCATTATTTATGCCCTTTTAATTATTGCGCATATCTTTTATTTATTTTAATTTTGTCTCTTTAGTTTCCATTTTATTTAATTTCAGCATTATTTTTTATTTCATTTAATTTTAGTCCCTAATATATATATATATATATATATTAATCTATTATTATCTATATATTATAGTATTGATACATATATATGTATAAGTTTAATAATATACATGTCATGTCATTTTACGTATTTATTTATTTATTTTATTTATTTGTTTCTATTTATGTTCATATTAATTGTTTTGATTTTTATATGATATATGTTTATATTTAGTATGACTTTCTCAGTATAATTGCATTCTTATATATTTATTATATCATTTATATTTGTTTTACCATATTGATCATTTTTACCATTTTAATTTGTGTAAATATATAAAGTATAATATATCCATATATAGAATACACGGTTTAAACTAATACAATTTTATACCATATATAATATTTTTTTCATTAATACAATATATATTAGGTTGTACTTATGTAATGTTTCTTTTTACCTTAATTTGCACCTTAAATATGTATGTTTCCTATTTATCTACACGTATATTCTTTTTGCTTTACTTATATATATATATTTATATTTATAAAACTTATATATATGTGTGTGTGTATGAGTTATGTTATATATACTATATTAAAGGTTACACATTTAACGTATCGAACATACATTTAGTATACTACTGTCTTTTTAATTACTATGTTGATTTTACGTATATTATATGCTTGATTTACTTATTATACTATACATATATATGTATATGTGTGTGTTTGTTCTTTATTTGTTTTATTTATGTTAGCATCTTTATGTCCATATCACATCATGTATAATTAATTGTCATATTTAACTAATTGCTTTATTTTATTTTTACTACTCAGAATTCTGATATTCTAGTGGGAGTGTCGTCCCAAATATTCGAGCGTCATCTCTTTTGGTATCGTGGGTTGAGAGCTAGGATGTTCGTCTCATATAACCATGCATTCATGCATTTTGAAATTATTAATTAAATTAGGCCGAGTTTTTAAATTTTTCCAATAAATATATTACGAACCATTAGGTACCAATTTTGGGCGCTGTGGGGGTGCTAATCCTTCCCCACACGTAACCTACTCCTGAACCCAAATGTTTTTAAATTTCTGGTTTTATTTTACAGTGTCCGGTTCACTCTTTTTTGAATGATCGGTGGCGACTCCCAATGTTTTATTCAAAATACGTTTTTTAAGATCCCCTAAAATTAATTTTAAGAAAAAAATTCCTCTTAAGATTAATTTTCTATAAAAATAGAAAAATACATATTCGGATTTTTTTAGTCGTTATAGATATAACAAATTGTTTAAGGACCAAATTGAAAAGGTAGATAAATTTTTAAGTACTCAAAAGTCTCACAAAATGACTAGTATTTGAACCTAAAATTGTTTCTAAGTAAAAAAACTTAAAACCCCAAAAATCTTCTAAGTGCTTTATACTCAAACTAAACAAATACTCCTAGGCGTATCTATACGCTCTTTAGCGTTTCGTTACGATTTTTGACTACTGAAATTCAAATTGTAAAAATGTATGGATACAGTTGTTCTCGTTTCGATACGACCTTCATTTGAGTTTGTGTTCTCGGTTATTAGTATTGACATTGTGCTACCCGTACCGATACATGCGTTAAGATTATTAAATCTTTGCATTAAATTTTATAACCGTTATCTTTTTAGTCTCAGAATCAACGAACTTTAAATTTTAGTTAACTCATATCGACGCCCCATAGGTGTACTAATGCATTTTTCACTAGACTTTTTCTCATATTTCATTGAACAAAATTCGTATCGATATGACCTTTACCGCTTTGATACGAATAATTTTTCTTCATTACTCGTTTTGATACGCCCGTAAGTGTATTGATATCCCTTTGTACAATGACTATTTCTTTTTATGGCAGGTGCTGAAACGACTCTTTGTGTACTGATACAGTAAGTTGCCAAACAACATTTCTTGCGAGAAAAAATACAACCCAATGACTCTATTAATGATCCCAACCATCCAAACGGTTAGAAATAAATGAGGGGATATAAAATCATGTCTCAAAAGCTTCAGCAAAAACAAGTTAACAAGTTTAAATCACTCAAGCACAAATCCAATACCTTTGAGCCTATTAGAGTCAAATCTTGTTACCCACTTGAGAGTTTTTCAATTGTATCTATTTTATTCAAATTTTGGGTTGAGAGCACTTGTAATTGGGCAAACGCCTATCTTTGTGAGGATATTTTTGTTTGCAAACAAACTTCTTGTATAAGAGTGAATTCGATCAAGCTTTGATTGGTTGTAACAATTGTCTCCTTAGCCTAGAAATGGAGAAGAATTCTTAGTGAATTGTTTGAAATCCTTAGTGGGGAGTTAAGGTAGTGAATGTAGAGGTTGTTAGAAATTTGAACCACTCTAATTTCTTGTATCTTTAATTTTTCTTATTTCCTTTTGCTTCCCTTTATTTTTAAAAGTGTCAATTCACCGCCCTCTTGGCCAAACCGAGTTGATTAATCATCCTAACATGTTATCATATCATATATATATATATATATATATATATATATATATGGGATAGGATCAAATTACACGGTGTAAAACTCTCTAAGTTTTACACCTTTTTTGGATCGTTGGATGAGTGAAACGGATGGATAAGATTAACAGTAAAATATGTGAAGATTATCACTTGGGAATTAAAAACACGGAGTTAATCTCAACCATCCATTTCCCCCATCCAACGATCCAAAAAAGGTGTAGAACTTAAAGAGTTTTACACGGTGTAAGTTGATCCTAACCCTATATATATATATATATATATAGATCTTTTTAAAATATGGATTAATATTTGATACACTAAAAATCTAAAATTCTAACCTTAAAACCCAAAAAATCTAACCATGAATCTTAAATTCTAAACCCTACAACCTAACTCCAAAAAATCTAATATTTACACCTTCTTCAAAAAAAAATTATTTACACCTAAACTCAAACACAAATCTAAATATATTATTCAAAACCTAAAATCTAAATATACTCGTTAAAGCCCAAACTGGAATAAATATTATAACTTTTCAGATCAAAATTCAAATCCAAAATCATTTATCAAAAAAAAAAAATCTCAAATACAAAATATAATCTCACTCCACCCCAAATCCATAATTAAAAATAATCATTTAAATCGTATTTCACTTTATAATTAAAAATAAAATTTATTGGAGTATTAACTACTTCTATTCTCAATAAAAATTAATACATTTTTATAATGTTTATAAATATATTTTCATGAAATAATAATTGTCATTTCTTTTTATATTTCATTAAAAATATTATCATATATAAATATTTAAATGCTTAATCATTTACAAATGTGATCTTTTTCAAATTCTGGATCGAATCTATCTCAGGCTCGAACCATATCAGTCACACGATCGAGTTCTGGATCTTTTTATGGCCTATGGATTCGAACTTTCTCAAGTTCAAATGTTAGCTCTATATATTATACCCACTTTTGTTTCAAAATCTTGGCTTAATAGGTAAATTGGCCCTTAAACTATACCTGAATTTCTTCTTTATCCATTTAATGTTTCCCCCCCTCAAAAGTTGGCCTTTAAAGTTTCATTTTGTCACCATTTTAACCTTTTACGACGACATTAAAAATGATGTTTCCCTTCTGGTCAATTAATGAGTGCCACATGAAGGGTTAGATTGGAAATAAGTTATAGTTTAAAGGCCAAATTGAGAAAAAGCTTATACATACATAAAATATCTAGAATCCAATGAGATTGAAAGATTATGAATAAGAGAGGGGAAATATTATGAATAAGAGAGGGGAAAGATTATGAACAAGAGTGGAAAGGAAAGAATGAACAAGCCAAAAGCAATCTGATTTTATTCATCTTCTCAAAGGATATTTATACAAAAGGTATAGAAAGGATAACAAATTACAAACAGCTCAGCAGAGCTTAAACAAACCTAACTGAATCTAAAGATCCCTTATCTTGATAACAGCTATAACAATTATAGCTCTAACATACTTCCTAAGTCTCTTCTTTTTTTCCTCTCTTAAGAAACAGACAGAAGCCTAAACTCATCAGCAGAAAAAAACTTTAAGTTGCTCTCGAAGTTGTACAAAAAAACTAGCAGATAAGGGCTTGGTGAGAACATCAACAATTTGATTTAATGCTGGTACATAATTGATCTGGAAAGATCCATCTAGAATCTTCTCTCTGACAAAGCTAAGGCCAAGCTCCACATGTTTCAGCTTGGCATGATGCACAGGATTGGCAGAGTGTGCAATAACACTGGTATTATCACACCAAATGATGGAGGGAGAAGGAAGATGAATGCTCAACTCAGTAAGTAAAGACTTTACCTAGATAGCCTCACGCATAGCATTAGCAATCCCTCTAAATTCAGCTTCAGTTGAAGAACGTGAGACAACTGTTTGTTTTTTCGAACTCCAAGCCATCAGATTATTTCCCAGAAAATTACAATACCAGCTGTAGATCTTCTATAATTTGGATTAGTACCCCAATCTGAATCAGTGTAACCAATGAGACTAGTAGTTGAAGAGTTTGTACTGAAAAACAAACCATGTCCCATTGTACCTTTGAGATATCTAACAATCCTCTTAGTAGCCTTCCAATGCTTGTCAAGGGGAGACTGCATGAATTGACTGACTCTGTTCACAGCAAATTGGATGTCAAGTCTGGTTGTGCAAATGTGTTGCAAAGTACCAACAACCTGTCTAAACAAGGTGGCTTCAGTTTTAGAACAAGGAGTCCCATCATGGGCAGACAACTAAGGAGTTGTGACCATGGGTGTAGTTGCAGGAGTGGCATCAACCATTGAAGTTTTCTCAAGTAATTCCATAACATGATTCTTCTGACTGAGAATAACACATTGTTCAACATTCTGAACTGTCATTCCCAAAAAGAACTCTAACTTACCAAGATCTTTTAAAGAAAAAGCTGTATTGATATCCTTAATGACCTTATCCATATCACTAGCAACATTCCCTGTTATCACAATGTCATCTACATATACCATAACAAAGATTTTGCTACCATTGACATTTCTAAAATATAAGAACGAGTCTGCTAGTGAAGCTGTAAAATGCAATACAAATATAAGATGAGACCTGAACTTATCAAACCATGCCCTAGGTGCCTGTTTAAGTCCATACAAAGACTTCTTAAGGAGGCATACTAACTTTTTCTTTGTTCATCAAATTGTTCAAATCCTGGGGGTTGATCCATATATACTTCTTCTGACAAATCTCCATTTAAAAAGGCATTATCAACATCAATCTGCCTTAAAACCCAACCATTACTTAAAGCTACACTTAGAAGAATTCTGACAGAAACAAGTTTAACTACAGGACTGTATGTTTCTCCATAATCAAAACTTGCTTGTTGAGAGAAACCCTTGGCCACCAGTCTTGCTTTATAGCGAGAAACACTACCATATGCATTCTGCTTGACCTTAAAAAGCCACTTACAACCTATCGGAATCCTATCAGTAGGTAAACTAACCAACTCCCATGTACCCTTTTGAATCAAGGCTTGAAGCTCCTTTTGAACAACTTCTTTCCATTCATCCACAACCATAGCTTGATGTATATTCTTAGGCTCAGATAAAGCTATTGTAGTATGATAAACCTTAGGCTTAAAGATTCCAAGTTTGGATCTAGTTACCATGGAGTGAGTGGGTTTCAAACGTTCAGCATGAGAGGAAGTAACAATTTGCTCATGCTCAAGAGAACCTTTATTTTCAGCAATAACTTGCTCCTGCTCAAGAGAATCTTGATTTTCAGCAACAACTTGCTCCTGCTCAAAAGAATCTTGATTTTCAGCAACTACTCCTTGACTCTCAGTAACTTGTTGATCAGAAACACCTTGAATTCCATTTTCAGTTTGCTCAAAAACACCTTGAATCTCATCTTGCTCAGAGAAGTTTTGAACACAACTAGTTCTTTGTTGAGAAAGATTATGGGCTTCAGCTTCAGAAGAATGTTGAGCACTATTAGAACTTTGAGGAGAAGAATTATGAACTCCAGTAGTCTGTATCTCAAAAACTCCTTGACCACAAGAAAGCCGTCTTTCCTGATATTGAGCAACAGTAGGGGAAGTCTGAAACTCTTCTATATTATGGTCTCCTTCAGAATTTTGACCTTGAAAACCAGAATTATGAGAAGTAGACACCTCATGATCAGGTGAAGTAGCAGAACCAGAGGCTATAGTAGCAGAATTATGATGAAGAGGCTGAGAGCAAGGATTGTCTGAACTAGTTGACCTACTAGGAGAAAGACTAGTAGGAGAAGTAGAGTTTGTAGCAGACCGTTTAAGAGGTGTTCCAGAAAACTTGAAAGAGACATGATCATCTGTTAACTTAGAAAAACTTGCTTTAGAAGAACAATTTTGAAAAGGAAAGGAAACTTCATTAAACTCAACATGTCTGGAGACATACACACGACCATCTTTACTTAAGCACTTATAACCATGTTGATGTGAACTATATCCAACAAAAGTACTTGGTATGGATCTAAACTGAAGTTTATTCTTATTATATGGTCTTGTTAAAGGATAACATTGACAACCAAAGACTTTTAGAAAATTATAATCTGGTATTTTTCCAAATAACTTCTCATGAGGAGATATACCATGAAGAACTTTAGTAGGTAGACAATTAATAAGAAAAACAGAAGTGAAGAAAGCATCAGACCAAAACTTTAAAGGAACTGCAGCTTGAGCCATAAGATTTAAACCAAGTTCAACAACATGCCTATGTTTCCTTTCTACCATTCTATTCTGTTCAGACGTGTGAGGACAAGTATTTCTAAAAATGATACCTTGTTGCTGAAAGTATGACATTAAGGGCTTAAACTCAGTACCACAATCAGACTGTATCATCTTTATCTTATGATTTAATTGGTTTTCAACCATTTTATGAAAGGTAATAACCACATTATAAGCATCATACTTATTAGAAATAAAGTAAATCCAGGTATACCTGGAATATGCATCTACAAAGCTAATATAATACCTACAATTATTAGAAAGTAAAGGTGCTGGTCCCCATAGATCCATTTGACTGAGTTGCAAAGGTTGATCATAAACAGTAAGAGAAGAACTAAACTTTAGTTTATGACTTTTGCCCAGTTTACAAGCTTCACAAAAAAAAACTCACTTTTATTATTAAAAGAAACATTACATTTATTGGAAACAATATCTAGAACATCAGAAGATGGGTGCCCTAATCACCTGTGCCAAAGTTCTAAATTGCCATGAACAGAAACATAACAAACATTTGCAACACCTAAGTTCCCTAAACTAGAAGAGTTTTCAACATCCTATAACCTAGAAGAACTATCAGCAGAAACATATTTATCAGAAAAAAAACAAGCTTGAGAATCATAAGCTGGCAAACCAGACGCAGCAGTGGGTATCTTGTACAACCCATTACTTTCCAAACCTTGCACTATTGGCTCCTGTGTTGACAGATCCTTCACAAGACAACAGTCAGGAAAAAATTCAATCGAAACATGATTATCTTTGGTAAACCTAGAAACCGAAAGAAGGTTCTTCTTAATTGCAGGCACATGTAATAAATTACTTAAAACTAAAGGTCGATTTAGAGAGTTAATCACAGAGTTTCCAACACTAGATATCAAAACATCCATGCCATTAGCAACATACACCTTACCTATACCTTGATAAGAATTAGGGTTAAGAATGTTACCTGCATCTGGAGTTAGATGTGCAGTAGCTCCTGAGTCAGGATACCAGGCTGCATCATTATATGTAGGAAGACCAAACTCATCGGAAACGACCGCAACAGAGGCAACAACTCCATTGGAATCATGATTTGGGTTAGGGTTACCCGAGACGACATCAGACTCTTGCAACCCAGACTGCTCTTCAGACTCGTCAGCAAAATTACAGTAGTTTGCCGCAAATCCATTGTTAATTTTTCCGTCGTAGAACTGATCGAACCGGAAATAACACCAATTGGCCAAGTGCCCTAATTTCCCACAGATCTGGCACTGAACCCTTGATATGCCGGCAAAACCACGACCTCGGCCTCGAAAAGAAACCGTCGTACCACGATTGTAAGAAGAAACTGATCCTTGAAAGCGTTGATCAAGAACTGGTCTTGACTGAAAACCTCTGCCTTGATCGTGAAACACTCCTCCATTCGAATCTTGTGACTTCTGAAACGTCGAAGAAACATGGGCAAAGGGACCATACTGATATGACGCAGGCCCAAAAAGAACATGCCCTTGTGTCACAATAGGTCCTTGAGCCATATTAACCAGAAAACTCTGATTAAGAAAATCTTGCTGTCGAGCTTCAGTATCAAGAAGCACATAACAAACTCCATCAAGCTTATATGGTTGCTGGCTGGAAGTGATAACCGCAACAACTGGTTCATACTCTGGTGGAAGACCGTAAAGAATTGCAGATATGTGCATAGTGTCCGACAGAGGATTACCACAAGCAGCCAAACTGTCACAAATGGATTGAACCTGGGCAAGGTATTCCTTCACACTCTGATCTCGTTTGCGTAAATTCCTCAAGGAACAGTGAATATGCATAATACGGGTTGTTGAAGAAACAGAAAAAATCTGTTGAACCTTTTCCTAAATGTCCAAGGAAGTTTTGCAATTGACTAGAGATGGCAAGATTGAAGGTTCTATAGATGAAAGAAGCCAAGAACAGATCGCCGAGTCTTGCTGTTTGTATGCAACATATTCGTCATTGACTACCGTGTTTCCTCCTTTAGATCGAACATTCTGTGGCGGAATTGTGAGGGTGCCATCAACATGATCCACTAAGGCCAGACTTTCGACAGCAAAAAGGACTTGTTTTCGCCAAAGCAGGTAATTCGTGTCATCAAGCCTGATCGAAATAGTCTTGTTGGTGAAAGGCTTAGAGGACGATGTAGAAGAGTTTTCTACCATTGATGAAACCTCTGATACCATGAAAGATCATGAATAAGAGAGGGGAAAGATTATGAACAAGAGTGGAAAGGAAAGAATGAACAAGCCAAAAGCAATATGATTTTATTCATCTTCTCAAAGGATATTTATACAAAAGGTATAGAAAGGATAATAGATTACAAACATTTCTGCAGAGCTTTAACAAACTTAACTGAATCTAAAGATCCCTTATCTTGATAACAACTATAACGGCTATAGCTCTAACAGAGATTTATAATGCTCCGACCGCTATGCTTTATCGTGCTCTACCTTCTTCTTTACTTAATTTTCACATCAAAATTGTTGTCATCATTTCTCCAATCTTAGATTGTGCTTAATTTTTTAAAAAACATCTCAAAAATCAGGAAATAAAAATTTATTTTTGGAATATCTACACTATGATATCCTAATCTAGCCGTCAAATTGGTTTTTATCAACGATCCTTACTAAACTCGATACCAGTTACTCAAACTAAAATCGCCCCTAAATTGAAAAAAAATCTCTAGACCCAGTAGCAAACGTAACAAAAAGAAAAAGAAAAGTAACAAACGAAGAAAATTAATGAAAAGAATAACCAATTACCCACTTTCAACCATCTTGGGCTTTTGGAGTTTGAAACCTCATTTAAAAGATCTGTGCGATCAAACAATCGACTAGGTTAAGGAGAAGCTTCGATCCGAGTACGAGATCGATCCAACGATCAAAAACGCATAATGGAGAAGAGAAACTTTGAACCTATTCATGATGGAGAATGAATAAGAGAAATTTCTATCGAAGAATGCCAATGGCGGGAGATACCGGTGGCAACAGTGATGGTGATGGTGGGAGCAGAAGAGATAAAAAGTTAAATTAGTCTAAAAATAATTGAGTAAAATTGTTCTCATACCCTCAATTTTAAGTTATATTTGTTTATGGCATGATGAAAAGTAAAAAGGTTAAATTATTTCAAAGCCCTTTAACTTTAAGTTATTTTCTGGGAGAAAAAGTGCCACGTGGCAGTATAAGAAAGTGACACATGTCCTTGCCACGTCATCATTTAACACCGTTAGCCTCAGGGGTACAATAGAAAATGGAAATATAGTACAAGGTCACATTGAACATTTAGAAAGTATAGACCCCACATTGACAAAAATGGAAAAGTACAGGGGGCATTTGTGCCATTGTCCCATTATTTTTTAATCTTTATTTTAAAATAATAGGATCAAATTATCCATCATCCTCAAACCTTGTTTCAACCCTATATCTTCTTCTTTTCCTAGCCTCCGCAGTCACCCTCAATTTTTTACAGACAAGATTAAAAACCTGGAACTTAGTCAATTTTTTATAAAAAAATTATAGAATGTTTATTCGAACTTAACCATTAGCAAAGAGCCTCGTTAAAAATCTCCCTACACCTAAATGGAGGAAAAAGAGTGCTACTTGCTAATGTGAATTATAACAAACATGTCCAAAAATAATAACAATTACAAAAACCAGTCTTAAAGTCAAATCCCAACCACCGGACACTCAGCACACTGTCAAGGTTTCATCTAGGCCTACCTCATGCACCTAACAACTTGTATGTGAAACTTCATCATTGTTCAGACATGGCAATTGTTGCCCAACAAGTTCATGTTGAATTCTTCCTTAGCATGAGACCTCTCAGAATAAGGGCATTGCTCTATTGATTTCACTTTTGGCCAACCTATCTGTAGTGCCATTTGCAAGTCTTGGAATGGCATGTATCTCCCATACCAGGCCTATACAACAAAAAACAAGCATTATGCAATGATTTCTTTAAAAACGTGTGGCACAGATTGAGGTTTATTAAACCATTCAACACATGTTAAGCAATCAATTTTCAAGATTAAACTAAAATAGCGGGACCAGACCAAATCTCGGAAAATACACACAGATTCTTTTAACGCAAGTAATTCCGCCGAGGTAGCATCAATGCAACCAGCTGATTTAGAAAACATAATAAGGGTTTCGTTGTTAGAATTTCTTAATATACCTTCAATCCCTGCTCTCTCGAACCCGCCCTCCACAACACCGTCAACATTAAACTTCAATGAATGTGCATGAGGTTTAACCCATGAAAGATTAAGTTGACACGATCAGTCCACAGTCAACAACTTAAGAGCCTGAGGACATCGTAAGAATTTTCGTTAAGAATCACAAAAGAAGGCCAATTTGCCTTGCACCACCACCCTAAACGAGAAAGGCATATATCAAAAAGATGGTTCTCGTCTACTCGAGTCCCTTTAAATATCGTTTCATTCCTGTATAGCCATATCGACCACACAAAATAGAAAAACCAAGCTGCCAAACCTTCATAGATTTGAAGGGGTTGGGAATCGAGGCCCAAGATTGGAGAAAGGACTTCATATCTCCAGGGATCACAAAGTGTATCCCCCACAAATGAAACCAACGAGCCCAAACATTCCAGCTTACCGAACAATGTCAGAATAAGTGATTCGCAGTTTTGATTCCTCCTTTGCAAAAAGAACATTCCAAATTTTGTTGGTTTAATGCATTCATTTTCATTAGTTCAAGCCTCATGGGGATTCTACCATGTAATAGTCTTCATACAAAGGATTCTACTTTCGCTGGTGCAAGATTTATCCAAACAAGCTTTCAAACATCCTTCTTTAATCTGTTGTCGAAAAAGGAAAGATCACAAAAAAGATTTTGCAGAGTAAATTTCATTCGACGACCTACCCATCTCAAGCTATCGCGTTTAAATTGACCAGGCAACACGCTATTAATTACTGAAATAAAGTTTTCCCAAATGTCATTTTCCCAATCAAATAAGCGTCTGCGAAGTTGAATATTCCAACGCCAATTTCCATTGTCAAAGTTTCCAAAATTTGCTATTACACCAGATTTGACACTAGCAAGAGCAAAGATCCTGGGGAACACATCTTTGAGTGGTGAAGTCCCAGCCCACACATCAGTCCAAAATTGAATATTCTGCCCATCGCTTATTGCAAGTCGGATGTTTTGGGAGAACAAGTTTTCACCATTGGATAGGGGAAATAATGCCTCACCAAACCCATGATTTGTTTTTTGACTTCACGTTTGTATGTAGCAAAGAATTGGAATTTTCATCATATTTTGCATTCATCACTCTTTTCCAAAGGCTCGTAGTTTCAGTGCCAAACCTCCATAGCCATTTGTTTAAAAGAGCCCTATTATTTGTTTTGAAGTTGATCAGACCCAAACCTCCACAAGATTTGGGTAAAACAAGCGACTCTCACCTAATCCAGTGAATAGCCTTGTTATCCACTAAACCCCATAAAAATCTGGCCACCAAGCATGAAATACATGAATTAACAGCAGCCGACATTGTAAAGATTGACATAAAGTAAATTGGTAAGCTATTAAGAACATACTTAATCAAAGTTACCTGTCCCCCGATAGACAACATCTTCGACTTCCATCCGGAGAGCTTTGCTTTTATCTTTTCTACTATGGGAGCCCAAATCTGTGTCGATTTTTTTATCACTCCCAAAGGAAGACCCAGGTATTGGCAAGGAAATTTCTCGCTCTTACATCGCAATAGAGATGCCCAAAGGTCGACTTTTTGCTCTTCAACATTAATTCCTATAAGTTTGGATTTCTTCAAGTTAAGCATAAGACCAGCCGCTAATTCCAATCCTCTAAGTATTCTCACCACATTTTTAATTTAAGATTCACTGGCCTCACAGAATAATATAAGATCGTCTATGAATTGGATATGAGAAACTTCGATTCCATTCTTCCCCACTAGGAAACCATTGAAGAAACCACGAGCTTTAGCCTATTTAATAAGTGCACTTAAAGCTTCCGCAACAATGTTGAAGAGCATTGGAGACAAAAGGCATCATTGCCTTAATCCACGCCCAATAGCAAACGGCGAGGTTGGAGACCCATTCACCAAGACTGAGATATAAGCGGAAGAAATGCATGTGAAGATCCATTGACACCACACCGATCCAAATCCCATCTTCTTCATGATAGCTATAAAAAAACCCCAATCGAGAATGTCATAAGCCTTGTTGAAATCCACTTTAAACACTACACCTTCCAACCCTTTCCTTCTAGTGTACTCAATAACTTCATTTTCAATTAATGAGCAGTCTAGTATCTGCTTCCCTGGGCAGAAAGCAACCTGATGTTCTCCAATTATCTCATCTAATACCGAACCAAGTCGCAAAGCTAACACTTTCGGAAGAAGTTTTTACACACATCCTACCAAGCTAATGGGCCAGTAATCTTCAATTGCAACTGGATTTTGATTCTTTGGAATGAGTACTATAAAGGAATGGTTGAAGAAGACGTCCGAAATTTCCCTCTTATAATTTTTTTAAAGAAGACTAAAATATCATCTTTCAAACTCGGCCAACACTTCTTTAGAAAGCCCATGTTAAAGTTGTCTGGGCCAGGGGCTTTTGAAGATTTAGCAGTCGAGAGTGCAACAAAGATTTCCCCTTCTAAAAAAGGTTTTTCAAGCCTCACAGCTGCATTTGAGCTTAACTGACTAATATTGTAACACCCGTGTTTTGGGGTTAGGAGTTAGTCGGGTTAGTTGGTCCGAGTCGGTAAAAGTTAATTTTAAATCAAATTAACCCTAGTTGGATTTAATTGGAGTTTGATTAAAAGGGGAATGACCATTGTGGTAATTTAGCCAAAACATTCTAAAAGGTAGACAACTTTTTGAAATTAAAAGAGAACAAAAAGAAAAGGCACTATCTTTTTCTCCTCTCTTCTCTCTTCCAACGTTGGAAGCTCATAAACCCTCCCTAATACCCTAAATCACTATTCCATTAAATTTCTTCTTCAACTCAAGGCCATTTTCAAAGGTAATTACATATCTACACTCTCCTCTTCATCCTCTACCTTTACCTAGTTTTAAAATTTAAAACTATTCTCTTTTGAAATTTGGGGATTCAATGAAAGCTTGAGTTTTTATTGGGTTTTTCATTTGGTTTCTAATTATTAAGTTGGGTTTTGGTTTAGTCACCTTAAAATACACATAATATGTTGAAATGAGTGAGTTTGGGTGAAAACCCCAAATGGGTAATTGTGGCCAAGTTTGAAGTGTCTAAAACTTGGTTTTTGGTGAGTTTTAGGGTTAGGTTGAAGGGTTGATGGTTTAGGGATATTAGGAAGGTGTTTTGGGACCATTTGGGTGTCATTTGGGTGCTTGAAAACATGCTTTTCAGCTGGGTTTTAGGGGAGCTCGAAAATGGACATTGTGGGTGATTGTTGAGTTTGAAATTGATGAAGAGAGTGGCTTGTGTTTGTGGGTTGAAGTGGTAACTGAAATTTTGCATTGATTTGTGAGTAATGGATGTGTTTTGATTGGCTAGAAACAAGAGGAGACATTGGAGAAGCATCGAGATTGAATCCAGGCATATAGGAGGCTTGCTTTGGTTGCTAAGGAAGGGTGGTGAGTAACTTTAAATATGTTTTAAAGTTGGTTCAAGTGTGTGTAGTGTATGTGTTGGAATGTGCTTGGTAGGCCATTCCTATGTGGAGTTAAATTGGTAACTTAGCTCCTTGATTTCCATTGAATGCTACTTATGCCTTGTCTATTTGCTCTTGTGAAATGTGGGTTGAATTGCATATGAGTACCTTGATATATGTATGTGATGCGTATGTGATATAAATGGTGGATATGTGATGTGGTTAATGGAATTGGCACTAATTAACTTACTGGGTGTAAATGATCGATCAATAGGATTAGTGTGCACACAAATTGAGTCAAAACGTACGTGGCCTTGATGGCGTTGAGTCATCAAGGAGGAGTACGGTGATGTAACATTCCACCGGAAATTTATTTATATTCTACGGGATGATGAGTGGAATCCCATCCGTAGGGCGTATGGTGATGAGTGGAATCCCACCCATGCAAGGTCTAGTGATGAGTGTAATCCCACCGAGGTAATGTGGTTGTTGAGATTAAATCCAAACATCCGGGTAAAATAATGGTGGCCAATGATATTGCTCTTATGCTTATGATGTTTTGATAATTGAGATATTTGTTGTTGAGCTAAGTATGATGTGAGATGCCATATTATGACTCTTGAAAGACTAGCTAGTTTGACTTGTGGATACCTATGCATGTTGTATATGAGATTAAAGGATTGCATGCTTGAACCCTGCATTGTTGATGTTTTCGATTTTAGAGCATCCTTACTAAGCTTCTAGCTTATCCTCTCATTTTCAACAATGCAGATCATTAGTGTGGTGTTAGCTCGGAGCAAGGCGAAATGGGCTTTCCAAGTTTTTGTTGCTCAAGTACGGTTTAGCAATTATGTAGTAGTTTAGAAATGTGGCAAGAGTGTGTTTTGTATGAGCGATGTATGACTCATATATGTGTTTGATGCTCATGAATTGACTTTGATTGTAAACATGTCATGTCTTGTCAAATGCTTGTGCGATGGCATGACTTATGAATGTTTAGGTTGCTTTGATTGGCATGTAAACCTTATTGTGATGAATTGTGCCTTTTGGCTTTTAAGTCTTCAAGCATGCCCTTTTATGTAGTGTTGCCTTTTGTGTAAATGCCATGAATGAATGTTTCATCTTATGCCTTGTGCGTTTGAGCATGTTTGACATAGGATCCATGTCTCTAGTTTATGTATGCTTGTGTTGAGTGCTTCTTGGGGTCGTTTAGAGCCCTTAGAGTTGTTGAGAGATGTTTAAATCTGGCTTTCAAAGGTTGCAGACAGCCCGTGTTTCGAAACAGGCTAACACGTTTCGGAACGGGTAAGGCTTCAGGGACCCCGTATCGGAACACGTTTCGATACGGTTTGGCCACTATGAACCCCTGTTCCGATACGAGTTTCGGAACACTTTGGCTACTGGAAATCTAAAAAATTGTCGAGATGAAGGCGTTTCGAAACGGGTCTAAGGGTTTCGAAATGGTCAATATCTCGTTGACCACAAGAAGTTGACTGTTGAGGGTGTTTCGGAACGGTTGACCTTCGTTCCGATACGGCCTCATTGTATGGGCTTGGGGCAGTTGACCAGGTCAAGGCGTTTCGATACGCCTCAATGGTGTTTCGAAACGGCATACCTAATGGATTAAAATTGGACTGTTAATTGTTGTTTTGTGTTCAAATGATTGTCTTCCTCAAATTTTCCCGCTGAGGTTACCGAGACCTTGGGCAGGTAAGTGAGGTAAGCTTGATGTATTAAGTAGTTGTATTGCTTGATGTATGCTTTGCCATGAAATTTTATTGTTTGACTGTTCGTATGATGATTTGAAGTATGAGTTGTTGCGTTTGGTGTTGAGTCGAGTGCCCATTGCTACTATTACTTAATTTAAAAAGATTTTTGTAAAGGGAGTACTTGAGCACTGTTGGACCCTTGCTTTGGTTAACGTAATCCTTATCTGTTTGTTGTTGTAGTTATTACCTTGCTAGCTGTACCATGAGACCACGTGGGAGGCCTAGGATGGTTCGACCAGAACCACGGGCAGCGACTCCAGGAGTTGAGCCAGTAGTTAGAGTTGAGGCTCAAGTGGGAGAGCCTGTGGTTGGAGTTGGAGCTCCTCCACCACCACCACCTCCTCCACCAGGAGTAGGAGGCGAGGCCGGGGCCGAAGAAGAGGGACCTCAGGGAGGCCAAGGAACGGCCAGAATAGACTTAGCTCCTTTGGTTCAGGCGATAGCCGAGGCTTTTCAGGCTGCAGTGGCTGGGGGTCGGGCAGCAGCACATCATCAGGGAGAGGGCACTGGTTTGCCATTAGAGAGACTCCATGGTCTAGTGGCCGAAGAGTTCAGAGGATCTACACCGGAGAGATTTGAGTTGTGGTTTGAGAAGACTGTCCGTATCCTCGCACATATGGGATGTACCGGATAGCGCAAGTTAGGGTGTGTTGAGTCTTTGCTTCAGGGTGATGCCTACACTTGGTGGGTCACCATCACTACGGGTATGGATGAGGCCGAGATTACTTGGGAGTTCTTTGAGTCAGCATTCCGTAAGAAGTATCTGGGTCCGCAATATCTCGATGAGAGGAAGAGGGAGTTTATGGCTTTGCTTCAGGGGAGTATGACTGTGACAGACTATGAGATTCGATTTGTCAGACTGAGTCAGTATGCATCTAAGCTTGTTCCTACTGAGGTAGAACGATGTAACCGTTTCCCTTATGGGCCGAATGAAGATATCAAGAGGTATACTCTAGCTTCAGACTACACTGATTTTGATGTCTTGGTCGCGAGGGCCAAGGACTTAGAGCACAGTTTGGGCTTGACCAAACGATCTGGTGGTTCTAGTTCGAGTAAGAGGTCCAGTGACTTTGATAGAGGTGATGTCAAGAGGCATCGGGACAACCGGCATCACTATGATCATAGGCGTGGTGGCGGTAACCACGGTAGGGGCCAACAGGGCTAGAGGGCTGGTGGGAAGTTGCCTACATGTGCTACTTGCGGGAGGAACCACACCGGTGAGTGTTGGGGAAATTTCAACTCGTGTTGGAGTTGTGGGGATAGAGATCACATTAGGCGTGACTGTCCACATCAAGTGGGGCAGACACCAGCTCAGGCTCCTGCTAGAGCCAATGACTTCCAGAGAGGCCGCAGGTGCGGTAGAGGTAACTTCCAGCCGAGGAATGATGGTTAGAGGAACATAGCCCATGTAGTTGCAGTCCAGCTGGAGGGCGGAGGTCAGGCCAGAGTTTACGCTCAGCGTGGGGATCAGCATGACACCGATGTGATCGCAGGTAACTTCTTGATACAGTCTTTGAGTTTGCTTTCTTTGATTGACTCTGGGTCTACACATTCCTACATATTGAGTGAGCATGCACAGTCATTGAACTTGCCTTGTGAAATGTTAGAGGTAGGAGTTAGTGTTACTAGTCTCTTTGGGGACACGGTAGTAGTTAGAAAAATGTATAGAAGGTGTTCGTTGATGGTTCAGGGACATGTGTTCCCAGTGGATATGATAGAGCTACCTTTCTATGGTTTTGATGTAATTTTGTCTATGGACTGGCTCACGGAGCATAGAGCTAGGATAGATTTTGAAACCAAGAGGATCTCCTTGAGGCTTACAGATGATTATGAGATTGAAGTGGTGGGTGAGAACGTGAAGTTCTTGTCCAATGTAGTTTCAGTTCTAGAGGCTAAGAGGCTAGTTGAGTTGGGGTGTGAAGCATACTTGGCCTATGTGATGAACCCTAACATGAGTGCGGTTAGACCTCAAGACATTCGGACAGTGTTTGACTTCCCTAGTGTGTTTCTGGAAGAGTTGCCTGGGTTACCACCGGACAGAGAGGTAGAATTCACCATTGAGACTTATTCTGATTCAGCTCCTATTTCGATTACTCCGTATCGCATGGCACCGAAAGAACTGAAAGAGTTGAAGACTCAGTTGCAAGAGTTGACAGATAGAGGCTTCATTCGACCTAGTTCTTCACCTTGGGGTGCACCAGTTTTGTTTGTGAAGAAGGATGGAAGCATGAGAATGTGTATAGATTACAGACAGTTGAACCGGTTAACAGTGAAGAATAAGTATCCCTTGCCTAGAATTGATGATTTGTTTGATCAGTTGAGAGGAGCATCAGTCTTTTCGAAGATTGACTTGAAATCGGGTTACTACCAGCTAAAGGTAAGGGAGGTTGATGTACCGAAGACGACCTTTAGAACAAGGTATGGTCACTATGAGTTTTTAGTCATGCCTTTTGGGTTGACTAATGCACTGGCTGCTTTCATGGATATGATGAATAGGATTTTTCATCAGTACCTAGATCAGTTTGTAGTTGTTTTTGTAGATGACATCTTGGTGTATTCGCGAACGGAAGAAGACCATGACCGACACTTGAGACTAGTTTTGAAGACTTTGCTAGATCATCAGTTGTATGCGAAATTGAGCAAGTGTGAATTCTGGATCCGAGAGGTAGTCTTCTTAGGACACGTAGTGTCAGCCGATGGGATTAGAGTTGATCCGAAGAAGATAGAGGCCATTGTTGAATGGAAGCAACTGAAGTCTGTAACGGAGGTATGTAGCTTCCTAGGCTTAGCTGGATACTATAGAAGATTCGTAGAGGGTTTCTTGAAGTTGGCCACTCCATTGACACAGTTACTTCAGAAGAGTGTTCAGTTTGAGTGGACAGATGCAAGACATAAGGCCTTTGAGAAATTGAAAGAAGCTTTGACCCAAGCACCGATCTTGATTCAGCTAGAGTCCGGGAAAGACTATGTAATTTACAATGATGCTTCTTATGTAGGCCTAGGTTGTGTTCTCATGCAAGAAAAAAGAGTGGTGGCTTATGCCTCAAGACAGTTGAAGACCTATGAGCGCAACTATCCGACCCATGACATAGTGTTAGCTGCAGTTGTGTTTGCTCTGAAGATTTGGAGGCATTATTTGTACGGTGAGAAATGCACAGTGTACACCGATCACAAGAGTTTGAAGTACATCATGACAGCGAGATTTGAATCTCAGACAACGTAGGTGGTTAGAGTTGCTAAAAGACTATGATCTTACCATCGAGTACCATCTGGGTAAGGCCAATGTAGTGGCCGATGCATTGAGTAGAAAGATAGCCGTGGACTTGAGAGCCATGTTTGCTAGATTGAGCATGTCCGGTGAGGGTGGCTTGGTAGCCGAGCATCAGGTTAGACCTACACTAGGTCAGTTGATTAGAGAGAAGCAACTCTTAGATAGATCTTTGGCACCTCACGTGCAAGATTTTGCCGAAGGTAGATCTTCAGACTATAGTTTCAGTACCGATGGGGTTTTGTGTTTCAAAAATAGGATAGTTGTGTTAGAAGACAGTGACTTGAGACGTACGATCTTGACTGAAGCACACATTAGTCCGTTTGCTATGCATCCGAGGAGTACGAAGATGTACCGTGATTTGAAGAATGAGTACTTTTGGGTTGGCTTGAAGAGAGATGTGGCCGACTTTGTGAGTAAGTGTTTGGTGTGTCAGAGGGTGAAGGCGGAACATCAGGTTCCCTCAGGTTTGTTGCAACCGTTGAGAATTCCGGAATGAAAATGGGAGAATATCACCATGAATTTTGTTTCGGGTTTGCTTTTGACTCCTACGAAGAAGAACTCAGTTTGGGTGATAGTAGATCGTTTTACGAAGTGTGCTCACTTCTTAGCAGTCAACACCACTTACACTTTAGATAGATTGGCCGATCTGTACATTGGTGAGATTGTTAGACTGCATGGTGTGCCGAAGTCTATTGTATCCGATAGAGATCCGAGGTTCACAGCTCAATTTTGGGAGTGTCTGCATACATCCTTGGGTACCCGTTTGAACTTCAGCACGTCTTATCATCCTCAGTCAGATGGTCAGTCATAGAGAGTTATACAGATCTTAGAGGATATGTTGCGATGTTGCATCATTGATTTTCAGGGTACGTGGGAGAAGCACTTGCCTCTAGTTGAGTTTGAATATAATAATAGCTTCCGGTCGAGTATTCAAATGGCTCCGTATGAGGCCTTGTATGGTCGGAAGTGTAGAACTCCAGTTTGTTGGGCCGAGGTGGGACATAAGTTGTTACCTATGCAGGATTTGCTCAAGGGAACAACCGACAAGGTAAAATTGATTTGTGATCGATTGTAAGCTGCTTAGGATAGGCAGAAGTCCTATGCCGACTTGAAGAGGAAGGAAGTTGAGTTCTCAGTGGGTGAGAAGGTATTCTTGAAAGTGTCTCCGTGGAAGAAGGTAATGAGATTTGGCCGAAAAGGGAAGTTGAGTCTGAGGTACATAGGAGCGTATGAGATTGTGAAGAGGGTTGGTCCAGTTGCTTATCAGTTGCGTTTGCCATCCGAACTAGAGAAGATACACGATGTATTTCATGTTTCGATGCTCCGTAAGTATAGGTCCGATCCGTCACATGTTATGCCTGTAGAGGAGATTGAATTGAATCCAAATTTGACTTATGAGGAAGAACCAGTAGAGATCCTAGCTTCTGACAGTAAGGTGTTGCAGGGTAGATCAATTGAGTTAGTAAAAGTGTGGTGGTAACGTTGAGGTGTGGACGAGGCCACTTGGGAGAGAAAGGAAGATATGGAAAGGCAGTTTATGTATCTCTTTCAGTCAGGTAATTTCGGGGACGAAATTCCTTAAGTGGGAGAGAGTTGTAACACCCGTGTTTTGGGGTTAGGAGTTAGTCGAGTTAGTTGGTCCGAGTCGGTAAAAGTTAATTTTAAATCAAATTAACCCTAGTTGGATTTAATTGGAGTTTGATTAAAAGGGGAATGACCATTGTGGTAATTTAGCCAAAACATTCTAAAAGGTAGACAACTTTTTGAAATTAAAAGAGAACAAAAAGAAAAGGCACCATCTTTTTCTCCTCTCTTCTCTCTTCCAACGTTGGAAGTTCATATACCCTCCCTAATACCCTAAATCACTATTCCATTAAATTTCTTCTTCAACTCAAGGCCATTTTCAAAGGTAATTACATATCTACACTCTCCTCTTCATCCTCTACCTTTACCTAGTTTTAAAATTTAAAACTATCATCTTTTGAAATTTGGGGATTCAATGAAAGCTTGAGTTTTTATTGGGTTTTTCATTTGGTTTTGAATTATTAAGTTGGGTTTTGGTTTAGTCACCTTAAAATACACATAATATGTTGAAATGAGTGAGTTTGGGTGAAAACCCGAAATGGGTCATTGTGGCCAAGTTTGAAGTGTCTAAAACTTGGTGTTTGGTGAGTTTTAGGGTTGGGTTGAAGGGCTGATGGTTTAGGGATATTAGGAAGGTGTTTTGGGACCATTTGGGTGTCATTTGGGTGCTTGAAAACATGATTTTCAGCTAGGTTTTAGGGGAGCTCGAAAATGGACATTTTGGGTGATTGTTGGGTTTGAAATTGATGAAGAGAGTGACTTGTGTTTGTGGGTTGACGTGGTAACTGAAATTTAGCATTGATTTGTGAGTAATGGATGTGTTTTGATTGGCTAGAAACAAGAGGAGACATTGGAGAAGCATCGGGATTGAATCCGGGCATATAGGAGGCTTGCTTTGGTTGCTAAGGAAGGGTGGTGAGTAACTTTAATTATGTTTTAAAGTTGGTTCAAGTGTGTGTAGTGTATGTGTTGGAATGTGCTTGGTAGGCCATTCCTATGTGGAGTTAAATTGGTAACTTAGCTCCTTGATTTCCATTGAATGCTACTTATGCCTTGTCTATTTGCTCTTGTGAAATGTGGGTTGAATTGCATATGAGTACCTTGATATATGTATGTGATGCGTATGTGATATAAATGGTGGATATGTGATGTGGTTAATGGAATTGGCACTAATTAACTTACCGGGTGTAAATGATCGATCATTAGGATTAGTGTGCACACAAATTGAGTCAAAACGTACGTGGCCTTGATGGCGTTGAGTCATCAAGGAGGAGTACGGTGATGTAACATTCCACCAGAAATTTATTTATATTCTACAGGATGATGAGTGGAATCCCATCCGTAGGGCATGTGATGATGAGTGGAATCCCGCCCATGCAAGGTCCGGTGATGAGTGTAATCCCACCGAGGTAATGTGGTTGTTGAGATTAAATCCGCACATCCGGGTAAACTAATGGTGGCCAATGATATTGCTCTTATGCTTATGATGTTTTGATAATTGAGATATTTGTTGTTGAGCTTAGTATGATGTGAGATGCCATATTATGACTCTTGAAAGACTAGCTAGGTTGACTTGTGGAGACCTATGCATGTTGTATATGAGATTAAGGGATTGCATGCTTGAACCCTGCATTGTTGATGTTTTCAATTTTAATGCATCCTCACTAAGCTTCTAGCTTACGCTCTCATTTTCAACAATGCAGATCATTAGCGTGGTGTTAGCTCGGAGCAAGGCGAAAGGGGTTTTCCATGTTTTTGTTGCTCAATTACGGTTTAACAATTATGTAGTAGTTTAGCAATGTGGCAAGAGTGTGTTTTGTATGAGCTATGTATGACTCATATATGTGTTTGATGCTCATGAATTGACTTTGATTGTAAACATGTCATGTCTTGTCAAATGCTTGTGCGATGGCATGACTTATGAATGTTTAGGTTGCTTTGATTGGCATGTAAACCTTATTGTGATGAATTGTGCCTTTTGGCTTTTATGTCTTCAAGCATGCCCTTTTATGTAGTGTTGCTTTTTGTGTAAATGCCATGAATGGATGTTTCATCTTATGCCTTGTGCGTTTGAGCATGTTTGACATAGGATCCATGTCTCTAGTTCATGTATACTTGTGTTGAGTGCTTCTTGGGGTCGTTTAGGGCCCTTAGAGTTGTTGAGAGATGTTTAAATCTGGCTTTCAAAGGTTGCAGACAGCCCGTGTCTCGAAACATGCTAACACGTTTCGGAACGGGTAAGGCTTCAGGGACCCCGTATCGGAACACGTTCCGATACGGTTTGGCCACTGTGAACCCCTGTTCCGATACGAGTTTCGGAACACTTTGGCTACTGGAAATCTGAGAAATTGTCGAGATGAAGGCGTTTCGAAACGGGTCTAAGGGTTTCGAAACGGTCAATATCTCGTTGACTATGAGAAGTTGACCGTTGAGGGTGTTTCGGAACGGTTGGCCTTCGTTCCGATACGGCCTCCTCGTATGGGCTTGGGGTAGTTGACCAGATCAAGGCGTTTCGATACGCCTCAATGGTGTTTCGAAACGGCCTGCCTAATGGATTAAAATTGGACTGTTAATTGTTGTTTTGTGTTCAGATGATTGTCTTCCTCAAATTTTCCCGCTGTGGTGATCATATAGGATTTAAATGTGCCTTTAGAGAAGATTAATATAAAAGAAAATTTTTAGGGTTGCTAACCGAGGGGAACCTTAACGGGTTTCGCTTCGGTTTTCCCCGTGTGGCCTACTCGGACCGGTCATCCGGCCAGACCGGGACGAGGGGGTTACCAATATCACAATCGAATAGCTTGACCGAAATTGTGTTAGACTCATAATTTTTTTAAAATGCACTTCGATGGCCTTTTTAACCTCCGTCGGATTGTTGAAAGTACCTTCCACAACCTTTATGCCACCAATAAAATTTGCTCTTCTTCTTGCCGAAACAGCCAAGTGAAAGAATTTAGTATTCATGTTTCCAGCTACATACCATTTTAGACGCAAATTTTGGATCCATTCACGTTCTTCTCTTCTAATGTACTCTCACATTCTTCTTCAAGAGGCCTTCACCTCATCACCAAGGGACGGATCCTGATTCCTGTCTGCAATTCTCTTTTCCATCTCGAAACAATTCTTTTCTAAAGCACGAATAGAATCTGTGGACTTCTCAGCTTTGTTCAAGACCCAGTCTTTAGAGATCAACTTGCACTTTCTAAACATTGGCCCAATAACATTCCCTCTAAACTTACAACACTCTTCAATAATCCTCTCCACATAGGCGTTGTTGTCAATAAGATACTCAAACCATTTTAATGGTCTAAGTCCCAGTAGCTCTACAGCAATGACAAACTTATCGGGTTGTGATCTGATATGCTTTTGGATGAATCTTTTGGAGTAGATCCGGACATGCTCTTTAAATCTCAGGAGAAAGTAGGAATCTGTCCAATCTCAGGAGAAAGTAAGAATGAGAAAGAAAAAACCAAGAAGAATTAGAAGAAGGAAACTGAAAAGGAAATATATTCTCATGAAACACAACATCATGATTTACAAAAAAAAAAGACTTAGTTTCAAGATTGAACAGAACATACCCCTTTTGAGTAGGAGAATAACCCAGGAAAATAGAAGGTATAGATCGAGGGGCAAATTTATCAGTAATATGAGGATTAGTAGCATAACAGAGGCACCCAAAAACCTTTAAATGGGACAAGTTAGGAGGTTTTTTTATAAAGAATTTCAAATGGTGTTTTCCATTGGAGAACTGTAGTAGGAAGCCTGTTAATCAAGTAACAGGATGTGAGGACACATTCCCCCCGGAACTGGACAAGAAGTTTAGAGTGAAACCGTAAGGCTCAAGCTACTTCTAAGATATGCATGTTCTTTCTCTCAGCCACCCCCATTTTGCTGAAGGGTGTACACACAGGAACTCTGATGAACAATGCCTAGGGAAGAAAACAAAGTAGAGCAAGCAGAATTGAAAAATTATAGCCCATTATCACTCATAAAAATTTTAATTGTAGTAGAAAACTGGTTCTAGATTAAGGAAATGAATTGTTTAAGGGCAGCAGTAGCATCGTTTTTATGTTGCAGCAGATACAACCAACTCATCCTAGAAAAATCATCCACTATAGTAAAAAAACGACAACCACTATGTGTTGAGATCCGATAAGGACCCCAAAGATCAATGTGAATTGTGTCAAAAGGAGAATTAGAGGTAGAAGTACTAGGTGAAAAAGGCAACCTAGTCTGTTTTGCTAAAGGGAAAATATCACAGTTGCGTTTAGCAGAAGAATCAAACTCAACATGCTGTAAAAAATCAATTTTATTCAGTGTAGAAAGGGCAGCATGTCCCAAACGTGCATGCCATATACAAGAAGGAACAACATGAGACATACAAACATCTGAAAATTTTACAGGAAAAGAAGAAATGGAATGTGTACCAGAATGAAACACACCAGATGCAGGCAAAGATTGTTGAAAAAAAATACAATCCCTTTGACTCCCTACCAATCCCCTTCATCCTTCAAGTGGATATATCATGTAGAAGACAAAAATCATGGTAAAAAGAAAGGAAGCAATGCAAGTCTTGAATTAATTTGGACACATAGATTAAATTGTGATGAAAATGAGGAACAAAAAGAACATTATGGAGAGTAATGTCAGGGGTTAGATGACAAGAACCGAGATAGGTAACAAGAACAGTTTTACCATTGGGCAAGTGAATAAATCTAGAAGCACATGGAACCGGGTCAATCATACATTCGAAGTTGGATAACACATGGTCTGTAGCCCTTGTATCCACAATCCAGTTAAGGCAAAAATTAGAAGAAAGCGAAGTCTTATCTAGTATACCTGCAAGATTAACAGTCGAATCCGCAGAAGGAGAAGCATTCAACAGATGCAAGATCTGAGCATACTGCTCACGAGTGAAAGAAAGTGCCGAATGAGCAGACTGAGCACCAGAATTAGATGGGATAGTGGCACCATCAGACTCTTGAGCAGAACTGGAATTTAGAGCAACCACAGAATCAAAGGATTTCTTCTTGTTAAACTTGAAACCAGGTGGAAAGCCAACAAGTCGGTAACATTGATCCTTATTATGGCCCTTCACCTTGCAATAGTCACAAGTTCCCTAAAATCGACGGTGATCAGAACCACTAGGAGAATTTGAATACAACACTGTTGAAGCTAGGATTGGAGTAGAAAAGTGCGAACACTGAGATTCTTCTTGGATAATCATGGTGTAAGCTTGATTGACAGAGGGCAAAGGCTTCATTAACAAGATCTGACTAGGAACGACGCTATATGACTCATTCAAGCCCATCAGAAACTTAAATAATTTATGTTGAACAAGATGCTTCATGTTCTGCTGGGAAATTTCACATTCACAAGACGTGAATGGGATAAGCACCTCGTACTCATCCCAAAGAAGCTTAAGACGAGTAAAATAACTCGAAACAGTAGACTCACCCTGACAAAGCATGGCTATCTCGCAATGCAAAAAGAAGATGCGAGAGCCATCGACCTTGTCAAAGCGTTCCTGAAGGTCCTTCCACACTAATGCCGCGCTAAAAGCAAAGACGATGCCGGTAGATAAATCTTTGGAGTCCGTATTATGAATCCAAGGAACAACGATCGCGTTGCAGCAATCCCATTGAGAATAGAACACCTCCGGTTGCTCATCACGGCGACATAAACCATCAATGAAACTGACCTTATTCTTCGCAAGCAAGGCACTTTTTCATGGAGCGGCTCCAAACACTATAATCCTCAAGGCCAAGCAGCGGTTGCGACACCAACATCGTGCTCGGCGTGTCAGAAGAATGGAGATACATCACATGGTTGAAATCGATCGTTGCGGCGTCAGACGACATCTTGACAAAAAAGAGAAAACCTTAGCCAAAAAGAGGAAACCCTAGCCGAAAACCTTAAGCAAAAAAGACGGCCCAAGAAACAAAACAAAGAAGAAGCCCAAAAGAACGAAATGCTTCTTCTCATTAATTAATTTATCTTTTACATCACTGTGTATTTATACTGAAAACAGATGCTAACTAATACAAACTGACTATCTAACAGAATAACAAAATTCTAACTTCCTAACTATCAACAGTAACTATTTTCAAATAGTAGATGACTCCATTAACTTGAATCGAAGCAAAATGTGGAATTGTTGATAAACATTTGACCCCAATAAGGAATTTCGTAACGTCTAGATGATTCATTTCTGTGGTATCTGTATCCTCATTGGCTTCCAATTGAGACTAACGCAGATTCATTCCAGACTTCTATAGGAATACCTTCGATGCATGCCCATACACGAAGTTTCTTGGAATTCACAAAACCAGGACTTTGATAGAGGTGATGCCAAGAGGCATCGGAACAACCGCATCACTGTGATCATAGGCGTGGTGGCGGTAACCACGGTAGGGGCCAACAAGGCTAGAGGGCTGGTGGGAAGTTGCCCACATATGCTACTTGCAGGAGGAACCACACCGGTGAGTGTTGGGGAAATTTCCACTCGTGTTGGAGTTGTGGGGCTAGAGATCACATTAGGCGTGACTGTCCACATCAAGCGGGGCAAGCACCAGCTCAGACTCCTGCTAGAGCCAAAGACTTCCAGAGAGGCCGCGGGCACGGTAGAGGTAACTTCCAGCCGAGGAATGATGGTCAGACGAACATAGCCCATGTAGTTGTAGTCCAGCCGGAGGGCGGAGGTCAGGCCAGAGTTTACGCTCAGCGTGGGGATCAGCATGACACCAATGTGATCGCAGGTAACTTCTCGATACAATCTTTGGGTTTGCTTTCTTTTATTGACTCTGGGTCTACATATTCCTACATATTGAGTGAGCATGCACAGTCATTGAACTTGCCTTATGAAATGTTAGAGGTAGGAGTTAGTGTTACTAGTTCCTTTGGGGACACGGTAGTAGTTAGAAAAATGTATAGAAGGTGTCCGTTGATGGTTCAGGGACATGTGTTCCCAGTGGATATGATGGAGCTACCTTTCTATGGTTTTGATGTAATTCTGGGTATGGACTGGCTCACGGAGCATAAAGCTAGGATAGATTTTGAAAATAAGAGGATCTCCTTGAGGCTTATAGATGATTATGAGATTGTAGTGGTGGGTGAGAACGTGAAGTTCTTGTCCAATGTAGTTTCAGTTCTAGAGGCTAAGAGGCTAGTTGAGTTGGGGTGTGAAGCATACATGGCCTATGTGATTAACCCTAACATGAGTGAGGTTAGACCTCAAGACATCCGGACAGTGTGTGACTTCCCTAGTGTGTTTCAGGAAGAGTTGCCTGGGTTACCACCGGACAGAGAGGTAGAGTTCACCATTGAGACTTATTCTGATTCAGCTCCTATTTCGATTACTCCGTATCGCATGGAACCGAAAGAACTGAAAGAGTTGAAGACTCAGTTGCAAGAGTTGACAGATAGAGGCTTCATTCGACCTAGTTCTTCACCTTGGGGTGCACCAGTTTTGTTTGTGAAGAAGAAGGATGGAAGCATGAGAATGTGTATAGATCACAGACAGTTGAACCAGTTAACAGTGAAGAATAAATATCCCTTGCCTAGAATTGATGATTTGTTTGACCAGTTGAGAGGAGCATCAGTCTTTCCGAAGATTGACTTGAGATCGGGTTACTACCAGCTAAAGGTAAGGGAGGTTGATGTACCGAAGACGACCTTTAGAACTAGGTATGGCCACTATGAGTTTTTAGTCATGCCTTTTGGGTTGACTAATGCACCGGCTGCTTTCATGGATATGATGAATAGGATTTTTCATCAGTACCTAGATCAGTTTGTAGTTGTTTTTGTATATGACATCTTGGTGTATTCGCGAACGGAAGAAGACCATGACCGACACTTGAGACTAGTTTTGAAGACTTTGCTAGATCATCAGTTGTATGCGAAATTGAGCAAGTGTGAATTCTGGATCCGAGAGGTAGTCTTCTTAGGACACGTAACGTCAGCTGATGGGATTAGAGTTGATCCGAAGAAGATAGAGGCCATTGTTGAATGTAAGAAACTGAAGTTTGTAACAGAGGTACGTAGCTTTCTAGGCTTAGCTGGATACTATAGAAGATTCGTATAGGGTTTCTCGAAGTTGGCCACTCCATTGACACAGTTACTTCAGAAGAGTGTTCAGTTTGAGTGGACAGATGCAAGACAGAAGGCCTTTGAGAAATTGAAAGAAGCTTTGACCCAAGCACCGATCTTGATTCAGCCAGAGTCCGGGAAAGACTATGTAGTTTACAGTGATGCTTCTTATGTAGGCCTAGGTTGTGTTCTCATGCAAGACAAAAGAGTGGTGGCTTATGCCTAAAGACAGTTGAAGACCCATGAGCGCAACTATCCGACCCATGACATAGAGTTAGCTGCAGTTGTGTTTGCTCTGAAGATTTGGAGGCATTATTTGTACGGTGAGAAATGCACAGTGTACACCGATCACAAGAGTTTGAAGTACATCATGACTCAGCGAGATTTGAATCTCAGACAGCGTAGGTGGTTAGAGTTGCTAAAATACTATGATCTTACCATCGAGTACCATCCGGGTAAGGCTAATGTATTGGCTGATACATTGAGTAGAAAGATAGCCGTGGACTTGAGAGCCATGTTTGCTAGATTGAGCTTGTCCGGAGATGGTGGCTTGGTAGCCGAGCTTCAGGTTAGACCTACACTAGGTCAGTTGATTAGAGAGAAGCAGCTCTTAGATAGATCTTTAGCACCTTACGTGCAAGATATAGCCGAAGGTAAATCTTCAGACTATAGTTTCAGTACCGATGGGGTTTTGTGTTTCAAAAATAGGATAGTTGTGTTAGAAGACAGTGACTTGAGACGTACGATCTTGACTGAAGCACACAGTAGTCCATTTGCTATGCATCCAAGGAGTACGAAGATGTACTGTGATTTGAAGAATGAGTACTTTTGGGTTGGCTTGAAGAGAGATGTGGCCGACTTTGTGAGTAAGTGTTTGGTGTGTCAGAGGGTGAAGACGGAACATCAGGTTCCCTTAGGTTTGTTGCAACCGTTGAGAATTCCGGAATGGAAATGGGAGAATATCACCATGGATTTTGTTTCGGGTTTGCTTTTGACTCCTACGAAGAAGAACTCAGTTTGGGTGATAGTAGATCGTTTTACGAAGTGTGCTCACTTCTTGGCAGTCAACACCACTTACACTTTAGATAAATTGGCCGATCTATACATTGGTGAGATTGTTAGACTGCATGGTGTGCCGAAGTCTATTGTGTCCGATAGAGATCCGAGGTTCACAGCTCGATTTTGGGAGTGTCTGCATACAGCCTTGGGTACCCGTTTGAAATTCAGCACGTCTTATCATCCTCAGTCAGATGGTCAATCATAGAGAGTTATACAGATCTTAGAGGATATGTTGCGCTGTTGCTCAAGTAAGGTTTAGCAAATATGTAGTAGTTTAGCAATGTGGCAAGAGTGTGTTTTGTATGAGCGATGTATGACTCATATATGTGTTTGATTCTCATGAATTGACTTTGATTGTAAACATGTCATGTCTTGTCAAATGCTTGTGCGATGGCATGACTTATGAATGTTTAGGTTGCTTTGATTGGCATGTAAACCTTATTGTGATGAATTGTGCCTTTTGGCTTTTAAGTCTTCGAGCATGCCCTTTTATGTAGTGTTGCCTTTTGTGTAAATGCCATGAATGGATGTTTCATCTTATGCCTTGTGTGTTTGAGCATGTTTGACATAGGATCCATGTCTCTAGTTCATGTATGCTTGTGTTGAGTGCTTCTTGGGGTCGTTTAGGGCCCTTAGAGTTGTTGAGAGATGTTTAAATCTGGCTTTCAAAGGTTGCAGACAGTGCGTGTTTCGAAACAGGCTAACACATTTTGGAACGGGTAAGGCTTCAGGGACCCCGTATCGAAACACGTTTCGATACGGTTTGGCCACTGTGAACCCCTGTTCCGATACGAGTTTCGGAACACTTTGGCTACTGGAAATCTGAGAAATTGCCGAGATGAAGGCGTTTCGAAACGGGTCTAAGGGTTTCGAAACGGTTAATATCTCGTTGACCACGAGAAGTTGACCGTTGAGGGTGTTTCGGAACGGTTGACCTCCGTTCCGATACGGCCTCCTCGTATGGGCTTGGGGTAGTTGACCAGGTCAAGGCGTTTCGATACGCCTCAATGGTGTTTCGAAACGGCCTGCCTAATGGATTAAAATTGGACTGTTAATTGCTATTTTGTGTTCAGATGATTGTCTTCCTCAAATTTTCCCGATGTGGTGATCATATAGGATTTAAATGTGCCTTTAGAGAAGATTAATATAAAAGAAAATTTTTAGGGTTGCTAACCGAGGGGGAACCTTAACGGGTTTCGCTTCGGTTTTCCCCGTGTGGCCTACTCGGACCGGTCATCCGGCCAGACCGGGACGAGGGCGTTACAAATATCACAATCGAATAGCTTGACCGAAATTGTGTTAGACTCATAATTTTTTTAAAATGCACCTTGATGGCCTTTTTAACCTCCGTCGGATTGTTGAAAGTACCTTCCACAACCTTTATGCCACCAATAAAATTTGCTCTTCTTCTTGCCAAAACAGCCAAGTGAAAAAATTTAGTATTCATGTTGCCAGCTACATACCATTTTAGACGCAACTTTTGGATCCATTCATGTTCTTCTCTTCTAATGTACTCTCACATTCTTCTTCAAGAGGCCTTCACCTCATCACCAAGGGACGGATCCTGATTCCTGTCTGCAATTCTCTTTTCCATCTCGAAATAATTCTTTTCTAAAGCACGAATAGAATCTGTGGACTTCTCAGCTTTGTTCAAGACCCAGTCTTTAGAGATCAACTTGCACTTTCTTAACATTGGCCCAATAACATTCCCTCTAAACTTACAACGCTCTTCAATAATCCTCTCCACATAGGCGTTGTTGTCAATAAGATACACAAACCATTTTAATGGTCTAAGTCCCAGTAGGTCTACAACAATGACAAACTTATCGGGTTGTGATCTGATATGCTTTATGGATGAATCTTTTGGAGTAGATCCGGACATGCTCTTAAAATCTCAGGAGAAAGTAGGAATCTGTCCAATCTCAGGAGAAAGTAAGAATGAGAAAGAAAAAACCAAGAAGAATTAGAAGAAGGAAGCTGAAAAGGAAATATATTCTCATGAAACACAACATCACAATTTACAAAAAAAGACTTAGTTTCAAGATTGAACAGAACATGCCCCTTTTGAGTAGGAGAATAACCAAGGAAAATAGAAGGTATAGATCGAGGGGCAAATTTATCAGTAATATGGGAATTAGTAGCATAACAGAGGCACCCAAAAACCTTTAAATGGGACAAGTTAGGAGGTTTTTTTATAAAGAATTTCAAATGGTGTTTTCCATTGAAGAACTGCAGTAGGAAGCCTGTTAATCAAGTAACAGGATGTGAGGACACATTCCCCCCAGAACTTGACAAGAAGTTTAGAGTGAAACCGTAAGGCTCAAGCTACTTCTAAGATATGCATGTTCTTTCTCTCAGCCACCCCCATTTTGCTGAGGGGTGTACACACAAGAACTATGATGAACAATGCCTAGGGAAGCAAACAAAGTAGAGCAAGTAGAATTGAAAAATTTTAGCCCATTATCACTCATAACAATTTTAATTGTAGTAGAAAACTGGTTCTAGATTAAGGAAATGAATTGTTTAAGGGCAGCGGTAGCATTGTTTTTATGTTGCAGCAGATACAACCAACTCATCCCAGAAAAATCATCCACTATAGTAAAAAAACGACAGCCACTATATGTTGAGATCCGATAAGGACCCCAAAGATCAATGTGAATTATGTCAAAAAGGAGAATTAGAGGTAGAAGTACTATGTGAAAAAGGCAACCTAGTTTGTTTTGCTAAAGGGAAAATATCACAGTTGCGTATAGTAGAGGAATCAAACTCAACATGCTGTAAAAAAATCAATTTTATTCAGTGTAAAAAGGGCAGCATGTCCCAAACGTGCATGCCATATACAAGAAGGAACAACATAAGACATACAAACATCTGAAAATTTTACAGGAAAAGAAGAAATGGAATGTGGACCAGAATGAAACACACCATATGCAGGCAAAGATTGTTGAAAAAAATACAATCCCTTTGACTCCCTACCAATCCCCTTCATCCTTCAAGTGGAGAGATCATGTAGAAGAAAAAAAATCATGGTAAAAAGTAAGGAAGCAATGCAGGTCTCGAGTTAATTTGGACACAGAGATTAAATTGTGATGAAAATGAGGAACAAAAAGAACATTATGAAGAGTAATGTCAGGGGTTAGATGACAAGAACCGAGATAGGTAACAAGAACAATTTTACCATTGGGCAAGTGAATAAATCTAGAAGCACATGGATCCGGGTCAATCATACATTCGAAGTTGGATAACACATGGTCTGTAACCCTTGTATCCACAATCCAGTTAAGGCAAACATTAGAAGAAAGTGAAGTCTTATCTAGTATACCTGCAAGATTAACAGTCGAATCCGCAGAAGGAGAAGCATTCAACAGATGCAAGATCTGAGCATACTGCTCACGAGTGAAAGAAGGTGCCGAATGAGCAGACTGAGCACCAGAATTAGAAGGGACAGTGGCACCATCAGACTCTTGAGCAGAACTGGAATTTAGAGCAACCACAGAATCAAAGGATTTCTTCTTGTTAAACTTGAAACCAGGTGGAAAGCCAACAAGTCGGTAACATTGATCCTTCTTATGGCCCTTCACCTTGCAATAGTCACAAGTTCCATGAAATCGACGGTGATCACAACCACCAGGAGAATTTGAATACAACACTGTTGAAGCTAGGATTGGAGTAGAAAAGTGTGAACGCTGAGATTCTTCTTGGATAATCATGGTGTAAGCTTGATTGACAGAGGGCAAAGGCTTCATTAACAAGATCTGACTAGGAACAACGCTATATGACTCATTCAAGCCCATCTGAAACTTAAATAATTTATGTTGAACAAGATGCTTCATGTTCTACTGGAAATTTCACATTCACAAGACGTGAATGGGTTAAGTACCTCGTACTCATCCCAAAGAAGCTTAAGACGAGTAAAATAACTCGAAACAGTAGACTCACCCTGACAAAGCATGGCTATCTCGCAATGCAGAAAGAAGATGCGAGAGCCATCGACCTTGTCAAAGCGTTCCTGAAGATCCTTCCACACCAATGCAGAAAGAAGATGCGAGAGCCATCGACCTTGTCAAAGACGATGCCGGTAGATAAATCTTTGGAGTCCGTATTCAGAATCCAAGAAAGAACGATCGCGTTGCAGCGATCCCATTGAGAATAGAACACCTCCGGTTGCTCATCACGACGACATAAACCATCAATGAAACTGACCTTATTCTTCGCAAGCAAGGCTATTTTTCATGGAGCGGCTCCAAACACTATAATCCTCAAGGCCAAGCAGCGGTTGCGACACCAACATCGTGCTCGGCGTGTCAGAAGAATGGAGATACACCACATGGTTGAAATCGATCGTTGCGGCGTCGGACGACATCTTGACAAAAAAGAGAAAACCTTAGCCAAAAAGAGGAAACCCTAGCCGAAAACCTTAAGCAAAAAAGACGGCCCAAGAAACAAAACAAAGAAGAAGCCCAAAAAAACGAAATGCTTCTTCTCATTAATTTATTTACATCACTGTGTATTTATACTGAAAATAGATGCTAACTAATACAAACTGACTATCTAACAGAATAACAAAATTCTAACTTCCTAACTATCAACAGTAACTATTTTCAAATAGTAGATGACTCCATTAACTTGAATCGAAGCAAAAGGTGGAATTGCTGATAAACATTTGACCCCAATAAGGATTTTCGCAACGTCTAGACGATTCCTTTCTCCCCATTGGCTTCCAATTGAGACTAACGCAGATTCATTCCAGACTTCTAAAGGAATACCTTCGACACGAAGTTTGTTGGACTTTAAAATTGTGTCTTTTAGATCCCAGAAAATGTGTATTTGCTCTTGTTCCAACAACTAACTTTCACTCTAAAACCTTGTGACTGTAATATTTGTTGAACAAAATCATGGTCATACATGGCCGAGACTTGACCTATCAAGCCACTCCTTATCTGCTTCGTTGATCGCTATTGAAAGCGGTACAAACTTTTCTCCTCCTGCTATTTTAAGTTTTTAACTGCATCCACATGAAACGAAGGTGCCGTTTGGACATTATTATCTTTGGGTCCATCCTTGTATTGTTTGCTAAATCCACTGCGGTCATAGCTTCGAGAATCGAACAAACGCATCCTCCATCTCCTACGATTGTGGTAGGTGATATAAGCATCCAAAACATTGCCATACTCCTGGAAAGCTTCTTTCAATGTCGATGGTTGTAACATAGTTGATGAACACAGAAACTCCTGTGCGGTTCACCCTTTTGGCATTCTTATCCAAATTATGAAACTTAAGATTTAAAATCGCACATTGTTCTCGTTGGTAAAAATTTGGGGTGGCGACGGTGGCCATGGCAGAAGATATAGACGATGAGAATTGGATTCTATTATTTTTAAATAAAGATTAAAAAATAATATAAAACAAAAATATGGAAGTAATTTAATCTAAATTTTAAATAATTAATAATTGCATTTTGAGTCCTTGCAATTTTTAATTTTTATTAAAAAAATTAATAGTGTTCACGCTGTATTGTGTTAGTGATGTTTAGCAGTGTGCGACGCCCATTATAGAATTTTCCTATCTATATATAGGGATAATAACATATTTATACTTGAATTTTAATAAAATATTCAATGTGAAACATGTACTTTTAAAATGTCTAATGTGGTATATGCATTTGATAAATATCTAATGTGCTATATGTGCTTTTAAAATGTGTGACACCTATTCTTTGAAAGAAAAATATTCAATGTGGTACTTGAATATCATTTTTTTGTATTATTATAGTACATGTAAATTTCATTAGCAGATTTAACACTTATTAACAATATCAATTCAAATACCATAATAATACACGAAATAATAATTCAGATATGATACTTATAACATTTTTAACCCATATGCCATAAGAATACACAAGATAATAGTACTTTTTTTATATTGAACATTTTAAAAGTGCCATTATTATATTGGACATTTTGTCAAAGGACCATACCACATTGGGCATTTTAAACTATGGGTACCACATTGAATAGATTTATTAAACTAAGGTACCAAATGGGATATTATCCCCAATTGTTTTGATCATTTATTATTGATTTTGTGTAAATGGTAATAATTCGTTATTTTTCATAGAAAATTCTAGAATTTTATCAACTTAACTAAAACAATAAGATCTCAACAAGCCGTCTCAGTAGAAAAACGAATACGGATGATGTTTATTTTAAGAGACACATGTTCAATCACTCTGCCTACATGTTTAAACATCCATAATGTTTAGAATTTAGGGTTTAAATATAGAGCTTGATATATATGCTTAGGGAAAAGCTAGAATAGAGAAGTAATAGCAGTGGCTAAAACAGATGATTTTTGGTTAATTTGTAGAGCATGAAGTTATTCCGATGTGGTGCTACCAAATGGGGAAGAAGCGTGAGAACACTTCAGTGGAGCAGGAGCAGCCCCTTGTCCTTCAAATATTCCACAGTTTGGTCGAAGATTTCCTGAATCCCAAACTTAAAGCTGAATCCTTCATTAATAAGCTTCTCTGAGGAAATTATCAACTTGGCTTTGGAGGGGAAATCTCCAAAACTGCAAACGTTATAAAGTAAACAAACTATGTTAACCCAACAAAGAAGTGAATTTTGTGTATTGGTTCTTACTCAGTAGGGACTTTGAACTCGGGGTATCTTTTGTTGAGGAACTTAGCAAGTTCGGGCACACTGGAATTCACAGCACAACATATATATCGACCCGATGCAGATTCTTTTTCGGCCAGAAAAACATGCGCTCGACATACGTCTTCCACATGCGTGATAGAGATCGAACCCGACAACATCTGCATACCTTTCAAAGCATTTATGAGGAAGTCGTTGCCTGCAAAATGTTTAAATTCCATCAGATTTCACTTGTAGCCATAACATTAGTTTCTGATTTAATACCTGAAATCAAAGCCATAACATTAGTTTCTGATTTAATACCTGAAATCAAAGCGGTCGCAAGGCCGATGCTGTTGGGAACATCTGGGGTGAGAGAAGGACCAGTCATGAGAGAAGGGATAACTGTAATGAGATGGATGTTGTTTTCCTCAGCAAATTTCCAAGCTGCCTTTTCGGCCAACGTCTTGGATGCAGGGTACCCCTGCAATATGGATACACCTTACAAGTTACACCACCAACTATCCTTATTCCTTTGCTTCTTCCTAAGATTAGCATCAAATTCTTACCCAAGTTGGTGGCTTTGCAGATGATAAGAACTCGGTATCGGTCCAGTCTTTCTCCGTCAACACCAGATCTTTCCCATTTAATGTATTGATCGACACAGCCGCAGCTGACGATGTCAAGACCACACGTTTAACAGTTTTTGCTCTGGCACTAGCTTTCAAAACGTTCAGCACTCCTTGGATGGCCGGTTTTATCATGTCATTCTTAAATAATAATAAAAAGCGACCTTGTCATTAAAGCATCAATGAAAAAACAGTTTAGTGGTGTTTAAGGTTATACCTCTGGATCTTGAGAAGCAAAATTAACGGGTGTTGCAACTTGGAAGACAAGGTCACAACCGGCAACGGGGGCATCAAAGCTGCCTTCGTCAGTTAAATCTGCCTGAAAGATTTTCAAGTCTCCCAACTTTTGCAGTGTTACAAGGTGAGGGATCTTCTTCTGGTTGTCTACGTTAAGTTAAGTTTAACCCCATTAATATGTTTTGCTTACTTGGTGTGATAAAAACAATGTCTTATATAGTTGTAATCTAGTAATAAGTATTAGCCACGTAGTACTAAAAACTTTCCTTTTGTTTTCTTCATTTGTATGAAAAACTTCCTCTTACGTAAGCAAACCAAGTCAAAAAAGAAAAACATAAATGAAGATCTAACCAGGGTCCCTGACTGTAGTGTTAACAGCGTAACCCTTCTGAAGCAACAACTTGACCAGCAAGGATGCTACGAATCCAGTGCCACCCACGACACAAGCTGTCTTTGTACCTACCATCTGGCTGGCCATGCTTCTATGTCTTAGTTTGTGTTTTCTACTCTTCTTTTTGTTCTTTTAACTCTCCCTATCAGTTGCTCTTTTTCGGTTTACCATGGTGGAATGAGCTTCGGCTTAAATACGCACGTTCCAAGTGAGACTAGATATTAGGTGAGCATGTGGCCTCGTGCATACCAACGACTTAAAAGTCTGAACCTTTGGTGTAAATTTTTTTCTTTCTAAAAATATATGCCCATTTGCTGAGAAATACGTTGGACATTCATAGTACCCAAATATAGGTGGAATTTAGTGTCTGACAACATTACTGCAACCTGAAAAATGCAAAAGTAGAAGGCAAAACGGGTAGCTCAGTCAACAGCTACCAAGAAATTCCTCATCCTCGATCTAACTTTCTTCCCTGGTTAGGTGGTGTACTGCTCATGTCACAGTAACCAGACAAGGCACGAGTTATTTTTTTTCTTCTTTTTAACATAATTTGCATCACCAGTTTAGTTGTACACCTTACAAGCTACATGCTTGCTTGCACGGGAGAATTAGCCTTTTTGGGTATAAAGCCAAATGCACCCACTTTTTGTAAGCAAATTCTTTTATCAAATAGGGCATCAGATTTATATATTTCATCTGTAAAAGAAACAAGCAATGAGGATTACTGGAATAGCAGCCAAACTGACTTATCCGACACCAAAAAGTTGAAGGAATGAATAGTCACAAACAAAGAAGGTTGAAGAAAGAAATTAGGCCACAATGTATATAGTCTTATAGACAATATGTTTGATGAGGCCAGTATATTCCAAAGTTGAAATTTGAGGTTTTGAATATCTGAATGCGCAATTACTTTTTGCAGATGACTACTACAAAGCAAGGGAGGAGAGCTCTAGGATTTAGTGAATAGAGTTCCTCGATATTTGAATGGCAATCAGCTTTTCCAGCCAGTGAATCAAAGTTTGGTTGAGCTTCCATTCCCTGTAAACTTTCTAAGGGTTTAAGAACCCTACCGGCAATTACCCTGCACACAACCAGAGCTTTGTTTAGACCATCAATTTCAATACAGTCCATAGCTCTTTTACTTGTGGAAGAAGTAAAAACACCCCAGCTTCCATTGGGTTGCTTCTTGCTGAAAAACCCATGTCTTAGAATTTGACAGACACCGCATTTCTCCAATGTGCAGAGGTTTGGAGTGTTTTCCATGCCAAGAGAGCATGCAATAGTAGTGCCATAGAACCTCAAAAGCTCATTCCCATCAGCCAGGCAACGTGGATGTTTCTTGGATAGTTTATTTGCCTTGAGCTTTACCATTTCTCTATAATCTTCGAAGGACGCAAGAGTTTTTTGCATGTTGTGAATCTTCAATATCCTTTCCATTTCACCAAATTCATTTTCAGAATGGGAAAAACCTGTCTGGCAAATTAATTCAACAATTTTCTTGGAGGAGTCTCCTTCACAAAGTGCGGTGACTGTACATGTGAGATGATTGTCAGGATTTTCAATAACCACAACTACTTAATCAATATAAAAACCTTAGGAAATTAAAATATACTCTAACTCTTTTAAATGCTACTCTAATCAAAGTCATACAAGGAATCTATACCCTTAAATTTCAGGAAATTTCTATCAGTTTTGTATTATAGAATATTCAGGCTTTGTGACTATATCAGAGGAAAACTACGAGTAATGAACATTACCAGCATGCCTGGACAGATGGTGTGATTCTATGGCTTCCAACTTTGTAAAATGTTCACCACATTTCTGGCAAACATAGCCATGGGACCCTAAATCAAGGGATCTCCTATGCTTGGAAGACATGGCACGGCCACTTCCCAAATTGGAAGGACCCCTCGACCTTGAGCCACTGTAAGTGTAAGCTGCCTCCATAAAGCGGTCTCCACCAGGTCCGGGTGTACCAGGGCTAAGTGTTCCTACAAAAGTTGAACTCCCCTTGCGAGAACCCCGAGTTTTAATCTTCAGAACACATTTGTTGTCTGTGAAAATTGTTTGATGGGTAATCGGATTGAGAATCTCCGTGCTCGCAATAGATATCGGGCTGCCACTGCCAATCGGCGCCTTGTCCGTGTGTCTCTTGCTTCCGTGAGAGACATCTCTCAAACTTGATGGGGATCTTGAACAACATGAACAAGATAAACATTTGTTTCTTGTTGACTCGGTTCTGCCTTCAGGTTCCCTCACATCGGACAACTCTGGTTTACAGTTAACTGATTTCTTCAGACTAATTAACCAAGTTGAAGGCATCTGCTTCTCCCTTATTTTAAACACCCTTTTCTCTTTTCCCTACCAATATATCTTCGGTCTCCAAAACACTTTAAAAAAAATCTCATTTTCAAACCCTGTCATTGTGCCATCAGAATTACTTAGACAACCATGAAGGGAAGGTATATTCTGTCTACACATATTGTTTCTGTTTTTGTGCACTACTCTCCATATTGGGCAATTATTTCCTTGTTTGAACCAGCCATGCACATTACAAAATCTTTACGAGGTTTCAAAAAGACTAAAAGAATCAAATAAGGCAAGGCAAAAGATTACAGATTTAGTGTCAAATAAATTCAGTCATTAAGTTGCCTTCTCCTTCTGATTCTTAGGAATTTCAGACATTTGAGAGAGAATAATTTTCCATGAAACCTTAACTCCCGGGTCTTGTCTCTAAAGCTTTTTGCAGTGCAACTCAGTGAAGAAGTAACAGATTTATGTGTCAATTTACTTTATAGATTTAATTTTATTTTTTGCTTTGAAAACAAAAAAAAATATAAATCTACTTAATTTAACAAGTTAAACTAAAAAATTCATAAATAAAAACAGTATTTTTAATAAACTTACTAATAAACAAGAATTTACAAAATTTTCAATAATATATTTAATTAATTAAATTTAAAATAACATATGCTTAGAAACTGTTACATTCAAAATGAATTGTATAATTACTAATAAATTTTAATTTCAGATAATAAATAAATAACATGCTAATATTAAATACAATTTATTTTAATTATCATAATTTATTTTCTTAACAGAATAAAGGACCGGAACAAACGTCCATTTTTTTAGTAAAGTTTTACCTTAATTAAAGTAATTTCTCACAATTAATTAATTAATTTTTTACATGGTTATTTTTCTTAATCAATGAACTTTTAGTCTTTAGAAATTAGATATCTATTAATGGATAAAGATCACCTCATTGTTGTTTTGTAATTGTCGAAGCCTCAAAGGGATAATTGTCCTAGGTTGCTCAATTGAATTTAACTTAAATAATTTTTAAAATTTTGTAAACAGTTCATGTTGTATCTATTTTACAGTTCTCTTTTTTATTTGCTTCGATATTTTACAGTTTCTATTTCTTTTTATGTTTTCATTAAAATCGGTGTCAAGAATTTTTCATACAATTTATTGGTGTCAAGAAGGTAACGCTTTCGTTTGCTGCGTGAGTCACTATGGTAAATTCGGTTTTTTTTACCTATTTATTATAGGGGATTTTTTTTGGTTCCGAAAAGGGTGCTTGCTGCTATTGATAAAATTCGTAGAGCTTTCTTATGAGGTGGTGTGGAGTTATATCGTAAAATGAGTCGTGTTAGTTGCGAGGTTGTTTGTAGGCCTCATCATCTTGGTGGTTTGGGGTGGCTAATTTACAAGCTCGAAATCTAGCGTTACTCTCGAAGTGGTTTTGGTGATATGCTCACGACCCTACATCGCTGTGGCGTTCTGTTATTGTCGCTAAGTATGGCGAGAATGCACAAAAATGGGGTTTCAACACAACTCGCAGGAACTTGATGTCTGTCATATGAAAACAAATTGTCACTACGGCGGCGAGTGAAAATGTTGTACCACACATGGTTTTGTCGTCTTTCACTTGGAAGGTGGGGTGTGGAGAAAGGGTGTTGTTTTGGCTAGAACCGTGGTGTGCCGAACAACCATTAAAGGATATTTTCCTTCGTATTTTTTCTATTGCGCGTAATAAGCTAGCTATGGTTGTTGATTACTCTGTTGATGGAGTATTTTTGCATGAGAGCTGGTTTGGATTCTTTCGTCGTGAGCTACATGTGTTTGAGTTCCGGCAGCTTAAGGATATGTGTTCCCTCTTGAGTTCGATTGATTTTCGTCACGTGGTGTGTGATACTCTAGTTTGGAAGCCTGATGAGCATGGTTCGTTTTTCGTTTGAGCGTTGTCTGCTTTGTTGTTTTTTCACAAGGCGGGTGACGCATCTATTGGGGAATTCATCGTCGGGAAAGTTTTAGTGCTGCCGAAGATTCAAGCATTCTTGTGGTTTGTTTGATTGGATATGTTGCCTACCTACAAATTTTTACGTCATCGTGGGATTCCTTTGGCTGCGGACCAAGGCTTGTGCGTGTGGTGTGGTTTGTTGGACGAGGATGCCAATCATATTTTATATTCTTGTGTTACTGCTCGAATGGTTTGGGAATGGTTCTTGCAATGGTGGGGTATACATTTGGCTTTACCGAGAACGTTATCTGATTTTCTATTGTGTGATTGCATGTGTTCTTTCTCGAGAGTGAGGAGGAAGTGGTGGATCTCGAATATCGCAACGTTACTTTGGTCTTTGTGGCTCGCGCGTAATGATCTATTTTTTAACAAGAAGCGGGTGCCGATAGCAAAATTATGTTTTATGATTAAGCTTCACACCTTCTTTTGGGTTAAAGCTTCGAATGAGGGCCTCAATGTGTGTGAGGCTATGTGGTGGTGATGTCTTTGTGAGTGTGTTGGTGCTTTTTTTTGTTAGGAACCCTCATATTGGTGTTTGTTGGGAAGTGTCGTCTTGTGACACATTTAAGTTCAATGTTGATGGCTCGGCTAAAGGAAAGTTAGGCTCAACGGAATTTGGCAGTGTTCTTCATGACGAGACAGGGAAAATTATTGCTTTGTTTTCGGGTCCCTTGGGAGTTTTAGATTCAAATGTGGCTGAGTTGCGAGCAATTGAGTTCGCTTTGTTGATGGTGGTGGATTTTGTTTGGGCGAATTGTTGTGTGGCGATTGAATCGAATTCGTGCATTGCTATCGGATGGGTGTTGCACTCTCGGAGAAGGCCTTGGAAGCTTTGGGATGTGTTTGTTTCTATCGACTCCTTATGTGTTGTTTTGCTGAATATTGGTTTTATCATGTTTTACGTGAGGCCAACACTCAAGCAGATGCATTGGCGAACGAGGGAATGTCTAGGCCAGTGGTGTTTCATGCTTGCTTGTGATTCACGGGTTGTGGGGCTGTGTTGGTGTTTCTCGAGCAGTGTGGTGTTGTGTGTGAGCTCTTGGCTGGTAGCGCTAGTGTGGGGATCGCATTTGGATGAGGGGTGGTGCGATTGGGTATCGTTATGTGTGGGTCATGAGTTGTTGTTGCTTATTGTCATGGTCCGTTCGCGTGATAGGCGAGACCGTGACGAGATGCTTGCTGGTTGTGCTTAATGCAGGATGTGGGATAGCAATAAGGGTGTAGTACGTGCCGTACAACCATCTAGTCCTGGGACGGGCGTGCTGGTTAGGCACCACACTGGTCGGGAGCTGTCCCCGCTTCCCTGATGAGCCCATGGGAGGGCGAAACCAGTAAGCATCGGAATGGAAAAGGCTGAACCTCGGGTGTGTGGGAGCCCTGAGGTGCTGCACGGGGGAGATGTCCCTGCACCAAGACTCTGACCCCATGACAGATGGTATCAGAGCAGAATTGTGTGCTAGTTGTGAGCTTACCAAGCGCTCCTTGTGCTGCGGAGCGAGTCAAGTGGACGAGTATGTGCCTCACACTCTAATGAGAGGGGGTGTTCGCGAGTGGGTCCTCTATAAAGAGATTGAGACGAGGTCGGGTAGGCAGGAAGCCGCAGCGAAAGTTCGCCAAGCACTCGTAGCCGCATGTGTTGGAGCCTTAGTGAAGAGGGCGAGCAGGCAAAGAATTGCACACGAGATCTGGGCTAATTCCTCATAGAAGAGGGAAAGCGTTTTCTCCCCATGCACGAGGGCGTGCATGAATTGAGTGAGGGAGATTGTCACGGTCCGTTCGCGTGATAGGTGAGACCATGACGAGATGCTTGCTGGTTGTGCTTAATGCAGGATGCGGGATAGCAATAAGGGTGTAGTACGTGCCGTACAGCCGTCCAGTCCTGGGACGGGCGTGCTGGTTAGGCACCGCATTGGTCGGGAGCTGTCCCCGCTTCCCTGATGAGCCCATGGGAGGGCGAAACCAGTAAGCATCGGAATGGAAAAGGCTGAACCTTGGGCGTGTGAGAGCCTTGAGGTGCCACACAGGGGAGATGTCCCTGCGCCAAGACTCTGGCCCCTTGACATTATGCTCTTGTTGCTTGGTGTTTTTGTGGTATATGGGTGTTGTCCATATTTCATATTCGTATAGGTGCTCTTTTCCTACACTTTAGGGTTAGAGAGATTTTTAACGAAGCATATGTGGATATTCGTTATTGTTTGGTTTTCATTAATAAATTATACTTGTGCTGATAAAAATAAAAAAATATAAAATACAATTAAAGGTATTTAAGGAGTTTAATTTTAATAGTAACCATCTATTAAAATATATTAATTTAACGGGCAGGGCTGCAGTTTGGCGCCGGCTGGACGGCCCCCTGATCAGAAGGATCAGGTCTCGGATACGGCTGCTGATGTGGTTGTGGCCGGTGATAACCTCCCTGATAGTGATCACAGCGTGGCGGAGCATCAAATGGAAGTGGAGCCATCGCCTCCAGTGAATGGTGGCTCGGATGGAGCAAATAGTGGTTCGGAGATTAGGACATCGGAAGTAGGAGGGCCGATCGATAACGCGAAGGGGAAATTGTCTTTCTGTGATATGGTTATTGGGCAACGATCAGAGGGACAAAAGGATAATTTCATATGTGATTTGGACGTTGACCTTGAAGCCGAGGATGTGGTCATTGGAAACGTGGGTGAGATTCCGGAGATCAAATTTTCCGAGAGAGTTCATCGTATCATTGATGAGAAATTGGCGAAATCCTTGGTTGTGAGACTTTTGGGAAGACCAATCGGGTATCGGGCGCTTCACAATAGAGTGCATGCGATGTGGAAATCGGTAGGTGAAATTAACATTATTGATCTTGATAATGAGTATTTCTTAGTGAGGTTTGCGATGGATGCGGATTATGAACGTGTCTTATCGGGGGGCCATGGATGATTTATGGTAGTTATCTCACGGTCCAACCGTGGTCTCGGGAGTTTTCTACGGCAATTGATTACCCTAGGAAGTTGTTGGTATGGTTGCGGCTTCCGGGATTACCCTATAGATACTATTCGCGTAGTATGTTTGAGGCCATTGCCGGGATCCTTGGGGAGGTGATTCGTGTGGATTTTAATACAACGGAAGGCTCACGGGGGAAGTTTGCTTGCCTTGCCGTGGTTGTGGATTTAGAGAAACCGTTGATCCCGGCTATTATCATCGATGGACGACATCAATTAATTGAGTATGAAGGATTATCTCATATTTGTTTTGATTGTGGCAAGTATGGGCACTTGAAGGAAGGTTGTCCGACTTCAACGGCAAATAAGGGGAAGGCTAAGGTTGTAGAGAATGTTGCCCCAGAAAAATCAGACCGCTTTGGTCCGTGGATGCAGGCTCCTAGCCGTCGGTGTCGGCCACCTGTGGCGAAGGATAAGGCACCTGTGCGGACAGCGCCTAGGCAACAGCAGGGATCGCGTTTCAGTCCACTTGTCGTGGATGATGGGGATAAGAACATGATGGCTGCGATGGGTGCTAGAGAAATGGATCACAATGGATCGAGTAGTAAGGATCGTAGGGAGAAGGTGGTTGCTGAAAAAGGCAATTTGGACATAGGTGCGTCGGATGATGGGCTGGGGAAGCGGACATCTAAAGAGGCTAGTTCGAGCTTAGTGGCTGGGGTTGACAACGTGCTACAGCACGCGGAGATTGATGGGCGGAGCGCGCACGTCGATATGGGAGATGTTGATGTTGGTGAGATGGAGGAAGGGTTGGTAGCTTCGGCCGATGTGGTCATTGTAGAAAACTCATCGCTTCCTTCCGCGAACCATACGGCGGTAAGAGTGGTGGATGAAGGTGGGTGGCAACCGTTAAAAGATTTGAATGGCCGACATATTAATGGGGGCAACCGTGGGTGTGGGAGTAAAGGTGCTAGTCGAAATAAACTAGCCCCTAAGGGAATGACGTTAAAGGGGATTAAAGCGAGGAAGTCTGACAGTTCCGCTTTATCACAAGTGGCGGTAAGGGATTGGGCAAATGAATTTTCAAAGTCTTTAACAGTGGTGAAAAAGGTTGATCATCATCCTAAGAAGGACAGTCGGGTCGATAGAGGTGAGAGTAGGGACTCAGTCCAGTGGATCAGGAATGAAACGTTTGAGAGGCTGTCGTCGGGTATGCCTCAATGATTCTCTATGTTTCCTCTATCTTTTATTATGGTTAAGTTTATTGTTTGGAATGCTCAAGGCGCTCTTGGCCTTGATTTTAACCGTTATTTTCAAGTGGTGGATAGATTGCATTGTCCGGATATGTTTGCTATTGTTGAGCCACGTATCAGTGGTGCTGCGGTGGATGCTTTTATTTGTCGCGCTGGTTATGACTTTTCTTACAGGGTTGAAGCTAATGGTTTATCTGGTGGTATTTGGGTGCTTTGGAGAAATAAAATTCATTTTGATGTGTTGGCTGTATCGAATCAGTTTGTTCATGGATGGTGTAGGGATTCGGATTCAAATGCTAGTTTTTTCCTTACTTTTGTTTATGTGAGCCCTAACCAGAGTGGTAGGCGGCTTCTTTGGGACCAGCTCCGTGCGCTTGAGATGGACGGTGATATCCCATGGGTGCTAGGTGGGGATTTCAACGCCATCTATTCCTCAGATGATAGACAAGAAGGGTTACAACGTAGGACGGGTGTCTGCCGTCAATTTGGTGATTTTATGTTCAGGTATGGATTGCACGATATGGGTTTTAATGGACCTCGTTTTACTTGGAAACGGGGGGGACCTTAGTCAACGGCTGGATAGATGGATTTGTTCTAGTGCTTGGTATACTACTTTTCCCCTTTCGGAAGTTTTCCATCTTCAACGCCTGGGCTCGGATCATAGACCAATCCTATTGTCTACTGATCGTTTGCAAGGGAACCAAGGGTCTCGACCGTTTAGATTTGTCGCAGCATGGAATGAGCATCCGGAGTTTGCATCGTTGTTGAATGAGAGTTGGAATAAGGAAAGTGCGATGTTTGAAAATCTAGCTAGATTTCAGATCAGTAGCAGGCGGTGGAACAGAGAGGTTTTTGGGCATATCGGACAAAGGAAAAAGCAGTTGTTAGCCCGTATCCGAGGGGTGGAGATAGCCATTGAACGACATCAAACGCCGTTTCTCGTGGAGTTAGAGAGGAGTTTAAAAGAGGAATTGTCTAAGGTCCTTAAACAAGAAGAGAGTCTTTGGTTTCAGAAATCTCGCAGTCAGTGGATCGCACAGGGGGATCGGAACACAAAATATTTCCATGCGAAGACTTTGAGCCGTCGCCGGAAAAATTCGAGTAGGATGCTTCGGTTGGATAATGGTGCTTGGTGTGATGATCCGATGTTGTTGCAGAATCATGCCGTCGAATACTTCTCTTCCCTTTTCACGTCGGAGCCGTGCCGGGAACCGCCCGGGCTGGTTTCGAATGGGTTTCCGCGGGTTCATAGGGGCGATATGTATGTGTTGATACGGAAGGTGACATTTGAAGAGGTCACTGAGGTTGTCTTTAGTATGAATCCTCTCAAGGCTCCGGGTGCTGATGGCTTTCAAGCTACTTTCTTCCAAAAGAATTGGAGTACTGTGGGTGAATCAGTATTTCGGTTTGTGGTTGATTTTTTTGAACAAGGACATATCCCTGAAGATGCGAACCAGACGCTTTTGGTACTTATCCCGAAGGTTCAGACTCCGACTAAGATAAGTGAATACCGTCCCATTAGTCTTTGTACTGTTCTTTATAAAGTTATTACAAAGATTCTGGTTAGTAGACTTAAACCGCTGTTATCTGATTTGGTGAGTCAAAACCAGGTGAGCTTTGTCCCTGGTCGTCAAATTACTGATAATATCATTTTGGCTCAGGAAATTATTCATTCAATGGCAAAGAAGATTGGGGAAAAAGCTTGGATGGCGGTCAAGGTGGATCTGGAGAAAGCGTATGATCGCTTAGAATGGGGTTTCATTGAGTCCACTCTGATCGAAATTGGCCTGCCGGCGAGGTTTGTGAATTGGGTTATGCTTTGTGTTAGCTCTGTGCAGACTCGGATTATTATGAATGGAGACTTTACACCTAGCTTTCGGCCGTCGCGCGGTATCCGTCAAGGTGACCCCCTATCCCCGTACCTATTCGTGCTGTGTATGGAATGGCTTTCCCATGCGATTAATAGGATGGTTGATGCGGGGAGGTGGAAAAGTATTGCTCTGTATAAGCTTGGGCCTGGCATATCCCACATTTTCTTTGCAGATGATCTGGTTCTTTTTGCGGAAGCAAACATGGATCAGATGCGGTTGGTGAATGAGATTTTATCCATGTTTTGTGCGTGTTCGGGGCATCGGGTGAGTACAACTAAGACCACTGTGTGCTTTTCTAGGAATTTGAGTAAGGAAAGGGGTATCGCCTTGGCAGGAATTGGGGGCTTTCAACTTGTTGAGGATTTGGGCATGTATCTCGGGGTTCCTTTATTGCATAAGCGCGTCACATCTGCTACGTACAGATTCCTCATTGATAAAATTTAGAGCAGATTAACTGGTTGGGCGGCGCGCACTCTATCTTTAGCTGGGCGTATCACATTGGCGAAGGCAGTTCTTCAGGCTATACCCACATATGTTATGCAAACAGCTTGGCTTCCGAAAGGTATCTGTATGGCTATGGAACGCATTATCCGTCGTTTTATCTGGGGCTCCTCTAGTGGCTCTAAGGGGATTCCGCTGGTGCGATGGAATATTATTTCATCGGAGGTTCAAGAGGGCAGTCTTGGATTGCGTCATCTTGAGCGTCAAAATCAAGCGCTTCTCATGAAGGTTGGGTACCGATTAATTAGTGATCAGAATAAGCTCTGGGAACAAGTGCTTCGCCATAAATATAAGTGGGAAGCTCCTATTCCCCAGTGTATTTATCGGGTTGGTTGTTCTCGCCTGTGGAGAGGTTTGAGCCAAATATGAGATAATGTTCGTAGCGAAATCTGTTGGAATATTCGCGATGGTTGGAACACCAATTTCTGGTATGACCAGTGGTTAGATGGTGCGGGCGTTTTGGCTGAGCGGTGTACTGTTGGCAACACGCCCCAGAATTCACCGGTAGCAGCTTGGATTGACGCAAACGGAGAGTGGGATTGGGGGAAGCTATCGGGTGTTTTGCCGGATACAATGCTTCATCAGATTCGTGTAGTCACTCATCCGCACGCTGCCTTGGGTTCGGATCGGGTGGCTTGGAAATGGGAGCCATCGAGAAGTTTTTCTACAGCATTGGCGTATAGGGCGCTGGGTAGTAGGGAGGTGCCGGACATTCGGAATAGATGGTTGCGCATTTGGAAGCTCAAAGTACCCCAACGCATTAAGACTTTTCTGTGGTTGGTGGCGCATGGAAAAATCTTGACAAACGTTGAGAGGGGTAGACGACATTTGACATCGAGTGTTTATTGTAGTGTGTGTGCAGGAGTCGCGGAGGACCTGGAACATGTTTTGCGCTCGTGTCCACGGGCGTGGGAGCAGTGGTCGAAGCTCATTGCCCCGTCTCGGTTGCAGGAGTTTCGGGATTTGCCTTTTGAGAATTGGTTCTGGGGGAATGTTGCAGGGGTGGTCGACGGATGTCGACTGGCCCATTCTGTTTGCTGCCGTTCTTTGGATGGTCTGGAAGGAGCGGTGTAACAAAGTGCTGGGAGATACTGCAGCAGGTTCGCGTGATCTGGTGGCCGTTGTCGTTCGTCTGCGGACGGACTGTGTTACAGCTGCTGCGGTTGCGGCTAGTCGGGGAGGTGGTGGTACCAGGCGTGGTACTGTTTCGACACAGTGGCAATGCCCATCGAGGGGGAGGGTTAAAGTTAATGCGGATGGCTCGGTTAGGAGGCCGTTACAGGTGGCGGCGATTGGTGGCGCTATTCGTGATGACACGAGAAGTTGGATCTTTGGTTTTGAGAGGTGTGTCGGCCGTTGTTCGATTCTCTTGTGCGAACTTTGGGCGGCTTATGAGGTCCTTAAGCATGCATGGGAGCTTGGTTGTCGCTCAGTGGATTTTGAGATGGATAATTCTACGGTGGCGAATATGTTGAATGGTAAGAAGGGCGTGATGTGTGGGCATGGTTTAATTAGTCGGATCACAGAGATTAGGGAGCGTGATTGGGATTTGTCTGTTCGTTATGTTCCTCGGGATTCTAATACGGTTGCTGATAAAATGGCGTCGCTGGCTTTTGATTGGTCTTTTGGTGGAAAACATGGCTCTGTCCCCCCCCCCCCCCAGAAGTGGTGGATTTGGTTTTAGCCGATAAGAATTTGTTGGTTTAGCCTTTTTGCTCGTTTTTTCTTATGATGGCATGTACATAACAACACATGTACTCTTTTCCCCCATCTAGGATTATGGGGGTTTTTAACGAGGCATGTGTTGTTACCCCTCTTATTAATAAAAAAATATATTAATTTTAAAAACTATTTTTAATATATTTTTTGAATATAAATTTATTTAAAATAGTTATTTTATCCAGGTGTGGTAAATTCTAGTTTTTATAAATTTAATAAATTAATTATATTATAAAGAAATTCATAATTTCTTATTAATATGTTTATTTTGGTTAAATAGTGAGATATTACATTCTCATGCCGACATTTAAACCCATACAAAATAAGATAAGATGGGCATACTTAGCCACTAGGACAATTAGTGGATCTCTTATTAATAGATTTATTAGTTATTTTCACGTCCTTAAAATCCTGGATCAGGACGTGCGGTCTTAGGAGCCTTTGGGAAGCTTGTGACGCTTAAGTAAGCATGCTCGATCTAAGCCAGAGGGCTTAGATCTATGCGGAAACGGGATGTTGCGAGATGAAAAGAGGATGCGAGACAAGGAGTTGAGCAAACGCCCAGAAATTTTATTAATTGAAGGGAAAAAAACAAAGTTGTTGCCTAACAAAGCCAAACAAGTCGAAAATCCTAAGAAAATGTAAATAATGAGGTGGGGGTAAGCCTCTTTAAATAGCCCTTCTATGTCCTAATCCTACTCTAACTAGGATGGCTAATATCCTACTCCTTCAAGGATAAGTGATCCTTATCCTAAAAGGATTCGTGGCCTCTAAACCTCAAGGAAGGCTTGGTTTGCGCGGAGGCCAAGCCCAAGGTCGTGTGCGGACCCGTGGGTGCGTCCTGCTGGCCCTATTCAGTCCCTCCGCGCGCACTGCTGTCGGACCTGTGGTGTACGGCGTGATCGGCTCGCTTGGGCCTGTGGTGTGCGGCGTGATAGGCTTGCTCGGGCCCGTGGTGTGAGGCGTGATCGGGTTGCTCGGTTCTTGAGCGTGGGCTGTTGTCGGGCCATTGGGGTGCGTCGGGCTCGGTCTGCTCGGTTGCGTCGGGCTTGGTCTGCTCATTTCCTGGGCATGTGCTGTTGTCGGCCCTCTGGTGGGCTGTGGGATTGGACCCTAGGGTGCGGTCCGTGACATTCTCCCCCACTGGTTTAGGCGATGCCCTCATCGCTCGGCTAAGGTGATATCGGCCTATTTGGTTCTTAAACTGCCATAGATCCAAGGTTGGTTCACAACTTCCTTCACTGTCAGGAAGTCCTTTCCAAAGGACGAAATACTCGTGTCTCGGTGGATGGCCCACTCGTCGAACGGACCTTTCCGCTTGGATGTCCCGAATTTCATTCTCATAAGAGACTTTCACTCTGACGGGTGCTCGGTGTGACACGACTCGTTCCGGGTCTGACTTATCTTGATGGAAAGGCTTGAGTAAACTTACGTGGAATACCAGATGAGCTCGGATGGTTGTGGGTAGTTCTAATTGGTAGGCCATAGTACCTACTCGTTTCACAACTTTGAACGGTCCCTCGTATCTCCGCACAAGTCCCTTGTGCACTGTTGGGTTGCCTAAGATCCCGGTTAGACTTGCAAGAACTAAGTCTCTAACTTGAAAGCTTACGTCCCTGCGTTTTGTATCTGCCCACTTTTTGGCCTGTTTTCCCGCCTTGTGTAGACAAGCTCGGGCTAGTTCATGGTGTTCTTGCCACTCCGTCGTGAACTTGTGTGCTGCTGGATTGGGCCCCTCGTACTTGGTTGCGACCGTGTTGGGTGTTAGTGGCTGCTGCCCCGTCGCAATTTCGAAAGGACTTTGGTTGTTCGCCTCACTTCGTTGTAAGTTGTAGGAGAACTGGGTCACGTCTAGTAGCTTTGGCCAATTACGCTGTGTGATACTCACGTAATGCCTCAAATATATCTTCAATAGGTCATTCACACGTTCAGTTTGTCCGCCGGTTTGGGGGTGGACGCTCGTCGAAAAGTTTAAACTTGATCTCATGAGTTTGAATAATTCAGTCCATAATCTCCCTGTGAACCGCGTGTCTCGATCGCTGATGATTGTCTTTGGTAATCCCCAATACTTCACAACGTGTTTGAGGAAGAGGCGGGCTGCCTCCTCGACAGGGCACACTTTTGATGCCGGAATAAATGTCCTGTATTTGGAAAACCTATCAACAACTACTATAATGCTGGACAGACCGTCGGTGTTGGGCAAGCCGACTATGAAATCCATGGATACACTTTCCCATGGACGTTCGGGGATGGGCAATGGTTGTAATAGCCTAGCGGGTTTCTTTGTCTCGATCTTGTCTTGTTGGTACACAAGGCAAGTCTTCACATATGTTTCTATATCTTCGCGCATGCGGGGCCAATAGTAGATTTCAGTAATCAGGGCTAGGGTTCGGTTCATTCCTGGGTGTCCAGCCCACTTGGAATCATGGCACTCCTTCATGATTTCCTTGCGTAGTTCCTCGAACTGAGGTACGTAGAGACGATGTCCCCGTGTGTAAAGCATGTCTTCTTCGAGCCAAAACCTTCGGGTTTTGCCTTCCTTGGCAAAGTCGATGAGCATTTTGGTTGTCGGATCGCGTGCTAGTCCTTCCTTGATGTGTTATAGCAATTGTCCTTCGGGCAACCTAACAAACTCTATGTTGTACCTTCGGCTTAAGGCATCATCGACTAAGTTGACTTTTCCTGGCTTATACTCCATGTCAAAATCAAATTCTGCCAGAAATTCTTGCCAACGGGCTTGTTTGGGAGATAACTTCTTTTGGGTCAGGAAATAGTTGTTGGCAACGTTGTCTGTATAGACCACGAACTTGGACCCTAGTATATGGTGTCGCCAAGTCCGCAAACAATGTACCACCGCAATCATCTCCTTCTCATGAACCGAGTAATTCCTCTCGATGTCATTTAGCTTTTGGCTTTCATATGCAATTGGATGTCCCTCTTGCATCAGGACCCCTTCGATGGCTGTGTTCGATGCATCCGTATAAACTTCAAAGGGTTTGGTATGATTCGAAAATGCCAGCACCGACTCACTTGCCATGACATGTTTTAAGTCTTCGAATGCTTGTTGGCGGCATTGGTTCCAATCCCACATCTTGTCCTTCTTCAATAGCTCGGTCAAGGGATTGGCGATTTTTGAGTAGTTTTTGACGAACTTTCGATAGTAGTTGGCTAACCCTAAGAAGGATCTCAATTCCGTTACTTTGGTTGGTGGCTCCCAATCAATTATTGTTTGAATCTGGGCCTTATCCATTCGGATTTTTCTGCCTCCTATGATGTGGCCGAGGAACGGTACTTCCTCTTGTGCGAATGAGCACTTCTCCTCTTTGACGTATAGCTGATTTTGCCGCAATGCTTCGAACACTTTCCGTAGGTGTTTAACATGCTTCCCGATAGTCTTGCTATAGATTACGATATCATCGAGGTAAACTACAACGAACTGGTCAAGGAAGGGTTGTAGTACCTTGTTCATGAGGGTGCAGAATGTGGCGAGAGCATTCGTGAGGCCGAAAGGCATCACAAGGTATTCATACGACCCGTAGCGTGTCACGCAAGCTGTCTTTGGTTCGTCGCCTTCGGCAATTCTTACTTGATAGTAACCAGATCGCAAATCTAACTTAGTGAACCATCTTGCATCCCTAAGTTGATTGAACAAGTCGGCTATCAAGGGTATCAGGTACTTGTTCTTCACGGTGAGCTTGTTCAAAGCTCGATAGTCAATGCACATTCAAAGCGTTCCATCATGTTTCTTTTGAAAGAGTACCGGTGCTCCGTAGAGCGTCTTGGATGGCTGAATATATCCAGCATCGAAGAGTTCCTTCAATTGTCTGCGTAGCTCTTCAAGCTCGGGCGGGGCCATCCGGTAAGGGGCTCGAGCTAGTGGCACGACATTTGGTATGAGCTCGATCTTATGGTCGACTTTTCGCTTTGGTGGAAGAGTTTTGGGCAACTCTGGGGGCATTACATCTTGGAATTTGGCTAGGATTTGTCTTACCTCGGTTGGGACCCTCTTGGTTGGGGGTGCCTCGTCATGTACCAATGCCGCTAAGAATGCTGGTTCTTTCTTATGCATTCGTTTATTGAATTGAATGGCCAACACTATGTTGGCCTTAACTCCCAACTGTCGACTCAGTGGGACCATACATCGACGAGTTGGGTCGAGTATGCACAAGCAGTTTGCGAACGACATGAGGAATGCATTAATCCGATCGAGGAAGCTAAGGCCCATTACTACATCAAAATCGTCAAGGGGAATCACCTTGATTGTTTCTTTGCCGGACCAGTCGCCAATGCTAAGTTTCACTCCTCTTGCTACCCCGACAATTGGAGTCTCTTTTGAATTTACGGTTTTGATAAACCCGTCTGCCTTCTCGATGCGAAGGCCAAGCTTCTTGGCAGCTTATTCTGATAGAAACAAGTCTGAGGCCCCGATGTCCACCAATGCGCTCATCTTTTGGCCTGCCATGTTGATGTCCACGAACATCAAACCCTTTTTCTTCGAACCTTTCTTAACTTCCATGGAGCTCATGATGGAACCAAGTTTAGGGACTTCTTCTCCAACTTCTTCGTCATCCTCTTCTTGGATGGCCGCCGCTTTCTCGAGTTGTGGGCAATCCCTTTTCATGTGATTGCCCCCGCAGTTGTAGCAACTAAAATTGTTATTTTTCTCCCATGGCTTACGAAGTTTGAAGTCTCCGCCAGGTGCTTTCTTGGTTTCATCCTTGTTATACACCTCTTTGCCTTTCCCGTTGTTGCCTTTGTGCTTCGGCTTTTGTTTTGGGGTATCTGACTTCCTGTATTCAAAGCCTGCAAGATAGTCGGCCAAGTCTAATGCTTTGGAAAGGTCTTGGACCCCGGCTCGATGTAATTCCATCTTTTCCCAACATTGTAAACCATTTGTAAAGGTAAAGAGGGCGTCGGCTTCGCTAATACCCTAGATTTGAAGCCTAAGTTTCGTGAACTTGTTGACATATTCTCGGATCAAACCGTCATGCTTTAATTGGTGAAGCTTCTCCCGGGCTTCTTCTTGAGCATTCTTTGGATAAAAATGTTCTTTGAACTCAAACTGGAATTCCTTCCATGTTTTGATAGGAATCGTTCCATCTCTCGACTGAGAACACCTATGTCGCCACCATAGGAGTGCGGCATCAACCAAGTAAACAGAGGCAATGTTTACCTTTGTGCTCTCATCTTCGATGCCCGAGAGTCGGAAGTACTGATCCAACCCCCAAACAAAGTTGTCCACTTCTTGGGCGTCCCTTGCCCCTTTGAACTCCCTCGGTTTTGGCGCATCGATCCTGGGCTTGGCTTCAATTGTCTTGCCCATCATGCCGGTTAAAACGACATTCTTGTAGAGGAACAGCTCGGCATTGAGCTTTCCGATTTCCCCCACCAATTTCCTCTCATTACCTCCATCGCAGTTTGAAGGGAAACATCACGTTGGTTCAATTTCTCGTATGCTGAGTCGAGAAGATTTTGAACCTCTTTATTGACTTTATCTTTGGAAACGAAGTTGGCTTCTAACTCTCCGAGTCAGTCGTTAACAACATCGAGGGACTCTATCGTCTCCTTTGCGTCGGTCTCGAGTCGTTCTATCTTGTCCTCGAGTGATGTTAATCGATATTTTGAAGCGGACCTCTTCTTGTCGGCGCCTTTGTCGGTAGTTTCTCGGGAACTTTCTCGGTGCCTTTATCGGTAGCTTTTTCGAGGGCTTGGGTCTCCACGACTTTTGCTGATGCGTTAGTCTCATCTTTCTTGGCCATCTCGAGCAAATTCCTTGCTCTGATACCACTTGTCACGTCCTTAAAATCCTGGATCGGGACATGCGGCCTTAGGAGCCTTTGGAAAGCTTGTGGCGCCTAAGTAAGCTTGCTCGATCTAAGTCGGAGGGCTTAGATCTATGCGGAAACGGGATGTTGGGAGATGAAAAGAGGATGCGAGACAAGGAGTTGAGCAAACGCCCTGAAGTTTTATTAATTGAAGGGAAAGAAACAAAGTTGTTGCCTAACAAAGCCAAACAAGTCGAAAATCCTAAGAAAAAGTAAATAATGAGGTGGGGGTAAGCCTCTTTAAATAGCCCCTCTATGTCCTAATCCTACTCTAACTAGGATGGCTAATATCCTACTCCTTCAAGGAGAAGTGATCCTTGTCCTAAAAGGATTCGTGGCCCCTAAACCCCAAAGAAGGCTTGGTTTGCACGGAGGCTAGGCCCAAGGTCGTGTGCGGACCCATGGGTGCGTCCTGCTGGCCCTGTCCAGTCCCTCCGTGCGCGCTGCTGTCGGACCCGTGGTGTGCGGCGTGATCGGCTTGCTCGGTTCTTGAGCGTGGGCTGCTGTCGGGCCCCTAGGGTGTGTCCGGCTCGGTCTGCTCGGTTGCGTCGGGCTTGATCTGCTCGGTTCCTGAGCATGTGCTGCTGCTGATCCTTGTCCTAAAAGGATTCGTGGCCCCTAAACCCCAAAGAAGGCTTGGTTTGCGCGAAGGCTAGGCCCAAGGTCGTGTGCGGACCCATGGGTGCGTCCTGCTGGCCCTGTCCAGTCCCTCCGTGCGCGCTGCTGTCGGACCCGTGGTGTGCGGCGTGATCGGCTTGCTCGGTTCTTGAGCGTGGGCTGCTGTCGGGCCCCTAGGGTGTGTCCGGCTCGGTCTGCTCGGTTGCGTCGGGCTTGATCTGCTCGGTTCCTGAGCATGTGCTACTGCTGATCCTTGTCCTAAAAGGATTTGGGCCCCTAAACCCCAAAGAAGGCTTGGTTTGCGCGGAGGCTAGGCCCAAGGTCGTGTGCGGACCCATGGGTGCGTCCTGATGGCCCTGTCCAGTCCCTCCGTGCGCGCTGTTGTCAGACCCGTGGTGTGCGGCGTGATCGGCTTGCTCGGTTCTTGAGCGTGGGCTGCTGTCGGGCCCCTAGGGTGTGTCCGGCTCGGTCTGCTCGGTTGCGTCGGGCTTGATCTGCTCGGTTCCTGAGCATGTGCTGCTGCCGGCCCCCTGGTGGGCGGTGGGATCGGACCCTAGGATGCGGTCTATGACATTATCGGTAATTTCATGATTTTATTAGAAACGTTATTATTTTAATTTTCTATTTATAGAATTGTTAGTTGTACTTACTACATTAAAAATACCGATTAAATGTTGGATTCCAAAGCAGAAAAAATAAAACCTAAAAATAATTTGACACGTAAAAATCTATTATTTATAAAGATTAACTTTAATTTGAGGGCTGAAATTGTTTTAAGGGAAAACTACACCGGTGGTACCCTAACTATGCATGTTTTCCTACTTTGGTCCCAAAACTATGTTTTTCGACAAAAGAGTCCCTTCCGTTACATAGTTCTCCTGTTTTGGTCCCCCCGACGTTAAATAATTAACGGTTTTGCTGATGTGGCATTTTTAATATTTTTTAAGGCTGACGTGGCATTTTTTAATATTTTTTAATCATTTCTCTCTCCTCTTATATATTATTTTTATTTAATTTTATTTACCCAATCATGTTGTGACACGTGTCACTACACTATTAGGTTAAAAAAAAAACCCAAAAATCCTTAAAATCAGACTTGGTGCCGCTGGGATTCAAATCCAGGACCACCAGCGCACCAAGCATGCGCTTAAACCAACTAGGCTAGGCTGGATAGTTGATTCAAATCTACTAACACTTATATTTAAGTTGTACAAATTAACCCAAAAAAACCTAAAAACATATTTATTTATTATAAAATTAATATTTATTAATAATATAAGAAGAGAGAAATAATAAAAAAATATTAAACTAATGATATTTATTAATATTAGTTGCAGAACCCATGACAACACACCAGACTGAATTCCACAAAAGTATGCTCGAAGTTATTGATTAAACAAAATTCCAAAACAGGAATGGCTGCCTGGAGACAAATCAACACCATTGAATTAATAGTTAGAAGAGATACAACACCCCAAAAACCACTACTTAACCTACTGCAGAACATGATTCAGCATGTTCATTAATAGAACTAAAAACCAACTTAGCCAAACAAATTACAAGCCACAATTTAGACATGAAACATATCCTCTTTATCGTCTATGACTCTAATTGCAGCATCAGCAACAACACACCAAAACTATTCTCAAATTTATCGATTAAACAGGATCTGAAAACAAGGGGATGAGTGTAAAGGAGACAAAACATAATCAAACATTCCAAATCAAAACGTGCATAGACGATAAATTTGTAATAGTTTTGGTGTGTAACTATGCACGTTTATGATCATGCAATCGAACCTTGTTCTTGAATCTTAACAGTATAAAGGAGCTTTAAAAACAATGGTAAAGCCGAAAAACCAACAAACAGTTACAGAAGCTCAATACGACCCAAACATGACAATAACAAGGAATTAAAGAGGACAAAAATACACATATGAGAAAATGATCCGTTCCTAACAAGAACCACTGAATTTAACATGCAAAAGAGACTAAAACGCAATTTAGACGCAAAAATCGATCAAAATCACAATAAATACTTTAAATTTTGGTCTTGGGTTTTATTTATGTACCGATTTAATCATTATTACTTAATTATTAGTTTAGTTTGCATGTTTGGTTCAGCTTAAATATAAGTTGGTTCAGCTTAATTATTAGGTTTTTTTGGGTTAATTTGTACAACTTAAATATAAGTGTTTGTAGATTTGAATCAAGTATCCAACCTAGCCTAGTTGGTTCAAGCGCATGTTTGGTGCGCTGGTGTCTTGGGTTTGAATCCCAGCGGCACCAAGTCTGATTTTTAGGATTTTTGGGGGGTTTTCACCTAATAGTGTAGTGACACGTGTCACAACATGATTGGGTGAATAAAATTAAATAAAAATCATATATAAGAGGAGAGAGAAATGATTAAAAAAATATTAAAAAATGTCACGTCAGCCTTAAAAAATATTAAAAAATGACACATCAGCAAAACCGTTAGTTATTTAACGTCGGGGGACCAAAACAGGAGAACTATGTAACGGAATGGACTCTTTTGCCAAAAAACATAGTTTTGGGACCAAAGTAGGAAAACATGCATAGTTAGGGTACCACCGGTGTAGTTTTCGCTTGTTTTAATTCTCTGGGTTCACAATTTAAAAGCTATCATCAGCTGAATAGACACAGTCATTAGCAATATTAATACTTTTTATCATTTAAACTTATACTATAAGAATATTGTTTTAATTTTAATTAACATTAGAATCTTGTCCAAACAAATTAACATTAGAGTCTGGGATCATTTTCATATAATTCATTTCCATACTCATATAAAAAAAATCCGTTTGTAATAGTTTATTTTGTAAGACTATGATCTTTTTTCTATTTAAAAAAAAGTCCGTTTAATGTAAAATAATCACTCCGCCGGTCCACCTACGTAAACATAAAACATGTATTAGTGTGTTTTTAATGCTACAGTGTAAATAAATTAGCAGTTTTACTCAAATAAAATCATTTTAAAATTATTTAACAAAATAACACCATCTTTAAATTATTTACCGTAAACAATATTTTTTTTATTCATGTAGACTAAAAACAAGTTATAACACGCTAGATCCGATACGGAAGACTCGACTCAACCCAATTCAAGAAATTACCCCCTACGATCATACGAGCGACTCAATGAAATTTTCTAAAGAAATGTTTAAATTAAATAAGAAGGAGAAATAAAACATAAAGCTTCATAATTAATGAAACGTCTTTACAAGAGTTAAAGTTGTTGTACATAAACCAGAAGATAAACATCAAAATGACTCAAGGTAGCATGATTACATGTCCTCTAAAGAAACAGTACAGTACTCCGTCAAAAGAAGTTGTTGGAATCATGGTTCAACCACGTGCAACGTACTCATAGCATTTCAACGTACAAAATTTCCATCACTATACCATTCAATAAATGCACCTTAATAGAGGTACGTAGTTTTTTTTTTTTTTTTTACAAAATAGAGGATGCATATATCTAGAGTAATATAATCGTGAGCATTAGAACATGCTTACCTCAATCGATCGGGACATATATTAGAGTCGGTGTTAGTGCGCTACGACTGAAGATACAATCGTCTAGAACCACATATATACGTCAATCATCGCATTAATATGAACATAAGTTTTTCTTTGCCTTTCTTCCTCCTTGAAGATTCCCAGCTTCCTTGGAAACATGAATCAAGCATAAAAATGAACTAAAATATCATATTAACCTCAAGAAGATAAAATTAATAATAATCTTGCCAAAAGAATGACTATAGCTTTTTAAAATATAACCTTCTTCCTCAAACTCTTCAAAGATTACAAATAACTAAAATAATCAACTTATTGGTTTTGAGCTCAAAATAAGATCAATAGGTGATAAAGATGGCAAAGATGGTGATTTGGTGGTTTATATGTTCATCATAAGCAGAGGCGGATCACTATAGGTGCCTGCCCTCAAATTTTCAAAAATTCAAAGTTTAGTTCTTTAAAACTTTTAATTTGGCACCTACAAATTTTAAAATTCTTATTATATTTTTAAATTTTTGAATATTTAATTAAGTCACCTTCTAAGTTTATAAAAATTTCTCATTATCTCTCAAAATTTTAATTTAGGCCTTTAAAATTTTTAAAAATTTTAAGTATACTCCCCAAATTTCGTCGTAAAGATCCGCCCGTGATCATAAGAACTTTGTTCACGAAAGCTTAAAGATTTGCAAGGAAAATAGAGAAGGGAGAAGAATGGATAAAGAAACAAAGGAAGAAGATGAAAAATAGTGTAGGAACAAGAGAAGAGGAAGTGGGTGCTGCCAAATAAATGAAATGCCTATATTTCTTTATCTCAAATCCCGTTGAAAAAGAAGACGAAGTTCTCTTTGGTAAAGAAAGATTTGGACAAAAATTAAAAGTTTGAAGCATAATTAGAGGTTTGACAAGTCAAATTCGTTAATATTGTTGTTTGATAAATAGCGGATTGAGATAAAACCGCTAATTTTAAAAAAAACTCATAATAGGAGCCTTTTGAGATTAGAGGTTTGATATTAGAGTTGTAAAGGCTCTTTTACCCTTACAAGTGATCAAAAATCTCAAAATAACCTAAATTAAATATTTTCTCACCTTATTTATAAGCTAATCCTATTTACTTTTTTTTCTTTTTATTATCACATATTTATATGTGTATTTAAATTTATTAATTAATTAAATTATATTAAAATAATTATATAAATAATAAATTAATATATAAATCATTTGAATATGTTTAGAAAAGTTATATTAAAAATAATTTTATAGATCTAATTAATAATAATTAGATATAAAATATTGATAACTAATAAATTATTCAAACAAGTATTGAATATAATCATGTCATTATATGTCATTTTGCTTGTTTAAATAATCTAACGGCTATCAGCTATCAGTTAATTTTACCAAACACTTTTATACAATCAGCTAATACAATTCGCTAGTCAAATCAGCTAATGCAATCATCTATCAGCTATCAGCTAATGTAATCCGCTATCAGCTATCCGCTAATTGTCAAACAGGGCTGAAATCAGCTTAGTTGAAAGTGAATGATCAAATTAACTTAAGGTCCTCAAATTAACTTAATGAGCCCAAAACTCAACCCCAAACCTATCTTTACCTTATCTAAATTCGATTCCATGACCCGAAATTCGGGCCGTTACGTCTTATAGAAAGCGCTTTGTAGAAAACACCTTTTGTCACTGTTGCACCACGCATAGAAGATGTGCTACTCCAAACATGCTTTATTGTTTGGTGGTTTAAAGATTTTTGGTTTTAGAAACAAGTTTTTATGTACCAATTTTTATTCCTCGATGGTTGATCAGGTATTCCAAGCTATATTGTTCAACTCTTATTACTTTCCAATACTGTTTATCCGAACATACAAGAAAACATAAATAAAAAAATTAATTATAACCATGTCTGACACGAACTCGAACTCGATACTCATATTCAAGTAGGATGAATTTCACCCAACTAATAAAACAAAAACTTGTGTTAATACTTGTTTAAATTTTTATACAAACAATAAATTATATATATTTTTATAATAGAGGGGAAAATACTCAAATTACACTACCACTAATCTTGGTTGTGCAATGTCATCACCATCATGAAAAACATTAAGAACGGTATTCAACGGTAAATTTAACGTTGTGTTTGTTGAATTTTTTTTATAAAAAATATATCTAATTAAAATTTTAATCTGTGACATCATATAATTCAATTATACTTGTATAATTTTAAGTGAAGGTATTCTTTCCAAAATCAAAAATCCCAAATCCTTTGAACAATATGTTTCTGATATTAGAGGTGAAATTCTTTCCGATAATGGAGGCTGAATTCAAAGAAGATGCTTTTGAAGGATAGTGCAACGGTGGCAGAAGGCGCTTCTTACCGGGTGCCTTCGCTCTACGTGATCAAAATATATGTCTTTTCTGTAAATAATATGAAAAGGATGTTATTTCGTTAAATAGTTTAAAACAATTTTATTTATGTAAAATACCAAATAAATTAAAGTAATTTCATTATTATTAGTCAAAGCAGTGTAAGGTTATCACATTTCAACATGCTAATGTCACGGCCCAAATATTTTGGTCCGAGACAATGGCGCGAGTGTTCGACGGAGAAGTTCGAAACGGGACAACAGGCTTGCCAAGACGACCAAACTTGGCCCAACCCGAGGCAATGACACGAGTATCCGAAGGAGAAGTTCTATGCGGGACATCGGGCTTGCCAAGATCATTAGAAAACTTGGCCCAACTTGAGACAGTGGCGCATGTATCCGCCCAAGTTGTTGAGTGCGGATCACTGAGCTTGCCAAGACCACCAGACTTGGCCCAACCAGGGACAGTGGCACATGTATCCGCCCAAGTGGTTGAGTGTGGACCACCGGGCTTGCCAAGATCACAAGACTTGGCCCAACACTTGGAGAATGCTAGAGAGCCCGATCACATCAATTTTTCAGAAAAGGCAAGAGACAACAAGTCAAAGAAGGTTGTGGAGGAATCTTGCCATATTGAGTGTGATCAACTATCCGAGGAAAGAAACCTACTAATTGATGTAATTAGGTAGGATTTGATATTGTTTCCTCAGATAGAGAATCTTGTAAGAATTTGGGCTAATCATGGTCATCCATGTAAACTGATCCGGACCATTGATTAGGAGAGAGCTAAACTATAAATAGAGAGCTCCTCTCTCATTTGTATTCATCTCATATCTCATTCATTCTCTCTTGAGAAGAGTAATAAGACTCTTGGTATTTACTCTATTTCTATTGTCCCTTTCAATTGTTCTTGTTCTTAGTTCTATTTGTGTTCTAGTTGTCTCTTGAGTGGCTAAAAGTAGCCACCTTAGTGCTTAAAGTGCTTCCTCATCTATCGAAGCCTTGAAGGCTTGTCCGAGCCGTTAGCGAGCAGGAGTACTCACAAGGCGTGGTTAAGGCTGACTTAGGCGTGAGAATCGATCAAGTAGCATCAAAGGCGTCTAAGGCTGCACGTGCCCGACGGTGTGAAACTCTAGGGGCGTGACAAGTGGTATTAGAGCGAGTCGAGGGGGCTTGCGTTCGAGCCTACTTGGTGTTGCAGTCAAGCTAGGCGAGGATTTTCTTCGAAGTAGTTCATGGCAAAGAAGTGATCGAGATGGCGAAATAAAGAGTCGACGATAGTGGAAACTATTGGAGAAGACTAACAATGAACAAGGTAAGAGATTACATTGAGGATTTTAATGATCGAACTTTCACTCTTAAATTCTAGGTGGAAGACTTGTTCGAGAAGTTGGATTCCCTCAAGGAGGAAACCAACGAGGAGGTCTGAGAAAGTTTCAACTCAATGTATGAGAAGCTAAGCGAACTAGACAATCCCGTTCAAGAGAACTTGGTTAAAGTCTCAACGTCGTTGGAGAATAGGGTCGCTAGACTTGTGGAATCCGTCGAGGAAGCCAGGGAGACCCAAGGTGTTTTCGAGTCCCGCCTTGACAAAGTGGAGTCCATGGAGGACTGGTTCAAGGACGAGATACGACACGTTCTCAACGAGTTGGTGACTGTCCGAGGGAGTAATGCTTGCGAAGCCGAGGTGAAGGCTTTGCGGATCGAGGTGAATGAGCTCAAGTGTGAGCTGCTCAATTGCAAGGCTGCAATGAGTGAATGGGGAGTGCTCAAGACCTTCTTAGAGGGACATAGACAAGAGGCAAAGCTCGTATTGGAGCAAGGTGACGCCCAGATGCTTTTGTAGGCTCAAGATGTGGCTAAATTGCTGACTGAGCCTGTAGGAGACAGGCCAGCTATCATGGAGAAGTACAAGCCCACGACGGGAGATAGTGGGAGTGGCGAGGCTAAGTTCGTGCCAACAAAGAAGGCGAGCATGGAGAAGTCCAAACCCACGACGATCGACAATGGAATTGGTGAGGCTAAGTCCATTCTAACAAAGAAGACGGACATGGAGAAGTCCAAGCCCACGACAAGTGATAGTGGGATTGGCGAGGCTAACTCCGTGCCAACAAAGAAAGCGAGTAAGAAGATGTAGTGATACTTATGTGATGGTCCCCATGTGATTAGGGATTGTTCCGAGAAGAATCGCATTTCTACACTCATCAAGGGAGAAGAGAAACTAGAAGGAGAAGTAGTGCGACTTGGTGCAATTGCGAGTGTCAATAAGCCAAGGGAGGATCATGGTGCGACTACATCTGTTAAAGTAGTCAAGCCAAGGTAGAGACCCGGTGAGATAGCGAGTGCCAAAGCCGTCAAGCCGATGGTGAAGAGGAAGCAACTAGAGTGCTACCATTGTAAGGGGCCACAAAAGTTGCGAGGATGCCCGGATCGATTCAAGCCAACCAGGGAGTTGGGTGAGCCCAAAATAAGTGAGGCTATACAGCTTGGTTCGATGAGTTCTGCCAAGGCCAAGGGAGACCTGTCGCAACCACTATTTAAAGGAGGACTTCGACTTTTTGGTAAACTTTTAAAAACACGAAGTCGCCACCAATCTTTTTGAAAAGTGTGATTGGATCACTTTAAAACAGAGTTATTTTAATAAAACGTTTTGTTTTAATAAAACAACGGTTTTGGTCTGCGAAAAATCAGAAAATAGGTTCAGGGGTCGGTTACGCACGGGGAAGGGTTAACACCCCCACGACACCCAAAATTGGTACCTAATTGGTTTTAAATTCGTTTTCAAAATTGGAATTTGCAAGTTCATGAAGGTTCGACTTTACTTGTCTGTTTAATGAATATTAGTCTATTTTAACGACCTTATCGCTCGGGAGATGAACTTTAATCACCGCTAACATTTCTGGCCCTAACCCGTCAGTCCAGTTTGATAAGACACCACATTGAATTATTTTCACTTTTCAAGCAACAAAGAAATTTAGTGCGTTGAGCATTTTATGTTTATTCTAAGTTCGATAATTTAAAAAATCCTAAAAAAACATCTAAGTCTTTTATTCCTAATTTAAAGTTTAAGTATGCTTAAGTGTATTTTATTTTTGTGAAGAACACTTTTCAACAAACATGTCTCTATCTAAGCTTTAGAACCTAATCCTAAGTTTTAACCTATTTCTAAAACAAGCAAGCAACTTTTACTTTTTTCCTTTTTTTCCTTTTAATTATTTCTTTTAAAAAAACCTTTATTTTCTTTTTTTTACTTTTTACTTTTTAATGCCAAGACCATTTTTTTTTACTTTTTTTTTACTTTTTTTCTTTTTTATGTTTTTCACCATTTTATATTTTTATTTAAAAAAATTCCTTTTAAAAACTTCTTTTTCATTTTTTTTATTTTTTAAGCTTTTTCTTTTAAAATGACCCCTTTTTTTACAAAATAAACTTCATTTTTTAGAAGATTTCTTTTTAAGTTTTTTTTCAAAATTTTATTTCTTCCTAAAACCCTAAACTTTTATTTTAAAACCTTTTTCTTTTCCTTTAAAAAAACTTTATGACTTATTTCTTTTTTCCTAAAAAACATCTTATTTATTTTAAAATCACTTAACGATATTGTCGAAAGTGTTATCCAAGCGTTTGAGCACAGCGATATGATCTATTGTTGGCGAGACACAATTCGCCTTCATCTCGGGAAGGCAAATATTGGAGTGCTCTCTTGTGGCCAATGAAGCAATCAATTACATGATGAAGAAAAAAAAAGAAGGGGTGGCGTTCAAAATAGACTTTCATAAAGCGTATGACACGGTTAACTGGAGCTTCATTATTTCTATCCTTCGCAAATGTGGCTTTGGAAATAAATGGTGCAATTGGATCTCTCAATGCATCTCATCAGTCTCTGTCTCAGTCTTGGTCAATGGAACTCCAATTGAAGCTTTTCGCACCTCCAGGGGAATTAGACAAGGTTGTGCCCTATCCCCTCTATTGTTCAATTTGGTAGGGGAAGCTTTAAACCTTCTTCTGACAAAAGCTGTGGATAATAAACTCTTTGAAGGATTCTCAATTGGGCGAGGCACTAATAAGGTTGATATCTCTCATCTGCAGTTTGTGGATGATCTATTGATATTCTGTGGGGATTCTCTTAACCAAGTTAGGAATGTCAAACGTGTGCTTAGAGTGTTAGAACTTGTAGCCGCTTGAAGTTGAATCTAAAAAAGAGTAAGATTTACGGTGTGAATGTGGAAAAGGAAATCATTGACACTTGGGCGAATGCAATAGGGTGCTTAGCAGATCTCTTACCTACCAAATATCTCGGCCTCCCTCTTGGAGCCAAAAAGAATTCTATGACAATATGGGAGCCGATAATCAAAAAAATTGAAGCGAAGTTGGCAGGGTGGAAACCAAGGCTCTTATCTATAAGTGGCAGACTTGTCCTTATAAAATCTGTCCTGACGAGCTTGCCAACATATTATTTGTCAATGTTTCGCTTACCTGTAGCAGTATCATCAAGATTAAATAGATTAATGTCGAGGTTTCTTTGGAGTGATTCTGAGGATAAAGCAAAAATTCATTGGATCAATTGGGACTCGATTTGCAAACCGATCAGATTGAGAGGCCTGGGTGTTCAAAAACTTGATTTATTTAACCGGTCTCTATTGGGCAAATGGTACCGGCGATATGGAAATGAACCAAATGGGGTATAAAGGAGAACTATTTCGAGTAAAGTGTCTACATCAAACAACAGAATGATCCCTACCATTTCTGCCCCAAGACTCACCTCTTGGATTTGGAATGGGATAACAAAAACTTTTATAATGATGATGCTTTCGGCTTGTGCATCCGATCAAACCTTCTTTTACAAGTTGGGGACGGAAAGTCCATTTTATTCTGTCATGACGTGTGGTTGACTGATAGATCCCTTAAAGACAGTTTCCCCCGTATTTTTGCTTTGGCAACCGAGAAAAACAGCTTCATTGCTGATTATGGTCGTAAATCTGGATGTGATTGGTATTGGAATATACCTTTGAGGAGGAGACTCTTTGAATGGGAACGTCCTTTATGGAACAATCTTTGTCAGTGTTAAACAATTTCAAATATTCTCCTCTTGATTTCGATTGGATACGTTGGAAGGGGGTCTGGGGATGGAGTTTTCTCTGTTAAATCTTTGAGAACAATGCTCGCAGGCTCCATTCCCACAAGCAACTTCTGGAACAAATTCATTTGGTGTGGTGCAGCCCCTCCTAAGGTCGAGCTTTTCATTTGGCTAGTGTGCAATGGTCGGGTCCCAGTGAGAACTAAGCTACGAAAAAGGGGGATCGACCAATGTTTGAACACCTCGTGCCCTTTGTGCGCTGTGGAGGGGGAAACGATATCCCATCTCTTCTTCACTTGCAAGGTTAGTTGGTGTTTATGGAACAAATTTTTAAATATAGCTGGAATTAATACTGTATTATCGGGAGATCCTATAGTATTCATAGAAGCATGGAAATCCTTGAGTTCTCCTTCAAATCAAAAGATGTGGAACATCATTCCGTATGTTGTTATATGGACTATTTGGCTCTTTAGAAACGATATTATATTCAATGCAAAACATATGGATACCATCCAAATGTTTCTTCTTGTTAGGTATCGTTTGGCTTATTGAATTAGAGGGAAATTTATGAATTGTAATATTCCTTTCGAGAACATTGTTGGCGATCCTATGGTGGCAGTAGATTCATGCTTAGGGAATCCTAAAAACACCTCTCAACTGCATTGGACCCCCCCCCCCCCCCCGCCAATAGGCTGGTTAAAGTTGAACACGGACGATGCAATATCTGGTGGAAGTTCGAATGGGGGTATTGGTGGTTTATTCAGGAACACAGAGGGAATTATCCTACATCAATACTTCGAATGTTGTGGCAAAGTGGCTCCTCTACTAGCCGAAGTGCTGGCCATAAAGAGTGGAATCAAAAAATATCTTCATTACGGATGGGATAAAAACTACAAGTTAGTGGTTGAATGCGACAACAAAGAGGCAGTAAAATGGCTCAATGAGGAAACTGCTGTCCCGGACCCTCTTTCAGATCTAATTTCAAACTTAGTGCGGATAATAAAAGAGAAAGGTATATTGTTGCGGTGGACTCCCAGATGTTGCAATGTTTCTGCAGATACACCAGCAAAGGCAGGGATTGGATAGCTTTTGATCCAGTGTTACTTGATTGCGCTCGATTTTATATAGTGACAGGAGATAGATGGCATTTTTTTATTTTAGAGTTTCGATGTAATGTTGTTGGAATTATGTAATTGGGATCCTTTTTATTAATAATATTATTTGGCACTCTTTTCCCCCTATCTAGGTTTAGAGGGGGGTTTTAATGAGGCCAATTTACTTTTCAAAAAAATCACTTAACCCATTATTATTAAAACTAAATTCTAAAAAAACTCTTTTTATATTGTTTTATAAAAATCAAGCCCCTTTATTATTTCCACCTATGCATTGTTATTTTTTCCTAATTAATTCCATAACTTTAAGTTTTTTTTCCAATTAAACCACATTTACTCATTTTATTCTTGCATTTTAATTTAAACACTTTTAAAAATTTGTTTCTACATTTCTAAAGATCAAAACAATCCTAACAACATTTTTTAAGCATGCAAATTGATTCGAGCAACTCTTGAAAATTGCTCCTAATTGGCTCCGGAAAATTGCTTCCAAACTTGAACTTCAACTCAAAATTTCCAGCAGCTCTTGAAAAAATTTTAGAGAATTTTCCGGATTTTTTCCTAAGCTTTTTGATTTTTCCAAGTGTATTTTCACTTCAATTTGTGTGTGTTGAACAATGGAAAGGAGGGGGTTTATACACAAATTGAACTTGCAAATCAAGCAAATATCCGTGTTTAATCCCTATATTGGAGCCAAGATCAGACCAAGAACTTGATTCTCGGTAAAACCCCTCAATCCTTATTTGATTTGGTTCAATATCGAAGCTGGGTTTTCCCATTGATTCAAGCCTAGGGTTTGACCTCTTGTCTCAGTTTTTTGCAGATCCTGACGAGCACAGACGACGATGATGAGTGGGGTTGGTGGCGTTAGGTCGATGGCGGCGAGGCAGACCGGTCGGTAGCAACGATGATGGTAGCCGTGGCCGGTAGACGATGGTCGACCACCTTGAATCGTTCGACTGAGAGTTTGTTGAGGAACCAGCCCGCGCGCGTGAGGCGCGCGGGTTCCCCCTTTTTCCTTTTTTATATTATTTTATTTCTTTCTTTTTTGCTGTTTTTTACATTTTATTATTATTATTTTACCTTCATTTTATTTCCTTTTTCCTTCAAAATTTATTTTCCACCTTTATTATTAAAATAATTTTCTCTTTTTTATTCCTTTTTTTCTTTTTAAAAGATGGGCTTGTATTTTTAAAAACGGACTTTGTTCTTTTTTCCTTTCGAAATGGGCTTCAAAAATGGGCTTTTAAAAGTGGGTTTTTGTTGTATTTTTTATTTAGTTTAGAAAGGGTGGGCATTTTATTATTTTAAGGGAAAAATGATTTTTTACTTTTTTCGGATTATTTGAAATTGAGGTGAAAATTTAGTGACAACAGTTGCCCCTCTTTGCTTATCTCTGTGCAACAGAAATAAAGCAAAGACCAAAAGGCACTAATTTTCACCGTTTTCCAAATTGGCTCCATTCTCCAAATGCCCGAACGGATAGGTGTACTCTATTCTCATAGTGCTTGAATAGCTAAGTTGGGTTCCATTCTCCAAATGCCCGAACGGATATACTAGTTCTATTCTCCTTATGCTCGAATAGTTGAGTTGGGTTCCATTCTCCAAATGCCCGAATTGATAGGCTGGTTTTATTCTCCTTATGCTCGAATAGTTGAGCTGGGTTCCATTCTCCAAATGTCCGAACGGATAAGCTGGTCTATTCTCCCGATGCTCTAATTGCTAAGCTGGGTTCTATTCTCCCAAATGCCTGAATAGCTGAGCTGGGTTCCATGCTCAAACAGATAGGCTGATTCTATTCTCCTTATGCTCGAATAGCTAAGTTGGGTTCTATTCTCCCAAAATGCTTGAACAGCTGAACTAGGCTATGTTCTCCCAAATGCTCAATTAGGCAAAGTCTTCTGAAAACTTCCATCCTCCTTATGCTTGGATGAATAAGCAAACTCCATTCTCTTTATGCCTGAACGGATAAGCGAATCTTCTGAAAAATTTCATCCTCCTTATGCTTGGATGAATAAGCAAACTCCATTCTCCTTTTTACTGAACGAATAGGCTAAATCTTCTGAAAAATTCAATCCTCTCTATGCTTGGATGAATAAGCAAACTCTCATTTGAACATGTCTTCTATGTACCTGAAAAAAAAACGAAATGCAATACAATTATGATGTACATGCCCCTAGGGATGTCTAAAACATGAATGCATGACAAGTTTTTCCTTTTAAAACTTCTTTTGCTTAGACCATTTTCTTAATTTCGATGAAATTACGGTTATCGAGGCCAACCCGATTAACATGAACTCTCTCCTAAACTTGAGTAGGCAAGACGGCTTGCTTCACTTCTCTTTCAATTCTTCTTGGATTTTTGGCTTCGAATTCACCATTCCTTTGGATAAGGCCCTCTCATTTTCCTTGGAATTCACACATGAATTATGAGCAACTCTCGCTTTTGCCTCATTTTTTATCTTTTGCTGACTGACTTCATCTTTACATCTTACTCTTACTTCATTGGAGATACTTAATCTGCATCTGTCTTCTTTATCAATATCATTGTATTCAAGGATGAACTTCCTAAGTCAAGTTTCGACATTGTAAGACTGCTCTTATCATTATGTAAGGAAGGACGATGGTTAAGAAACACTATTTAAGCACCCATACATTTATATGGTTTTTCTTCCTTTTTAAAATTTTTGCAACAAGGCTTTACCTCTACTTCAAGCATTTTAATGTCATATGCCCCAAATAATAATTACGGAACACTTCATAGTCCCTGTATTTTCCAAAACATTCTCAAAGTAATGCTAAAAAATCTTTTGCATATATAAATGATTGTAAAATCCATTGATCCTTATTTCAAAGCAAGATGACAATGATGATAGGGAAGGAAACAAATTTTATTAATGATGTGGAAAACACAAAAAGGTTTATAAAAAAGGGAAACAAATATTCAAGTATCAATAGTCCAAACTCCTCCTATTAAACGCCAGAAGTAATCTTGAACGCCACCAGTGTTGAGCAAGCCTTGAGTACAATGCATAATTTGTGGAGCCCCGAAATCTATCAAATTATCTGAGCCGCCTTTTACGGGTTTTCAACTCAGACCCTCCTTTGGTTTCAAAACGCCATTTGCAGGTTTTCGTTTTGAACCCTCCTTTTTCTTTTTTCTTTTCTTTTCTTTTCTTATTTTTTTCTTGTTTTTATTATTTTTCTTTTTTTTCTTCAGGCATAATACTTCTTGACAGTATCAGAGTTTATCGGGTTTTGAACCTCATTTCCATCCATCTCAGCTAAAATCAATGCTCCACCGGGAAGAACCTTTGTCACAATGTACGGTCCTTCCCAATTAGGCGCCCATTTTCCTCGGGGATCACTTTGAATTGACAACTTCTTCTTTAATACCATACCACCTTCTTGGAATTCTCTAGGGCGAACCTTCTTTTCATAAGTCCTAATCATTCTCCTTTGGTACATTTGACCATGACATACAACTTTTAGTCTCTTTTCCTCAATTAAGTTCAATTGGTCATATCTTGCCTAAACCTATTCTACTTCATCTAACTTGGCCTCCATCAAGACACGCAACAATGGTATCTCGACCTCGATTGGTAGCATAACTTCAACTCCATATATTAATGAGAACGAAGTTGCCCCGATGGATGTTCGTATCGTTGTACGATATGCATACAAAGCAAATGGTAACTTTTCATGCCAATCTTTATAAGTGCCAGTCATCTTCGCAACCATCTTCTTAATATTCTTATTGGCCACTTCTACTGCTCCATTCATCTTTGGGCGGTATACTACTGAGTTGTGATGCTTATTGTTAAACTGCTCACAAGCCCCAACAATCATTCAGTTGTTCGGGTTAGAGGCATTATCAGTGATTATGCTTTCAGGTAGTCCATATCGACAAATGATCTCCTTCTTTAGAAAGTTCCAAACAGTGGACCTAGTTACATTTGCATATGAAGCTGCTTCCACCCATTTTGTGAAGTAATCAATAGCTACAAGAATAAATTGATGACCATTTGACGCTTTCAGATGAATCTGCCCAATAACATCTATGCCCCACATAGAGAACAACCATGAAGATGACATGACATGAAGAGACTGAGGAGGCGCATGCACCTTGTCAGCATAAACTTGGCACTTGTGACACTTGCGGGAATAATTAATGCAATCCCCTTCCATTGTTGACCAGTAATATCCAAAACGCATTATTCTTCTTGCCATAGTGAAACCACTAGGGTGGGTTCCACAAAATCCCTCATGAACCTCTTCCAAAATCATCTGCGCTTCTTTTTCATCCACGCATCTTAGTAACACATGGTCTCGACTTCGTTTGTAGAGGAACTCTTCATCAAGGATCTGATGCCATTTTCCTGATCATTTTCTTTTCATTTTCTGAAGCATGTGTTGGGTATTGTTGAAGCTGTATGTACTGCAAGATATCATGTTACCACGGTAAACCATCTTCTTCTTCTTCTACATTGTAACAATATGCTGGGGACTCCATCATTTGTAACTTAATGGGCATCATCTCAGAACTCTCACTTGATCTAAATATGGCGGCCAAAGTAGCCAACGCATCAACCATCAGGTTATCTTCTCTTGGGAGATGCTTAAAAGTGATCACATCGAACTCTTTAGTTATCTCAAGGACCAACTTGTGATGCTCTATCAATTTTGCATCTTTTGTTTCCCATTTGCCACATATTTGGTAGATGATCAACGTTGAATCTCCATAGACTCTCAAATTTCGAATTTTTCTATCAATGGCTTCCTTAAGGTCTAATATGCATGCCTCGTATTCTGCCATATTATTAGTGCAAAAGAATTTCAAGCAACAAGTGAAAGGATAATGATCTCCTTTCGGCGAAACAAAAACTGCCTAAATACCTCGTCCTAGAGCATTTACAACACCATCGAAATGCATGACCCATGATTCTGTTGGTGACTCTGCATCTTTCATAATACACATTAAATCCTCATCGGGGAAACTGATGTCTAATGCCTCATAATCGTCTTGTGCACGACTTGCAAGAAAATCCGCTATGGCGCTTCCTTTCACTACTTTATGATTCACATACTGAATGCCATATTCTGAGAGCAACATCTGCCATCGCGCTATTCTTCCTAATAGGGCTGGAGCTTCCATCATAAACTTTAATGGATTTAACCGTGAGATCAAACATGTGGTATGATACAACATATACTGCCTAAGCCTTTTAGTCGCCCATACCAAATCGCAACATACATTTTCAATCGAAGTATATCTTGCTTCATAGTCAGTAAACTTCTTACTTACATAATATATCGCCCTTTCCTTCCTTCCAGTTTCGTCATGTTGCCTTAATACGTAGCCCATTGAATTTTCAAACACCGTTAGATAGAGTATTCACGGTTTCCCTAAAACGGGTGGCATTAACACTGGAGGATTAGTTAATTGCTCTTTGATCTTTTCTAAAGCTGCTTGGCATTCTTCATTCCATTTCCTCGTGTTGTTCTTTCTAAGCAACCTGGATATTGAATCGCATTTATTCGTTAATTGGGAGATGAAACGGGCTATGTAATTCAACCTTCCCAAGAATCCCCGAACTTGCTTCTGTGTTTTGGGTTGTGGAAACTCTTGTATGGCTTTTATCTTGTCTGGATCAATTTCAATTCCTCTTCCGCTTACTACAAAGCCTAACAACTTCCCAGAAGTAACCCCAAATATACACTTAGCTAGATTAAGCTTTAACTAAAATTTTCTCAATCTTTGAAAAAGCTTACTCAGGTTCACAAGATGCTCTTCTTCAGTTCTGGACTTGGCGATCATATTATGCACATAAACTTCTATTTCTTTGTGCATCATGTCATGGAAAAGAGTGAAAATAGCTCTATGATAAGTTGCCTCTGCATTTTTCAATCCAAAAGGCATTACCTTATAACAAAAGGTTCCCCAATGCGTGACAAAAGTAGTCTTTTCCATGTCTTCTGGGCACATCTTTATTTGATTATATCCGAAAAATCCATCCATGAACGAGAAAAGGGAATGGTTGGCTGTATTGTCTACCAAGGTGTCGATATGTTGAAGCAAAAAATTGTCCTTGGGGCTTGCTCTATTAAGATCCTTGTAGTTGACGCACATTCTTACTTTTCCATCCTTCTTAGGCACTGGATGATGTTTGCCACCCATTCTAGATATTTAGCTACCTCGAGGAATCTTGTGTTGTACTGCTTCTTGACCTCGTCTCTGATTTTCAAAAGTGTATCAGCCTTCATTCTTCTAAGCTTTTGCTTTACTGGCTCACACCCTTCTCTTATAGGAAGCCTATGCATGGCAACATCTGTATCGAGACCAGGAATATCCTGATATGACCAGGCAAAGATGTCTTTATATTCTTGTAGAAGCCCGATCAAACGATGTCGTGTCTCAACTGAGATAGTGGTACCGATCCTTAATTCAGGCTTCTCTTCTTTGGTCCCAAGATTCAAAACCTCTAACTCTTCCTTGTGGGGCAGAATTTGCTTTTCCTCTCCTTCTACCATTCTAAGCAGATCATCAGACAAGTTATACTCTTCTTCATCATTAGTACTCTCAACTTCCTCTAAACATAGTGGTAATTCAAAATTAACTTCGGAATCTGATTCGGAGTCATTTGGACCATTGATATCTAAAAACTTGCAAATAAAAGAGACAAAAATATATACCAAGAAAGAAAGAATGAATGAAATGATATGATTTGTTATGTTTTTAAGGGTTTGTTTTTGCTTTTGGGTTTTTATGATCCTTTTGGTTTTGTTGGTTTTGAAAAAGAAGGAAAGTTTACCACATGATATAACTGGGGAAAATGCATATTTTAATTGAAATCTGAATCATGGTTTTGACAATGACCCTTTTTTACATAAGATCTCTAATTACCCAGGGCCTAAGGGTAAAATAGTTGGTTTTTGAGAATTACTCTAAAGTAGTCTTAAAAAATTCAGGGACTACTTCAGCGGTTCAGTTCTTCAATTCAGCGTAAGGGAAAATCTTGGATAGAAATTTCTTTTCTTCTTCCTCTTCGTTTGTGATGGCTATAATGCTTAAATTCTCAAAAACCTCGCATTATTCATCCTTTCCTTTTCTTCTTCTGGTCAAAGCGGGCATTAGGGTCTAGGAGCCCTCCAGCCCTAAAAGTGACGCTTAAGGGTGGGTATGTCATTGGCTCCCACCCAACTTCTTCTTCACTCAATCTCGACTTCCTTCTCTATTGTTGCCTTTTGAATTCTACTTTTTTTTTGCCATTTGGCGGGCTTAAAGCCCAAACCGAATCGGTCTTCCTTTATTGGGATATCCACTGGGTAAAGCCTTCCCTGATGGTTTCTTCCAAATCCCAATCCAACCTTGGCTCCTTTTCCAAGTGTTTGCTTCACTTGTACCTTCGTGCAACTTGAAAGCTCTAGTTCTGGCACTTTACTCCCTTCAGTGACAAAGGTTGCATTAACTAACTCCAACGTTATGAAATGACACTCAAGTGCCCCCTCGTCTACTTTAATGTATGGTGTATCAGTGATCTCCGATGCAATGATTTCTTCTTCCGCACCAACCGTGGTTAATTGTCCATCAATAACAAACTTCAATTTCTGATGAAGAGTAGAGGGCACTACACCTGTTGTGTGAATCCATGGGCGTCCGAGCAAACAACTATAACTAGAGTTTATATCTATAACCTCGAAATGCACCTCAAATGTTGATGGCCTAATCTGTATGAGAACTTCAATCTTTCCTAACACATCCCTTTGGGTCCCATCAAAGGCTCATACTGTATTTGGATAAGCTCACTTGTGGGAGATATCAATAGGCAACTTTTTCAATGTTGCCAAAGGGGGAACATTTAAAGTTGATCCATTGTCGATGAGAACTCCTGGTAGCATATATCCTTTGCATCTTGTAGACATGCAAGAGAGGCTTGCATGACCCTTTTCCCTCCGTGGGTATTTCTTCATCACTGAAAAATATGAAATTATTAACTGCAATAATATTGACCAACATGTCCATCTTGTCAGTTGTGATCTCCTTCGACACAAATGTCTTGTTTAACACTTTCAGCAAAGCATCTCGATGACCCTTAGAACTCAATAGCAATGATAGCATAGAAATCCGAGCCGAAAGTTTATGTAGTTGCTCCACCACACTGTATTTACTATGCTTGAGTATTTTCAGAAACTCTTGAGCCTCATATTTTTCACTGGTCCATGAATCACTGGTGTTTTCTCTTGGAAGAAGTCTTTTTCTCCTTCCTTATCTTGTTGGTTAGCTGTCTTTCTCTGCGCTACATCTCTATCCTCAACTTCTGGTGCTGAACAAAGTCTTTCACTTCTTGTGAAACGGCCTACTTCATTAACAGGTTCTTATTTTCCTCCTTCTTTAACTGTCGATCTCATTCAATTCGTTACTGCGCAAGAATAGTTCTAGAGAACTTTTTTACTGTCTTTATATGTAAACGAGGTTGGTGCCTTCACAATCAATCATGGAGTTACACTCATGGCTTGTTCACTAACCTTTGCCTTGGTCTTGATCACCAAAGGCTTCATTCCTGTATAAATCTTTTTAGAGGATGATTTCTCTAATGCGCAGACTTTCATCCTCTGTTCTTTCTGCTCGTAAAATTCTAACTCTTTACATTCAATCTTCGCATGTACTAACTGCTTAAACTCCAAGCAATTTTCAATTTCATGCCCCTCCTACTGATGGTATTCCTAATACAATCCCTCAATAATTGCTTCTTCAAACCTTCCTTCTATCACCCCAGCTTTGACTATTTGGGTCCATACCTATTTCATGGATGCTCTAACCTTGGAAACGTGCTTCTTGTTGGTGTGAGCTTCTTCGTCTATGATGGCATTTATTCCGTTCTTCTGGTGGTTTGGCAATGGATTTCCCTTTTCTTCAGAAGTTTCAAATGACAACATGTCTGATTTTCTTAAATCATCCACCACCCTTTTGAAAGCGGTACAATTCTCAATGGTATGCCCCCTCACTCCTGCATGGTATTCGCATTGGGCCTTCTCATCGTACCATGGTGGATAAGGTGGTGAGAACGGAGGGACATGTCTTGGCAGCACCATTTGTGATTTGACCAACTCGGTGAATAACTCTGCATAAATCATTGGGATGGAAGGAAAGTAGGGTCTCGAGTTTCCTTGATATCCCTGCTCTCCTTTTGGGACGTTTGCAACCGTTGAAGCTGAGGTGTTGGGCTTGTTGAACACCACACTTGTTGAATAACTGGGGTTGTAGACGTTCGCGATATTTACTTTATTATTATCTCTCTTCTTATACATCTTCTTCATTTCCTCACTGTCCAAGTTTTCGCTCTTCATGGCTGCTAGGATCAATTCGCCATTCATTAGCATGTCCGTGAAGTTCTTCGTAGCATGATTGAGAATGTGATCGTAAAAAGGACCCTTTAGAGTTTCCACAAACATTGGGGTGTTCTCATTTTCTAGCAACGGTGGCTACACTTGTGCCGCTACATCTCTCCACCTTTGTGCGTATTGTCGGAAGCTCTCGTAATGCTTTTGTTCCATCCCTTGCAAGACCAAATGAGTTGGAACCATGTATGAAATGTGCTTTTTTTTGCTCACTAAAGACTCTGGACAAATCCTTCCATGATTTGATGTTCACCCGACTTAATTGCGAATTCCAACGTACAACGGAACCTACTAAGCTGTCCTGTGAGCAAATAATGAGCAACTTCTCATTGTCAAGATACATTGACATCTTTCTACAATACATAGTAAGATGTGCTTATGAGCATGTGGTCCCATTATATTTCTCAAAATCTGGATCGTGAATTTTGGTGGTGCAACTAAATCAATTACCAAGCTCAGATCCTTGGCGTCCATTCCACCATGGGCAGCTCCATCTTGGAAGGATTTGATCACCCCTTCTAACTTTTCGTACTTATCTTCACACTTCTTCTCAATTCTAACCTTATCGACAATTCATCGAGGTCAGGCACCTCGTAATTATTGGCCTCCCCATTTGGAACATGAGTGGAGGATTCAACAACATGGATGGGTGTTTTGGCCTTAGCAACAGCCTCCTTCCTAAAGGTCATTCTTGGGAAATCGTGGAATGACAGTAGTGTTTCCTCCTTCTTCAACCGCATTCGGATCCTTGAACCCTAGCATAGAAGCTATTGAACTGATTGTCTTTTGATGAACTGCCTCAACTTGTTGTTTCAGGTCGGCCTCCATTTTCTCTAACTTTTCTTGAATGTTCTTTTGGTTTGCCTCCAAAGTTGTCAACCTTTCCTCAGAGTCCATGGCTCGGGTTTTGGCTCGTGTACCGTATTTATGAGTTGTCTTAGCAATTTTGGATATTCTGTTTTTTATATTAAGTTAGTTTATGACATGAATGAATGTATGCACAAATGAATTCACAAAAAGAAAACAACGAAGCAACCAAAACAATGCAAATGCATGAAGGTAGTCGAAGGGCCATTAATTCCATTGAAAATCTGCTCATAAAAAGGAAACTCTTTATTGAAACGAAAGCATTTATTACATCTTTTTCTTTCTCTTTTTTTCATTACAAATATTTTTCTGCTTGAACATCTAACTCATTGATTTCTTCAACTAGCAACGTGAGCCTTGGTCCAACTTCTCCAATGGGCTTGATATACTGACGAAGAGCTGCAGCTTCAGTTGTCAACATTGTCACGTGCTTGGTTCTCCTCCTTTTTAAGACCTTTCCATTCATGATTGAACAATTTTCTAGAATCAACCCCTTCTAAATATGGAATGATGCACATGCAAAACAAACAAGATAGAGAAGCAAGAAAAAAAATAAAATGAAACAAAAAAAACGAATTAAATGCACGATAATTATGGGCAGTCATTCCAACATTTCAGGATATGTCTCCACGGATTATTCATGCGACTCAATAACTGAGGCTTTCCGCATGAATCTATTAGGGGTAGGCTCTAGATTCTCAAACTTGGTTTGGTTCTAAAAAGCTGCCCGAACTGTCCTTGTTGTCCCCTACTAAGGGTAGCAAGGCCCTCGATTCTCACCAATTATAGGCTTCAAACGAATCAAGTTCAACTCAGGAGGACTCACCAACGATGCCTTCTCGAAGAATCAATATCCTTACGAAGACAAGGGAATGAGTCCTGAAGGTACTTGCTAAGCTCATACGAAGAATCAATATTCTTACATGATCAAAGCGTGTTCCTCCATATAAACGAACGTGACAAAGCTCGGGAATAGAGCTTGGAATTAAGTTTTAGATGCATAAAATAGAATTATATTCATTTAAACGGACAAATAAATAGAACTTATCCTGAACTTGCAAATTCCATATTTTTTAAAAGAAACATTTTTTGAAAACAATTTAAAACCAATTTGTGGCATGACCCTCTTTTGTTTTTATTTTTAAAAAAACATGTCCCCAGCGGAGCCGCCAAACTGTCGCAACCACTTTTTAAAGGAAGGCTTCGAATTTTTGGTTAACTTTTAAAAACACGGAGTCGCCACCAATCTTTTTGAAAAGTGTGATTGGGTCACTTTAAAATAGGGTTATTTTAATAAAACGTTTTGTTTTAATAAAATAACTTTTTTGGTCTGCGAAAAATCAGAAAACATATTCGGGGGTCGGTTACGCATGGGGAAGGGTTAACACCCCCACGGTGCCCAAAATTGGTACCTAATTGGTTTTAAAATCGTTTTCAAAATTGGAATTTGCAAGTTCATGAAGGTTCGACTTTACTTGTTCATTTAATGAATATTAGTCTATTTTAACGACATTATCGCCCGGGAGATGTACTTTAATCACCGCCAACATTTCTGGCGCTAACTCGCCATTCCCGTTTGATAAGACACCGCATTGAATTACTTTCACTTTTCAAGCAACAAAGAAATTTAGTGCGTTGAGCATTTTATGTTTATTCTAAGTTCGATAATTTAAAAAATCTTTAAAAAAATGTCTAAGTCTTTTATTCCTAATTTAAAGTTTAAGTATGCTTAAATGCATTTTATTTCTGTGAAGAACATTTTTCAATAAACATGTCTCTATCTAAGCTTTAGGACCTACTCCTAAGTTTTAACCTATTTCTAAAAACAAGCAAGCAACATTTTATTTTTTTAGTTTTTCTTTTCTTTTTATTCTTTCTTTAAAAAAAATCTTTATTTTCTTTTTCTACTTTTTACTTTTTAATGTCAAGACCTTTTTTTACATTTTTTATTTTTTTTATTTTTATGTTTTTTACCTTTTTATATTTTTCTTTTTTAAAAAAATCTCTTTTAAAAACAACTTTTTCATTTTTTTATTTTTTAAGATTTTTCTTTTAAAATGACCCATTTTTTACAAAATAAACTTCATTTTTAGAAGATTTTCTTTTAAGTTTTTTTTTTTCAAAATTTTATTTCTTCTTAAAACTCTAAACTTTTATTTTAAAACATTTTTATTTTCTTTTTCTTTTTAAAAAAACTTTATGACTTATTTCGTTTTCCCTAAAAAAACATCTTATTTATTTTAAAATCACTTAACCCATTATTATTAAAACTAAATTCGAAAAAAACCCTTTTTATATTTTTTTTATAAAAATTAAGTCCCTTTTATTATTTCCACCCATGCATTATTATTTTTTTCCTAATTAAATCTCTAACTTTAAGTTTTTTTTCAATTAAACCACATTTACTCATTTTATTCTTGCATTTTAATTTAAACACTTTTAATTCTTTTTCTACATTTCTAAACATCAAAACAATCCTAACAAATTTTTTAAGCATACAATTTTTTTAAAGATCAAACCAAAATTAAAACGAAAATATTACCGGAATCGTGAAACGATTTTCCGACTTCAAGAACACAACCTAAAATCCACAAAAACACAAACACAAAACACAAAGTTTCAACCAAGAGCAAGCATAAAAATATAAATAAAAATTGAAAGGAAAGATAGAAATTTTACCGAAATGACGAACGAAGAACTCGAATACGAACTTCTCAGAATGCTCCTAATTGCCTCTAGAAAATTGCTTCCAAACTCGAACTTCAACTCAAAATTTCCAGCAACTCTTGAAAAAATTTAGAGAATTTTTCGGATTTTTTCTTAAGCTTTTTGCTTTTTCCAAGTGTATTTTCACTTCAATTTTTGTGTGTTGAACAATGGAGAGGAGGGGGTTTATACACAACTTGAGCTTGCAAATCAAGCAAATATCCGCGTTTAATCCCCAAATTGGAGCCAAAATCAGACCAAGAACTTGATTCTCGGTAAAACCCCTAAATCCTTATATAATTTGGTTTAATATCGAAGTTGAATTTTCCCCTTGATTCGAGCCTAGGGTTTGACCTCTTGTATTGGTTTTTTGCAGACTTCGGCGAGCACAGGCGGCGACGGCGAGCGGAGTTGGTGGCGTTAGGTCGACGGCAGTGAGGCAGACCGGTCGGTACCAACGGCGACGGTAGCCGAGGCCGGTAGACGCCGGTCGGCCACCTTGAATCGTTTGACAGAGAGTTTGTTGGGGAACCAGCCCGTGCGCGTGCGACTCACGCCATGGTTCCCCATTTTCATTTTCTTATATTATTTTCTTTCTTTCTTATTTTTGTTGTTTTCTTTACTGTTTTTTTTACATTTATTATTATTTTTTGCCTTCATTTTATTTCCTTTTTCATTCAACATTTAATTTCCACCTTTATTATTAAAATCATTTTCTTTTTTTTTAAATATGGGCTTGTATTTTTAAAAACAAGCTTTGTTCTTTTTTCCTTTTGAAACGGGCTTCAAAAACGAGCTTTTAAAAGTGGGCTTTTGTTGTACTTTTTATTTAGTTTAGAAAGGGTGGGCCTTTATTATTTTAAGGGAAATGGGTTTTTTTTTTATTACTTTTTTCGAATTATTTGAAATTGAGGTGAAAATTTAGTGACAATAAGACCGAGAGCAGAAAAAGTTGACCATGTCCAAAAAGGCTACCAAAGAATCTATCGAGCATGTTCGTGGAAAGAACATGGCTTCAAAGACCAAGATGAGGTGAGGGTCGAAGGGAAAGCTTTCCGAGGATGTTCTTGGGGAAAAGAACATTGCTTCAAAGGTCATAATTATAGAAGAGCCGAAGGTAGAGCAAGCCGAGGGTGTTCATGTGAAGAGCACTCCTTCAGAGGCCACAACTATAGAATAGCCGAAGGAAGAGCAAGCTGAGGGTGTTCATGTGAAGAGCACTTCTTTAGAGACCACAACCAGAAAAAAGTCAAACGGGGCCAAGCTGTTGAGGGACATTGGGACCGTGGAGACACCACCTATGGGCAAGGTGGGGAAGAAGCGAAGGACTTCAAGTAAGGAGTGCCGATGCAAGAAGAAGCACCGATCTTCGAGGAAGAATGGTTGATGCAAGAAGAGTGCACCAAACTTTAAGTCAGAGGGGAGGATGCAACAAGGAGCACCAAACCTTGTACAAAAGGGGCCGATACATAGTGGAGCAACGAACTTCGTGGCAGAAGGGTCGATGCATGCAAAGAACTTCAATGGGAAGGTTCGATGACGTCTTAACACGCGACATCACTTGGCGGAGAGAGTCGGAGCGAAAAGTCCTTATGGGCGGACATGAGCAAGAGCTTGACGTCGAGAAGCCACCAAGGTGATGTGACACATGAGGCAAAGGATCAAGGAGTTCCATTGCGGCATGAGCCGACGCAAGCAGTTCATATGGGGGAACCGCACCAAGCCGAGGTAACGAGTAGCAGCATCTAAGGTGACCCTGCCCAAGATCGTTCTAGTGAAGCGACGAAGGCATCGCTAAGTTCGGTGGGGGAGAATGTCACGGCCCAAATATTTTGGTCCGAGACAATGGCGTGAGTGTCCGTCAGAGAGGATCGAAGCGGGAAAACGGGTCTGCCAAGATGACCAAACTTGGCCCAACTCGAGGCAATGACACGAGTATCTGAAAGAGAAGTTCTATGCGCAACATCGAGCTTGCTAAGACCATTAGAAGACTTGGCCCAACCTGAGACAGTGGTGCATGTATCCTCCCAAGTTGTTGAGTGCGGATCACCGAGCTTGCCAATACCATCAGACTTGGCCCAACCAGGGACAGTGGCGCATGTATCCGCCCAAGTGGTTGAGTGTGGACCACCGGGGTTTCCAAGATCACAATACTTGGCCCAACACTTGGAGAATGCTAGAGAGCATAAATCACATCTGCTTTTCAGAAAAGGAAAGAGACAATAAGTCAAAGAAGATTGTGGAGGAATCTTGCCATATTGAGTGTGATCAGCTATCCGAGGAAACAAACCTACTAATTGATGTAATTATGTAGGATTTGATATTGTTTCCTTAGATAGAGAATCTTGTAAGGATTTGGGCTAATCCTTGCCATCCATGTAATTAGGTGGGGGCAAGGGAATTCACCCAAGACATCACTCGATTTACAAGTATGGGTTTTGACACTTTTAATAAGGTAGAAATGGTCATATGTAGGGTACCTCGGTATTTGGGAGGGGATTGTTTAAACTCCCTTGTTTGGCAAGTGTATTTTGCCTTTTAAGACTTGTAATGGGCCTTTATTTGTTGTTATGCTATTCTTTGTGGATTTTGATTCTCTGTGTGGATTGCTTTTAGGTTGCATGCCTTTAGAGTAATCATGTCTTACAATTTTTGTTGATAGAGGCCTTTTATGATGCCTATGTGATGGATAAATATGTTGTTGATGATTACCATGATATGATGTCGTTGTTGCCATGCATATTTGAAGGTTGAAGTGTATTTAAGTTGTATGTATGTTTAAATGCATGTTGGACTACCTTAGGATGGGTTAAAGTGTGTAAAACCATCAATTTGGGTAAGTGCAGGCTGCAGAGTATCGATACTCTTGGCAGTGTATCGATATGGTCTTCTTAAAATAGAGGGGGTGTATCGATACACGGGGGCGTATCAATACACATTTTGGCTATTGGTTTTGGGTGTATCGATATGGGTCTTGAGCGTATCGATACGGGCCTTGTATTGCTGAGTCTGAAAGTCTTCTCGTCGAGGGCATATCGATACCCTCTCTAAGGGTATCGATACGGTGGTAGTAATTTTGGTTAAATGGCATCTGTGAATGTTCTGAATCTTTACGTTTTAGTCCCTAAATGTGGTGGATGCAATTAAATGAGTTCGAATGATTATTTTGAGCTGAGTTTTGACAAAGATGCATGGAATAAGACTAATTAAAGGTTGGTAAACCGAAATTGGGGGAAACTCTTGGAATTTTATAAGTTTACATTTTGGTCCCTAAAGTTATTTTTGAATGAAATTGATGTTCGACTGATATTTCATTTGTTCCGCTGCAACATAAAACACTTAGGTTTGAAACGAGCATCTAGACAAGATAAAAGAATAATAATAGGGTCGTTTTTTGAGGTAAACCTTCCTAGTTTACTTCAATATACCCCGTGTGACCCATTCAATTCGTTCGATCGCCTAGGCTGGGTCGAGGAGGTTACATTTGTTGGTATCAGAGCTAGGTTTTGAAAGATTAGGATGTATGTTGAATGTTGAATTATGATTTATAACATGTTGTGTTTGATGCTATGCTCGGTGAATGATTGTATCATGATTTGATTGATAGTTTGTGATGTATGATGATTATGTGGTGAATCAATATATGTGACTGGGGTACCCATTGCCAATACTACCGGTAAAGAAAAGAGTTTTGTTTTAAAAGGCGAAATGAGTGTCTTGGGTTCTTGCTATTTTTGAGCCTAACTATTTTTGCTATTGTATTTGTATGGTAGAATTGTTTATAATATCATGGGGCCGAGACGAGAGCTGAGAGGCAATGTCCAGAATGTAGTTGAGAATGAGGTTGAAGTAGAGGCTGAGAACTTGCCTCCTTCTCCTCTTGGTGGAGGTGGAGCTAGAACAAAAGCTGGTGGTGGAGGTGTTGAACCTCAGGTAGCACAAGGGCAAGCTGCTCATGACATGACACCTTAAATTCAGGCTATTGCTGGAGCCTTTCAGGCAGCAATAACAGGCATGCACGCGGCCGCACCTCAGCCTGGTGCCAATGCTGGTTTACCCTTAGAGCGTCTGCGTAGTCTGGGCGAGATGGAGTTTAGAGGTTTATCTCCTAAAGGCTCTGAGGCTTGGTTTACCCTTAGAGCGTTTGTGCAAAAGTTGGGCCGTATTGTCTCCTTGCTTCACGGACATGCGTATACGTGGTGGATGACCATTACAGCTAGTATGGAACATGATGATGTTACATGGGCATTCTTCGTGAATGCTTTCAAGAAGAAGTACTTGGTTGTCCATTATTTAGATGAGAAGAAGAGGGAATTCATGGCGTTGATGCAGGGCAACATGACTGTTGTAGAATATGAGGTGCAGTTTGTCTGATTGAGCCAGTATGCCTCTGAGTGAAGGAAGTGAAGACCTCTATACTTGCAGCTGAGTATACCAATTTTTATGTGCTGGTTAATCGAGCAAAAGACATCGAGTAGAGTCTAGGATTGTCGTCTCACTTGGGGAGTTCTAGCTCTAGAAAGAGAGCTACTGATTATGATGGTGGACATGATCGAGGCAAGAGATCACGTGATAGGAGGTATCAGCGAGACAATCGTCGAGGCGGTGGTGGTGGATTGGGTCGAGGCTATTATGGTCAGAATGTTGCAACGCGTGCTTTTACGTGTAACCGTTGTGGGAGGAATCACACGGGGGAGTGTTAGGGTAATCCCAGAACATGCTGGTAGTGTGGGGCTCAAGGTCATGGGAAGCGTGATTGTCCACAGTTGGTGAGGCTAGCACCAGCTCGTGCTATAGAGCCTCAGAGGGGTCGTGGGCGTAGCCGAGGTAATTTTCAGCGACAAGATGATGATCAGAGGAATGTGGCGCATGTAGTCGTGGTGCAGCTAGAGGGTGGAGGACCATCTCGATTCTATGCTCACTATGAGGCCAGAATGACACGGATGTGATCGTAGGTACCTTCTCCTTGCAATCCTTATCATTTCTTGCTTTGATAGATTCTGGTTCTACACATTCATACATTTTGCATGAGCATGCTCGTTTGCTTGATGTGCTATTAGAGTTTCTTGATGTGGGTATGCAAGTTACGAGTTCGTTTAGTGAGACAGTAGTTGTTAGGAAGTTGTATAGAAGATGTCCATTGATGGTTTAATGACATGTATTTCCTGTTGATGTAATGAAGTTACCTTTCTATGGTTTCAATGTTATCCTTGGAATTGATTGGTTGTTAGAGCATAAATTTGTGGTTGATTGTGAGACCAAACGTGTTTTGTTGAAGCTTGCTGATGACTTTGAAGTTGTGGTGGTGGGTGAGAACATAAAGTTCTTGTCCAAAATTGTTTCGGCAGTGGAAGCTCACAAGTTGATGAATAGGGGTTGCCAAGCTTATTTTGCGTATGTGATGAACCCAAATATAAAGGAAGCATGTCCGCAAGATATTCAGACAGTTTGTGATTTTTCGGGGGTGTTTCCGGAAGAGTTACCTAGGTTACCACCAGATAGGGAGGTCGAGTTTTGCATAGAAATGTATGCGGATACGGCTCCGGTATCCATTACTCATTATCAAATGGCACCAAAAGAGTTAAAGGCGTAGCTTCATGAGTTGCTAGATCGTGGTTTCATTAGGCTGAGTATCTCGCCTTGGGGAGCTCCAGTTTTGTTTGTTAAGAAGAAAATGGGTCAATGCGGATGTGTATAGACTATTGGCAACTGAACAAGTTGACGATAAAGAATAAATACCCTTTGCCTTGGATTGATGATATTTTTTATTAGTTTCGTGTTGTTGTGTTTTCCAAGATTGATCTAAGGTCGGGGTATTTTCAGCTTAAGGTGAAGGATATTGACGTACCGAAGACGAGTTTTCGTATGAGGTACAAGCATTATGAGTTCCTAGTGATGCCTTTTGGTTTGATCATTGCACCGGTTGCATTCATGGACATGATGAACCGGGTGTTCCACGAGTACCTTAATCAGTTTATGGTAGTGTTTATTGATGATATCCTTGTGTACTCTCGTATTGAGGAAGATCACGATAAGCATTTGAGGATAGCGATGCAGACTTTGTTGGATAATCAGCTTTATGCAAAGTTGAGTAAATGTAAGTTTTGGATCAAGGAGGTGGTGTTTCTATGTCATGTGGTGTCAGTCGAGGGTATCCGTATGGATCCTCAAAAGATTGAGGCAGTTGTGGGTTGGAAACAACTAAAATCAGTGACATAGGTTCGTAGTTTTCCGGGTTTGGCTAGGTATTACCGATGGTTCGTGGATGGTTTATCTAAGATAGCTGCTCCGTCGACGAAGTTGCTTCAGAAAGATTTTAAGTTTAAGTGAACGGAGGCGAGGCAGCAAGCTTTTCAAAAGTTGAAGAAAGCTTTGGTACAAGCTCCGATCTTGATTCAACCTTAAATCGAGAAAAGAGTTTGTGGTGTACAATGATGCATCCTATGTAGGTTTAGGGTGTGTGCTGATGCAGGAGGGTAGAGTAGTTGCTTATGCGTCGAGGTAATTGAAGGTGCATGAGCGTAATTATCCTACTCATGATCTCGAGCTTGCGGCTGTAATGTTTGCTCTAAAGATATGTAGGCATTATCTTTACGACGAGAAATGTATTGTGTACACGGATCACAAGAGTCTCAAGTATCTTATGTCTTAGAGGGAATTGAATCTTCGATAGCGTCGATGGATGGAGTTGCTGAAGGAATACGATCTTACGATCAAGTATCACCTAGGGAAGGCCAATGTGGTGGTTGATGCTTTGAGCCGAAAGGTTGCAGTAGAGTTGAGAGCGATGTTTGCTCGTTTAAGTTTGTCTTGTGATGGTGGCTTGCTGGCCGATCTTCAGGTGAAACCATCTTGGCTTGGGTTGATCAAAGAAAAATAGTTAATTGATGATTTCTTGGTTTCGCATGTTACGTATATTGCGGAGGGTAATCCTACGGATTACAGTTTCAGTGATGATGGTGTTTTATGTTTTAAGGGTCGGGTAGTTGTGCTAAAGGATGTTGAGTTGAGGCGCACTATCTTGACAGAGGCGCACAATAGTCCTTTTGTCATGCATCCTGGTAGTACTAAGATGTATCAAGGGTTGCAAGATGAGTACTACTGGGTGGGCTTGAAAAAGGATGTGGCAGAGTTTGTTAGCAAGTGTTTGGTGTGTCAGCGTGTGAAAGCTGAACATTAGCTTCCATCCAGTCTGTTGCGGCCTTTGAGGATTCCGGAGTGGAAATGGGAGAGGATCACGATGGATTTCGTGTCAGGTTTGCCTTTGACATCATCAAAGAAGAATTCCATGTGGGTGATTGTGGATAGGTTGACGAAGTGTGCACATTTCTCGCCCGTGCATACTATGTTTACCCTGGATAAGTTAGCGGAGCTTTATGTTGCGGAAGGTGTGCAGTTTCATGGTGTTCCTAAGTCTATAGTCTCATATAGGGATCTACGGTTCACATCAAGGTTTTGGGAGTGTTTGCATCGAGCCTTGGGCACGAGGTTGAGTTTTAGCACATCCTATCATCCTCAGACGGATGGTCAGTCAGAACGGGTTATCCAAGTGATGGAGGATATGCTTCGGTGTTGTGTGATTGATTTCCAAGGTGTGTGGGACAAAATGTTACCATTGGTAGAATTTGCCTATAACAATAGCTATCAGACGAGTATACAAATGGCACCGTACGAGGCTTTGTATGGACGGTAGTGTTGTACACCTGTGTGTTGGGCAGAAGCGGGGCAAAAGTTGGTTCCTTTACCGGATATGCTCAAAGGTACAACCGATAAGGTGAAGCTTATTTGTGACCGTAAGGAAATTGAATTTGAGGTGGATGAGAAGGTTTTCTTGAAAGTTTCGCCTTGGAAGAAGGTGATGAGGTTTGGACGAAAGGGTAAGTTGAGCCCGAGGTTTATTGGACCCTAAGAGGTGCTAGAGAGGATTGGCCCTGTTGCATATAGATTGCGGTTACCGCCGAAGTTGGAGAAGATACATGATGTTTTCTATGTATCCATGCTTAGGAGGTATCGTTCGGATCCTTCGCATGTGTTATCGATTGAGGAAGTGAAGTTACATCCGAACTTATCTTATGAAGAGGAACTGGTAGAGATTTTGGATTCAGATAGTAAGGTGCTTTGCGGAAAGACCATTGAATTGGTGAAGGTGCTTTGGAGACACCGAGGTGCCGAAAAAGCGACATAGGAAAGGAAGAAGGATATGAAAAAGCAGTTTCCTTACCTCTTTCCACCAGGTAAATTTCGAGGACGAAATTTCTTAAGTTGGGGAGAGTCGTAACGCCCCGGTTTTGGGCCTAGGTGTTAGCCGGGTTTGGTTAGGCGGTTCGAACCTATTTAGCGGTCTAGTCTAGTTTAGAGAAATAATTAAATTAAAAGGTTTTTGGTTGAATAAAAATATGGGAAAATTTCCTAAAATCATAATTATATATATGATTAATTTTGGTAAAGGTAATTTAAAGAAAACAATTTTGGAAATTAGACATTTTGGTTTAGTGACCACAATGTAAGAATGATAAAGTTTGATTTAATGGCAAAAACGTAAAAGGATAATGCTTTGAATCTTTAAGAAGCAATACCAAGGGCTAATAGAGACTTTTCCTCCTATTTTATAATTTTGATTAAATAAATTATATTAAAAAAGATGGATGGAAGTTAAAATAGTTTTTCATTTTCTCACAAATTGGATTTGACGATAGTTTTCTTCTCTCACTTTTCTCTCAAAATTCCTTCATCCAAACAGTAAGATTTTCAAGGTAAACTCTGAATTTGATTTGGATTTCAAGGATTTATCTACTTTCTATTGATCCTTTATTAAATCTCTTATTTTCTCTTTGGTTTTCTTTCAAAAATGGAGGAAGAGCTCATCATTAGAGGTAGGTTCGTTCTTCTCCTCTAATGACATGTTCTTTACTGAAATTCCTAAGTATTTAGTCTTTTACATATTGTTTTAATGGGTTTTTATACATTAATTGATGAAATCATGTTTAAGTGAGGTTTCTTGAAGATTTATGGTGAATCTTTGGATTTGGTGTTAATTGTTGAGTTAATGATTGATTATTAACATGTTGTTATGGGTTAATGATGTTAACTTGTTGGATTTTGTTAAGTAATCACGAAACTAGTTAGATTGCTAGATGTTAGTGATGAAATCTTGTGTTTTAGGGGTTGTTGTTGTGTTTTCTTGATAGTTGGAGGTTTGTAGAGGTTGGGGAAGTGTTTTAGGTTGTAAATGGATGAAGATTGATGGTTGATTTTGTTGGGTAATGTTTAGGAGCGGTTTGGAGTGGTTTTGTTGATGTTTTCGGGTTGTATCGATTGTTATCTTGGCGAATGTTGGAGTTGAGTGGGGGTTTGTGTTGCTGGAGGTTTTGATGCAAGAGTGTGCATTAATCTTCTATTTTTCTTTGGTTAGAAGCAGGGCAAGACGTTGCTTGATCGTTAGAAGGTGTATTTGGAGTTTCGGAAGCTTGGAATAGCTTCGGCAAGTGAGGCGAAGTTGTAGTGGTGAGTGGATGTGGTTTGAACGTTTTCATAAGCTTGGAAACAAGGTTTTGGAAGGTTAGTGTAAGCTTGAAACGCTTAGCTAATCTCGGAAGTAAGTATGGTTACCAAAGCTCTCGGTTTTTTGGTTTAAAGTCCATGTGGATTATCATACTCATGTTTTGGATTTATATTTGTTACTCACTGTTATGCATGTTTTATAAGCATGGTTTTGCTGAATTATATCCCATGAAATGATCTGATTATGTTCAAGAGGTTATATTGTTGATGAGACTTATTATGCTATATTTGAGGCATGTTTTGAGATGGGATATGTGATGATTTTATTAATGCATTGAAAGGAGTGAATTAACATGGATTTAAATGATAAATTGGCTTGGTGATGAGATTTCTAGTATCGGATATGTTGGTCGACCAATAGGATGTGAAGTGCATTATAATACATAAAATTCGTGCGTGAGATAAATTCTTCGGTTTCACAATAGGAGTAGTGCTATTGTGATGCGAGTGATAGGGGTAGTGCTATCACCAACGGGCAATGCGAGTAGTAGCATCCCGTCCGAAGTGAGATAATGGTGAGGGTAGTTTCACCATATGACTTGATGGGGGTAGTGCCATCAAGGTATCTGTATATCCGATCATTAATGGATAGGGGTAGTGCTATCCAAGGATGGGAGTAGATACCATCCGGTTCACTTGAAATGCCAATATATGGATTGAACATGTATCATGGTTTTGAAATAATTTTGTATAAAGACTCTTATACATGATGTTTATGCTTTATGGGATTTAAGCATGAGAAGCTTGATTTGGTTTTGCATTGAGATATGCATGAGATGATGATACATGTGGTTTGTGAAGATGCTTTAATTGTGGTTTCAAAAGCATGAGAAAATGAGCATGATGTGGTTTTGTTTTAAAGGAAGTATTGTTTTGAAAAGTGCATTGTTGTTGTTTAAATTGAGCTTTCTCTCACTGAGCAAATATGCTTACGCTCTTCTTTCCAATAATGCAGATTAGTGAGCTTATTAGCAGCAAAATAGCAAGGGAATTCACCTAAGACATCACTCAATTTACAAGTATGGGTTTTGACACTTTTAATAAGGTGGAAATGGCAATGGGGAGGGTACCTCAGTATTTGGGAGGGGATTGTTTAAACTCCCTGGTTTGGCAAGTGTGTTTTACCTTTTAAGACTTGTAATGGGCCTTTATATGTTGTTATGCTTTGCTTTGTGGATTTTGATACTCTATGTGGATTGCTTCTAGGTTGCATGCCTTTAGAGTAATCATGTCTTGCAATTCTAGTTGATAGATTCCTTTCATGATGCCTATGTGATGGATAAATATGTTGTTGATGATTACTATGATATGATGTTGTTGTTGCCATGCATATTTGAAGGTTGAAGTGTATTTGAGTTGTATGTATGTTGGACTGCCTTAGGATGGGTTAAAGTGTGTAAAACCAGCAATTTGGGTAAGTGCAGGCTGCAGAGTATCGATACTCTTGGCAGTGTATCGATACGGTCTTTGTAAAATAGAGGGGTGTATCGATACACGGGGCGTATTGATACACATTTTGGCTATTGGTTTTGGGTGTATTGATATGGGGCTTGAGCGTATCGATACGAGCCTTGTATTGTTGATTCTGGGAGTCTTCTCATCGAGGGCGTATCGATACCCTCTCTAAGGGTATCGATACGGTGGTAGTTATTTTGGTTAAATGGCATATGTGAATGTTCTGAATCTTTACGTTTTAGTCCCTAAATGTGGTGGATGCGATTAAATAAATTCGAATGATTATTTTGAGCCGAGTTTTAATAGAGATGCATGAAATAAGACTAATTAAAAGTTGGTAAACCGAAATTAGGAAAAACTCTTGGAATTTTATAAGTTTACATTTTGGTCCCTAAAAGCTGTTTTGAATGCAATTGATGTTCGTATGATATTTCGTTTATTCTGCTGCAACATAAAACACTTAGGTTTGTAATGAGCATCTAGACAAGATAAAAGAAAAAAACAGGGTCGTTTATTGAGGTAAACCTTCCCGGTTTACTTCAATATTCCCCTTGTAACTCGTTCGGTTCGGTCGATCGCTTAGGCCGGGTCGAGGGGGTTACATAGAGAGCTCATTCCTCATTTGTAATCATCTCATATCTCATTCATTCTCTCTTGAGAAGAGTAATAAGACTCTTGGTATTTACTCTATTTCTATTGTCACTTTCAATTGTTTTTTCTCTTTGTGTTCTAGTTGCCTCTCGAGTGGCTAAGAGTAGCCACCTTAGTGCTTAAAGCGCTTCCGCATCTATCGAAGCCTTGAGGGCTTGTTCGAGCCGTTGGCGAGCAAGAGTACTCGCAAGGCGTGGTTAAGGCTGACTTAGGCGTGGGAATCAACTAAGTAGCGTTAAAGGCGTCTAAGGTCGCACGTGCCAGACTGTGTGTAACACTAAGTGCGTGACACTAACATAACAAAATCATATTTCAGTTATTTCTTTCACAATTCACGATTATGTAAGAATGAATTTAGATCAACATAACTTTTAAGCAAAGACGATTTTAGACAATTCACATCCTAAATTCAAAAGAGTTGAATACCTTAAAATTTAAGGGATAAAATTTTAGGAGAGTTGAAAGATCAAACTACAACTATAAAAACCTACAATTTAATTTAATCGTCAAAAGAATTTCTTAAGAAGTTAAATTTATTTTAAACCAAGTTCAAGTATTAACCGAATCAAGCTAAACTTTGTGCCAAACATTTGATTTGAGCAAAGATTGAGTGTAGCAAATGGACCAACTCGGCTTGGCATGATTGTTTTTTGACGTTTAAAGTCTTTGCTATGATCTTCATAAAGATTTCCTTGTCATTACAAACGATGAACAATGCTTACATCCAAATACACCTGGGTCGAGAGGATTGACATTAATGGGCCAAATTACCCGACCCAAATGGGTCCAACTCTAACAGACGTTAATGTTAGCAAATTTTTTATGGGTAATCTTCACCCGTGGTCTCTTTTATTTGGGGTTTGTTCTATTTTGGTCACCCAAATTCAAAAAAATCATTCTTGAGTCACACTTACATTTTGAATCATGTCTATTTTGGTCATTTGGTCGTTAACCTCCGTTAATAAAAAAATTAATTTCTAATTTAACCTCCAATCATTCAAAACTTTATTCTTCACCATCTTCTCAAAATTTAAAAATTTTATAACTAGTTTTGTTGTCGGAAAGCAAATATAATTAACTGGTCGAATAGCTCAAAGACTTCACTGTTGGGCTGATGAACTAAAGCTATTACAGTTATACCATCTCTTGATAGGCTGCGTAAAGTTTGGGTTACGAAAAATGCCGAAGCACGGACCACAAGCACATCTAAAGTCAGAAACTGTTGTAGATTTCAACATTATATATATATATATATATATATATATATATATATATATATATATATATATATATATATATATATATATGCTCAAAATAAAGTGACAAAAAAACAAACACTAAATCTAAAAACCAGAATCATAATAACCTATCAAGTCCACTGGTTGGTTCATCAAGAAAGTGCAATCTAGGCCTCATCAAAATTTCAAGAGCAATGCTGACTTTCCCCTTTTCTCCTCCACTGATCCCACGCAAATGCCAATTCCCAATAACAGTATTGACGCAATCTTGCAGCCCCATTTCGATAATCGTGCTTTCGATGAGCGTTTGTTTCTCGGATCATGACATCTTATCAGGGAGACAGAGTCGAGCAAAGTAGGAAATCTTTTTTCGAACAGTGAGTGTACCAATCAAGTTATCATCTTGAGTCACATACGCTGCAGTAGCCAAGTGACCGGAGAACGCATCCAAAAGCGTTGACTTACTGGAGCCTGAAGGGCCCATGAGAGCGTGAGAGTGCCCGGCTCGACATAACCGGTGAGCCCTTCCAACACTTTCTGTGTTATCCCGTTGCTGAGAGGCACCATTACCGTAAAGTCTTTTCATGTCAGCATGGCGGAAACATCTTCGATGAACTCGGGAAAGAGGGTAGTGGAGAAATAAAATTTTCAAATTATTGAAGAAGATGGTGAAAAAAAAGTTTTGAAAGTTTGGGGGGTTAAATTAAAAATTATTATTATTTATTGACGGATGTTAACGACCAATGAACCAAAATTGACACGATTCAAAACGTAAGTGGCAAGAATAATCGTTTTTAAATTTGAGTGACCAAAATAGAACAACACCAAAAAAAAGGATCACAGGTGAAGATTACCCATTTTTTATTTTTATTCTTCTTTTTGTCAGAGATTCCGCCAGATCTAAATTCAAAATCCATTCCACAGCGCTCTCTTTTCGTTCCCTAAACCCTAACGTTCCATTTCCTTTCCCAAATCCAAATTTTTCAAAAGAATCAAATCCAAATCGTCAACTCCTTTATCTCTGATATCAACTCCCTATACGACATTACGAAAAGACTAAACAACTCTCGGCAACATCTTCAACCGAGTTTTTGATTGAATTACAAACATGGCTTCCCGCAACCAGAACCGACCGCCGCGCAGCCCCGCCAATGTAACAATTTTTCTTTTCTTTTTTTAGCTACGTCCATTTGTTTTTTAAATTCTCAATCTGTTGGTTTTAATTGTTAATTTCAGAGGAGGGAACTTGGCGATGAAAAACCTTTAGACAAACGGAGAAGGCTTGGAGCAGTAGGGAGAGGAGTGGGGCCCGCAGAAACTGGGAAAACCCGACGAGCTTTTTCTGCTGTTAACAATCTACAAGAAGCTACAACCACAGCTAATACTGAGGCCGGGAATGCAGAGGAATGTCACGAATTCACTAAAGAAGAAGTAGAAGCGATATTGAATGAGAGGCCAAAAGCTAAAAAGTTCGATCTCAAGGTAAAACTATTATTGTAATTAGTTTTGTTGTTTGTTTATAAATTTTAATTTTGCCATTTATTTGTATTTTTGGTGCAGGCTAAATATGAACACGCAGCTGAACATAATAAAAGGCTTAAGCTTTGTGTCAAATGGTTTCAACAATGTGATGAGAATCATGTACTTGATAATGAGAAACTTAAGAATTCATTAGAATCCGCTGAGAAAAAATGCATTGACACAGGTAACTTTACTTCTTCCTAAAGTTATTTTGCATTGCTGTGGCTTTTGTTAATTAAATTTCGATTCTGCAGAGTTAGAGAAGAAAAACAAGGAGGAAGAATTGAATGTAGTTATTTCTGAGTTAAGGGACACTAATGCGTCTTTACAGGAGAAGCTTTCCGAGGAAGTGTCGGAAAAGCTGGTATGATATCAATCTTAAAATATGTTGTGCATGTATGTTCTTCTCAATGGTTCTTTTATATACTTGTTTGGTTTTAATGACCAGGATGCTATTAACCGCCATAGAAGTGAAATTGAAGCTAGGGTTACTGCTGAAAAAACGGTTGCGTCTTTGACAGAAGAGCTTCAAAAAGCTCAGCAGGATATAGCAGCTGCCAATGAGAGGGTAATGTATACATTGAATTTGTTGCTATTATTAAATCAGATTTTATTTGAATGCTGACTTTATTGTATTTTGCAGGCTGCCTCACTTGACAATACACACAAGCGGTTACAAGAGTACATCCTGAGTCTGCAACAGTACAATTCCAAATTAATCACTGACGTTGATACTGTCCGTGAGTCACTCAAACGTGTAGAAAAGGAGAAATTGACAATAGTGGAGAATCTTAGCACTTTAAGGGGCCATTGTAGTTCATTGCAAGAGCAATTAACCTTGTCAAGGGTATGGTTTTTGTTTCAGCCTGTTGTATAATTTTTCTTAGCTTATTCACTTATTACTTTTTCTCTCCCTTCCCTCCATATGCTTCAAGTAATTAAATGGGTTTGATAACTTCTTAATTTGGGTTGCTGGATCGTATTTTAAACTTGCTATTATATGGTTAAGTCAGTTTTTTTCATGATGACTACTTTTGTACATGGTTCTGTTTTCAAGTCTTTTGTGCATGGTTCTGTTTTATTTCTGAACTCAAGTGATGTAACCTTCGGTTTAGATATAGTAGCTGGTTTTCCATATACATGTCTCCACACATCCTGACTGTTCATTGCATTCCTTTGCACTCAGTTTTCCATGTAGACAACAAATATCGTTTCAATGGGTTTTAATCCTTTGGTAGTTATGGTTTTCAGGCTTCGCAAGATGATGCTGTTAATCAAAAGGAAACATTAGTTAATGAAGTAAAATGCCTACGAGGAGAACTACAACAAGTGAGGGATGGTCGTGAAAGCCAAGTGTCAAAAGTGCAAGCCTTATCTGCTGAAATAGTGAAGTTTAAAGAAAGTGCTGGAAGATCGTTTGAAGAATTAGATAACTTGACTATGAAATCAAAATCGTTGGAGGTTGGTTTGACATTTTTTCTTCTAAGTAGTAATTCCATTTTGGCAAGCTTTACAACATGCTAGTTTTTTTTTGTAGGAGACATGCTCTTCTCAGCGTGGGCAAATAAAAATATTGGAGCTTCAACTTGCAGCTGCAAATGAAAAGCTAAAGGTACCAACAATGCTTAAAATCAAGACTCATTATTTTCTATTATATTGTTTTGCAAAAAATATCATCAATCTTAATTTGTTCTTTCTTTTCCTATCTCTAGATGGCTGATTTATCAGTATCAGAAACAAGGGTGGAATATTTAGAACAAAAAAGAATCATACAAGAACTACAAGATCGATCAGCAGACATGGAACATAAACTAACCGAGGGAGAGAATTTGAGGAAAAAGCTGCACAATACTATTTTGGTACTGCTGCTTTGTTGTTTTCTCTTTGTTGATTATAATCATCTAATGATACTAAGTTATATTTAATTGTAGGAACTGAAAGGGAATATTCGCGTATTTTGCCGAGTACGTCCTCTATTACCTGATGATGGTGCAGCAGAAGGTGTAGCGGTCTCTTATCCTACTTCAACAGAATCCCTTGGCCGTGGCATTGACTTGATACAGAATGGTATGAGCATATGTGTTCTTTCTTTGCTACTTAATTTCTGTTCTATATCAAAAGCAACACACTTAGTCAGTTTTATCCCACTGTCAACAGGGCAAAAGTATCCTTTCACATTTGATAAGGTTTTCAATTCTGAGTCTTCACAGCAAGATGTTTTTGTGGAGATATCCCAGTTGGTACAGAGTGCCCTTGATGGATACAAGGTGATTTAGCTTTATACTATTGTTTTTGTATACCTAAGCAAATCTTTTTATTCTTTGAAGCCGAGTCTTGCGGTATGTATTTTGATGTTTGAATTATAAAATCACTAGTGATTGTCTATGGTTGCTATTTGATTCACATGATTTGCCCTTTGAAGTAAATATGCATTCATAGGCTGTTGATTGTTTGGTTTGTTTTTCCAGGTTTGTATATTTGCTTACGGACAGACAGGTTCAGGTAAAACTTACACCATGATGGGAAGGCCTGAAGCTACAGATCAAAAAGGGTTGATACCTCGTTCATTGGAACAGATATTTCAAAGCAGCCAATCATTGCAAGCACAAGGATGGAAATACAAAATGCAGGTAATTTAATTTATTCTGATTTCTACTTATTTTGTTGGCTAAACGTGTGTTAATCTTCCATGCCTAAAAATTGTAGGCTTCAATGTTGGAAATATACAACGAGACCATCCGTGATTTGTTATCAACCAATCGATCAATTGGCTCAGATCCAACACGCACAGAAAGTGCTGTTTCTGGAAAGCAGTACACTATTAAACATGACGCAAATGGAAATACATATGTTAGTGATCTAACTGTTGTCGATGTTAGCACCATAACAGAGATTTCATCACTTTTAAGGCTGGCTGCTCAAAGCAGGTAAAAATGCTTATAGTTAATATTTTTGTCAATGTTGTACAAACTATTCTTGCGTTATGCATCTACCAAAGTTTGAGGAAATTTCTAAGTGTTAAATTAGTTAATATTACAAACTATGAAATGTTTTATGAATGATGAGGTAGTTTTCTATCTTGGGTATATCAATACTTAAAAACAAAACAAAAACAGTTTGGGGATATTCAAGGGGTTGTACTTTCTGTTTTCCAGGTCTGTGGGCAGGACACAGATGAATGAGCAATCGTCTAGAAGTCACATGGTTTTCACATTAAGGATCTCGGGCACGAATGAGGTAAATATACTTTTGAGTGCTTTTGTTTTATGTTGAGTGTCTTGATAACCCTCTTTCATACTGACATTTCTTTACTTTGATATTTTAGGGCACTGAGCAACAAGTACAGGGTGTCTTGAACCTCATTGATCTTGCAGGAAGTGAACGACTGTCAAAGAGTGGTGCAACTGGGGATAGGTTGAAGGAGACTCAGGTATATAGCGCACTATTGGATTTGTGTATTCTATAAATTGTTCTTTAATGTTATTATACTGATGTTTTGTCGTGCAAACTAGGCCATTAACAAGAGCTTATCGTGTTTGAGTGATGTGATATTTGCTTTGGCCAAAAAGGAGGATCATGTGCCTTTTAGGAATTCAAAGCTGACGTATCTTCTCCAGGTAAAGTGCTCTAGAATAACTTATCCTCTTTCATACGTTGTTTGGTTGACGCTAGCTCTGTGTTTGCCAATATCAAATGTTGACAAACATCTCCTTAATGTATGATAGCATTAGTTTTGCTGTTTTATATTCTAGTATCATTTTGTTATCAAAGCATCACTGTATTTCCATTATAATTACAGCCTTGTCTTGGTGGAGACTCGAAAACCCTTATGTTTGTCAATGTATCACCGGATCCGTCTTCCCTGGGCGAGTCTCTATGCTCCCTCCGCTTTGCTGCTAGAGTTAATGCTTGTGAAATCGGAGTTCCTCGTCGTCAAATGACATTAAAGGCAGCTGATTCTCGGTTGAGTTGTGGCTGAACTGAAGTTATGATTATTATCATTCTTTTATAATAGTGGAAACTACATTTCGTAATCGAAGGGTTTCTGTATCATCTGTAGAGAGTTCTGTTGAGCTGCTGCTACTACTACTACTACTAATCATCTGTGTTTTTAGATTTATGCTGCGTCTGATAAGGACTTATGCTTGGAAAAAATGGTTGTGGCACAAAAGTAACTCATTCACTGTTGTATGATAAAAGTTCATCAATTGATGAATACGGAAAGAAACAAATGAATTTCTATGTTTTATCAGAGTTCAGCTTTTGGCTTTTAGGCTCTTTTATGCTAATACAGAAAGTGAAGGATGGGTGTTATGACAAAACCTACGCCGTTTCTTACAATTTTGATGAATCTATTTTAACCAAGCTACAAATTATTACATGGTGAAGATGTGCTGTAAAGACATGTTTGGGCTTGTGAGTTAGATCACATTCACAAGTCACACCATGTGTATTTGAGGATAAGGGTGGTTCCTTTGGGTATTATCCTGGGAGTTTCCATGTCCTGCTGCTGTTGATACATCACAGGATCATATTCTCCGCCCTCCACTCGCATAAGCGCAGCAACAAAGAGCCATTGTTCATAATTATACCTGTCATCGATGCTTTTGTTTTTAGTCTCTACTTTTTTACATTTTAACTGAAGCTACATTGACTGCTCGGATAAAATGGAAATTGGAGTTAAGAGAAGTGAAAAACTGATACACAAAATGTATTTAATTCCTCCTGCTTCCATTAAAGCTACCTCCTCTCCTCAGTACAAACAACACAGTTGATATAATTTGATTTTAACAAGGTAGTTTGAACCCCATGTAATTTCCTGATGAGTAGTCGTCCCAAACATCAAGTGCTCCAAAGCTAGTCATCAGAATGGCACTCAGAGCCATCACTATACCAACCGAGAACACAATTAGAGACGCCCTTCCAAACCGTCTTATGGCCTTCTGCACCACCATCAATCCAAGAAGCGATGCGACGAAACAAATGACCGAGAATGCAAGGGCAGTGTTAATGTGATCCATGCCCAATAACAAGTATTGAAACGCAGACATTGTGGAGGAGAAGAAAACCATGAAAGAACAAGTAGCTGTCGTAACCTGGAGCAGAATCCAGATGGTTTAATCCTATAAGAAGTATGAGATTCTATACTATAATGGTTAAAACAGGGACACTTACCTCGGGGGCTACTCCAACTTGGAGTAGAAGTGGGCTTATAAGCATTCCACCTCCAATTCCAAAAACTCCACCTAACCCTCCAGCCATTAGAGCCATTAAAGGGAAAATTAGCTTGTTAACCCCCTTCACATATAAACAAGGAAAATGCTTAATTTTCTTTTTAACAATACAAAGTAACAGCTGGAAACCAAAATCTATCTAACCTGCTTATTTGGAGCATGACATGTAATGGGGTCTTGTCTGCGAAGGATCCATGCTGTAAAAGCTATGGCGAGAGGAATTTGAAACAATGAGAGAGCCCAATATCCTATTCCACAAGGCTTCAATGATATTATCCCCTGCATGTATTGTTGTTGCATCAATAGTTATAAACATTGAAGATCAACCCCATATTTTCATGCAATTCTAAAATTTTTAAGAAAATTCCATGTATAATTAGTGTAAGGTTAATACAAAAAAGTGGGCAAATAGTCTGAAAATTAGTGTCTTGTCTAAATCCAATCCTTGGGACCATGGTACAAAGTTCATTTATCATTTCCACTCTCCAGATAAGTCCAAAATAAGGTAGCTTTCACTTTGCTCTCTTTTGTTTGGGTTTGCTGTAAAGCAAGAAATAAAAGGCATTGGCCCATCTTCGATTCTAACTAATTAAATCCTTTTCGGACATCATTTATATATATATAAAAAGAATAAAGTAATGGGCAATTATATCATGCACTGGCGGTAAAAACATTTTATTTCTACGAGTGTCTTAATTTTAGAGGTTAGAGATTTAGTTTAGGGTCTATAGTTTAGTGGTTTAAGTTTATGTGTTTAGAATTTAGGGTTTGTGTTCGGGTATATGGTTAGAATTTAAGAGTTATAGATAAAAACTTAAATTTCTACCATATTACTCTAACCTCTAAACCCTATACTTGAACACAAACCCTACATTCTAACTACACACCCTAAATTCTAAACCTTAAATTAAATCTTAACCCCTAAAATTAGAACGCTTGTAAAAACAAAATATTATTAACGCTAGTGCATCATGTGTTTTCCCATAAAATAATACACATAAAGCTGATCAGATTATGAATAAAAATTTCTTATTTCTTTTCAATGTTTCTTGCTATGTCCTAACGACAAAAAATTAAATTTTAAATTTTAAATTTTAAATTCTAACAAAATATCGTACTCTAATTCCCTTAACCTTAATCCTACATCATAGCTTAAACACTGACCTTAAACCGATTATGAACCAGAGATAATCCTACTTTTTCATCAACGCCAAAAGTTGGATTTCATAGTTCAAAATCTCCAAGATATTATTGTTGATAATAATTTTAAAACCGGATATTTCGAGAGAGAGAGAGAAACGTATTTGAAAATGAAACGGTTGAATTGGCATGTAAATTGTATTCTAAAGAAAGACAAGACAAGACGAGAAAAGGATACCTGTCCATAGCGATTCCCACGAAGGAGATAGAGGATGAAGAAGGAAAACCAGACCATAATCAAGACCACCAGTTTCTTCCATGGGAACCTGGGGGTTTCTTTTCCCACCAAAGCTTCTTCTACACTCTTAACCTCCCCACTTTCCAAGCTTTCATACTCCTTTCTAGCTCGATCCGATTCCATTTTCCAAAACCCAACACCATTTCTACAGGTCTTAATGGTAGACCAGACAAGGAAAGTGGCAAACATGATGGTGATCAACCACTCTGGTAACACCAGGTTGCAAACCACTCCCACACTCACGCCTAATAACATGAATGGCTCTGATAAAAGTGCTAATTCATAGTCAATCAATGTCTTACCCCCGAACTTGGCACTTTTAGCTTGCAGGTTATACATAACATTGGCAATCGACCCTCCCGTGACCATGAAAGCCGAGAAACTGGTGGCGGTTTTGAGGTCGAAACAGCCCACAATGGTGAGAATGGGAATAAACAAGCCTCCGCCACCAACACCTCCTGCGCTGGATATGGAGGCAGCTACGAAGCTCAACACTCCTGCTACCACTGAAGAGGTTGACAGCTTCATGTTTCCAGGTGATTTTAACAGATGACGAGTGCTACTCCTCCATTGGAGAGTTGTGTTGATGAAGCTCTCGATTGTGAGATTGTCTAAAATAGGTTGCTTTTGTGTTGCTGCTGCCTGGGACTGGATGAGGATGATGAAGATTGGAAGAGTGAGAAAAATCCATCTTACCAAACTCTGATTCTTCATTTCTGCTACTGATGATTGTTGGAGAGTCCTGAAACCTTCTTATATGGCAGTTTGTGGGGGAAAAGAACAAAAGGCAATCAATTTGGGATAAATAAACAATAATCAATGTTAGCTTTATTCATGTCAACTCGCTATTCGCTTCCTTTTCCACGGATTTAGTTAAGCAAACTGATTATTAATTAAAAATGTAAACATTAATATTAAGAATCCTTCACTGTCTTATTTTCGTTTGTCTTTCAACAGGCAACTTCGGCGCAGGTTACATGGGGAATCGGGGAAAAGCACAAGAAGTTTCCCTTCCCCGTTAAAAATGGGACACAATTTAATGGCAGAAACCTCCCATGTACTTTTAACTGGATCTGAAACAAGACAAATAAACAAAAAAACAGTTATTGTTGTGGCAAAATCAGTGACAGAGTGGTGTATTAAGCGGGAGGGCCTTTTTCCGCTTGGCACAATTTTTTTTCTGTAAATTTTATTTACACAAACGACTTATTATAAAAGTTTAGGGTTTGTGTTTAGGGTTTAAATGTAGTAATTTTAAATTTAGGGCTTGTTGATTGAATTTTAGGTTTAGATTTAAAAATTAGGGTTTATAGGTTAAAACTCAAATCTCTAACCATATTACCTTAAAACTTAAACCCTAACCCTAAACTTTAAATTCTAACAATAAACAATAAATTCTAACCATAAACCCTAAATTCTAAACCATACACTAAAACTCATAAGTCCTAGACCCTAAAATTAAGGCGCTTGTAGAAATAAAAAATTTCCACCACTTGTGTATGAGATAATAATCATTTATATATATATATATATATATATATATATATATATATATATATATATATATATATATATATATATATATATATATATATATATATATATATATATATATATATATACTTAAACCCTAAATTCTATTCACAATCCTTAAATTCTAAACTACTAAACCTAACTTCTAAACCATACACTCTAAATTGAGTCCCTAAATCCTAAAATTAAAGCACTTGTAGAAATTTTTAATTTCTACTGCCAGTATCAAATAATTATCTATATATATATATATATATATTATGTTTTGTCGTCGAACCTCTAATCTTGATTGTGTCCCTGGATGGAATATCCATGCCATGAAACTTTGAATGTAATAAAAGGGAGAATTATTATGAGATGTTTGTGTATTAAACAAGAAGAAGATGCTAATTAGAATTTAGAAACAACTAGTAAGGCTTGTTGGATAGTATTTTTGCGTTATATCTATCTCAATTGCGACTAGATAATGTATTAAATCTATCTTCTTTATTTATATAATTAAGTTGCTGTTTGTGTTTTGTTGTACATGAAGGATCCCTGTCAAGTTGAAGCTATCATACAAAATGAAAGCAAAGCAGAGACGTTGATTTGGATATGGACAACAAGGATTAAGAAAGATGTCACTACTCACTCTCATTTTATGTCAATTAGGGTTGAGATTTATAATGTAAAGTAAATCTCTTCCTTTTTGTCAAGTTTATCTTAAAGCTAACGTCGATACATTTAAAAATAGCATTCCTTTCATCATGGAAAACACATAGATTGATGTCACGAGCAAATTTGAAATTTATTCTTAAATTTATTTTGATAATAAAATTTTTAAAATATTTAATTTGCTTACTGAAGTTTAAACATTAAATATATTTTGTCACTTTTCGTTAATATTTTGATGATATCTATTTATCGATAAACGAAAAAATTCTTCCAAAATTTAAATGGTGAAAATTTTCATCAGAACGAAAGAAACAATATACTAAGAAACAAGTCCCATTCGACAAAGAAAGAGGAAGATTGACGAAAGAGACACCAAAAGATTTTTGGTTGATTCGTGAACTTCGGAGCACTTTCCGATAAAATTGAGGTCGAGTTCAGATTCAGGGGTCGAGACGAAGTGACAGGTAAAATTTGAGACCGAATGACCACTATCTACGACTATTTGGGGTTTAAGAGTAATAAAAACGTTTAATGTCTAAACTTTTGTGACAAAAAACCGATCAATGTCTAAATTCAATGAGTAAATTGAACGTTTTAAAACTTCAGTAAACCAAATAATTCGTAATTTACCTTTGATTAAATGGAGGCTTACAAAATAAAAATCTTCTGCCCCTTTTCGGTGCCTTTATTTGTGCCCCACACTAAAAAATATATTTAAGGTTTAAAGTTAGGGTTTGTGGTTAAGGTTTAGGGAATTTAGGATATGATGTGTTTTTTAGGGTATAAGGGGTAGGGTTTAGGATTTAAAATTTAGGGTTAAAACTTAAAATTTAATTTTTAGTGTTTTTAGTATTAGGGCATACAAAGGGGCACCGAAAAGGTGCATAAGACTTTTATCCCTAAGTGCACTAGCTGCATATTATAAAATATGTTCATGAGTTGTGGATTGATTATCGGTTTACATTTCCACACCAGATTAATTTTATCCATGAATTCTTTAAATTTTAAAGCAGAACAGATTCTGAAAAAACAATTACTATAAACCACAACCTGTAATGTAGTCTATCTCTGTAAATTCTATAATCTGGGGTGGGAAGATCCAGTGGTTGAAGATTGATCATATGGAAAAGTGTTGCTGGAGAATGAGCTAGGAAGTTCCAGTGGTTGAAGATTGATCATATGGAAAAGTGTTGCTGGAGAATGAGCTAGGAAGTTCCAGTGGTTGAAGATTGATCATATGTAGAAATCTTGCTGCAGAATATGGAGAGGTTGAAGGCTGGGGGAGATCAACTGATTTGCTCCCAAGCATCAGAATAACTGATGACATTGCTGGCCTAGCTGCAGGCTCATCCTGAACACACAACAATGCAATGTGTATCCATCTTAGAACCTCATCGATCAGACAATCGTCGGCGATGTTTGGATCTATCAACTCCGATCTTTTGCCTTCGTTCCATAGTAGCCATGCCTGCTCAGGGTCATATGTTTAGGTACAAGAAGCCTTAAAGTTAGGTAGGAGAAAGAGATAACAAAGAGAGGATGCCTACATATGTTAGAAGGCTTTGGCCGCACTCCGGATGGTAGAAACCCCTGTTCTTTTTACCACTTAATATTTCTAGCATCAGGACTCCGAAACTGTAAACATCGGACTTGTTTGAAAACAGCCCTTCTAGTGCGTATTCCGGTGCCATGTAGCCACTGCACATTAAAGTAAAACACCAAGTATAAGGTGGAGTCACATGCAATATCGACATCATACATTCTCACGATTGTTTATCGTATGGATTTCGAATCCATTTGCCCTTGTTTTTCCATCTCATATTTGACATTTGATGAAATACAGTTAGAGAATGCTTAGCAACAATGACTGTGTGAAGGAACAAAGTGTACTACTTACTATGTGCCAACAACTCTCAAAGTGTTGGCTTCGACTTGGTTGCCTCCGAATATTCTTGCGGTGCCAAAGTCCGATATCTTAGGGTTCATATCATCATCTAATAACACATTGCTTGCCTTCAAATCTCTATGAATTATTTTAAGCCGGGAATCCTCATGCAGATATTGAAGGCCTCTTGCTGTTCCAGTAATGATGTTTGAACGTTTTTCCCAGTCCAGTAGTTTGCATTTTTCAGGATCTGCCTTCAGAAAAGCATAATAAGAGTAAAGTGATATTCTTAGCTATTAAAATGACATACACTTGGACAAAGCACCAAAGTGGAGCATATGCAGTTTATCTCAAAGATGACCAACATGAAACAAGCAAGAAGCATCTACATTGAAATGAGAGGTGAAAGAATGAGAGGGCAAACCAAAGAGAAAAGCATCCAAGCTGGTGTTAGCCATGTACTCATACAATAGAAGCTTTTCATCTTCCTCCAAGCAATATCCCAATAGCCTCACAAGATTTTTGTGTTGAAGCTTAAAAATTAACTTCACTTCATTCTTGAATTCTTCCAGACCCTGCGTGGAATTCATCGAAAGCCTTTTCACTGCTATTTCCTTCCCATTGAACATTTTCCCCTGGAAGCATTTCAAAGTTAGTGATGTTCCTAGACAACTTTCAAAAGAGCACTTGCATCATATGATCCCATCTTCTGTTGCAATATGTGCAATCTCAGTAGATGAAAGGACTAGTTTCAACCTTGTAAACGGGGCCAAAACCACCTTCTCCAAGCTTATTTTCTCTAGAGAAGTTGTTTGTTGCAGCCTGTATGGTGGCTAAATTGAAGTGATACATCTCCCCTGTGTGATCCTCGTCTGATAGATATAGATGAGTATCTTCCTCCACCAACTGATCAGACTTTGAGCCTTGAGAACCACTTAATAAATTTCGTCCACTTGTTCCTTCAACTCAGCATTGAGTAATAATGTCAAACTTTGTGCCCAAAAAAATGATAACATCTGCCATATGGCCTGAAAAGAATTAAATTTGAAAAACCTGTTTGTTTTCTCTTCTTGACTGAGGATGAATAATACCAGAAACCCGCCACCAGAAGCGATGCGAAAACAGCTGCTATTGATGATACAACGATAACTATGTTCTTCCTTGTGTTTTTCCCTCCCTTGCCTGATTCTGTTACATTGTACCAAATAGTCATGTTATTTTAACAAGTCACAATTTCATCATCAAAGTCTGTAACCTTTAAGATCAATCTTTCATTGCTAGTAACACGAAATAATGAGATTTCAAAGACAAAGGGTGGTAAAATAACTAAACAAGCCTGCTTTGCTCACCTTCATCCACCGGTGGTGAATCTGATGATGTTTGCTCGTAGAAAGAGTACATTTCATACCTTATAAAGCAACTTGGAGATAAAATTCGCCACCCTCTTCTCCCTATGCAGCATTCCTCTGTCTGGTTCAACAATTCCCCCAAACAAGAAGAACAGCTGCTAACGTCAAGATCTCTGCTGCACTGAACCAGACCATACCTACGCCCCGGTCCGTTCCCGACCACCATTTCATTTGTTCGGAACATGTTCTCCTCATAAGGTGCCTGAGCAACTAGGGAATAAAACAAACCAAGGGTACCGATATTTCCCTCTTCAGGTGAAGTACTGTTCTGAGTATTCCACATTAACAGCCTCGGATAAAACTGCGGTTGGCCAAAGAAGTTGATGTCTGAATATTGTAACAAGCACTGATCGTACCAGATGACTGCTCTTTTATCAGAAGGGCACACTTGTGTAAGTGTTTGAGTAGCATTGTTGACGCAAACACGACAAACATTGCCAGAAACATCACCTCGGCAAAGGAAGAGACTGTAAATTCCGTTGAAGCTGTCGTTGTAGAAGCTCTTGTCGGAAGCTTTAGAGGACATAGAATCCAGGAGAAGCGTAAGGTTAGATTTATAACCGGCGGTGGCGGTTTCATTACCTGGACCTAAACAAGCATGATTATTATACGTTGGTGGGTGGCAAGCGATGAAGCTAACAAGGTTGAAGATTGTGATGAAGCATAAAAGCAGGGTTCTGGTTTTGTGAAGGAAAGTCATCGTCTTTTCATGCTTGTAGTTGTAATGGGAAGATGGGTTGAGAGGAGGATAAGTGGTATGATTCTAGGCTCTGGGGGTAGCCATTTGTTGTTGTTTTACAGACAATTGATGTTTCAAAAAAGAAGAAGAAAAGAAATGGAATTAGCTTGGATTAGGTAAACGCATGTCTCTGTTTGTTCAGCTTCCACGGCACCCTGTTGATTTTGTGTAAGTAATAGTTTACAATAATGAATAAATGTCGCTGTTGTGGTTCATTTCAGTAGGAGAGCTGTTAATTGATTTCTTGAAACCTGGCCTGCAATGGCCTAATCCCGACATTTGGACATTTTTGAGAGAAAGAACGAGTCCATTAGATTCTAGATAAAAAGAGCCTTGAATTAGTACAATTTATGATATCATAATTCGTAAACAAAGTCCAAAGGTAGCCCACAAATTGACCCTTCTTCATTCTTTTTTAAAGAAAGATGTTCAAATTCAAACAAAAAAATTAAGATTCAGCAGCCGGCAATATCATCTTCTTCTGAATGACATTAAGATTTTAGCATTTGATTATTCAAATAACCGGTGGTTTGTTTTACCGAACAAATTTCTTCATCCAACTTAAAATGTTTTGAGTTGGGACATAGGGCAATGGTCAGCCTTTTGTTGAAAGGTGTATTTTTGCTTTAAAGTCCAGTTGGTATATTATATTTATATGCAAGAAAGAAAATCATGTTAATGCCCAGAATTGGATATTTAAATATGAAGTTCGACTGCATTTTAGCTTCTTCAAGAAGGGCTAAATCATTTATATATGTATCTTCGTTTTTCACATATACTACAATGACTGACATTTCACCTCAAACAAATGGTTATAATATCCATTCAACCTTTTAATTACATTTATCTTTTAATGCATCCAGGCCGTCCATGCACAAGTGTACCATGTGACACATCATAGGCCTCAAAATTTAGGGCCCATATTTTGAAAAAAAATATTAATCCAAAAAAATATTTAAAAAAAATCTTCTAATTTTCTCCTAAATCTTTTCAAGAATTTAATTATAATTATTTTAAAAATTAACGGGCAAATTTTTTATTTATATCTTAATTTTAATCTTATTCAATTACTTCTTATTTATATATTAATTTCAATCATTTAGAGTTAATTATTTCTTATATATTGTTGTTCAAGTTATTGTTTCTCTTAAAATGAGATTTGAACAATACCAAGACCATGAAATTTTTTTGAGTTTTTATTTTCTTCTCATAAATTGTAGTCACTAGATGATACGAGTCTAAAGTCTCATTGTTCTTATTTTGAGTCTACTCTTAAAAATAAAAGACAATCTTATATTGATGAAAATTAATTGTATGTGAAGTTGTGGTTACTAAAAAGACTTTTTGTCTGTCAAAAAAATGGGGCCACCAGAGATTTTTTGAAAGGTAATATTTTTCTTAATGCTATTATTGCATATAGAATTTTATTAACTATTGACAGTTGCATTCGCAGAAATAAACTTTTTTAAATTGAAGATTTATATATGCTTTACAATATTACAAGAAATTCTTAATAGGTTAGCATTGATAGCGATTGAGAATGATATTTTGGAGAAGCTAACTATGAAGATTTGGTTGACAACTTTGCTTTTAAGAGCGTCCGGAGGATAACACATTTTAAATAAAATATCACGATTATATAGTTGTTTTGCGACATTGTCTTATTTTCATATGTTTGAGATTTTTTTATATTGTAAGAAACAATCTTGATATTTTACAATTTCACCTTATTATAAAATATTTTAGGAGCCTCATTTCAAAAAATATTACAGGCCCATATATCTTTTGGGACGGGCCTAAATGTATCTTAAAGATAAGAAAGAGCAGGAAGAGTACTACCAGATTATATTAGAATGCAATTTTACCAGCTTTTACCTCAACAAACTTTCAACCACACCACTGCTGGTTACTTTTATCAATTTCTTGTTGCATCTATTTTTCAGAGTAGAAATCTTTCGTCTTTTTAGTGTTCTTATTTATTCAACATGCTAAAATATTAGGTTTAGGATTAAGATTTAGAGTTAAGACTTAGAATTTAGGGTTAGTGGTTAGAATTTAATTTTTTAATGTTGGACATAGAAAGTGGTACCAAAAAGGTAAAAGATTTTTACTCATTTTTTAAGAGTAAAAATCGTCTGCCCTTTACAGTGCCCCTAATATACCTCATCATTAAAAATATAGGTTTGCGGTTAGAACTTAGGGCTTAGAGTATTAGGCGTATGATGTATTTTTTAGGATGTAAAATTTTTAGTTTAATGCTTAAATTTTATTTTTTTTGTCTGCCACAAACAAGGGTAAAAGATTTTTATCCATTTTTAACCCTAGCTTGCATTCAAATATATATAAATAAAAAGAAACTAGAGAAGAAAAAGGGCCGACAGTTGACAGGGGAAGTAACTTAGGGTTTTGAAGTGTTTATATATTTTAAGGTATGTGCTACTCCAACTTGGAGTAGAAGTGGGTTTATAAGCATTCCACCTCTAATTTTAAAAAGTCCACCCAACCCTCCAGCCATTAGAACCATTAATGAGAAAATTAGCTTGTTAACCCCCTTCACAAATAAACAAGAAAAAAATGTTAATTTTCTTTTTAACAACAATGAGTAACAATTGGAAACCAAAGCAAAAAAATCAAACCAAAATCTAACCTGCTTATTTGGAGCATGGCATGCAATGAGGTCTTGTCTGCGAATGATCCATGCTGTAAAAGCTATGGCGAGAGAGATTTGAAACAATGAGAGAGCCCAGTATCCTATTCCACAAGGCTTCAGTGATATGGCCCCCTGTATGTATTGTTGTTGCTTCAATGGTTATAAACACTGAAGATCAACCCCATATTTCCATGCAATTCTAAAATCTCTTCTAATTTTTTTAAGAAAATTCCATGTATAATTAGTGTAAGATTAATACAAAAAGTGGGCAAATAGTCTGAAAGCTAGTGTCTTGTCTAAATCCAATACTAAGTTCATTTATCATTTCCACTCTCCGGATAAGTCTAAAGTAAGGTAGCTTTCACTTTGCTCTCTTTTGTTTGGGTTTGTTGTAAAATAAGAAATAAAAGACATTGGCCTATAATCAATTTTTTTGATCAAAAGGGAATGGAAATTCTATTAGAATAAAAGGGGCCCGACCCCATGCACATGGAGTGCGGGAAACAAAGATTCAACATCAGACATAAGCCAAAAAGCAGTCAAGTGGCATGACTCGGTATTCATGCAAAGCCTAGCAATGCAGAGGGAGTACAAAACAACGTAGGCAAAGAGCCTATCTAGGACTGGGGCACGCAACCCCCTCAAGGAAAAACCAGCGCCACTCAAGGCAAAGGAAAAATCCGCCACAAGATGACCTCGGATCAGAAAGGGCGTGAACGTAATTCCTGTTCGTCTGGAAGAGCTCCATCCAGAGGCAGGCTCCCAATTTCATAGTAGGATTGGGCTTTGTCACCAAAACCGTAGAAAAACTTAATCCTATCTGAACTGGCTTCACAATCCGGGCAACTACACTTAACTCCAACCTTCTTAAAAGGAAAATATGATCAACCACACCTCTGATACCCATCGATGGATCTCAAACGGAGGCACTGAAACGCTCAGATCCCATCCAAAGCTACACACTTTCATCTCCCGAGTCTCATCGTCCATCCAAGTTCCAAAAAATTCCCTTAGCCCATGATAAAACCTGGTCCAATAATAGGCTATTGGGAGCCTCCTCTCCCGGGCCCGAAATGAAGCCCACATTAGATTAAAAACATAAAAAATGGCATTTGCCCCAGCAAAAGGCCCGACTGTCTCTTCCCAACACAAGGAGGGAGTGGGTCCCACCAGATCCTAAAGAGGATTCAAGTCAGCGTAGCCTGGCGCCAGAGATAGCGGCAGATCATCCAATTTCTCAGGGCACGCCGACCAAGGTACGAGGATTTCGGAAACCGTGCCATCCTCCGAAATTAGAAGGCTTTGCCAACGCGCTGACGGCTTCCCGGATCCGGTGGCGCTTCCTTGCAGCGACACCATATGCCAGTTCGCCCAAGCTCTAGGAAACTTTCGAAGAGAGGAGATCCAAGTCTGAAGTGAAGCTCGCGCGGAGGGCCTGTAACGTGAGAGTTTAGCAACCAGTGCCGAGACCCACAGCTTCCTTTCGCCGCCGCCGCTCATGTCGAGGCTGCTGCAACGGGTGGTTTGCAAGGGAGAAGAGGAAACCAACCAAAACCTGCTCGTTGCTGTCCACAGCTCGTACCAATGAAAGCCTTCTCCTGAGGTCTGGACCAAGCCACCAGCCGTCGTCGTCCACCACGACACCGACAACCGACGAGCTTTAGAAGGAGGAAGCCACCTTCGCTCGAGAAATCCGGAGCAGACGGATCACATCGCCCTCTGAGGGTCGAGAACTGCAGAAGAAGATGAACTTTGGTAGGCGCGTGTGGCGCGTTAAAAACCATGGAGAGAGGCTTTGTAGTCACTTACTCCGATTGTTTCCCAGCATACATTGGCCTATAATCAATCTTGGACCATCTTCGATTCTATTTAATTAAATCCTTTTCGGACATCATTTATAAAAAGCTTAAATGAAAAATTAGTGCTCAAATTATATTTTTTAAAACTTTAAGTGCTTAAAGTTTTTTTGTGTGTGTATGTCAAGAAGTATTTTTTGGATGTATATTCTCAACCTTTACAATTGATTCAAATGGATGTTTGGGGCCCTGCACCTTTAATTTTCAATAATTCTTGTTATTACATCAGTTTCATAGATGCATGTACTAGGTACACGTGGATATACTTCATTCCTAAGAAATCTGATGTGTATAAAGTTGTGGTTGAGTTTCATAAAATGGTGGAAAAACATCTTAGTTTGAATTTAAAAGCTATTCAATCAGATTGTGGTTCATAGTTTAAACCTCTTGAGCTGTATTTTTCTCAGTTAGGCATTCAGTTTAGGCATACTTGCCCTCATTCTTCTGAACAAAACTGTAAGATTGAGCGTAAACATCGTCCTATAGTTGAGCTTGGTCTTACTTTACCTGCTCAGAGTGGTGTACCTTTTAAATTCTGGTCAGATGCTTTTTACACTGCTGTTTATTTTATAAATCGTTTACTAACTAAGGTTTTAGGAGGTATAAGCCCACATGAGAAGTTATTTCAATAGAAACTTGGCTATGTTTTTCTCAAAGTCTTTGGTAGTCAATGTTTTCCTCTCACTAGGCCTTATAATCAGCACAAGCTGGATTTCAGGTCAAAACCATGTACTTATCTAGGTTATTGTTCTAAGAAACATGGCTACAAGTGTCTTAGTAGTGATGGCAGGTTATATGTTTCTATGCATGTTTTATTTAATGAAAATGTTTTTCTTTTTTTATCCTCTCAGTCTCAAACTGATAAACAGGGTGAGATTTCTAAATTTCTTAAACCTAAATATTATGGACCAGTTTCTACTAATATTCCTAGGCAGAGAGATCTAGGAGCTTCTTCCTCTTCTCAATCAGATATGTCTGGCTCTTCTCAGCAACATGGATCTCATGCACAAAATATTTTTCCTACTGGTTTTGAGAACTCTACTAGTCTAGACGTGCCCAGTGGTGTTTCAAGGAGTTTAGTTCCTCCAGCATCTGATAGTGGTAATCTAAGTCCATCAGTTTCACAATCTGGTCATTTGTCTGTACACCCAGTTCATCAAGCATCATCAGAACATGTGCATGATTCTATAGGTGATGATTATTGTTGCGTGTAAAATAGTCTATCGCAATGGTAGTGCAAGTGTACACGACGCAAGTAGTAAAGTGATACAAAGTATCGGATATCGTCTCCACAGGGATTGGGCTAATGACTTCACCTTGAATTACTGCACGAAAGTAAAAGAAATATTTGAGAGTTGTCACGAAAATAATAAAGTAAAGACGTAAATAAAAGGATTGAGTTATCAAGATAGAGAGAATGGGCTGGTATTGAATTGCTCGGTAGTGCAGGTATTGAATTGCTTAGGATCTCCAATTCTGTCGTCGCTCCCGTCGCCGACAGCACCTGTCGCGGCGTCTGTCCGTTGGCAGTCGCGGCAGCAGACACACCAACTCCGTACTTCAAGTTTGGCAAGAATCCCAGATCTGCCTTGCCCTATCCCTAGGCACAAGTCTGTCGATGAACACGTCTTTGATGATACCTCCCGGCGTGAATCGAAGGATGAACACCGATGTGTATGAATTCTTCCTTAGCCACTTAACCTCGCCTTATCCCTAAGCACGAGATGGTTCAACTATAAACTAGAGAACGCGCTCTTATCTCTTTCGTATACTTAACTCTCCCGATGCTAAGTAAATAGATAACCTCACAATGCTCTCCCGATGCTCTTGCAAGATATTAAAACCAAGATAAGAGAACTTGAAGTTTATTTTATTGAACTGAAAAATCCTAAAGCAAAGCAACCCTTGCAACTACTTTACAAAACAACCCGTAGCCCTAGGGGGAATTTAGAACATGTCGGTGACGGGTGGACGACAGGGGTTTAGGTTTGGTTATGGGGTAATCGGTTGTGCTCCTAGGTTAAATATATGCCCTTATATAAGCTTTGGGCTCAAGTTATCTAAGGTAACAAGGATTACAACTTTAATTAAAAGTAAGATTCTAATAAAGACTAAATCTCTAAAGTCTCCTACTTTCCAGCCGCATCCCTATTTTGTGGGAATTCCTTTCCTTGAGCTTTGGCTTGACATATCTTTTGATCCGGGGCTTGGAAAATTATTTGGCTTCCACACGACAGACGAGCAGATTTTTCTCTATCTATCGAGGTCCACTTGACTTTTCCTCTTCATAAATCTGCTGTCACCTTGCTGTCGTGACAGGTCCATGACAGGTTCGTCTTCTTCGGCTGCTTGTCCAGTTCAGCTTTCCTGCTTATCTGCCCTGCGCCTGCCTCTATCGTCTACTATGACAGATACCTGCAAAAATAGCCATCTTTCAGTAGAATCCGTGCTTTTAATCCTTTTGTGATGTTTTACTAAAAACTAACCTAAATGCAATGCAATGATGCTTGAATGCAGCAGAAATATGGGTTAAAAAGGGTGTAAATAATAGAACTTTTACACACTCAACACACCCCCAAACTCAAGTCTTTGCTTGCCCTCAAGCAATTAAACCTAAAGAAAAATGAAAATTTTTGTGTTGGCCTTCAAACAGTGAACTGTCCCTTACCCGTCGCTCATTCTCTATGGCGGCAGCAACCTGTCGGAAAGGTTAGGATCTGTCCGAAATCTCCCTATAGTTCTCGTGCAGTGTGTGCATGCTTGTGAACAGTTATATGCTAAGACTCTCTTAGTTTCACTAGAATATTCAACTTCTTTAACTCGAATTTTTATGCCAAAGTTTATTTTTTTAGAAGGCATATTTTCATGCTTCTTTTCTTCTATTTTCAAGCTAAGTTTTTCTAGAGCCAGTTTCGGGCACCTCTAGTTAGCTTCCTAGAGCTGGTTTCGGGCACCTCTAGGTTTTTGATTTTCTTTTGCTAAACTTCTTTCCTAGAGCCAGTGTTAGGCACCTCTAGGGGCTATTCAAGTTCTAAGCATCCTATTCTAGTTTGGCTAAAAGAAATCTAAGCAATATAACAGTCACAAAAGTGTTTAAGTTTTCAGAACTATAGAAAGGCTCTAAACTTTTCCTTAACCTGTCCTAAAGATGCTGCCACGACAGAGCCGTCATGACAGGTAAGTTAACTTCACAGTTTTAAGCCAACAGTTTTAATTTTCTGATTTTTTTTCAGAGAAAAAAAATAAATAATAGGACACAACAAATAATAGAAAGATGTGCTAAAGACTCCATTAAAGATGGAGGGTTGCCACCCCCAAACTCAAGGGTTGCATTGCCCTCAATGCAAAATGACATGAAAAATAAAGAAAAGCAAGGTAAATAAAAGTACATCACAAAAGATAAGGCAGGCAGCAGTAAAGGAAAGATAAAAACTTAAATTTTCACTCGCTGTCCTCGCTGCTGCTGCTGACGCGGATCTGATAGCGGCGTCTGCGCTGTGAAGGGGGCTGGGCAGGTTCCGGAGCAGGTTGATCAGCAGGTTCATCAGCTGGTGTAGGGGCAGGTTCATCGGCAGGTTGAGGGGCAGGAGGCTCCAATAGCCAGACATCGAAACTGCTACCGCTGTCCCAAGAGCTGCTGGTGGTAGTGGCTCTGGGCAGCCTTTTCTTGTGTGCCACGTGCTTAATTCGCTTAACCCGCGTAAAGTCGCTCTCTAAATTCCTCCGGATAAGAGGGCTGTCAGCAGTAGCAGGCCTCTTGGTTCCTCGAGGGGAGGTGTCGGTCGGTGGGCTGCCGGCTGCCGTCGGGGCAGGGGATGGTGTGGAAGTGGCAGAATGTGTGTGGGGAGAGACAGGTGGTGTGGGAGTAGGGGAGGGGATATGGAAATAATGGGCGGGGAAGGTGGGGAAGATGACATCCGAATAATGTAAAGTATTAGTGATGAAATTTACCGTTGCATTTGAGAAGTCACGGATAAAAGTCATCAAACCCATTTGGCGCTCCTCTACCCTTAGGATGGCCGCAAGGATGAGGGCAGACTGATCTGTCGGAGCGGTGTCGGCTGCAGCTTCTGGGGCAGGTTCGGTGGCAGGTTCATCATCGGAATCAGCAGGAGGGGCATTTGGGTCGAAGGCGTTGAGGGGTGATACGACTATGACCTCCATGAGGCTGGAGATGTTGTTGTCAGTCCAGCCGCTGCCCGTTTTGATTTTGTCGGAGGGTTCCTCTGGTACGGCAGCACAGCGGCAGAGAGCGGTGATGGTGAACGGCAGGCAGAGTCGTGAGTCCGATCGGAAGGCACAATCGAGGATGCTGTCCCGCATGTACCTGCCCACATTGATGGGCCTGTCATGCATGATAGAGTGGATGAGGGCCAGCCGCTGTCGGTTGACTGTCGTGTGGTGGGACGAGGGCAGGATACGCTTTTTGATGAAAGCGTTCCATAGTTTTGCTTCAGGGAGTAGCTGCGCCCTATTGACGGAGTGGGGGTTCTTCTTGCTGGTGGTCCAAGTCGTCCCAGCCTCTGTCAGCTCCATCATGACAGCATCATGGGCGGCAGCGTCGAGGGTGTCCCAAAATTGTTGGTGAGCATCATCATTGGGGCCAAAGAAGAGACCGAACGTGTGGTTGATGCTGTTAGCGGTGAAGGGTACTGCCACTCCTCGGACGGTGACAGATGTCGCCGTTTTGCTGTCGATGGCTTCGTAAAATTCTCGAACCAAAGTATCATTTAACTCTGCCGGCTGCTCGGCAAAGTCCTCCCATAGCTGTGCTGTTATGGCCTTCACAATGAACGGCCGGAGTCCCATATGGGGAGCATCTCTGTTGTAAATGAAGCCACGCTCCTCCCATAGTTCCTTGTTGGCGAAAGGGGATGCTGCTGCTGAAGAGGAAGCGGCAGCAGCGGTACGACGGGTTTGTCTCGACGACATTTTGGTTGCAAGGGCTGTGAAAGAAAGAAAACAAATAAAGCTAGAAGAGAAAACAAGAGAGAAAAATTCATAAGTGATGAAAATGAAAGGGAGAACGGGGTTATATAGCTGTTGGGTATCTGCCCATTTAATGCCGCAACGGCAGGCGGGAATAACGGGGCGGCAGATTGGATATAGCGTGTCTGACGCGTCTGACATGCATTTATGCGTCTGCTGTGCGTCTGCCGCACGCTTCTGCGTCTGCAGTGTCAGCCTGTTGACAGCCTGTCAAATCCGTCTGCGCCGGCAGCTGAAACGACAGGTTATCATAAATGGGCTTTATTGGGCTGGTGGATGGGCGGTGGTCTTGGGCCACTTCTTCTTTCTCACTTGACTCCTTTATTTCCTAAAAACTGAAATTATAAAAACAAAACATTATTCGAATAAAATAAATCTAATTCCTAATAAATAATATTAAAATAGAAATAAAAATAAAAATTAGGTTAAATTAGGGATGCCTTGTGGGGCATCACCTAAAGTAACCACTTCCTGTATTCCTGGGGCTTCAGTCCCCTGATAGTGCTTGAGGCGTTGTCCATTGACTTTGAATTGGTGTCCGTCCTTTAATGATTGAATTGTGATGGCACCATGGGGAAAAACTTGAACTACTTGGAACGGGCCAGACCATCTAGATTTGAGCTTCCCTGGAAAGAGTTTCAACCTAGAATTAAACAACAACACAAGCTGCCCTGAGCAGAACTGTCGTGGCAGCAACTTCTTGTCATGCCACTTCTTAGTCTTTTCCTTGTAAATCCTTGCATTGTCATAGGCCATTGTCCGTATTTCATCGATCTCATTCAAATCTAATAGCCTTTTCTGGCCTGCCTTGTCCAAGTCCATATTCACTGCCTTGATTGCCCAATATGCCTTGTGCTCGATCTCGACAGGCAAGTGACAGGTTTTCCCATAAATCAGTCGGTATGGAGACATGCCCAATGGAGTCTTGAAAGCTGTTCTGTATGCCCATAATGCATCATTCAGAAGTAAAGACCAATCTTTCCTAGTTGGTTTTACCATCTTTTCAAGAATGTTCTTTACTTCCCTATTAGAAATTTCAGCCTGTCCATTGGTCTGTGGGTGGTATGCTGTCGCGATCCTGTGCTTGACACCGTATTTCTTCAAGGCGGCAGCAATTACCCTATTATCGAAATGTCTCCCTTCATCACTAATAATCGCTCTAGGGATGCCAAATCTAGAAAAGATGTTTTTATGCAAAAACTTTTGGACTGTTTTGGCATCATTCTTTTGAGTTGCGATTGCTTCTACCCATTTGGAGACATAGTCCACCGCTAGGAGGATGTACAAATTCCCACATGAAGACGGGAATGGTCCCATAAAATCAATCCCCCAAACGTCGAAGATCTCGACTTCTAAAATATTCTGCAGTGGCATATCGTTTCTCCTCGAGATGTTACCTGTCCGCTGGCACCTGTCACAGTTTTTGTAAAATTCCTGTGCATCTTTATAAAGTTTCGGCCAGTAGAACCCTGACTGCAGCACCTTGGCAGCAGTCTTATTGCCTCTTAAGTGTCCTCCATATTGTGAAGCATGACAGTGATGGAGAATGTCTTCTTGTTCTTCTTGTGGTACACATCTCCTTATAACCTGATCTGCGCACATTTTGAAAAGAAGAAGTTCGTCCCAATAATAATGTTTAACATCATTTTGAAACCTCTTCCTGGCTTGATAAGTAAGATCAGAAGGTAATATTCCGCTAACTATAAAATTAACGAAATCAGCATACCAGGGAAGGTTAGAAGACTTACCTGCCGCCATGGCTGTCGCGACAACGATTGCGGCAGCAAAGAGCTGCTCGTCTGGGAAGGTCTCAGTATGTGTGTATCATCAATGGGTAGACTCTGTCCCGTCTCCAATCTTGACAAGTGGTCTGCCACCTGATTTTCTGTCCCCTTTTTGTCTTTGATCTCAAGGTCGAACTCTTGTAATAGCAAGATCCACCGTATCAATCTCGGCTTGGCATCCTTCTTTGCAAACAAGTACTTGAGGGCAGAATGGTCGGTGTGCACTATTACTTTCGTCCCAAGTATATAGGAACGAAACTTGTCGATGGAGAACACCACAGCTAACAGCTCCTTTTCTGTGGTGGTGTAGTTTACTTGGGCGTCATTTAATGTTTTGCTGGCATAGTATATGACATGAAACAGCCTGTCTTTGCGCTGCCCAAGTGCTGCCCCGACAGCATAGTCACTAGCATCACACATAATCTCAAATGGCTGTGTCCAGTCTGGTGGCTGTACTATGGGGGCTGTCACTAACTTTTCCTTCAGAACCTTGAATGCTTCAGTACATTCTTCATTAAAGTCAAAGGGTCGGTTCTGCTCTAAGAGATGGCATAGGGGCTTTGTGATTTTCGAGAAATTTGCAATGAATCTCCTATAAAAACCAGCATGCCCTAAAAAACTTCTAATGCCCTTGACAGTGGTTGGCGGCGGCAACTTTTCTATGACCTCTATTTTTGCCCTGTCGACTTCTATTCCACGACAGCTAATCTTGTGGCCTAGAACTATCCCTTCATCGACCATAAAATGACATTTTTCCCAATTAAGAACAAGATTAGCTTTTTCACATCTTTCAAGTACCTTTTGAAGGTTGCCGAGGCAGCTCTCAAAATTGTCTCCAAAGACGGAAAAATCATCCATGAAGATCTCAAGGAAGTCCTCTACCATGTCGGAGAATATAGCCATCATGCATCTTTGGAAGGTGGCAGGTGCGTTACAGAGGCCGAACGGCATCCTCCTAAATGCGTATGTTCCGTAGGGGCATGTGAAAGTTGTTTTCTCTTGGTCCTCCAGTGCAATAGCAATTTGATTATACCCTGAATAACCATCAAGAAAACAATAGTAAGATTTACCCGCTAATCTATCAAGCATTTGATCAATAAAGGGTAAAGGAAAGTGGTCTTTTCGGGTAGCTTTGTTAAGCTTCCGATAGTCCATACAAACCCTCCAACCGGTCACAGTCCTGGTTGGGATTAACTCGTTGTTTTCGTTGGTTATCACGGTCATGCCTCCTTTCTTGGGAACACATTGCACCGGGCTTACCCATTTGCTGTCGGAGATGGCGTAAATAATACCAGCATCTAACCATTTAATTATTTCTTTACGCACTACCTCCTTCATCGCAAGGTTTAACCGCCTTTGGGCATCAATAGTCGGCTTATGATCTTCCTCTAGGAGGATTTTGTGCATACAGATTGCCGGACTAATGCCCTGAATGTCTGCTATCGTCCATCCTATCGCCCTTTTATGCTGCCTCAACATGTCGATCAGCTGTCGTTCCTGTTCCTGCGGTAGCTTAGCAGAGATGATTACGGGCAGTGTGTCATCACAACCAAGATAAGCATATTTAAGCTGCCCTGGCAGGGGCTTAAGTTCTAAGACAGGTGGTTCAACAGTAGAGGGCTTTTGGATTAAATGGTTATCCGAAGTGTAATTCAATGGTTTGAATAACTTACCTGGACGATGGTCTAACCAGTTTACCTCCTCATGACCTTCAGTATCAGATGTATCGGATTCAGAGGAGTCGCTGTCGTCGGTGCTGTCGTCATCGCTGTCGTCGTCACTGTCATGACAGGCTTGTAGGTGGCTGTCGCAGCAGTGACCAAATTTTATATCTCGACAGCCCGACCTGATGCAGGGTTGATCAAAGGTCACCTCAATGATGGCCTTGCATTCCTCGTCCACATCGGCATGTTTCATTGCTTGGAGAACATTCAACTTAATTTCTTGATCGTTCACGCACATGGTGAGTTCTCCTTTCTCCACATCAATCAATGATCTTCCCGTGGCTAAGAAGGGTCGCCCGAGGATAACTGGTGCGTTCTCATCTGCTTCACAATCTAAAATAAGAAAGTCAGCAGGAAAATAAGCTTATCCACTCTTACCAAAATATCTTCAATTTTTTCCTCGGGGTGAACGTAAGAGCGGTCGGCTAGCTGTAGGGTAACTGTCGTGGGCCGCGCCTTGCCAGTACCTAATTTCTGAAAAACAGATTTGGGCATTAGATTAACACTAGCTCCAAGATCACAAAGTGCCTTACCCACAAATTTGTCACCGATTACACATGGTATGAGGAAGCTCCCCGGATCCTTCTTTTTCTAGGGTGGCTGCCGATGAAGAATACTCATGCAACCTTCTTGCATCCTTACCGTTTCAAATTCCCCAAGTTTAGATTTTTTAGACATGACATCCTTGAGAAATTTAGCATAACCGGGCATCTCCCTAACAACATCTAACAACGGAATGTTAATATGAACCTGTTTAAAAATATCATAAATTTTTTTGAGTTGAGATTCATGCTTAGCTTGCTGTATCCGTTGAGGGAAGGGTGGTGGGGGACGATAATCAGCAATGCGTCCTTCCCACTGCATGCGAATCTGAGGACGATAATCTTCCTTTTTCTCCTCTGTCGCTTCTGCTGTCGTGACAGGCTCATCGGCAGCAGTCTGTTTGTCACCTGTCAGGGCAGCTTCCTCGGCAGGTATATCCAAGGCAGGTTCCTTTTCTATATCAGCTTCTTTTTCCGGCCCTGGTAGTTTCTTCCCACTCCTAGTAGTAATTGCCTTACATTGCTCATGTGGGGGCGGTCTAGCATTTTCAGTATTGCTAGGGAAACCTCCATTCTGCCTCGGTTTAATATGCTGCGACACCTGACCCATTTGTGTCTCTAGAGATTTCAAGGTAGCCTCATGATTTGTCATTCTCATCTTGGTTTCATCCATAAAGGTTTCCGTCTTCTTGACAAACTGATTAATATTCTCCATATACGTACCAATCTGAGACATAAAGGTGGCCAGAGTCTGCTCCAATACACTACTCGTGGCAGGTGGTGGCTGCTGTTGCTGCTGCGGCGGCAGGTGCGGCGGCAGGTGCTGCGGAAGGTTCTGCGGCTGCAGTTGCTGTCGCGTCAACAATCTAGGACCCCCTGATTCTGATTATATGCTTGCGGATTCAGAGCATTATTAGGATTACTCCAGGAAAATTTGGGATCTTTCCTCCAATTAGGGTTGTAGTTGTTGGAATTGTAGTTTGGTTTGTAATTTCCAACATATTTCCCCTCTTCTATATTTATCGGGCACTCTTCCCTACTATGATTTCCCTCACAAGTAGCACAAACTTCCTCAACAGCAAATCCTCGTAAATCATCTTCATTCAATAAGTGTTTCATGGCTTTAGTGAGGAATGCTACCTGTGATTTCATAGTGCTGTCGGCCTCATAATCCTTGACAGCAAGTACCCGTTTACCCCCTCTTCTAGCTGTCGGAAACTGCTCCTCATTCTTGGCTAGATTTTTTAGAACTTGCAATGCCTCGTCCGGATCTTTATCCAATAATAGTCCATTTGCTGCAGAATCAATGGGAATGCGAGTTTGTAAGTTAGCAGCATTATAAAACTTAGTTAGCTGATTCCAGACAGGGAATCCATGCATTGGGCAGTTTCGTAGAAGAGTAGTAAATCTGTCCCAGGCCTCGTGCATCGGCTCGTCATCTTCCTGTTGAAAAGTAGCAATTTCGTTACGTAATCGCTCAGATAAATGCGAAGGATTAAAACGAGATAAAAATTCACGAGTTAGATCTGCCCAAGTCATAATGGAACCCGGTGTAAGTTTATTCCACCAAGTTTTAGCTCTGTCCCTCAATGAATGGGGGAATAACCGAAGCCTCAGTATCTCCGGACTAACTCCTGGCAGTCTAAACGAACCACAGATCTCCTGGAACGTTTTGAGATGCTCCCTAGCATCTTCTGTCGCAGAACCACCGAACTGTCCGGCGTTGTTGATCATACTAAACATGACAGGTTTAAGTTCGAAGTTGTCAACATCAATATCCGGCAGCGTGGTCTCCAGCTCTACATGATCGTTCAGCATGTAGTCACGACATGACCGTCGTCTATCTGCCCCAGGCGGGTCGACGACAGGTGGGTTATTATCGCCAAGGGGTGGTATGAAACCACCAGCAGGTTGGTTATGGCCCATCTTCTCTAGCTGTTCTTCGAGATATTCGTTTCTGTCTAAAAGTCGGCGAAGTTGTTTCTTGAGATTGAAGGAACGTTCAATCTCCGGATCTAATTTATACTCAGGATCTTCACCTCTTTTGGATCTGCGCATAAACAAGAAAACCTCGTGAGAAGCAAAAGTTGAAAACACAAAAGAAAAATTAAAGAAAAACTAAAAATAAAAACGAAAATAAAAATAAAAGCAAAAAGTGCAATAAAAGAAAGATGTAGTTATGTTGCCAATCCCCGGCAACGGCGCCAAAAACTTGTTGCGTGTAAAATAGTCTATCGCAATGGTAGTGCAAGTGTACACGACGCAAGTAGTAAAGTGATACAAAGTATCAGATATCGTCTCCACAGGGATTGGGCTAATGACTTCACCTTGAATTACTGCACGAAAGTAAAAGAAATATTTGAGAGTTGTCACGAAAATAATAAAGTAAAGACGTAAATAAAAGGATTGAGTTATCAAGATAGAGAGAATGGGCTGGTATTGAATTGCTCGGTAGTGCAGGTATTGAATTGCTTAGGATCTCCAATTCTGTCGTCGCTCCCGTCGCCGACAGCACCTGTCGCGGCGTCTGTCCGTTGGCAGTCGCGGCAGCAGACACACCAACTTTGTACTTCAAGTTTGGCAAGAATCCCAGATCTGCCTTGCCCTATCCCTAGGCACAAGTCTGTCGATGAACACGTCTTTGATGATACCTCCCAGCGTGAATCGAAGGATGAACACCGATGTGTATGAATTCTTCCTTAGCCACTTAACCTCGCCTTATCCCTAAGCACGAGATGGTTCAACTATAAACTAGAGAACGCGCTCTTATCTCTTTCGTATACTTAACTCTCCCGATGCTAAGTAAATAGATAACCTCACAATGCTCTCCCGATGCTCTTGCAAGATATTAAAACCAAGATAAGAGAACTTGAAGTTTATTTTATTGAACTGAAAAATCCTAAAACAAAGCAACCCTTGCAACTACTTTACAAAACAACCCGTAGCCCTAGGGGGAATTTAGAACATGTCGGTGACGGGTGGACGGCAGGGGTTTAGGTTTGGTTATGGGGTAATCGGTTGTGCTCCTAGGTTAAATCTATGCCCTTATATAAGCTTTGGGCTCAAGTTATCTAAGGTAACAAGGATTACAACTTTAATTAAAAGTAAGATTCTAATAAAGACTAAATCTCTAAAGTCTCCTACTTTCCAGCCGCATCCCTATTTTGTGGGAATTCCTTTCCTTGAGCTTTGGCTTGACATATCTTTTGATCCGGGGCTTGGAAAATTATTTGGCTTCCACACGACAGACGAGCAGAAAGGAACTTGATGCACTAGTTCAGAAAGGAACATGGGAGCTGACACATTTACCTACAGATCGGGTCCCAATTGGATGTAAATGGTTGTTTAAGGTCAATAGGAATTCTGATGGGACTATTGCGCGATACAAAGAATGGCTTGTAGCCAAGTGTTATTCTCACCAAGCAGGGTTCAATTACAAAGAAACTTTTAGTCCAGTTATTAAACCTGTTACTGTCAGAATTCTTCTTAGTGTTACTTTGAGCAGTGGTTGGATTCTTAGGCAGATAGTTTTTGATAATGCATTTCTGAATGGATATTTGGCTGAGGAAGTGTATATGTTGCAATGTAACCCCCTTAACCCGGCCCAGACGGTTGAACCGAATTAAGAAGTTTACACGGGGAAAACCAAAGTCAACCCGAAAGTCAACCTTGATTAACGACCCTTTTTTTTCTTTTTAATCTTGTCTAGATGCATATTAACCCTAGATATGTTCACAAGATCAGCATACACAAAGATCATACCAATCAGAGAACATTCAGGGACTCAATTGCACAAATTAAGGAATTAGGGACCAAATTGTAAATTCTGAGAATTACAGGGACTTAACCCAATTAAAAGTTTCCAGTATGAAATTAGTCATGTTTCATGCTTCACTGCCAAATTTCAGCTCAAACGGACATCTCAAACTCATCCAATTGCATATACAAAGCTCAGGACCAAAACGCAAGGTTTTCAAAACATTTAACCAACAATTTCAGTGTCCAACGATCGAGTGCTCCGAATCAGGGAGGACCTGTTCCGAAACGCGGGACCGTTCCGAAACTGGTTCCGAAACAGGGCCTGGCAGAGGCCAAACCGTTCCGGAACAGTTCCTTCCGTTTTGGAACGCCCAGGCCATTTCAGGCCCCCGTTCCGATACGGTAGCACCTGTTCCGAAACAGGCTGCCTAGATTGCAGAAAAATTGCTGGTTTAACACACGATTGACCCATCAAACATGCTCCAAAGGCAACCAAATCATACCAGCATGTCATTCAACATACAAGGGAAATACTTGCATCAAAATCTAGATACAAGACCATCCCTAGGTGCACCAACTCATTCAACATAACCAACACTCAAACATGCTTTTAAAACAAGAAGCATAGCATAATGACTTAAGCATAAGAAGATTCAAATGTTGCAAGCGTTACACCACATAGTTCAAAATCATAAACCAAACTTGTTCAACATACACAATCTCATTAAACATCAACATAAGAGATTCTCCCCCCATTGCCTTTATTATCTATAGCTATTAACCGAGACATACATCACAAGTGGAGCTCTTCTTGAATCCCTTGCTTCTCGCTGTCCCAACTTCAAATATCTGCATTGATGGACAAAAAGGAGCGTAAGCACATAATGCTTAGTGAGGAATGCTCAAAACCAAAACACCATCAATGCAGCGAGTCATAAAACCACTTTTAAAAGCAAACTCGATTCGATAAACCAAAGCAAAGTTTGAAAACCCTTTTCAACAACATGTTTAAAATCATGCATTGCTCAAACATGAAAAACCAACCCTTAGCTTAGAAAAGCTAAGTAAACCTTTTCAAAGCACAAACTTGCAAAACCATCAATTTAACCATTCCATGCATGAACATCATATGCAAGGTTAAATACAAAACCCTTGGAAAAACACTTCCACTTCACATCATACCTTTCTCATACTTGAATATCATTTTTAAGCAAGAACCCTTTAAAAACCATTTACTCATTCAATCTAACACGTGCATTAAACAAATGCAACATATGAACCACATCATCAATATTTGCATTACATGCCTTTAAAAACAAGTCTTCGCAAGACCTCAATGCACTAAAGAGATTTCATGCACACATGCACCATTCTCAATAGATAATAAACACTTGTTCAAACTAACAAGTAAACATGCATTCATAGTACATTACACACTTCTCATGCAACCATGCATCATTTCAAGCATCTCATGCTTCATTATATTCAAGAACATTATATTGGCTTCCAAGTGATAAACCAAATCCACTTTTCAACTCAACATCCAATCGGATACGCGGATCACAAGCGTTGTCCCCACGCTTCATACACACTACCAATCTCAAGGTCCCCAAATGGAATTTTAACCACCATTTGACCTTACCATACACAAGGTCCTCACATGGAATTTTAACCACCATATAACCTTAACATTCACAAGGTCCTCATATGGAATTTTAACCACCATATAACCTTAACATTCACAAGGTCCCCCTGGAGGTATGATAAACTGTTAGAGTCCTTGAGAAATATAATTTTCGTTCTGATATGATTGTGCCATAATATAAAAATATGTCATGACAGTCAAATAACTAAAAGGTCGTGATAGCCTAAATAATCGGAACATCACTGAAAATATCTGATAACTTAAAAGACTTTAATTTAGAAATTCTTGAATGTCTGGTTAGAAAACTAATGAGCAAATAGGATACCCGAGTTCTGTGAACCATTGCTTATTCAATGTTGGTATAATTACCAGAATGTCCATGAACGTCGAAATGACTATAATGCCATTGTAGGCTTAAACGACTAAATAACTCATGATGCGTCTAAACTCTCAAAGATCTTGATGTATCACCTCCTTAATATTTGGGTTAAACCGTTAATATGAACCCCTTTTAATAGGGGCCACGTTTCAAAAATCCGTTCAAATCGTCAAAAGTTTAATATGTCACATTCCGTAAATGCCAAGTATCTCCAAGAAAAGATCTGTCCCACCTAGTGTGTTTCATGTGTGATATATTCTGTTGAATGGATTGTATAATTATTTAATCATGAATAATATTATGTTTGATGAACATTTCAATTGTTATTGAGATTGCATCACTATGTTAGAAAATGAGATAAAATGATGAACTTGATATATGATGACATTCTCTGCCTATCTGATATATGTTTGCTCAATCTGTATACTTGGTATGTGATCGTTTGATCTGTGACGGTATTGTCTGACTATTTGATGAATTTGTTGGCATGATCTGTTAGTTTCACCTATGATGGTACAATCTGTTTGCAAGATGAATGCTGAAAATGTCTGCTCTGCTCAATAGTATGCTCATTTATCTGTCAAAAGCATGAACTTCTGTTTCTGATACTCTGAATAGAATATGTTTGTTACATGTATTATGTAACTCATGTCTGGAATCTGAATACCGATTACTATCTGGGTATATTGTTGGGTTATGTTATGAAGTCTATGTTGGTACAGCCCTGATCAAGCTGGTAAATCCTTATGGACTCAAGGTCTCCCCTTGAGTGGCGCCTATGCCCATCGGGCCTAAGGTAAGTCCTTATGGACTCAAGGTCTCCCCTTGAGTGGCACCTATGCCCATCGGGCCTAGGGTAAGTCCTTATGGACTCAAGGTATCCCCTTGAGTGGCACCTATGCCCATTGGGCCTAGGGTAAGTCCTTATGGACCTAAGGCATCCACTTAGGTGGCATCTATGCCCATCGGGCCTAGGGTAAGTCCTTATGGATGTAGTTCTGGGGGACTGCATATTGGTGTAAGGTTGGAGGGTAGCTACTAGTAAACCATTGTATGTACTTGAGCATTTGCATTGAATGGTTATGTGTTCTCATGATATGATTGGTATGCATTTATGTTTATTCCCATTGCCTTATTATTATAGTTATTGTGTTATTTTGGAGTTGGAGTCTTGAATCCTTGCTTAAAGCTGGTCTGATCGTTTTGTTTGTTTTGTTATGATTGCTTGTTGTTATAGCATGGCGAAATCGATGAAAGAATGGCAGTTGGGTGAGATGGTTGCTGCTTTAGAGCAGGTTGTTAAGGCGTGGAATTCACCTTTTAATGGAGGTGTTTCGTCTCAGTCTTCTGTGCCTGGAGTTGAGGTAGTAAGGCAGGAGGAAGAAGTTGGTTCTGTGATGAAGAGTTCATCACCTGTTGTTCAAGAGGTGTTGGGAACATCTCAGGCTGTGGCAAAAGTAAAGTCTGTAGACGTGCTGGCTGTGGGATGTGTGGGTTTGTCGAAACAGCGTTTGCATGATTTGGGGGCTGTGGAGTATCATGGTTTGTCACCTGAGACGTTTGAGGCCTGGTTGGCCAGTGTAATTCTGATTTTGGATCATGAAGGTTGTGATTATGCCTGTAAGCTGGGAAGTGTTGTTTCATTGATGTTGGAGGACGCATGTGCCTGGTGGACATCTGTGGCGGTGGCATCGCACATCCACGATATAGATTGGGACTTCTTTGTGTCCGCCTTTTATGAAAGGTATCTTGGAGAGAAATTCCTAAGGGTTAAGCAATGTGGGGGTGTGGTTTCAGTTTGTGAAGGTGGGAAAAGTTTAAGCAAGAGAGTTGTGGGTACTGACCTCGGGAGTGGTCAGCGTAAGAGGCTACGTGATAGAAAGTTTTGCTTGGATCGAAGCTTGGATGGTAGTGCAAATCTGGGGCAAGTGTTGCTTGATCAAGGAGTGGAAGCACAGCTACCGGTGTGTGACCGTTGTGGAAGGCGCCATGTTGGAGGTTGTTGGGGCGCAGGTGTTTGTTGGAACTGTGGTTCTAAAGAGCATGTGAAGCGAGATTGTCCTCATGTGGTAAAATCAGCTTCAGTGGTAGCAGAAGGGTCTCTGAAGGGTCGTGGGCACGGCCGAGGCAAAATTCGAAGGTGGCAGGAAGGGCAGAAAGGTGTGAGGAGCTTGGAGAATGAAATCTGTTGGAATTGTGGGTCTGTTGGACATATGAGACGTAATTGTTTGAAGTTGGCTCGGGGAAGTCAGGGTTCTTTACCGCAGGGAGATGGTGATGACCTTAATGTATTAGCTGATGCTGCAGCGGTACGGCTGGAGAATGATGGTTCTGCGAGGAAGAGAGCTCGTCTGTTGAAGCTCCGGGGCAGTGAGGTGTTTCAGGTAACTTTGTTAAGTAACCTTTGCCCTAGTTATCTTAGTTTGGTTTCAGTTGGTTTTTCCTTGCGTAGTGGGTATGGTCTCGTTGCTAGCATGTTGGGGTAGTAGTTGTTGTTGTTTTGAAAATAACTTTAGTGTGAAGAGGGCATTAGTGAGTATCTTGTGGATAATGGGTTGCTAGGATGGTGGAGTTGGTCAAGTTGGAAGTGAGATAGGAGGTTGTTCTTAGACGGGTCCTGAGGATGTTATTGGTGGGTGTGAATCGACATACATGCACAGTTAAAATCATTTGTTATATGTTATATTACATATGTACTGGTCCATGCATACATGTGACATGACATTAGAGGTTTTGCATACATGTACATCAGGCATTGGTAGGTCATATTGGTGATCATGCATACGAACATTCACACTCGCCAATAACTAGTCGGGTCCGTTAGTGTAGTAATAGTGTTAGGGTGGATGAAGGGTTTTAAAAGTTGTTTTGGTGCTGGGTGAATGTTAGAAGTAATGGAGGGTATTAAGCGAGTTGTCAGTAATAGTGAGTGCGGTATAGCATGTTGGTAGAAGGAAGGTGTTTGATGCTTAATGGGTTTAGCGGTGTGGTGGTGAGAAGATTACCGATTGAAGTCAGAACCGATCAGGTGGTTTTGAATAGCTAGTAGAAGTGGTAGTTCCTTGGTGTTAAGTGATGTTGCAGGTTAGTGGATGTGTTTCCAGAGTGTTGAGGTAACTTGGCATTGATGTTGTAGTAGAAGGGTTGTTTTTGTATGTGATGGTTATTAGCAACCTTTGGGGAGTTTGCAAAGAGTTTTGGAAGCAGTGAAGGTTGTGGGTTACATAGTGGCTGAACTGGATTGGTTGGTGTCACTGTGTGAACAAGTTTGGAAGTTATGAGTTACGGTGGTGTATGCTGTAAAAGTTTGAGGTTCTTCAGGTTGTTGTTGGGGCTATGTGCAGTTCGGAAGTGTGAAAGGTTAAGTTGTGGTTAACTTTGAGTGTTATGGAATTTGTGAACAGTACGGGGTGGAGTTTTGTAGGGAGAGTGTTCAGTGGTGGTTAAGTCTTCTGTGTTGCCTTGTGTGTTGCTTTGAGAAGTTTGGTTGTTCTCTTTTCGCCAGTTGAAATTTCGAGGACGAAATTTCCTAAGAGGGGGAGAGTTGTAACACCCCAATTTTGGGCTTAGAAGTTTTGGGTTTGGACCGGGCCGGTCAGAGTGCGGTTCGAATATAAAAGGTGATTTTTAGGAAAGCCTAGTTCGGGTTGCATTAAAAATATGGAAAAATGTCTTAAAGTTCTCTTTTATTATATATAAGAGAAAGGTGAAATCAATTTTACAAAATGTGGTTTGGAAGAGTGACATTTTGGGTTAGTGACCAAAATGTAATTTTTGGAAACTGTGTGACTGTTTTAAAAAGGATTGAAACTTTGAATCTTTAAGGAGCTATTTATCCAATAGGAGTTTCTCCAGATTTTTCTAAAATATTAAAGGTTTAATTAATGGTTTTTAAATAAAAGTAAAGGGAGGGAAGATATTTTGGCATTTTCTAACTAACTTTCCAAATTTCCATTTTCCTTTTCTCTCATCTTTTCTCTCAAACCAAACACATTTCTCCAGAGCATTTTCCTCTAATTTTGACATCCAAACATGAGATTTTAATCCTCTTTTGATCTCTAATCATCTCTTCAACAAAACCTTTGTATTTGCTATTTGGATCTTCAAGAAATTTGGTTCCAAAAAGGGAGAAACTCAAGTTTGGAGGTAAGAACGTCCTTCTCCTCTAAACTCTCAGTTCTTTACTGAAATTCCCAAGTTCTCAATCCTTGATTTGTGATTTACTAAAGGTTTTACAATTGTAATCTTGATCTTGGCTTTAAAATGCAAGATTTGGTTGATTTTTGGTAAAATTCGTATGATCTGTTTGAGCAGTGATTTGAGGTGTCTTTTTGATGTTAAATGAATGTATAATCGATGAGAAATTGAGGTTTTATCAATGCAATCCCGAAAAGGTTAATTTTCCTAAGTTTTGCTTGAGTTTTTGGTTGTTTTTGGAGTGATCTTGGTGATCTGTTATTGCTGGAGGTATAAGGACGTGGTTGGGATTATTTTGGATGTTAATTGATGTTTATAAATGGTTAGAAGTAGTGGATCTTGGCTGGGTTAAGTTTTGGAAGTGTTTGGAGGTGATTTCGGTTGTGTTTGGTAGCCGAATTGTTGTTTTTGCAAGGAGCAGCGTGTTGAGTTGTGTGGCTGGTGTTTTAATGCATGATGATGCATTAATCCTCTGTTGTTATGTGCTTGAAACAGGGGAGAGTGATCCGTGAGCAATAGAGGTGGCGTTGAAGGTTTCGGATGCTTGGAAGGCTTGTTGGCTAGCCTAGTTTTGTGTATCGGTGAGTGAAGTTGGGTTTTCAGCTTTTAAACCAAGGTTTGAAGGTTTTGGGAGCTTAGTTTAAGTCTAAACAACTTTGCTAAGCTCAAGAGTAAGTAAATGGATTTTCCCTCTTTGTTTGTGTTGTGAATTGGTTTTTAAAGCATTTGTGATTGTTGGATGCAATGCATGTGATTTGCATGTTTTAAATTCTGTTTTGAAAGCATAATTTTCACACTGACAATACTTACCAACGTTCAGATGTGAGTAAATAGCGTGTATCAGAACTTAACACTGACTGTATTGTATGTTTGAACAATCGCCCTCATACTTTACTATACAGTTTAACTTTGGGTATTCGAACATACAATCTATGCGGATCTTCATGCCTTACATCGATATGGTGAGCGATGGACATACACGTGTCGTATTTCTCAACACTTAAGGGAATCTTAGCTATTTAAGTCTTATTAACAAAATCCAGAATTTCGTCAAATACATAGTTACCGATTATCTCAGGAGGGTATTTAGGTTATTTTAAACTAAGATAAATCTACCATTTGGTACCTCCATCATTCACGTACTCAAACGAGATTAAGTCGTCCTAACTCTCCGACCCTTTTACAGACGATTCATTCAGTACAAAACTTGAGGGTATAACGTCATTCAAATTAATCAGATATTTCGATGCTCGAGGGTATTACCGTCTTTTTGGTCATTACGATCATTCTCATTTAATTCATGCATTACTGTCATAAGGATCGACTTAGGATTTCAACAATATTTCCAGAGCATTCTCATTCATGTGTTATATAGAGTTTGAGGGATTATCCAAGTTTGTATCACACGTATTGCATAATGATGCCGAAGTCTTTCCATTAAAACATACATCTTGGGTAGTGTAAATTGCATAATCAAGTCGAATGCAGATTTTAGGTCATTTCCTTTATTAGAGGGGTAGTTTAGTCATACTTATGCTCTAAGGGCATTTTCGTAATTTCATAATAGATACCTCTCACTCCGTATCCTGGGCCTCGATTCTTACGCACTGATGATTGAGTTGCGGATTAACTGAATTTAACTATTAGAACTTCTGGCATTGTTAACCCATTAGTAATCTTATTCGGATAATTTGGTCTTATTAATATCCATACTTATTGCTCGAATCTGATTCAATTTAAGCAGAATTTACAGTATACGTCATCATAAGCATGCATGCGTTAACCGAATATCAACATGTTCATAAAGCATACAAGGGGTAGTAGTGTATTACCTTAACTCCGAGCTACATCGGTCGACTCATGAAACTTTATTCGACCGTACTCGATCCAAAAATGGACGTCCCACGACATCTCGAACACCAAGGTATAAGGGTACCTTCAAATACACAAGTTAACGTTTTAGTCCTTATTCACAGAGCCCTAAATAGGATTAAACACATAAACACTTTTGGGTTCAAGGTCAGATTCGGAGGCCTCCGGGTTAGAATTTTGCAAAGCAGGCTTCAAAAACGGACTCAGGACGTCGAAAAACATAAAATAGGAGTTTTTAGAAAATTTGACTGTTTGGTCAACAGTCAAAGTCAACGCTGACGTCAGCAGGTCAATGCTGACGTCAGCAGGTCAACGGTCAACGGGGTCAGAGTCAACTGGTCAAAGTCAATGCTGACGTCAGCATGACGTCAGCAGTCAACAGGGGAAAACTAAGTTGACTCGGACGAGTTGACTCGGCTAACTCGGATTGACGGGTCGGGTCAGACTCAGGTTGACGGGTCAGGGCTCGATTTGGGTTTGGGTCATGGGCCGACCGGTTTAACCGGTCTAGCCGGTTCGGGCCGGTTCACTTACCCAAATTTTCTTGTCGCCGGAGACGCCAAAAGTCGTGATCCTGCCGAAAAAAGTAGATCAATCAACCACGGATTCAACCCATACGTTATTAACGCGAAACAAGCCGGAAATTAGGCTGGATCTCACCTCAAGGATTCAAATATACCGGAAAAACGCGGTGCTCCAATGAAAGGTGAAACGACAGCCAAAACTAAGATCGAACCTTGGGTTTTGATCGGACTGACGAGAAGATTCCAGATCTGACGACCGCGACACGACTGGGCGTCAGGGACGGCCGGAAGCGACGGAGAAAGGTTGCACCACAACGTCAAACTTTAAACGTTCATACACGGCGGATGACGGCGGGAAACCGCGCGTGCTTGGCGGCTGGAGGTTCAGGGAGGGACGGCACACTCGCCGGCGGCGGCGGTGTCTTGCACGGAACGACGGTGTCGGAGATGGACAGAGATCGGGGAGAGGGGCGGGTTTCTTTTGGGGATTCTAACATAAGACTGGTATAGATAAAAGGTAGGTGAACAGACACGTCTCTTTAATTAAATGCAGATGCCAAACGATTTTATGTTAACCTTAAGGGTAAAAAAGGGGGAGGCCAAAATCATAAATGAGCCTTAGCTTAGACGGTTAAACACCAGGGTATGAGGCTGGGGCTAGGTCGCTGGTTCGAAACCCACCAGCCTTAATTCCCTTCTCCTTTTTTTTTACAAATTTAGGGGTGTTACATATTTTTTAGAACGCCAGAAAGAATGTTGAGATCAAAGAAGAACATAGAACAAGAGGCATGTTAGAAGGTTATATTGAAAACGAAGAAGAGAAGAGAACAAGGTGATTATCTGACCGAGGTTTGGTTCAAGGTGACCGAAAATCACTTCTGAGCAGAGAGAGTTGGGTTCGAAAATGAGTGAAGAAGGGAAAAGTGGCCGAGCTAACTCGGTATTTGGCTATTATACTTGAGTCGAAACGACTGAATTTTGAGCCGAGTAGGATGGTTCGCGAGCTGAGGGGTCGGGTATGTAGGACCCGCGCCCTTCTTTCAATTTTTCATGCTTTGAGCTTTGTATTTTGCATTTGCTTCAATTTGGTTACCTTATGTTTGTAATTTGATCTCCACAGTTCGAATTCAATTCAATTAAGTCCTTTGTTCTTTTAATTGTCTTAGTTTAATCGCTTTTATTAATTGTTTAAATTATTTGTTTGATGCATTAATTTAAAATTAGCATGTAGTACATTTGTTAGATGATTTTAATCACATAAATTATCAATTAATTAGAGTTTTAGTATACTAGGTTCTTTAATCAAACTTAATTAATCTAATAGGTGAGATAAGTGTAGAAAATAAATGAGTATTAAATAAACACTTTAATACCTTAAGTTGATTAGTATCACATTGCAAAGTGATGTCAATCAAAAAGGGTATTTTAGTAAAATATTTAATATTCCATTTTAACCTAGAATACGATAATCACATATAATTAGTTTAAATAAAATTAAAATAGAATTAAATAATTAGTGACACAAAATAGGAATATTATTACTTTTGGGCCTAATTTAGGTAGTATCCAAATTATTTGGGTGTTACCCTCAAAGCCTAAAAATTAATAAATTTATAGTTTTTAATTAATTAAATTAATGGAGCCTAATTAGAGTTTACTTAAAATGAACAACAAAATAAATTGTTATGCATTAAACCTTTTGTGTTGAGATACATTTTGAGTATAAATTGAAGTGTCCTAATGTAATTGGACGTTTCATAGCTTATATTCGTCCAAAATGTATTTTCTTAGAAAAGAATACTCTCATTCGCAATAAAATCTATTTACAATTAAAAGAATTAATTAAATTTAGATTAATGTTCGAAATGCCAAAATGCCACATGGAATTAGTAAGGTACCGATAACGAGCGTTTTTAGGGGTGCTAACCCTTCCCTCATCTAACCAACTCCCGAACCCGAATTTTACGAAAAGAATCTTTGTTCTACCAAAGTGATCGGTGGCGACTCCAAAACGATTTTTAAGAAAATAAAGGAAATTTGATTAAAATGGAAAATTCACTAATTTCAAGGTCTAATTAAAATGAGAAACTTCGATTTCCAAAATCCTAATTGTCAAACTGGTTTCCCACAAATGGGTCTAAAAAACGATCGCGACAGCTTGGCGACTCCGCTGGGGAAAAAATTGAGAGTCAGGCCTATTAATTAATTCCATGTGGCATATTGGCATTTTGAACATTAATCTAAATTTAATTGTTTCTAAAGAATTGTTCGATGGATTTTCAGGAAAAATAGGGGTAGTTTTTGTGTATGATATATCTGTCATTTATGCATAAACCTTCGATCCGGGTTTTTCACCCTTAAGTGAGAGTAAGACAATATTCGACGTGATGCTCTCCAGCTCCGAGTTCGGATTTTTGTCTTCTTCTAGTATACTAACCTTATACGTTGTGGGGCCCACACCTCCGTTATATGGGACCTATACTACTGAATCAATGTCTTGCTCTCGCAATGAACGGTAATGAAAGTTCAGGAACCAAGAGTCTAGAACAAAGCCCACATTCTATTTTAGAAGCCCACCCTGGTAGAGCCAGACAGGTGCTGCCGGTTTAAATACATTTCTTTGGTTTTTTCTTTGCTGAATATTTTGTGCTTTTTTGTGTCGATAATTTATTTATTTGTTTTCTATATTAATTCACAATACTGACTCTATTTTTTTGTTTTGTTTTCTTGTTTTTTACCTAGCATCATTTTGCATTCATTAGAGGTAATCGATTCAAGGATCAGTCAAGTTAGGCAGTGTTCTTAATGGCCAATGAGTTCGATAGACAAGAAGAATGCAATACGACGGTGTAGACCCTGTCAGAGAAGACCCAATTCAAGAAAGGGACAACATTCGATGGAGTCATATGTCAAAATGTGTCAAAATGTAAGCAGTTACAAGAAGAGGCTTAAAGGGCAACGAAAGAGGAGATTCAAGAATTAACGAATTCAAACAGCTGGATTAAACAAGCATTGTAGGAAGAGAAAGCTTTGAATTTAGAATTGTCATCACAAGCTGGAGAAAATTATTAAAAGGGTGCAATAACGAGAAAAGGTCAATCTTTAGTTACAAAATAAAGAGCTAAAAAAGAAGATGTCATAATTGGAAAACGACATACAACATTTGAAAGATTAGTTCGGAAGTTTCAGAAGGGGCACTATAAACGAAGAATAAGGTACTGAAAGGCAAGATTGAAGTGGCTATCCAGATTATCCAAAGGCAGAGTCATGAAATGAACAAGTTCAAAAGCCATGCGGGGAGTCGCCCGAATCGTGCAAATTTTATCCATTGAAACAACACCTTGACATCAGCACCAAGCTAGGACAGACGCTAACTCGGAAGCAAAATAGAGTGATTAACCTAGGAACGAGGCCTAGCTGGTTTCTGTAATAAGATTGTCTATTTCTTGTATTCGGCCTTTTGGCTAATGGATGTTGCTCCAAAGACTAGTCCTTGAAATCGATACCTCGTGCATTGCATTGCATTTTAGAAAATCATCGCTTTTTTTAAATAACATCATTTTTAAATAATAATAATAATAATAATAATAATTGCATTTTGTTTAAACAATATTGTATTATTTTTCAGATAATAGTGTAAAAGCTGAAAGCCAATATTTTGAGAAACATGGGCAATAGGCTTGTTAAGGCTAAGCAATCTCAAAAAGTTGTTGAGGACCGCTTGTGAAGCATTGAGCAAAAGATTGATCATTCCCAAAACGAGATGGTAACACAAGCTACCACATTACTTAGAATCAAGGAAGCTAAGAAAGAAATAGTTTTAGATGGAAATACCATCATTGATGATCAGAATGAAAACTTATCTCACACAAAGGTCCAACCTGAAGGATCAGTCCCGAAAGAAGTTCAGTCCGGTGTGGTCCGAGTATCAACCAATGATTCAGAGAAATTGAAAACAAACTTTGGAGATGACGTTCCTAGCTTCGATGTATTGACAGAAATTGACAGAGCTAAATCGGATGTTATCAATCACACGAATACAAGAAGTCTAAGTAAAAGCCAGAATTTTGATGTTTGCTCTAGACCTTTGTTTTCCAAGGGTTGTGAGATTATTAAAGAACAAGATGATTCCACTAGAGTTACAGAACCACGTGTGTCTCCGAAATGTTTTTTTGAAGAGATGAAAGTCAAGGATTCAATTGATGTCAAAATCTTCTCACAATAGAATTGCTTACATCAAAGAAAAGAGGGGCAATGAGCAAAGAAACAAAAGATAAGAAGGTTAAATGGTTTAACAAGAAAAGAGAGATAATTATTTCTATCCCAATGCCATATTTAGATATGTTGCCATGCCTTATGCAGAATCATTTACTGATGACAGTTCCACCGAAGTTTTATAAGTCTTTTTATGGCATAAGAAATGTGTGCAGTTATTATTGTGGAGATTTCAGTCACCCTGTAGAAGATTGCATGTTTCTGAAACACATAGTTAGTGGCTTTATCAGGAATGGACATTTATATTTTGAGAATGGAGAACCTCGATTCCACAAAAGACCAGCGTTGGCCGGAAAGATCGGGACAAAAGAAAAGGAGCCAAATTTACAACAGACTCTTGTGGGCAATCCGCTACAGTTCGAGGTTTACCAGAATAAGAGTAATGTTTGGACATCTACCTCCTTAAAGTCTCGCGTACTGAAGAATATCCCAAAATCAGATGCCTACGGTGCTCTTATTAGTGGAAAATTAAGGACCATATTGGATCTCATTCATATCTCTTATTGTGAGTTGTACTGCAAATTGCTCAAAACTTCGCAACATCATTTGAAACCCTCAAAGCCCCGTCATTCAAGTTGTTACATCATCGGGAATTATTGTGAATAGCATAACAGAGCTCATAATCATGACATTGAGGACTGTTACACTTTCCGGTGTCAAGTTCAAAACCTTTTGAATCAGTGTATTTTAGAGGTCGACACTGATGGCCATTCCATAAGGATTTGCAATCCATGAGGAAATCACCTGATCGGTGTTAGTGTAACTATATTGCCCGAAAATCAAATGCAGAAAGATGTTAAGAAAAGAAAGAGGAGCAAGAGCGAAGCAAAACTAATTGAAAATCAACAACCGACAACGAAGAAACCTCGAACAGACATGCCAATTAAAAGTTTCAACACTTCCAACCAACATGTTGAAATGCAAAGTTCATCTATATGCAGACCAGAGGAGGTTGTTAATTTCTAGATGCAGATGATTGAACATTCTAGGGAAAAGAGCAAGAAAATGATTGAAGAAACAAGGAAACTCATAAGCAAAATGATCCTACTTCAAGGTTCGATATGTGTATCAGAACATAACTAGAAGGGGCATGTCTATGTGCTGGCAAAGGGAAATGAAGAACTATTGATGTTGAAATCCACTCGAGTTTTCATTGAATAAATATTCACAGTTAGACTACAGGAGATCTGCTTGTAACTCTAGGACCTTTACAGAATAATACCCTAAACCATCCCAATTGCTTTTGCTCGCGAGCATTGGGGGTCCTTTGTAAGGGATGTTAATCAATTTATTTGTATTAGATGTTTTTTCTTACATGATTTTTCTCAAATGACAAACATGCATCCTAAAATATTCATTCTCTTCAAGTATATGTACATATCCCTAATTTCTTTGCAGTCCCCTACTACTCATCGTATGAATGAATCAGACCCTAGTTCCGTAATAGAGCAGTCCATATGTTTGACAGAGGTAAGCGAATGTGAAGATGAAGAGGAAACTGATGTCTCTGAGAAATTATCAAGACTGATCAGAAATGAAGAAAATAGATTCTGTCTCGCAAGCGAGAAATTGAGATTCTAAATATAGGGACTTGAGACGAAAAGTGAGTAACAAAGATTCGTTCAACTTCCTCGGCGAAAGCCAAGTGTGATTTGAATGAATGCAAGAATTCAAAGACATATTCGCGTGGTTATACCAGGACATACCGGGGGTTAGATACAGAAAATGTTATGCATAAGACCTGTATGCAAAACTATTCACCAAAAGCTTGGAAGAATAAGTCCAGAAATGTTGTAAATACAATTTAATGATAACTTCTTCAAGATGGCCGAGACATTATAGTGGGCCAGAAAGAAGATCTTCTTTTGATTCGAACGAGGCAGAGAAAACACCATTTACAGTCATATGAGATTCATTTCATTACAAGCTAATGTCACTGGGCAATATATCAGAGGGCCGTGGTAACCAAAATAAAGATGTGTGCAAAATTCAAGAATGATTCTCCCAAGATTACAAAGGTATAAGTTGAGGCCCAATTCGTCAAAACATACTTTTGGAAGTCACATTTTGGAAACTAATGGGTCAGCAAAAGTGGAACTGAAATTTATCCTGACAGAGTGAAAGTTGTTCAAAATCTTCTTCCTCCGGAAAAAAAAAAAGAAGAATAAAAAAGAAAGCAAGTAAAAATAAAAGAAAGAAGGAAAGAAAGAAAGCAAAGAAAGAAAGTAAAAGTGAAAAACGAAAAAAGGGGGAAGCCCGGAGAGATTGAATTATTCATCGTAACAAACAGGCAAAATGTGATTCAAAGTCCAAGTCGCTGACAGAGACTAATCCAAGAGTATGAGATGAAGAATATTAAGAAACCCTAGAAAGGTCAAGAAGCATTTTGTGAAACCAATATTTTAATTTTGATATAACTAAAAACCTAAGGACTAAATTGAAAATGTCAAAACGAATTTTTAAGTCCTCAAAACATCCCCATATGATTTTAAAATTATGCCAAAGTTAAAAACAAGTTTTCAAATATTTTCCTAAGTGTTTAAAGCCAAAACAGTGATTTTCAAGTCCCTGTTTCGAAACGGCCTAAGGCGTTTCGAAACATTTTCATCACTGCCAACCCCTGTTCCGAAAAGTGTATCGAAACGGCTTTAGAACACTTGAACCCGTTTCGAAACGGTTCTTCATTTTTGATTTGAAAACTATAACGATTGCAACATTTTTTAACTGAATATTTAAAGATCAATAGGGTGTTTCGAAACGGGCTCAACCAGTTTCGAAACGACCCTTGACAGTAGCAAAACCGTTTCGAAACGAGGCCAAGCGTTTCGAAACTATTCTTCATCTTGATTTGAAAATATGACCGTTACAATTGTTTTTAACTGATTTTCTGAAACCGTTAGGGTGTTTCGAAACGGGCTCAGGCTGTTTCGAAATGACCCTTGACAGTGGAAAAAGTGTTTCGAAACAGCTCTAAAGCGTTTCGAAACGGGCTCTTAAATGCACCCCAACAGCTCTTTCTATTTTAGTCTGTTCCGAAACAGGTACCCCGCGTTTCGAAACGGGTTGTTGCAGACTGTATTTATAGAGGTGAGATAACATCCCCAACGACTCTATTGATGAGTGCAACAACCACAACGGCTAGAAATCAAGGAGAAGGTATAAAAGGGACCTCTAAAAGCTCCAGCAACAACTATTTATCCAAAAGCAAACATCCAAACATCAAATCCAAGCAATTGTGCAAAAATCCCATATTGTCTAGAAACCCCAATTGTAATTTTCATTCTTATCTTGTTCAATTGGGTTGAGTGCTTGTAATTGGGCTACAATTTGTATTGAGAGATACTCTATTAGCCATCAAACTCTTTGTTATCTTGTTGTGAGGATTGGGTTAAATTTTGGGTAGAAAATTTAACCGAAATTGTAAGGGTTGCCTCCTTAGCCTAGAAAAGGGGAAGAGCAATTAGTGGAATTGTTGCAAATCCTTAGTGAAGCTAAGGTAGTGGATGTAGAGTTCATTTGGAACTTGAACCACTCTAAAATCCCTTGTCAATCTTTTTAATTTGCAATTTCCACCACACAATCTTTAAAAATCCAATTCACCCCCTCTTGGTTTATATCGATCTTTCGATCCACTCAACAATTGGTATCAGAGCCTACCTCTTTGAGGATTAACAACCACAAGAGGAGTTCCTTGGAAGAGTGTGATCATCAAATATCAAAAGATGGCTTCAACCTCCGGTTCGGGCATGTATGAGTCTCAATCCACTACAAAGCCTCCCTTCTTTAATGGTGATAACTATTCTTTTTGGAAGAATAGAATGCGTCTCTTCATCAAGTCAAATGACTACCTAGTGTGGGATGTGATTGAAGATGGCCCTTATATTCCATTGAAGCAAGATGGTGAAGGCAAGATGGTCTTAAAGAAAAAGATGGAGATGAGTGAAGAAGAAAGGAAAAAGATTCAAGTCAATGACAAAGCTCTCCACATGCTCTTTTGTTCTTTCGGTCCGGAAATCTATTCTAAGGTTTCATCCATCGAGAGTGCCAAAGAAGTGTGGGACACTCTTGAGACTACTTATGAAGGCACCAACGATGTTAAAGAAACTAAGATTGAAATTCTCAATCTTAGTTATGAAAATTTCAAGATGGAGCCCGATGAGACGGTGTCCAAGATGTTTGATCGTTTCTCCACCATTGTCAACGGGCTAAAGGGTTTTGGAGAAATCATACCGGAAGACAAGCTTGTCCGGAAGCTACTCTATTCACTTCCTGAATCTTGGGATGGGAAGAGAACCGCCATCATTGAAGCTAAGAATTTAAAGACTTTAAAGCTTGATGAGCTTGTGGGTTCTCTCCTTACTCATGAGATTATGAAGCAAGGAAGGAAAGAAGAGAAGAAGACAGAGGAGAAAAGAGTAGAAAAGCTTGAGGTTGAGAAGAAGAAGAAGATGGGAATAGCTCTCAAAGCTTCACAACATGAAGAGAGCTCTTCTAGTGAGGAGGATGAACTAGAAGAATTGGCTATGATAGCCAAACGATTCTCACGTTTTATGAGGTCCAATCGGGGAAGAAAAATCCAAAGAAAGATGGACTTCAAAAGCAAGAACAAAGAAGATGCAAGGGATCCTATCATTTGCTTTGAGTGCAAACAACCCGGCCACATACGTTCGGAGTGCCCTCAACTCAAGAAGAAGGGCTTTGAGAAGAAGAAGAAGCTCAAAGCCAAGCTTGCTACTTGGAGTGATGAGGAGTCATCGGAGGATGACGAACAAGAAGTGGCTAACCTTTGCCTCATGGCACTTGAGGAAGATTCCTCCATGGTAACCTCTAACTCATCTACTTTAGATTTTACGTATGATGAGTTACAAGAGGTCTATGATGAATTAGTTGAGAAATATAAAGAGTCGGTCATTAGGAACAAAAAGATTATTTTGGAACTAAATGAGAAAAATGACTCACTCACTCAAGCTAATTAAAAATTTGAGAAAAAGATATTAGGGTTAAAAGATGAACTAAAATTCTTTCAAGATGAAAATGTTGACCTTAATAATCTTTTGTCTCAATGTAATAGTGAACACCAAAAGGTGTTGGTTGAGCTAAATGAGCTCAAAAAGTCTTTGAAAAATGTTGGTAGTGTCAAGCATGAAATAGGTGAATCCTCAAGAAAACACCAACCTAAGAAAAAGACTAACTACTACAAACAAGGTAGCTATCCTAGACATAGTAGAGCTAAAAGAATTAGAAGTGTATGGGTTCCTAAGGAACTTGTAAAATCTAATAATATTATTGCTATGTCATCTTGGATTCCTAAGGGAACCAAGGTTTTGGGAGCTAACACTCATGGACCCAAAATGATTTGGGTACCAAAAACAAAAGCTTAATATCTTGTTTGTAGGGGGAGCATTGGTACAAGGCCAAAGCACAAAGTCAAAACTCATGGTACCTTGATAGTGGATGCTCAAGGCATATGACCGGAGACAAGAGTAGATTCATGGATCTAAAGCCAAAAAGTGGAGGAGTAGTGACATTTGGTGACAACTCCAAAGGCCACATTAAAGGTATTGGCTCCATAGGTAATCACTCTACTATTCTCATTGAAAATGTCTTGCATGTCGATGGTCTTAAACACAATTTATTGAGCATAAGTCAATTGTGTGATAAAGGATTTAATGTTTTATTTGATAAAAATGGATGCAAAATTGTAGACATTAAATCTAATAATATTATGCTCATAGGTCATCGCATAGGGAACATATACATGGTGCATCTAGATGACATTCATACATCTCATGCATGCTTAGTTGCACAAAATGAAAATGATGCATGGTTGTGGCATAGGAAACTAGGACATGCTAGCATAAGTGTTTTAGAAAAACTAGTCTCCCTTAATCTAGTTAGAGGTTTACCCAAGATAAAATTTTCAAACGATAAAATTTGTGATGCATGCTCAAAGGGTAAACAACATAGGTCTTCCTTTAAATCCATTAATGATGTTTCTACTAGTAGATGTTTACAACTTATCCATATGGATTTATTTGGGCCAATTAGGACTATGAGCTTGGGTGGTAAGTCTTATGCTTTTGTACTTGTTGATGGTTTTTCTAGATTTACTTGGGTTCTATTTTTAAGTACTAAAGATGAGGCTTTGGAAAAATTCATCACATTTTCAAAATTAACCCAAAATGATCTTGAACTTAAAATTTCACATATTAGAAGTGATCATGGAACCGAGTTTCAAAATTTAGGGTTTGAAGATTTTTAAATGAAAATGGTATTAGCCATAATTTTTCGGCTCCTCGAACTCCTCAACAAAATGGGGTAGTTGAGAGGAAAAATAGAACTTTGCAAGAAATGGCTAGAACTATGCTTTGTGAAAACAATTTACCTAAATATTTTTGGGCGGAAGCCACAAACACCGCTTGCTATATTGTAAATCGAGTAATGATTAGGCCAATTTTAAAGAAAACACCTTATGAGATTTTAAAATCTAAAAAGCCTAACATTAGCTATTTTCACCCTTTTGGTTGCAAGTGTTTTGTTTTAAATAATGGAAAAGACAACTTAGGTAAATTTGATGCAAAAAGTGATGAAGCTATTTTCATAGGTTACTCTTTAACCTCTAAAGCCTATCGAGTATTTAACAAAAGAACTTTAGTAGTAGAAGAATTTATTCATGTTGTATTCGATGATAACCTCTTTCCTAGGAAGGATTCTTGTGATGATGATGATGTAGGAATCATAAATACCTTTGATGGAGAACAACCTTCAAAGGAGGATGACATTCCAACAAAAGAAGAGGACACACAAGATCCACCTCTTGAAGCCTTAAAGGACTTGGCTCTTGAGGAAAAGGAAGTGAGCTACCCAAGGGAGTTGAACTATGTCAAAGATGGTGAAATCTTGGGTGATCCATCCAAGGGGGTAACCACTCGATCTTCTCTTAGATTAATGAATCATGTTGCATTTATCTCATGCATAGAGCCTAAGAATATTAAATAAGCATTGAAAGATGACTTTTGGATTATGGCTATGCAAGAAGAGTTAAATCAATTTGAGAGAAGTAACGTTTGGACATTAGTTGATAGGCCTAGTAATCAATCTACAATAGGAACTAAATGGGTCTTTAGGAACAAGCTAGATGAGAGTGGTAACATTGTAAGAAATAAAGCTAGACTAGTAGCACAAGGTTACACTCAAGAAGAGGGAATATATTTTGATGAAACCTATGCATCCGTAGCTAGAATGGAAGCCATTAGGATGTTTCTTGCATATGCATGTTATCATAATTTCAAGCTTTTTCAAATGGATGTTAAAAGCGCATTTTTAAATGGTTTTATAAATGAAGAAGTGTATGTGGAACAACCACCGGGTTTAGAAGACTCAAAATTTCCAAATCATGTTTTCAAACTTACCAAAGCTCTTTATGGTTTAAAACAAGCTCCTAGAGCTTGGTATGAAAGACTTTCAAACTTTTTAATTGAAAAAGGATTTGAAAAAGGTAAGGTGGACACTACACTTTTTATAAAAATGTATAAAAATGACATCTTAGTAGTTCAAATTTATGTTGATGATATTATTTTTGGTTCTACTAATGAATGTCATTGTCAAGAGTTTGCTAAGTTAATGCAAGGTGAATTTGAGATGAGCATGATGGGGGAGCTCTCATTCTTTTTGGGACTCCAAATCAAACAAAAGAAGGATGGCACCTTCATCAACCAAGCAAAATACATAAAGGATATGCTCAAGAAGTTTGACTTGGAGAATGCAAAGCCTCAAGCCACACCTATGAGTTCATCTACAAAGCTTGACAAAGATGAAGGAGGTAAGTGTGTTGACTCTAAGCTTTATCGTTCTATGATTGGATCATTGCTTTACCTTACCGCAAGTAGACCGGATATCTTGTTTAGTGTTTGCTTGTGTGCTAGGTTTCAAGCTAGTCCTAGAGAGTCTCACCTTATAGCCGTTAAGATAATCTTTAGGTACCTTAGAGATACTCCTTGTTTAGGTCTTTGGTATCCTAGAGACTCTACCTTCAACCTTCATGCTTATTCGGATGCGGATTATGGGGGTTGCAAAATCGATAGGAAAAGTACTTCGGGAACTTGTCAATTCCTAGGTAGTATGCTCATATCTTGGTTCTCTAAGAAACAAAATAGTGTAGCCTTATCTACCACCGAAGCCGAGTACATATCCTTAGGGAGTTGTTGTGCTCAAGTCCTTTGGATGAAACAACAACTCTTCGATTATGGAATTAAAGTTGAAACCATACCCTTAAAATGTGACAACACTAGTGCAATATGTCTAACAAAAAATCCCATCCAACACTCTAGAACCAAACACATAGAAATAAGGCATCATTTCATTAGAGATCATGTCCTTAAGAAAGATGTGGTTATAGAGTATGTAGACACCTTAAATCAACTAGCGGACATATTTACAAAACCTTTAGACAAAGAGCGTTTTTGGTCCCTTAGGAGAGAGTTAGGTCTAGCTAGCCTATCTTGACCTTTTATGACCTCTTTTGTGCTTAAATTTGCTTGATCTTGTGAAATTCCATGTTTATGTGTTTAGACTCCTAATTTCATCCATGCTTATAGCTAGGGGGAGTATGTTTATGTTTGCATATGTTTTGCCTGCTCATTCATGTCTTTTATGCATGTTAGGCCTAAGAAAAAATCATTTTTCTGCACTTTTAAAGCCTCATCTGCACTTCCAGGCCCAGGTGTATCGAAACGGGTCACCCTGTTTCGATACGGATACCTTAAATCCATGTCTGTGAGAAGGGCGTTTCGAAACGCCTCCAAAGTGTTTCGAAACGTTTTGGCTACTGCCAAGGGGTGTATCGAAACGTGTTTCAATACGGGTCAACAGGGCTTCGATACGGTCAACACCGTATCGAAACGGTCAGCTAAAGGTCTCAAAACGGTCAAACCCTAGTGCTCTCGTTTCGAAACGGGTCCAGACCGTTCCGAAACGGTATCGCGGATAGCTTTATTTAGGGCTTTTAAAGTTAAAATCCTCATTTATATCAAACTCCTAAAAACCCTAAACCGACTTCCTCTCTATAAATACCCTCTAAAACTCTTTGTTTTTCACAAAATTGTGAGGGGTTTTACTCTAAAACTCAAGTCTAAGCAAGTTTCATCAACATTGTGCAAGGATTTTCATCAAATCATCCAAAATCCCAAACTAAGGTATTTTTCCCCTTTTTCTTTTTCTTTCAATTTATGTTCGAATCTTAGGTTAGAATTTTTTTTTTGTTTAAATTATATGTTTTCATGTGTGGGTTTTCCATATCTTGTAAAATTTTTTCAAAATCTCAAAATTTTTTATTCGAATATAAAATTTTTCAGTCGTATTTTTCTTTTACTGTTTTTTTATTTTTTTGTTTGTTTTAATTTTGTTTCAAAACCTAAGTGGGATTTATTATTGGATTGATTTTAAATATCAATGCATACACCTAATTTTAAAACATGCTTGCTTAATGTTTTTAGATGTCGGAACAAGCTAACAAAAAGCGTAAGGCCGTTAAAACCGGTGATTCGAGCATTCGTCCGAATCTAGCTTTGCTTTTTCAGAAGTCCATTCGAACTAACGAGATGCGAGCTCGCTTCACTTATGTCAAGGATTTCAAAGTTCGTCGAGAACGTGTCATTGATCTTGATTTCCTCAATTCCAAGCGATTCCTATTCTGTTACCTCGAGCGTTTGAGTGAATGGAATCTTCTTCCTTTGTTGAGCATTCCAGATATTCGCTACAAACATATGGTACTCATCTTCTACTCTAATGCTCGTATTATTCATGATGAAACCAAAACCGAGGTTGTAGGAATTGAATCTTTCATATTGGGTAAAAAGTTTGTTGTTGATATTGCTCTCTTGGAGTCCACTTTTAACCTTAAAGATGAAGGACTTGAGGATGAACGTCACTTTGGCACTTTCACCGGTCCGGCACTTACTTTGGATGTGCACGATCGTTTTCTTCACTTGATGGTTTCATGGTTCCTTCGACCTTCCGGAGGTAAATACTCTCATATCCGTCAAGTTGATCACTTTTGGCTTGAATGTTTCCGTAGAGGTGAGCGCCCTAATGTTCCTAAGATTATTTTTCCCGAGATGGTCAATAATGTTAAGCTTATTGACACCAATGAGTTGAAGTCTTTTACTTATGGCACAATCTTGAGCTACATCTTTCATGACCTTGGTATCGATTGTACCTACGACTCACCGGAACCTCGCAAGTGCAAGCTTGGTGAGTCCTCTCTACGCAAATCCGGGTTTCGATATTTGAATAATGTTTGGGAAAGAGTTGATAGAGAAGCTCCTCCTCCTCCCGTTGCTCCTCCACCGCAAGTTCAAGTTGGAAACAATGAAGCCCTTATGGCTCTCATTACCGAGCGATTCAATGCTTTGGATACTCGCATTGCTTCGGGTTTTGATGCCATGGACACTCGTTTGAAAAATGTCGAGGATCGCCTCCAAACTCTTGAGACTTCCCATTCAAACTTGGATTTGTCCTTCTCTACTCTCTATGGGCAATGGACGAAGTTTCGCCGTTCTCAAGTCAAGAGCGACGATGAGACTTCCGATGATGATGACGAGGCCTAGGACTATCATATCATATCATATCATATTATTTATGCATTTTAGGTTTAAGATTGCATCTTTATGTTTTATTATGTTTTAGGAACCTATGCTTTTGATATTTTGTTTGGGATTTTATTTTGAACTTAATGTTGGTTTATGTTTTGGATATTTTGATATTATGAATTAATATTATTGTTGCTTATTAATGCTTATTGGTACTAATCCTTTGTCTTCTCTATGAGCTTTCTTTATTCTTTTTGATCTAACAAAAAGGGGGAAAAGAAATTTAAGAGCCATAAAACTAAAATTCGTTTTAAATGTTTAAAAGTTTTTTTTTAAGTTTTACAACTTGGATTTCAAGTTAAACAATTTTTAAACTTTAAAAACCTATCTTAAATTAAGAGGGAATTAGAATATTTTCAAAACTTTCAAAATTCTTAAAAATTCTAACTTTGGTTTTGTTATATCAAAAAGGGGGAGATTGTGAAACCAATATTTTAATTTTGATATAACTAAAAACCTAAGGATTAAATTGAAAATGTCAAAACGAATTTTTAAGTCCTCAAAACATCCCCATATGATTTTAAAATTATGTCAAAGTTAAAAACAAGTTTTCAAATATTTTCCTAAGTGTTTAAAGGCAAAACAGTGATTTTCAAGTCTCTGTTTCGAAACGGCCTAAGGCGTTTCGAAACATTTTCATCACTACCAACCCCTGTTCCGAAACGTGTATCGAAACGGCTTTAGAACACTTGAACCCGTTTCGAAACGGTCTCATACGTCGATACTGTTCTTCATTTTTGATTTGAAAACTATAACGGTTGCAACATTTTTTAACTGAATATTTAAAGATCAATAGGGTGTTTCGAAACGGGCTCAACCAGTTTCGAAACGACCCTTGACAGTAGCAAAACCGTTTCGAAACGAGGCCAAGCGTTTCGAAACTGTTCTTCATTTTGATTTGAAAATATGACCGTTACAATTGTTTTTAACTGATTTTCTGAAACGTTAGGGTGTTTCGAAACGGGCTCAGGCTGTTTCGAAACGACCCTTGACAGTGGAAAAAGTGTTTCGAAACGGCTCTAAAGCGTTTCGAAACGGGCTCTTAAATGCACCCCAACGGCTCTTTCTATTTTAGTCCGTTCCGAAACAGGTACCTCGCGTTTCGAAACGGGTTCTTGCAGACTGCATTTATGGAGGTGAGATAACATCCCCAACGGCTCTATTGATGAGTGCAACAACCACAACGGCTAGAAATCAATGAGAAGGTATAAAAGGGACCTCTAAAAGCTCCAGCAACAACTATTGATCCAAAAGCAAACATCCAAACATCAAATCCAAGCAATTGTGCAAAAATCTCATATTGTCTAGAAACCCCAATTGTAATTTTCATTCTTATCTTGTTCAATTGGGTTGAGTGCTTGTAATTGGGCTACAATTTGTATTGAGAGATACTCTATTAGCCATCACACTCTTTGTTATCTTGTTATGAGGATTGGGTTAAATTTTGGGTAGAAAATTTAACCGAAATTGTAAGGGTTGCCTCTTTAGCCTAGAAAAGGGGAAGAGCAATTAGTGGAATTGTTGCAAATCCTTAGTGAAGCTAAGGTAGTGGATGTAGAGTTCATTTGGAACTTGAACCACTCTAAAATCCCTTGTCAATCTTTTTAATTTGTAATTTCCACCACACAATCTTTAAAAATCCAATTCACCCCCTCTTGGTTTATATCGATCTTTCGATCCACTCAACACATTTTTTTCAAAAGTGCACAATTCTGAAAACACCATTTCCATTTTGGTCATTGATTCTTTAACAACTTATAAAACTCAATGGGGTGCATTGGGCCGGCATGATGAGACATGAAGGAAATAGCCATTTATTATCTGAGCAAAGAATTATCAGTTGTAAAATGCAGTATCCACTAATTCAAAAGCCGTGTTTCTTCGGTAGCTCAAGGGCTCAAAAAAATATGTTGTATCATTCTGCCTACTCGTTCTCAAGAACCGATCCTTTGACACTCTTGATGAAAACACTAGCATTGACTAGAGAACGACTCACTGGCAAATATTACTATCAGAGTTTGATATTGGGTTTCTTGGCGAGATGTGCTTCAGATAATCCAGAGTCCTTGAAATTTAATCTCCCAAATGAGGATATGATGTGCATAACAGAAGGAAAAAGAAAGTGAACCCCTAGGAAGGTTATATTTGAGAGAGCATACAATGCCTTTTGCTGTATAATGCAAATTTATTCTAAAAACCTCCAAAGACACCATGTTATCCTGGTTGAAACGTGTCGTTTACGTGTCAAGAATAACATATATAATTTCCTTCTTCCGAATAATAAAATAAATAAAGAAATTAAATGTAGACAAGGAAGTAGGAGTCGAACCCACAGGAACTTAGAACTTTCCTTGTCACGCTTTTGTAGTTTCTGAACCAAGAGTTGTTGATGGAGCTATGTTGATGTGATTTAGGTGGGGGTTTGTTTGCAATGAAATGTAATTGTTTAAAAAAGTAAAGAAAGATTTTAAATGATTGAAAGTTAATATAGAGATTTTCAGCCTCGGGCTTTCGCGTTGACTCGTTCTACTCGGTTCCTTGGTAAAGAATTTTAACTTCAGAAATCATGTCGGTGAAATCACTACAAGGATCTATCCTTGAGTTTTTGTTTGTAAATTGAATTTCCAAAATCAATTTTTAGTTTCAGTTTTAAGTATTTGTTTAAACCAACTCAATGTTTGAGAAAACAAAATCTTTTAAGCTTATAACCGACTCGAAATGTTTTTTCTATAAAAAACAGTTCGATCTCAATTTCCCTTAGTAAATACTTTACTAAGTGTGATCCCCGGAAGTCAGACTTGTTTCCATAACCGATCCTTCCTCCCACTAGATAGATCAAAACAATTTCTTGACCAAAATCAATCTTTTGGTTGAAAAACCATTTTGATTTTAAGAACGAAGTTCGAAGAAATTGAGAAAAGACTTCCGAAGTGTTTGAAGTGTTGTTTCAAACATCGCCTTGTGAACGCATCATTGCTTAAGCCTTTGGCTTAGAAAAGATTTAGCTTTGCATGATTATTGAATTGACCATGCTTAGCATCATTTTTTTCCAAAGAGAATAAAGTAAGAAAATAGAGAACTAAGAGAAATTTTATAAAAGAACCCAAGACAAATGAAGAACAAATGATGAAAGATGAGATGATTTGAGGCTTAGCCCAATGGGGTATTTATAGTCATAAAAAACCCTTAAAATCCTAAGAGATAAAAGATAAAATAAATTCAAATTACAAAAGATAAATCCTAAAAATATTTTAAGTTAAATAAAAGAGATAAATCCCAAGTCATTATCTAAATCATGGCCGATAAGCTATCATCCCGAATCTGATAAGCTATCGGAATGTCCTGATGATCTTTCACTTCTGCCGCCACATCATCATCCAATCATCACTGTTGCTGACGTCATCCTCTTGTGCTGCTGATATCATCTGTTGACGTGTCGCCGAGTCGGTGCATTCATGCCCACTAATCCGGTCATGAATTCAGAAAACTTGCAGATTTCAACCTTTTTCGTAGTATTTCGCAGCAACAAGGTCCTGCGCAGTAAATCGCGTAATGAGCAACAATTCAGCACCACAAAGCTACTACTTAAGTATAATTAACACAAAAATAATGACAAAACTAGTCACTAATCAAATTCCCTCTCACTTATCCAATGCTTGTCCTCAACTATCTCAAAATTAAAAAAATCTAAGCTCAAGTTGTCATCCTTAATTTCACGAAGTCTCAAAGTTTCAGGTATGACTAAGTATCTAAACATGAAAGAAAATAAGGAGCAAATAGATAAATGACAAGATTTAGAAATAATTTAAGAAAAAACGACATTCCAATACCATGCTAACAACAATGATGCAAACCAAGTACCCTCACAAGGAATCACTCATGTCACTCAAAGTGTTTAAGGGTAGAGAAAATCGCTCGAGCCAAAACTAATTAGAGCATTACCATATGCTTGTGGTTAAATCTAATCTCCACTACTAAGTATAAATGTGATGCTAAAATCAAGAGGTCTTAAAAGGGTTGTAACGGGGCTAAGGTTCGGGTATGATAAAGGCCGAAAAATAGGGGTTAAAATTCAAGACAAAAATCATCCCAAAAATTTATTCGAAACTGTTTTTTTCTTCTTTTTTTTCTCATTCAAATCAAAACTGTTCTGCAATATATATATATTTTTTGAACTGCACTGCTATATTTTTTTCTGCTCCTTTTACTGCAGATTCGAGTAATTTTCTGCATAATTTTTTTCTACACTACATATTCGAAGCAGTTTCTGCATAGTCTTTTTTCTGCTTTGTTGGACTGCATGATTCAAATATGTTTTTTTAGACAAAATTTTATTGAAAAATGGACAAAAATAATGGAGAATAAAAAACGGATTAGGCTAAAATATGGTGAATCTCAAGAAAAAAACCAAGGCTCAAAATTGGCAATCTATGGGAAAATAATCAAAGGGTAGGCAATTTTTTTGGGAAGAGAAAGGGTTAAAACCTAGTGCCTCAATCACATTTAAGCATCATACTCAAATAATGTAATCTCAAAATGAATTTAAACCACACGTTCTAGAAATGCAACTAATTAGCTAGGCACACTCAAAGAAACAAAGAGCAAAAATAATGCATGCTCATTAGGCTCAAAAACTCACAAAAATGGTCTTGTGTACATAGGTAAGCATCATATCAATTAATAAAGTAAGGAATGTCATAAAAAGGATTTTATGGAAAAACTAATCATGCCAAAATCTACCATGCAACCTAAAATTTCTAACAAGAGAGATACAAAATCATACGGAAACAATGAGACAAGGACAAACTAATGATTTAAACAAGAAACTTAAATTAAATAAAATCAAGAGAACAAGAGAACAACCAAACGGATAAGCAAGAAAAAGAATTTGACCTAAATTCTTACTCCTCTCACTTAAGTTATTTTGTCCCAAAATGTAATATAAACCAAGAGAGGAAACAAAAAACTTCTTGATATTAGTGTCGGCCACATGTATGGAGTGCGATGACGCGGTAGTCTCGACTGAAAACATCGATTCTTGTGGTGCAGGTGTTGCAAAGGGTGGCGAGGGGTTGATTGGTGCAGCCGACGGATAAAAAAAGGTGAAGCGTGATGGTGGGGTTTGGATTTGGAAGTGGCAGATTGTGTGTTTTGGGAGAGGGGAATCGTGAGGGTTTAATTGAAAGTGGGGTATGTGTGTTTTTTCCTAATCATGTGGGGGGGAAATTTATGTAAAAAGAAAAAGGAAGAATTTGTGTTGAAAAGGGAATAGGTGTGGGGTTTACGGGGGAATTTAAAATTTAAAGGGAAATGATGAAAAAAAAAAGGAAAAAGATAAGGATAAGGGGGAAATAACAGGTAAATGGTGGCGGAGGGGTTTGGGTTTGGCTAATATGCACCAAGAAAGAGAGAGGGGTTTTGCTAACATGCACCCTTAAAAATGGTCGCTACACTGCTGATCACGCGTATAATATTTCCATAGACCGAAAATTATGCTTTGTTCGACCAAAATTACTGTAATTATCTTCATGAAAGTTTGATTCAGAATACTTGGGGTACCTGAAAAAAAAATTAAAACGATAATTAAAATATGACAAAAACAAAATAAATAGAAAATAGAAAAAAATAGAAATTAATCAAAATAAAATGGGTTGCCTCCCATTTAGCGCTTTATTTAACCTCGTTAGCTCGACGACCTTATTCAAATGACTGGTTCAACCAAATGAATTTCTTCGACTAGACCAACCGGGGCATTCTCATAATATGATTTGAGTCGTTGTCCGTTAACTTTAAATTGCTCTCCGAAATTACTTTTGATTCCACCTCACCATGTGGAAAAATATCAATTACCATGTAAGGTCCGAGCCATTTTGATCGTAATTTTCCTGCAAAAAGTTTTAACTTAGAATTAAACAATAAAACTTTTTGACCGATATAAAAAGATTTAAATGCAATATTATGATCATGAAAATCCTTATTTTTTTCTTTAAAAATTTTTGAACTGTCATTAGCATTTTTCCGAATTTCCTCTAACTCTTGGATATCGAGTTTGCGCGTTTCGCCAACTAGATCCATTTCCATGTTGCAATGTTGAACTGCCCAACGCGCGCGGTGCTCCAATTCGACCGACACAGCTTACTAAAAACAAGGTAATAAGGAGACATCCTGATAGGACCTTTATACGCTGTCTGATATGCCCATAATGCGTCATTCAGCTTAACGCTCCAATCCTTCCGATCGAGTTTCACGATCTTTTCAAGAATGGCCTTGATTTCGCGGTTTGATACCTCCTCCTGACCATTCGTTTGCGGATGGTACGATGTCGCGATGAGTTGGGTAACGCCAAATTTTTTCATTAGCGCATCGATGACTCGATTGATAAAATGTTTCCCTCTGCCGCATATCAGCGCCTTCGGTGTGCCAAACTTGGAAAAATACAATCTTTTAGAAATCTGACAGTGGTTTTAGCATCATTATTTTTGTAGCTTTCGCCTCAACCCATCGTGAAACATAATCAAAAGCTAAAATAATATAAAAATTACCAAATGATGATACAAATGGCCCCATATAATCTATTCCCCACACATCAAATATTTCGCAAACATGAATAGGATTTAGGGGCATTTCATTACGTCGGCTCAAGTTACCAACTCTTTGACACTTATCACATGATTTGCAAAATAAATGTGTCACGAAAAATATTAGGCCAATAGAATCCACATTCAATAATTTTGTGCGCTGTCCTTTTAGGTCCATAGTGTCCACCACATGAATATGAATGACAAAAATTAAGGATAGAATTTACATCGTATTCGGTTACACATTATCATATTACCTAATCGGAACAATGTCTCCAAAGGTAGGGATCATCCCAAATGTAGAACATGGATTCCCTCTTAATCCGGTTAACTTCTGACATCGGCAAGTCGTGGGGCAATTTACCTGTTGCCAAATAATTCACTATGTCCGCGATCCAAGGCGTAGAAGCTTGCGCCATCATCAAGTTTTCTTTAGGAAACTCGTCATTAATGGGCGAGTTCGACATGGTTAGTGGGATTCGACTAAGGTGATCAGGCACTAAATTTTCGCTCCCTTTCTTGTCCTTAATTTCGAGATTAAACTCTTGAAGGAGTAAAATCCATCGAATTAGCCTCGACTTTGCTTCCTTCTTGCTCATAAGATACCGTAAAACTGCATGGTCAGAAAAAACAACTATATTAGTTCCAAGCAAATAAGAACGAAACTTTTCTAAAGCAAAAACTACAACAAACAGTTCTTTTTCTGTAGTCGAATAGTTGCGTTGTGCTGGATCAAGCGTTCTTGATGCGTAGGCGATGGCATGAGGTTCTTTTCCTTTTCTTTGACCGAGTACCGCTCCAACACTAACATCCGAGGTGTCGCACATAATTTTGAATGACAAGTTCCAATTAGGAGGCTGTACTATTGGTGCGGATACAAGTTTCTCTTTAATAGTATCAAACGATTTCCTGCATTCAGAGGTAAAGTTAAACTCTACATCCTTTTGCAGTAACCGATACAGTGGCTGCGCTATCTTTGAGAAATCTTTTATAAACCGCCTGTAGAAACCTGCATGACCAAGGAAAGAGCGAATATCCCTCACAGTAGTGGGGTATGGGAGTGAGCGTATAACATCCGTTTTAGCTTTATCAACAGAAATCCCTTTAGAAGAAACTATATGTCATAACACTAAGCCTTTATTAACCATAAAGTGACATTTCTCACAATTAAGCACAAAGTTAAATTCAATGCATCGTTTTAAGACATTAGTTGAATTTAATAAACACTCACCAAACGTATTACAATATACAGTGAAGTCGTCCATAAATACTGCGATCGATTTCTCAACATAATCCGAAAATATACTTACCATACATCACTGAAACGTAGTCGGTGCGTTACATAGTCCAAACGGCATTCGCCGATAGGCGAAGGTTCTAAAGTGGCATGTAAACGTAGTCTTCTCTTGGTCCTTAAGAGCTACGGGGATTTGAAAGAATCCTGAAAAACCATCGAGACAACAATAGTGAGATTTACCAGCTAATCTTTCAATCATTTGATCAATATATGGTAACAGAAAGTGATCTTTTCGAGTTAAAGAGTTCAACTTCCTATAATCTATGCAAACTCGCCATCCATTCTAAACTCGAGTTGGAACTAGCTCACCTTCGTCATTTTTTATTATTGTGATGCCAATTTTCTTAGGAACGACATGAATAGGACTTACCCACTCGCTATCCGAAATTGGATATATTATGTCGGCGTCTAGAAGTTTTTGAGTTTCCGTTTGCACTACCTTCATCATTGGATCATTCAATCGGTGTTGACCTTGTTGAGATGGCTTCCCCCTTCCTCGATTTTGATCTTGTGCATACAAGTCGAGGGGCTAAGTCCTTTAATATCCACAACCGTCCATCCGATTGCTTCCTTGTATTGGCGCAGGACTGTCACAAGGTCGTCTTCCTCTCCGGTCAACTCATTCGAAATGATAACCGGTAAGGTATCATTATCTCCCAAAAAGGCATACTTAAGTTGAAAGTGTTAATTCAATTGATATTATTGATCCAAGTTTATCTTTTCGTGCCCGGTGAGTTTTCACTTGGTTGTGCAGAGCTCTTTAAGAAAACGAGCATACCTTGGCACTTGTCGAATGACTTTTAAGAGGGGAATGTTTACTTGAACTTTTTTAAATACTTCTACGATCTCCTTCTCTTCGGCTCTTTTGTCACGTTTCACCAATCTTGATGAAAAGGGAGGTGTGACTACAAGGGGTGGCGAAGGAGTAGGAGATGGTGGTAAGGGGTTACCTTGTTTTTCGTTACCTTCTTTTGTGGGTGGATTGTTGTCTTTTGGTGGCTCTTTCGGTGCTATAACGGTCTCACTGCGGAGAGTAATTGCACTAACATTTTCTTTAGGGTTAGACTCCATCTGAGAAGGTAACCTCCCTTGTGACTCCATTCTTCCTAATCGTTGGGCAATCTGATTTATTTTCTTGTCCATCTCATGAAAATGGGCCTCCGTGCGGTTTTGGAATTTTTTTGAGACATAGCCAACCGCTTTACAATGGACTCTAGGTTCGACTTTTGTTGAAACTGTTGGTTAGGCTGCCTTTGCTGATATTGTTGTCTTTGATTCTGCGCAAACCCTTGGTCTCTCCACCCTTAAATGGCAGTAGGGTAGTACTATTTTTTATGGGATCCCGGAAAGTTCCCCATTTGTTTCACTTGTTCGATATCTTCTTCTTGGATCATCGGGCAACAGTCCGTTGGGTGTTTGGGGCTTGTGCATATCCCACAAAGTCTAGAAACAATCTTTCTATCTGCAACCAAAGTTTGAACAATTTAAGCTAATTTATCAATCTTGCTTTCTTATGAAATGATACCTACCTCATTAACTCTTCGAGATGGTTCACTCGATTGGTGGAAGCATTGTGAGTTGGCTGCCATGGTTGAAATCAATATCCTTGCTGTCGTCGAAGTCATATTGACTAGGGCTCCTCCACTAGCTGCATCAACTACTTTCATATCTGTAGGGGTTAGTCCTTCATAAAAATATTGAATAAGTGTTTGATCTGACAAATCGTGTTGCGGGCAATTTGCACATAGCTTCTAGAAGCGCTCTCATTATTCATAAAGTGTTTCGGTATCCTTTTGTCAGATACTTAGAATATTTCGCCTCATTTCGCTTGCTTTAGCGGCTGGAAAGAACCTGTCAAGAAACAAGCGAGTCATTTTAGTCAAGGTAGTAACTGAGTTAGAACGTAAATCATAAAGTCAATCCTTAGCAATATCAGATAAAGAAAAGGGAAAGGCGCGAAGTTTAATTTGATCTGTGGTTTCGTAGTTGAGCAAACCATGTGGAAACTTCTTAAGGTGTTTGTGTGGGTTTTCTCTAGGTAAACCGTGGAAGGTTGGTAGGAGATGAATCAAGCCCGTTTTTAGTTGGAACGGTGTTTCACCATTCGGGAAGGTTATGCACAAGGGCTGATTGTCTTCTGTGCCCTGATCAGCTGTTGGATCGTCTGTTTGTTGTCTCCCATTTGGCTTCGTTCTTCAAAGTGTGTTTCGGGTTAGGATGATTCGAGATCTTGCTGGAATCGTTGTTGACACAACTTATATTGCTTCTCTCGGTTTCGTTGTGTGTTTTTTCGTCTTGCAAATGCTTCAATCTCCAGAATGAATTTAAATTGTTCTCCCAGAATTCTCCCGGTAATAAACAATAAAAAACAAACAGTAAAAGTTACCGAAGTCCCCAGCAACGACGCCAATTTTGACAGCGTCGTTTACGTGTCAAGAATAATATATATAATTTCCTTCTTCCGAATAATAAAATAAATAAATTAATTAAATGTAGATAAGGAAGTAGGAGTCGAACCCACGGGGACTTAGAACTTTCCTTGTCGCGCTTTTTTAGTTTCTGAACCAAGAGTTGTTGATGGAACTATGTTGATGTGATTTAGGTGGGGGTTTGTTTGTAATGAAATGTAATTGTTTAAGAGAGTAAAGAAAGATTTTAAATGATTGAAAGTAAATGTAGAGATTTTCAGCCTCGGGCTTTCGCGTTGACTCGTTCTACTCGGTTCCTTGTAAGGATTTTTAACTTCGGAAATCATGTCGGTGAAATCACTACAAGGATCTATCCTTGAGTTTTTGTTTGTAAACTGAATTTCCAAAATCAATTTTTAGTTTCAGTTTTAAGTATTTGTTTAAACCAACTCAAGGTTTGAGAAAACAAAATCTTTTAAGCTTATAACCGACTCGAAATGTTATTTCTATAAAAACAGTTCGATCTCAATTTCCCTTAGTAAACAATTTACTAAGTGTGATCCCCGGAAGTCGAACTTGTTTCCATAACCGATCCTTCCTCCCACTAGATAGATCAAAACAATTTCTTGACCGAAATCAATCTTTGGGTTGAAAAATGATTTTGATTTTAAGAACGAAGTTCGAAGAAATTGAGAAAAGACTTCTGAAGTGTTTGAAATGTTGTTTCAAACCTCGCTTTGTGAACGCGTCATTGCTTAAGCCTTTGGCTTAGAAAAGATTTAGCTTTGCATGATTATTGAATTAACCATGCTTAGCATCATTTTTTCTTCCAAAGAGAATAAAGTAAGAAAATAGAGAACTAAGAGAAATTTTATAAAAGAACCCTAGACAAATGAAGAACAAATGATGAAAGATGAGATGATTTGAGGCGTACCCCAATGGGGTATTTATAGTCCTCAAAAACCCTAAAAATCCTAAGAGATAAAAGATAAAATAAATTCAAATTAAAAAAGATATATCCTAAGAGATAATTCCTAAAAAATATTTTAAATTAAATAAAAGAGATAAATCCCAAGTCTTTATCTAAATCCTGGTCGATAAGCTATCAGAATATCCTGATGAGCTTTCACTTCTGCCGCCACGTCATCATCCGATCATCACTGTTGTTGACGTCATCCTCCCATGCCGCTGACGTCATCCGCTGACGTATCACCGAATCGGTGCATTCATGCCCCAATTCATGCCCACTAATCCGGTCATGAATCCAGAAAACTTGCAGATTTCAGCCTTTTTCCTAGTATTTCGTAGCAGCGAGGTCCTGCACAGTAAATAATGTAATGAGCAATAATTCAGCACCACAAAGCCACTACTTAAGCATAATTAACACAAAAATAATGACAAAACTAGTCACTAATCACTGGTCGTGATTGATCACCTTACCAAGTGGATGAAAGCTGCTTCATATGACGGTATTACAAGAGTAACAACTTGCAGGATGCTGAATAGAGATTATTTTCGATCTGGTTTCAAAGAGAGAGTTGTCATTGATGTCGCCTCTAATCTGAAAAATAAGATGATATCAGAAGATTGGTGAACAGTTCAAGACAAATCATCATAATTTTGTGATTAATTACTCAGAGACGAATGGGGCAATAGATTCGGAAAACGTAAACACCGAAGAACTATCTCAAAGACTTGGAAAGACTGAAATAAGAAGCAGCATGACTAATTAGGGTCCAGATTCTGTCGTCGAGTATTGGTAGATGTGAAATTGGACGATGCAGAACAAGTAAAAGCTCGATAAGGTCAGTTGAATCTCATTGAATAGAGGAGACTAAAAGTAATTTAACATGGTTAGATGTACGATACGAGCTCACGACATTGAAAGTTTGTCCAAAAGAATTCCGAGAGGGGGATCTAGTGCTTGAAAAGATCTTGCCAAGTTTATAAAGATTTCCGTGGGAAATGGATGCCTAATTGGAAAGGGTTGCACATCAAGGATACCTCTTTTCGGAGGAGCGTTGATTTTAACCAGAGATGACCAGAGATGAGCCAAGTAATTTGATAAACTCAGACTCAGTCAAGAAGTATTACGCTCGAAAAATTAAAAAAGAGATTGAAAAAAGGAAAATAAAGAAAAAAAGCGGAGTGAAAACCCAAAAAGGGAGCTTCGCAAAATGAAAATATCTATGGTGAAAACCCAAAAAGAGCGCCTTAGATATAAAAAAAATCAAAATCAAAAGAATAAAAAATAAGAGAAAAATAAAAAAAATGGGGGGTTCAAGATGAAAATCCGCAAAGGGCGTCTTGAAACCAAATGAGGATTTGAGCTGAAAACTTGAAAAGGAAGTTCAAAAGCATTTGAGATTAGGCATCCGGCAAGAAACCTTCTCGGAATAAGCAATTATGAGTAAATTCGAGTTTGGAAGGCTCTATTTCAGTTGAAAGGGTCTCGCTCTGTTGCGTGTAAAAGTTTCTATCGCAATGTAGTGCAAGTGTACACGACGCAAGTAGTAAAGTGATACGTAAGTATCGTATATCGTCTCCACAAAGACTGAGCTAATAGATTTAACCTTGGAATTCTGCATAAGAAGGAAAAGAAATAGTTTAATTATTTGTCACAAGATAATAAAGAAGACTGAAAATAAAAGATGAAAATATTCAGAGTAAAGAGTAGGCTGGTATTGATCTGCTCCATAGTGCAGGTGTTTTCACTGTCTAAGACTTCTCTGTTCTGTCGTAGCGCCTGTCGCGGTAGCACCTGCTGCGGCAACGGTTTGTTGTTATCGCGGCAGCGAACACACAACTCAGTACTTCAAGCTTGGCAAGAATCCCTGTTATGCCTTGGCCTATCCCTAGGTCCAAGTCTGTCGATGAACACGTCTTTGATGATACCTTCCGGCGTGAACCAAAGGATGAACACCGATGTTGTTGAATTCTTCCTTAGCCACTTAACCTCGTCCTATCCCTAGGTCCGAGATAGTTCAACCATAAACTAGAGAACCCGTACTTATTCCTTTCATATACATAACTCTCCCGATATTAAGTAAATGTGTAATCTCACAATGCTCTCCCGATACTCTTGCAAGATGTTGAAAACCAGAATAAGCAAAATTGAAGTCTATTTTATTGAACAGAAAAAAATTCTAAAACAATGCAATCCTTGCAAACTACTTTACAGAATCAACCCTTAGCCCTAGGGGAAGTTTAGAACATGATGAGAGGGAGGAAATGACTAGGGTTTAGGGGAAGACGACTAGAGAGTAAGATCTCCTTCCCTAGGTCAATTACATGCCTTTATATAGGCCTTGGGTTCAAGTTTTCTAATATGGCAAGAATACAAGTTTAAATTAAAGTACAACTCTATTAAAGACTAAATCTTCAGAGTATATGTCTTTAATTCGTCCTTCCTTGAACATTGGGCTTGGCCTTCATTCTGATCTAGAGCTCAGAAAAATATAGGAGTGCTTCACGACAGACTGGCTTAATTTCCTCTTTCTGTCGAGCTCCACTTCACTTCTTCCCTTCACCATTGTTGTCGTCCTTAGCTGCCACGACAGCGGCCATGGCAGCATCCTTCTTCTCAGCTGCAATCCAGTGTTCTAGCTCTGCTTCTCCACTGCCCTTCATCTGCTACAGCAGCTACCTGCAAAAGCAACCAATTTCAGTAGAAACTGTGCTATTTAATATAATTGTGATGTATGAATGAAATCTATCCTAAATGTCATGGATTACGCTTGAATGCAGCAAAAATATGGGTTAAATAGGGGGTAAAATATAGAACTTTTACATACTCAACACACCCCAAACTCAAGTTTTTGCTTGCCCTCAAGCAAATATTACCTAACTTGAATTTTTTTTCTTTGGCTTAAATCAGTGAACTCTACATTACTTACCACTTGTATTCTATCAAGAATAGTACCTTGTCAGGCATTTCTGGACTCATTCGGCACCATTCTATAATTATTGTGATGTGTGTGGGTTTTGTGAACACTTATGCATCTAGACTACCTTAGTATACTAGAATAGTTATGTCTATAAACTTGAGGTTATGGCATTTCAATTTTTTATGGAGGCAATTCTTAGGCTCCTTTAGTTTTTTCTGACTCTTTATTTAACTGCATCTTTTCTGGAGGCAATTCTTAGGCTCCTTTAGTTTTTTCTAACTTAGCTCAAAAAGAAATATCCTAAAATAAGTGCAAGGCAGTTTTGCAAGCTATTGAGTCTGAATATTTTTTTTCTTTCTTTCTTATTGTCTTAGAGCCAGTGATAGGCACCTCTAGGGGCAGCTTTAAGTGGGTAAACATTCCTATTCCAGTGTACTAAAGTAATCTAAAAAACACAAGTGTCACAAAGAGTGTTTTATAAGGTAGAATCATAGCAAGGCTTTAAACAGATCCTAAAATTTCCTAAAGGCACTGTCACGACAGCATATGCCGTGGCAGGTAAGTGAAGTTCAAAAACTTAAGCCAAAATTTTCATTTTTTAAGCAAAAATAAACTAAACATTAGACACAATTTCTAAACATAAAGACACTTCATTAATGGAGGGATGCCACCCCCAAACTCAAGGGTTGCATTTCCCTCAATGCATGATGACAACATGAAAAAAAGAAAATAAAAAAAACATCACAATTATAAGAAAATAGCAGACAACAAATACAAGAAAAGGAACTTAAATTTTAAGCGCTGTCGTCGCTGCTGCTGCTGATCCGAATCTGCCGGCGGGCAGTGACTTTCCTCGTCGGTGCCGACAGATGGCTGGGAGAGGCAGAGGTTGTCTTGTTCTTAGCTTCCCTTGGAGGTTGTATGCGGGTAGGGGAGATATGGGTTGGTTTCTCCAACACCTGAACCTCCTCGGAAGAGCTGCTGCTGCTGCTGCCGCTGTCAGATTTTCCTTGGTCAGATGGTCTGACTCTGGTGTTTGGTTTCTGCCGTTTCATCGGGGTGAATTCCTTGGACATGTTCCTCTTGACAGAGGGCTCGTCATTGGATTCATCCCAAATTGAGGAAGAGGAGAAACCAACTATGTATCTATCAAGGTCGGACATGGGCTCTTTTCTTTTTTCTCCCCTGGCAGATGTTGTGGTAGTGTGGCTGTCGCCTGCAGCTGTCGTGACCGGTGTTAGGGTGGACGCGGCAGATGGTGTTCTTGGTGTGGCAGCAGGGGTAGGGGTATGGGCAGGTGTGGGGGCAGCAAAATAATGGTCGGGGAAAGCAGGAAACAGTACATCAGGAAAATTTGATTGGTTTTAATGAAATGTATCGTTTCTGTTGTGAAGTCCCAAATGAAGCTCATCAGGCCCAGCTGTCGTTCCTCCATTTTCTACAGGGCAGCAAGGATTTGGGTTGAGGAGTCTGCTGCAGTGGGCTGCCTTTGTTCTGTGGCGGCAGGCTCTGTTTGGGTGGGCTCTGTCGGCTCACCTGCCGCGGCAGTAGGGTTGAAACTGGATATTGGCATTGCAGCTTTCAGCTCCATCAAGCTGAGGATATTCCTCTCCGTCGATCCTTTTCCTTGGATTCTTAAATCCTCAGCAACTTCAGGGACGTTGTGGCCACGACAAAGGGCTGTTATGAGGTAGGGGAAGACGAGTGGTTCCGATGGCCAGTATGCACAATCCAAAATTCCCTCCCGAGCATATCTACCAACATTGATAGGCCTCTCGTTTAAAATTGAGTGGATGAGAGCTAACCTTGGTTGGTCTACCGTGCTGTTGTGTGAGGATGACATAATCCTCTTTTTAACAAATGCATTCCACAGCTTGGCTTCGGGAGTTAGTTGAACTCGTTTTACCGTCCTTAGATGTTTGAGATCGGTATTCCATTCGGTGTCTTCCTCGGTGAGTTCTGCCATGACATCATCATAATCTGTTGTCTCTAGGCTCTTCACAAATCTTTGGTGGTCGTCTTCCCTTCTGCCGACGTAGAAGCCATAAAGGGTGTTGATGTATTCTGGCTCAAAGGGTACTTCCTTCCCACGAACCGTCACTGCTGTCGCCTCCCTGTTGTCGATGGCAGCATAAAATTCTCGAACTAAGGTGACGTTCATCTCTTCTGGCTTCTCGGCAAACATTTTCCATTGTAGAGCTCTGATTTTACGGGCCATGAATGGTTTGAGCCCGAGATTCTCCGTTCTTGTGCTATAGATGAAACCTTTTTCTTCCCACATATCTCGGCTTTGGAAGGAGCTGGGAGTGGCTGCTGCTGGGGCAGAACCTGAGGCAGCACTGCGTCGGGTGTTTCTGGTACTCATGTTTGCAAGGGACTGTAGAAAAAAGATGAAAGCAAATGAAATTCTAGAGAGGAAACAAGTAGAGAGAGCAAAAGTGAGTGAAAAATGAATAGTAAAATGAGGTTTATATAGATGAGAATTTTTTTGCCCGTTGGAGCTGTAACGGCAGGTGCGAATAACAGAGACATCTGTTACGTGTTTTCTAACACGTCTGTCATGCGTTTCCGTATCTGCTGCACGTCTGTTACGCATTTGCGTGTCTGCTGTGATAGCGTGTTGACAAGCTGGATTTTCCGCGTCTGTCGCGACAGCTGTAACAACAGGCTCCTATTTTGGGCTTTTTGGGCTGATGGTGAGATGGTGGGCTGAGTTCACTTCTTCTCATCTCCTTTTCTCCTTTATTTCCTAAAAATAATAAAAATAAAAACTTAGTTCCTAAAAGTAAAATAATTCTAATTTCCTAATAAATAATAATAATAATAATAAAAATAAAATTAAGTTAAATTAGGGATGCCATGAGGGACATCTCCTAAAGTAACCACTTCCTGCATTCTTGGGGCTTCAGTCCACTGATAATGCTTCAATCTTTGTTCGTTGACTTTAAATTGGTGCCCGTCTTTTAAAGATCTGATTGTGATGGCACCATGGGGAAAAACTTGCACCACTTGAAGCGGGTCGGACCATCTAGATTTTAACTTTCCTGGGAAGAGTTTCAACCTAGAGTTGAATAACAACACAAGCTGCCCTGGGTAGAACTGTCGTGGTAGCAGTTTCTTGTCATGCCACTTCTTTGTCTTGTCCTTGTAGATCCTTGTGTTGTCATAGGCCATTGCTCGAATTTCTTCAATATCATTCAAGTCAAGTAGCCTTTTCTGTCCTGCCTTTTCCAAGTCCATATTCACTGCCTTAATGGTCCAGTATGCTCTGTGCTCAATCTCAACAGGTAGATGGCATGTTTTTCCATAAATCAGCCGGTAGGGTGACATTCCCAATGGAGTTTTAAACGTTGTTCTGTAGGCCCATAGTGCATCATTGAGGTGTAGAGACCAGTCCTTCCGAGTTAGTTTAACCATCTTTTCAAGAATGTTCTTTACCTCTCTGTTGGATATTTCGACCTGTCCATTAGTTTGAGGGTGGTATGTTGTTGCGATCCGATGTTTGGCACCATATTTCTTTAAGGCAGCAGCTATAATCCTATTATCAAAATGCCTCCCTTCATCACTGATGATCGCCTTGGGGATGCCAAATCTGGAAAATATGTTCTTATGCAAAAACCTCTAAACAGTCTTGGCATCGTTTTTCTGTTTAGCGATCGCTTCAACCCATTTGGACACATAGTCCACTTCCAGGAGGATATATAAGCTCCCACATGATGATGGGAATGGTCCCATAAAATCAATCCCCCAAACGTCGAAGATTTCGACTTCAAGAATGTTTTGCAGCGACATCTCATGTCTTCTTGAGATATTTCTAGTCCGTTGACATTTGTCACAGTTTTTGTAGAATACCTGAGCATCCTTGAACAGTGAAGGCCAATAAAAACCAGACTGCAAAACCTTGGCAGCAGTTTTGTTACCACCTAAATGTCCTCCATATTGTGAAGCATGGCAGTGATGAAGCACAGCTTCCTGCTCATCCTGTGGTACACATCTCCTGATAACCTGATCTGCACAACATTTGAAAAGAAGAGGTTTGTCCCAATAATAATGCTTAACATCATTTTGGAACCTCTTCCTAGCTTGATAGTTAAGGTCAGGAGGAGATATTCCGCTAACTAAATAATTAACAAAATCATCATATCAGGGGAGTTCAGAAAACTTACCTGCCGCCATGGCTGTCGCGGCAGTGCTTGTGGCAGCGAACAGCTGCTCGTCTGGGAAGGTTTCCAGTATTTGTGTTTCGTCTGTTGGGAGACTCTTTCCCTTCTCCAATCGTGACAAGTGATCTGTGACTTGGTTCTATGTCCCCTTTTTATCCTTGATCTCAAGGTCGAACTCTTGCAGTAGCAGAATCCAACGTATCAGTCTAGGCTTCGCATCCTTTTTGGCGAACAAATACTTTAGTGCAGAGTGGTCTGTGTAGACTATGACCTTCATTCCAAGTATATATGAACGAAACTTGTCAATCGAGAACACCACAGCTAGCAGTTCCTTCTCTGTTGTGGTGTAGTTTACTTGGGCGTCATTCAGTGTTTTGCTGGCATAGTATATAACATGGAAGAGCTTGTCCTTCCTCTGCCCAAGTGCTGTCCCAACAGCATAGTCACTAGCATCACACATGATCTCAAATGGTAGTTTCCAATCTTGTGGTTGTACTATCAGGGCTGTTACAAGCTTTTCTTTCAGAACTCTGAATGCCTCAATACATTCAGTATTGAAGTCGAAGGGACGGTTCTGCTCCAACAGGTGGCACAAAGGCTTGGTGATCTTCGAAAAGTTTGCGATAAACCTTCGATAAAACCATCATGCCCTAAGAAACTCCTGATTCCCTTGACTGTGGTGGGTGGCGGCAACTTTTCAATTACCTCAATCTTAGCTCTATCGACTTCTATGCCGCGGAAGCTTACTTTATGGCCTAGGACTATCCCTTCATCCACCATGAAGTGACATTTCTCCCAGTTCAATACCAAGTTCGCTTTCTCGCATCTCTCGAGCACTTTCTGTAGGTTGCCTAGGCAGCTTTCAAAATTGTCTCCAAAGATAGAGAAATCATCCATGAATATCTCCAGGAAATCCTCCACCATGTCAGAGAATATTGCCATCATACACCTCTGAAAGGTTGTTAGTGCATTGCACAGTCCAAATGGCATTCTCCGAAAAGTGTAAGTACCGTATGGGCAAGTGAACGTCCTCTTCTCTTGACCCTCCAGTGCGATGGCTATTTGGTTGTAACCTGAGTAACCATCAAGAAAACAGTAATAAGGCTTTCCCGCTAGTCTATCAAGCAATTGATCAATAAAAGGCAGGGGAAAGTGGTCCTTCCGGGTAGCTTTGTTAAGCTTCCGGTAGTCCATACAAACCCTCCAACCGGTCACAGTCCTAGTTGGGATTAACTTGTTTTCTTCGTTGGTCACCACGGTTATTCCTCATTTCTTCGGAACGCACTGTACCGGGCTCACCCACTTACTATCCGAGATGGCATAAATTATCCCAACATCTAGCCATTTGATAATTTCTTTTCGGACCACTTCTCGCATAGCATCATTCAAACATCTCTGGGCATCAATGGTCGGCTTGTGATCATCCTCTAAGAGGATTTTATGCATGCATAGTGCCGGACTTATGCCTTGGATGCCGGCTATCGTCCATCCAATAGCCCTTTTGTGCTGCTGCAACATCCCTATCTACTGTTGTTCCTGTTCCTGCATCAACTTGGAAGATATGATTACCGGCAACGTATCATTTAATCCAAGATAAACATATTTGAGCTGCCCTAGCAGGGGCTTAAGATCTAGAACATGAGGCTCTACAGTTGATGGCTTTTGGACGATATGTTCATTCGAGGTATAGTTAAGGGCTCAAATAACTTACCTGGACGATTGCCTATCCAGTTTACCTCCTTATGACCTTCAGTATCAGATATGTCAGAATCTGAGGAGCTGTTGTCGTCGTCGCTGCCGTGACAGCCTTCTATATGGCTGTTGGGGCAGTGGCCAAATTTGATGTCATGGCAGCCCGACCTGATGCAGGGTTGGTCAAGGATAACTTCAGTGATAGCCTTGCATTCCTCTACTGCATCAGCGTGCTTTATTGCTTGGAGAACATTCAGCCTGATCTCTTGATCATTCACTTTCATTATGAGTTCTTCTTTTTCTACATCAATCAGTGATCTTCCCGTGGCTAAGAAGGGTCGCCCCAGGATGATTGGTGCATTCTCATCTGCTTCACAATCTAAAACAAGAAAGTCAGCAGGAAAAATAAGTTTATCCACTCTTACCAGAATATCTTCTATCTTCCCTTCCAGATGTACGTAAGAGCGGTCTGCCAGCTGCAGTACGACTGTTGTGGGCCGTGCTCGTCCAATACCTAATTTCTGAAATACAGATTTGGGCATTAAATTTATACTAGCACCAAGATCACAAAGTGCCTTACCCACAAATTTATCTCCGATTATGCACGGTATTATGAAGCTCCCAGGATCCTTCTTTTTCTGGGGTGGATGCTTGTGCAGAATAGTCATGCATCCTTGTGTCAGTTTAACCGTCTCAAATTCCCGAAGTCTGGATTTCTTTGACATAGCATCATTGAGAAATTTGGCATAACCAGGCATCTCCTTGATAGCATCTAACAACAGAATATTGATGTGGACCTGCTTAAAAATATCATATATCTTCTTAAGCTGGGATTCCTGTTTCAACTTCTGTAACCGCTAAGGAAAAGGAGGTGGAGAACGGTAGTCTGCAATGCGCCCTTCCCACTACATTCGGATCTGAGGAGGCTTAGGTTCTTCATCCTTCTCTTCTGTCCCTTCTGCTGTCGTGGCAGGGTCACCGGCAGCAGGCTGTTTGTCGTCTGCCGGGGCAGCGTTCTCAGCAGTCGATTCTAGGGTTGGTTCCTTAACTGGTTCAACTTCCTTCTCTGGCCCTGGTAATTTCTTCCCAATCCTAGTTGTGATGGCTTTACACTGCTCATGTGTGGGTTGTCTAGCGTTTTCAGTATCGCTGGGGAATCCTCCATTCTGCCTCGGTTTAATATGCTGGGAAACCTGACCCATATGTGTCTCTAGTGATTTCAGAGTAGCTTCATGGTTGGTCATCCGCATCTCTGTTTTATCCATGAACGACTCAGTCTTCTTGACGAAGTGATTCATGTTCTCTATGTAAGTTCTTGTTTGAGACATAAACGTAGCCAAGGTTTGCTCCAAGATACTAGTCGTGGCTGCTGGTGGCTATTGCGGTTGTTGCCGAGTAAGAAGTCTAGGTGCCCCCTGATTTTGAGTGTTCTGTACTTGAGGATTCAGGGCATTGTTCGGGTTGCTCCATGAAAATTTGGGATCCTTTCTCCAGCTGGGATTGTAATTGTTGGAATTATAGTTCTGCTTGTTATAGCTCCCAACGTACATCCCTTCCTCTAGCTGTAGTGGGCAGTTCTCCGAACTATGATTCCCACTGCAAGTTTCACATACCTCTTCTGCAGCATAAACAGGTTGACAATCCTTCTTCAGCAGGTTCTCTACTGCCTTTGTGAGATATGCAACTTGTGTCTTTAAGGAATTATCGGCTTCATAATCCTTCACAGGTAGCGCTCTTTTACCTCTCTGTGATGTGGGGAATTGTTCTTTATTCTTAGCCAAATTATTTAACACTACCATGGCGTCCTCTGGATCTTTATCTAACAATAACCCATTGGCTGCTGAATCGATTCTCATGCGAGTCTGTAAGTTGGCAGCATTGTAGAATTTGATTACCTGATTCCAAACAGGGAATCCATGCATCGGGCAATTCCTCAGAAGAGTGGCAAACCTGTCCCATGCCTCGTGTATTGGCTCGTCGTCTTCTTGTTGAAAAGTAGCAATTTCGTTACGTAATCGCTCAGATAAATGGGAAGGATTAAAACGAGACAAAAATTCACGAGTTAAATCTGCCCAAGTTCGTATTGAACCCGGCGTTAGTTTATTCCACCACGTTTTAGCTATGTCCCTCAATGAATGAGGAAATAACCGAAGCCTCAGTATCTCCGGATTTACTCCTGGTAGTCTAAACGAACCACATATTTCCTGGAACGTTGTTAGATGTTCCCTCGCATCCTTTGTAGCAACACCACTAAATTGGCCAGCGGAATTAATCATGCTGAACATGACAGGTTTCAGCTCGAAATTCTCAGCTTCCACATCTGGCAGGGTAGTCTCTAGTTCCACATGATCATTGATCATGTAGTCTCGGTATGACCGACGTGCGGCCACAACAGGAGGATCGGCAGGTTGTCCGTTTCCTCCATCTCCGACAGGATCTTCAGGACCTCGGAGATTCTCTTGGGTGTTCCTCTTGTCTTCGCGTCTTTCGTTCACCATTGCTTCTAACTGTTCCTCCAAGTACTCGTTTCGTTCTACTAGGAGGCGGACTTGTTTCCTGAGATTGCAAGTTCTTACGATTTCAGGATCTAACTACTGCTCAGGTTCTTTTCCTCGTTGAGATCTGCGCATAAGCAAACAAAAGACCTTGTGAAAAGCACAATGTGAACAATCCAAGTAAAAAATCAGAAAATAAAAGAAAGTGCAGTAAACGTAGGGTAAAGTTATGTTGTCAGTCCCCGGCAACGGCGCCAAAAACTTGTTGCGTGTAAAAGTGTCTATCGCAATGTAGTGCAAGTGTACACGACGCAGGTAGTAAAGTGATACGTAAGTATCGGATATCGTCTCCACAGGGACTGAGCTAATAGCTTTAACCTTGGAATTCTGTACAAGAAGGAAAAGAAATAGTTTAATTGTTCGTCACGAGATAATAAAGAAGACTGAAAATAAAAGATGAAAATATTCAGAGTAAACAGTAGGCCGGTATTGATATGCTCTGTAGTGCAGGTGTTTTCACTGTCTAAGACTTCTCTGTTTTTTCGTAGCGCCTGTGGCGGCAGCACCTGCTACGGCAGCGGTCTGTTATCATCGCAGCAGCGAACACACAACTCAGTACTTCAAGCTTGGCAAGAATTCCTGTTATGCCTTGGCCTATCCCTAGGTCCAAGTCTGTCGATGAACACGTCTTTGATGATACCTCCCGGTGTGAATCGAAGGATGAACACCGATGTTGTTGAATTCTTCCTTAGCCACTTAACCTCGTCCTATCCCTAGGTCCGAAGTAGTTCAACCATAAACTAGAGAACCCGTACTTATTCCTTTCGTATACTTAACTCTCCCGATATTAAGTAAATGTGTAATCGCACAATGCTCTCCCGATACTCTTGCAAGATGTTGAAAACCAGAATAAGCAAACTTGAAGTCTATTTTATTGAACAGAAAAAAATCCTAAAACAATGCAATCCTTGCAACCACTTTACAGAATCAACCCTTAGCCCTAGGGGAAGTTTAGAACATGATGAGAGGGGGGAAACGACTAGGGTTTAGGGGAAGACGGCTAGAGAGTAAGATCTCCTTCCCTAGGTCGAATTACATGCCTTTATATAGGCCTTGGGTTCAAGTTTTCTAATATGGCAAGAATACAAGTTTAAATTAAAGTACAACTCTATTAAAGACTAAATCTTCAGAGTATATTTCTTTAATTCATCCTTCCTTCTTGCTTGGAGTTTCTTCCTTGAACTTTGGGCTTGGCCTTCGTTCTGATCTAGGGCTCAGAAAAATATAAAAGTGCTTCACGACAGACCGGCTTAATTTCCTCTTTCTGTTGAGCTCCACTTCACTTCTTCCCTTCACCATTGTTTTCGTCCTTAGCTGCCACGGCAGCGGCCATGGTAGCATCCTTCTTCTCAGCTGCAATCCAGTGTTCCAGCTCTGCTTCTCCACTGCCCTTCATCTGCTACAGCAGCTACCTGCAAAAGCAACCAATTTCAGTAGAAACTGTGCTATTTAATATAATTGTGATGTATGAATGAAATCTATCCTAAATGCCAGGGATTATGCTTGAATGCAGCATAAATATAGGTTAAATAAGGGGTAAAATATAGAACTTTTACATACTCAACACGCTCCTTCACACACTGGGTACATGGGGCATTGCATTGAACTTATCATGTTTGTCAAAAATATACTAATCCTTTAAGTGCAGGCAGAATATGAGGTGGCCTCGATACTTGATTAATGATGAAACGTATGACGAGGAAAATGACGCAACTTAGAGTGTCAAAAAAATTTAAACAAAGCTGCAAGAAAGTAACATAGCCAATTCTAGGGCAAAGAGAGAACATGAACCATCTTTTGGAGAAAAGCTACATCAGGATTTATCCACCAAAGGTTCAAAAGCAAAGATCATTACGTCAGAAGATTGTTACTTCTAAGGCATTGCAAGACATGAAAGCTTTGCGAATGTTAGAACGGACAAAGATGATGGTTGAATTCAAGAGTGAGGCAATACTACAGAGAACATTACAGAAGCATGTATGTCATCCCAAAAATGATTAACTCTTTTGGAACCATGGCCCATGAATATTAAAGGAGAGTGAAAAAGGGTGTAGATAATGTTGAATCCTACCCCAGTAATTACACAGAAATGAATGAATGATGAAATAATAGATCAAGCTATAGAGGCTTGCAAGTTCTCTGATGAGAGTTGGAACACGAGGGATCTTTGGACAATATACAACCAGGAACTATTATTAACAAAGTCTGTTAGCCGAGGAACAATAATTTTTATCTTTGTGCTCATGTTGAGATGTTTGGAACCACATAACCAACACATTATTATGGACTCTTGGATCAAAGGAGCACCATTGTTGTCTCTGTTGTTGCTCCAATTTGCTATGCTCACATGGAAATATCTCAGTTGGGACAATTTATGAAGTTCATAAATTCTTTTGAGACATCGTCGAGCCACAGTAGTATTATTGCACCTGGAATGTAACCCCCTCGTCCCGGTCTGGCCGGATGACCGGTCCGAGTAGGCCACATGGGGAAAACCGAAGCGAAACCCGTTAAGGTTCCCCCTCGGTTAGCAACCCTAAAATTTTCCTTTAAGTTAATCTTCTCTAAAGGCACATTAAATCCTATGTGAACACATCAGCGGAAGAATTGAGAAAAGGACACGCAACAGAACACAAGCCGACCATTAAACGGTCCAATTTTAATCTATTAGGCAGGCCGTTTCAAAACACCATTGAGGCGTATCGAAACACCTTGAGCAGGTCAACTGCCCCAAGCCCATACGAGGAGGCCGTATCGGAACGGAAGTCAACTGTTCCGAAACCCTCAGACCCGTTTCGAAACCCTTTCATCTCGGCAACTTCTTAGATTTCCAGTAGCCAAAATGTTCCGAAACCCGTATCGAAACAGGGGTTCACAGTGGCCAAACCGTATCGAAATGAGTTCCGATACGGGGTCCCTGAAGCCTTACTCGTTCCGAAACGAATCAGCCTGTTTCGAAACACGGGCTGTCTGCAACCTTCAAAAACTAGACTTAGGCATTTCTCAACAATTCCGAAGGCCCTAAACGACCCCAAGAAACACCCAGCATAAGCATACATGAACTAGAGGCATGGATCCTATATAAACATGCTCAAACACACAAGACATATGGTGAAACATCCATTCATGGCAATTATGCAAAGACAACATTACACATAAGGGCATGCTTGAAGACATTAAAGGCCAAAAGGCACAATTCATCACAATAATGTTTACATGCTATTCAAAAGCAACTTAAACATCCATAAGGGATGATATCACATAAGCATTTGGCAAGACATAACATGTTTACAATCTAAGTCAATTCATAAACATCAAACACATATATGAGTCATTCATCGCTCATACAAAACACACACTTGCCACATTGCTAAACTACTACATAATTGCTAAACCGTAATTGAGCAACAAAAACTTGGAAAGCCCCTTTTGCCTTGCTCCGAGCTAACACCACGCTAATGATCTGCATTGTTGAAAATGAGAGCGTATGCTAGAAGCTTAGCGAGGATGCTCAAAAACCGAAAACATCAACAATGCAGGGTTCAAGCATGCAATCCCATAATCTCACATACAACATACGTAGGTAAATCAACAAGTCAACCTAGCTAGTCTTTCAAGAGTCATAATATGACATCTCACAGCATACTAAGCTCAACATCATATATCAACACCATACATCACAATTATGAGAACAAGTTCAATTGGCCACTATTAGTTTACCCGAATGTGCGGATTTAATCTCAACAATCACATTACCTCGGTGGGATTACACTAATCACCGGACCTTGCATGGGCGGGAGTCCACTCATCACCACATGCCCTACGGATGGGATTCTACTCATCATCCCGTAGAATATAAATAAATTTCCGGTGGAATGTTACATCACCGTACTCCTCCTTGATGACTCAACGCCATCAAGGCCACGTACGTTTTGACTCAATTTGTGTGCACACTAATCCTAATGATCGATCATTTACAACCGGTAAGTTAATTAGTGCCAATTTCATTTACCACATCACATATCCACCATTCATGTCTCAAACTCATTATATATACATAGCAAGGCATACATATACAACCAATTCACACTTCACAATAACAAGTAGGCAATGGCATGAATAGCATAATAGAATTCAAGGAGTTAAGTTACCAATTTAACTCTCACATAGGAAAGGCCTACCAAGCACATTCCACCACATACACTACACACACTTGAACCAACTTTAAAACATATTTAAAGTCACTCACCACCCTTCCTTAGCAACCAAAGCAAGCCTCTTATAAGCCCGAATCCGATCCCGATGTTTCTCCAATGTCTCCTCTTGTTTCTAGCCAATCAAAAGACATCCATTACTTCACAAATCAATGCTAAAACTCAGTCATCAACTCTTCCCATAAACACAAGCCATACTTCAACAAATTCCAACCCAAGTAATCACCTAAAAGTCCATTTTCGTGCTCCCTTAAAACCTAGCTAAAAACTATATTTTCAAACACCCTAATGACACCCAAATGGTCCCAAAACACCTTCCTAACATCCTTAAACCATCAGCCCTTCAAATTAATCCTAAAACTCACCAAAAACCAAGTTTTAGACACTTCAATCATGGCCACAATGACCCATTTCGGGTTTTCACCCAAACTCACTCATTTCAACATATTATGTGTATTTCAAGGTGAATAAACCAAAACCCAACTTAATATTTCAAAACAGATTGAAAAACCCAATAAAAATCCATTCTTTCATTAAACTTGAAAATCACAAAAGTGGGTGGTTTTGAAATATAAAGCTATGCAAATGTAGAGGATGAAGAGGAGAGTGAGAATATGTATTTACCTTTGAAAATGACCTTGGGATGAAGAAGTAATCTAATGGAAAAGTGATTTAGGGTTTGGGGAGGGGTTTAAGAGCTTCCAACGTGGAAGAGGAGAAAAAGGGGAGTTGATCTCTTTATTTTTTTGTTCCTTTTTGAAACTAAAAAGGCTGTGTTCCTTTTCAAAATATTTTGGGTTAAATCACCAAATTGGTCTCTCCTTATTATTTAAAACCCAATTAACTCAAGCCAAGGTCAAATTAAAATTAATTTTATCGACTCAGACCCACTAACCTGACTAACTTCTAACCCCAAAACATGGGTGTTACAACTCTCTCCCACTTAAGGAATTTCGTCCCCGAAATTACCTGACTGAAAGAGATACGGAAACTGCCTTTCCATATCCTCATTCCTCTCCCAAGTGGCCTCGTCCACACCTCGACGTTGCCACCGCACTTTTACTAACTCAATTGATCTACCCCGCAACACTTTACTATCAGAAGCTAGGATCTCAACTGGTTCTTCTTCATAAGTCAAATACGGATTCAATTCAATCTCCTCTACAGGCATAACATGTGACAGATCGGACCTATACTTGCGAAGCATCGAAACATGGAATACATCGTGTATCTTCTCTAGCTCAGATGGCAAACACAACTGATAAGCAACTGGACCAACCCTCTTCACAATCTCATACGGTCATATGTACCTCGGACTCAACTTCCCCTTTCGGCCAAATCTCATTACTTTCTTCCACAGAGACACTTTCAGGAATACCTTCTCACCCACTGAGAACTCAACTTCCTTCCTCTTCAAGTCAGTATAGGACTTCTGCCTATCCGAAGCAGCCTTCAATCGATCGCAAATCAATTTTACCTTGTCAGTTGTCTCCTTGAGCAAATCTGGCATAGGTAACAACTTATGTCCCACTTCGGCCCAACAAACTGGAGTTCTACACTTCCGGCCATACAAGGCCTCATATGGAGCCATCTGAATACTCGACTGGAAGCTATTATTGTACGCAAACTCAACTAGAGGCAAGTGCTTCCCCCATGTACCCTGAAAATCAATGATGCAACAACGCAACATATCCTCTAAGATCTGTATAACTCTCTCTGACTGACCATCTGACTGAGGATGATAAGACGTGCTGAAGTTCAAACGGGTACCCAAAGCAGTATGCAGACACTCCCAAAATCGAGCTGTAAACCTCGGATATTTATCGAACACAATAGACTTCGGCACACCATGCAGTCTAACAATCTCACCAATGTACAAGTCGGCCAATCTATCTAAAGTGTAAGTAGTATTGACTGCCAAGAAGTGAGCACACTTCGTAAAACGATCTACTATCACCCAAACTGAGTTCTTCTTCGTATGAGTCAAAGGCAAACCCGAAACAAAATCCATGGTGATATTCTCCCATTTCCAATCCGGAATCCTCAACGGTTGCAACAAACCTAAGGGAACCTGATGTTCCGCCTTCACCCTCTGACACACTAAACACTTACTCACAAAGTCGGCTACATCTCTCTTCAAGCCAACCCAAAAGTACTTATTCTTCAAATCACGGTACATCTTCGTACTTCCAGGATGCATAGCAAACGGACTACTGTGGGCTTCAATCAAGATCGTGCGTCTCAAGTCACTGTCCTCTGGCACAACTATCCTATTTTTGAAACACAAAACCTCATCGGTACTGAAACTGTAGTCTGAAGATCTACCTTCGGCTATATCTTGCACGTGAGGTGCCAAAGATCTATCTAAGAGCTGCTTCTCTCTAATCAACTGGCCTAGTGTAGGTCTAACCTGAAGCTCGGCTATCAAGCCACCATCTCCGGACAAGCTCAATCTAGCAAACATGGCCCTCAAGTCTACGACTATCTTTCTACTCAATGCATCAGCCACTACATTGGCCTTACCCGGGTGGTACTCAATGGTAAGATCATAGTCCTTTAGCAACTCTAACCACCTACGCTGTCTGAGGTTCAAATCTCGCTGAGTCATAATGTACTTCAAACTCTTGTGATCTGTGTACACTGCGCATCTCTCACCGTACAAATAATGTCTCCAAATCTTCAGAGCAAATACTATTGCAGCTAACTCTATGTCATGGGTCAAATAGTTACGCTCATGGGTCTTCAACTGTCTTGAGGCATAAGCCACCACTCTCTTGTCTTGCATGAGAACACAACCTAGGCCTACATAAGAAGCATCACTGTAAACTACATAGTCTTTCCCAGACTCTGGCTGAATCAAGATCGGTGCTTGGGTTAAAGCTTCTTTCAATTTCTCAAAGGCTCTCTGTCTTGCATCTGTCCACTCAAACTGAACACTCTTCTGAAGTAACTGTGTCAATGGAGCGACTAACTTAGAGAAACCTTCCATGAATCTTCTATAGTATCCAACTAAGCCTAGGAAGCTACGTACCTCTGTTACAAACTTCGGTTGCTTCCATTCAACAATGGCCTATATTTTTTTCAGATCAACTCTAATCCCATCAGCTGACACTACATGTCCTAAGAAGGCTACCTCTCGGATCCAGAATTCACACTTGCTCTACTTCGAATACAACTGATGATCTAGCAAAGTCTTCAAAACTAGTCTCAAGTGTCGGTCATGGTCTTCCTCAGTTCGCGAATACACCAAGATGTCATCTATAAAAACAACTAAAAAATTGATCTAGGTACTGATGAAAAATCCTATTCATCATGTCCATAAAAGCAGCCGCTGCATTAGTCAACCCAAAAGGCATGACTAAAAACTCATAGTGACCATACCTAGTTCTAAAGGCCATCTTCGGTACATCAACCTCTCTTACCTTTAGCTGGTAGTAACCCGATCTCAAGTCAATCTTCGAAAAGACTGATGCTCCTCTCAACTGATCAAACAAATCATCAATTCTAGGCAAAAGATACTTATTCTTCACTGTTAACTGATTCAACTATCTGTAATCTATACACATTCTCATGCTTCCATCTTTCTTCTTCACAAACAAAACTGGTGCACCCCAAGGTGAAGAACTAGGTCGAATGAAACCTCTATATGTCAACTCTTGCAACTGAGTCTTCAACTCCTTCAATTCTTTTGGTGCCATGCGATACGGAGCAATCGAAACATGAGCTGAATCAGAATAAGTCTCAATAGAGAACTCTACCTCTCTATCCGGTGGTAACCCTGACAACTCTTCCGGAAACACACTAGGGAAGTCACACACTGTTCGGATGTCTTGAGGTCTAACCTCACTCATGTTAGGGTTCATCACATAGGCCAAGCATGCTTCGCATCGCAACCCAACTCAACTAACCTCTTAGCCTCTAGAACTGAAACTACATTTGATAAGATCTTCACGTTCTCACCCACCACTACAATCTCATAATCATCTGTGAGCCTCAAAGAAATCCTCTTAGTTTCAAAGTCTATCCTAGCTCTATGCTCCGTGAGCCAGTCCATACCCAGAATCACATCAAAACCAGAGAAAGGTAGCTCCAGCATATCCACTGGAAACACATGTCCCTGAACCATCAACGGGCACCTTCTGTACATTTTTCTAACTACTACCGTGTCCCCAAATGAACTAGTAACACTAACTCCTACCTCTAGCATTTCACAAGGCAAGATCAACGACTGTGCATGCTCACTCAATATGTAGGAATGTGTAGACCCAGAGTCAATCAAAGAAAGCAAACTCAAAGACTGTATCGAGAAGTTACCTGCGATCACATCGGTGTTATGCTGATGCCGACGCTGAGCGTAAACTCTGGCATGACCTCCGCCCTCCAGCTGAACTGCAACTACATGTGCTATGTTCCTCTGACCATCATTCCTCGGCTGGAAGTTACCTCTACCGTGCCCACGGCCTCTCTGAAAGTCATTGGCTCTAGCAGGAGCCTGAGTTGGTGCCTGCCCCACCTGATGTGGACAGTCACGCCTAATGTGGTCTCTAGCTCCACAACTCCAACACGAGTGGAAATTCCCCCAACACTCACCGGTGTGGTTCTTCCCGCAAGTAGCACATGTGGGCAACTTCCCACCAGCCCTCTGGCCCTGTTGGCCCCTACCGTGGTTACCGCCACCACGCCTATGATCATAATGATGCCTGTTGTCCCGATGCCTCTTGGCATCACCTCTATCAAAGTCACTGGAGCTCTTACCCGAACTAGAACCACCAGATCGTTTGGTCAAGCCCAAACTGTGCTCCAAGTCCTTGGCCCTTGCGACCAAGACATCAAAATCAGTGTAGTCTGAAGCTAGAGTATACCTCTTGATTTCTTCATTCAGCCCATAACGGAATCGGTTACATCGTTCCACCTCAGTAGGAACAAGCTCAGATGCATACTGACTCAGTCTGACAAATCGAATCTCATAGTTTGTCACAGTCATACTCCCCTGAAGCAAAGCCATAAACTCCCTCTTCCTCTCATCGAGGTATCGCTGACCCAAATATTTCTTACGGAATGCTGACTCAAAGAACTCCCAAGTAATCTCGGCCTCATCCATACCCGAAGTGATGGTGACCCACCAAGTGTAGGCATCACCCTGAAGCAAGGACTCAACACACCCTAACTTGCGCTCTCCGGTACATCCCATCTGTGCGAGGATACGGACAGTCTTCTCAAACCACAACTTGAATCTCTCCGGGGTAAACCCCCTGAACTCTTCGACCTCTAGACCACGGAGTCTCTCTAATGGCAAACCAGTGCCCTCTCCCTGATGATGTGCTACTGCCTAACCCCCAGCCACTGCAGCCTGAAATGCCCCGGCTATCGCCCGAACCAAAGGAGCTAAGTCTATTCCAGCCGGTCCTTGGCCACCTTGGCCTCCCTGAGGTCCCTCTTCTTCGGCCCCAGCCTCGCCTCCTACTCCTGGTGGAGGAGGTGGTGGTGGTGGTGGAGGTGGTGGAAGAGCTCAAACTCCAACCACAGGCTCTCCCACTTGAGTCTCAACTCTAACTACTGGCTCAACTCCTGGAGCCCCTGCCCGTGGTTCCGGTCGAACTATCCTTGGCCTCCCTCGTGGTCTCATGGTACAGCTAGCAAGATAATAACTACAACAACAAACAGATAAGGATTACGTTAGCCAAAGCAAGGGTCCAACAATGCTCAAGTACTCCCTTTACTATAAAATCTTTTTTAAATTAAGTAATAGTAGCAATGGGCACTCACTCTACACCAAACGCAACAACTCATGCTTCAAATCATCATGCGAACAGTCAAACAATAAGATTTCATGGCAAGGCATGCATCGAACAATACAATCTCTTAACCTATCAAGCTTACCTCACTTACCTGCCCGAGGTCTCGGTAACCTCAGGCTCTGATACCAACAAATGTAACCCCCTCGTCCCGGTCTGGCTGGATGACCGGTCCGAGTAGGCCACACGGGGAAAACCGAAGAGAAACCCGTTAAGGTTCCCCCTCGGTTAGCAACCCTAAAATTTTCCTTTAAGTTAATCTTCTCTAAAGGCACATTAAATCCTATGCGAACACATCAGCGGAAGAATTGAGAAAAGGACACGCAACAGAACACAAGCCGACCATTAAACGGTCCAATTTTAATCCATTAGGCAGGCCGTTTCAAAACACCATTGAGGCGTATCGAAACGCCTTGACCAGGTCAACTGCCCCAAGCCCATACGAGGAGGCCGTATCGGAACGGAGGTCAACCGTTTCGAAACACCCTCAACGGTCAACTTCTCGTGGTCAACGAGATTTTGACTGTTCTGAAACCCTTAGACCCGTTTCGAAACGCTTTCATCTCGGCAATTTCTCAGATTTCCAGTAGCCAAAATGTTCCGAAACCCGTATCGGAACAGGGGTTCACAGTGGCCAAACCGTATTGAAACGAGTTCCGATACGCGATCCCTGAAGCCTTACCCGTTCCAAAATGAATCAGCTTGTTTCGAAACACGGGCTGTCTGCAACATTCAAAAACCAGACTTAGGCATTTCTTAACAATTCCAAAGGCCCTAAACGACCCCAAGAAACACCCAGCATAAGCATACATGAACTAGAGGCATGGATCCTATATTAAACATGCTCAAACACACAAGACATATGGTGTAACATCCATTCATGGCAATTATGCAAAGACAACATTACACATAAGGGCATGCTTGAAGACATTAAAGGCCAAAAGGCACAATTCATCACAATAATGTTTACATGCTATTCAAAAGCAACTTAAACATCCATAAGGCATGCTATCACATAAGCATTTGGCAAGACATAACATGTTTACAATCTAAGTCAATTCATAAACATCAAACACATATATGAGTCATTCATCGCTCATACAAAACACACTCTTGCCACATTGCTAAACTACTACATAATTGCTAAACCGTACTTGAGCAACAAAAACTTGGAAAGCCCCTTTCGCCTTGCTCCGAGCTAACACCACACTAATGATCTGCATTGTTGAAAATGAGAGCGTAAGCTAGAAGCTTAGTGAGGATGCTCTAAAACCGAAAACATCAACAATGCAGGGTTCAAGCATGCAATCCCATAATCTCACATACAACATACGTAGGTAAATCAACAAGTCAACCTAGCTAGTCTTTCAAGAGTCATAATATGGCATCTCACATCATACTAAGCTCAACATCATATATCAACACCATACATCACAATTATGAGAACAAGTTCAATTAGCCACTATTAGTTTACCCGAATGTCGGATTTAATCTCAACAATCACATTACCTCGGTGGGATTACACTCATCACCAGACCTTGCATGGGCGGGATTCCACTCATCACCACATGCCCTGCGGATAGGATTCCACTCATCATCCCGTAGAATATAAATAAATTTCCGGTGGAATGTTACATCACCGTACTCCTCCTTGATGACTCAACGCCATCAAGGCCACGTACGTTTTGACTCAATTTGTGTGCACACTAATCCTAATGATCGATCATTTACACCCGGTAAGTTAATTAGTGCCAATTTCATTTACCACATCACATATCCACCATTCATGTCTCAAACTCATTATATATACATAGCAAGGCATACATATACAACCAATCCACACTTCACAATAACAAGTAGGCAATGGCATGAATAGCATAATAGAATTCAAGGAGTTAAGTTACCAATTTAACTCTCACATAGGAAAGGCCTACCAAGCACATTTCACCACATACACTACACACACTTGAACCAACTTTAAAACATATTTAAAGTCACTCACCACCCTTCCTTAGCAACCAAAGCAAGCCTCCTATAAGCCCGGATTCGATCCCGATGCTTCTCCAATGTCTCCTTTTGTTTCAAGCCAATCAAAAGACATCCATTACTTCACAAATCAATGCTAAAACTCAGTCAACAACTCTTCCCATAAATACAAGCCATACTTCAACAAATTCCAACCCAAGTAATCACCCAAAAGTCCATTTTCGTGCTCCCTTAAAACCTAGCTGAAAACTATATTTTCAAACACCCAAATGACACCCAAATGGTCCCAAAACACCTTCCTATCATCCCTAAACCATCAGCCCTTCAAATTAATCCTAGAACTCACCAAAAACCAAGTTTTAGACACTTCAATCATGGCCACAATGACCCATTTCGGGTTTTCACCCAAACTCACTCATTTCAACATATTATGTGTATTTCAAGGTGAATAAACCAAAACCCAACTTAATATTTCAAAACAAATTGAAAAACCCAATAAAAATCCATTCTTTCATTAAACTTGAAAATCACAAAAGTGGGTGGTTTTGAAATATAAAGCTATGCAAATGTAGAGGATGAAGAGGATAGTGAGAATATGTATTTACCTTTGAAAATGACCTTGGGATGAAGAAGTAATCTAATGGAATAGTGATTTAGGGTTTGGGGAGGGGTTTAAGAGCTTCCAACGTGGAAGAGGAGAAAAAGGGGAGATGATCTCTTTATTTTTTTTTGTTCCTTTTTGAAACTAAAAAGGTTGTCTTCCTTTTCAAAATATTTTGGGTTAAATCACCAAATTGGTCCCTCCTTATTATTTAAAACCCAATTAACTCAATCCAAGGTCAAATTAATTAAAATTAATTTTACCGACTCAGACCCACTAACCCGACTAACTTCTAACCCCAAAACACGGGTGTTACATGGAACCAATGTTGTTTATTAGCTTCCCAGATTGAACGGGAATGTTTGCAGCTCCATGTTCTTCTGTTGAGAAAAGAAATGTGAATTGCTATTGTCAGGTAACTAATATCATCAGCTTGATAAGAAAAAGGAAAAGAAATACAAAGAAATACAAAGAAAAAACAAGGAAAAAAGCCTAGGTGAAAACCCGAAAAGGCGCCTTTAAAAAAAGAAGAAAAAAAAAAGAAAAGAAAAAAACCAAAGTGAAAACTCAAAAATGCGTTTTGAGAAAAGCAATCTAAAGTGAAAACCTAAAAAGGCGCTTTAGAGCAAATAATGTAGAGATCCTAAACGTTGAACTTGAGTGTTAGATGGGTTGCTTTAGCAGCAAAAGAGTTTTAATGAAAAATGAAGCAAGAAATTTTTGAGCTTCCCTGAAGATGAAAGCTCACCTAAGTGGTTCTCAATTGACAACATTCATGCATCATGTAGTTAGGCATCCGTAAGATAGAGCATGCTAACTCATACATTTCAAGCATTTTACATTTTTGCAGGAATTTACAGAAATCAACAAGAAACAAGCCAGATTTCAATCTATAGCTCCAGGATTCGGAAAGAAGATCCAACAAGGAATTGTAAAGATTCTAGCAAGATTCTAATATGTTTGAAGAGGCGGATCTCTGCAGAGATATTCGATTGTTTGCACATAAATGATGAGAACTTTCTGGATGGCATTGCAGTAAGACAGTTGGGGCATGGTATTGACAAGGATCTTTTGGGACCTTGGTACGTAAAAAAGGAAGAAAGAAGAAGCGAGAGAAGAGAAGAAAAACAAAATGGTTCATGCTATCAGGAGAGAACCACGAGAAAGATCTACCTTAGGATCAAATAAGAAAGATACGCAATATAATCGTTCAAAATTTTAGAGTTTCTCGTTGGAGCACTTAAAAGGTCACATACAGTGGAAAGAGATGGACTTATAAAGTAGGAAACAAGAGACTTGATATGAGCTTCAAATTGAAAGATGAACATGCCTTTGATAGAAACCAGTGACTCTAAAGATCTCAGTGCTTCAAGATGGGAATTGAGGATGTTTCATACTACTACAATTTGAATCCTTATTAATTGATGATATTTCTTTTTGCAGGTTTCGGTTTTTTTCCAGACACAGAGACATTCTGTTTACAGAGACGGATTTCAAGGCATTCCGTTTACAGATACGGACTTCAAGACATTCTATTTATAGAGACAGATCTCAAGACATGCCGTTTGCATAGACGAATCTCAAGTTATTTCATTTATAGAAGTAGAGACATACTGTTTACAGAGATGGATCTCAAGTTATTCCAATTATAGAGGCGTAGTCATATCGTTTACAGAGACAGATTTCGAGACATTCCGTTTACAGAGGCAGACCTTAAAGACATACAATTTACCTCACGGATCTCAAGATACTCTGTTTATAGAGACAAATCTCGACAAAGATTTCAACAATCTGTTTGAAGAGGCGGATCCTGGCAAAAATATTAACCTCTTGGGTTACTAGTTGAGAGAGAGAATAGAAAATGAGATGATCAACTTTGAGCTAAAATGAAAAGGATTCACAGTATAACTGGTCAAAAGTTTCAACGTTTCTCATGCAAACACTTGAAGTTTCTTAACGATAAATCCAAGTCGTACATTTGCTTTACAATTATGTTAGAAGATTAATAATAGCTTTGACTTTTGCAGGTCATGCAATTTCCAAGTGTACAAAGATATAGACCAATAGAGAAAGCAACAAAAGACATGATGCGAGTTTTAGATTGAAAGATCAAGACATCATATGCAGAAAAGCAACGACCTTAAAGATTTCAATGCTTAAAGCGGAAATTGAAGGTATCTCATATTACACCAAAAAGAATCCTTATTAATTGATGATATTTCTTTTTGCATGAATGGTGAGATCCTAATGAGAAAAGTTCGTCCATCAAAGAATCCAGAGTTCTAAATGCGAAGAGTTCGTCATTTGAAGAATGAGGAAGTTCCTATTGAGAAGAGCTTGCTTATTCAATGCCCTTGCAGAGAGGCAAATTCATATTTTTCAAAAGAATGAAGAGCTCCTAAGGTGAAGAGTTCATCCCCAGAAAAAACAGAACTCCTAACGTGAAGAGTTCGCCCGATGAATAGGGATGTAAAAAGGTAATCGGATGGGTTTTAGGTCGGGTTCTGTCAGGTCAGGTCAATTCGGATACATGTCATTTTAGGTCGTTTTTCTATTTTGACTCGATTTGGGTCGGGTGGGGGTTCATTTCAGGTCAGGTAAAAACGATTAATTGACGGGTTAATACGGGTTCGGGTAGACTTCAGGTTGGGTTCATTTCAAGTCGGGTTCATTTCAGGTCAGGTTATTTCGGGTTTTAAATTCGTATTAAGTTTGAGTTTGGTACAAATAGTCGATAGACTTTAGGTTGGTCATCAAGTTTGAGCTAATTATTCAACACCTTTCACGAACACAAATCACATTAAAAATAAATATTAGGCAATAAAACGAACAAAAATATCATCAAATGATTAATTTCTAAAATATTAGAGTAAATTAAAAAAATTATAAATTAAAAAGGGTCAACTTTTATGAAAAATAAAATTTTAGGCACTAACATGAAAAAAATATGATCATATTAAAAATATTTGACCAAATTACAAAAAAAGAGTAGGTGTCAATTTGGAATAAAAATAAAGTTTTAGGGACTAACATGTATGTACGTATGTACGTGTGTGTGTGTGAGCAATAAAATGTTTTTTTTATGATATGATGAATTACCTGATTTTACAATGGTTAATATGTATGTAGAAAAGAAAATAATTTTGCTTATTTCATTAAAAAAATAAAATATTATAATGTGTGCTTGTTTTATTTAAAAAAAAATTGAAAAATGTTTTTATGAAAATTTACCAAACAATGTAAAATAAATTGCATAACATCATTCAAACATCGGAAAATGGTTTTTGTTTTAAAATTTGTAGTTCATTTTCTTGGATTTATTTTCCGAAAACAGTTTCTAGTGAAACAAACATACCCTTAGGTTAAGTTTTGACTTAGGCTTAGGTTAGTTTGGTTGTTGGATTTATATTTTTTGTTCAATATTCATGAACCGAAATTTTGATGTGTAAAATACGAAAATTGAAATTAGGATTCATTGAATGAAAATTCAATTTAGCATGCAAAATCAGAATCTAAATGAAATGTTATCTAAAAACAAAAGGACTAAAAGTGTAAATATACCCTAAGCTAAAATGGGCGGGCTGATCCCCTCCAATGCTTCAATTTGGCGGGATGCAAATTCTTTGCATCTCACACAGTGTTTGTGCGTCTTAAGTCTTAACTAAATTGTAAATATATCTTCATTTAATAATTATAATTAAATATTTTTATATTTTATAATTTATAAATATAAAAATTAAATATATTAAGTTAATAAACTTTGGCTAAAGAAAACATGAATATGCTTTTTTTTTCTTCTATTCCTTTTTTGATGTTTTTTATTCAAAATGAATTTATTTGGTTGTTTAAAATAGGGACATGAATATAGTTCACATTTATCAACACTTTAAATTGATTATATATATATATATATATATATATATATATACTTATATATAATTTAATAAATTAATAGTCAATAATTGAATTATTTAATAAAAATATTTTAAATACAAAATTAATAATTTAAATGGTGAAAAATTAGTTTATCATATTATAAGATAATAAATTCATACTTTTTCAAATATTTCATTTTTCTCTTAAAAATCATCAAATCATAGACTTTCTCAATTACATGTCAGGTAAATATCAAGTCAGGTCAATATCAGTTCAGGTCAACAACAGATCGGGTCAATTAACAGGTTGGATTCAAAACAGTTCGGGTAAAATCGGATCTCGGGTCGATTCAGTCAGGTAATATCGATTATCTGCCAGGTGAGTCTCAGGTTCGGGTTCGTTTCAGTCGGGTGCAGGTCGGGTTTTGGGTCCACAGTAACAAGTTCAATTCGGGTTCGGGTCATTCTCGGTTAGTTGCAGGTCGGGTTCGGTTACTACAGTAACATGCCCAACTCGAGTTCGGATCAACAACAGTCAGTTACAGATCAGGTTCGGGTCATTAAATTCTCGGGGTCAAACCAGGTTCTGACTCAAACAGGTTTCAGTCGGGTTTTTAGGTCGGTCAACTTTCTACATCCCTACCAGTGAAGATAGAATTCTCAATGAGAAGAGTTCATGCCAAGGTTCCAAATGAGAAGAACCTATCTCTGAAAAATGAGGAATACCACGATGAAAAGAGATTTTCAACGTCTTTACAGAGAGACAGACCAACAGATTGAGGCAGTTCCTAATAAGAAGAACGACCTCAGATCCAATGATCAGACAGTTCGGAAAAAATCTGCGTCCTTAGTCTTTGCCCTATTCATGTTCCACAATAATGAGCAAAGAGGTGCAGCTATAGAACTCGTATTTTCTCTGAGCATACTTATATAAATATATACTATATTTTTTATATAAATAAAACAAAAAATAATAATAAATAATAAACCCAAAAAATTAGTCCAAAATCCTTAATAATGTCTATTTAAATAATAAAAATACCCAAATTCCATTTATAAAAGCCCAAATCCCTAATCTACAAGCTAAAACCATTCAAACAAACACAAATTAATTTTATGCTTTCTTTTCCCGCCTAAAAAATCCACATGACACCTTCCCATTGGTTCAAACCCTCTTCACATTGATCAAACCTCTCTGTTGACATCATCCCCTACATCATTATAAATATTAGAGAGAAAAATTAGATACAATTAATGACAACCATAATTACACATATTAAAATAATAATAATAAGTAATAAATAAATAATAAAAAAGGAGAGAGAATACTACCTTGGAATCTGAATGGTCACCAGATACTGAACCGACGTCGGAATCTTAGATCGTCGCCGGAACTTGAGTTGCCGCCGGAGCCCAATCGTCGCCGGAGTAGACAAGAAGACGTCAGAGTTGTTGAATCGCCGCTGGAGCCGAAGATCGAAACACCACTGGGAACACGAATAGACGCTGGAAAAGTGTCGACCGTCGTGCAATGAACCCGCCGCCGTAACGGAATGTATATCTTCTTGCGATTCCTTTAATTCCCGCAAAAATCATGAAAGAAATTTCGATCGAAGAATAAATAAAAAACTGAAATAAAAAAGAGAAAATCAGAAGGAACGTCGCCAGAGTAGATTTGAAGAAACGGTTGGAGTCGAAAAGGAGTGTAAGGGTTTCGGGTAGTTAGATCTAGGTGGGGAAGATTGAGAATCCTATCGAATTATGGTTAGATTTAGGGTTTAGGTTTGAAATGGAGATTTTTTTGGGTATTTTAGGGTTCTGACACGGCGATATGAAATCGCCTCACGGCGGCCGACCGAAACCTCACAACGGTCAGAGTGATATGTGGCGGCCGAATAACGTGATTATCTGACCAAAGTTTGGTTCAAGGTGACCGGAAATCACTTCTAAGTAGATTGAGCTGGGTTCGAAAATGAGTGAAGAATGGAAAAGTGGCCGAGCTAACTCGGTATTTGGTGATTAATTAGAGCCTTAGTATATTAGGTTCTTTAATCAAACTTAATTAATCTAATATGTGAGATAAGTGTAGAAAATAAATGGGTACTAAATAAACACTTTAATACCTTAAGTTGATTAGTGTCACATTGCAAAGTGATGTCAATCAAAAGAGTATTTTAATGAAATATTTAATATTCAATTTTAACCTAGAATATGATAATCACGTGTAATTAGTTTAAATAAAAATTAAAATAAGATTAAATAATTAGTGACACAAAATAGGAATATTATTACTTTTGGGCCAAATGTAGGTAGTATCCAAATTATTTGGGTGTTATCCTCAAAGCCCAAAAATTAATAATATTCATAGTTCTTAATTAATTAAATTAATGGAGCCTAATTAGGGTTTACTTAAAATGAACAACAAAATAAATTGTCATACATTAAACCTTTTGTGTTGAGATACATTTTGAATATAAATTGAAGTGGCCTAATGTAATTGGACATTTCATAGCTTATATTCGTCCAAAATGTATTTTCTTACAAAAGGTTACTCCCATTCGGAATAAAATCTATTTTACAATTAAAAGAATTAATTAAATTCATATTATTGTTTGAAATGCCAAAATGCCACTAATAAGGTTTTGATAACGGGCGTTTGTAGGGGTGCCAACCCTTCCCTACACGTAACTGACTCCCGAACTCGAATTTTACGAAAAAAATCTATGGTCCGTTTTTTATTGTGTCCGGTCTACCAAAGTGATCGGTGGCGACTCCAAAACGATATTTTAAGAAACCCCAATTTCTAAAACCCTAATCGTCAAGCTGTTTTTCCACAAACGAGTGTAAAAAAATAGTTGCGACAACGGGAAATTACGTAATTCATCACTGAATTTTATTCTCAAACTTATTGTGGTGATAGAAGTTTTAAAATATTTAATTTGTTCATTGAAGTTTAGATATTGAACAATTTTGTCATTTTCCGTTAACTTTTTGATGATGTCCATTTACCGACAAATGACCACTACACCAAACTTGCTATACAACGGCACTTTTAGCGGCGTTTATTTAGCAAACAACACTAATTTTGAACATATCGTGGCGTTTATTGATAAAACGCCACAATAGGCTCATATTTAGTGGCATTTATTTTTACAAACGCCGCAATAGGCGTTGCATTAGTGGCGTTTGTTTTGTTTGTTTTTAAAAATGCCGCAATAGGTATTACTTTAGTGGCATTTATTTTTACAAACGCTACAATAAGTATTACATTATTGGCATTTGTTTCTACAAACGTCACAATAAGGAATAAAACTTACCATTTTGTTTTGAAGAAATACCTTTGTCACTGTCCCTCACCCCAATCCCCAAATCAAACCCATATAGTCCCTAATATCTCAGTCGTCTCTCACCCCTTATCTACTTGTCTCCCTAATATCGCTAGGAAAATGAGCACAATCTCTAAATCATTCAAATCTTATTTCGATTAGCAGTAGTACGGTCTCCAAATCATTCAAATCTATCTTCGTTTTTATTTTTCCTCTCTTTTCAAGTCTTTGGAAGGAAAGGTAAAAATTCAAAATCCAAAAAACAAAGCTCTCTCGTTCAATAGTAAATGAAATTAAGGGTTTTAGTTTACCCATTCTTCGTTAATTACATTTCTTTCCATTCTTAATATTTTTTCATTTGTCGAAACACTTTATTTGAACTCAGCCTCTTCAGTTCTCTATCTTTTCTGGGTCGTTCTGTTTTGTTTACGGTGAGCAATTATTTTTTTTAGCTTTAGTCATCTACCTCAAGTTCATGGCTTTAGTTGTTGAAATATGTATTAAACTTAACTGAAATGCTTTTTTTGGTGTACTGGTTCTATGATTTTTGTTCAAAAATTAGGGATGGCAACGGGACGAGAGGGTATTTTGGCCGCCCCGAACCCGCCCCAACCTATAAACTTCAAAACCCGACCCCGCCCCGCCCCGCGTAAAAATATTAATTTGCCCGCCCCGCCCCTTTTCGATGTATCAACTCAAAAACTCGACCCGACCCGAAAATTAAAAAAAAAATTCGTTGACGATAAATGTTAGCTTCGTTTGATCCACCATCATAGTCCCAAAATATAGGTTTCAAGTGACCTTTAAAACTATATAAAAAATAAAATAAGATCAATTAAATTACCCAAATGAAAAAATACATATTTAAAAGAATAAACTAGAATCATTGATCGTCAGAATCAGATATATTAAAACTCGAACAATATCTAATAAAAATTTATGATAAATACAAACTAAAAAACTAGCTTAAACCCCTAAAAGTATTTATATATAGTGATATTTTCACAAATATAATAAAAACTAAATAAATATAATTAAAAATATATCGGGGCGGGGCGGGAAATTTCTACCTCTTACCCGAACCTGCCCCACCCCGACTTAAAGCTTTTCAATACCCGCCCCGCCCCACCTCGATCCACGAAATTTATGAAGAAAAACCTGATTAGGTCGGGTCGGGGCGCACTGGATCGGGTCGGGTCGGGACCGGGTATTTTTGCCATCCCTATCGAAAATTCATAGAGTTTACTTCATTTGACGTAGTTCCCATTTCTCTATATAGTTTTGGTCTTTACTTGATTTGAGATAGTTTTGGTTCATGTATGTTAGATTTTCAGAATAAGCGTGCTTGAACATGATTAGTCTTTCATGCCAAATTGTTGTTCGTTTAAGTGTGTGTTATTTATTTGTTGGGTTAAACTAACTTCAGAATGGTCTTGCAGATTACGCTTTCTAATTTAGTCTTTGATATAAATGGCATTGTATTTTCTGCTGCTATTGTTGAGGTTTAGGGTTTAGGGTCTACTTTTGCTTATAAAGATTTGGTATAATCATAATGGTCTTGTGTTGGTTTGTTGCCGTCTAGGTTTGGTTTTTAGGTTGATTTGCAGTCCTTAAGAAAACTAGTTTTGCTAATCAAGATTTTTTATATCAAGTTTCAGATTTGACAACTTGTAGATACTAATACTAGTTATTTAGTGTTGAACTAATTTTACAATTGCATGCATTTTACCAAATGAATAGTTTAATTCTAAACACTTGAAATCTTTCTGCAATTTTGGTTTACATTTCCATGAAAGTTGTTAACTTTTAATGATTTAATTGCTTTTTATATTTTTATGACCGTAGAATGATTGTTTGTTCCGATTACTAACTTTGAAGTATCTTTTATCTCAATATTTGGACTTAAATATTGTTGAGTGCATAAATGTTCTATATTTTAACCCTCATTTATCCATATTATTGATGCACTCAAGCATGTTTAGTTGCATTTTAGGATAGAATTTGCATAAACATCACAGATAGATAATTTTGCATAGATACTGCTGATTTCGGTCAATTCTTGCAGGTACCTGTCGTGGTAGCATCCAAGGAAGCAGAGGAACAGAAGATAATCGCAGAGCAGGAGTGAAGGGTTAAAGAAAACAGCCTCATACATCACTGTCGTGACAGCTTCTGTGACAGAGGTGGCGACAGTGAAGACAACAGAGATGGAAAATGCGGAGTGGAGTTCGACTGATAGAAGATTTCAAGCTTGATTTTTGTAGACCACTCGCATAATTTTTGGAGCCCAGAAGCACAAGGAAGGCCTTGCCCAAAGTTTGGGGAGAAAGTCAAAGCAAGAAGTTAGGGCGAACTAAGGGACGTTTATTCAGAGATTTAGTCTTTAAATAAATTGTACTTTAATTCAAACTAGTATTCTTGGCCATTAAGAAAGCTTACACCCAAGGCCTATATATATGCTTGTATTTCGACAAGGGATGAGAATCTAGCTCCTAGCCGTCTTCCATCATAAACCCTAGCTATTCTCTTCTTCATCATGTTCTAAATCTTCCCCATGGTTAAGGGTGTATCTTGTAAAGTAGTTGTAAGGGTTAAACTGTTTATTAGGTTTTTCTGTTCAATCAATAAAACTTCAAGTTTATTTACACTGGTTTTAACATCTCATAAGGGTATCGGGAGAGCATTGTGAGGTTATATATTTACTTAATATCGGGAGAGTTAAGTATAAGAAAGGAGTAAATACAGTTTTCCAGTTTATGGTTAAACTATCTTGGCCTAGGGATAGGTACAATGTTAAGCGGATAATAAGAATTCACAAACATCGATGTTCATCCTTTGATTCATATCGGGAGGTATCATTCAAGACGTGTTCGCCGACAAAACTTGGACCTAGGGATAGGAGAAGTCACACCAGGGGTTCTTGCTGAACTTGAAGTAACAAAGTTGTTTGTAGCACCCCAATTTTGGGCTTAGAAGTTTAGGATCTAAACCAGACCGGTCTGATTTTTGGTTTGAATATAAAATGAGGTTTTAGGGAAAGCCTAGTTCGGGATGCTTTAAAAATATAGAAAAATATCTAAAAAATCCTCTTTTAATATATATAAGAGGGTGGTGAAATCAATTTTACAAAATAAGGTTTGGAAATACTACATTTCGGTGTAGTGAATAAAATGCGATTTTTGAAAAGTTTTGTGGTGACTATTTTGTAAGGATTGAAACTTTGAATCTTTAAGGAGCTAATTTACCCAAAAATGTTTTCTCCAGATTTTTCCTTAATTTGGGTGATTTAATTAATTTATTAATTAATTAAAAGAAAAGGGAAACTACTTTTTGGATTTTCATAACTACCTTTTCCAAAATTTCTCTCATTCATTTTTCTCTCAAAATCCCATCATCCAAACACTTTTTCTCCAGCAACTTTTGCATTGATCTTCACTTCAATTGATGAGATTTCTATCATCAATTAATTCCTAATCAATCTTGCATCAAATCCTTTTGATTTCCTCATTCAATTTTCAAGGAAATTGGCTCAAATCAAGGAGAAATCACCATTTAAAGGTAAGATTGTTCTTCTCTTCTAAATACTTAGTTCTTTACTGAAATTCTCAAGTTGTCAATCCTAAATTTAAGTTTTATAAATGGTTTTAATGTTAGAAACTTGATTTTGGCTTAAAACTCATGATTTGGAAGAAATCTTGAAGAATTTCGTTGAAAATGATTGGGCTCTGTTTTAAGATGGTTCTTTAATGTATTTTGGATATTAAATGATGTTAGAAATGGGGTTTTATCAATGCAATCCCGAATAGGTTGTGTTTCCTAAGTTTTTGCTCAAGAAAATGGTGGTTTTTGAGGAGTTTTGGTGTTCTGTTATAGCTGGAGGTATAAGGACGAGTTTAGGTTTATTTTGGATGTTAATTGATGTTTAGAAATGGTTAGAAGTGATGGATCTTGGCTGGGTTAAGTATTGGAAGAGTTTGGAGGTGTTTTCGGTTGTGTTTTGTAGCCGAAATGTTGGTTTTGGTTAGAGCAACGAGTTTAGGTGTGTTGGCTGAAGATTTTAATGCATAATGATGCATTAATCCTCTGCTTTGATGTGTTTAAAATAGGGGAGACATCTTCGGACACTTTTGGAGTTGATCCGGAGGCTTGATTGGCGTTTCGGCAAGCAAGCGAAATGTAATTGGTGAGTGGAGTTGGGTTTCCAGCTTTGAAACAATTATTTGAAGGTTTTGGGAGCTTAGTTTAAGTCTAAACAACTTAGCTAATCTCAAGAGTAAGATTTCAGAGAAACTCCCTCGGATGTGCTATGAAGTGGATTGATGCATTGGTTATAAATTGCATGTTTAAATTCTGTTTTGAAAGCATGTTTTAGCATGGTTAATGCTGGTTTTGAAAGCCATGTGTTGAAGGATGCTCAAGGTAAGAGATCCTTGGTTTGACATGTTATATTTTAGTAATGATGCGTGAAGATGCATGATGTTTAATGGCTTTGATTAATGCTTTAAAACAGTGAATTGATGATGGTATTTGATGTATATTGGCAAGTGATGAATTGGTTTTAAAGTACTTCAATCGGATATAGTTAGCCGGCTATAGGATTGGGTGCACCGTGAATAAAGTCGCCTTGGATGTCGAGGGGTTGTGATTGTACCGTAAACTCCATCCAAGTACCCTAACGAGTGAGGTAAGATCACAACGGTGGTTAAAAATCCGTGTGTGGATCTTGTGTTATGTGTCCCTTGCTCTCGTTAGTGGAATTATACAACTACCAACGAGTGATGTTGAGGGGTTGTGATTGTACCGTTAAACTCCATCACGGGTGTTGAGGGGTTGTGATTGTACCGATAAACTCCACCTTGTGTTGTTCGGTAGTGTGTATGAAGCGTGTGGGACAATGCTTGTAATCCGCGTATCCGATTGTGTTTTATGTTGTAAATGGTTATGAATTATCACTTGAAAGCCAATATGATATGTTGAATGTAATGAAGCATGAGATGCTTGTAAAGTATGCAAGGTTGCATGAAAAGAGATGAGCATGAGTTTAAAAAGCTTTGTTGAAAGTGTTTTCTAAAATGCATTATTGTGTTGTTTTCTTTAGAGCATGCCTCACTAAGCAATTGTGCTTACACTCTCTCTCTTGTACCAATAATGCAGATAATTGGAGTGTTTAAGGGCAACAAGGAAGCTAGAGTGTCTGAGGGAAACCAAGCTCATGTATGGTGATGTTTTCATACACTATTAGTTTTGGTAATTTGGCAATAGGAACCTAAGATGTGTTTTGGGAGACGTGTTGAACTCCCTAGGTTGTGGCATGTTGTTTTTGATGGTTTAAATTTGTAAATGGCTTTCTAATGCTTGTTTTGGAGATTGGTTGATTGCTTGGTTTTGGATATTAGGAAGCATGCATATAGACATGTAAAATTTCATGTTCGATGCTATGAATGTGTTTAGGAGTTACAAACATGCTCTTTGTATGTATGATGACTGGCGGGTATGACTAGGAAGTCATTAGGTTGTGTTTGAGTGGATTTATGTATGAAAACCAGCAAAATCTGCAGCTTCTGGGCAAACCGTATCGGAACACTCACTGGCGTTTCGAAACGGGGGCCTGTAATGGCCTTCGTGTTTCGAAACGACTGGAGGTTGTTCCGAAACGTTTTGGCTACTAGAATGCCCTGTTTCGGAACCAGTCTCGGAACCAACCCGTGTTTCGGAACGGTCAATGCCGTTTCGAAACAGGTGACCGTTGGGCACTGATTTGAATGGTGTTGAAGTTTGCAAGCTTTACGTTTTAGTCCCGAAAGTTGTTTTTGCAATTGTATGAGTTTGTGATGTCCAATTAAGGTGAAACTTGACAGGGAAGCATTTAATATGACTAATTTCGTATTGGTAACTTTAAAATCAATTATGACCTTCTAATTTGCAGAATTTACGTTTTGGTCCCTAACATTTGTATATTGTGCAATTGAGTCCCTTTCTGAAATCCGATCGTTGTGCTTTACACGTATATGTATCTCGAGTGCTCACCTAGGGTTAACATGTATCTAGACATGATTAAAAAGAAAAAAAGGGTCATTAATCAAGGTTGACTTTCAGGTTGACTTTGATTTTCCCCGTGTAATCTTTGTAGTTCGGGTCAACCGTCTAGGCCGGACTAAGGGGTTACATTTGGTGGTATCAGAGCCAGGTTATCGTGTAATTGGGAATTGTTATGTGCGTGATGTATGTGTTTTTGCATGATGGACCTTTTAAGTGAAGGAATGTTTTATGAATTGTGATGTATGGTTGCAATTGTGATGCTATGCTATGTTGAAGCATGTTAGGGGAACCCATTGCCATATCAAAACTAATGAAAGGAACTGTTTTTGGAAAATGAGCTTGAGTACTTGGATTACTTACCTTGTGGAGCCTAATTATGTTTATTACATTGTGCCAGTGCATTGTTTTCTTGTAAATAGGGCCTCGTAGAGAGATGAGGAAGAATACGAGAGCTATGGCTTAGAACGAGAATGAGGAAAATGTTGTGGATATACCTCCTCCCCCTGGTGGTGGACCACCCGGCGGTGGTGGTGCTGGAGGTGATAATGCTGGTGTTGGTGCTGGTGCTGGGGTCGCTGGACCTGAAGGTGTGCAGGGGCAAGCTGCTCCTGACATGACTGTGTTGATTCAGGCTATTGCTGGATCCTTTCAGGCAGCAGTAGCTGAAGCTCACGGAGCTGCGCATCAGGGTGATGCTAATGTGAGATTGCCTTTGGAACGTCTTTGCAGTCTGGGAGGGGCTGAGTTCAGAGGTTTATCTCCTAAAAGATCTGAATCTTGGTTGGAAAGCACCAAGAGGATTTTGGGGCAAATGAACTACAACAATGTGCAAAAGTTGGGTTGAGTGGTCTCACTGATGCATGATGATGCTTATACCTGGTGGACGATCACTGTCTCTGGAATGAAGGAAAATGATGTGACTTGGACGTTCTTCTTGAACGCGTTCAAGATAAAGTATCTAGGTGTGTGGTACCTAGATGAGAAGAAAAGAGAATTTATGTCTCTTGTGCAAGGAAGCATGACGGTGTCTAAGTATGAGATCCAGTTTGTCCGCCTTAGTCAGTACGCACCTAAACTAATCCCTGATGAGTGGGAGAAGTGTGAACGCTTCCGTTATGGTTTGATGACGGACGTGAAGACTTTTATGCTTGCAGCTGAGTATACAGATTTTGATGTGCTGGTGAGTAGATCGAAGGACATCGAGCAGAACTTGGGTTTGTGTCTCAGAGGCGTTAGTTCTAGCTCGGGCAAAAGAGCTGCTGATTATAGTTCCGGTGGTGGACGTAACAAGAGAGGACGGGATAAGAGGTATCCGTCTTCTGCTAGGCGTGGTAATGGAGGGCATGGTGCGCCTAATCAGGGAGATAGGATGAGGGCTGATCAGAACACGTGCTAGACCTGTGGGTCTCGTGGCCATTTGAGGCGAGATTGTCCTCGAGCAGCGAGGGAGGTTTAGGCTCCCGTAGCAGTGACCGGTAATTCATGTTGGAATTTTGGATCGGCAGCCCACATGAGGAGGGAGTGTCCTTTGTTGGCCGGTGGTGGTCAGGGACGTGCTCCTGAGGTAGTTGCACCACAGAGAGGTCGTGGGCGCGGCCGTGGTAACTTCCAGTGCAGAGATGATGGTGAGAGGAATGTGGCGCATGTGGTGGCTGTTCAACCTGAGGATGGTGGCCAGGCTCGAGTGTATGCTCAGCGCGAGGGGAGAAATGATACGGATGTGATTGCAGGTACCTTTACTTTGCAATCCTTGTCATTACTTTCCTTGATTGATTCTGGATCTACACACCCATACATATTGCGTGAACATGCTCAATTGCTTGGTTTACCTGTTGAATCTTTGGATGTTGGTATGCGTGTAACTAGTTCTTTTGGTGAGACCGTTGTGACACGGAAGTTGTATAGAAGATGTCCCTTGAAAGTGCAAAACCATGTTTTTCTTGTTGATCTCATGGAATTGCCATTCTATGGTTTTGATGTAATCCTTGGAATGGATTGGCTTGTTGAACATCGAGCTGTAGTGGATTTTGAGAACAAGCGAGTTTCGTTGAAACTTGCGGATGATTATGAGGTAGTGGTGGTTGGCGAGAATGTGAAGTTTCTTGCCAATGTGGTGTCTACGTTGGAAGCAAGCCGAATGTTGAGGTAAGGTTGTGAGGCTTACCTAGCTTTTGTGATGAATCCTAGCTCTAAGGAGTTACGCGTTCAAGATATAAGGACTGTGCGAGAATTTCCTGGAGTGTTTCCGGAGGAGTTACCTGGATTGCCTCCTAGTCGAGAGGTGGAGTTTGGAATTGAGTTGCATGAAAACACAACTCCAGTGTCCATTACTCCTTACCGAATGGCACCTAAGGAGTTGAAGGAGCTGAAGACGCAACTTCAGGAGTTGCTTGATCGTGGTTTCATTCGGCCGAGTGTGTCACCTTGGGGTGCACCGGTCTTGTTTATGAAGAAGAAGGATGGCACTATGAGAATGTGCATCGATTATCGTCAGCTGAGCAAGTTGACTATCAAGAATCGGTATCCTTTGTCGAGGATTGATGATCTTTTTGATCAGTTTCGGGGAGCGGCTGTGTTCTCTAAGATTGACTTAAGGTCAGGTTATTACCAGCTCAAGGTGAAAGATGTGGATGTGTCAAAAACAACCTTTAGAACGAGGTATGAGCATTATGAGTTCCTTGTGATGCCGTTTGGCTTGACGAACGCTCCTGCAGCTTTTATGGACATGATGAATAGAGTGTTCCATGAATACTTGGACAAGTTTTTTGTGGTGTTCATTGATGATATCCTTGTGTATTCTCGTACTGAGGAGGAGCATGAGGGGCATTTGAGGATTGTGTTGTAGGCGTTGTTGGAGAATCAGCTTTATGCTAAGCTGTGCAAGTGCGAATTCTAGCTTAGGGAAGTTGTTTTCCTTGGTCATATGGTTTCTGCTGAGGGGATTCGTGTTGATCCTCAGAAGATTGAGGCGGTGATAAGTTGGAAGCCTTCTAAGTCTGTTCATGAAGTCCGTAGTTTCCTTGGGTTGGCAGGATATTACCGTAGATTTGTGGATGGATTTTCAAAGATTGCTGCACCTTTGACGAAGTTGTTGCAAAAGGATGTCAAGTATGAGTGGACAGAAGCAAGGCAACAAGCTTTTGAGAAACTTAAGGCAGCTTTGACGCAAGCTCCTATCTTGGTTCAACCTGAATCAGGGAAAGAGTTTGTGGTGTACAGCGACGCATCCTATGTTGGTTTGGGGTGTGTTTTGATGCAAGAGGGTAAGGTGGTGGCTTATGCATCGCGCCAGTTGAAGGTGCATGAGCGCAATTATCCTATGCATGATATTGAGTTAGCTGCGGTGGTTTTTGCTTTGAAGATTTGGAGACATTACTTGTATGGTGAGAAGTGTACTGTGTACACGGATCACAAAAGTTTGAAGTACCTGATGTCTCAGAAAGAGTTGAATCTTAGGCAACGACGTTGTGTGGAGTTGCTTAAAGATTATGATCTGACGATCGAGTACCATCCGAGAAAAGCTAATGTTGTAGCGGATGCCTTGAGTAGAAAGGTGGCAGTGGAGTTAAGGGCTATGTTTGCCAGCCTGAGTATTTCGCAAGATGGAGGGCTTGTGGCTGAATTGCAAGTGAAACCATCTTTGGTTCAGTTGATAAAGGATAAGCAGTTGTTGGATGATTCTTTGGTGCCACATGTTCAGGATATTGCTGAGGATAGACCATCGGATTTCTGTTTTAATGATGATGGGATTCTATGTTTTGGAAGTCGGATAGTAGTGCCGAATGATGAAGAGTTGAGGCGTACTATTCTGACTAAAGCTCATAGTAGTCCTTTTGCTATGCACCCTGGTAGTACAAAGATGTATCGTGATCTTAAGGATGAGTACTATTGGGTGGGTTTGAAGAAGGATGTTGCGGAGTACGTGGGTAAGTGCATGGTTTGTCAGCGGGTTAAGGCTGAGCATCAGTTTCCTTCAGGGTTGTTGCAACCGTTGAGGATTCCTGAGTGGAAGTGGGAAAGGATTACCATGGACTTTGTGTCTGGTTTGCCTTTGTCGCCATCGAAGAAGAATTCGGTGTGGGTGATTGTGGATCGCCTTACGAAGTGTGCGCATTTCTTGCCTGTGCACACTATGTGTACCTTGGACAAGCTTGCAGAGTTGTACATTGTTGAGATTGTGCGACTGCATGGTGTGCCAAAGTCTATAGTGTCGGATAGAGATCCGAGGTTTACATCGCGTTTTTGGGAGTGTTTGCATCAAGCTTTGGGTACGCGGCTGAATTTCAGTACTTCTTATCATCCACAGTCGGATGGACAATCTGAGCGTGTTATCCAAGTGCTGGAAGATATGTTGAGCGTGTTATCCGAGGTTTACATGCTCTTTGTATGTATGATGACTGGCGGGTATGACTAGGAAGTCATTAGGTTGTGTTTGAGTGGATTTATGTATGAAAAACCAGCAAAATCTGCAGCTTCTGGGAAAACCGTATTGGAACACTCATTGGCGTTTCGAAACGGGGGCCTGTAATGGCCTTCGTGTTTCGAAACGGCTGGAGGCTGTTCCGAAACGTTTTGGCTACTGGAATGCCCTATTTTGAAACCAGTCTCGGAACCAACCCGTGTTTTGGAACGGTCAATGCCGTTTCGAAACAGGTGACCGTTGGGCACTGATTTGAATGATGTTGAAGTTTGCAAGCTTTACGTTTTAGTCCCGAAAGTTGTATTTGCAATTGTATGAGTTCGTGATGTCCAATTAAGGTGAAACTTGACAGGGAAGCATGTAATATGACTAATTTCGTATTGGTAGCTTTAAAATCAATTATGACCTTCTAATTTGCAGAATTTACGTTTTGGTCCCTAACATTTGTATATTGTGCAATTGAGTCCCTTTTTGAAATCCGATTGTTGTGCTTTACACGTATATGTATCTCGAGTGTTCACCTAGGGTTAACATGTATCTAGACAAGATTAAAAAGAAAAAAAGGGTCGTTAATCAAGGTTGACTTTCAGGTTGACTTTGATTTTCCCCGTGTAATCTCCGTAGTTCAGGTCAACCGTCTAGGCCGGGCTAAGGGGGTTACATTGTTGATCGATGCCGCAACAACAACAGACCTCTGCCGCAGCAGGTGCTGCCACGACAGGTTCTGCGACATAAGCAACATAAGTCCTCTGAACAGTGCAATACCTGCACTACGGAACAAATCAATACCAGCCTACTTTATCAATCTGATTTCCTCCTCTATTTTAGTTTATTTTCAAGAATTCTCAAAACACTTTATTAATTCTAAATCTTTTCTTGTGCAGAGTTTTAAAGTTATAAGTATTTCCAGTCCATGTGGAGACGATATCCGATACTTCGTATCACTATATTACTTATGTCGTGTATACTTGCACTCAATTGCGATAGTCTTATTTACACGCAACAAGTTTTTGGCGTCGTTGTCGGGAACTGGCAACATACCTTTACCTTTAATTACTGCACTTTTAATTTTTATTTTTATTTCTTTTCTATTTCTAGTTGTTATATTTCCCTATGCTTTTAACAAGGTTTTCTTCTCTTGCTTATGCGTAAATCGAGACGTGGTAAAGATCCTGAACACGAACTAGATCCGGAAATTGATCGTATGTTCCATCTCAGGAACCAAGCCTGACTTCTGATAGAGAGAAACCACTATCTTGGGGAAAGAATTGAAGCAATGGAAACCCAAGGACAAGGTGTTGGGGTAAATAACAACAACAACAACCCCATGGTTGATGTTATTCCTTCCGCTGATATTCAAGACAACCGGCAAGCTTATACTGCCCCGGCAGCACGACAGACATGCCGAGAGTATATGGACAATGATCAAGTTGAACTGCAAACTACATTGCCAGACGTGGAAGCTGAACACTTCGAACTAAAACATGTGATGTTCAGCATGTTAAATTCAGCCGGACAATTTGGCGGTTCTGCTACAGAGGATGCACGCGAGCATTTGAAAACCTTCCAGGAGATCTGTGGATAATTTAGACTACCACAAATAAGCCTAGAAGTGATGAGACTCCAAATATTTCCCCATTCATTGAGGGATAGATCAAAAATTGGTGGAATAAGTTAACGACGAGTTCAATAAGAACTTGGGCAGATCTTTGCCATGAATTCCTTTCTCGTTTTAATCCTCCTCTTTTAACTGAAAGATTACGTAACGAAATTTCTACTTTTTAACATGAAGATGATGAACCAATATATGAGGCATGGGACCGTTTTACAACTCTCTTACGAAACTGCTTGATGCATGAATTCCCCGTATGGAACCAGGTCGTCAAATTCTACAATGCTGCCAATGCACCCACTCGAATGAGGATAGATTCGGCAGCTAATGGTTTGTTACTAGACAAAGAGCCAGAAGATGTAATGCTTGTGTTGAAAAGGTTGGCAAAGAACAATGAACAGTTCCCCACAGAACGAAGAGGAGGAAGACGAGGAGTATCTGTCAAGGAACACAAATCTGACAACTCGGTAAAAACCCAATTAGCATACATCACCAAGGTAGTTGAAAACTTGCAGCGGAAAAACGAATCTAAGGCGGTATTTTCTGTCGAGGAGATGTGTGAAACTTGCAGCGGAAACCACAGTACAGAGGAGTGTCCCCTACAGTTGGAAACGAGAATGTATGTTGGAAACTACAACAAGAATAAAGGCTACGACTCCAACAATTACAACCAGAATTGGAGGAAGAACCCTAAATTATCCTAGAGTAACCCAGAAAATGCTTTGAATCCTCCAGTCCAGAATAATCAGAATCAAGGAGTTCTCAGAATACTGTCACGACAGCAACCGGCATCATCCACAAGTATAATAGAACATACCCTAGCAACTTTCATGTCTCAAACTGGAGCATATATGGCCAACATGGATCACTTTGTCAAGAAGACTGAAACATTCATGGATAAAACAGAGATGAGAATGACAAACCATGAGGCTACTTTAAAGTCTCCAGAGACACAGATGGGTCAGGTCGCCCAGTTCATCAACACCAAACAGAATGGAGGATTCTCTAGTGATACTGAGGTCACTAGAAAACCAACACATGAACAGATTAAAGCTATACCAACGAGAAGTGGGAAACATATACAAGGGCCAAAAATTAAAGAGACACCTAGTAAGAAACCGACCGTACAGTCACATGCCGAAAACAATGCCCCGACAAACGTGAAACAAACTACTGTCGCCAAACCTACCACAACAACAGAAGAATCTAAGGAGGCAATAGAAGAAGTTGAAGAATGTGAGCCCCCTCAGATCCGAATCCCATGTGAAAGACGTCTCGAAGATTGTCGTCCTCCACCTCTTTTTCTACAGCGGTTGAAGAAACAGAAACATGAGTGCCAACTTAAGAAGATCTACGATATTTTTAAGCAAGTACATATCAATATTTCGTTGTTGGAGGCCATTAAGCAGATGCCTGGTTATGCCAAGTTCCTTAAAGATGCAATGTCCAGGAGTTCCAGACTTGGGGAGTTTGAAACTGTAGTCATGACAGAAGGTTGCATGGCAATCCTATATAACCGTACACCTCCAAAGAAGAAGGATCATGGGAGTTTCATTATACCATGCATAATCGGTGATCAATATGTGGGTAAGGCACTTTGTGATCTTGGAGCTAGTATAAATCTAATGCCCAAATATGTTTTTCAGAAATTAGGTATTGCACAAGCAAGACCCACAACAATCATGCTTCAATTGGCAGACTGCTCTTATGTACAGCCGGAAGGAAAAATTGAAGACATCCTGGTAAGAGTGGATAAATTCATATTTCCTGCTGACTTCCTTGTTCTAGACTGTGAAGCAGACGAGAATGCACCGATCATCTTAGGGCAACCCTTCCTAGCCATAGGTAGAACAATGATCGATGTAGAGAAGGGAGAACCGACTATGAGAGTCAACAACCTGTAGATAAAACTAAATTTTCTCCAGGCCATAAAACAAGCTAATGTACAGGAAGAATGTAAGTCAATATCAGAGGTAATTGTAGACCAACCCTGCATCAGATCAGGCTGTCACGATAGACAATTCGGTCACTATCGCCACAGTCACTTAGAAGACTGCCACGACAGTACTGGTGACAATAACTCCTCAGATAATGACACATCTGACACTGAAGATCCTGAGGAGGTAAATTGGATAGGCATGCGTCCAGGTAAGTTCTTCAAACCTCTGAACTATATCTCTAACAAACATGCAATTCAAAAGCCTTACGTAGATCAGCCACCTGCTTTAGATCTTAAACCCCTGCCAGGGCAACTTAAATATGTTTTTCTTAGTCTCAATGATACGTTGCTCGTGATCATCTCTTCTAAGTTGATGCAGGAACAGGAACATCAGCTGATTGGTATGCTACAAAAGCATAAGAAGGCAATTGGATGGACCAATGCCGATATTCAGGGCATCATTCCGGCAATTTGCATGCATAAAATCCTCTTGGAGGATGATCATAAGCCGATGATAGATGCTTAGAGACGATTAAACGAAGCTATGCGAGAGGTGGTGCGAAAGAAAATTATCAAGTGGCTTGACGCTGAAATTATTTACGCCATCTCGGATAGCAAGTGGGTAAGCCATGTGCAATGCGTGCCCAAGAAGGGAGGAATAATTGTCGTAACCAACAAAGATAATGAGCTAATCCCAACCAGGATTGTGACCGGTTATAGGGTTTGTATGGATTACCGGAAGCTTAGTAAAGCTACTCGGAAGGACCACTTCCCCTTGCCTTTTATTGACCAAATGCTAGATAGATTAGCGGGAAAACCTTACTATTGTTTTCTTGATGGTTATTCAGGTTACAATCAGATTGCCATTGCACCAGAGGACTAGTAGAAGACAACCTTCACATGCCCCTATGAAACATGTGCCTTTAGGAGAATGCCATTTGGACTGTGTAATGAACCAGCAACTTTTCAGCGGTGTATGATGGCTATATTCTCTGATATGGTGGAAGATTTCCTGGAGATCTTCATGGATGTGTTTTCCATCTTTGGAGATAGCTTCAACAACTACCTAGGCAACTTGAAGAAACTGCTTGAAAGATGTGAAGAGGCAAATCTTGTACTGAACTGGGAAAAATGCCATTTTATGGTAGATGAGGGCATAGTGTTGGGACACAAAGTCTCCTGTCGTGGCATAGAAGTGGATAGAGCTAAAATCGAAGTCATCGAAAAACTGACGCCACCCACCACAGTCAAGGGCATTATGAGTTTCTTAGGACACGTAGGTTTTTATCGTAGGTTTATTGCTAATTTTTCTAAGATTACTAAACCTTTGTGTCTTTTGTTGGAACAGAATAAGGCCTTTGACTTTAATGTCGAATGTACTGAAGCATTCAAGACAATGAAAGAGAAGTTGGTAACAACCCCAATAGTACAACCACCGGACTAGAGTTTACCGTTCGAGATAATGTGTGATGCTAGTGACTATGCTGTAGGGGCAGCACTAGGGCAGCGGAAGGAGAAACTCTTCCACGTAATATACTATGCCAGAAAGACCTTAAACGATGCCCAGATAAACTACACCACGACAGAGAAGGAGTTGCTAGCTGTGGTATTCGCCTTTGACAAGTTCTGACCATACATACTTGGAACAAAAGTGGTGGTTCACACGGATCATTCAGCAATAAAATACTTGTTCACCAAGAAGGATGCACGACCACGATTGATACATTGGATTCTGCTGTTACAAGAGTTTGATATAGAAATCAAAGATAGAAAGGGAACAGAAAACCAAGTAGCCGATCACTTGTCAAGACTGGAGCTGGGAAAGGATCAAGATAAAAACAAGGTTAACATACAGGAGACTTTCCCTGATGAGTAGTTATTCACTGCCATGGAAGTACACACAAGCGCTGTCGCGACAGCTATGACGACATGTAAGTTTTCTGATGTTCCTTGGTATGCCGACATAGTAAACTATCTTGTTAGTGGTTTATTACCTCCTAAACATAACTATCAAGCAAGGAAGAGGTTCCTAGATGATGCAAAACATTATTATTGGGACGAACCTCTTCTGTTCAAACATTGTGCATATCAGATTATCAGGAGATGCATATCGAAGGAAGAACATGAAGAAGTACTCCACAATTGCCATGCTGCTCCTTATGGAGGACACTTTGAAGGAAACAAAACTGCTGCCAAGGTTCTGCAGTACGATTTATTTTGGCCTACACTGTTCAAAGATGCACAAGCTTTTTACAAGCGTTGTGACAAGTGCCAAAGGACAGGAAACATCTCTAGAAGGCATGAGATGCCCCTGCAAAACATTCTTGAAGTCAAAATTTTCGATGTTTGGGGAATCAACTTCATGGGACCATTCCCAGCTTCTTGTGGGAATTTGTATATACTACTGGCAGTAGATTATGTGTCCAAGTGGGTAGAAGCCATCGCCACATAAAAGAATGATGCCAAAACTGTCCAAAGATTTTTACACAAACACATCTTCACTGGGTTTGGCATCCCAAGGGCAATCATTAGCGATGAAGGTAAGCATTTTGACAATAGGGTGATTGCTAACGCATTGAAGAAGTATGGAGTGAAACACAGAATCACAACATCATATCACCCTCAGACCAATGGGCAGGCCGAGATCTCCAATAGAGAAGTGAAGAACATTCTGGAAAATATGGTTAAGCCATCCAGGAAGGACTGGTCTCTCCACTTGAATGATGCATTATGGGCTTACAGGACTGCCTTCAAAACACCACTGGGAATGTCACCTTACCAACTCATCTATGGAAAAACTTGCCACCTACCTGTCGAGATAGAACATAAAGAATACTGGGCTATTAAGACAATTGACATGGATTGGGATAGAGCAGGGCATAAAAGGCTCTTGGATTTAAACGAAATTGAAGAAATTCGAGCCATGACCTACGACAACGCTAGAATCTACAAGGACAAGACAAAAAGGTGGCACGACAGAAAACTTTTGCCACGACAGTTCATACCAGGCCAAAAGGTGTTGTTGTTCAACTCCCGGCTGAAGCTCTTCCTAGGGAAGTTAAAGTCTAGATGGTCTGGACCCTTTCAGGTAGTTCAAGTTTTTCCCTATGGTGCCATCACAATAAGATCTATCAAGGATGGACATCAGTTCAAAGTCAATAGACAGAGACTTAAGCACTATCAGAGGACTGAAGCCTCGAGAGAACAAAAAGTAGTTACTTTAAGAGATGCCTCTCAAGGCATCCCTAATTTAACTTAATTTATTTTTATTGCTTTAGGAGGTAGGAATTTAATATTAGATTAATTTCAGTTTTCAGGCAAATAAAAGAAACAAAGGAAAGTGAAGGAATGAACCAGCCCATCACACTCACATCAGCCAAAGAAGCCCAAGAGAGAGCTCAACGATAACAAGGTTGTCGTGAAAGACTTGGTGACAGTCGTCGCCAACTGTCGCGGTAGACACGCAATGACAGACTGTCACTAGATGTCGCGACAGACACGCAATAGACGCGGGAGAAACGCGGAACGCGTAACAGACGTATCCAGAAACCGCGTGACAGCTGGCTCCGTTTTCCACGCCAACCGTTACAGCTTCAACGGGCAGAAATCCCATTCTATATAAATTCTCACTTCCATTTCATTTTTCACCTTTATTCTACTCTCTTTACTTTATTCCAGAATTTTTTTAGCTTTCAGTTTTTTTTCTTTCGTTTATTTTTCCACAGCACCCTTACAATGACGATAAGATCAACCTACAGAAGCTCTGCCTCCACCTCTGCCGCAACAGCCTCCACTCCCACACACAGCAAAATCCGAAGAAGGTTTGACTCTACAGAAACGGAGAAACGATACTACGAATCTTTCCAGAAGAGAGAGATGTGGGAAGAGAGGGGTTTTACTTATCAGAAGAAGAAAGGAGATATAGGTTTAGAGGGATTCATTGCAAAGAGAATCATCGGTCTGAAATGGCAGATGTTTGCTGAGCAACCATAGGAAATGAATGTCACTCTCGTTTGAGAGTTCTATGCTGCAAATCCCACCAAGGATACTTCTCAAGTCACCATCAGGTGTAAGACAATTGAGTTAGAACCAGCTTATATCAATTCCCTTTATGGTATTTACGTGGGCAGGCAAGAAGACGCACACAGACGGTTCATCGAAAATCTGTTGCCAACAGACTACGACAACATCATGGCAGACCTCACCACAGAAGGCACTAGCTGGAATGATGATCCAAAACATCGGTGGATTGTTCGAAGGACTCAACTCAAACATGCCGCCAAGCTATGGAACCACTTCGTTAAGAAACGCCTCATGCCCACATCACACAACACGATAGTGGATAGACAAAGGCTGGCCCTCGTTCATTCCATTATAAATAAACGATAGATGAACGTGGGGAAGTACATTCTCGATGAAATTTTCGAGTGCGCACAAAAGGATAAAGGTCCCCTTTTCTTCCCTCACTTGATCACAACCCTATGTAGAGCAAAGAACGTCCCCGAGATTGAAGAGGGTGTCAAGATCCAAGGCAAAGGTTGGACACAACAAAACCTTTACATCCTGATGGAGCTCAAGGCAGTCACATCAATAGCATACTACGACCCTTCTGCCACGACAGAGCCCACGACAGAACCTGACTCGGCAGAGCCTGATCAGACACAACACACGACAGAGCCATCTAACATACCAGCAGGCACTTCTTCCAGCCACATCATCCACCTACTACAACGAATGGAGGCACGACAACAAAGATTTATGGAGTATATGAGGGATTTCCACACTGCAACGGTAAATTTTATTAAAGTTGAACTCGATTTTCCCAACGTGTAGTTTCCTCTCTTTCTAGAAAATCTTGTCTCTGCCCCATCACCTGTCCCCTCCCTCAAGAAGGCCACACCGACAGCTACTTCTCCTCGCCATATGCCGCGACAGGATCAATCGATAGAAGGTCTGCATCACCCTTGGTTACTCCTACCTCACCCAAGGAGAAAGACCAGCCCTCTCGAGGAGCCAAGAGGAAGGAACCAATGCCAGAAATCGATCTAAAATATTTTGAGGACTTCTCCTCTTCTTCAGTCTGGCAAGATGATTCTGATTTTGAACCTTCCGTTGTACGTCAAATAGCCAAGGACTTCCCTCCTATGAAGAAAAAGAAGCTTGATCTAGATGTAGAGGGACTCTGCCACAACAGTGGAGACGACAACAAAAGCAACAACAAAAGTGACAGTCAGCTTGAGGTTCTGGACAAAGCTCCAAAAATTTCACCTACCAGAATCCAGCCGCCTCGAGAGGCAAAGAAAAAGGCAGCCTCATCCTCTCCAACCACGAAGGCAGCACCCAAATCAAACGTAACTGCCCCCCGACAACTCCGTATAGATGACAGCAGTGATGACAACAATGTTGGCACTTCAACTTAAGTTTCTTGCTCCTTCTATCTTATGTGTTTCTATTTTCTATTTGTGATGTTTTTATCTTTCTATTTTTGTTTGTCATGCATTGAGGACAATGCAACCCTCGAGTTTGGGGGTAGGCAGTCCTCCTATTTTTGATGGACTAATTATATTTTGTGTTTATAACTATTTATTTTTGTGTCAAAAAAATGGCTTAAGTTTTTGAACTTTTCTTACATGTTGCGGCCTTCACTGTTGTGACAGTAGCTTAAGAATGTTTTAGGAAGTATTTGGAGCCTTACTATAGTTCTGAACTCTTAAAACACTTTTGTGACTTATATGTTGTTAAGACTTCTGCTAGTAAACTTAGAATAGGAAGCTTAGCCACTTGAGTTAGAAAAAAAACTTAGACTCAATTTACTCCTAGAGGTGCCTAACACTGACTCTAGGAAGATAACTAGAGGTACTCCTAGAGGTGCCTAACTATGGCTCTAGGAAGATAACTATAGGTGCCCGAAACCGGCTCTAGTAGAAATAGAAAAACTTCAATCTAAGTTAGGAACAAAACTAGAGGTGCCCGAAATTGGCTCTAGTTAAGATTTATTTTGAAGTAAAACTCAAGTGAGTTGAGTAACTATTCTGGTTGCTAAAGAGTCTAGGCTCATATTTGTTCACAAAACCTGCACACACTCACACGAGAGTTATAGTATTGCTTCGAATAAGTTCGTAAACATCCGAAAAGGTATTGATCTTGATGGTGAAGGTGTTGTAGGTAATGGTTGTTCATTGAGTTAAGCCAAAGCCAAAAAGTTCATTCTTAGTTAGATTGCATTTACTTGAGGACAAGCAATAATTTGAGTTTGGGTGTGTGTTGAGTGCATAAATGTTCTATATTTTAACCCTCATTTATCCATATTATTGATGCACTCAAGCATGTTTAGTTGCATTTTATGATAGAATTTGCATAAACATCACAAATAGATAATTTTGCACATATACTACTAATTTCGGTCAATTCTTGCAGATACCTGTCGTGGTAGCATCCAGGGCAGCAGAGGAACAGAAGATAACCGTAGAGCAAGAGTGAAGGGTTGAAGAAAATTGCCGCATACATCACTGTAGTGACAGCTGCTGTGACAGAGGTGGTGATAGTGAAGACAACAGAGACGGAAAATGTGAAGTAAAGTTCGACTGATAGAGGATTTCAAGCCTGATTTTTGTAGACCACTCGCATAATTTTTGGAGCCCAGAAGCACAAGGAAGCCTTGCCCAAAGTTTGAGGAGAAAGTCAAAGCAAGAAGTTAAGGCGAACTAAGGGACGTTTATTCAGAGATTTAGTCTTTAAATAAATTGTACTTTAATTCAAACTAGTATTCTTGGCCATTAAGAAAGCTTACACCCAAGGCCTATATATATATGCTTGTATTTCGACAAGGGAAGAGAATCTAGCTTCTAGTCGTCTTCCATCATAAACCCTAGCTCATCATGTTCTAAATCTTCCTCAGGGCTAAGGGTTGATCTTCTAAAGTAGTTGTAAGGGTTAAACTGTTTCTTAGGTTGTTATGTTCAATCAATAAAACTTCAAGTTTATTTACTCTGGTTTTAACATCTCATAAGGGTATCGGGAGAGCATTATGAGGTTATCTATTTACTTAATATCGGGATAGTTAAGTATAAGAAAGGAGTAAATACAGTTTTCCAGTTTATGGTTAAACTATCTTGGCCTAGGGATAGGTACAAGGTTAAGCGGCTAAAGAAGAATTCACAAACATCAGTGTTCATCCTTCGATTCACGCCGGGAGGTATCATCCAAGACGTGTTCACCGACAGAACTTGGACCTAAAGATATGACAAGTCACACCAGGGGTTCTTGCCGAACTTGAAGTAGCGGAGTTCTTGATCGCTGCCGCGACAACAACAGACCTCTACCGCGACAGGTTCTGCGGCATAAGCAACAGAAGTCCTCTGAACAGTGCAATACGTGCACGACGGAACAAATCAATACCAACCTACTTTATCAATTTGATTTCCTCCTCTATTTTAGTTTATTTTCAAGAATTCTCAAAACACCTTATTAATTCTATCTCTTTTCTTGTGCAGAGTTTTAAAGTTAGAAGTATTTCCAGTCCCTGTAGAGACGATATCCGATACTTCGTATCACTATATTACTTGCGTCGTGTATACTTGCACTCAATTGCAATAGTCTTATTTACACGCAACAAATATTAAGTATGATTATCCGAAAATATGATATGTGATACTCTTCTCCCCGTTCGAATAAAATAGGTTGAGTTATGTCATAACTGAGTACTAGTGATTCATTATTTGTTTTAATGTTAGTGCTCAAATTAATGAATTGTTGAGTTTCCGCTCAAATTAATGTTGGTCATAGAAGTTTCAAAACATTTAATTTGCTCACTGTAGTTTAGACATTGAACGTTTTTTATCACTTTCATTAATTTTTTGACGACGTCCATTTACCGGCATACGAATGAACTTCTCAAGATCCATACCATTGTTTCCTTTGCAAGCCCCATCTACATTGAAAGATAAGAATCCAGGCGGGGGGGGGGGGGGGAGGGAGTTCCAAATAACCATTCTATTACAAGCTTACAAAGTTGTGTTCCAACATCCTGTAATCGAAGGGTCCTGATCAAATTATCCGAGAAAAAAGGATTACCCGGATACTTTGTTTTGAACCAGCAACCCAGCCTAACTTTGATAATAAACATCTGCTGAGCATAATCTGTAGACTTGCCATTAAATACAATATCATTCCTCATAATTAGGGATGTAAAAAGTCGACTCGACCTAAAAACCCGACTGAAACATGCTCGAGTCAGAACCTAGTTTGACCTGAGGATTCGATGACCCAAACTCGATCTGTAACCAACTGTTGTTGACCCGAACCCGTGTTAGACTTGTTACTGTAATAACCGAACACGACCTGCATCCGACCGAGAACGACTCGTACCTAAATTGGACCTGTTACTGTGGACCCGAAACTCAACCTGCACCCGACTGAAACGAACCCAAACCGTAGCCTAACCTGGCAGATAACCGATATTACCCGACTGAATCGACCCGTGATCCGATTTTACCCGACCTGTTTTGAACCCGACTTGTTTTGAACCCGACCTGTTGTTGACCTGAACTAATACTGACATGACTTGATATTTACATTGCATGTAATTGAGGAAATCTATGATTTAATGAATTTAAAGTGTTGATAAATGTAAAGTATTAAGTGTTGATAAATGTAAACTATTAACTTTTAAATCAATTTAAAATGTTAAATAATCTTTTTTGTTATATATACATATATAATCAATAATATATACATATATAAGAAAGATTAAATTTAGATATTCATTTGACACTATTAAATTGGAAATCTTGTTAAATAATTCAATGCTAAGTAATAATTCAATATGTTTAGTACTAACTCATTCAATATAAATTATTTGTCAAGTTAATAAGAATTAACATACTTAAATTCATTTTTAATAACATGTTATATTATGCTTCTATTTTTAAACATAAAAGACTTAGCCGTGAGTAACACCATATTTTCAACAAAAAAATTCAAATAAAAAGCATACATTATAATAATTTAAAATGCATTCACCAATTTACACAATTCCAATCCACATTTCTTTTCTCAAACAAACAATTAATCATGGAAACGATTCTAATACATAGATCAGAAAGTAGTGAAGAATTTCTAAAATACTTTATAAGAATGAAATTATTTGAACTAACTATGAACAATTTTCTTTTGTCAACTTGAAGTAGTGAAGATTTTTTAAAACACTTTATAAGAATGAAATTATATGAACTAACTATGAAGAATTTTCTTTTATCAACTTGAAACTTCATTGACTTTGTCTATCAGCTCAAAATCTTCAGAATGAAACTCGATTTATGCAAAAGTGTAGCTCTTACTTCTTTCCTATCTGCTCCAAATGACTGCACTTTAAAACTAAAATAGAATTCAGTGCTGGGAAAAGAAAGGAAAAAGGATATATCATTCAGTACAGAGAAAAGGTTTCCTACCTCAACACCCAAACTTTTCACATACACATTCGAGAAGAGTTCATAAGGTTCAGGCATTGGACTTTCCTGAGAAAACAAAGGAAAAAGACTCAATGCTGTGAAGTGCGTGGACATCCATTTGGTACCAGAAAACGACTCAACCTATTTAAAGTAAAATTGCATGCAAATAACTTTATTAAAAATAAAAAGCATGCAAATAACGACTCAACCAATTTAAATAAATAAATACTTACCTTGGCTTGAGCAATCGCATCGTCTACCACTTTTCTTACTTCCTTCTCAATGTCTTGAAAATTTTTCCCAAAAAAAAGAGGGGGCAGTGAGTCGCCACTGATATTTCTAAATTAAATAGAACTTGAGGTAATTTCTTGCTCGATCGAATTTGTCATCATGTTTGGCTAAAAAAGTGGTTAAGTGATACGGACAACAACATCAGTGATAAATGTAAATTCAAAATGACACTCAGGATTCAAAAAAATTATTTTTCATCATTGCTTGCCAACCACGAATTTTCAAGCATGCTTTTCAAAATCAGAGGTTTGCGGCTCAATCACAATGTGGAACTTAACATTGATATTCCTGAAAGCACGCTTCTGAGTGAAACGCATGCACACACATCAAAATGTGATGATTTTCTAAAATGCGATTTTTATGCAATGCAATGCAATGAAGCAATGCAATGCATGAATGTACGGGGTATCGATTTCAAAACATCTATTAGCCAAAAGGCCGAATATAAGAAATCGAAAATCTTATTATAAAAACCAGTTAGCCCTCGTTCCTAGGTTAATCATTTTGTTATGCTTTCGAGTCAGCGTCTGTCTTAGCTTGGTGCTGATGTCTAGGTGTTGTTTCAAGTTCATAGCTTCAATGGATAAAATATGCACGAATCGGGCGACTCCCCGCACAGCTTCTGAACTTGTTCATTTCATAACTCTGCCTTTGGATAATTTGAATAGCCACTTCAATCTCGCCTTTCAGTACCTTATTCTTCGTTTAGAGTGCCCCTTTTGAAACTTCCAAACTAATCTTTTAAATGTTGTATGTCATTTTCCAATTATGCCATCTTCTTTTTCAGCTCTTTATTTTCTAACTAAAGATTGACCTTTTCTCGTTATTGCACCCCTTTAATAATTTTCTCCATCTTGTGATGACAATTCTGAGTTCAAAGCTTGCTCTTTCTGTAATGCTTGTTTAATCCGTCTGTTTGAATCTGTCAATTCTTGAATCTCCTCTTTCGTTGCCCTTTTAGCCTCTTCTTGTAACTGCTTACATTCTGACACATTTTGACATATGACTCCATTGAATGTTGTCCCTTTTTTGAACTGAGTCTTCTCTGACCGGATCCACACCGTCGTATTGCCTTCTTCTTGTCTATCGAACCCATTGGCAATTAAGAATACTACATAACTTGACTGATCCTTGAATCGATTACCTCTAATGAATGCAAAATGATGCTGGGTAAAAAAACAAGAAAAAAAAAACAATGTCAGTATTGTGAATTAATATAGAAAACAAATAAATAAATTATCAACACAAAATAGCACAAAATATTCGGCAAAGAAAATAACTAGAGAAATGTATTTAAACATGCAGCGCCTGTCTTAGGTCCATGTCTGGCTCTACCGGGGTGGGCTTCTAAAATAGAATGTGGGCTTTGTTCTAGACTCTTGGTTTCCGAATTGTCATTACCGTTCACTGTGACAGTAAGACATCGATTCGGTAGTATAGGTCCCATATAATGGAGGCGTGTGCCCCACGGCACATAAGGTTAGTATACCGGAAGAAGACAAAACTCCGAACTCGGAGCTGGAGAGCATCACGTCGAATATTGTCTTACACCCACTTAAGGGTGAAAAACCCGGGTCGAGGGTTTATGCATGAATGACAGATATATCATATACAAAAATTACCCCCATTTTTCCTAAAAACCCATCGAACAATTCTTCAGAAACAATTAAATTCAAATTAATGTTTGAAATAAGGGTTTCTCATTTTAATTAGATCTTTAAATTAGTGAATTTTATTCCCAGCAGAGTCACCAAGTTGTCGCGACTATTTTTGAAACCAATTTGTGTGAAAACAGTCTGACGATTAGGATTTTGGAAATAGGGGTTTCTCATTTTAATTAGATCTTTAAATTAGTGAATTTTCTATTTTAATCAAATTTCCTTTATTGTCTTAAAAAATTGTTTTGGAGTTGCCACCGATCACTTTGGTATACCAGACACCATAGAAAGCGGGCCAGAGATTCTTTTCGTAAATTTTGGGTTCTGGAGTCGGTTACATGTAGGGAAGGGTTAGCACCCCTAAAAACTCTCGTTATCGGTACCTTATTAATTCCATGTGGCATTTTGGCATTTCGAACATTAATCTGAATTTAATTAATTCTTTTAATTGTAAAATAGATTTTATTCCGAATGGGAATATCATTTTGTAAGAAAATACATTTTGGATGAATATAAGCTATGAAACGTCCACATTAGGACACTTCAATTTATATTCAAAATGTATCTCAACACAAAAAGTTTAATGCATGACAATTTATTTTGTTGTTCATTTTAAGTAAACCCTAATTATGCTCCATTAATTTAATTAATTAAGAACTATGAATATTATTAATTTTTGGGCTTTGAGGGCAACACCCAAATAATTTGGATACTACCTACATTAGGCCCAAAAGTAATAATATTCCTATTTTGTGTCACTAATTATTTAATCCCATTTTAATTTTATTTAAACTAATTACATATGATTATCATATTCTAGGTTAAAATAAAATATTAAATGTTTCACTAAAATACCCTTTTTGATTGACATCACTTTGCAATGTGATACTAATCAACTTAAGGTATGAAAGTGTTTATTTAATACCCATTTATTTTCTACACTTATCTCACCTGTTAGATTAATTAAGTTTGATTAAAGAACCTAATATACTAAGGCTCTAATTAATTGCTAATTTATGTGATTAAAATAATCTAAAAAATGTACTACATGCTAATTTTAAATCAATGCATCAAAAAAATAATTTAAACAATTAATAAAAGCAATTAAACTAAGGCAATTAAAAGAAAAAAGGACTTAATTGAATTGAATTCGAACTTTGGAGATCAAATTACAAACATATGGTGACCAAATTGAAGCAAATGCAAAATACAAAGCCCAAAACATGAAAAATTGAAAGAAGGGATCGGATCCTACATACCCGACCCCCCAGCTCGTGGACCATCCTACTCGGCTCAAAACACAGCCGTTTCGATTCAAGTATAATAGCTAAATACCGAGTTAGCTCGACCACTTTTCCCTTCTTCACTCATTTTCGAACACAGCTCTCTCTACTCAGAAGTGATTTTCGATCACCTTGAACCAAACTCCGGTCAGATAGTCACGTTATTCGACCGCCATATATCACTTCGACTGTCGTAGGGTTCCGGCCGGCCGCCGTTCCAAAACCCTAAAATACCAAAAAAATCTTTGATTCGAACTTAAACCCTAAATCTAACCCTAATCTGATAGGATTCCCGATTTTCCCCACTTGGATCTAACTACCCGAAACCCTTACACTCATTTTCAACTCCAACCGTTTCTTCAAATCTACTCCGGCGACGTTCCTTTCGATTTCCTCTTTTTATTTCAGTTTTTTATTTATTCTTCGATCTAAATTGCTTTCATGATTTTTGCAGGAAATAAAGGAATCGGAAGAAGATATACCTTGAGTCGAATGAAACCAAAATTCCATGTTCAGTTTCGTTACAGCGGCAGGTTCATCGCATGACGGTCGGCGCTTTTCCAGCGTCTATTCGTGTTCTCAGTGGTGTTCTGATCTTCGGCTCCAGCGGCGGTTCAGCAACTTCGGCATCTCCTAGTCTACTCCGGCGGCAACTCAAGTTCCGGCAACGATCTAAGATCCCGACATCGGTTCAGTATCCGATGACCATTCAGATTCCAAAGTAGTATTCTCTCTCCTTTTTTATTTATTTAATACTTATTATTATTTTAATATGTGTAATTATGATTGTCATTAAATAGATCTAACTTTTCTCTTTCCTATTTATAGTAATGCAAGGGATGATGTCAGCAGAGAGGTTTGATCCATGTGAAGAGGGTTTGAACCAATGAGAAGGTGCCATGTGAATTTTTAGGCGGGAAAAGAAAGCACAAAATGAATTTGTGTTTGTTTGAATGGTTTTAGCTTGTAGATTAGGGATTTGGGCTTTTATAAATGGGATTTGTGTATTTTATTATGTGAATGGACATTTTTGAGGATTTTAGACTGATTTTTTTTGGTTTATTATTTATTATTATTATTAGTTTTATTTATATAAAAATATAGTATATATTTATATAAGTATGCCCGGACAAAATACGGGTTCTACAACCGTTACATCCAGTGACAGAGCTAGGATTAAATTGGGAGGGGGACAGACCGATTAAATTTGAAATGAATGAGGTCTTAAAAAGTAATTAAAACGTAAAAATTAAGGGAGTTTAGTTTTAATTTTACAAATTTTAAAATTAAAAGGTCCTAAAAATAATTAAACCAGAAAAAAATACAGGGTCAAAATTCAATTTTATTAATTTAGATTACAAAGTCCTAAAAATAATAAACTATAAAAATTTTGGGAAGAACAAGGAAGAAAAAATAATTTAATTACAATAATTTTAAAATTATTAGAGATTAGAATATAATTAACCCAAAAAACTTAGAAGGGGCAATTGCCGCTCCCACAATATATATAGACCTGTCCCTAGTTACATCAATATTTGTTTTTTCCATGATGAAAGCAATGCTATTTTTAAATGTATCAACGTTAGCATTGAGATCAACTTGACAAAAAGAGAGAGATTGACTTATGAAAACAATGCTATTTTTAAATGTATCGATGTTAGCAATGAGATCAACTTGACAAAAAGAAAGAGATTGACTTTACATTATAAATCTCAACCCTAATTGACATAAGATGAGAGTGACATCTTTCTTAATCCTTGTCGTCCATATCCAAATCAAACGTCTCTGCTTTGCTTTCATTTTGTATGATACCTTGAACTTGACAGGGATCCTTCCTCAACAACAAAACACAAACAGCATCTTAATTATATAAATAAAGAACATAGATTTAATACATTACCTAATCGCAATTGGAGGTTGGGAGGCAAAACATAATATATATATATATATATATATATATATAATCTCATACGCAAGTGGTGAATTTTTTTCCACAAACGTCTTAATTTTAGGGTTTAGGGCTTATGTGTTTTAGTGTAGGGTTTAGAATTTAAGGTTTAGAGTTAGAATTTAGGGTTTAGGTTTTAGGACAATATGGTTAGAGATTTGGATTTTAACATATAAACCCCAATTTTTAACCCTAAACCTAAAATTCAATCAATCATCCCTAAATTTAAATCTACTACACTTAAAACCATAAACCCTAAACGAAACCTCTAAACCTTAATACTAAGTTGCTTGTTTAAATAAAGTTTACCCAACAAAAATTGTGCCAAGCGGAAAAAGGCCCTCCCGCTTAATACACCACTCTGTCACTGATTTTGCCACAACAATAACTGTTTTTTTGTTTATTTGTCTTGTTTCAGATCCAGTTAAAAGTACATGGGAGGTTTCTGCCATTAAATTGTGTCCCATTTTTAACGGGGAAGGGAAACTTCTTGTGCTTTTCCCCGATTCCCCATGTAACCTGCGCCGAAGTTGCCTGTTGAAAGACAAACGAAAATAAGACAGTGAAGGATTCTTAATTTTAATTACTAATCAATTTGCTTAACTAAATCCCTGGAAAAGTAAGCGATTGGAACGGAGTTGACATGAATAAAGGTAACATTGATTATTGTTTATTCATCACAAGAAGCTTTTTTAAAATGTTCTTTTTCCCCACAAACTGCCATATAAGAAGGTTTCATAGGACACCAACAATCATCAGTAGCAGAAATGAAGAATCAGAGTTTGGTAAGATGGAATTTTCTCACCCTTCCAATCTTCATCATCCTCATCCAGTCCCAGGCAGCAGCAACACAAACGCGACCTATTTTAGACAATCTCACAATCGAGAGCTTCATCAACACAACTCTCCAATGGAGGAGTAGCACTCGTCATCTGTTAAAATCACCTGGAAACATGAAGCTGTCAACCTCTTCAGTGGTAGCAGGAGTGTTGAGCTTCGTAGCTGCCTCCATATCCAGCGCAGGAGGTGTTGGTGGCGGAGGCTTGTTTATTCCCATTCTCACCATTGTGGGCTGTTTAGACCTCAAAACCGCCACCAGTTTCTCGGCTTTCATGGTCACGGGAGGGTCGATTGCCAATGTTATGTATAACCTGCAAGCCAAAAGTGCCAAGCTCGGGGGTAAGACATTGATTGACTATGAATTAGCACTTTTATCAGAGCCATTCATGTTATTAGGCGTGAGTGTGGGAGTGGTTTGCAACCTGATGTTACCAGAGTGGTTGATCACCATCATGTTTGCCACTTTCCTTGTCTGGTCTACCATTAAGACCTGTAGAAATGGTGTCGGGTTATGGAAAATGGAATCGGATCGAGGTAGAAACGGGTATGAAAGCTTGGAAAGTGGGGAGGTTAGGAGTGTAGAAGAAGCTTTGGTGGGAAAAGAAATCCCCAGGTTCCCATGGAAGAAACCGGTGGTTTTGGTTCTGGTCTGGTTTTCCTTCTTCATCCTCTATCTCCTTCGGGGAAATCGATATGGACAGGTATCGTTTTTTTGTCTCGTCTTTCTTTAGAAACAATTTGCATGCCGTTTCATTTTCAAATACGTGTCTCTCTCTCTTAAAATATCCGGTTTTATAGTGATTTCGACAAATATTGGATTTAGACAAGACACTAGTCTTCAGACTATTTGCCCACTTTTTGTATTAATCTTACACTAATTATACATGAAATTTTCTTGGAAAAATTAGAAGAGATTTTAGAATTGTATGGAAATATAGGGTTGGTTTTCAGTGTTTATAACTATTGGAGCAACAACAATACATGCAGGGGGTCATATCACTGAAGCCTTGTGGAATAGGATATTGGGCTATCTCATTGTTTCAAATCCCTCTCGCCATAGCTTTTACAGCATGGATCCTTCGCAGGCAAGACCCCATTGCATGCCATGCTCCAAATAAGCAGGTTAGATTTTGATTTATTTTTTTGCTTTGGTTTCCAGCTGTTACTCTCTATTGTTAAAAAGAAAATTAACCATTTTCCTTGTTTATATGTGAAGCTAATTTTCCCCTTAATGGCTCTAATGGCTGGAGGGTTGGGTGGACTTTTTGGAATTGGAGGTGGATTGCTTATAAGCCCACTTCTACTCCAAGTTGGAGTAGCCCCTGAGGTAATTGTCCCTGTTTTAACCATTATAGTATAGAATCTCATACTTCTTATAGCATTAAACCATCTGCATTCTGCTCCAGGTTACGGCAGCTACTTGTTCTTTCATGGTTTTGTTCTCCTCCACAATGTCTGCGCTTCAATACTTGTTATTGGGCATGGACCACATTAGCACTGCCCTTGCATTCTCGGTCATTTGTTTCGTCGCATCGCTTCTTGGATTGATGGTGGTGCAGAAGGCTATAAGACGTTTCGGAAGGGCGTCTCTAATCGTGTTCTCGCTTGGTATAGTGATGGCTCTGAGTGCCATTCTGATGACTACCTTTGGAGCACTTGATGTTTGGGACGACTACTCATCAGGAAATTACATGGGGTTCAAACTACCTTGTTAAAATCAAATTATATGATCAATTGTGTTGTACTTTAGCCTTGTAATGATGAGAGGATGTAGCTTTAATGGAAGCATGATGAAATATTAAACAATCCAAGAGAAAAGAAAGGAAGAATGAACAAATAGAATTCTATTGATCTTGAAAATACAACGTGAATTTACAAAAGTTGTGATCTCATACTTATAGTCATGAAAAGACTTTGCAAAGACGTTTTTAACAAACTAACTACTTTATAACAGACTGAACCTAATTTTTGAATTTTTGATTTAACACAATCCTCTAATATGCTCCTTGTTCTCTTCTCTACTTTGACCTGACTTAACATAATCCTCTAACATGATCATGTTCTCTTCTCTTCTTCATTTCCAATATAACCTTCTAACATGCCTCTTGTTCTATGTTCTTCTTTGATCTCAACATTCTTTCTGTCGTTCTAAAAAAATCAATCTGCATCCTCAAGGTTATCAACATATGTCAAATGCATAGTACTTAACCTAATTTCTTCTTCACAAAAAACTTTCAACTTTTATCTGAGATGAACAAAAAAGGCCGCAAATAATGGTTTAGTTAGGACGTCATCAATCTGTTCTGATGCAGAAACATAATCAATATGAAAAGAACCATTTGTGACTTTTCCCCTCACAAAGTTGAGATCTAACTCAACGTGTTTAAGCTTTGCATGATAAACTGGGTTGGAGGAATGAGCAATCGCACTAGTGTTATCACACCATAAGATTGGAGTTGAAGAAAGAGAAATTTGTAGCTCTGTCAAAAGAGATTTTATCCAAATTTCTTTACACATAACATCAGCAATAGTCTTGAATTCTGCCTACATAGAGACAACACTTTGTTTCTTTGAACTCCATGCTACCAGATTTTCGACTAAGAAAACATGGTAGCCACCAGTAGACCGTTTATCATATGCACTGGTCTCCCAATCTGTAACCCCCTTAGCCCGGCCTAGACGGTTGACCCGAACTACGAAGATTACACGGGGAAACCAAAGTCAACCTGAAAGTCAACCTTGATTAATGACCCCTTTTTTTCTTTTTAAACTTGTCTAGATGCACATTAACCCTAAGCGTACTCTTACGAAACACTTACGTGAAAAGCACAGCGATCGAATTACAAAAAGGGACTCAATTGCACAAAATACAAATGTTAGGGACCAAATTGTAAATTCTGGAAATTAGAAGGTCTTAACTGATTTTAAGGTTACCATTATTTAATTAGTCATGTTTCATACTTCCCTGTTAAATTTCACCCCAACCAGACATCTCAAACATATGCAATTGCAAATACAATTTTCGGGACTAAAACGTAAGGCTTGCAAACCTCAAAACCATTCAAATCAGTGCCCAACGGTCACCTGTTTCGAAACGGTGTTGACTGTTTCGATACGCGGGTTCGTTTCGAGACTTGTTTCGAAACAGGGCCTTCCAGTGGCCAAACCGCTTCGATACGGTCACCAGCCGTTTCGAAACACCAAGGCCATTACAGGCCCCCGTTTCGAAATGCCTATGAGTGTATCGATACGGGTTGCCCAGAAGCTGCAGATTTTGCTGGTTTAACATGAATAAAACCACTCAAACACATCCTAATGACTTCCTAATCATGCCAACAAGGTACAAGTTTGCAACTTCAAAACACATTCATGGCATCAATCATGGAATTCCACAAGTCTATAGGCATGCATCATAGTATCCAAAGCCAAGCAACCAAAAAAATACCAAAATCAAGCATCAAATGGCCATTTACAAATCCGAATCATCAAAGGCATCATGCCACAACTAGGGAGTCCAAAACATCTCCCAAAACACATCCTAGGTTCCCATTGCCAAAATATCAAAATATAATAGTGTTATGAAAACATCACCATACATGAGCTTAGTTTCCCTTGGACTCTTAGCCTCCTTGTTGCCTTCAAACACTTCAATTATCTGCATTATTGGTTTAAGAGAGAGAGCGTAAGCACAATTGCTTAGTGAGGCATGCTCTAAAGAAACAACACAATAATGCTCTTTATAAAACACTTTTAACGAAACCTTCCATCACATAATCATCATTATTCATGCAACATTGCATACATATCAAGCATCTCATGCTTCATTAAAATCAACATGTCATATTGGCTTTCAAGTGATAATCCATAACCATTTACAACATAAAAACACAATCAAATACGCGGATTACAAGCGTTGTCCAATACGCTTCATACACACTACCGAACACAGAAGGTGGAGTTTACCGGTACAATCACAACCCCTCAACACCCGTGATGGAGTTTAACGGTACAATCACAACCCCTCAACATCACTCATCGGTAGTTGTATAACTCCACTAACGAGAACACGGGACACACAACACAAGATCCACACATGGACTTTTCACCACCATTGTGATCTTACCTTTCTCGTTAGTGTACTTGGATGGAGTTTACGGTACAATTACAACCCCTCAACATCCAAGGCGACTTTATTCATGGTGCACCCAATCCTATAGCCGGCTAACTATATCCGATTCAAGTACTTTAAAACCAACACATCACTTGCCAATATACATCATTTATCATCAACAATTCACTGTTTTAAAGCATTAATCAAAGCCAATTATCATCATGCATCACCATGCATCAAAACCATATTTACAATATGTCAAACCAAGGATCTCTTACCTTGAGCATCCTTCAACACATGGCTTTCAAAACCAGCATTAACCATGCTAAAACATGCTTTCAAAACAGAATTTAAACATGCAATCTATAAACAAATGCATCAACCACTTCATGGCTCATCCAAGAGAGTTTTTCCGAAAACTTACTATTGAGCTTAGTTAAGTTGCTTAGACTTAAACTAACCTCCCAAAACCTTCAAGCATTTGTTTCAAAGCTGGAAACCCAACTTCACTCACCAATTTCGTTTCACAAGCTTGCCGAAACGCCGATCAAGCCTCCAAATCAACACCACAAGTATCCGAAGATGTCTCCCTTGTTTTAAACACATCAAAGCAGATGATTAATGCATCATCATGCTTTGAAATCTTCAGCCAACACACTCTAACTCGCCGCTCTACATAGATCCAACATTTCGGCTACCAAACACAACCGAAATCACCTCCAAACTCTTCCAAAACTTAACCCAGCCAAGATCCATCACTTCTAACCATTTCTAAACACCAATTAACATCCAAAATGAACCTAAACTCGTCCTTATACCTCCAACTATAACATAACACCAAGATCACCCAAAAAACCACCATTTTCATATGCAAAAACTTAGGAAACACAACCTATTCGGGATTGCATTGATAAAACCTCATTCACACATCATTAGACATCCAAAATACATTTAAGAATCATCTCAAAACAGAGCCCAAACAATCACAACGAAATTCTTCAAGATTTCCTCCAAATCTTGAGTTTTAAGCCAAAATCAAGTTCATATCATTAAAACCATTTATAAAACTTAAATTAAGGATTGATAACTTGGGAATTTCAGTAAAGAACTGAGTATTTAGAGGAAAAGAACAACCATACCTCTAAACGATGATTTCTCCTTGATTTGAGCCAATTTTCTTGAAAATCCAATAAGCAAATAAAAAGGATTTGATGAAAGATGAATTAGGAACTAATTGATGATTGAAATCTCATCAATTGAATTGAAAATCAATGGAAAAGTTGCTGGAGAAAAGTGTTTGGATGAAGGAATTTTGAGAGAAAAAGAGATGAGAAAATTTTAAGAAAAGTTAGTTATGAAATTCTAAAAGGTGGTTTCTCCTTTTTCATTTAATTAATTAAACATTAATTAAATCTCTTTAATTAAGGAAAAATCTGGAGAAATCCTTTTTGGGTAAATTATCTCCTTAAAGATTCAAAGTTTCAATCCTTACAAAACAGTCACCACTGAACTTTTCAAAAATCGCATTTTAGTCACTAATCCAAAATGTTGTATTTCCAAACCTTATTTTGTAAAATTGATTTCACCACTCTCTTATATATATATTAAAAGAGGATTTTTAGATATTTTTCCATATTTTTAAAGCATCCCGAACTAGGCTTTCCCTAAAACCTCCTTTTATATTCGAATCAAAAATCAGACTGGTCTGGTTCAGACCATAAACTTCTAAGCCCAAAATTGGGGTGTTACAACTCTCCCCCCTTAATAAATTTCATCCTCGAAATTTACCTGGAGGAAAGAGGTACGGAAACTGCTTCTTCATATCATCCCTTCTTTTCCCACGTGGCTTCCTCAACACCATGATGCTTCCACAACACCTTAACCAAATCAATGGTCTTGCCTCGAAGAACTTTACTGTCCGAACCCAGAATTTCAACTGGCTCCTCATCATAGGTCAAGTCTGGATTCAACTCCACTTCCTCCACAGGCATAACATGCGAAGGATCCGATCTATACCTTCGAAGCATAGAGACATGAAACACATCATGAATCTTTTCCAACTCTTGTGGCAACCTCAACTTGTACGCAACAGGACCCACACGTTCAATCACCTCGTATGGTCCAATGTACCTAGGGCTCAACTTACCCTTCCGGCCAAACCTCATCACCTTTTTCCGAGGCGAAACCTTCAAAAACACACGGTCACCTACCGCAAACTCAATCTCCTTACGCTTCAAATCTGCGTAAGACTTCTGTCGATCAGAAGCTGCCTTCAACCGCTCACAAATGAGCTTCACCTTCTCGGTGGTTCCTTTCAACAAAGCTGTCATTGAAACCAACTTCTGACATGTTTCAGCCCAACAAAGAGGAGTTATGCACTTCCTCCCGTACAAGGCTTCATAAGGTGCCATTTGAATACTTGCCTGGTAGCTATTGTTATAAGCAAACTCCACCAAAGGCAAATGCTTTTCCCAAGAGCCTTGAAACTCAATCACACAACACCGCAACATATCTTCCAGCACTTGGATAACACGCTCAGACTGTCCATCCGACTGTGGATGATAAGAAGTACTGAAATTCAACCGTGTACCCAAAGCTTGATGCAAACATTCCCAGAAACGCGATGTAAACCTCGGATCTCTATCCGACACTATAGACTTTGGCACCCCATGCAGCCGCACAATCTCAGCAATGTACAGCTCTGCAAGCTTATCCAAAGTGTACGTAGTATGCACAGGTAAGAAATGAGCACACTTCGTAAGGCGATCCACAATCACCCACACCGAATTCTTCTTCGATGGCAACAAAGGCAAACCAGACACAAAGTCCATGGTAATCCTTTCCCACTTCCACTCAGGAATCATCAATGGTTGCAACAACCCAGAAGGAAACTGATGCTCAGCCTTAACTCGCTGACAAACCATGCACCTACTCACATACTCCGCAACATCTTTCTTCAATCCCACCCAATAGTACTCATCCTTAAGATCACGATACACCTTTGTACTACCAGGGTGCATAGCAAAAGGACTACTATGAGCTTCAGTAAGAATAGCACGCCTCAACTCAGCATCATTTGGCACTACTATCCGACTCCTAAAACATAGAACTCCATCGACATTAAAACAAAAATCCGATGGTCTATCCTCAGCAATATCCTGAACATGTGGCACCAAAGAATCATCCAACATCTGCTTATCCTTTATCAACTGAACCAAAGATGGTTTCACTTGCAATACAGCCACAAGACCTCCATCTCGCGAAATACTCAAACTGCCAAACATAGCCCTCAACTCCACTGCCACTTTTCTACTCAAAGCATCCGCTACACCATTAGCTTTTCCCGGATGCTACTCGATCGTCAGATCGTAATCTTTAAGCAACTCCACCCAACGCTGTTGCCTAAGATTAAACTTTTTCTGAGACATCAGATACTTCAAACTCTTGTGATCCGTGTACACAGTACACTTCTCACCATACAGATAATGTCTCCAAATTTTCAAAGCAAAGACCACTGCAGCTAACTCAATATCATGCGTAGGATAATTGCGCTCATGCACCTTCAACTGGCGCGATGCATAAGCCACCACCTTACCCTCTTGCATCAACACACACCCCAAACCAACATAGGATGCGTCACTGTACACCACAAACTCTTTCCCTGATTCAGGTTCAACCAAGATAGGAGCTTGCGTCAAAGCTGCCTTAAGCTTCTCAAAAGCCAGCTGTCTCGCTTCCGTCCACTCATACTTGACATCCTTCTGCAACATCTTCGTCAAAGGTGCAGCAATCTTTGAAAATCCATCCACAAACCTCCGGTAGTATCCTGCCAACCCAAGGAAACTACGGACTTCATAAACAGACTTAGAAGGCTTCCAATTCATCACTGCCTCAATCTTCTGAGGATCAACACGAATCCCCTCAGCAGAAACCACATGTCCAAGAAAAACAACTTCCCTAAGCCAGAATTCACACTTGCTCAACTTAGCATAAAGCTGATTCTCCAACAAAGCCTGCAACACAATCCTCAAATGCCCCTCATGCTCCTCCTCGGTACGAGAGTACACAAGGATATCATCAATGAACACCACAACAAACTTGTCCAAATATTCATGGAACACTCTATTCATCATGTCTATAAAAGCTGCAGGAGCATTCGTCAAGCCAAACGGCGTCACAAGGAACTCATAATGCCCATACCTCGTCCTAAAGGTTGTTTTTGGCACATCCACATCCTCCACCTTAAGCTGGTAATAACCTAACCTTAAATCAATCTTAGAGAACATAACCGCTCCCCGAAATTGATCAAAAAGATCATCAATTCTCGGCAAAGGATACCGATTTTTGATAGTCAACTTATTCAACTGACGGTAATCGATGCACATTCTCATAGTGCCATCCTTCTTCTTCACAAACAAGACCGGTGCACCCCAAGGTGACACACTCGGCCGAATAAAACCACGATCAAGCAACTCCTGAAGTTGCGTCTTCAGCTCCTTCAACTCCTTAGGTGTCATTCGGTAAGGAGTAATGGACACTGGAGTTGTGTTTTCATACAGCTCAATCCCAAACTCCACCTCTCGATTAGGAGGCAAACCAGGTAACTCCTCCGGAAACACACCAGGAAACTCTCGCACAGTCCTGATATCTTGGACTCGCAACTTCTTAGAGCTAGGATTCATAACAAAGGCTAGATAAGCTTCACAACCTTGTCTCAGCATTCGGCTTGCTTCCAATGTAGACACCAAATTGGCAAGAAACTTCACATTCTCACCAACCACCACTACCTTATAATCATCCGCAAGCTTCAACGAAACCCGCTTGTTCTCAAAATCCACCACAACTCGATGTTCAACAAGCCAATCCATATCAAGGATTACATCAAAACCATAGAATGGCAATTCCATGAGATCAACAAGAAAAACATGGTTTTGCACTACCAAAGGACATCTTCTATATAACTTCCGTGTCACAACGGTCTCACCAAAAGAACTAGTCACACGCATACCAACATCCAAAGACTCAACAGGTAAACCAAGCAATTGAGCATGTTCACGCAATATGTATGAGTGTGTAGATCCAGAATCAATAAAGGAAAGTAATGACAAGGATTGCAAAGTAAAGGTACCTGCGATCACATTCGTGTCATTTCTCCTCTCTCGCTGAGCATACACTCGAGCCTGGCCGCCACCCTCAGGTTGAATAGCCACCACATGCGCCACTTTTCTTCCACCATCTTCCCTGCGCTGGAAGTTACCACGGTCGCGCCCACGACCTCTCTGTGGTGCAACAACCCCAGGAGCACGTCCCTGACCACCACCGGCCAACAAAGGACACTCCCTCCTCATATGATCTGCCGAACCACAATTCCAGCACGAATTACCGGTCACTACTACAGGAGCCTGAACCTCCCTCGCTACTCGAGGACAATCACGCCTCAAATGACCACGCGATCCACACACCCAACACGTGTTCTGTAACACCCTAATTTTGGGCTTAGAAGTTTTGGGTTTGGACCGGACCGGTCAGAGTGCGGTTCGAATGTAAAAGGTGATTTTTAGGAAAGCCTAGTTCGGGTTGCATTAAAAATATGGAAAATGTCTTAAAATCCTCTTTAATTATATATAAAAGGATGGTGAAATCAATTTTACAAAATGGGGTTTGGAAGTGTGACATTTTGGTTTAGTGACTAAAATGTAATTTTTGAAAACTGGGTGACTGTTTTAAAAAGGATTGAAACTTTGAATCTTTAAGGAGCTATTTACCCAATAAGAGTTTCTCCAGATTTTTCTGAATATTAATCAATTAATTAATGGTTTTTAACTAGATGAAAAAGGAGGGAAAAGATATTTTGGCATTTTAACTAACTTTTCCCAAATTTTCCATTTTCTTTTCTCTCAACTTTTCTCTCAACCCAAACACATTTCTCCAGCAAATTTCCCTCTGATTTTGACATCTAAAGATTAGATTTCAACCTTCATTTGATCTCTAATCGTTTCTTCAACAAAACCTTAGCATTTGCTTATTAGATTTTCAAGATCTTAGTTCCAAAAAGGGAGAAACTCAAGTTTAGAGGTATGAACGTCCTTCTCCTCTAAATTCTCAGTTCTTTACTGAAATTCCCAAGTTCTCAATCCTTGATTTGTGTTTTATTAAAGGTTTTACAATTGTATTCTTGATCTTGGCTTTAAAATGCAAGATTTGGTTAATTTTTGATGAAATTCGTATGAATTGATTGGGCACTATTTTGAGATGTCATTTTGATGTAAAATTGATGTAAAATTGATGAGAAATTGAGGTTTAATCAATGCAATCCCGAATAGGTTGATCTTCCTAAGTTTTGCTTGAGTTTTTGGTGGTTTTTGGAGTGATCTTGGTGATCTGCTATAGCTGGAGGTATAAGGATGTGTTTAGATCCTTTTTGGATGTTAATTGAGGTTTAAGAATGTTTGGAATTGATGGATCTTGGCTGGGTAGTGTTGTGGAGTTGTTTGGATGTGTTTTCGGTTGTGTTTGGTAGCCGAAAATGGAGTGTGGATGAGAGCAGTGAGTTTAGGTGTTCTCATTGAAGATATTAATGCATGATGATGCATTAATCCTCTGCTTTGATATGTTTAAAACAGGGGAGACATCTTTGGATCTTTGTGGTGGTGATCCGGAAGCTTGATCGGTGTTTCGGCAAGTTGCGAAACGGAATCGGTTAGTGGATTTTGGTTTTCAGCTTTGAAACCAATGTTTTGAAGGTTTGGGAGCTTAGTTTAAGTCTAAACAACTTTGCTAAGCTCAAGAGTAAGTTTTCGGAAAAACTCTCTTGTTGATGAACCATGAGTTGGTTGAATGCAATGTGATTTGTTTGCATGTTTAAAATTCTGTTTTGAAAGCATATTTTAGCATGTTTATTTGCTGATTTTATAAGCCATGTGTTGAAGGATGCTCAAGGTAAGAGATTCTTGTTTTTGAACATTGTTAAATGTGGTTTTGATGCATAACGATGCATGATGATTATGGCTTTGTTAAATGCTTTAAAACAGTGGAATATTGTTGTTAAATGATGTATATTGGCAAGTGATGTCTTGAGAATGGTTAAGAACACTATGGTGGTTAAAAGTCCATAGGTGGTTCTTGTATTAAGAACAACATGGTGGTTAAAAGTCCATGGTTGGTTCTTGTACTAAGGTCACAAAGGTGGTTAAAAGTCCTTGTGTGAGCCTTGAGTATGGTAAGGTCACAAAGGTGGTTAAAAGTCCTTGTGTGGACCTTGTGTATTGTAAGAACACCATGGTGGTTAAAAGTCCATGGGTGATTCTTGTGTTATGGTCACAAAGGTGGTTAAAAGTCCTTGTGTGGACCTTGTGGATTGTAAGAACACCATGGTGGTTAAAAGTCCATGGGTGATTCTTGTGCTAAGGACACAATGGTGGTTAAAAGTCCATGTGTGGTCCTTGTGAATTGTAAGATCACAATGGTGGTTAAAAGTCCATGTGTGGATCTTGTGTTGATTGTATTTTGAGATGAAAAAAGATTATGATTATCACTTGTGGCCAATATGACATGTTAATAATTTGAAGCGTGAAATGCTTGTTTTAAATGCTTAATTGCATGTATAAATGTTGTTTTGAACTAAGGTTTATAAAGGTGTTTTATAAAAGCATTATTGAGTTGTTTTAAAAGAGCATTCCTCACTAAGCTATTTGCTTACGCTCTCTCTTTTCTTGAACCAATAACGCAGAGCATTGAAGTGCTTATAAGGGCAGCAAGAGGTCAAGAATCCTAGTGAAGAACTAAGCTCATGTATGGTGAAAGTTTCTTAACACTATTAGCTTTTGGCATTTGGCAATGGGGAGCCTATGTTCTTGATTTGGGAGATGTTTTGGACTCCCTAAGTTGGTTTTATGTTGTTGTTGATGATGGAACATGTAATTGGCCTTTGTGAAGTTGGTTTGGTATTATGGTGCTTGAATGGTTTTCTACATAAGATGCATGCCTTTAGAATTGGGGATTTGCTTAATTGATGCCATGTTTGAGAATGGTTGATGCTATTATGTTCCTTGTGTATGTAATGTCTTGCTGGTATGTTTTTGTTGCCTTTGGAACATGTTTGAGGGGTCAATTGTATAATAAACCAGCAAAATTTCTGCAATCTGGGCAGCCCGTTTCGGAACAGGTGCTGCCGTTTCGGAACAGAGGGCCTGAGATGGCCTTGGCGTTTCGAAACGGGTAGACCCGTTTCGGAACGAAAATGCTACTGCCAAGCCCTGTTTCGGAACTTGTTTCGGAACGGTCCCGCGTTTCGGAACGGATTATCCCCGTTTCGGAACACTCGACCGTTGGGCACTGAAATTGACGGTTATATGTTTAGAAATCTTTGCGTTTTAGTCTTGAACCTTGTTTATGCAATTGAATGAGTTTGAGATGTCCGTTTGAGCTGAAATTTGGCAGAGAAGCATGAAAGATGATTAATTTCATATTGGTAACTTTTAATTGGGTTAAGTCCTTATAATTTCCAGGATTTACGTTTTGGTCCCTAAAGTCATAACTTGTGCAATCGAGTCCCTGAATGTTCTTTGATTGTTATGGTCTTTGAGTATGCTGATTGTATGAACATATCTAGGGTTAATGTGCATTTAGATAAGATTAAAAAGAAAAAAAGGGTCGTTAATCAAGGTTGACTTTCGGGTTGACTTTGGTTTTCCCCGTGTAAACTTCTTAATTCGGGTCAACCGTCTAGGCCGGGTTAAGGGGGTTACATTTGTTGGTATCAGAGCTAAGTTCTCGAGTAATTGGGAACTAATGAATGGGTGTTAAGTGCTTGAATGCTTTGTATGCTTGTTGAGTGAAAGCATGATGTGTGAATTGTAAGTATGTTACAATTATGATGAATGTTGTGGTGAAGCATGATAGAGGGACCCATTGCCAAATCTAAGCTAATGAAATGATTTGTTTTTAATTGGGAATGAGCTTGAGTACTTGGATTGCTTACCTTGTTGGGCCTGACTTTGTTTATTTGCATTGTGATTGCATTGTTAGTGAATGGCACCTCGTAGAGAAACGAGGATTAATACGCGAGCTATGGCTCAAAATGAGAATGAGGAGAATGCTGAAAATGTGGTGGATTTACCTCCTCCGCCTGGTGGTGGTGGTGCTGGGGGTGAAGGAGCTGGTGCTGGTGCTGGTGCTGGGGGCGCTGGACCTGAAGCTGGTTAGGGGCAAGCTGTTCCTGACATGACAATGTTGGTTCAAGCCATTGCTGGAGCTTTTCGAGCAGCGGTAGCTGGAGCTCAAGGAGCTGGGCATCAGGGAGATGCTAATGCTAGACTACCTTTGGAACGTTTGCGCAGTCTGGGAGGGACTGAGTTCAGGGGTTTGTCTCTGAAGGTTCTGAGTCTTGGCTGGAAAGTACCAAGAGAATCTTGGGGCAAATGAATTGCACTGATGTGCAGAAGCTGGGTTGTGTGGTATCGTTGTTGCAGGACGATGCTTACACTTGGTGGACAACCACTATCTCTGGGATGGCGGATGCTGATGTGACATGGACGTTCTTTCAGAACATTTTCAAGAGAAGGTACCTGGGTGTGAGGTACTTGGATGAAAAGAAGAGGGAATTCATGTCTCTCACTCAAGGGAGCATGATAGTGGCTGAGTATGAGGTTCAGTTTGTTCGACTCAGTCAGTACGCACCTGAGCTTGTCCCAGATGAGCGGGAGAGGTGTGAAAGGTTCCGTTATGGTTTCGTGACGGAAGTAAAGACGTATATGCTGGCTGCTGAGTATAATGATTTTGATGTGCTGGTTGGCCGAGCAAAGGACATTGAGATGAACTTGGGTTTATCTTCTAGAAGTGCTGTTTCTAGTGCTGGTAAGCGAGTTGCTGAGTATAGTTCCGGTGGTGGACGGAACAAGAGGGGACGTGATCAGAAGTATCAGTCTTCAGCTAAGCGAGGTGGTGGTGCGCCTGCTCAGGGAGGCAAGGTAAGAGCTGATCCGAACGCATGTTGGACATGTGGATCGCGTGGCCACATGAAGCGTGATTATCCTCGAGCTGTGAGGGAGGTGCAAGCTCCTGTTGTGGCGGCTGGTAATTCGTGCTGGAACTGTGGATCTACGGATCACATGAGGAGAGAGTGTCCTCTGCTGGCCGGTGGTGGCCAAGGACGTGCTGCTGGAGTTGTTGCACCGCAGAGAGGTCGTGGGCGCGGTCGTGGTAATTTCCAGCGGAGAGAAGAGGGTGGACGGAATGTGGCTCATGTTGTAGCTGTTCAGCCTGAGGGTGGCGGCCAGGCTAGAGTGTATGCTTATAGGGAGGGGAGGAATGACACGAATGTGATCGCAGGTACTTTTACTTTGCAATCCTTGTCATTACTTTCCTTGATTGATTCTGGATCTACACACTCATACATTTTGCGTGAGCATGCTGAATTGCTTGGTTTGCCTGTTGAGTCTTTGGATGTTGGTATGCGTGTCACTAGTTCTTTTGGTGAGACTATTGTGACTCGAAAGCTTTATAGAAGATGTCCTTTGGTTGTGCAAGATCATGTTTTTCCTGTTGATTTTATGGAGTTGCCTTTCTATGGTTTTGATGTAATCCTTGGTATGGATTGGCTTGTTGAGCATCGAGCTGTAGTGGATTGTGAGAATAAGCGAGTTTCGTTGAAGCTTGCGGATGATTATGAGGTAGTTGTGGTTGGTGAGAATGTGAAGTTTCTTGCCAATGTGGTGTCCACATTGGAGGCGAGCCGGATGCTGAGGCAAGGTTGTGAAGCTTACCTAGCTTTTGTGATGAATCCTAGCTCTAAGGAGTTGCGTGTGCAAGATATCAGGACTGTGCGAGAGTTCCCTGGTGTGTTTCCTGAGGAGTTGCCTGGATTGCCTCCTAATCGTGAAGTGGAGTTTGGGATTGAGCTGTATGAGAACACAACTCCAGTGTCCATTACCCCTTATAGAATGGCACCTAAAGAGTTGAAGGAGCTGAAGATGCAATTGCAAGAGTTGCTTGATCGTGGGTTCATTCGGCCGAGTGTGTCACCTTGGGGTGCACCGGTCTTGTTTGTGAAGAAGAAGGATGGCACTATGAGAATGTGCATTGATTATCGTCAGCTTAACAAGTTGACTATCAAGAATCGGTATTCATTGCCGAGAATTGATGATCTTTTTGATCAATTTCGGGGAGCAGCTGTGTTCTCTAAGATTGACTTGAGGTCAGGGTATTACCAGTTGAAGGTGAAGGATGTGGATGTTCCAAAGACAGCTTTCAGGACGAGGTATGGGCATTATGAGTTCCTTGTGATGCCGTTTGGTTTGACAAATGCTCCTGCAGCTTTCATGGACATGATGAATCGAGTATTTCATGAATACTTGGATAGATTTGTTGTGGTGTTCATTGATGATATCCTCGTGTACTCGCGTACTGAGGAGGAGCATGAAGAGCATTTGAGAATTTTGTTGCAAGCTTTGTTGGAGAATCAGCTTTATGCCAAGCTGAGCAAGTGTGAGTTCTGGCTTAGGGAAGATGTGTTTCTTGGTCATGTGGTTTCTGCTGAGGGGATTCGTGTTGATCCTCAGAAGATTGAGGCGGTGATGAATTGGAAGGTTCCTAAGTCTGTTCATGAGGTCCGTAGTTTCCTTGGTTTGGCGGGATACTACCGGAGGTTTGTGAATGGGTTTTCAAAGATTGCTGCACCTTTGACAAAGTTGTTGCAGAAGGATGTTAAGTATGAGTGGACGGAAGCGAGACAGTAGGCTTTTGAGAAGCTTAAGGCAGCTTTGACGCAAGCTCCTATCCTGGTTCAACCTGAATCAGGGAAAGAGTTTGTGGTGTATAGCGATGCGTCCTATGTTGGTTTGGGATGTGTGTTGATGCAAGAGGGTAAGGTGGTGACTTATGCATCACGGCAGTTGAAGGTGCATGAGCGCAATTATCCTACGCATGACATCGAGTTGGCTGCAGTGGTTTTTGCTTTGAAGATCTGGAGACATTACTTGTATGGTGAGAAGTGTACTGTGTACACGGATCACAAGAGTCTGAAGTATCTGATGTCTCAGAAGGAGTTGAATCTTAGACAGCGACGTTGGGTGGAGTTGCTCAAGGATTATGATTTGACGATTGAGTATCACCCGGGAAAAGCTAATGTTGTAGCGGATGCCTTGAGTAGAAAGGTAGCTGTTGAGTTGAGGGCTATGTTTGCAAGTTTGAGTATTTCGCGTGATGGTGGTCTTGTGGCTGAGTTGCAAGTGAAACCATCTTTGGTTCAGTTGATCAAGGAAAAACAGTTGTTGGATGATTCCTTGGTACCTCATGTTCAGGATATTGCGGAGGATAGGTCTTCAGATTTCTGTTTTAATGATGATGGAGTGTTGTGTTTTGGGAGTCGGATAGTAGTGCCCAATGATGCTGAATTGAGGCGTGCTATTCTGACTGAAGGTCATAGTAGTCCTTTTGCTATGCACCCTGGTAGTACTAAGATGTATCGTGATCTTCGTGATGAGTACTATTGGGTGGGTTTAAAGAAGGATGTTGCTGAGTTTGTGAGCAAGTGCATGGTGTGTCAGCTAGTTAAGGCTGAGCATCAGTTTCCTTCAGGGTTGTTGCAACCGTTGAGAATTCCTGAATGGAAGTGGGAAAGGATTACCATGGATTTTGTGTCTGGTTTGCATTTGTCGCCATCGAAGAAGAATTCGGTGTGGGTGATTGTGGATCGCTTGACGAAGTGTGCACATTTCTTGCCTGTGCATACTACGTACTCTTTGGATAAGCTTGCGGAGTTGTACATTGCTGAGATTGTGCGGCTGCATGGTGTGCCTAAGTCGATTGTATCGGATAGGGATCCGAGGTTTACATCGCGTTTCTGGCAGTGTTTGCATCAGGCTTTGGGTACACGGTTGAATTTCAGTACATCTTATCATCCGCAGTCAGATGGACAGTCCGAGCGTGTTATCCAGGTTTTGGAGGATATGTTGAGGTGCTGCGTGATTGAGTTTCAGGGCTCTTGGGAGAAACATTTGCCTTTGGTGGAGTTTGCCTATAATAATAGTTATCAGGAAAGTATTCAAATGGCACCTTATGAGGCTTTGTACGGGAGGAAGTGTAGGACTCATCTTTGTTGGGCTGAAACGGGTCAGAAGTTGGTTTCGATGCCAGCTTTGTTGAAAGGAACCACCGAGAAGGTGAAGCTCATTTGTGAGCGCTTGAAGGCAGCTTCTGATCGGCAAAAGTCTTACGCGGATTTGAAGCGTAAGGAGATTGAGTATGCGGTGGGTGACCGTGTGTTTTTGAAGGTTTCGCCTTGGAAAAAGGTGATGAGGTTTGGCCGAAAGGGTAAGTTGAGCCTTAGGTACATTGGACCATACGAGGTGATTGAGCGTGTGGGTCCTGTTGCGTACAATTTGAGGTTACCTCAAGAGTTGGAAAAGATTCATGATGTGTTTCATGTTTCTATGCTTCGGAAGTATAGATCTGATCCTTCACATGTGATGCCTGTGGAAGAAGTGGAATTGAATCCGGATTTGACCTATGATGAGGAACCGGTGAAGATTCTGGATTCGGATAGTAAAGTTCTTCGGGGGCAAGACCATTGAGTTGGTAAAGGTGTTGTGGAAGCATCGTGGTGTTGAAGAAGCCACGTGGGAACGGAAGGATGACATGTTGAAGCAGTTTCCGTACCTCTTTCCTTCAGGTAAATTTCGAGGACGAAATTTCTTAAGGGGGGAGAGTTGTAACACCCCAATTTTGGGCTTAGAAGTTTTGGGTTTGGACCGGACCGGTCAGAGTGCGGTTCGAATATAAAAGGTGATTTTTAGGAAAGCCTAGTTCGGGTTGCATTAAAAATATGGGAAAATGTCTTAAAATCCTCTTTTATTATATATAAAAGGATGGTGAAATCAATTTTACAAAATGGGGTTTGGAAGTGTGACATTTTTGTTTAGTGACTAAAATGTAATTTTTGAAAACTGGGTGACTGTTTTAAAAAGGATTGAAACTTTGAATCTTTAAGGAGCTATTTACCCAATAAGAGTTTCTCCAGATTTTTCTGAATATTAATCAATTAATTAATGGTTTTTAACTAGATGAAAAAGGAGGGAAAAGATATTTTGGCATTTTAACTAACTTTTCCCAAATTTTCCATTTTCTTTTCTCTCAACTTTTCTCTCAACCCAAACACATTTCTCCAGAAAATTTCCCTCTGATTTTGACATCTAAAGATTAGATTTCAACCTTCATTTGATCTGTAATCGTTTCTTCAACAAAACCTTAGCATTTGCTTATTGTATTTTCAAGATCTTGGTTCCAAAAAGGGAGAAACTCAAGTTTAGAGGTATGAACGTCCTTCTCCTCTAAATTCTCAGTTCTTTACTGAAATTCCCAAGTTCTCAATCCTTGATTTGTGTTTTATTAAAGGTTTTACAATTGTATTCTTGATCTTGGCTTTAAAATGCAAGATTTGGTTAATTTTTGATGAAATTCGTATGAATTTATTGGGCACTGTTTTGAGATGTCATTTTGATGTAAAATGGATGTATAATTGATGAGAAATTGAGGTTTAATCAATGCAATCCCGAATAGGTTGATCTTCCTAAGTTTTGCTTGAGTTTTTGGTGGTTTTTGGAGTGATCTTGGTGATCTGCTATAGCTGGAGGTATAAGGATGTGTTTAGATCCTTTTTGGATGTTAATTGAGGTTTAAGAATGTTTGGAATTGATGGATCTTGGCTGGGTAGTGTTGTGGAGTTGTTTGGATGTGTTTTCGGTTGTGTTTGGTAGACGAAAATTGAGTGTGGATGAGAGCAGCGAGTTTAGGTGTTCTCATTGATGATATTAATGCATGATGATGCATTAATCCTATGCTTTGATGTGTTTAAAACAGGGGAGACATCTTCGGATCTTTGTGGTGGTGATCCGGAAGCTTGATCGGTGTTTCGGCAAGTTGCGAAACGGAATCAGTGAGTGGATTTTGGTTTTCAGCTTTGAAACCAATGTTTTGAAGGTTTGGGAGCTTAGTTTAAGTCTAAACAACTTTGCTAAGCTCAAGAGTAAGTTTTCGGAAAAACTCTCTTGTTGATGAACCATGAGTTGGTTGAATGCAATGTGATTTGTTTGCATGTTTAAAATTCTATTTTGAAAGCATATTTTAGCATGTTTATTTGCTGATTTTATAAGCCATGTGTTGAAGGATGCTCAAGGTAAGAGATTCTTGTTTTTGAACATTGTTAAATGTGGTTTTGATGCATAACGATGCATGATGATTATGGCTTTGTTAAATGCTTTAAAACAGTGGAATATTGTTGTTAAATGATGTATATTGGCAAGTGATGTCTTGAGAATGGTTAAGAACACTATGGTGGTTAAAAGTCCATAGGTGGTTCTTGTATTAAGAACAACATGGTGGTTAAAAGTCCATGGTTGGTTCTTGTACTAAGGTCACAAAGGTGGTTAAAAGTCCTTGTGTGAGCCTTGAGTATGGTAAGGTCACAAAGGTGGTTAAAAGTCCTTGTGTGGACCTTGTGTATTGTAAGAACACCATGGTGGTTAAAAGTCCATGGGTGATTCTTGTGTTATGGTCACAAAGGTGGTTAAAAGTCCTTGTGTGGACCTTGTGGATTGTAAGAACACCATGGTGGTTAAAAGTCCATGGGTGATTCTTGTGCTAAGGACACAATGGTGGTTAAAAGTCCATGTGTGGTCCTTGTGAATTGTAAGATCACAATGGTGGTTAAAAGTCCATGTGTGGATCTTGTGTTGATTGTATTTTGAGATGGAAAAAGATTATGATTATCACTTTTGGCCAATATGACATGCTAATAATTTGAAGCGTGAAATGCTTGTTTTAAATGCTTAATTGCATGTATAAATGTTGTTTTGAACTAAGGTTTATAAAGGTGTTTTATAAAAGCATTATTGAGTTGTTTTAAAAGAGCATTCCTCACTAAGCTATTTGCTTACGCTCTCTCTTTTCTTGAACCAATAACGCAGAGCATTGAAGTGCTTATAAGGGCAGCAAGAGGTCAAGAATCCTAGTGAAGAACTAAGCTCATGTATGGTGAAAGTTTCTTAACACTATTAGCTTTTGGCATTTGGCAATGGGGAGCCTATGTTCTTGATTTGGGAGATGTTTTGGACTCCCTAAGTTGGTTTTATGTTGTTGTTGATGATGGAACATGTAATTGGCCTTTGTGAAGTTGGTTTGGTATTATGGTGCTTGAATGGTTTTCTACATAAGATGCATGCCTTTAGAATTGGGGATTTGCTTAATTGATGCCATGTTTGAGAATGGTTGATGCTATTATGTTCCTTGTGTATGTAATGTCTTGCTGGTATGTTTTGGTTGCCTTTGGAACATGTTTGAGGGGTCAATTGTATAATAAACCAGCAAAATTTCTGCAATCTGGGCAGCCCGTTTCGGAACAAGTGCTGCCGTTTCGGAACAGAGGGCCTGAGATGGCCTTGGCGTTTCGAAACGGGTAGACCCGTTTCGGAACGAAAATGCTACTGCCAAGCCCTGTTTCGGAACTTGTTTCGGAACGGTCCCGCGTTTCGGAACGGATTATCCCCGTTTCGGAACACTCGACCGTTGGGCACTGAAATTGACGGTTATATGTTTAGAAATCTTTGCGTTTTAGTCCTGAACCTTGTTTATGCAATTGAATGAGTTTGAGATGTCCGTTTGAGCTGAAATTTGGCAGAGAAGCATGAAAGATGATTAATTTCATATTGGTAACTTTTAATTGGGTTAAGTCCTTATAATTTCCAGGATTTACGTTTTGGTCCCTAAAGTCATAACTTGTGCAATCGAGTCCCTGAATGTTCTTTAATTGTTATGATCTTTGAGTATGTTGATTGTATGAACATATCTAGGGTTAATGTGCATTTAGATAAGATTAAAAAGAAAACAAAAGGGTCGTTAATTAAGGTTGACTTTCGGGTTGACTTTGGTTTTCCCCGTGTAAACTTCTTAATTCGGGTCAACCGTCTAGGCCGGGTTAAGGGGGTTACATGTTCTGATCAGCTCTCATCATGTCTCCCTGAACAGGCGCACCATGCCCTCCATTACCACGCCTAGCTGAAGACTGATACCTCTTATCTCGTCCTCTCTTGTTCCGTCCACCACCGGAACTATACTCAGCAGCTCTTTTGCCCGAGCTAGAACTAACACCTCTGGAAGACACACCCAAGTTCTGCTCAATGTCCTTCGCCCTACTCACCAGCACATCAAAATCTGTATACTCAGCAACAAGCATAAAGGTCTTCACATCCGACATCAAACCATATCGGAAGCGTTCACACCTCTTCCGCTCATCATGGATTAACTCATGTGCGTACTGGCTAAGGCGGACAAACTGGATCTCGTACTCAGCCACCGTCATGCTTCCTTGCACAAGAGACATGAACTCTCTTTTCTTCTCATCCAGGTATCGCACACCTATATACTTTCGCTTGAACGCGTTCAGAAAGAACGTCCAAGTCACATCAACTTACTCCATTCCGGAGACAGTGGTCGTCCACCACGTATACGCATCATCATGTAACAGCGATACCACACAACCCAACTTCTACACATTGTTGCAGTTCATTTGTCCCAATATTCTCTTGGTGCTTTCCAACCAAGATTCAGAACCCTCACGAGATAAACCTCTGAACTCAGTCCCTCCCAGACTGCGAAGACGTTCCAAAGGTAATCTCACGTTAGCATCACCCTGATGCACAGCTCCGTGAGCTCCAGCTACTGCTGCTTGGAAGGCTCCAGCAATAGCTTGTATCAATACAGTCATGTCAGGAGCAGCTTGCCCCTGCACAGCTTCAGGTCCAGCGACCCCAGCACCAGCACCAACACCAGCACCATCACCTCCAGCACCACCACCACCGAGCGGTCCACCACCAGGAGGAGGAGGTATATCCACAACATTCTCAACGTTTTCCTCGTTCTCATTCTAAGCCATAGCTCTCGTATTCATCCTCATTTCTCTACGAAACCCCATTTACAAGAAAAACAATGCACTGACACAAATGCAATAAACATAATTATGCTCAACAAGGTAAGTAATCCAAGTACTCAAGCTCATTTTCCAAAAACAATTCCTTTCATTAGTTTTGATATGGCAATGGGTTCCTCGAACATGCTTCAACATAGCATAGCATCACAATTGCAACATACTTTACAATACATACATCATACTTTCATTTAAAAGGCACATCATGCAATCACACATACTTCACCCACATAAAGATTCCCATTTCCACGAGAACTCAGCTCTGATACCACCAAATGTAACCCCCTTAGCCCGGCCTAGACGATTGACCCGAACTACGAAGATTACACGGGGAAAACCAAAGTCAACCCAAAAGTCAACCTTGATTAATGACCTTTTTTTCTTTTTAAACTTGTCTAGATGCACATTAACCCTAAGCGTACTCTTGAGAAACACTAACACTTACGTGAAAAGCACAGCGATCGAATTACAATAAGGGACTCAATTGCACAAAATACAAATGTTAGGGACCAAACTATAAATTCTGGAAATTAGAAGGTCTTAACTGATTTTAAGGTTACCATTATTTCATTAGTCATGTTTCATGCTTCCCTGTTAAATTTCACCCCAACCAGACATCTCAAACACATGCAATTGCAAATACAATTTTTGGGACTAAAACGTAAGGCTTGCAAACCTCAAAACCATTCAAATCAGTGCCCAACGGTCACCTGTTTCGGAACGGTGTTGACCGTTTCGATACTCGGGTTCGTTTCGAGACTTGTTTCGAAACAAGGCCTTCCAGTGGCCAAACCGTTTCGATACGATCACCAGCCGTTTCGAAACACCAAGGCCATTACAGGCCCCCGTTTCGAAAAGCCTATGAGTGTATCGATACGGGTTGCCCAGAAGCTGCAGATTTTGCTGGTTTAACATGCATAAAACCACTCAAACACATCCTAATGACTTCCTAATCAAGCCAACAAGTCATCATACACACAAAGTACAAGTTTGCAACTTCAAAACACATTCATGGCATCAATCATGGAATTCCACAAGTCTATAGGCATGCATCCTAGTATCCAAAGCCAAGCAACCAACAAAATACCAAAATCAAGAATCAAATGGCCATTTACAAATCCGAATCATCAAAGGCATCATGCCACAACAAGGGAGTCCAAAACATCTCCCAAAACACATCCTAGGTTCCCATTGCCAAAATATCAAAATCTAATAGTGTTATGAAAACATCAACATACATGAGCTTAGTTTCCCTTGGACTCTTAGCCTCCTTGTTGCCTTCAAACACTTCAATTATCTGCATTATTGGTTCAAGAGAGAGAGCGTAAGCACAATTGCTTAGTGAGGCATGCTCTAAAGAAACAACACATTAATGCTCTTTATAAAACACTTTTAACGAAACCTTCCATCACATAATCATCATTATTCATGCAACATTGCATACATATCAAGCATCTCATGCTTCATTAAAATCAACATGTCATATTGGCTTTCAAGTGATAATCCATAACCATTTACAACATAAAAACACAATCGGATACGCGGATTACAAGCGTTGTCCCATACGCTTCATACACACTACCGAACACACAAGGTGGAGTTTACTGGTACAATCACAACCCCTCAACACCCGTGATGGAGTTTAACGGTACAATCACAACCCCTCAACATCACTCATCGGTAGTTGTATAACTCCACTAACGAGAACACGGGACACACAACACAAGATCCACACATGGACTTTTAACCACCATTGTGATCTTACCTTTCTCATTAGTGTACTTGGATGGAGTTTACGGTACAATTACAACCCCTCAACATCCAAGGCAACTTTATTCACGGTGCACCCAATCCTATAGCCGACTAACTATATCTTATTCAAGTACTTTAAAACCAACACATCACTTGCCAATATACATCATTTATCATCAACAATTCACTGTTTTAAAGCATTAATCAAAGTCAATTATCATCACGCATCACCATGCATCAAAACCATATTTACAATATGTCAAACCAAGGATCTCTTACCTTGAGCATCCTTCAACACATGGCTTTCAAAACCAGCATTAACCATGCTAAAACATGCTTTCAAAACAGAATTTAAACATGCAATCTATAAACAAATGCATCAACCACTTCATGGCTCATCCAAGAGAGTTTTTCCGAAAACTTACTCTTGAGCTTAGTTAAGTTGCTTAGACTTAAACTAAGCTCCCAAAACCTTCAAACATTTGTTTCAAAGCTGGAAACCCAACTTCACTCACCAATTCCGTTTCGCACGCTTGCCGAAACGCCGATCAAGCCTCCGGATCAACACCACAAGTATCCGAAGATATCTCCCCTATTTTAAACACATCAAAGCGGAGGATTAATGCATCATCATGCATTGAAATCTTCAGCCAACACACTTAAACTCGCCGCTCTACATAAATCCAACATTTCGTCTACCAAAGAAAACCGAAATCACCTCCAAACTCTTCCAAAACTTAACCCAGCCAAGATCCATCAGTTCTAACCATTTCTAAACATCAATTAACATCCAAAATGAACCTAAACTCGTCCTTATACCTCCAGCTATAATAGAACACCAAGATCACCCCAAAAACCACCATTTTCATAAGCAAAAACTTAGGAAACACAACCTATTCGGGATTGCATTGATAAAACCTCATTTACACATCATTAGACATCCAAAATACATTTAAGAATCATCTCAAAACAGAGCACAAACAATCACAACGAAGTTCTTTAAGATTTCCTCCAAATCTTGAGTTTTAAGCCAAAATCAAGTTCATATCATTAAAACCATTTATAAAACTTAAATTAAGGATTGATAACTTGGGAATTTCAGTAAAGAACTGAGTATTTAGAGGAAAAGAACAACCATACCTCTAAACGATGATTTCTCCTTGATTTGAGCCAATTTTCTTGAAAATCCAATAAGCAAATAAAAAGGATTTGATGAAAGATGAATTAGGAGCTAATTGATGATTGAAATCTCATCAATTGAATTGAAAATCAATGGAAAAGTTGCTGGAGAAAAGTGTTTGGATGAGGGAATTTTGAGAGAAAAAGAGATGAGAAAATTTTAAGAAAAGTTAGTTATGAAATTCTAAAAGGTGGTTTCCCCTTTTTCATTTAATTAATTAAACATTAATTAAATCTATTTAATTAAGGAAAAATCTGGAGAAATCCTTTTTGGGTAAATTAGCTCCTTAAAGATTCAAAGTTTCAATCCTTATAAAACAGTCACCACTGAACTTTTCAAAAATCGCATTTTAGTCACTAATCCAAAATGTTGTATTTCCAAACCTTATTTTGTAAAATTGATTTCACCAATCTCTTATATATATTAAAAGAGAATTTTTAGATATTTTTCCATATTTTTAAAGCATCCCGAACTAGGCTTTCCTTAAAACCTCCTTTTATATTCGAACCGAAAATCAGACCGGTCCAGTTCAGACCATCAACTTCTAAGCCCAAAATTGGGGTGTTACACAATCAGAATCAGTGTACCCAATTAGAGTTGTAGGTGTTGAACATGTACTAAAGAAAAGTCCATGACCAATAGTTCCTTTAAGATATCGAATGATCCTCTTAGCTGCCTTCCAATGCTTGTCAAGGGGAACATGCATGAATTGCCTAACTTTGTTTACCAACAATTGAATGTCTGGTCTTGTGGAACATATGTGCTGAAGTGTTCCTTCAACTTGTCTGTAAAGTGTTACATCAGGCAAAGGTTCACCATCAGTGAGAGAAAGCTTTGGTGTTGTAACCATTGGAGTCGGTGAAATGGCAGCATCCATCATTTGAGTCTTTTCCAACAAATCTGAGATATTTTTCCTCTAGTTTAAAATTACTCCATTCTTGACAGCACAAACATTCATTCCAAGAAAAAAATTCAAACATCCTAAATCATTACTGAGAATTGTGTTATCTCACTGATCACACTATTCACTTCAGCTGAATTGTTTCTAGTAACCACAATGTCATCCACATATACTAGAATATACATTTTGTTACCTTGTCTCTCCCTGAAGTAAAGAGAAACATCTGCAAGTAAAAGAGTAAACCCAAGAGTGTTGACCAGAAGATCCCTGAATTTATCAAACCATTCACGAGGTGCTTGCTTAAGCCCATATAATGACTTTTTCAAGCGACAAACAAGCTGCTTTTCTGATCCATCTTCTTGCTCAAATCCAGGAGGTTGCAACATATATACTTCCTCAGCCAAATATCCATTCAGAAATGCATTATCCACATCTATCTGCCTAAGAATCCAACCATTGCTCAAAGTAACACTAAGAAGAATTCTGACAGTAACATGTTTAATAATTGGACTAAAAGTTTCTTTGTAATCGAACCCTGCTTGGTGAGAATAACACTTGGCTACAAGCCTTGCTTTGTATCACGCAATAGTCCCATTAGAATTCCTCTTGACCTTAAACAACCATTTACATCCAATTGGGACCCGATCTGTAGGTAAATATGTTAGCTCCAATGTTCCTTGTTGAGTGTGTAAAAGTTCTATATTTTACCCCCTGTTTAACCCATATTTCTGCTACATTCAAGCATAATTCATTGCATTTAGGATAGATTTCATTCATACATCACAATTATATTAAATGAAACAGTTTCTACTGAAATTGGTCACTTTTGCAGGTAGCTGCTGTAGAAGATGCATGTCAGTGGAGAAGCGGAGCTAGAACACGGGACTGCAGACGAGAAGAAGGATGCTGCCATGGACGCTGCCGTGGCAGCAAATGACGACAGCAATGGTGAAGGGAAGAAGTGAAGTGGAGCTCGACAAAAAGAGGAAATTAAGCCGGTATGTCGTGGAGCACTCATATATTTTTCCGAGCCCTAGATCAGAATAAAGGCCAACCCCAAAGTTAAAGGAAGAAACTCCAAGCAAGAAGAGAGGACGAATTAAGGACATCTACTCAGAAGATTTAGTCTTTAATAGAGTTGTACTTTAATTTAAACTTGTATTCTTGCCATATTAGAAAACTTGAACCCAAGGCCTATATAAAGGCATGTAATTCGACCTAGGGAAGGATATCTTATTCTCTAGCCGTCTTCCCCTAAACTCTAGTTGGTTTCCCCTTCTCATCATGTTCTAAACTTCCCCTAGGGCTAAGGGTTGATTTTGTAAAGTAGTTGCAAGGATTGCATTGTTTTAGGATTTTTTTATGTTCAATAAAATAGACTTCAAGTTTGCTTATTCTGGTTTTCAACAACTTGCAAGATTTGTAACCCCCTCGTCCCGGTCCGGACGCTTGACCGATCCGAGTGGGCTACACGGGGATAATCGAGATGAAACCTGTTAAGGCTCCACTTCGGTTACCGACCCTAGATAAAAATTTTCATTTTTATCTTATATAAATGCATTGTTTAAACCTAAGCGGAAGCCCAACAACAAATCGGGCCTAAGTCCAACCTTTGGAACCCTTTATAGATGTCAAATAGCCCAAAAACAGGCCTGTGTTTCGAAACGGTCAAAGCCCGTTTCGAAACACCAGCTTCAATTTAAAAAGTCAGACATCCATTTCGAAACGCATCCACCCCGTTTCGGAACATGGTCTCAATTTGCCTTGCCGTTTCGATACCAGTTTCGAAACAGGCACCTCCAGTAGCAAAAGTGTTTCGAAACTGGTTTCGAAACAGAGGCTCATAGTAGCCAAAACGTATCGAAACGAGTTCCGATACGGGGGTCCTGGAACCATACCCGTTTCGAAATAGGACAGCCCGTTTCGAAACACCTGATGCCTGCAATTTTCCAAAGTCGGTTTTAGACATCCCCATTTGATTCCAAATGTCCGAAACGACTAACCGAAACATACAAATCATACAATCACATCCTAAGGGCATGCTCCCTAGCAACCATACTCGACATACACAAGATATAAAAAAGCATCCATTCTAAAGACCATACATGACATTTCATAAAGCATGCTTTAACAAAGGCAACACTTAGACAATTTTAAGGTAAGCAAAATACCAACATGGTTTACAAGCAAGGCATACATCCAAAAGCCAAATTGACAAACACATAAAAGGAGTCTAACATGCTCCTAAGCAACAACATCATACTTCAAAGCATCATAGCACGAATACATGTCCCATTGCTTGACCATTACATCATAACTAAAAACCATACTTGATAGCTAGGCTAGCACCACAAAGCGCACACACTTGGAGGCCTCTTCTTGCACTTAGCAACCCACGAGCTACTGATCTGCATTGTCGAACAAAGAGAGCGTAAGCAATAAAGCTTAGTGAGGGTAACCTCTTTAAAAACAAACCTTGACAATGCAGAGTCCGAGCACGATCTCAACCAAGGTAAATGCATGATCATACCTTCGATCCTTGAGAGCCAAAATGTCAATGATGCATGAAAAAATATCCAATAATATGTCATGCTCAACAAGCTCATTTCCACAACATACGTAAGCACATATAACCATCCAAATAGGAAACACATTTACACATCACATTGAAACACATATCAATTTATATTGGCACCTAGCTATGACTCGAATACGTGGATAAACCCGTTGGAACTCACATCTAACAACAACTTTACCTCACGGTGGGATTACACTCATCACCGGTCCCGCGGAGGGGATTCCACTCATCCTCACGCCCCGTCGATGGGATTCCACTCATCATCGACTAATATATATATAACAATTTCCGGGCGAATTCGTACTCCTCCTTGGTGACTCAACGCCACCAAGGCCACGCGTGAATTTGACTCATGTGTGCACACTAACATCCTAATGATAAATCATTTGTACTCAAGCATACTAGTACCAACATTTAACTCAATCCCCAATAATCAATAACAACCAATTCTGTGCTTAGCATGTACTCACCATGATCACAATCATGAACATTCCACATGCATATCACAATGCATCACAACCATGCCTCATCACACATGTATAACACATTATACATAAATCATCATAACCTAAACACTACGAGGCATAAACATCAAGTAAGAGTTCAACCAATGTCTCTAGTTTAAGCTTAGGATTAGGCTACCACCCCAATCCTAACTCTAGGTGGGTCTACCAAGCCCGACCTAGTCCACATGCTCGAACCAACCACTTAGAAAACACTTTGAAAACATTAACCACTCACCTTCACTTCCAAGCTCAATTTACCAAGCAAGCAACCAACTTCAATCTTCCGGATTCACTCCCGATGCTTCACCAACACAAGCTCTTGCTTCTAAACAACCTCAACACAATCCAAACAACTTCGAATCAGCCCAAGCATCAAAGTAACTAACCCGGAATACAACTCAAACATCAAACACAACATTTCAAGCCATGAACAAACCCCAAATTTATCCAATTCGAGCAGCCCATAAACCTTGATCAAAACCCATGTTTCTAACACATTTATACCCACAAATGATCCCAAAGCAACCCCTAACCATAGTACTAACATTAGCCCACCAATTCCAACCTAAAACAACCCCCAAAACTAATCCAAAACCCTTCAAAAACCCCCTTTAAACCCAATTTCGGGAATGTGTTCAAAACCATGTAAAATTCATATATGTTGCATCATTTGACTCATAGACTTCATAACTAACAACATTAAATCGAAATATTAAGTTAAACATAATAAAGTTATCGTTTTTAATCAAAATCTCTAAAAACTCAATTTCCAAAACATTGAGGAAAATGAAAACCATTTGTACTTTTGAAGAGAGGAAGTTGAGGACAAGTCAAAAATGATATTACCTTTCAAAAACGAGTTGAAATAAAGAAGCAATGTGATGGAATAATGGAGGGGATGAGAGAGCTCTTCTTCACGTTGGTTTTTGATTTGGAGAAGAGAATGAATAGTAAAAAGATGATAAAAGGGGTTTTAAATTGAAACTTGTATTATTTACAAGTTTGCCATTAATGAATGGCTATTTTCCATTTCCTTTAAAATCTCTCCAAATTGTATTTCATTCATTTTAGTCCAACACAAAAATATTTGTTTTTGAATCTCGAGGCCCAAAAGATTATTTTAATTATAAAACCGAACCCAAAATAATATTAAAATATTATTTTCACCCAACCCCTATAACCGAGTGTTATAACTCTCCCCCACTTAAGGAATTTCGTCCCCGAAATTACCTGACGAAAACAAGTACGGAAACTGCTCCACCATATCAGCTTTCCTCTCCCACACCTTTATGTCTCCACAACACCTTGACCAACTCTATGGTCTTGCCACGCAATACCTTGCTATCAGAAGCAAGTATCTCTACAGGCTCTTCATTGTAAGACAAATCCGGATTCAACTCTATCTCCTCAACGGGAATAACATGAGAAAGATCTGATCTATATCTCCTAAGCATCGACACATGAAAAACATCATGGATCTTCTCTAACTCAGAAGGTAATCTTAAACGGTAAGCTACAGGCTCAATCTGCTCAACTATCTCATACGGACCAATGAACTGCGAACTCAACTTGCCCTTCCGGCCAAATCTCATCACCTTCTTCCACGGAGATACTTACAGAAACACTTTCTCACCCACGGAGAACTCAATTTCTTTCCTCTTCAAATCCGCATAAGACTTCTGACGATCGGAAGCTGCTTTCAAATGGTCAGAAATCAACTTCACTTTGTCGGTAGTCCCCTTAAGCAAATCCAGCATAGGTAACAATCTCTGACCTGTTTCAGCCCAACAAATCGGAGTTCTACATCGTCTACCATACAAAGCCTCATAGGGAGCCATCTGAATGCTAGACTGATAACTGTTGTTGTAAGCAAACTCAACTAAAGGTAAGTGCTTCTCCCAAGAACCCTGGAAGTCAATCACACAACAACGAAACATATCCTCAAGAATCTATATCACTCGCTCTGACTGTCCATCGGACTGCGGATGATAAGAAGTACTAAAATGCAAACGGCTACCTAGAGCACTATGCAAGCAACCCCAGAATCTCGAAGTAAATCTAGGATCCCTATCTAAAACAATAGACTTCAGAACTCAATGAAGTCTCACAATCTTACGGATGTACAAGTTTGCCAACTTGTCTAAGGAATCTGTAGTGTTCACTTCTAAGAAGTGAGCACACTTAGTGAACCTATCAACAATCACCCAAACGGAATTCTTCTTCGAAGGAGACAATGGTAACCCCGACACAAAATCCATGGTGATCCTCTCCCATTTCCATTCCGGAATCTTCAAAGGCTGTAACAAACCTGAAGGAACCGGATGTTCTTCCTTCACTCTCTGACAAACCATACAACGGCTCACATACTCGGCTACGTCCTTCTTCAAACCAACCCAGAAGTAATCATTCTTCAAGTCACGGTACATCTTGGTACTACCCGGATGCATGGAAAAGGGACCCGAATGTGCTTCACTCAGAACCTGACGTCTCAACTCAACATCTTCTGGTACAACAATTCTATCTCTAAAGCACAACAAGTTTTCACCACTGAAACTATACTCAGTCGGTCTTCCTTCGGCTATGTCCAGAACATGAGGAACTAGAGTCACATCTTGCAACTGCTTCTCTCTAATCAACTGAATCAAAGAAGGCTTCACTTGCAACTCGGTGATCAAACCACCATCATCGGATACACTAAATCTAGCAAACATAGCTCTCAACTCAACGTCAACTTTTCTACTCAAAGCATCGGCTACTACATTTGCCTTACCCGGATGGTACTCAATGGTCAAATCATAGTCTTTCAACAACTCAAGCCACCTTCTCTGTCTCAATTTCAACTCTCTCTTTGTCATCAAATACTTCAAGCTCTTATGATCGGTGTACACTATACACTTCTCACCATACAAGTAATGACGCCAAATCTTCAATGCAAACACAACTGCGGCTAACTCTATATCGTGAGTAGGATAGTTCTTCTCATGAACCTTCAACTGTCTAGAAGCATAAGCAACAACTCTTCTTTCTTGCATCAAAACACAACCTAAACCTATATAGGAAGCATCACTATAAATCACAAATTCTTTACCTGAAACAGGTTGCACTAACACTAGAGCATTTATCAACGCTTCTTTCAATTTCTCAAAGGCCTTCTGTCTTGCATCTGACCATTCAAACTTAATTCCCTTTTGCAACAATTTAGTCAAAGGAGCAGCTACCCTAGAGAAACCATCAACAAATCTCCTATAGTAACTAGCTAATCCTAGGAAACTCCTAATCTCAGTCACAGACTTAGGTTGTTTCCACTCAACAATAGCTTCAATCTTCGACGAATCAACACAGATACCTTCGGCTGAAACAACATGGCCAAGAAATACTACCTCTCTAATCCAGAACTCACATTTACTAAGCTTCGCATACAATTGATTGCTCAACAATCTCTGTAACACAAATCTCAGGTGCTCATCATGCTCTTCTTCTGTCTTCGAGTACACAAGTATATCATCTATGAAGACAACTACAAAAAGGTCTAGGTAGTCTCTAAAAATTATGTTCATCATGTCCATGAATGTTGCAGGTGCATTCGTGAGCCTAAACGGCATCACAAGAAACTCATAGTGACCATATCTAGTCCTAAAAGCTGTCTTCGGGACATCACACTCTTTCACTTTCAACTGGTAGTACCCTGATCTCAAATCTATCTTCGAGAACACTGAAGCACCTCTCAACTGATCAAACAAATCATCTATGTGAGGCAAAGGATACTTGTTCTTCACAGTCAACTGATTCAACTGTCTGTAGTCAATGCACATACGTATGCTACCATCTTTCTTCTTCACAAATAACACAGGAGCACCCCAAGGAGAACTACTAGGCCTAATGAAACCACGGTCTAATAATTCTTGCAACTGACTCTTCAATTCTTTCAACTCTTTCGGAGCCATACGATACGGAGCTATCGAAACTGGATTAGACCCTGGAACAGTCTCAATCACAAACTCAACATCTTTGTCAGGAGGCAAACCCGACAACTCTTCTGGAAACACATCCAGAAAGTTACAAACTGTCCTAATATCTTTCGATCTTGCCTCACTCATATTCGGATTCATAACATAAGCTAAGTAAGCCCCACACTTGGAATCCATCAACCTATGAGCCTCGAAAGCTGACACAACATTAGACAAGAGCTTAATGTTCTCGCCTACCACTACTACCTCGTAGTCACCAGAAAGTTTCAAGGAAATCCTCTTCGTCTCAAAATCCACACTAGCTCGGTGCTGAACTAACCAGTCCATACCCAGAATAATATCAAAACCATAAAAAGGAAGTTTCATCATATCAACAGAGAACACATGACCTTGAATCTTCAGTGGACATCTCCTATACATACGTCTAACCACAACTGCCTCACCAAAAGAACTAGTCACATGCATACCTACATCTAAGATCTCAACGGGTATATCTAACTTCCGTGCATGCTCACTCAAAATGTAGGAATGTGTAGAACCCGAATCAACCAAAGAAAGCAAAGACATAGACTGTAACTCAAAATTACCTGCTATCACATCAGTGTCGTTCCCGACCTCTCTCTGAGCATAGACTCTCGCTGGTCTTCCTGCCTCTGTCTGCACTGCCACAACATGAGCAAGGTTCCTCTGAGCATCTACCCTAGGTGCATCAGCCCTAGGCTGGAAGTAGCCACGACCGCGCTCACAGCCTCTCTAAAAATCATTCGCTCTCGCAGGAGCCTGAGCTATGTTCGGTGCCTGTGCCGCCTGATGCAGACAATCCCTCCTGAAGTGGTCCCTCGAACCACAGTTCCAACAAGCATGGAAGTTACCCCAACACTCACCAGTGTGCTGTCTCCCACAACGCGGACACTCGGGCAAACGCCCTCCACCTCTATGGCCCTGATGGCCCCTACCATGGTGGCCTCCTCCACGCCTATGGTCAAACTGCTGTCTGCCACCTCTATGCCTCTTGGCATCTCTACAGTCAAAGTTGTTATGCCTCTTACCAGAACTAGGACCTCTAGAACGCTTGGCCAGCCCCAAGCTGTGCTCAATGTCCTTGGCTCTAGCAACCAAGACATCAAAGTCAGAATAATCGAAAGCTAAAGTATACCTCTTAACTTTTCCTCATGAAGCCCATATCTGAAGCGGTTACAATGCTCCCTCTCAGAAGGCACCAACTCTGGAGCATACTGACTCAGACGAACAAAGTGGATCTCGTAATCAGTCACAGTAGCTTCTCCTTGAACAAGAGCCATAAACTCTCGCTTCTTCTCATCTAGATACCTCGGCCCCAAGTACCTCTTTCTGAAAGCAGACTCAAAGAAATCCCAATCAACCTCTGCCTCTGGTACTCCAGTAGTAATGGTGACCCACCAGGTGTAGGCATCACCCTGAAGCAAGGAGATCACACAGCCCAATCTACGTACACCCACACAACCCATCTGAGCTAAGATACGAACGGTCTTCTCCAACCACAACTCAGACCTCTCCGGTGTCGATCCTCTGAACTCTTCGGCCCCCAAGCTACGGAGCCTCTCCAATGGTAGACTAGCATCGTCACACCTAGGCTGAGCTTCAGCCTGAGCTTTCACAACTGCAGCATGAAATGCTCCCGCTATAGCTTGCACTAGCGGAGTCATATCAATTCCGGCCGGACCTTGGCCACCCTGAGGTCCCTCTCCTCCAGCTCCATCCTCGCCTCCAACTCTAGGCGGAGGAGGTGGTGGTGGTGGAGGAACTCCTACTCCAGCAGCAACAGTCCCTTCTATATGAGCCTCCACTCCAACCACCAGCTCAACAGGAGCCGTGACACGTGGTTCCTGACGAACCACGCTCGGCCTACCTCTCGGCCTAGACATCGCTCACAAACAATAACTACAACCACAACAAACATACAAAATTGGGTTAGCAAGGCAAGGTTTCCAAGTGCTCAAGTACGTTCCCTCACTTTAAAAATTCTTTTCCGATGTAATAGTAGCAATGGGACTCTTAAACAACATGCTTTTAAACAAAACAATAAGCATACTTGTCACACAAGCAATCATGCTTACAAGGCAAGCAAACACCGTGCATATCAGTACAAAACTTAAACTCACCTCACTTCCTGCCCAAGTTCTCGGTAACCTTAGGCTCTGATACAGACAAGTGTAACCCCCTCGTCCCGGTCCGAACGCTTGACCGATCTGAGTGGGCAACACGAGGATAACCGAGATGAAACCCGTTAAGACTCCACTTCGGTTCCCGACCCTAGAGAAAATTTTTCATTTTTATCTTATCTAAATGCATTGTTTAAACCTAAGCGGAAGCCCAACAACAAACCGGGCTTAAGCCCAACCTTTGGAACCCTTTAGAGATGTCAAATAGCCCAAAAACAGGCATGTGTTTCGAAACGGTCAAAGCCCGTTTCACTAGCTTCAATTTAAAAAGTTAGACACCCGTTTCGAAATGCATCCACCCCGTTTCGAAACAGGGTCTCGATTTGCCTTGTCGTTTCGATACCAGTTTCGAAACAGGCACCTCCAGTAGCAAAAGTGTTTCGAAACTGGTTTCGAAACAGGGGCTTACAGTAGCCAAAACCTATCGAAACGAGTTCCGATACGGGGGCCCTGGAACCATACCTGTTTCGAAGCAGGACAGCCCGTTTCGAAACACCTGCTACCTGCAATTTTCCAAAGTCGGCTTTAGACATCCCCAATTGATTCCAAACGTCCGAAACGACTACCCGAAACATACAAATCATACAATCACATCCTAAGGGCATGCTCCCTAGCAACCATACTCGAAATACACAAGATATACAAAAGCATCCATTCTAAAGACCATACATGACATTTCATAAAGCATGCTTTAACAAAGGCAACACTTAGACAATTTTAAGGTAAGCAAAATACCAACATGGTTTACAAGCAAGGCATACATCCAAAAGCCAAATTGACAAACACATAAAAGGAGTCTAACATGCTTCTCAGCAACAACATCATACTTCAAAGCATCATAGCACGAATACATGTCCCTTTGCTTGACCATTACATCATAACTAAAAACCATACTTGATAGCTAGGCTAGCACCAAAAAGCGCACACACTTGGAGGCCTCTTCTTGCACTTAGCAACCCACGAGCTACGGATCTGCATTGTCGAACAAAGAGAGCGTAAGCAATAAAGCTTAGTGAGGGTAAGCTCTTTAAAAACAAACCTCGAAAATGCAGGGTCCGAGCACGATCTCAACCAAGGTAAATGCATGATCATACCTTCGATCCTCGAGAGCCAAAATGTCAATGATGCATGAACAAATATCCAATAATATGTCATGCTCAACAAGCTCATTTCCACAATATACGTAAGCACATATAACCATCCAAATAGGAAACATATTTCCACATCACATTGATATACATATCAATTTTATTGGCACCTAGCTATGACTCGAATACGTGGATAAACACTTTGGAACTCACATCCAACAACAACTTTACCTCACGGTGGGATTACACTCATCACCGGTCTCGCGGAGGGGATTCCACTCACCCTCACGCCCCGTCGATGGGATTCCACTCATCATCGACTAATATATATATATAACAATTTCCGGGCGAACCCGTACTCCTCCTTGGTGACTCAACGCCACCAAGGCCACGCGCAAATTTGACTCATGTGTGCACACTAACATCCTAATGATCGATCATTTGTACTCAAGCATACTAGTGCCAACATTTAACTCAATCCACAATAATCAATCACAACCAATTCCGTGCTTAGCACGTACTCACCATGATCACAATCATGAACATTCCACATGCATATCACAATGCATCACAACCATGCCTCATCACACATGTATAACACATTACACATAAATCATCATAACATAAACACTACGAGGCATAAACATCAAGTAAGAGTTCAACCAATGTCTCTAGTTTAAGCTTAGGATTAGGCTACCACCCCAATCCTAACTCTAGGTGGGTCTACCAAGCCCGACCTAGTCCACATGCTCGAACCAACCACTTAGAAAACACTTTGAAAACATTAACCACTCACCTTCACTTCCAAGCTCAATTTACCAAGCAAGCAACCAACTTCAAGCTTCCGGATTCACTCCCGATGCTTCACCAACACAAGCTCTTGCTTCTAAACAACCTCAACACAATCCAAACAACTTCGAATCAGCCCAAGCATCAAAGTAACTAACCCGGAATACAACTCAAACATCAAACACAACATTTCAAGCCATGAACAAACCCCAAATTTATCCAATTCGAGGAGCCCATAAACATTGATCAAAACCCATGTTTCTAACACATTTTATACCCACAAATGATCCCAAAGCAACCCCTAACCATAGTATTAACATTAGCCCACCAATTCCAACCTAAAACAACCCCCAAAACTCATCCAAAACCCTTCAGAAACCCCCTTTAAATCCAATTTTGGGAATGTGTTCAAAACCATGTAAAATTCATATATGTTGCATCATTTGACTCATAGACTTCATAACTAACAACATTAAATCGAAATATTAAGTTAAACATAATAAAGTTATCTTTTTTTAATCAAAATCTCTAAAAACTCAATTTTCAAAACATTGAGGAAAATGAAAACCATTTGTACTTTTGAAGAGATGAAGTTGAGGACAAGTAAAAAATGATATTACCTTTAAAAAACGAGTTCAAATGAAGAAGAAATGTGATGGAATATTGGAGGGGATGAGAGAGCTCTTCTTCACGTTGGTTTTTGTTTTGGAGAAGAGAATGAATAGTAAAAAGATGATAAAAGGGGTTTTAAATTGAAACTTGTATTATTTACAAGTTTGCCATTAATGAATGGCTATTTTCCATTTCCTTTAAAACCTCTCCAAATTGTATTTCATTCATTTTAGTACCATTTAGAAGACTGTCACGGCAGCAACGACGACAGCAACTCCTCAGACTCTGACATATATGATACTGAAGATCATGAGAAGGTAAATTGGATAGGCAATCGTCCAAAAGCCATCAACTGTAGAGCCACCTGTTCTAGATCTTAAGCCCCTGCCAGGGCAGCTCAAATATGTTTTTCTTGGATTAAATGATATGTTGCCCGTAATCATCTCTTCCAAGTTGATGCAGGAACAGGAACGGCAGCTGATAGTGATGCTGCAGCAGCAAAAAAGGGCTATTGGATGGACGATAGCTGATATCCAAGGCATCAGTCCGACACTATGCATGCATAAAATCCTCTTAGAGGATGATCACAAGCCGACCATTGATGCCCAGAGACGTTTGAATGATGCTATGCGAGAAGTGGTCCGAAAAGAAATTATCAAATGGCTAGATGTTGGGATAATTTATGCCATCTCAGATAGTAAGTGGGTGAGCCCGGTACAGTGCGTTCCGAAGAAAGGAGGAATAACCGTGGTGACCAACGAAGAAAACAAGTTAATCCCAACCAGGACTGTGACCGGTTGGAGGGTTTGTATGGACTACCGTAAGCTTAACAAAGCTACCCGGAAGGACCACTTTCCCCTGCCTTTTATTGATCAAATGCTTGATAGACTAGCGGGAAAGCCTTATTACTGTTTTCTTGATGGTTACTCAGGTTACAACCAAATAGCCATCGCACCGGAGGATCAAGAGAAGACGACGTTCACTTGCCCATACGATACTTACACTTTTCGGAGAATGCCATTTGGACTGTGCAATGCACCAACAACCTTTCAGAGGTGTATGATGGCAATATTCTCTGACATGGTGGAGGATTTCCTAGAGATATTCATGGATGATTTCTTTGTCTTTGGAGACAATTTTGAAAGATGCCTAGGCAACCTACAGAAAGTGCTCGAGAGATGCGAGAAAGCGAACTTGGTATTGAACTGGGAAAAATGTCACTTCAAGGTGGATGAAGGGATAGTCCTAGGCCATAAAGTAAGTTTTCGCGGCATAGAAGTCGACAGAGCTATGATTGAGGTAATTGAAAAGTTGTCGCCACCCACCACAGTCAAGGGAATCAGGAGTTTCTTAGGGCATGTTGGGTTTTATCGAAGGTTTATCGCAAACTTTTCGAAGATCACCAAGCCTTTGTGCCACCTGTTGGAGCAGAACCGTCCCTTTGACTTCAATACTGAATGTACTGAGGCATTCAGAGTTCTGAGAGGAGGAATAACCGTGGTGACCAACGAAGAAAATGAGTTAATCCCAACCAGGACTGTGACCGGTTGGAGGGTTTGTATGGACTACCGGAAGCTTAAAAAAGCTACCCGGAATGACCACTTTCCCCTGCCTTTTATTGATCAAATGCTTGATAGATTAGCGGGAAAGCCCTATTACTGTTTTCTTGATGGTTACTCAGGTTACAACCAAATAGCCATCGCACCAGATGATCAAGAGAAAACGACCTTCACTTGCCCGTACAGTACTTACGCTTTTCGGAGGATGCCATTTGGACTTTGCAACGCACCATCAACTTTTCAGAGGTGTATGATGGCTATATTCTCCGACATGGTGGAGGATTTCCTGGAGATATTCATGGACGATTTCTCAGTCTTTGGAGACAATTTTGAAAGCTGCTTAGGCAACCTGCAGAAAGTGCTTGAGAGATGTGAGAAAGCGAACTTGGTATTAAATTGGGAAAAATGTCACTTCATGGTGGATGAAGGGATAGTCCTAGACCACAAAGTAAGCTGCTGCGACATAGAGGTCGACAGGGCAAAAATTGAGGTAATTGAAAAGCTGCCACCACCCACCACAGTCAAGGGAATTCGAAGTTTTTTAGGGCATGCTGGTTTCTATCGAAGGTTTATAGCCAATTTTTCGAATATCACCAAACCATTATGCCTCCTACTAGAGCAGAATCGTCCCTTCGACTTCAACACTGAATGTACTGAGGCATCCAAAATCTAAAAGAGAAGCTAGTAACAGCCCCAATCGTACAGCCACCAGACTGGAAGTTGCCATTCGAGATTATGTGTGATGCCAGTGATTATGTTGTAGGGGCAGCACTTGGGCAGAGGAAGGACAAGCTCTTCCATGTTATATATTATGCCAGCAAAACACTGAACGACGCCTAAGTAAACTACACCACAATAGAGAAGGAATTCTTGGTTGTTGTGTTTTCAATTGACAAGTTCCGATCCTACATACTTGGAACGAAAGTGGTGGTCCACACAGACCACTTTGCACTGAAATATCTGTTTGTTAAGAAAGACGCAAAGCCCAGACTAATTCGTTGGATTCTGTTGTTGCAAGAGTTCGACATAGAAATCAAGGACAAAAAGGGGACAAAGAACCAAGTTGCAGATCACTTGTCAAGATTAGAGAAGGGAAAGAGTCTCCCAACAGACTAGACACACATACTGGAGACCTTCCCCGACGAACAGCTATTCGCTGCTATAAGCACTGCCGCGACAACCATGGCGGCAGGTAAGTTTTCTGAACTCCCATGGTATTCTGATTTCGTTAAATATTTAGTTAGCGGAATATTTCCTCCTGGCCTTAACTATCAAGCAAGGAAGAGGTTCCAAAATGATGTTAAACATTATTATTGGGACGAACCTCTTCTTTTCAAAATGTGTACAGATCAGATCATCAGGAGATGTGTACCACAAGATGAGCAGAAAGTTGTGCTTCATCACTGCCATGCTTCACAATATGGAGGACACTTAGGTGGTAACAAAACTGCTGCCAAGGTTTTACAATCTAGTTTTTATTGGCCTTCATTGTTCAAGGATGCCCAGGCATTCTACAAAAGTTGTGATAAATATCAACGGACTGGAAATATCTCTAGAAGACATGAGATGCCGCTGCATAACATTCTTGAAGTAGAAATCTTCGACGTTTGGGGGATTGATTTTATAGGACCATTCCCAATATCATGTGGGAATTTATATATCCTCATGGCAGTGGACTATGTGTCCAAATGGGTAGAAGCGATCGCCACACAGAAAAACGATGCCAAGACTGTTCAGAGGTTTTTGCACAAGAACATTTTTTCCAGATTTAGCGTCCCTAAGGCGATCATCAGTGATGAAGGGAGGCATTTTGACAATAGGGTAATAGCTACTGCTTTAAAAAAGTATGGTGTCAAACATCGGATTGCAACAGCTTACCACCCTAGACCAATGGACAGGCTGAAATATCCAACTGAGAGGTAAAGAACATTCTTGAGAAGATGGTTAAGCCAACTCGAAAGGAATGTTCTCTACCCCTCAATGATGCACTATGAGCCTACAGAACAACGCTTAAAACTCCATTGGGAATGTCACCCTACCGGCTAATCTATGGAAAAATATGCCATTTACCTGTTGAGATTGAGCACAGAGCATATTGGGCCATCAAGGCAGTGAATATGGACTTGGAAAAGGCAGGACAGAAAAGGCTACTTGACTTAAATGAGATTGAAGAAATTCGAGCAATGGCCTATGACAACGCAAGAATTTACAAGGACAAGACAAAGAAGTGGCATGACAAGAAACTGCTGCCACGACAGTTCTACCTAGGGCAGCTTGTGTTGTTATTCAACTCTAGGTTGAAACTATTCCCAGGAAAGTTGAAATCTAGATGGTCCGGCCCGTTCCAAGTGGTGCAAGTTTTTCCACATGGTGCTATCACGATCAAATCTTTAAAAGAAGGGCACCAATTTAAAGTCAACGGACAGAGATTGAAGTATTATCAGGGGACTGAAGCCCCAAGAATGCAGGAAGTAGTTACTTTAGGAGATGCCCCTCCTGGCATCCCTAATTTAACTTAATTTTTATTTTTACTATTATTTATTTATTATTATACATATATTTATTTATTATGAAATTAGAATTATTTTATTTTAGGAACTAAGTTTTATTTTTATTATTTTTAGGAAATAAAGGAGACAAAGAGAAGAGGAGAAGTGAACTCAGCCCACAATCTTACCATCAGCCCAAAGAGCCCTATCGTTACAGCTGCCGTGACAGACGCGAAAAATCTAGCATGTCGACACGTTGTCGCGGTAGACACGCAAACACGTAACACACGCGCAGCAGACACGGAAACGCGTGACAAACGCGTAAGGAACCGCGTAACAGCTGGCCCCGTTATTCGCGCCTGTCGTTACAGCTCCAACGGGCAGCAAACTCCTCATCTATATAAACCCCATTTTACTATTCATTTTTCACTTCACTTTTACTCTCTCTACTTGTTTTCTCTCTAAAATTTCATTTGCTTCATTTTTCTACAGTCCCTTGCAACCATGAGTACCAGAAACACTCGACGCAGTGCTGCCTCAGGCTCTGCCACAACAGCAGCCACTCCCAGCTCCTTCCAAGGCAGAGATATGTGGGAAGAAAAAGGCATCATCTACAGCACCCGAACGGAGAATCTCAGGCTCAAACCATTCATAGCCCGTAAGATCAGAGCCCTACAGTGGTAGATGTTTGCCGAGCAGCCTGAAGAGATGAACGCCACCTTAGTCAGAGAATTTTATGCTGCCATCGACAGCAGGGAGGTGACAGCAGTGACAGTTCGTGGTAAGGAAGTCCCTTTTGAGCCAGAGTACATCAACACCCTTTATGGATTCTACGTCGACAGAAGGGAAGACGGGCACCAGAGATTTATGGAGAGCCTGGAGACAGCAGATTATGATGTTGTCATGGCAGAACTCACCGAGGAAGGCACCGAATGGAATACCGATCCCAAACACCCAAGAACGGTGAAACGAATCCAACTCACCCCCGAAGCCAAGCTGTGGAACGTATTCGTCAAAAAGAGGATTATGCCCTCATCACACAACAGCACGGTAGATCAACCAAGGTTAGCCATCGTTTACTCAATTCTAAACGAGAGGCCTATTAATGTTGGTAGATATGCTCGGGAGGGGATTTTGGATTGTGCATTTCGGCCATCGGGACCCCTTGTCTTCCCCTACCTCATAACAGCTCTCTGCCCTAGCCACAACGTCCCTAAAGTTGCTGAGGATTTGAGAATCCGAGGAAAATGATGGACAGAGAGGAACATCCTTAGCTTGATAGACCTGAAAGCTGCAACGCCAATATCCAGCTTCAACCCGTCAGCCGCGGCAGGTGAGACGACAAAGCCCACCCAAACAAAGCCTGCCGCTACAGAGACAAGGTAGCCCACAACAGCAGCGCCCCAAGTTGACTCCTCTACCCAAATCCTTGCCACCCTACAGAAAATGGAGGAACGTCAGCTGGGCCTGATGAGCTTCATTCGGGACTTCACAACAGCAACGATACATTTCATTAAAACAAATTTAAATTTTCCAGATGTACTGTTTCCTGCTTTCCCCGATCATATTTTGCTGCCCCCACCCCTGTCCATACCCCTACCCCTGCTGCCACACCGAGAACACCATCTGCCGCGTCCACCCCAACCCCGGCCACAACAACTGCAGGCAGCAGCCACAGTGCCACAACATCTGCCAGAGGAGAAAAGCGAAAAGAGCCCATGTCCGACCTCGACAAATACATAGCTGGTTTCTCCTCTTCCTCAATTTGGGAGAAATATGATGACGAGCCCTCTGTCAAGAGGAACCTGTCCAAAGAATTCACCCAAATGAAACGGCAGAAACCCAACACTAGAGTCGGATCATTCGGCTAAGGGAAATCTAGCAGCAGCAGCAGCTCTTCCGAGGAGGTTTAGGTGCTAGAGAAACTACCCTCACCGACCAGCATCCAGCCTCCGAGGGAAGCCAAGAAAAAGACCACCTCTGCCTCTCTAACCCATCTACCGGCACCAACAAGGAAAGTTACTGCCCGCCGGTAGATTCAGATCAACAACAGCAACAACAGCGATGACAGCGCTTAAAATTTAAGTTTCTTTTCTTATATTTGTTGTCTGCTATTTTGTGATAATTGTGATGTTGTTTTTATTTTCTTTTTCATTTTGTCATCATGCATTGAGGGCAATGCAACCCTTGAGTTTGGGGGTGGCATCCCTCCATTAATGAAGTGTCTTTATGTTTAGAAATTGTGTCTAGTATTTAGTTTATTTTTGCTTAAAAAATGAAATTTTGGCTTAAGTCTTTGAACTGAACTTACCTGCCGTGACAACCTCTGACGTGGCAGTGCCTTTAAGATAGTTTTAGAGTAGTTTAGAGTCTTACTATAGTTCTGATTCTTAAACACCCTTTGTGACTTTTATATTGTCTAGAACTCTACTGATAAACTAGAATAGGGAAAAGCTTAACACTTGAGTTACCCCTAGAGGTGCCTAACATTGGCTCTAGGAAAAGAAGCTAAAGAAAAGTATACTCAATACACCTAGAAGTGCCCGAAACCGGCTCTAGGAAGTTAGCTAGAGGTGCTTAAAACTGGCTCTAGTCAAACTTAAATTGAGAAAAGAGAATTGAGTCTAAATAAAAACTAAAGGAGCCTAAGAATTGTCTCCAAAAAGATGGAAGTTGGCATAAAAATTCAAGTTAGAGGTTTAGCTATTCTAGTAAACTAAGGGAGTCTAGGCATATAATTGTTCACAAAACATGCACACACTACACAAGAATTATAGCAAGGTTCCGAATGAATCCTGAATTATCCAACAAGGTGTTGCTCACAATAGGGAATGAATGGTAGGTAAGGAAAAGTTCACTGTTTTAAGCCACATTTTTTTATTTCTTTCTTAGTTCTTAATTGCTTGAGGGCAAGCAAAAACTTGAGTTTGGGGGTGTGTTGAGTGTGTAAAAGTTCTATATTTTACCCCATGTTTAACCCATATTTCTGCTGCATTCAAGCATAATTCACTGCATTTAGGATAGATTTCATTCATACATCACAATTATATTAAATGACACAGTTTCTACTGAAATTGGTCACTTTTGCAGGTAGCTGCTGTAGCAGATGCAGGGTAGTGGAGAAGCGGAGCTGGAACACGGGACTGCACACGAGATGAAGGATGCTGCCATGGCCGCTGCCGTGGCAGCAAATGACGACAGCAATGATGAAGGGAATAAGTGAAGTGGAGCTCGACAGAAAGAGGAAATTAAGCCGGTCTATCGTGGAGCACTCATATATTTTTCCGAGCCCTAGATCAGAATGAAGGTCAAGCCCAAAGTTAAAGGAAGAAACTCCAAGCAAGAAGAGAGGACTAATTAAGGACATCTACTCTGAAGATTTAGTCTTTAATAAAGTTGTACTTTAACTTAAACTTGTATTTTTGCCATATTAGAAAACTTGAACCCAAAGCCTATATAAAGGCATGTAATTCGACCTAGGGAAGGATATCTTATTCTCTAGCCGTCTTCCCCTAAACTCTAGTCATTTTCCCCCTTCTCATCATGTTCTAAACTTCCCCTAGGGCTAAGGTTGATTTTGTAAAGTAGTTGCAAGGATTGCATTGTTTTAGGATTTTTTTCTGTTCAATAAAATAGACTTCAAGTTCGCTTATTCTGGTTTTCAACATCTTGCAAGAGTATCGGGAGAGCATTGTGAGATTAAACATTTACTTAATATCGGGAGAGTTAAGTATACGAAAGGAATAAGTACGGGTTCTCCAGTTTATGGTTGAACTATCTCAGACCTACGGATAGAACGAGGTTAAGTGGCTAAAGAAGAATTCAACAACATCGGTGTTCATCCTTCGATTCACGCCGGGAGGTATCATCAAAGACGTGTTCATCGACAGACTTGGACCTAGGGATAGGCCAAGGCACAGCAGTGATTCTTACCAAATTTGAAGTAATGAATTGTGTGATCGCTGCCGCGACAACAACAGACCGCTGCCGTAGCAGGTGCTGCCGCTACTAGCGCTACGACATAACAGAGAAGTCCTAGACAGTGCAAACACCTGCACTACGGAGCAAATCAATACTGGCCTACTCTTTACTCTGAATATTTTCATCCTTTATTTTCAGTCTTCTTTATTATTTCATGACAAACAATTAAACTTTTTCTTTTCCCTTTCGTGCAGAAAACCAAGGTTAAAGCTATTAGACCAGTCCCTATGGAGACGATATCCGATACTTACGTATCACTTTACTACTTGCGTCGTGTACACTTGCACTACATTGCGATAGACACTTTTACACGCAACATTCCTTTCTGAACTCGTGCATCAAGTTCTTTTAGCACATATTCTCTCCATTCAGTAGACTTCATTGCTTGATACACATCACGGGGTAATTGTGGTTCAGAAACTTCTGTAGTATGAAAAACTTTGGGCTTGAATATACCAGCTTTTGACCTTGTTATCATAGTATGACTTCCCTGGGCAGGTGCCTGAACACTAATGACTTATTCAAGTCTGGAAATAACAGCAGGTGCTGGAACACTTGAAGGAACTTCAGGTTCATGTCTCACTGGATGTTGTAAGGCATTCGATTGATGTAGATGTTGCGATGCTTGATGATCATCACCTATAGAATCATGCACATGTTCTGATGATGCTTGATGAACTGGGTGTACAGACAAATGACCAGATTGTGAAACTGCTGGACTTAGATTACCACTATTAGATGCTGGAGGAACTAAACTCCTTGAAACACCACTGGGCACGTCTAGACCAGTAGAGTTCTCAAAACTAGTTGTAGGAAAAACATTTTGTGCATGAGATCAATGTTGCTGAGAAGAGCCAGACATATCTGATTGAGAAAAGGAATAAGCTCCTAGATCTCTCTGCCTAGGAATATTAGTAGAAACTGGTCCATAATATTTAGCTTTAAGAAATTTAGAAATCTCACCCTGTTTATCAGTTTGAGACTAAGAGGATAAAAAAAGAAAAACATTTTCATTAAATAAAACATGCCTAGAAACATATAACCTGCCATCACTACTAAGACACTTGTAGCCATGTTTCTTAGAACAATAACCTAGAAAAGTACATGGTTTTGACCTGAAATCAAGCTTGTGCTGATTATAAGGCCTAGTGAGAGGAAAACATTGACTACCAAAGACTTTAAGAAAAGCATAGCCAAGTTTCTATTGAAATAACTTCTCATGTGGGCTTATACCTCCTAAAACCTTAGTTAGTAAACTATTTATCAAATAAACAACAGTGTAAAAAGCATCTGACTAGAATTTAAAAGGTACACCACTCTGAGCAAGCAAAGTAAGACAAAGCTCAACTATAGGACGATGTTTACGCTCAATCTTACAGTTTTGTTCAGAAGAATAAGGGCAAGTATGCCTAAACTGAATGCCTAACTGAGAAAAATACAGCTCAAGAGGTTTAATCTCTGAACCACAATCTAATTGAATATCTTTCAGCTTCAAACTAAGCTGTCTTTCCACCATTTTATGAAACTCAACCACAACTTTATACACATCAAATTTCTTAGGAATGAAGTATATCCACATGTACCTAGTACATGCATCTATGAAACTGATGTAATAACAAGAATTATTGGAAATTAAAGGTGCAGGGCCCTAAACATCCATTTGAATCAATTGTAAAGGTTGAGAATATACATCAATAAATTTTTGAAAAGGCAACTTATGACTTTTACCCAACTTGCATGCTTCACAAAATGAAATTTTATTGATATTCGAAATTTTACAAGAAGTGGACAATTTTACAGGAATCTCATTAGAGGGATGCCCTAGTCTCCTATGCCACAGTTGAGCATTATTCGAATCAGAAACAGAAAAACATGTATCATATGTATCTAAAGAGGATTGAACAAAACTATTCATAGGACTACCAGAAGAAACATTACAAGCCTTAGAATACAGTAAAGAGTAGTTGGAAAAACTAAAACAATATCTTTAGCAGAAGAAGCATCATTAAATCTGTAAAGACCATCACTTTGCAGCCCTTGCAAGATCGGTTGCTGAGTTGTCAAATCCTTCACAAGATAATAGTCAGGAAAAAATTCAACAGAAACACCATTATCTCTAGTGAATTTAGAAACATATAAGAGATTTTTTTAATCGAGGGAACATGCAATAAATCATTGAGTATTAATGATCTAAAAGGTGTTTCTAACAAAGATGTACCAATCTTAGAAATAGGAACTATAAGACCATTAGCAACAAACACTCTACCATTACCAGAATAAGGAGTAGAGTAAATAATGTTACTAGCATCAGGGGTTAAATGCGAGTAGCTCTAGAATCGGGATACCGGGCAACATCCCCATAGTTGTTGTTGAGTTGATCAAACAATTGCAAATGGCCAAGAAGGGGGTGATTGGCGATAAAAATTTTAAGGGTGGAAATTTGGAAGAATAAAAATTGAGACATAGGGCAATTAGAGTTGTTCAAGTTCTCCAATGAACTCTACATCCACTACTTTAGCTCCCACTAAGAATTTTCAACCAATTCACTACTTGAATTCTTCCTCTTTTCTTGGATGAGGAAACCTTATAATTTGATTAAGCTTTCTACCCAAAGCTTAATTCACTTACTTTACAAAGAAGAGTTTTTGGTAAACTTTACAAATTCCTCTCTAAGGATGATGTTTACCCAATTACAATCTCACACTCCCCAAACTCACAATAAGAATTTCAATGAAGAACACAAAGGAGTTGGGTAGAAAGATTTGACTCTAAAGAAAAAAGTTTAGATTTGAGTGCTTTGATGTTGCTTGTTGGTTCAATAGTTGTTGGTGGTGCATTTGAGACTTGTTTTTATACCCTTGTATTGAATTCTAGCCGTTTGGGTGGTTGAGATCATCAATAGAGCCGTTGGGCTGCAATTTCCCGTAATAAATGTTGCTCAACAACCTACCGTATCGGTACGGCTCGGGGGAGTATCGGTACCTGTCTCAAACAAGAAAGAGCCGGTGTGACTGAAAAACAGGGCATATCGATACGCTTCGAGGGTGTATCGGTACGGTATTAAGGGGTGTATCGATACGATAAGCCGTATCGATACATATTTTTCTCATTGGAATCCTATATCTAGTTTTGATAAAAAGCGTATCGGTACGCCCTCTCAGCGTATCGATACGGTTCAACGGTCATTTAAAATTTAGGATACCAACTAACTGACAAGCCAACGGTCGAAAATTAAATGCAAGAATTTTGCAAAGGTCAGCATATCATATCGATAGGGTGACGTGTCGTATCGGTATGCTATAGAAAAATAATGTTTTGATAAGAAATATGTATCAATACGGTTCCAAAGCGTATCAATACGCTATAGCTTAAAGTCTTGCCCATATAAGGTTCGTATCGAGACGGGGTTATACCGTATCGGTATGCTATGAACGATTAAAATTATAGTGTTGAAAAATCGTATCGATACGCCTGGGCGTTTTGATGAAGTTTGGCTTGAAAACACATGAAAAGACCGAGTGAAATTTGAACATTTAAGTATGTTTTGTCTTGAAATATAGTTTGGTTCAAACTACCTTGTTAAAATCAAATTATATGATCAATTGTGTTGTACTTCAACCTTGTAATGAGGAGAGGATGTAGCTTTAATGGAAGCAGGAGGAATTAAATACATTATGTGTTTAAAAGAATATTAGTTTTTCACTTCTCTTAACTCCAATTTCCATTTAGTCCTAGAAAAATTACAAGTTATCCGAGCAGCCAATGTAGCTTTAAACATTGCTTTCAGTTCACATATTCTTTCAAAGGGGAGTTAAAATGTAAAAAGTAGAGACTAAAAAGAAAAAACATCGATCACAAGTTAAACTCTTAAAATTTTGGAAATTCTAATTTGGCCCCTCAAGATTTTTAAAAATTAATATTAAGCTTTTAAATTTTGAATATTTTTAATTAAATTCCCTCTCTATTTTTTTAAATTGTTAACTCTCTAAACTATTAAATTCTCTCTCTAATTTTTTTTTAAAAAATAAGTTACCCCCTCAAACTCTTACTCCAAGTTCTGCCACACCTAGAGCCATGGTAGCTTGCATTTCCGGCCACTTAGCTTAGTATCCAATACCATTGCTAAACATAATAACCTAAATAAAGCTAAAAAATTAACACGAATGTTGGAAAGATCCCAACTTGGAAAGTTGAGGTAATCAAACATGAGAATTACAACTAGTATTGAATTCCATGTCAAGTTAGAATTCATAATCAATGAAGAAAAAGGGAACGGAAAGAGGAACCTGAGAAGAGGAACCTGAGAAGAGATGACCAGATTTTTCAGTTGAAATTGAAATTTAATTTGATCAATTTTTTAATTGAAGTTTTAGCCAATCAATTTCTTTAGTTTTATTCTAAAGTCCATCTGGTTTCAATTTTTTTAAATGAAAAATATGTTTTTCAATTTTTAGTTTTCTGATATATATAAGTATAGTATAGTCAATAAAGAAGAAGAAAAAGTTGGTAATTTGTAATTTTACCCCAAAATGAAAATGATGTTTTAAATTGATGAATTTTAGACTAAATTAATAAAATATATAAGTGTTTTAGACTAAAATTATAATTATACCAAGCCACATCAATGTAGCTTCAAACATTGCTTTTAGTTTTGCTAATCGAAATAAGATTTGAATGATTTGAAGATTGCTCTCCTTTCCCTAGCGATATTAGGGGGACAACTAGATGAGGGGGTGAGAGACGATTGAGATATTAGGGATTTTGTGGGTTTGATTTGGGGATTGGGGTGAGGGAGAGTGACAGAGGTATTTCTTCAAAACAAAATGGTGAGTTTTATTCCTTATTGTGACGTTTGTAAAAACAAATGCCAATAATGTAATACTTATTGTAAGGGAGATCTGCTTGTAACTCTAGGACCGTTACAGAATAATACCCTGAACCATCCCAATTGCTTTTGCTCGCGAGCATTGGGAGTCCTTTATAAGGGAGGTTAATCGGTTTATTTGTATTAGATGTTTGTTTCTTACATGATTTTTCTCAAATGGCAAACATGCATCCTAAAATATTCATTCTCTTCAAGTATATGTACATATCCCTAATTTCTTTGCAAGGCCCCTACTACTCATCGTATGAATGAATCAGACCCTAGTTCCGAAATAGAGCAGTCCATATGATTGACAGAGGTAAGCGAATGTGAACATGAAGAGGAAGCTGATGTCTCTGAGAAATTATTAAGACTGATCAGAAACGAAGAAAATAGATTATGTCTCGCAAGCGAGAAATTGAGATTCTAAATCTAGGGACTTGAGACGAAAAGTGAGTAACAAAGATTCGTTCAACTTCCTCAGCAAAAGCCAAGTGTGATTTGATTGACTATACGAATTCAAAAACATATTCACGTGGTTATACCAGGATATACCGGGGTTGGATCCAGACAGTGTTATGCATAAGACTTGTATGCAAAACTATTTAGCAAAAGCTTGGAAGAATAAGTCCAGAAATGTTGTAAAGATAATTTGATGATAACTTCTTCAAGATGGATGAGACATTATAGTGGGCCAGAAAGATGATCTTCTTTTGATCCGAACGGGGCAGAGAAAACAACATGTTACAATCATATGAGACTCATTTCATTACAAGCTAATGTCACTGGGCAATATATCAGAGGGCCGTGGTAACCAAAATAAGGATCTGTGCAAAATTCAAGAATGATTCTCCTAAGATTGTAGAGGTATCAGTTATGGCCCAATTCGTCAAAACATACTTTTGGAAGTCACATTTTGGAAAGTAATGGGTCAGCAAAAGTGGAACCGAAATTTATCCTCACAGAGTGAAAGTTGTTCAAAATCTTCTTCCTCCGTGAAAAAAGAAGAAGAAGAAGAAGAAGAAGAAAACAGGCAAGTAAAAAAAGAAATAAGGAAAGAAAGAAAGCAAAGAAAGAAAGAAAAAGTGAAAAAATGAAAAAAAGAGGAAGTCCGGAGAGATTGAATTATTCATCGTAACAAACAGACAAAATGTGATTCAAAGTCCAAGTCGCCGACAGAGACTGATCCAAGAGTATGAGATGAAGAATACCAAGAAACCCTAGAAAGGTCAAGAAGCATTTTTTTTCAAAAGTGCACAATTCTGAAAACACTAGTTCCATTTTGGTCATTGATTCTTTAACAGCTTATAAAACTCAATGGGGTGCATTGGGCCGCCATGATGAGATATGAAGGAAAGAGCCATTTATTATCTGAGCAAAGAATTATCAGTTACAAAATGTGGTATCCACTAATTCAAAAGCCGTGTTTCTTTGGTAGCTCGAGGGCTCAGAAAAAAATATGTTGTATCATTCCGCCTGCTCGTTCTCAAGAACCGATCCTTTGAATCTCTTGATGGAAACACTAGCATTGACTAGAGAACGACTCGTTGGCAAATATTATTATCAGAGTTCGATATTGGGTTTCTTGGAGAGATGTGCTACAGATGATCAAGAGTCCTTGAACTTTAATCTCCCAAATGAGGATATGATGTGCATAACAGAAGGAAAAATAAAGTGAACCCCTGGGAAGGTTATATTTGAGAGAGCATACAATGCCATTTGCTGTATAAGGCAAATTTATTCAAGAAACCTCCAAAGACACCATGTTATCCTGGACGTGATTGATCACCTTACCAAGTGGATGAAAGCTGATTCCTATGACGGTATTACAAGAGTAACAACTTGCATGATGCTGAATAGAGATTATTTGTCGATCTGGTTTCCTAGAGAGAGTTGTCATTGATGGCGCCTGTAATCTGAAAAACAAGATGATATAAGAAGATTGGTGAACAATTCAAGACAAATCATCATAATTCTGTGATTAATCACTCAGAGACGAATGGGGCAATAGATTCAGCAAACGTAAACACCGAAGGACTATCTCAAAGACTTGGAAAGACCGAAATAAGAAATTCTCGTTAACCTTGAATGTATTTCGATCCACAGTGTGCATCTCAACATGGGCAACATTGTATTCTTTGGTCTATGGATAGAAGCAACGTGACTAATTGGGGTTCAGATTCCGTCGTCGAGTATTGGTAGATATGAAATTGGACGGTGCAGAACAAGTAAAAGCTCGATAAGGTCAGTTGAATCTCGTTAAAGAGAGGAGACTAAAAGTAATTTGACATGGTTAGATGTACGATGGGAGCTCACGACAAAGAAAGTTTGTCCAAAAGAATTCCGAGAGGGGATCTAGTGCTTGAAAGAATCTTTCCAACTTCATAAAGATTTTCGTGGGAAATGGATGCCTAATTGGAAAGGGTTACACATCAAGAATACATCTTTTCGAAGGAGCGTTGATTTTAACCAGAGATGAGTAAAATAATTTGATAAACTCAGACTTGGTTAAGAAGTATTACACTCGAAGAATTAAAAAGAGATTGAAAAAAGGAAATAAAGAAAAAAGAGGAGTGAAACCCCAAAAAGGGAGCTTTACAAAATAAAAATATCTATGGTGAAAACCCAAAAAGGGCGCCTTAGATATCAAAAAAATCAAAATAAAAAGAATAAAAAAATAAGAGAAAAATAAAAAGAAAAGGGGGGTTCAAGATGAAAATCCGCAAAGGGCGTCTTGAAACCAAAGGAGGATTTGAGCTGAAAACCTAAAAGGGAAGTTCAAATGCATTTGAGATTAGGCATCCGACAAGAAACCTTCTCAAAATATGCAATTTTGAGTAAATTCGAGTTTGGAAGGCTCTATTTCGGTTGAAAGGGTCTCGTTCCTTCATACAGTGGGTACCTGGGGCATTGCATTGAACTTATCATGTTTGTCATGACTTATCAAATTATTCCAACTTATTAAAATAATATTTAAGCCTTTCACTTATCGTTTGAACAAGCATCTTGCATATAAATCGATTAGATACAAGAAAAGAAAAGGATTTCATGGGTATTATTATGATGTACTAATCCTTTAAGTGCAGGCAGAACAGGAGGTGGCCTCGATACTTGATTAATGATGAAAAGTATTACGAGAAAAATAACACAACTTAGAGTGTCAAAAACATTTAAACAAAGCAGCAAGAAAGTAACATAGCCAACCTTGGGGAAAAGAGAGAACATGAGCCATCTTTTGGAGAAAAGCTACAGTAGGATTGATCCACCAAAGGTTCAAAAGCAAAGATCATTACATCAGAAGATTGTTACTTCTAAGGCACTGCAAGACATGAAAGCTTTGGGAATGTTAGAACGGACAAAGATGATGGTTAAATTCAAGAGTGAGACAATACTACAGAGAACATTACAGAAGAATGTATGTCATCCCAAAAATGATGAACTCTTTTGGGACCATGAGCCATGAATATTAAAGAAGAGTAAAAAAGGTGTAGATAATGTTGAATCTCACGACAGTAATTACATAGAAATGAAAGAATGATGAAACAATAGATCAAGCTATAGAGGCTTCCAAGTTCTCTAATGAGAGTTGGAACCCAAGGGATCTTCGGACAATGTACAACCAGGAACTATTATTAACAAAGTCTGCTAGCTGAGGAATAATGATTTTTATCTCTATGCTCGTGCTGGGATGTTTGGAACCACATAACCAACACATTATCATGGGCTCTTGGATCAAAAGAGAACCATTGTTGTCTCTGTTGTTGCTCCAATTTTCTATGCTGACCTGGCAATATCTCAGTTAGGACAGTTTATGAAGTTTAGAAATGCTTTTGAGACATCGTCGAGCCACGATAGTATTGCTTCACTTGGAACCAATGTTGTTTGTTAGCTTCCCAGATTGAACGAGAATATTTGCAGCTCCATGTTCTTCTATTGAGAAAATAAATGTGAATTGATGTTGTCAGGTAACTAATATGATCAGCTTGATAAGAAAAAGAAAAAGAAAAAAGAAAAAAGAAGGAAAAAAAAGAGAAAAAAACTGAGGTGAAAACCAAAAAGGGCGCCTTTAAAAAAGAAGAAAAAAAGAGGAGAAAAAAACCAAAGTGAAAACCCGAAAGGGCGCTTTGAGAAAAGCAATCTAAAGTGAAAACCTGAAAAGGCACTTTTGAGCAAATAATGCAGACATCCTGAACGTTGAACTTGAGTGTGAGATGGGTTGCTTTAGCAGAAAAAGAGTTTTAATGAAAAATGAAGCAAGAAATTTTTGAGCTTCCCTGAAGATGAAAGCTCACCTAAGTGGTTCTCAATTGACAACATTCATGCATCTTGTAGTTAGGCATCCGTAAGATAGAGCATGCTAACTCATACATTTCAAGCATTTTACATTTTTGCAGGAATTTACAGAAATCAACAAGAAACAAGCCAAATTTCAATCTACAGCTCCATGATTCATAAAGAAGATCCAACAAAGAACTGTAAAGATTTCAACAAGATTCTAATCCGTTTGAAGAGGCAGATCTCTGGAAAAATGTTCGATTGTTTGCACAGAAATGATGAGAACTTTCTGGATGGTGTTACAGTAAGACAGTTGGGGCATGGTATTAACAAGGATCTTTTAGGACCTTGGTGAGTAAAAAAGGAAGAAAGAAGAAGCGAGAGAAGAGAAAGAAAAACAAAATGGTTCATGCTATCAGGAGGGAAGCACGAGAAAGATCAACCTTAGGATCAAATAAGAAATATGCCTAATATAACCGTTCAAAATTTCAGAGTTTCTCGTTGGAGCACTTAAAAGGTCACATACAGTGGAAATAGATGAACTTATATAGAAGGAACAAGAGACTTGATATGAGTTTCAAATTGACATATGAAGATGCCTTTGACAGAAAGCAGTGAATCCGAGGATCTCAGTGCTTCAAGATGGGAATTGAGGATGTTTCATACTACTACAATTTGAATCCTTATTAACTGATGATATTTTTTTGCAAGTTTCGGTCTGAGACAGAGACATTTCGTTTATAGAGACGGATTTCAAGGCATTCCGTTTACAAAGATGGACTTCAAGACATTCCGTTTATAGAGACGGATCTCAAGACATACCGTTTGCAGAGGTGGATCTCAAGTTATTCCGTTTACAGAGGCAGAGACATACCCTTATAGAGACGAATCTCAAGTTATTCCGTTTACAGAGGCGGAGACATGCCGTTTACAGAGACATATTTTGAGACATTCCGTTTACAGAGGCGAACCTTAAAGACATACCGTTTACAGAGACGAATCTCAAGACACCTCATTTACAGAGACGGGTCTCGGTAAAGATTTCAACAATCTGTTTGAAGAGGCGGATCCCGGAAAAGATATTAACCTCTTGGGTCACTAGTTAAGAGAGAGAATAGAAAATTAGATGATCAACTTTGATCTCAAATGAAAAGGATTCACAGTTTAACTGGTCAAAAGTTTCAACATTTCTCATGGAAACACTTGAAGTTTCTTAACGATAAATCCAAGTCGTACATTTTCTTTACAGTTATGTTAGGAGATTAATGATAGCTTTGACTTTTGTAGGTCATGCAATTTCCAAGTGTAGAAAGATATAGACCAATAGAGAAAGCAACAAAAGACCTGATGCGAGTTTTAGATTGAAAGATCAAGACATCATATGCAGAAAACAGCGACCTTAAAGATTTTAATGCTTAAAGCGGAAATTGAAGGTATCTCATATTACACCAAAAAGAATCCTTATTAATTGATGATATTTCTTTTTGTAGGAATGGTGAGCTCCTAATTAGAAGAGTTCGTCCAACAAAGAATCTATAGTTCTAAATGAGAAGAGTTTGCCATTTGAAGAATGAGAAAGTTCCTAATGAGAAGAGCTTTCTTATTCAATGCCCTTGCAGAGAGGCAAATTCATTTTTTCAAAAGAATGAAGAGCTCCTAAGGTGAAGAGTTCATCCACAACAAAGACAAAAATCCTAACGTGAAGAGATCGCCCGGTGAAGATAGATTTCCCAATGAGAAGAGTTCATGCCAAGGTTCCGAATGAGAAGAACCTATCTCCGAAAAATGAGGAATACCACGATGAAAAGAGTTCTTCAACGTCTTTACAAAGAGACAGACCAACAGATTGTGGCAGTTCATAATAAGAAGAACGACCTTAGATGCCAATGATCAGACAGTTCGTACAAAATCCATGTCCTCTTAGTCTTTTCCCTATTCTTGTTTCACAACAATGAGCAAAGAGGGGCAACTGTAGAACCCGTATTTTCTCCAGGCATACTTATATAAATATATACTATATTTTTTTTATATAAATAAAACCAAAAGTAATAATAAATAATAAACCCAAAAAAATCTGTCCAAAATCCTTAATAATATCTATTTACACAATAAAATACCCAAATCCCATTTATAAAAGCCCAAATCCCTAATCTACAAGCTAAAACCATTCAAACAAACACAAATTCATTTTGTGCTTTCTTTTCTCGCCTAAAAATCCACATGGAACCTTCCCATTGACTCAAACCCTCTTCACATGGATCAAACCTCTTTGCTGACATCATCCTCTGCATCACTATAAATAGGAGAGAGAAAAGTTAGATCCAATTAATGATAGCCATAATTACACATATTAAAATAATAATAAGTGTTAAATAAATAATAAAAAGGAGAGAGAATACTACCTTGGAATCTGAATGTTCACTGGATACTGAACTGACGTCGGGATCTTAGATTGTCACCGGAACTTGAGCTGTCGCTGGAGCCCAATCGTCGTCGGAGTAGACCAGGAGATGCCAGAGTTTCTGAACCGCCACTGGAGCCGAAGATCAAAACACCACTGGGAACACGAATAGACGCTGGAAAAGTGCCGACCATCGTGCGATGAACCCGTCGCCATAACGAAAGGTATATCTTCTTTCAATTCCTTTATTTCCTGCAAAAATCATGAAAGCAATTTAGATCGAAGAATAAATAAAGAAAAACTAAAATTAAAAGAGGAAATTGGAAGGAACGTCATCGGAGTAAATTTGAAGAAACGGTTTTTGTCGAAAATGAGTGTAAGGGTTTCGGGTAGTTAGATCTAGGTGGGAAAGATCGGGAATCCTATCGGATTAGGGTTGGATTTAGGTTTTAGGTTCGAAACGAATATTTTTTTTGTATTTTAGGGTTTCGGCACAGCGACCGGCCGAAACCCCACGACGGTTGGAGTGATATGTGGCGGCCGAATAACGTGATTATCTGACTGGAGTTTGGTTCAATGTGACCAGAAATCACTTCTGAGTAGAGAGAGCTGGATTCGAAAATGAGTGAAGAAGGGAAAAGTGGCTGAGCTAACTCGGTATTTGACTTTTATACTTGAGTCGAAACGGCTGCGTTTTGAGCCGGGTAGGATGTTCCGCGAGCTGGGGCGAGTCGGGTATATAGGATCCGCGCCCCTCTTTCAATTTTTCATGCTTTGGGCTTTGTATTTTGCATTTGCTTCAATTTGGTGACCATATGTTTGTAATTTGATCTCCACAGTTCGAATTCAATTCAATTAAGTCATTTTTTCTTTTAATTGCCTTAGTTTAATTGCTTTTATTAATTGTTTAAATTATTTGCTTGATGCATTGATTTAAAATTAGCATGTAGTACATTTGTTAGATGATTTTAATCACATAAATTAGCAATTAATTAGAGCATTAGTATATTAGGTTCTTTAATCAAACTTAATTAATCTAATAGGTGAGATAAGTGTAGAAAACAAATGGGTACTAAATAAACACTTTAATACCTTAAGTTGATTAGTGTTACATTGCAAAGTGATGTCAATCAAAAGAGTATTTTAGTAAAATATTTAATATTCCATTTTAACCTGGAATATGATAATCACATGTAATTAGTTTAAATAAAAATTAAAATAGGATTAAATAATTAGTGACACAAAATATGAATATTCTTACTTTTGGGCCTAATGTAGGTAGTATCCAAGTTATTTGAGTGTTACCCTCAAAGCCCAAAATTAATAATATTCATAGTTCTTAATTAATTAAATTAATGGAGCTAATTAGAGTTTACTTAAAATGAACAACAAAATAAATTGTCATGCATTAAATCTTTTGTGTTGAGATAATTTTGAATATAAATTAAAGTGTCCAAATGTAATTGGACGTTTTATAACTTATATTCGTCCAAAATATATTTTCTTACAAAAGGATACTCCCATTCGGAATAAAATCTATTTTACAATTAAAAGAATTGATTAAATTCATATTAATGTTCGTAATACGAAAATGTCACATGGAATTAATAAGGTACCGATAACATGCGTTTGTAGGGGTGCCAACCCTTCCCTACACGTAACCGACTCTCGAACCCGAATTTTACGAAAAGAATCTCTGGTCTGCTTTTTATGGTGTACGGTCTACCAAAGTGATCGGTGGCGACTCCAAAACGATTTTTTAAGAAAATAAAGGAAATTTGACTAAAATGAAAAATTCACTAATTTCAAGATCTAATTAAAATGAGAAACCCCAATTTCTAAAACTCTAATCGTCAGGTTGTTTTTCCACAAACAGGTCTCAAAAAACGGTCACGACAACGGCAAATTACGTAATTCATCACTGAATTTTACTCTCAAACTTATTTTGGTCATAGAAGTTTCAAAAAATTTAATTTGTTCACTGATGTTTGGATATTGAACATTTTTTTTGATGATGTCCATTTACCGACAAACGACCACTACACCAAACTTGGTATACAATAGCATTTTTAGCGGCATTTATTTAACAAACAACACTAATTTTGAACATATCGCGGCATTTACTGATAAAACGCCACAATAGGCTCATATTTAGTGGCACTTATTTTTACAAACGTCGCAATAGGCATTACTTTAGTGGCGTTCGTTTTTACGAACGCCACAATAAGTATTACATTATTGGCATTTTTTTTACAAACGTCGCAATAAAGAATAAAACTCACCATTTTGTTTTGAAGAAATACCTCTGTCACTCTCCCTTACCCCAATCCCCAAATCAAACCCACAGAATCCCTAATATCTCAGTTGTCTCTCACCCCCTTATCTAGTTGTCTCCCTAATATCGCTAGGGAAAGGAGCACAATCTCCAAATCATTCAAATCTTATTTCGATTAGCAGCAGCACGATCTCCAAATCATCCAAATCTATCTTCGTTTTTGTTTCTCCTCTCTTTTCAAGTCTTTGGAGGGAAAGGTAAAATTCCAAAATCCCAAAAACAAAGCTCTCTCGTTCAATAGTAAATGAAATTAAGGGTTTTAGTTTACCCATTCTTCGTTAATTACATTTCTTTCCATTCTTAATATTTTTTCATTTGTCGAAACACTTTATTTGCACTCAACCTCTTCAGTTCTCTATCTTTTCTGGGCCGTTCTGTTTTGTTTATGGTGAGCAATTATTTTTTTAGCTTTAGTCATCTTCTACCTCAAGTTCGTGGCTTTAGTTGTTGAAATATCACTACAACAATTTAGACTTTTAGTGACAATTTGACAATGACTAGAAGTAATTTTATCACAAATGTTAAACTTTTGTGACAATTTTTTGGTGCGACACTATTAGTATAAGTAATTGTGATGTATTTTTATTTGGTCACTATTATAGTAATAATTGTGACGGTTACATTTTTCACAATTAAATTCTCACTATAAGTCTATAATTGTGACACAAATTTTATTGTCACTAAAACTTTGACCCATAGTAGTGACCACTTTATATCGCTACTATTATTTTATATCTCTTGTGACAATGAAATTGTTTGTCACTTAAAATTTTACTTTTTGTTGTGATAAGTTTTGTCACCAATGGAAAAATAAAATTAATGACAAATTAGATATTGTCACAATAATAAATTTATTTTTATAATAATAGTAATAATTACAATTGTAAAAAATTGAAGTTACCATAAACTAGTTTGTCAAAAGGTAAAATAATTATATTACTCTCAATACTATGTGTAAATTGTTGTTTTAATCATTCTATTTCGATCAATTTTAGTCCCTATATTTTTCAAAATTTAAATCCTAATCCAAATGGACCACGACAATATGACAAAATTACAATTACTAAAACTAAAAAAATAAAAGAATGAAAATCAAATATGCAACTTATATATAACAAATAAGCTAAAAAACAAATTTTTACTTAACATATTTAAAGATCATCATTAATGTCAAGATCAAAATTTTAAGATTTAAAAAATACAGAAACATAAAGTGACCAAATTAAAGTAAAAAGACTAATATGTAATCTTGCCATAATATGTGATAGCAAAATTTTACCTTGTGAAAAATTTTACGCTTATATTTGTTTTAACTTTGCTTGTGAGTTAAAATTTGCATTGTTAGTATACAAAATAATTATCGCATAAAGGATAAAGCTATCAATAATTTGAATTAAATTAATTCATGTAATTAATGAAAATATAATATATAATATTTTAAGTGTAAATCTTAATAAAATATGTCTATATTTTAAAACCAACGCAATTAGTTATATATATATTCTTCGATAAACATATTTCAAATAAGAAACTATAGAAAATTAATTAAGTTATTATAATAATTAGTATTATAATTAATACATATTTTTAAAATAAATAAAATTAATTTCAATTAAAATTTAACCTAAAAACTATTTTTCTTTCAAAATAATATTAAATTCCTTGCCTAGCATAGTGGATAAACATTGCACTCTCCCCCTAAAGGTTCTGTGTTCGATCCTCCATGAAGCCATGCATTGTATTTATTTATTACAAATTGACATATAAAGTTGTCACATCATCTATAATTAAAACTTCAGTGACCTAATGAATGCAATGCAAATGACCCATTAAATTTCAGGGACATAAATAAGATTTTTACATCTAAAAATATAATTATTATATAATTAATTTTTTTTATAATTAAAAGTGACAACATATTTTAGACACTATTTCAATATATATTTGTGATAAAAATGTTTGTCACTAATAAGAATAACATTAATGTCTAAATTTTAGTCACTGTTATTAATCTTTTATGTCAAAAATGTAGTCACAAATAATATAACTAATTGTAACGAAATGCATAAAAGTTGTCACTAATATAATAGTGACAGAGTTATTAGTGACGAGTAGCGACGACTCAAAAAAATGATCACTATAAATTTTAGTGACTAAATTTAATACTTTTAGTAACCATTTTTAATGTCACTAAAAATGCATTTCCGTGGATGTATTAAACTTAACTAAAATATTTTTTTAGTGTACCGGTTCCATGATTATTGTTCAAAAATTAGGGATGGCAATAGGGTGGGGGGTATTTTGGCCGCCCCGAACCCGCCCCGACCTAAAAACGTCTAAACCCAACCCCGCGTAAAAATATTAATTTACCCGCCCCGCCCCGATGTATCAACTCAAAAACCCGACCCGACCTGAAAATTAAAAAAAATTTGTTGACGATAAATGTTAGATTCGATCGATCCATCGTCATAGTCCCAAAATATAGGTTTCAAGTGACCTTTAAAACTATATAAAAATAAAATAAGATCAATTAAATTACCCACATGAAAAAATACATATTTAAAAGAATAAACAAGAATCATTGATTGTCAGAATCAGATATATTAAAACTCGAACAATATCTAATAAAAATTTTTGATAAGAACAAACTAAAAAATAGCTTAAAACCCCTAAAAGTATTTATATATAGTGATATTTTCACAAATATAATAAAAACTAAATAAATATAATTAAAAATATATCGGGGCGGGAAATTTCTACCTCATACCCGAACCCGCCCCAACTCAAAGCTTTTCAATACCCGCCCCGCCCCACCTCAATCCACAAAATTTTTGAAGAAAAACCCGATCGGGTCGGGTCAGGGCGCACCGAATCGGGTCGGGCCGGGTATTTTTTTCATTCCTATAAAAAATTCATAGAGTTTACTTCATTTGTTGTAGTTCCCATTTCTCTATATAGTTTTGGTCATTACTTGATTTGAGATAGTTTTGGTTCATGTATGTTAGATTTTCAGAATAAGCGTGCTTGAACATGATTAGTCTTTCATGCCAAATTGTTGTTCTTTTAAGTGTGTGTTATTTATTTGTTGGATTAAACTAACTTCAGAATGGTCTTGCAGATTACGCTTTCTAATTTAGTCTTTGATATAAATGAAGTTATATTTTCTGCTGCTAGTGTTAGGGTTTAGGGTATACTTTTGCTTATAAAGATTTGGTATAATCAGAATGGTCTTGGTGTTGGTTTGTTGCCGTCTAAGTTTGGTTTTTAGGTTAATTTGCAGTCCTTAAAAAATCTAATTTTGCTAATCAAGATTTTTTATATCAAGTTTTAGATTTGACAGCCTGTAGATACTAATACTAGTTATTTAGTGTTGAACTAATTTTACAATTGCATGCATTTTACCAAATGAACAGTTTAATTCTAAACTCTTGAAATCTTTCTGCAATTTTGGTTTACATTTCCATGAAAGTTGTTAACTTTTAATGATTTAATTGCTTATATAAAATGTGGTTTTAATATATATAATGCCGATTTTTTAACATAATATGTATAATGATGATTATCTGCATAGTATATATACATGTATATTATCCTAGTATAATGCAACGTTTTTACGTATAGTAATGTTCATATAATGTTTGAAGATCTCATTCGTATTTTCCTTGTTTTATTTCATGTGATATTTATTTGGCATGCATTTCTAATTGTCATTCACATAACCTTTAATATTCTAATTTGCATGATAATTAATTAATATCTTAAAAAGGAGGTTTCTATTAATTTTGATATTTGTGTCCTAACAGTCCTGCTTTAATGGATGTTGGCCAAATATTCGAATTAATTCTCATCGTACGAAAGGTTTAATCATGATATCATAGCTAAATGTTTGCATCATGCATAAAGGTGACATACGAAAGTCAAACCATAAATTAACACGGCAATCGGGCTTATTCGATGTCAGTTTAATCTATGGTCCGATGTACCTCCATCCTTATTAATTAAATGTCCAACTAATTTGAACTCACCAATTTAATAAAGCTCGTATAGTTAAGGTTAATTTTCAATTAAGAACCCCTAATTAAATTCATTTTAAACTTCAGTAATTTCCATCAATTAAAAGCAACAAATATTTTGGTACTGATTTCCGGGCGTGATCGGGGTGCTAACCCTTCCCCACACATAACCAACTCCTGAACCTTTTCAAATGAATCTCTGGTTTTTTGTGGTGTCCGGCCTACCTTAGTGACTGGTGGCGACTCCAAGTCTTTATTTTTTTCAAAAACACAAATTTTCCCCATTTAGCCGATTTTCTAAAATGTTGATATTTTAACGTTTAGTAGTTTTCAAAAAATGTTATTACAGTTTGGCGACTTCGCTGGTGACAATTTTTTTGTTTTTTTTTTTTACAAAACAAAGAGATAGTTAAGCCAAGAAAATAATTGTTGCTTTTAATGATGAAATTTTTTGAAATTTAATTTGACTTTAGTAAGGTTGATTCTTTCTTGAAAATGTGACTAGATTGTACAAGCTTTGATAATTGGCGGCCTTCAAATTAATTTTTCATTTAATTTCTAAGGGATCACCGACATGTGTTGCACCATGATCATCAAGCTCTATACACGAGCTACATCCCTTAAGTGGGAGTGAAACGCCACATACCCACGTGAGCATCCATCCATGGGTCGGTAATTCACTTCCAAACTCCACGCCTTTGACACGTGAGCATCCTTCCACGTCACTGGGTTGTGCTTTCCCTTGAACCGAAACTAATACACAAGCTTGTAATGGTCCAGAATTGGGGTTCTTGTTGCCTTAGTAGGTAATAAGATAGGTTAGGGTACCCTTGTTTAGAACCGAACCCACATGTGTGAGAATCTAGGGAGCCCACCCCGATTAGAGCCATGCGGACAACCATAGCAAATTAGAATTCATGTTAATAGGTCTTGCAATGTTAATTTGATCTGGTGTTTTTTTATTTGTTTTTTATTCGCTATGCATTATATTTGTTACTAATTCATTTCCTCTCTTCTCTTGTTTTTGTGTTTGATTATTTTTGCGCATATTCATGACATTTTCATACGAAGTATTGATTCGAGGATAGTTCAAAATTGAAAACTTTCATAATGGGAGAAAGAGTCTATAACAACGAGTTGAAGAATTTTGGAGCTCAAGAGCGATTAGGGAATGAACAATGAACAGAGAAGCCAAGTTAGTTGGCTTGGGCCAAGTTGATGTGCTACCATGTTTAAAGATCAAAGTTGATCGAGTTTATCTCGAGCCCCTAGAAGTCAAGTCATTTGATCGCCAAAACAAAGAGTACCTCAATGTATTCAAGCCTTAGCACAGATAGCAACAGAGTTTCCGGAATGCACTGATTTAGAGGAAGGAGATGAGCAAAACTTATTGAAAATTGTGCCCTATGTACCTATTTTCTTATCTCGTTGTAATGAGACTTGATCTTCATTATGAAAAGTTGTTTAAGGAGGATGTTCGTCCAATCAACACTTCTTTGCATTCGATTGTGTATTTTTTTTAATTTGTTGCCTTCAATCATCTATTTATGTTATGCATACGACGCATTGCATACATTAATTCATAAAACAAGTAAAATTAATTGTTGGGGGTCATGAAAGTGTTCTTAGCTATCAAAGATTCCACATCCACATTTTACCCGACATCCAAAAAAGAATATGGAGGAGAGTTTTGCTAAGTTGGAAGCCGATTTGAGGGGTCAGTTGGAGTGAACTCAACAAGAATTTAGGGACACCATCATTAGGTCCCAACAAGATATGATGAAAGAGATATCTTAGTTGATACAATACAATCTTAGAGGAAAGGGTGTTGTTGAAAACCCTAGTCAAGAGATGGGAGACCCCTCGTATTCCCCCATTTTTTCCGCTGACACCCTAAGCCCTCGCAAGGAGCGGTTACTCAAGGAGATGGGACAAAATTGCATCAGGCTGGCACCTCTACCCGTGCTCCATCAGGTTTGATTTTTAATCATGGGGAAAATGTTGGGGATAGTGTCCCGGATTTGGATGAGATTGAGAAATTGAACAAGGTCAAGAAGGAGTTCTCGAAGCAACTAGAAGAGACACGGAAGGACCTCGAGGAGAAATTCGAACAAAGAAGGAAGAAGGGTCAAATGGGATGAATACTAGGGATCTTAGTTTGGTTCCAGACTTGGTAATTCCACCCAAGTTCAAGACATCGGAGTTTGAGAAGTTTGACGGGACAACTTGCCCTATTGCCCACATAACCATGTTCTGTAGAAAGATGACAGGTTTCATAGACAATGAGAGGTTGCTAATTCACTACTTTCAAGATAGCTTAGCGGGGCCCGCGGTGAGGTGGTACAATCAATTAACCCGTGCTCAGATTGGGTCATGGAAGGATTTGGCCAAGGCTTTCACAGATCAGTATAAGCACATAACTGATATGGTCCCAAACCGACTCATTCTACAAGGTTTGGAGCAAAGGCACAATGAGAGCCTCCGTGAATATTCCCAACGTTGGTGAGATGTGGCGGCACAATTCTAACCTCCACTCCGCGAAAATGAGATCTCTCCTATGTTTGTCGATACTTTGAAGGGAACCCTCTATGACTGCATGATAAGCAACCCTATCGGTAATTTCTCGGATATGGTTATGCTCGGTGAACGTATTGAGGCAGCTATCAAGAGTGCTTGAATTGATGGAGGAGAAAAATGCTCGGAAGAAATTCAAGAAGAGATATCATGAGGTGAACAACACCAGTACCTATGAGGCTCCTAAGCACCTTACAATCTCACCACCTCAAGCCGCAATCGGAAATGCGCAAAGCTCAAATAGAAGAGAAAAAATAGGACTCCCAAGAGGGAAAATGAGAAGATGTCTTTCACCCCTCTATCCATTCCATACAAGGAGGTGTACGAACACCTATACGAGGCTGATTTGGTCCGTCTGTATCATGTTACTCCCTTCCAGCCGCCTTACCCTCCATGGTATGACGAGAAAGCACATTGTGAGTACCTTCACGGTGTACCAGGGCACCCGATAGAAAATTGCACAGCGTTCAAGAAACTTGTGCAAAACATGATCAACAATGGGGTCATCGGATATGAGGGACCCAATATGGCAGCCAACCCACTTCCAAACCATGGAGGTTGAGGCGTGAAAGCCCTTGAAGAGGTAGATACGAAGAAAGTAAGAATGGAAGTGTCGGAAATCAAGTCCCCTCTAAGTTGGGTGTTCGAACAGCTGCGCACGTCGGGCTTGATTGAGAATGGTACGAAGGGAGTATATGATGGCTATGAATCATTTTGTGAGTACCACCGGACTGCGGTGCATGAGATTTAGTGTTGTTCGAAATTCAAGCAGTTAGTTCAAGAACTGATGGACAACAATGAGATTGAGTTCTTCGAGGAAGCTTGAGGGGTTGTGATGAATGGCCAGTCTAACGGTGGTAAAGGGTTTTAATGCATCCAAGTTTGCTTTGTGTTTAGTGTTGACTTGTTTTCATTTCATTGCATTTTAATCTTTTCCTTGAAGTAATGTGTGGAATCAACTTTGCTACCCTTTGCACGAAGGTAGCAAAGATCTTTTTGTAAGGGCCTAAGACTACATGTTTTAAATTTTAATGAAAGGGTGTATTGTATTTTGTGTTTCAATTATCTCTTCATTTGTGTATATATTTGTCTATTGGATCCCCGTATATCAATTGCGCGAGGGACATTGATTTTGGCCCAAAGGTTGATTTCGAGTAGCCCGTGTCTAGTGGAAATCAGAAGTCGCGGAGATGATGAATATGTGACTTACACTCCAATTTAATTTGGTCATTTTTTAGTACATGTGGCATTAAGGCATTCGGGAGAACAACAAGAAATCTTCCGCACTAAAATAAAAATAAAAAATTCAAGAATAAAAAAGGGCATAACAAAAGCACTCTAATGTTCGAAACCTGGTAATAGGCATTTTCGGATAAGAGTGTGGAAATTTTAGGGCACTCCGCTGTAGCAGAAGGACCAATAAGGTTGCTACGCACCATCCAAATCGAACCTTAGCTACATGAGTGATGGTAATATTTTGAAATCATGACAATGCCGAGTAGCTCGAGGTTTTGTTGTTTTCTCCATCATTTATTTCGAGCCGAAGGAATGTGATGAGTTGACTTTCCCAAAATAAGAAAAAAATGAGACAAAGCAATAATGATAAAGGCGAAGCCTACATAAGGTAAATCTAATTGATTAAACAACTGAAATAACTCGGAAGGTATTTTACATCCTCATACATTAGCTCAGCTTTTGAGGTCTCCTAGACACATGATGCTTGAGGCAATCCTTGGTAAGCCATCTTCGTGTTGCTCATGCACTTGATATTCAGGGTATTTAATCTAGCCTGGTATATCTATAATTTGAAAAGAAAGTCTAGTTTTTTTGAAAATGCATCTTATATTGAAATTAGAAGATGTAGTCTAAGATTTATAGTGGACACGAAAATATTTCTTTCCATTGCTTCAGGGATAAAGTTTAGAATGTAAGGTCATGAATACAAATGATAGCTCGTTAGTGGTCGTGGTAAGGATAGTAGTAAGTTTCTACATGCTACAGTTCAGGGACTTGATGCAGGTTTTTGTCAAAATGAATTGATTGGTTCAGAAAATGAAGAATGGACCTTAATGAGCTTAAGAGAAAAGCTCAAGGACTTAGGGGCATGTGCCTTCCCCCTAATGTTGAGATAAGAGAACAGTCGTCATGATGAGTCAAAACAATTAGAATAGTTGGACACCTAGATTGAATAAGGGGCAATGTTACGAGAATGAGCACTACAAGAAGTGTTATGACCAGTGAAAGTCAGCAGTCCACTTTCAAGACGAGACACAAAATGAAGATTTGTCAAGGAAAGAAAGTCAAAAGAAACCAAGGAAAAGAAGAAAACAAGAAGAATGTCAAGATCGACCGACCCGAAGAGTGAAAGCGTTTGAGAAATTTTGATGTCACAATTCATGCATCATTTGTAGTTAGACATCCCTAGGTTAGGGGCATGCTAACCCATATCATCAAATTATTTTGCCTATTCTGAAAAGTATATTAAAGCTTTTTCATTAAATAGAACCCGCCTATCCGTTCAGGCATGAGGAGAATAGAAGACGCCTATCCGTTCGGGCATTAGGAGAATGGAACCCGCCTATCCGTTCAGGCATGAGGAGAATGGAACACGCCTATCTGTTCGGGCATGGGGAGAATGGAACGTGCCTATCCGTTCAGGCATGAGAAGAATGGAACACGCCTATCCGTTTGGGCATGAGGAAAATGGAACACGCATATCCATTCGGGCATGAGAAGAATGGAATCCCGCCTATCCGTTCGGGCACTTTGAGAATGGAATCCGCCTATTCGTTCGGGCGCAAAAAGAATGGAGCTTCTATTGTCTATCTATTCGGACCTCAAAGGGTTGAAGAATGTCGAAATAAGAAGAGCAACTTCAAGCCTTCGCGACCGTTATGTTTCCCGTGCTCACTTCCGAACCGTCAGCAGTTCAAGTGCACGGTGATTCAGGATTTAAACAAGGAAGTTGGACAAAATTAGTGCTTATGGTCTTTGCTTTATTCTTGATGTACAAGTATAAGCAAAGAGGGGCAGCTGTAATCACTAATTTTGTCCGGGGTTGACCCGTTTTATTTTTTATAATAATGGGCTTTGTTTACTTATCTTTACAATATAGTATGATTAAAAAGTCTAAAACAAACAAAAATATTATTAGTGATATATATATATATATATATGATGTTATTGATTATCATGTTTGGTTATTGTTATTCGATTGAAAACCCTAAACATTACTAATATATTATGTTATCTTCCTATCTTTTTCATTATTAATATTATCTTATTATTAGTAGTATTACTGATATCTTATTATTGTTATTATTATTTTCGTTATTAAATTAAAATCAGAAAAGAAAGGAGAATTGTAAAGTATATTGATCTAAATGAAACCCAATAATAAATAAATCAGCCCTTACATATATTATAAAGCTCATTTATAGATTTACATAAAACCAAAAATAATACATATTATGCTACATGGCCCAATAGACCCGATTTATTAAAACCCTAGAAACCGTAAGCCTAATCTGGTTTTCTTTCTTTGTGCAGCCGCCACATCTGAGTCGTCAGATCGAGATCACCATCAACGGCCCAGGATCGAGGCAGGGAAGCTTCCAGATCCCCCACGCGCCCATCCGCGACCCCTGGAGTCGCTCACGCGTGCGTTCAATCCGCGTGCCCACCTTCTCAGCTTCCCAACGCGCGCGTGGAGCTCGCCCACGACACTCCAGCTCCCTCACGCGCGACTTTTCAGATCCCTCACAACCGTCCAGATCCCCTCATTAGCGGTTGAGATCACTCCACGTCGTCCGGCCGGTCCCCTCCTCCTCTCGTTCAACCACGACAGCAGCTATCATGGTCACCTCATCGATTCCAAACGGCCAACACATGCGGGGAAACAAAAATAGAGAATGTTAGAATAGGGACGGTATATCCCAACAAACATTTCAAGGATTTCAGAGGAATGAAAACAAATAATAGCAACAGCCAATAGCATATTTCAGGAAATTTTCTATGTAATTCTAAAAAATTTTAATATTCGGCTATAAAAACTGAAACAAACAATGTAAACAAAAAGTTTTTCGAACGGGGATTTTCAGAAGCATCAATACAAAAAAGAGAAAGTTTTAGAGGTATATCATTTGTTTTTTGCATTTTGAAGCATATAAAATGTAACACCCGGGTTTGGGGGTCGGGAGAAATAAATAAATAAAATAATATCCCGGTTTTGTTTTGCAAAAATTAAATTTAAGGTGTTGGACCAACTTTTGATGTTTAAGCCCAATAGCCATTTTAATGGCATTTTTGTAAATAGTGGGACTTCTAAATTAAAAACCCCATCTTTAATTAAAACAAAATTGTCATCTTCCTCCCTCCCCATTTTTCCATTCTCACGACAAAGGGGGAGTTTTTCTCCAAGTGACTATCCCACCTTCTTTCTCCTTCATTTTGGCTCGAATTTGAAAGGTAAATACATCCCCATCTTGCTCTCATCTTCCTCTACTTGAAAGTACAAATAGATTTCATTTTCATCAATGTTTTAGAATTTGAGTTTTTGGAAGATTTGAATAAAAATGATATATTTATTGTTTTTAACTAAAGGTTTTGATGTAATAAGGTTAGATATGATGTTTGTGAACCAGATGGTCCAACATATATAATTTTTAGAGTGTTTTAAATGAATTCCCGAATTTGGGTTTTGGTGGGGTTTTAGGAGGGTTTTAGTTGAGTTTTAGGTGTGGTTTGTGTTGGAAATTGAGGGTTGATGTTAGGGTAATAGTTGGGGGCTATTTTGGAAGCATTTGAGGGTGCTAAAAAGGTTGAAAACATGTGTTTTGGATTGGGTATAAGGGCTGCTCGGGTTTGGTAATTTTGGGGGTTGTCCATGGCTTGAATTGTTGTGTTTGATGCTTGATTAGTGTTCCGGGTTGCTACATTGATTGGTGGATTGATTTGAAGTTGTTTTAATTGTGTTGAGGTGATTAGAACCGAGATTTTGTGTTGGTGAAGCCTCGGGAACAAATCCGGAAACTTGAAGACCTTGGTTGCTTGGTAGTTGAGCTTGGAGGTGGAGGTGAGTGGTTACTATTTTTAAATGGCTTTTAAACATTGGTTCGAGCATGTGGACCTAGGTTGGGCTTGGTAAACCCACCTAGAGTTGAGGTTAGGGTGGTAGCCTAATCTCAAGCTTAAGTTTAGGAAACTTTGGTTGAACTCCTAATTGCTTGTTACGCCTCTTGTTTATATGTGTTTACGGTAGTTATGTATATTGTGTTATACATGTTGTTGAGGCATGGTTTGATGCATTGCTATGCATGTGGTTTGAATTGTGAATTGTGCATGATGATGATCATGGCGAGTACATGCTAGGCATGGAAATGGGTTGTGAAATACATGTATGTGAGGCATGATATTTTGATGCATTGTTATATGCATGTATCTATGTAAAATGGATTGCGTTTAATATTGGCACTAGTATGCTTGGGTACAATGGTCGATCATTAGGATGAGTGTGCACACGAGAGTCAAAGTCGCGCGTGGCCTTGGTGGCGTTAAAGCACCAAGGAGGAGTACGTGTACGCCCGGAAATCTTTATATTAGTCGGTGATGAGTGGAATCCCATCGACGGGGCGTGATGATGAGTGGAATCCCCTCCGCGAGAACCGATGATGAGTGTAATCCCACCGCAGGTAATGGTTATGTTGGAAATGCGTTCCAACATGTTATCCGCGTATTCGAGTCATAGCTAGGTGCCAATATGAGATTATACATATATGCTTATATGATATGAAAAGTGACTCCGTTTATGAATCGATATATGATGTGGTTAATACATTGAGTTATTTATCATTGTATGTTGAGCTTATGAGTTGTTGAGCATGGCATAATGTTAAATGTATAACCATGCATCATGTATATTTGACTCTTGAGATCGGAGGTAAGATCATGCATCTCATCATGGTAGTTGCTCGTGCTTGGACCCTGCATTGTCGAAGGTTTGATTTATGAGCTTACCCTCACTAAGCTTTTATGCTTACGCTCCTTTTTGTTTAACAAAGCAGATCAATAGCTTGTGGGTGGCAAGGGCAAAGAAAGGCCTCCAAGTGTTGCTTTGGTTAGCTCAAGTATGAACTTTAAATTGTAAGATGGTAATAGTAAAGAAATGGGATAGGTGTCGTTGTTTGAGCCTTCGAAGTATGTTATGTTGTTGTTAGGAGCATGCTAGACTCCTTTCATATGTTGTATTGATTTGGCTTTTGGGTTGTATGCCTTGCTTGTAAACCATGTTGGATTTGCTTATCTTATTTTTTCTAAGTGTTAGTCTTGTTGAAGTTTGTTGCTAATGTGTAAATGTCTTGAATGAAAGTTTCAATCTATGTCTTGTGTGTTTGAGCATGTTTAATATAGGACCCATGCCTCTAGTTTCATGTATGTTGGTGTTAAGTGCCTCTTAGGGTCGTTTAGGGCGTTTAGATTTGTTGAGAAATGCCTAAGTCTGGTTTTTGAGGGTTGCAGACAGCCCGTGTTTCAAAACGAGCTGGGTCGTTTCGGAACGGGTAGGCTTCGGGGACCCCGTATCGGAACGCGTTTCGTTACGGTTTGGCCACTGAGAGCCCCTGTTTCAATACGGGTTTCGGAACGTTTTGGCTACTGGAAATCTGAGAAATTGCCGAGATGAAAGCGTTTCGAAACGGGTCTAAGGGTTTCGAAACGGTCAAAATCTCGTTGACCACGAGAAGTTGACCGTTGAGGGTTTTTCGGAACGGTTGACCTCCGTTTCGATACGGCCTCCTCGTATGGCTTGGGGCAGTTGACCTGGTCAAGGGCGTTTCGGTACGCCTCAATGGTGTTTCGAAACGGCGTGTCTAACGAAGTAAAATTGGGCTGTTTAAATGTTGTTTTGGGTTCTGATGTTTGTCTTCCGCTTCTTATTCCGCTGTTATGATCACATAGTATTTGAATAAGCCTTTAGAAAAGATTAAATTAAAAGAAAAAAAATTAGGGTTGCTAACTGAGGGGGAACCTTAACGGGTTTCGCTTCGGTTTTCCCCGTGTGGCCTACTCGGACCGGTCATCCGGCCAGACCGAGACGAGGGGGTTACATAAAAAACAAAGCTTTAGGGTTTCGTTCTACCTTTCATGGTCGTCTGTCCCCTCGACATTTTCGAATCCCGTCGGCAACAAACCTCTCGGCCTTCGTTTAGGGGGTTGTGCATGGTGAGTCGTTCGGATTTTAAAGGTCAAAAAGGGGGGGTCTTATTTTCGGTTTTCAAAAGGGAGTGGTTTCGAATCTATTTTGGTTTTTAAAAGGGGAATAGGGCTTGGTTTTTGAAAAATCGTTTCGACTTTTTTGGGTTCTTCGGTGGTAGCCGACACGGTTTTTAGGCGGCCGTTTTTTTTAGGTTTTGGGCGATAATTTCAGTGAAAGTGTTTGCTTTGGGAGTAAGTTTCTAAAAAAATGGCGAAAAGGATTTTGTATATGTGATAAGGTGGGTTTTATTAGAGGTGGCAATCGGGTCATTCGGTTCGGGTTCAGGTCGGGTCATTTCGTTTCGGGTCTATCTAGAATCGGTTTAGATTCGGTTCGGTTCGGCTTCGGGTCTAATTCGGGTCTGTGATGAGTCGGATTCGGTTCGGGTATTGGATCGGGTCAAAATCGGATCGGTTGTTTTCGGGTCGGGTCAAAATCGGGTCGTTCGGGTCGCTTTCGGTTTGGGTCAAACTCGAGTCAATTTCGGGTCGAGTCAACATTTAAATTTTTGGGTCAATTTGATTTGAGTTGGGTTAAAGGTTTGAGGTTTAGTATTTATGGTTTAGTTTAGAGTTATTGGTGTATGAGATTAATTCTGATTCAACTTGTCAATCTATGCATTTGAATTTGATTAAATATTTAAATCAAAGCTTCATGTATCCATATAATTTTTTTTGTATAATTATATTGAATCAAAGTTTATAATAATAATAATAATAATAATAATAATAATAATAATAATAATAATAATAATAATAATAATAATAATAATAATAATAATAATAATAATAATGTCTGAAATGAATTAATTTATCAAACTTAGGATCTAATTGAACTAACTAAAATCTAAAAGCATAAATCACATACATAATTAAAATAATTTTAAAACTAAATGTGAAATTTCAATTAAATTAATCTAAATTGAAACTCAATTAAATCAAGAAAAATAGAAAGACAATTGGTAAAAATAGAGAGGGAAAAAACAAAATTTTGGAGGGAAATAAGCCACCAATTTTTTAAGCTAGATTGAAAAAAAAAGAAAAAGACAATTGGAAAAAATAGAGAGAGAAAAGACAAAATTTTGGAGGGAAATAAGCCAACAATTTTTTAAGCTAGAGATTAATTACTTTTTAGGTCATGTTGCATTTAAAATGTTACATTTTAGTCAACTTTAAGTTTTAGTTTAATTTAATTTAGTCACAAGTATTCCCACGGTTTAGACTTCGGATATAGAAATCCCCTCCCCGTAGTGGTATTTAGTCTCTAAAAATTTACTTTTAGTTGAAATTGACTAATCTTTGTAATTTAGTCTATTAATTTAATATATTGATATTTTCGTTCATTTTAATTTCAAAGATTTAATTTTTAGCCAAAATTGACCCCTATTTATTGATATGGTATAATTACAAAATTGATCATTGGACTCTCAAATTTCTCCACTTCTAAATTGTCAATTTAGTCTACAATTTCAATTTTATGCTATATTTTATGATGAAATTATAAAATTGGTCACCAAGATCTCAAATTTCTATACTTCATTTTATTATTTATTATATTGTTAACAATAGATATTCGGGTTAAAATCGGGTCAAAATTGGGTTAAAATCGGGTTAAAATCGGGTCGATATTCGGTTCAGCTTTCGGTTCGGGTAGCATTCGGTTCGGGTCCATTCAGTTCGGGTCTATTCGGTTCGGGTCTATTTCGGTTCAACAAAAAATTTCAGTTCGGTTCGGGTTTCGGGTCAACTTCGAATCATCATGTTCGGGTCAAAATCGGGTTTCGGTTCGGATAATTCGGTTCGGGTTTCGAGTCTCGGGTCAAGTTTGCCAGGTCTAGGTTTTATACCCTTTTTATGTTTTAAAAGTGGGATAATCGCGTTTTAAGGACTTTCGCGTCCTTTAAATTACCCAGTCAACCCTTCCGCGTTTTTCAATCATGCTCGTGGTCCCTCAAGCTTTTTTTAATGCTTTTAATTTCATCCCCTCTTTCCTTTTAATCCGCTTTTAGGGGGTTTAATCTTCGTTTTGGTCTCCCGAACGCTCTTTTTGTTTTACTTTGGTCCCTTTTCCAGTGTTATGTGTTCCCAATTTGTCATGCATTTTAATTCTCTACTCTGCTTTTTATTTTGTTATATTATATTTCATTATTCATGCTTTTTGCCATATTGATAAATATAATGTTTATGTTTAGCATATGTGATTGCCATGTTGATATGTGATATGTGGATGGACATGTATATGATTTGTGGTTGTTGTAGATATATATACACTATGTGGTTGCCTTTTTTAATCTTGTTAAACATCTTACGTTGGTTTATGTAATGTTTTTTTTATTATATATAGTTTATACATAATATAAGCTTTTTATATTTGTATTTTATATAATATGGTTTATACATAATACGTTTTTTATGTATAATATATAGTTTTATATATAATATATAGTACATATGTAATATATAGTTTTATATATATATAATGTGGTTTTAATATATATATATATATATATATATATATATAATGACGATTTTTTAACATAATATGTATAATAATGATTACCCGCATAGTATATATACATGTATATTACCCTAGTATAATGCAACGTTTTTACGTATAGTAATGTTCATATAATATTTGAAGATCTCATTCGTATTTGCCTTGTTTTATTTTATGTGATATTTATTTGGCATGCATTTCTAATTGTCATTCACGTAACCTTTAATATTTTAATTTGCATGATAATTAATTAATATCTTAAAAAGGAAGTATCTATTAATTTTAATATTTGTATCGTAACAGTCATGCTTTAATGGATGTTGGTCAAATATTCGAATTAATTATCATCGTCTGAAGGTAAACTTTAATTTAAAATTGACAATATCATGACATCATAGCTAAATGTTTGCATCATGCATAAAGGTAACGTACGAAAGTTGAACCATAAATTAACACGGCAGCCAGACTTATTCGATGTTGGTTTAATCTATAGTCCGGTGTACCGTCATCCTTATTAATTAAATGTCCAATTAATTTGAACTCACCAATTTGATAAAGCTCGTATAGTTAAGGTTAATTTTCAATTAAGAACCCCTAATTAAATTCATTTTAAACTTTAGCAATTTTCATCAATTAAAAGAAACAAATATTTTGCTGCCGATTTCCGGGCGTGATGGAGGTGCTAACCCTTCCCCACATGTAACCAACTCCCGAACTCTTTCAAATGAATCTCTGGTTTTTTGTGGTGTCCGGCGTACTTTAGTGACCGATGGCGACTCCAAATTTTTATTTTTTCCAAAAACACAATTTTCCCCATTTAATTGATTTTCTTAAAATGTGGGATATTTTAACGTTTAGTTGTTTAAAAAAAACGTTATTACAGAACCACACAGTGAGATTTACCTTCAATAACTAAATAAATAATCTTTTTTGACAAAAAAATTATTAATAAAGTGCACTAATGTAAAAAAACTATAAAAGTTTCTCATTTATAACTACTATCTCACTAACAAATCCACACACATATGCATGTGCAAGCATGGTAAGTTTGCAGACCTCGATAATTCTTCTTCCAACAATCCTCATCCCCAATAGCAACATATCTCAAATCGAAATGTTCAGACACACTCATTGCAGCTTGAATAGCACCCCACCTAGCAGGAATCCTAATTTTTCTCAGAATCTTTTGTCCATTTCTAAGCTTACTCGTGATCTTTACTGTTTTGTAACAGTTTACCCTGATTTTTGTTTGATTCAGGATCTCTCCACTGGAAGGATGAAGGGGATTAGTAAAGAGCCACAGGGCCTTTGTTTTTTTTAGTCCTTTGCTTCACAGGTTCCACTCAATATGTTTCAAATGTTATTGTTTTGTCTTCTATTCAATCTTCTGTTCATTTTAATTTTGATATGATCAATTGTATGGTTGCTTCTTCTATTAATAATACAATTCTCTGGCATGCTCGTTTAGGGCATGCTTCTTTATCCAAATTAGTTAAATTGCCTTTGTTTGATTCTACTTCTTCTTCTTTAAATGTTAGTTCTCTGCATAAATATTTTGTATGTTCTCTAGCTAAGCAGACCAGGTTTCCCTTTCCTGATAGTCTTCATTCTTCCACTAGTCTTTTTTTTCTAATACATATTGATTTGTGGGGTCCTTATAGGTCTCCACTAACAGTGGTCATCGTTTCTTTTTTACCATTGTTGATGACTTTAGCCGTATGTGTTGGGTGTTCTTGCTAAAGTTAAAAAGTGATGCTATCGTTTCTCTTAAGCATTTCTTTACCATGGTTCGGAATCAGTTTTTTACAACCATAAAAACTGTTAGGAGTGATAATGGTTTTGAATTTTTTCCACTGAATGTGCTGACATTTTCCCTCTCTTGGTGTTATGCATCAAAGCACGTGTATGTATACCCCTCAACAAAATGGTATTGTCGAGCGTAAGCATAGTCATATCTTGGAAGTTGCTAGAGCACTTCGTTTTCACTCTAATGTACCTTTGAAATTCTAGGGGGAATGTGTGTTATCAGCCTGTTATTTAATTAACAGGTTGCCTTCTGCTATTCTTTCTTGGAAATCCCCTTATCAGATTCTATATAATAAAACTCCTAATCTTTCTCATATTCGTGTGTTTGGATGTTTATGCTATGCCACAAATATAAATTATCATGATAAATTTTCTGCTAAAGCCACACCGTCTGTGTTTTTGGGTTATTCTCCTACTCAAAAGGGTATGTGTTGTTTGATCTTGACACCAAGAGATTGTTTGTTAACAGGGATGTGGTTTTCCATGAAACCACATTTTCTTTCCATTTTTCCCAACCTAATCCTAATTTGTTTTTTTCCAAACTATCCTCTCATTCCAGATTCAGACTTTCTTGTGCTTTATCCTCCACCTTCTTCTCACACTATACCTCAACCAAATTCTCCTAATGTATCTCCTCCAGCTTCTCCCACTGTACCTACACTAGATTCTTCATCACCTACCATCCTTCCACCAGTTTCTTCCTCACCTACCATTCCTTCACCAGAATCTTCCTTACCTTAATTCCATCCACCAGTTTCTTCCTCACCTACCATTCCTTCACAAGAATCTTCTTTACCTGTTATTTCTCCACTAGATTCTTCATTACATGTTTCTTCTTTTCCTCCTGTTTCTCATACTTTGGCAAGAACACCCCATGTGCCTAGAAGGTATACTAGAGTCTCTAAACCTCCTTCTTAGTTCATGGATTATACTGCAACTTACCAATAAGCTTCTTCCCTTCCAGGTCAGTACCCCATGTCTCATTCTATTTCTTATTCTCATTTACCTTGTACAACTCAACTTTTCTTGTCTTCTACCTCTCACTTCATTGAACCTTCTTCCTATAAGGAAGCTTGTAAACATCCTGAATGGGTGCAAGCAATGAAAGAGGAAATTTTAGCTCTTGAATTAAATAATACTTGGTTTGTGGTTCCTTTTCCCCCTGGAAAAATACCAATTGGTTGTAAGTGGGTTTACCGAATTAAGTTTAAATCTTCTGGTGAGATTGAGAGATTTAAAGCTCGACTTGTGGCTAAGGGATATAATCAGAAGGAAGTTGTGGATTTTGTTGAAACCTTCTCCCCTTTTGCCAAACTTACAACTGTTCGACTGGTTTTAGCTCTTGCTTCTGTTTTTCTTGGCCTCTTTGGCAAATGGATGTTCACAATGCCTTCTTGCAAGGTGATTTGCTTGAAGAAGTTTACATGACTTTACCATATGGCTTTTGTAGTCAGAGGGAGTCTATGGTGTGTAGACTACAAAAGTCTTTGTATGGCTTAAAGCAAGCCTCAAGACAATGGAATGTCAAATTAACAGAAGCTCTCATATCAACTGGATGTCATCAGAGTAAACATGATTATTCCATGTTTATAAAACAAGTGGATTCAAAGATTGTGATTATCCTTGTTTATGTTGATGATTTTCTGATTACTGGTAATGATGATGGGTTGATAGAAGATATTAAGAACATATTACACAGTAATTTTAAGGTGAAAAACCTAGGAGAACTTAAGTATTTTCTTGGGCTTGAAGTTCTAAGGTCTAAAAAGGGCATAATACTAAACCAAAGGAAGTATGCACTTGAGTTAATTGGGGACGTTGGTTTAGGAGGTGCAAGGCCTGTTGCAACACCATTAGAGTAGAATCAAAAGCTGATAACATCAGAGTATGAAGATTGCTTGCAACAAGAAGGCACAAGTGAAGAATTACCCGATAAAACAATTTTTCAAAGGCTGATTGGAAGGCTCATTTATTTGACTCATACAAGGCCTGACATAGCTTTTGCAGTACAACATCTCATTTAGTTCATGCATCGACCAAGAGAATCTCATTTGGAAGCAACTATGAGAGTTATAAGATACATTAAGAAGAATCCTAGTCAATGAATCTTTCTGGATGCCTCAAGCAGCTGTGAGTTATCTGCCTTTTGTGATTCAAATTGGGCAGCATGTCTCATGACACGAAAGTCAGTTACTGGTTATTGTATAAAGCTTTGGAACTCCTTGATTTCCTGGAAGTAAAAAAAAAACAACCTACAGTGGCAAGATCTTCTGCGGAGGAAGAATATAGGAGCATGGCAATGACAGCTGCAGAATTAACTTGGTTGGATGGTGTTTTGACAAAAATTGGTGTTACTAGAAAACTTCCAATAAGGCTTTACTGTGATAACAAGTTTGCTTTATAGATTGCTTCAAATCATGTGTTTCACGAGTGCACCAAACATATAGAGATTGATTGCCACTATGTTCGAGAGAAAATAAAGAGTGGGTTTATTCAAACAGAACGTGTGTCTTTAGGAGAGCAGTTGGCAGATGTTTTAACTAAAGCTTTGGGGTCTTCACAGCATGAACACTTGATCAACAAGTTGGGGGTTCAAGATATTTTTCACCCGCCAACTTGAGGGGGAGTGTTGAAGATAGTTAGAAGTTGTTAATTTTGTTAGCATAGTTAGTTATCAGAAGTTACTTAGTTGGTTTGTGTGTTAGTTTGTGTGTATAAATACATTGATGTATAACATTATTCATTAATAAAATCGGATGGATTTCTTTTATTTCTTTTCTTTTAGCAAAGTTAACACCCCAAGCCAAATCACGAGAGAAAAAAAAGGTGATCAACAATTTCCAATTGGGATTTACACAACGGGCAGAGGATATCATTATCAAGAGGGACCTCTCGCTTTGCTAATTCCACTTTGACAGGAGCGCGACCATGTATGACTATCCAAATAAATGCCTCTACTTGAAGAGGAGCAAGACTAATCCACACCAATTTGTTCCAATTAAAATCGGCAGCATGATTTTGTGCAAGAAGATGATTAAACGACTTAGCTGAGAAGTAGCCGTCACTCGAACCAGTACATTTGACCCAATCTATGTCCAAATTAGAGCCTCTAAACCCTTTTAGAAGAGACCAAAAATTATCCTATTGCAGCACTTCTCAAACGAACATCCTTTGACGAAGAGGGACGTTCCAGTGTCACCCATCAATTTCTTTTACACCAAACTCGGCTATTTTCCTCGATTTATTCAAAGCTAACGCGAAATTTCGAGAAAATTTACGAGAAAGTGGCATATCACAGATCCATAAATCATCCCAAAAAGATATTGAATTTCCATCGCCCACTCGAAGAACCATGTTACTTCGAAGAGTTGTCCCCATTGAGTCGTCAACAAAAAATGATTCGGTAATACATCTCCAGTTCCAGGAAATATTCCTAGGCTGAACGCAATGAGTGAATAAGGAGCTTTTCTCATGATTATATTTGCACGATAAAACCTGCCTCCACAAGCTATCCCTTTCGGTGCAATACCTCGAGACCCATTTCCCAATAGTGCTCGGTTCATTCTCTCAAAATCAAGTATACCCAAACCTCCGACTTGGAACCTCCCCAAATGAATCTTCCTTTTGTCCACCGAACCTCCCCAAATGAAGTTAGAAACAAGGCCTATCAATCGATTACATACACAGATCGACATTTGGAACCAGAGAAGCTATATACTAAGAAATGAGCTCTATCTGACGGTGGACTTCAAACGGTGAAAATTTTCATCGAAATCAGAGAAGCGATATACTAATAAATATACTAATAAACGAGCTCCGTCTGACAATGGAGGAGGAAGATCGACGAAAGAAAAACTATAAGGTTTTTGGTTGATTCGTAAACTTCAGAGCACTTTCCAGTAAAAAAGTCGAATTCAGACTCGGGGTAGAGACGAAGTGGCTGATGAAATTTGTGACCGAACAATCTTCATCTACAACTGTTTGGGTTTAAAAGTGACAAAAACGTTCAATGTATAAATTTTATTGACAAAAAGACTGAATCGGTAAATTGAACGTTTTGAAACTTCAGTAATCAAACAGGTTTAAGAGTAAAGTTCAATAATGATTTACCTAAATTACCCTTGATGTTAAATGGAGGCCTCTAAGTACACTGTTTCTGGAGTTGTGGATTGATTATTGGTTTACATTTCCACACGAGATTAATTTTATCCATGAATTCTTTAAATTATAAAGCAGAACAGATTCTGTAAAAACAATTATAAACAACCTGTAATGAAGTTTATCTCTATAAATTCTATAATCTGAGCTAGGAAGATCCAATGGTTGAAGATTGATCATATGGAAAATTGTTGCTGGAGAATGAGCTAGTGTTAAGAATATTAATATGAGGAAAAGATTTTATTGATCCTTGTATGTAAATTAAATTACAACTGCACTATTTATACTACAAGCTAGTATAAAAAAATAACCGTCTAACTATCTAACAAATTGCTAACTAACAAAGCACCTAATTAACAGAAAAATAAAACTCAACACTCCCCCTCAAGTTGGTGGTTGAAATACATATTTTAACCCCAACTTGGAAATCAGATATTGATGTTGTTGTATTCCAAGTGCTTTGGTCATTATAGTAACAAGCTACTCTTGTGATCTGACAAAGTCAGCCTGTATCAGCCCTTCATTTATCTTTTCTCTAACAAAATGACAGTCTATTTCTATGTGCTTAGTCCTTTTGTGAAACACATGATTGACTGCAATTTGTAGTGTTGCCTTGCTGTCACTCAAGAGTTGTACTGGCTGCATTTTAGTGATTCCTAATTCTGATAACAGTCCTTTCAACCAAATGATCTCAGTTGTTGTGGTTGCCATACTCCTATACTCAGCTTCGGTTGTTGACCTTGCAATTGTATTCTATTTTTTGGACTTCCATGAAATTAAGGACTCTCCCAACTTAATGCAGTAACATGTCACTGACTTTCTGGTCATGGGACAAGAAGCCCATTCAGAATCACAATAAGCAATCAACTGACAATTGCTTGTGGAACTCAATAAGATGCCTTGTCCTAGACTCTTCTTCATACATCTGACAACTCTAAGTGTCGCATCAAGATGTGATTTCTTTGGTTCTTGCATGAATTAACTGAAATGATGTACAACATATGTAAGATCTGGTCTGGTGTGTGTGAGATAGATCAATCTCCCAATAAGTCTTTGATATACTGTTTTATCTGGCAACACCTCATCAATGTCACCTCCCCCTTTTAAACTTTCATCAAACATCACAGAGTAAGCTTCTGGTTTTGCTCTAGTGGTGTCAATGCAGGCTTGGATCCCCCTAGACCAGAACCCCCTATTAATTCCAATGCATATTTACGTTGATTCACAACAATTCCATCATTTGATCTTAGGATCTCCAATCCCAAAAAGTATTTCAAGTTTCCAAGATCTTTCATACGAAAACTCTTGTTCAAAATCTATTTAAGCTCTAAAACAAGACTACTACTACTTCCAGTAATCAGCAGATCATCTACATATATAAGCATGATGACTATATCTGTGCCATTTCTCTTAGTAAACATTTAATAATCATGCTTACTTTGACTATAACCAGCTTGTAGCAAAGCCTCTATAAGCTTCAAATTCCATTGTCGAGAGGCTTGCTTAAGCCCATATAAACCTCTTCAACTAAATCAGGCAAACACATATAAACCTCTTCAACTAAATCACCCTAAAGGAATGTGTTATAAATATTCATTTGAAAGAGGGGCCAATGAAAAATGGAGGCAAGAGCTAAGATAGTTCGAACAGTAACTAGCTTAGCAACAAGTGAGAACGTATCATAATAATATATACTCGCTTGTTGAGTGTAGCCCTTCGCAACGAGCCGAGCCTTAAACCTTTCGACCTCCCCATCAGCCTTATACTTGATTTGAAAGACCCACTTACACCCAATGGGAGTTTTACCAGAAGGCAGATCAACTACATACCATGTGTTATTAGTTTCCAGAGCAGAAATCTCTTCTTTCATGGCTTTAATCTAGAGGGGATTTTGAATAGCTTGAGAGTATGTTTGAGGCTCAATTAAATGAGAAGTATTAGAAAGAAAAGACTAAGTAGGAAGAGGTAAATGATGATAAAAAAAGAGAATTAGAAAGGGGATACACACTTGACTTGAAATCTGGAAGGAATGATGATTGGTAAGATCGAGCATAAGAATCCAACCAAGAAGGTTGTTTATGAACACGAACAGACCTTTGAAGAGGATGTATTTGGACAGAAAACACATGATCAAGAGTGTCATGTGCAATGGGTTTAGGTATAATGGGTTCAGGTACTAGAGGTTCAGAATTGGAAGATTCAAGTGTAGGTGAATCGGATCCACTTGTTGAAGCAATATGAACTGAAGAAGGAAGAACATGAGAAGAAGGAGAAACTGAAGAAGGAACATCAAGAACCAAAAGATCTGAAAAATCAGAAGCAGGGCCAGAAGAAAAAAAAACAAAGGATTGATTAAGAGAATACGAAAAAGGAAAAATGTGCTCATGAAATTGAACATCCCTGTAATGAAAAACTTCTTAGAAGCAATAGTAAAAGGAAGATAACCTTTCTTAGTAGAGGAGTAGCCCATAAAAACAGAAGGAATGGCATGGGGAGAAAATTTATCAAGAAAGGGTACTTGGGTGGCATAACACAAACAACCAAACACTCGTAAATGAGATAAATTTGAGGCTTTATGAAAAAAAAACACTTCAAAAGGACTCTTCCAATTCAAAAAAAAGTGGGAAGACAATTGATAAGGTAGCAAGCAGTAGAAACACACTCACCCCAAAATTTTAAAGGGACATTAGACTGAAAACGAAGAGCATGTGCCATTTCAAGTAAATGTTTGTGCTTGTTTTCAAAAACTCCATTTTGTTGTGGAGAGTGAATGCAAGAACTTTGATACACAATACCAAGCTTGGAAAACAAGGCAGAGCATTCAGAAATGAAGAATTCAGTACCATTGTCACTTTTGACAACTGAAAACTAAGTATGAATGAGATAAAAGAACTGTTTAAGAAAAAGAAGGACATCACTTTTCAGCCTGAACAAGTAGATCCAAGTCATCCTAGAATGATCATCAACTATGGTAAGGAAAAAACAATGACCACTATGAGTAGAAATACGATAAGGTCCCCACAAATCAATGTGGATTAAGTCAAAGGGTTTATCAGCTCGAGTAACACTAGGGGAAATGAAAACCTAGATTGTTTGGTAAGGGGACAAATAGAACAATTATTGGTGTCATCATTATGAATTTTAACAGTTTGCAGAAATGGTGTTTTATGCAATTTAGTGACACTAGCATGACTTAAACGATCATGCCAAACTCTTGTATTATTAAAAGTAGAGGTCATACAGGAAGACAAAGGAGAACTTGAATCTACAGATCTCAAAAAAGTAGTAAAGTGTGAAGAAGAAGGCACACCAATAGAGTTGAATTGCGAAGAAGCAAAGAAATAAAGGCCAATTGACTCCTTACCAATCTCCATCATCCTTCCAGACGAGATGTCCTGTAACAAACAAAAGTCAGGGTAAAAATGAACACTGCAATGCAAATCCTTGGTTAATTTGGAAATGGAAAGAAGATTATGAGTGAAAGAATGAACATAAAGCACATTTGTGATGACATGAGATGAGTCAAATTTGAAGGAACCAATATGGGAAATAGGCGTGGTATGACCATTAGGCAAGTGAACAGACCTGGACTGTGAAAGACATGAAACATGAGAAACCAAACTATGGAAATCAGATAACATATGATCTGTAGCACATGTATCTAGTATCCACTGAACATCCCCATTAGCAACAGAAAACAACTAGGGGAAATGGTAGTATTGGAAACAATACCTGCAAGATTAGTAGTCGAATCCACAGATGGAGCTTTGCTCAAAAGACCAAGAAGTTGATGATACTGCTCTGGTGTAAAGACATGAGCAACAGAGGACAGAGGTGAGCCTGAATCAGAAGGAACATCAGGTACAGGAATCACAACCAAGGCAGCCGAAGGACCCTTCTTCTTGGTGAACTTGAAGTCAGGAGGAAAGCCGTGCAGACGATAACAGTTGTCACGCTTGTGACCACGAACTTTGCAAAAGTCACAAGTACCAGTGAAACGTCGTCGCTCAGAACCACCAGAAGGAGAAAGCATGGCAGTTGTATCAGAAATGGGAGAAAAACCAGATAAGTGAGCACGTTGTGACTCTTCTTGGATGAGCATCGAATACGCTTGATTTGCAGTAGGTAAAGGCTTCATAAGCAGGATTTGGCTACGAATCGTGGAGTATGTATCATTGAGACCCATGAGGAACTGAAACAGTTTCTGCTGCGCAACATGAGAAGCATTCTGACGAGATACCTCACAATCACAAGAAGAAATCGGAACCAAGGAATCAAACTCATCCCACAACAGCTTAAGACGAGTGAAATATGAAGAAATAGGATAATCACCATGCGAAAGAGTAGAAATCTCTCGATGAAGAAAATAAACGCTAGCGCCATCACCTTTATAAAATCATTCTTTCAGATCTGCCCAAACGTGAGCGGCGCTGGAGGCAAAGACTATCCCGACTGACAAATCGCAAATAACCGTATTGAGAATCCAGGATAAAACAAAGGCATTACAGCGCTCCCACTGAGAATGCAACGAAGCCACATAATTTTTCTTTTTGAAGCTGTCGTCAACAAAACCTAATTTGTTCTTAGCGAGAAGAGCGATGCGCATGGATCTGCTCCAGAGATTGTAATTCTCAATCCCAAGCAGTTGATGAGAAACCAGCAAGCCACCATGAGTGTCTGATGGATGCAAAAAGAACAGATGATTGAAATCAATCTCCGTAGAATCAACAGACGGTGACGGAAGAGCCCTCGGAATGGGAAAAGACAAAGAGAATAAGATACGCAAAAGAAAAGCCGCGAAAGAGAAAATGCGAAAAGGAGAAAAAACAAGGATCCAAAACAAGAAGGTGCCAAGAAAATGGAAAAGAGCCCAATTTGCTTAAACCCGGAAATCTGATACCATGTTAAGAATATTAATCTGAGGAAAAGATTATTGATCCTTGTATGTAAATTAAATTACAACTGCACTATTTATACTACAAGCTAGTATAAAAAATAACCGTCTAACAAATTGCTAACTAACAAAGCACCTAACTAACAGAAAAATACAACTCAACAGCTAGGAAGTTCCAGTGGTTGAAGATTGATCATATGTAGAAATCTTGCTGCAGAGTATGGAGATGTTGAAGGCTGGGGGAGATCAACTGATTTGCTCCCAAGCATCAGAATAACTGATGACATTGCTGGCCTAGCTGCAGAGTCATCCTGAACACACAACAGTGCGACGTGTATCCATCTTAAAACCTCATCGATCAGACAATTACCGGTGAGAAACCACTTCACTAACTAACTTTGCTAATAGCTTCCTAACTGATCCTATTTACATTTTACAATATCATCATCTTCTGAGTGACATTAAGATTTTAGCATTTGATTATTCAAATAACCGTTGGCTTGTTTTACCGAAGAGATTTCTTCATCCAACTTAAAATGTTTTAAGTTGGGACATAATGCAATGGTCAGCCTTTTGTTGAAAGGTGTACTCGTTTTGCTTTAAAGTCCAGTTGGTATATTATATGCAAGAAAGAAAATCATGTTAATGCCCAGAATTGGATATTTAAATATGAAGTTCGACTGCACTTTAGCTTCTTCAAGAATGGCTAAATGATTTATGTATCTTCGTTTTTCACATATGCTACAATGACTATGACATTTCAGCTCAAACAAATGGTCATTCATTCAACCTTTTTAATTACATTTATCTTTTATATGCATCTTGAAGATAGGAAAGAGAAGGAAGAGTAATACTAGATTATACTTTTACCAGCTTTTACCTCAACAAACTTTCAACCACACAATTGTTGATTAGTTTTATCTATTTCTCGTTGCATTAGTTTTTTAACCCTTGCTTGCATTCAACTATATATAAATAAAGAGAGATTAGAGAATTTTAGGAGATTAATTGTAATTAGTTTACGTATTTGTTAATGTGTTGTAATTAGTTGGGTCAACCAAGGATTTGTTAGCTTAGTGGATTGGGTTATAAAAACCCACGTCACTGTAAAGGGTAGTAACTCGATCATTTTACAATTCAATAAAAATTTCAAACCACTCTTTTATTTCTAAATCCCTAATCACTATTTTCCTCCTTTCTTACATTCCATCACCGGTCATCTACTACGACCACCATGCTTGAGTTTTCACAAAGAAGAAAAAGGATTGACTAACAAAAAAAATTGGGGTTAGGGGTGTTTATATATTTTAAGGTAAGGTAGTTGTTGAGTGTGTAAAAGTTCTATTATTTACACCCTTTTTAACCCATATTTCTGTTGCATTCAAGCATCATTGCATTGCATTTAGGTTAGTTTTCAGCAAAACATCACAAATATGTAAAAGGCACGGATTCCACTAAAAGATGGCTTATTTTGCAGGTAGCTGCCATAGTTGACAAAGAAGGCAGGCGCAGGGCAGAGAAGCAGAAGAGCTGAACTGGACAAGCAGACGAAGAAGACGAAGCTGCCATGGACCTGTCGTGACAGCAAGGTGACAGCAGCCTAATGAAGAGGAAAAGTAAAGTGGACCTCGATAGATAGAGAAAAATCTGCTCGTCTGTCGTGTGAAAGCCAAATATTTTTCCAAGCCCCGGATCAAAAGATATGTCAAGCCAAAGCTCAAGGAGAGGAAATTCCTAAAAACAAGGATGGCGGTTGCAAAGTAGGACTCTTGGAGATTTAGTCTTTATTAGAATCTTACTTTTAATTAAAGTTGTAATCCTTGTTACCTTAGAATACTTGAGCCCAAAGCTTATATAAGGGCATAGGTTTTAACCTAGAAAAACACATCATCTTACCCCATAACCGATAACCTAAACCCCCTGCCGTTTACCCGTCACCGACATGTTCTAAATTCCCCCTAGGGCTACGGGTTGTTTTGTAAAGTAGTTGCAAGGTTTGTTTTGTTTTAGGATTTTTCAGTTCAATAAAATAAACTTCAAGTTCTCTTATTTTGGTTATTAACATCTTGCAAGAGCATCGGGAGAGCATTGTGAGGTTATCTATTTACTTAGCATCGGGAGAGTTAAGTATACGAAAGAAATAAGAGCGAGTTCTCTAGTTTATAGTTGAACTATCTTGTGCCTAGGGATAGGGCAAGGTTAAGTGGCTAAGGAAGAATTCATACACATCGGTGTTCATCCTTCGATTCACGCCGGGAGGTATCATCAAAGACGTGATCATCGACAGACTTGGACCTAGGGATAGGCCAAGGCAGATCTGGGATTCTTGCCAAACTTGAAGTACGGAGTTGGTGTGTTCGCTGCCGCGACAACTAACGGACAGCCACCGCGACAGGTGCTGTCGGCGACAGGAGCGATGACAGAACTGGAGTTCCTAAGCAATTCAATACCTACACTACCGAGCAATTCAATACCAGCCCATTCTCTCTATCTTGATAACTCAATTCTTTTATTTGCGTTTTTACCTTATTATTCTCGTGACAACTCTCAAATATTTCTTTTACTTTCGTGCAGTAAACAAGGTGAAGCTATTAGCCCAATCCCTGTGGAGACGATATCCGATACTTCGTATCACTTTACTACTTGCGTCGTGTACACTTGCACTACAATTGCGATAGACCCTTTTACACGCAACAAGTTTTTGGCGACGTTGCCGGGGATTGGCAACATAACTACATCTTTCGTTTATTGCACTTTTCGTTTTTATTTTTATTTTCGTTTTCGTTTTTATTTTTATCTTTCTTTAATTTTTCTTTTGTGCTTTCAACTCTCGCTTTTCACGAGGTTTTCTTGTTTATGCGCAGATCTAAAAGAGGTGAAGATCCTGAGTATCCATTAGAGCCGGAAATCGAACGTTCCTTCAGTCTCAAGAAACAACTTCGCCGACTTTTAGACAGAAACGAATACCTCGAGGAACAGCTGGAGAAAATGGGCCATAACCAACCTGCCGGCGGTCGTATACCACCCCTTGGCGATAACCATCCGCCTGTCGGTGACCCGCCCGCAGCAGATGGACGACGGTCATGTCGTGACTACATGCTGAACGATCATGTAGAGCTGGAGACCACGCTGCCGGATATTGATGTTGATAACTTCGAGCTTAAACCTGTCATGTTTAGTATGATCAACAATGCCGGGCAGTTTAGTGGTGCTGTGACAGAAGATGCTAGGGAGCATCTCAAAACGTTCCAGGAGATCTGTGGTTCGTTTAGACTACCAGGAGTTAGTCCGGAGATACTGAGGCTTCGGTTATTCCCCCATTCATTGAGGGACAGAGCTAAAACTTGGTGGAATAAACTTACACCGGGTTCAATCGTAACTTGGGCAGATTTATCTCGTGAATTTTTATCTCGTTTTAATCCTTTGCATTTATCTGAGCGATTACGTAATGAAATTGCTACTTTTCAACAGGAAGATGACGAGCCAATGCACGAGGCCTGGGACAGATTTACTACTCTTCTCCGAAACTGCCCAATGCATGGATTCCCCGTCTGGAATCAGGTAACTAAGTTCTATAATGCTGCTAACTTACAAACTCGCATTCGAATTGATTCTGCAGCAAATGGACTATTATTGGATAAAGATCCAGACGAGGCTTTGCAAGTTTTGAAAAATCTGGCCAAGAATGAGGAGCAGTTTCCGACAGCTAGAAGAGGGGGTAAACGGGTACTTGATGTCAAGGACTATGAGGCCGACAACACTATGAAATCACAGGTAGCATTCCTTACTAAAGCAATGAAACGGTTATTGAATGAAGATGAATTACAAGGATTTGCTGTCGAGGAAGTTTGTACCATCTGTGAGGGACATCATAGTCGGGATGAGTGCCCAATACAAATAGAAGATGGAAAATATGTTGGAAATTACAAGCCGAACTATAATTCCAACAATTATAATCCTAATTGGAGGAAAGATCCCAAATTTTCCTGGAGTAATCCTAACAATGCCCTGAATCCGCAAGCACATAATCAGAGTCAGGGAGGACCTAGATTGCTGACGCGGCAGAACCTACCGCAGCACCCGCCACCGCAGCAGCAACAGCAGCCACCACCTGCCACGAGCAGTATATTGGAACAGACCCTGGCCACTTTTATGTCTCAGACCGGTACGTATATGGAGAATATGAATCAGTTTGTCAAGAAGACGGAAACCTTTATGGATAAAACCGAGATGAGAATGACAAATCATGAGGCTACCTTGAAATCTCTAGAGACACAAATGGGTCAGGTTTCTCAACATATTAAGCCGAGGCAGAATGGAGGATTCCCTAGCAATACTGAAAATGCTAGACCACCCCCACATGAGCAATGTAAGGCAATTACTACTAGGAGTGGGAAGAAACTACCAGGGCCAGAAAAGTAAGCTGAAACAGAAAAGGAACCTGTCTTGGATAAACCTGCCGAGGAAGCTGCCCCGACAGGTGATAAACAGACTGCTGCCGATGAGCCTGTCACGACAACAGAAGCGACAGAGGAGAAAAAAGATGATTACCGTCCTCATATTCGCATGTAGTGGGAAGGGCGTATTGCAGATTATCGTCCTCCACCACCTTTTCCCCAACGTATACAGCAAGCTAAGCATGAATCTCAACTTAAAAAGATTTATGATATTTTCAAGCAGGTTCATATTAATATTCCATTGTTAGATGCCGTTAGGGAGATGCCTGTTTATGCAAAATTTCTCAAGGATGTTATGTCGAAAAAATCTAAACTTGGGGAATTTGAAACGGTAAAGATGACAGAAGGTTGCATGAGTATTCTTCATCGGCAGCCACCCCAGAAAAAGAAGGATCCGGGGAGCTTCATCATACCTTGTGTAATCGGAAATAAATTCGTGGGTAAGGCACTTTGTGATCTTGGTGCTAGTGTTAATTTAATGCCAAAGTCTGTTTTTCAGAAATTAGGTATTGGAAAGGCGCGACCCACGACAGTAACTCTGCAGCTGGCCAACTGCTCTTACGTTCATCCCGAGGGAAAAATTGAAGATATTCTGGTAAGAGTGGATAAGCTTATTTTTCCTGCTGACTTTCTTATCTTAGATTGTGAAGCAGATGAAAACGCGCCAGTCATCCTTGGGCGACCCTTCTTAGCCACGGGAAGATCATTGATTGATGTGGAGAACGGAGAACTCACCATGCACGTGAACGATCAAGAGATTAAGTTGAATGTTCTCCAAGCGATGAAACATGCTGATGTGGACAAGGAATGCAAGGCCATCATTGAGGTGACTCTTGATCACCCCTGCATCAGGTCGGGCTGCCGTGATATAAAATTTGGTCACTGCCGCGACAGCCACCTACAGGCCTGTCACGACAGCAACGACGACAGCACCGACGACAGCGGCTCCTCTGAATTCGATACATCTGATACTGAAGGTCAGGAGGAGGTAAACTGGATAGGCAATCGTCCAGGTAAGTTATTCGAACCGTTGAATTACACTTCGGATAACCATTTAATCCAAAAGCCATCTACTGTTGAACCACCTGCCTTAGAACTTAAGCCCCTGCCAGGGCAGTTAAAATATGCCTATCTTGGTTCCAATGACACACTGCCCGTAATCATCTCTGCTAAGCTGCCACAGGAACATGAACGACAGCTAATCGGCATGCTAAGGCAGCACAAGAAGGCGATTGGATGGACGATAGCAGACATACAAGGCATTAGTCCGGCATTATGCATGCACAAAATCCTCCTAGAGGAAGATCATAAGCCGACGATTGATGCCCAAAGGCGGTTAAACCATGCGATGAAGGAGGTAGTGCGTAAAGAGATAATTAAATGGTTAGATGCTGGTATTATTTACGCCATCTCCGACAGCAAATGGGTGAGCCCGGTGCAATGCGTTCCAAAGAAAGGAGGAATGACCGTGATAACCAACGAGAACAATGAGTTAATCCCAACCAGGACTGTGACCGGTTGGAGGGTTTGTATGGACTATTGGAAGCTTAACAAAGCTACCCGAAAAGACCACTTTCCTTTACCCTTTATTGATCAAATGATTGATAGATTAGCGGGTAAACCTTACTATTGTTTTCTTGATGGTTATTCAGGTTACAACCAAATTGCTATCGCACCGGAGGATCAAGAAAAGACGACTTTCACATGCCCCTACGGAACATACGCATTTAGGAGGATGCCGTTTGGACTCTGTAATGCACCTGCCACCTTCCAAAGGTGCATGATGGCTATATTCTCCGACATGGTGGAGGACTTCCTTGAGATTTTCATGGATGATTTTTCCGTCTTTGGAGACGACTTTGAGAGCTGCCTCGGCAATCTTCAAAAGGTACTTGAAAGATGTGAAAAAGCTAATCTTGTTCTAAATTGGGAAAATGCCATTTTATGGTGGACGAAGGGATAGTCCTTGGCCATAAGATTAGCTGCCGTGGGATAGAAGTCGACAGGGCTAAGATTGAAGTAATAGAGAAGCTGCCGCCGCCGACCACAGTCAAGGGCATAAGGAGTTTTCTAGGGCATGCTGGTTTTTATCGGAGATTCATTGCAAATTTCTCAAAAATCACCAAGCCCCTATGCCATCTCTTAGAACAGAACCGACCCTTTGACTTTAATGAAGAATGTACTGAAGCATTCAAGGTTCTGAAGGAAAAACTAGTGACAGCCCCCATAGTACAGCCACCAGACTGGACGCAGCCATTTGAGATTATGTGTGATGCTAGTGACTATGCTGTCGGGGCAGCACTTGGGCAGCGCAGAGATAAGCTGTTTCATGTCATATACTATGCCAGCAAAACATTAAATGACGCCCAAGTGAACTACACCACCACAGAAAAGGAGCTGTTAGTTGTGGTGTTCTCCATCGACAAGTTTCGTTCTTACATACTTGGGACGAAAGTAATAATACACACCGACCATTCTGCCCTAAAGTATTTGTTCGCAAAGAAGGATGCAAAACCTAGATTGATACGGTGGATCTTGCTATTACAAGAATTCGACCTTGAGATCAAGGACAAAAAGGGGACAGAAAATCAGGTGGCAGACCACTTGTCAAGGTTGGAGAAGGGACAGAGTCTACCAATCGACGAGACACATATACTGGAGACCTTCCCAGATGAGCAGCTCTTTGCTACCGCAATCGCTGTCGCGACAGCCATGGCGGCAGGTAAGTCTTCTAAACTCCCTGGTATGCTGATTTCGTTAATTTTATAGTTAGCGGAATACTTCCTTCTGATCTTAATTATCAAGCCAGGAAGAGGTTCCAAAATGATGTTAAGCATTATTATTGGGACGAACCTCTTCTTTTCAAACTATGCGCAGATCAGGTTATAAGGAGGTGTGTACCACAAGAAGAGCAAGAAGACATTCTCCATCACTGCCATGCTTCACAATATGGAGGTCACTTAGGAGGCAATAAAATTGCTGCCAAGGTGCTGCAGTCAGGGTTCTACTGGCCGACACTATATAAAGATGCACAGGAGTTTTACAAAAACTGTGACAGGTGCCAGCGGACAGGTAACATCTCTAGGAGAAACGAGATGCCACTGCAGAACATTCTAGAAGTCGAGATCTTCGACGTTTGGGGGATTGATTTTATGGGCCATTTTCCATCTTCATGTGGAAATCTTTACATCCTCCTAGTAGTGGACTATGTCTCTAAGTGGGTTGAAGCTATCGCCACTCAAAAGAATGATGCCAAAACGGTCCAAAAGTTTTTACACAAAAACATTTTTTCTAGATTTGGCATCCCTAAGGCGATTATCAGTGACGAAGGGAGACATTTTGATAATAGGGTAATTGCTGCTGCCTTGAAGAAATATGGTGTCAAGCACAGAATCGCGATAACATACCACCCACAGACCAATGGACAGGCTGAGATTTCCAATAGGGAAGTGAAGAACATTCTTGAGAAGATGGTTAAACCAACTAGGAAAGATTGGTCTTTACTTTTGAATGATGCATTATGGGCATATAGGACAGCTTTTAAGACTCCATTGGGCATGTCTCCATACCGTCTGATTTATGGGAAAACCTGTCATATGCCTGTCGAGATCGAGCACAAAGCATATTGGGCAATCAAGGCAGTGAATATGGACTTGGACAAGGCAGGCCAGAAGAGGCTATTAGATCTGAACGAGATTGAGGAATTACGGACAATGGCCTACGACAATGCAAGAATTTACAAGGAAAAGACTAAGAAGTGGCATGACAAGAAACTACTGCCACGGCAGTTCTGCCCAGGGCAGCTTGTGTTGTTATTTAATTCTAGGTTGAAACTCTTCCCAGGAAAGTTAAAATCTAGATGGTCTGGCCCGTTCCAAGTGGTACAAGTTTTTCCCCATGGTGCCATCACTATACGATCATTAAAAGACGGGCACCAATTCAAAGTCAATGGACAGCGCCTCAAGCACTATCAGGGGACTGAAGCCCCAGGAATTCAGGAAGTGGTTACTTTAGGAGATGCCCCACAAGGCACCCCTAATTTAACCTAAATTTTATTTTTATTTTTATTTTATTACTATTATTATTTATTAGGAAATTAGGTTTATTTTATTCGAATAATGTTTTGTTTTTCTATTTTCTGTTTTTAGGAAACATAGGAGTCAAGAAGAAAAGGAGAAGTGACCCAAGCCCATCCACCAGCCCAACAAAGCCCATTTATTGAAACATGTCGTTTCGGCTGCCGCCGCAGACGGATAAGACAGGCTGTCAACAGACTGACATGGCAGACGAAGAAGCGTGTGGCAGACGCGTAACAGATGCATAAATGTGTGTCAGACGCGTCAGACACGCTAAATCCCATCCGTCGCCCCGTTATTCATGCCTGCCGTTACATCATTAAACGGGCAGCAACTCGACCGCTATAAAACCCCGTTTTCATTTTCATTTTTCTCACTTCTGCTTATTCTCCCTTGCTTTCTCCTCTAGTTTTATTTGCTTTCTTCATTTTTCACAACCCTTGCAACTAACATGTCGTCTAGACAGACCCGCCGTAGTGCTGCCTCAGCCTCTTCTTCAGCGGCAGCAACGCCCTTCGCCACAAAGGAGTTATGGGAAGAAAGGGGTTTCGTGTACATCCGCAAGGCACCCAACATGGGACTCCGGCCGTTCATCGTAAAGGTCATCACGACTCAACTATGGGAGCACTTCGCTGAACAACCGGCAGAACTAAACGACACATTAGTCCGGGAGTTTTATGCTGCCATAGACAGCAGAACAGCAACATCTGTCACTGTTCGAGGAGTAAAGGTGCCCTTCACTGCTGACAGCATCAACCACATGTTTGGCCTCTACTTTGGCCCCGATGATGATGCCCACCAGAAATTCATCGACACCCTCGATGCTGCCGCCTATGGTGCTGTCATGGCGGAGGTGACAGAGGAAGGAACAACATGGACAACCAGCAAAAAGAACCCCCACTCTGTCAAAAGGGGGCAGCTTTTACCTGAAGCCAAACTCTGGAACGCTTTTATCAAAAAGCGTATCATGCCTTCTTCCCACCACACGACAGTTAACCAGCAGCGACTCGCCCTCATTCATTCCATCATGCACGACAGGCCTATTAATGTGGGCCGGTATATGAGGGACAGCATCCTGGACTGCACCTTCTGCTCCGACTCCCGCCTCTGCCTGCCATTCACAATAACGTCCTTATGCCGCTGTGCTGCTGTCCCCGAGGAACCCTCCGACAAACTCATCAAGGGCAGAGGCTGGACAGACAACAACATCAACAGCCTCATGGAGTTGGTAGTGGCTACGCCTATCTCGTCTTTCAATCCAGCCGGCTCCCCAGACGAATCATCAGAGGAGCCTGCCCCTGAACCTGCCGCCGCCACAGCTCCGACAGACCAGTCTGCCCACATCCTTGCTGCGATACAACGGGTAGAGGAGAGACAAATGGGACGGGTAGAGGAGAGACAAATGGGATTGATGACCTTCATCCGGGATTTCACGAATTCGACGGTAAACTTCATTACCCACACTTTAAATTTTCCCGATGTTCAATTCCCTACTTTTCCTGCCCATTATTTCCATATCCCCACCCCTATCCACACACCCACACCACCTGCCTCCCCACATTCCCACTCTACTACTTCCACCCCATCACCTTCCCCGACGGCAGCAGGCAGCCCAACGGCCGAAACCTCTGCCAGAGGAACAAAGAGACCTGCCTCCGATGACAGCCCTCTGATCAGGAGGAATTTGGAGAGAGAGTTTACGCCTGTCAAGAGGCAGAAGCACGTGGCAGACAAAAAGCGGTTGCCCAAGGCCAGCACAACCACCAGCAGCACTTGGGACAGTGGCAGCAGTTCCGATGTCCAGCTCGTGGAGCAACCTGCCCCTGAACCTGCCCAGCCTCCTCCACAGCCTAGACGCCGCCGTCAGATCCATGTCAGCAGCAGCAGCGAGGACATCGACTGAAAATTTAAGTTTTTATTTTTCTGTTATTGCTGCCTGCTTTTATCTTTTGTGATGTACTTTTCTTCATATTTTTGTTTTTCCTGTCATTTTGCATTGAGGGCAATGCAACCCTCGAGTTTGGAGGTGGCAACCCTCCATCATTAATGGAGTCTTAAGTACATCTTTTTATTAATTGTTGTGTCTTTTATTTATTTAAGTTCTCTTAAAAAAAATAGAAAATTTAAAACTGTTGGCTTAAAACTGTGAAGTTAACTTACCTGTCATGACAGCTCTGTCGTGGCAGCATCTTTAGGACAGTTTAAGGAGAAGTTTAGAGCCTTTCTATAGTTCTGAAAACTTAAACACCTTTGTGACTGTTATATTGCTTAGATTTCTTTTAGCCAAGCTAGAATAGGATGCTTAGAACTTGAATAGCCCCTAGAGGTGCCTAACACTGGCTCTAGGAAAGAAGTTTAGCAAAAGAAAATCCAAAACCTAGAGGTGCCCGAAACCGGCTATAGGAAGCTAACTAGAGGTGCCCAAAACTGGCTCTAGAAAAACTTAGCTTGAAAATAGAAGAAAAAGAAGCATGAAAATGTGCCTTCTAAAAAAATTAAACTTTGGCATAAAAATTCGAGTTAAAAAGTTGAATATTCTAGTGAAACTAAGAGAGTCTTAGCATATAACTGTTCACAAGCATGCACACACTGCACGAGAGCTATAGGGAGATTCCGGACAGATCCTAACCTTTCCGACAGGTTGCTGCCGCCATAGAGAATGAGCGACGGGTAAGGGACAGTTCACTGTTTGAAGGACAACACAAAAATTTTCATTTAATTGCTTGAGGGCAAGCAAAAACTTGAGTTTGGGGGTGTGTTGAGTGTGTAAAAGTTCTATTATTTACACACTTTTTAACCCATATTTCTGCTGCATTCAAGCATCATTGCATTGCATTTAGGTTAGTTTTCAGCAAAACATCACAAATATGTAAAAGGCACGGATTCTACTAAAAGATGGCTTATTTTGCAGGTAGCTGCCATAGTTGACAAAGAAGGCAGGCGCAGGGCAGAGAAGCAGAAGAGCTGAACTGGACAAGCAGACGAAGAAGACAAAGCTGCCATGGACCTGTCGTGACAGCAAAGTGACAGCAGCCTAATGAAGAGGAAAAGTAAAGTGGACCTCGATAGATAGAGAAAAATATGCTCGTCTATCGTGTGAAAGCCAAATATTTTTCCAAGCCCCGGATCAAAAGATATGTCAAGCCAAAGCTCAAGGAGAGGAAATTCCTAAAAACAAGGATGGCGGCTGCAAAGTAGGACTCTTGGAGATTTAGTCTTTATTAGAATCTTACTTTTAATTAAAGTTGTAATCCTTGTTACCTTAGAATACTTGAGCCCAAAGCTTATATAAGGGCATAGGTTTTAACCTAGAAAAACACATCATCTTACCCCATAACCGATAACCTAAACCCCCTGCCGTTTACCCGTCACCGACATGTTCTAAATTCCCCCTAGGGCTACGAGTTGTTTTGTAAAGTAGTTGCAAGGGTTGTTTTGTTTTAGGATTTTTCAGTTCAATAAAATAAACTTCAAGTTCTCTTATTTTGGTTATTAACATCTTGCAAGAGCATCGGGAGAGCATTGTGAGGTTATCTATTTACTTAGCATCGGGAGAGTTAAGTATACAAAAGAAATAAGAGCGAGTTCTCTAGTTTATAGTTGAACTATCTTGTGCCTAGGGATAGGGCAAGGTTAAGTGGCTAAGGAAGAATTCATACACATCGGTGTTCATCCTTCGATTCACGCCGGGAGGTATCATCAAAGACGTGATCATCGACAGACTTGGACCTAGGGATAGGCCAAGGCAGATCTGGGATTCTTGCCAAACTTGAAGTACGGAGTTGGTGTGTTCGCTGCCGCGACAGCTAATGGACAGCCGCCGCGACAGGTGCTGTCGGCCACGGGAGCGACGACAGAACTGGAGTTCCTAAGCAATTCAATACCTACAGTACCGAGCAATTCAATACCAGCCCATTCTCTCTATCTTGATAACTCAATTCTTTTATTTGCGTTTTTACCTTATTATTCTCGTGACAACTCTCAAATATTTCTTTTACTTTCGTGCAGTAAACAAGGTGAAGCTATTAGCCCAATCCCTGTGAAGACGATATCCGATACTTCGTATCACTTTACTACTTGCGTCGTGTACACTTGCACTACAATTGCGATAGACCCTTTTACATGCAACAGTAGTAACTTAACATGAACAGTAAAAAAAGGTAAACTTTACCGGAAGTCCCTTTTGTTTGGACCATGTTCTATTTTGCTCACTCATTTTGAAAAAAATGTTATTCTTGTCACTTACGTTTTTGATCTGTTTTATTTTGGTCACTCTGCCGTTAACACCCGTTAGTTTGATGATGTGGCATATTAGTCAAAAGAGTTAATTTCTAAATTGACCCATGAACTTTAAACAAAATATTAATTTGACCCCTACACTCTTAATTTCTTATTTTCATGTGTCAAAGTTTGGAACTTTCTTTCTTTCAACAATTCCCTTAGTCCAAAAGGAAATCTAAAGCAAAGGTTTATGCTTGAAGGAAATTTTAGGGAAGAAAATTAATATTTACTTTTTTTTCCATAATTCCCTTAGTTCCAACTTGAGCTCTTCTACTACTAAAAATTTTAACAAACTGGATAGAAATGTTTGTTTCTGATAAGTTCCTCCATCTCATATTTTCACTAACAATTGTGGATTAGAATTAAAAATTACTTTGTGTGTTTCTTGAAGGTTTATGTTCGAGAACAAGCAGCACCATTTGTTTCAATGGCAGAAATGATGAACAAATTTCAATCTTGTACAAGAGATCTGTCATTTCCTCACAGTTCTTTGTCAAATGTAAATAAAATGAATCACATCATTTTGGCTTCGACAAGGATTTGGTTCCTGGAACCTCCTTGTTTCCTTTCTTCTTTTATTAAATTCTTTCTAACTAATCAGAATAATGATGCTATTGTCCAAATGCCAACTCTCAAATTGACAAGCCTATAGATCCTAAATTCAAAACATCACAAAGAATGTGCCCGATTAGAATGAAGAGGTCTACAGAGCTTGAGGAAGAAATGATGGCTAAAATTCCAAAGTTCAGAACAAGGTTTAATGCTTGTGCCATCTGATTTATGTGTATCAAATTGATCTTTCTTTATTCTTTACTATTAAAGATTTTTATCTAGTATGCTTTCTGTAATTTGTTTTACATTTTCTTCTATGGTGCAGATTTTTGAAGCTTCAACACCACTACCTTTAATAGTGTGGCGTGAGATGAAAATGTAAAACAAGCAAGAATGTGCAGACAATGGTGCTAAACATTGGACCTTTTTGGCATATTAAAAAAATTTATTCTGTTCCAGAAATTTCAGGTAAATTGTGCTAAGCGTATAAGTGTGGCGTGAGATGAAAATGAAGACGGTTCTTGGCATATTAAAATTTTTATTCTGCTCCAGGAATTTCATTTCGAAACAATGGGTAGAGCAAGTAAGAATGTGGAGACACCTTCATTAGCTTCAAACCTTCAACAAAAGTGTCTCATCATGTTGAACGTAATAGTTAGGGCTGTTACAGTTAGGTGGTTGTTAGAATTGTTGAGTCAGCAAACTGTTGTAATCAGCTAACCAAGTCTGTTAGTTTGTTAGCAGGCCATTCTAGTGGCTATATATGTACACCTTCTTCATTGAAGTAAACCATCTTGATCATCAATAAATCATCTTCAATTTTTCTATTCTTTTGTAATTTCAACATGGTATCTTTCGCTTGGTGATTCTGGGAGGTTTCAATTGTTCTACCGCTCGCCTTCAATCTATCTTTTCTTTCTCTTAAAGTTCTTGTTTGCTTCAATCTGTTTCTTCCATCATGCCTGCCTCTGGTGATGTTGCTCGCTCCAGTTTTGATTCTGCTGATTCAACTTCGACAGCCATGATGTTCACTAACAAGAAAATCAATGTCATGCTTGATGAAACGAATTTTCTGTTGTGGAAGCAACATGTGTTGCTCACAGTGCGCAACCATCATCTTGAGAGAATGCTTACTGGGCAGGTTACTCCACCGGCAGAGAAGGTTCGCAATGATGCTGGCGAAATGGTGCTCAATGATGATTATGAGATCTTTGTGGCGCAAGATAGTGCCCTCGCGTCTTGGCTTCTCTCAACGATTAGCTCAGACCTTCTTCTGCAATTTGTGGGTGCTGATACGACACAAGATGTATGGAATACTGTGCTAAAATTCTTTGCAAATCGGTCTACGACGTGTGTTATGGGTTTACATTGTAAACTTCGATCCATAAAGAAAGGTGATGAAAGTATGAGATAGTATCTTATGCAGATCAAGGAGGTGTGTGGCTCGTTAGCAGCATGTGGAAGCACTGTCTCTGAAATTGAGCAGATTGCTACAATCTTGAATGGGCTCCCATTTGAAGATCAACCTTTTATGGCTATCATTACCTCTAGTAAAGAAAAGTTTTATTTGGATGGAGTCAAGTCTGTGCTAATGGATGCTAAGGCACAGTTGAGGGGATTTCAGACTCCACTTCATTTGCCAATGAGTGTGAATATGGCTCAAGGCCCTATACCTTCTCAAGAAGCTTCTACGTACATGCCACCTGTGTATCATTTCAATGAGGGCAGATCTGGTCATGGTGGTCGTGTTCGAGGACGGTCTAGGCTTCAGTGCCAACTGTGTGGCAAACTTGGGCATTCTGCTGACCGGTGTTGCCGTTGGTTTGATCGAGAGTTTCCAGGGGTGCTGGCCTCTAAGAATGAGTTTGCTGATGTTAATTTGAGCACGTTTGAACGTTGCATGTGACATGATTGTAATACTGCTCAGGCTCATGTGGTTGCTTCATCCTCAAGTGGTGATAAGTGGATAGTGGACACAGGTGCCACGCATCATGTGACACCTGATGCATCCAAGGTGGTGGATGGCTCTGAGTTCATTGGCCCAGGTAAGTTAACTGTTGGATCTGGTCATGCTTTAAGCATTAGTAAATCCGAGAATGCTCATCTTCTCACTGATTCGCGCACTCTATTGATTAAAGATTTGTTTCATGTGCCTGCTATTACTAAAAATCTCATATCTGTCTCCAAGCTTGCTAGAGACAATGTTGTTTTCCTTGAATTTCATGCAACGGAGTGCTTAGTTAATGAGGAAGGTATTGTTGAGTGTGTAAAAGTTCTATTATTTACCCCCTATTTAACCCATATTTCTGCTGCATTCAAGCATAATTCATTGCATTTAGGTTAAATTTCAGTTATAATATATTAAACGGCACAGTTTCCACTGAAATTTGTTGCTTTTGCAGGTTGCTGCTGTAGTAGATGGAGCAGGCGCTGGGCAGTGAAACAGAAAAGCTGGAACTGGATGAGTAGACGAGGAGGACGATGCTTCCATGTCCGCTGCCGTGGTAGCCAAGGGCGACAACAGTTTTGAGGAGAAGAAGCAAAGTGGGCCTTGACAAAAAGAGAAAATTAAGCCCGTCTGTCGTAGAATACCCTTATATTTTTCCAAGCCCTAGATCAGAATGAAGGCCAATCCCAAAGTTCAAGGAAGAAACTCCAAGCAAGAAGGAAGGACGAATTAAAGACTTATGCTCTGAAGATTTATTCTTTAATAGAGTTGTACTTTAAGTTAAACTTGTATTCTTTCCATATTAGAAAACTTGAACCCAAGGCCTATATAAAGGCATGTAATTCGACCTAGGAGAGGACATCATTTATCTCTAGCCTTCTTCCCAAAACCCTAGCCGTTATCCCCTTCTCAACATGTTCTAAACTTCCCTTAGGGCCACGGGTTGATTTGTAAAGTAGTTGCAAGGATTGCTTTGTTTTAGGAATTTTTCTGTTCAATAAAACAAACTTCAAGTTCGCTAATTCTGGTTGTTAACATCTTGCAAGAGTATCGAGAGAGCATTGTGAGGTTATCTATTTACTTAATATCGGGAGAGTTAAGTATACGAAAGGAATAAGTGCGGGTTCTCTAGTTTATAGTTGAACTATCTCGGACCTAGGGATAGGACGAGGTTAAGTGGCTAAGGAAGAATTCAACAACATCGATGTTCATCCTTCGATTCACGCCGGGAGGTATTATTAAAGACGCGTCCATCGACAAACTTGGACCTAGGGATAGGCCAAGGCATAGCAGGGATTCTTGCCAAGCTTGAAGTACAGAGTTGTGTGATCGCTGCCGCGACTAACAACAGACCGCTGCCGCGACGGGTGCTGCCGCGAGAGGGACTACGACAGAACAGATATTCCTAGACTTAGCAACACCTACACTACTGAGCAATTCAATACCAACTCATTCTCTCTATCTTGATTCCATTATTCTTTTATTTAAGTATTCTTTATTATCTCGTGACAACAATTTAAATAAATCTCTTTTCTTTCGTGCAGTAATTCAAGGTGAAGCTATTATCCCAGTCCCTGTGGAGACGATATCTGATACTTCAGTATCACTTTACTACTTACGTTGTGTACACTTGCACTACATTGCGATAGACACTTTTATACGCAACAAGTTTTTGGCGCCGTTGCCGGGGACTGGCAACATAACTTTACCCTATCTTTTACTACATTTGTTTTATTTTTCTGTTTTACTTGGATTGTTCAACATATACCTTTCACATGGTCTTTTGTCTGCATATGCCCAGGTTTCAACGGGGGAAGGAACCTGAGTACCAGTTAGATCCTGAACCGGAACGAATGTTCAATCTCAAGAAAAGAGTACGTTACCTCGTTGAAAGGAACGAATACCTAGAGGAACAACTCGAAGCAATGGAGAACGAAAGACGTGAAGAAAGAATGGACAACCAAGGGAATCTCCAGGATAATAACAATCCTGCCGAAGGGAACGACCCTACTGTCGCCGCCGCACGCCGGTCATGCCGAGACTACATGCTCAATGATCATGTAGAACTAGAAACCACCCTGCCAGATATAGATGTTGACAACTTTGAGCTAAAACCTGTTATGTTTAGCATGATCAACAACGCTGGCCAATTTAGTGGTGCTGCTACGGAGGATGCCAAGGAGCATCTGAAAACGTTCCAGGAAATCTGTGGTTCGTTTAGACTACCAGGAGTTAATCCGGAGATATTGAGGCTTCGGTTATTTCCTCATTCATTGAGGGACAGGGCAAAGACTTGGTGGAATAAACTTACGCCGGGTTCAATTCGAACTTGGGCAGATTTAACCCGTGAATTTTTGTCTCGTTTTAATCCTTCGCACTTATCTGAGCGATTACGTAACAAAATTGCTACTTTTCAACAGGAAGATAAAGAGCCAATGCACGAAGCCTGGGACAGATTTACCACTCTTCTAAGGAACTGCCCGATGCATGGATTCCCCGTTTGGAACCAGGTAACAAAATTCTATAATGCTGCCAATTTACAAACTCGTATAAGAATTGATTCAGCAGCAAACGGATTACTACTGGACAAAGATCCAGATGAGGCGATGGCAGTACTAAATAATCTGGCTAAGAATGAGGAACAGTTTCCGACAGCAAGAAGAGGGGGTAAACGGGTTCTAGCTGTAAAAGATTACGAGGCCGACAGTTCATTAAAATCACAGGTGGCATATCTCACTAAGGCAATGAAAAAGCTCTTGAAGGATGATTCACAGTCTTTCTACTCTGCTGAAGAGGTATGGGAAACTTGTGAAGGAAATCACAGTTCGGAGGAATGTCCAATACAGTTAGAAGAAGGGATGTATGTTGGAAACTACAATAAGCAGAATTATAACTCCAACGACTACAATCCCAACTAGGGAAATGATCCCAAGTTCTCTTGGAGCAATCCTAATAATGCTCTGAATCCTCAAGCACATAATACACAGAACCAGGGAGGACCGAGATTGCTGACTCGGCAGCAACCGCAGTAGCAACAGCCACCAGCTGCCACAACTAGTATACTAGAATAGACTTTGGCTACGTTTATGTCTCAAACATGAACTTACATAGAGAACATGAATCACTTTGTCAAGAAGACGGAAACATTCATGGATAAAACAGAGATGCGGATGACTAATCATGAAGTTACTATGAAATCATTAGAGACACAGATGGGTCAGGTTTCCCAGCATATTAAACCAAGGCAGAATGGAGGATTTCCTAGCGATACTGAAAACGCTAGACAGCCCACACAAGAGCATTGTAAAGCCATCACTACTAGGAGTGGGAAGAAACTACCAGGGCCTGAAAAGGAAACTGAATCAGTTAAGAAACCAGCCTTGGAGTCGACTGTCGAGGAATCTGCCCCGACAGGTAACAAACAATCTGCTGTCGATGAGCCTGTCACGACAGCAGAAGGGACAGAGGAGAAAGATGATGAACCTAAACCTCTTCAGATCCGTATGCAGTGGGAATGACGTATTACTGATTATCGTCCCCCACCGCCTTTTCCTCAACGGTTACAGAAATTGAAACAAGAATCACAACTTAAAAAGATTTATGATATTTTTAAGCAGGTTCATATCAACATTCCGATGTTAGATGCCGTTAGGGAGATGCCCGGTTATGCCAAATTTCTCAAGGATACCATGTCGAAGAAATCCAGACTTGGGGAATTTGAAACGGTTAAGATGACAGAAGGATGCATGAGTATTCTGCACAAGCATCCACCCAGAAGAAGAAGGATCCTGGGAGCTTCATCATACCATGCGTAATCGGAGACAAATTTGTGGGTAAGGCACTTTGTGATCTTGGTGCTAGTATAAATTTAATGCCAAAATCTGTTTTTCAGAAATTAGGTATTGGAAAAGCTCGGCCCACAACAGTAATTGTGCAGCTGGCAGACCGCTCTTACGTTCATCTAGAAGGAAAAATTGAAGATATTCTGGTAAGGGTGGATAAGTTTATTTTTCCTGCTGACTTTCTTGTCTTAGATTGTGAAGCAGATGAAAACGCACCAATCATCCTAGGGCAACCCTTCTTAGCCACGGGAAGATCACTGATTGATGTGGAAAAAGGAGAACTCACCATGAGAGTAAACGATCAAGAAATCAAGTTGAATGTTCTCCAAGCAATGAAGCATGCTGATGCAGAAGAAGAATGCAAGGTTATCACTGAAGTTACCCTTGACCAACCCTGCATCAGGTCAGGTTGCCACGACATAAAAATTGGTCACTGCCTCGGCAGCCACTTAGAAGACTGTCACGACAGCACCGACGACAGCAGCTCCTCAAAATTTGATACATCTGATACTGAAGATCCAGATGAGGTAAATTGGACTGGCAATCATCCAGGTAAGTTGTTCGAACCTTTAAACTATACCTCGGATAACCATGTAATTCAAAAGCCATCAACTGTTGAGCCCCCTGTTATAGATCTTAAGCCCCTGCCAGAGCAACTAAAATACGTTTTCCTTGGTTTAAATGATATGTTGCCCGTAATCATCTCTTCCAAGTTGATGCAGGAATAAGAACAGTAGTTAATAGGGATGTTGCAGCAGCACAAGAAGGCTATTGGATGGATGATAACTGATATCCAATCCATCAGTCTGGCTTTATGTATGCATAAAATTCTTTTAGAGGATGATCATAAGCCGACCATTGATGCACAAAGACGTCTAAACCATGCTATGCAAGAAGTGGTGCGTAAAGAGATAATCAAATGGCTAGATGCTGGAATAATCTACGCCATCTCGGATAGCAAATGGGTGAGCCCGGTGCAGTGCGTTCCAAAGAAAGGAAGAATGACTGTGGTAACCAATGAAGACAACGAGCTAATCCCAACCAGGACTGTGACCGGTTGGAGGGTTTGTATGGACTACCGAAAGCTTAACAAAGCTACCCGGAAGGACCACTTTCCTTTACCCTTTATTGATTAAATGTTTGATAGATTAGCGGGTAAACCTTACTATTGTTTTCTTAACAGTTACTCAGGTTACAATCAAATAGCCATCGCACCGGAGGATCAAGAAAAGACGACGTTCACATGCCCTTACGGAACTTATGCTTTTAGGAGAATGCCTTTTGGACTTTGTAATGCACCAGCCACCTTTCAAAGGTGCATGATGGCAATATTCTCCGATATGGTGGAGGATTTCCTAGAAATATTTATGGATGATTTTTCAGTCTTTGGAGACAACTTTGAAAGCTGCCTAGGCAACCTATATAAGGTGCTCGAGAGATGTGAAAAAGCAAACTTGGTATTAAACTAGGAGAAGTGTCACTTCATGGTGGATGAAGGGATAGTCCTTGGCCATAAAATTAGCTGTCGTGGCATAGAAGTCGACGGATCTAAGATAGAAGTGATCGAAAAGCTGCCCCACCCACCACAGTCAAGGGAATCAGAAGTTTCTTAGGACATGCTGGTTTTTACCGAAGGTTCATCGCGAATTTTTCGAAGATCACCAAGCCATTATGCCATCTTCTGGAGCAGAATCGTCCCTTCGACTTTAACACTGAATGTACTGAGGCATTCAAGGTTCTGAAAGAAAAGCTGGTAACAGCCCCAATAGTACAGCCACCAGATTAGACACTGCCATTTGAGATCATGTGTGATGCTAGTGACTATGCTGTCGGGGCAGCACTTGGGCAGAGGAAAGACAAAATTTTTCATGTCATATATTATGCCAGCAAAACACTGAACGACGCCCAAGTGAACTACACCACCACAGAGAAGGAATTATTAGCTGTGGTATTCTCCATTGACAAGTTTCGTTCTTATATACTTGGAACGAAGGTTATAGTCCACACAGACCACTCTGCATTGAAGTATCTGTTCACGAAAAAGGATGCAAAGCCTCGACTGATACGTTGGATTCTGCTACTGCAAGAGTTCGACCTTGAAATCAAGGGCAAAAAGGGAACAGAGAATCAAGTGGCAGATCACTTGTCAAGGTTGGAGAAGGGAAAGAGTCTACCGGCAGATGAGACAAACATATTGGAGACCTTCCCTGATGAGCAGTTGTTTGCTGCCACAGTCACTGCCGCGATAGCCATGGCAGCAGGTAAGTCTTCTGAACTCCCCTGGTATGCTGATTTCGTTAATTATTTAGTTAGCGGAATAACTCCTCCTAACCTTAATTATCATGCTAGGAAGAGGTTCCAAAATGATGTTAAGCATTATTATCGGGACGAACCTCTTTTTTTCAAAATTTGTGCAGATCAGGTTATAAGGAGATGTGTACCACAGGATGAACAGGAAGATATACTTCATCACTGCCATGCTTCCCAGTATGGAGGACTTTTGGGAGGAAAGAAAACTGCTGCCAACGTTTTGCAGTCAGGATTCTATTGGTCGTCACTGTATAAAGATGATCAAATATTCTACAAGAACTATGACAAGTGTCAACGGACGGGAAACATCTCAAGGAGACATGAGATGCCGCTGTAGAATATTCTTGAAGTCGAGATCTTCAATGTTTGGAGGATCGATTTTATGGGACCATTCCCATCTTCATGTGGGAACTTATATATCCTCTTGGCAGTGGATTATGTGTCCAAGTGGGTTGAAGCAATCGCCACCTAGAAATATGATGCCAAGACGGTTCAAAGGTTTTTGCATAAAAACATTTTTTCCAGATTCGGCATCCCCAAGGCGATCATCAGCGATGAAGGGAGGCATTTTGACAATAGGGTTATAGTTGTTGGCTTGAAAAAGTATGGTGTCAAACATTGGATTGCAACAGCATACCACCCTCAGACCAGTGGACAGGCTGAAATATCCAACAGGGAGGTCAAGAACATTCTTGAAAAGATGGTAAAGCCAACTCGGAAAGACTGGTGTCTACACCTCAATGATGCATTATGGGCCTACAGGACAGCGTTCAAAACTCCATTGGGAATGTCTCCTTATCGGCTGATTTATGGGAAAACGTGCCATTTACCTGTCGAGATCGAGCACAGAGCATACTGTGCCATCAAAGCAGTTAATATGGACTTGAAAAAAGCAGGGCAGAAAAGGCTACTTGATCTGAACAAAATTGAAGAAATTCGGACAATGGCTTATGTCAACGCAAGAATTTACAAGGACAAGACCAAAAAGTGGCATGACAAGAAGTTGCTGCCACGACAGTTCTGCCAAGGGCAGCTTGTGTTGCTTTTTAACTCTAGGTTAAAACTCTTCCTAGGGAAGCTGAAATCTAGATGGTCTGGCCCATTCCAAGTGGTGCAGGTTTTCCCCCATGGTGTCATCACAATCAAATCTTTAAAAGACGAGCACCAGTTCAAGGTCAATGGACAGCGATTAAAGCATTATCAGGGGACTGAAGCCCCAAGAATGCAGGAAGTGGTTACCTTAGGAGATGCCCCACCTGGCATCCCTAATTTAACCTAAATTTTATTTTTATTTATTTTTATTATTTATTATTTATATTAGGAAATTAGAATTATTTTATTTTTAGGAAATAACGTCTTTATTTTTATTGTTTTTAGGAATAAAGGAGACAAGAAGAAAGGGAGAAGTGAATTCAGCCCACCATCTTTCTATCATTCTAAAAAGCCCAACTTTGGAGCTTGTCGTTACAGCTGCCGCGACAGACGCGGAAAATACAACATGTCATCACGTTGTCACGACAGACACACAAACGCGTAACAGACGCGCAGCAGACACGGAAACGCATGACAGACGTGTCAGAAACCGCGTAACAGCTGGCCCCGTTATTCGCGCCTGCCGTTACAGCTCCAACGGGCAGCAAATCCTCCCCTATACAAACCTTGTTTTACTATTCATTTTTCACTCACTTCTACTCTTCTTACTTGCATTCTCTAGAAGTTTTTACTTGCTTTCATTTTTTCTTACACAATCCTTGCAACCATGTCTTCTAGAAACACCCACAGAAGTGCTGCTTCAGGCTCTGCCCCGGCAGCATCCACCCCACGATCCTTCCAGATTCGTGACATGTGGGAGGAGAAGGGCTTTATCTACACCTCCAAGGAGGGGAACTTGGGACTGCAGTTGTTCATCGCTCGAAAAATTAAAGCTCTACAGTGGCAGATATTTGCAGAACAACCAGAAGAGATGAACGTTACTCTTGTTCGAGATTTTTATGCTGCCATCGGCAGCAGAAACGCGACAGCAGTCACCGTTAGAGGGAGAGAGGTGCCCTTCGAGTCAAAATATATCAACACTACATACAGATTTTATGTGGGCAGCAACGAGGATGGTCACCAGTAATTTCTCGATAGCTTAGACCCTGCTGCCTACGACGCTGTCATGGCAGAACTCACGGATGAAAGTACTTAGTGGAACACTAATCCGAAGAATTCGAGGATGGTGAAAAGAACTCAACTCACCCCGGAGGCCAAACTGTGGAACGCTTTCATCAAAAAGCGAATCATGCCATCCTCGCACAATACAACCGTAGACCAACCGAGGTTAGCCCTCATTCATTCTATTCTACATGAGAGGCATATTAATGTTGGCAGCTACATCCGGGAGAGTATTTTGGAATGTGCACACCGGCCGACAGGACCACTCTACCTCCCCTATCTCATCACAGCCCTCTGCCGCGGCCATCATGTACCAGAAGCTACCACTGATTTACGAGTCCAAAGGAAGGGCTAGACTGAGAAAAATATACTCAGCCTAATGGAACTTACTGTTGCCACCCCGCTGCCATCTTTCGACCCCACTGCCACGGCAGCAAAGACGACAGAACCGACAGACATAGAACCTGCTGCCACAGAACCCATGCAGCGTACAGCAGCAGCACCTTCGGCCAACACCTCCTCCCAAATCCTTGCTGCCATACAAAAGATGGAGGAACGACAGCTTGGCCTCATGAGCTTCATCAGGGATTTCACTACAGCTATGGTACAATTCATTCAAACATCTCTTAATTTCCCTGATGGTGTATTTCCTACCTTCTCACCCCAATATTTTGCTGCCACCACCCCTGCCCATACCCCTACACCTACTGCCACACCCAAGACGCCTTCTGCAGCGTCCACACCGACCCCTGCCACGACAGCTGCAGGCAGCAACCTCGCAGCTGACACCTCTGCCCGAGGAACCAAGAGAAGAATGCCCTCAGAAGAACTCGATGCATTCATAGCCGGTTTCTCCTCTTCCTCAATTTGGGAGGAACCCGACAACGAACCCTCTGTCAAGAGGAATTTATCCAAAGAGTTCACACCGGTCAAGCGGCAGAAAACGGTGGCAGACAAGAACAAGACTGATAGCGGCAGCAGCAGTAGCAGCGGCAGCAGCAGTGATAGCAACAGCAGCAGCTCCGAGGTACAGGTAGTGGAGAAACCTCCTCACATCTCCCCTACCTGTATTCAACCTCCAAGGGAGGCCAAAACGAAGAATACATCCGCCTCCCCCATCCTCCAGCCAGTTAAGAAGGCCCGTGCCCGCCAACAGATCCGACTGAGCAGTAGTAGCGACGACGGCACTTAAATTTTAAGTTTCTTACTTTATTTTACTGTCTACCTTTTTTATATTTTGTGACGTACTTTTCTTTTCTTTTAATTGTCATTTGCATTGAGGGCAATGCAACCCTTGAGTTTTGGGGTGGCATCCCTCCATTAATGGAGTCTTATTTAGTTTAAAAATTGTGTCTTTAATTAGTTTATTTTTGCTAAAAAATGAAATTTTTTGGCTTAAGTCTATGAACTGAACTTACCTGCCGTGACAGCTCTGTCGTGGCAGTGCCTTTAGGATAGTTTTAGGAGCAGTTTAGAGCCAGTTCTGAAACTTAAACACTATTTGTGACTGTTATATTGCCCAGAACTCTACTAGTAAACTAGAATAGGAAGCTTAGCACTTGAATAGCCCCTAGAGGTGCCTAACACTAGCTCTAGGAAAAGAAGTTTAGCAAAATAGACTCAATACACCTAGAGGTACCTGAAACCGGCTCTAGGAAGTTAGCTAGAGGTGCTCGAAATCGGATCTAGTCAAACTTAAGCTTGAAAAAATAAAATCGAGTCTGAATAAAAACTAAAGGAGCCTAAGAATCGCCTCCAAAAAGATAAACTTTGGCATAAAAATTCAAGTTAGAGGCTGAAATATTCTAGTGAAACTAAGGGAGTCTTGGCATATAATTGTTCGCAAGCATGCACACACTGCACGAGGATTATAGCAAGGTTCCGGACGGATCCTAAATTATCTGACAAGGTGTTGCTCACAATAGGGAATGAATGGTGGGAAAGGGAAAGTTTACTACTTTAAGCCAAAAAAAAATTCTGTTTTTCTTTTCTAGGTCTGAATTGCTTGAGGGCAAGCAAAAACTTGAGTTTGGGGGTGTGTTGAGTGTGTAAAAGTTCTATTATTTACCCCCTATTTAACACATATTTCTGCTGCATTCAAGCATAATTCATTGCATTTAGGTTAGATTTTAGTTATAATATATTAAATGGCACAGTTTCTACTGAAATTTGTTGCTTTTGCAGGTTGCTGCTGTAGCAGATGGAGAAGTGGGCGTTGGGCAGTGAAATAGAAAAGCTGGAACTGGATGAGCAGACGAGGAGGACGATGCTGCCATGGCTGTTGTCATGGCAGTCAAGGACGACAGCAGTTTTGAGGAGAAGAAGGAAAGTGGGCCTCGACAGAAAGAGAAAATTAAGCCCGTCTGTCGTGGAATACCCTTATATTTTTCCAAGCCCTAGATCAGAATGAAGGCCAAGCCCAGAGTTCAAGGAAGAAACTCCAAGCAAGAAGGAAGGACGAATTAAAGACTTATGCTTTAAAGATTTATTCTTTAATAGAGTTGTACTTTAAGTTAAACTTGTATTCTTGCCATATTAGAAAACTTGAACCCAAGGCCTATATAAAGGCATGTAATTCGACCTAGGAGAGGACATCATCTATCTCTAGCCTTCTTCCCAAAACTCTAGCCGTTATCCCCTTCTCAACATGTTCTAAACTTCCCTTAGGGCCACGGGTTGATTTGTAAAGTAGTTGCAAGGATTGCTTTGTTTTAGGAATTTTTCTATTCAATAAAACAAACTTCAAGTTCGCTTATTCTGGTTGTTAACATCTTGCAAGAGTATCGGGAGAGCATTGTGAGGTTATCTATTTACTTAATATCGGGAGAGTTAAGTATACAAAAGGAATAAGTGCGGGTTCTCTAGTTTATAGTTGAACTATCTCGGACCTAAGGATAGGACGAGGTTAAGTGGCTAAGGAAGAATTCAACAACATCGGTGTTCATCCTTCGATTCACGCCGGGAGGTATTATTAAAGACGCGTTCATCGACAGACTTGGACCTAGGAATAGGCCAAGGCATAGCAGGGATTCTTGCCAAGCTTGAAGTACAGAGTTGTGTGATCGCTGCCGCGACTAACAACAGACCGCTGCCGCGACGGGTGTTGCCGCGACAGGGACTACGACAGAACAGATATTCCTAGACTTAGCAACACCTACACTACTGAGCAATTCAATACCAGGCCATTCTCTCTATCTTGATTCAATTATTCTTTTATTTAAGTATTTTTTATTATCTCGTGACAACAATTTAAATAAATCTCTTTTCTTTCGTGCAGTAATTCAAGGTGAAGCTATTAGCCCAGTCCCTGTGGAGACAATATCCGATACTTCAATATCACTTTACTACTTGTGTCCTGTACACTTGCACTACATTGCGATAGATACTTTTACACGCAACAGGTACTGGGAAGGTTCTTTTGCGAGGAATGGAGTGCAACAGGCTCTATCAGTTTGGTGCAACTATTGAAGATTATAGTTGTCATCATGTCGAAGTAGATGTAGCTAAGAAGGCTGAGGAATGTCGACTATGGCATATGATGCTAGGACATCCTGCCCATTCCACCTTAGTTCAGGCTTGTAAGCATGTAGGAGTTATAATACCTAGTCAAGTTGATAACACTGTTGACAATACTTGTATTCCTTGCCGATTAGGTAAGAGTCACAAATTGAGTTTCAATGAATCTACATCAGTTTATGATTCACCCTTTCAACTTGTATTTTTTGATTTGTGGGGGACTTCTCATGTGGTTTCAAATGGTTTTCGATACTATATTTCTTTCGTTGATGCATTCTCTCGTCATTGTTAGGTGTATATGCTTAAGACAAAGGACCAAGCCATTCAGGCTTTTCAATTGTTCAACCAAATGATTAAAACTCAGTTTAACACCACTATAAAGGAAATGCAAATTGACTGGGGAGGTGAATATAGAAGTATGTCTATAGTTATGGCTTCTATGGGCATTATTCATCGTCTTTCTTGTCCACACACCTCTGAGCAGAATGGTGTTGTGGAAAGAAGGCATCGACATATCATTGAGCTGGTGTTGGTGTTAATGGCACAAGCATCGTTGCCTTTTAAGTACTGGGCATATGCTGTGACCACAACTGTCTTTCTTATCAATTGGTTGCCCTCTTGTGTGTTGAAAGGAAAATCCCCATTTGAAATGTTGCACAATAGAGTACCAGATTACAAGTTCATGAAGGTGTTTGGGTCTCAATGTTTTCCACACCTTAGGCCCTATCAAAACCATAAGCTAAGCTATCGATCTCAAGCATGCACCTTCCTAGGCTATAGTTGTTGAGTGTGTAAAAGTTCTATTATTTACCCCCTATTTAACCCATATTTCTGCTGCATTCAAGCATAATTCATTGCATTTAGGTTAGTTTACAGTTAGACATCACAAATATATTAAAAGGCATAGTTTCTACTGAAATTGGTTGCTTTTGCAGGTTGCTGCTGTAGCAGATGGAGAGGCAGGCGCTGGGCAGTGAAGCAGAAGCGCTGGAACTGGACGAGCAGTCAAGGAGGACGATGCTGCCATGGTTGTCGTCGTGACAACAGAGGACGACAGCAGTTTTGAGGAGAAGAAGCAAAGTGGACCTCGACAGATAGAGAAAATTAAGCATGTCTGTTGTGGAAAACCAGTATATTTTTCCAAGCCCTAGATCAGAAGGAATGCCAAGCCCAAAGTTCAAGGAGAGAAAATCCCAAGCAAGAAGGAGGACGAGTTAAAGCTATATTCTCTGAAGATTTAGTCTTTATTAGAGTTGTACTTTAATTTAAACTTGTATTCTTGCTATATTAGAAAACTTGGACCCAAAGCCTATATAAAGGCATGTAATTAGACCTAGGAGGGGACATCACCTATCTCTAGCCTTCTTCCCAAAACCCTAGCCGTTTTCATCCTCTCATCATGTTCTAAATTCCCCTTAGGGCCACGGGTTGATTTGTAAAGTAGTTGCAGGGGTTGCTTTTGTTTTAGGAATTTTCAGTTCAATGAAATAAAACTTCAAGTTCTCTTATTCTGGTTATTAACATCTTGCAAGAGTATCAGGAGAGCATTGTGAGGTTATCTTTTTACTTAATATCGGGAGATTTAAGTATACGAAAGGAATAAGTGCGAGTTCTCTAGTTTATAGTTGAACTATCTCGGACCTAGGGATAGGACGAGGTTAAGTGGCTAAAGAAGAATTCAACAACATCGGTGTTCATCCTTCGATTCACGCCGGGGGGTATCATCAAAGATGTCTTTATCGACAGACTTGGACCTAGGGATAGGCCAAGGCACGGCAGGGATTCTTGCCAAACTTGAAGTAGGGAGTTGAGTGTTCGCTGCCGTGACAAGCAACAGACTGCTGCCGCGACAGCTGCTGCCGTGACGGGGACGACGACAGAGCTGAATTTCCTAGACTTAGCAATACCTACACTACTGATCAATTCAATACCAGCCCATTCTCTCTATCTTGATTTCTCTACTCTTATTTTACAATATTCTTTATTATTCTCGTGACAAACTCTTAAATCATTCTTTTTACTTCTGTGTAGTAATTCAAGGTGAGGCTATTAGCTCAGTCCCTGTGGAGACGATATCCGATACTTCTATATCACTTTACTACTTGCGTCGTGTACACTTGCACTACAATTGCGATAGACACTTTTACACGCAACAAGTTTTTGGCGCCGTTGCCGGGGACTGGCAACATAACTCTACCTTTTCTTTTACTGCACTTTTCTTTTTCTTTTTATTTTTCTATTTTATTTTGGTATGTTCAACTTTTGCTTTTCACAAGGTTTCTTGTTTATGCGCAGATCGAGACGAGGAGAAGAACCTGAGTATCCATTAGATCCTGAAATAGAACGTTCGTTCAATCTTAGGAACCGACTTCGTCACGTACTAGCCAGGAACGAATACCTTGAAGAACAGTTAGAGACGATGAACAACCAAGCGAACCCCCAAGGTAATAACCCTCCTGTCAGAGATGGAGAGATTATACCTCCTGTCGGCGACCCACCTGCCGCTGCCGCACGACGGTCCTGCCGAGACTACATGTTGAATGAACATGTAGAACTAGAAACCACGCTACCGGATACAGATGTTGACAACTTCGAGCTGAAACCTGTTATGTTCAGCATGATCAACAACGTCTGTCAATTTAGTGGTGCTGCTAAAGAGGATGCTAGGGAGCATCTAAAAACGTTCCAGGAAATCTGTGGTTTGTTTAGACTACTAGGAGTTAATCCGGAGATACTGAGGCTTCGGTTATTTCCCCATTCATTGAGAGATAGAGCAAAAACTTGGTGGAATAAACTTACGTCGGGTTCAATTAGAACTTGGGTAGATTTGTCTCGTGAATTTTTATCTCGTTTTAATCCTTCACACTTATCTGAGCGATTACGTAACGAAATTGCTACTTTTCAACAGGAAGATGATGAGCCGATGCACGAGGCCTGGGACAGATTTACTACTCTTCTACGAAACTGCCCAATGCATGGATTCCCCGTCTGGAACTAGGTTACTAAGTTTTATAATGTTGCCAATTTACAAACCCGTATTCGAATTGATTCAGCAGCAAACGGATTATTACTGGACAAAGACCCAGATGAGGCAATGCAAGTATTGGAAAATCTGGCAAAGAATGAGGAGCAGTTTTCGACAGCAAGAAGAGGGGGTAAACGGGTCCTAGCTGTTAAGGACTATGAAGCCGACAACACAATGAAATCACAGGTGGCATACCTCACTAAGGCAATGAAAAAGCTTTTGAACGATGATTCACAGCCGGTATTTGCTGTCGAAGAGGTATGTGAAATTTGTGAAGGAAATCACAGTTCGGATGAATGTCCTATACAGTTAGAAAAGGGAAAGTATGTTGGAAACTACAACAAGCAGAATTATAACTCCAACAACTACAATCCCAACTGGAGAAAGGATCCCAAGTTTTCTTGGAGTAATCCCAATAATGCCCTGAATCCTCAAGCCCACAATAATCAGAATCAGGGAGGACCTAGATTGCTGACTCGACAGCAACTGCAGCCGCAGCAACAGCAGCAACAGCAGCAACAGCCACCAGCTGCCACAAACAGTATACTGGAACATACTCTGGCCACGTTTATGTCTCAAACAGGAACTTACATTGAGAACATGAATCAATTTGTCAAGAAGACGGAGACATCATGGATAAAACAAAGATGCAGATGACAAATCATGAAGCTACTCTGAAATCTTTGGAGACACAGATAGGTCAGGTTTCCCAGCATATCAACCCAAGGCAGACTGGCAGATTTCCTAGCAATACTGAAAATGCTAGGCAGCCCACAGATAAGCAGTGTAAAGCCATTACTACTAGGAGTGGAAGAAACTACCAGGGCCAAAGAAGGAAGCTGAAACAGTGAAGAAACCAGCCTTGGACATACCTGCCGAGGATGCTGCCCCGACAGGTAACAAACAGCCTGCTGCCGATGAGCCCGTCACGACAGCAGAAGGGACAGAGGAGAAAGATGAACCCAAACCTCCTCAGATCCGTATGCAGTGGGAAGGACGTATTGCTAATTATCGTCCCCCACCTCCTTTTCCTCAACGGTTACATAAATTGAAACAAGAATCACAGCTTAAAAAGATTTATGATATTTTTAAGCAGGTTCACATCAACATTCCACTGTTAGATGTCGTTAGGGAGATGCCCGGTTGCGCCAAATTTCTCAAGGATGCCATGTCGAAGAAATCTAGACTTGGGGAATTTGAAACGGTTAAGATGACAGAAGGATGCATGAGTATTCTGCACAAGCATCCACCCCAAAAAAAGAAGGATCCTGGGAGCTTCATCATACCTTGTGTAATCGGAGATAAATATATGAGTAAGGCACTTTGTGATCTTGGTGCTAGTATAAATTTAATGCCAAAATCTGTTTTTCAGAAATTAGGTATTGGAAAAGCTCAGCCCACAACAGTAATTCTGCAGCTGGTAGATCGCTCTTACGTTCATCTGGAAGGAAAAATCGAAGATATTCTGGTAAGAGTGGATAAGTTTATTTTTCCTGCTGACTTTCTTGTTTTAGATTGTGAAGCAGATGAAAACGCACCAATCATCCTGGGGCGACCCTTCTTAGCCACGGGAAGATCACTGATTGATGTGGAAAAAGGAGAACTCACCATGAGAGTGAACGATTAAGAAATAAAGTTGAATGTTCTCCAAGATATGAAGCATGTTGATGCAGAAGAAGAATGCAAGGTTATCACTGAAGTTACCCTTGACCAACCCTGCATCAGGTCGGGTTGTCACGACATAAAAATTGGTCACTGCCTCGGCACCCACTTACAAGACTGTCATGACAGCACCGACGACAGCAACTCCTCGGAATCTGATACATGTGATACTGAAGATCAGGAGGAGGTAAACTGGATAGGCAATCGTCCAGGTAAGTTATTCGAGCCTTTAAATTATACCTCGGATAACAATGCAATCCAAAAGCCATCAACTGTTGAGCCCCCTGTTTTAGATCTTAAGCCCCTGCCAGGGCAGCTAAAATATGCTTTTCTTGGTTTAAATGATACGTTGCTCGTAATCATCTCTTCCAAGTTAATGCAGGAACAGGAACAGCAGTTAATAGGGATGCTGCAGCAGCATAAAAAGGCTATTGGATGGACGATAGCTGATATTCAAGGCATTAGTCCGGCCTTATGTATGCATAAAATCCTTCTAGAGGATGATCATAAGCCGACTATTGATGCTCAAAGGCGGCTGAACCATGCGATGAAAGAGGTGGTGCGAAAGGAGATAATCAAATGGTTAGATGCTGGAATAATCTACGCCATCTCGGACAGCAAATGGGTGAGCCCGGTGCAATGCGTTCCCAAGAAAGGAGGAATGACCGTGGTGACCAACGAAAACAATGAGTTAACCCCAACCAGAACTGTGACCGGTTGGAGGGTTTGTATGGACTATCGGAAGCTTAACAAAGCTACCCGAAAGGACCACTTCCCTTTGCCCTTTATTGATCAAATGCTTGATAGACTAGCGGGTAAACCTTACTATTGTTTTCTCGATGGTTATTCAGGTTACAATCAAATAGCTATCGCACCGGAAGATCAAGAAAAGACGACATTCACATGCCCCTACGGAACATACACTTTTAGGAGAATGCCATTTGGACTATGCAATGCACCAGCCACCTTCCAAAGGTGCATGATGGACATATTCTCCGATATGGTGGAGGACCTCATGGAGATTTTTATGGATGACTTTTCAGTCTTTGGAGATGACTTTGAAAGCTGCCTAGGCAACCTACAAAAGGTACTCGAAAGATGTGAAAAAGCAAACTTAGTGTTGAACTGGAAAAAATATCACTTCATGATGGATGAAGGGATAGTCCTTGGCCATAAGATTAGCTGCCGTGGCATAGAAGTCGACAGAGCCAAGATAGAAGTGATCGAAAAGCTACCGTCGCCCACCACAGTCAAGGGAATCAGAAGTTTCTTAGGACATGCTGGTTTTTATCGAAGGTTCATTGCGAATTTTTCAAAAATCACCAAGCCCTTATGCCATCTTCTGGAGCAGAACCGACCCTTCGACTTTAACAATGAATGTACTAAAGCATTCAAGGTTCTAAAGGAAAAGCTGGTAACAGCCCCAATAGTACAGCCACCATACTGGACACTGTTGTTTGAGATTATGTGTGATGCTAGTGACTATGCTATCGGGGCAGCACTTGGGCAGCGGAGAGACAAACTTTTAAATGTCATATACTATGCCAGCAAAACACTGAACGACGCCCAAGTGAACTACACTACCACAGAGAAGGAGTTATTAGCTGTGGTATTCTCCATTGACAAGTTTCGTTCTTATATACTTGGAACGAAGGTCATAGTGCACACAGACCACTCTGCATTGAAGTATCTGTTCGCGAAAAAGGATGCAAAGCCTCGATTGATACGTTGGATCCTGCTATTGCAAGAATTCGACCTTGAAATCAAGGAAAAAAAGGGGACAGAAAATCAAGTGGCATATCACTTGTCAAGGTTGGAGAAGGGACAGAGTCTACCGACAGATGAGACAAACATATTGGAGACCTTCCCAGATGAGCAGCTCTTTGTTGTCGCAGTCACTGCCGCGACAGCCATGGCGGCAGGTAAGTCTTCTGAACTCCCTGGTATGCTGATTTCGTTAATTTCTTAGTAAGCGGAATAATTCCCCCTGACCTTAACTATCAAGCCAGGAAGAGGTTCCAAAATGATGTTAAGCATTATTATTGGGACGAACCTCTTCTTTTCAAAATCTGTGCAGATCAGGTTATAAGGAGATGAGTACCATAGAATGAACAAGAAGACATACTTCATCATTGTCATGCTTCACAATATGGAGGACACTTAAGAGGCAACAAAACTGCTGCCAAGGTTCTACAGTCAGGATTTTTTTGGCCGTCACTGTATAAAGATGCTCAAATCTTCTACAAGAGCTGTGACAAGTGCCAACGGACAGGAAACATCTCAAGGAGACACGAGATGTCGCTACAGAACATTCTTGAAGTCGAGATCTTCGACGTTTGGGGAATCGATTTTATGGGACCATTCCCATCTTCATGTGGGAATTTATACATCCTCCTGGAAGTAGATTATGTATCTAAGTGGGTTGAAGCTCTCGCCACTCAAAAGAATGATGCCAAGACAGTTCAAAGGTTTTTACACAAAAACATCTTTTATAGATTTGGCATCCCTAAGGTGATCATCAGTGATGAAGGAAGACATTTCGACAACGGGGTTATTGCTGCTGCCTTGAAAAAGTATGGTGTCAAGCATCGGATTGCAACATCATATCACCCACAGACCGATGGACAAGCTGAAATCTCCAACAGGGAAGTCAAGAACATTCTTGAAAAGATGGTTAAGCCAACTAGGAAAGATTGGTCTTTACACCTGAATGATGCGTTATGGGCTTATAGGACAGCTTTCAAAACTCCATTGGGAATGTCTCCTTACCGATTGATTTATGTGAAAACATGCCATTTACCTGTCGAGATAGAGCACAGAGCATACTGGGCAATCAAGGCAGTTAATATGGACTTGGAAAAGGCAGGGCAGAAAAGGCTACTAGATTTGAATGAAATTGAAGAAATTCGGACAATGGCCTATGACAATGCAAGAATCTACAAGGATAAAACTAAGAAGTGGCATGATAAAAAGTTGCTGCCACGACAGTTCTGCCCAGGGCAGCTTGTATTGCTATTCAACTCTAGATTGAAACTCTTCCCAGGGAAGCTGAAATCTAGATGGTCTGGCCCGTTCCAAGTTGTGCAGGTTTTTCCCCATGGTGCCATCACAATCAGATCTTTAAAAGACGGGCACCAATTCAAAGTCAACGGACAACGCTTGAAGCATTATCAGGGGACTGAAGCCCCAAGAATGCAGGAAGTGGTTACCTTAGGAGATGCCCCACTTGGCATCCCTGATTTAACCTAATTTTTATTTTTATTATTTATTATTTATTATTTATATATTAGGAAATTAGATTTATTTTATTTTATGTTTTTATTTTAATTGTTTTAGGAAATAAAGGAGTCAAGAAGAAAAGGAGAAGTAAATTCAGCCCACCATCCATCCACCAGCCCAAAAAGCCTAAATTTTGGAGCCTGTCGTTACAGCTACCGCGGCAGACGCAGAAAATACAGGCTGTCAACACGTTGTTGCGACATACACGGAAACGCGTAACAGACGCGCAGCAGACACGAAAACGCGTGACAGACGAGTCAGACACGCTACCGCGTAACAGCTGGCCCCGTTATTCGCGCTTGTCGTTACAGCTCCAACGGGCAGAAAATCCTTTTCTATATAAACCCCGTTTCATTTTTTCATTTTCACTCACTTCTACTCTTCTTACTTATTCCTCTAGATTTTTTTGCTTTCATTTTCATTTTCACAACCCTTGCAACAATGTCTTCTAGAAATACCCGTAGGAATGCTGCCTCCAGCTCCACCCCGACAGTAACCACCCCACTCTCATTTCAGATCAGAGATATGTGGGAAGAAAGGGGATTCATTTACACTTCAAAGGAGGGAAATTTGGGCCTAAAGCCGTTCATTGCCCGAAAAATTCGAGCTCTACAGTGGCAGATCTTTGCCGAACAACCTGAGGAGATGAACGTCTCGTTGGTGCGATATTTCTACGCTACCATTAACAGCAGGACGGCGACAGCAGTGACCGTACGAGGAAGGGAGGTGTCGTTCGAAGCTGAATATATCAACACCCTGTATGGATTCTACGTGGGCAGCAACGACGACGGCCACCAACAGTTTCTGAACACCCTTGACCCTGCCGCCTATGATGCTGTCATGGCAGAGCTGACTGATGCAGGAACACAGAGGAACATCAACCGCAAGAACCCAAGGACGGTTGTTGAGTGTGTAAAAGTTCTATTATTTACACCCTTTTTAACCCATATTTCTGCTGCATTCAAGCATCATTGCATTGCATTTAGGTTAGTTTTCAGTAAAACATCACAATTAGATTAAAAGCACGGATTCTACTAAAAGATGGCTTATTTTGCAGATATCTACCATAATGGACAACGAAGGCAGGCGCAGGGCAGAAAAGCAGAAGAGCTGAACTGGACAAGCAGACGAAGAAGACGAAGCTGCCATGGATCTGTCGTGACAGCAGGGTGACAGCAGATTTATGAAGAGGAAAAGTAAAGTGGACCTCGATAGATAGAGAAAAATCTGCTCGTCTGTCGTGTGAAAGCCAAATATTTTTCCAAGCCCCGGATCAAAAGATATGTCAAGCCAAAGCTCAAGGAGAGGAATTCCCATAAAGCAAGGAGGCGGCTGAAAAGTAGGAATCCTTAGAGATTAAGCATTTATTAGAATCTTACTTTTAATTAAAGTTGTAATCCTTGTTAACTTAGAATACTTGAGCCCAAAGCTTATATAAGGGCATAGGTTTTAACCTAGAAAAAGATCCACACATCATACCCCATAACCGACATCTAAAACCCCTCCGTCGTTTACTCGTCGTTTACCTGTCACCGACATGTTCTAAATTCCCCCTAGGGCCATGGGTTGTTTTGTAAAGTAGTTGCAAGGGTTGTTTTGTTTTAGGAATTTTCAGTTCAATAAAATAAACTTCAAGTTCTCTTATTTTGGTTATTAATATCTTGCAAGAGCATCGGGAGAGCATTGTGAGGTTATCCATTTACTTAGCATCGGGAGAGTTAAGTATACGAAAGAAATAAGAGCAAGTTCTCTAGTTTATAGTTGAACTATCTTGTGCCTAGGGATAGGGCAAGGTTAAGTGGCTAAAGAAGAATTCATACACATCGGTGTTCATCCTTCGATTCACGCCGGGAGGTATCATCAAGACGTGATCATCGACAGACTTGGACCTAGGGATAGGCCAAGGCAGATCAGGGATTCTTGCCAAACTTGAAGAACGGAGTTGGTGTGTCTGCTGCCCGCGACAGCCAACGGACAGCCGCCGCGACAGGTGCTGTCCGCGACGGGCGCGTGACAGAACTGGATTTCTTAAAATCTGCAATACCTGCACTACTGAGCAATTCAATACCAGCCCATTCTCTCTATCTTGATTTCTCTACTTTTATTTTCCAGTATTCTTTATTATTTTCGTGACAATATCTTAATCTATTCTTTTCCCCGTGTGCAGATAGCGAAGGAAAGGGTTAGCCCAGTCCCTGTGGAGACGATATCCGATACTCTAGTATCACTTTATTACTTGCGACGTGTACACTTGCACTCAAATTCAATAGACACTTTTACACGCAACAAGTTTTTGGCGTCGTTGCCGGGGACTGGCAACACACTCTTACCCTAGCTTCTACACTTTTCTTTTATTTTTATTTTTATTTTATTATTTTTTTTAACAAAAAAAACTCAGGTGAAAATACAGGTTCAAGGGCATCAACATGCCGGGAAAAACCATTCGAGAGTTGATGTGGGAAAGTTCTCGCAACTACCATAAAGACATGCTGCCACGACAACAACAGGGGCAGCAAATGCTGATGTCGCAGCAGCAAAATTTTTTATGGTACGATCAAAACCCACAAAATTTTTTATACCATAACAGTTTTACTACAGAACCCGACCTGCCCTGGCAATGTCATCATCCTCAAGAGCAGTCAAAATCCTTAGAAGACACACTGCAAGCCTTCATGACACTCACTCAAGAATTGTCAACTTCTATGGACGCAAGTATCACCAAGATGGATGAAATCTTGAGCAGACCAACCGTCATTCATGCCACAGATGAACCTGAAATCATGAGGCAATGTGACGAGGATGCCCATGTGAAGCAATACCCAACATATGATGAGTCTGAGCAACAACTTGCCATGACAATGATCGAGGAGCCGGAATGGAGCAACACCGCGACAACGCTGAGTGAAATTCAAGAGAATGTCACGGTAGCAACCACTTTTGAGGCAGAAACTCCAGTCAAAGCGGAAACTGCCGCCTCGGCAGAAACTGCCACCTCGACAGCAACTGCCGCCTCAACAACAACTGCCGCCTCGATAGCAACTGCCGCCTCGACAGCAACTGCCGCCTCGGCAGCAACTGATGCTGAAGCAGCAACCACATCAGAGGTATTTGAGGAACCAACGCCGGTGGACACAGAATCATCAAAGTCTCTACTGATGGAGATCTACGAGTGGTCAACAGAATTTGATATAGAGAGTGATGGCACTTACCAATGTCCCATTGACCTGCAAAGTAACCTGATAAAGAACTGTCAAAATAACTGCCTGCCGCAGCAGTAGACACGACAGCAAGGGATACATTCAACCACAACAACAGTCAACGAAAACAAGGTAAGTTTGTGGCCGAATGTCAATTTGATTATTTCTAATCATATATTCATGCCCTCAGAAACATTACCAAGAAGGGAGGACTTCATGGACTACAAAGGGAAGAGAAAGAAAGGAGCCCCCAACATGAGAATAATCACTAGATGGAGGGTACGGATGGACTTCAAGAAGTACCGGAAACGACGCCTCAAGCATTATCAGGGGACTGAAGCCCCATGAATGCAGGAAGTGGTTACCTTAGAAGATGCCCCACTTGGCATCCCTAATTTAACCTAAATTTTATTTTTATTTTTATCATTTATTATTTATTAGGAAATAAGGTTTATTTTATTCGAATAATGCTTTTAGGAAATAAAGGAGCCAAGAAGATCAGGAGAAGTGAACTAAACCCAACACCCATCCATCATCCCAACAAAGCCCAATATTGAAGCCTGTCGTTACGGCTGCCATGACAGACGCGGAAAAGACAGGCTGTCACCATGCTGTCACGACAGACGCAGAAACGTGTGACAGACACGTGACAGACGCAGAAACGTTTGTCAGACGCATCAGACACGCTAAAGCTCGACAGCTGCCCCGTTATTCGCGCCTGTCGTTACAGCTTCAACGGGCAGAAATTCCTTTTCTATAAAACCCCGTTTCATTTTCATTTTCACTCACTTCTGCTTTTCTTACTTGCTCTCCATCTTTAGTTTTCATTTGCTTTCAATTACTTTTCACAACCCTTGCACTAACATGTCTTCTAGAAAAAACTCGCCGCAATGCTGCCTCTACTTCCTCACCGGCAGCAACTCCCCCACAGTCCTTTGCAACCAGAGATCTGTGGGAAGAACGAGGCCTCATTTATACTCCAAAGGCAAAGAATCTGGGCCTCAAGCCTTTCATCACCTGCCGCCTCCATACCATCTGCCGCCTCCATACCATCACCTGCCCCGACGGCAGCCGGCAGCACCCATGTCGAAACATCTGCTCGAGGAACAAAGTGACCAGTGCCCTCGGATGACCATGTTGCCTTTGTTGCTAGGTTCTCTTCCTCCTCCGTCTGGGCAGACAAGTGACATTGAACCCTCTATTCAGAGGAACCTGTCGAAGGAATTTTCACCGGTAAAGAGGCAGAAAAGAATGGCAGATAAGAAAACTCTACCAAGGGCCAACAGCAGCAGTGACAGCAGCGGCAACAACTCTGATATTCAGGTTTTACAGCAACCACCCCAACCTGCCCCGCAAACCAGAACCCGCCGCCAGATCCGCCTCAGCAGCAGCAGTGAAGACAGTGATTAAAATTTAAGTTTCTTATCTTCTTATTGCTGCCTGCCATATATATTTTGTGATGTACTGCCTTCATATGCTTTCATTTTTATTTTGTCATTTGCATTGAGGGCAATGCAACCCTCGAGTTTGGGGGTGGCAACCCTCCATATTCATGGAGTACATCTTAGTTAAATTGTGTCCTTTACTTAGTACTTTTCTAAAAAAACGAAAATTAAAAATTTTGGCTGAAAATTGTGAACTGAACTTACCTGTCATGACAGCTCTGTCGTGGCAGCATCTTTAGGACAGTTTAAGGAGAAGTTTAGAGCCTTTCTATAGTTCTGAAAACTTAAACACCATTGTAACTGTTATATTGCTTAGATTTCTTTTAGCCAAACTAGAATAGGATGCTTAGTACTTGAATAGCCCCTAGAGGTGCCTAACACTGGCTCTAGAAAAAAAAGTTTAGCAAAAGAAACTCAATAACCTAGAGGTGCCCGAAACCGGCTCTAGGAAGCTAACAAGAGGTGCCCGAAACTGGCTCTAGAAAAATTTAGCTTGAAAAATAGAAAGAAAAAGAAGCATGAAAATGTGCCTTCTAAAAAAATAAACTTTTGCATAAAAATTCGAGTTAAAAAGTTGAATACTCTAGTGAAACTAAGAGAGTCTTAGCATATAACTGTTCCCAAGCATGCACACACTGCACAAGAGCTATAGGGAGATTCCGGACAGATCCTAACCTTTCCGACAGGTTGCTGCCGCCATAGAGAATGAGCGACAGGTAAGGGACAGTTCACTCTTTGAAGGCCAACACAAAAATTTTCATTTTTCTCTTAGGTTTAATTGCTTGAGGGCAAGCAAAAACTTGAGTTTGGGGGTGTGTTGAGTGTGTAAAAGTTCTATTATTTACACCCTTTTTAACCCATATTTCTGCTGCATTCAAGCATCATTGCATTGCATTTAGGTTAGTTTTCAGTAAAACATCACAATTAGATTAAAAGCACGGATTCTACTAAAAGATGGCTTATTTTGCAAATATCTGCCATAATGGACAACGAAGGCAGGCGCAGGGCAGAAAAGTAGAAGAGCTGAACTGGACAAGCAGACGAAGAAGACGAAGCTGCCATGGATCTGTCGTGACAGCAGGGTGACAGCAGATTTATGAAGAGGAAAAGTAAAGTGGACCTCGATAGATAGAGAAAAATCTGCTCGTCTGTCGTGTGAAAGCCAAATATTTTTCCAAGCCCCGGATCAAAAGATATGTCAAGCCAAAGCTCAAGGAGAGGAATTCCCATAAAGCAAGGAGGCGGCTGAAAAGTAGGAATCCTTAGAGATTAAGCATTTATTAGAATCTTACTTTTAATTAAAGTTGTAATCCTTGTTAACTTAGAATACTTGAGCCCAAAGCTTATATAAGGGCATAGGTTTTAACCTAGAAAAAGATCCACACATCATACCCCATAACCGACATCTAAAACCCCTCCGCCGTTTACCCGTCGTTTACCTGTCACCGACATGTTCTAAATTCCACCTAGGGCCACGGGTTGTTTTGTAAAGTAGTTGCAAGGGTTGTTTTGTTTTAGGAATTTTCAGTTCAATAAAATAAACTTCAAGTTCTCTTATTTTGGTTATTAATATCTTGCAAGAGCATCGGGAGAGCATTGTGAGGTTATCCATTTACTTAGCATCGGGAGAGTTAAGTATACGAAAGAAATAAGAGCAAGTTCTCTAGTTTATAGTTGAACTATCTTGTGCCTAGGGATAGGGCAAGGTTAAGTGGCTAAAGAAGAATTCATACACTTCGGTGTTCATCCTTCGATTCACGCCGGGAGGTATCATCAAGACGTGATCATCGACAGACTTGGACCTAGGGATAGGCCAAGGCAGATCAGGGATTCTTGCCAAACTTGAAGAACGGAGTTGGTGTGTCTGCTGCCCGCGACAGCCAACGGACAGCCGCCGCGACAGGTGCTGTCCGCGACGGGCGCGTGACAGAACTGGATTTCTTAAAATCTGCAATACCTGCACTACTGAGCAATTCAATACCAGCCCATTCTCTCTATCTTGATTTCTCTACTTTTATTTTCCAGTATTCTTTATTATTTTCGTGACAATATCTTAATCTATTCTTTTCCCCGTGTGCAGATAGCGAAGGAAAGGGTTAGCCCAGTCCCTGTGGAGACGATATCTGATACTCTAGTATCACTTTATTACTTGCGATGTGTACACTTGCACTCAATTGCGATAGACACTTTTACACGCAACAACGGTAAAGAGGACTCAACTCCTGTCGGAAGCCAAATTATGGAACGCGTTTATCAAAAAGCGCATCATGCCGTCGTCACACAATACCACTGTTGATCAGCCAAGGTTAGCCTTAATTCACTCTATTTTACATGAGAGGCCCATTAATGTGGGCAGCTATATTCGCGAGAGCATCCTGGAGTGCGCACACCGGCCGACGGGATCGCTTTATCTGTCGTACCTCATCACAGCCCTCTACCGCGGCCATGGGGTACCTGAAGCTGCCACGGATATTAGAGTCCAAGGGAAGGGATGGATGGAAAAGAACATACTCAGCTTAATGGAGCTGACTGTTGCCACCCCTCTGTCATCATTTGATCCAGCTGCCACGACAGCAGACACGACAGAGCCGCCGGAGACTGAGCCTGCTGCCACAGAAGCCAGGCAGCAACCAGCAGCAGCAGCCCCGACCGACTCCTTGTTGAAGAATAACAGCTATAATAACTGTAATTCTTAACATAATAGGGTAAAAATTATATGACTCAGCACTGTAGTAGAAAGTTTGTTACTAGGGTTGTTATTTTCAGCTGTATAAGAACCCCGCGACATCAATGAAAAAAGCATCCCTTTCATCAACTTTTCACCGTTCGACCTTTCTCTTCTCACCATGGTTACCCCTATCACTACTTCGCTTGAAGCTTCCTCGCGTGAAGATTCCTCTGACCAATCGTTCTCAAACAAACGTATTAGTGTTCGATTGGATGAAACCAATTTTCTCCTTTGGAAGCAACAAGTGTTGCTGATGATACGCGGCCATGGTCTTGAGAGTTTTTTGGCTTCCACAGCTGCTCCACCACCCCAGTTTCTTCCTTCCACTGATTCTACTGCTCCTCCATCACTTAATCCAGCATATACGCGGTTTGTTCAGCAGGATAGTTCCTTGGCCTCGTGGCTCCTTTCCACAATCAGCCCGGAGGTCCTTCCTCGCCTTGTTGGTGCTGATACATCCTCCAAAATCTGGCAAATCATCACTGGTATGTACTCGCAACTGTCCACTACTCGTTTGATGCATTTACACTGTCGACTTAGGTCTATCAAGAAGTGTGATCTTTCGATGCGAGCATACACCATGCATATCAAAGAGATCTGTGATCTCCTTGCGTCTTGTGGCAGTTCGGTCTCCTCTATTGAGCAAATTGCCACCATTCTCAATGGTTTACCTCCCGAGTATGATCCATTCGTTGCAGTCATCTCGGCCAGCAGAGATCCTTATACAGTTGATAATGCAGTCTCTGTTCTCATAGATGCCGAGACACGAGTTGCTGATCCTCTGCGTATGCCTATTGGTATTCACAATACACAGTTTTCTGATGACTCTCGTCGTCGTGATTCACCCATGTACTCTGGTGGGCGTTTCAAAGGCAGGCCCAGAGTTCAATGCCAGGTCTGTGGCAAACTAGGCCACCTTGCTGATAGATGCTGGCATCGTTTTGACAGGGATTATAAGCCTAACACTTCTACTTCACCCCAAGAATCCTGCACCTACCCAGATCAACACCTGCTATGCTCCTGAACATGCTGAAGTTGCTTATGATCCATTTGTTACAACTGTTGCTCCAGAGCTTGCTGCTCCAGCTTCTACGACTGACTCCCCTCAGATCAACAGTCTCATGGCTACAATTTCCCCTTCCTCTTCGGTAACCTGGTTCCCCGACTCTGGTGCCACTCACCATGTCACTAATGCTTCAGGTACCCTGCACTCATCTCAACCTTATTCTGGTAAGGGAATGGTTCATGTTGGTGATGGATCCGCACTTGCAATATCTAGTGTAGGGCAGTCAGAGTTTCTTACTCCCACACATAGACTTAAACTCTCTCATTTACTTCATGTGCCTCAGATTACACGAAACCTTCTTTCTATTTCGAAATTTACAGAAGATAATAATGTGTACTTGGAATTTCATGCCCATTCTTGTTGTGTGAAGGATGAAGCTACTGGTTCGATAATTCTGCATGGCAAACAAGAAGGAGGTCTTTATACCTTCACTGGTGTTTCAGACTTTAGTTCAGCTCTCTCCTGCACAGTTACTCCTCCCTCCCCTTATTGGTTATGGCACCAACGGCTTGGTCACCCGTCCAAAGAAGTGCTTCAGCATACACTCAAAAAACAATTAGTATTAGATAAGCATACCATATGTAAGGCTTGTCAAGCTGGCAAGAGTCATGTACTTCCATTTCATGATTCTACTACAGTGCATTCTTCTGCTTTTGATCTAGTTGAAATAGACCTTTGGGGTCCTGCTGCTGAAAATTCAAATGGATTTCTCTACTATATTTCTTTTGTTGATCTTCATACGAGACACTGCTGGATCTATTTACTTAAAAGGAAATCTGAGGCCTCTGCAGCCTTTCACTTGTTTCATGCCCTTGTGTGTAACCACTACAATAGCACCATCAAAGCTATTCAAACAGATGGTGGCAGTGAATTCTTTTTCCTTGACAGTCTGCTTCCTTCTCTTGGCATTCAACGACGCGTCACGTGTCCCTACACCTCTCAACAGAATGGTGTTGTGGAACGCAAGCACAGGCATATAACAGAAATGGCCCTCACTCTTCTTGCTCAGGCATCCATGCCATTGAAGTTCTGGTCCTATGCAGTTTTAACTGCTGTATATATTATCAATCGATTGCCCAGCAAGACACTTGGTCACATTTCACCCCATCAGCTGCTTACATCCAAGGTACCAGATTACTCCTTTCTCAAGGTATTTGGTTGTGAGTGTTTTCCCCATTTGCACACTGTTCAACAACACAAATTATCCTTTCGATCCAAACCCTGCTTATTCCTTGGTTACTCCCCTAAACACCATGGTTATCAGTGTGTTGATGACACTGGAAAAATCTATATCACTCGAAACATGGTATTTAATGAACACATCTTTCCCTTCTCATCTTCTTTTATGCCCACTTCATCCACTTCTACTTCTACACCACCTTTCCCAAATATTCCTACCTCTTCCATCACTCCACCTTCTCCTGATATACCTTCTCCTACTCCACCACCTACTCCAACATCTGACTCTCCTACTATACCACCCACCTCCACTATACATGTATCTCCAGATGTCTCCCCTCCTGACACTACTACTACTCAAAATGACAATTCCTCTTCGTTAAACATTCCAGATCCTTCAATTCCCACTACCATTACCTCTACTGATCCTACTGAACCTATGCACCCTCCTCAACCCACTATTAACACTCACACTATGCTTACAAGGAGTAAACATGGTATTTTCAAACCAAAGATTTATCATGTTCAAGTGCATACTACTCCTACTACAGTTCATGAGGCTTTTCAAGATTCAGCTTGGTCTACTGCTGTTCATAATGAGTTCACTGCTCTCACAACAAATGACACATGAGACTTAGTTTCACTACCAATTGGTAAGCATGCTATTGGTTGCAAATGGATTTTCCGAATCAAACACAACCCTGATGGTACTGTGAATCGATTCAAAGCACGCCTTGTTGCAAAAGGTTATACACAAGTGCCTGGCTGTGATTTCATGGAAACATTTAGTCTAGTTGTTCGTTTTCCTACTATCAACATATTAATCTCATTGGCAGTCACATACTCTTGGCCTCTTCATCATATTGATGTCAATAATGCCTTTTTGAAAGGCGATCTATCTGAGGTTGTGTATATGCATCAGCCTCCTGGATTTGTTCAACTTGATTCTGAAGGAGTTCCTCTTGTATGCAAACTGAAGAAGGCTATCTATGGGTTGCTTCAAGCTCCCAGGAATTGGTTCGAAAAGCTAAAGCACAACCTGCAATCTCTTGGTTTTCAAGCTTCACAAGCTGACAGTTCTTTGTTTCTTCAAAAATCATCCTCCACTACACTCTATATTGTTGTCTATGTGGATGACATCCTCCTCACTGGCAATTCCACCACTGATGTTCAAACTGTCATTGATTTTCTCCATGATCAATTTACTATCAAAGACCTTGGCCAGCTTCAATTCTTCTTAGGCCTTGAGGTTCAACGCACAACTAAAGGGTTATTTCTACACCAACATCAGTATGCTACTGACTTGCTTAAGAAGACTGGATTTCTTGAATGCAAAGAAGCATCCACACCTATGGTTATCTATCCCAAACTCAGCAAACATATTGGTGAGCCATTGAGTGATGTTCAAGGCTTTCGCAGCGTAGTAGGAGCACTACAATACCTATGTCATACACGTCCAGATTTGGCCTATGCCGTCAATAAGGTAGCTCAATATATGCAAGTTCCCACTGATGTTCATTGGCATGTTGTTCAACGTATACTTCGTTACATCAAGACCACCCTACATTATGGTCTTTGGTTTGAATGTCAACAGCCTGATTCTCTTCTTCTTACTGCCTTCTCCGATGCCGACTGGGGTAGTGACATCGACGATCGTCGTTCAACTTCAGGCCATTGTGTTCTACTTGGCCATCATACAATCTCCTGGAGTGCTCGTAAGCAACGAGCTGTTTCACGCTCTACTACCTAATCAGAATATAGGAGCCTTGCTGACACGTCTGCTGAAGTTCTTTGGATTCGTTCCGTACTCACAGAGATGGGAATTCAGCTACTTGATGTTCCAATCATCTGGTGTGATAACACCAGCACAGTTTCCATGGCGGCAAACCCTACTCTTCATGCCAAGACCAAACACGTTGACCTCGACCTTCATTTTGTACGAGAAAAGGTGGCAACTGGTTCACCCAAGTAAACTATGTGCCTGCTCACTGTCAACTTGCGGACATTTTAACCAAACCCTCTGCAGTTCAACATTTTGAAGACCTTTGACGCAAACTCCATGTTCTACCACCTGCCTCTGCTTCTTCTTCTGAAGAAAAAAGAAATGATGGGAATGTTGAAGAATAACAGCTGTAATCACTGTAATTCTTAACAGAATAGGGTAAAAATTATATGACTCAGCATTGTAGTAGAAAGTTTGTTACTAGGGTTGTTATTTTCAGCTGTATAAGAACCCTGCGACATCAATGAAAAAAGCATCCCTTTCATCAACTTTTCACACTCCTCCTCCCAGATCCTAGCTGCTATCCAGAAGATGGAGGAACGACAGCTTGGTCTGATGAGCTTCATCAGGGATTTCACTACATCTACGGTACACTTTATCCAAAACTCTTTAAATTTCCCTGATGTCGTATTTCCCACCTTCCCTACACATTATTTTGCTGTACCAACCCCTGCCCACACCCCACCTACTGCCACACCACGGGCACCATCTACAGCATCAACACCAACACCTGCCCCGACAGCCGCTGGCAGCAATCGTGCTTAGACTTCTGCACGTGGAACGAAACGCAGAATGCCTTCGGAAGAGCTCGACGCCTTCATTGCCGGTTTCTCTTCTTCCTCCGTTTGGGCCGCCAGCGACAATGAACCCTCTGTTAAGAGGAATCTCTCAAAGGAGTTTACACCGGTGAAATGGCAGAAGAGAATGGCAGATAAGAACAAGCCGGACAGCGGCACCAGCAGCAGCAGTGACAGCAGTAGTGGCGAGGACAGCAGCAGCAGCTTAGAGGTCCAGGTTGTGGCACAACCCCCTCATATCTCCCCGACCAGAATTCAACCTCCGAGGGAGGCTAAAACAAAGAACACATCTGCCTCCCCCACCCGCCAGTTCAGAAGGCTCGTGCCCGCCGCCAGATCAGAGTCAGCAGCAGCAGTGACGACAACACTTAAAATTTGAGTTTCTTAACTTCTTTTGATGTTTGCTTATATATTTTGTGATGTACTATTTTTATTTTTATTTTATCTTGTCATTTGCATTGAGGGCAATGCAACCCTCGAGTTTGGGGTGGCATCCCTCCATTAATGGAGTCCATTTTAGTTTTAAAAATTGTGTCTTTTACTTAGTTTATTTTTTTTGTTCTAAAAAAATGAAAATATGAAAATTTTGGCTTAAGTCTGTGAACTGAACTTACCTATCGTGACAGCTCTGTCGTGGCAGTGCCTTTAGGATAGTTTTAGGAGCAGTTTAGAGCATTTCTATAGTTCTGAAAACTTAAACACTATTTGTGACTGTTATACTGCTTAGAACTCTTTTAGTCAACTAGAATAGGAAGCTTAGCACTTGAATAGCCCCTAGAGGTGCCTAACACTGGCTCTAGGAAAGAAGTTTAGCAAAAGAGACTCAACAGCCCTAGAGGTACCCGAAACCGGCTCTAGGAAGTTAGCTAGAGGTTCCCAAAACTGGCTCTAGTGAAACTTTAGCTTAAAAAAATAAATGAAATCGAGTCAAAACAAAAAAATCAAAGGAGCATAAGAAATGCCTTCAAAAGATAAACTTTGGCATAAAAATTCAAGTTAGAGGCTGAAATATTCTAGTGAAACTAAGAGAGTCTTGACATATAAATGTTCACAAGCATGCACACACTACACGAGGACTATAGTGAGACTCCAGACAAATCCTAAGTTATCCGACAGGGTGCTACCGTCACAGAGAACGAATGGAGGGTAAGGGAAAGTTCACTATTTTAAGCCAAAACAAAAATATTTTATTTTTCTTTTAGGTCTGAATTGCTTGAGGGCAACCAAAAACTTGAGTTTGGAGGTGTGTTGAGTGTGTAAAAGTTCTATTATTTACCCCCTATTTAACCCATATTTCTGCTGCATTCAAGCATAATTCATTGCATTTAGGTTAGTTTACAGTTAGACATCACAAATATATTAAAAGGCACAGTTTCTACTGAAATTGGTTGCTTTTGCAAGTTGTTGCTGTAGTAGATGGAGAAACAGGCGCTGGGCAGTGAAGCAGAAGAGCTGGAACTAGACGAGTAGTCAAGGAGGACGATGCTGCTATGGTTGCCGCCGTGACAGCAATGGACGACAGCAGTTTTGAGGAGAAGAAGCAAACTGGACCTCAACAGATAGAGAAAATTAAGCCCGTCTGTTATGGAAAACCAGTATATTTTTCCAAACCCTATATCAGAAGGAATGCCAAGCCCAAAGTTCAAGGAGAGAAAATCCCAAGCAAGAAGGAGGACGAGTTAATGCTATATTCTCTGAAGATTTAGTCTTTATTAGAGTTGTACTTCAATTTAAACTTGTATTCTTGCTATATTAGAAAACTTGGACCCAAAGCCTATATAAAGGCATGTAATTCGACCTAGGAGGGGACATCACCTATCTCTAGCCTTCTTCCCAAAACCCTAGCCGTTTTCATCCTCTCATCATGTTCTAAATTCCCCTTAGGGCCACGGGTTGATTTGTAAAGTAGTTGCAAGGGTTGCTTTTGTTTTAGGAATTTTCAGTTCAATGAAATAAAACTTCAAGTTCTCTTATTCTGGTTATTAACATCTTGCAAGAGTATCGGGAGAGCATTGCGAGGTTATCTATTTACTTAATATCGGGAGAGTTAAGTATACGAAAGGAATAAGTGCGAGTTCTCTAGTTTATAGTTGAACTATCTCGAACCTAGGGATAGGACGAGGTTAAGTGGCTAAAGAAGAATTCAACAACATCGGTGTTCATCCTTCAATTCACGCCGGGAGGTATCATCAAAGACGTGTTCATCGACAGACTTGGACCTAGGGATAGGCCAAGGCACAGCAGGGATTCTTGCCAAACTTGAAGTATGTAGTTGAGTGTTCGCTACCGCGACAAGCAACAGACTTTCGCCGCGACAGGTGCTGCCGCGACGGGGACGACGACAGAGCTAAATTTCCTAGATTTAGCAATATCTACACTACTGAGCAATTCAATACCAGCCCATTCTCTCTATCTTGATTTCTCTACTCTTATTTTACAGTATTCTTTATTATTCTCGTGACAAACTCTTAAATCATTCTTTTTACTTTCGTGCAGTAATTCAAGGTGAAGCTATTAGCCCAGTCCCTGTGGAGACGATATCCGATACTTCCGTATCACTTTACTACTTGCGTCGTGTACACTTGCACTACAATTGCGATAGACACTTTTACACACAACAATAGCCCAAGCCATAGAGGATATCAATGCTTGGCACCAGATGGGCGTGTTTACATCTCAAGGCATTTGTGTTTAATGAAAAATGTTTTCCCTTTGCAGGAAAACAAACACAAAGGTGTACAGGATCCAGTGTTGTTAAATCCTCCAAGATGACTGTTGTACATGGTGCGGCCATGTTATGTGCTCCAGTGACATCCTCCAGCTCTAATTCTAATTCTACTTCGATACTGCGTGGCTCTCCTAGTCAACTACACATGTCACAAGTTGTCTCAGGTTCTGTAAATGCCAATGATCGTGTCTCTCAGGCTCTTGAAATAAGTGATGGTTCCTCCAATGAGTCTGGTCAGCATGGTGATGAAGGTGTGTATGATAATGTGAATCAAGAATTGGAAGAAAATGTGTATGAAGATGAGAGTGGAGCTAATAATATACACCAAGAATTGGAAGAAGGGTTGCATGAAGGTGTGAGCAATGATTCAATTCCTGATGTCCCACCTGATGTATCTTCAGTCCCTATTGTCTCAGGTCATCACATGCTCACTCGAAGCAAGTGTGGAATTTTCAAACCAAAGTTATATATGGCTGCCCATGCAATTGAAGAAACAGAACCCAGTTCAGTATATGAAGCATTCAAATCGACCCAGTGGAGTGCAGCTGTTCATGCTGAGTTTGAAGCATTAGAAAGAAACAATACCTGGACGCTAGTGCCCTTACCTGAAGGAAGGACTGCTGTTGATTGTAAGTGGCTATTCAAGATTAAAAAGAATGATGATGTCACAGTGCAAAGACATAAAGCTAGGTTGGTGGCCAAGGGTTTTTCTCAGGTCCCTAGTCAAGATTTCCAGAAGACATTCAGTCCAGTGGTGAAAGCATCCACCATTAATGATGTTCTTAGCATAGCAGCTCACAAAGGATGGCCATTGAGACAGGTGGACGTTAATAACGCCTTTCTTAATGGTGATTTGCAAGAGGATGTGTACATGTACTAGCCACAAGGCTTTGGGAAAGAGGCTGATGATGGATCGATGCTTGTGTGCAAACTACAAAAGGCGTTGTATGGGCTTAGACAAGCTCCACACAAATGGTATTCAAAGTTAAGGGTCATCTTCTGAGTATGGGGTTCAGGAGTTCTCAAGCTGACACTTCAATGTTTATCAAACATGAGCAGGGACATGTAGTGTATGTGTTAGTCTACGTGGATGACATTATTTTCACAGGCAACGGCACTGTTGAAATCGAGGGTGTGGTCAAGCAACTGGGAGAGAAGTTCTCGTTAAAAGATTTGGGCAGCTTAGTTTTTTCTTGGCATTGAAGTAAAGCGTGTACGTGAGGTTGTTTTCTTGAGTCAAAGGAAGTACATACTGGAGCTTCTAGCCAAGGCACGCATGGATGGTGCTTCATCAGTTCCAACCCCCATGGTGACATCACTCAAGTTGTCTAAAGATGCTGGTAGCCCATTAGAAAATGCAAAAGAATATCGAAGCTTGATAGGCTCGTTACTATATGCTTGTCACACTTGCCCAGACATAGCATTTAGTGTAAATAAGTTAGCACAGTTTATGCATGCTCCTTGTGAACAGCATCTTGTTGCTGTCAAGAGAGTGTTAAGATACTTAAATGGCACACTTGATCACGGATTGGCATTCTCACCTACAACAGACTCGTTTCAATTGGTGGCATTTTCTGATGTTGACTGGGTGAGAGTGTAAATGATCAACGGTCAATTTTTGGGAGCTGTTTATATTTAGGAGGTAACCTTGTAATGTGGGGCTCGAAGAAACAAAAAATTGTCTCTAGATCAACAACAGAAGCTGAGTATCGAAGCTTGGCAGACACAGCTTCTAATGTTACCTAGTTGAGTGCATTGTTGAATGATATACAGGTTGATCTTCAAGCAACGCTCGTGATATGGAGTGACAATTCTGGTGTCATAGCCATGAGTGTTAATCCAGTTTATCAAACAAAGGCTAAGCACATTGAGCTAGATGTGCACTTTGTAAGAGAAAAGGTGACTGACAATAAACTAAAGGTGAATTTCGTTCCGTCTAAGCATCAAGTAGCAGATGGAATGACAAAAGCATTGTCCAGAGAGTACTTCAGCTTGTTCAGAAGAAGATTGGGAGTGGTTTCATTTTCAGAACTTGAAGAAGGAAAAAAGCAGGGAGCATGTTGAACGTAATAGCTAGGGTTGATGCAGTTAGGTGGTTGTTAGAATTGTTGAGTCAGCAAACTGTTGTAACCGGCTAACCAAGTCTGTTAGTTTGTTAGCAGGCCATTCTAGTGTCTATATATGTACACCTTCTTCATTGAAGTAAACCATCTTGATCATCAATAAATCATCTTCAGTTTTTCTATTCTTTTGTTATTTCAACACATCAGGTTCCGAGAACTATATCTCGTACATTTGATACGTTTTCATTTAGAACCTTGAATAGCTAGCTTACCTTTCTCTCTCTTTTTCCTTGTAGCAGAATCATAAGTGGAAACCTCAGCTTAAATACCCAGTGCTTCAAACATCTTTGAGGGCAAAGCCTCCCAAGGTCAAAAGTTCTATTGAACTTGAGCAGGAGGAACTTGAAAAATCACCTAAATTTAAAGCAAGGCCATTGAAAAAAAAGGTAAATATACCTCAAGTCTGCATTATATAATATAACAACCATATCTGCTTGCGAAAGTAACTCTAGTTTCTGCTTTCTATAGAAATTTGAGAGCAAAAGAGAATTGAGAATCTTTTGTAATGCACAGGAATAAGTGACTATACCTCAAGAATTTCATTTTGCAACGCATGAGAGGATACCACCACCCGTGACAGTTTTTGATGTATTTGATAAGGTTGAGAGAGTGGTCGGAGCCATCACCCACCAAAGAAGGTAGCCGAAATAACAGTTATTATGAGATAAAAGTGAGATCGAGACAGTTCAGAGTCAAATTAATATTTTGTTTAAAGTTTATGAGTCAAATTAGAAATTAACCCATTTGACTAACGTGCCACGTCATCAAACTAACGGGTGTTAACGGCACAGTGACCAAAATAGAACAGATCAAAAACGTAAGTGGCAAGAATAACCTTTTTTTCAAAATTGGTGACCAAAATAGAACATAACCCAAACAAAAGGGAGCTCTGATGAAGTTTACCCTAAAAAAATTACTTAGATTCACCAACTTTCAACCAAGTATTTAGTGTTCGAATTCAACTCACTTGATAGCTTGAATTCAGCTCGACAATAACCAAATTAAATTTATTTATTTTTAAATCAAACACAAATAACATACAAATACAAGTGTTTCACTTACACCCCAATAATCCAAATCCCTCCCCCCCCCCCCCCCCCCCCTTGTAGGTAAGAGGCATGAGGATTGCACAAATTAATTAAACAAAATCCTTTTTTAATTATGCCTGAATTATGCTTCTTAAACTGGGGAGAGCGTTGGCATTACTATATATACTAGAAGATGCAAATTGCAATGGATGGTGCTAATGTTTATACAAGAAACCTGGGGAGCCCTACTTTGTAACCATAACGTTGAACATCCTCCTGGACTTTCTGCCTATATTCCCTAAAGCTAAACTTGGTGTAAACCGAGGGCTTGGTGTTGCTGCAACTCTCTATCACCGTCTCATACGATGGGCAAAGGAAATATGCAGCCGAAAACCTTTCTTTACTTGGATGCGTCACCACACAATGTTCAACACTTGTATAAAAATCATTGCTCCAAGCCTGCGTGCGTGCACAAATAAGTTAACATGAGCTTTGCCTTGCTAGTATAGGGTTAAACAAGTTTTATATGAATGATATTGATCACCTGAAACAAGTCTCCAATGTTGATGATTAAAGCCTGGGGATTGGGTTTAACAGAAATCCATTCCCCATCTTTCACTAATTGCAATCCTCCAACCTCATCTTGGTGCAATATGGTGAGGAAGTCGCTGTCGGTGTGCGGCATTAGACCGTAAATGTGGTAAGGAATGGAGCAGGGTGGGTATCTGTTGAGTCGGAGGTAGCAAGTGCTTGCCAAACAACTTTCCTGAAAAAGACTCCAATTCTGACCTAACTTCTCTGCCAAGATCTCAGCTAGTTTTTTAGCAAGACTGCCAACTTTTGTTGCAAACGCTTCCATTGACGAGCTGCTTAACACATAAATACTACATGGTATAAGTATGTAGGTTTGAAGAAATGAAAAAGGATCTCCCAACCATGAGGAGGTGGGTCCAGTAGGGAATATAAATATTGATGATCAAGAAAAGGGGACCATTCCAATGGAATAAACTTGTGATTATCACGTCGGCATAGATAAAAAAGCAGAAGAACATGCATGTTACGTTGAATGGGTTTGATGCTGATTTTTCATACCCCAACTTTTTGACAGGGTGCAATGTAGCACCAACTTGTCCACCAGAAATTAATCCCAACATTGAACTGTCTCACTAAATCTGAGAAAAAGCTACTGAAACGTTGCAGCTTATTTCCACAAAGAGGGTGACACCTCACACATTTATCCTGATCTTTACACGTGATAATAACTCAGTCTGAAGCTTAGTCCCCAGTACGAGTTGACAGATAAAAGCAGGAGTGCAGGACCACCAACTCTGGCCATAAAAAAAATAATTGTCTGAGCCCGGGTTCGAACCGGGGACCTCTAGTGTGTGAGACTAGCGTGATAACCAACTACACCACCCAGACTCCTATGTACATTATGTGTTATCACTTAATGTAAACGCAACTTGCTAAATCAAATTAAGATGGATACAAAAAAATTGTCTTTCCTTCTATCTTCAAATGCAATATAATATAATACGTCTAATAACATCCTAGGTTGCTACATACTGATAAATTTTAGGTGAAACTCTTGTATGTATCTCCAATTTTTCAAAACTTTGTTAAAATAGAAAACCACATGGATAATATTGAGGAAATTTATATTGTTGTACTAACATTGAAATTTTAACTTTCACTGTGTTTGGGAGGATAACACATGTTCTTATAAGATTTTTTTAAAAAAATAATTCAATCAAAATTTATCTCAATGAAAAATGACCCCTAACTATTATATTATTAATTTATCACTAATATGGTATTTGTAAACCATATGTTCTATGGCTGTTTAGAAGAAGAAAAAAAAAAGAGAAAATTTTTGTCATTATAATTTTAAAACTTGTTAAAAACTACTTCAACTCTGTCCAAATGATTGATTTAACACTCTTTTAATTTCGATAATACTCCTCCTTTCTCTTTTAAATTGAATATCCAATTCACTTATTTAAAATTGTTTTGTCATATAATGTATCTCTTTTTTTAAAATGAAAATATTTTATACCTTCAGTGAAATATTAATTCTAGCCAAACTTGTAAAAAAATTATAATTATTCCACTCAAATAATATTAAAGTATTGAAATGTTCAAATTTTAAGTTTATTTAATCCATTTTGTTAGTGAAAATGTAAAATAATAAAACCTTATCACCTATAATCACATATTTAACAGCTCCGCTAATCAAGCTTTAAGCTTGAGTTCATATTATATATAATAATAACTAGTGATTCTCATAAGTATATATAGATTCTCGTTTGTATACTCCTTATTTGTTCAAAAAATGCTATACCTGAAAATTTTGAAAAAAAAAATACATTTCTTAGGTTTAATCATAGCTGCCTACTTAATTACTAAAAAAATTATACAATCTTAAGCTTAGACACAATTAAGTTTAAAAAGAGTTTATTAATATTACAGGAAGTGGAGGTAGAAAAAGAGTATGAATTTGAGTCTTCTTGTGTTGCCTCGTGGTTATAATAGTTGGGTTTTTCCAACAAGAAAAACTAGTAAAGTATATATGTGTTGTGTGGCTAACTCAAATTACATGCCGACATGAAATATCAGCAGTTATACACAATACAAATTATACTAACAGAAAAAACGAAAGGCTTAACTGTCTTAACTGTGAATACGAACAACTGGTTTTGTAAGCTCATTAGTTGTTTGGTTATAATTACCGGATTTGCTGAAAAGAAAGGAGGTAAGGAGATGGAGAGAAAAAGATATGGTTTAACGAAACATAAAACATTTAAAAAACCTACCTTGAAATATCGGTGATGGGGATGTGAAAAGCTTCAGACCATGATAATTGCCCTAGCGAAGTAGCAGTTGGGGTGCCCCAACGGTAACTACCATCGGAGAAATTCAGGAATTTGTCTTGGAAAGGTTGCTTCAACACTCTCACTTGCTCCTCTCTAAACTTTTGCAATAACTCCATCGATATCCCATGGTTCATCACTTGAAAAAAACCCCACTCATGTGCTGCCCTACTTATCTCTTCCTTGCACTTTTCTTTCTCCGCCTCCTTCTGGCTTAAACGGCTGAGATCAATCAGTGGAAGCTCGCGTTCCTCCACCGTGACAAGGCGGAGGCGGTGGTCGTCGGCGGTGTTAGCGAAGAGGGGCTTGTAGGTCTCGTGAAGTGGGGGGTCTGGATCCATGGCTGAGCGAAGAGAGGAGGTTAGAAATGGGTAATAATAAGCGGCTTGTAGCCTGTAGGGTAGTGAAAGAGAATGGAGACAAACAAGATTTTGGTTCTTTGGAAACTTTAATATGGGGTTTCCTTTTCTTTTTCTCTCGTTTTAGACTTTGGAGACAAAGTTAGATTGCATGTCTTTTTGTGTACACTCGAATTTTTCTTTCTTTTTCAGTGTTCTATTTATACTCTCAATTAGTGAAGTTTAAGGTTAAAATTTAAGGTTAGTGTCCAGAGAATTAGATGTGAGATGTATTTTGTAAGTGTTAAACTTAGAATTTAAATTTTTAGTGTTATAGCATAGAAAGAGACACAAAAAAAGTAGAGAATTTTTGTCTACTATTTTATGTACCCTAACACTAAAAACTTAAATTCAAAATTATAAATCTTAAACTCTAAAATACATTATATTCTAATTCTTTAAATTCTAATTCTAAACCCTTATCTTAAACCATAAAATTATTTTTATAATGTGAACATAAATATAACACAAAAAAATAGATAATTTCTATTCCTCTTAACACGTGAAGTCGTGAACTCGTCTATCTCTATTTATTTTTTCTATCCTTTCTAATTTCTTCTTCTCCAACCCTCCAATTTGTTTATCCCAATCCAATATTACATTGAAATCATAGGCTTTTAAAACGCAGGTGACACCTTTTTTCCAATTAAAAAACATTTCATTTATGATCAATAAGATTTTAAAGCTTTAGAAAACGAAATTAGAAAATTTTAAATCTTCTTAGAGAATATGTTGAAAATATTAATAAAATTATATTTGATTTTTGACAAATGGTATATTGAAAAGGTTGATATATTTAAAATAAAAAGGTGAAAAATTACCTTTCACATGGTACCTTTTTCTAAACAAAAAAAATCTAGTTATTATTTGAAGTTTATATTTTAATATACAAGTAAAAAATACACACTTTATTAAAATCTAAAATTTATATTTCTAAATATAAACCCTAAATTATAAACCATACATTCTAAACTCCTAAACTTAAAACTCTAAACTAACATCATAAATCTTAAATTGAATAAATTTGTGTAAAGTTTATTTTACATGTACAATTCGTGTTTCAAAACTTTTCCTTATTTTTTTAGCATTCTAACTCAATTACAAAGTAGTGTATATTTTTTTTGATCGGCAAAAAAGTATGATTTTATTAATAAGCATCATACAGTGCCATCATACTCCATGGCCTCATTAAAAACTTCCCTACACCTAAATGGAGGAAAAGAGTACCGAGAAGTATGAGATAAAGAACAAACGCTAAAAACAACCAAACAAACACGAAAAAACTAAAGCAAGAAACCAAAACACAAAACATTCACGCTAGCATGCAAAACCAAGATGTGCGATCAACACCACCCCTCGCCAAAGAGTCATCCAAGCAATTCGCTTCTCGATAAAAACATGAAAACATGAGCTCAACAATAATCCCCCTCGAATGCAATTTTCAAGCTAAAAGATGTCGTCAAGCACTAACAAAAAAATGGTCCGATGTTGCGTGTTTCCATATTATTCGATCCTCATACTTTTAACAAACCACACCACGCCACTCTATCGACAAAAAGGAAATCACACACCACAACCAATGAATAATTCCACCATACCTCGTTATAGATTGCCACACCACACATCGCCTATCAAACTCGCTTGGTCCCCTCCCACACACGGTACGTATACTCCTACTATACCACAAAAACAGACATCCAAGAACCGAGCAAATTCGTCTCCTCTCTCGAATGTCAAAAACATCTAAAGAAGGCGTAAACACATAAACAAAATCATTCGTAAACCATATCTTATTCAACATACCATCACTTGATGTCTTAATTTAGTCACATATAAAATGACCACCGCACACCTTTGTTGTCTCAAAAAGCGTTGAACCGATTTACGCTTTAACGCTGAACCAATCCCTCTCACATTCCACGACCACAAACACAACGCTCTTTGCAATTATTTTCGTTCTCGCGCTTCAATCATACGCGCGATATCCTTTACAATTTTTTGTTCGTTTCCAATTGTTTTCACCCCAATCAGTTTACCCAATTTCAATGTTTCCTCTACTTCTCTTAAAATAATTCGTTTTCGGTTATAGAAGTCTGAATCTGACAAAGAGCCATTAGCAATTACCTCTGATGATTTTTGGTTTTTCTTCGGACGACCTCTACCCTTTTTTACCAGCTTCGCTTCAGCCTCACCTCGCTCGCCAGGCGATAAAAAACTCAGTTCGATTTCTGAAACATATCGTAACCTTCTAAACTCTCAATTGTATTCAATTGTTTGAGCCTTATTAGCCCTTGGAATTTCTATCCTTGACCCATCAACACGTGGGCTCAATTCATCAGCTACTAGTTCTTCGGCAACTAGTTCAGCACACGGTACTCCCACATTGTTTGGAAAAACATCCACCACAGCATCACTCGGCAAAACATCCAGAATTCGCTAACTTTCCCTTTCACGATGGACAAGGCTTACATCTTCATCCGCCATCCAACTTGCCGTCCTCATGACACGCCAATCCTCCCTCTTGTTCTCATTCCACATACGATCAATTTGGCTCGATCCCAGAGCCGAATAAGAGAAAGAATTGGGTACCACTGTATCATTTGCTGACCTCCCACTTATAGACACTTTAATCGGGCTGTACATATCCATGTTCAAATCCTCAGTACACACTATATCTTCCGAGCAGTTTGCCGCCTCACAACTACAATCACACTTAGGGCCAATCGTTTCCTCAATTTCTGTAACGCGAATTGTGAAGACGTTATCATTTATGTGCAAGTCCATTACTTCATCTATGTGTGAAATCCAGTCGGTTTCGATATGAAATCGACATCGTTCAAACGTCGAAGGCGCCAAAGTCTCAATGTCAATCCGTACGAGTTCGCCCCAAGTCGCTGCAATATTCTGAAATGTTTCTTCAGACCATCCATGAATAGAAATTCCACTTACTGAAAGCCATACCCTTCGATTCGGTAAAAATGATGTAGGCGACCATTCAATTAAATTTTCAAACCATGTTTCTAGACGCATAGTCTCCAAAATTATCTTTCTTGATTCTTTATCTTCAAACATGAATAAAACAAGAGAGCCCGCAACTCGCATCAACGTAAAACCTGTCAATTTCGCCATTGTAATCTCATTTGCAAGATATGCTATTTGTCTGGGTTGACGACAAAAACCCAAAGTGCAATTTTGTGAAATTTCCCATTTATCGGCATCAACAACCCCATCCACACATTTGTGTTTTTCTTCCACTCTAGATTGCTCTTTCGCTGTGATCCGATCATCACCATCCCCATCCTTGTTAAGCCGCCTCACTAGATTCCTTTTGTAATTGTTCGTATGATCATGATCATCCCACTATTTCTGGATCTCCTTGTTCGTCCTTGAATCAGTGTTATCACGTTTTCTTCTCCAAAACGTATCCCTACTCTCCCTTTGTGCCATCATTACCTTTAATTTGTATCCGTAAAGCCGAAATCCACGAAAACGCTCTATGATTCGATCCGCATCCACCTTTGACCTCAAACGTACAAATCTGAATCTAGTTCCATCTCTCGCTCTCTTTCTTGGTACAAACACATCCACAACCACTCCATGTCTGTCGAAAACTTGCCAAACGCCTTTCCAGTGTAGTTGCTCCGGCAAGTTTGATACAAAAACCGTCCAAACTCTTTGAATATGATTTCTCGAGCTCGTTTTCCTCACCATTAAGGTTGCGTGCGCGCCTCTAATTCTTACTTGAAATTTCAATTGTGCATACAGTTTTATTCAGAAATATTCACAAACACATGGTGTGCACACATCAAATCCAATCCATTTTCAATTCTCATGCAAAAGATGAATGCAAGCATTGATACACAATGTTTCGTAGTCTCCAAGTGCAAACTATATGCAGTGAATCGTGTTGTTAATTGGTGTTGCGGTACTATGCTAATTTGATAGCGGCCAATCACAAAATTTTCATAGAATTTGCATATATGAGTAGTATCTTAGTTTAGTTTTTCCCTTATTTTAAATAAAAAACTCAAACAACCTTAGTTATATATAACGTCATATGACTTGTAATATTAAATTAACAATGAATATTGTTATTAAATATATACTTTAGGTAAAGAAAATATATATGAAAATTTATTAAACGAATATCATATGCAGTTACTGAGTCAAGATCAAATATTAGCAAAGGCCAAGATATTGAATTAAAAAATACAAAAGCTTATTAAGTAATTAAACTCAAAATTCATGGGGAAAGACCTAAGTTGAATAATTTTTAAACTTATGGGGACCTAAATTGTTATTGGGCCAAAAAAATTAAAAATATGAACTCATTTTTTTTAGTTCAGCCCCTACTTAATTATATATTTAATAAGATCTTATATTTTTAATTTAAATTTTTATTTTTGACAAGGGCCAAACTATTATTAGACTAAAATTTATCAAATATTTTAATTTTATAACAATAGTCGGGGCACCTTGTGTCCCAAGGGAACTCCGTTGCTAATCATAGGTTGAATAGTAAATGATCTATATACAAATCAATTAATATCGTTTTTAATACTTAAGTAGTGTTTTATAAAAAATCAATTTTATTAAAAAAATACAGATATCACAATTATAAAAGGACATACTCAAAAATTAAACTATTACAAAACAAATATCACATTTATAAAGAGGTCGATATTGCCTGCACCGCACCACGAAGGCATATATATATAGTGCGTGAATGGTTGTTGTCCTTTCTAAATTTTTTAGCATAATAATATTTTGAGTCATTTTTAGTTTAAATATTTGTTAAGTAAGATTTTTATTCTTTTTAAATTTTAAATTTAAAAAAATTAATAAACTTTTACCCCTCCTAATATTTATCCTAACTCTAACCATCACCACAACATTCACATTCCCTTGTTTGATATTAGGCAATGATTTGCATCTCAAAATACACAAAAATATAAGTGCCCAATTAAATTTGATTCTTCTCTAAACCCAATAAGTGGTTCAAGTGAAAAATGGATGATGTTCATCCTACGAGACACGTGTTCAATCGTTTTGTCTATAATGTGTATGCATTGTCAAAAGGTTAAGACGTATATGAACAAATACTAACTTATAGTCACCTTTAGATTATTCAAAAAAAATTGATTCTTATTTGTTTTGGTTAGCTTTGATTGATTATATACTTTAATTAAGCAATAATGGCTAACCAAAAAACATTAATTTCTTGTGTAAGAAAATGGTTAAGGAAGACTTCAAAGTAAACTGAGGATTCATACAACTTTCTCACCACTTCCTATATTTCATATCAATTAGAAGGAGCCTTTAAGTAAATGATGAGGAAAAACTAGATTCAATGGAGTATAGTTTCAACAGTGTCTCGATGTTTTGGAAGAAACTAAGGCGTGAGCCGATGTACATTGAGAATCGCCGACGGGTATGGACTCTGTTCATTACAAATATATTGAGTGGATCAGTGGATTGATCAAAGCTAAGAGGGGGATGAATTGAGTTTTTAAAATTTGTTGGAGAAAGTGGAATGCCTAAATTGAAGAACAAGACAATTTAGAGTGGTTCAAGTTCCAAATGAACTCTACATCCACTACCTTTGCTACCACTAAGGATTTTCCAACAATCCACTAATTTCTCTTCCCCTTTTCAAGGCTTAGGAGGTAACCTTTACAATACCGGTCAAATTTTCTACCCAAAATTTGACCAAACCCTCACTAGGATACAAAGAAGAATTTTAAGGTAAGTAGAATATCTCTCAATACAAATTTGCCCCTTTTGGTACAAGCACTCAACCCAAATTGGAATACAAGATTGGAATTACACACAACACAATTTGGGATTTTACAAGAATGAGAAATTAGGCACTTTGAGCTTGGATTTTTGTATAGATGTTTCTCTTGGATGCAATAGTTGTTGCTGGTCTTCAATATGCTTGATTTTATACCTTATCCATTAATTCTAGCCGTTTGGGTGGTTAGGGTATTGATTATAGCCGTTGGGACCCTCTATTTCCACCATAAATGCACTTCTGTAGCCTACCGTATCGGTACATGGGAAGGCGTATCGATACCTGTCTCAAAAAAGAAAGAGCCGTTGCACAATTACAAGAGGGGCAAATCGATACGCGTGTAAGCATATCGGTACGTGATAGGGATCCGTTTTGATACGGATAGAAGCGTACCGATGCAATTTTTACTTCAAAGCTCACTTGAAGAATTCGTATCGATACGAGAAAGAGCGTGTTAAGTTTATAGCGCGCTCGAATCGATCTTCTAAAACTGTCAAGAGGGTTGAATTGAACTCCCGAAAGAATTGGCTAAAACTGATAAAAATGATAGACAATTTGCACGATGATTTTAGAGTGGTTCGACTTTCTAACCAAAGTCTACATCCACTACCTTAGCACACCACTAAGGATTTTCCAATTCACTAATATGAATTCTTCCTTTTGAGGCCAAAGGGATAACCTTACAACCCTATCTTTTCAATGGCTAAGATAGAACCACTCTAGTTTTTTTCTTAGGCTAAACTAGAACCTCTCCCTTTTACAAGGTAGTTTGTGTAAACAATTAAAACCTCACAAGGTGGGTGTCTACAAGAATTAAGCTCACAATAGTGTAAAGAATAAAACAATAAAAAACACTCTTTATACAATATATACAAGAGAAATGAAGAATAAAGACTTAAATGTTATTTCTCTTGATCATGAAGCTTGGATATTGTCTCTAACGATCTTCAAGTGTCCCAATGTTGCTTTTATAGTGTGGAATGATATTCTAGCCGTTTATGACCGTTGGAGATGTTTTGGAGCCGTTGGGAAGTCATAAAGTCGAACTTTAAATTCTCACCTGCACAGAGGTTTCGAAACCTTTACCAGAGGTTTCGAAACCTTAAGGAGGAATTTGTAAAAACTAGTCGTTACAAGGCTAAGGTTTCGAAACCTTTGCTAAGGTTTCAAAAACAGCGGCATTCTGCCCAGAAAGGTTTCGAAACCTTATAGGGATGGTTTCGAAACTTTCACTTAAAAACCCAATTTTGGCTAATTTTTAACTTTTAAATGTATATTCGATATAGTTGCAAAGTCAAAACATTTTAAACATATTCTTCAAGTTTTAAGGACTTTTGAATTATTTTTGAAATCTTTAAACAAGTCCAAAACATTATTCACCTAATTATTATATCAAAATGTTTATCAACAGAGCGTATCGGTACGGGACAACCAACTCTTTAAAAGTCTGTTACCTAACAACTGACACCAACGGTCAAAAACATTTAAGGCTTCTGAATTTAAAATTCCATTAAATCAGTATCGATACGGGAGATACCGTATCGGTACACCATTCAAACTCAATGTGATTTTATAGAGAGAGCGTATCGATACATATACAATATGTTTTGATACCCTATTTCAATACGGTAAGGGGCGTATCGAAACACATTTCTCTAGTGGCCAAGTTGGTAAAAAAGGTATCGATACGTCAAGGAGCGTATCGATACGCATAGACGATTTTCAATAGTTTGACCTTGGAACACTTAGAAAATTATTTTGGACTTTGAGTTTTTCAAACTAGAGTAAAGCCTTGTTGGTTTGAAAACTTTTGAGGGACTTAAAAATCTATTTCAAGTTTTTCAATTTAATCCTTAAAACACTTTGTTATATCAAAATCAAACATATATTTTCAAATCTCCCCCTTTTTGATATAACAAAACCAAAACTTAAAATTTTTTAAGACTTTTAAAAAACTTTGGAAAATAACTCCCCCTTAATGTTAGCTAGGTAAAATTTAAGTTTAAAATTTTAAGTGAGCTTGTTCCCTCTCCCCCTTTTTGTTAGATCAAAAACAAGAGACATAGGCAAAAGGCATAAACAATAACCAAGCAACATATAATAGATAAACATTATGTTCATAAATAAGGAAATATCAAAATAAAATCCAAATAACAATAATCAAAGCATAGGTTTTAAACTTAATCCTAAAGAACATAATTCAAAGTGCATAAATAGAAATCCTAAATGACATGAATGGAATGGAATGCAACGACAATCTACTACTCTTCTCCATCGCCATCTTCACCGTCATCTTCGTTGGCATCATCATCATTCCTCCTAGATTGACGCCACTCAACATGAAAGGCCATGAGAGAGATGTTCATCAAATTGTGCCCTGACTCGATGGATGAGATATGCTTCTCCACATTTGGCATACGATCTTCTAAGCATGTGAAGCGCGTGTCTATGGTGGCAAACCCCGAATTCATGACTTGATCCATAGAAGCAATCACCGTGTGTAAACTCGTGAATTGTTCATTGAGAAAAGTCATAAGAGCATCCATGGAAGGTGGAGGAGGAGCTTGAGGATTGACAATCTCTTCGAGAATCGCATCGCTAGGAAGCTTGGAGAGACGAAGCCAACTACCGTTGAAGTAATGAAACTTCCCCCTAGAAACAGATCTCTCATCAATGGGATTGATGATGTGTGTAGGATAGTCGTGAGAGCAATCAATCTCCTTTTGAGTGAAGAAATAGCTTAAAGCGGTGCCATATGTGAATGAAGTGACAAGAGTTATATGGCAGTGTTGCACGAGATAGACAATCTCCGCAAACATGATGCGAGCAAGATTAGGTTGTTGTCTCTGGCGAAAGCATCGAATCCAAAAGTCATCAAATTGGCGGATGGTTGAATACTTTCCTCCCGAAGGCCTAAACCACCAAGTAATCATCAAGTGTAAGATTCGATCTTGAGCATTGAGAACGGTCACGAAACCCCCCCAAGACATGGCCAAGAGAATTCTCATCTTCGATACCTCATCCTCTAACTAAAAAACAACACAAAGAGATGGAACATCTACAATAATCTTTTTGCCCATGAGATAGGAGTTAACGGAAACAACATTACCCGAGGGATCAGCAACGCACTTGGCATTAGCATAGAATATCAAAACCAAATTGTGAAAGAAAAAGCCCGGGATTTGTAGAAAATCCATAGCTTTCCATTCTTGGAGCAAAGGTAAGTAGACAAACTTGGAGCGTTCCGAATTAAGAAAAGGAACAGAAATTACCCTCTCCGATCGGATTTTGTAATTTTGAAAAGAGCAAAAGTAGTTGAGTTCCCTAGTGGTTCTAAAGCATCTTTGATAGATAAGGGTCAAATTAGGGCGAGTACCATCTTCGGGATTGGATGCTTCACCGACTTTGCTAGTACGCGAAATTAGGGCGAGTACCATCTCCGGGATTGGATACTTCACCGACTTTGCTAGTACGTGCTCTCTTTTTGGGTGCCATTGTCTAGAGAAGTTGATCAAAACAATGTGTATGCATTATTTTTCTCATTCAACCCATGGAAAATTAATAATCAGGGTTTTAAAAAAAATTGAAAGGCAAATCAAAAACAAAAAGGTTTGATAAAGTTTGTTTTTGAAAGAGCAAAAGAAAACAAAAAGAATTTAAAACGAAAAATCACAAAGAAAATAAAAAAAAGAAAAATAATTTTATACCTTGATATTGATATAGAGAGAAATGGATGAAGAACTTGCACCAAATTGATGGAGAGCTTTAAAAGCTTGACTTGATGTTGTAAAACCCTCAAGTGATTTTTAGTTTTGTGGTGAAAATATGAGGGATTGAGAGGCTTTTTATAGAGTAAAAACAACTAGGGTTTTGAAATTTTAGTTTTGGTAAAGTGAAACTCTTTTAATGCCATTAAGTAGTTGTCTGCGCAATCGAGTATCGATACGCCAAAGGGTGTATCGATATAGGGGTAAAATGGTAATTCCCTAGAAATTCGTGTCAAGGGACCGTATCGAAACATATATCATCCGTATCGAAACGTTCACAGCTCATATCGAAACGAGTTTAACCGTATCGATACCCGTAATAGAGAAAATATAGTCTGGTCAACTAATGAAGTACTCGTATCGATACGCATTAAGGCCGTATCGAAACCCTATGCCCATAAATGCATTTTTGGCTTTTAGAACAACCAAAGGCTCGACTCTAACACCTTCTAAATGAATGCAATTGATGAATGAGCAAGTCTAAGTATATACAAATAGAAGCATACTCCCTCTAGCTATAAGCATGGTTTCTATCAAGATCAACAACACATAATCATGCATTTGCACAAATTCAAGCAATTTTAACCTCAAAAGAGTCCTAAATGGTCAAGATAGGCTAGTTAGACCTAACTCTCTCCTAAGGGACCAAAAACGCTCTTTGTCTAGAGGTTTGGTAAAAATGTCCGCTAGTTGGTTCAAGGTGTCAACATACTCTATAACAACATCTTCTTAAGGACATAATCTCTAATGAAATGATGCCTTATTTCTATATGTTTGGTTCTAGAGTGTTGGATGGGATTTTTGGTTAGGCATATAGCACTAGTGTTATCACACTTAAGGGGTATGGTTTCAACTTTAACTCCATAATCTAAGAGTTGTTGCTTCATCCAAAGGACTTGAGCACAACAAATCCCTAAGGATATGTACTCGGCTTCGGTGGTAGAAAGAGCTACACTATTTTGTTTCTTAGAGAACCAAGATATGAGCATACTACCTAAGAATTGCCAAGTTCCCGAAGTACTTTTCCTATCAATTTTACATCCCCCATAATCCGCATCCGAATAAGCATGAAGGTTGAGTTTCTAGGGTACCAAAGACCTAGACAAGGAGTATCTCTAAGGTACCTAAAGATTCTTTTAACGGCTATAAGGTGAGACTCTCTATGACTAGCTTGAAACCTAGCACACAAGAAAACACTAAACAATATATTCGGTCTACTTGCGATAAGGTAAAGCAAAGATCCAATCATAGAGCGATAAAGCTTAGAGTCAACACACTTGCCTCCTTCATCTTTTTCAAGCTTGGTAGATGAGCTCATTGGTGTAGCTTGAGGCTTTGCATGCTCCAAGCCAAACTTCTTGAGCATAACTTTCACGTACTTTGCTTGATTGATGAAGGTTCCATCCTTCCTTTGTTTGATTTGGAGTCCCCAAAAAATGAGAGCTCCCCCATCATGCTCATCTCGAATTCACCTTGCATTAGTTTAGCAAACTCTTTGCAATGACACTCATTAGTATATCCAAAAATGATATCATCAACATATATTTGCACTACTAAAAAGTTTGAAAGCCTTTCATACCAAGCTCTAGGAGCTTGTTTTAAACCATAAAGTGCTTTGGTTAGCTTAAAAACATGATTTGGAAATTTTGAATCTTCAAAACCCAGTGGTTGTTCCACATACACTTTCTCATTTATAAAACCATTTAAAAATGCACTTTTCACATCCATTTGAAAAAGCTTGAAATTATGATAACATGCATATGCAAGCAATATCCTAATAGCTTCCATTCTAGCTATGGGTGCATAGGTTTCATCAAAATCTATTCCCTCTTCTTGAGTGTAACCTTGAGCAACTAATCTAGCTTTGTTTCTCAAAATGTTACCACTCTCATCTAGTTTATTCCTAAATACTCATTTAGTTCCTATAGTAGATTGATTACTAGGCCTTTCAACTAATGTCCATACATTACTTCTCTCAAATTGATTTAACTCTTCTTGCATAGCCATAATCCAAAAATCATCTTTTAATGTTTCTTTAATGTTCTTAGGCTCAATGCATGAGATAAAAGCAACATGATTCATGAGTTTGAGAGAAGATCTAGTAGTTACCCCCTTGGATGGATCACCCAAGATTTCACCACCTTTGACATAGTTGTACTCCCTTGGGTAACTCACTTCCTTTTCCTCAAGCGCCAAGTCCTTCAAGGCTTCAAGAAGTGGATCTTGTGCATCTTCTTCTTTAGTTGGAATCTCATCCTCCTTTGAAGTTTGTCATCCATCAAATGCATCAAGGATTCCTACATCATCATCATCACAAGATTCCTTCCTCAGAAGGAGGTTATCATCGAAAACAATATGTATAGATTCCTCTACAACTAAAGTTCTTTGGTTAAACACACGATAAGCTTTAAAGTTTAATGAGTAACCTAGAAAAATAGCTTCATCACTTTTTGCATCAAATTTACCTAAATTTTCTTTTCCATTATTTAAAACAAAACACTTGCAACCAAAAGGATGATAATAGCTAATGCTAGGCTTTTTCAATTTTAAAATCTCATAAGGAGTTTTCTTTAAAATAGGCTTAATCATTACTCGGTTAATAATATAGCAAGCGGTGTTAGTGGCTTCCGCCCAAAAATATTTAGGTGAATTGTTTTCACAAAGCATGGTTCTAGCCATTTCTTGTAAAGTCCTATTTTTCCTCTCAACTACCCCATTTTGTTGAGGAGTTCGAGGTGCCGAAAAATTATGGCTAATACCATTTTCATTTAAAAACTCTTCAAAACCTATTTTGAAACCCGGTTCCATGATCCCTTCTAATGTGAGAAATCTTAAGCTCAAGATCATTTTGAGTTAATTTTGAAAATGTGATGAAGTTTTCTAAAGCCTCATCCTTGGTGCTTAAAAAGAGAACCCAAGTATATCTAGAGTAATCATCAACAAGCACAAAGGCATATGATTTTCCACCCAAGCTAGTTGTTCTAATTGGCCCAAAAAGATCCATATGAATTAATTGTAAACATCTACTAGTAGAGACATCATTAATGGATTTAAAGGATGATTTATGTTGTTTACCCTTAGAGCATGCATCACATGTTTTATCATTTGAGAACTTAATCTTGGGTAAACCTCTAACTATATTTAGGGAAACTAATTTGTCTAAAACACTAATGCTAGCATGTCCTAGTTTCCTATGCCATAACCATGCATCATTTTCACTTTGTGCAACAAAGCATGCATAGGATGAATGAATGTCATCTAGATGCACCATATATATGTTACCTATGCGATGACCAATGAGCATTATTTTATTTGATTTAATGTCGACAATTTTACATCCATTTTTATCAAATAAGACATTAAACCATTTATCACACAATTGACTAATGCTCAATAAATTGTGTTTTATACCATTGACATACAATACATTTTTAATGAGTATAGTAGAGTGATTACCTATGGAGCCAATACCTTCAATGTGGCCTTTGGAGTTGTCACCAAATGTCACTACTCCTCCATTTTTTGGCTTTAAATCCATGAATCGACTCTTGTCTCCGGTCATGTGGCTCAAGCATCCACTATCAAGGTACCATGAGTTTTGGTTTTGTGCTTTGGCCTTATACCAATGCTCCTCTACAAACAAAGAGATTAAGCTTTGATTTTTGGTACCCAAATCATTTTGGGTCCGCAAGTGTTAGCTCCCAAAAGCTTGGTTCCCTTAGGAATCCAAGGTGACATGGCATCAACATTATTAGATTTGACAAGTTCCTTAGGAACCCATACACTTCTAATTCTTTTAGTCTTATTATGCCTATAGGAGCCACTTTGTTTGTAGTTATAGTTCTTTCTCTTAGGTTGGTTTGTTCTAGATGATTCTTCTATTTCATTTTTCACATTACCAACACTCTTGAAAGACTTTTTGAGCTGATTAAGCTCATCTAACACCTTTTAGTGTTCAATGTTACATTGAGAAATAAGATTATTTAAATCTACATTTTCATTTTGAAAGAATTCAAGTTCATCTTGTAGACCTAAAATCTTTTTCTCAAATTTCAAGTTAGTTTGAGAAAGCAAGTCATTTTTAGCATTTAAATCCGAAATAATCTTCTTATTTTTTTTAAATGGACTCCTTATATCTCTCAACTAACTCATCGTATACCTCTTGTAACTCATCATAAGCTTCATGTAATTCATCAAATGTAAAATCGAAAGTAGATGAGTTAGAGGTTACCATAGAAGAATCCTCCCCAAGAGCCATGAGGCAAAGGTTGACCACTTCTTGTTCCTCATCCTCGGATGATTCCTCATCACTCCAAGTAGCAAGCTTAGCTTTGAGCTTCTTCTTCTTCTCAAAGCCCTTCTTCTTGAGTTGAGGACACTCGGAACGAATATGACCCGGTTTCTTGCACTCATAGCATATGATCGGATCCTTTTCTTCTTCTATGTTTTTGGTCTTGAAGTCCATCTTTCTTTGAAACTTCCTACCCCGGTTGGACCTCATTAACCGTGAGAATCTCTTGGCTATCATAGCCAATTCTTCAAAATCTTCCTTCTCACTAGAAGTGCTCTCCTCATGTAGAGAAGCTTTAAGAGCCACTCCTAGTTTCTTTTTCTTGTCTACCTCAAGCTTCTCCACTATTCTTTTTTCCTTCTTCCTTTCATCTTCCCTTTAGTGTCTTTAAGCTTTAGTGTCTTCAAATTCTTTCCTTCAATGATAGTGGTTCTTTTCCCATCCCAAGACTCGAGAAGTGAGTAGAGTAGCTTCCGGACTAGCTTGTCCTCTAGGATGATCTCTCCAAAACCCTTTAGCCTATTGACGATTGTTGAAAAACGATCAAACATCTTTGAAACGGTTTCATCGGGCTCCATCTTGAAATTCTCATAGCTAAGATTGAGAATTCCAATCTTTGTTTCCTTCATATCGCTTGTTCTTTCATATGTAGTCTCAAGTGTATCCCACACTTTCTTAGCATTTTCGATGGAAGAAACTTTGGAGTAGATATCGGGTCCAAAGGCACAAAATAGCATATGAAGAGCCTTGTCGTTGATTTGAAGCTTCTTTCTATCATCTTCACTCATTTCATTTTTCCTGTTTGGCACAAGTCTTCCTTCATTGTCTCTCTTCATCGAAATAATGGGATCATCCTCAATAACATCCCAAACAAGATAATCACTAGACTTTATGAAGAGACGCATTTGGTTCTTCCAAAAAGGATAGTTGTCACCGTTGAAGAAAGGCGATTTGGTGATAGATTGAGACTTGTACATGCTAGAACCGGAGGTAGATGCCATGGCTTGTGTTGTAGATGATCACACTCTTCCTAGAATCTCCTCTTTCGGTTGTTAATCCTTCAAAGAGGTAAGCTCTGATACCAATTGTTGAGTGGATCAATGGATTGATCAAAGCCAAGAGGGGGTGAATTGGGTTTTTAAAATTTGTTGGAGAAAGTGGAATGACTAAAATTGAAGGACAAGGCAATTTAGAGTGGTTCAAGTTCCAAATGAACTCTATATCCACTACCTTAGCTACCACTAAGGATTTTCCAATAATCCACTATTTGCTTTTCCTCTTTTCAAGGCTTAAGAGGTAACCTTTACAATACCGGTCAAATTTTCTACCAAAAATTTGACCAAACCCTTACTAGGATATAAATAAGAATTTTAAGGCAAGTGGAATATCTCTTAATAAAAATTTTCCCCTTTTGATACAAGCACTCAACCCAAATTGGAATACAAGATTGGAATTACACACAACACAATTTGGGATTTTACAAGAATGAGAAATTAGGCACTTTGAGCTTGGATTTTTGTATAGATGTTTCTCTTGGATGCAATAGTTGTTGTTGGTCTTCAATAAGCTTGATTTTATACTTTCTCCATTAATTCTACCCGTTTCGGTGGTTAGACTGTTGATTATAGCCGTTGGGACCCTCTCTTTCCACCATAAATGCACTTCTGCAACCTACCCTATTAGTACACAAGAAGGCGTATCGATACTTGTCTCAAAAAAGAAAGAGCCGTTGCACAATTACAAGAGGAGCGTACCGATAAGCGTGTAAGCATATCGGTACGGGATAGAGATCCGTTTCAATACGGATAGAAGCATACCGATGCAATTTTTACTTCAAAGCTCACTGGAAGAATCCGTATCGATACGGGAAAGAGCGTATCGGTACGGGATAACCAACTCTTTAAATGTCTGTTACCTAAAAATTGACACCAACGGTCAAAAACATTTAAGGCTTCTGAATTTAAAATTCCATTAAATTCGTGTCGATACGGGAGACACCGTATCGGTACACTATTCAAACTCAATGTGATTTTATAGAGAGAGCGTATCGATACATATACAATATGTTTTGATACCTTGTTTCGATACGGTAAGGGGCGTATCGAAACTCATTTCTCTATTGGCCAAGTTGGTAAAAAAGGTATCAATACGTTAAGGAGTGTATCGATGCGCATAGACGATTTTCAATAGTTTGGCCTTGGAACACTTAGAAAATATTTTGGAGTTTGAGTTTTTCAAACTAGAGTAAAGCCTTGTTGGTTTGAAAACTTTTGAGGGACTTAAAAATCTATTTCAAGTTTTTCAATTTAATCCTTAAAACACTTTATTATATCAAAATCAAACATAGGTTTTACAAAATCTTTCGGAACGACTTCATTGGAAAGCTGTTTGGCAATCGCTCGACCAACATGGGGAGGTGATTGATGTGTTTATTTCGATAAAGAGAGCACATGGTGGACCGCACTTTGATTTTGTGCGTATGGCCAATCGGGCGGATGCACTACGTGTTATCGAAAGATTGAATGGGTCGTGGTTGTACGGGACAAGAGTGAGTGTAGTAATGGCACAACGAGGAGGACGAGCATTCTTTTGGCGGCGACTGAAGGGTGATGTGGATGGGCATAAAGAGAATGGTGCATCTGGTCATCAATCGCCTAAAGAGCAGGTTGTGCAAATAGGGAGGAGGGTTACGAGACAAGTTGTTAGGAAACATAGGCAAGTTTGCGGCGTAGCGAATGTGGATAAAGTGGAGGTATTAAACACGTGTGCGGTGGCTTGGTGTCATGGGCCTATGAATGGAGAATTGTTTGTTTCGGAATTACACAAGGCAAACATATAAGGTTGTTCGCGTATGCGTATATCAAGATCTACGTCTATGCTTATGTCTACAACTGAAGCGGATAGCTATGTTGCGTTGGCAAATAATGGTCTCGATCAGCGGTTTCATAGGGTGGTAAAATGGTTGTCGGGGATCTCTCTTGGTTGTCGCAGTGTTTGGCTATCTATTGTTGGGTTACCAATTCATGTGTGGTATGTAGAAATGTTCCACGATGTGGCAATGTTGTTTGGTAAGTTTGTCCGTATTGAAGAAGCTACGAAGTAGCCGAAATCATTTGAAAGAGCGCGGATTTTAATTGTAACGAAAAAGCTGAAGCAGATTGATGAAGTGTTTGAAACTGTCTATGATTGGCTCTCTTGTTTAATTAGAGTACATGAAATTGATGTAATTCATTCCCATGATATGGTCTGTGATTGATGGATAGAAAGGAAGCTTTACTAGTGATAGGTAAAATGAACACATAAAAGCATGAGTATTTCATTAACAATGAAGGGTTTATAAACACATGCAAGGACATTCTAGAGACTTTGCCACATCAGCATAGTTTGTTAAAAACACTCTAACAACCCTAACCATTTGCAGGTTATCTAACAGCTGGCTAACAGGGCTCTAACAGCTAGAGATTTCTAGACGAGCTGGCTGGTATTTCATGCTAACATCTTCCCTACTTTTTCTTCTCCTCTTGAAAAACTTCAGCAAGGGTGACGACATTGAGTTTCTGACGGAACAAGGTAAAAAACAAGCTGATGAGGGGCTCTGTGAACCCATCAGCTATCTGAAAGGGAGCAGGAACATAGTTAACTAGAAGGGTTTTAGCATAAACAAACTTCGAACAGCTAACAAGACTTGCTGCTTCCACATTAAAAAGTTGAACTCATCCAGAACAATGTTCACTCTTTTGTTTGTGAACGTCTTGCTCATCTTGGCCAAGCCAGCAGAAGGATCAACATCAAAGGCAGAAGCAGAAGCGGAGCCATCAGGTTCGTCATTGGATCAGATCGAAGCAACAAGGAGGAAACTAGAGCACGCAACAGAAAGAGATCCCAGAACCCTCGGCGAAAGATACCACGATGGATAGAAAGAAAGCTTTAATAGTGATAGGTAAAATGAGCACAGAAAAGCATGAGTATTTCATTAACAGTGAAGGGTTTATAAACACATGCAAGGACGTTCTAGAGACTTTGCCACATCAGCAGAGTTTGTTAAAAACACTGTAACAACCCTAACCATTTGCAGGTTATCTAACAGCTGGCTAACAAGGCTCTAACAGCTAGAGATTTCTAGACGAGCTGGCTTGTATTTCATGCTAACAGCGATTGCGAGGAGGATGAGGGTGGGGTGATAGTACTGATCACAAGGAGTTTCCGCAACAGAGAGGTGAGAGCAATCTGCAGGAGGGAATGATGCCGGCCGTTGCTAGTGACGGGTCAAGTATCATTTGGCAAACAAATGGGTTATGGGAGGGCATCAAGTGGCAGCCTGGTTTTGATTCGTGTGTTCCCTGTGGGGGTATGGTGCCCGATGAGCTTCTTGGTATGGTGGAAAGAAGTGGGGCTGAGTCTAGGGTCTTTCCAAACGTGGAAGACTGTGAGTTGGCTGGGACTTCATTAGTGGTTGAGGAAGGGTTACGACAAAGGCAGTTAGGTCCGGATGCGGTCGATTCTCAGGGTGATGTGGAAGAGTTTGGGTTTACTTCAAAGTCTTTGGGGGATAGGGCGATTGTGGAGTTTGAACCAATTTTGAATTCGAATTTAAATTCCAACTCAAATCTTGTGGATAACAGAATTATTCTTCCATGTCACTCTTCGATTGAGCTTATCGTTTCGAAGGGTGTTGGGCAGAAGGTGAGGTCTGTTAATGCTCTTGTAGATAATACACTCATGGCAGAACAACGTCGTACAGTGGAGACAATGAAAGGTAAGGGGAATAGAGGTAGACTGTGGAAGGAACCTGTGAGAACGAATGTTTTTGCGAGCGAATCTTTTATGGATTCTGATTTTCAGTCTAGAGAATGTGTACTTATTCGAGAGGCTGAGGTGACAGTTCAACTAGGTCAATTGGTAGGCGTGGAAACAGCTAGTCGTGAAAAGGATCTTATCTGTGATATCTCCCATATAATTGGTGGTCGTAGGAAGGCCCTCTGAATTATGAGGATTATGTCGTGGAATGCTCGTGACTTAGGGAGTGCTACGAAGATGAGAGGAGTGCGCGATGTTCTACGACATCAAAAGTGTGACATGGTTTTATTGTAGGAATCAAAATTGGAGAGTGTGTTAGATTTTCTAGTATCGACGTTATGGCCGACAGATTATTTTGGGTTTGCTTTCTCCGCGTCAGTAGGTGCATTGGGTGGAATCCTTATTATTTGGGAGTTGGCTCGTTTTTAACTTAGTTCAGCTGAGTCCTATCGAAATGTTGTGATGGTTCAAGGTGAGTGGCTTGAGGAAGAATTTGCGTGTAGGGTTGTTGCGCGTATTGAGTGCTTCGTAAATGGTGCAAGTGTACATGTCGCAAGTTATAGTATAGAAAGATATCGTCTCCACGGGGATTGTGCTACTTCGGGAATCTATTTTCTCACACTGAAAATAAAAAAACACAAGTTTGGTAATGGTAGGAGTTCTAATTAACAAGTAAAATAAAAGAAATAAAATAAAAGAATATGTAATCAAATGAGAGAGAATAGGCCAGGTTATCATGAGTTTGAGGAGTGATATTTGAATGGATCGTATTGGTAAATGAGTGCAACAGCAACTCAGTTGTCGTGGCAACTATCACAGGTTGGGTTGCCTAGCAACTAATAGAACAATTGTCTGGGCAAATGGGCAGCAACCTTCAAGGTTCGGTGGAGCGTTCTTCAATTGTTCCTCTTTATCCCTAAGTCGAAACGCTAGCTAATTGTGCATACCTTGATAATACATCCCTGCATGAATCTGGGGTGAACAACAATCGATCTTGCGCTCTTCTTAGCCATTGAAATCCTAACTTATTCCTAAGCCGGATTAGTCTTCACCATCGCTTGATCGAATAAAGACAATGTTCATTTGTTTCTTGAATCTAACTCTCTCGATATTAGATAAATAGATGGTTCACGAGATCCTCTCCCAATTCACTCGCAAACAAGATTAAAAACCAAGAATGAACATACCATGAATTAAAAGTGCAAATACCTAAACAAAATCCAACCGTTTCTTACAACTACAAAACACAATAACCCTAGCCAAATAGATTTAGTTCATGGATATGTTCCAAAGAAACACAAAACAAAGTTTTCCTAACATAAACCTAATCGAAACAAGAAGGAAAAGATGAAGAAGTTGAGCAGTCTCATGGATTTATCTCTTCAATCGAACATGTGGAGACTTGCAACTTGGCCTTCCTTAAATAGGAGATGGTTGGGTCTTTCTTGAGGAGGAAGTTAAGTTGGAATTAAATACCTAAAAGAGATAAATCTCTTTTATTTAATTTCTCCTAGATCATCTCCTAAACTTTTTGGATTCAATCTCTCTTTGACCTCTTCATGGAATTCCAACTCCTTTAGGATTTATCTTTCCTCTACGTCATATTGGATTTATCCAATCATCAATTTCGGCTGCCACGTCAGCTTATACTTTCTTGTCGGTGGTTGCCTTGGCAACCGGTTCTGCATATCCTTCATGCATTACTCTGGCAACTGATTCGGCATATCCTCCCTACATTGCTCTGGCAACTGGTTCCAACCTTGCCCTGGTAACTAATCCTGCACGCATAAAAACAACTACCAACAACACCCTTTTTCCACAAAATTAATCAAAATATAAAATCAAGCATGAACACCAAGGAAACAATGCAATCATGCATGAATGGCTAATAATGCAACTAATATGAGCCAAATTCTAGCAATAATATGAGAAAAAAGGGTAATAAAAATAGTACTTTTGAACACTTAACACACGTCCAAACTCGAACTATTGCTTGTCATCAAGCAATGCAAAAATAACAATTATCTGCCAATACTTTAATCATCAAAGACATGCTTCCGACTTGAATTCAAACCTCAGAACCAAGGCACAAAGTATGATCACCTTTTAATTTTTCGGATAGCACAAAAATTACCCAGAACCAAACTATAATGCTCGTGACAATGTGTGTACATAGTTGTATACAAGTTGATTTTCAAGATTCTATGTGAACAATAAGTTTTTAACAATTTAATTACCAGGGTATTTTTTGTTTCCCCTAGAGCCAAATTCGGGCACCTCTAGAAATTTTTAATGTGCATGAACTACTAGAGCCAGTTTCGGGCACCTCTAGCAAGAAATTAACTAATAATTTTTTTGTTTAATTTACCAAAATTTTAAGCAACCTAAGTTCACTAAGTTTCTGTCAATCAACAAGTCACAACCGTGTAAAATCTTAGCATCATAGTAAAGTTCTAAGTTTTCTTTTCATGCAATCCTAAAATTTAAAGGTTTTTTCAATTAAGTGCATTGGCAAAAATTCATCATTGAATATTCAACAAGTCTTAAGCAATTAAATCCAATCAAAGGCATGTCAAGTAACATATGCAACTTATATGCGATTACTAAAGATAAATACAACTAAACATGAAACTAACATCCCCATAAACTCGAGAGAAGCATTGTCCTCAATGCATGCAAGTACTAAAATTAAAGATAAAATAAAATGCAAATGAGTTGGAAAGGTTTGTCACCGTGTATGATGAGTTTCTTTCGGGTCGTTGCTTGATTCTTTGTTGGGTTCATGATGGTTGGATGCATGTGGCTGGTATCGCGTGAATAGCATTGATGTGTCAAGGGAAAACCATTTCCTCGATTTGATCTATGTTTGCTGAGGCAGGTTCACTTTCCTGGGCATCTGTAGTTTCCTAGGCATTGATTGGTGCAGGGTTTCCTTGGCATGGTAGTTGTGAGTTTTGATGTGGAAAACAAAGAAAACTACTAGAGCCTAAAAAGAAAACAGCCAACAAAAAATAAAACTATCCTAGAATAACTGGAAATAAAACTAAAATTAAGATCAAAATTAAAAACAAAACAAAAAACAAAAATAAAATATGGAAGGAGAGCATGATCGTGCATCTCCTAAAGTGGCCACTTTTTTGTTGCGCTCCACATGGGTGCCGGTATAGTGCTTTAATCTTTGTCTGTTAACTTTGAAATCATATCCGTCAGTGGTGGACTTGATTACCACAACACCATGGGAGAATGTCTTTACTACCTTGAATGGTCCAGACCATCTCGAGCTCAATTTTCCTGGGAAGAGTTTCAGCCGAGAATTGAAGAGGAGTACTAATTGCCCGGAAAAGAATTGCCGCAGAAATAGCTTATTGTCATGCAAGTGCTTCATTTTCTCCTTGTAGATTCTTGCATTGTCGTAAGCTAAGGCACGCAATTCTTCTATCTCGTTAAGGTCCAGGAAACGCTTTGGTCCAGCACTCTCCCAATCTATGTTCATGATTTTTATTGCCTAAAATGCCTTGTGCTCGATCTCTACCGGCAAGTGGAAAGTTTTTCTATAGACAAGTTGAAAAGGGGACATACCTAAAGGTGTTTTGAATGCAGTGCGGTATGCCCAAAGTGCATCATCGAGTCTCAATGACCAATCCTTCCTAGAGGGATTTACCACTTTTTTCGAGAATACCCTTTAACTCCCGGTTGGAAATTTCAGCTTGCCTATTTGTCTGTGGGTGATATGCCATGGCAACTTTGTGTGTCACGCCAAAGCGTTGTAACATCTTGGCAATGAGTTTGTTGTCAAAGTGATTTCCTTCATCCCTGATGATTGCCCTCGATGTTCTGAACCGTGTGAATATATTTTACTATAGAAATCTTTGCACGGTTTTTGAGTCGTTCATGGGTGTTGCAATTGCTCCGACCCATTTTGACACATAGTTAACGAAAAGTAAAATGTAGAGGTTTCCACATGAAGAAGGGAAAGTTCCCATAAATCAATCCCCCACACATCGAACAACTCCACTTCAAGGATGTTCTGCAGTGGCATCTCGTGTCGCCTAGAGATATTCCTCGTTCGTTGACAACGATCACACTGTTTGTAAAATTCTTGGGCATCTTTTTAGAGTGTAGGCCAATACAAACTGAATTGTAAAACTTTGGCCGTTGTACGAGTGCCTCCAAAATGGCCCCGTATGGTGAATCATGGCATTTTCTGAGCACATTTTGTTGTTTTTCCTTGGGAACACATCGTCGTATAACTTGATCTGCACATTGTTTAAACAAAAGAGGCTCGTCCCAATAATAATGCTTAGCATCATGCTGGAACCGCTTTTTTCCTTGGTGAGTAAGGCCATAAGGTAAAATACCACTAACTAGAATATTGACTAAATATGCATACCATGGTATTACTTAGGCTTCAGGTCTTGTCGTGGCATATGCAATTGGCATTGTCGAGGCATGCGCTATTGGAGTTGTCGAGGCAACTAGCATCTTCTCATCTAGGGATGCATCACATATCTCTATCTCCATTTCATCCTCTCTGTTGCGTTATAAGCGTGACAAGTGATCAAAAACTTGATTCTTTATCCCTTTCATGTTCTTAATTTCAATGTCAAACTCTTGTAATAGTAATATCCAACGAATCAAATGAGGTTAGGCATCTTTCTTAGCAAAAAGGTACTTAATTGCCGAGTGGTCAGTTTGACAATTACCTTAGTCCCGATGAAGTAGGAGCGGAATTTGTCAAAAGCAAAAACCACGGGTAGTAACTCTTTTTCCGTAGTGGTGTAGTTCGATTGGGCACCATTAAGAGTTTTACTAGCGTAGTATATTACATGGGAGATTTTACATGTTCATTGGCCTAGAATTGCTCCTATTGCAAATTCACTTGCGTCACACATGATCTCGAAAGGTAAAGTCCAATCGGGTGGAACGACTATAGTTGCCGAGGCAAGTTTTTCCTTTAGGATTTTGAATGCTTGGGCGCAAGAATCATCAAAATTGAAGGCCTTGTCCTATCCAAGCAAGTTATACAAGGGTTTAGTAATTTTAGAAAAAATATGTATAAACCTTCTGTTAGAACCTGCATGTTCGAGGAAGCTTCGAATTCCCTTGACTGAATTTGGTGGGGGTAATTTATCAATCACTTCCACCTTGGCTCTATCAACTTTAATGATTTTAGATGAAATCTTATGATTGAGCACAATTCCTTCGTTCACCATATAATGACAATTCTCTCAATCAAGCACAAGATCAGATTCTTCACATCTTGTCAGCACCTTTTTCCAAATTGCTGAGGCAATTGTCGAAATCATCCCCAAACACCGAGACATCATCCATGAAGATCTCAAAGAAGTCTTCAACCTTGTCAGAAAAAATTGCCATCGTGTATCTTTGGAAAGTTGTTAGAGCATTGCATAATCCGAACGACATCCTTCGAAAGGCATAAGTGTCGTATGGGTATGTGAAGATGGTCTTTTCATGGTCATCTTGTGCTATTGTAATTTGGTTGTAACTTGAGTAACCATCAAGAAAATAATAAAAAGGGTTTAGCTGCAAGACAGTCAAGCATATGATCAATAAAGGGTAAAGAAAAGTGATCTTTCCTAGTAGCTCTATTCAACTTACGGTAATCCATGAAACCCTCCAACCGATCACAATCTTGGTTGGAATAAGTTCATTGTTTTCATTACATACCATGGTTATACCTCCTTTTTTTGGTACACATTGTACCGAACTTACCCATGTGCCGTCGGAGATAGGATAGATGATATCGGCATCTAGCCACTTGATTATTTATTTCCTCACAACTTCCTTCATAACACGGTTAAGTCTTCTTTGTGCCTCAATCATCGGTTTATGATCATCTGTCAAAAGGATTTTGTGCATACATACCGCCAAACTAATTCCCTTCAAGTCGGCAATTGTCCACCATATTGCCTTTTTGTGCAGCGTTAGCATGTCAATTAATCTCTTTTCATGTTTAGGCTGTAACTTAGAAGAAATAATTACGGGCAATGTGTTTTCGGTTCCCAAATAAATATATTTCAATTTCCATAGCAATGTTTTAACTCAAGAATAGGAGGTTGTTCAATTGAGGGTTTCTTGAGTTTACCTTCCTTACCTGAATAGTCTAATGGTTTGAAGTATGTACCTGATCGAGTTGTTATCCAATTTGCCTCATCTTGCTCTTCGTTGATCGGTTCTTCAAATTCCTCATGCTCCTCTGGTTCGTCAATAAAATTGTCGAGGCAAGCACACTTTGAGATTCCGAGGCAACTCTCTTCCATGTCAAAATAAAACTCCTTCGTGGCATAGATGAGTTGACATTCTTCTGGATCATCGACATGGTTTAAGGTGTTGAACACGTTAAGTTTTACTTGCTAGTCATTCACCCTCATTGTGAGTTCTCCCTTTTCGACATCGATCAAGGTTCTTCCCGTGGCTAAGAAGGGTCTCCTGAGGATAATGGGTGCGTGCTCATCTGCTTCACAATCCAAAACAATAAAGTCAGCGGGAAAAATAAATTTATCAACTCTTACAAGTATATCTTCGATTTTTCCCTCTGGGTGCACATAAGATTTGCCAGTTAACTGTAGCATAATGGGTGTACATAAGATAATAGGTGTACATAATAAATTTATCAACTCTTACCAATATATCTTTGATTTTTCCCTCTGGGTGCACATAATATCTGTCGACTAATTGTAGCATAACTGTGGTTGGTCTTGCCTTCTCGATTCCTAATTTCTAGAAAACTGATTTGGGATTCAAGTTTATGCTTGCTCCAAGATCGCATAACGCCTTCCCGACATTGTGATTTCCGATTGCACATGGTATTGTAAAATTGCAGGGATCTTTAAGCTTGGGTGGCATTCGGTTATGAAGTATTGCCATGCATCCTTCTGTCACAGCAACCGTTTCGAATTCTCCTAACCTATTTCTCTTAGAGACTATGTCTTTAAGGAAATTAGCATAATTTAGCATTTGCGCAATTGCCTCAACCAACGGCAAGTTGATGTGAACTTGCTTTAAGATGTCGAGGAACTTCTTGAATTGGTACTCTTGCTGTTGTCGCTTCAAACTCTGTGGGAAAGGTGGTGGAAGTTGAATGTCCTCTATCTTTTCATTGGTTTGAAACCTGATTGATGGTATTATCGAGGCATCAGGTCTTGCCACGACATGAGCAGTTGATGTTGCCGAGGCATTAGGACTTGCCTTAGCATTTTCTGATTCACCATTTTTTCTAGAGGTTTGGTTGATGGATTCATCCTCTAGGATACGGGATTGCTAATTTGGTTGAGTGTTCTCTTTTAAATGGGTTTGAGCTTCCTTAAATTGTCGGCCACTCCGAGTGGTGATTGCTTTGCACTGCTCATGGCCAATTCCCCTTGCGACCTCAATATCGTTAAGGTAGCCAATTGTGTGAGAATTGTATCTGATGACTCAAGCTCGTTTATCGTGGCATGACATCTGACTCCTCTTCTTCTGGTAGTTGGAATGGATAATCAATTTTAGCAAGCATGTTCAGAATCTCTATTGCTTTTTCTGATAGCTTGTTTAGTAGTATGCCATTTGCCGAGGCATCTAGCATCATCCTTGTCGGCGTATTTACTACGCTATAAAACATCGTCACTTGTGTCCATACTGGGAATTCGTGTAGGGGAAATTTTTGTAACAGTTCTCTATATCGCTCCCAAGCCTCGTACATGGATTCATCATCTGCCTGCCGAAAGGAAGTAAATTCATTACGTAACTTATCAGTCACATTTGTAGGATTAAATCGAGCAAGGAATCACGCCATAAATTAGTCCAAGATCCTATTGATTTGGATGGAATACTATTCAAACCATGATTTCGCCCTATCCCTTAGTGAATAGGGGAATAATTTTAGCCTCAAAAGATCCTCATGGACTCCTTGTAGTTTGAATTAATTGCAAATCTCCAGGAAAGGTTTGAGATGTTGTCTGGCATCTTCATTTGCCGGTCCGCCAAATTGACCAAATTGAACATTACTGGCTTTAATTCGAAGTGGGCAACTTCAATTTTAGGTGTGAAAACTCCTGGGTTCAAGTTGTTGAGATCTTCCTCTAAATAATCTTGAACAGTTCGGTTCTATGCAATGATCATTCCATCCCCTGCCGCGACATCTTGATTGTTGTTGGCATTCACATTACCATTTCGGACAGCAGGTGGGTCAGCTATTGCTGCTCTTAGTCTTCGTTTGAGTCTCTGATAGGTACATTCAATTTCTAAATCAATGGGGTATTCTGAAGTTGTTGGTCTTTACCTGGTCATACACCAATGCAAAACCAAAATTTGTTAACCCTTTGAAACTAAAAAGTAGAAGTTAAAAGAAATAAGGTGTAAGAAAATAAAAATAGAGTCGCTATTGCCAATCTCTGGCAATGACACCAAAAACTTGTCACGCGTATGGAGTGCTTCGCAATTGGTGCAAGTGTACTCGTCGCAAGTTATAGTATAGAAAGATATCATCTCCACAAGGATTGGTGCTACTTCGGGAATCTACTTTCTCACACTGAAAATAAAAACACAAGTTTGGTAATGGTATGAGTTCTAATTAACAAGTAAAATAAAAGAAATTAAATAAAAGAAGATGTTATCAAATGAGAGAGAATAGGCCGAGTTATCGTGAGTTTGAGGAGTGATATTTGAATGGACCGTCTTGATAAATGAGTGCAGCAGCAACTAGCACAGTTTGGGTTGCCTAGCAACAAATAGAACAGTTGCATGGGAAACTAACTGGGCAATTGGGCGGCAACCTTCAAGGTTCGGCGGAGCATTCTTCAATGGTTCCTTCTTATCCCTAAGTTGAAACTCTAGTTAATTGTGCATGCCTTGATAATACATCCTTGCATGAATCAGGGGTGAACAACAACCGATCTTGCGCTCTTCTTAGCCATTGAAATCCTAACTTATTCCTAAGCCGGATTAGTTTTCATCATCGCTTGATCGAATAAAGACCATGTTCATTCGTTTCTTGAATCTAACTCTCTCGATATTAGATAAATAGATGTTTCATGAGATCCTCTCCCAATTCACTCGCAAACAAGATTAAAAATCAAGAATGAACAAACCTTGAATTAAAAGTGCAAATACCTAAACAAAATCCAACCATTTCTCACAACTACAAAACACAATAACCCTAGCCAAATAGATTTAGTTCATGGATAGGTTACAAAGAAACACAAAACAAAGTTTTCCTAACATAAACCTAATCGAAACAAGAAGGAAAAGATGAAGAAGTTGAGCAGCCTCATGGATTTATCTCTTCAATCGAACATGTGGAGACTTGCGACTTGGCCTTCCTTAAATAGGAGATGGCTAGGTTTTTCTTGAGGAGGAAGTTAAGTTGGAATTAAATACCTAAAAGAGATAAATCTCTTTTATTTAATTCCTCCTAGATCTTCTCCTAAACTTTTGGGATTCAATCTCTCTTTGACCTCTTCATGGAATTCCAACTCCTTTAGGATTTATCTTTCCTCCACATCATATTGGATTTATCCAATCATCAATTTCGGCTGCCACGCCAGCTTATCCTTTCTTGTCGGTGGTTGCCTTGACAACCGGTTATGCATATCCTTCATGCATTGCTCCAGCAACTGATTCAGCATACCCTTCCTACATTGCTCTGGCAACTGGTTCCAACCTTGCCCTGGTAACTAATCCTGCACGCATAAAAACAACTACCAACAACACCCTTTTTCCATAAAATTAATCAAAATATAAAATCAAGCATGAACACCAAGGAAACAATGCAATCATGCATGAATGGCTAATAATGCAACTAATATGAGCCTAATTCTAGCAATAATATGAGAAGAAATGGTAATAAAAATAGTACTTTTGAACACTTAACACACCTCCAAACTCGAACTATTGCTTGTCCTCAAGCAATGCAAAACTAACAATTACCTGCCAATACTTTAATCATCAAAGACATGCTTCCGACTTGAATTCATACCTCAGAACCATGGCACAAAGTATGATCACCTTTTAATTTTTCGGATAGCACAAAAATTACCAGAACCAAACTATAATGCTCGTGACAATGTGTGTGCATAGTTGTATACAAGTTGATTTTCAAGATTCTATGTGAACAATAAGTTTTTAACAATTTAATTACCAGGGTATTTTTTATTTCCACTAGAGCCAATTTCGGGCAACTCTAGCGATTTAGTAATTTCTACTTTTAATTTAGTCGACTAGAGCCAATTTCGGGCACCTCTAGCAATTCTTTAATGTGCATTAACTACTAGAGCCAGTTTCGGGTACCTCTAGAAAGAAATTAACTAATAATTTTTTTGTTTAAATTACCTAAATTTTAAGCAACCTAAGTTCACTAAGTTTGTGTCAATCAACAAGTCACAGCCGTGTAAAATCTCAGCATCATAGTAAAGTTCTAAGTTTTCTTTTCATGCAATCCTAAAATTTAAAGGTTTTTTCAATTAAGTGCATTGGCAAAAATTCATCATTGAATATTCAACAAGTCTTAAGCAATTAAATCCAATCAAAGGCATGTCAAGTAACATATGCAACCTATATGCGATTACTAATGATGAATGCAACTAAACATGAAACTAACATCCCCCTAAACTCGAGAGAAGCATTGTCCTCAATGCATGCAAGTACTAAAATTAAAGATAAAATAAAATACAAATGAGTTGGAAAGGTTTGTCACCTTGTATGATGAGTTTCTTTCGGGTCGTTTGCTTGATTCTTTGTTGGGCTCATGATGGTTGGATGCATGTGGTTGGTATCGCGTGAATAGCATCTGTGTTTCTCACAACTACAAAACAGAATAACCCTAGCCAAATACAAAACACAATAACCCTAGCCAAATAGATTTAGTTCATGGCTAGGTTCCAAAGAAACACAAAAAAAAAATTCCTAACATAAACCTAATTAAAATAAGAAGGAAAAGATGAAGAAGTCGAGCAGCCTCTTGGATTTCTCTCTTCAATCGAAAGTGTGGAGACTTGCGGCTTGGCCTTCCTTAAATAGGAGATGGCTAAGTCTTTCTTGAGGAGGAAGTTAAGTTGAAATTAAATACCAAAAAGAGATAAATCTCTTTTATTTAATTCCTCCTAGATCTTCTCCTAAACTTTTGGGATTTAATCTCTCTTTGACCTCTTCATGGAATTCTAACTCTATTAGAATTTATCTTTCCTCCACGTCATATTGGATTTATCTAGTCATCAAATTTCGGCTGCCACGTCAGCTTATCCTTTCTTATCGGCGGTTGCCTTGGCAATTGGTTCGACATATCCTTCCTACTTTGCTCCGACAACTGATTCGGCATATCCTTCATGCATTACTTCGGCAACTGATTCAGCATATCCTTCCTGAATTGCTTTAGCAACTGGTTCCAGCCTTGCCCTGGCAACTAATCCTGCACGCATAAAAACAATTATGGGCAGCACCTTTTTTCCACAAAATTAATCAAAATATAAAATCAAGCATGACCACCAAGGAAACAATGCAATCATGCATGATTAGCTAATAATGCAACTAATATGAGCCTAAGTCTAGCAATAATATGAGAAAAAAGCGTATTAAAAAGAGTTCTTTTGAACACTTAACAGGGGTCTTGGTCGTTTATGCACCGTGTGGGTGTGATGACCAAGAGTTGTTAAGGGGTGACTTATTGGCTCTCATTGAAGCTAGTCCGGGAGTGGCATGGTGTGCTGGAGGTGATTTTAGCATTGTCCTTCAGATATTAGAAAGAATAGGGTGTAGTTCGGTGCCGTAGGGAATGCATGAATTCTTAGGTTTTATTGATAACACAAGTTTATTAGATTTTTCGTTGTGTGGTAAAAGGTTTACTTGTTGCAGGGGGTTTTCGAAAGTTGGATTCAAGAGTTGTCACACATTTAGTTTTTCCTTTTACCGAAGCTGAAGATCGAGATGCGATACGATGTTGTGAGGGTTCGAAGGCACTGGGTCCTGACGGTTTCAGCTTCGATTTTTTTAAGAAGTGTTGGGAGTTTCTTAAGGATGATGTGATGTCTTTTATGCTGAATTTTCACACGTCAGGGCCCCTAATGAAGGGCTCAAATGCTACTTTTTTGGTCCTCTTACCGAATAAGGATGCTCCACGTTTCTTTAGCGATTTTATGCCGATAAGTTTGTTGAACTTCGTGTATAAAATACTGGCTAAGATCTTGGCCTGTCGGTTGCAAGGGGTGTTAGGTGATCTGATTAGTGACACACAGACAACGTTTGTTAAGGCCAGGCAAATTGTCGATGGGATTTTGCTGGCGAATGAGATGATACACTCGCTTCAAAAATCTAGCTAGACGGGGTGGTTTCATTTTGAAGTTGGATTTCACGAAGGTGTATGATTGTGTGCGGTGGTCATTTTTGGATGATGTGTTGGCGAGAATGGGTTTTGACAGTACTTGGCGTACGTGGATACATGAGTTTGTGAGCTTAGCTCGGCTCTCAATTCTGTTTAATGGATTAGCTATAAGGGAATTTGGTATAGGTAAGGGTTTACGACAAGGCGATCCGTTATCGCCTCTCTTATTTGTTATTATTGCGGAGGCGTTCCATGTGTTGATGGAAAATGCTAGTTCGGCAGGAGCTATTAGAGGGATTCGAGTTGCGGAGGGTCTATTGATGTCGCATTTGCAGTTTACCAATGAAACAATCTTGTTTTTTGAGGCATCGCTGGAAATTGCAAGGAATGTTCGTAGGGTTTTGCATTGCTTTGAGGCATGTTTAGGTTTGCAAATAAATTTCCAAAAACCTATGTTGTTTGCTTTTGGGGTTGATGATGCATTGTATAGTGAAGTATCGGAGTTGTTGATTTGTGAGAAGGGATCATTTCCCTTTACCTATTTGGGGTTACCATTGGGAGTGAACCCTCGTAGTTTGGCTATATGGGACCCTCTGGTGGCTCATTTTTGCTCTAAATTGGCCGGTTGGAAAGGTTTGTCTCTATCTTTCGTTACTCGGGTGACTTTGATCAATGGGGTGTTGTCTTCATTGTCGATTTATAATATGGGATTGTTTGTAGTTCCTAAGAGCGTAATCGCTAAAATTGACAAGATAAGACGAGGTTTTTTTGGGTGGTGTAGGCTTACAGCGTAAGATGAGTAGGGTGAGTTGGGATGTGGTTTGTCGACCGTGGAGATTGGGAGGACTTAGCGTTATAGACCTGCGTATTTGTAATGTCGCTTTGTTATTTAAATGGACGTATATGTCACAGATTTGTCGTCTCTGTGGCGTGCTGTGATTGTGGCAAAGTATGGTGAGTCTATTCCAAGTTGGCGACTAAATGATAAGGGACAACAGTCGATGTCAACCATTTGGAAACAAATTGTCGCCTCGACATCGGGCACGTCAGTTGGTCCTTTTCTTGACATTTTGAATTTTGTTTGGAAAATTGGTGCTGGAAATTGTGTGCTATTTTGGCTTGACCCTTGGTGCATTGAGGAACCCTTAAAGAATGTATTTCTGCACTTATTTTTTATTACATCGAATAAGTTGGCCATGGTTTTGAGTATCCGATTCGAGGGTCGTTTGATCATGATCAATGGCATTATTTCTTTCGGCGTAATCTACGTGTGTTTGAGCATAGATCTTTACGTGAGTTGTGGTCTTTAGTTCTTCTCTTTCATTTTTGGATGGATGTATAAGATCAACTTTTTTGGAAGTCGAATCCCTCGAATATGTTTTTTGTTAAGGCATTGACACATCGTTTGTTATTAGATAATGTTGGAGATAACATGATTGGTACTTGTTTTGTGTGGCAAGTGCCGGTTCCGCCCAATGTACATGCCTTTTTGTGGTTTGTGTGTTAAGAGAGGTTGCAGACTTTTGCTTTCTTGCGTCGTGGTGGAATTTCTCTTTGTGATGGTCAAGGGTCGTGTGTTTGGTGTGGAGAGGGTGGGGAGGATGTTGGTCACCTTTTGTTTTCTTGTAGTTTTGTTAGTAAAATTTGGGATTGCTTTTGATAAGTGCCTAAAAGTTCTATATTTTCACCCTTTCTACATGGTAATTATTACTCAACCTACACCCAATTGAGCTTCATTATGGCCCTTTATGCATTAATTATATTGTTTCTATCCTTGATCCTTACATTTGATTTATTTAATGAAAAAGGTACTATTTTGATGCATTTTGGTGCTTGTGCAGATTTACTCACTGTTAAGGCATGTGATGCCGTGCCAGCAGGTGATGTCATGCCAGCAAGTGATGCCATGCCAGCAGGTGATGCCAGGGTATATGATGTCGTGTCGGCAGGAGATGTCGCGACATTTCATTGCCAAGCCATCTTGCGGCATTTCATTACCAAGCTATGACGAGCCATTGTCGCTGCATTTCATTGCCAAGCCATGCCGCGACATTTCATTACCAAGCCATGTCGAGCCATTTCCGCTGCATTTCATTGCCAAGCCAAGCCGAGCAAAAGATGACATCTTCTACTGAAGGAAGTTGATTTATGAAGATAAAGCCTTGCGGAGCAGATCCAATTTCAGACCCATGCCGAGGCAGCATAATTCTATGCTGCGGCAATTCATTGTCGAGCCAATGTTGCGGCATTGTACAACCCAACTTGTCGGCAGGCAAAATATGCAAAGTGGTAGTCAATTTGAAGAGCATAAAATGCTGAATTTTTCTACACACTTTGCATGGCGATCAGAGCATGGGAAGATGACGAAAGCATGGAAGCAAGGTAAAAGATGGAATTCGGCCAAACAGGATTAAATGCATTATATTAAAGAGATTCACATCTTTAATGAAGACAAGTCCAACTCCATCTTAACTTCCTATCCAAGGACTTTGCCCTACACCTCCTTCTATATAAAGGACCCTTCGACTAAGAAGAGGGATGTCGAATATTGAGAGTTTGAGAGGCTTAGCATGTTCTAGTTCTTAGGCTAGGGTTATTTTTTTTAGTAGTTGTGGGAAAACAATTGTATTTTTTTAAGTTTTTAATGCAATAAAAGTTAAGGTTTACTTATTCTTGGTTTTAATCATTCTTGCATTCTAACCGGAAGAAGGTTTGTGAGGTTATCTATTTGTTCAATATCGGGAGAGTTGAACTCACGAAACGAATAAGCACAGTTATCACCCCGCGTGGCGTTAGCTAACTCGACCTAGGGATAGGTTAAGAGTTTCAGCAGCTAAGAGAAGCGTAAACATCGTTGGTGTTGTCTTTGGTTCACATCGGGAGGTATCATCAAGGTTCATTCATCAACCAGTTTTCTGATCTTAGGGATAAGGAGGAACCATCAAAGGACGCTTTGTCGAACCTTAACAAAATCTGCCAAGAGCAAGGGATTTCCGCAGCAGAAACTTCAACCATTGCGCCCGCGGCAAAGACGTCACTGCCGGGGCATCATTGTGTTCGTTGAATGCAAAGACAGAGACAAGTCAATTGGATTCCACACTACAATGCAACTTAACTCGGCCTACTCTTCTCTATTATTCGCCCTATCTATTTATCTTATATTTTTAGTTAGATAAAACTCTTCCAATCAACTTATATGTGTTTTTACTTTATTTGTTTTGTAGTGCAAAAATATAGGACCAAAAGACGAGTATCAATCCCTATGGAGACGATACTCGATATACTTATCACTTTATTACTTGCGACGTGTATACTTGCACAAATTGTGAAGCACTATTTACACGCAACAGTTTTTGGCGACGTTGTCGGGGATTGGCGACTTTTGTTTTTATTTTCTTGCACTCTTTTATTTTTGTTTAGTTTATAGTTTTACTAACTTTTCTTTTTGTTTTTTTATTAAAAAAATCCAGGTGCGCTACAAGTTAAGGGACATCAACATGTCGAGAAATAAAAGCAAAACTATTTGAGAGTTGTTGTTGGAAGAGATGAATCAACCAAGAAAAGCATATATCATGGAAAACTCTTGTGTTATGTGTGTAGAAAATCATGTGTTTGAAAATTACCCTAATCTTTTCGGTGCATATGGCTACAAGGAGGACCATAGATGGAACCAACAGCAAAATCCTTCATGGTATGATCAGAAAGCTCAAAAAGAATTACCATAAAAATTTTGTTGCAGTAAGAGACATGCCTTGGCAATGCAATGCCTCGGAAGCATACATGTCTTGGCAATGTAATGCCTCGGCAACATACATGCCTTGGCAAAGTAGTCTTTATCAACAGCAGAGTGTCACTGCAACAGATATGTCATGGTAAGGTAGTCCTTGTCAAAATCTATTAAATCCCATGGATGTGTACATTGCCATGATGGCTGAACTCATGAAAAAATCAGAAGATTGATTGAAGAAATCTACATATGCCATGGAGAACATGCACCAACTCCTAGGGATACTGAAGTCCTAAGGAAAGATGACGAGTAGCAATGCGAAGAGAGCTCCCCGATGTGTGGGGAACAACTAAAACCCCCAAGTAGAGAGGATGCCAATGAGAGAGACTGCCCAGCACATGATGAGCCTATGCAACGAATTACCTTGGCAATGATTAAGGAGCCTGAACAGAACAATGCCGCAATAACACTTAGCCGGGATGAGAAAAGTATGGTGAATGCCACAGCAACACCACATGCCACGGCAGCACCTCATGCCACGACAGCACCACATGCCATGGCAGCACCTCATGCAACAGCAGCACCACATGACAAGGCACTGCCATGCCGCGGGCACTGCCATGCCGCAGCAGCACCACATGCCACGGCGGCACTACATGCCTCGGCAACTACACATGCCTTGGCAAGACCTGATGCCTCGGCAATTCCATCAAACAAGTCTCAAGCAAATGAAAAGATTGAGGATGTTTGACCTTCACCACATCAACAAGATGATAATACTTTGCCAATGGAATATGAGTAGGTAATGGTTGAACCTTTTGAATTCTTTAAAAACTCACCTCTTCCATTGCAGGTATTCTTTGAGGAACCAACATTGGTAAAATTGAAGCCAACAAAATCTCTACTGATGGAGATGTTCGAAGCCATTGCCGTTGTATTTCATTTCCAATCCATGTCGAGCCGTTGCCGCTAGATTTCATTGCCAAGCCACGCTGCGTCATTTCATTGCCAAGCCATTCCGAGCTATTGCCGCTGCATTTCATTGCCATCCCAAGCCGAGCCAAAGATGACAACTTCTACTAAATGAAGCTTCTTTATGAAGATAAAGCCTTGCGGAGCAGGTCCAGTTTCAGACCCATGCCAAGGCAGCATAATTCTATGTCGCGACAATTCATTGTCGAGCCAATGCCGCAACATTGTACAACCCAACTTGCCGGCGGGAAAATATGCAAAGTGGTAGTTGATTTGAAGAGCATAAAACACGGAATTGTTCTACACGCTTTGCATGGCGATCGGAGCATGGGAAGATGACAAAAGCATGGAAGGAAGGTTAAAGATGGAATTCGGCCAAAGAGGATTAAATGTATTAAATTAAAGAGATTCACCTATTTAATGAAGACAAGTCTAACTCCAACTTAACTTCCTATCAATGGACTTTGCCCTACACCTCCTCCTATATAAAGGACCCTTCAGCTAAGAAGAGGGATGTCGAACATTGAGAGTTTGAGAGGCTTAGCATGTTCTAGTTCTTAGGCTAGGGTTATTTTTTTAGTAGTTGTGGGAAAACAATTGTATTTTTTTAAGTTTTTAATGCAATAAAAGTTAAGGTTTGCTTTTTCTTGGTTTTAATCATTCTTTCATTCTAATCGGGAGAAGGTTTGTGAGGTTATCTACTTGTTCAATATCGGGAGAGTTGAACTCGGGAAACGAATAAGCACGGTTATCACCTCACGTGGTGTTAGCTAACTCGAGCTAGGGATAGGTTAAGAGTTTCAGCGGCTAAGAGAAGCGTAAACATCGTTGGTGTTTGTCTTTGGTTCACGCCGGGAGGTATCATCAAGGTTCATTCATCAACCAGTGTTCTTAGCTTAGGGATAAGGAGGAACCATCAAAGGACGCTTTGCCGAACCTTAACAGAATCTGTCAAGAGCAAGGGATTGCTGCGGTAGAAACTTTTACCATTGCGGTCGCGGCGGGGACGTCACTGTCGGGGCATCACAGTGTTCATTGCATGCAAAGACGGAGACAAGTCAATTGGATTCACAATACGATGCAACTTAACTCGGCCTACTCTTCTCTCTTATTCGTCCTATCTATTTATCTTATATTTTTTTAGTTAGATAAAACTCTTCCAATCAACTTATTTGTGTTTTTACTTTATTTGTTTTGCAGTGCGAGAAGATAGGACCAAAAGACGAGTACCAATCCAAGTCAATCACTTTATTACTTGCGACGTGTATACTTGCACAAATTGCGAAGCACTATTTACACGCAACAGCTTTCTTCGTTGGTGGGATGTTCAGTTTCCATTGTCGAGGCTGCTTAAGGAGTTGCTTGGACCGAATATGTATTGTTCCTTTTGGGGGAGGTGAAATAGTGGTGGAATTCTTGTGTCGCTGCCCTTTTATGGTCGCTTTGGCTGGACCAGAACGAGTTTGTCTTCAATGGGAAATATTTACCGGTGGAAGAAATTTGTTTCTTGATTAAACTTAGGCCATTTTATTGGGTTCGAACAGGGAAGGGTGGTGACGATATTGATGAAGTGCAGTGGTGGGGTTGTCCGCAGATTTGTTGTGTCCATGTTCAAGGGTCGATTTGTAGGGCAAATGTGGTGTGGTGTCCTCCTCTTACATGCTGTGTAAAGTTTAATGTAGATGGCTCGGCTCGTGGTAAACCAGGCGCGGCTGGTTTTAGTGGCGTTCTTCGCGATAGTTCGGGTAAAATTCTAGAATTTTTTTTGTCCTCTAGGTGTCATGGATTCAAACGAGGATGAAATTAGAGCTATTGCGTTTGCTTTGGGTATGTTTTCCCGTTCGTGTTGGTGAAATAGTGTGAGTTTAATAGTGGAGTCATATTCTAGGATTGCGATTGGTTGAATTGATCAGTCATCTCGAGGGCCATGGAGGTTGTGGGAGTTGTTTGCGGATATTGACTCTTCTTGTGCATGGTTGACGAATGTGTGTTTTGTGCATGTCTTTCGTGAGACAAATGGGGTTGCGGATTTGCTTGCTAAGGAAGGCGTGGATCGGATGTCGATTTTCCAGGCTATGTGTGAAATTGGTTGTGGTTGTGCGCGCATGTTGCTGGGTGTGCTTGCTGCTCGGGCAGTGTAGGTCGAGGTTGTACAGGTTGTCTTGTAGCCAGTGAGCTTTGGCGCGCTGTTGTGGGAGCTGGTTTGCTGGTTTGGGTGGTGTGTGTTGTGTTGTGCATGGTAGGGGTGGGTTCGATCTTATTCTGATTGTGTTCTCAGTTTCTTTTTGGTCCTCACATGTACTATTTTCTTGCATTTACGTTTAATGGGGGGTTTTAACGATGCATGTGTGGATCGTCCTCTTGTATGATTTCTCCGCAGTAAAATCATACTTATTGAGGGGAAAAATTGATTCTTATCTCAAGAAAAATATTAGATTAGATTATATATATAGGTGTAATTTTGTATGTGCATGTATAGGTGTACATTTTTGGATATCGGATTTGATTCGATTCGAAAAATTAAATATCTAAAATTTTGAATTGGTAAGATAATGTTTCGTATCCAATTCGAAAAAATGGATATATGATTATTCAGATATCGGATATTCGAGTATTTGAATATATGATTTGGTTTAAGTATTTTTTTTCGGCTTTAGCGGTCGTATCTACGAAAATTTAAGATTTTCAAATATAATCAGCAACAAATTATCAAATATAATAAAATTCGCATATGTGAAAATTTTGAATTTTTGGATATGACAAGCATCAAATTACTAAATATAAAAAGATTAATATCCATGAAATTTTAAATTTTTGAATATTCTGAAACATAAAATATTATAACTAGACTAGTGTCTGATTAAAAAGCAGATCAAATATTCAATTTAAAAAATAAATCAAATATCTGAACTTTAGGATTAAATCAACAGATAAACAGATTGAATTGGTAGTACGAGATATTTTTACTCATTCCTATGTGTATGTAATGTTTTAGCTTCTGAACTCCACTCCATGCATTGTTTATTTTTTATATGGGATTTTAACTAAAAATAAATTTGCAAAATCCCAAAGCTCCATGGTAATTAAGTGCATAAAAGAGTGAAAAATAGTGGGATGTTTTGAACACATTTTTTTCTTTTTGTGTTTCGTAGTGGAAAATTATTGGTGTGGTTCATCACGTCATTTATAGTAGGTTCACTAAAAATTAATTAATTAATTTTTTTTTCATGTCAATTTTTTAAAAGATGAATCTTCACCTTTTATGCTATGTAAATAGGGAGTGAGTAGTTACGTAAAAGTTGATTATGAATAAATTAATGACATAAAGAAAAAAAAAATTAATTAACAGATTTTTAATAGATATAGATCATGCATGACGTAGTGAGCCCAGTTCATAAAATAATTTCTCCTCGCAGAGGGTAGACGGTAGATGTCTACGTCCACATTTGACACTATTTCATCTGCAACTGCAAGTATCACATTAAAACGGGTTATGAAGATTTTCATGTGATAACTACTTGGACATCACTGTAGTCTAAGTCCACCACTTGGTTTTTGTTTCTAATTATCTAATCTCCTGTACCCTTAACTGGAAAAAAGAAAGAAAGAAAGAAGCCAAGATAACGAAAGGAGGTTTGGGACAAACGAAAAAATCATTTAAGAATTCAATGCAAACACTTTCCCTGGACAATCTAAATCTTGAGTTAGCCTGGAAACCAAATATTGATGCATTTCAGGTGCGTGGAGAAGAGATTTAGCTAAACTAATGTAACCATGTGTTTCAAGTAATGGGTTTTTAATTTTATTACCCTCGTAGAAAGTAGGAAGGTTTTAACATAACAAGTAAAATCGAAAGAATATTATGAGTGCATTTATTTTGAACAATTTCTACATAGAGGAGAGGGAAGGAAAATTTACTTTTATTGGGTCTGGAACCCACAACCTAAGGGGAGAGGTAGGGATGTAAAAAGCTGACTCGACCTGCAAAACTGACTGAAACCGACTTGAGTTAGAACTGTTTGTGACCTGAGGTGGTGGTGATCTGAAATCGATTCGAGTCTGAACTGGGTTGACTTGAACCCGAGTTGGACCTAGAACTTTTGGATCTGAACCTGACCTGGACCCGACCTGAGAACAACATGAACCAGAATTCAAGCTAATAATGTGATAATCGAACCTGGCCTGCATCTGATCTGATATGAACCTGAACCGAGAGTAACCTAGTAAATAATTGATATTACCCGATCTGTTATCAACCTGACATGTTATGAACCTGATTTGTAATTGACTCAACCTGTAAATGACTTGACTTGTTTTTGAACTGATCTGATATTCACCTGACTTTGTATTTATTGACTTGTAATAACTAATAAGTTACAATTGATGAATTTGTGAGAATATTAATTTATTATATTATAGTGTGGCAAAATGTATCTTCACAATTTAAGGTACGTGATTAACTATGATCATTAAATTAATATGTTTACTTTTTTATATTTATAAATTATAGTATATAAAAATATTTAAAAGTTTTATTAAATATCTAAATGTTGTCAACATAATTCCTTAAGCTTTATGATTCATTGTCTAATATTAAAAATTTATGGTTTAGTTTAGTGTTATTTGTTTATGAGATTAATTTTGATTTTTTAAGATTTATGGTTTAGTTTAGTGTTTAATTTAAGGTTATTAGTTTATGTGATTAACTTGGATTCCTTAAAGTTTGGAGTTTAGTATCAATAGTTTGTGAGTTAGCTTATAGTTATTGGTTTATGAGATTAATTTTGATTCCTTAAGGTTTATGGTTTACGAGATTAATTCCGAATCAACTTGCTAATTTATGCATTTAAATTTGACTAATTATTTAAATCAAAGCTTCATGCGTACAATTGAACTAAATTAAAGTTTCAACTTTCATGTGTACAATTATATTATGGTATAATTATATTAAATCAAAATTTATATGGTATAATAATAATGTTCGAATTGAATTAACTTATTAAACTTAGTATCTAATTGAGCTAAATTAAAGTTTAGAAGCATAAATCACGGACATAATTAAATGAATTCTAAAAATAAATGTGAAATTTTAATTAAATTAATTTAAATTAGGACTCAATTGAATTAAATTAAAACTTAAAAGTGAAAATTTTGGGATTTAAATGAAAAACATCTAAAGTTGGAAGGGCTAAAAAAAATTATCATAACCTATAAACCCGGGAAAATTTTCCTCCACAGTTTCACTTTAATTAAAATCATAAAAAGTATTTGGTAGGGGGAAGGACAAAAACTTTAAGGGAATTAGCCCCTTAATTTTTAGGTTATTTCCCTCCAAAATTCAAATGAAATCTTTTTAAATTTGATTTAATAATTAATTGCCCATTTGACATTTGCCTCCTAATTTTTTTTACTTAGTGATTAATTATCTTTTAGGTCCTCACTTGTTTAAATTTTTATTTTAATTTTAACATTTCACTTTTAAATTTTAGTTTAATTAATTTACTCATAATTATATATATACATAAGTTGTAAAATAATTCGGCATCCTAAGGATATTTTGGTTCATATTAATCTCTAAAATTTTATTTTTATCTGAAACTTACCCACAATTACCATACTGAAGTCATTTTGTACACGATAAGACCCAACTTGAACTTCAACCGAAATCGATATTCCCTGACCTAAATTTTATCCGTCAAAGACGTGAGTCGACCTGAACATGGCCCGGCTTGAAGTCCATCCGAACCTGAATTAACCCGTTAATTAACTGATTCGGACCCGAACCGTTTTGGCCTAAACTGAAACTTACCCAACCTGAAATTAACCCGACCCGAACCCGAACTCAATCTGATTTGAAATCAACATGATAATGACTTGAATCTGAGCCGACATGAACCTGACCTGATCCGAGTAGAACTATTAAATTGACCTGACATAACATGTATCTGATTTAATCTGACTTGACATAACCTGACCTGAAACCTGAACGATTACTTGATTTCACATCCTTAAAGAGAGAAAGTGTCAACTGAGAACTTTTAACCACTTGCTCTATAAGTTGTTGTCTGAGTACATTTATTTTATGGTGCTCATGTGTTGAGTGTCACATGGAAGATGATAAGGAGGATGAGGCTGTGAGTGATCATCTGGAACCTTACCTGCAACGCCATTGGCATTGCTACTCATTTTTCTTGATTCTATACATGCACCCTTTGCCTTCTTTCTGTATCAAATGGATGAATGTTATTGCAGGGACCAACACGTGCAAATATCTGCCGTCTGCATGATGAATTAAACAAATTGATAGGAAATTCAACAGTGTGTGCATCCATTATTGCCAAGCAATCCACGTGGACGGTTAGTGTGGAAATAAAAAAGGAAAATTCTAGAGTTAAAAAAGGAATGGATGTGATGATGGTGAGGCGAGGTTAGCAGGTCATGTCGGTTGCCCTTTCCTTTTCCGACCTTATAATTTTTTATTTATTGTCTCATTCCCAGTATTCACATTCATTCACTCAAACCTTTCTTTCTTTGTATTCATTAGACGGCCACCCACCCAATGATTAAGACCACCCACAGATTCGGCCTTTTCATCTTTAATACTCCATGACCCATGTAAATAGTAATACTTTTGCTTCCCATTCGATGGTACGGTGGGATACCCTTTTTGCACAGTACCATTCCTTCCTCCCCTGCCCACCTGCACTGCACGGCTCACCTCCTCCCCTGCCCACCTGCACTGCACGGCTCACCTCATGTGCTTTGCTTTGCGCTGGGGTCTTCTTTTCTACTGCACTGAATTTTCCTTTGGGATAATATTTCCAATGCTCCTTAACTTATAATAAATCTACGCATATCTATATTAAAAAAAAAATACTTAATACACATTTCCCTCTAAACTATACTTGTTTTTTCAACTTGCACCCTAAAGTTCATTTTGACCACTTTTGCCTCCTAACATTTTGCGACATTACCCATATTGCCCCAACCGTTAAAAAAAATTGTCTTGACCAATCAAAACACGCCACGTCATCTAATTATTTTATTTTCTTAATTTTTGATTTAATATATTAAAATAATCATTAAATTAGTTTTATTTTACCAAAATACCCCCACCTCTTTCCCCAGACCCCACCCTTCATCCTCTTCCCCCATCCCCTCCGTTCACCGAACGATGATTCCGGCAGTCCCACAGTGAGCAGAATGATGGTGGTGGTGCGGTGAACGGACGCCGGATGGACAACGAAACTAAGGACGCCTCACTGTAACATTTTAAGTCCCGCTTCACTCTTTGCTTTAACTACCAATTCACTCTTCTGTGGTGTTGCTGCAGCGACTGCGGCAGTCGATCCCACTGACACCTTCTTCTCAACAACCACTATTTTCTTAACCTTAACCATTTTCTTCTTCTTTCACGACACCTACCGTTGTGGTTTCTTTTGTTCTTTCTATTATTGTTGATGCTCTGCGTTGTCTTTGATATTACCGGGCTTTGAAGTGAGCTCATTGTTGGGACAAAGCGTTTTTTATGTAATTGAAAACATTTCCATTATGTGTTGATGTTGATGCTATTGTTGCTGCAAAGGCATGTACGTAGCTCCATCGCCCATGGAAGTCTCCACAAGTTCTCCCGAATTATCCAACTTCTCTCAAACTCTAGAAGCCCTTCCTTTTCCTGGGGCTATCGATGCTCATACTTCACAAAACTTCCTTTCGTCTTTTCAAACTCCTCAAATCTTCCCCTCTCCAGAATTAACCTAATTCACCATGTCAACCAAATCAATGTAGGGTTTCACTGAAAATAAGAAAGCAAAGAATAGAGAAGAAAAAACAAAAGCATTCGAAATTCCACACGGGTTCTAGGGCAAGTTTAATGAACAAAGGGGATGGGGAAGAGGAAGAGGGGTGGGTTTGGGGAAAGAGGTGGGGGTATTTTGGTAAAATAAAACTAATTAATGATTATTTTAATATATTAAATCGAAAATTAAGAAAATAAAATAATTAGGTGATGTGGCGCGTTCTGATTGGTCAAAATGAATTTTGTTTAACAATTTGGGAAATATGGGTAACGTCGCAAAACGTTAGGAGGCAAAATTGGTCAAAATGAACTTTAGGGGGAGGGGGATGCGTATTAAACCATTTAAAAATATCAATTTTAATGTCAACAACCTCTGGATCAAATGGTTAAAAGCTCTTATTTGACACCCTCCCTAAATTGTGGGTTCAAAGCTCTTAACGAGCCAAGTCGAGCTACTCGATACCTGACTCGAAAAACTCGTGAGCTACTCGAAAATATAATATACTAATTTTTTTAATTTTTAAAATTTAAAATAAAAATTCCTAAACCTAAAATCCAAAAACATAAACCATAAACATAATTCCTTCACCCTAAAATCTCTAAACCCTAAACCCTAAAATTAACAAGCTTGTGTAAACTTTAATTTACAAAACTTGTGTATCGATTTTTTTCTCCTGATAGGGCTTCCAATGGGTGAGATAGATTGTGAACTACTCGAGTCCGACTTGGTCAAAGCTCGGTCAACACTCGACTCGATTAAACTTGACTCAGGCTCGAACTCGGCTCAAGTTCTTAACGAGCCGAGCCGAGCTCAGATTATTCAGGCTCATTAAAATTATTCAAGGTCGAACTCGACTCGAAATCTTAATGAGCTGAGTTGAGCTTAGCACTACTCGGGCTTGACTCAACTCGTTTACACCCATAACATCATATGTTGTCCTAGCCAATAAGGTCCATCCATCTTATTTTTTCCAACGTGAATTTTCACCTCTTTCCTACATGTTAATAAATAGTGAGTAGTTATTAGGTAGTTACTTTGAAGTGGATGGACCTTAATAGATGGGACCACGGATGACGTGGTGTGCCGAGTCCATCTAATAATTTCTCCTCCAATTGACAAAAATATGAACTCTCAAAATGGAAATAAATATGAACTTTATTACTCAATTAGTCAAGATAATACAAGAAAATAAAATTGAAGTGTTGTGAATTAAGTAAGAGCAAAGCTCTATTTAAATTAAAAATTTTCTAAAATATTTCAATTAATTTGATTTAGAGTAACCAATGTACTCTTTTTTTATTTGCACAAATTAAGGAATAAAATATGATAATGGGGTCCTAATAAAAATAAAAGACTTACTAATCTCAAATAAAAATAAGTTGCACTAATTTTTGACAGCCTCTTTAGTGCATACTTGTTGTCAATAACACCAAGATCTCCACGAAAACTTTCAAACTTGGCCTTTGCAAGTGCCTTAGTAAAGATGTCTGCAACTTGTTTATCGTTTTGAATTTTCTACAACTCAATGTCTTGAGATAACACTTTCTCTCGAACAAAGTGATAATGAGTTTCAATGTGTTTTGAACGAGCGTGAAACACCAGATTTCCAGCAAGCTTTATAGCACTCTCATTATCACAATAAATCTAAATTGGATGATTGAGAATAGTTTATTATTTCTTGAATGGGTCTTCTTAGCCACAAACATTCTTGAGTAGCCATTGTAGCAGCTACATATTCTACTTTACAACTTGAAATAGCAACGATAGTTTGTTTTTTACTACACCATGAAATCGCAACGAAACCTGTTGTAAAACAAAAACCTGTTGTAGAGTGTTGGTCATTCACATCACCAGCCCAATATGCATCTATAAAGTCACTCAAAGAAAATGTCTTAGATTGCTCGTACATTAAACCAAAACTTAGAGTGCCCTTGATGTAACGAAGAATCCTCTTTGCTACAATTAAATGAACCTCACATGGCTGATCCATAAATTAAAAAATAACTCCAACCAAAAATGTAATACTAGGTCTTGTGATAGTTAAATAAAATAAACTACCAACAAATTAACAAAAAAAAGTGTTGCATCTTCTAAAGGCTTTCCTTTATCTTTAGCTAACTTGAGATTAGAGTCCATGGAAGTCGTTTTTGCTTTTGAATCCTCCATGTGAAACCTGTGTAACAAGTTTGTTGCATATCCTTTTTGAGAGAGAAAATAACTATTAGATTTTTCAATTTTCAAACCAAGAAAACAACTAGCTTCACCCAAACTTTTCATTTCAAAACGAACCATCAAATCATCTTGAAAATTGTTAATTTTGACACAATCATCACCCGTAATAATCATATCATCCACATAAAGCAAAAGTAATGTGCACACAATGGATGTTTGCTTGATAAATAAGCTTGGATCAGTACTTGAAGATTTCAAACCACAAAAGTTAAGATATTGAGTAATCTTATTGAACCAAGCATGAGGAGCTTGCTTGAGGCCATATAACACCTTCTTAAGTTTGCACACATGATTAGGTTACTCCTTAGATATAAATCCATGTGGTTGTTCCATGAAAATATCATGATTCAACTCTCCATAAATGGAGGTGATGAGTGCCTAAAAGTCCTATATTTTACCCCTCATTTATCCTTATTTTTACTGCACTCAAGCATGTTTAACTGCATTTTAGGTTAAGTTTTGCATCAACATCACATTTAGATAAAACTGCGCAGATACTGCTAAATTTGGTTACTTTTGCAGGTATCTGCCGTGGCAGAATCCAGGGCAGCAGAGGAACAGAAGATGACTGTCGTGGCAGAATCCAGGGCAGCAGAGGAATAGAAGATGACTGTCGTGGCAGAATCCAGGGCAGCAAAAGAACAGAAGATAACTGTCATGGCAACATCCAGGGCAGCAGAGGAACAGAAGATAACTGTCATGGCAGCATCCAGGGCAGCAGAGGAACAGAAGAGCTGGAGAGAAGAAAATTGCCTCATACATCACTGTCATGACAGTGATGCCGTGACAATGATGTCGTGATAGTGATGTCGTGATAGTGATGCTGTGACAGTGAAGTCGTGGCAAATACCGTGGAAGATGTCATGGCAGATGTCGTGGCAGATGGCGTGACAGATGACATGGCAGATGCCGTGACAGATGTCGTGGAAGATGTCGTGACAGTTGCCGTGACAGTTGTCGTGGCAGATGCCATGACAGAAGTGGCGACAGTGCTGAAGCAAACTGCCTTATAACTCGCTGCCGTGACATATGTCGTGACAGAGGTGGCGACAGTGAAGAAGAAGAGATGGAAAATGCAAAGTGGAGTTCGACTGATAGAGGATTTCAAGCCTAATTTTTAGAGACCACTCGCATAATTTTTGGAGCCCATAAGCACAAGAAAGGCATTGCCCAAAGTTTGAGGAGAAAGTCAAAGCAAGAAGATAGGGCGAACTAAAGGACGTTTATTCAGAGATTTAGTCTTTAATGAATTGTACTTTAATTCGAACTAGTATTCTTGGCCATTAGGAAAACTTGTACCCAAGGCCTATATATATGCTTGTAATTCGACCTAGAAAAATCACATCCTATTCTCTAGCCTTCTTCCCCAAAACCATAGTCGTTTTCCCTCCTCACCATGTTCTAAACTTCCCCTAGGGCTAAGGGTTGATTCTGTAAAGTAGTTGCAAGGATTGCATTGTTTTAGGATTTTTTCTGTTCAATAAAATAGACTTCAAGTTTGCTTATTCTGGTTTTCAACATCTTGCAAGAGTATCGGGAGAGTATTGTAAGATTACACATTTACTTAATATCGGAAGAGTTAAGTATACGAAAGGAATAAGTACGGGTTTCTAGTTTATGGTTGAACTATCTCGAACCTAGGGATAGGACGAGGTTAAGTGGCTAAGGAAGAATTCAACAACATCGGTGTTCATCCTTCGATTCACGTCGGGAGGTATCATCAAAGACGTGTTCATCGACATACTTGGACCTAGGGATAGGCCAAGGCATAGCAGGGATTCTTGTCAAGCTTGAAGTATAGAGTTGTGTGTTCGCTGCCACGACAACAACAGACCGCTGCCGCAGCAGGGGCTGCCGCGACAGGCGCTACAACAGAACAGAGAAGTCTTAGACAGTGCAACACCTGCACTACGGAGCAGATCAATACTGGCCTATTCTTTACTCTGAATATTTTACTCTTTTATTTTCAATCTTCTTTATTATTTCGTGACAAACTATTAAAACTCTTTATTTTCCCTTTCGTGCAGAAAATCAAGGTAAAAGCTATTAGCCCAGTCCCTGTGGAGACGATATCTGATACTTACGTATCACTTTACTACTTGCGTCGTGTACACTTGCACTACATTGCGATAGACACTTTTACACGCAACAAGTTTTTGGCGTCGTTGCTGGGGACTGGCAACATACTCTTACCTTTAACTTCTACACTTTTCTTTTCTCTTTATTGTTATTTTTATTTTTATTTCTTTTTTATCAAAAACTCAGGTGAAATACAGGTTTAAGGAGCATTAACATGTCAGGAAAAACAATTCGAGAGTTGATATGGGAGAATTCTCGCAATTACTGTGAAGAAACTGACATGCCATGGGAAAGTAGTCATCCTCAAGAGCAAACGAATTCCTTAGAAGGTACACTTCAAGCCTTCGTGGCACTCATGCAAAAAGTGTCGGCTTCTACGAACGCAAGTATTGCCAAGATGGATGCACTCTTGAGCAGACCGGTCCTCATTCATGCCACGGATGAACCTAAAATCCTGAGACAAGATGACGAGGATGCCCATGTGAAGGAATACCCAACACATGATGAGTCTGAGCAACAACTTTCTATGGCAATGATCGAAGAACCGGAATGGAGCAACACCGCAATAACGCTGAGTGAAATTCAAGAGAATGTCACTGCGGCAACCACATCCGAGGAAAATTCTCAACCAACTACCTCGGTTATGCCCGACCAAGATTTCACACATCCATACTTGTCATGGCACTTGCACGACCACGTAGAAGAGCTACCCAATGACAATGCCTCGCAAATGGAATACGAGCAGGTAATAAACGAACATTTTGAATTCATTAAAAACTCACAAATTCCATTGCAGGTATTAGAGCAACCAAAGTCGGTGGACTCAGAATCATCGAAGTCTCTACTGATGGAGATTTATGAGTGCCCTACAGAATTTGATATGGAGAGTTATGGCACTTTTCAATGTCCCCTTGACCTGCAAAGTAACCTGATGAAAGACTGTCAAAATAACTGGCTGCCACAGCAGCAGACACGACAGCAAAGGCTACATTCAACCACAACAACATTCAACGAAAACAAGGTAAGTTTGTGGTCGAATGTCAATTTGATTTTTTCTAATCAAATATTCATGCCCTCAGAAACATTACCAAGAAGGGAGGATTTCATGGACTACAAAAGGGAAGAGAAAGAAAAGAGCCCCCACCATAAGAATAATCACCAGATGGAGGGTACGGATGGACTTCAAGAAGTACCGAAAACGACCCCTCAAGCATCAATAGAACAAGGAGCAGTTACTTTAGGAGATGCCCCTCAAGGCACTCCTAATTTAACCTAATTTATTTTATTGTATTTTATTTTTATCTTATTTTATCTTTATTGTTTTAGGAATTAGAAATTTGATATTAGTTTTTAGTTTGTTTGTGTTATTAGGTAAAGAAAGAGAACCCTTGCAATAACGATACAAGCAACCAAAAGTGACTGTCGCCAACAGCATTGAAGATAGTGACGCAAGGAAGAAGGCAACCGCCGCGTCTCCAACTCCCAGGGCAGCACCCACAGCTCCTCCAACAAATTTCAAAGAAATTGCCCGCCGACAGCTCCTCATCCAAAGCTCCAGCAGCAGCGACGACATCCGCACAAATTAAGTTTTCTTTTTCTCTACTGCCTGCTATATATATTATCTTTTTGTGATGTTTCAATTTTCTGTCATTTTTATTTTCTGTTTTTCATTTTTATGTCTTGTGTCATGCATTGAGGACAATGCAACCCTTAAGTTTGGGGGTAGGCAGTCCTCCTAATTATTAATATAATATTGCATTTAGTTTTAATTGTGTCGCATTTATTTATTTATTTATTTATGCTAAAAATGGCTTAATTTATTGAACTTTTATTATCTGTTGCTGCCATCTCTGTCGTGACAGCCCCTTAAAAATATTTAAGAAGTAAGTAGAGCCTTAATATAGTTCTGAAAAACCGAAACACTTTGTGACTTACTTGATAAAAGACTTTCTCTAGCATACTTAGAATAGAAAACTTAGCCACTAGAGGAGAAAAGACTTGAACTCAGGTTAGTCCTAGAGGTGCCTATCACTGGCTCTAGGAAAATAACTAGAGAAACTTCTAGAGGTACCTATCACCGGCTCTAGAAAGTAACTAGAGGTGCATATCACCGGCTCTAGTAAAAGTAGAAAAAGAAAAATTTCTAGAGGTGCCTATCATCGGCTCTAGAAATTAACTAGAGGTGCCCGAAACTGGCTCTAGTAAGATTAAAACTCTAAATAAGCTAAGTATAATATTCTAGTTTCTAGGGAAGTCTATATTTGTGTATGTTCACAATAAATGCACACACTTGCACGAGAATTATACTTTTTCTCTAAGTAGATCCTAAAGTATTTGAACAGGTGCTAAACATGATAGGGATAGTGATGTGGGTAAGGATTGTTCATTGACTTAAGCCAAGGAAAAAAATATAAATATATATGTATGCATGCATGTTAGTTAGGTTGCATTTGCTTGAGGACAAGCAAGGATTCGAGTTTGGGGTTGTGATGAGTGCCTAAAAGTCCTATATTTTACCCATCATTTATCCTTATTTTTGCTGCACTCAAGAATGTTTAACTGCATTTTAGGTTAAGTTTTGCATCAACATCACATTTAGATAAAACTGTGCAGATACTACTAAATTTGGTTACTTTTGCAGGTATCTGCCGTAGCAGAATATAAGGCAACAGAGGAACAAAAGATGACTGTCGTGGCAGAATCCAGGGCAGCAGAGGAATAGAAGATAATTGTCATGGCAGCATCCAGGGCAACAGAGGAACAGAAGATAACTGTCATGGCAGCATCCAGGGCAGCAGAGGAACAGAAGAGTTGGAGTGAAGAAAACGGCCTCATACATCACTGACATGACAGTGATGCCGTGACAGTGATGTCGTGATAGTGATGTCATGACAGTGATGCTGTGACAGTGAAGTCATGGCAGATACCGTGGCAGATGCTGTGCCAGATGTCGTGGCAGATGTCGTGGCAGATGCCGTGACAGATGACGTGGCAGATGCCGTGACAGAAGTGGCGACAGTGCTGAAGCAAACTGCCTTATAACTCGTTGTCGTGACATATGTCGTGACAGAGGTGGCGACAGTGAAGAAGAAGAGATGGAAAATGCAAAGTGGAGTTCGACTGATAGAGGATTTCAAGCCTAATTTTTAGAGACCACTCGCATAATTTTTGGAGTCGATAAGCACAAGAAAGGCCTTGCCCAAAGTTTGAGGAGAAAGTCAAAGCAAGAAGATAGGGCGAACTAAAGGACGTTTATACAGAGATTTAGTCTTTAATGAATTGTACTTTAATTCGAACTAGTATTCTTGGCCATTAAGAAAACTTGTACCCAAGGCCTATATATATGCTTGTAATTCGACCTAGAAAAAACACATCCTATTCTCTAGCCTTCTTCCCTAAAACCATAGTCGTTTTCCCTCCTCACCATGTTCTAAACTTCCCCTAGGGCTAAGGGTTGATTCTATAAAGTAGTTGCAAGGATTTCATTGTTTTAGGATTTTTTTCTATTCAATAAAATAGACTTCAAGTTTGCTTATTCTGGTTTTCAACAACTTGCAAGAGTATCGGGAGAGCATTGTAAGATTACACATTTACTTAATATCGGGAGAGTTAAGTATACGAAAGGAATAAGTATGGGTTCTCCAGTTTATGGTTGAACTATCTCGAACCTAGGGATAGGACGAGGTTAAGTGGCTAAGGAAGAATTCAACAACATCGGTGTTCATCATTCGATTCACGCCGGGAGGTATCATCAAAGACGTGTTCATTGACAGACTTGGACCTAGGGATAGGCCAAGGCATAGCAGGGATTCTTGCCAAGATTGAAGTACAGAGTTGTGTGTTCGTTGCCGCGACAACAACAGACCGCTGCCGCAGCAGGTGCTGTCGCGACAGGCGCTACAACAAAACAGAGAAGTCTTAGACAGTGCAACACATGCACTACGGAGCAGATCAATACCGGCCTATTCTTTACTCTGAATATTTTACTCTTTTATTTTCAATCTTCTTTATTATTTCGTGACAAACTATTAAAATTCTTTATTTTCCCTTTCGTGCAGAAAATCAAGGTAAAAGCTATTAGCCCAGTCCCTGTGGAGACGATATCTGATACTTATGTATCACTTTACTACTTGCGTCGTATACACTTGCACTACATTGCGATAGACACTTTTACACGCAACAGAAGGCGATTTAACATCTAGTTGCCATAACTTCCAACCTTTTCTAGCAGCTAATGGAATGATTGCTCGAACCGTTATCATTCTTGCAACATGACTAAAAGTCTCATCATAATCTCGACCGTATTGTTGAGAGAATCCACGAGCAACGAGACTGGCTTTGTATCTATCAATTGTACTGTCAGCCTTTTTCTTCAACTTGTAAACCCACTTACAAGTAATTAAGTCAACATCAATGGGCTTTGTTACAAGATCCCACGTGTCATTTTTGTTATGTGCTAAAATCTCTTACACCATTGCCTCTTCCCATTCTAGAACTCTTTTAGCTTCGTTGTACAATTTGGGCTCACTTCCACATGACTCTTCTATGAAGAAACAAGACAAAATAGAGAAATGATTCATTTCAACCACATAATTAGACAAATATCCTAGAGGCCTTTTCTATCTCAGTGGATTCTTTCGTGTGGCAGCCTTTGTACTTGTGGTAGCCTCATTGTTTTTCTCAGGTTGAATGCATCCTTCAATTAAAGAAACGTCATCAGGAAAGAGTGCAACACTAGTTGCATCTTTGCTACAATTTCATCATCTTTTTGACAGGACACTTCGTCGAACACCACACCGCGAGATATGATGACCTTCCTTGTCTCCAAATCGATACATCTCTAGTCCTTTCTATGAGTACCATAGCCAACAAAAATGCATTTCTTGGCCTTTAAATCAAGTTTAGTTCGATTGTGTTTCAATACATGAACATAACAAATGGACCCAAAAATACAATAATAACTCATATTGGTTTTACGACGATATATACGATCAAAAGGAGATGGTTCTGACCCTGGCCATGGAGGAAGCCGATTTATAACATGACAAGTTGTTTGAAAAGTTGTTGCCCACAGTTCCCTCGAAAGGTTCTTCGCGTGTAGCCAAGACAAACAAATTAATGTAAGATGAGTTAACTTGTGCTCAACAACCCCGTTTTGTTGTGGAGTTTCTGGACAAGTCATTTGACGTTGAATTACATACTTTCTAAAGTAATCCATAAACTCGTTTGATAGAAATTCCCATCTATTATCTATGCGCAGACACTAGATTGATAGCCCAAGTTCTTTTTCTACATCATGCTCGAGCTGAACAAATTTAGAGAAAGCATCGCTTTTGCGTTTCAAAAAATATACCCAACTGAAATGAGAGAAATCGTCTACAATCACCATCACATAATGAAGGCATAAGTAGATGGGGTTGTCGTTGGTCCCAAAAGATCGGAGTGGACCAATTGCAATGGCGCTGATGCTTTACTCTTTGAAGTTGAGAAAGGAAGAAGATGTGATTTTCCATATTGACAACCTGGACAAATATTGTCATAGCGGATATCTTTAAAAATGGGAACACCATCAAGAAGTTGATTAGTGGATATCTTCTGCAGCAACTGATAACCCACGTGACCCAAGCGAGCATGCCAGAGCCTTGAGCTTGCATTGTGACCAACCTTTTTAACATATTCATCACTTGCGGATAGAAAATACAATGATTCTTTCTTTTTTTTCCACAAAACAAGACATCAACGGCGATATGTTTCACATTTGATACAATTTGAAAATCATCAGGACCAAAAAGAACATACCTTTTTGAATATGTTATTTTTGAGACAAAAGCAAGATTTTTCTTTAGGCCATGAACATGATAAACATCCTTGAAATGAACTCCTCCATCACTCAAATATCCTTCTTTCATCACAAGATGTAGTGAGTTATCAATTGTTATAATGATTTTCTTCTCACGATGCGGACGGACATCCGATAAAAGTTTTTCATTTTCGGTAGTATGACAAGAACAACCGGAATCAAAAATCCACTCATCATCATAGTTGATAAATGCATGAGCATCAACTGATACATCATATTGGTCTTGGTGCACAAAACAAAGACACATTTGTTGTAACCCCCTCGTCCCGGTCTGGACGACTGACCGGTCCGAGCAGGTCACACGGGGAAAACCGAAGTGAAACCCGTTAAGGTCCAACCTCGGTTAGCAACCCTAGAAAATTTTCTTCAATTATCTTGTCTAGATGGATCATTAAATCCTATGTGTGAAACGACAGCGGATAACAAGACAAGACTTTGCAGACGAAACGTAAGTTGATGTAAATTTACCATGTATTTAAGTTAGTCTGTTTGCTTACATACGCGTCCAAACCAAACATAAACGACTACAAACAAGGCTCACAAGAAAGCACACAACAACCCGGACCCAAGCCAAACACTTGAAGACCTCCAAAGATGCCAAAAGCCCAAATTACAGGCATGTGTTTCGAAACAGGCTTGCCTGTTTCGATACACGAGCCCCAGTTTTAAAAGCCAGACTACCTGTACCGATACGGCCCACTCCATTTTGGTACAGGGTCCTTTTTCGCCTAGACGTTCCGAAACACGTTCCGGAACAGGACCTCACAATAGCCAAACCGTTTCGGTGCGCGTATCGGAACAAGGGTTCACAATAGCCAAACCGTACCGGAACGCGTTCCGATACGGGTATCCTTGGAACCACACCCGTTCCGAAACAACCTTACACGTTCCAAAACGCCTGCAGTCTGTGTGTTTCTAAAATCAGTTCTAAGAATCTCCAAACGTCCCCAACATGCCTCAAACATCAAGAAACAAGATGCAACGTGCATATACATACTCTAGAGGCATACACCCTACTTCAAGCATGTCCGGACACTTAACATACATAAAAAGTCATCCATAAAGGAATTCAAGCATTCACCAAAATACATTACATATCAAGTCTACATGCCTTTAAACAAACACACATAACATTCATGGAATATGGTCCTAAGCCTTCAAACACAAGCATTTAAGCAACAATATAAACACGGTTTACAATCCACGACATAGAAGCATAAACATAATCAACAATGTAACATCACTCAACGTGCTAAAACATCAACAAAATCAAACTAAGGAGTTTGGCACCAACCTCATACAAGTCTAGTACCCCCATTGTATAGGCATTATTACAAAGTCTTAAATCATACATGAGCTACTTGAGAACTCCGAAAAGCTCCTCCCTTGCCCACTTGCCTTCCGTAACACTAGCGATCTGCATGTTGGAAAAAGGAGAGCGTAAGCTTGGAAGCTTAATGAGCGAAGCTCTAAAACTCATCAATCATGTAGTTTTCAAAACACATTTCTTAAATGATAAGTAAACCATTTGAAAGCACGAAGGAGACACAACAACACAATTACATGGTTTGCACATGCACAACCAAAACACGGTGGGACCACACATCACCGTTCGACTAGTAGTTTTCCGACGGGACCACACATCACCTTACTCTTCTACTAGTCACTACTGGTGGGACCACACATCATCGTAGTTATGACAACCATCACAGAGGCTCGACACCAACAACGACTACACAACAATATCAACGGAAGTAAAGAAAATTCCACAAACCACACACAATATCTCAACAATTGTTCATGCACCAACACTTAACAAATCAAAGCATAGTTAGTGAACTTACACTTGGGTTTAGGTTAGCCCTCAAGGCTCCACCCAAACCCCCAAGAATCCCTTTTTGAAATCAAATAAAGTTCAAAACATTTTCACCCACCGATGAAGCCCAACCGGAAGCCGAAACACCAAACTCAAGTCTCCAAATTCCCCGGAATAGTGCCCGAAGCTTCTCCTATGGTTTCCCTTGATTTTAGTCAATCAAAAACAACACATTACTCAACCGAAGCATCACCAAACACTGTCACAACCACAAGCTACTACCACAAGCCAAAATCTTACAGTTTCAAACCAACGCCAATACCCAAAGTCCCTATTTTCGTACTCCCCAACAACCCAACAGAAAACCTTTGATTCCAACACCCAAAACACCTTTAAAAGCCTTCAAACCAACCTTCTAGTATCATTATAACACCAGCCTAACTCCCTTTCACAAAACCACACCAAAAACATAAGTTTTGACACTTTTAAAATACCCAAAAACCCAATTTCGGGGTTGTTGATAAAAAACCCTCATTTCGAGATATAATGTACCTTAGGGCAAGATTAGTTCAAAACTTAACTCTACAAATCAAAAACAAGACAAAAAACCATTAAAGTTTCACCTTTTTCTTTGAAAACTTTGAAAACTCAAATTTCTCCACAATGGTGTTTTCTAAAATCTAAAACCATCAATGTGTTAGGAACGAAGAGGGAAAGTCAAAAGTGGTCTTACCTTGATGGAAACACTTGAAATGGTGAAGGAATCGAATGGAATAGTATTTGGGGTTTTAGAGTGGTTTTGACGTGAAAATAAGACCAAGGAGGAAGATGAGCTCTTTTGAAATAAAACCCTTTTTTCTCATCTTTTTCTTTATTTCCAAAAATTACAAGTTTACCATTAATGAAAACCAAACCTTTTTAATTTAAACCAAAGCTTTATTAAATTTTAAAACAAGCCCACGACTCGAACCTGGTTTACCCGAGTAACATCCGACCCCTAAACTCGAGGCATTACATTTGTTGGTTGATCAAACACCTCAATAGATAAACATTGCTCCCAAATTGATTTTAGAAATCCATTGCTTTCAAGTACAACATTCGTCGCTTCTTGCATTTTGACTTGACAATTCGCCTCGATATAGCCTGACTTTTCGCATCGATCACACACCACTTTCACTCAACAATCTCGTTTAAGATGTCTAAGTTTTCCACACATGTAGCAAGACTTGGAGGATCTTTTGTGTTGTTTCTCGCTTCTAGACTGGTTTCTTGCACCTGAGAAAGGCTTCGAGTAGAAATTCTTCCTCCTTTGATCCTTGACAAATAACACATCCTCTGACTTGGAAGAAAGCTTAGTGCTTGTCATTTGCTTTATCAAAGCTTCATGGTTAGAAAATAAATTTTCTAACTCAATAATTGAAGGTTGATTTGCCCACCCTTGTATTGAAGAAACAAAAGGCATAAGATCTTTATGCATCCCACGAATAAGATAGTGACGCAAGCGTGCATCATTCATTGGCTCCTCCATGTCCAATTCTGAAATTTCAGAACACAAATTCTTTACTTTTAAGAAATATTCTCCAATGCAAGAATTACCTTGAGTTACAACAGCTAGTTCATTCTCAATAAATTGCAATCTAGTTGTATTTTTTTAGTAAACATGTAACGGCCCAATTTGTAGGTTAGCGAATTAGGTCTCAAATCCGGGTGTTAGACCTATTAAGTTTGATTGCTCAATTCAAGAATAATTAAGTTGAATCTTGATTTGAAGGAATTTAAGGACTAAAATTAAGAATAGATAAAGTTGGGAGTTGTAGGTGATAATCTTTAAGTATTGAGATAACCATTCTAGTGGTTTACCCACTTTTATGGGGACACAATATTAATGACATGTGTTGAGCATTGGGGGAGGGAAAAAAGCCAAAGAATTTTGAAATAAATGAGAGAGAGTGAGGAAGGGGGAAATTAGTTTTTAGAGAGGAGATATGTTTAAGGGGAGTTTTCACCACCGTTCGCGCCGCCGTTCATCTCACCGCCATCATCTTCAGCTTGCCGAGAGAAGTCTAACAATGCTCCTTGCGTCGCCAGTGCCATCATCATTCACCAAGGTGGGAGAAAAGAAGGTTCGTTCTAGCTCAGAACATCATGCTCTTCTGTCTTCCTCCAAAAATCGACACCACCATGAAACTCACTGGCCAAAGAAGAGCGGATCTAGAGCTCGCCAATCGTTTGTCGCCGCCAAAAGGTGCCGCACGTACCCTCACGAGCCATCTCCGAGGATGGGTGTGCGCCAGCTTCAAAGGCGGGTGCATAATGCTTGTTGTGCACCGCGCCGCACCCGATCAGCCTCACTAGGTGCACATGCGCACACCAGATCCCACACCTAGGGTGCATCATGGCTACCATGGTCTGTGTCATACAGGATCACGCTACTCAGGTGCACCTTTGCTGTTGTGCACCCTACCGCATTGGATCACCAGTGATGTTGATCGCCACACTATTATTGATCGGCATTGACCGTTAACTTTTTTCGGGGGACCCTACCCCGGGGGTTTCTCGACGTTCTAAGCTCGTTGTCGTAGTCCGTTTCACCAAATTCAAACCTGGTAAGCTACTTTTATGTGTTTAATTCCCTAAAGTAGCCCATTAATGCGAGATTACTTATAGAGTAATATTTGTTTTATCCGAGGGTTATGTGGACTCGAATATTGGATTTAAAGAGACGTTTGGAGGAGCTTGGTTGAGGATTTATCATTTTTTCTTAAGCTTAGTACACCTCGAACTCCTATTTCTTCATGAGCATCATAAATGTGATTGTTTTGCGTGTTAGTATCTACAAAATAGGTAGACGGTGAACACGAATGTTTGAAGACTAATAGTATTAGATGCTTGATGATGTTACGACTAAGATGAGACTATAGAGGCTTTAGAGACCGTGTAGGGTCGTTTGAGATGCCCATATAATTCTTGATGATTGTTTGATTGACTGGTAATTGTGACGTCTTGTATGCTTGTTCGAATAGATTGACGTGTTTTGATGGAATTATACTTAAGAGCTAAATACTCGATTAAATGATCATGAAGTTGGTAATTAATATTAAATAATTAATTACGCTAGTAAACAAATCCTAATGACTTTTATAAGCTTTATAAATGGATTTAAGTCTCGTAAATATTATAATTATTTAAAATAACATAAATTGTGGGTAGGGTATCGGTACGAGCTTTGGTTGTACAGGTACATATTTATTATTGTATCGGTATGGGCCGACCTATACCGGTACTCGGGGAAATTGATGTTTCTAGTAAGTAAATTTTGTATCGATACACGTGAGAGCATCGATACCTACGTGTACTGTACCAATACTCGTATTCGAGTATTGATACCCACTCAATTAAATAATCAATAATGCTATCTAAGGATGAAAATTGAAATGTATGATTAATTGACCGGCTAATGCCTTAACTAAAGGGGTTAACGTGGACTAATAAAAATAATTAATGAGAATATTTATGCACTCCTCTATAACGTATTAATAACTTGGTAATGTAAAATCATTAATGTGAGAGCAACAATTGAGAGATCCTTAGGATCGTGTTGCTCGTATACTGGGTAGGCATTTGATTAATTTCATGATTCGATTGTTGGGATCTAGATACCCAAGAGTGGTATTGCAGTACGTGTTCGTTCCTCGTAATCTACTCGATGGTCGTGTGTTTTCGAGTATGAGATGCTTGTTACTCGATGGCTATGTGTTTCCGAGTATGAGATGCTCGTTATTCGATGGTTATGTGTTTCCGAATACGAGATGCCACTACTTGATGGTTGTGTATTTTTTAGTACACGATGACCCTTTCTCGATGGTTGTGTGTGTCCGATTAGATGACTCGTGCTACTACCCGATGGCTAGGTGTTTCCGGTATGTAGCCAAAGAAGGACCCGATGTTTAGATGGTCCCAATTTTATAGGGTTGGCTACCACTCTTTGTGGTTAGAACCTTGTGTACTTTCGTCTGGGTGATCTAGTAGGATCTCGGGTATGGGTGGGCCTTATGTGCCATGTTTGATGACCTGCATGTTGTGAGCATGTGTTTAAGCGACTAGTAGTGGCGCCACATGTTTATTATCTCTCCTTATTGCTCGTACTAGCTTGCATGCTTATGTTTATAATTAGCATGAAGTATAGTATAGTAGATGTGTACCACTGAGCTTTGTAAGCTCAACGCTGGGAATCGTTGTTTCCATGCGTAGGTTGATCGTAGGATCGCAGGATCGAAGAGCATTATATGTACGAGATTTCAGCAAAAGGTGTTTGTCAGAGTACGATACTTGTATTTAGTGGGTTGAGTATTCATAGGACCTTACAATTGTTGAGTTTGTAACTTTATTTTGAAATATTATTTTGATATACAATGTATAATCTTGGAGCTCCTATTTCATAAATTGATTTATGTTGTTTATTTAATTATATGAGGTATTTGATGATATAATGTTTTGAACAAAGGCAAAATATATGGCTTTTAAATATAAAAAATTGGGTCGGATTTTGGGTGACCCGAATATACTACTTCAGATCTAGATCTGGATTGGGGTGTTAGAAAACAGTTGTTGAAAAGTCTCCCACACTTACTTCGGGGACTTTAAATCACGAACATGGTCTATGTGCTCCTTGTTGATCGATGTCCGCAAAGCAAATAAAGCCTTGCCACACTTAATCTTCAATTTACGTCATAATTCGACATTATGTGGAGTATATTGTTGGGATCGTTGTGTCATCACCTTCAATCAGATCCCACAAATATTGCCCCTGTAGAAACACTTCCATACATAACCTCCAATTATTATAACTGTTACCAACAAATTTTTCTACAACTATGCTCGAAGAAGCAATCCAACCATTCATCTTGGTTGAGTAATAATATAAAACACTTGATGACCAACCTGGCTCTGATTACCAAATGACACAAATATAAACTCTCAAAATGAAAATAAATATAAACTTTATTACTCAAATACTCAAGATAATACAAGGAAATAAAACTAAAGTGTTGTGAATTAATTAAGAGCAAAGCTCTATTTAAACAAAAAAATTTAAAATATCTCAACTAATTTGATTTAGAGTAACTAATGTACTTGTTTCTATTTGCACAAATTGAGGAATAAAATTTGATCATGAGCTCCTAATAAAAATAAAGACTTACTAATTTCAAATAACAATAAATTGTACTAATTTTTTATATCCAAATACAATTTGACTTGTGACATTACATAATTATAAATTGTAGTATCAAAATAAAGAAAAAAAATTACATGTGACATAATATAATGATGTTTTTTATTCAGAAAAAAGTTGAAACTTTATTAATATAAATATGCATAACACTGCCAATAGCATGTTACAATGAAAAGAGGTTATCAAAACACCTCATTGAGAAACAAAGACAACATGAACAAAAAAGAAGAAGCAAAACATAGCAGGTTATAATGGACTATAAACAAACCGAGCCCAACACAGTTTGCCAATCTTGAGAGATTATGGTCCTTTAATTTGTATCCAATTGGGCCCTTACTATGAAATCAAACACCACCGTTTTCTTGAAACATCTGCCTTACAAGCTGAGCCATAGTCTGAACTCTAACCTGCACTCAAATGAACTCCCACCGTTTTAGCAAACCATTTTCAAGTCTTACCCCAACAACAACAACAAATCATTCTTCTTCTTCTTCTTCTTCTTCTTCTTCTTCTTCTTCTTCTTCTTCTTCTAATTGGAGAACTCAAATCAAACAACACCAGCTGGTTTCCCAAGTCTCATCCATTCTCTTACAAAGACATAACTGGGCGCCACTTCTTCAAACTCTCCATCTCTCCTCCAAACTAACCCCGCCTCTCTTCCTCCAAATCCTCCGCAAAACCCAACACCACCCTCAAATCTCTCTCTCTTTTTTCAACTGGGTCAAAACCCATCTGGGTTTTAAACCCGACCTCAACTCCCAATGCCATCTCATCCGAATTTCACTCGGGTCGGACTGTTCCTCATCCCTGGACCCCATTCTAGACTCTCTGATTCACTCGCATCCTGCTCCGGTACTTGCAGATTCTATGATTCAGGCTTGCAAAGGTACAAATTTCGATTCTAGTGCTTTAAGTTGGTTGATCAAATGTTATTCAAAAAAGGGTCTTTTTATGGAAGGATTGCAGGTGTTTAGAAAAGCAACTAGTTACGGATTTACTCCTCCAATAAGTGCTTATAATCAGCTGCTTGATGCTTTACTGAGAGGAAATGAGATGAAACTAGCTTGGTGTTTTTCAGGTGTCATGTTTCGGGGTGCTGACCCTGATTCATTTTCCTGGTCATTGGTCGCTCATATTCTTTGTAAAAGTGGGAAATTTGATCAAGTTGTTAGATTGATAGATAAGGGCATTTATAATTCTGAAATTTATCATCTTCTTGTTGATTTTTATAGCAAAACTGGGGATTTTGAAGCTGCATTTCATCGATTAAACGAGATGAAACACAGAAAACTCGATACTAGTTTTTGTACCTATAGCTCAGTACTTGATGGGGCTTGTAAATATGATAATAGAGATGTGATTGAGAGGATAATGAGGATAATGATAGAGAAGCAACTGCTTCCGAGACGCCTAGTTTCGGGAAATGATTCAATCATCCAAAAGCTTTGTGATTCGAAAAGGACACATGCAGCTAAAATGATGTTTAACAAGGCTTGTGGTAAGAACATTAGATTACAGGACGATACTTATGGAGCTTTATTAAAGGCAATGTCCCAGGTCGGAAGAATAGATGAAGCGACAAACATGTATCGGATGATGTTGGAAAGGGGAATTAAGGTAAAACAAAGTTGCTATAGTGCATTTTTAAATATTCTTTGCAAGGCCGAGGAGGATCGATCCGATGATGATGGATATGGATTGTTGGTTAGCATCATGAAACAAGGATATGATCCTTGTCCATCTCAATTGTCCAAGTATATAACATCACAGTGCAGAAGAAACAATTGGAGGAAGGCTGAACAACTCTTGGACCTGATGCTGGAGAAGGGGTTATTGCCTGATTCAGTGCCGTGTTGTTTGCTGATGGAGTATTATTGCTTTAACAGGGAGATGGATAAAGTTGTTGCATTGCATGATAAGATGGAGAAAGTGAAGGGAAGTTTAGATGTAATATCATACAACATGGTTCTTCAAGGGCTATGGAAGGAAAGGAAAGCAGAAGAAGCGGTCCGGGTGTTTGATTATATGATAGGGTTGAACTCGGTTGATACTGCAAGTTTTACCATCATGATCTGTGAGCTCTGCAGCTTGAAGGAACTGAGAAAAGCCATGAAAATTCATGATGAAATGTTGAAAATGGGGCTTAAACCTGAGAAGCGTTCATATAAGAGATTGATTTCTGGATTCAAGTAATAGATATAGGTAATGCAGTTATCACATTGCAGAAGCATTCTCTAGCTTGGGACATGGAGATGGAGATGGAGATGGAGATGGAGTCCAATTAAGATTTGGCTTTGATACTTTCGGTCACGGTATTATTGTGCATTTCTCGGTAAACTAGATTATTAGGATATTCATGTACAACACTTGCATTTGTATGCTCATTTTTTTTCCTTTTTCGACATGAGATTGAAAGCACCCTGCATATTTTTTCTACAAGACCGATGCATCCCACTCCATTTATATAACCTGTGTAAACAACGGGTGAGTCGCCACCAATCTTTTGTTTTGCTTTAGGTGCGATTGGAACACCTGAAAACTCGGTTGTTTTAATAAAACTTGTTTTTTTATTAAAACAACGAGTTTTGGTCTGCGAAACCAGAAAATAGGTTCGGGAGTCGGTTACGTGTGGGGAAGGATGAGCACCCCGCAACGCCCAAAAATTAGTACCAGTTGATTACGAAATGTCTTAATGGTGAAATTATGAATTCGAATATAATTTATCAATGTGATCCCTTAATTTAAAATAATATTTAAAAATGTATGTTTATGAAAGGAAAGGTACACTCCAACGCCCGGAGTATAATTTTCGTTAGATTCTCAAATGGGGAAAATATAATTTAGAAAAAAAATAATATTATATTTGATGAGAAGAAATTTACACCCCTACACCCGGGGCATAATTTTCGGTAGATTCCCAACTAAAGGGAATTTAGTTTAAAAATTATAATTTAAGATTAAAAATGATACTTTTATAATAGAGACTAAAGGAAAGTGGCACCCCTTACGCTCGGGGTATGTTTTTCATGATAACCCCTAATAAATGTTTTTAGTTTAAAATTCAATTAAACAATATAAATGAATATAAAACATTGCATACAAAATAAAATTAAAATATAGAAACATGACATATAAAATAAAAACATACAAACAAATATAAAAACATCTTATATTGCATACAAAGATATTTATTACAAAAAGAGAACATTAAAATAAATACAAAGATAAGGATCAAAATTTACTCTACTAGAAGCTCGAAATAAGAACTTCACCCGACCCCTAGCAGAATCCCTGCATCACCTCGCTATAACTCAAAAATTGATTCGAACGAACCTCGACAGGGCCTCCGATCGAACCAACTGTTCGAACCATTAAAAAGGCACTGCCCTTAAGGTTCGAAAGGGGCACTGCCCCTTATTCGCCATTTTTAATGGCCATTTTTGTGTCTGTTTGCTTTGGCAGCCTCCCCGCCCTTTTTTAGGTGATTTGGGGAGGGATGAGTCACCTAAGGTAAGGACGTGGGGCCTTGCATGGCACCCACGTATTTTTGCCTTTTCTTTTTTCTTTCTTTCTTTTTTTTAATAAGATATAATAATACTACATAATATTATTATTTGAACAAAAATAATCAGTTATAGCCCGGACATAAAATGGGTATTACAGCTGCCCCCTTTTGCTCATTGTTGTGTAACAGGAATAGAGCAAAGATAAAAGGATAACCATTTTATGTTTGTTCGAGTCTGGGTTCCTTTTTCTGGCCACGCTGCTTGAACTCCGCTTGATCTGTTCGGCCGCTCTTGTAGGCAGAATCATCAAAATGGAACGATCCGCTGGGGAGATAATCTTTAAACTACGGAGACTGCGACACTGACAGAGCGGCGAGGTCTACAAAACTGATAACATAGAACACTTAACAAGGTAGCTTGATCCGGAGGGGAAAGATTGATCCACTGCAACTCTATAGATGCGAGAAGATCTGAAGAAGGCTCAATCATCTGCAACTCCATTGATGCGAGAAGATCTGAGGAAGGGTTGATCATCTGCAACTCTATCGATGGGAGAAGATCTAAAGAAGGGTTGATCATCTGCAACTCCATCGATGCGAGAAGATCTGAAGAAGGGTCGATCATCTACAACTTCATTGATGCGAGAAGATCTGAAAAGGGGCGATCTACTGCAACTCCATTAATGCGAGAAGATCTGATGAAGGGTCGATCTACTGCAACTCCATTGATGGGAGAAGATCTAAAGAAGGGGTCGATCTACTGCAACTCCATTGATGCGAGAAGATCTGAAAAGGGGCGATCTACTGCAACTCCATTGATGCGAGAAGATCTAAAGAAGGGGTCGATCATCTGCAACTCCATTGATGCGAGAAGATCTGATTAGTACTAGAATCCCTTCAACGAGACAAGGAAGAGTGTCCTTGGTTTACACTTCTTTTGCATTTTTCCCAAATGCACAGGGATGAACGGATTTGATTTGCCTTTACCGGTAGCCGTTTGCTCCGGGCTAGTTGTACCATTCCTCTGGGTACAATCAGTTTGGACCAATCATGAGATTGGATTTTTCCCAAGGATTTATTTTCCTTAGACCATTCGTGACAATGGATTTTCGATGGACATCTGAATTGTCCATTCTCTTAAACTTATCCGTGTTTAAGCATGTTATGCCTACATTTCTGTCGGCTTTCGGATTTGCATTTTTCCCAAATGCACAGGGATCAACGGTTTTGATTTGCCTTTACCGGTAGCCGTTTGCTCCAGGCTAGTTGTACCATTCCCCTGGGTACAATCAGTTTCTACCAATCATGAGATTGGATTTTTCCCAAAGGATTTATTTTCCTTCAACCATTTGTGACAATGGATTTTCGATGGACATTTGAATTATCCATTGTCTTAAACTTAACTGTGTTTAAGCACGTTGTGCCGACATTTTTGTCGGACTTGTCAAAAATTAGCTTCGGTTCAGCCGCAATTTTGACGAAGGAACAAGATTTTGACGATTTTCTTTTACAACATGGATGAGGAAAAGATTTGGAAATCAAGAAATTTTTGTTGACCAAGCTACAACACCTGACGAAGAGGCATGTTCTGAAGTGATTTTGATCTAGCTACAACACCGACGAGGAGGCAGGATCAAGGGTTCAAGTTTGGTCAAGCTACAACTTTGACGAAGAGGCATGACCAGAAGTTGACCGAGCTACAACACCTGACGAAGAGGCACGGTCTGAAGTGATTTTGATCTAGCTACAACACCGACGAGGAGGCAGGATCAAGGGTTCAAGTTTGGTCAAGCCACAACTCTGACGAAGAGGCATGACCAGAAGTTGACCGAGCTACAACACCTGACGAAGAGGCACGGTCTGAAGTGATTTTGATCCAGCTACAACACCGACGAGGAGGCAAGATCAAGGGTTCAGGTTTGGTCAAGCTACAACTCTGACGAAGAGGCATGACCAGAAGTTGATCGAGCTACAACACCTGACGAAGAGGCACGGTCTGAAGTTCGAACTGCTACAGCTCTATCATCGTAGCATAATCTGGATTTTGGTCTAGTCGCACCTATTACGGCGAAAATAGACCTGAAAAACAATTGGTGTGCCGTACTACCAATGGCAAAGCGAGCCTTGGAACAACACTTGGTGCATTATTAACTTCAAAGCGAACTCTAGAGGATGTAGGATATGCTACATCATGGCAGGGAGTGACAACCCTCTTGGGCTTTGATTGTCTTGTCTGCTCTTGGAAAAGTAACAAGCCTGAATTAGGTGACCTGTTTCTTTGCATCTTCAAGAAGACATGATCTGTTGGTATGTTTATTGCACTGCAACCTCAGGGAGATGATTTGTTCCACTGCGGATTCAAGGTAACAAATTTGCTATCGCGTTCATGGACTTATGTTTGTGCTTATTTTGTTATATGTTCAAGGAGACAAGTTTGTCGTAGCATTGTTTTGCTACCAATTCGGGGAGACAAGATTATTGTTTGGTGTTCTCATTCCGCTACAAATTCAGGGAGATGAAATTGTTATCGTGCTTGTTCCACTACATGTTTAGGGAGATGAAATTGTTGTCGTACTTATTCCGCTGCAAATTCAGGGAGATAAACTTGTTGTTAAGTTTATATGTTCTACCATTTGCTGGAGAAACTTAATTTTTCCAATCTTGAAGAAGTAGAATCTGCAACTTCAAGGGTGATCTGTTGCACCTCTAACGAGGAGGCAGAATCTGAAAAAGTTGATCCGCTACACCATGTTACGGGTGAGATAGGACCTGCAAAAGTTAAAAGAGTGACTGGTCAAAATGAGCCATGAACTAACTCTTCGTGAGCTATAAGGTTTGAATTGAATGTTTGATTTGATTGATCCACTCTTTCGTGTCAAGGATGTTGGTTCTTGTTAACAATTGTCTGTGCTATCTTTAGTTGAAGTTTCCAGACAACATTTTCATATTTGCTTCAGTCCTTCATGCCAAGGATGTTTATTGATAATGATCTGCTCCTTCCTGTTTGAGGATATTAGACCTGAAAATTTTCATTCTTTAAGAAATGGTCAAATATCTATAAGAAGAGGTAGAGTTGAAAAGATCTTTGAGGAAAGATCAATTTTTTTTTAGAAAAACATCCTTGTGCAAAGAATTCATGTTTTGAGAAAATGTGTCCTTAAGAAATGACGAAGTTAAGAAAATGTGTCCTTAAGAAAGGGCAGAGTTAAAAAAAACTCTTTTTTTGAGAAAATGTGTCCTTAAGAAAGGACGAAGTTAAGAAACTCCTGGTTCGAGAAAAGTTATCCTTGAGAAAGACGGAGTTAAGAAACTTTAATTTTAAAAAGGGTGTCTTTAAGAAAGGATAGAGTTAAGAAACTCCAATTTTGGGAAAAGGTGTCCTTAAGAAATGACGAAATTAAGAAACTCGTGTTATCGAGAAAAGATGCCCTTAAGAAAGGACGGAGTTAAGAAACTCTTATTTTCGAGAAAAGGTGCCCTTAAGAAAGGACGGAGTTAAGAAACTCTTGTTTTTGAGAAAAATGCCCTTAAGAAAGGATGGAGTTAAGAAACTCCAATTTTGGGAGAAGGTGTCCTTAAGAAAGGACGGAGTTAAGAAACTCCAATTCTGAAAAAAAGGTGTCCTTATGAAAAGATTGGTTTCAAAAAAAAATTCACTAACCAGTGCAAGGTTAGTTTCTGGTAATGTATTTTTATGAAAATGGTATGCATGCACATGTTTTTATGATGATGCAAAGATGCATGAAACTCTTGTCGGAATGCTTATCATAATGCGTGAACATGTTTGACAATGCAATTATGCACATGTTTTCATGTCGAAATGAATGTTTCCTGAAACATTAGATGTCATGATGTATGAACATTTTTGACGATGGGATGATGCGTATGTTTTCATGTATGCCTTCATGGAGCTCTTGTAGAAGTCCCTTTCTTTTGGTCTTAGTTTGATTTTCTGATTCTTCTTCGAAATTTGCCCCGACAAAAGTTTGCCCCCAGGCTTTATTGTCCTTTTCTGGATAAGGTGAATGACTCCGACGTCGTCTTCTTCTTTCCTTTTTGGAGGCAAGATCGGGAAAAAGTTGACTTTGGAACTTCATCGCATGAAGTTATGACCTGAAAATGAAATGGAATACTAGTTAGTAATATGTTCAAAAAATTTTGTCGTTTTACCTGAATGTTCGAGCTTTTTTGAGTATTTGGCCTCCTTCAGGGTTAAGGGTCGGTCATCATGTTGTTGCCTCCACATTTAGGGTCTTCAGTCTCTTTCATGAACTTGTTTATACGTTCAAGACATAAATGTGCTATGGATGCACCTAGCTTTGCGTTTGATGCATGTATCTAGCCTAAATGCATGATAACTTGTATGATGTATGCAATTATTATAGAATGATGAATGGGAAATTTTGTTTTGCTCCTCAGAGGGATGCCCCTGACTCTAAGTTGCCAGATCTTTGCCTCAATGCTTGATGCCTTGTTTGTAAGGATGCCCCCAACCTTCCTTGGGTTTGATCATCTTTTGGGATTACTCCCTCGAGTGAATGCCTCAGCATTTTTGTCTAAGACTGCTCTTGAAGCAAACTCGAAGCTTGAAGTTTGTTTTCATCTCTTCTTGAAGAGTTGTCATTGTTCTTGTGAACACGTTAGGTTGCCCCCCGGTCGGGTCTATAAATTTGTTTTTGGTTCATGATAGCTCATCACTTTTTGGCTCTGGCAAAGTGCTACAGACAATAATTGATGCAGTCGTCCAGGGTGCAGAAGTCTAACTTGGCATCGGAAGCTCGCTTCCTAAACTCGTCGAGGAATGTTCTCAGCTTGGGGCCTTGTAGAGGTATGATGTCTGTATGAGTGCAAATGTTATTTGAAAATGCCCCTGGACTGGGCTCTTGCATCATGTTAGATTGGTCAACTTTGCTTTATCCAGTATTTGCTAACATGAGGCATCCCGAGATCGGTTTCAAAGTTCCGAAATGAATGCATGTAAATGCAAGGTACATGTTCTAGATGCGAAGGTACTAATTCAAAATAGAATGTATGCATGTAAATGGAAGGTGAGAAAGCACTGATTCAAAAATGGTTCTCGTGGTTCAACTTCTGAATTTACGGGATTTATTCGCAACTTTTGAATGTTGCATTGATATCTAGGGAACTAGATTTTCTCCCGATGATAATTTTTCAAATAGGGAACCAGACGTGAATCAATACTTCATGCTGATGAAATGCAAAATATTATGGAGGTGTCATGCGATTAATGCAAAATGAATGACTTAATGCAACGTGATCACCAAAGAGAAGAAACAAGTTAGTTCATAATAAAAGAGTCAAATGGATGAATTGAATGATGAATAAGACAAAAAATAGCAGCAAAGAAAATTGAACATATATAGCAAATAAAGTCATCAAAACCTAAATAGGGTGACTGCTAACGGGCAGAGTTTTGGTTTGGCTTCAAGGGGTAAGCTCTTAGGGTTTGTTATATGTGTTTTGGTTCTAAAGTAACGGTACTCGAACTTTTGCTAGGACATCGATTCAGGAGGATACATTTCCCTAGGTCTACACGGAGACAGAGGTCTCACGAAGACAAAGGGACCTATATCCCGGAAGCGTTTCACCATCCTACACGGAGGGGGTACCTCACGAAGGTGTGATTTCTCGCTCCCACTTAAGGGACGGAGCTCGGGTATAGAGCTCATGATATGATAACTCAAAAAATAAATTTATAAAAATTTTGTAAAAAACTTTAAAGAAAAGGGATCACAAATTAATTAAATCGAAGTCATAACTTCCACCTATAGAAAAAAAAAAGTAATCGACTTGTGGCTTGACTCTCTAAAAAAAGGTCCCCAGCGGAGTCGCCAAGCTGTAACAACAGGTGAGTCGCCACCAATCTTTTGTTTTGCTTTAGGTGCGATTGGAACACCTGAAAACTCGGTTGTTTTAATAAAACTTGTTTTTTATTAAAACAACGAGTTTTGGTCTGCGAAATCAGAAAATAGGTTCGGGAGTCGGTTACGTGTGGGGAAGGATGAGCACCCCCGCAACGCCCAAAAATTGATACCAGTCGATTACGAAATGTCTTAATGGTGGAATTATGAATTCGAATATAATTTATCAATGTGATCCCTTAATTTAAAATAATATTTAAAAATGTATGTTTATGAAAGGAAAGGTACACTCCAACGCCCGGAGTATAATTTCCGTTAGATTCTCAAATGGGGAAAATATAATTTAGAAAAAAAAATAATATTATATTTGATGAGAAGAAATTTACACCCCTACACCCGGGGCATAATTTTCGGTAGATTCCCAACTAAAGGGAATTTACTTTAAAAATTATAATTTAAGATTAAAAATGATACTTTTATAATAGAGACTAAAGGAAAGCGGCACCCCTTACGCTCGGGGTACGTTTTTCATGATAACCTCTAATAAAAGTTTTTAATTTAAAATTCAATTAAACAATATAAATGAATATAAAACATTGCATACAAAATAAAATTAAAATATAGAAACATGACATATAAAATAAAAACATACAAACAAATATAAAAATATCTTATATTGCATACAAAGATATTTATTACAAAATGAGAACATTAAAATAAATACAAAGATAAGGATCAAAATTTACCCTACTAGAAGCTCGAAATAAGAACTTCACCCGACCCCTAGCAGAATCCCCGCATCACCTCGCTATAATTCAAAAATTGATTCGAACGAACCTCGACAGGGCCTCCGATTGAACCAACTGTTCGAACCATTAAAAGAGCACTGCCCTTAAGGTTCGAAAGGGGCACTGCCCCTTATTCGCCATTTTTAATGGCCATTTTTGTGTCTGTTTGCTTTGGCAGCCTCCCCGCCCTTTTATAGGTGATTTGGGGAGGGGTGAGTCACCTAAGGTAAGGACGTGGGGCCTTGCATGTAGGGATGTAAAAACAAGTAATCGGACAGGTTTCAGGTCGGGTTCTGTCAGGTCGGGTAAAATCGGATGCAGGTCATTTCAGGTAAAAAAAAATTTGACTCGACTCGGGTCGGGTGCGGGTCCATTGCAGTCGGGTAATTTGCAGGTCGGGTCCATTTCAGGTCGGGTCAATTTTCAGGTCGGGTCCATTTCAGGTCAAACTCGTTGCAGATCGGGTAAAAACAGGTCGGGTAAAATCAGTTAATTGGCAGGTAAAATTGCAGGTCGGGTAAATTTCAGGTCGGGTTCATTTCAGGTCGGGTTCATTTCAGGTCGGGTTCATTTCAGGTCGGTTTCATTTCAGGTCGGGTTCATTTCAGGTCGGGTGATTCCAGGTCGTCGGGTTCATTTCAGTTCGGGATAATTCAGGTTCACCAGAAATGAAGAATTTTGAATAAAAACAAAGTTTTATGGACTATAGTGAAAAAAAAATAAGAGCTAATTTGGACTAAAATAAAGTTTTATGGACTATAATAGGCTCATTTTTGAATAAAAACAAAGTTTTATGGACTATAGTGAAAAAAATAATAAATAAGAGTTAATTTGAAGTAAAAATAAAGTTATAAGGACTCAATTGAATTGAATTAAAACTTAAAGGACTTGAATAAAAAACTTATATAAAATAAAGAGCTTTATTTATAATTTACCCTAAATTGAAATTCAATTTAAAAATTGGCGGTTTGAAATCAAATTTTCCCGCCCATATATATTATAATTTAATATTATTTATTAATTATTATAATATAATATAACTTATTAATTAATATAATAACTTTACAACTTATAAGTATAAATACATGTGATTATGTGTATATATTATATATATATGTATTTTTATGTATTCACGTGTATATAAATTACAATATATAATTATATATTATACAAACATGTATGTATAATGTATAATGTATTTATGTATATGTAATGTATTATACATAAATTGAATTGAACTCAATTGAATTGAACAAAAACTTAAAGGACTTAACATCTAAAATTTAAAGGGCCACAAAACATTTAGCCCATCTAAAATTTTTAGCCCAAAGCCCAACAATTAATAATTATTATTAATTATTATATTCAGCCCATCTAAAATATTTAGTCCAAAGCCCAACAATTAATAATTAATATTTATTATTGATATTATCAATTATTATAAATGGGTGGTAGGATAAGAGCCCAAAGGCCCAAGGCCCAAACTATTACCAATTATTATTAATTATTATATAAATTATAAGTTATAAGTTTATATATATATACATTATAGGTTTTAGGGGCCCATCTAAAATAAATGGGTGAAGGGATAAGAGCCCAAAGGCCCAAGGCCCAAACTATTACTAATTATTATATAAATTATAAGTTATAAGTTTATATATATATATATATATATATATATATATACAATATAGGTTTTAGGGCCCATCTAAAATAAATGGGTGGTGGGATAAGAGCCCAAAGGCCCAAGGCCCAAACTATTACTAATTATTAATTATTATATTATAAATACATTATATAAATTATAAGTTATAAGTATATATATATATATATATATATATATATATATATATATATATATATAATATATAGGTTTTAGGGCCCATCTAAAATAAATGGGTGGTGGGATAAGAGCCCAAAGGCCCAAGGCCCAAACTATTACTAATTATTATATAAATTATAAGTTATAAGTTTATATATATATATATATAATATAGGTTTTAGGGCCCATCTAAAATAAATGGGTGGTGGGATAAGAGCCCAAAGGCCCAAGGCCCAAACTACTACTAATTATTATATAAGTTATAAGTTTATATATATATATATATATATATATATTATATTTATACAATATAGGTTTTGGGGCCCATCTAAAATAAATAGGTGGTGGGATAAGAGCCCAAAGGCCCAAGGCCCAAACTACTACTAATTATTATATAAATTATAAGTTATAAGTTTATATATATATATATATATATATATATTATTTATACAATATAGGTTTTAGGGCCCATCTAAAATAAATGGGTGGTGGGATAAGAGCCCAAAGGCCCAAGGCCCAAACTATTACTAACTATTAATTATTATATTATAAATACATTATATAAATTATAAGTTATAAGTTTATATATATATATATATATTATTTATACAATATAGGTTTTAGGGCCCATCTAAAATAAATGGGTGGTGGGATAAGAGCCCAAAGACCCAAGGCCCAAACTATTACTAATTATTAATTATTATATTATAAATACATTATATAAATTATAAGTTATAAGATTATATAATATATATATTATATTATATTTATGAGTTAGTCTTTATATTCGATGGTTTAGGGTTTAGGGTGTTGCGTTATGATCACGAGCTATCATTATTGTTTATGGTTTAGAGTTGAAGGGTTTAATGTTTATGGTTTAACTTTAAGGTTCCATGGTTTATGGTTTAGGGTGTTGCATTAGAGTTTATGTGTTATCATTAATTCATTTTTGCAAATATTGCTTATGGATTAGAGTACATTCCTACATCAACATGGTTTATAGCTTAAGGTTTAGGGTTTAGGGGACACCGTACATAGTTCATATTTAAATGTTTAGGGTTGTTGTTATTGTTCATGGTTAGGGTTTAGAATCTAATGTGCAAGGTTTAGGGTTTAGGGTTTCTAAGTTATAACTTATAACTTATCATTATTGTTTAGTGGTTATAGTTTAGGGTTTAGTGTTTAGGGTTTAGGGTTTTGGGTTTAGGGGTATAGATTTGGCTTTATGGGTTTTCATTATTGTTCATGGTTTATAGTTTAGGGTATATGGTATAAGCCATATGGTTTAGGGTTTATGGTTTATAAGTTTTCATTAATCATTATATTTGTTCATGGTTTATAGTTAAGGGTTTAGTATTTAGGGCTAGGATTAGGGTTATACAATCGACTTTATGAGTTTTCATTACCATTAATGGTTTAGGGTTTATGGTTTAGGGATTATGGGTTTATGAGATAGGGTCTTTAAGTTTTCATTATTGTATAATTTAGGGTTTAGGGTTTAAGGTTAGGATTTATTAGTTTTCATTATTGTTTAGGGTTTAGGGTTTAAGATTTCATGATTGATACCTTAATTCAAAAGTCAAACCCATTAACCCTAAACCTAACGGCTTCATAAACACTAAATCAATACCCTAAACCCTAAACATTTAACCTAAACCCTAAACCACAAACCTTAAATATTTAAACCTTAAACCTTAAAACTCAAACACTAGTTGAAATAGTAGCACTAATCCTTAAACCTTACCCCTAAGTTATAACCTTAAACTATAAATTATAACCCTAACTCCTAAATTAAAACCCCAAACCTTAAATTAAATCCTAACCCTGAACCCTAAACCTAAAGGCTTCATAAACACTAAATCAATACCATAAACCCTAAACATTTAACATAAACCCTAAACCACAAACCTTAAATATTTAAACCTTAAACCCCAAAACTCAAACACTAATTGAAATAGTAGCACTAATCCTTAAACTTTACCCCTAAGTTATAACCTTAAACTATAAATTATAACCTAACTCCTAAATTAAAACCCCAAACCTTAAATTAAATCCTAACCCTAAACCTTAACACTGAAATAAGGACCAAATCGAACATAAAATAAAATTTTAAGCTGAATTTCACAAAAATCAGGACCAAATTGAAACAATTGAAAGTCAGAGTGCTTGCGGAGCAAGACCCGTGTAACCCGTTAAAAAACACGCGGATCTTTTTGACCCGGCTCACCCCTATAAATAAACCCTCACCCCCAACCCTTTTACACCATTTTTACCCTAGCGTTACTCTGCCGAAATTTCTCCTCGTTTTCTCTCTCTCTGAAAAACACAATTTCTCCCAGATTTCCTATCTATTCTCGATCAAAACCTAACTTTTTCCCAAAGTTCTTCATTGTTCTTCCCCAAAATCCTTCCAGATCTTATACAAACTTCCTACTTCAGTCTAAACCTGTTTCCCCTCGATCAAAACCAAACTTTTTCACCAAGTTCTTCACTGTTCTTTCCCAAACCCATTCTAGATCCTATACAAACATCCTGCTTCAATCTAAACATGTTTCCTCTCGATCAAACCCAAACTTTTTCTCAAGAACATCATCCTGTTCTTCCACTTTCTCCTTTTCATTCCTTCAAAACCCTAATCCCCAAATCAAAAATGTTTTACCCTAAACCCCAAATTACTCGATACCCTAACCCATATACCCTAAACCCTAATCCCTAATCCCCAAACCCTACTCCATCAACCCTAAACCCTTATCCCAAAAATTGATTCGTATTCAAAAATCTTTTCATCTTCTTCAGAAAACCCTAATATCCCTTCTCCTTCTTCTGACTTCTGAGATCCCTGAAAGCCCTTCTCCTTCTTCTGACTTCTGAGATCCCTGAAAGCCCTTCTTCTTCTCCTGACTTCTGAGTTCCCTGGAAGCCCTTCTCCTTCTTCTGACTTCTGATATCCCTGGAAGCCCTAATCTTCTGGGATTTGGTAAGTTTTTTTCTCATCTGTTCTTTTTATTTTTATTTTTTTTTTAATTTTTTTAATTTTTTATACTCTGATTTATCCTAACTTTGTTTCTGTTTGGTTTGCATGTTTATTTTCTGGGAGCGGATCTTCTGGCATTTTCAGTTGTTGGTATATTTCTAAAATCCCTAACTTCTGGTTGGTATATTTCTGTTTATGTGGTTCTGGTATATATTTATGTTTGATATGCATGCTTTTTCATTTGGTTTCTGTTTCTGTTTTGTTTGTTTAGTATGCATGCTAGGGTTTCTGTTACTTAAATGTTTTTAAGTTTATGTTTATGGTTCTGATTTTGGTTTGGTTGCATGTCTACTTTGTTTGGTTGCATGTCTACATTGTTTGGTTGCATGTATACTTTGTTTGGTTTTTCTTGGGTTTCTGTTTCTGTGTTGTTGATTTAGTATGCAGGCTAGGGTTTCCTTGGTTTAATCCGAGTATATAGGCTGGAATACCAGACCTGCGGGGCTACTGGTGCCAAAGGGGGTTTTTAAAGGACCCTGGGGTTCGGTGTAAACAACGCCACGTACAAGGATTAAACTGAAACCACCCTCTGTTTCTGTATTGTTTGTTTAGTATGCATGCTAGGGTTTCTATTTATTAAATGTTTTAAAGTTTCTGTTTATGGTTCTGGATTTTGGTTTGGTTGCATGTCTACTTTGTTTGGTTGCATGTCTGTTTTGTTTTGTTTTTCTTTTGGTTTCTGTTTCTGTGTTGTTGATTTAGTATGCATGCTAGGGTTTCCTTGGTTTAATCCGAGTATATAGGCTGGAATACCAGACCTGCGGGGCTACTGGTGCCAAAGGGGGTTTTTAAAGGACCCTGGGGTTCGGTGTAAACAACGCCACGTACAAGGATTAAACTGAAACCACCCTCTGTTTATGTATTGTTTGTTTAGTATGCATGCTAGGGTTTCTGTTTATTAAATGTTTTAAAGTTTCTGTTTCTGGATTTTGTTATGTAAATGTGTTATGTACTTGTTCTTTTTGTTGTTTCATTCATTTTCTGGGATTTCACATATTTTTCTTTTGTTCATTTAGCACAGCTATGCCTATGGATAATATTTCTTACGAGTTGGAGTTTCCCGTTCAAAGAGGTATACTCTTTTAACTTTTTTATTTTCAGAAGATCATTTTTAGTATTTGATCAGTCACTAACTCATTTTTGTTAATGTTTTGTTTGAAGCGGATGAAAATGACCAAGCCTCTATTGTTCTTCCTTCCACTAGAAGGAGGGCTTCAACAACTTCATCAACAGAGTTTGGGAGAAGGACTTCTCCTGTTTGGGATCACTATTGCTTCGTTAAGGAGGAGGATGGCATCTTTGCTGAATGTAAGTATTGCAAATCAAAAAGGTATAAAGCTGACTCTTATATTGGTACCTTTAACCCTAAAAGACACTGAAAAAATGCCCTGCCTATAAGGATTTCCTTGTATCCAATCCCAGTAGTTGTTTAGGAAGTTCTTTTGATCAGAAAACCTACTGTGATTTGTTTGCTGAAGCTATTTTGTGTCATGGATATGCATTGAGCATGGTTGAGCATGATAAACTTAGGATTTTGCATCGTTATCTTAATTCTAATGTCAAGGATATCTCTAGGTATACTGTTACTAAGCATTGCATGTTAAAGCATGAGAAGCATAAGAAGTTGTTAATTGATTCAATGCTTTCTGTTTCAAGTCGAATCTGTTTTACATGTGATGGTTGGTCTGCTTGCACTTCACGTTCATATTTTGCTCTGACTGCCCATTATGTTGATAATAATTGGAAACTTCAGTCAAAAATTCTTAACTTTCGTCGTTTCCCCCCACCCCATGATGGTGAGTCTATATATAAGTTTGTTAAGAAGTTTTTATGTGAGTGGGGTCTTGAAAGGAAAGTTTTTACTATAACCCTTGATAATGCATCTGCTAATGATAGAATGGTTAAGCGTCTCAAAGACGATTTGCATGTCATATCTCCTTTGCCTTGCAATGGTAAATACTTTCACATTAGATGTGCTGCTCATATTCTGAACTTGATAGTTCAAAGAGGGTTGAAGGTTATTGATTCTTCTATTGTTAAGTTGCGTGAAATTGTTAAATTTATTGACTCTTCTGATTCTAGACTATGTGGTTTTGATTCTGCTGTTAGAGATTGTGGTTCTGATTTTTCTGGTAAGTTAGTTTTGGATGTCCCTACTAGGTGGAACTCCACTTATTTGATGCTACGTAGGGCTATTGATGCTAAGTTAGCTATCAATTTGTTTGTTAATAGAGAGAATGGCCTGGATATTATTTTAGAGGATGAGTGAGAAACTGCATCTTTGATCTGTGATTTTCTTGAGCCTTTTTATGAGATTACCACTCTGTTCTCAGGATCCAAGTATCTTACTTCTAATTTATATCTGGCTAATGTTGTTGCTATTGAGAAACTTCTGTGTGATGCTCACAATGATCCTTGTGTTGGAATTTCTGCTATGGCTGGTCCTATGCTTGAGTTGTATGAGAAATATTGGTCTGAACACTCTACTATTCTGTCTTTTGCTGTTTTACTTGATCCCCGTTATAAGTTGCAACTTCTGAAGGAGTTGTATGGTGTCCTCTATGTTGAGGATGAGGTTGAGAGGAGGGTTAGTCTTGTGTACAATGAATTTGTGAATTTGTATATCTATTATTCTAGAACTGTTTTGTGTTCTTCATCTTCTTCTAATTCTTCTGTCCAATACAATTCATCTCAAAGTACAAGTGTTTCGAGTTCGAATCGGCTTTGGACCTTCAAAAAGTCAAATCTATTTCAGGTCAGTTTTGTTTTAGTTTATGTTTTCATTTTTGTTTCTTTTACTTACAATTTTCTAACTAGTTTTATGTTTTTTTGTAGAACTTTGATGCAAATTTGGCCGCTTCTAGGAGTGGTAAATCTGATGTTGACTCTTATATATCTTTGCCCCTTCTCCCTCGGTCTGATGATTCTGAGTTTGATATATTAGAGTATTGGAAGTCACAGTCTGTTTCTTTTCCTACTCTTTCTCTCATGGCTAGAGATGTTTTAGCCATTTCAATTACTTCTGTTGCATCCGAATCCTCATTTAGTATGGGGGGTCGGATTTTGAACAAGTTGAGGGCTAGACTTTTGCCCAAAAATATTGAAATTTTTGTTACAACCCGTAATTGGTTGTATGGATTTGAGCCTGAGGATAAAGATGATGAATATCTGGCTGTTGTGAATGAATCTTCTCTGCCTGATGTTGCTGTTGAAGATCCCATTCCTGAATGAGGTATTCTAATCTCTCTCTGTTTTTACTTTTGTTTTGTTTCTGTTTCTTAGTCTCTGTTTTCACTTTTGTTTTTTTTAACTTACAGTTTATGTTGTTGTTATATTTTGATGTTGCTGGACTTGGTCATACAGTGCTCCTTTTATGTTGCCCAAAAATGTAAGTTTACCTTTCTCATCTTTTTGTTTCTTTATTTACATGTCTTTTATTTCTGTTAGTGTTGTTTACTTTTTCTTATACCTTGTTTTTTTTTTCACTTAGTGTTGTTTTGTTCTGGTTGCTGTTCAATGCTGAGTTTGATGCTGGTTGAAGTTCTTTGCCGGTTGCTGTCTTGCTGGTTGCTGGGTATTAAGTACTGTTAGTTTGTTGGTTTTATTTTGTTGCCCTTGTTTTAATTTTGTTGGTTTCTTAGCTTTCATAGCTAAGTTACCCATAATTAAAACTTGTTGGTAGCTTTATGTTGTTGCTCGATGATGATCTTTCTGGTAGCAAAGTCTTTTGACTTTGCTATAAGATCTGAGAGCAAAATTACTTATCATTTTGTAAGCTTCTATTCTGTTTGTAAACTTAAAGTTTGTATTCTCTTTGTTATTAACTTATTTTAATTATATGTTTGTAAAATTATTATAATTTAAGTTAACTGTATTATGAAGTTAACCCGATTACTTCATTTTGTTCATTGTTCGTTGTTAATTTAAGTTAACTGTTAATTTCAAGTTAGCAAAGTGACTTCATTTTATTCTTTGTTATTAACAAATTTAAGAAGTTAACCCGTTTAAATTAACAAACTAGAGTTGTTATCCAGATTAATCTAAGTTAACTGTTAATTTGAAAGACTTAATATATATTAATCATTTGAAAGATAAAATTGTCATAATACTAACTTAACTGTTAATTTGAAAGACTTAATATATATTAATCTAAGTTAATTGTCATAATACTAACTTAACTGTTAATTTGAAAGACTTAATAACTTAGTATATTTTATGTCAATTGTCTTAGTATATATGTTTTATATAATTTAAGTTAACATAAATATGAAGCATAATAAGTACGAAAAATAAGACAAATTATAAGTTAATAACTTAGTATTTATTATGTCAATATGTTTTATATAATTTAAGTTAACATAAATATGAAGCATAATAAGTACGAAAAATAAGACAAAATATAAGTTATATTAAAAAATATTACATTTGTAGCGTATAAGTTTATAAATTATAAATAAGCCTATTATATGATAACTAATGAATGTTAAAATTATAGTTTTGACTCAAATACTTTTTAAACATAAAATTTTAAAAAATGTTACTTTTGTGATTGAGTTAACAAGTATTTTAAATTATACATTTAAATAGCTAAGTTTGTATAAAGTATGATAAAAATGTAAAAAAATATATATTAAAAAATTAAATTTGTAGCGTATAAGTTTATAAATTATAAATAAGCCTATTATATGATAACTAATGAATGTTAAAATTATAGTTTTGACTCAAATACTTTTTAAACATAAAATTTTAAAAAATATTACTTTTGTGATTGAGTTAACAAGTATTTTTCTAAACGTACTCCTAAAAAGTATTTTTTAAAATAGAGATTTATTATTTGGTCGAGTAGTTAAATATTCACGTTGTCCCGTTTTATGTAGGTAGAAGTGTAAATGAACAGAGGGTTCGATTATATGTTCATAAATCGTTTATATAACTTTCGTTTATGTTCATTTGTTAAGCTAAATAAACGAGTATGAATAAATTTTTATGTTCATTTAATAAACAAACAAGCACAAACAAAAGTGTGTTTGGTTTTGTATGTTCACGAACAAACTTGTTTATTGACTCGTATATCCAATTCTACTTTCCTTTTTAAATATTGATGAAGGCATAGACTAAATTGAACATATGGCAAACTTTGTAGTTCAAAATATGAAGTATGAAGAGCTTAAGGACTAGTGGTATAATTTTACCATTTTTTAATGGCTTGCATGTAAAATGGTAAAAGGAGAGTGTTCGAATATGTTTATGAACATTATACAAACTGAACACAAACATCTTCAAAAATAAACAAACGAACACGATATTAAAATTATAAAGAATACGGAATCGAACATAAACACCTAAAAATAAACAATAAAAAACGAACACAATCTTGTTCATTCAAAATTGATTCATTTACACTTATGTATGTAAATTTAAATCTTGACATTTACCTTAAAAATATAATGAAAAAACTTCGATACACAGGCCATGTAAAACTTTAATTTACATGTGCCTTTGAATTTTAGGGTTAAGGTTTTAGTTTAGAGGTTTATGTTGTAGGTTTTAGAATTTAAAGCCGATGTTTAGAATTTAAGAATTAAGGTTAAAAATTTAAGTTTTGAATTTTATAGTTTAAATATACATGTTTGTGTAAAATAAATTTTAGCCAAATATAATTATATCTCTATTTAATAAAAATGTATTTTTCAAAAAATATTAAACGGCCTAAAACTCCATATTATTAGCCGTTGGATAAGAAAAGGTAACATCCCAACCGTTAAATTCAAACGGTTTCGAAAGAAGTACCACCACCAAGTCCTACGCAGCATGCTCTCGTAGGCCCAAAGTCGAAAGCCTCCCTAGCCATATGAAACGATGTCGTAAGCTTGGAGTTCAATGTCTTCCTCTCGAGTCTCGAATGTTAAAAGCAAACCGTTCTGCGCCAAAACCATAAACACAAACAGAGAGAAAAAAAATGGCGGCGAATTTCTTCACGATCTCGATCATTATCCTTTCTCTCTTCCTTGTAACTTTGTCAGCTGAATCGGAATCGGAGCTAGTAGCCGATCTCCTAACCCTACAGTCCGAATCAGAATCAGGAGTTATCCACTTAGACGACCCAACCGTTTCCAAATTCCTAACCAACCCCAAAAACCCCCGCCCTTATTCACTCATCATCTTCTTCGATGCCACCCATTTCCACGACAAACCTGAACTTCGCCTCCGTGAAATCCGCCGGGAATTCGCGATCGTCGCCTCTTCCTTCATCACCAACCACAACAGCTCCAACACCAAGCTCTTCTTCTGTGACATTGAGTTCAGCGAATCCCAACCTTCCTTCCAGCTTTTCGGCGTCAACTCCATTCCTCACATCCGCCTCGTCGGTCCCGCAACGGAATCCCTGGAAGATGAGTCGGAAGAAATGGAGCAGGCCGGTTTCTCCCGATTCGCCGAGTCAATGGCCGAGTTCATCGAGTCCAGAACTAAACTCCCCGTGGGTCCAATCCATCGCCCTCCCATCCTTTCTAAAATGCAACTGGGTGTTATCGCGCTCGTTTTATTAGTTTGGTCTCCCTTGGTTGTAAAAAAGATAGTTGGAGGCGAAACCCTGTTACACGATCCCAGAAGTTGGGTTTCCGGTGCGGTTTTTGTTTACTTGTTCAGCGTTTCGGGTGCAATGCACAACATAATAAGGGAAATGCCAATGTTTGTGAGTGATAGGGAGGATCCAAACAAATTGGTGTTGTTTTACCAAGGATCAGATATGCAGCTTGGAGCGGAAGGGTTCACCGTTGGTTTTCTTTATACAATTGTGGGGTTACTGCTAGCATTCGTCACCCATGCCCTTGTTTATGTTAGGGGTGCGACGGCCAAGCGCACGGTCATGCTTTTTGCGCTGCTCCTTTCCTTCTGGGCAGTCAAGAAAGTGATTTTCTTGGATAATTGGAAGACCGGATATCGGATTCATGGATTCTGGCCTTCCGCTTGGAATTGAAGCCATTATCTCTCTTCTTTTTTTCTTGGAAATGCTGGACATTAATTTTGTTACAAGTTGACCAATTTACTGTAACCTTTCAGACTTTAATCATAGATACTGCTCCACATTTTTATGTTTTTGTGCTGCATCTAGTTTTACATGTTTATCTTTTGATAGTTTCTTTAAACCTTACTCCAATGAGGCCTTGGCTGAAATGCTTTGGTTGGTAGGGTTTAACTTTTGAGACCTTCATGGTCTAGGTTTAATATTCAGATTTATTTTGATTTAATTTTTTAAAAATAATTTTGATTTAAATCTTATCATGCGTAAGTTATGTCCAAAGTTATTCTAGTATGGATTTTGTTCAATCTCTTCTTTGTGATGATGAATAATACTTCTAGTAATTTGAATGTATTATCTTTGAAGGAGTAAATGTTAATCAATATGATTGTACTTGTACCTTTTCTTCAGGAAAAAAAAAACCACATGTTTTGATTACGTTGCCAAACCAAGTTAGATCTTTGGGACAAAAATTATTTTATCTGTCTTTTTTACGTCCTAACACTAAAATATTAAATTTTAAGTTTTAATTTAATATTTAAAATTTTAAATCTCAAACTCTAAACCCTAAATTTTAAAAAATACATTCTACACTTAATTCTTTAAATCGTAATCATAAACTTAATTTTTTAATATAAGAATATAGAAAAGAACATAGAATTTCTATCAAGATTCTTGGTGTTATGGTTGTTGTAACTTGCTCCTGCTGAGACCATTCTATATTTTTCATACCAAAAAGCAGAGAAATAAGTAGTAATAATGGTGTAGCCGTCCTATTCCCCTAAGAATGAAGTTTCAGTCCTATCCTATAATATTAATACTTAATAGGGATCTAAATCTAATGCAATTAGTTATTAGTAATAGTTGATTATGGAGATTTGGTCCACTAGCTATGTTTAGACATGGCATCTTATAAAATCTTCTTCAAGCAATAGGAAATTAGAAGTTGGAACCCATCTAAATCTAATGAGGGAAAAAGAAAGAAAGGAGAGCATATATTCCAAACTTTTTAGTACACACGGCCATATGGGCCTTTTAAACATCACAAAACGTAGCTGAAGTGATGAGTCATTTGGACCAACTCCTTTCCTCCAATGGATTTGGGTCGGTGTTCAATGATTGGGCTCATTCTTTTGCAATCAACTTCGCCCGGAGATTAGCCTTAATTTCCTTTCATTATAACCCAATGTTATAGGCTTATTATACAAATTTGCACTTGAATTCAGTTTTTTTCGATTTCGCATTTCATCTTTTTAAAATTGGTATCTGAATTTCATACTTCTAAAACATATTCATGTGTTAATTTTTTTAACAATAGGGAAAAGAGGGAAATGTTTCGGTTGGGAGGAGTGTGCATTTTCTGATATCGGATCTAATTCGATCCGAAAAATCGAATATTTTAAATTTTTAATCGGTAAAATAGCAATCTGTATCCGATTTAAAAAATTAAATATCCAAATATATTATTTAATTTAAGTACTTTTTCTGATTTGGCAGTTGTATTTATGAACATTTTAAATTTTCGAATATCACAAGCAACAATTTGTCAAATATAACAAGATTTTCATCTATGGAAAATTTGAAATTCATATGTAAAAAACTTCAAATTACTAAATATAACAAGATTCATATTCATGAATTTTTGAACTTTTGATAATTCGAAACATAAAATATTACGATCTGCACCTGATCTGAAAAATAAAAAGAAAATTGAATATCCAAATTTTCGGATTGGATCATCGAATAATCAAATCGAATATTTTTACACACCTCTACCCGCTGGATAATGAACCCATAACTTAAAGAGGGGAGGGGATGTAAACGAGAGGCTTAACCACTTGCTCAAACATTTATTGACGATTCATGTGTTAAAATAACATATTAGCACTTAATCAAATTAATGAGATGACATTAACCGATCAGAATAATAACATCATTGAATGACGTGTTTCATAATCTAATTAATTGTGAAAACATCACATCATATCATATATTAATGGCTTAAAGGTGTAATAAGCCTTAGACTTTGGGGAAAAAATAAATTAAGTCTTTGAATTTTTTCGCCCATTAAGTCCTTGAACTAAAAATTTAATCAATTAAGCTCTTTGACCAATTTTGACCATTAAATCTTGACAAATTTTTTCTTTAGATATTACTGACACATAATACACTACAATTCTATCGTGTTGCATTTACATATTTTTTTAAAAAAAATATTTTTTATAAATTTTATAAGTCTTTTAGAATCTTTAGAACTTTTAAAAAATTCTTTAAATAAAATATTTGTTTTTGAAAATGTCAAGTGAAAACGTTGTGATATGACGCACTACACTAACAGATCAACAATACTGTAAAAATTTAATGGTCAAAATTAATTAAAAGTCATAATTGATTAAATATTTTGGTTTAAAACCTTAATTAAGTGCAAAAATAATGCAAGTGCTTAATTAATTTTTTTCTCCAAAAATTCAAAGGCTTTATACGCCCTTTGAATCTATATTATATATTATATTATTATTTTCTAAATTCAAATACCAATCTAATTCCTTTTCTAAGTCAGGTATCAATTTATAAAAATAAGTACCCATTTAACAACTATTAAATACATATATCAATTTGTATAAACAAATGAAAAAGAACATGGGTCATCCATCAGATGACATATCACATATGTAGTAGTAGTTAAGAGTTAAGAGTTAAGAGTTAAGAGCGTTATGAATTATGAGTGGGAGTGGTGGACGACGCCGTTTACATTCCGATCAAATACATGGAGAAGATGGCGTGGTTTGGTGAATCTGTGTTATTTTATGAATTGAAAACGACAAAAAGAAAGAACAAGGGTGGCCGTGGGTCAGACAAACAAACAAGGAGTTGGTAGATTTCATAGGAAACCAAAACAAATAAATTCCGGCTCCAGCTCCCGCCTTTTTAATCTCTATGAACTGCGACCCACAACAATAAAACAAAACCAACTTCTCTTCTTCTTTCCATGAAGAAATGCAAATGTGATAAATCATCAGATCGGGATCACCACAATTCAATTACCCGCTCATTTTGACTCTCCGATCACAATGTCTTGGGGACTGGGATGGAAATGGCCTTCCGATACCTTCCGTTTATCTCTTAACTACGGATACCAAGATTTCACCGAAATTCCTGACCGCACTGCATCATCGCCACCATCGCCTACTCCCTCTTCTCCCTCGCCCCAAGACCACCAACACCTGGGCTCCTGGATCGATCTCGATTGGGTGTCGGGAGACGACGAGGACCAGGTGGCGCTAAAGCTGCGATCTCAACTCATGGTGGCGCTTCCGGTGCCGCAAGACGCGGTTGCGATTGAATTGAGAGAGACCCAAGGAAATGCCGCCAGAGTGGAGATGAAGGTGGAGAAGAGAAGGGAGCCGTTACGGGCGGTTATAATGTATAAGGCAGGCGGGTCGAGTCAGCAGAGTGATGGAGTCGGAGTTCTGGTTCGATTGTTAAGGTCGGATTTGGTTCTTTCTGGTGACGGGACTCCCATCGGAAATGGTGACCATTGGAAAAGTGTCACTTTGCTTAGCCTCTGTGGATGTGGTTTAACGGTAATTACCTGTTCTTCTTCGTATTTTTCTTTTCCATATTTGCAGAAATGTGGACGATTGAGTACAGAAAAAGTATCACTTTGTTATCAAGGCTATTTTTAATTTTTGGATTCTCATTGTCAACGCTACATATTGGTATTGAGAAAAAGTGGGTCCATGCAATTTAGAAAAAAAATTAAAACTTTTAGGCAGGCGTGTTTCTTTTCCTTCTTTAGTTTGATACTAACAGGTTGCTTACTTTTTGATCCAGACACTGCCCATTGAGCTAACTAGATTGCCAATTCTTGAGAAAATATACCTTGATAACAACAAGCTATCACACTTACCACATGAGTTTGGTGAACTAAAAACCTTAAAAGTTCTTAGGGTCGACAACAACATGCTTGTTTCGGTTCCTGGTAAGTATAATCTTGTTTTTTAGAGTTAGTAATCTACCACGCTTATATTTTTGTTGGTAATTTTGAGCAGTGGAGCTGAAACAGTGCATTGGGCTGGTGGAATTATCGTTAGAGCATAACAAACTTGTTCGGCCTCTTCTTGACTTCAGGTCACTTTATTGACTATCAACTTACTTCTTTTATGCATGTGAATATATAGCTTTCTCTTCTCTTCTCTTGCCTAATGCTTTTCTCCAGTTGGATGGCAGGGATATGGTTGAGTTACAGATACTGAGGTTATTTGGCAATCCACTTGAATTCCTTCCTGAGATCTTGCCTTTAAGGAAGCTACGCCACTTGTCTCTTGCCAATATCAGGATTGTGGCCGATGAAAATTTAAGATCGGTGACTGTGCAAATAGAGGTACAGCTCAACAAATATTAGCTGTTTCGTATGCTCATGCCTTTGAATGAGCATAATAAATGTATGAAATGAACTGCTTCTCTTGTTGTGTTACAGATGGAGAATATTTCTTATTTTGGTGCATCTAGACACAAGCTGAGTGCCTTTTTCTCTCTCATATTCCGTTTCTCCTCTTGCCATCACCCTTTGCTTGCCTCTGCACTAGCCAAGATAATAATGCAAGACCAGGGGAACCGTGCAGTTATTGGTAAAGATGAGAATGCGTTGCAGCAGCTCATAAGCATGATAAGTAGTGACAACCGCCATGTGGTACACTAGCTACACTTTCCTTTTATGATGTCACATAGGACATCATGTCTTTTTCTTTCTCCACTCTCTTGTGCACTGTCTTTATAGTTCAGGTTTGTCTCAGGTCAAAGAAGCCTGCTCTGCTCTATCAATCCTTGCTAGAGATGTTTCTGTGGCGATACAGTTGATGAAATGCGACATCATGCAGCGCATAAGAAATGTTTTGAAGTCTCCAGCCCAGGAAAAACTGATTTCCGTGCTGCACGTTCTGGTAACACTGGCCTTTGGATCTGATACTGTGGCTCAGAAGATGCTAAACAGGGATGTTTTGAGATCATTAAAAATATTGTGCGCGCATAAAAACCCAGAGGTAGCTTTCTGATAATGATCACTCTTATATTGACTGATTCTGTATGATTAAACCTTTGTATTTAATCAGGTGCAAAGGCTTTCTTTGATAGCTGTAGGAAATCTGGCCTTCTGTCTGGAGAATCGCCGCTTTCTTGTCAACTCTGAAAGCTTGAAGGAACTTCTCATGCGCTTGACTTTTACACCTGAACCACTTGTAAATAAAGCTGCAGCTCGTGCTTTGGCAATTCTTGGTATATATTTTGGATTTGACTTTTTTATTTCGAGTATCTTTAGATCCTAAGATTATCCAATTACTTTCTTTTTGTAGGAGAGAATGAAAATTTGCGGCGTGCTATTAGAGGGAGACAGATACCAAAACAAGGCCTACGCATACTCTCGATGGATGGAGGTGGCATGAAAGGTCTTGCAGCTGTGCAGATCCTTAAAGAAATTGAGAAGGGAACTGGAAAGAGGATACATGAACTATTTGACCTTATATGTGGAACATCGACCGGTGGTATGCTTGCTGTTGCCCTTGGTATTAAGTTGATGACCTTGGAGCAGTGTGAAGAAATTTACAAAAATCTTGGTGAGCATGGAACATAAATATTCGTTCAAATAACAAATTATGTAGCATATTTTTTCTAATGTTATTCCCCCGTATTGGCTTTGTAGGAAAACTTGTTTTCGCTGAACCAGTGCCAAAGGATAATGAATCGGCAACTTGGAGGGAAAAGTTTGATCAGCTTTATAAAAGTTCATCACAGAGTTTCAGAGTTGTTGTACATGGATCTAAAGTATGAAATTCTCCTTGTATGTGTACAGAATTTGTGCTTCTTTTTATGATGTTGAGTTCCTCATGTTTTGCTTGAAAATGTATGGGTATCTGTGTGTCTGCAGAGAAAGGCATGAATAATTGTGTGAAACTATATCTCAAACAAATGGGAATTGTTATTTTTCTACCAGATAACTTCTGAGGTTTTAGGGAATTCACTATAGTTAAATTTTAGAGGTGTTCATTATACCAATAATTCAAATGGTCCTGTTTGTTTTACCTTTCAAAGTATCATTTGCTTTCAACAAGACGCTATAACTTTTAGTATTGCAGCACAGTGCAGATCAGTTTGAGAGGTTGCTAAAGGAAATGTGTGCTGACGAGGATGGAGACCTACTAATTGAATCTGCTGTGAAAAACATTCCAAAAGTTTTTATCGTGTCAACTTTGGTGAGCGTTGCGCCAGCTCAGCCTTTTTTATTCCGCAATTATCAGGTTGAGGCCAAGAGTTCCTTTTTAATCAAATAATATGAATTCTATATGGGTTCAAGTATTTTTTATGCTTATTTATGGTAATATCTGTTAGCTGTATAAATTTGTTAGACATGTCTATTTTTCTTAATGTGCAGTACCCTGTGGGAACACCAGAGGTGCCTCTTGCAATATCTGAAAGTTCAGGAATCACTGTTCTAGGATCTCCGACTACAGGTTCTCAAATTGGCTACAAACAAACTGCTTTTATTGGAAGTTGTAAACACAACGTGTGGCAAGCTATAAGAGCATCTTCGGCTGCCCCATATTATCTTGATGACTTCTCCGATGGTATTTTTCTTCTGCTTGCTTAGATCAACTACTTCTTTGAAGAATGTCTAAGCTTCTTAATCTTCATTTTACCTTTTGTGTAGATGTATACCGCTGGCAAGATGGTGCTATAGTGGCAAACAATCCAACTGTGTTTGCCTTGAGAGAAGCACAACTTTTGTGGCCTGATACAAAAATTGACTGTATAGTTTCGATTGGTTGTTGTTCTTTGCCAGTGAAGGTAACTGCTTTGCTTTAGTGTTTTTTCCATCTAAGAATTTTTCACGACATGGCTTTTAGTGGCCATAGCACTTTACCAATAAACATGACCATGAACTGCAAATCACCATTTCACAAGGATATTCAAGCAGAATAAGAAGAAACAGCATGGATGCTTTTATTGATAACTCGACTGCTGGAGATAAAAATCAAAATATTTATTTTTCCATTACCTTTCCATTTCTGTTCATACTGAGGATTAAGATTCATTACTTCATTTCAGCAATTCATGATTATCTCCTCTGTTGTAGGCCCGAAAAGGTGGTTGGCGTTATCTAGATACTGGCCAAGTGTTGATTGAGAGTGCATGCTCTGTGGATCGAGCTGAGGAAGCTTTGAGTATACTGTTACCTATGCTCCCTGAGATCCAATATTTTCGGTTTAATCCAGGTACAAAAATTAACAGGTTCGTTGTGGCTTTCACAGTTAGGGTTGGAGGTGTATTTTACCCCTGGCCTGATGTCTCCATAACTAGCTTTAATCCAACCACTTTTTACTTTGATCTTGCCTTATATCCTTGTGTGACATTTCGTATGACATTTATTTAGTTAAATAATTACAAACTTTTCATTGTTTTATATTTTTGCCCCTGTAGTTGATGAACGTTGCGACGTGGAACTGGATGAGACTGATCCAACAGTTTGGCATAAACTGGAAGGTGCTGTAGAAGAATACATCCAAAATAATTCAGATTCCTTGAAGAACGCATGTGAAAGGCTTCTTCTACCCTTTACACATGATGAGAGATGGGCAGAGAGTCTGAAATCTCCACCTTTTTCCAGGGCAAAGTCATCAAATTCAGGTGTGGAACCTTGTTTTTGTTTATTGTCACATGTTCACTTTCTGGATGTCATGCTGAATCTTTTTAAATTCATTTTTCTTGGGCTATACTAGCTCTAGGAGAAAATACCCCTTCATTAGGTTGGAGGCGAAATATACTACTTGTTGAAGCTTTGCATAGTCCTGATTCGGGAAGAACTGTGCACCATGCTCGGGCACTTGAGGCATTTTGTTCAAGAAATGGAATAAGATTATCTCTTTTACATGGCATATCTGGAATAGCAAAGACGTTATCGGCAACAAGATCTCCAACAACATTTACCTCTCCTCGGATCACTGAAAGTTATCCCTCAAGCCCTCATGTTTTCAGTCCTGATGTTAGCTTGCAGAGGCTTGGCCGAATTGACACAGTCCCACCTTTAAGCTTGGATGGATTACAATCCGGAAAGACAATTTCTTCGCCCCCAGAGGTTTCTCCCAGACCCAAGCACCTTTCTTTACCTTTACGGTCATTGCAAGAGAAGTTACAGAATCTACCACAAGTTGGCATTATACATTTGGCACTTCATAATGACTCAGCTGGCTCAATATTAAGGTCTAAAACCCCCTCTGTTTTTTTGCATTATTTGTGAGTGTTGCTTAAGCCCCAATTCTAACCTACTTCCTGCTTCTTTCTCTAGTTGGAAGAAGGATGTGTTTATCGTGGCTGAACCCGGAGAAATGGCTGATAAGTTTCTGCAAAGTGTCAAGTTTACAATGTCCTCAATGATGCAGAACCAGCATTGGAAGGGTCAATCACCTTTTTCCAATATAGCAACTATTGCTGATTTGGTTCACTGCAGACCATACTTCCAAGTTGGAAATGTTGTCCACAGATATATTGGATGCCAAACGCGAGTGTGCATGCTTTTCTCATTTGCTTTGAAATGATTCCATTTGTTGTCAGTTTGGTGTTAACGATACTAATGTACCTCTGTTGTGATTTTTATGATTTGTTTAAGGTCATGGAAAATGATAAAGAAATCAAGGCATATATGTTTCGTAGCAACATACCTTCATTGCACATGACACCTGATGACGTTCATTTGATGGTACGCACATGGTTTTCATTTGATTATCCAATTTACCCTTCAAAGTCAAAGCGCATGATACCTGAACCCTGATGATGTCCATTGGATAGTTTGTATTTCCCTTTTCCACTCTGGTGAACTTTTGCATGGAAAAATAAGTTATGGTTCACCTCCATTTTTCTACTTTGTCTATTCATGTTCCGTGGCTTGTTTGTTACCGTCTTGCTAGGACAATATCTCATTTATAGGACTAGTGATATTTCCCTTCGTACAATGAAGAAAATTGTTTTAGCATGATCTTGCTGAAAACTTCGTTTCTTTTTTCTAACAAATGATGCTTTGTTGAATATTGGTAGGCTGGAGCTTGGAGGGAGAGGATCATAATCTGCACAGGAACGTATGGTCCTACTGCAAATTTAATTAAGGCCTTTCTGAATGCTGGGGCCAGAGCTATTATATGCCCCATTGCTGAGCCCTGGGATGTGTCACCGGCAACAGGTACTGCCACTGGATCAGGAAAGCATGACGGCCTGGAAAACGGGGGGAACAAGATTAGTGTGGAAGACTTAAAAGATGAAGAGGCTGAACATCTCAGTCCAGCGAGTGATCGGGAAGACAGCTACTTGGAGAAGAATGAAAACCACCAATCAGGAGGTTTTCAGGACGAAGAAGAGGAACTGTCCCGGTTTGTCTGTCAGTTGTATGATTCAGTATTCCGTGAAGGAGCAGCCGTGGATGTAGCCCTGGAAAATGCTCTTGCCTCCCATCGAAAATTGAGGTATGCCTGTCACCTTCCGAATGTAAATGAGCTTGTCAAATAAATCTCACTTAACATTTGAAATTAGAGACAAATAAATAAAAACCAAAGGCAACGAAGCAGAGAGAGAGAGAGAGATGACAAAATATTGAGTGCATAACTAATTATAAAAAATAAACAAAATAAAAGGAGGCAGCATTCAGTTTGGAGGCTTGTAAGAAAACATTTGTTTTATACCATTCATTATATGAACAAGAAGAGCCTGCCCTTTTCTGTATGGGACATGGTAATATGTCATGTGTGTTCTAACCTAAATACCTAATCCATGTCTTTTTACGAGCTCTTTTCTGTATATTTATATATATGAGCTTTGCTTATCATTCAGAGTACTGGGTCTGGGTGTTTAGTTTTACAGTACAGGTTGAAAGTCACCAGTTAGTTACTATTCACAACATGATGGCTATAAAAACTCATTAAATGGATAGTGCATGGGCGAGTCTAACGTGCGGCTAAAAGACGGCAAGTTTCGAAACTTGTACTCGAACTGAAAATGTTGGTTTTTTTTTTGCAAGTATTGATACTTAAATTTTCTTTGATAAATTTTCAGTTTGATGACAAGTTTCGAAACTTGGCATCTTTTAGCCGCACCTAGAACTTCCCACATTTCAATTCTATTTTTGAAGAAAATGCTTGTTTTCCTTTGCACCATGTGATGCGCCAACCGTAAAGGCGTGTATATGGAGAGAATCTGTATCATTTTCTGGTCAGATCATGATTCTAAGCCAACAGATTGGAACCGTTTTACGTTTATCCATCTACAACATCACTGGAGCAAAAACCAGTAGACTTATGAAATACATTACTGTTGCTCAATAAAAGAGATAGAAAGAAATACATTACTGAAATTTTTAAATGGATTTCAGCCACTATCATTAATAAGTTTAATCAAATTGAACCAGCACAATGTTATCCAGTTTATTAGTTAATTAATATCGAATACCGTTAAAGTTTATTGTAGGACGAATATCTCAAACCAGTTTATTTCATTCACAAATTCAATATTTAAAACCTTAAACATTGTTTATTTAAAAGACTAACATTTTCCAGCTAGATCAATTAAAAGTCAATAAAATTTATTTATTTTATTAAAAAAGATTGCACCCTCAACTTTTAAAGAAAACAAAAATGTGCATTCCGATTAGACCTTTATCAAGGGTTAGTTGTCTGCTCAAACTCGAAAGTTCACCCAATTTGATAAATTTTAGATAAAAAAAAAATAGGCTCGAAAACTGAACTTAAAACAAAAAAATAAGCTTATTTAAAATATAGGTTAGACTTAGACTTTGATATTTAAGGCTCGAATTTGGTCAGACTTGCTATTTAAGTTTATGTATAAATCTAACCTAAGTTGTTTAAAGTAGGAAACGAAGTTGCTGCTTTGCTTGCTAATGTCACCGATTGAAATTGGTGAAGACGCGATGAATTTGGAATGCAATTATAGAACAAAAGACCAAAATTACATGGCATAGGATTGTATGATTTCCTCTTCACATTTCGAAACTTGAATGCCAATCTTTGATCACCAAAGACAGATTATAAAGAATGAGATTTGTTATAGTTGACTTTTGTACAAGGACGGACGTAAAATTTTATGTTGAGGGGACGGACCTATAAAATTTTAAGAGGGGCAAACTTATAAAATTTTAGCGGGCGAAAATAAATTTTTAATAGAATATATATAAAATATTTCTAAATTATACAAATATTTCAAATTTTTAAGGGGACGACCACCCTCCAACCCCTCTAGGTTCATCCTCGCCCTTGTAGATTATGTGAAATGGCCTATAAATCACGTAATCACATATTCTTTTTGAATGCTTCTTTTTGCCAGGGATTTGGGAATCTACACTAGGGCTCTATGGAGTGCACATGCCAACTACCACATGTGATGAAAAATTGAATTGGGCTATCAAAAACTTGAAAGTTGAAAGGCGAGTTCTTGTTATGCGCACTTAAAATAGTTTGGAGCACCTATCTTTATAGTATATAGACAAAGGTTTGAATCGTATTGTATATACTATTTTTGACTGTATATAAGATATAGTGAAAATTAAGGACGAAGTTAGGATCAAAAATTAAAAAGAACAAAAATTATTAAGTCTATAAACTCTAAAATTTAGGAGGGATAAAATTTTTATTTTATTAATATTTAAACTAAAAAATACCTAAAGTGTAATTATACTAAAAAATCTAAGAGGGACTATTGGTGCCTCTTCCCTGGTGAGAATTAAATTACACAACAAAAAGATAGATCATATATATACACCGTAAATAGACAGTTTTGTATAAATTGAAAGATTACTTTTTAACTGTCTTGCAAAGACTTTTTTTTATAGCAGCTTGCTTTTTTTGGGAAATAAACAAACAATTACAGAAAATAATATCTAAATTTAATCCTACTGAGAGAGAAATCAATACTACCACTATCAGGGCTCTTTCTATCGGGTGGAAATCATCTGCCTCTAAGTATGCCTCAATTTGTGCCTCCATTTTAAAATAGTGGATTTAGAGTTTAAGATTGGAGTTTAGGGTTAGGGTGTATGGAATTAGGGGTATAGTGTGTATTTTAGGGTTTAAAATTTAGGGTTTAGGATATGAAAATTAGAGTTATGGAACAAGATTTAATTTTTAACTATTTTTTACATAGGGACATAGAAAGAGGCATGGTTAGAGGTAAGAGATTTTTACCCCTTTCTATCGGTTCAGTTTTTACATGTTAATAATGGAATAAATTCAAATTTTCGACCAAACAAAAAAAACCCAAACCGATTAAAGGGCTGGACCAAGTTAATTGGACCGAATAACAACAGTTCGGTTCGTCAGTTTTAGGCTTTTTTATGTTCGAAATGTTTTGGATTGTATTAACACAGTAGCCGAACTAGTACATTAATATAAAGGCTTAATCACAAAAAAATTAAATTATAAATTTTTAAGTGTTTATTGAATTTTCAAGCAAAGTAGGTGTTAACGTTTAGGGTGCGTTTGGATTATGAAATGTAAGATTACTCGTGAGAATAAAATTTTCGGAACGTAACATTATTTGACATATTACTGAGAATGTTACATTATTTGTTTATTTTAAATGGTTGGAATATGATATGACAATGTTTGGTTGAGGGAATATAAGATTGCTTGAAAATAAATTTGACTAAACTGTCCTTAAGATGTATTTGCCTTTAAACAAGCTAATTTTTTTATATATAATTGAAAACATTTACATAAAAATACATATAACTATTTCAGTTGCACTATGTAAATTTTAGAAGAAAAATAATATGTAACAAAATTAAAATAACTAGTAAATTAAATCTATATTTTTAAATAATTGTAATAAGTATTAAAATTATTTATATATGAGATATAATATAGTACGGAAAATATATGTTTAAAGTAAGATTTTATTAAAATTTAATATAAAATATAGTAAAAATAAACCTATGACAATTTTTTTTAAAATTATTCAAAGTAAGATTTAAATTCATATTTTATTCTGAGATTAGATTAATAATATTATTCAATCTCTTTTATATTCTAGAAACATGTGATAAATTTATTTTTTGTTAGAAATGTTGGTGTAGAAATTTGGAAAGATTTTTCACTCATTTACTGTAGATTTAAGATGACAGTTATATGATTTAAATCACTCACTTACTGCATATTTAATATGTCAGTTACATGGTATAATCACCCATTTAATGCATAATTAAAATGACGATTACGTGATTTAAATCATATTTAATATTATAGTTACAAACAAATTAATCTATGTCATTATTGTTGTGAATGATTTGTCGATTTTACCCCAAGCTTTTAACCTATAAATAGAAGGTTTGTTATTCACTTTTAGAGTATATTTCTCAAACACTCTCCTGTGTTTCATGCTTCTGAGAAGAGAGGGACAATACCACTTTGTCCAATTTTAAAATTCAGGTGTACAAATTTTAAAATTGTTGTGTTAATCTCGGGGGGAAAGGGAGCATCGTCTAGTGCATCAATTACACCAATCGGGGCGAATTTGCTTCTAAGACAGTGGTCATACCACAACACAACAAATGGTTCGATCTCTTTTAATTTGCTTTATTTTATCCAATCAGGGCTAACGGTTTCATTTCGCAGTTATATTTCTAACATTTTTAGTTATTAAAATTAATTTTGTACTATTAATTCGTGATAATAATCCTTAAAAAGTAGAATCAACAAAAGATATTTAAAGTGTTTTTATGATTTTATATAAATATAATTATATTTTTTTGATATTGTAATCGTTTAGAATATATAATTTATTTCGTAAAAATCTATATTTATATATTTTTAAAAATATATATATTTATTTATTTATTATTCTATGTTTTAATTCCATGTCTTATTTTTTCAATATTTATTTATTTGTATGTAATTATGTCTTATTTAATAATTTAAAGTAACAAATTAACCCCAAAACAGACATGATTAAAATATTTCAATTTTATCAAGAGTATTTTTGTCTTAAATGTAAGGAATTGTCAAATATTTAAGAAAATAAAGGGAATAGGATTCTCGGTATAAACTCAAAAAAGCGTTACTGTTGGGAATAGAGTATTACTCCTGGTGGGAATCTTTTTAACCAAACGTGGATATGAGATTCTCAAAAAATATTTTTCCATTGGTAATCTTTTTCTGCTACCCAAGCCCCCCTTAGGCTTTATTTGGTTGAAAAAGTAGATGGGAGAAAGGAAGGAAAGAAAATTAAAATCAAAATGAATTGCTTGGTAGTGTGGAATATTGAAAGGAAATAAAATAGGAGGAGAAGTAATTTTCCTTACTCCATTTCAACAAGAATTTACTATTAAATTTAATTGAAATTAATGAGCATAAAACGAACCTGAAATTGAGTTTTTAATTTTAAATTCAAATTATGAAATATTTATATTTTAGTCCCTAAATCTCGATTAAGTTAAATCCACTTCGATTTGAAATTCGTTTTTAGAAAAATAAAGGTATAAAGATGTTTTTATTTGTATTTAAGTTTTGAATGTTTTTTGTGTTTACATTTTGTAAAATTACTAAAATGTCTTTTTGTTAAATTGTTTATTTTTCTAAAAATTTTAAAGTTTTATTTTCTCTGACGACTTTAGTTAATTGTTTCCACTTTATTTTTCGAGTCCCAACCTTACTCGGTAGGGGCGGCTTTTCTTTTAAAAAGTTTGGTTTGGGGCAGCGTGAGTTTTTAAAAAATATCAAGTCATGATGGGGTGAGTTCGGTTTTATGGTGAAAATTCCTCGATCCGAATCGATTTTTATTATATTTAATATTTTTATTAATATTTTTTAGGTCATGTCGGGCTTAGTCGAGTTTTTTGTTGAAAGGGTTATGCTTTTATTATGTCGTGTCGGGTCAGGTCGAGGATAAAATATATTAAACTCGGGTTGTGGTCGAGTCATAATATTTAAATTTTGGGTTGGGGTTGGGGCGACCAAAGACCCGCCCCGTCCCGTTGTCATACCTAGTCAAACTCTTGGGATTAAGTTATAGAAATATTAGACTAAATTATAAAAATAGAAATAAATAGAAGTTAATTTTGAATTAAATAAAAATTTTAGGGACTAATTTGGGAAAAAATAAAACCAATTAAAAATATTGGACTAAATTTAAAAAAAATAGAAAAACATATGGGTCTATTTGAATTAAATAAAAATTTGAGGGACTAGATTAAATAAAAAATCATATTAAAAATATTATATTATAAAAATTAAAAATAAATTATAGTTTTCAAAATTTACTTTTCTTTCCCCTCATTTTTTTTATTGTACCAAGAAATAAAAAAAAAAAGAAACATATTTTCCTTCTAATTTTTCACCCTTTCAACCAAGCACATTGATGAGAATAAAAAATATATTTTCTATATTTTTATTTTTTACATCCCTTCAATTTTGTTGAGATATTGATTTGACTTAAATGAAAAATTAGATAATAAAATATTTTAAAAAGAATATTATTTATTAAACTATCTAAAAAATTTAACAAGAGTAATAAACTGGATTTTATTTAAATAAAAAAATTAAAACATGCAATCCAAAGAACGTGACAAAAATGAATCTTTCCTTAAATATGTTATATTACAAACTCACCAGCCATCATGAAAATTTATTCGTCTCTTCTAACTAGACATTATATTGATGTAAGAGTGGAGACCGACAAAATTAATATTACATATCGGTCCACTAATAATTTTAATTGTATCGACAAACTACCACAAAATGGGATCTAACCATATTAGACTGTTGACCTTCCCTAATTAGAGGGCGAGTCGTGATGATCGCTACACGAACACCTCATTATCATGAAGTTAGACAAAAATCGTACCATAAGACAAATAAAAATTGTGCCATAAAGACATATAAAAAACATAACAAGACGTGTAAAAAGAAAAAAAATCTAAAATAAAGAAGATTTTTACGTGTTAAAAAACAAAATAAAACTACAAATAAAAATGTCAAACGATGGCACTTACCACTAGAGGTGGCAAACGGGTCAATCGATTCGGGTCATTTCGGTTTCAATTATTTTGGGTCTAATATCATTCGGTTCAGATTTAGTTCGATTCGAGTTCGATTAGATTCGGTTCCAGTTTGGTTCTATTGTTCGGTTGATTTTCGGTTCTGTTTGGTTCGGATCGATTCGGGTCAATTTCTGGTTGATGGGAGACCGGTCGGTTTTAATCAAGTTTTTAGGTTGGTCAGTTTTTTTACACCCTTTATATGACTTTATAAAGCCAATATATTTGACTTTTTGGTGAGTTGTGTGATTGTTCATATTTCATCCTTTTATTTCTATTAATATCTTTTATTTATTTCGGGTTATCTTCGGTTCGGGTCCATTCGGTTCGGGTCATCGGTTTGGGTCCATTTCGGTTCAACTAAAAATCAAATCATTTTCGGTTCGGTTTCGGGTAAGCATGTTCGGTTCAGTTTTGAGTTCGATTCAGATAAATCGGTTCAATTTTCGAGTCTCGGGTCAAATTTGCCAGGTCTACTTACCAACGTCGAGAAGATACTTTGAAGAAAAAAATAGGGAAAACTTTTAGAGAAAAAAAGTTAACAAATTATCCAATCTTTTAAGTATTTTAAATAAGAAGATAATTTACATTTAAATAAACTCAAACTCATATGAGTATATTTTTAAAGGCGTGTAATGTCCAAATAGCTGCCTAAATTATCATGATTTTTTAGGTGTTTAAATTTTTTCTTGCCTATTTTATGTATTTAATCTATTTTGGTTTTTATTTTAGGTGCCTAAATTTTCTCCCTCTTTTTAAAAGTGGTAAACGAGTCGTTCGACTTGGGTTCGATTTAAGTTCAAATTATTGAACTTTTAAATTTTTTATTAAAATCATCAAACTTTTAATCATTTTTATTTTAGTCTTTCTTTTTAGTTTACGTTAAAAATATTGATGTAACATGCTAACGTTATTTATTCCTATGTTTGAAAGTGAATCCACTGGGTCCACCGTCCACAAAGGATAATCCATTCCCCTTGCCTGATGCCTACTTGCTCTGTCAACAGATAAATGTAAATGCTCTAAGCCCAACTGATGATATTATTAAACTTTGACATAATGGTTTGACTTGGTTTTTGTCTGCATGGTTGAAGTAATGTTGTGTGTTTCGTAAGGTTAGTGATTGGTTTTATTTAGGGGTGTTCAAAAATACTTGGTCTGAACTACCTGATTCGCCGACACGCCTATCTAATTGAAAATTATCGGGTATTTATTTGAAAATACCTAAAATTTTCGGGTCGGGTACCTGACCCGTATTTTTTCCAGGGTAGTCGGGCTGGGTCAGGGCCGAATTTTTTTATAACTGAGTACCCGACCTGGTAATTTTAAAACTTATATATTTTAAATTTTATTTTATGTTTCTTACTATTTTCCCCTAAAATTAATTTTAAATCTCTAATTTCTTTTTATACTTGTATTATATACTTTTAAATTTTAAAAATTTCAAAAACAATTATATTAATTTGTCAATATGAGATTCGAAAGAAAAATCATGTTCGAGATTAATATTTTTAATACCTTTTTTCGTCGATAAATTTTAATATATATATATATATACATATATTTCTCTCTTAAAACTAATCCCAAATCAATAATTTTTGTGCTTGAAATATATATCATGAAATTTTATGTGTTTTCTATGTATTTTTTTAAAAAACATATTAAAAAAGTATATAAAAAAGTGAACCGTGTATTCGGTATCCGATTTTATGTGTACCCGAATTTTACGAGTACTCAATTTGCGGGTACCCGATTTATACGAGCCAGGTAACGGGCTGAAGTTTCACTTTACGAAAATTTTGGATACCCGAGTACCCGGTTTTAAACACACTAGTTTTATTGATCTTTATAATATTGTATTAACTGATTTTGTTCACTTTTCCTAATGTTATGAACAGTAAAAAATTAGGTGAGATAAAGTAAATACTGAGAGAAGCTCTCCTTGAAGAAAACCTAAAAAAAGAATTATTTCGTGCTCTTCATGTGTATTTCTGAGACTGGTTACACGGTAAGTCAATCATTTATATTACTTATGTTAAAGTTTTTCTTCATATTTCCATATGTGGTGGTTTTCATTAGTCTACTCATTGTTGAAGTTTATATTGATGCAAAAATTAAAACAGAGCAATGAAGAAAAAATGGAGGAAGAAAGAAAGTTAATGTCTCACATAGCGTTCTAACGAAAATTAATGAGATAAACTAAAATAAAAGCGAACTAAAAGTTGAGTGATACTAATAAAATTTATAAAAGTTTAATCACCAAAATAAACACGCCCTAAAAGTTTGATGATTATTGATATACTTTACCCTTTTAAAGGCGTAATGTCAAAATAAGTGCATAAATTATAATGTTTTTACCCTTTTAGGTGCCTACACTTTTTTTTGCCCCTTTTAAGTGCACATACTATTTAGTTTTTCCCTTTTAGATATCAAAACTTTTTTTGCCCTTTTTTAGAGGTGGCAAACAAGTCGTTCGGTTCGGGTTTGGTTTAAGTTCGAGTCTGACTACATTCGGTTTAAGTCGAGACTAGTCTGATTTTAATTCGGGTCTATGGTGATTTCGGTTCGTGTACCGGGTCGGTTGGTTTTCAGTTCAGTTGAATTTCGGTTCGGTTAATATCGGGTAGTGCTGTAAACGAACTGAACGTTCGTGAACCGTTCGACGGGAAGTTCGTTTATGTTCGTTTATTTATTAAACGAACGAACATGAACAAGATTTTTTGTTCATTTAATCAAATGAATGAACACGAACAAATGACTTCTTTGTTCATTTATGTTCGTGAACGTTCGGTAATCCGTTCGTTTATGTTCATTCGTTTATGTTCATTTTTGTTCGTTTATGTTCATTCATTTATGTTCATTTAAGTTCATTTAAATTTATTCACATATGTCTAGGGGTGTTCATTATTCGGTTAAACCGAACTAACCGACCGAACCAAAACAAAATTGGTTAATCTATTAGATTATTTTAGATTTCGGCTAATGATTAAGAGTTTTTTCAAATTTCAATTATCGATTAATTATGTTTAAAATCGGTTAATTAACTGAATTTAATTGAACTAACCAAAAATATTAAATATTCAACAAATTATATATGTTCGTTTGTGTTCGTTTACCATTTAAACGAACGAACATGAATGAACACGAACAAGCTACATTCCTTAATGAACGAACACGAACAAGAAATTTTGTGTTCGTTTATGTTCGTGTTCGTTCATTTGTTCGGTTAAAGTTAAACGAACGAACATGAACACACCCTCATTCGTGTTCGTTCGGTTCGTTTACAGGCCTAATATCGGGTTAGTTATGTTCGTGTTGGGCAATAATAGGAGATCGATCTGATTTAGTTGGTTTTCAGGCCAAGTTAGCTTTTTACACTCTATATATGACTTTATATAGCATGTACATTTGACTTTTTGGTGAGTTGTGCGACAGTTCACATCCCATCTTTCTTTATTTATTTTAATATCTTTTCTTTATTTCAGTTTGCTTTCAGTTCGGGTTGCTTTCGGTTCGGTTGAAAATCAGTTCTAGTCCATTTTCGTTTCAACTAAAATTTGGTCAATTTCGATTCGATTCGATTTATTTCGAGTTCTGGGTCAAACTCGGGTAATCGTGTTTGGGTAAATGGGTTTAGGTCTCGGGTCAAGTTTGCTATATCTACCCCTTTTAGGTGCCCAAACTGTCATTTTTTGCCATTTTAAGATCAAGCTAAAGCATCTATTTTGACCAAAAAATGATAGTTTTAGCACTTAAAAGAGAGTAAAAAAAATTAAGCACCTAAAAGAATAGGATAGTTGGACACTTATTTTAATATTAAGTAATTTTTAAATGTAACAATTACAATTATTTCAATTAAACTTAAGACTCAATCAATAATATTTCATCAAATTTTAAATACTAAATTACATATATTTTTGTTTGTAACTAAACTAAAAGTCACATGTTTGGATTATATATTAGTTTATATTTAAATAAATAGTAAAATTCATAAATGTTCATTAAATTATTTTAAAATGTTTATTTTGGTCACTAAACTTTTAAAAGTTACAAAACAAGCATTTAAGTTTTGAATTTTGCTATAAAATCAACAATAAACTATTAGATGTTTTTAACAACTTAATGTCAGACTGATTGTTACAAAATGGTGATTGAACTTTGTAAATGTTATAGAATGATTATTTAACTATTTAATTGTTACAAAATGATCATTGGACTATTTAATTGTTATAGAGCAAACAAGAGCAAACAATCAAGTAATGCAATCCGTTAATTAAATCAGTTAATATTTTTTTAAAAATATTATTTATTAAACTATTTAATAAACTTAACAAGAGTAATAAACTGGATTTTATTAAATAAAAAAAATTAAAACATGCAATCCAAAGAGCGTGAAAAAATGAACCTTTCCTTAAATATGTTATATTAAAAACTCATCAGCCATCATGGAAATTTCTTCATCTCTTCTAACTAGACGTTATATTGATGTATGAGTGGAGACGACAAAATTAATATTGCATATTGCTCCACTAATGATTTTAATTGTATCGATAAACTACCACAAAATGGGATCTAACCATATTAGACTGTCGACCTTTTCTAATTAGAGGACGAGTCATGATGATCGCTACACAAACACCTCATTATCATGAAGTTAGACATAAATTGTATCATAAGACAAATGAAAATCGTGTTATAAAGACATAAAAACATAACGTATAAAAAGAAAAAATCTAAAATAAAGAAGATTTTTACGTGTTAAAAAAATAAAACTACAAATAAAAAAGCCAAACGATGGCACTTAACCACCGTCGAGAAGATACTTTGAAGAAAAAAAAATAGGAAAAACTTTTAGAGAAAAAAGAGTTAACAAATTATCCAATCTTTTAAGTATTTAAATAAGAAGATAATTTACATTTAAATAAACTCAAACTCATATGAGTATATTTTTAAAGGCGTAATGTCTAAATAACTGCTTAAATTATCATAGTTTTTTAGGTGTCTAAATTTGTTTTGCTTATTTTATGTGTTTAATCTATTTCGTTTTTCATTTTAGGTGTTCAATTTTTTTCCCTCTTTTTAAAAGTGACAAACGAGTTGTTCAACTTGGGTTTGATTTAAATTTAAATTATTAAACTTTTAAAATTTTTATTAAAATTACTTAATTTTTAGTCCGTTTTTATTTTAATCTTTTTGTTTAATTTCCGTTAAAAATAATAATGTAACACGCTAACTTTCTTTATTCCTTTATTTTTTACTTCTTTCCTTACTATGTTTGAAAGTGAATCCACTGGGTCCACCGTCCACAAAGGATAATCCATTCCCCTTACCTGATGCCTACTTGCTCTGTCAACAGATAAATGTAAATGCTCATGGTTTGACTCGTCGACTCGCCTATCCTATTAAAAATTATCGGGTATTTATTTGAAAATACTCAAATTTTTCGGGTCGGATATCGACCCGTATTTTTACCAGAATAGTCGGGTCGGGTCAGGACCGAATTGTTTTATAATTGGGTACCCGACCCGGTGATTTTAAATTCTATTTTTATTTTATGTTTCTTATTATTTCCCCTAAAATTAATTTTAAATCTCTAATTTCTTTTTATACTTGTATTATATACTTTTAAATTTTAAATTTTTCAAAAACAATTATATTAATTTGTCAATATGAGATTCGAAAGAAAAATCATGTTCAAGATTAATATTTTTAATACATTCTTTCGTCGATAAACTTTAATATATATACATATCCAAATATTTCTCTCTTAAAACTAATCCTAAATCAATTATTTTTGTGCTTGAAATATATATCATGAAGTTTTATTTGTTTCCTGTGTATTTTTTTCTTCAAAAAAACAGATTAAAAAACATATAAAAAAGTGAACCGTGTATCCGGTACCCGATTTTACGTGTACCCAAATTTTACGGGTACTCGATTTGCGGGTACCCGATTTATATCGGTCGGGTAACGAGCTGAAGTTTTATTATACGAAAATTTCAGATACCCAAATTCTCGAGTATCCGGTTTTGAACACCCTAGTTTTATTAATCTTTATAATATTGTATTAACTGATTTTGTTCACTTTTCCTAATGTTATGAACAGTAAAAAAATTAGGTGAGATAAAGTAAATACTGAGAGAAGCTCCCCTTGAAGAAAATCTAAAAAAAGAATTATCTCGTGCTCCTCATGTGTACTTCAGAGACTGGTTATACGGTAAATCAATCGTTTATAGTACTTATGTTAAAGTTTTTCTTCATATTTCCATATGTGGTGGTTTTCATTAGTCTACTCATTGTTGAAGTTTATATTGATGCAAAAATTAAACAGAGCAATGAAGAGAAACATGGAGGAAGAAAGAAAGTTAACGTCCTACATAGCGTTTCTAACAGAAATTAACGAGATAAAATAAAAGTGAACTAAAAGTTGAGTGATCCTAATAAAATTTGTAAAAGTTCAATGACGAAAATGAACACACCCTAAAAGTTTAGTGACCATTGGTATACTTTACCCTTTTAAAGGCGTAATGTCAAAATAAGTGCATAAACTATGATGTTTTTACCCTTTTAGGTGCTTACACTTTTTTTTGCCCCTTTTAAGTGCTCATACTATTTCATTTTTCCCTTTTAGATATTAAAATTTTTTTGTCCCTTTTTAGAGGTGGCAAACAAGTTGTTCAGTTCGAGTTTGGTTTAAGTTCGAGTCTGATTACATTCGATTTAAGTCGAGACTAGTCCGATTTTAATTTGGGTTTATGGTGATTTCAGTTTGTGTATCGGGTCGGTTGATTTTCAATTCAGTTGAATTTCGGTTCGGTTAATATCGGGTCAATTATTTTCGTGTTGGGCAATATCGAGCTAATAGGAGATCGATCTGTTTTAGTTGGTTTTTAGGCCAAGTTAGGTTTTTACACCCTATATATGACTTTATATAGCATATACATTTGACTTTTTGGTGAGTTGTGCGACAGTTCACATCCCATCTTTATTTATTTATTTTAATATCTTTTCTTTATTTCGGTTTGCTTTCAGTTCGAGTTATTTTCGGTTCGGTTGAAAATCAGTTCTAGTCCATTTTTGTTTCAATTAAAATTTGGGTCAATTTCGGTTCGGTTCGATTTTTTTTTAGTTTTGGGTCAAACTCAGGTCATCGTGTTCGGGTAAATGGGTTTAGGTCTCGGGTCAAGTTTGCTATATCTACCCCTTTTAGGTGCCCAAACTGTCATTTTTTTCCATTTTAAGATCAAGCTGAAACATCTATTTTGACCAAAACAATAATAATTTTAGCACTTAAAAGGGCAAAAAAATCAAGCACCTAAAAAATGGGATAGTTAGACACTTATTTTAATATTAAGCAATTTTTAAATGTAACAATTACAATTATATCAATTAAACTAAAGACTCAATCAAGAATATTTCATCAAATTTTAAATACTAAAATACATATATTTTTGTTTGTAACTAAACTAAAAGTCATATGATTGGATTATATATTAGTTCATATTTAAATAAATAGTAAAATTCATAAATGATCATTAAATTATTTTAAAATTTTATTTTGACCACCAAACTTATAAAAGTTACAAAATAAGCATTTAAGCTTTGAATTTTGCTATAAAATCAACACTAAACTATTAGATGCCTTTAACAACTTAATGACGGAATGATTGTTACAAAATGGTGATTGAATTTTGTAAATGTTATAGAATGATCATTTAACTATTTAATTGTTATAAAATGATCGATGAACTATTTAATTGTTATAAAGCAAACAATCAAGTAATGCAATTCGTTAGTTAAATCAGTTAATATTATCAATTATCGACTAATATATTTTGTTATCTATTATTCGTTAATTGCCAAACAGTGACATATAATTGAATTAATATATGAACTTATAGTTAAATAAACTCAAAATAAATCATTTGTTTATTTATTTTAAAATTTTAAAAGAAAAGTGAAATAAAAAAAAGGCAAAATTAGTAATTACAACTACCACCGAGTGAGAAGTGTAGGTGAGAGCTCCCATAAAAGGGAACAAAAGCATAAAAAGAAGGGATTTCCTTTACTTAATTACCCAAGTTAGAATTGGCAGCTCCAACGTTTTGGACCGTCTGGTAAGAGAGAGAGAAAATTTTATCCATCTCTTGTACAGGTACAGGTACTCCTATTATTTTCTTTGACGTCCCCGGGTTTTCAAAAATTCCCATTTCTGTTTGGCTGAGGGGATTTTGACTCTCCCGAGAAAGCTCGGGGATATAAGGAAAAATGGTTAGAATGACGCCTTTGGAGCTTCCAGCCCCGCTGTTCGATTGGTGGGACGAGATCAATGAGTCCACAAAGTGGCAGGATGGCATATTCTACACTCTCTGCGCCGCTTATGCCTTAGTTTCCTCTGTTGCTGTGGTCGTCTCTCTCTCCCTCCCTTTTTACATTTCTTTTATCAGCTTTTTTCCTGCTTAGTAGAAGATTTGTTTGTTTTTATTTTATGTTAATACTTTCCAGTATTTTAGGATATAGACTGATTTCGTTTGTTTACCTAGTGAGTCACTACTCACTAGTTGGCACTCTCTGTTTGCTCCTACAAGTCTTTATTAGTTTGTTTGTTTCACTTGAATGGCTAGACTTGGAGTATATACTTCATATACAATCAAAGCTTTTAATGTTAATATTCCAGTTTCGAGAAATTTGTTCACAGTGTTAGGATTCGGGATTAGTTTGTAATATTCGGTGTTTGTAATGCGCAGATACAATTGATAAGGATTGAATTGAGAGTGCCCGAATATGGTTGGACGACACAGAAAGTTTTCCATCTTATGAACTTCATTGTTAATGGAGGTGATATTCAAAGTCCTCAAAACATCTCTAGTGTCTGTTTTCTATTACATTGTTGTTGGGATTTAGGGTTTTAGTTGGATTATTTGATCGCAAACTTTGTTGTTGTTGCAGTGCGTGCAATTGTGTTCGGATTTCACAAACAAGTGTTTGTATTGCATCCCAAGGTTAGTTTGCTATAGGATGAAAGATATTGGTTCATATACTCAAGTTCTTGTCTGAAACACAGCTTACATTGCTTTTGAAATGTTAAGATTACATTTCATATTTCGGCATGATAAACAAATTCCTTCCACTCTTTCTGCTTCACAATCTAGGTCTTTGTTGTTTGAGTTTCTCATAAAATTAAGGTTTCTTGGGTATAAAGGGGGATGCTATTTTGAGAGAATAAGGAGTATATAACTGTTATGATCCAATTGAGACAAGGGTTTATACTAATGCGAGCTGTAACTTCTTGAACTAGGTACTTACACTTATACTATTGGATCTTCCGGGACTTCTATTTTTCTCCACGTACACATTACTTGTCCTGTTTTGGGCGGAGATTTACCATCAGGCAAGAACATTTTCTTAATAATTTCTTTTTGTAATGAAGTGTCAAGTTTAGCTTCTCTGCGATCAATACACTGGGTTACAAACTCATGGACTTGGTTCTTTCTTGTAAATTTGTAAGGAACTGTGACATTTTACCTTGCCATTTTGAGCAGGCAAGAAGCTTACCAACGGATAAGCTGAGAATTTTTTATGTGTCAGTCAATGCTGTTATTTACATCATACAGGTGCGCTCCAACTTGCATTCTCGTGTGCTGTTTACTTTGCAAATTACAGTCATTAGTACCAGGTTAATGTGTGAATGAGGTGATTATATCTGTTTACTTATTTCTCTGTCGAGTCTTTTCTCAAAGTTTCCTGCCACCATAGCTCTTAACACATACTTGAATGTGCAAGTAAAGTTGAAATAAAGTTTTGACTTCAGGTCTGTGTCTGGGTATACCTCTGGATAGATGACAACAGTGTGGTGGAATTCATTGGAAAAATATTTATTGCAGGTAAGTGTTCACTGAATCATCAAAACAAAGTTCACAAGGTTTATCTCTGGGTATTGCTCATTTTTCCTAATGGAAATCTTATGCAGTTTAAGTCTTTTTTTACTCTACCACTTATTTTGTTATTCTTTTCTCCAGTGGTGTCATTTATATCTGCATTAGGATTCTTATTATATGGAGGAAGGTAATTATGGTTTGTTAACACAATATTTATGGATAATCGGAGTTTGAATTTCTAACATGACCAAATCCTACTACTCAACTCCTTCCAGATTGTTTTTCATGCTAAGAAGATTCCCTATTGAATCAAAAGGAAGAAGGAAGAAGCTTCACGAGGTATTTTCCTTCCTATATAGTTTCTATTAAATAACAATTCATTTTCGGTAAAAGTCTGACATAATTTAAGCTTAACCCGCATTTCTATGTGCTAATCACTTGGTTTTTAGCATGTCATCATTTTTATAGGATATTCTCAACATTACCACTGTTTATTTTATGTATTTTCTGTTTGTAGGTTGGATCTGTTACAGCCATTTGTTTCACCTGCTTCCTTATTAGGTGCTTTGTGGTAAGTTTTTATTTGTTGGCTGAACTCTGTGATAGGTTTTCAAGCTACATAATTTATTGCTTGATGGAGAATGTAGCTCTTTAAACTATTACTTGTTTGATACGTCTCTTGTATGTAACTCATACAGTAGTGTCTCTGTTCTCAACAGATGATGGTCCATTTGATTTTGTATATTGGGGCAAACTAATAATCTGAACTCTGAAGTATTCATGCATTTAGACATGCTACATCCTTCACTTGAGAGGGAACCTCTGAGAGATTTAGTTCTTGGCCTTTTTTTTAAACAAAAAATGATTAAAATGAGGTAAAAACCTTTAAACAATATTTTCCAAGGAAAAGTTCCATACTATCATGAGTTTATTCCACATTTTTCTTTTGAGTCCGAAAAGAAGCTTGAACCTTTACCTAGAGCTTTTATTTTCTTGCTAATAATGAGTATAAGAGACACACATATAGATAGTTTCCATTTCACTAAATAATCCCAGGGTGAACAGCTGATGTAAGTAAAAATATGTGGATTTGCCCTTTGAGAGAGATAGAGAGAAGAGAGGCATGAGGCTAGGCTTCACCTGAGTTCCCTCTTCCTAGCTTTCGACATTGATTTTCCTAGCAATAGAGAAATAGAAATTGGTCAAGTTGAATGCTATGAGTAATTTCTGGTTCTCATAAAACAAGTTGCATTAGATGCTGATCTTTGACCCAGACACTTTTAGCTTGACAACAGTTGAACAACAAAACTCTTTCCACCACCCTTTAGAAACAATAACATTTGTGTTGCTGATTTCTTGATTTGGTTGCCAAACATGTTTCTCGCGCTTTATGTGTTTTTTTTAACTAATTTCTCTACATGCAGGTGGTTTTATCCGCCTTTGATGCAGATGTGTCACTTGATGTTTTAGACCATCCAGTTTTGAACTTGATCTATTACATGGTATTTAACAAATCCATATATCTTGTGTAGTACTATTTCTCACTTATATTCTCCTTAACATGTATTTCTATTGAAACAGCTGGTTGAGATCCTACCGTCAGCTCTAGTGCTGTACATCTTGCGTAAGTTGCCCCCAAAGAGGGTATCCGCTCAATACCACCCAATTCGTTAGGTTCGTAGGATTGTTTTTCGGTAGGAAATCACAGAGAGATGGTTTTGGCATGTTTCAGAGGGTCAGTCCAGTTGAGTGATGGAAGTATAACCAGAAGTAGAACTGCAATGGTTCATGATGCATGCAAAAATATTAATTAATTTGTAATTGTATGTGACTAGCTGTTTGCAGCTTTGTTTTGGGGAGATCATTTTTGATTTCTTCATTCATTATGTGATCAAAGAGTTGGTTTATCGACACCTTGCGGTTTTAGTAGTTTGTTTATTAGAAAGTGAAAATGTTCAAGATTTATCTTGGGCATGCATGCCTTTGTTTAATGTATTATAAGCAAAACATAAACTAGCAGAAACTTGTTCAAGGGAGAGTTGGATAAATTTTCATTCTCAGTTACATTTGTGAAACTACGGCTCTTTTTTAGGGATGGAAATCCTCTGCCCCTTTTTGGTGTTTCTACTTATGCTCTCACACTCAAAATTAGAGTTTAGAGTTTAAGGTTAGAGTTTAAAGAATTTAGGGTATGCTGTATTTTTTAGGGTATATAGTGTAGGGTTTAGGATTTAAAATTAAGGCTTGGAATTTAATTTTTAATATTTTTTAGTGTTAGGACGTATATAGGGATACTGAAAAAGGTAGATGATTTTTATTTTTTTTAGTGCTTTATATGTGCTCGCACCTATTTGAGGACTTAATGTCTCAGAAAAGAAACGAATAATTCTTGCTGTTCTTTTGTTCAAATATGAGTTTTCTGTTCATGTCTTGGCTAGTATAATAGTAGCTAGCTTTTGACAGGATTATTTATTTTAGTAATGATTTAATTTATTGGTTTGAGCCAAGGTATCCACATAGTTGATATCATTTTTTTACTACATTTGAAATTATTATATTTTAATTAATGTTATAACATATGGTTTGAGTTTCAGGTTTGACATCTCAATTTTCTTATTTTATAACCACGAGACTTGTTAAATTAGACATATCAGAAGTTTAATGGAGTAAATTAACTGGGTGTTTTTAACGTCAGAGACTAAATCAATATCATTTTAAAAGTTAGACAATTTAAAAGTATTTTTTTAAATAATTAAATTGATAATGTTTTAAAAGTTGAATGAACGATTAGATAGTTTATTTTTTTATAAAAGATATAGAGGACAGTAATATATTTTTAATATATTCGATTAAATTTATAGTTTATTAATAAAAGACATTATTTTTATTATAATTGATGCTATTAAATTAAAATTTGATTCCGAACCACCTTTCTCTACCTTTTATGATTCGTATAGGATAAGGAAATATGTTTAATTAGACTTTCTGTTTGCAAAGAAAGAGTTTTGGTCCAATAACATGTATCCATTAGAATTAGAACAGTTTTTTATTTACTTAAATATTTAGGATTTTGCCATTTATTATCTATCTAATGAAATGCGATTGGTTGGTGTCAACTACGCGCTCTCTGATTTGCTTGGATTTGTCATTAAACAATGGAAAATACTTTGATGCACAAGCTGTGTAATTTTTAGTTTACACAAGCCCTTTAATTTTAGGGTTTAGGGTTTTATGTTAGGGTTTAAGAGTTTAGTATGTAGGGTATATAATTTAAGGTTTATGGTTAGAATTTAGAGTTTAGAATTTAGGGCTTAGGGTTTAGGGTTTAGGTTGCTAGGGTTTGTGATTTAGATTTTAAATTTTATAAAAGGATTGTGTAAAAAAAATTTACACAGCTTGGCCATCAAAATAAAACCCTTAAACAATACTGTATTATACAGCATAGCCAAATTATTCTGAATATCGCGTTTCCCCGTCGTTTCTTCCTTTTTGGTTCTTCATTAATCTGTCTCAATCTTGAAGAACCCCAAACCCCAGGAAATCAAATTGATCTTGGTTCAATTTTTGTTTTTGTTGAGATTTAAAAGAAAATGGCTCAAGCTGTTGAAGAATGGTATAAGCAGATGCCTATCATCACCCGTTCGTATCTCACAGCTGCCGTAGTTACCACAATCGGCTGCTCTCTCGAAGTATGCCTCTTTTCCTTTTCTTTTCAGTTGTTTTGGTGTTATATTTCTCTATCTGGGCAATAGGATTAAAATCGTGTCTTCAATTTCCATTGATTAATTAGTGCTTGCCTTTTAATTTATATGCAAAGGGGTATGAATATTATTGGTGGATTTTATCTGTTATCGTCTCAGCTTTATAAATCTGGCCACTCCCAATTCGATTTGCCATATTGTTTTTTATGTTTCGAAATTTATTGGGAATTTGAGCAGGCAAAGCTAACCAGTAGTTTCTTCCTCTTGTTTGATTGTTCCCCCCTTTTGGTGTAATAGACAATTGGGTATTATTGTTTTTCCATCGTGAGTTTAAAAAAAGAATTTATTATGTATTGGGGTTTGTTATGCTAATTTAATTCAATTTTTTTGAATCTTTGCAGATAATATCACCTTATCATCTCTACTTGAACCCTAAGCTCGTTGTTAAGCAGTATCAGTTCTGGCGCCTCATTACTAACTTCTTGTACTTCCGCAAGATGGGTTAGTTGTTAATCTAATTTAATTTTCTGATTCTTTGCAGGTAATATCACCTTATCTTTTGCAGATAATTTCATGTGCTTTCACGTCCGAGTGTCATGAAATCTCCGGTTTATTATGCCTTTGGAACAATGCTGTGTAGTATGTTGTGCATGTTTTTACTAAAAATGTACAAGGTTCCAATTGGAACAAAAGAGAGTTATTTCTTTCTATGTTACTCGGGACTCAGAGTGTATTTGTCGGACATCGGACACGGCTATGGTCATTTTTTTTCTCTCTAAGTTTTTCTATATATTTGGAGGATCCTTTGAAGTCATATCCCCATATCCAAGTGTAAGACACAAGTGCCGGACACGGGTATTTCATGAAAAATGAAAGAGTTCGAGCAACATAGGTTTCTTTTATGTTTGCTTTCAAATTTTAGTTGAAAGTATGCAAATGCAGTTGTATTTAGATGATGTTATTTGTAGTTTAAAGTGAATCAAGGTATCAATTTTTTAAATAAGAATTGAGTCCATAGTCCATAACCCCTTCCTACTGTTTTTGTTTCATTTCTTCTTTAGTTTATTCCACCACACACATTGAACATCTTTAAAATTAATGGCGCTTGTCCAGGCATGTATAAGTGATAACTTTGAATATGATTGAAGCTGGTATTCTCAAATCATTTTCTATCTTTAACACGGTGGTATTCTTGAATAATGCCAGATTTGGACTTCATGTTTCACATGTTCTTTCTTGCTCGGTACTGCAAGCTTCTTGAAGAGAACTCTTTCAGGGGAAGGACTGCAGATTTCTTTTACATGCTCTTGTTTGGAGCTTCTGTCTTAACTGGCATCGTTCTTATTGGAGGAATGATACCTTATCTATCAGCATCATTTGCCAAGATCATATTTCTTAGCAATTCATTGACATTCATGATGGTATGTCTGCCTTCATTTACATGCAAAACATGGTTTACTAGTAGTGTATGTTTTCTGCTATCCGTTTTGGAAGCCATCTTATTGTACTACATGTAGGTTTATGTGTGGAGCAAACAGAATCCTTTTATACATATGAGTTTTCTGGGTCTATTTACCTTTACAGCAGCTTATTTACCCTGGGTAAGTACCTCTATTCATTCTATCCTTTTTTCTTTTATTGTTCTTTGATTATCTATTTTCTATTTCAAAGCATTTTCAAGTTTTGACCAAGAGAAAAAAATGCTGCTATTGTGGATTTCCCATTGGACTAAAGTTTTACTATTCTTATTTATGTTTGTGGTCTTGATCCTACTCTCTTAGTTAAAGAGTGGTTGCTTCCTTTCCTTGTCTTTCAGGTGCTTTTAGGATTTTCTGTCCTTGTTGGTGCTAGTGCTTGGGTGGATCTCCTGGTACGCTGCCCTTACAAAGCCTTCTATAAATGTTGAAATATTGGGATAGTATTGTGTGAATTTTTTGCATAATTCCAACATCCATTGTAGCATGTTCAGCCAATTGGTCTGGAGCTATATTTGTATAATAGAGCCTTTTCCATCTATGCTTGCTGCCATATAATGCTGTAGCCCATAAATTTCCACCTGTTCTAGTCTCACTTTGCTTAGATCCTCACTGCTCCCATATTCAACTTTTGCATCTTGTTGATTAACATTTATCATCGTGGCTTTTGTTTTATGCAGGGAATGATTGCTGGTCATGCCTACTATTTTCTCGAAGATGTATATCCACGAATGACCGGTCGCCGACCCCTAAAAACCCCATCCTTTATTAAGGCTATGTTTGCAGATGACGCAGTGGTGGTAGCACGACCAGCAAATGTTAGGTTTGCTCCACCACCTGCAGATGAACGTCTGCCCTTTGAAAACTAGAGCAATTTTGGTTGAGGAAAGGCCTAAAAATCTGGTTGGTTGGCCTATTTCTGAAACATGTAGCTTTAACATGGTAAATTGCTGATTATGGACAATACATCTTTTGGTAGAATTTGAGGTGTGTATACCTGATGTTGCTGTTATGCCAGAACTGGGTTGAAAATTTGTAATTAATACTTGTTTTCAGTTACCTTTGAGTTTACTCTAATATCCATGAAGGTGGCTCTGCATACTTGGTGGGTGTTGAGCTGGCTGTTGAACTTGTCTTTTCTTCATATGCCGGAGCTAGAATTAACGCACCACTTTTTTTTTTTTTAAATAAGTGATTACAAATTAATATTTGTTCATACACATTCTTAACCTTTTGACACATTATTCACTCAATTTGTTAGGTTCAAAGTAACTTTAAAAAGCTTAGATGAGGCTTATCCTGAACTTTTAATGTACTTTGATGGATTGGGTGTGCCTTTGAATGAGCGTAACCGATTGGCTAATGTTGCCATCGTGCCGTGGATGCGGTTCTTGATAGTGTTTTGATTGCCACTACTCGTAGGAAGACTTTAGAGAAGGATGGGGTCATTTTTTGTTCCATATTTGAGGCAATTACTTAGTATTAGAGTATTAGTTTTACGTAGTTATCCTAGGTGTCAAAGTTAGTTAAACACAAGTGATTTTTCTTTATTATTTTCTTTACTTGTATAAAAAATATTCTGATTATCTAATAAAATATAATGTGAAATATCGTTTTCTTTCTTCTCTCTTACATCGTTTAACCTTTCAGTTAACTCTTCAAAATTTAAAATCACAGTGCAATACCAAACCCTAATATAGTATTCGTAGACAATTTCGCTGCATCTCAGTCAAACTCAACCGAACCCGGTTGGGTTTACAAGACCGATGATATTTCCGATGAATATTACATTCATCCTAACGAGAATCCCGCTCTCGTTCTCACGCTCACTTTGCTTACCGGAAGTAACTATCATAGTTGGGCAAGATCGATGCGTATGTCGCTTATCTCCAAGAACAAGTATCAATTTGTTGAAGGGTCGATTAAAGAACCCAGTGAAGGCGATTCGAAGTACCAGGCCTAGGTTAAGTGCAATAATTTGGTCCTTTCGTGGTTGCAACGCGCCGTCCATCCTGATATCGCCCAAAGCATCATTTAGATCAACACCGCCTATGAGTTATGGACGGATTTTTATGATCGATTCAACCAGGGCGATCATGTTCGATTGTCTGATTTGATGCAAGAATTTTATACGTTTCAGCAAGGTAACCTCTCTGTTACGTTTTTCCACACTCAGCTTAAATTTTTTTTGGATGAAATTTGGAATTTGCGTCCTTTATCTTCATGTTCTTGTTCTGCAATTCAACATCAAAAAATAGATTTTGCCCTAAAATTTCATAGTGAATTGAATTAGGGGTTTTCGGTGCCGAAGTCCCAACTTCTTATGATGAAACCTTTTCCTCCAATTAACCAAATCTTTGCTATTGTTCTTCAGCATGAACGTTCCTTCCTTTATTCTAAAGACTCTGTTTTAAGAAGTGATTCAAATATTCTGATGGTTGATCATTATTTTGTGTTTGCTAAAAATGGAGATAAAAATAATTATCGGTCTATGCCTGTCAAGAAATTTTATGCTCCTACTAATAAGAAACCTATTTGTATTTATTGTGGTCTTTATGGTCATACGATTGATAAGTGTTACAGAAAACATAGTTTTTCTTATGGGTATAAGCATTGTACTCAAACTGGTAAGGCTAATCACATTGGGCATGCTAGTTCTGATAAATTGAATGAGGGTGTTTGCAATGATTCTGTTTCTACCATTTCCTTTACTAAGGATCAGTATAACAGTTTGTTATGTATGTTGCAAGAATAGACTGATAGTGTTTAAAATTCTGTTCCACAATCTAAAGTGAATTTACTTGCTTCTATATTTGATCTTGCATCGACTTCGGAGTTAGGTATAATTGTAAATTGTTCCTCTAATTTTTTAAATGTTCCTTGGATAATTGATTCTGGGTCTACGGATCATGTAGTTAGTTTTTTCGAGTTTTTTTGTTACTTTTGAACAAGTTTCTAACAAATTTGTAAAACTGCCTAATGGTCAGCTAGTTCAAGTTTTACATATAAGAACTGTTCAAATTAACCCTGATTTATTGTTATTTGATGTTCTTCACATATATTTCTTTCATTTTAATCTCATTTCTGTTTCTCAATTAACTAAAAATCAGATTTTTTTTTATTTTTCACTTCTGATTTTTGTTGTATACAGGACATCAAGAAATGGAAAATAATTGGTTTAGCTAAGGCTTTTGATGGACTGTACAAACTTGAAGATCAACGTTTAGAATCTTCTACTGTTTGTAATGTTTCAGGTATTTCTTTACTAAATATTTGACACTTAAGATTAGGCCATCCTTCTAAGCAAAGAATGCAACATTTTGTTTCTTTACATTATTCTATACTTTATGGAACATGTTCTCATTGTGATGTTTGTCATATAGCTAAATAAAAACGTTTGCCTTTCCCTATTAGTAGTTATTTATCCGAGTTCATTTTTTATCTTGTTCATTTAAATTTTTGGGGGCCTTTCTCTGTTGAAAGTGTCTATGGTCATTTCTATTTTTAACCATTATTGATGATAAGATTCGTTTCACTTGGATTTATCCTATGAAATATAAATGTGAAGTTAGAACCTCAATTTTAGATTTTTACAATATGGTTGAAACTCAATTTTCAAAAAGAATTAAATGTCTCCGCACTGATAATGCAAAAGAATTTGACATGAATGATTTTTACAGCACTAAAGGTATTATACATCAAAATTCATGTGTTTATACTCCTCAACAAAACAATATTGTTGAAAGGAAGCATCAACATTTGCTTAGCGTAGCTCTAACTTTAAGACTTCAGGCTAATTTGCCCTTATCTTTTTGGATTGACTGTATTCTCCATGCAGCATATCTGATTAACATCATTCCTACTCATACTTTGCAGAACAATACTATTTTTAAAATAATGTTTAATCGGAAACTTAAAATTGATCATTTAAAGGTTTTTGGTTTTCTTGCATATGCATCCATATTGCCTAAATCTGCCACTAAGTTGCATCATCGAGCAAATAAATGTGTCTTTATTGGTTATCCTAAAAACATTAAAGGCTATAGGTTATATGATCTTGAATCTAAACAAATTTTTGTCTCTAGAAATGTCATATTTTTTGAGAATATCTTTCTTTTTCAACAAGTTCCAAGCTTCACTAGCAAGTTTGTTTTATCTAAGTACAATAACAAAACTTTAATAGAGGATTTTGTTAAACAAAACATAAGTATTGATAATTCTGAAAGAAATAATGATACTCAGTCTCATTTAGTATCTACTTCTCCTATTCCTTCTGCTCTTCCTATAGAGACACAACAGTTGTCTCATGCTTCAGAATCTATTTCTTTGCCTGCTTTACCATCATCCACTTCAGATTCTGTCTGGGATTCTACTAAGGCAGTGCATCATCAAAGTGTTTTTCCACAGAACACAGGCTGTCCTGTTAGAGCTAAACAACTTTCACAATGGTTCAAAGATTATCAAGTCCATATGCCAGGCTCAAAGACTACTCCTCACTCCGTTGCTCATGTGCTTTCATATCAATATTTATCCTCTAATTACTTGTCTTATATTAATAATGTTGAGATTCTAGCTGAACATAAGACTTTTAAACAAGCCATTTTACGCGACTGTTGGAAAGATGCTATGAATGAAGAGATTAAAGTATTAGAAATAAATAATACTTGGACCTTGGTTCCTTTACCAAAAGATAAGTCTACCATTGTATGTAAGTGAGTTTTTAGAACTAAACCTAGATATGATGGCTCTCTTGAACGTTATAAAGCTAGATTAGTTGCTAAAGGCTATACACAACAACTATGGACAGACTATTTTAATACTTTTAGCCATGTTGCAAAAATAACTACTCTATAAGAGTTTTACTTGCTTTGGCTGCTGCTCAAAATTGGCACTTACAACAGTTAGATATAAATAATGCTTTTCTTCATGGTTTCCTCCAAGAAGAAGTTTATATGGACTTGCAACCTGACTTTTATAATCCTAATTCTACTGGTTTAGTTTGTAAGTTAAATAGAAGTCTTTATGGCTTAAAACAAGCTAGTCGAAAATGGAATGAAAGACTAACTAATGCTCTTATTCAACAAGGGTTTAAACAAGTTAGTTCTGACACATCTCTTTTTACAAAAGGAGAAGGTAGTTCTTTTCTTGCCCTAGTTGTTTATGTTGATGATATTATCCTTGCTAGTTCATGCATGAATGAGATTAATTCTATCAAGTCTTATCTTAATGACACCTTTAAGATTAAGGATCTTGGATATTTGAAGATTTTTCTAGGTTTAGAAATTGCTAGATCTTCTAAAGGCATTAATCTTTTACAAAGAAAATATATGATTAATTTACTTGAAGAAATAGGTTTTATAGGCTCCAAACCTGTTGCAACTCCTTTATCTGTTACTACATGAATATCCAAAACTGAAGGAGATTTGTTACAAGATATAACTTCTCATAGGAAGCTCATAGGAAAATTATTTTACTTGACTAATACTCGACCATATATTAGTTTTGCTGTTCAACAACTTTCTTAGTTTATGTTCACTTCTACTAATGTTCACATGACAGCCGCCCATCGAGTTCTCATATATTTGAAAGGAACTCTTGGACAAGGATTATTTTTCTCTGCTAACAATGAACTTAAATTGAATGCTTTTTCTGATTCTGACTGGGCTTCTTGTCCAGATTCCAGACGTTCCACTACTGGTTTCTGTGTTTTCCTTAGATCTGCCTTAGTATCCTGGAAATCCAAGAAACAATAGACAATTTCTCGTTCATCTACTGAAGCAGAATATAGAGCCTTGGCCCCTGTAACCTGTGAATTGTAATGGATAAATTACTCACTTTCTAATTTACATATTCATTCTTTTCAAGCTAATCTCTATTGTGACAACCTTTCTGCCATTAAGATTGCAAAAAATCCAGTCCACCATGAATGAACTAAGCACATTGAGATAGACTGCCACCTCATTCGAGAGAAAGTACAACAAAGGCTCATCAATATGCTTACAGTCTTAAATATGAATCAGCTGGCAGATTGCTTCACCAAATCACTTTCAGCTTCGATATTTCAACGGTCTATTTCCAAGTTGGGCATACAAAATTTGTATGCTCCACCTTGAGGGGGGGGGGGTATTAGAGTATTAGTTTTGGGTAGTTATCCTACTTGTCAAAGTTAGTTAAACACAACTGGCTTTTCTTTATTATTTTTTTATTTGTATAAATAAACATTCTTATTATCTAATAAAATATAACGTGAAATATCGTTTTCTTTCTTCTCTCTCTTGCATCGTTTAACCTTCCAGTTAACTCTCCAAAATCCCAAATCACAGTGCAATACCAAACCCTAATTATTAGAGAGTACCCGATTTAATTAGGAAATATTTGGGCAGAGTTGTGTCTAATGACGATAAATATTATGCATCTTTGAATTAAGTTGTTTTTAGTGATGGGTCATTCTGTTATATCCCCAAGTATACAAAATGTCGAATACTCATTTAAACATATTTTCTGATTAACGCATTGAAAACTGCTGACTTTGATTGTTGCTGGTGAGCATAGTTTTGTGGAGTATTTAGAAGGATGTACGACACCTTCTTATGATAGGAATAAGTTTAATGTTTGTTAGTACCAGCGAACCACAACCACGCGAACATCCAATTAACAGACTGCCTGCAAGCGTACTAGCAGGCCACGATCACGTGATCAACTAATTATGACCCGTTGCGAACTCGACATGCGGACACTATCCCACACCATGTGACAATGCATGTGATTCACATTGACACTCGAGCCATGACAACTACCTAAACATTTGTCTTCCTCAATTGACGCGTGTCCTCACCACATCCAGTCCCCTATAAAGAACTATGCACCCCAAACAAAAGAAAACTCTCCATAACCCATATGGAACCTCCAGACACTTGAGAGTATTCCTCATTTCCACCGTCAAAACAGCCCAAAACCACCGTCTAGAGGCATTGCTTACTTGAGCGATCAACAATGATGATGTTGTTGAGTTGTATATTGCTGAGGGTGCAGAGATTAAATAATACATTGTGTAGAACTAGGGCCGTCCTTGGGCCTGGGAAATAAAAGCGACGACCCAGAGCCCATTGGCCACTAGAAGATAAATGACCCCGGTTGTTGGGCCCTCATAATTTGATAATGATCGTTAGTTTAATGGTAAACTTATAAGTTTATATATAAAAAAGTAATTATAGTTTCTAGGAAAACTGGGCTGTAAAAGTAAGCAATTATGACTTCGAAAACTGGGCTGTAAAAGAAATCAAGAATTATGGCTTGTTCAAACCCCTCCAAATATCAATCGTAATGTGCAACCCATGGTATAGCCAGAATAAGGGCTTTCTCCGGTTTCTCTTTGCGTGAAACCTCCAAAGCTCTAAGGTTCTCGATTGTGCGAGTCGTTCATGGCAAGAGGGTTGTTGAAAGGTTTCGCGGTCCCGTGTGTTGGATCTCCCTGCAGGTCGAGACCACACTTCCTCCGATGTTTGTGACAAGAGCATCGTTGTGGGACTCGGAGTTGAAAGGGGTTTCGACGCTGAGAAAGGAAACAACGCTAGTTTCTCCGGTTAGCACCATGGGCTCGCCTATGGTCGAAAAGAGAACATTACCGTGGGGCTCGAAGTCGAAAGCTGGTTTTTGTCTTGGTGACATTCCATCTCTGGAACGTTGGTTGGTCGGAGTCCTTGCTGGTCATGCTGTTCCGCTTCCCCTGAGGATGCTGCAAACAAGAACTTGGAAAGGAAGCTCTAAGCAAAGATGGCCCCCCTGCGACACCGCATGTTCCAGGTCTCAATCTTCGGCAGTGACGCAGGATTCAATCACTCCGGCAGTGATGCATGGTTTAGTGTGAGGGAGAAGGAGATGAGGGTATTTCTATCTTTTCCCCTCTTTCTCCTTTACTGTTACCGAAAAGTGATGTCTTTGAGGTGCTTCTAACCCTTTGACCTTTTGCCTAAAGCTAGGGTGCAGGGACTGTGGGGCCATTATAGTGAGCTTAAAGCCGTTTTTACAAGGATTGCAAATCTGTTTAGATTGCCTTGCTATGACCTTTCATGGGATAAGTCAAATGGTGGTCCATTCTTTTCATGGTTTCAAGAGATTGGGATCCCCAATTTAAAGAATGCTGCCAATTTGTCTCTTATATCCTAAAAAACATTCGATCTTGGCCTGACTAATGGTCTCGACTCTAGTTTCTATCGGCTCTCGTCACAGATTAATCTTTGGGTACTGATTTATGTGTGGTTTGAGATGGTGGTTTGAGGGTATTTCCTATATTCGATCATTCTTTTTTGATTGTTCGGCTACAACTTTGCGGATATTCCTAACAAGGGATATCCGCAAGTACCATGATTCGCTTGTTTCCAGCTATGCTCGAAAGTTGGAAGGATCGTAACATAGCAATGGACCGTGTTCCTTCCCCAAGGATCATCGTTGGAATCTTTTTCAGTGGTGATCTTTGGTCTTTCGATGACCTCTCATCTCCTGGTTTTTGGGTTTGTTTAAGCTCCTTTTCACGGATAAGGCTCGTTGGTGGAGCTATCCCTTTCCTGCCCAAGCATGAGAGTACCTCAACATCGTTCAAGATGACAAGAACCTTATCCAGCCTGGATGAGGAAACCTGCCTCCGAATGAAGCTCTCGCTTGAGCGTAGTTGGTTTCAATTCTTTCATTGCCTCAGTGTGACGTCTGCTTGGCTCTTTGGTGGTTGTCGGGTCCTCCCTTTGCCCGGTTCCATTTATTGTAGGGTTTATTACCCTTTCGGTTTAATGTTCAAGGCTTGTTGTGCCTTCTTGTTTTTCATGGTTTTCTTTGTTGTTTTTTCGGCTTTTCTTGCCTATGTGGTGCTCGGAGTCGAGCCTATGTTTGTTCCATGTTTTTCACTCCTTTGAATGAAATTGTGGTTGTTCTTGATAAAAAAACCCTCCAAATATCTTTTTTAAATTTATTATTTTCCTTATTATTTTATTATCATATAGACCGTTAAAAATTTATAGGGGGCCTGCGTCTCATAATTAAGTATAAAGGCGTTGGAGTTTAATTAGTCTAAACATGAGTGTGTTTTAGGGTCATAATTAATATTTTAATAATAGTTTAATTTATTTTTCAATTTTTAATGAGAGTAAAAATTTTGAATACACCTATAAAGAATTTTTAATTTTTTTCAACATATCTCAATTTCTCATCCAATTTTCTTTATTTCTTTTGTTATTTTTTTTACAATTTATTTGATATTTTAAGAAGAGAATAACTCATTTATTCAAAGAGACTGTAATTTATGAGATTTACCATTGTTATGCTATAATCAAATTTGAGACAGAACTTCAATGGCAAAGACTCAGGTGCTACAATTTTATACTTTTTTTTATAATTTTTATAATATAATGTTAACGCGAAAACATACTTCTGATAGTGAAAAAGAAAAAAATTGAACACAAGAATTATTATAATTAAAAAATGAAACTTTTGATTTTTTTTCAAAACGTGTAGAACAACATTTAGATGGTGATGGATTGTTATCAAGATATTTCAATTACTTATTGAATATTTTTAACTATGTTGGTGACAATTGTATATGTTGAAAGATTTTTTTTTGGAAGTTAAAATGGTTAAAAATCTATTTGAGGTCGTCAATGTCATAAAAAAGAGTGAATGGTCTACCTATTTTATGTATTGAAAAAAAACTGTTAGACCATACTGATGTAGACACTATTAGTGATTTTACATCCAGAAATGCTCGAAAAACTTGTTTTGTCTAAGTAATTGAATAATTTATAATTTTTTATGTTTTTCATTTGAGTTTTGATATACTTATTAGATAATTTATTGAGCGTAATAAAAAACATAATTTACAAGTAAATTAATTTATTTTTTACACCCTTAAAATTTAATATTTTTAATAATTATTATTAGAGGTCTAATTTTTAGATTCCCTCAAAGGTCACCAAAATTTCAGAAACGGCCGTGTGTATAATTGGTATGCAGGTAACAAGGAAGGAAAAAGTGGGATTTATAATTTTGTTAATAAGCGTTGACTTTATGCTGAGGAATAGGATCGAGCGAAGATATCTTGAACGCAAGTGGAGACTGGTATAACTTGGAAGTACCCCAAGTGTTGTTTTGGAGGGTGATGCCACAAATAAGTATCAGCAGGCCGACACGACACAAGTACAAAAATGATACACAAGGGAAAGAATACAAGAAGTCGGATTATCTCGAAGGCTGAGAATGCTAAAAATTCCTCACAATGTGATTCAATGCTTATTGGTGATAATGCTGCTGCAATTGGAGGAATTTTAAGTAAATTCTGAGATGGTTTTTGAACATAATAATCAGGTAGACTGACCTTGTTCAAAAGGTTGACAAATTCTTCATAGAATACTGAATACATCCACTATGTCTGTTTGCAAAGGATCGTGGGACCCTTTTAGAGCAATGCTAGGTATTGTTCCCAACATAGATGATTCAAGTTTCTCGTGTTCCAATTGAGCTCATATGTAACATCACCAATTCAACCTTAGTTGCACTTGCATCAGGTATGGATTATGGATTCTGCCTGTTCCACCATGGAAATTCCATCTGATCAAACTTTGGGTATAGGAGCTTATAGCCTATAGGTGAAATTTAAAAGATAACTATCTCCAGTAAAACCACATCACTTCACTTCTTCATTTGGACTCCTTACATCATATCCATTAACATGCGAAAACCTCCATTCGTGCACTTCTTAGTTAGTGGCATTTTCTTACCGCAATAGCATGTAGCAACATATTGGAGACCTTCCCAGATTAGCAGTTGTTTGCTGCCACCAGCACTGCTGCGACAACCATGGCGACAGGTAAGCTTTCTGAACCCCCTTAGTACGCTGATTTTGTTAATTACATTGTTAGTGGGATACTACCTCCCGAGCTTAATTACAAAGCAAGGAATAGGTTCCAAAATGATGCAAAACATTATTATTGGGACGAACCTCTTCTTTTCAAACACTGCACAGATCAAATTATCAGGAGACGCGTGCCACAGGATGAACAGGAAGTTGTGCTTCACCACTGCCATGCTTCCCCCATATGAAGGACACCTAGGTGGAAACAAAATCGCTGCCAAGGTTCTGCAATCTGGTCTCTATTGGCCCACATTGTTCAAAGATGCACAAGCTTTTTACAAAGGCTGTGACAAGTGCCAAAGGACTGGGAACATATCAAGAAGGCATGAGATGCCACTGCAGAACATATTAGAGGTCGAAATCTTTGATGTTTGGGGAATCGACTTCATGAGACCATTTCTAGCATCTTATGGGAACATGTACATCCTTCTGGCAGCGAATTATGTGTCCAAGTGGGTAGAAGCGATCGCCACTCAGAAAAATGACGCCAAAATTGTTCAAAGATTTCTACACAAGAACATCTTCTCCAGATTTGGCATCCCAAGGGCGATAATTAGTGATGAGGGGAGACACTTCGATAACAGGGTAATTGCTGCTACCTTGAGAAAATACGGAGTAAAGCACCAGATTGTAACGACATATCACCCTCAGACCAATGGGCAGGTCGAGATATCCAACTGAGAAGTAAAGAACATACTTGAGAAGATGGTTAAACCCACTCGAAAGGATTGGTCTCTACATCTCAATTATGCACTCTAGGCCTATAGAACGTCGTTCAAAACACCATTGAGGATGTCACCCTATAGACTCATTTATGGAAAACATGTCACTTACCTGTTGAGATAGAACACAGAGCTTACTGGGCTATCAAGGTAGTAAATATGGACTGGGATAAGGCAGTACAGAAGAGGCTACTGGACTTGAATGAAATTGAAGAAATTCGAGCAATAGCCTACGACAATGCCAAGATCTACAAGGATAAAACCAAGAAGTGGCACGACAGAAAGCTGCTGCCACGACAGTTCTGCCCAGGGCAGCATGTGTTGTTGTTCAACTCTAGGATGAAGCTTTTCCCAGGAAAGCTTAAATCTAGATGGTCTGGTCCTTTCCAGGTTGTCCAAGTTTTCCCCCATGGTGCCATCACAATCAAATCCCTAAAGAACGGGCACCAGTTCAAGGTCAATGGACAAAGACTCAAGCATTATCAGGGACTAAAGCCCCAAGGATGCAGGAAGTAGTTACTTTAGAAGATGCCCCTCAAGGCATCCCTAATTTAACTTAGTTTTTAATTTTATTTTAATTATTTATTAGGAATTAAGATTTTATTTATTTTATTTTAGGAACCAAGATTTTAATTTAGTTTATTTATTTAATTATTTTTTAGAAAATAAAGTAAATAGAAGGAATGAACCAGCCCACCACATTCACAACAGCCCAAAAAAGCCCAACAGACGAGTCTATCGTCTCAGCCTGTCATCAGCTATTGTGACAGACACGGAGAAGACGGCCTGTCACGGAGCTGTCGCAACAGACACACAAACGCGTAACAGACGCGCATCAGACACGAAAACGCGTGACAGACGCATCAAAAACCGCGTAACAGCTGGCCCCATTCTATATAAACCCACAACCACTATACATTTTTCATATCATTCTCATTTTCTCAACCTGCTTTCTCTGTTTTATATCTCAAAAAATTTCTTCTCATTTTTCTACAGTCCTTGCAAATGGCTAGCAGACAAACTCGCCGCAGTGCTGCCTCCACTTCTGCCACGGCAGTATCAACCCCGAGTCACAATGCCATTCCCAACCGTTTTGCCTCCACCGAATCTGCCACGAGGTACTACAGTTCCTTTCAAAAGAGGGACATGTGGAAGGAACGATGGTTCATCTACACACAACCAACGGGAGATCTAGGGCTAGAGAGCTTCATAGTCAAGAAAATCCAAGCCCTCAAATGGCAAAAATTTGCTACCCAACTCGAGGAGATGAACATAACCTTCGTCTGAGAATTCTACGCTGTCGTCGACAGCAAGGATGCCAAGACAGTAACCGTTCGAGGCAAGCAATTCTCTCTCGAGCTTGCGTACATCAACACACTCTACGGATTGTACGTGAGCAAAAAGAAGGACTCCCACAGAAGGTTCGTGAATAGTTTGTCGCCGTTAGACTATGACACGGTCATGGCAGAAGTCACAGAAGAAGGGACGAAGTGGAACGACAACCCTAAACATCGATGGACCGTGAAGAGAACCCAGCTGACTCCACAAGCCAAACTGTGGAATCACTTTGTCAAAAAGCGCATCATGCCATCCTCCCACAACAGCACTGTCGATAGACCAAGGTTAGCCTTTGTTCATTCTATTTTAAACGAGAGGCAAATAAATGTCGGCCGTTACATACGAGACGGAATCCTTGAGTGTGCCCTCCGATCGTAGGGTCCCCTCATCTTCCCCTACCTCATCACCACCATCTGTCGGGGCCACAATGTACCAAAAATTGAATAGGACGTCAAGGTCCAAGAAAAGGGGTGGACGCAGCGGAATATTTACAGCCTAATAGAGTTGAAAGCTGCCACCCTGCTGCCATACTTCAACCCCTCTGCCACGACAGAACCGCCGGTAGGCCCCAGCTCCCTAGAACTTGCCGTAGCAGAGCAACATCAGACAGCAGCAGCACCTCTAGTAGACACCTCCGCCCAGATTCTGTCGACGCTGAAAAGGATCGAGGAACGACAACTCTGACTAATGGGCTTCATGAGGGACTTCACGGCCACAACGGTAAATTTCATTTAACATGATTTACATTTTACCCATGTGCCATTCCATTTCTTCCCAGAACACTTCTTTGCTGCCCCCACACCTACCTCTGCTGCAAGCCCCAGAACTCCATCAGCTGCATCCACACCTACCCCTGCGACGACAGGCGAAGGCGACAAGCAGTCTGCCACAGCCAGAGGAGAAAAGAGGAAGGACCCTTTACCGGAGATCGACCCCAAATACTAGGAAGGGTTCTCCTCCCCTTCCGTCTGGCAGGATTCTGACTCCGAGCCATCAGTTGCCCGAGACATCTCCAAAGACTACCCTCCGATGAAGAGGAAGAAGCTCAATGAGACTGTCGAATGACCCTCCAGCAAAGGAAAATCTACCGGCGACAATAGCAGCTCCGATGATGATATCGAGGTTCTGGACAAGCCCCCACACATCTTACCGACACGTGTCCAGCCACCTCGGGAAGCAAAGAAGAAAACAGCCTCTGCCTCTCCCAGCAATCTACCAGCCCCTGCCATGAAAGTCACTGCTCATCGACAACTCCAAATTAGTAGCAGCAGCGACGACAACTCCTCAAATTAAGTTTCTTTCTAATATTTTGTTTTCTTTGCTGTTATATTTATTTTGTGATGTATTTTGCTTTTCTATTTTTATTTTTCATTCTGTCATGCATTGAGGGCAATGCAACCCTCGAGTTTGGGGGTGGCATCCCTCCATTAATTAAGTTGTTAGTTGTGTCTTAAATTCGTGTTTAATTATTATTTTATTTTTAAGTTTATTTTGTGTCAAAAAAATGAAAATGAAAACAAAAACAAAAATTTGGCTTAAGTCTTTGAACTAAACTTACCTGCCGCGACATACTCTGTCGTGACAGTGCCTTTAAGAAATTTTAGGAACTATTTAGAGCCTTGCTATGATTCTAATCTGTAAAACACTCTTTGTGAGTCTTATGCTAACTAGACTTTTATAGTGCATTGGAATAAGAATGTTTACCCACTTGAGATTGCCCCTAGAGGTGCCTATCACTGGCTCTAGGAAAGGAATAAAGGAAAGAAAGAATTCAGACTCATTTGCTTAAAAAAACTGCCTTGCATTGATTTTAAGGAGATTTCTCTTTGAGCTTAAGTTAGAAAAAACTAAAGGAGCCTAAGAATTGCCTCCATAAAAGATATAGTTAAATCAAGAGTCAAAAAAAAAAAACTAAAGGAGCCTAAGAATTGCCTCCAGAAAAAAATGAATTGGCATAAAACTCAAGTTGTAAGCATGACTATTCTGGTAGACTAAAGGAGTCTAGGCATATATTTGTTCATAAAACATGCACACACTGCACAATAACTATAGCATGGTTCTGAATAAATCCAGAAACACCCGACAAGGCATTGCTCGTGATGGGGAATGTGTGGTATGTAATGAAAAGTTCACTGAATTAAGCTAAAACAAAAAGGTTTTATTTTTAGTTAGGTCATATATGCTTGAGGGCAAGCAAGAACTTGAGTTTGGGGGTGTGTTGACTGTATAAAAGTTTTATATTTTACCTCTCATTTACCCATATTTCTGCTGCATTCAAGAATATTTCATTGCATTTATGATAGATTTCTGCATATACATCACAATTAGATAAAATGGCACAGTTGCTACTGAATTTGGCTACTTTTGCAGGTATCTATTGTAGCAGACTCAGAGCAGTAAAGGAGCAGAGCTGGAACACAGAACTAGAGTCGAGGAGAAAAAGCTGTTGTGGCCACTGCCGTGGCAGCCATGACGACAACATTGGTGAGGTGGAAGAGTGAAGTGGAGCTCGACAGATAGAGGAAATCAAGTCGGTCTGTCGTTGTCCACTCCTATATTTTTCTGAGCCCTGAGGCAGAATGAAGGCCAAGCCCAAAGTCCAAGGAAGAAACCCAAAGCAAGAAAAGAGAACAAATTAAAGACATCTACTTAGAAGATTAAATCTTTAATAGAGTTGTACTTTAGTTTAAACTTGTATTCTTGCCATATTAGAAAACTTGGACCCAAGGCCTATATAAAGGCATGTAATTCGACCTAGGGAAGGATATCTCATTCCTAGCCATCTTCCCCAAACCCCTTGTCGTTTTCCCTTCTCCATCATGTTCTAAATTCCCCCTAGGGCTAAGGGTTGATTCTGTAAAGTAGTTGCAAGATTGTACTGTTTTAGGAAATTTTCTATTCAAGCAATAAAAACTTCAAGTTTATTTATTTTGGTTTTCATATCTTACAAGAGTATCGGGAGAGCATTGTGAGGTTATCCATTTGTTTGATATCGAGAGAGTCAAGCATACGAACAGAATAAATACGTGTTTTCCAGTTTATGGTTAAACCATCTCGGCATAGGGATAAGTACGAGGTTAAGTGGCTAAGGAAGAATTCAACAACATTGGTGTTCACCCTTCGATTTACACCGGGAGGTATCATCTAAGAAGTGTTCATCAACGGAACTTGAGCCTATGGATAGGACAAGTCATAGCAGGGATTCTTGCCAAGCTTGAAGTGCAGAGTTGTGTGATCGCTGCCGCGACATCAATAGACTTCTGCCGTTACAGGTGCTGCCGCGACAGGGACGACGAAAGAACAAAAGTTCCCTTACAGTGCAACACCTGCACTACCGAGAAAATCAATATCAGCATATTTCTTAACCCTGATTCTTTTATCTTTTACTTTACTTGTTTCTTAAGATTACTTTACAATCAATTTAAACTCTTTCTCTCTCTTGTGCAGCAATTCTAGGATAAAGTTATTTCCAGTCCATGTGGAGACGATATCCGATACTCCAAGTATCACTTTACTACTTGCGTCGTGTACACTTGCACTGTTTGTGATAGGACTCTTTTAAACACAACAGGTGCAATATGCCAATATCCAGTCTTTTGCTAATCTGATAATTTTTTTTCCAGATAATGTCAATAACGGGGGAAAACTGTGATGATGATTTAATGAGGATATCTTCCTCAAATGAGTCACCTAAAGAACCTGAGGCTGACAATGTGGTAGAGACTCCAACAATTGCAAAAAAAAAAACAAAAGGAAATGGAAAAGGATTGTTGAAGCTTCAAGTGAAAGAGATAAAAGGGGAAAAAATCTGCTATTTAGGACCACTTTAAAGAATTTGAGGGTGATAAATATAATGTTGAGTGTATTTATTGTGCATCTAGTAATGGAACTAATGCCATGAAGCGTCACACTAGTCGATGTAAGAAAGCTCCTTTTAATGTAGATACAAAACAAACAATCTTAGATTTTGAGTCTAAGACAAAGTGCAATGATGATGGCACTATTGAAACTATTAGTGTTCTTAGATTATGCTATTTTGATCAAGATGAGATTAGAAAAGCACTTGCTAAGATGACGATTGTTGATGAGTTGCCATTTAGTTTTGTTGAACGTGAAGGATTTCGTCATTTCTGTAAGGTTGCAGTTCCTAATTTTGTTCCTCCTTTGTGTGCTACCATTACTAGAGATTGTTATGTTATGTTTATTTAAAAAAAGGAAGAAATTGAAGAACTATTTCAGTACTTTATCTTCTAAGGTATGTCATACCACTGATACATGGACATCTGGTCAAAATTTGTCATAGCCCATTTTATAGATGATGATTGGAAATTACGTAAAATGATCATCAACTTTTGTCCAATTGTCGGTCATTCTGGGGAACTTATTGGCAGGGCTGTTGAAAAATGTTTACTAGAATGGGGTCTTAAGAGGATAATGACTATAACTATTGATAATGCTAGTTCTAATGATCTAGCGATCAAGTATTTGAAGCAAATTCTTAATTTGTGGGATAGTTGTGTGTTGAATGCTGAATTTTTACATATGAGATGTGTTGCACATATTTTGAATTTGGTTGTTAAAAATGGATTGAAAAATGTTGATGTCTTCGTTATAAGAGTTTATGTTGCTGTGAAATATGTGAGATCTTCTCCTGCAAGGCTTCAAAAGTTTAAAGCTTGTGTTGAAGAGGAGAATATAAATTCCAAATCTCTTGTTTGCTTGGACATTGAAACAAGGTGAACTCTACCTTTTCCATGCTTAAAAGTGCTTTGGTGTTTAGGAAGGCATTAAAAAACGTGAAAACTAAATATCTTCCTTACACAAAGGAGCTTCGAAAGGTTGGTGGTGCACCCGATGATGAAGATTGGGATAAAGTTGTATCCTTCTTGCCTTTTCTTCAGATCTTTTACGATACTACATTGAGTTTCTCTGGATCAAGGTATGTGACTGGTAATACTTTTGTGGAAGAAATATATGACATTGGGTATACAATTAACCGTTCTGTTGATGACCCGAATGAGGGGATTAAGAGTATGGCACGTCAAATGAAGTTGAAAGTTGACAAGTATTGGACGAATGTTAATAATGTGAATGTGTTGATGTTCATTGCTTTAGTTCTTGATCGTAGGCATAATTTACGATATGTTGAGTGGATCGTTCGTCGTTCTTATGATTCTTGCGACTCTTATAACTTGTACCAACGGATTAAAAGTACTTTGACATCATTGTTTGATTTTTATGCTTCTTCGCATCTTTCGTCAACCCAAATGAGATCATGCTCTTCCAATCCTTATTCTAGTGGTCATGGTGGTGGTGAGGGAGAAATAAGGAAGTTAAAAGGAACAAATTTGAGAAAGGACTATGAGACCGAGATAGAATTGAATGATACTTCTGAAACAACAACTGAGTTAGATAGATATTTAGGAGATAAATGTGTTCGCGACAATGATAATTTTGTTATCTTGGTTTGGTGGTCTATGCAAGCAAATAACTATCATATTCTTATGAGCATAGCACGTGATGTACTTACAATTTCGGTTTCTACCGTTGCTTCAGAGTTTTCTTTCAGCACCGGAGGGCGCGTTCTTGATTCTTTCCGCACTTCTTTGACTCATAAGATGGTGGAAGCTCTTATTTGTATTCAAGATTGGATACATGTTTTTCATGACCCCATTGCGATAGAGGAGAGCTTGCTAGCATTAGAGAATATGGAAGAAGGTAAATTTTTGAATTTGAATTTATTATTTTCTTTTTCTGATATTTATTTATATTATTCTTAATTTGCTATTGACATATATTTAAAATGCTTTATGTAGAAATGCAAGATTTGACTTCTGAACAACCAACAATTATCATTGATAAGACCAATGAAGTTTCAGAAGAATGAAATATATTTCTTTAGTTGCATTTTCTTCAAACTTTTTAGTTTTATATTCAAATTATGCAATTTGAATTTTCAGACTCTACCATGTTTCATATTTGCATTTTGTTTGAATTATGTTCCTACCAATTTGGTTTGTATAAACTATGTGTTTTAAATTTGCATTTTGTTTGGATTATGTTCCTACTTTCTACACAATTTGGTATGTATAAACTATGTGTTTTATATTTGCATTTTATTTGAATTATGTTCCTACACTTGTTGTTTTCTAAGGATGGAATTCACGTACTATTTTCTTTATGTTTACATGATAATACAAGTTTGGTATTTTTAGTAGAAAATAATATTTGTTATTTTGTTATATGCCTAGAGTTTTCTATCCTGCATGATAATCAAAGGATAGAATCCAAAAATTAAGTTCCTTCCCTTCATTTCCAATATGTTTTTAGAATTTTATGTCCTTCATGTACTTTACAACTTCCTACACAAAGAGTATTATTATTTAGAAAGAGTATTATTATTTACAACTTTCAATATGTAATGACTATAAACTATGTGTTTTATATTTGCATTTTGTTTCTACTTCCTACACAATTTGGTATGTATAAACTATGTGTTTTATATTTGCATTTTATTTAAATTATGTTCCTACACTTGTTGTTTTCTAAGGATGGAATTCAAGTACTAATTTCTTTATGTTTACATGATAATAAAAGGATGTAATGACTAATAGATATGGTTTTATTTTTTTAATTTGTTTTTAAAAATATAAAAAATTGGTTTCTATCCTTTATGTACTTGTGTTTTTTCAAATTAAAATTGGTTTTATTATCACTGTGATGAAGTTGAAAATAGATATGATTTTATTTTTTTTAATTTGCTTTTAAAAATAAGAAGAAGAAAAAAAGAAACAAAAAAACGGGTACCGGTTCTTATGGGCTGGGTATCGGGCTGAATTTTTAATACCCGAAAATTTGAGTACCCAGAAATGAACACCCCTGGTTGCCATCGACGACCTCTATGAAATTCTCGAGAAATCAAACCAAGTTTTCCGTCTCACCAGCGTCATCGATGGGTCTGGTCGTTGGTATGATGGGTCTACCACCTTTTTTCAGATTTGTGAAGTGCTTGACTGTGGTAGGGAAAAGCTCAAAATTCTTTATTTCTTGGAGAAATTGAAGCGTGAAGCTGTTAATACTGGTGGGCAGTTGATAAATTTGAATGAAAATCATGAGATAATGAACATTGATGGTAGTTATTGATTGAACGATGGTAGGAATAAGCGACGACGACGATGTCAATAGTTGTGGAGAAGTAATAAATTTAAGTTTTTATGAAAGAAATAAAAAGAAAAGATAAAAGTGTTTGCATGTCCTCCACTTTATGATATTCTCATTTGTTTTGTTTTATTGGCGGAAAAAAAATAAAAATATTTTAAAGCCCTTGATTTTAAGTTATTTTATAGGAAAAAAGTTTCACGTGGCAGTATATAGGTTGCAACATGTCCCTATCATGTCATCAATTAACGACGTTAGTTTTGGAGAACATTTTAAAAAAAGACGAAGCATACTACAAGAGACGCATTGAATATTTATAAAGTTCAGACACCACATTGAGAGATTTGGGAAAATATAAGGGGTATTTTTGTTATTATCCTTTATTATTATAATAAGAGTCTTCAAAGTAACTAATAAATTTTATATAAATAATCGGAATTACCATACGATGAACTTGATCTTAGCTTGATTTACGAGAACATAGTAGATAACTCTTTACGCAGTAATTACATTTACAAGAGAAAAACATACAAATTGAGAACATCACATCATTGGATTTTATAACTTAGGGCATAATCTTCCACATAGTCAACGCATTAATAGCTTGAACTTATTTCTTGTTTTTAAAGTAAACTAAAAATAGAACCAAACCAAACCTAATTTGATGAAACCTGCATTCATTTAAAAGCTGTGTAATTAAGAAGTGGCATGCAGCAGAAGACTTCACAGCCATTGAAAAACATAATCTCTCCATTATGATTGTTATTATTATGAAATTAATATTGCTTCACATGTACAGTATGACCTGTTCAAAAGCTTTGATGCATACATACATCTCATCCCATTCCCCCTATTACTATAAATATTGCTTCAATCTCTCAAGTCTCATCGTGCTCTCTAGAATCAAAACAAAACAAAACAAAACAAAAATGGAGATTGTGAGGAGATCAAATGGGTACTCAAAGGTGGATAAGGAAGACCCCGAGGAGTTCTTGATCTACAAAGTGATGGAGCAAGCAGATTGTACAAGAAACCCAGCGTTTATACGAATTAGATTGTGTAGGCTAAAGCTGAAGATCGGGAGGAGATTGAAGAAGCTAAGGAACAAGAATCAGTTGAAGACATGGCGACGCCCGTGGTAGTCATCACTCATCAATATGGAACCATTCCCACCCTTCCTCGTCCTTTTATTCACTTCAAAAATATAAGAATGATTTGTGTTTTCTTCTTTTTGCAATAACAACTTTTTCTTTTCATTTAGTCATTTTCCTTTCATCTATTGGCATTGCCTTTTCACGAAGGAGATAATGGCAACATGTGGCTTGGTTCTTAAATAAGAGAGTTCTTTTTCCTTATTTTTCTTGCTCAATGTTTAGTTTAACCGCTAGTGGAGTAAGGTTAATCGTAAACTTATAAAAATCCTCTGCCACTTTTCGGCGTCTTATATATGTCCCAATAATAAAAAAAATTAAATTCCAAGCATTAATCTCAAATTCTAAATCATAAACCCTACACCTTATACTCTAAAAATACACCAAACCCTAAACATAAACTCTAACCTTAAACTTTAAACCTTAAATTTTAAACCTAATTTTAAGTGCGGGGCATAAGTAGAAAAACACTATTACTTTTTATGAGTGAGAATGAGAGTTTTTTTTAATTCTTTTCTTAATATATTTCTGGATAGTTTTCAAGAGAGAAAGTATAGGCTAACTTTCCAATGTTTTTTTTTTTGAATATGCTGGTGCGATGCAAGGGTAGCATCTGTTCAACTTTCTTAGTCTTTTCAAAGACGGCACACACAGCATGGCATAACTGGTGCTCGAACCCGGGTCCCAAGGGATGATAAACATCTACCTTTGCCACCAGGACACAAGGGGATGAGCAATTTTAGACATTATTTTTTGAAAAGTTTAATACTGTTACAAAAAATTATAACATTATAAATAGTTCATTTTAGACATTATTTTTTAATAGTTTAAAAGTGAGTATAAAATAGTATTTGTTTATACATATTCTTAACCTTTAACAAGGCATATACATTTTGTAGAGAAAGTGATTTGAACTCATGTCTCCTAGGCTAAACATCATATGCTTTTTCACTGGGACACTTGTTGGGTTCTTTTAGACGTTACTTAAACAAATATTATAAAAATGAGGACAAAATATTTTTATTTAAAACCATAAACTTTAGTTTTGAAAAATATTTTTGACGTAAAAATTGTCTATTAAAATTTCTTATGGATCCAAAAGTTTGCTTTTTTTATTCAAGATAAGTTATTGCAATTAGATGATGATGATTGAGGATTAAACTGCTAGAATTTGTAAAATATGGAGAGTTAATCTGAAGTTTTTTCAACTTTTATGCTAATTTCAAACAAAATGGTTCTCCATTAAAATATGAATAAGTGAAACATATATAGTTTTTAGGGATTTAAATTACATTTGTGATCGAGTTTCAGTTACGATGTTTTATTGCGGTTGTAGACAATAACATATTTATTGCGGTCATTATGGGCAGGGACGAAGTTATATGGGGCAATTTTTTTCACTTTTGTCCCCCTATTTAATTTTTTTAAAAAAACTATGCATTTGTCCCCTCTTTCAAATATTTATATTTTACCCCAACCCTAAATTATGGCTTCATTTGATGGTTGTTTGGGTTTGTGGTGAAGGTAGATACCGCCATGAGAGTCCGGTGGCGAGATTCCACCGGAGTAGGACTTGACTTCGAGTCAAGTTGTCTGTATATCCATGTAAAAATAGAATATGAAAATGCCAATATATGAGAATGAAGTGTGTGTCACATGTACCAATACTTGATATGTTTTTATGCTATGAGAAATGCATATGAGATATGGTGTTTATGAAATGCTTTTTTGTATCGAGCATGTGTGGCCTTGCCATGAGATTTGCATAGGTTGTATGCATGAGGTGGTTAGATGGTACATGTGATTTTCAAATGGAGTTTTGCTTATGCAAATGTAGTTTTGAGCTTATGGAATGCTTTTGAGTAGCAAGCATGTGTGGCATTGCCATGAGTTTGGTATTGGTTGAATGCATGAGATAGATAGATGGTACATGTGGTTTACTATTGGTGTTTTGCTTTGTAAGATTTTCAAGCATGAGAAAGAATGTGTGTGATGTGGATTTGGTTTCCAGGAAAATTGGTTTAAGCTTGCAAGAACTTGAGTTTGGGGGTGTGTTGACTGCGCAAAAGTTCTACTTTTTATCCCCTATTTAACCCATATTTCTGCTACGTTCAAGCATAATTTATTGCATTTAGGATAGATTTCATATATACATCACAATTATATAAAATGGCACAGTTGCTAGTGATTTTGGTTACTTCTGCAGGTAGCTGCTGCAGCAGACTCAGGGCAGTGGAGAAGCAGAGCTGGAACACATGACTGAAGTCGAGAAGGACGACGCTGCCGTGGCAGCCAATGACGACAACAATGGTGAAGGGAAAAAGTGAAGTGGAGCTCGACAAAAAGAGGAAATTAAGTCGGTCTGTCGTGGGTCACTCCTATATTTTTCTGAGTCCTAGATCAGAATGAAGGTCAAGCTCAAAGTTCAAGGAAGAAACCCAAAGAAAGAAAAGAGGACGAAGTTATATCCCCACTCGGTTGATGGTTGTTTGCCGATGAAATCAATCCTGGGTAGCGGTGGTCACTTGAAAAGTTATATCCTCACTCGGTTGATGGTTGTTTGCCGATGAAATCAATCCTGGGTAGCGGTGGTCACTTGAAAAGTTATATCCTCACTCGGTTGATGGTTGTTTGCCGATGAAATCAATACTGGGTAGCGGTGGTCACTTGGAAAGTTATATCCCCACTCGGTTGATGGTTGTTTGCTGATGAAATCAATCCTGGGTAGCGGTGGTCACTTGGAAAGTTATATCCCCACTCGGTTGATGGTTTTTTGCTGATGAAATCAATCCTGGATAACGGTACTTTTTGCTTGACAGCTTGGATCGCGTACCACTCCTTCTTCTTTCTTTATGCTTCTCGTTTGGACAGAGACAAGGAGCTTCAGGAGGCTGCTAAATTTTGTTGATATGCTTATCTCCATAGAATTTTTTATTTTTCTTTGTTTTGGGTTGTTTAATCCAAATATTCTTTTTCTTGGATGCATTGTAATTTTTCTATTGATTTAATAAAAATTCAGTGGCTTTTATCAACAAAAAAATGCAAGAAAATCAATATTTTTAAGTCAAAAAGTTAGCTTTTTAGATGTTTGTAAATTATTTTTATGTTACTCAAGAAGGTTATCGAAAATAAATTTTATTTGAAAAAAATCTCATAAATTGAGAACTTCGTTTTAATAAACTGCACATAACCTCTTAAATCTTTGAATTGTACTGTGTGGATGAACCCTAACCAACAGTTTCTGGCGTGGTTTTGTATTTACCCACAACCCTTTCTTTTCTTTTTGGATAAGTATCTTATTCATGTCTGGTTTTCGTGTCCGTTTGCACAAATTAAGGAAATGAAACTTTGGAACTTGCGTGGAAGTTGGTGATATGCTGTAGTATTTGATTATTTGTTCGCCTCTAACTATGAAGAACCCAAGGGGAAATTAAAAAACAAAGCATTTGAATATTAATTACAGGAATTTTTCATGTATCGGGATTCAAGATATACATACATATACACATGATCGACAGTAGAAAATGGCCTAATTTCTATGTACAATAACTTTAACAAGCGATTACCAGGATAATTCTCATGTTTGAAGGCATTAAAAGATGATGAAACCCGGAGATAATGGAGGGAAGACCTTCAAGGACCGATCATTAACTTAACTAGTTCACCTCCGGAATACTTTGTAGCACCGGCTTCCATGGACTGGGTTGTTCAGCCTGAAACACAAATATATCTTCTCCACCTCTGAGTAACCTGGCCAAGAGTAGTTGTTCCAGAGTCAGACCTTGCATGTCCACCTCCTGCATCAATTGCTTCAGCTCCTTCTTCGAAATGGTTATCTTCACCTCTCTGCTTTTTGCATCTCCCACCAACTTCTCCTTCTGAGTCGACTCCCAATATGACTTTTTGCGCTTAATACAATTCCCCATTCTTCTTTACCAGTACCAGTGGTTTCTTGATTGCTTTATATCTATCTATAAATTTTGAACATGGAAATGGTCACATATTTATAGAGAAAAGAAGAGGATGTGGGTAAGGTTACTGCTGGAACCACAGGATATTGAGGTATCATCTTACGTACAAACCTCACAGAATGGTTGGTTGACCAAATTAAGATTATCAGCAGCTAAATGGAGCTTACGTGGGCGGTGAGGATGGGGCCAAGACAACCTAGAAAAATTTGGAGTGTGAAATGGGATTAAGAGGGAGATCTTGAGATTATAAATAAGGTGTGAACAAAATGTATGATATTAGAATCTTTTCACATTTTTCACCCCTCACCTCAATGCATGCATGCTCATGCTGCTATGTTTTCTTCAAAGATAATTGTTTAATTCAAAAACTGCACGTGGGATCACTGGATTTTACTATCTATTAAATAATTGTTTCAATTTAATTCGATATCATTTCATCGAAATATATTATTATTATTATTAATTAAATAATTATTTGTCATTATTTAAGGATCAAACACAAAATAATTAAATTTTATTTACAAATTATTTATCCGTTTATATTTATTTGTTGATTAAGATTTTATACTTCTTTTTAAATAAAATAGTAAATGGGAAACGCTTTACGCTTGTACCAACAATAGTTAGCTTGGGGTGCTTTTATATACTTCACTTGGCAAGAATGAACATGAGAATTCATGGTAGTCCATCATGCTGATTCAGACTTGTTTATACAGATTAAAAAAATTGGGTAAATTATGAATTTCTCCACTCAACTTTTTCTCACTCTTATTTTAGTCATTAAAGTTTTAAATTTTTTAATTTAATCACTGAACTTTCAATTTACTCCTATTTTAATCAATCTGTCTTAAATATTCAACATCGTTATGATTGGATATCTATCTTTTAAAAAATGTGAAATAACCCCAAAATTTGCTTCATTTTTATGAAAAATATTCTAGTTTAGGATTACCTTTGATTTCTCAACGATGGAGAATCTTCTTCCAAATCCCAACGGTAACGAGGTGGAGGAGGAAACAAGATGTATATAATGATTTCATAGATCAGACGATGGATATCGTAGATCGAAGTGACTTTGGTTTTGCGAGTTTTAAGTTTTGGATTGAGTTTTATCAGTTTTAAATTAATTTTGGGGAAATCTAAACTAGTAGAGGGGTAAAAGATGATGAGGTGAGTTTGTCGATGTCTCGAGTGGTTGGAGAAGACACCTGAGAATAATGATTCCAACAAAAAAAAAGTAATGTGGTGACACATGGTTGTCATGTCAGCAACCCACATTACCATATATGGTTGTTATGTCACCCTTTCTTTTTTTATTTAACATTGAATGATTAAAATAGGACTGAGTAAATAATTAAATGATGAAATTTATTATTTATCCAAAAATATTATCAGACTCAAAGCTAGTGAATTTGTTTATACAGAAGTTGTATATAACAATGATCAATTTAGTAGGGATTGGAGGGTAGTGAATTTGTTCGTATACATGAGGTATGTTAGATTGAATGATATCAAGATTTGTTGAAAGAAAGAAGATAAGAATCAATGGATTCTGTAAAGAAGAAGAGGGAGTTGAGAGACGAAGAAAGGGAAAAGAAAATTTCGAGAGAAAAGAGAAAAGAAAATAAACTGAATATTGAAATCTGTTTGGACTGATATTTTTCATTAAATGGCCCAATTACACAGACTCACTTATATAACCCAAGTGATAGGCAAGGGTAACAGACTACCCATCAGTACAAACGGCCCAACGGCCTAACAAACTTAAAACAGACTCAACTGAATTATAATGAGACTAACACATTTATAATCTCCTAACATTCTCTTGGTTTTTCTTCTTCATAAATCTTGATCAACTTCTCTGTTGTGGGATTCTTTATCTGACCAACCTCTGCATATGACAATACTCCAAGTTTGCTGCGTAACTCAGGGAACACAGCTGGTGGAATAGGTTTTGTAAGAATGTCTGTTGTTTGTTCTGAGCTTGGAACAAAATTCACAACAAGTTGTCCAGCAAGAACTCTTTCTCGAACAAAATGAAGGTCGATCTCCACATGTTTGATCCTTGCATGATGAGTGAGATTCGCTGACATCGACACTGTTGAAGTGTTATCACACCACACAGTAGGTTTACCAATCACAGTGATACTGAGTTCTTTCAACAGTTGTTCAACCCAGATAAGTTCAGAAACTGAATTTGCTAGACTGCGATATTCAGCTTCACATGTTGACCTAGAAATAACATTTTGCTTCTTGGAACTCCATACAATAGGATTACCACCAAGAAAAATGCAATATCTAGAAGTAGATCTTCTATCCTCAAGAGATGCAGCCCAATCAGCATCAGTGAAGCAAGTTAGGCTAAACTCCTCTCCTGGTTTGAAGAACAATCCAAACTCAATTGTTCCTTTAAGATAATGCAATATCCTCTTAACAGCTCTCCAGTGATCTTCACATAGATTATTCATATACTAACTCACCTTGTTCACAGCATATGAGATATCAGGTCTAGTAAAACAGACATATTGTAGCCCTCCTACAACACTTCTGTACAAATGAATATCATTAAAAGCACTACTATCATTTGCTGACAATTTAGGACTGACAATCATAGGAGTTGGAACTGAAGTTGATGTTGCCATATTAGTTCTTTGTAGCAACTCAGTAATATATTTCTTCTGATTTAACAGAAGTCCACTCCTAACATTTTGTATCTCCATACCAAGGAAGAACCCTAGATTGCCCAAGTCCTTCAAGGAGAAAGCAGAATTAATCTGCTGAACCACAAGATTCACTTGTTCTGGGTCATTCCCTGTAATGACTATGTCATCAACATAGACAAGAAGCAAAACTTGAGAGGAGTCTATGTTTCTAATGAACAGTGAGGTATCTGACTTGGATGCAACAAAATCCAGAGATGAAGTGAGAAAATTCCTTAAAGTGTCAAACCAGGCCCGTGGAGCTTGATGAAGTCCATACAAAGCCTTCTTTAGTTTACACACTAGAACCTCACCATTAGACCCAAGTTTCTCAAATCCAGGTGGCTGATCCATGTAAATCTCCTCAGCCAAACTTCCATTAAGGAAGGCATTATTAATATCTACCTGTCTTATGCACCATCCCTTTATAACAGCTACTGCCAAGACAATACGAATTGTATTAGGCTTTACAACAGGGTTGAAGGTCTCCCTAAAATCATATCCCACAGTTTGAGAGAATCCCTTTGCAACAAGCCTGGCCTTTAACCTCTCAACTGAACCATCTGCCTTCTTCTTCACCCGAAATAACCATTTACAGCCAATTGTTCTTTTATTTGAAGGAAGAACCTGAAGATCCCACGTATCATTGGCAGTTAAGGCAGAATATTCTGCATTCACAGCAGCAGCCCAACCAGGATGTTGTAGAGCTTCTGTGATGGTGGCAAGCTCAGAAATAGACTCAGAACCCTCAAAAAGATACACCTTCGGTTTGAAGATGTCAGCTTTAGCACGTGTAACCATTGAATGAGTATTAGGAACCAGTGGAGGTGGAGGTGGTGGTGGAGGTAATGATGATGATGATGGTGGTAATGGTGGTGTAGAGGAAGATGGTGATGTAAATGTGGATGGTGATAATGGAGATGAGGTAGATAATGGTGATGATGATAATGTGGTAGTGAGAGGTATGGAAGATAAAATAAGAGGTGATAAAGAAGATGAAGGACTGACATTTAAGGATGAATTAACAGAAGTGTGATTTGAGGATGTTTGTGGTGATGATGATGAAGGATGTAATGATGAAGATGAAGAAGTGAGAGGTAAATTTGATGTATTTTGACTGTGATCATGCAAAGAAACAGTATAAGAAGGTGAGTTATGCAGGTGATCAGGAGATAAGGAAACATGTGGTGATGCAGAAGGATTATCATTGTAACCAGTAGCATTTGGACATGACACTTTTGCATTTTGAGAAGCATTTGGACATGACACTTTTGCACTTTGAGAAGAACCAACAACATTTTGAGGGGAAACAACAATATGAGGAAAAGCACTAGAAGTTTTTCTAATGGACTGACCAGAACATTTCTTGCATTTTGACTCTTTAACAGAAACAGATTCATAAGGAAAACTCTGCTCATCAAACTGAACATGTCTACTAATATAAACTCTACCTGTAGAGTCAAGACACTTATAGCCTTTATGAGATGGTGAATACCCTAGAAAAGTACAAACACAGGATCTAAACTGAAGCTTGTTTTTATTGTAAGGACCTAAAAAAGGGTAGCAAGCACAGCCAAATGTTTTTAGAAAACTGTAGTCTGGACACTTCTGAAATAATTTTTCATAAGGTGATACTCCATTCAAACCTTTTGTTGGTAATCTATTAATAAGATATATTGCACTTGTAAAAGCATCATTCCAAAAACTTAAGGGCATTGAGGCTTGAGCTAATAAGGTAAGACCTACTTCAACTATTTGCCTATGTTTTCTTTCAACCAAACCATTTTGCTCAGAAGTGTAAGGACAAGAGAGTCTGTGAACAATACCTTGTGCTTGAAGATAAGTCTTTAAAGCTGTGAATTCCCCTCCACCATCTGTTTGAAGAGCTTTAAGCTTGCAGCCAAACTGTCTTTCAGCTTCCTGATGAAACTGAAGAAAGGCATTATACATTCCTAACTTCTGCTTAAGAAAATACAGCCAAGTATAGCGTGAGTGTGCATCAGTAAATGCAACATAATAGCTGAATCCATTAGAATACAAAGGGGTTGGTCCCCACACATCAGCAACTACTAAGTCTAAAGGAGAATCATACTGAGTCAGAGATGTACAAAATGGAAGTTTATGAGACTTACCATATTTACAGGCTGAACAGAAAGAAAGCATTTTATTCATATCAGGGAAAAGATTACATTTTTTTAAAACACTAAACAAAGTTTCTTTGGCAGGATGCCCGAACCTATTATGCCAAATGTCCACAAACACTTTATTGTTAACAGTTGCAACATTACAATCAATACAAGAAGCAACACAATTATGCAGACAATTATGCAGATTATGATCATGCAGATTATGCAAGGATGAAGCTGGAACTGTAGTCACAGCAGTATGCACTGAAGCAGGAGCAATAGACTTATTTGATGAAGCAGAATATGTAAAAGCAGAACCAATTGCATGTGAAGGTAACAATGTGGATGTTGTAGATGAAGAGAACTCATAGAGACCATTATTCTCCTTTCCAGTCAGCAGAACCTCTTTGGTATGAAGATCCTTAACAAGACAATACTTGGGAAAAAACTCAATTGTCACTTGGTTGTCCTGTGTGAGCTTTGACACAGACAAAAGATTTTTAGTAATTGCAGGAACATACAAAATATTTCTAAGGTGAAGTTGTTTTGTAGATCCAGCTAAAGCAGACTGACATATATAATGAATAGGCAGAGTTTGACCATTACCAACCCTAACATTACCTATACCAGTGTAGCAGGAGGTGGTGTGGACATTTTGAAGGTCATTTGTCAAGTGATGGGAGGCTCCAGAGTCTGGATACCAGGCATTGTCACCAACAGTGTCAGGTGTTGCAATATAAGCTTGAGGTTGAGTACATTAAGAGGAAACATGCACCAAAGGAGAGGAAGCAGGGTAGTGAGAGTAAGCTGGTGCAGCAACACTTGTAGAGGAGTGCAGAAACATAGGACTCTGATGAGATGGCACAGGAGCATGTTGCATCAGAGGAGGTCGAATGTGAGAAGGATGATACATATGAGCATTGTAATAAGGAGAGGGTGGATAGAACACATGAGTGGATGGATAAGATTGGAAGTTATTGCCCCGACCAGTATAAGAGCTGAAATTAGCCTGAGCAGTCCTTCCATAACCTTGTGTAGGACGAGATGACTCGTTCTTAAAATGCATGTCAAATCTAAACCAGCATCTCTCAACCAGGTGCCCCAATTTTCCACATAATTGGCATTGGGGTCTGTTGAAACTATTCCTACCTCTGCCCCTGCCTCTTCCATAACCACTTTGAGAAGTAAAGTTGTTAGTGACATGTGTGTCATCAAAAGTATCAGAATTCTGCCTAGTTGCAGCATAGAAAGCACTACCACTGATATCATTGGATTCCTGATAGGGTTGAAACTGAGGCATAATATCAGATGGTTCAGTATGAACCTTTGATGATGAATCAGGAAAACTACCAGCAGACCTGAGGGATGAGTTTTAACTGCCATATTAGCTGATGCACTCACAGAACTTAACAAGTGAGAATGCCTTGCATCAACATCAAGAAGGATGGTCCTAACAGTTTTGACATCAAAGGGTGATGGACTGGCTGTAATTACAGTAATTACTGACTCATACTCTGGAGAGAGACCATTTAAGATGGCTGTAACATGCTCATGATCTGAAATCATTTCACCACAACTAGCAAGATTGTCACAGACAGTTTTCACCTTCATCAAGAAGTCTCTCATAGGTGAATCACCTTTTCTTTGGGAGTGAAACAAACGTCTCAGAGACATTAGCCTAGAAGTAGTTTTTCCACTATATAATCTATGTAGAGTATTCCATATTTCTATAGAGGTGTTATGACCAATCAAATGTGGTAAAACCTCTTCACTCACTGTAGACAACAGCCAAGAAGCTAAAGCTCCATCTTGTTCTTCATGAAACTCATATTCAGGGTTTAGACTAACAACACCCTCTTTAGTAACATACTGAGTAGGCCAAGTTAGTTTGCCATCTATAAATTTTTGAAGCCTATTAGATTTTATAGTCAATAGCACTTGCTGCTGCCACAAAAGGTAATTATTGTCATCTAGAATGACATTAATCTTTTTAGATGAGAAAACTCTATTTGTGACTAAGGAAGAAGTTGCATTCTGACTAGCAACCTGAGTAGTGTTGTCAGCAGCATGATTTGAATTATAATTAGCATTCTCATTATCATTGCCAACATTATCTGAAGTTCTTGTAGATTCTACCATGGCTAAGCAAGCAAGATCTCACACTTAAACCAAACAGAACACACTATCAACACTATCAACAGATCAGAACCAGATCCTAACTTCAGCAGAAGATAACCTCAAATAGATCAGAACTCAGCAGCAAGAAAACAAGCTAATATCAACAGATCAGTAACACACTTAGCAGAAATGACCAGAACTTCTTCAGCAGACTTATCAGCAAACAAATCAGAAGCAATAGATCTCAGAACCAGTGGAGCAACCAATTGAGCATAGCCGAGAAGATAGCAAGAGATCATTCAGTTTGCAGTATATGATTGATTATAATCACCGAAACATAGAATAAAACGAAATCAACCAAGTTTGCAGACAGCAACATAATCAATTGACAGAGATAGCCATGCAAGATCAGATTTCAGACGAACGAACAGAAATTAGGGCACAAGAGATCTAACGGAGAGAAAATCAGAACAATTTCACCAGGTATTCAGCAAATTGCAAGCATCGCAGCAATCTTCATCAACTTTCAACGCGAATTTCATCAATTGATGCAGAGCGAAAGCACACTCCACAGAGAACTTTGCTATCTCACTTTGATTGAAACGACACCTCAAAGAACACGAACACAGAATTTGCGAACCGTTTGACAGGAGATTTCTGATGGAAACATCAAAAAACGAGCTCTGATACCATGTTAGATTGAATGATATCAAGATTTGTTGAAAGAAAGAAGATAAGAATCAATGGATTCTGTAAAGAAGAAGAGGGAGTTGAAAGACGAAGAAAGGGAAAAGAAAATTTCGAGAGAAAAGAGAAAAGAAAATAAATTGAATATTGAAATCTGTTTGGACTGATATTTTTCATTAAATGGCCCAATTACACAGACTCACTTATATAGCCCAAGTGATAGGCAAGGGTAACAGACTACCCATCAGTACAAACGGCCCAACGGCCTAACAAACTTAAAACAGACTCAACTGAATTACAATGAGACTAACACATTTATAATCTCCTAACAAGGTATACTGTAAACTCTTTCCTTTTTTATAAAATACAAAGTTATTTACCTGAAATAATATATATGGATAAATATTAAAATTATATATGAATTTGATTTTGTGTTATTAAACATATGAAAAAAATTCGGTTCAATTGTACATATAAAATTTTGATTTTGAACCAATCATTGACATTTTAAAAATAAATATATTAATTTATTTTATGTTGAATAAATATAATTATTTGTACTGTTTTAGCAATTTCAAAAAAATAACCATAAATTAGAATTTTATGTGTACAGTTAAATAAAATCAAAGTTAATGTATAATATTATATATTTAATAAAAAATCATGTGTAATTTTAATATTTATTCCTATTATATCACCTACATTATAAGTGTGACAATATATATATATATATATATATATATATATATATATTAATAAATAAATAAATGAGATTATTGATGACACTCCAACTTTTACATTGGTATGGTAAATACTGTTGATTTGAGGTTAAGTCCTTGTACCATTTCTAACATTCAAGGATTTATCATCAAGGTGTTTTTGTTTTATAAGATGCGATTAATACTTCAATAAAATTTTAAATTAATTACAAATATTTATTTTAAAAAATAGTTTTTTTATATGTGTTCCACTAATTAGCCTAGTGGTTACGGATGCTCATATTGTTCCATCTTGTGTGAGTTTAAATCTCGATACGAGAATATAATACCCTTCTATTTATTTTAAAACCCTAGTTAAGCGATACTTAACTCATCAGAAATTTTAATAATATACATTGTTAAAAATATATTTGTAAAATTTAATACGATAATGATTATAGGTAGAGTGATAAAAAAATAGGATAAACTACTAGAATGGTCACTTATGTTTAGGGTTTGTACACTTTTGGTCACCGATTTTCAAATTCGACCGTTATAGTCACTTACGTTTTCGACTTATAAACTTTAGTCACTGGGACATTTGTTGTCGTTAAAGGCTGATCTGGCACAGTAAAGAGGGTAAATTACCTTATAGTCCCTAAACTATTATAACATTCTTATTTTGACCACCGAAATAAAAAAATTTATATAATTATACATTTAATCCTCTATATTTACAATTTTTTTTATTTCTTCTCCCCTCCACCATCTTCCATATTCTTCTTCATCTAACTCAATCCTTAATTTTCTACTATATTAATTTCCAAGTCACACCATTCCAGTAGTTTACCCTTAATTTTATTCAATAATGAAGGATATTCATTTATTTCGAATCAACGGAGAAGTAGTGATCCATTCGGTTAGGACCACTATCCCTCTAACTTACGAAATAAAGAACATTACCTCATGTTATTGAGAAGTTAACCGTGACTTACAAATGGTGTATTTAAATCGTTTAAAGTAATCAAAAGGATCTAATTGTAAACGTAAAATTACAATGCATGATTGGAAACAAATTATCTAAACTAAGGATGAAACTATAAATGGATGTAAATTAACCGCACAAATTAAAGTTGGGTTAGATTTAAATTAATGACAGAATTGAAATAAAGAAAAAAATTAAAGGTATAATTAAAAGTACATAAAATTAGATAACAAAGCAAAATAGGACTAAATTAAAAGAAAATGAAATTACAAGGCGGAAGTTAAAGCAAGAAATAATAATCAATCAAATAAGAATGGGGATTAATATTTATCATATTTACCATCTAGTCCAAAAATATACAGTGTGAATTGAGGATTAATATAGTAGAAAATTAGAGATTGAGTTAGATGAACAATAATATGAAAGATGGTGGAAGGGAGAAGAAATAAAAAATTGTAAATATGGAGGATTAAATGTGTAATTATACAGATTGTTTTCATTTCGGTGGTCAAAATAGTGTGAAGTAATAGATTATGGACTATCTAGGTAATTTATCCTTCTTTTTACTGGCCAGATCAGCTTTCCGTTAATGTTTAACGACAACAAACATCCCAGTAACCATGAGTGTACAGATCGAAAACGTAAGTGACCGTAACAGTCGAATTTGAAAATTGATGACCAAAAGTGTAAAAACCCTAAATATAAGTGATCATTCAAGTAGTTTACCCTAAAATATATATGCTTAAAATTTTCAGATCATGTGTTTAAATTCCTCAAGTGGTATTAAATTGACTCGTTATATAAATTCAGTAAAAGAATTGATATATTTTTATTTGAAAAAATAATATATATGTATATCCAGAGAAGTTAAATATCATAAACATTCCGGCCAAGAAACGTTCTTTCTCCTTTTTTTAATTATATCGTAAACACTATTCTTGAATCATTATGCATAGGACGAATGTATCTGTTTCAAGTTTCGTAGAGAAGATGACGAATGAGTTTGTGTTGTTGAATTTCATCTTCTTCTCTGGAAATAAAATAGCTTTGGGTTTTTTTATTCCGCATATATTAGAGATGATTGACGGCCATTGGTCAATGCCGTAATTGAGAGTATGAGTATGGGGGGCTTCCAGATTGCATAAAATTCATGGTTGCTCAAATTAATCCAATATCTAAAATCATAAGTTTATCCTCTTCATAAGTTTTAGAATTTCTCCTTTTTACCATCTTCATGGTCTATCCTAATACCATGTGACTGAAATAAAATATTTTTTAATTGAAATTTATTCATTTGTAAAGAAAATTCAAACAACAATCAATTTTTGGATAAATAGAGTCACATCCAATTAAGGGTGTAAACGATTAGAGTCGAGTCGAGCTCGAGTAGTATTAAGTTCGACTCAGTTTGTTAAGAATTCAAGTCGAGTTTGAGCTTGAGTAGTTTTTATTGAGCCTGAATAATCTGAGCTCGATTTGGCTCGTTAAGAACTCAAGCCAAGTTAGAGCTTGCGTTGAGTTCAATCGAGCCGAGTTTTGACCGAGTCAGACTCAAGTAGCTCATGATATTTTTCGTCTCATTTAAAGCCCTATTAGGAAAAAAAACTTTGGTACACAAGTTAAAGTTTACACAAGCTTGTTAATTTTAGGATTTGGGGTGTTAGTTTAGTGTTTAGAGGTTTATGTTGGGTTTAGAATTTAGGATTTAAATTTTAGATTTTAGGACTTATGTTTAGGGTTTATATTTTAGGGATTTAGGTTTAGGAAATTTAGATTTTAAATTTAAAAAAATTAAAAAAATAATATATTATGTTTTTGAGTAGCTCATGAACTTTTCGAGTCAGGTATCGAATAGCTCGACTCGGCTCGTTTAGAACTCAAGTCGAGTGTTAACCAAACTTTAACTGAGTTGATATCGAATAACTCGCGACCTGTCTCATCTCATTTACGCCCTACATCTAATTATCAATAATTCTTTTTTTAAACACACCTTTGCGATTTTATTGGCGAAGGCCGAAGGGCATATTTTCTAATAGACAACTGATGTTGCTAAGTGTTTAGGTTTTTCTTTGGGATTGTAATATGCTAATATCCAAAGACGAGCCAATATAGTGACGGGGGTTGGAACGAAGTAAGGGTTAGAGAGGACACATTAATTCATAATTATTTTATTTTAAAAAAAAGAAATCATATAAATAAAATGTAAACAAAACTATGTGTGGGATAATAGCCTCTCCCACCTTAAAAAGGCTTCGTCCCTGAGTGGGAGGGATATGGGAAAATTAGGTTAAAATAAGACCGCTACATAAATTGTATTTTTTTTTAAGGATTTGTGTAAGGCGGATAATAATTTAGATAACTACATAAATTCTTGCTAATTATTATAAGAATTTGTGTAACTACACTTGGTAAGAATTTATGTAAATCCACCTCATTTTAGTTGCACCTAAGGGTGTCTCGCCCTAGAACAACCCGAGGAACATGCTCATCAAATTTGATGGTTTAATTATTCTTTATGACTTTATTCGTTTTAAAATTAATTAACTTACTTCATTTCATTCCTAATTCCGTCTTTATTAGTATGCAATTGTGGCCTCGTCATATATAGGCATAGCAACATATATCATATTTTTATACTATAAGAGGGGTCAGTCTAGGGACGGACGCAAGATTTTAGTTTGGGGATGAACCTATAATTTTTTAAGAGGAAAAATTTATAAAATTTTACAGGACAAAAATAGATTTTCAATAGTAAATACGAAAAATTCTAAAATTTTTCAAATAACATTATTGAGTAATCTAATAATAAGGAGAATGGAGGGATCTCCGGCGGCGGCCAGAATAATCCACAGTTAAAAAAACAAAGTTGTAAATAGGTAAGCTTCAAAGCCATCAGTTTGCCCAAGTCTGAACCGAAAAATTGTTTCTAGATGAAATGAATGTAGATTTGTTGTGTTAATTATTGTTTCCGGGTCATCTTTGTCAATTGTCTCGGTTATTACGTTAGATGGTCATCTTCTACAAATAGAATGAAGCCCAGTGGAATTGCTTTGGGCTCATTTCCATGAAAGAAATAACCAAGGCCTGACCATTTACCCTCTAGTTCTCATCACCTTAAACTTCCATGGAAGGCTGAATTCTGATGTTGAAAAAATAGACTTAAGAGTATTGTCATTGAAATGAATTTTTTTCTTCAAAGACGTAAAATTAAAAGGAAAAAGTTATTTTTTTGACGAGAATTTAGATAACACCCCATCCATAGCTCTATAATTTTCAAAGGAATCATTTAAAATTATTTATTTCTTATATATTGTTATCAAGTTATTGTTTCTCTTATATATTTTTTACTTCTTAAAATTATGTTTTTGAGCCTATTCTTAAGAATAAAGGACAGTTTGATATTGATAGAAATAAATTGTACATGGAGTTGAGGTTATTAACATAGTTTTCTTTTCTTTCTAAAAAATAGGACCACTAGACACTTTGAGATTTTTGGAAGGTAATATTTTTCCTAAGGCTATCATTGCATATAGAATTTTGTTGACTATTCATGCGACAATTGCATCCCAGAAAGAAACTTTTCTAAATGGAAGTTGTTGAAAACTTATATGCGCTCTACGATGCCACACGAAAGGTTTAATGAGTTAGCATTGATAGCGATTAAGAATGATATTTTGAAAAAAATTGACTATGAAAATTTAATTGGCGATTTTGCTTCTAAGAACGTCAGGAGGATGGTATTTTTTAAATAAAATGTCACGATTGAGTTATTTTGTGACATTGTCTTAGTTCCATTAATTTGATAACTTTATCCTCATATAGTAAGGCTTTGTTCGGTGTTTTTTCTCCATCCAGCTTTTGGAAAAGGTTTATCGAACACCCAACTTTTTCCTTGTTTTAATAACTTTGACGAACGGAGCTTAAGTAATCTATATAGAACATACCACTCCAACAAAAATCATTTTCAAACAACATTATTGATTAATTTACCCACTTCCATGTCTACCATTATGTGTCTTCAAATCATGAATAGTCTGACAGAAAACATAATCTAATTTTCCAGTGTTCCTATAGGCAATGCATTGAACTATTTACCATCAGGCTTCAGCTTTAAAGATACCCCATCCAAGTCCAATCTTGTTCCCCGTGACCCACTGGTAGACCCACTTGTGTATGACAAGTTAAGATAATGAGACTCTGGTTTGATGGCCTAATCCTCATACTTATGCTAGCATGTCAAATAATGCATTTTAGATATTGGATACATTTTGTCGGACTCGATCGAGTTTAGATCATCATCACCTCGGGTCACATTCAATTCAGACTTGAGTTAAATTCAGTCGGATTTTCATGTCTTGTAAGTTTTTTACCGCCTAGAAACAACTACCTTTCATTATCAACTGATACACGAAAAATGCGTTTCAAATTTATAAGCCTCCACTACACTTGAATGATTGGTTACTTCGGGCTGAAAAGCCTGTCAACAGTTTCTACCTAACTTGGACTTGGATGAAAGTTTTGAATTCATTCAGGCATCTGCTGTAAAATTTAGAATCCCCAAGTTTAAAGTTCCAATGTTAGAATGAAGAAGCCAATCATATTATATGTTTGAAAATTACAGGGAATGGGACAAAAGTAGAACAACTTTAGATTTATCTGGTGATAACAAATAAAAGTTTTGGCCTTATACCAGGCCATGTCATTTCTAATAAACTTATGCAATAGAGGTAAGGTAAGTCAGCAAAATCAATCCAGGCCACAGTAGATATTGAGGTTATGGTACATGCCATATAATGGCATCCATATATCAAAGTTTTTAGAAATGACTAAAGGTATTTACCGTCGATAACAATGACTTATCTCACTAAACTAAGAGGTAAATGGTTGACCATAAAATGTATATTTCATTTTTATGGATAGAGATCGAACCTCTGACTTCATCGTTAAGGGATGAAGTGAACAACAACTCCATTACAACTCATGGTTTGTGTTTGATTAATTTAAGCAGAGGTGACTTTGATTTGATTTGATTTGCCTTGGGCCAGCCAAGTGACACTCATCAGAGGATAAGATAACCCAAAATTAAAACATAAATCTCTCATCACCATGATTTTTCGCTATGCTTTTTTGAATGATGAAATGCAAAAGTTTATCTGGGGAAAAAAGGCATAGTGCATTTATCTTCCATGATTGAAAAGAAACCCCACCCTCAATGAGAAATTGACTCGCCACCAGCACTAGAAAAACACAATGCAAGTGGGCGGAGCACTTGTCTGGTAAACTGGTAATCGATGTAACCTAATGTGAAAGACAGCCTTTCTCTGGTAACTGTAACTATAACTGATATACCAGTGAGTAACAGTTAACTGACATGGTCTAAAACCGACTTTACACCTGTTTGAGACGATTTTTTCAAATACATGGGGGAGACACGGGGGTTCAATCGAGCTACATTTACAACTGTTGTTGTTAATTAGGCCAATAATTCATGTTAGTTTAATATGTAATAATTTTGATTGTCTTAATATGGGAAAAGCACTGGAAAGGAGCAGCAATTATGAAAGGCACCGTTGATGATCGATATGAAGCGCGGCCATGCCCATAGGGGCCAAAGCAAGACAATCCCTTTATGTTTTGGAAAGGGTAAGATTCTTGCCATCCCATAATTTTATAATAGCAGCATTAATTAATATTGAATAAATTACACAACTATGTAATAATACTTGTATCACAAGAAAAAGATGCTCTTTTTAATAAACAAAAGAAGAATCTTTTTCAATGACTAAATTATACGGTGTGATTAATTGTTTATGTTTTAATTATAGGCTGCTGGAGCAGAATATTAAATATGCACATTCTCTATTTTATTCCATTTTTTAATATGCAGATATACGAGGATCTGCCATTAGGAGGTTGTCTTGGGAAAAAATGGAAGATAGCTTCATTTTCAACACTACTTTGTCATATATTACAGATTTACAGTTGCATTCGACAGATATATGGCATATATTTAAGAAGCCTAGTTGTAAGTTTCCAAAGTAGTTTCAATCTGTTCAAGCAGCTATTCTTATATACATATATATATTAGGGTTCTCAATATCTGCATAGCTTTACCAGGAAAAAAGAACTTATACTACTTATTGATAAGAGAAGTGATAATGACGATAGATGATGGTAAAGCTGAAGATTGTGGAAAGAAAAAGAGAAATACAAGATTGGTTAACCTGTCAACAAATGACTAAATAAAGCTTGTATGGTTAAGTGAAGTCGTATGTTTTTTTAAATGAATGTTAATTATGAAAGCAAGTTTTCAGAATTGAAATTATTGACTCCTCGCCCTCCCCTTGCATATTACCCTGCCCCACACGACGAAAATAGAAAAGGAAATCCAAGATTCACATGGTGAGGCAGGCCACAACGAAAGGTTTAGGTGATTGTACTGCAGCGTCAGTAAAAGGACAAGTGAACAACTGTAGTGGGCTACGCCACTAATTTAATAAACTAGCCCTAGCCCTAGGAACATCAAACCACTTAGAGTAGCCTATACAACTCCTCTGAGATACACTAGTAAAAGTATGAATAATATTGGTAAACGAGCACACAAGAGAGAGAGAGACGTGTGGGCACATGCTGCCATTGATGGAGTTGAGAAATATTTGTTTTTACAATGGAAGGAACTTGGGTAGGTGATGTGGTTAAATTCCACTACAATGGAACATTTGATTTGAGTATCTGGAGAAAGAATCAAAGAATTTGGTTTCATTGGCTCACCCAACTGATTCATTGCCCTAGGCCTAGTACATCAGCGCCACCTTTTTCAGGCTTTACACTATAAAAAAATAATCCCATTGATTCCTCCAATTCCCCAGTACAATCATTACAAGAGGAGCTCAGAATTCCAACACAGAATTACCATCATCCTATTCCTTCCAATACACACTTGCATAACTATGTTTCAAAATTTGTTGCAGAGAAGAGGAGGTGAGATTGTCTTTCTTCCAAAACATAAATGACACAGAACCCAGATATTGTCTCTGGAGAGTATCTCCAAATAATGCATGGGATCCTTTTGCTGATTATGGTAAGTGTTATTGAGCTGTCAGTATAGAATAAAAAATCATCCGCTCATTTTTAGTTTCTCTCTTTATATATATATATATATGGTTCAACACTAAAAAATAAATTCTGTACTCCAAACATAAAATTTAAATCCTAAAATCTAAATCAAACCCTAAAAAATAAACATACACCCTTAACCTTAAAGGCTTGAACCCTTAACACTAACCTTAAACTTCAACCATAAACTCAATTTTTTTAATATAAGAGCATATATAAAAATAAAAAAGAAGTAGAAAAATTCTATTTGTCAGTGTGCGGGTTTTGGTGTATAAGGACACACCGGCGGAAGGCCATGTGAGTGCCTAATTAATTGCATCTCTATGGAATCAATATTTAAATAAAATCACTAGCAATCTATTAGTATAATCGGATGAGGCGTTAATTTAAATAATTTTAAAAGTTTAAATTTTAACGTTGTAAATAGAGAAGATTAGATTGGAGGGTCGTCCTTATATTAAATCTTTGCAAAATTCAATCTAAGTTAATCGGTTAATAAGTCGATACTAAAGTTTAAATCAGAATATTTAAATATAATCGGCAGTTCCCATGGTAGTGGATGGTTTTTCGTTTTCATGCAATTGCGGCCAATTGATCCTCCTCGGTCCACTTGCTGCTGCTGCCCTAATTGGAATGCATAAATTTGGGTCCTATGGCTATAATATATACCGAGATGGGTGGATTAATGATAATTTCGGCTTCCAATTTTCTTTTTCAACTTTTTTCTATATTTTGATTTTAAAGTTTTTATAAATGAATTAAATTAATTAATAAAAAATATTTTTAAAATGTATTTGTGTGATTACATTACAGTATATGTTCATACATTTTTTAACCATTTGAAAAGATACACATGTGCTCAAATTCAAATCTCCTATGATGAACATCCTTTTTTCGCCCGGAGCTATTCTTTGGGTTTAAAAATAGAAAACATTTTAAGTTAGGACAATTATCTTATTTTTATTATTTTTTATGTTTTAAATATTTTAAAATAACTTATTGCGTTTCTTTTATTTTTATTTTAAAATATTTCTATATTAATTAAAAATAAAATAATTGACATTAACTTAACATATATTCTCTCCGTCTCACACGAACGTTGTCCTTAATTGACTTTTTGAAAGTCAAAATTTTTATTTAGATTGATTATATAGAATATAGATATATAGAATTTTTATCAGTAATTCCATTCATTTATATTCTATATAAATATTTTAAATACTTGAATTTTATAAAATTTATATTTAAAAACTACTTGATTATATGTTTTTAAAATATTTTTTTTATATTTTTATCGATAATAATTTTAAATAAACATGAGTCAAAATTAAAAAATTGACAAAAAATAAGGATAAATTTCATGGGACAGAAGAGTATTTTTTTATCCATAGGTATCATTTAATAAAAATATATAAAAATTAAAGATAAAAAATAAAAATATATAATTAACATTAAAAATCTCAGTAGACCCAAAAGTTAAGGGGTAACAAAGTATGGAGAGAGAAATGTGTAACCTAGCTAGCATAGGATTGTAATTAACAATGATGGATCCAAATACTAGCTAGACAGGGCTGGGTCAGGGAAGGGGTCCATGGGGCATGCCGGGTCACTGCAAACCATGTCCCATCCCTTCACAATAAAAAAGTTGTCTAAATTTCTATTCTCCTCGCCGAGTTATGAGGTATTTTCGAAGTCCTCAAAGATTGCATCGAGAGAGTACAATGCCAAACCGATAGCGCTGAGGTTCACAAATTGGTCACTTTGTCTTCAGTTTATGATAGCTCACTCGCTTTGGTTCGTGTTATTTTAAATTTTCAATTAAATCCTAGATAGTAAACTTTGTGTGTGATCTACCATTAAGTTAAGACGATTGCGGATGCTCTCGCTGCCAACAAAGTCGGATGGTTCTATTAGTACCTTTCTAGTACCCCCCTCAGCACCCTAAAAAGATGTCTTGCATCGGGACCTACATGGTCCCCCTTATTTGAGATTGACAATATGATGTAATGGCCTTCGGCCTCTTTTACTATTCTAAAAAAATGTTTAAATTATTTAAGTCAAGTTATTTGAACTATTTGAGCCAATTCAGTTTAGCGAGTTAGTATTTTTAATCGATTCAAGTTAAAATTTTACCAAAATGAAAAATAGAATTTTATTGTTTTAAAGTCTTTAATTTTCTTATTTCTTTGATTTATCCTTCATTTTATGTCAATTTTTTATCACTCTTAAATCACTGTAAAATACATATGCAACTTCAATTTCTCTTATTGAAAACAATTTTTTTTAATTTTATCTCTCAACTTTGTATGATTTCATCATTTCTTCAATTTCTCATTTGTTTTAAGTCTTATTGACAAAATTTGAACCACATACCTCAATACAATTATAGATTATCTAAGTAACTTCATTTCAAATTTTTAACAAAAAAAATGATATTTTTTCAATTTAGTATCGTTATTTTACATTTTATTCAATTTGATCATTCAACTGCATTGTTTTATAAATTCTTTATTACATCAATTCATTGGCTTATTATATTCTCATCAATATTTTTTCATAAAAAATTATTATTTAAAAACAACATTATAAATCTATTTTATAAGTTTAAAAGATATTTGATTTATTAATGACATCACACTTACTTACACATGTGAAGAAGAATACGAATATACATATACATACATATATATATATGTATATATATCTTATACGAGTAGAGTACGTCGTTTAAATTGGAATAAGTATGTACCATAATATTTTTTTATCATGAAGTATGATTATAGTAAGTCATTTTATGATTCATAAAGTATGTATCATAATATTATAAAAAAATTACAATTAAATTTGAAGAGAAACTTGACTCAACTCGAATTTTATAAACTCAACTCAATTCGAAAAAGTTCAAACAAAATTTGAATCATAAAACAGTACTCGTCAACTCGACTAAATCAAATTTTTTATTTGATTTGACTCCCGTAATAATTAATTTCACATTGTAGATTTGATGGGTTGATAATATATAAGTTTCATACATTTTAGTTAATTAGATAATGAGACATTATAAAAAAATCTAGGCTAAAGGGGTAAACTTATTCATGTAGTAAATTCAAATAAGCAATGTTGCCTTTTTTGCATTAATTTTGTCCTCGAAGTCATTCAATTGTATCAATTTTTATCCCTTGAACAATATTGACTGCTATAATGTTGATGTGGCAATTAACAGTGATGACGTGGTGGTCCAAGATGCTAACGTGGTAGTACACAATGATGATGACATGGTAGAAGGGTTGGATTTATTTTTTAAGGGATAATGACACATTTGCCCCATGTACTTTCACAAATTTGCCAATGTGGGGTTTGTACTTTTGAAAATTGTAAAACTAATATTTGATTTTGATATAACAAATAATTCAAGGACTAAATTGCAAAATAAATAATTTTTTAAGTAATCAAAATACTTGATTTTGACAAGTAAAATTTATACTTAACATGTTTTGAAGTCAAAACTTAAACCCTATAAAATTTTCTAAGTGTTTCAAAGCCAAAATATACAAAATTGCCCATGTGTTTCGAAACACCCTCAAAATGTTTCGATGTGTTTTGCCACTAGAAACGTCTGTTTCGAAACGACTCACACCCGTTTCGATACAACCTTCATCTAGGCTTTTGATTTTTAAGTATTGTTTCGAAACGACTCATACCAGTTTTGATACAAGGGTTAAGTAATTTTAAAATTGAGCATTAAATGAACTAGCCGTTACTTGTCAGAAACTAATTTTTGAAGATTTGGTTAAGTGTTTCGATACACCCTTAGGCTTTTTTGAAACACCCATTTACAGTTTCAAAACGTTTCGATACAGCCCTTAGTTGTTTCGATACGACCCTCTTTTTACATTTTATAGTTTCAAACTGTTTCGATACGGCCTATAGCCGTTTCGATACGGGCCCTTTTTACACACAACGACTCTTTCTTTTTTGGTATTCGTTTCGATACATGGGCCTCGTGTTCCGATACAGGTAGTTGAATAACATCATTTATGAAGGGAAGAGAGAGCCCCAACGGCTCTATTGATGATCTCAACCACCCAAACGGCTAGAAATCAATGATAAGGTATAAAAACAAGTCTCCAAAGCACCAACAACAACTATTGAACCTTCAAGCAACATCAAAACATACAATCCAAACTCTTGTGCCTTTAGTGTCAAATTCTTGTACCCAATTCATTTGAAATTTTTCATTGTAAATCTTTTTAGAGTTTGGGGAGTGTTTATGTGTAATTGGGTAAACAATTAGCCTTTGAGAGGTACAATCAAAGTTTGCATATCTTCCTTTGTAAAAGAGTGATATTGGGTCAATCTTTGGGTAGAGAGATTGATCGATTGGTAAGGTTTCCTCCTAAGTTGAGAAAATGGGACGAATTCAAGTTAGTGAATTGTTGAAATCCTCAGTAGGGTGCTGAGATAGTGGATGTAGAGCTTGTCCGAAGCTTGAACCACTTTAAAATTGCTTTGTCTTCATTTTTAAATTATCCATTTGCACCCTTCAATTTTTATTCCACCAATTCACCCACTATTGGTGATTAGCCATAATTTGACCAATTCAACAATTGGTATCGAGCTACACTCATTGGAAAGATTAACACCCTCTTAAGTAGATCTTAGAAGAGTTTGATCTAGTGCACTTCAATCGACATCTTGCTATGGCATTCACCTCCGGCCAAAACCTCTACAAGTCTCTATGCATCACCAAACCACTATTCTTCAATGGGGATAACTATCCTTATTAGAAGAACTGGATGCGACTCTTCATCAAATCAAACGACTACATGGTGTGGAACGTGGTAGAAGACGGTCCTAATATTCCAATGAAGAGAGATTGTGAACGGAGGCTTGTTTCGAAGACCAAAGCCGAAATAACCAATGAAGATAAAAGACGTTTGCAAGTCAACGACAAAGCCTTGCACATAATCTTTTGTGCTCTCGGTCCCAACATATACTCAAAGGTGTCTTCAATCGAAAGTACTGAAGAAGTGTGGGACACCCTAGAGACTACATATGAAGGAACAAATGATGTCAAGGAGACAAAGATCGGGTTGCTCAATTTAAGTTATGAAAACTTCAAAATGAAAGCCGATGAAAGTGTCTCCAAGATGTTTGATCGGTTCTCGGTCATTGTCAATGGACTAAAGGGCTTCGGTGAAGTTATTTTCGAAGATAAGCTAGTTCAGAAGCTACTTTACTCTCTTTCGGAGCCTTGGGATGCCAACAGGACGACCATCATCGAAGCTCGAGATTTGAAGACTCTCAAGCTAGACGCCCTTGTTGGATCTCTACTCACTCATGAGATTATGAAGCAAGGGATAGAAGAAGAGAAGAAGAAGGTAGAGAAAAAGGTAGAGAAGAAAGAGGTTGAAAAGAAGAAGCTAGGAATCGCACTCAATGTGTTATACAACAAAATCGATTCTAGTGAGGAGGAGGACGAAGAGATGGCCATGTTGGCCAAACGATTCACTCGATTCATGAAGTCCAATCGAGGAAGAAAATTCAATAGAAGAGGGGACTTCAAGAATAAAGTAAAAGAGGAAGAAAAGGGTCGACTCATTTGTTATGAGTGCAAGAAGCCCGTCATATCTGAACCGATTTCCCTCAATTGAGGAAGAAGAGCTTTGGGAAGAAGAACAAGCTCAAGGCTCAAATGGCAACTTGGAGTGATGAAGAGTCATCCGAGGAAGAAGAGGAAGTGGCCAATCTTTGCCTCATGGCCTTTGAGGAGGATCACATGGTAAACTCTAACTTATCTCTTACTTATGATGAATTATATGATGAATACGATGAGTTACAAATTAATTATGATGAATTGGTTGAGAAATACAAAGAGTCTATTTTGAAAAACAAGAAAACTATTTTTGATTTAAAATCTCAAAATGAGTCTCTTTCAAAAACCAATTCCGAATTGGAAAAGAAAGTTTTATATTTGATAAATCTTTCAAAAGAGCTTAAAAAGAAAAATCTCGATGTTAAAAAACTTCTTTTCGAATTCCAAGATTATCACACTAAGGAAGTGGATAATCTTAAAACCTCTCTTGCTATTGGGAAAATGGTTTTAACAAGGGTAGTTCTTCAAAAACCCAATATGTAAAGAGAAAATATTTTAACTACAAACAAAGTGGCTCTCAAAGGCATCCTAGAGCTAAGAGGATTAGAAGTGTATGAGTTCCTAAGGAACTTGTAACTTCTAACAATATTGTTGCTATTTCATCTTGGATTCCTAAGGGATCTAAGTTTTGGGGAGGTAATGCTTATGGACCCAAAATGGTTTGGGTACCAAAACCAAAGAACTAATCTTTGTTTGTAGGGGGAGCATTTCTACAAGGCCAAAGCTTCAACCCAAAACACATGGTACCTTGATAGTGGATGCTCAAGAAACATGACCAGAGACAAGATTAGATTCATAGAGCTCAAGCCAAAGCATTGTGAAGCGGTAACTTTCGGTGACAACTCCAAATGCCACATTGAAGGTATTGACTCTATTGGTAATCTCTCATCTATTCTTATTTAAAATGTTTTATATATCAATGGTCTAAAACATAATCTTTTGAGCATTAGTCAACTTTTTGATAAAGGCTTTAATGTTCATTTTGATAAAAATGAGTGTAAAATTGTGAACATTAAAAAATAAAATAATGCTCATTGGTCATCGCATAAGAAATATTTATATGGTGCATTTAGATGACATACATTCATCCCATGCATGTTTAGTTGCACATGATGAGAATGATGCCTGGTTGTGGCATAGGAAACTTGGGCATGCTAGCATAAGTGTTTTAGAAAAATCGGCTTCCCAAAATCTAGTTAGAGGATTACCCAAACTAAAATTTTCATTAGATAAAATATGTGATGCTTATGCTAAGGGTAAACAAAAGAGAACCTTATTTAAACCCATTAATGATGTTTCGACTAGTAGGGTATTACAACTAATCCACATGAATTTATTTGGGCCTATTAGAACTATGAGTTTGGGTGGTAAGTCATATGCATTTGTTTTAGTAGATGACACTTGGGTTCTATTCTTAAGTACTAAGAATGAGGCTTTAGAAAATTTTATTACATTTACAAAAATTACCCAAAATGATATTGATCTTAAAATTTCACATATTAGAAGTGATCATGGAACTGAGTTTCAAAATATGGGTTTTGAAGATTTTTGTAATGAAAATGGTATTAGCCATAATTTTTTGGCTTCTCGCACTCCTTAACAAAATAGGGTAGTTGAGAGGAAAAATAGAACTTTAGAAGAGATGGCTAGGACAATGCTTTGTGAAAACAACTTACCTAAGTATTTTTGGGCGGAAGCCAATAATACGACTTGTTATATTATTAATAGAGTAATGATTAGGTCTGTTTTAAAGAAAACACCTTATGAGATTTTAAAATCCAAAAAGTCTAACATTAGCTATTTCCACCATTTTGGTTGTAAATGCTTTGTTTTAAACAATGGAAAAGACAACTTAGGTAAATTTGATGCTAAAAGTGATGAAGCAATATTTTTGGGGTATTCTCTAAACTCTAAAGTCTACCGTGTATTTAATAAAATAACTTTGGTTGTTGAAGAGTCTATACATGTTGTTTTTTATGATAATCTCATTTCGAGGAAGGAATCTTGTGATGATGATCATGTAGGGATTATTGAAGCCATTGATGGAGGAAAAACATCAAAGGTGGATGAGATTCCAACCAAAGAAGAGGATGCACAAGATCCACCTCTTGAAGCCTTGAAGGACTTGGCTCTTGAGGAAAAGAAGGTGACATACCCAAGAGAGTTCAACTATGTCAAAGGTGGTGAAATCTTGGGTGATCCATCCAAGAGGCTAACTACTAGATCCTCTCTCAAACTTATGAATCATGTTGTATTTATCTCATGCATAGAGCCTAAAAATATCAAAGAAGCATTAAAAGATGATTTTTGGATATTGGCTATGCAAGAGGAACTTAATCAATTTGAGATAAGTAAAGTATGAACATTAGTTAATAAGCCTAGTAATCAATCTACTATAGGAACTAAGTGGGTATTTAGAAACAAACTAGATGAGAGTGGTAACATAGTCAGAAACAAGGCTAGGCTTGTTGCTCAAGGTTATACTCAAGAAGAGAGAATTGATTTTGATGAAACATATGCACCCGTAGCTAGAATGGAAGCTATTATGATGCTTCTTGCATTTGCATGCTATCATAATTTCAAGCATTTTCAAATGGATGTAAAAAGTGCTTTTCTAAATGGTTTTATAAATGAAGAAGTGTATGTTGAACAACCACCCAATTTTGAAGATCCAAACTTTCCAAACCATGTTTTTAAACTAACAAAAGCTTTATATGGTTTGAAACAAGCTCCTAGAGCTTGGTATGAAAGGTTTTCAAACTTTTTAATTGAAAATGTTTTGAAAAAGGCAAGGTGGATACTACACTTTTCATTAAAAGATATGACAATGACATTTTAGTAGTTCAAATATATGTTGATGATATTATTTTTGGTTATACTAATGAATTTGATTGCCAAGAATTTTCTAAGCTAATGCAAGGTGAATTTGAGATGAACATGATGGGAGAGCTTTCATTTTTCTTGGGGCTCCAAATCAAGCAAAGGAAGTATGGCACCTTCATAAATCAAGCTAAATACATCAAGGATGTGCTTAAGAAGTTTGGCTTGGAGAACGTAAAGCCTCAAGCCACTCCTATGAGCTCATCAATTAAGCTAGACAAGGATGAAGGAGGTAAGTGTGTTGATTCTAAGCTTTATCATTCTATGATTGGATCTTTGCTTTACCTTACTGCAAGTAGACCACATATCATGTTTAGCGTTTGCTTGTGTGCTAGGTTTCAAGCTAGTCCTAGAGAATCACACCTATTTGCCATTAAGAGAATCTTTAGATACCTTAGAGATACACATTGTTTAGGTCTTTGGTATCCTAGAGACTCCTCCTTTAACCTTCATGCCTTCTCCGATGGGGATTATCGGGGATGTAAGATAGATAGGAAAAGTACCTCCGAAACATGTCAATTCTTAGGTATTATGATCGTGTCTTGGTTCTCTAAAAACAAAATAGTTTAGCCTTATCTACCATCGAAGCAGAGTACATATCCTTAGAAAGTTGTTGTGCTCAAGTCCTTTGGATGAAGCAACAACTCTTAGATTATGGTGTTCAAGTAGATATCATATCCCTTAAGTGTGACAACACTAGTGCCATTTGTCTCACTAAGAATCTCATCCAACACTCTAGAACCAAACATATAGAAATTAGACATCATTTCATTAGATATCAAGTCTTGAAAAATGATATAGTTCTAGAATATGTTGATACTTTGAACCAATTAGTGGATATATTTACCAAACCTTTAAATAAAGAGCGTTTTTGAACCCTTAGGAGAGAGTTAGGTTTAACCAGCCTTCCTTGACCCTTTTAGATCCCAAATGGCCAAAATTTAATTGAATTTTGAATGATGATCATGCTTATGTGATTTTGCTTCTTAATGCATCTATGTTTGTTTCTAGGGGGAGTATGCATCAGCTTTAGTTAATATAACATGCTCATATATCATTTACATGCATTTAGGCTCGATCTAAGTTGGCTTTTTAGACATGAAACTGCCCAAAATGCATTTTCTGGTAAGGGTGTATCGAAATAGTTAAATCTGTTTCGATACGGGCTTAATATAAGATGTTTCCAGTAGTGAATCATATCGAAACAGGCTCTTCGCATTTTGATACGGGTTCGAGGTGTTGTTCCGAAACAGGGTCACCCTGTATCGAAACGAGTATGATACCGAAACGACTCGATAGCGTTTCAAAACGACCGTTCTGATACGCCAAGTGGCATATAAAAAACGATCGCACAGATTACTTTAAATGACATTAAAAGGTATCAAACTTTAATTAAAACACCAACTCTCTTTTTCTCTCAAACTCTAACCGAAAACCCTTATATAAACTCCTCAAATCCCTTTATTTTTCACATCAAAACCTAATTTTTTTGAGGGTTTTCAATTTTCACATCAAGGCTAGAGCTTTGCAAGCAATTTGGTGCATTAATCATCCCTCATTCATCCATTATTCTACATCAAGGTATAAACCCTATTTTCTTTTCTTTTTAATTTTTGTTTAATTTTATTGGTTTTTTAATTACTTTTTGTATAAAACGTATACATATAGCATGGGTTTTCAAGTTTTTGCAAAAAAAAAAATTAAAAACTGAAATTTTTTATTCGAATATAAAATTATATCGTATTTATTTTAATTTTATTTAAATTATGTTTTACCAAAAATTTATTTTTATATATTTTTAAAATATAACGTATAGTTTTATCAACACCTTGATTATTGGATTGAATATTGGATTGAATTTGGTTGATTTACGCATACATATTTTTTTGTCTTAATTTCTTTCTAGATTTCGAATATGGGTTCTAGGAGGAGAGTACGAACCAATGAGGCTGGTGAAAGCTCCAACATCGATGAAGATTCTACTCATCCCAACTTCACTTTACTCTACCAAAAGTCTCTTCGAAACAAAGACGCCTATACCAACTTCAAGATTTTTCAAGATCATGCTATCTGTCGTTAGCGTATTGTCTCTATACCCTTTTTGGATTCCGAACACTTTCAATTTTGCTATCTTGAATGATTAAGGCGTTGGAATTTCATGTTTTTTTGGGCTTATCTAGTACTTTGTAGCATAACATAGCTCTTCTCTTCTATGCCAATGCTCGTTGTATCTCCAATAGCGGTCAAGTGGTTGCCATTGTGTCCTATCTAATGGGGAAGAAGTTTAGGGTTGATCCGGAAACCTTGATCAATGTTTTCGGGTTTGAAGATGAGGGAATTTCGGGTGAGAACTCATTGGGACATACCCTTGGTGGCTCCGTCATGGTCCTTGATGCTCATGATCACAATCTCATGGTCTCGTGGTGGTTTTGTCTTTCCGGAGGAAAATTCTCCAACATCCGGCAAGTGGACAATTTTTGGGTTTGATGCTTTCGTGAGAGATGTTAACCAAATCTTTTTCAAATCATGTTTGCCGAGATGGTGTGCCTTGTCCAAAATCACAACTCGGATCTTTTCACCTCCTTCACCAATGGCACCGCCTTAAGCTACTTGTTCTCAAAGTTGGGGATCGATTGCTCTCTTGACTATTCAGAACCTCTCAAAGATCCCATCGATAAGCGCACACTTCTCAGAAGCAAATTTCATTTCATTGATGGAGAGTGGATTCATGTCGAGAATCCTTCTCAAGTTGCTACTCTCGAACCTCAACCTCATGTTGCTCCACCAAACAACGAAGCTCTTATGACTTTTCTTACAGAGCAACTTAATGGCTTGCGCACCCACATGGACTCCGGCTTTGCCACTCTTGACACTCGCCTCACTTTCGTGGAGGGACGTATCAAAAGTGTTGAGAATCGACTCACTTCGGTTGAAACTCAACAAACCTCTATGGACATGTCCTTTACCGGCTTCTATGGCGAATGGAGATGATTTCGAAGGAGCTCGGCCAATGATCAAGATGAAGATGATGACGAGCCTTAGATCTTTGCATTCCATTGCATATCATCTAGTTTAGGATTTCCCTTTTTATGCACCTATTTATGTTTTTGCTTTAAGACCTATGCTTTGATTTATGTTTGGATATTATGTTTTAAGTTTTAAGGTTCAGATATTATGTTTGGAGACTTATTTTGCTTTGGTTTCTAATGCTTAATGAAATTATGTTGCTTTAGTTTTGCTTTGCCTTGTGTTATATCGTTTTATCTTTGCCTTCATTGATTTTGATCTAACAAAAAGGGGAGAAGGGTTAAGCTAAAATTTTCAAAAACCTAGCTTCAATTTAGAGAGAGTTTACTTAAAAATTTACTTTGGTTTTGTTATATCAAAAAGAGGGAGATTGTAAAACTAATATTTGATTTTGATGTAACAAATAATCCAAAGACTAAATTGTAAAATAAATAAAATTTTAAGTAATCAAAATACTTGATTTTGACAAGTAACATTTATACTTAAAATGTTTTGAAGTTAAAACTTAAACCCCATAAAATTTTCTAAGTGTTTCAAAGCCAAAATATACAAAATTGCTCAGGCGTTTCGAAACACCCTCAAAGTGTTTCGATACGTTTTGCCATTGGAAACGTCTGTTTGAAACGACTCACACCCATTTCGATACAACCTTCATCTGGGATTTTGATTTTTAAGTATTGTTTCGAAACGACTCATACCCGTTTCGATACAGGGGTTAAGTAATTTTAAAGGGCATTAAATGAACTAGATGTTACTTGTCAGAAACTAATTTTTTAAGATTTGGTTAAGTGTTTCGGTACACCCCTAGGCTTTTTTGAAACACCCATTTATAGTTTCAAAACGTTTTGATACATCCCTTAGTTGTTTCGATACGACCCTCTTTTTACATTTTACAGTGTCAAACTGTTTCGATACGGCCTATAGCCGTTTCAATTCGGGGCCTTTTTACACACAACGACTCTTTTTCTTTATTGGTGTTCGTTTCGATACATGGGCCTCGTGTTCCGATACGGGTAGTTGAAGAACATCATTTATGGAGGGAAGAGAGAGCCCCAACGGCTCTATTGATGATCTCAACCACCCAAACGGCTAGAAATCAATGAGAAGGTATACAAACAAGTCTCCAAAGCACCAACAACAACTATTGAACCTTCAAGCAACATCAAAGCATTCAATCCAAACCCTTGCGCCTTTAGTGTCAAATTCTTGTACCCAACTCATTTGAAAATTTTCATTGTAAATCTTTTTAGAGTTTGGGGAGCGTTTATGTGTAATTGGGTAAACAATTAGCCTTTGAGAGGTATAATCAAAGTTTGCCTATCTTCCTTTATAAAAGAGTGATATTGGGTTAATCTTTGGGTTGAAAGATTGATCGATTTGTAAGGTTTCCTCCTAAGCCGAGAAAAAGGGACGAATTCAAGTTAGTTTATTATTGAAATCCTTAGTAAATGCTGAGGTCGTGGATGTAGAGCTTGTTCGAAGCTTGAACCACTCTAAAATTTCCTTGTCTTCATTTTTAAATTATCCATTTGCACCCTTTAATTTTTATTCCACCAATTCACCCCCTCTTGGTGATTAGCCATCATTTGATCAACTCAACAAAAACGTTCAATCAACCCCCTGTACTTTCCTTCCTTCATACAAAGTACCCCTGCCCATAACGCCATTATGTGCTGACTTGGCATGAGATCCTACATTGGCAAATTTTTGAAAGTACAGGGGGCAAATGTGCCATTATCCTTGAACAAAAGTAAAACTTTACAAATTTTATTGATAGATCAAGTACATATGTATAACACATTTACACCAGTATACATTATTTGTAACTATAACCAACTAACTTCAATTTCGAGTTTGAATTGAAAAACAAATTTTTGAAGAGACATGGAACCCCATGCAGGAAATCAAGTTTTTCAAGCTCCCATTCAAACTCGAAATTGAAGTCAAAAGAAATGGAATGCTTATGTGGCGTTAAAGCTCATGTTTGTGTTTTAAAAATGAGGGAAAATCTCGAACAATTTTTCTATGGGTGCAGAAAATTTGAAGAGGTAAAAGGCTCAATTCTTTAGGGTAATAGCTTCTTGCAAAATAATTCAGAGAGATGTTTAATAGATTATAGGTTATGGTAATGTGTTTTGCAGGGAAAAATGTTATTTTTTTTCAAATGGCTTGAACAGTCTGAATGTTCTAGAATTCGTTCTGAAAATGGATTTGAAGAAATAATGAGAGAGAACCAAAATTTAGTTGTTGAGATAAGAGAATTAAGGACTGAAATCACATGATTGAAAGAAAATAGAAGTGTTGAAGCAATGAGCAACTTGTTGAAGAAGGTTAACAAATTGAAAGCTCAAAAAATTGTCCAAGAAAGTTTTGAACCAAAAAAGATGGATAATCACATTATACCAATATGGTTTAGGTTCGATTTTTATTTTGTTGGTTGTTGTAATAGTTTATGTCTTATGGTGAAAGTGAATTTGTGTTGTTTATTGCAAATTGTTAGTTAGTTTATCAAACTAAAGAATAATATATACCTGTTAAATCGGTAGAATTTATACCGGTGTAAGTTAGTCATAGTTAGTTAGTTAGCTGTAGCTTAGTAGAACTTATACCTGTGTAAGTTAGTCATAGTTAAGAATAATATATACCAGTGTAAATGTGTTATATATAAGTACTTGATACATCAATAAAATTTGCGAAGTTTAACTTTTCTTTAGGGATAATGGCACATTTTCCCCCCTGTACTTTCAAAAATTTATCAATGTGGGGTCTCATGCCACGTCAGCACATAACAACGTTATGGGCAGGGGTACTTTGTTTGACGGAAGGAAAGTACAGGGGGCTGATTGAATGTTTTCAAAGTACAAACCACACATTGGCAAATTTGTGAAAGTACAGGGGGCAAATGTGCCATTATCCCTTTTTTTAATCGACTTCGAGGGCATAATTGATTTTCTTTCCGATTTCATGGGCTTAATTAATTTTAATTGAAAGTTTGATAAATTATTTAATCTCTAAACTAAAAAATAAGAAATTATTAAAATTTCAAATAACATTAAAATATTCATAAAATATTACACATAAAAACACTATAATGAATTAAAAAATAAGTAAAAACATAAAATTAAAAATATCAAAAAGTTATCAATATAAAAATATCAAGATTTAAAAATATTTATAAACCATGAGAAAAGTCAGCGACTGGTTCTAGTTATACTAAGCCTACTAATATTCCTTGAACATGTTTTCAACGGAATCTTCATTGTATTAGAGTTGTATTAAAACCAAAATTCTCCTTCGTTTTTCTAAATCAAATGTTAATGAGCATTAATTTGAGGTATAAAAGTGAATGAAAATTTGAGTTTTGTTGTTACTATAATACAAAGTTTATTTCACTAAAAATTTGTTTGACGAATGATAATATTCAAACTAACAAAGTCGAATACCTTTTTGATGAAAGTGTTAATTTTTGTAATACTTTATAATTTTTTTGATATTTATATTTTGATATTATATAATTTCTATTACATTAATTTTTATATTAATTTTTATTTTGAATATTTTATTTATTTTTATTAAGTTTATGGATTTAAAAAATTGAAGAATATTTTGATTTTTTGTGAGAATTCTCACTTTGTTTATTTTTAAATTTTTAAGGACTCAAAGGATATTTACATTAATTTGTTAATCGTTTTTTCATGTATTCTATTTGTAAAAGTTAAACTCAAAAAACCAAATTATTTATTCAATTTTATTCAAAAACTACACAGTAAATTAATTACACTAAGTCATGCTTATATAGAGTAGGTGTAGAGGAGGGGACGGTGTGTGAGATGGCCGGGCTGTTAAGATGTTACATGGGCACATTACCGATGGTATATCTTGGGTTACCACTAGGAGTGAACCCCCGTAGTTTGAGTATGTGGGAGCCGTTGTTGCAACACTTTCAAAAGAGTTTGGCAGGGTGGAAAAGGTACTCGCTCTCGTTCCCAGCTCGACTGACTTTATTGAACTCATTGTTGTCTGCGCTTCCGATATATTATATGGGCATTTTTGTGGTGCCAAAGGGTGTTATCAAACGTATTGATCGTATCCGCACGAGTTTTCTATGGGGAGGTACGAAGGATCGTCGTAAATTGAGTAGAGTAAGCTGGAGGGTGGTGTGTAGACCGCAGAAATTTGGGGGGTAGGGAGTAGTGGATTTGCACCAACATAATTTAGCTCTCTTGGCAAAATGGCATTGGCGTTTTGCGATCGAAGGCACATCTTTGTGGAGGGAGATTTTGGTTGCAAAATATGGTGAGGATGTGTTGCGTAGAAGGGTCTCGCGTGGGCACAAAAGGGCTATGTCAACGGTATGGCGACAGATTGTGGAAGTGCAAGAGGAGGTTTATGTTAATCATTTTATGGGTTTGTCTAATTTTGCATGGTTAATTGGGAATGGGAGGAAGGTGCTATTTTGGCGTGGTAGATGGTGTTTGGATGTGCCATTATGCGAGGTATTTGCCCGTCTCTACCGGATTGCTGTGAATAAATGGGCGTTGGTTGTGGGTTATGCACGTACGAATTCGTTGGGACATGCGGATTGGGGTGAGTTTTTCTCGAGACCGTTACGCTCTTTTGAAATGGCCTAATTATGGGAGTTGAGATGTGTGGTAGGGGCGACGGTTTTAGTAGATGAGGTAGATGATAGGTGAGTGTGGAAACATACATCGACGGGGAATTTTTCGGTGGCAAGGTTATCTAGATTAATGGCGTTTTTTGGTTTGGAGGGGGACTCGGATAGTGCGGGTATTTGGTCTTTTCTTATACCGCCGAAGGTGCAGTGTTTTGTATAGTTTGTGCTTTTAGAACGTTTGCCTACGTTATGTTTGCTGTAGGAGCGAGGGATGCAGCTGGATGTGCAGGACTTTTCTTGTCGTTGGTGTGGGGAAGGGGAGGATGACGCAGATCATATTCTTTTCCGATGCCCGTGGATGTGGATGATTTGATCGATGTTTTTCGCATGGTGGCAGGTGGAGGTGGTATGCCCTGCGTCGTTAGTGGGGTTTGTGTGCATCGTTTTGGATAGTTTTTTTCCGGGGGGCGGTACGACAATGGTGGTTAGCAGGGTGTGCTGCAGTTCTTTGGTCGATGTGGTTAGCGCGTAACGACATGATTTTTAATGATAAGAGGGCGTCGACTACCGAATTATTTTTCCTGATCAAGTTGCGTACGTTTTCTTGGGTGAGTGCGCTGGATTCTAACGCTATACTTGTTGAATCTGTGTGGTGGGATTGTCCTTGGTGGTGTGAGGGGATTGTGCGTTCAAATGGACCTCGTGTGGGTGTTACATGGACGCCACCGATGGTGAATATGGTGAAATTTAATGTAGATGGCTCGGCTAGGGGGAAACCAGGGCCTGCGGGTTGTGGTGGAGTGTTACGTAATACACAGGGACATGTGTTGGCGCTCTTTTCAGGGCCGTTGGGGGTGCTAGATTCGAATGAGGCTGAATTACATGCGATATGTTATGCGGTTGAGTCGCTTGGAGGGTCGCAATGGGGTAGTTGGCCTTGCATAGTTGAATCGGATTCTTTGGTGGCCTTATCATGGATCCTTAATGTAGCGAGTAGGCTGTGGAAGTATTATTGTTTATTTAGGCGAATCGATGCTGCACGGGTAAGGGTGACTTGCACGTTTCAACATGTGCACCGAGAAGCGAATGGTATTGCCGACAAGTTGGTTAAAGGGGTGTGGATCGTCGGGGCTGGTTATGCGTGAGACTGTAGCAGGGTGGCCGGGGTTGGGGTTCGAGTGCGGGCAGTGCTGGGATAGGGTGCGGCTGGGATGCTATGCCGTGTTGAGTGCTGTCCGAGGGGGTGTGTGTGAGTTGTATGGTTCGGAGTTTCGTTCTTTTTGTCCATCTTGGGTACTCTTTTCCTCCAACTAGGTGTAGGGAGGTTTTTCATGAGGCCCGAGTTTGGATGTTGTGTATGATTTTCTTATTAATAAAATCATACGATTGAGCAAAAAAAAACTTGACTTTAATGAATCATTTATCTAGTTTTAATTTTTAAAAATTTTAATAATTTCTTAAATTCTTTTTTAGCTTAAATATTAAATAAGTTATCAAACTTTCAATTAGAATTAATTATGCCACTAAACTAAAAAAAAAAAATCAATTATGCCATCAAAGTTGGTTAAAAAATAATTCAGACTCTTTGCCACGTCACAATCACAACATGTATTATCACGTCAGTATTGAAAATCGCCACATAAACATTGTAACTATCTATGTCGATCAAAAGGCAAAATTGATGCAATTGAATGATTTCGTGAACAAAATTGATGTAAAAAAATAAAGACAATATTACTAATTTGAGTTTACTACATGAGCAAGTTTACCCTTTAACCAAAAATCTAAATTAGATTTATTTCATTTACTCATATTTTTGTTCGTTAATAGTATACACCATTAATACGCCAAATAAAAACCCCTTAGGTTTTTTTTAAATAAAAATGGTTTTCATATATATATATATATATATATTCTATTCAACAATTTTATTTTTCTTGATTTACGAAGGAATAAATTTATGAAATAAATTTTAATAAATACGTTTGTATAAACTTGGAATTTAGTTTATGGTTTATGAATTAATGGTTTAAGTTATATGGTTTGAAATTTATAACGTTGGGTTAGAGTTTAGTATTTATAGTTTAATATTTAATATTTAGAATTTAAAGATTAGAATAAAAAATTTAGATTTTAAAGAATAATTATTTAAATTTTTTTAAAATTTAATTGTATCACATCATAACCTAAAACTTAATATAAGAAATAAAACCTCAAGTACAATTTTTGGTGAAACAGGCCCAAATATTGGGCTTTTAGTTGTACTTCAAAGTTACGAGGTTATGATGTCGAAACTTGATTAGGTTTATCATTGTCTAACACTTTCTCAAAAGTCAACTAAGTTTTGGTTTAATAATAAAAATATTTTCTAAAAAGAGAATTTATCATGTTTAAATCTGTTTTTTAATAGTCTAAAAGTAGTTATAAGTAGGGTTGTTAACGATCGGTTATCCGTACCGGAACGGCTTATCGGTACAGTTACCGGAATGACAATTTTAATATTTTGTGAACCGTTACCATCTTGTTTAAATCAGTCACCGTCTAAATGGTTAACTGATTTATTCGGTACGGTTACTCGGTTAACCATAAACTGTTTATATTTAGTATTATAAATAAGTAATGTATATTTATTACCACTTGATAAATTCACATTTTCATTTTTCAGCAAATATATAAAACGTGCACCAATGGTCCAACACCAAACTGTATTCTCAGCTTAAATTGATAATATTTTAGATTGCAACTTAAGTTATTATGATTTTGTATAATATTTAAGGTTGCAACTTAAATTTTAAGTTGCAACGAGAAATGTTATCTAAGTTTTTAAATTTTAGGTTGCAACCTAAAATGTTATTTATAATAGAAACATTTTAAGTTGCAACAAAAAATATAATGAAATATTAGTAATAATCAATAAATTAAGTATAATTATTAAATTAATTTTAAACTTTTCATCAGTTTTTTCGGTTAACTATTTAGCCAAAATTCGTAACCGTTCTCGTCCCGTTTAACTGCTAATTTTATCAGTACAGTTACCGTACCATTTCGACCATTTTTTACTGGTACAATTACCTACCATTTAATTCGATTTTTTTATTTTTTAATACGGTACATCAGTTCGGCTTTTTTAAACACTTCTAATTATAAAATAATATTTGTTCATGTATAAATCTATTTTAAATATATTTTAGTGTGTTAGTTTGAATTTAATTTTTATCTGTAATGATTGATTTTATTAAATTTTTTAAGGATTTGATTTACTCCATTAATTATCACTTGTTCATAAAAAAATCAAATTATAGGACCCACCCATTGTAGGTTGTGAACCGCTAAATGTGGACATGACATTAGAGACTTTTGCTTTCCATAACCCTTAGCCACAAGTGGGGTTAATTATATATGAACCATTAAACCACCCAAATTAAATAAAATTAGTGATAAAAAATTATATATCAACTTATGTTACCTCTCCTAAACCATCAACAATGGAAGCCTATTATGACAAGGTTTTGTCCACTACTATCATTACTTTCTTCCGCAACATCGCCTGAGCATTTATTTTTTTTCTTAGGTTAATTACCCCGTTCATACATAAACCATATAAAATTCTCATTTTTATATATTTATTTTTATTTTTCTCTCTCTTTCATACATTAACTTTGTTGTCGTCAACGAGTTTATCATTTTCCGTCACGGAAGCTGTCGTGCCCGATTGGCCCATACATATTCTGACACGTGTCATTTTTTTAAAATCCTTTTTTTTCTTTTCTACTTGTTATTTAGAAATATTATTTTACTATTATACCCTTTCCTTTTTTATTAAATTGAAAATTGCAGGTATGCAAACTCAAATTGCCGCGTCGAGGTTTTGGGGGAAGAAGATTGCAGGTCTGTAGAGAGTTTAAATGAAACATTGCAACTATTTTAGCTTAATTTAGGGTTTTGATTGAACTTTTTTTTGTTTTATTTTAGGGTTTTATTTCAATTTCTTTGAGTTGCAGTTGAAATATATTCAGACTCAACAGACAATGTCGTCGTTTTCTTCAAACTCAAGAAAAGGTAATTCAAACTTCGAAATTGAATGTGATTGCAGGTAAAGGGCTGAAATTCGACCTTCGAAAAAGGAATTAACCAAGGCCAACGATTCTTTGGTTGCCCAAGGTGGTTTGAGGTAAATGAGTTCGTTTATATTTTTTTCTTTCGAATATGTTAAATTTTGAGAGAAAAAATTAACCAAAGGCCACTAATATGAATGAGTTAAATTTACTGTAATTATTTGTTTTATACTTTCATAAGGATGGATGTAATTTCTTTCGTTGGGTTGATGACAACGATGAAGATACACATAGAAAGAATATGCTTTTGGAGGAGATTAGTAAAAATAACATGTTGCTGAGGGAGAATCGAGAAATAAAGATTTCCCAAGTATTAATGAAGTATAAAAAAGATTGTTGTGTTAGGGACATAGATTGTTCAAAATTACTAGAGGTGGAGGAGAAATTGAGGAAGGCAAAGTGTGAAGCTTTTATGTACAAGATTGACTTGTTTTTTGCTTAACCAAATGTTTAGGCTTACAAAAATCAATAACCAAATGTTGAGTGCATAAAAGTTCTATATTTTAGCCCTCATTTATCCATATTATTGATGCACTCAGGCATGTTTAGTTGCATTTTAGGATAAAATTTGCATAAACATCACAGATAGATAATTTTGCACAGATACTGCTGATTTCGGTCAATTCTTGCAGGTATCTGTCGTGGCAGAATCCAGGGCTGCATCGGAACAGAAGATAACTGTCGTGGCAGAATCCAGGGCACCAGAGGAACAGAAGATAACTGTCGTGGCAGAATCCAGGGCAGTAGAGGAACAGAAGAGCTGGAGTGAAGAAAATTGCCTCATACATCACTATCGTGACAGTTGTCGTGGAAGATGTCGTGACAAAAGTGGCGACAGTGTTGAAGCAAACTGCCTTATAACTCGCTGCCGTGACATATGCCGTGACAGAGGTGGCGACAGTGAAGACAACAGAGATGGAAAATGCGAAGTGGAGTTCGACTGATAGAGGATTTCAAGCCTAATTTTTAGAGACCACTCGCATAATTTTTGGAGCCCAGAAGCATAAGGAAGGCCTTGCCCAAAGTTTGAGGAGAAAATCAAAGCAAGAAGATAGGGCAAACTAAAGGACGTTTATTCAGAGATTTAGTCTTTAATGAATTGTACTTTAATTCGAACTAGTATTCTTGGCCATTAGAAAAACTTACACCCAAGGCCTATATATATGTTTGTATCTCGACCTAGAGAAAAATAACCTAGTTCCTAGCCGTCTTCCATCACAAACCCCAGATTTTCCCCTTCTCTATCATGTTCTAAACCTTCCCCAAGGCTAAGGGTTGATCTTGTAAAGTAGTTGTAAGGGTTAAACTATTTCTTAGGATTTTTTGAAAATCAATAAAACTTCAAGTTTATTTACTCTGGTTTCAACATTTCATAAGAGTATCGGGAGAGCATTGTGAGGTTATTCATTTACTAAATATCGGGAGAGTTAAGTATACGAAAGGAGTAAATACAAGTTTTCCAGTTTATGGTTAAACTATCTTGGCCTAGGGATAGATACAAGGGTAAGCAGATAAAGAAGAATTCACAACCATCGGTGTTCATCATTTGATTAACGCCGGGAGGTATTATCCAAGACGTGTTCGCCGACAGAACTTGGACCTAGGGATAGGACGAGTCACAATAGGGGTTCTTGCCGAACTTGAAGTACAGAGTTGTTGATCGCTGCCGCGACAGCAACAGACCTCTGCCGCAGCAGGTGCTGCCGCGACAGGCCCGACGACAGACGCAACAGAAAACCTTTGAACAGTGCAATACCTGCACTACTAAGCAAATCAATAACAGCCCACTTTATCAATCTGATTCCTTCATCTATTTTAGTTTATATTCAAGATTATTCAAAACTCTCTATTCGATTTATTTCTTTTCTTGTGCAGGAAAATTAATTATGAAGTTGTCTCAATCCCTGTGGAGACGATATCTTTTATACTATAACTTGACACGGGTGTACACTTGCGCTCCAATTTAATAGGACTCTTTTACATGCATCACCAAACACATCCTCATAAATATAAGTTAAGTTAATCTGATACAAAATAGCAGTTCAACATACATTCAATAACTTGACAGTACAAAAAGTGTTTTAAAAGTTTAAATGACCATAGTCTTCTTTGTTTGACATGAACAAAATAAAAAATCATAAGCTCGTCTCACTTTCAAGGTTGTTTCCTCTTCAACACCCTTTCTTTGACATTAACATCATCCATTTTTCTTTTCTGCTGAATAGGTTCAGTCTCAGATGGTTTAATCCTAGACTGTTTGCCCTTTCCCTTGGCCTGCACATTTGGTGGTTTGATTTTTGTTGAACATACAGTTGGTGCTGATCTTTGTGTAGGTATATCTTGTTTGGGATTTGTTGTGGAAGATTTAACATTCTTCTTAAAGGCATTACTATTGTTATTTTTTCAGCCATTACACTTTTTGTTTTGCACCTATCACATATAAATTCCAACATGAATGAGACAAAAAATATCATATAATATTCTCAAAACAACAATTAAAATATAGTAAGGGAGGAGTACTTACCCTGTTAAAAAGAATCTTTCAGACAAGCTCACTAACTTTGTCAAGATCTCCACCAGGTTCGAATCTCTAAAAGAAAAAGAAAAAAATAATTTGTGGCAGAGAAACTCAAACCTACCAGAGAAAGCCTTAAAATCCTTAGATTTGAAAACCCTAACAATAATCGCAACATTGATTTCACTTAAATAAAACAAAACCTAGAGACTTGAAATCCCTATTTTGAATCTCTATTTGAAAACACAGATGAATCCCTATTTGAAAACCTAGATAAAATCAAGAAGGATTATGAAAACACGAACTCACGCGATCGATTGCCTTCAATCTATGTTGAAATCCCTATTTTGAGTAGTTGAAATCCAGTTGAAATTATGAAATTTCTAATTTTAAACCGTTGAAATCCCTAAAACCCTTTTTGAATCGTGTTAATTATGAAAGAATAAACCAGAGAGTTAATTTGTGAAAAGAGGGAAGGGTATAATAGTAAAATAATTTTTTTAATTAACACGTGGAAAAGAAAAAAAAAGAGAAGTGGGATTTTTTTATAAAAACTGCCATGTGTTAGAATATGTATGGGCCAACCAGGACACGCCAACTATTGTGATGAAAAAGGGTAAACCCGATGACAACAACAAAGTTCATGTATGAAAGGGAGAACAAAAAAAAGTAAATGTAAGAAAGTGAGAATTCGGTATAGTTCATGTATGAATGGGGTAATTAACCCATTTTTCTTCTTTACTCCCAATTTGCTATGTGGCGTGATGTGGATGTGATTTGTGGGACCCAAATTAAGTCGAGGGATATACGTGTTGGAATAAGGGTTTGTGTCAGTGTCCACGTAGAATGCAAGCAGAGACGGACTCAGAAATTTATGTTAAAGTGCGAACCTGTAAAAATATAAAGGAGTCGAACTTATAAAATTTTAGGAATGGCGAAAACATATATGAATTTTAAAATTTTCTAAATCATATATGAATTTTAAATTTTTAAGGGAACTACTGCCTCCTCCAGCCCCCTCTGGGTCTATCACTGAGTAGGGACCCACACTTTTAGATGGAAACTTGGTGTAGTAAAAAAAGAGATTATTATATAAACCCAACATACCACGTCTTTTATAGTTCCATCCACTAAAATCAGTCAACTTATCTATTTTTTCTTCATGTCATTTTTTAAAGAATCTTCACATTTTTTTAACCATGTAAATAGGAAGTGAGTGAAAGTTAATTATGAGTGGACTAGACATGTTCAAAAAATTGTGAGTGGATTAGTTACATGTGGAAGTATGTGGGGTGGGGCAGTTGCCCTCCACCCCCAAAATTTTTTTCTTCAGATTTGACCTTCTATATAAATTTCTTTACAAATTAATTTATTTTTGAATTTGCTTCTCACTTTCAAACATTTATGTTTTTCCCACAACTCCAAATTATAGTTTCATCCCTGGTTACATGAAAAAAATAATTAATTAAATCACTTTTTTACTGGATGAGACCATAAATAACATGAGCAGCCATGTCTATGAAATAATTTTTTCAAACAAAATGTTTGCGGTGGGCTCCACTAAATTAAGAACAGAATGAATTATGATGTGGATATATCATATATCTAATCAATGTCATTTTGAATATTTTATATAGGAAAATGCGTATTACGTGAAATACGGGCATGACCAATGACAGAGCTATTCAGGGATAGGGATGGGCAATTGCCCCCCACCCCGAAAAAAATATTTTTCATTTTTGTCCTCCTATATAAATTGTTTTATAAATTAGTTTATTTTTGAATTTATCCCTCATTTTCAAACATTTATGTTTTTCCCCTAACCCCAAATCCTAGTTTCGTCCCTGGTTACATGAAATTAATTAATTAAATCACTTTTTACTAGATGAGACCATAAAGAACATGAGAAGCCATGTTTATTGAAATAATTTTTTCAAACAAAATGTTTGTTGTGGGATCCACTAACTCAAGAACATAACGAATTCTGACGTGGATATATCATATATCTAATCAACGCCATTTTGAATATTTTATATGGAAAAATGTGTATTGCGTGAAATTATTTTATGAGCCCGGCCAGTGACAGGGCTATTAAGGGATGGGGATGGGTAATTGCCCCCACCCTGGAAAAAATATTTTTTAATTTTGTCCTCCTATATAAATTGTTTTAAAAATTAGTTTATTTCTAAATTTGTCCCCCACTTTCAAAAAAATATATTTTACACCCTAACCTCAAATCCTGGCTCCATCCCTAGGTTTCGCTCACCACGTCATCTTTGGTCCATATCCACTAAAAATCAGCCAACTAATCCTCTTTTTACATGTCACTAATGCATTCATAATCAACTTATATGTAATCACCCACTCCCTATTTACATAGCATAAAAATGTGAATATTCATCTTTGGAATAAAAATGACATGAAAAAAAAAGAAATTATGTAGCTGATTTTTAGTGGATGAGACCATGGATGACGTGGTGGGCCGGGAACATATAATAATTTTTCATACTATATGCGTTCTAATTAACGTTAAAAAGAATCTTCATCTTGCTTACGAGCGTATATGAATAGAACGTTTGACGAACTATTTGTGAACTATTCTTATAGCGTTCATTTATTAAGTTAAATAGACGAGTATGAACAAAATTTTTATGTTCGTTTAATAAACAAACGGACACGAACATATGTGTGTTTGGTTCGTTTATGTTCACGAAGAAGCTCGTTTATTGGCTCATTATCGACTCGTTTATAAGCTCGTTTACCGATTCTCATTTTCCTTTTATTTTTTACATTTTAAATGTGGGTGAAGATAAGGACTAAATTGAACATAAAGTGAACTTTGGAGTTAAAACTTGAAGCTTAAAGAGCTTAAGGACTAGTGGTATAATTTCACCATTTTGGCAATAAATGAACATGTTCGCGAAACGTTAAACGAACATGTTCGTGAATGCTAAATAAACGAACATGTTCATGAATGTTAAATAAACAAACATAAACACCTTCAAAAACAAATAAACAAACACGATATCAAAAATTTAAACGAATACAAACTGAACATGAACACCTTCAAAAATAAATGAACAAACAAGAACATAGACTTGTTTGTTCAAGTTTGGTTCATTGCATCCCTAATCTTGCTTTTCTACTAGTTAACTATAAAATTATCTAAATTATACTTTTTTCATATAGGTCCTTAAATTATTTTTTGGGTCAAATATGTATCTAATGTTTTATTCCCATAAGTATCATAAGGTTTTTCTATCAAGAACCGTTAAAAATTTCCTTTACCCAATAAAAATGAGACATACAACTTATTTATTACTTTTCATTTATTTTTTCAAAATAAAAATAAAAAATTATCATTTTAAAAAAAACCCAAAACTTTAATATTTTTTAAAATCTTCAAATCCTTAATTTTCAAAATTCCTAAATCCCTAATATTCGACCACCGATGACCACTACTCATCCACTCACCCCTTTCTTCCCCCTTCTTCGTCAAAATTCATTGGCTAACCACCCCTTGTCACCGTCCTAAATTTACTAAATCACCAATACCTAAAATATTAAATCTTTAATTTCAAATCTCTTATGGTAGTTGACCACCACCGCCAAACCCGCCGTCGTAGGGGTTTGACGAACGAAAGGGTGAACGGAGGTGGTTGACTGGTGATTGAAGTGGGAGAGATTTGGAAATTTTGGGTTGTTTTGGGATTTTGAATTTTTTTAGGGTTTTAAGAAAATGAAAGAATTCATGATTTTTTAAACTAAAACACATACCACATGTCCGTATATAATTAGATAATAAAAAAAATTTAACGGACGTTGTAAAAAAACTTACAATAATTACGAAATGAAACGTTAGGCGGAAAAATAGCTTAGATATCTACATGAAAAAAAATTATAGTTTAAATATTCTTCTAACAATTAAGCCTTAACTATTTGGTATACATTATTTTATTGAAGGTTATCAGGGGCAATACAAAGAACATTAGAAGAGGAGGAATTACACAAACATTATGCTCAATTTTTCCCCACAAATATGGTACAAGCCAAATTATTTTCACAAATATTACACTTTAAACAGTAAAAGTGAAGATTATAAGATTTCCCACCGTCTTCAAACAATAAATTATTTTTTAAATAAAAAATATGAAAAAATAGAGGAATTAGGTTCCTTCTTCAATTATGAAAAAAAATTCAAAGTCGATGAGATTATCCACCATCTTCAAACAATGTGGGTTGACTGCATACATGTCCACGTGGCAACTATGCAGGTGGCTGGCAGGGGCAGGTTGGCCGTGACAGGCTTTGCATGCAAAGCATGCATGCATGCCTCGGGAAGAGTGGGTTTTTATGATTGGAGGGTAGTTTAGTGGGTTGAATGGTTGAGATTTAATTTTGATGTGTTAAATAGGGGTTAAGGTGAAAAATATTGTAGAAGAATTTTTTTTGAGAAGATAAGTAAAGAAAAATAAGGAAGAAGATTTGGAGAAAATATTGTAAGTATATGAGATGTGTATTTTATATTTTTAATTTACTAATATTATTTCACTAAATTTAATTTGAATTTTTAAATGGTACGTTATATTGTAGTTAGTATGAAAATTTGATTTTTATTTTTTAACTTTGTATTGATGATGATTAATATAAGTTTAATGTTTGATGTTTTGAATATTTTGTGTTAAATAGGTGGTTGAAGGTGAAAAAAATTGTAGAAGAAAATTTGTGTGAAAATTGAGTAAAGAAGAATAAGGAGGAGGAGGAAGATTTGGAAAAAAAATATAGTAAGTAGATGTGTATTTTAATTTTTAATTTAGATTCATTAGTAATATTATTATAGTCAGTAAGAAAATGTGATTTCTAAATGTTTGACTTAGTATTCATGATTAATATAATTTTAATGTTATTATTATGTATTTTAAATTTTTTAGTAATTTAATTTAGTTGTAAGTAAAGTAAGTTGTATTATTTATTTTAACTTTTTTAGAATTTAATTGCATGTAGTAGAGTTGTCGTTTAAGTGAATTTTTAATTAATGATGAATTATTGATTTAAATTTAAATTAATAAGTTGATTTAGTTATGTAATTTAAATGTGTAGTAGAATTTATATTTAAAATGCATGTATGTAGTATAATTCAAATTTAAACTAATAAGTTGATTTACTTATTATAATTTTAAATGTAGTAGAACTTATATTTAAATTGCATGTACTAGTAGTAGAAATGTAGCAAATTACATTTAGTTAAATTAAACTAAAAATATTTTAATTTTTTTATTTGATTATGATTATTATTATTTAATATAGTAGTGTTACAATTAGATTTAGTCCCGGGCTACTAATATTTTTTTACTTGTCATGTAGGTTTGTTAGAAGGATGGTCGATCAAGCTCCTCTGTTGAGATTACATCATCGAAACATCACTAGTCTTAGGGTTGATGAGATGATATAATTTTTTTAATAATTATTTTAAATGAAAGTCAATCACTTCTGTTTTTTGTAAATAATTATGTTTAAATTAATGCAATAATTACAAGATACGAAGGACACATTTAAATATTATCGGAGCATGGAAAAAAATTCCCCAAACGATATAATCATTCAATGGTTGCAAATGACGGGATTTTATCATGCAACATTTATTCGAGGGTACGAGTTGGTTTCAGGGTTGATTATCGCTCTAATTAAGCGTTAGAGACCGGAAACACATATATTTCATATGTCATGCGGATAATGCACGATCTCACTAGAGGACATGGTCATGCTTATCGGGGTATCGGTAAACGGGATGTCATGTGGATAATGCACGATCTCACTAAAGGACATGGTCACTAGAGGACATGGTCATGCTTATCGAGGTATCTGTTCATAGCAGGCGTACCGAAACGGTTGGACCCGTTTCGATACAGTCCTCTTGTTTCAGGCCAAGCGTTTTGATACGCGGGGAGGCGTTTCGATACCATTTTGCTACTGGAAATATGAGATTTTGAGGAGAAATTGAGGGTATCGAAACGGGCTCAGGTGTTTCGAAACGGTCTTCGTAGTGTTGACCACGAGAAGTTGACCGCTGAGGGCGTATCAGAATGGTAGACCAGCGTTTCGATACGGTCTCCTTGTGTTGACTTTGGCTAGTTGACCTAGTCAAGGCGTATCGATACGCTCTCTGGGCGTATCGATACGACCTGCAGTTTAAGTTAAAATGGGCTGTTTTGATTTGCTGTTTGGTTGCTCGCCTCGCTTGTTGCTTCCGCTGTTGTTGGTTCACATAAGACATATAATGCATCTAGACAAGATAATAATAAATGAAAAAGTTTTCTCGGGTTGTTAACCGAAGTGGAGCCTTAACGGATTTCGCCTCGGTTATCCCCATGTAGCCCGCTCGGACCGGTCAAGCGTCCAGACCGGGACGAGGGGGTTACACTTGTTGGTATCAGAGCCCGAGGTTTCCGAGACCTTGGGCAGGTAAGTGAGGTAAGTTAAATTCTTGTATTGCGATTGCACGGTGTTTGCTTGCTATGTAATTATGTTTGCTTGATTGATCGTATATGTATATTGTTTGAAGCATGTTGAGTAGAGTCTCAATTCTTCTATTACATCGAAAAAAGGATTTTGAGTGAGGGAAACATACTTGAGCCACTTGGACCCTTGCCCTTGCTAACCCTATGTTTGTATGTTGTTGTTGTTGTAGTTGTTATTTGTGAGCTGGTATGCCGAGGCCTAGAGGTAGACCGAGGTTGGTTCGTCAGGAACCCCGTGTTGCGACTCCTGTTAATGAGCTAGTGGTTGAGGTAGAGGCCCTTGTGGTAGAGCCTGCTGTTGGAGTTGGAGTTCCTCCACCACCACCACCACCACCTCTTCAGCCTGATGTGGGAGGCGAAGGTAGAGCTAAGGGAGCGGGACCTCAGGTTGGTCAGGGTGGCCAAGGTCCTGTGGGGATAGACATGGCTCCGCTAGTGCAAGCTATAGCGGGAGCGTTTCAGGCCGCAGTTGCCGGAGCTCAGGCTGCAGCTCAGTCGAGAGGAGAAGATGCAAGCTTACCTTTAGAGAGGCTTTGTAGCCTAGAGGCAGAGGAGTTCAGGGGATCTACACCTGAGAGGTCAGAGTTGTGGCTAGAGAAGACAATCCATATCTTAGCTTAGATGGGATATGTTGGGGCTCGTAAGTTGGGCTGTGTGGTTTCGTTGCTTCAGGGTGATGCCTACACCTGGTGGGTCACCATTAGTACCGGTGTGCCTGAGGCCGAGGTTAGTTGGAACTTCTTTGAGACTGCCTTCAGAAAGAGGTATTTGGGCCCTAGATATCTGGATGAGAAGAAGCGGGAGTTCATGGCTCTTGTTCAGGGAGATGCATCAGTGACTGATTATGAGATCCGTTTTGTCTGACTGAGTCAGTATGCTCAAGAGTTGGTTCATACTAAGAGGGACCATTGTGATCGGTTCAGGTATGGGCTTAATGGGGAAGTCAAGAGGTACACCTTAGCCACATATTATACTGATTTTGATGTCTTGGTCGCTAGGGCCAAGGACATCGAGCATAGCTTGAGGCTGACCAAGCGTGTAGGAGGATCCAGTTCAGGGAAGAGGAACAACAACTTTGATCGTGGTGATGCCAAGAGGCATCAGAGCAGTGGACATCTGTTTGATCATAGGCGTGGCGGTGGTCACCATGGTAGGGGCCATCAGGGCCATAGAGCTGGAGGGCGGTTGCCCGAGTGTGCCTGTTGTGAGAGACAACACTCAGGAGAGTGCTGAGGGAACTTTCATGCTTGCTGGAACTGTGGATCGAGAGACCACTTCAGAAGAGAGTGTCCGCATCAGGCGACACAGGCTCCTGCGAGAGCGAACGACTATCAGAGAGGCCGTGGGTGTGGTCGTGGTTACTTCCAGACAATTGGTTGATGCACTTAGGGTAGAGGCACCGAGGAATCTTACTCATGTTGTGGCAGTTCAACCAGAGGCCAGTGGACCAGCTAGAGTCTACGCAAAGAGTGTAACCCCCTCGTCTCGGTCTGGCCGGATGACCAGTCCGAGTAGGCTACACGGGGAAAACTGAAGCGAAACCCGTTAAGGTTCCCCCTCGGTTAGCAACCCTAGAAAATTTCTTTCGTTTTAATCTTGTCTAAAGGCATGTTAATTCTTAAGTGATCACGTCAGCGGAAAACATCGATAAGGAAACACATTTGAACCTCAAACCATACATTAAACTGTTCATTTTACATTTTAGGGCAGGCCGTACCGATACACCAACCAAGGGTATGGATACGCCTTGACTAGGTCAACTCAACAGTCAACTCAGGGAATACCGTATCAGCCCTTGAGCGTATCGATACGCCCTCCTTGGTCAACATCTCGTGGTCAACGAGATGTAACCGTACCATTACGCCTCAACACTGTACCGGTACGCCCTTAACTCCCCAAAAACACAGAATTCCAGTGAGCTAAAACCGTATCGATACACCCCCTTGTATCGATACGCCCAGCCACAACTGAATTCCAGTGAGCAAAGACCGTATCGATACACCCCCGGGTATCGATACGCCCAGCCAAAACTGAGCTCTACAGGCAAGACTTCAAATTTTAGCAAGACAACACCCAACCCAACTCTAAAGGCATTCTAGGACTTCCCTACCCACATACAAGCATTCAAGTATCAAGACTACAACCATGAATTAACATTTGAGGCATTGAATCTAACAAGAGCCATACAAATCAAAGGTTCCACACAATTCCACAAGAGAGCATACTTAGCAATAACAAGGCATCATACACATGACAACCAAACAAGAGCATCCATAGGCCAAGTTCACACACTCTTAGGCACATACAACTAAGCAATAGGATAGGCATGGTCATCAATCCATGAAATGAAAGCATAACACATCCATAATTTAACATGCTCAAATAACACAAATCACCTAAGGAGTTTGACACCAAATCCTACAACTCTATACCCCATCGTTTAGGCATTATTACAAATACAAATCATACTTGTCCTAGCTTGAGAACTCCAAAAGCTCCTCCCTTGCCCGCTTGCCTCCCGAACTCTAACGATCTGCATGTCAGAAACAAAAGAGAGCGTAAGCTAACTAGCTTAGTGAGAGAAGCTCTACAAATCCACAACATGCAGTTTTTCCAAAACACTTTTCATATGCAAGTAAAGAAATAGATGCACGAAGTGACTATCTCAACAACAATACATGGTTTGCACAAGCACAACCAACATACACACACGGCGGGACTACACATCACCGTTTCGACTAGTAGATTTCCAATGGGACTACACATCAAAGTACTTTCCTACTAGTCACTACTGGTGGGACTACACATCACCATAGTTTAGACCACCATCACGTGAGGCACGACTTCAACTCGACTACACATTAACAACTTACAATGCACATGATAATCACAACACATAACCATTCATCCTATCACAACAAACATAGGAGTAGAGAGGCTTACACTCGGGTTTAGGTGAACCCTCAAGGTCCCACCCAAACCCCAAAGGTTCCATGTCATGCACTATTCAAAGATTAACAAATCTACTCACCGTTGTTACCCAAGTGAAGACCGAAGACCAAGCTCAAGACTCTGAAATCTCCGGATTCGTCCCCGAAGCTTCACCAACCAATTTTATTGCCTCTAATCATTCCAACACAATTTAAAACAATCTTAAATCAGTCCACATTCCAATGTAGTTAACCCGGATCACAAACCAACACAAAACACCCAATTCCAACTAAAATCAAACCCTAAAATCCATATTCCCGAGCAGCCCCTAAACATACCCTAAAACCAATGATTCCAACCCTTAAATTACTCCCTAAAGCCTCCAAAACAACCCTTACATATAGTCTATCCATCAGCCCTCATATTTCTACATAAAACACCCCCATAACTCAACTTAAAACCTCCCAAAAATCTCCCCAAAACTAAAATCCGGGAAATTTAGCAAAACACTTTAAAAATCATATAAGTTGGGCCCTATGCTTCATAAACAACATATCTAACATTAATCGATTAAAATCTTTAGCTAAGAACAATAAAGGTACCATTTTTAATAAAAAATCTCCAAAACCTCAAACTTCAAAAACATGGGCAAATTGAAAACTAAGGGTATTGGCTTGAAGAGGATGATGATGACAAGTCAAAAACGAGCTTACCTTTGAAAAATCTTCAAGGATGAGTGAGCTATGGAATGGAATAGTAACCTAAGGAGGGGGAGGGGTTTTGTCGTGGGTTTGTTTGAGGGAGGGAGAAGATGAGTGAAATTTTGGGTATTTTAGTTCTTTTGTCTTATTTTTAAATCCAAAAGACCCATTTACCCTTAATGAAAAGGGAAAATATCAACAATATGAAATCCATGGCTTTTGGGCCTGATTTAAAATAAGCCCAACATAAAATCATTTGTTTTGAAAATACGAGGCCCATAAGATTATTTTAATTATAAAACCGAACTAGAAATAATATTAAAATATTATTTTCACCCGACCCCTAAACACGGGTGTTACAACTCTCCCCCACTTAAGGAATTTCGTCCCCGAAATTACCTGACGGAAACAAGTACGGAAACTGCTCTTGCATATCTGCTTTCCTTTCCCACGTGGCCTCTTCCACGCCTCTATGTCTCCATAATACCTTGACCAACTCTATAGTCTTGCCACGCAACACCTTGCTATCAGAAGCAAGTATCTCAACTGGTTCCTCGTTGTAAGACAAGTCCGGATTCAACTCTATTTCTTCTACTGGCATAACATGGGACGGATCTGATCTATATCTCCTAAGCATCGACACATGAAAGACATCATGGATCCTCTCTAATTCAGTCGGGAGCCTCAATCTATACGCAACGGGACCAATTCTCTCAACTATCACATAAGGTCCTATGAATCTTGGGCTTAACTTGCCCTTCCTCCCAAACCTCATCACCTTCTTCCAAGGTGAGACTTTCAAAAACACTTTATCCCCCACGGAGTACTCTACCTCTCTCCTCTTTAGGTCGGCATAGGACTTCTGTCGATCTGAAGCTGCTTTCAAACGATCACATATCAACTTTACCTTCTCGGTGGTGCCCTTAAGCAATTCGGGCATCGACACAAGCTTCTGTCCGGCTTCGGCCCAACAAATCGGGGTTCTACACTTCCTACCATACAAGGCCTCATAAGGAGCCATCTGAATACTCGACTGAAAGTTGTTGTTATACACGAACTCTACTAATGGTAGGTGTTTCTCCCATGACCCCTGAAAATCAATGATATAACACCTCAACATATCTTCCAATATCTGAATCACTCTCTCAGACTGACCATCTGACTGCGGATGATACAAAGTGCTGAAGTTCAACCAAGTACCCAAGGCTCGATGCAAACACTCTCAAATTCTAGCGGTAAATCTCGGATCTCGGTCTGACACAATCGACTTCGGTACCCCATGTAGTCTTACTATCTCACGAATATACAGTTCGACCAACTTGTCCAAAGTATAGGTACTATGAACCGGTATGAAGTGGGCACACTTAGTAAATCTATCTACAATCACCCACACTGAATTTTTCTTCGAAGGAGTCAACGGAAGTCCTGACACAAAGTCCATGGTGATATGCTCCCACTTCCATTCTGGAATTTTCAACGGTTGCAATAATCCTAAGGGAAACTGGTGCTCAGCCTTGACTCTCTAACAAACCATACATCTACTTACAAACTCGGCTACGTTCTTTTTCAAACCAACCCAATAATACTCTTCTTTCAATCATCGATACATCTTCGTGCTACCCGGATGCATAGCAAAAGGACTATTGTGAGCCTCATTCAAGATCGTACGCCTCAACTCGGCATCCTCCGAAACCACTATTCTATCCTTGAAACATAGGATCCCATTCTCCCCAAAACAGTACTCGGTAGGCCTATCTTCGGCTATGTCTTGCACGTGAGGTGCCAAAGACCTGTCTCGCAACTACTTCTCACGAATCAACTGAACCAATGAAGGCTTAACCTGGAGCTCAGCTATCAACCCACCATCTGTAGACACACTCAACCTTGCAAACATTGCTCATAACTCAACGGCCACCTTTCTACTCAAAGCATCGGCCACCACGTTTGCCTTTCCCGGATGGCACTCTATGGGGAGGTCATAATCCTTAAGGAGTTCTAACCACCTACGTTGCCTGAGGTTCAACTCTCTTTGAGACATCAAATATTTCAAACTCTTGTGGTCGGTGTACACGGTGCATTTCTCACCATAAAGATGGTGTCTCCAAATCTTCAACGCGAACACCACTGCAGCTAACTCTATGTCATGTGTGGGATAATTCTTCTCATGGACTTTCAACTGTCGCGAAGCATACTCTACCACCTTACCTTCTTGCATAAGTACACAACCTAGCCCTACGTAGGACACATCACTGTAAATCACAAACTCTCTCCCCGGTTCAGGCTGAATCAAGATAAGAGCTTCGGTCAAAGCTTTCTTCAATTTCTCAAACGCTTTTTGTCTTGCATCTGACCATTCATATGGAACATTCTTCTGTAGCAATTTGGTCAACGGAGCCGCTATTCTCGAGAACCCCTCAACAAACCTTCTATAGTATCCCGCCAAACCTAGGAAACTGCGGATTTCTATCACTGATTTCGGTCGTTTCCAATTCACTATAGCTTCTATCTTCTTGGGATCTACACTAATCCCACTAGCCGAGATCGCGTGACCTAGGAAGACCACCTCCCTAATCCAAAACTCACATTTTCTTAGCTTGGCATACAACTGATTCTCAAGTAGGGTATGAAGTACTAACCGCAAATGCTCATCATGTTCCTCCTCGGTCCTAGAGTATACTAAAATGTCATCTATAAATACTACCACAAACCTGTCCAAGAACTCATGAAACACTCGGTTCATCATATCCATGAAGGCTGATGGAGCGTTAGTCAACCCAAAAGGCATTACCAAATACTCATAATGTCCATAACGTGTACGAAAGGTTGTCTTCGGTATGTCTACATCCTTCACCTTCAACTGATAGTACCCGGACCTCAAGTCAATCTTCGAAAACACCGAAGCACCCCTCAAGTGGTCTAGCAAGTCATCTATCCTAGGCAAGGGATATTTGTTTTTCACTATTACCTTATTCAACTGCCTATAATCTATACACATTCTCATGCTACCATCCTTCTTTTTCACAAACAAGACCGGAGCACCCTACGGGGATACACTTGGCCTAATGAAGCCTCTATCAGTCAACTCCTGAAGTTGTGTCTTCAACTCTTTCAACTCTTTCGGTTCCATTCTATACGGATAAATCAACACCGGTGCAAAATCAGAATATGTCTCAATAGCAAACTCAACTGCTCTATCTGGAGGCAAGCCCGACAGCTCTTCCGGAAAAACACTCGGAAAATCACACACTGTTCTAATGTCCTGAGGTTTTACCTCACTCATATTCGGATTCATTACGTAAGCCAAGTAAGCCTGACACCCTGAACTCAACAACTTCTGAGCTTCCAAAGCCTACATTGGACAAGAACTTGACATTCTCCCCAACTACCACAACCTCAAAGTCATCAGTAAGCCTCAAGGAGACTCTCTTGGTCTCAAAGTCAACCCTAGCTCTATGCTCTACAAGCCAATCCATGCCCAAAATCACGTCAAAGCCATTGAAGGGTAACTCCATCATATCGACCGTAAATATGTGGCCCTGAACCATCAAAGGACACCTCCTATACACCTTCTTAACTACCACTGTATCACCAAAAGAGCTAGTGACATTTATACCTATTTCTAACCAATCACATGGTAACCCTAATAACCTTGCGTGCTCACCCAAAATATATGAATGTGTTGACCCCGAATCTATCAAAGAAAGCAAACTCAAGGACCGTAATATGAAATTACCTGCAATGACATCAGTGTCATTTCCAGCCTCTCGCTGAGCGTACACCCTAGCCGGTCCTCCTCCCTCGAGCTGGACTGCTACAACATGAGCCAAGTTCCTCTGACCCTCATTCATTGGCTGAAAGTTCCCTCGACCGCGCCCACGGCCTCTCTGATGCTCAAAGCCCCTAGCTGGAGCCGGTCCGCCCCTAACGGGGTGTGGACAATCGCCCCTCAAATGGTCTCGGGAGCTACAGTTCCAACACGCCCCAAACATACCCAATACACTCACCTGGGTGGCGTCTCCCGCACCTAGTGCACTCCAAAATGTGCCCAACAGCTCCCTGGCCCTGATGACCCTGACCATGGTTACCACCCCTAGGTCTCGTATCCGACTGATACCTCCTATCTCTATGTCTCTTGGCATGATCCCTATCCCAGTTCGCATGTCTCTTTCCAGAGTTAGACCCACCAGCACGTGCCCTAGAGCTTAGGTTATGCTCTATATCCTTGGCCCTCGAGACCAAGACATCGAACTCAGTGTAGTCGGAGGCTAGCATGTAGGTCTTCACATCTGTAGTCAACCCATATCTGAAAAGCTCACATCGCTCCTTCTCATCCGGGACCAATTCCGGTGCGTACTGGCTCAACCTCACAAACTGGACTTCATATTCAGACACGGTCCTATTACCTTGAACCAAAGCCATAAACTCCCTTTTCTTCTCATCCAAGTACTGAACTCCAAGGTACTTCCTCTTGAAGGCATTCCTGAAGAACTCCCATGTGACATCCGCCTCGGCCATACCGGAAATAACAGTGGTCCACCAAGTATACGCGTCTCCCTGAAGCAAAGAGACGATGCATCCCAACTTACGGGCATCCAAACACACCATCTGACCCAAGATGCGAGTAGTACTCTCAAGCCACCCTTCTGAACCCTCCGGAGACAACCCACGAAACTCAACTGCCCCCAAGTTACGAAGCCTCTCTAGGGGTAATCATGTCCCCGCACCTTGAGGTGGTGCTGCAGCTTGCATACCGGCCAAAGCTATCCGAAAAGCTCCGGCTATGGTTTGAATCAAATGAGCCACATCTGAACATGTCTGACCTTGGCCCGCTTGAGCCCCATTACCTCCCACATTAGCCTCAACCTGGGGCCCATTACCATCGCCTCCAACGTTTTCCCTATTACCATCGGGAGCATGAAGAGCAGGAGGCACATTCTCGGGTGCCTGGTCACCCGCTCTAGGCCGTCCCCTCGGTCTCACCATAGCAATTATAATAATCTAATACAGCAAACACACAACAACAAATGAAACGTTAGGTTAGCAAAAGAGCAATGACTCCGGTTCTCAAGCTCGTTAAACCAAAACAATTTCTCTTTTTATTTTTACAACAACGCCTAACAATGGGGACTTTGGACCTATTCTCAAGCATCAACAGAGTCATCACAACATGTAATCATACACCGTGCTAGCAACAAAATTTAGACATACATGGCAAAACACCCATAATACCTTAACTCACCTCACTTACCTGCTCGAGGTCTCGGAAACCTCAGGCTCTGATACCACTAAATGTAACCCCCTCGTCCTGGTCTGGCCGGATGACCGGTCTGAGTAGGCTACACGGGGAAAACCGAAGCGAAACTCGTTAAGGTTCCCCCTCGGTTAGTAACCCTAGAAAATTTCTTTCGTTTTAATCTTGTCTAAAGGCATGTTAATTCTTAAGTGATCACGTCAGCGGAAAACATCGATAAGGAAACACATTCGAACCTCAAACCATACATTAAACTGTTCATTTTACATTTTAGGGCAAGCCGTATCGATACACCAACCAAGGGTATGGATACGCCTTGACTAGGTCAACTCAACAGTCAACTCAGGGAAGATCGTATCGATACAGCCCTTGAGTGTATCGATACGCCCTCCTCGGTCAACATCTCATGGTCAACGAGATGTAACCGTACCGTTACGCCTCAACACCGTACCGATACGCCCTTAACTCCCCAAAAACATAAAATTCCAGTGAGCTAAAACCGTATCGATACACCCCATTGTATCGATACGCCCATCCACAACTGAATTCCAGTGAGCAAAGACCGTATCGATACACCCCTGGGTATCGATACGCCCAACCAAAACTAAGCTCTACAGGCAAGACCGTATCGATACGCCCAACCAAAACTAAACTCGTTAAGGTTCCCCCTCGGTTAGTAACCCTAGAAAATTTCTTTCGTTTTAATCTTGTCTAAAGGCATGTTAATTCTTAAGTGATCACGTCAGCGGAAAACATCGATAAGGAAACACATTCGAACCTCAAACCATACATTAAACTGTTCATTTTACATTTTAGGGCAAGCCGTATCGATACACCAACCAAGGGTATGGATACGCCTTGACTAGGTCAACTCAACAGTCAACTCAGGGAAGATCGTATCGATACAGCCCTTGAGTGTATCGATACGCCCTCCTCGGTCAACATCTCATGGTCAACGAGATGTAACCGTACCGTTACGCCTCAACACCGTACCGATACGCCCTTAACTCCCCAAAAACATAAAATTCCAGTGAGCTAAAACCGTATCGATACACCCCATTGTATCGATACGCCCATCCACAACTGAATTCCAGTGAGCAAAGACCGTATCGATACACCCCTGGGTATCGATACGCCCAACCAAAACTAAGCTCTACAGGCAAGACCGTATCGATACGCCCTACACTGCTAGTCTTCAAATTTTAGCAAGACAATACCCAACCCAACTCTAAAGGCATTCTAGGACTTCCCTACCCACATACAAGCATTCAAGTATCAAGACTACAACCATGAATTAACATTTGAGGCATTGAATCTAACAAGAGCCATACAAATCAAAGGTTCCACACAATTCCAAAAAAGAGCATACTTAGCAATCACAAGGCATCATACACATGACAACCAAACAAGAGCATCCATAGGCCAAGTTCACAGACTCTTAGGCACATACAACTAAGCAATAGGATATGCATGGTCCTCAATCCATGAAATGAAAGCATAACACATCCATAATTTAACATGCTCAAATAACACAAATCACCTAAGGAGTTTGACACCAATTCCTACAACTCTATACCCCATCGTTTAGGCATTATTACAAATACAAATCATACTTGTACTAGCTTGAGAACTCCAAAAGCTCCTCCTTTGCCCGCTTGCCTCCCGAACTCTAACGATCTGCATGTCGGAAACAAAAGAGAGCGTAAGCTAACTAGCTTAGTGAGAGAAGCTCTACAAATCCACAACATGCAGTTTTTCCAAAACACTTTTCATATGCAAGTAAAGCAATGGATGCACGAAGTTACTATCTCAACAACAATACATGGTTTGCACAAGCACAACCAACATACACGCACGGTGGGACTACACATCACCGTTTCGACTAGTAGATTTCCAATGGGACTACACATCAAAGTACTTTCCTACTAGTCACTACCGGTGGGACTACACATCACCGTAGTTTAGACCACCATCACGTGAGGCACGACTTCAACTCGACTACACATTAACAACTTACAATGCACATGATAATCACAACACATAACCATTCATCCTATCACAACAAACATAGGAGTAGAGAGGCTTACACTCGGGTTTAGGTGAACCCTCAAGGTCACACCCAAACCCCAAAGGTTCCATGTCATGCACTATTCAAAGATTAACAAATCTACTCATCGTTGTTACGCAAGTGAAGACCGAAGACCAAGCTCAAGAATCCGAAATCTCCGGATTCGTCCCCGAAGCTTCACCAACCAATTTTCTTGCCTCTAATCATTCCAACACAATTTAAAACAATCTCAAATCAGTCCACATTCCAATGTAGTTAACCTGGATCACAAACCAACACAAAACACCCAATTCCAACTAAAATCAAACCCCAAAATCCATATTCCCGAGCAGCCCCTAAACACACCCTAAAACCAATGATTCCAACCCTTAAATTACTCCCTAAAGCCTCCAAAACAACCCTTACATATAGTCTATCCATCAGCCCTCATATTTCCACATAAAACACCCTCATAAATCAACTTAAAACCTCCCAAAACCTCCCCCAAACCCAAATCCGGGAAATTTAGCAAAACACTTTAAAAATCATATAAGTTGGGCCCTATGCTTCATAAACAACATATCTAACATTAATCGATTAAAATCTTTAGCTAAGAACAATAAAGGTACCGTTTTTAATAAAAAATCTCCAAAACCTCAAACTTCAAAAACATGGGCAAATTGAAAACTAAGGGTATTGGCTTGAAGAGGATGATGATGACAAGTCAAAAACGAGCTTACCTTTGAAAAATCTTCAAGGATGAGTGAGCTATGAAATGGAATAGTAACCTAAGGAGGGGGAGGGGTTTTGTCGTGGGTTTGTTTGAGGGGAGGGAGAAGATGAGTGAAATTTTGAGTATTTTAGTTCTTTTGTCTTATTTTTAAAACCAAAGACCCATTTACCCTTAATGAAAAGGGAAATTATCAATAGTATGAAATCCATGGGTTTTGGGCCTGATTTAAAATAAGCCCAACATAAAATCATTTGTTTTGAAAATATGAGGCCGATAAGATTATTTTAATTATAAAACCGAACTGGAAATAATATTAAAATATTATTTTCACCCGACCCCTAAACCCGAGTGTTACACAGAGAGAGGCAGTGAATGACACAGATGTGATAGTAGGTAATTTTTAGTTACAGTCCATGTCTTTGCTTTCCTTAGTTGATTCGGGTTCTACGCATTCTTACATTTTGAGTGAGCATGCAAAGAAGTTAGATATACCTGTTGAGATTTTAGATGTAGGGATGCATGTGACTAGTTCCTTCGGTGAGACAGTTGTAGTTAGAAGGATGTATAGGAGGTGTCCGCTGAAGATTCAGGGTCATGTGTTTCCTGTTGATATGATGGAGCTTCCATTCTACGACTTTGATATTATTTTGGGTATGGATTGGTTGGTTGAGCACAGAGCTAGTGTAGATTTTGAGACAAAGAGAATTTCGTTGAAGCTCTTTTATGACTACGAGGTAGTGGTAGTAGGTGAGAACATTAAGTTCTTGTTGAATGTTGTGTCAGCATTAGAGGCTCATAGGTTGATGGACTCCAGTTGTGGGGCTTATTTAGCATATGTGATGAATCCGAATATGAGCGATGTTAGACCGAAAGATATCATGACAGTTTGTGATTATCTGGATGTGTTTCCAGAAGAGTTACCTGGTTTGTCTCCAGACAGAGATGTAGAGTTTGTGATTGAGACTGTCTCAGGGTCTACTCCAGTTTCCATAGCTCTGTACCATATGGCTCTGAAAGAGTTGAAAAGTCAGCTTCAGGAGTTGTTAGACAGAGGCTTTATTAGGCCTAGTAGTTCACCTTGGGGTGCTCCCGTGTTGTTTGTGAAGAAGAAGGATGGCAGCATGAGAATGTGTATCGACTATAGGCAGTTGAACCAGTTGACAGTAAAGAACAAGTGTATGTTGCCTCGTATAGATGACTTGTTTGATCAGTTGATGGGTGCCTCAGTGTTTTTGAAGATAGATTTGAGATCAGGGTACTATCAGTTGAATGTAAAAGAATGTGATGTTCCGAAGACAACTTTTATGACTAGGTACAATCATTATGAGTTCCTTGTGATGCCGTTTGGGCTCACGAATGCACCAGCAGCTTTCATGGATATGATGAACATAGTTTTCCAAGACTATCTATACCGATTCGTAGTTGTTTTCATAGACGAAATCCTTGTGTACTCGAGATCAAACGAAGAACATGATGAGCACTTGAGACTTGTTTTGCAAAGATTGATGAGTAATCAATTGTATGGGAAGTAGAGCAAATGTGAGTTCTGGATTCGAGAGGTTGTGTTTCTTGGCCATGTTGTGTCAGTTGAAGGTATCTGTGTTGATCCGAAGAAGATTGAAGCGATTGTTGAGTGGAAACAACCTAAGTCAGTGACTGAGATTATGAGTTTCCTAGGATTAGCTGGTTACTATAGGAGGTTCGTTGATGGCTTCTCTAGAGTAGCTGCTCCGTTGACTAAATTGTTGCAAATAGGAGTTAAGTTTGAGTGGTCAGAAGCGAGACAGAAGGCTTTTGAGAAATTGAAAGAAACTTTGACGAATGCTCCAGTGTTGGTACAACCAGTTTCAGGGAAAGAATTCGTGATCTATAGTGATGCTTTTTACGTAGGTTTAGGTTGTGTTCTGATGCAAGAAAAGAGAGTGGTTGCTTATGCTTCGAGACAGTTGAAGGTGCATGAGAAGAACTACCCTACGCATGATATTGAGTTAGCAGTTGTTGTGTTTGCGTTGAAGATTTGGTGACACTACTTGTATGGTGAGAAGTGCACGGTTTACACTGATCATAAAAGCTTGAAGTATCTGATGACACAAAGAGAGTTGAACTTGAGACAGAGAAGATGGCTTGAGCTGTTGAAAGATTATGATTTGACTATTGAGTACCATTCGGGTAAGGCAAATGTAGTAGTCGATGCGTTGAGCAGAAAAGTTGCAGTTGAGTTGTGAGCTATGTTTGCTAGACTGAGTGTATCAGATGATGGTGGTTTGATCACAGAGTTGCAAGTGAAGTCTTCGTTGATTCAGTTGATCAGAGAAAAGCAGTTGCAAGATGTATCTTTAGCTTCACATGTTCAGGATATAGCCGAAAGTAGACCAGCCGAGTATAGTTTCAGTAGTGAGAATGTGTTGTGTTTCAGAGACAGAGTTGTAGTACCTGAAGATGTTGAGTTGAGACGTTTGATTCTGAGCGAAGGACATTCGAGTCCTTTTTCTATGCATCCGGGTAGTACTAAGATGTACCGAGATTTGAAGAATGATTATTTTTGGGTTGGTTTGAAGAAGGATGTAGCCGAGTATGTGAGCCGTTGCATGGTTTGTCAGAGAGTAAAGGCAGAACATCAGGTTCCTTCAGGTTTGTTACAGCCTTTGAAGATTCTGGAATGGAAATTGGAGAGAATCATTATGTACTTTGTGCCATGGTTATCGTTGTCTCCTTTGAAGAAGAATTCTGTTTGGGTGATAGTTGATAGATTCACTAAGTGTGCTCGAGCATATATTTTGCAGCTCATTGGAGGGATACTGATGTCGGATAAATCTGGCAATTGGGTCCATACACGATATCTATATTTTTTGGATACTCCTTGAGAAGTTACTAGATATTGTTGGGGATCAATCTTATTAGCGCTCTTGTATCGTGAGCTGTGCAGTAGCGCTATACTAGAAAATGGTGAAAAGTAAGGGGTGTTGCTGGATGTCTATTATTACTGCAAGCGTTGGCTTGGCAGTGACTTCTCTTTTTTACACCGCTTAGTCAAACTTCGATTTAGTTTCCTCTTGTTGGAATGTAATTATTTTGATTTTGAGTTGAATGTTTAAATTAAATTTACTTGTTTTTTAAAGGGATAAAGGCACAAATGCCTCTTGTGCTTTACAAAATTTGCCAATGTGGGGTTTGTACTTTTGCAACGTTCAATATGACCCTAACGCCGTTCTTATGTCAAGTGAAGGGACACATGTCCCTATTACAAAATGACACGTGGCAATAATGTTTTAAAAAATAAAAAAAACATCTTGAAGGGCACTGATGTAAATTTTCTTTTCTTTAATAATTAAATTAAAATTAAAATGAAAATAAGGAAACATTTGTCTTGAATAACACGAAACATCTAATCTCTTTTCAATTTTTTCAGAACATTTTTTTAAAAAAAATTCATCTCTTCTGAAACTATTCCCATTCCTTTTCTTGTATGTTCTTAAATCAAAAAATCATGGATCCCTTTTGATTGTTTTGGAAACTTTTTTGATTGCGTTGAAGCATTTGAATAGTTCTTGAAGGCTACTCGAACTCCAAATAAAGTGTTCGACGGAAGAAATAAGATTGATGAATTCTAGGGTTCGTGAATTTTTTTTGGAAAAATTGATTTTGTTTTGTACCTATATTTGTTTTCTGATTTTTGTTTGTTTGTTTGTTTGTGATTTTGAACCTATTTTTTCATAGAAGTTATTTTAAAATCATGTGTTAATCGATCCATAGAGTTTGAAAAAAAAATTTCAAAATGTGTTTGCTTGATGGTGATGGTAATGGTGAAGTAACACATTTATGTAAAAGTGTAAGTTTTCTTTCCTCTCTTTTCACGTGGTAGTGGTGATAAAAGGTGTCAGCTTTGTAAGTGTACACTTATTTCTTTCTTTTGTATTCTATAAAACTTGTTTACTGTGTAAATTGAATGTGACAATACACTTATTTTCATTATTGTATATCCGTCTAATTTTTATACTGTGTAAACTTGTTTACTGTTTTGAATTCAGTTGCGAACGACTTTCACAACGCTCTTTTTACGCATGTATTTGGGTGGTTCATTTGTTGAAAATCTGAATGTTGATTATGTTGGTGGTATAATAGTAGATTGGGTAATAGACCCTGATTTAGTGTCACATGGTGATTTATGTGAAATGGTAGTAGAAGCAAGGTATAAGGGTCTTAAATCTTTGTATTGTTTAACATCAAGTTGTAATTTAGCTGATGGTTTAGTGTTGTGTTGGGATAATAAATCCTTCAACGGCTTAATTGGACACTGGTTAGATGAAGGGGAGATGTATATATTTGTAGATCATGTTGTTGATGTTACAGATCTTAGTGAGCCCCCACTTTCACTACCAGCATCAAGTTTGTCACTTAAAGAGGGACATAATAGGAATAACACTATTGATGAGGGCAAAACTGTTAGTGAAGGGAATGAGGGACATAAGGGTGAGGGTTTGAATAACTTAAACTCTAGTGGTCCCACTGAGGCTAGTAATGAGTTTGATGATGTTATAAATGAAGTGGATGAGGATTTACTTGAAACTGATGAGAGAGTTGAAGATGAACATGTTGAACAGGAAGAAGATGAGCCATTTAAAAATTTTGAGTGGGTTAGTAACATGGATGATGAGGAGTTACAAGAAAATATATAGCCACTTTAAGGCTTTGTTTGGTAGAGAGGAAGAGTGGGAGGAAAGAGGGAAGAGAAAATTGGAAAGAAAATAAATTTAGGGGTTGCTTGATAAAGTGGAAAATTAGAAGGAAAGAAAATAGGAGGGGAGATAGTTTTCCATGCTTCTATACAAAAAATTTTCTCTTCAAATTGAGTGAAAAATAGGAAAGAAAAGTGAAATATATCACACTTTAATAATAAATTTATGAAATTATGTTTTAAAAAATCTAATTTTATTTAACCATATTTATAATTATTTTTTATGATTCCATCCAATATTTTTATTATGATATTATTTTGTTCATTTTAGTCCTTAAAAAATTTATTCAATCTAAAATTTACCCCTATTTTTTATTTTATTATTAGATTCAATATTATTAATATAATAATATTTTTATTCACTTTAGTCCCTAAAATATTTATTTAATCCGAAATTGAACCTTGCTTGTTTCTAATTTTTATAATTTTATCTAATATTTTTACTATGATTTTATTTTTCTTCAATTTAATCCCTAAAATTTTATTTAATTTAGAATTGACCTCTATTTTATAATTCAGTCTATTATCTTATAATAGCAAACTTTACATTTCAGTCACTAATTTTATAATTGCAATTAAAGACTTGTTTTAGCTCGGATTAACCTGAAACTTGATCTATATGTCAATGATGATATTTATTTCATAAAGGGAGATTTAATTTCAATTTTTGAAAAACATTTCCTGAATTTTATGAATGTTTTCAAAATCTCCCGTAAACTACTTATTTTTTGCAATTAACACTCTATTTCAAATTCAATTTCAACACGAATTTACCATTAAGCCTAATTGGAATTAATGAGTCCAAAATGGATCTGAAATTGAGTTTTTAACTTAAAATCCAACTTATGAATTATTTACATTTTAGTCACTAAACCCCGATTCGATTAAATTTACTTGGATTTGGAATTCTTTTTTTTAGAAAAAAAGAGGTATACAATGTTTCTACTTATATTAAACTTTTATTTGATTTTTGAATGTTTTTTGGGTTCAAATATTGTAAAATTACCAAAATAGATTTTTGTTAAATCATTTATTTTTTTAATTTTTTAAGGTTTATTTTCTGGGGTGACTTTAGTTGATTGTCTCTCCTTTATGTTCATGTTGGTTGTTTACTTTCATGTAATAAAATATGCTTGCTTTTTAAATTTGTTTTAGGCCACAAATGGGTCATTTGTAGCATTCGATATTTCGGTTGGATTCATTTGTACCATGTATTAGGCGTTACATTGACATTCAAACTCTCGAGATTAGATTATAAAAATATTAGACTAAATTATAAAAATTATAAATAAATAGAGACTAATTTCAGATTAAATAAAAAATTTATGAACTAAATTGGAAAAAAAATAAAATCATATTAAAAATATTGGAACAACTATAAAAAAAATAGAAATACATATAGGTCAATTTTGAATTAAGGAAAAAATTAGAAATTATATTGAACAAAAATAAAACTATATTAAAATGTTAGATTAAATTATAAAAATTAGAAATAAATATGGTTCAGTTTAAGATTAAATAAAAAATTTAGGGACTAAATTGAACAAAAATAATCAGAATAAAAATATTGTACTAAATTATAAAAATTAAAAATAAATTATAATTTCCAAAGATAATTTTCTTTCCTCTCACTTTTCCACTGTACCAAGCAACAGAAAGGAAAGAAACTTATTTTCCTTCTAGTTTTCCATCCTTTCAACCAAGCACACCGATGGAAAGAAAAAAAATATTTTCCATCATTTCATTTTTCCATCATTTCAATTTTCCATCCTTCCAATTTTCTTTCCTCTCTACCAAGCAAAGCCTAAAAGTTTTAAGCTGAGTGCAACAAAGAAAGATAGGAGAGAAGAATAGTTTCCAATTAATGCAGAAATCAAAGAGTTTATCCAATAAGTTAAAAGAAGAAGGAGTTCAGTGAAAAAGAAAGAAAAAAAGTGAGTCTTGTAAGGTGTAACACCCGAATTTGGGGGTCGGATGAAAATAATATTAAAATAATAAAATAATATTTTGGGCCTCGGGTTTCCAAAACAAATATTTTATGTTGGGCTTGTTTTAATTTCAAACCAAAAACCCATGTATTTTAGATATTAGAGATAGCCATCTCATTAATGGCATACTTATAAATAAATGGACTTGTGGAATTAAAAATCCATTTTATTTTAAAAGAGCTTTTCATCATCTTCTTCCCTTTTCCTTTCTCCATTTCAACGACAAAAACTCCCATTCCCCAAGTTTACTATTCCATCATCTCTCTTGCTCATTGTTGGAGATTTTTCAAAGGTAAACTCACTTTTGACTTGTCCTTATCATCCTCTACAAGGCAATGATTTTATTTTTCATTAAAACCCATGATTTCTCATTTTGGAGCTTTGAAAGTTTGGATTAAAAATGAGAACTTTATTAGCTTTAACTTAAGCTTTTGATTTATTAATGTTATATAAGTTGTTTACTATCTATAAGGTCCAACATATTCGATTTTTACATGGTTTTATGGTGTTTCCCGAAATTGGGTTTTAGGGAGGTTTTAGAGAGCTTAAATGTTGAGTTTTGGGGGCGTTTGTTGTAGGAAAGTGTGGGCTGATGGTTAGTCTATATATAAAGGTTGTTTTGGAAGCCTTTGGGAGTGTTAAAAGTGTTGGAATAAAGGGTTTTGGGCTGTGCTTCATGGCTGCTCGGGAATGAGGATTTTGGGAGTTGTTCTTAGCTTGAATCATGTGTTTTGTGCTTGAATTGTGTTCCGGGTATGCTACTTTGATTTGTGAACTGATTTGAGGTTATTTTGATTGTGTTGAGATGATTAGAAGCCATGATTTGTGTTGGTGAAGCCTCGGGATTGAATCCGGAACCGTTGGGAGCTTGATCAGCTAGTGTGGTTGAGCTTGGAATAGTCGGTGAGTGGTTAAATGGTTTTAAATGGTTTTCAAGTGTTGGTTCAAGCATGTGGACTAGGTTGGGCTTGGTAGACCCACCTAGAGTTGGGATTAGATTGGTAGTCTAATCCCAAGCTTTAGTTAGAGACTTTGGTTGAACTCTAATTGTTGTTTATGCCTTGTGTATTAAGTGTGATTAATATGGTTTTGTATATTGTGTTATACATGTATGTTGAGGTATGGTTTTGATGCATTGTTATATGCATGCAGTTCCGATTGTGATTTGTGCACGACGGTGAGTCATGGTGAGTACGTGCTAAGCACGGAAGTTGACATGAAATGATGTTGTGAAAGAATAATGAAATGTGTAATATTGACACTAGTATGCTTGGGTACAATGATCGATCATTAGGATGTTTAGTGTGCACACGAGAGTCAAATGCGTGCGTGGTCTTGGTGATGGTAGTCACCAAGATGGAGTACGGGTTCACCCAGAAATCTTCATATATATGTTAGTCGGTGATGAGTGGAATCCTATCGACAGGGCGTGAGGATGAGTGGAATCCCCTCCGCGTGAAACGGTGATGAGTGTAATCCCACCGTAAGGTAAATGTGAGTTGTTGGATGTTAGTTCCAACGGTAATTCGCGTATTCGTGTCATAGCTAGGTGCCAATACGGATTGTGGAATGTGTTTGATATATATATTGATACATGCATATCCATGTGTTGAGCTTATGAGTTGTTGAGCATGGCATGATGTTGATATTGTGTTCATGTATCATTTATAATTTGGCTCATGTGGTTCGAAGGTAAAATCATGCATTCTACTTTGGTTGTGTGCTCGTGCTTGGACCCTGCATTGTCGAGGTTTGTCTTATGATCTTACTCTCACTAAGCTTTATGCTTACGCTCTCTTTTATTCGACAATGCAGATTCGTAGTTCATTGGTTGCTTGCACAAGGAGAGGGCCTCAAAGTGTGTTATGGTGCTATCTTAGCTTTCAAGTATGGACTTTTAAGTTATAAGATGTAATAGATAAGCAATGGGATATGTGTTGTTGATTCGAGCTTTTGATGTATGTGAATGTTTCGTTTAGGAGCATGTTTAGACTCCTTGTTATGTGGATGATATGTTTAAGGTTTGCTTATGCCTAGCACGTTGGCCTTGTGCCCTTTATGAATGCTTAAGTGTGTGTTCTTGTCTAAGCATGAATGCTACGTATGAATCATATGTTGTTGTGTTGATCCTTTTAATGTATGGCTTTTATATGCTTGAAGTGTGTTAAGCATGTTTGTATAGGGTGCCTTGTATCTAGAGTTGATGTATGTGTGTAGTGGGAGGTTTTAGTTGCGTTTTGGGACATCCTTGTGCCATAAACCAGCTAGAACCAGTCTGCTCTCAGAGGGCGTATCGAAATGGTTGGTCCCGTTTCGATACGGTCCCTTTGTTTCAGGCCAGACGTTTCGATACGCGGGAGGGGCGTTTCGATACAATTTTGCCAATGGAAATTTGAGATTTTGCCGATAAATTGAAGTATCGAAACGGGCCTTGGCGTTTCAAAATGGTTTTCGTATCGTTGACCTCGAGAAGTTTACTGCCGAGGTCGTTTCAGAACGATTGACCCCGTTCTGATACGGTCTCCTCTACTTGACTTTGGCCAGTTGACCTAGTCAAGGCGTTTCGATACACTCTATGGGTGTTTCGAAACAGCCTGAAGATTAAGTTAAAATGGGCTGTCTTTGATATGTCGTTTGGTTGTTCGCCTCGTTTGATTGCTTCCGCTGTTGTTGTTTCACATAGGACGTATAAACAATCTAGACAAGATAATAATAAATGAAAAGTTTTCTCAGGTTGTTAACCAAAGTGAAGCCTTAACGGGTTTCGCCTCGGTTATCCCCGTGTAGCCCACTCGGACCGGTCAAGCGTCCGGACCAGGACGAGGGTGTTACACTTGTTGGTATCAGAGCCTAAGGTTTCCGAGACCTTGGGCAGGTAAGTGAGGTAAGTTAAATTCTTGTATTGCAATTGCACGGTGTTTGCTTGCCATGTAAGCATGTTTGCTTGTTTATCAAGTATGCTGTGATGTATGCTTGTTTGATTGTGAACGTGTGTTGTTTGAAGCATTGTTGTGTAGAGTCCCATTGCTTCTATTACATCGGAAAAAGGATTTTTAAATGAGGGAACATACTTGAGCCACTTGGACCCTTGCCCTTGCTAACCCTATGTTTTGTATGTTGTTGTTGTAGTTGTTATCTGTGTGCGGTGATGTCGAGGCCTAGAGGTAGACCGAGGTTGGTTCGTCAGGAAACCACGTGTTGCGGCTCCTGTTAATGAGCCGGTGGTTGAGGTAGAAGCTCTTGTGGTAGAGCCTGCTGTTGGAGTTGGAGTTCCTCCACCACCACCACCACCTCCTCAGCCTGAAGTGGGAGGCGAGGCTAGAGCTGAGGGAGCGGGACCTCAGGTTGGTCAAGGTGGCCAAGGTCCTGCAGGTATAGATATGGCTCCGCTAGTTCAAGCTATAGCGGGAGCGTTTCAGGCCGCAGTTGCCGGAGCTCAGGCTGTAGCTCAGCCGAGAGGAGAAGATGCTAGTTTACCCTTAGAGAGGCTTCGTAGCCTAGGAGCAGAGGAGTTCAGAGGATCTACACCTAAGAGGTCTGAGTTGTGGCTAGAGAAGACAGTCCGTATCTTAGCTCAGATGGGATGTGTTGGTGCTCGTAAGTTGGGCTGTGTGATTTCGTTGCTTCAGGGTGATGCCTACACCTAGTGGGTCACCATTACTACCGGTGTGCCAGAGGCCGAGGTTAGTTAGAACTTCTTTGAGACTGCCTTCAGGAAGAGGTATTTGGGCCCGAGATGTCTTGATGAGAAGAAGCGGGAGTTTATGGCTCTTGTTCAGGGAGATGCATCAGTGACTGATTATGAGATTTGCTTTGTTCGACTGAGTCAGTATGCTCCGGAGTTGGTACCTACTGAGAGGGACCATTGTGATCGGTTCAGGTATGGACTTCATGAGGAAGTCAAGAGGTACACCTTAGCCACAGATTACACTAATTTTGATGTCTTGGTCGCTAGGGCCAAGGACATCGAGCATAGCTTGGGGTTGACCAAGCGTTCGGGAGGATCCAGCTCAGGGAAGATGCACAACAACTTTGATCGTGGTGATGCCAAGATGCATCGAGGCGGTGGATATCAGTTTGACCATAGGCGTGGCGGTGGCCACCATGGTAGAGGCCATCAGGGCCGGAGGGCTGGAGGGCGCTTACCCGAGTGTACTCGATGTGGGAGACAACATTCAGAAGAGTGTTGGGGTAACTTTCATGCTTGCTGGAACTGTGGTTCGAGAGATCACTTCAGGAGAGAGTGTCCGCATCAGGCGGCACAGGCACCAGTTTTGGCACAGGCTCCTGCGAGAGCGACCAACTTTCAGAGAGGTCATGGGCGCGGTCGTGGTTACTTCCAGCTGAGGGCTGATGCACTTAGGATAGAGGCTCCGAGGAATCTTTCTCATATTGTAGCAGTCCAGCCAGAGGCCGGTGGACCAGTTAGAGTCTACGCGCAGAGAGAGGCAGAGAATGACACACATGTGATAGCAGGTAATTTTGAGTTACAGTCCATGTCTTTGCTTTCTTTAATTGATTCGAGTTCCACGCATTCTTACATTTTGAGTGAGCATGCAAAGAAGTTAGACATACCCGTTGAGATCTTAGATGTAGGGATGCATGTGACTAGTTCCTTTGGTGAGACAGTTGTAGTTAGACGGATGTATAGGAGTTGTCCGCTAAAGCTTCAGGGTCATGTGTTTCCAGTTGATATGATGGAGCTTCTGTTCTATGGTTTTAATATTATCTTGGGTATGGATTGGTTGGTTGAGCACAGAGCTAGTGTAGATTTTAAGACAAAAAGAATTTCGTTGAATCTTTCCGATGACTACAAGGTAGTGGTAGTAGGCGAGAACATCAAGTTCTTGTCGAATGTTGTGTCAGCTTTAGAGGCTCATAGGTTGATGGACTCCGGTTGTGGGGCTTATCTAGCGTATGTGATGATTTCGAATATGAGTGAGGTTAGAACGAAAGATATCAGAACAGTTTGTGATTTTCCGAATGTGTTTCCAGAAGAGTTACCAGGTTTGCCTCCTGATAGAGATGTAGAGTTTGTGATTGAGATTGTTTCAGGGTTTACTCCAGTTTCTATTGCTCCGTACCGTATGGCTCCGAAAGAGTTGAAAGAGTTGAAAAGTCAACTTCAGGAGTTTTTAGACCGTGGTTTTATTAGGCCTAGTAGTTCGCCTTGGGGTGCTCCCGTATTGTTTTTGAAGAAGAAGGATGGCAGTATGAGAATGTGTATCGACTACAGACAGTTGAACCGGTTGATAGTGAAGAACAAGTATCTGTTGCCTCGTATAGATGACTTGTTTGATCAGTTGAGAGGTGCCTCAGTGTTTTCGTAGATAGATCTGAGATCAGGGTACTATCAGTTGAAGGTAAAAGAATGTGATGTTCCGAAGACAGACTTTAGGACTAGATATGGTCATTATGAGTTCCTTGTGATGCCGTTTGGGCTCACGAATGCACCAGTAGCTTTCATGGATATGTTGAACAGAGTTTTCCGAGACTATTTAGACCGATTTGTAGTTGTTTTCATAGATGACATCCTTGTGTACTCGAGATCAGAAGAAGAGCATGGTGAGCACTTGAGACTTGTTTTACAGAGGTTGATGAGTAATCAGTTGTACACTAAGCTTAGTAAATGTGAGTTCTGGATTCGAGAGGTTGTGTTTCTTGGCCACGTTGTATCAGCTAAAGGTATTCGTGTTGATCCGAAGAAGATTGAAGCTATTGTTGAGTGGAAACAACCTAAGTCAGTGGCTGAGATTAGGAGTTTCCTAGGATTAGCCGGTTACTATAGGAGATTCGTTGATGGTTTCTCTAGAGTAGCTGTTCCGTTGACTAAATTGTTGCAAAAAGGAGTTAAGTTTGAGTGGTCAGATGCGAGACAGAAGGCTTTTGAGAAATTGAAAGAAGCTTTGACGAATGCTCCAGTGTTGGTACAACTAGTTTCAGGGAAAAAGTTTGTGATCTATAGTGATGCTTCCTACGTACGTTTAGGTTGTGTTCTGATGCAAGAAAAGAGAGTTGTTGCTTATGCTTCGAGACAGTTGAAAGTGCATGAGAAGAACTATCCTACGCATGACATTGAGTTAGCCGTTGTTGTGTTTGCATTGAAGATCTGGCGTCACTACTTGTACGGTGAGAAGTGTATAGTTTACACTGATCATAATAGCTTGAAGTATTTGATGACTCAGAGAGAGTTGAACTTGAGACAAAGAAGATGGCTTGAATTGTTGAAAGACTATGACTTGACCATTGAGTACCATCTGGGTAAGGCAAATGTAGTAGCTGACGAGTTGAGCAGAAAAGTTGCAGTTGAGTTGCGAGCTATGTTTGCTAGACTGAGTGTGTCAGATGATGGTGGTTTGATCACAAAGTTGCAAGTGAAGCTTTCTTTGATTCAGATGATCAGAGAGAAACAGTTGCAAGATGTATCACTAGTTCCGCATGTTCAAGACATAGCCGAAGGTAGACCGACCGAGTACAGTTTTAGTGATGATAATGTGTTGTGTTTCAGACACAGAGTTGTAGTACCTGAAGATGTTGAGTTGAGACGTGTGATTTTGAGTGAAGCACATTCGAGTCCTTTTTCCATGCATCCAGGCAGTACTAAGATGTACCGAGATTTGAAGAATGATTATTTCTGGGTTGGTTTGAAGAAGGATGTAGCTGGGTATGTGAGCCGTTGCATGGTTTGTCAGAGAGTAAAGGCAGAACATTAGGTTCCTTCAGGTTTGTTACAGCCTTTGAAGATTCCGGAATGGAAATGGGAGAGAATCACGATGAACTTTGTGTCAGGGTTACCGTTATCTCCTTCGTAGAAGAATTCTATTTGGGTGATTGTTGATAGATTCACTAAGTGTGCCCACTTCTTAGCAGTGAACACCACAGATTCTTTAGACAAGTTGGCAAGTTTGTATATCTGTGAGATTATGAGACTTCATGGAGTTCCGAAGTCTATTGTTTCAGACAGAGATCCGAGATTCACAGCTGTTGAGTGTGTAAAAGTTCTATTATTTACACCCTTTTTAACCCATATTTCTGCTGCATTCAAGCATCATTGCATTGCATTTAGGTTAGTTTTCAGTAAAACATCACAAATATGTAAAAGGCACGGATTCTACTAAAAATGGCTGATTTTGCAGGTTGCTGCCATCGTAGACGGAGAAGGCAGGCGCAGGGCAGAGAAGCAGAAGAGCTGAACTGGACAAGCAGACGACGAGGACGAAGTTGTCGTGACAGCATGGTGACAGCAACCTTATGAAGAGGAAAAGTAAAGTGGACCTCGATAGATAGAGAAAAATCTGCTCGTCTGTCGTGTGAAAGCCAAATATTTTTCCAAGCCCCGGATCAAAAGATATGACAAGCCAAAGCTCAAGGAGAGGAAATCCCTAGAAACAAGGATGGCGGCTGCAAAGTAGGAACTTTAGAGATTAAGTCTTTATTAGAATCTTACTTTTAATTAAAGTTGTAATCCTTATTAACTTAGAATACTTGAGCCCAAAGCTTATATAAGGGCATAGATTTTGACCTAGGAGGAGATCATAGATCATACCCCATAACCGACATCTAAAACCCCTCCGCCGTTTGCCCGTCGCCGACATGTTCTAAATTCCCCCTAGGGCCACAGGTTGTTTTGTAAAGTAGTTGCAAGGGTTGTTTTGTTTTAGGATTTTCCAAGTTCAATAAAATAAACTTCAAGTTCTCTTATTTTGGTTTTAATATCTTGCAAGAGCATCGGGAGAGCATTGTGAGGTTATCTATTTACTTAGCATCGGGAGAGTTAAGTATACGAAAGAGATAAGAGCAAGTTCTCTAGTTTATAGTTGAACTATCTCGTACCTAGGGATAGGGCGAGGTTAAGTGGCTAAGGAAGAATTCATACACATCGGTGTTCATCCTTCGATTCACGCCGGGAGGTATCATCAAAGACGTGTTCATCGACAGACTTGGACCTAGGGATAGGCCAAGGCAGATCTGGGATTCTTGCCAAACTTGAAGTACGGAGTTGGTGTGTTCGCTGCCGCGACAGCCAACGGACAGCCGCCGCGACAGGTGCTGTCGCGACGGGCACGGCGACAGAACTGGAGTTCCTAAGCAATTCAATACCTGCACTACTGAGCAATTCAATACCAGCCCATTCTCTCTATCTTGATAATTCTACTCTTTTATTTAAGTTTACTCTATTATTCTCGTGACAACTCTTAATTATTTCTTTACTTTCGTGCAGTGAAATAAGGTGAAGCTATTAGCCCAATCCCTGTGGAGACGATATCCGATACTTCGTATCACTTTACTACTTGCGTCGTGTACACTTGCACTACAATTACGATAGACTCTTTTACACGCAACAAGTTTTTGGCGCCGTTGCCGGGGATTGGCAACATAACTACACCTTTCTTTTATTGTACTTTTCGTTTTTGTTTTTGTTTTTATTTTTCTTTTAATTTTTCTTTTTTCTATTTTTCGTTAGTACTTTCAACTCTTGCTTTTCACAAGGTTTCCCTGTTTATGCGCAGATCCAAAAGAGGTGAAGATCCTGAGTTTAAATTAGATCCGGAGATCGAACGTTCCTTCAATCTCAAGAAACAACTTCGCCACCTTTTAGACCGGAACGAATACCTCGAGGAACAGCTAGAGCAGATGGCCCGTAACCAGCCCGCTGGTGGAGGTATACCGCCTGTCAGCGATCCGCCTGCGGCAGATGGACGACGGTCATGTCGAGACTACATGCTGAACGATCATGTAGAACTGGAGACCACGCTGCCGGATATTGATGTTGATAACTTCGAGCTTAAACCTGTCATGTTTAGTATGATCAACAATGCCGGGCAGTTTAGTGGTGCTGTGACAAAAGATGCTAGGGAGCATCTCAAAACGTTCCAGGAGATCTGTGGTTCGTTTAGACTACCAGGCGTTAGACCGGAGATACTGAGGCTTCGGTTATTTCCCCATTCATTGAGGGACAGAGCTAAAACTTGGTGGAATAAACTTACACCGGGTTCAATCGTATCTTGGGCAGATTTGTCTCGTGAATTTTTATCTCGTTTTAATCCTTCGCATTTATCTGAGCGATTACGTAACGAAATTGCTACTTTTCAACAGGAAGATGACGAGCCGATGCACGAGGCCTGGGACAGATTTACTACTCTTCTACGGAACTGCCCAATGCATGGATTTCCCGTCTGGAATCAGGTAACTAAGTTTTATAATGCTGCCAACTTACAAACTCGCATTCGAATTGATTCTGCAGCAAACAGATTATTATTGGATAAAGATCCAGACGAGGCATTACAAGTCTTGAAAAATCTAGCTAAGAATGAGGAGCAGTTTCCGACAGCAAGAAGAGGGGGTAAACGGGTACTTGCTGTCAAGGACTATGAGGCCGACAGCACTATGAAATCACAGGTAGCATTCCTTACTAAAGCAATGAAACGGTTATTGAATGAGGATGAATTACAAGGATTTGCTGTCGAGGAAGTTTGTACCATCTGTGAGGGAAATCATAGTCAGGATGAGTGCCCAATACAAATAGAAGAGGGAAAATATGTTGGAAATTACAAGCCGAACTACAATTCCAACAATTATAACCCTAATTGGAGGAAAGATCCCAAATTTTCCTGGAGTAATCCTAACAATGCCCTGAATCCGCAAGCACATAATCAGAATCAGGGAGGACCTAGATTGCTGACGCGACAGCAACTGCCGCCGCAACTGCCGCCGCCGCAGTAACAGCAGCCACCACCTGCCACGAGCAGTATATTGGAGCAGACCCTGGCCACTTTTATGTCTCAGACCGGTACGTATATGGAGAATATGAATCAGTTTGTCAAAAAGACGGAAACCTTTATGGATAAAACCGAGATGAGGATGACAAATCATGAAGCTACCTTGAAATCTCTAGAGACACAAATGGGTCAGGTTTCTCAACATATTAAGCCGCGGCGGAATGGAGGATTCCCTAGCAATACTGAAAATGCTAGACCGCCCCCACATGAGCAATGTTAGGCAATTACTACTAGGAGTGGGAAGAAACTACCAGGGCTAGAAAAAGAAGCTGAAACAGTAAAGGAACCTGCCTTAGATAAACCTGCCGAGGAAGCTGCCCCGACAGGTGATAAACAGACTGCTGCCGATGAGCCTGTCACGACAGCAGAAGCGACAGAGGAGAAAAAAGATGATTATCGTCCTCAGATTCGCATGCAGTGGGAAGGACGTATTGCTGATTATCGTCCGCCACCGCCTTTTCCTCAACGGATACAGCAAGCTAAGCATGAATCTCAACTTAAAAAGATTTATGATATTTTTAAGCAGGTTCATATTAATATTCCATTGTTAGATGCTGTTAGGGAGATGCCCGGTTATGCTAAATTTCTCAAGGATGTTATGTCGAAAAAATCTAAACTTGGGGAATTTGAAACGGTAAAGATGACAGAAGGTTGCATGAGCATTCTCCATCGGCAGCCACCCCAGAAATAGAAGGATCCGGGGAGTTTCATCATACCTTGTGTAATCGGCAACAAATTTGTGGGTAAGGCACTTTGTGATCTTGGTGCTAGTGTTAATTTAATGCCCAAATCTGTTTTTCAGAAATTAGGTATTGGAAAGGCGCGGCCCACGACAGTAACTCTGCAGCTGGCCGACCGCTCTTACGTTCATCCCGAAGGAAAAATTGAAGATATTCTGGTAAGAGTGGATAAGCTTATTTTTCCTGCTGACTTTCTTATCTTAGATTGTGAAGCAGATGAAAACGCACCAGTCATCCTTGGGCGACCCTTCTTAGCCACGGGAAGGTCATTGATTGATGTGGAGAAAGGAGAACTCACCATGCGAGTAAACGATCAAGAGATTAAGTTGAATGTTCTCCAAGCGATGAAACATGCTAATGTGGACGAGGAATGCAAGGCCATCATTGAGGTGACCCTTGATCACCCCTGCATCAGGTCGGGCTGCCGTGATATAAAATTTGGTCACTGCCGCGACAGCCACCTACAGGCCTTTCACGACAACAACGACGACAGCACCGACGACAGCGACTCCTCTAAATCTGATACATCTGATACTGAAGGACAGAAGGAGGTAAACTGGTTAGGCAATCTTCCAGGTAAGTTATTCGAACCTTTGAATTATACTTCGGATAACCATGTAATCCAAAAGCCATCTATTGTTGAGCCACCTGCCTTAGAACTTAAACCCCTGCCAGGGCAGCTTAAATATGCTTTTCTTGGTTTAAATGATACGTTGCCCGTAATCATCTCTTCTAAGCTGCCGCAGGAACAGGAACGACAGCTAATCGACATGCTAAGGCGGCACAAAAAGGCAATTGGATGGACGATTGCTGATATACAAGGCATTAGTCCGGCATTATGCATGCACAAAATCCTCCTCGAGGAAGATCATAAGCCGACTATAGATGCCCAAAGGCGGCTAAACCATGCGATGAAGGAGGTAGTGCGTAAGGAGATAATCAAATGGCTAGATGCTGGTATTATTTACGCCATCTCCGACAGCAAATGGGTGAACCCGGTGCAATGTGTTCCCAAGAAAGGAGGAATGACCGTGATAACCAACGAGAACAATGAGTTAATCCCAACCAGGACTATGACCGATTGGAGGGTTTGTATGGACTATCGGAAGCTTAACAAAGCTACCCGAAAGGACCACTTTCCTTTACCCTTTATTGATCAAATGCTTGATAGATTAGCGGGTAAACCTTACTATTGTTTTCTTGATGGTTACTCAGGTTACAATCAAATTGCTATCGCACCGGAGGATCAAGAAAAGACGACTTTTACATGCCCCTACGGAACATACGCATTTAGGAGAATGCCATTCGGATTATGTAATGCACCTGCCACCTTCCAAAGGTGCATGATGGCCATATTCTCCGACATGGTATAGGACTTCCTTGAGATTTTCATGGATGATTTTTCCGTCTTTGGAGACGATTTTGAGAGCTACCTCGGCAATCTTCAAAAGGTACTTGAAAGATGTGAAAAAGCTAATCTTGTTCTAAATTGGGAAAAATGCCATTTTATGGTGGATGAGGGGATAGTCCTTGGCCATAAGATTAGCTGCCGTGGGATAGAAGTCGACAGGGCGAAAATAGAAGTGATTGAGAAGCTGCCGCCGCCGACCACAGTCAAGGGCATTAGGAGTTTTTTAGGGCATGCTGGTTTTTATCGAAGATTCATTGCAAACTTTTCAAAAATCACCAAACCGCTATGCCATCTTTTGGAGCAGAACCGACCCTTTGACTTTAATGATGAATGTACTGAAGCATTCAAGGTTCTGAAAGAAAAATTGGTAACAACCCCCATAGTACAGCCACCAGACTGGACACAGCCATTTGAGATTATGTGTGATGCTAGTGACTATGCTGTCGGGGCAGCACTTGGGCAGCGCAGAGATAAGCTGTTTCATGTCATATATTATGCCAGCAAAACATTAAATGACGCCCAAGTAAACTACACCACCACAGAAAAGGAGCTGTTAGCTGTGGTGTTCTCCATCGACAAGTTTCGTTCTTACATACTTGGGACGAAAGTAATAGTGAACACAAACCATTCTGCCCTTAAGTACTTGTTCGCGAAAAAGGACGCAAAGCCTAGACTGATACGGTGGATCCTACTATTGCAAGAATTTGACCTCGAGATCAAGGACAAAAAGGGGACAGAAAATCAGGTGGCAGACCATTTGTCAAGGTTGGAGAAGGGACAGAGTCTACCAATCGACGAGACAAACATACTGGAGACCTTCCCTGATGAGCAGCTCTTTGCTGCCGCAATCGCTGCCGCGACAGCCATGGCGGCAGGTAAGTCTTCTGAACTTCCTTGGTATGCTGATTTCGTTAATTTTATAGTTAGCGGAATACTACCTTCTGATCTTAATTACCAAGCCAGGAAGAGGTTCCAAAATGATGTTAAACATTATTATTGGGACGAACCTCTTCTTTTCAAAATGTGCGCAGATCAGGTTATAAGGAGGTGTGTACCACAAGAAGAGCAAGAAGACATTCTCCATCACTGCCATGCTTCACAATATGGAGGTCACTTAGGAGGCAATAAAACTGCTGCCAAGGTGCTGCAGTCAGGGTTCTACTGGCCGACACTATATAAAGATGCACAGGACTTTTACAAGAACTGTGACAGGTGCCAGCGGACAGGTAACATCTCGAGGAGAAACGAGATGCCATTGCAGAACATTCTAGAAGTCGAGATCTTCGATGTTTGGGGGATCGATTTTATGGGACCTTTTCCATCTTCATGTGGAAATCTATACATCCTCCTAGTAGTGGATTATGTCTCTAAGTGGGTAGAAGCTATCGCCACTCAAAAGAATGATGCCAAAACGGTCCAAAAGTTTTTACACAAAAACATTTTTTCTAGATTTGGCATCCCTAAGGCGATTATCAGTGATGAAGGGAAACATTATGATAATAGGGTAATTGCTGCCGCCTTGAAGAAATATGGTGTCAAGCACAGGATCGCGACAGCATACCACCCACAGACCAATGGACAGGCTGAGATTTCCAATAGGGAAGTGAAGAACATTCTTGAGAAGATGGTTAAACCAACTAGGAAAGATTGGTCTTTACTTCTGAACGATGCATTATGGGCATATCGGACAACTTTTAAGACTCCATTGGGCATGTCTCCATACCAATTAATTTATGGGAAAACCTGTCACTTGCCTGTCGAGATCGAACACAAAGCATATTGGGCAATCAAGGCAATGAATTTGGACTGGGACAAAGCAGGCCAGAAAAGGCTATTAGATCTGAATGAGATTGAGGAATTACGGACAATGGCCTACGACAACGCACGGATCTACAAGGAAAAAACAAAGCAGTGGCATGACAAGAAGTTGCTGCCACGACAATTCTGCCCAGGGCAGCTTGTGCTGTTGTTCAATTCTAGGTTGAAACTCTTCCCAGGGAAGTTAAAATCTAGATGGTCTGGCCCGTTCCAAGTAGTACAAGTTTTTCCCCATGGTGCCATCACAATCCGATCATTAAAAGACGGGCACCAATTCAAAGTCAATGGACAACGCCTCAAGCATTATCAGGGACTGAAGCCCCAGGAATACAGGAAGTGGTTACTTTAGGAGATGACCCACAAGGCATCCCTAATTTAACCTAAATTTTATTTCTATTTATTTTTATTATTCATCAGGAAATTAGGTTTATTTTATTCGAATAATGTTTTTTTTATATTTTCTGTTTTTAGGAAATAAAGGAGTCAAGAAGAAAAGGAGAAGTGACCCAAGCCCACCACCCATCCATCAGCCCAACAGAGCCCATTTATTGAAACCTGTCGTTCCAGCTGCCGCCGTAGACGGATAAGACAGGCTGTCAACAGACTGACACGGCAGACGCAGAAGTGTGTGACATACGCGTAACAGACGCATTAATGCGTGGCAGACGCGTCAGACACGCAAAATCGCATCAGCCGCCCCGTTATTCACGCATGCCGTTACAGCATTAAATGGGCAGCAACTCGACCGCTATAAAACCCCATTTTCATTTTTTCATCACTTCTGCTTATTCTTACTTGCTTTCTCCTCTCGTTTTTATTTGCTTTCTTTATTTTCACAACCCTTGCAACTAATATGTCGTCTAGACAGACCCGCCGCAGTGCTGCCTCAGCCTCTTCTTCAGCAGCAGCGTCGCTCTTCGCAACCAAAGAATTGTGGGAGGAAAGGGGTTTCGTTTACATCCGAAAAGCACCCAACATGGGACTCCGACCATTCATCACAAAGGCAATCACGACTCAACTATGGGAACAATTCGCCGAACAACTGGCAGAACTAAACGACACATTAGTCCGGGAGTTCTATGCTGCTATCGACAGCAGAACAACAACATCTGTCACCGTTCGAGGAGTAAAGGTGCCCTTCACAGCTGACAGCATCAACCACATGTTTGGCCTCTACTTTGGCCCCGATGATGATGCCCACCAGAAATTCCTAGACACCCTCGATGCTGCCGCCTATGGTGCTGTCATGGCAGAGGTGACAGAGGAAGGAACAACATGGACCACAAGCAAAAAGAACCCCCACTCTGTCAAAAGGGGGCAGCTACTCCCAGAAGCCAAACTCTGGAACGCTTTCATCAAAAAGCGTATCATGCATTCCTCCCACCACACAACGGTGAACCAGCAGCGGCTCGCCCTCATTCATTCAATCATGCACGACAGGCCTATCAATGTGGGCCGCTATATGAGGGACAGCATCCTGGACTGCACATTCCGCTCCGACTCCCGCCTCTGCCTGCCATTCAAAATAACTTCCCTATGTCGCTGTGCTGTTGTCCCCGAGGAATCCTCCGACAAACTAATCAAGGGCAGAGGCTGGACAGACAACAACATCAACAGCCTCATGGAGCTGGTAGTGGCTACACCTATCTCTTCCTTCAACCCAGCTGACTCCCCAGTAGAATCATCAGAGGAGCCTGCCCCTGAACCTGCCGCCGCCACCGCTCCGACAGACCAGTCTGCCCACATCCTTGCTGCGATACAACGGGTGGAAGAGAGACAAATGGGACTGATGACGTTCATTCGGGACTTCGCTAACTCGACGGTAAATTTTATTACCAACACTTTAAATTTTCCCGATGTTAATTTCCCTACTTTTCCTGCCCATTATTTCCATATCCCCTCCCCTGTCCACACACCCACACCACCTGCCTCCCCAAATTCCCACTCTACTGCTTCCACCCCATCACCTGCCCCGACGGCAGCAGGCAGTCCAACGGCCGAAACCTCTGCCAGAGGCACAAAGAGATCTGCCTCCGGCCGACAGCCCCGCACGTGGCACGAAGCGGCCAGCCACAGCCGACAGCGAGGAGGAACCTCTGATTCGGAGGAATTTGGAGAGGGAGTTTACGCCTGTCAAGAGGCAGAAACACGTGGCAGACAGAAAGCTAATGCCCAAGGCTAGCACCACCACCAGCAGCACTTGGGATAGCGGCAGCAGCTCCGACATCCAGCTCGTGGAGCAACCTGTCCAGCCTCCACCACAGCCCAGACGCCGCCGCCAGATCCGTGTCAGCAGCAGCAGTGAAGACAGCGATTGAAAATTTAAGTCTTTTATTTTTTTTCTTTTATTGCTGCCTGCCTTATATATTTTGTGATGTACCTGCCTTCATGTTTTTGTTTTTTCGGTCATTTTACATTGAGGGCAATGCAACCCTCGAGTTTGGGGGTGGTAACCCTCCATCATTAATGGAGTCGTAGTACATCTTTTTATTTACTGTGTCTTTTATTTAAGTTCTCTTAAAAAAAGATTAAACTGTTGGCTTAAAACTGTGAAGTTAACTTACCTGTCATGACAGCTCTGTCGTGGCAGCATCTTTAGGACAATTTAAGGAGAAGTTTAGAGCCTTTCTATAGTTCTGAAAAACTTAAACACCATTGTGAGTGTTATATTGCTTAGATTTCTTTTAGCCAAACTAGAATAGGATGCTTAGTACTTGAATAGCCCCTAGAGGTGCCTAACACTGGCTCTAGGAAAAAAAGTTTAGCAAAAGAAACCTAGAGGTGCCCGAAACCGGATCTAGGAAGCTAACTAGAGGTGCCCAAAACTGGCTCTAGAAAAATTTTAGCTTGAAAATAGAAGAAAAAGAAGCATGAAAATGTGTCTTCAAGAAAATAAACTTTGGCATAAAAATTCGAGTTAAAAAGTTGAATATTCTAGTGAAACTAAGAGAGTCTTAGCATATAACTGTTCACAAGCATGCACACACCGCACGAGAACTATAAGGAGATTCTGGACATATCCTAAATTATCCGACAGGTTGCTGCCGCCACAGAGAATGAGCGACGGGTAAGGGACAGTTCACTGTTTGAAGGCCAACACAAAAATAATCATTTTTCTTTTAGGTCTTAATTGCTTGAGGGCAAGCAAAAACTTGAGTTTGGGGGTGTGTTGAGTGTGTAAAAGTTCTATTATTTACACCCTTTTTAACCCATATTTCTGCTGCATTCAAGCATCATTGCATTGCATTTAGGTTAGTTTTCAGTAAAACATCACAAATATGTAAAAGGCACGGATTCTACTAAAAATGGCTGATTTTGTAGGTTGCTCCCGTCGTAAACGGAGAAGGCAGGCGCAGGACAGAGAAGCAGAAGAGCTGAACTGGACAAGCAGACAACGAGGACGAAGCTGCCATGGAGCTGTCGTGACAGCATGGTGACAGCAACCTTATGAAGAGGAAAAGTAAAGTGGACCTCGATAGATAGAGAAAAATCTGCTCGTCTGTCGTGTGAAAGCCAAATATTTTTCCAAGCCCCGGATCAAAAGATATGACAAGCCAAAGCTCAAGGAGAGGAAATCCCTAGAAACAAGGATGGCGGCTGCAAAGTAGGAACTTTAGAGATTAAGTCTTTATTAGAATCTTACTTTTAATTAAAGTTGTAATCCTTATTAACTTAGAATACTTGAGCTCAAAGCTTATATAAGGGCATAGATTTTGACCTAGGAGGAGATCATAGATCATACCCCATAACCGACATCTAAAACCCCTCTGCCGTCTGCCCGTCGCCGACATGTTCTAAATTCCCCCTAGGGCCACTGGTTGTTTTGTAAAGTAGTTGCAAGGGTTGTTTTGTTTTAGGATTTTCCAAGTTCAATAAAATAAACTTCAAGTTCTCTAATTTTGGTTTTAATATCTTGCAAGAGCATCGGGAGAGCATTGTGAGGTTATCTATTTACTTAGCATCGGGAGATTTAAGTATATGAAAGAGATAAGAGCAAGTTCTCTAGTTTATAGTTGAACTATCTCGTACCTAGGGATAGGGCGAGGTTAAGTGGCTAAGGAAGAATTCATACACATCGGTGTTCATCCTTCGATTCACGCCGGGAGATATCATCAAAGACGTGTTCATCGACAGACTTGGACCTAGGGATAGGCCAAGGCAGATCTGGGATTCTTGCCAAACTTGAAGTACGGAGTTGGTGTGTTCGCTGCCACGACAGCCAACGGACAGCCGCCGCGACAGGTGCTGCCGCGACGGGCACGACGACAGAACTGGAGTTCCTAAGCAATTCAATACCTGCACTACTGAGCAATTCAATACCAGCCCATTCTCTCTATCTTGATAATTCTACTCTTTTATTTAAGTTTACTCTATTATTCTCGTGACAACTCTTAATTATTTCTTTACTTTCGTGCAGTGAAATAAGGTGAAGCTATTAGCCCAATCCCTGTGGAGACGATATCCGATACTTCGTATCACTTTACTACTTGCGTCGTGTACACTTGCACTACAATTGTGATAGACTCTTTTACATGCAACAACAGCGAGGTTCTGGAGTTGTTTGTATACTGCCCTAGGTAGCCGTTTGCATTTTAGTACTTCGTATCATCCTCAGTCAGATGGACAATTAGAGCGAGTGATACAGATTTTAAAGGATATGCTTCGTTGTTGTGTGATTGACTTCCAAGGTTCTTGGGAGAAGCATTTACCTTTAGTCGAGTTTGCTTACAACAACAGTTACCAGGCTAGTATACAAATGGCTCCTTATGAGGCATTGTATGGTAGACGATGTAGGACTCCGATCTGTTGGGCTGAAACGGGTCAGAAATTGTTACCTATGCCAGATTTGCTTAAGGGGACTACTGAAAAAGTAAAGATGATCTGTGACTATTTGAAAGCAGCTTCCGATCGTCAGAAATCTTATGCATATTTGAAGAGAAAAGAGATTGAGTTCTCAGTGGGTGAGAAAGTGTTTCTGAAAGTATCTCCGTGGAAGAAGGTAATGCGATTTGGCCGGAAAGTCAAGTTGAGTCCAAGGTTCATTGGTCCGTATGAGATAGTTGAGCGGATTGGGCCAATAGCTTACCGTTTGAGATTGCCTTCTGAGTTAGAGAAGATCCATGATGTCTTTCATGTATCGATGCTTAGGAGATATAGATCAGATCTGTCTCATGTTATGCATGTTGAAGAGATAGAACTGAATCCAGATTTGTCTTACAATGAAGAACAGGTTGAGATACTTGCTTCTAATAGTAAGGTGTTGCGTGGCAAGACCATAGAGTTGGTCAAGGTGTTGTGGAGGCATAGAGGAGTGGAAGAGGCCACGTGGGAGAGGAAGGTTGATTTGCTTGAGCAGTTTCCGTACTTGTTTCCGTCAGGTAAATTCCAGGACAAAATTCCTTAAGTGGGGGAGAGTTGTAACACCCAGGTTTGGGGGTCGGGTGAAAATAATATTAAAATAATAAAATAATATTTTGGGCCTCGGGTTTCCAAAACAAATATTTTATGTTGGGCTTGTTTTTATTTCAAACCCAAAACCCATGGATTTTAGATATTAGAGATAGTCATCTCATTAATGGCATAATTGTAAATAAATGGACTTGTGGAATTAAAAACCCATTTTATTTTAAAAGAGCTTTTCATCATCTTCTTCCCTCTTCCTTTCTCCATTTCAACGACAAAAACTCCCCTTCCTCAAGTTTACTATTCCATCATCTCTCTTGCTCATTGTTGGAGATTTTTCAAAGGTAAACTCACTTTTGACTTGTCCTTATCATCCTCTATAAGGCTATGGTTTTATTTTTCATTAAAACCCATGATTTCTCATTTTGAAGTTTTGAAAGTTTGGATTAAAAATGAGAACTTTATTAGCTTTAACTTAAGCTTTTGATTTATTAATGTTATATAAGTTGTTTACTATCTATAAGGTCCACCATATTCGATTTTTACATGGTTTTATGGTGTTTCCCGAAATTGGGTTTTAGGGAGGTTTTAGAGAGCTTAAATGTTGAGTTTTGGGGGTGTTTGATGTGGGAAAGTGTGGGCTGATGGTTAGTCTATATATAAGGGTTGTTTTGGAAGCCTTTGGGAGTGTTAAAAGTGTTGGAATCAAGGGTTTTGGGCTGTGCTTCATGGCTGCTCAGGAATGAGGATTTTGGGAGTTGTTCTTAGCTTGAATCATGTGTTTTGTGCTTGAATTGTGTTCCGGGTTTGCTACATTGATTTGTGAACAGATTTGAGGTTATTTTGATTGTGTTGAGATTATTAGAAGCCAGGATTTGTGTTGGTGAAGCCTCGAGATCGAATCCGGAACCGTTGGGAGCTTGATCGGCTAGTGTGGTTGAGCTTGGAATAGTCGGTGAGTGGTTAAATGTTTTTAAATGATTTTCAAGTGTTGGTTCAAGCATGTGGACTAGGTTGGGCTTGGTAGACCTACCTAGAGTTGGGATTAGATTGGTAGTCTAATCCCAAGCTTTAGTTAAAGACTTTGGTTGAACTCTAATTGTTGTTTATGCCTCATGTATTAAGTGTGATTAATATGGTTATGTATATTGTGTTATACATGTATGTTGAGGCATGGTTTTGATGCATTGTTATATGCATGTGGTTTGGATTGTGATTTGTGCATGATGGTGAGTCATGGTGAGTACGTGCTAAGCACGAAAGTTGACATGAAATGATGTTTTGAAAGAATAATAATGTGTAGTAATGGCACTAGTATGCTTGGGTACAATGATCGATCATTAGGATGTTTAGTGTGCACACGAGAGTCAAATGCGCGCGTGGTCTTGGTGAATGGTAGTCACCAAGATGGAGTACGGGTTCACCTGGAAATCTTCATATATATGTTAGTCGGTGATGAGTGGAATCCCATCGACGGGGCGTGAGGATGAGTGGAATCCCCTTCGCGTGAAACGGTGATGAGTGTAATCCCACCGTAAGGTAAATGTGAGTTGTTGGATGTGAGTTCCATCGGTAATCTGCGTATTCGGGTCATAGCTAGGTGCCAATACGGATTATGGAATGTGTTTGATATATATTGATACATTCATATCCATGTGTTGAGCTTAGGAGTTGTTGAGCATGGCATGATGTTGATATTGTGTTCATGCATCATTTATAATTTGGCTCATGTGGTTCGAAGGTAAAATCATGCATTCTACTTTGGTTGTGTGCTCGTGCTTGGACCCTGCATTGTCGAGGTTTGTCTTATGATCTTACTCTCACTAAGCTTTATGCTTACGCTCTCTTTTATTCGACAATGCAGATTCGTAGTTCATGGGTTGCTTGCGCAAGGAGAGGGCCTCCAAGTGTGTTGTGGTGCTATCTTAGCTTTTAAGTTTGGACTTTTAAGTTATAAGATGTAATTGATAAGCAATGGGATATGTGTTGTTGATTCAAGCTTTTGATGTATGTGGATGTTTCGTTTAGGACCATGTTTAGACTCCTTGTTATGTGGATGATATGTTTAAGGTTTGCTTATGCCTAGCATGTTGGCCTTGTGCCCCTTATGAATGCTTAAGTGTGTGTTCTTGTCTAAGCATGAGTCTTGAATGCTATGTATGAATCATATGTTGTTGTGTTGATCCTTTTAATGTATGGCTTTTATATGCTTGAAGTGTGTTAAGCATGTTTGTATAGGGTGCCTTGTATCTAGAGTTGATGTATATGTGTAGTGGGAGGTTTTAGTTGCGATTTGGGACAACCTTGTGCCATAAACCAACTAGAACTAGTCTGCTCGATGAGGGCGTATCGAAACGGTTGGTCTCATTTCGATACGGTGCCTTTGTTTCAGGCCAGGCGTTTCGGTACGGGGGAGGGGCGTTTCGATACAATTTTGCTACTGGAAATATGAGATTTTGTCGATAAATTTAAGTATCGAAATGAACCTTGGCGTTTCGGAACGGTTTTCGTATCATTGACCTTGAGAAGTTGACCGCTGAGGTCGTTTCAGAACGGTTGACCCCCGTTCCGATACGGTCTCCTCTGGTTGACTTTGGCCAGTTGACCTAGTCAAGGCGTTTCGATACACTCTTTGGTTGTTTCAAAACGGCCTGCAAATTAAGTTAAAATGTGTTGTCTTTGATATGTCGTTTGGTTGTTCGCCTCGTTTGATTGCTTCCGCTGTTGTTGTTTCACATAGGACGTATAAACCATCTAGACAAGATAATAATAAATTAAAAGTTTTCTCGGGTTGTTAACCAAAGTGAAGCCTTAACGGGTTTCGCCTCGGTTATCCACGTGTAGCCCACTCGGACCGGTCAAGCGTCTAGACCGGGACGAGGGGGTTACATAAGGCTATGAGTGAAACTGGGTCTGCAAGTGAAACTGATTACCTAGACTCATCAAATCTAGGGAGTTATGGGACTAATGATGATGGTGAGGTGGTTTGCAAGAAGAATACAAAGTGTTATTTTGAACCTACTGACAAAGTTCTAAGTTTCTAGCTTGGGGTGCTTTTTTAGAACAGTAAACAGTTCAAAGTAGCGTTAACCAAGTTTACTATTGTAATTTTTTTATTTTAGGTTTTTTAAGAACGATCAAGACAAGACTAGAGCTGTGTGCAAAGAGGAGGATTGCCCATGTACCATCTATGCTTCCATATATTCAAGTGATGACTAGTATATGGCAAAAACTTTTAAGGATAATCATACATGCTCTATTACATTCAAGAACTCTGGGGCAAGTTATAAGGTCGTTGTTAAGCATTTTTTGCCTAAACTTCGAATTATATACCTAATTTAAAGTTGCATGAAATGTTTAAACTTGCAAAGGAGGAACTGAAGGTTGACTTGTCTAGTGGAGTTTGTAGAAGAGCTAGGGACTTGGCTAAAAAAGATATTACTGGAATTATATGTATGAGTTTCAGAGGTTATTTGACTATGAAAATGCTTTGAGGAGGGTAGATAGTGATGAGACTATTGAATTAATGGTAGAAAGTCCTACTCCTAATCATAAGCCAAGATTTAGAAGGCTTTATGTTTGTTTTAGGGTAGAGAGTTTTGTAGGCCTTTTGTGAGTTTGGATGGATGTTTTCTTAAGGGGATGTTGGAAGGAGCATTATTAGTGGCTGTGGGAAGTGATGCTAACAACCAAATGTATCATATTGTATAGGCACTGGTGGAGAGTGAGACAAAATAATCTTGGGGATGGTTTTTAGAGAATAAGAAAAAATCTTCATATGATGAATGGTGAAAATTTTACCATAGTGAGTGATATGCAAAAGGTTAGAAAAGGTTGTTGTCATTTATATTCAATTTATGTGATTATTCTTAACAAGTTGTAGTGGCTAATACATTTTTCTTGTGGGGTTTAATTGAGGCTGTTGGTTCTGTTATTCCAAAATTTTAACATTGATTATGTGCTAGGCATTGGTTTGCTATTTGGAGAATGATGCATAAAACTTCAGAGCTTCATAAGTTGTTTTAGAGTTGTAGTAAGGCAACTTCAGAAGCTGATTTCAGGCAGCATGCAACTTCATTAAGTGGGGTTAAAGCTAAAGCATTGTTAGATATGTTGAAGAAAGACCCAACACACTGGAGTAAGGCATTTTTCTCAACTAGAAATTTGTACAACTCTATTGATAATAACATAGTCGAGGCTTTTAATGCTAGATTAATAAGAGTTAGACACATGTCTATCATTTCCATGTTTGAGGAAATAAGACATAATATTATGGATAGGACTGTTAAAAAATTGTATGCATGAAGTGGACAAACTCAATTAGTCTCAAAATTTGTGCAAAAGTTGAGGAACAAAGGGAACTTAGTGCATACCGTCATTTGTCATGGAATGGTGTTAATGAGTATGAAGTTCTATGTAATAGGAACATTTATGTTGTTGATATTAAAAAAACAAAATGCGCATTTAGGTATTGGCACTTGACTTGTATACCATGTAAGCATGACATATGTGTGATTCTATTTAAAAGGATAGAGTTGACCCCAAACATAAATGATTTTTATAAGAAAAATGTGTATGAGAAATATTACGGTTGTGTTATTCCTCCTCTTGTTGGGGATAAATTTTGGCATGCTACAAACTTGGGTAATATTGAGCTTCCACTGCCTAAAAAGTTATCAGGAATACCCAACATAATTCAAGAACATGTCCAACTAAAAATCAAGGACTCAAACTGCTACCTAAGACCAATCTAGCGACTGCTACCTTTCACTTTCATTTAAAATTATAGCCTGGAATAAAATCTTAGAAGATTTATCTTATCCTACAACAAGAATTCCTAGAACAAGGACTCAAACTACTACCTAAGACCAATCTAGCAACCTACCGGATCTACTACCCAAAAAGCAGCAATTGTCCCAGTAGCAACAACAAATCAATCACCAACTTACTGTGATGTGAGCTATTTTTCATGTTTTTTTTTTCAAATCGTCTAATTTCATAATGTATGTGGTGTTTGACCCTCTTTTTTAATTACTTGCAGCAATTAAGGGCATACCTGATGGATTTAGGAAGGAAAAGATCTACAGTTGGTAATGATGTTCTCAACACACAAGAGAGCAATATTGGTGTAAAGAATAGATAAATGTCTTGTGTTTGCTTGAGTTAGTGCATTGTGTTCAAGGTTGTCTTATGTTGAAGATGAAACTTCAATTTCTTTTTGTTAAGTTATGCTATTGTATTGTGGTTGCTTGAGTCTTATGTGAACTCATGTGAAATTATTTCTTTTGTGAACTTCATGTTAATTTCAATCTTATGTCAACTTTTGTGATCTTATGTCAACTTCACTTTATGGTAATGGATTACTAATTGTTGTACCACTCACTTATGTGAGAATTTTTTTCATTTAGCAAATTAAACAGAGCATAAACAGTGTAATAATCAATCACATTTATTGATCAAACTTGTTACAATTTTAAAAATTTCACTAACAAACCAAATATAATGCATAAACAATCACAACAACCAAAATTAAAATTGAACCTAAACTATATTGGTATAATGTAATTAACTTAGTTTTTTGTTCAAAACTTCCTTGTAAAATTTCTTCTGATTTTTCAATCTTTCAACCTCTTTCATTAGGTTGTCCAGCTTCCTCGAACCATTTTCTTTGAACCATGTTATTTTAGTTCTCAATTCTCTCATTTCATAGACTAAAAATTGGTTCTCCGTCTGTATTTCTTCAGACTGAATTTTAGCACATTTAGATGAATCAATCCATTCAAAAAAAGAACAGTTGTTCCCCTACAAAAAAAGTCGATTACCATTAACATTACAAATTTTAGAACATTCATAATTCTACTAGTAAACAATTGATGCTCTTACATCCCCAAATTTATTGCACCCATAGAATAATTGTCAGGGATTTTTCTGCATTTAATTTCTTTGAACTTGTTTTTTGCGTTTGAATGGGAGCTTGAAAAACTCAGTTTCTTACTAGGAGTTTATACCCATATCGTCTTTCATCCATTCCTCAAATAGTTGCAGAAACGACCTAATTAAGGCTTCCACGAACAATATAACAAGAGGATGAATATTAAGTAATTCGGTTTAAAATGGTTTAGGGTTTGAAGATAAGCAAATGGAACTCACGATTTGAAGAAGAAGAAATAGAAATTGGAAGAAAAGCAAATGTAACTCATAATTTGAAGAAGAGCAAATGGAACTCACGATAATTTCATTCTTTTAATTCTTTATTTTCATTTTAATTATTAAAAAAGGGAAATTATAGCGGTGCCCTTTAAGATGTTTTTTTTTTGAAAAAAAATTAAACATGGTTGCCCCGTATCATTTTATAATAGGGCCATGTGTCCCTTCATGTGACAGAATAACGACGTTAGGGGTTGGGGGTACTTTGAATGATAGTATAGAACTTCATTGGGCACATTGAACGTTATAAAAGTACATACCTCACATTGACAAATTTTGTAAAGTACATGGGGCATTTGTGTCATTATCCCTTTTTAAAATATCTTCTATCTGAAAAAATGAAAGAAATGTTATTGTGATTTGTATGCAGATAGTGCACGAAAAAAGCTCACACAGGATTGGCACACAATAACGTCAGAGTATGTAGATCTAAGATTGATTTGTATTGCCAAGATGAGGTATCTGAAATGAAAATTTAATTTGAAAGTTTTAATGTATTATAATCATATATATTATTTTTACATTTTCTTCGCGTTAAATGTATTACTTACAATTTATTTAAATGTATTATTATAATAATCATATATATTATTTCTATAGTTCATTTGGAGATATCTTACAACGATGAATATTTGGATGTACCAGATTATTTGATGGTAGATTCTACTTCATGGTACAGTATTACATTGATGATCCACTTTGCTACTATCGAGTTCTAACTTGGAGATAGGGTGTTGAGGCAATTTGGCTTTTACCAGCCTATTCCACAAATTCCACCAGGTCATGACTTTTTTCACATCATGTCGCACTCTAATACAAGCTGGAAATTTTAATTTTGAGAGTTTAAAGTACATGATCTACTATCGTAATGATGGAAAGTCGTACTTAACTACTCTCAAAGGATGGGAAGACTGTCGGGGGTATAAGAAAAAATATAGTGGTAAAGCTAAATCATCTAAGAGTGTAGCGGGATCATCTAGGAGTGTAGCGGACGAAAATCTCATTACATTATAGAGAAACATTGGTACTTGGCCAACCACATGGGAGGTAGATATGAGCATAATAACGCCGACGGCTATATGGGAAAAGGAACCACATCCTACATGTGTACAACCAGAAGTGGGCTCGAGCTCCTCAGATAATCAAGGTTTTGTTGATGTTGAATTATATAGACCCAAGTTTTATCCGCCACAATCACCAATTTACTCGAAATTTAGCGAAAACATGGATTTTCAAGAATGAAAAATTTTATGTATTCACTAAAGATTATGGGAGGGCAGAGCGGTGACTATTTGTTCACAACACCGCCTCCTATGCCCTCGATGACCGAGGAGGTGAGCAACGCTGAAGAGAATCCCGAAGCACGACAGAGGCCACAACGTGATCGACGAGCATCGTGACATTATTATTCGACCACACCCCGTCATGGGGAGAAATCACATAAGAAATGTTTTCCTGTCTTTTTGTAATACATTTGAGTTTGAATATTATTATTTTTTATTTTCCATTATTTTTTATTATTCACCTAATCTAACTATTTTTAGTAATTAGTGAATCGCTTTTCAAATTTGAGTTGATCCCCTTAATTAGTAATGAAGTAACTTAATGATAAAAGTGAAAATTAGAAGTGGCTTAAATGTTTCTGTTCATGCTTAAGACTATGCAATTAAGTAACGTAATGATAAAAATGATAATTAGGGGTTAGAAATGGCTTAAAATGTAATATTTTGGTGAAATAAGACACATGTTTCAAAACAATACTAAGAGTTATCGAAAACTCCATTTCAGAATGTTAATTTTATGAATTTGTGACATAGGTTTCGAAACCTTTCTCGTAGGTTTCAAAACCTTACCTAAAATATTGAATTTTTACGTTTTTGTCACTATCTCATAACTTTTTCAATTGAACTCTGATTCAATCATCATTTTTTTAAGTTCAAATTTTGTGATGAACATGAAATTAAGAATAACACCTACTAATAAAATGCAATTTTTGGTCCTACAAACTTTTAGAAATTTACATATTAGTCCTTAAATATTTTTCGTATTAGTTTAACTAGAATCGAATGCTTGAATTATTTGATTTGTTTTCCGGTGACATATTCGACTCGGTAAAAACATAAAATTATAAATAACTAATACTAATGGAAAGTTTAATATTTGATATCAATATTTTAATATTTTGGAATACAAACAGAAATCACTAAGGCATATGCATGTATCTTGGTTCATTTGGACAATTTGATCTCGAATGCCCTTCACCCCTATATATGATGAAGATCCATAATGGTATAGACGCGAGTCGATTAAGGACTAGGGGTGCTTAACGAGTTGAGCAGCTCGTGAGCTGCTCAAACTCGACTCGGTCAAAACTCGGTAAACGCTCGACTCGGGTTGACTCGACTCGAACTCGAACTCGACTTGAGACCTTAACGAGTTGAGTTGAGCAAAGTCTAACTCGACTCGATAAGTTTGCGAACAGCTCGTTAATTTTTTAAAAATATTTGTGGATTGTTACTTTAGTTTTATTATGTTAGTTTGATGAATTTGTAGATTGTTACTTTAGTTTTAATATGCTAGTTTGGTGTATTTGTGGATTGTTAGTTTGGAATTTAGACTTTGAAAGTACTTTATACACTCTTTTGATATTTTTTTGGTTAAATTTGTTAATATATGTTAAGATTAAGCCCTATATAGTATTGTTAAATTTTACTTATAGTTAAAAATAAGGTAATTTTTTAGTGAGTTTAATGAGCAACAAGTCGAGCTTAACGAGTAGCGAGTCGAGTTGAGCAACAAATTTTTTTAACGAGCACGAATCTAGCAATATTTTAACGAGCAACGAGTCGAGTCGAGCAACAAAACTTTTTAACGAGCATGAGTCGAGCACTGCCTGACTCGCGATCGACTCGCTCGATAAGCACCCCTATCAAGGACAGCCGGTTGGAGCTCTACAAAGTGTATGATCCAGTAACCATTTTCATGTTCCACAAACGACCAATACTTTGAATTCGTGATCGTTGAGAACTTCCTTCTATAAATATTTACCATCTTATGGAGGTTGAAGCATTCATCATCATAGGTGTACGGGTCAACCCCTACAAATATACATGTTGCAACTGCATGAGCACATGGATATCGCCATGCCTAGAACTCGTCACAGTCACACCACCTACGTCCGAAATCGGCTCGAAATACATTTGAGTGGCTTGCTTCGTTGTTGCGTCTGGAACCAACAACATCAAAAGTCTGATTCATTCGGTTGAACGTATGAACATTTATCGACATTGCATTCTTCAAATTATTTTGCATTTTTTTCACAAGATCGGGAGCCCAACTTTGTCCCCTATATATTAAGGACTCAGTTTCCTTCCCTTTAACGATCCAAACTTTATGCAACCTGTAGTACGTCTCTCTCATCAAGCTTGCTATTGGGAGATGACATGATCCGTTTAGTACTTCAATTATGCACTCCACAAGGTTGGTTGTCATTTGCTCGTATCGTCTACCACCTTCATCATGTGATTAGGCTCATCTTTCCCTCTCGATACTATTTTCCCACCTCCAAGTGTGATCGTCGTACTTCTTTAAATTCTCCAACTTCCTCTCTAAACATGGACGTAGTAGTTCAAATCATGTGTCATAATATATGTTGGTAGTATCGAGAAAAAATAAAAAAAAACATAAATTGGTACGTATATATAATCGAGTTTGAAAAAATGATACTTACCCATGTTTAAAACCTCACTGCAAAGATATTGGTTTTTGAATTGTTCGTAACTGTTCTTACTAATGTGAAAAACACAATACGCGGGATATGCGTTTGAAGGTGTCCAACAACTTCCGTCTCAATTAATTGTTGATTTGATACTTGTCCCTCGATCGGATATAATGCAGACCCCATCTTCTCAAACGATATGCTCACGTAAATTTCTCAAAAAGAATTTCCAAGCTTTCGTCGTCTCCTGCTCAACAATTGAGAATGCAATCGAGAAGATATTGTTCTCAACATCTTGCGCAACGGTAATCAACAATACATGAGAGTATCCGTACAACCATGTGCCAACGACTTGGACCATATGTTTGCAAAATGGAAAGCCTTTAATGCATGGCTTGAACACCCAGAATAATCATTGGAAAAATCTATGCCTTTTAACAAGTTGGTCTTCTTGGTCATATGCATCCAAGGTTTGATAACTCACTATGGTGTTTGGGATGAAATGTGTCATTACTTGTAATCAAGTAGGTAGCTTATTGTATGATTTATCGTAATCACCATACACTAACTTCATTGCATTATCCCTTGCACACCACCTATTCATATATTTTATCTAATATCCAAATCGTTGCGCAATGGTTGCCTGAATCACTGAAACATGAACCCTTGGATTTGCTTCAACCAACTTCATCACGTGATGGCTTATTACATTCGAGTCCAATTTGCGGTGGTCGTGGTCGATGGAATTTCGTAAATATTTGTGATCGCCATTATACTTTATTACCTTTCAAGCCATTTTTCCTCTTAATATTTGACAATCGAATCTTCCAATTGCACTCTTGTCCATGTTTCACACATTTGGCAAAGAAAGTCCTCAGGGTGGATTCTACAACAACAAAGTCCACATGCTTCTTGATATTATGCTCTTTAATTGCCAATGTAGCTTCATTCTCTTTATTAAATTGAATCCCAATCGATGATTTATCATACTAACTCGAAGTTAATTGTTGCATATTCGGGAATTGAGGCGCTCTCATCACATCGAAAACTACTAAGTTCATATGAGTAGGAGGTTCATACCAAGTAATGTCGTCTCCGGTCGAAACGAACTCTCCAATACCGAAATCAGGGGCATCACCGATGTCATCATGGAACAAATCGGGATCCCCAATATCTTCATCTTCACTGGAATCTTCAATTGTTTCTCCCCATCAACCTCAAAGGTTTTCCACATCAACATCAACAGTCGAACCAACAGTCAACCCATATGATGCTTCATATGTCGAAGGCCCAGCTGGATGAAATGCACTCGACGTCCCACTTGCCAACATTGCGGCAAAACTGCCTCCGGACATATCAATCTCATTGTCGAAACTCATTTGAGAAGATTCTCTAACTACGTTTCTAGATGGGTCGAGAACATCACGCACCTCAGCAAACAACTCGATATTTCGAATATCCATGCTCTGCAATCATTATTTCAACATCAGTATTATCTTGGAGAGTTATTGTAGAAATGTGATTGGATTGTGACGTGTCAGCCACCAATACCGCAAACCATGAATCTCAACTCCAATTTTCTCGGATATCTTCTCGTTCATTTCTCAAGCGTGATTTCTTTTTCAAATATCATCTTCTTAGCACTTTCATATTCAAATACAACCCCAACATCAGTTTTCACAATTCGTCCATTGTAATAGACAATCGTCATAAATATGTTGTTGCTCATTTTCTCTGCATGTTCAAAACAATATATATTTTCAATCAGAATACACAAATAAAAATGAACATACTAAATTTTAAATTATTTTTGAATTTATTATTTGAACCATAATTAGAATATAATTTTTTAATATACTTTCTAAGATTATACTAATTTATCAAAAATACTTCCGAATATATTTTTTATCTTAAATTATTTTAAATTTATTTTTTTGAATATACTTTCTGATATTATTACGAATTTTTTATCTTCTTGAAAACCACTAAAATCCTAAACAAAAATAAATCATGCATAGATCTAACATAAAATTTAAATTCTAAACAATGGAAGATAGATAATGTAAAAATTAAAAACTAAATAAACTTACTTTACTTGTTTGCTCCACAAAAGTTCACCAAAACATCAATACAAAATAAAACAAGCCATATAAACTAAAATAAAACTTAAAAACAAAACTAAAAAAATAATATTAACTACTAAAAAAATAAAATTTCGTATCTACTTACAATATTTTCTCCAAAACTTTCTTCTTCTTCTTATTTACTCAAATTTCACTCAAAATTTTCTCCAAAAACTTACTTCAACCTCACTTACTTAACACAAAAAATCACATTTTTTCCCTTACATACCCCTACCCTCTTTTAATAACACTAATAAGTTTTTAACACAAAAATTTTCTCTACCGCTACATAATTTAAAATATTTTTATAATCCCCATTAATTAACACATTACCAATTTTTCATTCCCAAAACCTATATCCCTACACCACCTTCCACCCCTTTCTGATCCATGCATGCAAAGGTAGATTCAAACATGCCCCTGCCATTACCACCCGTTACACTTGCTACCACCCCCAACTGGAGTAGAAGACGATAAGCATTGGTTCTGTCTTTGACCAGTTGACATGCATGCTTGTGCGCCACGTGTCCCTGATGAGTCGGAGCCTATTCCTATTGTCTTCAATATTTTACTGTTCAAAGATGGAGCCCAATAAATTCGTCTGATTTTTTATTCAAAATAACACTATTTGAAGATGGTGGGAAATCCTATCATCTTCACTTTTACTGTTTAAAGTGTAATATTTGTAAAAAATAATTTGGCTTGTGCCATATTTTTAGGAAAAAATTTGAGTATAATATTTGTGTAATTCCTTCATTAGAAGAAGATGTAAGCAAAATTCTTAAACAAGATAACAACATAGAAAACTACACGCGGATCAAGCAGTAGGCATCATTTTGACAAATCTTCGATTTTTAGAACATGTAGATTGAGAGTTCAAGGATCGGAGGAGGATTTCTCATCACTGAGAACAGGTTTTTAACCATCAGTATAGGTATAGCAGCGTGAAATTTAAAGGGGTGTTATGAACGTAATATTAAATTGTTGTGCAGTTTATGTCGCAACTGCGAACATTTCCGGGGCCGACACGTGCCCCAATCTCTCCTTCGTCTAAATCCCACGAGCTCTCAGACGTTTGGTTTGACTCATTGCCCCTGCACTGTTTGTGGTGTCCTCACGTACGTGTGGCGTCGCCCCCGTCAGTAGGCCTCCTCTGTGCCTGCAGACAGCAGTGAACGACGACACCTGGTGGTTTAGCTCAACGGAATGGTGGCGGAAATAAAGCTGTTGGGAGGAGGTTGTGGTTTTTTCTTCTTCGTTTTTGGTCCTCCCTTGACCTCTACTGCATCCACAGTTACCCCGAAAATCTGGGGACGGAAGCTCTCAAGGGACAATTTGAACTATCGGAGATCGTTTGGGCTTTCTTTGGACGGTAACGGTTTCAAACTTTCTCTTCCCCTCTTGGCGATTTCCCCGTTATTTGGTTCTCTCCCCCTTTCCCCCACCGGACCCCGGTTCCTTGTGTGCAATCATCTTCTTGGTTTGTGCTTATTGTATCAGCCGCATCTCTGTTTTTCTGTGTTTGTTGGTGGCTTTCTTTGGAGGCTGTTTAGTTGTATGGGTGCTTTGGTTTTTTTGAAGCTTCGTATGGTTACTGGTGGTTGTGCATGTGTTTTCTTATCTTTTGCGATATTCTTTGATGTGAGTTTGATCTGTTATTGCTCTCTTCACTGTCGTTCATTTGTCTGGTACATGCTTCTGTTTTGTTGGATTTTCACCTATGTTTTCTAGTTATGTGGGGACCGATCGTGCCATGAATGCTGCTATGATCGGATTCTCTTTCCGCCCTTCTTATGACTGCCTTATGTTGGTTTTACTGTTCATTGGCTTTTAACATGTGATTCTCTTCGGCTTTTCTGTTTCTTGCAAGAAAGGATGTAAGTGCCTAGGGAGCTCTGTAATCCAAAGCATGTCGATTATGACTTGGAACGTCCGTGGTTTGGGTAACAGAGAAACTGTTAGAGCCCTTTTTAACTCTGTTTTAAAGTACCGACCTTCTATTATTTTTCTCAGTGAAACAAAACAGAAAAAGAGATATCTAGAGGAAATTAAAATGAAAATAAAAATGAAGTCATCATTCTATGTTGAGCCAAGCGGATTAGCGGGTGGACTTGCCCTTTGGTGGACGGAAGACGCCGACATCACCATTCTCAAACACACTCGAAACTTCATTGACACGAAAGTGGTCTTTCAGGAAGGGGATGAATGGTTTGGAACTTTCATATACGGTCCCCCCGTATAGAGATGAAAGACAAGCGTTTTGGGAAGAGTTAAATCGGCTGCGGAGGTCACCGAATGATAGATGGCTCATTATGGGTGACTCAAATGTGGTGATCAGACAAGAGGAAAAAGAAGGGGGAAACTTGTTAATCCTGATGAGGCTAAATGTTTTCTCGACTTTATTGACCTTACATGTCTTGTTGAACTACCAATCAAGGGAGGCGAAATTTGACCGCGTTTTATGCTTAGCTGAATGGATTTTGGCTTTCCCAAAAGCCTTAGGTTTAATGGATATCACCATTTCCTCCGACCTCGTTCCCATTATTTTGCTCATGGAGGGGTAATCCAGAAAATACAAAAAAGACTTCAATCTCGAGAATAAATAGCTTTTAGAAGAGGATTGTTCCCAAACAGTCTCGGGTGGTTGGCAAGCATCTCCCGCGGAGAGAATTGTCTTTAATTTTGGGAGGAAAATATGAAGTACCAGAAGGGCTCTCATAAAGTGGAGAAAATTAAAGACAAAGATGAAAAATGAAAAGAAGAATATGTTAATAACCAAGATCAAACAACTTCAGGGAAGGAAGCTAAGTTGCTCGGAGTTGGGAGAGTATAAAAGAATGAAGAAGGAGCTTGATTCTGAATGGAAGAAAGAGGAGAGATATTAGCATCAGCACTCAAGGGTCAATTGGTTAAAATGGGGAGACAAGAATACAAAATTCTTTCATGCTACAACCATCCAGCGCCGAAGAACTAACTCCATAGTTAAACTGAAGAGAGAGGATGGAGTTTGGGTGGAGAAACCTGCGGATATTGCAAGTCACTTACAATAGCACTTTAAAAACTTATTCTCCAAGGACTACTCTATTGACTTCCATAGCCTCAGGGAGTATATTCCTCTCCTAGTAACCGAGGAGATGAACTTTGAATTGAGAAAACAAGTTTCTGATGAGGAGATAAAAAAGGTAGTCTTCGATATGGGAGCGACTAAGGCACCTGGGCCTGACGGTTTTCTTGGAAGTTTTTACCATACCTTCTGGGAAACTATTAAATATGATATCATTGGGATGGTATCCACTTTCTTTAGTGAGGGAGTGCTGGATTACGGGCTAAGTAAAACAAATATTGTCCTTATACCTAAGAAACCAAATCCTTCGGAGGTCTCCCACTTCAGACCGATCAGCCTTTGTAATTTCTCGATGAAAGTGATTACCAAGATTCTGGCGACGAGGCTGAAATTTTTTTTACTGGATATGATCCCTCACTCTCAGCCAACTTTTGTCCAAAGGAGATCTATCCATGATAACATCGTCCTTGCAAATGAGGCGTTCCATGCTATGAAACGGGCAAAAAAGAGTAAGAAGGGGATTATGTCTCTGAAAATTAACCTCGAGAAAGCATACGATAAAGTGGATTGGGATCTCCTCCGATTCGTTATGATTCGTTTAGGTTTCTATGAGTGGTGGGTTGCAAGAGTTATGGAATGCGTCTCATCCACCTCTTTCTCCCTAGTCTTAAATAGGGAGAAAGTTGGAAATTTTCTGATGGACGGGGCCTGAGACAAGGTGATCCTCTGTCCCCCTTCTTGTTTACTTTTATTTCAAGCATTCTGTCGTTGATTTTGGAAAAGGAAGTACAGATAGATAGATTTGACGACCTCCGAATTAAAAGAAGGTGCCCGGTTCTTAGTCATTTGTTGTTTACGGATGATTGTTTTTTGTTTTCTGAGGCAAATATTAAGAATTGCGAAGCTGTCGTCTGAGTTCTTAATTTGTTCCAACAGTCTACAGGTTAGACGGTTAATGTTCAGAAATCCTCGGTTGGTTTTTCCCCCAAATGTTAGTAATAAGCAGAGGCTCCATCTTTCGAATGTGTTGGGTTTTCGACCAATGGAAGAAGACAACAAATATCTAGGCCTACCTTCCTTCTGGGGGAGAAACAAAAAGAAGGTCTTGGCTTTCATCAAGGAAAGGGTTCTGAATTGACTCAAGGGATGGAGAGCTAAATTGTTAAATCAGGCCGGGAAGGAAATTCTTATCAAGGTTGTTGCTCAAGCAATTCAAACTTATATCATGCAATGTTTTCTCCTCCTCGGTACTTTCTGTAATGAGATAAGCACGCTTGTGGCAAAGTTCTGGTGGAACAATTGTGCCAACAAGGAGAAAAGCATTCATTGGATAAACTGGAAAGACCTCCGTCGATCGAAGGATCAAGGGGGGCTGGGTTTCCGAAACCTTAGAACCTTCAACAAAGCCTTAATCGCGAAAGTCGCATGAAGATTGGTCAAGCACCCAGATTCTCTTCTTGCTCAGACTCTCTGTGGTATCTACTATCCAAACGGAAACTTCTTTGACGCCCCCAAGACCTCAAACCCCTCATGGCCCTGGTCAGGTATAAGAGATGGGATTGAAGTTATTAGGGAGGGTTCTCTCTGGCGAGTTGCGAATGGCAGATGTATCTCAACCTGGCACGACAATTGGGGTACCAAATCTGTACAAGTTTAGGGTTTTCACTCAGCCACCGCCCAACTATCCCTACCTCTCCGTTCGCAGTCTCATGAATCTGGACCAAAGATCTTGGGACAAATCTAGAATGAGGGCATTTTCTCTTTGGCTGAAACCAATGTGATTCTGAATGTCCCGATATGAGGTCCAAAAGTCAGAGATACCTTCATATGGGCGGGAACGAAGAATGAGGGTACTCGGCTAAGTCGGGATATCATTTCATCGATGAGAACTCTAGATCCTTCTCGAAACCATCCTCTAGCAACTCCCCGGGTGAGAACAGAGCCTTATGAAAGTCCATTTGGAACATGAAGGTTTCGTCAAAAATATGTTCCTTTCTCTGGAGGCTCTGCCATAATATTGTGCCTACCAAGAGTACCCTCGCGGCTCGTTTTCACGGAAATTTCCAGGACTCTGATTGTTGTCCTAGATGTGGAGACCAGAAGGAATCCACCGAGCATCTGATCTTTTTCTACCCATTTGCACAAGTTGTATGGAGGGCTTCAGGCTTTAACTACTCGCCTTTTGTTCTTGGTTTTCCTGGTTTTCCAAAATGGTGGTGTAAGGTTAATGATTTTCTCAAACTGGGAGAATTCGAAGAAGGATGTGCTCTTATTGCTTTTCTTCTTTGGGCTATCTGGAAGTCGAGGAATGCTTGGGTTTTTGAAGGGTGGAAAGACCTTCCTTGGGAGGTATGGTTACGAGCTGATAGAAATTTCAAGGAATTTTCCCTAGCTACACATGTTTGCTCTATGGAAAAGCTTCAAATTCCTAGGGAACCGATCTCCTGGTCCACCTCCTCCCAATGTGATCATGATCAATTGTGATGCCGTTTTTGATGGACAAACAGGAAAGACTACGATGGCGGCTATTACATGTGATAACTCTAGATCTTTTATCCAAGGTTTAACTGCACTAGCAACTGATCCATCCGTTGTGGTAGCAGAAGCCTATGCCATCAGACTTGGTATTTCTCTAGCTCTCATTAATTGATTCTCGAACATTATAATCGAGGCAGACTGCCAAGCTGTTATCGGAAGGCTTCGTTCGGGATACCTTTCGGAATGGGCTTCCTCGGCAGTGGAAGAGGACATTAGATCTCAATCTAAATCTTTTGCGTCTTGTTCCTTTTCATTTATCCCACGTTACTGTAATCAGGCTGCAGATTGCCTAGCCAAAATCGCTAGGAACATCCAATGCCAAACCTTCTGGGGACCTGTTATGCCCCACTTTTTGCGAATGTACTTGTGATCTAATGTGAAATGGAAATCTCTATTTGATCAAAAAAACTGCGAACATTTTCGACTTTTCGCAACATGTAACGACTATTGCGATCGTGGTTTATATTTTAAATATTAGAATTTTTCTAAGATATTATACATATATAAATTTTGCAACCGTATTTTAATGTTCTAATATTAATATACTATTTTATGTGTTTTATTTAATTTATAAAAATAAGATTATAGTTTATAGATAGAATTTATTAAAAATATAAACTATACAAATATTATAAGGCTAAATACTGGATAATAACAACTATAGTTACAATGAGTAACATACAAATAATATCATGCTAAAAAACATATAAATATTATATAGTGTTATACTTTATCGTGAACAATTTATTTTACATAATTTCAAAAAGAAAAAAATACATGCAAAAAAATTATAAAAACCCAACTTCTTATAATTCACCACTAAAATCAATGGTATGGAAGACCTAAAGATCTCGAGTTTATCACTACCTTGGTTTTGATCGCTTTCTATTTCATGTGAAAAAAGCATCACAATGTGAGTATCATAAGATGCATCATTGGTAAGAAATATCTAATATGGTAAAGGTAATTGTGATATACAAGATTGTTGCTAAAGTTTTGGCCTTGCGAATGTCTTCAATCCTTGATGCATGCATTGATAAATCACAAGGGGCCTTTGTCCCAGGCCGACACATTTCAGACAATGTCATTATAGCTTATGAAATGTTGAATACAATGCATAAGAGGCGCGTTGGAAGGCAGGGATCTTTTGCTCTCAAGGCTGATTTAAGCAAAGCCTATGATAGAGTAGAGTGGCCGTTTTTGGAGGGTATGTTGATGAGACTGGGTTTTGCAGAGAGATGGGTGAGACTGATTATGAATTGTGTCAGTTCAGTTTCGTATTCAGTTTGCCTTAACAGCTAAAGTGGTAGATGCTTCAAACCATCTCGTGGATTGAGACAAGGTGATCCACTAAGTCCTTACTTATTCTTGGTCTGTGCTGAGGGATTATCTATTCTGCTGAATGATGCAAACTCCAGGAAAACTATAAGGGGAGCAACTATTGGAAGGGAGCGCCTCGAGGTAGGGCATTTGCTGTTTGCGGATGACAGTATACTCTTTGGGGAAGCAACTCTTGAATCAGCTCGTAATATGAAGGATGTTCTTAATCACTATGGTGAAGTGTCAGGCCAGTGGGTTAACTTCGATAAATCACTGGTATTTTTTAGCTTTAATGTTGATCATGAGTTGAGAGAAGAAATTGGCTCGTTGTTAGGTGTGCGTTCTTCCTCTAATCCCGAAACGTATCTTGGCTTACCAACTATGGTAGGTAGAAATAAGAGGGAGGCCTTTCAATACTACTTGGATCGGTTTAATAAAAAAACCGGATCTTGGGGTATGAAATTTTTGACAATGGGAGGAGAAGAGGTGCTTATTAAGAGTGTTCTACAGGCCTTACCAATCTATACTATGCAAGTCTTCCTTCTACCCTCCACTTTGTGTCACGCAATGGAACAAATTATGGCTTCCTTTTGGTGGAAGAACCAAGGTTCTCGAAAGGGGATTCATTGGTGTTCTTGGGCACGGCTTGCTAAACCTAAGGTGTGTGGTGGATTAGGATTTCGAGATCTGTCTCGATTCAATATTGCCTTGCTTGCTAAACAATGTTGGAGGCTAGTCACTCAACCTCATTGCTTCCTTGCAAAGGTGCTAAAGGCTAGATATTATCCGAACAGGGACTTCCTTTCTTCAAGCCTAGGATCGAATCCTTCATATGTTTGGAGGAGTATCTAGAGTGAAAAGGCAGTGATAGAGAAGGGTTACGGCTGGCGCATAGGAATGGGGAATAAGGTAAATATCGAGGGTGAGCCATGGCTGCCAGGACCAGGTAATGGGAGAGTCAAAGATTGCCACATTAATATTAATTACTCGTATGTATCGGATCTAATTGAACCTAACAAAACTTGGAATGAGGATATTATTTCTAGCATTTTCAGTGCGGATGTTGCTAGGAGGATTTGCTCAATCCCTCTATCCTCAGCTACATTGGATGATAAGATTATATGGCATTTTGATGGCTCTGGCGTTTATTCAGTCTAGAGCGGATACAGGTTTCTGAGTGGTGATCTTGTTGCTGATAGAGATTCTTCTCCTCCCCACGAGTCTGCTGCCTCCTTATACAAAGCATTATGGGCTGTTGTCTTACCTTCGAAGATCAGGATCCATATGTGGAGAGTGCCCAATAATTATTTACCAACATTCGCAAACCTAAGAGCTAGAAGACTGAATGTGGTTAATTCTTGCCCCTTTTGTCAATCTCCATCTGAATCTGTTGGTCATATAATGAGGGACTGTAGCTTTGTTCAACAACTGCTTGTTATGCAAGGTATTCATGTAACAGTGGAGGATGCGAGTTTGGAATGGATAGAGTCGATATCGGGCTTGTTTGGCAGTTTAAATGTGAAGCAACAAGCCACCCTAATTGTCACCTATTGGGTGGTATGGTTTACACGAAACATGATTGTGCATGAGGGAGGTGGGTTTTCGGTCCAAGAGACAATCTCCTTCATTCAGGGCTTCATACGTGAATATGAGTCAAGCATCTCTACCCCTCCCACAGCAGCAACAGTTCAACAACTTCAATGGAATCCTCCGGTAGAGAATACTATTAAGTGCAACTTTGATTCAGCTTATGATGATCGAGCAAAGGTAGCAATCTCAGGAGTTGTCTGCAGAAACCATATGGGATTAATAATGGTATCGTGCACTGTCCCTCACTGTCATGTTATGGATAGCTTTGTAGCGGAAGCTCTTGCATGCCTCCAAGCAGTTGTCTTGCTAAGGAGTTAGGGTTTAGACGAGTTGTAGTGGAGGGAGATTCCCTGATGGTTATAAAGAAAGCATGCTTGACATCTCCTGACAATTTTGTAATATGCCCAATTATCCATGATATCAGGGAGAAGGCCAAGGAATTTGAGGCAGTCAGCTTTTGCTTTGTGCATCGAGAGATAAATAACACTGCTCATGTGTTAGCAAAGAAAGGTAAAGGTAGTGTTGAGTCAAGGTTTTGGATTGAGGAAGCCCCTTCAGGTGATACTTTAGCTGTTGCACGGGACTCGAATAACCTAAATCGTGCCTAACTGGTAATCTTGTGCTTTGATATTGGGATTCAACACTTGCAGTGCAGGGAAAGACTGTTTCTGTCTTTGAGTTGGAGAATTATTAGACTTGTATTTGGATACACTCCAACCAGTCTAGTCTATTCGATGGCTTAGGAAGATGTTGGGTTAGGGTGTTAGCTTAACCTTCTGGTTTGATTTCATTTTCGCCCATTATGTAATTATTGTCCTCATGATGTATCATCTTCTTCTTTATTAATTTAAGCCATCTTATTCAAAAAAAAAATTGTTGATCCCAGAATGAGGAGGCATTGAATATGGAAGATAGAGAGAGTGGATCAAAGTGGTTGTGGCATATTCAGCCGGTTCACCTCTGTAAGTTTCAAGCGAAGAGCCGCATATAAGATGGTCGAGAGAGTGGAGAAGATGAGAAGAAGAAGCGAGGGGTACAACCCTCTAAGTTCAACCTTGTTCAGGCACATTTTGTCTATCTCCAAACTTAGTCTCTCTCATCAAGGGTGTAGATATCCATATCCCCTTAGTATTGTAGGTGATGGGATGACGCCAGACCCTATGATAGCCAATGGAAGAGTTGACAGAGTTAGGCCAAACTTTTAAGTATTAAGCTTTGCATGTTTGTTATGTTAGATACCGTGCAGTGGCGCTTGACTATGTTTGTTTTCGAGATAACCTGATGACTCTGATTATGTCAATCTTTAAAAAAATTTGCCTCCGGAGGTGTTGTTATTGTGGACCGTCTCCAGAGTTTACCAAATATGGAGGTGTTAAAGGATATTTTCGAAATTGTGTGAAAATGAAAGGTTTGGGTGTAACAGTAAGCAAATAATCCATACCTTAGGATTCGTTCAAGGTAAGGTGGATAAAACAACTTAATGTACAAAGTAATATCATCCTAGTTCACGAGGTCAATTGATCGATCAGTATCAAATCGGTGCAATTGTTTTTTAAATTTAGAACATTTAAATATTTTATTTATAGAATTTTATATTTCGGTTTATTTAAAAGTGTATCGCAGTATTACAGCGCAATATATGACATATTAGTGTTACGCAAGAATTTTAGATCGTAAAAATTGTAATGCCATTATTTCATTGCGTTACACTAATACTTTGTCACAATAACCTTTTAAAATGTTACCATGTAACTGTTATGTTGTGTTAAAGTCATAATTTAATACAATAATTGTGAAATCAACGCCATTAATACTCGTATCGAAACATGATGAGCAACAAAAGCACCTTTCTGATGGAATAAGAATCTAGACCTGCCATTGCTCTGCGGTATATCACAAAAGTAATGGGAGAAAAAAGAAGAAGAAAGCCACATGTTTTTTTAATAAAATAATGTCATCTAATAAACATTGACATTTATTATTATTATTATTATTATTATTATTATTATTATTATTATTATTATTATTATTAAGAAAATATAGGAAAACTTATGATGTAAAAATTGAGGTTTGAACTAGGAATGACGACAAGGCTAGTTTTTGGTTACTCCATATTCGATCCGAAATTTAGGCATCGTAACCCAACCTCCTCAATTTTATTATAACTTAATTCAAATCGATCTTGATTCGACATAATAAAAACATAATTCGACCATGAATCGATTCTAATATGTTAACAAAAAAATCGGCTAAACTCGTCTCAACCCTAAAAATTAATAAAAAATACTAATTATGCTTTATAAAAATATATAAAAATGATTATAAAATAATATTTTAGTAAAATATACGGCCGAGACGGGTGTTACCTGTAACACCCGTGTTTTGGGGCTGGGAGTTTGGCATGTGTGTTTGGTTCGAGTCGTCAAAATTGGTTTAATTTAATTAGACTTTAGTTTTGATTTAAATGAGATTTAAAAATGAAGGAGTGGAATTTTTGTAAATAAGTTGAAATAAAGTAGACAACCTTTTTGAATAATAAAAAAAGAGTCTTCCCCCTTTCTTCTCATTTCACGTTGGAAAGAACACAAACCTCTCTAAACCCCTAATCTACTATTCCATTGAGGTGCTTCACCATTTGAAGGGATTTTCTCAAGGTAATTTCATATTTGAGTTCTCCTTTTCATTTCAAGCCTATCCATGGTTTTAGATTTCAAAACCCTCACCATTTATGTTTTTCAAGTTAGATGAAAGTTTGGATTTTTAATGGGTTTTTCACTTGCTTTTGGTTTGTTGAGTTGGGTTTTGAGTTAGTCTCACCTAAATACACCTAATATCTTAAAATGGGAGGATTTTGGGAAAAATCTCGAAATGGGTCTTTGGGGCATTTTTCAAAGTGTCTAAACTTGAGTTTTTGATGTGTTTTTGTATTGGGTTGAAGGGCTGATGGTATAGGGATGTTGAGAAGGTGTTTTAGAAGCCTTTAGATTTCATTTGGGTGTTGAAAATTTTGGTTTTCAGCTGGGTATTTGGGGAGCACGAAAATGTGGGTTTTGTGGTTAGTTTGGGTTGGAATTTGTGAAGCTTTGACTTCTGGTTGTGAGTTGGATTTGTGGCTGAGTTTAGCATTGAATCAGTTGAGTAATATTTGTCTTTTGATTGGTTAGAAACTAGAGGAAACGTCGGAGAAGGATCGGGATCGGTTCTGGAGATCGTGGAGGCTTGACTATCTTTGCTTGGTTCGCTAAGGAATGGTGGTGAGTGAAACTTCAAACTTGTTTAAATTGGTTCAAGTGTGTGTAGTGGAGGTATTGGAATGAGCTTGGTAGGCCATTCCAAGGAAGAAGTTAAATTGGTAGTTTAACTTCTTGTGTATTAATAAGCTTTAGATGTTTATGCTTATATTGATCTTGTGAGGCATGAATTGATTTTGTGTGAATATATATTGATGTGTGTGATGATGGATGTGTGCTATGAATGATGGTTGATATGATGTGGTTTAAAAGTAATTGGCACTAGTTAACTTACCGGGTATAAATGATCGATCATTAGGATTAGTGTGCACACGGTTGAGTCAAATTCGCGCGTGGCCTTGGTGGCGTTAAGTCATCAAGGAGGAGTACGGTGATATAATATTCCACCGAAAATTGTTTATATTATACGTGATGATGAGTGGAATCCCATCCGTAGGGCATATGATGATGAGTGGAATCACATCCATGCAAGGTCCGGTGATGAGTGTAATCCCACCGAGGTAATGTTGTTGTTGAGAGTAAATCTGCATACCCGAGTAAACTATTAGTGGCCAATGTACTTGCTCTTGTGGTTACGATGTTGAGATATTTGCTTTTATCATGATGAGCTTAATATGAAGTAAGATGCCATATTATTGACTCTTGTGTTGCTAGCTAGATTGCTATATTGATGCCTATGCATGTTGTATGTGAAGTAAGGATTATATACTTGAACCCTGCATTGTCGTTGTTTTGGTTTTAAAGCATCCTCACTAAGCTTCTAGCTTACGCTCTCATTTTCGACAATGCAGATCAGTAGCGTGGTGTTAGCAAGGAGCAAGGCGAAGGGGCATTCCAAGCTTGTAGTTGCTCAAGTATGGTTTAGTAAATAAAGTAGTAGTTTAGCAATGGGGCTGCTATGTGATTGTATGAGCGTTGTATGACTCATAGATGTGTATTGTGGTTAATGTTATGCTTGGATTTGTAAACCATGTTATGTCTTGTTGAATGCTTGTGATGAGAGGTCATGTCTTGAATGTTTAAGTTTCTTTTGGTTGAGCATGTAAAACTTATGTGTGAAGACATGTGCCATTTGGCTTTTGAGTTTTTAAGCATGCATATTTATGCAATATCTATCCTTTATGTGAATGCCATGTGTAAATGTCTCGTTGATCATCTAAATAGTTCTCCATGCTAGTTCTTAGTTGTGTAATGTTGAATGGATGCTTGTATGTGGCTAGGAAAGCCTCAAAATGCATTTAGAGTCGAGTTTCGTGTTGTTTTGCTGCAATTTGGTGTGTTGCAGTGCAGGGCGTATCGTTACGCCTAAGGGCCGTATCGATACGGTCCTACACCTTAGGACACAGAATTGGCAAGGGGTACCGATACTCGGGGGTGTATCGATACGCCCAAAGCTCACTGGAATTCTGAGATTTTCATGAGTCTTTGGCGTATCGGTACGGGTTCTTAGCGTATCGGTACAGTTTTATCTCGTTGACTGCGAGATGTTGACCGAGAAGGGCGTATCGATACGCTCAAGGGCTGTATCGATACGGTCTTCCTGTGTTGACTGAAGGCTGTTGACTTGGTCAAGGCGTATCGATACCCTTGACAGGAGTATCGATACGGCCTGCTCTGTGACTTTGAAATTGACTGTTTAACATGTTGTTTTGGGTTCGGTTGTGTTTCTTTCTCGATGCTTTCCGCTGTCGTGATCACTTAGGGATTAATATGCCTTTAGACAAGATTTAATTTAAAAGAAATTTTCTAGGTTTGCTAACCGAGGTGGGACCTTAACGGGTTTCACATCGGTTTTCCCCGTGTAGCCTACTCGGACCGGTCAACCATCCAGACCGGGACGAGGGGGTTACATTTGTTAGTATTAGAGCCTGAGGTTACCGAGACCTCGGGCAGATAAGTGAGGTAAGTTTGATGTGTTAAGTAATTGTTATGTCTCGGTGTATGTTATGATATGTATTCTTGTTGTTTGATCGTTCATATGGTGTTTGGAAGCATGATTGTTGTGTTTGGTGTAGTGTCGACTTCCCATTGCTACTATTACTTAAATTGAAAAAGTTTTGTAAAGGAAAATACTTGAGCACAGTTGGACCCTTGCCTTTGCTAACTTAATCCTTATATGTTTGTTTGTTGTAGTTGTTATCTTTCTAGCTATAACATGAGACCGCGAGGGAGGCCTAGGATGGTTCAACCAGAACCACGAGCACAAGCTCCGAGAGTTGAGCAGATTGGTGGGGCGCAGGCTCCTCAACCTCCTCCACCTTCTCCACCTCCTCCTCATCAAGAGGGAGGCGAGGCGGGAGCCGAGGGCGTAGAACCTCAAGTGGGCCAAGGACCAGCCGGAATAGATCTAGCTCCCTTAGTTCAGGCGATAGCGGGGGCTTTCCAGGCTGCAGTGGCTGGGGGTCAGGCAGTGGCACAACCCCAGTGAGAGGGTACTGGTTTACCTTTAGAGAGACTCCGTAGTTTGGGAGGTGAAGAGTTTAGAGGATCTACACCAGAGAGGTCTGAGATGTGGTTAGAGAAGACCGTCCGTATTTTGTCACAGATGGGATGTACCGGGGGACGTAAGTTAGGGTGTGTTGAATCTTTGCTTCAGGGTGATGCCTACACTTGGTGGGTCACCATCACTATGGGTATGGAAGAGGCTGAGATCACTTTGGAGTTTTTCGAGTCAGCTTTCCGTAAGAAATATATGGGTCCTCGATATCTCGATGAGAAGAAGAGGAAATTTATGGCTTTGCTTCAGGGGAGTATACTGTGACAGACTATGAGATCAGATTTGTCAGGCTGAGTCAGTATGCGTCTGAGCTTGTTCCTACTGAAGTGGAACGTTGTAACCATTTCCGTTATGGGTTGAATGAAGAGATCAAGAGGTACACTTTAGCTTCGGACTACACAGATTTTGATGTCTTGGTCGCGAAGGCCAAGGACTTGGAGCACAGTTTGGGCTTGACCAAACGATCTGGTGGTTCTAGTCCTGGGAAGAGATCTAGTGACTCCGATAGAGGTGATGCCAAGAGGCATCGGGACAACAGGCATCACTATGACCATAGACGTGGTAGAGGTAACCACGGTAGGGGCCATCAGGGCCAGAGGACTGGTGGGAGGTTGCCCACGTGTGCTAGTTGCGGGAGGAATCACACCGGTGAGTGTTGGGGGAATTTCCACTCGTGTTGGAGCTGTGGAGCTAGGGATCATATTAGGCGTGAATGTCCACATCAGGTGGGGCAGGCACCAGTTCAGGCTCCTACTAGAGCCAATGACTTTTAGAGAGGTCGCGTGCGCGGTAGAGGTAACTTCCCGCCGAGAAATGATGGCCAGATGAACATAGCGCATGTAGTTGCAGTCCAGCCAGAGTTTACGCTCAGTGTGGGGATCAGCATGACACAGATGTGATTGCGGGTAACTTCCCGATGCAGTCCTTGGGTTTGCTTTCTTTGATTGACTCCGGGTCTACACATTCTTATATTCTGAGTGAGCATGCAAAGTTGTTGAAATTGCCTTGTGAAATATTAGAGGTAGGAGTTAGTGTTACTAGTTCCTTCGGGGATACGGTAATAGTTAGAAAGATGTATAGAAGATGTCCGCTAATGGTTCAGGGGCATGTGTTTCCAGTGGATATGATGGAGCTACCATTTTATGGCTTTGATGTGATTCTGGGTATGGACTGGCTCACTAAGCATAGAGCTAGGATAGACTTTGAGACTAAGAGGATTTCCTTAAGACTCGCGGACGATTATGAGATAGTAGTAGTAGGTGAGAACGTGAAGTTCTTATCGAATGTAGTTTCAGTTTTAGAGGCAAAGAGGCTAGTTGAGACGGGTTGCGAAGCATATTTGGCCTATGTGATGAATCCAAACATGAGTGAGGTTAGACCTCAAGACATCCGGACAATGTGTGACTTTCCTAGTGTGTTTTCGGAAGAGTTGTCAGGTTTACCACCTGATAGAGAGGTGGAGTTTGCTATAGAGACTTATTCAGATTCAGCTCCTGTTTCGATTGCTCCGTATCGTATGGCACCGAAAGAACTGAAAGAGTTGAAGACTCAGTTGCAAGAGTTGACAGATAGATGCTTCATTCAACCGAGTTCTTCGCCTTGGGGCGCTCCAGTTTTGTTTGTAAAGAAGAAAGATGGAAGCATGAGAATGTGTATAGATTACAGACAGTTGAATCAGTTAACAGTGAAGAATAAGTATTTGTTGCCGAGAATTAATGATTTGTTTGACTAGTTGAGAGGGGCATCACTCTTTTCGAAGATCAACTTGAGTTTCGGTTACTACCAATTGAAGGTAAGAGAGGTTGATGTACCGAAGACGGCCTTTAGAACTAGATATGGGCACTATGAGTTTTTAGTCATGCCTTTTGGGTTGACTAACGCACCGGCTGCTTTCATGGATATGATGAATAGGATCTTCCACCAGTACCTAGATCAGTTTGTAGTTGTCTTCATAGATGACATATTGGTGTATTCGCGTACCGAGGAAGACCACGACTGACACTTGAGGTTAGTTTTGCAGACTTTGCTAGATAATCAATTGTATGCGAAGTTGAGAAAGTGTGAGTTCTGGATCCGAGAGGTAGTCTTCCTAGGGCATGTAGTGTCAGCCGATGGGATTAGAGTCGATCCGAAGAAAATAGAGGCCATTGTTGAGTGGAAGCAACTGAAGTCAGTAATAGAGGTTCGTAGCTTTCTAGGCTTAGCTGGATACTATAGAAGGTTCGTAGAAGGTTTCTCGAAGTTAGCCGCTCCATTGACACAGTTACTTTAGAAGAGTGTTCAGTTTGAGTGGTCAGATGCAAGACAGCGAGCCTTTGAGAAGTTGAAAGAAGCTTGGACCCAAGAACTGATCTTGATTCAGCCAGAGTCTGGGAAAGACTATGTAGTATATAGTGATGCTTCCTATGTAGGCCTAGGTTGTGTTCTCATGCAAGACAAGAGAGTGGTGGCTTATGCCTCAAGACAGTTGAAGACTCACGAGCGTAACTATCTGACCCATGACATAGAGTTAGCTGCAGTTGTATTTGCTCTGAAGATTTGGAGGCATTATTTGTACGGTGAGAAATGCACAGTATACACGGATCACAAGAGTTTGAAGTATATCATGACCCAGCGAGATTTGAATCTCAGACAGCGTAGGTGGTTAGAGTTGCTAAAAGACTATGATCTTACGATTGAGTACCATCCGGGTAAGGCCAATGTAGTGGTCGATGCTTTGAGTAGAAAGGTAGTTGTAGATTTGAGAGCCATGTTTGCTAGATTGATCTTGTCCGGGGATGGTGGCTTGGTGGCCGAGCTTCAGGTTAGACCTACTCTAGGTCAGTTGATTAGGGAGAAGTAGCTCTTAGATAGATCTTTGGCACCTCACGTGCAAGATGTAGCCGAGGGTAGACCTTCAGACTACAGTTTCAGTACTGATGTGGTCTTGTGTTTCAGAAATAGGATAGTTGTGCCAGAAGACAGTGACTTGAGACGTACGATCTTGACTGAAGCTGACAGTAGTTCGTTTTCTATGCATCCTGGAAGTACGAAGATGTACCGAGATTTGAAGAATGAGTACTTTTGGGTTGGTTTGAAGAGAGATGTAGCCGACTTCGTGAGTAAGTGTTTGGTGTGTTAGAGAGTGAAGGCGGAACATTAGGTTCCCTCAGGTTAGTTGCAACCGTTGAGAATTCTAGAATGGAAATGGGAGAATATCACCATGGATTTTGTTTCGGGCTTGCCTTTGACTCCTACGAAGAATAACTCAGTTTGGGTTATAGTGGACCGTTTCACGAAGTGTGCTCACTTCTTGGCAGTTAATATGACTTATACATTAGATAGATTGGCCGATCTGTACATTGGTGAGATTGTTAGACTGCATGGTGTGTCGAAGTCTAATGTGTCCGATAGAGATCCGAGGTTTACATCTCGATTTTGGGAGTGTCTGTATACAACATTGGGTATCCGTTTGAATTTCAGCACGTCTTATCATCCTCAGTCAGAGAGAGTTATACAGATTCTAGAGGATATGTTGCGTTGTTGCATCATTGATTTTCAGGGTACGTGGGAGAAGAACTTGCCTCTAGTTGAGTTTGCTTACAATAATAGTTTTTAGTCGAGCATTCAGATGGCTCGTATGAGGCCTTGTATGGTAGGAAGTGTAGAACTCCAGTTTGTTGGGCTGAAGTGGGACAGAAGTTGTTACCCATGCCAGATTTACTTAAGGGGACAACCGATAAGGTGAAATTGATTTGCGAATGCTTAAAGGCTGCTTCGGATAGGAAAAAGTCCTATGCCGACTTGAAGAGCAAGGAAGTTGAGTTTTCAGTAGATGAGAAGGTGTTCTTAAAAGTGTCTCCGTGGAAGAAAGTAATGAGATTTGGACGAAAAGGGAAGTTGAGTTCGAGGTACATAGGACCGTATGAGATTGTGAAGAGGGTTGGTCTAGTTGCTTACCAATTGTGTTTGCCATCCGAGCTAGAGAAGATACATGATGTATTTCATGTTTCGATGCTCCGTAAGTATAGGTCAGATCCATCACATGTTATGCCTGTAGAAGAAATTGAATTAAATCCGGATTTGACTTATGAAGAAGAACCAGTTGAGATCTTAGCTTCTGACAGCAAGGTGTTGCGGGGTAGATCGATTGAGTTAGTAAAAGTGTGGTGGCAACGTCGAGGGGGGGACGATGCCACTTGGGAGAGGAAGGATGATATGGAAAGACAGTTTCCTTATCTCTTTCAGTTAGGTAATTTCGGGGACGAAATTCCTTAAGTGGGAGAGAGTTGTAACACCCGTGTTTTGGGGCTAGGATTTTGGCATGTGTGTTTGGTTCGAGTCGTCAAAATCGGTTTAATTTAATTAGACCTTAGTTTTGATTTAAATGAGATTTAAAAATGGAGTGGCATTTTTGTAAATAATTTGAAATAAAGTAGACAACCTTTTTGAATCAAAAAAAAGAGAGTCTTCCCCCTTTCTTCTCATTTCACGTTGGAAAGAACCCAAACCTCTCTAAACCCCTAATCTACTATTCCATTGAGGTGCTTCGCCATTTCAAGGGATTTTCTCAAGGTAATTTCATATTTGAGTTCTTTTCATTTCAAGTCTATCCATGGTTTTAGATTTCAAAACCCTCACCATTTGTGTTTTTCAAGTTAGATGAAAGTTTGGATTTTTAATGGGTTTTTCACTTGCTTTTGGTTTGTTGAGTTGGGTTTTGAGTTAGTCTCACCTAAATACACCTAATATCTTAAAATGGGAGGACTTTGGGAAAAATCCCGAAGTGGGTCTTTGGGGCATTTTTCAAAGTTTCTAAACTTGAGTTTTTGATGTGTTTTTGTGTTGGGTTGAAGGGCTGATGGTATAGGGATGTTGTGAAGGTGTTTTGGAAGCCTTTACGTGTCATTTGGGTGTTGGAAATTGTGGTTTTCAGCTGGGTATTTGGGGAGCACGAATATGTGGGTTTTGTGGTTAGTTTGGGTTGGAATTTGTGAAGCTTTGACTTCTGGTTGTGAGTTGGGTTTGTGGCTGAGTTTAGCATTGAATCAGTTGAGTAATATTTGTCTTTTGATTGGTTAGAAGCTAGAGGAAACATCGGAGAAGGATCAGGATCGGTTCCGGAGATCGTGGAGGCTTGACTATCTTTGCTTGGTTTGCTAAGGAAGGGTGGTGAGTGAAACTTCAAACTTGTTTAAATTGGTTCAAGTGTGTGTAGTGGAGGTATTGGAATGAGCTTGGTAGGCCATTCCAAGGTAGAAGATAATTGGTAGTTTAACTTCTTGTGTGTTAATAAGCTTTAGATGTTTATGCTTATATTGATCTTGTGAGGCATGAATTGATTTTGTGTGAATATACATTGATGTGTGTGATGATGGATGTGTGCTATGAATGATGGTTGATATGATGTGGTTTAAAACTAATTGGTACTAGTTAACTTACCAGGTATAAATGATCGATCATTAGGATTAGTGTGCACACGGTTGAGTCAAATTCGCGCGTGGCCTTGGTGGCATTATGTCATCAAGGAGGAGTACGGTGATATAATATTCCACCGAAAATTGTTTATATTATACGTGATGATGAGTGGAATCCCATCCGTAGGGCATGTGATGATGAGTGGAATCACATCCATGCAAGGTCCGGTGATGAGTGTAATCCCACCGAGGTAATGTTGTTGTTGAAAGTAAATCCACATACCCGAGTAAACTATTAGTGGCCAATGTACTTGCTCTTGTGGTTATGATGTTGAGATATTTGCTTTTATCATGATGAGCTTAATATGAATAAGATGCCATATTATTGACTCTTGTGTTGCTAGCTAGATTGCTATATTGATGCCTATGCATGTTGTGTGTGAAGTAAGGATTATATACTTGAACCCTGCATTGTCGTTGTTTTGGTTTTAGAGCATCCTCCCTAAGCTTCTAGCTTACGCTCTCATTTTCGACAATGCAGATCAGTAGCGTGGTGTTAGCAAGGAGCTAGGCGAAGAGGCATTCCAAGCTTGTAGTTGCTCAAGTATGGTTTAGTAAATAAAGTAGTAGTTTAGCAATGGGGCCACTATGTGATTGTATGAGCGTTGTATGACTCATAGATGTTGATTGTGGTTCATGTTATGCTTGGATTTGTAAACCATGTTATGTCTTGTTGAATGCTTGTGATGAGAGGTCATGTCTTGAATGTTTAAGTTGCTTTTGGTTGAGCATGTAAAACTTATGTGTGAAGACATGTGCCATTTGGCTTTTGAGCTTTTAAGCATGCCTATTTATGCAATACCTATCCTTTATGTGAATGCCATGTGTAAATGTCTCGTTGATCATCTAAATAGTTCTCCATGCTAGTTCTTAGTTGTGTAATGTTGAATAGATGCTTGTATGTGGCTAGGAAAGCCTCAAAATGCATTTAGAGTCGAGTTTCGTGTTGTTTTGCTGCAATTTGGTGTGTTGCAGTGCAGGGCGTATCGATACGCCTAAGGGTCGTATCGATACGGTCCTACACCTTGGGACACAGAATTGGCAAGGGGTACCGATACTCGGGGGTGTATCGATACGCCCAAAGCTCACTGGAATTCTGAGATTTTCATGAGTCTTTGGCGTATCGATGCGGGTTCTTAGCGTATCGGTACGATTTTATCTCGTTGACCGCGAGATGTTGACCGAGAAGGGCGTATCGATACGCTCAAGGGCTGTATCGATACGGTCTTCCCGTGTTGACTAAAGGTTGTTGACTTGGTCAAGGCGTATCGATACCCTTGACAGGAGTATCGATACGGCCTGCTCTGTGACTTTAAAATGGACTGTTTAACATGTTGTTTTGGGTTCGGTTGTGTTTCTTTCTCGATGTTTTCCGCTGTCGTGATCACTTAGGGATTAATATGCCTTTAGACAAGATTTAATTTAAAAGAAATTTTCTAGGGTTTCTAACCGAGGTGGGACCTTAACGGATTTCACATCGGTTTTCCTCGTGTAGCCTACTCGGACCGATCAACCATCTAGACAGGGAGGGGGTTACATTACCTAAACTCGATCTCGACTCTAAAATTTTAACCAAAAAAATCAACCTAACCCGTTCTAATCTCCAATTAAAAAGAAAAGGGTAAACTACATAAATGGTCACTGAACTTTTAGGGCAGATTCGTTTTGGTCACCGTACTTTTAAAATATTCGATAACGTCACCCAACTTTTAGTTTGATTTTAATATAGTCAACGAACTTTTAGTTCACATTCAATATGGTCTCTCTCGTTACCTTCCGTTAGCCATTGACGTTACTTTTCATTTTTTTCCTTAATAAAAAATGGGTAACTACACCAATCATCGCTCAACTTTCTTCTCACTCCTACTTTGGTCACTAGAGTTTAAAAATTTTCAATTTAATAACTTAACTTTCGAATTGTTCATATTTGGCCACTTGCAAATGACATGTTTATACAAATAGAAAAATTCAATTAATCCTTACAAATATTTTTGTTAATTGGTAAATTCAGATTATTCAATTTTTGATCTTATACTATACCAATAAATCAGATAATCGGTTAACCAGTTAACCGAAATATTTTGATTCTAGAAGTGATTTTTTTTACTTTGTTTATTAAAATAACAAATATGATATTTTGGTAAATTTAATAATTGTTCGGCTGTGATAAAAGTATAAAAACAACTAGAAAGGTAAAAATTGAAAGTTCATAGCTATTAATCCTATCTAGAGCCAAAAAAAATTTGAAAAATCAGAATGGTATTAAAATCACTAGGCTATAAGATATTGTAGTGCATAAAATTTAGAAATATTGTATATAATATATAAGATCGGTTAATCAATTTTTCTTAAAACTGTGAACCGTAGTCGAATCGAAATAATTTATTTTAAAATTTAGTATCGAAATCGTGTTTGATTAATCCTTAAAAACTATTTTGGTTAATTGCTAAATTCAGACTATTCAATTCTCAATCTTATATTGTATCAATTAAATCAGATAATCGATTGACCGGTTAATTGGAATATTTGATTTGATTAATATTTTTTACTTTGCTTATTAAAATATCAAATATGGTAATATGGTACATTTGATAAGAAAAGTAAAAAAATCATTACCCGGATTTTTTTTAAAAGATTAATCAAGTTTTTCTATTTGTATAACTATGTCATTTGAGAGTGACCAAAATATGAACAATTCGAAAGTTAATTTATTAAATTGAAAATTGTTAAACTCTAGTGACCAAAATAAAAGTGAGAAGACAGTTGGGTGATGATTGATGTAGTTCGCCCATTTTTTATTAAGGAAAAACAAAAACTAACTTGAACTTTAACTGGAGCGACAGTATCAAATTCAAACTAAAAGTTGAGTGGCCTTATTGAATATTTTAAAAGTTTGGTGATCAAAATGAATTTGCCTTAAAAATTCTGTGATCATTTATGTAGTTTACCGAAAAGAAAAACTCAATCTTTATCAGGTCAGAACTTGTCGATGTTAAGAAAAATTATCCACCAAAAGGTGACACGTCTCACCTTCTGATTGGTTGAACAAAACCAAATGAAATAAAATAACCTCTTTTGCTACTGGTGGGAATTGAACTAGAGACATTATGCATAAAAAATAGGTGTTCAACCATTGAGCCAAGTAACTAATAGTGATTAAAGCTAAACAAAGAAATATTCAACTTAACTAAAGTTACCGCCTCAAAATAAAATCAAATTGCTACTATAAAGAACCGAACTAATATTTAAGTTAAAATATACTATAACTAAACTAAATAAATAATTATTTATTTTTTATAAAACTAATATTAAAATGTTCTTAAAAATTAAATTTATAATCTTTGGCATAAAATATAAAATTTAAATTATTTTCAAAATTATTTATAATCGTTATTATATTATATTATATTTGATAATATAAAATAATAAATTATTTTTCCATTTTGTTTGAAAATTAAAAAACTAAAAAAGTAACTATGTATTTATTTTCATAATATTATATTATATAATGTAAAAAATTAAAATAATAAATTATTTTCTAAGTATTGGGAAATTAAAAAATAAAATAAAATATTGTTTTTCATAATATTATATTAAATAATGTAAAATTTTAAAATAAATAATTTAAGAAATAATTTAAAATTTATATTTTATTTCAAATAAAGATTATAAGTTTATATTTTAGGAATGTTTTAATATTAACTTTTTAGTTTTATAACAAAAATAAATATTTATTTATTTAGTTTAGTGGTAGCGAAATTTAAATGTTAGTTCCAATGACTTCCAAATGAATCATTAATTTAGTTTAATGGCCTTGCACAATATCCATTTTACAAGGGTTCTCAAGTTCGATTATAGTAACAATTTTATTTTATTTTGAGGCGATAACTTTGGTTAAGTTAAATATTTCTTTGTTTGGCTTTAATCAATATTAGTTGTTTGGCTTAATGGTTGAGCACCCAACCTTTTATGCATGATGTCCTTGGTTTGATTCCCACCTGCAGCAAAGGAGGCCATTTTATTTCCTTTGGTTTCGTTCAACCAATCAGACGTGTCACTTTCTGGTTGGATAAATAAAAACATTAAAAATAATAAATGATGTGAAAATTAAAAAATAAAAAAAATCTTAGGTACCATTTTGCTAAAATAATAGTAGGGGTACCAAAACGATAATGCGCCAATAGCTGGGGTACAATTTAGGTAGTACATATTCTTAACCTTTTAACAATAGGCATACACCTCGTAGATAAAGCGATTTAAACCGGTGTCTCCTAGGATGAACATCATCTGCTTTTTCGCTAGGACACTTGTTGAATTCAAAAAAATATTATTTAATTTCATTTATTTCATACAAAAATATTAAATCATAACATAGATTATAAAATAATATAAGAACATACATCAACTATAATATTAATGAAAATATATTAATTTTATAAACATTATTTATGATCTTAGATCTATGTTATAAATATACGAAAATATTTAAAGTATTTTTGTAATTATCAATTAAACTGATAAAATATGTAAATATTAAAGATTAAATGTGTTATTATATTAAATATTTAAATGTCTCGCCGCACTTCGTTCACGATGTAAGGACTAAAATGGTCTATGTATAAAAATGTATTTTTTAAGGAATCGAATGATGAAAATATACATACTAATAATCTAATAACAATGGTATAAACGTATAGTTACCAACAACAATTGGTCTAATAGGAGCTATGTAAACCTCTTGTCCCGGTCCGGACGCTTGACCGGTCCGAGTGGGCTACACGGGGATAACCGAGGCGAAACTCGTTAAGGCTCCACTTCGGTTAACAACCCGAGAAAAAATTTTCATTTATTATCTTGTCTAGATGGATTTAATTAGACCTATGTGTAAAGCGACAACGGAAAACAAGACTCAGAAGAAGACTAACATCAAACCGGGCCTAAGCCCAACACTTGGGAACCTATAGAGATGTCAAAAGCCCATTTTCAGGCTTGTGTTTCGAAATAGGTTTTGCCCGTTTCAAAACACGGGCTCCAGTTTAAAAAGCCAAACACCCGTACCGAAACGCATCCACTCCGTTTCGGAACAGGGGTCCATTTCGCCTAGACGTTCCGAAACCCGTTTCGGAACATGCTCTCACAATAGCCAAAACGTTTTGAAACTCGTATCAGAACAGGGGTTCACATTAGCCACACCGTACCGGAACGCGTTCCGATACGGGTGACCTTGGAGCCACACCCTTTCTGAAACAGTCTTACCCGTTCCGAAACGCCTGCAGTCTGTGAGTTTCTAAAACCAGCTTTAATCATCTCTAAACAATCCCAAACGACCCCAACGACTTCACAAGGCAAAACACAACCTGCAAACACAACTCTAGATGCATTCACCTAATTACAAGCATGCTCATAACACATAACATACAAGGTAAGGGCATATATTCAAGGGGTCAAGCATTCACCACAAAAGAGACATACATTGCATTTTAAGGTTTCATGCCTTAGAACCAAAACACATAAGCATTCAAGGTACGCATTAAAAGAATGGTTTACAAACAAAAACAAGGCATCAACAGGCCACACCGTAACATCAACATATTAAAGGAGTCTAAACAATCTCCTAACACGAAACAACAACACATATCCCATTGTTTATCTATTACATCTCATAACTTAAAAATTCATACTTGAGGATAGCAAAAGCACAACTAGCACACTTGGAGGCCCTCTCCTTGCACAAGCAACCCATGAACTAACGATCTGCATTGTCGAACAAAAGAGAGCGTAAGCATAAAGCTTAGTGAGGGTAAGCTCATAAAACAAACCTCGACAATGCATGGTCCAAGCACGAGCAACACAACCAAGGAAGAATGCATGTTTTCTTACATTTGAAGCCACAAGAGTCAAATATATATGATGCATGATCATAATATCAAAAATCATGCCTTACTCAACATGTCCATAAACACAACCATGTGGAAACACATTTAACAAACGTATTGGCACCTAGCTATGACCCGAATACGCGGATAACAACCGTTGGAACTCACATCCAACAACTCAACCATTACCTTACGGTAGGATTACACTCATCACCGTTCACGCGGAGGGGATTCCACTCATCCTCATGCCCCGTTGATGGATTCAATTCATCACCGACTAACATATAAAAGAAGATTTTCGGGCGTACCCGTACTCCATCTTGATGACTACCATCATCAAGACCACGCGCGCATTTCGACTCTCGTGTGCACACTAAATATCCTAATGATCGATCATTGTACCCAAGCATACTAGTGCCAATACTGACACATTTCATTGATCAACCTCACAACTTTCTTACCAATTTTCGTGCTTAGCACGTACTCACCATGATTTACCATCATGCACAAACTCCATTCCACAACCACATGCATATTACAATGCATCAAACATCATGCCTCAACACACATGTATATCACAATATACATAACAACATTAATCACAATGAATATGAATCAAGAGGCATAACACAACACTTAGAAGTTCAACCAAAGCCTTCTAAACTAAGCTTGAGATTAGGCTACCAATCTAATCCCAACTCTAGGTGGGTTTACCAAGCCCGACCTAGGTCCACATGCTTGAACCAACATTTGAAAACAAATTAAACCAAGGAACCACTCACCGACTACTCCAAGCTCAACAAACTCTAGTCGATCAACCCACCAAGCTATCTGGATTCGTTCCCGAGGCTTCACCAACACAATCCCTTGCTTCTAAACAATCCAACACAAGCAAAAAAATCACATTTCAGTCCAAAAATCACTGTAGCAAACCCGAAACACAATCCAAGCATCAAAATACACGATTTCAAGCTAAAGACATCCCAAAACCCTCATTTTCGAGCAGCCCATTTGCACAACCAATAACCATTGATTCCAACACTTTTAACACACCTAAAAGCTTCCAAAACAACCCTTAAACATCACACAACCATCAGCCCTCAATTTCCAACACCAAACAGCCCCAAAACTCACCTTTAAACCCTTCTAAAACCTCTCTAAAACCCAAATCCGCGAATCATTATAAAACCTTGTAAAAATTAGATATGTTGGACCTTTTGGATAGAATACAACTTATCTAACCTCAACAAATCAAAAGCTCAATTAAAAGCAAACAAAGTTAACATTTTTAATCTAAAACCTCAAAACTTCAAAATGTAAAACCATGGGTTTTAATGAAAACTAAAGGTATAGGCATGTAAAGGAAAGTAACGACAAGTCAAAAACGTGTTTACCTTTCAAAAATCACCAAGAATGAAGGTGTATGGTGATGAAATAGTAACTCCAATGGTGAGGGAGGATATGTCGTGAACTTTGTTTTGGGGAGGAAGAAGATGATGATGAATAAAATGGGTGTTTTATTTTTAAAAGCCAAAAGACCTAACTACCCTTAATGAAATGAAGTATTTACAAGAGTAGGAAATTCATGGCTATTTGGGCTTGATTTAAAATAAGTCCAACATAAATTTATTTGTTTTGGAAATACGAGGCGTAAATTAATATTTTAATTTCACCCGACCCCCAAACACGGGTGTTACAACTCTCCCCCACTTAAGGAATTTCGTCCCTGAAATTACCTGGCGGAAACAGATACGAAAACTGCTCAAGCATATTAGCTTTCCTCTCCCACGTGGCCTCTTCCACACCTCTATGTCTCCACAACACCTTGACCAACTCTATGGTCTTGCCACGCAACACCTTGCTATCCGAAGCAAGTATCTCAACCGGTTCTTCATTGTAGGACAAATCTGGATTCAGCTCTATCTCCTCAACGGGCATAACATGAGACGGATCTGATTTATATCTCCTAAGCATCGACACATGAAAAACATCATGGATCTTCTCTAACTCTGAAGGCAATCTCAAACGGTAAGCTATTGGCCCAATCCGCTTAACTATCTCATACGGACCAATAAACCTCAGACTCAACTTGCCTTTCCGGCCAAATCGCATTACCTTCTTCCACGTAGATACTTTCAGAAACACTTTCTCACCCACTGAAAACTCAATCTCTTTTATCTTCAAATCTGCGTAAGATTTCTGACAATCGGAAGCTGCTTTCAAACGGTCGCAAATCAACTTCACCTTATCAGTAGTCCTCTTAAGAAAATCTGGCATGGGTAACAATTTCTGACCCGTTTCAGCCCAACAAATCGGTGTCCTACATCGTCTATCATACAATGCCTCATAAGGAGCCATCTAGATACTAGCTTGATAACTGTTGTTGTAAGAAAACTCGACTAAGGGTAAATGCTTCTCCCAAGAACCCTAGAAATCAATCACACAACAACGAAGCATATCCTCTAATACATGTATCACTCGCTCTGACTGACCATCAGACTGCAGATGATAAGAAGTACTAAAATGCAAACGGCTACCTAGGGCACTATGCAAACAACTCTAGAACCTCGCTGTGAATCACAGATCTCTGTCTGATACAATAGAATTCGGAACTCCATGCAGCCTCGCAATCTCGCGAATGTACAAATCCGCCAACTTGTCTAAAAAATTTGTGGTGTTCACTGCTAAGAAATGAGCACACTTAGTGAATCTATCAACTATCACCCAGACAGAATTCTTCTTCGAAGGAGACAACAGCAACCCCGACAAAAAATCTATAATGATTCTCTCCTATTTCCATTCCAGAATCTTCAAAGACTGTAACAAACCTGAAGGAACCTGATGTTCTGCCCTCACTCTCGGTACATCCTTCTTCAAACCAACCCAGAAATAATCATTCTTCATATCTCGGTACATCTTAGTACTACCCGGATGTATAGAAAAAGGACTCGAATGTGCTTCGCTCAGAATCATACGTCTCAACTCAACATCTTCAGGTACTACAACTCTGTCTCTGAAACACAACACATTCTCATCACTGAAACTGTACTCCGTCGGTCTACCTTCTGCAATGTCCTGAACATGCGGAACTAGTGATGCGTCTTGCAACTATTTCTCTCTAATCATCTAGATCAACGAAGGTTTCACTTGCAACTCTGTAATCAAACCACCATCCGCTGATACACTCAGCCTAGCAAACATAGCTCGTAACTCAACTGCAACTTTTCTGCTCAACGCATCGGCCACAACATTTGCCTTACCCGGATGGTACTCAATAGTAAAATCATAGTCTTTCAACAGTTCAAGCCATCTTCTCTGTCTCAAGTTCAGCTCTCTCTGAGTCATCAAATACTTCCAACTTTTATGATCAGTGTAAACCGTGCACTTCTCACCATACAAGTAGTGTCGCCAAATCTTCAACGCAAACACAACTGTTGCTAACTCAATGTCGTGCATAGGGTAGTTCTTCTCGTGCACCTTCAACTGTCTCGAAGCATAAGCAACAACTCTCCTTTCTTGCATCAGAACACAACCTAAACCTACGTAAGAAGCATCACTATAGATCACAAACTCTTTCCCTGAAACTAGTTGTACTAACACTAGAGCATTCGTCAAAGCTTCTTTTAACTTCTCAAATGCCTTCTATCTCGCATCTGACCACTCAAACTTCACTCTTTTTTGCAACAATTTAGTTAACGGAGAAGCTACCCTAGAGAAACCATCAACGAACCTCCTATAGTAACCAACTAATCCTAGGAAACTCCTAATCTCAATCACTGACTTAGGTTGTTTCCACTCAACAATGGCTTCAATCTTCTTCGGATCAGCGCGGATACCTTCAGCTGATACCACATGGCCAAGGAACACAACCTCTCTAATCCAGAACTCGCATTTACTCAGTTTAGCATACAATTGGTTGCTCACCAATCTCTGCAAAACAAGTCTCAAATGCTCATCATGTTCTTCTGATCTCGAGTACACAAGGATGTCGTCTATGAAAACAACTGCAAACCGGTCTAGATAGTCTCGCAAAACTCTGTTCATCATGTCCATGAAAGCTGCAGGTGCATTCGTGAGCCCAAACGCCATCACAAGGAACTCATAATGACCATATCTAGTCCTAAAAGTTGTCTTCGGAACATCACACTCCTTTACCATCAACTGATAGTACCCTGATCTCAAATCTATCTTCGAAAACACTGAGGCGCCCCTCAACTGATCAAACAAGTCATCTATATGAGGCAACAGATACTTATTCTTTATTGTCAATTGGTTCAACTGGTTGTAGTCGATACACATCCTCATACTGCCATCCTTCTTCTTCACAAACAACACGGGAGCACCCCAAGGCGAACTACTAGGCCTAATAAAACCTCGGTCTAACAACTCCTGAAGCTGACTTTTCAACTCCTTCAACTCTTTCGGAGTCATACGATACGGAGCAATAGAAACCGAAGTAGACCCTGAAACAGTCTCAATCACAAACTCTACATCTCTGTTAGGAGGCAAACCCGGTAACTCTTTTGGAAACACATCTGGATAATCACAAAATGTTCTGATATCTTTCGGTCTAACCTCACTCATATTCGGATTCATCACATACGCTAAATAAGCCCCACAACCGGAGTCCATCAACCTATGAGCCTTTAAAGCTAACACAACGTTCGACAATAACTTAACGTTCTCGCCTACTACCACTACCTCGTAGTCATCAGAAAGCTTCAACGAAATTCTCTTTGTCTCAAAATCTACACTAGCTTTGTGTTCAACCAACCAATCCATACCCAAAATAATATCAAAACCGTAGAACAGAAGTTCCATCATATCAACAGGAAACACATGACCCTGAATCTTCAACGGACACCTCATATACATCCGTCTAACTACAACTGTCTCACCGAAGAAACTAGTCACATGCATCCCTATGTCTAAAATCTCAACAGGTATGTCTAACTTCTTTGCATGCTCACTCAAAATGTAAGAATGTGTACAACCCGAATCGACTAAGGAAAGCAAAGACATGGACTGTAACTCAAAATTACCTGTTATCACATCTGTGTCATTCCCTGCCTCTCTTTGTGCGTAAACTCTAGCTGGTTCACCGACCTCTGGCTGAACTGCCACTACATGAGCAAGATTCCTCGGTGCCTCTATCCTAGGTGCATCAGCCCTCGGCTGGAAGTAACCACGACCGCGCCCACAGCCTCTCTGATAGTCGATCGCTCTCGCAGGAGCCTACGCCTGAATCGATGCCTGTGCCGCCTGATGCGGACACTCTCTCCTGAAGAGGTCTCTCGATCCACAGTTCCAGCAAGCATGATAGTTCCCTCAACACTCTCCTGAATGTTGTCTCCCACATCGGGCACACTCGGGCAAACGCCCTCCAGCTCTTTGGCCCTGATGGCCTCTACTATGGTGGCCACCGCCACGGCTATGATCAAACTGATGTCCACTGCCTCGATGCCTCTTGGCATCACAACGATTAAAGTTGTTGTGCCTCTTCCCTGAAATGGATCCTCCTGAACTCTTGGTTAGCCCCAAGTTATGATCGATGTCCTTGGCCCTAGTGACCAAGACATCAAAATCAGAATAATCAGTAGCCAAGGTGTACCTCTTGACTTCCTCATGAAGTCCATACCTGAATCGATCACAACGGTCCCTCTCAGTAGGAACCAACTCTAGAGCATACTAACTCAGTCGGACAAAGCGGATCTCATAGCCTTTCACTGATGCATCTCCCTGAAAAAGAGCCATGAACTCCCGCTTCTTCTCATCTAAGTATCTCGAGCCCAAGTACCTCTTTCTGAAAGCAGTCTCAAAGAAATTCCAACTGATCTCGGCCTCAGGCATGCCGGTAGTAATGGTGACCCACCAGGTGTAGGCATCACTCTGAAGCAACGAAACTACCCAGCCTAACTTACGAGACCCAACACATCCCATCTGAGTGAAAATACGGACTGTCTTCTCCAGCCACAACTCTGATCTCTCAAGCGTAAATCCCTTGAACTCATCTGCTCCTAGGCTACGAAGCCTCTCTAACGGTAAGCTAGCATCATCTCCTCTCGGCTGAGCTGCAGACTGAGCACCGGCAACTGCAGCCTGAAATGCTCCCGCTATAGCTTGAACTAGCGGAGCCATATCTATCCCCCGCAGGACCTTGGCCACAGTGGCCAACCTGAGGTCCTACCCCCTCAGCTCTAGCATCGCCTTCCACATCAGGCTGAGGAGGTGGTGGTGGTGGAGCTCCGACTCCAACAGCAGGCTCTTCCACATGAGCCTCTACTCCAACCACCGGTCATTAATAGGAGCTGCAACACGGGCTTCCTGACGAACCAACCTGGGTCTACCTCTAGGCCTCGACATAACCGCTCACAGATAACAACTACAACCACAACAACATACAAGATAGGGTCAACAAGGGCAAGGGTCCAAGTGGCTTAAGTATGTTTCCCTCACTTAAAAATCCTTTTTCTGATGTAATAGAAGCAATGGGACTCTACTCAACATGCTTTAAACAACTTACATACACGATCAATCAAACAAGTACCAAAGCATACTTACATGGCAAGCAAACACCGTGCAATTGCAATTCAAGAATTTAACTTACCTCACTTACCTGCCCAAGGTCTCGAAAACCTCAAGCTCTGATACCAACAAGTGTAACCCCCTCATCCCGGTCCGGACGCTTGACCGGTCCGAGTGGGCTACACAGGGATAACCGAGGTGAAACCCGTGAAGGCTCCACTTCGGTTAACAACCCGAGAAAACGTTTTCATTTATTATCTTGTCTAGATGGATTTAATTAGACCTATGTGTAAAGCGACAACGGAAAACAAGACTCACAGGAAGACTAACATCAAACCGGGCCTAAGCCCAACACTTGAGAACCTTTAGAGATGTCAAAAGCCCATTTTCAGGCCTGTGTTTTGAAACAGGTTTTGCCCGTTTCGAAACATGGGCTCCAGTTTAAAAAGCCAAACACCCATACTGAAACGCATCAACCCCGTTTCGGAATAGGGGTCCATTTCGCCTAGACGTTCCAAAACCCGTTTCGAAACATGCTCTCATAGTAGCCAAAACGTTTCGAAACTCGTATCGGAACATGGGTTCATAGTAGCCAAACCGTACCGTAACGCGTTCCGATACGGGTGACCTTAGAGCCACAACCGTTCTGAATCAACCTTACCCGTTCCGAAACGCCTGCAGTCTATGAGTTTCCAAAACCAGCTTTAATCATCTCTAAACGATTCCAAACGACCCAACGACTTCACAAGGCAAAACACAACATGCAAACACAACTCTAGAGGCATTCACATAATTACAAGCATGCTCATAACACATAACATACAAGGTAAGGGCATATATTCAAGGGGTCAAGCATTCACCACGAAAGAGACATACATTGCATTTTAAGGTTTCATGCCTTAGAACCAAAACACATAAGCATTCAAGGTACGCATTAAAAGCATGGTTTACAAACCAAAACAAGGCATCAACAAGCCACACCGTAACATCAACATATTAAAGGAGTCTAAACAATCTCCTAACACGAAACAACAACACATATCCCATTGCTTATCTATTACATCTCATAACTTAAAAATTCATACTTGAGCATAGCAAAAGCACAACTAGCACACTTGGAGGCCCTCTCCTTGCACAAGAAACCCACGAACTAAGGATCTGCATTGTCGAACAAAAGAGAGCGTAAGCATAAAGCTTAGTGAGGGTAAGCTGATAAAAGAAACCTCGACAATGCAGGGTCCAAGCACGAGCAACACAACCAAGGAAGAATGCATGTTTTCTTACCTTCGAAGCCACAAGAGTCAAATATATATGATGCATGAACATAATATCAAAAATCATGTCTTACTCAACATGTCCATAAACACAACCATGTGGAAACACATTTAACAAACGTATTGGCACCTAGCTATAACCCGAATACGCGGATAACAACCGTTGGAACTCACATCCAACAACTCAACCATTACCTTACGATGGGATTACACTCATCACCGTTCACGCAGAGGGGATTCCACTCATCCTCACGCCTCGTCGATGGGATTCCACTCATCACCGACTAACATATAAAAGAAGATTTTCGGGCGTACCCGTACTCCATCTTGATGACTACCATCATCAAAACCATGCGCGCATTTTGACTCTCGTGTGCACACTAAACATCCTAATGATCGATCATTGTACCCAAGCATACTAGTGCCATTACTAACACATTTCATTGATCAACCTCACAACTTTCTTACCAATTTCCGTGCTTAGCACGTACTCGCCATGATTTACCATCATGCACAAACCCCATTCCACAACCACATGCATATCACAATGCATCAAACATCATGCCTCAACACACATGTATGTCACAATATACATAACAACAATAATCACAATGAATATGAATCAAGAGGCATAACACAACACTTAGAAGTTTAACAAAAGTCTTCTAAACTAAGCTTGAGATTAGACTACCAATCTAATCCCAACTCTAGGTGGGTTTATCAAGCCCGACCCTGGTCCACATGCTTGAACCAACATTTGAAAACCAATTAAACCAAGGAACCACTCACCGACTACTTCAAGCTCAACAAACTCTAGCCGATCAACCAACCAAGCTATTCGGATTTGTTCCCGAGGCTTCACCAACACAATTCCTTGCTTCTAAACAATCCAACACAAGCAAAAAAATCACATTTCAGTCCACAAATCACTGTAGCAAACCCGAAACACAATCCAAGCATCAAAACACATGATTTCAAGCTAAAGACAACCCCAAAACCCTCATTTTCGAGCAGCCCATTTGCACAACCAAGAACCATTGATTCCAACACTTTTAACACACCTAAAAGCTTCCAAAACAACCCTTAAACATCACACATCCATCAACCCTCAATTTCCAACACCAAACAGCCCCAAAACTCACCTTTAAACCCTTCTAAAACCTCTCTAAAACACAAATCCGTGAATTATTATAAAACCTTGTAAAATTAGTTATGTTGGACCTTTTGGATAGAATACAACTCATCTAAGCTCAATAAATCAAAAGCTCAATTAAAAGCAAACAAAGTTAACATTTTTAATCTAAAACCTCAAAACTTCAAAATGTAAAACCATGGGTTTTAATGAAAACTAAAGGTATAGGCATGTAGAGGAAAGTAATGACAAGTCAAAAACGTGTTTACCTTTCAAAAATCACCAAGAATGAAGGTGTATGGTGATGGAATAGTAACTCCAATGGTGACGGAGGATATGTCGTGAACTTTGTTTTTGGGAGGAAGAAGAAGATGATGAATAAAATGGGTGTTTTATTTTTAAAAGCCAAAAGACCTAACTACCCTTAATGAAATGAAGTATTTACAAGAGTAGGAAATCCATAGCTATTTGGGCTTGATTTAAAATAAGTCCAACATAAATTTATTTGTTTTGGAAATACGAGGCCCAAAATAATATTTTAATTTCACCCGACCTCCAAACCCGGGTGTTACAAGCTAAATTTTTTAAAAAATGTCAAGAGTTGAGTTGGGAGGGTCACCACTACATTATATTTCGAGAAAATTTGATCAAAATTAATTAGATAATTAGTAGAATCTAACAAGTGTCCGAGTGAAAACTGGAAGGTGTTCATTTTAGAAGACACATGTTCAAATTGTTCTGTCTACAAGATGTATATAAATTGTCAGAAAGTTAAGAATATGTATAACCCTGTTGCAAAGATAACTACTATTAGATCCATATTAGCTATAGCTGCTGCCAAAGGCTGATTTTTGCAACAATTAAATGTTAATAATTCATTTTTACATGATTTTTTACATGAAGAAGTTTACATGAAACTTCCTCCTGATTTTTCTGCAGCTTCTGGTCTTGTTTGCAAGCTTAATAAAAGTTTATATGGTCTGAAACAGGCTAGTAGACAATGAAATGAACCTTTGACTGTTACTTTATTTGAGCAAGGTCTTAAACATGCATTTTCTGATATTTTCCTTTTGTGAAAGGATCTTGTCATAGTTTTGTTGCATTAGCAGTTTATGTCGATGACATTATTCTAGTCAGTCCATCCATGGATCATATTAATGATATTAAAATCTATTTGCATAATACCTTCAAAATTAAAGATCTAGAAGATTTAAAGTTCTTCCTTGGCCTTAAAGTACCTCGTTCTAGTAAGGGTATTAATCTGTCCCAACAAAAATATACTCTTAATTTATTAGAAGAAACTGGCTTTAATGAATTTAAACATGTGCCTACCTATTCTTGCCAAAGTTAATTTTTTAAAAAACAGTGGTACTCCCCTTTCTAATATAACTTCTTATCGGCATTTAATTGGTAAATTGTTATATCTTACTAACACCGGGCCTGACATTTTTTTTCTGTTCAGCAACTTTCTCAATTCTTAGTCGCTCCTACTGATGAACATCTTTTTGCTGCTCATCGCATTTTGCGGTATCTTAAAGGGTCACCTAGTCAAGGGTTATTTTTTCTTTCAGATAATGTTATAAAAATAAATGTTTTTTCTGACTCGGGCTGGGTACATGTCTATACTCCAAGAAGTATGTAACAGGCTTTTGTGTTTTTCTGAGTTCTTCACTTGTTTCATGGAAGTCTAAGAAACAACATGTAATCTCTCGGTCCTCGAGTGAAGCAGAATATCGAGCCCTTGTGACTATTACTTGTGAAATTCAATGGCTTCGTTATCTTCTTTCTGATTTACAAGTTGATGTTTCTTCTGCAAGTTTGTTTTTTGACAATTTATCTGCTGTCAAAATTGCAAAAAATTCTATTTTTCATGAAAGAATGAAGCACATAGAGATTGATTGACATTTGATTCGTGAAAAGATTCAGCAAGGACTCTTAACATTGTTTCCAGTATCAACGCAGAATCAGACAACTAATTGTTTTACGAAAGCTCTACCTACTTATGCATTCTTAGAATCTAAGTTCAAATTGGGCATTCAAGATTTACATGCTCTAACTTGAGGGGGCTCACAGATTTAATGACAGTTGGTTATTTTTAATCCTAGCTCCATTCTTTTTCCTTTTATTTATATATATAGAAACGATTTGTATATCATTAATTTTTAACTTTCCAGTTCATTAATAAATTCTTTTTCTCTTTTATTTTTATCAATTTTTCCCATTTCCAAACTCTAACCATACAACTCTTCTTCTTTTTGAAAACTCAAAGTTTCTTTCTTCCTTTTACAAATTCTACCAAGAATTCAACAAATGATGAACATATACTATATTTTAATTATTTTTAGACTATTAAAAAAATTAAACAACTAGTGAGATAGCAATAGTTAAACAAATAAATAATGTTATAATTAATAGTTTTTTATTTGTTTGTCATGGTACAGTTTCGTGTTGACATTGGCATCTTCTGTACTCTTACCGATGATTTGATTGGGGGTTGTGGGAGTGGAGAGATGAAATGAGGAGAAAATGAATTCCAAATTCACATGAAATGAAAATGGTTTTCACAGCCCCATTGCTCAAATCCTATATATTCATGGCTTCCCCTTCGAAGCCTCCTTATGTTTGAGTCTCCTCTCTAATGGACTCCATTTAACATTCCCCGTCTCTCTTTACTCCTCTGAGAATAGATTCTTAATTTCCTTTTTCTTAAATTCTGTTTTCAATTTCGTTTTTTTTTCGATCTTTGGTTTTTGGTTGTTTGATGGCGAAAGGCCGGCGGTTGACCACCAGCAGGAGCGAGCGGTTGCTCGGAAGCTATAGCTACGGGCACGGCCTAGGAGACACTGTCGTTGACGACTCTGAACTTGGTGAGGACGATGTTTGGTCGATGGTCGATAACGGCGCAGACAGAGGAGACGACGGGAGTGTCGATAATTCTCGACTCGAAGCTGAGAGTAATGGGAATGGGAACTTCCACGTGAGGGGGACTAGTCAGCGTCGAATTTCCCGAGGCGATAGGCACGCGGGTGGGTTGTCCTTGGCTTTCGAGGATTCTTCTTCTTCGACGAAACCTAGGATCGTGCACCAGTTTCGTAGCCAAGACGGCGCGGCGGCCGCTGCTTCACCACGTGGGCACCATATGGCCACGTCAGCTCCAGTAAACGTGCCTGACTGGAGTAAGATTTACAGAGTTAACTCGGTGGAGTGGGTACACGACTCGGATGATAGTGATTCGGAGATGGTGCCGCCACACGAATACTTGGCGCGTGAGTACGCTCGGAGTAAGAAATCTGGCGGAGCTTCGGTGTTCGAAGGCGTGGGCCGGACCCTCAAGGGTCGGGACATGAGCCGGGTCAGGGATGCAGTATGGAGCCAAACAGGGTTCGATGGTTAACCCAATTTGTTATCCCCTTGAAAGAAAGAAAGAAAAAAGAGAGAACAAAAAGCAGCTTAATTGTGATTGATTAAAAAGCGACTACATAATCCATTTTTTTAATTGGGCAATGATTCGGCTGAGTCGACACAGATGAGTCAACTTGGTGGCGAGGGAGCTCAAGCAGGATTTTGTATCGACTTGTCCTAAAAATATTTCTGTTATTGGATCTGAATTTGGAAGTTAAACGTGTGTTTCAATTTTCTCTAATGTTAGAACTTAGAACCAAATTAAGATGAGGAAAACCAAATAATGTTCTTAATCGAGGATTATTGGACAAAATTTTCCATTTTGGGGCATGGACAGGACAATCCTACTGTTACAATAACTCCAGGTGGTAACCGGTAACTGGGGAGCCTTTGTTTTGATTTGAAAAATGTTGGCTACTTTCCAAAAATATGCTTCTAATTTTGAACCATACCATATAGGTCCTTTCACAAGTATGCTTTTAATAAAAGCTTAACAGTAAAAAAAAGTGTTTAATCTATATATTTTTTAATTTGATATTTAACGTTTTTTTTGGGTCATTTTAGTGTCTAACGTTTTATTTCGTAACTCAAATTAAGTTTTTCTGGTAACAACCGTTAAAAAAAATACCGTCATCCAATTATAACATGTTACGTAGCCTGATTTTTTATTTATTTTATTTCTGAATTTATTTAAAAATAAGAACTTCTTAAATAACCTCAAAGTTTTAATTTTTTACGATCAAACCCGCAAATTAATTATCTCTCTCGCCGTCTGGCCTCCCCACACGTCGGCGGTTCACCGTTCACTACCCAAGCGCCACATACATCATCGATCAACATCACATACTCTTTAGTTCTCGATTAGAAGCCTAACCAGTCTCTTTTTTATTGTTGATGTTTGTCGACAAAGCAATCGACGATTCATTCGTCAATTTCGACGATGAGATGATGAGATTTTCAGTCGTGGAGTGACGACGAAGGCAAAGGTGGCCGGTGGTGGGAGGGCAGGAATTTAGGGATTTAAGGTTTGGGAATTTTAGAGAAGTTAAAGATTTGTTTTTTATAAAATTAAAATTTTCTAATTCTTTAAAAAATAAAAAATAAAGAAAATACTAGAAATATGCTAGATGTTGTGTTTCTATAGGATAACGGAAAATTTTTAACATTTGTCACGAAAAAATCGGAATTGAGTTACGAAATGAAACGTTAGGTACCAAAGTAATCTGAAAAAAAAACGTTAGGCACCAAACTAGAAAAAAATGTATAGATTGAGCACCTGTTTAACTGTTAAGCCTTTAATAAATTAGGCATATCGAAATTTAAATTATATTTTTGAAATTTGTTGGAAAAAAATAATTAGCTTCATATTGAGCCAAAAACATTAAGGCATAATGCCAAAATATGCTCCTAACTTTTGACTGAATAGTTATTTTGGTCTATATTTTTTTTAAACCAATTTAACCCCTAACGTTTTATTTTGGTCAAAATGACCTCTTTGCGGATGAAAATTGTCAGTCAACTGACGATAAACAGCTTGAAATAACGTGACAAATCTATATGATAATGTTTGATGCGATAGCAGTGTCATATAGACAAATATGTTGACTTTACATAATGACACATTAGTAAAAAAATATTTTATAAAATTGTACGAAATATAAAATATTTTTTTCTTCTGACGTGCCATTCTGTCAAGTCATTTCAAGTTGTTTATCGTTAGTTGACTAATAGTTTTCATCAGCTGGGAGACTATTTTGACCCAAAATGAAACGTTAAAAGTTAAGTTGGTTAAAAAAAACATAAGCCAAAATGACTATTCAGTTAAATGTTAGGGACTTATTTTTTTACTTTATGCCAAAGTTAATTAGCTTCAACTTTAGATTTTATTGGGATCATTAATAAATATTTAACTGAGGCTACTATGTTTAAGGATTTTTAAGGATTTTGAGACTAATTTGTGAGATTCCATGAATTACGGTATTTTTTGAAAATTTAAAAATTTTAGAGTTTTTAAAATTATTTTCAATTTTTTTAAAAATTCAAAAAACATAACACATGTCATATTTTGATTGGATCTCAAAACTTTTTAACGGCCGTTAAAGGCCAGACACCTAAAGTTAAAATGTCAGACATTTATTTTTATAAAAAAAATTAACACCTAAAATTAAAAGAAGTATAATTTGAATATTTATTTTTGTATTAAACTTAAAAAAAGAAACTAACCAAAACCAAACTTGATGTATCGAGCAAAAGAAAAAAAAAACAAATTTGATTTTGATCGAAGGTGACAGATGGAAAGAAAATAAGGTCGAGATAACACAAATAGACAAATGCAATTCTCAAGAAGGAGAGAGAAAGTTTTGTAGTGAAAGAAGTAATATCAAAGTGTGTAGGATGAATGAATGATGGTTGAATGAAGACATCTGCCTTTTCTTTTCTTTTTTATCAAAAATATAAAAAAAATCATTGAAAGAAAAGATTCATACAAGCATGGCAAAGAAAACTAAGAACAAACATTTGAAAACAAAACAAATCAGGGCACAGGTAAGCCCGAAACATAGAATTAAAGATAGGAGTCGCATGTGATCGAGCGAAGAGAGGAGAAACAGGTTGCAGTGGCCATCAAGGGAGAGGGAAAAACTGAACTTCAGCACCCATAAAGGACATACGACAGCTTGGCGACGGGTACCGGTGAGACCAACTAGAATTCAAGGGCCTTGCTGACCAAGATAGCAGAGGAGTCACCATTCGAATGGAAAGATCTCTTCAAAAAAAACCCAACACATCAACGAGATCCAAAGGCCACTTGTAAATAGAACATTAGAAAGAATAGTAGCATAGCCACGACCGCTACCGTCATCTCTCAACCCTGCAAAATCAGTAAATAGAGAACATAACCAACAAAAATGAAGACACAAACGAAAAGGACTGGCAAATACCGGATCTCTCCATCAATCTTTCTCGTTCCGAGCCGACAGAGTGAACCGATCATCCCTCTTCTAAAAACAAGGCCCAAGCTTGAACCGAGAGGACCAGAAACAATAGAACCCATTGTGAACACCAAAGGAAAGTAAGAAACAACAACAACCGAAAAAATGAGTCAACAAAGGGCAAAAAGAAGAAGAGGAGAAAGGGGAGGCTAGCTACTTGAGACCAGCAGCTGGCCGCCGCGTGAACCACAAATTTGATTTGAAATTGAGCGAAAAAAGATGGAAGTTAGATCTAATTTTGGGGCAATTGCGTGAGGAGAGAGAAAAACGTTGTGAAATGCGCAGTTCCCCTTTGAGGGTATCTGCCTTTTCGCGTGAATATGACTTGGAAGTCTTCATGTGATGGGCTCTCGAATATGTTTTAGGATACAAATTGTTTGAATTTAGAGTCAATTCTTTCTTTCATTTCATGCTAGAGTTTTTTCTTGCTTCTTTCTTTTTTGAATTTTTTTCTATTTAACATGGATGGCACCGCTTTTGTTTGAGTAAATTACAAATTTCATCACTCAACTTACTCTCACTTTTGTTTTCATTCAACTTTAGAGATTAAATTTTTTAATCACTCTAGTATTATATCAGTAACTCAGTGATGACATGAATTTATAGTTTTATATATTTAAACGACACAAACACTAAATAAGAATTTAAAGCTGAAATGAAACTGAATAACCACTTGCGAAAATTACCATGAATTCTCTCGATAACCCTACTTGGAACCATAATAGTGGTCACTATGAATTGCATAATGGAAGGCCGTCTGATCCTGTTCATCATGTTATGTCGTCACCAGCCCTTGAAAGGCTAGGCGCCCCATTGAAAGATACAAGAGAAGCAAAGAAACGATGTAATCAAGTTCAAAATTAAGATAAGTTTCGTGATGAAGAAGCAATCGATATGGACGCTGATGGTGAAGATAACGATGTTGAAATCCCATAGAAGGGAATTAAAGGGGTGGAATTACCTCGCCCGACCTATGCAAATATGGTTTTTGGTAATTCGAAGGATGATGCTACATGTACAAAAGAAAAAGTAGAGGATGAGGAAGTGGATGTTTTGGATGAAGATTGTATCGTAGACACCTCAGGACCGTTTCCTAAGATTCGATTCTCTAATCGTGTACATGATAAGATTGATCAAAGTATACAGAAAACCCTCATTATCCGACTGTTGGGACGGAACATAGGATATAAGACATTGTTGTCCTGTATTACAACTTTGTGGAATCCTCTAGGGGGATTTCAATTAATTGATTTGGAAAATAATTACTATTTGGTGAAGTTTGTTAATGCTCAAGACTATGTCAAGGCTCTCACGGCTGGACCTTGGACTCTCTATAGCAGTTATTTAACAGTCCAACACTAGAGTAGGTCATACTTAATGTCAGAAAAGTATCCATCACAGGTGCTCGTATGGGTCAGACTACCGGACATGGCTTATCAATATTATGCAAAAAGCCTTTTCCGTCGCATTGCGGCCATAGTAAGAAGGGTCGTGAAAGTAGATTATAACACACTTGCATGTGGCCAGGGAAGATTTGCTAGATTGGCTATTATTGTCAACATGAAAAAATCGTTAATCCAATGTACAGGGATAGATAGCTTTGTACAGAAACTTGAATACGAAGGTTTACACAATATTTTTTATTCATGTGGTATCTATGGCCATTCTAAGGAGGCTTATGGGACATCAGATGCTTCGAAAGATGAGTATGCTAAGAAAGATCAAAATCAAGCTGCCTCAGCAGAGCCGAATAATGAGAACCTGTAACACCCGTGTTTTGGGGTTAGGAGTTAGTCGGGTTAGTGGTCCGAGTCGGTAAAATTAAATTAAATTATTTTAGCCATGGCATGAGTTAATTGAAATTAGATAAAAAGGGGAGGGACCTATGGGGTGATTTTACCCAAAAGAATTTCAAAAAGGAAGACAACTCTTAAATAAGCTAAAAAGAACAATAAAAAAATGGTCTTCCTTTCTTCTCCAAACGTGAAAAGTCCCAAACCTCTCTAAATACCCTAAATTTTCTATTCCATTGATTTCTCCCTCATCTCAAGGTCTTTTTCAAAAGTAAAGGTATATTCTTACTCTCCTCTTCATTTCCTATCTATCCATAGTTATGGATTTTAAAACCATGAACTTTGGAAAATTAAGGCTTGATAAAATTTTAAGTTTTTATTGGGTTTTTCAATTGATTTCGATTTATTATGTTGGGTTTTGGTTTAATCTCATGAAATTACACATTATATATTGAAATGGAGGATTTTGGGTGAAAACCCGAAATGGGTTTTTGAGACAATTTTTAAGGTGTCAAAACTTGATTTTTGGGTGGGTTTTAAGTGGAAATTGAAAGACTGGTGGTTTATGTATGTTAGAAGGATGTTTTGGGACCATCTAGATGTCATTTGGGTGTTTGAAAACATGATTTTCTGCTGGGTAAAATAGGAGTACGAAAATGGGAATTTTGATGGTTGTTTGGGTTGGAAATTGTTGGAGCTTGGCTTGCACTTATGGGTTGAAGTTGTGACTGAAATTTAGCTATCATTGTGGATATAAAATGTGTTGGAAACTCGGGTTTTCATCAAGGTTTATGGGCTGCTCGAATTAGATAAAATTGGGGTTTGGTCATGACTTGAAATGTTGAGTTTGATATTTGAATTGTACTCCGGGTTAGCTACCTTGATATTTGAGTTGATTTGAGGTTGTTTTGCTTGTGTTGAGGTGATTAGAAGCGAGGTTTTGAGTCGGTGAAGCCTTGTGAACAAATCCGGAATTTGAAGACCATGGTTTCTTGGTATTTGAGCTTGGAAGTGGAGGTGAGTGGTTAATGTTTTTAAATTGGTTTTTAAGTGGTTGGTTCAAGCATGTGGACTAGGTTGGGCTTGGTAGACCCACCTAGAGTTAAGATTAAGGTGGTAGCCTAATCCTAAGCTTTAGTTAGAGACCTTGGATGCACTCTTTAATTGTTGTTATGCCTCATGATGATTATGTATATTGTGATATACATGTATGTGGAAGTATGGCTTAATGCATTGATTATATGCATGTTGATGACAAATATAATGTGGATATATGATGTGAAAATTGTTTGGATGATATACATGTGGTATTGGTTTGTGAAATGAGGTTATGAGGTGGATTGCATGATTTTGGAGAATCATGGTGAGTACGTGCTAAGCACGGAAATTATATTAAAATTTATATTGTGAAAGGTTGTGGAATTTGATTTATATTGGCACTAGTATGCTTGGGTACAATGATCGATCATTAGGATGAGTGTGCACACAAATTGAGTCAAAACGTACGTGGCCTTGGTGGCGTTAAGGCACCAAGGAGGAGTATGGTGATATAATATTCCACCGGAAATTTATATGTATTCTACGTGATGATGAGTGGAATCTCATCCGTAGGGCATGTGGTGATGAGTGGAATCCCGCCCATGCAAGGACCGGTGATGAGTGTAATCCCACCGAGGTAATGTAGTTGTTGGAAATGCGTTCTAACGGGTTATCGGCGTATTCGAGTCATAGTTAGGTGCCAATATGAGGTTGTATGTATATACCAATATGAGATTTTGCATATATGCTTATATGATACGAAATGTGACGTCCTTTATGAATCGATATATGAGGTGGGTAATGCATTGAGATATGTATCGTTGTAAGTTGAGCTTATGAGATGTTGAGCATGACATAATGTTGATTATATGTTCATGCATCATGTTCATTTTGGGCCTATGCGGATCGGAGGTAAGATCATGCATTTCATTATGGAAATTGCTCGTGCTTGGACCCTGCATTGTCGAAGGTTTGTTTTATGAGCTTACCCTCACTAAGCTTTTATGCTTACGCTCTCTTTTGTTCGACAATGCAGATCAATAGCTTGTGGGTGGCAAGGGCAAGGAAAGGTCTCCAAGTTTTGCTTTTGGTTAGCTCAATGTATGAATTTTAAGTGATAGAATGTAATAGTTAAGCAATGGGATAGGTATTGTTGATTTGAGTTTTGATGTATGTCGATATTGGCTTGGTTCTTGGATGCCTTGTTTGATTGTAAATATTTCTTATGTTGCATGCCTTGTATGTCTACATGTTTTGGTTGCTAAGACATGAAACCTTAAGTGCTTGTATGTCCATATATGCTAAATCGCCCTTTTGTATGAATGTCATGAACGAATGCCTTGCTACTTATCTTAATTGCTTCCCATGGTTGTAGTATGTTGTATAAATGTTTGTATGAGCTTAGGGGAGTCCAAAAATGCATTTAGAGTTGTGTTTGAGGTCACCAAGTTAAAATTTGTGGAATTGTAGTGCAGGGCGTATCGATACGCCTAAGGGCAGTATCGATACGGCCTTGCCCAAATGCCACGATTTTTGCCTGGCGTACCGATACCCTGGGGGTATCGATACCCTCCAAAGTTACTGGAATTTGGAGAAGTGGGTAAGAGTAGGGCGTACCGATACGGGGTTCACGTGTATCAATACGGGTCTACTCCGTTGACCATGAAGGGTTGACCGAGAAGGGCTTATCGATACGCTCAAAGGCTGTATCGATACGATCTTCCCGGAGTTGACTCTTTGGGTTGACTTAAAAATGGACTAGTTATGTATGGTCGTGGTTCGAATGTGATCTCCCTTTTGATGTTTTTCGCTGTCGTAATTCGCTTAGGACTTAACATTCCTCTAGGCAAGATTAAAATGAAAAGAAAAAAAATAGGGTCGCTAACCGAGGGGGAACCTTAACTGGTTTCGCTTCGGTTTTCCCCGTGTGGCCTACTCGGACCGGTCATCCGGCCAGACCGGGACGAGGGGGTTACATTTGTTGGTATCAGAGCCTAAGGTTTCTGAGACCTTGATAGGTAAGTGAGGTAAGTTGTGTTTTATGATTTAGATGCATGGTGTTTGCTTGCCATGTAAGCATGTTGCTTGTTATCCGTGTATGCTGTGATGTATGATTGTTTGATTGAGAATGTATGTTGTTTGGTCGTACGCATATGTTTACTTGGTTAGCAAGTATGCCTTGTTATATGCTTGGTTGAGCATGTATGTGTGTTGATTTGTTTGAAACATGTTTAGTAGAGTCCCATTGCTACTATTACATCGAAAAAGAGATTTTTAAGTGAGGGAATCATACTTGAGCCACTTGGACCCTTTCCTTTGCTAACCCAGTTTGTATGTTAATTTACTGTTGTTGTTGTTGATTTAATTGCTTTTCGGTAAGTAGAAGTCGTGGTTTCTGAGAATGTGGGTGACGTTGAGGAAGTTCTTTGCTATAGTTAGGGGAGTATGGTTGTACCGGAGTTGAGGTACAATTTGTTTGCTCGAGTCCGCGTGTATGTGAGTTGATTCTTGTTGGTGAGGGACGATGAGACCGATTCTGGCATTAGATGGAGCCAGAGTAGTATCGATGTTACAGTAGATAAGCCCTTGGTACGATTTTGAGTTGCTCCCTCCGGTTGATTCTAAATCCGTACTTCTGTATGTTGTTAGCAAGCATGCAAGTTTGGTCGCGTCTGGTGAAGTGTTAGAGGTAGGTATAAGTACCTTAATTCTTTAGCAAGATCAGGGTAAAGGTCTCGTGTGAGTAATCCGAAACTCAGGAATGTTAATTAGTGGTCATTTGGGGTTCAGCCTATGATTTTGATACAAGACAGCCGATCAGTATCCGTGAATGGGAATCAATTTGTTTGTTTGGGGCCAGTGTGCGTCTGAGTGGTTTTCTAGCATGGTTGTCTGTGTGTGCTCAGAACTGCGTTTTTGAAGTTTCGAAATGCTCTAAGAACAGTCTAGAAGAGTCAGATTTTGCTGAAGAACCAGTCTAAGAACAAGAGGACCGAAGACTAACAGCTGTGTACTTGTGAAGTTGTAATTTCTGCGGATTCATCTGTTTGTGTGAGCATGCAAAGAATTTAGACATACTTGTTGAGATCTAGACGTAGGGACACATGTGACTAGACCTTTTAGTGAGATAGTGGTGGTCAGATAATTGTACAGAAGATGTCTGTTGGTGGTTCAGGGTTACGTGATTCTAGTAGATGTGAAGTAATTGTCTTTTTACAATTTCGATGTAGCAGATGGCGTGGTTCAGCTCGTAGAACACAAAGCTAGGGTATACGTTGAGACAAAGAGAGAGTTGCCTTGAAGTTGCAGATTTCTATGAGACTGTAGTGGTAGATGAGGATATGAAATTCTTATCGAATGTTGTTCCAGCTTTAGAGGTCGAAGACTGATTGAGCTTAGTTTACAGGCTTTCCTAGAAAATGTGATGGATTTGATTTTTGAATGAAGATTAGACCGCAATATGTTAGAATAGTTTGTGTTTTCCTAGAAGTGTTTACAAGAATTACCCAGTTTGTCTCCTGGCAGAGAAGAAGAGTTTGTTATTGAGACTGTCTCCGAGTTTGCTCCTGTTTTGATTGCTTTGTATCTTACGATTACCGACAGAATTGAGAGTGTTGAAGAATCAACTACGAGATTTGTTAGATCATAGATTCATTAGGCTTAGTACATCATCTTAGAGTATGACAGTACAATTTGTGAAGAAGAGAGAAGACAATACAAGAATGTGATTAGATTTCAGACAGTTGAAACAATTGACAGTGAATAGTTAGTATCTGTTTCCCAGCATCAGTCATTTGTTGATCAGTTAGGGTGTGCCCTAGTCTTTTCGAAGATTAATTTGAGATCCGATTACTACCAGTTGAAAGTGAGAGAAGTTGGTGTACCGAAGACAGCTTTTGGGGCAAGAAATGATCACTTTGAGTTCCGAGTTATGTCGCTTTGTTTGACTAGTGTGTTAGTTACTTTTATAGAAATGTTGAGCAGAATAGTTCCCGAGTTCCTGGATCAGTTGTAGTAGTTCTCATAGATGATACATGGATATATTCAAGTACCGAAGAAGACCATGACAAGCTTGGAATTAGTATTGTAGATTCTATTAGAGAATCAGTTGTATGCCAAGTTGAGCCAACGCGAACTCCGAGTCAAGAAAAATGTTCTCTTAGGACATGTAGATTAGCCGAGTGTATTAGAGCAAATCTTAAGTAGACGAAGGAAGATGTGAGTTGGAAGAAATTGAAGACTGTGACAGGAATCTATAGTTTCTAGGTCTAGCAGTGTTACTATCGGAAGTTTGTAAATAGCCTTTCGAAGATAGCTGCTCCTTTGACAGATTGCTACAGAAGAATGGTCAGTTTGTGAGGTTAGATGCGAGACATTGAACCCTTGAGAAACCGAAAGAAACTTTGAAGAGAGCTTCGACCTTGATCCAGCCTATACTAGAGAAAGAACTTGTGAACTGTAGTGATGTGTTACATGTAGGGTTAGGTTGTGTGCTTATGCAAGACAGAAGATTGTGACCTGTTCATCGAGATAGTTGAGAGACCGAGAGAGGAGTTACTCGACACTAGACTTAGAGTTGATTACAGTTGTACTTGCTTCGAAGACTTAGAGACAAAGCCGTATAATAAGAAATGCACAGTGTATATGTACGTATCATCAGGACTTGAAATATTTGAAGACTTAGGAAGGGTTGAAACTTGAACAACATAAAGTGTTAGAACTGCTTGAAGACTGTAATATCAAGATTGAGTACCATCCGAAGATAGTCAACGTAGTAACCGATGTTCCGAGCTATGTTGTTGATAGATTAGTAGTAGAGTTGCGAGATGTAGTTGCCGAATTCAGTTTACCGAATGATAGTAGTTTCGTGGCCGAGTTTCATGTTAAATTTACCTTGAGTCAGATACTTGAAGAGAAACAGTTGCAAGACAAGTACTTGGCACCTCACGTGCAAGACATAGCGGAAGGAAGACCGTCAGAATACAGTTTCAGAGATGATAGAGTTTGTATTTTTAGAGACAGAATAGTTGTACCGATTGACATGGTGTTTTGAGACGTGTTGTTTTGGGCCGAAGCACACGGCAGTTTAATTCATATCGCATCTGAGTGGTACGAAGACGTATTGAGAGTTGAAGATGAGTACTTCTAGATTGAGTTGATGAATAATGTGGTTCAGTATGAGAGTAAGTGTGTAAATTGCCAGCGTGTCAAGACCGAGCGTCAGTTTTCTTCTAGTTTGTTACATTCGTAGAAGATTCTTAGTGAAAGTGGGTAATAGAGATTCGAAATTTCAGCTAGATTTTTGAAGGTGTCTGCATAGTGATTGGTTACTTGTTGAAGTCATATGATCTGTTAGAGAAAGTTATGGGTCAGGAGTTCAAAACAGTGTTGTATGAGATTGTGAATCGGGCTAGTCCTGTTGTTTATCTGTTGCGGTTACCACCAGAGTTAGAAAGGGATTTGTGATGTGTCTGTGTATCTATAATTCGGGAGTGTGAGTCAGATCTGTTATGTGCTATGTTTGTAGAAGGGATCGAGTTGAGTTTAAAGTCGACATGCCTTGAAGAATCAGTTGAGATCTTAGTGTCAGATAGCAAATGTTGTGTGGTAAGTCCTTCGAGTTGGTTAAAATGTTGTGGTGAGAAGGAAATGGAAGTATGAAGGAGCATGTTTCAGTGGCTCTTCCTGTCCGATAAATTTCGGGGACGAAATTTCCTTAAGTGGGGGAGAGTTGTAACACTCGTGTTTTGAGGTTAGGAGTTAGTCGGGTTAGTGGTCCGAGTTGGTAAAATTAAATTAAATTATTTTGGCCATGCCATGAGTTAATTGATATTAGATAAAAAGGGGAGGGACCTATGGGGTGATTTTACCCAAAAGAATTTCAAAAAGGAAGACAACTCTTAACTAAGCTAAAAATAACAACAAAAAAATGGTCTTCCTTTCTTCTCCAAACGTGAAAATCCCCAAACCTCTCTAAAAACCCTAAATTTGCTATTCCATTGATTTCTCCCTCATCTCAAGGTCTTTTTTCAAAAGTAAAGGTATATTCTTACTCTCTTCTTCATTTCCTATCTATCCATGGTTATGGATTTTAAAACCATGAACTTTGGAAAATTAAGGCTTGATAAAATTTTAAGTTTTTATTGGGTTTTTCAATTGATTTCGATTTATTATGTTGGGTTTTGGTTTAATCTCATGAAATTACACATTATATATTGAAATGGAGGATTTTGGGTGAAAACCCGAAATGGGTTTTTGAGACAATTTTTAAGGTGTCAAAACTTGATTTTTGGGTGGGTTTTAAGTGGAAATTGAAAGACTGGTGGTTTATGTATGTTAGAAGGATGTTTTGGGACCATCTAGATGTCATTTGGGTGTTTGAAAACATGATTTTCTGCTGGGTAAAATAGGAGTACGAAAATGGGAATTTTGATGGTTGTTTGGGTTGGAAATTGTTGGAGCTTGGCTTGCACTTATGGGTTGAAGTTGTGACTGAAATTTAGCTATCATTGTGGATATAAAATGTGTTGGAAACTCGGGTTTTCATCAAGGTTTATGGACTGCTCGAATTAGATAAAATTGGGGTTTGGTCATGACTTGAAATGTTGAGTTTGATATTTGAATTGTACTCCGGGTTAGCTACCTTGATGTTTGAGTTGATTTGAGGTTGTTTTGCTTGTGTTGAGGTGATTAGAAGCGAGGTTTTGAGTCGGTGAAGCCTTGGGAACAAATCCGGAATTTGAAGACCATGGTTGCTTGGTATTTGAGCTTGGAAGTGGAGGTGAGTGGTTAATGTTTTTAAATTGGTTTTTAAGTGGTTGGTTCAAGCATGTGGACTAGGTTGGGCTTGGTAGACCCACCTAGAGTTAGGATTAAGGTGGTAGCCTAATCCTAAGCTTTAGTTAGAGACCTTGGATGCACTCTTTAATTGTTGTTATGCCTCATGATGATTATGTATATTGTGATATACATGTATGTGGAAGTATGGCTTAATGCATTGATTATATGCATGTTGATGACAAATATAATGTGGATATATGATGTGAAAATTGTTTGGATGATATACATGTGGTATTGGTTTGTGAAATGAGGTTATGAGGTGGATTGCATGATTTTGGAGAATCATGGTGAGTACGTGCTAAGCACGGAAATTATATTAAAATTTATATTATGAAAGGTTGTGGAATTTGATTTATATTGGCACTAGTATGCTTGGGTACAATGATCGATCATTAGGATGAGTGTGCACACAAATTGAGTCAAAACGTACGTGGCCTTGGTGGCGTTAAGGCACCAAGGAGGAGTATGGTGATATAATATTCCACCGGAAATTTATATGTATTCTACGTGATGATGAGTGGAATCTCATCCGTAGGGCATGTGGTGATGAGTGGAATCCCGCCCATGCAAGGACCGGTGATGAGTGTAATCCCACCGAGGTAATGTAGTTGTTGGAAATGCGTTCCAACGGGTTATCCGCGTATTCGAGTCATAGTTAGGTGCCAATATGAGGTTGTATGTATATACCAATATGAGATTTTGCATATATGCTTATATGATACGAAATGTGACGTCCTTTATGAATCGATATATGAGGTGGGTAATGCATTGAGATATGTATCGTTGTAAGTTGAGCTTATGAGATGTTGAGCATGACATAATGTTGATTATATGTTCATGCATCATGTTCATTTTGGGCCTATGCGGATCGGAGGTAAGATCATGCATTTCATTATGGAAATTGCTCGTGCTTGGACCCTGCATTGTCGAAGGTTTGTTTTATGAGCTTACCCTCACTAAGATTTTATGCTTACGCTCTCTTTTGTTCGACAATGCAGATCAATAGCTTGTGGGTGGCAAGGGCAAGGAAAGGTCTCCAAGTTTTGCTTTTGGTTAGCTCAATGTATGAATTTTAAGTGATAGAATGTAATAGTTAAGCAATGGGATAGGTATTGTTGATTTGAGTTTTGATGTATGTCGATATTGGCTTGGTTCTTGGATGCCTTGTTTGATTGTAAATATTGCTTATGTTGCATGCCTTGTATGTCTACATGTTTTGGTTGCTAAGACATGAAACCTTAAGTGCTTGTATGTCCATATATGCTAAATCACCCTTTTGTATGAATGTCATGAACGAATGCCTTGCTACTTATCTTAATTGCTTCCCATGGTTGTAGTATGTTGTATAAATGTTTGTATGAGCTTAGGGGAGTCCAAAAATGCATTTAGAGTTGTGTTTGAGGTCACCAAGTTAAAATTTGTGGAATTGTAGTGCAGGGCGTATCGATACGCCTAAGGGCCGTATCGATACGGCCTTGCCCAAATGCCACGATTTTTGCCTGGCGTACCGATACCCTGGGGGTATCGATACCCTCCAAAGTTACTGGAATTTGGAGAAGTGGGTAAGAGTAGGGTGTACCGATACGGGGTTCACGTGTATCGATACGGGTCTACTCCGTTGACCATGAAGGGTTGACCGAGAAGGGCGTATCGATACGCTCAAGGGCTGTATCGATACGGTCTTCCCGGAGTTGACTCTTTGGGTTGACCTGGTCAGGGCGTATCGATACCCCTAGTTAGGGTACAGATACGGTCTGCCCTGTAAACTTAAAAATGGACTAGTTATGTATGGTTGTGGTTCGAATGTGATCTCCCTTTTGATGTTTTCCGCTATCGTAATTCACTTAGGACTTAACATTCCTCTAGACAAGATTAAAATGAAAAGAAAAAAAATAGGGTCGCTACCCGAGGGGGAACCTTAACGGATTTCGCTTCGGTTTTCCCCGTGTGGCCTACTCGGACCGGTCATCCGGCCAGACCGGGACGAGGGGGTTACAGAACCTATATGGTCCATGGATGGTTGTGGAAAATAGGCATCGTAAACCACAACCTGTGACTAATGATAATCAGATGCATGTATCTGGTAAGGAAACAATTGAGGCATCTCGCTACTCGACACTGGAAATTATTGAGGAGGAAAAGGAGTTGGAGAATACAGAAGTGGTAGATCTCTTTCCAAAAGAGAGGGCAAGGGTGTTAAAGGAAATGAAAGGGAAGTAGACAGTGATGGCTGACAAAATGGATGAATCACAACGTAATTTTACCCTAAACGATGCTTATAAAGCTTCTAATCTTGATAGAAAGAAGAAAAATGGAACCAAAAGGGTAGCAGGGGTCAATGTACAATGTTAAAAAAATTATATGGTACATGGACATTTTAGAGCTTGAATTTGAGTGGGTTCCATTAGTCAAATTAATTGGGACTAAGTGGATTATTAATCTACTACAAGAGTAGATGATATGTGTATATTTACATGCTCAAAATGTTCAATGGGTGAAAGAGAAATTGTTGCTCAAAGTAACACCCATAATGTTAGGCTTTGGGGCCTTGGACTTGGATTTTAAAATAACAGTTTTTTTTCTTTTCTGACTTAATTTTCCAACAGAAACTGTAGAATTAACCCACGATTTTTATGGAGTTACAGACCCTTCAGCTGGTTGTAACCTCTAATTTATTTGGATTAATTCTGTGATAATTACCATTTTGATTTCTGGAAATTGTAATTTTTCAGAAATTTAAGTAGCAGATTAATTATGTAATTAATCATGTCCCATGCCTGAACACTATAAAAGGAGGCCTCCTGTTTTTATCTAAAACACATCATAAAAAAAACCCTCTAGCCAGATTGTTAATAGTGTTCTGCTTCTGTAAAGTTCATCGTTGCAGTCAAGGTTGCATTACTCCTTTGGCTGTATTCTACCGTTGTATCATGGGAGACAGACGTTCCATAATAACTCCGGCACCGGGAGGGGACGAATCTGTTTTAAGGACACTGTGATAGCACATGCCTCGGTCTAAGTTTTTTGATCGGTTAATGGTTTTTCCTTTGGTTTCTTTTATCTTTGAATTTCCGGTTTATTTCAATTTCATTTACAGAAATTGTTTTTAATATATTTTTTGTTCTCTTTTTTTTTTAACTTGCTTCGTTTGTTATATAATATACAACCATTAATAGATGGTCAAGAAGCCAAGGCTTCTACTCGCTCTTTAGCGCATATTAAAGGGAACCATACGTCAGTAAATATAGTTGAAAAAAAGTATGAACGATAAGGCAAAGACTGTGGTTAAGGTATTGAAAGTTCCTGCTGTGGTTAATAAGACATTTAAGGAGAATATTCGTCGTGGAATTCGGAGTTCCAAATGGGTGCAATCTGTTACAAATGATCTTGATGCTGTCGGTAAACCTCATACTGAATTGGGACCGTCAGACCAGGGGCACAGCAAAAACAATCTGTTGCAACGGGCTCATATGATTGAATCATCAAGTGAAGAAGAAATTATGGACAATTCCGATGAGTGTTCGAGACGTGATGAAGATGCACTACCAGAGGGTAGCAAGTTCGAATGATATTAATAATTTCTTTTAATGATGACGTTTCTCTTTTGGAATAGTCAGGGTACGGCAAGCCCAACCTTCAGACGCTATCTGAGATCATTTGTTCGAGAGTTTCGTCCGAAAGTGGTTATGATTAGTGGGAAGCGAGCAGATGTTGTGATTGCTAAATTTAATTTTATGAGATCATTTAGAGTTGAGGCTCATGAATTTAGCGGGGCATATGGTTATTATGGAATGAAGATGTGGATTTGGAAATCCTGTAGGTTTCCAATCAATACATCCATGGAAGGCTTTTTCCACCAGAGTATAGGAATTGGATATTCTTTACGGAAATATATGCTAGCCCAACTCAGTCTATCCGTAAACATTTATGGAAAAGACTATGTGAACCAAATCATGGAGATGATTGTCCATGGCTTTTGGAAGGGGACTTTAACTCCATTCTCAGTAATGAGAAACGTGATGGAGGTTTGACTGGATTAGCATCAGGGAGCAAGGATTTTCGGGAATTCATGTTTGAATCTGGCCTAGTTGACATGAGATTTCAAGGACCTCCATTTACTAGGTTTAGGGGGAACCTTAGCCAACGATTGGATCGTTTTTTAGCTAATGTGTGTTGAATGGAGACGTTCCCGAACTCGTTTGTGTCTCATCTCGATAGACTAGGGTTCGACCACCGTCCATTGCTATCTAGACTCATGGATGATATCAGATCGAATGCTAATCGACCATTCCGATCTATAACAACATGGAATGATCATCCTAATTTTCCTGATTTTCTCACATCGATATGGGATCCTGAGGGTCAATTCGACGATAATATTCAGGCATTCTAATCAAAGATACAACATTGGAATTTAGAGATATTGTGAATAATGGCTGCTGAAAATCTTTCTGTTATTTTGTTGGATCAGTTATTAAACTCAACTAAGTTGGTTAGTTGGTTAGAACCCGTTAGAGCCCATTACCTTGGTTCAACATATTGGTTTGGTGGTACCAAGTCTGTTGGATTCATTTCTTGGGCCATATAAATAATAGGTCTTTTAGACCTTGGCTTTCAAGTGAGTTTAATCCACTAAAGCCTATATTTTCTCTAGAATTTTCCTAAGCCGTTAGGTTTCGGATATGCTACAGCTGTTCAACAGTTTTTTTTTAATTCTTTTATTTTTTTCACCGTTTCCAATACACGTTTTTATTTTCCCCAAAATCCTATAGCAATTACTTTTCACATCATGGTATCATTCGCCTTGGTTCCCGATTCTTTGTTTCTCTTCTGATTTTTTTCCCTCTTCGTTTCCGTTTGGCTTCCGCTTCAGTTGGTTTCCGTTTGGCTTCCGGTCTGTTATGGCGATTTCCGGTGAAGATGATTCGTCCGGCTCTGGTTCTAATGGCGGTCGTATGTTTACAAACAAGAAAGTTAATGTGTTGCTTGATGAAACTAACGTTCTTGTTTGGAAACAACAAACACTTCTCACCGTCCGAAGTCACCGCTTGGAGAAGCTTCTCAACGGCACTCTGGTTGCGCCGCCGGCCAAAGTACGGGCTACCGATGGGACGATGGTCGACAATGATGCTTACGAGATTTTTGTGGCTCAAGACAGTGCCCTAGCCTCGTGGTTACTGTCGACTGTGAGTTCCTCGCTTCTATCACAGTTTGTTGGTGCGGAGACCGCCGCGGACGTTTGGAAGATCGTGGTCGAATATTTCAGTAGTCGCTCAACCACCACTGTGATGAGCCTTCACTTCCGGCTACGTTCTCTTCGGAAGGGAGATCTATCTATGCGCTTGTACATCTCGAAGGTCAAAGAAATATGTGATGCACTTGCATCCTGTGGAAGTCCGGTTTCGACCACCGAACAAATTGCTTCGATTCTAAATGGGCTACCGCATGAATATCGTCCGTTCGTTGCTGTTATCACTGCAAGTCGTGAGCCGGTTACTATGGATAATGTTACTGCAATTCTTGTGGATGCAGAGGCTCAGCAACTTATGTATGAGCAAGGTTTACCGGTTCCTATGAGTGCTCACAACGTCCAGTTTTCAAGTGGTAACAACTCTGGTGGTTCTACTTCTTCAAGGTCTGATCAGACTCAATCGAGTCTCAGTGGGCAGAACGGTGGCCGTGGTCGCGGTCGCAACCGGTATCAATGCCAGTTGTGTGGCAAGATGGGACATCTGGTAGATCGATGTTACCGGCGTTTTGATCAGAACTTTCCCGGTGTCACGGCTAATAAGTCTCGCAACAACAATAGCTCCTCTGCTGATTTGGTTAATGTTGCTCCGGTTTGTAATACTGTAGGAATGGTATCCTCTTCGAGTGGCTGCAACCAAGGGCCTAGCTCGGGTTCATCTACTGAGTCATGGTTTGTTGATACGGGGGCGACTCATCATGTCTCGCCTGATGCCTCTACTGCTCATCAGTGCTCGGATTACAGTGGACCAGGTAAATTAGTTGTTGGTGATGGTAAGGGTATTTCTATTACTCACGTTGGCACTGCTATGTTACAGTCTAATTCCAGATTGTTAATGTTACGTGATTTACTGATTGTGCCGCAAGTTACTAAAAATCTTCTTTCTGTGTCCAAGTTTGCTAGAGATAATCGCGTATACTTTCAGTTTCATGCCAATCGTTGTGTAGTTCGTGATGAGGTCACTGGCGAAGTTTTGCTTCAGGGAGTTGAAGAAGGAGGTTTATATGCTTTCAATAACGTCACTGGTTTTGCTAGTGGTGAGAGTGTCCAGTCCAGTTTTAATCAGTGTCCTGTTAGTAGTGTTAGTAATGTTGAGTTGCATACTGTTGATTTGAGAAATGTTGATTTGAACTCTGTTGAATTGAGTAATATTGAGTTGAATGTTGTTTAAGCAAGTTGTAATGATGGGGACCTTTGGCATCGTCGGCTAGGGCATCCTGCCAATGCCACGCTAGCTAAAGTCCTAAAGCTTTGTAATGTTTCGTTGTTGAGAAATAAAAATCCAGTTTGTTCAGCGTGTCAGCAAGGTGAAAGCCATCGTTTACCTTTTACTGCTTCCGATACTGTGTATAATTCTCCCTTTCAACTAGTGTTTACAAATTTATGGGGTCCTGCTCACAAGACCTCTGCTGGCTTCTCATACTATGTATCCTTTGTTGATGCATATTCCCGACATACGTGGCTGTTTCTGTTAAAACACAAATCTCAGGCCATTCAAGCTTATCAGCAGTTTTCGAAGATGGTAAACACTCAGTTCGAAATGCAGATAAAAGAGGTTCAGAGTGATTGGGGTGGGGAGTTTAGAGGTTTGTCGGCTGTGTTAGCTGAAGCTGGTGTTGTTCATCGTGTGACGTGTCCGCATACTTCCGAGCAGAACGGTGTAGTTGAGCGGAAGCACCGGTATATTATCGAGCTCGCACTCACGCTTCTAGCACAGGCGTCAATGTCGTTGCATTTTTGGGCCTATGCTGTTGTCAGTGCGGTTTATCTTATCAATCGCCTCCCTACTGATGTGCTTGGTGGTGTTTCTCCATTTCAGAAGTTGTTTGAGAAGCTACCAGACTATGGTTTTTTGCGTATTTTTGGCTGTCGTTGCTTTCCTTATTTACGGCCTTTTCAAAATCACAAGCTTCAGTTTCGATCTCAGCCGTGTGTTTTTCTCGGTTACAGCCCTCAGCACAAGGGCTATCAGTGCTTGACTCCTCAAGGAAAAATTGTAATTTCTCGTCACGTAGTTTTTGATGAATTCCACTTTCCTTTTGCAGGAACTGGTTCTTGTCAGAAGCCTACTTCAGTCCCTCTTTCAACTGCTTCTGTATTTCAGTCTCCCTCTTTACGTGTTGTTCCTGGCCTAGTTCAACAGCCTGCTGAATCTCAATCTGAAGTGATGCCTGCGACAGCTTCTCCTGCTTCACCAGCAGTGAATTCTACAACTTCTGCAGCAGCAACTCCTGTCACTGGTGAGCCTGCCTCAAACGTTCGTGTTTCTCCTGATGGTTGTGCGTTCGATTCTTTGATGCGTCAGGGTTGTGATAATGCTGGTCTGATCGGTTCTGCATCTGCTTCAAATGGTGGCCTAGACGCAGCATGTACTTCTTGAAGGTTTGGTCATTTTGCCGCTGATACTCCTGTTGTGTGTGCTGAATCTAGTGAGGTTGAACCTGTTTTGGTTGACACCACTGTTGATAATGGGTTGAGTGCGTCTGTTAGTGATGAACCAGGTGCAGTTGAGCCTGTCACCTTGTTTGACTCTGTTATTGATAATTGTTTGGATGAATCTGTTGATATTGATCCCAATGTGTGTGATGATTCTGTTCTTGTTTCTAACATTCAAGGCCGTCCCAGTTCTTTAAATGCTCATCATATGCTTACTCGAAGCAAACGAGGGATTTTTAAGCCAAAATTGTATTCTGCCACTACACAGCAAGTGGATGTTGTTCCAGAAACTATTCATCAAGCTTTACTTTCGCCTCAGTGGAAGGAAGCTGCATTTGCCGAATTTAATGCCTTGGTGAATAATGGCACGTGGATACTTGAAGTTTTACCAGAAGGTCGTCGCGCGGTTGGGTGTAAGTGGATTTTTCGCATCAAACGTAATCCGGATGGGTCAATTTCTCGGTACAAGGCTCGCCTTGTCGCAAAGGGATTTTCTCAAATTCCCGGGCAGGACTTCAAAGACACTTTCAGTCCGGTAATACGCTTTTCTACCATCAATATTATTCTTGCTTTGGCTGTTACAAACAAATGGTGCTTGCGACAAGTAGACGTGAATAATGCTTTCTTGAACGGTGAATTAGATAAAGAGGTTTTCATGGTTCAACCACCCGGTTTTGAGCAGTCTTCGAGTGATGGTTCTAAGCTGGTGTGCCGTCTTAAAAAGGCCTTGTATGGTTTACGGCAGGCACCACGTAATTGGTACAATAAGCTTCGCTCCTATTTGATTGAAATTGGTTTTTTGGAATCTAAGGCTGATGCGTCTTTGTTTATTCATAATAAAGACAGTGTCGTTACATACTTGTTAGTGTATGTTGACGACATCATAGTAACGGGTCAATCCTCTCAACAGATTGAAAATGTTATTGCTGATTTAAGCAATAAATTTGCTCTCAAGGATCTTGGTGATTTAACGTTTTTCCTTGGGATAGAGGCGGTTCGAGTCGGTGATTGTATTTTGCTCAGTCAGAAAAAATTTATACTTGATCTTCTCTTGAAGACTAACATGCATCAGGCTAATTCTGTTCTTACTTCAATGTTGTCCACTGCCGAGCTTGTTCGTGATGGTGGTAGTCCGTTAGCTGATGCTCAGGAATATCGTAGTATTGTCGGTGCACTTCTTTATGTATGTCATACTCGCCCTGATATTATGTTTAGTGTGCACAAAGTTGCACAATTTATGCATAGTCCTTGTGAAACACATATGGCTGCTGTGAAACAAATTCTTAGGTATTTGGTAGGGACTATTGATTTTGGCTTGTTATTTTCTCCTTCCGAGGCTGGTATTACTAATGTAGTGGCATATTCGGATGCTGATTGGGCAAGTAGTCTTGATGATCGTAGATCGACTACGGGTTATTGTGTTTACATTAATAACTGTTTAGTTGCTTGATGCTCCAAGAAGCAGAAATCGGTTTCTCGCTCTACAACGGAGGCCGAATATAAAAGTATAGCGGACACGGTCTCGGAAATAACGTGGGTTGCGGCTGTTTTGAGTGATTTGAAGGTATCGTTAGCCACCACTCCTACCGTTTGGAGTGACAATACAAGCGCGATAGCCATGGCGGCAAATCCGGTGTTTCACTCACGCTCTAAACATGTTGAATTGGATGTTCATTTTGTGCGAGAGAAGGTCACACAAGAACAAGTTTTGGTGAATTATGTTCCGGCTCAATGTCAAGCTGCTGATGGATTTACTAAGCCTCTTTCTAAATCCTATTTTCAGTCTTTTAGGGACAAAGTATATGTTCAAATGATGAATTAATTGGTGCCTCTTGCACGCAGAAGGAGGGAGAAGTAGAGAGAATATTGTGAATAATGGCTGCTGAAAATCTTTCTGTTATTTTGTTGGATCAGTTATTAAACTCAACTAAGTTGGTTAGTTGGTTAGAACCCGTTAGAGCCCATTACCTTGGTTCAACAGATTGGTTTGGTGGTACCAAGTCTGTTGGATTCATTTCTTGGGCCATATAAATAATAGGTCTTTTAGACCTTGGCTTTCAAGTGAGTTTAATCCACTAAAGCCTATATTTTCTCTAGAATTTTCCTAAGCCGTTAGGTTTCGGATATGCTACAGCTGTTCAACAGTTTTTTTTAATTCTTTTATTGTTTTTCACCGTTTCCAATACACGTTTTTATTTTCCCCAAAATCCTATAGCAATTACTTTTCACATCAAGAGATATTCAGACATATTGGTAAACGAAAAAAAATCTCTTTTAGCAAGACTTTGGGGCATTGACAAGGCTTTACAGTCTAAACACTTGAAATTTTTGTGTAAGCTTGTGATTACATTGAGGGAGGAGCTCGAAGTAGTTCTTGAACAGAAGGAGAGCCTGTGGCGTCAAAAGGCAAGCACGAACTAGATTGTTCATGGTGATCGCAATACAAAGTACTTTCATATTGTGACCATGGCAAGAAGGAAACGAAATAAAATTTTAGCGCTTAAATACCCTGATGAAAGTTGGTGCACAAACCAAGACAAGTTAATGGAACTTGCGAAATCTTTCTACTGCACTTTATTCTCAACGGAGAGCAAAACTGGAGCTTTATATGATATGTGTGGGCAATTTCCCAGTGTAAATCCAGTTGAGCTTGAAGGATTGAGTGATTTGGTGTCCAATGAAGAAATTAAGAGAGCATTTTTCGAGATGGCACCACTAAAATCACAGGGTAAGGATGGTATTCATGCAATGTTCTATCAGAAAAATTGGTCAACGGTGGGTACTTCGGTTTGTCAATTTATTAAAGGGGTATTCAATGAGGGTCTTTGAAATGATGATCTGAATCAGAAACTACTCGTATTAATACCTAAAGTCGGTAGTTCATAATTTATTAGTCAATTTTGTCCGATTAGCCTTTGTAATGTCGTGTACAAAGTCATAACAAAAATAATCGTTAACCGACTGAAACCTCTGCTTCCAACATGGGTTACAAAAAATCATACTAGCTTTTTGCATGGCTGATCTATTGTGGACAACATTATTTTAGCGCAAGAGGTTATTCATTTGATGCGTAACAAGAAAGGAAAGCAAGGATGGATGGCTCTAAAAATAGATCTAGAGAAGACGTATGATCATCTAGAGTGGGATTTTAAAGAGGACACTTTGATTGATATTGAAATTCCTGCCAAACTCCGAAGACTCATAATGACCTGTGTGACTTTGGTGAATACACATATCTTATGGAACGGCTCAATGACAAAAACATTTGCTCATTCTCGTAGAATTAGACAAGGGGATCCATTATCTCCATACATTTTTGTTTTATGTATGGAATGATTAGCGCAGGCTGTTCATCGAGAGATCGGTTTAAATACTTGGCAACCGTTCAGGCTTTCCCCGACCAGTCCTGGCTTATCCCATATGTTTTTTGCAGATGATTTAATTTTTTTTTCTAAAGCCAATCTTGACCAGACGGATGTGATTAATTCAATTTTGAAGGGTTTTTGTAATGTGTCAGGCCACAAGGTTAGTCCATCGAAATCAATGATTTTCTTTTCGGCATTGATACCATTGAATTTGAGAGAACAAATTAGGATTCGACTTGATTTTACTGAAGTTGAGGAATTGGGGAAATACTTGGAGTACCGTTACTTCATAAAAGAATTTCGGCGACAGCTTATCAGTATTTAGTGCAAATGGTCCAAGATAAGTTAAGTAGTTGGAAAGTTCGGACTCTTTCTTTGGCGGGTCCTATTACGCTTGCCAAGTCTGTACTGGCAGCCATCCCTATATATACTATGCAATCAACGTTCCTTCCGAGGAAAGTTTGTGAACAATTGGAACGATTGGTTCGACGATTTGTTTTGGGAATTGAGTCGGCGAAAGGAGTTCATTTGGTTAAATGGTCTGAAGTATGCCAACCGATTAAGGTGGATTGGGATTCCGAAATTTAGAGAAACAAAATGATGATTTCCTTATGAAAGTTGTGTTCTCTTTACTTGCGAAGAAGAATGCACTATGGGTTCGTTTTATTCGTGATAAATATGGGTGCAAGGAAGGGATCCCTACTATATTGCGAAATCACAATGTTTCCTGACTACGGAAAGGTCTGGCTTATATTTGGGATGATGTACGTAATAATATTGCATGGTGTGTAGGCCGCGGAACACAGATTGACTTTTGGTTTGATCCGTGGCTGGATGATTGTGGACCATTAATTGATCATGTTACGGCTGCTGGAGGGATCAGACTACATAGAGTATCGGTTGCGGATATGGTCGATGTAAATGGAAATTGGATATGGCATCGATTTGATTCTCTTCTCCGCTTATCGATTCTACTACGGATTGCAGCCAATAAAGGTCTTATGTCTTCATATCCAGAGGATAGTATTGTTTGGGCGGCTAGTGATGATCGAAGATTCACGGTCAAATCTGCTTATGTAGTTCGAACAAGAACAAATGTTGTCCCAAAGGAACCATTATGGTCGGCGATTCAAAAGTTTCCTGGCCCTCAAAAGATAAAGATCTTTTTTAGGTTAATCGGACATGGGAAAGTAATGAAAAATGATGAAAGAGTCCGTCGTCGTTTATCTTCCGATGCTCAGTGCCCTCTATGTTTAAGTTAAAGGGAGGATCTCAATCATATGCTGCGATTATGCTCGTCGGCCGTGGCTGTGTGGACAAGTTTGATTAAGCATAATCGATTGCATGCATTCATTAATATGGAACTAAAGCAGTGGGTATTGATGACTTTAATGAACCCGAAAGATTTTGTGCAATCCCAAGAGAATTGGGATGTTATGTTTGGAGTAACAATATGGAACCTATGGCTTTATCGAAATTCTGTGACTTTTGATTCATCATTGGAAGATAACAGGTCCATCATGGAAAGGATTAGACATATGGTATCTTCAACTTGTATGGCCCTGGCAAGTATTAAGACACATCATAAAGGAGTTGGTTGATTTATCTAGCACTACTGGTATAGCCATTTAGGATTTAGTTTTCTGAATTTTTTTTATTTATTAGCTTATTACAATTTTATTGTTTTGACGGGCATGTTCCGCTTGGATTTTAGTTTATTATTATAGTTTGCACTCTTTTTTTATATTTAGGTTTAGGAAATTTTTTTAACAAGTCGCGTGTTAATAATTTTCATTTCATCAAAAAGAAAAAGAATTTAAAGTTGAAAAATTGAAACCCTCTTTTTAGAATTTAAAATCCCTATCCTTAACATCTTTAACCCATCCATTTGCAACTTCTTTCTAATCATTTATGACATCCTTATGTTAAAAAAAAACACGACAGATTACTTGTCGAGCAAAGAAAAGAAACAAAACAATGGTGATATGCTTCACGAATGCCCTCATCTCTACCACACTACACAAAAATACAAAATTCTTTCATTTTTTCACATTTTGGTCGGTAAAAGAAGATAGAGACTTCAACCCAAATTTCAGAGGTGAACAATGAGTTAACAAAGGAAGGGAAAGCTCTGCATAAGAAATTAAAAGCTGGTTATATCCCTTGTTTGATTTTAGTCTCTGTAATTCTTTTTGAGCAATTTGTCATTCTTCTATTAATTTCAATGAATATAGGAAACTTGTATTTATCATTCACAAGTTCATCTTTATTTATGCTGTTAACTCTCAATTTGATCCTTTTTTGGTTATTTTTTCTCATTACCTGTAAGAATCCCTCTGCCATTGGTACATTTTTAGTACTCCTTAAGCGTCTTTCTTATTGTTTGTTTTGGCGCATTAAACTCAGAAATGTAACTTTTATTCTAAGTTTGTGCTTTTTTTATTAAAAGAAGGGAAAGATCGAGCCTTATTAAAAACCTCCCTAACTTAGATGGAGGAAAAGAGTACTCACCATAGCATTACATCAAATAGAAAACCGACACATAAACATAAAAGACTAGCCCGAACTAGGCAATTCATCATGCAACAAACCCAGCACCGCATCAGGCGGATAACAATAATATGTCGCCTCATAACCCTGCCAAGGCCCCAATTTAGCAAGAACATCCACAACCCGATTAGCCTCTCGAAGGACATGATGAAACTCACAGGTCCTGAACCTTAGTATCAAGCTACGGATCGCACTCAACAACGAAAACTGACCAACCTTACCATCGCCTTTCTGCAGCATGCGGATCACCTCAAAGCAATCAGATTCCACGGTTACTACGTCAATATTACAATGCAAAGCATAGACCAACCCCTCATGAACCGCCTAAAACTCCGCTTCAAAAGCACTACAACGTCCTATGAATTTCGAAAAACTACAACCCCACGTACCTGCAACGTCCTATGAAAAAAAGCTCAGCTTTTTTTTACATTAAAATTAATTTAATATTGTTATGTCATAATGCGATTATACAGATAAAGGTGTAGAAGAGTAACAAAAAAATTAATCTCCAAAGTTGAGTGATCAAATTAAAATTTTAAATTTTAATCACCAAAATAAGAGTAAAACTAAATTTTAGTGATGAAATTTGCAATTTATCCTTTTTATTTTGAATTAAAACTTAAAAGCTTTTCTTCATCCAGCGTCACTAAACCCCCCGAAAACCTAGTGTACCCTCCTTAGGGGTGTGCAAAAAATCCAATCCGAGCAATCCGATATAAAAATATAGGTATCCGATTTATTTTTTAAATTTTGAATAATTTAGATCAAATATCCGATAAAAATTTTAGATAATTGGATCAGATACGAATCGACCAAAATTTACTTTTGGATCATCCGAAACCCCAGTGTACCCTCCTTAGGGGTGTGCAAAAAATCCAATCCGAACAATCCGATATGAAAATATAGGTATCCGATTTATTTTTTAAATTTTGAATAATTTAGATCAAATATCCGATAAAAATTTTAGATAATTAGATCAGATACGAATCGACCAAAATTTACTTTTGGATCATCCGAAACCCGAAAAAAATTGGGCTTTTAGCCCTAGCCCAGGTCTGAATAGTAAAGCCCGTCCCAAATTTGAGTCTGAATGGTTAATCCTCTTCACAAATCTGAAATTTTATCCTCCAATTCCAAACTCTCTGTCTCACGATCCACGAACGAGTTCCACTAGACCTACACCCCCAGCTTTCAGGTCCTCCAAATTTCTCACAGCTCGCCGTGCTCGGTGCTCACTGCTCTCACAACTCTCGATTTATGGCGAGCCAAAACCCTCTGCAACCTCCATTCCATCTTGTGTACCTTATAAGGAATACGTATTAACACATAAGTTTATGGTATACTATCCCACAACCATTATGTACTCGACTCTGCTCCTATACTTTTTAAACATTTTCAATTCTCAAACTTCAGGGTGACGCAAGTTTGGAAACCTGCCCCAAATTATTTGAGAATTGAGTTTTTTACGCTCACTAATTGAAATTTTGAATTTAGACAAATTGTTTTTCTTGAGTTTCTTTAGCTGATGTGTTGTTCTTGTTTTATGCGTTTGGTTTACTACCTTGCCTAACTGAACTTAGCATTATGACAACTTATTTGGTGGATTTATTGTATTATAAAAACGATTAACTTCAAACAATTGTATATTTCGAATTTAGAGAAGCAATAGCAGTAGTAATATAACAAATAAAGTACAACTTGCTTGTGAGGGAAACAATTTCATATCATAGAAATGGTTGTTACTGGTAGTTGTGATTTGAATTGGATGATCTTTGGATCTCTTTGAGATTGTACATAGATGTGGCTATGTGATATTTCTCCATGTATTATATTTAAGAGTTTGTAAGTTCCAATTATTGAGAATTTGGATTAAATCCAATTAAATGTTTGGTATTAAAAAGCGCGCTTGAGGCGTGAGGCGAGCGAGGCGTTTGAAGAAAACACATCGGAGGGTTGAGGCGAAGCGAAGTACATGATGCGCGCCTCCGATTGCTTCTGCCTGAGACATGAGGCGAGCGAGGCGACGCTTATGAGGACCGAGGCATGTTTTATAAAAAGACACATGTTTTTATATTTTTATTAGAATATACCTTATATTTTAATTAAAAAAATACCTTTAATTGTTAACCTAAAATCCAAATTCACGATAAACAAAACTCAGCCTCTCTCTAGTCTCCAAATTGCTCTGCCTCTCCCCAAATTCCACCGTCGCCGACAAGCCCAGCGGACCCAGCCACCGTCGCCGCCAAGCCCAGCGACCCCAGCCACCGACGCCGCCAAGCCCAGCCACCGTCGCAACTCGCGGGTAAGAGCAGCCACCAACGCCTCCTCTTCTTTTCTTCTACGTTGAGAGTTTGAGTATAATTGTTACTGTTGTAACTTATAATTTGTATACTTGTAAAAATATAATTGTATTCCTTCTTCAATTAAAAAAAATTAATAGTGCTTTTGTACTTGATTTTGTAGAAACAATGTTTGGAATTTGGATTGTTTGCCGACTGCCCGATGTTGCTATATTCTTTATTCTTTTGTTTTCAATAAAATAAATAATTAATGTGGAATCGAGCAATCTATCGTGAAAAAGGTTTCAAAGCTCCACTAGCTCTACTCTATTTCCTGAAGTGAATGTGAGATTATATTATGGAAAGAATAAAAGCTACAATAGAAGTTGTGGTCGAGATCGAGGCTATGAATATAATCATGGACAACATGGTCATTTTAAAAATGCTTATACCCACAAGAAGTGGTATTATAAGGATGACAAGGATAAATGATTTATGACGAAGCATTATGGACTTTATCTATAACCATGAATGATAAAGAAAAAAATATAAACAAATTCTGTTTATGGCGAAAATGATTACGGCGTTGTGGTTCCAACTCATTTAGATGTTAATTTTCTCATAACTCCTGAAGGGAGTAATTCGCATTTTTATTTTTCTTATAACATGTAAAGAGAATAATTGATCTTTTATTTATTTTATTTTATGTTATTTTTATTTATTTATGTTAATTTACTTTATATTAATTTGTTTTACACATTATTTATTTACGATTTATGTTAATTTATCATTTGAAGAATTTGATTACTTTCGGAATAAAATATGTGGTGAATTGTGACATTACGCTTTATGTGAGTATTATATCTCAAAGTACTAAAATATCAATGCTTCGGAAGAGTAATAAGTTCTTGTGACATTATCTTTGATAGATAATTGGTTTAATATGTGCTATATTTAACATTTTTCATTCCTCAAAGTGAATGAAACAAAGCACATAGTGAAAGGTGCATAATAATGCCTATTTTCCCATTTAACAGTATAAGGGAATGATGCAAGTACTATATATGGAGTACTAATATCATAGAAAGCTCAAAATCAATGTGTTTTTATTTTATTTTAAAGTTATAGGTTCAAATCCTATTGAGTGCATATTTTCCACATTTTCTTTTGCAAAACGACGTCATTTTAGGCCATTTTGTATTAAAATAACGGCAGCAAAATGACGTCGTTTTGTTCTATCATCCAAGTTATCACGTCGTGCGCCTTGTTATCATCTCGTTACGGAGTTAACTGCGTGGTGATATAAATGAGTCGAAAAAATAAAATTTAGTGGTAAAATTAAATCAATTAAAACGTTGATGGCAAAAACGAGTCAATACCTATAGTTTGATGGTACCTGGCGTAATTACTTCAAATTTATGAGTATATTTTCCCCCAAATTTCAAGTTATTCGAATAAAAGTGAATTCAAATTTATGAGTTAATTTTTGAGTTTGAATCAAGTTTAGATTTTACCAACTCGAAAAATTTAAATTTTAATACGATGTCATTTTGAGCTTTAAGTTTAAATGTTTCAAAACACAGTTGTTTATTCTCTAATTTTAATTTTTCAGTTTTCTTCAAGATAAAAATCATCTGCCCCTTATATCAATACTAAAAAATACTAAAAAATTAAATTCTAAAACATAACATTAAATTCTAAATTTTAAATTCTACAGTTTATACCCTAAAAATTACACCTTACCTTAAAATTCCTGAACTCTACCCATAAACCCTAATTTAAAACCGTAACCCTAATTTTGAGTGCCGGCATCACCGAGTAAAGGATTTCCATTCCTTTCTTCACGCTGTGAAATCATCGCCAATTGACTGTAAACCTAAATCAATTTTCTTCCATATGCCCGAAATATTCTTCTTCCTTCAGTGAGCGGTGAGCCCCTCTTCGGCCGTCCCAACGCCCATCAGGTGTCCTGTGCACCCCCCACTGACCGAGCGACCAAGCCCCAACCTTTGCGCGTTCTGTCATCTCTGGTTCGTGACCCACCATTGCGCTCTGCTCAGCGTCTCAGTGCCACTGCCCAGCCCCCACGAAAATTATTTTCATATTTTCAGCTTCTTATCATCTCCCATTCCAGGTTAGGTCTCTGTGAAATTTTGCTTATGGAGGTTAAAGTATATGTTAGCTTGAGAATTCTTGATTGTTTAAAGATGATAACATGATGCCTTACAGCCTAGTCTGATTGATATATATTGTTTTTTTCGAGCTGTGAAAACTTTTGGAATCTGTAATGTCCAAGGCTTGCTATGCTTAATATGGTATGGATACTTGATGGGAAGGCAAGACGTTTGTTGAGGGTTAATAAAAGTTGACCTTTGATTGGAACTGTTCGTAGATTTATATACTATCTGGAAAATAGTGTGTTGGATCCTGTGAAAAACTCCTCGGATAGTGGTTTCCAATTTTCCATTGTAGTGGAGTCAAGAGTGAGTATTTGAGAGGATTTTTTTTTCAATTTAGCTGAGACAGGAACTGTTGTATAAGCCACAAAACTCCTCGGATAGTGGTTTCCAATTTTCCATTGTAGTGGAGTCAAGAGTGAGTATTTGAGAGGATTTTTTTTCAATTTAGCTGAGACAGGAACTGTTGTATAAGCCACTAAACTCTTGTTGGATGTTCAGCAAATTGCAAATCTATGTACTTGTTTGTGCCTTCCCACTTGAAGATGCGAACCAGCTTCGGGAGTTCGGGTACTGACATGAAAATGTCTCCATCTTATGCAGTTATTTTGCATGGTGAACTTCGAGGCTTAAAGCTAAAGCATGTTTGTTTCACAGTTTCAGGTTGACCATGTTATGTGATGAATTTTTGCTAGTAGGCAATAAGCCTAAAAGTATCTATATTAGTATGAGTAATGATATCTTAATGCTAGTTTGTGTGCGCTATGTTCATTGAGCGCTAAACTTGAATTTTGTTAGAATATAGATTGCACTTGAGTGAACATATGCATATATTGATTTGAATAGGTATGAACAAGGTTTTAAAATGAAAGGGCTATGGTAACATGGTTCATGGAGGATTTATCGATAATGTTAAGTTAAATGTGTGTCTAAAATGATAGTTGTGATTTAAATGAAGTTGAATGAATTAAGAAGCTTGTATTATTTGAATTGGTGAATGAACTCTTGCTGTAGAATGGCCTTATGCATTTACAAGAAATTAGTTAAAGCATTGTATTTTTAAGGTATGTATGTCTTTTATGTCTAATAGGTGTATGATATACCATGTTTGTACCTTGTTGATGAAGTTGGCTGCCATATTTAATGTTAAAGGTTGTTTGCATCGAGTTAGGATCGAAAATGCTGGACTTTTGAGTTTAAAATAATGACTAGTGGAGTTTCAAAACAGTAGCTTGTATTATTTGAATGTTAAGTTAATTGAAGTTGATTGAATTAAGAAGCTTGTATTATTTGAATTGGTGAATGAACTCTTGCTGTAGAATGACCTTATGCATTTACAAGAAGTTAGTTAAAGCATTTTATTTTAAAAGTATGTACCTCTTTTATAACATTATACAATAATTAAAATTAAATTTGTATAGAAACTCAACTTGACTCGAAAAAATTTCAAAAAAAGTTTGAATGATAAAATAGGACGTGTCAACTCAACTAACTCGATTTTTTTTACTCGACTCGATCGAATGCCCAGCCCAGGCCCTTTCATGTTTTTACCATGATAAGCATGCTTGGTATGGTTGTTTAGTTAATTTATAAATTTTTAGGAAAAAAGGGCGCCTCGCCTACAAAATGCGCTCGCCTTTGCTTCGCGCCTCGGCTTTAGAGACCTTTTGCGCCTCGGAGCGCATCACGCTTTTTAAAACCAAGATTAGATGTTTGTTTTGAGTTCTTAATGCAGATTCTTAATTTGATTGAATTATTAAAATCAAAGCTTCATATCATATTGATTTTAATCTTAAACAAGATACTAAGACAGATATAACATGAGGTTGTTTTCAAGTTTCTTATTTACATCTATGCATTTGCCTTTTACTTGAACAAAAAGATTTGGATAGCCAAGCTATTTTGGATTCATTGTAAATTACAATTTCACTGCAATAATATTGTTGTTCAGTCATAGGCTCATAGCCATTTGGGTGTAATGTGGTATGTTTTTGAATATGTTTCTACATAAATAAATATGTTGGCTAGGTAAATTTGTGGAACCTAAATGGTTGGTGGCCACAGCAGCTTCTTGCTCCGGTAAGGCCGTAAGGGTTCTTTGCCTGCTTTCCACAAACCAAATCGGCGTTTCCCTCTCGTACCAGCACATTCGCCTCTGTCTGCAACTCCTTCCCCGAGCCACACCCTGCCTCCTGTGCATCTGTTGCGCCCACCTCTGCAGCACACTCAGTCCTAATCAGCCACAATTTGCCTTGCGCCCTTGGAGCAGGCCGCGCGCACCCCCTGTTGCTGACCAGTGCCTTGGCACTCCTTGGTAGGAACCCTTCAGTCGTACCAGAATATGCTGTGAACCCCAAATCCATGATTCAAACCACCTTCATTTATTCCCGAGATTTGCTTATTATTAATATTACAATTATTACAGGCATAGATATAATAATGGCAAATAGCAAATACGAATACGTTAAATCCTTCGAGGTTGAAGACGAAGTAATGCCTCCCAATCTGATCGTCGTTCGTGTAGATGGACGCAATTTTCGCAGGTAAAATAAATTTATGCAACATAGACTCATTCGTATTGAATTCTGATTTCTTTTTCTTTCTATTCGGTAGGTTTTCTGAAGTTCATGAGTTTGAGAAACCGAATGATGAGAAAGCCTTAAATTTGATGAACCAATGTGCAATGGCTGTTTTAGAGGAGTATCCTGATATTGTCTTTTCTTATGGATATAGCGATGAGTACAGGTAATCGAATTTGGTTTGTTATTTATCTGCTGTTTAGAATTTTATACCTATACTTTTATCTTTGATTTTTTTTTTTCAGTTTTGTTTTGAAGAAGACATCAAAATTCTACCAGAGGCGAAGCAGGTTTTTTTATTCTTCCTATTCAGAGTTTTTTCTTAGAGCTTTATACATGTATAATTTAGGTGGTTTTCATTTGTTTTTGAAATTAGACTGAATTATTGAGCCCTTTTCATTTGGAAATGAACATGTAGCAAGATATCTTCGGTCATCGTATCATTCTTTACATCTGTATATGTCACAAAATGGAAAGAATTCTTTCCCCTTAAGGAATTGAGATATCCGCCTTCATTTCTTTCACGAAGTGTATGTTGTGCATCACTAGAGGTTCTTCAAGCATATCTTGCATGGAGACAAAGAGATTGTAAGTAATGATACTCCATCAACAAAATTCCTAAAAACCAATAAGAAATTGAAGCATCACTTAGAATCTATTAAACCTTTTTTTCTCGGTTTGGCAGGTCATGTTCAAAATCAGTATAATACTTGTTTTTGGGAGCTTGTGAAAAAAGGTGGAAAAACTGAAATTGAAGCACAAGAAATTTTAAAGGTCCTAAACTTCTAATGTATTAGTCTTCATGTGTGTGTACTTTTGTGGTGTATGTGCCCCTATATGTTTGCACATTCCCTAGTTCTCTGCTAGAAGTCTGCTAGTTTATGGACAATGCAACCTTGATGTTAATTTCATTTTTTTATTTCTTTTTCTTAAGAGAAAAAATGCCATTTCAAGCATGTGCTGTTTCCTTCAGCATGGCTGTTGATACTTGACGTGTCCTAATTGACCACAATTGCAGTTCGTATTTGTATGCTCTGCTTAGTATGCAGAGGTCCTTTTAGGTTTCAAATTATGTATGGTTGGATCTTATGATTTGTATTTGTTGATTCTGCAGGATGCTAGAGAACAAGACAGAAATGAACTTCTCCATCAACAGTTTGGTATTAACTACAATGATAGTCTTGCATTGTTTCGTCAAGGAACCTGTATTTTCAAGACTGAGGTATTGTTCAACACTTTTGAATAGATTATGGTCCAGTTATTCTAAAAGTTCATTGTTTAGTTCGGTAGTTCCTAGGTAGGTTATATCTGAATCAATGATCATGTATTTCAAAAAGGGCATTCCTGGAGGTGCAAATATGAGAGTACCCCACATAAATTTCAATGGCATTTTGTGATCTAGATCAATAAAATACTGCTATTAGCTTGGGACTTGAGGTGTGGTACTTCTTTAAACAAAACCTTACCATATTGTGAATTCTTTCCACAGATATTTAGCGTTAAGTTTTATAGTTAAACAGCACCTTAGGAGACATGCAAATTCTGTTGATCTGTCGGCCTTTCCCTCGTTCTTTATTATATTCTTTGATATGTCACATTTATATTTGTCAACAAATATTATCCTCCTTACTTTGTTAAGGTGGAGGATATTGTAAAGTACAATAAGGACGGAACACCTGTGAAGAGGTTGCGAAGAAAGGCAAGTATTTTCCGCTCAGAAAACATAGCTGGGAGAAGATTTTGGAATGCACATGCTGGTCTTCTAAAAGAGCTGGGAAATTTCTCTGAGGACTGTTTCAAAATAAATCCCGATTACGTCAGATCCTTTGTATTTGAGAGCAAGCTGATGCCATCTACTTGGATTGTAATTAGAATAGATGGTTGCCATTTTCACAGGTAATGCAAAACAAATATTATATGTTGTTTTATTTCCTGATACTGCATCTACTGAGTAATATGTTTCTTCCATTGCCCGTCAATCAATTGACAAATTTGGAAGAACTGCACCATTCCACTTGAAAATGTTGAATTCTTTTGGAAAAGCTGGGATGATATAGCATACAATCTATTTGATGCACAGAATTTTGTTTGATTACATGTCTGGATGCTTTGAAACTTTGTTGTTTGCATTTTGGTAGATTTTCTGATGTTCATGAATTCAACAAACCTAATGATAAGCAAGCTCTGGATCTTATGAATTTATGTGCGGTGGCTGTGTTAGAAGAGTTTCAGGATATTGTTTTCTCTTATGGAGTTAGTGATGAGTACAGGTAATACATTTGTTTATATTGTTTGTTTACACACTTAAGTAAATAATTTTAAGTTTGTTTTTGCTTTCAGCTTTGTTTTGAAGAAGGATTCTCAGCTCTATCAGAGGCAAGCTAGGTTTGTTGTCCACGAGTCCTTCGTTTTTTGAACAGTTACAACTCTTAACACCTTTTGTGCGTGATGCTTTTGGGATACTACTCACGCCTTGATCTCTTATCATCCTGATCTTTAGCTTGAGAAGCTTTAAATTTTGTTTCCTGATACTCCTTTCAACTAAATTTTGGATAATATCACTTGTGGCAGCAAAATTGTTTCTGCTGTTGTATCCTTTTTCTCTTCGGTGTACGTAATGAAATGGAAAGATGTCTTCCAGGAAAAAGATTTGAAGTACCCTCCATCTTTTGATGGACGGGCGGTGTGTTACCCATCAAATGAAATACTTCAAGATTATCTGGCATGGAGACAAGTTGATTGTGAGTGTCTTTAACTAAATTGGCTTAACGGACGAAACATTATCACTTGCCTTTTCTTTATCATGGCCGTTAGGGTAATACCACTTATCATAACCTGACATTTTTACATTTTTGGATGTAGGTCACATCAATAATCAGTACAATACATGTTTCTGGAGTCTCGTTAAAATTGGAAAAAGCAAAACCGAAGCTCAAAATTACCTGAAGGTCTCTTTTGGGTCATTATGTTATTATGTTTTAGCTGTCTTCTATGTCAATCTTGCATAGTAGCTTTCCGCTTGTTTATTCTGTCATATTTAAACAAACAACTATTCTTCAGTTTGCTGACAGAGCGTCGGTTGAAATTTGTTTGCCGCAATGATGTTCATATGTTTATGTTTGTATTATATCTTAAATTACTTAAAATGTTGTTTTGTTATACAAAAACTTGTAAGATTTTGGTGAACATTGTGATGTCCTTGGTATCTCAGCCACATATATTCTGCACTCGCAGGGCACTCAAGCACGGGAGAAAAACGAATTGTTGCTTAAAGAGTTTGGTATCAACTACATTACATTGCCACTCATGTTCCGCCAGGGTTCTTCCATTTTCCGGGTTAAGGTTAGTTCTCTTATTCCTGATGTTTTACTGCATACATTATACTGATGTTATTTGATATTCTATTTGGCTTTTGTGCAGACGGAGAATACCGAGATGCTAGAGAGTGATGCTTCTTCTATTGTGAAAACTGAAACTAAAATAATTAGGGAATATTGTAATATAATTGAGCAGAGCTTCTGGGAAGCACATCCAAGCATCTTAGATTAAAAAGCTTAGAGTTCCATAGGTTTTAAAGCAGTGCTGTTTTTTTTCTTTCTTTGCTTTTAAAAACCAAATCACTCTTTTAAATTTATGTGTTTCCCTTACATCTATCCATTCTTGTATAAAAAATCCTTGAGTCATTTTGGCGTCAAACTCAGCTAGGAATTTAACTCATTTATGATATATATCACTAGTTATTATAATAAGAATATTTATGACTTTTAACTTGTTACATTCTCTTTATTTTTAAAATAAAATAAGTAAAAAAACTTCCTCTGAAAAAGAAAAAGAGAAAAACTTACTTTTAAACTATTAATTGATGATGACCAAAAAAATTAATTGATAAAATTATATTTTTCTATGCTTTTTCCCCACTTATTAATAAATGTTATGTAATTAATTAAATCTATCTCACTACCGAAAACTATGCCCAAAAGATTATGGCCATGTGGCATGTTACAATTTGACGTGTGAATGTTCTGGTTGATATTGATACTATTCTAATCTATGGTTCTTACATCTTTGCTCAGTTGTTGAGAGCGATCATAATTATTAAATGAATCAATTAGTTATTGATCACTGCAGAAGCATAAGTTCAAGTACAAACATTCTATTTTGTGTTTGACAATTTATCCATGGAAATGGAAGTGTCTTTGCAATTGCAAAGACGGTTGAGATACAAAGCTCTGCTTAACCACAGTACTGACTGTTTGACATTCTATTTTCTTTTATACTTTTGCTTGTTGGGTTTGATTTTGAGTACAAAGTTCGAGTTTTTAGCTGTATCTGCTCTTTGTTTTCTTTCCTTAATTGAAATGACAAGTGTTAAGTGCCTGATACAATTATTCGCCTTTTGTGGTTTTGTTTGTCGGTAAAAAAATTACTGCAAAACGAGAAGACGAAGATCTTCTCGTTCATCTCCTAAGGGCTTCACTCCGAAAACAGAAGCAGGAATGAGCGACAAGAAGAGGGATCGAAAGAATAATGAGGAGGAAGATTCAAGCATTCCAAAATCGAGAGAGCCTGCAGGCCTAACAAGACAGAAATTGAATCAAAATCAGACGAAGAATCTACCATTGAGCTTTCTCGGAAAAATAAGTAGATGCAGATAAAAAGGAAGAGCCAAAAGAGGATGTAACATCAACGGACAAAGAGTTAGTTGTTGCCGAAAGCAAGTTGAATGCGGAAAATGGAAGTGTAAGTTGTTGAAGATGTTGCGGGGTTACTAAAGAAATAAGTAATTTTGAAAAATGATACTCTGAATACATCAAGAGATGTAACTTTAAAAGGAAACCAATTGGATGGCACAGTAGCTGATGACACTCTTACTGAAGGAAATCATTTGGATGGTAACATTGTTATTGAAGGAAATCATTTGGATGGTAACATTGTTATTGAAGGAAATCATTTGGATGGTATGATAACCGATGACACTGTTACTGAAGGAAAGCATTTGGATGATACAAAAGCTGATGACAATGTTATTGTAAAAGATTAAAGTGTCAAGCCTGATGAAAAAACAGTTGAAGATGTTTCGGCAAAATTGAAGTTGGAGATGGTGGAAAATCTAGATAAACAGGAAATTGAGGAGAACTTCTTGAAAGGGAACATAATTTTGTTTATCCTCCTGATGAAGACATATAAGTATTTTTTGATAGGAGTTTATCCCTTTTAAATGATGAGCCAAATATTCTAATCATGAGAGCCTTCAATACCTGGCGATCGAGATCCTTCACCATAGGGTTGAATAAGACTCATCTCAAAGTGGATTGGTGGTTTTGCCAGAGGAAGCTTAAAAGTTGGATTTTGTGTTCTTTAATGGGAAGAATTTATACGACATTAATGATAAATAAAGATTTCTGATAACTGTGGAGGATGGAATGGATGAGTTTGCATTTTAAGATTTCTTGCTTGAGTAGAAAAGAAGGGAACTAGATAAACTTGGAAAAGAGCAAGAAGAATATAAGCAGAGAAGCAGCAAACGAAGCAGACAGAGCACAAGCAAAGATGCAAAAATATTAGAATAGTTGATGAAAAAGGCTACAAAATCGGTTGATAACATTTGGTTCATAGAGCCTAACAAATTCAAAGGGACAGACAAGGTCAAGTTATATTATAACAAAACTCTAGTCCCTCTTGCTCATGCTAATGAACTTTGGGTTCATGGAGGGTATAATAATTGGAGTGATGGATTGACAATATTTGAAAAGCTTGTCAGACCAGACATAGAGAGGGTGGTGATTGGTGGTATGCAGAAGGTATGTTTGACAAGTTATCTTCTGCTTAATTTGTAGTATGATCTCCTTTAAGTCTTAGATTTAGAATCATTCTTAACATTTGCTTTACTTTATTTTGGACACTTCTTCGGGTATTTTGAAAAGGTTTATTTATTTTATTCATTTATTTCGGTTGTATTTATTGATTTATTTTTGTTTTCTTCTCACCTTAGGCTAAATAAACAACACGTTTGAAAGGTGAAATGAAGAGATTTCTGCTTTCCCCAAAACAAATAGTTTATACCGAGCCTCTTGATGTTCATGCAGGAAGCGCCGTTACAATTTTTTAAGACGATATGCGGTAGTTAAAAGTATTCCGGAAATGAGCCAGTTTGGGGGAGAGGATGCTGCCTGCACCTGTTGCCGAAATAGGATAATGCATATATTTGGGCTCTTGACCTAGTATATGTCATATAACTGAAGTCGATAGTAATTTTGGAGAGTATTAATCTCCATTTGTGGTCATATCTGTAGTAAAAATCTCAGTTACTAGTCTCTATCAAACTTTTCAAGATTTAAACCACAATGTGATCATCATTCTTCCAAAGTATGACTGCTTGAACCTTAGCCATGTAAGCTTCATTGCTATTACTTTAGCAAGATTCTTTTTATTCTTGATTGTTTTCGCTGAAGATACTGCTTGAATTTCCTTAAATTATGGAAATTTCTGGTTTGAGTTCTTGCTTACTTGGCATGATGCTTGTACGCTTGCAAGATATGTGCATTAGCTGGCTGAGGTGCACTTCTCCTTCAATAAGATATCGGTGCGGAATTGTTGCATGCATCTCTCTGATTAGATTTTCTTGTAAATAAAATTATTGCTACTTAAAAAATGTTTTGTATCATTTAATTTGCTTCTCACTGTTATTCATATCTTAGTAACAAGAAAAGGGAAAAAGCAATCATTCGTCGCTTATTATTTTTGTCTAAATTGTCTTTTACCAATTTCTTTCAGTCAAATGGATGTGATTTCCTTAATTAAAAGATTTGTAAATATTTTATTTGATTAGGATCTCTTACTCTAAGTATTTGTATTCTATTACTAAAATTAATTTCTTACCTAGCTTAGAAGTTACCTAAGATAGGCCCTAAGTTTTTCATTGTTGAAATAACATGAAAATTACAGCGAAAACTAGGCTTTTTAATATCATATCAGAGCCACTCGTTTTTTAGGTCTCAATATTCTTGTTGAATATTTTTTGATTCCTTTTATTCCTTGAGAGAGTATGGATGATAAGGATGATTTCAGCAGTACGAAAACTGCTCAAGAAGGCACAATGAGTGAGGGAAGTCACTCTAATTAGACGAGTGACTTACAAAACATACAAGCCTCCTACAGATTGATTGGTAAAAATTACCTTAAGTGGTCTCAATTGGTTCGAACTTTTCTCAAAGGAAGGGGTAAACTCAGCCATGTTCTTAGAATTGGCCCTAAGGAAAGAGATCCCAGATTTGAAGCTTGGGATGAACAAGATTCGTTAGTCATGACTTGGTTGTGGAACTCAATGGTGCCCGAAATCAGTGACACTTGCGTGTTCCTCAGTGCATCAAAGAAGATATGGGAGGCTGTAAAACAAACCTATTCAAAAGTTAGAGATGCTGCCCATATTTATAAAATCAAGAGCAAGATTTTGGCCACCAAACAAGGAAGCAAATCCATTACAGAATATTTTAACTTGCTGCAGAATCTCTGGCAAGAAATGGATCACTACCAATGCATTCAGATGAAATACATCGAAGATGCAACAACTCTAAAGAAGTTTGTCGGAAAAGATAGAATTTATGATTTTTGTTGGACTAAATATAGAATTTGATGCAGTGAGAGTCCAGATTTTGGGGAAGGAAGATCTGCCCTCATTAAATGAGGCTATTGCTACCATTTGTGCTGAAGAAGGAAAAAGATGAGTGATGGTGGTTGAAAATAGTCAAGTAAAGAGCTCATCCTTGGCTACCAGGACTGTCTTTGATGGGTTAACACGTCTAGAAAATATTAAAGACAAACCAGGAATAATCAGGACAGTGAACAAAGACTCTTTATGGTGTACTTACTGCAAAAAGCCTCATCACACCAAAAAAAATGCTGGAGGCTACATGGGAAGCCCCAGTCAACAAATAGAACTTTCACAGAAAGAGGAGGCTCATCAAGGGGACAAAACAAAGCTTTTGCAACCAGACAACCAAGAAGAAGTAGAAAAGTTGAAAAATCTTCTGGAATCTTTAGAGAAACCATCCTCTACAGGTACATACAATTTGGTCTTCTCATGTATATCATCTTCCTCTTCTCAGAATTCTAATGCCTTGAAAGCATCCACCCACAAACTTACCCAAAACTCATAGGTAATAGACTCATGAGACACTGATCATATGATCAATTTTTCTCTAAATTTCATCACCTATACACCCTGTTCTAGTAACAAGAAAATATAGTTGCTGGCCAAGGTGATATTGCCATTAGTAAAACTCTTCTACTTAAAAATATTCTACATGTGCCAAATTTGCTTACTAGCCTTATCTCTATACCAAAGCTTGTTAAAAATACTAATTGCATTGTTCTGTTTTATCCAACACAATGTATTTTTCAAGAGCAAGAAATGAAGAGGATGATTAGGCGTGCTAGGGAAATAAAAGGCTTATACTACCTTGAGGTTCTTGGTGGACCAACTAGTGTTTTGAATACCTAACCTTTGTCTTTTTTATCCAATTCTATAGCCAATAAAGACCAAATATGGCTCCATCATTTTCTCTTTGGTCATCCACCTTTTAGACTTTTAAAAAACTATGTTTCCTTCTTTATGTAAAACCATAAATATTGATGAATTTCATTGTGAAGTTTGTGAACTTGCGAAACATAAACGTTCCTCTTTATTCAGCAAGTAATAAACGAACCAGCCATCCCTTCAATCTTATTCACAGTGATGTTTGGGGACCTTCTACCATTCCTAACATAATTGGGGCTAGATGGTTTGTATCTTTTATAGATGATTGCAGCAGAGTTACTTGAATTTATCTTCTGAAACAAAAGTCAGATGTTGCATCTACCTTTAAAACTTTCTACACCATGATTAAGACTCAATTTGGGGCTAAAATTTTAAAAGTTAGATCTGTCAATGTCAGGGATTACTTTAATCAATTCTTATCCCCTTATTTCTTAGACAAAGATATTATACATGAGTCATCTTGTGTAAATACTCCCTAACATAATGGGGTAGAAGAAAGAAAGAATGGACACCTCCTTGCTATAACTAGAGCCCTTTTGTTTCAAAACAATGTCCCTAAAAATATAGGGGGAAGCTGCATTGACTGTTACTTCTTTGATAAACCAAATACCCTCTAAAACCCTTTCATCCCAAAGTTCTCTTCAAACCCTTGTCAAATTCTTTCCCAACTTCAGTCCATCTCTTCATTTACAATCAAGAGTATTCGAGTGTGTTTCTTTTGTTCACATCCACTCTCAAAATCGAGGTAAACTTGACCCAAGGGCTTTGAAATGCATATTTATTGGCTATTCCTCATCTAAAAAGGGCTACAAGTGCTATCACCCACCTACTAGAAAATTTACACTTTTGCTGATGTTACTTTTGTTGAAAATGAGAGTTATTTTACTATTTCTTATCTTCAAAAGGAGATATCTTTTAGGGAAAATAAGGAAGTAAATCTGTAGAACTAATGTTTTGATATAATAATTGAAAAATGTTTTGGACTAATTTAAAAAGTATTTAAAACGTTTCTAAAGTCCAAACAACTTGAAATTATGTTTAGGGAAGTTTTTAAAGGGTTTTTAAATGTGTTTTAAAGCCAAACTTCTCAAACCTGTCCAGGTGTTTCGAAACACCTTAGGGCGTTTCGAAACAGGGTGCTCTAGTAGCAAAAACGTTTCGAAACATGTTTCGAAACGGGCTTACCCTGGACTGAATTTTTGCCTAGCGTTTCGAAACGGCCTAGCCCGTTTCGATACGCCCACGTGGCAATGACCACAACGGTCATAAACCCCAACGGCTATATTCCCAACTAACTTTTAAATGCAGGCGTTTCGATACGGGCTTATAGCGTTTCGATACGCGTTCCGAAACGGCAAGGGGGTGTTCCGAAACGGGTACCCTGACAGACTGCAACGACTCTTTCTATATTGAGGGTGTTTCGAAACAGGCTCGAGTGTTTCGAAACGAGGAGCTGCAGAACTGCATTTATGGAGGGAATTAAAGTCCTCAACGGCTCCAATATGATCCCAACGGCTAGTAACGGCTACAAACTCAATTGGGAGTATAAAAGGGACCTCCAAGCATCAAGAGAAGGCTAATGCTCATATTGTCAAACATCAAATGATCAAAAAGTGTCTTAGTGCTTAAATTGTCAATTCTTGTATAGACAAACACTAGTGAGCCAAAATTGTCAAATTTGCTCAAGTGTTTTAGGTTTTGGGTGAGTGCTTTATTGTGCAAACAAACACCTATTAGAGGGTTTTAAGTTTGCTTTCATTATCTCTTTGTAAAGAGGGTTTTGATCAAGGCTTTGGGTAGAAGCTTGATCGATTGTAAGGGTTTCTTCCTAATCCTAAAAAAAGGGGATGAATCGATTTAGTGGATTGATTGAGAAATCCTTAGTGGGAAGCTAAGGTAGTGGATGTAGGTGCTTGTTAGAAGGCCGAACCACTATAAATCATTGTGACTATTTTCATTCTAGCTTCCTTAACCCTTCCACCCAAAAATCCACCTCTCCACCACTTGGTGAGCTAAATTGGTTGATCGAATCGAGCTCCACACAACTCAACAAGATCTTTTTTACTTCAACCCCTTCTTGATCAGCCTTTTATTACTCCTCCTACTACAAAAATACATTATGGTCACCCACCTTCTCCTATTCCTACTCCATCTTCTCCTCGAACTCGTCAACCGGTCATTAACATGTCACATCTCAATATTCAAGACACTACTTGTCCCCTAAGGATATATTTGAGGAGGAATGCACCTATGCAGATTCAATCATTCCCTTCTCCTGCTCCTATTGTTCCTACTCCTATTCCTATACAGCTTGAGGTACATTCTAAAACTTCTTCTGAACATAATGATAATGACAATGTTATATCTGCTTCTAAACATAATGACACTGCTTCTGATTTCGAATTTCCCATTGCCATTAGAAAAGGAAAAAAACATGCACCACTAAACATCCTTCTTATTTGTTTATGACCTACATAAACCTTTTTTCTCAATCACAGAGCATTGCTTACTAGCCTGAATGATATCACTATTCCTAAAACAACATTAGAGGCATTAGAAAATGAGAACTGGAAAAAGGCTATGAAAGAAGAAATGGAGGCACTAGAAAAAAACAAGACTTGGTAAAGCTGCCAGAAGAGAAGAAAACAGTGGGATGATGGTGGGTCTTTACTGTAAAATACAAGTAAGATGGCTCTTTAGAAAGGTACAAAGCAAGATTGGTGGCAAAAGGGTACTCTCAAACCTATGGGATTGGCTATCTTGAAACATTTGCACCTGTTGCAAAGATGAACACATTGTGGGTCTTACTTTCTTTATCAACTATCCAGGGATGGAATCTGCAGTAGTTTAATACAAAAAATGCTTTTTTACATGGAGACCTTGAAGAGGAAGTGTACATGGATATTCCACTTAGATTTGCTTCAACTACTGGACATAATGTTTACAGATTGAGGAAAGTTTTATACGGACTTAAATAGTCCCCAAGAGCTTGGTTTGGGAGATATACCAAGGTAATGCCGGGATAAGGCTTCAAACAGAGCAAAGATGATCATACTCTGTTAGTGAAACACTCTTCTTCAGGGGGAGTAACTATATTGCCGGTGTATGTAGACGATATAATAGTTACGGGTAATGATTTAGAAGGAATTGATAACTTAAAGAAGTGCCTTGTAAAAGAGTTTGAATTGAAAGAACTTGGAAGATTAAAATACTTCCTTGGTATTGAGGTGGCACACTCACAACAAGGGATTTTTATATCTCAACAGAAGTATACTTTGGACTTGTTAAAGGAAACTGGAAAACTGGGGTGTAAACCACCGGCAATACCCATAGAAATCAATCATAAGCTTGGAGACTCAAAGGAGGATGATATGGCAGTTGACAAAAATTCATTTCAGAGACTGGTGGGAAGGCTCATCTATTTATCACACACCAGACCAAACATAACATATGTTGTTGGGGTTGTGAGTCAATTCATGCATAACACTAAAGAATTACACCTAAGGGTTGTAGTTCAAATCTTGCAGTACTTGAAGGGCACACCAGGCAAAGTAATTATGTTAAAAGAGGGGAGAAATTGACACTGAAAACATACACATATGTAGACTATGTAGGATCAATAGTTGATAGAAGATCAACCTCCAGCTACTGCACCTTTTTTGGGGGAAACTTGGTTACTTGGAGAAGTAAAAAAACAGAATGTGGTGACTAGATCCAGTGCAGAAGCTGAATTTTGAGCTATGACATTGGAAATTTGTGAGTTATTATGGCTAAAAAATTATTTTAGAAGACTTAAAGGTGAAATGGGATGGACCAATGAAGCTATATTGTGATAACAAGTCTACAATCAACATTGCTCATAATCCAGTTCAACATGATAGAACAAAACATGTTGAAGTGGATAGACATCTCATAAAAGAGAAACTTTACAGTGGTTTAATCTGTACTCCCTATGTAACCACTGGAAATCAAGTTGCAGACATACTTACCAAGGGACTACCTGGTAAAGACTTTCAGAAATTAACAGGCAAGCTGAGGATGGAAGACATCCATGCCCCAACTTGAGGGGGGTGTTAGAGACCTGTTTCTTTAATTAAAAGATTTGTAAATATTTTATTTGATTAGGATCCCTTACTCTAAAGGTTTGTATTCTATTACTAGAATTAGTTTCTTACCTAGTTTAGAAGTTACCTAAGATAGGCCCTAGGTTTGTGTATTTATTTGTAAGTTTTTCATTGTTGAAATAACAAGAAAATTACAGTGAAAACTAGGCTTTTTAACATTTTATGATGCAGACATAATCTGTGGAAAAAGCATGTAATTATAGTTATAATTCACAATGATAAATTAAAAACACAAATAGAGCAAAAACTAATAGTAAATATAAAAAATAATAGTACATGGAAAAAACTATGCCTAATCATCTTCTGTTAAGTCAAAGTACTCATTCTGATTTTCATCTTCGTCTGAATCATCTTCAACTTCGACATCCACAATATTTAATTGTGTTGCTGAGTCATCAATTAATAGCTCAGGTTCATCATTTGTCACTATTTGTATTGGATGAGACTCAGGCTCGTCATCTTGGTATGGATCTGAAGTCGATTCAGGTTTAACATTATTTGAAGCTGGGATATCCACATCTGCTCTAGCTTTAATTTTAATAACCGCTAACAAATCTTGCTTATCACGTCTGAGACTAGGATAGTTGACATAATAAACTTGAGTCGCTAGAAAAAATATATCATTTCCACTGTATCTTTTTTCTCATTCACTTCTATAAGAGACAGATATTTTGGATTGATTTTTGTACCGACTCCTGGTCTCGGATCAAACCATTCACACTTGAACAAAACAATGCTCTTCACTAGCCAACCTGGATATTAAATCTGTATAACCTCAACAAGCCGTCCAAAATAATCACTTTCATCGTTTACATAGTTGGAGCCTTTAACACAAACACCACAGTTTGGTGATGGTTTATCTGAACCATAGGACATTGTGCGAAATTTAAAACCATTTACTTTGTAACCATAGAATGATTTCACCAACCGAAGTGGGCCCATCGCAAGTGCTTTTAAGAATATGTTTGTGATGTTATTCATCGGTTCTTGAACCTATACAAATTTACCAAAAATTAAAATTTTTGACATATTTTCATATAGTTCATTTCAAGTAAAAAAAGTAACTTGACTTACAAATCTGTTGAACCATCTTGAGAATTGAACATCAAGTGTAGCGTCAATTTGTGCGTCACTCAAATGAGGTTGAAAATATCTCTAGTAAGTCCTATACATTCTGTTCAATTAAAGGTGGATCATGATTAATAAAAAAATTAATCAGCATCGATATTTTGGAGTTTAATGGTAACTATGATACGTACTCAATGAATGGCTCCACCTCTGTACAATTCAACAATATGTAAGTGTGAGCTGCTACAATTTCTTCTTCAGAAAGATATCTTTCATTCCCTTTCCCAATCGTCTCTGCTCTATGTTGTGTAAATATGGAAATAATGTCCGGATGTTCTCCACAACTGTTTGGCATGAGTTGTACACTAGAAGTATTTGCTGGCTTGGGAAAGTAATAATGAAAGAATTTGGATCCTTCTATTGTCTCATATGAATTGCAAATTGAGCCTTCAACATGAGCTTTATTGCCGATAGAACCTTTTAACTTTCGAAAAAACCTAAAATATAAGGAAACAAAAGGTTGTAATGTAAATAAAAAACGCTTATTCACTTTATAACAAGTTTTATAAATTAGATTGAAAATTACCTTTCAAATGGATACATCCAGCGATAATGCACTGGTCCACCAATCCTTGCTTCATATGCCATGTGTATCGGTAGGTGTTCCATTGAATCAAAAAAACTCGGAGGAAAAAACCGTTCCAATTTGCACAAAATGACTGGATATCCTTTTCTAGTCTTTTCATGTCTGCCTCCTTGATTACAGTTGATGTTAAGTCTTTGAAAAAAAGGCTCAGCTCTGTCAATGCCTCCCAAACCTATGTCGACAATAGCTCTTGAAAAGATATAGGAATTAACCTTTGCATGAAAACATGACAATCATGACTTTTCATTCCAAATAACTTTAAATTTTTCATATCAACACATCGACCGATATTGGATGCAAAGCCATCAGGGAATTTTAAATCTTTCACCCAATCACATAGCACTTTCTGCCTTTGTTTGTCTAGCGTGTAACATGCTTTTGGGTATTTACCAAAGCCATCTTGATTTGCCAACTCAAGACGATCACAATAAAGTTGTAAGTCCGCTCTAGATTTTGCATTGTCCTTTGTCTTACCTTCAACATTCATTACTGTGTTGAATATATTCTTTAAAACAATTTTCTCTACATGCATCACATCAATGTTATGACGAATCAAATTTGAAGACTAATATGGCAGATCCCAAAATATGCTACGTTTTTTCCAACCACATAATTGAGCTAATTGGTCATTAATTTCGACAGCGTCTAGCTCAGTCACTTTTAGAAAACCCCAATAATCAATCTCATTTAGTCTCTCGCTTCCAGACTTAATTGGCGGAGGATTGTTTAGAACTTTTTTACCTTTTCTGAAAGCTGTAGTATTCCTTCTAAAATGATGATTATGAGGTAAAAATTTACGATGATTATCAAACCAAGATTGTTTCCCACCATGCTGGAGAGTAAATGTTTCAGATTCCTCCATACAATATGGACAAGCCGTTCTTCCAGCTGTACTCCAACCCGACAACATGCCATACACAGAAAAGTCATTGATAGTCCATAACAAGGAAGCACGAAGCAGAAATTTTTTCTTGGTTGACAAATCATATGTTACCTCCCCCACATCCCACAAATGTATCAGCTTAGCAATTAAGGGTTGTAGGAATACATTTATATTATATTTTGGATTTCTGGGACCGTGCACAATTATTGTCAAAAACATAAACTCATCCTTCATGCACATAGAAGGAGGCAAATTGTATGGTGTTACTATAACCGGCCACAAAGAATATTGTTGCCCAAATTGACAAAATGGTTGAAAATCATCTGCGCATAACCCAAGCTTGACGTTACGAGTCTCATACGAAAATGTTGGATGCTCTTGATCAAAATGTTTCCAAGCAAGAGAGTTAGAAGGATGACACATGAGACCGACTTCATCAGTTTTATGCTCAGCATGCCACCTCATATGCTTAGCAGTAACTTCTGAGGCATATAACCTTTGCAATCGAGGAGTTAAGGGGAAGTAATACATCTTTTTGTATGCCTTTCTGTTACTAGATCCTTCGCCAGCATTATCCTTGTACCGAGAATGACCGCAAAACTTACATTCACTCAATTCAGAATCACAATCCCAGTAAATCATGCAACCATTTCTACAACAATGGATTTTTTGAATCGGCATACCCATATCACGAACCAATTTCTTTGTCTCATAAATGTTCTTAGGCATGACATTATCTTCGGGCATTAACCTCTGCATTATCCGACAAAGGTCATCGTAACATGCATTAGGAATTTGATATCGTGCTTTCAAGTGTATTAATTCAGAAACTATTGATAACTTGGACTCGTTGCTACTAGGCCATATCGGTTTAGAAGAAGCACCAAGTATGTTGTACAACATCTGCGTCGAAGCAATTGGTGCTTGATTATCTTCTACCATATATGCATTTAATTCAGGACCAGCAGCATCTACCTCACCGGATTCATGATTGTTACTATGCGGATCATATGCATAATCTGGAACTGGAGTATTAGAACCCGTCATATGGTTATAGTAACCAGTAAGAGAAAAACGTGGCTCTCCATGATGCACCCAATTGTAATAATGCAGAACAAACCCTTCAGTGATCACATGAACTTTAACCGTTTCTGGATCTCGAAAAAGTTGTATTTCTGTATTTAGGCCGATTACATGGACATCTAATATTTCCTCGATCCGCAAATCTAGGCTATCAATATTGTACATCCAAGATTGATCCATGCTGAAGATCAAAACTTGTTTTTATAGTGTTATTAAATTAAGATACTTAAATCAGAACTTATGGTATTATTATCGTAAATTATATGAAAAATGTTTTATTTACTCTTAATATATATTACTATTTTTTTATTTTTAGATAATACAAGAAGTAGAACTTAGAAATTATTAAATCATGTTACATGCAATTAAGATACTTTTATTATTTGATATTTTTACTGTACAAATGTTATTTTTCATTGGTTGGTTTGGACATTGCACTTTCTATTATAACTTCATTTATTATCTCTTTATTTTTTTAATAAAATCAACTAGTTAACTTTGAAAAAAATGATAAAACATATTGGTGAAATTCGAGCCTAACCTCAAAATCCTTCATGGTTTCTAATTTGACCCAAAACTATAAGAGATCATAAAAAGACCTAAATTTTTATAAATCACAAAATGACCCTAAAATATATTATATTTTCTAAGCTTTCAAATAATAATTTATATAATAATTACATTGTTTTTAACTTGCGGTGTGGTCCAAGGGGGCTCGTACAACTCCAAACAACTAAATTTGAGGTGTTGAGGAATGTTGGTAGTGAGAAAGTGTAGCGAGGGAGGTGAAGAATGGATACACGGTGATGGAAAATTGTATGAGAGAATGGTAAAAAAAATTATTAAAATTTTTAACAATTTTTTTTACCATTCTCTCGTACAATTTTCCATCACCGTGTATCCATTCTTCACCTCCCTCGCTACACTTTCTCACTACCAACATTCCTCAACACCTCAAATTTAGTTGTTTGGAGTTGTACGAGCCCCCCTTGACTACACCACAAGTATTGCTTGAAGATATGGTATGAGACCCTTGGACCACACCACACGTTAAAAACAATGTAATTATAATATAAATTATTGTTTGAAAGCTTAGAAAAATATAATATATTTTAGGGTCATTTTGTGATTTATGTAAAGTTTAGGTCTTTTTATGATCTCTTATAGTTTTGGGTCAAATTAGAAATCATGAAGGATTTTGAGGCTAGGCTCAAATTTCACCAATATATTTTATTTTTATTTTTTTAAAGTTAACTAGTTGATTTTATTAGAAAATAAAGAGATAATAAATGAAGTTATAATAAAAAGTGCACTGTCCAAATCAACCAATGAAATATGACATTTGTACAGTAAAAAGATCAAACAATAAAAGTATAATAAAAGACTCAAAAATCAAGCCCGAAAATTTATAACCCTAGTTAAAAGACTCAAAAATCAAACCTGAAAACTTTCAAAGTAAATTTATTTCTAAAATTCATGTTACATGCAAATAATTTTTTTTTTACGTTTTGATCTATTTTGCACTTTTTTTAATTAAAAGGCTAATACTAATAAATTGATAGTATTATATTTTAAAAAATAAAATTCAACTTACCTCAACTCACAAATTCGGTAGAAAGTTTCAGAGTTTTGCAAAAAATATAATAAAAAATATCAAAAATAAAATTTTAATTAATTAGAAGCAATTTGCACTAATTAGGTAATCTAAGACAGGACTAGTTAAAATAATTAATATTATAAATATACGAAACATATTAACTTAACTGTAATAAACATATAAAATCATATATTTAAATTTAAATTGCCGGAGAAGGAGGCATCTCTACTGCCCTAATCTACCCCTGAAACAATCACCGCAATCCCTCCAACAATTTAGTAATTAGTCAGTAATCTCTACTGCCCTAATCTGCCCTAATTTTTTATAAACAATCAAATTTTAGAGAATAACTGAGATTGACCATATATTCTAAAAAGCGAGTTACCATTTTCCATAAAATACTTACATGAACCTGATAAGCCTTGTTCTTCCAATGGAGTGCTTTTGATCAACTTATTGACACAAACTTCACCTTGTTGTTTCTACAACATTGCATTCGTAACTCACAAACAAAATTCAAAGATTCGTGTTCTTTTCGCAAATGCTAAGTTGTTTTGTTTTCTCTTTATAAAACCAAACCTCGTATATTATTAAGCCTATAAAAATTTATAATCCCCATAAAATATTAAAAACTTGCATACACAAAAAATATAAGAAAAATATTTTATAAAAATATATAATAAAAAATATTGTACTCTTAAAAAATATTAAAAAAAAGTACTTACACCAATCTTTAATCAAAATTTGTGGTCCATGCTAGAAGAATGTTGCAGCTCAAAGGAATTTGGGGGTGTTGGGACCATGAGAATAATGTTGGCTGGGAAAGTGAAAAAATCAAAGATTTTGGGTGAGAAAAGTGAAGCAATTGAGATATTGGCGTGAGGAGTGTGGGTAAAGAATTGAAAGGGAGTTGAGATAATTAATATGGGTAGTTATAAATTAAATATGATGTGAAGTAATTATTTTTTTTTTAATTTTTTTCGACCGAATAAGTATTTCATCACAATTTAAATCAATATTTTTTATTTATAAGGTGAATAAAATTTCCGACAGAATAAATGTTCCGTCATAAATGAAATTAATATTATTTTAATCAAAACGAATAAAATTTCTGACGGAAAGAATTATTCTGTCGGAAATTACAATCTTCCACAATTTTGTGACGAAAAAATTTATTTATGTCGCTAAATTGTGACGGATTTTAAATCCGTCAGAATCTTTCCTCGGTAATTTAAATTTTTTTTTGTAGTGTTTCTATATACATATACGATATACATATATATTTTTTCATATTTTTTAGTCAATGTCACATGACAACTTTTAGGAAACTAGATGATATATATCCTCTTACACTATGTAATATATGGGTTAGGATCCACTTACATTATGTAGAACCCAATTACTTTTACATCTTTTTTGGACTGTTAGGTAATGGTAATCTAATGATTGGCTAAAATTATTTCCTTTTTTAAGTGATTATCTTCACATTTTCTACCAGTAATCACATCCATATATTTACCTTCATCCAACGGTCCAAAAAAGTGTAAAATTTTCAAGTTTTACACAGTGTAAAAAAATCTTATCTTATATATCTATATATATACACACACTTTAACTCTTTAAGTATCTATTTTGACAAAAAAATACTTTAAATACTTATTATGACTAAAAATATACTTTAAGAATTATTTCTATCAAAAAATACTTTACGTACCTAAATAAAAAAATTAATATACTCGAAGTACTTATTTATAATATAAACCTAATTTAAATCAAAAAATTTCGCGTACAATTTTACTCAACCCTACTTCTATATATAATCTCTATCTATAATATATTAGTACGACTTTGGAATATTTTTTTTAACATGAGTAGTCAAAGTATGATTCAACTTAGTCACGACATCAGTAAATATTGGCTTGAGCTTTAATTCTTTTTGAAATAATGTAAGTAGAACATAAATAAAATCTTCGTTAAAAAAATAAAAAAAAGCCAAAATTGTTCTGATTATAATTAAATATTTATAAATTTTAATATCAATTAAACTTTCCTAAACTTGTATTTCTACGTAGATATATATTATATATAGATAATTACAAAAATATATTTAAAGATATTTAAAAGTTTTTTAAAATGTAAAATATTTTAATAAATGAGATACAATCTATATCAAATATAAACTCTACAGTAGAGCAACTATCAGTAAAAATTTAAATCTTGGTTTCGTGTTGGGCTCGTATTCAAGTAGTAGACCCTGCGAAGGTTTCCTTGTTGCCTTCTATAAATTTTAATTTTTCTTGTAAATCTCTCTACTTGAAATTGACCCTTTCTTCTCTATCTATCGTTCAACCAATCAAGTGTTTTTTTTAATTGAAACCCTTTCTTCATTATTGTCTGGTATTGTTTTTTCTCCTAATTTCATTTTCGACAAGGTTTTTACTTTTATAAGTTCTCTCCTTTTTATTTTCTTTCCAATTTAGAAAAAAAAAAGATTGATTTTTTGGGTGATGTTTCGATGTTTAAAAATCGCAGGGAATAATCAGCGGTCGAGTTTGCAATGGCAACAAGTTCTTTCAAGCTTAAGCATCCATTGGGTTAGTTTCGTTTATCCTTTTTTTTTCCTGGTCATTTTTTGTATAAGAATTTTGTTAATAATTACGCTTGGTTGAATTATTGTTGCATTAAATTTTAATTTGGGTGTGCTTTGTTTCATTTTTCTCGACTGTCTAGACTTAATTGCATATTCAACCTTGGTTCAATCTCTTTGTCAAATTGATGAGATGTTATATCGTTTCAATGTACGGATATTCCTATAAATTTGTTTCCTTTCTTAGACAAAATAACATGCTCTTGGTTTAACGGATACTATCTTGAAAACAACATGCAAGTTGTCTGTTTGCTCATGTTTGTCTCTCATCCATTTCCATGTTCTGCGATTTCTAAGTCCATTGCTTGTTATGATATTGATTGCAAAATGTTAGTATATATATCACTATTTAATTAAGACTTGGGTTTTTCTCTTTGTTTGTTGGGCCATTTTGAAACACTTTTTTCTGCATTATTAGCAACGGGTTGCATATCTGCTGCTCTTGTTCCTAATCTGATTAAGCTAATAGAATTTCCTAATTCCTTAGAAAAGAGGCAGGGCGAAGTTGCCCGCATCAGGTCGAAATATCCTGACAGAATTCCGGTAAGAATATTTTTGCTATTATCTTCCTTTCTTTCAAACATTTTATTCTGCAACATTCATCTTTGTGAAACCATGCAGGTTATTATTGAGAAGGCTGAAAATAGCATGGTTCCTGATATCGATAAAAACAAGTTAGTTGCACTCGCCATTATTATAGTTTGATATTTCTTTTTATAGCATTTCAACTAACATCACTCTATCTTCATAGTTATTGGTTTCCAGAAAACAACAATGCTTAACCATTCCAGTTATTCAATCTGTTATTTGTCTAGCTTGCCCTTAAAACTCTTGTTTGATTGTGGCTTAAGGTATCTTGTTGCTGCTGATTCGAGCGTAGGTCAATTTGTTTTTGTTATCCGTAAAAGGATTAAGCTTAGTTCCGAGGAAGCTATATTTGTGTTTGTGAACAACACTCTCCCTCCTACCGGTGGGTGATTATGATAAATTAGTTTCGAGTGTTAGAACTATCACATTAGTGAAGCTTATATTTTTTTGTGTTTGGTTACAGCTGCCTTGATGTCTGCAATTTATGAGGAAAACAAGGATGAAGATGGTTTTCTTTATATGACATACAGTGGAGAGAACACATTTGGTTCCTTAGTTCAAGCATAATGCTATCAATCTATGTAAATAGTTTATTAGGAAGGAGTCAATTCTTTGTTATATCTGTCTCAACTTCATTTTATTTTCTATAAATTGAATCCACTCATTTTAGTTATGATTTGTGAATGCTTATGAAAACTATAAAATAGGAGCCAGCTTCTTTCTCTTTCGTGTATATTAATTAAGCTCTCTCCTTACTATTTAAAATGCTGGAAAACTGTAAAGGCAGCCGTTATATGATTCTTTTATCCCCATGAACATTAAGCTCTCTTCTTAACTCGTGATTGACTCGAACGATAAGTAGTACCCCTAAGCATAACCTTGTTCTAAATGCTTGTTGGAATTTCGAAAGCTTCTTTCTCTTTCGTGTATGTATTAGTTAAGCTTAGTGTTTATCGTATACTTTATCAAGCTTTGACACGAAAGAATAATAAGAGCTTAAAAACTGTATACAGACAGGATCGAAAACAAGCATTTGCAGAAGTAGGATAACCCTTAAAAACGTAATAGAGAAAGGACCATTAGGAGATGGCTTTGTCCCCTTAAATTTTTTTAAAGGGCTTGTGGTTGTGGGGTGGGAATTGGGTGGAAAATATTTAAAAATTGTGGGGATTTGAATTGACGGGATTTGGAATTACCAAAACCTTCACCCATGGGATAGGAAATTACCGAAACCTTCACACATGGGACAGGGACAGGGAAAGTTTTATCATCGAAGATCCTTGAATTGTAGGGATAACCAAACCGTAACCACATATATAACTGTGGGGATCTCCAAAAAATATCCACAAGTATCCATGACATTTTACCAAAATTTTAAAACTGTGGGGATCCGATGAGTATGGAGACGAGGATGAAAAATTCACCGAAACATAAAATAGGATTACTCAAAACCATACCCGCAATGTTGAGGACGGAATGGGGTATGCAAAACCGTCCCCGAACCGACCGATTCCCACCCCTAGACTTGCCGAATCACTTGTTCCCATCATCTGAATCAAACTCCTTTGTAGCATCTTCATTCCTGTTTCTTTTTTTAAACTATACCAAATAATGCGTGTTGATGATTATAATATTTGATGTCAAATCTCTTTCTTGATCGGTTCGTGTAATCATATATTCAAATCTTAAGATTTACATCCTTTTACTATTAGTTGATGCCATGCCATATCTATCCTAATAATGGCAGCTGGAAGAGTATCTAGCTCCATAGAGAATTCACCTCTTCATCTAGCAGCCATGAATTGGTGAATGTGGATGCCACAGATCTGTCTTAAGGAGACTCTACAGGCCTCAACAAAACTTTGCTTCCATCATGTATCCGTCCAGAAGTGCAACATAAAATTTTTATTTTATTTTCGTTTAATTTATGGTTTATTATTTATATGGTTATACTCAATTATATTTTTGTATTTTATGTTTTGGTTCTAACAATTTTTTTATTTCGAATCAACATCATAAGAAGCAGTACAGTGAGTATGCAAAACGTTTACTACTATTGCATTTGAAGCAGTGCCACGCCTTTATGCTTTACTGTTATTGATTTATATTAAAACATGCTTTATGTTTTATGGAAACGGTTATTGTTTACTTTATGCGTATTAAAGCAGTACAAGACTTGTTTGGTATTCGTATGATAAGCAATCATGTGAAATTTTACTTAATGCTAATAAGTATGTGATGTCATCACATATGCATCATATCCATATACATTCATGGTCATAGAAAATAGCATTAAACAACGTGCAAACAAAATATTGCAAATTTCAAACTATGACTTAAAGTGTATGTATGCTCGATTTTTCTAGAAAGGTAATATTCCTTAGATAATTTTAACATTTAATATCAAATATTAAATATGACATAAATATCTTGTGACTTTAATTATTATTATTATTAAATGTGATAAAAATTATTGTTCGTATTTTTTGAAACATTATGATTTTTTTCTTCTTACTAATAATTTCTTTTGAGATATTTATAAATACGAACAGAATACCCAGACAAAATATTTGTAAATTGAGATCTCGTATTCAGGATTTAATTACTTTATTTTAACAAGTGTACTCAATCTCTTTTTCAAACAAGAACTAATTAAATAAATTTGTTTCAGGAACTTATTCCTTCTAGTTAATATATAGATTTATTCACATGGAAAACAAATTGAACAAATCTGTTTCAGGATTTTAATCTTGTTGTTCAAAAAAATTTGTTATCGGAAGTAACATTAGCTATTGATTTGTTTCAAAATTTTGATTCAATTGATTATCTGGATATTAAAGAATTATTATTAATTCTGGTTCCGAGAAGGAAAAAGTCTTAAACGGATAATTGAAAGGCAATATGAGAGTGCATGTTAGGACTGATTCTTTGAAAGACTTGATATTTAAGAGTGCCTAGTGCACCACCTGATATTTAAGAGTGCCTAGTGCAACCTGATAATTTCTAAGGGGAGCATTTTCAAAAATAATTTTTCAAGTGATTCCGTTATATCAAAAAAGGGAGATTGTTGAGATATTGATTTTGATATAACTCAAAGAAAAATGTTTTTGGACTTGAAAAAATATTGCAAAAAATAATTCAAAGTCCATTTAACTTGAAAAATATATTTGAAAGCTTTTTAAAGTGTTTTTTTTTACTTGAAGCAAACATTTTCAAAATGGTTTAAGTGTCAAAAATAGGCCTTCAGTACTGGTACGATACTCCTAGTACCGATATGAAGTTGCTTGTACCGGTACGACAATGTCTTGTACCGATATGCTTTTTGTTTTAAGTTTTCCAGTCAGCACTTTACGTAACGATATGGAAGCCTTCATACCGATACTGATGTATCGTTTACTGGTACGCTCTGCATTTATGTGCAACGACTCTTTCTTGTTATGGTTGGTACCGATACCCAAGGTTGTAGAAATACATTTATGGTTGGAATTAAAGTCCCCAACGGCTATAAACGGCTAGTTTTTCATTCCACACTATAAATACAAGCTTGAGACACTTAAAAAAGATGAGGATGCACATCCAAGCTTAAAGATCAAGAGAGTAGAGTTTTTCATTGTTTATTTCTTTATAATCTCTTGTAATTCTTTAGTCCAATCCTAGTGAGCCAAATTGTGTAAACACCCACTTAGAGAGGTATATTGTTTAGAAATGTTAAGACCTCGTAATTGAGGGATAGGTTCTAGTTGAGCCTTATAAAAACTAGGGATGTTCTATCTTAGCCTTTGAAAAGATAGGGATGTAAAAGTTATCTCCTTGAGCTTGTAAAAAGGAAAGAATTCATGAGTGAATTGAGAAAGCCTTATTGTGGATGCTAAGGTAGTGGATGTAGACTTTGGTTGAGAAGGTCGGACCACTCTAAAAATGATCGTGCCAAACTATCGTTTTTATTTTGATTTATGCTTTCCAAATTCAAGGAGACCTTCACACCTTTCATCTACGATATTCGGTTGGAGTGCATCGAGCCTATTAGACGTATCTGAAACGACACGAATTAAAATGATCTGAACTGAAACCGACCTGAATAACTTGTTTGCCACTCATAATATTATATAATTGTGGTGGTTGGCTTAGGTCCTCAGAATGATGAAGGGAAGTGAAAAGTTAATTTCATCAAGATGATTGGTTTGAGAACCTATGTATTGATCATGGCGAGAGAACCTCCGTATAACCAAAAACAGAAAGTGATCACTTTGTTTATTGAGAACCTATCAGAATCGCTTCATTGGAAAGGCTTATGGCATGCGTTTGGGAGACACGATGATGTGGTGGATGCGTTTATAGCGAGAAAACAGAGCAGAAGGGGTCATCGTTTCAGTTCTGTACGATATGAAAATATGGTGGATGTAGAAAGAGCAGTGAAGAGATTGGACGGATTTGCCTTGTATAAAAGTAGGATATCAGTGTCATTGGCAAAGTTCAACATAGGGCAGGATTTCTGGACGATAGTGAGATTAGAGGAAACAAAAAAACATGAATCAGTAAAGCCTATTAAGAGCAACCAAAACAATGAAGGCATAAGGCGAGATGAGGGGAGAAACTGCAGAAGTAAGGAAGAAGGAGAAACAAGTTGTAGAACTAATGTTTTGATATAATAATTGAAAAATAGTTTGGGACTAAATTGAAATGATTTCAAAATGCTTTTAAGTCCAAACAACTTGAAAATATGCTTGAGGAATTCTTAAAGGGGTTTTAATGTGTTTTCTAGAGCCAAATTTTACAAACCACTCAGGTGTTTCGATACGAGTATTTACAAATTCAAAACGTTTTGATACAACTCTGTCTTTTTTGAAACGGGCTTAATCTGGGTGAGGGTTTTTACATAGCGTTTCGATATGGGCTTCACCGTTTTGAAACGCCTATGTGGCAAAGACCTCAACAGTCAAAACCCCCAACGGTATTTTAAATTACAGGTTGTTTCGATACGAAACTAGGCGTTTTGATACGGGCATTCCGATACGACCCAAGGTGTTTCGATATGGCCTCTTCAATGCGCATAACGGTTCTTTCTGTTTTAGTCATGTTTCGAAACAGGGTGACACTGTTTCGAAATAGGTAGTTGCAGAACTGTATTTATGGTAGGAAATAAGGTTTTCAACGGCTCCAATTCAACCCCAACGGTCCTTAACGGCTACAAACTTAATTGGGAGTACAAAAGGGACCTCCAAGCATAAAAAAGGCTAATGCTTCAATTGTAACAACATTATGATGTCAAATTGTCACTCTCTTGTATAGATAAAACACTTGTGAGCCAAAATTGTTAAATTTGCTCAAGTGTATAGGTTTTGGGTGAGTGCTTAGAGTTGCAAACACATACCTATTAGAGGGATTTCTTGTTTGCTTTGAATTTCACTTGTAAGTGAGTGTTTGATTAAGCTAAGGGTAGATAGCTTAATCTTTGTAACGATTTCCCCCTAAGCCGAGAAAAGGGGACGAAACTCAAGAGTGAGTTTGGAAATTCTTGGTGGCGTTCCAAGGTAGTGGATGTAGGCTTTGGGGTTAGAAAGTCGAACCACTCTAAATCCTCGTTTTTAATTCTCATTTTTAGCCACCAACTCAAACACCCAAAAATCCAAATTCTCCACAACTTGGAAATCCATATCGGTTGAAGGAAATCAAGCCTAACAATTGGTATCAGAGCGAGGCTCAATCGAAGGGGATTAACATCCTATTGAGGTGATCCGGGAAGCTCGATACAACATTCAATCAACCGGTCAAATGGTGCAATCCATCGACAAGCCACCTTTCTTCGACGGGACCAACTACGTTCATTGGAAGATTAAAATGAAGTTCTTCATCAAATCCAAAGATTACAAGCTTTGGGATATTGTTGAAGAGGGTCCTTTCGTGCCACAACGAAGTAAGGCAGAATGGAGTGCGGATGATCCCAAGAAGATGGAGCTTAATTGCAAGGCCTTGCACATCCTCTTTTGTGCATTTGGCCTCAACATCTATGAGAAGATTTCCTCTTGCGAAGATGCCAAGGAAGTATGGGAAAAGCTTGAAGTCACATACGAGGGAACAAACAAAGTAAAGGAGACCAAGATCGGCCTCTTCAACCACGAGTATGAGAACTTCAAGATGGAACCGGATGAAGACATCACAAAGATTTTCGATAGATTCTCCACCATCACAAATGGACTCAAATGCTATGGAGAAATCATTCTGGAAGACAAGCTTGTCTGAAAGCTTCTCTATTCTCTTCCCGAGTCATGGGACTCAAAGAAGACCACCATCATCGAAGCAAAAAATCTAAAGACCTTGAAGCTAGATGAACTCATGGGGTCTCTTCTCACTCATGAAATGATAAAAAAAGAAAAAGAAGAGGAAATGAATAAGAAAGAGATAAAAAAGATGGGGAAGATGAAAATTATGGAGCTTGACATCAACACTTATGTCATTGCTCTTAAGTCCTCCAAGTGCAATCATGTTGAATCAAGTGAGAAGAAAAGTGAAGATGAAGAGATGTTTCATCTCTTCAAGAAATTCACCTGATTCATGAAGAGCGAGATGACTAAATCCAATCATGAATTGAAGAAGAAGATGAAGGATTCCCACAAGTCTAACAAAAAGGTATCATCTTCAAAGAAAGCATATGTGGCGACATGGAGTGATGAAGACTCCACCGATGATGAGATAGCTCACCTATGCTTCATGGCCCTCAATGAGGGGGAGGTAACTTCTAACTCATCTAGTTCAAATTCATATACTTTTGATGAGTTACAAGATGTCTATGATGATTTGCTTTTAGAATTTAAGACATCATTTTCTATAAACAAAAACATGCTTTCAAATTTGAAAAAGGAAAATAATTTGCTTTCCAAAACAAATCTAGAGTTTGAAGCAAAAATTAAGGATTTTGAACTTAAAGTTTTAGATTTACAAAATTTGCTTCAAACGATGGAAAAAGATCATCAGAAAGAAGTTGATGATCTTAAGAAGGAAAAAAATTTGATTTCCAAAGAGCTTGAAAAAATAGTTTTGGAAAATCAATTTTTTATCAAAGACAATCTAGTGCCCCTAGATTCATAAATGGAAAATGTTTTAGAAGTTTTTGGGTTTCAAAAGAATTAATCACTTCAACTAAAAAGGATGAAATTGAAAAATTGATTCTTAAGGGGACTAAACTTTGTGCTACTAATGTCTATGGATCCAAAGCAATTTGGATACCAAAAATTACTTGATTGTATTGTTTAGGTGTGATGGAGATTGATCAACAAGTCCAAATTTGAAGGGGAGCTCCATGCACACAAGGAAGAACACTTGAAGAAGGAAGGCTTCACATCCTCCCTTGAAGTTCAAGTGTTGGTAAAATCTAGTTGTTTTATTTGTTAAATTTGATTTATTTTTAATTCAACTAGATTATCATGTGTTGAACTAACTCTTAATGATTCTTTGAGTAAGGGGGAGCCAATTTAATATATATATATATATATATATATATATATATATATATATATATATATCATTTTTGTCAAATTTGTTTTAAAAACTCTCCATTGTTATGGACTTCAAAGTTTTCAAACATAGTTTGAACCATTTTTGATATAACAAAAGGGGGAGAATGTTTTGAAAAATTGAATTTTCAAATGAATAAGGGGGAGCTTTAATTGATTTTGAATTTTAATTCTCTTATTCAAAATTTATTTCACTAAGGGGAGAATCCCAAACAATTTTTCAAGACTTGTTTTATTATATCAAAAAAAGGGAGATTGTAGAACTAATGTTTTGATATAATAATTGAAAATTAGTTTTGGACTAAATTGAAAAGATTTCAAAATGCTTTTAAGTCCAAACAACTTGAAAATATGTTTGAGGAATTCTTAAATGGATTTTAATGTGTTTTCTAAAGCTAATTTTTACAAAACCGCCCAGGTGTTTCGAAACACCCCTTAAGAGTTACGATACGAGTATTTACAGATTCAAAACGTTTCGATACAACTCTGTCTGTTTCGAAACGGGCTTAATCTGGGTGAGGGTTTTTACATAGTGTTTCGATACGGGCTTCACCGTTTCGATACGCCTATGTGGCAAAGACCTCAACGGTCAAAACCTCCAACGGCTATTTCCCAATGGTATTTTAAATTGCAGGTTATTCCGATACGATACTGGGCATTTCGATACGGGCATTCCGATATGACCCAAGGTGTTTCGATACGGCCTCTTCAATGTGTATAACGATTATTTCTATTTTAGTTGTGTTTCGAAACAGGGTGACACTGTTTCGAAACGGGTAGTTGCAAAATTGCATTTATGGTGGGAAATAAGGCCTTCAATGGCTCCAATTCAACCTCAACGGTCCTTAACGGATACAAACTCAATTGGGAGTATAAAAGGAACCTCCAGGCATTAAGAAAAGGCTAATGCTTCAATTGTAACAACATTATGATGTCAAATTGTCTTTAGAGCTTAATTGTCACTCTCTTGTATAGACAAAACACTTGTGAGCCAAAATTGTTAAATTTTCTCAAGTGTATAGGTTTTGGGTGAGTGCTTAGAGTTGCAAACACATTTCCTATTAGAGGGATTTCTTGTTTGCTTTGAATTTCACTTGTAAGTGAGTGTTTGATTAAGCTAAGGGTAGATAGCTTAATCGTTGTAACGGCTTCCTCCTAAGCCGAGAAAAAGGGACAAAATTCAAGAGTGAATTTGGGAAATCCTTGGTGGTGTTCCAAGATAGTAGATGTAGGCTTTGGGTTAGAAAGTCGAACCACTCTAAATCCTCGTGTTTAATTCTCATTTTTAGCCACCAACTCAAACACCCAAAAATCCATTTTTTCCACAACTTGGCAATCTTTAACGGCTGAAGGAAATCGAGCCTAACACAAGTCACCAGAATAATAGAGAATATAAGCGTATTTCAGGAGTCGTTGAGAAAGAGAATATGTGGAACCTGAAAAGGTGCTTGGTGGGGAAAATGTCCACAGTGTGCAGTGTGAGAATCATATTGACAAGGCTGAGTGATTAGTGCTTAGGGGAGGTAAAGGTCCAAAGAATGGGTGGGACAACTTACTTTTAATTGAAGATAAAGACTTATACATTATGTTGGATGATGTAAATTGGTCTTACCTAAGGGAAATATTTGAGGAGGTCTCGCCCTGGTCAAAGAGTATGAAGAATGTTGAAAGAGCAACTTGGTTAGAATTAACCGGGTTACCTCTCCATTGCTGGAATCATAAAACGCTGAAAAAGGTGGCTGAATTATAGGGAAGATTGGAGGCCATCAGTGAAAATGCTAACCGAGCGAAGGACTGCGAGAAAGTAACGGTTTTGGTCTCTACTGCACATGAAGGCAAGGTTGAGGAGGCAATAGAAGTGGAGGCGGGTGAGTTCATTTACAGAGTGTGAGTGAGGGAGCTAGACTTTTCAGATACATCAGCGGAAGATTTTTTTGCTGACAAGAATGTAAGAAAAAAGGAAGCGCGACATAACCGAATTGGTGTAAGTCTGTCGGAATCTTCATCGGAGTCAAGCTGAAAGAGTCTGACGGGGATAGGAGTAGACGAGAAGGCAAAATTGGATGATGAAGCATTTAATGTTGTGTTTATGGGGAAGGAGAATAATGAAGGTTGTCCCCTAGTGGAGCTAGAATCAAGTAGATTTCTAGGGGGAAGTGATATGGTGGGAAAAGAGTTTAAGATGAAAGATGGAAGCAATGAAAAGCACGTGGTAGATGAGATGAATACCGTTAGAAAAAAGAATGAGAATGTTCCAAATACCCTGAACCATGAAGTAAATAGCGAATCTGATGTGGAGGATAGAGATATGATAAAGACTTTAGATGACACTGATAAACCAGATTCCTTAGACTCTGATGGAGGTGGACTCTATTTGGAGGACCCAGACTATATCTTTTCGCAGGCTGCTGAAGATATAAAGGATATGGGCCTTAACTCGGTTGTAAATAGTTCTAAGTCTGCGCGGGAAGCAACAATGGATAATCAAAAAGCTGTAAAAAAGAAAGATAACCCACGTAGACCAGTGGTAGTGGTAACGCTAGAGAAAGGTGAGAATCATATGGCTTTCTTCCCAGAATTGAGTAACAAAAATCGAAAGGAAAAGCGTTACAGTTCATTGAGTGAATTCCAAGATAAAGCCTTGTCGGACTTGGAAAGGAAGAAGAAAGAGAGGTCAATTAGAAGGGAAAGGAAGAGATCTAAAGGATATGCATCACCAGTGATATCGGGCAGATTGTTATCAGATTCTGATCTCTTGATCAGATGGGATTTTCTAACTAGAGAAGCAAGGAAAGCGTTGAAATTGGGCAAAAGATTGTGCATTCAGATTGAAGGGGATAAGAATCAGGTAATAAAGGACATCGCATTGCTGGATCGAAAATAGGGAATACTAAGTGCGGAAAGAGGTAGGTAAGAATGAGGGTACTCACGTGATATGTAAGGGGACTTAGTTTAGTGGCGAAAGTTTCGACGGTTAGGAAGATAGTTTTTTACTCAGAAGTTTGAAACGATTTTACTCTAAGAAAAAGAAAATAGTAGCGGTCAAATTTTGAGGTGAGCAAGTTGTTTTACGAGACCGTGTTGTTAAAAGAAGTTGAGTAAATGAACAAGAAAATTTAGGGTGTCATCTTGAGAAGTTAGTCATGTAAGTGTCGTCGATGCAGGGTCTTCTATGATTTTAAAGATTTGAGTTGGTATCCTTACAAGTTAAAAAGGAATCAACGAATGAAGATGGCATAAAGGATTGTGATATGTTTTTGATTTCGTATTCAAGGTGTTCGCAATTGTAGGTGGTTCAGGAAGGTTTTTACAAGATGGGAAAAAAATATGTTTCATAGCGAGTATTGCTTACAGGTGTGCCAAATTATTTTCCTTGTGATGTTTCTAGTTTAAATACATTATGGAAAGAGCAGGCGTTCTCGAAAGGGTCTATTCCCTTATTATGTGTTGTCAGAAGCATGAGTGAGATGAACTTTTGGTGACTCATTTGACATCTGTTGGTGTTGGTAATAGTCGACTGGCAATGGTTGAAAGGTAATTGAAAAGACAATTGGAAGGTGACCTCAAGTTTGGTAAGGGATCGTATATCTCACCTTTTGAATCTAGCTGCTTTGAGTGGAACTTTTTGTCTAGTTTTCATTTCTAAGAGTCTAGAAGCTTCAAAAGAAGTACATTTACTTTAGATTACTCTCTTAGTTTATTGAGATATTGTTTAGTTTTTGCTTATGTGTCTTTTGTTATAATTGGTTTGGCGTTTTGACATGTTTAGTATTGTTGTATCAGGGTATTGATTACTATAGAAGGTGATATTTTGTTTTATGTATTTCCTGATTGCTGAGTATTCTTTTACTCCATTTAGGTTTAGGGAGGTTTTTAACGAGGCTCTCAATCATGTTAGGCTTTTATAATTAAATAATAATCAAACTTCTGCCGAGTAAAAAAATCAAGATAATTGGTTTGTGTTCAATTATTGAAGTCGAGTTGTAGGGTGTTAACGAGGGACAAAAATATTTTGCTCTTTTTTGGTGTCTTTTATTGTGGCTTAACACTAAAAATTAAAATTCTAAGCTCTAACCCTAATTATTAAATCTTATACCCTATACTTTAAAAATACATTATACGCTCAATATTTTAAATCTTAACTCTACGCCATAACCTTAAACCCTAAACTTCAAACTTAAATTGTTAATGATGGATACAAGTAGGGACGTCGCAAAGGAATTTAAGAAACTGTCCGATAATCGTTAAACCGAAAAAATTCGAAGCATTTTGTGTGTTACAGTCGACGCATCGAGGTAGAGAATCCTTCAACACATTAGGCAAAACTAGCAGCAGTGGATAATATAGAGTGTCGTTTCTTCCATTCGCTACTTGATGCAGTATTGACTACTTTATATAATGATTGTAATGTTAGAACTAAAATATATTCATACAAATATAAACCCAAGATCCATACATGCCAAATCATTAAGAACACGGACTAGATTTGCAGAAGCGTACCTGAATCCATTGATGGAGAATTTTCAGAGAGAGTTTGATCTTCCAATATGATAGGTTACCTCTTGCCACACAACTCTCTGACGGGAAGGAGAGATATGCAAGTTAACCTAGATCTCGGGGACCACTACCCTTTATATAAACTAAATTAAAATCAGTTTATTAATATTTACAACTCTGCCCCTCATTGAGTTATAAATATAACTTACGGTATCTACACTTTTAATTCCATGACAATTTAATACCTATAACACGTGTAACATAATTGGTCACTTAATTTTCGTGTTAAACTTTATAATAGCAACATACATTATACATATGTGCCCATTATTATTGGATAACCCAACAATCTCCCACTTGGGCAACATATGTTTCCTGACAAATGTATAACCTTATGAGCTCAAAAAATTTGCTATCATACAATAGGTATTCTTTAACAATCTCGTCCATCAACTATATCTATATAGGATCAAAGCGGTCTTCGCCATATCAATCATGACTGGACCCATCAATGGTCACATATACAAACACAATCAAATGACATAGATCAATCATGGATGCATAGCATGGAAATTACATGTAAATGTGAACCGAACATGCATATTTCCAACTGGTCCTCTTTAAACTTAAGTGAGGTCCTTATCAAAATAAGAAAAGAGTGAATAAACTGAATACTTCATTTCTGATCAGAAAAATAACTGAATATATAAATGTCCAAAATCAAACATAAAACAAACTTCCACTCAAACAATAATATCCTCAAATGATACAACACTCATATGAGCAGTGTGCTCATGAAAGACCTTGGGTGGTAAACCTTTTGTGAGCGGATCCGCTATCATAGAGTTTGTCCCAATGTGTTCTATGGATATTTGTCCACTTTGCACTTTTTCTTTTACAACTAGGAACTTTATGTCTATGTGCTTTGACTTAGACGAGCTCCTATTGTTGTTGGAATATAGTACTGCTGACTTATTGTCACAAAACAATTTAAGCGGTCTTTCTATGTTCTCCAAAATACGCAGCCCAGTGACAAAATTCCGCAACTATATTCCATGATTAGATGCCTTATAGCATGCTACAAACTCTACTGCCATAGTGGAAGAAGCTACAAGTGTTTGTTTAGCACTTTTCCAGGATATAGCTCCTCTAGGTAATAGATAAATATAGCCTGATGTAGACTTTCTGCTATCTTGGCACCCAGCAAAATCAGAATCCGAATACCCTACGACCTCTAAATGATCTGATTTCCTATAAGTGAGCAGGTAATCTTTTATTCTCTGAAGATACCTCATAACCCTCTTAGCTGCTATCCAATGGTCCATACCAAGGTTGCTTGAATATCTGCCTAACATCCCAACAATGTACGCAATATCCGGACGCGTACAAACCTGAGAATACATTAAACTCCCAATAGCTGATCTATAGGGAATCTTCTACATTTCTTGAATTTCAAGGTTACTTTTAGGGCATTGGGCAAGATAAAACTTGTCTCCTTTAGCGACATGGGTGTCCATTGGTTTACTATTTTGCATGCCAAACCTTTTAAGTACTTTATCGATATAGTTCTTTTGTGACAATCCAAGAATACCTCGAGATCGATCTGGATGTATCTGAATTCCTAAAACAAAAGAAGCGTCCCCAAGATCTTTCATTTCAAAATGCTTAGATAGAAATCTCTTGGTTTCGTGCAATAAGCCTATATCATTCGTGGCAAGCAAAATGTCATCGACATATAAAACCAAAAATATATGCTTACTCCCACTGAACTTGTGATACACACAATCATCAATGATATTCATCTCAAAACCGAATGAGACAATTACTTGATGAAACTTGTGGTACCATTGACGAGAAGCTTGCTTGAGTCCATAGATGGATTTTGTTAATTTGCAAACTATACGCTTTGGGTCTCCCGACTCAAAGTTTTCCGGTTGCACCATATAAATTGTTTCTTTAATGTCTCCATTGAGAAACACATTCTTAACATCCATCTGATGTAACTCAAGATCAAAATGAGCTACAAGTGCCATTATTATCCTAAAAGAGTCTTTCGATGAAATCGGAGAGAAAGTCTCTGTAAAGTCAATGCCTTCTTTTTTAGTATATCCTTTAGCTACACGACGTGCCTTATACCTCTCCACATTACCATTTGCATCCCTCTTGGTTTTAAATATCCATTTACAACCAATTGGTTTTGCACCTTCAGGTAATGGGACAAGTTCCCAAACTTTATTGTCTTGCATGGATTTATACTCTTCCTGCATGGCATCAATCCACTTTTGAGAGTTAACACTTTGCATGGCATGATGAAAGTTGATTGGGTCATCTTCCATCATTCCATTATCATCCTCATTTTCTTGGAGAAATACAATATAATCATCCGGAATAACATTTCTCCTTTCTCTCGTGGATCTCCTTAATGGCACTTGTTGTTGAGGTTGTTGAATTTGTTCTTCTGGAACAATTACCTCATCCTGAATAGAAGGAAGTTGTTCTACATTATCTTGTTGAGGTTCCGGATTCACTTCTTGATTAATGACAGGTATGGGAACCTGAACATTATCAAAAGTGATAGTAGGAATTGAGTTGGAACTCAATTCCTCCTCAAAAGTAATGTCTCTAACCTTATTTCTCCCTCCAAATTCAACATTCTCAAAAAAAGTTGCAGTTCTCGTCTCAAAAATATTCTTAATTGTGGGATCATAAAATTTATAGCCCCTAGATCGCACAGAATATCCAATAAAGTAGCTGCTCACAGTTTTGGAATCCAATTTCTTTTCATGTGGCCTATAAGGCGTTGCCTAGACCTGGCAAACTTGACCCGAGACCCAAAACCCGAACCGAATTACCCGAACCGAAACCCGATTTTGACCCGAACATGATGATTCGAAGTTGACCCGAAACCCGAACCGAACCGAATCGAACCGAACCGAACTGAAAATTTTTGTTGAACCGAAATGGACCCGAACCGAAATAGATCCGAACCGAATAGACCCGAACCGAATGGACCCGAACCGAATGCTACCCGAACCGAAAGCTGAACCGAATATCGACCCGATTTTAACCCGATTTTAACCCTACTTTGACCCGATTTTGACCAGAATATCTATTGTTAACAATATAATAAATAATAAAATGAAGTATAGAAATTTGAGATCTTGGTGACCAATTTTATAATTTCATCATAAAATATAGCATAAAATTGAAATTGTAGACTAAATTGACAATTTGGAAGTGGAGAAATTTGAGAGTCCAATGATCAAATTTGTAATTATACCATATAAATAAATAGGGGTCAATTTTGGCTAAAAATTAAATCTTTGAAATTAAAATGAACGAAAATATAAATATATTAAATTAATAGACTAAATTACAAAGATTAGTCAATTTCAACTAAAAGTAAATTTTTAGAGACTAAATATCACTACGGGGAGGGGATTTGTATATACGAAGTCTAAACCGTGGGAATACTTGTGACTAAATTAAATTAAACTAAAACTTAAAGTTGACTAAAATGTAACATTTTAAATGCAACATGACCTAAAAAGTAATTAATCTCTAGCTTAAAAAATTGGTGGCTTATTTCCCTCCAAAATTTTGTCTTTTCTCTCTCTATTTTTTCCAATTGTCTTTTTTTTTTTCAATCTAGCTTAAAAAATTGGTGGCTTATTTCCCTCCAAAATTTTGTTTTTTCCCTCTCTATTTTTACCAATTGTCTTTCTATTTTTCTTGATTTAATTGAGTTTCAATTTAGATTAATTTAACTGAAATTTCACATTTAGTTTTAAAATTATTTTAATTATGTCCGTGATTTATGCTTTTAGATTTTAGTTAATTAATTAGATCCTAAGTTTAATAAATTAATTCATTTCAGACATTATTATTATTATTATTATTATTATTATTATTATTATTATTATTATTATTATTATTATTATTATTATTATTATTATTATTATTATTATAAACTTTGATTCAATATAATTATACAAAAAGAAAATATATGGATACATGAAGCTTTGATTTAAATATTTAAGCAAATTCAAATGCATAGATTGACAAGTTGAATTAGAATTAATCTCATACATCAATAACTCTAAACCCTAAACCATAAATACTAAACCTCAAACCTTTAACCCAACTCAAATCAAATTGACCCGAAAATTTAAATGTTGACTCGACCCGAAATTGACCCGAAATTGACCCGATTTTAACCCGAACCGAAAGCGACCCGAACGACCCGATTTTGACCCGAACCGAAAGCGACCGATCCGATATTGACCCGACCCGAAAACAACCGATCCGATTTTGACCCGATCCAATACCCGAACCGGATCCGACTCATCACAGACCCGAATTAGACCCGAACCCGAACCGACCCGAACCGAACCGAATCTAAACCGATTCTAGATAGACCCGAAATGACCCGAACCGAACCCGAACCGAATGACCCGATTGCCACCTCTAGCGTTGCCTCAACTGGACATCCCCAAATGTGAAAGTGCTTTAGACTAGGTTTTTGACCCATCCAAAGCTCATAAGGTGTCTTTTCAGCTCCTTTAGTTGGTACTCTATTCAGAATGTACGCTCTTGTCTTTAATGCTTCTCCCCAGAGGGACTCAGGTAAGGTAGAATGAGCAATCATACTCCTTACCATATCCTTAAGAGTCCTATTACGTCTCTCAGCTACACCATTCATACTAGGTGATCATGGCATGGTGTACTGTGGGACAGTACCACATTCCAGTAGGAATTTCGCAAATGGTCCTGGACGTTGTTCACCTGAGCCATCATATCTACCGTAGTACTCACCACCACGATCATATCTAACTTTCTTAATTCTTTTGTTGAGTTGATTCTCAACTTCAGCCTTATAAGATTTGAACTCGTCCAAAGACTGAGATTTCTCATGAATGAGATATAGGTACCCATAACGTGAGTAATCGTCTATGAATGTTATGAAATATTGTTGACCATTCCAAGATGTCGTAGGGAATGGCCCACAAATATCAGTGTGAATTAATTCTAAGACGTCTGTAGATTTGTTGGCACCTAATCTCTTAGTTTTGGTCTGTTTTCCCTTGATACAGTCAACACAAACATTAAAGTCTGAAAAGTCAAGGGACTTCAAAATACCATTAGATAATAAGTCACTCAATCCTACCTTTTGAGATATGACCTAAGCGCTTATGCCATAATGATGCCGAATTTTCCTTATTTAATTTGTGTTTAGTACCACGTGATTCCACGTGCAAGGTTTCATTATATGATGCAATTGTATCTAGCAAATAAAGGTTGTCATAAGCATTTAAATAACCAGTTCCGACAATACTTGAATTTAAAGACAAAATAAACTGATTGTTTCCAAATGAACAAGAATATCCAAATTTGTCCAATAAAGAAACTGAAACTAAATTCCGCCTAAAAGACGGAACAACAAAAGTGTCTTTCAAATCCAAATAAAAACCAGTTCCTAATAACAACCTAAAATGCCCAATTGCTTCAACTTCTACCAATTTTTCATTGCCAACAAAGATGTTTCTTTCACCATCACTTGGCTTTCGGTAGCTCAGGCAACCCTGCATAGAAACACTTATGTGAGTAGTAGCACCAGAATCTAACGACCAAGTGTTTCTAGGTACTGAAGCTAAATTAACCTCAGAACAAACCAAAGTAAGATTCATACCTTTCTTAGCACGCCATGCATGATACTTGGTACAATCTTTCTTCAAGTGTCCAGGATTCTCACAAAAGTAACAATTAATTGGAACTTGCTCTTGTTTCTTTTGAGCTGGACCCTTAGCAGCTTCATTCTGATATTTTCTTTTCTTGCCCTTATCCTTAGAGGCACTGGCCAAATGAGCACTTTTAGTTTTATCACGCTTCAACCTATCTTCCTCTTGAACACAATGAGAAATGAGCTCATTTAGAGTCCGTTTCTTCTTTTGACAGTTATAGCTAATTTTAAATTGGTTAAACTGTGCAGGAAGCGATACCAAAACCATAAGAACGAGCAAGTCTTCAGAAAGCTCGATTTTCAAGTGCCTTAAGTTTTGAAGCGATATGGAACATCTCCATAATGTACTTCCTTATATTTCCTTGACCCTTATACTTCATAGACATCAAAGAATTCAGAAGTGATGTCATTTCAACCTTATCGTTTTTAGTAAAACGTTGCTCAAGATCGTCAAGGAAAGACTTAGCCTGAGTAATCTCTTCAGATTCAGTGCCCCTAAAGGCTTCCGGAATGATGTGTTTCATGATCATCAGACTCATGCGATTAGAACGATCCCACCTCTGAAAATCTCTTTTGGCATCAGGGATGCTATCCACAGTGAGAGGTGCAGGTTGTTCTTGCCTTAATGCAAGGTCTATGTCCATACAGCCAAGTACTATAAGTACATGTCTTTTCCATTCCTTGAAATTTGTCCCATTAAGCATGGGTATAGAACTGATATTAGCAGATATTGTGGCAGCAGAAGAACTAGCTGAATATAAAACAAAATAAAAATAAACAGGCTCACATCAATATTTCATAAGTAAACAAATAAATTCAAAGAAATGACTAATTCCCCTCAAGATACCAAACACAACATTAATATCAAGTCTTTGGACAGTAATATTAACAGTAAGCGGTACTCTTGTTGTAGTAATCAAACATTGACAATAAACTATGTCGAACAACAGATTAATCTTTGGACTAATGTATTGCACACATAAAATACCTTATAATTGTCACACGTTTATTACCACAGGTGTCGTTGAAATTTGGCCAAATATTAATTTTCCTTTGGGCCAATTAATAAATGCATGAATTACAAAAACATAAACATCTTGATATTTTAAATACGTTAATCTACGCAGAAGCGGTCACTTTGGTGACATTGTGTTTCAATTAACCCACTAAAATATTAGACATAGCCAAAACATGAATTTTATTTGTTTTAGTACTCAATGATCAAAACTAAAATTTGAACCAACCAAATTAAATATATATTTTAAATCAAATATATATTTCATAACTTTAATTACATTACGCATTTACTAAAATAGCATTAAGGTAAAAATAACACAGGAACATGATTCCATAATTAACTACATACACAATTTTAATTGTTGTAAAACCAAAAATTAATCAACGAAGATCAAAAGCAAATCATTCGATTGAATGCAAACAATAGTTAATCAATTAAGAAATCTAAAACAAATAATTCATAACCTGGTGAATTAATTTAATCCAAACGCAAATTCCAAACCCCAATTGCCGAATAAGAAAGCAACACAAAACCCATAAATTCAATTGAAAATATATATATATATATAATTAGGGATCTGGAAAAGTTGCCGCAAAGAAACAAAAAACATGAAAACAAAGATGAATCCAAAATCAAATTCAATTCACCAGACAATCACGTGCAACAAAAGATTAACGCACAGTAAAAAAAAGGCAAAATGACAAAAGATGCACCCAACGTTTGCATGTTTTGTCATTTGGCCCCCTATTCTTTTTTTTGGTCCAAATATACCCCCAACATTTGCTTGTTTTGTCATTTGGCCCCCTATTCTTTCTTTTGGTCCAAATATGCCCCCAACGTTTCATTCATAGTCCAAATATGCCCCTGTTGGATGTAAACTGTCAATCAACTGACGATCAACGACTTATAAAAAAATTTTGACGTGGCATCAGCAGATCTTAATACGTGGCAAGTCCAGTCAGCATCAGCTGTTGAACGTCAGTTGACTGACAGTTTCCATCTAACGGGGGCATATTTGGACCAAATTGAAACGTTGAGGGCATATTTGGACTATGAATGAAACGTTGGGGGCATATTTGGACCAAAAGAAAGAATAGGGGGCCAAATGACAAAACAGACAAACGTTGGGGGCATATTTGGACCAAAAAAAAGAATAGGGGCTAAATGACAAAACATGCAAACGTTGGGAGCATATTTTGTCATTTTGCCTAAAAAAAACTTTCGAAATATCAAACCCTGAATCACTAATCAATTCTTAATGATTCGGTCAAAATGTAACACCCAGGTTTAGGGGTTAGGTGAAAATAATATTTTAATATTATTTGAGCTCGGTTTTATACTTTAAATAATATTTCGAGTTTTAATTTCAAATTAATTAATTTGGGTTGACCATATTTTAAGACTAAACTCCAATTAGCCATGGATTTCCCTTCCTTGTGAATAGCCCAATTCATTAAGGGCAAAGTGGTCTTTAGCCCCCCCCCCCCCCAATTTTAAACAAACATAAAGAAAGATTTTAGCTCATCTTCTACCTCTCTCCACCCTCTCATTTCAACGACAAAACAAGACCCCTCTCCCCTTGGTACTATTCCATTTCAAAGCTATCTCATTTCAACTCCATTTTGAAAGGTAAGGACGTTTTTGACTTCCCATCATCTCCCTCTCCATGAAAGTACCTTTTATTTTCATTTTCATGAAGGTTTTGGAAAATGGAAGTTTTGGATATTTTGATTAAAAATGAGATCTTTATGTTGTTAAATGAAGTGTTTTGATTTAATGTGTTTAGTTATGATGTATAGAGGTCAAATAGTATATCATATGTGAATTTCAAATGATTTTGAGCAATTTTCGGATTTGGGTTTCTAGGGGGTTTTTGGAGGGTTTTAAAGTAGTTTTCGGGTGGTTTAATGTTGGTTTTCGAGGGCTGGTGTTAGTATGTTATATGAGAGTTACTTTGGGTGTATTTGATGGTTGTTTGGATGCTTGAAATGGAAGATTTTAGCGGGTTTTAGGGGTTGCTCGGAAATTCTTTTTGGGCTTGTTTTTTAGTGTTGGATGCTTGAAAATGTTAATCCGAGTTAGTTCCGATGATGAGCTATTGATTGTGAATGTTTTTTTAGTGTTTGGGATTGATTAGAATCGAATTTGGGCATCGGTGAAGTATCGAAAGTGAATCCGGGAATTTGAAGACGGTCACTTGCTTGGTCTTTGAGCTTGGAAGCTTAGGTGAGTGGTTAATTGTTTTACTTGGTTTTAAAATGGTTGGTTCGAGTATATGGACTAGGTTGGGCTTGGTAGACCCACCTAGAGTTAGGATTAGGGTGGTAGCCTAATCCTAAACTTGATCTAGAGCCTTTAGATGGACTCATGTATATGGTTGTGTATGTCTCGTATGAAATGCGGTATGAATGCTTATGTATATTGTGTTATACATGTGAGATGAGGCATGATTTATAATGTTGAGACATGCATGATGATGGTCATTAATGAGTACGTGCTAAGCACGAGGTTGGTTGAAATGCGTGTTATGAAATGAGTAAAATGTTGGCACTAGTATACTTGAATACAAATGATCGATCATTAGGATGTTAGTGTGTACACATGAGTCAAAAGTCGCGCGTGGCCTTGGTGGCATTGAGTCACCAAGGAGGAGTACGGGTTCGCCCGGAAATTGTAATTATATATAGTCGGTGATGAGTGGAATCCCATCGACGGGGCGTGAGGATGAGTGGAATCCCCTCCGCGAGACCGGTGATGAGTGTAATCCCACCGTGAGGTAATGTGGTCGTTGGATGTGAGTTCCAACGTGTTTTATCCGCGTATTCGGGTCATAACTAGGTGCCAATGTTGATTGATAAATGTATCAATGTGTTGAGGTTTATGATCTTTAATCGGATGCTTGAATGTGATTACATGTATCGTGGAATTGAGCTTATGATCATGGTATTTATATTGTGTATTACTCATGCATCTTTAACTTGTGGCTCTTGTGGATCCTTGGTATATACGTGTAATGCCTTGGCTAGATCGTGCTCGGAACCTGCAATGTTGAGGTTTGTTTTAAGAGCTTACCCTCACTAAGCATCATTGCTTACACTCTCTTTGTTCAACATTGCAGATCCTTAGTTCGTGGGTTGCTTGAGCAAGCGGAGGGCCTCCAAGTGTGGTTGTTGGCTTGGGTACATCAAGTATGACTTTTAAATGTTGAACTTGTAATAGTTTAAGCAATGGGACATGTGTCGTTTGATGGATGATTGTTGGTTGTTTAGGAGCTTGCTTAGACTCCATGTTGTGTTGCTTTTGTATGGCTTGGGATGCCTTGTGTGAATTGTAATCCATGCCTTAATTGCTTAGTGTGAATGTTGGCTATATGCCTTAGAGGTTGCCTTTCATGTTTGAATGATGAAGTATGAACTTTGAGTGCTTAAATGCCATCTTGGGCCTATTGCATGATTTCCTTGAGGTTTATACACGTTGAGTGCTTGTATGGCTATATAGTGGCATGTAAATATTGTGTGAATGTTTGGTTGGGGCTGAGGAAGTCTTAAATTGCATTTAGATTCGAGTCTTGTTCATTTTTGCTGAGTTTGGGAGTATTGTAGTGCAGGGCGTATCGATACGCCTCAGGGCCGTATCGATACGGCCTTGCCCAAAGGCCACGAATTTTGCCTGGCGTACTGATACCCTAAGGGTATTGATACCCTCCAAAGTTACTGAAATTTGGAGTTTTGGGTGAGGGTAGAGCGTACCGATACGGGGTTCACGAGTATCAATACGAGTCTACTCTGTTGACCAAGAAGGGTTGACCGGGAAGGGCGTATCGATACGCTCAAGGGCTGTATCGATACTGTCTTCCCGGAGTTGACTTATTGGGTTGACCTGGTCAGGGCGTATCGATACCCCTAGCTAGGGTACCGATACGGTCTGCCCTGTAAACTTAAAAATGGACTGTATATGCATGGCCATGGTTCGAATGTGATTCTCCTTGAATGTTTTCCGCTGCCATGATCACCTAGGACTTAACTATCCTCTAGACAAGATTAAAATAAAAAGAAAAAAAATAGGGTTGCTAACCGAAGGGAACCTTAACGGGTTTCACTCGGTTTTCCCTGTGTGGCCCACTTGGATCGGTCATCCGGCCAGACCAGGACGAGGGGGTTACACTTGTTGGTATCAGAGCCTAAGGTTATCGAGACCTTGGGCAGGTAAGTGAGGTAAGCTTAAGTTTTTTAATTGAATTGCACGGTGTTTGCTTGTTTTGCAAGAATGATTGCTTGTGTGACAAGTATGTTGATTGTTTTATTTTAAAGCATGTGTGAAAGAGTCCCATTGCTACTATTACATTGGACAAATGATTTTTAAGTGAGGGAACGTACTTGAACACTTGGAAGCCTTGCCTTGCTAACCCAGCTTGTATGTTTTGTTGTTGTGGTTGTAGTTAATATATGTGAGAGTGATGTCTAGACCGAGAGGTAGGCCGAGAGTGGTTCGTCAGGAACCACGGGTTGCGGCTCCTGTTGAGCCGGCAGTTGGTGTGGAGGCTCACATAGAAGGGCCGGTGGCCGTGGGAGTTGGCGCTCCTCCACCACCTCCACCACCATCACCTCCTCCACCTGGAGTTGGGGGCGAGGATGGAGCTGGAGGAGATGGACCTCAAGGTGGCCAAGGTCCAGCTGGAATTGATATGACTCCGCTAGTGCAAGTGATAGCGGGAGCATTTCAGGCCGCAGTTGCGGGAGCTCAGGCTGCAGTTCAGCCTAGGTGTGACGATGCCAGTCTACCTTTGGAGAGGCTCTGTAGCTTGGGGGCCGAGGAGTTTAGAGGATTTACTCCGGAGAGGTCGGAGTTATGGTTAGAAAAGACAGTTCGTATCTTGGCTCAGATGGGTTGTGCGGACGCACGTAGATTGGGTTGTGTGATCTCGTTGCTTCAGGGTGACGCCTACACCTGGTGGGTCACCATTACTACCAGGGTTCCAGAGACAGAGATTGATTGGGAATTCTTTGAGTCCGCTTTCAGGAAGAGGTACTTGGGACCGAGGTACATAGATGAGAAAAAGCGAGAGTTTATGGCCCTTACTCAGGGAGAGGCTTCTGTGACTGATTATGAGATCCGCTTTGTTCGCTTGAGTCAGTATGCTCCAGAGTTGGTTCCTACTGAAGTGGAACGCTGTAACCGATTCCACTACGGATTGAATGAAGAGGTCAAGAGGTATACGTTGGCTTCTGACTACTCAGACTTTGATGTGTTGGTTGCGAGGGCCAAGAATTTAGAGCATAGTTTGGGTTCGACCAAACGATCTGGTGGTTCCAGTTCTGGTAAGAGGCATAACCACTTTGATGGTAGAGATGCCAAGAGGCACAGAGGTGGCGGTGGCCACCATGGTAGGGGCCATCAGGGCCATAGAGGAGGAGGGTGTTTGCCCGAGTGTACCCGTTGTGGGAGACAGCACGCTGGTGAGTGTTGGGGGTAATTTCCATGCTTGTTGGAATTGTGGTTCGAGGAACCACTTTATGAGGGATTGTCCGCATCAGGCGGCTCAGGCACCGAACGTTGCTCAGGATCCTGTGAGAGCGAATGAATTTCAGAGAGGCCGTGGGCGCGGTCGTGGCTACTTCCAGCCTAGGGCTGATGCACCTAGGGTAGATGCTCAGAGGACTCTTGCTCACGTTGTGGCAGTGCAGCCAGAGGCGGGAGGACCAGCGAGAGTTTATGCTCAGAGAGAGGCCGGGAACGACACTGATGTGATAGCAAGTAATTTCGAGTTACAGTCTATGTCTTTGCTTTCTTTGGTTGATTCGGGTTCTACGCATTCCTATATTTTGAGTGAACATGCACAGAAGTTAGATATCCCTGTTGAGATCTTAGATGTAGGTATGCATGTTACTAGTTCTTTTGGTGAGACAGTTGTGGTTAGACGTATGTATAGGATATGTCCACTGAAGATTCAGGGTCATGTGTTCTCTGTTGATATGATGGAACTTCCTTTCTATGGCTTGATATTATTTTGGGTATGGACTGGTTGGTTGAGCATCGGGCTAGTGTAGATTTTGAGACAAAGAGAATTTCTTTGAAGCTTTCTGATGACTACGAGGTAGTGGTAGTAGGCGAGAACATTAAGTTCTTGTCTAATGTGGTGTCAGCTTTAGAGGCTCATAGGTTGATGGACTCTGGATGCGGGGCTTATTTAGCTTATGTTATGAATCCGGATATGAGTGAAGCTAGACCGAAAGATATCAGAACAATGTGTGACTTTCCAGATGTGTTTCCTGAAGAGTTGCCGGGTTTGCCTCCTGACAGAGATGTTGAGTTTGTGATTGAGACTGTTTCAGGGTCTAATCCAGTTTCGATAGCTCCGTATCGCATGGCTCCGAAAGAGTTGAAAGAATTGAAGAGTCAGTTGCAAGAATTATTAGACCGTGGTTTCATTAGGCCTAGTAGTTCTCCGTGGGGTGCTCCCGTGTTGTTTGTGAAAAAGAAAGATGGTAGCATGCGCATGTGTATCGATTATAGACAGTTGAATCAGTTGACTGTGAAGAACAAGTATATGTTGCCTCGTATAGATTATTTGTTTGACCAGTTGAGAGGTGCTTCAGTGTTCTCGAAGATAGATTTGAGATCCGGGTATTATCAGTTGAAAGTAAAGGAATGTGATGTTCCGAAGACAGCTTTTAGGACTAGATATGGTCACTATGAGTTTCTTGTGATGCCATTTGGGCTCACGAATGCACCTGCAGCATTCATGGACATGATGAACCGAATTTTCAGAGACTATCTAGACTGTTTTGTAGTTTTTTTCATTGATGATATACTTGTGTACTCGAAGACAGAAGGAGAGCATGATGAGCACTTGAGATTTGTTTTACAGAGATTGTTGAGCAATCAGTTGTATGCGAAGCTTAGTAAATGTGAGTTTTGGATTCGAGAGGTTGTGTTTCTTGGCCATGTTGTTTCGACCGAAGGTATCCGAGTTGATCCATCGAAGATCGAGGCTATAGTTGAGTGGAAACAGCCTAAGTCCGTGACCGAGATTAGAAGTTTCCTAGGATTAGCCGGTTACTATAGGAGATTTGTTGATGGTTTCTCTAGAGTAGCTGCCCCTTTGCCTAAACTGTTGCAAAATGGAGTTAAGTTCGAATGGTCAGATGCAAGACAGAGGGTCTTTGAGAAATTGAAAGAAGCTTTGACCAATGCTCCAGTGTTAGTGCAACCTGTTTCAGGTAAGGAGTTTGTGATATACAGTGATGCTTCCTACGTAGGCTTAGGATGTGTTTTGATGCAAGAAAGGAGAGTTGTTGCTTATGCTTCTAGACAATTGAAGATTCATGAGAAGAACTATCCTACCCATGATATAGAGCTAGCCGCAGTTGTGTTTGCATTGAAGATTTGGCGTCATTACTTGTATGGTGAGAAGTGTATTGTTTACACCGATCACAAGAGCTTGAAGTATTTGATGACACAGAAAGAGTTGAACTTGAGACAGAGAAGATGGCTAGAGTTGCTAAAAGATTATGATTTGACCATTGAGTACCATCTGGGTAAAGCAAATGTAGTAGCCGATGCTTTGAGTAGAAAAGTGGTCGTTGAGTTGAGAGCTATGTTTGCTAGATTGAGCGTGTCCGATGATGGTGGTTTGATCACCGAGTTGCAAGTGAAACCTTCTTTGATTCAGTTGATTGGAGAGAAGCAGTTGCAAGATGTGAGTTTAGTTCCACATGTTCAGGACATAGCCGAAGGAAGACCGACCGACTACAGTTTCAGTGGTGAGAACTTGTTGTGCTTTAGAGATAGAATTGTTTTACCGGAAGATGTTGAGTTGAGACGTCAGATTTTGAGTGAAGCACATTCGAGTCCCTTTTCTATGCATCCGGGTAGTACCAAAATGTACCGAGATTTGAAGAATGATTACTTTTGGGTTGGTTTGAAGAGAGATGTAGCCGAGTATGTGAGTCGTTGTATGGTTTGTCAGAGAGTAAAGGCAGAACATCAGGTTCCTTCAGGTTTGCTACAACCTTTGAAGATTCCGGAATGGAAATGGGAGAGGAATACCATGGATTTTGTGTCGGGGTTGCCTTTGTCTCCTTCGAAGAAGAACTCTCTTTGGGTGATTGTTGATAGGTTCACTAAGGGTGCTCACTTCTTAGCAGTGAACACTACGGATTCCTTAGACAAGTTGGCAAACTTGTACATCCGTGAGATTGTGAGACTTCATGGAGTTCCGAAGTCCATTGTTTCAGATAGGGATCCTAGATTTACTTCGAGGTTCTAGGGTTGCTTGCATAGTGCTTTAGGTAGCCGTTTGCATTTCAGCACGTCTTATCATCCGTAGTCCGATGGGCAGTCAGAGCGAGTGATACAGATTCTTGAGGATATGCTTCGTTGTTGTGTGATTGACTTCCAGGGTTCTTGGGAGAAGCACTTGCCGTTAGTTGAGTTTGCTTACAACAACAGTTATCAGTCTAGTATTCAGATGGCACCTTATGAGGCTTTGTATGGTAGGCGGTGTAGGACTCCGATTTGTTGGGCTGAAACAGGTCAGAGGTTGTTGCCTATGCCAGACTTGCTTAAGGGAACTACCGACAAAGTGAAATTGATTTGTGATCGTTTGAAAGCAACTTCCGATCGTCAGAAGTCTTATGCGGATTTGAAGAGGAAAGAAATTGAGTACTCCGTGGGTGAGAAAGTGTTTTTGAAAGTATCTCCGTGGAAGAAGGTAATGAGATTTGGCCGAAAGGGCAAGTTGAGTCCAAGGTACATTGGTCCGTATGAGATAGTTGAGCGGATTGGGCCTGTAGCTTATCGATTGAGGTTACCTTCTGAGTTAGAGAAGATTCATGATGTCTTTCATGTGTCTATGCTTAGGAGATATAGATCAGATCCTTCTCATGTGATGCTCGTTGAGGAGATAGAGTTAAATCCGGATTTATCTTATAATGAAGAGCCCGTTGAGATACTTGCTTCTGATAGCAAGGTGTTGTGTGGCAAGACCATAGAGTTGGTCAAGGTGTTGTGGAGACATAGAGGTGTGGAAGAGGCCACGTGGGAGAGAAAAGCGGATATGGTTGAGCAGTTTCCGTATTTGTTTCCACCAGGTAATTTCGGGGACGAAATTCCTTAAGAGGGGAGAGTTGTAACACTCGGGTTTAGGGGTTAGGTGAAAATAATATTTTAATATTATTTGGGCTCGGTTTTATACTTTAAATAATATTTCGAGTTTTATTTTCAAATTAATTAATTTGGGTTGACCATGTTTTAAGACTAAACTCCAATTAGCCATGGATTTCCCTTCCTTGTGAATAGCCCAATTCATTAAGGGCAAAGTGGTCTTTACCCCCCCCCCCAATTTTAAACAAACATAAAGAAAGATTTTAGCTCATCTTCTACCTCTCTCCACCCTCTCATTTCAACGACAAAACAAGACCCCTCTCCCCTTGGTACTATTCCATTTCAAAGTTATCTCATTTCAACTCCATTTTGAAAGGTAAGGACGTTTTTGACTTCCCCTCATCTCCCTCTTCATGAAAGTACCTTTTATTTTCATTTTCATGAAGGTTTTGGAAAATAGAAGTTTTGGATATTTTGATTAAAAATGAGATCTTTATGTTGTTAAATGAAGTGTTTTGATTTAATGTGTTTAGTTATGATGTATAGAGGTCAAATAGTATATCATATGTGAATTTCAAATGATTTTGAGCAATTTTCGGATTTGGGTTTCTAGGGGGTTTTGGGAGGGTTTTAAAGTGGTTTTTCGGGTGGTTTAATGTTGGTTTTCGAGGGCTGGTGTTAGTATGTTATATGAGGGTTACTTTGGGTGTATTTGATGGTTGTTTAGATGCTTGAAATGGAAGATTTTAGCGGGTTTTAGGGGTTGCTCGGAAATTCTTTTTGGGCTTGTTTTTTAGTGTTGGATGCTTGAAAATGTTAATCCGAGTTAGTTCCAATGATGAGCTATTGATTGTGAATGTTTTGTTTGTGTTTGGGATTGATTAGAATCGAATTTGGGCATCGGTGAAGCATCGGAAGTGAATCCGGGAATTTGAAGACGGTCGCTTGCTTGGTCTTTGAGCTTGGAAGCTTAGGTGAGTGGTTAATTGTTTTACTTGGTTTTAAAATGGTTGGTTCGAGTATATGGACTAGGTTGGGCTTGGTAGACCCACCTAGAGTTAGGATTAGGGTGGTAGCCTAATCCTAAACTTGATCTAGAGCCTTTGGATGGACTCATGTATATGGTTGTGTATGTCTCGTATGAAATGCGGTATGAATGCTTATGTATATTGTGTTATACATGTGAGATGAGGCATGATTTATAATGTTGAGACATGCATGATGATGGTCATTAATGAGTACGTGCTAAGCATGAGGTTGGTTGAAATGCGTGTTATGAAATGAGTAAAATGTTGGCACTAGTATACTTGAGTACAAATGATCGATCATTAGGATGTTAGTGTGTACACATGAGTCAAAAGTCGCGCGTGGCCTTGGTGGCGTTGAGTCACCAAGGAGGAGTACGGGTTCGCCCAGAAACTGTAATTATATATAGTCGGTGATGAGTGGAATCCCATCGACGGGGCGTGAGGATGAGTGGAATCCCCTCCGCGAGACCGGTGATGAGTGTAATCCCACCGTGAGGTAATGTGGTCGTTGGATGTGAGTTCCAACGTGTTTTATCCGCGTATTCGGGTCATAACTAGGTGCCAATGTTGATTGATAAATGTATTAATGTGTTAAGGTTTATGATCTTTAATCGGATGCTTGAATGTGATTACATGTATCGTGGAATTGAGCTTATGATCATGGTATTTATATTGTGTATTGCTCATGCATCTTTAACTTGTGGCTCTTGTGGATCCTTGGTATATACGTGTAATGCCTTGGCTAGATCGTGCTCGGACCCTGCAATGTTGAGGTTTTTTTTAAGAGCTTACCCTCACTAAGCATCATTGCTTACGCTCTCTTTGTTCAACATTGCAGATCCTTAGTTCGTGGGTTGCTTGAGCAAGCGGAGGGCCTCCAAGTGTGGTTGTTGGATTGGGTACATCAAGTATGACTTTTAAATGTTGAACATGTAATAGTTTAAGCAATGGGACATGTGTCGTTTGATGGATGATTGTTGGTTGTTTAGGAGCTTGCTTAGACTCCATGTTGTGTTGCTTTTGTATGGCTTGGGATGCCTTGTGTGAATTGTAATCCATGCCTTAATTGCTTAGTGTGAATGTTGGCTATATGCCTTAGAGGTTGCCTTTCATGTTTGAATGATGAAGTATGAACTTTGAGTGCTTAAATGCCATCTTGGGCCTATTGCATGATTTCCTTGAGGTTTATACACGTTGAGTGCTTGTATGGCTATATAGTGGCATGTAAATATTGTGTGAATGTTTGGTTGGGGCTGAGGAAGTCTTAAATTGCATTTGGATTCGAGTCTTGTTCGTTTTTTCTAAGTTTGGGAGTATTGCAGTGTAGGGCGTATCGATACGCCTCAGAGCCGTATCGATACGGCCTTGCCCAAAGGCCACGAATTTTGCCTGGCGTACCGATACCCTAAGGGTATCGATACCCTCCAAAGTTACTGGAATTTGGAGTTTTGGGTGAGGGTAGAGCGTACCGATACGGGGTTCACGAGTATCGATACGGGTCTACTCTGTTGACCAAGAAGGGTTGACCGGGAAGGGCGTATCGATACGCTCAAGGGGCTGTATCGATACTGTCTTCCCGGAGTTGACTTCTTGGGTTGACCTGGTCAGGGCGTATCGATACCCCTAGCTAGGGTACCGATACGGTCTGCCCTGTAAACTTAAAAATGGACTGTATATGCATGGCCATGGTTCGAATGTGATTCTCCTTGAATGTTTTCCGCTGTCATGATCACCTAGGACTTAACTATCCTCTAGACAAGATTAAAATAAAAAGAAAAAAAATAGGGTTGCTAACCGAAGGGAACCTTAACGGGTTTCACTCGGTTTTCCCCGTGTGGCCCACTCGGACCGGTCATCCGGCCAGACCGGGACGAGGGGGTTACACAAAACCTGGCTCGATGCCACTTGTTAGAACTAAAATATATTCATACAAATATAAACCCAAGATCCATACATGTCAAATCATTAAGAACAAAGACTAGATTTGCGGAAGCGTACCTGAATCAATTGATGTAGAATTTTCAGAGAGGGTTTGATCTTCCAAGATGATAGGTTACCTCTTGCCACACAACTCTCTGACGGGAAGGAGAGATATGCAAGTTAACCTAGATCTCGGGGACCACTACCCTTTATATAAACTGAATTAAAATCAGTTTATTAATATTTACAACTCTACCCCTCATTGAGTTATAAATATAACTTACGGTATCTACACTTTTAATTCCATGACAATTTAATACATATAACACGTGTAACACAATTGGTCACTTAATTTTCGTGTTAAACTTTATAATAGCAACATACATTATACATATGTGCCCATTATTATTGGATAACCCAACATGTAATACTTTAAGATCGATTGGATCTTTGAGTTCATCTTAGTTATTCTCCTTATTTCATCAAAAAAAATAATGTTTTAAAATAATACATATTTTAACGAGATATTTTCTTTTTTACCCACCCATCTTTTTTTCAGCAAAATATTCTTTTATTTATTGAAGTTTATAGCCCATACTAAGTGTCTTGTTAAAAAATTTTCTAAACTTAAATGGAGGAAAATAATATAACTTAAAAAAACTTAAAAACAAAGAAACAACTAACAATCCTGATACAAAAGGGGAGGACAAAACAACACATAATATCTTCAATGCACACACAAATCAAGTTCATTTAAAATAAGTCTTAATCCCACCAAACTTTAAACAACACATAATATCTTCAATGCACACACTGCCAAGTTCATTTAAAATAAGTCTTAATCCCACCAAGCTTTAAACAACATAGGGCGGGACAAACCTTGTTTCGCTAGGTGATCAGCAAGACCATTTCCCTCTCTTAGAACATGCACGAACTTCACCTGAGAAATTTGTCTTGACAATCTTTCAATTTCATCGAATAAGTCCCGCTCCCTTGCTTCTTGCTGTCCCAACTTCAATTATCTGCATTGATGGACAAAAAAGAGCGTAAGCACATAATGCTTAGTGAGGAATACTCAAAACCAAAACACCATCAATGCAGCGAGTCGTAAAACCTCTTTGAAAAGTAATGCAAATGTTGATTTTGTGGTTCATGTATTGCATTTGTTTAACGCATGAGTTAGATTGAAGGAGTAAGTGGGTTTCAAAGGTTTCTTGCTTTGAGATGATTTTCAGGAATGAGAAAAGTATAATGTGAAGTGGAGGCCTCATTGACAAGTTTTCAATCCAATTCTGCACCGTTTGGAAATCTGAGTCCACTATTAGGTTCGCCTTTATTAAAAACCAGACTTATTAAAAATGTTTATTTTAGAGAATAATAGAAGGGTAAAATTTTGATACAAATGTTTGTGTAAAACTAATTTTACACAAGTATACATATTTACACTATAAAATCGAAGTTTTAAATTCTTCACCCTAACCCTAAAAAATTAAACCCTAGACCTTATACCATAAATTCTAAACATTAACCTTAAATTCTAAACCTAACAACCTAAACCCCTAAACTTTAAACCGTAACCCTTAAAACTAAAAAGTACGTGCAAATTAAAGTTTATATGACTTATATATCAAAAAAAAATTTAATAGAATTATTAAAAAAACTTTAAGGGTCAATCAAATTGTTTAAAATTTTTAAGAGATTGAATGTTAATTTTTTAAAATTTAGGTATTAAACTCTCTAACTCATTAGTCCGTCTCTTTCAATCAACAAGTTCAGTTTAGTGCCGCTTACACTGAGTCATTATTATAAGGTAGAGCAGAGTACATAAAATAGTGATAATTATATTAATATTTTATGAGTATTTGTTTCGACATGCCAAAGGTTATACACTACAACATTAGTATAGAACCTAGAAAAAATATATATTAATAATGAAGAATTAGTTACAGATTAATTATATACAAGTAGTATGAAGATCCAAACATAGTTGGTGCAGGAAAACAAACAAGACATCACATTAATTGAGCATGCAATGCAAAAGAAGATGTAAAATATAAAAACAAAACTAAAAAAAATCATGTTTCTTTATAGATAAGCATAATGCTACAAAAATATTCTTAACGTTTGATTGAATAGTCACTTTGGTCTCTATTATTTTTTTTCTGAAGTAATTTAATCCTCAACGTTTCATTTTAGGTCAAAATAGCTCTTCTGGGAATGACAATTGTTAGTTAACTGACGATAAACAACTTGAAGTGACTTGGCAGAATGACACGTCAGAATAAAAAATATTTTATATTTTATACAAAATTTTAAAATTATTTTTAATTGATGTGTCATTCTATAAAATCAGCATATTTGCCTATATGACACTGCTATTTAGTGAGGGTTTTTAGACATGTGCGAGGTGAGCGACTGCACATGGCCCAAAAAAAGAAGGAGCCCAAATGAGTTGAGTTAAATATTTATAGGGAGAAAATAAAAAATTTAGTTTAATAAATTACAAGAAAAAAAAGTTTAAAGAGGGTTCTATAATATACTTTTTACTAAGATGAAAATATCTTTTAAAAAACTTTATATATTTTTGGTATTATAAATTAAAGGATCTCATTTTTAATACATTGTACAGGGTTTCGTAAACGTTTTAACCGCCGCTACTGCAATCGCGGCATACACTGTTATGTAAGTTTGTCACGTTATTTTTCGTTAACTGACTAACAATTTTTATTTGCGAAAGGGCCAATTTAACCCAAAATAAAATACTAAAAACTAAATTGCTTAAAAAAAAGAATAAAAGCAAAAATAAATATTATGAGCGTTTTTTTGCCATTATGCATTATAATACTTCAGCTCAAGTTTCCTTGAAGGTGAAACTATAAACCGGAATTAGCCCAATTGGTAAAGCAGGCCCTGAAATAAGAGTATACAAAAAGGTCTGCCTATTTGTCCGAAGACTACAATTGTAGAGTTGCCACACTGTCAAAAAAAAGTTGGTTCCAAAAGAGGGAATTGAGGTTTGAACTTTAAAAACCACATTGACGAGAGAAATTCATTAATTTTTGGATGGAAATTTTTTATTTTTTCGGTATTTCTACTTATGTCCTCATGCTCAAAATTAGGTTTAGGGTTTTAGGTTAAAGTTTATAAAATTTAGGGTAGTTTGTATTTTTTAGGGTATAAGGTGTAGGGTTTAGTATTTAGAATTTAAGGTTAGGGCTTAAAATTTATTTATTTTAATGTTTTTTTAGTGTTGGGACATAAGTATGGGCACCGAAAAGGGCAAAGAATTTTTATGCCTAATTTCCAACATGGACCATATAATAGACATGTATTTTATCAACAAAAAAATTATTCTTTTTAGGCATAATGTCAAAAAAAGTCCCTAGAGTTTGACTAGATAGTCACTTCGGTCCATATTTTTTTGAAGCATTTTAACCTTCAACGTTTCATTTCGGGTCAAAATAACCTCTTCATGGATGAAAATTGTTAGTCAACTAACGATAAACAACTTAAAATGACTTGGTAGAATAATAAGTCAGGAGAAAAATAATTTTTTATTTTATATAATTTTACAAGTCATCACCTTTGTCTATGTCACGCTGCTATGTTGGTGTGCGTTGTCGTTAAGGTTTGTCACTCTATTACGAGCCATCTATCGTTAGTTAACAATTTTCATCCATAGAGAGGACATTTTTGTTCTAAAATAAAACGTTAAAGGTCAAAGTACTTAAAAAAATAAAAACTAAAGTGACTACCTAATCAGATGTTAGGGGGCATTTTTGGGATTACAATTTTTTTTTTACTCTGTTATGTTGGTTAGAGATCTAAAGTCTCTCTCTCTAACGATGCATCCCCGAGACAGTTAAACAATGCAGGCAGCTACCACCAATTATGAGGAACGGTGACCAAGGCTGATGGACACAGGCTTGATTCACATGTGTCTCCATGAACCCCTTTTTTTATCTTCAAATCCTCTTAACTGGTAGTATTTGATCAAAACTGACTTGGTAGTCAATTCAAATCTGTAAGTAGTTAAAATAGGTTAAATGAGTCTTCCATGACCTGTATTTTTTCACAACTGAACTAATAAACTTAATTGAATTCTAACGTATAAAAGTTTTAACCAAAACCCCAACCTACTTCCATTCGTTTTTATTTCTGATATCAATTCCGGATTATTTTCTCTAATTATTTGTTTTCTCCTTTTCTGGAGAGAAGGGGATGGCTACACTTAAGATGATGCAAAGAGTCGGCAATCAGCGTATATGAGTGCTGAATGCTGAATGCTGATGGTACACCAAACTTATATTCTATTTCCTTCATTTAATTCAAAGCAAGAATTATAGCTTTACCACCGAAAAGTTGGAATCAAACGAGAAAGAAGAGGACGAGGTGGTTTGTTCAAGTGTTTAATGTTCGGGACCAGGTTGATTTTCATGACAATTTAACTTTTACTTTTGTAGGCCAAGTTCAAACATATATGGTGATGGAGAAAACTGTTAGGACCTCAAAGTGAGGCCAATTAAAACGATAAGATTGGTAATAGTGAAGTTAGATGAAGGAAGGTCTCCAACATTAAATATTTGAATCAAAAGATGCATGCAAAAGCCAGTTGTTTTAGTCACTAGTGTTTGTTTAATTGATGATCCAAAGACCCAAATCTTGGACCGTTGCTCATGCTCATACAATGGTGGGTCTGCGTAGCTGGCTGTATTAACTTCATGTCTGACCACGGATTATTGATGATAGGATGTAAATTACTAGTTCACTTTTTAAGTATCCTAAGCCTGCCGGCAATTTTATTACAAAAATTTACTTCTCTGTCATCTATATATATGTTCTGTGATCTATCTTTCTGGGTACCCTTTCTCTTTGCATGTAAAGATGAGTGCCTTTAGGGTTTCCATTTCCCTGCTTGTCGCTGTTTTTCTTCTTTGCGGTCGTATTGATGCTAGGAAGCTAGGTGTGAGTGAAAAGGAAGTGCAGCCAGTTGGCGAGAATAAATCATTCTTCCCTGATATCCCTGTTTATGGTGGTGGATTCGGTTGGCCTGGTGCCGGTGGCTTAGGTGGTGGAGGCGGGGGTGGGGGTGGGGGTGGAGGTGGAGGCGGGGGTAGCAATGGGGGTGCTGGATATGGTTTTGGGGGTGGTGTTGGAGGTGGGATTGGGTCTGGAAATGGAGGACTTGGTGGTGGAGGTGGAGGTGGAGGTGGTGGCGGTGGCTCTCATGGTGGTGGGTTTGGCGGAGGATATGGTGCAGGATTTGGAGGCGGAACCGGAAGCGGAATACCGTGAATTTGTGAAACAAATTGTACCGAGGCCGTTGCTTGGAATGGAAGTAACTTCATCCTCTATGTTCTCTGGTATTATAAATTTACGTGTGCATTACTAGTTGGCTCCCTTTCACATATGTAACTGTAATCCGTAAGCCTAAAAGTGAATAATGGTAATAAAGTTCATTAAATCATGTTAGTGATATCTTAGTGTTGTTAAACTTCGGAACAATCTTGTTTTGGACAACGCATTTGGCTTTGAAAACAAAATCTTTTATCGCTTTCCCGCGTTATTACCAATTTCCAACACTAAAAAACTAAATTTCAAGTCTTAATCTTAAATTTTAAACTCTAAATCTTAAAAAATAAACCCTAGACCCTTACTCTAAACACTAACCCTAAAGCCCACATTTAATTTTTTTAGTGCACCGTACGAGTAAATTATAAATTTCGTCACTCGACTTTCTTCTTACTCCTATTTTGGCTACTAAAGTTTCATAATTTTCAATTTAATCATTAAACTTTCAAATTGTTATTGTTTTAGTCACTCCGGGGATAAACAGTTAACGTCATTATGACATGGCATACAAAACCAATACGACGTCGTTTAAAAAAACTAAAGGGTTAACTACTGGAATAATCACTTATGTTTTTCCCCAATATAGAGTTGGTCACCGATTTTGAAAAACGACCAGTAAGGTCACTTACGTTTTCGAGGCGTAAACTTTTGGTCACCCAGCTGTTTGTTGCCGTTAAACACTGACGGATTGTTGACCTGGCAACAAAAAATAAGGGTAAATTACTGCAATGGCCATTAAAATTTATCTCATGTACATTTTGCTCCTCAATTTAAAAAAATAAACATTATAGTCACTAATAAAAATGTTTCTTTATAATTTCACCCTTAAATTTTTAAAAATTTAATTTTCAACCCTAAAACTTTACAATCAATTAGTACAATAATATTATAAATGCTTAGATGAAAAATAGGTGCCCAAAGTATACATTTTTTAAACTTAGGTGCCCAAATTGCTCCTATATAATAACTAAACTTTCAAATTGCTCCTATTTTTTCACTTTGAATTATTATTATTATTATTATTATAATTATTATTATTATTATTATTATTATTATTATGTCATTTTTTATTATTTTAAATTAAAAATAATTTTAAAATAAAATTATTTTTATTATTATTAAATTTAAAATATTTGAAAAAAATAGTTTTTAAAATAATTTAGGTGTCTAAAGTATTTTTTTGTAAAAATTGGTGTCCAAAGTTTCTATAGGTACAATTTTAGGTGCCCGATTAAAAAAATTGTCAACCAATCGGTGCTTGACAAGTGGCATTAATTTTATTTTTTAAAATATTTTAATGGAAAATACTCAGAATTTTCAAATTATATAGAATCTCAAAATTTTGCAAGCTTCACAAAACAATCCTTAAATTTCTAAAAATTCTCAAACTTTCATCGTCGACTGCCACCGCTTCCGCCGCCAGTTGTCGTCGCTGACCGCACCCACTTGGTCGACGGGCCAAGGCGATAATTTTTCCTAACACAACGTCGCCGAAAATGCCCAACGGTGTGCAGCGTCGCTGAAAATGCCCAACGGTGTGCGGCCGCTTTTTATTAAGTTAAATTCTTTTGTTCCTTTTTGTTTTAGGTTGGCAGTTAGTTGTAGTCTTACATTTGTTTGAAATTAAGAACTCATTAAAAGGGTTAGCTACTCTCTATTTTCTATAATTCATTTTTAAAAAATCTGAAAGACAAAAAGATAATGGGCAAAGGATTGAGGCGCGGACGAAGACTGAACATGATAAAAAAAAACATAAAAAAATATATATTTTATAATAAAATATTAATTGGTGTGTCTACATGGGTTGCTTACATGATTTCTAAGCTATTAAAACAAGCCATGTCACACAGGCCAATAGCTTAGTTAACAATAGAGTGATGAAAAAAAATAATGTGTAAAGTTTGATTATTAAATTAAAAAATTTAAAATCCTAATAGTTAAACTATGAATGAGAAGAAAGTTAAGTGACGAAATTTATAATTTACTCCTTATATTTATCAGTAAAACTGTGTTTAAACTTGTTGAATGATCCAAATAAGTATGGAAGGAAACCTACTATATTTCTATTTTGTGATTTTTTTTTCATATTATTTAATTCAAGTTGTCGCGATAAATAATGATTTAAACATTTTTTTCTTTTTTGAAAATTTAAGTAGGCCTGATCAAACTATGCTCCCATATTCGTCTATGTTGATTTTTAAAAGATTTTGTCATGACTTTTGTTTCTTATGATCACCATGGACATAAATAATGTTTTTAGAATTTTTTTAGAGTAAAGTACACAGACGGTCACTGAAATTTGTTAAAAATAAAATGGTAATCAAACTTTCAAATTTTACAAAATGACAATTAAACTTTGTGTTTTGAAACAAAATGGTAACTAGACGTTAAACCCTGTTAAATGTCTGTTAATTTTTTTTGTATAATAACACATTTAATCCTTCATATTTTCACATTCAATCAATTTAGTCTTAATTCGAAACAATTCACTAATTTAACCCTTGTTATTTACGCATTATTTCAATTTGGCCCTTACACCAAAATTCCAAATATGAGTTTTCCAAATATACGACAAAGAGAAGTTTTCGATGGCGGTCAGACTATCGGAGGAATGGACTTTGCTCGTGAGGATGGCGCGATCATGATGGTGATGTTGACGTTGCAAACGGGCAACTCACGGCGACGCAATCGATCGAAAACGTGGGAAAAGCTTTTGATTCCGACGATGCTTCCACTCAACTTCCACGACGGACAACAAAGAAACACGACAAGTGGGAGGTTGGGTTTTGATCGCTAGACGACGGGAAACATGAGGGTGGTGGCGGTGTAAGCCATGGACTGGCGGTGATGGGCGGCCGGAGCTCGAACATAAAATGGGGAAGGAGACAGGTTTAACGATCCTTCAAACTAGTCTCCACGGCGAATAGCGTGGAGATTGAGCGAGTGGTCACTGGGTTTCGCTCGGGGTGAGGAGGCGGTTCAGATGAAGTCGACGGTGACGGCCAAGAACCGACGGTGGCAAAGATCAGACGGTGAACGATGGTGAAGGTTGGGAAAATTTCAGAACTTTCTGGACTCTCTCCCCTCTCTAAGTCGGTTCAGATTCAGTTGGTGTATTAAAGATGGTTGGTGTACATCAGATTTTGCTTTAAGGACCAAATTGAAAGAATGTGTAAATAATGAGGGATAAATTTAGTGAATTATTTTGAATTAAGACTAAATTGATTGAATGTGTATTTTACCTTTTTTATAATCATCGATATCTAATTTATTAATTGACTAATCCAGATTAAATGCTGTAAAAGTGATTTTGAGAACAACTTTCTTAACCCAAATTATTTTATTCAAAGGTTAAAATTCGAACTATTTATTTAAAGAATCTAAATCGATTAGTTATTGGTTAATGCTTTTAAAGCTTAATTGTTAACAAGAATAGGATTTAGTGTTCATTCGGTTGTGGAAGCGGAATTGTTAACACTTAACAGCTTGGTATATGACAACTACGCTAATCGGCGTGGCTTTCATAGTTACACAGGGATAGGAGAGCTGTCTTCTCATCCTTGGCAGGTTTCTTCACAATGATCACTGATGGCTTGAACAGAGCAGCTTGACGACTCCCCGAATCACTCGAACCTTTACTACTGGAATCGTCAGCAAGATCGGGTTTTGTCAAAGCATCATCTTCAGACAACCTTCTCCTCTTTGAGCGATCATCCGATATCCTTTGGAACACTTCCTTCGAAGTCTGGAAGATTGATTTTATTATCCTTCTCCGCGGCAGTACGTTGCATGGCCTCCAGAATTGCATCCGCACTCACAGTAGCCTGCCTGGACTTCATCGAGGGCAGCAAAGATGTCCATCTTTCTTTTCGAATCCAACCTTCTGTTCTCCAGTGATTTCTTCAGATTCTCTTTTCTGTCTCTCTTTCTCAGCTTCCACATCCTCAGCACGCCTTGTTGCACCCGATTCAACCATATAATCCGATTCTTTTGGATGGGTCTTTATCGTCATCTCAGGCTCAGCAGAGCACTTTGTGCATTTCAAATAAAACCTAAATATGTCTCGCCGGTAACATCTTCTTTCCGGGAATTGAGTTTACTAGTTACTACCCTTGTTTATATAATTTCCGCAATACGTGCACCGGATGCTCATCCTAACCTTCATCTGCTGATTCTTTGATCGAGGGATCAAAGTCCGGCGGGAAGTATTTGTTAAGCACCTTTCTCTCTGCCATATCGAAGATAACGCTAAAGTAGAGCTGAGGAAACCTTGTTGTGTAAAACCGGTGAAAGTGCTTGGGAAAAGTGAGTCGAAGCGAACGGAGAGCAAAGCGTGAAGGTCCGGTGAAGAAGTGGCGGAACCTTGCCGTGTAAAACCGGTGCAAGTGCTATCAACGATGATGAAAAGTGAAGAGAGGCGGCGTATATCACTACAAAAAAAATGTGTATTTTCTATAGAACTTTTGAGGGAATTTGTTACAGAAATTAAATTTATTAACGGAATTTCTGAGAGAAGAGAGGGGTCAGTAAAAAACTGATCGAAACTTATATTTCCGACGAAATAAGATAATCCGTCAGAAATTTACCGACGGAAATTCGTCAGAAAATTACTGAGGGAAAAGCTTCAAATCCGTCAGAAAATTACTGAGCGAAAATCTTAAATCCATCAGAAACTTATAAATAAAAAATATTTTATGTTTCTGACGACATAGATCATCCGTCGGAATATTAAAAATAATAAAAAAAATAATTTTTTTAAATTTTCGATGGATTAATCTATTCCATCGGAAAATAAAATATTAATTTTAAAAAAAAAGGAGGGAAATTTTCTCGGGATTCAACCCGAAAAAATTTACATTCCCTCCAAAATTTTAATTAATGTACCAAAATTTAATAATTAATATAATTCAAATTATTTCTTTAATTTAAAAAATTAAATAATAATAATAATAATAATAATAAGTTTATATTGTATTTTGGTAATACTTTAAAAAGAAAATAATAACATACAATGAAAAATAAAATTCACCTTAGCAAATATTAAATATTGATTTACTACATATATTTCACAATTCAATATTTCTAAAAAAACATGAATATATGATAAAAAAGAGTAAAAAATACTATCATCCTTTACATACTATGGAGTTTACAAGATATAATAAACATGAAAAATATAATATTCAATAATAAAAAAGAATAAAATACAAAATTTACATACTAAAAAGTTGTTATCATTTAAAAATTTCCAAGCAACCTACAAAATATAATAAAAGGTGTTAGTGATTAATTAAAAAGAGGTATAATAGGCAAAGTAATTATTAAACAAAGTTATATTGAATAAAAATGAAAACTTACATCAATATTGATAAATGATAATAAAAGAAAAGATGAAATTGAGAGAAAATTTTTGATGAGAGAAAATGAGTTAACATGAATAGATGAAATGAAAAGAAACAATTGAGAAAAGAATGGGTTTAGAATGGTTTAAATAGGAGAAAAAATTAGGGTAAAAAGTGAGTGAGTTTAAAATTTTATGTGTGAGTGGAGGGAAAAGTAGAGACGGGGTGGGGAAAAAAATTCTAAAATTTGTGACGGAAATTGTTGGCCCGTCACAAATTAGAGTAAAAAGTGAGTGGGTTTAAAATTTTATGTGTGAGTGGAGGGAAAGCAGAGACGGGGGAGAAAAAAAAATTTAAAATTTGTGACGGAAAATGTGGGTCCGTCACAAATTTGTGACGGAATACCTGGATCTCTCGAAAATTTGTGACGGATTCACATGTTCCGTCACAAAATTGTGATGGATTCACATATTCTATCACAAATTTAAAATATTATTTTAAAAAAATAATTTTTTAAGTTATCAAATAAAATCCAAATATGCATATCTTTTAATATTCACTTATAATATCTACTGAAATTATTAAGATATTTCAATAAAATGTTTAAATATGCACATAAAATTCTATGCAGGATTTTCATATTTGAATTACAAAATTGAAACTTCGCTTTTGAGAATAAATAAATGAAATCTGGTTAGAGAAATAGTAAGGGTCGGGCATAGTTTCTAAGCAGCCACTACTCAACGATTGCTACATAATTAATTCATATGATGCACTAATGTTTATAAAAATAGTGTTTATTAGAATAATGAGCCATGACTAAAAATAGTTTCTATGCTCGGCATTCTATTTTTTGTCATTACCGAGTTTTCTTTTGAAATCACTTGAAATAAGAAAAGCCATGACTAAAAATAGAAAAAAAAACTAGTATTATTAAATAAAAAAGCGGACCACATTTCACATTCCACATTTTTTAACAATCAAAAGTAAAATTTAGAATTTTAAATTATCAAATAAAAAATAGAAGAATAATGTCTTTGTTTATTGTTTAAATTTTTAGTAAAATCGGTAGTAATAAATTGTAGTTTTAACCAATATTATCTAAGTTTTTGTATATTCTATATTTAAAGTAAGATATTAATATTAGATTTTTTTTGTAATAAACAAGGTAGCCGTCTCTAAAAACCTCCCTCTAAATCCTAAGGGAGGAAAAGCGCACTAACCTTGTTATATTTTCATTGATAAACAAATAAAAGTATAAAAGTATTACAGTTGAAGAGAACATTAGATAATATGCATTCTTAATGATAAAAACAAACTGATGTAGCCGAACTCTGAATCAAATCTTCAACGACCTATAAATAAAAGTAAAAATGATTCATCAATAAACACTAAATTGCAACTCACAATTAACATAAGTAGCCCATTAACTAACAATCAATTAACAAATTAAAACTAACAAGGCAAGAAAAATCATTTATCTTAACAGAAAATTCATACATATATCAATATATATATATATCATTTCTTGCAACCATTATCAATAAAAAATCTCAAAATCAAATCTTGATACACATTTAAGATTATTGAAAGCGAAGAATAATGAGCATAAGATCATATAACAACTTTTCATGATTTAGATAAATTAATATTTTCAAAATTATATATTCTAAACTCTAAAGAGAAACTAAAGTAACCAAATATTGAGCTAAAATCTTCTAAACAACCTACAATTTGAAACAAACAGGTTTCAAATCATTACACAATTAATTGCATGTTAAAGTTGTATAACTCATAACTAATAACAAGCTCTATTGGCAAACGACACGAGTTCTTCAGAAGAACAAAGTAATAGCTCATTCCGACCATAAGCATTAACATACAATCAACCTAAGGCAAGATTTACAAGTTGACCATTAATCAGAAGCATAAAAATCTTACTAAAACAGGAGTGGGCAAATCTAAGAAAGTAGCTTGATAGTTAAAAGTCTAACTATTCAACAGAGACACAACAAACACTGCCTTTAAAGCATACACTAGGAAGAAAAAAGACCATTGTTACAGCTAAGATTGTTTCAACTCATCCGTCTAAATGAATACTTAAGTTCAACCCATATTGCAGAAGCATAACAAAAACATGATCAGAATCTAAAATTACATATAGTCACCAAAAAGGAAGAAATATAGAAATATGACCCAACAATCTTTTCTTACTCTTTCTCTTTCGCTGCCAATATTAAAGCATTTGGTTACTGTGAGAGTAGGAGAAAAGAAAAAAATTGTAAGTGTGACTACTCATAAATCAACTATAATACTTCAAACTCCTAAAACCAAAACAAGTAGCATGTTTACCAAAACAAGTAGTCGTCTCTAAAAACCTCCCTCTAAATCCTAAGGGAAGAAAAGCGCACTAACTTTGTTGTCTTTTCATTGATAAGCAAATAAAAGTATAAAAGTATCATAGTTCAAGTAAACACCATATAATATTCAAAAACTTGAAGTAAAATTAGAAAGGTAAAAGTAAATACCATCTCAAATTCAAGATGCATTTTCCCTATTGCATTGCTGTGATGATGGAGGAATCGGATAATAAGCTTCGTCTTGACTGGTGGGTGGTTGGATAAAAGGTTCCAAAGGTGTGCTACCTCTCGGTGGATAAGTCATTTGTGGGTGCAAAGGCATCGATGTGGTTGGACGCATAGGAGGTTGCAGGCCACTAAACCCTGGATAAAATGGAGGAGGAGGATACACCGGACGGTTGAAACCTAAAAACAAATAATTAGTTGAAAACAAACCTGTAATTGATAATAATTATAATGATATATATTTAATTGAAATAGCGTTTTAAGACCTGTTTGTCCATTAGAGTTTGCTTCAAAAAGCATCTGGGAGTATCCTTGTTGTTGTTGCTGCTGCTGTTGTGACAATAGCAAAGCCATCATTGCGTCTTGGCGTTCTGTGACTTGCCTCAATTGTTCCTTCAATGCATCAATCTCTTGTTGTTGCTCGGGATTTCGTGGTATAGACCTTTTTGAAGAACCAGAAGCTTGAGACGTGTTATAGTATATGGGAGCTGCAGAACCAACACCAAACACTCGACCCTTTGAACTTACTCCACCAGAAAGCTCTAAAAATATTTTATTTGGGTCAACTGATGCTGAAGATGACTCATCCGCACTTGCAGCCTCCTGGGCTGCTGCTAGTGTCTGCAAATACTTGTTCTACAAAAAATATAATTTATTATATTAAATAAGAATGATAATTTATTGAATTAAATAAAAATAAGTTACATAAACTCATCCTTCATGCACATAGAAGGAGGCAAATTGTATGGTGTTACTATAACCTGCCACAAAGAATATTGTTGCCCAGATTGACCAAATGGTTGAAAACCATCTGTGCATAACCCAAGCCTGACATTACGAGTCTCATTCGAAAATGTTGGATGCTCCTGATCAAAATATTTCCAAGCAAGAGAGTCAGAAGGATGACACATGAGACCGACTTCATCAGTTTGAGTCTCATTCGAATTTGTTTTTAACAAATTTTTTTTACCATTCTCTCATACAATTTTTCATCACTGTGTATCTATTCTTCACCTCCCTCGCTACACTTTCTCTCTGCCAACATTTCTCAACACCTCAAATTTAGTTGTTTGGAGTTGCACGACCCCCCTTGGACCACACCACAAGTATTGCTTGAAGATATGGTATGAGACCCTTGGACCACACCACACTTTAAAAACAATGTAATTAAAATATAAATTATTATTTGAAAGCTTAGAAAAATATATTTTAGGGTCATTCTGTGATTTATGTAAAGTTTAGGTCTTTTTATGATCTCTTATAGTTTTGGGTCAAATTAGAAATCATGAAGGATTTTGAGGCTAGGCTCAAATTTCACCAATATGTTTTATTTTTTTTCAAAGTTAACTAGTTGATTTTATTAGAAAATAAAGAGATAATAAATGAAGTTATAATAGAAAGTGCATTGTCCAAACCAACCAATGAAAAATGACATTTGTACAGTAAAAGATCAAATAATAAAAGTATCTTAATTGCATGTAACATGACTTAATAATTTTTAAGTTCTACTTCTTGTATTATCTAAAAATAAAAAAATAGTAATATATATTAAGAGTAAATAAAACATTTTTCATATAATTTGCGAAAACTTATAACCCTAGTTAAAAGATTCAAAAATCAAACTCGGAAACTTTTAAAGTAAATTTATTTCTAAAATTCATGTTACATGCAAATATTTTTTTACGTTTTGATCTATTTTGCACTTTTTTAATTAAAAGTATAATACTAATAAATTGATAGTATTATATTTAAAAAAAATAAAATTCAACTTACCTCCACTCACAAATTCCGTAGAAAATTTCAGAGTTCTGCAAAAAATATAATAAAAACATCAAAAATAAAATTTTAACTAATCATAAGCAATTTGCACTACTTAGGTAATCTAAGACATGGCTAGTTCAAATAATAAATATTATAATATACGAAACATATTAACTTTACTATAATAAACATATATAAATCATATATTTAAACATTAAACTTGTAGTCGGTTATATCATATATTTAAACATTAAACATATTTAAACACATTAACTTTACTGTAATAAACATATAAAATAATTTAAGATGACTAAAAATCCCTACTGCCCCTAAACATATAAAATAATTTAAGATGGCTAAAAATCCCCACTGCCCCTAAACATATAAAATAATTTAAGATGGCTAAAAATCCCTACTGCCCCTAAACATATAAAATAAACATATTTAGTAATTAGCCAATAATCTCTACATAAACAATCTGCCATAATTTTTTATAAACAATCAAATTTTTTATAAACATATAAAATACTTACATGAACCGATAACCCTTGCTCTTCCAATGGAGTGCTTTTGATCTACTTACTCACACAAACTTCCACTTTGTTGTTTCTACAACATTGCATTCGTAACTCAAAATCAAAATCTAAAGAAATATAAGAAAAATATTAAAAACATGCATACACAAAAAAATATAAGAAAAATATTTTATATAAATATATAATAAAAAAATATTAGAAATGTACTTACACTAGTCTCTAATTAAACTTTGTGGTCCATGCATGCGAGAATAATGTTGCAACAAAGTGAAGAATTGAAAGTGAAGAAATGTGATTGATGCAGCAAAGTGTTGGGACCATGAGAATGTTTGCTGGGAAAGTGAAGAAACAGAGAGTTTGGGTGAGAAAAGTTAAAGAATTGAGATGTTGCCGTGGGGATTGGGGGTAAAAAATTGAAAGGGAGTTGGGATAATAAATATGGGTAGATATGGATTAAATGAAGTAATTATTTTTTATTTTTTTTTGACCGAATAAGTATTCCATCACAATTTAAATCAGAGTGAATAAAATTTCCGACGGAATACATGTTCCGTCATAAATGGAATTAATATTATTTCAATCAAAACGAATAAAATTTCTGACGGAAAGTATTATTCGGTCGGAAATTACAATCTTCCACAATTTTGTGACGGAAAAATTTATTTCTGTCGGTAAATTGTGACGGATTTTAAATCCGTTAGAATTTTTCCCTCGGTAATTTAAAATTTTTTTGTAGTGTATGCTTCAGGGTTTGAGAGAAGATGAGGATCAGAAGAGAGAGGTCGATTACACCTGTATATATATATATAGGGTAAGGCATTGCCGCCTTAACGGACACGCATAATCTTTGATTTTGAATTTAATATTCTTGATCAAGAAGTTAACTATGACCGGTGCTTATACTTTTAAATGGGTATAAAAGGTCATTGTACGCTAAAAGGATGAGTAAAATAATAATGTTTCTATTTTTCTTTACAAAATTAGAAGTTAGATATTATTAAGAAAATAAAGGTGTAATATAAAAATAAGTACTTAAATTATTTTGTTTTTTCATTTTAGGTGTCTGAATTTTTTATTCCTTTTAGGCGCCCAAGCTATCATTTTAACCTTTTTAAGGTCAATTAAGGCACCTATTTTAACATAAAAAATAATAGTTTGAGTACTTAAAAGGGTAAAAAATTTAAACACCTAAAAAGAAAAAACGAAATAGTTTGTTCACTAATTTGATATTAAGACAAAAGTATGGCAATGTACAAATATTGATAATGCATCTCTAAAATGAAAAGTCATCAAGTGTGAAGAAACAAAATTAAAATATTCCCTTAAATACAATTTTTATTAGAGGGGGTAATCGGGTCGTTCGGTTTGGGTCGTTTCGGGTCTATCTAAAATCGGTTTAGATTTATTTCAGGTTGGTTCGGGTTCGGGTCTAATTCGAGTCTGCGATGAGTCGGATCCGGTTGGAGTATTGGATCGGGTCAAAATCGGATCGGTTGTTTTCGGGTCGGGTTAATATCAGATCGATCGCTTTCGGTTTGGGTCAAAATCGGGTCGTTTTCGGTTCGGGTCGCTTTTCGGTTCGGGCCGATTTCGGGTTAGGTCAACATTTGAATTTTGGGGTCAATTCAGTTTGAGTTGGGTTTTGGGTTTGAGGTTTAGTATTTATGGTTTAGTTTAGAGTTATTGGTGTATGAAATTAATTCTGATTCAACTTGTTAATCTATGCATTTGAATTTGATTAAATATTTAAATCAAAGCTTCATATATCCATATCAAAATTTTCTGTATAATTATATTAAATCAAAGTTTATTATATGTAATAATAATAATAATAACAATAATAATAATAATAATAATAATAATAATGTCTAAAATGAATTAATTTATTAAACTTAGGATCTAATTGAGCTAACTAAAATCTAGAAGCATAAATCACGGACATAATTAAAATAATTTTAAAACTAAATGTGAAATTTCAATTAAATTAATCTAAATTAAAACTCAATTAAATTAAAAAAAAAAGACAATTGGTAAAATTAGAGAGGGAAAAAACAAAATTTTAGAGCGAAATAAGCCACCAATTTTTTAAGTTAGATTGAAAAAAGAAAGAAAAAGAAAAAGACAATTGGTAAAATATAAAGGGAAAAGACAAAATTTTGGAAGGAAATAAACCACAAATTTTTTAAGCTAGAGATTAATTACTTTTTAGGTCATGTTGCATTTAAAATGTTACATTTTAGTACTAATATTCAACTTTAAGTTTTAGTTTAATTTAATTTAGTCACAAGTATCCTCACGGTTCAGACTTCGGATATAGAAATCCCCTCCCCGTAGTGATATTTAGTCTCTAAAAATTTACTTTTAGTCGAAATTAACTAATCTTTGTAATTTAGTCTATTAATTTAATATAATGATATTTTTGTTATTTTAATTTCTAAGATTTAATTTTTAGCCATAATGACATAAAATGTTATTATACCACAACTTTGACAAGAGCAACGGTCTCTTCCATGATATAGTACAAAAAATAATAAAACATACTTCATTTTATTATTTATTATATTGTTAAAAAAATAGATAATATTAAAAATAAATTATTCATTTATTTTACTTTAATTTTTGGGTTAAAATCGGGTCGATATTCGGTTAAGCTTTTGGTTCGGGTAGCATTCGATTCGAGTCAAATCGGTGTGGGTCCATTTTGGTTCAACAAAAAAATTTGGGTCGGTTTCGATTTGGTTCGATTTATTTCAGGTTTCGGGTCAACTTCGGATCATCATGTTCGAGTAAAAATCGAGTCTCAGTTCAGGTTTTGGGTCTCGGGTCAAGTTTGCCAAGTCTAATTTGTATCTTCCGTAGAAAAAAAAGAGCAACTATCAATACTCTCCATGTATCTATTAAATCTAGACGCTATAATGATGTAAGGGCGGAGATTGAATAAATCAGGCTTAAAGATTATTTTCTGACCAATTTTAAAAACATCGATAAATTGTCACAGAAAAAGATCTATTTATAGGAGACTTCTAATTATCTCTGACCAGGGGTGTGCAATGGTGAATACAACACAAAATGTCAAGCTATTATAACGATAAACAAAAAACTGTGATAAAAATAAACGTAATACATGTAAAAAAGTCTGGCAAAAAAATATTCTACAAAATCGGATAAAAATAGGGATATTATTTAGTCAAATCAAAATCAAAAGAAAATCAACAATAAAGAAAAGGATAGATGAAGACACTAAGCCGCCACATAAAGCGACTAATTAAGATGCATCTAATTAAATTATGTGATATTAATATACTAAATAACATGATTTTTTAAGTAACATAACATGTTCACTCGAACCATCCTAATTTTAAAAACTTGAATAATTGTATTTAACTCACACAATATCATATTCTATTTATTGGTTAAATACAACGATTCAATTTTTTAATTTACAATTTATTTAATAAAAATGGCACGTCACTTGAAAATGTAATATCATATTTTTAATTAGGGTAAACTATATGTTTGACCACCAAACTATTGTGAAAGTTTTAAAATGACCACCATAGAAAAAAACGCGCCATTTCACTACCCAAACTATTAAAATGAGATTATTTTGGCCACCTGCCATTAAGAGGCTAACGGCAGAGCTGACGTGGACAGGTGGGCTGTATGAGCTGTGATTATTTTTTCCACGTTGGAGTGAGGAGCCATCCACGTCAACCTTCCACCTAAGCAAATAAAAAAAACGTTTATAAATGAAACCCAAACTTAACCCTAAAAACAAGTTTTCTTCAGTATATCGTGAAGAAGAAGAAGAAGAAATCAGGTGGTTTTGGTGTAGAAGAAAATGGCAGCAGAGATGAATCGTGATTGCTATTGTGAGGTTCGTTCGAAGCTGACAACAAGTTGGACTTATGAAAATTCAGGTAGGAGGTTTTGGGTTGTGGAAAATTTCGAAATGGGGTTAGGGCTTGCAATTTTTTTCTTGGTTTGATCCACCAATGACCGATAGGTCAAAAAGAGTAATTGTTGGTCTTCTTAAAAAAATTGATTCGATGGAGGAAGAAAGAAAGAAGCAAAGAATTGTTGCAAGTTTGCTTGTTGTTGTTGTTGTTTTGGTTGGATTTATTTTTGGGAAACATTTCTTCTAGGTTAGGGTTGTTATTGTGGTGGGTTTAGGGTTTTGTGTTGGTGAAGGAAGAAAGGAAGAACAGTGATGAGGAAGAAAGGATTTTGTCCCTGATATTTTGGGCATGGCAGGGCTGTTATTTTGTGACTGTTTTTGAAATGTATTGTAAGGATTATATATTTGGGGAAGAACATTCAGGGAGGAAGAATTATGTAATGTATTTAGGGTTTATCTTATTGAAATGAAATGTAGTTTTTGTTTGTTTATGATAATTGATCCATATGTTATCTTACAAATTGAATCTACAAGACATAAAATAAAGGAAAGATGATAAAATAAGCAAAATATAATATTTCATTTGATAATTTCATAATAGTATTGCATACATATGTTTGACCAATACATGTGATACTTAATGTTTGTAATGACAACATGTTATACTTTGGTCAAACTCAACCCTAAATATGACAACATGGTGTCATACAAATGTTTGACCAATACATAACAAAAGACAAATATCTTCCCCTAAACATTGATCCCCAAAAGCAAGTCAAAACAAAATGTGATATTCATGTATGCAACACACATTCACTATACAAAATGACCACCTAAGTCTTCAACAGAATTCAAGATGGATTGTAGGAGCTCTCTTGAGTTGTAGGAACTCTTGGTGTAGGCATCCATCTCATAGTGGTGACTTCTGAAGGCTGAGATGGTGTTGGACTTGGTCCTTGACTGGTTCCAGCACCACCAGTTGTAGGCATCCATCTCACAGTGGTGGGTTGTGAAGGCTGAGATGGTGTTGGACTTGGTCCTTGACTGGTTCCAGCACCACCAATTGTAGGCATCCATCTCACAGTGGTGGGTTGTGAAGGATGGACTGGTTCAGGTCTTCTAACCTGCACAACAAAGAAGCAAACAACAGTTTATTATATATGGATTAAACAAACAAGTAACAAAGAAGCTGGTGGATGTAACTTACTGGAAGTTTTGGAGTTCTAGGATTTTTCCTGGCAGCAACACCACTGTATGCCTGTCCATGTCTTCTCGGATTGGCACCAACCTTTCCCTTGCACGTTCTGATATTATGGCCACTCGAATTGCATCTTTTACAAAAGATTTTGATACCCCTTCTTGACAATCGACCAGTCTGAGATGGTGTTTCATCACTTTCCTTGCGTCTTTTCTTGTGTGGTCGTCCCGGAGGTCTTCTAAAGACTGGTGGCAGAACAGGCTCTAGTGTGTCAACAGGCTCCCATTGTTTCTCACCCCTCACAGGACATATCAAATGAGAATAGATTGCTCTTTGGGTTGAGCTGAAGTAGCACGAGTCAACATATCTTTCTGGCCTATCTTCAATGGATAAAATCACAGAAATTGCATGAACACATAGGATCCCTAAACAAAAAAAATATTTGTTAGTTAAAAAACAAGTTAACAATAATTGAAAGTGTAATACCCTAAACTTATTTCCATGCAATACCTGTTAGTTTCCATTTCCTGCATGTGCATGTCCACTGTTGGATGTTAACAGAATGCTGGGTTGATGGACCACATGAAACCTGGTACATGTGTCCACCAGCATAAAGAGGCCAACAACTAGCATAAAACAACAACAAAAATTCAATTTCACAGTTCACAGTTCACAGTTACAATGAAAACACAAAAATAGTAAAAAGATGGTCAAAATACCTATGTGATGATGATGTGGCATGTTCTAACTTCTTCTGAATTTTAGGGCAAAGAAGGCCTGTCCACTTTTCAGCCTCATCCTTCTTTTTGGCAAGTCTTTGCATCAGCTTTGATCTGATGGATTCCAGGCATGTTATTATTGGTTTGTCTCTGGCTTCAAGTATAAGCTGTCAGCATTCAAAGATTAGTGATTAGCACTATTATTAGTCAAACATTCACATAAACACTAAGTTGGAAAGTAATTTAGATAAGTTAGAAAGTGAACCTTATTAAAACATTCGCAATTATTATTAAGGAGCATGTCAGACTTGCATCCAAAAGAGAAGTGAGACTTTGACCAGTTGGTGGGATCCTTAGGTGAGAGCCATTTCCATGCAGTTTCTGATAATACCTACAAAAAATGCAGTGGTCAAATTAAAACTTTAAATAATTGATAGTGGTCAAATTAAAACTTTAACTATTCGATAGTGGTCAAATTAAAACTTAACAGAAAAGATAGTGGTCAAATTGAAACTCGACAAAACTTTAAAAACATGAGATCACCTTTAATTCATCCATGCAAGATTGGAATTCTCTCGGATATGTAGCCCTTGCAGCTTTCCAAAGCTGGTCCTTCACTGCTTTTCCTCCAAAAGTTCCACTACTCTTAGCATTTGAGTACAAGTGCCTCACACATGTCCTATGTGCTGCATGGGGGAACACTTCTGACACAGCTTCCATTAATCCCTACACATACAAAAAAAAAACAAAAAAATTAATTAACAGTTCACAGTTAGCAAAAAAAATCTAGGCCAAAATGTTAAATAATTTTACTTATACCTTCTGTCTATCAGTCATAAAGGTATAGCTGTGAGAATTTTCCATCTCCAAATCAGTGGCAAGTAATTCCAAAAACCAGAACCATGATGCCTGGTTTTCACTCTCCACAACTGCAAAGGCTATAGGATAGATTGCATCATTTGCATCTATTCCTACAGCTGCCAAAAGATGACCTTTGTAGTACCCCTTCAAGTGACAACCATCTAGACCTACAATGGGCCTACAGCCTGCTTTGAAGCCATCTTTCAATGCTTGCATGCAGATATAAACCCTCTCAAACTTTCTTTCATCCAACTTACAAACAGTTGTTGTCCCTGGATTAGAGTGCCTCAATTCCCCTAAGTAAGCATACAGATTTGCATACTGCTCATTGTAGTTACCATTCAAGTTCTCAAGAGCCACATTTTTTGCCCTAATGCATTTACCCTTATCTACAACTAATCCCCAATCCTTGTGGACAGCTTCTTTTAGGGATGCACTAGAGAAATTAGGGTCAACAAAAAAACTACTAAAGTAGTTTTTAGCTAGCCACTTGGCAGTACAATTGGAATTTTTGAACTCCCTAAGACAACTATGTTCACCAATTATAGACCTAATCTGCCATGTACCAGTAGAAGGATCTTCACCATGTATAGGGGCTGCCCATAACATCCATTGACACTTTCCTTTACATTTTGCTTGAATCCTTCTATTATCATTTCTCTTTAACTTAACACTGTACCTATTCTTAATACCATACATCTTAATGGCATCCTTAAGTATGTCTTTGCTTGCAAACAATTGACCAACCTTCAACTTAGGGTTCATTAAGTCTGACTCAGAATTAAGTTCAGGAAATCTAGGTTGTTTTGGACCCTCTGAATCTGACTCATCTACACTGTGTAGTGAGTCAGATTTTCCACTGTCATTGTCAGATTCATATTGTACTTGATCACTGCCCAAACCTAAATTCCCACTACACCTTTCAGTTTCAGAGCTAAGAACTTCTGTTTCACTGTCACTAAAATCAGAATTATGACTGGATGAGTCTGACTCCACAAGAAACTCCTCATCTTCTGAGTTAGAATCTGAATCTAACCTAGTTTCAGAATGTACCCTACTTTCAGCATCTCCCCTAGTTTCAGATTCTACCCTAGTTTCAGCATCTCCCCTAGTTTCAGATTCTACCCTAGTTTCAGGTTCTACCCTAGTTTCAGAATGTACACTCATCTCAGGCTCATTGTCCACTCCTATTTCCCTTAAGTGTACATGCATGTAATGATCTGTAGGTAAATGCCCTACCATCTCAAGTACATCATAATCAGTTATCAACTTCTTCAGTTCTAATGGTCTATCTGAAACCTTCCAAAAGACAGTGACAACAGTAGTAATACCTAACCGTTCTACCATATTAACAATCTCAAACATGGACATAGTATCCACATTACAATAATCGAAATAATCAAGTCTTTGTCCATGATGTACAACAAGACTAAACTCATCTGAATCAGTCCCTGTCAAATAACACAACACTAACCATTAATGCTTTCACAGTGCAACAAACAAAGTATAACAAACAAATAATAAATACCCCACCCACCATTGCAATACCCTAAATATTGATATCAACCCACGTCAAACTTTAAGTGTATTTTATTGTTAAAAGTATATCTTATTAACAAACAAAGTATATCTTATTAACCCTAACAAAAAAGACAAAAAAAAGTGTATTTGATTGCAATACCCTAATTTCTGAGATTAGTGTATTCTTTTAACCCTAACAAGCAGACAAAACCAACAACAAGCAGACAAAAGCGAAGAATCAAACTTTAAGTGTAATCTATAAACCCTAATCGCAAATTTTTATTAACCCTAATTTCTGAGATTAGTGTAAACCATAACCCTAATAACAAATTTTAAGTGTAATCTGAAATCCCTAATCTTGTATTAACCCTAATATCAATTATTTAACCCTAATCTGAAATCCCTAATCTCGTTTTAGCCCTAATCGTTTTAACCCTAATCTGAAATTTCACCCCTAAACCCAGAACAAGAATCAAACTTACCGTATCGCGGAGAATGATCCCCTTTTTCGCGTAGAAGTCCGACCATCTCCTCTCTATCTCTAACAAAAGATCACAGATCGTCGAGAATTTTTTGGGTTTTCAGACAGAGTTGAGAGAATATTGGGGGGTTTTTCTTCGTGTCGAAGTAAAGAAAAAAAAAACGAGACCTTTTGTTTTCTAATAAGCTGAGTTGGCTTTTTTCCTTCTTCTTTTTTCCACCTAAGCGTCACCGTTTGTTTTAACGGTCCACGTCAGCTCTGCCGTTAGCCTCTTAACGGCAGGTGGCCAAAATAATCCCATTTTAATAGTTTGGGTAGTGAAATGACGCGTTTTTTTCTATGGTGGTCATTTTAAAACTTTCACAATAGTTTGGTGGTCAAACAGATAGTTTACCCTTTTAATTAATACATCATCATTTAATTAAGTTCATACGATAAAATAAACATATTTTTTTAATCTATTATAAAAGTATCATTTTATTCCTTTTTTTTCTAATTTATAATAAATTTTGTGCTTATCTTAAAAGTACACGATCCAAAATAAAACTCCAAACTATAATACAAGGACTTGTATAATATTTTCTCCATGGATTTGATTGCCTTAATGCTTATAATTTTCCTTTAAAAAAACAAATATTAATTATAGGCAAACAAATTAGGAGTAAGCTCATATTATTTGGCATTTTTTGAATAAAGTATTTGGAATATATTTAAAACTATAAAATCAATAATCTCATAAAATACAAAAGGACTGAAATTAATTTATAGAAAGGCATGGGTGTGGGCTTAAACAGAAGCCCAAATTAAGTTATGGGCAGTCCAGTTGAATAAAATCTTTCCCATCAAACAAGAAACCCATTCATTATTTCCATTCCCTCTAAAACTCTAATCCCCCATTCTTAAACCCTAGACACCCTCCCACTCTGTTCCTCTCAAACACCGAGCCACAATGGCGGACGTCGTTCAATACCGTCTGGAGCGCATGGTAGATGAGCTCGATGATCTCGAGCATCGCGGTATCTTCAATCGTCGCGAGATCGCCGAGATTGTCAAGCAACGTCGTAAGTTCGAATACAGACTCAAGCGCCCTTCTCCTCTCAAGCAAGATTTCATTGCCTATATCGACTACGAGACTCAGCTGGATGCTCTTCGCCGGCTCCGTAAGAAAGCTGCGACTCGTGAACTCCTGCGCCAAGGAAAGGAGAAGACCAAGACGAGAAAATCGGTCTCTGATTTCGCCCCCGTCGCCAGAATCATGGAGATATATAGACTTGCCGTGATGAGATATAAAGGAGATGTGGAGCTTTGGTTTCGGTACCTTGAGTTTTGTAGGCAGAGAAAGAATGGAAGAATGAAAAAGGTACAGTTTTTTAATTTATAAATTTATATATTTCTGTTTGGGTATGGGAAAGAAGGATTTGTGGGAGTGTTTATTTGGGTTTTAGTGTTGAATGATTGCTTCATTTGTTGAATGCTGTAGGTTTTGGCTCAAGTGATTAGGTTTCATCCTAAGCTGCCAGGAATTTGGATATATGCAGCAGCTTGGGAATTTGATCATAATTTGAATGTTGCAGCTGCTCGTGCTTTAATGCAAAGTGGTTTGAGAATGTGTCCTAATTCAGAGGACCTGTGGGTAGAGTATCTTAGGATGGAACTTACGTACCTTAACAAGCTAAAAGCTCGAAAGGTTGCTCTTGGGGAGGATAAAGGAACCCTAGTTCGTGATAAGAAGAATGCCGATGAAAAGCAATGGAAAGAGGAAAATAAAGATCTGTTCATGTCCCTTGATGATGAAGAAAAAGAAAACAATAATCATGGGTCAGATGAAGAGTCTGAGAAGAAATTAGATTTGTTTTCGGAACATGCTTCGGGCATTCTTCAAACAATATATAGTGGGGCAATTCAAGCACTCCCTTCTAGTTTTAGCCTCAGGAAGCAGTTTCTTGAGATACTTGAAGCAATAGAAGTGGCTGATTCGGAGGAGCTTCGTGGCAAGATACTAAGTGATATGAAAAGAGACTTCTCAGCTGACCCTGAATATTGGGATTGGCTAGCAAGACTCGAAATGTCTGATGCCTCAAGTACAGGGGAGAAGAATGATGATGCCATGCTTTCGAAGATGCAAAAAGCAGCTCAGGTGTGAAGCTTATAACTATATATTACAAAGTAAAATTCTACCAAGCATGTTTATGAAATGATATAGTTTATTTCTATGCCATTTACAGGTGTATGAAGAGGCAATAAAAACTGTGCCTTCAGCTATGATGTTTAAATTGTATATAAATTTTTTGTTGAATCTCATTACTTCTGAGAGTGGAGAAGCAGAAGTGATTTCCGTAACCAATCATACCTCGAGTTATATTACTGATATCTTGAAGGTTTATGAGAAGGCTGAAACAATGGGGTGCCTTACGGAAGAACTTGCTTGCCAATATATTTCATTTTACACACAACTTGGGAGACTGGAGGAAGCCAAGAAAGTAGTTGAGAAGCTTTGCAGTGGAAAACTTTCAGATTCATTACAATTATGGGTTTTAAGGGTTTCCATAGAAATTAGACGAACCACAAAGAATTCTCTCTCTACTAGCAAGGCTGATGCATTGTCCATCTTTGAACTTTTTAGAACTGTTTTAACAAAAATGTCAATGTCAAAAGCTGAGAGCTTGTGGATAATGGTATGTATCAGCATTAATTTTCTTCTTTGCTTTTCTTTTCTCTCTTAAATTCCCTAGTTGATGTATATTCGTTGATCATCACCCTTGCTGAATGAACATGGATTCCCTCATGCTGCAACTGAAGTTATGATTTGCCTAAACATGTTGTGTTGTATAATCTGCAATGTATATATAAAAAATCATTAGTATTTTTTTGTACTTTTATTTCTTTCATCTACTACATCAGAAACAGCAACGCAATACAGTTGATGGGTATGGAAGTGCTTGTGTAATGCTATCTCATTCTGCAGGCTCTCAAATTCTTTGGAAATCAGAAGAAATATTTTGAGAAGCTGATTGAGCTCTCTCTCAATGCTGTCGCGAAATATGGTGGCAGTGAGAATGGATTTTCTCTTTCTTCAGCTTTAGTTAATTTCATCCTTCAAAAGGATGGACTTAAACATGCAAGGGTGGTGTATAAGCGGTATGTTATTATGTCTTGAGTAAACATTTCTGGTTCCTTTTACTTTGCCTCAATTGTATCTTCCCAGGAATTTGAAGTTCAGGGCTGCTGCTGTGCTTTTAGCATTTATATGTTTAGTAGTGTTTGCCAACAATTCATTTGATGCCAAGAAATTTCTTACTGTGTTCCTCTGCCAATTGTAGATTCCTGGCTCTACCTCATCCAGGTCTTGCATTATACAAAAATTGCATTGAATTAGAGTCAAATCTCGCCTCTCTTGGCAATGAGGATTCTCTAGTAAATGCCCGAAAGTTGTATGAAGCTGCACTTGCAACTTATGACCAAGACACTAGCTTATGGAAAGATTACCATTCCCTTGAGACTAAGGTGAGCTTTTTTATGATTTCTTTCATTCCAGTATCTCTGGTTTTGACTTGTAACGTGTGCTCTCACTCATTATCTTCCAACCCCTTTTTGCAGTTGGGGACATCAGAAACAGCTGCTGCTATCTACTGGCGTGCTCGGAAATCATTAAAGGACTCTGCTGTAGTTTTTAATTCCCCTGATCAATTATAATTTCTTCAGTTCCGGTGTCCAATTTCTTTATTTTAAAATTTTGAAGAGAAAACAGAGGAAACCCTATTGTAATCTTAAGTTCCAAAAGGAAATTGAGTCATTTTTGAATCATAACTGCAGACTGCAGTATACTGATTGATGTTGGATATGGTTATATGACTTGAATATGGATTATATGATGTTTGTTAAGTGATATTTGAGTAAGTTGGAATTTAACATACGATAAACGGATAAAGCATCAAACTACGGCATGCTCTGTCTGTTAACAGATAATCGGGTGATTAGTATTAATTGCAGTGGTTGAAGTATATAAAAAACAAACCCAATAACAAAAAACCAATGCGAAATATGTTGGAGTTGAGCCTGAGGTTTCAAATTGATCTTAGGATGGCTTGTAATATTTTGATGGTACAAAAGGCATTTTGGTGACAACTCCATCATAGGCCTTTCCTCTTACCAAAATCTTAGCTTTAGTGCCTGCTTTGTGTAATCCGGATTTTACGTATCCCATTGCTATGTTCTTCTTAAGGCAGGGGCTAAACCCTCCGCTGGTGATTTCACCTATGTTGTTTCCCTTGTCGTCCTGAATCTCACTGTGTGATCGAGGAGGTGGGCCCGAGGAAGTGAAGCCGACACGCCTGATAGAGGGACCCTCCTCCAGTTGTTTAAGGATGACCTCGGCTCCTAGGAATCCACCTTCTGCTCTCCTCCTCTTCCCAATGGCCCAGGTCAATCCTGCTTCCACTGGTGTTATATGTTGTTCCATGTCATTACCATATAAACACAGTCCAGCTTCAAGTCGGAGACTGTCTCGAGCTCCAAGACCAGTCAACCTAATCTTCTCTTCCGATCTCTCCAAGATTGCTTTGGCAAGATCCACAGCATTTTCTAAAGGAACTGAAATTTCAAATCCATCCTCACCGGTGTACCTGAGCAATAGATTAAAGAGACAACTGATCAATTATCGTCCATAGCCAACATCACCATGCCAATCAAATTACTACTCTTTGAATAAAGAGAAAAGATTACCCGGTCCGAGTGAGAAAGCATGTTGCACCATTGATATCCAATATGCGGAATTCCCCAAAATATAGCTTACTCAGATCATCCTTTGTCAGTTGTTGAAGAACTGGGGCAGCAAGAGGACCCTGCAAGAGCCAAGATGAATGTTTCCACTGTCATTGGTAACAGAGTACTCATTTGCAAAGAATGCAAAATAATGAATCTATAAAGAGAATCAAGCATGGCGACATAGAGTTAGAAGAGATTAATGACTAACCTGGAGAGCTAGAAGAGATCTCTCATCATGGATGTGCCACGAGACATCGCCACCTTTGGACTTGAACGCCTTCATATGCTCTTCGATGTGTGCCAGATCTTTATCCCTACAGCCTGCATTCACAACCAGGTATATGTGATCATCCTTCACTTTGGTGATCACAGAATCATCAATTGCCCCTCCCTTCTCATTTGTAAAGACGGTTAGCGTTCCTGTTCCTGGGGCAAGTCCAGCAACATCAGCAATGACGAGTTTTTCGAGGAACTGAACACAATCCTTTCCCTTAAGGCTCAGCCCACACATATGGGATACATCAAAGAGTCCACCATTCTGCCTGCAATTTACCGTAGAGTCCATGATCGAGTCCTTGTACTGAATCGGCATGCTCCATCCAGCAAATGGGACCATCTTCCCACCATTAGCAACATGGAAGTCATAAAGTACAGTCTTTTTCAGATCAGCCTCCGAAGCAAAGAATCGGCGAGCTACGGCCTTTTTGTCAGCTTGAGGAAGACGACGTGTAACCAACTGCCCAAGATGCCAAAGACTTCCCCTCATCTTCTAAAGTTGAAATATCTGATGAGGAGTAATCTTCCAGAAATAAACAATAACACAATCTTGTAATACTAAGAACAACATTCACATCTATTCAAAAAAGAATAGCATTCACATCTCACTTCAAGAACTGGATAGTTGAAGAAAGAATAAGTAATGCTCAGTCATGCGTAAGGAAACGCAAGTTGAAGAAAAGTTGCACAAAATCGAAGAACTAACAACAGGCAAAAGCAGTGTAAAATTAAAATATATTTTGGAACATTCTAATTGAACCGGGAAACTGATTTTTACAGCATTGTGCCATGTTCAACTAAAAAGGTGAAAAAAATATGATTAACATACAAGGAAAACAGAATGGAAACATGGTGTAATTCAAAATCACACAAGCAATCCAATTAATCTGTTCAATTTCAATGTTTACAACCCAACAGAAAATAATGGTACCAAGATTTTAAAGACATAAAACTATGAATGCAATAAGAAAAAACAGAGTATGGAGAAGGCTTACAAAGAACCCTTGGTTGCGTTATTCTTGTTCAAAACTCCCAGAGAGCACAAGAGACCATTGCTCTGCTAAGAGATAAAAAAAAGGATAGCCTTTAATATATGGGTGAATGATATTATTATATATAAACAACTAAAAACTAAAATAAAAATGTTGGTAATGTTAAAAAATAAAAATAAAATGAAGAGATGGTTTGGGACGTAGTAAAGTAGTGGATGGGTCTGCAAAATCCAGAAAAAGAAATAGCCAACCAACAAAACCACATCCTCAGCGAGTGGTGCTTAAATGACATTGGAGCTATATCTGTCGTGTTCGGCACACATGTGTCTACTCCCTTTTCTTTCTTTTTTGATCCAACATGTGTCTACTCCCTTTAACGGCTGTCATTACGAGAATCTAAATGTATGTTGCTGATTTTATCCGAGGTTACATGTATTTGGTCTGTGACTTAGAAACGAGTACAGGGAATAAAGAGAAGATACACATTGATTTCTGTGCATTCAAATTTTCATACTTCAACTGCATCATCTTTACAAGAATATTAAGAGTGGTTAAACTAAATGAATCAAAGAATTATTCTTGTAGATATGGAAAAGCAAGTTGTGATGATGATGGTGAATCTATACATTAAAACAGCTTGCTTGCGAATTCATGAATGGGGCTTCCTTCCGTACGAGAGTAACTGGATCTCTCTCAGCTGTGATAAGCTTCTTCCCAATTGCAACGCCACCTTCATTTCAAACAACTCCCCGTTTTCTCTTTTATCCAAATCACTTTCACTCAGACTTGATTCAATAGATTCTTCCACCCTCTCGGCAACGGACTCCAAGACAGCATAAAGTTGTCACATAAGTGTGTCATGTTCGAGTCCCTTAAAATCACATTTATTTCTCTTTTATAACCATTATAATCGAATAACTCATATATTATAGTTAGTATTTTATATCATAAATTCATGTTTGGCCTAGTGGTAAATCTTTGCCACTTCCACCAAGTATTTTTAGGTTCAAATTCTACCATTGCCAATTACATTACTTTTATTTTTCTTTCTCTAATCGGATAACACATATACCACATATATTATATTTGATAGTTCATATAGTAGAAACATGCTTAGTCCAGTGGTAAGAGCGTTGCTTTCTTTCTTTAATGACCTTGGTTTAATTCCCCCTAGGGTCAACTTTCATTATTTTATTTTTCTTACTCCAATTGTGTCACCACCTAATTGGGGAAAGAAAACAAATTTAATAAAATAGATAAATCTCTAATTGAATAATTAATTTATTTTATTACATTAAAATTAAGATTAAATTGAGTGATTGTATAAATAAAGGGGATTAAATGTGTAATTATACCAATTATTTTAACAGTCCCATTAACTTTTTCGTTTTTTAACGGTAGGTGGGTTACATTGGAACCAATTAAATAGTTATGTGGTATATTTAACACAATTAAAAGTATAGTGGTCAAATCGAGACCAACCCCATAGTTCGGTGGTCATTAGTATAGTTTACCCAAAAATCTTTTATTTTTCATATTTTCCCCTTTCGTAACACATTTTCAATGCAAACAATAATAACATCTTTTTTATGTTTTCAAATTTTCATCTATATTTGTTTCGTTTTTTAATTTTACAATCAAATATATATTTCACCGTTTTTTATTTTCCAAAAAATAAAATAAAAACGTATTCCAGTCTCTGAAAACCAAACAAGCCCACTTTTTTGGAGGAAGGATCTGACTTCATTAACAAAACAACAGATTCAAAAGGCAAACAGCACTAAACCCGAAGCCATCAGGCTTCATCCCATACACTCGGAGTGGATCTAAAATTTTAGAGGTCTAAAGTGCAATTTTACTTTTCTATTGATTTAAAAATTATTATTATTATTATTGAAGGGGGCTAAATTATAATTCCACCTTTGTATTCATTTATAATTTTATTATTTTGAAGGGACTTTAAAACAAATTTTTGTTTATTTTGGGATAAGGCCACTATTTGTATTCAATAAATAATTCTGAATTAACATGCCAAACATCGATGCATCTGTAGATCGAGAATTGAACATCTTTATTAGCTTGGAACGTTCAATATATATTATAGTGATATTTGACAAGGGGAGCAACATGAGCGACCGCTCAAGACTCCACCTTTTACTTTCATAACTTTACAAAATTTTCAAGTAACAATTTAGTACTTTAATGATTGTCTTTTATTCTTATTAGTTGTAATTATGATGTTTTCTTAACAAAACAATAAAAATAATGTTTTGATAAATTTTAATAATGTTTTTATGATTTATTTATAAAAATATTAAATTAATTGTTTAAAGTAATAAAACATATTTTTTTATAGGATTTATTTTTGAGTTTTTATTTAAGGTACCAAAAATATCTGACTTCAAAAAGGCCAAAGACTCCATAAGGTCCCATAAATTTTATTACATTCATGTACGAAATTACAGTTATGGTAGGAGAAGTTGCCCCCACCCCAAATATATTTTAACTCTCATTCATATAAGAAATTTGAAAATTTTATTAGATTATAAATTGTCCTTTGATTTAAACAATTATACTTTATTCCTCTTAAATTAGGATTCTACATTCCTCACAACTCGCAGTTAACAAAGCAAAAATAAAACCTCCCTCAACGAGGCAAAAGCTAGCTGAATCGTATTACAACGAAAAAATATCTAGTCAAGTAGTCAACAATAGACCGACAACGTTTAAAAACATTGTCGCTTAAAATATTGACATGCAACGGGAATAAAATAGTTGCATTATATTTAGCATTTTGCAACAATTTTCAGATAATATTTTTCAAATGTTGTATTTTAATATATTAAGTATCATATTAGTAATACCATATCTACATAGTTATTTAAAATTTTATTAATAAACAACATAAATTAAATTTTGCATACTTTAGAAATCTAAAGTTACAACATGAATTTTATTTCCTATTGTTAAGTTTTATACTGTAAAATTATGTGTCGGTTTTTTCTCCACAAATATAGAAAGAAACTTTGAGTTTTTCTTTTTGGGCTTCGTCGTTCATCTTTCGAACGACATGGGTCAAGTCGTATCGTCTATTAGGTTTGGAGTTTCGATTAGGCTTAAACGTCAGATAGGTTTTTAAACCATATTTTTTTTTTCATTTAGGTGCCTAACGTTTGTTTCGGGCCACTTAGGTGCCTAACGTTTGATTCCGTAACCCATTTAAAATTTTAGTCATGAGAGACGTTAAAATTTTCCATTATCCAATTATAAAGCGACACATGACATATTTTTTTATTTTTCTGATATTAACCAAAATAAAAAAAATAAAATAAATTAATTAAAAATAAAAGTAACCCTGAGTTAAATCCCTTAAACCCATAAATCCATCTTCTTTCTTTTCTCGCTTCCCCATCAAACTGTCCCCCCTTCATGACCGTCCCATATCAGAGCACCCGCCTTGTATTCGTGACCGCCGTCTGTTGTTCTTTACTTTTAGAATAGTGTGTGTTTCAACTGATTTTGAGTGAACTGAACATTTTTTTTTGGTGTTTTAATTGTTTTTAAGAGATTTCTTTCAAATATGAGGCTTTTGAAAGTGGCCACCTGTAATTTAAACCAATGGGCGATGGATTTTGATTGCAATTTGAAGCACATTAAAGAGTCAATAACAAGGGCCAAAGAAGCTGGTGCTGTCATCAGGCTTGGACCTGAGCTTGAAATCACAGGCTATGGCTGTGAAGATCATTTCTTGGAACTCGACACAGTCAATCACGCGTAAGTTTTCTCCTTTTTTTTCAAAGATTTGTGGAGCTTTACTTAATTTGGGGTGTTCTTAAAACAAGGATAATCTGCCATTTGTTGGTTATTAAATTTTTATCTTCTCAAAGTAGTTATTAGAATTAAAATTGATGTAATGAAACTGAGGGGGACAATTTGATGGGGAAGCGAGAGAAAAGAAAGAAGATGAGTTTATGAGTTTAAGAGGATTTAACCCATGATTATTTTTATTTTTAATTAATTTATTATGTTTTTTATTTTGATTAATATTAAAAAAATAAAAAATTACCACATGTCGCTTTATGATTGAATAACAGAAAATTTTAACGTTCGTCACAGCTAAAACTTTAAATGGGTTACGGAATGAAACATTAGGCACCTAAGTAGCCCGAAACAAACATTAAGCACCTAACTGAAAAAAATATTATAGTTTGGGCACCTATTTAACGTTTAAGCCTTTCGATTACAATAACTGCAAAACTCAACGAAGTTATTCAAGTACTTTTTTGTTTTACAAGATAGAAGCTGGTGCGTTCTACTACAAACAAAATGCGTAAATTATGAGGGAAACTTTTATGAAAATTCTGACGGAATTTGATTTTAGTAATGAATTTTTTGATGGAAGTGATAAAAAAAACACTAGTCGAAACCAACAATTTCGGCGAAGTGAAATAGTCTGTCAGAAATTTACTGAAAAAAATTTGTCAATAAATTACTGCTGGAACATTTAAAATCCGTCAAAAATGATATATATATATATATATATAATATAATATTATATTTTATGTTCCTGACAGATTACATTTATTCACTCGAAAAAATAAATTACTAACAGAACATTTAAAACCTGTCAAAAAATAATAATATAAAATATCATATTTTATGTTTCCGACGAATTACATCTATTCCCTCGAATTTTTTTAGTTTGTGAGAGATTACATCTATTCGCTCGGACATTTAAATCTTAATATTAAAAAAAGAGGGGAACAATTCTACAGATTTCTACCCTAATTTTTTTTCATTCTCTCTAAAATATGATTTTTAGTTTTCGAGAGATTACATCTATTCTCTCGAAATTTTAAATCTTAATTTTTTAAGAAAAAGAGAAAAATTTTCCGGGATTCCTACTCTAATTTTTTCATTCCCTCCAAAATATTTTTTTTATTGGTTGATGAACCAAAAATTAATATAATTCAAAAAAATGCTAGAAACAAAACAAATTAATATAAAATCTAAAACCCAGGATCTATCATGTCAAATCATCAAGAATAATAAACTAAATAAACTGAATGCGGAAGCGTACCTGAATTAATCGATAGATTGAAAAACTTGAATCTTCATGTTGAAATCTGAAATCGTTGGTATTGATCTTCCAAGAAGATAGGTTAGCCCTTGCCGTAAAAACTCTCTGACGGGGACAAGAGTAATACAAGTTAACCTAGTTCTTGGGGACCACTGCCTCTTTATATAGTTGATTATTAAATCAACTATTAAATATTTATAACTCTGCCCCTCATTGAATTATAAATATATCTTATGGTATCTACACTTTTATTTTCATGACACTTTAATACCTATGACACGCCTAACATAATTGGTCACTTGATTTTGTGTCATACTTTATAATAGCAACATACATTTTACATATGTGCCCACAATTGCGGATTTTAATCCAACAATCTCCCACTTGGGCAACATATGTTTCCTGATAAATGTACAACCTTATGAGCTCAAAAATTTGCTATTATAAAATAGGTATTCTATAACAATCTCGTCCATCAACTATATCCATATAGGATCAAAACGGTCTTTGCCATATCAATCATGACTGGACCCATCAATGGTCACGTATACATACATAGTCAAATGACATAGATCAATCATGGATGCGTAGCATGGAAAATTACATGAAATGTGAACCATACATGTCTATTTCCAACTGGTCCTCCTAAACCTTAGTGAGATCAACTTTACTGAATTCAGAGTGTGCATAAATCAAAATAACTTTATTTCCGCAGAAAATAATCTTAAAATATCCTTAAACTGAAGTAACCAAAATTGTGTCTAAAACGAATGAGCATTTTTCAAAATTACAAATTTCCACTAAAACTGAATTCCCTTAAATAACATTACACCCACATGAGTAGTGTGCTCATGAAAGACCTAGGGTGATAGTTTCTTAATATGCGCGCAATTATGGAGTTTGCACCAACATGCTCTATAAACACACAACCACTCTGAATTTTCTTTAACAACTAGGAACTTAATATTTATGTGCTTCTAATTGAAGTGTTCCTATTGTTTATAGAATAAATGAATGCATATTTATTGTCACAAAATAACTGAAGTGGTCTTTCTATTCAATCTACAATTAGCAGCTCAAGTGACAAAATTCTTTTGCATCAATATTCTATTAGAATCGAAGTCTGTAAACCTGATGATCTCTAACTTACCAGAACTCCGATATGTGAGCATGTAATTTTTGTTCTCTAAAAAATATCTCATAACCTATTGGCTGCTATCCAATGGTTCATACTATAATTGCTTAAATATCTGTCTAACATTCTAACAATGTACGCAATATCCGAACGCATACATACTTGAGCATAAATTAGATTCTCAAAAGCTTATGCATATGAAATCTTCTGTATTTTTCTAAATTTCAAGGTTATTTTTAGGGCATTGAGTAAGACAATATTTGTCGTATTTAGCAATATGAGTATCACTTGGTTTACTCCCACTGAACTTGTAGTACATATAATTGTCAACTAAATTTATCTCGAAACCGAATGAGATAATCAACATGAAATTTATAATTTCATTAATGAGAGTCCTACTTAAGCTCATAGATAGATTTCTTTAATTTACATATCATTGATATTGTATCATAAGACACAACTTTATGATTGTACCATATAAATAGTTTCTTCAATGTCGCCATTGAAAAAAATAAGCTTAACATCTATCTAATGTAGCTTAAGACTAAAACAAGCAACAAGTGTAATAATTATCTTGAAAGAGTCTTTCAATATAACTTGAGAGAAAGTCTCTGCAAAATCAATGTCTTCTTTTAGAGTATATCCTTTAGATACAAGACGTGCTTTATACTTATCCACATTACCATTTGCATCCCTCTTGGTTTTAAATATCCATTTACAACCAATTGGTTTGCACCTTCAGGTAATAAGACAAATTCATAAACTTTATTGTCTTGCATAAAATTATATTTTTCTTGAATGACATCAATCCACTTTTGAGAGTTAAAACTTTTATGGTATGATAAAAAATGATTGATCATTTTCTATCATTCTATTGTTACCTTATTTTCTTGAAGAAATACAATATAATAATCCGGAATAATATTTCATCTTCCTCTCGTGGACCTCTTTAATGACACTTGTTTTTTTAAGGTTGTTGAGTTTGTTCTTCTGAAATAATTACCTTATCTTGAATGAGATTTGTTCAACATTATTTTACTGAGGTACTTGATTCACTTCTTGATTAATGATAGGTGTGAAAACCTAAACATCATCAAAAATGATAGTATGAATTAAATTATAATTCAATTCCTCCTCAATAACAATGCATCTAACCTTATTTCTCCCTCCAAACTCAACATCCTAAAAAAGTTATAAATCTCTCCTTAAAATAATCTTCATTGTGGGATCATAAAATTTACAGCCCATGGATCACTCAAAATAACCGAAGTAGTTGTTCACTTTTGAAGTTTAATTACTTCACATATGTCCTAACTTATACAAAAGAATCAACACGGTGTACCTTATTGTCGTTTCTTTTGGGTAGGACCCTTAGCAACTTTATTCTAATATTTTCTTTTATTGCCCTTATTTTTAGAGACACTAACTAAATGAGCACTAATTAAATTAATACTTTTACACTTATAATGCTTCAACTTTTCTTCCTCTTGAACACAAAGAAATGAGCCTAATTAGAGTCTATTTCTCCTTTTGGCAGTTGTAACTGAATCTGAATTGGTTAAACTGTATAGGAAGCGATACCAAAATCATAAGAACAAACAATTGTTAGAGAGTTTGATCTTACGTGCCTTAAATTTTGAAGCAATATTAAGAATTTTCATAGAAGTAAAAAAAAGCATAAGTGATGTCATCTTAACCTTAATGTTTTGGGTAAAACATTTCTTAATTTCATCAAGAAAACCTTTAGTTTGAGTAGTTTCTTTAAATTTGTGCTCCTAAAAAATAGAATGTTGTACTTTATGATCATTAGACTCACGCGATTCGAACGATTTCACCTCTCAAAATATTTTTTATAGGTGCTTACCGCAGTGAGAGGTGCAGAATGTTCTTTCCTTAGTGCAAAGTCTATGCTCATACAACCAAATACTATATGTAAGTGTCTTTTCTTATTCATTGGAATTAGTTTCACTAAACATGAGTTTAGAATGTATTTAACAGATATTGTGACAAGAAATAATAAATTAACTAAATATAGAACAAAAATAAATAAATAAAATTAAAACAAGCTCACATAAATATTCATAAGTAAACAAATAAATTCAAAATAATGGCTAGTTCCCCTCAAGATACCAAGCACAACGTTAATATCAAGTCTTTGGACAGTAATATTAACTGTAAGCGGTACTCTTGTTGTAGCAATCAAACATTGACAATAAACTATGTCAAACAATAGGTTAATCTTTGGACTAACGTATTGCTCACATAAAATACCTTATAATTGTCACATATTTATCGCCACAGTTGTCGTTGTAACTCTGCCAAATATTAACTTTCCTTTGGGCCAATTAATAAACGCATGAATTACAAAAACCCATAATCATCTTAATATTTTAAATAAACTAATCTACACAAAAGTGGTCACTTTGGTGACATTATGTTTCAACTAATCTATTAAAATATTAGATGTCCGAAGCCAAAATATGAATTTATTTATTTCAAAAAAAATTCTTAATTTTTTTTTATCTTTCAATTAAATTAAAAGATAACCAAATTAATAATAAATTTGAATAAAGGTAAACCTCATATTAAGATATCGAACACTCCATTAATATTTCATCGTTGGACAAAACATTAACTTGCAAGTGATATCTTGGTATAATAATCAAACATTGATAATAAGAACATGTTAAACAGAAATCTTTCTTTGGGCCGATTTATTGCTCACATATAAAACTGAATAATTATCACATGTTTATTACCACAGTTGCACATGTAATAATGTTAATTATTAACCTTCCTTTGGGCCGATTAATACTAACATAATCCGACTTACATGCACAAAACCTTCTATATTTTAAAATAAAATAATTTCCACAATAGAGGTCACTTTGGTGACTTAATGTTTCAATTAAATTATTTTAAAATATATACAATAAATATACCGATATCCAAATTTAAAATTTTGTAACAGTCAAAACTGAAATTTCTGATAACACTTGAGTTTTCTGAAATAACCTAAAATAAGGTTGTTTGAATGGGGCTATCAGAAATCGAAAAACCTAAATCCTTGACTGTTTCTTTAAAAAAAAATTCTTAAGTATGCATTTGCCGAAATTAAAGTAGAATTTCAAACAATCAAACTTTAACTAAAAGTCAAAATCAGAAGTATTATATAAACGAGTAATTCATATAATGATCACATAAGGCCTTAAAATATCCATAATAACATAATGATCAAAATTAAAATTTTAATCAAACTGAAACGAATATACATCAATACCAAACTTTAGGGGTAAGTAACTTGCTATATATTATCCTTATCGAATATAATATTCTATAATCCAATAATAATAATGACATGTGATTATAATTAAATACTAAATAAAAATTCAAACCCAAAAAGCTACATACAGTAGTTGTACAATACTTTAAAAGTAGCATGCTGAAACTAATCAATCCTGATTTAATAATCAAAATCACGATTATAATAATCAAAACCTTACTGTAATTTTATGTCATTATACCAACTTAAAACTTTAATATCCATCATTAAAACAACTGGAAAATTTTGATTACGATTATAATAATCGAAGATAAAATGGATTAAAACCTTATACCAGTGCAATTTACAGACTAAAAAAGAACTTTAATATTAACCCGTAACATTGAAAAATATGAGTATAAACTTTCTGTTCGCCAAATTAAGCATGATATTCACGCTTGAATGATTATAAATATTGAATTAAGACTTTGTGCATTAATAATATATACCCATAAATTTTCTTAATGCAATAATGCATCAAAACCAAACATATAAATTGCATTAACGGCGTTTACCATAAGCGTTTTTTTTCTTCTACTACTTTATGTCACCGAATCAAATTGACGCAATGATCCAAAACCTTAAAACCTTATTAACGAATCAAATAAACGCAAAAACCTAAAATCTTATTCACGGGTTAATACAAAATTACATAAATTAGTTCTCAATGATTCAACATGACGAGGCTCTGATGCCACTTGTTAGAAACAAAACATAAATTAATATAAAATCTAAAACCCAGGATCTATCATGTCAAATCATCAAGAATAATAAACCAAATAAACTGAATGCGGAAGCGTACCTGAATTAATCGATAGATTGAAAACCTTGAATCTTCATGTTGAAATCTGAAATCGTTGGTATTGATCTTCCAAGAAGATAGGTTAGCCCTTGCCGTAAAAACTCTCTGACGGGGACAAGAGTAATACAAGTTAACCTAGTTCTTGGGACCACTACCTCTTTATATAGTTGATTATTAAATCAACTATTAAATATTTATAACTCTGCCCCTCATTGAATTATAAATATATCTTATGGTATCTACACTTTTATTTTCATGACACTTTAATACCTATGACACGCCTAACATAATTGGTCACTTGATTTTGTGTCATACTTTATAATAGCAACATACATTTTACATATGTGCCCACAATTGCGGATTTTAATCCAACAAAAAATACATTAATTTAAAAAATTAGATAACAATACTACTAACAAATATATATTGTATTTCGATGATGACTTAATAGGAAAAAAATTACATATCCTAAAAATATAAATTCACTATATTAGCTAATGCATATCACAGATCACAATAAAAGTGACCCAAGCAAAAAGGCAAAGAAATGACAACAATAACGTCAATGGCTTCCTCATCCAGATTGCCCGCATCACATGTATGTGAATTCCTTTGTATCTCAGGCGTAGCAACCTCGCTTGTAGGCGAAAGTGTGATTGAAGCACCAGGCTGAGCCACACCCTCGGCAGCAACACGATCAACTACCTCAATAGAAGGCATTGTGACAAAGACACGCAGGTCTTCGCCATCATCAAAAGCTTCCATCATCGTGCTCTCGACATTTTGAGTTGGATCTTGGCCAGTAGCTATGTAGAGTGCAATCCCAGTGTTACTAGCATGAGCATTAAATCCAACTCCAGTCATGGCTGAACCAGTAAGGTTCTTGAGCATGTTAAGCTCCACGATGTTGACACTACATTGGAGAAGACGACGCCGGAGATTGATCGGAAGAATAAATCACAATGAGAATTTGGGAATAACAGAAAATGAAAAACGTGCCATAGAATTTTGAGAGAAAAAAATGGGCTACTTATTTTATTAATTTATGAATAAAATTCAAGCATATTACAAGGCTTAAATCGGATTCTTGGGCTTGTGACCCAACTCACCTATTTATACAAGGAAAATAACCACCTAAATAATATTCAATAACAGATTAACTAAATATTGTTATTGGATCAAGGACTAGAAACTTCTAGGCCAACTGTCAAGGCCTAAAAACTTCTAGGTTGTTGTAGATTTCTAGCCTCGTATTGTTAACATTCACCCACTTGTTTCTTCTTCCAGACTTGAAAAAGAAATCATATTCAATTTTTTTTGAACCCTGCAAATTGATGAGCTGACAGTGGCTTAGTCATAAAGTCTGCAATCTGAGAGCTGGCAGACACATAAGAAACTTGTAATACACCACTCAAAACATTTTCTCGGATGAAATGTAAGTCTAAATCGACATGTTTTGTCTTAACATGCATCACCGAATTTACCGCCATTGCAATGGTGCTGATGTTATCACACCACACCATCGACAAGTGATTCAGCTTAACATTCATGTCCTTCAACAGATTTTGCACCCACACAAAATCGGCAGTTGCATCGGCAAGACTTCTATACTTCGCTTTCGCAGTAGACCGAAAAATAGAACGTTGTTTTTTCGAACTCCAAGAGACAAAATGATTACCATAATACACACAATGGCTTGAAACAGATCACCTATCATCTTCATCACTCCCCCAGTCCGCATAAAAAACCAACAATTTTAAGACTAGAACTCTGCTGTGCAGAGAACCATAAGCCATAGCTGATCGTTCCTTTTAAATACCGTAAAATTCTTTTAACAACATTCCAATGAGGATAAGTAGGATTTTTCATAGACTGAGTAACTTTATTTACTGCATATGCAATGTCGGGACGGGTGTTGTTAAAAGAATTTTACGGTATTTAGGCGGTATTTAGTAACATCATGAAATAACTCACCATCACATCTGCTCAGCTTTGGTGATACGTCCATAGGTGTTACATCACAACACTCTCTCCAATCTGAATCGCCTCAGGAAAATACATATTAGTACTGCTCTGATACTATGTTGACACTACACCGAAGAAGACGACGTCGGAGATTGATCGGAAGAATGAACCACAGTGAGAATTTGAGAATAATAGAAAATGAAAAACGTGACCTAAAATTTTGAGAGAAGAAAAAGGGGCTACTTGTTTTATTAATTTGTAAATAAAATCCAAACAGATTACAAGGCTTAAATCGGATTCTTGGGCTTGTGACCCTACTCACCTATTTATACAAGGGAAATAACCACCTAAACATTATTCAATAACAGGCTAACTAAATATTGTTATTGGGTCAAGGACTAGAAACTTCTGGGCCACCTGTCAAGGCCTGAAAACTTCTGGGCTGTTGTAGATTTTCAGCTTCATATTGTTAACACACGAGATATTCAACACTACTCTTCAAGACCTTCCTCATTACATCACTTTTAATAATGACCTTGCAAACAACTGATTTGCCTCGTCCATCATTCCAATTTACTGCAACTAATTTTTTGTCTGAAATTTTTTTCTATAGCCATCATAAATTCATATAATTTAATGATCTAGTTCAAAAATTAAAGACAAAGATAATAAAAAGAAAATCTAAGCAAATGATGCTCACAATAGATGCCAATGACATGGATGTCAGGGAAATCCAAAACGTTTTGCACACTCGTAGAAATCATGTTCAATCACATCATCAGTACTGCAAGTAAATTTTAAATATAAAATCTTCTCAGAAATTACACATTTGATCCCTTGAAGCATGCCAAATTTATTGGATCTGCAATCACCTAAAAAACCAACAAGAGCTAAAGTGTCGAAATTTTCAATATCCTCAAAAAGACAATTTCAGATGCCCTTTTTGTGGTACCAAACATTACGTTCCCATCCTTCAGTAGAATACTTTTAGCCCCGCAAGATAAATGAATAGCCCTACAACCTCTATTAGTGCTAGCCATCAAGCACCCTTCCATGGTTGACGGGGGATAGAATTTTATAGACAATCCCAATGGTACAAAGTCAAGCTTGAAATTTGTGATAGATCCACGTGTCCCGTTATAAATTTGAAATATTTTTTAAAATTAAATTTGAATAAAAGTAATAGTCACATGATATATGAAGAATTAGATAAAGATATAAAAAAAAATTTTGGAATAATTTTTTTATTTAACTTAGATTTTTTCTAATGTAAATTATTGCCAAGAAGTTCCCCTAGCCGAGCAGATCTTATAAACACGTTATTTTTTATTAATATAACTAATTAAATTCGACTATATTAAAGTTCCATTAATTTCAAAAAGTGTTCCCTAAATTAATTTTCTTTTGCATATTTTATGTTTAAAGTGTGATATTAGATTTAATTTTTTTAAATAAACAAATTAGCTGTGTCTAGAAAATCTCCCTCTAAATCTTAAGAGAGAAAAAGCACACTAATCTTGTGGTCTTTTCATTGATAATCAAATAAAAGTGCAAAAACATTACAACTGAACAATACATCAGATAATATTCAAACACTTGAAGTAAAATTGGAAACTTAAAACAAATATCATATGTATCAATATCTTGAGGAATCTTTGATCTGAGATCAACTGGTGTGGGAGTCCTTGTAAAGGGTGAGTATGAGGTAGTTGGACAAAATCTTCTACCTTTAGCCCTAGACATAATATGTGCATAAAAACATGTTATTGTAGGTCTAGTTTACATTGATAAATTAAAGGTTTTGTCATTGACAGCCATAAGGGCTGTCAATAAGAATTAATAATATTCCTATTGTAAATAATATAGGTTTTATAAAAGAGAAACGTAGTTTCTCTTCTATTAGATTGGTTGATAATTTACAGAAAAGAGAGTCCTATTTATAGGACTTTTTTAGAATACATTAAAGTCCAAGTTAAGTTAACTTCTAACTCTATCTTATAGGTAGATTAGATAAGCAAGACTCCTAAACTAACTCAATTACTTGAGTTATTTACAACAGTTAAAATGCTATAGTATATTCCGTATGACTTACAATCTACACTCTTCCTCATGCTGGTGAGTATACATTGTAGAGTCCCAGCTTAGATGTGAGCTCATCAAAGGTAGTTCTTGGTAATGCCTTGGTGAGTACATCAACAAGTTGTTGATGAGTTGGAACAAAATTCAGCTTCACTGTCCTATTTGCAACCTTCTCAAAAATAAAATGACGGTCACATTCCACATGCTTTGTTATATCATGGTGTACAAGGTTCTTTGCAATACTTATTGTAGACTTATTGTGACATTGGAGTTAAAAAATTCACTAAAATTCATTTGCAATTCTGTTAACAGCCTTTGAACCCAATTCCCTCACAAATTTCTTGTGCCAGAGCTTTAAATTCTGCCTTTGCACTACTTCTTGATACTACCGCCTGTTTCTTGCTTCTCCAAGTCACCAAGTTACCCCAAACTCGAGTACAATACCCACTAGTGGATTTTCTAGATGTAAGCTCTCCTGCCCAGCTTGCATCTGTGAAAATCTCCACCTTTCGATTCTCATTTTTGGTGAAAATCAGTCCATGTTCTGGTGTCATCTTCAAGTATCTCAAGATTCTTGTTACTGCCTCTAGGTGCTCTTCTCTAGGATCATTCTTGAACTGGCTTACAATACTAACTGAGTAAGCAATGTCTAGTCTGGTTAGTGATAAGTAAATCAGCTTACCTGCCAACCTTTGATAGTGTTCCTTGCTAACAGGAACTCCCTTGTTATCAATTCTAAACTTTAGATTGCTCTCCATAGGTGTCTCGATAGGTTTACACCGTAACAACCCTGTTTCAGATGAAAAAATCCAGAATATATTTCCTTTGATTTCTCAAATTGTCGTAGGTCTTTATTCTCAAATTGAGTGGCCAAAAAACCTTTCAACCTGTCTATTTCTCGAGAATCATCATCTGTGATGATTATATCATCGACAAAAACTATTAGGATATTTTTCTTGTTTTAAGAGGAAGTTTTAATAAACATGGTGTGATCAGTTTGACATTGATAATAGCCACATTTCAAGATGGCCTTAGTAAACCTATCAAACCAAGCTCTAGGAGATTGTTTGAGCCCATACAAAGATTTTAATAACCTGCAGACCTGGCCATTTTTAAAATTCCCATTCAAACCATGAGGGTTTTTGCATATATACCTTTTCTTCCAAGGTGCCATTTAGGAAGACATTCTTGATATCAAGTTGGTGAAGAGGCCACTCCTGATTGGCAACAAGACACAATAAAATTCTGATTGTGATAAGCTTTTCTACCGAAGCAAAGGTTTCTCAATAATCAATCCCATAAGATTGAGTAAACCCATTGCAACTAACCTGGCCTTGAATCGTTCTATGCTCCCATTTGCATTGTACTTGATTGTAAACACCCATTTGCAGCTCACTGCCCTTTTTCCTGGTGGTAAATCAGTCACCACCCAAATTTTGTTTTTCTCTAGAGCTTTAAGTTCATCTTCTAGAGACTTACACCACTTAGGATTCTTTAAGGCTTCTTGTACACAATAAAAAATTTGCTCTTAGTCAACATTGGCAGTAAAAGCTTAGAAAGAAGGCATTAGTTTCCCATAGGCTACATACCTTTGTATTGGATGTTTAGTGCAAACCCTAACACCTTTCCTTTGAGCAATAGGTAAGTATATATCCAAATCAGAATTTTCAATTGAAGTAACAACACCACTATTAACATGTTCCATACCTTCATTAACTTCACAAGATAGTAGAATCGGTTCCATATTTTGAATAGTCCTAGGCTGTGTAGTTTCCTACAAAACATACCTCCTTTTCTTCCTTGTGTAAACACTAAGTTCCTTTGTTCCAAGTTGGATCTCTAAAGTAGGTAGGTTTTGTGGAGTTTGAGGTGGATCTTGAGGTAGGTTTATTGAAAAAGATTGAATGTGAGGTGAAGAAATAGGGTCATCAAATTTAATGGGAGGTGAAAAAATAAGGTCATCAAGAAGAAGAGGTAGGTGAACATGCTGAGTATGAGACTGAAATTCATCCCAACTCTCCCCTTGAATTTAAGAATCCGAGAAAAAAAGTGTTAGATTAGAAAAAAAGCGACATCCATAAAAACATAAAATTTACGAGTAATAGGGGAATAACACTTATATCCATTCTTAAGAGAAGAATACCCAAGAAAGATGCATTTCACCGCCCTAGGATCTAACTTGCTTTGATGCTATTTATGGATGTGAACAAAGACAAAGCATCTAAAAACTTTGATAGGTAATGTAATGCCCTAAATCCTAGTCTAGAAGTATTGAAGCTTGTCACCTAAACTGTTAGCTCAATTGAACTTGAACCTAACCTAATTAGGTTAATTAAGGGACTAATCGAAAGAACATGCAATATTAGTGACCAATTTATGATGATCAAATCGAATTAAACAAAAAATAAAGGATTGCATGCTAATTATCTTAATTCCCAAATACCCTTGATTATATCCTTAATTAGTGACTAGTTAAGGGGCAATTTAGTCTTTTCCCAAATCCATTAAAATGGATTGTCATCTTCACCCTCCTTCACCTGTCGAATTGGACAGTGAGTTAGAGAGAAAGAGTGAAATTGAGAGAAAACACCATTGTTGCTAGAAATTGAGCTTGCATTATATGATCTCGAATGGGAATTAAAGCTAGAAGCAAAGTAAGCATGCTCCTATCCTTCTTCATTCGAATAGATAATGAGTTTGGTTGAATTGAGTTACTTGATGTTTGAGTTGAAGATAGTCATTGTTTATAGTTGAATGATGCTTGAATTGATATTATAGTTATGTAAAAGTAAGGAATGAACCCCTAGGTATCATGTTAGAATTGTGCAAATATTGAGTTAGCATGTTCAAAGTGATAGTCGAATGTAGCTGGTGTCAATTGTGATAATTGGTGTATCAATAGAATAAGCACTACAACAATATAGGTTTTTAGTGACAAATTGATAGTGACTAGGAATAATTTTGTCACAAATATTAACTTTTTGTGACAATTTTTTTGTGCGACACTATTAGTATAAGTAATTGTGACATCTTTTTATTTGGTCACTGTAACAATATTAATTGTGACGATTATACTTTTCACAAATGAATTCTCACTATAAGTATACAATTGTGACACAAAGTTCATTGTCACTAAAACTTTGGCACATGATAGTGACGATATGTGAAGTGGTCACTATTATTTGATATTTGTTGTTACAATAAAATTACTTGTCACTTAAAGTTTTACTTTTTTTGTGATAAATTTTGTCACCAATAAAAAAATAAAAGTAATAACAAATTAGACATTGTCACAATGATAAATTTTTTTATAATTATAAAAATTAAAGTTATCATAAATTAGTTTGTCAAAAGGTAAAATATTTCAATAGTCTATACTATGTGTAAATTGTTGTTTTAGTCAATCTATTTTGATCAACTTTAGTCCCTATATTTTTCAAATTTTAAAATTTTAATCATAATCCTCACGGGACACCGACAATATGACTAAATTACAAGGACTAAAAATGATCAAATTAAAAAACAAATATTAAATAAGCAACTTATGTATAACAAATTAGCTAAAATGAAAATTTTACTTAACATATTTAAATACTACAATTCATGTCAGGATCGAAAATTCAAATTTTAAAAAATATAGGAATTTAAAGTGACCAAATTAGAGTACAAAGACTACTATGTGATTTTAGCATAATATATGATAGAATTTTTTTTTGAAAATTTTAAAAGATATATTCCATTTTGATTAGTTTTTTCTTCAGAAAATATAAATAGTTTCTTCAACATACGTACTTCGTATAAGAAACCATAGAAAATTTATTTAAATTATTATTATAATAATTAATGTTATAATTAGTAAACATTTTTAAAATAAATAAAATTAACTTCAATTACAATTAAACCTAAATATTATTTTTCTTTCAAAATAGTATTAGATTTCTTGCCTAGCCTAGTGGATAAGTATTGCACTTTCGCCCTAAATATTCCAGGTTCGATCCTTCTTGAAGCCAGACATTGCATTTATTTACTAAAAATTGATATTTGAATATGCTACATCATCTAATAAAAACTTAAAAGTTTGCTGACTAAAATGCAAAAGCTCCATTAAATTTCAGGGACAATTAGTGATTAGTTTAAACCCTAAATAAAATCGTTACAATTAAAAATATAATTAATTTTTTATTATTGACAGTGACGACATATTTTAGACACTATTTAAATATGTATTTGTGATAGAATGTTTGTCACTAATAAGAATAACATTAATGTCTAAATTTTAGTCACTATTAATAATCTTTTGTGTCAAATAGTGTGGTCATAAAAAATATAACTATTGTGACGAAATCATGAAAGTTGTCACTAATATAATAGTGACGGAGTTATTAGTGACGACTGGTGACGACTTAAAAAAATAGTTACTGTAAATTTTAGTGACTAAATTTAACACTTTTTGTGACTATTTTCAATGTCACTAAAAATGCATTTTCTTGTAGTGAAGGGAAGACATTAACAAGTAATCACCTAGAAGAAATAATGTAAAATGAATAATTGAGGCCTTCATTAAGCTAGGTTGATAGTGAAATTGAAGCAATTAAACTAATAATGAAACTAGTCACCTAGATGGCTTGATTGATTAATAAGGATTATTTTGAGAAAATCAATAAATTCGGGACTAATCTGGACAGAATTAAGGGCTGAAATGTAAAATGAACTGAATTAAGCATGTAAGAAAATTTTATGAAAGTTTAAATTCTCATGTTAGAACATTGTTTAAATGGATTATAAAGCTAGAAACATGACCTAGTGTAAATTGCCTAGAAAACTCTATTTTGGGCAGTAACTTTGAAAAATCACCAAAAATCACATAAATTGAGTTTAAAGGTGAAAATTATAAGGAGTGAAACTTGATTTTTATATTTTCATTAGGAACAAACAGAGCTGAATTCTGAGTTGTATACTGGAAACTGTAAATGGTAACCCCTAGACAGGGCAAACTGTCTAGTAATGTAATTTGACATGTCTTTACACTAAAATTTGTATTAATCTATATAGGATAAAAATATGGGGCATATATGGTTGGAAAGATAATTAAGTTATCTTTCTAATGATGCAAACAAATTTGAATTCAGATGAATAGATTAAAAGATATAGGTAATTTAGTAAGAGGTATGCAAACTGCTAGAAGCAGAAAGACAATGTAGTAATTGTAGAGTAAATATGTGCTTGAATATATGACTTGTCTTGATGAATTGATTCTAAAAATATTTCCATGATTTTGTGTATGGCTTGTTGGACTAAGAAGTAGAGGATCTTGGTGAAGGTACTAGAGTTGGACATCTAAAAGATAAGATAAAGGGGATAGCTCTTCAAGATTAAGCTTGCTTGGAATATTGTGGGTGTAGCTATTAATTGGGTTATGACTTAGGTCCTAACCAAAATGAGCATGTCTACATTCTTGTTTAATGCTTACCATGAAACATGACTAATTATATTTGGTAAACTAAGGGAAGGATGGTTTAAACCAACACTTGATAAGGATGTGATGATATAAGTAGTTATGTGATTCGAATGTATGATCAAATGAATCTTGTTCTTGGCTTGAATTGTTGCTATTTGAATGCTCTTGATATACATGAAGCTTTGTCTTGATTATAGGTTGCCATGACTTGCTTAAATGGTATGCTTGTTGCTTAGAAATGCCTAGTAAGGCTTACTTGATGATACATGTTTAAATGGTTATAAAATCTTGTTATAATGAACCAAGGTTCACTAAGCCTAAGTGTTATCCTAATCTTGCTAAATGTCTATATGAATGACATCTTGAATAAGCTTGCAACATGTCTTGATCCTTGACTTGATTGGTTACACAAACCTTGATCAAATGTTAACTAAACTAAATGATGCCTCAGTAGCTAGTGAGTCATAGGTAGGATGGCATGCTATAGAGTCTAGAGCTCATTGTGTATGGGGGACTAAGGTCTTGGGCTAAGGCCCTTATTGGCGACAGTAGGTGGGATGTGTGATATGGTCACTGACGATAGTAGGAGGACTATAACCGGTTACTTGTTTTGGCGATAGTTTGGTTGGTGACTCGATTACCTAGACTTGGCTAAATACAAAGGCCTAATCTTGTTTTTGTAAAGTGTGAATATCATATGTTACATGAAATGAAACCTGAATTGTTATGAAACTTGAATTGATCACCTGAATCTTGAATCTTGTTAAATTGATTTAAAATTATGTAAAGCTTGCTTAAAACATGATACATGTTATGAAACTTGATTTGGTTGTTTGGAATCCTTGATTTACATGTCATTGTGATGTTACTTGAATTGAAAGAATGATTTGATGCTATCACATGCTTTACTTGGCTTGATATTAAGATACATGATGTTATACATGATCTTGCAATGCTATGTATAATTGTTTGCTAATTCATGACATGATACTTGTTATTGACTAGACCATTCGAATGCTTTAGATGGATAATGACTTGAAATGTTTGAACCTTAGCTAAGTATACTCTTGAATAAAACACACTTGAAAATGAAATGAACTTGCCTAGATAAGGTTGCTACCTCACTAAGTACTTAATTGTACTTATCACTATTGTTTCCATTCTTCCCAATCTACAGGTTAAGTGGATTGAAAGCTATCCTAGAGTTGAGGCAAGGCAAGACAAGTTCAAGCTCATGTACGATTCATGTTACTTTTGTAAGCTTCTAGTTGGTGGCCTTAGACATGTTTATAGTCTAGTTATCATGCATTTTGGATACTTGGAAGGCTTGTATATACTTGGTATGATGTGGTGACGTAAAGACATGTTATTATGGATTGGAACTTGTGGTCTAGTTGATCTAGGTGTTATGTTATGATATATGATTATGGTTGATCATATAGAGTGTGAACTTATGTCTTGAAAGCCTAGAAGATTGTTAAATAGTTTGATTCATGTCTTGAATGCTTGTCATGAGATGATTGATGGTTGTTTACTTGCTAGATCTTGTCTTGAAATGCCACGTTACAATTGAGAATGATATGCTAGGTTTCTCTAGGAAAAACGAATAGTTTGAGATCATGTATGGCTTGTTTCTTGTTGCTATTGACTAGGTTGATCTAGATGTATTATAGATTCAAGTATTAAGGCCATGTTCATGTTTGATTTCTTGTTCTTCAAGTATTCCCTATTCGAATGAAACTAGGAAACTTGATTGGTCCTTGTTGTTTGAACCCTTCGAATGGAATGAAGCATGCCTATCTTTTCTATGTATAATTGATCTTGGGTATTGAATCACATGATTAGAATATAATTCAAGGTATGATAATATGTTTGTTAGTAAATGAAATGTCATGGTTCGAATGCTAAGCTTTGGTTGATCTTGTTATGCTTACATGGTTCGAATGTTTTACTAGTGTGATTAAAATGTTTACACTTCTTGAATTTAGATCATGATGTTTAGGTTGAATAGTAGTAACCTATAAAGGCTTGTGCACTTGTGTTCTAGATTGAATGCTATTGATTCATACTGTTTGGTTGTTTAATTAGAAGCATAACTCACCTATTAGGGGTGAGTTATAAAAAGTTTTAATTGGTTCATGTTTTCCTTGTTTTAGGTAACACTTCTAAGTTGGTTTATAACTAAACCGGGTGAGGGTGTTACAGGTAAGGTACACATCATAGGTTTAAAAATGAAAATGCTTGAAGAAAGACTTCTTTAGGTGACTTGAATCCCAAAACCCAACTTGGTAACCTATTGATAAGATAAGTAGCTGTAAGTAAGGCTTCTCCCAAAAAGGATTTAGGTACATGAGAGGAAAACAATAAAGAGCGAGTGACTTCTAAAAGGTGTTTATTTTTTCTCTCAGCCACTCCATTTTGCTGAGGGGTATCGACACATGAAATAATATGAATGTCACATTTTTCCTTAAGAAACTTAGGTATTTGTAAAAAAACTCACTTCCATTATCACTTTTTAGAATCCGAATTTGGCTGCCAAATTGAATTTGAACCATCATAAAAAACTGTTTAAATATACCCTCAATTTCAGGCTTGTCTTTCATTAAAAAGGTCCAAGTGGTCCTTGAATGGTCATCAATAAAAGATATAAACCACCTTGTCCTATTTACATTCTTGACTCTAGAAGGCCCTCATATGTCCCTTTGAATGAGTGAAAAAGGGTTGAGAAGGTGTATAAGAAGATGGAGGGTATGAAGTCCTTTTATGTTTTGCAAATTGACATATATCACAAGTAAAATTTGTAGGACTTTTATTAATAAATAACTTGGGAAATAATTTTTGAAGATAAAAGAAATTTGGATGGCCTAATTTGTAATGAAATAACAAGACATCACTATTTTTCAAAGTATAGTATTGAAAAGGTGAACAAATAGATGAAAAAGTGCAACTTGGTTGAACTTGTTTCTTAGGAAGAGTTTGATCCTTGATGATGTAGAGTCCACTACACAGCTCAACACTACCAATATTCTTCTTCGAAACCACTTCCTGAAAAACACAGCCAGAGGAACTAAATTTAGCAACAAAATTAAAATCCCCACATAATTTGATAACTAACAAGAGGTTGCATTGTAAGTAAGGAACATAGAAAACAGAACGAAGCATAATAACAACATTTATAACCACAATGCCTACCTTTTTTACTGTTGTTAAGGATCCATCAACAATTTTTATATTCCTTTGTTGAGGCTATCGAGTAAGGCTGAGAAATAAATCTTTGCTCCATGTCTATGGTCAGTAGCACCGGAGTCCACTATCCAACAATTTTCAATAACTATAGAAAGAAATGAAATACTACCAATTGAGGTTGGACAAGTGGTATTTGGATAACCAGAAGTGGTCATTTGGCTGATCAACATATGTAAATATTCAAGTTGTTGTTTACTAAAGATGGCCGAGTTCTGTGTGGTTGCTATACGGGCTGTCAAATCTTTATGTCGCCTCACTCCATGAGGCTTCCAGTCTGCTGGCTTTCTATAAAATTTTCAGCAAGTTTCTTTAAAGTGGCCCACCTTGTGGCAATGATCACACCAGGGCTTTCCAGGCCTTGGTTTACTATTGGAGGAGACATGAGTCACAAGAGGAGAGCCATCAAGAGGGATAGAGTTAACCAACATTATGCTTCTTTTGCTTTCCTCTCTTATTACATGTTGAATCGCATGAGTGTTGGCAAAAGGGGTAGAAAATGTATTGGAAATGTAGTAAAAACAATGTTAAAGATTGAGTTTTTTGTGTGCAAGTATACATAGTCGACAAGTAATACATCAATAAGCTGAGTATTGATCCCACAAGGATAGGCAAGAGTTTAATTGCTTTTAATGTTTTCTTGTTGAGAAAAAAATGATTTGTTTTGAAAGTGGTTTCGAAAACAGTTTAAAAGAAAAGAAATGAAAATAAAATAACGTTAGCAAGGAGAGTGTTTAAATGAGTGATGAGCATTGACAAGGGATGCTTGGTTTTCACACTATTCATGCCATGACAGCTTCTAATAATGTTATGCCTTGGCATTGTTTGCCTAGCAGATTCAAATTGATAAAGCCTCTCTCGATGGTCATTGCCCTAAATTGATTGTGTAAAACCCCCTATATCTATATAGTGAATGTTTTTTTTTTCAGAAACCAATTTGATTAAGATCCAATATATTCTCCTAAGGGGTATATTTCACTTCTGAAGTAAGTTCTTCTACTTGAACATCTTCTCTCGAAGCGTCTCGCCTTAGTATCCAACAACTTGATCGTTGCCACCCAAGTTTGTAAAGATATTGAGGTGCAATAGGCCAACAGTGTCAGCTCTAGCATGGCATAGTATTTAGGAAACAATAAAGTATGTCAGATAGAAGAAACAATGTTGAAGCATCTTCATTATTAAAAACTTAACATAAAACAACGTTCAACGCAAACATCCCCTATCAACTATTAAATTAGTTAATGGTGAGGGTATCAACCGAAAAACCTTCAACATTTTGAGAACACATCATCATTAAAAATAAAATAACTAGAAAAAGAGAATGGGCAAGAAGGGGTCTCTCGATGCAACACTTCAAGATCCAGGTTGTCGGTCAAGTAGGTCGAACCACGTCTCCTTGGTGCAGTCGGTTGTCGATCATCTCTCTCTCTCTAAAAAACTCATCTCGTTCATTGCTTGCTTGACCGGTCTTTAAATAGGCGTGCAAGGAAGACTAAGATAAGCCTTTGCATTTGAAATTTGAATGCGCAAGGGATGAGGCTTGTGATCACCTTTATCCAGATTTGAAGTGATAGGCTAATAAGGTGATAAGCTGATCAGGTGCTAGGGCTGATATCATATTCTGTTGCTGTTTGACAACCAAGCTTCGCACAGTTTATCCGCTACTTTTTGGAGATTGATCCATTTGCTATTTTCTTACAGCCTGACTTGTTTCTATTTTTTCGGGTTCAACAGCTACTTGGCTTGGCATCAAATTCCTCTTCTCTGCCAACCGGTGTTTGGCATTGTTTGGTCCATTTGTGCCAACAACATCTCAACATTCTCTTTGGCATTTTTTCCTGTGCTACTCTTTTCTGCCAATAGCTATGTCAATCTTGCAAAAATTCCAACAAAACAACACTTCACACCGGCATAGACAAAAATCTAAACTTTTTATGCAAACACGTGAATTTAACATCTAAGTGTAACTAAATATAGTCTAAAGCAAGCAAAAGCATTGTAAGAATGGCATAAAAAACAATACTTTTGAGGAGGTAACATTACCTCAGAAAACAAATCATTGATTGAGGTTAAAGCATAAGAACTGAATGAACATCATTTCCAAAATGTATTTCTGATCAAGAAGAATTTTCCATAAGCTAGGTTGAGGATCGAAACCTGCTCAGATACCATGTAAATAATATATGTTTTATAAAAGAGAAAAGTAGTTTATCTTTTATTCAATTAATTGTGTAACACCCGTGTTTTGGGGTTAGGAGTTAGGCGTGTGCGTGTTTGGTTCGAGTCATCAAAATCAATTTAATTTAATTAGACCTTAATTTTGAGTTAAATAAGATTTAACATTAATATGGTGGCATTTTTGTAAATAACTTGAAAATATTGAAGACCACTTTTTGAATCAAAAAGAGAACAAAAAAATAAAGCTATCTTCTTCCCCCTTTTTCCATGCCAACGTGAAATCAACACAAACCCCTCCCAAAACCCCAATTCACTATTCCATTCAATCTCTCCACAATAGCGGTCACGACAGACCACGAACCTCGTCTCCACACCTCATGCTCCGCAACTTGCCTCTGATCCTCAGCTGCCTCCAATGCTGCCACGACAGATACCTGCAAAAGTAACCAAATTTAGCAGTATCTGCGCAGTTTTATCTAAATGTGATGTTGAAGCAAAACTTAACCTAAAATGTAGTTAAAAATGCTTGAGTGCAGTAAAAATAAGGATAAATGAGGGGTAAAATATAGAACTTTTATGCACTGATCACACCCCCAAACTCGAATCTTTGCTTGTCCTCAAGCAAATGCAACCTAACTAACATGCATGCATACATACATATATATTTTTTCTTGGCTTAAGTCAATGAACAATCCTTACCCACATACATGAATATAGACTTCCCTAGCAACTAGAATATTATACTTAGCTTATTTAGAGTTTTAATCTTACTAGAGCCAGTTTCGGGCACCTCTAGTTAATTTCTAGAGCTGGTGATAGGCACATCTAGAAAATTTTCTTTTTCTACTTTTACTAGAGCCGGTGATAGGCACCTCTAGTCACTTTCTAGAGCCGGTGATAGGCACCTCTAGAAGTTTCTCTAGTTATTTTCCTAGAGCCAGTGAAAGGCACCTCTAGGACTAACATGAGTTCAAGTCTTTTCTCCTATAGTGGCTAAGTTTTCTATTCTAAGTATGCTGGAGAAAGTCTTTTATCAAGTAAGTCACAAAGTGTTTCAGTTTTTCAGAACTATACTAAGGCTCTACTTACTTCCTAAAATATTTTTAAGGGGCTGTCACGACAAAGATGACAACATCAGATAATAAAAGTTCAATACATTAAGCCATTTTTTAGCATAAAAAATAAATGTGACACAATTAAAAGTAAATGCAATATTATATTAATAATTAGGAGGACTGCCTACCCCCAAACTCAAGGGTTGCATTGTCCTCAATGCATGACACAAGACATAAAAATGAAAAACAGAAAATAAAAATGACAGAAAAGTGAAACATCACAAAAAGATAATATATATAGCAGGCGACAGAAAAAAAATTAAGTTGTGCGGTTGTCGTCGCTGCTGCTGGAGCTTTGGATGAGGATCTGTCGGCGGGCAGTCTCCTTGAACTTTTTCGGAGGAGTTGTGGGTGCTGCACTGGGAGTTGGAGACGCGGAGGTTTCCTTCTTCCTTGCGTCACTATCTTCACTGCTGTTGGCGGCAGTCACTTTGGAATTCATCTCAGGGAGTATAAGTGCTGTCGCGGCAGGGGTGGAGGCAGAGCTTCCTCGGGTTGCTTGTATCATCATTGCAAGGGTTCTCTCTGTTTACCTAATAACACAAACAAATTAAAAACTAATATCAAATTTCTAATTCCTAAAACAAATAAGATAAAATAAGATAAAAATAAAATACAATAAAATAAATTAAGTTAAATTAGTAGTGCCTTGAGGGGCATCTCCTAAAGAAACTGCTCCCTATTCTATTGATGCTTGAGGGGTCGTTTCCGTTACTTCTTGAAGTCCATCCGTACCCTCCATCTGGTGATTATTCTCATGGTGGGGGCTCCTTTCTTTCTCTTCCCTTTGTAGTCCATGAAGTCCTCCCTTCTTGGTAATGTTTCTGAGGGTATGAATATATGATTAGAAAAAATCAAATTGACATTCGACCACAAACGTACCTTGTTTTTGTTGAATGTTGTTGTGGTTGAATGTAGCCCTTGTTGTCGTGTCTGCTGCTATGGCAGCCAGTTATTTTGACAGTCCTTTATCAGGTTACTTTGCAGGTCAAGGAGACATTGGAAAGTACCATAACTCTCCATATCAAATTCTGTTGGCCACTCGTAGGTCTCCATCAGTAGAGACTTCGATGATTCTGAGTCCACCGGTGTTGGTTCCTCTAATACCTGCAATGGAATTTGTGAGTTTTTAATGAATTCAAAATGTTCATTTATTATCTGCTCGTATTCCATTTGTGAGGCATTGTCATTGGGTAGCTCTTTTAGGTGGTCGTGTGATTGCCATGACAGGGATGGATGTGTGCAATCTTGGTCGGGCATAATCAAGGTAGTGGGTTGAGAGTTTGCCTCGGATGTGGTTGCCGCAGTGACATTCTCTTGAATTTCACTTAGCATTATTGTGTTGTTTCTCTATTCCGGCTCCTCGATCATTGCCATGGCAAGTTGTTGCTCAGACTTATCATGTGTTGGGTATTCCTTCACATGGGCATCCTCGTCACCTTGCCTCAGGATTTCAAGTTCATTCGTGGCATGAATGAGGACCGGTCTGCTCAAGAGTGCATCCATCTTAGCGATACTTGCGTTCGTAGAAGCCGATAGTTTTTGCATGAGTGTCACGAAGGCTTGAAGTGTACCTTCTAAGGAATTCGTTTGCTCTTGAGGAGGACTACTTTCCCACGGCATGTCAGTTTCTTCACGGTAATTTCACCCGAGATTTTGATAAAAATAGAAAAAGAAAAAGAAAAAAATAAAAATAAAAATAACAATAAAGAGAAAAGAAAAGTGCAGAAGTTAAAGGTAAGAGTATGTTGCCAGTCCCCGACAACGGCGCCAAAAACTTGTTGCGTGTAAAATAGTCTATCGCAATGTAGTGCATGTGTACACGTCGCAAGTAATAAAGTGATACGGAGAATCGGATATCGTCTCCACAGGGACTGTAATACTTCTATCCTTTAACTATCTGCACAGAAGAAAGAAAGAGTTTTAATAATTTGATTGAAGAGTGTCATGAATAAATCAAGTAAAAGAGAAAAATCAGAATTATAAAACAGGCAGGAATTGAATTGCTCCGTAGTGCAGGTATTGCACTATTCAAGGACTTCTATTCTGTGTCTGGCTCCTATCACGGCAGCACCTGTCGTGGCAGCGGCCAGTTGCTGTCGCGGCAGCGATAAGCAACTCAGTTTCATCAAGTTCGGCAAGAATCCCTGGATTGACTTGTCCTATCCCTAGGTCCAAGTTCTATCGATGAACATGTCTTGGATGATACCTCCCGGCGTGAATCGAAGTATGAACATCAATGTTTATGAATTCTTCCTTAGCCGCTTAACCTCGTCCTATCCCTAGGTTCGAGATAGTTCAACCATAAACTGGAAAACCAGTACTTACTCCTTTCGTATACTTAACTCTCCCGATATTAAGTAAATATATAATCTTACAATACTCTCCCGATGCTCTTGTAAGATGTTGAAACCATAATAACCAAACTTGAAGTTTTATTTCACCGGATAAAAAAATCCTAAGAACAGACAACCCTTACAACTACTTTACAATATCAACCACAAACCCTATGGAGAACTAGAACATTAGATCTAGCCGACTCCCAAACTCTTTTCTTCTCTCTCCCCCTCTCTAGATATCTCTATACCCTTACATACATGGTTATATATAGGCAAAGATCTAGTCTAAGTCCTTCTTGGAGTAGAAGTTCTTCTTGGAGTAGAAATCCTTGTTCAACAAGTAAAGATAAGTTACTTTACTTATTGATCCTTGATCAGCTCTATGCTCCGTTCCCGGCCTCAGAAAAATGCAAGATTGGGCTCAATGGACTCAGAAAAATGTCCTCTATCAAACGAGACCCATCTTGACTATGTCGGAGTATTGCCGTCCGGGCGGCATTCTGCGGCGGCATCGTCCTTGGTGGCAATTGGAACTGCTTCAGTACAGCTACTTCTGCTTCTAGTCTCCAAAAATATGCGAGTGGCCCACGATAGTCTGGCTTGAAATCCTCTATATGTCGATCTCCACTTCGCGTTTTCTACCTCAGGTGTCTTCACCGTCGCCCCTTCTACCACAGCAACGGTCACGACAGACCACGAACCTCATCTCCTCACCTCCTGCTCCGCAACTTGCCTATGCTCCTCAGCTGCCTCCAATGCTGCCACGACAGATACCTGCAAAAGTAACCAAATTTAGCAGTATCTGCGCAGTTTTATCTAAATGTGATGTTGATGCAAAACTTAACCTAAAATGCAGTTAAACATGCTTGAGTGCAGCAAAATAAGGATAAATGAGGGGTAAAATATAGAGCTTTTATGCACTGATCAAAAGTCATGTTGAAGAAAAGTCAAACGGGAATCTAGGAGTATTTAATGATCTTTTAATGAGTTGTAATCATACTCTAACTAGTATTCCTACCCTAAACTGACTTAGGCATAGGCTCATCCCCTATATATTTGTAATCGACTTGAAGGAGAGAACACAATTGAGATTTGAGAGAAACTTCTTGTCGAAACCCTAGTGTCTTCCAAACCCCCACCATGTTCTAAACCTTCCCTAGGGCTAAAGGTTGGTTGTGTAGTAGTTGTGAGAGTCTTGTTGTATTTGTTTAGGATTTTATTTTTGCAATAAAATTCAAGGTTTGTTTACTCTTGGTTCTTCATTGTCGCAATCTTTATCGGGAGAGAAGAGGGCTGCAATTTATTTTTTCAATATCGAGAGTGTTGAACTCACAAAACGAGTAAACACGATTTTATCCAACCATAGGGTAAAGCTACTTCGACTTAGGGATAAGTTAAGAAGTTCAGCGGTTAAAAGAGGATCCACAATCAGTTGGTGTTCGCCCTTAGATTCATGATGGGAGGTATCCTCCAAGACGTGTTTGCTAATAGTACATCAAGCTTCGGAAGAAGAGGGAGTCATAGAAGGGAGCCTTGCCGAACCTTGAATCATCGCTTAATTACCCATGCAATCTCACACAACTCAACTGAGGTGGGCGCCTGCCAAGGCATACTTGTGGGCGGTGGCTGGAGTTGTTAAGTTGATCAGCAAAACTATGCCGAGACAGTATATCAATTCTCCACACTACGAAACATCCAATACTGGCCCATTCTCTCACTCTGGTTTCTCAATTTACTTTACTTGTTTTAGTTTATCTTCATTCAAACCAACTTCTCGTATTTGTGTTTTTATTTTATTTGTGCAAAAAAGTGAACTTCAAAAAGCTGTCACAATCCATGTAGAGACGATATCTTAAATACTATAACTTGGCACCGTGTGCACTTGCACGCTAATTGCACTTCACTTTTGCACGCAACAAGTTTTTGGCGTCGTTGCCGAGGATTGGCGTACAACTTTTTGTTTTTATTTTTCTGCACTATTTCCTTTTTCCGTTTAACCCCCTGGTTTCCTTTGGTTTATGACCAGAGCCAACCAGAAATCACTCTTGCGAGATTATGATCCAGAGTCTGAACATACTGCACACAAATTAAGACAAGCAAACAAAGAAGCCATGGGTGATCAAGAAAATATCCAGGACCAGCAACTACCGCTGCCCCCAAGCAATAATGCCACGACAGGAAATGACATACAACTTCTTGCCGCTTGACGGTTAGTTAGAGACTACCTGGAGGAAGATCTTAGAATGCTAAACTCCCGCGTGATCGATCCTGAAATAGAAGTGGACCACTTCGAACTCAAATCTGTCATGTTCAACATGCCGAATACGCTTGGACAGTTTGGAAATTCTACCACCGAAGATGACCGCCAGCACATGAAGTCTTTCCTGGATATCTGCAAGTCCTTCAAGATCCATGGAATTCATCCGGATGTGATGCGTCTCGGATTATTTCCCTATTCACTGAGGGATAGGGCAAAGACTTGGTTTAACAGCCTACCACCAGAGTCCATTGAACCTTGGACAGAATTATGTAGAGATTTTTTAGCTCGCTTTAATCCTGTCAATTTGACTAATAAACTGCGGACTGACATCACTACGTTTTGACAGGCAGATGAACCAATGTACGAGGCATAGGAGAGATACCGTGAATTGTTGAATAAATGCCCCTCCCATGGGTTTCCATAATGGATACTATTATCTATATTGTACAATGGTGTGAACACACCAACAAGGATGATGTTGGATTCCTCTGCCAACGGTACATTGCTCAGCAAGGAGCCCGCCGAAGCAATTCAAATTTTGAACAGGATGGCCAAAAACGACTATCAGTTTCCTAATGCCCGCCGAGGCGGCATAAGAAGGCAGGCCACAACAAACGAGCTAGGAACATCAGATGCACTCGTAGCACAAGTCGCTCAGTTTTCGGAGATGGTAGAAGCAATGCAAGGGCAGAATAATACACAACAAATCAAAGCAATTGAAGCCTTTTGCGACCATTGTGGGGAGACCACGATTCATCTGAGTGCCAAAAAGGGATAGAGACCAGCTGCTTTGTAGGAAACTTCAACATGAACAACAACTCCATATCAAACACCTACAACCCTGTTTGGAAGAGGCACTCGAACTTCTCATGGAGTAACTCAAACAACGCTTTGAATCCAGTTGCTCAGACGAATCGATCACAAGGATTTCAGCAGACGATGTCGCGACAGCAGCCGCCGCAACAGGCAGCACCAAGTGCCTTGGAGCAGACTCTAAGTTCCTTCATGACTCAGACATGTACCTATATGTCCAACATGGATTTATTTGTTAAAAAGACTGAAGCTTTCATGGACAGGACCGAGATCAGAATGCAGAATCATGAGGCAAATTTAAAGTCATTAGAGACTCAAGTGGGACAATTTGCTCAAGTTTTGAACACCATACCTATGGGAGGATTGCCCAGCAATACTGAAGTCGCAAGAAAACCCACTTACGAGTAGTGTAAGACCATCAATTTAGTCACCCAGATGGAAGCAAACAAGCCCGTTGTGGCAGACCAAAAACTATCCGCCCCAGCAGACTCTCACAGTGCCACCGTGAAACATGAAGATCCTACACAAAAGATGAAACACCAGAAGCAGGATCACCAGTTCAAAAAATTTCTAGACATTCTCAAGCAAGTGCACATCAACATACCTCTGGTGGAAGCCATACAACAAAGGCCTAACTATGCAAGGTTTCTAAAAGATATGGTTTCCAAACGGAAAAGAATCAGGGAGTTTGAAACAATAGCCATGACAGAAGAATGCATGACCATGCTGCACAACAAAACACCGCCCAAACTAAGAGATCCAGACAATTTCCTCATACCTTGCGCTATTGGGAGCCAATATGAAGGGAAGGCCTTATTCAACCTTGGGGCAAGCATCAACGTGATGCCCAAAGCAGTGTTTGAAAAACTGGGGATTAGAAAAGCTAAACCCACCACCATCATACTCCAGCTAGCTGGTCACTCTTACGTGCAACCGGAAGGAAAGACCGAGGATATCTTAGTAAGAGTAGACAATCTTATCTTTCCGCAGATTTTGTAATTATGGACTGTGAAGGAGACGACAAAGCACTCGTCATCCTGGGAAGACCATTCGTAGCCACAAGAAAAACTCTAATTGATGTGGTGAATGGTGAGCTTACTATGAAGGTGGACGATCGACAAATTAAATTGAATGTCCTACAACACTTGAAGAAGGTTGAAGATAAAGAAGAATACCAGGACATCCATGATTCAACAAACACCGAACCCAGTATTGAGCTAGAGCACTCTAGCCACAACCGCCCGGGCGGGAAACTTGGCAGCACCAAAGATCGAGAGAAACACAAGGACCCGCCCTGGCAGAGGGTGAAGCAGAAACTGCAGCTAGGGTTGTAAAAACAAGTCAGAACCTGAAAACCTGCCTGAAACCTGCTCGAGTCAGAACCTGATTTAACCTGAGAATTCGATGACCCGAACCCGAACTGTAACTGACTGTTGCTAACCCGAACCCGAGTTGAACCTATTACTGTAGCAACCGAACCCGATCTACGTTCGACTGAAAACGACCCGAACCCGAATCTGACCTGTTAATTTTGACCTGAAACTCGACCTACATCTGACTGAAACAAATCCGAACCTGAGACCGACCTGGCAAATTACTTGATATTATCCGACTGAATCGACCCGAGATCCGATTTTACCCGACCTGTTATTTGACCCGACCTGTTTTGAACCTGAACTGTTGTTACTTGTTGACCTGAACTAATGTAGACCTGGATAAAAATGTTAAATAATTTAAAGTGTTAAATGTTCATTATAAACTTAATAATTTTTTAATAGATTATGTTAGTTTCATTATACTTAGAAATTTTTTATCTTACATTATACTTAGAAAATTGTCTTAATTTGTTAACTATATTATGATCATTAAATTAAAATTTTATTTTATTAAAATTTTTAATTATAATTATTAAATTAAAAATTATTTAGCTTTTAGTTTAGGGGGATTTTTTTTAAATTGGTGGGGGAAATTTAATAGGGAAAAAATTAAATTGGCGCCAAATCCAAATGATTTGGGGATGGGAATTTAATTGAAAAGAGGGGGAAAGCAAAAGGCTTGCCGCCTAATTTTTTATTTAAGGGTTAATCATCCTTTACGTCCTTCCTTAATTAGATGCTTAGAGTTTAGGTTTTTTAGGGTTTAGTTTGTTTCCTTTTAGTCCTAACTTTTGGTATAGTTTCTTTATATTTCATTCAATTAGGTCATGCTTCATAAATTGATTAATTATTAAGTCTTTTGATTTGCTTTAAATTTGATTTGGTCCTTGTACAAAATTTGATAATTAATTGGCTTTAACAATTTGAATAATTTGCGAATTAGGCTCTAAGTAATAATTTAGTTTAATTTATTTTCAGGATTTGTCTTTTTTATGTTTTGATTTATTTCGTTTGTTAGATTTATGGGTTTATGTTTGGGGTTTAGTGGTAAATGTGTGTATTCTAATTATTAGTGATTCGTGTTCATGAAAGTCGTTAAATAATTAACTCAAAATAAATGACCAACCCAAAGTCTATCGACTATTTATACTAAACTCAAACTTAATACGAATTTGAAACTCGAATTTAGTTTTGGGGTATACATTATATATACATTAATAGTAAACCTTAATCCATGCATACATGTAGAAACCATAAACCCTAATCCATGTATGTATATATATATATGCATGTATAATTGTAGAACCCCTAAACAATAAACTCTAAATTGTAAACCCTAATCCATAAATGTATATACGTATGTATATCATATGTAAGTTAGTATGTATGTATGTATGTCATACACATACATACTAAAACTTACATTCTAAACCCCAAATCCTAATACACAAACATATATATATATATATACATACTAAAAGTTTAAAACTTACATTCTAAACCCTAAACCCTAATACATATATATACATACTAAAACTTACGTTCTAAATCCTAAACCCTAATACACATACATATATTATATATAGATACACATAATACATATACATACTAAAAGTGTAAAAATTACATTCTAAACCCTAAACCTAATACACATACATACATGTATTAATATATATATATATATTAATGTATTTATATATGTATTAATATATATATAAATGTATATATATAATATGTATTTATTAATATATATATATGTATTAATTTATATACATATACATATACATTAATACATAACATACATGTCACATGATACATATCAACACATAACACATTTGACATTACAATTTACACACATATTATATATTATATATATATATATATATATATATATATATGGCAACACACACACATATATAAATGTATTTATATATTACGTTATATATGTATCTATATATAATATAATATAATATAATATAATATAATATAATATAATATAATATAATATAATATAATATAATATAATATAATATATGTATATATTAATGAATATATATATATAGTAAAACTTATCTACATGTATACTATTTTTAGTCTAAATTGACCCTTATTATTTTTATATTTGTAATTTAGTCCAATGTTTAAATTTTAATTTAATATCTTTATTCATTATAGTCCCTAAAAATTTATTTTTATTCTAAATTAACCCCTATTCTTTTTTTATTTGTAATTTAGTCCAATGTTTATAATTTTAATTTAATATCTTTGTTCATTCTAGTCCCTAAAACTTTATTTTTATTCCAAATCAACCCTATCCTTTTTTGTTTGTAATTACGTCCAATGTTTATAATTATAATTTAATTATCTTTGTTTATTGTACTTCCTAAAACTTTATTTTTATTCCAAATCAACCCCTATCTTTTTTTGTATTTTAGTCCAATGTTTATAATTTTAATATAACATATTTGTTCATTCTAGTCCCTAAAACTTTATTTTTAATTCAAATCGACCTTATCCCTTTTTTTGTAATTTACTCCGATGTTTATAATTTTAATTTAATATCTTTGTTCATCCTAGTCCCTAAAACTTTATTTTTATTCCAAATTGACACATTCTTTTTTTGTAATTTAGTCAAGTGTTTTTAATATGATGATATTTTATTCATGTTAGTCCCTAAAATTTTATTTTTTGAAAAAATTGACCCTTTTTTAATTTATTATTTTTTTAATTTATAATTTTTTTGATTTACTCTAATATTTTTAATATGATTCGTATTCGTGAAAGGTGTTAGATAATTAGCTCGAACTTGATGATGAACCTAAAGTCTATCAACTATTTGTACCAAACTTAAACTTAATACGAATTCAAACCCGAAATGAACCTTAAAGCCTAACCCTAACCCCTAAACCATAAACAATGATGATAACTCTCAAACCCTAAATCATAAACCCTCGAATATAACTCCTAACTCTAAAATCATAAACCCTAAAAACTCTAATATGAACCCTAAACACTCAAATATAAACCCTAACTCTTAAATCACAAACCCTACACCATAAACCCTAAACACTTAGACTATAAACCCTAAACAATAATGATAACTCATAAACCCTAATGCAACACCCTAAACCCTCGAATATAAACCCTAACTCTCAAACCCCTAAACCCTAAACCCTAAACAATAATGATAACTCATAAACCATAATGCAACACCCTAAACCATAAACACTCTAATATAAACTTATAATATAACATATAAATATACAGATATATATTATATGTATACATACATAATAATTAATATATATATATATATATATATATTAAAACTTATAAGTTATATAATGTATAGATAATATAATAATTAATAATAAATAATAATTATTAATAGTTTGGGGCTTTGGCCTTTGGGCTCATATCCTACCACCCATTCATTTTAGATGGGCTAAATATTTTGTAGCCCTTTAAATTTAGATATTTTTTTATTTAAGTCTTTTAACTTTTAGTTCAATTCAATTAAGTCCTTAAAACTTTAAATTTAGTCTGAATTGACTCTTATTTATTATTTAGTGTTCATTATAGTCCCTAAAACTTTGTTTTTACTCGAAATTAACCATATTTCAAGTTTTTAATTTACTTTATCATTTTAAATATGAATCATTTATGATATGTTTATTCATTTCTAGTGCCAAATTTTTATTTTTAATGTGATTCCATGAAAGACGTTAAATAATTAACTCGAAATAAATATCGACTACTTGTAGAATTGTATCGAACTAAAAAATAATACGAATTCAAAACCTGAATTAACCCGACCTGAAATGAAACTGACCTGAAATGAACCTGACCTGAAATGAACCCGGACTGAAATGAACCCGACCTGAAGTCTACCCGAGCCCGAATTAACCTGCCAATTACCTGGTTCGAACCCGATCTGTTTGAACCCGACCTGAAATAAACCCGACCTGAAATGGACCCGACCTAAAATGGACCCGAACTGAAATAGACTCGACCTGCAATGGACCCGACCTGTTACTGACCCACACATGACCCGAGTCGAGTTAAAATATTTTTTTGACCTGAATTGACATGTATCGGATTTGACCCGGCCTGACAAGACCCGACCTGAAACCTATCCGATTATCTTTTTTACAACCCTAATTGCAGCAGCCCAAGAAGTGGTTGTGTTGGGAAGTGCATCCAGATGCACTTGTTTCTACAACGATATATAAAAATATTTGCCCTATTCTCGTCCTCGCCCCTAAGTTACAAAGCTTCAACACTCGAAGTAACGTTTGTTTCTACATAAGGGAGACCCTAGTTGAACAATACAACAAACATGCCGATCCTACAAAGGTAAAAAACACATTCATCCCATCAATTCTTGAAGCATTGCGACTCTACAAGGACGCAGGGACCATACAACCCACACCAACTAGTGAACCCTAATTCTACAAATACATGTCCAACTCCTAATAGGAAATCCCTCACCCCATCAATGCCCAAAGCATCGCGATTTTACAAGGACAAGGAAGCCTAAGCATTTCATGAAATCAATAGCATGATAATTCTACAAACACATGAATACCTCCGAGAGGAGATGCCTCTGTGCAAGTATAGAGAAGTCTGCATCCTATGTCAATAAAAACAAGTGAACCCAACACTTACTAAGGGAGATGACAACACTTACTACTTCTACAAATATTTGGGTATCTCCAAGAGAAGGCCTCCACGCTTCTCATGAGAAACCCTCAAAGAGTATAAAAAAAGAAGCCTCCTTCCATAGCACTCGATTCTACAATGGCACGAGATGCCTAAACTCGTGTATGATAATCCCTCCAAAGGTATGAGATGCCTCCATCTAACTGACACCAAAGGTTCCACAATTCTACAAAAATGAAGAAGCCCGTGTTTTGTACTTTCGAGGACCATTGGAAAATATTCACCCCACAACTATTTATACGAACTGAGATTGGCTTCACAAAATATGAAACACTCAAGGTCTGCGCCAAAAAAGGCGCCAATGTTCGCTAAAGTGACCTTTGCAAACAACCTTGTCTCTGATCCTACCACTTTATGACACTCTTCCGACCAAAGGGGGACTGGTGTTGTACCTCTGCCGACACCGCCTCCGTAGGACACCATCACCGCCTCCAATCTATATCGCGCGCCACTTAGAGGTAGCGACCTCCGACAAGATGTTTCCATATCTCCGTGAGTACCAACCTCTAGAAAAACATCAATCTCCAAAACAGGCTAATAATCATAGCCGATGTCCCATCAATTGAATCTACTTCTGCTAGTCCACTAACAAGCTGTCATCGAGTCGAGCCTAACATAGCCCACAAAGGTACCAACGAATAACCCATGACATTACAAGTGTTAGAGAGGTATAAAAGTGTGAGCGCCTTCCCAATAGGGGGATCTTCATCTCCCAATTCTCACTCCGAATCAACAGAAAATATCGAATTGATCTCTAACGACTCTCTGCCTAATAAAAAGCTCAGGTGAACCGCCAAGTTCGTTGTTGACCCCTTCCTTCGATCAAATATCCACCTCCTTGTTTGGTGTCGCCCAAAATCGACATCAATATTTCCATTTATCAACATCATGAATCCAAACATCCAACTTCAAATATATCAGTGTTATTACGGGCACTGGAAGTGCGAGCAACGCTGTTTTTGTCTTGAACTTTTTGTTGAGAAATAGATCAGTTTTGAGCTTCACGTGCCTACCCAAAATTATTTGAGTTTTGACTTAAAAATAAGACTAACCTAACTTACTATGAACTTTTTTTAGTTTTGATTTTAATATTGTGTTGAAAAAGCACCTCTTCGAGTGAGTTCCTTGACTGCAAAAGATGGATCGACTCGCCTTAGTTCCGAGGTTTCAATTAGAGTATTAAGGAAAAATCATTCTTCTTCTTTTGAAAAGAATAACCCAGAAAGATGGGTATTAACCTTCAAAAAAGGAAATGAAACAAAGAAAAATTGCAATAAACAGTGACTTTGGGTAGCACTCATTCATGGTTTCTGTTTAACGTATAACGCAAGGCATGATACATAAAAAGACGCTATCAAACAACTAATATGAAACAAACTCCATTCACAGATTATGCGGCTCTCCATATAACCATAACAATAATCATCTGATAACGAAAATCACATAAAAGAACAAGGGAAAATGCATAATTCTCTAAACGTTTCTAAAAATCAAATTTATTCAAGAAAGTAATCTAGTAAGGAGAATTTCATTGAGCTTTTAGCTTCTCGATTCCGTAAGCGTAGTAAAGATGGTAAAGACCAACCACAATGAAGAAATGAAAGTCGTTAAGTATTCAGATTGCTTTATAAGTTTTATAGCGATTTATTATTATTATAGTAAATAATAAATTCTCTTTTCATGGAAAAATAATTATTTGGGACTAGTTTTGATATAAACAACGCAAAACCATTGTTTTGGATTTATATACAAAGAAGAAGAAGAATGAAACATAAGCAAGTTCATCGCTTTTTCAAGCAAAGAATATGCAACTAAAAAACCTACCTTTACATTTTCATAACAAAAACTGCTGCCCATTGCTCTCCTTTCACTTCCAAAGCCAGGCAACTTTTACCCATGCAACCCCAGTTTTAGCCAAAAGATAGTAGAACTAGATAGCAGCTTTGCCAAAAAAAAGAAAAAAACCCAATAACGTGTTAGTCTTGCGAGGTAGCAGAGTACTCGAAAAGAAGGCGTTTGGAAGGTGCAGATTGTAGGAGCATTCGTAGCCGGCTTGTAAGCTTGTAGATCAAGGTCCACTGCATAGCCATCTCTGAGTCTTTTAGCTGCCTAACTATGGAGGCCTAAGAGAGAGTGAGAGATGAAACCATTAGAAAGCTATATAGGATTTGAGGATAAAACAAATTTCAACATGGTTCAAGGTTTTATGAAAGCCTATTGAGCCACAACCACATGATTAGTGAAACATAATCAAACAAAGCTCCTTCTGCAATATTGATTTCTGGGGAAAAGAAAATCAAGGATGACAGAATTTTAGATTCACCTGCAGACGTTTCCCGAGCTGGACTTCAACTTCTGTACCAAAGGATATATTACTGGCCAAATATTTGAGAGGGTCAGAGGTGGGATCAACAGAGAGCAAACTAGGGATTTGTGGTGCATACACTAGCCTCCACCTGGCCTGACCAAACTCTCCCTTCCCTTCAATTCTTGGCATCAGTGTCTCAAGTGTTGCAGTTGCAAGCTTTTTAAACGCTAGTTGGCCATCACCTTCCAATATGGACTCAGCCAATTGACTCTCAAATACTCTAGCAGCCTGTTCTCAAGGGAAATTTACAACAAACAACTATAGTGCATGAGATTTTTTTTTTTAATATGAATTTGGCAACTGCAAACAGGATGGTTAACTACATTGAAACCTAGAGCAAAAGTTCTACACATATCCAAGCTAACCTTATAATTCCCTGCTGCATAGCACAACTATCTTGTTAGAATAACAAAACCCCATTGACACATAGATCAGACATATGCGTTCAACAAGAATGCAATTACGCAAAACAAACTATATGATATTCAACTTTCACATTACGTCTCAAGCAAATTTGCACAGCATGGCAAAGAAAGATATTCCAGTTCCAGAGTGGTTTGACATAATCCTTCCTTGACAAAAAGCTAATACATTGTATAAAACAAAAACAAGAAATTATCGATCATAGTTTAAGAAATTTTTTTCATTAAATGATACCATAGGATGCAACCCTGGACAAGAGGTTATAACCTACCTCCTTAGGTTAAAAGCGGGACAATGGCTTACAAATCATGATATAGAAGAAACAGATCATTTCAGGGACCCAGTGGAAACACAAAAATGACACAATCAAAGAGTATCTGTTATATGTTACCTCAGTGGATGAGAGAACATCCTGCTCCACAGAATGAGTTGAGGTCATCACCAACTTGTCCTGCCAATTGCTGGCTCGACTTTGAATCCTGAATTGCCATTCCGACCCAACCAAAGCTAAGTCCAACATTGGATCTAGACCATGCTCAGGTTCAAATTTAGCAAGGTTTAGATGTTCCCTCTTAAGCCTCACCTGCATTTGCAGAAGTCAACATCAACATATCAAATTCACTGATAAAACCAGCCCACCAGAAACAAATTCGGAGACAAGAAATTTAAACAAGAATAACCTAGGAGATAAGATCTCACTTGAGTTGCAACAAGATTCACATCACCATTCTCAAATGTCAAAATGCCCTTGGGTTTAATCCATTTTGGATGAGCCAGGCCATTCAACTCGAGTTCCCCGCTAACAGCAAAGTTAAGAATCAAAGGATAAACTATCCTCAATTCTGGTCCTAAAACAATCCTCAAATCACTAAGGCGGACATCAAGACTTGGTTTAATGTTCACTTGCTCTATCTCCTTCTTAACTTCACCTGATTTAGCTGCACAAAACAATAAATGGTTCATTTGGATGATCAAAAACCAATAACACAGATAAATTGGCATGCAACAATAGATAAAAAGGCTGCAATTTCACAGAAATTCAGTAAATGTAAACGGATGGTATATCCTTTCTCTTCATTTCAGGAAATTGATATCATGTCTTATTCTCTTTAATAAGAAGCTTCACCCACTCATTACCACCCTAATTTGTGCAGAAAATAAGAACAAAAGATAAAGATTGGTTTAAGGTCAATAGAATTGAAACGCAAGACATCCCGGTTTTAGAAATGAATAGACAAGCTCGTGTACCAATCACTTCTAATACAAATTTGACCAATAGAAAATTCATAAATCACTGACTTTTTTTTCTAAATTAAAGATTTGTTTATGTTTAACTTCGGATTGATGTAATCTCACAAGTAAATGGGTGATAAATGCAACATCATTTCATCAACTAATAGGTGCCAATATTTTTTTTTCTATATTAGCCTTGAAGTCTTATCCAGTTCTTAAAAAAGAAACATTTCAACAATATCTACAGAAAAGTCCAGAAAAATCATATAACAAGTAGACATAATTTTTATTTAAGTATCCAGTGAGTGCAAGAGGAAACGAGATGGCATCAGAATTGAAAATATCGAATAAAGTATACTACCAGAGAGTTGTGCGAGTTTGGTCCTTGAAAAAGCAGGTTCAGAACAGAAAAACCGTGAGACATGTGTAGAAGCAACTGCTTGATTGATTCCAGCACCTGGAAGCACAGACTGGTTTGATGCCAACCTAATAAAAGGTGCAGGTTCACTACCCTTATCATGGGGCAAATATGCCTCTCCATGGCTCAATTTAATATTCCCCGAGATGTTTGGCTGCAGTATGGAACCGGTTATGTGCAATTGACTGTCAACCTGGCCACTGATTTCAGCAAGATGTCAGTTCTCCGCGTAAGTTAGTAGCGTGTAAATACTGAGTTCTAATTCTATTTTAATTAGTAGTTTATTTGTATAGGAACTCTAATTTTACTAAGGATAAAAGACTAACTCTATAGAAAGTCTACTATAAGTAAAACTCTTGTATTGAGTCTACAAGAAAGACTCTACCTCTATATTTATTTTATTCTTCTTAAGAAATAATATAGACAGAGAATCGTCTCTCTTCTCTACAATTCTCTATTTTCTACACTCCGCAATGAACATGCAATGGACTGGTTTGGATTGGAGTCCAAACCATTACAAATTACCTTAGGAACCAAACCAAACCAACCTGAAATAATTTAGTTTAACCTTCAAACAAAGTTAAAACATGAAGAAAAAAATCATTCTAAGGTTCAGAGGGTGTACTGTGGATAAGGAATCCCATCTATTTCAATGTAATCCTGCTCGCTGGTTAGATTGCAAAGAACCAAGAAAAATGAAAATGAATATGAAATTGAACCGCTACACAAAATGAGACAGAGATAGGCCTTCATTATTTATTTTGAGAGAAAATGATATAGCATAAAAATATTCCAAAGGAAGAAAGATTTACCTTAGGATGTTCTTTGCCCGTACTTCGAGAAATTCACATTTCAAGTCAATTTTATCACCCAGGGATGCCTCACTTGTTCTAAGTGGCAAAATCCCTTTTACAAGCAGCTTTTCCTTTCTGCTAACCCTGCTCTCCAAGGATGCAATGCATAACTTATTTGCTTCCACATTTACAGTTCCACCAATGTTTGTAAGCGGTTTTCTGAGTACTGGCGAATATATAGATGCCCTGTGGAATGACGCAGATCCATCAAGCACGGGCTGTTCAACCGTGCCTCTAACCTGGCGATTAAAAGAGTTGATAGTTAATACTAAACAAATCTAGCTTAATTATGCAAATTTTTCATAAGTGATTAGGTAATTTCTTCAGCTAACCCACCTGCAGCGTGATATTAGCATTGCCATCAATCCAGTCTGCATAAGGAGATAATGCTGTCAACAACATCATGCCCCCATCCTTTATGTCAGCATCTATTCTAACTTCTCCTGCATCTAAGATGTTCCAGTTGAAACCTTTAAGGCTTTCTGCTAACAGAGCATTCCCACCTTCTTCTGTTCTCTCTAGAAAGGTTATTTTCTCACTAGCTTTATCAATTGACTCCTTATCCCTTTCTTTCACCCAGCCAGGGACCAATGCTCTTCTGCTTTGTTCTGTTTCTGTTTTTTCTTCCTCAGACATGCTATTTTGGACAAAAGTAACAGGAATACTTCCCTGTATGTGTACATGACCATTATGGATGATTGGTTCAAATCTGGCATTGAACAGAAAATGGCTGCTTGAGGTTAGCGAAACAACACCTTCAGCTCGCCCAAGTTCGGTGCCTCCAACAGTACCACCATGGAGGCTGATTCGCACATCACATTCTGGTTTTGCAAGACTTCCTCTGAGGTTTCCTTCCATGTGTAATACGCCCTTAATAGGAGCCAGCCATTTTCGCAAAGAATAAACAGCTTCAGTGGCAGATGACTCAATAATCTGTTTTAGAGTAGGAACTAGACTGAATGGGAAGTGTAGAACAGAAAAGTCAAGATTGGTTTTTGGCCCCAACAAAGTCCCATCAACATGGATTGTTGCATAATCCAATTGGATAAAACTCTTCTCAAGTCGTAAACCATCATCGTTACTGTATGCACCCACAGCCACAACACGTCGAGTGTTATAGCTTCCCCACTCCCAATCCTTTCCATGAAAGTCAAAGTTCGCCTGAAAATATTTACAAGAACCAATATATTAAAGGAAGTATACTGCATGGTAAAATGTTACTTGAAATGATAAATTGACAATCTTTTTCTTCCAAATAAATGCAAATGGAATTAAAAAATTTACAAGTTCCTGTACGAACTATGAAGTTCAGGGGACAAAATGAGAAGGTCCTTGTAGGAGCCTACATCTCCAAAACCAGCAGCATAAGTTAAAAAAAAAATTAGGCTCTTAAAAGTTGTCAGGTCCCCTCCATTATTTTTTTTACACGTTACTTCCTAATACAAATTTAATCACCAATGAACAAGTATGGCTTTTAGTAAATGATCATGAACAAATATAAACTTGTTTTTCCCATTTAAATAACTTCAAAATAAATATATAATAAATACTTTACGTATGACTGATCCAGTTTCATTATGCGCCACAACAAGAATCTTGACATGTTACTAATTTTTGCACCCCTATCAATCACGTGAATATTTGAAGAACAATAACTTCTTAAAGTTTATTCATCTTATGCATATATGGAAAACTATACCTTTGTGTCTCCATTGCCTCCACCACTTGCATCAAGAGAACCATGCCAACGACCCTTAAGTTCTGCTAAACCTGGGAGGCTTAAGTCTTCAAGAACAACATCATCTGATGCAGTATAATGACCATGAATTACCTAAAAGTTCAAAGAGAGGATAGAAGCATAGAGAAGTATAAGAACTTAATTTTGGTATGTTTCAAATGCAGTTTGTGCCATAGAAGTTACCAGAGATCAGGTATTGACCAAGTACCTCAAGTAAGTCTTGAAGACTCTCGCTATATACTCCCACCGATTGCAAACTTTGAATGAAAAAATCCTGCGGGTAGCATAGAGAAACATGCACGGTCATAAAAAATTTAATTGAAAGGAATAGATACCAGAGAGATCTACGTAATACAAAGAAAACAACTATAGTGCTAAGAAACAGGAAACTTTCAACATAGAGCATTCCCTCACTCTACTCTTATGGAATGTCCATAATGACTAAAAGGAAAAGCAAAATGCCAGTTTACATGCAGAAGCTTGATTGCAATAGGTCATCATTGGGTGGGGGGTGGTTGAAAATTTATACTCATATGCAATGCATCTACTTAAGAAACCATTAGACACTCCATAATCCTCCTTAGATGTTAAGTTCCATCGTTTTGCATGGACAGTTGAAAATTTCTATTAATATGCAATGCATTTACTTTAAATCCATCAGATACTTCATAATCCTCCATAGGCATTAAGTTCCATTATTTTGTTTTGAATGGATATTGTTCTATAACTCAGAAATAGTTTAAGTGCCAATAACATTATGCTTTCATGTACAGACATCAACACAGTTCTATTCTTCATCTTGGACTCAAATTGAATACTAATTTACAGAATATAATATAGCCTAATCAAACACCAATTTTACAGTAAGAGAATTTCAATAATGTTCGAGACCATTTGATATTCTCATTTTTCTTTCTGGAAGAACTTGGCTAGGAAGTATTTAATAAAATTTCTATCATGCAGAATTTTTCTTCTGTGTAAAATAGTTGTGGTGAGTTCTCACGAGTGGCTATGATGCAATCACAAAACTGAATATAATCCATTTCAGTAAATAAATCCAAAAACAACCTTTGATCTAAAACGAACAGCAGGATCTGTACTTCGAGACAAGAGTCTTGCAAGTGGAAGCATCTCAGCAACATCAGCTCGAGGAACGTCCAGTCTCATCCTCCACCTTCCCATGGAAGATATGACACTACCAAGATGGCCAGTCATTGCTCTTTTAAACAAACCACCCCTTCCCTTTTCAGAAAGGTTACTATCCCGGCTGCCAGGCAATACATATTCACCTTGAAGCACATAACGGCTACTAATTTGTTCTAAAACAGTTTTTTCAAGGGTGATCTACAAAATTCATGGCAACCAGTATCATCAGTCACATTGTTTGCAGTGTCTATATCTTGCAATACAAGAGAATAGGTAAGGCGCCTTAGCGATTTAACCTTTAGCATCCAATACTAAAAAAAATGTTTTTGCAAAAATCCAAAATGAAGCAAAAACTCAGCAATTGCTAATATGAGTGATAGATTTTCCAATCACAAGACTTGTAAGATAAATAACCAACATTATTTTTATATATTACAGTTTATTCCAGTCAAATAAAATTTAGTTACATAATCTACAATAGTAACTATAGTACAAATCAGAACAAGGCTGGAGATTAGTTTCAGAGAAAAAATACAAGTTCTTTAAAGGAAAAGTATTAGAAGACACGAGGAGTTTAAAAAAAAAAGAGAACTACATGTATAATGTGAGTTAGTACACGGTAAATAGTGTTTTATTATATAAATAGTATTCTAATTTGTTAGGAATTTTATCCTAGAGATAAGAGACTAATCCTAAAGGAGTTTAGTGCCAGTTAAACTCTTACTATGTTGTACTGAGTCTATAAAACAGACTCCTCCTTTGTATTGAGTTAATATATAAAAATTACAGAGAGAAACTCTTTCTCTTCTCTGTAAATCTATTTTATCTATTTCTACATAGTATCAGATTGAGTCTTGATCTATAAATCTCTCTCGATGGCTTTTCCTTCCGCATCCTCTAGTGCTAATTCATCGATAGACTCCCTTCCAATTGTTGCTAATTTTCCAGAACTCTCTGGAGAAGTAGTCACTTGCCATCGGTTTGAAAGTCAAACTTCCTCGACAAATGTTCTCCCTATTTTTTAGCTACACAAAATAATCCTGCATGGATTATTGACTCTGGAGTCTCTGACCATATAACTGGTAATAGGGTTTGTTTGCTACATTTGAACCTTTTGTTCTCGGCAGCCTATTCAAGGGACTAGTTCTGTTCTTTTCACTGAAAATATAATGCTTACTGGTGTGTTGTTTGTACCAGATTTGAAATGCAACCTATTTTCTGTCAGTAAGCTATCTAAAGGTTTACAGTGTTCTCCGGAGTTTACTGATGATAATTATATCTTACAGGCAATGGACTCGAAGAAGATACTTGGCAATGCAGATTGAACAATGGGCTCTATACCTTTTTTTGGCAAGCAACCCCTCCAATCTCAAGCTTTTTCTGATTTCATATCACCCTCAAAGCAGAATGATGAAATCATTTTATGGCATTTTCGGTTAGGCCACCCAATTTTTTTTTATCTTGCCAAACTTTTTCTTCACTTGTTTACTCATACAAAACCGCAATTGTTCAAATGTCATGTTTTCTCTCTTGCTAAGCAATCTAAAGCTTCTTATTTACCATCTTCTTCTAAAATATCTTGTTGGGCTCGATGGTCACAACCGAAATGTTTGCCAAGTGTGGAGAAGATTGGATTTTTGGGTGTTTTTGTGAAAGCTAAAAATTAAGAGTTAAACACAAGGATTTAGAGTGGTTCGGCTTTTTAACCCAAAGCCTACATCCACTACCTTAGCTTCGTACAAAGGATTTCAACCAAATTCACTATTCAATTTCGTCTCCTTTTCTCGGCTTAGGAGAAAACCGTTACAACGATCAAGCTTTCTACCCAAAGCTTGATCAAACACTCTCTCACAAGAGAAATTCAAAGCAAACTAGAAATTCCTCTAACAGTACCAGACCGTATCAGTACGGGTACTTGAAAAACACTGATTTGGCTACTTTAAAAGCATTTTAAGTTATTCCAAAGCTTTTTAAAAACTCTTAAACATAATTTCAAGTTGTTTTGACTAAAAGCATATTTTAAATTCTTTTCAATTTAGTCCAACGCATTTTTCAATTATTATATCAAAACCTTTAATTCTACACATCTAAACCATTTTCTTTAATTCACAGTGACATTTGGGGTCTTTCTCGAGTGAAGAGTATTAATGGTTATAGGTGGTTCGTGTCTTTCATAGATGACCATAGCAGGATAACATGGACTTACTTAATGCGAGAAAAATATGAGGTTGAGTCTATTTTGTAGTTCTAAGCCTTGTATAGAGTTAGAAGTTTTGTAGTTCTAGGAATCCTTATCCTAGTTGAACTCTTACATGACTCTATAAAAGAGTCTCATGTTGTATCTTTCTGAATTAATCGAATAACATAAAAAGTATTATGTTTTCTACTCTTTCTACACTTACAACAACAAAGCATCAAAGTTTTCACATCGAATTGACAAGAAAAGATATAATTGTGTAGCAACCACGACTAGTAAAAAGCCAAACTTAAAATTGGACTTGGTCAAAGAAATTCCCAATCAAGTAACCATCAAAAAGCATATATAATCACACAAAAAGTTCACGTAAGAGAACCCAATTAACCAGAATAAGAAAGACACATGAAGCTACATATACTTACAACATCACCACTCCATCTAGCAGCCACATCTAAAACTTCACCAAGCACACCGCTGAATTTAGGCCGGAGCACAGATAAAACACCATGACCTCTTCTTTTCAGGAAATTAAGTTGTATTTCTGCCTGAAAGTGAAATCAAAGCAGAATCAACAACCAATTTTAGGTCAAAATCACCAATAACAACTGATATATTAGTGACAGTCATCATCAAACTCCAAAAGGATCCCATCTAGCTTGACATGGAACACAATGTTTCAGGCAGAGACCAGAAACAGCTTATGATCATCAACACTTATTTTAGATATAGGTTATAGACTAACTTTTAGATCCTTTCTTGTCAAGTTAATAAGCTATGCATGTAATCTTCTTTTCTCTCTCCTAAGAGATAATCTCCATTATCTCAATTTAACTTTAATCTCGGCTATTAGATTTAGTTAAGCCTTGATAAGAAGGCCTACCGCCCACATCAAAACTTACCCGTTGTACTGTTCCACGAAGTGAAGCAATCTCCAACTCATCAAGTGGCAAGTGGCGTATCTGCAAACAACACATACACATGGGCATGAAAGTTTCAACTTCATTAGTCCTTTGCTTTCTTATTAAGAACACTTGATAAGACTAATTCTAACAAACTAAAATGGAAAGATCTGAATATACCTCCAAGGTAGCAGAATTCAGAGGGCGTAAACAAATATTAGCTTTCAGTTGCCCCTTTTGAAGAGAAAAAGAGAATAGTTTTCCATTTTGCAAGTTTTCCTCAGAGCCAGAATGCTGCACAACCTCAACTGCAAGACTTTCATCTGGCCTACCTGTGGCATCTAACTGCACAACCAGGGAGAACAAACATTTTCTTATAAACTGAGCAAAAAGAATGAAAAATAGATATACTTGTATACGGTAAGATTACGTCATTACGCTATGGACCTCTACCACAGATATTATATTTGACAATGAAATACTTGACATTCTGAAGGAAACATGTACTTGTATTCTATTTAGCCCAAATAAACAGACTTCATGAGAAAATAAGGGATCTCGATGATGACATATATTACTATTTATTTGACACAACTTTGTGATGCCTTCTTATCTTTTTAGAAATTAGATCATGCACTATGAAAGACCTAAAAGAATTACAACATGGTAGATAAGTATGACATTGATGTTTCTGTGTCAAATTGAGACACTAGATCTCAATGAAAAGAGGCACTTATCTAGTTAGCATATACAGATAGCAATGCATTTTCCAATTAAAAAAAAGAGGAAGAATGAGTGAAGCAGTAAAATAACAAAATAATTAAGCTAGCCACACATGTTGAGAATGGCTAAGACTGCAGTCAATTAGACCCGCACTGATATTTATGCAACTTATAGAACTATCTTAATTTTGATTGATATACATTTTATTTCCCTTTTATGCACCAAGTAGCAGCCATCTTATCCATGATACATTCAATTACGAGGATCCAACAGAAAACTTCACCCCTTGCTCCCAACCCTAATCTTAAGTTATATAAATGACCATTTTGTTGGTTATAAGCTTCGAATATCCACAAAAAGCTAACTACATTAATTAATATACTATTAAAATTGAAAAATAAATAAGCATAGGAATATAAGTTACTAAACTGTTCCCTTCATTAAAATGGAGTCCTGAAAAATCTTTTAATAGAAAAGTTAAGCAATGTGCTTATCAATTAAATAAGACATTGCTATACTATAGGAGTTGTCAGAAAAGCACTTTTTAACTGTGACAACTCTTGCAAGGAAAGCAACAGATTGTACGGATGCATAGTGTCTTGAATAACCCCACAAATTATCAAATATTGCTATGCAAACCAAGTAGGCAACCATTTGAATTTTTTTATATCTCAGGTTAAGTCTAAAAGTTTTCCTGCATCAGAACTGAGTGAAAAATTACAAGAAAAAAGATTAGCAAACTTCTCCACCACCTACAGTTGGCATTCAGTGATGCATAAGAAATCACTTCCAAAATGAAAGTAGACAACAGGAAGCTACAAAAAGCAACTTTAAAAAAAGAGAAACAATAGACCAGTTACAAATAAGACATTCCTATAATATTTAGGTTTTCAGAAATATTTTCAATACTGACAACTTTTGAATGCAACATGCTATAAGGATTAATTGAAGGAGGCAACATTCAACATTGTTTTATCTCAGTTTAAGTCTGAAACTTTTCCTGCTTCAAAACTGATTGAAGAATTACCAAAAATTGAAAAGGCTAGCAAATTTCATCACTATCTGATAAGATTATAATTTGGCTGAGCAAAAAAACAGAGATAAGATTACAATTACTGTCTAAAAAAGATCACCAAAAGAAGACAATAGACACCTACAAAAACAACTTAGTCCTTCCTCACTAACCCAGCCAAAAGGGCCACACTAGGCCATCACCTATTAGGTCCTTATCCCAACTATTCTCAATAAAAGCAACATCCATTCACAGTTTGAACTCAAGTGTTCTTTGGCCTTTCCTCCCCTTGAGACTATTAAGGAACAAAAAATAAATAAACCTCTATGCTATATTGCCCATATTGCAGGATTTAGTACAGCTACGTTAATAGAGCAAACTAAAGTTTTAAGTTCCTCCATCCTCGTGATGGGAAACTATAAGCAGTCTAACAAGACCCTGAACACAAACACAAAAAATGCTGTAGTATCTTAGGGAGAAAGTTTATAGACAATACCTTGATAGAGTCTCGAGATATGCTCAACTTCCCAATTAACTGAGGTGCCAGCATTAACTGATTCAGTCTCAGACCTGAGACTGACAATTCACCAACAAGACTCTGTCTGCTTCTGTTATCCATCACTTTCTCAGGTTGCCCATCGGGACAAAATCCTTGCTCACTGGTAATAGAAGGCTTCAGAACTTTACCATGAAATTTTATTTTTCCAGTTGCTTTCAAATGTGTAGGCCTTGGAGGATCAAAAGTATAAGAAGAGACAGTATTGAAAAACTCAAAATCACGCATACGCAAGTCCAACTCCACTCCTTCAACAATAAACGGCACAGCGATCTTCTCATTGAACTCTTTTCTGTTCAGCCAGTATTCCTCAGGGTATGAAGTTTGAACTTTTGTAAATAAGTCAAAAGCAACAGATGAAGAATTAACAGTAATGCAATTAGGTGAAATCATTATATCTCCCCGAGCATCACTTAATGACCCTTCAGCTTTTGGTGCAGTCCACTTGATATCAAACCTCCTAGGTTCAAAGGGAGTGTGAATTAACAAACTTAAAGATAAGCAACACCAATGAGGAAACAAAAAGAATATTAAGAAATAAAACTAAGTGTCCTCATCAATCAACCCAAATAAAGGAGGCAAGTCAATCGGCTTACGGTTTCAAAAGTGATCCAGAAAGTTTTGTCTCTCCACTTAAATCCCCTAATTTGAGTGGCATAAGATGTACATAACCCGGTACATATCGCTGCATAATCTTGTCAATGGACAAATTTCCTGAGAAATTTACATCCATTGCTGTATCATCTTCCTCACCCTGTGGAATTTAAGTAATTGTACATCAGAAATAACTTTTAAATATATCAGTATATTTGTATTTCAACTGTCCTATCTAGTTATAGCCTTATAAAGAGCACAAATGCTAAGATTTTAAAAAACGCCGACCCATCCAGACGAAACAAATTACAAACAATTGCATTGGAGTATTAGACTACACATGAAAGTAAATAAAAGTCATTATAGTAAGACTGTAGGTTGTAGACGTATGTTAGAGATTAACCTTTAGAAGTTAATCCTTGTTGTACTAGTTATCTACTAGAAGTTTAGATTAACTACTATCCTAAGTATAGATAGAAATAACATCTAGAGTAGTCTAATCTGAGTTAAAGTAAACTCTTGTACCTAGTCAACTATAAGACTATGTTGTAATCAATACTTTTGAATTAATCAGAGAACTCACACTTGAGTCTTTGACCAAAATACCAACTATATACAAAGACCAACAGTGAGAAGAATTGAAGAAGCAACCATGGAAGTCCAGACAATAAGAGTTTCAGTATATAAAATTGTCAGCCAAGTTCTGTAATTCAGATATCATAGCCAACAAAGAGATCAAGACAAAAGGAATAAAGCATAATGGAGATGCATTCAACATGGACTAATCCAATGACAAACAAGTGTTTTCTTAGCCTAGCAAAATGGGCAAGAAAAGAAAATTAAAAAAATACCTCCGGACAAATCCATGCATTTCCTCCCCCTCGAATTTCCCCACCATCTACCAGACTAGCTCTGATGCCATACAAGTCAGCAACCTATCACATATGAGTTATGACACGAAATTTAGAAAAAAAGCTGTCCACTGCATTGACATTCAAAGAAAAGTTCATCTTAACACACAGGATTTTCTATTTAAAACAACGTACACAGTTATCAGTGTTAAACGTAAAATTAGCAGACAGATATGATAATGGAATACAGTCAAATGCTGCCACTGCACCAGCCTCCTTGTATTTCAACATTGCTTCAGATGCAGAGGATGAAGGGACATCAAAAACAGAGTAAGATATCTCTCTAGACACCATTCCACTCCCCACAAAAATAGGAGCAGTCAGTGGACCTTGACAGTTGAACACAGCCGTCACAGAACCAGCCAACTGCAATCAGGATAGAAAGCAGATATGGTAAATTGAGAGATGAAGATAACCATATTACTAAATTCCTCAAGAAGTCAAACAATATAGAAATAGAAGTGTAGGAGGAATTAAATATCCTACACTAATTAGATCTAATTAAAGAGGAAGACGATGAAGAAATGATCATAATAACAATTGATGCATCACTTAATAAGAATGAAAAAGTCTTACAAAACACGTCATCCAAAAAACTAAGAATGGTAATGGTAGCAGTCATAAAAAAGTTACAATGATGATACATGCATACCGGAAACGGCAATGGCTTCATTTTGAAAGTTTTCATCAGAGCATTTACTTCCACACATGGAACCTGGAAACAAAATGATGGTGACACAATCAGAAATCTGGGGAAGAATACTAAGTTGTCACGAAAGAAAAAGGAACTTTATAGTTGGTTTTTATAAGAGATGGTAACACCTTACCACAAACTCAGGAAAAATGAAAATTTTAAAGCATAATAAATCAGGCTAACAGTTTATAGTATAACTTTATCTTCCTAGCAGTAGGCGGTCGACCAATCTGAATAAAATACGACAACAATCCCACTAGCATGCAGGCACAATATTACTTAACAAATGAATTTGGCAACAAACACCTTGGGCTCTCATGCTATGTATAACAAATGAAGTTGAGTATCCTACTTGAAACAAAATCAGAAGTGAGAAGAAGCCCAACCAAAACAAAGTTCCTTAACCCAAACTTGAATGATATGGATAACATTACTCAATAAATAGTATTCTCAAGACACAAAAAAATAACTTGACCCTGCCATCAAACTAAAGGATTTCCCCCTTTTCAATTACATGAAAAATGTCCAATAGTTAAACTGCATAACCATTCAAATCCATATTCATTGTAGCACGTATATTAGCATCACTTTTAGTATGATGAAAAATTATGAGTTCTTTCGGTGTAATAACACAGTTCAATTCAGAAGCCATGTTCTCAAAACACTGAATAAAGTCTGGCCAGAATATATGCGAGGGCATACCTGACACATCAAATGGAACTTTCCTTCCTCGGGATGGATACCAAAAACTCCAGAAGCTTCTAAAGGAACACTGCCAAACGAGCCACGTGTATTATGCAGGAATATTTGCTGACCCCGGAAACTTAAACTTGCAAAAAGGTCCTGTAAAAGAAAAAAAAAACCATGTCCTCGTGAAAACCAGCCACTCCTTTGCTGGATCAATTCTTAGGTGCAAAACTCTAAGTTCTTTTTGTGGTATAAGACCATCTTTATCAGATGCTTTAACAACAATCACTGCAAGAGAAACCTTTCAACTAACTGTAGTATGTACTTCAACCACTTCTGGTTCTGAGACAGCAGGAGAAGAGAAACATTAAAGTTAAAGAAAACCATATCTCCATAACACCACCCAGACTAAAAAAACAACTAAAACTGTATAAAACCAAACATCAGAACAGAAACAAAGTACTTTTGCATCATGTTCACAGAAACTGTATAAAACAAAGTACACCAAACACCACCTAAAAACAACTAAAGCATTCAAGAGTATCTCCACAAAACATCAGTGTCGGAGATTGTTTCCTAAAGTTCAGAAGATCTGTAAATATTTTGTTATCTATTAGAATCCCTATTTATAAGCGATTGTATTTCTTTACTAGAATTAGTTTCTTTCCTAGTTAGGAGTTTCCTTAGCTAAGGCATAAGTCTATATATTTAGTTTGTAAATCAGTAGCAATTTAAGAGTCGAAATATAATAAAAAGATCAGTTTTTGATCAGCTTTTCGACATGGTATCAGAGCCTCTTTTTCTTTAGGCTTTAACTGTTTTGTTAGACAGTATTTGTTCGATTTCTCGTTCCCTTAGAGAAGTAATGATGATTGGAAATAATCAAGTAGAAAGCTCGGCTCTAGTGACTCAAATAGTTTCTGAAAAGCCAACACGTTTGGAAAGTTTTGAAAGAAAATCAGAAACAACAAGGGCAGTGAACCGAGATTCCATGTGGTGTACGTATTGCAAAAAACCTCGACACACTAGAGAGAGGTGTTGGAAGTTACATGGGAAGCCACAGTCCACAAACAAAAACTTCATAGAAAGGGAAGGATCAACGAGGGGGCAGAGCAGAGCCCATGCAACTAGAGAAGTAACCAAGGAATCCACTGAACAATCTGGAGAGTTCAATCAAGAGGAAGTAGAGAAGTTGAAGACTCTACTGGAGTCCTTAGGAAAATCATCAATTGCTGGTACAGGTAATCTGATTTTCTCAGGTATATCCTCTTCCTCTTCTCAAAACTCTAATGCCTTGGAATCCTCCATACCTAATCAAACCTCCTGGGTAATAGACTCAGGAGCAACTGATCACATGACCAATTCCCCTCTCAACTTTCTCAATTATACACCATGCCCTAGCAATAGGAAAATTACAGTTGCTGATGGTACCATGATAACAGTTGCTGGTGAAGGAGATGTTGCCATTAGTAAAAAAATTCTGCTTAGAAAAGTTCTACATGTTCCAAAATTATTTACCAGCCTTATCTCAATACCAAAACTTGTCAGGGATATTAATTGCAGTGTTTTGTTTCATTCTACACACTGTTTTTTCCAGGAGCAGGAAACGAAGAAGATGATTGGGCGTGCTAAGGAGATCAATGGACTCTATTATCTTGAGAATCTTGGAGGACAAGTTAGAATCTTGAACACTCCACCCTCATCTTTTTTATCTAATTCTACAAATAATAAAGACCAAATCTGGCTCCAGCATCTTCGCCTTGGTCATCCACCTTTTAAACTTCTAAAGACTATGTTTCCTTCTTTATGTAAAACCTTAGATGTTGAGGAATTACATTGTGATGTGTGTGAACTTGCTAAACACAAACGCTCCTCTTTTCCAGCAAGTAATAATAGAACCAATATTCCTTTTAGTCTTATTCATAGTGATGTATGGGGACCTTCTTCTGTTCCTAACATAACTGGGGCAAGGTGGTTTGTATCTTTTATAGATGATCACACTAGGGTTACTTGGATTTATTTGTTAAAACAGAAATCTGATGTTGCATCGACCTTTCAAAACTTTTACACCATGATAAAAACCCAGTTTGGAGCCGAGATTAAAAGAATTAGATCAGATAATGCCAAGGATTATTTTAATCAAATCTTGTCTCCTTTTCTCTTAGAAAAAGGTATTTTACATGAATCATCATGTGTAAACACTCCCCAGCAGAATGGAATTTCAGAAAGGAAGAATGGACATATTCTTGCTATAACCAGAGCCCTTTTATTTCAGAATAATGTCCCAAAAAAATACTGGGGGGAAGCTGTCTTAACAGCTACATTTATGATGAACAGACTACCCACTAAAGTCCTTGGATCCCAAAGTCCTATTCAAACCCTTACAAAATTTTTCCCACATTTAAACCTATCTCTTAACCTTCAGCCAAGAGTGTTTGGGTGTGTTGCCTTTGTTCATCTTCATTCTCCAAACCGAGGTAAGCTTGATCCTAGGGCAGTAAAGTGCATTTTTCTTGGGTATTCCTCTACTCAAAAAGGCTACAAATGCTATCATCCACCTACTAGAAAGGTCTATGTCACTGCTGATGTTACTTTTGTTGAAAGAGAGAGTTACTTCACTGTTCCTTATCTTCAGGGGGAGATGTCTTTTAGGGAAGATAAGGATGCAGATCTGTTTTTACTTCAGCAACCTTTGTCCCTCATTGATCTACCTCCTTCTCATTCTGCAAAAATCCAGCCTTCTCATTTTGCAGAAATCCAGCCTTCTCATTTTGCAGAAATCCAGCCTCCTCATTCTTCAGAAATCCAGCCTTCTCCTTCTCATTCTGCAGAAATCCAGCCTTCTCATTCTACAAAAATCCAGCCGCCTTCACAGTCCTTACAAACAGAACCCAATAGTCCTCAAACTCCTCAACCAAACAGAAATATTTCTCAGCCCAATGTTCAAGAAACTGCTGGTCCTCTAAAGACATATTCGAGAAGGAAGATACCTATGCAGACTCAATCATCTCCTGCTCCTGCTCTTGCTCCCATTCCCATAAATTTTGAGGTACATTCTGAAACTGATCCTGATCATAATGATATGAATTCTAATTCTGAGTTTGAATTTCCTATTGCTATTAGAAAGGGAAAAAGAACCTGCACCACTAAACACCCTTCATATTTGTTTATGACCTATAATAATTTGTCCCTAAATCACAAAACCTTTCTTACTAGCTTAAACAATATTGTCATCCCTAAAACAGTAGCCGAGGCATTAGATAATGAGAATTGGAAAAAGGCTATGCAGGAGGAAATGGATGCACTGGAAAAGAATAAGACATGGGATTTAGTAAAGCTGCCAGGAGACAAAAAAACAGTGGGATGTAGATGGGTGTACACTGTAAAATAAAAATCAGATGGCTCCTTGGAAAGATACAAAGCAAGGTTGGTGGCAAAGGGGTACTCGCAAACCTATGGGATAGATTATCTGGAGACATTTGCACCTGTTGCAAAGATGAACACAGTGAGGGTTCTACTCTCCTTAGCAGCTAACCAGGGATGGAATTTACTGCAGTTTGATATTAAAAATGCATTTTTGCATGGAGATCTCGAAGAAGAGGTATACATGGATGTTCCACCAGGGTTTAATTCGACTGTTGGACAGGTAGTTTGCAAGTTAAAAAAGGCTCTATATGGATTAAAACAGTCCCCAAGAGCTTGGTTTGGAAGATTTGCTAAGGTAATGTTAGGGCAGGGTTTCAAACAGAGTCAAGGTGACCATACCTTATTTGTGAAGCATTCATCTTCAGGGGGAGTAACCATACTACTGGTTTATGTGGACGACATCATAGTTACAGGTAATGATTCAGAAGGAATCATCAATCTGAAAAAGTGTCTTGTAAAAGAGTTTGAGGTGAAGGAACTTGGGAGATTAAAATATTTTCTGGGTATTGAGGTGGCACACTCACAACAGGGAATTTTTATATCACAGCAAAAATATACTCTGGATCTTTTAAAGGAAACTGGAAAGCTTGGATGTAAACCAGTAGAAACGCCCATAGAAGTTAACCACAAACTTGGAGATTCAGATGAAGATGATATGGCAGTTGATAGGGGTTCATTTCAGAGACTTGTGGGAAGACTTATTTATTTATCACATACCAGACCAGACATAGCATATGCTGTTGGAGTGGTAAGCCAATTCATGCACAATCCTAAGGAGTCACACCTAAGAGCTGTAATGCGAATCTTGCAATACTTGAAAGGTACACCAGGTAAAGGAATCATGTTTAGAAGAGGAGGAAACCTGACTCTGGAAGCCTACACAGATGCAGACTATGCAGGTTCTAGAATGGACAGAAGATCAACTTCAGGCTACTGCACCTTTTTTGGAGGAAATTTGGTTACTTGGAGAAGCAAAAAACAGAACGTGGTAGCTAGATCCAGTGCAGAAGCTGAATTTCGAGCTATGGCTTTAGGAATCTGTGAGTTACTATGGCTGAAGATCATTCTAGAAGATTTGAAAGTAGAATGGAATGGACCAATGATGTTGTACTGTGATAACAAATCAGCAATCAATATTGCTCATAATCCAGTTCAACATGACAGAACAAAGCATGTTGAAGTGGACAGACATTTTATAAAAGAGAAACTCGACAGTGGTTTGATTTGTACTCCTTATGTGACTACTGGTAATCAAATTGCAGATATTCTCACCAAGGGTTTACTTGGCAAGGATTTTCAGAAGTTAACAAGCAAGCTGAGGATGGAGGACATCCATGCCCCAGCTTGAGGGGGAGTGTCGGAGATTGTTTCCTAAAGTTCAGAAGATCTGTAAATATTTTGTTATCTATTAGAATCCCTATTTATAAGCGATTGTATTTCTTTACTAGAATTAGTTTCTTTCCTAGTTAGGAGTTTCCTTAGCTAAGGCATAAGTCTATATATTTAGTTTGTAAATCAGTAGCAATTTAAGAGTCGAAATATAATAAAAAGATCAGTTTTTGATCAGCTTTTCGACAATCAGAACAGAAACAAAGTACTTTTGCATCATGTCCATGCCTCACGGAAACTGTATAAAACAAAGAAAAGTCTCAATCATGCAACAAAATCCATAAAATTGACTTTCAGATATCAAACTAGCAACCCAGAAAAAATAATGTCTTTCCAGTGCAGATGCCACATTATATGGGCATTAAGTATACAGAAGATAGTAAATTAAAAACCGTGCAACAATATACAAAAATGGTTGTATATTCATATATAAATATTTAGGGTAAACTACCGTAATGCTCACTTACATTTGAGTTGTGTTTGCTCATTGATTTTAAAAATTAAACTTTATGCTCATTTACGTTTTCGGGTGTAAACTTATCCTCACCGAATCGTTTTTCACCGTTAACATTTAACGGGAAGATGATTTGGCAGATTAAAGGTTAATTAATAAAAGACTTAATACCCAAATAGGTGCCCAAACTATACTTGTGGATCACTTTTAGTGCTTAAACTATTTTTAACTCTAAATAGGTGCCTAAAGTTTCAATTTTGGTCATTTTAGGTGCCTAAAGTTTCAATTTTGGTCATTTTAGGTGCCTAACCGTTAATAAAAAAAACCGTTAGCCAATTAAATTGTGACAAGTAGCATGTTTTTTATTTTTAATTTATTTTAATTAATTTTTAAATAAAATTCAAAAATCAATTTTCTAAAAAAATTAACAATTTTAAATCTTTACAAAATAGTCCAAAATCCCTAACCCAAAACCCCAAATAACTGTCGATGTCGCCGTTTACTACCTCACCGAGACCACCACTACCGCCACCGGACCACCGCGACCGTTTCCCCCAACCACCCATCACCGATAACTGATGGTAGGTGTGCCGACGACTTCCTTTCGCGATTTTGGCTTCTTTCGACGTTAGGAAGCCGATCGACACACGTACCACCGTTTACCATCGATGGGTGGCTGGGGAAACGATCTTGGTAGTCCAGCGGTGGATATGGGGGCGGCAGTGAAACCATCGGCGGTGGATTCGGCTGGGGAAGTTAGGGATTTTGAATTTGGGGGTCATTTTGTGAGTTTTGAGAAATTTAGGGTTTTTTGAAGAAAAAAATAAGTTAAAAAATAAATTAAATTAAAAAATAAATAAATAAAATAAAAATTATTTTTTTAATAAAAATAACGGTAGTCAACGGTTAGGCACCTAAAATGACCAAAATTGAAACTTTAGGCACCTATTTAGAGCTAAAAATAGTTTAGGCACCAAAAGTGATCCAAAAGCATAGTTTGGGCACCTATTTGTGTATTAAGCCTTTTATTAATTAACCTTTAATCTTCCAAATCAGCTTCCCGTTAAATGTTAATGGTGAAAAACGCTTTAGTGAGGATAAGTTTACACCCAAAAACGTAAATGACCATAAAATTTAATTTTTAAAATCAGGGAGCAAAAATGTACACTACCCAAACGTAAGTGAGCATTACGGTAGTTTACCCAAATATTTATTTTGAATTATTAGCTACAACTAGATACTGCTAAGTTCATTTGTGTGCTACAAGAAATATTTGAATTGATACGGAAGAAGGTAATGGTATATAGAAGATGAAAGAGGACATACAGAAAAGCATGATGGAGAATCATATATTTGAAAGGCCAACCCTGTCACTTTAAGCTCTCCCCGAAGAACTGGAAATGTCTCCCCTCTTGACATGCTCAAGCAAACCTGAAATTACCAAGTTGACCAGCATATATATCAATCATTCATTACTTCTACACCCCAACTACAATATTCAATCTTTTTCCATCCATAGCGGAATAAAGTCCTTAACAAAGTGGATACTGCACATTCATTTGGGGAAATCTTGTGACTTGGAGAAGCAAGAAGCAATCGGTTGTATTTAGAAGTAGTGCTAAAGCAGAATTTCGAGCATTAACACTAGGAATGTGTGAAGGAATTTGGCTACTCAAGTTGCTAAAGGAATTACACACTGACCAAGAAGATACATTTGAGATTCTTTGCGATAATCAGTCAGCCATTCAGATTGTAAAGAATCCAGTTCAACGTGACAGAACAAAATATGTTGAGATAGACAAGCATTTTATTTTGAAAAAAGAAATTGTCAATGAGATAGCTACATTATCATATATCCCAACAGGTGGTCAACTAGCAGACATCCTCACAAAAGCCTTACACAAAACTGTCTTCGATGAATTTCTATCCAAGCTAGGACTATACAATGTATACTTACCAACTTGAGGGGGAGTGTAGGATATTTCGGCTTTTACATAGATTAGGATTAAATATACTAAGAGTTGGTACTTATCTATATTTATCGTATTAGGTAAAGAGGTTAGAATTAAAGTACTAATTAGTTTAGATTTATCTCTAATCTAATATAGAGTTAGAAGTTATTTTGTACTAGGAATTCTTATCCTAGTTGAACTCCTAAAAGACTATAAATGAGTCTTTTATTGTAATCGTTTTGAGATATCGAATAATAGAAAAAGCTTCTGTTTTCATCTATTTCTACATACTTTTAGTATGAAAATAAGATAGAGGTGATAATAGTATCATTCAATTTGTTTGGGGAAAAGAGAACCAACAGTTGATGGACAGTTACTGAGTTTTGTGATAACGATATGGTTTACTTCAGTTTGGGGAAACAATAACTATCGGTTGATGGACAGTATACTTAGTTTTTAGAAATTGAACCAAGTTCCCTTTAAACTGAACCAATTTGAATTAAATTCTTAAAAAATCTTCAAAATTTTATTTGTTTAGCTCGCTTATATTAGATTCGTTTTCCTTCCATAGAAAAACAGTCACAAGACTTGGTAGAAAATTTTCAACTTATTAAGGCAGGAAACAGAAGCTCTAAAGCTTAAAACGATATTTTCTGATACCATGGTGACAATTCATGAAACTTGTCCCTCCAAAGGCAGGGTAGGGTGGACTCAAATCATGCTGCTAAACTCATAAATATCAATCATTCTATGAGCCAACAGTCATCTGGTCTGTTCGTAGAGTGCTCGACTCTTAGTGGTCAGGTTCAATCCCTGGCAACCTCAAATATTAAAAAGAAATCAGCCATAGAGTTATGGCACTAATACATCTACCCCATCTTTCATCTGTCATGCTATTAAAAGTAAAACATGGAAGCCGCCCAGAAACTTCAATAAAGTCAACAGTGAAATTTAAGTACACAAAAGTGGATAGCAAAACGGACAAAAGAGAACACAAACAACAAACAGGTATACTACTCGCCACTCGGAAAGGCAACTTTGAACATGGTAGCAGAATGCGTATAAAATTACTTGATTAACCATATTGCAGTCAATAGATCACAATATTAAATGTAGTTTTATATTATACCATAAAAGACACGCATAATAAGCAATAATATTTTTTATAAAAAAAAAAAAAGTGAAGTCAGAAAAGCACCTCACCAGTGGCTCTTCCATTAAGCCATGTGATTGGAATTTCTAAAATTCTTTCAAGAAGCTGTAGGAAAAGACAAACAGGAAAACCATATATATCAAGCACATGCTTAACCAAAAGCAGACAGAGAAGTTAATCATCACATCATTTTTCTATCGTACCGGAACGAAGAGTTCGGAAATATTTAATTTTGCCTTCCATTTCTGGTCTAAAACATTAACAGAAACTTTTGTAGACAACCAACCACCGTCTTCAGACACCAAATCTGATCTCCAAGTTTTGCAGTTGCCACTGAGTTGTATGTCAACTTGACCATAATGATTTTTGAACTCCACATTTCCAGCAACATTCTCCATCTCTCTACAACCAATATCAAACATTTTAAAAGATGGAAATAACAGAGAACATCTCTGGTTTAAAACTTTTTCTTGATGTGGTAAATGCACCAATAAACAAAAAACTGATTGGCTAAGTGTATATGGATTATTTCAAGGAAGGATTGTACTGCAAGAGTGAATCTCCGTTACAAGACATTTCAAATACTTTGTTTGGCTAACCACAAGAATGAATTCAGCAAATCTGACCAACTCTGGGCCTGTATTTGGAGGGGACCAAAAACATGCATTAAACTGAGCCACAAGAAGCAAAATCTCCGAATGTAGCTAAACTAATTAAGTTCTTGTGAAAGAGACAAAATGCCAGACGAGAGAAAAGCTCCCTTGCCTAAAGACTAATCATATGTCTTTCTCCGACCACAGATGTTAGGCAACACCATAAATATCAAGTTTTGGTTTTTTTTTTCTTCCCCTCAACCAATTATTCAGTGAAAACCATTCCAGCTTTATGTATATATATATACACGCACACATTAGTATTCTACATAGGATTAAGAGTCAAAAGGTTTTATGGAATACTATTAATAACTACAGAAAGTTTTATTGCTGGTCCAAGGTACATAAGTAAGAAATCATTAAAATATATGAAAACAATGTACATATGCATGAAGCAAAATGGTAGCAGAGGAGTTTGCACCTGGGCTCTCTGTCACCAAATGCTAGTAGCATCAGTGTTCCACCATTGAAATGGACAGAATCCACAATAACTGGAGGCGTCCTCTTAATGCCCTCAATCTGCGGCACATCTACCCCACCAACAAACTCTGCAATAATATCTTCAACCTTTGGAACCACAACAAATTTAAGCTTTTGAAAGGATCCAGATAAAAAATGGGAAACCTGTTTCCTTATGCTGTCAGGAATAGAAGGCAATCTAAATTTCAAGCCTAGTGGCCAAAATGTGACCGAATGGTATGCTAAAGGAGTGTGGTCAGACTTAATGAAAGTTGAAGGAGATGCATGACTCCTTTCACCCTCAGATGCATTCTCATCCATATTCCTATTTACAACATCATAAAACAAATCCTCACCACCTACTTTAGAACCCATGGTTTTAGGATCTCCGGTAGTATTTCCATCATATGGAAAATTTTTGCAAACTTTTGTGAATCCACTAAGTCTTTTAACAGTGATGAGAAATGGATCATGTAAGAAATTGAAACTTCCAAAAGTTCCATTATCTTTAATACATCGGTTTTCTGTCTTTTCACGTTGTTCTCCATACTGGTTATAACTGAGTAAACTTCCTTCAGCAGTAGTAATGTCAACAGAATTTCCAGCACTAGAATCATCCCCATTTTTAACCAAGATGGTATTAGGAACTGATAAATCATAAGTTCCAGATGACCCTGAATAATCATCAGAGTCCTTCAGGGACAGACCCTGGAAATATGTCAGCGCTGCAGATGCACTACGCTTAAGGATACGTCTCTTGGAAGCAACACCAGCAGAAGACGTATCACCCCTATTGAACTTTTTCTTAAAGTGACTCCTTTTAAGCCCTTTTATAACTTTTGACCATAATGTAAGCCCTGGACCTGGGGTTTTTACACCAAATGATTTCTCCATTTCTGCATGCTTTGTGTCACAATCAACACCGGGGTCTACACAATGATGATCCCTCCGACACATCTTCTCATCCATGCTTGAATGTGACTTTGAGTTTGTCATTTCAGGTGAAGGGCCTATCTCTTTAACCGTGTCATCTTTAGATGTATTTGAACTTACCTCCGAAACAATGTATCCCATCTCTGCTGCTTTCCTAGCATCATAATCTCTCTCTCTAGCCCAGAGAGTGGCTGATTGCTCTCTGGCAACCCTCCTGCTTTTAGTACGATAATCAATCCCTTCCTCTCTAGATAAATGCTTCCGTAGACCATTTTCAGAAATAGGCATCCCCAGCCAAGTGTAATCCTTCTTTTGAGCAATAAACACACTCGGATGAGACAAAACTGCATCTATTACAACCTTGCCTCTCCTCAAACTTGCAAAAGGCCTAACACGAATTTTCATACTGGGAACCTCACCACAAGAAAACTCTTCACTGTGAGGCCCAATAGAGCATGCTTCCAATGTGATACTTAATGGGGAAAGTCCCCTAACCTTACCAAAATCAATCTCACGCTGTATATATTCACTAAGCACAGAACAAACTGAAGGCAAAAGCTTTGTTTCCACAAAACCCTTAGCTTTCTTCTGTCCATACCAAACCAATAAATACACACCAGACAACACAGCAGCAAGAACAGAGCATCTAACCAACAGTAACCCCTCTTTCCACAATGTTGACAATGAACTCATTAGATCCTTACTCCCACCAAAAGACTTCTTAAGACCTTTGGCCACAAACCCATTTCTCAATCCAATAGTTTCCCTAAACAACTCAATGTTTTTACCACAAAAAAGGGAAATTCTGATTGCTTGCGCGATCCAATCATTCTGCCTCTCAGCGGATACATGTTTTCGTATTGCTCTTCTAAAGGGCCTCCCTCTATCAAAAAAGATGCAACCTACATTGCTTCTTTGACCATTTAAAGAAGCTCCAAGTGGTATCCCGAGAAATGGTGAACTGAGTTTGAAGCTCATTCTGTTATTCAACTCATACAATCATTCTTTGCTCTCAGTCCCCTTCGAATTTAAAGTATCTTAAAGTTTGCAAACATTCCAGAGTAACCCTAAAGCTTACAAATTTGTTCTTTAAATTTATAGATATTTACAGGGAAAAAAAGCTTCAGGTTTTTAGGTAGAGAAAAAAATGAATGAAACCTGAAAAAAGTAATGCATGAAAGTTTGAGAATGGTAGCGACTTCGTTGTTCTTGATTATTCAATTGAATGTTTTTTCCTCCCTTACGTTCTCTTTTTAACAGAAAGAATCGGCAATGGCCAATGGGTTGCTCATCTCACCTTTTGCTTTTGAATTCCGAATTTGATGAAGGTTTGTTGACGAAAACTCAGTGAGCTTAACATACAGCGAAATTAACCTAGAGTAGTAATTTTGGTTGTTTATCTATGATTAAAATAAAGGAATATTTTATTTTATTTTGTAAAAAAAATATTTTAAATATACGATAATAAAAAGATGGGTAAACTACACGGGTGGGTGGTCACCAAACTATCACATTTTCTTCTATTTTGAACACTCAACTAATTTTTTAGTAAAAATTATCCTTCACGTTAGATACCTTTCTTGTTTTAGTCCCCTCCGTTAAAAACTTAACTGAATCACTAACTTAACATTTTTTTGGTCACCTAACTATCACCGTTTTCCTATTTTGGTCAGGTAACTATCATCATTTTTTTTTGTTTTGGTCCCCTCCTAGTTGGTCGAATGAAATAAATACTATAATATGTTGTTAGGTTTGACGGGAGGGATCAAAAAATACTTTGAAAATAGCATAAAAAATGCCAAATCAGCGATTCTGTTAAACTTTTAACGGAGAGGGACCAAAACAAGAAAGGTATTTAACGGGAGAGACAATTTTAACGAAAAATTAATTAGGTGACCAAAATAGAAAAAATGTGATAATTTAGTGACCACCGGTGTAATTTTTCCTAAAAAAATTTCTTAAAATTACGCAACATATTGAAGGTAAAAATATATTATTATAAGATATTTTTAAAAACAGTAAAAAGATTTCTTAAAATTGCGGGACATATTGAAGGGTAGTTCCTTCACTCTTATAATACAGTTAAGATGAGATGATTTTATATAAAATTTTATTCAATTGGTAAGAATTTAAGTTATAATATAAGAATTTATGTAGTTACACAAATTCTTATGCAATTAATAATAATTCTGGTCCTATCGAAAAAAATTTAACCCAACATAAATTCTTACAATTTTTTGTAAAAATTTATGTAGGCCATATTTTAAAAGTATTTTATGCGGGGTTTTTTTTTTTACTTTCCCCATATTGAACCTATTGAGTGGTAAGTGGAAAAGCTAAAAGATCTAGATTCGAGCAGTTTGTATGGAATAGAAATTCTTTATCTCTTTTTTGTACTTTATTTATGTCTCACACTAAAAAATAGATTTAGGGTTTAGAAAATTATGTGTATGGTGTATTTTTAGGGTTTAGGGTTTGTAACGCCTGAGTTTGGGGCCCAAAAAATACTCGGGTTGGTTAAGTCGGTTTGGGTTAAGTTAAATTTTGGGGAGACAATTTAAAATATATCATTTAAAGGCTTTCGGAGAAAATGAGATTTTAAAAAGGGTCTTTTGGTAAAATGTTAATAAATGGGTTTGGAGATAGGTTTTACATTAAAATAAAATATAATATTTCAAATTTTGCTATCTCTTCTTCCCCAAGACCCTTTCACGTTAAAACACCCAAGTTATAGTCACCACCCACTTTTCACCAAGCTTCACCATTTTTGGAGTTTTCAAGAGGTAAGCTACTTGGTTTTATTCATCTCTTCCTTGTAATCTTGTTTTTAGCATCTACTCTTCAAGGTTTTAAAAGTTTCTCAAGTTTCTTCATTTAGGTAAAAATTGAGTTTTTGAAGGGTTTAAGCTTTATAGTGAAAATAGTGGTTTGGGTGAGTTTTAAAGGATATTTTGGGTGTAAAAGGGTGTTAAGATATTGGGTTTAACATGAAATCCCGGATTTTGAGAAAATGGGTGATTTTGATTAATGGGTTTTGGGGTTTTTGGCTTAGAAATGGTGGAGAAGGGTTCTCAATGTTTTGGTGTTGTTGGGATGATGTTTTTAGAGTGCTTGAACGTGATTTGGATGTTAAATTGATGGGGATATGCCCGACTTGAGGTTAGAGTAGGATTGAGGATGGTTTTGGTTAGTTTTAGATAGAAATCAAATGCTTGTTGTTGTTGGATTTTGATGAAATTGATTTCAGTGAGTTTGAATGTTGAAAGATGTATTAATTCCTTGTTTTGATTTGGGTAGAGGCAGCGGATAACGATTCGGGTCCTTTGAACGTCACACCAGGAGTTGTGGAAGCTTGAAGAAGGATCGTTAGCTTATTTTGGGTATCGAGCTGGTGAGTGGAAATCGTTTTGAAGCTTTTAAATGTTCAATGAAGGTTTTCTTGGGGTTTGGGTGGAACCTTAAGGACCAATCTAAGCCCAAGCGTAAGTTTGTCCATGTTCGCCTTGTTTCGTTAATTGTTGGCGTATGTGTTTATTCGTGATGATTGGTGGTTGTTGAATAAGGTAATGTGTAGTCCCACAGGAAGTGACTAGTAGTTGAGTACGGTGATGTGTAGTCTCATCCAAAATATGCTAGTTGATGTGAACGGTGATGTGTAGTCCCACCAGAAATGGTTGTGCATGTGCATACCATATTTTGTTTACGCTTTCGTGTAGAATTAATGTTTTGATATAATAATTGGAAAATGTTTTAGACAAAGTCAAAAAGAATTCAAAACCATTTCTAAGTCCAAACAACTTGAAACTATGTTATGGGATATTTCAAAAATGTTTTATGTGTTTTCAAAGCTAAATTTAACAAAACCATCCAGGCGTTTCGAAACGCCTCTAGGTGTTTCGATATGGGTCTTTACAGTGGCAAAACGTTTCGATACAACCTTGTCTGTTTTGAAACGAGGCTTGATTTGGGTGAGAATTTTGCATAGCGTTTCGATACGGCCACTGTCATTTCGATACGCCTATGTGGTATGACCTCAACGGTCATAACCCCCCAACGGCTATTTCCCAACCACCTTTTAAATTACAGGGCGTTTCGATACGAGAACAAGCGTTTCGATACGGCCAAGGGTGTTCCGAAACGGGTGTTGCATCAGACTGCAACGACTCTTTCTATTTCAAGAGTGTTTCGAAACAAGGTCGGGCGTTTCGAAACGGGGAGCTGCAGAACTGCATTTATGGTGGGAAATAAAGTCTTCAACGGCTCCAATTCAACTCCAACGGCTAGTAATGACTATAAACTCAATTAGGAGTATAAAAGAGACCTTCAAGCATCAAGTAAAGGTTAATGCTTCAATTGTAATACAACATATGATCAAAATGTGTCTTGGTGCCTAATTGTCAATTCCTTGTATAGACAAACACTTGTGAGCCAAAATTGTTATTTGCTCAAGTGTTTTAGGATTGGGTGAGAGCTTAATTGTACAAAAAAATACCTATTAGATGGATTTGAGTTTGCTTATTTTTATCTATTTGTAAAAAAGGGTTTGATCAAAGCTTTGGGTAGAAAGCTTGATCGGTTTTGTAAGGGTTTCCTCCTAAGCCTAGAAAAGGGGACGAATCAATAGTGGATTGATTGAAAATCCTTAGTGGAAAACTAAGGTAGTGGATGTAGACCTTGGTTAGAAGGTTGAACCATTATAAATCATCTTGTCTTTATCATTTTTAGCTTCCACATCTCCAACACCCAATATTCCACTTCTCCACCACTTGACGAGAAAGAACGGTTGAAGGAATCGAGCACCTAAAAACCCAACAAATTGGTATCAGAGCTTGGCTCAATTGAAGAGGATTAACATCCTATTGAGGTGATCTGGAAAGCTCGATCAACATTTCAAACAACTAGTTCAATGGCGCAATCCATCGACAAACCGCCCTTCTTCGACGGGATCAATTATGCTTATCGGAAGACGAGGATGATGTTCTTTGTCAAATCCAAAGACTACAAGCTTTGGGATATCATAGAAGACGGTCCGTTCGTACCACAAAGAAGCAAGGCGGAGTGGAATGCCGATGATCGTAAGAAGATTGAGCTAAATTGCAAGGCTTTGCACTTCATCTTTTGTGCACTTAGCCTTAACATCTACGAGATGATGTCTTCTTACAAGAGTGCCAAGGAAGTTTGGGACAAGCTCGAAGTTACATACGAGGGGACAAATGAAGTAAAGGAGACCAAGATCGGCCTCCTCAACCTAGAGTATGAAAACTTCAAGATGGACCCGGAAGAGGACATTGAGAAGATGTTACATCGATTCTCTACCATCACCAATGGACTCAAAGGTTTTAGAGAAGTCATTCCGGAAGAAAAGCTTGTCTGAAAGCTCATCTACTCCCTTCTCGAGTCATGGGACTCAAAAAGGACTGTCATCATCAAAGCCAAGAATCTCAAGACTTTGAAGCTTGATGAGCTCACGGGGTCACTTCTCACTCACCAAATTATGAAGAAAAACAAAAAAGGGGAGAAGAATAAGGAAGAGATTAGAGCTATGGGAGAGAAGAAGCTCAAAGGGATTGACACCAACACAAATGTCATTGCTCTCAAATCCTCCACATGACATCATGTAGATTCAAGTGAGGAGGAAAGTGAAGATAAAGAGATGGCCTATCTCTTCAACAAATTTTCCCGATTCATAAAGAGCAAAATGGAAAAATCCAAGCATGAATTGAGGAAGAAGATGAAGGAATCCCACAAGTCCAACAAGAAGGGATCATATTCAAAGCAAGCATATGTGGCCACATGGAGTGATGAAGACTCCACCGATGATGAAGTAGCCCACCTATGCTTGATGGCCCTCAATGAGGGAGAGGTAACTTCTAACTCATCTAATTCAAATTCATATTCTTTTGACGAGTTACAAGAAGCCTATGATGAATTGGTTTCTGAGTTCAAAGTTTTATTTTCGAAAAACAAGAAATTGATTTCAAAGTTAAAAACTGAAAATGATTTGCTTTTTAAAACCAATTTAGAGTTTGAAGCAAAAATTAAAGATTTTGAGCTTGAAGTTTTAGACTTACAAAACTTGCTTCAAACGATGGAAAAATCATCAAAAAGAAGTTGATGATCTTAAGAAGAAAAAAGATTTGATTTCCAATGAACTTCAAAAGAAAAATGATTTTGGAAAATCAAACTTTTATGTAAGACAATCTAGTGCCCCTAGATTTGTGAACGGTAAATGTTTAGAAGTATTTGGGTCCCAAAAGGACTAAGTACTTCAACTAAAAAGGATGAAATTGAAAAATGGATTCCTAAGGGGACAAAATTATGTGCTACTAATGTTTATGGATCCAAAGCAATTTGGATACCGAAAATTACTTGATTGTCTTGTTTAGGTGTGATGGAGATTGATCAACAAGTCCAAAATTGAGGGGGAGCTCCATGCACACAAAGAAAGACACTTGAAGAAGGAAGGATTCACATCCTCTCTTGTGTTCAAGTGTGGTAAAAATCTAGTTGCTATTGTTTGTTTAATTTGATTTATTTTAATTCAACTAGATTATCATGTGTTGGACTAACATTGTATGATGCTTTGAATAAGGGGAAGCCATTTTAAAACCAAAATTCTCATTTTTGTGATCTTTTTAAACCTCTTAAGTTATTTTTGAACTTAATATCTTTTTAATTCTTTTTGATATAACAAAAAGGGGAGAGTTTGGTTTGAAAAATTGTATCTTTAAATGAATAAGGGGGAGCTTTACTTACTTTTCAATTTTTCATCTCTTATTCACATTTTTAAACTTAAAGGGGGAGAATCCCAAACAAAATTTTAAGTTGGTTTTATTATATCAAAAAAGGGGAGATTGTTGAACTAATATTTTGATATAATAATTAAAAAATGTTTTGGACAAAGTCAAAAATAATTCAAAACCATTTATATGTCCAAACAACTTGAAACTATGTTTATGGGATATTTCAAAAAGGTTTTATGTTTTTTCAAAGCCAAATTTAACAAAACCATCCAGGCGTTTCGAAACGCCTCTAGGTGTTTCGATACGGGCCTTTATAGTGGCAAAACGTTTCGATACAACCTTGTCTATTTTGAAACGGGGCTTGATCTGGGTGAGAATTTTGCATAGCGTTTCGATACGGCCACTGTCGTTTCGATACGCCTATGTGGCATGACCTCAACGGTCATAAACCCCCCCAACGGCTATTTCCCAACCACCTTTTAAATTACAGAGCGTCTCGATACGGGAACAATCATTTCGATACGACCGTTTCAATACGGCCAAGGGTGTTCCGAAACGAGTGCTACATTAGACTGCAATGGCTCTTTCTATTTCAAGAGTGTTTCGAAACAGGGTCGGGCGTTTCGAAACGGGGAGCTGCAGAACTGCATTTATGGTGGGAAATAAAGTCTCCAACAGCTCCAATTCAACTCCAACGGCTAGTAACGACTACAAACTCAATTAGGAGTATAAAAGGGACCTCCACGCATCAAGTAATGGTTAATGCTTCAATTGTATTACAACATATGATCAAAAATGTGTCTTAGTGCCTAATTGTCAATTCCTTGTATAGACAAACACTAGTGAGCCAAAATTGTTATATTTGCTCAAGTGTTTTAGGATTGGGTGAGAGCTTAATTGTGCAAACAAATACCTATTAGAGTGATTTGAGTTTGCTTATTTTTATCTCTTTGTAAAGAGGGTTTTATCAAAGCTTTGGGTAGAAATCTTGATCGGTTTTGTAAGGGTTTCCTCCTAAGCCTAGAAAAGGGGACGAATCAATAGTGGATTGATTGGAAATCCTTAGTGGAAAGCTAAGGTAGTGGATGTAGACCTTGGTTAGAAGTTTGAACCACTATAAATCATCTTGCCTTTATCATTTTTAGCTTCCACACCTCTATCACCCAATATTCCACTTCTCCACCACTTGGCGAGCAAGAACGGTTGAAGGAATCGAGCACTTAAAAACCCAACATTTCAGTTTATTGTTTTTCCTATCTAAATGATTTGGCATTTAAATTAAAACATATGTTTCTGAACTGCATTGTTGTTGTTGTGATTTTGAGCTCCGCTCACTAAGCTTTTAAGCTTACGCTCTCTTTTTTCAACAATGCAAATCGTTAGTGACTTCGGAAGGCAAGTGAGCAAGGGAGGAGTCTTGGAGTTCTTGCTAGCTCAAAGTATAGTTTTATGGTTGTAATAATATTTAGGCAATGGGAATGCTAGACATACATGTTATGGAGTTGGTGTCCAAACTCTTATGTTTTTGCTATTGTTATTGTTGTTACTATGTTAAAAATGTTGAAGTATGCCTTGGTTGGCTTTTAACCTCTTTGTGCATGTTGAGCATGCTTGATTGAACTTGTTAAACCTTGTTTGTTGAATTGAGCCTTGATGTATGCTTGACTTGATTAAAATGAGTATTTCATGGTTGCTTTATGTTTTATGCATGATTAGAAGTTGGTCATATGCTGGTTTAAGATGTCTAAGTTAGTCTCTTTGTGCTAAAAATTGAAATATGTTGTCCTTCTGTGCATGGTGTATCAATACGCTCAAGGGAAGTATCGATATGGTCCCATGTTTTAAGCCTAGCGTACCGATACGCGGGGGCGTATCGATACTCTCTTTGCTCTCTAGAAATCTGAGAATTTGGAGTATCGGTACGGGCCTTATGCGTACTGATACGGTCATAGAGTTGACTTTGAGAAACAAGACTGTTAGGAGCATATCGATACCACTTGGTTTGATGGCTATATTATGCAAAAACATAGGCTTTCTTGGCATGAGTTCACAGCTGATTTGTGTCATAGATTTTGTGTAAAGCCTATATTAATGTGATTGAGGAGTTTAATAAGCTGGTGCAGAAATTCTTTGTAGAAGACTATCATGAGAGATTTGAGGAACTAAAACCCAATATCCTTCAACAGAACCCAACCCTAGGAGAGGCTTATTTTGTGTCCAGCTTTTTGAGTGGATTGAAAAAGGAGCTCAAACATCGAGTGAAGGTACATCAGCCTGGTTCTCTAAATGAATCTTATAGACTGGCCAAACTCCATGAGCTCTCTCTCGAGATTGAAACCAAGAAACTCAAACCAAAACCTTATACTTATCCCCCAAAAAACACAAGCCCTAAAACCATGGAACTCCTCTCCTACATCACCACCTAAACCTAAAAACCAAAGCAACACCAAAAAAACACTCATAGATTACAAAAGGAATCATAACCTTTGCTTCAAGTGTGGTGACAAATTCACTACAGGGCACTAGTGTAAAGTCAAACAACTTAACTCTATGGAAGAGGGAGAGCTCACTAGGAATGGTGAGGAAGAATTTTCATGTGTGGAGGCACAAGAACCTAATGAGAAGACTACCCCTGAGGAATTGGAGATTTCTATCAATGCCTTGACAGGCAGTGTGGGGCACAGCACCTTGAGGATTCAAGGTACCATCAAAGGCAGACCTGTGAGCATACTCATTGATAGTGAAAGTACCCACAGTTTCATTAATCTTGGCTGAGCCAAGGAAAGGGTGGAAGTCTTGAACACAAACCCTCTAGTAATTACAGTGGCAAATGGTGAGAAGTTATACAGCAATACAAAAGTCAAACAACTGACTTGGCAAATGCAAGGACACTACTTCATGCATGACTTTCGAGTACTGACTTTTGGAGGCAGTGGCATGGTGTTGGGTGTGGATTGGATGAGAACATATAACCCTGTTAGTTTGGATTTCAAACTGAAGACAATGAGTTTTATGAAATGTGAAGAACTCATTACTCTATAAGGAGGGAATAAGACTGCAAAAATACAAATGATTTCTGGTGAAAAGCTGCTGAAGTTGACCGAAAGGGATGCTGAGTTGGACGGAGAAATTTACTTTCTAGATTCAATTGAAGAAGTCATGGAAGCTAGCCCTGAACTACAATCTATACTTGTTGACTTTGAAAATGTCTTCCAGGAACCTAAAGGGATGCCCCCTGAAAGGTTTCATGATCATGTTATAGTGCTTAAAGAAGGTACTCGGCCTATCAACCTCAGGCTCTATCTGAGATGCTAGCTAATTCAGTTATTCAGACCAGTAAAAACCCTTTTGCTTCCCCTTGTGTGTTAGTGAAGAAAAAGGATGGGTCATGGAGGCTTTGTGTAGATTACAAATAACTCAATGTTGCCACTATTAAGAATAAATTCCCAATTCTTGTGGTAGAAGACCTATTGGATGAACTCTCAAGGGCTAAATTTTTTTTCTAAAATAGACCTAAGGTCTGACTATTGGCAAATCAGAATGAGAGTAGAGGACATATGCAAGACTGCCTTTAGGACACACCATGGGCACTTTGAGTTCAAAGTGATGCCCTTTGGGCTCACTAATGCTCCAGCAACATTATAAGCCCTAATGAACTCTGTGTTTGCTGAATTTTTGTGCAAATTTGTCCTAGTTTTTTTCGATGATATACTAATTTACAGTGCCACTATGTCTGACCATTGCCTACAGTTGCAGCTTGTTCTCTCACTCCTAAAATCCCATAAGTTGTATGCTAGAAGAAAAAAGTGCTTCTTTGGCCTCATACAGATCGATTATTTGGGCCACACCATCTCTGCCAATGGTGTTTCTACTGATACTTCTAAAATAGAAGCCATGTAGCAGTGGCCAGTCCCTAAATCTCTAAAGGCTCTAAGAGGTTTTTTGGGTCTTACTGGATACTACAGGAGATTTATAAGACATTATGGTTCTATCAGCAAGCCATTGAATCAATTGCTTAAGAAAGACTCTTTTGTTTGGTCAGATGAGGCTGAAGTGGCTTTCAATGAATTGAAGCAAACCATGTGCAGGCACCAGTCTTAACCTTGCCTGATTTTACTAAAACCTTCTACTTGGAGTCAGATGCAAATTCACGTGGTGTGGGTGTTGTTCTTTCCCAAGATGGACGTCCTGTTGCTTTTTTGAGTAAGGCCCTGGGTCCTAAACATTGTGATTTATCGATCTATGAAATAGAATATATAGCTATCCTCCTAGATGTGACTAAGTGGAGACATTACTTGGAAGGGCAACCTTTTGTTATTAAGACAGATCTTGAGGCTCTCAAACATCTCCTAGATCAGAAGATTGCCATTGTTGTTCAGAAGAAGGGTCTCACCAAGCTACTTGGGCTAGATTATACAATCCAATATAAGAAGGGTAAACATAATGTAGTGGTTGATGCTCTCTCTCTCGATAAGATCCTCTACTTTTTCAAATGACTGCTATTGTGCTCACTCCTTTTTGGGTTAAAGACATTGAGGCTTCTTATGCTCAAGATGCCTTAGCTAGATAAAAAATTACTAAGGCCTCTGTCCATCAGCAACTGTAAGACAATTGGACCTACTCTAAGGGCAATCTAAGATATAAACAGAAGGTGTATGTGGGTGACACTTGTGACTTAAGAAGCAAGCTTCTCCTCCTTCTACATGATTCTCCTATTGGTGGTCACTCTGGCATTCAAGCCACCTATTGCAGACTTAAACTCTGCTTCTAGTGGCCTGGTATGAAGAAGCAAGTTAAAAACTATGTCTTGAGCTGTGATGTGTGTCAAAGAACAAAGGATGAGCACATTTTGAAGCCTGGTTTACTCCAACCTCTTCCAATTCCTTCACAGGCTTGGGAATCTATCTCTATGGATTTTATTGAGGGTCTTCCTATGTCAAAAAAGTTCAATTCTATTCTGGTGATCATAGACAAATATACCAAATATGGGCATTTCCTAGCTCTGGCACACCCATTTACTGCTACAAATGTTGCTTCTATCTATCTTGACCAAGTTTTTAAACTACATGACAGTCCTAAGGTGATTATCGTGTGGGCACAGTGTCTCACCTAAGCTCTACCTACCATCCTGAGACAGACGGTCAAACAGAGCGCTTGAACCAATGTCTGGAGCAATACCTACGCTCCTTGCGTTTCCTGAAACCTCATACTTGGGCAAGATGAGTGGTGGTACAATTCGAATTTTCATACTGCTCTAGGTTTAACCCCATTCGAAGCACTCTATGAGTATAAACCTAACAAGTTAAATTGGTCTGAAGAATCTACTGTGCAGAGTGTTAATGAGATTCTAGCTAGCAGAGACCACACCAAAAAAATACTCAAAGATAACTTAAACATAGCTCAGCATCGAATGAAATTCTATGCGGATAAAAACAAGTCTGAGAGAGAATTCGAAGTGGGAGACGAAGTTTACCTGAAATTGCAGCCCTATCGTCAATCTTCTGTTGCACTCCGCAAGAACTTGAAGCTGGCCGCTCATTTCTATGGCCCCTACAAGATAACCAAAAAGTTAGGGTCAGTGGCATATCAATCACAACTTCCTGATACATCACGCATCCACCCAGTCTTTCACGTGAGCTTACTCAAGAGGAAAATTGGTTTGATCGTTCAACCTTCTATCGATCCCCCTGATGTGCACGACGACGGACAATTGAAGGTGTATCCTCTCCAAGCCCTCGATAAATGCATGGTCAAGAGAAACAACATTGTTGTCACTCAAATTCTGGTTTAGTAGGCAAACATGGGTCCAGAAAATGCAACATGGGAGGATTTCTCCGTCCTTCAGTCCCAATTTCCCGAATTTGATCCTTGGGGACAAGGATCCTCTGGTGCGGGCAGTATTGTCACGATTGAAGCAAAATAGGGGAATTCTCTAGAATTAGGGCAAGGAATTGGGAAAAGGGGGGAGGAAAACGACAACACATCAGGGTTGGAAGTTAATGACGCAAACGGCAGCGTATTGGGTTCAATGTTTAATGAAGGAAACGACGACGTACGTGTCCCAGCAAATGGGAATTATCACGTGAGCCGCAATTTGGCATGTAGGCCGTTAGAGAGAAAGACACAACTTTGGACACCTGCCAATATTTCATTTGTGTGTGCGTGCAACTGATTATATACAGCTCATACTAGGAATATTTTCTTTTATGCAATTTTTGATGTAAAAACATTTTGCTTTCTCTGAAATCTGTTCTTCTTCCCTATGAAATCCCCTTCTTTTCTGCAACTTCTATTACATTCTTGCAAGAATCATCACAAAAAATCAGAAATTTCAATGAAGCAAACATAGTTCTCCCTTTAGTACTTTAGTTTAGATATAAAACTTCTTAAACAGTTAAACTTACAGTTGAATCTGTGGTTGTGTGCCTGTGTGGGGCTATGGGCCGTGGGGTGCTTGTCGTGTCTCCTAGGACATGAATTTTTTTAGAAAAATACCTGAGTTTTTATGGTCGAGTCGGGTCGGGTCATCTTGGTTAGATATTTTTGAACACCTCTAAGCATACGAGGTAAAATCGAATTAACCAAAATTAAATTAAATTCGTTGTTTGTTTCATTTGTACCTTTGAACATATTTATAGAACCTAGATTCATTAAAAGAGAGTGCATGGATTAAATAACACTTATCATTAAAGTAATGTAAATTCATACATAAGATGTAAAGCATACATTTACATGCTGCAAATGAACTTGATTTGTACGTACTCTCGAGGCTCTCGATGTTAGTGGTAAAACTATTTTGCCCACTAATCTTTGCAAGATAATAATAAACCACTAGTTGGTAATCCTGGCTCAGCCTACGTGTAGATTCACCGACAAGTAAAAGGTTATGGTCCAGTCTGTCTACTTCCACATTGCCGTTGCTTCTCACTGTCACCCAATTTTCATCGTATTCCCAACTGGGTGATTTTGAAGACAAAACAAGATTGTCTTCACCCAGTTGCCGGATTCTTTCCATTAAAGACTTGTTGGCAGGAATCTGAATTGTCTCCAACTCTTCCATGGAGTCCCACAAGTGAGGGTGCAGTACGTTGTTGGGTGTCCCCAATTTAGAACCATCACTTTCCTTCACTGGAAACTCCGATTCCTTTACAAATTCGTGCGAAAGAAGTTGCGTTGCCAACCATCTCTCGCCAGGGTCTCTCCTCAAACACTTGCTTAAAAAATCCCTTGCCTGCTTCGAGATATTGGTTGGTATTTCCGGCACTTCATTTGAGAACCCGATTCTGTACAGTGCAGAAACAGGGTCGCGAACATCCGGCCACGGTGCTCGTCCGGTTGCCATCTCGATCACCGTACATCCAAGTGCCCACACGTCAGCTGAGAATCCTTGTTGCTCGCCACGCGCCACCTCTGGCGCCATGTAAACAGGGGTACCAGCAACCGACCTCGACTCCCCATCAGCTCGCCTGGCGCAACCCAAGTCGGCGATTTTCACCCCATCATCGGTGACCAAAATATTCTGGCCCTTGATGTCACAATGCACTATTCCTCGAGAGTGCAGGAAGTGAAGCCCGAGTAAAATCCCACGAGTGTAGGATCGAACCATGGCCTCCTCAAGGCAACCACCGTGCTTGTGGATTGCATCGGCGACGGTGCCACTAGGGGCATATTCCATGAAAAGATTGTATAGAAGCTTACCATTCTCGGAGGAAATGTCACACCCCTTATATGCTACAACTTGAGGGCAGCTTAAAGTAGACAAAATGCTCTGTTCTTTTCTAAGAGACTCCGACTGCGAGAGCTGAGAGGACTTAACAGCAAATACATGACCGGAATGGTCAACAGTAGCGATAGAAACAGTGGCAGTAGAGCCGCGGCCAATGATTCTGCCGCGACTCCAATCCATTAAGCTTGGAAAGGAATGTGAAAATTGAAAGTTGAGTTGGGGAATTTGGATGGTTTGGTGACTGGTGAGTAGTGGCCACTGGCCAGTGGGTACAAAGCATTTATATACAAAATTTGGAGGCTTTAGTTTGGTGAAGGTTCGGCTCTAATGCAAAAGAAATGAATTCTTCTTAACAGCACATTTTGTTTGTGGGCCGCCGTTTCTTTCCATCTTGAAACCAGAGAGTTCCACGTGGCAAAAGGATGTTGGATTAAAAGCTTGGGCGGCGGGTGGCTTACGTGCTTAGCTTAACCATGAATCATACTGTTGTATGCTGACATCACATGAGCCGCATGCTTAGAGTGCGGTGCTAGTTGGCACAATGAGGTCCTTTGGTAATGCTATATTCCCAGGCCAAGCTTTTTTTTATCATACAGGCCCAGATTTAATTACATTAATCTAATCCCTACAATTACTGCCCTTAATCATGATAGACTAGGAATAGGAACAAAACTTACTTCTATTATTATATATCAATGGTTCATCAACTAGTTTAACTTATCCATTGAATATTAAATTTAGGGTTTGGATTCTCTAAAACAAAGTTAAATGTATTGAGTCCATGATGCTATTCGCCCTTTGCTTGCAATTTTTTTTACTCATTGGCATGTGAAAGTATGAAGCAAAAGTATACTGGTTTTTTTTAGGCATAATGTCTAAAACTGTCCATATCGTTTGGCTGAATAGTCATTTTAGTTCTTATTCTTTTTTTTGAAGCAATTTAATCTTCAACGTTTTATTTTGGGTCAAAATGGTCCATCTACGAATGAAAACGGTTAGTCAACTAACGTTAAATGGCTTGAAATGACGTGACAAACTTACATGAGAGTACACGCTGACATGACGCTGTCATATAGAGAAAGGTGATGGCTTGAAAAAAAGTTAGTCAAAAAATAATTTTATAAAATTATATAAAATATAAAATTATTTTTTCTTGCTAACATGTCATTCTATCAAGTCATTTCAAGTTGTTTATTGTCAGTTAACTAACTTTTTTTTTTCACTGAGGGGCTATTTTGACCCAAAATAACAACATTAAGGGTCAAGTTTATTTAAAAAAAATTCAAAATGACTATTTATTTAAAAATCAAATGTTAAGAGTATTTTCTTGCGTTAAGCGGTGTTTTTATATGTTTGAACTTTGAATTAGTTCATGCCATGGCTACTGGAGTAGTTGTCAAAAACATGGTTAAAGTGCAACGTAGCACCCAACAATCTGATCACATGTAGCTAAGTAATTAGATACGGTTAGTTACATTGCTTGGAATATTATATTTTATAGGTGGAAAAGAAAAAGGGTTGGTGCAGTTGGAATCTAGTTGAGAGAAGGAAAGACAGCAACCTAAATAAACCCAACCGACCAACCCCAACTCATACTTCCCCAAACCAACTTCCCTTGTCTCTTCACAAACCATGCCATAAGTTGGTTGGGATAATTTATTGTAATTTGCTTTGCCTGCCTTTTGTGGCATCTTCCAAATGGCGTCCTTTTCAAGTAAAACCCAATCGGAGCGTTGCTTTTCTTCATGTGGCAGCCACCATTTTAATTCCTTTCGGTAACAAGGTTGGGCTCACTTTTTCTTTCCTTTGCCAACATATGTTGCATGCCTTATCGCCAATTCTTAATTGATTGTGGTAATCATACGAATTACCCCCTTTTTTTTTCTTTTAGCACACTTACTTGTTCGTTAAGGGTTCAAAACAGGGACATATGCAAAATTTTATGTTAACGGAGCGAATCTATACAATTCTAGGCAGGGTGAACTTATAAAATTGTAGGGGGCGAAAATAAATTTTTAATAGAAAATACATAAAAAATATTTTAAAAATTTCTAAATCATATAAAAATTTCAAATTTTTAGGGGGTGACTGTCCCTCTAGGTCCATCCCTGGTTCAAAGAGAAGTTTCTAAACAACACAAGATTCCCATTGGCATACCGTTGTTTTAAAGCAAGTAAATGTTGTTTCCCAACATATTTTTATTAAAACCATGACTGGTGAAACAGAGCAAGGACGAAGGTATTTACAGCACAGCATGAATTTATGTTTTAAGGACACAATGCTGGACGATGAACAATATTAAGAACAGATGTCCCACATGGTAGATCTTTCAATAGTAATGGCAGCAGGCAGCAGCTCACTGTCGAGCTGAGCAAGGAAACAAGAACGCATGCATACATTAATGCAATTGTTCGGTATTTTAATTGTTCTTATCTGGGTAGTTGAAAGTGGGGTTTAAAAACCAAACATAAAGTAAATGATATTTAGAGTTTCATCAAGTGAAAGCATTTGCACACTTTGCAAATTACTATATTAGCTGTTAAAGCTTACATTTAATAGGGTGAACTAGAGCACTTATGTTGTAACAAATGTCGGCATTTATACGTCTTATCTTACAGCTTCTAGTTTCTAAAAGTATAAATGAGAAAATCTTACAGGATTTCGATATCTCAAAAGACAATCTTGAATTATATAAACATGTCGAATTGATCTGAATCTTATTATCCTAACCGATATATGATTTGAGATTTGATATGAATCTGAATATAATAGCTCAAGTTTATCTGAAACCCGAAATAAAACGAACTAAGCTGAAATTAGAATGAATTTTAGCTGAACATATATGGATTTGAATCGATTTTCACTTGAACCGAAAACAACCCGGTTTGAATTAAAATGTTTTGATTTACAAAATTTGCTTCAAAAAGTTCAAGAGGAAAAGGATTTGATTTCAAAAGAGCTTGAAAGGAAAAACAATTTTGGAAAATCAAATTTTTATGTTAGACAATATAGTGCCCCTAGATTTGTAAAATGAAAATGTTTTAGAAGTATTTGGGTCCCAAAAGAACTTAGTACTTCAATTAAAAAGGATGACATTGAAAAATGGATTCCAAAGGGGACTAAAATTTGTGCTACTAACGTTTATGGATCCAAAGCAATTTGGATACCAAAAATTACTTGATTGTCTTTTGCTAGGTGTGATGGAGATGTTCAACAAGTCAAACATTAAGGGGAAGCTCCATGCACACAATGAAGAACACTTGAAGAAGGAAGGCTTCACATCCTCCCTTTGGGTTCAAGTGTGGTAAAATCTAGTTGCTTTTGATTTTATTTGATTTATTTTCTTTTATGTCAACTAGATGATCATATATGTTGGACTAACATTCTTAATGATGCTTTGAGTAAGGGGGGGCATTTTAAAACCAAATTCGTATTTTTGTCAATTTTTACCTCTATTATTATTGTAACCCCCTAGACCCGCCTATGCGTTACAACATATCCTAAAAAGTTACATTAGGGTCACAAGAGCGACCCACAGTAAAAATACGCATAAAAAATATTTCTTCAAAACACTTATTAAACTGAAAAATCAAATTCTGTTTAAAATACCATTTCGGGAAGTCATTTAAACACATAACAGAAATTTCAGAAAATGCTTTACAAATATCATCATAAAACAATACATAACATACATGCCCACTAACTACACAGTACCGTACTCCAAAGGCAACGCCGAGACAACTCCGAAAACTGTTGTCAACCATTATACCATGATATATTCTTTTTAACCTGCGATAGTAAAAACAGCGTGAGCTTGGAAAAGCTCAGTAATACAGAACTACCAAAAGATGCAATAAGCTCATGCAGATATATGGTAGTCATAACATTTTCATGATGTTCCACGTAGTAACAATCTCCATTTCTGTTCTACTATTTCGAGGTTGCATCATACTCAAGAATAACGATATTTGTTCTTTATTCAAACATCGAGAATTAGATGGGAATTATATAGGTTGGTAACATACAAAGGTGGAATCAGAGAGTTTAATGTCTAGTGTGTTCCAACGGTGCAACGTTAATGCATGAAATGTAACAATGCAATAAACATTTTTATTTAAAATACATTTGTTTCAAGTAGCCGTAAAGTTCATTTAAATTCTATATTTACCCTCCAACCATACTCTAATATATAGTTTCCCTAGTGCAGTATCATGTGCAGGCATTAACCCGAGCCCATTGGGCGTGAGTACCATCCTAAGGATATACCTTAGAATATGGGCGACCCTTGCCGAAGCATAAGAACCGAAAACGGGCGGACTTGGCCGAAGCCTAGGATCTGAAAACGGGCGGACCTAGCCGAAGCTTAGGATCCGAATACGGGTGGACCTAGCCAAAGCTTAGGATTCGAATACGGGCGAACTTACCAGCTGGATCAGGGCTGAGCCGACGGTAACTTCATATCATAACCCAAGTACCCCAGTGAATCAGATCCTCAATAGTTCATTAATCAGTAACAGTGTTTTTAGTAACGCATTATCCATATAACATGTTTGTCATATCAGGTACATATGCATATACTAGAAATATAGTACGGTCATGCTTAATTATAAAACATGCAATGTTCATGTGAGTTAAGGTATGTCAAACAAGTGCACATGATCGGTATTATAACATGTAATTCAATATGCAAAAACAGTCGCGTGGCAGACATGGAACACACTAGGTGAAACAATTTGTTCTTGGAGATACTTGTCATTTACGGAAGAGAACACATTAAACTTTTGACCATTTGAACGGGTTTCTGAAACGAGGCCCCTATTAAAAGAGGGGTTTGTACTAACGGTTCAACCAGATATTCGGGATATGATACATCAAGATCTTTGAGAGTTTAGGCATATCATGAGTGATTTACTCATTTAAGCCTACAAGGGCATTATAGTCATTTTATCACACGTGGGCATATTGGTAATTTACCAACAAGGCATAAACATTGGCTTGGAAATTCTATTTGTTCATCAGGTTTCCAACCAAGAATTCGGAAATTTCTATGTCAAGATCTTTCACGATATCAGGTACATTCAAAGCTATTTTGATTAATTTAGCCAACGAGGGCATTTTGGTCATTTAACTATTATGAGTGATTTTGTAATTTAGCCCAAATGATGAAATGACGTTTTACAATATTTAAGATTTCTAGGAGTTTATCGATCCTCCAAAACCTTTCGAACTAACATACCCCAACCTTGTAATACAAACCAAACCTTCTAATGTATGCACTTCCCGAGTATCATTTCCAAATACTAATTATATTGTATCTCCGAATGGTTACTTTTCATGTTTCACCACAGGACTTGTCACGGAGTAGTCAAGCTTATGTTTTGTGCGGAAAAACTTTCAACCTTATATTAATATCATAAGTGATTGATATACATGAGTCATGCTTCAACCCATAGGGGCATTTCAATCATTTTTAGCTTTATTGGCATTTCTAGAATTTTATCAAAGGCAATTTACTTATTCTAGTCAAGGGGGTATTTCAGTCGTTTTGAAGCTCGAGATATCCATCATTTCTGTCAATTGAACCATTTTTAGTATTTCAATCATTTAAGTACTCGTTGGTGTTTCAATCATTCTAGAAATTTCGTTACCCCCAACCGCTTCATTCATTTTAGAACTCAAGAGTTTATCCATCGTTCCAGTTAATTGCAAACCTCGATGTCCGAGAATACTTCATCCCTTTTGTCAATACGATCATTCCGATTAATTTTAAACATAATAGCATTTCCAATACTTTTAGTCATTTCAATCAATTCAATATTTTGAGTCGCTTGATTAATTCAGAGGTATGGATAGTTTCCCGTAAATTTACATTCGGAGATTTATTCCAAATTCAAGGAAACCTAACACCTTACAATCTCGAAGGTTTAATTCTTGTTTTTCATAACTTTACAAGTAGATCGAGGTTTCCAGACGAATCGAGTTGTTTTACCATATCCACTCTAGATTTCTAGATCTCTTCCAATTCCAAGGGTATTTTAGTCATTCTTATACTTCAAGGGCATTTTCGTAATTTCATAACCAAATATTTCTAGCATTTACTCATTTGACATCAATAATTGAGTTTGGAGATTTGCCGCCTTATTAATTAATTAATTTAATGAACTCCAGATCCTTACATTTATTAACTTTCTCATTCAAACATTTCGATCATTTCTAGGTTATCATAATCAATTTCATATCTGGTTTGACTTAAGCAGAGTTAACAACACTCCTCATCATATTTATGCATGCATTAACCGAATATCAACATGTTCATAAGGCATACTAGAGGTAGTAGTGTATTACCTTTAATCCTTGCTATAACGGTCAACCATGGTACTCCATTCGATCACTCTCGAACTCGAATGCGACGTTCTCTTCATCCCGAATACAAGGAACTTCGAATACCTTCAATCGCACAAAATCCAATTTCAGTCCTTAATCACATTGCTCATAACTGATTATTAAAATACATAAGCAGACTCGAGTTCAAGGTCCAATTCGGAGGCTTTCGGGTTAGAATTTCACGAAACGAGTTTCAAAATCGAACTCAAAACGTCGAAAAACATAAAATATGACTTTTCAGAAAATTTGACTTTTTTGGTCAAAGTTAACGCTGACATCAGCGGTCAAAGTCAACGATGACGTCATGCTGACATCATTGGTCAAACGACTGACTCGGTGAGTTGACTCACTGGGTTGACTTAGGCGAGTTGACTCACTGGGTTAACTCGGTCAACGGGTCAAACTCGAGTCTGTTTCAAGTCAACGAGTTGGGTCGGGTACGGGTCGGGTCAAACTCGGGTTGGGTTGACTGGGCTGACCGGTTTGACCGGTCTAGTCGGTTAGACCGACTCAGGCTGGTTCGGATGATTTGGACCCGGTTCACCTACCTTAAAGCATTCCGATCACCGAAAAAATGCAAAGAGGTCGTCGGAGACCCAAATTGCACCATTTCTATCGGAAAACGAACATTTATCAGAATGACATTTAAATCATTCACGAACAACGCAAATTTGAGCCGGAAATCTTACCGGATTTAACCAAAACAGCCAAAAATATCGAGCCCCGATGAGGCCCTTAGCGGTGGCAGGTCGATGTTCGGCCACTGAGGTTTTGATCGCGACGACGCACGTAGCTCAAATCTAATGACCGCATCTTGAACAGACGTCGAAGATGACCGAAAAAAAGAAAAGCCGAGGGGTAATCCTCGAATCTCCGGCGTCACAAGAAACCGCAGCGTATACTCGATTAGAAGGTCGAGTTCTGGTCACTTTAACATAAGGAGAACGATGATGTTGGGGGTGACTCTCCTCGAAGTCGTACGGTGGCAGAAACAACCACAAACAAGGGGAGAAACTCAAGGGTTCGTCGAACTTCTAGGTGATCTCTACGGCAAACGGTGGCTCCATCGCGCGAGTGGCGGTCACGTACGACATCGACGCGAGGCGGCGGTCACGTCCACAACGGCGGTGACAGCCACGAACTGGTGGTGTGGCAGATCGACGCCGGAGCGGTGGGGAGATGAAAAGCTCGAAGGAGTTTTGGGATACTATTGGTTGTTATCAAATAGCATTCAATGTGGTAGGTGGGGGTTAATTCAGACTTTTATTTTTTTATTTCATTTGTGAGGTAAAATAACATATCTTAATATTAAGGTAGAGTAAACAAAGCCCAATGGTTACCTTAGCTTAATCGGTTAGTGCATTGGTTCACCACTCAAGTGGTCATGGGTTTAAATCCCATTGATAACATTTTTCTCATTTTTTTCTTTTCCCCCTTTATTTTTGCATCAATTATTAATAATTTTTTAGGGTGTTACGGTTATTTTGAACTTAATGTTTTAAATTCTTTTTGATATAACAAAAAGGGGAGAAATGGTTTGAAAAATTGAATTTTCAAATGAATAAGGGGGAGCTTTATTTGATTTTATATCTTCAATCTCTTATTCACATTTTTAAAGTTAAAGGGGGAGAATCCCAAACAATTTTTAAGAGAGTTTTATTATATCAAAAAGGGGAGATTGTAGAACTAATGTTTTGATATAATAATTGAAAAATGTTTTGGACTGATTTAAAAAGTATTCAAAACAATTTCCAAAGTCCAAATAACTTGAAACTATGTTTGGGGATGTTTTTAAAAGGTTTTACATGTTTTTCAAAGCCAAACTTCACAAAACTGTCCAGGCGTTTCAAAACACCTTAGGGCGTTTCGATACGGTGCATTCAAGTAGCTAAAACGTTTCGATACTGGTATCGAAACGGGCTTTCCCTGGATAAGGATTTTTCCCAGCGTTTCGAAACGGGCTATGCCGTTTCGATACGCCTACGTGGCATCGACCACAACGGTCATAAACCCCAACGGCTATTTCCCAACTAATATTTAAATGCATAGCGTTTCGAAACAAGGTCTAGGAGTTTCGATACGTGTTCCGAAACGGCCAGGGGCGTTCCGAAATGGGTGCCTTGTCAGACTGCAACGACTCTTTCTACTTAAAGGGTGTTTCGAAACGGGTTCGGGCGTTTCGAAACGGTGAGCTGCAGAACTGCATTTATGGTGGGAATTAAAGTTCTCAACGGCTCCAATTCAATCCCAATGGCTAGTAACGGCTACAAACTCATCAAGAAGTATAAAAGGGACCTCTAAGCATCAAGTAAAGGCTAATGCTTCAATTGTTCCAACATTATGATGTCAAAATTTGTCTAGAGCTTAAACTGTTTATTTCTTGCTTAGACAACACTTGTGAGCTTACATTGTTAAATTTGCTCAAGTGTTTAGGTTTTGGGCGAGTGCTTAGAATTGCAAACAAACACCTATTAGAGGGATTTCTAGTTTGCTAAGTCTTTCTTTGTACAAGAGAGTGTTTCCTCAAGCTTTGGGTAGAAAGCTTTGAGGGTTGTAAAGGTTGCCTCCTTAGCCTAGAAAATGGGATGAAATTCTTAGTGAATTTGTTTGGAAATCCTTAGTGGAGAGCTAAGGTAGTGGATGTAGACATTGGTTAGAAGGTTGAACCACTATAAATCATTGTGTCAAATTGCCAATTTTTCACCTCCCACTAAATCACCCAATTATCCAACTTCTCCACACTTTGCGAGCAAGAACGGTTGATCGAATCGAGGCCCCTAAATCTCAACAATGTCAGTACACGGGTCTTAGTATCGGTACTTGCCTTAAGAAGAAAGAGTCGTTATAAGAAATTAATGCAAGGCATACGACGTACCGATACGCCATACTGAGTGTCGGTACAAGCTCTTGCGTATCAGCACAAGTCTGGCCGTATCGGTACGAAGAATGGTTACTGGAAATTTGAAATCCTTGGGGAAAAACACCTCATATATGTACGCGTACGATCATACTAGTACGAACATTTGGGTATTGGAATGAGGAAGATCGTACTGGTGCTCATAGTCTGTTTTTGACACTTTGACCATTTTGAAAACATTTAAACATGTCAAAAACACTTGAAAACTCTTTCAAACATATTTTTCAAGTTATTTGGACTTTGAATAATTTTTACAAATATGTTTAAATCCAAAAACATTTTTCATTTAAGTTATATCAAAATCATTATCTCAACAATCTTTCTCATTTTGATATAACAAAACCACTTAAAAATTTATTTTTGAAATTTTCCCTCGAATCAATCAACCAAGATAACCAAGAGGGGTGAATTGGCCTTTGATGGAAGAAATGAGAATTTAAAAAATTACACAAGGATTTTATAGTGGTTCGACTTCTAAACCAAGTCTAACTTATCTCAACAATCTCCCTCTTTTTATATAACAATACCACTTGAAAAAATATTTTTTAAATTTCTCCTCGAATCGATCAACCGATATAACCAAGCATGGTGAATTGGCCTTTGATGTAAGAAATGGGAATTTAAAAAATTACAGAAGAATTTATAGCGGTTCGACCTCTAAACCAAGTCTACCTCGACTAACTTAGCTTCCCACTAAGGATTTTCCACAAATCCACTAAATTTGTTTTTACTTTTTCAAATCTCAAGGAGATAACATTTATAAACCCTCAAAGCTTATACCCCAAAGCTTTGAGACACTCTCACTCAAGATAATACAAATTTAGCAAACAAGGAAACCCTCACAAAGGCAAAAGTGTTTGCACAATTTAGCTCTCACCCCAAAACCTAACACTTTAGAAAATAAAACAATTAAACTCACAAGTGTGTTCTACAATAAAAATGAAAAAATTGAGCACTAAAACAATTTCTCTAACATTGAATGTTGGTAGTTGGTTTCTTGTTGTTCCATGGTTGCTTGAATGAGTCTTTTAAACCCTATAAGGAGTTCTTGACTGTTACTAAACGTTGAAGGTTGATTAGAGCCGTTGGAGACTTAATTTCTAGCATTAAATGTACTTCTAGGCATCTCGGTATTGGTACATGGGTCTCAGTATCGATACCTACCTAGGGGTGATAATGAGCCCGATCGACTCACGAGCTACTCATGCTCGGTTCAGTCAAAGCTCGACTTGAGTGAGCTTGACTCGGGCTCGGGTTCGGCTCGAGACCTAAACGAGCTGAAGGCTCGAAAAGCTCATGAACATGCTCGGAATAATTATATGCATACATATATGAACATGTATGTACTAAAAGTAATTTGTTTAGTAAAAAGAAAAGCAATAAAATAAATTGGGGTAAATCCACTAAAAACAAATTAACTAAATATCAACTAAAACAAATTTACAAAATAAAATAATAATAAATAAAACACAAAACGCACAAGGTCACAACTCTTTTACCTCATTTCTCACGTGCAACCCAAATTAACCACAAAACCCTAGCCAACAAGCGAAAAAGAAAAATTCATTTTTCTTATATATCACTTCGCTTCCCGTACTAGCTCTCTCTCGTTTTAGATCTCAAAGGTTTGTTTATGTTTCTTTTAGTTTTGTGTCTTCATTTTGTGTTGCAATTCTTGAATTCTAAGCTATGGGCTTTGTTTATCATCTGAACATTAACTGGGTGAAATGTTGATTAGATTTGTGCCATCGGTTTTGACTTTTGACATTTCTTCTATAAAGCTTGAAATTTGGGAAACTTAGGGATTTTGTTAAGATTCTGTTTTTTTTTTTCTATATGGCCGCGAAGATGAATTGTTGTTGATGTTGCGAGGGAATCTTAATATTAAAATTTCTGAATTCACTAGCTAGATTAGTTTATTATTGTTAAGGGATATTTCATCCTGTTCACATGATTGTTTATTTTAAATTATATTTATAATTTGTTGTTGACTAGACATGTGCTGCACAAGAAATTGGATCTTGAGATTTTTCTAATCAGTCTGTAGGATTTAATTTTGTCGGATGGGATTTTGTGTAACATGAGGATGGAGGATGGCTAATTTTACTTTGAAACTATTATTTCATCTTATATGTAACCCCCTAGACTTGCCTATGCGTTACAACGGATCCTAGGAAATCACATTAGGGTCAGAAGAGTGACCCACAGTAAAATACACAATTTTTTTTTTGCTCAAACACTTATTAAACCGTAAAATCAACTTCTATTTAAAATACCATTTCAAGAAGTCATTTATACACAAAAAAAATTTAAGAAAGTGTTTTACAGACACTATCATAAAACAATACATGACCACTAACTATACAATACCGTACTCTAGAGGCAACACCGAGAGAACTCCGAACACTGATTTTAAACATAATACCATGATATATTCTTTTAACCTGCAATGGTAAAAACAACGTGAGCTTGGAATAGCTTAGTAATACAAAACTACCAAAAGATGATATAAGCTCATGAAGATATAAGGTATGCATAAAATTTTCATGATGTTCCAAGTAGTAACAGTCTTCATTTCCTTTCCGCTATTTCAGGGTAACGTTATACTTGAGAATAACAGTACTTGTTCTTTATTCAATCACCAAGTAACAAACGAGAATTATACAAGCTGATAGATTACGAAGATGAAAACAAAGAGTTTAGTGTCTAGTTTGTTCCAATAGGTGCAGACCAAACATGCATAAATACATACCAATCATATCATAAGAACACTTAACAATTCAATACAAATGTTCAAGTACATACAAGGGTTTACTAGTAACTACCCTTCATACTTACTCCAAATATGTGTTCCCCCAGAACGACATCCATAAGGACTTACCCTAGGACTGATGGGCATAGGTGCCACCTAAGGGGCTGCCTTAGGTCCATAAGGATTTACCTGTGCTAAAGCATCGAAACCTACCCAAGGGGAGACCCTGATTCCATAAGGATTTACCAGCTTGATCAGGGATGTACCAACAGAGGCTTTATAACATAGCCCAACAGTATACCCTAGATAACAATCAGTATTCAGATTTCAGACATGAGTAATAGAATACATATGGCATACATATTCCATTCGAGACATCAAAAATAGAAGGTCATGCTCTTTAGATGCATATATGGGCATACCATTGAGCAAACGATATCATCATTCATCATGCAAACCGAGTGTACCATCGTAGGTCAAGCTAACAGATGATACTATTACTTACATCAGGCTAATAGATAATATTATCATAGATCAAATAACCACATAGCACAATCATATACTAAGTATACATATCAAGTGAACTTACAACAAGTAGGCAGGAAATGTTATCATATGTCAAGTTCATCATTTCATCAAACATATCATCATTCATAATTAAGTCATTAGGTTATTTACTAACATGTAATAATCATGCAACACATTCAACTGAATGTAGCACACATGGAACACACTAGGTGGAACGATTTATTTCTTGGAGATACTTGGAATTTACGGAAGGGAACACATTCAACTTTTTACAATTTGAACGAATTTCATAAACGAGGTCCCTATTAAAAAGGGGGTTCGTACTAACGGTTCAATCCAGATATTCAGGAGTTGATACATCAGGATCTTTGAGAGTTTAGATATATCATGAGTAATTTAGTCATTTAAGCCTACAAGGGCATTATGGTCATTTTATCATACATGGGCGTTTTGGTAATTTATACCAACGAGGCATAAACAATCTCTCAGGAAATCCTATTTGCTTATCAGGTTTCCAACCAAGCATTCAGAGATTTCTATGTTAAGATCTTTCACGATATCAGATACATTCAGGGCTATTTTGATTACTTTAGCCAACGAAGGCATTTTTTTGTCATTTAACTATCATGGGTGATTTTGTAATTTAGCCCAATAATGATGAAATGACGATTTACAATATTTGATTTTCCATAAGATTTTTTTGAGCCTCCACACCATTCAAACTAAGATATTTCAACCTTACAATACTAACTAACCCTTCTAATGCATCCAATTGTATCATATATATGAACAGTTGTTTTCATATTTTACCACAAGACTTGCCACAGAGTAGTCGAACTTATAATCTGTGCAGAACAACTTCCAACCTTATATTAATATCAGGAGTGATTGACGTACGTGAGTCATGTTTCAACTTTTAGGGGCATTTCAGTCATTTTTCAGCTTTATTGACATTTCCAAAATTTTATCAAATGCAATTTATTTATTGCAGTCAATGGGGTATTTTAGTCATTTTGAAGCTCGAGATAACCCTCACTCGTGTCAATTGAACCATATTTAGTATTTCAATCATTTAAGTACTCATATGTGTTTCAGCCATTCACGTAAATTTCGGTACCTCTAACCACTTCATTCAATTATAGAACTCAAAAGTTTCTCCATCGTTCCAGTTAATTTGCAAACCTTGGTGTCTGAGAATACTTCAGCCTTTTTGGTCAATACGATCCTTCCGATTAATTTAACCATAACAGTACTTCTAATACTTTTAGTCGTTTCCCGTAAATCTTTATTCGGAGATTCATTCCAAAATCAAGGAAACCTAACACCTTTCAATCTCGAAGGTTTAAATTTTTTTACCATAACTTTCCAAGTAGTTCGAGGTTTTCAGATGAATCAGGTTGTTTTACCATATCTAGTGTAGATTTCTATATCGCTTCCAATTCCAAGGGTATTTTAGTCATTCTCATACCTTAAGGGAATTTTCGTAATTTCATATCCAAATATTCTTCACATTTAATCATTTGACATTAATAATCGGATTGAGAGATTAACTGCCTTATTAATTACTTATTGAACTTCAGGTCCTTCTGATTTATTGATCTTCTCATTCGAGCATTGGAATCTTATCTAGATTATCATACTCATTTTCATATTCGGTTTGACTTGAGCAAAATTAATAGTACTCATCATCATTTTTGTGCATGCATTAACAAATACAAATGTATTCATAAAGCATACAAGAGGTAGTAATGTATTACCTTAACTCTGAGCTATATCGGTCGATTCATGAAACCCCATTCGATTGCACACGAACTCGAATTTGTCGTTCATCCACAATTCGTATTCAAGGAGCTATGAGTACCTTCAATTACACAAATTCACATTTCAGTCATTACTCACAGTACTCCTAATTTCATAAGTAATACATATAGAAGTTTGGGTTCAAGGTCAGATTCGGAGGCTTTCGGGTCAGAATTTTGCAAAACGGGCTTCAAAACGGACTCAGATCGTCGAAAAACATAAGATATGAGTTTTCAGAAAAGTTGACTTTTTGTTCAATAGTCAAAGTCAACACTAACGTCAACAGGTCAGTGCCGACGTCAGCAGGTCAACAGTCAACGATGTTAGAGTCAACGCTGACGTCAACATGTCAATGCTGACATCAGCAGTCAACAGGCAGAGGTCAACTGAGTTGACTCGGTGACTGACTCGGGCTGAGTTGACTCGGTGAGATAGGTCGGGTCAGACTCGTGTTTGGGCTGAATGGGTCGGACTCGGGTTTTTGGGTCGGACGGGTCAGACTCGAATATCACGAGTTTGGGCTTGGACTCGAACTAAAGTGGGTTTAGACCAGTTTGGGTTGGCCAGGTCGGACTTGCATACATGTGGGCTTGGACCGAGTTAACCGGTTCAAGCTTTTAGGGCAACTGAACCAGCCCACTTACACTAAGACATTCTGTTCGCCGAAAAAATGTTGGAGAGGTCGCCAGAGATGTCGAGGGGCACAATCTGGCCGTAAACAGAACGTAAAAATTAGTCCACAACACTTCCACAACGAAAACAAATTGGAAATTGGCTGGAAACACGTTAGATCTTACTCAAAAAGGGCAGACAATCGAGTCTAATGCAGCTCCGATGTGACCTCATTTGGTGTCGGAAATGACGAGACACTGGTTGGGTTTTGCCCACCGTCACGTCAGAAGCCCATATCTAGTGTCCGTGTCACGAACAGATAGCAATCAAGGCCGGAATACTCAATAAACCAAGAGTGAAAGTTGGTTTTCGACGAACCTTTAATCCTTTCTTCTAGTCGAACAGAAGCGATGCGGTGCGAGTGGCGGCTTGGGTTGAACTCGTGGTGCAACGACGAACACACTGGCGACGGCAGTGGCAGTAACGGCTGAGCGGTGGCGTCGATTAGTGAAACGAACAGTTGGGGTAAGGGACAGTCGAAAGGGAATGGGAAAGGTCTCAGAATTTTCGGATCCAAAATGTGTAAAATTTCTTACTTGTGGGAATTTGTTCAAACATAATAATTATTTTTTTATTAGAATCAGGATACATGAATCTCATATAAACTGATGAGGAGTTAAAATTGAGGAATAACTTAGCTCAGATGGTTAAAGCTTAGGTTTATTAAACATAGGGTCAAGGGTTCAAATCCCTTAGCTGCCATTTTCTCTTTTTTTAACCTTTAGCTTTAAATAACTAAAACAAAAACTAGGGTGTTACAACTCACTCCCCTTAAAGAAATTTCGTCCTCGAAATTTACCAGAGTTAGATCAACGCAAAAATTGTAATTCCATTTATTCACCTACTGAAACTTGTCCATCAGAGTATGCTTATTCCTTGTGTCTCACAGACGGTCCATTTATTCACCAACTAAAACTTGTCCATCATAGCATACTTATTCCTCGTGTCTCACAAACGGTTATAGATCAATATGGAAATATCCTCAATCACACGGAGTAACTCTATATCCAATTTCATCACATCATATTTCTCAGTCTAGTTTATCAGAACATGTTATTTCCATTCATACAGAACCTCATACTGTGTCAAACAAACACTTGTCCCATAACTTTATAATAAACCGTCTCAGTCACGGACAAGAGACATTCTGAACTACCACATAAGTCAATCATACAACCCAATGGTATATCTTCGAGAATCCAAATTACTCTTCCAGGTTGACCATTAATTTATAGATGAAAAACTCTCTAAAATCCAGACGAGTACTCATGGCATGCAGTCGAGCCTTCCGAAATCGAATATATACCATCAAATTTTCAATCGGGGATGATACATAACGATACATCATGCCATATTTTTGGAGATGTCTTTCCTTAAGCCGATCGGACATAACCAAAGTTTTAAACAACTATCACTTACCTTCAGCATAATACTTAGACAACTTTTTCCTTCGTGTATAACAGGGTCACCACAAAATTTACACTTTCGCCACATTCACAATCACTTTTCATTTAAATTCATAACCCATTTCTTTTTTTTAATTTCCATCGAAATATTCTCAAACATAACAATTATCACCGGATAACCATACATGTAACCTTATACCGGTTACCTCATTTGATCAAACATTTATTCTTAATATGATTCAGATCTTCGATTTCACGTGCATAAACCATCCCATGTTCTTTATCCAGGGTTAGATCAATTAAGTTAATCCAATTTACAGACGAACGTTACAGACATTCCTTGCCAGTACAATTCGTGCTACAACGGTCAGAAAACTTAGATTCAATTAGTTTAGAGAAAGGATTCGACATCAGAGTCCCGACTTGGTGGAGTACGATCAGGATCTAGGGGCATGCACAGACAAAACACCCTATGACAGACGATCGACCGATCTACCTAGGAAGACGCAACTCTAAGCTCTAATACCACTAAATGTAACCCCCTAGACTCGTCTATGTGTTACAACGTATCCTAGGAAATCACATTAGGTTCACAAGAGTGACCCACAATAAAATACACAATTTTTTTTTGCTCAAACACTTATTAAACCGTAAAATCAACTTCTGTTTAAAATACCATTTCAGGAAGTCATTTATACACATAACAAAAATTTCAGAAAGTGTTTTACAGACACTATCATAAAACAATACATGACATACATGCCCACTAACTATATAGTATCGTACTATAGAGGCAATGCTGAGAGAACTCCGAACACTGATGTCAAACATAATACCATGATATATTCTTTTAACTTGTGATTGTAAACATAACGTGAGCTTGGAAAAGCTCAGTAATACAGAACTACCAAAAGATGCTATAAGCTCATGCAGATATATGGTAGGTATAACATTTTCATGATGTTCCAAGTAGTAACAATCTTCATTTCCTTTCTGCTATTTTAGAGTAACGTTATACTTGAGAATAACGATACTTGTTCTTTATTCAATCATCGAGTAACAAATGGGAATTATACAAGCTGACGATTACGAAGATGGAAACAAATAGTTTAGTGTCTAATGTGTTCCAATAGGTGCATACCAAACAAGCATAAATACATACCAATCATATCATAAGAACACGTAACAATTCAATACAAATGTTCAAGTACATACAAGGGTTTACTAGTAACTACCCTCCATCCTTACTCCAAATATACAGTCCCAGAACTGCATCCATAAGGACTTACCCTAGGCCCGATAGGCATAGGTGCCACCTTAGAGGCTGCCTTAGATCCATAAGGATTTACCCGTACTAAAGCATCGGAACCTACCCAAGGGGAGATCTTGAGTCCAAAAGTATTTACCTGCTTGATCAGGGCTGTACTAACAGAGACTTCATAACATAGCCCAACAATATACCCCAGTTAACAATCGGTATTCAAATTTCAAACATGAGTAATAGAATACATATGGTAGACATATTCCATTTGAGACATCAAAAACAGAACTTGCCATAACTGAACAATTGCTTTCATATTTCACCACAGGACTTGCCATGGAGTAATCGAACTTATAATCTGTGCAGAACGACTTCCAACCTTATATTAATATCAGGAGTGATTGACGTACGCGAGTCATGTTTCAACCCTTAGGGGCATTTCAGTCATTTTCAGCTTTATTGACATTTCCAAAAATTTTATCAGATGCAATTTATTTATTGCAGTCAAGGGGTCGATTTTAGTCATTTTGAAGCTCAAGATAACCCTCACTCATGTTAATTGAACCATATTTAGTATTTCAATCATTTAAGTGCCCGCAGGTGTTTCAGCCATTCACGTAAATTTCGGTACCTCCAACCACTTCATTCAATTTCAGAACTCAAAGGTTTCTCCATCGTTCCAGTTAATTTGCAAACCTCGGTGTCTGAGAATACTTCAGCCTTTTTGGTCAATACAATCCTTCCGATTAATTTAACCATAACAGTACTTCTAATACTTTTAGTCGTTTCCCGTAAATCTATATTTGGAGATTCATTCCAAAATCAAAGAAACCTAACACCTTTCAATCTCGAAGGTTTAAATTTTGTTACCATAACTTTCCAAGTAGTTCAAGGTTTTCAGGTGAATCATGTTGTTTTACCATATCTAGTGTAGATTTCTATATCGCTTCCAATTCTAATGGTATTTTAGTCATTCTAATACCTTAAGGGCATTTTCATAGTTTCATATCCAAATATTCTTCACATTTAAATCATTTGACACTAATAATCGGATTTGGAGATTAGTTGCCTTATTAATTACTTACTGAACTCCGGATCCTTCTGATTTATTGATCTTCTCATTCGAGCATTGCAATCTTATCTAGATTATCATACTCATTTTCATATCCGGTTTGACTTGAGCATAATTAATAGTACTCATCATCATTTTTGTGCATGCATTAACAAATACCAACATGTTCATAAAGCATACATGATGTAGTAATGTATTACCTTAACTCCGAGCTATATCGGTCGATTCATGAAACCCCATTTGATTGCACACAAACTCGAATTTGACGTCCATCAACAATTCGTATTCAAGGAGCTATGAGTACCTTCAATTACACAAATTCACATTTCAGTCCTTACTCACAGTACTCCTAATTGTATAATTAATACATATAGAAGTTCAGGTTCAAGGTCAGATTCAGAGGCTTTCGGGTCAGAATTTTGCGAAACGGACTCAGGATGTCAAAAATCATAAAATAGGAGTTTTTAGAATAGTTGACTTTTTGGTCAACAGTCAAAGTAAACACTGACGTCAGTAGGTCAACAGGGTGAGAGTCAACGCTGACGTCAGCAATCAACGAGCAAAGATCAACTGAGTTAACTCGGTTGAGTTGACTCTGCAACACCCTAAAATTTCCCCTAAATCAGAAACCCTAAATTTCAAATCTTAAATTAAAAACTATAATTTTGGAATCCCTAATTTCTAAAATCCTAGCTTTTTGAGAATTTTTGAATCGATTTGTAAGAAACTGAAAACCAGAATTTGAGACCAATTTGCGAAATGATAAAATTTTAGGGATTAAATTATAATTTTGGAAGTTTGGGACCAATCAAGCAATTAGCCCAAGTTAAGAATTTGAATTATAAATCCCTACTATTGTACCCTCAAAATTTTTAATTATGGTTATTATTAATTTTTTTTAAAAAAATCAACATATATATATATATCTATATTGAGGTAAAAAAATATATCTCACCGAAACCCTAAAAAAACATTTAATCGTTTGATCGAAATTCCTAGTACTGGCGTTAAACTCTCATTCGTCCCCTCCAAGCCTACGCCGTCTTCAAAGCTGGCCGTGCCAAAGAACACCGATTCTTTAAGTCGGTGCACTCTATTGCTTGGGAAAAACAAAACAAATTGTAGGACCCTTCGTAGACAAACCATTGAAGCTTAAATATGTGAGTTCATCATCGTTTTCCAAGAAACTTATTTTTATTCAATTCTTCTATTAAAGTCATTATACATGTGCTAATAAACAATAGGCAAAGTCATTTAATTGTTTTTGACAAAATCAGTCCATGTTTAGTATTTCATCAAATCTAGCAGTATTTAAATTTGTTTTTCTTTCAAAGTGAGTATTCCTTTGTTCGTTTTTCAATATTTAATAATGGTAATACTAAAGTTATCTCGATACGATCTATATTCAATTCAAACTATGTTCAATTTATTAACTCATCTGATTCGAACCGTTCAGTCTAATCGTATGATTTGGAGATCAACACTACGAACGAAATAAGTATTATGTACTAGTGAATTCTTAGAATAAATTTCAGGAATAATTCCCTAGTCATTCATAATTATCGGACTAAATGCTCATGCATTTTCGGACTAATGATTTTGTATTCGGATTGGAATTGGAATATTCATGTCATATCATTCGGGTGAGAAAAATTTACGGCGAAAGTTTAGTGGTTTTATCATTCGGGATGAATTCCACTTCAGATCAATGGTTCCACCCTTCGGGCTGAGTTCCACTTCGGATGGCGACGATGTAGAGAGTGGTTCAGGGGAACCTTACTCTTCGGACGGTGATGTAGATGGGTTCATGCCATAGACTTAGGTGCATCGTGCTTTGCATATCTGTATATTCGATTTACTGTTGAAATGACTATGTTGACTGTATGTTTCTTATGATTTTCTGTCTGACGCACCTTAGAGACACACTAAGCTTAATAGCTGACTCCCTCTTAGCTTCTATTTCAGATTCTCAGACATAGGAGTTCGGTACTTGGAGGACTACAGATATCAGATTTATTATCGTTTTAGTAGGGATTTTCTTAGTTTTCGGTTTTATTTCGATTATTTCTTTATTTGGGATTTTTATGTAAATTTGATTACTTTTATATTTATTTGGGGAATTTTAAACTGTTTAGCGTGCATGAGAATTTTAATCGGATATTTTCATGACTTATTTTGTGTTGTTTTTTTTATACGGTCGCGTTTTGAAAAATGGAATTTAATGCGAAACGACATCATTTTAATAAATAATTTGAGTATTTAAATTTTCAATAAATAACTTTTTTGTGTTTTATAAATTATTTAAACCTAAAGTTTATTACTTGAGTAAAAAGTTTTCAACGGTGACTTTCTAAATTCGGCTATTTTTTTAGGCCAGGTTTAGGGGGTTATAGACTCGGTGACTGACTTGGGTTGAGTTGACTCGATGAGATAAGTCGGGTCAGACTTGTGTATGGGTCGGATGGGCAGACTCGGGTTTTTGGATCGGACGGGCCAGACTTAGGTATCACGAGTTTGGGCTTGGACTCGAACCGAAGTGGGTTTAAACCGGTTTGGGTTAGCCAGGTCGGGCTTGCATACATGTGGGCTTGGACTGAGTTAACAGGTTCAGGCCTTTGGGGCAATTGAACCGGCCCACTTACCCTAAGACATTTTGTTCGCCGGAAAAACGCCAGAGAGGTTGCCGAAGACGTCGAGGGGCACAATCTGGTTGTAAACAGAACGAAAAAATTAGTCCACAACATTTCCACAATGAAAACAAATCGGAAATTTACTGGAAACACGTTAGATCTTACTCAAAAAGGGCAGACGGTCGAGTCCAATGCAGCTCCGATGCGACCTCATTTGGTGTCAGAATTGACGAGACACTGGTTGGGTTTTGCCCTCCGTCACGTCAGAAGCCCAAATCTGGTGTCCGTGTCGTGAACGGATGGCAATCAAGGCAGGAATACTCAGAAAACCGAGAGTGAAAGTTGTTTTCCGACGAACCTTTAATCCCTTCTTCCAGGCGGATAGTAGCGATGTGGCGTGAGTGACAGCTAGGGTTGAACTCGTGGTGTAACAAAAAACACACCGCCAGTGACGGTGGTGATAACGGCTGAGCGGTGGCGTCGATCATAGAAACGGACAGTGGGGGTAAGGGACGGTCGAAAGGGAATGGGAAAGGTCTCAGAATTTTTAGATCCAAAACGTGTAAAAATTCTTACCTGTGGGAATTTGTTCAAACATAATAATTTTTTTATCAGAATTGGGATACATGAATCTCTTATAAAACTGATGAGGAATTAAAATTGAGGAATAGCTTAGCTTAAATGGTTAAAGCTTAGGTTCATTAAACATAGGGTCAAGGGTTCAAATCCTTTGATTGCCATTTTCTCTTTTTTTAAACTTTAGCTTTAAATAACTAAAACAAAAGCTAGGATGTTACATTATATTTCCTTCTTTACCTCATTCTCCCTTAGGATCAAACAAAGAAAGAAACTAGAGAGTAGAGAGAAGAAATTTTTGAGCTGGGAATTTCTTCATGTGAATGAGGATTTATGTTTTACAACATTTAGCTTGAAAGGTATGGAATTCTTGTTATTCATCTCTAGTTCCAAAAGGAATTTGGTTAGGTGATGAAGGTCTCGTTTATATGCTAGGAAATTGGAAAGTATGATAAAAATTTGCTAGAATCATAAAGGAAAATGATCTTAAAATAAATGTTTTGTTTGGCTGATACTTATAGAATTTTTATACTTGAGAATTTGCTTTCCATGAGTTTAATTAAGCTAGAACCGAACCTGTCCTGTTTTGGTGTTGGTGTTTATAGGACTTTTGGAGACTGGTTTCCTTTGTGTGATTAGTGTTTGAATAGATTCTAAATCTTATAAATGATGAGATGATATGTGGACTGCTCGATATATATATATATATATATATATATATATATATATATAGAGAGAGAGAGAGAGAGAGGCAATTTTATGAAACATGAATGGTTAAAAAAATGCAAATTGTGGACTATTTAGAAGAGTTTTGCAAACTGTTTTGGAGTGTCGGGAATGAAGGTAGTTGAACTTAGAATTGGGGCTGAAATCATCTAAATAAATGTAGAATTTTATGAATTTAAGAGGGTTGAGGTAGGGATTCATTCTTAAAATTGGTTTAACTTGTAGAAAGGGCATATTTAATTAAATAAAAAAAGAGAGAGAAGCCATATTGGTAAGATTAACAAGTATAGGCTGTTTGAACTTGATTAGGGGTTGTTATAGAGTCATCGAAGCAGTTTAAAAACTTCATAAAACAAACATGGTAGTTTAGTACCGAAAACAAATATTAGGTGATTAAATTACTTCTCAATACAATTCAGGTCTGTTTGATTTTTGGTAGTACATGCTTAAACCGGTAATGGGTGTTACATTATATAATTAATCTTTATTTTTGATTTGTAACCTAGGAATGTCTATTATTGGATTGGGAACATCAGATGGCCATTCAACTCCTATTGCAGAGGAATTTGGGGTAAATTTGGATGATGCAAATGAGATGGATGAAGATGAAATTGACCTAGAAAATACAGAAGTGCATGTTCCCCAAACTAATGCCACCAATGATAATAGTGAGGTTCATAATACTGAAGATGAATCTGAATCATATCCTTTTAATAGAGCAAAAAAATCTATTGTTTGGAAAGAATTTAGGGAACCTCAACGTGTAGAAAACTCTAAAGTTTGGAAAGTGCCTTTTGTGTATTGTAAAACTCTTCTAATTTTTTCTAGAGGTGGTCCTACAAGTCATTTAAAGCGCCATTCGGATGAATGTACACAAAGAAAAGTGCATATACAACAACAAAAGTTGATCAGCCTTTTACTTCCTAATTCAACTACGGGCTCTCCAAGTTCTGAATTTTTTAGTGCTCTGCATGATGGTAAGTTTGATCCATTGAAAATAAGAGAAGAAATTACACATTGGATTGTTATGCGCAAGCATGCTTTTTCTATTGTTGAAGAAGAAGGCTTTAATATGATGTTGAAGATATGAATACCACAATGAAAAAGTAGGTCACGTCATACTATCAAAAATAATTCTTTCAAATTTTATGAGATTGGGAAGAATAAGTTGAAGAAAAAGTTGAAGAATGTGGACATAATTTCTTTGACAATTGACTTATTGAACTCTAAACCTCAAAAGATAGAATGCATGGTTCTTACGGTTCATTTTGTTGACCATGATTGGAAACTTAAAAAGTGAGTGCTGAATTTTATACACATACCTCCTCCTCGAAAAGGCAAAGACATAGCTAATTACATTTTCAAATGCTTAAAGAAGTGGGACATTGAGAACAAAGTAAGTTACTTTTAATCTTTTACGCATATTGAACTATTACCAAATTAGCACTAATCAATATTGTATTTTTTTGTAGGTATTCACATTTTCTGTAGGGAATGCCTTTGGAAATGATTCTTGCATACAAATCATGAAAGACACTTTCTCACTGACTAAGAGGTTGATTTATGGTGGTAAATTATTTCATGTTCGATGGTGTGCTCACATTTTAAACATTATGGTTCAACATGGTCTCAAACAAGTCAAAAGCATTATCAAGAATGTTCATGATATAGTTGATTATCTAAATGGAAGTGGACAATGATTGAAGAAGTTTACCGAACTTGCTCAACAATACAACTTAAAGGAGAGGAGATTGGTTTTGGAATGCAAGACTTGATGGAATTTACTTATGAGATGCTTGCTTGCGCAATCAAGTTCAAAGAGGTATTTGCTAGACTTGCTTTGGAAGATAAAGAATATATTTATTGTCTTAGTTTAAAGGATTGAGGTAAAATTGAAAAATTGCTTGAAATCTTGAAAGTGTTCTATGATATTACAAATGTTATTTCAGGATTCGAGTATCCCACTTCCAAATTGTTTCTTAGTGAGATTTATAGACTTAAATTGTTGTTGGATACTAGTTGTAAGTCTTCTGATGATTTTTTTAAAGGCATGGTGACAAACAAGAAAGAAATGTTTGATAAATATTGAGGTGAATGTAATCTACTCATGGCTATAGGTGCAGTGTTGGACCATCGATTGAAAATGAAGGTTATTGAGATTAGTTTCCCAAAAATGTTTTCTTGTGATGTGGTTAGGGAGAATATAGATAAAGTTAGAGAAACTTTGTATGAACTTTATGATGAGTATGTGAATTTTTATTTTCCTTCTCTGATGGAGCAAATGGGTGAATGTGGAACTAGTGCAAATGTTTGTGGTGGAGGAACGGGAAGTACTCCAATATTATTGGAAATTTTGCAAGCCGTGAGAAGTGAGAAATTGATTGAGAATAGACAATCAGTAGCTGATTTTTATCTTGAGGAAGGGTTTTATATTCCTCAAGAGAGTAAGTTTGGTTCTTTATTGTGGTGGAAGGAAAAGGCTAGATGATTTCGTATTTTGTCACGATTGGCCATGGATGTCTTGGGTGTTTTTGTTACTACAGTGGCTTCAGAGGCCACATTTAGAGCATAAGAGATTGGTGTCGATCTTTTCATGGATTGAAGAGAAAGAACAAAGTAAGGATTAGTTATTTATGTGTACACTTTTTTCCGGGTTTTTTTTTTAATTTATTTTTAGCTAATGGCTTTATGATTTTTTTGCAGAAAATTGATGAAGATCGATCGAAGGAAATCATTTTGCCTGCTCTTTAGGTTTGTTACTAAAGTTTTATGATGCTTTGCAATTTATTTTTGCATAACAATAAGTACTTGTAGCCATTAGATTTAAATTTGTCAACTTTTGTTTAGTGAAAATGAGAGTAGGATTAGAATAATCGAATAAAATCAATTTATGTAACACCCGTGTTTTGGGGTTAGGAGTTAGGTGCGTGTTTGATTCGAGTCATTAAAAAATTTGTTTAATCTTAGGCCTTAATTATGAGTTAAATGAGATTTAACAATTTCAAGGTGGCATTTTTATAAATAAAATGAAAAGTGGATGACAACCTTTTTGAATAAAAAAGGAACAAAAAAATAAAATAAAGTTGTCTTCCCCCTTTCTCCTACCCAACGTGAAAATGAACCTAAACCCCACTCAAACCCCTATTTACTATTCCATTTGATTTCTTCATCAACTCAAGGGCATTTTCAAAGGTAATTTCACATTTGAATTCTCCTCATCATCCTCTTCATTTACATGGTCTTAGATTTCAAAACTACCCATTTTTGTAATTTTCAAGTTTGATGAAAGTTTGAATTTTTAATGGGTTTTCAATTGTGGTTGATTTGTTAGTTGGGTTTTGGTTTAATCTCATCAAAATACACTTAAGATCTTGAAATGGTAGGATTTGGGTGAAAACCCGAAGTGGGTCTTTGGGGCAATTTTTAAAGTGTCTAAAATTGGGTTTTTGGTGTGTTTTAGGGTTGAGTTGAAGGACTGATGGTATAGGGATATTAGAGAAGTGTTTTGGGACCTTTTAGATGCCATTTGGGGGTTAGAAATCATGATTTTCAGCTGGGTATTGGGGGAGCAAGAAAATGGAAATTTTGTGATTAGTTGAGTTTGAAATTGGTGAAGTTTGGCTTGTGTTTATGGGTTGGAGTTTGTGACTGAATTTAGCATCGAATTGGTGAGTAATGATTGTGTTTTGATTTGGTTAGAAACAAGAAGAAACATCGGGGAAGCATCAAGATCGAATCCGGGAATTGAGGAGGCTTGACTTGCTTGCTTGGTTTGCTAAGGAAGGGTGGTGAGTAAAACTTTAAATTTGTTTTAAAGTCGGTTCAAGTGTGTGTAGTGGAGGTATTAGAATGAGTTTGGTAGACCATTCCAAGGTAGAAGTTAAATTGGTAATTTGACTTCTTGTTTGTTAATGAGCTTTGATTTCCTAATGCCTATCTTGATCTTGCATAGTATGAGTTGACCTTGGATGTATATACATTGTGGTGTATGATGATAGTTGAATGATATGAATGATGATTAATGTGATGTGGTTTAAAGAGATTGACACTAGTTAACTTACCGGGTGTAAATGATCGATCATTAGGATTAGTGTGCACACATTTGAGTCAAAACGCGCGTGGCCTTGATGGCGTTGAGTCATCAAGGAGGAGTACAGTGATGTAATATTCCACCAGAAATTTACTTATATTATACGTGATGATGAGTGGAATCCCATCCGTAGGGCATGTGGTGATGAGTGGAATCCCACCCAAGAAAGGTCTGGTGATGAGTGTAATCACACCGAGGTAATGTTATTGTCGAGAGTAAATCCGCACATCCGAGTAAACTAATAGTGGCCAATGAAATTTCTCTTATGATTATGATGTTGAGGTAATTGATTTATATTGTTGAGCTTAATGTGATGTGAGATTTCATATTTATGACTCTTGAAATACTAGCTAGGTTGTTATGAGATGCCTATGTATGTTGTGTATGATGTTAGGGATTTGCATGCCTGGACCCTGCATTGTTGTTGTTTTTGATTTTAGAACATCTCACTAAGCTTCTAGCTTACGCTCTCATTTTCAACAATGCAGATCATTAGCGTGGTGTTAACAAGGAGCAAGGCGAAGGGGCTTTCCAAGAGTAGTTGCTCAAGTATGATTTTAGTAATTAAAGTGGTAGTTTAGCAATGGGGCTACTATGTTTTTGTATGAGCGATGTATGACTCATAAGTGTTGTTGATGTTCATGTTTTGGCTTGGATTTGTAAACCATGCTTGTCTTGATGAATGCTTGTGTTGATGAGGCTATGCCTTAGATGGTTCATGTTGTTTGGTTGTGTATGCAAACCCCATATGTGATAACTTGTGCTTTATGGCTTTTTGAACTCTTAAGTATGCCCATATGTGCTAAATCCATCCCTTGTGTGAATGCCATGATGTATATGTGTAATTGTTCATCCTAATTGCTTTACATGTTAATTCATGGTTGTAGTATGTTGCATGAATGGTCGTATGTGGCTAGGAGAGTCCCAATATGCATTTAGAGTGTGAGTCTTGTTGATCTTTGCTGAAATTGAAGAATTGCAGAGCAGGGCGTATCGGTACGCCTAAGGGCCGTATCGATACGGTCTTGCTTGCAGGACTCAGTTTTTGCTGGGCGTATTGATACACGAGGGCGTATCGATACGGTTTTAGCTCACTGGAATTCTGAGATTTTGGTAAGTTATTAGCGTATCGGTACGGTGTCTTAGCGCATCGGTACGAGTTCATCTCGTTGACCACGAGATGTTGACCGAGAAGGGCGTATCGATACACTCAAGGGTTGTATCGATACGGTCTTCCTGTGCTGGCTGGAAGGGTTGACCTTGGTCAAGGCGTATCGATACCCTCTCTTAGAGTATCGATATGGCCTGTTTAATTATGAAAGATGGACTGTTTTAAAGGTGTTGTTTTGGATGGTCGTGTTTATGTTGCTTGTATTTCCGCTGTCGTATCCCACTTAGGATATAACGTTGCATTTAGACAAGATTAAAATGAAAGAAAATTTTTAGGGTTGCTAACTGAGGGAGAACCTTAACGAGTTTTGCTTCAGTTTTCCCCGTGTAGCCTACTCCGATCGGTCATCCGACCAGACCGGGACGAGGGGGTTACATTTGTTGGTTTCAGAGCCTGAGGTTACTGAGACCTCGGGCAGGTAAGTGAGGTAAGCTTGTTGTGTTAAGTAATTGTATTGTTCCGGTGTGTGCTTTGCCATGAAATCTTGTTGTTTGATTGTTTATATGATGTTTGAAAGCATGAATTATTGTGTTTGGTGTAGTGTTGAGTGCCCATTTCTACTATTACTTAATTTAAAAAGGTTTTGTAAAGGAAAGTACTTGAGCATTGTTGGACCCTTGTCTTTGCTAACGTAATCCCTATCTGTTTGTTGTTGTAATTATTATCTTGCTAGCTGTATTATGAGACCACGTGGGAGGCCTTGGATGGTTCAGCCGGAACCACGAGCACAAGCTCCGGGGATTGAGCAGATTGATGGGCTGCAGGCTCCTCAACCTCCTCCACCTCCTCCTCAGCAAGAGGGAGGTGAGGCAGGAGCCGAGGGTGTTGGACCTCAAGTAGGCCAAGGACCGACCGAAATTGATTTAGCTCCCTTAGTTAAGGCGATAGCTGGGGCTTTCCAGGCTGCAGTGGCTGGGGGTCAGGCAACGGCATAGCATCAGGGAGAGGGTACTGGGTTGCCTTTGGAGAGACTCCACAGTTTGGGAGGTGAAGAGTTCAGAGGGTCGACACCGGAGAGGTCAGAGATGTGATTAGAGAAGACCGTACGTATCTTGTCATTGATGGGATGTATTGGGGATGCAAGTTAGGGTGTGTTGAGTCCTTGCATTAGGGTGATGCCTACACTTGGTGGGTCACCATCACTACGGGTATGGAAGAGGCTGAGATCACTTGGGAGTTCTTTGAGTCAGCATTCCATAAGAAGTATCTGGGTCCTCGATATCTCGATGAGAAGAAGAGGGAATTTATGGCTTTGCTTCAGGGGAGTATGTATGTGACTATGAGATTCGATTTATTAGGCTAAGTCAATATGCATCTGAGCTTGTTCCTACTGAAGTGGAACGTTGTAACCGTTTCCGTTATGGGTTGAGTGAAGAAGTCAAGAGGTACACTCTAGCTTCGGACTACACTGATTTTGATGTCTTGGTCGCGAGGGCCAAGGACTTGGAGCACAGTTTGGGCTTGACCAAACGATCTGGTGGTTCTAGTTCTAGCAAGAGAACTAGTGACTTTGATAGAGGTGATGCCAAGAGGCATCGGGACAACCGGCATCACTATGATCATAGGCGTGGTGGAGGTAACCACGATAGAAGCCAATAGGGCCAGAGGGCTGGTGGGAAGTTACCCACGTGTGCTACTTGCGGGAGGAACCACACCGGTGAGTGTTGGGGGAATTTCCACTCGTGTTGGAGTTGTGGGGCTAGAGATCATATTAGGTGTGACTGTCTACATCAGGTGGGGCAGGCACCGGCTCAGGCTCATGCTAGAGCCAATGACTTTTAGAGAGGCCGCGGGCGCAGTAGAGGTAACTTCCAGCCGAGAAATGATGGCCAGAAGAACATAGCACATGTAGTTGCAGTCCAGCGAGAGGGCGGAGGTCAGGCCAGAGTTTACGCTCAGTGTGGGGATCAGCATGACACAGATGTGATCGCAGGTAACTTCTCGATACAGTCTTTGGGTTTGCTTTCTTTGATTGACTCCGGGTCTACACATTCTTATATTCTGAGTGAGCATGCACAGTTGTTGAAATTGCCTTGTGAAATATTAGAGGTAGGAGTTAGTGTTATTAGTTCCTTTGGGGACACGGTAGTAGTTAGAAAGATGTATAGAAGGTGTCCGTTGATTGTTCAGGGACATGTGTTTCTAGTGGATATGATGGAGCTACCATTTTATGGCTTTGATGTGATTCTGAGTATGGACTGGCTCACTGAGCATAGAGCTAGGATAGACTTTGAAACTAAGAGGATTTCTTTGAGGCTCACAAATGATTATGAGATTGTAGTGGTGGGTGAGAACGTGAAGTTCTTATCCAATGTAGTTTCAGTTCTAGAGGCTAAGAGATTAGTTGAGATGGGTTGCGAAGCATACTTGGCCTATATGATGAATCCGAACATGAGTGAGGTTAAACCTCAGGACATCCAGACAGTGTGTGACTTTCCTAGTATGTTTCCGGAAGAGTTGTCGGGTTTACCACCTGATAGAGAGGTAGAGTTTACTATAGAGACTTATTCTGATTCAGCTCCTATTTCGATTGCTCCGTATCGTATGACACCGAAAGAACTGAAAGAGTTGAAGACTCAGTTGCAAGAGTTGACATATAGAGTCTTCATTCGACCTAGTTCCTCACCTTGGGTGCACCACTTTTATTTGTGAAGAAGAATGATGGAAGCATGAGAATGTGTATAGACTACAGACAGTTGAATCAGTTAATAGTGAAGAACAAGTATCCCTTGCCTAGAATTGATGATTTGTTTGACTAGTTGAGAGAGGCATCAGCCTTTTCAAAGATTGACTTGAGATCAGGTTACTACCAGCTAAAGGTAAGAGAGGTGGACGTACCGAATACGGCCTTTAGAACTAGGTATGGTCACTATGAGTTTTTAGTCATGCCTTTTGGGTTGACTAACGCACCGACTGCTTTGATGGATATGATGAATCAGATTTTTCATCAGTACCTAGATCAATTTGTAGTTGTTTTTATAGATGATATCTTGGTGTATTCGTGAACCGAAGAAGACCATGACCGACACTTGAGACTAGTTTTGAAGACTTTGCTAGATAATCGGTTGTATGCGAAGTTGAGCAAGTGTGAGTTCTGGATCCGAGAAGTAGTCTTCCTAGGGCATGTAGTGTCTGCCGATGGGATTAGAGTTGATCCAAATAAAATAGAGGCCATTTTTGAATGGAAGCAACCGAAGTTCGTAACAGAGGTACTTAGCTTTCTAGGCTTAGCCGGATACTATAGAAGATTCGTAGAAGGTTTCTCTAAGTTAGCCGCTCCATTGACACAATTGCTTCAGAAGAGTGTTTAGTTTGAGTGGTCAGATACGAGACATGGAGCCTTTGAGAAATTGAAAGAAGCTTTGACCCAAGCACCGATCTTGATTCAGCCAGAGTCTGGGAAAGACTATGTAGTTTACAGTGATGCTTCCTATGTAGGCCTAGATTGTGTTCTCATGCAAGACAAGAGAGTGGTGGCTTATGCCTCAAGACAGTTGAAGACTCACGAGCGCAACTATTCAACCCATGATATAGAGTCAGTTGTAGTTGTGTTTGCTCTGAAGATTTGGAGACATTATTTGTACGGTGAAAGATGCACAATGTACACTGATCACAAGAGTTTGAAGTACATCATGACTCAGCGAGATTTGAATCTCAGACGGCGTATGTGGTTAGAGTTGCTAAAAGACTATGATCTCACGATTGAGTACCATCCGGGTAAGGCCAAGGTAGTGGTCGATGCTTTGAGTAGAAAGGTAGTTGTAGACTTGAGAGCCATGTTTGCTAGATTGAGCTTATCCGGAGATGGTGGCTTGGTAGCCGAGCTTCAGGTTAGACCAACTCTAGGTCAGTTGATTAGGGAGAAACAACTCTTAGATAGATCTTTGACACCTCACGTGCAAGATGTGGTCGAGGATAGACCTTTAGACTATAGTTTCAGTATCGATGGAGTCTTGTGTTTAAAAAATATGATAGTTGTGCCAGAGGACGACTTGAGACGTACGATCTTGACTGAAGCGCACAATAGTCCTTTTGCTATGCATCCTGGATGTACAAAGATGTACCGCGATTTGAAGAATGAGTACTTTTGGGTTGGTTTGAAGAGAGATGTGGCCGACTTCGTGAGTAAGTGTATGGTGTGTTAGAGAGTGAAGGCAGAACATCAGGTTCCCTCAGGTTTGTTGCAACCGTTGAGAATTCCGGAATGGAAATGGGAGAATATTACCATGGATTTTGTTTCGTGCTTGCATTTGACTCCTACGAAGAAGAACTCAGTTTGGGTTATAGTAGATCGTTTTACAAAGTGTGCTCACTTCTTGGCAGTCAATACCACTTATACCTTGGATAGATTGGCCGATATGTACATTGGTGAGATTGTTAGACTGCATGGTGTGCCAAAGTCTATTGTGTCCGATAGAGATCCGAGGTTTATAGCTCGATTTTGGGAGTGTCTGCATACAGCTTTGGGTACCCGTTTGAATTTCAGCACGTCTTATCATCCTCAGTCAGATGGTTAGTCAGAGAGAGTTATACAGATCTTAGAGGATATGTTGCGTTGTTGCATCATTGATTTTCAGAGTACTTGGGAGAAACACTTGCCTCTAGTCGAGTTTGCTTACAATAACAGTTTTCAGTCGAGCATTCAGATGGCTCCGTATGAGGCCTTGTATGGTAGAAAGTGTAGAACTCCAGTTTGTTGGGCCGAAGTGGGACAGAAGTTGTTACCTATGCCGGATTTGCTCAAGGGACGACTGACAAGGTGAAATTGATTTGCGATCGATTGAAGGTTGCTTCGGATAGGCAAAAGTCCTATGCTGACCTGAAGAGGAAAAAAGTTAAGTTCTCAGTGGGTGAGAAGGTATTCTTGAAAGTGTCTCTGTGGAAGAAAGTAATGAGATTTGGCTGAAAAGGGAAGTTAAGTGCGAGGTACAAAGGACCGTATGAGATTGTGAAGAGGGTTGGCCCAGTTGCCTATCAGTTGCGTTTGCCATCCGAGCTAGAGAAAATACACGATGTATTTCACGTTTCGATGCTCTGTAAGTATAGGTCCGATCCATCGCATGTTATGCATGTAGAAGAGATTGAATTGAATCCGGATCTGACTTATGAGGAAGAACCAGTTGAGATCCTAGCTTCTGACAGTAAGGTGTTGCGGGGTAGATCGATTGAGTTAGTGAAAGTGCGGTGGCAATGTCGAGGGGTGGACGAGGCCACTTGGGAGAGGAAGGAGGATATGGAAAGGCAGTTTCCTTATCTCTTTCAGTCAGGTAATTTCAGGGACGAAATTCCTTAAGTGGGAAAGAGTTGTAACACTCGTGTGTTAAGGTTAGGAGTTAGGTGTGTGTTTGATTCGAGTCATTCAAAAAAAAATTGGTTTAATCTAATTAGGCCTTAATTATGAGTTAAATGAGATTTAACAATTTCAAGGTGGCATTTTTGTAAATAAAATAAAAAGTGGATGACAACCTTTTTAAATCAAAAAGGAACAAAAAAAATAAAATAAAGTTGTCTTCCTCTTTCTCCTACCCAACGTGAAAATGAACCTAAACCCCTCCCAAACCCCTATTTACTATTCCATTTGATTTCTCCATCAGCTCAAGGGCATTTTCGAAGGCAATTTTACATTTGAATTCTCCTCATCATCCTCTTCATTTACATGGTCTTAGATTTCAAAACTACCTATTTTTGTAATTTTCAAGTTTGATGAAAGTTTGAATTTTTAATGGATTTTTTAATTGTGGTTGATTTATTGAGTTGGGTTTGGTTTAATCTCATCAAAATACACTTAATATCTTGAAATAGTAGGATTTGGGTGAAAACCCGAAGTGGGTCTTTGGGGCAATTTTTGAAGTGTCTAAAATTGGGTTTTTGGTGTGTTTTAGGGTTGGGTTGAAGAGCTGATGGTATAGGGATATTAGAGAAGTGTTTGGGACCTTTTAGATGCCATTTGGGTGTTAGAAATCATGGTTTTCAGCTGGGTATTGGGGGAACACGAAAATGGAAATTTTGTGATTAGTTGAGTTTGAAATTGGTGAAGTTTGGCTTGTGTTTATGGGTTGGAGTTTGTGACTGAATTTAGCATCGAATTGGTGAGTAATGATTGTGTTTTGATTTGGTTAGAAACAAGAAGAAACATCGGGGAAGCATCGGGATCGAATCCGGGAATTGAGGAGGCTTGACTTGCTTGCTTGGTTTGCTAAGGAAGAGTGGTGAGTAAAACTTTAAATTTGTTTTAAAGTTGGTTCAAGTGTGTGTAGTAGAGGTATTGGAATGAGTTTGGTAGACCATTCCAAGGTAGAATTTAAATTGGTAATTTAACTTCTTGTTTGTTAATGAGCTTTGATTTCCTAATGCCTATCTTGATCTTGCATAGTATGCGTTGACCTTGGATGTATATACATTGTGGTGTATGATGATAGTTGAATGATATGAATGATGATTAATGTGATGTGGTTTAAAGAGATTGGCACTAGTTAACTTATCGGGTGTAAATGATCGATCATTATGATTAGTGTGCACACATTTGAGTCAAAACACGCGTGACCTTGATGGCGTTGACCACGAGATGTTGACCGAGAAGGGCGTATCGATACGCTCAAGGGCTGTATCGATACGGTCTTCTTGTGCTGGCTGAAAGGGTTGACCTTGGTCAATGCATATCGATACCATCTCTTAGAGTATCGATACTGCCTGCTTAATTATGAAAGATGGACTATTTTAAAGGTGTTGTTTTGGATGGTCGTGTTTATGTTGCTTGTATTTCCGCTGTCGTGTCCCACTTAGGATATAATGTTGCATTTAGACAAGATTAAAATGAAAAAAATTAAGGTTGCTAACCAAGAGGGAACCTTAACGGGTTTCGCTTCGGTTTTTCCCGTGTAGCCTACTCGAACCGGTCATCCAGTTAGACCGGGACGAGGGGTTACAATTTGAATCACATTTGAATTTGAATTTAATTAATTTTATATTTTCATGATAATTGAAATACTTTCATTCTGCTACTTTTGACCATGAAATATTAAATTATTTCTCACTTTTCTCAAAGAAATGAAAATGGAGTAGATAGTTTATTTCAAAAGGCCATTGTGCTATCTCAAATTTTAATAATCAAAGGAATTAAAAAAGAAGCAATCCGAGAGAACTTTTAAAACATTGATTGATCTTTAAATGGACGTTGATGCATCACTTTAAATTGTTTATTGACTTTATAATCCAGAGAAGAGAAAAGAATAGAGTGCTTGGAGTATTGGACTAAGATAATAGAAGGCAAAAGTAACTAATGGATTGTTGTTGGAGATTGTTTTGTTTTATGAAGACCTATGCATGTTTTTAGTTTCATTTTTCTTAGTTGTTTGTTGTTTGATTTTGTACTTTCTTTGATTATTTGGTTATATTGTAAGAATATTTTTTGCTTATTTGGATTAATCTACTTTTTGGGCACTCTTTCCTCCTTTCTCGACATTAAATTTCGTTCAGTGTTGGTTATGAAAGGGGGTTTTAACGAGACCCTATTTTTTTTTAAAAAAACATTTATAGCAAAATTGTCCATTTCGAACCGAGCTTGATGAACTTCGAGCCCGTACTGAAACCCGATAGTATTGTTTCCAAGCCAAGCTCGAGCCCGAGCCTGAGCCTGGTTATCACCCTTATACATGCCTTAAGAAGAAAGAGATGTTACAAGCAATTAATAAAGGGCGTACTGGTACACGATACCCAGTACCGATACGAGCTTGGCTGTATCGGTGCGAAGAATGGATACTAAAAATTTGAAACCCTAGGGAGAAAACACCTCGTATCAATACGTGTATGACCGTATTGGCACGGACTATTGTGTATCGGTATGAGAAAGACCGTACCGGTACTCACAACATGTTTTTGACCATTTGGCTATTTTGAAAACATTTAAACATGTCAAAAAAAAACTCTTTAAAACTCTTTCAAACATATTTTTCAAGTTATTTGGACTTTGAATAATTTTTACAAATATGTTTAAGTCCAAAAATATTTTCATTTAAGTTATATCAAAATCAATATCTCAACATGTACGAATTTGACCGAGTCGTGTCAAAATATTTCGAGTTAGTTAAGATGAAAACTCATATTTTATAACTCAAACATTATCTGAAATTTTTTAGAGTCGAGTTTATAGAATTCGAGTCGAGTCGAGTCAAGCTATTCGAGTTTCTGTTCAAATATAATTGTAAACGTGTATGATGTTATGGTACTGATTAGTTCTAATAAACTGTTTTTTATAACATATACAAAACACACATATATTTCTTCCTATTAAATATTGGTGAAAGTAAGTACCTGAAAATCATGATCCAATTAGGACAGAGCCACCTAGCCACCTTATTGGTGGGAGGGGCAATGCCCCAAGACCTGATGGGTTAATTGCATTTAAGTCATAATAATTTTAAAACCACTGCAATTAAGCCCTTACCCATCCCAAAAATTTTATTATTTATTTTTTTAGGACTCTGTCAATTAAAATTAATAAAATTAAACTTTGATATTCCTTATTTTTTGGTTTAATTACTTTTGAAGACCTTTCAATTTTAAATTCGTAAATCAAACCTAAACTCTCTTAATTTTTATGGTTTAATTACTTTTTAAGACCTATTGGTTTCAAATTTAATTAGTTTGCCACAATCATAGTTCAAGCATGGCTTCGTACATGGATCCAATAAATGATTATATATATATATGTATATATATCATGCAGAATTGAAAGACTTAACTCGAACTTGAAAACCATGGTCCATTAATTACTAAAAAAATTAGTTATTCGAATTTTTATTTTATAATTCAAACTTTATTTAAATTTGTTTCTATTCGAGTATTTTCACTTTGAGTCGAGTTGAATAGTATGAATTTTCGAGTCGAATCAAGTTTTGCACACCCCTAATCAATACCAAAGATTCAGACTTTCAACATAAAGACTCAAGATTATCAATTTACAAATATATTTAGATACGCTTCCGCATCTAGTACTTTATTCTTGATGATTTGACATGATAAATTCTGAGTTAGGTTTCATATTAAGTTATGTTTTGGTTCTAACAAAACGAACACCTTAAAAAATAAACAAACAAACACGAACACTACCTTATTATTATTTTAATAAATTAAATGATAAGACTCGAACACTAATTATTCTCAAAGTATTAATGAATACTTAACTAATTAAATCAATTCAGATTAAGTAATAATAATTATTCAATTTTTAGTATCTTTTAATAAGGTTATATTCTTTCACGCCAAGTATAAAAAATCATTTCTCATATTTTAATGCTTCTAAGTACATGTGAAGCGAATGTATGCCATGAGGCATCGCAATTTGTGATCCGGGATGTTCTCCAAGGATTCATGGTCATGGAGATAATAAATATTTTAGCAATTTATTCTTTTACATTTGAGATTTATAGACCGAGAGATCATACACCAAAAATATTTTTACATGTCTCGTTAAAAAAATTAATCTTAATAAAAAAATAATACATACGAAAATAATACTCAACTCATCAATAAATTAATAATACTCAACCAAAACAAGAAGCAAAAGGTCCAAAAACAGCCCAACGGCATATGCCAACAAAACAAGAAAAGATAGCAAAGCTAACTAATAAATTCGCAAGGTGCCAATCAGGCGAGCATACACCTCAGTCGCGTATATCATTACGCAACATTTTGAAAGTCTCTAAAAGTTCTCACACCCAAAATATTTTAAATTTTTATATAATTATTAGTATCTGAATTATTGGGAATAATCTATATAACCAATCATCCATTTCATATTCTATAATTGAAGTTCAAGCTATTTTATTTAAAAAATATATATAAAATTTGATGACTGTGTAGCGGAGCAATCTACTTGATAATTTAGTTCGTTCACCACTTTTTTTTCATCTTGTAAATCGCCTCGTTTGGCTAGAGACAAGTAGATTCATGAATGTTTCTATGATGTGATGGTATGTTAATCTCCATAGAAGTATTTGCTTTTCTTTGCACATTTGTATGAGATTTTTAGTGGACTAGTCCCTTTTTTCTCTCTTTTTGATTCATTGTATTTGTAATATATTTCATGATGTTTAATAAAATTTAGATGTCATTGTTCAAAAAATTATAAAGTTATTGAAAGACATAAATACCTTTATAATAAGTTTTATTGTTTTATGATTTTTATTTTTAATATTTTTATTGAGTTGATGTTTGGTTAACTTATGATACTAACTGAATTTAACAACTGGTCACAGTAGAAAAGATGGTGATATTCATCCTAAGAGACACGAGTCCAAATCGCTTTGTCTATAAGGTGTGTATAGTGTCATATTTGGGCCTGGGCAGGAGGGGCAACCGCCCAGGGATCAGAATTTTTATAGTCAATTATACTTGTAAAAAAATAATTTATATTAACTATAGGGTTTAATATTTTTAATATTTATTATTATGAGTCTAATTTTATCTCAATATTTATTATTATGGGTCTAATTTTATCTCAATATTTATTATTAGGATCCAATATTTATTATTAGAGGCACAATTTTTTTTAATATTTATTATTAGGAGTCTACTCTTAAAATTTAATTTATTTTTAACATTTGTTATTAAGGCTCAATTTTTTTCAATATTTGTTATTAGGAGTCTACTCTTAAAATTTATTTTCTTTTCTAATACTTGTTATTAAGGGTCCAATTTTTTCAATACTTGTTATTAGATGCCTTTTCAATATTTATTATTATGGACATACTCTTAATTTTTTTCAATATTTGTTATTAGAAACCCAAATTTTTTTCAATGCTTGTTATTATGGACCTACTATTAAAATTTATTTATTTTTCAATGCTTGTTATTATGGACATGGATTTAGATAATGGTTTGCAACCACAACAACGATTGTTATATAACGATAACGACATCGTCTGAAAATTGCGATATCCGCAACCCTCATGTCCACAATAACATATGTTATTAAAAAATTTAAAATCACAATACTCCTAGTGACCGCAATAACATCTGATATGTCCGCAATCACGAAAAATACAATGTGACCAAAAACGTGACTGCAACCTTATTTTAAGTCCTTGACTAGGGGCCCAATTTTTTTAGTTCTCCCTAGAGCCATTAAAATCTCAAAAAACAGACATGGGTGTGTATGCATTGTCAAAGAGTTAAGAATATATATTAGTAGATAATACCTTATAATCACCTTAAGACTGGACTACACATAGACATGTTACTGAATATATCTTAAGTACATATATATATATATATATTATGTTTATATGTAAATATAAAATTTAAAATTATCAATTAGATTCAATAATTTAATTTAATGATTATACTTTTAATGTGATTATAAATAATAAAAATAATTAAGATTAAGAATAAGAATAATAAAAATGATGTAAAATATAAACCCAACGAGTGGCCCAGTAAAAAAAAAATGAATGATGTTCATTCTAGGAGACCTTATGAACATATATTACCTTGTAATCACCTTAAGTTACTGATATATGCATCAATATTGGTCTAAACGTACTGAAATGCATCCAAATGTCCAAGACGTATAAAAAATTCATCAAAATAAAACTTAAATTACTTGAGACTAGGGGTGATCGTTCGATTTAACGCATCATATTTTACAACTCAAATTTAATTTGAAATTTTTTCGATTCGAGTCGAGTTTTCGAGTTTTCGAGTTCTTATACAAATTTAATTGTAATTATTTATCACGTCATAGTACGTTTAATTCCAATTTAAACGACTTTCTCTAACCATATATATATATTTCTTCATATTATTTTTCGTATGTATAAATAAGATTTCTAAAATTATTTAATAAAAAATATCATCTAAACTTATAAAATATATTTATAATGTTATTTTTAAATAAGGGACTTTAGGGATAAGGTATTGATAGGAGTATAAATGAGTCAATAATTTGATGTGAAGAAAAATTTTACCAAAAATTTTAGTTGAATGATCAAATTGAATAAAATGTAAAGTTAAAGGACTAAACTAAAAAAAATATTTTGTTAAAAATATGAATTGAAGTTATATACATATTATATGATTTTAGTGAATAATGTTATAATACCCCGATCCCGATTCGAATCTAAAGTACTACACCTGGGTTACCCAAAATCCGAACCAAAAGGTTTTCGTTTACAAATCATAGATTTAGCTTTTGTTCAAAACATTAATTACATCAAATACTCCATATAATTAAATAAACATCATAAATCAATTTACAAAATATGAGCTCCAAGTTTATATATTGTATATCAAAATTATATTTCAAAATAATATTACAGACTCAACAGTTTGTACAGTCCTATGAATACTCAACCCACTAAATACAAGTGACATACTCTAGCAACCACCGCCTTACTAGAATCTCATAATGATAGTGCTCCTCGGTCCCACGATCCAATGATCAACCTACGCATGGAAACAACGATTGTTAGGCTTGATAGACTCGATTTCCTTCAACCAATTTAGCTTGCCAAGTGGTGGAGAAGTTAAGCTATTGGGGTGATTGATGGTGGAAGCGAAAAATAAAAAAGATACGAAGATTTAGAGTGGTTCGACTTTCTAACCAAAGTCTACATCCACTACCTTAGCTTCCCACTAAGGATTTTCAAAATTCACTCTTGAGTTTCTTCCCTTTTTCTAGGCTAAGGAGGCAACCTTTACACACTCAAAGCTTTCTAACCCAAAGCATGAGTAAACCCTCATGTACAAAGAGAAATTCAAAGCAAACAAGAAATCCCTCTAAAAGGTATGTGTTTGCACACTAAAGCACTCACCCAAATCTTAGAACACTTGAGCATACATTGACAATTGGAGCTCACAAGTGTTTGTCTATACAAAGAATGGGAATTTAGCACTAAGACATGATTTTAATCATAGCCATGTTAGGTTGTGGATCATTGGTCTTCTATAGATGCTTGAAGGTCCCTTTTATACTTCCAATTGAGTTTGTAGTCGTTGGAGAACGTTGAGATTGAATTTGAGCTATTGGAGCCTTTATTTACCCCCAATAAATACAGTTCTAGTGATATCCGTTTTGGTATCGGACACCCTTTTTCAGAACTAGCCGTTGGAGTCTGATGTAGTATGCCATATCGAAATGCCCGTATCGAAACATCTAGTGTTGTATTGAAACAGCCTGCAATTCAAATAACTTTTGGGATCTTTGCCACATAGGTGTATCGAAACGCGCGAGGGCATTTTGAAACAACCCATATCCGTATCGAAATAGGTAAGCCCTGTATTGAAACGAGTTTTAGCAATTTTAAAAGAACTGTAGTTGAAACCTTAAGCGTTTTGAAACGGGATATGGCGTTTCGAAACGAGGTAAGGCGTTTCAAAATAGGGTAAGTCGTTTCGGTACAGTCAAGCTGAAAACTTGGGTTTGGCAACTTTAAAACCTTTTTAAAACATTTTTTGAAAGGTAAAAACCCTTCTAAACCTAAATAAGGGAAAATAGTGCCCAAATTTTATCTATAAGAAAAGATCATACATTCCATGGGATACAAACATATAACACTCTCCCTAATTAGCTATTTAAATTAACTAGTCCTAGGGCGAGCCATCTTCCAAGAAACAGCACTCGTAACTATACATTACCTAATACCCACCTTTGCCAATGAATTGGCTCTCGTATTACAGTAACGGGGGATCCATTTTAACAAGCATCTAACCCCCTAATAGAGGCTCTTAGTTCCTCTGTGATTCGCACTAGATGAGCCGGAATGCTTGAGTCAAGTAGGATCAAATCCACAGCTGCTTTGCAGTCCGATTCTAAGACTAACCTGGCCTTGTTGTTCCATTCCGAATCCACAAAAAAACATCAAGCCCACTTTTAACGACAATAATTCAATCAACAAGGGAGGACCCGGGGGGCATGGTTCCGAGAATTGCCCAAGAGTTTTACCAGAATTGTCCCTCAAAATACCCTCAACTCCACATTTATCGTCGAGAGTTGTCGTAGCACCATCTACGTTCAATTTCACCCATCCTACAGGGGGCTGCCATTTAACAGGGGCAGCCTTTAACTTCCTATGCATAAGACTATTCTCTGCTAATAGTAGATCTGTCAAAATATTGCCAAATGGGATACAACATTCGCTAAACTTCGCTTTAAGCCATGTCGCAATTCTCAAGCGAATCAGAAATAGTAATTGAATCGAGTCCAATTTAGCGTTATTGAAAATCATATCATTCCTAAACAACCAAATTGACTAAATGATTGCGAAAGGTATAAGAGACCATACCTCACAGACCTGAGGCTTACCCATGGCACCCCAAGCTTCCATGAACGCCACTGGATCACAAGGAAACACAGTGACCCTTCTCGACAGCGCGCAGAAGAAAGCCCACAACTTCAAGCTTACAAGGCAGTTGAAAAACAAGTGTATCGAGGATTCTGGACTTTCCTTACACAATGGGCATAATGTATCTTGTAACCCCCTCGTCTCGGGCTAGCCGATAGACCGGTCCGAACAAGTTACACAGGGAAAACCAAAGCGAAACCCGTTAAGGCTCCACTACGATTAGCAACCCTAGAAAATTTCTCTTAATGTTATCTTGTCTAGATGCTTTAATATATTCTATGTGAAAGGACACGCAGCAGAAAAGACACGCAGATACAATACACATAAAACAAGCAATTAAACAACCCATTTTAGCCTTTACAACATGTTGTATCGATACGCTAGAAGACCGTATCGATACGCCTGGACTTGGTCAACAACCCAAAGTCAACCTAGGGAGACCGTATCGATACACTGAAAAACCGTACCGATACGCCCTCAATGGTCAACTTCTCACGGTCAAACTACAAAGACTGTGTCGATACCCCTAGGACCCGTACCGATACGCCAAAATCTCGTCAATTTCTCAGATTTCCAAAGAGATTTTGGCGTATCGATACACCCCCGTGTACCGGTATGCAAAGCCTAAAACAAGGTTCAAAGCATAGGACTGTATTGATATGGCCCTTATGCGTATCGATACGCCCTACACTGCAAACCTTATTTTAGCTGCTAAAAACAAAATGACTCAACTCTAAAGGCATTTAACGACTCGACGAGCAACATACAAACACACATACATCACAAGGCAACCTTGGATAAACATACGGAGCGATTTAGGCATTCATCAAAGCAACAATCATCAAGATAAACTTTCATAGAGGAGACTAGCATACAAGCATGCATAACAAGACTATTTAACCAAAAGAAACATGCATCACCATAAGCATCACTTAAAACAAGGTTTACATGCCTTCAACACAAAAGCATAAGCATCCATCATCAACATTTAAAGCCATTACATAGGAGTCTAACAAACGCTCCTACAACACATAGCATTCCCATTGTTATCTATTACATTATTTAAGAAAAGCCATACTTGAGCAGCAACACACGCTCTTGGGTGCCCCTTACTTGCTCATTGCTAACTTTCACACTAATGATTTGCATTGTTAGAAACGAGAGCGTAAGCTTGAAAGCTTAGTGAGGGAGCTCAAAAAAAAACATTGACAATGCAGGGTTCAAAGCATGGTATCCATAAGACATTCACGAGGCATACCTTTACCCAATATGACAACATAACCAACCGCTACAAGAATGCATAAACATGGCATCTTACCTCATGTTATGCTAAACAAGGATGTAACAAATCATCTTACACATCAACCACACATGGACAAGTATATTGGCAACTATATAGCTTACTCGGATATGTGGATAGCTTCCGTTGGGATTTTTGCCCCAACGTACTCAAACAACCATATTACCTTCCAGTGGGATTTCACACATCATTGTTTCTTTACGGATGGGATTCCACTCATCATCACACACAAACACTTTCCGGTGGAATGTTACTTCACCGTACTCCTCCTTGGTGACTACACATCACCAAGGCCACATGCGAATTTGGCTCTTACCGTGTGCACACTCATTCTAATGATCGATCATTTATACCCGGTAATTATAACTAGTGCCAACATACTAACCAAGTCTCACCATGATTTTACAATCATGCAACACAACATACCAATCACCATCATGCAACATCAATATATTGCAACATGCATAAACAAACATGTATCACACAAAACCACATTTGCACATTTAACAAGAAACTCGTAAAGTCAAACAAGAGATTAAGCTGCCAACTTAATCCCCACATTAGATTGGCCTACCAAGTACAATCTAATACCTCAACAACACACTTTGAACCAATTTAAAACCATTGAAAACAGTCCACTCACCGAACACCCTTAAAACAAGCCAAAAATGTCGATCAATCCTCCAAATTTCCCAGAATCGAGCCCAAAGCTTCTCCAACAGTTTCCCTTGTTTCTAATCAACCAAAAACAACGTATTACTCAACAAATCATCCACAAAACCACTACCACAAATCAGATTACAATCTCAAGACCATTTCACTACATTTCCAAACCAAGAACTAACCCAACTCTTCATTTTCGGACTTACATACAACCCAGAAAATACCAATCGATTCCAACACCCAAATCATCACTAAACACGTTCAAAACAACCCCCAAGCATAACCACACCATCAGCCCAACTTTCCCTCACAAGACTACCTCAAAAACTCAAGTTTTATACCCTTTAACACACCCACAAATACCCATTTCGGGATTCCCACAAAACTCTACCATTTTAAGATATAATACACTTGAAAGCAAGGTTATAACACACATTAACTTTACAAATCAAAAACCTGATGAAAAACCATTAAAGCTTCCACCTTTTTCTTAAAACTTGAACATTTGAAATATCACAAAAATGGAGTTTAGGAAAAACTAAAGCCATGGAAACGTTAAGGACGAAGAGGAGAAGTCAAAACATATTTACCTTGATGAAAACACTTGAAATCGATGAGGAAATGGATGGAATATTGTTTTGGGGCTGAAGGGAGGTTTTGCCGTGAGTTTTGTTTTGAGGAAGAAGAAGATGATGGCTTTTTCTCGAAACATGTCTTTTACTTGTCTTATTTCAATTATTTAGAAAATCACAATTTTGCCCTTAATGAAATCTCATGGCCCTTTTAATTTAAAACCAAGCTCATTTTATTTAGAACAAGCCCAACGACCCGAACCCGATTTAACTCTCCTAATACCCGACCCCTAAACTCGGGTGTTACATATCTTCTACTAGACAACCTCTTTTTACTAATTCGAACTTTACCAAAACTATATTCCTCATCACCAGCCACAAGAACAGTTTAACCTTAGGGGGTGCAAGGCTGATCCAAATAAATTGTTTCTAGAATTTATTGTCAGGAAGAGGTCTAACAAAGATTTGCTTCAGAGATTTAACAGTGAAAGAACCGTCGCTAGATCCCGACCATCGAACCCAATCCCTATCTAGTCCATTGTCTTTGAAGTTATTCAGGCAATTTAAAAAATCCTCCCAAGAGAGAAGCTCTCGGTCAAACAGGTTCCTTCGCAAGGAAATACTCCAAGACCATCTAGTTGTGGACTTTTCACCAAAATTGGATATAAGACCAGCCTTGTTTCTAGAGAGGGCATAGATATGGGGGAACCTTAATTTCAACGAGCAATCTCCTAACCAAACGCCATCCCAAAATGAGATATTTGCGCCATTGTCGACATGAAGGGAGAGATTAGTTCTAACACAACACCCAAACCTATCTTCACAGTGGAATGATTTTAGAATGTCATTCCAAATCAAAGAAAAGTTACGGTAAGCAGCTTTAGGCGGTAGGAGTCCATAAGATTCATCCGAGGATTTACACTCCAAAACACGACGCCAAAGACTATCTTTCTCGTTGCCATATCTCACTCCCCACTTGCATAACAATGCCTTGTTGGTACAAGATAAATCCACAATACCGAGACCACCAGATTGTACAGATTTACAAAGTTATTCCCATCTAACCCAATGTATCTTATTTTTGCCGGTCGAGCTGGCCCATAAAAAGCTAGCCATAAGCTTGTTCAATCGTTTAGAAACTGAAGCGGGCATTCTAAACAATGATAAGAAGTATACTGGGAGACTAGATAAGATTGATTTGATAAGAACAAGTCTTCCCCCGTAAGATAGATATTTAGGATGCAACCTTTCTAGTCGTTTTGTGAATTTGTTGATAATCGGATCCCAAAGTGCAGCTGAGTTCCTTTTAGCTCCCAACGGTAAACCCAAGTAACTTGTAGGGAATTTTTCAACCAAACACCCTATTGTTTTGGCCCACCCCTCTAATACATGTTCCTCGACATTTATTCCCAATATTTTGCTCTCTTTTTTAATTGAGTTTAAGCCCCAACACCAACTCGAAGATTCTAGGCACTCTCTTGACATTCTGAACTTAAGTCACAGAAGCACCACGGCATATCAAAAGGTCGTCAGAAAACTGGAGATGAGACACCGTTATGTTATCCTCTCTTCTTCCCACTGTAAATCCTGAGAATAGCCCCAAACTGACTGCCTTCTTCAGTATTAGGATCAAGGCTTCGCCCACAAAGTTAAATAACATGAGAGATAGGGGCACCCTTGCCTAATCCCCTTCGAGATCGAGAAGGCTTCTGTAGGTACCCCATTGACCAGCACTGATATTTTTGCAGAAGATATGCACTGGAAAATCCACCGACACCATTTTTCACTAAAGCCACATTTCCTTAGAATCTGTAACAGAAACTCCCAACTTACGGTATCGTAAGCTTTTCTGAAATCAATCTTAAAGGCAATTCCACTATTTCCTGACTTAGAAACATAATCAATAGACTCGTTGGTCAAAGAACAATCCAAAAATCTGTCTACCTACAATGAAGGCGAACTGTGAATCTCCAATGAGCTGTTCCATAACCAAACGAAGCTTGTTTGACAATACCTTATAAAGTATTTTGTAAACTCCCCCAACTAAACTAATAGGCCTAAAATCTTCTAATGCCTCGGCATTGATAGTCTTGGGGATAAGCGTGATGAAGAAGTGATTTATACCTTATTCCCAAACCCGACCAGCATCAAAGTCGTCAAAAAATGCATTATGTTGTCTTTAAGTTGCGGCCATAATTTTCTGTAAAAAACCAAGGTTGAACCCATCCGGACCATGGGCAAGATTTCCATCTACCCAACCATACTCGAGATCTCATTAGATCATCTAGGCAAAAACACACAAGGTTTCAACCACAAACAGTGGTAATCAAACTAGTTTAACGCGGGATCACCTAGACATCATGCTAGTCACACATGTACTCGGGATCACCTAAACATTGAGTACCCACCCTCACTATATACCCGAAATCACCTAGCCATCAGATATGAGCGGGGTCATCTATATGGGATCACCTAGACATCATGTAGGGAATATCACATACACAGAAACACCTAACCATTGAGTAGCGAGTGTCACTCGGGATCACCTAGACATCGAGTGTACGCAAAGAAGGAAATAAATACTGCAGTATAAATCTTGGGTATTTGGATCCCATTAACCATCACTGAACCAATCAAATGCCTACCCAACATACAAGCAACGTGATCGCAAGGATCTTCCTATTGTTGCTAATTGCCAACACATCATTTATTTTACATTACCGAATTGTTAATACATTATGGATGAGTACATTAACCGTTCTCATTAATTATCTCAATTTTTCCACATTATCTCATTTAAGAAGGCATTACTCATGTTATTGATTATACTCGTCAAATTTCCATTTCTTAATCATCATTTATAGGTTATTCCATTTATCGGGTACCAGTACTCGAATACTAGTATCGGTATGGTACCCTCGAGGTGTACTAACCTCAAGCACTAGCGAATAATCCTCATATAAAAATGAATACAAAAATACATTAATTTCATGCATCCCATATTCAATTCACAAGGCCAAACGCGTAAAAACATCTTATTAGGTTTGAATTTGGTAAAACGAATTGCGCCAACGGACATAAAATGTCGAGAAACCCTTGGGTAGAGTCCCCAAAAAAGTCAATGGCCGGTCAACACTGCATGTGGATTTTGTGCGGCGCATGTGCATGGAAGTTGTTGTGCACCTGAGGTCGATAATCCAATGCGGTAGGGAGCAGGTGCACTCGAGCAGCAGGATCCAGTGCGGAGTGGTGCACTGTAGCTACGTGCACCCTTCAACTGCTGCACACGCCCACTCTAGGTGGGGGTGCGTGCGGTACCTTCAGAAGGTCGGACGGCGGCGGCGAGCTCAGTCCGACTGTCTTAATGCGATGACCTCAAATCCAGTTTTGACTGCTAGGATCGCCTCCTTTCAACATTTCGAAACTTACTTTCTCTCACTCCGGCGAATGACGACGGCGACGGCAACATGATGACCATTGGTCAACTCGTCTTGGCGAAATCTTTTAAGAAGTACCGATGGTGTCACAAACAGAGGCTTGAACGGTGGTAGATCAGATTTCAATCTCCCTTTCTCTCCCATTATTCATTTTTTTCTCTCTTTTCAGCATTTCCTCCTTCCTTTTCAAATCCCTCACCTACCAACCTTTTTGAATAAATAAAAGAATAAACACACATATTCATCCATTTTGCCACCAAAGGCCAAAATTCTTAACTCAGACTCCCAAAATAAAGGCCCATAACCCGGGTTCAAGACCCGATTCGCTAGCTCAAAAATTGGATCGTTACACATGTGATTTAATTTGTCAAAAATAGACATAAAACAAAAGATGAATTAAAAAAATAGGAAATCATTCAAAGTTGAGGGGCTAAATTGAAAAAAAATAGGAAATTTATTTAAAAAATATGAATTGTAGCTAAGTAGGTATTCTACCCTGGTTTAGGAGCTTGTGGTTCAAATTTGGTCAAAATGGACTTAAAACGAAGGAATGATTGAAGAAATGAGAAAAACAGACAAAGTTGAGGAGCTAAATTGCAAAAGGGTGAAATTTATTTTCAAAAATATGAATTGAAGCTAAATAGGTATTCTGCATTGGTTTAAGAACATGTGGTTCAAATTTGATCAAAAATGGACTTAAAATGAAGGAGAAATTGAAGAAAAAAAAATCATGGACTAAATCGTAAAACTATAAAATTCAGTTTTTCGGTTTTTTGAGTTGGGCAAATTTCAACTTGACTCGAACTTGAAATTTTTTGAAGTTACTAGAGTTGACTCGAATAACTCAACATTGAATTTTTTTTATTTTTTCGAGTCGAGTCGAGTTTTACTTACCCCTACTAATTAAAATCTCACCTTAAACAACCCATAATCCCCTAAAACTTTAATTAGAAAAAAATTGCATGTTTCAGTATATTCGAACTCACGCCTTCCAAATTGTTGCAACTAGGGGTGATAATGAGCATGACCGGCTCGCGAGCTACTCGAGCTCGGCTCGAGTGAGTTCGACTCGAGATCGGGTTCGGCTCGAGACCTTAACAAGCCGAGACAAGCCGATCCAAGCTCGACTCGAAAAGCTCGTGAACAGGCTCGAAATATATATATATATATATATATATATATATATATATATATATATATATATATATATATATATATATATATATATATATATATTACACATGCACTAAAAGTAATTTGTTTAGCAAAAAAAAGCAATAAAATAAATTAGGGAAAATCGACTAAAAGCAAATTAACTAAAATAAATTAGTCGAGCGGAGCCCGAGCCAAGCCAATAGTATTGTTTCCGAGCCGAGCTCGAGCCTAAAATTTTGAGTTCGACGAGCCTCGAGCCCGAGCCAAGCCCAATATCATTATTTTCGAGCCTAGCCTGGCCAGGCTCAGCTCAGCTCGTTATCACCCCTAGTTGCAACAACAGTGGTATCAAACGAGTCAAGACACAATCGGCCAAAATATTTGTAAGTTAAGAGATAAAATGATAATTTAATTTTGAACCAAATGATAGGAAACTAATTGGTTGCACGAAATGTTTGGGTGCAAGTTTGTTTACCTTCTTGCTCCTTCAGGTTTTTAGATGCCTGCTGAGGAGGACATTGGAATAGGGTTTATCGGTTGAGGACAGTTATTGCTATGAAGTTCAACTTCTTGAGTCGTTGCTTTCTTGGAAGTCAAGTCATTTATTATGAGTAAGACAATCCCTCTACTGTCCTTCTCAAATCACATTTGCTATATTTATGATGTGCATCTGCATTGCTTTAGGTACTTGCAAGAGGACTGGTATGGTAAGATCAATGGAGAGAATGGGTACTTGTTTTTTATTGATTTTAAGAGCAGCATTAGGGATGGGGGATCTTGTGAAGCTCAGCTCGGTTATGACTACTATAAGATTTCATGTCCCAATGTGGAGAACACTGTGAGAAATGCTGTGCTTGGCGTTGTGTTCGCTGATCCTACTGCACCGGCTGCTTTCCTTAGGCTCTTGTTCCACGATTGCCAAGTCCAGGGGCAGGTCTCATGTGCAGATATTATTGCCTTAGCAGCCAAGGTATCGGTTGCACTGTCTGGAGGACCCAATATTCAGATCCCTCTTGGAAGAAAGGATTCCACCATTTCTAGTGGCCGAGCAGCTGATGCCAACGTAACAGTTGATACATTGCTCGATATCTTCACATCGAAAGGCTTAAACCTCGAGGAATCTGTCGCAATCATGGGTATTATTAATCAGCCAGCCATCCCCTAAGGATTTTGAAAAGCTTCTCATTTGTTAATGGAGTTGTTACTGTGTTTCTTGCAGGAGCTCACACGTTAGGTGGACACTGCATAAACATTGTGGACAGGTTATTCGATTGGCAGCCGGACGACCCAATTAATCCTGGCTTTAAAGCCATGCTCAGATTACTTTGCCCTACCACAACAAAACCACTGACAAACCTCACCATTGTGCCAAATGACAAGACTCCCTTGGTTTTTTGATAACCACTACTATAAAGATGTTTTAATGGGGGAAGGCCTCTTCACTGTTGATTCAAGGATGTCCACGGATCAACGAACTACACCCATAATCACACAGTTTGCTGCCAACAAGTACCGTTTTTTCCGGGTATTTTCTTCTGCGTTCGTCAAGCTATCTTCATCAAATGTTCTTACCAATGAGAAAGGGGAAGTTAGGAAGAAATGTAACCAAGTTAACTAAGAACAATTCCCAACAAATGTACTATATATGAGCATTGCAATAACAAAATTCTTATAAAAAAATATCACAAGTTTCCTATCAGACTTTACAATTCCTTGCAAACAAAAAGCATACAACAGATGTAGAGTTTGTTCATTTAATTTACACAGCATTTTGTTTTACAGTTCCATCCTCTACACTGCATGGTTTTGCTCAGTATCAACATAACAATATAGTGTGACAAAACAGTTGTTACCTAATTTATGGCACTGAGCGTTCAGGAATAGTCTCAGGTAAGGATGGTGATGACGCACCACTAATTTTGCTAGGCACCGGTGTGTTCCTTCGAGATTGGCGTTTGGTGGGTACTAACACACTCTCGTCTTCTAGCTTATTGCTAAATTCCTCCAACTCTTCATCGTCACTGTCTTTGAAAACCGGATGGATATATGCATTTTGAAGATAGGGTTTCAAATTGAAGTTTGGCTCCCTTGCACGTTCCAAAGTGTCTTTCATCATTGCTTCCTGAAATAAACAATGCACAAAGTAAAGATTATGATCATTTAACTAAATTCTTCAGATAATGATTATGATGAGAATATTAATGGACGAGATATTAAAGTCAGATAATGAATGCTTTATGTGTGAATGAATCACTGAAGACATGGAAGAACCCGTCAACTAAATATGCAAACATCGACGAACCTGCAAAGGGTATCTGACAAAAGCAGGTTCATATCGGGCTTTGCAGAATCTGTAAAACCAGATTGTGAGGACCGCAAGTGCAATGAGAAGTGGTGCTGACTGAGCCAAATGCTTTGTACTTAACAATCCAATGAGAGCGATATGTGAGATGAGCAAAGCTATTATAATGCGTCCATGGACATCAGGCCAGAATGCTGCAGCACTTTCATACTCTTGATTGTAAACATTAATGATCTATATTTTTCAAAGAAACAAAACGGTCACAATCAGACAAAGCTAAATAAAAGATATATTTACGACAATACTTGGATATCATGTATCAAAGTTCTTTACCTGGTGACGGAACACAACATAAGCTAGCCCGAAGAAAACTAAAATGAAAGGAAGTAGAACAGGTGTCACAGTAGCATAAACCATGCCAAGTAGAAAATAGAGTTGTATGCGAGGTTCTCCAGTGTTAAAGCCCAAACTTCCTGGATCCATAGCCTCCTCCCTGTCCTTTTCTGTTTTCACCAAGAAAAAATTCTTCAAGTGGTAAAATATAAGCGGTTTCAGCATCAAAATCTCTGCTGCTATTCCAGCCCATCCATCAACCATGATGTAAGTAATAAAAAAGGTCGCTCTCATTGGTACAGCTACACCAATTGTTTTAGGAATTCTGTAAAAAAAGGTAAAAGAAGTTTAGATCAAAATGAAGGCAAATTTAGACACCAAAATCATAACAGAGAATGAAACCCAGACTTAGCTACGTATGCAGCAAAATATATTGAACTCCACAAATAAAACAACTTAGATTTATGCATAAGATGTAATACCTTTTAAATTGTCACATGGATAACATTCTCTAACTACAAAAATGCCTTTCCATAAATCCAATTTGACAGAGAAATCAAACTTAAAATCCCACTGGTTGAGTAAGAACCCATATCAACAGCACATCCTATGCAGAAACAGCAATTGAATCTCTAAAAGCAGATACACAAAGAAGAAAATGGAAGGAATACATACTCATTTGCTGACTGATTAATAAATGTGTTTAGCTGTTCCATTGCACTGCCAGCAATTACACTGCCAAGGAATACATTCACTACATTGAAAAGGTAGTATCTAGTTGCTGATCTCCTTTCTAAGGATGATATCGATGTGAATCCTTCAAACTTGGACATAATCATCAAAATAGTTGGCAGAAAAATTAGGAAGAGCTTCAATGCAATACCAGGTAGAAAACCTTGGATAACTGATTTAATAAAATCCCTGCATAGAGAAAAAAAAAAGCCAAAATTAATGATTACAGACAGTATTGCAATCTAAATAACAATCGGAGATTACGAAAATAAAATGGAACTCACATTTCAATTAGGGGCTTCAGGAATGGCAATGCTTTCTCAAGGCCCTCAATAGTGGCTAGAGCTTGTACAGATGCAATCGGGATGATGAAGAAGAAAGTCAGGAAGAAAAATGCTACAGCCATGATTAGCCTCCTAACAGCTATAGAGACGTATGGAATTGCCAGGTTTTGCCAGTATACATCTCGTGGCTCAGGTGCCCACTCTGTTAACATCGAAGTTGGATTCCTGGTTTGCTGGGTTTGAGCACAAACAGCTGCACCCCATCGAGATTTAAAGGAAACAAATGCTGCAGGCATTATGGCTTTTGGGTCTTTTAGAACCCTCTCCCTCTCTTCAGCTATCTGAATATCGAAACAAAATGCAATCATGATATCACTCCATCAAAAGCATACGAGAACAGGCGTGAATCTTTGACTGAATGAACAAATAAATCATTATTCTAAAGAGAATGTGCAAGTAGAAAAACAAATACTTACTTCATTGGATAACTTCTCAATTTCAGATATGTGATGATCAATTGCATCCACTTGTTGACCCCAGAGACCAAGAAAACCAGTCTGGTAAAGAGATTTGTCAAGAAATAAGAATTTTATAAACAAAGCTGAACATCAGAAGGAGACCAGCTATCAAAGCCATGACAGACAGCAGTAAATTACCTTCATAAGAGGCCTTTTTGTATTATTTCTGGAATACTTCAATTGATAATAGTCAAGCCAATTCTGCATACTTTTCCTCTTCTTCACCAACTTCGCAAGTTTGTTTGCATTGCATACTACCTGAATGTAAGGGGATCCATATCATAAACTGCATTCTATAATAAACTTTGAAATTGGACATCATTGGATGAGAAATACGTAGTAGAATAGTAACAGACTACAAGAAGATAATATCAATATTATTGGAACAAATGCAAGAGGAACTCACCTGATGTGTAAGATAGGTATCTGGGTGATTGACCAGGAAAAAATGCTCCACAGACTCACTTACAGATTCATCTTGATCCGGTGGTACATTTCTAACAAGCACCTAAAAAAACCAAATTTCATTCAGATGCAATTTAGTAAAAGATCACAATCCGAAAATAGATCGAGGCTAGTACTAGCATCTAGGAGACTTTCATGAGTGTCACAGATCTTCTTTAAGAGAACAATACGACAATGAAGTCACATTTGTTTAACTGCAGTGATTCAATTGAACATGTAGGATCAATATATCATTGGTAACAAGAATATCTATGGAAATGACATCAAATCATTTCACAATTCTTATACCAAAGTGCAAGTCTGCTAATTAAAGAAGTTGTACCATCAGCTATATAGCTCGGGGGGTTGATCTCAATAAACCACACTTTCCAAAAGCGTGTTGATGCTCGAATAAAACAAACCTTGCAGCTTTCTTCAAAAGATACAAAAAATAGCAAAAATCTAATAGAAAAACAGACATTTTAAGTCCTAAAAAATGCAAAGGATGATATGTTGTTCCCGATTCTCTCAAGAACTCACTTTTTTAAACAAGTTCAAAATTGATGATAGCAAACTTAAATGTTAAATAAACAATTTCATAAATAGAAAATCAACTTGAAATCATACCTCCTTAGATTACGATAAAGACCAAAGATTACATGAAAATGATAAATAGAACTAAACGAGAAAATTTAAATTAATTTTGATGATAATGCAAAGAATACATCTTACAGTAAACTGATCTGGCCGGCGTTTTTCTGATGCAATAAATTGCAACCGCAGATTCGCAACTTTCTCATACTCCTTTAGCAGCACAAAGCAAGTCCAGAAGGTAAAAGCATAAGCCATTACAATATGAGTCCAAAACCTACAACATAGGATTAAATATTATTCCATTGTAACCCGAATGACAAACTAAGACAAAAGAAGTTGACAGTGTTAGAAGATCTCCCACCTATCCGATCCATCTGGAATGTTTGAAACTGAGAGCTTATCAATGTCACTTGAAGTAACATTCTTCATTTGCAACTCCAATGTTTTATTAGTGTAATTAACCGGCACTAGGATTGCCCATGCAAGGAACGTGATAGGGACAAAAATCTTTAGGCTGCAAACAAAACAATAAGAGAGCAATCAGAACAAGACAATGGATGAAATGAAAAATGATAAGTAAATAAATGCCTTTAGAACTTATGAACAAACTCAACAAGCAGAGAACTAAAAAGGCGATTCAATTGCCTAACATTAGCCAATGCATTTCATAAAAGCTGCACCATCTTAACCAGGAAAAGAAAGAAAGGTTTAAATATACAAAAATATGGAAACCTACAAACATATAGGGCAAAAGTAAAGACTTTTAACGCTTAGGCAACAAAGCAATAACAGTGAAAAAAATGAAGGAATAAGAAATTGAGATGGCCTGCAGCATACCCTATCAAATAAATGCGCAAATAAACTGCTGAATCCAATCCGGCATGATTGATAAGCTCAAGTTCCGGCATTTTGAGAGCCTCTGGCATCCAATTCAAGAACCTCAAGTAGGAACGGAAGTCCAAATTGACGAATTTCTTCACAAATGCTCCAGACCTCGAAGGACTGCTTCTTAAACCCTTGAGATACCATTTCGGAAAATAAACCCTGTCGTTGAAAGGTTGAAGCCTTAATATGGCAAACGCTATGAAGAATATAAAAGCACTTAGCAGATTAATTCCTGCTGCAACCCCTATATCAGCTAGTGTCGCCATCTACATAAAATCTCCTCTGCATACACAGAGATAATTCCCGAATCAGAAAATCTACCGCGATTAAATGAGCAAAATCATTGCTTTCCATAAAAAACATAAAGAAAGGGGGGAAAGATCTTTCTTTTCAAGTCCTCTCAACATGAATTAACTTCAATCACAATCAGAACAAGTCTAAACAAAGAAATCCATTCAAGTATAAGCAAATTCTTACCAATTTCTGTTTGGGAATCTTCAAGTGGAAGAAAAAATGGGACAATATTCGGGAAATCTGAAAAGCCAAAAACGAAACACAAAGAGAATACTTTTTTTATCTTAGGCTTTTGAATGAAGGGTATGGGAAGTTGAAGTAGGGGAGCGTTCCACAAGTGGATAAAAGCAAGAACAATCCTCCACTAGTACAACAGGAGAGTGAAACGCACGCAACTAAGAACCGAAATCCCAGAAAAAGAAAAAATCTTTGGTTCTGATTGAAACCCAGAAACACAAACAAGAAAAAGAATAAATTTGTGAAAGAAATTCGCGGGGAGGATAAGATATTTGCTTCCTCTTGTTGGTATTGTAGTAGGGGAATGATGGTTTAGTTGAGGTTGGTTACGTTTTGGTAGGCTCTTCTTTCTTCTTATGTCGTTTCAGATCAACGGATATGAATTCCTTCTTTCTCATCACTAAAAATTGGGCTTATTAATTCGAGTTCCGGAAGTAGCTTTCAATGTCGGCATCCTGCCACGTGGGTGTTGCAACGGCTACTTTATGTGTTTGTCCGAATCGCGGAGTAGGAGCGTGGATTAAGATTATACAAATTGAGGGGGCTCGCGATTGGTGTGTTGGGAGCTGGGAGAGTAGCGGTTGCGGTTGCGGTTTGGTGATGGTTGCCTGCCGCGTGGATTTAGCGTAGGTGGGAGGGCGGTCACTGTTAACAAGATTTTGTTTTTTGGAAAATGACGAATAAATTAAAAGTTGTGTGTATAATGTATTCCAGAACATATATATATAAATTAAAAAAACAAGTTGCGAGTTACCATCTGTCTCCTTCTCATGAGCCGATATTTTATTTTAAAGAGTAATTATCAATAGAACTATAAACACGCTGAATTATCCTTCAAACAGAAACAATATTATTTCATTGGCCAAAAAAAGAAACAATATTATTTCAACCTTACCACTCTCTTCTTTCTATCAAAGAAAGCGATTGGTCAGCGGTCGGCACAGGTGAAAAAAACCGGGCAGGCAGGCAGCGTTGAATACGTGTTGACAAGCATGTTAATTGGGTGGGGAGGACATGAAGAGTATTATTTTTACATTTTATCAAAAAAAATTCATATTCATTTTCGTTTCACCACCCGTTACGAATAAAAAATTTAAAATTATTCATATTCATTACTCAAGTAAGTCTTTAAGACCCACTTATTTTTTTCTTTATCGCCCATAACTCATTTATATAACACATATATATGTAAGTTAAATAAATACAAATCAAATTTGTTATGAAGAAAAGTAAAAAATATTTGGTATTCAGTTTCGCACCACATATGTACATTATTTCAACCATCATTATTTTTTAAAATAATAATATACGAAATTAAATTTCGTATAATACAAAAGTTTGGACTAAAAAGATACTAAGGTCTATTCTAAAAGACCAAAAAACTAACACGGATAATATGCAAAATAATATTTCAATTGTTGTAATAAATAAACAAAAGAATAAACTAAAAAGAAGAATAACATACCTATGGTGAAGACCGAAAAGAAGAAAATAAATCTTTGAAAGAAAGTTTAACGACAGACAACCGTAAAAAAAATCAGTCAACATAGATATTTATATATTTATATATATAGATATGTATATATATTCATAAATATTCTAAGATAAGTCAATATGAATTATTTTACATTTGACTTTGATTCAAACTGGTATTTTAAAAATATTTATACATTTAATCTGATCAATCTCAAATTCAATTTATATATATATATATTGAACATTTCATTAATATCCCGAGATAAATTAATATGAATTACCTTAAATTTGACTATGATCTAAACTAATACTATATTTTTAATAATATTTATAATAACATGTTATAAAATCTGTTGAGACAGACAGAAATAATGCAAGGCGTGTAGGGTAAGGTGGGTACAAAAACATATTCACGCTTTTTTCACCACCTACGGCAAATTTAATTTTTATCTTTATCTTCGTCCTACAATTCGTGAAATTTATAATCATCCATATCTAATTGAATGCGAAGTGGGACAAATTTCTACAAAATCCGCTCACTGACATCCTTATGTGTTGAGATGGCCACGTTCCCTAATTAACGGTGTTCATCCTTATTTGATTAATTTATCGTCAAACGCAAACACACGGTAAGTCAAAGTTTTTGTAATTATTATTTGGATTTATACTCAATATACGCCTATTTTAGTGGAAAATTAAACTTTAAATATTTATTTCAACTAAAATAATATTTCATGTATTTATTGTAGAAAAGAGATATAGTTTGAACACTTATTTTATAGTTAAACCTTATTATTTGGATTTATATTCAATATACTCAAGGTAAAAACAAAAAAAAAATCACAAACATCTTAGTTATAACCTTGAATGGTTTAGAATTTAGGATTAGGGTTAGGGATTTAGAATTTAAATATTGTGGTTAGAATTTAGGGTTTATGATTAAAGGTTAGAGTTTAGAATTTAAGGTAACATAGTTAGAGATTTAGGTTTTAACCTATAAACTCTAAATTCTAACCTCAACTCCTAAATTCTAACCCTAATCCATCAATCCTAAACTCCCTTAAAGTCTAACACTAAATCCTAAACTAAGGTGTTTGTGAAAAAATTTTGTTTCCACGACCTGTACATGAAATAATTATACTTATTATTTTATATTGGAAAAAAGGAACTATGATATTCAATCTTCAAAATCACACTTTGAAATCTCCTTAAAAGCAAAGCAAAGCAATCGTAGGGTCTGAATATGGCATTGCCAGCCAAGCATTATATCAAATTATAAAACCATTTGCTATGGAATACTTTAGTCTTTAAATTTTCTACTTGCTGTATTTGATGAATTCAAAGTTGGATGATCATAGCAGACTAGCCTGCATCGGACATCAAATTAAAATATTTTCAATTTTTAAAAAATTAATTTAAAAGGGTTTAATTAAATAATTAAGCTTTTGAGGGGCCCAAAATGAAAATTTTCCATTGAATAAGGTTAAGACTCAAAAAATAAATAAATTTTGGGTAAACTACAAACAACGCTCACTGAACTATTGAAGTTTTCATGTTTTAATTATCGGACTAATTTTTTGACAAAATTATAAATATTTTTTTACTTTCTCCCTCTTCTATATATTATTTAAAATTTTCAACCAGTATGTCACCACCTTACCAAACAAAGAAAATCAAAGAAAATGATAAAATAAAAACAATGCTTTGCAAGTCAGAAGAATCAAACCCTAGACTAAAGGCATGTGGGTTGAGGCGTTTGACCAAAATTTATATTGAAGTTATATTAAGTTACCAACCCAAAATAAAATAGATTTTTACTGGGAAGGGATTCGAACCCATGCCCTTTTACACACAAAAAACTTAGTTGTTAAGCTAAAAAAGGAATCTTATGTTGTGAATAAAATAAAGAAGAACAAAGAGATGAGAGAAAGAGAGAGATTTGTATTATTCTCAAATATAGACTTGTATACAATGCCTTCAATGAATCATCTATTTATAGGCATAAGAAGTACATAATACATTAAACTCTAATTCATAGAGATGATATTCCTAATAATAAATAAATCAAACTCCTTTGATAAAGTTCTAATCATGATAGACATCCACATAGATAAATATTCATAACACTCCCCATTGGATGTCTATGAAGATAATGTGCCTCGTTAAAACCTTACTAAGATAAAAACTCAGTGGAAAAAAATTCTTTAGTGAAGGAAAAAGAGTACACACATCTTTGATACGCATAACATGTTGCCTCATTAAAAACCTTACCAGGAAAACTCATTGGGACAAAACATCGGTTAAGGGAAAAGGAGTGCAACGCGTATTTACTCCCCCTCATGCAAACATCACAGAAGATCTTTGAATCTTCATAATTTAATCTTGAATATCATTTTTCTAAAGATCGTGAGGGATGAAACTTTGGAGTAATATGTTCCATGATGTATCCACTTTCAAACTGAGATATACATCTTGCGTTATCTTCACACAAGATAGCTTTTATCATATCTTGTAAAAGTAAATCCACATATCTTTTGGATATGTTGGGTCAATAGTCTTAGCCAAACACATTTTTTGGCTTGTCTCGTGCATAACAATTATTTCTACGACATTTGAGGAGGCATCAACGAATGTTTGAAGATCTAAATGTAATGATCATTGTATATTCATAGATATTTCTTGACCAACTAATATATAGTGCTTCAAGACCAAGAAAAGATATAATTATCTTTATTCACATTCAACAATCTTACAACTATTGGGATACTCAATAGATATGCTCTATTCATATTGAATCTTCTTTAAGATTCTTTCAGGTTATATCTATTCATAGACAAAAGAAATATATAAAAATGCTCGATCTTCAGGTCGAGATAAACTTGATGTCAAGATTCAAGTACTTGTATTGAAAGTACTTCATGAGTTTCCAATTTGAAGCTCTTTAGGAGTTCTAAAATTATCATAATGGATCTTGATCCAAACTCCTTTATAAAATACATAAGGAAATATGATGATTCTTATAGTAGTTTCTCAATTAGTATTCACTAAGGCGATTATACCAAATGCGCCAAAATATTCATGAGACATGTCTAAATAAATTTTCTCAGAAATTTCCAAATGCTTATAGCATTTTAGATCCTTCAAGGATAAATATGGATCCATAAATAATTTGACGCATGTAAAATTTTCAAAACTACCAAAGTAATTGCATCCACCATGAAGTAATTAAAACTTTTCATAAATCATAGTTCAAGACGTATTTACGACTACTTATTTGTGCCTCACTTGCATTACACCTTTGGGTATTTGGACTGCCGGTCCAAATACTTCTATTTTAGAAGTTCAAAGCGTCTTTCAACATTGGCCAATTCAATATCTATACTTTTGGATAGATTTTATACAAGATCCTCGATTTCTTTCTTTACTTCTATAGAAGTATATTATGTAAAATTGTTTGTAAAATCGTTGTCGACAACTTTCCAATTTTCTGGTTCCATTCTCGTAATGACATAACTCATCGAGATCTCTTCAAGATTTCAATCTTTATTTCAGGTACCTGAAACTCTTATAGAGTTTTATTATTTATTATGTCTTGGGTCTCTTCAGGAGCACCCGCCTCCAATATATGACCATCTCATATTACTTTCTATTTACGAGAATTTTGATCATTGGAACCATTTCAACTATCATGCTTCAGGCATGATTTACATTCTCTCGCTCTAACATGTAATTTAAACTTAGAGCATTTCAGCTGGTATATGAGACTTAATTACTCTCATTGGGTCAGTAAATATGCCTGGCAGTTGACATGTAATAACATGAATTATCTTATGAACTTCTAGTTCATATACGAGGATCTAGATAATGATAATTCATTTTCCTCTATCCAGCTGATTATTATCTCCCCCTGATGTTGAGAAAAATCATGTCATAAATGATTCTCCAATTAATGTTTAAGAATTTAAACATAAAAGGAGACTCGTACTCAATATATATTCTCAACCCTTTTTGTTTACCCATTTTATGCGTTGTGGTGGAGCAATTCATATCGCACATTCAAAAATCATAAAATGGGAAATGTATGGTTTCTGACCAAAAACCAATCATAACGGGGAGTTTATTATAACTCGTTGGCTTGATGCGTATAAGTGTTGCTATATGGAAACACCATATAAATAATAACTCTTTTGTTCTCATAGTTTAGCTATTAAATAGGAGGCATCCAACTGAAATTTTGCTAAACTATATTTTGATAATCAATAGGCTTTGTAACAACTAATATAGCCTAAAATATAAACCCACTAGCTTTTCAAGACGAATAGTCTAACTGCATAATCTGAATCTTTTTAGAATCAATCTCACAAACTTCTGGTTTTAAGTCGATAAAACAATGTAGATGCATCTACTAAAATCATATAAAACTTTCCACATTTGTGGATATATAGGCCCATATTTCGTTCAGATATGCAAGACATACAGTCTTAACTTCAGTACAAGAACTTTAAGTTCTAATTCTTTTGGTAAGTGGGATCATCTATATCCTTTGAGAACAAACAACACAAGAACTTCATGTTCTTTTAGTAAGTGGAATTTAATCAATTCCTTTAAGCAACACAAGAACTTCGCGTTCTTTAATAAGTGGAATTTAATCCATTCATTTGAGAATAAGCACCACAAGAACTACATGTTCTTTTAATACATGTGCATGTAAATCTCAATATTTTCTGCACCATTATTGATCAGGATGGTCAAACCGATCATGCCAACTATATATATGTGTGTGTATATCTCTGAATTTGTAAACTTCTTGTTTACCATAACATGTAATTCAATCTTACTCGTACATGTCTAGTACGACCATCAAAATTGTTCCTTTAAATAGGAATATATTTAGCTCTTTCGGAGCTTTCAATTGAAATTATCTTTTGGTAGCAATATATAGCTCTCCTAAAATTGATAACATATATTATCTATAATTTTCAAGGGGATATTTTGCAAACTCATATTGCTCTCTTAAAATTTCCACTTATAGTGGTGACAATATTATTACCATTAGCGGTAATTATTGCAATATTCGCAATTTTGCACTTTTCATAATGTGCTTTCTCTCAAGAATTTATTGCTCTTCTAGAGCATCAATATTTTCAGTACTTTGAGATATAGTACTCACATTATTCCCTTACATTTAAATGGGAAAATATATCTTATGCTTATGTTGAGCATAAATCGTCACCATAGATTGTATTTGACAAGTAATCATGTTAAAAAAATTAATATCATAATATATAAATATAAATATAAAACGTAAATAATTAATGTGTAAAATAAATAAACGTAAAGTAAAATAAATAAAAAAAATAAAAAAATAATTCTCTTCAAAGTTATGCAAATAATTAGAAGATGATTTATTTCTTTCGAGGGTTATAAGAAAATCAACAACGTCCAAAAGAGTTGGACCAACAATGTCCAAATAAAGTTGGATCAGTATCATATTCTTCATGTTTCGCAAACAAAATTTGCTTCTATTTTCTTTCCTTTATCATCCAATGATTCTTAATTTTTCAACGTACAACACGTACGAGACCAATGGTTTATAACATCGCATTGGTAATAAGAAGAGTTTTACTTCAATAGAATGATCTTTATCACTCTTGTCATCCTTATAACCTCACTACCAGTGGGTAGAAGTATTCTTAAAATGATCATATCTTTCATGTCTATATGCATAGCCTCGATCACGACCACAACTTCTAATGTGGTTTTTATTTCTTCCATAATATACATTCAGTTCAGGGAATGGAGTAGAGCCAGTGAGCATTTGAAACTTTTTCACATATCCTTATCACAGAGAACAAAGATTTAATCCTCGTACGCGGCATTGTTAAACTTGTCCACATGGTTCTTTAAACATCATGTTTGCATTCACTTCAGGGAATGAAACAGTTCCAATAATCGCATGGAATAAACATCATGCTTACATTCACTTCAGGGAATGCCCCATCATTGATAATTGCATGGAATAAACATCATGCTTTGCATTCACTTCAGGGAATGCCTTTCATAAAACTTTTTGGATCAAGACGAATTTTCGTAACTTGAAATTGGGAGAAGTCTATGGTCGAGTTTTTTGACGAAGAAGAAATATTGCTTTCGAGCAAATATAGACTTTATAATAATCTTCTTGTAAATTCAAAATCATCATGATTTATCGCACTTTAAAATGATAATATAAAGGAAAAATAAAACCAAAATTTACCGATATTGATTTTTCTCTCGTGGACAATGGAGACATAGCATATGACCGAGATAGCTTCTCATAGTCCCTTTATATCACATCTCTTTCCAAGCCATTTAAATACATGTAAAACTCAAAACACGGTTAAAAATACCAACTTTTATCCATAGAATAACATAAATAAAATTTGATCTTTAATTATAAGAAACAAGAAAAAAATGATTTAACCAACAAAAATAAATATGTTCAAAATTTGCTTGGCTAGATCTGTTAAAATCTATATCTATCTTAATCAATTAAAGTATGAAATTGGACCACTTTTTGCAAATTGAAATCCCTAATTATAAACCAAGCATAAAATGAGATATAAATCAAATTAAACAAATTAATAATATTACTACTTAATGATCGCATCTCTAATAATGCACAAATATAAAATAATATGTTATCATGTAACAAAACTTTAAGTTACAAACTATAAACGTCAATCATTAAACAACCAAAAACACATAACTTCTTTTTCATAAGAAAATGTTGGCATTGTCAATAATAAATAGACATTTGATATAATTGTATGTTATTTTTATAACAAATCTAATCATTTCATAAATAAATAAATAGATAAAGGCATGAAACTTAAAATTATTTATTTATCTGTCAACATTACTAATAACTAATACATTATATATAGGTTTTAATCAAATGATAACATATAATCATACCAAATTCGATTATATATACAATCATAACTGTTGAGTGTGTAAAAGTTCTATTATTTACACCCTTTTTAACCCATATTTCTCCTACATTCAAGCATCATTGCATTGCATTTAGGTTAGTTTTCAGTAAAACATCACAAATGGATTAAAAGCACGGATTCTACTAAAAGATGGCTATTTTTGCAGGTATCTGTCATAGTTGACAAAGAAGGCAGGCGCAGGGCAGAGAAGCAGGAAAGCTGAACTGAACAAGCAGACGAAGAAGACGAAGCTGCCATGGACCTGTCGTGACAGCATGGTGACAGTAGACTTATGAAGAGGAAAAGTAAAGTGGACCTCGATAGATAGAGAAAAATCTGCTCGTCTGTCGTGTGAAAGCCAAATATTTTTCCAAGCCCCGGATCAAAAAGATATGTCAAGCCAAAGCTCAAGGAGTGGAAATTCCTAGAAACAAGGATGGCGGCTGCAAAGTAGGAATCCTTAGAGATTAAGTCTTTATTAGAATCTTACTTTTAATTAAAGTTGTAATCCTTGTTACCTTAGAATACTTGAGCCCAAAGCTTATATAAGGGCATAGATTTAACCTAGGAAACATGGAATACCCCATAACTGAAACCTAAACACCTCTGTCGTTCACCCGTCACCGACATGTTCTAAATTCCCCATAGGGCCACGAGTTGTTTTGTAAAGTAGTTGCAAGGGTTGTTTTGTTTTAGGATTTTCCAAGTTCAATAAAATAAACTTCAAGTTCTCTTATTTTGGTTTTAACATCTTGCAAGAGCATCGGGAGAGCATTGTGAGGTCATCTATTTACTTAGCATCGGGAGAGTTAAGTATACGAAAGAAATAAGAGCAAGTTCTCTAGTTTATAGTTGAACTATCTTGTGCCTAGGGATAGGGCAAGGTTAAGTGGCTAAAGGAGAATTCATACACATCGGTGTTCATCCTTCGATTCACGCCGGGAGGTATCATCAAAGACGTGATCATCGACAGACTTGGACCTAGGGATAGGCCAAGGCAGATCTGGGATTCTTGCCAAACTTGAAGTACAGAGTTGGTGTGTCTGCTGCCGCGACAGCCAACAGACAGCCGCCGCGACAGGTGCTGTCGACGACGGGCACGACGACAGAACTGGAGTTCCTAAGCAATTCAATACCTGCACTACCGAGCAATTCAATACCAGCCCATTCTCTCTATCTTGATATCTCGATCTTTTTATTTACGTTTTTACTTTATTATTCTCGTGACAACTCTCAATTATTTCCTTTACTTTCGTGCAGTAAACAAGGTGAAGCTATTAGCCCAATCCCTGTGGAGACGATATCCGATACTTCGTATCACTTTACTACTTGCGTCGTGTACACTTGCACTACAATTGCGATAGACTCTTTTACACGCAACAAGTTTTTGGCGCCGTTGCCGGGGATTAGCAACATAACTACATCTTTCTTTTATTGCACTTTTCATTTTTATTTTTATTTTTGTTTTCGTTTTTATTTTATTTTTCTTTAATTTTGTGCTTTCAACTCTCGCTTTTCACGAGGTTTTCTTGTTTATGCGCAGATCTAAAAGAGGTAAAGATCCTGAGTATCCATTAGATCCGGAAATCGAACGTTCCTTCAGTCTCAAGAAACAACTTCGCCGACTTTTAGACAGAAACGAATACCTCGAGGAACAGCTAGAGAAGATGGGCCATAACCAACCTGCTGGCGGTCGCATACCACCCCTTGGCGATAATAACCCACATGTCGGCGACCCGCCCGCAGCAGATGGACGACGGTCATGTCGTGACTACATGCTGAACGATCATGTAGAACTGGAGACCACGCTGCCGGATATTGATGTTGATAACTTCTAGATTAAACCTGTCATGTTTAGTATGATCAACAATGCCGGGCAGTTTAGTGGTGCTGTGACAGAAGATGCTAGGGAGCATCTCAAAACGTTCCAGGAGATCTGTGGTTCGTTTAGACTACCAGGAGTTAGTCCGAAGATACTGAGGCTTCGGTTATTCCCCCATTCATTGAGGGACAGAGCTAAAACTTGGTGGAATAAACTTACACCGGGTTCAATCGTAACTTGGGCAGATTTATCTCGTGAATTTTTATCTCGTTTTAATCCTTCGCATTTATCTGAGCGATTACGAAACGAAATTGCTACTTTTCAACAGGAAGATGACGAGCCGATGCACGAGGCCTGGGACAGATTTACTACTCTTCTTCGAAACTGCCCTATGCATGGATTTCCCGTCTAGAATCAGGTAACTAAGTTCTATAATGCTGCTAACTTACAAACTCGCATTCGAATTGATTCTGCAGCGAATGGACTATTATTGGATAAAGATCCGGACGAGGCATTGCAAGTTTTGAAAAATCTAGCCAAGAATGAGGAGCAGTTTCCGACTGTAAGAAGAGGGGGTAAACGGGTACTTGCTGTCAAGGACTATGAGGCTGACAGCACTATGAAATCACAGGTAGCATTCCTTACTAAAGCAATGAAACGGTTATTGAATGAAGATGAATTACAAGGATTTGCTGTCGAGGAAGTTTGTACTATCTGTGAGGGAAATCATAGTCGGGATGAGTGCCCAATACGAATAGAAGAGGGAAAATATGTTGGAAATTACAAGCCAAACTATAATTCCAACAATTATAACCCTAATTGGAGGAAGGATCCCAAATTTTCATGGAGTAACCCTAACAATGCCCTGAATCCGCAAGCACATCAGGGAGGTCCTAGATTGCTGACGCGACAGCAACTGCCGCAGCACCTGCCGCCGCAGCAGCAACAACAGCCACCACCTGCCACGAGCAGTATATTGGAGCAGACTCTGGCCACCTTTATGTCTCAGACCGGTACGTATATGGAGAATATGAATCAGTTTGTCAAGAAGACAGAAACCTTTATGGATAAAACCGAGATGAGGATAACAAACCATGAAGCTACGTTGAAATCTCTAGAGACACAAATGGGTCAGGTTTCTCAACATATTAAGCCGAGGCAGAATGGAGGATTCCCTAGCAATACTGAAAATGCTAGACCGCCCCCACATGAGCAATGTAAGGCAATTACTACTAGGAGTGGGAAGAAACTACCAGGGCCGGAAAAAGAAGCTGAAATAGAAAAGGAACCTGCCTTGGATAAACCTGCCGAGGAAGCTGCCCCGACAGGTTATAAACAGACTGCTGCCGATGAGCCTGTCACGACAGTAGAAGCGACAGAAGAGAAAAAAGATGATTATCGCCCTCAGATTCGCATGCAGTGGGAAGGACGCATTGCTGATTATCGTCCCCCACCACCCTTCCCTCAACGGATACAGCAAGCTAAGCATGAATCTCAACTTAAAAAGATTTATGATATTTTTAAACAGGTTCATATTAATATTCCATTGTTAGATGCTGTTAGGGAGATGCCCGGTTACGCTAAATTTCTCAAGGATGTTATGTCGAAAAAATCTAAACTTGGGGAATTTGAAACGGTAAGGATGCAAGAAGGTTGCATGAGTATTCTTCATCGGCAGCCACCCCAGAAAAAGAAGGATCCGAGGAGCTTCATCATACCTTGTGTAATCGGCGACAAATTCGTGGGTAAGGCACTTTGTGATCTAGGTGCCAGTGTTAATCTAATGTCCAAATCTGTTTTTCAGAAATTAGGTATTGAGAAGGCGCGGCCCACAACAGTAACTCTGCAGCTTGCCGACCGCTCTTACGTTCATCCCGAGGGAAAATTGAAGACATTCTGGTAAGAGTGGATAAGCTTATTTTTCCTGCTGACTTTCTTATTTTAGATTGTGAAGCAGATGAAAACGCACCAGTCATCCTTGGGCGACCCTTCTTAGCCACGGGAAGATCATTGATTGATGTGGAGAAAGGAGAACTCACCATGCGCGTGAACGATCAAGAGATTAAGTTGAATGTTCTCCAAGCAATGAAACATGCTGATGTGGACGAGGAATGCAAGGCCATCATTGAGGTGACCTTTGATCAACCCTGCATCAGGTCGGGCTGCCGTGATATAAAATTTGGTCACTACTGCGACAGCCACCTACAGGCTTGTCACGACAGCGACTCCGACAGCATTGACGACATCGACTCCTCTGAATCCGATATATCTGATACTGAAGGTCAGGAGGAGGTAAACTGGTTAGGCCATCGTCCAGGTAAGTTATTCGAACCCTTAAATTACACTTCGGATAACCATTTAATCCAAAAGCCATCTACTGTTGAACCACCTGCCTTAGAACTTAAGTCCCTGCCAAGGCAGTTAAAATATGCTTATCTTGGTTGCAATGACACACTGCCCGTAATCATCTCTGCTAAGCTGCCGCAGGAACAGGAACGGCAGCTAATCGGCATGCTAAGGCAACACAAAAAGGCGGTTGGATGGACGATAGCAGACATTCAAGGCATTAGTCCGGCGATATGCATGCACAAAATCCTCCTAGAGGAAGATCATAATCCGACTATTGATGCCCAAAGGCGGTTAAACCTTGCGATGAAGGAGGTAGTGCGTAAAGAGATAATCAAGTGGTTAGATGCTGGTATTATTTACGCCATCTCCGACAGCAAATGGGTGAGCCCGGTGCAATGTGTTCCCAAGAAAGGAGGAATGACCGTGATAACCAACGAGAACAATGAGTTAATCCCAACCAGGACTGTGACCGGTTGGAGGGTTTGTATGGACTATCGGAAGCTTAACAAAGCTACCCGAAAGGACCACTTTCCTTTACCCTTTATTGATCAAATGCTTGATAGATTAGCGGGTAAACCTTACTATTGTTTTCTTGATGGTTATTCAGGTTATAATCAAATTGCTATTGCACCGGAGGATCAAGAAAAGACGACTTTCACATGCCCCTACGGAACATATGCGTTTAGGAGGATGCCGTTTGGACTCTGTAATGCACCTGCCACCTTCCAAAGGTGCATGATGGCTATATTCTCCGACATGGTAGAGGACTTCCTTGAGATTTTCATGGATGATTTTTCTGTCTTTGGAGACGATTTTGAGAGCTGTCTCGGCAACCTTCAAAAGGTACTTGAAAGATGTGAAAAAGCTAATCTTGTTCTAAATTGGGAAAAATGCCACTTTATGGTGGACGAAGGGATATTCCTAGGCCATAAGATTAGCTGTCGTGGGATAGAAGTCGACAGGGCTAAGATAGAAGTCATAGAGAAACTGCCGCCGCCGACCACAGTCAAGGGCATTAGAAGCTTTTTAGGGCATGCTGGTTTTTATAGGAGATTCATTGCAAATTTTTCAAAAATCAACAAGCCGCTATGCCATCTTTTGGAGCAGAACAGACCCTTTGACTTTAATGAGGAATGTACTGAAGCATTCAAGGTTTTGAAGGAAAAGCTAGTGACAGCCCCCATAGTACAGCCACCAAACTGGACACAGCCATTTGAGATTATGTGTGATGCTAGTGACTATGCTGTCGGGGCAGCACTTGGGCAGCGCAGAGATAAGCTGTTTCACGTCATATACTATGCCAGCAAGACGTTGAATGACGCCCAAGTGAACTACACCACCACAGAAAAGGAGCTGTTAGTTGTGGTGTTCTCCATCGACAAGTTTCGTTCTTACATACTTGGGACGAAAGTAATAATACACACCGACCATTCTGCCCTAAAGTATTTGTTCGCAAAAAAGGACGCTAAGCCTAGATTGATACGGTGGATCTTGCTATTACAAGAGTTCGACCTTGAGATCAAGGACAAAAAGGGGACAGAAAATCAGGTGGCAGATCACTTGTCGAGGTTGGAGAAGGGATAGAGTCTACCAATAGACGAGACAAACATACTGGAGACCTTCCCAGATGAGCAGCTCTTTGCTGCCGCAATCGCTGTCGCAACAGCCATGGCGGCAGGTAAGTCTTCTGACCTTCCCTGGTATGCTGATTTCGTTAATTTTATAGTTAGCGGAATATTACCTTCTGATCTTAATTATCAAGCCAGGAAGAGGTTCCAAAATGATGTTAAGCATTATTATTGGGACGAACCTCTTCTTTTCAAAATGTGCGCAGATCAGGTTATAAGGAGATGTGTACCACAAGAAGAGCAAGAAGACATTCTCATCACTGCCATGCTTCACAATATGGAGGTCATTTAGGAGGCAACAAAACTGCTGCCAAGGTGCTGCAGTCAGGGTTCTACTGGCCGACACTATATAAAGATGCACAGGACTTTTATAAAAACTGTGACAGGTGCCAGCGGACAGGTAACATCTCGAGGAGAAACGAGATGCCACTGCAGAACATTCTAGAAGTCGAGATCTTCGACGTTTGGGGGATTGATTTCATGGGACCTTTTCCATCTTCATGTGGAAATCTATACATTCTCCTAGCAGTGGACTATGTCTCTAAGTGGGTCGAAGCCATCGCCACTCAAAAGAATGATGCCAAGACGGTCCAAAAGTTTTTGCACAAAAATATTTTTTTCTAGATTTGGCATCCCTAGGGCGATTATCAGTGATGAAGGGAGACATTTTGATAATAGGGTAATTGCTGCCGCCTTGAAGAAATATGGTGTCAAGCACAGGATCGCGATAGCATACCACCCACAGACCAATAGACAGGCTAAGATATCCAATAGGGAAGTGAAGAACATTCTTGAAAAGATGGTTAAGCCAACTAGGAAAGATTGGTCTTTACTTCTGAACGATGCATTATGGGCATACATGACAGCTTTCAAGACCCCATTGGGCATGTCTCCATATCGACTGATTTATGGGAAAACCTGTCACCTGCCTGTCGAGATCGAGCACAAAGCATATTGGGCAATCAAGGCAGTGAATATGGACTTGGACAAGGCAGGCCAGAAAAGGCTATTAGATCTGAACGAGATTGAGGAATTACGAACAATGGCCTACGACAATGCAAGAATTTACTAGGAAAAGACTAAGAAGTGGCATGACAAGAAACTGCTGCCACGACAGTTCTGCCCAGGGCAGCTTGTGTTGTTGTTTAATTCTAGACTTAAACTCTTCCCAGGAAAGCTAAAGTCTAGAGGGTCTGGCCCGTCCAAGTGGTTCAAGTTTTTCCTCATGGTGCCATCACTATACAATCATTAAAAGACGGGCACCAATTCAAAGTCAATGGACAGCGCCTCAAGCACTATCAGGGGACTGAAGCCCCAAGAATTCAGGAAGTGGTTACTTTAGGAGATGCCCCACAAGGCACTCCTAATTTAACCTAAATTTTATTTTTTATTATTTATTTTTATTATTTATTATTTATTAGGAAATTAGGTTTATTTTATTTGAATAATGTTTTATATTTTCTGTTTTTAGGAAATAAAGGAGTCAAGAAGGAAAGGAGAAGTGGCCCAAGCCCACCACCCATCCATCAGCCCAATAAAGCCCATTTATGGTAACCTGTCATTTCGGCTGCCGCCGCAGATGGATATGACAGGCTGTCAACAGACTGACACGGCAGATATAAAAGCGTGTGGCAGACGCGTAACAGACGCATAAATGCGTGTCAGACACGCTAAATACCATCCGTCGCCCCGTTATTCACGCCTGCCGTTACAGCATTAAACGGGCAGCACCTCGACCGCTATATAACCCCGTTTTCATTTTCATTTTTTCTCACTTCTGCTTATTCTTCCTTGCTTTCTCCTCTAGTTTTATTTGCTTTCTTCATTTTTCACAACCCTTGCAACTAACATGTCGTCTAGACAGACCCGCCGTAGTGCTGCCTCAGCATCTTCTTCAGCAGCAACAACGCCCTTTGCCAACAAGGAGTTATGGGAGGAACGTGGTTTCGTTTACATCCGTAAGGCACCCCACATGGGACTCCGGCCGTTCATCGTAAAGGCCATCACAACTCAACTATGGGAGCACTTTGCTGAACAACCGGAAAAGCTAAACGACACATTAGTTCGGGAGTTCTACGCGGCCATAGACAGCAGAACGACAACATCTGTTACCGTTCGAGGAGTGCAAGTGCCCTTCACTGCCGACAGCATCAACCACATGTTTGGCCTCTTCTTTGGCCCCGATGATGATGCTCACCAGAAACTCCTCGACACCCTCGATGCTGCCGCTTATGATGCTGTCATGGTGGAGTTGACAGAGGAGGGAACATCATGAACAACCAGCAAGAAGAACCCCCACTCCGTCAACAGGGGGCAGCTCCTCCCTGAAGCCAAACTTTGGAACGCTTTCATCAAAAAGCGTATCCTGCCTTCTTCCCACCACACGACAGTCAACCGGCAGCGGCTGGCCCTTATTCACTCCATCATGCACGACAGGCCTATCAATATAGGCCGATATATGAGGGACAGCATCCTGGACTGCGCCTTCCGCTCCGACTCTCGCCTCTGCCTGCCGTTCACAATAACTTCCCTCTGCCGATGTGCTGCTGTCCCCGAGGAACCCTCCGACAAAATAAGGAAGAGCAGAGGCTGGACAGATAACAACCTCAACAGCCTCATAGAGCTGGTCGTGGCTACACCTGTCTCATCTTTTAACCTAGCCGGCTCCCCAGAAGATTCATCAGAGGAGCCTGCCCCTGAACCTGCTGCCGACACCGCTCCGACAGACCAGTCCGCCCTCATCCTTGCTGCGCTACAACGGGTAGAGGAGAGACAAATGGGATTGATGACGTTCATTCGGGACTTTGCTAACTCGACGGTAAACTTCATTACCCAAACTTTAAATTTTCCCGATGTTCAATTCCCTACTTTTCCTGCCCATTATTTCCATATCCCCACCCCTGTCCACACCCCTGCCCACACACCCACACCACCTGCATCCTCGCATTCCCACTCGACTGCCTCCACCACATCACCCGCCCCGACGGCAGCAGACAACCCACCGGCAGACACCTCTCCCAGAGGAACAAAGAGACCTGCCTCCGATGACAGCCCGCTGATCCGGAGAAATTTGGAGAGGGAATTTACGCCGATCAAGAGGATAAAACACGTGGCAGATAAGAAACGGCTGCCCAAGGCTAGCACCACCACCAGCAGCAGTTGGGACAGTGGCAGCAATTCCGACGTCCAGCTCGTGGAGCAACCTGCCCCTGAACCTGCCCAGCCTCCTCCACAGCCCAGACGCCGCCGTCAGATCCGTGTCAGCAGCAACAGCGAGGACAGCGACTGAAAATTTAAGTTTTTATTTTCCTCTTATTGCTGCATGCTTTTATCTTTTGTGATGTACTTTTTTTTCTGTCATTTTGCATTAAGGGCAATGCAACCCTTGAGTTTGGGGGTGGCAACCCTCCATCATTAATGGAGTCTTAAGTACATCTTTTTATTAATTGTTGTGTCTTCTTTTTAATTTAATTTCTCTTAAAAAAATCAGAAAATTTAAACTGTTGGCATAAGAACTGTTAAGTTAACTAACCTGTCATGACAGCTCTGTCGTGGCAGCATCTTTAGGACAATTTAAGGAGAAGTTTAGAGCCTTTCTATAGTTCTGAAAAATTTAAACACCATTGTGACTGTTATATTGCTTAGATTTCTTTTAGCCAAACTAGAATAGGAAGCTTAGAACTTGAATAGCCCCCTAGAGGTGCCTAACACTGGCTCTAGGAAAGAAGTTTAGCAAAAGAAAATAAAAAACCTAGAGGTGCCCGAAACCGGCTCTAGGAAGCTAACTAGAGGTGCCCAAAACTGGCTCTAGAAAAACTTAGCTTGAAAATAGAAGAAAAAGAAGCATGAAAATGTGTCTTCAAAAAAAAATAAACTTTGGCATAAAAATTCGAGTTAAAAAGTTGAATATTCTAGTGAAACTAAGAGAGTCTTAGCATATAACTGTTCACAAGCATGCACACACTGCACGAGAGCTATAGGGAGATTCCAGACAGATCCTAACCTTTTCGACAGGTTGCTGCCGCCATAGAGAATGAGCGACGGGTAAGGGACAGTTCACTGTTTGAAGGCCAACACAAAAATTTTCATTTTTTCTTTTAGGTTTAATTGCTTGAGGGCAAGAAAAAACTTGAGTTTGGGGGTGTGTTGAGTGTGTAAAAGTTCTATTATTTACACCCTTTTTAACCCATATTTCTGCTACATTCAAGCATCATTGCATTGCATTTAGGTTAGTTTTCAGTAAAACATCACAAATGGATTAAAAGCACGGATTCTACTAAAAGATGGCTATTTTTGCAGGTATCTGTCATGGTTGACAAAGAAGGCAGGCGCAGGGCAGAGAAGCAGGAAAGCTGAACTGAACAAGCAGACGAAGAAGACGAAGCTGCCATGGACCTGTCGTGACAGCATGGTGACAGCAGACTTATGAAGAGGAAAAGTAAAGTGGACCTCGATAGATAGAGAAAAATCTGCTCGTCTGTCGTGTGAAAGCCAAATATTTTTCCAAGCCCCGGATCAAAAGATATGTCAAGCCAAAGCTCAAGGAGAGGAAATTCCTAGAAACAAGGATGGCGGCTACAAAGTAGGAATCCTTAGAGATTAAGTCTTTATTAGAATCTTACTTTTAATTAAAGTTGTAATCCTTGTTACTTAGAATACTTGAGCCCAAAGCTTATATAAGGGCATAGATTTAACCTAGGAAACATGGAATACCCCACAACCGAAACCTAAACACCTCTGTCGTTCACCCGTCACCGACATGTTCTAAATTCCCCATAGGGACACGGGTTGTTTTGTAAAGTAGTTGCAAGGGTTGTTTTGTTTTAGGATTTTCCAAGTTCAATAAAATAAACTTCAAGTTCTCTTATTTTGGTTTTAACATCTTGCAAGAGCATCGGGAGAGCATTGTGAGGTCATCTATTTACTTAGCATCGGGAGAGTTAAGTATACGAAAGAAATAAGAGCAAGTTCTCTAGTTTATAGTTGAACTATCTTGTGCCTAGGGATAGGGCAAGGTTAAGTGGATAAAGAAGAATTCATACACATCGGTGTTCATCCTTCGATTCATGCCGGGAGGTATCATCAAAGACGTGATCATCGACAGACTTGGACCTAGGGATAGGCCAAGGCAGATCTGGGATTCTTGCCAAACTTGAAGTACGGAGTTGGTGTGTCTGCTGCCGCGACAGCCAACGGACAGCCGCCGCGACAGGTGCTGTCGACGACGGGCACGACGACAGAACTGGAGTTCCTAAGCAATTCAATACCTGCACTACCGAGCAATTCAATACCAGCCCATTCTCTCTATCTTGATATCTCGATCTTTTTATTTACGTTTTTACTTTATTATTCTCGTGACAACTCTCAATTATTTCCTTTACTTTCGTGAAGTAAACAAGGTGAAGCTATTAGCCCAATCCCTGTGGAGACGATATCCGATACTTCGTATCACTTTACTACTTGCGTCGTGTACACTTGCACTACAATTGCGATAGACTCTTTTACACGCAACAATAACTATACAAAAAAAATCATAATATACTAACACAAAAAAATAAAACCTTAAATCATGAAATATATAAACGAAACGATGAATCATAATATACTTCCTTTATATTTAGAATGATTATAAAAACACCAATAATTCTCACCAAATTCATGTTTACGCGTCAAATTAAAGGGAAGATGAAACTTGATCTTTAACCAAAATCTTCTGAGCGAACTCGTGCTGATAACGTGTTGTGAATAAAATAAAGAAGAATAAGAACAAGAAGAACAAAGAGATGAGAGAAAGAGGGAGATTTGTATTATTCTCAAATATAGACTTGTATACAATGCCTTCAATGAATCATTTATTTATAGACATAAGAAGTACATTTGAACTGAGATTAAATTTGAAAATCATACTGGTCGAGAATAAAAAAAATAATTAATTAAATATTTTTTTGTCAAGTAAAGTAGAGTGCTAAAATAATATATAGAGGAGAGAGAAAATGAAAAGAAATAAAATATTTCTATTTCAACATCACGTTAAAAATTAACGACAATTGACTAAAACAGGGAAAAAATGTAACGTAAGTAATGATTTTATCAAAAAAATAATTAAGTGACAAAATAAAATTTCAATAGTTCAATAGTCAATGGTATAATTTACTCATAAATTTTTATTACTCAGGAGGACTGAATGCAATTAATCGTCCATGCTCACGTGATAAAAGCTTAATTATAGCATTTGGCAAGTATACATATTTAACTAATGTAATAGGGATAGATCCAGTTGCAAATAATGTAAAACTTATAGTTTTACATGTTTTTTTATTGTTGGATGAGTGAAATAGATGACTGAGATTAATTCATTATTTTTTTCTTCTAGTGATAATTTTCACATAACTCACTGTTAATCTCAGTCATACATTTCACACATCTAACGATCCAATAAAATGTAAAAATTAAAAAAATTTACATTGTGTAACTAGATCCTATCTCAATGTAATATATATAACGGAAAAAAGTTTAGTATTTAAAGTTATAGGGGTCTAGGGGTTTAGTTTAGTAATTTAAGTTTTAGGGTATAAGATTTAGAGTTTAGGGTTTAATTTTTTAGAGTTTGAATTTTATAGCGTAAATATGCAGACTTGTGTATCAAAAATTTACACAAGTTGTAACACCCGGGTTCGGGGGTCGGGTGAAATTAATAATTTAAAAATAGTTCGGGTTTCGGTCCCAAATTTTTAATAATAAAATAAAGGTTGGGCCTTGGGTTTTAAGACAAATAAAATTAATTTGGGCCATATTTTTTTAAACAAGCCCACATGGCCATAGGTGGCACCTCTTGTGATTTCCCTTTTTCATTAAGGGCATTTAGGTCTTTGGACCTTTAATTTTAAATCAACCTAAATAATGTTTTTATTTAGTCATCTTCTTCCCTCTACTACCCATTTCCATCGACAAAAAGACCTCTCCCCTTTGGAGCACTATTCCATTTCATAACTCACCCAATCTTGAAGGTTTTTCAAAGGTAAGGCCGTTTTTGACTTGCTCTCTTTGTCCTCTACGAGTACGTACCCTTATTTCCTAGAAAACCCATGATTTTTGTAACTTGGGTGTTTTGAAATATTGATTAAAAAGGTCATTTTTAGCATTCTAAACTTAGGTTTTTGATTTATGAAAGTTATATGAGTTGTTTTAAGTCTAAAGGGGTCCAATGGGTATGATTTTTACAAGGTTTGGGGTGATTCCCGAAATGAGGTTTTAGGGAGGTTTTGGGTTGAGATTTGGGGGTGTTCTATGTAGAAATGAGAGGGTCAATGGTTAGGGTATATGTAAGCATTGTTTTGAAAGCTTTAGGGAGTAGTTTGAAGGTTGAAATCAATGGTTTTGAGGGGTGCTTAAGGGCTACTCGGATTTTTGGGAGTTTTGAGCTAGTCTTCAATGGAAAATTTATGTCTTGAGATTGGTATTTAATCCGGATTGATTATTTTAGAATATGAACTGATTTGAGATTATTTGCTTGGTGTTGGAATGGCTAGAAGCGAGAATTTTGGTTGGAGAAGCTTCGGGGACAAATCCGGGGATTTCGGAGTCTTGAGCTTGGTCTTCGATCTTCTCTTGAGTAGCAACGGTGAGTAGATTTATTGGTCTTTACATTGTGCTCGATATGGATCCCTTTGGGGTTTGGGTGGAACCTTGAGAGGTCACCTAAACCCGTGTGTAAGCCTCTCTACTCTCATGTGTTGTGATATATTGATTGTGGATGCGTTGTGGTTACTTGAATGCATTTTAAGTCGTTAATGTTGTAGTCGTGTTGAGTTCGTGCCTCACGTGATGGTGGTCTAACTATGGTGATGTGTAGTCCCACCGGTAGTGACTAGTAGGGTAGTACTTTGATGTGTAGTCCCATTGGACACCCACTAGTCGAAACGGTGATGTGTAGTCCCACCGTAAGTGTAGGTTGGATTGTGCTTGTGCAAACCAAATATTGTGGTTGAGATAGACCCTTATGCATCCATTGCCTTCTTGCATACAAATCGTATTTTGGAAAACTGCATGTTGTGAATTGTAGAGCCTCTCTCACTAAGCTAGATTGCTTATGCTCTTTTGTTTCCAACGTGCAGATCGTTAGAGTTCGGGAGGCGAGCGGGCGAGGGAGGAGCTTTTGGAGTTCTCAAGCAAGTTTAAGTATGGTTTGCTTTTGTAATAATGTCTAGACAATGGGGTGTAGAGTGTTAGGAGTTGGGGTCAAACTCCTTAGGAGGTTATGTTTGAAATTGTTAAACTCATGTTGTGTGTTATGCTTTGCTTCTTGGTTCTTGACCTATGTTTCTTATGTGGTTTATTTGCATATGCCTAAACTTGTATGATGTTGGCCTAGGTATGCCTTATGTTGACTATTTTGTGAAGGATGTCTTATGCTTGCTAAGTATGCTTCTTGTAGACTTGTATGGAGCCTCGATTTGTATGTTTTCGTTAGATTAAATGCCTCTCATGTCAAGTCCTGATTGTGGGTTGTTGGATGTATGATTGTGTGTGCTTAGGAGTGTCCAAATGTGCATCTAGAACCTTGTATGAAGTTGCCATGTAGTGAAAGGAGGAGTTGCAGAGCAGGGGTATCGATACAGTTAGACCCGTATCGATACGACCTTCTTGTTCCAAGCCTTTCGTTTCGATACGCGGGGAGGCGTATCGATACCATTTTGGTCACTGGAGCCACTGTCCAACTTGGTATCGATACCGATCTTGGGCGTATCGGTACGGTCGTCTTGGCGTTGACTGTAAGAAGTCAACCTTTTGGGAGGGTATCGATACACTCCTTGGTGTATCAATACGACCTCCACGGGCTGACTTTGACTTTTTGACCTAGTCAAGGTGTATCGATACACCCCTTAGGTGTATCGATACCGCCTGCTGTTAAGTTAAAAATTTGGCTGTTAAATGCTGTTTGGGGTTCGTCTGATTGCCTCGTGAATGTTGTTCCGCTGTTTGATCACTTAGAATTAATTACTCATCTAGACAAGACTACAAATAAAAAAAATAGGGTTGCTAACCGAGGGAGAATCCTTTAGGGGTTTTCACTCGGTTTTCCCCGTGTAGCCCTTTTGGACCGGTCATCCGGCCAGACCGGGACGAGGGGGTTACACAACTTCTGTATCAAAATTTTACCTATATGTTATTAAGTAGAAAATTTTACATTTTAAAGACAAATATCAGTATTTAAATTCAAAATAAGGTAATATAAATCTTCTTATTACTCGACCAATTAATAAATCTTAATATAATATATATTTTTGGTTTGCCTACTGCCACGATAATGTCTTTTATGAAATTTAAGTAACCATAATAATTAGAGTTTGCACATTGTGATAGATACCTACATCTTTTCTTCATGCAATTTCAATATCACGAGCTTAACTTTTTTAAATTGGATTAGGGACGATGGAATTGGACGTAATTTATTTAACTTTTTAAAAATATTTGGATGTTTATATTAAAATTTTCAGTTTTTTAGACAACTCCTCCTCCACTTATAATATATATACATATATATTATAATATACATAAATAAAATCAGCACACAAACAATATTAATATCTAAATTACTACCACCAATTAACCACTAAATATAATTTTGCTTTAAAATTGTTTCATTTATAGTATTATAAAATTTAATATTATTTTTTAAAAAATAAGTGATTGACTAACTGTTTGAACAATCATGTGACATTAACACATTGTTGAAATTAGATTTGTAAAAGAAAACAACGACACAAGAAAAACAATATAAAGAATAAAATACTTTATAGACTTTGAAGAGGAAAATAAAACACACACAGTTTATTGATCATACTCGACCCTTTATATAGGGTAGATTCAAAGATGAAAATATCTTAAAAATCAAAAATAAAATAAAAATTAAATAACTAAATAATATAAACAAACAAACATATTACATAATCAAAAAAATTAACAGAACAATCTTCCAAAAATAGTAAATAAAAGATTTAGTCAATAATACCTCTGTCAAGTTTACAAGCTAACAATTTAGCTATTATTCATTTTACAAACACTCGTTAACTTCCTTAGCTTATGCTAACAGCTTCAAAGACTTGGTTAGAATGTTGGTCACTTGATCTTCACTCTTAAAAAAAATAAGGGTAAAGTACACAGACGGTCACTGAATTTTGGTAAAAAAACAAAAACAAAATGATAACTAAATTTTTAAAAATCACAAAATGACAATTAAACTTTATGTTTTATAACAAAATGGTAACTAGACGTTAAATCCCGTTAAGTGTCTGTTATAAATTTGGTATAATAACACATTTAGTCCTTCATATTTATACATTCAATCATTTTAGTCCTAATTCAAAACAATTCACTAAATTTAGCCCTCATTATTTACGCATTCTTTTAATTTGATCCTTAAAGCAAAATTCCAAAGTATGGTAACATGATAAATAAGTACAATTAATTTTTTTATAGGAACTCGAAAACTCGACTCGAATTGAAAATTTTCAAATAAAATTTGAGTTATAAAATATGACGCATCAACAAGAATAATTCGAATTTTTTTACTCGACTCGATCTAACGTTCACCTCTATCTTAAGATATGACGCGTCAACTCGAATAACTCAAAATATTTGAATATTTTAAATCATTTTTTTCTTTTAAATCCAATGTTTTTTAAAATGGAATGTTTAATATTTTCATATTTAAATCGCATCGAATATTTAATAGCTACTTTAAATATTCAATTTAATTTAAAAATATTCGATTTAAAAGAAAAAAATGATTTATAATATTCAAATATTTAATAACTACTTTAAATATTCGAATATTTAATAACTACTTTAAATAATTTTCTTTTAAATATTTGAATATTTAATAACTACTTTAAATATTCGGCTATTTTAAATCATTTTTTCTTTTAAATTGAATATTTTTAAATTACACCGAATATTTAAAGTAGTTATTAAATACTCGATGTGATTTAAAAGAAAAAATGATCTAAAATATTCAAATATTTCGAGTTATTCGAGTTGACGCGTCATATCCTAAGATAGAGGCGAGTGTTCGATAGAGTCGAGTCTAAAAATTTCGATTTATTCAAGTTGGCGCGTCATATTTTACAACTCAACTTTTATTTGAATTTTTTTATTTGAGTCGAGTTTTCGAGTTCCTATAAATTTTTTTAAATTAAATCAAATATTTAAAGTAGTTATTAAATATTCGATGTGATTTAAATATGAAAATATTAAATATTCTATTTTAAAAAATATTTGATTTAAAAGAAAAAATATTTAAAACTATTCGAATATTTCGAGTTGACGCGTCATATCTTAAGGTATAGGTGAGCGTTTGATCGAGTCGAGTCAAAAAATTTCGAGTTATTCGAGTAGACGCGCCATATTTTACAACTCAAACTTTATTTGAAATTTTTTCGATTCAAGTCGAGTCGAGTTTTCGAGTTCTTATAAAAATTTAATTGTAATTATTTATCATGTTACCATACTTTAGAATTTTGCTTTAAGGACCAAATTGAAAGAATGCGTAAATAATGAGGGCTAAATTTAGTGAATTATTTCAAATTTGGACTAAATTGATAGAATGTATAAATATGAAGGACTAAATGTGTTATAATATCAAATTTTATAACAGACACTTAACGGGATTTAACGTCTAGTTACCATTTTGTTATAAAACATAAAATTTAATTGCCATTGTGTGATTTTAGAAAGTTTGGTTACCATTTTATTTTTTTATTAAAGTTCAATGAACGTCTGTATACTTTACCCAAAAATAAAATCAATGACTCCTTTAGTAATATCTCTTAAGAAGTGAAATAGCACATCTATGTGTTTGCTTCTTCTATGAAGAACATAATTTTTGAAGAGTTTGATAATAGAGTTGCAATTACAAAAAATTTTTATAGGCCCTTCTTGCTTGAAGTTTAGCTCCCCAAAACCTTTTTTAACCAAGTAGCTTGACCGGCACAAGCTGTTGCAGCTACGAATTCTACTTTCATTATCGACAAGGTGACAATGTCTTGTTTTTTAAAGACCGTAAAACTGATTTAGATCCTAGCATAAAAACATATTTCGAAGTGTTTTTTCTGTTGTCTACATCTCCAACACAGTCAGTATCAGTAAAGTCAAAAAAACCAAACTTTTCTCCCTTCTTGAAAAACAAACCAAATTCCTTTGAACCTTGCAGGTATCGTAAGTTTCACTTGGCATTAAAAAGATGCATTTATGTATGATTTTTTATGTATCTACTAATAAGACTCACAGAATACACGATATCAGGCCTTGACGCTGTCAAGTATAACAGGCTTCCCACAATTTGCTTGTAGAGTGTGCTATCAAATTTTTTTCCTCAATGATCCTTAGTAAGTTTTACTCCATACTCAGTTGGTGTGCTCACAACATTACACCCCTTCATTTGAAACATGTTTAGTATTTTCTAGACATATTTTTTCTGTGAAACAAAAATCCCATCAATAGATTGCACAATCTCAAAACTAAGAAAATAATGCATTTTTCTAAGATCACTCATGTCAAAATCATGCATCATGGACTACTTAAAATTTTCAAACATGATATAATCATTCCCAGTAAAGACCAAATCATCCACACATAAGCACACAATAGTAACTTTCCTTTATCTCCTATGTTTGTAAAAAGTGTTTGCAACCATACCAAGCTCTTGGGGATTGTTTTAATCCATAAAGTGTCTTCTTTAATTTATACACCTTATACTCATTTTTTAAGTTTCACATATCCAGGAGGTTGATCGACAAATACATATTCTTTCAAATTTCCATGTAAAAATGAGGATTTAACGTTCAATTGAAAAATAGACAATGATTTTTGCACAACCAATGTAATCACCAAATGTTTGGCAACTAGAGCAAAAATTTCTTTGTAATTGATGTTGAATTCTTGCTTGCAGCCTTTAGCAACTAAGTGCGCCTTGTACTTACCAATCTCTCTATTGGTTTTTACGGTGGTCGATTCCTTCAAGCGTTCTTGCTCGTCAAGTGTGAAGAAGTTGGATAATTGGGTGTTTTGTGGGAAAAGAAAAATAGGAAATTGACACAAGGATTTATAGTGGTTCAACCTTCTAACCAAGGTCTACATCCACTACCTTAGCTTCCCACTAAGGATTTCCAAACAAATTCATTAAGAATTTCGTCCCCTTTTCTCGGCTTTGGAGGAAACCGTTACAACGATCAAGCTTTCTACCCAAAGCTTGATCAAACACTCTCTTACACAAGAAAGAATTAGCAAACTAGAAATCCCTCTAGAAGGTATATATTTGCACAATTAAAGCTCTCACCCAAAACCTAAACACTTGAGCAAATTTGACAATTAGGCTTACAAGTGTTGTCTATACAATAAATTGAACAATAAAGCCCTAAGAAAAATTCTTGATCATTATGTTGTTGACAATTGAAGCATTAACCAATTACTAGATGCTTGGAGGTCCCTTTTATACTCCTAATTGAGTTTGTAGTCGTTACTAGCCGTTGGGGTTGAATTGGAGCCGTTGGAGCCTTTATTTCCCACCATAAATGCAGTTCCGCAGCTTGGCGTATCAATACCCTTCAAACCATATCGATACAGTCCCGATAAGGAAGTAGCCGCTGTGCACTTCAGCTGATGCGTATCGATACCCTTACCTAGCGTATCGGTACGGTCCTGCAGTTTAAAAGACCATTGGGAAATATGACCGTTGGGGTAGTTTAGTGTATAAATACGCGATACAACCGTATCAGTACGCGACTAGCCGTTGGGCTGTTTCAAAACACACCATATCGATATGGCTAAGCGTATCGGTACGGGTTTTGGCTACTAGAAAAATCATGTAGTTGAAACCCTAAGGCGCATCGGTACGCTACCAGACCGTATCGGTACAGGCACTTGAAAAGCTTGGTTTTGACTACTTTGAATGTACTTTAAATCATTCCGAAGCCTTTTAAACCCCTAAACATATTTTCAAGTTGTTTTTAACTAAAAACATATTTTAAATTCTTTTCAATTTAGTCCAAAACATTTTTCAAATATTATATCAAAACACTTAGTTCTACGATCTCCCCCTTTTTGATATAATAAAACTAACTTGAAAATTTGTTTGGGATTTCTCCCCCTTTGTGAAATAAATTTGGAATAAGAGAATTAAGATTTGAAATCAATTAAAGCCCTCCATTATTCATTTGAAAATTCAATTTTTCAAACCATTTCTCCCCCTTTTTGTCATATCAAAAAGAATTTAAAACACTTTTAAGCTCAAAATAACGATAGAGGTTTAAATTTTGAAAATATTAAAATGTTTGGTTTTAAAATGGCTCCCCCTTACTCAAAGCATCATCATAGAATGTTAGTCCATTATATGTCATAATCTAGTTGAAATAAGTAAAAATAAATCAAATAAAAGCAAAAAGAACAACTAGATTTTTTACCACACTTGAACAAAAGGGAGGATGTGAAGCCTTCCTTCTTCAAGTGTTCTTCCTTGTGTGCATGGAGCTCCCCTTTAATTTTGGACTTGTTGATCAAACTCCATCACACCTATCATAAGACAAACAAGTAATTTTTGGTATCCAAATTGCTTTGGATCCATAGACGTTAGTAGCACAAAACTTAGTCCCCTTAGGAATCCATTTTTCAATTTCATCCTTTTTAGTTGAAGTACTTAGTCCTTTTGGGACCCAAATAGTTCTAAACACTTTAATGTTTACAAATCTAGGGGCATTAGATTGTCTTACATAAAAGTTTGATTTTCCTAAATTACTTTTCTTTTGAAGTTCATTGAAAATCAAATCTTTTTTTCTTAAGATCATCAACTTCTTTTTGATGATCTTTTTCAATCGTTTGAAGCAAGTTTTGTAAGTTTAAAACTTTAAGCTCAAAATCTTTAATTTTTGCTTCAAACTCTAAATTGGTTTTAGAAAGCAAATCATTTTCGGTTTTTAACTTTGAAATCAATTTCTTGTTTTTCGAAAATGAAACCTTGAACTCAAAAACCAATTCATCGTAGGCTTCTTGTAACTCGTCAAAAGAATATGAATTTGAACTAGATGAGTTAGAAGTTACCTCCCCCTCATTGAGGGCCATCAAGCATAGGTGGGCTACTTCATCATCGATGGAGTCTTCATCACTCCATGTGGCCACATATGCTTGCTTTGAAGATGATCCATTCTTGTTGGACTTGTGGGATTCCTTCATCTTCTTCCTCGATTCATGCTTGGATTTTTCCATTTTGCTTTTCATGAACTGGGCAAATTTGTTGAAGAGATAGGCCATATCTTCATCTTCACTTTCCTCATCACTTAGTTCTTCATGATGGCATGTGGAGGATTTGAGAGCGGCGACACTTGCGTTGATGCCTAGCTCCATGATCTTCTTCTTCCCCATCTTTCTTATCCCTTCCTTCTTCTTCTCCTCTTCTTTTTTCTTTCTTCATAATTTGGTGAGTGAGAAGTGACCCCATTAGTTCATCAAGCTTCAAGGTCTTCAATTTTTTTGCTTCAATGATGGCGGTCCTCTTTGAGTCTCATGACTCGAGAAGAGAATAGATAAGCTTTCGGCCAAGTTTTTCCTCCGGAATGACTTCTCCATAACCCTTGAGTCTGTTAATGATGGTGGAGAATCGACGGAACATCTTCTCAATGTCCTCTTCCGGATCCATTTTGAAGTTTTTATACTCTAGGTTGAGAAGGCCGATCTTGGTCTCCTTTACTTCATTTGTCCCCTCATATGTAACCTCTAGCTTGTCCCAAACTTCCTTGGCACTATCACAAGAAGACATCTTCTCATAGATGTTGAGGCCAAATGCACAAAATAAGATGTGCAAGGCTTTGCAATTTAACACCATCTTCTTGCGATCATCGGCACTCCAATTTGCCTTGCTTTGTTGAGGCACGAACGGACCATCTTCTACTATGTCCCAAAACTTGTAGTCCTTTGACTTTATGAAGAACTTCATCATTGTCTTCTAATGGGCATAGTGTGTTCCGTCGAAGAAGGGCGGTTTGTCGATGGTTTGTGTCATTGAGTCGGTTGTTTGAAATGTTGATCGAGCTTGCAAGATCTTCTCAATAGGATGTTAATCCTCTTCAATTGAGCCAGGCTCTGATACCAATTGTTGGGTTTTACGGTCCTCGATTCCTTCAACCGTTCTTGCTCGCCAAGTGTGTAGAAGTTGGATAATTGGGTGTTTTGTAGGAAAAGAAAGATAGGCAATTGACACAAGGATTTATAGTGGTTCAACCTTCTAACCAAGGTCTACATCCACTACCTTATCTTCCCACTAAGGATTTCCAAACAAATTCACTAAGAATTTCGTCCCCCTTTTTTCGGCTTAGGAGGAAACCGTTACAACAATCAAGCTTTCTACCCAAAGCTTGATCAAACACTCTCTTACACAAGAAAGACTTAGCAAACTAGAAATACCTTTAGAAGGTATATGTTTTCACAATTAAAGCTCTCACCCAAAACCTAAACACTTGAGCAAATTTGACAATTAGGCTCACAAGTATTGTTTATACAATAGATTGAACAATAAAGCCCTAAAACAAATTCTTGATCATTATGTTGTTGACAATTAAAACATTAACCATTACTAGATGCTTGGAGGTCCCGTTTATACTCCTAATTGAGTTTGTAGCCGTTACTAGCCGTTGAGGTCGAATTGGAGCCGTTGGAGCCTTTATTTCCCACCATAAACGCAGTTCTGCAGCTTGGCGTATCGATACCCTTCAAACCGTATCGATACGTTCCCGATAAAGAAGTAGCCGTTGTGCACTTCAACTGATGCGTATTGATACCCTTACCTAGCGTATCGGTACGGTTCTGCAGTTTAAAAGATTGTTGGGAAATATGACCGTTGGGGTAGTTTGGCGTATCAATTCACGATACAACCGTATCGGTATGCGACTAGCCGTTAGGCTGTTTCAAAACACACCGTATCGATACGGCTAAGCGTATCGGTACGGGTTTTGGCTACTAGAAAAATCATGTAGTTGAAACCCTAAGGCATATCGGTACAGTACCAGACCGGATCGGTACGGGCACTTAAAAAGCTTGGTTTTGACTACTTTGAATGTACTTTAAATCATTCCAAAGCCTTTTAAAACCCTTAAACATATTTTCAAGTTGTTTTTAACTAAAAACATATTTTAAATTCTTTTCAATTTAGTCCAAAACATTTTTTCAAATATTATATCAAAACACTTAGTTCTACACTCTCCACTTTCTTTCAGTTTGGTCTTGTATACCCACTTCACACTAATTGTTTTTTGACCTGTTGAAAGCTTTGTCAACTCCGAAGTATCGTTTCTTTCGATTGCGGCTATCTCAACATCCATTGCTTTTTGCCATTTTGATTCATTGACATCATCTTCAAAAGTTACTAGATCATAATTTGAAAATAGAACAAAGTAAGTGAGTAGATCTTCTTTGTTGTTGATTCCTTGTAACTCATAATCCTCCATCCATCTTGGTCGTTTTCAAGCATATTGAGGGCATGTATTATTTGCCGCACCAGATTGCTCACTTGGTGAATTGTCAATTGCAATCGATATGTTTTGTGGATTTTTGGGAGTTAAATCTGTCGATTGTTGCTCAACCTCCACAAGTTGAACCCTTTGGTCATTTTAATTTGCATCAAAACTAGTTGGAATTTGTTGTGTAACTTCATTGTCTTCCCATTTCCAAAATCTGTTATCATTAGGGGTAAGCGTTCGATCGAGTCAATTCGAGTAAAAAATTTTGAGTTATTCGAGTTGGCGCGCCATATTTTACAACTCAAACTTTGTAACCCCCTCGTCCCGGTCTGGCCGGATGACCGGTCCTAGTAGGCTACACGGGGAAAAACGAAGCAAAACCCGTTAAGGTTTCCCGTCGGTTAGCAACCCTAAAAATTTTCTTTTAATTTTAATCTTGTCTATAGGCATGTTCATTCCTAAGTGATCACGTCAGCGGAAAACATCAAGAAAGAATCACATTCGAACCTAAAACCACACATTAAACAGTTCATTTTACACATACAGAGCAAGCCGTATCGGTACACCAATCAAGGGTATCGATACGCCTTGACTAAGTCAACCCTTTTAGTCAACTCAGGGAAGTCCGTATCGATATAGCCCTTGAGTGTATCAATACACCCTTCTCGGTTAACATCTCATGGTCAATGAGATAAACCCGTACCGATACGCCTCAACCCCGTACCGATACGCCAAAAACTCACCAAATTCTCATAATTCCAGTGAGCAAAGAGCGTAACGATACACTCTCGTGTATCGGTACGCCAAGCTAAAACTGTGTCCTGCAGGCAGGACCGTATTGTTGCGTGTAAAAGTGTCTATCGCAATGTAGTGCAAGTGTACACGACGCAAGTAGTAAAGTGATAGGTAAGTATCGGATATCGTCTCCATAGGGACTGGGCTAATAGATTCACCTTGGATTACTGCACGAGAGAAAAAAGAATAGTTTAAATTGTTGTCACGAAAATAATAAAGAGAACTGGAATTTAAGATTAAAGAAATCAAGATAGAGAGAATGGGCATGTATTGAATTGCTCAATAGTGTAGGTGTTGCAAAGTCTAGGAATATCTGTTCTGTCGTCGTCTCTATCACGACAGCACCTGTCGCGGCAATAGTCTGTTGTTAGTCGCGGCAGCGATCACACAACTCTGTACTTCAAGCTTGTCAAGAATCCCTACTATGCCTTGGCCTATCCCTAGGTCCAAGTCTGTCGATGAACACGTCTTTGATGATACCTCCCGGTGTGAATCGAAGGATGAACACCGATGTTGTTGAATTCTTCCTTATCCACTTAACCTCGTCCTATCCCTAGGTCCAAGATAGTTCAACCATAAACTGGAGAACCCGTACTTATTCCTTTTGTATACTTAACTCTCCCGATATTAAGTAAATAGATAATCTCACAATGCTCTCCCGATACTCTTGCAAGATGTTGAAAACCAAAATAAGCAAACTTGAAGTCTATTTTATTGAACAGAAAATTCCTAAAACAAATGCAATCCTTGCAACTACTTTACAAATCAACTCGTGGCCCTAGGGGAAGTTTAGAACATGATGAGAAGGGGAAAACGACTAGGGTTTTGGGAAGAAAGCTAGAGATGAAGATATCATTCCCTAGGTCGAATTACATGTCTTTATATAGGCCTTGGGTTCAAATTTTCTAATATGGCAAGAATACAAGTTTAAACTAAAGTACAACTCTATTAAAGACTAAATCTTCAGAGCATATGTCTTTAATTCGTCCTTTCTTCTTGCTTGAAGTTTCTTCCTAGAACTTTGGGCTTGGCCTTCATTCTGATCTAGGGCTTGGAAAAATATAAGGGTGCTCCACGACAGACGGGCTTAATTTTCTCTTTCTGTCGAGACCTACTTTGCTTCTTCTCTTCACCACTGCTGTCATCCTTGGCTGCCACGGCAGCGGCCTTGGCAGCATCGTCCTTCTCGTCTGCACATCCAGTTCCAGCTCTGTTGCATTACTGCCCAGCGTCTGCTTCTCCATATGCTACAACAGCTACCTGCAAAAGCAACCAATTTCAGTAGAAACTATGCCATTTAATATATTTGTGATGTATAACTGAAATCTAATCTAAATGCAATGAATTATTCTTGAATGCAGCAGAAATATGGGTTAAATATGGGGTAAATTATAGAACTTTAACACACTCAACACACCCCCAAACTCAAGTTTTTGCTTGCCCTCAAGCAATTTAGACCTAAAAGAAAAACAAATTTATTTATTTTTGTTTGGCTTAAAACATTAAACTTTCCCTTACCTACCATTCATTCCCTATTGTGAGTAACACCTTGTCGGATAATTCAGGATTCATCTGGAACCTTGCTATAATTCTCGTGTAGTGTGTGCATACTTGTGAACAATTATATGCCAAGACTCCTTTAGTTTACTAGAATAGTTAAGCCCCTAACTTGAATTTTTATGCCAATTTTCATCTTTTTGGAGGCAATTCTTAGGCTCCTTTAGTTTTTATGCAGACTCGATTCTATTTTCTCAAGCTTAAGTTTGACTAGAGTCGGTTTTGGGCACCTCTAGCTAACTTTCTAGAGCCGATTTCGGGCACCTCTAGGTGTATGGAGTCTATTTTTCTTAACTTCTTTTCCTAGAGCCAATGTTAGGCACCTCTAGGGGCAACTCAAGTGCTAAGCTTTCTATTCTAGTTTACTAGTAGAGTTCTAAGCAATATAAAAGTCACAAATGGTGTTTAAGTTTTAGAACTATAGTAAGGCTCTAAACTGCTCCTAAAACTATCCTAAAGGCATTGCCACGACATAGGCTGTCACGGCAGGTAAGTTCAATTCAAAGACTTAAGCCAAAATTTTCATCATTTTTTAGCAAAAATAAACTAAGTAAAAGACACAATTTCTAGACTTAAAAGACTCCATTAATGGAGGGATGCCACCCCCAAACTCGAGGGTTGTATTGCCCTCAATGCAAATGACATATGAGAGAAATAAAAAAAAGTACATCACAAAATATAGTAAGGCAAACAACAATATAAGATAAGAAACTTAAAATTTAGGCGTTGTCGTCGCCGCTGCTGCTGCTGCTGAGCCGGATCTGCCGACGGGCAGTGACCTTTTTGGCTGGTGCTGGCAGGCGGATGGGAGAGGTAGAGGTATTCTTGGTTTTGGCCTCCCTTGGAGGTTGAATACAGGTAGGGGAGATGTGAGGTGGTTTCTCCACTACCTGAACCTCAGAGCTGTTGCTGCTCTCGCTACTGCTGTCATTACTGCTACTGCAGCTGCTGCCACTGCCGCTATCTTCTTTTCCCTTGTCTGCTATCGTTTTCTGCCGCTTCTCTGGTGTGAACTCCTTGGACAAATTCCTCTTGACAGAGGGCTTGTTGTCAGAGGCTACCCATATTTCAGAAGAAGAGAAACCAACAATATACCTACCAAGGTCGTCTTCAGGCTCCTTTCTCTTGGTTCCTCGGGCAGAGGTGTCGGCTGTACGGCTACCGCCTACAGCTATTGCGGCAGGGGTGGGTGTGAACGCAGCAAATGTCGTTTTGGGCGTGGCAGCAGGTGTAGGGGTATGGGCAACAAAATATTGATTAGGGAAAGTAGGAAACACAACATTGGGGAAATTAAGAGAGGTGTGAATAAAGTGTACCGTGGCGGTGGTGAAGTCTCGGATGAAGCTCATGAGGCCGAGTTGTCGTTCCTCCAGTTTTTGTATGGTAACAAGGATCTGGGATGAGGTATCAGCTAGAGGTGCTGCTGCTGTAGGCTGCCTGGTTCCTGTGGCAGCAGGATCGGTGTCGGTGGGTTCTATCGGCTCTGCTGCTGTGGCAGTACGGTCGAAAGACGACAAGGGCGTGGCAGCGGTGAGTTCCATCAGGCTAAGTATGTTTTTGTCGGTCCAGCCTTTCCCTCGAACTCGTAAATCTTCGGCCGCTTCCGGTACATGGTGGCTACGGCAAAGAGCAGTGATGAGATATGGGTAGAAGAGTGGTCCAGACTGTCGGTATGCGTAATCCAATATGCCCTCTCGGACATATCTGCCAATATTAATCGGCCTCTCATGTAATATGGAATGGATGAGGGCTAACATGGGTTGGTCGACTGTTGTATTGTGAGAGGAGGGCATGATCCGTTTTTTGATGAAAGCGTTCCAAAGCTTTGCCTCCGGGGTGAGCTGTACTCTTTTCACCGTCCTCGGATTTTTCAGATCGGTGTTCCACTCTGTACCCTCGTCTGTGAGTTCTTCCATCACAGCGTCGTAGTCGGCAAGCTCCAAACTTTCGAGAAATTTTTGGTGGTCATCTTCTCTCTTCCCTACATAGAACCCGTAGAGAGTGTTGATATACTCGGGCTCGATCGGTACCTCTTTCCCTCATACGGTGACTGATGTCGCGTTCCTGCTGCCGATGGCAGCATAAAAGTCCCGGACAAGAGTAACGTTCATCTCCTCCGGCTGCTCCGCGAATATCTGCCACTTCAAGGCTCTAATTTTTCGGGCTATGAACGGCTGCAGCCCCAGGTTCTCCCCTTTTGATGTGTAAATAAAACCTTTCTCCTCCCACATATCACGGATCTGGAAGGATTTTGGCGTTGATGCTGCCGGGGCAGATCCTGAGGCAGAACTTCGGCGGGTGTTTCTAGAAGACATGTTGCAAGGACTATGTAAGAAAATGAAAGGAAGTAAAAAATCGAGAGGAAACAAGTAGAAAGAGTAGAAGTGAGTGAAAAATGAATAGTAAAACGGGGTTTATATAGAGGGGGAGTTTGCTGCCCGTTGGAGCTGTAACGACATGCGCGAATAACGGGGCCAGCTGTTACGCGGTTTCTGAAGCGTCTGTCACGCGTTTTCGTGTTTGTTACGCGTTTGCGTGTCTGCCGCGACAGCGTGTTGACAGGCTGGGTTTTCCGTGTCTGTCGCGGCAAGCTCCAAAGTTGGGCTTTTTGGGCTGATGGAAAGATAGTGGGCTGAATTTACTTCTTCTCTTCTCCTTGTCTCCTTTATTTCCTAAAAATAATAAAAATAAAACTTTAGTTCCTAAAAATAAAATAATTCTAATTACCTAATAAATATATAAATAAATATAAATAAAAATAAAATTAGGTTAAATTAGGGATGCCAGGAGGGGCATCTCCTAAAGTAACCACTTCTTGCATTTTTGGGGCTTCAGTCCCCTGATAATGCTTCAATCTTTGTCCATTGACTTTAAATTGGTGCTCGTCTTGTAAAGATCTGATTGTGATGGCACCATGGGGGAAAACCTGCACCACTTGGAAAGGGCCAGACCACCTAGATTTTAGCTTCCCTAGGAAGAGTTTCAACCTAGAGTTGAATAACAGCACAAGCTGCCCTGGGCAAAACTGTCGTGGCATCAACTTTTTGTCATGCCACTTGTTGGTCTTGACCTTGTAGATTCTCGCGTTGTCATAAGCCATTGTCCGAATTTCTTCAATTTCATTTAGATCAAGTAGCCTTTTCTGTCCTGCTTTTTCCAAGTCCATATTCACTGCCTTGATGGCCTAGTATGCTCTGTGCTCAATCTCGATAGGTAAATGGCATGTTTTCCCATAAATCAGCTGATAGGGTGACATTCCCAATGGAGTTTTGAACGTTGTTCTGTAATCCCATAATGCATCATTGAGGTGTAGAGATCAGTCCTTCCTAGTCGGCTTCACCATATTTTCAAGGATGTTCTTAACCTCTCTGTTGGATATTTCAGCCTGTCCATTGGTCTGAGGGTGGTATGATGTTGCGATTCGATGTTTGACACCATACTTTTTTAAGGCAGCAGCTATAACCCTGTTGTCGAAATGCCTCCCTTCATCACTGATGATCGCCTTGGGGATGCCAAATCTGGAAAATATGTTTTTATGCAAAAACCTCTGAACCGTCTTGGCATCGTTTTTCTGAGTGGCGATTGCTTCTACCCATTTGGACACATAGTCCACTGCTAGGAGGATATATAAGTTCCCACATGAAGTTGGGAATGGTCCCATAAAAGCTATCCCCCAAACGTCGAAGATCTCGACTTCAAGAATATTTTGCAGCGGCATCTCATGTCTCCTTGAGATGTTTCCAGTCCGTTGACACTTGTCACAGTTTTTGTAGAATGTTTGGGCATCCTTGAACAGTGACGGCCAATAAAATCCCGACTGCAAAACCTTGGCATCAGTTTTGTTACCTCCTAAGTGTCCTCCATATTGTGAAGCATGACAGTGATGTAGTATAGCTTCCTGTTCATCATGTGGTACACATCTCCTAATAACCTAATCTGCACAAATTTTGAAAAGAAGAGGTTCGTCTCAATAATAATGCTTAACATCATTTTTGAACCTCTTCCTAGCTTGATAATTAAGGTTAGGAGGAGTTATTTCGCTAACTAAAAAATTAACGAAATCAGCATACCAGGGGAGTTCAGAAAACTTACCTGCCGCCATGGCTGTCGCGGTAGTGCTTGTGGCAGCGAACAACTGCTCATCAGGAAAGGTCTCCAGTATGTGTGTCTCGTCTGCCGGTAGACTCTTTCCCTTCTCTAACCTTGACAAGTGATCTGCAACTTGATTCTCTACCCCCTTTTTGTCCTTGATTTCAAGGTCGAAATCTTGCAGTAGCAGAATCCAACGTATTAGTCTAGGCTTTGCATCCTTTTTGGTGAATAGATACTTCAGTGCAGAGTGGTTTGTGTGGACTATGACCTTCGTTCCAAGTATATATGAACGGAACTTGTCAATAGAGAACACCACAACTAACAGTTCCTTCTCTGTGGTGGTGTAGTTTATTTGGGCGTCATTCAATGTTTTGCTGGCATAGTATATGACATGAAAGGGCTTGTCTTTCATCTGCCCAAGTGCTGCCCCGACAGCATAGTCACTAGCATCACACATAATCTCAAATGGCAGTTTCCAATCTGGTGGTTGTACTATTAGGGCTGTTACCAGCTTTTCTTTCAGAACCTTGAATGCCTCAGTACATTCGGTGTTGAAGTCGAAGGGACGGTTCTACTCCAGGAGATGGCATAAGGGTTTGGCGATCTTCGAAAATTTTGCGATAAACCTCCGATAAAAACCAGCATGCCCTAAGAAACTTCTGATTCCCTTGACTGTGGTGGGTGGCGGCAGCTTTTCGATTACCTCGATCTTAGCTCTGCCGACTTCTATGACGCGACAGCTTATTTTATGGCCAATGACTATCCCTTCATCCACCATGAAGTGACATTTTTTCCAGTTCAATACAAAGTTTACTTTTTCACATCTCTTGAGCACTTTCTGTAGGTTGCCTAGGCAGCTTTTAAAATTGTCTCCAAAGACAGAAAAATCATCTATGAATATTTACAGGAAGTCTTCCACCATATCAGAGAATATTGCCATCATGCACCTTTGAAAGGTAGCTGGTGCATTACAAAGTCCAAATGACATCCTCCGAAAAGCATAAGCACCGTATGGGCATGTGAACGTTGTCTTTTCTTGATCTTCCGGTGCGATGGCTATTTGATTATAACCTGAGTAACCATCAAGAAAACAATAGTAAGGCTTACCCGCTAATCTATCAAGCATTTGATCAATAAAGGGCAAGGGGAAGTGGTCCTTCCGGGTATCTTTGTTAAGCTTCCCGTAGTTCATACAAACCCTCCAACCGGTCACAGTCCTAGTTGGGATTAGCTCGTTTTCTTCGTTGGTTACCACGGTTATTCCTTCTTTCTTGGGAACACACTGCACCGGGCTCACCCACTTACTATTCGAGATGGCATAGATTATTCCAGCGTCTAGCCATTTTATGATCTCCTTATGCACCACCTCTCGCATAGCATCGTTTAGACGTCTCTGTGCATCAATAGTCGGCTTATGATCATCCTCTAAGAGGATTTTATGCATGCATAATGCCAGACTGATGCCTTGGATATCATCTATCGTCCATCCAATAGCCTTCTTGTGCTGCTGCAGCATCCCTATCAGCTATTGTTCTTGTTCCTGCATCAACTTGGAAGAGATGATTACGGGCAACGTATCATTTAAACCAAGGAAAACATATTTTAGCTGCCCTGGCAGGGGCTTAAGATCTAGAACAGGGGGCTCGACAGTTGATGGCTTTTTAATTATATGGTTATCCAAGGTATAGTTTAAGGGCTCGAACAACTTACCTGGACGATTGCCTATCCAATTTACCTCCTCTTGATCTTCAGTATTAGATGTATCAGATTTCGAGGAGCTGCTGTCGTCGGTGCTGTCGTGCTAGTCTTCTAAATGGCTGCTGGGGCAATGGACAATTTTGATGTCGTGGCAGCCCGACCTGATGCAGGGTTGGTCAAGGGTAACTTCAGTGATAGCCTTGCATTCTTCTTCTGCATCAGCATGTTTCATTGCTTGGAGAACATTCAGCTTGATCTCTTGATCGTTCACTCTCATAGTGAGTTCTCCTTTTTCCACATCAATCAGTGATCTTCCTGTGGCTAAGAAGGGTCGCCCCAGGATGATTGGTGCGTTTTCATCTGCTTCACAATCTAAAACAAGAAAGTCAGCAGGAAATATAAATTTATCCACCCTTACCAGAATATCTTCAATTTTTCCTTCTGGATGAACGTAAGAGCGGTGTGCTAGCTGCAGTACTACTGTTATGGGTCGAGCTTTTCCAATACCTAATTTCTGAAAAAACAGATTTGGGCATTAAATTTATACTAGCACCAAGATCACAAAGTTCCTTACCCACAAATTTGTCTCCGATTATGCATGGTATGATGAAGCTCCCAAGATCCTTCTTCTTCTGGGGTGGATGCTTGTGCAGAATACTCATGCATCCTTCTGTCATCTTAACCGTTTCAAATTCCCCAAGTTTGGATTTCTTCGACATGACATCCTTGAGAAATTTGGCATAACCAGGCATCTCCTTTATAGCGTCTAACAGCGGAATGTTGATATGAACCTGCTTAAAAATATCATAAATCTTCTTAAGCTGTGATTCATGTTTCAATTTCTGTAACCGCTGAGGAAAAGGAGTGGAGGACGATAATCAGCAATACGTCCTTCCCACTGCATTCGGATCTGAAGATGTTTAGGTTCTTCGTCTTTCTCCTCTATCCCTTCTGCTGTCGTGCCAGGTTCATTGGCAGCAGGCTGTTTGTCACCTGTCGGGGCAGCTTCCTCGACAGTCGACTCCAAGGCTGGTTTCTTAACTGATTCAACTTCATTCTCTGGCCCTGGTAATTTCTTCTCACTCCTAGTAGTGATGGCTTTACACTGCTCATGTGTGGGTTGTCTGGCGTTTTCAGTATCACTAGGAAATCCTCCATTCTACCTCGATTTAATATGCTGGGAAACCTGAACCATCTGTGTCTCCAATGATTTCAGAGTAGCTTCATGATTGGTCATCCGCATCTCTGTTTTATCCATGAATGTTTCCGTCTTCTTGAAAAAGTGATTCATGTTCTCAATGTAGGTTCCTGTTTGAGACATAAATGTAGCCAAAGTCTGTTCCAGTATACTAGTTGTGGCAGATGGTGGTTGTTGCTGCTGCTGCTGCGGTTGCTACCGAGTCAATAATCTAGGTCCTCCCTGGTTCTGAGTATTCTGTGCTTGGGGATTTAGGGCATTATTAGGATTGCTCCAAGAGAACTTGGGATCCTTTTCTCCAGTTGGGATTGTAGTTGTTGGAGTTATAGTTCTGTTTATTGTAGTTCCCAACATACATCCCTTCTTCTAACTGTAACGGACACTTCTCCGAACTGTGATTTCCATCACACGTTTCGCATACCTCTTCAGTAGAGTAAACATGCTACGAATCTTCTTTCAAGAGCTTTTTCATTGCCTTAGTGAGATATGCCACCTGTGATTTTAACGAATTGTCGGCCTCATAATCTTTTACAGCTAGAACTCGTTTACCCCCTCTTCTTGCTGTAGGAAATTGTTCCTCATTCTTCGCCAGATTTTTCAATACTGCTATTGCCTCATCTGGATCTTTGTCCAGCAGTAATTCATTTGATGCTGAATCAATTCTTATACAAGTTTGTAAGTTGGCAGCATTATAGAATTTAGTTACCTGGTTCCAAACAGGGAATCCATGCATCGGGAAGTTCCTTAGAAGAGTGGTGAATCTGTCCCAGGCTTCGTGCATTGGCTTGTCATCTTCCTGTTGAAAAGTAGCAATTTCGTTACGTAATCGCTCAGATAAGTGTGAAGGATTAAAACGAGACAAAAATTCACGAGTTAAATCTGCCCAAGTTCGTATTGAACCCGGCGTTAGTTTATTCCACCAAGTCTTTGCCCTGTCCCTCAATGAATGAGGAAATAACCGAAGCCTCAGTATCTCCGAATTGACTCTTGGTAGTCTAAACGAACCACATATTTCCTGGAACGTTTTCAGATGCTTCGTAGCATCCTCTGTAGCGGCACCACTAAATTAGCCAGCGTTGTTAATCATGCTGAACATAACAGGTTTCAGCTCAAAGTTGTCAACATCTACGTCTGGCAGGGTTGTCTCTAGTTCTACATGATCATTGAGCATGTAGTCTCGGCATGACCGGCGTGCGGCAGCGACAAGAGGGTCGGCAGGTGGATCGTTCCCTCTGTCTCTGGCAGGATTTACATTATCCTGAAGATTCCTTTGGTCGTTCCTTCTTTCTTCGCGTCTTTCGTTCACCATTGCTTCTAATTGCTCCTCTAGGTATTTGTTTCTTTCAACGAGGTAACGGACTCTTTTCCTGAGATTATACGTTCGTTCGATTTCAGGATCTAACTGGTCCTCAGGTTCTTTTCCTCATTGAGATCTGCGCATACGCGAACAAAAGACCTTGTGAAAGGTATAGGTTGAGCAATCCATGTAAAACATAAAAGTAAAGGAAGTGCAGTAAAAGATAGGGTAAAGATATGTTGTCAGTACCCTGCAACGGCGCCAAAAACTTGTTGCGTGTAAAAGTGTCTATCGCAATGTAGTGCAAGTGTACACGACGCAAGTAGTAAAGTGATACGTAAGTATCGTATATCGTCTCCATAGGGAAAGGGCTAATAGCTTCACCTTGGATTACTGCACGAGAGGAAAAAGAATAGTTTAAATTGTTGTCACGAAAATAATAAAGAAAACTGGAATTTAAGATTAAAGAAATCAAGATAGAGAGAATGGGCTTGTATTGAATTGCTCAGTAGTGTAGGTGTTGCAAAGTCTAGGAATATTTGTTCTGTCGTCGTCCCTGCCGCGGCAGCACCTGTCGCGGCAGCGGTCTGTTGTTAGTCGCGGCAGCGATCACACAACTCTGTACTTCAAGCTTGGCAAGAATCCCTGCTATGCCTTGGCCTATCCCTAGGTCCAAGTCTGTCGATGAACACGTCTTTGATGATACCTCCCGGCGTGAATCAAAGGATGAACATCGATGTTGTTGAATTCTTCCTTAGCCACTTAACCTCGTCCTATCCCTAGGTCCAAGATAGTTCAACCATAAATTGGAGAACCCGTACTTATTCCTTTCGTATACTTAACTCTCCTGATATTAAGTAAATAGATAATCTCACAATGCTCTCCCGATACTCTTGCAAGATGTTGAAAACCAGAATAAGCAAACTTGAAGTCTATTTTATTGAACAGAAAATTCCTAAAACAAATGCAATCCTTGCAACTACTTTACAAATCAACCTGTGGCCCTAGGGGAAGTTTAGAACATGATGAGAAGGGGAAAACGGCTAGGGTTTTGGGAAGAAGGCTAGAGATGAAGATATCCTTCCCTAGGTCAAATTACATGCCTTTATATAGGCCTTGGGTTAAAATTTTCTAATATGGCAAGAATACAAGTTTAAACTAAAGTACAACTCTATTGAAGACTAAATCTTCAGAGCATATGTCTTTAATTCGTCCTTCCTTCTTGCTTGGAGTTTCTTTCTTGAACTTTAGGCTTGGCCTTCATTCTGATCTAGGGCTTGGAAAAATATAAGGGTGCTCTACGACAGACGGGCTTAATTTTCTCTTTCTGTCGAGGCCCACTTTGCTTCTTCTCTTCACCACTGCTGTCGTCCTTGGCTACCACGGCAGCAACCATGGCAGCATCATCCTCCTCTTTTGCAGATCCAGTTCTAGCTCTGTTGCATCACTGCCCAGCGTCTGCTTCTCCATCCGCTACAGCAGCTACCTAGAAAAGCAACCAATTTCAATAGAAACTGTGCCATTTAATATATTTGTGATGTATAACTGAAATCTAACCTAAATACAATGAATTATTCTTGAATGCAGCAGAAATATGGGTTAAATAGGGTGTAAATTATAGAACTTTTACACACTCAACACGTATCGATACGGCCCTTAGGCATACCGATACGCCCTGCACTACAAGTCTCTAATTTAAGCAAAAAACCAAACAAGACTCAACTCTAAATGCATTTTAGAACTTTCCTAGCCACATACAAACATTCATGCAACACACTACGACCAAGAATTAGCGTATAGAGCAATTTAGTTGGTTAACAAGGCATTCATACATGGCACTCACACCAAGGATAAATATTGCACAAATAGGCATGCTTAAGAGCTCAAAAGGCCATAAGGCATCATATCTTCACATACAAGGTTTACATGCCAACCAAAAGTAACTTAAAACATCAAAAGGCATAGCCATCCCACACAAGCATTCAACAAGACAAAGCATGGTTTACAAATCCAAACAAAACATAAACATCATCAACATCTATGAGTCATACAACGCTCATACAAAACACATAATAGCCCCATTGCTAAACTACTACTTTATTTACTAAGTCATACTTGAGCAACTACAAAGCTTGGAATGCCCCTTAGCCTTGCTCCTTGCTAACACCACGCTAATGATCTGCATTGTTGAAAATGAGAGCGTAAGCTAGAAGCTTAGTGAGGATGCTCTAAAATCAAAAACAACAACAATGCAGGGTCCAAGCATGCAATCCTTAACATCACACACAACATACATGGGCATCAACTTAGCATCCTAGCTAGTATTTCAAGAGTCATAAATATGGCATCTTACATCATATTAAGCTCAACAATATAAATCAAATATCACAACATCATAATCATAAGAGCAAGTACATTGGCCACTATTAGTTTACTCGGATGTGCGGATTTACTCTCAACAACAACATTACCTCGGTGGGATTACACTCATCACCGGACCTTGCATGGGTGGGATTCCACTCATCACCACATGCCCTACGGATGAGATTCCACTCATCATCACGTATAATATAAATAATTTCCGATGGAATATTACATCACCGTACTCCTCCTTGATGACTCAACGCCATCAAGGCCACGCGCGAATTTGACTCAATTGTGTGCACACTAATCCTAATGATCGATCATTTACACCCGGTAAGTTAACTAGTGCCAATTTCCTTTAAACCATATCACATCAACCATCATTTATATCATTCAACCATCATCACACATAACAATGTATACACATACAAAGTCAATTCATATCTCACAAGATCAAATATAGGCAATGGCATATAAAGCATCATTAACAATCAAGAAGTTATACTACCAATTTAACTTCCACCCTGGAATGGCCTACCAAGCTCATTCCAACACTTCCACTACACACACTTGAACCAACTTTAAAACAATTTAAAGTTTTACTCACCACCCTTCCTTAGCAAACCAAGCAAGCAAGTCAAGCCTTCTTAATTCCCGGATTCGATCCCGATCCTTCCCCGATGTTTCCTCTTGCTTCTAACCAATCAAAACACAAATATTACTCACCAATCCAATGCTAAACTCAGTCACAATTCCAACTCACAAACACAAGCCAAGACTTCACCATTTCAAATCCAAACTAACCACAAAATTCCCATTTTCGTGCTCCCCAAAAACCCAGCTGGAAAACTATAATTTCCAACACCCAAATGACATCTAAAAGCTTCCAAAACACTTCCCTAACTACCCTATACCATTAGCCCTTCAACCCAACACTAAAACACATCAAAAACTCAAGTTTAGGCACTTTGAAAATTGCCCTAAAGACCCACTTCGGGATTTTTCCCAAATCCATTCATTTTAAGATATCAAGTGTATTTAGGTGAGATTAATCCAAAACCCAACTCAACAAATCAAAAACAAATAAAAAACCCATTAAAAACCCAAACTTTCCCCAAACTTGAAAAATGCAAATATGGATAGTTTTGAAATCTAAGACCATGTAAATGATGGGGATGATGAGGAGAGTTGAGAAATGGGATTACCTTTGAAAAAGCCCTTGATTTGGTGGAGAGATTGAATGGAATAGTGTTTTAGATGTTTAAAGAGGGTTTGGGGCTTTCTAACGTTGGAAATCAAAAAAGGGGAGGAAGGCAACTATTTTTTTTTTTTTGTTCTTTTTTATTCAAAAAGATGGTATTCCACTTCTCACTTTAATTACAAAAATGTCACTCTTTTAATTTTTAATCTCTTTTAAATTAAAACCAAGGCCAAGTTAAATAAATTCGATTTTGATGAATCGAACCGACACACACACGCCTAACTCCTAACCCCAAAACACGGGTGTTACAACTCTCTCCCACTTAAGGGATTTCTTCCCCGAAATTACCTGAATGAAAGAGATAAGGAAACTACCTTTCCATATCCTCTTTCCTCTCCCAAGTGGCCTCGTCCACCCATCGACGTTGCCACCGCACTTTCACTAACTCAATCGATCTACCCCGCAACACCTTACTGTCAGAAGCTAGGATCTCAACTGGTTCTTCCTCATAAGTCAAATCCGGATTCAATTCAATCTCTTCTACAGGCATGACATGTGATGGGTCTGACCTATACCTACGGAGCATCGAAACATGAAATACATCGTGTATCTTCTCTAGCTCGGATGGCAAACGCAACTGATAATCGACAGGACCAACCCTCGTCACAATCTCATACGGCCCTATGTACCTCGGACTCAACTTCCCATTTCGGCCAAATCTCATTACTTTCTTCCACGAAGACACTTTTAAGAACACTTTCTCACCCACTGAGAACTCAACTTCCTTCCTCTTCAAGTCGGCATAGGACTTCTGTCTATCCGAAGCTGCCTTTAAGCGATCGCAAATCAATTTCACCTTATTAGTTGTCCCCTTGAGCAAATCCGGCATAGGTAACAACTTATGTCCCACTTCGGCCCAACAAACTGGAGTTCTACACTTTCTACCATACAAGGCCTCATACGGAGCCATCTGAATACTCGACTGAAAGCTATTATTGTAAGCAAACTCAACTAGAGGCAAGTGCTTCTCCCAAGTACCCTGAAAATCAATGATGCAACAACGCAACATATCCTCTAAGATCTGTATAACTTTCTCTAACTGACCATCTGTCTGAGGATGATAAGACGTGCTGAAATTCAAATGGGTACCCAAAGCTATATGCAGACACTCCCAAAATCGAGTTGTAAACCTCGGATCTCTATCGGACACAATAGACTTCGGCACACCATGCAGTCTAACAATCTCACCAATATAGAGATCGGCCAACCTATCTAAAGTATAGGTCGTATTGACTGCCAAGAAGAGAGCACACTTTGTGAAACGATCTACTATAACCCAAACTGAGTTCTTCTTCGTCGGAGTCAAAGGCAAGCCTGAAACAAAATCCATGGTAATATTCTCCCATTTCCACTCCGGAATCCTCAACGGTTGCAAGAAACCTGAGGGAACTTGATGTTCCGCCTTCACTCTCTGACACACCATACACTTACTCACGAAGTCGGCTACATATTTCTTCAAATCAACCCAAAAATACTCATTCTTCAAATCGCGGTACATCTTCGTACTTCCAAAATGCATAGCAAACGGACTACTGTGCGCTTCAGTCAAGATCGTACGTCTCAAGTCACTGTCTTCTGGCACAACTATCCTATCTCTGAAACACAAGACTCCATCGGTACTGAAACTGTAGTTTGAAGGCCTACCCTCGGCTACATCTTGCACGTGAGGTGCCAAAGATCTATCTAAGAGTTGCTTCTCCTTAATCAACTGACCTAGAGTAGGTTTAACCTGAAGCTCGACTACCAAGCCACCATCTCCGGACAAGCTCAATCTAGCAAACATGGCCTTCAAATCTATAACTACCTTTCTACTCAAAGCATCAGCCACTACATTGGCCTTACCCGAATGGTACTCAATCGTAAGATCATAGTCTTTTAGCAACTCTAACCACCTACGCTGTCTGAGATTCAAATCTCGCTGAGTCATAATGTACTTCAAACTCTTGTGATCCGTGTACACTGTGCATTTCTCACCCTACAAATAATGCCTCCAAATCTTCAGAGCAAACACAACTGCAGCTAACTCTATGTCATGGGTCGGATAGTTGCGCTCGTGAGTCTTCAACTGTCTTGAGGCATAAGCCACTACTCTCTTGTCTTGCATGAGAACACAACATAGGCCTACATAGGAAGCATCACTGTAAACTACATAGTCTTTCCCAGACTCTGGCTGAATCAAGATCGGTGCTTGGGTTAAAGCTTCTTTCAACTTCTCAAAGGCTCTCTGTCTTGCATTTGACCACTCAAACTGAACACCTTTCTGAAGCAACTGTGTTAATGGAGCGGCTAACTTAGAGAAACATTCTACGAATCTTCTATAGTATCCAGCTAAGCCTAGAAAGCTACATACCTCTGTTACTGACTTCGGTTGTTTCCGTTCAACAATGGCCTCTCTATCTTCTTCGGATCAATTCTAATCTCATTGGCTGACACTACATGCCCTAGGAAGACTACCTCTTGGATCCAGAATTCACACTTGCTCAACTTTGCATACAACTGATTATCTAACAAAGTCTTCAAAACTAACCTCAAGTGTCGGTCGTGGTCTTCCTCGGTACGCGAATACACCAAGATATCATCTATGAAAACAACTATAAACTGATCTAGATAATGATGGAAGATCATATTCATCATATCCATGAAACCAGCTGGTACGTTAGTTAACCCAAAAGGCATGACTAAGAACTCATAGTGACCATATCTAGTCCTAAAGGCCGTCTTCGGTACATCAACTTCTTTTACCTTTAGCTGGTAGTAACCTGATCTCAAGTCAATCTTCGAAAAGACTGATGCCCCTCTCAACTGATCAAACAAATCATCAATTCTCGGCAATGGATACTTATTCTTCATTGTTAACTGATTCAACTGTCTGTAATCTATACACATTCTCATGCTTCCATCTTTCTTCTTCACAAACAAAACTGGTGCACCCCAAGGTGAAGAACTAGGTCGAATAAAGCCTCTGTCTGTCAACTCTTGCAACTGAGTCTTCAACTCTTTCAGTTCTTTCGGTGCCATGCGATACGGAGCAATCGAAACAGGAGCTGAATCTGAATAAGTCTCTATAGTAAACTCTACCTCTCTATCAGGTGGTAAACCCAGCAACTCTTCCAGAAACACACTAAGAAAGTCACACATTGTCCGGATGTCTTGAGGTCTAACCTCACTCATGCTCGGATTCATCACATAGGCCAAATAAGCTTCGCAACCCATCTCAACTAACCTCTTAGCCTCTAGAACTGAAACTACATTGGATAAGAACTTCACGTTCTCACCCACCACCACTATCTCATAATCATCTGTGAGTCTCAAAGAAATCCTCTTAGTTTCAAAGTCTATCCTAGCTTTATGCTTAGTGAGCCAGTCCATACCCAGAATCACATCAAAGCCATAAAAGGGTAGCTCCATCATATCCACTGGAAACACATGCCCCTGAACCATCAACAAACACCTTCTATACATCTTTCTAACTACTATCGTGTCCCCAAAGGAACTAGTAACACTAACTCCTACCTCTAATATTTCACAAGGCAATTTCAACAACTTTGCATGCTCACTTAGAATATAAGAATGTGTAGACCCGGAGTCAATCAAAGAAAGCAAACCCAAAGACTGTATCGAGAAGTTACCTGCGATCACATCAGTGTCATGCTGATCCCCACGCTGAGCATAAACTCTGGCCTGACCTCCGCCTTCTGGCTGGACTGCAACTACATGTGCTATGTTCCTCTGGCCATCATTTCTCGACTAGAAGTTACCTCTACCGCACCCGCGGCCTCTCTGAAAGTCATTAGCTCTAGCAGGAGCCTAAACTGGTGCCTGGCCCACCTGATGTGGACAGTCACGCTTAATATGATCCCTAGCTCCACAACTCCAACACGAGTGGAAATTCCCCCAACACTCACCGGTGTGGTTCCTCCCGCAAGTAGCACATGTGGGCAACTTCCCACCAGCCCTCTGGCCCTGATGGCCCCTACCATGGTTACCTTCACCACGTCTATGGTCATAGTGATGTCGGTTGTCCCGATGCCTCTTGGCATCACCTCTATCAAAGTCGCTAGATCTCTTACCAGAACTAGAACCACCAGATCGTTTGGTCAAGCCCAAACTGTGCTCTAAGTCCTTGGCCCTGGCGACCAAGACATCAAAATCTGTGCAGTCCAAAGCTAGAGTGTACCTCTTGATTTCTTTATTCAACCCATAACGGAAATAGATACAACGTTCCACTTCAGTAGGAACAAGTTTGGATGCATACTAACTCAGCCTGACGAATCTGATCTCATAGTCTGTCACAGTCATACTCCCCTGAAGCAAAGCCATAAATTCCTTCTTCTTCTCATCGAGATATCGAGGACCCAGATACCTCTTACGGAAAGCTGACTCGAAGAACTCCCAAGTGATCTCAGCCTCTTCCATACCCGTAGTGATGGTGACCCACCAAGTGTAGGCATCACCCTGAAGCAAAGATATAACACACCCTAGCTTGCATTCCCTGGTACATCCCATTTGTGCCAGAATACGGACGGTCTTCTCCAACCACATCTCAGACCTCTCCGGTGTCAACCCTCTGAACTCTTCACCTCCCAAACTGCGGAGTCTCTCCAATGGCAAACCAGTACCCTCTCCCTGGGATTGTGTCGTTGCCTGACCCCCAGCCACTGCAACCTGGAAAGCCCCGGCTATCGCTGAACTAAGGGAGCTAAATCAATTCCATCCGGTCCTTGGCCAACTTGAGGTCCCGCGCCCTCGGCTCCCGCCTCACCTCCCTCTTGATGAGGAGGAGGTTGAGGAGCCTGCGCCCCACCAATCTGCTCAATCCCCGGAGCTTGTGCCCGTGGTTCCGGCTGAACCATCCTAGGCCCCCCTCGTGGTCTCATGATACAACTAGCAAGATAAATACTACAACAACAAACAGATAAGGATTAAGTTAGCAAAGGCAAGGGTCCAACTGTGCTCAAGTACTTTCCTTTACAAAACCTTTTTAAATTAAGTAATAGTAGCAATGGGTACTCGACACCACATCAAACTCAAAAATCATGCATCCAGACACCATATGAACAATCAAACAACAAGATTTCATGGCAAATCACACACCGAAACACATCAATTGCTTAACAAATCAAGCTTACCTCACTTACCTGCCCGAGGTCTCGGTAACCTCAGGCTCTGATACCAACAAATGTAACCCCCTCGTCCCGGTCTGGCCGGATGACCGGTCTGAGTAGGCTACACGGGGAAAACCGAAGCGAAACCCGTTAAGGTTTCTTCTCGGTTAGCAACCCTAAAAAATTTCTTTTAATTTTAATCTTGTCTATAGGCATGTTCATTCCTAAGTGATCACGTCAGCGAAAAACATCAAGAAAGAATCACATTCGAACCTAAAACCACACATTAAACAGTTCATTTTACACATACAGAGCAAGCCCTATCGGTACACCAATCAAGGGTATCGATACGCCTTGACTAAGTCAACCCTTTCAGTCAACTCAGGGAAGACCGTATCGATACAGCCCTTGAGTGTATCGATACGCCCTTCTCGGTAAACATCTCGTGGTCAACGAGATAAACCCGTACTGATACGCCTCAACCCCGTACCGATACGCCAAAAACTCACCAAATTCTCAGAATTCTAGTGAGCAAAGAGCATATCGATACACTCCCGTGTATCAGTACGCCAAGCTAAAACTGTGTTCTACAGGCAAGACCGTATCAATACGGCCCTTAGGCGTACCGATACGCCCTGCACTGCAAGTCTCCAATTTCAACAAAAACCAAACAAGACTCAACTCTAAATGCATTTTAAAACTTTCCTAGCCACATACAAACATTCATGCAACACACTACGACCAAGAATTAGCGTATAGAGCAATTTAGTTGGTTAACAAGGCATCCATACATGGCATTCACACCAAGGATAAATATTGCACAAATAGGCATGCTTAAGAGCTCAAAAGGCCATAAGGCATCATGTCTTCACATACAAGGTTTACATGCCAACCAAAAGCAACTTAAAACATCAAAAGGCATAGCCATCCCACACAAGCATTCAACAAGACAAAGCATGGTTTACAAATCCAAACAAAACATAAACATCATCAACATCTATGAGTCATACAATGCTCATACAAAACACATAATAGCCCAATTGCTAAACTACTACTTTATTTACTAAGTCATACTTGAGCAACTACAAAGCTTGGAATGCCCCTTCGCCTTGCTCCTTGCTAACACCACGCTAATGATTTGCATTGTTGAAAATGAGAGCGTAAGCTAGAAGTTTAGTGAGGATGCTCTAAAATCAAAAACAACAACAATGCAGGGTCCAAGCATGCAATCCTTAACATCACACACAACATACATGGGCATCAACTTAGCATCCTAGCTAGTATTTCAAGAGTCATAAATATGGCATCTTACATCATATTAAACTCAACAATATAAATCAAATATCACAACATCGTAATCATAAGAGCAAGTACATTGGCCACTATTAGTTTACTCGGATGTACGTATTTACTCTCAACAACAACATTACCTCGGTGGGATTACACTCATCACCGGACCTTGCATGGGTGGGATTCCACTCATCACTACATGCCCTACGGATGGGATTTCACTCATCATCACATATAATATAAATAATTTCCGGTGGAATATTACATCACCGTACTCCTCCTTGATGACTCAACGCCATCAAGGCCACGCGCGAATTTGACTCAATTATGTGCACACTAATCCTAATGATCGATCATTTACACTCGGTAAGTTAACTAGTGCCAATTTCCTTTAAACCATATCACATCAACCATCATTTATATCATTCAATCATCATCACACATAACAATGTATACACATACAAAGTCAATTCATATCTCACAAGATCAAATATAGGCAATGGCATATAAAGCACCATTAACAATCAAGAAGTTAGAATACCAATTTAATTTCCACCTCGGAATGGCCTACCAAGCACATTCTAACACTTCCACTACACACACTTGAACCAACTTTAAAACAATTTAAAGTTTTACTTACCACCCTTCCTTAGCAAACCAAGCAAGCAAGTCAAGCCTCCTCAATTCCCGGATTCGATCTCGATCTTTCCCCGATGTTTCCTCTTGCTTCTAACCAATCAAAACACAAATATTACTCACCAATCAAATGCTAAACTCAGTCACAATTCCAACTCACAAACACAAGCCAAGACTTCACCATTTATAATCCAAACTAACCACAAAATTCCCATTTTCGTGCTCCCAAAAACCAAGCTGGAAAACTATAATTTCCAACACCCAAATGACATCTAAAAACTTCCAAAACACTTCCCTAACTACCCTATACCATTAGCCCTTCAACCCAACACTAAAACACATCAAAAACTCAAGTTTAGGCACTTTGAAAATTGCCCCAAAGACCCACTTCGGGATTTTTCCCAAATCTATCCATTTTAAGATATCAAGTATATTTAGGTGAGATTAATCCAAAACCCAACTCAACAAATTAAAAACAAATGAAAAACCCATTAAAAATCCAAACTTTCCCTAAACTTGAAAAATGCAAATATGGATAGTTTTGAAATCTAAGACCATGTAAATGATGGGGATGATGAGGAGAGATGAAAAATGGGATTACCTTTGAAAAAGCCCTTGATTTGGTGCAGAGATTGAATGTAATAGTGTTTTAGATGTTTAGAGAGGGTTTGGGGCTTTCTAACGTTGGAAATCAAAAAGGGGAGGAAGACAACTATTTTTTTTTGTTCTTTTTTATTCAAAAAGATGGTCTTCCACTTTTCACTTTAATTACAAAAATGCCACTCTTTTAATTTTTAATCTCTTTTAAATTAAAACCAAGGCCAAGTTAAATAAAATCGATTTTGATGACTCGAACCGACACACACACGCCTAACTCCTAACCCTAAAACACGGGTGTTACAAACTTTATTTGAATTTTTTTCGATTCAAGTTTATGAAATTTGAGTCGAGTCGGGTTTTCGAATTCCTATAAAAATGTAATTGTAATTATTTATCATGTTATAGTACAATTGGATTCTAATTTAAATAAATTTCTCTAATCATATAATATATGCATTTATATTTCTCATATTTTTTCATATGTAGCATATATTTTTTATATCGGTATACATATACTAGAAAACAATTGAAAGACTCGACTCGAACTTAAAAATCAATCCACTAATTACTAAAAATTTCAAGTTATTTGAATTTCTATTTTATAACTCAAACTTTATTTGAATTTTTTTTGAGTCAAGTCGAGTTTATGAAATTTCGAGTCAAGTCAAGACGAGTGAGTTTTTTCGCTTCGAGTCGAGTAAAAAATTTTAATTTTTTCGAGCCGAATTGAGTTTTTCTCACCCCTAGTCCTCATCATAAACTACATCACGACTAATAATAATTTTCTTAGTGGTATGATTATATATAACATGTAGGATTATGATTGATCACTAACACCAAGAATATGTATTTTTTTCTTTTGTCATCTAGCTTTCTCCTCTTTTGATTTAGAACATGTGCATATTATTGAAACTGATTTGTTCTTAATGGTTTATTCAAGAATGGAAGAAATTGGGGAAAGGAAGAAATCGAAAGAAGAAGAAGAAGAAGAGAAGTCGGATTGACTTTCGATATAGGAAAAATAAAACTGAATGAATGATTTTATTAAAATTGGCTTAATTAGAATAATGTCCATAACAATTAATTTATACTACATAATCAACCCAAGATTGAATCTTTACAATCTTGCCACCTCAGCTAACAAATCCTAACTAACCTACTAACTAATTACTATTCTATTAGCCCCCCTCAAGATAGAGCATACAAATCTTGTATGCCCAGCTTGGAAATGGAAGATAAAAAAACAGGTGTAGAAAGAGGTTTGGTAAAACAATCTGCCAACTGATTCGGGCTTGACACAGGCAGTAGATTAACAAGCTTGCTTTGAATATTCTTCCTGATAAGGTGGCAGTCAATCTCTATGTGCTTCGTTCGTTCATGGTGCACGGGATTTTCTGCAAGTTTAATCGCAGAAAGATTATCACAGTATAAATTGGAAGTAGACAAAGGAATATGCAAATCATTTAAAAGGTAAGTCAGCCATTGTAATTCACAAGTAACTGAAGCAATGGCCCTATACTCTGCTTCACTGGAAGACCTAGAAACAGTTTGTTGTTTCTTTGACTTCCAGGAAATCAAAGAATGACCAAGAAATACACAAAATCCAGTTGTAGAACGTCTTGAATCTGGACAACTTGCCCAGTCTGAGTCAGAAAAAGCATGAAGTTTAAAAGTATTAACAGCAGGGAAAAAGAGACCTTGACCAGGAGAACTTTTTAAATAACGCAAAACCCTATGAGCAGCTGTTAAATGCAAGGATGTGGGTGCAGAAATGAATTGAGACAACTGCTGAACAACAAATGAAATGTCAGGCCTTGTATTTGTTAAGTAAAGCAATCTGCCAACTAGTCTTCTAAAAGAAAAAATATCAGTTAAAGGTTCTCCTTCACTTTTAGAAAGCCTAGTTGTAGTGGCAATTGGTGTAGATACAGGTTTAGAACCTAAGAAACCAGTATCTTTAAGAAGATCAAGAGTATACTTTCTTTGACTAAGGTTAATACCCTTATCAGATCTAGCAATTTCTAGTCCTAGAAAGTATTTCAAATTACCAAAATCCTTAATTTTGAATGTATCATGAAGAAAAGTTTTAATGGCATTAATAGCATTCATATCAGGACTAGCTATAATGATATCATCAACATACACAGCCAATGTTATAAAATTTTCATTTGACCCTTTAACAAACAAAGAAGAATCTGAATTTGATCTTTTAAAACCTTGTAATAAAAGAGCAGAGGTCAAGCGAGCATTCCACTGTCTGCTTGCTTGTTTTAGGCCATAAAGGCTTTTATTTAGCTTACAAATTAATCCTTGACTATTAAAACCAGGAGGTGGTTCCATAAAAACTTCTTCATCTAAATTACCATGAAGGAAGGCATTGTTTACATCTAATTGGTGTAAAAACCAACCCTTAGCAGCAGCAATTGCAATTAACACCCTAACAGTAGTAATTTTAGTAACTGGACTAAAGGTATGCAAAAAATCTATTCCAGCTTGCTGTGTATATCATTTAGCAACTAGTCTTGCTTTATATCGTTCCAAAGATCCATCAGACTTTAATTTTGTTTTAAAAACCCACTTGCAACCTATGGTAGTTTTGTCTTTAGGTAATGAAACTAACTCCCAAGTATTATTCCTTTCTAAAGCTGCTATTTCCTCACTCATAGCATCCTTCCAACAAGAATGTAAAACTGCCTCTTTATAATTCTTAGGTTCTTTTAAAATTTCTATAGCATTAATAAAACTATGATGAACAGGGGAGATATGATGGAAAGACATCACCTGAGATATAGAATGTGGAGTTGATCTTGAGCCAAGAAGATCCACTTGAAAGTCTTTAAATTTCTGAGGCAAATGCCTTGTTCTGGAAGGCCTACTCAAAAACTGAGAATTAGTCTTATTGGAAATATCAAAAACAGAAATGTTATTAGAATTAGAATGTGGACTTACAGCAGAGGCAGGCTGAGCACTATTATTGTCTTCATCATTAACAGAATCAAGCAAGTCATTACCAACATGATTATTATCAGATTTAGACAATTCAGCACCATTAGAACCATTATCAGTTATAAAACTTGAAGATTTATCAAAGAAATCTTCAAGAACAGCAGAACCATTATGAGTTGGAAAAATAAAATCATTTTCCTTTTTAGAAAACTTCTGTTGAAAAGGATATACATTTTCAGAAAACATAACATCCCTGGATACAAAAATAGAACCTGTTTCTAGATCATACAAACGAAAACCTTTAATGTTTTTAGGAAAACCCAAGAAAACACATTTCTTAGCCCTAGGATCCATTTTTGTAGATGGTTTTGGTAAAACAGAGGCATAGGCCAAACAACTAAAAGCTTTTAACATATCAAACTTAGGCATTTTATTAAACAAGACCTCATATGGTGTTTGATTATCTAAAACAGGAGTAGGAGTGATGTTAATTAAATGAGCAGCATGAAGAATACAATCTATCCAAAACTTTAAAGGTAAAGCAGAATCAACCCTTAAAGCTCTAGCAACAGATAACAGATGTTGGTGTCCTTTTTCTGTTAAAAGTGTATATGGGCATCTGTATTTTTTAACAGTGGTTGATGATAAGAGTCGTTTTCTCTGGGTTTTCCCAATGCATTCTAAGTCTGAAGTAAGACAGTTAATAATTGACTTTTATCAATTTGTTCAAACTCAGTTTTCAAAGAACATTAAGTGTATAAGGACAGACAATGCAAAAGAGTTTGAAATGAATGATTTTATTAAAATTGGCTTAATTAGAATAATGTCCATAACAATTAATTTATACTACATAATCAACCCAAGATTGAATCTTTACAATCTTGCCACCTCAGCTAACAAATCCTAACTAACCTACTAACTAATTACTATTCTATTACATATGCAATACACCTAAAGATTCGAAAGTGATCTACAGCTGGTCTGCGTCCATTCCAAGCTTCTTCAGGTGTCATATGTTGAACAACAAGCGTGGGCTTCTATTCAAAATATGAATACTCCAATTTACTGTCTCATGCCAGAAAGTCTTAGGAACTCCACTTCTTGTCAAAAAGGCTTCGAACCATGTTCATAATTGTGCGAATTTTTCTTTCACATACACCATTGTTGTTGAGGTGTATAAGTTGTTGTCAATTGTCTCTTGATCCCGTGCAACTCAAAAAAAATTACAAATTTGTGTGAGTTGTATTCTCTTCTATGATCAGTTTCAAGAACTTCAATTTGACTACCAACTTATTTTTTAATGAGTACTTTACAATTCTTGAATGCCCCAAGAGCTTCAGATTTTTCTTGTAAAAAAATATACCAATTTTGTTGAGTATAATCATCAATAAAGGTAATTATATATCTTTTATCTCCATTTGAAATCAAATATATTGGTCCACAAATGTTAGATTGAACCAACTCCAAAGGCTTCTTTGCTCTAGTTGACTTCCCTTGTGAAAATTGATTTCGATGTTGTTTGTTAACAACACATTCTTCACAAATCTTGGAGGATATTTTCAGTTGAGGAGGACCATAACACCATATTCTTTTACTGAAGAGTCTTTAAGCCACCAAAACTAAGATATTAGTAGCGAAAATGCCACAATCATGTCCCGTCCTTCAATCTCGTTGAGAGACAAAAGTTAGTTGTATTTTGGAGATAAAGAGGAAACATTCGATTTGTCATCATTGTAACTTAAGAAATTAAGCCCAATTTTTCATCTTCAATCATACAAACTCTACCTTTAATAGAGATTCTGAATCCTTTTTTCTGAAAGTTGACCGACGCCGAGTAAATTTGTTCTCAAGTCTGGAACAAAGAGAACATTAGAGATAGTTTGAGTGAAATTATTCTTGGTTTGAATTGATACCTTTCTTTTTTCTATTACAGAGACTTTGGAATAGTCGCCAAACTTCACACTATCACGAAAAAATTCATCCAGCTCGGAGAATGCAGACTTGTCTTCACTCATATGGTTGCTGCAACATGTATCCAAGTACCACTTGTTCTTGTGAGTTTCCTCCATGGCATGACAAACCATCATAAAGACACCTCTTCTTTATATTTTGATAAATGAGATTTTTCACGTACTTTGAATATATTAATTATACTTTTAGATTTGTAGTGACCAAACTTGTGGCATTTATAACACTCCACATTGGATTTGTCTGCAGACTTTGGTGTGAGCGATTGATGACCATCATGTCCTCTTTCTTTCCCTTGTGAGTTCTAAATTTGATTGTCAGCGGTCTTTTATTTTTTAGTTTCTACGACCATTGTTTCCTTTACCTCTACCTTTTCCATGATGGATAGTTAAAAATGGATTATTGGTTGCAGCTTGTAAAGCTAGCTTTTCTTTTTTCATGCTGAGCCCTTTTTTTATATTTATGAACCAGCAAAGAACCCTGCAATTCGATTCGTCAATAGAAAGGACATTAAGATCTTTTGAACCCTCAATTAAACATACTACATAATTAATAGCATCATTGATCGTAGAATCTTTTCAACCACTGCCATGCCGTTTATTTTCTCCGTGAACACGTATTTTGTTGATAGCAGTTATTGTTTTATAGAAAAAAAATCAGACACGGACTCTCTAGATTTCATGTGAAGCGTTTCAAACTTTGTGCGAAGTGTTTGAAGTAATTGTCTTCTTGCTTTGCTTGATCCTTGGAAATTCCTCTTCATGAAATCGCATATTTGCTTAGAAGTTTCTTTGTTAAGAATGGTTTTCAATATGGAGCAATCAATGGCTTGGAAAAGATAGCTCTTCGCTTTTAGATCTTTTAACTTTAGCTCTTCTAACTCAGTATTTTGAGTCTCTAAAAGCGTAACGCCTTCAATCGGTTCCGCTACTCCAGAATCTTTGCCAACATTCTTTGGACCTTAAGAAATTCTCTATCACCATACTCCAATAATCATAATAACCATCAAAATAAGGAATGACAGGTTGTATAAACATGGCCTCAGATGTCATTGTTTTTTAACATGGCTCGTATACCAAATGTTAAAAATGAATTTTTAAAAGAAGACAACAACACAAGAAAGACAATATAAAAAATAGAGTACTTTGTAGACTTTGAATAGGAAAGTAAAATTCACAGTTTTTTTTTATCATACTCCCTTTATATAGGGTAAATTTAAGGCTGAAAATATTTTAAAAATTACCAACAAAATAGGAATTAAATCATCAACTAATCTAAACTAACAAACAATAGAAAAATCTTCTAAAAACAGTAAATAAAAGATTTAGTCAACACACCATTCGTCCAAAATTCAAACCTTTATTCGATAAAAAAAACTAGAACTAAACAAACACAAACATATTTATTTATAAAAACACTTTATTTACGAACCTCAAATCTTTGGTCATGTTGTTATATATATGTCTTTCCTTAAACAAAAGAATGGGAATTAAAACAGAGCATATTTTTATTTACAACCTTTCCTTGGTTGACAACTCTGAGTCACGAGTCAGCCTTTTCCTGTAATCAATAACAATGGGGAGAATAAAAACTCCACCTTGTTTTTAAAAGCTTGGGGACTAGAGTTTATCAACCATCATTACAACAGATAACTCACTTTTTCCCGCTTACAACTTGACATGGATATTGTTAAATATTTATAACAATACAAATAACATAAAACATGATAAGGGAAATTTGGTTTTAAGGTGATCAAGCGTAATGGGTAAAGTGGGACATTGGTCAGGGTTAGTTTAGACTGCCAGATCGAAAAAAAAAAGACACTTTTAAGTAGGGATGTAAAAACAGGTAATCGGACGGGTTTCAGGTCGGGTACTTTCAGGTCGGGTAAAATCGGGTACAGGTCATTTCAGGTCATTCTTTTATTTTGACTCGACTCGAGTCGGGTGCGGGTCCATTTCAGGTCGGGTCCATTTCAGGTCGGGTCCATTTCAGGTCGGGTCAAAACGGGTCGGGTCCGAAGCAGATAATTGACAGGTTAATTCGGGTTCGGATACACTTCAGGTCGGGTCCATTTCAGGTCGGGTCCGTTTCAGGTCGGGTCCATTTCAGGTCGGGTCCATTTCAGGTCGGGTTCATTTCAGGTCGGGTGCATTTCAAGTCGGGTTATTTTAGGTCGGGTAGTTTCAGGTCGGGTAATTCAGGTCAGGGTATTTTTAGGATTGAAATTCGTAAAATTAAAATTATAAAACATTGGACGATTCAGAGTTTAGGGTTTAAATGGTTTAGGGTTCATATATTGATAGATACATACATACTTGTATGCATTAGGGTTTAGGGAAATTAATCAAGGGTTTAGGGTTCATACATAAATAAGTATATATATACATACTTACATACACTAGGGTTTAATGTTTAGGGTTTATGGTTTCAGGTTAAGAGAAAATTCATTATGGGTTTAGGCTTCATACATTGATAGGTACATACATACATACTTACATACATTTTAGTCTCAATATTAGGCACTAGAATGAACAAAAATATTATCAAATGATTTATATCTAAAATATTGGAGTAAATTACAAAAATTAAAAAATAATAAAGGTAACTTTCTGTGGAAAATAAAATTTTAGGGAATAAAATGAATAAAAATATCATCATATTAAAAATAATAAAATTTATATCTACGTATATATACACACATATACATATATTATGATATATACATATACATGTATTGTTATAATTAATTAAACATATGCATATATATATATATATATACTAAAACACACATGTATACATACATACTAAAACACATATATATGCATGTATTTAAGTTTTAGTATATATATACATGTATGTATGTAAGTTTTAGTATATATATATATTGTACATACATATTTGTATGTATATATGTATACCTCTAAACAATACACATAAACCTCAACTCTTAAATCTTATAATCACTAATAATTAGAGTACAAGACTAATCCCATAATCCTTAAACTAATCTCATAACTCCAAATAATTAAGTTGACACATTTACCCTCAAACCCCAAACATGAATATCTAAATCTTACAGACACTATGCACTAATAATTAGAATGCAAGCCTAATCACATAATCCCTAAACTAATCTCATAGCCCCAAACAATCAACTTGACACACTTACCCTTAAACCTTAAACATAAACCCATAAATCTAACAAACAAAATAAATTGAAACATAAAGGACAAGTCTAAAAATAAATTAAAACTAAATTATTAATTAGAGCCCAAATCACAAATGAATAAAATTATTAAACCTAATTACTTATCAAATCTTTATACGAGGACCAAATCAAATTTAAAGCAAACTAAAAAATTTAATAATTAATTAATTTATGAAGCATGGCCTAATTAAATAAAATTTAAAGAAACTAAACCAAAAGTTAAGACTAAAAAACAAACTAAAACCTAAAAAACCTAAACCCTAATAATCTAATTAAAGAAGGACCTAAAGGAAAAAAATCTCATCTCCACTCATTTTTTTGTTTGATATTAGCGGCACCCCCTCCCCCCACACAAATTTGATTTGGCGGCACAAATCACCCCCCCCCCCCTCAATTTTTTTTGTTTGATATGGTGTCAAAATTCCCCCCTATAATTTCCTATCAATCAAAAAAACTTTCCCCCTATTAATTCAAAAAAAAATTTCTCCTAAACTAAAAAATATTTTTTATTATTTTAATAGTTATAATTAAATTTTTTAATAAAATATTTTTTAAATTTAATGATCTCAATTAATAAATTGATTTAAATTTTAAATAATTTGTTTTAAATTCATCAATCACAACTTATTAATTTAATAAAACTTTTAATTTAGAATATTTTTAATAAAATAAATTTAAGTATGTTAATTCTTATTAAACTTCACAAATAATTTATATTGAACGAGTTAATATTAAATTAATTTAATAAATTAATACTTTACATTTATCAACACTTTAAATTTATCAAATCGTAGACTTCTTCAACTATATATCAGGTAAATATCAAGTCAGATCAATATCAGTTCAGGTTAAAAATAGGTCGGGTTCAAAGCAGGTCGGGTCAATTAACAGGTCGGGTTCAAAACAGGTCGGGTCCAAAACAGGTCGGGTCCAAAACAAGTCGGGTCCAAAACAGGTCGGGTTCAAAACAGGTCGGGTAATATCGGATCTCGGGTCAATTCAGTCGGGTAAAATCGGTTATCTGCCAGGTCGGCTTCGGGTTCGGGTTCGTTTCAGTCGGGCGCAGGTCGGGTTTCAAGTCCACAGTAACAGGTCCAATTCGGGTTTGGGTCGTTTTCAGTCGGACGCAGGTCGGGTTCGGTCACTACAGTAACAGGTCGAATTCAGGTTCGGGTCAACAACAGTCGGTTACAGATCGGGTTCGGGTCATTAAATTTTCAGGTCAAATCAGGTTCTGACTCGAGCAGGTTTCAGTCGAGTTTTCAGGTCGAGTCAGCTTTTTACATCTCTACTTTTAAGTGAATAAAACTGAGGGGTACACAAGTTGGCTTCATAGCATCGCAAGAAAATGGGAAAATTGCAAAGTTGGTCTTTTCATTTTAAATTAAAGTTGCAAATTAGTCCTTATAAGTTAGGAAAAGTTACAAATTTTCCAAAAACTTAGGGTTGACAAATTAAGGATTTGAAATTTTAGAGTTTCTAAATTAGAATGTTGTTATAATTAAAATATATAACTTTGTCATAAAACTTGAATCTCATTATTTGTTTTGATAATTTTTTTGTAACAATAATTATAACTTATAGTTACAAAATTTGTCATGCCAAAAATAGAAAAAACATTTGTAACTATACATTTTGTCGCTATAATTAAATTATATAACTACAAATATAATTTGTCACAAAAATTTGAATCTCATTATTTGTGGTGACAATTTTTTCTATAATAATAATTATAACTTATAGTTATAAAACTTATTACTATATGATTTTTTTTGCGCCAAATAGTAAAGGGAAACATTTTTACTATGCATTTTGTCACTATAATCATTATATATAACTAAAAACATAATTTGTCACAAAAAAAACTAAATTTCATTATTAATTTTTTTATCATAAGAATCTCATTATTTGTAGTGATAATTTTTTCTGTAACAATAATTATAACTTACAGTTGCAAAACTAGTCACCATATGACTATTTTGCACCAAAAGGTCGAGGAAAACATTTTTGATTATATATTTTGTCACTATAATCAAAATATATAACTACAAACATAATTTGTCAAAAAAATGAATCTTGTTATTAGTTGTTTTATCCTAAAATTTTTATTATTTGTTGTGACAATTTTTTCTATAATAATTTTAAAAACTTATAGTTATAAAACTTGTCACTATATAACTTTTTTGGCATCAAAAAATGGAAAAAAAAATATTTGAGAAAAAAATAGTAACATTTTTTGTTACAAATGTTTATTTTGTCACAATTGCATACGTTTTCTAATTTAATGCGATGCTTGTTTATTTTATCACAATAAAAATACTAACAGTGACAAATAATTTTGTCCAAATTTAGCAGCTCATAAGTTCATAGCTAAACAAAACTACATCCAATTGTCCAGCATTATAGAGTAAGACACTCAAATTCTATCAAAAGAGAAAATAATTATACATCACCTAATGTGCAGCAAACAACATAAACTTTTGAAAAAAGACTGATCAATATTGTCTAAAAAATAATTATACATCACCTAATGTACAAGAAGGATGAATTCATGTTCTCAAATTTCTTAGTCTAATAATAATTTAGGTCTAAATTAGAGTTCTCTCGGATAGTTTCGGGGCCCCAAGTAAAAACTAAAAAATGATACCTTATAGAGCGAAAATATATCTCTATTACTTTGAACAATTAATTTAGTATTTTATTAATAAACCATAGAAATATTATTAAACTTTGTCAAACACGTTATTTTCATTATTTTGTTAAGAAAATTTGAAGTAATTAAATTGTGAGTATAATATAAAGTTTGATTTTAAACAATAAATGCATACAATTTTAAGAATATTGTATTACTTATTTTTTTATCGTTAGATTAGAGAAGAATAAGGAGAGAATTAAATTTTGGTCGGTCCTGGTCCTTATAAGTATAAATACTAGACAAATTAAACATTTTCTTCTCAATTTTGAGTTTACATATCTAATAAGTCATTGTATTTTTTAAAATTCAATATTTTCGCCCTCTCAATATTCAATCCTGACTCTGCCACTATCAATAGTGTTTTTTTTTTTTTGCTATAATTTTACCCAACATATTAAAGTCATAGATACATGAATAAATTATATATTCGATCTAAAAGATTAATAAACTATCTATTTAAATTATACATACACTAGAAAATTATACATCAAAACTATACTCACAAATAATCTATAAATATATAATTTAATCATAATAAATTAAAAATAAATAATAAAAAACGAGTTAAGAGGCGTGAAAAAACATTTATACAAGCATAGAACAAAGATAGCATTATAAAATCAAAATTATATTAGTAATTAATTAACAAACTTTTGAATACTGAAAAATTGAATATAAAAAAGTGTTGAATTCAAATTCTATATTTACTTAATATTTTACTTAAAATAAATGTTGGATATATTCAATTTTTTTAATAAAAGTAAAATTTCAAAATATAATATAATTTAAAAATAAAATAAAATAAGCATTAAAAATATTTCCCATTAAATAATACTCCATAGATTATTTTTTTATCTAATATTTTTACTATTTTTTATTAAAAAATTTTAACGGATAGTTTGATTTTAAAAAAATGGATTATCTACAAATATATTTGCGTAGGAAGGAAATAAGATAGGCCAGATTCAAAATTTTGCTCATAATTTCCAAGACATTACATATGTGATATTTACAAAAGAAAAAAAAAAACCCTACATCTCTAATTGAAATAATTGGTAATTGCAGTACCATTTAGCGAATGTCAGGTAAAAAGACTGGAAAAAAAAACCGAATCCATGTTTAAACAAGTAATTTACTCTGTATGAAAAAAAATTTAAAATCCAACTTAATTGCAAAAGGAGGGTTAATAATGATTAACACGCTTAATAAACTTTTTTACCGAAAAGATTACGCAAATTAAAAATATTATTACCGCTTCCAACGTGAGGTCCGCTGCTTCTACCATTTCCACTGCTGCCGCCAGTTCGGTCAATACTAATACCGGAAACCGCGGCACTAGTATCGTCGATTCTACAATTCAAGTGATGCTTAAACCCGATACACATCGGCACGTTCAAATGCAAAACTTTTGCGTTGTTATTATTATTGCCACCGTTGCCGCGACGAGTTCCAGTAACTTCCTTTTTACCGCTACGCTTGTTAGCGGTCCGGGCCATAGCATCGAAGTTCTTAACAGCGGAACCACTACGACGAACCTGCCAAACCGGGCTGCTTCGCCCCAGGTGAACCCCTGCCCTACTGGGACTGCTCGGCCATTTTCTAGACTTGGATTCACCGGATGAGTTGCTACGGGAGCATGGAGCGCTATTCACTTTCCGGGCACCCGCCGTTGAGGCGGCCATTCTGGGTCGGGTCCCGCTCGTACCTGCGGATCTACTCCTTGAAAAGGGCCAGATATTGATATTCAACTCAGCTGAACTCTGACTCTTCTTTTCTTTCTCTTTATCCTTGTGTTGTTGGTTCTTGTTATTTTTTTTCTTGAAAATATCCCTCCACCGTTTCGAAGATGATAATGCAGTAATCGTGTCAGATGTTATAAGGGGGCTAGGTTGAGGCTCTGGGTCGGGTACCGATAGTTCTGATTTGGGTGGGTTCTGCTGGGTTTGTTTGTTGGGTAGGAGATGGAGAGGACGGAGAATGCCATTAACGAAGAGTTCATCTGCGGAGACGAGATCAGGTTGAGGGAAAGACGGATTTCGAAGCATCCAGAACTCGAATTCGGGTGAACTTGAATGGCTTGAAGATGGCTTCTTGGATTCTTTGTTTACGGATGTTTCGCTCTCCATTTTTCTTTGGTAGAAGATAAAGGAAGTTTCAGAGGGAAAAAGTGAGATTCTATATGTTTTTTTCAGGAGGAAAGGTGAGCATTTTGCTTTTTTAGTGATTCATGAATCATCACAGAGAGGGAAAAAAATAAAAAAGGAGAATATGAGACAAATGACGAACAAAATAGGAAATTATTTGAATTTATACTATAATTATTAATATCTAATTTATTAATTTTTAAAATAGATATTACAAACATTTATTATGGAATGAATATTTTCATCCAACAATTTTATCCAAACTGTTAAGTTGATTAACGGTGACTACGACTCAGTGATCATTTCGTAACAAAGAATAAAATTTAACGTTCATTATTTATATATTGAAAGTTTGATCATTTAATATTTGAAAATATTCGATTCAAATGGTTAATTAAATACTAAAATTAAAAAACACATTTGGTCAATAAAACTAAAAACTTATTTCAAAAATAAAAATAGTACAAATGTGTTCGATATATATTTTATAAATAAAAACAAACAAATAGTTACTCATTAAATTATAAATTAAAATATAATTATTAGAAAAAAAATATTATAAAAATAAAATATAATTAAAAAATCAAAATTTTAAAATTTTCAGTAGAAGATTCAAACTCGGGTTAAACAGAATTAAAATTTAAAAAACTCTATTTTTATTTTTTCTTTATTTTTTTAAAACATTTTCAATATAAATAGTGAAAACATTTTTTTATATGTTTAAAATTCTACTTGATTTTGTTTTTATTTTTTAAAAATTATTTTCAAATTTTATAACCAAACACATTTTCTCTCAAAAAAAATTGTAAAAATAAAAAGGTCTATATTCTTTTTGAACCAAAGGTACTTAAAATAGGACTGAGGAAATTTGGGTCCATTTATGGTACTCGTAAGAAAGAAAGCAAAGAGCATGGGAAATTGTTATTGTTGAATCTACTTACGTGTGGGTTTTAATTATAATTTATAAAGGTAAAATTTTGCTTATTAGAATCTAAAAAGCTAAAAAGAAAATGTAGATTAGATTATCATACTTTAATAATTATAACAATTACTCCATAATTTAAGCAAGATGGGTGCCATTCACTCCCTCTGTGACTAATCATTCTCTCCTTTCACAATTAATATATTGTCTATTATTATTGTCATTACGTTGATAACGATAAAATATTAATAAAAATTTGTAACCCTTTCCTTTATTTATTTCTTGCATTAATATTGATTATAAACTAATTCATAATCTCACAACTTCATCAATTGTAACTTATTAGTTATTACAAGCCAGATAAATACAAAGTTAAGTAAATATCATATCAGTTCTATAACAAGTCAGAGCATTTATAGGTTGAGTCAATTACAGATCAAGTTCATAACAGGTCATGTTGATAACACGTCGGGTAATGTTAGTTATTTACCAGGTTAATTTCAGGTTCGAGTTCATATCAAGTTGGATGCATGTTCGAGTTCATATCAAGTTGGATGCAGGTTCGGGTTCACATTATCAGGTTCAGGTCGTTTCAGGTCAACATCAATTCAGAATCGAATCGATTTCGAATCACCACCACCTCAGGTCACAAGCAGTTTTGACTCAAGTCGGTTTAAGTCAATTTTACAGGTCGGGTCAGCTTTTTACATCCCTATTTGTGATTGTAAAGATGCACTACAAATAGCTGCGAATCCTGTCTTCCATGAGAGGATTAAACACATAGAGATTGACTGCCACTTTGTTAGAGAAAAGATTCAAAAGGAATTAATTTAAACAGAACACATATCTTCTGCAGAGCAACTTGCTGATATTTTAACCAAGGTATTGGGAGTACAACAACACGAGTATTTGTTACTCAAGTTGGGGGTTTAAAATATTTTTCAACTATCAATTTGAGGGAGAGTGTTAAGAATAAAAGTTGTATAGAATAATCAGTTTATATTTTTTTGAAGGGAATAATCAGTTTGTAATTAGTAACAAGTACTTGAGGCAGTTAGTAATTAGTTTAGTGGTTATTATAAACCAAGTAGTATATAAAATAATATTGTAACTTTATTCTTCGATGTAATTGAAAGAAGATTAATTTTTCCCATATTACAAACTTAACAATATACAAAGAAGTAATTGTTGTGACGGATCCTAATAACATATTTGTGTGTGGATTTAGTGAAAGAGGCAGGAAGTCTGTCTCCAAGGATCATAGCATAATTCACTACATTACTTGTGGTATGTTTCAAATTTTAGCATCCTAATTCACAACGATGCGATTGCTAATTGTGTTTGTTATGCTTTGATGGATAATAATGCCATATGCCGAACATGTTTTCTGATTTTTTTTATGCTTTTTACATGGCGTCTGCTCATTTGTCAAAATTTGTATGATACTACAAGCTTATCCTGGTCTTGGCAATTTAATAAGCAACGAGGAGCTAAAGTTCATGGAATCATGGATTAAGACTGTCTACAAAATTGTTCTTAAAGCTTTAAATATCTCAAGAATGGCATCTAATTGTTGTCATTGATTTAATCGGTCTGAACTCTTAAAACACCCTTCGGAATATCTGAGTGCCAAGGTTTATCTATTTGGGGAACTCTCTGTTGGTCTGGAGATTGATGCCCGTTGTGCTCTCTGCCGCATGTTCTTGCCGAGTTCTAGCTTAGGTTCCTTTCTCCCGATAGATTTTTGGTCTGTGTTGTTTGTTTTGGGCTTTGGTTGTCTGTCTTTTTCTGGGCCTTTTTCGAGCTTATGTTTGTTGGGCCCTTGGTGTCCTTTATAAGAACGGTTTTATTTAAGGTTTAACTGTCAGAATGTTCCTAGACTATACATTTTTTTCAGTTAGATGTATAAATTTTGTTTCGAACCAAATAGGTGTCTAACGTTTATTTTCATAACTCAAATAAATTTTTCCCGTCAACAACCGTTAAAAAAATTCGTAATCCAATTATGACATGACAAGTTGCTTAGTTTTTTATTTATTTTTTTTTTCAAAATTTGATTCATTAAAAATCTCAAAGTTTTAATTTCTTTCAATAGAACCCTCAAATCACATCTCCCTCACTATCAAACATTCCCCCCACGTCGACGATTCATTGTTTGCCGCCTAAGTTCCGTGTACCTTACCGTTTGACATCCCTCATCCTCTAACCGTCTGTAAGAAACTCAATCAACCTCTTTTTTCATTGTTGGATGTTCGTCGATGGTGCAATCGACGGTTCATTCATCAAATTTCGATGATAGGATTATGGAATTTTCAGTCATGGGGGTCGACAAAGGCAAGTGTGTTTAGGGATTTAAGTATTTATGGTTAGAGTTTGGGGTATTTCACAGAAATTAGAGGTTTTGAGATTTTTATACAATTAATGATTTTTTATTTTCTTAAAAATAAAAATAATAGAAAATAATAGAAATATTCTATCTATCACATTTTTATTGGATAACGAAATTTTTTAACGTCTATCATAAAAAAGTTTTATTTAGATTATAACATAAAATGTTAGGCACTAATTTACTCTGAAACAAAATTTATACACCAAGGTACATTTTGGACAACTTTCTCATTGTTAAATGTTTATTTAAGGCATAATTTCAGAAATTGCCCCTAACGTTTGACTGAATAGTTACTTTGACCCCAATTCTTTTTGAAGTAATTTAGCTCTCAACGTTTCATTTTGGGTCAAAATGACCCCTCTGTGAATAAAAACGGTTAGTCAACTAACGATAAACAACTTGATAAAATGACACGTCAAAAGAAAAAATATTTTATATTTTATATAATTTTATGAAATTATTTTTTAACTGATGTGTCATTGTGTAAAGTCATAATATTTGTTTATATGACACTGTTATCGTGGCGTGCACCGCCATGTAGGTTTTCCACGTCATTCTAAGTCTTTTATCGTTAGTTGATTTACAGTTTTCATCTACAGAGGGGTGTTTTGAGTCCAAATGAAACATTGAAAGTTAAATAGCTTAAAAGAAATAAAGACTAAAATAATTATTTAGTCAAACATTATAGACATTTTTTTTACATTTTGCCTTATGAAACGTTTCCTTTATTGGTCAACAGAAAACAAGCATTTACTTGCTTATATTTTTTAATAGACTTCCTTACTTATATTTAAAGGCGGCTAAGCTGACGTATTTTTTTTATGAGTACTAGTTATATAATTAATAAATGGTGCCTATGTCATGACTTGCACGAGAGTGTCAAATTGTCAATGATGGTGTTCGGAAGCTAATTAAGGTATATGTTGGTGTAATTTTGAGCTTAAGGTTGCGCGTTGACAAACTTAAAAATAACATTTAAACCTGAGCTTTTATGAATATTGCTTCAAGCTTCTAATGCTATCACTATCTCGAATGGAGGAGTTTTATGAGCAGGGCCGGAATTAGAATCAAACACTGAGAATAACAAAAGTTTATTGAAACTTTATCTTTAAAACTTCAATAATTTTTTAAGTGTTAATCTTTTATATGTAAGTGATGGCTCATTACTTAAAAGTATTGAAACCTGTGGTATAAAGATTACGGGTTCTTGTCCTAAGTGATTAGGGAAACAAGAATGGTAGTTTGAGTTTAGGATCCTAGTTCCTGAAAGGTCAACTTTGTTAAGAGTGCATTGGGTGGAGTGGGACAGGATGAGTTAAAGGCTAACCAATGCATGAGTGATGACTGATGAGTAGCATCTTTTTGTTTGTTCAAGAGCTTGTCATTGGTGTTGGTACCTACCAAACCTATTTGATTACATTAACGTATAAAGCTGGAAAGTGAAGTGAGACAAAATGGAAAACAATGACCACAACATGGTTCAGATTCACTCTGGTGATTGGACCGTTCAACATTTAAGACCCTAAACTGCGTCATCAACTCTCCCTCCTTCAATCATACACCCAATAATACAAACCTTATCAACCAACCCTTCCAAACTCGTAAAACCCCATTCTCTCTCTGCTTCATAATCTAACTTTACCATGAAGAAGCTCTACCGGAGAGGCACGGTTCATCCATCACCTCCGATCACCACCGATCATCTCTCCTTCCTTCCGCCCACTATCTTAACCCTTGCGGCTGCTCTTTCCCCGGAAGACAGCCAAGTCTTGGCCTATCTCATCTCTTGTTCCAACAACGATTTCGGCAACTTTTCAACCCACGGAAAATATTCGACTAAAAGAAGCGATCATGATCACCCGCCTCTTTTTACCTGTGATTGTTTCAGGTGCTACATGAGTTACTGGGCCAGGTGGGACTCGTCGCCGAACCGGCAGCTCATACACGAGATTATTGATGCTTTTGAAGGTGGCTTAGCTCAAAGCAAGAAGACAAAGAGCAAGAAAGTCAGGAAAAAGAAAAACGGCGGCACGGATGGGTCAGGTGGTTTGAAACGAGCCGATTTGAGCTTAAAAAAGGATGAGTCGAGTGAGTTGAAATCGGTGGAAGCGAGTGGCAGTAGCAATAGTTGTTGTGGGGATGATGGTGAAGAAGGAACAGAGAAGGGTACGGTAAGGAGGTTGGTGAGCTTCATTGGAGAGAGGATTTGGAATGTTTGGGGGCAGTGAATTAGACGAGAATCCAAGAAAAAGAGGTGGGTTTAATTCAACCGATTTTTCTGTGTAAGAGAAAGAAAAATGAAATTTCTTTCGCCGTCTTTAGTTAATTATGCTTCCTTTTTGTCCCTTTACAATGTAAAAATGGGTACTTTTAATCTTGAATCAAGCATCATGTTTTTGTTGATTTTGAAGCAACTTTTTGACAAGAAAGATTTTTCTTGTTGGCCGCCATTTTCATCAATCTTAAGCTATCAGTTCAAATTCAGGGTCGGCCTGGGTAGGGACAACAAGGACGACCGTCCAAGCCCCATTGCTCACGAAAATTAAATATTATATATTTTTAAATTATATTTAATAATATAGTTTGTTTTAATATTTGTTATTAGGGCCCATTGTTCAATACACTTGCCATGATTGTATTTTAGCTTTGTAGTAAATTTGTTTCTAATATAATATTTATGTCTTTATGCGATTCCTTACAATGTTACTCCTTCCGTCTTACTAAACTGTCATATGTTGGTCAAAATTGTTTAACTTTAATTATAATTTATTTAAAAATTTTAATTAATTAAAATTTATAAAATATATATTTAAAAACTACTTGATTCAAGGTTTTTAAAATATATTTTTTTATATTTTTATAATAATAAATTTTAAATCATAAAAAGGTAAACTTAAAAAAATTTAACTCAAATATAATAATTTAGTGAGACATAAGAAGTATATGAAATGGCAGTTGATTTTGTCAATGAAATCAGTGTTATCTGTATGTATGGAATGAATGACCAGTTTGACAATGTGAAAATGCTTCTGATAAGTGTGCATATATAGTTTAGTTTAAAATTTGAGGGTGTTGTATTGTTGTTTAAAAGTACTTTCAAGTAATCAATAACTAAATTGTTTAGTGAGATACGGTATTAAATTTTTTAAATAATGTTAGGGATTCGAGTTTTGATACTGCGAATAAAAAATTAGATTGTGACGGTCGTTTTAATAATGCACCTCTATTAGTTAGTCAGTGAACAGAAATAGACAGTTAAACAAAAAATATCTTTAAGTAGATAAAATATAAAAAAATCTTGATATAAACAAAATAAATAAATAAATATTTAAAAATGTTTTTTTGAAAATGTTAACAATATATAATATTTAATTTTGAAATGCATTTTCTAAATTAAATTAAAAATATTTTTTACTCAAAATATTTTTAAAAGTAACTTTGAAAAATAATGAAGAACGGGATGAAGACTGTCAATCTAACAACTCAATACTCCTTCCGTCTCACAATTTTTGTCCCTTATTGACTTTTTTGGTCAATTTTTTTTAATTTTGACTTATAATTATTTAAAATGTGTCATTGATGAAAATATGAAAAAATATATTTTAAAAATCTCTAATCGAGTAGTTTTTAAATATATATTTTATAAAAATTAATTATTTAAAATATTCAATATAATAATATTTTAATTTTAAAAATTTTGACTTTTAAAAAGTCAATAAAGGACATTTTTTATAGGACAGAGAGAGTATTTATTTATGATTAGTTTAATCAATGAATTATTAGGGGGCATAGTGGGCATGCATGGGAGTGGAGGCTGAGCAGAGACTGAAAATGGATTATGTATGTTGCTTAATAAAATAAATAAATGCTTATATTATAGATTTTTTATTTATTTTAGGTGTTTAAATTTTTTTAATATAAATGAGTGTTCAATGTTTCATTTTATTAATTCTAGGTGGCTGATTATTACATCGTTAAAAAATTTGTTATCTAATTAAAACATGACACACTATTTTTTTTTATTTTTCTCAAAAACACTGAAAATAATTTTTTTTAAAAACAATCTAAAATAGTTTCAAATTTCTAACATAAAATCAAAATTTTCAAAACTTTTGTTGTTGTCGTCGTTGATAGCTTCGCCGAAATTCATTATTAGCATCATCTGATGCTGTCGCTCATTTCCCCCAACAACCTATCGCGGGTAACTATCAGAAAATGTGTCAATCGAACGACAAACAAGGAACGCGAAAGGTTCCAATCGGATAAAATCCGATTGGCACACCCACCGTCGATTACCGACGATGGGTTGCTGAAAAAAATGAATGACGACATCCAACGATAGTAGTGGTAGGACCCAACGAGGCTATCAAAGATGAGAACAGTGGCAATTTTGGGGGGTTTTGGCTTACGTATTTGAGAGAATTTTTAAATTTTTTGAGTTTTTTAAATATTTTTATTTTCAGTGTTTTAAAAAAAGAAAAAGAAAAATAAAAATAGATATTATGTGTCTAAATTTGATTGGAAGATAAAAGAAATTTAACAGTATAACCTTAAAACAGTAATTGATTGAAACTTTGAGCAGTTTTTTTTTTTGAAAAGTAATAGAGTCTCGTTAAAAATAAATATCATGTGTTAGGGCACCTAAAATTAACAACATGAAACGTTAAACATATATTTTTATCAAAAGAATAATATATACACCTAAAGTTAAAAAAAATTATAGTTTATATATATATGTGTATATATATATATATTCATGTAATGGAACGTGTCCCTACGCAGCAACAACCTCAGATCACAATCATATTATCCTTCTCCTAAGGGGCCCAAAAAAAAGAGAAAAATAATGTTAAAATTCGAATCAAAGTGATTGGTCTAGTACAGTGAAGGAAGCTTGGAAGCAAAACATAAAAGCTTTGAGGTCTTGATTATCTGGTAGAAAAATCAAATCTACCAAGAACAAACTAGGAAGTATGCAAGTAATAGGAAAACAAGTGAAGAGATGAAGCAACAAATCATGAATCTAGAAGCTTTGAGACGGATAATGGCGGTTCATAGCCTAGATAGGAGGAACATTGGAGTCCTCTAGGTCCGAGATTCGTGAAGGCGCTTCCTTTGACTTAGATTCAGGTTCAGTAAGTGTAGCAGTGTTGTTCCGTGATGCAACAGGTCTGCTGCTTGGAGGGCCAACTTTCACCTTCTTTGCTGCTTCAGCTTTATGTGCACAAGTTACGGTTGTTCGTTTGGCTACTTAGGCTGGGTACAACCATGTTGTTGTGGAATCTGATAACGCTGGTGTTAACTCCAAAACGCTATCTGCGTGGGAGTCAGCTACTAATGAAAGAGATATTATCGGCCTTTCAACTCCTTTTCCTGGTTTCTTCTTTTCTTCTGTTAAAAGAGCATGTAACAAAGCTGCGGATTGAGTCCCTAAAACTGTCCCTAATGGTTCATGCCCTTATGATTCACATGTTTGTATCCCTAAAGGATTGAGGAGACTCTTGTAACTGTGCTTGTTTTATAATATTCTCGTTTTACTGTAAAAAAAAACTTCATTCCCCCTTTCTGAGTTGTTCCCTTTTATTCTTTACATAAATGCAGTGTGATCATCAGTCCTTCATCGCTAGAAATGTTACACATTCTTTTGAGGGATGTTGCATGAACACAAACAATAGTTCAAACTCTTAGATTTTTATTTCAAACTTCAAATAATTTAACCACACTTTGTTTAATTTCTATTTTATTTTAGCAACCGGACCATCAATTCAACGATTGATTTTTTTATAGTTAATAGTTTGAATACCAATTTAAAAAGGTTACATATGTTGAATATTTGTCAAAATGTTAATATTTTTTCCAACTATAACTGTAGTATTATTGTCAGTTTTAGACGTTAACTAAGCTTTTCATTTTTTATAAAAATTTTAATTTATTCCATATATATTATGATGAATAGTATATGAACTCATCGACCATGTGTCTATGTTCTTGTTTTCGCACAAGAAAATTCAAAACTTACAGAATTAGACTATAAATTTAAAAGAAAGAAGCTCCAAATGAATTCAAGTCCAAATTCAATGAGCTACTATTGCATGATATGATATTTATTAATTAAATTATAGTTATTAATAATCAAGTTGGAAATAAGAGGGAATAAGTCAAATTTCAAAATTCTAGTTCTACAAAGGGTATAGGAGTAAATTAGTAAAGAAAAAAAATATTTTTTTTGTATTTGCAATGAAAATTAGTACCATTTGGCCTCACTTAACTTAGAGTAATAATCACTAATATTTTGCAATGAAAAAAGTTTGTCTCATTTTTTTTGCTGATGACCTTATTTTGTTTGCTGAAGCTTCTGTGGTGCAGATTAGTGTTGTGAAAAATATTTTAGATGCTTTTTGTGGTTGGTCGGGACACAAGGTGAACATTACTAAGACGCAAATATTCTTTTTCAAGAATTGTAATGCAGACGTAGCGTCAGATATTGCAGGGATTTCTAGTTTTGCTCATGTTATAGATCTTGAGAGGTATTTGAGAGTTCCTCTCCTTCATAGTCGTGTGAGGAAAACTACTTATGGTTATCTAATTGATCAGATTAAGTGTTGGCTTTCAGGATGGTTGCTAGTACTTTAACTCTTGCGGGGCGAATCACGCTAGCAAAGGTAGTTCTACAGGCTGTGCCTATAAATACGATGCATTCAACCTGTTTACCAAAAAGAGTGTGTGTGAGGAGATTGAAAAACTTATTCGTCAGTTTGTTTGGTGTCAAAGTAATAGTTCCAAGGGTGTGTCGCTTGTTAATTGGAATAAAGATACAACGACCATTGGAATATGGAGGTGTGAGTTTGCAGAATTTAGAGAAACAGAATCAAGCTTTTCTAATGAAATTGGGGCATAAGTTAGTTACTGATGATGATAGCCTTTGGGTTCGAATTCTTAAGACTAAGTAAAATTGGAATAGGATCCTTCCTATTTCTATTCGAAAGACAAAATGTTCTCGACTTTGGAGTGGTCTGAGTGTAATATGAGAGGAAATTTATAATAGTACCTGTTGGAATATTCGAGATGGTGAAGCTACGAATTTCTGGTATGATACTTGGATACCGCGGCAAGGTCCCCTTGTGACTTTTTACCAAGGTGAGGGTGATATTATGCCTACGAATGTTGCTTCTATGGTGACTGAAAATGGGCAATGAAATTTACATTTTCTTCGAGGAGTTTTGCCTGCTAATGTTGTTAATCAAATTGTTGCTATTCAACCACTTCATATTTTTCTTGGTAGGGATAAACTTGTATGGCGCTGGTTTGATAATCAAACTTTTTCTTCTAAGGTTGCTTACAATCACCTAGCTGGGAGTGATGATTGGCAGAAGAGCACTGATTGGAGAATCATATGAAAGAAGAACGTGTCGCAGCGTGTTAGAACTTTCCTTTGGTTAGCAAGGAGTGAACGTTTCTTGACTATCATGGAACGATTTCGGAGACTTCTTGTAACTTCGCCATCTTGTTCTATTTTTCATACGGGGAGGAGAGTGTTGAGCATGTTTTGCGATCTTGTTCGGATGCAAGGTCGTTATGAAGCTATGTGGTTCGTCCTTCAAAGTTTGCTGAATTCATGCAATTATCGTTTATTGAATGGTTTATGGTCAATCTACGAATTCAGGGTTAATTTGCGATTTATGTGAATGAATGGGATTCATTGTTCCCTATAATTTGTTGGGTTCTATGGAAGAGACGTTGTTCCAGGATTCTTGATGTAAACTATGTAGAAAGAAGGGACCTTCTTGGGTGTTGTAAGGCCATGGCGACTGATTTTGTCACCAGTATAACTGCAGGTGGAGATACTTGGTTGAGGGGTCGACAGTCTCATGATATGGGGCTTCGAAAGTGGGTTAAGCCTTAGAGGGGATCGGTTAAAGCCAATGGGGATGGTGCTAGTAATTTAAATGATCATAAGGCTGTTGTGGGGGTGTTATTAAGGATGAAAATGGCAATTGGGTTTTTAGCTTTGCTAGGAATGTCGAGTCTTGTGGCGGAGATATGAGATATGCATAATATATTTTGGCATGCTTGAAGGCTTGGATTTCGAGCTATAGAGTTGGAAACTGATAGTGTTGAGGTGAAAAATATTCTCAAAGGAGTTTTAAATTCTATGCCTGATAATGCTTTTGTTGATGATATTCGAGATTTGTTGGATAGAGATTGAGAGATTGTTATTCGAAGAATTCCTAAGGAGATGAATAAGGTTGTTGATGCTTTGACATCTTTATTACGTGATACTCTGGTAGGAGTGTTGCTTTTTTATTCCCCTCCTAGTAGTATTGAATATCTTGTTAACATGGAGAAACATGTTGATATGGGGATGAGTTAACGCATGTTGTTAATTTTAAGCTTTTACCACGATTATGTGACTTTTATGTAACCTCCACTCTGTTTGACATGTTTGTATCCCAAAGGAGTGAGGAGACTCTTGTAATTGTGCTTGTTTTATAATATTCTCATTTTACTGTAAAGGAAAAAAAAAAACTCCATTCCCCCTTTCTGAGTTGTTCCCTTTTATTCTTTACAAAAATGTAGTGTGATCATCAGTCCATCGCTAGAAATGTTACACATTCTTTTGAGGGATGTTGCATGTACACAAACAATAGTTCAACTCTTAGATTTTTATTTCAAACTTTAAATAATTTAACCACAATTTGTTTAATTTCTATTTTATTTTAGCAACCGGACCATCAATTCAACGATTGATTTTTTTATAGTTAATAGTTTGAATACCAATTTAAATAGGTTACATATGTTGAATATTTGTCAAAATGTCAATATTTTTTTCCAACTATAACTGTAGTTTTATTGTCAGTTTTAGACGTTAACTAAGCTTTTCATTTTCTTATAGAAATTTTAATTTATTCCCTATATATTATGATGACTAGGATATATGAACTCATCAACAATGTGTCTATGTTCTTGTTTTAGCACAAGAAAATTCAAAACTTACAGAATTATACTATAAATTTAAAAGAATGAAGCTCCATATGAATTCAAGTCCAAATTCAATGAACTACTATTGCATGATATGATATTAATTAATTAATTAAATTATAGTTATTAATAATCAAGTTGGAAATAAGAGGGAATAAGTCAAATTTCAAAATTCTAGTTCTACAAAGGGTACTGAGTTAATTAGTAAAGAAAAAAGGAATACATTTTTTTGTATTTGCAATGAAAATTCGTAGCATTTGGCCTCACTTAACATATAGTAATAATCACTAAACATAAATCATACGGAGTGCACAGAATAAATCATAATCGTTAATGCACGTTACATTTTATAAGTTAATTAATTTAATTATTTAAAGCTAAATAATTTTTGTTAATCAATTGTTAAAAATAATGAGAAATTTTTTTATTAATCTTTGGAGAAGTAGTAAATATTTAAAAATATTTTTGTAATAGGCTATATGTTAACCGATAACTAAATTGTTAAAACAACAACCCTTAAAAAATATAACAATTAATTATATCTTAAGGAGTAAATTACGGTTTAATAACAGCTATAACGGTTAACCAATCGTTTAGACTAAACAATACGGTTAACTTACCATTAATACTCCTAAACCATACTCTATGCTATAAAAGGGAAAAAAGTAAAGTTGACAAATGGTCATTAAACTTTAATCAATTACTCAATTCGGTAACCAAAGTTTTAATTACTTCAATGGTACCATTAATCTTTTAGTTTTGCTCTAATTTAACTATTGATTCGTTAACAATCGTTAAAAGGGTGATATAACAGTTAAAATATTTTGTATAATAATACATTTAGTCTTCCACGTTTGCACATTCAAATAATTTAGTCATAATTCGAAGAAAAAAAATTAAACACTCATTATTTATACATTATTTCAATTTGATGACCATAAAGTTGAGCATAAATTAAAAAGAATACAAAGGGTAAATTTCTGAGCATAAAGCTTCCCAAGAAAATGTAGAACGGGATCTTACCTGGTAAGATAACTCCCTTGTATGGCATAAAACGAGGGCAACAACTTGTCCTGGACTTGGTTCAATATGCTGTAATAATGATAGAACAAAAACTGCAGTATTCCCATTCCTGATTTAGCTTGGCAAATAACATCCACACCCAGTATAGCTTGGGGAATACATTCATGTTGCATTGACGAAGAACTAAATAAAATTGTATTTGCCGGAATCTGCGGTAAGTAAATATAACCTCAGTGATCCTTTTAATTGAAACTTTATGATAATGGTATGTTACCTGCAAGAACAATGCATAAACATATATTTTAGACTGACAAAAAAAATCCCCATTAAACATGCAAAAAGAGTGTATACATCACAATCGAATATTTTTATTATTTCTTGAGTATAGGGTTTAGGGTTAAATTATTTTTAATTAGAATTAGGGTTAAATTAAAATAATGTGTAAATAATGAGGGTTCAATTCATTATTTTTTTGAATTAGGACTAAATTGTTTGAATGTGCAAACGTAGATGACTAAATGTGTTATTATATAAAATATTGTAACCGGCACAACTCTCTTCTAATGGTTGTTAACGGGTCAATGGCCAAATTAGAATAAAACTAAAGCAATTAAAATTTTAGTTACCAAATTGAATAATAGATTAAAATTTAGTATTCATTTATGAATTAAAAAAAAAACTAAACCATATACTCTCCCTGCGCTTGTCATATATGTTTTCATTATAACCTATGCTCCTTTGGACGAACAAAAAGGTATTTCTAAGGCTGGATTGGATTCTACTATCTTATTTTTTAAGACATTAATTTACTACTTTGGATTTTGTTTAAGATAAATAACCAAAAAGGTTTTCTTGTCCATGTAACTTGGAGATCTCCAACGACCGATCATTTGGGCAAAGGAGCATTGAATTAGTAAAAAAGAAACCAAGGAATTTTGACTTTTGGCCGTTTATGAGAAGGGAGAGTTGACCAACACACAAACTTATACAAGTTAGCCTGCTGCGTTTGAATGGGTTCTTTAGGGGTTCATGGCGGCGGCTCATGTTATTTTTACTCATGCTTGAAAATTGGGTTTTCGCCGTATTAAGTTGAAAACGGACAACATTTAAGTTGTGAGAATTCTTAATCGATCATCAGAGGCCTTAAAAGGGATTGCCTTGGTTGATTTGTTATCACTAGACTGGGAATGCAAGATTCGCCATACCATATTTGTCGGGATCATAATACTATTGCGGACAAGCTGGAGAAATGGTGTATGCTGAATCACCGGAAGAATTTGCACTCATGCTTTGTCAGCAATTACCGACTAATTAGCTATTTTGCCTCTCTATTAGACTATTACTAAAATAAAATCTTTCTATCCTATGAAAATTATTTCTTATTGGCAGTTTTGGTTTAACTTTTTTTTTTGGATAAATTTGTAATTTGTATTATCCAAGAAAGCAGTTCAAAACACTGCAACAGTCTCCTATGTATGCAATTGGGCATCCATCCCCTTAGGGAATTCCCCAATTAGCACAGATTTGCCTATTTATATTGTCCATATGTATATCTCTACCCTGCAACTTAATACACACAGTCTCCTGTATACAAGCAAGTAAATCAGTCCAGTCTCTACAAGTATGTCTAAATTTCCTACGGTTACGTTCCTCCCATATATGGTAGATGTATGAGTTCCATGCAAGCTTGAGGACATGCACAATCAGAGACTTTTCCTTCAATCGAGAACAAAGCCATGCCATCTCTTCTTCCCAAGTCAGCACTTCCCTGTGAATTCCACATAGTGACAGAATTCCAATCCAAACCTGACTTGAATAATGGCAGCGAACAAACAAATGATCACGAGACTCATTCCCAGATTCACATAATGAGCAAGCCAATTCCACATTCATTCCCATGCATTGTAGCCTATCACATGTGGGCAGTCGATTCAAAATAGCCATCCAAGAAATCATAGAGTGCTTTGGGATATTCATTCCATACCATATGATCTTATGTCATGCCACTTTAGGATCAGTACTTCTAATCTCATTCCATACACTCCTCACACTAGTAGCAGAAGGAGGAAGAGATTGCACAAGTGGCCTAAGTTTAATCAGTTTCCGCAAGCACCAACTGAAGTGAGTTTTGCAGTCCACACTCCAGTAATCCATCTCCTTAAAAGCATACAGCCTGATCCATGCTACCCAAAGAGAGCCTTCATCAGACAACAAACTCCTAACAAGACCTATCATACAGGCCCTATTCCAAGTATAGAGATCTTTTACTCCTAGACCTCCTTCACCCTTGAGTTTACAAATAGTTTTCCAGGCCACTCTAGCTCCTGTTGCTGCTTCATCAACACCCTTCCAGAAAAACCTCATACAGATCTGTTCAATCTTCTTGATCACCCCTTTAGGAAGAATCACCTGTCGGCACCAGAAATTTACTATGCTGAAGATTACAGCATTAATTAATTGTAACCTTCCAGCATAGCTAAGCAACTTGCTAGACCATTGCCTCAGCTTGGCTTTCACCTTTTCAATGAGAGCACTGCAATCCTTTTCTGTTAATCTTCTTGTAACCAAGGGTATGCCAAGGTAACGTACAGGCAAGCAACCCAACTGAAAACCAGATAAAGTCCCAAAGCTTTCCCTCTGCACCACTGGAACACCTGCTACAAATAACTCTGATTTGGCAGCATTGAGTTTAAGTCCAGAAAGCTCATAAAATTTCTCCAAAACACATTGAACACCCAAGATTGATTCCACATTACCCTTGCAAAAGATGAGAAGATCATCCGCAAAGCACAAATGAATAATTTTGCCTTTCTTGCACTTTGGGTGAAATTGAAAAATCCCATTACTAGCAGCAACATCAAGAAGGTGTGATAGAACATTCATTGCAATGACAAAGAGGTAGGGCGAAAGAGGATCCCCCTGTCTGACTCCTCTTCTGCCCTTAAAAAATCCTACCAAGCTGCCATTCAAAACAATGGAAAACCGGCTGCCTGTAAAACACACTCGAATCCATTCTCTAAATTTCTCAGGGAGCCCAATTGCCTCTAGTGTCTTAAGCAAAAAATCCCAGCTCAAAGAATCAAAAGCTTTATGAAGATCTACTTTTAAGGCACACCTAGGAGAAATGACATTTCGCCCATACCCTTTAACAAGTTCTTGTGCCAGCAATGTATTATCGATAATACTCCTACCCTTTATAAATGCAGACTGATTGCGTGAGATCAAATCTGGCAACCAAGCATTCAATCTATCTACTAAAATCTTTGTTATAGCTTTATAAACAACAGAGCAGCATGAAATTGGCCTAAAATCTTTAGCTTGACAAGCATTTGGAATCTTAGGCACCAAGGTAACAGCAGTAGCATTAAAAGATGGCAAAAGAGTAGAAGAGCTGAAGAAAAACCTCACAGCTGCAAGAAAGTCTGATCCCACAATGCTCCAGGCTTTTCGGAAGAACCATGATGTGTATCCATCCGGGCCCGGGGCTTTATCCTTGCCTTGATTAAAGATGGCAGACTTAATTTCCTCGACAGTGACCTCCCTTGTCAAAGAAGAATGAGCAGCATCAGGTATACTAGGCAGCAGTTCTCTCAAAACATCTACAGTGCAGCAATGAACATCCTTATCCTCAGAACCAATTTGCCTTGTGAAAAACTGAATGAGCACATCAGCCATTCCCTCAAAAGTACTAACTCTCTCTCCAGATTCATTAAGCAAAAAATGGACAATACTTTTCTTCTTCTTCATAGCTACAGCAGAATGAAAGAATTTTGTTCCTTGATCTCCCTCTTTTAGCCATTCAATCTTAGCTTTCTGCTTGTAGTAAGACAATTCAGCTTTCTCCAAGTCAACAAGCTCAAGAGTGGCTTGTTTCTCAGCAGCAACATTCTCCAATTGCACAGGCAACTTCATGTTAAGGAGCTGAAGTTCTTCTACCTGCTGCCTCTTCAGCCTCACTTTCTGAGAAATGTTCCCATACTGAGATTGATTCAACATCTTCAAACAGGGCTTCAATCTCTTTAATTTGAGGAACAAGATTTGCATCGGATTAAGCTCTCCAGGTACAACTTCAGACCAAGATTTTGCAACTATAGTTTGGAACTCAGAGCTTTGCGTCCAAAAATTAAAAAATTTAAAAGGCTTCGGCTTGTTTGCAGGCGCCTCAACCTTTAAAGTCACCACTGCTGGGCTATGATCGGATACCCCAGGAGCATGAAACTCTACAGTAGACATAGGCCAATCAATATGCCACTGAGAATTTACTAGCACTCTATCAAGTTTTCTGGCTAAAAAACTCCCTTCCTGCTTATTTGACCAGGTAAAGAGAGGGCCAAGGAAAGGATGATCCATTAACCCCACATCATGTAAGCAATCTTGAAAATCTTCCATGTCAGAAGTAATGTGGTTACCACTTGCATCAGAACTCTCAGAAGCCTTCAATAGTACGTTAAAATCACCCCCAACGATCCATGGAAGACAGCCAACAAGATTAGCCACATGCCTGAGCTGCTGCCAAAGATCTCTTCGAAGGATACCATCATTGCTTCCATAGACAGCTGATAACATGATCTCTCTACCCTCAATCTCACCCTTAATTGTTATCACTTGAGACCCAACAAAAACAATAGAAAATTGCAAATGCTTCTTGTACAAAATCCAGATCCTCCCCAAGTCTATAATAGAGTAATTATTATAGCAATTCCAACAATCAGAAAAAGAATAAAAAATGCCACCAAACTTTGCTTCTCTCACTCGTGTTTCAAGAAGACACAAAACATCAACTTGCAACTGCTCCATACGTTGCAGAACTTGCCTTTGCTTCTGGGCCTTATTAAGCCCCCTTACATTCCAAAATGCAACAGTCATTTTAAAGGAATAGGACCTTCCGAGAGACTACCAGCCTCAGACCCCTTACCCCTAACTTTATCAGCTTTCTTAGTTTTCATATCCTTTAACAACATAGCCACACCAAGGGAGGCAACCCTTGGTTTCCTAGACTCGTCTTCCTCCGCAGCTAATACTGCATATTTGTTTTTAGATCCAACAAATCCCATAGGCTTGCCCTTAGCACCCCTCTTCAACTTTTCAGAACTTTGTAAGGGTGGGAAATCAATCGTGTTAACCTCAACTACCCCGACCAAAACACTAGGGGAGTTTCCAGGCTTGGCATCATCTATATCAGCACTACATTTAACATCACCTGACGCAACAGCAGGGGAGCCCATATCAGACGAGCAACCTGCAGCAAAGCCACCATCAACAGTAAGTAATGCAGCCCCACCAACATCAGGTACTGCAACAGGACTACCATCAACAGTTTCAGTCCCACCAACTGCAACAGAACTGCCCCCACCAGCAGTAGCAACACTAATCTCAGTAGTATTAGCACCACTATGCTCTCCAGATTGAGCAACCACAACACCCTCCTTAACTCTCCATTCAGTAGCTTTACCAGCCTTATTCGCATGATTAACAGTGCACGAGTTACTGGAATGCCCAAAACTTTTGCAGCCTTGACAGCAAGGAGGCATCCAAGGAATTCGAACCTTAACATACACAACTGATTTATCCCTCATTGTAACTGGTATAACTCGTGGTATCTTCTTCCCTGCTTCAATTTCCACACAGACTTTAGCGAACTCAAGCCGTTCCCTAGAAGCAGTGACGGAATCCATGTACAGAGGGATACCGATAGCACTGGAGATATAGCTGAGCCCACTCCGAGAGAACAACTCCAACGGAATGTTATACAGCTGAATCCAAATCGGTATTCGAGCCAAATCAAAATCAAGCGTCGGCAAATTCGGCTCCCATTTTCTAAGGACCAACGGCTTATGTTGAACGTGCCAAGGTCCATTCTCAAGGACCCAGTCTCGAGCAGCAACAGACGCAAAAGAGAAAACATAGAGATTAGGGCCTGCGAGACTAACCTTTCGCAACGTCGCTTTTCCCCACATTGAATCCACAATCCGTTTGAGAGCAAGAAAATTAGGCGCGGCACCAATGAATTGCCCAACCAAAGCAAGTTTCCATTCCGCAATACCATCATCGAAAATCGCTGCCGGCGGATCAACCGTGAAGGAATCGGCAGAGACCGTCGGGGGAAAAAAATCCAGAGTTTGCTCGCCAGATCCCCCAGAGAAGAACTGTCTCCAGTCCACCGTTGTCATACACAAGCAAATTGAGAAGATTTTAGCGATGAAAACCAGCAAGAAAGACAAAATCCAAGCAAGATTTCGCAGAAAAAATCGCGAAAAAGAAGAAATCTCTTTAGGCCATTAGGCCTGCTAATGTGCGCCTACAGAGAAAACCCATTTAATTCTACCTTACTTCTCTAAATTACTTCTGGTTTAACTTTTTAACTCTAACTTATAATTATTTAAAATTTATTATTGATAAAAATATAAAAAATATATTCTAAAAAACTTCTAATTAAAGATTTTTTAAATATATATTTTATAATATTTAATTTATATAAATATTTAATATAATTATAGTTAATATTTAAAATATTTGAATTTCAAAAAATCAATAAAAAATAATCTTCATAAGATTCATCAGGCAGCTACCCTCTTTTTCCTTCTGCTCACTATCTCTGGGTTTGGTCTTAGTTTTGTTGTTTCAAAAACAAAGTGTTGAGTCTACTTTCTTACTTGTTTTACAAGTTATACGTACGTAAAAGGTCTAAGAAAAATGTGTAATTCTATATTATAATAAGTCCTTTTAGGCATTGTCTAAAAATGAATTTTTGTTTAAAAATATAATTTTCACCCAAAAACAATACCAAACACTAATAATTACTTTTCAAAAACAATATCAAATTGCCCTAAATAACTTAAGGTAATTCATCTTTTGTTATACACGATGTTGTGGTGTGCTAGAGTGGATTATGTCCAGGAACCATAGAAAGCAAGTGGTTGTCCCCGTGCCGAACGCCATCCATTCTCTTATAGTAATTCATCTTTTGTTATTTTAATTTCATTCTCGTACAGTAATCCATCTTTGTTATTATTCTAGGGATACAAATTCACTGTCCTTTTTTGGTGTATCTAGGGATGGGCACGGGTCGGGTCGGGTTTTCGGCCCACCCGAACCCGACCCGACCATATCTTTTAAAATATCCGACCCGACCCGAAAATAAATACCTTAAGCCCGACTCCAACCCGAGCTATATAAAAAAAATCAATTTTAGGGACTAAATTATAAAAATATAATTTTAAGAGACTTAATTGTAAAAAATAATAAATTTAAGGACTAAATTGTAAATAAAAAAATCAATTTTAAGGACCTAATTATAAAAAATATATAAAAAGGGTATTATTACAAATATCCCTAAAATATTTAGAGGAAATTACACTATTAGTCCCGGGTCGGGTCGGATTTTTTCACCCTAAAACCCGAACCCGACCCGACCCGACCCGACCTCACCCTACACAAAAACCCGACTTGACCCAACCCAAACCCGATTTTTTCATAAAAATACCCGACCCGATCGGGCCGGGTCGGGTCGGAACCCGTCGAGTCCGGGTACCATGCCCATCCCTAGGTGTATCTACTTATGCCCCAACATTAAAAAACACCACAAAATTAAATTTCAAGCTCTAACCTTAAATTCTAAATCTTAAGCCCTACACCTTATACCCTAAAAAATACACCATATCCTAAATTTTCTAAACCCTAACTTAAAACTCTAAACCCTAAACCTAATTTTGAGCATGGGAGCATAAATAGGGGCACCAAAAAAGAGCAGCGTATTTTCATCCTTATTCCATAAGGTTGGTTTGTGGATTCATTCAGTTTGGTATTAGGCTCGTTCCTGAGATTTTTGTTGCCTAAGGAAGAATTTAAAAATTAAGCTTTTAATAATAAGTATTGAAAGAAAAATTAAGAGAATTCCCCTGATAACATGTATTAGAAAAAATCGTGCTCTAATAGTAAGTATTGGAAAAACATGAAATTTTAAGAGTATGTATCAAATAAAAAATATTAGAAAAAATAAATTTCAAGAGTAGACCCCTAATAATATATATTAGAAAAAAATAGGCTCCCTAATAACAAGTATTGCAAAAAAAATTAAACTCATATAATAACAAATATTGAAAAAAGGTTAACCCCTAATAAGAAGTACTGAAAAAAAAAATTAATAGTATACTTCTAACGACAAATATTGAAAAAATTAAATGCTAATAATAAGTATTAGAGAAAAGTTAAACTATAATTAAAATTATAAACTTGTTAGTTATGGGCGATGAGCCCTGCGCTGACAACTTTTATGGCCCACCCTTGGTATTTGTTTTAGTCATTTTTGTTTATAATTGATCACTTTAGTGTTAGAACATATGTATTGCTCTGCAAAACCAAGGTTGTTGTTCCCAGTGGTCTAAACCAATCTCTGAATGGCATGTTCTTTGTTGGTCAAAAGCTTGATCTATTAGTGGTTTTTCTTCGACCTGAACCAAGTGTAATTGATGTATGCATATTTATCATGTGTATGCAAAGACAAGAATTTACAAGGCTAAGAAAGCGAAAGGCTTTAAATTTATTGACCTGCATCAATGATGATTCATCAAAGACAGCTATTTCTGGTCACGGCAATAAAGAACAAAGGATATGAGACATCTCTATAAGCATATCTTATTCTTCCTAGAAAACAAGTGTAAATGCAGGGATCATTAGAAAGTAAAAGAAGTATCCTTAGAGTCTAGAGGGGATCCCCCCTGCCACTATTAGAGTTTCCCCTGTAATATAACAAGCATCATCGGATGCCAAGAACGCAACCGCAGCAGCCATGTCTTCTGGGGTACCAAGCCTATGAAGTAAGGTCTTCTCCTCAGCAACCTTCCTCTGCAATATCCCAACTCAATTTCAGTTCTTTACAAGGCATGGGGCATCACTTCACCAAAGAGTAACCGAAACTATAAGTCACATCATTTACTTACCACTGCCTCATCCTTTGTGATGTATGCTGCAAAGTTTGTTGGAACAAAACCGGGAGCAACAGCATTTACACGAGTATCAGGGGCCATCTCAGTTGCAAGTGCCTAAAACATGTTTATGTGATGTTTAGAAGATAAAAAGGACCTCACAGTTCTAGAATTCTTGATTGTTAGCTATAATGGAATACAACTCTAACACCAACCTTGGTCAATCCAAGAAGGGCCGTCTTAGTTACCCCATACATAAACATAGAGGGCTGAGGATTATAGGCAGCAATTGAGGAAATAAAAACAATAGATGAACCCTTTTGCAGGTGAGGAGCTGCCTCCTGCAGTAGAAAAATAAAAAAGGCCTTACACAATTGTCAAGGTTTAACAAATACAGATTCCGGAAATGTGACCAAGTAATCTGCTATGGCAAGATATGGATAGCCCGCTGCCTAATTTAAGACTGTAAGAATAGCCAGATGATTCAACACCCGTAATATAATCATTACAAGTTGTGCATCTCATACACTACCCTAGACCATAGTATGTTCTTTGAACATTATCCTTAAACCAATCAATTTACCTGCAGAAGTAGAACCGTTGCTTTGACGTTTGTTTCCCATAGCTTGTCAAGGACAGATTCTTGGATTCGCAACGCGGGATCCACAGATGGATTTACAGCAGCATTTGATACAAACACATCTATTTTTCCATATTTCTGAAAGAAAATCAGCAATTTTTAAATCACATCATATAATAAAATCAAACAATTACAAGCATGTAATGATATAAATATGTTCTTGCTAGATAAATGACTCAGTTGCATTGCATTTCAAAGAAGTATGGATTTGAGACATTTTAAGTTCGAATTTAAAATTTAAAATTTCAGAAGAAAATCATAAACAAAGAAATGATAACTTTAATTAAAAAGAAGGGATAAATATACTAACATCAACAGTCTTTTGAATAAGATCTTTCCTGTGTTGTGCATTTGAGACATGACACACCACTCCAAACACTTCAAGCCCTTCGTTTTTAAGCTTTTCAACAGCTTCATCCACATTTTTCTGTAACAACAAAAGTGCGAGCATACAGGATTCAATATTCAACATGAAAATCTTAAAGTTGCAATAGAAATCTCCTACTTGTAAATTCCATAGACAGACTAAATCTGATATTTGGAAAATAGTTAACCTTAAAAAAATCAACAGATCATAGATCATAAAATTGAAAAATTGAGGAAATAACTTGAGTGGAGACCTAGTACTGTTAGAAGGGAAAAGAGTCAAATTTCAAAGGTTGTAGCTTGGGGGGGGGGGGGGGGGGGAACCTGTTTGCGAGAAGAGATAACAACGGAGGCTCCTTCCAAGGCGAGACGGTGGGCGATGGCGAAGCCGATGCCTTGAGTGGAAGCAGTGACGATTGCAACTTTGCCTTCAAATCTGCGCCCAATCTTCTTCGTCATTTTCAAGAAGATAGACTTGTTCTCTACTTTCCGTTGTCAGTGTCACTTCCCAACTCTCTATTTATACCACTCGCAAGCATTAATTAGATGTAATTTTCGTCCACGTAATCATATCTCTTAAAAATATTATTAAGTTTCTTATCAATAATAATAATAATAATAATAATAATAATAATAATAATAATAAGTTGGTTTTTTTATTAAGTATAAGTTTTGGATTCAAACTCACCTAAGTTGAAACAATATGTTTATAATTTTTTTTAATTTTTTAATTTTTTCTGTTAAATTTTAAATTATAATTTATTTTATTTACTCTAATCCCATTGAATAGTGATTACTTTAATGATATAGTGGGTGAGCGAAAGTAAATTTGTCCTATTTGAAATCAACTTGTGAAATCTTACAATTGGCAGTTTTATTTTTAATTTTGAATTTTTTATAACTCTTACTCTAATATTTTATTCTCGCCCCTTTAATTTTTTAATTTTTGGTTTTGTCCTTAAATAGTATATATTTGATTATTTAGTTAATTAGTGGATTTTAAGTTATTTTAAATTTTATTAGCTGTTTAGATTTATATATATCGTTTGGATTGGTTAATAATAAATATAAGATTTGATTAAAGGGTAAAACTTTGATTACATGATGTGTAAAACTAATTTTACACCCATGTAGATTTACACTATAAAACCTAAATCATAAATTCTTAACCTTAACTTTAAAAAATTAAACCTTAAATCTTAAATCCCAAACCCTACAACCTAAACCCTAAATTAAAACTCTAACCCCTAAAACTAAATGTCACATGTAAACTAAAATTTACATGGCCTGTGTATCAAAATTTTTTCCTCGATTAAAACTCATTTTATTTATATATTTTTTATTTAACTAAAAATATTAATTGTTTGTCCCTTTAACTAGCGACATAATATTGAACTCAACATGAGATTCTAGTGAAAAAGCGGGTAATATTCATCTTAAGAGATTTGAGTTTAATCGTTTTGTTTACAAGATGTGTGTACATTGTTATAAGACTAAAATTATATATGAACATATACTACTTTATAATCATCGTTAGACTATTAAAAAAATTAGCGATAGAATATCGGTACGAACAAAAAAACAAAAATTCAAATTTATCCCATCATAACTAAGGAATATGTGAGAATAATAAAAAGGAATATTTGAGAATGAAACTCAAAGTGGACAAAGACCGACCGATTTTTGTTTGGACTCTAATCATATGTAGTAATAATCGTAAAGTTTTTATCATATGCTATGATTTTTCTTGACAAACTTATCATATGCTATGATTTTCCTAGTAAATTTCATAGATGTAAATGTTGTCAAATTTGGATTTACCGTGCATGTAGTAATTAATAGGCTTAATAGTAAAAAAGGGCCTAATCTATACCATTTTTTTAGTTCGGGGTCTAACTTTTATTTTGGGTTACTTTAGTGCTTAAAGTCTCATTCCGTAACTCAATTTAAGATTTTTCGTGACGGACATTAAATTTGCGTCGTTATCCAATATAAAATTGTCACGTGGCAGGTTTTCTATTATCTTAAAATGATTTTTTGAAAATAAAAAAGTTTAAAAATAAAATTAAGTAAATTAAATTTTTTACTTTTAACCTAATGTAAATCTCGCTTAAACCTATTTGCCATCTTCCCCCTCTCTTCCCGTTCCCCCTTCTGAAAAGACACTTGAGCAAAAAACCCTAGATCGTTTTCTGGTTTGATTTTCAGAAGGATGTCGAGTGAAAGTTCGAAGCCTCGTTACAATTCAAGGGTTGTGTTTTGTGACTGCGAAAAGTGAGCTCCGATTTGTATTTCCAATCAGCTTTGGAGTAAATGAATGAAATTTTATGGGTGTTCTAAACCGAAAGAGCTAACTTCTATTTCTATATGAAATTCTTGTATCTTCTCTTTTTTCTACGAGTTTAATTTTGTATTATTGTCCAGAACCGATATGATTTTTTTCAGTGGCTTGACAAGAGAGAAGACAATAGAAATGTTGAGGAAGATTTAAAAAATCAAGTGAAAATATTGATGACTGAAAACAATAATTTGAAGGAACTTGCAAGATTATACAAAGCAAAATGTGCAAAGAGGAGGACAAATTACTTGTTCTATAAGATAACTTCATTTTTTTACTTCACGGATAGTGTATTTTATGGTGAAATTTGGTAGAGATAGAAACAATTTCTATTCACATAAGGTTTATGGAGAATGTAATAGTTTGTAATGACTGTTTATGGAGAATGTAATGGTTTGTTTTTATGGTGAAATCTAATTTATCTTTTTCAATAGGTACAAAAGCTGTTTATGAACATGTTTGATATGTCTAAGCAAGTTCTCAAATGTTTTATGGTATTTTATTAGGTAAGTCAGTTCTTCAATTTACTAAACTATCAACACTTACTTACAAAGGTGTAAGTATTGGAGTATGCCCAAAGACCAATCATGAGATGGTTGTAAAAGACATACTTATTTTATCTTGTTTATTAATAAAACCATTATTATTATTTTAGTCTTATTTTGTGCATCTATAAATAAAATGATTTATAATAAAGTCTTTTGAATAATATAGTTATTCTTGAATGTCCTTAGTCGAGAATTATTGTGGGCGTGGACAACAATAATATATTAAGACTAATATGTAGTTGATTGGTGACAAAGTGTTGTTATTGACATAGAGATGTCAAAATCAATACATAAGTATGTGTTAGAGAACGACGTACTAGACTGACCCGCTATGAGCATGTTTCTTGGATTATTATGTGGCAGTCACAATATTGCTTATGGTGATAACTAAGTGTATGATCCTCAGACTTGAGATCATCATTATTTCAATATCGGGAGTGACATATTTTGATGCGGTCAAACATGTGTTATAACATACTACACTATAAAGACTGATATTGGATATGTCACAATCTATATAGCGAAATATGGTTGATCAAGATAGGATTTGTCCCTCCTACATAATATGAGTAATATCGTAGGCCACTTGATTGAGTGAGACTAGAAAATGCATGGCCATGCTCGAATAAATTGATATGAGATATCATAGTTATTCGTTTATCATAGTCTACTCAAGATATCAAGAAATATTAGATGGACTGTACAAGTGTAACTAATCCATGACTTGTGTTCGATCTAAATATGAGGACAAAAGGATGTAATACATAAAAGAAGTTAATCATAGAAAAAGGTAAAGTCGAACCACGACATCATGTAACTTAGGTAGCAATGATGTATTGCTAGATGCCACTCATTTATTGTAATATTAGAATTGTTCTAGATATTACTACTAACGTTATATGAACCTACAAGGGTCACACCGTATGATTGAAACGAATAAATATCGACTAGATGGCATGCGTACAAATTTGTTGTACACGTAATAATTATTAAAATAAAATTATTATAATTATAGATAATATCGTTTATATATATCTAACGACTGTTTTTTTGAAGAAACCTTGAAGTGTCCCACTTTCTGAAAAAGATTTGTTAAAAGGGTTTTTCGTTTGAAAAATTCGAGTTTTGGAAAATAGTAAAAACTTTTAGTCGTCTCGGCCACTAAGGTAGGCCGGACACCATAAAAACCAGAGATTCATTTGAAAGGGTTCGGGAGTTGGTTACGTGTGGGGAAGGGTTAGCACCCCCATCACGCCCGAAAATCGGTACCAAAATACTTGTTTCTTTTAATCGATGAAAATTATTTAAAATTCAAAATGAATTTAATTAGGGGTTCTTAATCGAAAATTAACCTTAATTGTATGAGCTTTATCAAATCGGTGCTTTAGAATTAATTAGGCATTTAATTAAAAAGGATGACAATACACCAGACTAAAGACTAAACCGAAATCATATAAGTTTGACTGCCGTGTTAGTTTAGGGATCGGATCCCATACGTCACATTTATGCATGATGCAAGCAGATAAAGTATGATGTCATGGTCTTGTTGTTTTATTTACTTACGAATTTACCTTTAGACGATGCAAATTAATTCGAATATTCGGTGAATATCCAATAAGCTAGGATGTTACAAACCAAATACGCGAATTAATAAGTATCTCCTTTTTATGATTAAAATTAATTATCATGCAAATTAGAATATTAAAAGTCACGTGAATGACAATTAAAAATGCATGTCACAGATACACATTCGAGCAATCATAAAAAAATCTAAGCTATGCACATATCGAAATCATATATTATATTTTATATTGGTTTTGAGGTTTGCAAGCTTTACGTTTTAGTCCTGATTTTTTTATATGCAATTGATTGAGTTTGAGATGTTCGTTTGAGATGAAATTTGGCAGAGAGGTATGAAACATGACTAATTTCATAATGGTAACTTAAAAATTGGTAAAGTTCTCTTAATTTCTATAATTTACAAATTGGTCCCTAAATTCGTATTTTGTGCAATTGGGTCCCTTATTGTTTTCCGATTGTTGTGATTTTTGAGTATGCCTATCTCAAGAGTATGCCTAGGTTTAATGTGCATCTAGACAAGTTTAAAAAGAAAAAAAGAGTCGTTAATCAAGGTTGAGTTTCGGGTTGACTTTGGTTTTCCCCGTGTAATCTTCGTAGTTCGGGTCAACCGTCTAGGCCGGGCTAAGGGGGTTACAGTATTGGTACGCCCAAGGGTCGTATCGGTACGACCCTACACTTTGGGACTCAAATTTGGATTAGCGTACCGGTACATGGGGGTGTATCGATACGCCAAAACCTCTCTAGAAATCTGAGACATTGACGAGATGTTGGCGTATCGGTACGAGTCTAGGGTGTATCGAAAAGGTCTTGTATCGTTGACCGTGTGAAGTTGACCAATGAGGGCGTATCGGTACGGTTAACCAGTGTACCGATACGGTCTCCCTGGGTTGACCTTGGGCAGTTGACCTAGTGAAAGTGTATCGATACCCTCTTCTAGTGTATCGATACGTCCTGCTTTAAAGGCTAAAATGGGTTGTTTAAATTTGCTTGTTTGATTGTTTCGCCTCGCTTGTTTCTTCCGTTGTCGTGGTTTCACATAGGATGAGTTAAAGCATCTAGACAAGATAATAAATAAAAGAAGTTTTTCTTGGGTCATTAACCGAAGTGGAGCCTTAACGGGTTTCGCCTCGGTTATCTCCGTTTAGCCCACTCGGACCGGTCAGTCGCCTAGACCGGGACGAGGGGGTTACACTTGTTGGTATCAGAGCCTGAGGTTTCCGATACCTCGGGCAAATAAGTGAGGTAAGTTAAATCCTTATATTGCAAGTGCATGGTGTTTGCTTGCCATGTAAGTATGTTTGCTTGCTTATCAAGTATGCCTTGATGCGTGCTGAATTGATCGTATGTGTGTGTTGTTTGAAGCATGTTGAGTAGAGTCCCATTGCTTCTATTACATCGAAAAAAAGGATTTTTTAGTGAGGGAAACATACTTGAGCCACTTCGACCCTTGCCCTTTCTAACCCTATCTTGTATGTTGTTGTGGTTGTAGTTGTTATCTATGAGCGATTATGTCGAGGCATAGAGGTAGACCGAGGTTGGTTCGTCAGGAACCCCGTGTTGCGGCTCCTGTTAATGAGCCGATGGCTGGAGTAGAGGCTCCTGTGGAAGAGTCTGCTGTTGGAGTCGGAGCTCATTCACCACCACCACCTCCTCAGTCTGATGTGGAAGGCGAGGCTGGAGCTGTGGGAGCGGGACCTCAGGTTGGCCAGGGTGGCCAAGGTCTTGCAAGAATAGACATGGCTTCGCTAGTTCAAGCTATAGCGGGAGCGTTTCAGGCTGCAGTTGCCGGAGCTCAGGCTGTAGCTCAGCCGAGAGGAGATGATGCTAGCTTACCGTTAGAGAGGCTTCGTAGCCTAGGAGTAGATGAGTTTAGGGGATCTATTCCTGAGAGATCAGAGTTGTGGTTGGAGAAGATAGTCCGTATTTTAGCTCAGATGGGATGTGTTGGGGCTCGTAAGTTGGGCTGTGTAGTCTCGTTTCTTCGGGGTGATGCTTATACCTGGTGGGTCACCATTACTACCGGCGTGCCTGAGGCCGAGATCAGTTGGAATTTTTTGAGACTGCTTTCAGAAAGAGGTATTTGGGCCCGAGATACTTAGATGAGAAGGAGCGGGAGTTTATGGCTCTTGTTCAGAGAGATGCAACAGTGGCAGACTATGAGATATGTTTTGTCTGACTAAGTCAGTATGCTCTAGAGTTGGTTCCTACTAAAAGGGACCTTTGTGATCGGTTCAGGTGTGGACTTCATGAGGAAGTCAAGAGGTACACCTTGGCTACTGATTATTCTGATTTTGATGTCTTGGTCTCTAGTGCCAAGGACATCGAGCATAGCTTGAGGCTGACCAAGCGTTTGGGGGGATCCAGTTCAGGGAAGAGGCACAACAACTTTAACCGTGGTGATGCCAAGAGGCATCGGGGCAGCGGACAACAGTTTGATCATAGGCGTGACAGTGGCCACCATGGTAGATGCCATCAGGGCTAGAGAGCTGGAGGGCGTTTGCCCGAGTGTGCCTATTGTGGGAGACAACATTCAGGAGAGTGTTGGGGAAACTATCATGCTTGCTGGAACTGTGGATCAAGAGACCACTTCAAGAGAGAGTGTCCGCATCAGGCGGCACATGCACCGATTCAGGCACAGACTCCTACGAGAGAGATCGACTATTCGAGAGGCCTTGGGCGCGGTCGTGGTTACTTCTAGCCGAGGGCTGATGCACCTAGGATAGAGGCACCAAGAAATCTTGCTCATGTAGTGGAAGTTCAGCTAGAGGCCGGTGGACCAGCTAGAGTCTACGCACAGAGAGAGGCAAGGAATGACACTGATGTGATAGTAGGTAATTTTGAGTTACAGTCCATGTCTTTGCTTTCCTTAGTTGATTCGGGTTCCACGCATTCTTACATTTTGAGTGAGCATGCAAAGAAGTTAGACATACCCGTTGAGATTTTAGATGTAGGAATGCATGTGACTAGTTCCTTTGGTGAGACAATTGTAGTTAGACGGATGTATAAGAGGTGTCCGTTGAAGATTCAGGGTCATGTGTTTCCGGTTGATATGATGGAACTTCCGTTCTACGGATTTGATATCATCTTGGGTATGGATTGGTTGGTTGAGCACAAAGCTAGTGTAGATTTTAAGACAAAGAGAATTTCGTTGAAGCTTTTTGATGACTACGAGGTAGTAGTAGTAGGCGAGAACGTTAAGTTCTTGTCGAACGTTGTGTCGGCTTTAGAGGCTCATAGGTTGATGGACTCCGATTGTGGGGCTTATTTAGCATACGTGATGAATCCGAATATGAGTGAGGTTAGACCGAAAGGTATCAGGACAATTTGTGATTATCCGGATGTGTTTCCAAAAGAGTTACCGGGTTTGCCTCCTGATAGAGATGTAGAGTTTGTGATTGAGACTATTTTAGGGTCTACTCCAGTTTCTATTGCTCTGTACCGTATGGCTCCGAAAGAGTTGAAAGAGTTGAAAGAGTTGAAAAGTCAACTTCAGGAGTTGTTAGACCGAGGTTTTATTAGGCCTAGTAGTTCGCCTTGGGGTGCTCCCGTGTTGTTTGTGAAGAAGAATGATAGCAGTATGAGGATGTGTATCGACTACAGGCAGTTGAACCAGTTGACAGTAAAGAACAAGTATCCGTTGCCTCGTATAGATGACCTGTTTGATAAGTTGAAAGGTGCCTTAGTGTTTTCGAAGATAGATTTGAGATCAGGGTACTATCAGTTGAAGGTAAAAGAATGTGATGTTCCGAAGACAACTTTTAGGACTAGATACGGTCATTATAAGTTCATTGTGATGCCGTTTGGGCTCACGAATGCACCAACAGCTTTCATGGACATGATGAATAGAGTTTACCGAGACTATCTAGACTGATTTGTAGTTGTTTTCATAGACGACATCCTTGTGTACTCGAGATCAAAAGAAGAACATGATGAGCATTTGAGACTTGTTTTGCAGAGATTGATGAGCAATCAATTGTATGCTAAACTGAGTAAATGTGAGTTCTGGATTAGAGAGGTTGTGTTTCTTTGCCATGTTGTGTCAACTGAAGGTATGAGTTGATCCAAAGAAGATTAAAGCTATTGTTGAGTGGAAACAACCTAAGTCAGTGACCGAGATTAGGAGTTTCCTAGGATTAGCTGGTTACTATAGGAGGTTCGTTGATGGTTTCTCTAGAGTATCTGCTCTGTTAACTAAATTGTTGCAAAAAAGAGTGAAGTTTGAGTGGTCAGATGCGAGACATAAGGCATTTGAGAAGTTAAAAGAAGCTTTGACGAATGCTCCAGTGCTAGTACAGCCAGTTTCGGGGAGAGAGTTCGTGATCTATAGCGATGCTTCCTACGTAGGTTTAGGTTGTGTTCTGATGCAAGAAAGGAGAGTTGTTGCCTATGCTTCGAGACAGTTGAAGGTGCACGAGAAGAACTACCCTACGCACGACATTGAGCTAGCAGCGGTTGTGTTTGCATTGAAGATTTGGCGTCACTACTTGTATGGTGAGAAGTGCACAGTTTACACTGATCATAAAAGCTTGAAGTATCTGATGACTCAGAGAGAATTGAACTTGAGAAAAAGAAGATGATTTGAGATGTTAAAAGACTATGATTTGACTATTAAGTACCATCCGGGTAAGGCAAATGTAGTGGCCGATGCGTTGAGCAGAAAAGTTGTAGTTGAGTTGCGAGCTATGTTTGCTAGGCTGAGTGTATCAGATGATGGTGGTTTGATTACAGAGTTGAAAGTGAAGCCTTCGTTGATTCAGATGATCAGCGAGAAACAGTTGCAAGACGTATCTTTAGTTCTCATGTTTAGGACATTGTAGAAGGTTGACCGAAAGAGTATAGTTTCAGTGTTGAGAATGTGTTGTGTTTTAAAGACAGAGTTGTAGTACCTGAAGATGTTGAGTTGAGACGTATGATTCTGAGTGAAGCACATTCGAGTCCTTTTTCTATGCATCCGGGCAGTACTAAGATGTACCGAGATCTGAAGAATGACTATTTCTGGTTTGGTTTGAAGAAGGATGTAGCCGACCATGTGAGCCATTGCATGGTTTGTTAGAGAGTAAAAGCAGAACATCAAGTTCCTTTAGGTTTGTTACAACTTTTTAAAATTCCAAAATGGAAATGAGAGAGAATCACTATGGACTTTGTGTCAGGGTTACCATTGTCTCCTTCGAAGAAGAATTCTGTTTGGGTGATTGTTGATAGATTCACTAAGTGCGCTCATTTCTTAGCAGTGAACACCACATATTCATTAGACAAGTTGACAAATTTGTACATCCACGAGATTGTGAGGCTACATGGAGTTCCGAAGTCTATTGTATCAGACAGAGATCCGAGATTCACAGCGAGGTTCTGGAGTTGTTTACATAGTGCACTAGGTAGCCGTTTGCATTTCAGTACCTCATATCATCCGCAGTCAGATGGTCAGTTAGAGTGAATGATACATGTATTAGAGGATATGCTCCGTTGTTGTAGGATTGACTTCCAGGGTTCTTGGGAGAAGCATTTACCCCTAGTCGAGTTTGCTTACAACAACATTTATCAGGCTAGTATCCAGATGGCTCCTTATGAGGCAATGTATGGTAGACGATGTAGAACTCCGATCTGTTGGGCCGAAACGGGTCAGAAATTATTACCTATGTCAGATTTGCTTAAAGGGACTACTGATAAGATGAAGTTGATTTGTGACCGTTTGAAAGCAGCTTCCGATTGTTAGAAATCTTACGCAGATTTGAAAAAAAGAGATTGAGTTTTCAGTGGGTGAGAAAGTGTTTCTGAAAGTATCTCCGTGGAAGAAGGTAATGCGATTTGGCCAGAAAGGCAAGTTGAGTTCGAGGTTTATCCGTTCGTATGAGATAGTTGAGCGGATTGGGCCAGCAGCTTACCGTTTGAGATTGCCTTCAGAGTTAGAGAAGATCCACGATGTTTTCTATGTGTCGATGCTTAAGAGATATAGATCAGATCTATCTCATGTTATGCCCATTGAGGAGATAGAACTGAATCTAGATTTGTCTTACAGTGAAGAACCAGTTGAGATACTTGCTTCTGATAGCAAGGTGTTGTGTGGTAAGACCATAGAGTTGGTCAAGGTGTTGTGGCGACATAGAGGTGTGGAAGAGGCCACGTAGGAGAAGAAAGCTGATATGCTTGAGCAGTTTCCATACTTGTTTTCGTCAGGTAATTTTGGGGACGAAATTTCTTAAGTGGGGGAAAGTTGTAACACCCGGGTTTGGGGGTCGGGTGAATTAAAATATTAAAAAAATGTTTCAAGTTTTCCTTTTTCTATTTAAAATTTATCTAATATGTTGGACCCGGTTTTAATTTAAAGCCCAAATATCAATGTATTTTAGAATATTGGATGATGGCCATTTTCATTAATGGCAGTTTTGTAATTACTTGGTCTTGTAAAATAAAAAACCTTTTTTATTTCAAACACCCAAATGACTATCATCTTCTACCTCCCAAAGCAAAACCAACATGAAACCCCTCCCCTCCATTGAAGTTGCTATTCCATCTCTTAATTTCTTCATCTTTGAGGATTTTTGAAAGGTAATTTTGTTTATGACTTGTCCTCACCTTCCTCTTCATGTCTATACCTTTAGTTATCATTAAAACCCATTGCTTTGAGTTTTGAGTTTTTCAAGTTCTAAGTTAAAAATCCAAACTTTATTGTCCATTGTTAAAGCTTTTGATTTCTTATCATTAGATATGTTATTGGTAGCCCAAATGGTCCAACACATATTATTTTTACTTGATTTTATTAAGAAATTCGGATATGGGTTTGTTGGGGGGTTTTAGAAGGGTTTAAAGATGAGTTTTGGGGCTGTTTAGTGTGTGAATTTGATGGCTGTTGATTAAGTGATGTTTGAGGGTTGTTTTGGGTGTAATAGATGACACTTTGGAGGATGGAAATATGGTTTTCTGGTTTGGCTTTTGGGCAGCTCGAAAATGGCACTTGATCAGTGCATAAAAGTTTAAATTTTACCCATCATTTATCCTTATTTTTGCTGCACTCAAGCATGTTTAACTGCATTTTAGGTTAAGTTTTGCATCAACATCACATTTAGATAAAACTGCACAGATACTGCTAAATTTGGTTACTTTTGCAGGTATCTGCTGTGACAGCATCCAGGGCAGCAGTCGTGACAGCATCCAGGGCAACAGTCGTGACAGCACCCAGGGCAGCAGTCATGACAGCACCCAGGGCAGCAGTCGTGACAACATCCAGGGCAACAGTCGTGGCAGGCGCTGGGCAGTGATGCAGAAAAGCTGGATGAGCAGTCAAGGAGAACGATGCTGCCATGGTCGCCGCCGTGACAACAAAGGACGACAACAGTTTTGAGGAGAAGAAGCAAAGTGGGCCTCGACAAAAAGAGAAAATTAAGCCCGTCTGTCGTGGAATACCACTATATTTTCCCAAGCCCTAGATTAGAAGGAATGCCAAGCCCAAAGTTCAAGGAGAGAAAATCCCAAGCAAGAAGGAGGACGATTTAAAGTTAGATTCTCTGAAGATTTAGTCTTTATTAGAGTTGTACTTTAATTTAAATTTGTATTCTTGCTATTTTAGAAAACTTGGACCCAAAGCCTATATAAGGGCATGTATTTCGACCTAGGAAGGACAACACTCATCTCTAGCCTTCTTCCCAAAACCCTAGCCGTTTTCATCCTCTCATCATGTTCTAAATTCCCCTTAGGGCCACGGGTTGTTTTGTAAAGTAGTTGCAAGGGTTGCTTTTGTTTTAGGAATTTTCAGTTTAATAAAATAAACTTCAAGTTCTCTTACTCTGGTTATTAACATCTTGTAAGAGTATCAGGAGAGCATTGCGAGGTTATCTATTTACTTAATATCAGGAGAGTTAAGTATACGAAAGGAATAAGTGCGAGTTCTCTAGTTTATAGTTGAACTATCTCGGACCTAGGGATAGGACGAGGTTAAGTGGCTAAAGAAGAATTCAACAACATCAGTGTTCATCCTTCGATTCACGCCGGGAGGTATCATCCAAGACGTGTTCATCGACATACTTGGACCTAGGGATAGGCCAAGGCACAACAGGGATTCTTGCCAAGCTTGAAGTACAGAGTTGTGTGTTCGCTGCCACAACAAGCAACAGACTGCCACCGCAACAGGTGCTGCCGCGACGAGAACGACGACAAAGCAGATTTTCCTAAACTCAGCAATACCTACACTACTGAGCAATTCAATACCAGCCCATTCTCTCTATCTTTATTTCTTTAATCTTATTTTAAGTATTCTTTATTATTTTCGTGACAATATCTTAATCTATTTTTCCCCTTGTGCAGATAGCGAAGGAAAGGGTTAGCCTAGTCCTTGTGGAGACGATATCCGATACTCTAGTATCACTTTATTACTTGCGACGTGTACACTTGCACTCAATTGTGATAAAAACTTTTACACGCAACAATTTTTTGGCGCCGTTGCCGGGGACTGGCAACACACTCTTACCCTAGCTTCTGCACTTTTCTTTTCTTTTTTCTTTTTCTTTTTCTTTTTTCTTTTTCTATTTTTATCAAAAAAACTCGGGTGAAATACATGTTTAAGGAACATCAACATGCCAGGAAAAATCATTCGAGAGCTGATGTGGGAAAGTTCTTGCAATTACCGTAAAGGTAATCATGCTTTCGAAAGTCGTCCCTATTTTTTCGGTGAATATATAGACAACCAACGATGGAACCAACAAGAACAAGATATGCTGCCACAACAGCAACAGGGAAAACAAATGCCGATGCCGCAACAGCAAAATTTTTTATGGTACGATCAAAACCCACAAATTTTTTTATACCATAACAGTTTTGCTGTAGAACCCGACATGCCCTGGCAATGTCATCATCCTCAAGAGCAGTCAAAATCCTTAGAAGACACAATGCAAGCCTTCATGGCACTCACTCAAGAATTGTCAGCTTCTATGGACAGAAGTATCGCCAAGATGGATGAAATCTTGAGCAGACCAGTCCTCATTCATGCCACGGATGAACCTAAAATCCTAAGGAAAGATGACGAGGATGCCCATGTGAAGGAATACCCAACACATGATGGGTTTGAGCAACAACTTGCCATGACAATGATCGAGGAGCCGGAATGGAGCAACACCGCAACAACGCTGAGTGAAATTCAAGAGAATGTCACGGCAGCAACTACATCCGAAGAAAACTCTCAACCCACTACCTCAGTTATGCCCGACCAAGATTGCACACATCCATCCATGTCATGGCACTCGTACGACCACCTAGAAGAGCTACCCAATGACAATGCCTCGCCAATGGAATATGAGCAGGTAATAAACGAACATGTTGAATTCTTCAAAAACTCACAAATTCCATTGCAGGTATTAGAGGAACCAACACCGGTGGACTCAGAATCATCAAAGTCTCTACTGATGGAGATCTACGAGTGGTCAACAGAATTTGATATAGAGAGTGATGGCACTTACCAATGTCCCATTGACCTGCAAAGTAACCTGACAACGGACTGTCAAAATAACTGGCTGCCGCAGCAGCAAACACGACAGCAAGGGCTACATTCAACCACAACAACATTCAACGAAAACAAGGTAAGTTTGTGGTCGAATGTCAATTTGATTTTTTCTAATCATATATTCATGCCCTTAGAAACATTTCCAAGAAGGGAGGACTTCATGGACTACAAAGGGAAGAGAAAGAAAGAAGCCCCCACCATGTCAATAATCACCAGATGGAGGGTACAGATGGACTTCAAGAAGTACCGGAAACGACCACTCAAGCATCAATAGAACAGGAAGCAGTTACTTTAGGAGATGCTCCTCAAGGCACTCCTAATTTAACTTAATTTATTTTATTATATTTTATTTTTATCTTATTTTATCTTTATTGTTTTAGGAATTAGAAATTTGATATTAGTTTTTAGTTTGTTTGTGTTATTAGGTAAACAAAGAGAACCCTTGCAATGACGATACAAGCAACCCGAAGAAGCTCTGCCTACACCCCTACCGCGGCAGCACTCATACTCCCTGAGATGAATTCCAAAGTGATTGCCGCCAACAGCAGTGAAGATAGTGATGCAAGGAAGAAGGCAGCCTCCGCGTCTCCAACTCCCAGGGCAGCACCCACAGCTCATCCGACAAAGTTTAAGGAGACTGCCCGCCGACAGCTCCTCATCCAAAGCTCCAACAGCAGCAACGACAGCCGTACAACTTAAGTTTTCTTTTTCCTTTTCTCTGCCGCCTGCTGTATATATTATCTTTTTGTGATGTTTCACTTTTTTGTCATTTTTATTTTATGTTTTTCATTTTTATGTCTTGTGTCATGCATTGAGGACAATGCAATCCTTGAGTTTGGGGGTAGGCAGTCCTCCTAATTATTAATATAATATTGCATTTAGTTTTAATTGTGTCGCATTTATTTTTATGCAAAAAAATGAAATATTGAAGATTTTGGCTTAAGTCTTTGAACTGAACATACCTACCGTGACAACTCTGTCGTGGCATCGCCTTTAGGATAGTTTTAGGAGCAGTTTAGAGCCTTTCTATAGTTCTAAAATTTAAACACCAATTGTGACTGTTATACTGCCTATAACTCTACTAGTTAACTAGAATAGGAAGCTTAGCACTTGAATAGCCCCTAGAGGTGCCTAACACTGGCTCTAGGAAAAGAAGTTTAGCAAAATAGACTCAATAGCCCTAGAGGTGCCCGAAACCGGCTCTAGGAAGTTAGCTAGAGGTGCCCAAAACTGGCTCTAGTGAAACTTAAGCTTAAAAAAATCGAGTCTAAAAAAATTAAAGGAGCATAAGAAGTGCCTTCAAAAAGATAAACTTTGGCATAAAAATTCAAGTTAGAAGCTGGAATATTCTAGTGAAACTAAGGGAGTCTTGGCATATAATTGTTCACAAGCATGCACACACTGCACGAGGACTATAGCAAGATTCCAGACGAATTTTAAATTACCCGAAAATGTGCTGCTATCAATAGAGAATGAATGAAAGGTAAGGGAAAGTTCACTGTTTTAAGCCAAAACAAAAAATATTTTTCTTTTAGGTCTGAATTGCTTGAGGACAAGCAAAGATTCGATTTTGGGGGTGTGATCAGTGCATAAAAGTTCTATATTTTACCCATCATTTATCCTTATTTTTGCTGCACTCAAGCACGTTTAACTGCATTTTAGGTTAAGTTTTGCATCAACATCACATTTAGATAAAACTACACAGATACTGCTAAATTTGGTTACTTTTGCAGGTATCTACTATGACAGCATCCAGGGCAGCAGTCGTGACAACATCCAGGGCAGCAGTCGTGACAGCACCCATGGCAACAGTCGTGACAGCACCCAGGGCAGCAGTCGTGGCAGGCGCTGGGCAGTGATGCAGAAAAGCTGGATGAGCAGTCAAGGAGAACGATGCTTCCATGGTCGCCGCCATGACAACAAAGGACGACAACAGTTTTAAGGAGAAGAAGCAAAGTGGGCCTCGACAGAAAGAGAAAATTAAGCCCGTTTGTCGTGGAATACCACTATATTTTTCCAAACCCTAGATCAGAAGGAATGCCAAGCCCAAAGTTCAAGGAGAGAAAATCCCAAGCAAGAAGGAGGACAATTTAAAGTTAGATTCTCTGAAGATTTAGTCTTTATTAGAGTTGTACTTTAATTTAAATTTGTATTCTTGCTATTTTAGAAAACTTGGACCCAAAGCCTATATAAGGGCATGTATTTCGACCTAGGAAGGACAACACCCATCTCTAGCCTTCTTCCCAAAACCCATTCGTTTTCATCCTCTCATCATGTTCTAAATTCCCCATAGGGCCACGGGTTGTTTTGTAAAGTAGTTGCAAGGGTTGCTTTTGTTTTAGGAATTTTCAGTTCAATAAAATAAACTTCAAGTTCTCTTATTCTAGTTATGAACATCTTGCAAGAGTATCGAGAGAGCATTGCGAGGTTATCTACTTACTTAATATCAGGAGAGTTAAGTATACGAAAGGAATAAGTGCGAGTTCTCTAGTTTATAGTTGAACTATCTCGGACCTAGGGATAGAACGAGGTTAAGTGGCTAAAGAAGAATTCAACAACATCAGTGTCCATCCTCCGATTCACGTCGGGAGGTATCATCCAAGACGTGTTCATCGACAGACTTGGACCTAGGGATAGGCCAAGGCACATCAGGGATTCTTGCCAAGCTTGAAGTACAGAGTTGTGTGTTCGCTGCCGCGACAAGCAACAGACTGTCGCCGCGACAGGTGCTGCCGCGATGGGAACAACGAAAAAGCAGATTTTCCTAAACTCAGCAATACCTACACTACTAAGCAATTCAATACCAGCCCATTCTCTCTATCTTGATTTCTTTAATCTTATTTTCAAGTATTCTTTATTATTTTCGTGACAATATCTTAATCTATTTTTCCCCTTGTGCAGATAGCGAAGGAAAGGGTTAGCCTAGTCCCTGTGGAGACGATATCCGATACTCTAGTATCACTTTAGTACTTGCGACGTGTACACTTGCACTCAATTGCGATAGACATTTTTACATGTAACATCACTTTTGGGGTTGTCTTTAGCTTGAATTCGTGTGATTTATGCTTGGATTGTTTTCCGGGTTTGCTACAGTGATTTGTGGACTGAAATGTGGTTGTTTTGATTGTGTTGGATTGTTTAGAAGCAAGGAATTGTGTTGGTGAAGCCTCATGAATGAATCCAGATAGCTTGGTGGATTGATCGGCTAGAGTTGTTGAGCTTGGAGTAGTCGGTGAGTGGTTCTTTGGTCTTAAATTGGTTTTCAAATGTTGGTTCGAGCATGTGGACCTAGGTCGGGCTTGGTAAACCCACCTAGAGTTGGGATTAGATTGGTAGTCTAATCCCAAGCTTTATCTAGAGACCTATGGTTGAACTTATGAATATTGTGTAGTTATGCCTCTTGTTTCATATTAATTGTGATTTATGTTGTTATGTATATAGTGATATACATGTGTGTTGAGGCATGGTGTTTTATGCATTGTGATATGCATGTGTTTGATGAAATGTGAGTACATGATTGTAAATCATGGTGGCTACGTGCTAGGCACGAGAAATGGTAAGAAATTTGTGTTATGATGAGATTGTGTTGAGATAGTATTGGCACTAATATGCTTGGGTACAAATGATCGATCATTAGGATGTTTAGTGTGCACACGAGTGTCTAAATGCGCGCGTGATCTTGGTGATGGTAGTCATCAAGATGGACTACGAGTACGCTCGAAAATCTTCTTTTATATGTTAGTCAGTGATGAGTGGAATCCCATCGTCGGGGCGTGAGTATCAGTGGAATTCCCCCCACGTGAAACGGTGATAAGTGTAATCCCACCGTAAGGTAATGGTTGAGTTGTTAGATGTGAGTTCCAACAGTTGTTATCCGCGTATTCGGGTCATAGCTAGGTGCCAATACGTTTTGTTGAATATGTATCCATATGGTTGTATATTGGATGTGGACATGTTGAGCATGGCATGACATTTGATTATATGTTCATGCATTTTTTATATTTGACTCATGTGGTTTCGAAGGTAAGAAAATATGCATTCTTTCTTGGTTTGTTGCTCGTGCTTGGACCATGCATTGTCGATGTTTGTTTTATGAGCTTACCCTCACTAAGCTTTATGCTTACGCTCTCTTTTGTTCGACAATGCACACCTTAGTTCGTGGGTTGCTTGTGCAAGGAGAGGGCCTCCAAGTGTGCTAGTTGTGCTTTTACTATCATCAAGTATGAACTCTTAAGTAATTGATGTAATAGTAAAGCAATGTGGATTTGTGTTAGGAGCTTGTTTAGACTCCTTTGATATGTGGTGTTTTGGTTGTGGCTGTTCGCGCCATGTATATTGGCCTTGTGCCCTTACCTCTATGCTTGTATGACATGTTTATGGTTGGATCTTTAGTTTCTTCTATGATATGCTATGAGGATGTTGTTGTTGCTCCTTGCTCGCTAAAATGTCTCGTATGTTGAATTCTTGGTTAGTAAATGTTGTATGTATGCTTGTTTATGGCTAGGCGAGTCTTAAATCGCATCTAGAGTTGAGTCTTAGTGTCTTTAGCTGCAAATTTGAGTGTTGCAGTGCAGGGCGTATCGGTACGGCCCTACACTTTGGGACTCAAATTTGGCTTAGCGTACCGGTACACGGGGGTGTATCGATACGCCAAAACCTCTCTGGAAATCTGAGATATTGACGTATCGGTACGGGTCTAGGGTGTATCGGTACAGTCTTGTATCGTTGATCGTGTGAAGTTGACCAGTGAAGGCGTATCGGCACGGTCAACCAGTGTACCGATACAGTCTCCCTGGGTTGACCTTGGGCAGTTGACCTAGTCAAGGCGTATCGATACCCTCTTCTAGTGTATCGATACGGCCTGCTTTAAAGGCTAAAATGGGCTATTTAAATTTGCTTTTTTGATTATTTCGCCTCGCTTGTTGCTTCCGCTGTCATGGTTTCACATAGGATGAGTTAAAGCATCTAGACAAGATAATAAATAAAAGAAGTTTTTCTTGGGTTGTTAACCGAAGTGGAGCCTTAACGGGTTTCGCCTCGGTTATCCCCGTGTAGCCCACTCGGACCGGTCAGCCGCCCAGACCGAGACGAGGGGTTTATATTGGTTTTCTTCGTTTACATGTGTCGACGTGGTGGACGCCGAGGAGGAGGGAACCGACTAGACGACGTGGAGCGATCCTAGCCGTCAATAAAGGATCTGGACGATTGCGAGGGATTCCAAAAGGCGCGCGTGAGGGAGCTGGAGTGTCGTGCGTGCGAATTGAACGCGCGCGTGAGTGATTTCAGGGGTTGCCTGTAGGTGCATGGTGGATCTGGAAGTTTCCCTGCGTTGATCCAGACTGTTGGTGCCGATATTGATCTGACGGCATCGATGTAGCGACTGCACAAAGAAGAGAGAGGCATCAAACTAGGGTTTAGCTTAATTGAACTTGGGTCTGTTAATGGGCTTGTAATATATATGTATAATATTTTGGTTTGAGCTTTTTAATGTTCTGTAAATGGACTCTTAATAATAAATTTGGGCTTATTTATTTATAGTTGGGCATATATACTTATTTGTTTTTTTTGAATTTTCAGATTTGTTTCAAAACACTAACAACAATAATAATAATGATAATAAATTAACATCATAAGATGGTAAGATAACATAATATATTAGTAATGTTTATGATTTTTTTTCTTTCAATCGAATAAGAATGACCAAACAATAAAAAATAGCATCACACACACATATATATATATATATTACTAATAATATTTTTGTTTGTGTTTTAGTCTTTTTAATCATACTATATAGTTAAGATATGTAAACGAAGCCCATTATTGCAAAACATAGAATGGATTAACACCCAGACAAAATTAGTGATTACAATATATTTTAATACTAGATAATTATTTTAATTATCAAACACTATTAATATATATATATATATATCCCTAAAGAAACCTAATTAAAATAGAATCAGATTCTACATATTTAACTGTATTCGATTAAATATATTGTATATTTAATGAATTCAAATTAAAGTAGAATCAAATTCTACATATTTAATTATATTCTGTTAAATATATTGTATATTTAATGAATTCGAATTTAATTAGAATTAGGTTTTTGAATGCTATATAAAGGCATAAAGTCTAGCAGCCATAGTATGCTTTTTCGAAAAACCTGTCTAACAGCTAGAGAAGAGAAAATATTGTTCGTTTCGTTTGGGTGGACTGCGTAGAGGTCGGAACGCTATTGTAACGACTCAAATTCGATTTGGTTTATCCTAAATCCCTAAGGATATCAAGATACCAGATTTATTAAGGTAATATTTTATCCCTATTTATCCCGAATTCGTCCCTTGTACATGGATCAATGACGAAATTTGCTGGATAATTTTTCGTTGCGCCATGGGGTGTACCGTCATTTCCCAACAGTAAGTTAGTTCTTCAATTTACTTAACTATCAACACTTACTTACACCGGTGTAAGTTAGTTCTTCAATTTACTAAACTATCAACACTTATTTACATCGATGCAAGTCAGTTCTTCAATTTACTAAACTACCAACACTTTCTTACACCAGTGTAAGTTGGTTATTTTGATTGATATCTCTCATTCTTTTGATTCCAAGACTCATTTTGTTATTCAAGATATCACCCAAACAAGATAATACAACATTCCAGTAATGTATTAAGTAATGCAACATTTCAGGAATTTTATTCCCAGAGGTAATAATATATTTCGTGAACCAAACGTATCCTAAATGCAATATGCTTTCTATTCACATTAAGTATAAAAGGAAACTATATGCATCTAAACAAAAGAAACTCTCTCATTAATAACCATTAATAACACACATCTTGATACACCAAGTGAAAAATTTGATATATATAAACAAAATAAAACTGTTTTATCTACCTAAACAGTTTCAATAATACATATCTTGATACACTAAATGAACCAAACCAGTTTGATATGTGTAAACAAAATAAATTGTTTTATCTACTCTAAACAGTTTCTTCTAAACAAACAAAATGCTTGACACATTGTTTTCATTTGCGTAAATAGTTTTAATATAGACAATACAACTAACAACACAAAACAAGTAACAGCTTAATTCTATGGTCTTCATATGGTGAGTTTAGGAAGAGGCCTCTTAATGCCGAGCTTCGGTAGTCTTGCTTGTGGAGGAACAATGGAAGTTCCACCAAGTTGAAAAGATGTTGAAGATGATGATTGGTGTGAAATTTTACCACCAAAGTTTCTCATTGGTGGTGTTGAAGCTGACTGTGAATTTGGAGCAACTGAATTTGTATTTCTGGCTGCAATAGATGGCCTTGTGTTAGGTCGAGAAAGTAACACTTGACTTGGTCTTTCTGACTGCTAAAAAGAAATGCAAATAGTTTAAAAAAATCTACTAAAAAATTTTAAAAAAATGAATTTAATATTTATAAACAGAAACTTACATTTAAAATTCACTTAGACTTTTCAAGCCACTGAAAAAAATCATATTGATTCTGGACAACAATACAAAATCAAACTCGTAACAATAGAAAAAGAGAGAAGATATAAGAATTTCATAGAGAGATAGAAGTCGCCTTTTTTTATTTAGAACACTCATTAAATTTTATTCCTTTACTTCAAGGTTGAATGGAAATACAAATCATAGCTCTCTTTCCGCAATCACAAAGCGCAACCCTTGAATTGTAATGAAGCTTTGAACTTTCACTCGACAACCTTCAGAAAATCAAACTAGAAATGATCTAGGGTTTTTTTTTTGCTTAAGTGCTTTTTCAGAAAGGAGGAACAAGAAAAGAGTGGGGGGGTGGGGGGGGGAGATGGTGAATAGGTTTAAGCGTGATTTACATTAGGTTAAAAGTAAAAATTTTAATTTACTTAATTTTATTTTTATTTTCAAAAAATCTTTTTAAGATAATAAAAAACCTGCCACATGGCAATTTTTTATTTGATAACGGTGCAAATTTAACGTTCGTCGCGAAAAATTTTAAACTAAATTACGAAATAAAATGTTAGGCACCAAAATCACCCAAAATAAAGGTTAGGCCTCAAACTAGAAAAAAATATAGAATGGGCTCCTTTTTTACTATTAAGCCTAATTAATATGGGCCTAAGCATATGTCAAGATGTAGACTTAACTTTAACATAATATGCCGGTCTTATTTGCTAAGCAAAATGCCAGATGTCAGGCCTCACTCGCTAGGACCAGAAAAAAATTTAAAAATAATAATTCAACTGGTTTTATTTGGATTATAAACACAAACTATGTACAACCTTAGTCAAATATAAAGTGATATATTAATTTTAAATTAATATATATGAAGAATTTTGATTTTTTTTCAATTATATATGTAAAAATTATTTATGTATATTCGTATTCGTTTTAAGAAATAATAAAATTTATTTATTTTTATATCAAACAGATTAACGTAAATAATATTAAACAATAATAATTTTAGTAATTTGTGAAAATTGAATTAAATTTAAACTTCAAGTATATAATTTCACAAAATTCAAGTTTATGTATCACGTTATATATTTTACTAAAATTTATATGTAATTTAAAATTTTATCTTGTTTAATTTTGGTTCAAATAATGATCTAATAAATTTGGTACTCATCAACTACATTTGATTCTCGATAAGCATGCTTCGTTGTAATATTTCAATTAGAAAATGTGATTCCGGTTGTGAATAAAATAAAGAAGAACAAGAATAAGAACAAAGAACAAGAAGAACAAAGAGATGAGAGAAAGAGGAAGAATCGTATTATTCTCAAAAACTAGAATTGTGTACAATGCCTTCTTTATAGGCATAAGAAGTACATAATACATTAAAATCTAATTAATAGAGATAATATTCCTAATGATAAATAAATCAAACTCCTTAGATAAAGTTCTAATCATGATAGACATCCACATAGACAAATATTCATAACACTCCCCTTGGATATCTATGAAAATAATGTGCCTCGTTAAAACCTTACTAAGATAAAAACCCAGTGGGAAAAAATTCATTAGTGAAGGAAAAAGAGTACACACATCTTTGATACGCATAACATGTTGCCTCATTAAAAACCTTACCAGGAAAACTCATTGGGACAAAACCTCGGTTAAAGAAAAAAGAGTGCAATGCGTATTTAATATCCCTCATGAAAACACCACAAAAGATTTTTTAATCTTCATAATTCAATCTTGAATACTTTTTCTAAAGATCGCGAGGGATGAAACTTTGGAGTAATATGTTTCATGGTGTATCCACCTTTCATTATCTCTACACAAGATAGCATTTGTATCATATCTTGTGAAAGTAAACTACATATTTTCTGGATATGTTGGGTCAATGGTCTTAGCCAAACATATTTTTGGTTTGCCTCGTGCATAATATTATTTCTTCAAGATTTGAGGAGGCATCGACGAATACTTGAAGATCTAAAGGTAACGATCTTTGTATATTCATAGATATTTCTTGACCAACTAATATATGGTGCTTCAAGACAAAGAAAATATATTATTATCTTTATTCACATCCAACAAACATACAATTATTGGAATACTCAATAGATATGCTTTATCTATATTGAATCTTCTTTAAGATTCTTTCAGCTTATGTCCATTCATAGACAAAAACACATATTTAAGTGCTCGATCTTTAGGTCGAGACAAAACCACATTTCAAGATTCTTTTTCTCAAATACTTTCATCAAATGCTTTGAAAGTTCTTCACGAGTTTCCAATTTGAAGCTCTTTAGGTGTTTTAAAGAAATTCAAATTATTATAATGAATCTTGATCCAAGTCTCCTTTATAAAATACATAAAGAAATCTGATCATTCTTGCAACATTTCCTCAATTAGTACTCACTAAGGCGATTATACCAAATGCGCCAAAATATTCAATGAGACATGTCTAAATAAATTTCCTCAAAAATTTCCAAATGCTTCTAACATTTTAAATCCTTTAAGGATAAATAGGGCTACAAAAATAATTAGACGTATGTAATATATTTCATAACTGCCAAATTAATTGCATCCACCATGAAGTAATTAAAACTCTTCATAAATCATAAGTCAAGTCGTATTTACGACTATGTATTTGTTCCTCACTTGCATTACACCTTTAGGTGTTTGGACTGCTAGTCCAAATACTTCACTTTTGGAAGTTCAAAGCGTCTTTCTATATTGGTCAGTCATTTCAACATCTATAGATTCTTATACAAGATCCTCGTTTTCTTTCTTTACTTCTATATAAGTATTCTATGTAAAATAGTTTGCAAAATTTTTGTCGACAACTTTTCTATTTTCGTTTCATTCTCGTAGTGACATAACTCATCGAGATCTCTTCAAGATTTCAATCTTTATTTCAGGTACCTGAAAGTCTTCTAGAGTTTTATTATTAGTTATGTCCCGAGTCTCTTCAGGAGCACCCACCTCCAATATATGACCATCTCATATTACTTTTCATTTACGAGAATTTTGATCATTGAAACCATTTCAACTATCATGCTTCAGGCATGATTTACATCCTCTTGCTCTAACATGTAATTTAAACTTAGAGCATTTCAGCTGGTATATGAGACTTAATTACTCTCATTAGATCAGTAAATATGTCTGGCAGTTGAAATGTAATAACATGAATTATCTTATGAACTTCTAGTTCATATACGAGGATCTAGATAATGATAATTCATTTTTCTCTATCCAGCTAATTATTATCTCCCCCTAATGTTGAGAAAAATCATGTCATAAACGATTCTCCAATTAATGTTTTAGAATTTAAACATAAAATGAGACTCATACACAATATATATTCTCAACCCTTTTTATTTACCCATTTTGTGCGTTGTGGTAGAGCAACTCAACAATATATCGCACATTCAAAAATTATAAAATTGAAAATGTATGGCTTCTGACCAAAAACCAATCATAACAGGGAGTTTATTATAACTCGTTGGCTTGATGTGTATAAGTGCTTCTATATGGAAATACCATATAACTAATAATTGTTTTGTTCTCATAGTTTAGCTATTAAAGAGGAGGTATTCAATAGAAATCTTGCTAAACTATGTTTTTCATAATCAATAGGCTTCGTATCAACTGATATAGCCTAAAATATAAGCCCACTAGCTTTTGCAAGACGAATAGTCTAATTGCATAATCTGAATCTTTTATAATCGATCTCACAAACTTTTGGTTGTAAGTTGATAAAACAATGTAGATGTATCTACTAAAATCATATAAAACTTTCCACATTTGTGGATATATAGGCCCATATTTCATTCAGATATCGCCACAACATTCAAAGTCTTCAGAGACATAATTTATGCTTGAAGTGATCATCGAAAAGCTGAATCTAAGACGCTCTTGCATTTGATATCCGAGCATCCTATTATGTTTTTCTTTTGATTAGAATTTTGGTTTCAAGGTTCTGTATATTAACCAAAAAATCCATTCTTCATTAGAATGACGACCATCGAATTGACATATTTCAAAACAAAGAAATTACTTGAGAGATAAATGCGTCGCCGTCAGTGGAGACCAAATTGAGGGATACTACATAATGTGGGATGATGAAGGGCCATTGGGGCATCATTATCCATGGGCAACATGGGCTTCTGCGCATGAGACTTCGAATCAGAATAGGTGGGAGATGGCATACAGCTTGAAAGTACTTGATTAATGATTATAATTGCTACTAAGGTCATTGGACTCAGGGAATGAGCAACAATAGACGAGAGCAAAGTTTGTCAAGACATGTGACTGATGAGTGGTTGTAGTCCCAAGATGATGACCACCAACCCTAAAGAGCGGAAACGAGCTAAAGCCATGCATCTTTGCATTCTCATGGCCATACGCATCTTTGCATCATGAAATATGCTCATGCATCATTGATAGTTAGACATCCCTATGTTATGGGCATGCTAACTCATGCCATCATAGCATTGCGCTTTTTTTAAGCAGTTATTTGAAGATTGAAAAAGGGGTGGATCTATGGATCTACGAGAAGAGAAATGGATCTCAAGAATCCTTTAACTTGTATTAAGGTTTTTTAATCCCTCATTTCTATCATTCCTAAAGGATTTTTCTCAAAAATCAAATTTCTCAATTTCATTCCTTCCTAAAGGATAATTTTTCTTAAAATTCCAATTTCTCAATTTTATCCTTCCTAAATGATGTTTTTTGTAAAATTCTTAATTTCTCAATGTTATCCTTCTTAAAGGATGTTTTTCTCAAAATTCATTCCTCAATTTATTCCTTTCAAAAGGATATTTTTCTCAAAAATTTAAATCCCTCAATTTTGTCCTTTCCAAAAGGACGTTTTCCTCAAAATTCAATTTCTCAATTTTATCCCCCTTGGAATGTTTATTTAAAAATTCAGGTTTCTTGGTTTTTAAATTAAAAGAAAAGAAAAAAAGAATGAGAAAAAAGAAAAAGAACGAGAGGAAATAAGAAGAAAGAAATAGAAAAAGAAGAAAGAAAAGAGAGAGAGAGAGAAGAAAATAAAAAGAAAAGAAAAGGGAAGGAAAAGAAGAAAGAAGAAAAACGAGAAAAGGAAAAAAAAAGAAGAAAAAAGAAAAAAAAAGAAAAAGAAAAACGAGAAAAGAAAAAAGAAAAAAAGAAGAAGAAAAAAAGGGAATATGAGAAGAAAGAAAGAAGAAAAAGAAGAAGAAAAGAAACCCACAACAATAGATTTTTCGAGCAAGAGAGACAAATAATCATAGCTCGAGGTGAAGAATTTCAGACTCACCATAATTAGGATTTCCGAGCAAGAGAGGCAAATACTCGTAGCTTAAGGCGAAGAATTACAGACTCGCCATATCTAACTTTTCGAGCAAGAGAGGTAGATACTCATAGCTCAAGACTCAAGGTGAAGAATTTCAGACTCACCGTAATCAGGATTTCCAAGCGAGAGAGGCAGATACTCATCACTCAAGACTCAAGGTGAAGAATTTTAGGCTCACCGTAATCAGGATTTTCGAGCGAGAGAGACAGAGACTTGCAACTTGAGGTGAAGAATTACAAACTCACCAAAATCAGGACTTCTGAGAGAAAGAGATAGACACTCAAAGCTGAAGGCGAAGATTTCAAATTCTCCAGGTTAAGCAAAGAAGAGAGATACTCAAAGCTTAAGGACTTCAGGCGAAGGATTTCGAACTATCCACACCAAGACTTACGGACAAAAGAGCTCAAGGTTTTTTTCGTGCAGAAAAACTAGAAGACTCACTCAGTTTATCCCGACTGTTTTAGGATGACGAGCAATTTGCCCATTGCCACTTCGGAGGATCAAATCACTCGAACAGGAAAGTCAGACAAAATTAGTGCTTATGGTCTTTGCTTTATTCTTGTTCCACAAGTATAAGCAAAGAGGGGCAACTGTAATCACTAATTTTTTCCGGGTTGGTTTTGTTTATATATATATATATATATATATATATATAAGGGCTTTGTTTAAATACTCTATCATTAACCGAATTACTATAGTTATTTTGATATTGTCTTCTTTTTTGTATATATATCAAGGTTACATATTACTATTATTATTAATCATTATTAATATTACCATATATTATTGTTATTACTATTATTATAATTAATGAGAGCTATCTACGTTACTATCATATATTATTATTATGTTAGTATTATTACATTTATTACTATAATTATCATTATAAAGGAGATGGTATAAACAAAGAAAACAACCTAAAAAAATAATTAAATTAAAACCCAAAAGTTTAAATACAAAAAAGAAAAGCCCAGGTCTTGAAAATAATACTAACAGTCCATTTACATTTAATTAAAATTACATGAGGCCCGTTAGGCCCAACTACCACCCCTAATTTGGTAGCCCTAACTCAGCCACTTGTTTTGTGCAGACAACTTCCCACCTTTAGATCTGGATGAGATCTGACGGCCCAGATAAGAGCCCAGAAGAAACCCTAGGAGGTTGTTGCTTGATCCCGCGCCGCACAAATTGTGGCCTTTGGATCAAACGAGGATCAGACGGTCCAGATCTCCTCATCCAAAAAAACCCTAGAGCCCTTGTGATGACCTCGCGTTGCCCCAAATCTGGACCGTTAGACCGAGACGCGATCTAACGACCCGGATGCCACAGAAGCTTCACGCGCGACTCTTCTCCTCCTCACGCGTCCACGTGCGTCGTTCCAGGTCATCCCACGCATGCGTGCGACGCACCTCCGACCTTTCGAGTCCACCCCAGAGCCAGTGGCACGTTGCTACGTCGCTGTTCCCGTACGATGACAGTCGTTCCAGAGGTCGACTCAGCAACCACGATTCGTCTCCCATACGCCGTACAAGCCATGCACACCAAAAGCAAGGTTAGAACCGGTAAAAAGACAAAAAATAACCGAAAATGAAAAACCAAAACAACAACAATGTTAGAAAGGACGAGCGCGACAAGGTGATGTACGAAGGATTTCAGAGCAAATGCAAACAAAAATTACAGCAACCACGAGGCATATTTCAAAATTTTCCTTTTTGTAATTCGAAAAAGAAAAGAATGTAACCTCGGGCTATAAAAGCCGAGAACACAGTAATGTAATGGATCACTTTTTTCGAAATACAAATGGAAATACAAAAAGCAAGATCTTTAGAGGTAATCATCTTCATTTTTATCATTGTATGACATAAAAAAAGAAAAAGAAAAGTTTTGTTTTTTTACCTTTTCGTCTCTTCTTCGAGACCGTCTTATCTCCTTTATTGAGAACAAGCCAAGCCCTAAGTGGCCTCGAATGGTGACTCGACCGAGGGACACGTAGAGCCCCTTCTTCTTTTTTCTCTTTGCATCGTTTCGTCTTGGGGGATAAAAAAATGGGTTTTTTGGGTTCGTTTTTCTGAAAATGATAAGGGTTGGTTTCGGGGTTTTGCTGTCTAGTTTGGCCTAGCACGAGTAGGGGTTATTTTTAAGGAGTTTTAGGGTGCTTAGGTTGTCGGTTGCGTCGTTTCGTGGTCACCAGATGGTGGGTAGCACAGGCCGGTTTAGAGAGTCGGAGAGGGTCTGGTCTCTGGCGACTATGGTTTCAGGTTTGGGCAAAATGGGGTCTGGTTGAGTTTAGAGGGGTATTTATAGGGTCTTTATGTTTTATTCTTGGGTAAATCATGTTTAGGATCCCTCCGCGTATTGTCTTTAGCAGTCTAGGGGTCTCCGCGTCTTAAAATTACACCTTAGGTCACTAGGTTTATGCCCCCGTGTTCAATGTCGTCCCGGATCGAGTCCTCCCATGGTCAAATCGTTCGTCCCGTCCCCGTTGTTTTATTTCGTTTCAATTTAGTCCTCACTTGTAGTTTTAAGTCCATTTTCGTGTTTTTGATTTTGCCACTGTTTTTTCACTTTTCTTTCAATTCTGCCACTGCCTCTTGCATGTTTATATTCGTGTGGTGTTTAATGTATGTTTTTTACTTAATGTTTTGTGTTGTTTTATTTTTGTTCGTATGTATCGAATATGTATGTTTCTTGAGGTTATATTATAGCTCATCTGGGTCTTATGAGTTTAATGTAATGTATGCCTAATTTGTGTTATTAGTGAGCATGATTTATTAAGGTGCTTAGAATGATTTAATTAATTAAGAAAGTCATCATGTTTGATGTATAGAAGTGTTGTGAGTCTGTTTTTAGAAAATGTGATAAAAACGTCAATTTTGTTTAATAAAATAATGCATGTTTAAAATGTTGTTTATTTTAGGCCTTGTAGTAGCTTCTCTTAATTTCCATTAATTTGGGCTTTTTGGGCCTTAGGTTTTAAAGGAATAGGCTTAGATTCTTTGTGGGCTTGTTTCTTAGTTTAGGTGGGCTTGGATTAGTTTGATTTGCTTTTAGTTTAGTCTAATCGGTTTAATTGTCCTGGATCGTGTGCCTGCCTTATAGGGGCACGGTTCGAGCAATTAAGTCAGTTTAGGTTTAGAGCTTAGATTAGGATTAGGGCTTTAATCGGTTTAATTAACTTAAATTCATCCTTGGCTTATTAGGATGAATATTAGGTTCGTTAAGCCGGTTTAGCCGCTTTCATTTTAATGATAAAATTAATATTATTTATAGATGGGACGAAACAAGATAATCCATAATTGATTCGAGTCCCTTAATTAGGATTTAAATGACTTAGGATTTAATATTAGAATCATATAATAAATGGTTAAATCACTAACGAAATTGTCATAATTCGAGCCTTTAAGTTAGGGCCTCGGGTGGGCTTTTATTTGTTTACTTTCAAAGCTCTTTTATGACACGCATTTTATACCTGTCATTTATAAGACCATTAACTATAGAGCATGTTAATTGAACTTAAAGTGTACCCAAAGAGAGGTATTAATTAACTCTGGTATTCGTATCATGGCAGTCCAAGCTTAATGGATGTCGGTCGAATATTTGGGTTAATTCTCACCGTCTCTAGGTAAGAGAAATATAAAAAAGGAAATATCACGCATCATCCTTCACTTGCTCGCATCATGCATAAAGGTGACGTACAAGATCTGAACCCTAAACTAACACGACAATTCGTCTTATATGATGTTGGTTTAGTCCATGGTCTGGTGTACTGTCATCCTTTCTAATTAAATGATTAATTAATCCCAACACCACAATTCGATATAGCTCGTACTATTTAAGTCACATTTTCATTTAAAAACATTTTATTAAATTCACTTTAAGTCTTAAATAATTTATATCACTTAAAGGCAACACGTAATTTGGTACCGATTTCCGGGCGTAATGGGGGTGCTAACCCTTCCCCACACGTAACCAACTCCCGAACCCTTTTTAAATTGAATCTCTGGTTTTGAGGTGTCCGACCTACCTTAGTGGCCGGTGGCGACTCCAAAATTTTACGGTTTTCCAAAATTCGAATTTGTCCCCCCTTTTAATAAATCTTTTTCAAAAAGTGATACATGAAAAGACTTAGTAGTTTTTCAACGTTATCACACACCCCACTTGTGGAAGCCATACAAAACATGCCAAATTATGTGAAATATTTGAAAGATATGGTTTCCAAGAGAAGGGGAATTAAGGAATTCGAGACGGTAGCTGTCACTGAAGAGTGCATGGCAATGATGCATAACAAGGTGCCGCCCAAGAGGACATATCCATGTAGCTTTACCATTCCATGCAAGATAGGTAGCAACCTTGATACGAAAGCTCTATGTGACCTAGGAGCAAGTATTAATCTGATGCCCAAGGCTGTCTTCAACAAACTAGGAATTGGAAAAGCAAAACCAACCTCCATCATGCTTCAACTAGCTGACCATTCCTTTGTGCAACCGGAAGGAAAAGTTGAAGATATCCTTGTACGAGTGGGAAACTTCATCTTTCTAGTTGACTTTCTTATCTTGGACTATGAGGCAGATGAGAACACCCCCATCATTCTTGGGCGACCATTCTTAGCCATGGGCAGAACATTAATAGACGTGGAGAATAGGCAACTCATAATGAGGGTTGACAATCAGAACATAAAGATACATGTTTTACAGCCCACGAAGCCAACCAAGGAAAAAGAAGTATGCCAAGACACGCATGCCTCCAAGGCCAGCACAAAAACAGAGCAAGGCAGCAGCCGCTAGGGCAGATATCAGGGCAGCAACAAGATCCTCAAGGAGCAAGATGACCCACCTGGACAAAAAGCACAACACAACCAGCTCAGAAAGTGGTTATGTTTGGGGAGATGCACCTCAATGCACTCCCAACATAACTTAATTTATTTTTAATATCTTTCTTTTTATTTTTATGTTTTAGGAATATATTTTAATTTATTGCAATTTATTTTCCATATTTTTATTTTTCAGATTTAATTATTTTTATTTCAGTTCTCTTTATTTAGTTAATTATCTTTATTTTCAAGTTTAGGAATAAATAAGTAGGGCCAAGAAGAAGGCCCAACAAGGAGCCCACCCACCATGTCATCGAAACAGCTAAAGGCAACCCAACGAAAAAACACGTAACGACTAGAATACCGCTAATGGCTATTTGTCAATGGCTACAGCGTAACGGGCATTTAATCCTGTAACACACGCCGCAAAAATATACCCGTTGGAAATTTAATTTCGCCACTGCATCTCTCGGCAACCCCTATATATACCTCACTATTTCATTCATTTTCTTCACTTTATCTCCTTGTTTAACCTCTTCTGCGTCCACTTGCTTTCTTAATATTTTCTATTTTTAGTTACTTTCAGATTACAACCGTCTCACTACTATGCAACATCACAATCCAAACCCTCGTTCCAGAGATTCTTCTCCGAGCTAGACCAGAAGAGGCACAGAACACAATTTGCCAACTGAGCAGTTTGGGAGGAGCAAGGGTTTCACTACTCGCAGTAGACAGGAGACTTACGTCACGAGCCCGCCCTCTTTGAGAAAATTCATAGACAAGGGTTGGAAATCTTTGCAAAGCAGCCCGAGGTGGCCAACATCACCCTCGTCCAAGAGTTCTACGCCCACCAACATCGTCCAGAAGTTCCATTCGTCTTTGTTAGAGGGAAGGCAATAAAACTCAACGCCGCCACCATCAACATGTTCTATGGGCTGGAGATGGACGACAACCCCCATGAGGAATGACGGTAGACATTGACAGCAATCGACAACGACAGAATGAAGGACAAGTTGTGTGAAACAAACACCCCGTGGCTGGCGGGGAAACACAATGGTTCTGTTCAGCGCCACCATCTTCTGCCGGAGGCTATGTTTTGGAACACATTCATCAAGCGACGCCTGCTTTCCACCTCCCACAACACGACAGTTGACTGGCCCCGTCTAGCGCTGATCCACTCAATCATGAACAACCGGCCGATCAACATGAGCGACATAAGTTGCAAAGAAATCCACAGCTGCTTCCAGAAGTCGAAGGGCAGACTCTACCATGTAAAATTCTAACATGGTAGCAGGAAGCTGCCGCAACAGACAGTAAACAGAAAAAAGAAGAAAAGCACTGCCACAGCAGGAAAGAAAAAAATATGTTGTTTTCCCTAGAGGTGCCCGAAACAAGCTCTAGGAAGAATCATGTGCAAGGACACTCTGCTGCTATCCAAGTCTATGAATCTGAATTTTTTTTGAAGTGACAGACAAATTAGCATGAGTGATTGAAAGTCTTTACGAGATGTCTCTACTTAATGGGTTCAGGGTTTTGTAGTTTCCTCCTATCTTAATTTCAGACCTAAAGAGTAGTTGTGATGAGTTGAAGCCCTTATTGCCATGATTATAAAATGTGCTTAACTATGTTGCCTCGACATCAACCTTATATTACCTTGACAGCATCTTTGTTTACTTAGAATATTCTTCAGATTCAGCCTGTACACAATTTCTGCACACACCGCACTGGCATTGTAGTTTAATTCTGAGGTAATTCATGTTATTCTCCTTTCACTAATCCAATGATAGGTGTCACGACCTTGAGGTGCTAAATCAAGTTTAAAACAAGTTTTTCTTTCTGATTAATGCAAGGGCAAGTATGTTTAGGATTGCATTGCTTGAGGACAAGCAATAATTCGAGTTTGGGGGTGTGTAAAGTGCTTGTTGCGTGTAAAAGAGTCTACCGCAATAGAGTGCAAGTGTACACGACGCAAGTAGTAAAGTCATACACGAAGTATCGGATGTCGAATCCACAGGGACTAGAAATAGCTTTGTCCTAGGATTGGTGCACAAGAGAGAAAGAAGAGAGTTTAATTGTTTGTAGAGGAATAATGAAGAATACTGAAGATAAAAGATTAAAAGATTCAGATTAAAGAAATAGGCTGGTATTGATTTGCTCAGTAGTACAGGTGTTGCACTGTGTAGGACTTCCTGTTTTGTCGTCATTCTTGTCGCGGCAGCACCTGCGGCGGCAGCAATCTGTTGTTGTCGCGGCAGCGATCACACAACTATCTACTTCAAGCTTGGCAAGAATCCATGTAGTGCCTTGTCCTATCCCTAGGTTCAAGTCTGTCGATGAACACGTCTTAGATGATACCTCCCGGCGTGAATCGAAGGATGAACACCGATGTTGTTGAATTCTTCCTTAGCCACTTAACCTCGTCCTATCCCTAGGTCCGAGATAGTTCAACCATAAACTGGAGAACCCGTACTTATTCCTTTCTTATAACTCTCCCGATATTAAGTAAATAAATAATCTCACAATGCTCTCTCGATACTATTACAATATGTTGAAAACCATAATAAGCAAACTTGAAGTTTATTTTATTGAACAGAAAAATCCTAAAATAGTACAATTCTTGCAACTACTTACAGAATCAACCCTTAGACCTAAGGGAAGTTTAGAACATGAGGAGAAAGGGGAACGACTAGGGTTTTGGGGAAGACGGCTAGAGAATGAGATATCCTTCCCTAGGTCGAATTACATGCCTTTATATAGGCCTTGGGTTCAAGTTTTCTAATATGGTAAGAATAAAAGTTTAAACTAAAGTACAACTCTATTAAAAACTAAATCTTTTGAGTAGATGCCTTTAGTTCGTCCTCTTTTATTGCTTTGGGGTTCTAATATAGGAGTGACTCACGACAGACCGGCTTAATTTCCTCTTTCTGTCGAGCTCCACTTCACTTTTCCCTTCACCTTTGCTGTCATCATGGGCTGCCACGGCAGTGACCACGACATCGTCTTTCTTCTCGACTTCAGTCCTGTGTTCCAGCTCTGCTTCTTCACTTCTATGAGTCTGCTACAAGAGCTACCTAAAAAATCAGCACAAATCAGTAGCAACTGTGCCATTTTGTGTAATTGTGATGTATATGTGAAATCTATCCTAAATGCAATGAATTATGCTTGAATACAGCAGAAATATGTGTTAAATAGGGGGTAAAATATAGAACTTTTACACACTCAACACACCCTTAAACTCAAGTTCTTGCTTGTCCTCAAGCAATTAAGACCTAAAAAGAAAAATAAATAAAACTTTTTGTTTGGCTTAAAACAGTGAAGTTTTCCTTACCTACCATTCATGCCCTATTGCGAACAACACCTTGTGGGACACTTCAGGATTCATTCGTAACCTTGCTATAATTCTCGTGTAGTGTGTGCATGTTTTGTGAAAAAATATATGCCTAGACTCTTTTAGTTTACTAGAATAGCTAAGCCACTCACTTAAATTTTTATGCCAACTTTCATTTTCTTGGAGACAATTCTTAGGCTCCTTTAGTTTTTTCTTAGACTTGATTTTCTTTTCTTAATTTAAGTTTAACTAGAGCCAGTTCGGGCCCCTCTAGCTAACTTCTTAGAGCCGGTTTTGGGCACCTCTAGTTGTATAGAGTCTACTTTAACTTCTTTTCCTAGAGCCAGTGTTAGGCACCTCTAGGGGAAACTAAAGTGTTTAAGCTTTTTCCTATTCTAGTTTACCAGTAGAGTTCTAGACAATATAAGAGTCACAAAGGGTATTTTAGGATCAGAACTATAGTAGGGCTCTAAATTGTTCCTAAAAATATCCTAAAGGAACTGCCACGACAGATGCTGTCACGTCAGGTAAGTTCAGTTTAAAGACTTAAGCCGTTTTTTGACAATTTTGAACCTAAAAACATTTCATATTACTGAAGGGATGCCACCCCCAAACTCGAGGGTTGCATTGCCCTCAATGCATGATGACAGAAAAACAGAAAATAAAAACAAAATACATCACAATTATAATAAAACAACAAGCCATCAAAATAATATAGAAACTTAATTTTAGGTGCTGTCGCCGCTGCTGCTGCTGCTAATATGTACCTGCCGGTAGGTAGTGACCTTCATTATTGGTGCTGACAGATGGAGAGGAGAGGCGGAGGCAGTCTTCTTCTTAGCTTCCCTTAGGGGTTGGATACGAATGGGTGAGATCTGGGGTGGTTTTTCCAGCACTTGTACCTCCTCTGATGAGTTGTTGTTGCTGCTGCTACTACTGCTGCTGCTGTGGGCATGTTTGCTTTTCCCGGATGATCCTTCACCAGTGTTGGTCCTTTGCCTCTTTATAGGAGTGAACTCCTTGGAAAGGTTTCTTTTGACAGAGGGTTCCCCATCAAATTCTTGCCAGATGGAGGAGGAAGAGAACCCGACGATAAAATCATCAAGTTCGGGCAGTGGCTCCTTTCGTTTCTCCCTTCTTGCAGAGACAGTGGCAGTGCGGCTGTCGCCTTCAGCTGTCGCGGCTGGGGTTGGAGTGGATGCAATAGAGGGTGTTCTCGGTGTGGCAGCAAGAGTGAGAGTATGGGCAGGTGTAGAGGCAGCAAAGTAATGCTGTGGGAAAGCAGGAAAATGTACATTTACAAAATTTAAATTATTTTGAAGAAAATGTATCGTTGCTGCTGTGAAGTCTCTGACGAAACTCATCAGACCAAGCTGCCGTTCCTCCATCTATTTTAGTGTGGCCAGAATTTGAGTGGAGAAGTCTGCTGGAGGAGCTGCTGCTGCTCTGCGGCGGCAGGTTCTGGCTTAGTGGGCTCTGCTGCGGCAGATGGGTTGAAGAAGGAGAGGGGTGTGGCTACTTTAAGTTCCATCAAACTGAATATGTTTCGCTCTGTCCATCCCTTCCCTCGGACCTTGTAATCTTCAGGGATTTCGGGGACGTTGTGGCCGCGACAGATCTCGGTGATGAGGTACGGGAAGAAAAGGGGTCCCGATGGTCGAAGGGCATACTCCAAAATTCCCTCTCGGATATATCGACCGACATTTATGGGTCTCTCATTTAAAATGGAGTGAACGAGAGCTAACTTGGGTCTGTCGACCATGCTATTGTGGGAAGAAGGCATTATCCTTATCTTTACGAAGTGGTTCCAAAGTTTGGCCTCCGACGTGAGTTGAGTGCATTTCACCGTCCACCGATGCTTGGGATCAGTATTCCACTCTGTCCCCTCATCAGTTAGTTCTACCATGACAACATCGTAGTCTACCGGCGATAGACTTTCCACGAAACTCTTGTGTCCGTTCTCCCGTTTGCTGACGTAGATGCCATAGAGGGTATTGATGTATTCCGGCTCGAAAGTAACTTCTTTACCTCGTACGGTGATGGTCTTCGCATCATTGCCGTCGACAGCAACGTAAAACTCCCGGACCAAAGTGACATTCATCTCCTCGGGTTGGGCAGCAAACATTTTCCATTTAAAGGCCTTGATTTTTCGTGCTATGAATGGTTTGAGCCCGAAATCTTCCGTACGTTTGGTGTAAAGGAACCCTCTCTCTTCCCACATCTCCCTCCTTTGGAAGGAGGTGTAGTATCAGTCGATGGAGTCGGTAGTGGCAAAGCGGTTAGGGAGTCGGTCGTGGCTGGGTGTGCCGACTGCTGTGGCAGAGTTGGAGGCATCACTTCGTCTTGTTTGTCTGGTACTCATAGTTGCAAGGCTGTAGAAAATGAAATAAATTTGAGATCTAAAGAGAAAGCAAGTTGAGAGAGTGAAAGTGAGGTGAAAAATGAATTGTAACGACAGGTGCGAATAACGGAGCCAGCTGTTACGCGGTTTCTGACGCGTTTGTCACATGTTTCCGTGTCTGCTACGCGTTTGCGTGTCTGCCGCAACAGCATGGTGACATGTTGTATTTTCCGCGTCTATCCCGACAGCTGTTGACAGGCTGTGACGACAGACTCCTCCTTTGGGCTTTTTGGGCTGCTGTTGAGATGATGGGCTGGTTCACTTCTTCTTCTCTCCTTGTTTCCCTTATTTCTTAAAAATAATTAAAATAAAAACTTAGTTCCTAAAAATAAAATAATTCTAATTTCCTAATATATAAATAAAATACATAAATAATAGTAATAATAATAAAAATAAAATTAAGTTAAATTAGGGATGCCTTGAGGGGCATCTCCTAAGGTAACTACTTCCTGTATTCTTGGGGCTTCAGTCACTTGATAATGCTTTAGTCTCAGTCTGTTGACTTTAAATTGGTGCCCGTCTTTTAAGGATTTGATCGTGGTGGTACCATGAAGAAAAACTTGCACAACTTGGAATGGGCCGGACCATCTAGATTTAAGCTTCCCTGGGAAAAGTTTTAACCTAGAGTTAAATAACAACACAAGCTGCCCTGGGCAGAACTGTCGTGGAAACAACTTCTTGTCATGCCACCTCTTTGTCTTGTCCTTGGAAATTCTTGCGTTGTCATTGGTCATTGCTCAAATTTCTTCAATTTCATTCAAGTCAAGTAACCTCTTCTGTCATGCCTTATCTAAGTCCATGTTCACTGCCTTGATAGCCTAATAAGCCCTGTGCTCTATCTCAACAGGTATATGGCATGTTTTTCCATATATCGGCTTGTAGGGTGACATTCCCAATGGTTTCTTGAATGCTGTTCTGTAGGCCCAGAGTGCATCATTCAGGTGTAAAGACCAGTCCTTTCGAGTAGGTTTAACCATCTTCTCAAGAATGTTCTTTACTTCCTTGTTGGATATTTTGGCATGTCCATTGGTTTGTGGGTGATATGTTGTTGCGATCCGATGCTTTACGCCATATTTTCTTAATGCAACAGCTATTACCCTATTGTCGAAATGTCTCCCTTCATCACTAATGATCGCCTTAGGTATGCCAAACCTGGAGAAGATATTTTTGTGCAGAAATCTCTGAACAGTTTTGGCATCGTTTTTCTGTGTGGCGATCGCTTCAACCCATTTGGATACAAAATCCACTGCCAGAAGGATATAGAGGTTCCCACATGATGTTGGGAATGATCCCATGAAATCGATCCCCCATACATCGAAGATCTCGACTTCTAAAATGTTTTGCAGTGGCATCTCATGTCTTCTTGAGATGTTTCCAGTCCGTTGGCACTTGTCACAGCTTTTGTAGAATGCTTGGGCATCCTTGAACAGTGAGGGCCAATAAAAGCCAGACTGCAAAACCTTGATAGTGGTTTTGTTTCCACCTAAGTGTCCTCCATATGGTGAAGCATGGCAGTGATGAAGCACATCCTCCTGCTCATCCTGTGGTACACACCTCCTGATGATTTGATCTGCACAATGTTTGAAAAGAAGAGGTCCGTCCCAATAATAATGTTTTGCATCATTTTGGAACCTCTTCCTTGCCTGGTAATTAAGTTCAGGAGGTAATATTCTGCTAAATATGTAATTAACGAAATCAACATACCAAGGAAGTTCAGAAAACTTACCTGCCACCATGTCTGTCGCGGCAGTGCTTGTGGCAGCAAACAGATGCTCGTCAGGGAAAGTCTCCAGTATGTGAGTCTTGTCTGTTGACAAATTCTTTCCCCTCTCTAATATTGACAAGTGGTCTGCAACTTAGTTTTTTGTCCCCTTTTTATCCTTGATTTTAATGTCGAACTCTTGTAGCAGCAGAATCCAACGTATCAGTCTAGGTTTTGCATCTTTTTTAGCGAACAAATACTTCAGTGCAGAGTGGTTTGTGTGGACTATCACCTTCGTTCCAAGTATGTATGAACGAAACTTGTCAATCGAGAACACCACTGCTAACAGTTCATTTTCTGTTGTGGTCTAATTCACTTGGGCATCGTTTAATGTTTTGTTGGCGTAATAAATTACGTGGAATAGCTTGTCCTTCCTCTGCCCAAGTGCTGCCCCTACAGCATAATCACTGGCATCACACATAATTTCAAATGGCAAACTCCAGTTTGGTGGCTGTACAATTAGAGCCATTACCAGCTTCTCTTTTAGGATTCTGAATGCCTCAATACATTTAGTATTGAAGTCAAAGGGACGGTTCTGTTCTAGTAGGTGGCATAATGGCTTGGTAATCTTCGAAAAAATTGCAATAAACCTTCGATAAAACCCAGCATGCCCTAAGAAACTCCTAATTTCCTTGACTGTGGTGGGTGGCGGCAGCTTTTCAATCACCTCTATCTTCGCTCTATCGACCTCTATGCCGCGACAGCTTACCTTGTGGCCTAGGACTATCCCTTCATCCACAATGAAGTGACATTTTCCCAGTTTAATACCAAGTTCTCTTTCTTGCATCTTTCGAGTATCTTCTGTAGGTTGCCTAAGCAGCTTTCAAAACAGTCTCCAAAGACGGAAAAATTGTCCATGAATATTTCCAGGAAATCCTTCACCATGTCGGAGAATATCACCATCATACACCTCTGGAATGTTGCTGGTGCATTGCAGAGTCCAAATGGCATTCTCCGAAAAGCGTAACTGCCGCATGGGCAAGCGAAAGTCGTTTTCTCTTGATCCTCCGGTGCTATAGCTATCTGGTTATAACCTGAGTAACCATCAAGAAAACAATAGTAAGGTTTTCCCGCTAACCTATCAAACATTTGACAAATAAAAGGTAGGGGAAAATAGTCTTTCCGGGTGGCTTTTTTAAGCTTCCGGTAATCCATACAAACCCTCCATCCGGTTACAGTCCTGGTTGGATTAATTCGTTCTCTTCATTGGTCACCACGGTTATTCTTCCCTTCTTAGGAACGCACTGCACCAGGCTCACCCACTTACTCTCCGAGATGGCATAAATTATCCCAACGTCTATCCATTTGATAATTTCTTTTTGAACCACTTCTCGTATAGCGTCGTTTAAGCGTCTCTAGGCATCAATGGGCGGCTTATGATCATCCTCTAGGAGAATTTTGTGCATGCATAATGCCGGACTGATGCCTTGGATATCAGCTATCGTCCATCCAATAGCCTTTTTATGCTGCTGCAGCATCCCTATCAGTTGTTGTTCCTATTTCTGCATCAACTTGGAAGAGATGATTAGGGACAACGTATCATTTAAACCAAGAAAAACATATTTAAGTTGCCCTGGTAGGGGCTTAAGGTCTAAAACATGTGGTTCTACAGTTGAGGGCTTTTGGATTATGTGTTCATTCGAGGTATAGTTTAAGGGCTCGAATAACTTACTTGGACGATTGTCTATCCAGTTTACCTTCTCTTGACCTTCAGTGTCAGATATGTCAGAATCTGAGGAGCTGCTGTCTTCGTTGCTGTCGTGACAGACTTTCAGATGGTTGTTGTGGCAGTGGCCAAATTTAATGTCATGGCAGCTCGACCTGATGCAGGATTGGTCAAGGATTACTTCAGTGATAGCCTTGCATTCTTCTTCTGCATCAACATGTTTGATTTCCTGGAGAACATTTAGCTTGATCTCTTGATCATTTACTCTCATTGTAAGTTCTTTCTTCTCTACATCAATCAGTGATCATCTTGTGGCTAGGAAGGGTCGCCCCAGGATGATTAGTGCGTTCTCATCTGCTTCACAGTCTAAAACAAGAAAGTCAGCAGGAAAAATGAACTTATCTACTCTTACCAGAATATCTTCGATCTTCCCTTTTAGTTGTACGTAAGAGCGATCTACCAGCTGCAGCATAACTGTCGTGGGTCGTGCTCGTCCAATACCTAATTTCTGAAATACAGATTTTGGCATTAAATTAATACTAACACCTAGATCACAAAGTGCCTTACCCATGAATTTATCACCAATTATGCACGGTATAATGAAACTCCCAGGATCCTTCTTCTTCTAGGGTGGATGCATGTGCAAGATAGTCATGCATCCCTCAGTCATCTTTACCATTTCGAATTCCCCAAGTCTTGATCTTTTCAACATAGCATCCTTGAGAAATTTTGCATAACATGGCATCTGCTGGATGGCCTCTAACAGTGGTATGTTGATGTGAACCTGCTTAAAAATATCATAGATCTTCTTAAGCTGGTACTCCTGCTTATGCTTTTGTAGCTATTGTGGAAAAGGAGGTGGAGGACGAAAATCTTCCAGTCGTCCTTCACATGGTATTCGGATCTGAGGAGGCTTAGGTTCTTCATCCTTCTTGTCTTTCTCCTCTGTCCCTTCTGCTGTCGTGACAGGTGTGGCGGCACCAGGTTGTTTATCTTCTACCGGGGCAGTGTTCGCGGTAGATTTTTCTAGGGCTGGTTCCTCATTCGGTAAAGCTTTCTTCTCCGGCCCTGGTAGTTGCTTCCCACTCTTAGTTGTGATAGCTTTGCACTGCTCATGTGTGGATTGTCTAGCGACCTCAGTATCGCTAGGGAATCCTTCGTTCTACCTTGGCTTAATATGTTGGGAAACCTGGCCCATGTGTGTCTCCAGTGATTTCAGAGTAGCTTCATGGTTAGTCATTCTCATCTCTGTTTTATCCATGAACGACTCAGTCTTCTTGACGAAGTGATCCATGTTTGCTATGTAAGTTCCTGTTTGTGACATAAATGTGGCCAATGTCTGCTCCAGTATACTAGGTGCGGCTGTCGGCTGCTGTTGTGGCTGCTGTTGCAATTGCTGCCGTGTCAGGAGTCTAGGTGCCCCCTGGTTTTGGGTGTTCTGCACTTGTGGATTCAGTGCGTTGTTTGGGTTACACCAGGAGAACTTGGGGTCTTTCCTCCAGTTGGGATTGTAATTGTTGGAATCGTAATTTCATTGCTTGTTATATTTCCAACATACATCCCTTCCTCTAGCTGTAGCGGGCAGTTTTCCGAACTATGATTCCTATTGCAAGTTTCACATACCTCTTCTGCAGAGTAGGCATGCTTTGAATCTTTCTTTAGCAAATTCTCTATTGCCTTTGTGAGGTACGCAACCTATGTCTTCAGGGAATTGTCGGCTTCATAGTCATTCACAGCTAGTACTCGTTTACCTCTCCATATTGTGGGAAATTGCTCTTCATTCTTTGCAAGATTTTTCAATACTACCATTGCTTCGTCTGGATCTTTATCCAACAACAATCCATTGGCTACTGAAACTATTCTCATTCGAGTGTGTATGTTGGCAGCATTGTAAAATTTGATGACTTGATTCCAAACGGGGAATCTGTGCATCGGGCAATTTCTTAGAAGAGTGGTAAACATGTCTCATGCCTCGTGCAATGGCTCCTCATCTTCCTGTTGAAAAGTAGCAATTTCATTATGTAATCGCTCAGATAAATGGGAAGGATTAAAACGAGATAAAAATTCACGAGTTAGATCTTCCCAAGTTCGTATTGAACCCGGCGTTAGTTTGTTCCACCAAGTTTTCGCTCTGTCCCTCAATGAGTGAGGAAATAACCAAAGCCTCAGTATCTCCGGATTTACTCCTGGTAGTCTAAATGAACCATAGATTTCTTGGAATTTTTTCAGATGTTCTCTAGCCTCCTCTGTAGCAGCAGCACTAAATTGGTCAGCGGAATTGATCATGCTGAACATGACAGGTTTCAACTCGAAATTTTCAGCTTCCACGTCTGGCAGGGTGGTTTCCAGTTCCACATGATCATTGATCATGTAATCACGGCATGACCGTCGTGCGGCCATGGCAGCGACAGGCTGTCCGTTTCCTTCATCTTCGATAGGATCTTCGGGATTCCCTCGGTTGTTCCTCCCGTTATGCATAGCTTCTAACTGTTCCTCAAGATAATTGTTTCTGGCTATCAAAAGACGGACTCGGTTCCTGAGATTGCACGAGCGTTCGATTTCAGGGTCTAGTTGATATTCAGGTTCTTTTCCTCGTCTAGATCTGCGCATAAGCAAACGAAAAACCTTGTGAAAAGCACAGAGCAAACAGTCCCAATAAAAACAGAAAAATTAAAAAGAATGTGCAGTAAAAGAAGGGTCAAGATATGTTTCCAGTCCCCGGCAATGGCGCCAAAAACTTGTTGCGTGTAAAAGAGTATATCGCAATAGAGTGCAAGTGTACACGACGCAAGTAGTAAAGTGATACACGAAGTATCGGATGTCGAATCCACAAGGACTGGAAATAGCTTTATTTTTGGATTGATGCACAAGAGAGAAAGAAGAGAGTTTAATTGTTTGTAGAGGAATAATGAAGAATACTGAAGATAAAAGATTAAAAGATTCAGATTAAAGAAATAGGCCGGTATTGATTTGCTCATCAGTGCAGGTGTTGCACTGTATAGAACTTCTTGTTCTATTGTCGTTCCTGTCGTGGCAGCACCTGCGACGGCAGTAGTCTGTTGTTTTCGCGGCAACGATCACACAACTCTGTACTTCAAGATTGGCAAGAATCCTTGCAGTGCCTTGTCCTATCCCTAGGTCCAAGTCTGTCGATGAACGCGTCTTAGATGATACCTCCCGGCGTGAATCGAAGGATGAACACCGATGTTGTTGAATTCTTCCTTAGCCACTTAACCTCGTCTTATTTCTAGGTCCAAGATAGTTCAACCATAAACTGGAGAACCCGTACTTATTCCTTTCGTATACTTAACTCTCCCGATATTAAGTAAATAAATAATCTCACAATGCTCTCCCGATACTATTGCAAGATGTTGAAAACCAGAATAAGCAAACTTGAAGTCTATTTTATTGAACAGAAAAATCCTAAAACAGTACAATCCTGCAACTACATTACAGAATCAACCCTTAGCACTAAGGGAAGTTTAGAACATGATGAGAAGGGGTAAAACGACTAGGGTTTTGGGGAAGACGGCTAGAGAATGAGATATCCTTCCCTAGGTCAAATTACATGCCTTTATATAGGCCATGGGTTCAAGTTTTCTAATATGGTAAGAATACAAGTTTAAACTAAAGTACAACTCTATTAAAGATTAAATCTTCTGAGTAAATGCCTTTAGTTCGTCCTCTTTTCTTGCTTTGGGTTTCTTCCTTGAACTTTGGGCTTGGCCTTCATTCTGATCTAGGGCTCAGAAAAATATAGGAGTGACTCACGACATACCGGCTTAATTTCCTCTTTCTGTTGAGCTCCACTTCACTTTTCCCTTCACCTTTGTTGTCATCATGGGCTGCCACGAAAGTGACCACGACATCGTCTTTCTTCTCGACTTCAGTCCTGTGTTCCAGCTCTGCTTCTTCACTGCCATGAGTCTGCTACAACAGCTACCTGAAAAATCAGCACAAATCAGTAGCAAATGTGCCATTTTATATAATTGTGATGTATATGTGAAATCTATCCTAAATACAATGAATTGTGCTTGAAAGCAGTAGAAATATGGGTTAAATATGGGGTAAAATATAGGACTTTTACACACTCAACAGTCTTATATTTTGTATGCATTTCATCTCATATTATTGTTGTTCTTAAGTACATTTTAGGCATATTTAGGTGTATGCACGCATTATTTACAATATTATTTGCTTTTCCTTATTTTAATTGAATATCTTTAATTTGGTAAGAAAATATATTGTTTTATTTTAGTTTTAGTTTCAGATGGTACAAGCTGTCAGAAGAAGGAGAAAGCTGAGGAGCAGATGTTGAGGTAGCAGACCAAGGAGCTATACTGAAGCAGTTCCACACAAAGAGAGATGTTGTCGAGTAGCTGTCGTCGCCATATCTGCCGCCCAGGGCAGCAACCAGAGGAAATGGCAAACTAGAGTGCGATTGGAAGAGCATAATTTTCTGAGTCCAATCCATCCACGCAATTTTCTGATGCCAAAAAACAGCGGACTGAGCCGCCAAAGAAGAAAATGTCTGAGGTAGCCTAAGCTTACTTGCGGCGCAGGGAGTCCAATTTCAAGTCAAAGAAGTCAGATTTAAAGGATGCATTTAATGCAAAAGCTACTTTATCATGAGGAAGACTTCTACTCCAAGGAGGGCTTAACCTACGCATGCCTTATATATACCCAATCATACTTTGTATTTTAACAAGTCATAGTCGACATAGCTTAGGTTTCTCTTGTGTTTTCTTGCCGCCACTATGTTCTAAATTCTCTAGGGTTTGGGTTATGTTGTAAAGTAGTTGTGAGAATGATTGTTTAGGTTTAAGTTTGTTATTGCAATAAATTCAAGGTTTGCTTATTTCATGTTCTTCGTTGTTTTCAATTGAGTTCGAAAGATCGATTGGGAGCAATCCATTTGTTTGGCATCGAGAGAGTCATACTCACGAAAGAAGTAAGCATGATCTCATCAATACTAGGTGTTGATCAATCTAGCCTAGACATAGGTTATGGTTTAAGGCGGCTAAAAGAGGACGAACCAAAAGTTGTTTTTCATTGTAAGATTCACGTCGACGGGTATTATCTGCAGCGCGAAACAACAATATTCTTACTTAGACATAAGCTGAATCATTATCGAAGCATTCTGCCAGCCTTGAAGGTTTGTCAAGTTTGCCGCCAAGTCAATCGTCCGTTCCACTGCCGAGGCAGCGAAAGTTATCGAAGTACCAATCTGCCATCTTCCGCCGAGGTAACAAAGTCTGACAGCGCTATACAACTTAACATATTCATCGTAGTTTCACACTACGAAGCAGCATAACCTGACCCATTCTCTTCTATTATTTACTTGTGTTTATTTACCTTTCTCTTAAACAAACTGAAATTTAGTTGTGCATTTAATATTTTGTGTGCAGGAATTTACATTCGAGTTAGCTGTCCAACCCTCGTGGGAGACGATAACTTTTATATTACAACTTGACAAGAGTTTGCACTTGCGCACATATTTAGAGAACACCCCAACGCTCTACAACTTGCTACTCTCTTGTGTCCAAAACTATTGCCCTTTAGATCAGCTTGCTACGCCAAAAATATAAAGTTGTTGAGGTATGTCCCTAGTCGGTTACTCGATCTAATTGTTCACCTCTGTGGCATGCGATCTCTAAAGCATGGTCTGACTTACGTGCGAGCATTGCCTGGTTTATCGGTGATGGCCAAATTTTTTGTTTCCTTGATGATGTCTAGGTACCAACCTTGGGACAATTACGCCCTCATGTTACTGGTGCACAACTTGTGGCTTCTGGCTTATCCTTCATTGATTTCATAGACGACACTGGAAACTAGAACTGTGACAAACTCTCGGTTTTTTTTTACCCGACGGTGATCCCACATATATTAAGCATCAAATGCCATGACCAATCGGACTCTACCAATCGTCATATATGGCAAGAAATTCCAAGAAAAGTTTCATTGTCCAATCGGCCTATGCATCGCTAACTGATTATACTTCGGATGTCACTTCACCTAGTTGGGTGGTGATTTGGAAAATGCAGGTTCCGCAACGGCTCCGCCTTTTCTTGTGGCTGGCATATAAAGAAAAACTAATGATCAACGTTGAGCGTTGCCAGCGTACCATTGGCCAACACCCATTCATTCCTAGCTGTTATACTCACCAGGAAACTGTGCTTCATACTCTCCGCGATTGTCAAGTGGCCCATGCAATGTGGGAAAATCTGTTGCCACCCACCCCCTTTGCAAATTTTTTCACTCTACCCACAAAAGAATGGTTGCAAACCAACCTTTTGTCTACAATACAAGTCACAGGTTGGAACTTGCAATGTCCAGCCCTCTTTGCAACCTACATTTGGCAACTATAAAACAATCGCAATGACCTGGTTTTCACTCGACGCACAGCCAACACTGATTCTCTTTGTGACCGGAGCATAACTTGGGCGAGGTATTACTTTGAATGTCGCATGATCATTGAGCAGGTATCAACTCCTTCGACCTCTCCTCGTTCTTGGCAGCAACTCGGCGTAGGTTGGATTTTTCTAAACATAGATGGTGTTGTATCTCCCTCTTTTGGAATGGGATCTGCTAGTAGAATCTTTCGTGCAACTGATGGCTCAAGGATCATGGGCTTTAATAAACTTCTAGGGGTGACGCATTCGTTGCAGGCTGATCTTTGGGCAACCTTGCTTGGTCTTCATGTGGCTTGGGAAAATGGATTCTTGTGCCTCTTAATCCAATCGGACAACAAAGAAGCAATCAAGCTAATCAACGACCCAAACGCATGAACAAATGGGAATTCCCTTGTGCGTGCAATTCATAGATTGCGTAGCTACGGATGGGCAACAGAAGCTCACTGGATTCCTCGTGAGGGGAACAAGCCTACAGATTGTCTAGTGAAGCTCACTTCCCCACTTTGTTATAACTTGTCTTTATTTCATGCACCTCCCCATCTGTTGCTTCCTCTTTTAGATAGAGATATGTTGTCAATTGTATAGAACCTTTGGTTTTTATCTTCCAAATTCCAAAAAAGAGCATTGATTGGTAACTCAGATCCATCAACTCCATGATCTTAAAGAGTGTACTAGATTATTATCACCCTTGTTAAATCAAACAAAATTTTACTACTTTCGAACATCAAAAAAGGGTAAGGTACTTGTCCAAATCAGATAGAATTTTACTACTTTTGAAATTTGGTAAATGTGGTCCTTCAAATAAATAAATGATTACTTTGAAACACAAGGAAAGGGTAGACTTGTGGGTTTGTTTAAAACCAGGCGGCATAGAAACATGCTAAAAAGAGGTCATTTTTTTAATCCGGTGAATCAAGCTGGATTAGTAACAGACGTTAGATTGAACCGGTTACCTTATGTTACCTTAGCTTACGAATAAGGTAAAAAGCAAGTGGAAAGCTTCATTAAGCTTTAGTTGAGCAGGAAAAAACTAAAGGTTAGAGTTTTCAATCTCTCTAACACGTTGAAAGCATCCCAAGGCGATTCTGCGTGATTTTGATTTGTGAAGGAGATTTATAAAGAAGTAAGTTTTAGGTCTCTTATTGTTTTAACAAGCTTCGTCTAAAGTAAGTCACCTAATTCAATCCGTTTGTATGATTTTAGGGCTTTGCGACATAGTTTTTTTTAATTTTCCCCTATGATATGAGGTTTTATTGGCTTACTAGTGATGGGTTCTCTTTGTTTTGTAATCATATGCATATTTCTTTTTGGAGTAGAAATTTGCGCTGGGTTAAGTTGGTGTTTTTGTTTATTTTAGTTAGTTTTTGTTGTTTTCCAATTATTTGAGTGTTTAAAGGTTTTCTCTTTGATGGGGCCTTTCTGATTTATGATTATCTGATTTTATTGGAGTATAAATACTTGATGCTGGTACTTGGTTGAAATTTTTTATCTTTGTATAAACAACATTGTTGGATTTTAGCAGTTGTATGTTTCGAGTTCAAGGGATGTTTGAAAAATTATAAAAGAAAACACAAGGAAAAGTGAAAGAAGAAAGAATTTTTCTTTGTCGTGCCTTTCGCTTCAGAAAATTCTGCAGAAGGTCTGAATTCTCTCTTAATTCATTCATTTTTTGGAGTCAAAATAGTCTTAGGAGATTTCTCAGTTAACCAGATCCCTCTAATTTTAGTTTTGGTTTAAATAAATTGTTACTTGGTAGTATTAGATTTGTTTCTATTTCGTACATTTGTCAATGTAAAATGTGACATCTTTTTTGAGAAAACATACAAAATTTCAATTGAAGGGGGAAGGTTTGAGATCAATCATCATTTGCAAATTGAAGGGGGGGGGGGGGACAAATCATGCAACAAAATGTATATGTATGTATATATGACAACTTTAAGTGTGAATACCATGTAATTAGGGAGTCTTTGCTTTGAGACCATAAAGTTAATTGGTGGCTTGTATATAGTTCGATTTTCAGAAGAATATAGTTCAACAAATCACTAATTTTGCAACAAGGTGCAGCCATGTGTTACTCTCAGTATGGATAATGTCATTAGGAACTGAAGATATAATTATTATAGTAGAATAAATAATTCATGGACATGTAAATCTGATTTGGAAAGGAAGATATAAATTCTTAGGGAATTAATGTCTTCCTTCTCATGTGGATTAAATTTCAGATATTATTGATGAAGTGAGGAAGATTTTATACTCATCAATTGTACAAGTGTTTAAGGATTTCATTAAGAAGATAATAATTAGAATGTGGTTCAATTAGAATGATATGCTTCTGTGGTATATGGTTGGAACAACATGGTAACTTGGTATACATCTTTGAATGCGGTTGAGTTAGAATGGTATGCTTTTGTGGTATATGGTTAGAACAACATGCTATGCTTCTATGTTTGTGAATGGATTTGTTTGTGGTTAAGATGTTGTGGTGCGAAAAACCTTTAGGAAATAGGTATATGATTCTTGTTCCTTCTATTCGAATGGTTATAATAAGCTTATCTCATATCTATATAATTATAATCTTATGAAGTAATCAGGTGATTGAGTTAAAATTTAATTAGAAATTTGACCATGAGATTGTATCCTAGAGTATGATAGCGAGAATGTAGGTTAAATTGGTTTATGTAATGATAATAACCTTGGTAATGGAATGCATGCTCTAATAAGCACATAAAATTTTTAGTGTCACGTATAGGCGAACTTTTGTTCAACCTATAGAATGATGTGATTTTCCATGATCAGAAGTATTGGATCCAACTGTATCGGTACCGGACTAAACATGGTGTTGAAGGGATTAACAAACAAGAAGGGATATATAACAGTGGACTATATAAAAAAGTAAGGTTCTTGGGGTGATCTTATTTGAACTATGTGTGTGTATATATAGGGAGCGTAAACCTAATTTAAGTAAAACAATGAAAGTGATATAGGATAGAAAAGAATAAAAATAAATAAAATAATTAAAAGAAGACGAGTGGATTAGAATTCCATTTAAAATTAAAGAACTATATAATAATAATAATAATAATAATAATAATAATAATAATAATAATAATAATAATAATAATAATAATAATAATAATAATAATAATAATAATAATAATAATAATAATAATTAAAAATATGAAATCACAAATCAAATTGAATTTCAATTTGATAAAGGGTTATTTATGGAGTCAATCCTTAAACTTTCAAGAAACTTCATATTGACTTCCAAGTTTGATAAAAATTCTTATTTAGTCATTCATAAAAAATTAGGGTTTTTGAATTAAAATTCCCAAATAATTAGGGTTTTGAATTTTAGGATTTTAAAAATTAGGTTTTTAAATTAGGGATTTTTTTTCAAATCTAGGGTTTACAATTTGAGCATAATTTTTGGGGTGTTACATGATCCATCGTAAGAATAGAAGTTTTGTTAACGCAGTAATTATCTTTCTTCATCATTAATTCCATTCATCCTTACCTTACCTTACCTTTTCAGATTGAAGTTGTTTACAATGGAGCATCGTAGCGAGACGGACGTAGAAGCCGTACACGAGGCACCTAAAACATTGACACCATATATCCACTTCTAGTAAGTTAAAGTTGAATGTATATGGCATTGTTGAAATTCTTAGTTGGCTAGCGTAATGTATTGCGTAGTCTAACTCTAAAATGATTTTTGTATAGTATAAGTGAATGTACACGACTGAAGGGTGGTAAAAAGAAAATAAACAATAGTGTAAGTGAAAAAAAGAAAATACGATTGTGTGTCGTGTATTAGTTTGTAATGTGTACATATCATTCAAATTTAATAAATGTGGGAATGATACAGGTGAGAAAAGTACTAGGTTTGAGATGGTATGAAATGACTGATGCAGAAAAGAAGCCTTATATTGATATGTACGAGGAGCAGAAGCAGGCTCTGTTGGAAAATTTTGATAATTTTGGAGCTTTGAATAAGAAATTGATTCAAATGTTGTTGAGGAAAATGTGGAACCAATTGTTGGTTCGTAAATGTGCAGACGTGCACGACGTGGATAACGCAAATGTCTGAACCGGTCTGGTCCTTCGTGAGCCTGCAGATATTTTGATCCAAATTTGAAATGAATTTTCCTCAAATAAAATCATAAATTTGCAAAATTTTATCTTGGAATTAAAAGGGTAAATATTTGAAGTTACCTTTAATTCAGATAATAAGTTTGGAAATTACTTTATAGGAGAATCAATTGATTCTCAATATTAAATGATCCATTAGATCAAAATTTTCACTTATACACTCATGTCAATCCTATAATTAGGGAGTAAAGCTTCTAGGTTTAAAACCCAACAAAAACCACATAATTTTTTTATTGTTTTACTCTGTGGATTTTACAAGTGATTTTCGGTGATAGGCGAAGGCAAGGGTCGGTTCGTGATCTCCATAGTAGTGCAACTGTGGCTGATCTTATGTTTTTGTATCCTGGGAGACAGACGACCAATGAACTCGAGCACTATAGGAGTGGTCGAAAATCTGTCTTAAGGAAACTGCGTTTGTGCATGCCTCAACACGTTTCTTTTTGTTCCAAATCGGTTTGATTTATATATTGTTGTATTGTTCTTAATTTTGTACTGTTCGTTTAAATAATATTATTTTATCTTATTATTTATTCTTGGATTAACACTTATTTTCTAACAATCTTAAGACAGATTCTCAGTTTTAATCCAAGACAAACAGATTATTGTATCGAAAGCAATGATTCACACGATGAGGAAATTTTCATGCATAGAAAAAGGAAAGCCTAATGTATTTGTGATTTACATGCGTGCTTTTTCCATAACCTTTATATGGCTTCAAACTAAAGTGGCCAATTATTTCATATTTGGCATTTGACCATTTTTTCTTGTCTTCAAAGCTTTTGGTGCCCGTAAATGCTCAAAGACATATCAACGATTTTCATGGCAGTGAATGCCCAAAGACAAGAAACGTTGAGATCACCAACACCACGGATTCAACACGATGCGAGCGGTTTTCTTGAGATAGAACATTTGGATATTCGATTAGTAAGGTAATTTAAATATTCCTTAATAAATTTTCTTGTAAATATGACACTTTTAAAACCATAAATTATGGTATTATTAAGATAATATTCCATATTAAATTTTGACTTTTAATATGGTATGGTTTATGTCATAATTAAACTTTTTTATGACATTGTTAAGGTAATAATGAAATATTCCTTAAAAAATTTTGACATTAATATTAAATAATAAATATGGCATTCAGTATAAAAATATGTTAATTTTATAACCTTATATGCCAACCTTTCTTGGAATGGAAATAAAAACTTTAAATACATATTTGCATGTATTGCTAAGATAAAGTTTTGAATTTGGTAATATTATTATGATAGTGTTACCTTATAATGTGGAAATTTTAAATATGGCATGTATATAATTTATACTTTGTTACATTTTTTGTCTTAATTATGATTCTTTGTATTTTTGGAAATTATGTGTATTTTATTTCGGACTAACAATTTCTTTTGAGAAATTTTGTAGAGAGAAATATGATATCCAGGCGAAGTCGTATTTTGTTTTGAAAATAAAAGATCTCGTAAATAATTTGTTTCGGTAATTTAATTCATGTCGTTTTAACGAGTTTACTTAATCTTCCAAACAAGAAATGGAATTAAAATCAAAGGATTAATTCTGTTTGATTTCTGTTGGTTAAACAGAACTAAGTTGGATTGATATCTCTGTTGTTTAACAGAAGATATAATGGAAATAAACTACTAAATAAATCTTGTGTTGATTCTAATTTTAGAAAAAAAAATAAATCATTGAATTTATTTTCAAGAGAATCTTGTATGATTCTAACGTTGCAAGGAAAATAAATCATTGAATTTATTTCCGTAAGAATCAAGTATGATTCAATTTTTGTAAAAGGAAATAAATTATTAAATTTATTTCTATGCTAGAATCACGCGTTGATTCTAACTTGTTAAAAAAAATCATTGAATTTATTTCCGTAAGAATCAAGTATAATTCAATTTTTTGTAAAAGAAAATAAATCATTAAATTTATTTCTATGCTAGAATCATGCGTTGATTCTAACTTGTTAAGAAAAATAAATCATTGAATTTATTTCCGTAAGAATCAAATATGATTCAATTTGTGTAAAAGGAAATAAATCATTAAATTTATTTATGTACTGGAATCACGTGTTGATTATAACTTGTTAAGGGAAATAAATCGTTGGATTTAATTTCGTGAGAATCTAGAATGATTCAACCTTGAAATAAATTAGTAAATTTATTTTGGAAAGAGAAATAACTTAAAGTTATTATTTCTTAAAGAATCAAGTATAATTCTATTTTAGAAATAAATCAGTGAATTTATTTTGGAAATAACATTGGTTACTAAATTCCGACTAAGGTCTCGAATCAAAAAATAGAATAATTTGGTTCTCTATGTTAAAATTAAATTCTTAAAGCCTATTATGATGCATGCTATGAAGTGCGCAGTGTTTAAAAATGGATAAAGAATCGAGAGGGTCGTTGGACCATAAATGGAAGATTCCAAATTGTTGTGAATCAAAGTGATCATCCATACTTGGAATGATTTCAAGAATAGAATCCATAAACGGTGATTGAAAGAAAATTTAAAAATACATGTCTAGGATTGGTTCTTTGAGAGGCTTGGTATTTAAGCGTGCCTAGTGCACCACCTCTCTTGCATAAGTTACCTACCTGGTGCATTATTTATTATTGTTCTTTCTATTAATATCGTGTGAACTTTTGTTTGGGCTTTAGTTTACTAAATCACCTTCGTCTCTAACAAAAGTTAGAAATTATGTTTCTGTTTCTAGTTTTAGTCTTTGACTAAATTTTTTATGTTTAACAGATTCATAATGCCTTGGTTTTGGATTGTGTCTACGTGACACAATGGAAAAATCAGTGAAATTTATTGGAAAGAATTTCATACATGGCAACAAAAGATGTTGCATAATTGACCGTGATAAACCTTGTTAAATATCTGAAGGATGATCCTCCTATTATTAGAGAGGATAAGGTAAATATTGTTACCACATTCAAACGTTACTAAGGTAAATATTGCTACGACAAATATTATCACAGCAAACGTAGTGGAAGTCAAAAACGAATTCAAACCTTAAATTAGACGGTGTGTTCAAGAAACAAAATTTCATAGAAAAAATGCTTCAATTGCCATAAGATGAGAACAAGTATTCAGACTATAGACTTCCAAACGAGGGCAATGTTATTGCCATAACAATTGATATGCCAACATATTGGTTGAAGGAATATGTTTATTACCTTCATTGATGATAGCACAAAAATAATGTAAAGATGAAGCTATAGTGAAAATTGTTCTCTATGAGCATGATGTTGAATCCCAAACTTAATTAAAGGTTTAAGATGGGGAGAAGCTCTATATGAGTAACGTTGGTACTATAATGTGCCTAACATGTGGGGGAAGCTGTTCTATAAGCTAATTATCTTTTAAACAAGATTCTCCATAATTAAAGAGATTAGACACCATATAAGTTATGGAAGGTAATTAAACCTTCCTACAACTACTTGAAAATGTGGGGGTGTCTTGCAAAGGTAATGACCTCATTACTAAAGCAACTGAGAATAGATCCCTAAAAATGGTGGATTGTATTTTCATTGACTATATAGAACATAGCAATGTATATCGATTTCTTGTGTATGAATCGAAGAACCCTGAGATTCACAAGAATACGATAATGGAAGCAAATGATGTCTTTTCTTTGAAAATGTATTCCCTTGTAAAGCTAGGGAAGTTGGTCAAAGTTCAATGAAATGAACTTTAAAGATTATCGATAAAGATGACTCAAATGATCAACAAGGGTTTGAGCTTGAAATAGAGCCACAAAGAAGTAAACAAGCAAGGGTAGAAAAATTCTTTGGATCATTTTTCTAAACTTTATGCTAGAGGTTGAATCTCAAATGTATAATGATGGTATACATTCATCTGAAGGCATCTTATGGAAGGATGCCATTAAGAGTGAAATTGTTTCCATCATGCAAAACCTTACGTGGGGAATTAATGGATCTTCCTCCGTGAATTAAACCACTAAGTTTTGAATGAATTTTCAAACGAAAAATGAAAGCAGATGGAAGAATTGATAAGTATAAGGCCAGATTGATAATAAAAGGTTATCGAATGCCTTGACTATTTCGATACATACTCTCATGTATCAAGGATAACCTTCATAAGTATGATACTTACAATTGTCGCTTTGCAGAATCTAGACGTACATCGAATAGATGTTAAAAGAGCTTTTCTAAATAGAGATCTTGATGAAGAAATATACATGGAACAACCTAAGGGTTATGTAGTTTCAAGTTAAGAGAGAAAAGTATGTAGATTGGTGAAGTCCTTGTATAGACTTAAACAAGCACCAAAGTAAAGACATGAGAAGTTCGATAATGTCATTATGACAAACGACTTCAAGATAAATGAGTGTGACAAATGTGTATATGTCAAAACTACTAACATTGGATATATTATTCTATGTTTGTATGTCAATAACATATTCATTGTTGGAAGCAACAATAAAATGGTAAACGTACCAAAGACATGTCAAATTCAAGATTGACATGAAAAATATGTGATTAACATATTTGATTTTTCGCATCCAAATCAAATGATCACTTGAAGGTCTCATATTGACGTAGTCACACTACGCGGGCAAGAGAAGTTTGGCAAGGATGTTTCCGGCATAGCCAGAACTCTAATAAATACATGTCAACTTTTGTCCAAGAACAAAGACCAAAGTGTTGACCAAGTAGATTCAATAGACCAGATATTGTTTCTATTGTGAGCAATTCAAGTGAAAATCACTAGAAAGAAATTGTGAGGATATTGAGATATCTTAGATATACTCAAGATTATTAATTGCATTATTCTAGTGATCCTACTATTTAGAAGGATACTCCGATGCATTGGATATCTGATATTCAAGATATCAAAGGCACAAGTGGATATGTCTTCACCTTGGGAGGAGGAACCGTGTCATGAAAATCCTTAAGAAAATAGTAATAATCAAATCCATATTAGAATTTGAGTTGTAGTTTTATACAAGTCTAGAAAAGAAGTCGAATAGCTTCAGAAATTTCTTGAAGGATATTCTTGAACGACAAAAGCCAATGCCCACAATTGGTAGAGCACAGAGCTTTGTGTATAATGGGTAAGTCGAGACATATGCGTCGTCAACATAATACCGTTAGACAACTGGTATCAAATGAACTTATCTCTATTGATTTTTTGAAATCAAAGGATAACGTTGCGGATCCGCTAACCAAAGGGTTAAGTCGAGATCAAGTTAAAAAAACGAAAGGAATGAGACTAAAGCCCATGTAAATTTAATTAAGGTGCAATATGAAAAAAACCCTACCTAGTTGACTAGAGATCCCAAGATCTAGGTTCAAAGGGACAACCTAATTGCATAGACCTGTGCGGTCACTGTAGGGGCTCTTATCCCCAAGTTCATTCCTATGATGTAAACAATGATCAAAGTGGTTTAGGCTAAGCAATGCTTTTAATGACCATTGTGTGCTTTTGTGAGTCAAGCAACATAAGTCACCTATGTGAGAGTGAAGTGGGGCCGCTTCAATGAGACTATTGGGCATAGTTCTTTCAAACTCTTGCAGAACCAGACGATGTCCACGGCTATATGGACATACCCATGAGAACTAATACTCTTGTCAGAGAGGTAGTTGTGTGAAGTATATCATCGTTTACACAAACGGCAAAACAGTTCAAGGACATTACGTCTACTGGTCAGCTAGTAAAGTAAATATACTTTCACAAGGGAAGGTTCAATGGTGGACACCTACCCATCCTACGCAGCTATCGATCGGAGAATCTATCACCGCATCGAGTCAAAATGTTTTTGATTAAATCAATTTCATTCATGTGGGGGATTGTTGGAAAATTTTGATAATTTTGGAGCTTTGAATAAGAAATTGATTCAAAAGTTGTTGAGGAAAATGTGGAACCAATTGTTGGTTCGTAAATGTGCAGACGTGCACGACGTGGGTAACGCAAATGTTTGAACCAGTTTGGTCCTTCGTGGGCCTACAGATATTTTGACCCAAATTTGAAATGATTTTTCCTCAAATAAAAGCATAAATTTTCAAAATTTTATCTTGGAATTAAAAGGGTAAATATTGGAAGTTACCTTTAATTCAGATAATAATTTCGAAAATTGCTTTATAGGAGAATCAATTGATTCTCAATATTAAATGCTCCATTAGGTCAAAATTTCTACTTATACCCTCATGACAATCCTGTAAATAGGGAGTAAAGCTTCTAGGTTTAAAACCCAACAAAAACCACAGAAAAATTTTATTGTTTTACTCTGTGGATTTTACAAGTGATTTTCGGTGATAGGCGAAGGCAAGGGTCGGTTCGTGATCTCCATAGTAGTGCAATTGTGGCTGATCTTATGTTGTTGTATCCTGGGAGACAGATGGCCAATGAACTCGAGCACCATAGAAGTGGGCGAAAATCTGTCTTAAGGAAACTGCGTTCGTGCAGGCCTCAACACGTTTCTTTTGGTTCCAAATCGGTTTGATTTATATATTGTTGTATTGTTCTTAATTTTGTACTGTTTGTTTAAATAATATTATTTTATCTTATTATTTATTCTTGGATTAACACTTATTTTCTAACAGACTCAATCGGAATGGATAGCAAAAGGCAAGGCGAAGGAAATAGCGAAGAAGAAAGAAGTAAAAAAGGTAAGTGAATGTTTATATTTCTTGTTAGAGAAAGTGATTAGGGTTTAAACATGTCGTAACATAATATATTTAAGCGTAACATAACAGTAATTATTGTTCAATTAAACGTTGTAGGAGATGTCATCAAGATGTAGCATGAAGAAGCTGTCAAATATGTTTAAAGAGATGCAGATGATGAAGACTGATAATGTTGTTAAAGATTTAGGGTTTGGCCTTTTATTTGGATTGAAATCGCAAGCAATTCGTTGCAACCTATGTCGCGAGTTAGCAGAGAAGCTTGATGTGGAAAGCTCGACGATGGAATTTAGTGGACACAAAATTCATATTCTGGTAGAAGATGTGGAAGCTGTTTTGGGCTTGAAGAACGAAGGCCTGGATGTTGAACATGCCAGGGGAAATTGAATGGAAAAGAACTAGCGATGAAGTACAAAATCAGTACGAAGGCTACATATCAACAACTTGCAGGGGAGATACTAAGTGGAGCTTTTGACGGGGATGAGTTGAAAACACATTCTCGGTGTGTTCTTATGTCCAAATGCCAACCTTCTGCCTTCCATAGAACATTTCAAGTTATTGTGCTCAGTTAGGTTGAGTGGAAAATTTAAGTGTTGTAAATATGCGTACGAGAGGTTACTTGATGGAGTAGCCAAATGTAAAGTTCATGTTTGGTTGGCTTATATGACCGGATGCATTGCTATCAATAGGTAATGTATTATTGAAATTATGTTTCGTTCCAACGTAGTACTTTATTCACCCAGGTTTAATTTTTATTATAATCTTTTGATTAATGTAAAATGTAGGTGAGGTTATTCGATTATTAGAGTGGAATTCCTAGTAGAGGATATGCTTTCGTTGATGGTCGTGCTCACATTCATTCGTGGGGGAAGATGGACGTAGGCATGATTGTAACCCAGCTAAAGCGAAACCGACCTGCCAAAAAGCTTTAAGTAAGTAGGTTAAAAAATTTTGTATTCTATAAGGGGTTGTAATGACATGAAATGAATTAATGATGATGTTTGCAGGTACTTGGGTCTGATGATGAATGTTTTGAAGGGACAGAAGAAGGTGGCAGGACGAATGGTAGTAATGATGTTATTACGGAGCTGTTGGAGAAGGTAATTTCAAAATTGGGTGAAATCAATCAGACTCTTGAAGCTCGTGTCAAAAAGGAGAATAAAATAGAAGAGAATTTGGATACTCTAAAGGAGGAATGTAAGAATGTTGTTGAGCAGGTTGCCTTGAGAAAGAGGAAACAATGGAGGAGAAAGCAGAATTCGAAGAGGAGAAAGCAGGTTATTGATGTTGTTGGGTGGGCGATTATTAAACCTTTAGGAAACTTTGGCATTGACCTTAAAGAAGAGGAAACAATGGAGGAGAAAGAAGAATTCGAAGAGTCCAACCCAAAATATGGACTTAATATTGATGCTGAAGCATTGATAGACGATGTCACCTTGTTATAGGAAGATAATGTTGTTGTGGTGGGGAGAAAAAGGTAAAAGCTGTAAAATTTTTATATTTTGATCAACGTGGAATTAATTTAATGTATGAGATTTTTGTTGTTGACAAAGTTGATGTTAACTTGTAGGGTAAGCCAACGGTGCAAGCTCTATCAAAGGTTAGTGGCAAAGGGATTCAATTGCGAATGAAAACTCGAAACATGAAATAAGTTACTGTTTCAAAGAAGTGTCATGTGGAGCTTCTTTTGGTTAAAGTAGGGAGAAAACAACTTGAGTGGTTGTAATGTGAACTCAATGATTTACTTTGAATGTCCTCATCCATTTTATTAGAACATGATATGTATAGGGATGGTTGATCTTGTTGACGTTCATTTAGACCATAAATCGCTTGTAATTTGTCTTCGTATGTGTTCTTTAATTACAAATGTTTGGCATTATATATAAATTGGTAGAAGGTGTAATACTTAATAAGTGATTAAATATTGTAATTATTTAATGTTATTCAATATTTAACATAAAATGTTTAAGCGTTGCATGTACTAACGTATGTTGAAATACCCGATGGAGTAGGGGTGGCAGCCAAAGGCACATGTGACTATAAATGGAATACGCCTTTGCCCGAAGGGTAAGAAGTCCAGAATGATACAATATAGTTCAATTTAATATAACTTTCAAGTATTTGTATGTGTGCAGCGAAATCCTCATAGATTTTGGCCACATGTATATGACGGTTAGTGATGTCGATACGTTACGACCAGGAAATTGGGTCGGTTCAATGGTTAGTATATTGTACATTTTCCCGTAAGAAAAGTGACATATTAACTTAATTAATGAAATGTAGTCAAATAGTTCATGTGTTTTATTTGTAAAATTTAGGTTATTGATGTTGTTGGGTGGGCGATTATTGTTGCAGATAGTAGGACGGAATGCAAAGCAAGGGGAGGTTACCTACCTTGCGCATTAAGTGTATGTTAACAATTGAAAAGGTTAGTGTATATTAAGAATAAACATATGCGGTTTTGGAATCATGCTGAATAATAATGATTGTCTTGTAGGATCAGCTTGTACGAGGGCTACTGGATGGTGCGTAAATTGCTAACTACTGGCATTTCACTTTCAACCCATTCGGTAAAATTGGGGACGGGAAAATGGTACGAACAAACTGAAATATTGTACAAACCATTTGAAATTTAGTACGTAGGTATATTACATGGATATTGTTTATTGAATGGCAGTAAAGCAATATTTTGAGTAGATCTTTATCCCGATTAATGACAACAGAAATCATTGGTATACGTGTGTGCTGGATTTTGATCGTGAAATATGTGTGTTGGTATACTTTGCGGTGTGATTTTAATTTCGGTTTCCATAAGATATGAATCGATTCGCACAACCTCATTGTACATTCCCTTCACAAGCCTAACATTGGCATAAAACACTTTCACTAGGTTATGAAAGACACGTGGTTTAATATCTAGAAACTCCATCCATCCCCATTCCAGAAACAAAGGAAAGAGTTCGAAATTATAGAGCTCAGAGGTTAAAAAATCTAAATCTATAGTTCGCTCGGCTCTAATGTCTTTGGCCTCGTAGATTTGATGAAGATGAGCAAGATTTTCATCATTTTTAAAACAAAGATTCAACAAATTAGGGTTTTGAAGTTGTGTTGGAACGACACGAGAGGATTTACTTGTTTCTCTACGTGGACGTTTAGCTCTTGGAGCAATGACAATAACAAAGGTTTTAAGGTGAATATTTAGAGTTAGGAATTTTATCAAATACTTGGTGAAAAAAAAACTAAGTTCTCTAAGGATACTAAGAATGATCCACTAAAACCTCCTACAAGATAAGAAAGAAGTAGCAGCATAAATCAATCGCCATTTATCAATTTCAAGAATGAATTTTTAAAAAATTATATAATTTTCGAAATACCCAGAAACATTTAGGTAGACTAGAATTTTGGATATTGATAAAATCCTCTTCAGGAAACTAAAGCAACCAAAAAATTCTAATCGTATTAAAGATTTTTAATACGCGATTTAGATAAACTTACCCTCAAAATGAAAGAAGACGATGAAGCAGCCAAAGGAGGTAAGAAATTTTGCTACACTCAAGTACTACACTTGAGAATGGATTTCCAAACTATTTTTGGGGATTTTGGTTTGCAGGCAAGAGGCGAGATGTTTCGAAAAGCAATTCTCTGAGGGTTTGCATGTTGTGCAACTATGCGAGGGGTTTCGAAAATTTGGGTACTTATTATGGGTTTCACGTTGTGCAACTATGTAAGGGGTAGTTATAGTTTTCAAACCAATTGGGTGGCTTCCCAAAGCAGCAGCCAACAAGATTTTGATACCGAAAGTAAGGAGTTTCGAAACCACTACTAATACTATGTACACATTTTGTAAGAAATTCGGTACATATCATATTTCTTACAAATTTTGTAAGGATTTGTGTATACTTTTTAGTAATTTGTGTACATACACAAATCCTTACATTTCTTGTTCCAAATTATGTTTTCTCGTAGGAAATTATGTATGTACACAAATCCTAACACTAAGTTGAGCCCTATTGGGCCTTGGTGAGTATGTGTAAGAAATTCGGTACATAGCGTATTTATTACAACTTTTGTAAGGATTTGTGTATACTTTGTAGTAAATTGTGTACAAATACAAATCCTTACATTTCTTTTACAAAATTATGTTTTCTCGCATGCAATTATGTTTGTACACAAATCCTTACACTAAGTTGAGCCCCTTTGGACCTTGGTGAGTAGGTGTAAGAAATTCGGTACATACCGTTTTACTTACAAATTTTGTAAGGATTTGTGTGTACTTTGTAGTAATTTATGTACTACACAAATCCTTACATTTATTGTACCAAATTATGTTTTCTCGTAGGAAATTATATATGTACAAAAATCCTTACACTAAGTTGAGCCTCTTTGGGCCTTGGTGAGTAGGTGTAAGAAATTCGGTACACACCATTTTTTTTACAACTTTTGTAAGGATTTATGAATACTTTGTAGTAATTTGTGTACATACAAAAATCCTTACATTTCTTGCACCAAAATTTGTTTTCTGGTAGAAAATTATGTATGTACACAAATCCTTACACTAAGTTGAGTCCCTTTGGGGCTTGGTGATTAGTTGTAAGAAATTCGGTACAAACTGTTTTTCTTACAACTTTTGTAAGGATGTGTGTATACTTTGTAGTAATTTCTGTACATACACAAATCTTTATATTTCTTTGTACCAAATTATGTTTTCTCATAGGAAATTATGTATGTACACAAATCTTTACACTAGGTTAAGCCCATTTGGGCCTTGGTGAGTAGGTGTAAGAAATTCGTTACATACCGTATTTCTTACAACTTTTGTAAGGATTTGTGTATAATTTGTAGTAATTTGTGTACATACACAAATCCTTTCATTTCTTGTACTAAATTATGTTTTATTGTAGGAAATTATGTATGTACACAAATCCTTACACTAAGTTGAGCCCCTTTGGGCCTTAGTGAGTATGTGAAAGAAATTCGGTACAATAAGTATTTTTTACAACTTTTGTAAGGATTTGTGTATACTTTGTAGTAATTTTTGTACATACACAAATCCTTAGATTTCTTGTACCAAATTATATTTTCTCATGGGAAATTATGTATGTACACAAATCTTTACACTAAGTTGAGCCCCTTTGGGCCTTGGAGAGTAGGTGTAAGAAATATGGTACATACTGTTTTTTTACAACTTTTGTAAGGATTTATGTATACTTTGTAGTAATTCGTGTATATACACAAATCTTTATATTTCTTGCACCAAATTATGTTTTCCCGTAGAAAATTATGTTTGTACACATATCCTTACACTAAGTTGAGCCCCTTTGGGCCTTGGTGAGTAGGTGTAAGAAATTCGGTACATACCGTTTTTCTTACAATTTTTGTAAGGATTTGTGTATACTTTGTAGTCATTTGTGTACATAAACAAATCATTACATTTCTTGTACCAAATTTTGTTTTCTCATAGGAAATTATGTATGTACACAAATCCTTACACTAAGTTGAGCCCATTTCATCCATGGCGAGTAGGTGTGACAAATTCGGTACATATCATATTTCTTACAAGTTTTGTAAGGCTTTCTATATACATTGTAGTAATTTGTGAACATACAAAAATCCTTACATTCTTGTACCAAATTATATTTTTATCGTAGGAAATTATGTATGTACATAAATCCTTTCACTAAGTTGAGCCCCTTTGACCTTTGGTGAGTAGGTGTAAGAAATTCGGTACATACCGTTTTTCTTAAAACTTTTGTAAGGATTTATGTATACTTTGTAGTAATTTGTGTACATATACAAATCCTTACATTTCTTGCACCAAAACATGTTTTCTCGTAGGAAATTATGTTTGTACACAAATCCTTACACTAGGTTGAGCCCTATTGGGCCTTGGTGAGTAGGTGTAAGAAATTAGGTACATACCGTTTTTCTTACAACTTCTGTAAGGATTTATGTGCATTTTCTAGTAATTTGTGTACATACATCAATCCTTACATTTTACCAAATTATTTTTTCTCGTAGGAAATTATGTATGTACACAAATACTTACACTAAGTTAATCCCCTTTGGGCCATGGTGAGTATGTGTAAAAAATTCGGTACATACCGTTTTTCTTACAAGTTTTGTAAAGATTTATTTGTATTTTCTAGTAATTTGTGTACGTACACAAATCCTTACATTTCTTGTACCAAATTATTTTTTTCTCGTAGCAAATTATGTATGTACACAAATCCTTTGACTAAGTTGAGCCCCTTTGGGCCTTGGTGAGTAGGTGTAATAAATTCTATACATACCATTTTTCTTACAACTTTTGTAAGAATTTGTGTATACTTTGTAGTAATTTGTGTACATACACAAATCCTTACATTTCTTTTACCAAATTATGTTTTATTGCATGCAATTATGTTTGTACACAAATCCTTACACTAAGTTGAGCACCTTTGGGACTTGGTGAGTAGGTGTAAGAAATTCGGCACATACTGTTTACTTACAAATTTTGTAAGGATTTGTGTATAATTTGTAGTAATTTGTGTACATACACAAATCCTTACATTTCTTGTACCAAATTATGTTTTATCGTAGGAAATTATGTATGTACACAAATCCTTACACTAAGTTGAGCCCCTTTGGGCCTTGGTGAGTAGGTGTAAGAAATTCGGTACACATAATTTTTCTTACAACTTTTGTAAGGATTTGTTTATACTTTGTAGTAATTTGTGTACATACACAAATCCTTACATTTCTTGCACCAAATTATGTTTTCTGATAGGAAATTATGTTTGTACACAAATCCTTACACTAAGTTGAGCCCTTTTGGGCCTTGGTGAATAGGTGTAATAATTTCTTTACATACCGTTTTTCTTACAACTTTTGTAAGGATTTGTGTATACTTTTTAGTAATTTGTGTACGTACATAAATCCTTATATTTCTTGTACCAAATTATGTTTTATCGTAGGAAATTATGTATGTACACAAATCCTTACACTAAGTTGAGTCCCTTTGGGCCTTGGTGAGTAGGTGTAAGAAATTCGGTTACCAAATTGTTAACATTTAACAATAACAAACGTCCCAGTGACCATAAGTTTACAGATCAAAAACGTCTATAACGGTCGAATTTGAAAATCATTGACCAAAAGTGTACAAACCCTAAACATAAGTGATCATTCCAGTAGTTTACCCTTAATTAATTAACGAATGATTAAGTAAATCCTGATTGGAACTCGCCTAACATGTACGATGAATTCCCTTATTTTTTTTTACAAAAATAAAATAAATTAAACTATTAAGAACCTACTTTACACCTTTAATGTATTGAAGGATGAAAAAAAATTAAACTATTATAAATCAACTTTAAAATTTAAGTCCATGAATTGTAAAAAAGATATTACCACAAAAAACTTACATTGATAATAAACAAAGGATAATGCTCTAACCATGCCTAAGCTAATATCAAAATTTTATTTTGTAATTCATGGAGCTAAATTTCAAAGTTAGTTCTTAATAGTTAAACTTTTTTTTTAAATTTTATTCTTCAATACACAGAAAATGCAAAGTGAAATTTAAAACAAACTAAGTGGACCTTTCAAAAGAAATTAAGTGGAACTCGTCATGCATGATAGGCGAGTTCCAATTGGGATTTGCTTTATTTTTTTAACTTGTCATGCATGAGCTATAAGTAAAAAATAGATTTTTTTAATTAAAACTCCGTGCATGCACGACAAGTTCACTATAAGGGTGTTATACTAGGAAATAATAGAGTTCGAGTGCTATTTTAAAAAATAATCCCTAAAAACTACTATTTTGGGAATTACCCATGTTCATGTTCGTTTGTTTCATTTTAACCGAACAGACGAATGAAACAACTATCGTGTTCGTCTGTTAAAGAATGTAGCTTGTTCATGTTCGTTTGTTAAAATGATATATGAACGTAAACGAAAACAAACGAACGAACATATGTGAATAAATTTATCTTTGAGTAAATACACAGATCATCACGAAACTATCTTCTCACTCTTATTTTGGTCACTCAACTTTATTTTTTTTAATTTAATAACTGGACTTTATACATAATATTTTTTCCAGCACTTTGTCAAATTATTAAAGTGATGACATGGTATTTTAAATCAGATTTCTCCCGGCTTGTTTAACTTTTCAACTTTTCTAATTTTCACCTATTTTTTCTTTTGTAATTTACTTTCTTCTCTTCTTCTTCAAAGGACACGACCACCATTGTTGAAACTAATCTCACATATAAGCTCATCTTTTGCAATATAAGTAACTCCTTATTCTTAATTCACAAAAAAAAAAACATTAAACCTATCAATTTAATTTTGGTTTGCATCTCCATTGTCAGGAATTTGCCCAGCTCGAGCAACGACCGAGTCATTTGTATAATACATTTGCTATGAAAAAGAATAAATATAAATAGTGAATAAATTTTAATGAATCTAAACGAACGAATTACCAAATGTTCATGAATCTAAATTAATTAAAGAGTCATTTGTTCAGGTTAATTTATTTGTTAAATGTATAATATTTTTTTATATATATATGTAACATAAACAAATATCCTGCGGAACAATTGGTTGAACATTTGATTTGATTACCGCCATGGAAAGGGCTTAAAGAAATTAACAAAAGCAAACAAAGACATTCAAAATGAGCCATCTTCTTAACTAATTGACCCAAAAGCCTATTTCAATTATAGAGCAGGCTCAAACGGTAATATGCGCCCACCTTCATCTGGCAAACTCGGAATCTTCAAAGCCGAAGTAGGACGAAACTCGAAACTATAACTAAAACTTCCACTTTCATTTGCATATCGCCGATTGCCACTGTTGTGCTGCCTTCTCGGTTTCCATCCAATTTATTCAGTTTTACTATTTTTTACAACGCATAAAAACATTTCCACGCCATGAGTCTATCCGCCTCATCCTTTTCCTTCAAAGCTACACTTCCTAAAACCCCTGCCCGTTTCAACTTCCAAAACCCTTTGCCTTCCATTCGGCGTCTATCCAGGTAATTTGTTCCACTAATCCTTCATTTTCGCCTTGTAATTATCCGAAAAAGGATTCATTCATGGGTTTTTGCTTAATTGTTGTAGGAAGTTGTATCTAGTCAAAGCAACAGTTCTGCAGGAAAATTGCAGAAAAGAATAGAGGTAGAGTAGAATAGAGTTTTCAGTCAGGTTTTTCATGCCTGGTTCGTTTCACAACAACCCTTTTCTAACTTAGGGGCAAAACGGAAATGGTGTGAACTGGTGTGAAGGTTCACCACGGCAAAGTTTAAGTTGAGAAATGTGGAACACTGGATGGATACGTGTATGCTCGGGTAGTTCAAGTTTATACGCGACGGCGCCAAGACATTGAACCACTTTGTAAGGACCAAAGAAACGCGGGCTCAGCTTTTATTGACGATGGTGTCGGAGCGAAAGGTGACGATACGGCTGTAGTCGGATAAAAGCCCAGTCGCCCACTTGCAATTCGACCTCTCTGCGTTTTTTATCGGTTTGGTTCTTCATACGCAATTGAGCTTGACTCAGATTGTGTTTGAGCTGTCTAAGAATCTCATCCCGGTCTTGTAGCACAACATCAACCTCCGGATTTGTCGCACCCCCATCAATGTAGGAAATCAACGTTGACGGATCACGGCCATAAAGAGCCCAGAAAGGAGTCATGCCGGCAGATGCTTGAAAAGTTGTATTGTACCAAAATTTTGCCCAAGCTAAATAGGAGCCCCATTTTCGCAGTTCATCGCCAGCCATGCAACGATTCAGAGCTTCGGTTTGACAGTCCGTCTGTGGGTGATACGCTGAACTAAGGCACAGCTATGTACCTTGCAATTTGGCCAACTCCGACCATATCGTACTGAGAAAAATGGGGTCCCTATCACTGACGATTGAGCGTGGAATACCACGCAGCTTGATGATCCCATCAACCATGATCTTGGCGATAAGAGGAGCATCATATTTCTGGGGTAACGCAAAGAAGTGGTCGTATTTAGTGAGACGGTCCACTACCACCAAAATGGCAGCCTTGCCATTAGACGGAGATAAGCCAGTGATGAAATCCAATGAGATGTCTTCAAAGACTTGTTCAGGAATTAGCAATGGTTGAAGCAAACCGGCTGGAACTCGACTGTCACTCTTCATCCGCTGACAAACTTGGCAAGTTGTCACGTACGCCTTAACATCGTTACGCATGCCGGCCCAGAAGAAATTACTAGACAAGCGATGAAAGGTGCGAGTGATCCTCGCATGGCCTCCGAAAGTGGAACTGTGAAACTCTCGCAACAACCGAGAACGCAGAGCACTCTCATTAGGCACCACAACACACCCGCGAAACAACAACAAACCTTGGTGGACAGAATAACCAGGAGGAACCATCTGACCTGCTTGAAGGGCTTGGAGTAGTGTTGAAATGTCCGTATCGTAGCGATACGCTATTCGAATATCCTCAAGAACTTCGAACGTCGGACGTGTGAAAGCAAACAGTTGGGCACCTACTTCGCGGGACAAGGCGTCGGCGACGGTATTTTGTTTGTCGGGTCGATATTTGATTTCAAAATCGAAACCAATCAGTTTAACCAACCAATGTTGTTGCTCGGGAGTCTGAATCATCTGCTGTGTTAACTCTCGAAGAGCTTTTTGATCAGTGATGATCACAAAATGACGACCCAACAAGTATTGCCGCCATTTACGAACCACTTGATTAATGGCGAACATCTCTCGGTGATAAGTCGAAGAAGCCTGCATCCTGGGACTGAGCTTCTGGCTAAAGAACGCTATCGGACGCTGGTTTTGTGTTAAGACTGCCCGATGCCAACCCCTAAGGCATCCGTCTCCACCACAAACTCTTTATCAAAGTCGGGAAGGCCAAGAATAGAAGCTGTGCACAAAGCAGATTTGAGGTTCTCGAAGGCCGTATGTGCTGCGGCGGATCAGTCAAATGATGTCTTCTTTTTGAGCAAATCAGTAATAGGTGCTGCCAAAGTCGGATAGCCTCGTATAAATCGACGATAATACCCAGACATCCTTAAGAATGCACGGACATCACGAACTGAGATAGGAACGGGCCATTGTTGTATAGCCGAAATTTTAGCCGGGTCCATGGCTAAACCTTCACCTGAAACCATGTGACCAAGATACTCAACGGATCGTTGGCCAAAGGAGCATTTAGAGAGCTTCGCCACAAAACCATGCATTTTCAGAGTTTGAAGTACCACGCGTAAATGTTGAAGATGATCAGACCACGAGGCACTAAAAATTAGTATATCATCCAAGAAAACGAGTACGAATTGTCGAAGATACGGACAAAAGATATCATTCATGGTAGCCTAGAAGGTCGAAGGTGCATTCGTTAAACCAAAGGGCATAACGAGAAACTCATAATGGTCATCGTGTGTGCGAAATTCGGTCTTATGGACATCTTCGCTACGAACTCGGATTTGATGATAGCCTGCCAACAAATCGAGTTTGGAAAAATAACAAGAGGAGCCCAATTCATCAAAAAGTTCATCGGCCGTAGGGATTGGAAATTTATCACGAATGGTGATGGCATTGAGAGCACGATAGTCGACACAAAAATGCCAAGTACCATCCTTTTTTCGAACCAACAAAACTGGAGAGGAGAAGGGACTTGTGCTTGGCTGAATTTGTCCCAAGTCTAGCATCTAGCGCACTTGTTTCTCAATCTTAGATTTCTGAAAGTGTGGATAGCAGTAGGGCCGACCGTTCACTGGTTGGCTGGACAAAGTAAGGTGAATTGCATGGTCTGTAGCACGGTAGGGTGGCAGGAAATGAGTAGCATCAAACACCTCCGCAAACTCGGACAGCAACTGTTGTAAATTAGGCGGTAACACCGGCAGTGGAAGAGCCTCGTCAGTAGACATATGTAACTGAAAAAATGCCGCAATGGCCCCCATGTCCGCCAATCGACGCAGAGATTGGAGTTGAATTTGTTACGGCTCAAGTTTCGATTCTCCTTGCCAGCAGTTGCGTATGTGCCCATGCATGAACTCAAACGTGAGCTTGGCGAAATTCATGGTGATTGGGCCCAAGGTGGCCATCCACGCGACTCATAAAACCACATCCGTGCCCTCAATATATAGAATATAGAAGTCCGTAACCAATTTGGTACCCTGAACCACTACCGGAACATCCTTTGCACAACCCTCATTCTTTAAACATTGGCCATTTCCCACTAACAGTCTAACACAGTAAAGTTGGGGGTGTTCGTTACCGACAGGCAAAGATATTTGGCCACTCGCGACTGGATGAAATTATGAGTGCTACCCCCATCAATGAGAATCCGGACCGGCTTACCCTAGATGGTGTCTGACACAAGAAGAGTGGTTGTGTAACCCCCTCGTCCCGGTCTGGTCGGCTGACCGGTCCAAGTAGGCTACACGAGGAAAACTGATGTTAAACCCGTTAAGGTCCCACCTCGGTTAGCAACCCTAGAAAATATCTTTTAATTAAATCTTGTTTAAACGCATATTTATTTCCTATGTGATCACGACAGCAGAAAACATCACGATATAGAAGCAACCAAACCAGAACATGACATTTCAAGCCCATTTTAACCTTAAGAGGCAGGCCGTATCGATACTCCTGTCAAGGGTATCGATACGCTCTAACAAAGTCAACTGTCTTTAGTCAACGCAGGAAGACCGTATCGATACAACCCTTGGGCATATCGATACACCCTACTCGATCAACATCTCACGGTCAACGAGACAAAACCGTACCGATACACTTAGAGCCCGTATCGATACGCCAAAGTCTCACCAAAATCTCGGATTTCCAGTGAGCTTTGGGCGTATCGGTACACCCCCGCGTATCGATATACCAGGCCAAAACTGAGTTCTGAAGGGCAAGACCGTATCGATACGGCCCTTAGGCGTATCGATGCGCTATGCACTGCAAGTTCCCAAATTTCAGCCAAACAACTTAAGACTCGACTCTAGATGCGATTTACGACTCCCCTAGCCCATACAAAATACATACAACCTTTAACTACCAAGATATCAACATACATGGCATTCAAAACGTACAAGGGTCATGCAACGAAAGGATTCATACATTTATCAAAAAGAAGACATACTTAACACATAAAGGTTCATGCCTTAGAAACAAGCATATAAGCATTCATGACATGCAACATAAACAGGGTTTACAATTCAAGCAAAACATCTAAAAGCCAAACCAACATCACATACATCCAAGCTCAATTTATCAACACCTATCCCATTGCTTGACTATTACAATCTACAATTTAAAGTTCATACTTGAGCTAACCAAAAGCGACACTTGGAGACCTTTCCTTGCCCTTGCCACCCACAAGCTACTGATATGCATTGCCGAACAAAAAGGAGCGTAAGCATAAAAACTTAGTGAGGGTAAGCTCATAAAACAAACCTTCGACAATGCAGGGTCCAAGCACGAGCAACAACCATGATAGAATGCATGATCTTACCTCCGATCCACAAGAGTCAAAATATACATGATGCATGAACATATAATCAACATTATGCCATGATCAACAACTCATGAGTCCAACACACGAAGATACATATAACAATGTATTAACAACCACATATATCAATTCATAATGGAATCACATTTCACATCATATTGGCACACACACACACACACACATATATATATATATAATCTCATATTGGCACCTAGCTATGACTCGAATACGCGGATAACACATTGGAACGCACTTCCAACACAACCATTACCTTCGGTGGGATTACACTCATCACAGGTTCTCGTAGAGGGGATTCCACTCATCCTCACGCCCCGTCGATAGGATTCCACTCATCACCGACTAATCTATAAAGATTTCCGGTCGAACCCGTACTCCTCCTTGGTGACTTAAAGCCACCAAGGCCACGCGTGAATTTGACTCTTGTGTGCACACTAACATCCTAATGATCGATCATTGTACCCAAGCATACTAGTGCCCATATTAAAAAAATCCATAGCCTTTCACAACATCAATTCATATCAACTTCCGTGCTTAGCACGTACTCACCATGATCACTATCATGCACAAATCTCAATCCAAACCACATGCATAACAACGCATCAAACCATGCCTCAACCACATGTATAACACAATATACATAACTACCATAAACACAAATAAACAAGAGGCATAACAAGCAATTAGGAGTTCAACCAAAAGCTTCATAAGCTAAGCTTGAGATTAGGCTACCACTCTAATCTCAACTCTAGGTGGGTTTACCAAGGCCAACCTAGGTCCACATGCTTGAACCAATATTTAAAAACCACTTACAAATAATAACCACTCACCGACCACTCCAAGCTCAACCACACTAGCCGATCAAGCTTCCAACGATTCTGGATTTGTTCTCGAGGCTTCACCAACACAAAATCTTGCTTCTAATCATCTCAACACAATCAAAACAACCTCAAATCAATTCACAAATCAATGTAGCAAACTCGAAACACTAATCAAGCACAAAACACATGTTTTCAAGCTAAGAACAACTCCAAAATCCTCATTCTCGAGCAGCCATAAAAAACAGTCCAATACTCAAGATTTCAACCTCTTTAACACACTTAAATGCTTCCAAAACAATCCCTAACAAACATACAACCAATAGCCCTCAATTTCCAACATTAAACACACCCAAAATCAACCTTTAAACCCTTCAAAAACCAAATTTCGAGAATCAACATAAAACCATGTAAAAATTAACTATGTTGGACCTTATGGTAGTAAACAACATATATAACTTCAACAAATCGAAAGCTTAAGTTAAAGGCAATAAAGTTTACATTTTTAATCTAAAAACTAAAACCCCCAAACTACAAAATCTATGAGCTTTATGAAAACTAATGGTATCATCTTAAAGAGGAAGGGGAGGACAAGTTAAAAATGAGATTACCTTGCAAAAATCACCAACAAAATCAAAGGAGATGATGAAATAAGGATTTGGAGAGAAAATGGCATTTTGACGTGAATAGGGTGAATGGAGAAGATAAAGATGAGTTTTAGAGTGGTCTTTTAAATTATAAGGGGTTTTAAAAATGAAAGTTCACATATTTACAATCTTTCCATTAATGAGATGGCAAGCTCATCTATTCTAAAATCCATGGGATTTGATTCCCAAAACAATTTTAGTCCAACACAAATGTTTGTTTCGAATATATGAAGCCCAAAATAATATTTCATTATTTTAAAATTTTAAAACCAAAATCGGGCCATTATTTTAATATCATTTTCTCCTGGCCCTCAAACCCGGGTGTTACAGGTTGGGGTATGGTAACCAGCCAGTGCATTGAACGAGACTATGGAATGGTCAGTAACCAAGTCTGAAACAGTAGGCGTGGTTTCTAAAACAGGGGACGGAGCCGCGGAAGAGCCAAGGTGCTCGTCAACCAACGCTTCATCATCAAGCATAAATAATTGAGGAGTCTTGCACTTGTGTCCCGGAGCATAGAGTTCATCACAATAATAGCACAATTCCTTTAATCGACGTTCACGGGCTTCCGCGGAAGAAATACGTCGAACAGTGGGTTGTGTTGAGGGAAATGGATCCGCTGGTGGAGGTTACCCTGGTTGCACCCGCGGCTCAATAGTCGAGCTTGGTGGAGTGGGTAATAAAGGCAGCAATTTAGAAGCAATTACCCTGCTGGGTGAGCGGCGATCCTGAAGACGAGCTTCATGGAATCTGGCCAAAGCTTGAACCTCAATCATGGATTTCGAACGGTGAGCCAAGACTTCATTCTTGATATCAACTCGCAGACCTGACGTGAAGCAATCCAACAAAAACTCATCCGATAAATTTGAGGTACGGAGGGCAAGATCCTCAAAACGAGATTGATAATTAGCCACGGTGGACGTTTGGAGGAGCTTGGACAATTGACCAGCAGGAGATTCGATCTCCATGATGAGAAAACACTTGCGAATGACGTCCACCAGATGTGTCGAACCTGCAAGCTGCCACTGGCGTTGCATCCAACGAAACCACTTCCGCGCAGTCCCCGTCATTCGAAAGGAAGCCATCGTGACTCGATGGTGATCCTCAATCCCATAAAACTAAAAAAAATCCTGAGCAGAGGCCAGCCATTCCTCATGATCCTCACCAGTGAAGATGGGCAACTCGACCTGAACCGGTTTCGGGGGAAACGAAAAGCTAGCATCAGTATCTTGCCGGATTTTAGGCTTGCCGCGAGGAGCTGAGCTGTTGGCGGTAAAGTAACCGCTGGCCGATGGTGATGCAGATATGCCCAATTGAGCAGACAAGTTTTGAAGCAGCAACGACATTTCCTAGAGGGTGGTTTGAGTGGCGGCGTTCCACTGCTCATGTTTCGTCAATTGGTTTTCGATGGAGGAAAGAGTCTGATCATGGCGAGCAGAAGCTTCTTGAAGGGTACGAATGGATTCCGTGTTGTTGACCATGGTCGGGAGGGGTCAATGAAAGCACCAATGTTATGGTTTATCTGGAAAATTGTAGAAAAGAATAGAGGTAGAGGAGAATAGAGTTTTCTTAGAGAAGGAGAAACTTTTCAGTCAGGTTTTTCATGCCTGGTTGGTTTCACAACAGCCCTTTTCTAACTAACTTAGGGGAAAAACGGAAATAAAACAACAAATAAAATACAGCTTAGTAAATGACAAAGTCATCCAAATCACGTGGAATTCTCCTAGTTCGCACCCTTCTGCGCAATGCTGGTTCCATGTCTGCAGCTGTATCCTCGTTGTCCCGTGTGTTTGCAGCCGTACCTGGTGGTACCACTCCACCATACGTAACAAAAATGATGATGAACAAATTGTTGTCCAAAAATCATTTCCGTCGACAAGTCCCCCAGGAAGTGGGATTGAACAAGTAGGAGAATCGCGTGTGAATTCATCTTCTAGTGGTTTGGAGAGATGGGCCATCAAGGTTGAACAATCTGTGAATATCTTCCTCACGGTAAAATGATTTTATTTTCTTTGATTTTCTATAACTTTTGTTGGTTTTGATTTGTTAGAACGTTTTTCTTCAGGATTCAGTTATAAAGATACTTGATACATTGTACCATGACAGAGATTATGCCGGATTTTTTGTGTTGGAAACAATTGCTAGAGTTCCTTATTTTGGTCAGTGGCTTTTTCTTACTTCCTTTATGTACTTAATTCATTATTCTCATTTACACATGAAAAAAAGTGCAACGTTTTATCTGTAGATTATTAGCCATCTAGGAGAAATTAATTTGTTTTAACATTTTGCTTGAACTTGCTGACATGATCGTTCATATCCTGGAGGTACTTGAAAGAGTTTTACTGATATTTGGGTATTGTTCTTTTGTCTTATGGCAGCCTTTATATCCATCCTGCACTTGTATGAGAGTTTTGGTTGGTGGAGGAGAGCGGAGTATCTAAAAGTGCATTTTGCTGAGAGCTGGAATGAGATGCACCACCTGCTAATTATGGAAGTAAGGTCCTAAAATAGTTGAATGATTTGTGAATATAAAGCTTGACTAGCATGCGGATGATTTCAAGTGAGTTGAATAGAAAATTGACAAGTTTAGATGGTGTAGATGATGCATGGCACGCTAAGGGAAAAAGGAAAAATCTAGCATAGTGCATGCCATTCTTATATGTTGTGTCTCAGTGACATGACTTTTCTTATTACATTTGGTTGCAGGAATTGGGGGGGAATTCTTGGTGGTTTGACCGTTTTCTTGCTCAACATATAGCAGTTTTTTATTATTTCATGACGGTCTTCATGTATGCCTTAAGCCCGAGAATGGCCTGTAAGTACATTTATTTGGATTCCACTTTGCAAATGCCTCTCTCATTCTTTTGCACATGCATGGAACACGGTTTTCCAAAAACCTATTGATGGAAATAAGCAGATATTAAGACTAAAATTGCCGTCTAACTTGGTAGTTATGTAAAGGGATGTTCTTGCATACAACCAATGGCCTGCTGCCTTAACTTCAACCTATTTTTCAACCAAAGTTATGTAGCTTAACCTCTGCCCGGTTTGAACACATTAAATTTCTACTCTGGCGGTTGCTTTATTGTGAATTCATCATACAGAGAGATGCTTAATATTCTCGAAAAACATCCCCCTCCCTCTTTTTTCCCTTTAGACGTGTTGTTTTATGGGTGACATTGCTCTAATTGTGTAGGACATGTAATACATACTGTAACTGAGATTGAAGCTTGCTCATCTTCATTCATTTTATAAGAGTATAGAGAATAAACTGTAACTGGGCCGTTAAAAAGTTGGTTAGGTTGTTGTAATCAACTCAGCCTATATGATTGTACATGCTAAAAGCCTATAAATATTGTAATGGGTTTTGTAAGCCCAATAGTTCAATATTATTCATGAATCCATTTTTTACAGAAGATTATTTTCTTCTCTATTTTTCCTTTCGATATCCCTTTTTCTCTCTTTCTGTAATTCATTGTTCATATCATCTTCTTCTTCATTGTTCTACCACTGTTCTATAGAATCTGATATGGTATCAGAGCTATTGATCTGGCCGGTTTAACCACTGTCGTCTTCTTGATCCTTGCTTATTTTGATTCTGGTGAGAGTTTTCAATCAAAACCCCCAATTCCTAAGGTTTTCCTCTTTCGTTTTTCTGTTGTCAATTCGTTTTTCCAATTGAGTGTGTGAGCTTTTTCTTTGTTAGTGGCTTCTTCTTCATTCTTTATTTCGTTAAATCCGTTTCATTAAATCCGTTTAGTTAAATCCTTTTCGTCCAATTCATTTGGTCTTCTTTTGGAGTTTCTGTGTTTGTTTGGAGTTCGTTCGAGTTTCTGTGTGCGATTGATGTTTGTGTTGCAGTGATGTTATTCGTATGTTGCTCGTGCTGATTGCGTGCTGTTCGTGAGCTGCTGTTCGAGATTTGTTGATTGCGTGCTAAGACTATCTGGTGAGATTGTTCTTTTCTACGATTTGTGTTATCTGATGCTATCTGGTGAAGAGTGTTGATGATCTGTATCTTTTGAGTGTGCTCTATCTGCTTCGATCTGCTATATGCTTGAATCTGGTTTCTTTGCTGTGTTTTTGTGTTGTGGTTTTTCTTCATCTCTGTTACTATGACAAATGCTGATATTCCTGATAGCTTTGTTCATATTGATAACACTGCCAATAACGTTGCTACTAATAATACTATACCTGTTGGGAGTACTCACTCTCGTGAGCAAGAAACTGTTCATGATAACAATGCCACTCACACTACTCCTTTAGATACTACCACTATGCATGTTAGCAGTACCTCTGGATCTAAGCTCTTTGCCTCTAAAAAGATCAATGTCACTTTAGATGACCGCAATTATCTTTTGTGGCATCAACAAATGTTTTTGACTATCAAAACTCATCGTTTGCTTAGGTTTATAGATGGTACTATTCAAGCTCCTCTTAAGTATATAACTCAGAATGGTGTTGTCTGTATTAATCCGGATTTTGAGGCTTTTGAAGAGCAGGATGGAGCTCTTGCTACATGGTTATTATCCACTGTGAGTGAGCCCGTTTTACATCATCTCATTGGTCTTAGTACATCTTCTGCTATCTGGGATACTTTGCATAGACGTTATAGTAGCAAGACAACATCTAGGTTAATGTCTTATATGAGGATGCTTCATACTTAGAAGAAAGGTGATTTGAGTATGCAAGAGTACTTAATGAAAGTTAAATCTATTAGTGATAGTCTAGCAAATTGTGGTGAGAGAATTTCAGAACAAGAACATGTAACTGCTATTCTGAATGGTCTTCCTCCTGAGTATGATTCTGTTATTACTGTGATCACTGCCAGTCCTTCTTCTTCAGACCTATCCTTTGTTTGCACTATACTCCTTGATGCTGATGTTAGGCAAACTAATCTGTTTGTTCCTATTTCTGCCTCTGCTCATGTTGTTACTCATCAGTCCAATGTTACTTCTGTTCAATCTCCTACAGCTTCTTCTGTGCACAGTTCTCCCTTACCTAGTTCATCTGTATACACTTCTGTTGAATCCAGTTCTGTGCCTGGTCATCAGTTTTCTTCTTCTATTCAACCTCCTAATGTTCATCTTGTTGCTTATGGTACTACTTTACAGCAGACCACTACTGACCAAGCTCAGTTTTCTGGTAACTTTAGAGGTAGAGGCAGAGGAAGGAATTTTAATGCTAATAGACCTCAGTGTCAGTTATGTGGCAGGTTTGGTCATCTGGTGGATAGATGCTACTATAGATATGACATGCATTTTAAGAATAATAGTGACTCTTCAAGGTTCACAGGAAACACAACCCCTAGGCCTGTAACATTTTCTCCCAGGGCTCCTGCTCAAGCTCATGTTACCACCCTTACTAATTCACCTTATGTTTCCATGTATTATCCTACATCTATTCCTTCACTAATGGGTGTTATTCCTTCTCATACAGTTGCTTCTGGTGCTGCACCTTTAGTGTATCCTATCACTTCTATTGCTCAGCCTCTGCTTTCTTCCACTCCTTTTCATGCTCCTGCTCCTCAACTTTCTGCTGCCACTTCTACCCAGTTATCTCCTCAGGTGCATCTTACTACAACTGAAGTTTTTGATGACAATGAGTGGTTCCCTGACTCTGGTGCTACACATCATCTAACCAATGATGTCAACAATTTCCAACCTGGTACTACTTATCCCAGTTCAGGTACTGTTCAAGTAGGTAATGGTAATACTTTGCCTATTCAGTTTATGGGTCAATCTGCTCTTTTAGCTAAGAATAGGTTGTTTCATTTGAATGATGTTTTGTTTGTGCCTCAAATTACTAAAATCTTACTGTCTATTTCTAAGTTCACACAGGATAATCAGGTCAGTGTGGAGGTTTATCCTTCTTTCTGTCAAGTTAAGGATCTGCACTCAAAACAAGTTCTGCTTGAAGGTGCTGAAGTTGATGGTTTATACAAATTTAATAAGGTTGTTGGGTTCATCAACTCTAAGTTTCATTTGTGTCCTTCATCTTTTAATTCTTAATGTGTCTTTGCTTCTGTTAATAAAGATGTTCCCTTAGAGGTTTGGCATCATAGGTTAGGGCATCCCTCTTCTAGGGTTTTACATCAAGCTTTGTTGAATTGTAATCTCTCTGTTGATTCTAATAAAGTTGAATTTGATTCTTCTCTTTGATGTGCTTGTCAGTTAGGTAAGGCTCATAAGTTACCTTTTACAGATTCTCAAACGGTGTATAATAATCCTTTAGAATTAGTTGCTGCAGATGTATGAGGTTCTGCTCATATAGCCTCTAGTACTTTTAAATATTATGTTGCTTTTACTGATGCTCATTCTAGATTTACATGGTTGTACTTTTTAAGGTTTAAGTCTCAGGTCAAAGAAGTGTTTATTCAGTTTCATAAACAAGCTGAAAGACAACTTGGAGTAAAGTTAAAGGTGTTTCAATCTGATGGAGGGGTGAGTTTGCAGCTCTCAAGCCCTATCTTCAGGAGCAAGGCATCCATCACAGACTCACCTGTCCCCACACTTCTGAGCAGAATGGGCTGGTTGAGAGGAAGCACAGGCAGATAGTTGAAGTTGGGCTTACCTTATTGGCTCAGGCCTTCATGCCTCTGAGGTACTGGAGTGATGCTTTTAGCACAACCATTTTTCTGATAAATAGGCTCCCATCCACTGCTCTATCAGGTATGTCTCCCTATGAAAAGATTTTTCAGACTAAGCCTCTGTACACATCTCTTAGGAGTTTTGGTTGTCTGTGTTTTCCTCTAATTAGGCCATTTAACAAGCATAAGTTACAATTTAGATCTGCCCCCTGTACTTTTCTTGGTTATTCTTCATTCTATAAGGGATATAAATGTTTGGATGCTAATGGTAAAATTTTCATTTCCAAACATATTAAGTTTGATGAGGGTGTTATCCCCTTTACTTCTAAAACTAAATCTCCTTCTGTGCCATCTTCTGCTGATAATTATTTGATCACTGTTGCTGATTTTTTGAATTTTCAATGTCCTGATAGTATAACTACTGTGCCTAAAGATTTTGAACATTCTTTACCTTTACCTCCTGTTTTTCATCCTCTCACTCAACAACTACCTGCTAAGCATGTTTCTCAACAGCCTGTTACTGTAAGTAAGCCTTCTCTCTCTTTTCTTTCTCCTTCACTGCCATCATCCATACCTACTGCTACTATCACATCACCATCTTCCTCTATCCCTCCATCAATGCCATCATCCACTACTCATGCTACTCTCATACTACCATCTCCACATCTATCTCCATCAAGTCCATCATCCACTTCTCATGCTACTCCCATACTGCCATCTCCACATCTATCTTCATCAAGTCCATCATCCACTTCTCATGCTACTCCCATATTACCATCTCCACAACTACTTCCATCTAATCCACCCTCCATCTCTCTTGCTACTTCCACTTTACCATCTCCACATCTATCTTTATCAAGTCCATCATCCACCTCTCATGCTACACCCATATTACCATCCCCACAACTACTTCCATCTAATTCACCCTCCATCTCTCCTGCTACTTCCATCTTACCATCTCCACATCTATCTTCATCAAGTCCACCTTCCATCTCTCATGCTACTTCCACTTTACCATCTCCACATTTATCTACATCAATGTCATCTCCACAATTTCCCTCTCCACAACAGTTACCATCTTTTCCTCCTACATCCACCATACCTCTTCCCCTTCATCCTTCCTCTGTAAACTCTCAGAATTCACACTCCATGGTCACTCAGGCTAAAGCATGCATTTTTAAGCCTAAGGCTTTTCCCTTGAAGGGAGATATTCAAGAGCCCACCTCTGTATATGAAGCATTGTAGCAGTCTGACTGGAAGGCAGCAGTGTTAGCTGAATATGAAGCCTTAATGAAGAATGAAACCTGGTCTTTGCAACCACTACCTTCCTCTCGAAAACCTGTTGGATGTAAGTGGCTTTTTAAAGTCAAACGTAAACCTGATGGATCGGTTGATAGGTTTAAAGCCAGATTAGTGGCTAAGGGCTATTCTCAAATGATAGGGAGTGATTTTCGAGAGACTTTCAGTCCTGTGGTTCAAGTTGCTACAATCAGGACTGTGTTGGCAACAGCTGTTCTTCAGAAGTGGTTCATTCGACAAGTGAAAATTAATAATGCTTTCCTCAATGGAGAATTAACTGAGGAAATCTACATGAGTCAACCTCCAGGTTTTGAAGTCAAGGGTCCTAATGGAGAAGAGCTTGTGTGTCATTTAAACAAAGCCCTTTATGGACTCAGACAGGCCCCTAGAGCCTGGTACATCACCTTAAGAAATTTTCTGATCAACAGACTCGGCTTCTCCTCTTCTAAGTCTGATAGTTCTTTGTTTATCAAGTCCACTAATGGTGTCAAGGTGCTTCTTATGGTGTATGTGGATTACATAATCATCACCGGTAGTCAAGAGTCTGTTGTTTCTCTCACTGTCCAACAGATTCATTCTGAGTTTCTACTAAAGGATCTTGGCCAACAAGAATTTTTTCTTGGCATGGAGATTCAACAATGTGCTACTGGTCTTTCTTTGAATCAAAGAAAGTATGTGTTGGATTTGCTTGAAAGAGCCAATATGCAACACTGCAACCCTGCACCAACACCTATGATTATTTCTTTTCGGTTGCATATGGATGATGGTCAAAATTTTGTTGATATACATCTTTATCTATATCGAAGCATAGTAGGGGGTCTTTAATATGTCTGCTTGACTAGACCAGGTATAGCGTTTGCTGTAAATAAGTTCAGTCAATACATGAATGCTCCTAAGGATGTGCATTGGAAAGCTGTCAAAAGAATTCTACGGTATCTTCAAGGTATTATTCAACATGGACTGGTCTATTCTATCAATGATAATTGTGATCTGGTGTGTTACTCTGATGCTGATTGGGCAGTATCAGTTGAGGATAGAAGGTCCACAACTGGTTACTGTATTTTTCTTGGTGGTAACCCTGTCACATGGTGCTCCAAGAAGCAGAGTGTTGTATCTCGTTCTTCTTCTGAGGTAGAGTATTGAAGTTTGGCTAACTCAGTTTCTGAGTTAATATGGTTAGAAAGTCTGTTGACTGAAATTGGCTTTGTGCTTCCCCGTTTGCATGTTGTCTGGTGTGATAACACTTCTACGGTGTCTATGGCAGCAAATCCAACTCATCATGCTCGTGTTAAGCATGTTGAGATTGATATTCACTTTTTCCGTGAACGTGTTCTCGCTGGAAAATTTGTTGTCAATTTTGTTCCTTCTACTGAACAAGTTGCTGATATACTCACGAAACCTCTCCCTCCCGCTGTCTTTGTTGTTCTTCGTTCTAAGTTGGGGATTATTTCTGTTCTTTCAGACGAAGAAGAAACCAGGAGAATATAAGAGTATAGAGAATAAATTGTAACTGGGCCGTTAGAAAGTTGGTTAGGTTGTTGTAACCAACTCAGCATATATGATTGTACAGGCTAAAAGCCTATAAATATTGTAATGGGTTTTGTAAGCCCAATAGTTCAATATTATTCATGAATCCATTTTGTACAGAAGATTATTTTCTTCTCTATTTTTCCTTTCGATATCCCGTTTCTCTCTTTCTGCAATTCATTGTTCATATCATCTTCTTCTTCATTGTTCTACCACTGTTCTATAGAATCTGATACATTTGTGGTGCTTAATTTAATATATTCAGTTCATGACTACTGCAGATCACTTTTCTGAATGTGTAGAGATTCATGCCTTTGAAACCTATGATAAATTTATCAATGCCAAAGCAGGTAAGTTGACATATTCCTATTTCCTGACCTTTTATCTTAGATACCTTGCAATTTGTACATGTATCATCTGTCACAAGTTTGACAAAAGCTCTAGTTTTAAATTATCTTGCATATGTTAACTGGTCACGGGCAACTAAATGATGTTAAGGGCATTTTTGAAAAGTACTGAGATTGTCGCATTGCGTCTATGCATTTAACAATAACCGACTTCTCCCAAATTTGATCTGATATGTTCTTTTTTATAGACGAGTTGAAAAAAAAGCCTGCTCCGGAGGTTGCTATCAAGTACTATACGGGAGGTGATTTATATTTGTTTGGTGAGTATTTCCTTTGACTTTGCATGGTTCAGTCTTTTAATATCTCATATTGGGGTTCAACAATACCTCCACATTTTCTGCAAGATGAATTTCAAACTGCGAGAGCTCCCTGTTCACGAAGACCAAAAATAGGTAATGGACATGATTTTTTATTAGAAATTCATGTTTTTACTAGATCCAGTGTTGTTTATATGAGTGTGAGCACCGTGTAAGTCTGCCTGTAGGAATCTTGTTGCTAAATTGTTGATGTAAACTGACACAAGTCATTTGTATTTTGATGTCCATTCACAGATAATCTGTACGATGTGTTTGTGAACATCAGAGATGATGAAGCCGAACATTGCAAGACAATGAAGGCCTGTCAGACTCATGGAAACCTTCGGTCTCCTCATTCATACGAAGATGGCTTTGATGACATGCTTGATTGCACGATTCCGGAAGCAGGTTGTGAAGGCATCGTAGACTGTATAAAGAAATCTTTTACAACTACTCAAGTGAAGCAAACCGAGGCAGTTGAGAGAAACAGATGAAGTACTACACATGGTGACAGAGGAGATGTATAGAGTATAGTCTATAGGAAATTACATAGTTCCAGTATATTCTGAAATGTTAGTCTTGTTTTTAATTTTGTATACCTTCCCTTCTTAGAAGGAAGGAAGGGTTCAAGTGCTGAGCTATTGCAGAGGCAAGTTGGACATGTTTATATTTACTTGAATGCCTTTGCTGGATTTTTCCGACCAACACTTGCAACATCTCTTTTCGGCTGCTGGGACGTGAATTATCAACTTTGATCCCCTTAATTTCCACTTCTAATGTTCTTTTGTCATTTGCAGTGAGTTATTTCTAAAATATGGGTTGCCCCTTCCCTTTCTGGCTTTTAGATTGAATACCCAAATCTGCAATCTGTTTTATTCAGTATTCACATTATGCACTTAGAGGATGACAAGGGAATTTATTAGTAACTAATATATACACTAACACCGGTCTAAAGCAGAGCATTAAAGTCAAACTAAAGTATTTAAATAACTTTGGGTTTTCATTATATGACAAGGAAATTAATTATAATTAAGCCGGGAAGGCAGGATTAGGAAGAAGGGATTAATGATTATAACTTGTAATAAAATAATGTGTAAAGTAGAGTAAAAAAAATAAAATGGTAACCAAACTTTCAAAAATCACAAAATAGTAAAAAAAAATAAAACAACAAAATGATAATTAGACGTGCCGTTAAGTGACTGTTATAAAATCTGGTATAATAACACATTTAGTCCTTCATATTTATACATTCAATCAATTTAGTCCTAATTCGAAACAATTTACTAAATTTAGCCCTCGTTATTTATGCATTCTTTCAGTTTGGTCCTTAAAGAAAAATTCCAAAGTATGGTAGCATGATAAATAATTACAATTGAATTTTTATAGGAACTCGAAAACTCGACTCGGCTCGACTCGAAAAAATTTTAAATAAAGTTTGAGTTGTAAAATATGACACGTCAACTCGAATAACTCGAAATTTTTTTACTTGACTCGATCGAACGCTCATCTCTATCTTAAGATATGACGCGTCAACTCGAATAACTCGAAATATTCGAATATTTTAAATCATTTTTTCTTTTAAATCGAATATTTTTTAAAATAGAATATTTAATATTTTCATATTTAAATCACATCGATTATTTAATAACAACTTTAAATATTCGATTTAAAAGAAAAATAATTGATTTAAAATATTCGAATATTTAATTAAATTTTTATAGGAACTCGAAAACTCGACTTGACTCGAATCGAAAAAAATTTCAAATAAATTTTGAGTTGTAAAATATGACGCGTCAACTTGAATAACTCGAAATTTTTTGACTCGACTCGATCGAACGCTCACCTCTATCTTAAAATATGACGCGTCAACTCGAATAACTCTAAATATTCGAATATTTTAAATCATTTTTTCTTTTAAATCACATCTAATATTTAATAACTACTTTAAATATTCGACTTAATTTAAAAATATTCAATTTACAAGAAAATTTGATTTAAAAATTCGAATATTTAAAGTAGTTATTAAATATTCGAATATTTAAAAATAATTATTAAATATTCAAATATTTTAAATCATTTTTTTCTTTTAAATCGAATATTTTAAAATTAAATTAAATATTTAAAGTAGTTATTAAATATTCGATGTGATTTAAATATAAAAATATTAAATATTCTATTTTTAAAAAATATTCCATTTGAAAGGAAAAAATGATTTAAAATATTCGAATATTTTGAGTTATTCGAGTTGACGCGTCATATCTTAAGATAGAGATGAGCGCTCGATCGAGTCGAGTCAAAAATTTTTGAGTTATTCAAGTTGACGCATCATATTTTACAACTCAAAATTTATTTGAAATTTTTTCGATTCGAGTCGAGTTTTCGAGTTCCTATAAAAATTTAATTGTAATTATTTATCATGTTACCATACTTTGAAAATTTGCTTTAAGGATCAAATTGAAAGAATGCGTAAATAACGAGAGCTAAATTTAGTGAATTGTTTCGAATTAGGACTAAATTAATTGAATGTATAAATATGAAGTACTAAATTTGTTATTATATCAAATTTTATAACAATCACTTAACGACATTTAACGCCTAGTTATCATTTTGTTATAAAATATAAAGTTTAATTGTCATTTTATGATTTTTAAAAATTTAATTATTATTTTATTTTATTTTTTACCAAAATTTAGTAATCGTCTACATACTTTAATCTAAAATAATTAAAATTAAAATTACTTTACTAAATTATGATGTTGCTGAAATCTCAACTTTGCTGTCATCGAGTTGAGTGGATTCTGTCAGTTTTCCACTTGACTGAAATTGGGGTGTGTGTGTGGATATTAGGAGCTCTAACCTTGATTAGCTCACCTCTGGATTATGATCCAAGCAATATTAATATGCATTGCCCTATTGGCTGATGAGGAATCATTCTTTATTTCCCGCTAAAACTGGAGGGATGATTCATTTCACACCAGTTCCTCATAAAAAAGGCTTTTGCTCTTTGCTCTCCTTTTCATATTTCTTTCCCCAAATCCCCACCTTCCTTTAATACCAAGTGCTGCAAAATTTTATAGAACCAATGTTTGATATTGTTTCCTACATAATTTATATCCGACAACCGATTAATTTAGTGAGATGAGACATTAGACTTCTTAAACATTGTTAAAATTTAGAATTTTATAGAACCAATGTTTGATATTGTTTCCTACCTAACTTATTTGGATTGAAATCGCGAGCAATTCATCGCGACCTATGTCGCGAGTTAGCATAGAAGTTTGATGTGAAAAGCTCGACGATTGAATTTAGTGGACACAAAAATCTTGTTATGGTAGAAGGTGTGGAAACTGTTTTGGGCTTGAAGAACGAAGGTCTGGATGTTGAACAGGCCACGGGAAAATTGAGTGAAAAAAAAAACTAGCGATGAAGTACAAAATCAGTACGAATGCTACATATCAACAACTTGTGGGGGGAATATTATGTGGAGCTTTTGAGGGAGATGAGTTGAAAGCACATTGTTGGTGTGTTCTTATGTCCAAACGCTAACCTTTTGCCTTCTATGGAACATTTCAAGTTATTGTGTTCAACTAGGTTGAGTGAAAAACTGAATTGGTGTAAATATGCGTACGAGAGGTTATTTGATGGAGTAGCCAAATGTAAAATTCGTGTTGGGTTGGCTTATATGACCGGATGCATTGCTTTCCTAGAGGTAATGTATTATTAAAATTATGTTTCGTTCCAACATAGTACTTTATTCACCCAGGTTTAATTTTTATTATAATTTTTTGATTAATGTAGAATGTAGGTGAGGTTGTTTGATTATTGGAGTGGAATTTCTAGCAGAGGATATACTTCTGTTGATGGTCGTGCTCGCATTCATGCGTGGGGAAAATGGACATAAGCAAAATTGTAACCCGGCTAAATGGAGAACGACCTGCCAAAAAACTAAAAGTAAGTAGGTTAATAAATTTTGTATTTTATAAGGGTTGTAATGACATGAAATGAATTGTTGACGATGTTTGCAGGTATTTGAGTCTGATGATGAATGCTATGAAAGGACATAAGAAGGTGGCAGGACGAATGATAGTAATGATGTTATTACTGAGCTATGGAGAAGTTAATTTCAGAATTGGGTGAAATCAAACACTCTTGAAGCTCGTGTCGAAAAGGAGAATAAAATAAAAGGGAATTTGGAGACTCTGAAGCAGGAATGTAAGAACATTGTCGAATGTTAGTAATGATGTTATTACGGAGCTGTTGAACTGCATAAACAAAACTAACAGAAAAAACTCATGTAGGATTTCATCTCCATCCCACAACATCAATTGCATGGACCCGACAAGGAGGCATTGTAGCCACATGCTGGTGCAACGTTTTCATAGGCAAGAAATGCTTCAGATCACACCTTTTCCAAAAGTCGGTGCCATTGACCATGTCCGCCTCGGTCACGAAAGGTAAACGCACCACATTAGAATGGTCCACTACATGAATCAAAGGCCCAACACCCCAAAGCCAAGCATCACGCCAGAAATTCACCGCCCGACTACCACCTATAGTTCAAACAACACCATCCGAACCGAAAGCCAAATCAGACTGACCCCTTTCCAAAGATGGGAGCATCCTCGTCGATAAACATCATCAGGTAGTACCCCTTGCCACTTATACTTCGTTCGCAAACCTGCGCCCAAAGATGATCCGATTGTCGCACAAGATTAAAAGCCAACTTCATCAACCCTGCGCCCAAAGATGTTCAAGTAGAACCAATGTTTGATATTGTTTCTTACATAATTTATATTCGACAACCGGTTAATTTAGTGGAATGAGACATTAGATTTTTTAAACAATGTTAGAATTTTGAATCCTGATATTGTGGATGAAAAAAACTGGGTTGAGAGGGTCACTATATAATGAGCCTCTGCAAAACCTGATATGAATTAGTCGGCCAGTGAGTTGGAAACCAGTGGTTAAACAAAAAATCGATTTCAAATAACATAAATGGTAGTAGCATAAATTGTTGTATCCATACTAATACAAAATATTTAAAACACTAGAGATACAAATGAGATGAGTTATTAAACCCTAATAAAGTCAAAATAAAATCAGAAATAGTTTGGTGGTTTGTACAGCTCAAAACACCTGATTTAAAGCACAGCCACTAGTGAGCAGGCATGGTATATAACAGAGGAATTCTTAGTACAAGCTTTATCATCTTTTTTATTTTATTTTATTGATCCAAAGCTTTATCATCTTATTTAAACTACTAAGACCCACACCTGCTAATTCCAGTAGTATAATAATTAACAGAATTCATCCATCACCCGACCCGACTAAACTTATTAACACAAACACACTGCTAAATTAAAAGTAAAGCCCATGTCTCTTTCGGACTCAAACAGTAGCAATAGGATTAGGACCCAAGTTAACTGCGGAGTCCATGCTCTTCATGGCTTCGAACCTTGGCTCCTTTGCTTGGAACTTGAGGCCTGCGTACAGCTTCATGTAGTCCTCGAACACAAATTTGGGGTATTTGTCAGCTTCTTTCTCTAGCAAAGCCGGTGCTGGATATATAACAGCGTCCCTGCCCGGGTTGTAGAAGGAAGCGATCGACATTCTGGTGCCGTCTGTTTGAGCAATCACACGATGCATCACACTTTTATATTTACCATTGCTGATTACCTGGTTCAATCAAGCACATAAATAAGTCATCAAATATATCAAGGAATGTTTTTTTATTACGGAATCCAGCATACCTCAAGTTGGTCACCAAGGTTGATGACAATGGAGTGTTTGATGGGAGGAACATCGATCCATTGTTGGTCCTTGAGAAGCTGAAGGCCGCTGACCTTGTCATCTTGGAACAGTAAGATGATTCCACTGGCATCAGTGTGAGCCCTGAGTCCCTTGATCAGCTCTGGTTTGGGGCATGGAGGGTAGTTGCTGACCTTGGTTCCAAAGGTTGGCCCTTTGGACCCATAAAACACCCTTTTCAGGTAACCAGGCTCCAACCCCAGATTCTCACACAACAAGTCTAGAAGTTGCTCTGCAAGCTTCTCCAACTCCACTGCAAATTCCTTCATCACTTTTCTGTTGTTAAAAAAAGGAACCATGTCAGTTAAAACATAAAGCTAACTGTGTAAGAAAAAAGAAAGTGAACTCCGACCTGTAATCTTGTTCAAGATCGGCAATCTCGGATATGTTGGATTCAGGCAAGTGGCGCAAGAAGAAGGTGCTTTCCCAGTCCAAGTCATTGATCTCAGATTGAAGGGCCTCAAGACCCTTAGTGGCAACCATTTCTTTGAACCTTTGCTCCATGCACTTTTTGTAGTGCTCCTTTGTCAGCCTCTCCACAGTGTCCATCAGCTCATCAGATATTCCATGGTTCGTCAGCTCAAAGAAACCCCAGTTCTCACAGGCGTCTTTGATCATTTCCATGGCGGTGCCTCTCTCCTCGCCATTGAGTTTGGAGAAATCAATTACAGGGAAACTGAGCTCCATTGGTCTTACTAAGCTTTTCTAGTAATGTGTTGCTGTGTTAGTTTCAAAGCGTGAGTGAAATGGGATTCTGGGGAACTGCAATTTATAGGCACAGAACTGTACCGCTCTTTAAATCTCCAGTGTACTCATATTAAATTTAGATTTGTAAAATATCTTTTGTTAATAAGACTGTCGCTGTCAAAAACAAAATTATATTATCAAAGTTTAACATTGATCTTTGAAATAAATAATTCAAATACTCGTTCAACCGTCCACATGCATGCTTGACTGTTTGTAGAAACAGTATCAAAACAATTGCAAACTAGAATTAAAACTAGATTATAACTCAGTTGGTTCAAGTGGTAAGCAGTTTGATATCATTTAAATAAGTCACGAGTTTTAGGTTTTGTGTATGCAAAAAATCTATATTAGAAGACTCACCCACCAAAACTAAATGTACGATACAAATCTATGCGGACAGTCGGTGAAAGTACATGAAAAAGGAGAAGGTAAAAAAAAAATCAAGACTCGATTACAAAGAATCAATGACACGTTCATTAGAATTGTTATTTTTTTCTTCATGTTTTAGTAGATTAGTTAGTAATAAATTATAAATTAATTTAATATTTGTTAACCTCTCAAAAGATTAATTTGAATAAAGAAAATGAATATATTATTTATTTTAAAAATATTAAATTTTCATTTAAGATGCTACTCATTTTTCTTCTTTCAAGTTTAGATTTGCAGTAATTTTTCTCTGTATTATAATAAACTGTTTTGAAAGTCATATAATAATTAAATTATTTATTGTATTCATGCTTACTTAACAAAACGGGACATACGTAGTAATTGATATTATTTTTAATATCACAAGGTTTAGTGTAAGATTTGTTCTATTTGTTTAAAAGAAAGTACAAACTATTACATTTATAACAATGATATCACAAAACTCAGAGAAAATCTTTAACCCGTTGAATGGTCCTAATAAAAAATTATGATATATATATATAAATGATTCAAGTTTGAATAGTGTAATTTATAGAATTTATCTAAATTTAAAATCAAACTAAAATATTATTATTTAATTGAATTAAAATTAATAAAAACGTGGACATCATTAGAATTGTTATACCACCTTATTCTCCATCAATCAAACCTCGACTTTGACCGAGAAAGTGTTGTTTCAAGAGCTCCACCTAAAATTACTCTCTGCTAAACTCTAAACTTCGGAGCCTCTCTGCATCCGGAGTTTCATCTCAGAGAATATCTCACATTTACCTAAGGTAATTAAAGTCATAATAAGGTCACCGAAATAAGATGATATAGACCCTTCACTTTAAAATAATTACTCATTAATTACTCATTCTACCAACATGTAAGAAAGAAGTGATGATTCATTTTGAAGAAAAAAAATGATATAAATAAATTTTATTGGCTGAGACCACGAATGACGTCGTGAGCAAAATTTATCTAATAATTTTTCGTAATAGACCGATAAAAGACATATTCAACCTCTAACTCAACTACTCCCATACTCAACCTACTATCTCGAGCATCTTTGCCCTCAGCTATATCCCATTTACTCTAATCACCGTATTCTTTGTTCAAACCAAAAAGGCTAAACCGTTAAAATTACCAAATCACCTCTGTCAACGTCTTTATTCGACGCCAACCTATTTTTGACATCAACAAGAATCCATTGTAAAGGTTGGCCTCCCATTTGCAAAAGAGTCGTGCCCCAAGTATATCGTATAGAACACTATTGGACTTGGAGCTACCAACTTTTGGTGCTGAAGTGATGGCCATGATCCGGGTAGTTCTACGGTACGGCAGGCTACAGTGTGACACCAACTGAAAAAGTTATAAGATTTGAAACATAGAACTGAAAATGTTACATTGTTTGATAATATTTTCGGTACTTACAAAAACTTAAAATATTATCAGAAGCAATGAAAGTTTCGATAATCACCAACCGAAAATGTTATCAAACAATATAACATATTCAGTTTTATGTTTCAAAATTTATAACATTTTTAGTTGAAGCCGCACCGTAACCTGTTATATGTTCCATCTGCAAATTTGTTCTCTTTTTTGTTCCCTTTCCTTGGTGGGGGAGAGGACCCATCGCCCATCCCTTCTCTGCTAGCCTGTCCATGTCTTGCTTTCTCCCCCAGCACTTATACGAACCCCGAGGGCACCTGTCTGTCCCTCTTGCACGCCCCATTTTCCATTTTTTTTTCTCTTTTTTTAACTGAATTTCCATTTTTTTCTTTAACAAAGAATTTGTTGAAACTTGTAATTTCCTATCATATTTAAATTAGTTTTAAATATCATCTAAGTTAATTCCTCGTCGCCATCTTTTGTTTCCGGACCTTGACAAGCTAAGAATCTGACGTCCATTAATTAGAGGACGAATCCGAGATGTTAATTTAAATGGATTTATTAATTTGCGTTGTTAAATTATAAAATGAAAATAATTTACGGTCGAGTTTATAATATGAAGTATCTTTTAACTTAATTAAATTATATAATTTAAAGTTGGAGTTTGAATGGTCAAAATATAAGCATTTCCATATATAATACAAGCAAACATGATATCTAAAGAGGTTCGTACTAAAAGATACCAAATCAAATTAATCTTGAATACTCTCATAAAAAAAAGCCATATTTCCGTAAGACCCCCGATAGATATACAAAACAACACAAATTACTTTTTATATAACAATTAGTATTTAATTTATTAATAATTATTTTGGATCAAATTTTACAGAGACTTGTTATAATTATAACGATTCTCTCAATTCTAATATTTTAAGAGACCTAATGCTTCATTCCGTTAAATCGGCTTAATATTGATAACACAAATTCCTTTTTAATTACAATATGAATGCCATCTTAATGGTTTTAAGAAAAAGCAAATAATAATGACTACATTCAACATCTGAAGGGAAAAAAAACATCACTACCTAGCTACCCTCTTACTTGCATGATTCTAATAAAAATTGAAAATTTTATTTGATATGGATATCAATATCAAGGGTATACGCTAATTTCTTGAATGAACCCCAAGTTGTCTGTATGAGGTGATTTTAGGGTGAGGCACAGTAAAATAAGATTGAAATGAGATTATACAGAAATGTTTATAAAAATGGTAAAATATTATGTGTCAATTTTTATGTATCTACAAAAATGCTTACAAAATGATAAAAATTTCGGTATATACACAAATACTTATAAAATTTTATGTTCCTACATAAATCTTTACCAATCGATACACATTTTCTTACTATTTTTATAAACATTTTTGTATAACCTCATTTTAACATCATAGTGTTAAGCAATGAAAAACTGATCATCTCATTTGCATGCTGAGCTGCCATCGTCCCATTTTGTTAGGTTGTTGCAACAGTCTGATTAGCACAACAAAAACCTTTCTGCGTAAAGGTTCTAGAATAGGTTGTTATTCTGTTGCCTATTTAAGAGCTGTAAACGTGAAATGAAAATTATATTCTACATCTTTCTTTATTCTATCAACCCTAATATTTCTTTACTCTCAGTTATTATAAGTTTCAACATGGTATCAATAGTCCAGGAGTAACCCTATTTCTTCAACCCTGCTTTCCTTCATCTGTGCTTCATCATGGTGCTTCCTGGGGATGATGACTCCTCCACCAATCTCGATTCCATAAGCAACTCATTTTCCAACAAGAGAATTAGTATTAGCCCGGATGAAACTAATTTCTTGCTCTGGAAACAACAAGTGATATTGATGATGCGCGGACAGGGTCTTGAATCCTATCTCAATGACTCCATATCTGTTCCTGCCAAAATTGTGCCTGGTGACAATGGTACGCCGGTTCCTAATCCAGCATATCTTCCGTTCATCAAACAAGATAGTGCTATAGCATCATGGTTACTTTCTATAGTAAGTTCTGACATCCTAACCCAGCTTGTTGGAGCTGAATATACTACTACTATTTGGAGCACAATTGTTCGATTGTATTCCCAGCTATCCACTACCCGTATCATGCATCTTCACTGTCATCTCCGGTCGATAAAGAAAGCCTCTCTCACCATGCGTACATACACTATGCAAATTAAGGAAATTTGTGATCTATTGGCATCCTGTGGAAGTCCGATTTCCTCCGTCGAACACATATCTACGATCCTAAATGGGCTTCCTTCTGAATACGATCCTTTTGTGGCAGTCATTTCTGCCAGTCGTGAACCTTATTATGTGGATGGTGCTGTCTCTATTTTGGTTGATGATGAATCTCGCGTCGCAGATCCTCTCCGATATCCTATTGGCATCAACAATACCAACTTGGTTGACCAATCTGCCTCATAAGGTGATGACAACTTCCATTATCAACGTCGTGGTCCTCCACAGTACTCTGGTGGTCGTTTCAAAGGGCGCTCGAGGCCATAGTGCCAGCTTTGTGGAAAGCCCGGACACCTTGTTGATCGGTGCTGGCACCGCTTTGATCAAAGCTTCAAGGGTGTCTCCTCCAGGCCAATCCCTCCCCCTGCTACTACTCAAGCCAATGCATGTTCATTCAATGCTGACCCTGTAGAAGTCTCATATGATCCGTGTGTGAGTGCTACACCACCTGTAGATCAGCCTTCTTTAAATGAGCCTCAAGTTAATTCTCTGATTGCTTCCACGTTTGATCTCCCGGGCATGACATGGTTTCCAGACTCCGGCGCGACTCATCATGTAACTGGAGATACTTCTATGTTATCTACTGCTTCTACATACTCCGGTAAGGGTCAGGTACACTTAGGTGACGACTCATCCTTGCATATATCTCATGTAGGCAGCTCACGTATTACAACTTCAGCCAGAGATCTTTATGTTAATCAACTTCTTCATGTTCCTAAAATCAACAAGAACCTCTTATCCGTTTCAAAATTCACCCATGATGATTATGTTTTTATTGAATTTCATGCTGATTCATGTTGCGTGAAGGATGAGGAGACAAGTCAAATCTTGGTTCGAGGGTCTCAAGCAGGTGGATTATACAGTCTCTCCTCAGACGTTTCTCAACTTTCAATTAAAGCCTATGTTGCTACTGTCAAGTCCAATACATTGTTTTGGCTATGGCACCAGAGTTTAGGTCACCCAGCTAAAGACATAGTCTCTACTATTTTAAATAAAAAAGTTATACTTGAAGAACACTTTATATGCTGAGCTTGTCAAATAGGAAAGAGCCATACACTCTTATACAAGGATTCTGATACAGTGTACACAAGTCCTTTTGAGTTGATAGAAATAGATCTTTGGGGTCCTTCACCAATTTTATCCAATGGATATCGTTATTACATTTCATTTGTTGACATGTACACTCGCAATTGCTGGATCTTTCTTCTCAAACGTAAATTTGATGCCTCTAGTGCATTTATTGTGTTTCATACAATGGTTAAACAACAGTATCAGTCACATATTCGAGCTATTCAAACCAATGGTGGTGGTGAATTTCAGTTTCTCAGTGACACATTGGCTCAATATGGGATTCAACAAAGAATTACATGTCCTCATTCCTCGCAGCAGAACGATGTAGTTGAAAGAAAACACCGACACATTGTAGAAACTGCTCTCACGCTCATGGCTCAAGCTTCACTTCCTCTCAAGTTTTGGTCATATGATGTCCTTCATACTGTTTATCTTATCAATCGTCTCCCGTCAAAACGTCTTGGTAACAAGTCACCCTTTGAACTGTTACATGACAAGGTGCCCGATTACTCAAATCTACGGGTCTTTGGCTGCGAATGCTATCCACACACAAGGCCATTCAACTGATGACCGTCGATCGATATCTGGCTTTTGTATACGTTTGGGTGGTCACCTGATAACATGGAGCTCAAAGAAGCAACGAGCTGTCTCACGTTCAAAAGCTGAAGCAGAATACCGCAGCCTTGCCGATGCTGTTGCTGATCTCACCTGGATCTCTTCTGTGCTCAGTGATATGAAAATTCAACTGCTGGATGTCCCTAAAGTTTGGTGCGATAATACTAGCATTGTATCCAAGGCAGCCAACCTCGTACATCATGCCAAGACAAAACATGTAGACCTCGATTTCCACTTCTTTAGAGAGAAGGTTTCCTCAGGAGCCATTCAAGTCAACTACATACCTGCTCGGCACCAACTTGCAGATATGTTTACCAAACTCATATCAGTGCAGTTGTTTGAAGAGTTTCATACCCAACTCAATGTTCTCAATTTTGAAGAAGTTTGAAGCCAAAAGAAGTGAGGGAAATGTTAAGCAATGGAAAACTGATCGTCTCATTTTGATGCTGAGCTGTCAACCTTCTGTTATTTACTGAGCTGCCATCGTCCTATTTTGTTAGGTTGTTACAACAGTCTGATTAGCACATCAAAAATCTTTCTACGTAAATGTTCTAGAATAGGGTTGTTATTTTGCTGCCTATTTAAGAACTGTAAACGTGAAATGAAAATTATCTTCTACCTCTTTGTTTATTCTACCAACTCTAATATTTCTTTACTCTCAGTTATCATAAGTTTCAACACATAGCTTTTTAATTAATGATGTAAAGGTTTCAATGTCGACTGATGTGACTTCACCTTACCATACATTAAGCCAAATACATTTACTCTTCAATTTCCAGATCTATTTGACATATTTCATACTTTTCTCTGGTTTATTTTTTCGGTTAATAAAAAAATCCAAACATACACGTTTACCTAATAGTTATTCACTTTATCTCTTAATTATAAAGTTAAAGATTCGGTTTTTATTCATGAGAATATAATACATTTAATGGCCAGCTGTTTACCTCTTAAAGAAATTATTTGCAACGAGAGAATTAATCATTATTATCGGTGCTGAATACTTTGACTAAAAAATCATTCTATTATAAATTTTATTACAAATTTATTTTGTTTATATATATATATATATATATATATATATATATATATATATATATTCTATACACAGGCGGTGGAAACTCACAAGCACCTTAGTTTTAGGGTATAGCGAGTTAGTTTAGGGTATAAAATTTAGGGGTTTAGGTGTACGAGGTTAGGATTTAAGGATAGTAGTTTCAATTTAAGGTTTATGGTTATAATTTAGGGTTTATAGGTTAAAACCTAAATCCTCACCATATTACCCTAAAAACTAAACCCTAACCTATAAACTCTAAATTATAACCCTAAACCTTAAATTGAAACAACTATCCCTAAATTCTAACCTCATACACCTAAACCCCTAAACCATATACCCTAAACTAACTCCCTATACCCTAAAACTAAGGCGCTTGTGGAAACTTTTAGTTTCCACCGACTGTGTATAGGATATTAATTATATATATATACCCCAGTCACACGTTTAGGTATTTTTTCTCAACCAATCAAATATGGAGGCAAAAAGTAAATAAAAGAAGAAAGGTTTTGATCGGTGGGGGTTCCGGACAGGCGCGATAGGAGCGACCGCACATGACCCCCAATAAAAAGGGCCCAAAATAGAGAACCTAAATTAAATTAAATTAAATATTTGTAAAAAAATATAGATATATATATATATGTATATATAAGTTAATTTTTTGTATTAAGATTTTTTTTTGAAAAAAACAACTTATATCTCTTATTGATTATAAATTAAGGGGCCTATTTTAATATATTGCACATGGTCCCAAATCTTTGAACCGTCCCTGATTTTGATCATATAAAAGAAGAATGATGATTCAATAAATTGGTGGAAACAAAATTCACTATAATGCTCTCATCACGTTGCCCACTCTTGTGTGCCTGTGGGACAAAGAGAGAGAGAGAGAGAGTTTGATGAATAAATAATAATGTTTTGGCATTTCTTTTCTCCTTAATTATGGGGAAATTAAGGAGAAAACATCAATGATTTCAAGTTAAAACAAACAAAAAAAAGGGCAAGGCGCATTCCATAAAAGAAAAGAAATGAAGCAGGACCGCAACAGGAAAACAAAAATGTGAAATCTTCTAACAAGTTTACTTACTTTTGTGTCTTTTAATTGATGATCCAACTAATAAAGCAAACACTGTGTTGTTTAGCATTTGCTAAACACAAAAGTGAGTTCACCCTGAATAGAAATCCTCTAAAAATTCCTATTTATATTCCACACTATAAATTAGGTTTAAAGTGTAGGGTTTATGGTGGTTAGGGTATAAAGAATTGTGGGTAGAGTGTATAATTTAGGGTTCATGTTTAGAATTTAGGGTTATGATTTAGAATTTAATTTTTTAGTGAATTTTAGTGTTGCAGCATAGAAAGACACCGAAAAGAGGCAGAAATTTTTTGTCCACTTAGTTTTTTTGTTAACGAAAGTAATTGAGTTTTTATTAAAAATACTCAAAGTTTGTTAAATATAACGTACCTAAATATAACGAGATATTTTGAGATTATGTCTACCAAAAAATTCATTCAGATAAAACAAAAAAAATGAAACCTAAAGTCGCAGAGAACATCGAAACCTTTCCTTCAGAGCATAGAAACCCATCATCCGTTATAAAATCTCATTGTCTCTATCCAACGAGATGCATAAGAGGTGATGTAGGAGTGGTGAGCGAAACAAGCAATCTTGCATGTTGCTCTACTATATAGTTCCGATTACATCGACAAACAACCACAAAAAGGGATCAAACTATCCTTGACCACCAACAATCTCAAACGAGAACTAGCATCATGAGAGTCTCTATACGAGCACCAAACGATCATAAAGGTAGACATAGAACGTGTCATAAGACATATACGTGCTACAAAGGCAGAGAAACATGTCATAAAAACAAAAAAAACGCAACAAGAAGTATGAAGAATAGAAAAACAAAACAATAAGATTCTTATTAAAACTTGAAATAAAAAAATGCGATATAAGAAAGCAAAGAGAAATATAAGTTAACGGATGTCAGCTACCAGCACTAAAACATGTGCAATCGTTGACCAAGTAAAAAACGAAAACGAGGACATACAACTAGGTAGAGAGGAAGGGTACCCATTTTATTCGACATGAATAAGGATTACAATTTAGTCACTTTAACTGGTATGAGTATGGATAACCATTTTATCTGGTATGATGTGGGGATCATTCCTTAACCCAATAATTGATAAAAAAAAACAAACAAGTTTATGACCAAATATAGGAATATGAGATCCTTAATTGACTTAAACTTTGGAAAGATTTTGATCTTCACCTAATTACTTTCTAACAAATTCAGATTTGAGAAATTTATTGTTTGTCAAGCATCACCAACTCTACTTGACACAGATGCTTGTCAGGATAGTAAATGTTGAGTTGACGAATGAAGAAGAAGGAGAACTGCGGTTCTCTGAGAAAGAGGAAGAGAGAACGAAGATGAAAAAGGAAAGAGGAAAAAACTATCGTGAAAAGAAAAGAAAAGGAATTAAGCTGAAAAGATATTAAGGAATTCTGTTGTATATTTTCATTAAAGGCCCAATTACATCCAACTACACTTATATAGCCCAAGCAACAGGGAGGGGGTAACAGACTACCCAAAACGGCCCAAACGGCCTAACCAACTTAAATGGCCTAACAATGTAATAACAGCTAACAATAACAGAAATATAACTCCTAACATTCTCCTGGTTTGTCTTCTTCTTTAGAAAGCTTTATTATTCTTCTTGTTGAGTTTCCTTCTATTTGATAAATATCAGCACACGATAGAACTCCAAGCTTGGTTCGTAAATCTGAGAATATAGCTGGTGGAATAGGTTTTGTGAGAATGTCTGATGTTTTCTCTAAGCTTGGAATAAAATTAACTACAAGCTACCCATCAAGAACTCTTTCTCGGACAAAATGAAGATCTATCTCCACATGTTTGATCCTTGCATGATGAGTGGGATTTGCAGACATGGATACTGTTGAAGTGTTATCACACCACACAGTTGGCTTGCCCAGTATAGTGACATTCAGCTCCTTTAGAAGTTGTTCAACCCATATAAGCTCAGACACTGAATTTGCCAAACTCATGTACTCAGCTTCACATGTTGACCTAGATACAACACTTTGCCTTTTAGAACTCCAAACAATAGGATTGCCACCAAGAAAAATGCAGTAACCTGAGGTTGACCTTCTATCTTCAAGAGAAGCAGCCTAGTCAACATCAGTAAAACAAGTCAGACTGAACTCCTCTCCACATTTAAAGAACAAGCCATACTCAATTGTTCCTCTAAGATATCGAAGTATCCTCTTAACAGCTTTCTAATGTGTTTCACAAGGGTTATTCATGTATTGACTCACCTTGTTCACAGCATAAGAAATGTTAGGCCTGGTTAGGTACACATATTGAAGTCTTCCTACTACACTCCTATTGTAACCCCCTTAGCCCGGCCTAGACGGTTGACCCGAACTACGAAGATTACACGGGGAAAACCAAAGTCAACCCGAAAGTCAACCTTGATTAACGACCCTTTTTTTCTTTTAAAACTTGTCTATATGCATTTTAACCCTAATCATACACTCGAGAAGAACATACTCGAAAACCACAGCAAACGGACAACGACCAGGGACTCAATTGCACAACATTCAAACTTAGGGACTAAAATGTAAATTCTAGAAATTAGAAGGACTTAACCAACTTTCAAGTTACCTATATGAAATTAGTCATGTTTTATGCTTCTCTGCCAAATTTCAACTCAAACGGACATCACAAACTCAACCAATTGCATATACAAACATTGGGACCAAAACGCAAGGATTTCAAAACATAAAACCATCAATTTCAGTGCCCAACGGTCGGGTGTTCCGATACGGGGATGATCCGTACCGAAACGCGGGACCGTTCCGAAACAAGTTTCGGAACAGGGCTTGGCAGTGGCAAAACCGTTCCGGAACGGCTCTACCCGTTTCGAAACGCCAAGGCCATTTCAGGCCCTCTGTTCCGAAACAGTAGCACCTGTTCCGAAACGTGCTGCCCAAAATTGCAGATTTTTGCTGGTTTAATTCACTTTCAACCAATCAAACATATTCCAATGCCCCTCAAATCATACCAGCAAGTCATTGAACACTTAAAGAGCATAAAAGCATCCCTCAAACTCAAACATAGCATAAAATGAGGAAAAACCCAATTCTATAGGCATGCATCCTATAATGAAAATCATGCAACCTTCAATTCATCAAAACCACATATCAAAAGGCCATTTACAAGTCTCAACATCAACAAAAGCACAAAACCAACTTAGGGAGTCCAAAACATCTCCCCAAAACACAATTGAGGTTCCCATTGCCAAATGCCAAAAGCTAGACAAGTTATGAAAATTGTCACCATACATGAGCTTAAGCTTCCACTTAGATTCTTGACCACCTTGCTGCCCCTTTTAGCACTTCAATGCTCTGCATTATTGGTTTAAGAAAGAGAGAGCGTAAGCACATAGCTTAGTGAGGAATGCTCAATTAAAACATCACAATAATGCATTTGTAAAAACACCTTTTCAAGGCCTTTAGTTTCAAAACAACATTTATCAAACAATTATGTTTACAAACCAAGCATTTCATGCTTCAAACCATCATCATGTCATATTGGCTTACAAGTGATAATCCATAACATTTTACAACTCAAAACACATTCGACAATCGGATACGCGGATTACAAGCGTTGTCCCATACGCTTCATACACACTACCAATATCAAGGTGGAGCATGGTACAATCACAACCCCTCAACACCCGTGATGGAGACTATGGTACAATCACAACCCCTCCACATCACTCATTGGTAGTTGTATAACATCACTAGCGAGATCACGGGACGTACAACACAAGATCCACACATGGACTTTTAACCACCGTTGTGATCTTACAATACACAAGGTCCACACATGGACTTTTAACCACCATTGTGACCTTAACAATACACAAGGTCCACACATGGACTTTTAACCACCATTGTGACCTTAACACAAGACCCACCCATGGACTTTTAACCACCATGGTGATCTTAACCATCACGTTAGTGTACTTGGATGGAGTTTACGGTATAATCACAACCTCTCAACATCCAAGGCGACTTTATTCACGGTGCACCCAATCCTATAGCCGGCTAACTATATCCGATTCAAGTACTTTTAAAACGACACATCACTTGCCAATATACATCATTTAACATCATTAATCTACTGTTTTAAAGCATTTAACAAAGCCATTAAATCCACATGCATCACTAAGCATTGAAATCACATTTATCAATGTAAAACCAAGGATCTCTTACCTTGAGCATCCTTCAACACATGGCTTATAAAACCAGCAATATACATGCTAAAATATGCTTTCAAAACAGAATTTAAACATGCAAACAAATCATTTTGCATTCAACCAACTCATGGCTCATCAACAAGAGAGTTTTTCCGAAAACTTACTCTTGAGCTTAGCTAAGTTGTTTAGACTTTAACTAAGCTCCCAAACCTTCAAAACATTGGTTTCAAAGCTGAAAACCAAACTTCACTCACCGATTCCGTTTCGCAAGCTTGCCGAAACACCAATCAAGCTTCCGTGTCAACACCACAAGGATCCGAAGATGTCTCCCCTGTTTTAAACACATCAAAGCAGAGGATTAATGCATCATCATGCATTAATATCTTCAATCAAGACACCTTAACTCGCTGCTCACATCAACACTCATATTTCGGCTACCAAACACAACCGAAATCACATCCAAACACCTCTACAACATTACCCAACCAAGATCCATCAACTCCAAATATAATTATACCTCAAATAACATCCAAAAAGGATCTAATCACGTCCTTATACCTCCAGCTATAGCAGAACATCAAAATCACCCCAAAAACCATCATTAACTCAAGCAAAACTTAGGAAAATCAACCTATTCGGGATTGCATTGATTAAACCTCAATTTCACACCAATTATACATTCAATTTACATCAAAAAGACATCTCAAAACAGTGCCCAATCATTTCATACGAATTTCATCAAAATTAAACCAAATCTTGCATTTTAAAGCCAAGATCAAGAACACAACCATAAAACCTTTAATAAAACTCAAATCAAGGATTGAGAACTTGGGAATTTCAGTAAAGAACTGAGTATTTAGAGGAGAAGGACGTTCATACCTCTAAATGTGAGTTTCTCCTTGTTTGGAACCAAGATTCTTGAAAATTCAATAAGCAAATGCTAAGGTTTTAATGTAGAAATGATTAGAGATCAATTGAAGATTGAAATCTCATTTTTAGATGTCAAAATCAGAGGGAAAAAGGCTGGAGAAAAGTTGAGAGAAAAGAAATGGAAAATTTTGAGAAAAGTTAGTTATGACAACAAAATATCTAATTCCCTCCTTTTTCCTTTCATTAAAAACCATTAATTAAATGTTTAATATTAAGAAAAATCTGGAGAAACTCTTCTTGGGTAAATTAGCTCCTTAAAGATTCAAAGTTTCAATCCTTTTAAAACAGTCACCAACTTTTCAAAAATTACATTTTAGTCACTAACTTGAAATGTCACATTTCGAAACCTCATTTTGTAAAATTGATTTCACCACTCTCTTATATATAATAAAAGAGAATTTTAAGATATTCTTCCATATTTTTAATGCATCCCGAACTAGGCTTTCCTAAAAATCACCTTTTATATTCGAACCGCAATCCGACCGGTCCGGTCCAAACCCAAAACTTCTAAGCCCAAAATTGGGGTGTTACACCTATACAAGTGAATATCACCAAAGGCATCACTATCACTTGCAGACAGCTTAGGGGTGACAATCATAGGAGTGGGAACTGAAGTTGAGGCTGTCATATCAGTTTTATGTAATAGCTCAGTGACATACTTCTTCTGATTCAAAAGAAGTCCCTTGTTGTCATATTGAACCTCCATGCCCATGAAGAATCCTAAACTTCCTAGATATTTCAAAGAAAAAGTAGAATTAATCTGTTGAACCACAAGATTCACATCTGCTAGAACATTCCCTGTGATGACTATATCATCAACATAAACCATCAATAGTACTTGAGAAGATGCTTTGTCTCGAATAAACAATGAAGTGTCTACTTTGGATGCAACAAAACCCAAGTTGGAAGTGAGAAAGTTCCTCAGTGTATCAAACCAGGCACGTGGAGCTTGGCGAAGTCCATATAATGATTTCTTCAACTTACATACCAGCACTCCACCATTAGGTCCATGCTTCTCAAACCCAGGTGGTGGTGGTGGTGGTGGTGGTGGAGATGAAGTGGATGAAGGTGGAGATGATAATGAGGTGGTAGATGGTATAGATGATAGAATGAGAGGTGACAATGAAGATGATGGACTTGCATTCAAAGATGGATTGAAAATGACAAATGTGAAGGTGTTTGAGATGGTGATGAATATGAATGCAATGATGCTGGGAGTAAAGTGGAAGACAATGTTGGTGTATCCTGATCTTGATCATGTAGTGAGATAGTTTGAGTAGGTGAATTATGTAGAGAATCATGAGATGGAAAAGGTATAGGAGATGAAGTATTTGGAGAAGAATGTTGATCAATGCAAACATAAGAGTTTGGATATGCAGTTTTTGAATTTTGTGGAGAAATAATATCATGAGGAAAAGAAACAGAGGTCTTTTTGAGCATACTAGAACATTTTTGGCATTTAAACTTATTAACAGAACCTTGACATTCAAAACCAGACTTATAGGGAAAATTCTGTTCATCAAACTGAACATGTCTAGTAATGTAAATTCTGCCAGTAGGATCAAGACACTTGTAACCCTTATGTGATGGACAGTAACCTAGGAAAGTACAAATAACAGACCTAAACTGAAGCTTATTCATGTTGTATGGACCTAGGAAAGGGTAGCAAGAACATCCAAAGGTTTTCAGAAAAACATAGTCAGAACTCTTTTGAAATAGCTTTTCATAAGGTGACACACCATCTAGAGCTTTCCTAAAAATCACCTTTTATATTCTTCCATATTTTTAATGCATCCCGAACTAGGCTTTCCTAAAAATCACCTTTTATATTCGAACCGCAATCCGACCGGTCCGGTCCAAACCCAAAACTTCTAAGCCCAAAATTGGGGTGTTACAACTCTCCCCCCTTAAGAAATTTCGTCCTCGAAATTTACCTGAAGGAAAGAGGTACAGAAACTGCTTCAACATGTCATCCTTCCGCTCCCACGTGGCTTCTTCAACACCACGATGCTTCCACAACACCTTTACCAACTCAATGGCCTTGCCTCGAAGAACCTTACTATCCGAATCCAGAATCTTCACCGGTTCCTCATCATAAGCCAAATCCGGATTCAATTCCACTTCCTCCACAGGCATCACATGTGAAGGATCCGATCTATACTTCCGAAGCATAGAAACATGAAACACATCATGGATCTTTTCCAACTCCTGCGGTAACCTCAACTTGTACGCAACAGGACCCACACGCTCAATCACCTCGTATGGTCCAATGTACCTAGGGCTCAACTTACCCTTTCGGCCAAACCTCATCACCTTTTTCCAAGGCAAAACCTTCAAAAACACACGGTCACCCACCACATACTCAATCTCCTTACGCTTCAGATCCGCATAAGACTTTTGCCGATCAGAAGCCGCCTTCAAACGCTCACAAATGAGCTTCACCTTCTCGGTGGTTCCTTTCAACAAAGCTAGCATCGAAACCAACTTCTGACCCGTTTCAGCCCAACAAAGAGGAGTCCTACACTTCCTCCCGTACAAAGCTTCATAAGGTGCCATTTGAATACTTGCCTGATAACTATTATTATAGGCAAACTCCACCAAAGGCAAATGTTTCTCCCAAGAGCCCTGGAACTCAATCACGCAGCACCTCAACATATCCTCCAAAACCTGGATAACACGCTCGGACTGTCCATCCGACTGCGGATGATAAGACGTACTGAAATTCAACCATGTACCCAAAGCCTGATGCAAACACTGCTAGAAACGCGATGTAAACCTAGGATCCCTATCCGACACAATCGACTTTGGCACACCATGCAGCCGCACAATCTCCGCAATGTACAGCTCCGCAAGCTTATCCAAAGTGTACGTAGTATGCACATGCAAGAAATGCGCACACTTCGTCAGGCGATCCACAATCACCCACACCAAATTCTTCTTCGATGGCGACAAAGGTAAACCAGACACATAATCCATGGTAATCCTTTCCCACTTCCACTTAGGAATTTTCAACGGTTGCAACAACCCTGAAGGAAACTGATGCTCAGCCTTAACTCGCTGACACACCATGCACTTGCTTACAAACTCAGCAACATCTTTCTTTAAACCCACCCAATAGTACTCATCACGAAGATCACGGTACATCTTAGTACTACCAGGGTGCATAGCAAAAGGACTACTATGACCTTCAGTCAGAATAGCACGCCTCAACTCAGCATCATTGGGCACTACTATCCGACTCCCAAAGCACAACACTCCATCATCATTAAAACAGAAATCCGAAGGCCTATCCTCCGCAATATCTTGAACATGTGGCACCAAGGAATCATCCAACAACTGCTTTTCCTTAATCAACTGAACCAAAGATGGTTTCACTTGCAACTCAGCCACAAGACCACCATCACGCGAAATACTCAAACTGGCAAACATAGCCCTCAACTCAACAGCTACCTTCCTACTCAAGGCATCCGCTACAACATTAGCTTTACCCGGGTGATACTCGATCGTCAAATCATAATCCTTTAGCAACTCCACCCAACGTCATTGCCTAAGATTCAACTCCTTCTGGGACATCAGATATTTCAAACTCTTGTGGTCTGTGTACACGGTACACTTTTCACCATACAGGTAATGTCTCCAGATTTTCAAAGCAAAAACCACCGCAGCCAACTCAATGTCATGCGTAGGATAATTGCGTTCATGCACCTTCAATTGCCGTGATGCATAAGCCACCACCTCACCCTCTTGCATCAACACACATCCCAAACCAACGTAGGACGCATCACTATACACCACAAACTCTTTCCCTGATTCAGGTTGAACCAAGATAAGAGCTTGCGTTAAAGCTGCCTTAAGCTTCTCAAAAGCCTGCTGTCTCGCTTCCGTCCACTCATACTTAACATCCTTTTGCAACAACTTCGTCAAAGGTGCAGCAATCTTTGAAAACCATCCACAAACCTCCGATAGTATCCCGCCAAACCAAGGAAACTACGGACTTCATGAACAGACTTAGGAGGCTTCCAATTCATCACCGCCTCAATCTTCTGAGGATCAACACGAATCCCCTCAGCATAAACCACATGACCGAGAAACACCACTTCTCTAAGCCAGAACTCGCACTTGCTCAGCTTGGCATATAGCTTATTCCCCAACAAAGCTTGCAACACAATTCTCAAATGCCCTTCATGTTCCTCCTCAGTACGAGAGTACACGAGGATATCATCAATGAACACTACAACAAACTTATCCAAATATTCATGGAACAGTCGATTCATCATGTCCATGAAAGCTGCAGGAGCATTCGTCAAACCAAACGGCATCACAAGGAACTCATAATGCCCATACCTCGTTCTGAAAGCTGTCTTTGGCACATCCACATCTTTCACCTTCAACTGATAATACCCTGACCTTAAGTCAATTTTAGAGAACACAGACGCTCCCCGAAATTGATCAAAAAGATCATCAATTCTCGGCAATGGATACCGATTCTTGATAGTCAACTTGTTAAGTTGACGGTAATCAATGCACATTCTCATAGTGCTATCCTTCTTCTTCACAAACAAGACTGGCGCACCCCAAGGTGACACACTCGGCCGAATGAAACCACGATCAAGCAACTCCTGAAGTTGCGTCTTCAGCTCCTTCAACTCCTTAGGTGCCATTCGGTAAGGAGTAATGGACACTGGAGTTGTGTTTTCATACAGCTCAATCCCAAACTCCACTTCGCGATTAGGAGGCAATCCCGGCAACTCCTCCGGAAACACACCAGGAAACTCTCGCACAGTCCTGATATCTTGCACACGCAACTCCTTAGAGCTAGGATTCATCACAAAAGCGAGGTAAGCTTCACAACCTTGCCTCAGCATCCTGCTCGCCTCCAATGTAGACACCACATTGGCAAGAAGCTTCACATTCTCACCAACCACTACTACCTCATAATCATCCTCAAGCTTCAACGAAACTCGCTTATTCTCACAATCTACTACAGCTCGATGCTCAACAAGCCAATCCATACCAAGGATCACATCAAAACCATAAAAAGGCAATTCCATAAGATCAACATGGAAAACATGGTCTTGCACAACCAAGGGACATCTTCTATAAAGCTTCAGTGTCACAACAGTCTCACCAAAAGAACTAGTGACACGCATACCAACATCCAAAGACTCAACAGGCAAACCAAGCAATTCAGCATGCTCACGCAATATGTATGAGTGTGTAGATCCAGAATCAATCAAGGAAAGTAATGACAAGGATTGCAAGGTAAAAGTACCTGCGATCACATCCGTGTCGTTTCTCCCCTCCCTCTGAGCATACACTCCGGCCTGACCACCACCCTCAGGCGGAACAGCTACAACATGAGCCACATTCCTTCCACCATCCTCTCTACGCTGGAAGTTACCACGACCGCACCCACGACCTCTCTGTGGTGCAACAACTCCAGGAACACGTCCTTGGCCACCACCGGCCAACAGAGGACACTCCCTCCTCATGTGATCCGCCGATCCACAGTTCCAGCACGAGTTACCAGTCACCACCATAGGAGCCTGCACCTCCCTCACTGCTCGAGGACAATCACGCCTCAGGTGTCTACGTGACCCACATGTCCAACATGTGTTCGGATCAGCTCTTGCCTTGTCTCCCTGAACAGGCGCACCTTGGCCTCCACCACCTCGCCTAGCTGAAGACTGATACTTTCGATCACGTCCTCTCTTGTTCCGTCCGCCACCGGAACTATACTCAGTAGCTCGCTTGCCCACACTAGGACCAGCACTTCTAGAAGATAGACTCAAATTCAACTCAATGTCCTTTGCTCTACCAACCAGCACATCAAAGTCAGTGTACTCAGCAGCCAGCATATAAGTCTTCACCTCCGTTACCAAACCATAACGGAACCGTTCACACCTCTCCCGCTCATCAGGAATAAGCTCAGGTGCGTACTGACTGAGCCGAACAAACTGAACTTCGTACTCAGCTACAGACATGCTTCCTTGAGTAAGAGACATGAATTCCCTTTTCTTCTCATCCAGGTATCGCACACCCAGATACCTCCTCTTGAACGCGTTCAGAAAGAACGTCCAAGTTACATCAGCTTCCTCCATTCCAGAGATAGAGGTCGTCCACCAAGTATACGCATCGTCGTGCAGCAATGATACCACGCAGCCCAGCTTCTGCACATCATTACAATTCATTTGCCCCAAGATTCTCTTGGTACTTTCCATCCAAGACTCAGAACCTTCAGCAAACAAACCCCTAAACTCAGTCCCTCCCAGACTGCGCAAACGTTCCAAAGGTAGTCTTACATTAGCATCTCCCTGATGCCCAGCTCCTTGAGCTCCAGCTACCGCTGCTCGAAAAGCTCCAGCAATAGCTTGTATCAGCATTGTCATGTCAGGAACAGCTTGTCCCTGACCAGCTTCAGGTCCAGCGACCCCAGCACCAGCCGCAACACCAGCTCCTTCACCCCCAGCACCACTACCACCAGGCGGAGGAGGTAAATACACAACGTTTTCAACATTCTCTTCATTCTCATTTTGAGCCATAGCTCGAGTATTAATCCTTGTCTCTCTACGAGGTGCCATTCACTAAACAATGCAATCACAATGCAATAAACAAAATCAGGCTCAGCAAGGTAAGAAATCCAAGTACTCAAGCTCATTTCCAATTAAAACAAATCATTTCATTAGCTTTGATTTGGCAATGGGTCCCCCTAACATGCTTCACCACAGCATACATCACAATTGTAACATACTTACAATTCACACAACATGCTTTCACTCAACAAGCATACAAAACAATCATACACTTATTACCCACACAACCATTCCCAATTACTCGAGAAATCAGCTCTGATACCACCAAATGTAACCCCCTTAGCCCGGCTTAGACGGTTGACCCGAACTACGAAGATTGCACGGGGAAAACCAAAGTCAACCCGAAAGTCAACCTTGATTAACAACCCTTTTTTTCTTTTAAAACTTGTCTATATGCATGTTAACCCTAATCATACACTCGAGAAGAACATACTCGAAAACCACAGCAAACGGACAACGATCAGGGACTCAATTGCACAACATTCAAACTTAGGGACTAAAATGTAAATTCTAGAAATTAGAAGAACTTAACCAACTTTCAAGTTACCTATATGAAATTAGTCATGTTTCATGCTTCTCTGCCAAATTTCAACTCAAACGGACATCACAAACTCAACCAATTGCATATACAAACATTGGGACCAAAACGCAAGGATTTCAAAACATAAAATCGTCAATTTCAGTGCCCAACGGTCGGGTGTTCCGATACGGGGATGATCCGTACCGAAACGCGAGACCGTTCCGAAACAAGTTTCGGAACAGGGCTTGGCAGTGGCAAAACCGTTCCGGAACGGCTCTACCCGTTTCGAAACGCCAAGGCCATTTCAGGCCCTCTGTTCCGAAACGGTAGCACCTGTTCCGAAACGTGCTGCCCAGAATTGCAGATTTTTGCTGGTTTAATTCACTTTCAACCAATCAAACATATTCCAATGCCCCTCAAATCATACCAACAAGTCATTGAACACTTAAGGAGCATAAAAGCATCCCTCAAACTCAAACATAACATCAAATGAGGAAACACCCAATTCTATAGGCATGCATCCCATAATGAAAATCATGCAACCTTCAATTCATCAAAACCACATATCAAAAGGCCATTTACAAGTCTCAACATCAACAAAAGCACAAAACCAACTTAGGGAGTCCAAAACATCTCCCAAAAACACAATTGAGGTTCCCATTGCCAAATGCCAAAAGCTAGACAAGTTATGAAAATTGTCACCATACATGAGCTTAAGCTTCCACTTAGATTCTTGACCACCTTGCTGCCCCTTTTAGCACTTCAATGCTCTGCATTATTGGTTTAAGAAAGAGAGAGCGTAAGCACATAGCTTAGTGAGGAATGCTCAATTAAAACATCACAATAATGCATTTGTAAAAACACCTTTTCAAGGCCTTTAGTTTCAAAACAACATTTATCAAACAATTATGTTTACAAACCAAGCATTTCATGCTTCAAACCATCATCATGTCATATTGGCTTACAAGTGATAATCCATAACATTTTACAACTCAAAACACATTCGACAATCGGATATGCGGATTACAAGCGTTGTCCCATACGCTACATACACACTACCAATATCAAGGTGGAGCATGGTACAATCACAACCCCTCAACACCCGTGATGGAGACTATGGTACAATCACAACCCCTCCACATCACTCATTGGTAGTTGTATAACATCACTAACGAGATCATGGGACGTACAACACAAGATCCACACATGGACTTTTAACCACCATTGTGATCTTACAATACACAAGGTCCACACATGAACTTTTAACCACCATTGTGACCTTAACAATACACAAGGTCCACACATGGACTTTTAACCACCATTGTGACCTTAACACAAGACCCACCCATGGACTTTTAACCACCATGGTGATCTTAACCATCTCGTTAGTGTACTTGGATGGAGTTTACGGTACAATCACAACCTCTCAACATCCAAGGCGACTTTATTCACGGTGCACCCAATCCTATAGCCGGCTAACTATATCCGATTCAAGTACTTTTAAAACGACACATCACTTGCCAATATACATCATTTAACATCATTAATCCACTGTTTTAAAGCATTTAACAAAGCCATTAAATCCACATGCATCACTAAGCATTGAAATCACATTTATCAATGTAAAACCAAGGATCTCTTACCTTGAGCATCCTTCAACACATGGCTTATAAAACCAGCAATATACATGCTAAAATATGCTTTCAAAACAGAATTTAAACATGCAAACAAATCATTTTGCATTCAACCAACTCATGGCTCATCAACAAGAGAGTTTTTCCGAAAACTTACTCTTGAGCTTAGCTAAGTTGTTTAGACTTTAACTAAGCTCCCAAACCTTCAAAACATTGATTTCAAAGCTGAAAACCAAACTTCACTCACCGATTCCGTTTCGCAAGCTTGCCGAAACACCAATCAAGCTTCCGGATCAACACCACAAGGATCCGAAGATGTCTCCCATGTTTTAAACACATCAAAGCAGAGGATTAATGCATCATCATGCATTAATATCTTCAATCAAGACACCTTAACTCGCTGCTCACATCAACACTCATATTTCGGCTACCAAACACAACCGAAATCACATCCAAACACCTCTACAACATTACCCAGCCAAGATCCATCAACTCCAAACATAATTATACCTCAAATAACATCCAAAAAAGGATCTAATCACGTCCTTATACCTCCAGCTATAGCAGAACATCAAAATCACCCCAAAAACCATCATTAACTCAAGCAAAACTTAGGAAAATCAACCTATTCGGGATTGCATTGATTAAACCTCAATTTCACACCAATTATACATTCAATTTACATCAAAAAGACATCTCAAAACAGTGCCCAATCATTTCATACGAATTTCATCAAAATTAAACCAAATCTTGCATTTTAAAGCCAAGATCAAGAACACAACCATAAAACCTTTAATAAAACTCAAATCAAGGATTGAGAACTTGGGAATTTCAGTAAAGAACTGAGTATTTAGAGGAGAAGGACGTTCATACCTCTAAATGTGAGTTTCTCCTTGTTTGGAACCAAGATTCTTGAAAATTCAATAAGCAAATGCTAAGGTTTTGATGTAGAAATGATTAAAGATCAATTGAAGATTGAAATCTAATTTTTAGATGTCAAAATCAGAGGGAAAAAGGCTGGAGAAAAGTGTTTGGGCTGAGAGAAAAGTTGAGAGAAAAGAAATGGAAAATTTTGAGAAAAGTTAGTTATGACAACAAAATATCTAATTCCCTCCTCTTTCCTTTCATTAAAAACCATTAATTAAATGTTTAATATTAAGAAAAATCTGGAGAAACTCTTCTTGGGTAAATTAGCTCCTTAAAGATTCAAAGTTTCAATCCTTTTAAAACAGTCACCAACTTTTCAAAAATTACATTTTAGTCACTAACTTGAAATGTCACATTTCGAAACCTCATTTTGTAAAATTGATTTCACCACTCTCTTATATATAATAAAAGAGAATTTTAAGATATTCTTCCATATTTTTAATGCATCCCGAACTAGGCTTTCCTAAAAATCACCTTTTATATTCGAACCGCAATCCGACCGGTCCGGTCCAAACCCAAAACTTCTAAGCCCAAAATTGGGGTGTTACACCTATACAAGTGAATATCACCAAAGGCATCACTATCACTTGCAGACAGCTTAGGGGTGAAAATCATAGGAGTTGGAACTGAAGTTGAGGCTGTCATATCAGTTTTATGTAATAGCTCAGTGACATACTTCTTCTGATTCAAAAGAAGTCCCTTGTTGTCATATTGAACCTCCATGCCCATGAAGAACCCTAAACTTTCTAGATCTTTCAAAGAAAAAGTAGAATTAATCTGTTGAACCACAAGATTCACATCTGCTAGAACATTCCCTGTGATGACTATATCATCAACATAAACCATCAATAGTACTTGAGAAGATGCTTTGTCTCGAATAAACAATGAAATGTCTGCTTTGGATGCAACAAAACCCAAGTTGGAAGTGAGAAAGTTCCCTAGTGTATCAAACCAGGCACGTGGAGCTTGGCGAAGTCCATATAATGATTTCTTCAACTTACATACCAGCACTCCACCATTAGGTCCATGCTTCTCAAACCCAGGTGGTGGTGGTGGTGGTGGTGGTGGTGGTGGAGATGAAGTGGATGAAGGTGGAGATGATAATGAGGTGGTAGATGGTATAGATGATAGAATGAGAGGTGACAATGAAGATGATGGACTTGCATTCAAAGATGGATTGAAAATGACAAATGTGAAGGTGTTTGAGATGGTGATGAATATGAATGCAATGATGCTGGGAGTAAAGTGGAAGACAATGTTGGTGTATCCTGATCTTGATCATGTAGTGAGACAGTTTGAGTAGGTGAATTATGTAGAGAATCATGAGATGGAAAAGGTATAGGAGATGAAGTATTTGGAGAAGAATGTTGATCAATGCAAACATAAGAGTTTGGATATGCAGTTTTTGAATTTTGTGGAGAAATAATATCATGAGGAAAAGAAACAGAGGTCTTTTTGAGCATACTAGAACATTTTTGGCATTTAAACTTATTAACAGAACCTTGACATTCAAAACCAGACTTATAGGGAAAATTCTGTTCATCAAACTGAACATGTCTAGTAATGTAAATTCTGCCAGTAGGATCAAGACACTTGTAACCCTTATGTGATGGACAGTAACCTAGGAAAGTACAAATAACAGACCTAAACTGAAGCTTATTCATGTTGTATGGACCTAGGAAAGGGTAGCAAGAACATCAAAAGGTTTTCAGAAAAACATAGTCAGAACTCTTTTGAAATAGCTTTTCATAAGGTGACACACCATCTAGAGCTTTTGTAGGCAACCTATTAATAAGGTAAATAACACTTGTAAAAGCATCATTCCAAAAACTTAAAGGCATTGAAACTTGTGCTAACAAGGTAAGGCCTACCTCAACTATTTGCCTATGTTTTCTTTCTACCAGACCATTTTGTTCAGATGTATAGGGGCAAGAAAGTCTGTGAATAATACCTTGTGCTTGAAGATAAGCATTCAGAGCTGTGAACTCCCCTCCACCATCTGTTTGAAGTGCCTTGAGCTTGCATCCAAATTGTCTTTCAACTTCCTGATGAAACTGAAGAAAAGCACTATAAACTCCAGACTTTTGTTTAATAAAATACAGCCATGTATTGAGTGAGCATCAATAAAAGAAACATAATAACGAAAACCATTAGAATATAAAGGCGATGGTCCCCAAACATTAGCAACCACTAATTCTAGAGGTGAAGTATACTGAGACTTAGAAGCAGAAAAAGAAGTTTGTGTGATTTACCATACTTGCAAGCTGAACAAAAAGGAGATATTTTATTCATATCAGCAAAAATATTACAATTTCTTAGAACATTGAGCAAAGTTTCTTTAGCAGGGTGTCCTAGTCTATTGTGCCAAGTTTTCATAGACACTTTATTCCCTACAGTTGCAACATTACAATCAACAAAAGTGGAAACACAATTATTCCAATCATTGCTATGCAGAGTATGCAAAGATGAAGCTGAAACAGTAGAAATAGCAGAATGCACAGAAGCAGAAGTAACTGAATTATGTGAAGGTGATGCAGAAGAAGCAGCAGAATGTATGAAAGCAGAGGTAGTAGAGTTATATGGTGAGGATGAGGATGAAGTGAACTCATATAAGCCATTGTTCTCTTTTCCAGTCAACGAAATGTCTCTGGTGTGCAGATCCTTAACAAGACAGTAGTTAGGGAAGAACTCAATTGCCACTTGGTTGTCCTATGTGAGCTTAGACACAGATAGAAGATTTTTAGTTATTGCATGAACATATAAAACATTTTTAAGATGTAGTTGTTTTGTAGGACCTAAAAGAGCAGACTGACATATATATTTAATAGGAAGTGTGTAACCATTACCAACCCTAACATTACCTATACCAGTGTAGCAAGAGGTGTTATGGACGTTCTGGAGATCATTGGTCAGGTGATGTGTGGCTCCAGAGTTAGGGTACCATGTGTTATCACCCATAGTTTCTGGTGTAGCAAGGAAAGCTTGAGGTTGAGGACAAGGAGAAGGAACTTGCACCATTGGAGAAGAGGCAGTATAGTGAGGGTAGACAGAAGCTGTGTTTGTAGAGGGGTGAAGAAAAACTGAGGTCTAAGGTGGTGGTGCAGCAACAGGATGCATCATAGGAGATCTAGTTGGGGTAGTATGAAGTATTTGTGGATTGTAATAAGATTGAGGTATGTAGAACACAGGTGAAGGAGCATAGGGCTGAAATGTATTGCCACGACCAGTATAAGAACTGAAATTGACCTGAGCAGTTCTGCCATAACCTTGTGTTGGCCTAGATGATTCATTTTTAAAGTGCATGTCAAACCTGGACCAGCATCTCTCAACCAGATGTCCTAACTTACCATATAACTGACACTGAGGTCTAGAGAAATTATTCCTACCCCTACCTCTGCCTCTAACATAGCCAGATTGAGAAGAGAATGAATGAGAGACAGGAGTAGTCCCAAAGTTATTTGAGTTTTGTCCTGTTGCAGCATAAAAACCACTACCATTGGTGTCACTAGACTCTTGATACGACTGAAACTGAGGGACAACATCTGATGTTGTTTCAGAACTGAATTTTGGTGATGTACCAGTAGGAATACCAACAGATCCTGAGGAGTAGTTCTTAACAGCAACATGAGCAGATGCATTAACAGAACTAAGTGAGAGTGTCTAGCATCAGCATCAAGTAAGATGGTTCTGACAATTTTAACATCAAAAGGTGAGGGACTAGCTATAATAACAGTAATTACAGACTCATATTCAGGTGGTAAGCCATTTAGAATGGTTGTAACATGCTCATGATCAGAGATCACTTCACCACAGCTTGCTAAGTTATCACACATAGTTTTCACCTTCATTAAAAATTCCCTCATAGGTGAATCACCTTTCCTTTGAGAGTGTAATAACCCCCTTAGAGACATCAACCTAGAGGTGGTTTTCCCACTGTAAAGTCTATGTAAGGTATTCCATATCTCCAATGAAGTATTATGACCAATTAGGTGAGGTAACACTTCTTCACTCACAGTAGACAAGAGCCATGAGGCTAGGGCTCCATTTTGTTCCTCATAAAACTCATATTCAGGGTTAAGGTTGACAACACCTTCCTTTGTAATGTACTGTGAGGGCCAAGTTAACTTTCCATCTATAAATTTTTGAAGTCTATTTGATTTTATGGTTAACAACACTTGTTGTTGCCACAATAAGTAGTTGTTGTCATCTAGAATGACATTAATCTTTTTAGAGGAGAAAACTCTATTTGTGATTAAGGAAGGTGTTACACTCTGACTAGGAACCTGAGTAGTGTTGTTTTCAGCAGCATGTTGAGTAGTATTATCAACAACATGTTCACTCTCATTACCAACATTATCAGATGTTCTTGTAGAGTCAACCATAGCTAAATAGGAACAATCTCACATAAGCAGATCAAGAAAACAGAGCAGAAGATGCAAGCTAAACATATTAAGATCAACAAACACAGATGAACACAAGCCAAAGACTCAGCAGGATTTGAGCAGAAAAATTTCAACAACACGATACAAACAGAAGAAGAAGAGAACTTCAGATCAGGTATATACGAAATAAGAAGCAGATTCAACTCAAACACAAGAACGAGAGCAACATAGATGTAAATGACACAGATCAAATCAGATGCTTCAACCAGATCCAGAATACATGTTGTAAAACTCAGATAGAATCGATAAGCAACAGTATTTGATGAAACTAGGGCACAAACAGCATACGAAGAATTGCAAATCTCAGATATCATCAAACGACAGCAAAGAACAGAACGAATTAGGGCACAAACGATCTGAACAAAAATTATAGCACAGAATCAGGAACAATCTCACCAGGCCTCTTGTTCAGAGGAAGCAAAAACGGCAGCAATCTCCATCAACCTTCAACGAGATCATCACAATTGATGCGTCAATGAAGAATCTTCTCTGCTACAAACCTTCAAATTTCAACGCAGGTGATTCACGAACTAATCAGCAGCTTAGGCTTCCGATAATGAGTCTGAAACCGAGCTCTAATACCATGTCAGGATAGTAAATGTTGAGTTGACGAATAAAGAAGAAGGAGAACTGTGGTTCTTTGAGAAAGAGGAAGATATAACGAAAATGAAAAAGGAAAGAGGGAAAAACTATCGTGAAAAGAAAAGAAAAGAGAAGAAATTAAGCTGAAAAGAGATTAAGGAATTCTGTTGTATATTTTCATTAAAGGCCCAATTACATCCAACTACACTTATATAGCCCAAGCAACAGGGAATGGGTAACAGACTACCCAAAACGGCCTAACAAACTCAAATGGCCTAACAATATAATAACAGCTAACAATAACAGAAATATAACTCCTAACAATGCTCAACAACTAATAAGAACCAAGCATAAGAATATGAGGTATTATACTTCTATCATTTTTACAATGGAAAAACTATTTACTTTTCTCTATAATAATAACTTTTTTAACGATTCAAATACTAAAGAGTGTTCTGAACTATAAACTTTATCTTTGTTTAACGTTCAAATTCATCTATAGTCTCCATAGATGATTCATATAAGAATATTTTAATTTAGACAAATTTAATTCATAATTAGAAATAATAATGAAACCACGTAAATATAATATAGAAGAACCAAATTCGCGAATTTTGTCCTGTCCCAATCCTATATATAAATTATTAGGGATGGGTAATGGTAATGGGTCAGTTTGGTTCCCACATTTTGGGTGATAACGAGCCCGAGTCCGGCTTGAAAATAATATTATTGAGCTCGACTCGACTCGAAATGGACAATACATTCATATTCTTTAAAATGTATTTGCCAACCCAACTTAGCCACCATTAACAACCAATCTCGTTAACACCTACGTTACATAGTGACCAACCCAACCATTCTCATCACCCTAAAATCCCAGTATGTATCTCATCAAGTGAAGCCACTGTTCCTTATAACTCCTACGTACACACAATTAAACATACATTCACACTGTTGGATATGGTATTGCTAGGGTTTTTCTATAATGTAAAATAAGGAACAAAGGATGATTGTATTTCTTAGAATGAAGGGTTTATATACAACAAGTGATGATTATAACAGCCTTGCCAGCTCAGCAAGGTTTGTTGAAGAAAATAACAACATCTCTAACAACATTACAGTAGGGTGACAACTAACATTCTTCTAGCTTCTAGATGAAGAATATTTCCTGGTGTAAATATGTTAACATCTTCCCTACTTTCTGCTCTCCTGAAGAACATCCTCGACTTCAACTACATTGAGTTTGTGGCGAAACAAGGTGAAGAATGAGGTAGTAAGTGGTTTTGTGAAGCCATCAGCAGTTTGGAAGGGTGTCAAAACATAGTTAACGATGAGATCCTTAGCTGCAACTTTTTCTCTGATAAAATGGACGTCCAGGTTGACGTGTTTGGATTGAGCATGAAAAAAGGGATTTATGCTCATAGCCACAACACTCGTACTATCACTCCAAATGACTGGAGCTTTCGATTGTTGGATTCCCATATCGGAGAGTAACGTGCGTAACCAAACAATTTCAGAGGTAGTGTCAGCAATACTTCGATATTCTACCTCCATTGTGGATCGGGATACTACCTTTTGTTTCTTGGAAGTCCATGCAACGAGGTTGTTGCCCAGGTAAACACAATTCCAAGTTGTTGAGCGTCAATCATCGGGGCAGCTTCCCCAGTGAGCATCGGCAAATGCAACGAGAGAGGAGCTAGGTTCAGATGATCGAAACACGAGACCAAAGTGTAAGGTAGCATCAAGATATCTCAATATGCGTTTTACAGCAGCAAGGTGACCTTCACAAGGGTGGTGCATATACTGTGCTACACTATTGACACTATAGGTAATGTTCGGACGTGTGTGGCATAAGTAAAGAAGAGAGCCAACAATGCTTCGATAACCAGATGCATCTTCAATTGGGCTGCTTGCATGGTGTCCCAACTTGTCAGCAGTGAGCATTGGTGTGGAAGCACCTTTGGCTTTGTCCATTTGTGAACGTGCTAGTAGCTCCAAGATGTACTTACGTTGGCTTAGAAATAGATTTCCATTAGTTCGATGAACTTCAATGCCAAGAAAGTAGGTCAATTCACCAAGATCCTTAATGGAGAAATTGTTAGCAAAAAGACTAACCACATCATTTGTGCATGTTTCTGAGCTACTAGTGATGACAATATCATCAACATAGATGAGAACATAAGTAGAGTGACCTGCCATATTGCGGATGAATAAGGATGAATCTGCTCCAGAGCTGCGAAAGCCAAAATCAATTAAGCAATCTCGAAGTTTTGAGTTCCGGCTTCGAGGTGCTTGACGCAAGCCATAAAGGGCCTTTTGTAACTTGCAAACCAGCTTTGAACCATCAGGGGCAACTGTTTCAAAACCTGGAGGCTGAGTCATAAAGACTTCTTCCTTTAGATCACCATAGACGAAAGCATTATTAACATCTACATGGCGTAGACTCCACTTATTTGTTATAGGAAGAAAAAGCACTACATTAATGGTATGGAACTTCACCACAGGGCTGAAGGTATCAACAAAGTCCCTGCCAGGGAGTTGTGAGAAGCCCTTGGCAACAAGGCGAGCTTTGTGCCTCGAGATAGTGTCATCAGCATTTCGTTTTAGTTTGAAAATCCACTTGCAGCCTACTGAAGTACACCCTTCAGGAGGTTTAACAAGAGTCCAGGTGCCATGTTGTTGTAGAGCATTGTACTCAGCTAGTGTTGCATCTCTCCAATCAGGAGAAACAAGAGCTTCATGGATTGTGGCAGGTATTTCATCATCAGTGGTCTCAGCAAGGTAGAGTTTGGGTTTGAAAATACCTTCTTTGGTGCGGGTTATCATTGGGTGAGAAGGGATGGTGGAAACAAAATGGTCAGTATTCAGAGGGACACTAGTAGGGGATGGAGCGGATGTAGTGGTAGAGGTTGTAGGGGAAAGGGGATCAGATGTTTGTCCAAAGGATCCAAAGACAATATTGGAATCGGTAGGGTTTGTTGAAATGGGAATATTTGAAGTAGGAGAAGTAGGTTGAGATAGTTCTGTTGCAGATGGTGGTGTAGGTAAAATGTGTGTAGGAGACTCAGTAGGTGATATAGGATCAATATGGAGGGGAGAAGAGGTGGGAGGTGTAGGGGTTGAAACATGTTCCATAGGAGGGGAGGAGGACACAAAGGGTGTAGTGTGAGGAATTGGAACAGTAGGTAGGTGATGTACTTGGTGAAGTAGCTGATCGACACCAAGAACCAGAGAGATAGGTAAAGTAGAAGCTTGCATTGATGGAGAAGATGAATTTGATGATGTAGATATGCTTGCAAACGGGAAGACAAGTTCATCAAAGGTGACATGTCGAGAAATGTATACCTTCCCATTTGGAGCAAGACACTGATAACCCCGATGGTGTGGACTGTAGCCCAAAAAAGTTGAAGGAGAGGAATGAAAATCAAGCTTGTGTGTCTGAAACGGCCTCAAATGTGGGAAGCATAGGCAACCAAATACACAAAGAGTATCATACTTGGCCTTTCTCCGAAATAACTTCTCGAATGGTAAAATATCGTGAAGAACTCTCGTGGGTAGGTAGTTTATCAAATGCACAGAAGTAGTAACAGCAAATGACCAGTACTGAAATGGGAGTGTGAAGCTTGTACGAGGAGAGTCAGAGCCAATTCGATGATATGCATGTGTTTTCTCTCAGCAACACCGTTTTGCTGAGATGTATGGGGACAAGTGAGATGGTGATGCAGAGTATGCAAAGATGAAGCTGAAACAGTAGAAACAGCATAATGCACAGAAGCAGAAGTAACTGAATTATGTGAAGGTGATGCAGAAGAAGCAGCAGAATGTATGAAAGCAGAGGTAGTAGAGTTATATGGTGAGGATGAGGATGAAGTGAACTCATATAAGCCATTGTTCTCTTTTCCAGTCAACAAAATGTCTCTGGTGTGCAGATCCTTAACAAGACAGTACTTAGGGAAGAACTCAATTGCCACTTGGTTGTCCTATGTGAGCTTAGACACAGATAGAAGATTTTTAGTTATTGCATGAACATATAAAACATTTTTAAGATGTAGTTGTTTTGTAGGACCTAAAAGAGCAGACTGACATATATATTTAATAGGAAGTGTGTGACCATTACCAACCCTAACATTACCTATACCAGTGTAGCAAGAGGTGTTATGGACATTCTGGAGGTCATTGGTTAGGTGATGTGTGGCTCCAGAGTTAGGGTACCATGTGTTATCACCCACAGTTTCTGGTGTAGCAAGGAAAGCTTGAGGTTGAGGACAAGGAGAAGGAACTTGCACCATTGGAGAAGAGGCAGTATAGTGAGGGTAGACAGAAGCTGTGTTTGTAGAGGGGTGAAGAAAAACTGAGGTCTAAGGTGGTGGTGCAGCAACAGGATGCATCATAGGAGATCTAGTTGGGGTAGCATGAAGTATTTGTGGATTGTAATAAGATGGAGGTATGTAGAACACAGGTGAAGGAGAATAGGGCTGAAATGTATTGCCACGACCAGTATAAGAACTGAAATTGACCTGAGCAGTTCTGCCATAACCTTGTGTTGGCCTAGATGATTCATTTTTAAAGTGCATGTCAAACCTGGACCAGCATCTCTCAACCAGATGTCCTAACTTACCATATACCTGACACTGAGGTCTGGAGAAATTATTCCTACCCCTACCTCTGCCTCTAACATAGCCAGATTGAGAAGAGAATGAATGAGAGACAGGAGTAGTCCCAAAGTTATCTGAGTTTTGTCCTGTTGCAGCATAAAAACCACTACCATTGGTGTCACTAGACTCTTGATACGACTGAAACTGAGGGACAACATCTGATGTTGTTTCAGAACTGAATTTTGGTGATGTACCAGTAGGAATACCAACAGATCCTGAGGAGTAGTTCTTAACAGCAACATGAGCAGATGCATTAACAGAACTAAGTGAGAGTGTCTAGCATCAGCATCAAGTAAGATGGTTCTGACAATTTTAACATCAAAAGGTGAGGGACTAGCTATAATAACAGTAATTACAGACTCATATTCAGGTGGTAAGCCATTTAGAATGGCTGTAACATGCTCATGATCAGAGATCACTTCACCACAGCTTGCTAAGTTATCACACATAGTTTTCACCTTCATTAAAAATTCCCTCATAGGTGAATCACCTTTCCTTTGAGAGTGTAATAACCCCCTTAGAGACATCAACCTAGAGGTGGTTTTCCCACTGTAAAGTCTATGTAAGGTATTCCATATCTCCAATGAAGTATTATGACCAATTAGGTGAGGCAACACTTCTTCACTCACAGTAGACAAGAGCCATGAGGCTAGGGCTCCATTTTGTTCCTCATAAAACTCATATTCAGGGTTAAGGTTGACAACACCTTCCTTTGTAATGTACTGTGAGGGCCAAGTTAACTTTCCATCTATAAATTTTTGAAGTCTATTTGATTTTATGGTTAACAACACTTGTTGTTGCCACAATAAGTAGTTGTTGTCATCTAGAATGACATTAATCTTTTTAGAGGAGAAAACTCTATTTGTGATTAAGGAAGGTGTTACACTCTGACTAGGAACCTGAGTAGTGTTGTTTTCAGCAGCATGTTGAGTAGTATTATCAACAACATGTTCACTCTCATTACCAACATTATCAGATGTTCTTGTAGAGTCAACCATAGCTAAATAGGAACAATCTCACATAAGCAGATCAAGAAAACAGAGCAGAAGATGCAAGCTAAACATATTAAGATCAACAAACACAGATGAACACAAGCCAAAGACTCAGCAGGATTTGAGCAGAAAAATTTCAACAACACGATACAAACAGAAGAAGAAGAGAACTTCAGATCAGGTATATACGAAATAAGAAGCAGATTCAACTCAAACACAAGAACGAGAGCAACATAGATGTAAATGACACAGATCAAATCAGATGCTTCAACAAGATCCAGAATACAGGTTGTAAAACTCAGATAGAATCGATAAGCAACAGTATTTGATGAAACTAGGGCACAAACAGCATACGAAGAATTACAAATCTCAGATATCATCAAACGACAGCAAAGAATAGAACGAATTAGGGCACAAACGATCTGAACAAAAATTATAGCACAGAATCAGGAACAATCTCACCAGGCCTCTTGTTCAGAGGAAGCAAAAACAGTAGCAATCTCCATCAACCTTCAACGAGATCATCACAATTGATGCGTCAATGAAGAATCTTCTCTGCTACAAACCTTCAAATTTCAACGCAGGTGATTCACGAACTAATCAGCAGCTTAGGCTTCCGATAATGAGTCTGAAACCGAGCTCTAATACCATGTCAGGATAGTAAATGTTGAGTTGACGAATAAAGAAGAAGGAGAACTGTGGTTCTTTGAGAAAGAGGAAGATATAACGAAAATGAAAAAGGAAAGAGGGAAAAACTATCGTGAAAAGAAAAGAAAAGAGAAGAAATTAAGCTGAAAAGAGATTAAGGAATTCTGTTGTATATTTTCATTAAAGGCCCAATTACATCCAACTACACTTATATAGCCCAAGCAACAGGGAATGGGTAACAGACTACCCAAAACGGCCTAACAAACTCAAATGGCCTAACAATATAATAACAACTAACAATAACAGAAATATAACTCCTAACAATGCTCAACAACTAATAAGAACCAAGCATAAGAATATGAGGTATTATACTTCTATCATTTTTACAATGGAAAAACTATTTACTTTTCTCTATAATAATAACTTTTTTAACGATTCAAATACTAAAGAGTGTTCTGAACTATAAACTTTATCTTTGTTTAACGTTCAAATTCATCTATAGTCTCCATAGATGATTCATATAAGAATATTTTAATTTAGACAAATTTAATTCATAATTAGAAATAATAATGAAACCACGTAAATATAATATAGAAGAACCAAATTCGCGAATTTTGTCCTGTCCCAATCCTATATATAAATTATTAGGGATGGGTAATGGTAATGGGTCAGTTTGGTTCCCACATTTTGGGTGATAACGAGCCCGAGTCCGGCTTGAAAATAATATTATTGAGCTCGACTCGACTCGAAATGGACAATACATTCATATTCTTTAAAATGTATTTGCCAACCCAACTTAGCCACCATTAACAACCAATCTCGTTAACACCTACGTTACATAGTGACCAACCCAACCATTCTCATCACCCTAAAATCCCAGTATGTATCTCATCAAGTGAAGCCACTGTTCCTTATAACTCCTACGTACACACAATTAAACATACATTCACACTGTTGGATATGGCATTGCTAGGGTTTTTCTATAATGTAAAATAAGGAACAAAGGATGATTGTATTTCTTAGAATGAAGGGTTTATATACAACAAGTGATGATTATAACAGCCTTGCCAGCTCAGCAAGGTTTGTTGAAGAAAATAACAACATCTCTAACAACATTACAGTAGGGTGACAACTCACATTCTTCTAGCTTCTAGATGAAGAATATTTCCTGGTGTAAATATGTTAACATCTTCCCTACTTTCTGCTCTCCTGAAGAACATCCTCGACTTCAACAACATTGAGTTTGTGGCGAAACAAGGTGAAGAATGAGGTAGTAAGTGGTTTTGTGAAGCCATCAGCAGTTTGGAAGGGTGTCAAAACATAGTTAACGATGAGATCCTTAGCTGCAACTTTTTCTCTGATAAAATGGACGTCCAGGTCGACGTGTTTGGATTGAGCATGAAAAACAGGATTTATGCTCATAGCCACAACACTCGTACTATCACTCCAAATGACTGGAGCTTTCGATTGTTGGATTCCCATATCGGAGAGTAACGTGCGTAACCAAACAATTTCAGAGGTAGTGTCAGCAATACTTCGATATTCTACCTCCATTGTGGATCGGGATACTACCTTTTGTTTCTTGGAAGTCCATGCAACGAGGTTGTTGCCCAGGTAAACACAATTCCAAGTTGTGGAGCGTCAATCATCGGGGCAGCTTCCCCAGTCAGCATCGGCAAATGCAACGAGAGAGGAGCTAGGTTCAGATGATCGAAACACGAGACCAAAGTGTAAGGTAGCATCAAGATATCTCAATATGCGTTTTACAGCAGCAAGGTGACCTTCACAAGGGTGGTGCATATATTGTGCTACACTATTGACACTATAGGTAATGTTTGGACGTGTGTGGCATAAGTAAAGAAGAGAGCCAACAATGCTTCGATAACCAGATGCATCTTCAATTGGGCTGCTTGCATGGTGTCCCAACTTGTCAGCAGTGAGCATTGGTGTGGAAGCACCTTTGGCTTTGTCCATTTGTGAACGTGCTAGTAGCTCCAAGATGTACTTACGTTGGCTTAGAAATATATTTCCATTAGTTCGATGAACTTCAATGCCAAGAAAGTAGGTCAATTCACCAAGATCCTTAATGGAGAAATTGTTAGCAAAAAGACTAACCACATCATTTGTGCATGTTTCTGAGCTACTAGTGATGACAATATCATCAACATAGATGAGAACATAAGTAGAGTGACCTGCCATATTGCGGATGAATAAGGATGAATCTGCTCCAGAGCTGCGAAAGCCAAAATCAATTAAGCAATCTCGAAGTTTTGAGTTCCAGCTTCGAGGTGCTTGACGCAAGCCATAAAGGGCCTTTTGTAACTTGCAAACCAGCTTTGAACCATCAGGGGCAACTGTTTCAAAACCTGGAGGCTGAGTCATAAAGACTTCTTCCTTTAGATCACCATAGACGAAAGCATTATTAACATCTACATGGCGTAGACTCCACTTATTTGTTATAGGAAGAAAAAGCACTACATTAATGGTATGGAACTTCACCACAGGGCTGAAGGTATCAACAAAGTCCCTGCCAGGGAATTGTGAGAAGCCCTTGGCAACAAGGCGAGCTTTGTGCCTCGAGATAGTGTCATCATCATTTCGTTTTAGTTTGAAAATCCACTTGCAGCCTACTGGAGTACACCCTTCAGGAGGTTTAACAAGAGTCCAGGTGCCATGTTGTTGTAGAGCATTGTACTCAGCTAGTGTTGTATCTCTCCAATCAGGAGAAACAAGAGCTTCATGGATTGTGGCAGGTATTTCATCATCAGTGGTCTCAGCAAGGTAAAGTTTGGGTTTGAAAATACCTTCTTTGGTGCGGGTTATCATTGGGTGAGAAGGGAAGGGCGAAACAGAATGGTCAGTATTCAGAGGGACACTAGTAGGGGATGGAGCGGATGTAGTGGTAGAGGTTGTAGGGGAAAGGGGATCAGATGTTTGTCCAAAGGATCCAAAGACAATATTGGAATCGGTAGGGTTTGTTGAAATGGGAATATTTGAAGTAGGAGAAGTAGGTTGAGATAGTTCTGTTGCAGATGGTGGTGTAGGTAAAATGTGTGTAGGAGACTCAGTAGGTGATATAGGATCAATATGGAGGGGAGAAGAGGTGGGAGGTGTAGGGGTTGAAACATGTTCCATAGGAGGGGAGGAGGACACAAAGGGTGTAGTGTGAGGAATTGGATCAGTAGGTAGGTGATGTACTTGGTGAAGTAGCTGATCGATACCAAGAACCAGAGAGATAGGTAAAGTAGAAGCTTGCATTGATGGAGAAGATGAATTTGATGATGTAGATATGCTTGCAAACGGGAAGACAAGTTCATCAAAGGTGACATGTCGAGAAATGTATACCTTCCCATTTGGAGCAAGACACTGATAACCCCGATGGTGTGGACTGTAGCCCAAAAAAGTTGAAGGAGAGGAATGAAAATCAAGCTTGTGTGTCTGAAACGGCCTCAAATGTGGGAAGCATAGGCAACCAAATACTCAAAGAGTATCATACTTGGCCTTTCTCCCAAATAACTTCTCGAATGGTAAAATATCGTGAAGAACTCTCGTGGGTAGGTAGTTTATCAAACACACAGAAGTAGTAACAGCAAATGACCAGTACTGAAATGGGAGTGTGAAGCTTGTACGAGGAGAGTCAGAGCCAATTCGATGATATGCATGTGTTTTCTCTCAGCAACACCATTTTGCTGAGATGTATGGGGACAAGTGAGACGGTGAATGATGTCAGCATCTTGCATAAAGGTAGTAAAGCTTCTAAATTCCCCTCCCCAGTCACTTTGTATGGCTTTTATAGTAGTATTAAACTGAGTTCGAATCAACTTTAGGAAATCCTGGAAAGCAAGCAACGCTTGAGACTTGCGTTTATGTTTTATTTCTCTGTTTTCATCTTTTTATTTTGTGAGGCATTGAGGACGATTCCAACCTTGAGTTTGGGGAGGGGGATAGTCCTCTTTGTTTCTAGGTTCATTTAGTAGCATATAGGAGCATATGTAAATTCCGCCCTAGCACTCAATGAAGTAGAAATTTTTAGCTTACAACTTGTGCCTATGATAGTTAGCCGAGTTCTTATATTCGTACCATACTAAAAATTTAACCTAACTATGGGAAGAAGCACAAAAAATACTTAGAAAAAAAATCTTTTTGCCAACTATTCTTACCATTCTGTTAAATGCTGAATTTTTGCTTGAGTTTTAAGTTCAACATTGCCTGCCTTATTTAATAAAAATTTCTTAATTGAATACAGGTTTGTCATCACGGCAGCACAGGGCAGTAGCACAAAGATGGTGAAAACCCTAGAGGTTCCCGAAACAGGCTCTAGACATGATGTTTAAATACCCTAGAGGTGCCTGAAACAGGCTCTAGGAAGGATCATGAGAAAGGACACTCCGTTGCTATCAAAGTCCAAGTATCTAAACCAAGTGACGGACAAATTAGCAAGAGTGAATGAAAGCCTTCACATGATGACTCTATTCGAAGGGTTCAGAGTTTCGTAGAGTGCACATATCTTAGCTTCAGACCTAGAGAATAGTTATGATGAGATGAAGCCCTTAAAGCCATGATCAGAAAAAAAAAAGACAGAAGTTTCTAACTGTACTGCCAAGGCAACAACTCGTATCCTTTTTAGTAATTTAATTATTTTAGGCAATCTTTGTTAACCTAGTTATCTCAGCATGTTTAGCATGAACACAGACCTGCACACACTGCACTGGCGCTAAGAAAATTAAAAATCTAAGTTATTTCATGCCATTCCCTATCACTAACATTAAATAGGTGCCACGGCCTTGAGGTAAGAAATCAAGTTAAAGGCTAAGTTTCTACTAATTTTGTGCAAGAGGCAGATTTACTAGATAGGTTGCATTGCTTGAGGACAAACAATAGTTCGAGTTTGGGGGTGTGTAGAGTGTCCACGAGTTCTATATTTTGTACACATTCCTGCCCTTATTATTGCTATTCTTAAGCTCATTTAGGCATATTTAGGTGCATTGCATGCATAAATAGAATATCTTCTCTTTTATCATGCTTTTATTGAATATTTTATGTTTGGTTAAGAAAAGATATTGTTTTAGTCTAGTTTTTATTTCAGGTGTTGTAGCTGAGGAGAGGATAGGAGAGGACATGAGAGGACGGGAAAGCTGGGAACAATAGAAGCTGTACTGAAGCAGTTCCAGATGCCGCAAAGGACGCCGCCAAAGCAGCATTACCGCCAAGTGCCGCCCAGGCAAGAGTTACACCGACTTAGCCAAGATGGGTCACGATTGAAAGAGGACAATTCCCTGAGCCCAATGAGCCCAGTCTTTCAATTCTCTGAAGCCTGTAGCAGCCGGTAGAGCTGATCCAAGATTGATAAGTAGGAGTACTTATCCTTACTTGCGGGAGAAGGTAACGTCCAAAGAGTCCACATTTACGTCAAAAAGGAGTAAGCATTTAATGTAAAATTATTTTAAGAACTTCTACTTCAAGGAGGACTCAAACTTAGGCCATGAGCCCTATATATACCCAATGTATGTGAGGGTATAGGGGCATGATTTGGATGCGTAAGCTTATGCTTAGACGCACGGATAGATGGAGAGGTAGCTAGATAGATGGGAGGTGTTGGAGGTCGCGGCCCAACACCCCTAGGGTTTAGATCTTTGTATGTAAAGTAGTTGTGAGAAACGGTTGTAATAGTTTATGTGTGTTTTCAATAAAATTCCAAGTTTGCTTAATTCATGTTCTTCGCTTCTTCAATTAGTTCCAAAAGTCCAGTTGAAGAAATTCATTTGTCGGGCACGAGAGTGTAAGGCTCACGAAAGGATTAAGCACGGTCTCATCATGTCGAGGTGTTGACTAATTCGGCTTAGATATAAGTACGAATTTCAGCGGCTAAAAGGAGCAACCAAACGTCGACTGCCTGTGTTAGGTTTACGTTGAGATTGCTAGGTATTGCCTACATCACGTGGTGACAGAATCCTTGCCTAGACATAGGAAGAATCACTTAAGAATTGTTCTGCCGAACTTCGAGTATCTGCCAGATTTGCCGCCAAGACTTTTTTCCATTCCACCTGTCGAGACAGTGAAAGTTGCAGGAGCAGAGACCCGATGCGGCCGCGTGGCAATGTCGTAGCTGCCGCCCGCCATTACCGTCGAGGCAGCAAATCATGGCAGAGCAAAACACTCTTAGGCCTTACAACGCAGTCTACACGCTACTGAGCTGCAATTGCCTTACCCAATCTACAGACTAAATCTCTCCCTATCATCACTATCTTTATTTTACTTGTGTTTTTATATTTTCACATTGTGAGATTTAATTGTGCATTTACTAAATTTTTGTGTAGGAAACTATTCACAGAAGCTACTCCAATCTCTGTAGGAGACGATATCTTTTATACTATAATTTGGCAAGAGTGTGCATTTGTGCTCATAAATAGAGAACACCCAAACGCTCTACAATATATATATATATATATATTATGTGCGCCTAGCTCCATTATAATTGGTAGTGGATGGAGTTCCAGATTCGATGAACTTCCTCTTTCTTGCCCTACAACTTTGATTGTGTCATCCAATCGATATTGTCGCAAATAATTCTTATCACTACTATTTATGAATATTATCATTTCGTCTTCATTATGTCCATACCTATATATATATATATATACACATATATCATCTTATTTTCCAATTGGACAGTCGTAGATTTTCAGTGCATGCATGCACATAGAGATGGTACCCGAATTTCTGAAACATTCCTTTAGGTACTTGGTGCACGTGCCATGTTTTTATTAACTCATTCCCTTTGGTCTTTTCTGGTGTATTGCTTTCCCAACAAATTTATATACTATATATATATATATATGATCAACTGGTAGTAAAATGCCCTTTCCATCACCCCCAAACTTTGAATTATACAATTGAGTGATGTGAATATAATATAGTATTTGTTTATTAATTTTAATTTTTTTAATAAGACATATACACTGAGTAAATAAATTGTTTGAACCCGAATCACGTAGAGATAACAACATTAATTTTTCTACTAAGACCACTTAATGGGTTCTCACTTTATGTTTATTATCATTATTTCTATTATATTGAAAAGATATAATTTTTATTATTGTAATAGAAATATCATATCATAAAACAAAGTCAAAGATTTATATTTGGGGCACTGACATTGTATAAATTTTATGTATTGTCACAAATTAAATGATGACATATTATTGTAACATTTTAAATTGAATTTATTTAACTATTTTGTAATGATGTATCATAATATATATTGTTAATTGACATTGCATAGAATTATACACGGTCAATATATCAAATATAAACCCTATATTTAATGTCTTATAACATCTTACGTACAAAAGCACGTATAGAATAACCTAATCTCATAAAAAAAAGCATTGGTTTTTAAAATGAATACAAACACACGTCAAGGAGACAAGAACGGATGGTTTATGGATTACCAAATCTCACCAAGTAAGGCATATTACTTGGCAAATGGATCAGAATGATGACAACAAAGATTTTAACCTAAAAGAAGAAAGGGATTTACAATGCTACAACAACATTGAAAAGTTGTGTTTTGATGTAAATCAAATAAACCCACCACTAAGTTCAAATTCTTTACACTGATATTTTTAAAGAAAAAAAATAATCTCAATTATTTATTATTCTCTACCATCCATTTCACTTATCCGATAATCTTAAATTAGTGTAAAATCAATTGAGTTATATATAGTATAAGTGGATCGTAACCCATAAACAAAGACGAAACTACATGGGGCTGAGGGGCAATTACCCTTTCACCCCCCCCCCCCCCCCAATTTTTTTCACATACTTTTGTCCATGTATATAATTTTTTTTTTAAATCGGATTATTTACGAATTTATCCCCACTTTTAACATTTATGTTTTGTCCCTAACCCTAAATTTTGGCTTCGTCCCTACCCATATATGTGTGTGTGTTAGGATCCACAAACGTAATGTAAAACTCATAAAATTTTACACTAATTTAAGATCAATGTATAGATAAATGTAAATTAATGGCTGAGATTAAACCCTTCTCTCTTTTTCCCCTAAAAATCTCCACATTTCTAACTTTTAGTCTCAACTTAACGTAAAAATAGAAAGTTTTACGGAAAATTCTACAACGGGCGACAAACATTGATGAACACCACTAACGAAGAACACCGATGAACACCATTAAATTAATTAATAAAGATTTGAAATTTCAATGACCTATCAAATAATTAATAATTACATTAAAATTTCAATTAAATTATTTTTTATATATATTCAAATTTTATTTACTTAATAAGGTTAAACTATATATTTAGTACATCACTTATTTTCGTATTTCTATTGAACCCTCATTATTTAAATATTATTTCAATTTGACCATATTCTTTATAAAAAATAATTTAACCCTTAACCCTCAACCTAAAACCCTAAACTATTAAACCTTAAACCCTTAAACTCTTAAACATATACCCTAAACCATATACTTTTAAAAATAATTTTATAAAATTTAGGGTTCCCCATATACCCTAAACCAAATACCCTAAACTACACGATTTTGGACCGGTACTTGATTGATGCAGCAGGTTCGTTAAAAATTGCAAATCGTCTCTATTGACTTAATTTTTAAGCTTTTTAAAGCTGATTTCAAGATTATTTGTCTTCGATTTTGCCTTCCAAAGTGAGATTTTCTCTACCCGCTTATGGAGTAAAACTCTTGAGTCAATCTTTTATATCGAATAATTGATTAATTCACCTTTCATTTAACTGAATAATAAATGATATGATATGATGGAGAGAGTTTTCAAAAAAGATGATTGTTGATTCCATAGTCACAAGTTTCACTGAAACCTATCCTTTATGATTTAGATTTTGAAGATTAGACACGACTATGTCTTCTAGGGAATCTATATCATAGAGTTTCGAGCATGAGCATTTTTGTTTAGTGTAAGAAATGTTTGAATCCTTAGTGTTTAATCTGTTGTTATAGGACAAGTGATCACAGGCAGTTGGGACAAGACATTGAAATGCTGGGATCCAAGAGGTGCAAGTGGGTATCGGTTAGCAACCCTAAAATTATTTGTAAGGGTATATGGTTTAGGGTATAGGTTTAAGAATTTAATGGTTTAAAGTTTAATAGTTTAGGGTTTTAGGTTGATGGTTAAGGGTTAAATTAATTTTTTATAAAGAATAGGGTCAAATTAAAATAATATTTAAATAACGAGGGTTCAATAGAAATACGGAATTATGTGAGGTACTAAATATATAGTTTACCCTTATTAAAAAAATAAAATTTAATATATATATATATATATATATAATAATAATTTAATTGAATTTTTTAAAGTAATTATTAATTATTTGATGGGTCCTTGAAATTTCAAATCTTTATTAATTAATTTATGGTGTTCATCGGTGTTCATCATTAGTGGTGTTCATCAATGTTCGTCGCACGTGGTAGACTCATTCAAGTTTTACATAGTCTAAGAGGATTCTATCTCCCGAACAAAGTTCGTTTGTCCCATTTTTTGTGTCCATTTATATGTCCCACTAATAATTTTATGTCATATGTATTAATGATTACTTTTCATTATTTTATTAATTATTTATGTTTTATTGATAATACATGTGACATAAATTTATTAGTAGGATATAAGAGACACATAAAACAGTAATAAGATGAATTCTATTCCTATCTGCCGCTCTCTATATCATAACAAAATGATAATTATCACTTGGTCCATCGGAATCATATGCTTTAACAGAATGTTCATAAATAAATGTTTTTCCAATTAAGCATCCATGGTGGATGTCTAGTTGCCCCCATCGCTTTCCAGTCCATATTGGGATTTTGTGGCATGCAATTAGTTCACGTCATCACGATACGTTCATATATGTTCCCTCCCTGAGACTACGACCGATCTGATTATTCCCTTTCACTTGTTTTTGTTATGTTTTGTCCTTTTCGAGCACAGATCGAAACTTGACCGTTCCAAACTAGAGGTTGCTGTATCGACTTTAGTTTCTTGGTTGATGTTAACTCCTCTAACAACCCACATAGGAATATGGGAGAAGTCGTGTTTTTTTTCTCTGACTTTGGCTATCTGGGTACGGGTCTAAACACAAATAAAACCTTCATTTTCAAACATTTTTTTCTTTCTTTCTAAGCATTAATAAATTTTATTTATTAATAGAAAAAAAAGGTTAAGATGCTATTACAAGATGCTGACATAACATTGAAAAACATACACCATAACACAACAATCAACCCATATACAACACCTCTCATAAGCTACATCAACTCCTGTAGCTTGGATCAAACACTATGATGCTTTGTCTGCCAAAATGGTCTGGGACCTCTGGGTAAAATTTTAGGTTATAGTTTTGGAAAGATATATATAAATTAAAATAAATTGGCTTATGAACCAACAAGTTGTTTCAGTGAAAAAGATGATAATGTTCATTTTAGGAGACTTGAGTTCAAGTCGCTTTGTGTACAAGGTGTGTGCATTGTCAAAGGGTGAAGAATATGTATGAATAGGGGTGTTCAAACGGTTAATTCGGTTAACCGACCGAACCGAACTAGCTAAATATCATTAACCAAAAATTTTCACCCATTAACCGTTAACCGAACTATTTTATTAAAAAAAACTGAACTGAACTTTATTCGGCTAGTTCGGTTAATTTTCGAATTAACCCAAATAACTATGAAACACCTAAATTTTATGTTAATATATATATATATATTCGGTTAGTTTTCACTTAATTTGGTTAATTTTTACATAGTTTAATATATGTTTAACATATATATTATAGTTAATTCGGTTAATTAACATGTTTCGAACTGAATTAACTGATAATCGAACTTTCAAAAAAAAATAACCGTTAGCCGATCTAGCATCTAATTAACCGACCGAAATTTCGATTCGGTCCGTTAATTTAGTTTTAACAGAATAATAAACTCTCTTATGTATGAAGAAATATTACTTTTTAATAATAAAATAAATTAGCCTTATACAATATCAATGTTTTTTTTCTTCCTTTTTTTAGATTTCAAGAACAAAATTAAAGGATTGAAGACCTTAAAATTATTATAAGAACACAGAAAAAAGGGGACTAACGGGTGTTTTAATAAATTACATTAAAAAAAACTTGTTTGAAGAAAATCTAGACAGGCTTGGTTTGTTCTGTTTTAAAATGCGGACAAATTGAGTAGATAATGAAATTTATTTATCAGATTGTCAAATTAGGACACTTATTAGACATGGGCCTATAGAAAAATAGGGAATGGTTCAAACAAACTAAGGTGGAGTTTGATTAATCCCATCAAAGTAGGCCCAGCCTGCAATCCGTACAAAGGATTTGCAATTTTGAAAGGTCCAAATCTTTGCATTTACTACAATTATACAAATGGGTGTAAATGAGCCGAGTCGAGCCGAGATCGACTCAGCTTGTTAATAAATTGAATTGCATTTGATCTCGCTCAACTCGAGTCGAGCTTGAGTAGTGCTAAGCTCGAGTCGACTTGTTAAGAACTCGAACTCAAGTCGAGTGTTGGTCAAGCTTTGATCGAGTCGAACTCAAGTAACTCACGGTCTGTTCGTCTCATTTACAGCTATAATAATAATAATAATAATAATAATAATAATAATAATAATAATAATAATAATAATAATTTTATTATTATTATTATTATTATTAAACAACTCAATTGACTTTAATTTAAAAATAAAAATTTTAATATATTATATTTTCGAGTCGGGTGTTGAGTAACTCGAGTCGGCTAGTTAAAAATTCGAGTCGATTTCAAACCGAATAAAATTTAATAAAATTAAGTGATAATCAAACTTTAACTGAGTCAAATTTAAATACCTCGCAATCTTTCTCCTTTCTTTTACGGCCCTAATTATACAAATGCAATGAGTTGGATAGTTTTGGACAGGGTAAGCCCTCGGGTCTTGTCTTAGACCTCAACATATAAAAGGTGTTTTTGTTATGTTTTTCAGACAGACTTGCTTGAAAATTTGTATAACAATCCAAATGTGAAAGAGGGATTTATTTTGACCAGAAACATGTTCTAAATTTAGCTATTTTATCTGAATTTCGTTTGGGCAGTCTGTCAGTGCGTTATTTGGAGTTTCATTGGTTGCTAAGAATCTGTCTAGTGTGGATTGTGAATGTTTTGTGGGGAAGATCACAAGTAAAATCTCGAGTTGGCCTACTAAGTGTCTCTCGTTTGCTGAGCGTTTGTAACTTATCCAGACTCTTATTTTTAGTATTCACAATTTCTGGTGCAAGATTTTTATTTTGCCTGCTAAAGTCTTTAGACAGATTACTTCTTTGTGTAATGTTTTTTTGTGAAAGGGAGAAATAGATTCAGCTAAGGGAGCACGAGTGTGCTGGGAGAATGTGTCATCTAAAAAATGAAGGGTTGGAAATCAAAAACATTTATGTATGGAATCGTGCTTGTATTTTAAAATGTATTTGGTTTTTAATTACTCAATCTAGCTCTCTTTGAGTTGCTTGGGTAGAGAAGTATCTTTTGAAGGGTCGTTCATTTTGGAATGTCTAGGCACAATTTTCGCACAGTTGGGCATAAAAAAAGCTTTTAAAGTTGCGTATCTTGTAGTTACAAATCGAGGTAAACTTGCATAGTGAGTTTAAAGCTCGATTGATATGGAAAGAATTAAGGCATAAACATAATGAGGTTGACTAATGTAGACTAATTTGGAGTAGTCCGACTATCCCTCTTTGTTTCTTAGTTGGTTGTCTTGAATCGACTACCAATTAAGGTCAAGATGCTTGATTGGGATTACTCATGTGATCCACGGTGTCTTCTTTGTGGTGAGGATGTAGAGTCTAGAGACCACCTTTTTGCTGAGTGTCGTTTTACAAGATTGTTGTGGGAAAGAATTTTGATGAATTGTGGCCGTCGTTTTAGTTACAGCGAATGGATGTATTTGTTATCTTGGGTTCAAAGGAATAGAAGGGAGAGTCTCTTACTGTTGTAATTATTCGCCTTGCTTGAAATTGTCTTAATTATATGATTTGGCAGGAAAGAAATAAGTGATTGCTTGGAAAAGCTACTCATTTAGTTGATATTGTTTTTCTTTGAATTAAAAGGGATGTTTCCTCGAGGTTATCAGGTTATTCTAAAGTTGTAAATAATTCTTCATTTTTAATAGATAGTTAGAGCTTACTGTAATTAAGGATGGTTTCTTTGTTCGGGGGTTGATATTGTAGGTTGGCTTTTGTGAATTCTTTTGGATGAATAAAGTTTTCATTTGTCCAAAAAAGTAACATGTAATTGTATCGTTAAGTAACAGTTAGCCGTTTAAATATTTAACAGTCAATCGTTTCTTAATGGTTATGTTACAGTTTAATAACCGTTATAACAACTAACTAACTGGTTTTACTAAATGGTATGATTAACCTACAATGTATACCGACCCCTCCCATTAATTATTGTTCACATGCACTGGCAGGCCGTGGGGAGTCGCACTTGTTCCACTACCTTGTCAATAGATAATAGGGTAAATTACACTACATGTCACTTAATTATAAATTTAGTAACAAATAAGTTATTTTTTCCTCTAAAAATAACAATTTAGTCACTCAATTAAAATTTTGTGACAAATATATCATTTTTTTTTCAAAAGTAACAATTTTGTGACAATTAAATTTTTTTGACAAACATGTCAGCCAAAATTTCAAAATAATTCAATAAATTTAATCATACATATTTAAAAATTTCGCCACTACATCTTCCTAACACACCCTTGGAGAACTTGTCGCACTTCATTCTATTGTTCCTTAGCTTGATAATCGATATATGTGATAGTTTGACAAGCACAATCACTTCACTATTGGGCAATTGACAAACTAATGAAACGTACCCATTATGACATTAATGTCGTCTGCTAGTAAACATAGTCACTTCATTTTTTTTTTGAAAGAGGTAAAATTTTATTTCTCTATAACAACTACATTGGCCTCGTTAAAAAACCTCCCTAAACCTATTGGAGGAAAAAGAGTGCGCAATGTAGTTGTACCGATCAATACAAAAGACTTAAACCATGATCTATTTCTATCGCTCATGCAGCCTAAATACAAAGGTAATTACTTCACATTGATACAAGGTTCACAAAGGCTCATAAATTACCAATTCCTTATCTCTCCCCACCCCCTTCTTCGCCAGATTGTCTGCAAATGAGTTACACTCCCTCGGCACATGGATGAAACGGCAACGCACACGACTACTCAATGCGAGGCTTTGGTGGACCACATTTCTGAAATGTGTATGAGCGAGAACGGGATCTTGTAGCCATTCGACAGCTCTTTTGTTGTCACTTTCTATGGTCACCTCGAAGTCTTGGCTCCACTTTGATGCCACGAACAATTTTAGGGCCTCGTGTATAGCGAGTAGTTCTGCCGTCATAACGTCACTAACACCCACGCCTTTGGAGAAATACTTTTAAAATATGAAGGATTAAACTTATTGAATTATTTCAAAATAGGACCAAATTAATATAATGTATGTTTTGAGAACTAAAATTGTTATTATGCTAAATGGTTTATTTTAATTTTAACGACATAATGATCCGATTGTCACAAAAAATAATAATTGAATGACTAAATTGTTAGTGTTAGATGAAAAGTGACATGTTTGTTACCAAACCTATAAACTTTAGTTTACCTAAGCTTGTTAAATTTAGAGTTTGGGATTTAGGTGTTTAGTTTGTAAGTTTAGAATTTAAGGTTTATAGTTTAAAATTTTAAAGTTTAGGATTTATAATTTTAGAGTTAAGAATTAAGTTTTAAAATATTAACAAAGATTATGTAATATTATATTACATTGTGATTTGTGTATTAGAATATAAGCCTACTCGTTAAGAAAGAAAAGTGGAAATGAAGAAGTAAAAACTGAATAATGCCCATTAAAGTAGGACTTTCAAATTTTCAACATTCTAGTAAGTATTAACAGTACTAGAAGAGAATATAGCATTGCTATAGCAAAATGGAATTCCCTTTCTTAGCCTCATCCATGCATGTCTTAGTATCTCCGGGCAGCAGCACCGTCATCGTCAAGATCAGTATTGATCAAACCAGTCACCTTCCGAGGGCTAGCATAGTATAAAATAGTGGTTGTGGTATCTAACGTAGTAAGGGTTATACGGTTTGTAGATGTTACAGACATTACTTAACATATAACGGTTGTTACGAAAATAATTTATTTACAAAAGTTAAAAATTTCAAATTACGGATACGGTTCAGTGTCACAGTAACTTTCAAAATTGTTACGATGAGTGCGACCGCCTTAGAAAATGTATATAATACTAGGAGGGCCGGGGAAGGGTGATCTATCCTTAGTAAATGTCAAGAATCTCGAGGATTGAATGGTTGCAGAGGGGACAACAGCCTCGATTCAACCACAGTTCCCTGGAACACATCCTGCAAAAAGTGTGTCCACATGGGATGAACGCCGCTTCTTTCTTGCTCCCCATGCACACGCAGCACATCGAATCACTCCTCATCTCCTCCTCCTCCTCCAACAGCCCCCTCAGCGGCGTCCTATTCATGCCTGACCCTGACGAAACTGGAGCCGGGTTAATGCAACCTGGATCCGGATTATGACTTGGGTCTGCTCCTTCTTCAACCTCAACGCCACCGTCTTCGTCTCTCGTGGGCATTGATCCCAAACCCCAGGTGGACGTGGCCCCACAGCACCCCATGACTTTAAATCCCAGCCGTTGTCTGAAACTCCTCCAGCTCCTCCTTTCCCTATCTACACCATTCATTTTTTTTTCTCTATGAAATCTCAGGATTGTCCTTGCTTCCCTTTCCTGCAACAGCGCACTGAGCTGACTCATTTTTTTTAATCAACACAAACACTGCAAATGCAAAGAAAACCCAGAACACAGACAAAATAACGTCGGTAAGCGAAGGGAAAGAGAGTGTGAAGATGGTGAAGAAAGAGAGGAGGCATACAGTAGAGCATGGAAGTCCCGTGAGCTTATTACAGTTAAGAGAATCCCATTCCCACCTCTGGCATTGAAGAAAACAAAAAGGCTACTTAAAAAACTGTCTTCCCAGACCCAGAGCGTACTGCTCCTCCGTCATTACGGAAGGTCCAGCTTTTCAAATTTCCCTCGTCAAGGGCCAAAATAGAATAAGAGAAAATAAACAGAAAAAAAAAGGGTTGGATGTTTGGAGTTTAAAGATTTGCTTATGGTTATGAGGATGGGTCTTGTCGGAGTTTGAGCAAAGATCTGAACTTCGGGGATGTTTGATTAGTTCTAAGTGGTTGGTTTTACTAATTTAGGGTTCTGTTGTTCGCCGGACAAAAACCAAAGTCAAAACAGTTTGCATCAACTTACGTCTCCCATTGCCAAATGTTTCATTTTGCATGAAAAAATCGCTTTTCTTTTTTCTGTTTGTTAGCTTGTCTAAAAAAAATCTCCTTACTATAAAAAATAATTTTGGATAAACATAGATTTTATTATAAAAAATTATAAAATTTTAGTCAAATAAACTGATTAAAGAATTAATTAGAGACAACACGAAGATAAATTAACTTGAAATCTTAAATAAATAGGCCTTGCTTCTGTCAACATGCATTATCAAGTATCTAAAGAGTTGAAGGTCCTCATATGAGTTTGCATTTGAGAGATTAAAACTTTGTTAAAAGGATAGGGTTGGGGTTCGGGTCACCAAGTCAATTATCAGAAAACGATGATCTTCAGCTCGAATACGTTCGTCATAGCATTGCCCAGTGTATGAGGGTTGAGTTAGATTCAGAGTTCAGACATTGAGCAGTATTTAGGATAAAGTATTTTGTTTTTTGAAAGTAGGGTTATCTCATAAAATTTTTCAAACTATGGTTAAAAATAGGGAGGGGTGGGTAGAGCCCCTCGGGTGTAGCTTCGACCCTGTGCAATCTGTGAATTCATGAACGAGTGATGCAGTCTGCCTGAGAGTTGAGGCAACATATCGTCTCTTATTGTAGAACCGGATTATTGTCCGGGTATACATATAATAATAATAATAATAATAATAATAATAATAATAATAATAATAATAATAATAATAAAACCAAATATATTAAGAGTCTAAATAATACAAGGTCTAAATGTTTTATAGAGCACATACATTACAAAAAGCCCGAACCAAAAGCCAAAACCCTTTACAACTGTTGACAACCCACATCGAATTAGACCCAACTCATTACAGCTGTTAACAGCCCAACAAACACAACAATCCCTTCGAACCCATTTGTGTTTCTTTTTCTCGCTCGATTTTGAGCCCAAAGGGACACGTGTCAGCACGGTATTGGCCTATTCTTTTTCACTCGGATTCTCACCAAGCTGGGACCAGTTGGCAACGCCAGCCGTGCAAAGATGACGTCACCCCTGACGCAGGTATAAATACCTGTGAAGAGAGAGAAAAACGTAATTAATGCAATCACAATTACACAAAATAATTTCCAAAAAAGAAATCGAAAAGACAGAGAGAGAAATTACCCGAGGAGCCGAATCGATCGGAGAAGACAACTGGACACGGAGATCTCACTAGAAGCTCACCGGAACCGTATGAACACTGAAGTGAGGTATTTCTACATCTGTTCTTCTTCTTTTCCCGTCTTTACCTATTCGAAAAAACACGAAAGCAAGTCAGATCTCTAAAAATAGAAACCAAACCTGTCTAAAATAAGATCTCAGACATAAAACACAACTCAAACCTAAATCTAAATCCAAATCAGATCCAAATGCACGTAGAAACTAGATCTAAAGTAAATAAAAAGGATCTAAGAAATATGAAACAAATCTAGATCAAATCTACTTCGAAACTAAGAAAATATTAAAAAAATAATAAAAAAAAGAGAGTTTGAGAGCTTATCTTGCATCGCCGTTGTCAGAAATGTCATCGTAGTGAAGAAACGAGCATTCAGATCGTTGTCGGAGTCGAAAAATAGTGATGAGAGGACTCTAGTCTCAGGTAGGTAGCTTAGGATCGGGAAAAAAAGGGCGTTTCTGATGAAACAAGGTTCAGATCTAGGATTAGGGTTTAAAAATGGGTCTTTTGGGTAGATTTAGGGTTATGGCAACGGTAGAGACGGTGGTCAGAGTTGCAGACGGTGGCCGAAAAAGCTAGGTCTGGCTGGGGAAGATGACCGGAGAAGGTCCGATCATCGGAAAAAGGAAGAAGAAGATGGACGGTGGTCGGAAGTTGTAGGGACGTCGAAGAAGATGATCAGAGAAGGTCCGGTCATCGAAGAGGGGAAATAGGAGACCGAAGATGATATCCAATGGTCGATATCATCCCGACGGCCAAGAAACAGGTTGGGGAAGAGTTTTGGAAAAAAATGTAGATTGAACGGTGTTTTTGGATAAGTTTCAATGTGTTCTTGAAAAAATAGAGTTTTTGATCTTTGGAAAACAAGTTTTTGGATGACTTAGGTGTTTGTAAATATCAAATGAAGGGTTTTAGATTTGTTCTTGGAAAAAGGGGATGTTTGATCTTTAAAAACAGTTTCAGAATGGGATTTTGGTGTTTTTGGAGATCAAGTGAAGGTTTCTTTGAAGAACAAAAGAAGAACAAGGGTAAAAATAGGGGTTTTGATCGAAAAACATGTTGGGTTTTCGGGTTTTAGGTGTTAGGGTTTAGAGAGTTTATAGTGAGGGAGAATTGAGGAGAGAGAGGGAGAACGGATCAAATGACCGTTCCAACTCAGTTTAGGGCCTTTTATACCAAGTTGAGAACGGTGTTGTTTTGGGAGCCGGGTCACAGAGGGTTCGCACGTTTCTACGCGGGTTTGGATATGGGTCCGTGACTCGGTCGAGTTTGAACATTGGGTTTGGGCTTGGTTAATTTGAATGGGTAAATGGTTTGGGCCTAGGTAATGGTTTGGGCTTGGTTAATTTGAATGGGTAAATGGTTTGGGCCTAGGTAATGGTTTGGGCTTGGTTAATGGATTCGGGCTTGTTCTTTAGGGTTTTTAGGTTTGGGCTCTTATATTTTAATTCCCTTATAAACCAATCCATATTCCTTTGTAATTTTGTCACTTAAAATGAAATTTAATTCAATTAAGTCCTTTCCAGAATTAATTGCTTTATTTAATTGTTTTAAATTAATTACTTTAATTAATTGTTTTATTTTAATTATTTGTATGCTTGAAATGTTTTAAAAAAATATCATGCCATTTTATTATGTGGACAATTAATCACTTGTTAAATTATATTAGAACCATTAGTGTAGTTTACTTAACCATAATTGAATAGGGAGATCATTGTAGAAAATGGGTAGATATTTGAAACAATGTTAGAATGCTCAATATTGGCTAGTGTCACAATGCATAGTGATGTTAACCAATGAGCATTCCGATAAAAGTTTCAATTTTCTACTTTAACTTAGAAAAATGGAATTAAATCACTAACTAGGTAAATTTAATAAATAAAATAAAAACAGGGTTGATAATTAGTGTCATTTTAATTAAGAATGTTATTATTTTTGGGCTCGATAAAGAAAGTGCCCAATATTATTTCGGGTGTTTTCTTTTATGTCCAAAATTAATAGCATTCATAGAATTTTAATTGAAGCAATTAATGGAGCCAAATTAGGGTTTACTTAAAATGACAAGGCAATAATAAATCATGCATTAAACCTTTTGTGTTGAGGTACATTTTCCGGATATAAGTTGAAGTGTCCTAATGTAATTGGATGTTTCATAATCATATTCGATCGAAATGTACTTTCTTACAAAAGAATACTCCCATTCGGAATAAAATTCGTTTTACAGTTAAAAGATTTAATTAAATTCAAATTAACATTCAAAATGCCACATGTAATTAATAAGGTACCGATAATGGGCGTTCGTAGGGGTGCTAACCCTTCCCTACACGTAACCGACTCTCGAACCCGAACTTTTCAAAAAGAATCTCTAGTGCGTTTTTATGTGTCCGACCTACCAAAGTGGCTGGTGGCGACTCCAAAATGATTTTAAGAAAAATAAATAAATGAGGTTTTGATAAAAATGGAAGGCTAATTAATTAAAAAAGATAAATTTGGTCAAAAATCCTGATTTTCCGAATTTCAATCGTCAGGCTGTTTTTATTCCAAACATTAAAAAGCGGGCTTTAAAAAAACGGTCGCGACACTTATTTGTCCAACTAATCTGAAGCAATGCTGAGGTTATTGATTGTGCATTCTAGGGCCTCATATGTTGCGTGTTTGAAACATGGTTGGTGCATATATGGTTGAGGCTTTGGCTTACGGCCGAGAACTTGAATTCACTTGTGATTTAGGGTTTACTTGTATCATTGTCGAGGGTGATGTCATCATTCTTAATTAGCGTTTTAAATTTTGGTTAAAGTTTATTACCGTTAGTTTTCCTTTTTAATGAAACACAACGTATAGCTGGTTGTAGTAGTGGCCAAACGATGTCGTTTTACGACCTTAGGGTTTTAAGGACCTGAACACTCTGTGGAGCAGTTATAAAATGAATGATACAGTCTTCTTCTTCCTTAATTTTCTCTCATCTAAACTCCGTCTTCTTCTCATCTTGAATTAATTCTTCTTTTATTGGTTCGAGGCATTACAAAGGTATCAGAGCTAGAACAGTTCTGCGACCATGACATGTAGTCAAACGGCACAGACAGAAATTTCTAATTTGCAAGCAGATATTGCTAGGGTTGAAGGCTCCACCGATAGCAAGCTTCAAGGATTGAAAATGCGTATGGAGGAAACCATGGAAACAAAAATACAAGAGTTGAGGGCTTCGATGATGTTTAATCTTCAAAAGGTTATTAAAAGGGCTCTGGAAAAGAATCAGGTTGAAGAGGATGTAACACTCATTGTCTCAGGCATGCTGAGAGCTCGTCCCATGGCTGCACAAGGAGCTACTCATAGTCAACAAGGGGGAACCTTTGCCACCGTGAATTTTGATGAGGAAACACCATAGATTCCAACTAAACCACGACTACAGTCCCATAATTTTGCTTATAAACTCATGTGTCCCAAGTTTGATGAGGATGACTTTAGAGGATGGTTGGCAAAATTAGAATAGTATTTCAAAGCAAAAAATGTGTCAGAAAGTGCTCGTATCAGATCGGTTATGTTGCATTTGGAAGGAAGGGCACTTCAATGACATCAGTTTGTAGTAAAAAGCTATGGTGAGTTACGACAATTGACCTAGAGACAATATCTGAGATTCATGAAAGATCGATTTGCACTTGACGAATTTGATGACGCATTTGCATAATTGGTAGCCTTGAGGCAGATTGAAACAATAGAGCAATTTTATGATGAATTTGTAACATTGCTAAATCAGGTACAAATCCCAGACAAATATGTTTTAAGCATGTTCAAGAATCACTTAAGGGTAGAAATTAGTCAGTTCCTTAAGTTATTGTAGCCCAAGAGTTTGATGGATGCTTTTCACATGGTCAAACAATTAGAAGCCATATTTTTTACTAACCAGAAGAGAAACATGGTGCCACACTTTAAACTTAGCCCCCCCCCCCCCCCCCCTCAGTATTGTTAGTGCCTGCTAGATCACTTAGCCCCCTTCAATATTGTTAGTGCGTGGGAAACACTAGGGCAGCTTCAAGTAATTCTACAAAAGGGAAAGTATTATCTCCTGCTGAGATTGAAGATAGGAGGAAGAAAGGCTTATGCTTCTGGTGTGTTGTCAAGTATACTCCTGGCTACAGATGCGCAAAAACTCAGTTGTACCAAATTTTAATGGAGGGATTGGAAGAAGATGGTGAACAAGATGAGTTCTTAGATCGTGAAGTGGTAGAGGAATTGGTGGATAAAAAGGTGGATGGTCTAGTGTTGTCTCTTCATGTATTTTGGGGAACCTCACATTTTGAAACTATGAGATTGAAGGTCCTGGTTGGTGGAATGGAATGGGTAGCTTTGGTGGACTCAAGAAGTACCCATAATTTTGTGAATCTTTCTGTGGTAAAGAGTTTGAGACTGGAAATTGATCACAAGATTAGTTCAATGGTGATAGTGGCAAATGGTAATCTCATAGAAACCTTGGGGAGTTGCAAAGAGGTATTATGGGAGACACAAGGAGAGAAGTTTCATATTGATTTTTTGGTCATTCTTTTGAAGAACTATTGCATAATATTGGGAGTCCAATGGTTGTCAACTTTGGGGCTTATAAACTGGGATTTTACAGAATCTACAATAGGATTTTAGTATTAAGGGATGTAGGTGAAGTTATAGGGGATGCATCCAAAACCATTGGGGTGCATTGAACCCAAATTGTGTGCCAAGGTTTTGAGAGGCAATGCAGGTCCCTATACTTCATGTTTGATGATGAATGCACGAATAGAAATTGTAACCCCCTTAACCCGGCCCAGACGGTTGAACCGAATTAAGAAGTTTACACGGGGAAAACTAAAGTCAACCCGAAAGTCAACCTTGATTAACGACCCTTTTTTTTCTTTTTAATCTTGTCTAGATGCACATTAACCCTAGATATGTTCACCAGATCAGCATACTCGAAGATCATAAAAGTCAGAGAACATTCGGGGACTCAATTACACAAATTACAATTTTAGGGACCAAATTGTAAATTCTGAAAATTATAGGGACTTAACCCAATTAAAAATTACCATTATGAAATTAATCATCTTTCATGCTTCTCTACCAAATTTCAGCTCAAACGGACATCTCAAACTCATTCAATTGCAATAACAAGGTTCGGGACTAAAACGTAAACATTTCAAAACATATAACCATCAAATTCAGAGCCCAACGGTCGAGTGTTCCGAAACAGGGAGAACCTGTTCCGAAACGCGGGACCGTTCTGAAACGGGTTCCGAAACAAGGCTTGGCAGTAGCATTTTCGTTCCGGAACGGTTCCTCCCGTTTCGAAACGCCTAGGCCATTTCAGGCCTTTGTTCCGAAACGGTAGCACCCGTTCCGATACGGCCTGCCCAGATTTGCAGAATTTTGCTGTTTAAACACACAATTGACCCATCAAACATGCTCCAAATGCAACCAAAATATACCAGCAAGTCATTTCATGCATAAGGAACATAATTGCATCAACCATACTCAAACATGGCATCAATTAAACAAATCCCCAATTCTATAGGCATACATCCTACTTAGAAAACCATTCAAGCATCAATATACCAAAACCACCTCACAAAGTCCAATTAAATGTTCTAACAACATTAACAACATAAAACCAACTTAGGGAGTCCAAAACATCTCCCAAAACAACAACATAGGTCCCCCATTGCCAAATGCCCAAAAGCTAATAGTTTTAGGAAAATGTTCACCATACATGAGCTTAAATCTTCACTTGGATGCTTGGCTTCCTTGCTGCCCCAAATGCACTTCAATGATCTGCATTATTGATTTAAGAAAAGAGAGAGCGTAAGCAAATAGCTTAGTGAGGAATGCTCATTTAAAACAACTCAATAATGCATTTATAAAACACCTTTATAAACCTTAGTTCAAAACACCATTTGTACATGCACTTAAGCATTTATAACAAGCATTCCATGCTTCAAGTTTATAACATGTCATATTGGCCTCAAGTGATACAATCTACATAAGATCCACACATGGACTTTTAAACACCATTGCGATCTTACAATTCACAAGGACCACACATGGACTTTTAAACACCATTGTGTCCTTAGCACAAGAATCATCCATGGACTTTTAAACACCATGATGTTCTTACAATTCACAAGGATCACACAAGGACTTTTAACCACCTTTGTGTCCTTAACAAGAATCACCCATGGACTTTTAACCACCATGGTGTTCTTAAATATACAAGGCTCACACAAGGACTTTTAACCACCTTTGTGACCTTAACCAAGAACCAACCATGGAATTTTAACCACCATGTTGTTCTTAAAATACACAAGATTCACACAAGGACTTTTAACCACCTTTGTGATCTTAACCAAGAACCAACCATGGACTTTTAACCACCATGTTGTTCTTAAAACAAGAACCACCTATGGACTTTTAACCACCATAGTGTTCTTAACCTTTCTCAAAACATCACTTGCCAATATGCATCATTAACAACAATATTCCACTGTTTTAAAACATTTAACAAAGCCATAAACATCATGCATCATTAAGCATCAAAACCACATTAAACAATGTTCAAAAACAAGGATCTCTTACCTTGAGCATCCTTCAACACATGGCTTACAAAATCAGCAAATAACATGCTAAAATATGCTTTTAAAACAGAATTTAAATCATGCAAACAAATCACCTTGCATTCAACCAACTCATGGTTCATCATCAAGAGAGTTTTGCCGAAAACTTACTCTTGAGCTTAGCCAAGTTGCTTAGACTTAAACTAAGCTCCCAAACCTCAACACATTGGTTTCAAAGCTGAAAACCAAAATCCACTCACCGATTCCGTTTCGCCACTTGCCGAAACACCAATCAGGCTTCCGGATCACCACCACAAGGATCCCAAGATGACTCCCCTGTTTTAAACACATCAAAACAGAGGATTAATGCATCATCATGCATTAATATCTTCAATGAAAGCACCTAAACTCGCTGCTCTCATCAACACTCCCATTTCGGCTACCAAACACAACCGAAATCACCTCCAAACAACTCCACAACACTACCCAGCCATGATCCATCAATTCTAAACATTCTTAAACCTCACTTAACATCCAAAAAGAATCTAACCACGTCCTTATACCTCCAGCTATAACAGATCATCAAGATCACTCCAAAAACAACCAAAAACTCAAGCTAAACTTAGGAAAATCTACCTATTCGGGATTGTATTGATTAAACCTCAGTTTCTCATCAATTAAACATTCTTTTAACATCAAAAAGACACCTCAAATCAGTTCCCAATCAGATCATACGAATTCTACCAAAAATCAACCAAATCTTGCATTTTAAAGCCAAGATCAAGAGTACAATTGTAAAACTTTTAATAAAACAAAAATCAAGGATTGAGAACTTGGGAATTTCAGTAAAGAACTGAGAATTTAGAGGAGAAGGACGTTCATACCTCTAAACTTGAGTTTCTCCCTTTTTGGAACCAAGATTCTTGAAAATCCAATTAGCAAATGATAAGGTTTTGTTGAAGGGACGATTAGAGATCAAAAGAGGATTGAAATATCATATTTGGATGTCAAAATCAGAGGGAAAATGTGCTGGAAAATGTGTTTGGGTTGAGAGAAAGTTGAGAGAAAAGAAAAATGGGAATTTGGAAAAGTTAGTTGAAAAATGCCAAAATATCTTCCCTCCCTTTTACTTTTAAAGGATTATGAGGCCGACAACACGATGAAATCACAGGTAGCATTCCTTACTAAAGCAATGAAAAGGTTATTAAATGATGATACACAACATGGATTTGCTGTTGAGGAGGTATGTGAAATCTTTGAGGGAAATCATAGTTCGGATGAATGCCCGATACAGTTAGAAGAGGGAAAATATGTTGGAAACTACAAGCCGAATTACAATTCCAACAACTATAATCCCAATTGGAGGAAGGATCCCAAGTTTTCTTGAAGTAATCCTAATAATGCCCTGAATCCTCAAGCACACAATCAGAATCAGGGAGGACCTAGATTGGTGACGCGACAGCAACTACCGCCGTAACTGCCACCGCAACTGCCGCCGCAGCAGCAACAGCAGCCACCAGCTGCCACGAGCAGTATACTGGAACAGACTCTTGCCACTTTTATGTCTCTGACAGGTACTTATTATTGAGAATATGAATCAGTTTGTCAAGAAAACAGAGACATTCATGGATGAAACAAAGATGCGAATGACAAATCATGAAGCTACTCTGAAATCTTTGGAGACACAAATGGGTCAGGTTTCCCAACATATTAAGCCAAGGCAGACTGGAGGATTCCCTAGTAATACTGAAAATGCTAGGCAGCCCACACATGAGCAGTGTAAAGCTATTACTACTAGGAGTGGGAAGAAACTACTAGGGCCGGAAAAAGAAACTGAAACAATAAGGAAACCAGCCTTAGATAAACCTGCCGAGGAAGCTGCCCCGACAGGTAATAAACAGACTGTTGCCGATGAGCCTGTCACAACAGCAGAAGCGACAGAGGAGAAAATTGATGAACCTAGACCTCCTCAGATTCGTATGCAGTGGGAAGGACGTATTGCTGATTATCGTCCCCCGCCACCTTTTCCTCAACGGATACAGCAAGCAAAGCAAGAAGCCTAGCTTAAAAAGATTTATGATATTTTTAAGCAGGTTCATATTAATATTCCGCTGTTAGATGTCGTTAGGGAGATGCCCGATTATGCTAAATTTCTCAAGGATGTCATGTCAAAGAAATCTAAACTTGGGGAGTTCGAAATGGTAAAGATGACAGAAGGTTGCATGAGCATTCTTCATCGGCAGCCATCCCAGAAAAAGAAGGATCTGGGGAGCTTCATCATACCTTGTGTAATCGGAGATAAATATGTGGGTAAGGCACTTTGTGATCTTGGTGCTAGTATCAATTTAATGCCAAAATCTGTTTTTTTAGAAATTAGGTATTGGAAAGGCGCGACCCACGACAGTAACTCTGCAGCTGGCAGACCGCTCTTACATTCACCCGGAAGGAAAAATCGAAGATATTTTGGTAAGAGTGGATAAATTTATTTTTCTTGCTGACTTTCTTGTTTTGGATTGTGAGGCAGACGAAAACGCACCAATCATCCTTGGGCGACCTTTCTTAGCCACGGGAAGATCACTGATTGATATGGAGAAAGGAGAACTCACCATGCGAGTGAACAATCAAGAGATTAAGTTGAATGTTCTCCAAGCTATGAAGTGTGCTGATGCAGACGAGGAATGTAAGGTTATCACTGAAGTTACCTTTGATCAACCCTGCATTAGGTCGGGCTGTCACGACATAAAAATTGGTCACTGCTGCGGCAGCCACCTACAGGACTGTCACGACAGCACTGACGACAGCAACTCCTCTGACTCCGATACATCTGATACTGAAGATCAGGAGGAGGTAAACTGGATAGGCGATCGTCCAGGTATGTTATTCGAACCTTTAAATTATACTTCGGATAACCATGCAATCCAAAAGCTATCTACTGTTGATCCACCTGCCTTAAAACTGAAGCCCCTGCCAGGGCAGCTAAAATATGCTTTTCTTGGTTCAAATGATACGTTGCCCGTAATCATCTCTTCTAAGCTGCCACAGGAACAGGAACGACAGCTAATAGGGATGCTGCGGCAGCACAAAAAGGCAATTGGATGGATGATAGCTGACATTCAAGGCATTAGTCCGGCATTATGCATGCACAAAATCCTTTTAGAAGAAGATCATAAGCCGACTATAGATGCCCAAAGGCGGTTAAACCATGCGATGAAAGAGGTGGTGCATAAAGAGATAATCAAATGGTTAGATGTTGGTATTATTTACGCCATCTCCGACAGCAAATGGGTGAGCCCGGTGCATTGTGTTCCCAAGAAAGGAGGAATGACCGTGGTGACCAATGAAAACAATGAGTTAATCCCAACCAGGACTGTGACCGATTGGAGGGTCTGTATGGACTATTGGAAGCTTAACAAAGGTACCCGAAAAGACCACTTTCCTTTACCCTTTATTGATCAAATGCTTGATAGATTAGCGGGTAAACCTTACTATTGTTTTCTTGATGGTTATTCAGGTTATAATCAAATTGCTATCGCACCGGAAGATCAAGAAAAAACGAACTTCACATGCCCCTACGGAACTTATGCTTTTAGGAGGATGCCGTTTGGACTATGCAATGCACCTGCCACCTTCCAAAGGTGCATAATGGCCATATTCTCCGATATGGTGGAGGACTTCCTTGAAATATTTATGGATGATTTTCCAGTCTTTGGAGATGATTTTGATAGCTGCCTAGGCAATCTACAAAAGGTACTTGAAAGATGTGAAAAAGCAAATCTAGTCTTGAATTGGGAAAAATGCCACTTTATGGTGGATGAAGGGATAGTCCTTGGCCATAAGATTAGCTGTCGTGGGATAGAAGTTGACAGAGCCAAAATAAAAGTGATCAAAAAGCTGTTGCTGCCGACCACAGTCAAGGGCATTAGAAGTTTCTTAGGGCATGTTGGTTTTTATCGGAGATTCATTACAAATTTCTCAAAAATCACCAAGCCCCTATGCCATCTTTTGGAGCAGAACCGACCCTTTGACTTTAATGAAGAATGTACTGAAGCATTCAAGGTTCTGAAGGAAAAACTAGTAACAGCCCCAATAGTACAGCCACCAGACTGGACACAGCCATTTGAGATCATGTGTGATGCTAGTGACTGTGCTATCGGGGCAGCACTTGGGCAGCGGAGAGACAAGTTATTTCATGTCATATATTATGCCAGCAAGACATTGAATGATGCCCAAGTGAACTACACCACCAGAGAAAAGGAGTTATTAGCTGTGGTGTTCTCCATTGACAAGTTTCGTTCTTACATACTTGGGACGAAGGTGATAGTGCACATGGACCATTATGCCCTGAAATATTTGTTCGCGAAAAAGGATGCAAAGCCTAGATTTATACGGTGGATCCTGCTATTGCAAGAATTCGACCTTGAAATCAAGGACAAAAAAGGGATAGAAAATCAGGTGGCAGATCACTTGTCAAGATTGGAGAAGGGACAGAGTCTACCAACAGATGAGACAAACATACTGGAGACCTTCCCAGATGAGCAGCTCTTTGCTTCCGCAATCACTGCCGCGACAGCCATGGCGGCAGGTAAGTCTTCTGAACTCCCCTGGTATGCGGATTTCGTTAATTTTATAGTTAGCGGAATAATTCCTTCTGATCTTAATTATCAAGCCAGGAAGATGTTCCAAAATGATGTTAAGCATTATTATTGGGACGAACCTCTTCTTTTCAAAATATGTGCAGATAGGGTTATAAGGAGGTGTGTACCACAAGAAGAGCAAGAAGACATTCTTCATCACTGCCATGCTTCACAGTATGAAGGTCACTTAGGAGGCAACAAAACTGCTGCCAAGGTGCTGCAGTCAGGATTTTATTGGCCGTCACTGTATAAAGATGCACAAATCTTCTACAAGAACTTTGACAGGTGCCAAAGGACAGGAAACATCTCAAGAAGAAACGAGATGCCGCTGCAGAACATTCTAGAAGTCGAAATCTTCGACGTTTGGGGGATCGATTTTATGGGACCTTTTCCATCTTCATGTGGAAATCTATACATCTTCCTAGCATTGGATTATGTCTCTAAGTGGGTTGAAGCTATTGCCACTCAAAAGAATGATGCCAAGACAGTCCAAAGATTTTTACACAAAAACATCTTTTCTAGGTTTGGCATCCCTAAGGCAATTATCAGTGATGAAGGGAGACATTTCGACAATAGGGTAATTGCTTCCACCTTAAAGAAATATGGTGTCAAGCATCGGATCGTGACAGCATACCACCCACAGACCAATGGACAAGCTGAAATATCTAATAGGGAAGTTAAGAACATTCTTGAGAAGATGGTTAAGCCAACTAGGAAAGATTGGTCTTTACTTCTCAATGATGCGTTATGGGCATATAGGATAGCTTTTAAGACTCCATTAGGCATGTCTCCGTACCAATTGATTTATGGGAAAACATGTCATCTGCTTGTCGAGATAGAGCACAGAGCATATTGGGCGATCAAGGCAGTGAATATGGACTTGGATAAGGCAGGCCAGAAAAGGCTGTTAGATTTGAATGAGATTGAAGAAATACGGACAATGGCCTACGACAATGCAAGAATCTATAAGGAGAAAACTAAGAAGTGGCATGACAGGAAGTTGTTGCCACGACAGTTTTGCCAAGAGCAGCTTGTATTGTTGTTCAATTCTAGACTGAAACTTTTTCCAGGGAAACTGAAATCTAGATGGTCTGGACCATTCCAAGTCGTACAAGTTTTTCCCCATGGTGCCATCACAATCCGATCATTAAAAGACGGGCATCAATTCAAAGTCAACGGACAGCGCCTCAAGCATTATCAGGGGACTGAAGCCCCAGGAATGCAGGAAGTGGTTACCTTAGGAGATGCTCCACCTAGCATCCCTAATTTAAGCTAAATTTTATTTTTATTTATTTGTATCTATTAGTTATTAGGAAATAAGTTTATTTTATTCGAATAATGTTTTTATGTTTATTATTTTTTTAGGAAATAAAGGAGCCAAGAAGAACAGGCGAAGTGAACTCATCCCACCACCCATCCATCGGCCCAACAAAAGCTCAATATTGAAGCCTGTCGTTCCAACTGTCGTGGCAGACACGGAAAAGACAGGCTGTCACCATGATGTCATGACAGACGCGTAACAGACGCGGAAGCGTGTGTCAGACGCGTCAGACACGCTAAAGCTCAACAGCCGCCCCCGTTATTCGCGCCTGCCGTTATAGTTTTAACGGGCAGCAACTCCTCTTCTATAAAACCCCGTTTCATTTTCATTTTCACTCACTTCTATCTTTCTTACTAGCTCTCCATCTCTAGTTTTCCATTGTTTTCTTTTACTTTCCACAACCCTTGCACTAACATGTCTTCCAGAAAAACCCGCCGCAGTGCTGCTTCAACTTCCTCACCAGCAGCAACTCCCCCACAGTCCTTTGCAACCAGAGATCAAAAAGCGGATCATGTCGTCGTTGCATCATACCACAGTTGACCAGCAGAGGTTAGCCTTAATACACTCTATTTCAAATGAACGACCCATTAATGTGGGTAGTTATATGCGAGAGAGTATTTTGGAAAGTGCACATCGACCATCGAGCCTCCTTTGCCTCCCTTACCTCATCACGTCCCTCTGCCGCTGTCATAATGTGCTAAAGCCAACACCGATTCCATAGTGAAAGGACGGGGATGGACAGAAAAGAATATCATCAGCCTCATGGAGCTGAGTGGCAACCCCTCTCTCATCTTTCAACCTCGCTGCTGCCCCAGCCGAATCATCAGAGTAGCCAAATCCTGAACCTGCCGCCGCAGCAACTGCTCCGACAGACCCCTCCAATCAGATCCTAGTTGCCATTCAGAGGATGGAGGACAGGCAGTTGGGCCTCATGACATTCATCAAGGACTTTGTCGCATCCACGGTAAATTTTATTCAAACTACTTTAAATTTCCCTGATGTTGTTTTCCCCACCTTCCCTGCCCACTACTTCACTGTCCCCACCCCTGTCCACACACCTACACATACTGCAACCCCACAAACACCATCTGCCGCCTCCATACCATCACCTGTCCCGACGGCAGCCGACAGCACCAATGCCGAAACATCCGCTCGAGGAACAAAGCGACCAGTGCCCTCGGATGACCTTGCTGCCTTTGTTGCTGGGTTCTCTTCCTCCTCTGTATGGGCAGACAGCGACGTTGAACCCTATATTCAGAGGAACCTATCAAAAGAATTTACACCGGTGAAGAGGCAGAAAAGAATGGCCAACAAGAAAACTCTGCCAAAGACCAGCAGCGGAAACAGCTCTGACATTCAGGTTGCACAGCAACCACCCCAGCCCGCCCCGCGAACCAGAATCCGCCGCCAAATCTACCTCAGCAGCAACAATGACGACAATGCTTAAAATTTAAGTTTTTTATTTTCTTATTGCTGCCTGCCATTTATATATTTTATGATGTACTGCCTTCATATGTCTTCATTTTTATTTTGTCATTTGCATTGAGGGCAATGCAACCCTCGAGTTTGGGGGTGGCAACCCTCCATATTAATGGAGTACATCTTAGTTAAAATTTTTGTGTCTTTTACTTAGTTATTTTTCAAGTTCTCTTAAAAAAACTGAAAAGATTGAAAAATTTTGGCTTAAAACTATGAACTGAACTTACCTGTCGTGACAGCTCTGTCGTGGCAGTAGCTTTAGGATAGTTTAAGGAGAAGTTTAGAGCCTTTCTATAGTTCTGAAACTTAAACACCATTGTGACTGTTATACTGCTTAGACTTCTTTTAGGCAAACTAGAATAGGAAGCTTAGCACTTGAATAGCCCCTAGAGGTGCCTAACACTGGCTCTAGGAAAGAAGTTTAGCAAAAGAGACTCAACAATCCTAGAGGTGCCCGAAACTGGCTCTAGGAAGTTACCTAGAGGTGCCTAAAACTGGCTCTAGTAAAACTTTAGAGAAATCGAGTCAAAACAAAAAATCAAAGAAGCATGAAAATATGCCTTCAAAAAGATAAACTTTGGCATAAAAATTCGAGTTAAGAGTTGAATATTCTAGTGAAAATAAGAGAGTCTTGGCATGTAACTGTTCACAAGCATGCACACACTGCACGAGGACTATAGTGAGATTCCAGACAGATCCTAAATTATCCGACAGGTCGCTGCCGTCACAGGGAACGAACAACGGGTAAGGGAAAGTTCACTGTTTGAAAGCCAAAACAAAAATATTTCATTTTTCTTTTAGGTCTTAGTTGCTTGAGGGCAAGCAAAAACTTGAGTTTGGGGGTGTGTTGAGTGTGTAAAAGTTCTATTATTTACACCCTTTTTAACCCATTTTTCTGCCGCATTCAAGCATTATTCATTGCATTTAGGTTAGTTTACAGCAAAACATCACAAATATATTAAAGGCACAGATTCTACTAAGAATGGCTATTTTTGTAGGTTGCCGCCGTAGTAGACGGAGAAGGTAGGCGCTGGGCAGAGAAGCAGAAGAGCTGAACTGGACAAGCAGACAAAAAGGACGATGCTGCCATGGTGCTGCTGTGACAGCAAAGGACGACAGCAGTTTTTGTGGAGAAAAAGCAAAGTGGACCTCGACAGATAGAGAAAATTCAGCCGGTCAGTCGTGTGAAAACCTCATATTTTTCCAAGCCCCAGATCGAAAGATATGTCAAGCCCAAAGTTCAAGGCGGGAAAATCCCGAGTAAGAAGATGACGGCTGGAAAGTAGATTCCTTGGAGATTTAGTCTTTATTAGAATCATACTTTCAATTAAAGTTGTATTCTTGCTAATTTAGATAACTTGAGCCCAAAACTTATATAAGGGCATGTATTTTAACCTAGGGAGGAGATCATACCCCATAATCGATAACCAAAAACCCCTAGCCGTTTTCCTGCCTTCGACATGTTCTAAATCCTTCCTAGGGCCACGGGTTGATTTGTAAAGTAGTTGCAAGGGTTGTTTTGTTTTAGGAATTTTCAATTCAATAAAATAAACTTCAAGTTCTCTTATTTTGGTTATTAATATCTTGCAAGAGCATCGAGAGAGCATTGTGAGGTTATCTATTTACTTAGCATCGGGAGAGTTAAGTATACGAAAGAAATAAGAGCAAGTTCTCTAGTTTATAGTTGAACTATCTCGTGCCTAGGTATAGGGCGAGGTTAAGTGGCTAAAGAAGAATTCATACACATCGGTGTTCATCCTTTGATTCACGCCGGGAGGTATCATCAAGACGTGATCATCGACAGACTTGGACCTAGGGATAGGCCAAGGCAGATCTGGGATTCTTGCCAAACTTGAAAGTACTGAGTTGAGTGTTTGCTGCCGCGACAATCAACAGACTACTGCCGTGACAGGTGCTGCCACGACGGGTGCGACGACAGAACTGGATTTCCTAAACTCTGCAATACCTGCACTACTGAGCAATTCAATACCAGCCCATTCTCTCTATCTTGATATCTTTTCTCTTTTATTTACGTTTACTTCATTATTCTCGTGACAACTCTCTCAATTATTTTCTTTACTTTCGTGCAGTGAATTAAGGTGAAGCTATTAGCCCAATCCCTGTGGAGACGATATCCGATACTTCGTATCACTTTACTACTTGCGTCGTGTATACTTGCACTACCATTGCGATAGACTATTTTACACGCAACAGGAACCACTTCGTGAAGAAGCGTCTCATGCCTACGTCTCACAACACGACAGTGGACCGACAAAGGCTTGCCCTCGTGCACTCCATCATCAACGAAAGACAAATCAATGTGGGAAAATACATCCTTGATGGAATTCACGAGTGTGCACTGAAGGATAAGGGGCCCCTCTTCTTCTCTTATTTAATCACAGCCCTTTGTCGAGCCAACAACGTCCCTGAAATTGATGAGGATGTAAAGATCAAGGGAAAGGGGTGGACGCAAAAGAATCTCTACAGCATGATGGAACTAAAAGCAGCCACTCCAATGGCTTATATCGACCCTTCTGCTACGAAAGAACCACACTCAACAGAACCTATCGCGGTAGAGCCTGAGCAGACAAAACCTGACAGACCAGAAGGCACCTTCTCTAGCTAAATCATGCAACTGCTACAAAGAATAGAGGCACAACAGAAAGGCTACATGGAGTATATGAGGGACTTCTACACTACTACTATGAATTTCATTAAAGTTGAACTTAATTATCCCAACGTGCAGTTCCCTCATTTACCCATATTATTGATGCACTCAAGCATGTTTAGTTGCATTTTAGGATAGATTCTACATAAACATCACATATGAATAATTATTGCACAGATGCTGCTGATTTTGATCAATTCTTGCAGGTACCTGTCGTGGCAGCATCCAGGGCAGCAGAGGAACAGAAGATAACTGTAGAGTTGTAGCAAAAAGGTTGAAGAAAACTGCCTTATACTTGTTGTCGTGACATCTGCCGTGACAGAAGTGGCGACAGTGAAGAAGAAGAGATGTAAAAATGTAAAGTGGAGTACGACTGATAGAGGATTTCAAGCCTAATTTTTAGAGACCACTTGCATTATTTTTGGAGTCCAGAAGCACAAAGAAGGCCTTGCCCAAAGTTTGAGGAGAAAGTCAAAGCAAGAAGATAGGACGAATTAAAGGAAGTCTACTCAGAGATTTAGTCTTTAAATGAATTGTACTTTAATTCGAACTAGTATTCTTGGCCATTAAGAAAACTTACACCCAAGGCCTATATATATGCTTGTAATTCGACCTACAAAAGGATAACCTAGTTCCTAGCCGTCTTCCATCATAAGCCCTAGCTTTTCCCTTCTCCATCATGTTCTAAACTTCCCTCAGGGCTAAGGGTTGATCTTGTAAAGTAGTTGTAATGGTTAAACTGTTTCTTAGGATTTTCGGTTCAATTCAATAAAAGTTCAAGTTTATTTACTCTGGTTTTCATATCTCATAAGTGTATCGGGAGAGCATTGTGAGGTTATCCATTTACTTAATATCGGGAGAGTTAAGTATACGAAAGGAGTAAATACGAGTTTTCCATATTATGGTTGAACTATCTTGGCCTAGGGATAGGTACAAGGTTAAGCAGCTAAAGAAGAATCCACAAACATCAGTGTTCATCCTTCGATTCACGTCGGGAGGTATCATCCAAGACGTGTTCATCGATAGAACTTGGACTTAGAGATAGGATGAGTCACAACAGGGGTTCTTAATGAACTTGAAGTACATAGTTGTTGTTCGTTGCCGCGACAGGCTCGACGACATACGTACAGAAGTCCTCTAAACAGTGCAACACCTTCACTACTGAGAAAATCAATACCAGCCTACTTTCTCAATCTGATTCTTTCATCTATTTTAGTTATATTTAAGATTTCTCAAAACTTCTTATTAAATTTATCCTTTTCCTTGTGCAGACTTTTAAAGATAGAAGTATTTCCAGTCCCTGTGGAGACGATATATGATACTTCATATCACTATATTACTTGCGTCGTGTATACTTGCACTTAATTGCGATAGTCTTATTTACACGCAACAGTTGCTGTGGCAGCCAGTTACTGCGGCAATCTTATGTCATGATGCAATGTAGGTCAAGGGAAAGCTCATACACTTCATGACTTCCCATACTGCTTTCCTCAATTTCCTTGAAAATCTCCATCAATAGAGATTTCGGTGGCTTTGAAGCTACTAGCTTCAGCTCCTCTAAATATATGTAGTCCGTGATTGTCGAGATTTTTGTCGATGCGGGCATAGTTGTCGAGGCATATTATGTTTTCATGTCATCAATTTCTTTGTCGGCCTCTCTTGTTTTCGATGTAGTGTTTCTTTGTTCAGGAGATGTCAGTTCGTCTTCAGGACAGCGTTCTAGGTGGCTGTCAGGGCGGTTGTCAATATTTTTGTCCGGGCAGCATTCTACATCCTCTTGGATTTGAGGTTCTACATCAACAAGCTTAATTGTCCAGGTTCTTTCATTGCATTACTGAGGACTGAATTGCTCATACGTGCATCCATCTTAGCGATGTTGGCGTCAATAGCAATTGACACTTTGTCCGTGAGCGCAAGGAAAGCTTGAAGTGTGTCCTCCGAGGATATTGATTGTTGCTCGGGCATGTAGATTTCTACAGCAAAACTGTTATGGTAAAAAGAATTTTGGACATTTTGATCATACCATGAAAAGTCTTGTTGCTGCTGCGGCGGCATCTGCGGTAGTGGCATATGTTGTTCGTAGTCGGACATCCACTCTCGAGTGGCTTTTCTCGACATGTCTTCTGCGAACAGCTTAGGGCAACTTTCGAACACATGATTGCCTTCACAAAATTCGCAGAAATCTTCCTACATGTGGCTGCCTTTGACTTATAGTGCACCTGAATAAGAGCTTTCCCACATTTTTTTGTTTTTTATATAATTAGATAAAGAAAAATTAAAAATTAAAACTAAAGGGAGAAAAGAAAAGTGCAGAAAAAGTAAAATCGATGGTCACTGTTGCCAATCTCCGACAACAGCGCCAAAAAATTGTAGGGCGTGTAGGTGTTCCCTTTTTTGTAAGAGCGCAAGTGCACACTCATGCCAAGTTATAGTATAAAAGATGTCGAATCCCACGAGGATTGGACAGTGATCTTCGGTTGTTGGTTTTCTTGCACAAGAAGCAAGTAGTTTAGTTTTATGTTTAAGGAATTGAAGAGAAAGCAAGTTTGTAAAGGTAATAATCAGATTGGAGAAGTGGGTCTGATTATGTTGTGCTGTAGTGAGAAATAGAATTGAATAGGATGGAGTGCTTCGCACTGCCAGCCTTCGCTACCTTGGCGGGTGATGGCAGATTGCTGCTCTGACGCTCTCGCTGCTGTGGCAGGTGGAATGGCGGGAAGTCCCGACGAAAAAATGGTAGATCTTCCAAGGTTTCGCAGAACATTCTGATGTAATTCCGCTTATGTCTAAGTCAGAATCTTGTCGTCGTCTTCTGTAGATAATACCCATCGGCGTGTATCTTGCAGTGAACATCAACGCTTTGGTTGTTCTCTTTTAGCCTCTTTAAACCCTAAACCTATGTCTAGGCCAAGTTGATCGCACCGTCTATAAATGAAATCGTGTCTATCTCTTTCGTGAGTTCGACTCTCTCGATACTGAACAAATAGATTGCTTCGAATAAACTCTCAAATTATTAAAGAAAAGCACTCGAAATCCTAACAATAGTTCCCACTACTTTACAACACACCCAAAACCCAAGAGAAAGCTTAGAACATGTCGGCTTCACAAACTCTTTCTAATCTATCGTTAATGATCAATTACAAGCCTTTAGGTGTTTATTTATAGGGAAAGTCTAGGGTAATCCTACTTGGGGAAGAAGTAGGAGAAGGCTAGGGTAACTCCTACTTGGAGAAGAAGTAAGGTTGAAATACATTAAATAAAATCTATCTTTTTGGGCCTTAAATCTTCCTTCCTTGAAATTATCCTATTTTCATGGGATTTGCCTTTGACTTTCCTCTGGCCTTTTCATGGTCTTCCCCTGGTCCGATTGACATGCAAATGGTCTCTAAAATCAGGCTTTTCCTGCTCTTCAAAATGCGTACCACTTTGCATATTTCTACCACCGTCGTATTTGGAAGGCTGTCGCTGGGCGGGTTTTTTAGCTTGGTTTTGCTTCCCTCAATAGAAGCTAGCTTAGATCTGGACCATCCGGAGATGATTCTGCAATGTTTCCATCATGTTCTTTCATTGTGCACACTGTGGTAGTGCCCGCCTGAGCAGCATCGTTGGCGGCATCACTCGTCAGGGCGGCATCGTCGGCGGCATTACTACTCTGTTAGTGAGTAAATCTGCACAAGCATCAAAGTGCATCAAAATAGTACCTTTTCCACCAAATAACACAAATATAGAGATCAAGCAGCTTAAGACGTGAAATTTAGTGTTTTATGCACAAAGGGCTACAATATAACTTGAATTGGTGTAGGTTTAGCAATAATTATCATAGAAAAAGGTGAAAATATAGAACTTTTAGACACTCATCAACTGCCCATTTTTAGGTTTTCACTCTAGAACTCATTTCTTTTCCTCGCATTCAGAAGTGATCAGTCTTCCACTTCTACTTTAGATAGAGATTTATTTTGAATGAAAGATCTCACATATGTAACTCGCTTTTCCTTGCACTTTTCAACTTTGTACTTTCTCTTTCTACTGCTTCAACTTTATGTTAGAAATTTTCAACTTGATCCAGTTGATTCTTTGAACTTTCCATTGTTTTCTTTTCCTTTTTTTCATTTCTTTTTTCCTCTTCTTTCTTTTCCTCTTTCTTCCTTTTCTTTTCTTTTTGACTTTCCTTTTCTTTTTCTTTTTGACTTGATTATGAATATTTGTCTTCATTCAACTTGTGTTTCTTGCTCTTGATTCTCAAGGCATCACTATTATAGCACGATCAAAACCAAACATCTTTCACTTGCAAACAAACTGTTATCCTCCTTGGCCCCAGTGTAGGGGTCATCCTTGGTTTGGGTTGAATCGAAAGAAAATCATCAGGCTCAAAGGGGACAACAAAAGATAATTTTCTTATTTTCTTTCTTTGTGAAGGGAGATGAATGAATGCCAAATTTCCTCTCATATATGGATATCTTCGAAGAGAATCAGTCTTCAGGTGTAGATGTTTTGGGTTATCACTTCATTCAAGGACCTTAGTCCACAATGCCTAAGAGGAAAATTCACTCATATTTTTTATTTGGGATTCTATCGTGATTCCTGAACACTCATTAATGTCTTCTCGTTGGCCCAAATAACTTGGAAGAGAGCCACGTTTCGAAATTGATCTCTGAATTTGATTCTTGGTCACTCTTACCATTAATATCTAGGGACCTAATAAAAAATGATAGCGAAGATATATACATATATGTATGGGAGAACAAAAATTGACCCATAATAAAGAATAAATGAATTTTTTAAAAGAATCAAAGAATGCAAAACACTTGTCATTTGAGAAAAAATAGGTAAGAAACAAGCATCGTAAACAAATAAACCGATTAACCTCCCTTACAAAGGACCCTCAATGCTCGCAAGCAAAAGCGATTGGGATGGTTCAGGGTATTATTCTGCAACAGTCATAAAAGTGTAGACAAATCTCATGTGGTCAAACTGTCAGCCATTGATCAAGGAAACCCTGATTGGATTTTAACCACTTCAATCCTATCAGCATTTCTTCATTTATTTTCCTTTGCCAACACAAAGATATGCCATTTTTTGCTCATGTTCTGATATTATCATCGAATCTCAAAGTAAGACCACTCTGCTTATGAATTTCTTTGTTTCTTCAATCAATTGCTTGCATTTTTCTATAGAATACCCAAACATCCGTATGTGGAAACTAACAACTGCTCCTGGTCAGCACTTAAATGAACTCTACTTTCTTGATCCTGGCTGGATGTGTTCAGGCTTTTCAGTGGTCATGTATGTTCGAAGCTTTTCATTTTTAGCTGATAGTTTTCAATCAACTTCATCCTGCACTTTCTTCTCCTTTGCATTTAACTTTCAGGTATTTCCAATTGCATCGGCTCCAATCAAGTGACTACCTCTTGAGTTGCAAATCTTAATAGACCGGCCATCAGTGTCGAGCTCCAAAATCCCCTGGTACAAAAAGTTTTAAACTTATTGCTTGAAACTGAAACAATCTTCAATATTATAATCATGAACTCCATTATGATCTTCTCAAAGATTTCTGATGATGTAATAGCTTGAATGGCAAGGCTTTGAAGGTTTCAAATAATGTGGTGAAGCCTCGAGCAATTTGAAGTACAACTCATGATAAGAGACATGAATGAGATCTGGTTTAGTCTTTGATCGTTCACTAACACGAGCACCTTGAACATATAACTTTGGAGTATTCTTCAGTAAAGAGAAACTTTGAGGAGATAAATGTTCAAACATGACTCTGATTCTGGTAATTCCTGGACTGTTATGGATTACCCACAAAAATTGCTATAGATGCCCTTCCACTTTTATCTCAATTCTTCTAGCAAATAATGGTCTTTTTTTAAAACTAAGGTTCTCTATTCTCAAATCATAAATTTTCATTTCTGATGAAATCACCGACTCAGTTTCACAACCATACCATGAAAGGACTTATGAAACTTCGGGGCACTATCATCCAAAGGTGGATTCTGCACGGGGTAGGGCAAAAAGTCTAAATACGGTATTGGACGAGGAATAACCGTATCTATTTTCCTGTTGAACCATTCAATCTCTTTGTCTTGAGATTCTTGCTTTTTTTCTCCTCTTATAGCTTATTCCTTTGTGAGAAAAATTCATTGTTCAACTGGATCCTTGACTTTCAAATTTTCAGAGAAAAAGTTCTACAGTCCCTCAACTTTACTAGAATCATCATGTCTTCTAACTGTCACTGAACTATTGATCAACAAGATTTTTTGTGGAAACACCTAAATTTGGCTTTCATTCAGTTCTTTTATGTCTATCTATTGGGACCTTCATCTCAGTATTTTCAAAAGCCACCAGTGTATAGAGGCCAAGTACTTTATTATTTCCTTCAGATCTGCTAGATTTCTCGTAAATGCCCTTGCTATGCTGATCTGAACTTGCTCCCTTTTTCTTTTTTCCTTATTTTTGACCCTTTTGTCTTTTTTTGGCCTTTTGACTTTTTTGGACTTTTTCTTTCTTTGGTCTTTTTTTTGTCTTTTTTGTTTTTTTTGCAGGGAGAATCATTCAGGCTAGACCCTCATGTGAGATGTGATATATGTTTGCTTATCAAAATCAGTATTTTTGTTTGAAACGTTATTTTTCTAGCTGCACTAATTACAAGCAAAACGGCAGCTCGAATTACCAATTCATTCTGGGTCTTATCAATCCTTCACTCAATTCCACCCAAACGGTCCTCAATAACTTTCTGAGATTGCTTCTCAAAATATTGGTTTTTAATTTTTACACTATTATCTAAAAATAATGCATTATTATTTAATCAAAATGAAATTATCATTTATTATTATTTTTTAAAAAGAAATGATGTTATTTTTAAAAAAATGAGAGGAATGTAGTACAATGCATGAATGCACGAGGTATCGAATTTCGAGGACTAGTCTTTAGAGCAACATCCATTAGCCAAAAGGTCGAGTACAAGAAATAGACAATTTCATTGCCAAGATCAGCTTGCCATTGTCCCTAGGCTAATCACTTCGTTCTCCTTCCTTGATAGCGTCTGTTCTAGCTTGGTGCTGATGTCAATGTGTTGTTTCAGGTTCATGGCTTCAATGGATAAAATCAGCACGAATCGGGTGACTCCCGCCATGGCTTCTGAACTTGATCATTTGTTCGGATAATCTGTATAGCCACCTCAAGCTCGGCTTTCAGTACCTTATTCCTCATTTATAGTGCCCCTTCTTAAACTTCTAAACTAATCTTTCAAATGTTGTACGACACTTTCCAATTATGCCATCTTCCTTTTTAGCTCTTTATCTTCTAGTTAAAGATTGACTTTTCTTGTTATTGCACCCTCTTAATAATTTCCTCCAACTTTGGAACTTGTGATGACAATTCTGAGTTCAAAGCTTGGTCTCCCTATAATACTTGTTTGATCCAACTGTTCGAATTCATCAATTCTTGAATATTATCTCACTTCCCTTTTAACCTCTTCACCCAGTTTCTTATGGCTGCTTACACCCTGACACGTCATTCTCATAGATATTGATCTTTTCTTGAATTGAGTATTCTATGATTGGGTCCATACTGTCGCATTGTCTTCTCCTTGTCTATCGAACTCATTGGCCACTAAGGATACTACCTAACTTGATTGATCCTTGAATATATACCCCTAATGAATGCTAAATTATGCTAGGTAGAAAAAAAGACAAGAAAACAAAATAAACAAAACAAAAACAACGTTAGTATTGTGAATTAATATGAAAAACAAATAAACAAAATCCAAACACGAGAAAACATGATATATTTAGCAAAGAAAATAACCAGAGAAGAGTATTTAAATCGGTAGCACATGTCCTAGGTCCTTGTCTAGCTCTAGTGGGGTGGGATTCTAAAAACAGAATGTGGGCTTTGTTCTAGACTCTCAGTTCCTGAACTATCGTTACCGTCTACAGCGACAGTAAGACATCGATCCAGTAGTATAGGTAGGTCCCTTATAACGGAGGCGTGGGCCCCACGACGCATAAGGTTAGTATACCGGAAGAAGACAAAAATCTGAACTCGGAGTTGGAGAGCATCACGTCGAATATTGTCTTACTCCCACTTAAGGGTGAAAACCCAGGTTGAGGGTTTATGCATGAATGACATATATATCATACATAAAAGCTATCCCCATTTTTCCTTGAAATCCATCCAGCATTTCTTTAGAAAGAAATAAATTCAAATTAATGTTCGAAATGCCAAAAGCCATGTTGAATTAATTTATAAGTCTGACTCTTAATTTTGTCCCCAGAGGAGTCGCCAAGCTGTCGCGACCATTTTTAAAACTCGTTTGTGGAAAATAGCCTGACGATTAGGGCTTTGAAATAGGGGTTTTTATTTTTAATATTATCGTGAAATTAGGGATTTTCCATGTTTAATCAAATTTCCTTTATTTTCTTAAAATATTATTTTGGAGTCGCCATCAGTCACTTTGGTAGACCGGACACCATAAAAAGCGAACCAGAGGCTCTAATTATCAATATTAATTAGGTGACCAAATTATCTAATTAATAAAATTCTTTGCTCAATTTAAAATATGCAACCAAATATATGAATAATTAAACAATCAAACAAATACTTATAGCTGAAAGGGGACTAAATTGCATTAATAAAGAAAATAAGGTGCCAAATTACATGATTTCTAGACTAAATTGAAACACAAGTCAAAGCTCCAGGGACCAAAGCCTTAATTTGCCCAAAACCCTAAAAAACGTGCGAGTCAAGATCCAACCTTGTTTGTTGCGCGCGAATCTCCTCCCCCAAAACACTGCCGTTTTGGATGAGATATTTAACCTGAGAACCGAGTCCACTCGATCATTCTCACCCATCATCCCTCTCTCTAAACCCATATGCTCTAACATCTCTCTAGAAACACCTTTAAACCCAGAAATTCTTAGAAAAATGGATCAAAACTCAGATTCTTATCGTGTTCTTCCAAATTCGACCATTTGATCCGAAATACCCTAACCCCGGTAACACCTCAGTGTTTATCGACCATTGTCCCAACTTCCGACCACCGCGCGAGTCGGTGCCAGCCACCGCAAGGCGATTTCCGGCCGTCGCTCGTCGAAACCCTAATTTGAATTTATCCTTTTTTATTTTGAATCCTAAAAAATCTAGATCTAATCATGGTTCATTAGAACAACCCACACTTTACCGGCCTAGGCTAACTATCTGAGCTAAATCCTATCATTTTCGACTCCAACTAGTGACCTAAATTCCACTCTGATCGCCGCGAACTACTCCGTCCACCACACCCAAAATGCATCGACCACTCTAATATGTTTTTTTTTCATTATTTACCCCGATCTAAACCCCCCCCCCCTTTCGTGTTTATGCGCAGGAAATCAAAGGATGAAAAAAGCTCACCTTCATGGCGGCGAAACACTGGTTCTAACAGTATTGTCGTAGCTCTGGTGGCATCTACTCGGCTTCCCGCAGCGGCGATCGGTATCGGCAACCCTTCAAATGGCCGTTGAGTCCTCAGTTGCCGACGGTTCAACTCCTAAGAGTAGGTAAAATTCTCATATTGCCCTTTTCTCTCTCTTTCTTTATTATTTTATTTTATTTTATTTCTGGTATTAATTATGGTATTAATTGCCCTTAATTTTTCTCTCTCTCCCTATTTATAGAATTGTCAGCAATGATGTTAGCGGTACTAGAAAAACCATAATTTGAGTAAAGGCTAAAGGAGCCAATTAAAGGCTTCCATTTGTCCCTTTAGACACCAATTTGGACGGGAAAGGGAAATTTCTGATTAAATTTGTGTTTCTTGGATTGAAAACTAGTGAGAAAGAGTATATGAGTTTGAGATTTGGGCCTTGCTTGTAATTTGGGCTTTGTGTTTATAAAAAGGACATTATATGTAATTTGGACTTATTTTGGATGGATTATTTATATATTTGTTGGGTTTTATTATTATTTATTTATTAGTCTTATTTGTATATATATATATATATATATATATATATATATATACATGGGTATCCGGAAAAAATACGAGTATTACAATGGGAAAATGACCAAATCACCGTTTGACGGTAAAAATGTTGAGTGTGTAAAAGTTCTATTATTTTCACCCTTTTTAACCCATATTTCTGCTGCATTCAAGCATCATTGCATTGCATTTAGGTTAGTTTACAGCAAAACATCACAAATACATTAAAGGCACGGATTCTACTAAAAGATGGCTAATTTTGCAGGTTGTCGCCGTCGTAGATGGTGAAGGCGGGCGCAGGGCAGAGAAGCAGAAGAGCTGGACTGGACAAGTAGATGATGAGGACGATGCCGCCATGGATCTGCCGTGACAGCAGAGGACGATAGCAAGTTAGTGGAGAAAAATTAAAGTGGACCTCGATAGATAGAGAAAATTATGCTCGTCTGTCGTGTGAAAACCAAATATTTTTCCAAGCCCCGGATCAAAAGATATGTCAAGCCAAAGCTCAAGGAGAGGAAATCCCAAGAAACAAGGAGGACGGCTGAAAAGTAGGATACTTGAAGATTAAGTCTTTATTAGAATCTTACTTTTAATTAAAGTTGTAATCCTTGTTATCTTAGAATACTTGAGCCCAAAGCTTATATAAGGGCATAGATTTTAATCTAGGAGACATCATATACCCCATAATCGATAACCAAACTCCTCCGCCGTTTACCCACCGTCGATATTTTCTAAAACCCCCTAGGACCACGGGTTGATTTGTAAAGTAGTTGCAAGGGTTGTTTTGTTTTAGGATTTTCCAAGTTCAATAAAATAAACTTCAAGTTCTCTTATTTTGGTTATTAATATCTTGCAAGAGCATCGGGAGAGCATTGTGAGGTTATCCATTTACTTAGCATCGGGAGAGTTAAGTATACGAAAGAAATAAGAGCAAGTTCTCTAGTTTATAGTTGAACTATCTTGTGCCTAGGGATAGGGCAAGGTTAAGTGGCTAAAGAAGAATTCATACACATCGGTGTTCATCCTTCGGTTCACGCCGGGAGGTATCATCAAGACGTGATCATCGACAGACTTGGACCTAGGGATAGGCCAAGGAAGATCTGGGATTCTTGCCAAACTTGGAGTATCGAGTTGGTGTGTTTGCTGCCGCGACAAACCAACGGACAGTTGCCGCGACAGGTGCTACCGCGATAGGCGCGACGACAGAACTGGAGTTCCTAAGCATTGCAATACCTGCACTACTGAGCAATTCAATACCATCCCATTCTCTCTATCTTGATATTTCTACTCTTTTATTTACGTTTACTTCATTACTCTCGTGACAACTTCTCAATTATTTCCTTTACTTTCGTGCAGTGAACTAAGGTGAAGCTATTAGCCCAATCCCTGTGGAGACGATATCCGATACTTCGTATCACTTTACTACTTGCGTCGTGTACACTTGCACTACAATTGCGATAGACTCTTTTACACGCAACAAGTTTTTGGTGCCGTTGCCGGGGATTGGCAACATAACTCTACCTTTCTTTTATTGCACTTTTCGTTTTCATTTTTATTTTTATTTTATTTTTATTTTTCTGTTTATCCGTTGGTACATTCAACTCTTGCTTTTCACAAGGTTTTCTTGTTTATGCGCAGATCGAATCGAGGTAAAGATCCTGAGTATCCATTAGATCCGGAAGTTGAACGTTCCTTCAATCTCAAGAAACAACTTCGTCACCTTCTAGCCAGGAACGAGTACCTTGAAGAACAGCTAGAGAAGATGGCCCACGTTGACCCGCCTGCCGGCAAAGTTATACCGCCTGTCGAAAACCCTACCGCCGACGGACGACGGTCATGTCGTGACTACATGTTAAATGATCTTGTTGAGCTAGAAACCACGCTGCCGGATATTGATGTTGACAACTTCGAGCTTAAACTTGTCATGTTTAGTATGATCAACAATGCCGGACAGTTTAGTGGTGCTGTGACAGAGGATGCTAGGGAGCATCTCAAAACGTTCCAGGAGATCTGTGGTTCGTTTAGACTGCCAGGAGTTAATCCGGAGATACTGAGGCTTTGGTTATTTCCCCATTCATTGAGGGACAGAGCTAAAACTTGGTGGAATAAACTTACGCTGGGTTCAATTAGAACTTGGGATGATTTATCTCGTGAATTTTTATCTCGTTTTAATCCTTCACATTTATCTGAGCGACTACGTAATGAAATTGCTACTTTTCAACAGGAAGATGACGAGCCGATGCACGAGGCCTGGGACAGATTTACTACTCTTCTACGGAACTGCCCAATGCATGGATTCCCCGTCTGGAATCAGGTAACTAAGTTTTATAATGCTGCTAATTTACAAACTCGTATTCGAATTGATTCAGCAGCAAATGGACTATTATTGGATAAAGATCCGGACGAGGCATTACAAGTTTTGAAAAATCTGGCCAAGAATGAGGAGCAGTTTCTGACTGCAAGAAGAGGGGGTAAACGGGTACTTGCTGTCAAGGATTATGAAGCCGACAGCACTATGAAATCACAGGTAGCATTCCTTACTAAAGGAATGAAAAGGTTATTGAATGATGATGGATTACAAGGATTTGCTGTTGAGGAAGTTTGTGACATCTGTGAGGGAAATCATAGTCGGGATGAGTGCCCAATACAAGTAGAAGAGGGAAAATATGTTGGAAACTACAAACCAAATTATAATTCCAACAATTATAATCCCAATTGGAGGAAGGATCCCAAATTTTCCTGGAGTAATCTCAATAATGCCTTGAATCCGCAAGCACATAATCAGAATCAGGGAGGACCTAGATTGCTGACGCGACAACAACTGCCGCCGCAGCAGCAACCAGCTGCCACGAGCAGTATACTGGAACAGACTCTGGCCACCTTTATGTCTCAGACTGGTACGTATATTGAGAATATGAATCAATTTGTCAAGAAGACAGAGAATTTCATGGATAAAACAGAGATGAGGATGACAAATCATGAAGCTACTTTGAAATCTCTAGAGACACAAATGGGTTAGGTTTCCCAACATATTAAGCCGAGGCAGAATGGAGGATTCCCTAGCAATACTGAAAATGCTAGGCAGCCCACACATGAGCAGTGTAAGGCAATTACTACTAGGAGTGGGAAGAAACTACCAGGGCCGGAAAAAGAAGCTGAAATAGTAAAGGAACCAGCCTTGGATAAACCTACTGAGGAAGCTGCCCCGATAGGTGATAAACAGACTGCTGCCGATGAGCCTGTCACGACAGCAGAAGCGACAGAGGAGAAAAACGATGATATTCGTCCTCAGATTCGTATGCAGTGGGAAGGACGTATTGCTGATTATCGTCCCCCACCTCCTTTTCCTCAACGGATACAGCAAGCTAAGCAAGAATCTCAACTTAAAAAGATTTATGATATTTTTAAGCATGTTCATATTAATATTCCGTTGTTAGATGACGTTAGGGAGATGCCCGGTTATGCTAAATTTCTCAAGGATGTTATGTCGAAAAAATCTAAACTTGGGGAGTTTGAAACGGTAAAGATGACAGAAGGTTGCATGAGTATTCTTCATCGACAGCCACCCCAGAAAAAGAAGGATCCGGGGAGCTTCATCATACCTTGCGTAATCGGAAATAAATTTGTGGGTAAGGCACTTTGTGATCTTGGTGCTAGTGTTAATTTAATGCCAAAGTCTGTTTTTCAGAAATTAGGTATTGGAAAGGCGCGGCCCACGACAGTAACTCTGCAGCTGGCAGACCGCTCTTACGTTCATCCAGAGGGAAAGATTGAAGATATTCTGGTAAGAGTGGATAAGTTTATTTTTCCTGCTGACTTTCTTGTTTTAGATTGTGAGGCAGATGAAAATGCACCAATCATCCTTGGGCGACCCTTCTTAGCCACGGGAAGATCAGTGATTGATGTGGAGAAATGAGAACTCACCATGCGAGTAAATGATCAAGAGATTAAGTTGAATGTTCTCCAAGCAATGAAACATGTTGATGTAGATGAGGAATGCAAGGCTATCACTGATGTTACCCTTGATCAACCCTGCATCAGGTCGGGCTGTCACGATATTAAATTTGGTCACTGCCGCGACAGCCACTTGCAGGACTGTCACGACAGCAACGACAGCAGCACCGACGACAGCAACTCCTTTGACTCCGATAAATCTGATACTGAAGATCAGAAGGAGGTAAACTAATTAGGCAATCGCCCAGGTAAGTTATTCGAACCTTTGAATTATACTTCGGATAACCATTTAATCCAAAAGCCATCTACTGTTGAACCACCTACCTTAGAACTAAAGCCCCTGCCAGGGCAGTTAAAATATGCTTTTCTTGGTTCAAATGACACACTGCCCGTAATCATATCTTCTAAGCTGCCACAGGAACAGGAACGGTAGCTAATCGGTATGCTAAGGCAGCACAAAAAGGCGATTGGATGGACGATTGCTGATATACAAGGCATTAGTCCGGCGTTATGCATGCACAAAAGCCTTCTAGAGGAAGATCATAAGCTGACTATAGATGCCCAAAGGCGGCTAAACCATGCGATGAAAGAGGTGGTGCGTAAAGAGATAATTAAATGGTTAGATGCTGGTATTATTTACGCCATCTCCGACAGCAAATGGGTGAGCCCGGTGCAATGTGTTCCAAAGAAAGGAGGAATGACCGTGGTAACCAATGAGAACAATGAGTTAATCCCAACTAGGACTGTGACCGGTTGGAGGGTTTGTATGGACTATCGGAAGCTTAACAAAGCCACCCGAAAGGACCACTTTCCGTTACCCTTTATTGATCAAATGCTTGATAGATTAGCGGGTAAACCTTACTATTGCTTTCTTGATGGTTATTCAGGTTACAATCAAATTGCTATTGCACCGGAGGATCAAGAAAAGACGACTTTCACCTGCCCCTACGGAACATACGCTTTTAGGAGGATGCCTTTTGGACTATGCAATGCACCTGCCACCTTCCAAAGGTGTATGATGGCCATATTCTCCGACATGGTAGAGGACTTCCTGGAGATATTTATGGATGATTTTTCCGTCTTTGGAGACGATTTTGAGAGCTGCCTCGGTAATCTACAAAAGGTACTTGAAAGATGTGAAAAAGCAAATCTTGTTTTAAATTGGGAAAATGCCACTTTATGGTGGATGAAGGGATAGTCCTAGGCCATAAGATTAGCTGCCGTGGGATAGAAGTTGACATGGCCAAAATAGAGGTAATTGAAAAGCTTCCGCCGCCAACAACAGTCAAGGGTATTAGAAGTTTCTTAGGACATGCTGGTTTTTATAGGAGATTCATTGCAAATTTCTCAAAAATCACCAAGCCCCTATGCCATCTTTTAGAGCAGAACCGACCCTTTCACTTTAATGATGAATGTACTGAAGCATTCAAGGTTCTGAAAGAAAAACTAGTAACAGCCCCAATAGTACAGCCACCAGACTGGACACAGCCATTTGGGATTATGTGTGACGCTAGTGACTATGCTGTCGGGGCAACACAGAGATAAGCTATTTCATGTCATATATTATGCCAGCAAGACATTGAATGATGCCCAAGTAAACTACACCACCACAGAAAAGGAGCTATTAGCTGTGGTATTCTCCATCGACAAGTTTCGTTCTTACATACTTGGAACAGAGGTAATAGTGCACACAGACCATTCTGCCCTGAAGTATTTGTTCGCAAAGAAGGACGCAAAGCCTAGATTGATACGGTGGATCCTATTGTTACAAGAGTTCGACCTTGAGATCAAGGACAAAAAAGGGACAGAAAATCAGGTGGCAGACCACTTGTCAAGGTTGGAGAAGGGACAGAATCTTCCGATAGATGAGACAAACATACTGGAGACCTTCCCAGATGAGCAGCTCTTTGCTGCCGCAATCGCTGCCGCGACAGCCATGGCGGCAGGTAAGTCTTCTGAACTCCCTTGGTATGCTGATTTCGTTAATTTTATAGTTAGCGGAATACTTCCTTCTGATCTTAATTATCAAGCCAGGAAGAGGTTCCAAAATGATGTTAAGCATTATTATTGGGACGAACCTCTTCTTTTCAAAATATGTGCAGATCAGATTATAAGGAGGTGTGTACCACAAGAAGAGCAAGAAGACATTCTCCATCACTGCCATGCTTCACAATATGGAGGTCACTTAGGAGGCAATAAAACTGCTGCCAAGGTGCTGCAGTCAGGGTTCTATTGGCCGACACTGTATAAAGATGCACAGGACTTCTACAAGAACTGTGACAGGTGCCAGCGGACAGGTAACATCTCAAGGAGAAACAAGATGCCACTGCAAAACATTCTAGAAGTCGAGATCTTCGACGTTTGGGGGATTGATTTTATGGGACATTTTCCATCCTCATGTGGAAATCTATACATCCTCCTAGCAGTGGATTATGTCTCTAAGTGGGTTGAAGCTATCGCCACCCAAAAGAATGATGCCAAGACAGTCCAAAAGTTTTTGCACAAAAACATTTTTTCGAGATTTGGCACCCCTAAGGCGATTATCAGTGATGAAGGGAGACATTTTGACAATAAGGTTATTGCTGCCGCCTTAAAGAAATATGGTGTCAAGCACAGGATCGCAACAGCATACCACCCACAGACCAATGGACAAGCTGAGATATCTAATAGGGAAGTTAAGAACATTCTTGAGAAGATGGTTAAGCCAACTAGGAAAGATTGGTATTTACTCTTTAATGATGCATTATGGGCATATAGGACAGCTTTTAAAACTCCGTTGGGCATGTCTCCATACCGACTGATTTATGGAAAAACATGTCACTTGCCTGTCGAGATAGAGCACAAAGCATACTGGGCAATCAAGGCAGTGAATATGGACTTGGACAAGGCAGGCCAGAAAAGGCTATTAGATTTGAACGAGATTGAAGAAATAAGGACAATGGCCTACGACAATGCAAGAATTTACAAGGAGAAAACTAAGAAGTGGCATGACAGGAAGTTGCTGCCACGACAGTTCTACCCAGGGCAGCTTGTATTGTTGTTCAACTCTAGACTGAAACTCTTCCCAGGGAAGCTAAAATCTAGATGGTCTGGCCCATTCCAAGTGGTACAAGTTTTTCCCCATGGTGCCATCACAATCCGATCATTAAAAGATGGGCACCAATTCAAAGTCAATGGACAGCGCCTCAAGCATTATCAGGGGACTGAAGCCCAAGAATACAGGAAGTGGTTACCTTAGGAGATGCCCCACAAGGCATCCCTAATTTAACCTAAATTATATTTTTATTTATTTTTATTATTTATTATTTATTAGGAAATAAGGTTTATTTTATTTAAATAATGTTTTTATTTTCGGTCGTTAGGAAATAAAGGAGTCAAGAAGAAAAGGAGAAGTGGCCCAAGCCCACCATCCATCCATCAGCCCAACAGAGCCCATTTATTGAAGCTTGTCGTTCCAGCTGCCGCCGTAGACACGGATAAGACAGGCTGTCACCAGACTGACACGGCAGACGCAGAAGCGTGTAACAGACGCATAAATACGTGACAGACGCGTCAGACATGCCAAAGCTCAACAGTCACCCCGTTATTCACGCCTGCCGTTACAGCATTAAACGGGCAGCAACTCTACCTCTATAAAACCCCGTTTCACTTTCATTTTCCTCACTTCTGCTTATTCTTACTTGATCTCCCCTCTCGTTTTTCTTTGTTTTCTTTACTTTCAAAACCCTTGCAACTAACATGTCTTCTAGACGTACCCGCCGCAGTGCTGCTTCAACCTCTTCACCGGAAGCACCCACCCCGCAGGCTTTCGCCACCAATGAACTATGGGAAGAAAGAGGCTTCATCTACATCCGAAAGGCAGAGAATATGGGGCTCAAACCATTCATCGCAAGGGCGATAAAGGCTCAACTATGAGAGCAATTTGCAGAATAGCCAGCTGAAATGAATGAAACGCTGGTGAGAGAGTTCTACGCTGCCATCGACAGCAGGACGGCAACCACAGTAACTGTCCGAGGGACAGAAGTGCCATTCACAGCAGAAAGCATCAATCATATGTATGGCCTCTACTTTGGTCCCAACGATGATGCTCATCAACAGTTTTTGGACACCATCGACACGACTGCCTTCGATGCTGTCATGGCAGAGGTGACAGAGGAGGGAACGGAATGGAACACTAGCAAGAAAAATCCCAACACCGTCAGAAGGTGGCAACTGCTTCCAGAGGCCAAGTTATGGAACGCTTTCATCAAGAAGCGAATTATGTCGTCCTCTCATCACACAACAGTGGACCAGTAGAGGCTAGCACTCATCCATTCGATCATGCACAACCGACCCATCAACGTGGGACGCTACATGAGGGAGAGCGTCTTGGACTGCACCAACAGATCAACCGCCCTCCTATGCCTGCCATTCATGATCACATCTCTCTGCCGATGTGCTGTCGTACCGGAAGCCACCATCGATAAACTAGTAAAGGGACGGGGCTGGACCGATAAGAACATTCTCAGCCTCATGGAGCTAACAGTCGCAACCCCCTCTCCTCCTTCAATTCGGCTGCCACCCCAGCAGAATCATCTGAGGAACCTGCCCCTAAACCTGCCGCAGCAGCTGCTCCAACAGACCAATCGGCTCAGATCCTTGCCGCAATACAGCGAGTGGAAGACAGACAGATGGGGCTGATGACATTCATCAGGGATTTCGCCAACTCCACGGTAAATTTTATTACAAATACTTTAAATTATCCCGATGTTGTCTTCCCCACCTTCCCTGCCCATTATTTCACAATCCCCACCCCTACCCACACACCTACACCTCCTGCATCCCCACACACACATTCTACTGCCTCCACCCCATCACCTGCCCCGACGGCAGCTGGAAGTCCTCCGGCCGACACATCTGCCCGGGGAACCAAGCGACAGCCCTCGAATGACCTCGATGCTTTTGTAGCTGGTTTCTCCTCTTCCTCTGTCTGGGCCGACAGCGAGGCAGAACCTCCTATTCGGAGGAATTTGGAGAAGGAATTCACGCCTGTCAAGAGGCAGAAGAAGATGGCCGACAGAAAGCTTATGCCAAAGGCCAACACCACCACCAGCAGCACTTGGGATAGCGGCAGCAGCTCTGACATCCAGGTTGTGCAGCAACCAGCCCAGCCTGCCCCACAGCCCAGAATCCGCCGCCAAATTCGTGTTAGCAGCAGCAGTGAAGACAACGATTAAAATCTAAGTCTTTTGTTTTCTTTTTATTGTTGCCTGCTTTATTTATATTTTGTGATGTACCTGCCTTCATTTTTTTTGTCATTTGCATTGAGGGCAATGCAACCCTTGAGTTTGGGGGTGGCAACCCTCCATTTTAATGGAGTCTTAGTACATCTTTAATTAATTGTTGTGTCTTTTATTTATTTAAGTTCAAAAAAAAACTGTTGGCTTAAAACTGTGAAGTAAACTTACCTGTCATGACAGCTCTGTCGTGGCAGCATCTTTAGGACAGTTTAAGGAGAAGTTTAGAGCCTTTCTATAGTTCTGAAAAACTTAAACACCATTGTGACTGTTATATTGCTTAGATTTCTTTTAGCCAAACTAGAATAGGAATCTTAGTACTTGAATAGCCCCTAGAGGTGCCTAACACTGGATCTAGGAAAGAAGTTTAGCAAAAGAGACTCAAAAACCTAGAGGTGCCCGAAACCGGCTCTAGGAAGCTAACTAGAGGTGCCTAAAACTGGCTCTAGTAAAACTTAGCTTGAAAAATAGAAGAATAAAGTCAAAACAAAAGAAGCATGAAAATGTGTCTTCAAAAAAATAAACTTTGGCATAAAAATTCGAGTTAAAAGTTGAATATTCTAGTGAAACTAAGAGAGTCTTAGCATATAACTGTTCACAGGCATGCACACATAGCACGAGGACTATAGTGAGATTCCGGACATATCCTAATCTTTCCGACAGGTTGCTACCGTCGCAGAGAATGAGCGACGGGTAAGGGACAGTTCACTGTTTGAAAGCCAACACAAAAATATTCATTTTCTTTTAGGTCTTAATTGCTTGAGGGCAAGCAAAAACTTGAGTTTGGGGGTGTGTTGAGTGTGTAAAAGTTCTATTATTTTCACCCTTTTTAACCCATATTTCTGCTGCATTCAAGCATCATTGCATTGCATTTAGGTTAGTTTACAGCAAAACATCACAAATACATTAAAGGCACGGATTCTACTAAAAGATGGCTAATTTTGCAGGTTGCCGTCGTCGTAGATGGTGAAGGCAGGCGCAGGGCAGAGAAGCAGAAGAGCTGAACTGGACAAGTAGATGATGAGGACGATGCTGCCATGGATCTGCCGTGACAGCAGAGGACGACAGCAAGTTAGTGGAGAAAAAGTAAAGTGGACCTCGATAGATAGAGAAAATTATGCTCGTCTGTCGTGTGAAAACCAAATATTTTTCCAAGCCCCAGATCAAAAGATATGTCAAGCCAAAGCTCAAGGAAAGGAAATCCCAAGAAACAAGGAGGACGGCTGAAAAGTAGGATACTTGAAGATTAAGTCTTTATTAGAATCTTACTTTTAATTAAAGTTGTAATCCTTGTTATATTAGAATACTTGAGCCCAAAGCTTATATAAGGGCATAGATTTTAACCTAGGAGACATCATACACCCCATAATCGATAACCAAACCCCTCCGCCGTTTACCCGCCGTCGATATGTTCTAAAAACCCCCTAGGGCCACGGGTTGATTTGTAAAGTAGTTGCAAGGGTTGTTTTGTTTTAGGATTTTCCAAGTTCAATAAAATAAACTTCAAGTTCTCTTATTTTGGTTATTAATATCTTGCAAGAGCATCGGGAGAGCATTGTGAGGTTATCCATTTACTTAGCATCGGGAGAGTTAAGTATACGAAAGAAATAAGAGCAAGTTCTCTAGTTTATAGTTGAACTATCTCGTGCCTAGGTATAGGGCGAGGTTAAGTGGCTCAACTATGAGAGCAATTTGCAGAATAGCCAGCTGAAATGAATGAAACGCTGGTGAGAGAGTTCTACGCTGCCATCGACAGCAGGACGGCAACCACAGTAACTGTCCGAGGGACAGAAGTGCCATTCACAGCAGAAAGCATCAATCATATGTATGGCCTCTACTTTGGTCCCAACGATGATGCTCATCAACAGTTTTTGGACACCATCGACACGACTGCCTTCGATGCTGTCATGGCAGAGGTGACAGAGGAGGGAACGGAATGGAACACTAGCAAGAAAAATCCCAACACCGTCAGAAGGTGGCAACTGCTTCCAGAGGCCAAGTTATGGAACGCTTTCATCAAGAAGCGAATTATGTCGTCCTCTCATCACACAACAGTGGACCAGTAGAGGCTAGCACTCATCCATTCGATCATGCACAACCGACCCATCAACGTGGGACGCTACATGAGGGAGAGCGTCTTGGACTGCACCAACAGATCAACCGCCCTCCTATGCCTGCCATTCATGATCACATCTCTCTGCCGATGTGCTGTCGTACCGGAAGCCACCATCGATAAACTAGTAAAGGGACGGGGCTGGACCGATAAGAACATTCTCAGCCTCATGGAGCTAACAGTCGCAACCCCCTCTCCTCCTTCAATTCGGCTGCCACCCCAGCAGAATCATCTGAGGAACCTGCCCCTAAACCTGCCGCAGCAGCTGCTCCAACAGACCAATCGGCTCAGATCCTTGCCGCAATACAGCGAGTGGAAGACAGACAGATGGGGCTGATGACATTCATCAGGGATTTCGCCAACTCCACGGTAAATTTTATTACAAATACTTTAAATTATCCCGATGTTGTCTTCCCCACCTTCCCTGCCCATTATTTCACAATCCCCACCCCTACCCACACACCTACACCTCCTGCATCCCCACACACACATTCTACTGCCTCCACCCCATCACCTGCCCCGACGGCAGCTGGAAGTCCTCCGGCCGACACATCTGCCCGGGGAACCAAGCGACAGCCCTCGAATGACCTCGATGCTTTTGTAGCTGGTTTCTCCTCTTCCTCTGTCTGGGCCGACAGCGAGGCAGAACCTCCTATTCGGAGGAATTTGGAGAAGGAATTCACGCCTGTCAAGAGGCAGAAGAAGATGGCCGACAGAAAGCTTATGCCAAAGGCCAACACCACCACCAGCAGCACTTGGGATAGCGGCAGCAGCTCTGACATCCAGGTTGTGCAGCAACCAGCCCAGCCTGCCCCACAGCCCAGAATCCGCCGCCAAATTCGTGTTAGCAGCAGCAGTGAAGACAACGATTAAAATCTAAGTCTTTTGTTTTCTTTTTATTGTTGCCTGCTTTATTTATATTTTGTGATGTACCTGCCTTCATTTTTTTTGTCATTTGCATTGAGGGCAATGCAACCCTTGAGTTTGGGGGTGGCAACCCTCCATTTTAATGGAGTCTTAGTACATCTTTAATTAATTGTTGTGTCTTTTATTTATTTAAGTTCAAAAAAAAACTGTTGGCTTAAAACTGTGAAGTAAACTTACCTGTCATGACAGCTCTGTCGTGGCAGCATCTTTAGGACAGTTTAAGGAGAAGTTTAGAGCCTTTCTATAGTTCTGAAAAACTTAAACACCATTGTGACTGTTATATTGCTTAGATTTCTTTTAGCCAAACTAGAATAGGAATCTTAGTACTTGAATAGCCCCTAGAGGTGCCTAACACTGGATCTAGGAAAGAAGTTTAGCAAAAGAGACTCAAAAACCTAGAGGTGCCCGAAACCGGCTCTAGGAAGCTAACTAGAGGTGCCTAAAACTGGCTCTAGTAAAACTTAGCTTGAAAAATAGAAGAATAAAGTCAAAACAAAAGAAGCATGAAAATGTGTCTTCAAAAAAATAAACTTTGGCATAAAAATTCGAGTTAAAAGTTGAATATTCTAGTGAAACTAAGAGAGTCTTAGCATATAACTGTTCACAGGCATGCACACATAGCACGAGGACTATAGTGAGATTCCGGACATATCCTAATCTTTCCGACAGGTTGCTACCGTCGCAGAGAATGAGCGACGGGTAAGGGACAGTTCACTGTTTGAAAGCCAACACAAAAATATTCATTTTCTTTTAGGTCTTAATTGCTTGAGGGCAAGCAAAAACTTGAGTTTGGGGGTGTGTTGAGTGTGTAAAAGTTCTATTATTTTCACCCTTTTTAACCCATATTTATGCTGCATTCAAGCATCATTGCATTGCATTTAGGTTAGTTTACAGCAAAACATCACAAATACATTAAAGGCACGGATTCTACTAAAAGATGGCTAATTTTGCAGGTTGCCGTCGTCGTAGATGGTGAAGGCGGGCGCAGGGCAGAGAAGCAGAAGAGCTGAACTGGACAAGTAGATGATGAGGATGATGCTGCCATGGATCTGCCGTGACAGCAGAGGACGACAGCAAGTTAGTGGAGAAAAAGTAAAGTGGACCTCGATAGATAGAGAAAATTATGCTCGTCTGTCGTGTGAAAACCAAATATTTTTCCAAGCCCCAGATCAAAAGATATGTCAAGCCAAAGCTCAAGGAAAGGAAATCCCAAGAAACAAGGAGGACGGCTGAAAAGTAGGATACTTGAAGATTAAGTCTTTATTAGAATCTTACTTTTAATTAAAGTTGTAATCCTTGTTATATTAGAATACTTGAGCCCAAAGCTTATATAAGGGCATAGATTTTAACCTAGGAGACATCATACACCCCATAATCGATAACCAAACCCCTCCGCCGTTTACCCGCCGTCGATATGTTCTAAAAACCCCCTAGGGCCACGGGTTGATTTGTAAAGTAGTTGCAAGGGTTGTTTTGTTTTAGGATTTTCCAAGTTCAATAAAATAAACTTCAAGTTCTCTTATTTTGGTTATTAATATCTTGCAAGAGCATCGGGAGAGCATTGTGAGGTTATCCATTTACTTAGCATCGGGAGAGTTAAGTATACGAAAGAAATAAGAGCAAGTTCTCTAGTTTATAGTTGAACTATCTTGTGCCTAGGGATAGGGCAAGGTTAAGTGGCTAAAGAAGAATTCATACACATCGGTGTTCATCCTTCGATTCACGCCGGGAGGTATCATTAAGACGTGATCATCGACAGACTTGGACCTAGGGATAGGCCAAGGCAAATCTGGGATTCTTTCCAAACTTGGAGTATCGAGTTGGTGTGTTTGCTGCCGCGACAAACCAACGGATAGCTGCCGCGACAGGTGCTGCCGCGACAGGCGCGACGACAGAACTGGAGTTCCTAAGCATTGCAATACCTGCACTACTGAGCAATTCAATACCAGCCCATTCTCTCTATCTTGATATTTCTACTCTTTTATTTACGTTTACTTCATTACTCTCGTGACAACTTCTCAATTATTTCCTTTACTTTCGTGCAGTGAACTAAGGTGAAGCTATTAGCCCAATCCCTGTGGAGACGATATCCGATACTTCGTATCACTTTACTACTTGCGTCGTGTACACTTGCACTACAATTGTGATAGACTCTTTTACACGCAACAAAAAACGAGCGAGCAAATGATTTATTAGGTCTAATACAATGTGATGTATGTGGGCCTATGAATACACAAGCCAGATGAGGGTTTCAATACTTCATTACTTTTACTGACGACTTCAGTAGATATGGGTACATTTACCTAATGCATCATAAATCTGAAGCCCTTGAAAAGTTCAAGGAATTTAAGAATGAAGTACAAAACCAGTTAGGAAAGAGTATCAAAGCTCTTCGATTAGACCGATGAGGAGAAAACTTCTTAAAGGATATGGGATTGTCTCACAACTAACACCTTCAGGTACTCTACAACACAATGGAGTCTCTGAAAGGAGAAATCGAACATTGTTAGACATGGTTCGGTCAATGATGAGTCATGCTGATCTTCTAACTTTTGGGGGGGACATGCGTTAGAAACAACTGCTTTCACACTAAATCGTGTTCCATCTAAATCGGTTTAAAACACACCATATGAGATGTGGACTGGGAAGCGTTCTAAAATGTCTTTTATGAAAATTTGGGGAAGCGAAGTTTATGTTAAACATCATATGTCTACAAAACTCGAACCCAAATCTCATAAATATAATTTCGTAAGGTATCCTAAAGAAACTAAAGGATACTATTTCTTCAATCCATATGAGAACAAAGTATTTGTTGTTCGAGCAGGAGTCTTCCTCGAAAGAGAATTTATTCTTGGAAAGAGAAATGGGAGAAATATTGAACTTGAAGAAATTCAAAGTCAACCACAGGTCACTGAACCAGAGATTGAACAACCACTAGTTCCACAAATAGTTGAGGAATATCCAATCGTTCTTGAAACACAACTACTGCGGAGATCTATGAGAGAACGCAATGCGCCTGAGAGATATGGATTACTTGTCACATTGCATGGAGACATTCTCCTCATAGACCAAGATGAGCCTAGGACTTATCAGGAAGCAGTGGAGAGCCCGGACTCTTAGAAATGGCTAGAAGCCATGAAATCCGAGATGGATTCCATGTCAGAAAACCAAGTATGGACTTTGGTCGACCCACCCGAAGAGATTAAGCCTAAAGGGTGCAAATGGGTTTTCAAAAAGAAAGTCGACATGGATGGAAATATAAAAACATACAAAGGGTGATTGGTCGCTAAAAGATTTCATCAAATTCATGGTATAGACTATGATGAAACTTTTTCTCTTGTTGCTATGTTTAAATCTATCCGGATATTGCTTACAATAGTTGCATATTACGATTATGAAATCTGGCAAATGGATGTCAAACCCGCTTTCCTTAATGGAAAATTAGAAGATGATGTGTACATGACACAACCTGAGGGTTTTGTCGATCCAAAAGATGCCCTAAAAGTATGCAAACTATAAAGATTCATTTATGGGTTGAAGCAAGCTTCTCGAAGTTGGAATCTTCATTTTAATGAGGCAATCAAAGAGTTTGGTTTCATTAAAAAAAGAAGATGAGTCATGTGTTTTCAAGAAAACTAGTGGGAGCATTATTACATTCTTGGTATTGTATGTGGATGACACACTAATAATAGGAAATGACATATCTACCTTACAGTCTGTAAAGACTAGGTTAGGAAAATGTTTTTCTATGAAAGACTTGGGTGAAGCAACATGTATATTAGGAGTCAAGATTTATAGAAATAGATCAAGACGACTCCTAGAACTAAGTCAGAATACATACATAGACAAAGTACTGAAAAGATTCAGTATGGAAGAATCGAAAAGAGGATTCTTACCTATGAGACATGTTATTTTGCTCTCGAAGGAAATGTGTCCTTCAATGCCTCAAGAGAGAACGCATGAGTAAGATTCCATATGCTTCGACCATTGGTTCTATCTTGTATGCCATGTTATGTACACGTCTGGATGTATCATATGCATTAAGTATGACAAGTCGATACCAAGTAGATCCTGGTGAAGGTCATTGGGTTGCAGTAAAAAACATCCTTAAGTACTTAAGAAGAACTAAGGATGCATTCCTTATGTATGAAGGTGAGGAAGAGCTAAGTATAAAAGGTTATATTGACGCAAGCTTCCAAACTGTTAAGGATGATTCTCGCACAATTGAGTTTTGTGTTTTGCTTTAATGGAGGTGTTGTAAGCTTGAAAAGTTCAAAGCAAGAAACAATATCAGATTTTACAACAGAAGCCGAGTATATTGCAGCAAGCGATGTTGCAAAAGAGGTTGTTTGGATCAAAAAGTTCATATCTAAACTAGGGGTTGTGCCTAGCATATCTAATGTTATATATCTACGTTGTGACAACAACGGAGCCATCGCACAAGCAAAAGAACCCAGATCTCACCAGTGATCCAAACACATACTAAGGCGTTACCATCTCATTCGTGAAATCATTGATCGAGAAGATGTAGAAATATGTTGAGTATCAACGAATGACAATGTCACTAATCCACTAACAAAGCCTCTGACACAGAAGAACCATGAACGTCACACTAAATCTCTTGGTATTAGATACATGAGTGATTGGTGTTAGTGTTAGCGGAAGATTGTTGGAGTATGCCCAAAGACCAATCATGGGATGGTTGTAAAAGACATACTTATTTTATCTTGTTTATTAATAAAGTCATTAATATTATTTCAGTCTTATTCTATGCATCTATAAATAAACTGAACTATAATAAAGTCCTTAGAATAATATAGTTATTCTTGAATGTCCTTACTCGAGAATTATTGTGGGCGTGGACAACAATAATATATTAAGACTAATATGTACTTGATTTGTGACAAAGTGTTGTTATTAACATAGAGATGTCAAAATCAATACATAAGTATGTGTTAGAGAACGACATATTGGACTAACCCGCTATGAGCATGTTTCTTGGATTATTATGTGACAGTCACAACATTGCTCGTGGTGATAACTAAGTGTATGATCCTTAGACTTGAGATCATCATTATTTCAATATCGAGAGTGACATATTTTGATATGGCCAAACGTATGTTGTAACAGACTACATTATAAAGACTAATATTGGATATGTCACAATCTATATAGCGAAATATGGTTGATCAAGATATGATTTGTCCCTCCTGCATAATAGGAGTAATATCGTAAGCCACTTGATTGAGTGAGACTAGAAAATGCATGGTCATGCTCAAATAAATTGATATGAGATATCATAGTTATTCGTTTACCATAGTCTACTCAAGATATCAAGAAATATTAGATGGATTGTACAAGTGTGACTAATCCATGACTTGTGTTCGACCTAGATATGAGGACAAAAGGATGTAATACATAAAAGAAGTTAATCACGAAAAAAGGTAAAGTCGAACCACGACTTCATGTAACTTAGGTAGCAATGATGTATTGCTAGATGTCACTCATTGCTTGTAATATTAGAATTGTTCTAGATATTACTAATAACGTTACATGAACCTACAAGGGTCACACCCTATGATTAAAACAAACAAATATCGACTAGATAGTATGTGTACTAACTTGTTATACACGTAATAATTATAGATAATCTCGTTTATATATATATTAATACTAGATAATTATTGTAATTATCAAACATTATTAATATATATATATATATGGGTTAGGATCAACTTACACCGTGTAAAACTCTTTAAGTTTTACACCTTTTTTGGATCGTTGGATGGGGGAAATGGATGGTTGAGATTAACTCCGTGTTTTTAATTCCCAAGTGATAATCTTCACATATTTTACTGTTAATCTTATCCATCCGTTTCACTCATCCAACGATCCAAAAAAAGTGTAAAACTTAGAGAGTTTTACACCATGTAATTTGATCCTATCCCTATATATATATATATATATCCATAAAGAATCCTAATTAAAATAGAATCGGATTATACATATTGCAATTATCAAATTTCTGGTTCCGCCCAGAATTGTTGTGAAGGGGTCAATTTCAGTTAGTCAAGGTGGAGAAAATATCAGTCTCACCGTGCAGAACTCTGTTCAGTTCTCTGGACCATTCAGAACTCTGTTCAGTTCTCTGGACCATTGGCCTCGAATTCCATTACCACTAATGCTAAATTCGAGGTTCGAAGTCCCAAACGTGTGCAGGTACGTTGTTTAGAGCTCTACTTTTTCTTCTGATAAACTGATTTTGAAGTTGTTTCTGGAATCAGGGTGTAAATTAATATTGCTCTTGTTTCTTTATGAATGTTGTATATGCAGATCAAGTTTCAAGAAGGCATAATCGGAACTCCCCAGCTGACGACTCCATAGTGTTTCTGGAAAATGTGGAATTTCTGGGACAAAAAATTGATCTCACTCCTATTAAAGGCTTGCTCACCTCTGTGCAAGACACAGCTTCATCTGTCGCAAAGACGATCTCCAGCCAACCACCATTGAAGATCCCATTGTCATACAGCAATGCAGAATCATGGTTACTCACAACATACCTAGACGACGAACTGCGGATTTCAAGAGGAGATGCTGGGAGCGTGTTTGTACTCGTCAAGGAGGGCAGCACTCTCTTGAACCCATGAACTTGGAGCTAAGATTCCTTTTCTTCTTGGTCTCTATTAAATTGATGCAAGAATTATATACTTATATAGGTAATGATACATTGTTCATAAGACCATTTCTCTGAGGAAAAAAGAATGTCCCGTTGCTTTTCAATGGCGTTTACAATGTAAGAACAAATCAGTGCAAAACTCATGGAAAACTTCTAGCAATTAATGTTCTTTGAATTTGAAAAACAATGAAAACTGGCATACATATATAATGGTTGAAGCAGGAGGCAGTGACTAATTGGTAATTAGGCAATCAATAATGAATTGGCTTAACATATACTATACAGATTCAGGGCATAAAGAATATTTTCTGCCTAAAAAATATTTGAATGGAAAAAGAAAAAACATGAAACACAACATTGACCATATACAAAGCGTTTTCCTTTCCTTCTTTTGTTGTTACAAAGCAATACACTACGGGGAAAGTATGCTCACATATTCAAGAATGTTCAAGTCTTTCCTGCAAGATCTGCCCCAGCTTCATAACAACATTTTGCTGCTCTTCAACTGTGAGGTTTTTCAATATCTGCATGGCGATTAGCACTTGGTAATCGGTATATGTTTACTTCTAAGACCATTTATTTTATGGTGATGGACTGGAGAACAGCTAAGCATGATACACTAAAAGATTTACCTGGTCCAAGATCATTTCGACCGAGATACCTTGACGCACAACAAACGACTGGTGATAGATATATGCAAATACTGCCATCACCATCTACATTAAAAGGTCAAATAAGTCAGAGCTGCATAGATCATTAGAAGCAACATCCTCCACAAAACGTTGATCCATTGAGGACTTTTAATACTTAACAAACCCCCAAAGGATATATATTAGTAAAAGAATTCTAGATCCATCATTCCACTTCTTTTTTTCTCGCATATAAAGACACGGCATTTCATTAAAAATGTCAACTAAGATAAAAAGCCTCAATTTTCTCACCTGGCAATCCATTCTATCTGTAATTCCACCATGTCCAGGAATACTATCACCAAAATCCTACGCCAATATGAAAAAAGTGGGAGTTGACATAATGTACTTTAACCGAGGCTATGCAGAAATTAGAAAAGAGGATAGGGAGGGAGTTAGCACCTTGATCTTAAAAGCTCTTTTAAAACCACTTGCAAAAAATCCCCCAAAAGGTGCTATAATTGATGCAAACAAACCAAAGCATAAAGCATGCCACTGAACAGGCAAAATGGAGATCTCGTTCCAAGGAAACTGCAAAACAAAATGTATAAGTAGTGATAGAGCATTGTTGCTTAGACAATAGCATTTCCAGTTTTTAATGTGATACCTAACTTCTTAACATAACCAACCCATCAGCAACCATATTCATTCTTAATAAAGTTCTCAGCCTTAAAATTTGGCTACAAGACTTAAAAGACCCAAGCACTTTGAGCCGAGGTGATCATCATCAACTGGCATTGATGAATACACTACAAGAATTCATGAATTCAGAGACAATTCAAAAGTCCCGAGCACTAAACCATCCCCATGGGGGGGGGGGATTGGTAGAAAAAAAAAAGCCGCAACCCCTTGGGGTTATCCTGCACTTGGAAGAAGAAGTAGAAAAAGGAATAAATATAGTGATAATTTGATTCTTCGTAGCCATAGTAAATAGGAGAAGTCTCAATAAGAATGCTAGTTAATATGTTATGATATGAATATACCACACCAATTCGTTATGTATAGATGATGAGAATTTCATTGATACAGAGCCAATTCCAAAAGACTTATTGGAGGGTCCCATTGGCAGACCATCACAGTTCAAACATCTGGTCTTTTCTTCCCCTTTAAACAGGGAGTTCAGAACCATCAGACTAGAAATTTAAAGTGACAATTTTTATGGGAAACTTAAAAGTGAAACCCTTTCTTCCAAGAAAATCAAACATTACCAACTAAAACCGAATAATTAGGATATTAAATTCAGAGGATTAAATTAAGCTCACCCTTTGCGGAATCCATTGTGGTAAAATATAATTCTCTGGCTTAAATAATGGACCTGGGTCACATTGAAGCCAACCAGTTGATAAATCCTGCAAGCATTATCCTCACATGTTAAGTTTTCAGGAAAAGGAATAAGTATGCTTCTTGAAGGATCAAATAATATGTTGAATCCAATAATTACCTTTCTTGGACAGGTTAGCCAGTGGAAACGACCCAAGATATTTGCAAGCTGCATATGGAAAAATTCACTCCATGTTTATGAAAACATACTAGAATGAAAATCTATTCATAAAACAACAGGCACATAATACAACTTTCCCAGTTCCACCAAAGGCATGTACCCCCATTGTTGAAGCACAATAAAAATAACATAAATAAAGTAGTGTTACTAATCTACGTGATTCAGCGCCATTAATCAAGGCATTAGCATTGGATCTTTGGATTACAGGTTCAGGATGAATTTTCACGTGAATGCCAAAGAGAACAACACGTTTAATAAATTATTCACATATGATCTCTGGAAGGATGCCAGTCAGTTCACAGCATAAATGTAATCTATTAAACTTGTCCAGGCATATAAAATGTAAATTATGGATCCTCAAGTTAGTACCGTCGAGAAAAAGAAGAAAAAGATATGAATATAGAAATGGCAGGCCCCATAGTGTAACCAATTAGAAGGATCAGTCATGCTAAAATTGATAGATCAGACATGCAAAAAGTAAGAACGGACTGCCACGGCAATAATCTTTTCATAAAGATCCTGATTAACCTGAATTAGTTCATTCTACAGATATGTATAACTAGTGAATTTCTCATCTAGTGATTTGAAACTGGAATAAGATAAATGATACCCTTATCACAAACAAGATGGAGTCAACTCCAATATGGAAATATTATGCTCACCAAAAATGCAGAGATAATAGTTGTAACGGATGCTCCAATAAACCCCTCCCATGTTTTCTTAGGAGATAATTTGATTAATGGGGTTCTTCCAAAGAAGAAACCAAAGATATAAGCAAAAATGTCATTGATAACAATAAGTGATGCTGGAAGAAGAAACCTGGAAAAAAGAAAGTAATTTTGGTTAAGCGAGAAGAAGAATAGGGAGAGAATACAGTCAAAAGTACCAAAAGCATGCAATTAATAGTGTAAATCTTAAGAGGTAACAGCTTACTTCTATTTTGAACCAGAGACCTAATGTCAATAAGGGCTCAAGCAATGCAAGTCATTTATATTAATGAGAAAATTTACCATAATTAGACTTTTTATTTTCCTTTTTTATCTGTGTGCATAAGTATGTGCACATCTGGTACACAGGGAACCTAGGCAGGTAGGATTTAGGAAAGGTGTCTGAGAAAGAAAAGCTACCAGAAAATTCCTTCAAAGATATTGGCCACAGTAAAGGATGACTGTGTGAATACCACAATCAGAATCATATGTGTCCATGCATACTGGCCAAATTGATACTTGTACATCTTCTTCTTCAATGTAAGAATAAACCACATAAAACCTAATCCCCAAAACCAAACAATAATAATGAGGATATCAATGGTCATGTGTAATAATACAGGAAAGGGAAATACAAGGTGCAATCTCTATAAATAACAAGAAAATCATAAAACATATGAGGAAATAACATATTTACGGAAATAGAAAACATCTAGTCCCACTTTGGTCAAAATTGAAATTTAAGATACCAATTGATGAATTCTTGACATAATTCTTCCTCCATGCTTTAAATCAAAAACATAAAATAATATGCTTAACAAACCTGCTATGTACAAGAAGTAGCAGATAGCCATATGATACTTGATAAGGCTGTTAACAAACTGATACAAAAACTTGTCCAAAGTTACAGTATTGACAAGTGGTTGGCTGAGAAGGCGGCCATATACAAAAAACATAGCAGTGAAGAAGAAGTGCCTGTGCCCATAAAACGAAGAACATTCTAATCAGATGAAAGCAAGTACGATTTAAGAGTAATTCCAATGGCACAAAAATCATGGTTTCTGTATGGAAGGTAAAGGCGATAATCTAACCAATTTAATAGCCTAAATCCTGGAAGATGTCTATCTTCATGTGCTTTCCTAAGTAGATTGAAAAGCTCTTTTGCCATAAATATTTGGATAACCACCACCATAGATGTAATATAGAGATGACCCATGTAGACAATTAATGCAAAACCCCCAATCATCCAAACAGTAGAGTATGTTCGGATCCACATTGATTTGTATTTGTTACGGTCACCAACAAGCAAATTCCCACCATTTGCTTTAGGTTCTGGAACAACCTGATAGAATGTTTGAATTTTATGAGGTTGAGGGGGAAATTCCTTCTCTTGCAATGGAATATCTCATGTACAAATGCAACATCGGAAACCATGACCATAGACATGAAAAAGGAACCAAACAAAACATGTTAATATTTGAGTAACCAACCTCATTGGACCGTTTACGGTGCCGAACTCTAGCAGTGGCAGATATTGGCACAGCTGTATGATTCTCCTTCTGCATGGCTCTTTACTTAAATGTCAATTGTCAAATGAAAAACTCACATATATTTCTGGTGCTGGGGAAAATTCCTGCCCTGATACTCTAAAAGAGAAGCAACTGGCACTCACTGAAAGAAACATGAACAGTTGTATTAAGCAACTTACTTAGAAGGAGAGTTATAGCAGTAAAAGGATGAAATCTAGGCAACCATAATTGTGACAAAATTTTCACAGAAAAGCTATAATCAGCTAGGTGCAGAACGCCTGTAAAAAGAAAGCAGCAGATCAAAATCTAATAAATATGCATGCAGCAACAGATTCAGTCTTGACAACCACTTCTACCTTTCCGTTTTCTGAAACATGTTAAACCTAGTGCCTTACATTCACAATGCTCAACCATTAAACAACTAAACAGACATAGCACAGCCAGAAAAGAAGCTTTTTATTCAATATATGCCAGCTTAAAAAGATATGGAAATTCCATCCAGCTCAAAATCATGTACTATATATTATGGCTTTATGTATTATATCACCATCCAAATATTTAGGCTTTTTATTACCTTATAGAACTTCATACTGAAGTCTTCTTTCTCACTAGGTAGTTATTTATACCAATAGAAAAGACCAGTACCGACAGACATTCTCATTGTAAGGAGCTACCCCGTTGCCACCCACCTCCCACTCCCTTGGGAAAAAGTCCAAAAGAGAGAACAAAAAACACCAAGTATTTTTCTTATTCAAAAATGATTTTGGAATCAGGTGCTTAAAGTAATTTTTTAGACAAATAGTGATTATTCCAACAAGTTGAGAGAACCGGAGAAAGTGCAGAGTTGGTATACTTGACAAGACCGCATCTTTATTCCTTCTTTTAGTTAGTCAATATTAGAACCAGAGGGATTTAAATAGCCGCCATTATATAGCGATTTTGACACTGTCCGAAACCGCGATGCATGCAACGGTTATGTCCCAATAACATATGTTTTTTTGAAAAATTCACAACCGCAATAGCATCCGTTATGTTCGCAACCGCGAGCAAGGCTACCAAAAATGCAGGCACAACCGCAATTTAAATCCTTGATTTGGAACCTTTAAAGGTTCAAACTCTAAATAAAAATTAGGCACAAACCATGAAGTAAACTTTACTGAATGACAACTTCTGATTGTGGCCAAACAAGTGTTTTACAGATTTAACGACGACCTAATTTATAAAGCAATTATTTTTAAAATAAAATGCAAGTCAGAAATAAAACGATTGCTAAACCAAGAAAGTAATCAAGCAGTTACAGAATACATATACTACTCCCGTTAGTCTTTTCATATCGAAGATTTAAAATTTATAATTCCAGTTTCCACCAGCAACAGCAAGCTTTAAGGAATAGAACTCTACTCAAACTCTTAAGCTAATTAAAGACAGAAACCTATATAAATGAATCCAATAACACAAACCCAGAAAAGTAAACCAACTAAACTTAAATATGACATAGTAAATAACGAAAATAACCACTCAAAATCAAATCTGAAGCAGAAAAAAAAAAGCTCAATTTCTTGAACCTAAAGGATCGGCAGAAAAACCAGCGATAAGTTTACAGCAGCAAACGTTAAGAAATTAGAAACCTTGGTGCAGCTTTGAGTTGCAGTAAAACTTGGAAACCCAGCAAATGAGAGCAAGCGAAAGAGTGACGAAGAGAATAATAAAAAGTAACGAAAAGGTTGAGGAAGACAGGCGTAAAATAATATTTGACAAATTAAATTTTCCTACTGCAAGGGAACTGCTATAAACACACAACACAACAAAAGATTTATGGTCATATCTACAAAAGACTCAGCGTGATGAGGTGTTATTTACTTTAAGTAAGGTTAAAGGTTCAAATTTTTATATTATAAATTAAAAAAATTTAGTTAGGAAGGTCGTTGACTTATTAAGTCACTACAAAATTTAATTTGAATTAGTCGGTTAATAGTTAGAAATATCGATAGTTAAAAAAATCATGTATTTTAACAGTCTTTTTCAGTTTTCTCTCAACCATAGCAACTTATTTTTTTTCTCTTTTTTGTTTAATTGGCGGCGACACCAGTCTTTGTATTGATTGTCGACCGCCAATAATTCATATTTTATCTGTTTTTGTTTATTTGTCTTATTTTTTTTCTTCGCACAGTTTGTTGCGCTTTTCTCTATCTCTATGGTATTTTTTTTTATGGCACGTCTCTGCCTTATGACACGTTTCTATGGTTATTTTTGTAACTTTTTAGTGTTCGTACGGTTACACTTACAACGCTTGTCTCTGATTCGTAGTTGTCGATGGCCACATAAAGTTTGATCCTTTTTAGGTTGTTTGCCGATATAATCTGTAGCGAATCGTCGTTTTTGACAATAAACGTGAAAGGTTGTTGCCGATTTTGGGAATTTATTCTAATTCGTGTTTTGACAACTCACTATGGACCATTTCTACAATGGATTGTAGAGGTTTTTTTGTGCAAAGAGAAAGTGTCTAATCTGACTGACGCAACACTTACATTTTCTTTTTAGATTTATGATTTTTATATTATTTTTTATGTTATAAAACCTCTATTATATTTATGTTCTGATTTTATTTTATTTATCAATAAAGATGCTTAGTTAATGTGGCAAAAAACCATGTATTTTTTTATTTGGTCAAATTATAGTTTTAGTCTTTTATGTGCATTAGTTTGGGGTTTATCACTTATACTTTAATTTAACATGCTTTGGTCCTTTATTTTTGTAATGTCATCAGCTAATCCAGAAAATTAGTATATCGTCGTTGAAATAGTTTTTTTTCAAATATCATTTTTAGCTCATTATGTGGTTTTTTAATAAAAAAAATTGTGTCAAATGTTTTTACTGGATTAGTTAATTGTTTGAGTTATTTAGACTAATTAAGAATATTATAAAGTAGAGGAACCAAATTATGTAAATTAAAATAAGGAAAAAAAAAACTAAATTCCAAATTTGGTCCTAGCTAGTAGAAAGACCAAACTCAAATCTACCCGTTTTATCTTGAAAAATCGAAAGGCTATTTGTTAGAGTTTGCTTTTTCATCCCCGGTCTGAAACTTTTTTAGGCTAAATATTTAAATAAGGGTCTAAACTTCTAAGAGTTGTTTAGACGAGAGTAATCTATTCAAATAGACTAACAATGACCTAATATTTTTGTATATGCTTAAATAAATGCTTAACTTTTCAAGAAATGCAATAATAAGAGTCTAGTTTTTAAATATGTTCAAATAAAGATCTAACTTTTTGAAAATATTTTTAAATGAGGGCTAAAGTTAAATTATTATTTGAACAAATGGTAAACCCTTATCTGACTATTTTGAAACGCCGTACATTTATATGAATATATTCTAAAAGATTAGACCCTTATTAAACATTTAACCATTTTCTGATATATCCCCATCAAATGATCAAATTTGTGAATGAGATAGTGTTATCTAAAACAGTTGACTGATTTTGATATTGAATGAAAAAATATGTTCATGAAGGAAACACTCATTATTGCCTAACTGTAATGGCTGGCCGTGTACTAAAAACTTAAAGGACAAACCAAAGCTAGAGGCTTTGAATCTAAAAGATAGATTGATTGAAACAACAAGCTCACATGGTACAATCTGTCTCACTTTATATCCTATCCCAGGTTTAATTATTATGATTTTTCTTTTTTTTTCTTGAGTATATTTAAAAGTTGACATCTAAGAACCTATTAGGAGTAAATTTAAGAAAAGAATGGTATTTAAGAAGTAAATTTACCTTTTTCCTTCCCTTTAGATAGTAACTGTTCAAAAAAAATTGACATTTAAGAACCTAAAGAATGGTCCAACCGATAAATAATGATATGTTTCATCCAAATGATCTAGGTTCGAGCATTATGTGTACACGGTATGTGCGTATTATCAAAAGGCTAAGAAAACTAAACAGAGATTACCGTGCAATCATATAAGCATATAAATTTTGAAAATTCAGAATTTAGCCCCTTAAATTTTCAAAAATTTTAATTTGGCTCCCACAATTTTTTTTAAAAAAAATCATATTGAACTTCAAAAATTTTAAATATTTTTAATTAAATATCTCTCATAATTTTTAAATTTTTTTACTAAGCCTCTCAAATTTTCAAAAATTCTAGTTATACCTCAAAAATTTGAAAAGTAAGGTAAATTAATCAATTAGTACAATTTTTAAAAAAAAATCGGTTTTGAACCTTTAATTTTAAAAAAATAGTTTGGCCCTCTCATACTCTATTACCAAGTTTCATCTCTGAATAATGTAAATTTTAAATTGTTCGATGAATTTTAAATTCAACTGTAATATAAAAAAAGAGTGGATGTGGATGGATTTGTTATTTTTAAATAGTGATTGTGGGATAATTATGGCTATTGTTCGACTCGTTATATGGATGCTTTGTAACTTCATTTATAAACTTGCTTTCGTACTCGATTTCGTTATAAAAGAGTAAAAAAATGTAAGCATGCATCGTACAAAAGCTCTAAATTCTTTTATATTTAATATTCATGCTAAATAGTTTTCTTTTACAATCATAAATCATATAAACAGTGACGGATTTAAGTGTAGTTTAGAGTGGACATGTCTTTACTTTAAACTTTCGAAACTTCATACATGTGACTTGAATTTTTTTATTTTTTATAAGTTAACTTTTTTTTTTATGAATTGTGTTCATCCTAAAGTTTTGAGATTTGATGTATGATAGGTTATAATTATATACTCTTTGTTGTGATTAATTCCTTCATATTCTAATTATATTTTGAGCTTAATTGTAGAATTATGTTTGTTTTGATCTAAGATGTGAAATATGGATGCAATGGTGAAAATCGGCTAAAAAGATACTTTTGAGTTGATTTTTACCATTGCATCCATATTTCACATTCTAAATCAAAGCAAACACGATTTTCACAATTAAGCTCAAAATATAATTAGAATGTAAGAAATTAATCAAAACAAAGAGCCAATTTCGATAGGGTTGTCGAAGTCCTGCAAAAATAAAAATGATTTAGCTATACTAACTTATAGCAATAGTGAGATTAGGTCGAATCCCAAAAAAGTTGAAATTAAATCTCAATATTAAAACAACAAAATTAAATTTGGGGGTGTTTGAATTGTTGAATTAAAGATGAATGAGAAAATAACTAAAAGTTGAATATTAAAATTAACAAAAATTAATCTTATCGAACTTTCAATTCAAAGGTGCGATTTTTATCCAACCGTAATTTTAATCATAGGTTTAAATATATGAATTTCTAGTACGCAAGAAATCAGTATACTTGGGGAACACCGCAACAAGCAATTATTCTCCTTTTATAATTGATTAATCTACATGAGGGAACACCACAACAAGTATTCAAATCAAACCTTACCATTAAATAAAATTAATGATAGCATTAGGATTCATAAGAATGACTAAAATAAAACCAATCAAATTAATTTTGTATCTTTACTTCCCTAGGGACTATCATGTGTGATGTGCAGTTTAATGAACATAAAACATGAGTTTCTTTAAAAAAAAAAATTAATGAGCCTCATTAAAAAAAATTTCTAGACCTAAATAAGGGAAAAGAGTGCCCTTATTTATTAAGCATACATAAAACTTACAAGAGGGTTGAAAACACCTTACACTGCACATACAAAGGAAAATAGTCATCTAAATTTTTGTATTCCCATTGTGCAAATTGTTAATCACGAACCCTCTCCCCACATCGTTGTTTGACATCCACAAAAGATCAACTTCTCTGTTAACATCATTCCTTGTTAGTACGTGAACATTTCCATTACATTCCCTAAAAATAAAGTCCGCTTTTCATTGCCATCGACTAACATAAAATCTGCACTTCGCCACTAATACCTCAAAAGTTTTAGGCACTGGTCTAACCTGGTTTATTCAATTTACCGACAGTGCACTGTTAGATTCAATGATCAAAGAAGCATAATTTGCCAACTAGACGAATAAAAGATGTGACAAGCTTCATAAATAGACTGCAATTCAGCACTCGTAACATCTGATACTCCAATGAATTTAGAGAACTTAATCAAAGTCCTATCGGAGTGATTTCGTAGAATTCTCCTGATACCAGCCTCGCCAAAGGACCCTCGAACAGAGGCGTCAACGTTGAACTTGCAAAAGACACTTTGAGAAGCCTCTCATGATCCGCTTAGTGGTTTGACCTTCTGGACATAGCTAATTTCACACAATTACAGGTGTTTGACAAATTCTGTGATAGAAGGACATGATGCTGGTCACTTACATTTAACCCAGAAATCAATTCGTAGTACAACCAGTTCGAATATCTGCTCTACGAAAAGATATTTGTTGTAAAAGACAGTCCCAGATCACCAAAAGGTCTTTCAGATTATGTGGAACTATAAGATGTACATCCCATATTGAGCACCACTTCATCCACATCGACCAGACTATTTCGCAATGACATAAGAGATGACTCATTGATTCACTAGCCTTATTGCACAAGACACACAAGAGGTTGTTAGCACAAGGTATACCCTTTTTTGCGAGTTCAAACCTGGTTGGTATTTTACCATGATGGCTTTCCACACAAAGGCTTCGACCTTTGGGGGCATAATTCTTCCATATTAGCCTCCACACCTTGTCTGTGTTAACCCCAATAATAGAAACACTTGAACAATAAGATTTTGACTTATATAGGCCACTTGAATCGCCAACCCATCTAATTTGATCTGACTCGCCACTTCCCCTAGAAGCTTTTTCCAAACACATCATGAAATTGTCTCATAGTTTTAACTCCCAGTCCAGCAGTGCTCTTCTAATGTCTACTTTCCAGTTTCAAGCTCCATTTATTTTCGAACCAAACTTCGTTACCTTGCCAGCTTTCTTCAACGCCACATTGAAAATTCTCGGGTAAGCCAACTTAAGGGAGGGAACATTGATCCAGTGATCTTCCCAGAAGTTAATGGACATGCCATCTCCAAGAGCAAATATAAAATTCTTGGTAAAGAAGTCGTTAGATGAGGAGAGGGGCAATGTTACATTCCTCTAGACCTATGAGACTTTATTTTTTACTTGTGTACTCAGAAGCATGTTAATAGAGGACAATTCATACTTCTCAGTAATAATTCTTCGCCAAAGGCTTTCTAGTTCAGTCTCGAACCTCCAGATCTACTTGTTTAAGAGAGATCGATTCTTTGTTTTTATATCTACCAAACCCAGACCACCTCACTCTTTTGGCCTGTAGAGATTCTCCCATTTAAGCATGTGGATAGGCCCACTGCTCTTACCCTAAATAAACTTTTCTATGAATTTGTTCAGTTTATTCACAATGGAGTCTGACATTTGAAATAGAGTAAGAAAATAAATAGGTAAACTACATAAAACAAATTTTACCAACGCTATTCACCCTCAAAAGGACAGGGAGATTCCCATCCATCCTTCTAACTTCAACTAAAATTTTCTAAGAATGAAATCCTACATTCAACTGAGTTTCGGCTATGGCTCAAAGGTAATCCTAGGTAGGTAGTGGGGAAGGGATGGAAATCATCTGCCCCAAAGTATGCCCCATTTGTGCCCCACTTTAAAATAGTGCGTTTATGGTTTAGGTTTTGGGGTTTAAGGTTGAGGCTTAGGGTTAGGGTGTAGGGTGTATTTTTTAGGGTTTAGGGTTTGGGGTTTAGGATATGGAAATTAGGGTTATGGGGCAAGATTTAATTTTTAAGTATTTTTTAAGCAGGGGCATAGAAGGAGACATGGTTAGGGGGCAAGAGATTTTTACTCGTGGGGAAGACGCCTTTTGCTGCACTTGATGGATGCAACCTACTCATTGATGCAATTCTCCTTAACATTAATGTCAAACAATCAAGTCTTCTTCATATTTAGTCGTAAGCCAGAACACATTTCGAACAGTCTTATGATTCTTTTGATGTTCTTGACGTTCTCAGTATTTGCCTTCGAGAAAACGATCATGTCATCTGCAAATTGCAGATGAGATATTGTGAACCCATTACTTCCCACCTCAACCCCTGCAATTAGGGGTGTTCAAAAATACCCGGCCCGAGCTACCCGACCCACCTACCCGTCTACCCGATTTAATTTTACCGGGTATTTATATTAAAGTACCCGATTTTTTCAGGCCGGGTACCCGACCCGCAATTTTTTCGGGTAGTTGGGCCGGGTCAGGGCCAAATTTTTTTTATAACCGGGTACCCGACCCGACCCGCTAATTTTAATATTTATATATTTTATATTTTAATCTTATTATTTTTCCTTAAAAATTAATTTTAAACCCCTAACTTCTTTTTGTATTTGTATTATATACTTTTAAGTTTATAACTTTTTAAAAATATTTATATTAATTTGTCAATATTAGAGTCGAAAAAAATCATAATCGAGATTAATATTTTTAATACCTTCTTTTGTCGATACTTTAATATATATACATATATATCTAAATATTTCTCTTTTAAAACTAACCACAAATCAATAATTTTAGTGTTTGAAATATATATCATGGAATTTTATGTGTTTCTTATGTATTTTTAAAAAAAAATAGATTTAAAAAATATAAAAAAAAATTAAACGGGTACCCGAATTTTACGGGTACCCGATTTGCGGGTACCCGGTTCTTATGGGCCGGGTCACGGGCCGACTTTTAGGTAGGGTACCCGAAAATCCGTGTACCCGGATATGAACACCCCTACCTGCAATATACTCTATTTCCACTACCTTATGAATTAAAAAACTTAGCATTTCGCCCACAATATTGAAAAGGATAGGAGATAAAGGGCACACCTGATGGAAACCCCTCTTAATAGAGAACATGTTGGATGACACTCCATTAATTAACACAGAAATAGTTGTTGTAGAAAGGCAAATTCTGATCCATTTTATCCATCTTTGCTGGAAACCCATACTGTAGAGAGTGAAGTGAAGTCCAGAAAATTCTAGTCAACTGGATCGTATACTTTCCTGAAATTTGCCTTGAACACGATCACCTCACGCTTCTTTCATTTTAGCTCGTCCAATACCTCATTTCCAATCATTCCACAATCAGAGATTTGTTTATCTAGAGTAAAGGCAAATTGGTTCTCTCCGACCACCTTGTCGATGCAGGTTGCTAACCTTCTCGATAATACTTTGACCTCAATTTTATACAGACTGTTAACCAGAGAAATTGACTTGTAGTCTTCAATAACCTCATGAGAGTTTTTCTTAGGAATTAGCACAATGAAGGAGTGGTTAATAGACAAGTCGTTCAGCATGCCCTTATAGAAATCCTCCAGGAAAAACATAATCTTATATTTAAGATATGGCCAGAATTTTTAAAAAAACCTAGGTTGAACCCGTCAGGTCCTGGGGACCTATTTTCCTCTACAGAGTTTATCGCTGCCCACACTTCCTTAGTCGAGAAAGGTGCTTCTAGGAACATAATCGATTTCGCAATGATTTGGTTTGGCCTTGCTGGAAACCTCTTTACCGGGATAGTTTGCACATTGTTGTAGATTTTGCTGAAGTGCTCTACAAATGCATCCAAGATAGCATCATGCCCCCTCAATTACAGAATCACCCGCCTTAATACTACTTACATGGTTTCTGCGATGTCTCAAAGTCGCCGAGAGGTGAAAAATATTGTGTTTTTATTTCCTTCCATAAACCATCTAATTCTGGATTTCTGACTCAACTCTCTTTCATCTCTCCTATATCTATCCCATAATGACGACTTTAGGGACTTGATCTCACTAGCATGCTTCTCATTATAGCCATCGGCTAATATGACTTTTTCTAGGTTAGAAATTTTTCTCTCCAAAGTAGCAATAGGCTCCCCATCTTTAACGCGCATAGTCTTCACGCAGTCCTTAGATTTCCCTTTGATTTGACTCAAGGTATCTCCAATCTTACTTCTATTGCAATTGGAGACCATTGATTTTACCATAGAAGCAAAATTAGGGTCATCGACCCAGTGGGAGAACCATTTGAAAGGCTTAGGACCCCCACTACTCAAAACTTCCTTCAAGAGAACATAAGTGTGATAAGATAAACTTCCCGGTAGAGAACTTTGTTGTATTTTAGGATATCAGGTCAACACTTCTGGTGACAAGAAAAATAATTTGCTTGCTGCCATAGCTAGCCTACCCCTGAACCAAGTAAATACACAGCCAACCATCGATAATTTAATCATATCGTTCACCTGAATGAAATTCTTAAAATTCACTATCGAAGCATATTTACTATTGATCCCTAACTTCTCCTCTATAGATAATATCACGTTGAAATCTCCACCAACCACAACAGAAACTTGTAGAGAAATAATACACCCAGTTAAAAATTTGAAAAAAAAAATCTTCCTCTCTGGAAAATCATTTGACGCGTAAATGTTCAAGAAACCCACTTTCTCACCCGATACTAACAGCTTCCCAACTAGGATAATAGCTTTGTCATACAAAACACTATGTTCCACACTGAAAAAATTCGTGTCCCACAGAGATATGATCCCCCTAAAGCACCCGTTGAGGGAGAAACCTCACAACCTCCCAAAGACGACCCTTTTAATCTCGTGAGAACCCACGGTTTAAAGATATATAGCTTCGTTTCTTGAATAAACACCACTTGAGCTTTGGTGTTAGCAATGACTTTCGCCATCGCCCTGACCTTCTCAGCCCTACCCAACCCTCTCACGTTTCAAGATATAAGAGAAAAGTTATAAGAAAACAAGAAATTCACGATAAGCGAGGACAAAATCACGACTTACAGAGCAAAATTCGTAGTCAACAACCGCTCTTGCCCTCCAGCTCCTTCAGCCTAGCCACCACCTCTTCATTTGGAGCATCAAATTCAAATCCCAACCTCTCACTAGCCTCAAACGTAGCTATGGCTTCATCTGCGAAGACGAAACAGTCCCAGTCTAAAAAATAAGGGCCTCGCTGAAATAGGGGATTTATGTTTGTTTTGATTTAGGACAGATCATTCATAAAAATAAGGCATCAATTTAATCAATATCAAACATTCATAAAAATACGAACAAGAAATAAAGATTACTTGGATTAAAGGGGAAATACTAGTTTAGTACAAGAGATGATAAAGAAGAAGTGTTGTAAAAGATGAGATTGTTTCTAAAAGGGTTTAATAAGCTGTTTATATAGAGAGCAAAAACCCAAACCTAAAAGTAAATCTCCTTTAACTGAGTTTTAATCCAGTAAGGAAAGATATAATAAAGGGGAATCTAAAATAAAGTCCTAATTAATAAAAAGAGATTGATTCTTGGTTCAATACTTCCAAAATAATGAACACATCGATAAAAGTGGGCTTCATCTCAGATTTTGATTTTAAAAAAATGGATTCTTCATGTCAAACATCAGCCTCACATCAGTTACAAGGCGTGGTCACGCCTTATCGAAGACGAGCTTCTGCATAGTTCTACTTTTTCCACACGACTTGATTTTCAAATGGGAAGCTAAAAACATGATTTTGAGTTGATTTTCACCAATGCATCCATATTTCACATCCTAAATATAATTAGAATATTGTCACGTCCCTAGATTTCTGACCCGGCGGACGTGCGGCCTTAGGCACCTTGGTGTGTGCGTGGAGCCTAAGTTAAGCCTGACGATCTAGGCGAAAGAGCATGGATCCGTGCGGAAGACGTTTTAACACAATGAGTGACGGCCAAAGAAAAGTATTGTGGGGAAAAGCCGGGCGAATGCCCGGCACCTTTTATTGAACTTAACGAAAATATGGCTCAAGGCCAGAGAACAACTGAAAGAAAGAAAAAGATGAATAATGAGGTGGGGGTAAGCCTCCTTAAATAGCCCCTCTAGTCCTAATCCTACTCTAACTAGGATAAACTAATGTTATACTCCCTCAAGGAGATGTATTCCTTGTCCCAAAAGGATTCGTGGCCCCTAACCTCAAGGAAGGCCTTACTTGTGCAGAGATGAGGCTCAAGGCCCCGTGTGTGGACCCTAGGGTGCGTCTGGCTGGCCCTGCCCAGCCCCTCTGTGTGCACTGTCGTCGGGACCCTAGGGTGCAGCGTGATCGGCCCTAGGGTGCGGCGCGATCGGCCAGCTCAGTCCTTGAGCGTCGGCCGCTGTCGGGACCCTAGGGTGCGGCGTGATCGGCTTGCCCGGTCCTTTGGTGTCGGCCGCTGTCGGGACCCTAGGGTGTGTCGGACTCAGTCCTCTCGGCTCCTCGGCGCGGGCGGCTTTCGGCACCCTTGTGTGCGTGTGCATCGGCCTTGATGGTGCAGCCTTAGGCCCCCACGCTGTGCACCCGTGGTGCCGGTCCTTAAGCCCTTCGGTGTGCACCCGTGTTACCGGCCCGTAGGCCCCTTGGTGTGCACCCGTGGTGCCGGCCCTTAGGCCCCTCGGTGTGCAACCTTGGTGCGGCCCTTTAGGCCCTTTGGTCCGCACACCCAGCCCCATAGGTTGCAGATGCTTCTCGTCGATGTGGTGGAATGTACGCACGAGTTGTGGCCCTCTCGATCTTCCCCGTGTTATGCCCCTTGGTTGGCAACCCTTGGTGAGCACACACTCGTTCTCTCGATGTGTTGCTCCGTCCCATTGGCAAGCCCAATGCCTTGGTGTGGTCTGGTGCTTCAGTTTCGGGGAGGTGTTTTTTGAAATCAGTCCCTTTTGCCCCTTGATGCGTAGCTTGATCGGGTCGAAAAAATTGGTACGTGACAATATGAAAGAATTAATCACAACAGAGAGTATATAATTATAACCTACCAATGTGTGTCCACCCTCAACAATATTTATTAATAATTATAAAGATAATAACAACTTTTAATATTTAATATTATACATCTACAATGAAAGGGAGAGGTTGGTGTAGCATAATGTGATAATGAGAATTAATGATGGTAAATTTAATACATATGTATCGTTCTCACTCTATTATCATCGTTAACGGTACATTTTGATAAGAGAATTGATTATAATTCTTTTTCTTGATTAGTATTTGACTATTTCCTAAGGAATCATAAGTATCACTCAAAACATGGAAGAATAAATATGAATATGATATTTGCTATTGAATTTTGAAGTAAACTATACAGAGGAAGAGCACATGGGCCTAAAGAAGAGACGATAAATGAGTTATAGTCCCATTCCAATCATATAATTATGCTAAGCAATAAGTATAATTTGAACAAAGTAGAAGCTTCTTTGAGAGTTAAAACAATAAAACTCATTGCATCAAATTTTCAAAGGTTTTAATCATCTCTAGCCTGGGTAAACTCCAAGGGAAATTACAATTTTGCTTTACGAAAAAACCATGGATAGGGACAAAGAGACAAAAGAATTTACAGGGTTCAAAATACGATACATTGACAAATCAAATTTGGTACATCAATTACGAGGCAGATAGGAGTTTCATTCCAATTTTTATTATGTTGGCCGTATTTTAACCGCATTCTAAAGATGTCGCATGTAATCGTATGTGGCATATCCATACTCACATAATGACAAATGAAAAAGAAAGGTATGGATGGACTTTGTTTAATCACGATTCCTTTTCATATATTTTTCAGAATCTTTTCACGATGCTTTCAAGGAAAGCTCAAGTTTCCACATGCTTCCAATTACATTAAAGGGTTTTGATATTTAGTGTTTTAATATCATTACTTTGGCATTTAAAATCACAATATTCTAGTATAAATCGATGCATCCGTTGTTATAGTTTCAGGGATAGACTTAAGAGGGCCGGAGGGAGGTGATCGCCCCTCCTAAAAATTTGAAATTTTATATGATTTATATATATATTTTTTAAAAGTATGTACTTAACCCTTATTGGAATGGTATTTGTTAGTAGTAATTAACCCAATGAGCCGTGCATGGAGCACGCCAGTGCCCAGGGCCAGGCCTTCAAGAATTGGGATACTCCAAATGGCAAATGCTTTGACGGTTGAAGGGACATTTATTTTTGGGCTCACACTAATCATTCCATCCTCTCACTATGTTGGTTGGTTTTAGTGTGGGAAGATGTTCGGACAAAATTTGGGATAAGAATTTAGAGAAAAAATTAAATTTTTTAAAAATCTGAAAGCTTAAGTTAATTTTTTTTATAAAATATTAAGTTTAACTAAAATTTTTTAATAATTTTGAGAGGTTTAATAAGAACTTTTGAAAATGATGAGAAGAAATTTAATTAAAAATACTCAAAATTTTTAAGTTTAATATGAATTTTTCAAAATATTAAAAGAATTAAATTAAAATTTTAAAATTTTAGGGCCAAATTTTAATATTACCAAAACTGTGGGCCCCCCTAAGTCCTTATGCCTTCCGGCCTTAATGCCTTTCCCCGATGTGCTTAACAAACACTTCACTTAGCTCTATCTCTTTCCATTCTTCTCTTAACATATATATATATATATATATATTGCTTTTCTTGTGCCGTGACAATGGGTATTCTGAAGATGGCGACGGCGGTGGTTGTCATTGTAGCCACCCTTAGGAGAAAAAATGGGATAGGTTTGGGGTGTGGCTAAAAGACGACAAATTTTAAAATTTGTTCTCGAACTGAAAATGTTAGACTTCTTGATAACATTTTCGGTTATTTTTTTTAACTTTTTTTTGTAAGTATCGATACTTATTTTATAAGTTTCAATAATTTTTTAGTTTGAGAGAAAATATTATCAAAAAGTCTAATATTTTTAGTTTAAAAACAAATTTTAAAATTTGATGTCTTTTAGCCGCATCTTAGACATGTCGCACGTTAGACTCGCGCGAAAAAATGACTGGAGCACAAGAGCACCATGTAGTTGGAGGTGACCAAGGATGGGTCCTCCGGTAGGAGCTTCAGTATTGGAGACAAAACCTGTAGGGTTTTGTTTTACTCTTCGTTTCTAATTAGCTTAGCATAGAAACATAACAGCTCCGTTCAACTTTTGATTATATATAGTACAATGATACATTAATTAATTTTTGTTTAATTTTGTCGGCTTTAAAAAAAATCAAATCTTCTTACTTTGCATAAATATACATACTGTATATATGTCTGTGGTTTGATGAAGAAAATGTGAATGGATGGAGCTGAAAGCTTCAGGAATGAAAATCATATTTGGAGGAAATCTTGAGAATGCTTCATTTTTAGTACTTTCCATTGTTAAGTCGTAATCTCATATCTCCATTTCAACTTGTGGAAGGGCCTGCAGAAGTGATGTCCAAACCTGTAAGAAAAAGTTTGAACTTTGAACTGCTGCCCAACACTCTCTTTAGCAGAAACACATTAATATTGTTCCTTGCAAAGCATAAAAAAATGCCACAGCGTCTACCACGTTTGAAAAAATATATCTAACATGTGAGAAAAAGGCAAACCTTTAATTCGCGGCTGATATTTACAGGTAAACCTTTCTGGTATGTTATACTTAATGGGAAAAGCCAATACCCAATAGGAACAAATAAAATAATTTGTAATAATAGCAATTGGGGCGTTCCGAGAATCGAACTCGGGACCTCTCGCACCCAAAGCGAGAATCATACCACTAGACCAAACGCCCAGACGGTTAGTGTAGCATACATATAACTAATCAATGTTCTATTCGTGTTAATAGTATTCTTATTGGGTTGTAAATTTTATCCTAATCAATGCTTGTTACGCTCTAACATTTGCCGGCAGGGTCAATCACAAAATGGGGTAGTTATGCGGTACGGCATGGTACGATGCACTAACTAAAAATGTTATAAAATTTAAAACATGAAAGTAAAAATGTTATACTGTTTGATAATATTTTTTGTACTTACAAAAATTTAAAATGTTATCAGAAGCAGTGAAAGTTTCGATACTCAAAGTTAAAGTTTTGATACATATCACTAACTAAAAATATTATCAAACACTAGTGTAACATTTTTGATTCTAGATTTCAAATCTTATACCATTTTTAGTTGGTGTCGCATTGTAATTATGTCGTACTATACTGTATGTTAGACACTTCCCACACAATGTTAACAAGAGGCCAAAATGTTTGAAGCAAGCAAGCGAGTGTCCCCTATGTTCAAGGTTAAAGATCTGCTTTTGTACTCAATTAATGAAATAAAACAAACGTAGAATCTAAAGAATAGTATCAGTAGTAAAAAAAATGGTGTAATCTATCTGTATGGCTCGAATTTAAATTTAAATAGTTTGTTTCATAGATACAAATTATATAAAAATGAATAAATAAAACAAAGGTGGTCCAAGAGGTTGTTGGGGCACATGGTCACAGTAGGGTTCATGATTAAAGTTGTAATGCATTTGCTAAGTTGGCTACACGGCAAAACACATGGGAGCTTTGGAATTTTTCTTTTTGGCCCTTCGGTTCAAAAGGGAGTGAAACTTCCCAATTTCCCATTATGAAGAAGAATATGTGGGCTCCACTGTATTATTAGGCTATAATTTAGTGTAGTTTAGGTGTTCAAATGGTCAATTTAATTAATAATCAAACTGACTCGACATTAATGGAAATAATTAATATTTTAAAAAATTTAATCATTAATCCAATTAAATTTTTATGAAAATATTTAAGCAAAATGAATTTAAAATGATTAATCCAGTCATCTTCGATTTAAATAAAATTTTAATTATTTTCATTTTTATTTCGAAGAGTTCAAATTAATTTATAAATTAAATTGGCAGGACACATTTAGACATTTTAACAAGAACATTAATTAAATTGAAATGAAACATGGCTAATGGTTATTAATGCATCAATATTGTTGATTGATTAAATTGATGGTGCACATCTACACCAATTTAAATTATTATTATTATTTTGATTGGGTTTAATGGTTTTAAAATCTTTAAATTTGAGTTTTACTAATTGGTCGAATGATTAAGGATACTCATATTTATTTATCTTGTATGATTTCAAATTCTGAAATTTAACTTGAAAATATAAATACCTCTCTACTTATAAAAAATATCTTTAAGTTTAATGGTTTTAAAATCTTTTAAGTTTAGGCATTATGATTAAGGTTATTATTCTATGCATTGGCAAGGAAAAAATATTCCACTAACATACTTAATTTTATTTTAAAAATATAAATTTAAATCTCTAACTTTAAACAATAAATTTTAGCCCTAAATTCTATAACTTAAATTCTAACCATAAATTTTAAATTCTAAACTTTAAAACATAAACATATAAACTAAACATTTAAATTTTAAATTTAACACACTTTGTGAAAAAGAAATGTTTCATCATCAATGGAAGAAATATTTTCTCTTAAATTAATGAGTTTTAACAATGTACTTTGAGTTTAGAAATATATATTAAATCAGTTGAAAAAAAAGAAACATATATTAAATAATTTAAATTTTTGGTTAATTCATTTAACTAATGGATTTAGAGTCGAATTGATCAACATTTTCAAAAATCCTTAATTAGTTCTATCAAAATAATTTAAATAATAAATAACTGATCGATTAAATGAATTAATTTTTTTGAACAAATTAAATGAATTAATTCGATTGATACAAAATTATACATACCCTGAGCCTCAGCCCCTGGGTTAAGCTTAGGCGAGATTTTTGTTGTGGGGGCATAGTGCAGTTATGAATGAATTAATTATGTTAGATGTCCTCAAATTATAGTTCGGGTTCAAAAATTAGTTTTTAAACTTTAAAAGCACTGAGATATCAAAATATTATTTTGTATCAATTAAGCCTTCTACAGTTCTACTAGCTTAGTTGTTAATTGAAGCTTTGAATACTATATTTAAAATACATTAATATAAGAGTTTTATTTTGATGCACAAGCTGTGTAAATTTTTTTTACACAATCCTTTTATAAAATTTAAAATCTAAATCACAAACCCTAGCAACCTAAACCCTAAACCCTAAGCCCTAAACTCTAAACTCTAAATTCTAACCATAAACCTTAAATTATATACCCTACATACTAAACCCCTAAACCCTAACATAAAACATTAAACCCTAAACCCTAAAATTAAAGGGCTTGTGTAAACTAAAGTTTACACAGCTTGTGCATCAAAGTATTTTCCTTAATATAATATCAAATATATACATATATATATTGGGATAGAATCCAGTTACACAGTTTAAACTCTTTAAGTTTTACACGTTTTTATCACTTTGGAAAAAAAAGTAAAGAGTTAATCTCAACCATCAATTTTCCTCATCCAACGATCCAAAAAACGTGTAAAACTTAAAGAGTTTTACACTGTTTAAGTTGATATTAACCTTATATATATATTCAACATGTGAAAAAAGAAACAAGCTTAATTTCTACACTTGCTTTGTCATTTTCTTAACACGTATGATATATGTTGTCCATTCGATAGGTACAAATATGCTTAAATTTTGATTTACATGTTTTAAACATAAAACATACTACACATCATATTTAAGCTAGAATATAAGGCCCAAGCTAACAAGAAAGATAACATAAATACGCACGATATTCTTGGAGGATTTAATTAAAATGTTTTGAGGTTCAAAGATCAATTTAGAATCTTGACCATAGTTTAGGGGCATCGGATGAATTAGCCGTAAAAGTATACCAATGGCTTAGAATTGAAGAAAAAAAGAGGGAAAAAAATGTCTTGAATCAAAAGTCAAAGTTTTTGTCCAACCAAAGATGCCCATCTTCTTTACCATTATTTCTTTAACTTTATTTTTCTGTTTTTCCTATGGTTTGCATGAAAATCATTAAACTTCATTGTATAGTTTAGCCTACAAAACGAGGCTCCTGTGTTGCCTGGGTGAGTTAAGGCAAAGCAGGTCCATAATGGTAGGCATAGAATTAAAATGATTAACCAAAAATGTGTTGTAAGCATCTCTACAGCTAGATTATTCAAATTCATTAGAGCAAGAGGAGAGAGAAGAGAAGGATATAAAAAAATATTGTGTGCTTGAAGATTGGACAAAAATAACACTTTAAATTATACAACTGGGCCGTTGAATAACTCGGTGCAAAGAGAGAAAAAAATCAAAACACATTTAGATCTGAAACCATGGCATTTGCAGGAACAACCCAGAAATGCATGGCTTGTGACAAAACTGTGTATCTGGTTGAAAAGTTAACCGCTGACAACCGGGTGTACCACAAGGCCTGTTTCAGGTGCCATCACTGCAAAGGTACTTTGAAGGTAAGTGTAGTGCTGTGTTATCACATTTCTACTTTTGAATGTGGTTTCTATCTGTGCCACTTCTTTTTGCTGCAAATACCATAACTTTCCCATTTCTATGTATTGCCATGTACATCCCATTCGCAGCTTGCCAACTACAATTCTTTTGAGGGAGTTTTGTACTGCAGACCTCATTTTGATCAACTTTTCAAAAGAACTGGCAGTCTTGACAAAAGCTTTGAAGGTGCTCAAATTCAGGGTTTTTCAAATAGATTCCAACTACTATTGGCTGATTTTCATATTCGATTTCGATTTCCTTTCTAGGTACACCAAAAATTGCAAAGCCAGAAAAACCAGTTGATGGTGAGGTAAATTTCATTGAACTTGCTATGCTTGATTTTTATATACAAGTCCTTATGTGGGAGTTAACATATTTATGATCAACCATGATTACGATATGAGCTTTTTTGAACAGAAACCTGCAGCAACTAAAGTGTCTGGCATGTTTTCTGGAACCAGAGATAAATGTTTTGGCTGTAAAAATACGGTATATCCAACTGAGAGGGTAAGATTTTAGAATAATGTTATGCTAAAGTAGTAGCTTTTGGCGTCTGTAAAAATTTGTTTTGTTTTGTCGAAAGGTTACAGTGAACGGAACTCCCTACCACAAGAGTTGTTTCAAATGCACACATGGAGGATGTGTGATCAGCCCTTCAAATTATATTGCACATGAAGGCCGACTTTACTGCAAACACCACCATGGCCAGCTCATCAAGGAAAAGGGAAACTTAAGCCAGCTCGAGGGCGAGAAGGAGAAAGTTAACGCAACCGAGGTTGCTGCTGAATCTTAATCTCTGTCGTCAATGTTTCGCCCTTTCTTCCATATATTCTATATTGCTATCCGGTTCAAATGTCCTGCATGCTCAGTTCAAATGTGTTTTTTAAAAGACTTGAAGACATAAATTTGTTGATAATTAATTCAAGTGTTTGGCTATTGTTTGTTATATTTGAATTCTATAGTGCAGCATCTAGTAAGAATATTTGCTTACAAAAACATTCATACTGTCGTGAAGCTCAAACAAGGAAAGTAATGGAGAATAGAGAGGAAGTTAGGGGTTTCAAAGGCCAAAGTTTTAAACTGCCACAAAGATGTAGTTGTTGTACAACAAAAAATAGTGTCAGCAAAAACCTATGACATCTTATATGTGTTTAAAATCCGACATTTGCCTTGAGAATATAATTATCTCTTTGCCCAATAAAAATAGTGCCAACAGCAAAAGATGCGCAAAGTTAGAAATGAATATGTGCACAAAATGTTAGGAAATTAGGTCTGCAGCAAGAACTTAGTTTCTTATTGTTCTTCCAGTTATTGGTTTGATTCAAGAAATTCAAAGGAAAAAAAAAACAGGGTGAATGTTAGGACATGATTAGTTAGAAATTAATTAATTATTAGTATGTTAATTAGCTTTAATTTTTGTTAATATCAGTTGGGTTGTTGTAATCTGCTAGAGAATGGACTATATAAACATTCTCAATGTATTGGGTCAAGCACCCTTTTTGATATCAGAATCTATTTCTTAATAAATTATATTTACGTTTTTAGTCATGTAAAATAACCCTAGCTGTTTCTACGCTCCTCTTCTCCTCCGTTCGCCGTCATTCTCCTATTATGGCCATCATGCCTGAGTTCTCACACAAAACCACCACTAGAAATGTAAATCATATTAACAAGAAATTTGTTGAATCAAGAGAAAAATCATTTTAGAAGACACATTTTAGGTCCACGATAAAATGTGTCATAAAAAATCTAATCCCAACATTCCATTTGCTGGATATCATGAATCACTAACTGATTTGCAGATTGTGAACCAGTAACAGAGAAACAAAAAGATGAACTAACAGAAATTGAAGAGGAAAAAGGAGAAGAAACGACAAACAATTTTTAATTGGAAAAGAATGTAAAATTAGAGAAACTTTTTCATTCATAAAACGTACCCAGGCCCAATATCACACTGATATTTATAGGCCCAAACTCTGATAGCTGGGTATAAAGCCCAAGCAGTTACACAGTTACAACTTAATTACAAATTAGTTAGACTGATTATAATATCATTCTTACTGTTCTTCTAATTCTTGAGATGTAGACCGAAAAACATTTCCACTGTTCTCCTGGTGTTAGGCATCTGGCAATGTCTTAACCCCAAGACGAGAGCGCATAAAGCCAAAGGAACTAGGAGGGAAATGCTTTGTAAAAATATCAGCATATTGTTCTTCTGAGGAAACAAAATTGACTAACAACTGACCTAATAAAACTCTCTTTCGAACAAATAAATGAAAATCTCTATATGTTTAATTCTAGCATGATGCGTTGAATTAGCTGTCTTGAACACCATAAACGAGTTGTCACACCAAACAGTGGGCGTGCCTTGAAGAAGAACACCTTCAGCCAACAATTGTTGAATCCAAATTAACTCTGAAATAGAGTTGGCAACATTCTAGTATTATGCTTCAGAGGTTGACCTGAAGACTGCACATTGCTTTTTCGAGAACCAAGTAATGGGATTCTCCCCGAGATTGTAACACCCGTGTTTTGGGCCTAGGAGTTAACCGAGTTATAGTTCGAGTTAAATAAAATTTAATTAAAACAATCCAACTTCAAATAATGACCTAATTGGGCTTTAATAAGAAGGGAGGGACCTATGTTGCAATTTGACCCAAATTTTCAAAAGCAATACCACTTTATCAAAAAAGTTGTCTTCCCTTTTCCCATTTATCCTTTCTCACGTTGGAAACCATATCCCCTCTTCAAAACCCTCTTTTTCATTCAAGTTACTATTCCATTCATTTCCTTCTTCAATCCAAGGTGTTTTTCAAAGGTAATTGTGTTTTCTTAATCTCCTCTTTATCCCCTATCCAATCATTGTCTTAGATTTCAAAAATATGGGGTTTTGGAAATTAGGGTTTATGTTAAAGTTTGGGTTTTTAAAGGGGTTTTCCAATTGGTTTTGATAAATTGAGTTGGGGTTTTAGTTAATCTTGTTAAAAGGTGTAACATATATCAATTTGGTTGAATTTGGATGAAAATTCGTAGTGGGTTCTTAGGGCAATTTTTGAGGTATTAAAACTTGGGTTTTTGGTGGGTTTTATGTTGAAATTGAAGGGCTGATGGTCTACCTATGTTAGAAGGGTGATTTGGGATGTTTTGGAAGTCATTTGGGTGTTTGGAAATGGGTGTTTCAGCCAAGGGTTATTGAAGTACGAAAATTGGGTTTTTGAGATATTATGTGGTTTGGGAATTTGTGGAAATTGGGTTGTGTTTGCAAAGTAAGTTGATGGTTGAGTTTAGCATTGAATTGTGAAGTAATGTATGTGTTTTGTTTGACTAGAAGCAAGAGGAAACGTTGAGGAGGCTTTGGGACCGAATCCGGGTTCGTAGGAGGATTGGTTCGAATTGCTAAGGAAGGGCGGTGAGTGGTCTTAACTTGTTTTAAAGTTTGGTTCGAGCATGAGTAGTGTGTGTGTGTAAAGTGTGCTTGGTAGGCCACTTCCTTATAACCCAAGTAGTTAATTTAGTCTTCTTTTCCTTAAATGCCAATGTGCTTAATGACTATGCTCTTGTACCTTTGATTATATGGTGCATGTATATATGTCATGATGTGGATATATGCGATGAGCATGAGTGTGGTTGATGATATGTGACTGATGATGATAATTGGCACTAAATAATTACCGGTTGTAAATGATCGATCATTAAGATAGTGTGCACACAAATTGAGGCAAAACGTACGTGGCCTTGATGGCGTTAAGTCATCAAGGAGGAGTACGGTGATGTAACATTCCACCGAAAGCTTTTATTTATTTCTACAAGATGATGAGTGGAATCCCATCCGTAGGGCATGTGGCGATGAGTGGAATCCCGCACATGCAAGGTCCGGTGATGAGTGGAACCCTATCGAGGTAAAGTGTTGTCGAGGTTTAAATCCGCACAATTGAGGTAATTAAAGTGGCCAATTAAACTTGTTCATGTATTGTGATTATGATGATGGTATATGGTTGTGGTATATGCTGTTGTTGCATGATGATTATTATTGATGTTTAAGCTTGATAGGATTGAGAGACCATATATGCCACTTGAAAGACTAGCTAGGTCTACTTGATTTTAATGCCCATGCTTGATGTATGTGAGACTAGGATTAATGTGCTTGAACCCTGCATTATTGATGTTTTTCGTTTTAAAGCACCCTCACTAAGCTTATAGCTTACGCTCTCTATGTTCAACAATGCAGATCATTAGCGTGGTGTTAGCTCGAGGCAAGGCAAGAAGGGCTTTCCAAGTTGTTGCTCAAGTATGGTTAATTTTGTAGTAGTTAAGCAATGTGGCAATAGGGTGTGTTTGTATGAGCTTGTATGACTCATTACATATGATGGTGTTTTGATTTGATTATGGATTGTAAGCATGTAATGCTATGACGAATGTTTTGGTGTGTGATGGCATGCGTTAGAGTGTTTAGGTTGCCTTGTGTATGAGTGCAAACCTTTCAAGATGTCTTGTTCCCTTTAAGACCATTTGAGCTTTTATGTATGCATAATATTGCCTAAATTGCTCTTTAATTAGAATGTTGTGTTTGAATGCTTTAATCCATGTTTGAATGACACTCTTGGCTTAAATATGTGTGCTTGCATGTTCGTGCATGCTTAGGTGAGTCGAGAAATGCATTTAGAGTCGTGTTGGGGTAGTTTAAGTTGAAATTGAGGAATTGCAGTGCAGGGGGTATCGATACCCATAGCTAGGGTATCGATACTGTCTTTCCCAAAGGCCTCAGATTTTGCCTGGGGTATCGATACCCTAAGGGTATCGATACGACGATACCCTCCAAAGTTACTGGAATTTTGAGTGAGAGTAGTGCGTATCGATACGGGGTTCCCGAGTATCGATACGAGTCTACTCTGTTGACCAAGGAGGGTTGACCGAGAAAGGGGGTATCGATACCTCTAGTAAGGGTATCGATACGGCCTTCTCGTGGTTGACTTCTTGAGTTGACCTAGAAAGGGGGTATCGATACCCCTGGCAAGGGTATCGATACTGTCTGCCTGTAAGCTTAAAAATGGACTGTTTATGCATGGCCGGGGTTCGAATGTGTTTTCCTTGTATGTTTCCGCTGTTGTGAATCACTTAGGGTTTAACCATCCTCTAGACAAGATTAAAATAAAAAGAAAAAAATAGGGTTGCTAACCGAGGGGGAATCCTTTGGGTTTCGCTTCGGTTTTCCCCGTGTGGCTCACTCGGACCGGTCATCCAGCCAGACCGGGACGAGGGGGTTACATTTGTTGGTATCAGAGCCTGAGGTTACCGAGACCTCGGGCAAGTAAGTGAGGTAAGTTTAATGTGTTAAATGCTTGTGTTGTTCGATGCATGATTTGCCATGAATCCTTGATGCTTGATTGATCGTATGATGTTTTGAATGCATGAACTGTTGAGTCTGGTGTAGAGTGAGTGCCCATTGCTACTATTACTTAATTTAAAAAGATTTTTGGAAAGAGGAGTACTTGAGCACTATTGGACCCTTGCTTTGGCTAACGTAATCCTATTTGTTTGTTGTTGTAGTTTAAACCTTGCTAGCTAAAGCATGAGACCCCGTGGGAGGCCTAGGATGGTTCGACCGGAACCACAGGCAGAGGCTCCGAGAGTTGAGCCAGTTGTGAGTGTTGAGGCTCAAGTGGGAGAGCCAATGGTTGGAGTTGGAGCTCCTCTACCACCACCACCTCCTCCACCCAGAGTAGGAGGTGAGGCCGGGGCCGAAGGAGAGGGACCACAAGGTGGCCAACATGGCCAAGGACCGGCCGGAATTGACTTAGCTCTGTTGGTTTAGGCAATAGCCGGGGCATTTCAGGCTGCAGTAGCTGGGGGTCTGTAATCACTAATTTTGTCCGGGTCAACCTTTTTTTTATTATTTTTCTGCTAATAATGGGCTTTAATGGTATATGGGTTGTTATTATTACTAGCATTACTATATTACTATTATTACTATGTATTATTGTTATGATAATATCATTATTACTATATTACTTATACTTCTCCTATCTAATTATTATTACTATTATACTAATATGTTATCATCACTATTATTGATGTTACCATATGTTAGTACCATTATTATTAAAATATTCAATTATTTTTATTACTAAAGTTGTCACCGTATAACCATATGTTCATTACAGTTGTTAAAATTGTTACCGTATTATCTATCATATTATTATTTATTATTACCATCTACTATATACTATTACTAGTATTATATTAACACTACTATATATTATTATTATTATTATTATTATTATTATTGTTGTTATTATTGTTATTATTATTATTATTATTATTAATGTTATTATTATTATTATCTAAAAACCCAAAATATAAATAAAAGCCCATATTAATTAAATAAAAGCCCACATATTATAAGTCCATATCTGAAAACCCAAAAACAAAATACAGGGCCCGTTTGGCCCAAACCCTAATTAAACAGAAACCCTAATTCTGCCCATCTTTGTCTTGCAGCCGCCACAACCCCAACCGTCAAATCTATCAAGATCTGATGGTCCAGATCAACCCGGGTGTGGAGAAAACCCTAGCTATCATCATGTTGCCCCAGCGTCGCACTCCCACAGCCGTCGGATCGAGGGCTTGATCAACGGCTCAGATCAACCGCGTTAAAAAAAAACCTAGATGGCCCTGGCGCCGCACATTTCCTACCGTCAGATCTGGTAAGATCTGACGGTCCACGATCAAAGCGGGAAAGTTCCAGAACCACACGCGCTCACGCGCGACCTTTGGCGTCACCCACGCGCGCGTTCGATCCACGCGCGCCTCCTCAGATCCATGGTGGCCGTCCAGATCTGCACCACGTCGATCGGAGGGATCACCATCGGCCACGTCCTCACGGCCATCCCGTGCCTCTCTGGTCCCCTCTCCTCGACTCACATGCAACAGAAGGAAAAAACAAAACGTCAGAAACACAAATCAGCAAAATCACAAAAATTTCAGAGACGAGGCAACAACGAAAATTGCAGAGAATTATCAAGGACAACAGAGGCATCCAATAGCAAATTTCTAGGGTGTTTTTTCCTTTATTTTAATGATGTAAATTCCGGCTATATAAAGCCGAAACCAAATGTAAATCAAGAGGGGGTGTTATCGAGGGAAAAAGTTTCAGATATCAATACAAAAGGCAACCATTTTACAGAGGTATCATCCTTCCATTTTCAGTTTCGCACAAAAGAAAAAATAAAGAAAACAGTGGTATAGTTTTTACCTTTCGCATCTCTTCCTCTCCCTTTCGCCCTTCATTCATCCTCGCCGGCGATAAGCTCTGTGGCCCCTCTCCGAGGCCGTGCATGTGAGCCGGTGGGGGGAAGTTTTTAGGGTTTCTTTTCGGTTTTGGTTCAGGGATTTTCAAAAACGATTTCGAAAAGTTTTATTTTGGTTTTGGGTTTTCGGGAAGGGAGTAAAGAGAGGGCTTGCCGTTTTTTTTGGTTTCGGAAAGAAAAGAAAGATTTTTTTTTAGGGTCCCGGCGCCGGCAACGGCGGCCGGAACCCCTATGCGGCGCCGGAGGAGTGACAGAGCAAAGAGGGGCTCTCTGTTTATTTTAGGGTTTGTAAAATGGGGAAAAAGGGCTAAAAAGTGTTTGAATGTGCTTTTATAATGTTTTAAAAAATTTTAAATCGGTTTAATCACATTTTAACCCCTCCGTGTTGTTCTAATTGCACGCGGAGGACTTCCGCATTACAAAACCACGCCCGTGGTCCTCCGGTGTTTTCAAACTTTTTTAATTTGGTCCCCGACTTGATTCTAATCGGTTCCCGAAGGGGGAAATTGTTGTTTTAGTCCCCTTGACTTTCAGTATTCTCACGATTTCACCCCTGATTCGTGTTTTAATCAGTTTTTTTTTAATGGAAGATTTACCATCCGGGTCCCTGCCAGTTTGCATTTTATTATTATCATGTGGTTATGTTTTTTCCGGTTGTTCATGCATTTACCTTTTTTATATCGAATATATGTCTTTGCATTTTTATTCATTGTTGTTAAGTATGGCATGTATGCTTATTTATCAAATGTGATCGTGTGCCTTTAAATTATCTTGTTTAAGCATGTATTTATATTGTGTAGTATAATGCGGTGCATGCGTTTTTTTATACGTATTTTTATCTGCTTTTTATGATGGGTCGAATATATGTTTGGTGGCCATATTGTATGTTGGTTTAGTGCGAATGTTTAAATTCGTGGGGTATGTTTTCATATATATTAATTCGTATGTTTTTATGTATGGTTTTTATTCATTTAATTTACCTTGGTCATATATATTGCATGCTTGCTTTATGTGTGTTTTAGCTGGTTTCCATGTCATTCGAATATATATATTTGTTATATGCTATTTTAATGTGATGTTTATATGTGACATGCATCCTTAAATGTCACTCATGTGATTTTTTGGTATTTTGAGTGCATGATAACCGGGTCTAAAAAATCAAACCCGAGAGGGGTATTAATTAACTTTGGTATCCGAAAACGACAGTCCTAGCTTAATGGATGTCTATCGGATACTTAGGTTAATTTTCACCGCCTCCAGGTAAGCGAAAGCATAAAAATTGAAAACAACACGCATCATCTCTTATATGTTCACATCATGCATAAAGGTGACGTACGGAATCCGAACCCTAAACTAACACGGCAGTCAGCCTTATTTGATGTCGGTTTAGTCTATGGTCCGGTGTACCGTCATCCTTTTTAATTAAATGATTAATTAATTCCAATGCCACTATTCGATAAAGCTCGTGTTATTTAAGTCATATTTTCATTTAAGAACAATTATTAAATTCACTTCGATTTTTTTTAATAATTTCTATCGATTAAAGGCAACAAGTTATTTGGTACCGATTTCCGGGCGTGATGGGGGCGCTAACCCTACCCCACGCGTAACCAACTCCCGAACCCGTTTTAAAATGAATCTCTGGTTTTATGGTGTCCGGCCTACCTTAGTGGCCGGTGGCGACTCCAAATTTTCACAAGTTTTCCAAAACATGAATTTCTCCCTTTTTTAAATAAAACCCCTTTTCAAAAAGAAAATAGTGATAAGGCCCCTCACTTAGCGGTTTTCAAAAAAAACCTTATCACAGCTTGGCGACTCCGCTGGGGACTAAATTTTTGTTTTTTACAAAACAAAAAATGAGAGTTAAGCCAATAAAACGCTTGTTGCCATTTGATCGATAGAAAATATTTAAAATTCGAAGTGAAGCTAATGAGTTTGTTCTTTTATGAAAATACAACTTAAGTTGAACGAGCTTTGAAAATTTGTGGCATTCGAATTAATTTTCCATTTAATTTCAAAGGAGTCACCGACATGTGTTGCATCATGATCATCAAGCTCTATACCCGAGCTACCCTTTTTAAGTGAGAGTGAAACGCCCATACCCACGTGAGTATCCCTCCACGGGTCGGTAATTCACTTTCGGAATCCACGCTTTTTGACACGTGAGCAGCCCTCCACGTCATTAGGTCGTGCTTTCCCTCGAGCCGAAACCAATTCGCAAGCCTGTAATGGGCCAGAATTGGGGTTCTTATTGCCTTAGTAGGTGATGAGATAGGTTCGGGTACCCTTTTTTAGAACCGAACTCATGAGTGAGAATATAAGAAGCCTACCCCATTAGATCCATGCGGATAACCCTAGAGTTTAGAGTGTCTAGGTTTGTCTTGCTAATTACTTGTTTCTACGCTTTTTTTCGTTAATGCTTGAATTTCATTTCTTGCCTTGATTTATGTTTATCATGCGACTAACACCTTTGCTTTTCTTCCCCTCTTATTTTGCATATTTCATCATTGCATAAAGAGCACATTGAGTTGGAAATAGTCTGAAATTAAAGACTTGATTAATGGGAAATATGGTTTGTAACAATAGTGAGAAGGACCTCGACAAAAATGTAGCCACAAGGAGAGCAACTACATAGTTGGGTTTCCGAGACAAGAAAGGCTTTCAAAAACAAGAAAAGGCCACCTCACTTATCTATTAGATGTCCCAGGAAAGCGACCCTTACTTCGAATTTTGGAGTTCAACCTACATTTGTTCTACGGTTGGCAGCTTTGATTTGACTACAACAGTTGGGAAATACCGAGTCTTGCAAGGAAATTAGCGAGAACCACACCGAACGAGAACTAAGCTTTCCGGGGCAAGATCAGAAGTTTCTCGGGCACTTCGCCGCCTTGAGTCGACAATCAAGTCTCAACCTAAAATAAGGAAAAATATTTCAAGTCAGAGGGAATTCCGACCTCACCCCCGATGCGCTTTGAAGGTTAGGCTCAGTGGGACCCTTTCCAAAAGCAAGCCAAGAGTACCAAATATCGACAGGGGATCAATCATAAGTCGTCGCCTATACCACTTGGGGGCAGGATCGAGAGTTGGCCTACTTGTTAACGAGGATATGAGAGAACGCCCGATTCCTAGCAAAAGATCATTTCAAGAAAGAAGAAAGGATTGAGTGAGTCTTGAGGAAAATCGTCGGCCTAGACGCTAGCTTAAGAACTGAATGTAGTGGGTTTTATCCGATCATTGTAACGGACCAAGGTTCCCGTTGATGAGTTGTTTAACGAGGATATTTGCCGAACTTCGTGTTGCTCTTTGCATTTCAATTATGCATTTTGTTTAATTACCTTTAGTCATGCATTTCTGTTGTACATATGACACATTGCATTCGTGCAATTAGTGTTCAATGCATCTTTGCATTTCAACTATGCATTTTGTTTAATTACCTTTAGTCATGCATTTCTGTTGTACATACAACACATTACATGCATTATTCTTTGCACACTTGTTTTTAAGTTATCTCATTTCCATACATATGATACATTGCATACATTAATCAATCATTAATTACGAGAAATATCATGACAGAAAGTAAAAGTGTAATCTGCAATCATTCCTCATTCATACACCACCCGTTTGCATACCCGAGCAATGGAGGAGAGATTGGCCAAGGTAGAGAAGGGGCAGAAAGACCTCGAAACTCGTTTGGACGGGGTCAGCAAGAATATCAGCGATCAGATCACACAGTCGCAAGCTTCTATTATTGCTCAGATGACTGATCTGTTACTGAAGACGAAAAGTGAGGAAAGAGTTTCTGTTGATAGCTCACACATTGAAGGGCATGAGGGTTTTGCATCTCATATGAAAAATCAACCAGAAGTGCCAAATCCCGAAAAAGAGTCTATGTGGGAATCTACGCCAAGACTGCTGTTGGAACGACTGATAGCCACCATGGGGGAACCTCAACGAATCAACCCATTGACTTAGGGGCAGGATATGAGGATGAAGTAGAAAGGATTAAGGCCGAGATGGAAGAGAAACATGAGGAGAGATTCCGCTTCTTCGAAGAAAGATTCAATGCTTTGCAAGGGACGATGAGCAAGGGAATGATGCCAGCGATTTGAGTCTGGTAACGGATTTAGTCCTTCCGCCGAAATTCAAAGTTCCCGATTTTGAGAAGTACGACGGAACTACTTGCCCCTTAGCCCACATTACTACGTATTGCCGGAGGATGGCAGCTTTTGTAAAAGATGAGAAGCCACTCATTCATTGTTTTCAAGACAGTTTAGCTGGTTCCGCGACACGTTGGTATGCTCAACTTAGTCGAGCCGACATCAAGTCATGGAAAGATCTTTCAAAAGCCTTCATCGGTCAATACAAGCATGTAACTGATATGACTCCAAATCGGCTCATGCTACAAGGGATGGAACAAAAGCACGGTGAGAGTATCCGTGAGTATGCTCGGCGTTGGCAAGACGTAGTAGCTCAGGTGCAGCCCCCACTTCCGGAAGGTGAAGTCATTCCCTTGTTTGTGGACACTCTGAAAGGAGTCTTGTACGATCGCTTGATCAGCAATACCGCTAATAGCTTTGCGGACATGGTCATGACGGGAGAACGTATTGAGGATGCTATCAAAAAAGGGAAGATAGTGGATCCCTATAGCACAATCGCCCACAAGGGGCATGAATCCCAAGTTCATATGGTGCGCTCTCGCTCGAACAACCAGTTTCATGACCGCTTCCATAATCAAGCATCATGGCCTACAAAGCCTCCAAAGGTTCTTCACTCGATCCCTATGTCGTACACCGATTTGCTCCCAATTTTATTTGAGAAGAAGCTTCTGACCCCAGTTCAATCCAAACCAAAGGATCCTCCCTATCCTGAAGGTTATGATGTTAGTGCCGTATGCGACTACCATATGGGAAGCATGGGCCACACCACAGAGAATTGTGGGGCACTGAAAAACAAAGTTCAAGGACTGGTCGAGAACGGTCTTTTGAAGTTTTGAAAAGAAAGAATGATGAGCGCGACTTCTGGGGAGGTGTTGTTTCCTGGGTTGTTAGGACCTCGTATGTTTAAGTCTTCTTTCATGTTGCATTTTCTGTTGAAGTAATGCATGGAACAAACATTGCTATCATTTGCCCGAAGATAGTAATGATCTTTTTGTGAGGGCACTTGTTATTTGCAGATTTTCTTTCTAATGAAAAGGCATTTTTCTTAACATACAATGACCTTGAAATCATATATATGTATATCCCTCCTTACCTTCGTAGGTCCTCGGATATCGCATGCTTGATGTGGCATTGATTCTAATGAAAGAGATCGACTGAATGTTGTGATAACGATGAAGTAAGATTTCCCGCTCTGTCCGCTCTGGTCGGTAAAGCGAGAGAAGCAAGATTACTATTCCTTTAATGATGTTCGATGATAAGGAAATCTCCTAAAAGAACCCAAATAAAGTTGCTTAAATGTGCCAAAAAGAAAAAAAGAAAAAAAGAAAAGTGAAAAATAGACTGTTTCAAAACAAAATAAATGATTTTAATTTCAGAGCCTGGTAATAGGCATTAACAAAAAGCACTCCAATTTCCGAAACCTGGTAATAGGAATTTTTGGATACGAGTGTGGAATTTTAGGGGCACTCCGCTGAAGCCTGAATCTCTTCGCTTCATGAGTGATGGTAATATTTTCAAAATCGTGACCATGCCGAGTAACTCGGGGTATCGTTGTATGCTCCATCTTTATTCTCGAGCCAAAGGATTGTGACGAGTTGAATTCCCCTAAGAAAAAGAAATAAATGAACAAATCAAATAAGTCCTGAAAAGGAATCCTTGAGGACACCGACATGAAATCAATGGTAATCATAAACATGATGAGAACTAGAAGGAATGGTAATCGAGCTGATCCAGCAAGTACCATAATCATGAGGATGAACCGAGCGATTAGGTGGAGTTTTATAACTTCAAATATCGCCACAACACTCAAAGACGCAAGCCATGCTTGAAGAGATCATCGGAAAGCGGAATCTAAGACGCTCTTGCATCTGATATCCGGGGCATCCTATTCTATTTTTCTTTTAATTAGAGTTCGGTTTCAAGGTTCTGTATGTTAATTTGAAAATCCACTCTTCATTAAAATGACGACCAGCGAATTGACATATTTTTAAACAAATAAATTTCCTTGTATTACTTCAGAGATAAATGCATTATCGGAAGTGAGACCCAAAATTGAGAGGCACTACATGATGTGTGATGATGAAAGAACCATTGAAGTTAAGTTGTCGTGAAGGGGCATCTTTGTCCGTGGGGCAACTAGGGATTTACACATAGGATTTCAAATCAGTGAGAGGTGGCATACAGCTTGAAGATACTGGGCTAATGATTCTGATTGCGATTCTGGCCATTGGACTCAGGGAATAAGCAACACAAGTTGGGGGCAAGTTTTGTCAAGACATGAGATTGATGAGTGGTTGTAGTCCCAAGATGGTGACCACCGACCTTAAAGAATAAAGACAAACTAAATTCATGCATCTTTGCATCATGAAATATGCTCATGCATCATTGATAGTTAGACATCCCCATGTTAGGAGAACGCTAACTCATGTCATCATAGCATTTTGCTCATTTTGAACAGGTATTTGAAGATTGATAAAAGGGGTGGATCTACGGCTCTACGAGAAGAGAAATAGATCTCAAGAATCCTTTGACTGGTATCAAGGTTCTTAATCCCTGATTTTTTTTTTTATCCTTTCTAAAGGATGTTTTTCTTAAAACTCGGATTTCTCAATCCTATCCTTCCTAAAGGATGTTTTTCTTAAAACTGGATTTCTCAATCCTATCCTTCCTAAAGGATGTTTTTCTTAAAACTGGATTTCTCAATCCTATCCTTCCTAAAGGATGTTTTTCTTAAAACTGGATTTCTCAATCCTATCCTTCCTAAAGGATGTTTTTCTTAAAACTCGGATTTCTCAATCCTATCCTTTCTAAAGGATGTTTTTCTTAAAACTCGGATTTCTCAATCCTATCCTTTCTAAAGGATGTTTTTCTTAAAACTCGGATTTCTCAATCCTATCCTTTCTAAAGGATGTTTTTCTTAAAACTCGGATTTCTCAATCCTATCCTTTCTAAAGGATAGTTTTTCTTAAAACTCGATTTCTCAATCGTATCCTTTCTAAAGGATGTTTTTCCTCAAAACTCCGACTTCTTAATCGTATCCTCCCTAAAGGATAGTTTTTCTTAAAACTCGATTTCTCAATCGTATCCTTTCTAAAGGATGTTTTTCTTAAAATTGGATTTCTCAATCCTATCCTTCCAAAAGGACATTTTCCTCAAAATCTAAATTCTCAACTTTATCCCCTTTGGGATGTTCTTTTAAAAAAAATAATATATAATAAAAAATCAGATTTCCTGGTTTTTAAATTAAAAGAAAAGAAAAAAGAAGGAATGAGAGAGAAAGAAAGATCAAAAAAAAGAGAGAGAAAAAAAAGAGAGAAGAATAAGAGGAAAAAAGGAAAAAAGAAAAGGAGAGAAAGAGGAAAAAAGAGAAGACGAGAGAAAGAGAGAGAAGAAAATAAAAAAGAAGAGAAAAAAAAGAGAGAGAGGAAATAAGAAGAGAGAAAAAAAGAAAGTAAACGAGAGAAAAAGAAAAAAGAGAGAAGAAAAAAGAAAGAAAAAGAAAGAAGAAAAAGAAAAGTGAGGAAAAAAAAGAAGAAAGAAGGAAAAAGAGAAACAGAAAAGAAAAGAAAAAAGATGAGAAAGGAAAAAGGAAGAAGAAAAGAATGAGAAAAAGAATAAAAGGACACAAAAAAAGAAAGATGAGAAAGGAAAGAGAGAAGAGAGGAAAGAATAAGAGAAAAAGAGAAATAAAGGAAAAAAAAAAGAAAAGGAGAATAAAGAAGAAAAAGGAAAAAAAGAACGAGAGGAAAGAGAAATAAAGGATAAGAAGAAAGAAAAAGAGAGAAGAGAGAGAAGAGAGAAGAAAGAAAAGAGAGAAAAGATAAAGAAGAAAAAAGAAAAGATAAAGAAGAAAAAAGAAAAGATAAAGAAGAAAAAATGATGGAAAGGAAAAAAAGAATAAAGAAGAAAAAGAAAAAAGAATGAAAATGAAAAAAAGAAAATCAAGAAAAAAGAAGTTGATAAAGAAGAAGAAGAAAAAGAAGAAAAGAAGGAAAGAAGAAATGAGAAGAGAAAAGAGACCCACAACAAGGATTTCTGAGCAGAAGAGCCAGAAGGCCTGCTCAGTTTATTCTTGCCACCACGGGAAAACAAGTTATTTGAGTTTATTCTTTGCCGCTTAGGGAGAATGAATCAACTATGTCCTTTGCCGCTCAGGGAGGACATGCCAACGTTGTCCAGTTGCTATTGGAGGTTTATTCTTTGCCGCTCAGGGAGAATGAATCAGCTACGTCCTTTGCCGCTCAGGGAGGACATGCCAGCGTTGTCTAAGCTATTGAAGGTTTATTCTTTGCCGCTCAGGGAGAATGAATCAGCCACGTCCTTTGCCGCTCAGGGAGGACATGCCAGCGTTGTCTAAGCTATTGAAGGTTTATTCTTTGCCGCTCAGGGAGAATGAATCAGCCACGTCCTTTGCCGCTCAGGGAGGACATGCCAACGTTGTCCAGTTGCTATTGGAAGTTTATTCTTTGCCGCTCAGGGGGAATGAATCAGCTGTGTCCTTGACCGCTCAGGGAGGACATGCCAACGTTGTCCATTTGCTTTTGGAAGATTATTCTTTGCCGCTTAGGGAGAATGAATCAGCTATGTCCTTGACCGCTCAGGGAGGACATGCCAACGTTGTCCAGTTTGCTATTTGAAGTCCATTCTGTACCGCGTAGGGAGAATGAATCGACTTTGTCCTTTGCCATTCAGGGAGGACATGCCAACGACATCCACTTTGTTTCTGCCGCTTCGGAGGAGCAAATCACCCAAACAGGGAAGTTGGTCAAAATTAGTGCTTATGGTCTTTGCTTTGTTCTTGTTTCACAAATACAAGCAAAGAGGGGCAACTGTAATCACTAATTTTGTCCGGGTCAACCTTTTTTTTATTATTTTTCTGCTAATAATGGGCTTTAATGGTATATGGGTTGTTATTATTACTAGCATTACTATATTACTATTATTACTATGTATTATTGTTATGATAATATCATTATTACTATATTACTTATACTTCTCCTATCTAATTATTATTACTATTATACTAATATGTTATCATCACTATTATTGATGTTACCATATGTTAGTACCATTATTATTAAAATATTCAATTATTTTTATTACTAAAGTTGTCACCGTATAACCATATGTTCATTACAGTTGTTAAAATTGTTACCGTATTATCTATCATATTATTATTTATTATTACCATCTACTATATACTATTACTAGTATTATATTAACACTACTATATATTATTATTATTATTATTATTATTATTATTGTTGTTATTATTGTTATTATTATTATTATTATTATTAATGTTATTATTATTATTATCTAAAAACCCAAAATATAAATAAAAGCCCATATTAATTAAATAAAAGCCCACATATTATAAGTCCATATCTGAAAACCCAAAAACAAAATACAGGGCCCGTTTGGCCCAAACCCTAATTAAACAGAAACCCTAATTCTGCCCATCTTTGTCTTGCAGCCGCCACAACCCCAACCGTCAAATCTATCAAGATCTGATGGTCCAGATCAACCCGGGTGTGGAGAAAACCCTAGCTGTCATCATGTTGCCCCAGCGTCGCACTCCCACAGCCGTCGGATCGAGGGCTTGATCAACGGCTCAGATCAACCGCGTTAAAAAAAACCCTAGATGGCCCTGGCGCCGCACATTTCCTACCGTCAGATCTGGTAAGATCTGACGGTCCACGATCAAAGCGGGAAAGTTCCAGAACCACACGCGCTCACGCGCGACCTTTGGCGTCACCCACGCGCGCGTTCGATCCACGCGCGCCTCCTCAGATCCATGGTGGCCGTCCAGATCTGCACCACGTCGATCGGAGGGATCACCATCGGCCACGTCCTCACGGCCATCCCGTGCCTCTCTGGTCCCCTCTCCTCGACTCACATGCAACAGAAGGAAAAAAACAAAACGTCAGAAACACAAATCAGCAAAATCACAAAAATTTCAGAGACGAGGCAACAACGAAAATTGCAGAGAATTATCAAGGACAACAGAGGCATCCAATAGCAAATTTCTAGGGTGTTTTTTCCTTTATTTTAATGATGTAAATTCCGGCTATATAAAGCCGAAACCAAATGTAAATCGGGAGGGGGTGTTATCGAGGGAAAAAGTTTCAGATATCAATACAAAAGGCGACCATTTTACAGAGGTATCATCCTTCCATTTTCAGTTTCGCACAAAAGAAAAAATAAAGAAAACAGTGGTATAGTTTTTACCTTTCGCATCTCTTCCTCTCCCTTTCGCCCTTCATTCATCCTCGCCGGCGATAAGCTCTGTGGCCCCTCTCCGAGGCCGTGCATGTGAGCCGGTGGGGGGAAGTTTTTAGGGTTTCTTTTCGGTTTTGGTTCAGGGATTTTCAAAAACGATTTCGAAAAGTTTTATTTTGGTTTTGGGTTTTCGGGAAGGGAGTAAAGAGAGGGCTTGCCGTTTTTTTTGGTTTCGGAAAGAAAAGAAAGATTTTTTTTTAGGGTCCCGGCGCCGGCAACGGCGGCCGGAACCCCTATGCGGCGCCGGAGGAGTGTCAGAGCAAAGAGGGGCTCTCTGTTTATTTTAGGGTTTGTAAAATGGGGAAAAAGGGCTAAAAAGGGTTTGAATGTGCTTTTATAATGTTTTAAAAAATTTTAAATCGGTTTAATCACATTTTAACCCCTCCGTGTTGTTCTAATTGCACGCGGAGGACTTCCGCATTACAAAACCACGCCCATGGTCCTCCGGTGTTTTCAAACTTTTTTAATTTGGTCCCCGACTTGATTCTAATCGGTTCCCGAAGGGGGAAATTGTTGTTTTAGTCCCCTTGACTTTCAGTATTCTCACGATTTCACCCCTGATTCATGTTTTAATCAGTTTTTTTTTAATGGAAGATTTACCATCCGGGTCCCTGCCAGTTTGCATTTTATTATTATCATGTGGTTATGTTTTTTCCGGTTGTTCATGCATTTACCTTTTTTATATCGAATATATGTCTTTGCATTTTTATTCATTGTTGTTAAGTATGGCATGTATGCTTATTTATCAAATGTGATCGTGTGCCTTTAAATTATCTTGTTTAAGCATGTATTTATATTGTGTAGTATAATGCGGTGCATGCGTTTTTTTATACGTATTTTTATCTGCTTTTTATGATGGGTCGAATATATGTTTGGTGGCCATATTGTATGTTGGTTTAGTGCGAATGTTTAAATTCGTGGGGTATGTTTTCATATATATTAATTCGTATGTTTTTATGTATGGTTTTTATTCATTTAATTTACCTTGGTCATATATATTGCATGCTTGCTTTATGTGTGTTTTAGCTGGTTTCCATGTCATTCGAATATATATATTTGTTATATGCTATTTTAATGTGATGTTTATATGTGACATGCATCCTTAAATGTCACTCATGTGGTTTTTTGGTATTTTGAGTGCATGATAATCGGGTCTAAAAAATCAAACCCGAGAGGGGTATTAATTAACTTTGGTATCCGAAAACGACAGTCCTAGCTTAATGGATGTCTATCGGATACTTAGGTTAATTTTCACCGCCTCCAGGTAAGCGAAAGCATAAAAATTGAAAACAACACGCATCATCTCTTATATGTTCACATCATGCATAAAGGTGACGTACGGAATCCGAACCCTAAACTAACACGGCAGTCAGCCTTATTTGATGTCGGTTTAGTCTATGGTCCGGTGTACCGTCATCCTTTTTAATTAAATGATTAATTAATTCCAATGCCACTATTCGATAAAGCTCGTGTTATTTAAGTCATATTTTCATTTAAGAACAATTATTAAATTCACTTCGATTTTTTTTAATAATTTCTATCGATTAAAGGCAACAAGTTATTTGGTACCGATTTCCGGGCGTGATGGGGGCGCTAACCCTACCCCACGCGTAACCAACTCCCGAACCCGTTTTAAAATGAATCTCTGGTTTTATGGTGTCCGGCCTACCTTAGTGGCCGGTGGCGACTCCAAATTTTCACAAGTTTTCCAAAACATGAATTTCTCCCTTTTTTAAATAAAACCCCTTTTCAAAAAGAAAATAGTGATAAGGCCCCTCACTTAGCGGTTTTCAAAAAAAACCTTATCACAGGGTCAGGCAGCTCATCATCAGGGTGAGGGCACCAGATTGCCATTAGAGAGACTTCGGGGCCTTGGGGCCGAAGAGTTTAGAGGTTCTACTCCGGAGAGGTCAGAGTTGTGGTTTGAGAAGACCGTTCGTATTCTTGCTCAGATGGGATGTACGGGTGAACGCAAGTTGGGATGCGTTGAGTCTCTACTTCAGGGTGATGCCTACACCTGGTGGGTCACCGTTACTTCGGGGATGGATGAGACCGAGATCACTTGGGAGTTCTTTGAGATGGCTTTCCGGAAGAAGTATTTGGGTCCGCGATACCTCGATGAGAGGAAGAGGGAGTTTATGGCATTGCTTCATGGGAGTATGTCTGTGATCGACTACGAGATCAGATTTGTTAGATTGAGTCAGTATGCACCCGAGCATGTACCTACTGAGGTGGAGCGTTGTAACCGCTTCCGTTATGGGCTGAATGAGGAGATCAAGACCTATACTCTAGCTTCAGATTACACCGATTTTGATGTCTTGGTCGCGAGGGCCAATGACTTAGAGCACAGTTTGAGTTTGACCAGGCGGTCAGGTGGATCTAGTTCGGGTAAGAGGTCCAGCAACTATGATAGAGGTGATGCCAAGAGGCATCGGGACAACAGGCATCAGTATGATCATAGGCGTGGTGGCGGTAACCACGGTAGGGGCCATCAGGGTCAGAGAGCTGGTGGGAAGTTGCTCACATGTGCTACTTGCGGGAGGAACCACACCGGTGAGTGTTGGGGAAATTATCATTCTTGTTGGAGTTGTGGTGCTAGAGACCACATTAGGCGTTACTGTCCACATCAGGTGGGGCATGCACCAGCTCAGGCTCCTGCTCGAGCCAATGACTTTCAGAGAGGCCGCGGGCGCGGTAGAGGTAACTTCCAGCCGAGGAATGATGGTCAGAGGAACATAGCACATATAGTTGCAGTTTAGCCAGAGGGCGGAGGTCAGGCCAGAGTTTATGCTCAGCGGGGAGATCAGTATGACACCAATGTGATCGCAGGTAACTTCTCGATACAGTCTTTGGGTTTGCTTTCTTTGATTGACTCTGGGTCTACACATTCCTACATATTGAGTGAGCATGCACGGTCTTTGAAATTGCCTTGTGAGATGTTAAAGGTAGGAGTTAGTGTTACTAGTTCTTTTGGGGACACGGTAGTAGTTAGGAAGATGTACCGAAGGTATCCGTTGATGGTTCAGGGGCATTTGTTTCCAGTGGATATGATGGAACTTCCCTTCTATGGTTTTGATGTGATTTTGGGTATGGATTGGCTCACGGAGCATAGAGCTAGGATAGATTTTGAGACTAAGCGGATTTCTTTGAAGCTCACAGATGATTATGAGATTGTAGTGGTGGGTGAGAACGTGAAGTTCTTGTCCAATGTGGTTTCAGTGTTAGAGGCTAAGAGATTAGTTGAGTTGGGATGTGAAGCATACTTAGCGTATGTGATGAACCCTAACATGAGTGAGGTTAGACCTCAGGACATCCGGACAATATGTGATTTTCCTAGTGTGTCTCTAGAAGAATTGCCAGGGTTACCACCGGACAGAGAGGTAGAGTTCAGCATTGAGACTTATTCTGATTCAGCTCCTGTTTCGATTGCTCCGTATCGTATGGCACCGAAAGAATTTAAAGAGTTGAAGACTCAGTTGCAAGAATTGACAGATAGAGGTTTTATTCGACCTAGTTCTTCACCTTGGGGTGCACTAGTGTTGCTTGTGAAGAAGAAAGATGGAAGTATGAGAATGTGCATAGATTACAGACAGTTAAAACAGTTGACACTGAAGAATAAATATTCGTTGCCTAGAATCGATGACTTGTTTGATCAGTTGAGAGGAGCATCTGTCTTTTTGAAGATTGATTTGAGATCAGGTTACTACCAGCTAAAGGTAAGAGAGGTTGATGTACCGAAGACGACTTTTAGGACTAGATATGGTCACTATGAGTTTTTAGTCATGCCATTTGGGTTGACTAATGCACCGGCTGCTTTCATGGATATGATGAATAGGATTTTTCATCAGTATCTAGATCAGTTTGTGGTTGTATTTATAGATGACATTTTGGTGTACTCGCGAACTGAGGAAGACCATGACCGACACTTGAGACTTGTTTTGAAGACTTTGCTAGATCATCAGTTGTATGCGAAGCTCAGCAAGTGTGAATTTTGGATCCGAGAAGTAGTCTTCTTAGGACATGTAGTGTCAGCCGATGGGATTAGAGTTGATCTGAAGAAGATTGAAGCCATTGTTGAGTGGAAGCAACCGAAGTCTGTGACAGAGGTACGTAGCTTCCTAGGCTTAGCCGGATACTATAGGAGGTTTTTAGAGGGTTTCTCTAAATTAGCCGCTCCATTGACACAGTTACTTCAGAAGAGTGTTCAGTTTGAGTGGACAGATGCAAGACAGAGAGCCTTTGAGAAATTGAAAGAAGCTTTGACCCAAGCTCCGATCTTGATTCAGCCTGAGTCCGGGAAGGATTATGTAGTCCACAGTGATGCTTCTTATGTAGGGTTAGGATGTGTTCTGATGCAAGACAAGAGAGTGGTGGCTTATGCCTCAAGACAGTTGAAAACCCATGAGCGCAACTATCCGACCCATGACATAGAGTTAGCTGCAGTTGTGTTTGCTCTGAAGATTTGGAGGCATTATTTGTATGGTGAGAAATGCACAGTATACACCGACCACAAGAGTTTGAAGTACATTATGACTCAGCGAGATTTGAATCTCAGACAGCGTAGGTGGTTAGAGCTACTAAAAGACTATAACCTTACTATTGAGTACCATCCGGGTAAAGCCAACGTAGTGGCCGATGCATTGAGTAGGAAGGTGGCCGTGGACTTGAGAGCTATGTTTGCTAGATTGAGTTTGTCCGGAGATGGTGGCTTAGTAGCCGAGCTTCAGGTTAGACCTACTCTAGGTCAGATGATTAGAGAGAAACAACTATTGGATAGATCTTTGGCACCTCACGTGCAAGATATAGCCGAGGGTAAATCTTAAGACTACAGTTTCAGCACTGATGGGGTTTTATGTTTCAAAGACAGAATAGTTGTGCTAGAAGACAGTGACTTGAGACGTACGATCTTGACTGAAGCCCACAGTAGTCCGTTTGCTATGCATCCTGGAAGTACGAAGATGTACCGTGATTTGAAGAATGAGTATTTTTGGGTTGGCTTGAAGAGAGATGTAGCCGACTTTGTGAGTAAGTGCTTAGTGTGTCAGAGAGTGAAGGCAAAACATCAGGTTCCCTCAGGTTTGTTACAGCCGTTGAGAATTCCGGAATGGAAATGGGAGAACATCACCATGGATTTTGTTTCGGGTTTGCCTTTGACTCCTACGAATAAGAACTCAGTTTGGGTGATAGTGGATCACTTTACGAAGTGTGCTCACTTCTTGGCAGTCAACACTACTTACACTTTAGATAGATTAGCCGACTTGTACATTGGTGACATTGTGAGGCTACATGGTGTGCCGAAATCCATTGTGTCAGACAGAGATCCGTGATTTACTTCTAGATTTTGGGAGTGTCTGCATACAACTTTGTGTACCCGTTTGAACTTCAGCACTTCTTATCATCCTCAGTCAGATGGTCAGTCAGAGAGGGTTATTCAGATCTTAGAGGATATGTTGCGTTGTTGTATCATTAACTTTCAAGGTACTTGGGAAAAGCATTTGCCTCTAGTAGAGTTTGCGTACAATAACAACTTTCAGTTGAGCATTCAGATGGCTCCGTATGAGGCCTTGTATGGCCGGAAGTGTAGGACTCCAATGTGTTGGGCCGAGGTAGGGCAGAAACTGTTACCTATGCCAGATTTGCTCAAGGGGACAACCGACAAGGTAAAATTGATTTGTGAGCGGTTGAAGGCTGCTTCGGATAGGCAGAAGTCCTATGCCGATTTGAAGAGAAAGGAAGTTGAGTTCTTAGTGGGTGAGAAGGTATTCTTGAAGGTGTCTCCGTGGAAAAAGGTGATGAGATTTAGCCGAAAAGGGAAGTTGAGTCTGAGGTACATAGGACCGTATGAGATTGTGAAGAGGGATGGTCCGATTGCTTATTAGTTGCGTTTGCCATCCGAGTTAGAGAAGATACATGATGTGTTACATGTGTTGATGCTTCGCAAGTATAGGTCCGATCCGTCACATGTTATGCCCGTAGAAAAAATTGAATTGAATCCGGATTTAACTTATGAAGAGGAGCCCGTTGATATCCTAGCTTCTAACAGTAAGGTGTTGAGGGGTAGATCGATTGAGTTAGTGAAGGTGCGGTGGCAACGTAGAGGTGTGGACGAGGCAACTTGGGAGAGGAAGGAGGATATGGAAAAGCAGTTTTCGTATCTCTTTCAGTCAGGTAATTTCGGGGACGAAATTCCTTAAGTGGGAGAGAGTTGTAACACCCGTGTTTTGGGCCTAGGAGTTAACCGAGTTATAGTTCGAGTCAAATAAAATTTAATTAAAACAATTCAACTTCAAATAATGACCTAATTGGGCTTTAATAAGAAGGGAGGGACCTATGTTGCAATTTGACCCGAATTTTCAAAAGCAAGACCACTTTATCAAAAAAGTTGTCTTCCCTTTTCCCATTTATCCTTTCTCACGTTGGAAACCATATCCCCTCTTCAAAACCCTCTTTTTCATTCAAGTTACTATTCCATTCATTTCTTCTTCAATCCAAGGTGTTTTTCAAAGGTAATTGTGTTTTCTTAATCTCTTCTTTATCCCCTATCCTACCATTGTCTTAGATTTCAAAAATATGGGGTTTTGGAAATTAGGGTTTATGTTAAAGTTTGGGTTTTTAAAGGGTTTTTCCAATTGGTTTTGATAAATTGAGTTGGGGTTTTAGTTAATCTTGTTAAAAGGTGTAACATATATCAATTTGGTTGAATTTGGATGAAAATTCGTAGTGGGTTCTTAGGGCAATTTTTGAGGTATTAAAACTTGGGTTTTTGGTGGGTTTTATGTTGAAATTGAAAGGCTGATGGTCTACCTATGTTAGAAGGGTGATTTGGGATGTTTTGGAAGTCATTTGGGTGTTTGGAAATGGGTGTTTCAGCCAAGGGTTATTGGAGTACGAAAATTGGGTTTTTGAGATATTATGTGGTTTGGGAATTTGTGGAAATTGGGTTGTGTTTGCAAAGTAAGTTGATGGTTGAGTTTAGCATTGAATTGGGAAGTAATGTATGTGTTTTGTTTGACTAGAAGCAAGAGGAAACATTGTGGAGGCTTTGGGACCGAATCCAGATTCGTAGGAGGATTGGTTCGAATTGCTAAGGAAGGGCGGTGAGTGGTCTTAACTTGTTTTAAAGTTTGGTTCGAGCATGAGTAGTGTGTGTGTGTAAAGTGTGCTTGGTAGGCCACTTCCTTATAACCCAAGTAGTTAATTTAGTCTTCTTTTCCTTAAATGCCAATGTGCTTAATGACTATGCTCTTGTACCTTTGATTATATGGTGCATGTATATATGTCATGATGTGGATATATGCGATGAGCATGAGTGTGGTTGATGATATGTGATTGATAATGATAATTGGCACTAAATAATTACCGGTTGTAAATGATCGATCATTAGGATAGTGTGCACACAAATTGAGTAAAAACGTACGTGGCCTTGATGGCGTTAAGTCATCAAGGAGGAGTACGGTGATGTAACATTCCACCAGAAGCTTTTATTTATTTCTATGGGATGATGTGTGGAATCCCATCCGTAGGGCATGTGGCGATGAGTGGAATCCCGTACATGCAAGGTCCGGTGATGAGTGGAATCCCATCGAGGTAAAGTGTTGTCGAGGTTTAAATCCGCACAATCGGGGTAATTAAAGTGTTTAATTAAACTTGTTCGTGTATTGTGATTATGATGGTGGTATATGGTTGTGGTATATGGTGTTGTTGCATGATGATTATTTTTGATGTTTAAGCTTGATAGGATTGAGAGACCATATATGCCACTTAAAAGACTAGCTAGGTCTACTTGATTTTAATGCCTATGCTTGATGTATGTAAGACTAGGATTAATGTGCTTGAACCCTGCATTGTTGATGTTTTTCGTTTTAGAGCACCCTCACTAAGCTTATAGCTTACGCTCTCTATGTTCAACAATGCAGATCATTAGCGTGATGTTAGCTCGAGGCAAGGCAAGAAGGGCTTTCCAAGCTGTTGCTCAAGTATGGTTAATTTTGTAGTAGTTAAGCAATGTGGCAATAGGGTGTGTTTGTATGAGCTTGTATGACTCATTACATATGATGGTGTTTTGATTTGATTATGGATTGTAAGCATGTAATGCTATGACGAATGTTTTGGTGTGTGATGGCATGCGTTAGAGTGTTTAGGTTGCCTTGTGTATGAGTGCAAACCTTTCAAGATGTCTTGTTCCCTTTAAGACCATTTGAGCTTTTATGTATGCATAATATTGCCTAAATTGCTCTTTAATTAGAATGATATGTATGAATGCTTTAATCCATGTTTGAATGACACCCTTGGCTTAAATATGTGTGCTTGCATGTTTGTGTATGCTTAGGTGAGTCGAGAAATGCATTTAGCGTCGTGTTGGGGTCGTTTAAGTTGAAATTGAGGAATTGCAGTGCAGGGGGTATCGATACCCATAACTAGGGTATCAATATTGTCTTGCCCAAAGGCCTCAATTTTTGCCTGGGGTATCGATACCCTAAGGGTATCGATACCTTCCAAAGTTACTGGAATTTGGAATTTTGAGTGAGAGTAGAGCGTATCGATACGGGGTTCCCGAGTATCGATACGGGTCTACTCTGTTGACCAAGGAGGGTTGATCGAGAAAGGGGGTATCGATACCCCTGGTAAGGGTATCGATACGGTCTTCTCGTGGTTGACTTCTTGGGTTGACCTAGAAAGGGGGTATCGATACCCCTGGCAAGGGTATCGATACTGTCAGCCTGTAAGCTTAAAAATGGACTGTTTATGCATGGCCGGGGTTCGAATGTGTTTTCCTTGTATGTTTCCGCTGTTGTGAATCACTTAGGGTTTAACCATCCTCTAGACAAGATTAAAATAAAAAGAAAAAAATAGGGTTGCTAACCGAGGGGGAATCCTTTGGGTTTCGCTTCGGTTTTCCCCGTGTGGCTCACTCGGACCGGTCATCCGGCCAGACCGGGACGAGGGGGTTACAGAGATACACACAATACCTAATTGTGGACCGTTTATCTTCAACAGTGGATGCCCAGTTTGCATTAGTATAGCACGATAGACTGAAGTTGGAACTACACTTGAAAAACTTAACATAGTCTAGAGTTTCATTAAGATATCTTAAGATACATTTAATAGCTCGTCAAAGAGACTCACAAGGGTGATTCATATACTGACAAACTTTATTGACAACATAGGCTTTTTTAAGCCTAGCAAAACATATGTACTCATGTAACCCACACATTGTACTCATGTAAAGCTGAACATCAGGAAAAACTTGACCATCATATGCTCTCAACTTTAGAGTAACTACCATGGGAGTGGGAGTGGATTGAAGCATGTTGATCTTCACCAGTAATTCTTGAACATGTTTTTTTTTAGTGAGCAGCATACCCTGTAATCAGTGTTGTACCTTTATGCCTAGAAAGAAACCAATGTCTCCTAAATCTTTAAGAGAAAATTTTAGAAGAATCGGTTCTTTTAATAAATCATGGGTAAAAGGGTAGACGAATCAGTCCTTTTAATAAATAGTGATTGTAGAACTAATGTTTTGATATAATAATTGAAAAATGTTTTGGACTGATTTAAAAAGTATTTAAAACATTTACAAAGTCCAAACAACTTGAAATTATGTTTAGGGAAGTTTTTATAAAGGGTTTTTATGTTTTTCCAAAGCCAAACTTCACAAAACTGTCTAGGTGTTTCGAAACACCTTAGGGCGTTTCGAAACAGGGGATTACAGTAGCCAAAACGTTTCGAAACGGGTCTTCCTTGGACAGGATTTTTGCCTAGCGTTTCGAAACGGGCTAGGCTGTTTCGATACGCCTACATGGCATTGACCATAACGGTCATAAAACCCAACAGCTCTTTCCCAACCAACTTTTAAATGCAGGCATTTCGATACGGGCTTATAGCATTTCGATACGCGTTTCGAAACGGCAAGGGGGTGTTCCAAAACGGGTACCCTGACAGACTGTAACGGCTCTTTCTACATTGAGAGTGTTTCAAAACGGTTTCGAGCGTTTCGAAACGGGTAGCTGCAGAACTGCATTTGTGGTGGGAATTAAAGTCCTCAACGGCTCCAATATGATCCCAACGGCTAGTAACGGCTACAAACTCATTTGGGAGTATAAAGAGGACCTCCAAGCATCAAGAGAAGGCTAATGATCATATTGTCAAACATTAAATGATCAAATATTGTCTTAGTGCCTAAATTGTCAATTCTTGTATAGACAAACACTAGTGAGCCAAAATTGTCAAATTTGCTCAAGTGTTTTAGGTTTTGGGTGAGTGCTTCATTGTGCAAACAAACACCTATTAGAGGGTTTTAAGTTTGCTTTCTTTGTCTCTTTGTAAAGAGGGTTTTGATCAAGGCTTTGGGTAGAAGCTTGATCGGTTGTAAGGGTTTCCTCCTAATCCTAGAAAAGGGGACGAATCAATAGTGGATTGATTGTGAAATCCTTAGTGGGGAGCTAAGGTAGTGGATGTAGAGCTTGGTTAGAAGGTTGAACCACTATAAATCATTGTGTCATTATCATTTTAGCTTCTTAAACCCTTCCACCCAAAAATCCATCTCTCCACCACTTGGTGAGCAACATCGGTTGAACGAACCGAGCCCCACACAACTCAACAATTGGTATCAGAGCTTGGTTCAATCGAAGAGGATTCACATCCTATTGAGAAGATCTGACAAGCTCGATCACTTTTTCATCAACCGGCCCAAATGGCACATTCAATCGACAAACCGCCTTTCTTTGACGGAACTCACTATGCCTATTGGAAGACAAAGATGAAGTTCTTCATCAAATCAAAAGATTACAAGATATGTGATGTAGTTGAAGATGGTCCGTTCGTGCCTCAAAGAAGCAAAGCGGAGTGGAGTGCCGACGATCGCAAGAAGATGGAGCTAAATTGCAAAGCCTTACACATTTTATTTTGTGCATTTGGTCCATCCATCTATGAGAAGATGTCTTCTTGTGAGAGTGCCAAGGAGGTATGAGACAAGCTTGAAGTCACATACGAGAGAACCAATGAAGTCAAGGAGACCAAGATTGGGCTCCTAACCCTTGAGTATGAGAACTTCAAAATGGATCTGGAAGAGAACATCAAGAAGATGTTTGATAGGTTCTCCACCATCACAAATGGTCTCAAAGGCTATGGAGAAGCCATCTCGGAAGAAAAGCTTGTTCGAAAGCTTATCTACTCACTTCCCGAGTCTTGGGACTCAAAGAGGACCACCATCATCGAAGCAAAAAATTTGAAGACTTTGAAGCTTGATGAAATCATGGGGTCTCTCCTTACTCATCAAATCATGAAGAAGAATAAAGAGGATGAGAAGAAGAGGGAAGAAATTAGAGCTATGGGAGAGAAGAAAATCAAAGGGCTTGGTATCAATGCAAGTGTCATGGCTCTCAAATCCTCCATTTGTCATCATGTCTACTCAAGTGAAGAGGAGGATGAAGATGAAGAGATAGTTCATCTCTTCAAGAAGTGTGCCCCGTTCATGAAGAAAGCCTTGAGAGAGCTTGAACGAGAACCTAAGAGAAAGGAGAGGGCAAGCACTTCAAGTCATAAGAAGAAGGCATATGTGGCTACTTGGAGTGATGAAGACTCCACCGACGATGAACAAGCCAACCTTTGCCTTATGGCCATCGAAGAAGATTCAAGGGTAACTTCTAATTCATCTACTTCATGTTCTTATTCCTTTGATGAATTACAAGATGCCTATGATGATTTGGTTTTAGATTTTAAAAGTCACATTTTGAAAAACAATAAATTGATTTCAAAGTTAAAAATTCAAAATGATTTGCTTTCTAAAACCAAACTTGAACTTGAAGCAAAACTTGAAGAGTTTGAATTAAAATGTTTTGATTTACAAAAATTGCTTCAAAAAGTTCAAGAAGAAAAGGATTTGATTTCCAAAGAGCTTGGAAAGAAAAACAATTTTGGAAAATCAAATTTTTATGTTAGACAATCTAGTGCCCCTAGATTTATAAAAGGTAAATGTTTTAGAAGTGTTTGGGTCCCAAAAGGACTAACCACTTCAATTAAAAAGGATGACATTGAAAAATGGATTCCTAAGGGGTCTAAAATTTGTGCTACTAACGTTCACAGATCCAAAGCAATTTGGATACCAAAAATTATTTGATTGTCTATTGCTAGGTGTGATGGAGATGTTCAACAATTCAAACATTGAGGGGGAGATCCATGCATACAAGGAAGAACACTTGGAGAAGGAAGGCTTCACATCCTCCCTTGAGTTCAAGTGTTGGTAAAAATCTAGTTGTTTTAGCATTTATTTGTTTTATTGTTAGTTTATTCAACTAGATGATCATAAATGTTGGACTAACATTTTTAAATGATGCTTTGAGTAAGGGGGAGCCATTTTTAAACCAAATTCTTATTTTTGTCAAAGTTTTTACCTCTATTGTTATTTTGAACTTAATGTTTTAAATTCTTTTTTATATAACAAAAAAGGGGGAGAAATGGTTTGAAAAATTGAACTTTCAAATGAATAAGGGGGAGCTCTATTTGAATAAAAAAATTTTAATCTCTTATTCACAATTTTAAAGTTAAAGGGGGAGAATCCCAAACAATTTTTCAAGTGAGTTTTATTATATCAAAAAGGGGGAGATTGTAGAACTAATGTTTTGATATAATAATTGAAAAATGTTTTGGACTGATTTAAAAAGTATTTAAAACATTTATAAAGTCCAAACAACTTGAAATTATGTTTAGGGAAGTTTTTATAAAGGGTTTTTATGTTTTTCCAAAGCCAAACTTCACAAAACTGTCTAGGTGTTTCGAAACACCTTAGGGCGTTTCGAAACAGGGGATTACAGTAGCCAAAACGTTTCGAAACTTGTTTCGAAACGGGCCTTCCTTGGACAGAATTTTTGCCCAGCGTATCGAAACGGCCTAGCCCGTTTCGATACGCCTACATGGCATTGACCATAACGGTCATAAAACCCAACGGCTCTTTCCCAACCAACTTTTAAATGCAGGCATTTCGATACGGGCTTATAGCGTTTCGATACGCGTTTCGAAACGGCAAGGGGGTGTTCTGAAACGGGTACCCTGACAGACTGCAACGACTCTTTCTACATTGAGAGTGTTTCGAAACGGCTTCGAGCGTTTCAAAACGGGTAGCTGCAGAACTGCATTTATGGTGGGAATTAAAGTCCTCAACGGCTCCAATATGATCCCAACGGCTAGTAACGGCTACAAACTCATTTGGGAGTATAAAGGGGACCTCCAAGCATCAAGAGAAGGCTAATGCTCATATTGTCAAACATCAAATGATCAAATATTGTCTTAGTGCCTAAATTGTCAATTCTTGTATAGACAAACACTAGTGAGCCAAAATTGTCAAATTTGCTCAAGTGTTTTAGGTTTTGGGTGAGTGCTTCATTATGCAAACAAACACCTATTAGATGGTTTTAAGTTTGCTTTCTTTGTCTCTTTGTAAAGAGGGTTTTGATCAAGGCTTTGGGTAGAAGCTTGATCGGTTGTAAGGGTTTCCTCCTAATCCTAGAAAAGGGGACGAATCAATAGTGGATTGATTGTGAAATCCTTAGTGGGGAGCTAAGGTAGTGGATGTAGACCTTGGTTAGAAGGTTGAACCACTATAAATCATTGTGTCATTATCTTTTTAGATTCTTAAACCCTTCCACCCAAAAATCCATCTCTCCACCACTTGGTGAGCAACATCGGTTGAACGAATCGAGCCCCACACATCTCAACAGTGATGAATCAACTTTAGATGTTGTAAATCCAATTTATCAACTAAATACCTTTTAAAAGTGGTGAACCAAGCTCTGAGAGCTTACTTAAGTTCATACAGAGCTTTCTTAAGCCTACAAACAAGATGCTCACCATTTGGACCTTTCTGTTAAAAGCCACGTGACTGAGCCATGTAGATTTCTTTAGTTAGTTCACCATTCAAAAAAACATTATTGATATCAACATGTCTGATAAACCACTTCTTCCTAACAATTGTGGCTAAAACAATTCGGATGGTGTTAGACTTGACAACAAGACTAAAAGTGGAATTGATTTATGATCGCTTGAAAGCCAATATAATTATTAATGTATCATGTTGATAGATTGTAATGTTGGTTTATACATATTTACTCTTTAAGCCTTGAATATGGGTTGGCATAAGAAAGCTTAAATTGAGGGTTAGCAAATGGGATTTTATTGTTGATCCATGATACATATTGCATTTGGTTTAATATGCTGGTTTTCGAAAATGTTAATGCATGGTTTTCAAGGCATTATGTTTTGATAGATGATTGAAATGGTTATTTCAATGTGTTTTGAAAAAAATAGTTTAAATTGCATTGATGATGTTTTGTTTTGAGCACTCTTTATTAATCCTAGTGTGCTTACGCTCTCCTTGTCCATCAATGCATAAAATTAAAGGTTGAAGGTCGCGAGCAAGCAAGGGGAAATCCAAAGGCTTGAACAATTGAAATTATAGTTTTTTAACTAAACTAGTAGTAATGAAGGCAATGGGGTTCATTGTTGTTTGGGAAGGATTTTTGCTAAACTCCATGTTTGAGCAAGTTTGCATTACTGTTTTGAGATTATAATTGGCTTATATGTTTGGTTATTGCTTTGAATTGGTAATTCATGCTTTGGATGGATTGATTCTAGGATGCATGCCTCTAGATTTTTGGTTGAAGCATGTTGTGATGATTTAAGCATGTAACCTTGATGTTTTGGTGTGGTATATTTCCTAGTATAGTTTGGTTTATGGTTGAATCGTGTTTAAGCATGTTTGAATCCATGAATGTGTAAGCCAGTAGATTGGGACATTACAGGTCCATGTGTATCGGTACACGTGTTCTTGTACCAATACGAGTAAGTATAATTTGGGGATGTGTTTCGGTACACGAGAGCCTGTATTGGAACGACCTAGTGTATTCTAGCAAGACGTATCGATACACGAAGGATTGTATCAGTACGATTTTAAGCTACTGAAATCTGGAAAATTTGAGATGGGAAAAAGGTATCGATACACCTACTCGTGTATCGATACGAGTATCAATTATTTTAGTTAAAGTGACTCTTTGGTGTTTATGATTCTTACGTTTTAGTCCTTAATTTTTGAGGATGCAATTGTATGAGTTTGGATGCTCGTTTTGAGCTGAAACTTGGTATGAAAAAATGTAACATGACAAATTGAGTTTTGGTAAGTTCAAATATAATTAAGTCCTTGTAATCTTCTAGGTTTGTGATTTGGTCCCTAAGTGTTCGCGTATGCAATTAAATGTCTTATCAGTGTCCGAATTGAATGAGAATTGAACCATTATCAACATGTTCACCATAGGTTCGTAATTTTCATCTAGACAAGATAAAAGAAAAAAAAGACATAATTCGAGTAATTTTTTCACGGGTTTATTTCAACAAACTCAATGTAACTCGCTCGGTTCGGTCTGGCGACTAGGCCAGGTCGAGGAGGTTACACCACAGGACCAAAATAACATTTAGATAATCACAGTTCCCTAAAATTGATCTTCTATCATCTAGACTTCTTCCCTAATTTGCATTAGCAAACACCATCAACTTGTGTGCTTATGTTGAGGAAGAAAATACCAATCCTATGTCTAATGTTCCATTTAAGTAACATAACACCCTCTTTATTGCCTCCTTGTGCTACTCACATGGGGCACATAAACTATGCAAGTTTATTTACATTGTACACTATATATGGTCTGGTATAACTTGCATACAGTAACACCCTCACTAAACTTCTATCATCATTAGTCATTCATGACTTTTTCTCATTCAAAAGGAATTTTAGTTTTTCTAATTTTTTGTAAGAAGTGTTTAGCAAAATTATAAAAATGTTTATGAGAAGTTTTTAACTTTTCCTAACTAGAAAATTATCTCAAGTTTATTACAAGAAATTTCAACACAACTCCCGAGATAGATTATCTCTTTGGTTTTCTCTATTTAGGAAAAGAACTCAAAGAGATTTAATAGCTACATGCAATCTTTTAGTAATATTGATCTTTTTCATATTTTCATTCATATTAGTCAAATTATTGACTTAATGAGACCTCAAAATATTTTCATCTACTACGACAAAAAAATATCTTAAGAATATTATCCATTTTTACTCTAACTTATGCACTAAGTTAGAAAGTGTTATTTAGTCATAATATTTTATAAATTGGAATAATGAGCATAGTAATGCACCAGGTAGGTTTAAAAAAGAGAGATGATACACGAGACACACTAAAATATCAAGTTTTTCATTTAACCAATCCTAGACATGCATTTTTCATACTTTCGCACTTTGTTTCCAATTAATTATTTATGAAATTTTTTAAACATTTTTCTTTCCAAAAATATTTCATATGTTTTAACACGAACATTTGGTACAATATAGTAAAACAATGAAAATGTAATAAAACGTTTGAAATCACACATAAATTATATCAACACAAAATCATAATTTATGTAATATATTAAAACATCATTATTAAGGTTTTAACACCATCATAAATGCATTACCACCGTGCTAATTGAACGGTTACAAAATATATTTAAATGGTTAAATTGTTACAAATTAAATGATCATTGAATAAATGCATTTAAATAAGATAACATCCCTATCTCAAATTGATGTTTAACTCTTGAGATCACACCAACATGTTATATTTGTCTTTAATAAATATTTCTTAAAAACACCACACATTAAAAGAATTTTTTCAGTTATAATGATAATCTTAATGATTTATAAAGGTTTAACCAGTATTAACACATAGAAAATCATAGATGCATTAAAATGCTACCATGAAAACCATTAAGAATTAAAGCCTATAAGAATAATACAACACACATTAAAAAGGCTTTAAATTCTCATGGTTACACATATAAATGCATTATTTCAACCGACATTAGCTTAGACATCTCAAGGAATTAAAAATCTTGTAATATTAGTTTTTAGGTTTTTATACTCGAACTATGATAATAAATGGCATGTTCGATCCATTACATAAATAAAAATGTAATGTATTTATATCGACTATTTAAGAAAAAGTAAATATGCTTTTAAATATAAATATTTAAGCCACACAAATTTTAAATTGTCGTAAAAACATACCACATCATAGAATTTGTTTCTGAAAACTTGAATTTGCTCCAAAATTTAAACCATATTTGAACAATAGTTGATTCGGTTCTAAATTGTTAAAAAATAGACTGCTGCAATAGAGGCGTTAGCACTGACTATAAAATAATAAAATAACTAACGAACGATAACCGTGTCGTAGTATTAACTACTGCCTTAGAAGCGAATTTGCCCCCGATGTGTGTAATTGCTACAATGGATGAATGCCCCACTGAGGTTAGCACAACTCTTCAAGTTTCATACACTCGAAAAATAAAGTAGACTTTGATAGTATTGCTCTTCTCTCATCTCAAAACAATAAAGGAAAGGTTTATGAAAACTAAAGAGTGTTTCAAAGCAAATGTCATTTGCTTAGGGATTATTATCAAATGAGTAAAATTGCTTATTATTTATAGGCTAAATAGTGATGGTAAAATCATCCTTTCCAAAGTAAAATTTAATTCTATTTATAATAGAATTAAATAACCATAAAATAAAAGTTACAATTGAGCATTAACAACAAGAATCTGCAAAAATCAGATTAGGATTAATATGAAAAATGTGTGAAACGTAAGGTTAAAGTGTAATTTGAAAAGTTTGGGGGTTATCTAATCTTATGGATTTTAGTTTTTTTTTTCTTCTATTTTTAGAATAATAAATCATTTATAGAAGCCCTAATCCTATATAAATTATAATGTGGTGTCCAAATTCAATTTGCATCCCAAATGAAATTCAACACTGTCAGAGGCTAACTCAACGGTGGAGGAGAATATTTCACAGGAAGAGGGTGAAGTGGGCTGTTCTTTTTAGACATTCCAAACTTACAATTATCAGACGCTGTGGTTGGTCGTTAGAAAATTAAATTTTTATATCAATTTTGCGTATATTGATCTTAGACATGGTCGAAAAGATTTGTAATTGATTTTTCAACTACATATTTTATGTTTTTTCTGAAATTTTTTAGAAAAATTTTACGACGTGCGACGAACACCGCCGAACACTACTAATGTTAAACACCGTTGAATACCATTAAATTAATTAATAAAGATTTAAATTTTAAGGACCCATCATACAATTAATAATTATTTTAAAAATTAAATTATTTTTATATGTATTAAAATTTTATTTTTTTAATAAGGTTAAACTATATATTTAGTACTCCACCTATTTCCGTATTTCTATTGAACCCTCGTTATTTAAATATTATTTCAATTTGACCCTATTCTTTATAAAAAAATAATTTAACTCTTAACTCTCAACCTAAAACCCTAAAATATTAAACCTTAAACCATTAAACTCTTAAAACTATACCCTAAACCATATACCATTAAAAATAATTTCACCATCATCGATTCAATTCAATTCAATGAATTGTTAAATTCTCCTAAAAAATTCAATTAAATTATTTTATATATATATCAAAATTAATTAAACTCTAATCTCCTAGAATTAACACTGTCATCTTATTTGAGATGAAGAGGCCATCACAATTAATCATAATTAATTCAATTCACTGAATTAATCGATGAATTGAATTGATGATGGTAAAACTATTCAGCTCTAATATTACAGTGCAATATACAAACATGGATAATTACTTATTTGTTGTCGTTGTAGCTATAACTGCAAGTGGGAGACGAAGCATGTTAAAGCTAGCTCAACGGATGACGGATAATTTCTGTGCCGGAGTAGGATCTTGGACGCTAGGGAGCCCCCCTACAAGAGATTCCAACGAAGGAAACTACAAAAGAAACAACAATCAAGGCATGTACATTTCTATCAAAAAGAAAAATCAAGGCATGTACATTTTTAAATCGGAGCAAGTTAACAGATGCGGTGCTCACAGGTGGGGCTTGTGCTGGAGTCGCATCACTGTTGAGATCAAATGAATTGGGGTTTGCAGCTCTTGGAGATGCTGCTGCAGGCTGAGAACATATGCATACATAAAGTTTAGCGTATTTCAAACGTCAACCAAGAATTAACATAGAAGTTGCATAATTTGAAACTCCTATAGCGCAGGATACCTTTGCATTAGGATAAAACTGCAAACCACCATGCCAACCCGGAACTGCAGTAGGGGAAGATCCATAGTTTGCAGAAAATAGATCCTACAAGGATGGAAGCATACATTGTTAAGAGAATTCATAAACGTCTGACACAACTGAATACAACCATCACCTGTGGAAGTTTCCTTCTTCCGCCAGACTTTGTTTCTGGCTGCACTTTGTCTTTAGAACTAGCTTCTTCAGCTGATTTTGAGGTGGCATCCGGCAATTGTTCAGTAGATAAATTAGAAGATTGTTGAGCATTTTGCATCGGCAATGACATACCAGGCTGCAAATATGATCATGGGGCAACATAATTAGCAGGTGAAATGAAATTCACACCACATTTTATTAAATTACGGGCCATGTTCTTAAGGTTTCTCTAATTTCCACCAACTTCTAATCAACTCCGATGACAACCTGGCTATTAATTATCCGTCATCGGTTGAGTTAGCTAGCTTTAATATGCTTCGTCTCCCACTTGCAGTTATAGCTACAACGACAACAAACAAATAATTATTTATGTTTGTATATTGCACTGTAATATTAGAGTTGAATAGTTTTATCATCATCAATTCAATTCATCGATTAATTCAGTGAATTGAATTAATTAGGATTAATTGTGATAGCCTCTTCATCTCAAATAAGATATAGTGTTAATTCTTGGAGATTCGAGTTTAATTAATTTTGATATATATAAAAAATAATTTAATTGAATTTTTTAGGAGAATTTAACAATTTATTGAATTGAATTGAATCGATGATGGTGAAATTATTTTTAATGGTATATGGTTTAGGGTATATGTTTAAGAGTTTAAGGGTTTAAGGTTTAATAGTTTAGAGTTTTAGGTTGATGGTTAAATTATTTTTTATAAAGAATAATGTCAAATTGAAATAATATTTAAATAATGAGGGTTTATTAGAAATACAGAAAATAGGTGAAGTACTAAATATATAATTTACCCTTATTAAAAAAATAAAATTTTAATACATATCAAAAATAATTTAATTGAATTTTTTAAAATAATTATTAATTGTATGATGGGTCTTTAAAATTTTAAATCTTTATTAATTAATTTAATGGTGTTCAACTGTGTTCAATATTAGTGGTGTTCAGCGGTGTTCGTCGCACGTGATATACTTATTTCTTTATCTCCAAAATCTTAATTTTTCTCTTATTTTCCTGAAATTCTTGATTCAGGTTTATCACCAAAGATTTTTCTCTTTATTTGGGCCAGGTAGTTTTCAATTCAGTTAGACCGGGTTACTATAAATAACAATTTCTTGTATTAAATTAATAAACTTGGAGAAATAAAATCAGTCTGTTTGTTTCAGTTTCTCTTCTTTTTCTTCAGTCTAGTTTTCCTTTAAGATGGAATAATAAAATCGATTCAGTTAGTTTCAGTTATTAACAAAGTCTAACTGTATTGAAAACTACCGGGCCCAAATCTGTTATAATAACAGATTTGCCAGCTCATCATGTATACATGAATCATGATACTCTACCAATAATTACCGTGATTAGGGATGTAAAATTAGGTATTCTGATGTGTAAAATCAATTACATGAATCAAGTCGAGTCAGATCAAGTTCGAGTTATGTTGAGTAAAATCAATTATTTGATTCGAGTTCGGGTCATGCTCAAATAGACTATGGTCCATGTCAACGTCGGGTTGGTTCCAATTCAGACTCAGTTTAGATTTAGGTCAGGTCAAAACGATTTAGATTCGAGGCGGTTAATTATCAGGTTAACTCGGGTTCGAATGAACTTCGAGTCAGATTAATCCAGGTATCAGATTAACTTTAGGTTACGTCAAGACGATTTCGAATGAGATTTAATTTAGGTAATATCAATTTTGGTTGAAGTTTGGATTGGGTCTTTACTAGGTACATATTTTGTTCGAGTTAGGTCATTAGTAAAATCAGATCATGATCAGTTTATTTGACCAAATGGTGGTTCCACTTTCACTTCAGACAACTTGTAGTACTAGCATTTCTTTTTCAAGTTTGACATTTAATTTTTTATGGTCAGGTTGGATTGTGAGTTTGTAAAACTTATTTATTATTCATTTGTAAGTTACTATATTGCAATTTACAACATATGTATCGTTTTATGCTTTTCGTTAATTACATGATTGACTATTAATAAAGTGTAATTTATAAATAGAGTTGTCTATTCAAACCAACGAATCAGCTTATAATTGGTTCGAGTATGATTGTAACATCCCAAAAATTTTCCCAAATTAAAAATCCTAATTTAGCAAAACCCATAATTTTAAAAACCTAAATTTAATTTGGGGGTTTAAAATTGGAAATTAAATTAAGTGACCTAATTGCGGAAATTGGAAACTTTAGTGGCCTATTTGTAAAGTGGGTTAAAGTTTAGACCCTTGTTTTGTAGTTTACCCATTTTGTATAATTTAAAATCATACTTTCAGCCTAAACCGACCTTCCGGCTCCCTTGTGTCGCACTTTCATCTCTCACTCAATCTCTCGTGCGACAACCAAACCTCCAAAACCCTTCGCGTTTTTCTGTTTACGCTCAGGCCAAGGGGTTGTCAGCGTCTGTTCGACAAACCGAGACCACCCCTCATTTCCCCTTTCAGTCGATCAAAACCCATCCCTTGGTTCACCCTCGCCGGCCGTTCTTGTCGGAATCCGTCCGAGAGCTTTTCGGTTTTTACTTCGAAAATCCTCTATCGTCGTTATGTTTTTCGAGTTGGGTAAGTCTCGAAAGTTCATTTTGGTCATGTGGGTTGTGTATAGTGTTTCGAGTTTGTCTAAATTGGTCGGATTTTGACCATTATGGTCACCAGAAAATGTTGTCGGCACCGCACCGTTTAGCATAATAAACCCTAATTTTTTGGTTGGCAAAAGGGGTAAGAGTTCTCGGGTCTGGGTGTGTGAGTGGGCTTGGGTTAAACCCAAACCGATAAGTGGGCCGAGGAAGAGAGAGACCTTGAACCGAGCCCAAACCCAATATGTGAACCGATTCAGTTGGACCAAACCTTGGGGTGAGTCAGTTGAACCGGACCGAGTTGACTGAACCGGGTGACGTCATCGTTAACCCTAATGACGTCACTGTTGACCATTGACTTTTTTGTCAAAGTCAACTCTATATTTTTCGACGTCCAGATTCCAAATCAGCTGTTCGTTTTCCCAAATTCGAACGTGAAAGGTCGTTTTGCTATTTATGTTTCATTATATTTAGTATTTTGAGAATTATGTTTATCGAAAATTAATTCGAATTATTCTTGTGTTCAGACGACGTTGATTCGGACACTGAGATTCTTCCTCCTCCTCCACCTAGGCGACCTCTTGTTGCCCAATCTTAGGGATCTGCTCGTGAGTTTAGTTGATATTGTTCGGTATTATTATATTAGTGACATGACATTAGTAGTGAAACTTATGTAGTGCTTACTATCGTAGATGTTAATTCTGTCCGATCTAGTGCTAGAGCTGAGCGTGGGAGACGTCATCACCGACATTGAGCTTTTAGCTGTCTGAGGTGTGTTCTCTGCTTGTGCTATATGTGTACTGTGCTATGAGTGTATACATGATTGTTGGTATGATTTGTGATTATGGCATGATCTGATTGTTGTATGGTTATGATTTGTTCGATTGGCTTGTTGTGTATGAAATGAATTATATGATGATATGCCATACAACATATTTCAGAATCGGACTATTTAATATCAGACTAAGTGTGCATGCATCTTTGTTAAATTAACAAGAATGCATTTAGATTCAGAAAATCGGATATCATGTCATATCATTGGTTGGGAAATTGTATGGGAAAGTTTGGCGGTTTCTACCTTCGGGTCGAAGCCTGCTTCAGATTAGTGGTTTCACCCTTCGGGTTGAGTTACACTTCGGGTGGTGACGATGTAGAAAGTGGTTCTGGGGAACCCTACTCTTCAGACGATGTTGTAGTTGGGTGCGTGTCATATTGTCTCATACATCTTTTTCATACATATTCGTTTATTGGAATGACTATTTCGTTGAGTATGATGATCAGATATTTTGTGGTATGACTCTGATTGCACTGTAGAGACACACTGAGTTTTATAGCTAACTCCCCCTTAGTTTCTATTTCAGATACTCAAACTTAGGCTACGGTACTTGGAGGACCTCGTTTATCAGACGTATTACATATTATCAGTATGAATTATTTTGACTTATGGACTTTATTTGCTATCACTGGATTTATATATAATTTCGGACTCGAACATTTTATTTGAGAACTTACTGTTTTTATTATGCATGACTATTTCTAAATATTTTATCAACTTTTTGGGATATTAATATACGACTAAGTTTTATGTAATAGAAATACTATTGTGTTTAATGTGATGTTACTATTTAATACAGATATTATAGTTTCAAACCTAATTAACTTTACTTGAGGGACAAATTTCAAACCCGACTTCTTATATTCGGCCCATTTCTTTTAGGCCGGATTTAGAGGTTTACAATGATTCGAGTTAATTCTGATTAACTTATAGTTAGTTTGTTTTAATATTACCTTGCGTAGATGCTATTGATAGGGTGTAATTATTTGTAAATATTACCCCTTTTTTCAGCGCAACAGTAGTAATAACAAATTAACAATTTACTATGTTTATGGAAGGGAATGTTACATACTTTTATAATTATTAAATTGTAAGTTTGTAATATTTTTATTAAATAGAGCTATTTATATTCTTAAAGTAAATGTTGAGACTCGAATTCATATAAGATGAGACAACATAAGGATCTTTTATCACTCGACCAAGTAATGAATCAATATATGTTTGCGGTCTTACTTTAACAATAAGAACTATTTTTGCTTTTAATAATAATGACACTAACAACAACAATAACAAATTAACAAGTAAAAGAAAAAACCCAATAACTAGTCCAGTGGAAAAACGGATTATGTTCATCCTAAAAGAATCAGGTTCAATTGCTTTGTCTGTAAGGTGTGAGTGCTTTGTTGAAGGGTTAAGAATATGTATGAGCATATATTATCATGTAATCAACTTTAAACTATTCAGTAAACAAGTAAAAAGAACAAATTATATTTATTTTAAATAATAATAAATTAATAACAACATTATAATATTAGTTTTAATAATAATAATAATAATAATAATAATAATAATTTAAGGTTTAGAGTATAATAATAATATTATTATTATTATTATTATTATTATTATTATTATTATATGTTTTTAAGGGTATATAATTTAAGGTTTAAAGTATATGATTAGGATTATAAGGCGTAGGGTCTTAAGGTATATGAAAAAAATAAAAATAAAAATTGAATTTTGGAATGAGTACCAAGTACTTAAGAGTTTTGACGTTAAATTGAATTCAAAGGCTACCACTTACTCTGTTTATTTATAGGTGAGGTACGGTTAATTAACATGCCGGGTTAACAAGTCAGGCCATTTATAAGTTAGGTCAATTACAGGTCGAGTTGATAACAAGTCAGGTAAAATTGAATTTTAGGTTGTTTCAAGTCGGGTTATATCGAATATTTACCATATTAATTTCGTATTCGGGTTCATATCATGTTAGGTTCTGTTATCACATCATCAGGTTCAATTCATGTTTGGGTCGTTCTTAGGCCTAGGGGTGATAACGAGCTTAGCTCGAGCCTAGGCAGACTCAACTCGGAAATAGTATTACTAGGATAGGCTCGGGCTCGAAGCTCGTCAAGCTCGAAATTTTAGGCTCGAGCTCCAATTGGATAGTTTGAACTCGGCTCGGGTTGAGACTCGAGCTCAGTTTGTTACTTTTCTCAAATTGCTTTTAAATATTTTTTTTGAAGTTTTGAAAAATAACATGCGAGAAACTGTTTGAGAAAAGATAATATTTATTTTTGAAGTCTACAAGTAGCCATAGTACATTTTTTAAATTATAAAAGTCAACAAGGAAAATGTGATTATAAAGTATTTAACTATGATAACATGTTAACAACACTAATATATATATATATATATATTATTTTGAGTCTGTTCACGAGCTTTTTGATCCAATCTCAGCTCGACCTCTTAAGGTCTCGAGCCGAGCTTGAGTAACTTGCGAGCCAATTAGGCTCATTATCACCCATACTTAGGTCAGGTTTGAATCCAAAATTATCAGGTCAAACTCAAGTTCGAGTCATTATCATATTAGACTTGGGTCGGTTTCTGTTGGATTTTCAAGTTGGGTCAGTATTTTACACCGCTAATAGTGATTAAGTAAAGTGAGAATTGTTTTCAATCACAGACGATGAGAAAAAAGAAATGCCAAACTGATGCATATTACAAATCATGGAGTGGCAAAGGTTCACAAACTACCAAAGGCCATGTGCGGATGAGTTTAATGGCAGCTACTGCCACTGGGACCAGTTTCATCCTACAACGGCCCCATCATCTTTTCCTCCCTTGCAATTATAATCATCGTTTCTTACATCAAACATCGGCGTTCTGCTCTAATTAGTTTCCATTTACAAAGCTCCTGAATGCCAATCAGTTTTTTGTTATCATTAGAATAGTTTTGTCCTTTGCTTTAATGTCTTTCACCTTCTGTTTCAATATAATACAATCCATTGCTATAGGGTACGCCTTATATTATGTGTCTGAGTACATATTCTTTGAATAAAAGAAGTTTTGGTGCTTTTGCGTACAGTTATTGAAAGAAATAAGCTTTCCGAATCCAGATTCTTTAGGTGCCATGCCAGATATTCTTCAATGATCTAACAAACATTCATGGGGTCACTCGGGACCCCCACCATTTATGATGCATTCTAACAGCTTCCCAAAAGGGACATGTATGTGTGGCCGTTTCACATCTGGTGTATTAATTTGGTTTAAGAAATTAAACAAGCTTCTTCTTTAGCTTTAAGCCATAATCCATTGTTTTCTAACATTCACTTTTTTATTGTTGATCAATTCTGGTTAATTTAAGATTCTAGTTAGTCCAGATGAAACCATAATTAGCACTAGTGTTGAACCAGGGAAAAGAAAAAAGGTCACATCTAGAGAATCCTGACAGTATTTATTATCATTTTTGTTCTTTCAAACCTAATTCACAAGTCAAGGATTATAATGGGCAAATCATGAAGTTCCCATGTATCAAGGAAAATAGGATTAGAATAGCCTAAACCAAAACAAAACATTGTTGTACAGCCTACAGGCTGCTGTATTACTGCATTTATACATGAACCGTTTTCCCTTATATCACCTTTCGCCACCGTTACCAATTGCTATCGTTTCCTCTCTTTAACTTGCACACAAACTCTCTCTAAAAGCCAACTGGCAAACTTGATTGATTTACATAAGAAAAAAACAATGAGGGGCCAAAGGATTGGAGAAAGGACAAAAGTAGTCTAGGATTTGAGTGTGATTCGTTTGGTCTTATCCCGCTCTATACCCTCTTTCTATTATGTTTATTTATATACACAAACACCTTCAACTCTTAATCAAACGGTTTTCTTTTTTCTTTCTTTTTTGCTCATTTGGTCATAGCAATTCAAGCAAACGCATTTTTTTTATAATGAATGTATCAGGTTCACAATGTGGTAGTGGTTGTGAGTCTGGTTGGACTTTCTACTTGGATCAATCATCTTACTCGCAAACATGGTGTCCAAAGTTTAGGGGGAGCTTTGATGAGGAAGATGGAGGCAAAGGAGCTAGATTCATGGTTGAATCCGAGGACTTATCAATGGTGTCTGATGCATCATCTGGTCCAAGGAATAACTGTGAAGATGAAGAAGATGGGAGCTTTTGTTCCGATCCTGCGGCCCGTGCACCAGCTAAGAAAAGAAGCAAAAACAAAAACAAAATCAAAGAACATGTTAGCAATCAACATCATTCATGTCTTGATGATGACACTGCCAGCTCCCCTGCAATAAGTTTTTCCAAGGCAAGTTCCACATTATGACTACAATAGTCTAAGAGTATACATATATCCCTTGTTTTAATAATTGTTGTTCTTGGTGTATGTATAGAAGAATTGCAGTAAAGAAGCTTCATTGGATTTGTTGGACCTTTCACAAGGCTTCTCGGGTACATGTGTTAAGGTATTTATGAAATTTACCACCTCCTCCATTGAAACCAGTTTTTCTTCCAATATTGTTGTCAACAGTGAGCTTCTTCCAGGGTAAACCAGCATTCCAGAAGAAATTTGGATTCTTGAAATCTGAAGAAACAGGTTCAAAAGATGCAGCAGGTTAGTCTTTTCTTTCACTTGTGATAGATATTCATAATCTTCAGTATGGAAATTCTGGCATTTAGAATATGATACATCAATGCCCTAAAAAGGAAGCCTAATGGTTTAATCCCTTGGAACAGGTGATTTTCTGGGAATGACAAAAGGGTAAACTGTAACAGCTTTTGTCTCTACTGCTCTGGAGAGAGAAATGGGAATGAATGTGTAAAAATAATGAAGAGGGCATTGGATCTCTCAAAGGGATCCTATTATTATTTTTCCTTTCCAATTCTACTTTTTATCTGCTCCTACAAATGCAATGGGAAACAACCTAAGAACATTGAAAATAAATCAAATTCCTGTCATTGGTGTGTGCATATATTAGCTGTGATGGTCAGTAATTGCAGGTTTTCTCCATTTTCTCTTCTTCTTCTTTTTTTTATGAAAGCTAAAGTGATTACAAGTATTATCTGTTCTAAATATACTCTCAACCATTTGACATTACATGGCAGTGTGTATTGAGTAGGAGAAAGTAATGCAATATGAACCAAAGAAACTTCATATTAAACTAGAAAAAGATAACACAAGATGTGTCCAGTAATCCAAGATGGCAGCAAAAGAAACATGACCCACCATTTTTCAACTTGTGCAAATGCCAGCCTAGCTTGAAACTAGGTAGGGTTGGTTAAATTTGGTAACCTATACTTTTAACTTATTTCAGTTCCAAAACAAATAGATACTTGAGATGGGAGGGAAAAAGGGTCCCAAAAGCATCAATCAAACTCCACCATCTAGCTACCAACCAAGAATATGATCCATACATGATGCTGGGAGCTAAGCAATTATTGAAATTTGTTTTTGCTTCTAAATCTCTTTGTGAAGGTGTTTCCCTGGCCATTCTCAGATTTGCAACCATATCTTGGGAAGAGACTTGGATCTTAGGAAAAGGACAACATGTCTCTTCTTTGTCCTTTCAACATTTTAAAAAAAAAAATGAAAATTGTTTTCTCTTTTCAGGAAATAAAATTATACCACTGTATTATTCATTTCAAGGTTAATGACTTATTTATCTACTGCAAAAATAGGATTTGAATTATGATCAATGTGTATGTGTTATCTTCATCGCAATCAGATTATGTTTGCAGTTTTCGCATTAATGTCCCACTTAGCAACATTTAGGTTGGTAACTATATAAATAGAGGAAAAACTATTTGACTAGTCACTTATTGAAAGGGGTTTTAATCTGATTACTGGTGTATTCATTTTGTTAATTGGGTCACTTATCTAGTTATATAATATCAGTTAAGTTACGTGTAATTAAAAGTTGTGACAATTAAGATTGGTATGTTTATACATTTGTTCTTATTATTTACATATTTTATGATCTATCCATGTAGTTTTACTTTAATTCAATAAATTACAGATACCTGGCCATGATTTTCCATAGAAGTGCTAACTGAGTTGAGCAGCTCGCGAGTAGCTCGAGCTCAACTCGGTTAACGCTTAACTTGAGTTGTTTCAACTCCAACTCGAAATTAGCTCGAGACCTTAACGAGTGGAGTCGAGCAAAACTCAACTTGACTCGATAAGTTCACGAGCAATTCCTTATATACATATAATATGTTAGTTTGGTGTGTTTGTGGATTGTTATTTTGAAGTTTAGATTTTTGGAATAGCTTTACACTATTTTGATAATTTTTTGTTATATTTGTTAATTTTTGTTTATATTAAACTATATATAGTATTACTAGATTTTACATATATATTTTAAAAAATAAGGTAAAAATTATAGCAAGTTTAACGATCAACGTGTTTTTTAACAAATATGAATTGAATAAAATTTTATCGAGCTTATCAAGTATTAAGTTGAACTGAGCACGAAACGAACAATTTTCGTGTCAAATAAAAAACAATTCAACTTGTGATCAATTGGCTCGATAAACACCCCTAATCCTCATTTTGATAACTCCATCGGATGCTTTTGGGGTCGCATCCTCTTATAATACGCCAATCATGAGTTTTCATGGTTGTATAACAAACTTTTAATGGCATTTCTCCTACCAACTCTTCCCAGCGTTATTCTGTAAGAATCATAATTGTAAGCGATTGTTCAGAAGTAGTCAATAATGATAGAATTGCAACAGAAAATGGATCGAGGGGTGCTAAAGAGACAGACACACCCCTTAAAAATTTTAAATTTTTATATAATATATGTATATTTATTATATTGTTCATATCGCTTTACATAAAATCTTGTACGGTCGTTGAATTGCAATGCAATTACCAAAGCAGCAGGAATCCATTCTTGCAGGCCTAACATAACCGATGAAGTAGTCACCACGAAGTGGCATAAAATCAAAAACTCACTCCGAAGAGTCTACCAAATTCTTTGGTAGGATCAGCGGGGCCATAGTCCCACAAAACTTTGAAAGTTTATTATTTAGTCTTTTTGATTTTTTATAAAAAATAGCCCTTTTAAACATTTTAAAAATTTCTATTGTTTATTTAAAAATTTTCATTAAAATGCATTTATAGATTGAAGAAACATAATGACAAAACTTACCGTCAAAGTTTTATATTATGTAATATATATAAGGAAAATACTTTGATGCACAAGCTTGTGTAAACTTTAGTTTACACAAGCCCTTTAATTTTAGGGTTTAGGGTTTTAGGTTAGGGTTTAGGAGTTTAATATGTAGGGTATATAATTTAAGGTTTATGGGTAGAATTTAGAATTTAGAGTTTAGGATTTAGGGCTTAGGTTTTAGGTTGCTAGGGTTTGTGATTTAGATTTTAAATTTTATAAAAGGAATGTGTAAAAAAAATTTACACAGCTTGTGCATCAAAATAAAACCTTATATATAAACCATTAAAATTGCAATATATATAAGGGTTTTATTTTGATGCACAAGCTGTGTAAATTTTTTTACACATTCCTTTTATAAAATTTAAAATCTAAATCACAAACCCTAGCAACCTAAAACCTAAGCCCTAAATCCTAAACTCTAAATTCTAAATTCTACCCATAAACCTTAAATTATATACCCTACATACTAAACCCCTAAACCCTAACCTAAAACCCTAAACCCTAAACCCTAAAGTTTACACAAGCTTGTGCATCAAAGTATTTTCCTATATATAAACCCTTAAAATATCTTATATTTAATTAACCAGGGTCAAACTTCACCATTGATTACATTAAAATTGTTGAAAAAGTGCATGCTTCACGTGAATTGCTTGTTGGAGAAATTGCATGTTTCATGTGAATTGTGTGTTGGAACAAATATTGCATGCTTAGTGTATTAATTGGAATTTTTTAAACTCTTTCTCCCACTTTCTCCTAATCTCATATTTTCTATGCTGCAGATTTTTTTTCTTTAGGAATTTCTTAATAATTTTTAAGTTTTTTAAGCTAATGGTGGCTGATTTGGCCATCTACCGGCGGTGATTTCTTTGTTTTTTATTTTACTTTTGCTCGTTTCTTTGTTTTTATTTTTTATTTTTTCGGATGTTTTGGCCTGCTCTTCATCTACCATTATGACACGTTCTTTGTCTGCCTCTATGGCACGTTGATATTGAAGACGTCTACAACCTGGTGTATGCTACAGTTGAATCTTACCGCATAAAATAGCGTGGGTTGGTTGTTCGTGGAGATAACCAAGACGTTTTTCTCTCTTTTTGTTGATTGAAGTAATTCAATGATCTGCGCTCTTCCAGTGAGCACTCCAAGTTTTCTTTATGGTGATAGATTTGAAAAACATTGATGAAGATTTTATGGGAAGATTTAAATTTGTTATTCATGTTTGCATACTCTTTGCTTTTCTACGTTTATTTTTATATTTTAGGGTATGCTTATCTGTGTATTTCTTCTCATTATCTTAATGAAATATAGTGTTTGATTCAAAAAAAAATTGAACTCCTTCACACACTTAAGCACAATTTGTTTAGTATATGATTTGATGAAAAGGACATATGCTAAGTAATTGTATGTTTGAATCAAGATTTTGATGTTTTGATCTGTTCTTATAAGTTGCTTGATGATTCAGTATGTTTTAGGGTGCTTTGAGTCTTAAAATAGCCTAAATTTTCAATCAAGGGTGCTGGGTTTTGAAACCCAAATACTTGTTTTCAATATTAAATCCAGCCGGATTCCCCCTAGTTTTGGTATCAAAACTGGACTCTCGGTTTTGAAACCATATGCTCAATTCGAAACTGGACACTGAACTTTCAGTTTTTGTATTTTAGTACATAAATGTGTTTAAGAGTATAAAAATTCAATAAACTGAATGTTTTAAGTGATCCTCAAAACTTTTATAATTTACAAGCAACTCTTTAAATATTGTGGAATTAATGTTTTAAACCCTATTTGTGATGGTCTATGATCCTTAGTCTATATATGCGTTATGTTTTGAATGTTTTAGACTTTTAAATGCTGAATGATGATTGTGTAATTATTAGTCTAGTCTAGTTAGTCTAGTTTGGGTTTTATGTTAGGGTTTTATTTTGATGCACAAGCTGTGTAAATTTTTTTTACACAATCCTTTTATAAAATTTAAAATTTAAATCACAAACCCTAGCAACCTAAACCCTAAACCCTAAGCCCTAAACTCTAAACTCTAAATTCTAACCATAAACCTTAAATTATATACCCTACCTACTAAACCCCTAAACCCTAACATAAAACCCTAAATTCTAAACCCTAAAATTAAAGAACTTGTGTAAACTAAAGTTTACACAGCTTGTGCATCAAAGTATTTTCCTTTATGTTATTATCCAATTCCTGAAAGAAGAACAAAGAGAGATCTTTTGGGACCTTAAAAAGTCACTCCTCGATTCATGATTTGAAGACATTGATTTCTTGGAAAATTTTACGTCCAAAAAGGAAACTATTAAACTAAAGGTTTGGGTGACCATTGAAGGCCTCCCAATTCATGCATGGCATCCAACTGTCATTAACAGTGCTGTAAGGAAAGTAAATTTTATGTCCATATTGTTGAGGCCTTTGAGTCCTCTAAAATTTCTTCGGGCTGGAGTGAGCCCTGCATTCCTGAGATAGATAAAGCATCTAGTCTATTCAACATGAAGCCCAAGTACCTAAAGAAGGTCAAGAGTATTTCTCCTTGGATTTTTAGATCCAATTTGGTCTATCCTCATTCAAGGGCTAATTATCTATCTCGGTCTGGCAACCCTATGTCTAAGAAGAACAAGCGAAGGGGGTGTCAGAGTGTCCTACTAGAGGTCAAATTAGAAACGAGGATAGAATCTTACAAATGGCCCAAGTTATTGCTGAAGCAAAGATGTGTCTTGACGTGTACAATTTGAATGGGTTGTACTTCAAAGCCAGTGATAATGTAGTGCGCAACAAGTTTGGGGAGATGGAGCTAGAAAAGGGTGATTGATTGGTCATACAGGTGCAATTGGGTGTTTTTCTTTTCTAACCCATGAATCAAAGCCTTTTCGTCACTTGGAATATCAGAGGACTGGGTCAATTTGAAAAGAAAGCCTTAGTGTTGCGTGTGTAAAGTGCCCCACAATTGTGCAAGTATATACGTCTCAAGTAATAAAGTGATAAATTATTGAGTATCGTCTCCACAGAGATTGGTGAAACCTTCAATGTTTATCTCCTTGCATTGAAAAAGAAAGAAAAGTAAAAACACAAATGATTTATTTGAGTTTTGAGAATAATCTAGAGAACAGAAAATAAAATAAGCCAGAAATTAAAAAGTAGAGTAATCAAGATGAGAGAATGGGCCAGATTATATTGTGTCGTAGTGTGGAAATCAATTGACTTGTCTTGGTCTTTGAAGGCAATAAACACCAAACTACCTCGACAATGACCTAAGTCCCTGCTCCGGCAATAAGTTGTGCTGCCTCGACAATCCCTTGCTAGTCGACAGACAATGTCAAGGTTCGGCAAAGTGTCATTTGATGGCTCCTTCTTATCTCTAAGTTGAAGTACTATTTATGAATGGGCCTTGATAATACCTCTCGGCGTGAACCAAGGATGATCACCAACTAATCTCACGGTACTTTTAGCCGTTGAAACTCTAACTTATCCCTAAGTCGAGTTAGTTTCCACCGTTGGGATGAAAACCATGCTTATTCGTTTCTTGAGTTTAATTCTTTCGATATTAAACAAATGGATAACCTCACAATACTCTCTCCCGATAAGATTGCAAGAATAGAATCAATGCCAAGAATAAGCAAACCTTGAACTAAATTGCATTAACAAAAACTTAAACAAAGTACAATTGTTTTCTCACAACTACTAAAAAAAATCCTAACCCTAAGAGAATTTAGAACATGATGAACATGGAAAACACACAACTAAACCTAATCTCCAGCTCTCAATACTCGACCTCCCTTTGATGTGTGCGGCAAGCCTTGTTTAAATAGGACAAGGTGTAGGGCAAGGTTCTTCTTGGATAGGAAGTTAAGTTGGACTTGGACTTGTCTTCATTAAAGAGGTGAATCTCTGTAATTTTAATGCCTTTATCCACTTTGGCTAAATTCCATCTTTAACCTTCCTTATGTGTTTCCACCATCTTCTCGTGCTCCGATTGCCACGCAAAATATGTAGAAAAATTCAGTGTTTTATGCTCTTCAAATCGGCTACCACTTTGCATATTTTGCTCTTCGATAGGTTGGTCTGTGCACTGCCTCGACAGCGGCTAACTGTTGCCTCGGTAGAGGTTTGTCACTGATTCTGCTCCATAAGGTTTTATCTTCATACTTCCGCTTCCTTCAGTAGAAGCTGTTATCCTTGGCTTAGATTGATCTGGATCTATCGAGGGCTCGTTCTGCATTGTCCTCCCTTTTCTTCATTGCCTGCTCGGCATTACCTACCCCGGTAGTGGGTAAATCTGCGCAAGCACCAAACATGCATTAAAACAACACATTTTTTCATTAGATAAACCAAATATAAGGATCAATGATAAAAACAGTTTAATTAATGTATGGAGGGCCATAATGCAGCTCAACTAGGTGTAGGTTAAGCAATAATTGCCATGTAAAAAGGGCGAAAACATAGTACTTTTAGACACTTATCACACCCTCAAACTCGAACTATTGCTTGTCCTCAAGCAATACAAACCATCAATTGCCAAAACATTAATATTCATGAAATTACTTCCTTGGTCTCGCTTTTCCTTCTTCTCTCCAAACAGTGGCAATGAATATGCTCGACCCTTAATTCTTCGGATGCTTTAGGAATTCCATGGAATCAAACTATAAGATTTGTGAGTGTGTGTATTATTGGGGTTCTAAATAAACACTTAATCGTTAACCTACTTAACTTGGGTAAATATATTTTTTATAAGCAATCTAACCTACTAGAGCCAATTTCGGGAACCTCTGGTGATTAGCTTAGAGCCAGTTTCGGGCACCTCTAGGGCTTCCTTAAGCTAAAGCCAGTGTTAGGCACCTCTAACTTTTTACCCAAAATTTTCTTTCTACGCGAGTTTATTTCCTAGAACTCCTTAAATCATACAAGTCACAAAGGTGTATTAAAGCTCTAATCTCCTAGTATGATTCTAAGTTATCTTTCTTATGCATCCTAAAATTAAAGGCTCTAAACAATTCAAAGATATGGAATAAAAAGTGATATCTATTGCCAAGGTAGAAAATTCAATTAATTAAGACTAAGGCAATTGATGAAATGTATTGTCGAGGCATAAGCGTCATTCGGCTAAGGCAATATGTACAGTAAAAAAATTGACAAGTATTAGACAAAACAAAACTACATTGCAATATATTGATATGCCACGGCAGAAGGCTGCCTCAGCAGCATAACCTACACCCCCAAACTCAAGACAAGCATTGCCCTCAATGCATTAACAACAGATATAAAATATTGTAGAACTAATGTTTTGATATAATAATTGAAAAATGTTTTGGACTAATTTGAAAAGAATTCAAAACTATTTCTAAAGTCCAAATAACTTGAAACTATGTTTAGGAGATGTTTTCCAAAGGTTTTTACATGTTTTCAAATCCAAACTAAACAAAACCTTCAAGGCGTTTCGAAACACCCTCATGTGTTTCGATACAGGGTTTTCTAGTGTCAAAACGTTTCGAAACAGGCCTTTTCTAGATGTGGATTTTGCCAAGCGTTTCGATATGGGCTATGCCGTTTCGATACGCCTACGTGGCATCGACCACAACGGTCATAAACCCCCAACGGCTATTTCCCAACTAACATTTAAATGTAGATCGTTTCGATATGGGGAAAGGCATTTCGATACGGGTGTTTCGAAACGGCCAAGAGCGTTTCGATACGGGTGCTGCATCAGACTACAACGGCTCTTTCTACTTAAAGAGCGTATCGAAACGGGTTCGAGCGTTTCAATACGGGTAGCTGCAGAACTGTATTTATGGTGGGAAATTATGTCTCCAACGGCTCAAATTCAACCCCAACGGCTAGTAACGGCTACAAACTCATTAAGGAGTATAAAAGGGACCTCTAAGAATCAAGTAATGGTTAATGCTTCAATTGTCAAACAACAAATGATCAAGAAATTGTCTTAGTGCTTAATTGTCATTTCTTTGTATAGACAAACACTAGTGAGCCAAAATTGTCAAATTTGCTCAAGTGTTTTAGGTTTTGGGTGAGAGCTAAATTGTGCAAACAAACACCTATTAGAGGGATTTGTGTGTTCTTATCTTTTCTCTTGTAAAGAGGATTTGATCAAGGCTTTGGGTAGAAAGCTTGATCGGTGTATAAGGGTTTCCTCCTAAGCCTAGAAAAGGGGACGAATCAATAGTGGATTGATTGGAAATCCTTAGTGGGAAGCTAAGGTAGTGGATGTAGACCTTGGTTAGAAGGTTGAACCACTATAATTCATTGTGTCACTTTATCTTTTAAGCTTCCACACCACATCCACCCAAATTCCACTTCTCCACCACTTGGCGAACAAGAACGGTTGAAAGAATCGAGCACCTTAAAACTCAAAAAACATGAAAGAAAAATGAGCACAAAAATTAAGGGCATAAAAATAAAGGCACAAGAGAGAGAAAAGTTTAGAGTGACTCGGATGAGTCATCGCTTTGTAGGATCAGTTTTCTTGCTTTGCAGGCAATATGCTTGACTTTCTTTGTTTCTCTAGGCAGTTGGATGCGCGTGGGGGGTTGGCTTGGCCCGGGCGGTTACTTTTTCCTCGTCATCCGTGTCAAGATAAAGCTCCGATGTGGCCTCCATGTCGGTTGCCTTACGTTTTGCAGCTTCAAATGTCTGGAGGACGGATTGGGCAGTTTTTGTCTAGTTGGAGAAATTCTCGGTTCAAATCGGCGAATCCATAGGAGGCATGTCCAGAGCTTCTTTACCCTTGGCCTTCCTTGCCGCGGCGGAGAAAGCATGTGCTTTCGTGGTAGAGTGGATTGGTGAGGCTGGGGAAGTGGTGGCGGCTGGTGTGGCTTCGGCATTAGGCTTTGGGGCGGCTGCGATAGAGGTGGTGGCAGGGAACACTGGAAATTGCACTATATGGTTGGGGAACTTTTCCTGAATCAGCTGGACAATGGGCGAAGTGAAGTCCTTGTGAAGGCCATAAAGAGGTGTTGCCATCTGTCCATATCCTTCAACTTCTGGGCAATTTGTTGGAGTGTTTCCGCCAGGGCAGTGGATTGTGGAGTCTCCGGGACATCTGGCGAGGAAGCTGCTGCGGCATGACCCTACATTAGTGTAGATTGCCAAGGTTTGGCCTTTGTGATCTGCATCAGTTTATAGTATGCTTCTCTATCCCATCCCTTCCTTCTTGGTGTATACTCATTGGCTTCATCGGAAGGGACTTCCTTTACGTTGCAGAGGCCAGTAATGAGCGATGGGAAACAGAGGGGGTTGCGTTCCTTTTGGCTGCACTTATATAACTCCTGACATATAATGCTACCAACATTAATAATATGATTATTCAAAATGGAATATATGAGTGCAAGCCTTGGCCTATCTACGGTGGTATTATGTGATGTGGGCATGAGAAGACGCTTGGCAAATGTGTTTTAGAGTTTTGCCTTCGGCGGTTTACCGAGCCTTTATGTGTGATGGCATTCCATGCCGTATCGGCAGAGCTCCTCCTTGATTGCCTCGTAGTCTGCCTCTGTAAGTTGCTCGAAAAATTCCTTGTGCTCATTTTTTTACATGAATGCCATAAAAGAGGTTTATGACGTCGGGATCAACCTTGATTGCCTTCCCTCGAACATGGACGAAGAGTGTGGTAGGGCTCGATTGTGGGCGTGGAACTCACGTACCACCGTCATATTCGCTGGTTCGGGTTGTAAACAGAAAATTTTCCACTTTTCATGGGCCACCTTGTTGAAGATGTAATGATCAAGACCGAAGTCAGGTTCATCGGAGCATTGAAAGCCTTGCTCTTCCCATACTTGTCGGGCAATAAAATGTTTGTTGAAGCGTTTTTCAACTCCTTGCGGTGCAAATTGTTTGTAGGTTGGCTCCTCGGCCGCTCATGAGCTTTCTCGGTTTAGTTTTAGGGCCATCTTGTAAAAATTTAGAGAGTTGTGAGAGAACAAAAAGAAATTACTAAAGCTTTTGAAGATGCAAAAGAATAGAAAAGAATGGTTGAGTGATGAATAATTGAGAGATGTTTGGTCTTTATATAGAGGATGGCAAACAGTGTCGTTGCGACATTAAATGCGGACGCGACGGAACTAGCCGTTATTGTAGCCGTTTCTGCCCGTTATGTAGAGTATGTTGTTGCGACAGAGGCTCTTCTCACTTAGCCGTTGGTTCATCTCCTCTTTTTTTCTTGATCTTCATCCTAAAAACGAAACAAAAAAAAACATCTTATTCCTAAAAGGAATTTTTTTAAAAAAGTGGAAAACTAAAAAGAAAAATAAAAATAAAGTAGAGAGAAAAGGTCAAGGCATTGAAGGAGTGCACGTGGGTGCATCTCCTAAAGTGATTACTTCCTTATCCCCATCTTTGTTGGATTTGATTGTCACTGCACCATGTGGGAAGACTTTGACAACTTCGAACGGCCCAGACCATCGTGATCGGAGTTTACCTGGAAATAATTTTATATGAGAATTGAAGAGTAGCACTTGGTGCCTATGCATGAACTGCCGCGGCAGGATCTTACTATCATGCCAGTGTTTAGTTGTCTCCTTGTAAATTTTCACATTGTCATAAGCTAGGGCTCGGAACTCCTCAATTTCATTGAGGTCTAAGAGCCTTTTCTGTCCAACATTATCCCAATCTATATTCACTATTCTGATTGCCCAATATGCCTTGTGTTCGATCTCTACTAGTAAATGGCATGTTTTCCCATACACAATTCAGAATGGGGACATTACCAATGGGGTCTTAAATGATGTTCAATATGCCCACAAGACATCATCAAGTCGAAGGGACCAATCTTTCCTTGATGCGTTGACCAGCTTTTCAAGAATTGTCTTCAACTCTCTATTTGATATCTCGGCTTGCCCATTGGTCTGTGGGTGATATGTCGTGGCAATCTTGTGAGTGACACCAAATTCCTTTAATGTCGCGACAATGAGCTTGTTGTCAAAGTTCTTGCCCTCGTCACTAATTATGGCTCTAGGTATTCCGAACCATGTAAATATGTGTTTTTGCAAGAATTTCTACACTGTCTTTGAATCATTGTTTGGGGTGGCAATGGCTTCGATCCACTTTGAAACGTAGTCAACGGCTAGCAAAATATAGAGATTGTCACAGGATGATGGGAACGGCCCCATGAAATAAATACCCCACACCTCGAACAATTCAACTTCAAGTATGGTTTGCAGAGGCATCTCATTACGTCTTGAAATATTTCTGGTTCGTTGACATCGGTCACATTGCTTATAGAAAGCTTGGGCATCTTTGTAAAGAGTGGGCCAAAAGAGTCCTGATTGGAGTACCTTGGCCGCGGTTCTAGTTCCTCCAAAGTGTCCTTCATATGATGAAGAATGACAATGTTGAAGCACTTCTCGTTGTTCTTCCTTAGGGACACATCTTCTTATAACCTGATCTGCACATTGTTTGAACAAAAGAGGCTCGTCCCAAAAATAATGCTTAGCATCATGTTGGAACCTCTTCTTCCCTTGATGGTTAAAGTTATAAGGTAAAACACCACTAACTAAAAAATTAACAAGATCTGCGTACCAGGGTGTTGTTGCTAAAGACAATACTGTCAAGGGCAATGCTGAGGCAATGCAATCTGACAATGTCATGGCAATGCAGTCTGACAATGCCGAGGCAATGCAGTCTGATAATGCCAAGGCAAGGCTTTCAGTCACTGTCGTGGTAGTAGCTTTCTTCTTTGCCGAGGCAAGCAAGAGCTGCTCATCTGGGAATGCATCTCGTATATCAGGGCCTGTGGTGTCCTCTCTTCCTTGTTCCAGTCTTGAAAGGTGATTGGCAGCTTGATTTTTCGTTCATTTTCTATCTTTGATGTCGACATCAAATTCTTGTAGTAGGATAATCCATCGAATCAATCTATGCTTGGCATTCTTCTTGTAAAACAAGTACTTGATCGTCGAATGGTCCGTGTGAACAATTACCTTGGTTTTGATTAGGCATGATCAGAACTTGCCAAAGGCAAAGACTACAGCTAGTAACTCTTTTTCAGTGGTGGTATAGTTTACTTGAGCCTCATTGAGTGTTTTACTAGCATAATAGATCACAGGGAAGAGTTTATTTTTCCTTTGACCCAGGACTGCCCCGACGGTATAGTCACTTGCGTCGCACATAAGCTCGAAGGGCAGTGTCTAATCAGGCGGCACGACAATTGGTGCGGTCACAAGTTTTTGCTTTAATGTCTCGAATGCTTCAGTGCATTCCTTATTGAAGTCAAAGGTCATATCTTGTTCAAGCGAGTGACACAAGGGTTTAGTGATTTTCGAAGAATTTGCAATAATTCTTCTATAAAAACCTTTGTGTCCTAGAAAACTCTGGATTCCTTTAACTATGGTTGGTGGGGGCAGTTTCTCATTCACATTTATCTTGGTTTTTTCTACTTCAATTCCATTTTATGAGATCTTGTGGTCGAGCACTATGCCCTCGTCCACCATGAAGTGGTATTTCTCCTAATTTATGACTATATTGAATTCCTCACATCGTTGGAGTACCCTCTCCAAATTGCCGAGGCAATTGTCTAAGTCTTCGCCAAATACTGAGAAACCATCCATGAAAATATCTAGAAAGTCTTCTACCATGTTGGAGAAAATCGCCATCATGTATCGTTGGAATGTTGTCGGGGCATTACAAAGCCCGAACGACATCCTGTTAAATGCATATATGTTGTATAGGCATGTGAAGGTGGTTTTTGCCTGGTCGTCTGGTGCTATGGAAATCTAGTTATAACCAAAGTAACCATCAAGAAAATAGTGAAATGGTTTACCAGCAAGTCTATCAAGCATTTGATCAGTAAAGGGCAAAGGGAAATGATCCTTTCTAGTTGCTTTATTCAACTTGCGATAATTCATACAAACCCTCCAACCGGGCACAGTCCTGGTTGGGATTAACTCATTGTTCTCATTGGTTATCACAGTTATTCCACCTTTCTTTGGTACACATTGTACCGGGCTTACCCACGTGCTATCAGAGATGGAATAGTTGATTCTGGCATCAAGCCATTTGATGATTTCTTTTCTTACCACCTCCTTCATGGCATGGTTAAGCCTTAATGGTAGGTTTATGATCATCCTCCAAAAGGATTTTGTGTATACATACCGTTGGGCTAATCCACTTCAAATCGACAATCGTCCACTCTATTTCCCTCTTGTGCTGTCGCAACATATTGATCAAACTTTGTTCCTGTTTTGGCTGCAACATAGAAGAAATAATTACGGGTAATGTGTCGTTGGTTCCAAAATAAACACAATTTAATTTATCAGGGAATTGTCTTAATTCAAGAACTAGTGGTTGCTCGATTGAGGGTTTTTCAACCTTTTGTTCCTCTCTAGAATAATTGATGGGTTCGAAATACTTACCTGGATGAGAGACCGTCCAGTGGGCTTCCTCAATTTCTGCCTCTCCAATTTCTTCAGTCGGGAAGGCTATCTAGAACATTGTCGAGGCAGTCATCAGAGTGCATGCCGAGGCAGTGGCCAGACTCATTGCTGAGGCGGTGTATGCCGAGGTAGGGTGCATCAAGGTCAAAGTTGAATTCAGTGGTGGCTTGCATCTTTTGACATTCCTCTTGATCATCGGCATGTTTGAGAGTTTGGAAAATATTGACCTTGACTTGTTGGTCATTTACTCTCATCGTTAACTCACCTTTTTCCACATCAATCAAGGTCCTTCCAGTGGCCAAGAATGGTCACCCAAGTATGATGGGTGCATGTTCATCTACCTCACAGTCAAGAACAAGGAAATCAAAAGGAAAACTAAACTTATCGACTCTTACCAGTATGTCTTAAGTTTTTCCCTCTAGTTGCACATATGAGCGATCGGCCAGTTGGAGCATGATTTTGGTTGGTCTTGCATTTCCAATCCCCAACTTCTGGAAAATCGATTTGGGCATCAAGTTTATGCTTGCACCTAAGTCACACAATGCCTTCCCCACATAACGATTCCCGATTGCACATGGTATTGTGAAGCACCCAGGATCTTTAAGTTTAGGTGCTTTTCGGTTGTGTAACATGGCCATACACCTTTCTGTTGCGACAACTGTTTCAAACTCCCCTATTTTTGTTCGCCTTGACTCCATGTCTTTAAGGAACTTGGCATAACCCGGCTTTTGCTCTATTGCTTCCATGAAGAGTATGTTGATGTGAACCTGCTTCAAGATGTCTAAGAACTTCTTGAACTGTTACTCTTGTATCTGCTATTTAAGCCTTTGTAGGAATGGTGGTGGGAGTCGAATGTCCTCGATCTGTTCTTTACATGGAAATTTATTTTGGGGCATCAGATCTGGTTTTTTAGCATCCTTCTAATTTTCCTCAACGTCATTTTCAGGCTTTGATGCGGCGGCTTGGTCAGGTTCTGCCGCGGCAGTGGGATCACACAAAGCCGAGGCGGGTTTTGCTGCAGTAGAGGCCTCTTTTTCTTTGGTCTCCTCTTTTCCACTGGTTCGGGGTTCCTTCAGCTGTTTTCCACTCCTAGTATTGATTACTTTGCATTGTTCATGACTTGTTCCCTTAGCGACTTCAGTATCACATGGAAATCCTCCCCTTGGTCTGGAGTTTAGGATCTGTGCGAACTGCCCGACTTGAGTTTCCAAGGATTTCAATGTCGCAGCATGATTCTGCGTCCGCATCTTCGTCTTGTCCATAAAAGCGTCAATTTTCTTTATGAACTTATCAATATTAGCCATATATGCACTAGTTTGAGACATAAAAGCATTAATAGAGTTTTCTAAAGAAGTAGTTGGCATAGGCTGTTACGGCGGCAAAGACTATTGTTGTGGCATAGTCTGCCGAGGCATGTTCTGTTGAAATCCCGTTGCTGGAGCATTCTGAATTTTTGGATTGAATGCATTATTGGGGTTGCTCCAGGCGAAATTCGTGTGTTTCTTCTAGGTCGGGTTGTAGTTGTTGGACATCATGTTATTGTTCCGATTGTAGTTTCCAACGTAACATCTCGACTCTATATTCTGTGGACATTCAGAAGAAATATGGTTACCCCATAAGTTTTCACAAAATAAATCCATTACCTTGACCTCCTGGTGATTATTTTGCATTTTCAAGTTCATGACCAACATTGTCAAGGTGGCGATTTGGGCTAAAATCGAGTCCGATGACCCTATTTTGTTTACTGCGGGTTGGGTTCTGATTCCCCCTCTTCCGACTATTGGGAATTGATAATCTTTTTTGGCCGTCCTAGTAAGGATCTCCATTGCTTCCTCGGGTTCCTTGTCTAGGAGTATATCGTTTGCCGAGGCACCAGGCATCATCCTTGTTGCCGTGTTGACAACATTGTAGAACATTGTTACCTGTGTCCACAATGGGAATCCGTGCAAGGGGCATTTATGTAATAGTTCTTTGTATTGTTCCTAAGCCTCAAGCATGGATTCATCATCAGCATGTCGAAAAGAAGTGATTTCGTTACGCAATTTATCAGTTAAATGCGTAGGATTAAAACATGAAAGGAAATCACGACATAAGTCACTCTAAGAACCAATTGATCCCGCTGGAATACTATTTAGCCAGGTTTTTGCCCCATCCCTCAGTGAATAGGGAAGCAATTTTAGTCTCAAAATATCCTCATGTACTCCCTGTATTTTGAATGAATTGCAAATCTGCAGGAAGGGCTTAAGGTGCTGTCTGGCATCTCCAGTTGCTGAGCCGCCAAATTTCCCCATAGTATTGATCATGTTGAACATTACAGGCTTCAGTTCAAAGTGAGCAGCTTCTATCACAAGTGTGACAACTCCCGGATTTAGTCCATTCAGATCTTCTTCTAGGTAGTCTCAGATGGTTGGGTTTCGTACTAGAGTGAATTGTACTCGTGAATTTTTGCCACCTCATGCCGGGGCATCTTGAGCACCGTCGACAACTTGTTGCCCTTTAGTATTTCAGTTGTTACCTCCAACTTGATGTGCCATATCTTTTCTTATCCCTTTCTAGAGTCTTTAGCAACTACGATCAATTTCTTGATCAAGGTCGTAGAATGAATACTTTGGGTTCGCTGATATGTGCCCAAAAGTCTTATATTTTTACCCCTTTTACATGGAAATTATGGCTTAACCTACACCCATTTGAGTGGCATTATGGCCTTATATGCATTATTTACATTGCCTTTACCTTTGATCCTGATATTTGATTTATTTGATGAAATGATATTGTTTTAATGCAAGTTTGGTATTTGCGCAGATTTACCCACTGTCGGGGCAAGTGACGTCGAGCGGGCAATGAAGAAAAGGAAAGATTGTGCAAAACAAACTCAAGACAGACCTAGATCAAGCTCAACCAAAGATGACAGCTTCTATTGAAGGAAGCTGAATTAAGAAGAGGAAGCCTTACGGAGTAGATCCAGTAACAGACCCCTACCGAGGCAGTGCACATACCAACCTGCCGGAGGGCAAAGCATGCAAAGTGATAGCCGATTTGAAGAACATAAAAAGCTGGATTTTTATACACAATTTGCATGGCAATTGGAGCACTAGAAGATGACGAAAGCATGGAAGGAAGGTTAAAGATGGAATTTGGAAAAAGTAGATAAAGGTATTAAAGCTAAAGATATTCACCTCTTTAATAAAGACAAGCCCAATTCCAACTTAACTTCCTATCCAAGAATGACTTTGCCCTACTCATCTTCCTATATAAGCAAGGCTTGGCGCACACATTGAAGTAATCTGGCACTGAGGAGTCGTGAGCTTGATATTAGGGTTTAGTCGGGTGTTCTCCATGTCCATTATGTTTAAACTTTCTTAGGGTTAGGATTATTTTGCTTAGTAGTTGTGAGAAAACAATTGTGCTTTGTTTAAGTTTTTAATGCAATTTAGTTCAAGGTTTGCTTATTCTTGGCATGGAATTCATTCTTGCAATCTTATTGAGATAGAGTTTGTGAAGTTATCTATTTGTCTGGAATCGAAAGAGTTAGACTCATGAAACGAATAAGCATGGTTTTCATCCTGAACGGTGGAATCTAACTCGGCTTAGAGAGAAGTTAGAGTTTCAACGGCTAAAAGAAGCGTGAGATTGATTGGTCTTTATCTTTGGTATACATCGAGAGGTATTATCAAGGCCCATTCATCAGCAAGGTTTCGACCTTAGAGATAAGGAGGAGCTATCGAAAGAAGCTTTGTCGAACCTTGACATCACTGTCGACCAGCAAGAGATTGCCGAGGCAACACATCTTATTGTCGCGGCAGGAACGAATGACACTACCGAGGCAGTTTGGTGATCAATGCATTTAAAAACCGAGAGAAGTTAATTGGATTCCATACAACGACGCAATCTTATCCGGCCCATTCTATCATCTTGATCTCTCAATCTTTACTTATTTGCTTGAGTTTATGTTCTTACGTTTAGTTAAAATCCAAAACCCCTTTTATTTGTGTTTTTACTTTTTCTTTTTCAGTGCAAGAAGATAATAGAAGGAGGGCATACCAATCCCTGTTGAGATGATACTCTAATACTTATCACTTTATTACTTGAGATGTGTACACTTGCACTATTGTTTCCTCATTGTTTCGTTGGAAATTACAACCGGAACAACAACATGATGTCCAACAACTACAACCCGGCCTGGAAGAAACACCCGAATTTCTCTTGGAGCAACCCTAACAACGCACTCAATACGAGCAATCAGAATGATCTAGCTGCTAGATTTCTGCAAAACAATACCCCTCGGCAGACCATGCCGCAACAACAGCCTATGCTAACTAGTTCTTTAGAAAACACTCTTAATGCTTTTATGTCTCAGACTAGTGCATATATGGATAATACTGATAAGTTCATAAAGAAAACTGAAGCTTTTATGGATACGACCGAGATGCGACTGCAAAATAATGAGGCAACAATAAAATCCCTAGAGACTCAAGTTGGGAAAATCGCACATATCCTGAACACAAGGCCGACGGGAGGTTTACCTAACGACACAGAAGTAACCAAGAGAACATCGTATGAGCAATGGAATGCCATAACCACTCGAAGTGGTATTCAGCTGAAGGAGCCCCAAGTTAAGGAAACAGAGCAAACAAAACCAAATGAGCCAACTGCCACAACAGTGCCCAACAACAATGCCGCGGCAGCAGACCCTGAAGGCACTGCCTCGACAAAACCTGTGGCAGCACCAACGGTAAATCCCAATGTCGATGTTACAAAAGGAACATGCACAGAAAGCATAAAGGATACCCGACCAACTCCGTCATTCCCACAAAGTATGAAGCAACAAAAACAAGAGTACCGATTCAAGAAGGTCTTATACATCTTGAAGCAAGTACATATCAACCTGCCATTGGTGGAAGCAATCAAGCAAATCCAAAATTATGCCAAATTCCTCAAGGACATTGTCTCAAAACAGAAAAGGATTGGGGAATTTCAAATGGTGGCTATGACAGAAGAATGCATGGCAATGCTATACAATCGGACACCACCTAAGCTTAAGGATCCCAGAAGTTTTCTCATACTATGTGAAATTGGAGATACCTGCGATGGAAGAGAATTAGGTGACCTAGGAGCAAGCATAAACATAATGCCTAAGTTAGTCTTTCAGAAATTGAAGATTGGAACGACCAGACCTACCACCATGATGCTACAACTTGCTGATGGATCTCATGTGCAACCAGAAGGGAAAATTGAGGATATACTTGTAAAAGTCAATAAATTTATTTTCCATGCCGATTTCCTCATTCTAAATTGTGATGTAGATGAAAAAGCTCCAATCATCCTTAGAAGGCCATTCCTCGCCACTGGGAGAACTCTAATCGATGTTGAAAAAGGAGAGCTGACAATGAGAATCAACGACCAACACGTTAAACTCAATGTACTCAACACCAGGAAACATGCTGATGACCCCAAAAAATGTCAAGAAATCCAGGCTCAAACTAAGACAGACATCAACCTAGAAAAACATTGCCCCGATAGAGAGACTGTACACTATCGCGACAACAACTTGGCCAATTGCCTCGGCAGCCTGACAAGAGAACCTGAACACAAGCTGGAACCAAACTTGGGATTACATGCCATAAGGGATAAGGGGAAACTCACTTTAGGAGATGCATACACATGCACTCCTCTAGTGCCCTGACATTTTCTCTTTAGCTTATATATATATATTGCATTTGTTTCTGCATTTTTATTTTTTTAGAAATAAAGTTTTAACTTAATTTTATTTTATTTTTTAGGATGGATATCAAGAAAGAAAGAAGAGAAGACCTAATGCCAAGTGAAGAGAAGCCATTACCGCAACAGCATGATCTGCCAACGAGCAGAAAAACGCAATGACATGATCTGCCAACGGGCCGCAAAAGCCGTAACAGCTATATTTGTAACGGACAGAAGACCGTAACGGGCAGAAAATGGCTAGAGAAGCCGCTCCACATTTAATGGCGTACGACATGGCTTGCTAAAACTCTATATAAAGGCCATTTTTCTCTAAATTGTTCATCACTCAATATTCTCTTCTACTATCTTGCATTCTCCAAAGCTTAATATTTTCTTTTTACTCTCTCATAACTCACACAACTATTTTCTAGATGGCCCTCAAACTAAAGAAATGAGAAAGCTCACGCACAGCCGAGGCATCCATGTACAAACATTTTGCACCACCGGAGGTAGAAAGGCATTTCAATAAACACTTCATCGCCCGGTAAGTGTGGGAGGAGCAAGGGTTTCAGTTCTCCGATGAACCAGATTTCGGCCTCGACCACTACCTCTTCAATAAAGTCGATCACCAAAAGTGGCAAATATTTTGCCTACAACCCGAATGAGCCAACATAACGGTGGTCCGAGAGTTCTACGCGCACAACTCAAGTTCGACCACACTTTTTGTCCATGTTCGGGGCAAGGCGATCAAGGTGGATGTCGATGCCATAAACCTATTTTACGACATCCACATCTAAAGGGACGAGCATACGGAATTTGTAGAGTCTTTGATGGAGGAAGATTACGAACACATCAAAGAGGAACTCTGTTATGCCGGCATGGCATGGAATGCCGGGGCACACAAGGGTTTGGTCAACCGGTGTCAGTTGCGGCCAGAAGTAAAGCTATGGAACACATTCGTGAAATGCCGCCTTATGCCCACCTCGCACAATAGCACCGTCGATCGACCCAGACTTGCACTCATCCACTTAATCTTAAATAATCGTATTATTAATGTGGGTGACATTATATGCCAGGAAATTCACCAGTACAGCCAAAAGGACCGCGACCCTCTCTACTTCCCATCACTCATCACCGGCCTATGCACCGGGCATGAGGTACCGGCCGATGATGTCGACGAGTACACACCTCCAAGGAAGGGATGGGACAAAAAAGCCTACTACCTGCTTATGCAGATCACGGAGGCAGAACCATGGCAATCGACGCCAACACAGGGCATTGTCGCGGAAGCATCCACGACAAATATTCCAGAAACTCCATAGTCCACTACTGCGACAACCACCCTCTAGCAAATTGCTGACAAATTGGAGGATATGGACAGACGGCAGAGCCTATTTATAGTCATTGTAAGGGAATTCACCAACTCCATCGTCCAAGTAATTGAAGAGAAGTTTCTAGACCACATCGTCCAGTTCCCTCTGTTCTCTGCCGCCTCTGTCGCAGCTGCCCCATCATCACATGTCGCAGCCACCCCAACGCCCCATGCCGAAGACACACCTGCCACCGCCATTGCCCCAACCTCACCAAGGCACTATGTTGGGGCATGCAGGAGTAGACACTTCTCAAGGTTTGCTAGTCAAGACAGAAGGCTTCTCCCATTGGACCGAAACTACCTAGTCTATCCGACGGACATTCAAAAACTGCAAAACATAAGGCATCTACCTTGGAGGCTACGGAGGAGCTTCACATCAACATGGATGGAGAGGAGGAGGTCAATGCCCCGACAAAGCTAACCCCACCCCCCAACGTGCATCTAACCACCAAGAGAAACAAAGAAAGTCAAGCATACGGCATGCAAAGGGAGAAAATTGATCCTTTCAAGCGATGATGATGACTTATCTGAGTCCATTTAAGTTTTTTCTCTCTCTTGACTTTATTATTAATGCCCTTAATTGTTGTGCTTAATTTTTTTCTATTATTTGCATATGTTGTTAAAGCATTGAGGGTAATGCTTCTCTCAAGTTTGGGGGTGTAGGTTATGCTACCGAGAGGCATTATACTGTCGCGACATGTTAATATAATTGCTATGTAGTTCTGTTTCTTACTTGTCCAAAAAAATTAACTGCACATATTGCCTTAGCCGAATGAAGCTTATGCCTTTGCAATGCTCCTTATCAATTGCCTTAGTTTAATTTAATTGAATTTTCTATCTTGGCCATATATATATCTCTCTTCTTACCATAGCTTTGAACTGTTTAGAGCCTTTAATTTTAGGATGCTTAAGAAAGATAACTTAGGAACATACTATGAGATTAGAACTTTAACACACCTTTGTGACTTGTATGATTTAAGGAGTTCTAGTACACTTAGGACATAGACTTGCTTAGAAAGAAAATTTTGGGTAAAAAGTTAGAGGTGCCTAACACTGGCTCTAGCCTAAGGAAGCCCTAGAGGTGCCTAAAACTGGATCTAGGCTAATCATTAGAGGTGCCCGAAATTGGCTCTAGTATGTTAGATTGCTTAAAAAAGAAGAAAAAGAAAATAAAATACCCAAGTTAAGTAGTTTAATGCTTAAGTGTTTACTTAGAACCCGGATAATCATCTTGTTCACAATGCATGCGTACAATCACAAATCGTATAGTTTGATTCTAGGGAATTTCTGAGGTATCCAAAGACTTAAGGGTCGAGCATTCTTTGCCATGGTTTGGAGAGAAGAAGGAAAAGTAAGACCAATGAGGACTTTCATGAAGATTAAGGTTTGGCAATTGATGGTTTGCATTGCTTGAGGACAAGCAATAGTTTGAGTTTGGGGGTGTGATAAGTGCCCAAAAGTTCTTTGTATTGTTCTCAGGCGTCATGTATGAATTCATCATCAGCCTGTCAAAAAGAAGTGGTTTTGTTACACAATTTATCAATTAAATTCGTATGATTAAAACGTGTAAGGAAATCACGACATAAGTCACTCCAAGATCCTATTGATCCTGCTGGAATGCTATTTAGCCAGGTTTTTGCCTTATCTCTCAGTGAATAGGGAAGCAATTTCAGTCTCAAAATATCCTCATGTACTCCCTGTATTTTGAATGAATTGCAAATCTACAGGAAGGATTTAAGGTGCTGTCTGGCATCTTCAGTTGCTGAGCCGCCAAATTTCCCCATAGTATTGATCATGTTGAACATTACAGGCTTCAGTTCAAAGTGAGCAGCTTCTATCTCAGGTGTGAGAACTCCCGGATTTAGTTCATTCAGATCTTCTTCTAGGTAGTCTCGGATGGTTGGGTTTCGTACTTAAGTAAATTGTACTCACCGATTTTTGCCACCTCATGTCGGGGCATCTTGAGCATCGTCGACAACTTGTTGTCCTTCAGTATTTCGGTTGTTATCGCCAACTTGATGTGCCATCTCTTTCCTTATCCCTTGCTTGATTCTTTGGCAACTACGATCGATTTCTTGATCAAGGTCGTAGAATGAATACTTTGGGTTCGATGATAAGTGCCCAAAAGTCCTATATTTTTACCCCTTTTACATGGAAATTATGGCTTAACCTACACCCATTTGAGCGACATTATGACCTTATATGCATTATTTACATTGTCTTTACCTTTGATCCTAATATTTGATTTATTTGATAAAAAGATGTTGTTTTAATGCAAGTTTGGTATTTGCGCAGATTTACCCACTGTCGGGGCAGGTGATGCTGAGCGGGCAATAAAGAAAAGAAAAGATTGTGCAGAACGAACTCAAGACAGACCTAGATCAAGCTCAGCCAAAGATGACAGCTTCTACTGAAGGAAGCTGAATTAAGAAGAGGAAGCCTTACGGAGTAGATCCAGTGACAGACCCCTGCCGAGGTAGCATATATTCTCTATCGAGGCAGTGCATATACCAACTTGCCGGAGGGTAAAGCATGCAAACTGATAGTCGATTATAAGAGCATAAAACGTTGGATTTTCTACACACTTTGCATGGCAATCGGAGCACTGGAAGATGAAGAAAGCATGGAAGAAAGGTTAAAGATGGAATTTGGAAAAAGTGAATAAAGGCATTAAAGTTAATGAGATTCACCTCTTTAATGAAGACAAGTACAAGTCCAACTTAACTTCCTATCCAAGAAAGACTTTGCCCTACTCCTCTTCCTATATAAGCAAGGCTTGAAGCACACATTGAAGCAATCTCACATTGAGGAATCGTGAGCATGAGATTAGGGTTTAGTCGTGTGTTCTCCATGTCCATTATGTTCTAAACTTTCTTAGGGTTAGGATTATTTTGCTTAGTAGTTGTGAGAAAACAATTGTACTTTGTTTAAGTTTTTAATGCAATTTAGTTCAATGTTTGCTTATTCTTGGCATTGAATTCATTCTTGCAATCTCGTCGAGAGAGAGTTTATGAGGTTATCTATTTGTCTGACATCGAAAGAGTTAGACTCACGAAACGAATAAGCATGGTTTTCATCCCGAACGGTGGAAGCTAACTCGGCTTAGAGATAAGTTAGATTTTCAACGGCTAAAAGAGGCGTGAGATGAGTTGGTGTTTATCTTTGGTTTACGTTGAGAGGTATTATCAAGGCCCATTCATCAGCACGGTTTCGACCTTAGAGATAAGGAGCAGCTATCGAAGGACGCTTTGCCAAACCTTGACATCACTACCGACTAGCAAGAGATTGGCGAGGCAACACATCTTATTGTCGCGGCTAGAACGAAGGACACTGCCGAGGCAGTTTGGTGATCATTGCATTTAAAGACCGAGACAAGTAAATTGGATTCCACACTACGACGCAATCTAATTTGGCTCATTCTATCATCTTGATCTCTCAATCTTTACTTATTTGCTTGAGTTTATGTTCTTAGGTTTAGTTAAAATCCAAAACCCCTTTTACTTGTGTTTTTACTTTTACTTTTTCTTTTTCAGTGCAAGAAGATAATTGAAGGAGGGCATCCCAATCCCTATGGAGACGATACTCTGCTATTTATCACTTTATTACTTGAGACGTGTACACTTGCACTAATTGCGGAGCACCTTTTACACGCTATATTCGCCCTGGTCATACACCAATGCAAAACCAAAGTTGATTAGTTCTTGAGAAACTAAAAATAAGAGTGCAAGAAAATAAAATTTAAAGTTTCTATTGCCAATCCCCGGCAACGGCGCAAAAAACTTGTTGCGTGTGTAAAGTGCCCCGTAATTGTGCAAGTGTACACATCTTAAGTAATAAAGTGATGAAGTATTGAGTATCGTCTCCACAAATATTGGTGAAACCTTCAATGTTTATCGCCTTGCATTAAAAAAGAAAGAAAAGTAAAAACACAAGTGATTGATTTGGGTTCTGAGAATAATCTAGAGAACAAAAAATAAAATAAGCCAGAAATTAAAAAGTAAAGTAATCAAGATGAGATAATGGGTCGGGTTAGATTGCGTCGTAATGTGGAAAGAAATTGACTTGTCTTGGTCTTTGAATGCAATAAACACCAAACTGCCTCGGCAATGACCTAAGTCCCTGCCACGACAATAAGTTGTGCTGCCTCGGCAATCCCTTGATGTTCGGCAGACAATGTCAAGGTTCAGCAAAGTGTCCTTTGATGGCTCCTCCTTATCTCGAAGTCAAAGTATTGTTGATGAATGGGCATTGATAATACCTCATCCACAATCTCAGTTGCGAACCTGAACTGCAATTTGCGTTGCCTATCCTCGGATGCTGCTGAAGCCTTAGAGGAACCTTTCTCAATTGAAGAAATTAATTTTGCTCTCGCTTCTCTTGATGGCTCAAGGGCTCTGGGTCCAGATGGTTTCAATCTAGGATTATCAAACAATTCTGGACTAGATTAAAGGATGAATTTTTTGTTTTTTTTTCAAGAGTTCTATAATGGAGATATCAAGGATGGCTCTTTCAACCATCCCTTCATTGTTCTCATTCCGAAACTGAAAAATCTAGAAACAATGGCAAATTATAGGCCTATAAGCCTTGTTGGGTGTGTTTACAAATTGGTGGCAAAAGTTCTATTGATCTGTCTTAGTAGAGTTTCCAACGAGTTGATAGAAGAGTCACATATCGCATTTTGTCTTGGTAAGCAAATTCTGGATTGCTCCTTAATTTCTAATGAGATCATTGAGTACACTAAAAGGAGGGGTTTAATGGGTGTGGTATTTAAAGTTGACTTCTTTAAAGCGTATGATACTCTATTAGCCAAACAACTGTTGTTTGTTACCTAAGAACTTGGGTGCATCTAATAAAACATGAGTGTGGAGGAGCATTTCTTCAAATCTTGCTATGCCATTGCCAGGTAACTCTTTCTCTCAAAATATTTATTTCATTGTTGGGGATGGAAAATCAATTCAGTTCTGGATCGGGAATGTAGTACTAAAAGATAGCAGATTTCGGTGTGTTCATCAATGGAATCTGGTCCCGTAGAGGGCTATTTGACTGGGAAATCGCAGCATGGGTTTAATTAGCAACCTGAGATCCATTGGATTCAAAGGGAGTTTTCAGCGTTAAATCTTATTCAAGTGGATTCACATATACATGTGACTGATATTCCACTGCAACACCAGATTCAGAAAATACTTGCTAGTAGTTACAAAATTAGCAACATGTGAAATCTCAACAGTATCATTATTAAGCGCAATAGCAACAAAATCAGTAACATGTGGAACCTCAAGTCCTCAACAGTAGCTTCAATTTCATCAATATTAGGACTCGCAGCAATGGAGCCATCATGTAAAATCACATCAATATACTTAGGAATCGTAGTATCAACATCTAATTCCATACAAACTCTTGCAAATTCAAGACATTCCCAAGATGTTGTAACTGTATCCATAAATAATGGGGTACATATGGCACAAGACATAAAACTAAACCCCGATTTAGAATAAAGCTCTAAGGTCACGTTTGGTTAATGGAATGAAAGATTACCTCTAGGAATAAGATTCATGGAAATGTTACATTACCTTGTTTGATTTATTTGGTAGGAATATAAGATTATTATGTTTGGTTTGAGGTAAATAAGGTTATCTGAAAGTGAAATTTACTAAATTAACCCTGTATTATATTTTCTTTTTACATATTAAACTTTCAAAATCAAATTAAAAACATATGCTCAGAAAATTGTAAAATTATTTTTGTTACACTATATAAAATTTACAAAAATATATGTTTATCATATTATTAATATAATTGTTACATTAATTATTTTTAGATAAAAATATAATTTATATTTATAAATTCTCTTTACCTTCTATTAAAATATTTTTGTGAATTTTAACTTTTTAATATACCCAATTTTTTATTTTATAATTACTTGGGACAAATTGTTAAGTAAATTAAAGTAAATAAATTGTGTAATACTGATAAGAATTTATATCATAAGTTTAACCTACTAAAATATTTTATAAGATGATAAACATCTTATAAATAATAAAAAATATTGTGCGAAAATATTACCTCTTAACTTATTAATTTACATCACACATATTTAATCATCTAATTAAATTAAATAAATGATTCATGTGAACAAAATTCATTAATTTTGGGTAATATGGTCCAAATTGTGGGAATTGAAAAATACCTAAGAAATCTAAGGGAATCACATTCCCACCATTTAATGAAAAAAACTATTATTGAGAATACAATATTACCCCTTCAAGAGAATGCTCCCCAACCACACGTGAGTATTTAATTTCGAAAAAAATTATTCCCTCAAGTAATGATCTTTTCTACGAACCAAACACCCCCTAAAGGTACGTTAAACAAATGAATCCAAATAAACATTTTCCCCGAATCGAAATCCAATTTCGTTAAATTTGGTTCCTTTAGTTGGTATAATTGGCTGCAAAATGAACTGTTAGCAATAACAGGACAAATAAAAATATATAAATAAAAACAACAATCGTTTCGTGGTGAACCACTGTCTTAAAAACAAATACGACCCGATATATATAATCGCTTCAATTGCTCAAATGCCCCCGAGGTTAGTAAATTTTTTTTTTTTTTAAATTCGTGCACCCAAAATTGAAGAAAAAAATGCGTACATCTAAAAATCGGAGCGGACTTAGCGGTACTACTCTTCTCTAAAGAAAACTCGGACTTTGAGAAATGCTATAAAAAACTTAGAGATCGGAGAGTGTTTGTAAAGAAAATATCTCTTTGCTGATGAGTGATTTGAAATGAAACAAAACTCTCAATTTATAGGACATTTCAAGGGGTAAAAGCGTCCTAACAAAAACATATATATAACTATGTTTAAATGCATGGCATTTAACGCCAAAAAACAATTAATGTTATAATTAGAATAAAATCAGCAACATAAAAGACGTTGAAGCTGATTGAAATTTGCAGCAATAATAGACGTTGAAACGTCCAAGTAGCAGCAGAAACGTCTGACTGTTATTCAATTGAATATAAGCTTGTTTTCAGTCCAAATACAAAGCTGAAAAAATTATGCAATTAGACCAAAATTAAATCCCAAATTTAAATCAAATAAATTCTGGTCTAATAATATTTAAATCCAAGCTTATAAGCTTATAATTATTCTTTCACATTTGTCAAATATACAAGGAGAAATTCTTACAAATTTTATCTAAAAAAATAATTTGTGGGCGTACGTGTCAAAGACACATGTTAGCACGAATGTGGGATTACATGCTCTTACTCCCTTGAGCATTACCAACACCTTTGATGTCTTGTATTTCGACACGTAAAATAGTAAAAGTATATATTGTCAACAAAGTAATAAAGTAGACACATGTATCTGTCGGGTTGTCGAATCCCACATGAAATGTGCGATGATTATTAGATGCTATTGGTTGTAACAATTTAATATATTTTATGGGGTCCAGGAATATAAGTGAGAAACTAAAAATATACTCAGATAATTAGAAGAGGGGATCCTGATATATCTAGAAGCAATTAAGACCTTCAAGCTCCTTAAGCTTCTATGGTTGTGGCCATTTTCTTGAGGAAAAGAAGATTTGTCCCAAGAAAATGAGCTTTTTGAAACTTTATCCAAACATACCCTTTTTTGAAAAATGTGTTTCTCATTATATATGCAGAAGAGTGAGAAAAGACAATTAATAATATTGCAACACTTGTTGATTTTCCTTGTGGTCCTATGCCATTGCCAACAAGACATTTTTTTGATGCAGTTGCTATCCTACAACTTTAAAAATTATCTAGTTGCATGGTTTGGCGACTTATCTTGATGTAAGGGACAGTTTGTGGCCTATGGAACACAATGGTAGAGGCTCATTCACGCTCCACAGGGCTTTTATATAGCTATATTGTAGAACTCGTGAAGGACATGTTGTATTAGTGGTCTCGAGTGGTCTCAAGCTCTCTCCGGCGAACATTGTGTTGTAGTCCCTAAGATATAAAGATAACTTCTTTATTTTCTCACAATTCTACATGCATTAGCACACGAGTTAAGTGCTAAGATTATGGTTAACTGAAGAAATAAACTTAATAAAATTTGGGGGAAGAGAGACGGTACTCTCGTTTCTTTTTATTCAAAAGATTGTAATATCTCCAATGGAGACCAGCCACTATTTATACAAAGTATAGGAGGCAGTCTATAGCCGATTACTTGATGGTAACTAACAACTAACAGCCTAACCACCTTCACCAGCTTATAACTGCCTTTCATAACAAACAGCTCCTATCTACACTATTCTATAATATTCACCATGCTTTCTGAAACACTAACTCTTTCAAGAGAAAACCTGCAAAAAGAAACACAAAATTGAGAACAGTGCAAAACACAAAAGAAAAAACCATACCATCAAGAAACTTGTCCCTCAGCTGAAGCAGATGAAGAAACCATAGGAAGAACAAGTAATTTCTCTCGAAGCCTACTGAAAAAGAGAGCAGATAGAGGCTTTGTCATAATGTCAGCCACTTGATCATACGCAGGAACCTCATTAACACATAATTTTCCAGCCATCACACGTTCCCGAACAAAATAAAGGTCTAACTCGACATGTTTAAACTTGGAGTGAAGAACAGGGTTGGAGGAAACAGCCACAACACTAGAATTGTCACACCACATCATGGGCTTACCCGCAGACTCAATACCGAGCTCACTGAGTAAAGATTGAAGCCAAACAACCTCAGTTGTTGCACAAGCAACACTGCGATACTCAGCTTCAGCGATCGAACGAGAGACAACTTGTTGCTTTCGTGAAGACCAAGAAATGAGGTTACCCCCAAAATAAAGACAAAAACCAGTAGTAGAACGTCTATCATCAATGTCGGACCCCCAATCAGCATCAGCAAACATAGTAATAGATAAACGAGAAGAACCAAGAAACCTCAACCCATAATCAAGAGTGCCTTGTAAATACCTGAGAATTCTTTTGACAGCATTAAAATGCTCATCTGTAGTATTTTGTATAAATTGACACACTCGGTTCGCTGCAAAACCAATGTCAGGACGAGTAATGACAATATATTGAAGAGCCCCTACAATACTACGATATTCTGTAGCATTCACAAGAGGACTGCCGGTACGGGAAGACAGTTTGCAACTGGATACCATTGGAGTAGGTAGTCCTTTAGCAGACTCAAAACCACTTCTGTGTAACAACTCACAAATATACTTTCGTTGATGCAAAAACAAACCATTAGAGATATAATCTACCTGAATCCCCAAAAAATAGTTCAGCAAACCAAGATCTTTAAGAGAAAAGACCTTATGAAGAGCAGTGACTATATTCTGAATCTGAACAGAGTTATCCCCAGTTATAACAATATCATCCACATAAACTAGAAGATAGACAACACTATCATGACCCTTATGAATGAATAAGGAAGAATCAGACTTGGACACAGAAAAACCAACAGAAAGCAAATAAGATTTCAACTTCTCAAACCATGCTCGTGGAGCCTGCTTAAGGCCATAAATAGCCTTATTTAACCTACACACAACATGCTTCTTATCACCTTGTTCATACCCAGGCGGTTGAACCATATAAACCTCTTCAACTAAATCCCCATTTAAAAAAGCATTATTAATGTCAATTTGTCTTAACACCCATTTCTTGGTTACGGCTATAGACAAAATAGTACGAATAGTAGTAGGTTTGACAACAGGACTGAAAGTTTCATTATAATCACAACCAGCTTGTTGCAAATATCCCTTGGCTACTAGTCTAGCCTTGTACCTAGCAACTGACCCATTATCATTTTTCTTTAGTTTAAAAATCCACTTACACCCTAAAGCTCTCCTATTAGGTGGTAACTCAACCAAAGACCAAGTGTTATTCCTAACAAGGGCATCAAATTCAGCTTGAGCTGCTGCTTTCCACTCATCACTAAGCATAGCTTCCTCAATAGTCAAAGGTTCTACAGGCAAGTCATCAACTAACTTACTAGAGGCAAAAAACACCTTAGGCTTACGAATTCCATTTTTAGCCCTAGTTACCATAGGATGAATATTATCAACACCATGCAAAGAAGATACAGTATCCAAAAGAGTAGAACCACTATCAACACAACCAATGGCAGAATTTGGTAAAATAGGAACAACAGAATCTTGCAAACCAGAATCTGGTAACACAGGAACAACAAAATCTGGTAAAGAAGAAGAAAGGGGAGTACCTCCTGAATCAGAACGAAGCAAAGAACTTTCACCACCAGAATCTTGCAAACCAGATTGCACAGGACCATCAGCAACAAGTGGGGAAAAAGACTCAAAACGTGCTTCACTAGAACCCGACACACTACCAGAAGAGGCAACACCTCCAGCAGAGTCTCGTAAAGCAGATGACACAGAAAGAGTAGGAGGCACGGGCAAACCAGACTGTTCAGGAAGAACCCCTGATGCTGTAGGTACAGGAAAAGAAACATCAGTTGAAGGAATAACATGCATTGGAATAAAAATACCCTCAGCAGAAGCAGCACGCTCAGTAGAAGGCATCTCAGAACCAGCAAGGGGCACTGGTGATGTAGCAGGCACAGGGCTTGTTGGCACAGAGCTTGAGGACACAGGAGTAACACCTGAGCTTGCCGGCCCAGAATGAGCACCAGCAGGAACACCAGCAGAGGAAGAAGACTGTTGTTGAACACAACCAGCAGGGATAGGTGAAACCAAGCTGGGAGACACAGTAGAACCACCCACTGAAACCGTAGAACGAGGCCTAGGAACCTCAGGATCACCCACAACCGAAGCACCTCGAGCTTGCCCTGTAGAGGGCCCCAAAACAATACGGGTAGCATAAGGAAAAGAACCAGTCTGATCTGAGCAACCACTGTTAGTGTTGGAAGAAACTAAGGGAATACCAAAAGAAGAAGAACCTCCCGAAAACTCAGGAACAGTCTCACCTTTCGCAGCAAACGGGAAAATAGACTCATCAAAAATAACATGACGAGAAATGAAAACCTTACCACACTCATCCAAGCACTTGTAGCCTTTGTGAGAAGAAGAATAACCAAGAAACGTGCATTGTCTCGATCGAAAATCTAATTTATTTGCATTAAAAGGCCTCAAAAGAGGATAGCAAGCACAACCGAAAATTTTGAGAAAAGAGTAATCAAGAATTTGACCAAATAAAACCTGACACGGAGACTTGTTCTGTAAGACAGGTGTGGGCAACTTATTAATCAAGAACACAGCAGTTACAAAAGCATAGCTCCAAAACCTTAGAGGCAACGATGCTTGAGAAAGCAATTATCTTGAGTTAATTTAGAGACCGACAACAAATTTTTCTGAATATTAGGGACATGTAATAAACTTTGTAAGTGTAAAGTTTTAGAGAAGGTAGATAAAGATCCGTTACCAATATGTGTTATCAGAACCGCCTGACCATTACCATCAGCAAAGAGTGATTACCTAAGTAAACCGACTCCGATTGCAAAGTCGAACGATCGTTAGTCACATGGTGAGTGGCTCCCGAATCGGGAAACCAAGAAGTCTCACGAGGAAAAGACACAGGCGCCGCCGAAGGAAAGGAGGCAGCAGAAACATTGGCCATCGAAACAGAACCAGTATGTGAGAAAGAAACAGAAGGCTGCACCGTGGAAAGAGGCGTGGGAGAAGAAACATGCGGCTGCTGAAGGTTGGAACCTTGCGATGTCAAAACCCCAGAAACACCAGTGGTCAGCCCAGGAACCGGCCCACTAACACCAACCGGATTAGAGGCATAGGAAATATGACCTCTAGTCAACGCAGGCCCAAAACTCGGCGTTGAAAACCCATGAGCAAACACAGGAGTGGATATGGAGCCCATAGAAGAAACCGGACTCAAAATATGTGAGTAAGCCTGAGGAGACTGAGACACATGACCAGTAAGACCAGACCCAGCATCAACCTTCTTCGAAGAAGATTCAACATGATCATCCAACTGATCAGCATAACCAAGGAAATCCTGATCAAACCGATACCAGCATTTCTGCACAACATGCCCAACTTTGCCGCACAACTGACACTGCGGACGATGATTAGAGTAACGACCACAGCCACCACGACCACCACGAGTGCCTCCCCGTTGACCACGAAAGAAAGCCTGCTGAGAAGCACTAACTTGATTCCCAGAAACAAGAGATTTATCTGCAACAGTTTGTTGCGAACCCTGCTGAACAGAAGAGCTCTGTTGTACAGCAACATTGGCCTGAGCTGTCAATGTATCAAACATGAAAGACTTCTGTCGAACCTCACATTCAAAAAGCATATCAGTTAAGACATCAAGAGAAAGCTGCTCACGAGACGCAATGGCGAGAACATACTCAAACTCAACAGTTAAGCCAGAAAGTATAACACTAATCTGCTCCTGTTCAGAGACCGTGCTACCAGCAGCATTAAGTGTATCGCAAAGAAGTTTAATCTTTGCCAAATATTCATGAACAGTAGAATCCCTCTTCCTCTGAGAATGTAAACTATGACGAAGAGAACTAACCTTCGCACCAGATTTCGCTCCAAACAAACGAGAAATAGTGGTCCACACTGCAAGTGTAGTATTCAACCCAACAAGATAGGGAAGAACATCTGAAGTGACAGTCATCATAAGCCACGAAGCAAGAAGTTTATCTTGTTGAAGATGAACGATATAGGCTTGATTCTCGACAACAACATCATCTGCACTAGTTACAAACTGACTAGGAGGCTTATACTGATCAGAAATGAAATTCAACAAACCATATCCATCAATGATTAACATGACTTGATGTTTCCACAAAATATAAGTATGCTCTGTGAGTTTAACCGTATCAAGCTTAGGAAGATGATGAACGGTTGTTGAAGACGAAACAACAAAAGTAGGGGAGGAAACATTAACCTGAGACGCAGTAGATTGATCTTCTCGAGCAACTGTATCTCCAGCCATAACAACAATAGACAGAGCTAGAAAAATTCACTCAGACAAAAACACAAACAGATTGCAGGCACAGAAGCAAACCAAAACAGAACGAAATCAACACGAGCCAACAAACCTAGCAGCAGACCAATCAAGCTGAGATCCAGAGCTATAATACCTCATAGCAGAAACAAAGCAATGAGATACGATTTCCGATCTAAAAGGATACCAAACAGATCACTAACCTACTCTATCAGCAAACAAATCCTTGAGTAGGAATGCTAATGACCACAATGATAATCCTTAGACACTTAATAGATCTAGAAACCGATGAACAATGAATCAAAACAATCAAGGACAGAAATCTTACCACAACTGATCTGATTCAACCAAGAACCAAACCAGCCTAGGATTTGATTATTGAGTCGAAAGAGAGATTCGCAATTATAGCCACTCAGCTTGATTCACCCGCAAGACAGAGCATCAGGAAGAAGAGAACACAACGGAAGAGAACGCCCAGAAGAGATTGGCGAAAGATACCATGCTAAGATTATGGTTAACTGAAGAAATGAACTTAATAGAATTTGGGGGAAGAGAGACGGTACTCTCGTTTCTTTTTATTCAAAAGACTGTAATATCTCCAATGGAGACCAACCACTATTTATACAAAGTATAGGAGGCAGTCTATAGCCGATTACTTGATGGTAACTAACAACTAACAGCCTAACCACCTTCACCAGCTTATAACTGCCTTTCATAACAAACAGCTCCTATCTACACTATTTTATAATATTTAGCAGCTCTGTATCGATGCAAAGTACATAATACTGATATCCTAAGGCAGAAATTCTAAAATAAGAAAAAATGCATGAAAACCTAATTAAAGGACGACAGTATAAACGAACAAAGCAAAAAATTTAAATAAAAAAGTGCATTGATAAATGAATATCTAAAAGTTATCATTCTCATTTTTTCAATATCAAAGGTTTATGTTGAATATGCTAAAGATCATTCTCCAAGTCCCAATCTCAAGCAAAAACACTTATGAATGAAATGACATATAAATTAGGGCCAGAAAGACTTACCTTCACCATCGATGATTTACTCTAAAGTATTTCCACAATCTTTTGCATTGAGCTAAAGTTTGGGGGAAGAACCAATAAATTGACCCACCAATGAGTGCCTCCACGCCATAATGCCATCTTCCAAAAACAACCACATAACCGTCTTCAATCTAAGGAGGAAGAAAGCTCAAAGACTACTCCTCTGAACCAGCAAAGAACTTTTTTCAATCAACCTTTGGAGCTGTCAACAAAAGCCAATCCACGACAATCACAAGAACGAACCAGAGAAAGCAAGCAAGAATTACAAGAAATAGAACAAAAATCCTGTACACAGAAATGAAAATCTCAAAACACATTAGATCCGTTAACATGCACCCAGAGAAAATATGTATCGTGTGTCATCCTCCAGAATTTAATTTACTTTATTCCTACTACTTTAGTGAAATTCTCATTTGGACCATTTTTTTGTCAATTTGTCCTCTGAACTTTCGTTCGTCAGCACCATTACTCCCTAGAATAAATTATATCATAGTTCCATCCCGCCATATCATCTATCGTCCCAACAAATAAAAACCATCCATTTAATTAAATTTTTTATGTCATTATTTTACCAAGTGAATCTCCACTCATATTTATCGTAAATTAAATTTAACAAACAATTTGTATCATGTGAATCACTTGGTAAAAAGATGACATGGAAAAATTAATTAAATAGGTGATTTTTATTGGTGGGACCATGAATGATGTGGCGGGACGGGCTATAATATAATTTCTCACTCCCTAGACATTTATTGTTTTAAAAAAAGAGTTATATGGCCCAATCAAGTTTTCCACGTGGAATTTTTGTTTAAAAAACTCAAAATGTATGAAATTTGTAATAAATCATAAAATTTTAAAAAGGATGAGTCTACCACGCTCAACGAACACCACTAACGCTGAACATTGTTGAACACCATAAAATTAATTAATAAGTATTAAAAATCTCATGGACTCAACATATAATTATAAATTATTTAAAATAAATTTTAATTAAATTATTTTTCATATATATTATATTTTTTAAATAATTGGATCAAATATCAAACTTAGTCAATTTAAAAAATAAAAAAACTCTAAACCCTAAATCTTAAAGCCAAAACCCAAAACCCTAAATCATAAACACTAAAATTGCTTCACTATTGACTAATTGATCGTTTTTTTAATTTCTCTCTGGTTTAGTTTAAAATTGTGTTGCAATGTTTCTATTCGATATTTTCAAATTTATTAACCATGTAATTAAAAACTGGTGCGACTATAATTATATTTTATGCTATTTTTTTTGTTCATCAATTTCTTCCTGTTACCGGCTCTCGAACCTTGGCAAAGTAAAGTGCAGAAGCCCTTAACCATTGAAGACAAGGGAAGAACCGATATATTTTATGCTATTTTAACCTCTCTCTTTTTTATTTCTCTTTGCTTCTTTCATATGGTTGTGCTTTATAAATAATGTTTATCAATTTTTTTGGCCTATATTACTATTTGTGAGTCTGAATGCCAATAATAACTTGTAAATGTCATGTGGTATAATCAATTATTCAGATAATGTAATGTTTTTTTAGTTCATCTCCTTTTATTAAGAGGAGTTGTGACTGCATCGTACATTCTCAATTTTAATGATTCAGAGATCTGTTTTTTAATACCTAGTCTTCTTTCCTCTGATATACGATTTGCTGTTAATTGAAACTTTGGAAAAGAAATATATAGGAGAATTTTTCAAAAGTCTCATATATATGCTATGTTTTTGTTTTATTGTCAGTTGTAAACTCAGTGTTTGAAATTAGAGTTTAGATTTTAGGGTTTAAGGTTTTGAGTTTTAGGTTTTTGGGTCTATGCTTTGGGGTTTATGGGTTATAATTTAGGGTTTAGAATTTTTTATTTTTTAAATTGATTGAGGTTGGTATTCGATCCAATTACTTTTAAAAAAAAATTAAAAAATTATATATATGGAAAATCAATTAGTTAAAATTTTATTTTAAATAAAATTTATAATTATATGTTGAGTCATTGAAATTTTTAATTTTTTAATTAATTTAATGGTGTTCAACGTTATTGGTGTTCAGCGTGTTCGTCGAATTGTAGAATTTTCCTTTTAAAAATAAAAAAATTATCAAAAACCCAGAATTTATATTTTTTAAAATTATAATTATGCTTACTTTATTTTTAAAGATTAAAATTCATAAAAAAACATTAAAATGTAAGAATTTCCTTAAAAATATAAAATATTCTATTTTATCTCTTTGTATTAATTTTTACTTTTTAAGATTTTTCCCCTTTTATGATTTATTTTCTATTTGTTTTTAGAATTTTTCAATTTATGTTCTTCAAATGCCACATGAAAAAATATGATTAGGTCACATTATCATTTTTATTGAAAAATATTTAAGGGCTAACAGAATTGTAAGAGTGAAAATTGAAAGTTAAATCGGCCAAAAAAAAACCTTGTTTTTTTGTTATCCTTGTTGAAGTACACATTCACTTTGATTAAAATTTTGTTGCTTAATTGATGCATTACTTTTTGGGAAATTCTAATAAAAAGTAAACTAATATAGGGCTAAGAAACGGCATTATTAGAAATATTGTAAGATAAATAACAAAATAGGTAAAGCGCTACTGGATATGTTGATTTAAAATAATGTATCCGGTAGAAAACATTAAAAAATATTTAAAAAATTGGTAACCGGCAAACCTAAGTTATCGGTAGGTATAACAAAATAGGTAAAATTTTACTTATTTTGTTGATAAGAGTATCAACATATCCAGTAAATTACTTATTTTAAGCTGATGGGGCCTTAGAAAGTATCTATACTTTTGAGTAAATTACTTATTTTGTTGATATTTTTGAGTAAATTACTTATTTTGTTGATACTTTCGAAAGTATCTATACTTTTTTAAAAGTATCCATACTTTTTTAAAAAAGTATCGATACTTTTTGTTGATACTTTTTTAAAAGTATCGATACTTTCGAGCCACATTGCAACCGATTACATTGCTTTTTAAAAAAGTATTGATACTTTTAGAAAAGTATAGATACTTTCGAAAGTATCAACAAAATAAGTAATTTATTCAAAAGTATCAACAAAATAGGTAATTTTACTTGATATGTTGATACTCTTATCAACAAAATAGGTAATTTTACTTGATATGTTGATACTCTTATCAACAAAAATAGGTAATTTTACCTATTTTGTTATGTTTAACTGGTCACGCCGTATATTAACCGCCTCACAGCAGAACTACCCTTTATTTTTAATATTATACAAGTTTTTTAATTGAGATTTAGAAATTTTTTATAATTATATTTTAGTTTTAAAATAATTTATATTTTTAATTATTTAGATGATGCTATTTATATTAATTTTATACCTAACTTATATTACTTTATATATTTGAAGATAAGGGATTAATTTAGAATATATGTATAATTTAAGGCTTAAATATATATTTGGTACCTTAACTAGGTACATTCTCCCAAATGGTACATAATGATTTTTTTCTTCTAAATTAGTACCTAAACTAGGCATATTCTCCCAAGTCGGTACTTCAAGAATTCTAAAACACTAAACCCCAAGTTGGTACCTTAACTTTACACGAGCTTGCATATTTATACTATAAACTCAAATTTTAATTTACTAAACCTAAACCCTAAAAAACGAAACCATAAAATCTAAACCATAAACCCTAAATTATAAATACTAACCTTAAATTATAAACAATACAACACAAACCCCTAACTCTAAGCCCTAAACTAAAGTTTACACAACCTGTGTATTGAAGTTTTTCTCTTAGTTTAAATGCTTAAATCTATATTTGGTACCTTAACTAGGCACATTCTCCCAAGTTGGTACCTAATAAATTTTTTCTCCCAATTTAGTACCTAAACTAGGCATATCCTCTCAAGTCGATACTTAAAGAATTCTAAAAAAGCTAAACCCCAAGTCGGTACCTTAACTTTTACACAAGCCTGCATATTTATATTGTAAAGTCAAATTCTAATTTACTAAACCTAAACCCTAAAAAACTAAACCCCAAACTCTAAACCATAAACCCTAGATTCTAAATACTAACCTTAAATTATAAACACTACAACCCAAACCCCCAACTCTAAACCTTAAACTAAAGTTTACACAACCTGTGTATTGAAGTTTTTCTCTTAGTTTAAAGACTTAAATATACATTTTGGTACCTTAACTAGGCACATTCTCCCAAGTTGGTACCTAATAAATTTTTTCTTTCAAATTGGTACCTAAACTAGGCATATTCTCCCAAGTCGGTACTTAAAGAATTCTAAAAAACTAAACCCCAAGTCGGTGCCTTAACTTTACTCAAGCCTGCATATTTATTCTATAAACTCAAATTTTAATTTACTAAACCTAAACCCTAAAAGCTAAACCCCAAACTCTAAACCATAAACTTTAAATTCTAAATACTAACCTTAAATTATAAACATTACAACCCAAACCATAACTCTAAACCCTAAACTAAAGTTTTACACGACATGTGTATTGAAGTTTTGCTCTTAGTTTAAAGGCTTAAATATACATTTGGTACCTTAACTAGACACGTTCTCCCAAGTTGGCACCTAATGATTTTTTCTCCCAAATCGGTACCTGAACTAGGCATATTCTCCCAAGTCGGTATTTAAACTAGACACATTCTTCCAAATTAGTACCAAAACTTATACATTTTATCAATTTGGTCATAATTTGAAACAAATCAATAAATTTAGCACTTTATATTTACAAATTCTGTCAAATTATTTTTTTATTCTCCTAAATTGTTTGTGCACATTCTCAAGAATTGTAGATTACTTTCTTGGTATAATAAAAATTTTAATAATAACTTGTTGTTTTATCGTAGAATGCAGTTGTTCAACTGTTTCTTTGATTCTATAGACTTACTTGATTTGATAATATCATAACTTTTTTACTAAATTGATGAAATCTTAAAATATTAAGAGTTAAATTTATTGAATTGTTTTGAGTTATGATCAAATTGATAGAATGTATAGGTTTTTAGGACTAAAATTGTTAATAAAAATACCAAAACCATGAATGAAATTAGAGTTCGGGTACCAACTTGAAAGCAAAAAAATCTTTAGGTACCAACTTGAGAGAAAATGTCTAACTCAAATACTAACTTGAGAGCAAAAAATCTTTAAATACCAACTTGAGAAAAGATACATATTTCATGTACTAAATATATATTTAAGACATAATTTAAATACGTCTAGTGTAACTAACCCCACGTATGCATGATATAACCTCTTATTCGATCCAATTTAAAAAAGTTATCCTTTTAATTGATCCTTTCTGAAAGGACATCTTTTTATACGAGTAACCTCTAAAAAGTCAACCTTAGATTTAAAATATTTAGCTTTAATTATTCACGTTAAAGTTTTGATGCGACTTTTTTAAAACTTGCTTTTCAAGTCATCGTGCTAGTATAGATTTTTTTTTTCAAATGAGAAATTAGTGAATATCTTGTTGAATCACGAAATTGGAGTGGAAAAAGAACATTTTCCATTTTGAAAATCTATTATGCAATCCAAAAAGTAATGAAAATAACTAACTGTGTTGGTCTAGTGAGATGAGACGCTAGATTTCTTCAATAAAATTAAAGGTTTAAATTTTGACATTATGAATGAAGAAAACTAGTTTGTAATGGTCACTCTCATAATGAGACTATGTAAAAATTTAATCCGAATTAGCTGGCTAATGAGTCGAATATCGATAGTTAAACAAATAATAATAATTAACCGTGTTAACAGTTTAGACTAATCAACATCATTATAAAAGTTGGAGATCAAATTATATTTTTGTTAAAATACACAGAATAAATCTCATTTTTTTAACAGTAACTAATCTCAAATTTGAACATAGTTGAAGGATCAAAACTAGAATTTAGCCCGGAGAGAAAGAAAGAATTTTGGTTGTTAAATGATGATATGATAATAAATTAATTAATAAACGCAAAAGGGTGATGCAACGTCGTTTAGTAAAGGCTTAATTATAAAATAGGTGCCCAAATTTTGTCTTTTTTTGTAATAGGTGTCTAAACTATTTTTTGGCTGAAATAGATGTCTATCGTTTTATTTTTGTCCATTTTAAAGTTAATTTGTCAAAAATAAATCATCACCCAATTATAGCTTGACATGTGAATTTTTTTTCATTTTTATTTTCAAAACAAACTGAAAAATAAATTAAATTAAAACTATCCCAAATTAAAAAAAAAAATTACAAAACAGTCTCAAATTCCTAAAATCACAAACCCTCAAATTTCAAAATTGATGGCATTTTCATCGTCGATGGCTTTGCTGAACCTCACCTCCTTCGTCGCCGGCGTTCCCCACCCATTTTCCCCAACCAACCATTGTCGGTAACCGGCGGGAGACGTGACAATCGGACGTTGAACAGTTGGAGCGTTTCGCGTTCATCGTTCAATTGATGCGCCTCTCGTCGGTTACCGGCAATGGGTGGTTGGGGGAAATGGGCGGGGGACTCTAGCGACGACGATGGGGAGGTCCGGCGAGGCTATCGGCGGCGACAATGACGACAGTATTAAATTTGGGTGTTTGAATTGAGGACTATTTTAAAACTTTTGAAAATTTTTAAAAATATTTTCTTTTTTTAGTTTTTTGGGGAAAAATAATAAAACAAAATAAAATAACACGTGTCAAATTTTGATTGAGTGTTAAAAAAAATTTAATGGCGTTATCTTAAAACAATAACGGAATGAAACTTTAGGCATCTATTTCAGATAAAAATGAAACGTTAGGCACCTATTTTAGCTAAAAAATAATAATTTAGACACCTATTACAAAAAGTCAAAGTTCAGGCACCTATTTCATAGTTAACCCTTTAATAAATAAAGAACCCCGCCCTATTGAATAAATCAAAGCCCAGGAACAGAAAAAGATTCTCTGGACCTGAAATAATTATATATAAAAAAAAACTTAATTTCGTTGTCGTCTTCGTCAATTTGATATTTTCTTCATTTCTGCATCCAGGTTCGTTTCCCACCATTCTTCTGCAAATCCAATAGGAATTATCGTAATTCATCACTAAATTCAAATAAAAAAGGCTCTCTTTTTTAACCATAACCACCCTCTTTATCTATATCTGCTCTTAAGTCCTCTTTTCTGGGGTTCATCTTCTTTATTTGGTTCTTATTTGAGAAGCCCCAGGGTTCGAATTATTGTAGCTCTAGGGTTTTTATTTTGGGTCAATGGATATGCAGTTGGTGAACAAGGCATTGAATTTTTCACGTAGGAAGAGGAAATGGCTTGTTTTGTTAGCTATATGTGGAGTCTCTGGTTATGGGGTTTACAAGGTGTATAATTTACCCTCTGTGGTGAAGAGAAGGAAGAGAATTTTGAAGCTCTTTGGAGCTTTGGTTTCTTTAGCTGAATTGGTCTCAGAATCCGCGGACACGATCAATGTTGTTTCTAAGGACTTGAGGGAATTCTTGCAATCTGAATCTGATCAAATACCTAATAGCTTGAAGCAGATTTCAAAGATTGTGAGATCAGATGAATTTTCCCAATCTTTTATCATGGTCAATGAGGCTTTAACAATTGGAGTTTTAAGAGGGTATAAGTTAGAATCAGCAAACGAGGGTGAATTGGCAACGGGTATGGAGAATTCTAGCTTGACTGATAGGGTACTGGATAGGGTCTTTTCTGATTCTGGGACTGGCTTTGTATCTGTTGTGGTTGGTAGCTTTGCTAGGAATCTGGTTCTGGGTTTCTCCTCAAATGGTGGAGAAGCTGATAAGTTGAGTGGGAATGGTGGGCCATCTGATGTACCCAAATGGGTGAATGTGCTTTATGATGATAAGTGTAAAGAGCTAATGGCTGATTGCATACAAACATTTGTAAGCACTGCTGTTGCGGTTTATCTTGACAAGACGATGGATATTAATACTTACGACGAAATGTTTGCTGGGATGACCAATCCGAACCATCAAAACGATGTGAGAGACATTTTGGTTTCTGTTTGTAATGGTGCTGTAGCAACTCTGGTGAGCACGTCTCATCAAGTGTTGACAAGTTCGAAATCAAATGCGTGTCCCATCGTAGAGCAGAGCGAGGATGCCGGTGGACTGAGAGATGGTTGTTCCAAGAAGGAAGCATCTTTAAATGGAGTGAAAGAGGGGAGCTCATTTGATGGGATTAAGAATGATGGGTGGGTTGATAAGGTCTCATCAACATTGGCAGTTCCCGGCAATAGGGCGTTTGTGCTTGATGTGACCGGAAGGGTGACCTTTGGGACAATAAAGACCGCAATGGAGTTTCTGGTATGGAAGCTGCTAGAGTGTTCGAAAAGAAGCATTCATGTTGTTCATGAGGAGGTTATCGAAAGAGGACTCGATGTTATCAGATACGTTGGTGCAAAGTCTTCCATTATTGTCACCATTTGTCTCGCGCTTTACTTACATATATTGGGTGGTAGCAGGGTTCTCTTGCAGGCTTGAATTGGTTTGTTCCCTCTTCTCATGGGAAATACAATGAAATCTTAATAAAGTTGCTTATATTAGAAGCCTTGTGTGTATATATGTCTCTCCTGCAAATAAAATGTATTAACTAAGGTCGTGTAGTTCATCTATATCACTGCATTTAGCTTTAGGAAACACTGAGTTTCCTCAAAAATTATTGAATTATTCAAATGTTTACCCAATATTCTCCTGCCTTATGTATACTATAATCATGGTAATTGTTGTTCCACAAAATTTGATTTAGAAATCAAAGTTGCAGTGAGTATTCACACTAATATTGTTCTTTGTCATTGGGGTTAGATTTCCAGATACTTGTGCCAGCTTTTTGACCATTTTCATTATAAGTTTGCATCATTGATCATCACGTCAGACTTGTTGAACTGTGATTTCTTTGAGTAGGAGGGGATTCATCAACCTATGATGATCAAAGTGATGGTTCTCTACACAATGAATGGATTATCTATGATGATCAATTATCTGAAAAAACAGGAGATTGATCAACCCTATTGACCTATCATACCCACTACATCCATGAACCGAAGGGATTTATGCATAATCGTTTAGCCTGATCTACTTTTTCGGTCTGTTTTTTTCCTTGTTGATACAACTGTGTTTGCATATACATGGAGCTTGTTTCCAATGAGAATCTGCCAGAGTAATGAACTAATGTGTCATGCCTGGAACTTAGTCTAGTTGTTCAAGCAATCACTTTTAATATGGCATCCAATAGATATGAAGTTTGAATCTCGGTATTTACATTGGCTTTCCTTTTCCAATAGATATGAAGTTGTTAAGGTCGGAGGTACATGGGTATTGTGACTGTCAATCATCCGTTTTCTGATTCTGAGAATGATTAGTGCGTATGGACTATCAAGTATCAACTACGCAGTCCGGATAGTGGGGTGGCTCCTACTAGGAAAATTACTAGTTGGATTTGCAAGTGCAACCCTACCTGCCAATTCCATTCATTGACTGAGCGGACTTTGTTGGTCAATCATCTTTAGATTAAATTCAATGTAAGAAGCAAGTTCTAATAAAAATACAAAAAAACCAATGGAGGCTGTATCTCTGGTATTCAAGGCGTGTGTTCAGCTCACTGATGGTTGTTAAACATGCATTCACCACATTGCTAAATTTTCTTTAATGAGTTTTTATATTCAATTTACTCCGGAAAATGACTACTTTTTTTTAAACAACAGTAAAATTCCTCTGAAGAATCTGTAAAGGGAGTTGAATTGTGATAGCCATGTTTGACCCTCTGCCTGCATGTTTGTTGGCACTGGCAGGAAAAAAACCATACTTTACATTTGTGAATGGTCTCCAAATAGTCCTGATACAACCATCCAACCTGAATAGAAAGAAATATGTGATTTTATTAATGCTTTGAAGCAAAGGTTTATTTTTCTCATACAAATTCAATTCAACTTCATGGTGTGTGATTCTGAGTGTAAATATAATCCACATGAGCGGCTAGGGTTCTTCTCATCAAGCACTCCTCTTCGGCAACTCCTTGGCAGTTTTCATCTGCCTCAACTCCCTGCATCAACCAAAACCCAATATTAATGTATACACAAACATATGTAGGAAAATGAAAGGAAACCTAGAACTGAGACTCGCCTCATGTTGGGTTAAGGCAAAAGTGGGGTCAGGACGAGCAGCATTACTTAGCATGAAACTAAAAACAAGGGCAGCAATGAAAAGGGTGCAAAGCTTAGACATTTCCTTCTTCTTGGAGTTTTGTTTTGAGGAGAGGGTTTATGTGTTAAAAGGTACAAAAATGATGAATTTATAGAGAAGAGAAGAATATACAATATGAGTAGGTGGGGGTGGAATTTGGGCGGACTTCACACTAATTCATGAAAATCCAACCCCCAACCAGTTAATTTCAGACATGTGTGGATGATGACGAATGAACGGGATATTCGTTACATGAATTATGGCAAAAATCGGCTACCTTCCATTTTCTTTTCAGGCCATTCCCTTTTTTACTATTCTTTCTTTCTTAGATCATTCATTCAGAGGCGTATTCGATTATACTTCCGTTCATAGGCGGAGTTTTGTTGGGAACCAAAGGGGCCCAGCCCCGTTTAAAAATTCTATATATTCGATCATTTCAGTTTAATAATATTTTAATTCATGTAAAAATAAGTAAATTTAAAAAAATACAAGCATTTATTAAATATTTAATAAGTAGGGATGAACTAAAGAATTAAGAGTAGGTGTTTTTAAATTTTTTTAGTCTAATAAGAATTTAAGTCCTTATTAGGTTCATATCGAACATTTTCAAAGTCCTAAACAATAAACTAATATAGAGCAAAATACATGTCTCATTATTTTGAACAATTGATTTAATATTTCATTAATAAACCATAGAAACAGAGATACTCTAACTAGCCTAGTGACCAAAGTTGTTCTTGTTGTCTCATCTTATATGGGTTCGAATCACGACATTTGCCTTGGAATGTATACCTCTCTATTTAATCAAAAAATAAATCATAGAAATATGATTGAAATTTGTCAGTCACATTATTTTCATTGTTTTGTTAAGAGAATTCGAAGGAATTGAATTGTATGTATGATATGGTGCTTGACTTTGAACGATAAATACAAAATTTTCGAAGAATATTGTATTGTTAATTTTTATCGTTAGATTGAAGAAGAACGAGAAAAAAATTAAATTTGGGGGAAATCATAATTTTTTTTAGATTTGGGAAAGAGAATTAAATTTTAGAAAAGAGAAATAATTTTAATGTTAGATTAATTTATTTATTGGATAAATTAAAAATAAAATTTAGAAAATAAGAATAATTAATTTTTAAGGGGCCTAGGTTGGTTGGGGGCTTATGAAGTTGCATGGTGCTCCTCTTAATAGTCGACTCTGGTTCTTATAAGTTTAAATATTAGATAAATTACGTATTTTTTTAAAGTTTAAATACTTAAAAAGTTATTATATTTTTTCGAATCAATATTTGATATCTCCTAATATTCATTATTGGCTTGTCCCTGTAATCAAATTTTGTTTAGCATAAGCCTTATGCTTGTGCATACTTCTAATGAGCCCCTCCATTGAGGATGTCCATAGATCGAATTGAACTTGATAAGAAATACTAAATTTAGATCAGTATTTTTCGAATTCAAATCGAATGATAAAGATAATTTGTTGTTTAAATTTAATTATAAAAGTATATAAACATTCAGATTTTTTTAATATTTTACAAGTATATGAGCGAAGAAATTATTGGATGAGACTAGAGTAAAATATATGAAAAATAATGAATTGAACCCGAATAAATATATAATCTTCCATTGCTGCTAGAAGTCCAGAGTCCAGACCCAATATCAGGGTTATCCCATCGGTTCAACGGGCTAAGTGGAGGGGTATAACCCAATTTTTGTGCCGACCCAATTAGATGTGAACGAAAGGTTGGTTCCAGTTTGGAAAATAATGTCTAACATGTCTATTTATAGGAGGAATGAAGAAATTTATAATTAATTATAAATATTAATCCAACTAAAGCATACACATACTAGCTTGACAGTCAAGCAGGTTGTGCATTTGCTTCTTTCAATTAACGTGCACCGAATATGTTATTCAATAGTTTTCGATTCGAAACAAACATTGTTTGACTCGTGCTCAACTCGATACTTGATACTCAATAAACTTGTTAAAATTTTGCTCGACTCGTGCTAGTTAAAAAAGTTCATTTCGCAACTCGTTGCTTGTTAAGCTCGGTAAATACCAGAAGTTTTGAAAGTTTAAACCCAAAAATTTTATGAGTAAATTACTTAGTAAGCCAATGAACTTTTCTAGAGATTTTAACTGACATTCAAACTTTTTGCAGTATAACTTTTTTAAGGTAACCACAAAAAATTATTAAAAAATTACAAAATGAATTAATGAATTACTCGCAAACTTATCAAACCGAGTCAATTCAAATCAAATATTAACTGAGTCAAATTCAAATTGTTTACAAGCCGTTGAACGCAATTATAGTCGCACACTTGATTTCAATCTTGCACACACAGAAGACTAGATGTTTCGGGTGATTCTAACGTTAGGTCCCTTAAAATTAGGCTAATCTTAGGTCGCATCGATACTATTGTTAGATTTAGGCCAAATTGATTTCAGTCGTTGATGAAAAAAAAAAGAGAGCAAGTGAAATCGGTATTCCAAAATCCCTTTAAGACCTCATATTGGAATGTCATCGGTACTAATGAAATAATTTCAAAAATAGTGGCTTTCCCTGTCCCTCCCTCGTGAAAACTTCAGAAAACTCCCCCCTCCAGTCCAAACTTTTCGTTCATCTTACAGGCGAAAATCGTTGCTTGAGCAGTTCTTATCTCTTAAATTCAGGTTAGTAATGTTTAAGATTTCGTGTTAGTCAAATCTGAAATGAAAAATGTGTATGAAAAATTACTAGGGTTTTAGGAAAAGTGAGGGTTTAATAATGATTTTGAGGGATTAAGATTAAGAGTTTAATAATGTTTACTTATTATACCGAAACACATCAATTTCCATATAGTTTAAGGATTAGGTTTGGTGATATTTGTTACGAATACGAAGGTTGAGAAACGGTTCTGGAAAATTAGCATCGGTACTGTTCTTCAGATACCAATACTGAGAGTAATTGAAATGGTATCGAATGAGAAAATGGTATCGGTATGTACAAGTGATATCGGTACTAATAGGTAGAAATATCGGTATTGTAGTAGTAGTACAAATGTGGAAATAATTTGAATGACATCAAATGGTAAAAGGGTATTGGTATGAGTAAGCCAAGTCGCTACTAATAGATAAAAATATTGATATTGTAATCGTAGTACATATATGAGAATATATTGAATGACATCGAATAGGTAAATGGTATCAATATTTATAAGTGATATCGGTACTAATCGATAGAAATGTCACATATGTAGGAAAAAATATTTGTTTAACACAGAGGTGGACATGTTAATAAATAATATGGTATGATAACCATTAATAAAATGGTGCGTTGTGTTTTATGTGTGGTATAAATTTATGTTATATAAATGAACTTATGTTTTGTTGGTAGGTGTGTGAGCATGGAGGATGAGACGGTGAAGGTCGTGGTGGCTAAGGCCTATAAACTTGTGTATGCCTTTATGAACTTTTAGTAAGTTAAAGTTGAATTTGTATTTAATATTTGAAGTTGGTTAATTTGTTAGATTGAAGTTTAAATATGATATATTTGAATGAATGTATGTATAGTATAAATGAATGCAAAGGGAGAAAGGGTGGGAAGAAGAAAATGACTAATAAGGTAAGTATGAAATTTCGAATAGTTGAATGTGTTTGTTTATCTTTCCAGTAATGTGTATATAAGGTAAAATTATAATATCTTTTGAATGATAAAGGTGAGGAAAACATTGGGAAGGAAGTGGGAGAAAATGATTGTTGATGAAAAAAAGGTTGTATATTGAAATGCACTTGCAGCAGAAGGCAGCATATGTAGAAGGAAAATTAAAGTGGGAAGGTACGACTACTGTTAAAAGGGTTAAGAAGGTAAAAGTTGCATTACTTTTAGTAATAATTGTTAGTATTTTATTGATGTCTAATGTTGATGTAAATAAATGTATGTTTGTAGGAAGCACCCACAAGGTGTAGCATAAAGAAGTTGTCGAATTTGTTTGAAGAAATGAAGAGTAAAAAGATGGATGGTGTGGTTGTAGAACTTGGGTTTGGGAGTTTACTTGGATTAAAATCGCACAAAATTCGTCACGATCTGTGTCGTGAGTTAGTGGAAAACTTTGATGTCGAAAGCTCAATGATGAAGTTTAATGGCCACGATATTTTTGTAATGGTGGAGGATGTTGAAGCTATTTTGAGGTTAAGAAATGAAGGTCTTGATGTTGGACGCGCGAGTGAGGAATGTAATGGGAAAGAACTAGGTTTGAAACATAAAGTCTTGCTGAAGGTTTCATATGTTGATTTAGAGGTAGAAATATTAAGTGGTGAATATGATGGAGATGAATTGAAAGCCAGGGTGATTCTTTACATTGTTGGTGTCTTTCTTGCTCCAACTTCGGACACGGTGACCTCAACAGAAAGCTTGAAGTTATTGCGATATAATGGGTTGAAGGGCAAACTGAATTGGTGTAAGTTTGCGTATGAGAGATTAATTGATTGTATATCGAAATATAATTTTGGTAACGGTCAATCATACATGACCGGGTGCATAGCAATCTTAGAGGTAAGATGGTAGTAAATTGATGTATTGTGGTAGTAGTAAAAAAAAATTAGCATGAATTGAGTTTATTAATGTTGTGTGTAATTTGAAATGTTGGTGGGATTATATGATTATTGGAGAAGAGTTCCTAGTAGAGGAACTTGGGTTGTAGATCGCGTTGCTTGCATTCATGCATGGGGGGAGAAGGAGGTGAATAGACTTATTTCCTGCGTTAGGGAAAGTGTTCTGCGAAAAAATTAAAGGTAAGTAACCTGTTAAATATGTGTAATGTGTAATGAATAGAAATGACATAAAATACATATAATAAATGAATGTAATTTGCAGGTTATTGAGTCGGATGATGGTTGGAGTCAAGGAAAAGAGGGTGGAGATACGAGTTCCTCTACTAAAATGATAATGGAGGCATTTGGCAAGGTCGTTGCAGATGTGAATGAAATGAGAGAGACTATGAAAGTTGGACTAGAAAAGCAAATTAAGATCAAGAAGATGTTGGAGGCTTTGAAGGATGAATCGAAAATAGTGGTTGATTATATGGTTGGTATGAGTGCGAATTTGATGTACTTGAAGAATACTTTACGTGATGTTGATTCTAAATTTGGCATAGGGATTGATGAAGATGAAATGCAAGAAGAAGAAACTGATGTTCCTATGTGTAAGAGAAATGAAGAAGTTGGTATCCAGGCGGATGTGTTTGTTTATAATCATAATGTGTTGAAGGAGGACAATGCAGCAGTGGTAACAGAAAAAAAGAAAGGTAAAACTTTATTTTAGTGTATAGATTAGATCTCAATATTTTCTGTTGAAGTATTATTAACATATATGATATTTGTAGGGTAAGGCGAATGATGAAGCATCGAGCAAGGTTAGTGAAGAAGGAAAACCAAGACGAATAAAAACTCGAAATATGCAATAAGTAATTACGATGATAAAAATATTTGATATTGATCATCGTTATTTAATGTAATATTCTTATATTCCGAAGACTGTGTGTAATGAGACATAAATTTCTTGATGGTAATGGGGTTTTCCATTTTATTAGGATTTGATTTGGACGTTTGAGTTTAGTAGAACTTTGGTAATGAATTTAAATGTAATGTACTTTATTTTGAATTATATAGTTTATTTAATTTTTTTGATATTTTTTAAATATTGGTACAAGTAGTTATTATGTTAATGTTGTTACCTTTGCACATATATATATATATATATATATATCCTTTGCACATATATATATATATATATATATATATATATATATATATATAATAGCATTGACTAATTTATGTGCAAGTTTGGAATGTTTGAGGTACTGCCCTATGTTAAAATAAGCGATTGGGTGAGGCTGTCTGTAAGAAGCACGTGTAACTACATATAAAATATGCCTTTGCCAGAAAAGTACGACATATATTGTTAGTGTAATGCGTAGCATCGATAATAATTGGTAAATAATATATATTTGTGTAGAAAAATCATCATTCATTTTGCCCTCATGTACGTGTCTGTAAGTGAAGCAGATACGTTATGTCCCAAACGTTGGGTTAGTGATGTGGTTTGTATAATTTATAACTTAAACAATAAAATGATTAAATTTAAATTAATAAAATCATATAAAATGTTTAATATGGTTTTGCATTATTTAGAATATTTACAATGTTGGGTGGAGTATAGTTGTTGAAGACATTGCAATGAAGCGTAGTGCAAGGAGAGGGTATCTCACGTGCTGCTTAAGTGTAAGTTCATCGTTTACATTCTTTATGTATAGTAGAAAAAATACATTGTTGTATTTTGGAAGCTTAATAAATAGTTTTGTAAAACGTAGACGCAACTTATAGATGGTACAATGGATGGTGGAAAACTTGCTCAATATTGGGATCAGATATGCAAGAATTATGGGACATTGGACGACTGTGAAACAGTAAGAATAAACTTTGTCCCATAGTACCATCTACATATGAAATTTTGTGTTTTTTTTTTATATTTTAAACACATACTAAATACACATGTATTTGTAGATATTTATCCCTATTAATCACAACAACCTACATTAGGTTCTTTGTGTTTTGGATATGGGTCTTCGGGGAGCAAAGTTACTTGATAGCTTACTAAGTACCCGAGACAATGCTAGCAGAGTGCTTCTTGTGAAGAAAATGGTAAGATAATGACTTGTAGCATGTAAGCAATTATCACAAATGCTTTTGTACGAAGTTACGTAGTATGCGAATTATGATGTGTTTGTTCATGTAGATTAAATCATTAGGAGAATGTTTTGAGAGTAAAAAGTTCGTTCAAGTGTTTGGCTGCGCGTGGTGGTGCCAAAAGTAAAAGTGCAAGATAATGGGTATATTGTGGCATTGATTGTAGATGTTTAATCCTTTTAATTTTGTAGCCATGTTATTAATAATGAAGTTAGTTAATATTGTTATGTATTATGACATAGATGACTGTGGGATGTTTGTAATTAACTAGATGCAACATTGGCACATGAATCATACAGAGGATGTGGTCCATGGCAACTGAGTTGTTTTTTTATTAGAATATTTACGATTGAGTATTGTAATTTAAGAAATTGTTTAATTATTGTACAAAATGTTGGTGGATGGAACAAATTATTGTTGTTATAAAAAGACGTGAAATTTCAACTAGTGTTACGTCGCATGTGTTAGACTTACAAAGAAGGTCGTTCACGAACTGTGCAAGCATAGTGCGACCGACTTCGTAGTGAGTACGTAAGTTTGTTTTGTTATTTATAATGTCAAATTATTTACTATCTTCGTATTAATGTCAATTGATGTTAATAACCATATTTTTATGCACGTTCTTAACTGACAGATTTTTAGGCTTGATTGGAAGGTGTTAGAAACCCTCCATTTTTTATAACTTTATCTTGTAGGTATGTTGTGGACCCTGTATTTTGATTTGAATGGGTAGGAGGAAGCACAAAAGTCGAAAATTCTTTTGTATTAAACTGACATCATCATATTAGGAGTGGCTTGAAAATTGGATACCATTTGTAATATGGTTAATAGAACTGATCGGAAGATGTAAATATCGACATGTGAATTCCAAATATGTGCATTTTCTATACACGTTGTTTAATCAAATATCGGTACTGGAAGGAAAAATATGTTCATATATATACTTATTTCAGGCAACCAGTATCGGTACTGGTATATCAAAATCGGTACTACTAGACATTTCATGCTTAACAGAATGGTGATAGGGTACTTGTATTACTTGGTAGTACTGGTACTACTGAAACATTGCCATTTTTTGCATTACTTCGATAACCTATTGCATTAATTCGATAACCTATAGGATCAAGAATTTCAAATTATGGGGATAACACATACTATAGTAGTTGAAGCTATCTTCCACGTGTGAACCTTACCAAATAAGTTAATCCTTGCCAAGTAAAAAGTGTTTTGTACCTTGGGCTGTAAAAGCTTGCTTTGCTAAGAACGCATCAAGAATATCTAACGCATAAACTGCAAGAAGTTGATAATTAGTAGAGGAAAATGGGAGGGCAAATTAGGTATCAAATCTGAACAAAATGAAAGGCAACAATAAGTATATTACCGTAGAAGGTGCGGTGCATTTGCGGATATATGGAAAACATGATCAACTTCATTTCATGGCTTTGATTGCTCCTAATTGATGGACACAAGGTAAGAGAAAGTTGGTAAAAATTTATTGCGAATTTGGATGGTAAAAGATGAGTGACTCACAAATTCCTCATGTTCATAACTTGGGGCAAAGTATGGCGAGAAATCCATGTCGTCCACAAAATAAGTTGATGTTGGGCGCACTGAAGGCGATGGAAGTCGTAACTTCAAACTAGGACACGTGTTTTTTTATTATGCCCATCGTTTCCACAAACTGAACAATGTCGCAGTTTTGCGTTCCGAACTTGTTTTTCCTTCCTTTGTTTTTGTTTTTCTTTTTTTCGTGCAGGGTCACGTATGTTGTGTTTACGAAGCACATGCGAAGTGGAGTTCGTAATTGTACATGATTCCTCCAATTCTGCTATTAATCTTAATATGTCATCTTTGGTTTTTCGAAAACTCTCATCAATTTCAGAAGCTTTATAGCATAAAGTTGAAGTACATGATTTGAGTGATGTGAATCGAGCCATTTGATTCATCTCAAGAGGGACATTGAAGTCTACAAAAGATGGGGCAGAAAGTTTTGCTTCTTTTCTCCATCGATGTAGTATCAATGATTTTGAGAGTGATGCAAAATCCTGTAGCTTAAGAACATGTAGTTGGTGTCGACATGGTATACCAATTGTATCAAATTTCTGACAAGAACATGTCACGGTGTCTGTAACAACATGATGAACGACTTCGTACAATTTCATTAGGTCCTTGTACTTCATCAAATGAAAAGTTTGATAATCCCCTGACTCGACTATTAGATGTACCAGACGATACAAAGTCTTATTTATCAGTTCGTTCTAAAATGTTGCAAAATACTCTCATGTATAGAGTTCTGTTGCACTCCCTTCTAGTTCATTCAATTTTGTAACTTTATAAGGTGTAATGTTCATTGTGTTGAGATCTTGCCTTAACTCTGTCGCAGTAATGTGGTTCTCAATTGTACGAACAAATTCGATATACTTCTTCTTAGACTTGCAAACAGTTAACATCGAAGCATTCATAGACTCGCTGTAGAACTAATGTTTTGATATAATAATTGAAAAATGTTTTGGACTGATTTAAAAAGCATTTAAAACATTTCCAAAGTCCAAACAACTTGAAATAATATTTAAGGAATTTTTCATAAAGGTTTTTCATGTTTTCAAAGGCCAATTTTAACAAAACTGACCAAGTGTTTCGAAACACCTTAGGGCGTTTCGAAACAGGTGCCTCCAGTGGCCAAAACGTTTCGATACTTGTATCGAAACGGGGCCAGCGTTTCGAAACAGGCTAGGCCGTTTCGATACGCCCACGTGGCACTGACCACAACGGTCATAAACCCCAACAGCTCTTTCCCAACTAACTTTTAAATGCAGGTCGTTTCGATACGGGATTATAGCGTTCCGATACGCGTTCCGAAACGACAAGGGGGTGTTCCGAAACGGGTACCCTGACAGACTGCAACGGCTCTTTCTATATTAAGGGTGTTTCGAAACGGCTTCGAGCGTTTCAAAACGGGGAGCTGCAGAACTGCATTTATGGAGGGAATTAAAGGCTCCAACGACTCTATTTCAACCCCAACGGTCCTAAACGGCTATAAACTCAATTGGGAGTATAAAAGGGACCCCCAAGCATCAAGAGAAGGCCAATGCTCATATTGTCAAACATCAAATGATCAAGAAATTGTCTTAGCACTTAAATTGTCATTTCTTGTATAGACAAACACTAGTGAGCCAAAATTGTCAAATTTGCTCAAGTGTTTTAGGATTTGGGTGAGTGCTTCATTGTGCAAACAAACACCTATTAGAGGGTTTAAGTTTGCTTTCTTTGTCTCTTTGTAAAAGAGGGTTTTGATCAAGGCTTTGGGTAGAATCTTGATCGGTTGTAAGGGTTTCCTCCTAATCCTAGAAAAGGGGACGAATCAATTAGTGGATTGATTGTGAAATCCTTAGTGGGAAGCTAAGGTAGTGGATGTAGGTGCTTGTTAGAAGGCCGAACCACTATAAATCATTGTGTCTTTATTCTTTCTAGCTTCCACAACCCTTCCACCCAAAAATCCATCTCTCCACCACTTGGTGAGCAATATTGGTTGATCGAATCGAGCTCCACACAACTCAACAATTGGTATCAGAGCTTGGCTCAATCGAAGAGGATTCACATCCTATTGAGAAGATCCGGCAAGCTTGATCACTAGTTCATCAACCGGCTCAAATGGCACAATCTATCGACAAACCGCCTTTCTTTGACGGAACCCACTATGCCCATTGGAAGACAAATATGAAGTTCTTCATCAAATCAAGAGATTACAAGCTATGGGATATAGTTGAAGATGGTCCGTTCGTGCCTCAAAGAAGCAAAGCGGAGTGGAGTGCCGACGATCGCAAGAAGATGGAGCTAAATTGCAAAGCCTTGCACATTCTATTTTGTGCATTTGGTCCATCCATCTATGAGAAGATGTCTTCTTGTGAGAGTGCCAAGGAGGTATGGGACAAGCTTGAAGTCACATACGAGGGGACAAATGAAGTCAAGGAGACCAAGATTGGGCTCCTAACCTTGGAGTATGAGAACTACAAAATGGATCCGGAAGAGAACATCGAGAAGATGTTTGATAGGTTCTCCACCATCACCAACGGTCTTAAAGGTTTTGGAGAAGCCATCCCGGAAGAAAAGCTTGTTCGAAAGCTCATCTACTCACTTCCCGAGTCTTGGGACTCAAAGAGGACCGCCATCATCGAAGCCAAAAATTTGAAGACTTTGAAGCTTGATGAACTCATGGGGTCTCTCCTTACTCATCAAATTATGAAGAAGAACAAAGAGGATGAGAAGAAGAGGGAAGAAATTAGAGTTATGGGAGAGAAGAAAATCAAAGGGCTTGGCATCAATGCTAGTGCCATGGCTCTCAAATCCTCCACTTGCCATTATGTCTACACAAGTGAAGAGGAGGATGAAGATGAAGAGATAGTTCATCTCTTCAAGAAGTGTGCCCCATTCATGAAGAAAGCCTTGAGAGAGCTTGAACGAGAACCTAAGAGAAAGGAGAGGGCAAGCACTTCAAGCCATAAGAAGAAGGCACATGTGGCTACTTGGAGTGATGAGGACTCCACCGACGATGAACAAGCCAACCTTTGCCTTATGGCCATCGAAGAAGATTCAAGGGTAAAATTCTAATTCATCTACTTCATGTTCTTATTCTTTTGATGAATTACAAGATGCCTATGATGATTTGGTTTTAGATTTTAAAAGCCACATTTTGAAAAACAATAAATTGATTTCAAAGTTAAAAATTCAAAATGATTTGCTTTCTAAAACCAAACTTGAACTTGAAGCAAAACTTGAAGAGTTTGAATTAAAATGTTTTGATTTACAAAAATTGCTTCAAAATGTTCAAGAAGAAAAAGATTTGATTTCCAAAGAGCTTGAAAAGAAAAACAATTTTGGAAAATCAAATTTTTATGTTAGACAATCTAGTGCCCCTAGATTTATTAAAGGAAAATGTTTTAGAAGTGTTTGGGTCCCAAAAGGACTAACCACTTCAATTAAAAAGGATGACATTGAAAAATGGATTCCTAAGGGGTCAAAAATTTGTGCTTCTAATGTTCATGGATCCAAAGAAATTTGGATACCAAAAATTACTTGATTGTCTATGGTTAGGTGTGATGGAGATGTTCAACAAGTCAAACATTAAGGGAAAGCTCCATGCACACAAGGAAGAACACTTGAAGAAGGAAGGCTTCACATCCTCCCTTGAATTCAAGTGTTGGTAAAATTCTAGTTGTTTTTGCTTTCATTTGTTTATTTTAGTTTAAATTCAACTAGATGATCATATATGTTGTGACTAACATTTTTGATGATGCTTTGAGTAAGGGGGAGCCATTTTAAAACCAAATTCTTAATTTTATCAAATTTTACCTCTATTGTTATTTTTGAACTCAATGTTTTAAATCTTTTTGATATAACAAAAAGGGGGAGAAATGGTTTGAAAAATTGAATTTTCAAATGAATAAGGGGGAGCTTTATTTGAATTAAAATTTTAATCTCTTATTCACATTTTTAAAGTTAAAGGGGGAGAATTCCAAACAATTTTTCAAGTGGTTTTATTATATCAAAAAGGGGGAGATTGTAGAACTAATGTTTTGATATAATAATTGAAAAATGTTTTGGACTGATTTAAAAAGCATTTAAAACATTTCCAAAGTCCAAACAACTTGAAATAATATTTAAGGAATTTTTCATAAAGGTTTTTCATGTTTTCAAAGGCCAATTTTAACAAAACTGACCAAGTGTTTCGAAACACCTTAGGGCGTTTCGAAACAGGTGCCTCCAGTGGCCAAAACGTTTCGATACTTGTATCGAAACGGGGCCAGCATTTTGAAACAGGCTAGGCCGTTTCGATACGCCCACGTGGCACTGACCACAACGGTCATAAACCCCAACGGCTCTTTCCCAACTAACTTTTAAATGCAGGTCGTTTCGATACGGGATTATAGCGTTCCGATACGCGTTCTGAAACGGCAAGGGGGTGTTCCGAAACGGGTACCCTGACAGACTGCAACGGCTCTTTCTATATTAAGGGTGTTTCGAAACGGCTTTGAGCGTTTCGAAACGGGGAGCTGCAGAACTGCATTTATGGAGGGAATTAAAGGCTCCAACGACTCTATTTCAACCCCAACGGTCCTAAACGGCTATAAACTCAATTGGGAGTATAAAAGGGACCTCCAAGCATCAAGAGAAGGCCAATGCTCATATTGTCAAACATCAAATGATCAAGAAATTGTCTTAGCACTTAAATTGTCATTTCTTGTATAGACAAACACTAGTGAGCCAAAATTGTCAAATTTGCTCAAGTGTTTTAGGATTTGGGTGAGTGCTTCATTGTGCAAACAAACACCTATTAGAGGGTTTAAGTTTGCTTTCTTTGTCTCTTTGTAAAAGAGGGTTTTGATCAAGGCTTTGGGTAGAAGTTTGATCGGTTGTAAGGGTTTCCTCCTAATCCTAGAAAAGGGGACGAATCAATTAGTGGATTGATTGTGAAATCCTTAGTGGGAAGCTAAGGTAGTGGATGTAGGTGCTTGTTAGAAGGCCGAACCACTATAAATCATTGTGTCTTTATTCTTTCTAGCTTCCACAACCCTTCCACCCAAAAATCCATCTCTCCACCACTTGGTGAGCAATATTGGTTGATCGAATCGAGCTCCACACAACTCAACACTCGCACCTTTGTGTTAACCGTATATTTGCAAACTTACTCCTCATTTATATCATGTTCTAGTTAGGGTGTTCTATTTGAATGCTATATGTGTGTTAGACAAGGAAGGAGAGCATATGGTTGCTAATAGGTCATACGTCATGGGCAAAACTATCTTGCTTAATGTTGATGTTATCGCTAAGCATCTTAGCTTAGACAATGTAGGTGAAGACAACGAAAAAGCAGCGCTTAAGACTCACTTATCTACAAACACTAGTGTAAACCAGTTAGATATACATGATAGGTTGTTGCAACTTATGGTTTCATGGTGGTTTCGACCATCATGCAGAAAGTACTCTTCTTTGAGAGTCTTAGACATATGGTGGCTACACTACTTACAAAATGCTAAGCGAATCAAACTTCCCTAGATTATATTTAGTGAACTTGTTGATGTTGTTAACTATGCAACCGCTAGGCGTATTGAAACTCTTGTTTACGGTTGTTTTCTTAGTAAAATTTTCATAAAAAAGGGTATTGATTGCTCATTAGATGTTGCCATTTCTTTGGCAACCCCCATAAATTTCCGTACTTTAAAGAAATGCCATTTTGAGCTTGAGGGGACCGAGTGGAAGAGAAAGGGGAAAAGACCTACAAATGAGACCTTAGAGGATGTGTTGCGTGATGTTGACGGCCATGTTAATGACCCTCAAAACGATAATGATGGTAGTTCTACTGTGCCTACCCTTCTTCCACAGTATCGTGTCATAATGGAGGCCTTTGATGTGAGATTTGCATCTATGCAATCTCATTTTGATGGAAGACTGATCGACATTCACCGTCAACAATTATCTATGAAAACTCAATTGGAGGAACTTCGTTCTATTGTTGTTGGTCGATTGGATACATTGTCGGTTCTGGCAGCTGCTCCCTCTCCAGACTTTACTACCCCACCACCACATTCCGATGCTTAATTATGCTTGTTATGTTGGTTTTAATGTTTTGCAGCATAGACTTTGTTAGTTATTATGACTTGTGCTGATAATACTTTGGTAATTTTTGTACTTTAAACTTTTTGCTTGTTATGTTGGTTTCAGCACCTAATGTCATGTAATTATGGATGTTTTTTTGTTTGCAATGGTATTATATTTTGCAAGATAGGGTAAGGTCTTGTTTTATTTCCATATGTTTCAGCACTTCCAATGTTTTGTTGTAAAATGGTTTAAAAATTTCTAGAAACAGAATAACAAATCAATATCGATATACTATGAACAGTACCGATGCACCATGAACAATATTGATATAGGGTAATAAATTCGGTAGTTACATTCTTTACTATATATTTTGTAATGAATTACGTAGGTGAGGTGAGATATGTTGTAGGTACAAAATTTCTTATGCGTTTTTAACATATAGGGTAATCCTTGAAGAGTTAAGGTAACAACAAAATTCCTTACCATAAGTTGGGTTGGTTGAAGATTATGACATATGAGGTAATAAATTCGGGAGTTACCTTCTTTACTATATATTGTGTAAAGAATTAGGTAGGTGAGGTGAGATATACTCTAGGTACGAAATTTCTTACGCGTTTTGTAACATATAGGGTAATCTTTTAAGAAATGAGGTGGCTACAAAATTCCTTACCATAAGTAGGGTTGGTTTGAGACTAGGATATATTGGGTAATAAATTCGGTAGTTACGTTCTTGACTATATATTATGTAAAGAATTATGTAGGTGAGGTGATATATATTATAGGTACGGAATTTCTTACGCGTTTTGTAACATATAGGGAAATCCTTTAAGAAATGAGGTAGCTACAAAATTCCTTACCATAAGTTGGGTTGGTTTAAGATTAGGACATATGGGGTAATAAATTCGATAGTTACCTTCTTTACTATATATTTTGTAACGAATTACGTAGGTGAGGTGAGATATGTTGTAGGTATGACATTTCTTACTCATTTTTTAACATATAGGGTAATCCTTTAAGAGATAAGGTAGCTACAAAATTCCTTATCATAAGTTGGATTGGTTTAAGAATAGGACATATGGGGTAATAAATTTGGTAGTTACCTTCTTTACTATATATTGTGTAAAGAACTAGGTAGGTTAGGTGAGATATGTTGTAGGTATGAAATTTCTTACGCATTTTGTAACATATATGATAATTCTTTAAGAGATAAGGTAGCTACGAAATTCCTTACCATCAGTTGGGTTGGTTTAAGACTAGGACATATGTGGTAATAAATTCGGTAGTTACGTTTTTTTACTATAGGTTGTGTAACGAATTATATAGGTGAGGTGATTTATGTTGTAGGTACAAATTTTCTTACGTGTTTTGTAACATATAAGGTAATCCTTTAGGAGATAATGTAGCTACAAAATTCCTTACCATAAGTTGGGTTGGTTTAAGATTAGGACACATGGGGTAATAAATTCAGTAGCTACAAAATTCTTTACAGTTACTGTAACAGATTACATAACCGCATCGACTCCAATTGAAGTATCAAAAGGCTACTGGTACAACAAATATGCATTCAAAATCAGTCGTGTCTTTTAAGAATTGTCACCAAAAAAATTATAAAAGGGGTACCGATGCAACTAGTTAAACGATTGACTAAAAGGGCTTCAATAAAACCCGTTAAGTGAAGAAGAATCGTACCAGTACTGTGAGAAAAGTTTCGTGGGTTTCTTTCTTCAACTCTCTCTAGTGACTCCAAAGGATTGTTTTATTTCAGTCGAAGGTGTCGTGCAAAGGGAGTGCACATAATATTCAAGTACTTACAGAAGGCATTGAATCAAGGCAATGTTTAATTTCTATGTTAGTAGGAGCCAAAATGATACTCAGGTATGAAACATTTCTAGGTTTTTGGAAAAACTTAGGGTTTACTAATGATTTAGAGGGATTATTGTAACGGTAGGTTTAATAATTTTTTATTACTAAAGTGAAACGCATCAAATTGCGTTTCGTTTTAGGGTTATATCGCTTATATTTGTAAGGAATGTGGAGGTCGAGGAACATGTCTGGATTACTAGTATCAGTACTTTTCAGTAGATACCGATAGAAACATAAAGTGAATGGCATAAAAGCTATAAACTATATCAGTACTAGTCATGAAAAATTGCATATATGTAGTTCAAAAATTTCTTCTCATATTTTTATTGCCTATATCTGTGGTAGTCCACATGGATGTTGCAATTTAGTATTTAAATAATTGACCATTATAATTATCAATGTTATTGAGATTACAAATCCTAAACCTATCAGCAATCATTTTCGACTAAACAAAAAAAAACACACAAATTGCAGGTGTGAAGGACATGGCGGCAATAGATGAGGCTCACGAAATTCTGATTTGCAGGTGCGACAAGGAGGCGGTGTTGAAGACTGCATAGACATATGACAACCCAAGCCGATGATTTTATGGGTGTTCGAATTACGGGAATAGATTCCGCAAAGCCTGTAATGTTTTTTCTATGTTGTGATCCTCCAATGAAATTTCGGACAAAATTTCTTCTTCTCAGTGTCCTGAAGAAAATCAAATCCAACGATAGGGACATATGAAATGAGAGATTGGCTTGGGTTTTTGCAGTCATAGGTTCAATTACATTGAGTGCATTTTTTATGGGTATACAATAAAGAAAGTGTAGAGATATGGGGTTCTTTTTGTCAACTGGTGCTTTGAAGCTACAAGGGAAAAATAGTTTAAGCGGCACCGGTATGTAATAAATCTTGGGTGGGTTATGTTAATGAAAGTTATGGTTTAAGTTATCACACATTTTGTAATGTATAGACTAATAGTTTAAGAGATAAGGTAGTCATAAAAAACCTAACCATAAGTAGGGAGGGTTTAAGATTGGAAGATACAACATGAACAATATCGATTTGAAATGAACAATACTGATGCAAAATGTGGAGATATTGTTTAAGATTAGGACATATGGGGTGGTAAATTCGGTAGTTACCTTATTTACTATATATTGTGTAAAGAATTAGGTAGGTGAGGTGAGATATGTTGTAGGTACAAAATTTCACATGCGTTTTGTAACATATATGGTAATCCTTTAAGAGTTAAGGTATCTACAAAATTCCTTACGATTAGTTGGGTTGGTTTACGATTTGGAGAAATGAGGTGCTAAATTCAGTAGTTACCTCATTTACTATATATTGTGTAACGAATTACGTAGGTGAGGTGCGATATGTTGTAGGTACAAAATTTCTTACGCTTTGTGTAACATATAGGGTAATCCTTTAAAAGATGAGGTAGCTACAAAATTCCTTACCATACATTTGGTTAGTTTAAGATTACGACATATGGGATAATAAATTCGGCAGTTACCTTCTTTACTATATATTTTGTAATGAATTAGGTAGGTAAGGTGAGATATGTTGTAGGTACGAAATTTCTTACGCGTTTTATAACATATATGGTAATCCTTTAAGAGATGAGGTAGCTACAAAATTCCTTACCATAAGTTGAGTTGGTTTAAGATTAGGACATATGTGGTAATAAGTTCGGTAGTTACGTTTTTACTATATATTTTGTAATGAATTACGTAGGTGAGGTGACATATGTTGTAGGTACAAATTTCCTTACGCGTTTTTAACATATAAGGTAATCCTTTAAGAGTAAGGTAGCTACAAAATTTCTTACCATTAGTTGTGTTGGTTTACGATTTGGAGAAATGGGGTACTGAATTCAGTAGTTATCTCATCTACTATAATATGTGTAACGAATTACGTAGGTGGGTTGCGATATGTTGTAGGTACGAAATTTATTACACATTTTTATAATTTAAGGGCAATCCTTTAAAAGATAAGGTAGCTACAAAATTCCTTGCCATAAGTTGGGTTGGTTTAAGATATGGAGAAATGGGGTAACAAATTTGGTAGTTACCTTCTTTACTATATAGTTTGTAACGAATTACGTAGGTGAGGTGAGATATGTTGTAGGTACAAAATTGCTTACGCTTTTTGTAACATATAGAGTAATCCTTTAAGAGATAAGGTAGCTACAAAATTTACTACCATGATAAGCTTTTCAATAACTACCATTTTTCTTACATATACTGTAACAAATTAGGTAACCTGTCATAACAAATTCTGTAGGTACCGGCTATCGGTATTACTGGGAGACCTAAGGTTAGCCTAATTTTAAGGGTCCTAACGCTAGAATCACCCAGATGTTTCAGATTACAAATTTTGGCACAAAATCCTGCCACCTAAGCTTACCGCAAATTGGCAATGGGTTGGTTTATTCAATTTTAACTTCAATAAATCGATTAAATTCTCAAATTCAAAAGATTAAGAGGTTTTCTAATATACGTGTAGTTTTTTTTACCTAAGTCTTTATATTTACTCTTTAAAAATAAAATCTAAACATCTAATCTTAAAATTAAACTCTAAACCCCTAAATTCTAATATAAATCTCTAACCCCTAAAACATAAAGGGGTGTGTAGTCCAAAGACTACATAACATGTGGTATCAAAATTGTTCTCAAATTTAAATACATAATTACACAGAAGACTACCTTATTTTGTTTTGTTTGGTTGATTTAGTTGTCTTGTTTCCAGATGTTATAATGTTTTGTAGTATTAATAGGTGTACTAGTTTCCTCCACTTAGGTTGAGGGAAGTTTTTAATGAGGTACCTATTAGTACTTCCCATGTATGATGATTCTCTGCATGCATACTATTTACCAAAAATATTAACAAAAAATATCAAAATATTGTGTGAAACAATTCCAGAATTTAAACTTCAAAGTAACAATCCACAAATACACTAAACTAACTTATTATAAAAAAGTTAATGAGTTGTTCGCGAACTTATCAAGTTGAGTTAGACCTTACACGACTCAGATTGTTAAGGTCTTGAGTTGAACTTGAGTACGAGTCGAATCTTTTAAAGTCGAGTATTGATCGAATCGAACTTGAACTACTCACGAGTTGCTCAACTCAGTTAGCGGGGTATGCTACGAGCTGATCCACTACAAGAATATCCACATGCTATTTTGTTGAAGATGATTTGTGGCGTCCAACAAATTACCAAATACAGCTAAAAAGGATGTTCCATGACTATTTCTTCATAAATATCTTCATTTAGGAAAGTTGTTTAACATCCATTTGATTTTCTTCTAGATTCCTTAAAGCAACAATTGCAAGTATCAATCTTATGTATGTTATTCTTGATATATAAGAGAGTGTATTAAAATAATAAATACATTCCTTTTGTTTTTCGTTTGAAAATCCATTTAGAATTTAATTGTTTAATTCCAAGAAGAAGGTCCACTAATTCCCATGTATGGTTTTGCATGATGGAATCAATTTCACTTTCAATGGCTTCTTTCTATGAGGTACCTTTAGAGGAGCATATAAATATATTATACGTTTGAGATTCAGTCTCTAGTATAAAGGTTAGGAAATCAGATCCAAAGGATTTTTTTCACCCTTCCTCGTTTGGTCCTTTTTAGCTCTATTTCAGTTTTAGCCTCTTGTTGATCATTTGGACTCATTTCGTTTAAAGTTTGTTTTATTGAGCTTTGAACAACCTCTCCAAATTTATAAGTGAACATATTTTCAAAGAATGATGCATTCTTTGATTCCATTATCATGTTCTTGTGAATCTCAGGGTTATTTGATTCATACACAAGAAACTGATAAGCGCTGCTATGTTCTGCATAGCCAATGAAAATACAACCCACAATTTTAGGACCTATATTCATTTGCTTTGGTAATGGTGCCATTACATTGGCAAGACACCCCCACATTTTCAGGTGTTTGTAGAAAAGTTTTCGACCTTTCCATAACTCACATGGTGTCTTGTTCTTTTTCTTTCGGGGAACCTTATTTAAAAAGGTATTTAGCTGAAAGAATAGCTTCCCCCACATGTTCTGTGATAGCCCAGAACTTTCTAACAAAGCATTCATCATTTCTTTTAGAGTAATTTTTTCATTCGGGTGATCCATTTGATTGAGGAGAATATAGCGATGTTACTTCAAGAATAATACCATGTTGTGAACAGTATTCATCAAATGGTTTAACGTATTCACCACCATGATCACTTCTTACCATCTTAATCTTTTTATTAATTTGGTTTTTGACTTCATGCTTATAGAGTGTAAATTTCTCTATATTTTCGTCTTTGCTCTTAAGAAAATAAACATATCAATACTTTGTACTATCTTCGATGAAGGTAATAAAATATTTATTTATTCCTCTAGTTTGAGCAAATTTCAAATCATAAACGTCACTATGTATATCAAGCGGTTCAATACTTTTTTCAATAGTCTGAAACTAAGACCTTGTCAATTTTGCCTGAATACATGTTTCACATTTATGATTATAATTAATGTGAAACAAAGGGATATGTTTCGAGTTAATTAATCTACGCAAAGTGTCATAATTATCATGTGTGAGTCTACCATGCCATAAATTGATTGACTCAAGCATATAAACAAAAGAAGAAACGATATTTTTATTCATGCTTTTGGATTTTACAAAGATAACGTTGAGTTTCCATATACAATTCAGTACATATCCCCTGACAACAAACACCCCATTAGACAAAATCAACTTTTTTTTAACAGCATGTATGATTTTATTAGCCAAATAATCATACATAATCACATTACACAACGGCCTCATTAAAAACCTCTCTAGTCCTAAATAGAGGAAAAGAGTACCGCTGTGCATGTGCCAGTGGGCAAAACAAACACGTTAATTGCTATACATTCATACCCATTTACGCCTTACAATTCCACTCTTGGCCAAAGAATCCGCCAACCCATTTGCTTCTCGATAGATATGGTTGAAGCACACGCAAGGCAATACCGAAATGTCCTCATCAATCTGCTGAAACCATTGCCAAAGCTGCCACGGACGATTCTCTGTACGATGCATCCATGATATCGCCACCATTGAATCAGATTCCACCATAATCGATGACACCGTACCCACATGCATCTCGCATAATAAACGCAATGCATAAGCTATCGCTTGAATCTCAGCCACATTTGAATCCGCAATTCCTATCGAACTTGAAAAAATGGCCATAATACGGCTATGGCAGTCCCGTAACACTCCTCCACACCCCGCCCTTCTCGGTTTCCCCCTTGCAGCCCGTCGACATTGAATTTCCACACACCCTCCACTGGCGGCACCCAAACACTAAACAAGCGCTCCAAATGTACTCCCTGCTGCATCGACCATCTAATCTGTGGGTAATTCCACCAAGTTGCCTCATTCACACAAGATTCTTGCATGAACGCACGAGTCCAGTACAATGCCCGGAGTTGGACCAAAAAGAAAACTACTCGACTCGACGCCCGGCGATCTTGGAATATAAGTTCATTCCGTGCCAACCATAAGGACCATAACACGCTAGCGCATCCTATCACCCACCACGCATGAGCCTCTCCATTAAACCAACTCATCCAACACTGCTCAATAAACTCACTCACCGTTCGCCTCCTCACCACAGCAACGTCCCACCAAGAGAAGAAAAAGGACCATACCTCGACAGCAAATCGACATGACCATAAAATGTGGTCGCAGCTGTCTTCACCAACCACACACCAACGACAACCGAGAGACTCTAAGGGGACTGGAATTCCACGATCGCTTAGCATTCTCATAGTCGGTAGTCTATCAACCATAATGAACCACAAAAAACACTGAATTTTTGGCACAATTGGCATGTTCCATACCATCCCCACATTCTTTGTATCAGGTATACCCACGGCGCACATCAAATCATGTAATTTACCTACCGAGAATATTCCCGAAACAACATGTTTCCATATCAATCTATTCGCTATAACCTCATGCAATTTCACGGCTGCCACGCTTGCTTTCAATTCCTCAAGTTGTTTTGTTTCGAACACCTGCAATTCCCTTCGAAAGCATGTCACCCATTCTCCCCTTGGGCAGTTCAACATCTCACTAACAAAGCACATTTTATTAATTGCCAAGCCAAATAACCTCGGATATAAGTTCTTCAACAGAGTATCGATAGCCCAACAATCCCACCAGAACAGTACCTTACTCCCCTCCCCCACAAGCCAAATAAATTGATCGCCATTTGTAAACTCAACCACATATTCATCTTCCTGTACCTCAACAATTTGTTTCCACATTGCCGAAATATGACGTTTACCTTTATTCTGGATTTTCCATTGCTAAACCGCCGTGCCATACTTCGCCGTTATCACCTCTTTCCACAGAGACCTATCCGATTGTGCATATCGCCAAATCCACTTAGCCAATAGAGCCAAATTTCTGGTGCGCAAATTCACCACCCCAAGACCACCCATCCTTTTAGGTTTACACACTACATCCCATCGAATCCGACTCATCTTCGATCTCTCTTCCGAGCCACCCCACAGGAAATTACGTCGAATGCAATCAATACGCCTTATCACCTTTTTAGGTACCATAAAAATTCCCATATAATAAACGAGAAGTGCCGATAGAACAGTATTGAGCAGTAGCAATCTGCCCGCAAAGGAAAGAGACTTTCGCTTCCATCTCGCAAGTTTTCTACGCACATTACGGATCAATGGTTCCCATATTACCTCCCTTCGCGGATGCATTCCCAGCTTTACACCCAAATATGATATCGGCAGCTCACCAATGGAACAACCGAGGATCGCAGCAACTTCCATCGTTACCTCATTGTCTACTCCAATTCCATACAAACAAGACTTAACAAAATTAATTTGTAAACCTGATACATACTCGAAACAAGTCAAAACTCGTTTTAGATTCCTCGCCCCCTCTATCTCTCCTGACAAGAACACTATTGTGTCATCAGCAAATTGCAGATGCGACAACATAACCTCCCCCACCACTCGAACTCTTTTGACCAGTCCCATACGCTCCGCATTGACCATGTATTGATGGAATAACTCAGCGACCATCACAAACAAAAGAGGTGACAATGGATCACCCTGCCGAATTCCCCTCCTCATCGGAAATTCCTTCGATGGACTTCCATTGATCAAAATCGATAGACGGGCGGAACTCACGCACTCCATAATCCAATCCCGCCATCTCTCCCCAAATCCCATACAACACATAATTCTACTTAGCCATCCCCAATCTATACAATCGTAGGCTTTTGCGAAGTCTAATTTTAGAAGAACGCCTCCATTCGCCCAATTAGCTTTCTTCATGGAATGTATTATCTCATTAGCTAGTAATATACCATCCAATATTTGTCTCCCACGGATAAACGCTGATTGCACATCAGAAATTAGAGAAGGCAACACCTCCTGTAGACGTTTCGCCAAGCATTTCGCCAAAATTTTATAAACTGAATTCAATAAACATATTGGGCTATAGTCCCCAATCATGCGCGGACAATCTTTCTTCGCAATCAGCACAACGAATGTTGAATTCATACCTGGAGGTAATCGGCTGGAAGCATGAAATTCATTCATAAAGCACATCACATCCTCCTTTAGAAGCTGCCACCCTCGCTTAAAAAATTCGAATGGGAAGCCATCCGGGCCTGGTGCCTTTTCCCCCTCACAACTCCCAATCGCTGCCCCTACTTCCATTTCCGAGAATGCCACTTCAAGGCCCCGCTGCTGGTCACTCAACAACCTTCCAAACGTCACATGTGGCACCATGAAACCTGCTGATTTGGGCTTATCAAAGTGCCGCTGGAATTCCTTTCGGAACATGATTTTCATGCTTTCAGGAGTAGTTTCCCATCGGTCCCCCACTTGTATGCCAACAATGTGATTATGTAACTGTCTAATCTTCACCATCTTGTGATAGAAACTTGTATTACGATCACCCTCCGCTAGCCAAATCATGCGTGATTTTTTCCGCCAAATGGAATCACGCAATTTCGATATCTTCTATAGCCTCTGATATAACTCCCTTGCCCGCAATACTTCATCCTTCGACTGCCCCATGTTCCCTACCTTCGCATCCAGTTCATCCAAGTCCGCAACCACCTTTTTATAATGAATTTCTATATCCGCAACTCCCCTATTCCATCCTTTCAACATCCTTTTTAAGCCTTCAAGTTTCTGTGATATACCCGCACCCTCATCAGCCAAAGTTAATCGTTTCCATTCCTCCTCAATTGTTGATAAATCATTTAGCCATATATTGTAGAAACGAAATGGTTTTGGTCCGCTATCTAATACATCTCCCACCAGTAAAATTGGCGACTGATCGGACAATTCCTTCGGCAAATTTACCACTGTTAACCCCTCGAACCTGTTCACCCATCCTTGTGTCACAAGGAATCGATCCAATCGACTTCCTTTTCCTCCCGGACCGAACCAAGTATATTTCTTTCCCTGCATTGGCACGTCAATTACCCTAATATATTCTATGAAATCACAAAAAACACTCGTACCTCTAGCATTATGTGCCAAGCCTGTGCCTTCCTCCTCTTTAGTTACCATATTAAAGTCGCCACAGATGCACCATTCGATGCTATGCTCCATCACCACGTTTTTAATCTCCTCCCAATAATTACTTTGTTCCAAGCTTGTACACGACGCATACACCCCAATCAAACCTGCCTCCCAATAATCATAACTCCAACGTCCAAATAGGATAATCATGTTCTCTCGCCTATCCTTCGACTTTAAATGGAAGCCCTTTGGATCCCACATTGTGATTACCCCTCCTGCTCTCCCATCCGAAGGTACATAACAAAATTCCACCACATCTTCATACCACATTTGTCGAAAAATTTCCACTGTTACATTCTCCATTTTGGTCTCTTGTAGAAGAGCCAAAATACACCTATGCTGCCGTAGAACGCGTTGGATCGATCTCCTTTTCGACAACGCCCCTATCCCTCGAACATTCCACGACAACATTTTCATTGTTTGCTAGAGTTTCTGTTTGCGCGCTTCAATTAGGCGCGCTATATCATTGATAATTTCGTCTTCATGTCCCTCCGTTACAGCCCCTATTAAATTTCCCATATCAACTATCTCCCTAGCCTCACGCAACAATCCTTGCTTAAGAATAACAAAATCCGAATCGGATAGAGAACCATTCGCAATTACCTCATGTTCAGCAGGCAAATCCTTCTTTTTCCGCGGCCTTCCATGTCCCATTTTCTTTTGTTGATCCGTTGTCGGATGATTCCCACCTTTCGCCAAGCAAGCTTCTATTTCCTCCAATTGTCTGATACGTTTCTGTTCCCCATTTATTTCAACTAATGTTGCTTTATTTGCTCTTGGAATTTCTATCCGTGGGCCATTCAACACTGGGCTTAATTCTTTCCTGTACTCATGCGATTGGTTAACACATATTCTATCAATTTCATGTACTACACCTAAAACCTCTCCACTATTCAGTTCTCCCTCATCCCTACTGATCAGACCCACCATTTCATCATTCATCCAGCTTGATGTCTCAACTACCCCCCATTCCTCTCGTTGGTTATCCTTCCAAATTCGATCGAGGTAACTCCGGTCTACCAATATGTCTTCCAGTGCCTTCGTATCCTGTATCGAACACGAGTTTGGTACCACCGTGTCCCCTATTGATTCACTATCATTGAAGGCTGAATTAGTTTTCCAATTTACGTCATTGTCACCCTGCTCTGCATTACTCTCGCTTGGATCAATCTCGCAACTGCAATCGCATTTGGGGCCTATTGCTTCCTCAAATTCCATCACACAGACCTGATATGTCTCCTTCCCCACTTCTAATTCAATTATCTCATCGATGTGGTATGTCCAGTCCGTTTCGACTTGAATTCACGCCCTTTCAAACGACGAAGGCTTTAATGTTTCAATGTCGATCCGCGTCAATTCTCCCCAAAGAGCCGTGATGTTTTTGAATGTTTCCTCCGACCAGGCATGTATCGGTATGTTCCCATTTGAAAGCCAAATTCTTCGGCTTGGGATTACTGTCGTTGGTGACCATGGTGAAACACTCTCAAGCCACTGATCAAGCTGATTCGATTGTAATGTTGCTTCCCCGTTTTCCACTGTGTCGAACATCAACAACACTACTGCCCCCGCTACTTGCATTACCGATAAACCTATTAAACCTGCGCTATTCAATTCTTTCGCTAATTCTGCAATTTGATATGGATTTCGGCAGAATCCAATAGCACACGTTTGGAGGATTTCTGATTTTTCCGCGTCAATTACCCCTACTGCTTTTTTCCGAGGAGTCGTGCCCTGTTGATTTTCCTTCTCTAGTGGAGTATCGTGCGAAACTGCACTACTTCCCTTTCCCCCTTTATCTCCTGCCATGCGCTCGACGCTGTCCTTAGCTTTAGGTTTAGGCTCCACCGGCTGTTGCTTTCTATCGAATTGGGGTTGGGATTCAGCCTTCTTCCGGTATCGAAAATCCTTCCCCCCATCGTATGCCATAGAAATTCTAATCTTGGATCCATAAAGCCAAAAACCATCGAGCCGTTCAATCACTCTGTCCGCGTCAATTGCGGAGGCCATTCTCACAAAACCAAATCGGGATCCGTCTCTCGCTCTTTTCCAGGGAACAAACACGTCGACCACCACCCCATGGCGATCGAATACCTGCCAAACATCCTGCCAGTGTAGCTGATTCGGTAGATTCGCTACGAACAACGTCCATACTCGGTTCCCTCTTCCCTCTCGCCTTACCCCCATTCCTCTTGACTTACTACTAGTTTAGAATCACCCATAATAAAATTCAAAGAATTTGGCAACTAAAAACTTTTTAGCCCCAACATCTTCTACATTTCTTCTTATCCGAGACGATTCGGAAATATTTTTGAGATCGAGATAGCAAATAAATTAGTTTCTAGGCCTTCTGTGGGCTTGCATATATTTTACCCACATCGAATTAAAATTTTCCTTAAATATGGCATGTCCTTTTGAATATTCTGAATTAAAAGGATAATTTATGGTTTCCTTAAATTCAAATATTAAAATGGTAATGTCTTGCAATTCACAAAAATATATTCGATTGAATATGGTATTAATGGTTTTTTTTTAAATTTAATCGGATACAACATTAATGACCATTATTTTGAAATATTTCGTTTCCATTATTCTCATACTTGAATATCCTATAAATATCGAGCTAATCTTCAAGGTTGAGACACAACTTGAAAATCTTTTCTTCTCTTCTAGTATTTTCGGTGATAAACAAAGTCAAGAGCATAGTTTGTGATCTCTGAAGCCGTGCTACTATAGCCGATCATCCAGTTGTTGTATCCTGGGAAACAGAGGACCGATGAACTCAAGCAGTTAAGAGTGGCCGAAATATGTCTTAAGGAAACTGTGTTACTACAAGCCTCAACTCGTTTCTATATGTCATTTCTGATCGAATCAAGCATTTTGTTTCTTTTCTGCTCCATTTCAATTATTTAAATACATTTTATTTTCCTTTTTATCATCTCAAATTTTTATATTTGTAACAATCTTAAGGCAGACTTCTTCTAACTTTCTTCTAATCCTAGACGATTTAGAAATTTTTCTGAGATCTAGATAACAAATAAATTAGTTTTTGGGATTTAGCGTGTCGTTTAAACGAGTTTGCTTTTATCTTAAAGTTGAAAATTTTGTTTACAAAAATTGTCATTAAAAGTAATAGTAGTTGCTTATTTTATACGATAAAAAATAAAAGATAAACGAGAATTAATTTTCTGTTTATTGATATTATTACAAATTTCAGTCCATTTTTTTTAGAACAAAACAATGACTATAGGAGATTCCATTGATTCACCCAACTCGAACATTAGAGTGTTGATCTTGGGTAAGACTTTGAATCAAGCTTCGAATCAAACTTTGAATATGACCCCACTGGCAGTTCTAGTTAGCCACAATGAGAAGCTGGCAAAATTCTATGGACAAAATTTCAAAACATGGAAATAAAAGATGATTTACTAACTGACCATGTTGAACTTGGCAAAGTTCTTGAAGGAAGATCCTACAATTTTTAAACAAGGAGAGGGAGAAGAAGAGGTAGATTATATTACCGCCTTCAAAATTACTGAATCTTGGAAGAACACTAACTTTCTATATCGAAATTATATCCTTAATGGATTACAAGACTCTTTGTATCTGGCGTATGTTGTTTATGAAATAGCAAAAGAGTTGTTGAGGTCATTGGACCAAAAATATAAAGCTAAAGATGTTGGGGCTATAAAGTTTTTAGTTGCCAAATTCTTGAATTTTACTATGGTTGATTCTAAACCAGTAGTAAGTCATGTGGAGGAACTCCAACTGATTGTTCATTATATTCTTGTTGAGGGAATGGTCATAAGCGAATCCTTCCAGGTGGTAGTTATCATTGAAAAGATACCTCCCGGATGAAATGACTTAAAAATTTACCTAAAGCACAAAAGAAAGAAAATGACAGTGGAGGAACTGATTGTCAAACTTCGAATAGAAGAAGACAACATAGTCAATACAAAAAGGCTCAACAAAGAAACTTTCAGGAATGCTAAAGCAAACATTGTAGAAGTCAAGGACTTCAAGAAAGGAAAACAACCCGAAAAGAAGTCGAAGATGGGACCTAAAGGTGGGGCACAGGTCCTCTGAATGCAAACATCCATAGAAAGCCAAAGCCAATGAGGCCAATGTTGTGGATAGGGCTGTAAATGAGACGAGACAGATCGCGAGCTACTCAAGATTAACCTGGTCAACACTCGACTCGATTGGACTCGACTCGAGCTCAAACTTGGCTCGAGTTCTTAACGAGCCGAGTCGAGCTACTTGATACCCGAGTCGAAAAGCTCGCGAGCTCCTTGAAAACATAATATACTATTATTTTTAAATTTAAAATCCAAATTCCTAAACCTAAATCCCTAAGATATAAACCCTAAACATAAGTCCTAAACTCTAAAATCTAAATCCTAAATTCTAAACCCAACAACCTAAACCTTTAAACCCTAAACTAACACCTCAAACCCCTAAAATTAACAAGTTTGTGTAAACTAAAGTTTACACAACTTGTGTATTAATTTTTTTCCTACTAGGGTTTTAAATGAGACGAGGCAGACCGTGAGCTACTCGAGTCCGACTCGATCAAAGCTTGATCACCACTCAGCTTGATTGAACTCAACTCAAGCTCAAACTCGACTCAAGTTCTTAACGAGCCGAGTCGAGCTCATATTATTCAGGCTTGTTAAAAAATACACAAGCTCGAACTCGACTCCAATTCTTAACTAGCTGAGTCGAGCTCAGCATTACTCGAGCTCGACTCGGCTTGTTTACACCCCTAGCTATGGAGGACGAGGCTCTATGTGACGTGATCTTTAAATTCAACCTGGTTGATTCCAACCTAAGAGAATGATGGCTTGACTCTAGAGTCGCACATCATATTTGTTGCGACAATGACTTTTTCTTAGTCGATAAGCTCTATATGGGAAATGTTGTAACTTCTAAGATCAAGGGGAAGAGAACTTTGGTCTTGAAGATGACTTATGGAAAAGAACTCAAGCTCCAGAATGTGTTGTATGTGCCTGACATACGCAAAAACCTTGTTTCTAGAACACTTTTAAGTGTTCTCGACTTTAAAATGGTCTTTGAATCCCAGAAGCTGATTTTGTCTACAATGGGATGTTTGTGGGTAGGGGATATGTATTGAATGGTATGTTGAAACTCAATGCTATCTCTGTAAAATCCAAAAGCATGAATAAGAAGATCACTCTTGCTTCCTTTTATATGCTTGAGTCACTTAATTTATGGAATGGTAGACTCGGACATGTTATTTATGACACTTTACATAGATTTATTAACTTATAACGCATCCCTTCATTTCATATTAATTATAATCATAAATGTGAAGTATGTGTTGAGGCAAAATTGACAAGGTCTTCATTTCAATCTATTGAAAGAATTACCGAACCCTTGATCTAATACATAACGACATTTGTGATTTGAAATTTGTTTAAACTAGAGGGGAAATAAATATTTTATTACGTTCATCGACAATAGTACAAAGTATTGCTCTGTGTATTTGCTTAAGAGCAAAGACGAAGTTATAGAGAAATATATATACTCTATAAGAAGAAAGTGGAAAACCAACTTAATAAAAAGATTAAGATGGTAAGAAATAACCGTTGTGGTGAATACGTTAAACCATTTGGTGAATATTGTTCACAACATGATATTATTCATGAAGGAACACCACCGTATTATCCTTAATCAAATGGAGTAGTCAAACGAAAAAATTGAACTCTAAAATAAATGATGAGTGCTTTGTTAGGAAGCTCTGAGCTTTCAAAGAACATGCATGGGAGTTATTCTTTCAGATAATTACCTTTTAAAAAAGGATCCCCGAAAGAAAAAAAACAAGACACCGTACAAGTTGTAAAATGGTCAAAAACCTTCCTAAAAACACTTGAAAATGTAGGGGTGTCTTGCCAAGGTAATGACCCCATTACCAAAGCAAATGAAAATAGGTCCTAAAATCGTGGATTGTATTTTCATTGGCTATGCAGAACATATCAATGCTTATCGGTTTATTGTGTATGAATCAAAGAATCATGAGATTCACAAGAACATGGTAATGGAATAAAATAATGCATCATTCTTTGAAAATATATTTCCTTATAAATATAAAGAGGTTAATCAAAGTTCAACAAAACGAACTTTAGATGAAACTAGTTCAAGTAATGAATAAACAATGCCAAAAAAAAGTCTTTTGCGTGCAAGTATACACGGTCTTCCAAGTAACACATCAGTAAACTGATTTATCGATCTCACAAGGATTGATCAAAGATTTAATTGCTTACTCGTTTTACTTGTCAAAGAAAAGGTTGTTTGTTTTGAAGTAGGTTTTGAAAGCAACAAGAAAGAAATAAAAGACAACAACGCTGGCAAGGAGATTTTTAAAATGTATGATGACTGTTGGCAAGGGATGCCTAGTTTTCATGCTATTCATGACATGCCAGCTTTTAATAAATCCTACCTTGGCATTATATGCCGAGCAGATTCAAAGTTGGCATTGCCTCTCTCGATGGCAATGCCCCCAAAACTTTTATATCTCTATAAATCAGTTTTTTCATAAATTAATTTGATTAAGTCCCAATCTTTGGCTCCTAAGGGGTAGATTTCACTCTCGAAGTGAGATCATCTACTTGAATGTCTTCTCTCGAAGCATCTCGCCTTAGTATCTAGCATTTGATCATTGTTCCCTAAGTTGGTTAAGATATTAAGGTTCAATAAGCCAACAAAGCCAACTCTCGCTTGGCATCGTATTTGTGAAAACAATTAAGATCATGTCAGATAGAAGAAACAATGCCATCGCATTTCCAATTATTAAAAGCTAAACATAAAAAATAACGTTCAATGCAACCATCCATCACCAACTATTAAATTAGTTCATGGTGAGGGCTTCCAACCAAAACCCATAATCATATATCAACATCATCATCTTAAATAAAAATAAAAACAACTTAAATGACGAGAATGGATGAGAAGTGGGTCTCTCTATGCAGCCTGTAACCCTCTCAGCCCGATCTAGACGATTAACTCGAATTAAGAGAATTACACAAAGAAAACTGAAGTCAACTCGTTAAAGTCAACCTCGATTAGTAACCCTTTTTTCTTTTAACTTGTCTAGATGCATATTTAATTCCTACAGTATTTACTCGCACAACAAACTTATTTCATTTAAATCGAACCACAACCATTCATTCATTTGCAAACAATCCGATATAAGGTCAAATTATAATTTGAGGTTACCAACCTTTAATTAGGTTCATTACATGATTGCAGGTAAAATATCAGCATCATATGATCATTAAAACATCCACAATTGCAAATAATGTAAACAGGGACTGAAATGTAAACATTCAAAACTAAGAAATCATGCCAATTTAACAAACTTAACGACCCCGTTTCGAAACAGACACCCCATGTTTCGAAAACATGCATTCTAGTAGCATTTGGTCTCAGAATGGTCTCACCCGTTTCGGAACCAAGTGCCCAGATTTACTTACCCTGCATTCAGACATAACAGAGTCGTATCGAAATGACCCCAAGTTTCGATATGGGCTCAATTTATAACTAAGGGTCTCGAAACGACCTACAGTGTTTCGAAACATTAGGACCAAATATGCAAGTTGTATCGATACAAGCTCAATTGATAGCACTACCCCTATTGTGAAATCGAAGAATTTATCTCACGCACGAATTTTATAAATTATAGTGCACTAATCATCTTATTGGTCGACCAACATATCCGATAATAGAAATCTCATCATTAAGCCAATATATCATTTAAATCCATGTTAACTCATTGCTTTCAATGCATTAATAAAATCATCTCATATCCTATCTCAAAACATGCCTCAAACATAGCATAATATATCTCATCAAGAATATAACCTCTTGATGTAACCCTCTAAACTCGACCCAGAAGAAATGGGTGGAATATAGGAAGTCGTATTTGAAAACTTACCACTCAAGTAACACCTTTTAAGTTTACTTACTTAAAAACAAAATTATTATTAAAAGAAAATAAACTCAATAAGATCCCATTATTATGAAACGTAGTCGTTTAAACATTATTTCGATAATTGGTTAAATTTCTAAAAATAACCTTACAAATGCATGCATTTAATAATACCCAAATTAAAAAACAGTAAACAGTCTCAATGTCCGAATTACATAAATGTTCCAAAATATTTCAAAACAGTAGTCTGAATTAATTAAAAGAGAGTTCATACTGAATTATAAAAATATACGAGTAAAATACGAGAAGCTCTAAGTACTGATCGCCTAAAAATTTTGAGATGTCTAAAAAGAAGAAACTATGAGAGTGTAAGCTAAAGAGCTTAGTGTGTCTCTAAAGTGCAAACAATCACAAAACAAAATATTATTTTATTTTTCTAATAAAATCTTTGAAAACACATTAAATCTGAATCACAATGATATGATGTCTGATGCTCATGAAGACTCAATAGACTCTGATACACTGCCCGAAGAGTAAGGCTCCCCATAACCTACTCCCTCCATCGTCACTATCCGAAGTGGAACTCAGCCCAAAGGGTGGAACCACTGATCCAAAGCAGAATTCAGCTCGAAGGGTGAAACCACTGAACTTCCCCGAACACAAATCCCGATCCATGTATACACAATGACATGATGCTGGTTTTAAAATCCGAGTCTTATCCGAAACTTGAATTGATAAAAAATTCAAGTTGCATAAATCTATAAATCTAATGTTTCATAATCTTGAAAATCTGATATCTCATAGTTCGATAAATCTGATTTTTTAGTTAAATTGCAGTAAGATATATTATGCATGATGCCTGAAAACTTTCACCAATCATAATAGAATAATGCACACAAAATGTATACAGAAGTTCGTTTATAGCACCAAAGAAAACACAAGTTTATAGCACAGGAAGAGCCACACCTTTAAGCAACAGAAGCTCTAATGCCGAGAAAAGCGCGTCTTACGCTCAGATCTAGCTAAATCAGGACCTACGAAGGTATGAATACTATATTAGTATTTACTACTAACACTAAGCCACCGACTAAAACACTAAGAACTAAATGAAGATATACTCACGTGAAGATCTCGAAGAATGTGCACGATCGCTCTAAACAATAGGAGGTAACTCGTCAGCCTCAGAGTCAATACCTGAACACGAGAATTTTCCGAATCAGATTCTAAAATCCATAACTCAATTAAATTTTATGAATAATTAATTGAAATTAGCAAAACGAATCTTTCGGGTTTTAATTAGATAAAACGGGCAGTAGATACGAACTCAAGATGTCGAAAAGATCAAGAGGAACATTTTCCAAAAAAGTCAACTCTTGGTCAACTCTGGTCAAAGTCAAGGTCAAAGTCAAACTGGTCAAAGGTCAACTCTGGTCAAATGGGTTAACAGTTAACTCTGGTCAAATCAGTCAACGGTCAAATCTGGTCAAAGGTCAACTCAATTAAAGGTCAAAGTCAACAAGTCAACTTAGTCAAACATGGTCAACGATCCAAGGTCAAACCGGTGCGGTTCACAAGAGCATATCGGTTCACAACATGTTCGATTCGGTTCAATAGTCTGGTTCAGTTTACAAATACAGATCCAATTCAGTTTACTAGTTCGGGTTATTGATAGATTGGGCCGACATAATTGGGTTTACTCGATTTGGGTTACATGATTTGGGCTTCACTATATTGAACTCAAACATATATGCCCTCACATATAGACTTGGTCTACAACAAAGAAACTATTGGCCAACCCCATACACACAAACAAGCCCAAACAACATTATTTGCTGCAAACAAAATTAGGGTTTGTAGAACCCAACCGACGACAACTAGGGTTATAACACCCAAAACGGTGACGACGCGAATGTAGACAGCAGTATGACTGAACGGCGGCAGCAACACACCGGCCAAAGCACAACGGAAACCGAGGTTAAAACACAACCCACGAAAACTAAAACTTATAGAAACAAAAAACAAAATGCAAAAGGGGCTTACCCAAACTCAAGATTGGAGCAAAACCGAGGGACGACGAGTAAGATCTGAAAGGTGACCACGAGTTACTAAATGTCAGAGAAGGCGGCGGCGGTGCAAGAGAACTCTGAGGGTTCACTCACGTTCCTCGCGATTTACGGTCGGCGAGGGTGATCTGATGGCTGAGGTTTGATCGCAAACCGACGATGAACAAGGGTAGTACTGGCGGTGCGCGACATGACCGGCGAATGGTGGCACAAGGGAGATGAAACCGAATGGTGGCACAAGGGAGATGAAACCGAACGGTTTTGTATCGTTTCTGAGAAAACGGTCGATGACGAATGGTAAAGCTTGGGTGGGTTTTGATCGTAAAGAGAACCCGAGCACACCGATGGTCTCCGATCGACGAACAAACGGTGGCTTGGGCCTAATCGGAGCTTTGCCGGAGATGTGTGAAGGTGAGAGCTATTGTGTGTGAGAGAGAGAGGAGATAGAGATAGGGAGAGCGGCTGTAACCAATTCCAAAAGGAATATGAAAGGCTTAGGGTTTAAAAATTTCCCTAAAGAATGGGTAAGACGCAAAGGAAGGTCGCCACTTTAACTCGCCTTACAGAATGGTCACTAAAGCTTTAATTTTAAACAATTTGGTCACCCAAATATGATTTATTTTCAAAGTAGCCCCAAATTAAATTAGGGTTTTAAAAATCAAAATTCCCAAATCTTAGGGTTATCGAATCAGGGATTTCAAAATCTAGGGTTTCTGAATTGGGGATTTTTAGAATTCTAGTTTTAATTTTGGCCAAAATTTTGGGGTGTTACACTTGATATATAATCAAATCATTTTATGGGATATAATTCAGCAAAACCATGCTTATAAAACATGCATAACAATGAGTAACAAAGTGTAAATCCAAAATACGAGCATGATAATTCACATGGACTTTAAACTGAAAACTGAGAGCTTTAGTGACCATACTTACTTCTGAGATTAGATAAGTGTTTCAGGCTTACACTAACCTTCCAAAACCTTGTTTCCAAGCTTATGAAAACATTCAAACCACATCCACTCACTGATACAACTTCGCCTCACTTGCCGAAGCTTTTCCCAAGCTTCTGAAACTCTAAATGTGCCTTCTAATGCTCACTCTTGCATCAAAACCTCTAGCAACACAAACCCCCACTCAACTCCAACATCCGCCAAGCAATTAGCAACTGATACAACCCGAAAACATCGATAAAACCACTCTAAATCGTTCCCAATCATTACCCAGCAAAATCAACCTTCAATCCTCATCCATTTACAACCTAAAACACTTCCCTACTCTCTATAAACCTTCAGCTATCAAGAAAACACAACAATAGTCCCTAAAAGTTAAGATTTCATCACTAACATCTAGCAATCTAACTAGTTTCGGGATTACTTAACAAAATCCATCAAGTTAACATTATTAACCCTTAACAACATGTTAATAATCAATCATTAACTCAGCAATTAACATCAAATCCAAAGATCCACCATAAATCTTCAAGAAACCTCAATTAAACACAATTTCATCAATTAATATATAAAACCCCATTAAAAACAATATGTAAAAGACTAAATATTTGGGAATTTCAGTAAAGAATATGTCATTAGAGGAGAAGAACGAACCTACCTCTAATGATGAGCTCTTCCTCCATTTTTGAAAAGAAAACCAAAGAGAAAACAAGATATTTAATAAAGAATCAATAGAAAATAGATAAATCCTTGAAATCCAAATCAAATTTAGAGTTTACCATGAAAATCTTGCAGTTTGGATGAAGGGATTTTGAGAGAAAAGTGAGAGAAGAGAAAACTACGTCAAATCCAATTTGTGAGAAAATGAAAAACTATTTTAACTTCCCTCTATCTTTTTAATATAATTTATTTAATCAAAATTATAAAATAGGAGGAAAAGTCTCTATTAGCCATTGGTATTGCTCCTTAAAGATTCAAAGCATTAGCCTTTTTTGTTTCAAACTTTCCATTTTTTACATTTTGGTCACTAAACCCAAAGTGTCCGATTTCCAAAATTGTTTTCTTTAAATTACCTTTACCAAAATTAATCATATATATAATTATATTTTTAGGACACTCTCCCATATTTTTATCTGACCAAAAGCCCTTTTAATTTAATTATTTCCCGAAAGTAGACTAGACCGTTAAATGGGTTCAAACCGAACCGCCTAACTGAAACCGGCTAACACCTAGGCCCAAAATCGGGGCGTTACACAGCCCTTCAAAATACATGCTCTCGATCAAGCTTGTTCGAACCACGTCTCCTTGGTGCAGCCTTCTAAATTCGATTCTCGATCTTTTTCAAGTGTTTGCTTGAGTTACTATAAATAGGCATATGGAAATGACCTAGGATAAGTTTTCAATTTGAATTTGAACGCTCGAGGATAAGTGATGTGCTCATCTTATCCCTCGTTTAAATCTTATGGCTAACATCATCATCGGTTCATCATCTACTCGACCTGGCATCAAACATCTCTTCTCAGCCAATCGGTGCTTCTGCAATTTTTGGTCATTCACTACCAACATCTACCGGCATTCTCATCATTCTCCTTCTGCGCTAATATGCTCTATTGTGCCTGCACTCATGCCAACAAACCACCCTTCACACTAGCATAGCCAGATTTAAAACTCCTTAGCAAGTTCATACAATTAACAACTAAATGCATCTAAATGTGCTCAAAGATAAGCAAAGGTACGATAAAATAAGCATAAAAATTAGTAATTTTGAGAAGGTAACACTCCCCCTAAACTAAACATTGCTTGTCCTCAAATAATGCAAATACACCAAGAAAAATAAAAAATTGTGAAAATAGTACCTCAACAAAATTTTGGTTGGAATGCCAACAAATGTTGGCAAACAGAAGTTGGCTTTATTTTTGTCCTCAGTTACCCAGTGCAATAATGCCAAGTAGATAGGAAATTTAAGTGCAAAAATATAACTCTAGTCTAAGGGCATGAATAGTGCATGATGTGTAGGCAATATGCAGCAAGTATCTATTTACTCACTTAGTCAATTTTACTATCTAAACTCAGATTTTCTTCTTTTTTCTTGCCAAGGGTTTTTTCTTCTTTTTGGCATTAATTTAAGCTTGCTTCGTGACATTGTTTGGCGTGAGAAATAAGAGGGAGCATACCACGAACCCCAACGTTAATCCAAATATCACTAGGTTTTCTCTTTAACTCATACCCTAAAGTTTTGAACTTGAGAACTAAGAGGGAGCAAACCACGAAGCCCCAAGTAACTTATTATCCCTAAGGTAGAGGAGAATTCATTTTCTCATTGCCTTGGCAGAACATTGTTGTCTTATTAATTTCTTTTCACCCTGGCATCATTTTTTTATAAACTGAGCTTAGTTTCAAAAATTCTAAGTTTGCTCGGGAACTAGATACATACTACGTGTTAAGTGAAAGTTCATTTCCCTAAACTAGAGATCAGTTGCCAAGCGACTTGGCATTACTATTCTGCTGGCATAGGCATCAAAAGATTTAAATTTTCCTCACTGAACAGAAACCTAGATCAAATTAAGTTTGCCTAACAAGTGTTTAACATTTTTCAAAAGTAAACCGAGGCAAAATTTTCTTTTTTTCTTTTTTAATGGCTTGGTATACGAAGCTAATCTATATGGCATACATGGCATGGCAGCAGAAATGAAAACATGAAATGCATGGCATGACATAAATGTGAGGAAATGCACACCCCCAAACCCAAGTTAATCATTGTCTCCAATGCATGAAAACAACACATATATACAATGAAAAATAGAAAAATAAAATGCTTGAACATGAAAATGCAATGTAATAAAATGCAAAGGAGTTTTAAGAAGAAGAGGACCCCCTCTTTGAGGCTTCCTCTCGTGTGGCTTCCTCCCTCCCACCCATTTCAAATTAAAGTAAAAAAAAAGAAAGAAAGAAAAACAATGTGTTAAAAAGGTGGGATGAATATGGGTTAAATTGGACTAAAATTTGTCAAATTGGTCCCTAATTTTGGTTTATGGATTAAAAATTAAATTTCTTCACTTTCAGAAATGAATAAGGGTAAAATTGGACTAAAAATTAAATTTTAGCTACTAAAATATACAAAAATATTATTGGACTAAATTGTCAAAATATAAATAAATATGGAGGAATTTTGACTAAAAATTAAATTGTTGGGACTAAAATAAACAAAAATATTATTCGAATAAATTACCAAAAATAGAAATATATATGGGTCAATTTCGGCTAAAAATAAAGTTTTATGGACTATAATGAACAAAAATATCATCATATTAAAACATTGAACTAGATTAAAAATTGAAATAAATAGGGGTCAACTTAGTTAAAAATTAAGGACTAATATGAACAAAAATAAACCACAAATCCCTAAACTAATCTCTTTACCTAAAACATTCCACTTAAAACATTTACCCTTAAATCTTATAATCACTATTCGCTAATAATTAAAAGTGCAAGCTTAATCCACTATTGCCTAAACTAATCCCATAACCCCAAACACTCAACTTGACACGTTTACCCCAAACATTAACCCCTAAATCTTACAATCACAACTAATTAAAGTACAAGCCTAATCCATGAATCCCTAAACTAATCTCATAACCCCAATTCCAAACACTCAACTTGAAACATGTATTGTTTATACCCTAAATCTCAAACCTCAACCCCTAAATCTTACAATCACTAATAATTAAAGTGCAAGTCTAATCCCTCATTCCCTAAACTAATCTCATACCCCAAACACTCAACTTGACATATTTACCCCTAAACCATAAACCTCAACCCCTAAATCTTACGATCACTAATAATTAAAGTGCAAGCATAATCCCTGAATGAGGAAATTTCTGGTAACAAAGTCAAGCATTTAGCCTCGTAAAACTTTTGCTATAAGATTTGAGAGATTAAATTTTCACACAACAAAGCTTTAAGTTGTAATCAATTCAGTATTACCTTGTTTCTTAATTCCAGTTTGTACATTTGTTATCTAATACTTATGTTAAATTTCGTAATTTCAGTTTGTTCATTTGTAAGTTTACTAAGTTGTAATACATTTTTAAGTTGTAATAAACTTATGTTTTATTCATTTTTAAGTTTACTTACATTTGGTTCTTATCAAATCAAGTAATCAACAAAGTGATTCCAATTTTTCCTCAATAAATTTTGGTCAAGTTAATCAATAAAATTTGGTCAAGTTAATAAGAAAAAAATGACAAATTCATTCAAGTTATGATGTACTTTACCCAAAAGATAATTAAGAATGGCTAAGTCTTCTATGTGTAAAAATATAAGCATAATATAACATGTCATTAAAAATGAATTCAAGTATGTTAATTTTTATTAACTTGACAAATAATTTATATTGAATGAGTTAGTACTAAGCATATTGAATTATTACTATGTATTGAGTTATTTAACAAATTTTCAAATTTAGTAGTTTTAAAGGAATATCTAAATTCAATCTTTCCTTTTTTTATATTTTTAATTGATTATATACGTATATATAACAAAAAGATTATTTAACACTTGAAGTTGATTTAAAGAATTAATAGTGTACATTTAGCAGAACTTAATACTTTACATTTATCAACACTTTAAATTCATCAAATTATACACTTCCTCAATTACATGTCAGGTAAATATCAAACCAAGTCAGCAACATGTCGGGTTCAAAACAAGTCGGGTCAATTAACATGTTGGGTAAAATCATATCTCTAGTCGATTCAGAAGGGTAATATCGGTTATCTTCCAGGTTAGTCTCGAGTTCGGGTTCGTTTCAGTTGGGTGTTGGTCGGGTTTCGAGTCTACAATAACAAGTTCAATTCGGATTCGGGTCATTCTCGGTCGGATGCAAGTTGGGTTCAATTACTATAGTAACAGATCCAACTCAGATTCGGGTCAACAATAGTCAGTTACTGTAAAACCTATGTTTGATTTTGATATAACAATGTATGTTAAGGATTAAATTGAAAACTTGAAATAGTTTTTTAAGTCCATCAAAAGATTTTAAATCAACAGGCTTTAATATAGATTGAAAAACTCAAACTCTAAATATTTTCTAAGTGTTCCAAGGCCAGACTATTGAAAAATATCCAGGCGTATCGATAAGCTTCCAGTCATATCGATACTTTTTTTTACAAAGTTGGCTACTAGAGAAACGCGTTTCGATACGCCCCTTACTGTATCGAAACAATGTATCGAAACAGATTTCATCTGTATCTATACACTCTCTCTGTAAAACTGAAGGAGTTTGAATGGCGTACCAATAAGGTGTCCCTCGCATCGATACGGATTTAATGGATTTTTAAATTCGAAAGCCTTTAATGTTTTTGTCCATTGGTGTCAGTTGTTAGCTAACTGAAATTTAAAGTGCTGGTTGTCCCGTACCGATACGCCCTTTGCCGTATCGATACAGAAACTTCCAGTGAGCTCTGTGGAATTAATTACATCGATACGAATGTTCCCCGTATCGAAACGGTTCATGTCTCGTACCGATATGCTTACACGTGTATCGATACGCCCCTTTTGTTATTGTGCAACGGCTATTTCTGTTTTGAGATAGGTATCGATACGAGTTCTCATGTACCAATACAGTAAGCTGCAGAAGTGCATTTATGGTGGAAATAGATGGTCTCAACGGCTATATTCAATACCCTAACCACCCAAATGGCTAGAATTATTGGATAAGGTATAAAATGAAGCCATTTGAAGACTAGCAACAACTATTGCATCAAAAAGAAACATCCTTACAAAAATCCAAGCTCAAAGTGCTTTATTTCTTATCCTTTGTAAAATCCCAAATTTTGTTGTGTTCAATTCTGATCTTGTAATCAAATTTGGGTTGAGTGATTGTACTTAAAGGAGCAATCTGGTATTGAGAGATATCTTTCTTGCCTTAATTTCTTCTTTGTACTCTTATGAGGGTTTGGTCAAATATTGGGTAGAAAATTTGACCGGTATTGTAAAGGTTACCTCCTAAGCCTTGAAATGGGGAAGAGCAATTAGTGGATTATTGGAAAATCCTTAGTGGTAGCTAAGTGTGAATGTAGAGTTCATTTGGAACTTGAACCACTCTAAAATTCCTTGTTCTTCATTTTTATCCATTCTATTTTCTCCAACAATTTTTAAAAACCCAATTCACCCCTCTCCTGGCTTTGATCAATCCATTGATCCACTCAACAATTGGTATCAGAGCCTACCTCTTTGAAGGATTAACAACCACAAGAGGAGTTCTTAGGAAGAGTGTGATCAACCATAAAGCAAGCCATGGCATCTACCTTCGGGTCAAGCATGTACGAGTCTCAATCAACTACCAAACCACCTTTCTTCAACAGTGATAACTACCCTTTTTGGAAGAACCGGATGTGTTTGTACATTAAATCCTACGATAATCTAGTTTGGGATGCTATTGAAGATGGTCTCTCTATTCTGATGAAGAGAGACGACGAAGGAAGACTTGTGCCAAAGAAGAAAAATGAGATGAGTAAAGAAGAGAGAAAGAAGATTCAAATCAACGATAAAGCTCTTCACATGTTGTTTTTCTCTTTCGGTCCTGACATCTACTCCAAAGTTTCCTCCATCGAAAGTGCTGAGGAAGTGTGGGATACACTTGAGACTACATATGAAGGAACAAGTGATGTGAAGGAGACAAAGATTGGAGTTCTCAATCTTAGCTATGAGAATTTCAAAATGGAGCCCGACGAAACCGTTTCGAAGATGTTCGATCGTTTCTCAACAATCGTCAATGAGCTAAAGGGTTTCGGATAGATAATCCTAGAAGACAAACTAGTCCGAAAGCTACTCTACTCACTTCCCGAGTCTTGGGTTGGTAAGAGAACTGCCATCATTGAGGCCAAAAATTTGAAGACGCTCAAGCTTGATGAGCTAGTTGGTTCTCTCCTAACTCATGAGATCATGAAGCAAGGAAGGGAAGATGAAAATAAGAAGGAAGAGAGAAGAGTGGAGAAGATTGAGGTAGACAAGAAAAAGAAGATAGGAGTGACTCTCAAAGCTTCTCTATATGAGGAGAGCACTTCTAGTGAGGAGAAAGACCTAGAAGAGTTGGCTATGATAACCAAAAGATTTTCACGGTTTATGAGGTCTCATCGGGTAGAAAGATTTAAAGAAAAATGGACTTCAAGACCAAAAACAAAGAAGAAGAGAAGGATCAAATCATTTGCTTTGAGTGCAAAAAACCAGGTCATATTCGTTCCGAGTGCCATCAACTTAAGAAGAAGGGCTTTGAGAAGAAGAATAAGCTCAAAGACAAGCTTGCTACTTGGAGTGATGAGGAGTCATTCGAGGATGAGGGACACAAAGTGGCCAACCTTTGCCTCATGGCTCTTGAGGAGGATTCCTCCATGGTAACCTCTAACTCATCTTCATTTGATTTTACATTTGATGAATTGCATGATGCATATGATGAGTTACAAGAGGTTTATGATGAGTTAGTTTAGAAGTATAAGGAGTCGGTTCTAAAAGATAGAAAAATCATTTCGGAATTAAATGCTAAAAATGACTCACTTTCTCAAGCTAACTTGAAATTTGAGAAAAAGATCTTAGGTTTACAAGATGAACTTAAATTCTTTCAAGATGAAAATGTAGACTTAAATAATCTTATTTCTCAATGCAATAGTGAACACCAAAAGGTGTTAAATGAGCTTAATGAGCTTAAGAAATCTTTCAATAGTGTTGGTAATGTGAAAAATGAAATAGGTGAATCATCTAGATCAAACCAACCTAAAAGAAAGAAGAATAACTACAAACAAAGTGGCTTTAATATGCATAATAGGACAAAAAGAATTAGAAGTCTATGGGTTCCTAAGGAACTTGTCAAGTCTAATAATGTTGATGCCATGTCACCTTGGATTCCTAAGGGAACCAAGCTTTTGAGAGCTAACACTCATGGACCCAAAATGATTTGGGTACCAAAAATCAAAGCTTAATATCTTTGCTTGTAGATGGAGCATTGCTACAAGGCCAAAGCACAAAACCAAAACTCATGGTACCTTGATAGTGGATGCTCGAGGCACATGACCGGAGACAAGAGTCGATTCATGGATTTAAAGCCAAAAAGTGGTGGAGTAGTGACATTTGGTGACAACTCCAAAGGCCACATTAAAGGTATTGGATCCATATTTAATCACTCTACAATACTCATTGAAAATGTTTTATATGTCGATGGTCTAAAACACAATTTATTGAGCATTAGTCAATTGTGTGATAAAGGATTTAATGTTTTATTTGATAAAAATGGATGCAAAATTGTTGACATTAAATCAAATAATATAATGTTCATTGGTCATCGCATAGGTAACATATACATGGTGCATTTAGATGACATTCATACATCCCATGCATGTTTTGTTGCACAAAATGAAAATGATGCATGGCTATGGCATAGGAAACTAGGACATGCTAGCATTAGTGTTTTAGAAAAATTAGTTTCCCTAAATATGTTAGAGGTTTACCCAAGATCAAATTTTCAAATGACAAAATATGTGATGCATGCTCTAAGGGTAAACAACATAGATCATCCTTTAAATTTGGTAATGATGTTTCTACAAGTAGGTGTTTACAACTAATTCACATGGATTTATTTGGGCCTATTAGAACTATGAGCTTGGGTGGTAAATCGTATGCATTTGTACTTTTGATGATTATTCTAGATTTACTTGGGTTCTATTCTTAAGTACTAAAGATGAGGTTTTAGAAAAATTCATCACATTTTCAAAATTAACTCAAAATGATCTTGAACTTAAAATTTCACATATTATAAGTGATCATGGAACCGAATTTCAAAATCTTGGTTTTGATGAGTTTTTAAATGAAAATGGTATTAGCCAAAAAATTCCGGCTCCTCAAACTCCTCAACAAAATGGGGTAGTTGAGAGGAAAAATAGGACTTTACAAGAAAAAGGCTAGAACCATGCTTTGTGAAAACAATTTACCTAAATATTTTTGGGCAGAAGCCACAAACACTGCTTGCTACAATGTAAATCGAGTAATGCTTAGGCCACTTTTAAAGAAAACACCATATGAGATTTTAAAATCTAAAAAGCCTAACATTAGCTATTTTCATTCATTTGGTTGCAAGTGTTTTGTTTTAAATAATAGTAAAGACAACTTAGGTAAATTTGATGCTAAAAGTGATGAAGCTATTTTCTTAGGGTATTCTTTAACCTCTAAAGCCTATCGTGTATTTAATAAGAGAACTTTAGTAGTAGAAGAGTCTATTCATGTTGTATTCGATGATAACATCCTTCCGAGGGAGGAATCTTGTGATGATGATGATATAAGAATCCTTGATGCATTTGATGGAGGACAAACTTCAAAGGAGGATGAGATTCCAACTAAAGATGAGGATGCACAAGATCCACCTCTTGAAGCCTTGAAAGACGTGGCTCTTGAGGAAAAGGAAGTGAGCTACCCAAGGGAGTACAACTATGTCAAAGGTGGTGAAATCTTGGGTGATCCATCCCAGAAGTTAACTACTAGATCTTCTCTTAAACTCATGAATCATGTTGCTTTTATATCATGCATAGAGCCTAAGAACATTAAAGAAGCATTAAATGATGATTTTTGGATTATGGCTATGCAAGAAGAGTTAAATCAATTTGAGAGAAGTAAAGTATGGACATTAGTTGAAAGGCCTAGTAATCAATCTGCTATAGGAACTAAATGGGTATTTAGGAATAAACTAGATGAGAGTGGTAACATTGTGAGAAATAAAGCTAGATTAGTTGCTCAATGTTACACTCAAGAAGAGGGAATAGATTTTGATGAAACCTATGCACACATAGCTAGAATGGAAGCTATTAGGATGTTGCTTGCATATGCATGATATCATAATTTCAAGCTATTTCAAATGGATGTGAAAAGTGCATTTTTAAATGGCTTTATAAATGAGAAAGTGTATGTGGAACAACCACCGGGTTTTGAAGATTCAAAAATTCCAAATCATGTTTTCAAACTAACCAAAGCACTTTAAGGTTTAAAACAAGCTCATAGAGCTTGTTATGAAATGCTTTCAAACTTTTTGCTTGAAAAAGGTTTTGAAAAAGGTAAGGTGGACTCCTACACTTTTCATAAAAATGTATAAAAATGACATCTTAGTAGTACAAATAATTGTTGATGATATTATTTTTGGATCTACTAATGATTGTCATTGCAAGAAGTTTGCTAAGTTAATGTAAGGTGAATTTGAGATGAGCATGATGGGGGAGCTCTCATTCTTTTTGGGACTCCAAATCAAGCAAAGGAAGGATGACACCTTCATTAATCAAGCAAAGTATGTGAAACATATGCTCAAGAAGTTTGGCTTGGAGCAAGCAAAGCCTCAAGCTGCACCAATGAGCTCATCTACAAAGCTTGACAAAGATGAAGGAGGTAAGTGTGTTGACTCTAAGCTTTATCGCACTATGATTGGATCTTTGCTTTACCTTACCGCAAGTATACCAGATATATTGTTTAGTGTTTGCTTGTGTGCTAGGTTTCAAGCTAGTCCTAGAGAGTCTCGCCTTATAGCCATTAAGAGAATCTTTAGGTACCTTATAGATACCCCTTGTCTAGGTCTTTGGTACCCTAGAGACTCAACCTTCAACCTTCATGCTTATTCGGATCCGGATTATGGGGGGTGTAAAATCGATAGGAAGAGTACTTCTGGAACATGTCAATTCTTAGGTAGTATGCTCATATCTTCGTTCTCTAAGAAACAAAATAGTGTAGCTCTATCTACTACCGAAGCTGAGTACATATCCTTAGGGAGTTGTTGTGCTCAAGTCTTTTGGATGAAGAAACAACTCTTAGATTATGGTATTAAAGTTGAAACCATACCCCTTAAGTGTGACAACACTAGTGCCATATGCTTAACTAAAAATCTCATCCAACACTCTAGAACCAAACATATAGAAATAAGACATCATTTCATTAGAGATCATGTCCTTAAGAAAGATATTGTTATAGAGTACGTTGATACCTTAAACCAACTAGCGGACATTTTTACTAAACCTCTAGACAAAGAGCGTTTTTTGTCCCTTAGAAGAGAGTTAGGTCTAACTAGCCTCTCTTGACCCTTTAGGACTCTTTTTGAGGTTAAAATTTCTTGAATTTGTGAAATTGCAAGTTTATGTGTTGTTGATCTTGAAAATATCCATGCTTATAGCTAGACAAGCATGCTTCTGTTAGAATATGCTTAGAACTACTCATTCACCAATTGCATTCATCTAGAAGGTGTTAAAATCGAGCCTTTGGTTGTTCTTAAAGCCTAAAATGCATTTTTGGGCATAGGGTATCGATACGGCCCTCTGCGTATCGATACGAGTATTGTATTAGCTTTCTAGACCACATTTTGCCTAAAACGGGTATCGATACGGTTAAACCCATTTCGATATGATCTAAGAGTGTTTCGATACGGATAACATCCGTTTCGATACGGACCTTTGACAAGCGTTTCTAGAGAATTATGATTTTACCCCCTGTATCGATACACTCTCAGGCGTATCGATACTCGATTGCGCAGGCAGCTTCTTAATGGGATTTAAAGAGTTTCACTTTTACCAAAATTGCAATTTTAAAACCCTATCCATTTTCACTCTATAAAAAGCCTCTCAGTCTCTCATATTTTTCACCACACAACTCAAAATCTCTTGAGGGTTTTCAACATCAAGCCAAGCTTTTCAAGCTTTTCATCAAATTGGTGCAAAGTTCTTCTCCCATTCCTCTCTATCAATATCAAGGTATAAATCTCTTTTTCCTTTCATTTTATTCGTTTTTCGTTTTAAATTTTCCTTTGTTTTGTTTTGTGTTTTTCAAAAACAAACTTTTTGTTTTTGTTTTGTTTCTCAAAAAAAATTAAAACAAAAACATTGATTATTGATTTTCAATGGGTTGAATGAGAAAGTTAATGCATACATTGTTTTTGATTTATTTCTCTAGTCAATGACACCAAAAAAGAGAGTGCGTACTAGTGAAGTCAGTGAAGGTTCCAATGCTGGAGATGGCACTCGCCCAAACCTTACTCTTATCTATCAAAGATGCTTTAAGACCACCGGAGATCTAACCTATTTCCGACAATTTCAAAACTACAAAATCCGTCTGGAGAGGGTAATTTTTGTTCCTTTTCTCAACTCGGAGCACTTCAAATTTGTTTACTTACCTTTGCTCCAAGAGGAAATTTATGGATTTTATTCAAATTCCCGGCTTTTTCTATCATAATTTGGTTTTGATTTTCTATGCTAATGCCAAGTGTGTCGCCAATCAAGGGGTGTTGTTACGACTGTTAATTCTTATCTAATGGGTAAAAAGATCACCGTCAATGTTCAATCTATTTGTGATGTGTTCAATTTAGAGGATGGGGGTCTTGATGATGAGAATTCTCTTAGCCATGTCTTGGGAGGTTCCGTGACGGCTCTTAATGCTCAAGATCGAATCCTTCACTTAATGGTTTCTTGGTGGTTTAGGCCTTCGAGAAGCAAGTATTCCACTATCTGCCAAGTTGACGATTTTTGGATTCCATGCTTTCGTGTAAAAAAACAACCAAACCTTGCTCGAATTATGTTTACGGAGATTGTCTATCTCGTGCAACATCGCCACACTACTTTTGTCACTTCATTCACTTATGGAACGACCTTGAGTTATTTCTTCAGCCAAAAGGAGATAGATTGTTCTCACGACTACCCGACTCCCCTTACTGATCCTATTGATGAAAGATCTCTTTCAAGGGGAAAGTTCATGTACTTCAATCGTAGTTGGATTCGTTTCTCCGAGCTCCCTAGCGATGCTATTTTAGAAGAAATTACCAATCCTCAAGCCGCTCAAGCTTCTCAAGCTCCTCCTCCACCTTCCATGGATGCCCTTATGACTTTTCTCAACAAGCAATTCATGGGCTTGCGCACGGGAATTGCTTCTATGGATCAAGCGATGAATTCAGGGTTTGTTGCTATAGACACACATTTTACAAGCCTTGAAGATCGTGTGAAGAATGTGGAGACATGTCTCACTTCTCTAGAAGGCGGTCATAACTCGATGACATATCTCTTACCGCTTTTCATGACGAGTGGCGTCAATCTCGGAGGAATTATGATGCACATGAAGAGGACGGTGAAGATGGCGATGGAGAAGTGTAGTAGTTCATCTTTGCATATCATTTGTTGCGTGTCAAAAGTCCTATCGCAATGTAGTGCAAGTGTACACGACGCAAGTAGTAAAGTGATACTCAAAGTATCGGATGTCGAATCCACAGACACTGGAAATAGCTTTATCCTTGGATTGATGCACAAGAGAGAAAGAAAAGAGTTTAAATTGTTTGGGAAATAATATTGAAGACTACTGAATATAAGAGAATGAAGATTTAGGGTTAAGAAATAGGCCAGTATTGATTTGCTCGGTAGTGCAGGTTTTGTACTAGATAAGAATTCCTATTTTGTCGTCATCCCTATCGCGGCAGCACCTGCTGCGATAGAAGTCTGTTGTTGTCGCGGAAGCGATCAAACAACTCTATACTTCAAGCTTGGCAAGAATCCCTGCTATGACTTGTCCTATCCCTAGGTCCAAGCACTGTTGATGAACACTTCTTGGATGATACCTCCCGGCGTGAATCGAAGGGTGAACACCAATGTTGTTGAATTCTTCCTTAGCCACTTAACCTCGTCCTATCCCTAGGTCCGAGATAGTTCAACCATAAACTGGAGAACCTGCCCTTATTCCTTTCGTATACTTAACTCTCCCAATATTAAGTAAATAGATAATCTCACAATGCTCTCTCGATACTCTTGCAAGATGTTGAAACCAGAATAAGCAAACTTGAAGTTTTATTTCATTGAACAGAAAATTCCTAAAACGGTACAATCCTTGCAACTACTTTACAGAATCACCCTTATCCCTAGGGGAAGTTTAGAACATGATGATAGGGGAAAACGACAAGGGTTTTGGGGAAGACGGCTAGAGATAAGATATCCTTCCCTAGGTCGAATTACATGCCTTTATATAGGCCTTGGGTCCAAGTTTTCTAAGATGACAAGAACATAAGTTTAAACTAAAGTACAACTCTATTAGAGAATTAATCTTTTGAGTGCATGACTTTAATTCGTCCTCTTTTCTTGCTTTGGGTTTCTTCCTTGGACTTTGGGCTTGGCCTTCATTCTGCCTTAGGGCTCAGAAAAATATAGGAGTGGTCTACGACATACCGGCTTGAATTCCTCTATTTGTCGAGCTCCACTTAACTTTTCCCTTTCACCAACGTTGTCGTCATGGCTGCCATGGTAGTGGCCACGACAACATCTCCCTTCTTGACTCTATTCCTGTAATCCGGCTCTTCTCCTTCGTTGTCCTGAGTCTGCCACAGCAGCTACCTGCAATAAATAGCCAAAATCAGTAGCAACTGTGTCATTTTATCTAATTGTGATGTATATGTGAAACTTTACCTAAATGCAATGAATTATGCTTGAATACAGCAGAAATATGGGTTAAATAAGGGGTAAAATATAGAACTTTTACACACTCAACACACCCCCAAACTCAAGTTCTTGCTTGCCCTCAAGCAAATATGACCTAACTAATTTTTTTTGTTTGGCTTAATTTAGTGAACTTTTCATTACCTACCTCACATACCCTATCATGAACAATACCTTGTCGGACATTTCTAGATTTATTCGAAACCATGCTATAGGTCTCGTGTAGTGCGTGCATGTTTTGTGAACAAATATGTGTCTAGACTCCTTTAATTTACTAGAATAGTTAAGATACTTACTTGAATTTTTATGCCAAATTTCATTTTCTTGGAGGCAATTCTTAGGCTCCTTTAGTTTTTCTAAATTAGATTCGGGGTTATTTTCTTATTTTAAGTTGACCAGAGCCTATTTTTGGGCACCTCTAGCTAACTTCCTAGAGCCGGTTTTAGGCACCTCTAGGTGTATTGAGTCTAAATTTTCTTATCTTCTTTTCCTAGAGCCAGTGTTAGGCACCTCTAGGGGCAACTCAAGTGTAACCCCCTCGTCCCGGTCTGGCCGGATGGCCGGTCCGAGTGGGCCACACGGGGAAAACCGAGTGAAACCCGTTAAGGTTCCCCTCGATTAGAAACCCTATTCTTTTTCTTTTTATATTAGTCTTGTCTAAAGGAACATTAAGTCCTAAGTGATCACGTCAGCGGAAAACATTCAAAGGAAGTCATATTCAAACCACGACCATACATGAAACAATCCATTTTTAAACTTACAGGGCAGACCGTATCGACACCCTAACCAGGGGTATCGATACGCCCTGACTTGGTCAACCCAAGAGGTCAACTCCGGGAAGACTGTATCGATACAACCCTTGAGCGTATCGATACGCCCTTTTCAGTCAACCCTTCTTGGTCAACAGAGTAGACCCGTATCGATACTCGTGAACCCCGTATCGGTACGCTCTACTCTCACCCAAAAACTTCAGATTACAGAGACTTTGGGAGGTATCGATACCCTTAGGGTATCGGTACGCCAGGCTAAAATTGTGGCCATTGGGCAAGATCGTATCGATACGGCCCTGAGGCGTATCGATACGCCCTGCACTGCAATTCCACAATTTCCAACTTAAACGACCCCAAGACGACTCTAAATGCATTTCTCGACTCACCTAAGCGTATACAAACATGTAAGCACCCATACATAAGACATAGGCAACAATCAAACACGAGACAAGACATCCATATCATGGCATTCATACAAATACCATAATTAGCAAAAGGTGGCATGCAAGCACTTAAGATCTCATGCCTTAGCAACCAAATGGCATTTAGGCATTCAAGTTCATGCTTCAACATTCACACATGGAAGGAAACCTTTAAGGCATATAACCAACATTCAAGATAAGCAATTTAGGCATGGATACAATTCAAACATGGCAACACAAGCCATACAAAAGCAAGATAACGAGGAGTCCAAGCAAGCTCCTAAACAACAAACAAACATCCAACAACATAACACATGTCCCATTGCTTAAACTATTACACGTTCAACATTTAAAAGTCATACTTGATGTACTCAAGCCAACAACCACACTTGGAGGCGCTCCACTTGCACAAGCAACCCACGAACTAAGGATCTGAAATGTTGAACAAAGAGAGCGTAAGCAATGATGCTTAGTGAGGGTAAGCTCTTCAAAACAAACCTCAACATTGCAGGGTCCGAGCACGATCTAGCCAAGGCAATCACATATATACCAAAGATCCACAAGAGCCACAAGATAAAGATGCATGAGCACTATTCAATACAAATGTCATGATCAACAAGCTCTAATCTACAATACATATAATCACATTCACGTATCCAATTAGGGATCATAAATCTCAACACATTGATACATTTATCAAATAACATTGGAACCTAGCTATGACCCGAATACGCGGATAAAACACATTGGAACTCACATCCAACAACCACATTACCTCACAGTGGGATTACACTCATCACCGGCCTCGCGGATGGGATTCCACTCATCCTCACGCCCCGTCGATGGGATTCCACTCATCACCGACTATATATAATGAAAATTTCCAGGCGAACCCGTACTCCTCCTTGGTGACTCAACGCCACCAAGGCCACGCGCTACTTTAGACTCATGTGTACACACTAACATCCTAATGATCGATCATTTGTACTCAAGCATACTAGTGCCAACATTTTACTCATTCCAGATTACTCGATTCAACCAATTCCGTGCTTAGCACGTACTCACCAACAACCATCATCATGCATGTCTCAAGCATCACAAGTCATATCTCATCTCACATGTATAATACAATATACATAAGCATTCATATCACATTTCATACGAGACATACACAACCACATAAATGAGTTCATCCAAAGGCTCTAGATCAAGCTTAGGATTAGGCTACCACCCTAATCCTAACTCTAGGTGGGTCTACCAAGCCCAACCTAGTCCATATACTCGAACCAACCATTTTAAAACCATTTAAAACAATTTACCACTCACCTAAACTTCCAAGCTCAAAGACCAAGCAAGCGACCGTCTTCAATTTCCTGGATTCACTTCCAATGCTTCACCGATGCCCAAACTCAATTCTAATCAATCTCAAACACAAACAAAACATTCACAATCAATATCTCATCATCGGAACTAACCCGGAATGCAATTCAACCACAAATTACCATGTTGCAAGCATGAACAAATCCCATTTTTCACTAACTCGGATAGCCCCAAAACCATGTCCAAAAACCATGCTTTCAACTTCCATTACACCCACAAATAATCCCAATTCAACCCCTATCCATAGCACTATCAAAAGCCTATCAAAACTCACCTAAAACAACCCCCAAAACTCACCCAAAACCCTCCAAAAACCCCCTTGAAACCCAATTCCGAAAATTGCCCAAAAACATTCAAAATTCACATATGTTGTACCATTTGGATCCTATATTCCATAACTAACCATAATAAATCAAAATATTAAGTTTAGCTACACAAAGGCACCATTTTTAATCAAATCCTTTGAAAACCCCATTTTCAAAACTTCAATAAAAATGAAAATAAATGGTACTTTTAAAGAGAGGGAGTTGAGGAGAAGTGAAAAACGTTATTACCTTTCAAAATGGAGTTAAAATGGAGGAGCTTTTTGAATGGAATAGTAACAAGGGGGAGAAGAGCTCTTTCACGTTGGGAGGAAATGAAGAAGAGAGTGAATAGTGAAAAGATGATAGGAAAAGGGGATTTAAATTTGAAGATGGGTAAATTACCCAAAAGGCCATTAATGAATGGCTATCCTCTTAATTCTTTAAGAGCTCTTAAATTTGAAATCAAATCAATTTGGTCCCCTTTTAGAAATTTATTTTGAAACCCGAAATTTTTAAAGAATCATTTTGATCATAAACTCGAGCCCAAATAATATTAAAATATTATTTTCACCTAACCCCTAAGCCCGGATGTTACAACTCTCCCCCACTTAAGGAATTCTGTCCCCGAAATTACTTGGTGGAAACAAATACAGAAACTACTCGACCATATCCGCTTTCCTCTCCCACGTGGCCTCTTCCACACCTCTATGTCTCCACAACACATTGACCAACTCTATGGTCTTGCCACGCAACACCTTGCTATCAGAAGCAAGTATCTCAACGGGCTCTTCGTTATAGGACAAATCCGGATTTAACTCTATCTCCTCAACGGGCATCACATGAGAAGGATCCGATCTATATCTCCTAAGCAAAGACACATGAAAGACATCATGGATCTTCTCTAACTCAGAAGGTAACCTCAAACGATAAGCTACAGGCCCAATCCGCTCAACTATCTCATACGAACCAATGAACCTTGCACTCAACTTGCCCTTTTGGCCAAATCTCATTACCTTCTTCCACGGAGATACTTCCAGAAACACTTTCTCACCCACTGAGTACTCGATCTATTTCCTCTTCAAATCTGCATAAGACTTCTGACGATCGGAAGCTGCTTTCAAACGGTCGCAAATCAACTTCACTTTTTCGGTAGTCCCTTTAAGAAAGTCTGGCATAGGTAACAATCTCTGACCTGTTTCAGCCCAACAAATCGGAGTCCTACATCGTCTACCATACAAAGCCTCATAAGGTGCCATCTGAATACTAGACTGATAACTGTTGTTGTAAGCAAACTCAACCAACGGTAAGTGCTTCTCCCAAGAACCCTGGAAGTCAATCACACAACAACGAAGCATATCCTCTAGAATCTGTATCACTCGCTCTGACTGCCCATCGGACTGAAGATGATAAGATGTGCTGAAATGCAAACGACTACCTAGAGCATTTTGCAAGCAACCCCAGAATCTCGAAGTAAATCTAAGATCCCTATCTGAAACAATAGACTTCAGAACTCCATGAAGTCTCACAATCTCACGAATGTACAAGTTTGCCAACTTGTCTAAGGAATCCGTAGTGTTCACTGCTAAGAAGTGAGCACACTTAGTGAACCTATCAACAATCACCCAAACTGAATTCTTCTTCGAAGGAGACAAAGGCAACCCCGACACAAAATCCATGGTGATCCTCTCCCATTTCCATTCCGGAATCTTCAAAGGTTGTAACAAATCTGAAGGAACCTGATGTTCTGCCTTCACTCTCTGACAAACCATACAACGACTCACATACTCGGCTACATCTCTCTTCAAACCAACCCAAAAGTAATCATTCTTCAAATCTCGGTACATTTTGGTACTACCCGGATGCATAGAAAAGGGTCTCGAATGTGCTTCACTCAGAATCTGACGTCTCAACTCAACATCTTCTGGTACAACAATTCTATCTCTAAAGCACAACAAGTTCTCTCCACTGAAACTATATTCGGCCGGTCTTCCTTCGGCTATGTCCTGAACATGAGGAACTAAACTCACATCTTACAACTGCTTCTCTAATCAACTGAATCAAAGAAGGCTTCACTTGCAACTCGGTGATCAAACCACCATAATCGGACACACTCAATCTAACAAACATAGCTCTCAACTCAACGGCCACTTTTCTACTCAAAGCATCAGCTACTACATTTGCTTTACCCGGATGGTACTCAATGGTCAAATCATAATCTTTTAGCAACTCTAACCATCTTCTCTGTCTCAAGTTCAACTCTTTCTATGTCATCAGGTACTTCAAGCTCTTGTGATCGGTGTAGACAATACACTTCTCAACATACAAGTAATGGCGCCAAATCTTCAATGCAAACACAACTGCGGCTAGCTCTATATCATGAGTAGGATAGTTCTTCTCATGAATCTTCAACTGTCTAGAAGCATAAGCAACAACTCTCCTATCTTGCATCAAAACACATCCTAGGCCTACGTAGGAAGCATCACTGTAAATCACAAACTCCTTACCGGAAACAGGTTGCACTAACACTGGAGCATTCGTCAAAGCTTCTTTCAATTTCTCAAAGGCCTTCTGTCTTGCATCTGACCATTCAAACTTGACTCCCTTTTGCAACAATTTAGTCAAAGGAGCAGCTACCCTAGAGAAACCATCAACAAATCTCCTATAGTAACTGGCTAATCCTAGGAAACTCCTAATCTCGGTCACGGACTTAGGCTGTTTCCACTCAACAATAGCCTCAACCTTCGATGGATCAACTCGGATACCTTCGGCCGAAACAACATGGCCAAGAAATACAACCTCTCGAATCCAGAACTCACATTTACTAAGCTTCGCATACAACTGATTGCTCAACAATCTCTGTAAAACAAATCTCAAGTGCTCATCATGCTCTTCTTCTGTCTTCATGTACACAAGTATATCATCAATGAAAACAACTACGAAACGATCTAGATAGTCTCTAAATACTCTGTTCAACATGTCCATGAATGTTGCAGGTGCATTCGTGAGCCCAAATGGCATTACAAGAAACTTATAGTGACCATATCTAGTCCTAAAAGCTGTCTTCGGAACATCACACTCTTTCACCTTCAACTGATAGTACCCGGATCTCAAATCTATCTTCGAGAACACTAACGCACCTCTCAACTGATCAAACAAATCATCTATACGAGGCAACGGATACTTGTTCTTCATAGTCAACCGATTCAACTGTCTATAGTCAATACACATGCGCATGCTACCATCTTTCTTCTTCACAAACAACACGAGACCACCCCAAGGAGAACTACTAGGACTAATGAAACCACAGTCTAATAATTCTTGCAACTGACTCTTCAATTCTTTCAACTCTTTCGGAGCCATACGATACGTAGCTATCGAAACTGGATTAGATCCTGAGACTGTCTCAATCACAAACTCAACATCTCTGTCAGGAGGCCAACCCGGCAACTCTTCCAGAAACACATCTGGAAAGTCACACACTGTTCTGATATCTTTAGGTGCTTCACTCATATCCGGATTCATAACATAAGCTAAATAAGCCCCACATCCAGAGTCCATCAACCTATGGGCCTCTAAAGCTGACACCACATTAGACAAGAACATAATGTTCTCGCCTACTACCACTACCTCGTAGTCATCAGAAAGCTTCAAAGAAATTCTCTTTGTTTCGAAATCCAAACTAGCCCGATGCTCAACCAACCAGTCCATACCCAAAATTATGTCGAAACCATAGAAGGGAAGTTCCATCATATCAACTTAGAACACATGACTTTGAATCTTCAGTGGACATCTCCTATACATACGTCTAACCACAACTGTCTCACCAAAAGAACTAGTAACATGCATACCTACATCTAAGATCTCAACAGGGATATCTAACTTCCGTGCATGCTCACTCAAAATGTAGGAATGCATAGAACCCGAATCAACCAAAGAAAGCAAAGACATGGACTGTAACTCGAAATTACCTGCTATCACATCGGTGTCGTTCCCGGCCTCTCTTTGAGCATAAACTCTCGATGGTCCTCCCGCCTCTGGCTGCACAGCCACAACATGAGCGAGATTCCTCTGAGCATCTACCCTAGGTGCATCAGCCCTAGGCTGGAAGTAGCCACGACCGCGCCCACGACCCCTCTGAAAATCATTCACTCTCGCAGGAGCCTGCGCAATGTTCGGTGCCTGAGCTGCCTGATGCGGACAATCCCTCCTAAAGTGGTCCCTCGAACCACAGTTCCAACAAGCATGGAAATTACCCCAACACTCTCCATAGTGCTATCTCCCACATCGGGTACGCTCGGGCAAACGCCCTCCTCCTCTATGGCTCTGATGGCCCCTACCATGGTGGCCACCGCCACGTCTATGGTCAAACTGATGTCCGCCACCTTTGTGCCTCTTGGCATCTCTACCATCAAAGTGGTTATGCCTCTTACTAGAACTGGAACCACCAGATCGTTTGGCCGAACCCAAACTATGCTCTAAATCCTTGGCCCTCGCGACCAATACTTCAAAGTCCGAGTAGTCAGAAGCCAGCGTGTACCTCTTGACTTCTTCATTCAATTCGTAGCGGAAACGGTTACAGCGTTCCACTTCAGTAGGAACCAACTCTGGAGCATACCGACTCAGGCGAACAAAGCGGATCTCATAATCACTCACAGAAGCCTCTCCTCGAGTAAGGGCCATGAACTCTCGCTTCTTCTCATCGAGGTACCTCGGTCCCAAGTACCTCTTCCTGAAAGCGGACTCAAAGAATTCCCAATCAATCTCTATCTCGGGAACCCCGGTAGTAATGGTGACCCACCAGGTGTAGGCATCACCCTAAAGCAACGAGATCACACAACCCAATCTACGTGCGCCCGCACAACCCATCTGAGCCAAGATACGAACTGTCTTCTCCAACCATAACTCCGACCTCTCCAGAGTAGATCCTCTAAACTCCTCGGCCCCCAAGCTACGGAGCCTCTCCAAAGGTAGACTAGCATCGTCACACCTAGGCTGAGCTGCAGCCTGAGCTCCCACAACTGCGGCCTGAAATGCTCCCGCTATCGCTTGCACTAGCGGAGTCATATCAATTCCAGCTGGACCTTGGCCACCCTGGGGTCCATCTCCTCCGGCTCCATCCTCGCCCCCAACTCCAGGTGGAGGAGGTGGTGGTGGTGGAGGAGCGCCAACTCCCGCGGCCACCGGCCCTTCTAAGTGAGCCTCCACACAAATTGCCGGCTCAACAGGAGCCGCAACTCGTGGTTCCTGACGAACCACCCTCGGCCTACCTCTCAGTCTAGACATCGCTCTCATGGATATCAACTACAACCACAACAACAAAACATACAAGCTGGGTTAGCAAGGCAAGGCTTCCAAGTGTTCAAGTACGTTTCCTCACTTAAAAATCATTTTTCCAATGTAATAGTAGCAATGGGACTCACACACACATACTTTTGAATAAACAGTCAATCATACTTGTCAAACAAGCAACCATTCTTGCAAGGCAAGCAAACACTGTGCATAACAATAAAAAACTTGAGCTTACCTCACTTACCTGCCCAAGGTCTCGGTAACCTTAGGCTCTGATACCAACAAGTGTAACCCCCTCATCCCGGTCTGGCCAGATGGCCAGTCCAAGTGGGCCACACGGGGAAAACTGAGTGAAACTCGTTAAGGTTCCACTCGGTTAGCAACCCAATTCTTTTTCTTTTTATATTAGTCTTGTCTAGAGGAACATTAAGTCCTAAGTGATCACGTCAGCGGAAAACATTCAAAGGAAGTCATATTCGAACCACGACCATACACGAAACAATCCCTTTTTAAACTTACAGGGCAGACCGTATCGGTACCCTAACCAGGGGTATTGATACGCCCTGACTTGGTCAACCCAAGAGGTCAACTCCGGGAAGACCGTATCGATACAACCCTTGAGCGTATCGATACGCCCTTCTCGGTCAATCCTTCTTGGTCAACAGAGTAGACCCGTATCGATACTCGTGAACCCCGTATCGGTACGCTCTACTCTCACCCAAAAACTTCAGATTATAGAGACTTTGGGAGGTACCGATACCCTTAGGGTATCGGTATGCCAGGCTAAAATTGTGGCCTTTGGGCAAGACCGTATCGATACGGCACTGAGGCGTATCGATACGCCCTGCACTGCAATTCAACAATTTCCAACTTAAACGACCCCAACACAACTCTAAATGCATTTCTCGACTCACCTAAGCGTATACAAACATGTAAGCACCCATACATAAGCCATAGGAAACAATCAAACACGAGACAAGGCATCCATATCATGGCATTCATACAAATACCATAATTATCAAAAGGTGGCATGCAAGCACTTAAGATATCATGCCTTAGCAACCAAATGGCATTTAGGCATTCAAGTTCATACTTCAACATTCACACATGGAAGGAAACCTTTAATGCATATAACCAACATTCAAGATAAGCAATTTAGGCATGGATACAATTCAAACATGGCAACACAAGCCATACAAAAGCAAGATAACGAGGAGTCCAAGCAAGCTCCTAAACAACAAACAAACATCCAACAACATAACACATGTCCCATTGCTTAAACTATTACACGTTCAACATTTAAAAGTCATACTTGATGTACTCAAGCCAATAACCACACTTGGAGGCCCTCCACTTGCACAAGCAACCCACGAACTAAGGATTTGCAATGTTGAACAAAGAGAGCGTAAGTAATGATGCTTAGTGAGGGTAAGCTCTTTAAAACAAACCTCAACATTGCAGGGTCCGAGCACGATCTAGCCAAGGCAATCACATATATACCAAAGATCCACAAGAGCCACAAGATAAAGATGCATGAGCACTATTCAATATAAATGTCATGATCAACAAGCTCTAATCTACAATACGTATAATCACATTCACGTATCCAATTAGGGATCATAAATCTCAACATGTTGATACACTTATCAAACAACATTGGCACCTAGCTATGACCCGAATACGCGGATAAAACACGTTGGAACTCACATCCAACAACCACATTACCTCACGGTGGGATTACACTCATCACCGGCCTCGCGGAGGGGATTCCACTCATCCTCACGCCCCGTCGATGGGATTCCACTCATCACCGACTATATATAATTAAAATTTCCGGGCAAACCCGTACTCCTCCTTGGTGACTCAAAGCCACCAAGGCCACGCGCGACTTTAGACTCATGTGTACACACTAACATCCTAATGATCGATCATTTGTACTCAAGCATACTAGTGCCAACATTTTACTCATTCCACATTACTCGATTCAACCAATTTCGTGCTTAGCACGTACTCACCAGCAACCATCATCATGCATGTCTCAAGCATCACAAGTCATATCTCATCTCACATGTATAATACAATATACATAAGCATTCATATCACATTTCATACGAGACATACACAACCACATAAATGAGTTCATCCAAAGGCTCTAGATCAAGCTTAGGATTAGGCTACCACCCTAATCCTAACTCTAGGTGGGTCTACCAAGCCCAACCTAGTCCATATACTCGAACCAACCATTTTAAAACCATTTAAAACAATTTACCACTCACCTAAACTTCCAAGCTCAAAGACCAAGCAAGCGACCGTCTTCAATTTCCCGGATTCACTTCCAATGCTTCACCGATGCCCAAACTCGATTCTAATCAATCCCAAACACAAACAAAACATTCACAATCAATATCTCATCATCGGAACTAACCCGGAATGTAATTCAACCACAAATTACCATGTTGCAAGCATGAACAAATCCCATTTTTCACCAACTCGGATAGCCCCAAAACCATGTCCAAAAACCATGCTTTCAACTTCCATTACACCCACAAATAATCCCAATTCAACCCCTATCCATAGCACTATCAAAAACCTATCAAAACCCACCTAAAACAACCCCCAAAACTCACCCAAAACCCTCCAAAACCCCCCCTTGAAACCCAATTCCGAAAATTGCCCAAAAACATTCAAAATTCACATATGTTGTACCATTTGGCTCCTATATTCCATAACTAACCATAATAAATCAAAATATTAAGTTTAGCTACACAAAGGCACCATTTTTAATCAAATCCTTTGAAATCCCCATTTTCAAAACTTCAATGAAAATGAAAATAAATGGTACTTTTAAAGAGAGGGTGTTGAGGAGAAGTCAAAAACGTTATTACCTTTCAAAATGGAGTTGAAATGGATGAGCTTTTTTAATGGAATAGTAACAAGGGGGGAGAAGAGCTCTTTCACGTTGGGAGGAAATGAAGAAGAGAGTGAATAGTGAAAAGATGATAGGAAAAGGGGATTTAAATTTGAAGATGGGTAAATTACCCAAAAGGCCATTAATGAATGGCTATCCTCTTAATTCTTTAAGAGCTCTTAAATTTGAAATCAAATCAATTTGGTCCCCTTTTAGAAATTTATTTTGAAACCCAAAATTTTTAAAGAATCATCTTGATCATAAACCCGAGCCCAAATAATATTAAAATATTATTTTTCACCTAACCCCTAAACCCGGGTGTTACATCAAGTGGTTAAGCTTTTCCTACTCTAGTTTACAAATAGAAGTCTAGACAGCATAACAAAGGGTGTTTAAAGATCAGAACTATAGTAAGGCTCTAAATTGTTCCTAAGAATATCCTAAAGGCACTATCACAGCATAGTATGTCGCGGCAGGTAAGTTCAGTTCAAAGACTTAAGCCAAATATTTTTTTTTGAAAAAAATAAACTAAATAATAACTAACACTTGGACGCAATTTTAAAACACAAAAGACGCTTCATTACTGGAGGGATGACACCCCCAAACTCAAGGGTTGCATTGCCCTCAATGCATGATAACATGGATAAAAAAACAAAATATATCACAAGAAAAATAAAATAGCAAGACGGCAAAAATAAGATAAAAACTTAATTTGAGGAGCTATCATCGCTGCTGCTGCTGATCTGTAGCTGCCGACGGGCAATGACCTTCATAGTGGGGGCCGACACAGTGCTAGGGGAGGCAGATGATGTCTTCTTTTTAGCTTCCATTGGTGGCTGGACACGAGTGGGTGAGATGTGTGGGGGTTTCTCCAACACTTTCACCTCATCGTCGGAGCTGCTGCTGCTACTGCTGCTGGCAGACCTGCCCTGGCCGGAGGGTCCTCCGCCATCTTTGTTGGGCTTCTGCCTCTTCATTGGAGTGAACTCCTTGGAGAGGTTTTTGGCTACAGAGGGCTCTCCGTTAGAGTCCTGCCAGACGGATGATGAGGAGAACCCTTCGAAGTAGTCTTTGTTGAGTTCTGGCAGTGGATCCTTTCTTTTCTCACCCCTAGAGGTGGCAGTTTTGTTGCCGCCTTCAACTGTCGTGGTCGGTGTAGGAGTATAGGCAGCAGATGGAGTCTTCGTGTGGCAACATGAGTATGAGTAGGTGTTGGGGCAGCAAAATATTGTTTTGGGAAGGTGGGGAACGATACATGTGTAAAATTTAAATCGTTATGAATAAAAGTTATTGTGGCTGCCGTGAAGTCCCTTATGAAGCTCATCAAACCGAGCTGCCATTCCTCCATCCTGTTGAGTGTTGACAGAATCTGAGTGGAGGCGTCTTGTGGAGGGGCTGCTGCCGTTGGCTGCTGCTGCAGCAGGTTCTGGCTGACTGGGGCATGCCGGCTCCTCTGCTGTGGCAGAAGGGTTGAAGTAGGAAAGTGGGGTTGCTGCTTTCAGCTCCATGAGGCTGAAGATGTTCTGCTCCGTCCACCCTTTTCCTCGAACTTTAAAGTCTTCAGCAATTTCTGGAATGTTGTGGCCTCGACATATCGCGGTGATGAGGTACGGGAAGACAAGAGGTCCCGATGGTCGTAGAGCACATTCCAAAATTCCCTCCTATATGTAGCGGCAAATATTGACAGGTATTTCATTTAAAATTGAATGTACATGTGCTAACCTGGGTCGATCGACCATACTGTTATGGGATGATGGCATGATTCTTTTCTTCACGAAGTGATTCCATAATTTGGCCTCGGGAGTTAGTTGAGTTCTTTTCACGGTCTATCGATGCTTTGGGTTGGTGTTCCATTTTGTCCCATCCCCCGTCACTTATGCCATCACCGCATCATAGTCTACCGGCGATAGACTCTCGACGAACCTCTTGTGGGCGTCCTCCTTTCTACTGACATAGAGGTCGTAGAAGGTGTTAATGTAAGAAGGCTCGAAAGAAAGTTCTTTACCTCGCACCGTCACGGTCGTAGTATCCTTGCTGTCGACGGCAGCATAAAATTCTCGTACTAGTGTGACGTTCATTTCTTCCGGCTGGGCAGCAAACCGCTTCCATTTGAGGGCATGGATCTTTTGTGCGATGAAGGGTTCAAGCCATAGGTTTCCCGTGGGCTCGGTGTAGAGAAACCCCCTTTCTTCCCACATCTCCCTCTTCTGAAATGAGTGGTAGTATCTACCGACGGAGTCAGTGGAGGTGAAACGGTTTGGGATGGCACTATGGCTTGGAGTGCTCACTGCTGCAGCAAAGCTGGAGGCAGCACTTCTGCGAGTTTGTCTGCTAGTCATGGTTGCAAGGGTTGTGGAAAATAAAAAGAAATTTGAGATCTAGAGAAAACAAGTTGAGAAAATAAAAGTGAGATGGAAAATGAATAGTGAATGGGGGGTTCATATAGATGGATGATTTTCTACCCGTTGGAGCTGTAACGACAGGCGCAAATAACAGAGCCAGTTGTTACGCGGTTTCTGACGCGTCTGTCATGCGTTTGCGTGTCTGTTGCGCGTCTATTACGCGTTTGCGTGTCTGCCGTGACATTAGGGTGACATGATGTATCTTCCGCGTCTGTCGCGATAGCTGATGACATGTTGTGACAACAGACTCATCCGTTGGGCTTTTTGGGCTGCTGCTGATATGGTGGGTTGGTTCACTTCTTCTCTTCTCCTTGCTTCCTTTATTTCCTAAAAATAATTAAAATAAAATCTTAGTTCCTAAAAATAAAATAAATAATTCTTAATTCATAGTAAATAAATAAAATAAAATAAGTAAGTTAAATTAGGGATGCCTTGAGGGGCATCTCCTAAAGTAACTACATCCTGCATTCTTGGGGCTTCAGTCCCCTGATAATGCTTTAGACTCTGTCCGTTGACTTTGAATTGGTGCCTGTCTTTTAAGGATTTAATCGTGATGACACCATGGGGAAAAACCTGCACAACTTGAAAGGGGCCGGACCATCTAGATTTAAGCTTTCCTGGGAAAAGTTTTAACCTAGAGTTAAACAACAACATAAGTTGCCCTGGGCAGAACTGTCGTGGCAGCAACTTCTTGTCATGCCACCTTTTGGTTTTATCTTTGTAAATCTCGGCGTTGTCGTAGGCCATTGCTTGAATTTTTTCAATTTAATTCAAGTCAAGTAGCCTTTTCTGTCCTGCCTTGTCTAAGTCCATGTTTACTGCCTTGATAACCAAATAAGCTATGTGTTCTATCTCGACAGGTAAGTGGCATGTTTTCCCATATATAAGCATGTAGGGTGACATTCCCAATGGTGTTTTGAATGTTGTTCTATAGGCCCAGAGTGCATCATTGAGGTGTAAAGACCAATTTTTCGAGTGGGTTTAACCATCTTCCCAAGTATGTTCTTTACCTCTCGGTTGGATATTTCGGCCTGTCCATTGGTTTGAGGGTGGTATGTTGTTGCAATATGGTGCTTTACTCCGTATTTTCTCAAGGCAGCAACAATTACCCTATTATCAAAATGTCTCCCTTCGTCACTGATGATTGCCTTAGGAATGCCAAATCTGGAGAAAATATTCTTATACAGAAATCTCTGAACAGTTTTGGCGTCATTTTTCTGCGTGGCGATTTCTTCAACCCATTTGGATACATAATCCACTACCATTAGAATGTAGAGGTTCCCACAAAATGTTGGGAACGGTCCCAGGAAATCGATCCCCCATACATCGAAGATTTCGACTTCTAAAATGTTTTGCAGTGGCATCTCATGCCTTCTCGAGATGTTCTCGGTCCTTTGGCATTTGTCACAGCTCTTGTAGAAGGCTTGTGCATCCTTGAACAGTGTGGGCCAATAGAGACCAGATTGCAAAACCTTGGCAGCGGTTTTATTTCAACCTAAGTGTCCTCCATATGGGGAAGCATGAGAGTGGTGAAGTACAACTTCTTGTTCATCCTGTGGTACACACCTCCTGATAATTTGATCTGCACAATGTTTGAAAAGAAAAGGTTCGTTCCAATAATAATGTTTTGCATCATTTTGGAACCTCTTCCTTGCTTGGTAATTAAGTTCAGGAGGTAGTACTCCGCTAACAATGTAATTAACAAAATCAGCATACCAAGGAAGTTCAGGAAACTTACATGCCCCCATGGCTGTCGCGGCAGTGCTTGTGGCAGCAAACAACTGCTCATCCGGGAAGGTCTCCAGTATGTTGGTCTTGTCTATCGGTAGACTCTTTCCCATCTCTAATATCGACAAGTGGTCTACTACTTGGTTTTATGTCCCCCTTTTGTCCTTGTTGTCAATGTCGAACTCTTGCACCAGTAAAATCCAACGTATCAGTCTAGGTTTTGCATCTTTTTTAGCGAACATATACTTCAGTGCTCAATGGTCTATATGGACCACCACCTTCGTTCCAAGTATGTATGGATGGAACTTGTCGATTGAGAACACCACTGCTAATAGTTCCTTTACTGTTGTGGTGTAGTTTACTTGGGCATCATTCAGTGTTTTGCTAGCGTAATAAATTACGTGGAAGAGCTTATCATTCCTCTGCCCTGGTGCTACCCCTACAACATAGTCAATGACATCACACATTATTTTGAATGGCAAACTCTAGTCTGGTGGATGTACAATCGGGGCTCTTACCAACTTCTCTTCCAGAATTTTGAATGCCTCAGTGCATTCAGTATTGAAGTCAAAGGGACGATTCTGCTCCAATAAGTGGCATAAAAGCTTGGTAATCTTCGAGAAATTTGCAATGAATCTTCGATAAAACCCAGCATGCCCTAAGAAACTCTGAATCCCTTTGACTGTGGTGGGTGGCGGCAGCTATTCAATGACTTCTATTTTCACTCTGTCTACCTCTATGCCGCGGCAGCTTACCTTATGGCCTAGGACTATCCCTTCATCCACCATAAAGTGGCATTTTTCCAGTTTAAGACCAAGTTCCCTTTCTTGCATCTTTTGAGCACCTTCTGTAAGTTGCCAAAACAGCCTTCAAAACTGTCTCCAAAGACGGAAAATCGTCCATGAATATTTCCAGGAAGTTCTCCACCATGTCGGAGAATATCACCATCATACACATTTGGAAGGTTGTTGGTGCGTTGCAGAGTCCAAATGGCATTCTCCGAAAAGCATAAGTGTCGTATGGGCAAGTGAAGGTCGTTTTCTCTTGATCCTTCGGTGCAATAGATATCTGGTTGTAACATGAGTAACCATCAAGAAAACAATAATAAGGTTTCTCCGCTAATCTATCAAGCATTTGATCAATAAAAGGTAGGGGAAAATGGTCTTTCCGGGTAGCTTTGTTAAGCTTCTGGTAATCCATACAAACCCTCCAACCGGTAACAGTCCTGGTTGGGATTAGTTCATTCTTTTCGTTGGTCACCACAGTTATTCCTCCCTTTTTAGGTACACACTGCACCGGGCTCACCCACTTACTATCCGAGATGGTATAAATTATCCCAGCATCAAGCCATTTGATAATTTCTTTTCTCACTACTTCTCGCATAGCGTCGTTTAAGCGTCTTTGAGCATCAATGGCCGGCTTATGATCATCTTCTAGGAGAATTTTATGCATACATAATGTCGGACTGATGCCTTGGATATCAGCTATCGTCCATACAATAGTCTTTTTATGCTGCTGCAGCATTCCAATTAACTGTTGTTCTTGTTTCTGCATTAACTTGGAAGAGATGATTACGAGCAAGGTATCATTTAAACCAAGAAAAACATACTTCAGTTGCCCTAGCATAGGCTTAAGATCTAAACCAGGTGGTTCTACAGTTGAAGGCTCTTGGATTATGTGTTCATTCGAGGTATAGTTTAGGGGATCGAATAACTTACCTGGATGATTTCCTATCCAATTTACCTCCTCATGATCTTCAGTGTCGGATATGTCTGAGTCGGAGGAGTCACTGTCGTCATTGCTGTCGTGACAGTCTTCCAGATAACTATCCTGGCAGTGACCAAATTTTATGTCATGGCAGCTCGACCTGATGCAGGGTTAGTCAAGGATTACTTCAGTGATAGCCTTGCATTCTTCTTCTGCATCAGCATGTTTGATTGCTTGGAGAACATTGAGTTTGATCTCTTGATCATTTACTCTCATTGTCAGTTCTCCTTTCTCTACATCAATCAGTGATCTGCCTGTGGCTAGGAAAGGTCACCCCAAGATGATTGGTGCGTTTTCATCTACTTCACAGTCTAAAACAAGAAAGTCAACAGGAAAAATAAACTTATCCACTCTTACCAGAATATCTTCAATCTTCCGTTCTAGTTGTACGTAAGAGCGGTCTGCCAGCTGCAGCATAACTGTCGTGGGTCATGCTCGTCCAATACCTAATTTCTAGAACACAAATTTTGGCATTAAATTTATACTAGCACCTAGATCACAAAGTGCCTTACCCACGAATTTGTCACCAATTATGCACGGTATGATGAAGCTCCCAGGATCCTTCTTTTTCTGGGGTGGATGCCTGTGTAGGATAGTCATGCATCCCTCTGTCATTTTTACCGTTTCGAATTCCCCAAGTCTGGATCTTTTTGACATAGCATCATTGAGAAATTTCGCATAACCGGGCATCTTCTTGATAGCCTCCAACAACGGTATATTAATATGCATCTGCTTAAAAATATTATAAATCATTTTGAGTCGGTACTCATGTTTCTACTTTTGTAACCATTGTGGAAAATGAGGTGGAGGACGGTAATCTTCCAGACGTCCTTCACATGGTATCCGGATCTAAGGAGGCTTAGGCTCTTCATCATTCTTTTCTTGCTCCTTTGTTCCTTCCGCTGCCGTGACAGGTATGTCGGCAGTAGGTTTCTCTTCTTCTTCTGGGGCAGTGTTCGTGGCAGGTGTTTCTAGGGTTGGTTCCTCAATCGGTATGGTTTTCATCTCTGGCCCTTGAAGTTGTTTCCCACTCCTAGTTGTATTTGCTTTACACTTCTCATGTGTGGGTTTTCTAGTGACTTTAGTATCACTAGGGAATCCTCCGTTCTACCTTGGCTTAATATGCTAGGAAACATGGCCCATCTGTGTCTCTAGTGATTTCAGTGTAGCTTCATGGTTAGTCATTCTCATCTCTGTTTTGTCCATGAATGACTCAGTCTTCTTGGTGAAGTGATCCATGTTTGCCATGTAAGCTTCTGTCTGTGACATAAATGTGGCCAATGTCTGGTCTAGTATACTAGGTGCGGCTACCGGCTGCTGTTGCGACTGCTGTTGTGGTTGCTGCCGTGTCAGGATTCTGGGTGCCCCTTGGTTTTGGTTGCTCTGCACCTGAGGATTCAATGCGTTGTTTGGATTGCTCCAAGAGAACTTGGGATCTTTCCTCCAGTTGGGATTGTAGTTGTTGGAGTCATAATTTCTCGGCTTGTTGTAATTTCCAACATACATCCCTTCCTCTAGCTGTAACAGGCAGTCTTCCGAACTTTGATTCCCACTGCAAGTTTCACATACCTCTTCTACATAGTAGACATGTTTTGAATCTTTTTTTAACAGATTCTCCATTGTTTTTGTGAGGAATGCAACCTGTGTCTTCAGGGAATTGTTGGCTTCATAATCTTTTACAGCTAACACTCGTTTACCTCTCCTCGTTGTAGGAAATTGCTCGTCATTCTTTGCTAAATTTTTCAACACTACCATGGCTTCGTCTAGATCTTTATCCAACAACAGTCCATTTGCGGCTGAATCTATTCTCATACGAGTGTGTGTATTGGCAGCATTGTCGAATTTGATGACTTGATTCCATATGGGGAATCCATGCATCGGGCAGTTCCTCAGAATAGTTGTAAATTTGTCCCATGCCCCGTGCATTGGCTCGTCATCTTTCTGTTGAAAAGTAGCAATTTCATTACGTAATTGCTCAGATAAGTGAGAAGGATTAAAACAAGATAAAAATTCACGAGTGAGATCTACCCAAGTTCGTATTGAACCTGGTGTTAGTTTATTCCACCACGTTTTAGCTCTGTCTCTCAGTGAATAAGGAAATAACTGGAGCCTCAGTATTTTCTTCTTGGTAATCGAAACGATCAACATATTTCTTGGAACGTTTTTAGATGTTCTCAGGCATCCTCTGTTGCAGCTCGAAATTCTCAGCTTCCACGTCTGGCAAGGTAGTCTACAGTTCCACATGATCGTTGATCATGTATCCACGGCAAGACCGTCGTGCGGCCTCGGCAGCGGCATGCCGTTCGTTCTGGTCATCTATGTGAGGATCTTCAGGATTCCTCGGGTGATTTACCCCGTTATGCATTGCTTCTAACTGTTCCTTAAGATAATCGTTTCTGGCTATCAAGAGGCGGACTTGGTTTCTGAGGTTGCACGTACGTTCGATTTTAGGATCTAGTTTGTACTCAGGTTCTTTGCCTCGTCTTAATCTGTGCATAAGCAAACGAAAAACCTTATGAAAAGTACATGGTAAACATTCTCAATAAAAACAGAAAAATTAAGAAGTGCAGTAAAAGTAAGGGTAAAGTTATGTTTGCATTCCCCGGCAACGACGCCAAAAACTTGTTGCGTGTCAAAAGTCCTATCGCAATGTAGTGCAAGTGTACACGACGCAAGTAGTAAAGTGATACTCAAAGTATCAGATGTCGAATCCACAAGGACTGGAAATAGCGTTATCCTTAGATTGATGCACAAGAGAGAAAGAAAAGAGTTTAAATTGTTTGGGAAATAATATTGAAGACTACTGAATATAAGAAAATGAAGATTCAGGGTTAGAAATAGGCCAGTATTAATTTGCTCGGTAGTACAGGTGTTGCACCGTATAAGAATTCATGTTCTGTCGTCATCCCTGTCGCGACAGCACCTGCTGCGGCAGAAGTCTGTTGTTGTCGCGGCAACGATCACACAACTTTATACTTCAAGCTTGGCAAGAATCCCTGCTATGACTTGTCCTATTCTTAGGTCCAAGCACTGTTGATGATCACTTCTTGGATGATACCTCCCGGCGTGAATCGAAGGGTGAACACTAATGTTGTTGAATTCTTCCTTAGCCACTTAACCTCGTCCTATCCCTGGGTCCGAGATAGTTCAACCATAAACTGGAGAACCCGCACTTATTCCTTTCATATACTTAACTCTCCTGATATTAAGTAAATAGATAATCTCACAGTGCTCTCTCGATACTCTTGCAAGATGTTGAAACCAAAATAAGCAAACTTGAAGTTTTATTTCATTGAACAGAAAATTCCTAAAACAGTACAATCCTTACAACTACTTTACTGGATCAACCCTTACCGCTAGGGGAAGTTTAGAACATGATGAGAGGGGGAAACGACAAGGGTTTTGGGGAAGACGGCTAGAGATAAGATATCCTTCCCTAGGTCGAATTGCATGCCTTTATATAGGCCTTGGATCCAAGTTTTCTAATATGACAAGAACATGAGTTTAAACTAAAGTACAACTCTATTGGAGAATTAATCTTCTGAGTGCATGACTTTAATTCGTCCTCTTTTCTTGATTTGGGTTTCTTCCTTGGACTTTGGGCTTGGCCTTCATTCTGCCTTAGGGCTTAGAAAAATATAGGAGTGGTCCAAGACATACCGGCTTGAATTCCACTATTTGTCGAGCTCCACTTCACTTTTCCCTTTCACCAATGATGTCGTCATGGCTTCCACGACAGCATCTCCCTTCTTGACTCTAGTCCTAAGTTCCGGCTCTGCTCCTTCGCTGTCCTGAGTCTGCCACAACAGCTATCTGCAATAAATAGCCAAAATTAGTAGCAACTGTGCCATTTTATCTAATTGTGATGTATATGTGAAACTTTACCTAAATGCAATGATTTATGCTTGAATGCAGCAGAAATATGGGTTAAATAAGGGGTAAAATATAGAACTTTTACACACTCAACATCATTCATGTCATCTAGGATATCTATTTATGCACTTTGAATTATGTTTTTAAGACTAAGTTTGCATTCTAAAACCTATGCTTTGATTATTGCTATTTGGATTTTATGATTGATGTTTTCTTTATTTTGAACTTAATGGTTATCTATAATATGTTACTTAGTTATTATTCATGCCTTTTGCCTATGTTTATCAATGTCTCTATTTTTTTATCTAACAAAAAGGGTGAGATGGAACAAGCTCACACTTAAAATTTTGATTTTCAACTTAAATTTTATCTAGCTAATATTAAGAGGGAGTTATTTTGCAAAGTTTTTCAAAAGTCTCAAAAATTTCAAGTTTTGGTTTTGTTATATCAAAAAGGGGGAGATTGTAAAACCTATGTTTGATTTTGATATAACAATGTATGTTAAGGATTAAATTGAAAACTTGAAATAGTTTTTTAAGTCCCTCAAAAGATTTTAAATCAACAAGGCTTTAATCTAGATTGAAAAACTCAAGCTCCAAATATTTTCTAAGTGTTCCAAGGCCAAACTATTGAAAAACGTCTAGGCGTATCGATACGCTTCCAGTCGTATCGATACCTTTTTTACAAAGTTGGCTACTGGAGAAACGCGTTTTGATACGCCCCTTACCGTAACGAAACAACGTATCGAAACAGATTGCATTTGTATCGATACGCTTTCTATGTAAAATTGAAGGAGTTTGAATGGCGTACCGATACGGTGTCCCCATATCGATACGAGTTTAATGGAATTTTAAATTCGAAAGCCTTTAATGTTTTTTACCGTTGGTGTCAGTTGTTAGGTAACTGAAATTTAAAGTGGTGGCTATCCTGTACCGATACGCCCTTTTCCGTATCGATACAGAAACTTCCAATGAGCTCTGTGGAATTAATTGCATCGATACAGATGTTCCATGTATCGAAACGATCCCTGTCTTATACCGATACGCTTACACGTGTATCGATACGCCCCTCTTATTATTGTGCATTGACTCTTTCTGTTATGAGACAGGTATCGATACGGGTCCTCGTGTACCGATACGGTAAGCTGCAGAAGTGCATTTATGGTGGAAAGAGAGGGTCTCAACGGCTATATTCAATACCCTTACCACCCAAACGGCTAGAATTAATGGAGAAGGTATAAAATGAAGCAATTTGAAGACTAGCAACAACTATTGCATCAACAAGAAACATCCTTACAAAAATCCAAGCTCAAAGTGCTTTATTTCTTATCCTTTGTAAAATCCCAAATTTTGTTGTGTTCAATTCTGATCTTGTAATCAAATTTGGGTTGAGTTATTGTACTTAAATGGGCAATCTTGTATTGAGAGATATCTTTCTTACCTTAATTTCTTTTTGTACTCTTGTGAGGGTTTGGTCAAATATTGGGTAGAAAATTTGACCGGTATTGTAAAGGTTACCTCCTAAGCCCTGAAAAAAAGGAAGAGCAATTAGTGGATTGTTGGAAAATCCTTAGTGGTAGCTAAGGTAGTGGATGTAGAGTTCATTTGGAACTTGAACCACTCTAAAATTCCTTGTTCTTCATTTTTAGTCATTCTATTTTCTCCAACAATTTTTAAAAAACCCAATTCACCCCCTCTTGGCTTTGATCAATCCATTGATCTACTCAACAATCACAGATCGATTTCGGGTCAAACCAAGTTCTAACTCGAGCAGGTTTCAGTTGGGTTTTCGGGTCGGGTCAATTTTTTTACAACCCTAATCTTATGGAATGAAGCCATTAAAAGTGAAATTGATTTCATCATGCAAAATCATACATATGAATTAGTGGACATTTCTCATGGAATTAAGCCACTAAATTCTAAATGAATTTTCAAACGAAAAATAAAAGGAGATAGAACAATTGATACAAGACAAAATTAGTAATAAAAGGTTACCGACAAAAAAAATGCCTTGGTTTTTTAATACATTCTCTCATGTGTCAAAAATAACATCAAAGCACCAAAGCAATGACATGAGAAGTTCGATAGTGTTATGATGACAAGCAAAAGATAAATAAGTGTGACAAATGTGTATATGTCAAAACTATAAACATTGGATATATTATTTTATGTTTGTATGTTGGAAGCAACAATGAAATGATAAAACATACGAAAGACATGTTAACTTCAAGATTTGACATGAAAGATATGAGACTGGCCGATACGATTCTAGGCATCCAAATCAAAAGGTCATCTGAAGGTCTCATATTGACTCATCCACACTATGTAGATAAGTTTCTTGAGAAATTTAACAAGGATAATTTTGGTATAGCCATAACTCCATTAGATTCTTGTTCACATCTGTCTAAAAATCGAGGTGAAAGTATTCACCAAGTAGAATATGCAAGAGTCATTGGTATATACCATTTTGCTATCAATTCATCATCCGTTTGATAGTTAACAGTTCAGCGACCAAAAAATTAATAAATCAATAATATAAGTGATCAAAACATAACTTTTTCAAAACTATTAACCAAATAAAATATACCAAAAATAAAAAAGTGACCACCAATGTTATTTACCTTTAGTTTAAATTTGAACCAACCTCAACTTAATTTCATCATAAAAAGTTAATAATAACTGAATCCAATCAATTCAAACTTGAAAATAACTCAATAAAAAATTATCAAAATTCAAACTAATCTAGAGTCGAAATAATTGAAGTAAAAAACAATTCCAAACTAAATAATAGAAAAATAAATCGAAATGATAACAAAAATTTAAAACTCAAAAAATTCATTAATTAATCCAATGTTATGAAAACTCAAAAAATTTAAAACTCAAAAATGATGTTATGAAAACTCAAAAAACTCAAAAAATTTAAAAATCTCGTGTTATTCCATTTTATATAGTTTCTAATCTCGACACTTATTTTAAATGTAAATATATCTATATTTAATAAAAAAGGTAAAATACTTAAATAATCACACAACTTTGCTTTATGACCTATTTTAGTCACTAAACTTTCAAAAACTCAATTTACTCATTAAACTTTACTCTTTAACCTATTTTGGTTATTTTAGATTATTTTATTAATATTTAGGTATGACATGGCATATTTTATTATTATTAAATATAAAAAATAATTTAAAATAAAAATAAATTATATTTTATCTATTAATAAATAAAAAAGTAATTTAAAATAAAAATAGTAACCCCAAACACGCCAAATATCCAAATCCCAAACACCCAAACTCTTAAACCCTTTAACAGAATATCATTCTTTTTCCTTCTTTCTTCTTGTATAGCTGGAATCAAGACTTAGAGTCTTGATTAGTATAAAAAGGATGCTTAGTATTAGTTTATTTTTAACTTTTGATAAAACGTTTTCTTCTATTGTCGTTTTATATTTTTCTTTAGTAAAACGGTGCGTTTCGTTTCTCTTTCTTTTCTTTCATCAGAGGCTTGTTCGATAACCAATCTATCAATCCCCAAATTCATTTCATTCAAACCCTAGAATCCAAATGTTAACATGGTATCAGTTGATTCTATTGCTTCCCGTTCTTCCACACCTTCTGATGATTCTCGTTTTCGTAACCTTGATTCTTCCGATGAATTCTTCATTCATCCCAGCGAAAACCCTTCTCTTGTTCTTACCTCTGTTCTGCTTTCTGGGTCAAACTATCATTCTTGGGCGCGGTCGATGAGGATGGCCCTCATTTCGAAGAATAAATTCCAGTTTGTGGATGGTTCACTGAAGGAGCCAGATGAGAAGGATGCGAGTTATGTTCCCTGGGTTAAATGCAACAATCTCGTCTTATCTTGGCTTCAACGTGCAATCAGTCCTGAGATTGCACAGAGCGTTTTGTGGTTTGACACTGCTCACGAGTTATGGACGGACTTACGCAATCGCTTCAGCCAAGGCGATTTGGTTCGTGTTTCTGATCTCCAGCAAGAGTTTCAAATTTTAATGGTTAAGCCATTTCCTGAGATTCATGAGGTTTTTTCCATTCTTATTCAGCATGAGCGTTCTCTGTCTTCTAATTCTTCTGAGAGTAATGTTTTTCTTGTTGATCGAAGTTCTTCGAATGTCTCAAATAATTCTGGAAAATTTCAAAGAAAACCAAATATTCCCAATTTAAATGGTCGAAGGCCATTGTGTTCTTTTTGTGGCTTATATGGTCATCTTGTTGAGAAGTGTTATAAGAAACACGGGTACCCTCCTGGTTATAAGTATAAGTCTCCTGTCAACCCTAGCAAAATTAATCTTGTTGCGAGTCTTGGGTCTGAAGGTCTTGAGAATCAGTCCAATTCGGGTAGTTGTTCTTTTACCAAAGAACAATATCAAGGGCTTCTTTCTTTGCTACAACAGAAAGATGTTTCTGTTCAAGAATTACCTCAGTCACGTGTTAATGCTTTGACATCTGCTTTTGCCCCTGAAGCTAGTGAAGATTCAGGTATATTCTTTAGTTCTGTTGATTCTCTTATATGTAATTCTTGTTCTAATTCTTGTTATGATTCTTTTATAAATGTTTCTGCTGATATATCTGTTGATAGTTTCTCTTGGATTATTGACTCTGGAGCAACATATCATATATCCAATGATCTGTCTATGTTTTCTTCTTATAATGTTATTCATGATAAGCATGTCAAATTACCAAATGGTAATCTTGTTTCTGTTTTGCATATAGGTACTGTTCATCTTACTGAAAAACTGGTTTTAAGAAATGTTTTGCATATTCCTCATTTTGGGTTCAATCTTATATCTGTTAGTCAATTAATGCTACATTCTAATGTTTCTATATCTTTTACTAATGAAGGCTGTTTTTTACAGGATCTCCAATCATTGAAGATGATTGGTACAGCTAAAGTAATAAAAGGCTTGTACCATTTTTGCAAAACTGTCAGTTTTTCTGAAACTCCTTCTTCTTTCATTAATGCTTCTATAAATGCTTCTGTTTCTACTGATTTGATTACTTGGCATGCTAGGTTAGGACACCCTTCTAGTCCTAGGATGCTTTATTTTTCTAAAATTTGTGCTAGTATACCTGCTGGTTCTGTCTCTAGTTGTGATGTCTGCCACCTAGCTAAACATAAAAGGCTTCTTTTTTCTACTAGCATGACCTTTTCTAAATCTGTTTTTGATCTTATTCACATAGACATATGGGGTCCCTTTCCTATCAAAAGCATCTATGGCCATAGTTATTTTTTAACTATAGTAGATGATAAGAGTAGATTCACTTGGATTTTCCCCTTGTCTGTCAAATCTGAGGCTAGGAAGGTTCTTGTTGATTTTTATACCTTTGTTAGTACTCAGTTTTCTGTTAAAATAAAGTGTGTGCGTTCTGATAATGGTCAGGAGTTTCAGATGGATACTTTTTTCAAAGAAAAAGGAATAATCCATCAAACATCCTGTGTTTATACTCCTCAACAGAACAGTCTTGTTGAAAGGAAGCATCAGCATTTACTTGCTGTTGCTAGGTCTCTTAGATTACATGCTAATCTGCCCTTAAGTTTTTGGATTGATTATGTGTTACATTCTTGTTTTTTGATCAATATAACACCTACTCCAATCCTAAATAATAAAACTCCTTATGAAATTTTATTTGATAAAACTCCTCAGCTTGATAATTTGAAAATCTTTGTCTGTTTAGCTTATGCTTCTGAATTGCCTAAGTCTCTTACAAAAATGCATGCTAAGGCTATAAGATGTGTTTTTATTGGTTTTCCAAAACATGTTAAAGGATATAGGTTATATAATTTAGAAACCAAATCTATTTTTATTTCAAGGGATGTAGTTTTCAATGAAAATATCTTTCCTTTTTATAAATCTTCTTCTTCTGATTTGGTGTTACCTAGCTGTGAAGGATCATCCTTTTTAGATGATTTTTTGCCTTCCAGTTATAAAAACTTGTCTTCATCTCAAAATCCAAGTTCTACTGTTAATGACTTACCTGTTTCTTCTAATACTCCTGTTGATTCTGTTATTCCTTCTGTTACTCCTATTGTTGTTCCTCCTGTTGTTCCTTCTAGACCTTCTAGATCTGTCAAGCTTCCTCAGAAACTTCATGATTTTCAGGTATCCTTGCCAAAAGCTAGAACTTCAAAACATTCTGTTAACACTGTTTTGTCTTACAGCAATATTTCTGATAAACATACTTCTTTTATAAATAAGATAGATGTTTTAACAGAACCTAAAACATACAAACAAGCTGTTAAGCATGAGTGTTGGAGAAATGCTATGCAAGAGGAAATTTCAGCTTTAGAGTCTAATAACACTTGGGAATTGGTTCCTTTACCCCCCAATAAGAAAACAATAGGTTGTAAGTGGGTTTTTAGAACCAAATTAAAATCTGATGGGACTTTAGACAGGTATAAGGCCAGGTTGGTGGCTAAGGGTTACACTCAACAATTAGGAGTGGATTTCTTGAGCACCTTTAGTCCAGTGGCTAAAATGACCACTATAAGAACCTTAATTGCTGTTGCTGCTTCTAGGAACTGGAAATTACAGCAATTAGATGTTAATAATGCCTTCCTTCATGGTTCTTTACATGAAGAGGTATACATGGAACTGCCTTTAGGTTTTAATGCTGAAAATAATTCTGGACTTGTTTGTAAATTGCAGAAAAGTCTCTATGGTTTAAAACAAGCAAGTAGGCAGTGGAATGAGAAATTAACCTTGGCTTTATTAGAAAAAGGTTTTAAGCAGTCTTTTGCTGATAATACCTTGTTTACTAAAGGATTAGGTGATGATTTTATAGCTTTGGCAGTTTATGTTGATGACATAGTTGTCACCAGCCCTAGTTCTGAACAGATTAATGATATTAAAAGCTTTTTACATGACAAGTTTAAAATCAAAGACATAGGGGATTTAAAATATTTTCTTGGTCTTGAAATTGCTAGATCAGCTTCAGGTATTCATGTTTGTCAAAGAAAATATGCCCTTGAATTGCTTAAAGACACTGGTTTCTTAGATTCTAAGCCTGTACCAACACCTATTATTGTTACTCGAGGTGTTCAACGTCTTTCAAAGTCTGATGGAACACCTTTAGAAGACATTTCTGATTATAGGAAATTAATTGGAAAATTGTTGTATTTAACCAATACGAGACCTGATATATCTTTTTCAGTACAACAATTATCTCAATATTTGTCTTGTCCTACTACATCTCATTTAAATGCAGCTCATAGAATTTTAAGGTACATCAAAGGTTCACCTGGTCAAGGTTTATATTTTGCTGCTAATAATGATCTGCATTTAAATGCTTTTTCTGACTCGGATTGGGCTTCATGTCCTGATTCGAGGAAGTCCATTACTGGCTATTGTGTCTTCTTAGGTTCTTCCTTAATTTCATGGAAGTCTAAGAAACAAACCACTGTTTCTCGCTCTTCAAGTGAAGCTGAGTACAGGGCCTTAGCCTCTGTTACTTGCGAGATACAGTGGCTTTTCTATTTGTTAAAAGATTTCCATGTTTCTTTTCAACCTGCCAATATTTACTGTGATAATTCTTCTGCCATACAGCTTGCTGAAAATCCGGTACACCACGAGAGGACCAAACACATCGAGATAGATTGTCACCTTATACGGGAGAAGATTCACCAAGGATTTGTGAAGCTGCTGCCAGTCTCAACACATAATCAGATTGTTGATTGTCTGACTAAAGCATTACCAAGCTTTTCCTTCAGTTCCTTAGTCTCCAAGTTGGGCATGCACAACATTTATGCTCCAACTTGAGGGGGGCTAACAGAATATCATTCTTTTTCCTTCTTTCTTCTTGTATAGCTGGAATCAAGACTTAGAGTCTTGATTAGTATAAAAAGGATGCTTAGTATTAGTTTATTTTTAACTTTTGATAAAACGTTTTCTTCTATTGTCGTTTTATATTTTTCTTTAGTAAAACGGTGCGTTTCGTTTTTCTTTCTTTTCTTTCATCAGAGGCTTGTTCGATAACCAATCTATCAATCCCCAAATTCATTTCATTCAAACCCTAGAATCCAAAAGTTAACACCCTTACCGACGTCACTCTCACCGACGGTCACCACTCCCTCTACCGCTGCCGACGGTGCAGTCGCCGCCAACTCATTACCCCTCCTACCTGTACGAAAGCAAACATATGATTTTGTGAACTTGGCAAAATAAATGATTAAAACTAAAATTGAAATTACATTCATGAAAACATATGATGTTGCAGCGATAATTACTTTCAGCAGAAAACATAACTGATCCAAGTAAAAAATTTGCTAAAATAAATAGAAAATGTTGATGACAGTTGGTTTGCATTGCAACATTCAACTAGACAGGGTAATTCAAATCATATGCTCTCATAATACCACCCAATAGAAGTTCAATCCAATTCATGTTCTACGTTGCTGCCTCAACACATTTATGGAAGAGTCACAACCGACGAGGAGATGTGCTACCACAAAATCTAACCTTAAGATGCAACCAAGTATCATAAGCAAATTTAGCTGCGGTGGTGGGCGATGACATCGTTGGCGGCATGCGATGTTGTCGACGGCGGCATAGAGAGTAGTGGCCGTTGGTGAGAGTGACATCGGTAAGAGTTTGAGAGTTTGAGTGTTTGGGATATTTTGGGGTGTTTGGTGTTATGATTTTTATTTTAAATTAATTTTTTATTTATTAATAAATAAAATATAATTTATTTTTATTTTAAATTATTTTTATATTTAATAATAATAAAATATATTATGTTATACTTAAATATTAATAAAATAATTCAAAGTGGCCAAAATAAGTCTAAAAATAAAATTAATGAATCAATTGAATTTTTTAAAAATTCAATAACTAAAATAGATCTTAGAGCAAAATTAATTGATGATTTAAGTATTTTACTCTAAAAAAAAATTACAAGCCAAATTTACTTAATCGGAGAGACGACGGAAGAAACGACACGTTGGCTTTCTCGTAGCTGGCACCAGCCTTTTAGCTGATCTCGGTTTAGAAAGTTTAAACCGAAAGGGGAAGTCGTGTCTCTCTTGGCACTCGGTACGTCCGCCATTGTTTCGACTTTCGACTACCTTAAATTGTCGCCAAAAATTCCCTACTCCATCGTCGAAATCTTCAGAAAAGGCCACTTGATTTGACGTCGCGTTAAACTGAAATTGAATCGAAAGAACCGCATCGCATCGAACGCCACAAAGGGGGGGAAAAAGCCATGCTCCAAACTAGAGAAGAAACCCCTTCGAGGTAAAGAAAGTGAAATTAGAATTTTATTTTATTTATTCCATGATTTTGCATTCGAGTAACAATGTTTAGTCGATGTTTGTGGTAGGTTTGAGTTACTGAACGTTGTAAGACAGCACTCGAATTTATTGGGGAAAACGACTGTGGACGAACAAGATGCCCCTGACGTTGAAATGGACGGTAAATTTTGGCACGACGTCTTTGATTTGTATTTCGTTCGGGGTAAGGAATCGAGAGGTCGCCAAGACGATGATCTCATATTTTTCGTCCGGAAATGGGTATCAAATCTCGATCACATTTTTTATCTCTAAAATAATAAAAATTCTGACTTGGAATTTTAAGCTAATTGCTTCGATTTATGGCGTTATAGAAGGGACATGGTTTTAACGATAGTGACGAAAGTGTTGCTCCCTACTTTGTCCGCAGGTGGGCACCTGAGGTAAAAGAAAGTTAACCAACATGAATCTGAATTTACATTTTCTTCTTTAAGTTGATTTCATTTCACTAGCTTTTTGTTATAATGCCATATGTTCAAATTGTTGGTCATCTATAATACAACTTAGTTTAACTGTCTTTACTCATATTTTTTTCCCGGAAACAGTTGGATAAGTTAGTAGGAGACAGTTTATCGGTGGTGGATTGGAGGCGCTCATTTTACTTGAACATGATTGCCCATACTTCATACTCTGTAACTGTGGCAATCTGCAGGCAATTTCTTCACCTCAGTGTCTTATCTATACAATGTGATAACATATTTTAATTATTTTGTCGAATATTAGCTTCGTGTTGTGTCTTTGTTTCCTCCTCTCCTCCTCGGTGAACAAACTTCTGTCTTTAAATTTAAAATTTTGAAGCTTACGAAATAAAAGAGATTTTTTTGCTGCTCAAGGGTGTGTTCTTTTTTGGACGGCTTCACTGTGTTAGATTATGATTAGATTTGAACCATCAATGATTTTCCCTTTTTCCAGTCACAATGTCCTTAAAAAACATCAAGTGGGGCAAGACACACCATTGTCTGCTATCTACAAGGTAATTCCTGCTTCGATGTAGCTAATGATGCCAGTAACTTTTAGGATGACATTTATATCTTTAACTTTTTAGAATTGTTTGTATTTTGTACTTGATATCTGTAATCATGAAGAAATAAACATGCAACTATTGCTTCCAATCTGCTGTATGAATTACTGAATTCATCCTCCTTGTATTAGCTATACCCTGCTATTTTTTGCAATTTTAATCCTAGAACCTTTATGTTAAATGAAATACTGCTACCTGAAAAGATTGCTTAGTGTCCTTGCCAACATTGGATGCTGCTTTATCTAATTGTGGATCTTTCATTCTGCTGTCCTGCAGGTTGTGAAGACTGTTTATGCATCTCCCAGTCGAATAAATTTTCATTTGGACTCAAAAAAGGCAAGCCTTCCTATTTCCTGGAACTCATGGTGGTAATGATATTTTCTTCAATTTTATGACATGTTCACTAACATGGATACAGGAAGTAGAGACAACACCTGCCTATCCGGACATCTGCTTTGCAATAGATGATTTTGACTCTACTTTTGATGCAGTGGTAAATGCTTTCATTTTCTTTATAAAGTTACCGATCAGTGCTATTTATGATCATATTGTTGCATAAATGCACATCATATTATTATTCTTTTTTCAAATTAATTTTCTTATAATGAAAATTTGAATTTATGTAAAGTAGTATATGACTTTCAACTTGGGTTATTACTGCCTTCTTTTTGCAATCCATTTTAAAGGCACTGAGCTAACCAGAAGTTGGAACTTTCTATTTGTGAAGCATGTGTAAGGACCAAAGTCACTTTTATTGTGGATGTGAACCTTTCTCATTTATACTGTTTCCCTGTTGTTCTTTGTTATTTATGAAAAAAATGCTGGATTTCATGAAAAGCAGATTTTTTTTTGTTAATTGTAGAACCTCTGATATATTGCTGTGACATTGTTCTCCTTGTGCAGGTCTTGACAGATACGGATCATTGCTATTGTGTGCTTCTTAATGCAATTGATGGGGCAGCATTTCCTAGTGAAAAGGGTACAAATGATAGCAGTTCCAGTGACAAATTACCATTAAGAGTAGATACTAAGTCTATGAAGACGAAAAATAATAAGGTGTGGGTCCTTTCTCAGCTTTGTGATATTTTATGTGTATTGGTTCCATGATCAACCCCAGTCTTCACTTCTGAAGGAGGTAATTAGAACTGCTTGTTTTTTTTTATGTCACTTTAAGATTGTCAGATGCATTAAATTTTACTTGGTTAAAAAACTTGTACTTAAACATGCCAAAATGATTCCGTTCCTTTCAGTATAGGAGATATCTATATTCCCGAATCACTTATAAATATTCCCTTCCTTTCTCACAGAATCCTGAATTTTTGTTTTGCTTTTGCCTGTAATGAATGTTACTTGTAGTCAAGATACCAATATAGAGAATGCTTTCTGAATTCTTACATTTTGTTTTGCTTTGAACAATGGATTTAAATGGGCTAGGAGCCTAGGACTTAAATGGGTTGTCCTTAGATTTCTAACTTCTAACAATGATTGATTTCTGTGAGAAAGAGTCTTACTTTACATTTTTCGTAATGTTTATTACATATTAATTATGCCAAGTAGGAATATTTTATCATCATGAACCAATTTTGTAGATGTGAGTTGTAAATAACATTTTGTAAGCACCAAATGAACTGATGTCATTGATTCTGTAAGCTGCTTAGGAATTATATATGTTCAATAGTACAATCAGTTTGCAGATAACTTGACGTGCTGCTGCTCATTGTTATTGCAGCTCACACTTTTTTCGGGATTTGTCTCCTATCAAATGGTTCGGGATGCATATGATGGTACACTATCTGGAAATAGTCTTTCTAAGAATTGCCTTCTGTTTTTGTTCATTCGGAATTCTGCAAAAACCTAGTGCACCATCCATTAAATATTTTTCTGCTGTGTTATGCAATTGTGATGAAGGAGTTGATTTATATGTGGATATTTGACATTGGATTTTGTCGAAAAGACTTAATTTCTTATTAGTTTCAACAGAGAAAAGGTTACAAATAAATACACAAACCTAGGGCCTATCTTAGGTAACTTCTAAACTAGGTAAGGAACTAATTCTAGCAATTGAATACAAACCCTTAGAGCAAGGGATCCTAATCAAATAAAATATTTACAAATCTCTTAATTAAGGAAACAAATAACAAGGAAACATATCTCGGATCTCTGACACTCCCCCTCAAGCTGGTGCATGGATGTCCTCCATTCTCAGCTTGCCTACTAACTTCTGAAAGTCTTTACTAGGTAGTCCCTTGGTAAGTATGTCTGCAACTTGATTTCCAGTGGTTACATAGGGAGTACAGATTAAACCACTGTCAAGTTTCTCTTTTATGAAATGTCTATCCACTTCAACATGTTTTGTTCTGTCATGTTGAACTGGATTATGAGCTATGTTGATTGCAGACTTGTTATCACAATATAGCTTCATTGGTCCATCCAATTTCACCTTTAGGTCTTCTAAAATAATTTTCAGCCATAACAACTCACAAATTCCCAGTGCCATGGCTCGAAATTCAGCTTCTGCACTGGATCTAGCTACCACATTATGTTTTTTACTTCTCCAAGTAATCAAGTTTCCTCAAAAAAAGGTGCAGTAGCCTGAGGTTGATCTTCTATCAACTATTGATCCTGCATAGTCTGCATCTGTGTATGCTTCCAGAGTTAATTTCTCCCCTCTTTTAAACATAATCCCTTTGCCTGGTGTACCCTTCAAGTATTGCAAAATTTGAACTACAACCCTTAGATGAGATTCCTTAGGGTTATGCATGAATTGACTCACAACCCCAGCAGCATATGCTATATCAGGTCCGGTATGTGACAAATAGATGAGTCTTCCTACCAGTCTCTGAAATGAATTTCTGTCAAATGCCATATCATCCTCCTTTGAGTCTCCAAGCTTGTGATTGATTTCTATGGGTGTTGCTGTTGGTTTACATCCCTTTTTTCCAGTTTCCTTCAACAAATCCAAGGTATACTTCTGTTGAGATATAAAAATCCCTTCCTGTGAGTGTGCCACCTCAATACCAAGAAAGTATTTCAATCTGCCAAGTTCTTTCACTTCAAACTCTTTTACCAGGCATTTTTTCAAATCATCAATTCCTTTTGAATCATTACCTGTAACAATGATATCATCTACATACACCAACAATATAGTTACTCCCCCTAAAGAAGAGTGTTTCACAAACAGAGTATGATCGCCTTGGCTCTGTTTGAAGCCTTGTCCCAGCATTACCTTGGTAAATCTCCCAAACCAAGCTCTTGGGGACTGTTTTAGTCCATATAAAGCTTTCCTCAATCTACAAACATTCTGTCCAGTAGTATTCGAAGCAAATCCAGGTGGAATATCCATGTACACTTCTTCTTCAAGGTCTCCATGTAAGAAGGCATTTTTGATGTCAAATTGCTGTAGATTCCATCCTTGGATAGCTGATAAGGAAAGTAGGACCCTCACTGTGTTCATCTTTGCCACAGGTGCAAATGTTTCAAGATAGTCAATCCCATAGGTTTGAGAGTACCCTTTTGCCACCAATCTTGCTTTGTACCTTTCCAAAGTGCCATCTGACTTGTATTTTACAGTAAAAACCCACCTGCTTCCTACTGTTTTCTTCCCTTCTGGCAATCTCACTAAGTCCCAAGTTTTGTTTTTTTCTAGTGCATCCATTTCTTCCTTCATAGCCATTTTCCAGTTCTCATTTTCTAATGCCTCTAAAGCTGTTTTAGGAATAGTGATATCATTTAGGCTAGTAAGGAATGCTCTGTGACTTGGTGAAAGGTTTTTGTAGGTCATAAACAAATAGGAGGGATGTTTAGTGGTCCAGGTTCTTTTTCCTTTTCTAATGGCAATGGGAAATTCAAAATCAGAAACAGTGTTACCATGTTCAGAATCAGATATAGCACTGTCATTATCATTATGTTCAGAAGAAGTTTCAGAATGTACCTCAAATTGTATAGGAATAGGAGCAGGAGAAGGGGATGATTGAATTTGCATAGGCGCCTTCCTTCTTGAATAGGTCTTCAGGGGACAAGTAGTGTCTTGAATATTGGGCTGTGATATGTTAATGGCTGTTTGAGGAGTGTGAGGAGAAGATGGAGTAGGAATAGGTGGCTGTCTTGGATGTATTTTTATAGTAGGAATAGATGACTGACCAGAATGTACATTTGTAGGAAGGGGCTGAAGTAAAAAAAGGTCTGCTTCCTTATCTTCCCTAAAAGCTATCTCCCCCTGAAGATAAGGAATAGTAAAATAACTCTCCTTTTCAACAAAAGTAACATCAGCAGAGGTATAAAATTTTTTTGTAGGTGGGTGATAACATTTGTAGCCTTTTTGAGAGGAGGAATAGCCAATGAATATACATTTCAAAGCCCTTGGGTCAAGTTTACCTCGGTTTGGAGAGTGAATGTGAACAAAAGCAACACACCCAAATACCCTTGGTTGTAGATGAAGGGATGGACTGAAGTTGGGAAAGAATTTGACAAGGATTTGAAGAGGACTTTGGGATGAAAGGGTTTGAGAAGGCATTCTGTTTATCAGTGAAGTAGCAGTTAAGGCAGCTTCCCCCCAATATTTTTTAGGAACATTGTTTTAAAACAAAAGTGCTCTAGTCATAGCAAGGAGGTGTCCATTCTTTCTTTCTGCTACCCCATTCTGTTGGGGAGTATGTACACAAGATGACTCATGTATAATACCTTTGTCTAGGAAATAAGGTGACAAGAATTGATTAAAGTAATCTCTAGCATTGTCGGATCTGACTTTCTTAATTTCAGCCCCAAATTGAGTCTTAATCATGGTATAGAAAGTTTTAAAGGTAGATGCAACATTTGACTTTTGTTTCAGAAGATAAATCCAAGTAACCCTACTGCAATCATCTATAAAAGATACAAACCACCTAGCCCCAGTTATGTTAGGAATGGTAGAGGGCCCCCAAACATCACTGTGAATAAGATTAAAATGATGGCTAGTTCTTTTATTACTTGCTGGAAAAGAGGCACGTTTATGTTTTGCAAGCTCACAAACTTCACAATGAAATTCATCTAAATTTATTGTTTTACATAAAGAAGGAAACATGGTTTTCAAAAGTCTAAAAGGTGGATGACCAAGGCGAAAGTGATGTAGCCATATTTGGTCTTTATTGGCTGTAGAATTGGACAAAAAAGACAAAGATTGAGTATTCAAAACACTAGCTGGTCCACCAAGAACCTCAAGGTAGTATAGGCCTTTTATTTTCCTAGCACGCCCAATCATCCTCTTCGTTTCTTGCTCCTGAAAAATACAATGTGTTGGGTAAAACAGAACACTGCAATTAGTATCTTTAACAAGCTTCGGTATAGAGACAAGACTAGTAAACAGCTTGGGCACATGTAAAACATTTTTAAGTAGAAGAGTTTCACTAATAGCAATATCTCCTTGACCAGCAACTGTTACCATAGTACCATCTGCAACTGTAATTTTCTTGTTGCTAGGACAGGGTGTATAGGTGATGAAATTTAGAGAGGAATTGGTCATATGATCAGTGGCTCCTAAGTCTATTACCCAGGAGTTTTGGGTAGGTATGTGAGTGGATGCTTTCAAGGCATTAGAATTCTGAGAAGAGGAAGAGGATATACCTGAGAAGACTAGATTGCATGTACCTGTAGAGGATGGTTTCTCTAAAGATTCCAGAAGACTTTTCAATTTTTCCACTTCTTCTTGGTTGAACTCAACAGATTGTTCATCTGACTCTTTAGTCACTTGTCTGGTTGCAAAAGCCCTGTTCTGTCCCCTTGTTGGACCTCCTCTTTCCGTAAAATTTCTATTTGTTGATGGAGGCTTCCCATGTAGCTTCCAGCATTTCTCTTTGGTGTGACGAGGCTTTTTGCAGTAAGTACACCATAAGGAGTCCTTGTTCACTGCTCTTTTCATTTCTGGTCTGTCTTCAATATTTTCCAGACCCTCAGGAACAATTTTGGTAACCAAGGCTGAGCTCTCAACTTGAATATTTCCAACCATCATCACTCCTCTTCTTCCTTCTTCAGCACGAATAGTAGCAATAACCTCATTTAATGAAGGCAGATCTTCCTTCCCCAAAATCTGAACTCTCACTGCATCGAATTCAATATTTAGTCCAGCAAGGAAATCATAAATTCTATCTTTTTCGACAAACCTCTTTAGAGTTGCTGCATCCTCGCATCATCTGAATGCATTGGTAGTGGTCCATTTTCTGCCAGAGATTCTGCAGCAGATTAGAATATTCTGTAATGGATTTGTTTCCTTGTTTGGTGGCTGAAATCTTGCTCTTGATTTCATAAATCTGGGCAGCATCTCTAACTTTTGAATAAGTTTGTTTCACAGCCTCCCATATTTCCCTTGTTGTACTAAGGAACATGCAAGTGTCACTAATTTCGGGCACCACTGAATTCCACAACCAAGTCATGACTAATGAATCTTGTTCATCCCAAGCCTCAAATCTGGGATCTCTTTCCTTAGGACCAGTTCCAAGAAGGTGATTGAGTTTACCCCTTCCTTTGAGGAAAGTTCGCACCAATTGAGACCACTTAAGGTAATTTTTACCATTCAATCTATAGGGGGCTTGTATGTTTTGTAAATCACTTGTTGAATTAGAGTGACTTCCTTCACTCATAGTGTCTACTCGAGCAGTTTCAGTACTGCTTGAATCAGTCGTATCGACCATATTTTCTCAAGAGAAAAAAAGGGTAAAAAATACTGTCCAACAAGAACATTAAGGCCTAAGAAAAGAGTGGCTCTGATACCATGTCGAAAAGACTTAATTTCTTATTAGTTTTAACAGAGAAAAGGTTACAAATAAATACACAAACCTAGGGCTTATCTTAGGTAACTTCTAAACTAGGTAAGGAACTAATTCTAGCAATAGAATACAAACCCTTAGAGCAAGGGATCCTAATCAAATAAAATATTTACAAATCTCTTAATTAAGGAAACAAATAACAAGGAAACATATCTCGGATCTCTGACAGATTTAGTTATTTTGATCAACATTTGTAGAGAAACGTGACCATTAAGTCTGTAAACTTCCAGCTCATTTCATGTTGAGTAAGCTTGGTCTGGTTTAAAGGGTGCTAAAAAAGTAGATTGCCCAACTTATGTCTTGAACGGCCTATCCTTGGCTTTTGTTTTATTCTTAACGTGTTCTACATGCTTATATTGTACTCATCTTGTGTCATTTGCCTTTCTTTCTCAGCTGGGAGCTCTGGATTTGGAAGTCTTTTGTCATTTGGTCATTCCTCTGGCAAGAATGATCGACTTTACATGAAAGGTCCTGGAGGGCGTGGGGAAGTTGAAGTGGCTGTTTCAGGTGTCGTGGGTCAGTAAGAAATTCCTTCTTAGAAACTATCATCTAAATTTTCTCTCTTTTTTCTCAATGCTTATGTATTTTAGATGTTTCAACAAAATGTAAATTGACTGTGACCCATGTTTTTCAAGTTTAACATTTAAAAGCCAAGGTTTACCTTGTCCAATTCATCAACCATTATGTCAACTTCAAAGTGATGATGATTATTGTGGGGTATTGAGGACATTAGTTGATTGATCATATTAAGTGAGAGATGCATGCAAGTGTGAGTCAAATATTGAATCCATCTTTTCTTATCAGACCAAAGCAAGCAGGATTCAGGCCCCTTTTCACCCATCATATCAAAAAAGGGATTCGGACTTGGCTCAATTGTTCGTAAAGCGGCTTCTGCCGCATCTGTAGCAGCAAGGAATGCTTATGCAGCTGCTGCTTCCACTTCATCTTCTGATGAAGAGATGATACCTCTCAAATGCTGCTTAATGTCTATATCATTGCCCTGGGAACACGTTGCTTATGATCTTTTGTTCAAGGTAAGATCATATTTTTCTTAATTGCTTTTGCTGTGCACGCCGATGGCTGGGCTAACTTCTTTTTTCGGTTATTACCGAACTCAGGGTAGTCCTCCAGTGAACTTGTAAATGCGCCAAAACCTAGAAGGCATGAGTAGAAGAAGCTACCTGCGGGGTTGCAGAAGTGCAAATATGTCCAAGAAAGTTCCAACTTCCAGAACATGAAAGGGGAGTATCTAATCTTTATCCCTATAAATATTGGTGTTGGGTTGGGTGTTTTAAGGTTGTGATGGAAAAGTGTACATTATTAATTGTAAATACTAGTTTGTATCAGATTCTTTTACATTGCTAGTGAATGCTAGGGTCCTATCTCTTCTATGCCAAAGGCTGTCACTTAGCATTACTCCTTCCATTTTACACGGTGTTGTTTGTTTGCAGTATTTAGTTAGTTTTAAAAAGAGTCGGTGAAGGATGAGAACTCAAAAATCCATTTATTTGTGGCCTGCAAACATGGTTGTCTGTATTGACTGTATCCGTCGGTATGTACTGATTCCATCTTCATTTGGTGTCAAATTTTCAGTGTACATTAGCCCGTTTAGGTGTGTTTTTAGCCTGTTCTGACTAATATTGATTTGTAATTAGTTGGTAAAAGATTTTGATATTCTAAACTAAATTTTAGGCTTAAATATATGTCAAACCCCAAAGGTTATTTTACAACATCAAAAATTTAGTCTGTTAAAGTCTTGCATTGTTTTTTATTTGAATTTTTTGGTCACTCCTTTAGCCCTTTATATTTATAATTTTCTATTAATTTTATCCTTAAAAAAGTTATAAACATAAATGATTAATAAATTGTATTGAGCAATTAATGAGAAGTTTTTATTTACTTTTAAATATTAAAGGTAAAATTGATAGAAATTGTAATGTAAAGACCAAAAAACTTATTTCGCCGTTTTATAACTATTGTATCATCGGAAATTGTAAAATTAAAATATTTTATTGCGTATCAAATGATAAGTGTGTAACCGATATTTTAATTTTGATATAACTAAAGAATTTAAGGACTAAATTGAAAATGTGAAAACGAATTTTTAAGTCCTCAAATCTCTCTATATGTTTTAAACAATATGCCTAAGTTAAAAATTAAATTTATCAAATAGTTTTTAAGTGTTCTTAGAGATTTTCGAGTCATCGTTTCGAAACGGCCTTAGGCGTTTCGAAACAGTTTTGAAACTGTGAGTTCATGTTTCGGAGCGGGTATCGAAACGATTTCAATACTGCCAACCCGTGTTTCGAAACAAGTTTCGAAACGGCTTAAGAACCTCAAGATATCGTATCGAAACAACATCAAATGTTTCGAAACGGTACTCAATCAGATTTGAAAAATATGACCGTTGAATGTTTTTAACTGATTTTAAACAAGTCGTTAAGGCGTATCGAAACGATCTCATCCTGTTTCGATACGGTCCTTGACAGTGGCAAAATTGTTTCGAAACGAGTTTCGAAACGGCTCTTAGCGTATCGAAACATTTCTAACCGTTTCGATACGAGCTCTTTAATGCACGTCAACGACTCTTTCTATTTTGGTCTGTTTCGAAACAGGGTTGGGCGTTTCGAAACGGTTGGTTGCAGACTGCATTTATGGAGGGAAGATAACACCCCAACGACTTATTGATGAATGCATCAACCACAACGATTAGAATTCAATGAGAATGTATAAAAGGGACCTCTAAAAGCTTCAGCAACAACTATTGATCCTAAAGCAAACATCCAAACATCAAATCCAAGCATTTGTGCCTAAATCCATTTATTGTCTTGTAACCCCAATTGTATTTTTCATTCTTATAATTTCAATTGGGTTGAGTGCTTGTAATTGAGCTATATTGTGTATTGAGAGATACTTGTTTTAGCCAACAACTTCTTTGTTTCAATTGTGTGAGGATTTGGTCAAATTTTAGGTAGAAAATTTGACCGAAAATTGCAAGGGTTACCTCCTTAACCTAGAAAAGGGGAAGAACAATTAGTGGAATTGTTGCAAATCCTTAGTGAAGCTAAGGTAGTGGATGTAGAGTTCAATTGGAATTTGAACCACTCTAAAATTCCTTGTCTACCATTTTATTTGCAAATTTCACCACCAAGAACTTTAAAAATCCAATTCACCTCCTCTTGGTTTATTTCGATCATTCGATCCACTCAACAATTGGTATCAGAGCCTACCTCTTTGAATGATTAACAACCACAAGAGGAGTTCCTAGGACGAGTGTGATCATCCAAAAATCAAGATATGGCATCTACCTTCGGTTCGAGCATGTATGAGTCTCAATCCACTACAAAATCACCTTTCTTCAATGGTGACAACTATCCGTTTTGGAAGAATCGGATGCACCTCTTCATCAAGTCCAATGATTACTTGGTTTGGGATGTCATTGAAGATGACCCTTACATTCCATTGAAGCAAGATAGTGAAGGGAAGATGGTTTTGAAGAAGAAGATGGAGATGAGTGAAGAAGAGAGGAAGAAGATTCAAATAAATGACAAAGCTCTTCACATACTCTTTTGTTCTTTCGGTCCGGACATCTACTCCAAAGTCTCATCCATTGAGAGTGCCAAAGAAGTGTGAGATACTCTTGAGACCACCTATGAGGGAACCAACGATGTCAAAGAAACTAAGATTGGAATTCTCAATCTTAGTTATGAGAATTTTAAGATGGAGCCCGATGAGACGATGTCCAAGATGTTTGATCACTTCTCAACCATAGTCAATGAGCTTAAAGGATTTGGAGAGACTATACCGGAAGACAAGCTTGTCCGCAAGCTACTCTACTCACTTCCCGAATCTTGGGATGGGAAGAGAACGGCCATCATAGAAGCCAAAAACTTGAAGACCTTAAAACTTGATGAGCTAGTGGGTTCTCTCCTTACTCATGAGATTCTAAAGCAAGGAAGGGAAGAAGAGAAGAAGAAAGAAGAGAAAAGAGTAGAGAAGCTAGATGTGGAAAAGAAGAAGAAGATGGGAATAGCTCTCAAAGCTTCATTACTTGAGGAGAGCTCTTTTAGTGAGGAGGATGAGCTAGAAGAATTGGCTATGATAGCCTAACGATTCTCACGCTTCATGAGGTCCAACCGGGGAAGAAAAATTCAAAGAAAAATGTACTTCAAAGGTAAAAACAAAGAAGAAGCAAGAGATCAAATCATTTGCTTCAAGTGCAATAAACCCGGCCACATACGTTCGGAGTGCCCCCAACTCAAGAAGAAGAAGAAGCTCAAAGCCAAGCTTGCTACTTGGAGTGATGAGGAGTCATATGAGGATGACGAACAAGAAGTGACCAACCTTTGCCTCATGGAACTTGAGGAAGATTCCTCCATGGTAACATCTAACTCATCATCTTTAGATTTTACATATGATGAATTAAATGATGCATATGATGAGTTGCAAGAGGTCTATGATGAATTAGTTGAGAAATACAAGGAGTCAGTCATTAGGAATAAGAAAATTATTTCGGAATTAAATGATAAAAATGACTCACTTTCTCAAGCTAATTTAAAATTTGAGAAAAAGATTTTAGGGTTGAAAGATGAACTAAAATTCTTCCAAGATGAAAATGTTGACCTTAATAATCTTCTTTCTCAATGTAATAGTGAACACCAAAAGGTGTTAGATGAGCTTAACAAGCTCAAAGAGTCTTTTAAAAATGTTGGTAGTGTGAAGCATGAAATAGGTGAATCTTAAAAAACAAACCAACCTAAGAAAAAGACTAATAACTACAAACAAAGTAGCTTTCCTAGACATAGTAGAACTAAAAGGATTAGAAGCGTATGGGTTCCTAAGGAACTTGTAAAATCTAATAACATTGTTGCTATGTCATCTTGGATTCCTAAGGGAACCAAGTTATTGGGAGCTAACACTCGTGGACCCAAAATGATTTGGGTACCAAAAACATAAGTTTAATATCTTTGTTTGTAGGGGGAGCATTGCTACAAGGCCAAAGCTCAAAGTCAAAACTCATGGTACCTTGATAGTGGATGCTCGAGGCATATGACCGGAGACAAGAGTAGATTCATAGATCTAAAGCCAAAAAGTGGAGGAATGGTGACATTCGGTGACAACTCCAAAGGCCACATTAAAGGTATTGACTCCATAGGTAATCACTCTACTATTCTTATTGAAAATGTCTTATATGTCGATGGTCTTAAACATAATTTGTTGAGCATAAGTCAATTGTGTGATAAAGGATTTAATGTTTTATTCGATAAAAATGGGTGCAAAATTGTTGACATTAAATCTAATAATATTATGCTCATAGGTCATCGCATAGGTAACATTTACATGGTACATCTAGATGACATACATACATCTCATGCATGTTTAGTAGCTCAAAATGAAAATGATGCATGGTTGTGGCATAGGAAACTAGGTCATGCTAGCATTAGTGTTTTAGAAAAACTAGTTTCCCTTGATCTAGTTAGAGGTTTACCCAAGATTAAGTTCTCAAACGATAAAATTTGTGATGCATGCTCTAAGGGTAAACAACATAAGTCTTTTTTAAATCCATTAATGATGTTTCTACAAGTAGATGTTTACAACTTATCCATATGGATTTATTTGGGCCAATTAGGACTATGAGCTTGGGTGGTAAATCTTATGCATGTGTTCTTGTTGATGATTTTTCTAGATTTACTTGGGTTCTATTTTTAAGTACTAAAGACGAGGCTTTAGAAAAATTCATCACATTTTCAAAACTAACCCAAAATGATCTTGAACTTAGAATTTCTCATATTAGAAGTGATCATGGAACCAAGTTTCAAAATTTAGGGTTTGAAGAGTTTTTGAATGAAAATGGTATTAGCCACAATTTTTCGGCTCCTCGAACTCCTCAACAAAATGGGGTAGTTGAGAGGAAAAATAGAACTTTACAAGAAATGGCTAGAACCATGCTTTGTGAAAATAATTTACCTAAATATTTTTGGGCGGAAGCCACAAACACCGCTTGCTATATTGTTAACCGAGTAATGATTAGGCCAATTTTAAAGAAAACACCTTATGAGATTTTAAAATCTAAAAAGCCTAACATTAGCTATTTTCATCCTTTTGGTTGCAAGTGTTTTGTTTTAAATAATGGAAAAAGACAACTTAGGTAAATTTGATGCAAAAAATGATGAAGCTATTTTCATAGGATACTCTTTAACCTCTAAAGCCTATTGAGTATTTAACAAGAGAACTTTAGTAGTAGAAGAATCTATACATGTTGTATTCGATGATAACCTCCTTCCAAGGAAGTATTCTTGTGATGATGATGATGTAGGAATCATAAATGCCTTTGATGGAGAACAAACTTCAAAGGAGGATGAGATCCCAACAAAAGAAGAGGACACACAAGATCCACCTCTTGAAGCCTTGAAGGACTTGGCTCTTGAGGAAAAGGAAGTGAGCTACCCAAGGAAGTTCAACTATGTCAAAGATGGTGAAATCTTGGTTGATCCATCCAAGGGGGTAACCACTCGATCTTCTCTTAGACTAATGAATCATGTTGCATTTATCTCATGCATAGAGCCTAAGAATATAAAAGAAGCATTGAAAGATGATTTTTTGATTATGGCTATGCAAGAAGAGTTAAATCAATTTGAGAGAAGTAATGTTTGGACATTAGTTGATAGGCCTAGTAATCAATCTACTATAGGAACTAAATGGGTCTTTAGGAACAAACTAGATGAGAGTGGTAACATTGTGAGAAATAAAGCTAGACTAGTAGCACAAGGTTACACTCAAGAAGAGGGAATAGATTTTGATGAAACCTATGCACCCGTAGCTAGAATGGAAGCCATTAGGATGTTGCTTGCATATGCATGTTATCATGATTTCAAGCTTTTTCAAATGGATGTTAAAAGTGCATTTTTAAATGGTTATATAAATGAGGAAGTGTATGTGGAACAACCACCGGGTTTTGAAGACTCAAAATTTCCAAATCATGTTTTCAAACTCACTAAAGCTCTTTATGGTTTAAAACAAGCTTCTAGAGCTTGGTATGAAAGACTTTCAAACTTTTTAATTGAAAAAGGTTTTGAAAAAGGCAAGGTGGACACTACACTTTTTATAAAAAGGTATAAAAATGACATCTTAGTAGTACAAATTTATGTTGATGATATTATTTTTGGTTCTACTAACGAATGTCATTGCAAAGAGTTTGCTAAGCTAATGCAAGGTGAATTCGAGATGAGCATGATAAGGGAGCTCTCATTCTTTTTGGGACTCCAAATCAAGCAAAGGAAAGATGACACCTTCATCAATCAAGCAAAGTATATAAATGATATGCTCAAGAAGTTTGGCTTGGAGAATGCAAAGCCTCAAGCCACACCTATGAGCTCATCTACAAAGCTTGACAAAGATGAAGGAGGTAAGTATGTTGCCTCTAAGCTTTACCGTTATATGATTGGATCAATGTTTTACCTTACCGCAATTAGACCGGATATCTTGTTTAATGTTTGCTTGTGTGCTAGGTTTCAAGCTAGTCCTAGAGAGTCTCACCTTATAGCCGTTAAGAGAATCTTTAAGTACCTTAGAGATACTCATTGTCTAGGTCTTTGGTACCCTAGAGACTCCACCTTCAACCTTCATGCTTATTCAGATGCGGATTATGGGGGGTGTAAAATCGATAGGAAGAGAACTTCGGGAACTTGTCAATTCCTAGGTAGTATGCTCATATCTTGGTTCTCTAAGAAACAAAATAGTGTAGCCTTATCTACCACCGAAGCCGAGTACACATCCTTAGAGAGTTGTTGTGCTTATGTCCTTTGGATGAAGCAACAACTCTTAGATTATGATATTAAAGTTGAAACCATACCCCTTAAATGTGATAACACTAGTGCCATATGTTTGACAAAAAATCCCATCCAACACTCTAGAACCAAACACATAGAAATAAGGCATCATTTCATTAGAGATCATGTCCTTAAAGAAGATGTTGTTATAGAGTATGTTGACACCTTAAATCAATTAACGGACATATTTACAAAACCTTTAGACAAAGAGCGTTTTTGGTCCCTTAGGAGAGAGTTAGGTCTAACTAGCCTATCTTGACCTTTTAGGACATATTTTGTGCTTAAAATTGCTTGATCTTGTGAAATGCCATGTTTATGTGTTTTTACTCCTAATTTCATCCATGCCTATAGCTAGGGGGAGTATGTTTATGTTTGCACATGTTATTCCTGCTCATTCATGCAAGATAGGCCTTTAAAGATTTCATTTTTCTGCACTTTTAGAGCCTCATCTGCACTTCCAGGCCCAAGTGTATCGAAACGGGTCAACCTGTTTCGATACGGATGCTTTAAAATTCTATCTGAGAGAAGGATGGTTCGAAACGCCTCCCAAGGGTTTCAAAACGTTTTTGCTACTACCAAGGGGTGTATCGAAACGTGTTTCGATACGAGTCAACGGGGATTCGATACGATCAAACCCGTATCGAAACAATAAGCTGGAATTGAAAAGTCGGTCAACCTCGGTGCCCGCATTTCGAAACTGTCGACACCGTTCCGAAACGAGTTAGCGGACAACTTTATAGGGAGCTTTTAATGTTAAAGTTTTACTTTAATTAAAACTCCCCTCAAACCCTAAAACAATTTTCCCCTATAAAACCCTCTAAACCTCATTGTTTTTCACCAAATCTTGAGGGCTTTTACTCTTAAACACAAGTCTAAGCAAGCATCAACAACTTTGTGCAAGGATTTTCATCTATTCATCCAAAATCCCAATTTAAGGTATTTTTTCATCTTTTTCTTTTTCCTTCAATTTGTATTCGAATCTTAGGTTAGAAAATTTTAGTTTTGTATAGTTTATGTATTTTGATACTTGAGTTTTTCAAAACTTGTAATTTTTTTTTCAAAATCTTCAATTTTTTGATTCGAATATATAACTTTTCATTCATATTTTCTTTACTTTTTTTAAATTGTTTTTTTCACTTTAATGTTTTGTTTTGTTTTGTTTCTTTGTTTTTAAAACTTGTTTTTAAACCTAAGTGGGATTTACCATTGGATTGAATTAAGAAATTTCATGCATACACTTAAACTTGTTTTTAAATTGCTCGCTTTATGTTTTTAGGATGTCTATGGAGAACGTTAACAAAAAGCGTAAGACGGGTCAAACAAGTGATTCGAGTATTCATCTTAATCTCACCCAGCTGTTTCTCAAAAGTCTTCGGACTCAAGAGATGAGAGAGCGTTTCAATTATGTCAAGGAGTTTGGCGTTCGTCGTGAGCGTGTAGTTGACATCTCGTTTCTTGACTCCGAGCGCTTTCTCTTTCGTTACCTCCCCCGGTTACGAGAATGGGGATTCCTTGGCTTCTTGAGTATCTCAAATATTTGCTACAAGCACATGGTTCTTATCTTCTACTCAAATGCCCAATTTATTAATAGTGAAGACAACTCCGAAGTTGTTGGTCTTGAGTCTTCTATCTTGGGAAAGAGGATTGTCATTGACATCCCTTATTTAGAGACTACTTTTGGTCTTAAGAACGAAGAAATCAAGAATGATAGTCACTTTGGTTCTCACACCGGTTCGGTGCTTGCCTTGGATGCTCACGATAGATTCCTCCACTTGATAGTCTCGTGGTTTCTTCGCCCCTCCGGAGGTAAATTTTCTCACGTTCGTCAAGTAGATTATTTTTGGCTTGAATGTTTTCATCGTGGTGAGCGCCCTAATCTTGTTAAGATCATGTTTGCCGAGATAGTAAATAATGTTAAGCTCTGTGACACCGATGCACTCAAATCTTTCACTTATGGGACTGTTTTAAGCTACATCTTTGGAAAGCTTAATCTTGATTGCACCTATGACTCACCGGAACCCCGCAAGCAAAAACTTGGTGAATCTTCTCTCCGCAAGTCCGGATTTCAATATATCAACAATGGCCAATGGGAACGTGTTGATAGGGAAGCACCTCCACCTCAAGTTGAACCTCAACCACAAGCTCCAGTTGCGAACAATGAAGCTCTCACGGCTTTTCTTACCGAGCGGTTCAACACTTTGGACACTAACATGTCTAGAGGTTTTGGTGCTATCAATACACGCTTGCAATCCGTAGAGGATCGTCTCCTTGCAAATGAGAATCGACTCACATCCCTTGAGAATCAACACACATCTATGGACATGTCCTTCTCCACCTTTTATGGCCAATGGATGAATTTTCGTCGTTCTCAAGCCAAGGAAGATGATGATTCCATGGATGATGATGGTGACGACGGCGAGGCTTAGGATTCTCATGTCATCTCATATTAGCTATGCATATTAGGATTAAGTTTGCATCTTTATTTCCATTATGTTTTATAAACCTATGCTTTGATTTTATTTGAGATTATGCTTTGAACTTATTGTTTAAGATTTTTGTTTTGGATAATTGAATTTTATGAATTTAATATTATGTTTCTTGTTGCTTATTGATTATTGCTTTTAACCCTATCTATTCTCTATGAGCCTTGTTTATTATTTTTGATCTAACAAAAAGGGGGAGAAGTAATCTAAGAGCCAAAAATTCGATTTAAGTGTTTTTTAAGTTTTAAAACTTAGATTTAAATCCTTTTAAAACTTTAAAAAACTCATCTTAAATTGAGGGGGAGTTAGAATGTATTCAAAATTTTCAAAACTCTTAAAAATTCTAACTTTGGTTTTGTTATATCAAAAAGGGGGAGATTGTGAAACCGATATTTTAATTTTGATATAACTAAAGAACCTAAGGACTAAATTGAAAATGTGAAAACGAATTTTTAAGTCCTCAAACCTCTCTATATGTTTTAAACAATATGCCTAAGTTTAAAACTGAATTTATCAAATGGTTTCTAAGTGTTCTTAAAGCCAAACAGTGATTTTCGAGTCACCGTTTCGAAACGGCCTTAGGCGTTTCGAAACAGTTTTGAAACTGTGAGTTCATGTTTCGGAACGGATATCGAAATGATTTCAACACTGCCAACCCGTGTTTCGAAACAAGTTTCGAAACGGCTTAAGATCCTCGAGATACCGTATCGAAACGACATCCAATGTTTCGAAACGGTACTCAATCAGATTTGAAAAATATGACCGTTGAATGTTTTTAACTAATTTTAAACAAGTCGTTAAGGCGTATCGAAACGATCTCATCCCATTTCGATACAGTCCTTGAGAGTGGCAAAATTATTTTGAAACGGGTTTCGAAATGGCTCTTAGCGTATCGAAACATTTCTAATCGTTTCGATAGGGCTCTTTAATGCACCCCAACGACTCTTTCTATTTTGGTCTGTTTCGAAACATGGTCGGGCGTTTCGAAACGGTTGGTTGCAGACTGCATTTATGGAGGGAAGATAACACCCCCAACGGCTCTATTGTTGAATGCATCAACCACAACGGCTAGAATTCAATGAGAAGGTATAAAAGGGACCTCTAAAAGCTTCAGCAACAACTATTGATCCTAAAGCAAACATTCAAACATCAAATCCAAGCATTTATGCCTAAATCCATTTATTGTCTTGTAACCCCAATTGTATTTTTCATTCTTATAATTTCAATTGGGTTGAGTGCTTGTAATTGGGCTATATTGTGTATTGAGAGATACTTGTTTTAGCCAACAACTTCTTTGTTTCAATTGTGTGAGGATTGGGTCAAATTTTGGGTAGAAAATTTGACCGAAAATTGTAAGGGTTACCTTCTTAGCCTAGAAAAGGGGAAGAGCAATTAGTGGAATTGTTGCAAATCCTTAGTGAAGCTAAGGTAGTGGATGTAGAGTTCAATTGGAACTTGAACCACTCTAAAATTCCTTGTCTACCATTTTTATTTGCAAATTCCACCACCAAGAACTTTAAAAATCCAGTTCACCCCCTCTTGGTTTATTTCGATCATTCGATCCACTCAACATTAATGCTTTTAATGTTTTTCTGATTTTTTTAGTGTAAAAGTCATCATAAGATAATATTTGTTTATACATATTTTTAACCCTTTGAACATCTTGCATACAAGGCGATTGAACTCGAGTCTCCTATGATGAACATCATATGCCTTTTCATTGAGACTACTTGTTGGGTTCTAATATTCCACTAGTTTTAGATGATTAAATGAGTATAAATTTATAGTTGAGATTATTCACTTATCTTTTTATCTCTTACATGTCTTATTTTTCAAGTTTTAATCTCATTCATCAATTTATTCTCATCCAACAATTTAAAATTGGTGTAAAACTAAAAATCTATGTGTAACTAGAATGGAGTTATTAAATCTCCATCGAATTATATTCGTCCAATAATCTAATATCAGTGTAAAACTAAAAAACGTGTAACTAATTTTGTATTTTAAAATAAAAATAATAATTAAGTTGAGTTATTAAATCAAATAATAATTGTAAAAAGTTATGCATACATATAAATATATTTACATGTTGGAAGGCATAGGATGGGGTATGAAGAATCGGTATTGTCTCAACATCTTCACTCGGTGTGTTCTGTGGATGTTGATTATTTTTAGGATAAATTATATGAATGATAAGGTGAATTATACATATGCTCTCGTTATTTATGTATTTTATTAATTTAATTTTAAAAAAATTTAATCTTCCAATTATGTCGGGGAACAAACAAGATAAACTCAAATTGTTGCAACACTCGATCAGTTGAATAGCACTCAACGGTGAAATAACATACAAGAGGGATAAGTGCATGCGATATGTTTGATGTAGCAAACAAATCAGATGAGATGCAAACCATGAATTCAGCATACGAGTATAGTTACGCGAATTTCACACCGTATTTGTCTCAGTTGGGGAGAGGATGGGTATGAGTTTGGTGAGTGTGAAAGTAAAAAATCATACCACTAGTGGGTAGTGGATAGTTGATGGGTTTGAAACCTTACCGGCACCATATCCGCATGCCCCGCATCCGCCCGCCTTATAAATTTTGGACCATTTATGTTTGTAGACTTTGATTATGCCTTTTATTTTGGTGTTTTATGTACCTAAGATATTGGTTTGTTTTAAAATCTACGTTAATCTTTAAGTTTGTAGACTTTGAGCTCAATTAATTTAGTTTGAAAAAATAATGGTCTATAATCGAGCTTGAATTTATTATTTAAGATCGAGCTTGGATTAATCTTGTTGTAATTTTGTAATATGTGTGGTTAAATAGAATTTATACATAATGTAAATATGCTTTAGTTAAGTTAGCTATACTTAATTAATTAGTTATAATTAAGTAGAATTTATACCTATGAAAATGTGCTTTACTTAAGTATGTGAAGTTGCACTATTCTTTACAAAAATATATGGTTTATTTTTACATAATTCGATATTAGTGGTTGTTTGTAGGCGAATATGGGTTAAGTAGTGGATGTCCAATTGGGTACTAAGTGTGGGGATGGATTTGAGAATGTATCCACGTGGCGGGTGTAGATTTAAAAATTGTACCCACCATAAGTGATGTGTATAAAAATTTTAGGTGAATATAAGAATAAGGAGGAGGCATCTACACCCGCCCTGCCCGTTTTTTATCCCTTCTTGTCACGCTTTTTGATCTTGGTATCTTCATGCTCATTTGATATATTTCAATGACTTAAATCATGCCCCACCTATTGAACACGAAAAATATTACAATTTCACACGTTGAAATCATAAATATAATATGAAATAATAAATCAAATTAGTTTTTAATGAGGGGAAAACTAAATGGGCCTCTGCCGGTGACTTTGGGACGCAGAAAGGGTAACTAATACCACGCCTATAACTGTAACAAAAAAAGACGTCCTCCGATAGTGTTTTTTGTTGGTTAGGTGGGTCTACAAAAGACGTCAAGGTGTTGATATTGATGCGACCGTTGTTAAATCAGTTTGGTACCTTGTTGAGCAACATGAAGCATACAATATACCGGTTGTCCTCAGTCATACCAGCCATAACATCACTCCCAACTAAGAGACCTATGTTTCTAGAGTGATCCTACACTCACCAAGTCTTCATCTCTCTATCAATGTTGGCTACAACTTACAACCTCCGACAATCTGGCACATGTTAGAAACCTAGCTTGTTTAATGTACACTCAAGTGGCCTCTGGGAAAGCCACACCAACGTGGTTATTTTGAAAATAGTTTGAAACATGTTTCGCTTCTAATTGGGTTCGGGTTGGGTCGGATTTTTTCACCCTAAAACTCGAACCCGACCCGAACCCGAACCCGATTTTTTATAAAAATACTCGACCAGATCGGGCCGGGTCGGGTCCGGGTACCGTGCCTATCCCTACCCTAGCTGCCTATGTTTTTTCTAAGATTTTTTTCTTTCATCATTTTTTTAAGATTCTTTTTCTTCTTGGTGGTTTAGAAGGGTGGGGTCGTAAGCCTTTGGCCAAACAGTTGTCACCTATGCTTTGCTATAATTTTTATTGTGTTCTCATCCGTTTTTTTTTCTTTTTTTATCTTTTTAGTTTTCATTTTTTTATATATTTGAATTTTTATGTGATTTGGTTATGCTATTGTAGCACACTTTCTTTGCTCTTATGACATATTTTTTTCTCTTTTTAAAGATTGAATTTGTCGCCCCCTCTCTAGTTGACGATTATTTGATTATCATGCTAATATACCTCTGTTTATTACCCTCGTACTGGTTCTCTTGTATTGATAGACCATCGTAATAATCAAAGATAGTTCGTGGTTGAGTTGTGATAAAGCTAGTTTTGTGCTATCATTGTTACATGCATTTTTATGTTAGTGTTGGTCTTGTTTATCATCCACTGACAACAGTGGTGTTTGCTTATCTATCATTTTTTGAGTTGTATGGTTAAGTTTTAACCCTTTACTCGTATGATCTAATTTTATGCTTTAGTGACTAGTTTGTGTGTACTTTAATAATTTTAGAAAACAATCACTAAATAATGTAATTAGCCTACTCTAGTTTTGTACTCCTCAAATAACTTTATTGTATTTTTTATTTATTTATTTATTCGAAAAAACTAATATTATTTATCAAAAAGTTAACCCGAGACAACGTGAAGTAAACATCTACTATTGTTGTACCTCCACCAAACTTTCTTGAAACACCCCACCCTCGGAGACATCACCTCCACGCCACACTTCGACATTCCCCTGAGGGCTTACCTCCAAGAACGACGAAGTCCCTGGAGTCCAAAAAGTCTTAGAGACCCGTAAGCCCCTGAGGTAGAACCCCCAGAGCTCCTGGCCTCCGCGCCATCATCCTCACGCTACACTCCATGCATCACGGAGCCCGAACGCTCCTATACCTCCAGACCTATCAACACCTGGAGGCCACCACACTCGGCCAGTGCACCAGAAAAAGACATCCATCAAGTTTGACTGAGCTCGCAACCTGATAGCCGAGCTACAACTTGTCAGCCCATCAATAGCTATCGCTAGGCCTGGCACAGTCCTGTCAACCATCATTTCATCTACAACTACAAGGGGATATAAATACCGCAAGACCGAAGACAAAGGGGACGCCCATATGATTAGGCTTCCCCAATTCTTTACAAGGGATATCATCGCCCATCTCTTTCTCTCCTCTCCTAAATAGTCTCAGCCACCGGCTCTTGGCCCCAAGTCAGCCATGGGTGAACCGCCAAGTTCAACGACCAACCACAGTCCTCTGTGACTTTCAGCTCGTCTCCCGACGAGTGAACCACTCATCGTCGGCCCCACACCTACCGTCAGCCACCATCTCCACCTCCATGTTTGGTGTCGCCCAAAATCAACATAAAAATTTGGTGCGGTGAGCGTAGACAACTTTTTGATCAAGAGAATCAGTTGTGAAGTCTTTCCCAATTCCGAGTCATTCCGAATGCAAAAGAAAAGGAAGCAAACAAGATGGATCAATAATCTCTCACCAACGACATTCGACACTGTGGAATCGACAGGGCGACAGCTCTTCACCAGACATGATGAGAACAATAAGTTGAACCCTGGTATGGCCTCATCGTCCGGTGAAAGTTTGAGACCACTCAAACCATGAGGGAAAGGCTAGCTTAAAAAATTTGTGCCTCTCGGCCAACTACACAAAGCCAGCCCCTAACAATGTCGCCAGCAAAAGCAAACAGTTGCACCTCGTACACGCCCACCTGCAGACCACACTGTGAGTGTGCGAAGCGAGGATCGAAAGAAGTGTCAGCCTCCGACTTCATGAAAGGTGTCCTTGGCGTAGGGATAGAGGAGCATCAACAGGAGTTGGAAGAATCCATCTGGCCTTTAGGAGATCTATGAGCAACCATGCTTGGCATGTTCGAGAGGCACTAGAAGACTAACGTCTCCACTCTCCTTCATATTGCCCAAGGAGCCCTAATAACCGCCGAAAATTGGAATGAAAAGTGGGATTCACACGACAACAAACTATAAACCGATGTTTCTCTCCATCAAACAATCTCCGCTACACAAACGTTTTTTTGGTTTAAACCTTCAAGTACAGGGGGATACCCCTTATTGTTTGAACAACCTGAGAACTTGGTATAGTCCCGAAAGTAGTATTTCAACTACTTGAATCTACAAATATCTCAGTGATTACACACTTACTTAAATAATAGTGTAATACTTGAATTTTGTCCGGGTACCCATATATATACATACATGTCTCTAAAAATAAAGCCAAAAAATAATAAATAAATAAATAAACCCTTAAATAATAATATGAGTCAAAATTCCCCTAATGTCTAAGTTTACATCATAAAAATCCCAAAAATCCTTAAAAAACAAAGGCCCAATTCCAAAGCCCAATCCCAAAATTTTACAGCTCACTTGAATCAGCAAACACAAAATTCATCCTAAAACCCAAAATTTTATAGCCCCTTCCCCTTCACTTGGATCAGTCCCCTGATGACATCAATGCCTACATCACTATAAATATAAGAGAGAGAAAGCTTTGTCAAACAATTAATGACCCATAATTAATCATAACCAATAATAATAATAATAATAATAATAATAATAATAATAATAATAATAATAATAATAATAATAATAATAATAATAAACGAAGAGAGAGGTTACCTCGATAACCGAATCGATCAGAGGAATGGGAAACGTCGTCAAAAGCTCAACGGTCGCTACTACCGGGAAGCTTGACTTGTCGCCGAGAAACACACCAAAATCTGAAGTTGAGCCGTTCAAGAGTTGCAACGCCGTTGTGGAACTGAACCGACGCGTCGAAAGCCGAACCACTACTGGAGAAGCTGAATTCGCTGCCAGAGAGGACGGCCGAACGTCGCCGAAGATGCCGCGAACCAAGCTGGAAGGTATATCACTTCTTCCGATTCCTTTTTTTCTGCAAAAACCACAAAAACAAGTTAGATCGAAAAATAAATAAAGGGAAAATGGAATGAAAAGAGAGAATCATAACTTATATCTCTTGGCGGCCAGAGTTGTTAGAGATTTGGTGTAGTCGAAGACGATATAGGCTCGGGTAGAGTAGTTTAAGCCGGAGAAGTTGGGCGGTTCAGTTGAAACGGGGGTTAGATTTAAGCTTAGGGTTGAAAACTAATTTTTTTTTGGGTATTTAGGGTTTCGATAGTGGCAGACGATTTTAGGTATGATGGCCAATTGTTGTCGAGAAAGGGTAGAGAGAAGGAGGGTTGAAATAATATGGGATATGAAGAAAGAAGAACAAATTTCTGCCCAAAATGGGTTTAAATACCCCAACTGAAACACGTCGTTTTGATGTCGGGTCGAATCTTAGGATCCGTGCCCTTCTTTTCAGATCCTTATATATTTGGCCCCTTGTTTTTCTTTTCTTCCATTATAGTCACTTTGTTTGTAAATTGGCACTCAAGTTTTAATAGAAGTTCAATCTAGTCCATGTTTTTGTTAATTGTTTAATTTATTTAATTGTTTTTAATGAATTTCTTGTATGCATATTTTTAAAATATACATGTAGCATGCTTGTTTAGGGGAATCTAATTCATCTTGTGTAATAAAATTAGAGCCTTTTAGGACTAGGTTCTCTAATTAAATCTAATTAATTTGATAGGAAATGACATCATAGTAAATGAATGCATGTTGAATAAAGCTTAAATATCCTAAGTTGATAAGTATCACATTGCAATGTGATGTTAATCAATGGGATATTTAAGTAAGAAATTCTCTGATTCATTTAAACATAGAAAATAGAAATTACTTGTAGCTAGTTTAATAAAAATGGAATTAGGATTAAATAATTAGTGACATTAATAATATGAATATTATTAATTTAGGACAAATATGGGCAGTGCCCTAATTTTTTGGTGTTATCACATAGGTCCTAAACTTGATAATATTTGTAGATTTTTAATTAATTAAATCAATAGAGCCTTAATTAGGTTGTACATAAAAATGACAAGACAATAATCGAGCATACATTAAACCTTTTGTGTTGAGATACATTTTGAATATAAATTGAAGTGTCCTAATGTATTTGGACGTTTCAAAATTTATATTCGTCTAAAATGTATTTTCTTACAAAATGATATCCTCATTCGAAATGGAATCTATTTAACAATTAAAGATTTAATTTAATTCAGACTAATGTTCAAAATGCCAGAATTCCATACGGAATTAATAAGGCACTGATAACGGGCGTTGTAGAGGTGCTAACCCTTCCCTACACGTAACCAACTCCCGAACTCGAATTTTAAGAATCTCTGGTCCATTTTTATGGTGTCCGGTATACCAAAGTGACCAATGGCGACTCCAAAACGATTTTAAAGAATATATAAAGGAAATTTGAATTAAAATGGAAAAAATCTAATTTCAAGATCAAATTAAAATGGAAAAACCTCGATTTCCAAAACTCAAATCGTTAGGTTGTTTTTCTACAGCTTGGCGACTCCGCTGGGGGCATAATTGAGAGTTAGACCTATTAATTAATTTCACGTGGCATTTTGGCATTTTAAACAATAATATGAATTTAATTTTTTCTAAAAGAATTGTTGGATGGATTTTTAGAGGAAATGAGGTATCTTTTTTGTGTATGATATATATGTCATGCATGCATAAACCCTTGACCCGGGGTTTTCACCCTTAAGTAGGAGAAAGACAATATCCAACGTGATGCTCTCCAGCTTCGAGTGCAAATTTTTGTCTTTTTCCAGTATACTAACCCCATGCATCGTAGAGCACACGCCTCCGTTATAAGAGACCTATACTACCGAATCGATGTGTTATTGTCGCAGTAGATGGTAACGGCAGTTCAAGAACCAAGAGTCTAGAACAAAGCCCATATTCTATTTTTAGAAGCCCACCCCGCTAGAGCTAGACAAGGTCCTATTACATGTGTTGCTGGTTTAAATACATTTCTCTGGTTATTTTCTTTGCTGAATATTATGTTCTTTTTGTGTCTATAATTTGTTTATTTGTTTTCCATATTAATTCACAATAATGACACTGTTTTTTGTTGTTGTTTTTTTTTGTCTTCTTTTTATATGTATGACATCATTTTGCATACTTAGAGATATCGATTTGAGGGTTAGCCAAGTTAGGCAGTATTCAAAATGGACAAAGAGTTCTATAGACAAGGAGAACACAATACGACGGTGTGGACCCAGTTAGAGAAGACTCAATTCAAGAAGGATAAGTATCTATGAGAATGACGTGTCAGGGTGCAAGCAGCCACAAGAAACAGCATGAAGAGGTTAAAAGCGAGTGAGAGAGAAGATTTGGGAATTAGTGGATTTAAACGACCGGATTGAACATAAATTAAATGGAGAGCAAGCTTTGAGTCCAAAATTGTCATCAGAAGTTCCAAAGTTGGGGAAAGTGACCAAAGGGATACCATAATGGAGAAAAGTCAACTTTTTTTAGCAAGAAGATGAAAGAGCTGGAAAAGAACTGTGAAACTAATAAATTGATTTTGATATAACAAAGGATTTAAGGACTAAATTAAAAAAGAGAAAATGACTTTTTAAGTCCTCAAAACCTCTCTATGTGTTTAAAAAAATGTCCAAGTCAAAACTTTAACTTATCTAAAATTTTCTAAGTGTTTACCAAGCCAAAATAGTGATTTTCGAGTCACCATTTCGGAACGGCCTTTGGGCGTTTCGGAACATTTTGAAACTGTTAACCTCTTTTTCGGAACCAGCCTTCCCGTTTCGATACGGGTGTATGGAAACAGGTCTTTATGTTTCGAAACGGATGAAGAACAACAGAACGATTTGAACCGTTTCAATACGACAGTATCGAAACGAACTCAAACGTTTCGAAACAGATTTCAAACTTGGTTTCAAAATATGATCGTTGAAGTTTTATAATTGATTTTAAAGATATAGTTAAGGTGTATCAAAACACATCAAAGATGTTTCGATACAGGTTTTAACAGTGGCAAATTGTTTCGAAACGGGCTTCAGCACGTCTCGGAACATGCTCTTAGTGTATCGAAATGATCGTGTCCATTTTGGTACGGCCTATTTATTACACCCCAACGACTATTTCTATTTTGGTCTGTTTCGAAATAGGGTCGGGCGTTTCAGAACGGGTAGTTGCAGACTATATTTATGGAGGGAAGATAACATCCCAACAGCTATAATAATGAAGGAAACAACTCCAACGTATAGAATTCAATGAGAAGGTATAAAAGGGACTTCTAAAAGCACCACCAACAACTATTGATCCCAAAAGAATTATCCAAACATCAAATTCAAGCAATTGTGCTAAAATCCCATATTTTCTTGTAAACCCCAATTGTAGAACTTTGTATTTCCAATCTTATTTGTTCAATTGGGTTGAGTTCATGTAAAAAGGGCTACATTTGTATTGAGAGATACTAGTTATTAGCCAAAAACTTCTTTGTAACCTTTGAGTGAGGATTGGATCAATTTTCGGGTAGAAAAATTGACCACTTTGTAAAGGTTTCCTCCTAAGTCTAGAAAAGAGGAAGATCAACTAGTGGAGTTGTTGGAAAATCCTTAGTGAAGCTAAGGTAGTGGATGTAGAGTTCAATTGGAACTTGAACCACTCTAAATCTATTGTCCAGCAAATTTTCATTTTCCACTCCACTTCCAAAATTTGTAAAAATCCAATTCACCCCCTCTTGGCTTAAATTGATTCTTCGATCCACTCAACAATTGGTATCAGAGCCTACCTCTTTGAAAGATTAACAACCACAAGAGGAGTTCCTAGGAGAGTGTTATCTATTCTAAAGACAAGACATGGCATCTACTTCAACCTCCAACCTCTATGAGTCACAATCAACCACTAAACCACCCTTCTTCAATGGGGACAACTACCCATATTGGAAGAATCGAATGCGTCTCTTTATCAAGTCAACGTATTACATGGTTTGAGATGTAGTGGAAGAAGGCCCCTACATTCTGGTTAAGAGAACCGATGAAGGAAGACTAGTTCTGAAAGTAAAGTCGGAGATGACCGAGGAAGATAGACGAAAGATGCAAGTCAACGATAAAGCTATACATATAATTTTTTGTGCACTTGGTCCAGATATCTACATAAAGGTTTCATCTATCAAAAGCGCAACGGAAGTGTGAGACACTTTGGAGACGACTTATGAAGGAACTATCGATGTGAAAGAGACAAAGATTGGGTTGCTAAACGTGAGCTATGAGAATTTTAAGATGGACCCCGATGAGAGCATCTCGAAGATGTTTGATCGGTTTTCGATCATCGCCAATGGCCTTAAAGGATTCGGTGAAGTAATTCCCGAAGATAAGCTAGTGAGGAAGCTTCTATACTCTCTCCCGGAGTCTTGGGATGGTAAGAGGACGACTATCATTGGAGCAAAAAATTTGAAAACTTTGAAGCTTGATGAGCTTGTTGGGTCTCTTCTTACACACGAGATTATGAAGCAAGGAAGAGAGGAAGAGAAGAAGGAAGAGAGAAGGATAGAGAAGCATGAGGTAGAAAAGAAAAATAAGCTAGGAGTTGCTCTTAAAGCCTCTCTACAAGAGGAGAGCTATTCTAGTGAGGAGGAAGACTTTGGGGAATTGACTATGATAGCCAAATGATTCTCACGGTTTATGAAGTCCAACTGAGGGAGAAAATTTCAAAGAAATATGGACTTCAAGAACAAAAGCAAAGAAGAAGAGAGGGACCAAATCATTTGCTTTGAGTGCAAGAAGTCGGGTCACATATGTTCTTATTACCTTTAACTTAAGAATAAGGGCTTTGAGAAGAAGAAGAAGCTCAAAGCCAAGCTTGCTACTTGGAGTGATGAGGAGTCATCCGAGGATGAGGAACATGAAGTGTCCAACCTTTGCCTCATGGCTCTTGAGGAGGATTCCTCAATGGTAACCTCTAACTCATCTACTTTTGATTTTACATTTGATGAACTTCAAGATGCTTATGATGAGTTGCAAGAGGTATATGATGAGTTGGTTGAGAAATACAAGGAGTCGGTTTTAAAAAATAAGAAAGTGATTTCGATTTTAAGAACCCAAAATGACTCCCTTTCTAAAACCAACTCGGAATTAGAAAAGAGGGTCTTGGTTTTACAAAATTCCTCAAATGAGTTTGAAAAGAAATCAAATTATTTAAATGACCTTCTTGAGAAATACCATGTTTACCATCTAGAGGAGGTGAGTAAACTCAAAGCTTCTCTAACCAATGTTGGGAAAAATCGTTTTGAAAAAGCATATTCTTCAAAATCCCAACATGTGAAGAGAAACTTTGTTGACCACAAACAAAGAGGCTCCCATAAGTATCATAAGAACAAAAAGGTTAGAAGTGTATGAGTTCCTAAGGAACTTGTAGTTTCTAACAATATTGTAGCCATTTCATCTTGGATTCCTCAGGGAACCAAGTATTTGGGAACTAACACTCATGGACCCAAAATGATTTGGGTACCAAAAATCAAAGTTTAACTCTTTGTTTGTAGAGGGAGCACTGCTACAAGGCCAAAGCACAAAGCCAAAACTCATGGTACCTTGATAGTGGATGCTCGAGGCACATGACCGGAGACAAGAGTAGATTCATGGATTTAAAGCCAAAAAGTGGAGGAGTAGTGACGTTTGGTGATAACTCCAAAGGCCACATTGAAGGTATTGGCTCCATAGGTAATCACTCTACTATACTTATTGAAAATGTTGTGTATGACAATGGTCTAAAACACAATTTATTGAGCATTAGTCAATTGTGTGATAAAGGGTTTAATGTTTTGTTTGATAAAAATGGGTGTAAATTGTTGACATTAAATCAAATAAAATAATGCTCATTGGTCATCGCATAGGTAACATATACATGGTGCATCTAGATGACATTCATTCATTCCATGCTTGTTTTGTTGCTCAAAATGAAAATCATGCATGGTTATGTCATAGGAAACTAGGACATGCTAGCATTAGTGTTTTAGAAAAATTAGTTTCCCTAAATCTTGTTAGAGGTTTACCCAAGATCAATTTCTCAAATGATAAAATATGTGATACATGCTCTAAGGGTAAACAACATAGATCATCCTTTAAATCCATTAATGATGTTTACCCAAGATCAATTTCTCAAATGATAAAATATGTGATACATGCTCTAAGGGTAAACAACATAGATCATCCTTTAAATCCATTAATGATGTTTCTATAAGTAGGTGTTTACAACTAATTCATATGGATCTATTTGGGCCAATTAGGACAACTAGCTTGGGTGGAAAATCATATGCTTTTGTGCTTGTTGATGATTACTCTAGATATACTTGAGTTCTCCTTTTAAGCACCAAGGATGAGGCTTTAGAAAATTTCATCACATTTTCAAAATTAACCCAAAATGATCTTGAACTTAAAATTTCACATATTAGAAGTGATCATGGAACATAATTTTAAAATATGAGTTTTAATGAATTTTGTAATGAAAATGGGATTAGCCATAATTTTTCGGCTCCTCGAACTCCTCAACAAAATGGGGTAGTTGAGAGGAAAAATAGAACTTTAGAAGAAATGGCTAGGACTATGCTTTGTGAAAATAATTTACCTAAGTATTTTTGGGCGGAAGCCACTAACACTGCTTGCTATATTATTAACCGAGTAATGATTAGGCCTATTTTAAAGAAAACTCTTTATGAGATTTTAAAATCTAAAAGCCTAACATTGGCTATTTTCACCTTTTTGGTTGCAAGTGTTTTGTTTTAAATAATGGAAAAGACAATTTAGGTAAATTTGATGCAAAAAGGGATGAAGCTATTTTTCTAGGTTACTCTTTAAACTCTAAAGCCTATCGTGTGTTTAACAAAAGAACTTTAGTTGTAGAGGAATCTATTCATGTGGTTTTCCATCATAACCTCCTTCCAAAGAAGGAATCTTGTGATGATGATGATGTAGGAATCCTTGATGCTTTTGATGGAGGAAAATCTTCAAAGGAGGGTGAGATTCCAACTAAAGATGAAGATGCACAAGATCCACCTCTTGAAGCCTTGAAGGACTTGGCTCTTGAGGAAAAGGAAGTGAGCTACCCAAAGGAGTACAACTATGTCAAAGGTGGTGAAATCTTGGGTGATCCATCCAAGGGGGTAACTACTCGCTCTTCTCTTAAAATGCTTAATCATGTTTCATTTATCTCATGCATTGAGCCTAAGAATATTAAAGAATTTTTAAAAGATGATTTTTGGATTATGGCCATGCAAGATGAGTTAAATCAATTTGAGAGAAGTAAAGTGTGGACATTAGTTGAAAGGCCTAGAAATCAATCTACTATAAGAACTAAATGGGTATTAGGAATAAACTAGATGAGAGTGGTAACATAGTGAGAAACAAAGCTAGGCTAGTTGCTCAAGGTTACACTCAAGAAGAAGGAATATATTTTTGATGAAACCTATGCTCCCGTAGCTAGAATGGAAGCTATTAGGATGTTGCTTGCATATGCATGTTATCATGACTTCAAGCTTTTTCAAATGGATGTCAAGAGTGCATTTTTAAATGGCTTTATAAATGAAGAAGTGTATGTGGAACAACCACCGGGTTTTGAAGATCCAATTTTTCCAAATCATGTTTTTAAATTGTCAAAAGCTTTATATGGTTTAAAACAAGCTCTTAGAGCTTGGTATGAAAGACTTTCAAGTTTTCTAGTTGGAAAAGGTTTTGAGAAAAGAAAGGTGGACACAACACTTTTTATTAAAAATAATGGCAATGATATATTAGTAGTTCAAATTTATGTTGATGATATTATTTTTGGTTCTACTAATGAATTACTTTGTCAAGTTTTTCTTAAGTTGATGCAAGGTGAATTTGAAATGAGCATGATGGGGGAGCTCTCATTCTTTTTTGGACTCCAAATAAAACAAATGAAGGATGACATCTTCATCAATCTAGCTAAGTACATCAAGGATATGCTTAAGAAGTTTGGCTTGGAGAATGGAAAGCCTCAAGCCACACCAATGAGCTCATCTACAAAGCTTGACAAAGATGAAGGAGGTAAGTGTGTTGACTCTAAGCTTTACCGCTCTATGATTGGATCTTTGCTTTACCTTATCGCAAGTAGACCAGATATATTGTTTAGTGTTTGCTTGTGTGCTAGGTTTCAAGCTAGTCTTAGAGAGTCTCATTTTATAGCCATTAAAAGAATCTTTAGGTACCTTAGAGATACTCTTTGTCTAGGTCTTTGGTACCCTAGAGACTCAACCTTCAACCTTCATGCTTATTCGGATGCGGATTATGGGGGATGTAAAATTGATAGGAAAAGTACTTCGGGAACTTGCCAATTCTTAGGTAGTATGCTCATATCTTGGTTCTCTAAGAAACAAAATAGTGTAGCTCTATCTACCACTGAAGCCAAGTACATACCCTTAGGGAGTTGTTGTGCTCAAGTCCTTTGGATAAAGCAACAACTCTTAGATTATGGTGTTAAATTTGAAACCATACCCCTTAAGTGTGATAACACTAGTGGTATATGTCGAACCAAAAATCCCATCCAACACTCTAGAACTAAACATATAGAAATAAGACATCATTTCATTAGAGATCACGTTCTTAAGGAAGATGTTATTTTAGAGTTCGTAGACACCTTAAATCAACTAGCGGACATCTTTACAAAACCTCTAGATAAGGAGCATTTTTGGTCCCTTAGGAGAGAGTTAGGTCTAACTAGCCTATCTTGACCTTTAAGGATCTGTTTGTGCTTAATTTGCTTGAATTCTTGCAAAATGTCATGCTTATGTGTTTTTAATCCTAATTTCATCCATGCTTATAGTTAGAGGGAGTATGTTTATGTTTTTACATGTCTCTCTTGTTCATACATAGCATTTATGCATCTAGGACATATTAGAATTCAATTTTTCTTCAATTTAGAGCCTCATATGCACCTCCAAGCCTAGGCGTATCGAAACGTGTCAATTTGTTTTGATACAGGTACCTTAAAAGAGTGGTTTATGACCAGGGTGTTTTGAAACACCCAAAAAGGTTTCAAAACATTTTGCCTCTGCCAAATATTGTATTGAAACGGCCCAAAAGCGTTTCGATATGGGTTACCATGTGGGATTCGTTACGGTCAAAGCCGTATCGAAACGATCAACATGATTCGAAACGAAAGTCAACGTTTCGGTACGACCTTTCAGAACGATCGTGCATGTTCTGAAACACGCATTTGGACAACTTTTTAAGAGCTTTAATTAATAAAGTTTGCTTTTCATTAAAACTCCTAAAAACCCTAAACTTGATTTTCTCTATAAAAACCCCTCTAAACCTCATTGTTTTTCATCAAATCTTGAGGGCTTTTACTCACAAACTAAAGTCTAAGCAAGCTTCAACAAATTGGTGCAATTTCTTCCATTAATTCATCCAAAAATCCCTTTTTGAGGTATTTTTCATCCTTTTCTTTTTCCTTTAATTTCATTCGTATCTTAAGTTAGAAATTATTTTTTTTATAGTTTATATGTTTTGCAACTTGGATTTTTCAAAATTTGTAAAAAAATTCAAAATCTCAAAGTTTTTGATTCGAATATATTTGTTTTTACTTGAATTTTTTTACTGTTTTTCAAAAGTTGTTTTCTTCTTCAATTTTTTTTGTTATATGTATATATGTTTTTAAAGTGTTTTTATTTAACACCTAAATGGGATTTTTCATTGGATTGAATTAAGGAATTACATGCATACATTTAAATTTTGATTTGCTTGCTTTATGTTTTTAGGAATTTCATGGAAAACATTAACAAGAAACGCAAGACGACTCAAACGGGTGAAGCTTCATCCCAGGCGAACATCTGTCCTAACCTCATCCTCTTATTTCAAAAGAGTCTTTGGAATCAAGAGACTAAGGATCGTTACAAAATTATCATGAATTTAGCCGTTCTCTGAGAGCATGTTATAGATATCACGTTCCTTGACTCCGAGCATTTTGAATTCCGCTACCTAGCTCTCTTGCGAGAATGGAGCTTCTTGTCCTTTTTGAGCATTCTGGACATTGTCTACAAGCATATGGTCCTTCTTTTCTACTCCAATGCCGTTCTTATTGATAATGAAGATCATACCGAGGTGATTGGCATTGAGTCGTATCTTTTGGGGAGGAAGTTCACCATTGATATACATGTTTTAGAGAATGCTCTTGAGCTCAAAGATGAAGGCATTGAGGATGAGAACCACTTTGGAGCTCACACCGAATCCGTTCTCTCATTGGATGCTCGTGACTGGTTCCTCCATTTGATGATCTCTTGGTTCGTCTGCCCTTCCAGAGGTAAATTTGCCCATGTTTGTTAGGTTTACTATTTTTGGTTAGAGTTCTTTTGCCGAGGACAACGATCAAACCTTGTTAAAATCATGTTCGCCGAGATGTTCCATAATGTGAAGATTCGCACCACTGATGCTCTTACATCATTCACTTATGGGGTTGTTTTAAGCTATGTCTTTGGTACCCTCAACATTGATTGCTCTTATGATTCTCCGGAACCCTGCAAGCGCAAGATTGATGAATCTTCTCTCATTAAGTCCGAGTTTTGCTACACTCTTGGCCAATGCGTTCGTGTTGATAGGAAAGCTCCGGCACCTCAAGTTCAGCCTCCACCTCAAGCTTCGACTCCTAACAATGAGGCACTAATGGCTTTCCTTATTGAGCGGTTCAACTCGATGGATACGAAAATAGCTCCAGGTTTTGGTGCTCTCAACACTCGTTTGCAATCCTTGGAGGATCGTGTTCTTGGAAACGAGAATCGTCTTACCGCTCTTGAGAATCAACAATCATCTATGGACTTATCCTTCTCCACATTCTATGGTGATTGAAGGAACTATCGTCATGCTCAAGCTAAAACCAATGGTGATTCTCTTGATGATGATGGTGATGATGATGATGACGAGGCTTATGATTTCATTGCATATTATATTAGTCTATCATATTAGGAATAAGTTTGCACCTTTCTATCTTTTTATGCTTTAAAGACCTATGCTTTGCTTACTTTGTTTGGGATTGAGCTTAAACTCTATTGCTTTAAGTATTTATGTTTGGTTATTTGAACTTAATTCTATCTATATTATGTTGTTTGGTTTCTTGCTTTTAACTTTATTGCTTCTCATGATTAGCCTTGATTATTATTCTTTTTGATCTAACAAAAAAGGGGAGAAGTAATATAAGAGCCATTTTTTAAGTTTGCTTTTGAGTTTCAAACACTTTAAATTTTAAATCTCTTCAAAACTTTAAAACCCATCTTACATTGAGGGGGAGTTAAAACGTCTTCAAGATTTCAAAATTCTTAAAAATTCAAACTTTGTTTTGTTATATCAAAAAGGAGGAGATTGTGAAAATAATAAATTGATTTTGATATAACAAAGGATTTAAGGACTAAATTGAAAAAGAGAAAAATGAATTTTTTAAGTCCTCAAAACCTCTCTATGTGTTTAAAGAAAAATGTCCAAGTCAAAACTTTAACTTATCTAAAATTTTCTAAGTGTTTACCAAGTCAAAACTTTAACATTTTGAAACTGTTAACCTCTGTTTCGGAACCAGCCTTCCCGTTTCGATACGGGTGTATCGAAACAAGTCTTTGTGTTTCAAAACGGATGAAGAACAACATAACAGTTTGAATCGTTTCGATACGGCAGTATCGAAACGACCTCAAACGTTTCAAAACAGATTTCAAACTTGGTTTCAAAATATGACCGTTGAAGTTTTATAACTGATTTTAAAGATCGTGTCCGTTTCAGTACGACCTATTTATTACACCCCAACAAATATTTCTATTTTGGTATGTTTTGAAATAGGGTTGGGCGTTTCGGAACGGGTAGTTGCAAACTGCATTTATGGAGGGAAGATAACATCCCAACGGCTATAATAATGAAGACAATAACCCCAACGACTAGAATTCAATGAGAAGGTATAAAAGGGACTTCTAAACGCACCAGCAACAACTATTGATCCCAAAAGAATTATCCAAACATCAAATTCAAGCAATTGTGTTTGTTCAATTGGGTTTAGTGCTTGTAAAAAGGGCTACATTTGTATTGAGAGATACTAGCTATTAGCTAAAAACTTCTTTGTAATCTTTGAGTGAGGATTGAGTTAATTTTTGGGTAGAAAAATTGACCACTTTGTAAAGGTTTCCTCCTAAGCCTAGAAAAGGGGAAGATCAACTAGTGGAATTGTTGGAAAATCCTTAGTGAAGCTAAGTTAGTGGATATAGAGTTCAATTGGAACTTGAACCACTATAAATCTCTTTTCTAGCAAATTTTCATTTTCCACTCCACCACCAAAATTTCTAAAAATCCAATTCACCCCTCCTCTTGGCTTAAATCGATTCTTCGATCCATTGAACAAGAATGTGATAGAATTGGAAAGTGATATTCGAATACGTGAAAGGCACGTTTGAAAGCTTTAGAAGGGGCATTAACAGAGAAGGGAAATGTATTGAGAAGAAATATTGAGATAGTTATCTAGAGAATCATGAAATGATCAAGTTCAGAAGCCATGAGGGGAGTCGCCCGATTCGTGCAGATTTTATCCATTGAAGCCATGAACCTGTAATAATACATTGACATTAGCATCAAGTTAGGATAGACGTTGACTCGGAATCAGAATGAAGGGATTAGTCTAGGGACGAGGGCTAGCTGGTTTATGTAATGAGATTGACTATTTCTTGTATTCGACCTTTTGGCTAATGGATGTTGCTCTAAAGAATATTCCTTGAAATTGATACCTCATGCACTCATACATTGCATTGTTTAAATATTGTATTTTAGAAAAATCATCGCATTTTTTTTGAATAACATCTTTTTAAAAAATAATAGTTGCATTGCATTATTTTTTGAGATAATAGTGTGAAAGTTGAAAACCAATATTTTGAGAAGCATGTGCAATAGACTTGTTAAGGTGGAGCAATCTCAGAAGGTTATTGAGGGCCGCTTGGGTGGAGATGAGCAAAGTTAATCAGACCCAGAACGAGTTGGTAATTCAAACTGTCATTTTTGCTTGGAATTAGGGAAGCTGAAAAAAGAATGTTTCAAACAAAAATACTGATATTGATAAGCAATCAGATATCACATCTCACATGAGGGTGTCATAACCTCTTTTAAAAAAAACTTTTTTAAGTGTCCCACGTTTCGAAAAAGATTTGTTAAAAATGGATTTTCTTTTAAGAATTGGAGTTTCGGAAAACAATAAAAAATTTGGAGTTGCCACCAGACACCACAAAAACTAGAGATTCGATTTTAAAAGGGTTCGAGAGTTGGTTACGTGTGGGAAAGGATTAGCACCCCCATCACGCCCAGAAATCAGTATCAAAATACTCATTGCCTTTAATTGATAGAAATTATTTAAGATTTAAAGTGAATTTAATTAGATGTTCTTAACTGAAAATTCAACTTAAATAGTACGAGCTTTATCAAATCGTGACCTTAGAATTAATTGAGCATTTAATTAATAAGGATGACAATACATCGGACCATAGATTAAACTGACATCATATAAGTCTGACTACCGTGTTAATTTATGGTTCAACTCTCGTATGACACCTTTATGCATGATGCAAGCATTTAGGAACGATGACATGATATTTCCATTTTTAATTATTGCTTATCTAGAGATGGTGAGAATTAACCCAAATATTTGGTCTACATCCATTGAGCTAGGACTGTCTTGACACAAATATCGGGGTTAATAGATACATCTCTTTTGTATATTTTAAATTAATTAATTAACATACTAAATCATTAATGGTTTCATGAATGACAAATATAAATGCATGTCATGGAAAAACTTTAAGGTAAACACACAAAAGTCCGCCCAAGGCCCTAACCTAAAAGCCTCAAATTATGGGAGTCCGATTAGTGATCCAATTATTGATTAGGTGATTCTAATATTACCCAAAATTATTTACGTCCTAAAAAACTAGAAGACCCTAACAAATTATGAATTATCTTGTGTTATATCCATCTAAATTTAATGTCAATTTTATCTTAAAGATATGATTAAGAAAAGCATAGCCGGTTTAATGAACTTGATATCCATCTCAATAAGGCGAGGATGGATTTAAGCAAATTAAAACGGTTAAAACCTTAAACTCGATTAAAACTCTAAACCTAAACCAACTTAATTGTACAAACTGTATGAGACGGGCACACGATTCGAAACAATTAAATCAATTAAAAAACCCCTAAAGGCCTAATCTACCTAGCCCAAGCCCACCTAAACTAAGCAAAGCCACAAACCTAATTCTAACAACCTAGCCCCTTAAAGCCCAAAGCCCAAGCTAAAGGAAAATACAAAAACACATTCTAAATTAGCAATGTATTAATTATACAAATTAACATTCCACTCATTCACCAACTTGTTACACATATATTAAGAAATTGCCCACGACATATGTATATACATTGTATATAAAAATCATATTATTGTTTAAGGAAGTTATATGTTACATTTCTCGTAAAGCGTATCTTTATAAAAACTATATATCATACTCTTAAAAAACATTCTTCATTGAAACATTAAGTTATACATTATGGGATCAAATGTTACATTATGTGCCATGCCATATTTTATATCAAAAACCTTAAATTACACATTTTAGGTTATGCAAATTTTACATATAAAAACTTCTAAGACTTATTCCACATACAAGACAACAACATGAAATTCTCATTATCAAGCAAACCCATAATCACAAATAATATCATACACTTCACATACAACACATAATAAAAATCAAGAACTGGGCTGAAATTGAAGAAATTAAAAAAAATGGCTAAATTAAAAATGCATGATAAATGGGAAAGACTGCGATAAGGACCAAATTGATACAGACGCAAACCAAGGGGGGGGGGAAAGGACAATTAGACCATCGCAAGACCGGAATCGGGACAAAATTGCAAAGAAAATCAAAACCATAAGGACCTAAGGCATGATTTAAAGACACGAAAGCTCTAATTGCGCAAACGGCACGACACAGAGGGACTAAAACCTAATTAGACCCTATCCTAAAACCTAAAACACTATAAGAACCTCCTCTAACCATTTCAAGCCCCCTTTTTGCTTCTCTAAGATTAGGTCCCAGACATCCCTAGACCTAGACGTCGTAAGACGTCGACCGGCGGACTCAAAAACACCCCAAAAAATACCCTTTTTTCGTTTTGAAAACCCCAAACGACAACAGACCCCAAAAACAAAACCCCTCACCTTCGTTTTGAGAAAACAGAAGCCAAAAGCCCTTTTTTTAGAATAAAAAAATAGAAGCGAAGTAGAGAAGGAGAACCTTATGCGTCTCTCTCCACCAACTCACCATGCAAAGCCGTGCGGGGCTTGGGAGGATTATCGTCGGCGAGAGCGACCAAAAAACGTTCTGGGAAAAGGAATGTAAAAAGAAAAAAAACCTAATTTTTTGTGTTTATGCTATGCGGTGATGAAAATAACAAGATGATTACCTCTGAAAGTTCTCTTTTCTTGTATTCCATTTTGCATTAAAAAAAGACCTCTCACATTACATTTTGATTCGGGCTTTATAGTCGAAATTATACGAATTACAGTAAAAATTAAAATCAAATGAAAAAGACCTATTGGCTCATACTAGTTTTTGGCCGGATTCATGCGCGGCTCTGCTCTGATTTTCTGTTATTCTTTACCAATTTTCCATTTTTTCCTTTTTCCTCGAATTCATTTTGATTGTTTCATTTTTCTTTTGTATGTGTGGCTTGTACGGCGGAGAGGAAGGGAGGCATCGGTGCCGAGTCAGCTTCGGACGTGGCTGTTGACGCGTCAAAACGGCAACATGGCGTCGAGCCACTAGTTTTCTTTGCCCACGTGGTAGTGGTCGTGGCTCTGAGGGAGTCGAAAGGACGATCAAGTGAGCCACACGCGCGCGTGGAGGCGCTGAAAAGTCACGCGCGAAGGAGCTAGAGAGACTCGCGTGAGGCATGTGTGGCTTCTGGAATGCTCCGCGTTGATCTGGGCCGCACGATGTACTCTAGATCTGACGGTTGGGGGCGAGTGCGGCGCGAGCTGGGAGAGGCCTCTCTAGGGTTCCCGTCTGAGGCTTAATCTGGACCGTCAAATCTAGATTAGATCTGACGGTGGAGGATAGGCTGCAGAAGAAATAGATCAGATTAGGGCTAGGGTTTCAATTTTGGGCTCTTATCGGGCCAAAATATATGTATTTAAAGTTTGTGTTCTTTTAATTGTAAATGGACTGATAATTTTAAAGAGACTTGGGCTTTTCATTTATGTATGGGAAGATTTATTTATTATTGGGCTATAATTCATAGTTTTTTATTTTAATGATGATGGCATAACAACAACAACAACAACAACAACAACAACAACAACAACAACAACAACAACAACAACAACAACAACAACAACAACAACAACAACAATAATAATAATAATAATAATAATAATAATAATAATAATAATAATAATAAAGATTGAATGTAAATATAATAACAGGATATAAAGGGTGTTAATATAACATAATAATATTTTGGGTTTTCAACAATAATAGATAGAGACCTACCCAACACTAGTAATAATCTTTTTGGATTGAATAAGAAAACACATACATATATAATATGAACTAATTAAGGTTAAGAAAAGCCCATTAATGGGGAACAAAAGAGAAAAGAAAAAGAGATTAGAGTATGGATCCAACCTGAATGATTATCCCTGCAAAAAAAAAGAGATTAGAAAAAGGCAAAGGAAGGAAAAGGTCAAAAAGAAAGAAAAGTCAAGAGACCAAAAAAGAGACAAAAAGAGTCGAGAAACAAAAAGAGAAAGGAAAAAGGGAGCAAGTTCAGATCGATATAACCGAGGCGTTTGAGAGAAATCTAATAGATCTGAAGGAAATAATGAAGTGTTCGTTCTTAATGCATTGTTGAATTTTGAAAATACCGAGATGAAGGTAGTCCAATCAACATATGTGAAGGGACTAAGTAAAGCCAATTTTTGAAGTTTCTGCCAAAAAGCTTGTCGATTAATTGTTCAGTGAAAAATAAAGGACTTGGCGATTTTAGCAAAGTTGAAGGGTCGCAGAACTTTTCTCTGAAATGTTGAAAGTCAAGGATCCAGTTGAAGATTGATTTTTTTTATTCTCACAAAGAAATTAACTAGAAGAGGAGCAAGGAGCACAGAACTCAAGACAAAGAGATCGAATGGCTCAACAGGAAAAAGAGATATGGTTATCCCTAGTCCAATACTGTTTTTAGATTTGTTGCCCAACCTCGTGTAGAATCCATATTTTGATAATAGTGCCCCGAAGTTTTACAAGTCTTTTCAGGGTATGGATCCGAAACAGAGTCAGTGATACCATCAAGAAATAAGCATTTATGATTCAAAGAACTCCGATGTTGCAAAAAATCATTATTTGCTGAAAGAATTGGGATAAAAGAAAAATGGTGTAGTCTGCAACAAGCATTTGAGGGTGATCCGCTACAGTTTGGGGTCAATAAGAAACAAAGTAATGTTTAGGACATATACTTCTTCAATGTTTCCTTCACTGAAGAATATATCAAAGTCAAATGCTCCAAATGCACATGTAAGTAGAAATCAAAGACTAAACTGAATCCCATTCATGCTTCCTATCGAGAGCTGTATTTCAAATCACTCGAAGCTTCACTCGAGTTGTTACAACATCAGGAATCATTGTGAGTATCATAATGGAGTTCATGATCATGACGTTGGGGACTATTACAATTTCAAGTGGCAAGTTCAAACTTTCTAAACCAAGGGATTTTGGAAGTCGAAACTGAAGGTTAGAGTATTAATATTTGCAACCCAAGAGGTAGTCATGTAGCTAGAACCAATATGATTGGATTATCTGGGGGACAAATATGCTGAAAGATGTCAAAAAGAAAAAGAAGGAAGAAGAAAAAGAAAAAGAGGTAGTCGAAACTAATTTGGAACCATCAACTGTAAATGAAGAAACCTCGAACAGACATGACCACTAAAAGCTTGAATACATCTAGCCAAGAGTAGGAAAAAAAACAGAGTTCATCTAGGCACCGACTAGAAGAAATTGTTAATACCAATGATTGAACATTCTAAGGAAAAAAAATAAGCAATTGATTGAAGAAACAAGGAAACTCATAAGCAGAATGGTCTTACTTCTAGATTCGATTATAACATCGGAACATGAGCAAAAAGGGGCATGTCTTTGTGCTGGCAGAGGAAATGAATGAAGAAATGCTTATAGAATTTGAGTGGATGAAATTCACTCAGGTTTTCCTAGACCAATGATCGATAGTTTGACCGCAGGAGACGTGTCTGCACTTTTTGGACCGTTTCAGAAAATACCCTGAACCATCCCAATTGTTTTTGCCCGCAAGCATTGGGGGTCCTTTGTAAGGGAGGTTAATCAGTTTATTTGTTTACGATACTTGTTTCCTACATAATTTTTCTCAAATGGAAAACATTTTGCATTCCTTGATTCTTTTAATAATTCATTTATTCTTTGTTATGTGTTAGTTCTCCCATACATATATGTATATATCTTCTCTATCATTTTTATCAGGGCCTTGAATATTAACTACAAGAGTGCCCAATATTCAAATTCAGAGATCAATTCCAAAATTTGGCTCTCTTCCAAGTTATTTAGGCCAATGGGAAGGCATTAATGAGTGTTCAGGAATCACGAGAAATCCCAAATATAAACTATAAGTGAATTTTTCTCTCGGGCATTGTGGACTAAGTTCCTTGAATGAAGTGATAACCCAAAACATCTACCACCTAAAGACCGTTTTTCTGTGAAGATATCCGTGTATGGGAGGAAATTTGACATTCCTTCATCTCCCTTCACAAAGAAAGAAAATAAGAAAATAATATCATTTGTTATCTCCTTTGAGCTTGATGATTTTCTTTCGATTCAACCCAAACCAAGGATCACCCCTACACTAGGGGAAAAGAGGATGAAGGTTTGTTTACAAGTGAAAGATATTTAGATTTGATCGTGCTATGATAGTGATGCCTTAAGAATCAGGGGCAAGAAATAAAAGTGGATGCTTTGAGTACAAGAGCAAAAAAGGCAAGCTGAATGAAGACAAATATTCATAATCAAGTCAAAAAAAGAAAGAAGAAAAATAAGAGAAAGAGAAATGAAATGGAAATTGTGGAGAGTTTGTGTTCAAAAGTCAACTAAATCAAGTTCAAAATTGCTGGCATAAAGTTAAGGTAGATGAAAGAGAAAGCACAAAGTTGAAAACGTGCCGAAAAAACAAAGCGACAAATGTGCGGTCTTCTATTTAAAATGAATCTCTATCTAAAGGAGAAGTGGAGGATTGATCACTTCTGAATGCGAGGAAAGGAAATGAGCTCTAGGGTGAAAACCTAAAAATGGGCAGTCTAGAGCGATCCACAAAAAAAGAAGAAAAAAAAGGGAAAAAAAAAAGAATTTTATTCAAGCATGTTCAGATCAAGGAGTATAGATATCAGACTTCACTTGGAAAAATGATCTTTGGTTTCATTACCCTTAAATATTTATTTGAGCCTATATATCTTTTCTTTCATAGTTGTGAGCCATAGCCCCGTTACAAGCCTCAAAAGACCATTTTGATCATATACGGGTATTGGAGTAAGATGAGTTTGTCTTCAGAATACATCCCGCTTATCAGGGTTAACCTTTTTTCAAATATTTCCAAACTTCTAATGCCTGATTGAGATCAGAAAAGAGGGAAGGATTGGGCATGGTGAGTTAGTGAGATAAAGAGTGCCACTTAAATGGGATAGAATTAGCAATATGGGAATGTTTCTCTAGGATGCCTAATAAATTGGAAGGGGTCACATTTGAGTTGATCTTTGTCAATTTGGTTCAAAGGCACTATTGTACTTGATATTTAAGGGCCTAATTTTGATTTTATTTTCTCATGTTTGCCATGACTTATCAAATTATTCCATTTTCTCAAATTTATTAAAATAATATTTTGAGCCTTTCACTTATCATTTCAACAAGCATCTTGCAGATAAATTAATTAGATACAAGAAAAGTAAACGATTTCATGGGTATTATTATGATGTACTAACCCTTTAAGTCCAGGCAGAATAGGAGATGGCATCGGTACTTGTTTAATGATAAAAAGTATGACGAGGAAAAGACACAATTTGGAGTGTCAAAACTATTTAAAAAGAAGCTACAAAAAAGAGACATAGACATCCATGGGGCAAAGAGAGAGCATAGACCATCTTTTGGGGCAGAAGCTACAGCAACCAGATCAATCCGTAAAGGATTCATATTATTCAAGAGCAAATACCATTACTTCTGAGGTACTGCAAGACAAAAAAGCTTTGTGAATGTTAGAATGAGCAAAGATGACAGTTGAATTCAAGAGCGGGGCAACACTACAAAGAACAATATAGAAGAATGTGTTATGTACCAAAGGTGATGATCTCTTTTTGCGAATCATGACTCATGGATAGTAAAGAAGATGGTATAAAGTGAAGATAGTGTTGAATCCCACGCCAACAAATACACAGAAATGAGCCTCCATATAATGTGCAACCTAGAACTGATATTGACAATAAAGTTTGTCACCCCGAAGAACAATGCTTTTTATCTCTGTGCTCATGCTAAGATGATTGGAACCACAAGGCCAACACATTATCATGATCAGAACTTGTCATTTCTATGTCTTATGTGTATTGTAACCCCCTCGTCTCGGTCTATGTGACAGACCAGTCCGAACAGGTTACACGGAGAAAACCAAAGCGAAACCCGTTTAGGCTCCACTTCGATTAGCAACCCTAGAAAATTTCTTTTAAACATTATCTTGTCTAAATGTATCGTTAGTCCTATATGTGAAAACGACAACGGAAAGATATAAACGAGGCACAAAGTAATATAAATTTACCAATTGTCGAGTTAGTCCGATTTCATGCTTACGAAAACAAAACCATACAAAAGCGATTCACACGAGGATGTCAAGGAAGCTTACGACAAACGAGACCAAAGCTCAACATTTGCGAATCCTTAAAGATGCCAAAAGCCCAATTTACAGGCTTGTGTTTCGAAACAAGCTTGCCCGTTTCGATACACGGGCCCCAGTTTAAAAGCAAGACCAGGCCGTACCGGTATGGTCCACCTTGTTTCGATACGGGGGTCCATTTTGTCAAAGCGTTCTGAAACTCGTTCCGAAACTGGCTCTTATAGTGGCAAACCATATTGATACGCGTATCAGAACAGGAGCTTACAGTGTCAAACCGTATCGAAACGCGTTCCGATACTGGTATCCCTAGAGTCATCACCGTTCCGAAACAACCACAAGCGTTTCGAAATGCCTGCACTCTGTGTGACCCTGAAACAGTTTTCTGCATCTCTAAAGTTCCCAAACAAGCCTCAAAACCACAAGAATCAAGAAACAACAACATGGCAAACTATCATATATACATTCTAGATGCAAAAAGTCCTAATCACAACATTTGACATGCATTCAAGCAACAACTTAGAACTCAAGCTCTAAGCTCACACTAACACTTAGATACAAAAACACTAACAAGTCAATATGCTTAGCAATCCACACAAGACCACACCGAGTCCCAATTTAACATAGTATCACCATTTAGAACATGCTTGAAACATAAACAACCCATAGTAAGGGAGTTTGAACACCAACTCCATAACATACAATCTAGCAATCTCATTGTCTAAGTGTTATTACAAAACATAAACCATACTTTGAACTTAATGAGAACTCTAAAAGTTTCCTCCCTTGCCCACTTGCCTCTCGAAGCCTCTAACGATCTGCATTGTTGAAGAAAAGAGAGCGTAAGCTAAAAGCTTAGTGAGCGGAGCTCTAAAACACACCAACAATGCAGTTTTTAAAACGTAGACTTGGATTCAAGCAAAATCAAATATGGAAAGACGTAATGTATCACAATAATCACATTACAAGGTATGCACATGCATGACCCAAAACCCAGTGGGACTACACATCACCGTTCGACTAATAGTTTTCCGATGGGACTACACATCATCGTACTCTCCTATTAGTCACCACCGGTCGGACCACACATCACCGTAGTAACGACAACCATCACATAAGGCTCGACACCAACAACGACTACACAACAACATTAAACGGAGAGTAAAACAATCCAAAGCACACCACAACACACATAATAGAGAACTCCATAATCAACCAAACAAGCGAGAATAGATAAACTTACACTCGGGTCTAGGTTAATCTCTAAGACTCCACCCAAACCCCAACAACCTTCATTGAACGCATTTAAAGTCTCAAAACAGTTTCCACTTACCGATGAACCCAAACAGATGTCGAAACACCGATCTCAAGCCTCCGTAGCACCCGATATCACACCCGAAGCACCCGAACCTGATTCCTCTGTTTAAAGCAATCCAAATCATATTATTAGGACACTAATACACTCGTAAACCAGTAGCAACCCAGAAACTCGCTCTTACAACCAAAACACATCAATTCGAATCCAAATTTCATCCAAACTTCACCATTTTCGTTCTAAACAAACCCCATACTGAAGCCACCCATTTCAACAACTAAAACACATCCAAAAACATCTAGAAACATCCCCCATCATCAAGGGAACCATCAGCCACGTTTTCAACCTAAAACCAACCCAAAAACCCAACCTTTTAAACCTAAAAATCTCACTTTTATACTCATTTCGGGTTTCCCACCAAAACCCATCATTTTAACATTTTTAAGACACTCAAAAGTGATCAAAACACCCTTAAACGCTACATTAGAAACCCACATGAAGAACCCATAGAAATACCTATTTTCTCAACTCAACTCTGAACTCAAAATACATTTTAATGGCTTTTAAAAGAGGGTTTTCAAAGAACACAAGCTAAACAATGTAAAATCTGAAATAAGAAAGAGATTACCTTCAAAAATCTTGCTTGGATGAGTGATTTGAGCAATAGAATAGTGATTTAGGGTTTTAGAGAAGTTTTAGTGGAAAAAAAGGATTTTGGAGAAGATGACATCTTTTTCAAATTTCCTTTATTTATTCCTTTTTTCTCAAAATTCCCATTCTCAATTTCATTAATGGAATTTTAGTAAATATGGGAATCTTTTGTAAAAATCATCATTTTAAGTCTAATTTTAACCCAGACTAATCCTAGGTTATAATCGATAAACTCTCGGGCCCTAAACCAGGGAGTTACAACTCTCCCCCGCTTAAGGAATTTCGTCCCCGAAATTACCTGACGGAAAGAGATACGAAAATTGTCTTTCCATGTCTTCCTTCCTCTCCCAAGTAGCCTCTTCCACACCTCGGTGTCTCCACAAAACCTTGACTAATTCGATAGACCTCTCATGCAACACTTTCTTGTCTGTAGCAAGAATCTCAATCGGATCTTCATCATACGAAAAGTCGAGGTTCAACTCAATCTCTTCCACTGGCATTACATGAGACGGATCCGATCTATACTTTCAAAGCATCGATACATGGAACACATCGTGGATCTTCTCTAACTCGGTCGGGAGTCTCAATCTATATGCAACGGGACTGATCCTCTCAACTACCTCGTAAGGTCCAATGAACCTCGGACTCAACTTACCTTTCCTACCAAACCTCATCACCTTCTTCCAAGGTGAGACCTTCAAAAACACCTTATCGCCCATGACATACTCTATCTCTTTTCTCCTCAAATCGGCATATGACTTTTGTCGTTCTGAAGCTGCCCTCAAGCAATCACTGATCAGTTTTACCTTCTCGGTAGTGCCCTTAAGCAAGTCGGGCATCGGTACAAGCTTCTATCCGGCCTCGGCCCAACAAATAGGAGTTCTACACTTCCTGCCATACAAAGCTTCATACGGTGTCATCTCAATACTAGCCTGATAACTGTTATTGTACGCAAACTCTACTAACGGTAGATGCTTCTCCCAAGACCCTGAAAGTCGATAATAAAACACCTCAACATGTCCTCCAACACATGTATCACCCTCTCTGACTCACCATCTGACTGCAGGTGATACGAAGTACTAAAATTCAACCAAGTACCCAAAGCACGATGCAAACACTCCCAAAATCTAGTTGTAAACCTCGGATCTCGATCTGACACAATCGATTTCTGTACCCCATACAGTCTCACTATCTCACAGATGTACAGATCGTCCAACTTATCTAAGGTGAAGGTAGTATGAACAGGTATGAAGTGAGCACACTTAGCAAATCTATCGACTATCACCCACACTAAATTCTTCTTCGAAGGAGTCAACGGTAAACCCAACACAAAGTCCATGGTGATACGTTCCCACTTGCATTTCGGAATCTTCAACGGCTGTAACAACCCCTTAAGGAAACTGATGCTCAGCTTTAACTCTCTGACATACCATGCACTTACTCACAAACTCGGCCACATCCTTCTTCAACCCAACCCAGTAGTACTCTTCTTTCAACCCACGGTACATCTTCGTACTACCCGGATGCATAGCAAAGGGACTGTTATGTGCTTCATTTAAGATGATGTGCCTCAACTCAGAGTCTTCCGGAACAACTATTCTATACTTAAAACATAGGATCACATTCTCACCAAAAACAAAAATCTGTGGGTCTATCCTCGGCTATATCTTGCATGTGAGGTGCCAACGACTCATCTTGCAACTGTTTCTCTCGGATCAACTGAGCCAACGATGGTTTAACTTGCAACTCAGCTATCAAACCACCATCACGTGACACGCTCAATCTTGCAAACATAACTCGCAACTCAACTACCACTTTTCTACTCAAAGCATCGGCCACTACGTTTGCCTTACCCGGATGGTACTCTATCGTGAGGTCATAATCCTTAAGAAGTTCTATCCATCTATGATGCCTAAGATTTAACTCTTTCTGAGACATCAAGTACTTCAAACTCTTGTGGTCAGTATAAACGGTGCACTTCTCACCATAAAGGTGATGTTTCCAAATCTTCAATGCAAATACTAATGCGGCTAACTCAATATCATGAGTGGGGTAGTTATTCTCGTGAACTTTCAACTGTCTCGAAGCATAAGCTACGACCTTACCTTCTTGCATAAGCACACAACCTAAACCTACATATGATGCATCACTGTAAATCACAAACTCTTTTCTCGGTTCCGGCTGAACTAAGATAGGAGCTTCGGTCAAAGCTTTCTTCAACTTCTCGAACGCTTGTTGTCTTGCATCTAACCACTCATACGGAACATTGTTCTGAAGCAACTTGGTTAAAGGAGCCACTATCTTTGAAAATCCCTTGACAAATCTTTGATAATATCCCGCCAAGCCTAGGAAGCTATGGATTTCCGTCACTGACTCCGGTTGCTTCCAATTCACTATTGCTTCTATCTTCTTGGGATCCACACTAATCCCATTGGCCGAGATCACATGACCTAGGAAGACTACCTCCATAATCCAAAACTCACATTTACTTAACTTGGCATATAACTGACTCTCAAGCAAAGTCTGAAGCACTAACCGCAAATGCTCATCATGCTCTTCCTCGAACCTAGAGTACACTAAGATGTCATCTATGAACACTACCACAAACCTATCCAAAAACTTGTGAAACATACGGTTCATCATATCCATAAATGCAGCTGGAGCAGTAGTCAAACCGAAAGGCATCACCAAGAACTCATAGTGCCTATAACGTGTACGAAAGGCTATCTTCGGTATGTCCACATCTTTCACCTTCAACTGATAGTAACTGGATCTCAAATCAATCTTTGAAAACACTGAAGCACCTCTCAACTGATCAAGCAAGTCATTTATCCTAGGCAAAGGGTACTTTTTCTTCACTGTTACGTTGTTCAACTGCCTATAATCTATACACATCCTCATACTACCGTCCTTTTTCTTCACAAACAAGACCGGAGCACCCCACGGAGAAATACTAGGCCTAATGAAACCTCTATCTGACAACTCCTAAAGCTGTGTCTTCAATTCTATAAACTCTTTCGGTGCTATTCTATACGGAGCAATAGACACGGGTGCAGAATCAGAATACATCTCAATAGCAAATTCAACTTCTCTATCTGGAGGCAAACCCGACAACTCTTTTAGAAAAACACTTGGAAAATCACAAACTGTCCAGATGTCTTACGGTCTAACCTCACTCATATTCGGATTCATCACGTAAGCCAAGTAAGCCTGACAACCCGAATCCATTAACTTCTGAGCTTCCAACGCAGAAACAACATTGGACAAGAACCTAACGTTCTCACCAACTACCACAACCTCAAAGTCATCTGTAAACTTCAAGGAGACTATCTTGGTCTCAAAGTCAACTCTAGCTCTATGCTCTATGAGCCAATCCATGTCCAAAACCACATCAAAACCGTAGAACGGTAACTCCATCATGTCAACCGAAAACACGTGGTCCTGAACCATTAAGGGCCACCTTCTATACCTCTTCCTAACTACCACTGTATCACCAAAAGAACTAGTAACATTTACACCTACCTCTAACCACTCATACGTTAAACCTAGAGACCTTGCGTGTTCACCCAAAATATACGAATGTGTCGACCCTGAATCTAGCAATGAAAGCAAACTCAAAGACTGTAACGAGAAGTTACCTGCAATGACATCCGTGTCATTCCCAGCCTCTCGCTGTGCATACACCCTAGCTGGTCCTCCACCCTCGAGCTGGACTGCCACTACATGAGCCAAGTTCCTCTATCCATCATTCCTCAGCTGGAAGTTACCACGACCGCGCCCACGGCCTCTCTGATGCTCAAAACCCCTAGCTGGAGCTGGTCCGCCCCTAGCTGGGTGTGGATAGTTACACCTCAAATGGTCTCGGTAACCACAGTTCCAACATACCCCATAGGCCCCAATACACTCGCCCTGATGGCGACTCCCGCATCTAGCGCACTCTGGATTGTGTACAATAGCTTCTTGGCCTTGGTGGCCCCGTCCATAGTTACCACCCCTATGCCTCGAATCGGGCTGATACCTTCTATCCCTATGCCTCTTGGCATGATCTCTACCCCAATCTACGTGTCTCTTTCCATAATCGGACCCACTCGCACGAGCACTGGAGCCTAATGTTACCGTGGTGCACCCTAGGGCCCAATCTGCCGCACACCTAGGGGCCATTTCCAGCACCCATGGGGCCCCAATCCGTCCAGCCCACACTGCCGTACCCATGGGGTTACAAACCAGCCGAGCAAACAGCCCAAGGGGCCGTGCCAAGCACCCTGGGCCTGTCCGTGCAGCCTTGTCCGCGTACACCCTAGGGCCTGTCTGAGCAGCACCGAGCAGGCCGCCCAGCAGCACCCGAGGGCCTGTCCGCGCAGCACCCGAGGGCCTGCCCGAGCAGTACCGAGTAGCCCGGCCACCAGCACCCATAGGCCTGTCTGAGCAGCACCGAGCAGCCCGTTCAGCCACACCTATGGGCATGTCCGAGTTTCCATCATCCATGGCCATTCAAGCCCATTCCTTGGGGAATATCTACCACTTTGACCATGGTATACAAGGCAAGGATCAAGCATCCATTCATCCCCCGATTCATGGAGAATCAAATCCCTTTCAAAAGGAAAGAAGATCTACCAAGATGGAAGGAATCATGGACACTATTCTCTTGCCTTCATTAGGTAGATTAGGCCAATCTTAGCCATCCATTGTAATCGATAGCAACCGTTAGATCGTGAGGTGTCAGGCTATAAATAGAGCCTCACCCTCTCACTTGTAATCATCCTGAATTCCCTGTGTTTTCACCTTTCTTTCATTAATAAAAGAATAGCAACGTTGAGTACTCGTTTCCCCCTAACTAGGCTTAGAGGGGGTTTTTAACGAGGCTCTTCGTTTTGCAATCACTCGAGCCATCTCCCTTTTACTTTCTTCGCAACGCTTCCGCAACACTTCCGCTCACCTAGCCAAGCCAAGACTTGACTTCAAGGCTTACTTGGTCCCTTTCGAAGTCCTTTTCCGACCAAGTGCCGCACGAGCTAGCCATATAAGCCTAGCCCCGTGTCAAGTGGTATTAGAGCCTACGTTTTAGCGAAGAATTTGATCAAGATGACGAATCCAAGTGACGCTCCTATCGACACCTCAAAGACAATGGAGACTCGTGGTGGAAAAACCAAGAGGGCTAGTTCGAGAGATGTCATCTCAACCTTGTAAGACAAAGTTACCCTTTTGGAGGACAACACGAATGAGTCGAGAACTAGGCTCGATGTTGTCGAAAACCGACTAGATACGTTGGAATCTCGGGGTGATGATCGCAAGGATGATTCCCAGGACCTCGAAGATAGACTCGAGACCGTGGAGTACAAGAATAGATCTCTTAAAGATGGGCTAACCGAACTAGAGAAGGTGATGAACGTGCTAAGGGCCAAGCTCAATATCTATAAGTCCGCCGTAGCCAATGTAGTGGTTTCAAGTCTGAGTAGAGTGCTAGCTGATGTGCCGAAACCAAAGGAATTCAAAGGATCAAGAGATGCTCAAGAAACCGACACATTCTTGTGGAGCATGAACCAATATTTTCGCAACACCAACATCGTGGATGAATCCACTAAGGTAAATATTGCTTCTAGTTATTTTACTCACAGTGCTCTTTTATGGTGGAGATGCAGGTGTGCCGACTCCGGTGGAGACGTTCCCGTAGATACTTGGGAAGAGCTTCAAGACGAGATCCGTGAGGCGTTCTATCCCAAGAATGCTCAAAGAGAGTTGTGCTCAAAGCTACGCCAACTCAAGCACGACAACAACATCCATGACTATGTGAAGAAGTTCATCGAGTTAAAGCTCCAAATCACCAACTTAGGAGAAGATGAAGGCTTCTCAATTTTCATGGATAGGTTGAACCGATGGGCTAACATGGAGTTTGAAAGACATGGTGTCAAAGATCTTTCACATGCCCTTGATGAAGCCGAGGCAATAGCCAAGTTCGAAAAGCGAGACTCGCCCAAACCAAAACCGAAATCCAAAAGTTGGGGAGACAAGAATGCCAAAGCCGAAGGTGAGAGATTTAACCACGACAAGACTTCCACCGACAAGGCCGATCAACTAAACCATGGGAGAGACGAGGATGTTTACAATGCAAAGGACCTCATCATATTCGAGATGGCCCACAAAAGACAAATCTTTCTACCGTCAAAGTCAACGACGAACCCACCGCCCAACTTGGAGCAATTGTTAGTAATCTCCAAGTAAATTCTTTATCTAACAAGCCCAAAAGTGGTCTTATGTTTGTAGAAGTCACGATTGCCGGAAAGCAATTGCGTGCACTTGTGGACACCGGAGCTTCCGAGCTGTTCATTTCCGAAGGAGCCGCCCAAAAACTCAATCTCAACGTGTTGAAGAGGAGTGGGTGGATTAAGACGGTCAACTCAAAAGAAGCGCCCATTGTCGGAGTTGCAAGAAGGGTCGAGATCCAACGTGGTAGTTGGAAAGGTCGTGAAGATATTAAGGTAATTCCTCTTGATGATTATGATCTTGTGATTGGTTTATCTTTTTTGGACAAGATTTATGCACTTATCTTCCCCTTTGCCGATGTATTGGTTGTGCTTGATCGCGCCCAACAATGTTTGGTGCCCGTGAGTCGAGATGTAGGTATCCAATCCAAGATGTTGTCTTCCATCCAGTTCCGCAATGGTATGCGAAAGGAGGAAGAGTCTTTCCTTGCCGTGCTCAAGGAAGACGAGGTGATAGAAGCCGAAGAAGTTCCCGAAGAAGTGGAACGTGTTCTCGTAGAGTTCGAGGACACCATGCCTTTCGAATTACCGAAGGCCTTACCACCCAAGCGTGAGGTGGATCATCGCATTGAGTTGGTGCCAAATGCCGAGCCACCGAGAAAAGCACCTTACCGAATGGCGCCACCGGATTTAGAAGAACTCCGAAAGCAACTTGGAGAGCTCTTGGATGCTGGGTACATTCGCCCATCCAAGGGTCCGTTTGGAGCACCCATTCTCTTTCAAAAGAAGAAAGATGGTAGATTGCACATGTGTGTCGACTACCGCGCTCTAAACAAACTTACGGTAAAGAATAAATACCCTATTCCTTTAATTACCGATTTATTTGATCAACTTGGAAGTGCTAGATTCTTCACAAAGTTAGATCTTCGTTCGGGGTATTACCAAGTTAGCATAGCCGAAGGTGACAAGCCCAAAACCGCGTGCATCACAAGGTATGGTTCATTTGAGTTTCTTGTAATGCCTTTTGGCCTTACAAAGCTCCCGCAACATTTTGCACTTTAATGAACAAGGTACTTTCACCTTTTCTTGATCGCTTTGTTGTTGTCTACTTAGATGACATTGTCATCTATAGTGGGACTTTTCAAGAACACTTAATGCACTTGAGGAAGGTTTTGCAGGTTCTTCGTGAGAACGAGCTTTATATCAAACGTGAAAAGTGTAGTTTCACTCAACAAGAAGTTTCGTCCTTAGGCCACATCATTGGAGGTGGTAAGATCCGAATGGATCCAAGCAAAGTTCGAGCCATTGACGATTGGGAACCGCCAACTAAGGTAACCGAACTTCGCTATTTTCTTGGTTTAGCTAACTATTATCGAAAATTTGTGCAAGGTTACTTCGCCATAGCTACGCCTTTAACCGAACTCGTGAAGAAGGACAAAGCTTGGGAATGGAGTCCAAGTTGTCAACAAGCGTTCGAAAGGCTTAAGCAAGCCATGGTAAGTGAGCCCGTTCTAGCCTTGCCCGATCATTCCAAGCAATTTGTCATCCACACCGATGCATCCGACTATGCCATTGGTGGAGTTTTGATGCAAGAAGGTCATCCAATTGCCTTTGAAAGCCGGAAATTGAACGAAACGGAGAGGCGTTACACCATTCAAGAGAAGGAGATGACCGCCGTCATCCATTGCCTTCGCACATGGCGACACTATATCTTGGGTTCCAGGTTTGTCGTCTTTACCGATAATTCTGCCATTTCTTATTTTCTAACCCAAAAGAAATTGTCTCCTAAGCAAGCTAGGTGGCAAGATTTCTTGGCGAAATTCAATTTTTCAATGGAGCACAAGCCCGGAAAGACCAACACCGTGGCCGATGCGCTTAGTCGAAAAGCCATCTTTGCTTCCATTAGCCAACCAAGTGGTGAGTTACTTGATTCCATCAAGGAAGGCTTGACGCATGATCCCACCGCAAAGAATCTAATCACCTTTGCCAAAGAGGGTAAGTCACGCTGATTTTGGGTCGAAGATGATCTTCTCTTCACAAGAGGCCAACGCTTATTCGTCCCCTACTTCAACAATTTGCGAAAGACATTGATGAAGGAATGTCATGATTCGAAGTGGGCGGGACATCCAGGTATGCATCGTACCTTAGCTTTACTTAATGAGCGTTATTATTGGCCTCGTATGAATGAAGATGTAGAAGCATACGTGAAGACTTGTCTTGTTTGCCAACAAGACAAGATCGAAGAAAACAAGCCGATGGGTTTGCCAACACCGGAAAGACCATGAGAAAGTATTTCTCTTGACTTTATTATTGGTTTTCCTTGTGTTAATAACTTTTCGAGTATTATGGTTGTAGTAGACAGGTTTTCGAAGTATGCTACTTTCATTCCCGCCAACAAGACATGCCCCGCCGACGAAGCAGCTCGTCTTTTCTTAAAGCATGTCGTGAAGCTTTGGGGGATTCCAAAGTCAATAGTAAGTGATCGAGACGCTCGGTTCACGGGTAAGTTTTGGACCAAGTTGTTCAAGTTGTTGGGTTCCTCCTTGAACCTTTAAACAAGTTTTCATCCATAATCCGATGGGCAAACCGAGAGGGCCAACGCATTATTGGAGATCTACTTGAGACATTTCGTCAATGCATCCCAACGAAATAAATCCCGATTTGCTAGACGTGGCCCAAGTCTCCTACAACTTGCATAGGAGTGAAGCCACGAACCAAAGTCCGTTCGAGATAGTGATGGGCCAACAACCGCTCACACCCGATGCGATCGTGACCAAGTACCAAGGTCCAAATCCAGCCGCCTTCCATATAGTGAAGGACTTGCAAGAGCAAAGAGACTTAGCCAATGCTTGCCTCCACAAAGCAAGCAAGCGAATGAAGAAATGGGCCGACAAGAAGCGACGTGACGCCGAATTTCAGGTAAATGATTTAGTTTTGGCTAAACTTCATCTAACACTTCGAAATTCCTTTGTTCACAGAGCTCTTGTGAGGAAGTACGAAGGCCCATTTCGTGTGATCAAGAGAGTAGGCAAGGTGGCCTACAAACTAGACTTACCGTCCAAAATCCAAGTCCATCCCGTCTTCCATGTGAGTGTCCTTAAGCCTTATCACAAGGATGAGGAAGATCCGGAAAGAAACATCTCCAAGCGAGCACCCGTTGGAGTTAGGACTTCGTTCGAGAAAGAAGTCAAAGCCATCTTAACCGATCGAGTCATTCGACGCAAAGGCTTCCAACCAAGGCACGAGTACTTTGTGCTTTGGAAGGGTCTAACCGAAGCCGAGGGTAGTTGGGAGTTAGACAAAGACTTGTGGCAATTTGAAGACAAGATTGCCGATTTTGAAGCCCAACGAGCGATGAGGGCGTCGCTCAATTCGGTGGAGGAGAATGTTATCGTGGTGCACCCTAGCGCCCAATCTACCGCACACCTAGGGGCCATTTCCAGCACCCACGGGCCCCCAATCCATCCAGCCCACTCTGCCGCACCCATGGGGTTACAAACCAGCCGAGCAAACAGCCCAAGGGGCCGTGCCAAGAACCCTGGGCCTGTCCGTGCAGCCTTGTCCGCGCACACCCTAGGGACTGTCCGAGCAGCACCGAGCAGGCCGCCCAACAGCACCCGAAGGCCTGTCCGCGCAGCACCCGAGGGCCTGCCCGAGCAGCACCGAGTAGCCCGTCCAGCCACACCTATGGGCCTGTCTGAGTTTCCATCATCCATGGCCATTCAAGCCCATACCTTGGGGAATATCTACCACTTTGACCATTGTATTCAAGGCAAGGATCAAGCATCCATTCATCCCCCGATTCATGGAGAATCAAATCCCTTTCAAAAGGAAAGATGACCTACCAAGATGGAAGGAATCATGGACACTATTCTCTTGCCTTCATTAGGTAGATTAGGCCAATCTTGGCCATCCACTGTAATCGATAGCAACTGTAAGATCGGGGGGTTTCAGGCTATAAATAGAGCCTCACCCCCTCATTTGTAATTATCCTGAATTCCCTTTGTTTTCACCTTTCTTTCATTAATAAAATAATAGCAACGTCGAGTACTCTTTTCCCCCTAACTAGGCTTAGAGGGGTTTTTAACGAGGCTCTTCGTTTTGCAATCACTCGAGCCATCTCCCTTTTACTTTCTTCGCAACGCTTCCGCTCACCTAGCCAAGCCAAGACTTGACTTTAAGGCTTACTTGGTCCCTTTCGAAGTCCTTTCCCGACCAAGTGCCGTATGAGCAAGCCATATAAGCCTAGCCCCGTGACACTAAGTTCTGTTCAATATTCTTTGCCCTAGAGACCAAGACATCAAACTCGATATAGTCAGAGGCAAGCATGTAAGTCTTCACATCTCTAGTCAACCCATATCGAAAGCGCTCACACCGTTCCCTCTCACTGGGAACCAACTCGGGTGCATATTGGCTCAATCTCACAAACTGAACCTCGTACTCAGACACGGTCTTGCTACCCTGAACCAAGGCCATAAATTCCCTCTTCTTCTCATCAGAATACCAAACTCCGAGATACTTCCTCTTAAAAGCATTTCTGAAGAACTCTCACGTGATATCCTCTTCGGTCATACCTGAAGTAACAGTGGTCCACCATGTATATGCGTCCCCCTAAAGCAAGGAGACAATGCAACCCAACTTACGAGTGTCTGAGCACTCCATCTGACCCAAGATGCATGTAGTACTCTCTAGCCAAGCCTTTGAACCTTCGGAAGTCAAACCACGAAACTCAACTCCTCCCAAATTGCGGAGCCTCTCAAGGGGTAATTTTGTTCCCGCACCCTGAGGTGGTGCTGCAGCTTGCATACCGGCCAAAGATGTCTCAAAAGCTCCGGCTATGGTCTAAATCAAATGGGTCATGTCCGCACCCGCCGAACCCTGACCCGCCTGAGCCCCCTTACCCCAACATTTGCACTGGCCTGTGGCCCATTACCTTTACCACCCACTCCATTACCATCGGGAGCAGGAGAAACATAAGGCTCATTCTCGGGTACCTGATCACCCGCTCTAGGCCGTCCCCTCGGTCTCACCATACCAAAGATAAAATCTAAAACAACAAACACATAACACACAAGAAAACATTAGGTTAGCAAAAGGGCAAGGACCCAAGTTCTCAGCTCTTTAAACCAAAACCATTTTCAATAAGAACACCAAGCAATGGGAACACTTGACTAGACCTTAACCACAACAAGGTCATTAAAACATGCTTTCATACACCGTGCAATAGCAAGCAACCATACAAACCAACTTACCTGACTTACCTTTCTCGGGAGACCTCGTAACCGAGGCTCTGATACCACCAAACGTAACCCCCTCGTCTCAGTCTAGGCGACAAACCAGTCCAAACAGGTTACACATGGAAAACCGAAGCAAAACCCGTTAAGGATCCACTTCGATTAGCAACCCTAGAAATTTTCTTTTAAACATTATCTTGTCTAAATGTATCGTTAGTCCTATGTGTGAAAACGACAGCGGAAAACCGAAAACGTAAAGATATAAACGAGGCGCAAAGTAATATAAATTTACCAAGTGTCGAGTTAGTCTAATTTCATGCTTACGAAACCAAAACCATACAAAAGCGATTCACACAAGGCTCTCAAGGGAGCTTACGACAACCGAGACTAAAGCCCAACATTTGAGAATCCTTAAATATGCCAAAAGCCTAATTTACATGCATGTGTTTCAAAATAGGCTTGCCCGTTTCGATAAACGGGCTCCAGTTTAAAAGCCACATCAGGCCGTACCGGTACGGTCCACCTCGTTTCGGTATATGGTCCATTTTATCAAAGCGTTCCAGAACACGTTCTGGAACAGGCCTTTACAGCGGCAAACTGTTTCGATGCGCGTATCGGAACAGGAGCTCACAATGTCAAAATGTATCGAAACGCGTTCCGATACGAGTATCCCTAGAGTTATCATCATTCTGAAACAACCACAAGCGTTTCGAAATGCCTGCACTCTGTGTGACCCTGAAACAATTTTCTGCATCTCTAAAGTTCCCAAACAAGCCTCAAAACCACAAGAATCAAGAAACAACAACATGGCAAACTATCATATATACATTCTAGATGCAAAAAGTCCTAATCACAACATTTGACATGCATTCAAGCAACAACTTAGAACTCAAGCTCTAAGCTCACATGAACACTTAGATACAAAAACACTAACAAGTCAATATGCTTAGCAATTGACACAAGACCACACCAAGTCCCAATTTAACATAGTATCACTATTTAAAACATGCTTGAAACATAAACAACCCATAGTAAGGGAGTTTGAACACCAACTCCATAACATACAATCTACTAATCCCATTGTCTAAGTGTTATTACAAAACATAAACCATACTTTGAACTTAATGAGAACTCCAAGAGTTTCCTCCCTTGCCCACTTGCCTCATGAAGCCTCAACGATTTGCATTGTTGAAGAAAAGAGAGCGTAAGCTAGAAGCTTAGTGAGCGGAGCTCTAAAACACACCAACAATGCAGTTTTTAAAACGTGACTTAGACTCAAGCAAAATCAAATAAGGAAAGACGTAATGTATCACAAACATCACATTACAAGGTATGCACATGCATGACCCAAAACCCGGTGGGACTACACATTAGAAACTCTCATGAAGAACCCATAGAAATACCCATTTTCTCAACTCAACTCCAAACTTAATATACATTTTAATGGCTTTTAAAAAAGGGTTTTCAAAGAACACAAGCTAAACAATGTAAAATCTGAAATAAGGAAGAGATTACCTTCAAAAATCTTGCTTGGATGAGTGATTTGAGCAATGGAATATTGATTTAGGGTTTTAGAGAAGTTTTAATGGAAATGGGGATTTTGGAGAAGATGGCATCTTTTTCAAGTTTCCTTTCTTTATTACTTTTTTCTCAAAATTCCTATTCTCAATTTCATTAATGGCATTTTAGTAAATATGGGCATCTTTTGTAAAAATCATCATTTTAAGTCTAATTTTAACCCGGACTAATCTTAGGTTATAATCGATAAACTCTCGGGCCCTAAACCGGGGCGTTACATGTATCAAAGCATTGCCATTGTTGTCTTTGTCGTTGCTTATATTTGCTACGCTTATCTTGCAGTATTTTAGTTGGGACGGTCTATGGAGATGCTTTCAAGAAATTGCCAAACAATGGTGGTATTACTGCACCTAGAGTCCTTGTTGTCCTTCAACCTCCCATACTGAAATTAGAACATTTGCAACTCCATATTCTTCTATTGAGAAAGAAATTTGAAGATCTTAGATTTGGCAAAACTTTAATGCTAATAGTAGGCTTGTTTCGGACCCTTTTATTATCAAGCTTTTTAGGTGGTTTCAATGCTATGTAAACATGAATAGTCGTTGGCTCATCAAGGTCCACTTTTCTAGTGACGTGGTCGACCTGGTCAAGGCTTCTGAAAAAGAGGAAAAAAGAAAAAACCAAAGTGAATACCCGAAAGGGCGCTTTGAGAAAAGCAATCTAAAGTGAAAATCTTAAAAGGCGCTTTAGAGCAAAAAAATACAGAAATCATGAAGATTAGACTTGAGTGTGAGATGGGTTACTTTGGCAGCAAAATTGTTTTTGAAAAATGAAGCGATAAATTTTTTAGCTTCCCTGAAGATGAAAGTTCACCCAAATGGTCCTTAATTGATAACAATTATGCACCATGTAGTTAGACATCCATAAGATAGGAGTATGCTAACTCATACATTTAGAGCATTTTTGCATATTTTAGTAGGAATCTACCAGAATCAGCAAGAAACAAGAAAAGATTTCAACCTACAGCTTCAAGACTGAAGGAGCAGACCCGATAATATATGTTTCAAGCGTAGAAGGGATCGGGCAACAAAGGAAGAGAAGCAAGATACCTTACATGAGTTTCAAACTGAAAGATCAAGATACTTTAGGCAGAATGAGCTGTGATTCTAAAGATATCAACATATCAAACAGAAATTGATGATATTTCATAGTACTTCAAGAACAATTCTTATTATCTGATGATATTCCATTTTGCAGAATTGACATTACAGAAGAAGGAAGCTCGTCTCTGCACCAGTCTTCATTAATATATCAAGGAAGGATGCATATGTCAGAAAGGTTAGGGACCTGGAATAAGTTCCTATCTTGAGTTTTTGATCAAGTTTAAAGAATGAACTTGAAAAGTACGGGGACTTCGAGAAAGTATGGGGACTGGAAGAAAGTTTAGGGACCTGAGGCATTTGCTCGCCTAAAAGGATGACAGATGGACAAATTCTACGTGACAGAGCTAGAAACAAAGAGATTAGTGAGGCATCAATGCGCATAAGAGTGCTGATCAAGATGGAAAATGAAGAATGCAGAGCCTTAAGAGAACTTGATCACTGAAGAAGTCAAGATTTGCTCTAAAAGAATAAGAGCTCAACAACAAGATTTTGGGGCAAATTTTACCGGGGCATGAAAACAACAAGAGTTTCAAACCAAACCCAAGAAGATCAAGCAAATCCAGATCTGGTAAGAACAATATTAAGAGATTATGCACCATTACAATAGAAGAAGAAAACCTAACGACGAAGCAAAGAAGATTAGAATCCATCCAAGTGGAATTTACGAGAATCAACAAAGAACATATAAGGATTTCAATTTGCAACTTCGAAATTGAAGAAGTAGATCTCAACAAAGATTTTAGTCCGTTTGAAGAGGTGGATCACATAAAAGATTCCAATTCTTTTGAAGAGATAGAATTCAACGAGGATTTCAACCCGTTTGAAGAGATAGATTTCAACAAAGTTGTTCCCTTTACATAGGCTAGGCGGATTTCAAGTCAATCCATTTACAGAGGTAGATCACGAGACATTTCATTTATAGAGGTGGATCTCAAGACATTCTGCTTACAGAGGCAGATCTCAAAACATTCGGTTTACAGGGGCAGATCTCAAGATATTTTGTTTACAGAGGCAAATTTCAAGACATTTTGTTTACAGAGGCAGATCTCAAGACATTATGTTTATAGAGGTGGATCTCAAAACATATTGTTAACAGAGGCAGATCTTAGCAAAGATTTCAACCCGGTTGAAGAAGCGGATCTCAGCAAAAATTTTAATCCATTTGAAGAGTCGGATCTCTGCAAAGATAATTGATTGTTTGCATTGGAAAGGAAGTGTATTACAAATCTAACTCCTTCAATTCATTAGTAAGCCCTTCGGGCGTGATTTCAAATCTTCCAGACACCTCCGGAAATGATGAGAACTTTCTGGACGACGTCACAGTAAGACAATTGGGGCATGGTATCGATAAAGATATTAACCTTTTGGGTTATTAGTTTAAAAAAAGAATGAAAAACAAAGTGGATCGACTTTGAGCTCAAATGAAGAAGATTTATAGTTTAATTGGTCAAAAGCTTCAACATTTCTCATTGAAACAGTTGAAGTTTCTTAATCATATACCCAAGTTGTACATTTGTTTTACAGTTGTGTTGGAAGATTAATGATAGATTTGACTTTTGCATGTCATGCAATTTCTGAGTGTAGAAAGAGATGGACCAATAGAGAAAGTAACAAGAGATCTGATGCGAGATTCAGATTGAAAGATCAAGACACCATAAGCAAAGAAGCAGTGACTTTAAAGATCTTAGTGCTTCAAGCGGAAAATTGAAGATATCTCATATTACACCAAGAAGAACCCTTATTAATTGATGATATTTCCTTTCTGTGGGAATGGTGAGCTCCTAATGAGAAGAGTTCGTCTGACAAAGATAGAACTCCTAGTGAGAAGAGTCCGCCCAACAAAGAAAGAGCCCATAATGTGAAGAGTTCGTTGAGCAAAAAATGAGGGATTCCTAATGAGAAGAGTTCACCCCCATCAAATAAAAAACCCCTAATGAGAAGAGTTCGCATGGTTACCCTTGACATGAGTATTAGGAGGTTCCAAATAAGAAGAACTTGTTCAAGCTTCTAGAGGGTAAGAAGGAAAGAAAGTTCATAAGAATAAGACATTGTAACTTAGAGCAATAGCTGGAAATTTCAGACAAAATTTGTGTCTTCTCAGTCATTGCCCTATTCTTGTTCCACATCAATGAGCAAAGAGGGGCAGCTGTAATACCTGGATTTTATCCGGGTACCCATATATATGTGTGTGTGTGTGTGTGTGTCTAAAAATAAAGCAAAAAATAATAAATAAATAAACCATTAAATAATAATATCAGTCGAAATTCCCTTAGTGTCCAAGTTTACATCATAAAAATCCTTACAAAACAAGGCCCAATTCCAAATCCCAATCCCAAAATTTTACAGCTCACTTGAATCAAACAAATACAAAATTCATCCCAAAACCCAATTGTATTACTTCTTCCCGCCCAATCTATGCTACGTGGCAGTCCCTTATTAGTCGGTTACCCCTTTACTTGGATCAGTCCCCTAATGACATCAGCGCCTGCATCACTATAAATAGGAGAGAAAGAAAGCTTTTTATGACAATTTTTTTTGAAAGTAACGGGCCTCGTTAAAAACCCCCTCTAACCTAGGTGGGGGAAAAGAGTGCCCAATTAATTTATTCATATTTTAAAGTTGTATTACATGTAGGAGGGAAGTGACTCAGAACGCTCGTCACCCTATCCCGGATTTTGTCAGTGCATCAGCCCTGGTATTACATTCTCTAGGAATTAATCTAAGGATCATACCTTTGGACTCAATGGTCGATATCAACTCCAAAACCAACGAAGCAAAAGCTACTGGAGGTGCTGAGCATTTAGTTAGCCAGTCCACTACTGTTTTACAATCACTTTCCACGATTATTCTTGAATTTGACTCAGATAGCAGGCTGATAGATCTGAATATACCTTCTTTGACTGCAAGTAATTCCGCTAGAGATATTGGCACTGCTCCGCAGGCGGTGGAGAATTGTATGAGAGTTGAACCAGCTGGATCTCTAAGAATACCGCCAATGCCTCCCTTTAGAGATTCTGTCGAAACGGCACCATCTATGTTGAGTTTAAGATATCCGATAGGCGGCAGAGTCTAGGTCTTTGGGGTGTTAGCCTTGTGTGGTTTCAAGGCCGAGTCTTTAGCTAGAAAAGGGTAAATTACCAGTGCTTCCAGTGGGATGGAGCAATCCTTGAATTTAGCGGATAACCAGCAAGCGATCCTGAGTTTGGTTTGGTGAAGGAGTTGCAGTTTATCAAGTTTCAGACCTCTGAAGGTGATTTCATTTCTGGTAAGCCAAATGATCCAGAGAATGGCAAAGGGAATAAGTGGCCAAAGGTGACGGAAGTGTGAGGGGGTGATGGCTCCCCATTCTTCCAAAAATTCTACTGGGTGGCGTTGGAGCGGAAGAGAATGGTGGGATATAGACAGGAAGTGGGCCCACAGTGACCAACTGACCTTGCATGAGAAAAAGAGGTGGTTTACCGTTTCAGTTGATTCGTTGCAGAGAGTGCAGAGATCGTGATGAATCCCGGAGCAGCCACGTTTCAATAGTTCGGATTTAACAGGGACCCTTCCTTTAGTAATTAGCCAAACAAATAATTCAATTTTGGGAGGGGCTAGACCCACCCATACGAAATTGTCCCAGAAGTTCTTAGGGGGGATGTTCCCGTTGAAAAAAGATTTCAGTGACTTGACCGTGAAGATGCCATCTCCTGAGCCGGTCCAACTAACCCAATCTTGGTTTAAGTTGCTAGCTTTGAAGTTGTTGAGTGTATTCATCAAGAGATCCCATTGCTGCATTTTCTAACCAAAGAGAGGTCTGCGGATTGTTATGTTCCATACCCAGCCGGATTCGCTTTTACTTCCAAAGTCTACTATATTACCTTCCTTGTTGGATGCGAGGGCAAATATTCTTGGGAAAGACTGTTTTAGGGTAGTGTTGCCGCACCAAGCATCGTGCCAGAATGATATGTGCTCTCCATTTCTAACTTGTAAGACTAGATTTGAGCGAATGCATAATCCCATAGGGTCGTCTTTGAAGAAGGAATGAATGATGCCATTCCAAATCCAAGACGAATGTCTAGGATTGCCCCTGGTAGGTAAGAGGTGGGAGTTCGATGAGGGGATCTTACTGCATATAATCCTTCTCCATAGGTTCACCGGTTCATTTCCAAACCGCCATGCCCATTTGCCTAAAAGGGCTCTGTTAACTGTCTCCAGATCTGGTATACCTAGGCCTCCCAGATGTCTCGGCTTGCAAACTTCAGACCACTTGACCCAGTGAATTTTACCTTTCTCGGTTATTCCTCCCAATAAAAATCTAGCCATGAGACTGTTAAGCCTGTGTTGGGCAGATTTTGGCATGGTGAATAGATAGAGATAGAACATAGGAAGGCTCGAGAGTACCACTTTGATTAAGACGAGTCTGCCCGCGGAGGAAATGTAGTTGGTTTTCCACCCTTCCAATTTGGATTCAAAAGCTTTCACTACTGGATCCCATAGTGTGGCATTGTTGCGGCAAGCTCCAAGAGGGAGCCCAAGGTATTTTGTTGGGAAGCTGTCCAATGCACATCCAATCGAGGTAGCCCATGCAGAGGTAGTATTAGGATCAATGTTGATTCCATAGATTTTACTCTTGTGAATGTTTAACTTATCCAGAAGATAATTCAAAGATGCGGAGAACTCTTTTAACGTCGCTAACTTGTGTTGCTGAAGCTTCAACAAAGATGAGAAGGTCGTCCACAAATTGTAGATTTGTTATCGTCGTGTAGTTCTCTCTTCGACCAACTTGGATGCCAGAAAAAAGACCATGATTTACTGCCTTGCGGATCATTTGGTTTAATGCCTCCCCTACCAAGTAAAAAAGCAGTGGAGGCAAGGCACAACCCTGTCGAAGGCTGCGAGAGATCCCAAAGGCTTCGGTAAGGGCTCCATTAACTAGCACTGAAATGGACACTAAGGATATGCAGTTGTAAATCCATTTACACCATTGTTCATTAAAACCGCATTTCTCCATAATTGAGATGAGGAAGGACCATTCCACCGAATCGAAGGCTTTGTGGAAGTCTATCTTGAATGCTATCCCTTGCTTTTTCTCCTTTACAAGGTAGTTTACCACTTCATTTGCAATTAGGGAACAGTCTAGGAGTTGGCGTCCCGGGATGAAGGTGAATTGGGTTTCGCCAATAAGGTGGTCCAACACTTCTTGAAGCCTCTTGGACAGCACTTTGGAGAGGATTTTATAGACCCCTCCAATAAGACTAATGGGGTGAAATTCCTCCAATGATTCGGGGTTGGGAATTTTTGGGATTAATGTTATAAAGGAGTGGTTGATTCCCATTTTGAAGTCTCTGCCTACATGGAATTCTTCGAAAAAATGTAGAATGTCACCTTTTAGCAGTTCCCAATATTTCTTGAAGAAGCCGAGGTTAAAGCCATCGGGGCCTGGGGCCCGGTTACTGTCGGAGGATGCAAGGGCAGACCATATTTCTTCCTCGGAAAAGTTTCTGGTTAGCCTACTGGCTTGCTCGTGTGATAAGGTTGCAAAGTCTAATTTGAAGTCCTCAAGGTCGAGAGCGTGTTTGTTATTGTAAGTCTTTTCAAAGTGATCTTTGACAGCAGTTTTGATCCGAAGAGGGTCTTTCAAGATTTCGTTACCACATTTCAAAGATTTGATTGCATTTGATCTGCGTCGCCCATTGGTTACAAGGTGGAAATATTTCGAGTTGCGGTCTCCCTCGGAGAACCATTTGAGTCTTGACTTTTGTAGCCATTGGATTTCTTCTCGGTGCCATAATTAATCATAACCAAATATATATATATTAAATAATAATAATAATAAACGAGGAGAGAGGTTACCTCGGTAACCGAACCGATCAGAGGAAGGGGAAACTTCACTGGAAGCTCGACGGTCGCCGATGCCGGGAAGCTTGACTTGTCGCCGGGAAACACATCAACATTTGAAGCTGAGCCGTTCGGGAGTTGCAACGCCGTTGTGGAACTGAACCGATGCGCCGGGAGCCGAACCACTGCTGGAGAAGTTGAATCCACTGCAGGAGAGGACGGTCGAACGTCACTGAAGATGTCACGAACCATGTCGGAAGGTATATCACTTCTTCTGATTCTTATTTTCTGCAAAAGCCATGAAAACAAGTTAGATCGAAGAATAAATAAAGGGGAAATGGAATGAAAAGAGTGAATCAGAACTTATCTCTCATGGCGACCGAAGTTGTTAGTGATTTGGTGGAGTTGAAGAGGGTAAGGGCTCAGGTAGAGTAGTTTAAGCCGGAGAAGTTGGGTGTTTCAGTCGAAACGGGGGTTAGATTTAACCTTAGGGTTGAAAAGTGAAATTTTTGGGTATTTAGGGTGTCAACGGTGGTAGACAGTTTTAGGTCTGGCAAACAGTTGTTGTAAAGGGTAGAGAGAAGGAGGGTTAAAAGAATATGGGATATATAGGAAGATGAGCAAATTTTTGCCCGAAAATAGGTTTAAATACCCCAACTGAAATGCGTCGGTTTGACGCCGGGCCGGATCCTAGGATTCGCACCCTTCTTTTCGGATCCTTATGGATTCAGCCCCTTGTTTTGCTTTCTTCCATTTTAGTCACTTTGTTTGTAAATTGTCATTCAAGTTTTAATAGAAGATAAATCTAGTCCATGTTTTGTTAATTGTTTATTTTATTTAATTGCTTTTAATGAATTGCTTGTATGCATATTTTTAAAATATACATGTAGCATGCTTGCTTATTGGAATCTAAATCATATAGTGTAGTAAAATTAGAGCCTTTTAGGACTAGGTTCTCTATTTAAATCTAATTAATTTGATGGGAAAGGACATCGTAGTAAATGAATGAATGTTGAATAAAGCTTAAATATCCTAAGTTGATAAGTATCACATTGAAATATGATGTTAATCAAAGGGAATTTTAAGTAAGAAATGCAATGTTTCATTTTAACATAGAAAATGGAAATCACTTGTAGCTAGTTTAATAAAAATGGAATTAGGATTAAATAATTAGTGACATTAATAATAGGAATATTATTAATTAAGACAAATATGGGTAGTGTCCTAATTTTTTGGTGTTATCACATAGGTCTTAAACTTGATAATATTCGTAGGTTTTTAACTAATTAAATCAATAGAGCCCTAATTAGGTTGTACTTAAAAATGACAAGACAATAATCAAGCATGCATTGAACCTTTTGTGTTGAGATACATTTTGAATATAAATTGAAGTGTCCTAATGCATTTGGATGTTTCAAAATTTATATCCGTCCAAAATGTATTTTCTTACAAAAGGATATCCTCGTTTAAAATGGAATCTATTTAACAATTAAAGATTTAATTCAATTCAGACTAATTTTTGAAATGTCAAAATGCCAGGCGGAATTAATAAGATACCGATAATGGGCGTTGTAGGGGTGTTAACCCTTCCCTACACGTAATCGACTCCTAAACCCAAATTTTAAGAATCTCTGGTCTGTTTTTATGGTGTTCGGTCTATCAAAGTGACCAGTGGTAACTCCAAAACGATTTTAAAAATAAATAGAGGAAATTTGAATTAAAATGGAAAAAACGTAATTTCAAGATCAAATTAAAATGGAAAAACTCCAATTTCCAAAACTCAAATCGTCAGGTTGTTTTTCTACAAACAGATTTAAAAATGGTCGCAATAAATAGATGATAGAGCATTCGAGCGCATGCATATGCGAATGAATAAAAGCACATATAAGTGCACCCTATCATGCAAAAACCCAAAACAGTCACTCCAATAGGCTGGCTAAGACGCCTACGTCTGCCCTATATTTCGAATGCTTCTACAAAAATCAAAACTGATGTCTCTAACACCTCAACTTATTCTACAATACTGGATAGTTCAACCATTTCTACAAATGTTGAAATCAACATCTCCAAGCTCTCAACTATCTCTAATAATGTCTCTGAACTGAGACAGATTCTAAATTTTTTGAAATGATCAACTCGACGAACGACTGTTTCTACAAAAATAATAATATCTCCATCCATTCAGTGCTTCCAGCACTACGTTTCTACAAGGACGTTGAGATGCCTCTGCTCATTTTCCCAACTCATCGATTATTTCTCCAAGGGCACGATTCTACATGAGCGAGGAGATGCCTCTACTCAAGAAACGAAATTGACTCTACAAGGGTATGAGATGCCTCCGCATGTAGATGCTTCTGCCTATATTTACAAATGATTCTTCAAGGGAAAGGAGACGATTAATATGATTCTCCAACGGACGTCGAGCAAGGCTCCGCCCAATACATGTTACCTCTCCAAGGGTGTCGAATGAGGCTCCACCCATTTGATATTTAAAGGCCAAAGAGCAAGGCTACACCCATATTTACAAATGATTCTCCAAGAACAAGGAGACGATTAATATGATTCTCCAACGGGCGTCGAGCAAGACTCTACCCAATACATGTAATCTCCCCAAGGGAGTCGAGCGAGGCTCCTCCCATTTGATATTTAAAAAGCGAAGAGCAAGGCTCCACCCTTATACATTTTTTTCTCCAAGAGCGTCGAGCAAAGCTCTGCCAGTTATGTTATCTCTCTAACGGCATCGAGTGAGACTCCGCCCATTTGATATTTATAGAATATCGGGCAAGACACTGCCCAAATATATATGATCTCTCCAATGGACGTCGAACAAAGGTCTGCCCATATGATGTTTGAAAGGGCGTTAAGCAAGGCTCCTCCTGCCATATAATTATGCCCTCAAAGAGCGTCGAGGTTACCTTCGCTTGATCCAAGATTTTCTCCAAGGGCATCGAGCAAGGCTCTACCCAATATATGTTGTTTCCCTAAGGGCGTCGAGCAAGACTCTGCCTATATGATATTTGATGGGGAGCGTTGAGCAAGGCTCTGTCCATTTAATGTTTATTCCACAAACGGGCGTCGAGCAAGGCTCCACCCACTTAATATTTCAGAGGCGTTGAGCAAGGCTCTACTCACCTAATATTTGAAGAGCGTCGAGCGAGGCTCCCCCCGTTATATGGTTTTTCCTCCAAGAGCATCGAGTCATCTCCACTTAGCTCATATCTAAATCATTCTCCAAAGAGCGTTGAATTACCTTCACTCAATGTTCAACCGTTCACTCCAAAACTTTGAAGCAACTCCAAAGGCTTAAGCAGAGACAACCTTTGCCTTAATAGGGAGACAAAGACTTAGCAAGACACGTCCGACACCTAAAACGGGATAGGCAAACAATAATCCTCCGACGATCTCCTAGAGTCGAGTCCCTTATCATCTCTCTGAAGTTTTTCCAAGGTCGAGTCATTCACTCCTCCGATGATTTCTCAGAGCTGATTCATTTATTCACTCTTCTAGTAGTTTCCTAGAGTCGAGTCACTTGTTAACTCTCTCTCTAAGGGATGAATCATTCATCTACTCACTCTGATAATTTTTCGGGGTCAAGTATCTTATTCACTCCACTGATGTTCTTCCAGTGTCGAGTAATCCCTTCACTTCTTTCACGGCTCTCAGACCAAGTCAACCATGGGTGAACCACCATGACCTCTTCAATCAACAACTTTTGAAGCACCATCTGATAGAGCTCCAGCGTATCTCCGCTCCAAGACTAGCAGACCAGAAAGGTCTTAGTTCGTGCCACATTATGGCACTCCTTCAACAAAAGGGGGATTAGTGTTGTACTTCTACCAAACTTTCTCAGAAAACCTTGCCCCTGAAGAGATTGCCTCTATGCCACACTTTGACATTCCCCCGAGGGCTTACCTCCGAGAATGATAAAGCCCCTGGAGTCCACAAGTCTCAGGGACTCGTAAGCCCCCGTGGAAGAACCTCGGAGCTCATGGCCTTCGAAACCATCATCCCCGCACTACACTCCACGCATCACAGAGTTCAAACACTCCTATACATATGGACCTATCAAAACCTAGAGACCACTACACTCGGCCAGTGCGCTAGGAAAAAACAACCTTCAAGTCTAACTAAGCTCACAGCTTGACAGTCGAGCTACAACTTGTCAATCAATAGCCATCGCTAAGCCTGACATCGTCTTGTTAACCATCACTCCATCTACGGCTCCAAAGGGATATAAATACCCCCAAGGCTGAAGACAAAGGGGACGCTCATCCGACGAGGCTTCCTCAATTCTCTACAAGGTTTAGCATCTCCCATCTCTTTCTCTTCTCTCCCAAATGGCTTTGGCCACCGGCTCGACGCCGATAGTGGCTCTTAGTCCTAAGTTAACCAGGGGTGAACCGCCAAGTCTAGCGACCAACCACGATCCTCTGTGGCTCTTGGCTCTTGGCTCGTCTCGACGAGTGAACCACTCATCGTTGACCCCACACCTACCGTCGACCGCCATCTCCACCTCCATATTTGGTGTTTGTAGTCACCTATTTTATCTTGACTTATATTTTATTTTGGCTAAAGGGTCAAATTTGCCCATGTAGTCATCTGAAATCACCAATATTGCCCCTACTTTTTTTCTATAATTTTGCCCTCAAAGTCATTTAATTACAGCAATTTTTTCCTTTGACCGATATTGATTGTTAAAGTGCTGACGTGGAAATTAACAGTGCTAAGGTTGCAATTTTTCCCTCGAAGTCATTAATGCAATTTTGCCCTCGAAGTCATTCGATTGCAATTTTTCCCTTGGTTTATTTAGTTTTTTAATAAAATTGAATAAATAATTTAGTTTTTCGAGTTGAACTTTAAGAAATATAATATATGATTAACAAATTGGTGTAATTATCCTTTAGGTCCCCTATTATTTTTAAAAATAAGCAAAGTGAGAACTCTCACAAAAACTCAAAATATTCTTCATTTTTTTAAAAAAATCTATAAACTTAATAAAAATAAATAAGATATTCAAAAAATTATTGAATATAAAAATTAAAATGTATTAGAAATTATAAAATGATAAAATATAAATATAAAAATTAAAAAGTTTTTATAAAGTATTAAAAATAAACAATTTCATCAAATTTTCTTTCGCTTTTCTACATCAAACTGATTCTCATTAATATATAATAAGTTTTATTATTACTCTGATGGAATGATGATTCCATTGAAAATATGTTCAAGGAATATTAGTTGACTTAGCATAACCAGAAACAGTCGAAGACATTTTCAATGGTTTTTATAAATATTTTGAATTTTTGATTTTTTAATTTATATTTTATCATTTGATGAAATTGTTTATTTTTTAATACTTTATGAATACTTTTTAATTTTATATTTATATTTTTATCATTTTATAATTTCTAATACATTTATCCAATTTTATTTAAAAACTAAATAAACTGAGGGCAAAAATATTGTAATTGAATGACTTTGAGGGCAAAATTACTAGGAAAAAAAAGTAAGGCCAACATTGTTGATATCGGGTTACTATAGGGTAAAATTTGACCATTTAGCCTTTTATTTCTGTATATATACATATCAATTAAAATATATTAGAGTTCATAAAGAGTCCATTAAAAATATAAAGAGTTCATTAAAAAAATAAAAAAGAGTCCATTAAACAACATTCCATATACATAAATAAAGGTCCATTCGGCCCATTTTGTTATTATTATTATTATTATTGTTGTTGTTGTTGTTGTTGTTGTTGTTGTTGTTGTTGTTGTTGTTGTTGTTGTTGTTGTTGTTGTTGTTGTTGTTGTTGTTGTTGTTGTTGTTGTTGTTGTTGTTGTGCTTTAGTTATTCTTGCAGATCACACAAGATCCTAATCATGTAAGATATGAGAAGATTGCAAGAGATCTTGTCCAACAAATATGGGAAGTGAAGTGATGTGCAAAAAATTCTCACTGTGGACACATGAAAATTTTTCGTTAGGATCTATGCACTTTTAGGCCGGGATTTCTTCTTAAGAATTGATTATCTTTTAGTTACTTTTCCAACGCATCTTGAAAAGCCTCAATCGAACATCGGATGCTCATGATATGTTCGTTTTACTGAAGACAACGCGTGCAAGAAATTAGATACAAGTCTAATACGAAAATTTGATTATTTTATGAATTTTCAATTAATTTATTGATTATTTGTAATTAAATTCAAATTTAGGTTTTTTTCCTATTTGTTTTAATTAATTTAGGATTATTTTGTGTGTAAGGAAAATGGTTTGATATACAAGTAAAGGTGTTATTCTCTTTCTGAAAAAAGATTCAGTGTTAATGTGAGAGATGCTTTTAGAGTTTTTAGGGTTTCTTGAAGCCTATAAACAAGCTTCGTTCTTTTTTAATTCACACAGAAATTTTGAGTAGTAAAAAAAATAAGAGGCAACGTGATTTTGGAGGTATGTTTTCTACAAAGGTCTTTTTTATTTATTTTGCTAACGTTCGATTTAGAAAAAGAGGTGGGGCTCGAGGTTACCGTTCGAATCATCAGAGAAACCATTTGAGATCATCGAACCGTCAACCGGAGGAGCACGATCACTGGAGTCAAAGGCGTCCACCGGTGAGCAGCTATCGGTTTGATTCGTGGTCACCGGCGCGACGGAGCACATCGATTCATGGTCGAGATCTAGGCTTTGGGTGGTTTGATCTGTTGGCCAAAGGGGGAGAAAATGATTTCTATTTCCGATTTTTGAGCTATATACTTGACCCGCAGATCTACCCAAAAACCGAGTCGCATCCAAATCTGACTCGCGCCCTACTCTCGCAAACCTTGCACTGTGGCTCTTCAAGTTTCATTTCGTGCAATTTGGTCCCCTTTTCGTCAATTTCAGCTCTTATTTTTTTTTCTTTTATTCAACTTGGCTATTGTTCCCTTTATTTATTTCATATATTTATTTTATATTTTTATGTTATTTACTTTTACTCGTTTTTTTCATTGTTAGTATATCATTTCAGGAATAAAGTTTTAATCTCTAATCTTTAATTAGACTCGTTGTGTAAATAGCCAAAGCCCTTAGTTTAAAGTTTGTATATTGTAATTGTGGAACCAATAACCTTAATTTTAGGTGTAGTTACTAAGTTAACCTCATAATAAATCAGTTACCTAGATTAAATTCTTTAAATTAAGTTTAGTTTAGATCCTTGAATAACTTACATAGAGCAACTTCAATAAATACTATCACCTTATTTAAATCATTCTTAATTAAAGGGGAACCTTAAATACTAAAATATGTAGATATTAGGCTTAAATGTGATTTATGCGTGTAAACCCAAAATACTTTAAAAATATCAGTGACCAAATAAACGCCGTTTTTACAGGCATTGTGGGGTGCTACCCACACGTAACCTATAACACCTCGATCTTGGGCTTAGGAGTTTTGATGATGGTTTTAGAGTTGGCCGAATCTGTTTTTGGAGTTCGGGTAGTTGGGGTGAGTTCAGGGAAAACTACCCTCGAGGGTTCTTAAAATATGGAAATAATTTCTAAAATCATTATATTATATATATATATATATGATGTGTGTGAAATCAATTTTAAAAATGATGTCCGAAATTATGACATTTTGGTTTAGTGACTAAAATGCGAATTTTCAAACTATTTTAGTGATTGTTTCGTAAAAGAATCAAAACATTGAATCTTTAAGGAGCTAATTAGCCAAGTCTAATTTCATACTTTTCCCTTATTTATTTTATTCCTAAAAGTGATTTTAAAAAGGATTTTAATCCATATTTTAAAAGGGTGTTATAACATTTCAAGATTTTACGTTAAAATTTTCCAAAAGGCTTTTCTTCATTCTATCTCCAACCAAACATCATTTTAGCAGCAAGTTTTCAAAGGTAAACTTCTTTTTAAGTTGATTTCTAATCATCAAAGTCTTTCTTATGATTTTCTTCTAAAACCCGATTGATTTCTCTTAGATTTCTTAAGCTTTTCTTCAAAATCAAGGGGAAACTCTACCATTAGAGGTGAGCTGCATTTTTCTCCTCTAATGTAAGGTTCTTTGTTGATATTCTCATGTTATTGATTCTTTTATTGTTTTAGATTAAAGGTTTTGCAAATATATTTATGAAAAAATGAGAAATCAAGCTAAAATGGTTGTTTAGTGAGTTTCATTGTTGGATCAAGTTTTGTTGGGTTTTAGATTGTTTTGGGCAATGTTTTTGATGTTGAAATATGTTGAGATAATGGGTTAATCAAAAGAATCTCGGATTTGGTTAAGTTGAGGAAGTTTCAGATTTATATTTTTAGGTTTTTGGCTTGAATTTGTGAGAAATTAGTAGCTGGCGATTATATGATGATGGGTTAATGTTTTTGGATGCCATTAGAAGTATTTATGATGTTAATATTGTTGGGTTTTTGGCTGGAGGTCGTTTGGGTTGATTTATTTGATGTTTTCGGCTTATTTAGGATATGTTTTGATGGCTGATTGTTGCTAGATGATGAGTCTTTATTTTCCAGCAAGTTTTGGGTTGAAATAAAGTCTAATGCTCTTTTCTGTAATGGTTAGAAATAGGAGTTCTGGATTCGGAATCATTGAATGCATTTTTAGGTGATATGGCGGCTTAGATCGGTGTTTCGGCTTGTGTTTGTTGTTTGCTGGTGAGTGGAAATGCTTTTAAAGCCTTAACGTGGTTAAGGAAATGTTTTAAAGGGTTTGGATTGTGTCCGAGAGACCAATTTAAGCTCAAGCGTAAGTTTGGGAGTTTCCGCCCTTGTTTTCGATTGTTTTTGTAACCCCCTAGACCTGCCTATGCGTTACAACGGTTTCTAGGAAGTTACATTAGGGTCACAAAAGCGACCCACAGTAAAAATACACATAAAAACATTTTTTTCCCTCAAAACACTTATTAAACTGTAAAATCAACTTCTGTTTAAAATACCATTTTAGGAAATCATTTAGACACATAACAAAAATTTTAGAAAGTGCTTTACAGACTCTATCATAAAACAACACATGACATACATGCTCACTAACTATACAACACTATACTCCAAAAGCAACACCGAGAGAACTCCAAACACTAATGTCAATCGTTATACCATGATATATTCTTTTAACCTGCGATGGTAAAAACAACGTGAGCTTGGAAAAGCTTAGTAATACAAAACTACCAAAAGATGCTATAAGCTCATACAGATATATGGTAGGCATAACATTTCCATGATGTTCCAAGTAGTAATAGTCTTCATTTCCTTTCCGCTATTTCAGGGTAACATTCTACTTGAGAATAACAATATGTGTTCTTTATTCACTCATCGAGTAATGAACAAGAATTATACAAGCTGATAGATTATGGAGATGAAAACAAAGAGTTTAATGTCTAGTGTGTCCCAATAGGTGCAGATCAAACAGACATAAATACATATCAATAGTATCATGAGAACACATAACAATTCAATGCAAATGTTCAAGTACATACAAGGGTTTACTAGTAACTACCCCCCAACCTTACTCAAAAATATGCAGTCCCCCAGAACTACATCCATAAGGACTTACCTTAGGCCCGATGGGCATATGTGCCACCTAAAGGGCTGCCTTAGGTCCATAAGGATTTACCTGTGCTAAAGCATCGACACCTACCTAAGGGGAGACCTTGAGTTCATAAGGATTTACCAGCTTGATCAGGGCTGTACCAACAGAGACTTCATAACATAACCCAATAGTATACCACGGATAACAATCGGTATTCAGATTTCAGACATGAGTAACATAATACATATGGCAGACATATTCCATTCAAGGCATCAAAAATAGAAGTTCATGCTCTTTAGACACATATATGGGCATACCATTGAGCAGACGATATCATCGTTCATCATGGAAATAGAGTGTACCATCCTAGGTCAAGCTAACATAATATATTATTACTTACATTAGGCAACCAGACAATATTATCACAGATCAAATAACCACATAGCACAATCATATACCAAGTATACAGATCGAGCGGACTTACAACGGGTAGGCAGAAAATGTTATCATATGACCAGTTCATCATTTCATCAAGCATATCATCGCTCATAATTAAGTCATTAGATTGTTTACTAACATGTAATAATCATTCCACACATTCAACTGAATGTAGCACACATGGAACACACTAGGTGGAACAGTTTATTTCTTGGAGATACTTGGCATTTACGGAAGGGAACACATTAAACTTTTGACAATTTGAACTAATTTCATAAACGAGGTTCCTATTGAAAGGAGGGGTTCGTACTAATGGTTCAAACCAGATATTCATGAGATGATACATCAAGATGTTTGAGAGTTTAGATATATCATGAGTAATTTAGTCATTTAAGCCTACAAGGGCATTATGGTCATTTATCATACTTGAGTGTTTTGGTAATTTATACCAACGTCGCATAAACAGTCGCTTAGGAAATTCTATTTGCTCATCAGGTTTCCAACCAGGCATAAAGAGATTTCTATGACAAGATCGTTCGATATCAGATACGTTTAGGGCTATTTTGATTACTTTGGCCGACGAGGGAATTTTGGTCATTTAACTATCAAGGGTGATTTTGTAATCTAGCCCAATAATGATAAAATGACGATTTACAATACTTAAGATTTCTAGAAGTTTTTCATGCCTCCAAACCATTCAAAATAACATATCCCAACCTTGTAGTACTATCCAACCCTTCTCATGCATCCAGCTGTATCGTACATCTGAACATTTGCTTTCATATTTCACCACATGACTTACCACGGAGTAGTCGAACTTATGTTCTGTGCAGAAAAACTACCAACCTTATATTAATATCATAAGTGATTGACATACATGAGTCATGCTTCAACCCTTAGGGGCATTTAAGTCATTTTCAGCTTTATTGGCATTCCAAAATTTTATCAGAGACAATTTACTTATTCCAATCAATGGGGTATTTCAGTCATTTTAAAGCTCGGGATATCTATCATTCTTGTCAATTAAACCATATATAGTACTTCAATCTATTAAGTACCAGTGGATGTTTCAACCATTCAAGTAATTCCGGTACCTCCAACCACTTCATTCATTTCAGAACTCAAAGGTTTATTCATCATTCCAGTTAATTTGCAAAACTCGGTGTCTGAGGATACTTCAGCCTTTTTGGTCAATACGATCCTTCCGATTAATTTAACCATAACAATATTTCCAATACTTTTAGTTGTTTCCCGTAAATCTATATTCGGAGATTTATTCCAAAATCAAGGAAACCTAACATCTTTCAATCTCGAAGGTTTAAATCTTGTTACCATAACTTTCCAAGTAGTTAGAGCTTTTCAGATGAATCGGGTTGTTTTACCATATCTAGGTAGATTTCTATATCACTTCCAATTCTAGGGGTATTTTAGTCATTCTCATACTTTAAGGGCATTTTCGTAATTTCATATCCAAATATTTTTCACATTTAATCATTTGACATTAATAATCGTATTTAGAGATTAGATGTCTTATTAATTACTTATTGAACTTCGGATCCTTCTGATTTATTGATCTTCTCATTCGAGCATTACAATCTTATCTAGATTACCATACTCATTTTCATATCCGGTTTTACTTGAGCAGAATTAACAGTACTCATCATCATTTTTATGCATGCATTAACAAATACCAACATGTTCATATATATATATATATTGGATATGTTGATCGATCAATAGGATGTGGAGAGCTCTATAATACAAAATTCGCGCGTGTGGTATCCTTTGGTTTCACAATAAGGGTAGTGCTATTGTGATGCGAGTGGTAGGGGCAGTGCTATCACCAACGGGCCCTGCGGGTAGTAGCATCCCGGTCGAAGTGAGTTTTATGCATCGTTAATGCATGTGACTTGATGAGGGTAGTGCCATCAAGGTGTCCGTATATCCGATTTGAGAGTGATAAGGGTAGTGCTATCACCTTGGGCTTTGCGGGTAGTGGCATCCCGGATCACTTGTGGCCAATATACATGTGATATTCTCAATATGTTTATATTATGTCTTGGTATAGTGTTGATCATGTGTTGGTAAGTTAAGCCTTGACATGCATCGGTAATGCATGGTTTGAACGAGTTTGGTAAGTTATGGTTAATATGCATCGGTAATGCATGAGCTATGATATTGTGGTTTTGACTTGAGGATATGTCTTGTGTTGTAATTCTAGCTTGTTTATTGTTTTGTTGTAAGGAAATGATTTGAAGGAAGGTTTTGGTTTTATGAACAAATTATATGTTTTAAAAAATGCATTGTTGTTGCTTTGGTTTTGAGCACCGCTCACTAACCTCTCTAGCTTAGGCTCTCTTTTCCAACAATGCAGATCGCTAAACCTTTCGGGACAGCAAGGGAGCAAGGGAGGTGTCCAGGAGTCCAAATCTTAGCTCAAGTATGGTTTATTCCATTAGTAGTGTAGTAGCATGGGGCTAGACCTTTATGAGTGTTGGGAGCATTTGTTGAACTCCCTTTTTGCTGAGACGAGTTTGTTATGATCCTTTGAAGTTGTGTGAAGTTTGGTTTTGCTGTTTTTAAGCTTAACTTGTGTTTTAACCTCTTATGCAAATGTGGTTCTTCGTATGTTTTGTTCTTGTTTAATCAACGTGTTGAAATGCTCTTGTTTGATGTTGTTAAGTTCCTTTGCCTGTGAAATGCATGTTGTGTTGGTCCCTTGCTGTTGGTATGTTGTTGGAATGGTTTCGGTAAGCTTCGGAAATGCCTAAGACCCATTTTAAACCAAACTGTGCACAGGGGTTCCGAAACGGACTTGGCCGTATCGAAACGGGCTTGAAATTTACCTAGCTGTTTCGAAACGCCCCTTGGTGTTTCGAAATAGTTTGCCTCTAGAAAATTCAGTTTTGAAACCCTATTTCGAAACACGCAATAGTGTATCGAAACGTCTGGCAGTTAAGTTAGTTGAGGGCATCTCCTAAGTTCTATTTTCTTGCGTTTTGGTCCTCGGTTGGTGTTTTATCAATTGGATGAGTTTGGATGGTTGTTTCATGCTGCATTTTGGCATACATGTATGAAAACTGACTAATTGCAAGATGGTAACCTTAATTTCATATTAGGTCCATGTTTTATGCTAGAATTGCATTTTGGTCCTTGTATGCTTGTTTGCCGGTTCGAGGTTCGTTTTATCGTGTTTTTATCCGCTGCGAGTGTTCCTCACCTAAACTTTAATAGGTGCATCTAGAAAAGATAACTTTAAAAGTTTGTTCCTCTTTTAGGGTTGCTAATCGAAGAGAAATCTTCGGGTCTTTCTTCGGTTAGTCTCGTATGACCACCTTTGGTCGGTCTAGTGGCTAGGTCAGGCTGAGGGGGTTACACAACCGTGCCCCCGAACTCTAAGATTTCGTTATCTTTGATTTATTTTAGGTTTTCGGCCTAGTTATTTAAAAGGATTGGTGGCGACTCCATTATCACAGTGTCATCCAAAATCGGCATCAACAACTATAATTGGCTTCTGTCTACTCCACGTATCAATAGGGATTGCCAATTTGAATGGGATATTTAGATATATGTAGAACTGTAAATTGTTTTTTAATTCAAAATTTATGAATTTGGATAATATTTAAATTCTGATGTTAAAATTATTATCATTGCATATTTGGAACAAATGTAGATAGATGCTCCAGCTATCCATTATCGGGATTCATATTACTTATGCGGATACATATTGATAATTTGGATATCTATATTTGACTTTGAACTACAAAATAGAGAATATGTTTGTTTCTAAAAAAAATTGAACTTTGGTCATATAAAGTTTTAGTGAATTTGCATTTTAGTAGATTCGAGTTGACATATGATTTAAAATTGTGATTTCAAGTTTTATTTTTTTTGTAAACTCGAATATATGAGGATCATAATATTTAATTTAGATTCAAATTCAAATAGTAATACTTAAATAATTTATAGATAAAAACAAATTTACACTTTTAAACAGATTTGTAAATTCAAATAATTAAAAAATACGGATATTAGACCCATTACCATTCCTACTGCAACTACCTCTCTCTTTTTTTTCTTTTTTTTCTTTTTAAACCTCGTTTAAAGTGGATAGTGTGAAACTGGTGGAGCGACATAGGTTTTGTATTTCTCTATTTATATTTTTTTTTTTTACAGATGGTCACTGAAATTTAGTAAAAAAATAAAATGATAATCAAATTTTTAAAAATCACAAAATGATAATTAAACTTTATGTTTTATAATCGAATGGTAACTACATGTTAAATCCCGTTAAGTGTCTGTTATAAAATTTGATATAATAATACATTTAGTTTTTCATATTTATACATTCAATCAATTTAGTACTAATTCGAAACAATTCACTAAATTTAGCCCTCGTTATTTACGCATTCTTTCAATTTGGTCCTTGAAGCAAAATTCCAAAGTATGATAACATGATAAATAATTACAATTAAATTTTTATAGAAACTCAAAAACTCGACTCGAATCAAAAAAATATCAAATAAAGTTTGAGTTGTAAAATATGACGCGTCAACTCGAATAACTCAATTTTTTTTACTCGACTCGATTGAACACTCATCTCTATCTTAAGATATGACGCGACAACTAGAATAACTCGAAATATTCGAATATTTTAAATCATTTTTCTTTTAAATCGAATACTTTTTAAAATAGAATATTTAATATTTTCATATTTAAATCACATCAAATATTTAATAACTAATTTAAATTCTCAATTTAATTTAACAATATTCAATTTAAAAGAAACAATTGATTTAAAATATTCCAATATTTAATAACTACTTTAAATATTCAAATATTTTAAATCAATTTTTTTCTTGTAAATCGAATATTTTTAAATTAAATTGAATATTTAAAGTATTTATTAAATGTTCGATGTGATTTAAAAGAAAAAATAATTTAAAATATTTAAACATTTCGAGTTATTCGAGTTTACGCGTCATATCTTAAGATAGAGGTGAGCACTCGATCGAGTCAAGTCAAAAAATTTTGAGTTATTCGAGTTGACGCGTCATATTTTACAACTCAAACTTTATTTGAAATTTTTTCGATTCAAGTCAATTTTTCGAGTTCTTATAAAAATTTAATTAAATATTCGAATATTTTAAATCATTTTTTCTTTTAAAATAAATATTTTTAAATTAAATCGAATATTTAAAGTATTTATTAAATATTCGATGTGATTTAAATATGAAAATATTAAATATTCTCTTTTTAAAAATATTTGATTTAAAAGAAAAAATAATTTAAAATATTCGAATATTTCGAGTTATTCGAGTTGAAGCGTCATATCTTAAGATAGAGGTGAGCGTTCGATCAAGTCGAGTTAAAAAATTTCGGGTTATTCGAGTTGACGCGTCATATTTTACAACTCAAACTTTATTTGAAATTTTTCTGATTCAAGTCGAGTCAAATCGAGTTTTCGAGTTCTGTTGAGTGGATCAAGGGATTGATCAAAGCCAAGAGGGGGTGAATTGGGTTTTTAAAAATTTGGAAGTGAAGTGGAGTGAATAAGAATGAAGAACAAGACAATTATAGTGGTTCAAGTTCCAAATGAACTCTACATCCACTGCCTTAGCTCCCACTAAGGATTTTTCAACAATTCAACTAATTGATCTTCCCCTTTTCTAGGCTTAGGTGGAAACCTTTACAAAACCGGTCAATTTTCTACCCAAAATTGACCCAACTCTCACTTGGTTACAAAGAAGAATTTGAAGGCAAGTAAGATATCACACAATATAAATTTGCCCCTATTACTACAAGCACTCAACCCAAATTGAAATACAAGATAAGAATTTCACTAAATACAATTTGGGATTTTACAAGAGAATGAGAATTTAGGCACTTGAGCTTAGATTTTGTGTATGAATGTTTCTCTAGGATTTAATAGTTGTTGATGGTGTTCAATAGGCTTGTTTTTATACCTTATCCATTAATTCTAGCCATTTGGGTGGTTAGAGAATTGATTATAGCCGTTGGAACCCTCTCTTACCACCATAAATACACCTCTGCAGCCTACAGTATCGGTACTCGAGGAGGCGTATCGATACATGTCTCAAAAAAGAAAGAGTCATTGTACAAATATAAGAGAGGCGTATCGATACGCGTTTAGGCGTATCGATACGGGTTAGGGAACCGTTTTGATACGGGCAAGACCGTATCGATGCAATTTTCCAACATAGCTCACTGGAGGAAATCGTATTGATACGAGTAATAGCGTATCGATACTCATTAACCACCTCTTTAAAATTTGATTACCTACCAACAGACAAGGCAACGGTCGAAATATTTAAAGCTCTAATTTTAAAATTACTTTTAAATTGTATCGATACGGGTGAGACCGTATCGGTACTCGATTCAAACTCCTTGTGATTTTATAGAGAGAGTGTATTGATACAGCTGGAATCTGTTTCGATACCCTATTTCGATACGGTAAGGAGCGTATCGAAACATTTGCCTCCAGTAGCCAAGTTTCGAAAAAAGGTATCGATACTGTAAGAAGCGTATCGATACACATAGACGTTTTTGAGCAATTTGGCCTTGAAACACTTAGAAAATATTTTGGAGTTTGAGTTTTTCAAGCTAGAGAAAAGCCTTGTTGATTTGAAATCTTTTAGGGGACTTAAAAATTCATTTCAAGTTTTACAATTTAGTCCTTAAAACACTTTGTTATATCAAAATCAAACATAGGTTTTACAATCTCCCCCTTTTTGATATAACAAACCAAAGCTTAAAATTTTTAAGTCTTTTGAAAAACTTTGGGAAAACAACTCCCCCTTAATGTTAGCTAGGTAAATTTTAAGATAAGTCTTGTGAACTTCCCTCTCCCCCTTTTTGTTAGATCAAAATAAAAGACATAGGCTATAAAGGCATAACAATAAACCAAGCAACATTTAATAGATAATCATAAAGTTCATAAATAAAGAAACATCAACGAAAATCCAAACAATAGAAATCAAAGCATAGGTTTTAAATGACAAACTTAATCCTAAAAGCATAAAATAAGGTGCATAAAAATAAATCCTAAGATGACATGAATGAGATGCAAAGACTAATCTAATACTCGTCTTCATCTTCATCTTCATTGGCATCATCATTCCTCCTTGATTGACGCCACTCATCATGGAAGGTCGTAAGAGAGATATTCATCGAATTGTGCTCGGCCTCAATAGAAGAGATACGCTTATCCACATTGTTCATGCGATCTTCTAAGCTTGTGAAACATGTATCAACAACGGCAAACCTGTAATTCATGACTTGATCAATAGAACCAATTCCCATGCATAAGCTTGTGAATTGTTCATTAAGATAGGTCATGATAGAGTTCATGGATGGTGGATGAGCTTGAGGAGCTACGAGAGGATTTGCAATCTCTTCGGGAATAGTATCACTAGGAAGCTCGGAAAGGCGAAGCCAATTACCATTGAAATAATGAAACTTGCCCTGAGATAGAGACTTCTCATGAATAGGATCGGTGAGACTTGCCGAATAATTATGAGAGCAATCAATTTCCTTCTTAGTGAAAAAATAGCTAAAAGCGGTGCCATAGGTGAATAAAGTAACAAGAGAGGTGTGATGATTTTGAACGAGGAAGACAATCTCTGCAAACATAATGCGAGCAAGGTTAGGTTGGTTCCTCTCGCGAAAGCATCTAATCCAAAAATCATCAACTTGGTGGATTGTTGAGTATTTTCCTCCTGAAGGCCTAAACCACCAAGTGATCATCAAGTGTAAGATGCGGTCAAGAGCATTGAGTATTTTCCCCCCAAAACATGTGCAAGAGAACCTTCATCATCAATACCCTCATCCTCAAATCCAAAAACATCACAAAGAGCTTGGATATCGATGGTAATCTTTTTGCCCATGAGATAAGAATTAACAACAATGACATTACCCTCGGTATTGGCAACACACTTGGCATTGGCATAAAAGATCAAAACTAAATTTCGAAAGAAAAATCCCAGAATTTGTAGAAAATCCATGAACTTCCATTTTTGGAGTAAGGGTAAATAAGCAAACTTGAAATGCTCCGAATTGAGAAAAAGAATGTAAATTACCCTCTCTGTTCGAATCCTGTAGTTTTGAAAAGATCGAAAATAGTTGAGTTCACTGGGAGTTCGAAAGCACCTTTGATAGATAAGAGTCAAATTCGGACGAGTGTCATCGCCGAGATTTGATCCTTCACCAACTTCACTTGTAGTAAGTGCTATCTTTTTAAGTGCCATAGTCTAGAAAATGTGATTAAAACAATGTGTGTATGCATTAATGTTCACATTCAATCCCATGGATAAACCAATAATCAAGGTAAAACAATTGAAAAACAAAACAAGAAAAATTTTAATAAAATCTTTTGAAAGAACAAACAAAACAATAAAACAAAAACAATTAAAACAAAAATATTAAAGAAAAATAAAAAGAAGAGAAGTTTTTATACCTTGATATTGAGAGAGGGAGAAATGTATGAAGATTTTGCACCAAATTGATGGAGAGCCTTAGACTTGGCTTGATTTTGAAAAACCCTCAAGAAACTTTAAGTTTTGTGATGAAAATATGAAGGGTTAAGGCCTCTTTTATAGATGAAAATCGGCTAGGGTTTTGAAAAGGAGTTTTGGTAATAGTGAAAGTCTTTTAATGCCCAATTATAGTGTCTGCGTGATCGAGTATCGATACGCCTAATGACGGTATCGATACGGGGGTACAACGGTAATTCCTTGGAACACGTATCAAGGAACCGTATCGAAACGGAATATATCTGTATCTAAACGCTCACAACTCGTATCGAAACAGATTTAACTATATCGATACCCGCAAGAGAGAAAATGCAATCTGGAAAGCTAATGAAGTACTCGTATCGATACGCATAAGGCCGTATCGATACCATATGCCTAGAAATGCATTTTTTTGTCTTTAGAACAACCAAAGGCTCGACTTTAACATCTTCTATATGTATGCAAATGATGAATGAGCAGATCTAAGCATGTTCTAATGGAAGCATACTCCCCTAGCTACAAGCATGGTTACCATCAAGATCAACAACACATAAACATGAATTTTCACAAGATAAAGCAATTTTAACCTCAAAAAGAGTCCTAAAGGGTCAAGATAAACTAGTTAGGCCTAACTCTCTCCTAAGGGACCAAAAACGCTCTTTGTCTAGAGGCTTGGTAAAGATGTCCGCTAATTAATTTAAGGTGTCAACATACTCTATAACATCTTGTTTAAGGATATGATCTCTAATGAAATGATGCCTTATCTCTATGTGTTTGGTTTAGAGTGTTGGATGAGATTTTTGGTGAGACAAGTTGCACTAGTGTTATCACACTTAAGAGGTATGGTTTCAACTTTAATTCCATAATCTAAGAGTTGTTGCTTCATCCAAAGGACTTGAGCACAACAACTCCCTAAGGATATGTACTCGGCTTCGGTGGTAGATAAAGCTACACTATTTTGTTTCTTAAAGAACCAAGATATAGGCATACTACCTAAGAATTGGCAAGTGTCGGAAGTACTTTTCCTATCTATTTTACAACCCCCATAATCTGCATCCGAATAAGCATTAAGGTTAAAGGTTAAGTCTCTAGGGTACCAAAGACCTAAACAAGGGGTATCTCTAAGGTACTTAAAGATCCTTTTAACAGCTATAAGGTGAGACTCTCTCGGACTAGCTTGAAACCTAGCACACAAACAAACACTAAATATATCTGGTCTACTTGCAATTAGGTAAAGTAATGATCCAATCATAGAGCGATAAAGTTTAGAGTCAACACAGTTACCTCCTTCATCTTTGTCAAGCTTTGTAGATGAGCTCATTGGTGTGGCTTGAGGCTTTGCTTCCTCCAAGTCAAACTTCTTGAGCATATCTTTCACGTACTTGGCTTGATTTATGAAGGTGTCATCCTTCCTTTGTTTGATTTGGAGTCCCAAAAAGAATGAGAGCTCCCCCATCATGCTCATCTCAAATTCACCTTGCATTAACTTAGCAAACTCTTTGCAATAACATTCATTAGTAGAGCCAAAGATAATATCACCAACATATATTTGGACTACTAAGATGTCATTTTTATATCTTTTTATGAAAAGTGTAGTGTCCACCTTACCTTTTTCAAAACATTTTTCAATTAAAAAGTTTGAAAGCCTTTCATACCAAGCTCTAGGAGCTTGTTTTAAACCATAAAGGGCTTTGGTTAGCTTAAAAACATGGTTTGGAAATTTTAAATCCTCAAAACTCGGTGGTTGTTCCACATACACTTCTTCATTTATAAAACAATTTAAAAATGCACTTTTTACATCCATTTGAAAAAGCTTGAAATCATGATAACATGCATATGCAAGCAACATCCTAATAGCTTCCATTATAGCTACGAGTGCATAGGTTTCATCAAAATCTATTCCCTCTTCTTGAGTGTAACCTTGAGCAACTAGTCTAGCTTTGTTTCTAAATATGTTACCACTCTCATCTAGTTTATTCCTAAATACCCATTTAGTTCCTATAGTAGATTGATTACTAGGCCTTTCAACTAATGTCCATACATTACTCCTCTCAAATTGGTTTAATTCTTATTGTATAGCCAAAATCCAAAACTCATCTTTTAAAGCTTCTTTGATATTTTTAGGCTCTTTGCATGAGAGAAATGCAACATGATGCATTAATTTGAGAGAGGATCTAGTAGTTACCCCCTTGGATGGATCACCCAAGATTTCACCACCTTTGAGATAGTTGAACTCCCTTGGGTAAGATACCTCATTTTCCTCAAGAGCCAAGTCCTTCAAGGCTTCAAGAGGTGGATCTTGTGTATCTTCTTCTTTAGTTGGAATCTCATTCACCTTTGATGATTCTCCACCATCATTAGCTTCAATGATCCCTACATCATCATCATCATCACAAGAATCCTTCCTCGGAAGGAGATTATCATCGAAAACAACATGTATAGACTCTTCTACTACAAAAGTTCTTTTATTAAATACACGATAGGCTTTAGAGTTTAAAGAATACCCTAAGAAAATAGCTTCATCACTTTTAGCATCAAATTTACCTAAGTTGTCTTTTCCATTGTTTAAAACAAAACACTTGCAAACGAATGGATGAAAATAGCTAATGTTAGGCTTCTTAGATTTTAAAATCTTATATGGTGTTTTCTTTAAAATTGGTCTAATCATTACTCAATTTACAATGTAGCAAGCGGTATTTGTGGTTTTCGCCCAAAAGTATTTAGGTAAATTGTTTTCAAAAAGCATAGTTCTAGTCATTTCTTTTAAAGTCCTATTTTTCCTCTCAACTACCCCATTTTGTTAAGGAGTTCGAGGTGCCGAAAAATTGTGGCTAAAACCATTTCATTTAAAATCTCTTCAAAGCCTAGATTTTGAAATCCGGTTCCATGATCACTTCTAATGTGAGAAATTTTAAGTTCAAGATCATTTTGAGTTAATTTAGAAAATGTGATGAATTTTTCTAAAGCCTCGTCTTTTGTACTTAAGAATAGAACCCAAGTATATCTAGAATAGTCACCAACAAGTACAAAAGCATGCGATTTACCACCCAAGCTCATAGTTCTAATAGGCCCAAAAAGATCCATATGAATCAATTGTAAACATCTACTAGTAGAGACATCATTAATGAATTTAAAGGATGATCTATGTTGTTTACCTTTAGAGCATGCATCACATATTTTATCATTTGAGAACTTAATATTGGGCAAACCTCTAACTAGATTTAAGGAAACTAATTTTTCTAAAACATTAATGCTAACATGTCCTAGTTTCCTATGCCATAACCAAGCATCATTTTCATTTTGAGCAACAAAACATGCAAGGGATGAATGAATGTCATCTAGATGCACCATATATATGTTTCTTATGCGATGGTCAATGAGCATTGTTTTATTAGAGTTAATGTCAACAACTTTGCACCCATTTTTATCAAATATGACATTAAACCCTTTATCACACAATTGACTAATGCTCAATAAATTATGTTTTAGACCAATACGGTAGAGTGATTACCTATGGATCCAATACATTCAATGTGGCCTTTGCAGTTGTCACCAAATGTCACTACTTCTCCACTTTTTGGCTTTAATTCCATTAATCGACTCTTGTCTCCGGTCATGTGCCTCGAGCATCCACTATCAAGGTACCATGAGTTTTGGATTTGTGCTTTGGCCTTGTAGCAATGCTCCCCCTACAAACAAAAAATTTAGGCTTTGATTTTTAGTACCCAAATCATTTTGGGTCCACGAGTGTTAGCTCCCAAAAGCTTGGTTCCTTTAGGAATCCAAGGTAACATGGCATCAATATTATTAGATTTAACAAGTTCCTTGGGAACCCATACACTTCTAATTCTTTTAGTTTTAGTATGCCTATAGGAGCCACTTTGTTTGGAGTTAAAATTCTTTCTCTTAGGTTGGTTTTTCTAGATGATTCACCTATTTCATTTTTCAAAGTACCAACACTCTTGAAAGATTTTTTAAGCTCATCTAACACCTTTTGGTGTTCAATGTTACATTGAGAAATAAGATTATTTAAATCTAGATTTTCTTTTTGAAAGTATTCAAGTTCATCTTGTAGACCTAAAATCTTTTTTTCTCAAATTCCAAGTTAGCTTGAGAAATTAAATCATTTTTAGCATTCAAAGACGAAATGACTTCTTTATTTTTCAAAACGAACTCCTTATACTTCTCAACTAACTCATCATGCACCTCTTGCAACTCATCATATGCTTTATGCAATTCATTATATGTAAAATCAAAAGTAGATGAGTTAGAGGTTACCTTAGAATCCTCCTCAATAACCATGAGGCAAAGGTTGGCCACTTCTTGCTCCTCATCCTCGGATGATTCCTCATCACTCCAAGTAGCAAGCTTGGCTTTGAGCTTCTTCTTCTTCTTCTCCAAACCCTTCTTCTCAAAACCCTTTTCTTCTTCTTTGTTCTTGGTCTTGAAGTCCATCTTTCTTTGAAACTTTCTACCTCGGTTGGACCTCATAAACTGTGAGAATCTCTTAGCTATCATAGCCAATTTTTCAAGATCTTCCTCCTCACTAGAAGTGCTCTCATCATGTAGAGAAGCTTTGAGAGCCACTCCTAGTTTCTTATTCTTGTCTACCTCAAGCTTCTCCACTCTTCTTTCTTCTTTCTTCTTTTCATCTTCCCTTTCTTGCTTCATGATTTCATGAGTTAGGAGAAAACCAACTAGCTCATCAAGCTTTAGTGTCTTCAAGTTCATTGCCTCGATGATAGCGGTTCTTTTCTCATCCTAAGACTCGAGAAGAGAGTAGAGTAGCTTCCGAACTAGCTTGTCATCCGGGATGATCTTTCCAAAACCTTTTAGCCCATTGACGATGGTTGAAAATGATCAAACATCTTAGATACGGTTTGTAACACTCGGATTTAGGGGTCGGAAGTTGAGTGTGAGAATTGGGTTCGGGTCATGGGCTCGTTTTAAATTAAATTGGCTTGGTGTTAATTAAAAAGGCCATGAGTTTTTATTAAGGGAAAAAAGGTAATTTTGAAAATAGAGGAAAAATATGTGCAAAAGACGGCTTTTTGAAATGTTCTCTTCATCTTCTTCCTTCATCCTATTTCCACGAAAAAAACCCCACAAACCCCCTAGTTACTATTCCATCAAATTTCTTCACCATTTCAAGAGCTCTCTTCAAGGTAAAATCATTTTTTACTTCTCATCTTTATTCCGAACATTTCTATGGTTTTAGATTTTCAAAAACACCATTTTTATAGTTCTTCAAGTTTTCAAAGTTTAAGAAAAAGGTTGAAGATTTGATGAGTTTTCATATGGGTTTTGATTTGTAGAGTTAAGATATCTTAAACTCTTTCCCTTAAGTATATTATATTTCAAAATGGTGGGGTTTTGATGAAAATTCCAAAATGGGTTTTTGTGGGTATTTTAAAAGGTTGAAAATATGGGTTTTTGATGTAGTTTGGTGTAGGATAGTGGGGCTGATGATATGGTGATGCTTGAGGGTTGTTTTGAAGGTGTTTAATGGTTATTTGAGTGTTGGAATTGATAGATTTCTGCTGGGTTGTGAGGGAGTACGAAAATGAGGATTTTTGGGTGGGTTCATGGGTTGAAATTGTAGAGAAATGGTCTTGTGGTTGAAATCTGATTAGTGGCAGTGTTTTGTGAATGTTTTGTGTATTAGTATGTTGTTTTTGGTTGTTTAGAATCAACGGAAATCATTGGATAAGCTTCGAGCTCGATTTCGGGAAGTTTGGAGGCTTGATTCGGCTTTCTCGGTTTACTTAAAGGAGTTCGGTGAGTGGATTATTTAAAATGGCTTTAAATTGGTTCAAGTGTGTGGTTGTGGTGTTGGATTGTGCTGGGTAGGCCAATCCAAGGTAGAGATTAAGTTGGTAGCTTAATCTCTTGTGTGTTTAATGAGTTTTGCTTAATGTGCATAATGTGGACTTGTGAAGTATGTGTTTGTTTATGCATGTTGATATACATATTGATGTTGTATAATGATGATGATATGTTGTGTTGCATGATTTTGATATCATGGTGTGACTTGTATAGTATGATTAGCAATAGTTAATTATCGGGTATAAATGATCGATCATTAGGATGAGTCTGCACACGGTAAGAGTCAAATTCTCGCGTGGCCTTGGTAACATGTAGTCATCAAGGAGGAGTATGGTGAGGTAATATTCCACCAGAAAATGTTAGCATGTGATGATGAGTGTAATCTCATCCAGAGTGAAAACGGTGATGAGCGTAATCCCACCGGAAGGTAATTGTTGTTGAGTACGTTGGGGGTGAAAATCCCAACAGAAGTTATCCGCATATCCGAGTAAGCTAATAGTTGCCAATATACTTGTTCATGTGCGGTTGTGGTGTAAGATATTTGATATATCTTGTTTAGCATAACATGAGGTAAGATGTCATGTTCATGCATTCTTGTGACGTTTAGCTATGTTGCTATGTTGGTGCATATGTAAGCCTTGTGAATGTCTTAAGGATAACATGCTTTGAACCCTGCATTGTCGTTGTTTTTGTTTTAGAGCTCCCTCACTAAGCTTCTAGCTTACAGTCTCGTGTTCGACAATGCAGATCATTAGTGTAGAGTTAGCAAGGAGCAAGGAAATGGCATCCAATCGCGTTTGTGGTTGCTCAAGTATGGTTTTAGTGAATAATGTAGTAGTTTAGCAATGGGGATGCTATGTGTTGTAGAAGCATGTGTAGACTCCTATTTTGTTAATGATTTTATGTTGTGGATTTGTAAACCATGTTTATGAGATGTTTGTGTGTTGTTTTGAAAGCATGTAAACCTTGCTTCTTGGATGCCTAAGTGTTTGTTTTGAAGGCTTATAACCATGTCTTATGAATGCTTATGTGTTGCTTTGAAGGCAAGTACCCTTGTTTATGCATTGCTTGTGGATGCATGTATCTTTTGGGCTAATTAACTATTTATGTATGCTTGAATGCAAGTTTCTTCAATGTATGCTTATCTTGGTGATTGATGCTTCGTTGTATGTTTAAATCGTTTCGTATGCTTATCTATGGTTGCCTAGTGATGTATGAGAGTTGGTATATTGCTAGTCGAGTCGTTAAATGCATCTAGAGTTGATTTCTTGTGTGTTTAGCAGCCAAAATGAGGTTTGCAGTGCAGGGCGTATCGATACGCCTAATGGTCGTATCGATACAGTCCTATGTTGTGAACCTTGTTTTAGGCTTTGCGTATCGGTACACGGGGGTGTACCGATACGGCAAAAGCTCTCTGAAAATATAAGAAATTGACGAGATTTTGACGTATCGGTACGGGTCCTAGGTGTATCGGTACGGTCTTCATAGTTTGACCGTGAGAAGTTGATCGTTGAGGGCGTATCGATACGGTCTAGCGATGTATCGATACGGTCTCTTTAGGTTGACTTTGGGTTGTTGACCATGTCCATGCGTATCGATACAGTCTCCTAGCGTATCGATACGGCCTGTTGTAAAGGTTAAAATGGGCTGCTTAATTGCTTGTTTTGTATGTTTTGTATCCGCGTGTCTTTTCCGTTGCGTGTCCTGTCACATAGGATATACTAAAGCATCTAGACAAGATAACATTAAAAAGAAATTTTCCAGGGTTGCTAATCGAAGTGGAACCTTGACGGGTTTCGCTTCGGTTTTCCCCGTGTAACATGTTCGAACCGGTCTATCGTCTAGCCCGGGACGAGGGGGTTACACGGTTTCGTCGGGCTCCATCTTGAAATTCTCATAGCTAAGATTGAGAATTCCAATCTTTGTTTCCTTCACATCGCTTGTCCCTTCATAGGTTGTCTCAAGTGTATCACACACTTTTTTAGCACTTTCGATGGAAGAAACCTTGGAGTAGATATCCGGTCCAATAGCACAAAATAACATGTGAAGAGCTTTATCATTGATTTGAAGCTTCTTTCGATCATCTTCACTCATTTCCACTTTTGTTATTTGCACTAATCTTCCTTCATCTTCTCTCTTCATCGGAGTGATTGATTGAGACTCGTACATGCTAGAGCAGGAGGTAGATGCCATGGCTTGCTTTGTTGATGATCACACTCTTCCTAGAATCTCCTCTTTCGGTTGTTAATCCTTCAAAGAGGTAGACTCTGATACCAATTGTTGAGTGGATCAAAGGATTGATCAAAGCCAAGATGGGGTGAATTGGGTTTTTAAAATTTTGGAAGTGAAGTGGAGTGAATAAGAATGAAAAACAAGGCAATTATAGTGGTTCAAGTTCCAAATGAACTCTACATCCACTATTAGCTTCCACTAAGAATTTTTCAACAATTCCACTAATTGATCTTCCCCTTTTCTAGGCTTAGGAGGAAACCTTTACAAAACCGGCCAATTTTCTACCCAAAATTGACTCAACTCTCACTTGGTTACAAAGAAGAATTTAAAGGCAAGGAGTATATCTCATAATATAAATTTGCCCCTATTAATACAAGCGCTCAACCCAAATTGAAATACAAGATAAGAATTTCACTCAATACAATTTGGGATTTTACAAGAGAATGAGAATTTAGGCACTTGAGCGTGGATTTTGTGTATGGATGTTTCACTAAGATTCAATAGTTGTTGCTGGTCTTCAATAGGCTTGTTTTTATACCTTCTCCATTAGTTCTAGTCGTTTGGGTGGTTAGGGTATTGATTATAGCCGTTGGAACCCTCTCTTACCACCATAAATGCACCTCTGTAGCATATTGTATCGATACTTGAGGAGGCGTACCTATATCTGTCTCAAAAAAGAAAGTGATGTGAGCACATCTTCACCTGCACTTGATGCTGATCCGGAGGTCTTACTGTTAGGACCAATTACGCGATCTAGGGCGCAACGTTTCAGGGAAGCTCTTTTCCTTACTTGTGCTAATATTTCAGAATCATTTGATAATGTCTGTGCCTTAGATAGTAAGCCTTTTAATGTGTTGCATGTTGATATGTGACATATTTATATGATATTAATTATTAGGTGTGTTTGAGTATGTATATAATTTGTTAAGTATGTTGGGTTAGTTTGATATGATTTATAATGTTTTATATTGGTTTAGTTTTGGGATTATTTATACGATGACTTATTATTATTATTATTATATATTTGTTTGATAAGAGCCAAGTGTACGTGTGTGCATGTGCCATGCATGATCAATCCCATGTGCGCCTAGTGAAGCCAAGGCAGTCGAGCCTTAGAAGACTTTGATTTCATCCATCACGTGCAACCACTTTTTGAACATTCTTCACTGTGCGGCAAAATGGATAAACAAAAGTAGTTTTGTTGCTTTGAATTTCAAAGCAAATGCACATTTACCATGTGCTCAAATAGGTGGCGTCCACATTTTGATTTCAATTTCTCAAATTGCTTGGCTAGGAACAAATGTCGCCTCCTAGGAAGTTTCTTCATTCAAATTTAATTTTTGAATGATTACTTAATAGCCACAAGTGAAGGCCGGCTAACCCCTTCCCCTTTCTATATATTTGTATCATTTTATTAAACAAATGTTACCAACTTTGAATAAAAATTACACTTGAGAGAATTTTCTCTTTTCGGTTCTTTTTAGAACTATTCGACATTCAAATTTGTTTGTTTTTCATTGATACTTCGGGTTCCTAAATTGCTATTTAGCGGGTCCAAGTCCTTTGACGTTAAACAGATTTGATTCGGGTTTGCTCAATAGATTGTGCAGGTTCTTTCGAGTTTAGCGTTTCCAACATCGGTCGTTTTTGAAGCCTTCTTCACCATCGTTGAAGTTCTTTACAAAACACCAAAATTATTATATTACTCTATATTATTATTATTTTTATTTTTGTTCATCTTTAAGTCTCTATTTAACAAAAATATTTCGTATAATTTTTGTTTTTTCCTTGTCGTTTTTATTGCAGGAACGTGCCTACAACATTTCTAGATCTGTAACAAACGAGGATTGTCCGTTTCGGCAGACTGCCCCTTATTATGTGGTATCAGAGCCTAGGTTGTTGGATTCATTGTAAGTTTCTGCAAATTCGAGTCAAAAAAGAAAAAAATGCATTTGAATTAAAAAAACAGATTCGAAAAAAATAGATTCGAAAAAAACATATTAAAAAAACAGATTCGAACAAAAAAATAGATTGGAAAAAAATAGATTCGAACAAAAAAAACAAATTCGAATATAAAAAAAACATATTCGAATATAAAAAAACATTTTAGATTCGAAAGTGTTTATATATATATATATGTATTATTATTGTTGTGTTCCTATTGTAAATGATGAAATTTGTACGAGTTTGTTATGTAACTTTGATGTGCTCGGAAATCAACCGAAGCGAACTATGCTTGTTTGTTCGGTAATAGGAAGGTTGTAAGCACGTCTTCGCAGTAAGGTTCTCTAAACCCTTCATTTTTCATCTTTTGGTTCATTTTTTTCGTGTCATTATCCTTTTCATCTTTTCTTTAATTTTCAGTCTTATTTTCTTTCTTTTTGTGTCATCTTTTTTTCTTTGTTTCCTTAACCGTTATTTCCTTGTAGCCAACACCGTTGTAACAAGTTTCGAGACGTTGGATTAGTTCTTTAAAGAGCTGATTACGAGAAAATGTAAGGGAAAAAGGCATTGAGCGTTGTGAGAACAGAAGGGGAGACAAAAAGAGCCATTCAAGTATTCTCCCGAGTGAAACACGGGCGCTGAGTGTTAATTTTTTAGTGCACTTTTCTTTGGAGTGACATCTGCGAGACTTTGATTGTGTGTGTTGTGAGGTCCTTTTTGTTTGTTTTTTTACTAACCTATAATATTTTTTTCTTTTGTTTGTTTTTGTTGTTGATTATGGCAGGTTCCGATGATCACACGGTTGACCAGGATCCACCGATTCCTCAAATGCAAGCCTTAGAGAGAATGATGCAACGAGTAGTGGCTACCGCCTTAGGGCCATTACAGTCGAGGATGGATAGGTTTGACGGAGGATCCAACTCTGTTAATGAAGTATTGAACGAAAATGAAGTCGAACGGTCACCGAGGCAGCATACTCCTAGACAAGGACATGTACAACAGGTAGACGATAATTTTGACTAACATTAAGGTTGCTATTCCTTCTTTTCAGGGACGTTCAGATCCTGATGCATACTTGGCTTGAGAAAGCAAAATGGAGCACATTTTCGAGTGTTATACTTACTCGGAACAGAAGAAGGTTCGACTAGCAATAACAAAGTTTGTTGATTATGCCTTGATATGGTGGGACCAGTTACTGCTTAGCCGTAGACGTACTGGTGATGACCTAGTTGCAACATGGAATGAGATGAAGCGACTAATGCGTAAGAGGTTTGTTCCTATTCACTATCATCGTGATTTGTTTCAAAAATTGCAAAACTTGAAACAGGGAAGTAGGAGTGTTGAAGATTATTTCAAGGATATGGGAATGGCTATGATGCGTGCGAATATCGAGGAAGATCGAGAAGCTACCATGGCACGTTTTCTAGTAGGGTTGAACACCGAGATTGCCAATGCTGTTGAGTTACAACATTATGTCGAGGTTGATGACATGGTGCAGATGGCAATAAAAATTGAACGACAGCAGCACAAGAAGTTTTCAAATCGAGGTAGCCCTCATTTTAAATCTTTTTCAAATCCATTATATACTCCTAACAATTCCAGGAAACAAGCACCGCAAACGCCACTTCGGATTCGAGAGCAAGGTGAATCCAGCACACCAAAGCCTCTCGTTGCTGATAATGGGCGTGGCAAACAGCAAGTGGTGGTAAAAGAATGATCGAGAGATATCCAGTGCTTCAAGTGCCTTGGTCGAGGACATGTTGCTAGCCAGTGTCCTAATCAGAGAGTTATGTTGATGCGAGAAGATGGAGAGATCGAGTCAGATTCTGAGAAAGATGTACAAGAAGCCTCTACTGCAGATGATGAAGAGAATGACCTAGAAGTTGTCGAAAATGGTAAGGTAATGGAAATTATGGTTGTAAAACGTAGTTTGAATGTGCAACAGGTTCAAGACGAGCAACAACGTGAGAATATCTTTCACACACGATGCAAGGTTCAAGATAAGGTATGTGTTGTGATTATTGATAGCGGTAGTTGCACTAATGTTTCTAGTTCAGTGATGGTTGACAAGCTAGGTCTAAAGACAACAAAGCATCCGAATCCGTACAAATTGTAGTGGTTGAATGACGGTGGAGAACTTAAAGTGACGAGACAAGTTGTTGTACCGTTTTCAATTGGAAACTACAAGGACGAGGTCCTTTGTGATGTTGTGACGATGGATGCTACTCACCTTCTTTTGGGACGCCCTTGGCAGTATGACAAGAAGGTAATGCATGATGGTTTTACAAACCGATACTCTTTTATGCATGCAGGTAAAAGATTACTTTGGCTCCTTTGACACCGAGTCAAGTAAATGAAGATCAAGCAAGCTTGAAAAAGAGTAAGGAAGCTGCAAAAGAGAAGAAAAAGATGAATGTTTATGCAAGCAGTCGAGAAATCAGGAAATGTCTTTCCTCTCACCAATCTTTGTTTATTTTAATGTTTAAAGATTACTGTTTATTGGCTGAGTTTTCTACTGATTTGCTTGCATTGATTGTGTCCCTTTTGTAGGAATTTGAGGATGTGTTTCCGGATGAAACACCGAAGGGATTGCCACCTCTTTGTGGCATTGAGCACCAGATTGATTTCATTCCAGGTGCTACTATTCCGAATCGGCCAGCTTATCGAACCAACCCTGAAGAGACGAAAGAGCTTCAAAGACAAGTTACAGAATTGATGGACAAGGGTTACATTCGAGAAAGTTTTAGTCTGTGTGCTGTTTCGGTACTATTAGTGCCAAAGAAATATGGTTCTTGGAGGATGTGCGTAGATTGTCGAGTTGTGAACCAGATCACAATTAAGTATCGTCATCCCATTCCGAGACTTGATAACATGTTAGACGAGCTTTACGGAGCCGTCATCTTCTCCAAAATTGACTTAAGGAGTGGCTATCATCAGATTCGCATACGAGAAGGCGATGAGTGGAAGATAACCTTCAAAACAAAGCTAGGATTGTACGAATGGTTAGTGATGCCTTTTGGTTTAACTAATGCACCTAGTACTTTTATGCGTTTGATGAATCATGTTCTACGACCTTTTATTGGTAAGTTTTGTGTTGTATATTTTGATGACATTCTGATTTATAGTAAAAATTTACCAGATCATATAGAACATTTGAAAGCTGTTTTGTAGGTTTTGAGAGAAGAACGATTGTTCGGTAACATGGAGAAATGTGTGTTTTGTACTAAGAAACTTAGGGTGTTGAAGTCGATCTTGAAAAGATTAAAGCAATTCAGGAATGGCCACGACCGACATCGATTACTCAGGTTAGATCATTTCATGGATTAGCTAGTTTTTATCGACGGTTCGTTCCTAACTTCAGTTCTATTACCGCCCCCTTAACCGGGATTATAAAGAAGAATTCAGTCTTCTCATGGGGTAAAGAACAAGAAGATGCTTTTCTGAAAATTAAGGATTGTTTGACTAGAGCACCAGTGTTAGCCTTACATGACTTTGATAAAACTTTTGAAATTGAATGTGATGCTTCTGGAGTTGGTATAGGCGCAGTTTTAATGCAGGAAAAGAGGCATGTTGCATGTTTCAGTGAGAAACTGAGTGGAGCGACATTGAATTATCTCGTTTATGACAAAGAGATGTATGCACTGATTCGGGCATTGGAGACGTGGAAGCATTACTTGTTGCCTAAGGAGTTTGTGATCTACACTGACCACGAGGCTTTGCGATATATCACAGGTTAGCATAAATTAAATAAACAACATGATAAATGGGTTGAATTCTTAGAATCTTTTCCTTATGTCATTCGATACAAAAAGGGGAAAGATAATGTCGTTGTTGATGCATTATGACGTAGGTATGCACTTTTGAGTTATCTTGATTCACATTTGATTGGTTTTGCATACATTTGTGAGTTATACCCTGATGATCCTGATTTTAGAGATAAGTATAGTGCTTGTGAGAAAGGTGCAAATGGAAAATTCTACAGGCAGGATGGTTATCTTTTCAAAGAAAACAGGATATGCATTCCACAGGGTTCGATGCGTGACATACTGAAAATTATACCAATGGAATTCTGTCTGCTATATTCTTCAGAATAAAAAAATGCTTCTGAATTGATCTCGCCCGTTAATAATTTCAATTTCCGTGAGGCGCACGAAGGTGGATTGATGGGTCATTTTGGAGTCGCCAAGACGTTACATACCTTAAAGGAACATTTGTTTTGGCCGAAGATGCGCAGAGATGTTGAAAGGTATTGTGAACGTGACTTGTAGAAAAGCGAAATCAAAGGTTTCACCACATGGTATATACTTACCTTTACCTATTCCTGATTCCCCTTGGACTGATATATCGATGGACTTTGTTTTGGGATTGCCTCGAACTAGAACAAGTAGAGATAGTATATTTGTTGTGGTTGATAGGTTCTCGAAAATGGCACATTTCATTGCATGCCATAAGACTGATGATGCTGTTAATGTGGCTAACTTATTCTTTAGGGATGTTGTACGTTTACATGGTATTCCTAAGTCAATTGTTTCTGACAGGGATGTGAAGTTTTTGAGTCACTTCTGGAGGACTCTTTGGAGCAAATTAGGTACGAAACTCATGTTTTCTACTACTTGCCATCCCTAGACTGATGGACAAACTGAGGTTGTTAACAGGGTTTTATCTACTTTACTTTGTTCCATCATTAAAAAGAATATTAAGACTTGGGAAGATTGTTTGCCATATGTTGAGTTTGCTTATAACCATGTTGTACATTCTGCTACTAAAATGTCACCATTTGAGGTTGTTTATGGTTTTAATCCTATTACGCCTCTAGATTTGTTGTCTTTGCCACAGGAACAGGTGACGAACATAGATGGTCAAAGCAAAGCCGATTATGTGAAGAAGTTGCATCAACATGTTAAGGAGAACCTAGAACGAAGGACTCAGCAGTACGAAAGCAAGCAAACAAAGGAAGGAAGCGAGTCACCTTTGATGTTGGTGATTGGGTTTGGGTTCATTTCCGAAAGGAAAGATTTCCGGCCCAAAGGCAGTCTAAGCTGTTACCGCGAGGAGATGTTCCTTTTCAGGTGTTGGAGAAAGTGAATGGCAACGCCTACAAGTTAGATCTACCCGAAGAATACAATGTAAGTGCCACATTTAATGTTTCTAACTTAACCCCTTATGACGATTCTACAGATTTGAGGACAAATCCTTTTCAAGAAGGGGGGATGATGTGAGCATATTTTCACCTGCACTTGATGCTGATCCGGAGGTCTTACCGTTAGGACCAATTACGCGATCTAGGGCGCAACGTTTCAGGGAAGCTCTTTTCCTTACTTGTGCTAATATTTCAGAATCATTTGATAATGTATGTGCCTTAGATAGTAAGCCTTTTAATGTGTTGCATGTTGATATGTGACATATTTATATGATATTAATTATTAGGTGTGTTTGAGTATGTATATAATTTGTTAAGTATGTTGGGTTAGTTTGATATGATTTATAATGTTTTATATTTGTTTAGTTTTGGGATTATTATACGGTGACTTATTATTATATATTTGTTTGATAAGAGCCAAGTGTACGTGTGTGCATGTGCCATGCATGATCAATCCCATGTGCGCCTAGTGAAACCAAGGTAGTCGAGCCTTAGAAGACTTTGATTTCATCCATCACGTGCAACCACTTTTTGAACATTCTTCACTGTGCGGCAAAATGGATAAACAAAAGTAGTTTTGTTGCTTTGAATTTCAAAGCAAATGCACATTTACCATGTGCTCAAATAGGTGGCGTCCACACACTACAAGAATATAGGTTTTTAGTGACAAATTGATAGTGACTGAGAATAAATTTGTCACAAATATTAACTTATTGTGACAATTTTTTTGTGCGACACAATTAGTATAAGTAATTGTGACATATTTTTATTTGGTCACTGTAACAGTAGTAATTGTGACGATTGCATTTTTCACAAATGAATTCTCACTATAAGTATACAATTGTGACACAAAGTTCATTGCCACTAAAACTTTGACACATGATAGTGACGATATGTGAAGTTGTCACTATTATTTGATATTTGTTGTTACAATGAAATTACTTGTCACTTAAAGTTTCACTTTTTGTTGTGATAAATTTTGTCACAAATAAAAAAAGTAAAAGTAATGACAAATTAGACATTGTCACAATGATAAATTTATTTTTATAATTATAAAAATTAAAGTTATCATAAACTAGTTTATCAAAAGGTAAAATATTTCTATAGTCTATACTATGTGTAAATTGTTGTTTTAGTCAATCTATTTTTGATCAACTTTAGTCCCTATATTTTTTAAATTTTAAAATTTTAATCCTAATCCTAACGAGACACCGGGAATATGACTAAATTACAAGGACTAAAAATGATCAAATTAAAGAAAAAAAATAAGCAACTTATGTATAACAAATTAACTAAAAAGAAAATTTTACTTAACATATTTAAATACGACCGTTCATATCAGGATAAAAAATTTAAAATTTAAAAAGTATAGAAATTTAAAGTGACCAAATTAGAGTACAAAGACTACTATGTGATTTTAGCATAATATATGATAGATTTTTTTTGAAAATTTTAACAGATATATCCCATTTTGATTAGTTTTTTTCTACAGAAAAAAATCTAAATGGTTTCTTCAACATACGTACTTCGTATAAGAAACCATAGAAAAAATAGGTAAATTATTATTATAATAATGTGTTATAATTAATAAATATTTTTAAAATAAATAAAATTAATTTCAATTACAATTAAACCTAAATATTATTTTTCTTTCAAAATAGTATAAAATTTCTTGCCTAGCATAGTGGATAAGTATTGCACTCTCGCCCTAAAGATTCCAGGTTCGATCCTTCTTGAAGTCATACATTGCATTTATTTACTAAAAAATAATATTTAAATATGCTACATCATCTATAATTAAAATTCAGTGATCTAATGAAAACTTAAAAGTTTGCTGACTAAAATGCAAAAGCTCCATTAAATTTTAGTCACTATTTAAATATGTATTTGTGATAGAATGTTTGTCACTAGTAAGAATAACATTAGTGTCTAAATTTTAGTCACTATTAATAATCATTTGTGTCAAATAGTGTGGTCATAAAAAACATAACTATTGTGACGAAATACATTAAAGTTGTCACTAATATAATAGTGACGGAGTTATTAGTGACGACAAGTGATGACTCAGAAAAATAGTCACTGTAAATTTCAGTGACTAAATTTAACACTTTTTTGACTATTTTCAATGTTACTTCAAATGCATTTTCTTGTAGTGACATTTTGATTTCAATTTCTCAAATTGCTTGGCTAGGAACAAATGTTGCCTCCTAGGAAGTTTCTTCATTCAAATTTAATTTTTGAATGATTACTTAATAGCCACAAGTGAAGGCCGGCTAACCCCTTCCCCTTTCTATATATTTGTATCATTTTATTAAACAAAGGTTACCAACTTTGAATAAAAATTACACTTGAGCGAATTTTCTCTTATCGGTTCTCTTTAGAACTATTCGACATTCAAACTTGTTTGTTTGTCATTGATACTTCGGGTTCCTAAATTGCTATTTAGCGGGTCCAAGTCCTTCGACGTTAAATAAATTCGATTCAAGTTTGCTCAATAGATTGTCCAGGTTCTTTCGAGTTTAGCGTTTCCAACATCGGTCGTTTTTGAAGCCTTCTTCACCATCGTTGAAGTTCTTTCCAAAACGCCAAAATTATCATATTACTCTATATTATTATTGTAACCCCCTAAACCCGACCCAGAAGGAATGGGCCAAATCTAGGAAGTAACGATTGAAACTTGTCCCTCAAGAAACAATTTAGGTTAAAATATTTCGTAATTAAAAATAATCGATTAAAATAAGTAAAACTCAACAAATATTCCGATTAAAATAAAAACCAATCTTTTGAACGATGTTCCGATAATTAATTAAAAATCCGAAAGTAACTTCATAGATGCATGCATTTAATAAAACCCAAATTAAAAACAGTTCCAATGTCCATATTACACAAATATCCCAAAACATATTAAAATAATAATTCTGAGGTAACAGAAAAGTTCGTACTGAAAAATAATTTATCTGAATAAACAAGAGATGCTCCAAGTACCGATCGCCTAAAAGCCTGAGCTATCTAAAAATTAAAAACTAAAGGGTGTAAGCTAAAGAGCTTAGTGTGTCTCTAAAGTGCAACGAAAACAAAACAAAAACAAAATAGTATTTTATTTTCTGATAAATACTTTTCTGAAAACACAATAAAACTGAATCATGATGATATGATGTCTGATGCACATGAATCATAGTACCCATCTCCGATACACCGAAAAGTAAGGTTCCCCGGAACCTACTTTCTCCATGTCACCATCCGAAGTGGAACTCAGCCCGAAGGGTGGAACCACTGATCCGAAGCAGAATTCAACCCGAAGGTTAAAACCACTAATCCGAAGCGGAATTCAGCCCGAAGGTTGAAACCACTGATCCGAAGCGGAATTCAACCCGAAGGATGAAACCACTGCACTTCCCCGAACAAATCTCAACCATATACCCACAATGATATGATGCAGAATTTAAAATCCGAGTCTGATCCGAAACTTGAATTATTAACATTCAAATTGCACAATACTATAAATCCAATGTTTTACGGTTCCGAAAATCTGATATTTCATTTAAATTAGAGTATGACATGTTATGCATGATGTCTGAAAACATTCACCAAATCACAACAGAGTATGCACACAAAATGTACAAAACATTTACTTATATTAATCCAGAGAAGCACAATAAATTTATAACACAGAAAGAAACACATAAGTTTATAAAACAGGAAGAGACACACCTTAAGCAACAAAAGCTCTAATGCCGAGAAAAGCGCGTCTTACGCTCAGATCTAGCTGAATCAGGACCTACGAAGGTATGAATACTATATTAGTATTTATTACTAACACTAAGCCACCGACTAAAATACTGAAAACTGAACTGAAGATATACTCACATGAAGACCTCGAAGAACGTGCACGATCGATCTGAACAACTGGAGGTAACCCAACGATCTCAAGGTTGGCACCTGAGCACGAGAACATTCCGAATCAGATTCTGAAATCATAACTTATCATATTCCAATAACAATTACTTAAAGATAACAAAACGGAGCTTTCGGAATCTAATTTGACAAAACGGGCAGAAGATTCGAATTCAGGACGTCGAGAAAGGTTAAGATGAACATTTTCTGAAAAGTCAACTCTTAGTCAACTCTGGTCAAAGTCAAAGTCGAACAGGTCAAAGGTCAACTCTGGTCAAACTGGTCAACGGTCAACATTGACTGGTCAAAGTCAACTATCAAAAACGGTCAAACAGGTCAAAGGGGGTAAAACGGTCTGGTCAAAATGGGTCCAAGAGTCAATGGTCGAGTTGGTCAACGGTCCAAAGCCGGTTCAGTCAAGATAGGCGGTTCACTTAATCAGATTGGATTCACAACAAGACTTAATCTTAACACAATCTGATAGGCCAACCCACAATATACACACACAAGCCCAACACAAGCCACACATACAACCCAAAGCCCAACACCCATAACCAAACACATCAAGCCCAACAATACACTTTACCATAACCAAGCTAGGGTTTCCAGAACCTCTGACGGCGGCGGCAAGCTCAACGAACGGCGGCGGTGACAGAATTAACCGGCGACGACGAGGAACCAGGTCACCCGATTGTGGCTTACCAACAACCACGACGAAGGAGAACAGCAACAACGGTGGCGCAACAACTGACGGTGCAACAACCCGCGGTGGTGGCAGATCAACAAGGGCGGTGATGGCTACGCAAACTCGTCGGAGATGACGCAACGACGACAGTTTGCAAAAGAAACATATATTCCGATGAGCAAAACAACGTTTCCGATCAGAAATAAACGGAAAAACAAAGGAATCCACAACCAACAACGCATGAACCAAATGAAAACTAGCGAGGCTTACCCAAACTTGAACGGTGACGACGGCGGCGCGAGGAAACGAACGGCAACGATGGGGAAAAGAGAAGTTCAAACGCAACCGAGGGTTTTACTCCAAACTCTCACTAACAGTGGTCGGTAAGGGGTAATCGAGGGTTGGGGTTTGGTTGCGAGTCGATGACAGTCAAGATCATGATGACGACGCGCGGAACGGACGGTGTTTGGGCACTCACCGGAGCTTGGACAGAAAAGAGAAGAGTGAGGGAGAGGTGTGGTGCGGCTGCTATCCAAATGAAAACTGCCCCCAACCCGTATCTCAAACAATTTAGGTTTATTTACCTAAATTTTAGGTAAAAGCAACATAAAGGTTCTTAGGTTAACCTGCTTTACATAATAAACACCAACATTCCAAATAAGTTCAATCAGGTCACTAAAATCTAATTTATGTTCATTAATTTCTAAATTTGAAATTAGGGTTTCATACAAGAAATTCCCAAATTCTAGGGTTTTGAATTAGGGATTTCAAAATTTAAGGATTTTCAAATTGGGGCAAAAATTGGGGTGTTACAACTCTCCCTCCCTTAAAAGAAATTTCGTCCTCGAAATTTTCAAGCTTAGCAACATATCTCAAAACCAACTAAAACACGCATAAACTTTCCCATTCTGAATTCATGATATATCATAACCGAAATTTCTGAAACATAGAACTGAAAATGGAACCAAAACATATTAAGATGTACCTTTCATGTTATCATGTATACCATCGTATCCAATACGAGCTCCGATTGGATGTACTGAACTTGGAGGTCTAATCTCGGATCTAGCTGATCCACCACCGGGAGCATGTCTACCTCTACTAGCAGTACCTGAAGCAACTGACCTAAACTGCCCTCTACCTCGGTGAGGTGCTTGAATTGATGCATGATTTTGAATCTGAACAGATGAACCAGTAGTTGAACATAGACAATTCTTTAAGTAGGGATCCTGAGAACCACATCTGAAACACGTTCTATTCAACAATCTACACTCTCCGTTATGTTTCTTATTGCAAAAGCCACATACAGGAATAGACCGACGAACTTTTGAACTACCCACGCTAGTAGTCAGAATTGGCAATGTAACAGGTCTCACATTCCAATGATTCTGAGGAACAAACTCATCCCTAGGTTTATTCTTAGACAGATTGACAAAGCTTGGTTAAACAGACATGTCCGATTGTTTTCTAACTTGACCAGAATTTTGAAATTCCTCATTTTCCATTAGTGCAATTATCCTTTCAGAAGTTTTACATCGATCAACCATGTCGTTGAATATTTTATCATGATATCTTGCAACATCTCTTTGACTCGGTAGTCGAAGTTCCTTAAAAAAGTCATATTTATCTTTCTCAGTCACAACTAACTCAAGAGCATACTTGACCAACCTCCGAAACTTTATCTCATAATCATTCACTGGCTTGCTATTCTTTTCAAATTCATAAAATAATCATAACACTTCGCTACGAGCTCAGCTCTTACATATCGATCAGTGTTCTCAATATCAAGTGAGTTATCACTTCCGATCTGATATCCTCCTAACGAATGGTTCTCACCAACAAGTAACTTTTCTGAATTTCTACTTGCCCAACAGAAGGCGAGTGATCACTACCAGAAGTAACAATACGGCCTCGATCCCGAACAAACGATATTTTAAGACTCCTACACGGTGGCATAAAGAACTATATACCAGAAGCTAATAACCTAGAGTCATAGTCGGTACTGGAGTCTCAGATTTAAAACACATTGAAAACGTTGAAGTCAAAATCACAGAATACCATAGTATATTTTTCAGAAAATCCTCATTTATCCCAAATATTTCCGATGCATGCAAAAGTCAAAAACATTTTGAAAACAACTTTTGTGAGCCAACAGTCCGAGGGTTGAACCTAGGCTCTGATACCACTAAATGTAACCCCCTAAACCCGACCCAGAAGGAATGGGCCAAATCTAGGAAGTAACGATTGAAACTTGTCCCTCAAGAAACAATTTAGGTTAAAATATTTCGTAATTCAAAATAATCGATTAAAATAAGTAAAACTCAACAAATATTCCGATTAAAATAAAAACCAATCTTTTGAACGATGTTCCGATAATTAATTAAAAATCCGAAAGTAACTTCATAGATGCATGCATTTAATAAAACCCAAATTAAAAACAGTTCCAATGTCCATATTACACAAATATCCCAAAACATATTAAAATAATAATTCTAAGGTAACAGAAAAGTTCGTACTGAATAATAATTTATCTGAATAAACAAGAGATGCTCCAAGTACCGATCGCCTAAAAGCCTGAGCTATCTGAAAATTAAAAACTAAAGGGTGTAAGCTAAAGATCTTAGTGTGTCTCTAAAGTGCAACGAAAACAAAACAAAAACAAAATAGTATTTTATTTTCTGATAAATACTTTTCTGAAAACACAATAAAACTGAATCATGATGATATGATGTCTGATGCACATGAATCATAGTACCCATCTCCGATACACCGAAAAGTAAGGTTACCCAGAATCTACTTTCTCCATGTCACCATCCGAAGTGGAACTCAGCCCGAAGGGTGGAACCACTGATCCGAAGCAGAATTCAACCCGAAGGTTAAAACCACTAATCCGAAGCGGAATTCAGCCCGAAGGTTGAAACCACTGATCCGAAGCGGAATTCAACCCGAAGGATGAAACCACTGCACTTCCCCGAACAAATCTCAACCATATACCCACAATGATATGATGCAGAATTTAAAATCCGAGTCTGATCTGAAACTTGAATTATTAACATTCAAATTGCACAATACTATAAATCCAATGTTTTACGGTTCCGAAAATCTGATATTTCATTTAAATTAGAGTATGACATGTTATGCATGATGTCTGAAAACATTCACCAAATCACAACAGAGTATGCACACAAAATGTACAAAACATTTACTTATATTAATCCAGAGAAGCACAATAAATTTATAACACAGAAAGAAACACATAAGTTTATAAAACAGGAAGAGACACACCTTAAGCAACAAAAGCTCTAATGCCGAGAAAAGCGCGTCTTACGCTCAGATCTAGCTGAATCAGGACCTACGAAGGTATGAATACTATATTAGTATTTATTACTAACACTAAGCCACCGACTAAAATACTGAAAACTGAACTGAAGATATACTCACGTGAAGACCTCGAAGAACGTGCACGATCGATCTGAACAACTGGAGGTAACCCAACGATCTCAAGGTTGGCACCTGAGCACGAGAAGATTCCGAATCAGATTCTGAAATCATAACTTATCATATTCCAATAACAATTACTTAAAGATAACAAAATGGAGCTTTCGGAATCTAATTTGACAAAACGGGTAGAAGATTCGAATTCAGGACGTCGAGAAAGGTTAAGATGAACATTTTCTGAAAAGTCAACTCTTAGTCAACTCTGGTCAAAGTCAAAGTCGAACAGGTCAAAGGTCAACTCTGGTCAAACTGGTCAACGGTCAACATTGACTGGTCAAAGTCAACTGTCAAAAACGGTCAAACAGGTCAAAGGGGGTAAAACGGTCTGGTCAAAATGGGTCCAAGAGTCAATGGTCGAGTTGGTCAACGATCCAAAGCCGGTTCAGTCAAGATAGGCGGTTCACTTAATCAGATTGGATTCACAACAAGACTTAATCTTAACACAATCTGATAGGCCAACTCTGGTCAAAGTCGACTGTTAGGTTAAGATGAACATTTTCTGAAAAGTCAACTCTTAGTCAACTCTGGTCAAAGTCAAAGTCGAACAGGTCAAAGGTCAACTCTGGTCAAACTGGTCAACGGTCAACATTGACTGGTCAAAGTCAACTATCAAAAACGGTCAAACAGGTCAAAGGGGGTAAAACGGTCTGGTCAAAATGGGTCCAAGAGTCAATGGTCGAGTTGGTCAACGGTCCAAAGCCGGTTCAGTCAAGATAGGCGGTTCACTTAATCAGATTGGATTCACAACAAGACTTAATCTTAACACAATCTGATAGGCCAACCCACAATATACACACACAAGCCCAACACAAGCCACACATACAACCCAAAGCCCAACACCCATAACCAAACACATCAAGCCCAACAATACACTTTACCATAACCAAGCTAGGGTTTCCAGAACCTCTGACGGCGGCGGCAAGCTCAACGAACGGCGGCAAGCTCAACGAACGGCGGCGGTGACAGAATTAACCGGCGACGACGAGGAACCAGGTCACCCGGTTGTGGCTTACCAACAACCACGACGAAGGAGAACAGCAACAACGGCGGTGCAACAACCGGCGGTGGAACAACCCGCGGTGGTGGCAGATCAACAAGGGCGGTGATGGCTACGCAAACTCGTCGGAGATGACGCAACGACGATAGTTTGCAAAAGAAACATATATTCCGATGAGCAAAACAACGTTTCCGATCAGAAATAAACGGAAAAACAAAGGAATCCACAACCAACAACGCATGAACCAAACGAAAACTAGCGAGGCTTACCCAAACTTGAACGGTGACGACGGCGGCGCGAGGAAACGAACGGCAACGGTGGGGAAAAGAGAAGTTCAAACGCAACCGAGGGTTTTACTCCAAACTCTCACTAACGATGGTCGGTAAGGGGTAATCGAGGGTTGGGGTTTGGTTGCGAGTTGATGACAGTCAAGATGATGATGACGACGCGCGGAACGGACGGTGTTTGGGCACTCACCGGAGCTTGGACAGAAAAGAGAAGAGTGAGGGAGAGGTGTGGTGCGGCTGCTATCCAAATGAAAACTGCCCCCAACCCGTATCTCAAACAATTTAGGTTTATTTACCTAAATTTTAGGTAAAAGCAACATAAAGGTTCTTAGGTTAACCTGCTTTACATAATAAACACCAACATTCCAAATAAGTTCAATCAGGTCACTAAAATCTAATTTATGTTCATTAATTTCTAAATTTGAAATTAGGGTTTCATACAAGAAATTCCCAAATTCTAGGGTTTTGAATTAGGGATTTCAAAATTTAAGGATTTTCAAATTGGGGCAAAAATTGAGGTGTTACAATTATTATTATTATTATTGTTCATATTTAAGTCCCTATTTAACATAAATATGTCGTATAATTTTTGTTGTTTCCTTGTCGTTTTTAGTACATGAACGTGCCTACAACATTCCTAGATCCGTAACAAACGAGGATAGTCCGTTTCGGCAGACTGCCCCTTATTAGAAAGAGCCGTTGTACAAATATAAGCGAGGCGTATCGATATGGGCAAGACCGTATCGATGCAATTTTTCCAACATAGCTCACTGGAGGAAATCGTATCGATACAAGTAAGAGCGTATCGATACTCATTAACCACCTCTTTAAAATTTGGTTACCTACCAACAAACAAGGCAACAGTCGAAATATTTAAAGCTCTAATTTTAAAATTACTTTAAAACCATATCGATACATGTGAGATCGCATCGGTACTCGATTCAAACTCCTTGTGATTTTATAGAGAGAGCGTATCGATACAGATGGAATCTGTTTCGATATGGTAAGAAGCGTATTGAAATGTTTGTCTCCAGTAGCCATGTTTCGAAAAAAGGTATCGATACGGTAAGAAGCGTATCGATACACATAGATGTTTTTGAGCAATTTGGCCTTGAACTACTTAGAAAATATTTTAGAGTTTGAGTTTTTCAAACTAGAGCAAAGGCCTATTGATTTGAAATCTTTTAGGGGACTTAAAAATTCATTTCAAATTTTACAATTTAGTCCTTAAAACACTTTGTTATATCAAAATCAAACATAGGTTTTACAAGTTCCTATAAAAATTTAATTCAATATTCGAATATGTTAAATCAAATGTTTCTTTTAAATCAAATATTTTTAAATTAAACCGAATATATAAAGTTGTTAATAAATAATCGATGTGATTTAAATATGAAAATATTAAATATTCTATTTTAAAAATATTCGATTTAAAAGAAAATGATTTAAAATATTCGAATATTTTGAGTTATTCGAGTTGAGATGTCATATCTTAAGATATAGGTGAGCGTTCGATCGAGTCGAGTAAAAAAATTCCGAGTTATTCAAGTTGACGCGTCATATTTTACAACTCAAACTTTATTTGAAATTTTTTCGACTCGAGTTTTCGAGTTCCTATAAAAATTTAATTGTAATTATTTATCATGTTACCATACTTTGGAATTTTGCTTTAAGGACCAAATTGAAAGAATGCGTAAATACCGAGGGATAAATTTAGTGAATTGTTTTGAATTAGGACTAAATTGATTGAATGTATAAATATGAAGGACTAAATGTGTTATCATACCAGATTTTATAACAGACACTTAACGAGATTTAACGTCTAGTTGTCATTTTGTTATAAAACATAAAGTTTAATTGCCATTTTGTAATTTTTGAAAGTTTGGTTACCATTTTATTTTTTTTTACCAAAGTTCAGTAACCGTCTGTGTACATGTATGATTCATCCAATAATATTTACCAGTTTCAATGTAACTTTCAAGTAACTACTCACTCCTTGGTTACATGTAGAAAAGAGGCGAAGATTCACCTTGAAAATATAATAATATGAAAATATCATTAGATGAGACCATAGATGACGTAGTGAGGCATGCTCATCTAATAATTTTTCCTATAATACACTTTGGATGGTCCATTTTAAATATAAAAGGTACCGTAACATTTTAACGCCTAATTTGCCAATATGTACTACTAAATTAGTTAACTTATATTAAAATAAAGGCTAAAGGGTCAAATTCGCCCATGTAATAATTCGAAATTAGTAATGTTGCCCTTATTTTTTCCTGTAATTTTTCTCTTAAAGTCATTCAACTGCAGCAATTTTACTCTTTGACTGATGTTAACAGTTAAAGTGCTGATGTGGCAATTAACAATGCTAACTTAACAATTTTACCCTCGAAGTCATTCAGTTGCAGCAATTTTTTCGTTAATTTATTTAATTTTTAAATAAAATTAGATAAATGTATTAGGAATTATAAAATATAAAAATATAAATATAAAATTAAAAAATATTTATAAAGTATTAAAAAAATATCAATTTCATCGAATGGTAAAATATAAATATAAAGTTATAAATATAAAAAAATCAAAATTTCAAAATATTTATAAAAACCATTCAAAAGGTCTTCGGCTGTTTTCAGGTTGTGTTAAGCCAACTAATATTCTTTGAACATATTTTCAATGGAATAATCCTTTCATTAGAGTAGTAAAAAACTTATGGGTAAACTACACAGTTGACCACCGAACTATGGGGTTGGTGTCAATCTTACCACTATTTTTTTCTTCGTCACATATAGACCACACAACTAATTAAATGGTGCCACGTTTACCACTAGCCGTTAAAAAACTAACGGCGTGTCTGATGTGGCTGTTAAATGTCTAACGTTTTTGCCACGCAGGATATGAATATGGCCACGTCAGATTTCCAGGTAAAAAAAACACATGCTCATTTGCCTATTCAACTGTGTAGTTTACCCAAAATTTTAACCTTTACAATATTTAATGTCTCACCCAATTATATCTTGAGTTGAGTTAAGTGACATGAATCTAGCACGGTTTTATCTCAAGTTTTATTTAAAGCAATAAGACTGATTGAAAAAATGCAACCAAAACTCAAATGGAATTGACAATTGAAAGAAATTGCAGAACTCAAATGAAAAATTGATAGCATTTCCCTCTTATAATGCCCATCTACTTCTCCTTTTACCTCTCCTAACAATCTCCATCATTGAAGAAGAAGAAGGAACCCTAATTTCTTTAATCCATTTCATTCCTCCATTTCCCATAAGCCCTAATCCTAACAAAACTCCAACACAAGCAAACCCAAAAATCCAATCTTTAAACCCTCTTCTCCGCTCCTTGATCAATGCAAACACAAAAAAGATGAACCCTAAAATCTCAAAAAGTACATCACTTCTTAACTCTTTTCTGATCAACAAACAAACAACGCAAGACCCTAAAATCACTAAGAACCCTAAAATTTTCTCTCCGTTTCTTTTCCTCGCTCTTCGTCTTTTCCATGGATGAAATCTTCCTCCATTGAAGCCATTCAAAAACCCGAGGTCTTCGCCATCTGCAGCAACTAAATGTTGAAGGACCAGATCCAACGGTGGAGGTAAGATCTTGAGGTTTGAAGCCAGAATTGAGATCAGTTCGAGCGCTACATTCGTTGATATTCTGGACCCAGGTCTTCTTTTGCTTTTTCTTGCACAGATAATCGGTTTTTGGATCTGGGTTTTGCGTTGAAACAAAGGAGAGGCGGTGAAAACGGGAGATTTCGATGAATAGTTGAAATTTTGAAGGGAATTTGTTGATTTAAGAAACGAGTTTAAGAAAAAAATGGTTCTGGGGTGAAGAAATTGAGACTTCAACTGAACTGTGGACTGCATTGTTAGGTTTTGAGTTCCTGGGAATGAATGGGAGAAACAAAATGTTTTTTATTTAATTTACACATCAGACTTCCGTTACACATTTAACAGCCACATCAGATACGCCGTTAGTTTTTTAACGGCTAGTGGTAAACGTGGCACCATTTAATTAGTTGTGTGGTCTATATGTGACGAAAAAAAATAGTGGTAAGATTGACACCAACCCCATAGTTCGGTGGTCAACTGTGTAGTTTACCCAAAACTTATTAAATATTAATGAACAACAGTTTGATATAGAAAAAAAAAGAAATTTTGATGAAATTGTTTAATTTTTTAATACTTTATAAATACTTTTAATTTTTATATCTATATCTTATCATTTTATAATTTCTAATACATTATAATTTTTCTATTAGTTTTATTTTCAATAATTTTTCAAATATCTTATTTATTTTTATTAAGTTTATGAATTTGTTTAAAAAACTGAAGAATATTTTAATTTTTTTGTGAGAATTCTCACTTCGTTTATTTTTAAAATTACAAGGGACCCAAATGATATTTACACCAATTTGTTAATCGATTTTTTATATATTCTTTTTGTTAAAGCACAACTCGAAAAAACAAATTATTTATCCAATTTTATTCAAAAACTAGATAGATTATGGGTAAAATTATAATTGAATGACTTCAAGGGCAAAATTGTAACGTCAGCACTGTTAACTGCCACGTCAGCACTTTAACGATTAACATCGGTCAAAAGACAAAATTGTTGCAAATGAGTGACTTTAAAGGTAAAATTTCAAAAAAAAGAAAAAAATAACATTACTGATTTCGATTTACTACTAGAACAAAATTGACTTTTAGCCAAATAAAAAAAATGCATAAATCAGCATTCAAACACAATTATTTCCGAGCCTCCTCCGGGTGTAAGCCTACGATCGATAAGTCCAGATTTGGATCAGCTGGTCCAAAGCCATATGTATTCCTGCTGCGAATCTGATTTGCGTTATACAAATATATGCTTAAAGTAATTGAGGTATATTTGTGTGTGCATAAAATGTGCACATATGTATACAATTTCTTAATGAATATAAATCAAACATCACCGTAACAGAAATCTGATGTTTAATACGGTTCATTTACATCTTACTACTATATGTTGATACCGATATATAGGGTAAATTACGTAAATTATTATTAAATTTTACTCTTAAATCTATTTTGGTCATTAAAGTTTTAAAATGTTTAATATACTCACTAAAATTTAAACATTAAATATTTTTAGTCACTCTTAAACTTCAAACGGTAGTAGATAGTGGTCCTCCGATCTCAAATTTTACCATTTACTTCGTCTTGTCCCCTTGAGTCTGAATTCGACTTCTATTTTGTTGGAAAATGCTCTGATATTCACGAATCGACAAAAAAATTATGATTTTTCTCTTATCGACCTTTCTCCTCCGTTGCCATATGGAGCCCATTTCTCAGTATGTTGCTTCTCTCGTGCTAAAGATCTTGGAGAAGTTCTTTCGTCCGTCGGTAAATAGTTGTCGTCAAAAAGTTAACGGAGGAATGACAAAAATATTAAATGTCTAAATTTCAGTAAATAAATTAAACGTCTTAAAACTTTAATAACCAAAATAAGTTTGAGAGTAAATTTTAGTGATATATACCCGAAAATGATATGTGTACTGACTGGTAACTTTGTTTAGGAAATAACTAATAAGCAAGGGGATAGATCTGGGTGGGTTAGATTGACCCAGAACATCTGGGCCCAATGAACCCGAATTATTCAAATAAGCATATAAAAGATCCCGCCTCTTGTCTCTGCAACTCAACCTTCAAAAATAGGAAGAAAACACAATGGCCGAGAAGATCTGCGTTGCAGTGAGACTAAGACCGCCGGTGTCCCAGGAAACCTCTTCCGGAACTTTCTGGAGAGTCGAAGATAATCGTATCTCTCTTCACAAGCTTCATGGCACCCCCATTTCCGGCATTTCTTACGCTTTCGGTAAATCTCAGTTTCCCTCTTTTCCCCCTTCCCTTTCCTTTTTAACTCCAATTCTTTATTTTTTGTTCCTAGATTATGTATTCGATGAAACTTGCTCTAATGCAAAGGTTTATGAGCTTCTTACAAAGGATGTTATTCATGCCGCTGTCGACGGCTTTAACGGTTCGTTTCCATCTTTTTTTCCAGCCCTAATTTTGATGGAATGTTTAAAATTCGATTGATTAGTAAGATGTTTACCTTCTCTTTAATGTTTTAGGGACTGCATTTGCGTACGGACAAACGAGCAGTGGCAAGACATTCACTATGAATGGTTCACCGAACGATCCAGGAATTATTCATCGAGCTGTTAACGATATATTTCGGAAAATACAGATGGTGAGTTAAATCGATTAGTGTTTTTTATTGAGATTAGATATTTCAAAACTGAAGCTTTGAATTTGATTTTCTTGGTGTTGAATTGCATTCCCAGATTTCTGATCGAGAGTTTCTGATCCGAGTTTCCTACATGGAAATTTATAATGAAGAAATTAACGACCTTTTCGCGGTAGAGAATCAGAAATTGCAGATTCATGAGAGCCTGGAGGTCAGGAATTGATTGAACTTAAGATAAAGTTTCAATTGTTTATCCATAAACCATGAAATAACTGGTTTTTCCTGTTTTTTCAGCGTGGGATTTTTGTAGCAGGTCTCAGAGAAGAAATTGTGAACAATGCTGAACAAGTGATAAAGCTCCTAGAGTCAGGAGAAGGTCCTATAAATTGCTTATTTTTCCCTTAGTTTTTCATGTGGCAGAATTTTTGCTAATATTTTGTATTCTTCTCACAGTTAATAGGCATTTTGGTGAGACAAATATGAATGTACGAAGCAGTAGGTCTCATACAATATTCAGAATGGTATGTTCTTTTAACATATTACTGAACATGAATATTTATTAGCTGAATGAACTTTACTTTTATTTGTTATATTTCTTTTCCATTGCTAGGTGATAGAAAGCAAGGGAATTGATTCACGCTCTTCCGGTGATTATTCAAGCAGCGATGCGATACGTGTCTCGGTTTTGGTATGTATCTCATCACACTGTATAATCGTTTTTCTTTTTCAGAGCCCTACTTTGTCCTGTTAATCTATGCATTCATTTTTTTCTGGTAGAATTTAGTAGATTTGGCTGGTTCAGAGAGGATTGCTAAGACTGGTGCTGGCGGAGTACGTTTGAAGGAAGGAAAGTATATTAACAAGAGCTTAATGGTTCTTGGTAATGTAATTAATAAACTTAGTAATGGTGCAAAACAAAGGTACTGCTTATCATCTGAGATGTAACTTCATGTAGGATAGAATGACTATGTTCTAAGTCTAACCATGATTTATTGTCAATTACAGGGCACATATTCCTTATCGTGATAGTAAATTAACCCGCATACTCCAAACTGCTCTAGGTGGGAACGCCAAAACTTCAATTATATGTACTTTAGCACCAGAAGAGGTAGTCTTCCTTTTAGTGTTTGTTTGAGGCTGTTCTATGGCCTTTCATTTTCCTTATATTTCTCCGAAGGGGAGACTAAATGGTGTGTTCAACACTGCATATGGTTTAACTATGATATCATATGTTTAGGTTCACGTTGAGGAAACCAAGGGAACTCTTCTGTTTGCTAGCAGAGCTAAACGCATTACTAATTGTGCACAAGTGAATGAGGTTTGTTAGTCTTTCTTTTCTTGGACCACATTATTGTCCAATATATGGATCCTCAATTCTAGTCTATAATCTAAATTGTGAAATATTTTTTTATATTATCATATGAAAAACAAGAGCAATAATATGCTTTTCTTCTCACCATTTTTATTTTATTTAGTTGGCATGAATTTGACATAGAACTAATCATAGTCCACCTGTTTGTAGATTTTGACTGATGCAGCCTTACTTCGAAGGCAACAGTTAGAGATAGAGGAGTTGCGCAGGAAGCTTCAGGTGATGCTCGGGTCACATATACTAACAATAGAGTTAAAAGCGATCTAACAATATTTAACTTTGTTCAGGGGTCTCGTTCTGAAGTGCTGGAACAAGAGATATTAAAGCTAAGGAACAACATGCTTAAGGTTCATATATTTTTTATTATAAGAATTGCATTATCTTCTTGTGTCAACAATTATTAGCTTATATATACATATTTGTATGTTGATGTTCCAATTTGCAGTATGAGCTAGAGCGCGAGAAGCTTGAAATGGAACTGGAAGAAGAAAGAAAATCACACAAAGAACGAGAACAACGCATTATAGACCAACAACTAAAGATTGAAAACCTAAGTAGTCTGGTTTCATATGGTGATAGAAGTTCTAGTCAGGTATAACCATAGTCTGATTGTGATTCCTAAACTACAAGATCACCTCTAATTTGTGCATCCCTAAGCTCTTACTGGGAAATCAAGGCATCTTTTCATCACTTAAAACATTTCATTTATCTTTAGAATTGTAGTTTTTCCTTCTGGCTTTTGCTTTCTTGGTTGCGTCTTTCAGTAATTCAGGTGATCGGAAATCTTAAGGCTTTGAACTAAATAATTTCCTGCTTCACATGACCTTCCTCTGCCATATGTTGATCTACAGACAAGGGAAAATGCTTTAACTTTTAATGGACAAATTTACAAATGTGGTATAAGGCAGTAACTGAATTATGGTAGCAAATATCATTTTATATTATTGTAAATAAGAAGTATTTGAGCAGAGAGGTAATTCCTACTCTGATTTTCTTATCATTTATTTACAGAAAACTTAGCCTTTATAAAGGCTTATGTACAAGAGTTTTACCTTAGCTAGGCTATTTCTAAATCTTTATCTTTATCTACACTTTAGGATAAGAGTTAGGCTAGAGATAAAACATCTAAGAGATAAGATATACAAAAGATAATTTATCTATTTTAAACGCCTCCAATCTACACTCCCCCTCAAGTTGGAGAGTATATATTGTAGTCTCGGTTTGGATGTAAACTTATCAAAAGTCTCTCTTGGTAGTGCTTTAGTAAGAACATCTGCCACCAGATCCTTTGTAGGGATAAAATGCAATTTAACTTGTCCACCATTGACCTTCTCGGCAATAAAATGTCGATCAATTTCTACATGCTTAGTTCTATCATGTTGGACTGGATTTCTTGCAATGCTGATAGCTGATTGGCTATCACTTTGCAATTCGAATTCTTCAAATTGCTTTAGCCCCAATTCTGCCAGCAACCTTTGTAGCCATATTCCTTCACAGAGCCACAACTGGTTGCTTCTTGCTCCTCCATGTCACTAGATTTCCCCACACAAATGAACAATAGCCAGTAGTAGATCTCTTGTCAGTTAAAATTCACTAGCCCAACTAGAATTTGTAAATAATTTTACTGACATGTCTTCACTTTTCTTGAAGATTAGACCATGTCCATGAGTCATCTTTAAATATCTCAGTATTTTGGCAACAACTTCAAGATGTTCCTCCCAAGGATCACTCGTGTGTTGCCTCACAATACTTACTGAGTATGCTATGTCTGGTCGAGTGTGGGACAGATGAATAAGCTTCCCAACAAGTTTTTGGTACTGATCTTTGTTAACAAGGCTACTTACTTCTGTTCTCAGTTTTAAATTAACTTCCATAGGTGTTTCGACTGGTTTGCATCCTAACATCATTGTTTCTGAAAGTAAATCAAGAATATATTTTCTCTAATTTATGACAATACCTACTTTAGGCCGTGCTACTTCCATCCCCAAGAAATATCTAAGGCTGCTCAACTCCTTAGTTTCAAATTCTGTTGATAATATTTTCTTCAAATTTTGTATTTCAACATCATCACCTGTAATAATAATATCATCAACATTGAAGAAAAACGGAATTGAAGAAAAACAGAATGTATTTTTGTTTCTTTCGATTGAATTAATTGATAAACTTATAAAGGTTTACAGACTTTCATAGACTAGACTTTTAGTTACATTAGAAGTCCTACTAATTATTAACTTCTAACTCCAGTTTTAGGAGTTTGACTTTAACTAAACTTATACAATATAGTTCGATTACAATAACTATTCTAGTTCGACTTGACTTACAATTCTAGTTCGAGTAAACTTACAGTCCCCCTCAAGTTGGAGAATATACATTGTATAACCCCAACTTGAATAAAAAATTGTCGAATAAGGCTTTTGGCAGTGTTTTTGTTTGTACATCTGCCACTTGCTCCTCGGCTAGAACATACTCTAATGAAGCCATTCCACTTGTCAACTTCTTTGCGATAAATTGCCTATCTATTTCAACATGCTTTGTTCTGTCATGTTGAATAGGGTTCTTGGCAATTTGAATGGTCGATTGATTATCACAAAAGATTTGAAAATTTTCATCTTTGGTCATTCTTAGTTCTTTAAGCAACTTAATTAACCAGATTCCTTCACACATTCCCAAGGTCAATGATCTGTATTCCGCTTCTGCACTGCTTTTGGAAACAACTGTCTGCCTTTTGCTTTTCCAAGTCACCAAATTACCCCATACATAAGAGTAATATCCACTGGCCCAACTTGCATATGTGAATACTCTAACAGTTTTTATCATAACTTTTCTTGAATATTAAACCATGTCCAGGTGTACCTTTCAAGTATCTCAGAATCCTCTTTGCTACTTCCATGTGTTCCTGCCTCGGATCTGTTATGTGTTGACTCACAATATTAACTGGAAAAGAGATATCTGGTCTTGTTAATGATAGATAGATCAATTTCCCTACTAGCCTCTAGTAGATTCCTTTATATGCTTTTGGACTTGGATCAACTTTGTTGAACTTTAAGTTTGCATCCATGGGTGTATCTGCTGGTTTGCAACCCAACATTCCTGTTTCTGTCAACAAATCCAGAACATACTTCCTCTGATTGATCACCAAACCTTTGCTAGACCTTGCTATTTCCATACCTAGGAAATATCTAAGTTTATGCAGTTGCCAATCACAGTTTACAACTAGGCTTAACAAAACTCTAATTGAATTTAATTTAGCAACAGGGGTAAATGGTTCCTTATAATCCACACCATAGGTCTGTGTGAACCCCTTGGCAACCAATCTGGCTTTATATCTCTTTATACTGCCATCTGAATTGTACTTAATGGCGAACACCCATTTGCATCCAACGGGTTTTTTTACCTTGGGGAAGATTTGTAATGGTTCATGTACCATTCTTTTCAAGTGCCTCAATTTCTTCATCAACTACTTCCTTCCACTTTGGATTTTGTAAAGCTTCTTCAATAGTCTTAGGAATACGTTCATCTAGCTTTGCTGTAAATGCTTTAAAAGATAATTCCCATAAGCAGCATACCTTTGAATAGGATGCTTAGTACATTGTCTCACCCCTTTTCTTTTAGCAATAGGTAAGTTTTCAAATTCAAGAAGATGAGAAGGAATACTAGCAGAATCATTACCTTCACTTTCTTTACAAGCAACTGGACTAAAATCCAATTCTTGGCAAGTACCAGATTGCAAAATGGTTTCTGGAATGGTTCTCCTCTTCCTGGTGTAAACTTGCAGTTGTTTAGGGGCTGTGAAGAAGGTTTGATTAAATTTCGGGTTCATGTAGGCATGACAATAGGTGAAGTATGTGGTGTAGATAAGTTATTAGGTGAGGAAATAGGTAAAATATTAGGTGGAGAAAGAGAAGTCTGAGGCTCAAGTGATGAGGAATAAGTAGGAGGTGATAAAGGAAAAGAAGGAACCTGTTTTGGAGAGGGCTGGAAATCATCAAAACTCTCCCCCTAAATTTCAGCTGTGGGAAAATATGGTTCATGTTCAAAAAAGTTAAGATCCAACGAAACAAAAAAAATTTGAGAAGGTGGATGGTAACATTTGTAGCCCTTCTTTAGTGAAGAATATCCCACGAACACACATTTTAGAGATTTAGGATCAAGTTTAAACCTAGGAGGATCATGGTTTGTAACAAACACGATACACCCAAAAGTTTTCAAAGGAAGTGTAGAGGACAAAGGCTTAAAGAGAGGAAAACAAGATAAAAGAACATCTCTAGGTGATTGGAAATTTAAAACTCTACTAGGCATTCGATTAATAAGATGTGTAGAAGTTAAGGCTTCTCCCCATAAATATTTAGGAATATTGTGGGTAAACAATAAGGCTCGAGTTACCTCTAGTAGATGTCTATTTTTCTTTTATGCGACTCCATTCTGTTGGGGAGTATCAACACAAGAACTAATCTGTACTATCCCTTTCTCCTTGAAAAAATCACCTAAAGATTTAGTAAAGAATTCTCCTCCATTATCCGATTTAAAGATTTGAAATTTAGAATGAAATTGGGTCTCGACCATGTTGTAAAATCTCTCAAAAACACTAGTCACTTCAGATTTTTCTTTCAAGAGGTAAGTCTAAGTGGTTCTACTATGGTCATCAATAAAGGTCACAAACATTTGCTACTTGTAATATTCTTCACTTTAGAAGGATCCCAAACATCATTGTGGATAAGAGAAGAAGGATGTGAAGGTTTGTAAGTAGAGGGTAAGTAAGATTGTCTTATTTGTTTAGCAAGTTGACAAATATGTCATTTAAAGGAAGAAGGTTTTTTACTAACAAATAATTGAGGGAAAAATTTTGCAAGATAGGTGAAATTTGGGCGGCCTAACCTAAAATGCCATAACATAATATCAGACAGTTCTAAGGAAGTAAGACAAAATTTAAAAGATAAAGGTTTAGAATTTCCTTAAATGTGAAGAACATATACCATTCTGCAAGCGAGCATTGCTAATCCTCTTTTTGAAGTCTAGTGCCTGTAAAAAACACTCAGAATCAGTGAACTGGAAAACACAATTTAAATCCTTGCAGAGCTTGTGAACTGACAACAAATTGCAGTTCAGGCTAGGCACAAAAAGCACGTCTCAAGGGACTAAGTCATCAGTAAGAAATACAGAACCACTGTCTTGAATTGGTGATAAAGAACCATCTGCTAATTTGATAGAATTCTGAGAGGAGGAATTTTTAAATTGAAAAAACAATTCCCTGTTACCAGTCATGTGCTCATAAGCACCAGAGTCCACAATCCATGCTGATGTATTCGTAGTAGAAAGAAGTGCAGTGGGAGAAGAGTTGGTCTGTGTACCATCATTGTCTGTGAAAGCCAGATTTCCTGCACTGCCCCTAATGAATCTGCCGAACAGTTGCTACAGTTGTACCATCTATTGGTTGGTGAAGCCTCTAGATGAAGTCAGATTATCCTTAGTTTTAAAAAGCGCGCTTCAGGCGCAAGAAAAAACGCCTCCAATGGCCGAGGCGGGGCGAGGTACAAGAGGCGCTTGGAGGCGCGCGCCTCGAGGGCTTTTCGCCTAAGGCGTGAGGCGAGCGCTTTCGCGCTTATTGTAATTAGAAGAAAAAAACACGAAAAAGAAGAAGAACAAGGAAAATCTAATTGAAGAAGAAGAAAAGTCGTGTTTTACTTTCATATTTGTTGAGTGGCAGAAGCAAGCCTTGGGGCCATAAAAATTAGTGAACAGACAAAAGTACCCCTCCTTATAGATTGTTCAACAAGTACTTCCCATCAAAAATATCTCAAGTCTAATATTGTCTTTTCATTATCTTTTGATTAGGATTTTGTTATTATTATTATTATATTATTATTATTAATTTTGTTACCCAACTACTTATTCTAACCAAGAAATTAATATTGATTTTAATATAAATCAATATAATAAAATAAGATTTATTTTTAAATATTTATTTATTTAAATAAAATATTAAAATTACATATTCAAATAATATAATTTATTAATATTTTAATATATTTAATTTTAATAATTTTGAAATTTACATATAAATGAAATATTTTAATCTTTTAGCATTTATAATAGAATTATCATATTTTTAAGTATTAAATATGATATATAATTAATTTATAAATTTTTAGGATAAAAAGGCGCCTCACCTACGAAAGGCGAGCGCCTTCGCCTCACGCCTCGGCTTTAGGGACCTTTTACGCCTCAGACCGCCTCACGCTTTTTAAAACCAAGGGATTATCCATTAAAGAGGAAAAGAGAAAAAAATTTCCGATAGGATCGAATTTAGACTGATACCATGAAGAAAAACAGAATGTATTTTTGTTTCTTTCAATTGAATTAATTGATAAACTTACAAAGGTTTACAGACTTTTATAGACTAGGACTTTTAGTTACATTAGGAGTCCTACTAATTATTAACTTCTAACTCTAGCCTTAGGAGTTTGACTTTAACTAAACTTATACAATATAGTTCGATTACAATAACTATTCTAGTTCGAGTAAACTTACAAACATATACGATTAAAATTGACTTTTTACCTAAGGTTGTCTTCACAAATAGTGTATGATCAACCTGACACTGTTTGTAGCCAATTTTTAACATAACCTTGGTAAACCTTTCAAACCAAGCCCTAGGGGATTGCTTCAAGCCATACAATGATTTCTCCAGCTTGCACACTGTTTTCCCATCTTCTTGTTGCATTCCTGGAGGAATTTGCATGTAAACTTCTTCTAGACTTCCATTTAAGAAAGCATTCTTGATGTCTAGTTGGTGAAGTTCCCAATCCTTATTAATAGCTAAGGATAATAACACTCTTACCATGTTTAACTTGGCTATTGGGGCAAACGTTTCTTGGTAGTCTATCTCATAGGATTTTGCGAATCCTTTGGCTACCAACCTTGCCTTGAACTTCTCAACACTACCATCAGAGTTATACTTAACTGTAAACACCAATTTGCAGCCAACTGGTTTCTTTCCCGGTGGCAAATCTAGAAGTGTCCAAGTTTTGTTGTTTTCCAGTGCCCTTATCTCTTCTTCTATTGCCATCTTCCACTTAGGATTTCTTAGTGATAGGAGAGTAACACTTGTAGCCCTTCTTAGTAGAAGAATACCCTAAAAAATGCACTTAATCGCTCTAGGATCGAGTTTAGTCCTAAAATGAGGATAAATATGAACAAAGACCGAGCCACTTCTAATAGATGTCTATTTTTTCTCTCGGCAATTCTATTTTGTTGAGGAGAATCAACACAAGAAGTAATATGAATAATTCCCTTTTCTTAAAAATAGGACCCTAGAGTTCGAGTAAAGTATTCATTGCCATTATCAGAGTGTAACATACGAATGTGACTGTTAAACTGGGTTTCTATAAGATGGTGAATTTTTTTAAAAACTCCCCCAATTTCTGATTTCTCTTTCATTAAGAAAGTCCAAGTAAGTCGAGTATGGTCATCGATGAAGGTAACAAACCACCTAGAACCGTCTATGTTTTTTACTTTCGAAGGGCCCCAAATGTCACTATGCACAAGGGAAAAAGGAGATGATGTTTTATGCGTTGAAGGAGGGCATGAGATTTTCTAGTGTTTAGCGAGTGGACAAATGTGAAATTAGGGTGTCCTAATCTATAATGCCATAAAAAAACATCATGGGATGAATCTAAAATAGTAGGAAAACAAGGAATCAAAGATGAACAATTTTACTGGGCTTGTTTATGCAGAGATTTTTGCCCTTGAAGAATGTATAAGCCACCACACAACCTAACACTGCCAATCACTATCCTCGAGCCCATAGCCTGAAATCCACAAACATTTGGAGAAAATTTAGATGTTCATCGTAATCAATTGATAATTTACTGACATATATAAGATTGTAGGCCAATTTAGGAACATAGAGCACATTTGGCAGTATAAAAATTTCAGAAATTCGAATAGAACCACTCCCTTCTATAGATGACAAGGATCCATCAGCAGTTCTTATATATGAAGAATATTGCATGGGCTGAACAGTCTGGAAAAGGGACACATCGCCTGTCATATGGTCCGATGCCCCTGAATCCACAATCCAAGATTGACAAGGTACCATTGTCAGCAAAATTTGCAAAAACTGAACTACATCATGGGATTGTATTTGTTGGAAATATTGCAGAAATCAAGGGGAGTGATTTCGGGTATAATAGTTGTTAAATCATGCTAATAGTTATCAATCATGTAAATTAGGAACTAGTAATTATTTTCTTGTAATTTAGTCATTCTCTCCTAGTTTAGAGCCTTTGTATTGTGTATAAATCATTCAGCAATGGAACAAGGGAATTATCCCTTCATTTTTACCACCTTCAATTTGGCATCAGAGCAGCCCTACCCCTGTATTTTCTCTTGTTCAACCTCTCCAAACACCATGTTAGAAGTATTGAATGAGTCTTCCCCAAACACTTCTGCCCAGAACCTAATCTCAGGTAATACCTCTGTAATTGCTCCATAAAAAATTGGAGGAAGCAACACTGAATCACACCATGTCCAGATTACTACCATTTGCTTGAATGGTGATAATTTTTTGCGATGGTCTCAAGCTGATTGCTTGTATATTCGGGGTCGTGGGAAATTGGGCTAACTTACTGCTGGGAAGAAGCCTCCAGCAGAAAATGATGTTGCGTATGTCACTTGGGATGCAGAAAATTCGATGGTCATGACTTGGCTGGTAAATTCTATGTAGGAGGATATCAGTTCTAACTACATGTGTTATCCAACAGCAAAGGAATTGTGGGATAACGTCAATTAGGCAATAGGCAAATCATCTGTGCAATAGGATGTGTTGTACACTTTTGAATAGGATGTGTTGTACACTTCTTTACACCTTTTCTCTGTGCAATAGGCAAATCATCAATATCTACAGTCGGAGCAATACTTTGAGAATTTTTCATACCTGTAGGAGTAGGTTCCAGCTCTTGGAAGTCTATGAAGCACGGGGACGGCAACCCTATGCTGTTTCAAGTACCCAGTATGTCTCCGGGACGGGTACAGATCGGGTACGGCTGGGGAACATCCCACGTCGACAGGGTACGGCTGAAAAAAAATTGGGGAAGGTTGATGCTTTTCCGAGAACGTTTTGGGGACGTTGTTGGGAGTCCACGCGCGTACCTAGCCTGCATTGGCAAGGGAATACGAAACCCCCTACCGGAGTTGGAGAAGAAGAATTTCAGAAAAAAGCTTTCTTTTTAAGATAAGTTGCAGAAGAGGGAAGAAGATGAACCCGTGGAAGAAGAATGATTTTTTTTTATAATTTTTTTCTCTTAATTAACTTTTGTGGGACCCAAAACTACTTTAATGACCATTTTTTTTTGCTTTAATTGCTTAACAGTTCTTTATTAAAAAAAATAAGTTTTTCATATACTTTTTAACTTTTTTAATATATTTGCTTTTTTACATTTTTTATTAGGATTTTGTTATGATTATTATTTTTATTTTTATAAAAACAAGCACTCCCGTATAATTAATTTTGTGACTTAAACTTTTAATTTAGATTTAGAAGTCTAATTTTAATACTAACTTTTGATGTAAATTAATTTTGTGACTCAATCTGCACAGTAAGTCATAGACAATTTTTTGGAATTATGAATTTTATTTTGAATTTTAATGTTTTATTATTATTATTATTATTAAAATTTATTTTTTTTATTTTTTCCGTACCCGTATCCTGTAATTTTAAATATTGTCGTTTTTCGTCCCCGTACTTGTCCCCCTATATCCGTACCAGTGCAACATAGTTGGAAGTTACCAGGTTGTATGTTGGTCTCTTTATTGGGCTTTCTTCTCCTTTTATAGACACTAAGCTCTTTGGCCTCAAGTTGCTCTGGTTGGGTTCTTTGTGGTGTGTGAGGTGTACCGGGAGGCTCCAAGATAGTAGTTTCAATGGAGTTAGGAATGATAGAAGGTTCATTGGTTTCAATAATAACAATGGGTTCCAAGGCAGTAGGTTCAATGGGGTTAGGAATGATGGAAGATTCATTGGTTTTAGTAATAATAATGGGTTCATGTTTAGAAGAAATAATGGTGGGAATTTTAGTGATAGGAAAAATGTCAAAAGCTTGGAATTCACTTAAGCGCTCCCCCTGAATTTCATGCTTGGTATAATATGGCTTTTGTTCAATGAAGGTGACATCCATCGAGGTATAGGTCCTTTTAGTTATGAGAGAGTAACATTTGTAGCCTTTCTTAGTAAAAGGATAACCTAAGAAGACGCATTTTAAGGCTCTAGGATCTAACTTAGACCGAGAATGAGGATAAATGTGAACAAAGACAGTGCATCCAAAAACTTTTACTGGGATAGAGGAAGAGAGAGGCTGAAAATGAGGAAAGGATTGATGAAAAAGATTTCTAGGTGTTTTAAAATTAAGAGGTTTACTAGGTATCCTATTGATGAGGAAGGTTGCTGTAAGGATGGCTTCCCTCCAATAAAATTTAGGCACATTAGTAGAGAACATAAGAGACCTAACAACTTCTAACATATGTCGATTTCTCCTCTCGGCAATACCATTTTGTTGAGGAGAATCTACACAAGAAGTTATATGAACAATCCCCTTTTCTTGAAGAAAATCCCCAAAAGCTCTAGAAATATATTCACTACCATTATCACTATAAAGGATCTGAATTTTTCTTTGAAATTGAGTTTCTATTAGACTATGAAATCTCTTAAACACTTTTTCAGTTTCTGACTTTTCTCTCATAAGAAATGTCCAAGTGAGCCTAATGTCATCATCGACAAAAATGATGAACCATCTAGAACCATCAATATTCTTAACTTGGGAAGGGCCCCAAATGTCACTGTGTATGGTGGAAAAAGGTTTAGAGGGAGGATAAGTGTTCTTTGTATGCTTAGCAAGATGACAAATTTCACAAGAAAATGATTGAAGATTTTTACCGATAAACAATTGTGGTAACAATTTTGCAATATATTGAAAACTAGGATGCCCTAATCTGTAATGCCCATAAAAGAACATTTTTTGAGGATTATGATATATTGGAAAAACAAGGAAAAGGATAAATAGAGCTTGAGTGTGCTTGTCCACTTTGAGAAGGTTGCCCTTGAAGAATGTGGAGGCCACCACACAACCTAGCACTGCCAATCTCTTTCTCCGAGTCCAAAGCCTGTAATTTACAACCAAGAGGTGAAAAATTAGCTGTGCATTTCGGGTCAGCAGAAATTTTACTGACTGAGATGAGATTACAAGCTAATTTAGGAACATATAACACACATTGCAGTATTAAATTCGGAGTTATTTTAACAAAGCCACTTCCTGATATGGAGGAGAAAGACCCATCAACAATCTTTATTTGAGAGGAGATTGATGAAGGCTGAAATGTATGGAAAAGGGAGGCATTGCCAGTCATATGATCTAAGGCCCTTGAATCCACAATCCACTCGAAACAGTCAGTAATACTAGCTATGGACGCAAAAAATGGACTACCTTCTGGGATTATAGCAGCACTGTTCGATGCAGATTTTTCCGGATTTTTTATGGAAGTAATTTGGGTGGTGGAGATATTTGATGTGTCATCAAGAATAGGATTTTGTTCTGTTTCAGAACTGATTTTAGCGGAAGTAGAAATATCAACCGTGTTGAGAGTTGATAGGATCGAGAAATTGCTTTGATACCATGTAGAAAGGTACTAAAAAGAGTCTCAGTTTGAGTACTCTAATTTATGTTCTTTATTTGATAAAGAAGGACCATATTTATAGATTACAAATAAATTACAATAATCTAATTCCTTATTTACAGCTATTAACAAGATATTAGGAAGATAATTGCTAACTACTAGCAACTTGATATTAGGGAATTTACATCCCTAATTTTCTGCAATCACACAATCCACAGGGAGGTTGTGGATTTGCCGAAGGATAAAAAGATTGTGGGTTGTAAGTGAGTTTTTACGGTGAAGTGTAAAGCTGATGGGAGTGTAGAAAGATATAAGGTGAGATTGGTGGCAAAGGGCTTCACACAAACTCAAGGAATTGACTACAGGAAAGCATGGGGCCCTTGCATTAAAGATAAACTCTATTTGAGTATTACTGTCTCTTGCAGTCAATTCAAACTGGCCTTTGCATTAGTTGGATGTGAAAAATGCATTCCTCAATGGGGAGTTAGAGGAAGAAGTTTTCATGAGTCTCCCACAAGGGTATGAAGGAAAGCATGGGGCCAAGAAGGTATGTAGACTAAAGAAGTCTTCTTTGTACGGTCTCAAGCAATCTCTTAGGGCTTGGTTTGAACGATTTGGCAAAGTAGTGAAATATCTTGGTTTCTGTCAAGTAGACCATACCATGTTCTACAAACATTCAAAAGAAGGTAAAAATGCCATTTTGATTGTTTACATTGATGATATTGTCCTAACAGGAGATGACAACATGGAGTTAGCAAGGCTAAAGGAGAAACTCTCTACTGAATTCGAGATTAAAGATCTTAGGCCATTGAAGTATTTCTTGGGCATGGAGTTTGCTAGGTTTAAGGAAGGAGTTTTTGTCAGTCAAGAGGAAATATGTGTTGGATCTACCTTGAACCCAATTGAACCCAACATGAAGCTCGAGGCTGCAAAAGATGTCAGGGGAGAGAGAGCGCTACCAGAGGTTAGTGGGCAGATTAATCTACCTTTCGCATACTCGACCGGACATTGCTTACGCGGTCAGCAAGGTGAGCTAGTTTATGCACTCACCAGGACTTGAACATTTTGAAGCTGTTTACCGAATCTTGAGTACCTAAAGGGAACACTAGGTAGAGGGTTACTCTTCAAGAAGCGAGGACATATGCAGATTGAAGCTTACACTGATGCGGACTGGGTTCATAGTGTAACAGATCGCAGGTCAACCTCTGGCTACTGCACCTTTTTGGGAGGTAATTTGGTTACGTGGAGAAGCAAGAAACAAAATGTGGTCGCCCAGAGTAGTGTTGAAAATATTGCAGAAATCAAGGGGAGTGATTTCGGGTATAATAGCTGTCAAATTATGCTAATAGTTATCAATCATGTAAATTAGGAACTAGTAAACTAGTAATCATTTTCCTGTAATTTAGTCTTTCTTTCCTAGTTTAGAGCCTTTGTATCGTGTATAAATCATTCAGCAATGGAACAAGGGGATTATCCCTTCATTTTTACCTCCTTCAATTGTATTAGCACTAGGCGAGTCACTTTGGGTAATCATTCGGCTAAGCAGTTTCTGCAAGTCTTCAATTTGCTGATTACTTAAACAATCCTCAGTTGCAGTTGCAGCTACATGAGCAGAATTCTCCTTCTGCCGTCTCACGAATTGATTAGACCCAGAACCAATAACAGCTGTGGAATAAGTTGCAGCCATCTCGAAATATTTGGAAGAGTTTTTCTAGGATCTAAATCCTAAACTGATACCATGTAAATAAGAAATAAGAAGTATTTGAGCAGAGAGGTAATTCCTACTCTGATTTTCTTATCATTTTTTTTTACAGAAAACTTAGCCTTTATAAAGGCCTATGTACAAGAGTATCTACACTTTAGGATAAGAATTAGGCTAAAGATAAAACATCTAAGAGATAAGATATACAAAAGATAATTTATCTATTTTAAACGCCTCCAATCTACAATTATAATCTTTTCTCTAGTACTGAAGTATGGCGTCAAATACGAAGTTGACCTATTGAAGAATTATTTATTATTTTTGAGTCAATTCTTTTCTTGAGTGGCCAAATATTTGAGATGCGATATTTTATCATGCCTTATTCGTATTCTTTTTTATTTATCTCGGTGATGAGGAAATTTAATGAATTCACCTTTGGTGAGGGCAGGATTCTATGAAAGAAAGCCCAAAAGATGAATGTAACAATAGAGGAGACGATTTTAAAACCCCTTGTTTTAAAGCGGCTGGCAATGCCTCCTTTGTTGCCATGAGATCAAATAATTCACAGCTGCCAGATTTCAGTCCTCTTCCAGATTCTTTTAGCAATGTAGCTGATGAGGACACTTGGTTCAAAATGAATAAAGGCTACATTGTAGACCTTGATTTGCTTCAATCGACTCCCGCAAGAAAAGTTCAATCATTTCCACCACAAGATATAACTCCTGTGAGTTGATAATTCAAAGCCATTCATTCTTCATCTTACTATCAGTATTATACATGTTATTTGCTATTGCATTTTTGTTGATGCCTTTGTATATGATAAATGGTATTGGTCATAAGAGCAACTGCATAAAATTTTAGCTTACTATATGGCTGCATTTTCAGGATTGCTCAAATGATAACTACAAAGAAGAGCTCCAAAATCTCAAGAGACAGCTAGAACTTGTCATCAAAGAGAAGAATGAACTCGAGGTCAGTATGTGGCTTACGTACCACCTTTTTGTTGGTAACCGTAGTGAATTGACATTTATTACCACTTGATTCATACTTTTGTGTGCATTTCTTTGCTGTAACTGTTTTAAGTGTGACATTCACAGAGAAAGCATGAAGAAGAAATACAAATAAATGGCAGATTAATGGGAGAAATATCTGAACTTAAGCAAGAGTTAGATGTCAGTAACAATTTGCTGGAGGCTTCTAAAGAAAGATATGGTAGCTTGGAAAGAGAGTTTCAGCTGTTCAGAGAAGAACGAGACTCATTGCAGAAATCGGTGTTTGAATCATCTCAGAAGCTCGCATTTGTAACTGATCAAAAGGAAAACATTTTGAAGGACTTGAACTCGGAAGTAGAAAGAAGGAAAAATCTGGAAGCGGAGATTAAACAATTCAGTGTTGCTTTCGCTTCTCGACAGAGATCACTTGCATCAATTCACGGCGAGTTCAAATCTAAAGTGGAGAAATTGAGAGCTGAAAATGCAGTTCCCCTGCACAAATCTCTACAGTATTGAGGCAATTCAATTTCTTTTCTCCTTTGTTTGTTTGGTACTGGCATGATTGCTTGCCATTCGCTTCTAATGTATTGAAACTGTTGTTTAAACCTTAAGGATGGTAATATTGCATTTGTGGCAAGAAAAATGTTTGGAAGTGATATTGGTATGGTTCATGTAATAAGGCAAGGACAGAACTAAAAACAAGGCAAGAGACCCAACCCAAAGTATATTAACCTCATTAGAAGCAGTAGCGGGAACATCATTTAGCAAAACTGAAGGATTGTCCCATTTAGCAGTGGTAGGAACCTCATAAAAATTTAACCTCCTTGGGTAATATGAGTTGAGAAGTCTGTGTCCAAAAAATTTAACCTCATATAAAGTATTGGATTCCGATTGTGATTTGGGAGTGGAAGGTCTCTCACCAATGATGGATTCTTTTTCAACACCCACACGATATTGATGTTCATGTAATTTTAAAGGTTTAACTATAGAATAATTGCGTAAATTATATATATTTTTTACGATAGGTGTTTAAAGTATTTTTTAACTGAAATAAGTGTAACGTTTTATTTCAGTATGTTTTAAAGTCAATCTATAAAATACAATTATCTCAAAATTTCCAAAAATCATAAAATAGTCCCAACTCCCAAATCTCTAAAACCCAAAATCACGCCATTGACGTCGTCGACAACCTCGTCGGACCCCACCACAGTCGTCTTCGAAGGTCACTGCCCATTTCCTCCAACCACCCATCGTCGGTAGCCAGTAAGAGGCATGTCAATCGGACATTGAACAACGAATGCGAAAGGCTCCCACCGTTCGACGGTCGATTGACATGCCTTCTGCCAGTTATCAGCGAGAATGGCAACGATGGTGAGGCTTGACGAGGCTGTCAGCGGCGGCAATGGCGTGCATTTTGGGAATTTGGGACTATTTTGTGATTTTTAGAAATTTTAGATTTTTTTAAAAATTATTTTAAAATTTTCTATTTTTTAGTAAATTAAATAAAAAGACACATGTCAATTTTTGAGTGGATGATGAGTATAACTTTGAGCACCTATTGTAAAAAGTGGTATAGTTTGAGCACCTATTGTAAAAAGTGGTATAGTTTGAGCACCTATTTTATAGTTAAACCAATTTTAAAACCATCAAACAAAAACGTTGTTTACATCCATCGGATCTCAACATACATTTTCTTGTGTTTATTATTATCTATATAAATAAACTCAAATTATATTCTAATTTCTTTTTCTAAAATTTTAATTATAGTATCAAAAATTTTGGAATTCAGAATTCGAATTCCGGTTCAAAATATAGTGTAGATTGAATAATAAAGTATTTTAAAAAATACAATATTCATAATCATTTTTCAAAAGTATAGATTTGTTAGATGTCTATTTGCAGTGAATTATAAATTCAAATTTAATAAATGAATGATTTTATACCTTTTAACCTTAAATATTTATCCTTAATATATGCATTTCATTTTTACATTTTACATACTAAATGAAATCCAACCACTAGATTGTTGTAATATAAACAATTCATTTTCTTGTTTATGCACTTGAAAATTTATGCAAATGTAAAAGCTAATACGAGCCGAAACCTAAAAGTTAGAAGCATCAAGCTAGATTCGTCTCAAAAGATGTACGGGCTATGTAATACTTTTTAAAACGAGGCTCTTAAAATATTTTATAATAAAGCAAAATTATAAAATGTTAAAATTTATTATATTACGATTGTGAGAAATTGAAGAAGATTGAAATTAGGATATAATAAGATGAAAAAGATGTGCAGGCCTTGTGACGTGTCACATGCCACACTTGTACATGGACGGGTCTTGTGATGCATAACAATACGAAAATTATGTACATCTCGCCATTCAATATAAAAATACGATTATTTGGTAAAAAATACTATTATATGTTATAAATAAAGTAAAAAAAAAGAGCAGGAATAAAAATAGATGAGAAAAAAGGGAGAGACTCGTATTTATTTTTAAAATGAAGTGGGTACAATACATTTCTCAAATCATCTATTTATAGTCTTAAAAAGTACATATCATATGGATATAATTTAATGAAGATTAGATTCCTAATTGTTGAGTGGATCAAATTAACTGATATGACCAAGAGGGGGTGAATTGTCACTTTAAAAATTGGAGGGAGTAAAAAGAAAAAGTAAAAATGATAGATAAAACACTTATAGTGGTTCAAGCTTCTAAACAAGCTCTACATCCACTACCTTAGCTCCCACTAAGGATTTTCAACAAACTCTTCACTAATTTGTTCTTCCCCTTTTCTAGGTTAAGGAGGCAACCTTTACAAATGTTTAATCTTTCTACCCAAAGATTGAACCACAAGACTCTCACTTTACAAAGAAGAATATTAACTATTACAATTGATCTCTCACAAGATAAATATATCCCAATTGATTACAAACACTCCCCAAACTCTCAAATTTAATTTATAATAAGAACTCAAGGAGTTGGGTATAAGAATTTAACAATAAGTACTAAGGTTTAGATTTGATTGCTTGGAGGTTGCTTGAGGTCCAATAGTTATTGCTGAAGCATTTGAGGCTTGTATTTATACCATTATATTGATTTCTAGCCGTTTGGGTGGTTGGAGACTTAATCATAGCCATTGGGTACTTTTCAAAAAAAAAAAAATCATAGCCATTGGGCTGCTCATTTCCCGCAATAAATGCACTTCAGCTACCTAGCGTATCGGTACGGTCGAGAGCGTATCAATACTTGTCTCGAAGAAGAAAGAGCCATTGTGACACAAAAAAGTTGGGCGTATTGATACGTGAGAAGGCGTGTCGATACGGTCCTAGTGTAAATTAAGGGGGGGGGGGCGTATCGATACTCTTATACCGTATCGATACAGTTTTTGCTCATTGGAATCCTTTTACAAAAAGTGTATCGATACACTTCTTGGGCGTATCGGTACGGTTAACATTCGTTCAAAAATTTGAGATTCCAATAATTGACAAGCAACGCCGAATATTAATTAAAAATATTTTGCAAACCTTAGCATATCATATCGATACGGTGACTAACCGTATCGGTACGCTATAGCAATAAAATATGTTTTAATTATAAAACTGTATCGATACAGTCACGATGCGTATCGATACGCTATAGCTTAAAACTTTACTCAGATAAATGTCGTATCGATATGGGCTTAACCGTATCGGTACGCTATGGTCTTTTGAAATTCCAGTAACATAAATCCGTATCGATACGTCATAAGGGTATCGATACGCCTGGGCGTATAGTTGAAATCTAGCTTGAAAATTCTTGATTAGACTTAGAAAAATTTGAACCACTTTATATGTTTTGACTTGAAGAACTTATTTGGTTCAAAAAACTTGTCAATTTGGTGAGACTTTGAAATACTTAATTTTTTTATTTACCAATAAGTCCCTTAATCAAGTTGTTATATCAAAATCAATTTAGGTTTTACAATCTCTCCCTTTTTAATATAACAAAACCAATGTTAAAATTTTTAAGTATTGGAAACTTTTGAAAGCAAACTCCCCCTTAATTTAAGATAGGTTTCAAAAATTTTGCTCTTTCACACACTTCTCCCCTTTTTGTTAGATAAAAAAAAACAATGCACATATATGGGTATAAATAATGGATATAGCAATTGAAGCACAAGATAAACATAGTAAGCAACATAATTTTATTCAAAGATCAAATATCCAAAGCATAAAAGTTCAAATTTAAACCAAACCAAATACTTAATCCTAAAACCAAAATAATCAAAGCATAAGGTTCAAGAAACATAAAAGCATAGGTGCAAACTAAAATAAAATCCTAATATGAATGACATGATATGCTCAAACTACTCGTCCCCACCATCATCTTCATCCTCGTCCTCTTCGTCTTCATCATCGTGATTGGTTTGAGGTCTCCGAGTATGATTGAGCCAAGCACCATGAAAGGCGGTGAAAGAGACATCCATGGAATTTTTTCGTTGCTCAATGGCCTTGACTCGATCCTCCAATGATGTAAAGCGGGTACCAATGGCGGGAAATCTGACATCCATGTTATTCTCTAAGGTGGTGAATTTCTCATTGAGAAACATCATGGGATTATCCATTGAGGATTGAGCGATGGGAGCACCTTGTGGACCTTGTGGAGCTTCCGGTTGATCATCTTGGCGGTGAGGTCTAGCAACACGAACCCAATCATTGTTGATGAACTCAAATTTGACTCGGTTAAGGGAGTGCTCATCAATGGGTAGACCAAGGGGCTCAACGGCATCATGGGTGCAATCAATTTCCAAAGCATGGAACAAATGACTCAATGCCGTCCCATAATAAAAAGACTTGACTTGATCGGTGTGGCGGTGTTGGACAAGATAAACCAAGTCGAAAAACATAATTTGGCAAAGATTAGGATGCTTACCCTCACGAAAACAACGAAGCCAAAAGTCATCAACTTGGCGGATGGTTGAAAATTTTCCACCGGAGGGGCGAAGCCACCAAGAGATGATGAGGTGAAGGATACGGTCTTGGGCATCAAGAACGGTTACGGAACCAAGTTTTCCATTACCCAAGGAAGACTCGTCATCAATCCTGACATTTTCAAAACCAAAGACGTTGCAAAGAGTGGTTTGATCAATTTGAAAAGTTTTACCCATGAGATGAGATTCAATAGCTATGACATGTTCTCTTTGCTCATCATGGATGCAACGAGCATTGGAAAAGAAGATGATAACAAGGTTTCGATATAAAGTTAGACAAAGCCCCAAAAATTTCATGAACTTCCATCTTTGAAACAAACCAAGAAATTTAGATTTAAAACGTTTAGAGTTTAGAAAAGGGATTGATACGATTCTCTCTTCTCGAATGGTAAAACTTTGAAATTGTTTATAAAGTTCCATGGCCGAAGCGGTTCTAAAACTACGTTGGAGAATGTAAGGGAGGTTAGGCTTAGGATTACCCTCATCATCTTGGATAGGATTTGAAGAACTAGAGGCTAAATCTTTATTTATCATATTGTTTATAAAGTTCCATGGCCATAATCCTGAAAACAACAACAAAACAAATCGAAAAACATGTATGCAATTATTTATCATATTCGATCCAAATAAAATTCCAAGTATTCAAGGTATTGGTTAAAACACTATATTTTATAGGTTACAAATACATACAAGTATAAAAATGAATTTTGGCAAAAAGAATTTTTTGAAAAACATATTAAAAAATTTATACGGTATATTGTTATATTCGAACCAAAATTTTCAGATTTCAAAGAAATTTTGACAAATCTTCAAAACCCATACTATAAGTATAATTTATGTACAAAAATTGTTTCAAAACAACAAAGGAATTAAAACGAATTCGAAAAAGAAAAGAAAGAGGTTTATACCTTGAATGAGGAAATTGGATGAGCAATGGATGATTGATGCACAATTTTCTTGCAAAGCTTGAGCCTTGATGTGTTTGTGAAAAACCCTAAATTGATTTTAGGTTTGATGTGAAGAATTAGAGAGATTGAAGGGGTAGGTTTTGATAAAAAAAAGGAGATATGTAATTTAATTGAATTTTAAACACTTTTAAAGCCCCGAAGAAGTCTTTCAACGGTAACCGTATCGATATGCTTACGAGGCATATCGATATACCCGTATCGATACAGTTTTAGACTGTATCAATACCCGTGTTTTAATTTTTGCCTAGATTGCAGACCGTATCGATACACATACTACTATATCAATACCCCTTTGCCAAAAAATGCATTTTGGACAGTTTTAGGTCCAAAAAGCCAACTTAGATTGAGCCTAAATGCATGTAAATGATATATGAGCATGTTATATGGACCAAAATTGTTGCATACTCCCCCCTAACAACAAGCATATATGCAAAAGGAGGCAAATCGACACAAGCATGAGCATCAAATAATTTCAAGCACATTTTTGGTCATTTGGGACCTAAAAGGGCTAATGAAGGCTGGTTAAACCTAATCTCTCCTAAGGGTCCAAAAAACGTTCTTTATCTAAAGGTTTGGTAAATATGTCCGCTAATTAGTTCAAGATATCAACATATTCTAGAACTACATCATTTTTAAGACATGATCTCTAATGAAATGATGTCTAATTTCTATATGTTTGGTTCTAGAGTGTTGGATGGGATTCTTAGTGAGACAAATGTCACTAATATTGTCACACTTAAGAGGTATGGTATCTACTTGAACACCATAGTCTAAAAGTTGTCGCTTCATCCAAAGAACTTGAGCACAACAATTCCCTAAGGATATGTACTCCACTTCGGTGGTAGATAAGGCTACGCTATTTTGTTTCTTAGAGAACCAAGATACGTGCATACTACCTAAGAATTGACATGTTCCGGAGGTACTTTGCCTATCTATCTTACATCCCCCATAATCTGCATCGGAGAAAGCATGAAGGTCAAAAGAGGAATCCCTAGAATACCAAAGACCTAAATTAGGTGTATCTCTAAGGTATCTAAAAATTCTCTTAATGGAAACTAGGTGTGATTCTCTAGGGCTAGCTTGAAACCCAACACACAAGAAAACACTAAACATTATATCCGGTGTACTTGCGGTAATGTAAAGCAAAGAGCCAATCATAGATCTATAAAGCTTAGAATCAACACACTTACCTCCCCCATCTTTGTCAAGCTTGATTGATGAGCACATTGGAGTGGCTTGAGGCTTTACGTTCTCCAAGCCAAACTTCTTGAGCATGTCATTTATGTAATTTGCTTGATTGATGAAGGTGTCATCTTTCATTTGCTTGATTTGGAGCCCTAAGAAAAATGAGAGCTCTCCCATCATGCTCATCTCAAATTCACCTTGCATTAGCTTAGAAAATTTTTGGCAATAAAATTCATTAGTAGAACCAAAAATAATATCATCAACATATATTTGAACTACGAAGATGTCATTGCCATATCTTTTAATGAAAAGTGTAGTATCCACCTTGCCTTTTTCAAAACCTTTTTGAATAAAAAAGTTTTAAACCATAAAGAGCTTTAGTTAGTTTGAAAACATGATTTGGAAATTGTGGATCTTCAAAACCCGGTGGTTGTTCAACATACACTTCTTCATTTATAAAACCATTTAGAAAAACACTTTTCACATCCATTTGAAAAAACTTAAAATCATGATAGCATGCAAATGCAAAAAGCGTCCCAATAGCTTCAATTCTAGCTACATGTGCATATGTTTCATCAAAATCAATTCCTTCTTCTTGAGTGTATAAGCAACAAACCTAACCTTGTTTCTCACTATGTTACCACTCTCATCTAGTTTGTTTCTAAATACCCACTTAGTTCCTATAGTAGATTGATTACTAGGCCTATCAACTAATGTCCATACTCTACTTCTCTCAAATTGATTAAGTTCCTCTTGCATAGCCAATATTCAAAAATCATATTTTAATGCTTTTTTGATATTTTTAGGCTATATGCATGAGATGAATGCAACATGATTTATAAGTTTGAGAGAGGATGTAGTAGTTACCCCCTTTGATGGATTACCTAAGATTTCACCACCTTTGACATAATTGAACTCCCTTGGGTATGTCACCTTCTTTTCTTCAAAAGCCAAGTCCTTCAAGGCTTCAAGAGTGGATCTTGTGCTTCCCCTTCTTTAGTTGGAATCTTATCCACCTTTGATGTTTTTCCTCCATCAATGGCTACAATGATCTATACATCATCATCATTACAAGATTCCTTCCTCAGAAGGAGGTTATCATCGAAAACAACATGTATAGACTCTTCAACAACCAAAGTTATTTTATTAAATACCCGATAGGCTTTAGAGTTTAGGGAATAACCCAAAAATATTGCTTCATCACTTTTAGCATCAAATTTACCTAAGTTGTCTTTTCCATTGTTTAAAACAAAATATTTACGACCAAAAAGGTGGAAATAGCTAATGTTAGGATTTTTGGATTTCAAAATATCATAAGGTGTTTTCTTTAAAATAGGCCTAAGCATTGCTCAACTAATAATATAACAAGCCGTATTAGTGGCTTACGCTCAAAAATACTGTAAAACTAAAGAATTGATTTTGATATAACAAAGAATTTAATTGAAAAAGTGAAAATAATTTTTAAGTCCTCAAAACTTGCCAAAATATCTAAGCAAAATGGTCCAAGTCAAAACTAATGTTTATGAAAATTTTTCTAAGTGTTTTCCAAGTCAAAACAGTGATTTTCGAGTCACCATTTAGAAACGGCCCTTAGGCGTTTCATAACGTTTTGAAACTGTTAACATGTGTTTCAGAACAGGTCTCCCCATTTCAATACGGGTGTATCGAAACATGTCTCTTTGTTTCGAAACGGATGAAGAACAACTGAACAGGTTGAACTGTTTCGATACGACAATATCAAAACGACCTCAAACGTTTCGAAACGATTTCAAACTTGGATTCAAAAATATGTCAGTTATAAGGTTATAACCGATTTTCAGAAAAACGGTTAGGGTGTATTGAAACGTTTTAAGTCGTTTCGATACGAGTTTTGGCAGTGGCAAAATGTTTTGAAACGGGCTCTAGCTCATTTCGAAACGAGCTCTTAGTGTATCGAAACGTTTTTGTCCTTTTCGATACGGTCTCTTAATTACAACCCAACGACTATTTCTATTTTGGTCTATTTTGAAACAGGTACGAGCGTTTCGAAACGGGTAGTTGCAGAAGTGCATTTATGGTGGGAAGATTGCATATCCCAACGGCTATAATTATGATGTCAACAACCCTAACGGCTAGAATTCAATGAGAAGGTATAAAAGGGAGTCCTAAAAGAACCAACAACAACTATTGGTCTTAAGAGAAACATCCAAACATCAAATCCAAGCTCTTGTGCAAAAATTCCATATTTCTTGTAAAACCCCAATTGTGGTTTATTGTAATTCTTATCTTTTTGGTTCAATTGCGTTGAGTGCTTGTAATTGGGAAACATTTGTATTGTGAGATACTTTTCTTTTGCCTTAATCTTCTTTGTAACCAAGTGAGAGGGTTTGGTCAATTTTGGGTAGAAAATTGGTCATTGTGTAAAGGTTTCCTCCTAAGCCTAGAAAAGGGGAAGATCAACTAGTGGAGTTGTTGGAAAATCCTTAGTGGGAGCTAAGGTAGTGGATGTAGAGTTGAATTGGAACTTGAACCACTATAAGTGTCTTGTCATGGAAATTTTATTTTACCACTTCACCACCAAACTTTCTAAAAATCCAATTCACATTCCTCTTGGCTTAAATCGATTCAACGATCCACTCAACAATTGGTATCAGAGCCTACATCTTTTGAAGGATTAACAACCACAAGAGGAGTTCCTAAGAGAGTGTGATCAAGTTCAAAGACAAGCAATGACATCTACTTCAACCTCCAACCTTTACGAGTCACAATCCACCACTAAACCACATTTCTTAAATAGGGAAAACTACCCATATTAGAAGAATCAGATGCGTCTTTTCATCAAGTCCACATATTATATGGTTTGGGATGTAGTGGAAGAAGGTCCTTACATTCCGGTTAAAAAATAGACGAAGATCGGGACATCTACTCGAATGTTTCATCTATCGAAAGTGAAAAGGAAGTGTAGGACACTTTAGAGACGACTTATGAAGGTACTAGCGACGTGAAAGAGACGAAGATCGGGTTGTTAAATTTGAGCTATAAAAATTTCAAGATGGGCCCCGATGAGAGCGTCTCAAAGATGTTTGATCGGTTTTCGATCATCATCAACGGTCTTAAAGGATTCGATGAAGTGATTCCCGAAGATAAGCTAGTAAGGAAGCTTCTATACTCTCTCCCAGAGTCTTGGGATGATAAAAGAATGACCATCATTGAAGCTAAGAATTTGAAGACTTTGAAGCTTGATGAGCTCATTGGTTCTCTTCTTACACATGAGATCATGAAGCAAGGAAAAGAAGAAGAAAAGAAGAAAGAAGAGAGAAGAATAGAGAAGCATGAAGTGGAAAAGAAGAAGAAGCTAGGAGTTGCTCTCAAAGCCTCTCTACAAGAGGATAGCTCTTCTAGTGAGGAGGAAGACTTTGAGGAGTTGAATATGATAGCCAAACGATTCTCACGGTTCTTGAAGTCCAATCGAGGGAGAAAATTTCTAAGAAAGATGGACTTCAAGAACAAAGGCAAAGAAGAAGAAAGGGATCTGATCATTTGCTTTGAGTGCAAGAAGCCGTGTCACATACGTTCTGATTGCTCTCAACTCAAGAAGAAGGGCTTTGAGAAGAAGAAGAAGCTCAAAGCTAAGCTTGCTACTTGGAGTGATGAGGAGTCATCCGAGGATGAGGAACATGAAGTGGCCAACCTTTTCCTCATGGCTCTTGAGGAGGATTCGATGGTAACCTCTAACTCATCTTGCTTTGATTTTACATTTGATGAATTGCATGATGTATACGATGAGTTACAAGAGGTATATGATGAGTTAGTAGAGAAATATAAGGAGCCCATTTTGAAAAATAAAAAGGTCATTTCGGATTTAAAAGCTCAAAACGATTTACTCTCTAAGGCTAACTCGGATTTTGAGAAAAAAGGTTTTAAGCTTACAAGATGATTTGAAGTTATTTGAACAAGAAAACATTGATTTAAATAACCTTCTTTCTCAACGTTATGGTAAACACCAAAGGTTGGTGACTGAGCTTAGTGAGCTAAAAAATTCTTTAAAAAATGTTGGTTCTTCAAAACTAGAAAAAGGTGAATCTTCAAAAACCAACTTTGTAAAAAGAAAGAATTTTAACTACAAACAAAGTGGCTCCAATAGGCATAATAGAACTAAAGAATTAGAAGTGTATGGGTTCCTAAGGAACTTGTAAAATCTAATAACATTATTGCCATGTCACCTTGGATTCCTAAGGGAACCAAGCTTTTGGGAGCTAACACTCATGGACCCAAAATGATTTGGGTACCAAAAATCAAAGCTTAATCTCTTTGTTTATAGGGCGAGCATTGCTACAAGGCCAAAGCACAAAGTTAAAATCCGTGGTACCTTGACAGTGGATGCTCGAGGCACATGACCAGAGACAAGAGTCGATTTATGGAATTAAAGCCAAAAAGTGGAGGAGTAGTAACATTTGGTGACAACTCTAAAGGCCACATTGATGGTTTTGGCTCCATAGGTAATCACTCTTCTATACTTATTGAAAATGTTTTGTATGTCAATGGTCTAAAACATAATCTATTGAGCATAAGTCAATTGTGTGATAAAGGTTTTAATGTCATGTTTGATTTAAATGAGTGTAGAATAGTTGACATTAAATCTAACAAAACAATTCTCATTGGTCATCGCATAGACAATATATATATGGTGCATCTAGATGACATTCATACATCCCATGCATGCTTAGTTGCACAAAATGAAAATAATGCATGGTTATGGTATAGGAAACTAGGACATGCTAGCATTAGTGTTTTGGAAAAATTAGTTTCCCTTAATCTAGTTCGAGACCTACCTAAGCTCAAGTTCTCATTAGATAAAATTTGTGATGCATATGCTAAAGGTAAAGAACATAAAGCTTCTTTTAAGTCCATTAATGATGTTTCTACAAGTAGGTGTTTGCAATTGATCCATATGGATCTCTTTGGGCCAATTAGGACTACTAGCTTGGGTGGAAAATCATATGCTTTTGTGCTTGCTGATGATTACTCTAGATATACTTGGATTCTCTTTTTAAGCACCAAGGATGAGGCTTTAGAAAACTTTATCACATTTTCTAAAATAACCCAAAATGATCTTGAACTTAAAATTTCACAAATTAGAAGTGATCATGGAACCGAATTTCAAAATATGGGTTTTCATGAGTTTTGTAATGAAAATGGGATTAGCCATAATTTTTCGGCTCCTCGAACTCCTCAACAAAACGAGGTAGTTGAGAGGAAAAATAGAACTTTAGAAGAAATGGCTAGGACCATGCTTTGTGAAAATAATTTACCTAAGTATTTTTGGGCGGAAGCCACTAATGCCGCTTGCTATATTATAAACCGAGTAATGATTAGACCTATTTTGAAGAAAACTTATTATGAGATTTTAAAATCTAAAAAGCCTAACATTAGCTATTTTCACCCTTTTGGTTGCAAGTGTTTTGTTTTAAATAATAGAAAAGATAATTTAGGTAAATTTGACGCAAAAAGTGATAAAACTATTTTTCTAGGTTACTCTTTAAACTCTAAAGCCTATCGTGTGTTTAACAAAAAAAATTAGTTGTAGAGGAATCTATTCACGTGGTTTTCGATGATAACCTCCTTCCGAGGAAGGATTCTTGTGATGATGATGATGTAGGGATCATTGAAGCCAATGATGGTGGAGAATCATCAAAGGTGAATGAGATTCCAACCAAAGAGGAAGAAGCACAAGAACCGCCTCTAGAAGCATTGCAAGACATGTTTCTTGAGGAAAAGGAAGTGAGCTACCCAAGGGAGTACAACTATGTCAAGGGTGGTGAGATCTTGGGTGATCCATCCAAGGGGGTAACTACTCGCTCTTCTCTTAAAATGCTTAATCGTGTTGCATTTATCTCATGCATTGAGCCTAAGAATGTTAAAGAAGCATTAAAAGATGACTTTTGGATTATGGCCATGCAATATGAGTTAAATCAATTTGAGAGAAGTAAAGTTTGGACATTAGTTGATAGGCCTAGAAATAAATCTACTATAGGAACTAAATGGGTCTTTAGAAACAAACTAGATGAGAGTGGTAACATAGTGAGAAACAAGGCTAGGCTTTTTGCTCAAGGTTACACTCAAGAAGAGGGAGATGATTTTGATGAAACCTATGCACCCGTAGCTATAATGGAAGCAATTAGGATGCTACTTGTATTTGCATGTTATCATGATTTCAAGCTCTTTCAAATGGATGTCAAAAGTGCGTTTTTAAATGAATTTATAAATGAAGAAGTGTATGTGGAACAACCACCGGGTTTTGAAGATCCTATTTTTCCAAACCATGTTTTTAATTGTCAAAAGCTTTATATGGTTTGAAACAAGCTCCTAGAGCTTGGTATGAAAGATTATCAAGTTTTTCAGTTGGAAAAGGTTTTGAAACAAGAGCGGTGGACACAACAATATTTATTAAAAATAATGGCAAAGATATCTTAGTAGTTCAAATTTATGTTGATGATATTATATTTGGTTCTACTAATAAATTGCTTTGTCAAGATTTTTCTATGTGGATACAAGGTGAATTTGAAATGAGCATGATGGGGGAGCTCTCATTCTTTTTGGGACTCCAAATAAAACAAATGAAGGATGACATCTTCATCAATCAAGCTAAGTATATCAAGGATATGCTCAAGAAGTTTGGCTTGGAGCAAGCAAAGCCTCAAGCTACACCAATGAGCTCATCCGCAAAGCTTGACAAAGATGAAGGATGTAAGTGTGTTGACTCTAAGCTTTATCGCTCTATGAATGGATCTTTGCTTTACCTTACCGCAAGTAGACCAGATATATTGTTTAGTGTTTGCTTGTATGCTAGGTTCCAAGCTAGTACTAGAGAGTCTCACCTTATAGCTGTTAAAAGGATCTTTAGGTACCTTAGAGATACTCCTTGTTTAGGTCTTTGGTACCCTAGAGACTCAACCTTTAGCCTTCATGCTTATTTGGATGCGGATTACGGGGGTTGCAAAATAGATAGGAAAAGTACTTCCGGCACTTGCCAATTCCTAGGTAGTATGCTCATATCTTGGTTCGCTAAGAAACAAAATAGTGTAGCTTTATCTACCACTGAAGCCTAGTACATATCCTTAGGAAGTTGTTGTGCTCAAGTCCTTTGGATGAAACAACAACTCTTAGACTATGAAATTAAAGTAGACACCATACCCCTTAAGTGTGATAACACTAGTGCTATATGTCTTACCAAAAATCCCATCCAACACTCTAGAACCAAACACATAGAAATAAGGCATCATTTCATTAGAGATCATGTTCTTAAGGAAGATGTTGTTTTAGAGTATGTAGACACCTTAAATCAATTAGCGGACATCTTTACCAAACCTCTAGATAAAGAGCGTTTTTGGTCCCTTAGGAGAGAGTTAGGTCTAACTAGCCTATCTTGACCTTTTAGGACCTTTTGTGCTTAAATTTGCTTGATTTCTTGTAAAATGTCATGCTTATGTGTTTTTGATCCTAATTTCATCCATGGTTATAGTTAGAGGGAGTATGTTTGTGTTTTGATATGTTTTACTTGCTCATTCATATCATTTATGCATCTAGGATCTATTAAAAGTTATTTTTTTCCTACATTTTAGAGCCTCATCTGCACTTCCAGCCTAGATGTATCGAAATGGGTCACCCTGTTTCGATACGAGTGCCTTAAAAAGAACACAAATGGACCAAGGTGTTTTGAAACGCCCCAAAGGGTTTCGAAACGATTTGGTTATGCCAAGACATGTATCGAAACGGCCCTCATGCGTTTCGATACGAGTAATCTCTTGGGCTTCGATACGGTCAAAACTGTATTAGAATGGTCAGCAAGTTTCAGAACGTTCGTAGACGTTTCAGTACGCCTGTTTCGAAATGGTCTCGCATGTTTCGAAACGCATATCCAGAAAGCCTATTTTAAAGGGTTTTAAATGCTCAAGTTCACTTTTTATCAAACTCTTAAAAACCTTAAAAACCCTAAATCAGTTTTCCTCTATAAAAACCCTCCAAACCTTAATTTTTTTCATCAAATCTTGAGGGCTTTTACTCCTAAACGAAAATCTAAGCAAGCTTTAACAATTTGGTGCAATTTCATCCATTAATTCTTCCAAAATCCCTCTTTTAAGGTATTTTATATTATCCTTTTCTTTTTCTTTTGATTTCGTTCGAATCTTAGGCTAGAAAATTATAGTTTTGTATAGAATATATGTTTTATATCATGGGTTTTCAAAAACTTGTAAATTTTTTTCAAAATTGTACTTTTTTTTATTCGAATATATTTGATTTTAATCGTATTTTTAACACAGTTTTTCAAAATTGTTTTCTTCAAAAAAAATTATATATGTATATACTTTCAAAGTATTTTTTAAAACCTTAATGGGATTTTTATTGTATTGAATTATGATTTAAATGCAAACACTCAAAATTTCTTGCTTGCTTTGTTTTTAGGTATTTTTAAATGGAAAACAAGAAACGAAAGACTCAAGAAGGTGAAGGTTCGAGCCAAGACGACATTCATCCAATCCTTACCCTACTCTTTTCAAAATGTCTTAAGAATCAAGACGCTAGGAGTCGTTTCAAAATCATGCATGATACCATTGTTTGAAGAGAACGAGTTGTGGACATTGATTTCCTTGACTCCGAGCGCTTCCTCTTTCAATATCTACCTCTCTTGAAACAATGGAGTTTCTTAGCCTTCTTGAGCATTCCCGACATCGTCTACAAGAACATGGTCTTGTTTTTTTACTCTAATGATATGTTCTCATCAACAATGAGGATCGTTCTGAGGTCATTGCCATCGAGTCTTATCTTTTGGGAAAGAAGTCCCGTATTGATCCATCTGTCTTAGTGAACTTCCTTGGGCTCAAAGATGAAGGTATTGAGGATGAAAATCACTTTGGAGCTCATACTGGATCGATTCTTACCTTAGATGTCCATGATCGTTTACTACATTTGATGAGCTCATGGTTAATTCGCCCATCCGGAGGTAAATTTTCCCACATCTGCCAAGTCGATCATTTTTTGCTCGAGTGCTTTCGCCAAGCTCAACAACTGAACTTAGTGAAAATCATGTTCGCCGAGATGCTCCATCAAGTGAAGATTCGTACAGCCGACTCTCTCACATCCTTCACTTATAGGACAGTGTTGAGCTACATTTTTGTTCGCCTCGATTTTGATTGCTCCTATGATTCTCTGGAACCCCAAAAGCAAAAGATTAGCGAATCTTCCCTTGTGAGATCTGGATTTCACTACACTCTTGGTCATTGGGTTTGTGTTGACAAGAGAGCTCCAACACCTCAAGATGAGCCTCAACCTCAAGCTTCGGCTCCCGTTGCGGCTCCCGACAATAATGCTATGATGACTTTCCTTACTGAGAGGTTCAATACAATGGACACGAACATGGCTTCGGGTTTTGGTGCTATCAACACTCGCTTGCAATCCTTTGAGTATCGTGTTTCCACTCTTGAGAATCAACAATCATCCATGGATCTCTCCTCCACCTTCTATGGTGATTGGAGGCATTTTCGCCAAGATCAAGCTAAGGACAAGGGTGATTCTTTTGATGACATTGGCGACGATGATGGTGATGAGGCACCCTAGGATTCTTATTCCATATCATTATTATGTCATATTAGGATTAAGTTTGCACCCATCTTTATACTTTTAAGACCTATGCTTTGAATATTTGTTTTTAGGATTGAGCTTGAACTTAAATGCCTTGAATATTTATGTTTTTGATGTTGTTTCTTGAACTTAAATGTTATCTATGATATTATTTTGTTTGGTTTATTGTTTATGACTCCTTTATTCTCTTATTAGCCTTGCTTATCTATTTTGATCTAACAAAAAGGGGGGAGAAGTAATCTAAGAGCCTAAAGTGTTTTTAAGTCGGTTTTGAGTTTCAAACGCTTGAATATTAAATCTTTTCAAAACTTTAAAACCAATCTTAAATTGAGGGGGAGTTAAAACTTTTTAAAGATTTCAAAACACTTAAAAATTTATACTTGGTTTTGTTATATCAAAAAGGGGGAGATTGTAAAACTAAAGAATTGATTTTGATATAACAAAGAATTTAAGGACTAAATTCAAAAAGTGAAAATATTTTTTAAGTCCTCAAAACTTCCCAAAATCTCTAAGCAAAATAGTCCAAGTCAAAACCAAATTTTTATAAAAAAAATTCTAAGTGTTTTCCAAGTCAAAACAGTGATTTTCGAGTCATAGTTTCGAAACAGCCCTTAGGCGTTTTAGAACGTTTTAAAACTGTTAACATGTGTTTCGGAACAGGTCTTCCTGCTTTGATACAGGTGTATCGAAATAGGTCTCTATGTTTCGAAACGAATAAAGAACAACAGAACAGGTTGAACCGTTTCGATACGGCAGTATCGAAACGACCTCAAACGTTTCGAAATGATTTCAAACTTGGATTAAAAAATATGACCGTTATTAGTTTATAACTAATTTTTAGAAAAACAGTTAGGGTGTATCGAAATGTTTTAAGCCGTTTCGATTCGGGTTTTGGCAGTGGCAAAATGTTTTGAAACGGGCTCTAGCACGTTTCGAAATGAGCTCTTAGTGTATCGAAACGTTTCTATTTGTTTCGATACGGTCTCTTAATTACACCCCAACAACTATTTCTATTTTGGTCTATTTCGAAACATGTACGAGCGTTTCGAAACGGGTAGTTGCAGAAGTGCATTTAAGATGGGAAGATTGCATCCCAACAGCTATAATTATGATGGCAACAACCCCAATGGCTAGATTTCAATGATAAGGTACAAAAAGGAGCCCTAAAAGCACCAGCAACAACTATTGATCTTAAGAGAAACATCAAAACATCAAATCCAAGCTCTTGTGCAAAAATTCCATATTTCTTGTAAACCCCCAATTGTGGTTTATTGTAATTCTTATCTTTTTGATTCAAATGGGTTGAGTGCTTGTAATTGGGAAACATTTGTATTGTGAGATACTTTTCTTTTGCCTTAATCTTCTTTGTAACCAAGTGAGAGGGTTTGGTCAATTTTGGGTAGAAAATTGGTCATTGTGTATAGGTTTCCTCCTAGCCTAGAAAAGGGGAAGATCAACTAGTGGAGTTGTTGGAAAATCCTTAGTGTGAGCTAAGGTAGTGGATGTAGAGTTCAATTGGAACTTGAACCACTATAAGTGTCTTGTCTTGAAAATTTTATTTTACCACTTCACCACCAAACTTTCTAAAAATCCAATTCACCCCCTCTTGGCTTCAATCGATTCAACGATCCACTTAACAAATACTTTGGTAAATTGTTTTCACAAAGCATGGTCCTAGCCATCTCTTCTAAAGTTCTCTTTTTCCTCTCAACTACCCCATTTTTTTGAGGAGTGCAAGGAGCCGAAAAATTATGGCTAATACCATTTTCATTACAAAAATCTTCAAAACCCATATTTTGAAACTCGATTCCATGATCACTTCTAATATGTGAGATTTTAAGATCAAGATCATTTTGGGTAATTTTTGTAAATGTGATGAAATTTTCTAAAGCATCATCCTTAATACTTAAGAATAGAACCCAAGTGTGTCTAGAAAAGTTATCTAACAATACAAATTCATATGACTTACCACCCAAGCTCATAGTTCGAATAGGCCTAAATAAATCCATGTGGATTAATTGTAACACCCTACTAGTCAAAATATCATTAATGGGTTTAAATGAGGTTCTCTTTTGTGTACCCTTAGCACAAGCACACATGTTTTATCTAATGAAAATTTTAGTTTAGGTAAACCTCTAACTAGATTTTGGGAAACCAATTTTTCTAAACACTTATGCTAGCATGCCCTAGTTTCTTATTCCACAACCATGCATCATTCTCATCATGTGCAACTAATCATGCATGGGATGAATGTATGTCATCTAAATGCATCATATAAATGTTTCCTATGCAATGATTGAGCATTATTTTATTTGTTTCAATGTTCACAATTTTACACCCATTTTTATCAAAATGAACATCAAAACCTTTTTCACAAAGTTGACAAATACTTAATAGATTATGTTTAAAACTATTGACAAGTAATACATTTTCAATAAGAATGGATGATAGATTACCAATAGAGCCAATGCCCTCAATATGACCTTTGGAGTTATCACCGAAAGTTACCACTCCACCATGCTTGGGCTTGAGCTCAATGAATCTACTCTTGTCTCAGGTCATGTGTCTTGAGCATCCACTATCAAGGTACCATGTGTTTTGACTTGATGCTTTGGCCTTGTAGCAATGCTCCCCCTACGAATAAAGATTAGTTCTTTGATTTTGGTACCCAAATCATTTTAGGTCCATATGTATTAGCTCCCCAAAACTTGGTTCCCTCAGGAATCCAAGATGAAATAGCAACAATATTATTAGAAGCTACAAGTTCCTTAGGAACCCATACACTTCTAATCCTTTTAGCTCTAGGATGCCTTTGAGAGTCACTTTTTCTTTAGTTAAAATTCTTTCTCTCTACATTTTGGGTTTTTGAAGAAATACCCTTTTTAAAACCATTTTTCCCAATAGCAAGAGAAGTTTTAAGATTACTCACTTCCTTAGTGTGATAGTCTTGAAAATCAAAAAGAAGTTTTTCAACATCAAGATTTTTCTTTTTAAGCTAATTTGAAAGATTGTTCAAGTATAAAACCTTCTTTTCCAATTCTGAATTGGTTTTTGAAAGAGACATATTTTGAGATTTCAAATCTAAAATATTTTTCTTGTTTTTCAAAATAGACTCTTTATATTTCTCAATCAATTCATCGTAAACATCTTGCAACTCATCATAGGCATCATATAGTTCATCATAAGTAAGAGATGATGAGTTAGAGTTTACCATATGTTCCTCCTCAAGGGCCATGAGGCAAAGGTTAGCCACTTCATGCTCCTCATCCTGGGATGATGACTCCTCATCACTCCAAGTTGCTACTTGAGCCTTGAGCCTTGAGCTTCTTCTTCTTCTCAAAGCTCTTCTTCTTTAGGTGAAGACAATCGGTGTGAATGTGACCCGACTTCTTGCACTCATAGCAAATGAGTTGGTCTTTTTCTTCTTCTTCTTTGTTCTTGTTCTTGAAGTCTCTTATTCTTGAAAACTTCCTACCACGATTGGACTTCATGAACCTTGAGAATCTTTTGGCTATCATAGCCAATTCTTCAAACTCTTCTTCCCCACTAGAAGTGCTCTCCTCTTGTGGTAAAGAGGTTTTGAGAGCTACTCCTTGCTTCTTCTTCTCTACCTCTTGCTTGACTACTCTTCTTTCTTCTTTTCTCTCCTCTTCTTCTCTCTTATTTCATGATCTCATGAGTAAGGAGAGATCCTACCAACTCATGGAGGTTCAAGGTCTTCGAATTCTTTTCCTCAGTGATTGCGATTCTCTTCCCATTACATGATTCAAGAAGTGAGTAGAGAAGCTTCTGGACTAACTTGTCTTTGGGGATGATCTCTCTGACGCCCATTAAACCATTTACGATGACAGAGGAGCGATCAAACATCTTCATTACGGTCTCATCGGCCTTCATCTTGAAGTTCTCGTAACTAAGATTGAGGATCTCGATCTTCTTCTCCTTTACATCGTTTGTTCCTTCGTATGTGGTCTCAAGAGTGTCCCACGCTTCTTTGGCACTTGTGATTGAGGACACTTTGGAGTAGATTTACGGTCCGAGTGAGCAAAATAGCATGTGCAAGGCGTTGTCATTCACTTGCAATTTCTTCCTATCATCTCTACTCATCTCCATCTTCTTATTTGGAACAAGCCTTCCTTCTTCATCTCTTTTCATGGGAATGATTGGTCCAAGTTCTACCACATCTCATATGGTGTAATCATTTGAATTGATGAAAAGAAGCATTCGGTTCTTTCAATAAGGATAGTTATCCCCATTTAAGAATGGTGGTTTGGTGATAGATTGAGACTCGTACATGCTTGGCCCGAAGGTAGATGCCATGACTTGACTTGGAAGTTGATCAACACTCTTCTAGGATCTCCTCTTGTGGTTGTGAAGCCTTCAAAGAGGTAGGCTCTGATACCAATTGTTGAGTGGATCAAACTAACCAATATGGCCAAGAGGGGGTGAATTGGCACTTAAAAAATTAGAGGGAGCAAAAAGAATGTTGAGTGGATCGATCGAATGGAAATTACCAAGAAGGGGTGAATTGGAATTTAAAAGTTTTGGATGAAATTGAAAAAATGAAAAATTGAAAGACAAGAGGATTTAGAGTGGTTCAAGCTTAGAACAAGCTCTACATCCACTACCTTAGTCACCACTAAGGATTTTCAACCAATTTCACTATTGAAATCTTCCCCTTTTCTAGGCTTAGGAGGAAACCTTTTACAATGATTAATCTTTCTACGCCAAAGATTCATCTTGAGACCCTCACAAGAACAAACGAATACAAGGCAATAAAAGTATCTCTCAAAATACAAATTTTCCCAATTTACACTCAATCACACACCCAATTTGTGAAATAAAGATATACAATGAAGAATTACAAAATTGGGTACAAGATATGACTATTTAGCACAAAGGTTTGGATTGATTTGCTTGGATATTGCTTTTAGGTTCAATAGTTGTTGCTGATGCTTAAAATGGTTCCTTTTACACCTTCTCATTGATTTCTAGCCATTTGGGTGGTTGACATCATAATTATAGCCGTTGAGACTTCATCTTCCCGCCATAACTGCAGTTCTGCAACTACATGTATCGAAACAGTACCTACCTGTTTCGAAACACGACTAAAAAAGAAAGATTTGTTATGTGCATTAAAGAGATGTATCGAAACGTTTGAAGGCGTTTCGAAACATTAGGGGGTCATTTCAAGACCTGTATCAAAACAATTGAGCTCTTAAAATTCCAGTAGCAAAACGTTTCGAGACCAAGATAGGCCGTATCGAAACGAGTACTTTACCTTTAAAATTTTGGTTCTAACAAGCAATGGTCGAAAACATTAAATACCCAATTTGAAAATTTTTAACCCCCGTATCGAAACATATAACTGTCGTTTCGAAACAATGTCAAAGTTTAACTTGCCCAGATAAAGGTCGTATCGAAACGATATGAGGTCGTTTCGAGACATGTTTGATATGAAAAATTCCAGTTGCAAAACGTTTCGAAACAAGCCTAAGGCATATCGAAACGCCTGGGCAAAATCTACATATTTAGCTTGAAAACATTTAGAAAAATTTATGGGGATTATTTTTAAACATTAAAACATTTTGGGTTATTTTTACTTGTCAATTTTTGAGCTTTTTGAGAACTTAAAAATTTGTTTACTTTGCAAAATAGTCCTTAAAGCGTTTGTTATATCAAAATCAAGTTAATTCAAATTAAGGGTTTTACAATCTCCCCTTTTTTGATATAACAAAACTAAAGTAAAAATTTTAAGTGAGCTCCCCCTTAGTTTAAGCTAGGTTTTGAAAACTTTAAAAAAATTGCTTAATCACTTTTCTCCCCCTTTTTGTTAGATCAAAATCATAACAAGCATAATTCAATGAGAAATAAGAAAAAAATAGGCAACATTAAACCAAACAACATAAATCATAATTCATAAAGCATAAGTTCCAAAAGCAAAATAACATCAATCCAAACTTAAATCCTAAAAAGCATATCCAAAATAATGAACTAAAGCATAGGTCCAAAAATATAGAAGGTGCATAATAAGAAAGTCCTAGATGATATGAGATGAATGCAAGCTAGATTAGGGCTCCTCATCGTCTTCATCGTCATCCATGTGATCTTCATCTTTCTCTTGACTCCTTTTAAAGTGTTTCCATTCACTATAGAAGGCGGTGAAGGAGAGATCCGAGGAAGATTGTTGATTCTCAATAGCGGCAATGCGATTTTCCATACCATCAAAACGGTCCTCTAAGGCTTTGAAACGATTGTCCATGTGAGTATGCAAGCCGATGAATTGCTCGATGAGAAAAGCCATCATCGCATCATTGTTAGGTGCTTGTGGAGAAACTTAGGCTCGAGGAGGAGCTTGAGCTTGAGCACGTTCACCTCGAGGCACGCGAACTCAATCATCACCATTGAAACGGAAACCACACTTTATGAGTGTAGTCTCATTTAGCTTCTCCTTGAGAGGCTCCTCAATATCAAAAGTGCAATCAATTCCACTAAGAACAAAGATATGAGTGAGGACGGTACCATATGTGAAGGAGGAGACGTTGTTGCGATTCTTTACTAAGTGCACCAACTTTGCAAACATAATCTTCACAAGGTTCAATTGTTGTTCTTGGCGGAAGCACTTGAGCCGAAAGTCATCCACCTCTCGAATATGCGGAAACTTCCCACCGGATGGACGAAACCACCATGAGATCATAAGATGAAGAAATCGATCATGGACATCCAAGGTAGTAACATGGCCGGTATAGGGATCAAGTGAGCTCTCATCTTCAATGCCCTCATCTTTGAGACCAAGGAGATTGACTAAGGTAGACGGGTCAATACGAATCTTCTTCCCCAAAAGGTAAGACTCAAGGGCGACAACTTGGGAACGGTCGGAGCTAAGGACACATTTGGCATCGGAATAGAATAATAAAACGAGGTTTCGGTACATAATTCCGGGAATGCCTAAAAAGGTCATGAAATTCCAACAAGTTAAAAGTTCATAGTATCTAAAGTGAAAACAGTCAGAATCAAGGAAATCAACGTCAACTACACGCTCGGGTCGAATTTTGATGGTTTGGTAGTATTTAAAGGCTTGTTGAGCGGTAGGGGTTAGGAAACTCTTTTTGAAAAGATAGGCAAGATTTGGTCTATGGAGGTTTTTCTCGGACTGTTTAGACCCTTGACCCTCTTCTGAAACTCTAGCTCTCTTCTTGGAGGAAGCCATCGTAAAAATATTAAGCAAGCAAAAATAAATATGTATGCATAATAAATCCACATTCAATCCAATAGTAATCCTATAATCAATGTTTGATAATATACACTATAGGTTTAAAGAATATACAAAAACGTTCAAAAACAAGTTTTTACAAGAGAATCACTAAAAACAGTTTGAAAAACACGGTTAAAGAATTTTATATTCGAATAAAAATTTTCGGATTTTTAGAATTTTTTTTGCAAAAACATCAAAGCCCATAGTATATACAAGTAATATATGCAAAAACAATAATTTTAAACTAAAGAAATCAAACAAAAATTGAAAAGAAAAAGAAAATAAGAAAATACCTTGAATTTGGGGTTTAGGAGGAATAGATGGATGATAATGCACAAAGTTGTTGAAGCTTGCTTAGGATTGTTTTTTAGAGCAAAAACGCTCAATTTTGTGTGTAAAAATGTTTAGGTTTAGTGGAAATTTATAGGAAAATTCAGGTTAGGGTTTGAGAGGAGTTTGGGTTTAGTAAGAAACCTTTTTAAAGATGGAAAGGCATTAAATAGCCTTTACAGCTCGTAACCGTTTCGATATGGTTACGAGCGTTTCGGAACACATATTTCGAAACCAAAAGACGATTGTTTCAAAGATCGGGGCCGTTTCGAAACACCACTTACCCGTTTCGATCCCAATGATTCTAGAGACGTCACTTTCAAGAGCCCATTTCGAAACCTTTCCTATCGTTTCGAAACCCTTAAGGGCAAAAGCCCTTCAGTAAGGTAGCCCGTATCGAAACAAGAGAACCCGTTTCGATACACATGTGCCAGAATATGCAGATTTGGCACAAAATGGCAGAAAAGTTGATTTTCAATCAACTCTAAATGCATGAACATGATACATGAGCAACTTCTATAGGCAAAAACATGTGCATACTCCCCCTAACCATAAGCATAGAATCAATTAACATAAAAAAACATAAGCATGCAAATCAAAATGGATTCAAGCAATTTTGCATAAAAATGCCCCTAAAAGGTCAAGAAAGGCTGGTTAAACCTAACTCTCTCCTAAGGGTCCAAAAACGCTCTTTGTCTAGATGTTTGGTAAAGATGTCCGTTATTTGGTTCAAGGTGTCTACATATTCTAGAACAACATCATTTTTTAAGATATGATCTCTAATGAAATGGTGTCTTATCTCTATGTGTTTTGTTCTAGAGTGTTGGATGAGATTTTTAGAGAGACATATGGCACTAGTGTTGTCACAATTAAGAGATTTTTAGAGAGACATAATCTAAAAGTTGTTGCTTCATCCAAATGACTTGAGCACAACAACTTCCGGCTGATATATATTCCGCTTCGGTGGTAGATAAGGCTACACTATTTTATTTCTTAGAGAACCAAGATATGAGCATACTACCTAGGAATTGACATGTTCCAGATGTACTTTTTCTATCTATCTTACACCCCCCATAATCCGTATCCGAATAAGTATGAAGGTTAAAGGTGGAATCTCTAGGGTACCAAAGGCCTAAACAAGGGGTATCTCTAAGGTACCTAAAAATTCTCTTAACGACTATAAGGTGTGAATCTCTAGGACTAGCTTGAAACCTAGCACACAAGCAATCACTAAACATGATATCCGGTCTACTCGCGTTAAGGTAAGGCAATGATCCAATCATAGAATGATAAAGCTTGGAATCAACACACTTACCTCCTTCATCTTTGTCAAGCTTTATGGATGAGCTCATTGGTGTAGCTTGAGGCTTTACATGCTCCAAGCCAAACTTCTTGAGCATGTCTTTTATGTACTTAGCTTGATGAATATGCAATCCTTCAGTTGTTTGATTTGGAGTCCCAAGAAGAATGAGAGCTCCTCCATCATGCTCATTTCATACTCACCTTGCATTAACTTAGAAAAATATTGACAAAGAAGTTCATTAGTAGATCCAAAAATAATATCATCAACATATATTTGCACTACTAATATATCTTTGCCATTGCTTTTAATAAATAGTGTTGTGTCCACCTTTCCCTTTTCAAAACCCTTTTTAATAAGAAAATTTTGAAAGCCTTTCATACCAAGCTGTTGGAGTTTGTTTTAAACCATATAAAGCTTTTGTTAATTTAAAAACATGGTTTGGGAATTTTGGATCTTCAAAATCCGGTGGTTGTTCCACATACAATTCTTCATTTATAAAACAATTTAAAAATTCACTTTTGACATCCATTTGAAAAGGCTTGAAATCATTATAACATGCAAATGCAAGTAGCATCCTAATTGCTTCCATTCTAGCTACGGGTGCATATGTTTCATCAAAATCAATTCCCTCTTCTTGAGTGTAACCTTGAGCAACAAGCCTAGCCTTGTTCCTCACTATGTTACCACTCTCATCTAGTTTGTTTCTAAAAACCCATTTTGTCCCTATAATAGATTTATTTCTAGGCCTATCAACTAATGTTCATACTTACTTCTCTCAAATTGATTTAATTCTTCTTGCATGGCCAATATCCAAAAATCATCATTTAATGCTTCTTTGATATTCTTAGGCTCAATGCATGAAATGAATGCAACATTATTAAAGAGTTTGAGAGAGGATCGAGTGGTTACGCCCTTGGATGGATCACCCAAGGTTTCACCACCTTTGACATAGTTGTACTCCCTTGGGTAGCTCACTTCTTTTTCCTCAAGAGCCATGTCTTGCAAAGCTTCTAGAGGTGGTTCTTGTGCTTCTTCCTCTTTTGTTAGAACCTCATTAACCTTTGATGATTGGCCACCATCATTGGCTTTAATGATTCCTACATCATCATCATCACAAGAATCCTTCCTCGGAAGGAGGTTATCATCGAAAACCACATGTATTGATTCTTCTACAACTAAGGTTCGCTTGTTAAAAATTTGATAGGCTTTAGAGTTTAAAGAATAACCTAGAAAAATAGCTTCATCACTTTTTGCATCAAATTTACCTAAATTATCTTTTTCATTGTTTAAAACAAAACACTTGCAACCAAAAGGGTGAAAATAGCTAATTTTAGGCTTTTTAGATTTTAAAATCTCATAAGGTGTTTTCTTTAAAATTGGCCTAATCATTACTCGATTTATAATGTAGCAAGCAGTATTTGTGGCTTCTGCCCAAAAATTTTTAGGTAAATTATTTTCACAAAGCATGGTCCTAACCATTTATTCTAAAGTTCAGTTTTTCCTCTCAACTATCCTGTTTTGTTGAGGAGTGCGAGGTGCGGAAAAATTATGGCTAATCCCATTAGAGTCACAAAATTCCTCAAAACCTAGATTTTGAAATTCTGTTCCATGGTCACTTCTAATGTGGGAAATATTTTGACCAAGATCATTTTGAGTTATTTTTGAAAACGTGATGAATTTTTCTAAAGCTTCATCCTTAGTGCTTAAAAATAGAACCCAGGTATATCTAGAATAGTCATCAACAAGAACAAATGCATATGATTTTCAACCCAAGCTAGTTGTCCTAATAGGCCCAAATAGATCCATATGGATTAGTTGTAATGTTCTACTTGTTGAGGCATCATTAATAGGTTTAAATGAAACACGTTATTGTTTGCCCTTAGCACATGCATCACAAATTTTAACTAATGAGAATTTAAGCTTAGGCAAACCTCTTACTAGATTTTGGGAAACTAATTTTTCTAAAACACTAATGCTAGCATGTCCTAGTTTCCTATGCCACAACCATGCAACATTTTCATCACGAGCAACCAAACATGCGTTGGATGTATGAATGTCATCTAAATGCACCATGTGGATATTTCCTATGCGATGACCTATGAGCATTATCTTATTTGTTTTAATGTCCACTATTTTACACCCATTAACAACAAAAAGGACATTAAACCCTTTATCACATAATTGACTAATGCTCAATAAATTATGCTTAAGACCGTTGACATATAACACATTTTCAATAAAAATAGAAGAATGATTACCAATGGAGCCAATTCCTTCAACGTGGCCTTTGGAGTTGTCACCGAAGGTTACTACTCCATCGTTCTTTGGCTTGAGTTCCATGAAACTACTCTTGTCACCGGTCATGTGTCTTGAGCATCCACTATCAAGGTACCATGAGTTTTGACTTGAAGCTTTGGCCTTGTAGCAATGCTCCCCCTACAAACAAAAGATTAAACTTTGATTTTTGGTACCCAAATCATTTTGGGTCCATGTGTGTTAGCTCTCAAAACCTTGGTTCCTTTAGGAATCCAAGGAGACATAACAACATAATTTTTAGAAGTTACAAGTTCTTTAGGAACCCACACACTCCTAACCTTTTTAGCTCTAGGATGCCTTTGAGAGCTACTTTGCTTGTAGTGAAATGACTTTCTCTTTACATATTGGGTTTTTGAAGAACATCCTTTCTCAAAACCGTTTTTCACAATAGCAAGAGAAGTTTTAAGATTATCCACTTCCTTTGTGTGATAATCTTGAAAATCGGAAAGAAGTTTTTCAACATCAAGATTTTTTTAAGATCATTTGAAAGATTGATCAAGTACAAAACCTTCTTTTCCAACTCGGAGTTAGTTTTTGAAAGAGAGTCGTTTTAAGTTTGTAAATCGGAAATTATTTTCTTGTTTTTCAAAACGAATTCCTTGAATTTTTCTACCAACTCATCATAAACTTCTTGCAACTCATCATAAGCATCATAGAGTTCATCATAAGTGAAATCAAAATTAGATGAGTTAGAGTTTACCTTAGGATCATCCTCAATAACCATGAGGCAAAGATTGGCCACTTCATGTTCCTCATCGGGCGATGACTCCTCATCACTCCAAGTGAAAATGTTGGCCCTCTAGCTCTTTTTCTTGTTGAATCCCCTCTTCTTGAGTTGAGGACAATCTGATCTTATATGGTCGGGCTTCTTGCACTCATAGCATATTATTTGATCATTTTCTTCTTCCTTGCTCTTGTTCTTGAAATCCTCCTTTCTTTGAAACTTTCTCCCTTGATTGGATTTCATGAACCTTGAGAAAATCTTAGCTTTCATAGCCAATTCCTCAAATTCATCATCGTCACTTGAATTAATCACCTCTTGAGGTAGAGAGGCCTTGAGAGTAATTCCTTGCTTTTCTTCTCAACTTCATGTTTTTTTCATTTTCTTTTTTTCTCTTCCCTTCTTTTCTCTCCATTGCTTCATAATCTCATGTGTGAGGAGAGAGCCAACTAGTTCATCGAGCTTCAATGTCTTCAAGTTTTTAGCTTCGGTGATAGTCATTCTCTTCCCATCCCATGATTTAGGAAGAGAGTACAATAACTTCCGGACAAGCTTGTCTTCGGGAATCTTCTCTCCGAATCCTTTGAGACCATTTATAATCACTGAGAATCGATCAAACATTTTGGAGACGGTCTCATCCGGCTCCATCTTGAAATTCTCGTAGTTAAGATGAGGAGTCCAATCTCGGTCTCTTTAACTTCATTAGTCCCTTCGTATGTGGTCTCTAGCTTGCCCCACACCTCCTTTGCGCTCGTACATGAAGACATCTTTGAGTAGATGTTTGGACCAAGTGTACAAAAGATTATATGGAGAGCCTTGTCATTGATTTGGAGCTTCTTTCTTTCTTCATCGGTTATCTCATACTTGGTCTTTGGCACAAGCTTTCCTTTTTCGGTCCTCTTCAATGGAATTGTTGGGCCATCTTCCACAACATCTCACACCATGTAATCATTTTACTTGTTGAATAACTTCATCCTATTCTTCCAATAGGGATAGTTATCCCCATTGAAATAAGGTGGCTTGGTGGTGGATTGAGCTTCACAGAGATTGGGGCCGGAAGTATAAGTCATGGCAATTGTTGAAGTAGATGATCACACTCTTCTAGGATCTTCTCTCGAGGATGTAAAGCCTCCCAAGAGTTTAGCTCTGATACCAATTGTTGAGTGGATAGATCGAATGAAAATTGCCAAGAGGGGTGAATTGAAATTTAAAAGTTTTGGATGAAATTGGAAAAATGAAAAATTGAAGGACAAGAGGATTTAGAGTGGTTCAAGCTTAGAACAAGCTCTACATCCACTACCTTAGTCACCACTAAGGATTTTCAACCAATTTCACTATTGAAATCTTCCCCTTTTCTAGGCTTAGGAGGAAACCTTTTACAAATATCAATCTTTCTACCCTAAAGATTCATCTTGAGACCCTCACAAGAACAAAGGAATACAAGGTAATAAAAGTATCTCTCAAAATACAAATTTGCCCAATTTACACTCAATCACACACCCATTTGTGAAATAAAGATATACAATGAAGAATTACAAAATTGGGTACAAGATATGACTATTTAGCACAAGGGTTTGGATTGATTTGCTTAGATATTGCTTTTAGGTTCAATAGTTGTTGATGGTGCTTAAAATGCTTTCTTTTATACCTTCTCATTGATTTCTAGCCGTTTGGGTGGTTGACATCATAATTATAGCCGCTGAGACTTCATCTTCCCACCATAAATGCAGTTCTGCAACTACCCGTATCGAAACGGTACCTACCTGTTTCGAAACACGACTAAAAAGGAAAGAGTCTTTATGTGCATTAAAGAGGTGTATCGAAACGTTTGAAGGTGTTTTGAAACATTTAGGGGACGTTCTGAGACCTGTATCGAAACGGTTGAGCTCTTAAAATTCTAGTAGCAAAATGTTTCGAGACCAAGCTAGGCTATATCGAAACAAGTACTTTACCTTTAAAATTGTGGTTATGACAAGCAACAGTCAAAAACATTAAATGCCCAATTTGAAAAAATTTAACCCTCGTATCGAAACGTATAATTGTCGTTCCGAAACAATGTCAAAGTTTGACTTGCCCAGATAAAGGTCATATCGAAACGATATGAGGTCGTTTCGAGACCTGCTCGATATGAAAATTTTCAGTTGCAAAATGTTGCGAAACAAGCCTAAGCCGTATCAAAACGCCTGGGCAAAATCTACAGATATAGCTTTAAAACACTTAGAAAAAATTATGGGGATTATTTTTAAACCTTAAAACGTTTTGGGTTAAATTTTTACTTGTCAATTTTTGAGATTTTTGAGAACTTAGAAATTTGTTTACTTTGCAAAATAGCCCTTAAAGTATTTGTTATATCAAAATCAAGTTAATTCAAATTAAGGGTTTTACAAAGAACAAGTAAAAATGATAGATAAGGCACTTATAGTGGTTCAAGCTTCTAAACAAGCTCTACATCCACTACCTTAGCTCTCACTAAGGATTTTCAACAAACTCTCAACTAATTTGTTCTTCCCATTTTCTAGGTTAATAAGGTAACATTTACAAATGTTTAATCTTTCTACCCAAAGATTGAACCACAAGACTCTCACTTTACAAAGAAGAATATTGGCTATTACAATTGATCTCTCACAAGATAAATGTAGCCCAATTGATTTACAAACACTCCCCAAACTCTCAAATATTATTTACAATAAGAACTCAATGAGTTGGGTACAAGAATTTAACAATAAGTACTAAGGTTTGGGTTTGATTGCTTGGATGTTGCTTTGAGGTTCAATAGTTGTTGCTGAAGCTTTTGAGGCTTGTATTTATACGATTGCATTGATTTCTAACCGTTTGGATGGTTGGAGATGTTGAGTGTGTAAAAGTTCTATTATTTACACCCTTTTTAACCCATATTTCTGTTGCATTCAAGCATCATTGCATTGCATTTAGGTTAGTTTTTAGTAAAACATCACAAAAGGATTAAAAGCACGGATTCTACTGAAAGATGGCTATTTTTGCAGGTATCTGTCATAGTAGGCGATGAAGGCAGGCGCAGGGCAGAGAAGCAGGAGAGCTGAACTGGACAAGCAGACGAAGAAGACGAACCTGTCATGGACCTGTCGTGACAGCATGGTGACAGCAACTTTATAAAGAGGAAAAGTCAAGTGGACCTCGATAGATAGAGAAAAATCTGCTCGTCTGTCGTGTGAAAGCCACATATTTTTCCAAGCCCCGGATCGAAAGATATGTCAAGCCAAAGCTCAAGGAGAGAAAATTCCTAAAAGCTAGGATGCGGCTGGAAAGTAGGAGACTTTAGAGATTTAGTCTTTATTAGAATCTTACTTTTAATTAAAGTTGTAATCCTTGTTACTTTAGATGACTTGAGCCCAAAGCTTATATAAGGGCATAGATTTAACCTAGGAGCAGAACCGATTACCCCATAACCGAAACCAAAACCCTGCCGTCCACCCGTCACCGACATGTTCTAAAATCCCCCTAGGGCTACGAGTTGTTTTGTAAAGTAGTTGCAAGGGTTGCTTTGTTTTAGGATTTTTCAGTTCAATAAAATAAACTTCAAGTTCTCTTATTTTGGTTTTAATATCTTGCAAGAGCATCGGGAGAGCATTGTGAGGTTATCCATTTACTAAGCATCGGGAGAGTTAAGTATACGAAAGAAATAGGAGCGCGTTCTCTAGTTTATAGTTGAACCATCTCGTGCCTAGGGATAGGGCGAGGTTAAGTGGCTAAGGAAGAATTCATACACATCGGTGTTCATCCTTCGATTCACGCCGGGAGGTATCATCAAAGACGTGTTCATCGACAGACTTGTGCCTAGGGATAGGGCAAGGCAGATCTGGGATTCTTGCCAAACTTGAAGTACGGAGTTGGTGTGTCTGCTGCCGCGACTGCCAACGGACAGACGCCGCGACAGGTGCTGTCGGCGACGGGAGCGACGACAGAACTGGAGATCCTAAGCAATTCAATACCTGAACTACCGAGCAATTCAATACCAGCCCATTCTCTCTATCTTGATAACTCAATCCTTTTATTTGCGTTTTTATCTTATTATTCTCGTGACAACTCTTAATTATTTCCTCTATTTTCGTGCAGTAAACAAGGTGAAGCTATTAGCCCAATCCCTGTGGAGACGATATCCGATACTTCGTATCACTTTACTACTTGCGTCGTGTACACTTGCACTACAATTGCGATAGACTCTTTTACACGCAACAGGAGACTTAATTATAGCCATTGGGCTGCTCATTTCTCGCAATAAATACACTTCAGCTACCTAGTGTATCGGTACAGTCGAGAGCGTATCGGTACTTGTCTCAAAGAAGAAAGAGTCATTGTGACACAAAAAAGATGGGTGTATCGATACGTGAGAAGGCGTATCAGTACGGTCCTGGTGTAAATTAAGGGGTGTATCGATACTCTTATACTGTATCGATACGGTTTTTGCTCACTGGAATCCTTTGACAAAAAGTGTATCAATACGCTTCTTGGGCGTATCGGTATGGTTAATGGTCGTTCAAAAATTTGGGATTCCAATAACTGGCAAGCAACGTTCGAATATTAATTAAAAAGATTTTGCAAACCTCAGCATATTGTATCGATACGGTGACTAACCGTATCGGTACGCTATAACAATAAAATATGTTCTCATTATAAAACTGTATTGATACGGTCACGATGTGTATCGATACGCTATAGCTTAAAACTTTACCCAGATAAATGTCGTATCGATACATGCTTAACTATATCGATACGATATGGTCTTTTGAAATTCCAGTAACATAAATATGTATCGATACGTCATAAGGGTATCAATACGCATGGGAGTATAGTTGAAATTTAGCATGAAATTTTTTAAAAGACTTAAAAAATTTGAACCACTTTATATGTTTTGACTTGAAGAACTTATTTGGTTCAAAAAGCTTGTCAATTTGATGAGACTTTGAAATACTTAAAAAACTGTTGAATTTACCAATAAGTCCCTTAATCAAGTTGTTATATCAAAATCAATTTAGGTTTTACACTAATGATAAAGTAAATGTAGAGCGTTTGGGTGTTCTCTATTTATGAGCGCAAGTGCACACTCATGTCAAATGATAGTATATAAGTCGTCTCCCAAAGGGATTGGACAATTTGATTTGAATTGTTGTTCCTGCACAAGAAAAGTAAATGCACAAGTAAAATGGTTGTTGAGAAGAAAAGTAAAATAAAAACGCAAGTAATAAAATAGGAAGTGATCAGGTTGATAGAGAGGGCAGGGTTATGTTGCTGCTTAGCGTGAAACTGCGTTGAATAGGTCAAGTTGCTTTGCGCTGTTGGATTCTGATGCGTCGGCGGGTAATGGCAGATTGAAGCTGCGGCAACCTTCACTGCCACGGTAGCACTCTGCTCTTCCAACTTTCACTGTCCCGGCAGGTGAGATGGAGAGAAGTCTCTGCGGCAAATCTGGCAGATACTCTAAGTTCAGCGAAGCAATTCTGAAGTGATCCTACCTATATCTAGGCTAGGATTTTGTTGCTGCGTGATGTAGGCAATCCCTAGCAATCTCAGCGTAAATCTAACACAGATAGTCAACGTTTGGTTGCTCATTTTAGCCGCTGAAATTCTAACTTATGTCTAAACTTAATTAGTCAACACCTCTTCATGATAAGATTGTGCTTAATTCTTTCGTGAGTTTGACACTGTCATGCCCGAAAAATGGATTCTTCAACTGGACTTTTGGAACTAATTGAAGGAAGTGAAGCACATGAATTAAGCAAAATAAGAGTATTTTATTGCAAAAAACAAACTTGAAAACCTAAACAACCGTTCTCACAACTAATTACAACATAACCAAAACCCAAAAGAAATTTAGAACATGTTGGCGGCAAGAAAACCTAAACTATGCCTAAGGAAAACCTAAGTTATTTTGAACTAGAATTATAATGACTATATATAGGCATTAGCTAGGTCTAGTCCTTCTTGAAGTAGAATTCTTCAAAGTAGCTTTCCACATTAAACGTGACTTTAAACTCTGACTTCTTTGAGTTGAATGTGGACTTTATCACGTTGCCTTGTTCTGCAAGAAATCTCGAGATTTAACTTCGGCGGCTCTCCCTACTGCTATAGACGTCGGAAAATTGAGTGGACAACATCGATAGAATCAAGATTTTCTGCTCTACAAATCGCATTCCGGTTCTCTAAGTCCATAGTTTGCTGTCTTGGGCAGCAAGGTGGGCGGCAACAGCTACTCGGCAGCTGTTGTCTCTGTCTGGAACTGCATCAATACAACTCCCTGATTTGCTGCCTCAACATCACATCCTCAGCTCCTCTTTTCCTCTGCCAGCCTCTAGTACCTAAAACCAAAAGTACACTAAAACAGTACCATTTTCTTCACCAAATAAAAGATAATCTATAAAAACATGGCAAAGTAAAGAAATACTGTAAAATGCAATGCATGATCCTAATTGTGCCTAAAATGTGCTTAAAAACAGCAATAATATGAGATGGAATGTGCATGAAATATAGAACTTGTGGACACTTTACACACCCATAAACTCAAACTATTGCTTGTCCTCAAGCAATGCAACCTAACTTACTTGCCCTTATATTAATCAGAAAGAAAAACTTGTTCTCAACTTGATTTTATACCTCAAGGCAGTGGCACCTATATTAGATTAGTGAAGGGAACTTAGTAAGAAAATAACTCAGAATTAAGTTCTAATGCCAGTGTAGTGTGTGCAAGACTGTATACAGGCTAAATATGCAGAATAACTAAATAAACAAAGATGTTGTTATGATATATAAGGTTGCTGTCGAGACAGCACAATTAAGCACAATAATTTAATCATGGTAATGAGGGCTTCAGCTTATCACAACTACTCTTCTAGGTCTGAAATTAAGATAGGAGCAAACTACAAAACCCCGAACCCATGGAGTAGAGTCATCTCGTGAAGACTTTCATTCACTCATGCTAATTTGTCCGTCACTTCAAAACTTTCAGATTCATGGACTTTGATAGTAGCGGAGTTTCCTCGCACATGATTCTTCCTAGATCCTGTTGCGGGCACCTCTAGGGTAAAACAACAAGGTTCTTTGTTTTTACTTCTGTTGCCGTGGCAGTGCTGTATTTTTCTGTTTCTATTTTTTGCCTCGGTGGCTACCTGCAACCATTGTTAGAACTTTGCAAAGAATTCTATAAAACAAGCAGGCAATGTTCATAAGATATTCTAACAAATTCAGCAAGTAATAGTGGTGTTTGGAAGTTTTGGCAATTAAAAAATTCTAAGTCATTTTTCATGCTTTTCCCCTATTAAGTTCAATTTATTATTGGTGCGAAAATAAGTAATTGACTAACTATCATAGGCACAAGTTATATAACAAATTTTTCTTTTTCGATTATTACTAAGGCAAGTACAATGCAACCTATATGCTACTAAGTATGCCTAGACAAAAGATGCGAGAGCTATCCCCCAAACTCGAGATGGGCATTGCCCTCAATGCACAAAATAAAACAGAAAAATAATAACAGAAAAAAATAAATACAAGAGAAAGTGATGAAGACTTAGGCTTAGTTAGATGGTGTAGAGGATTTCTAGGTGTTGTCTGATGTCTTCTGCAGGTTACGGCAGCGGGCTTAGCATTGCTGCCCTTTTTTATGCTTAGCGGTCTTGATTTTTAAGGGTTTGGACCTGCATAATTAATTGTGAGACATGAATAAAAATAAAACCTAGTCCTAAAAAGTAAAAAAAACTACTCCTACTAAAGCAGTAAAGATATGGAAAAGATAAAATTATATCACATTGGGGTGGGCGTTCCCCAATGTGAATACTTCCTGGTCTTTGGGGACAGATTCTCCTGTATAGTGCTTTAATCGCTGCCCGTTGACTTTGAATTTTGTCCCCCCATTTACTGGCTTTACTATTACGACACCATGTGGGAAGGCCTGGACTACTTCGAATGATCCTGACCATCTGGATTTTAACTTCCCAGGAAAAATCTTGAGGCGAGAATTGAACAGCAGCACTTGCTGCCCGGGCAGGAACTGCCGCTATTGAATTTGATGTCGTGCCATTTTTTGACTTTTTCCTTGTATAGATTGGCGTTCTCGTATGTCTCCCACCGGAATTCCTCCATTTCTGTCAGATTCAGTAGTCTCTTTTCGCCAGCCTGTTTCCAGACCATGTTTACTGCCTTGACTGCCCAATACGCCTTGTGTTCTATTTCGACAGGGAGGTGGCAAGCCTTTCCGTATACTAGCCGGTATGAGGACATCCCGAGTGGTGTTTTGTATGTTGTCTGGTATGCCCAAAGAGCATCATCTAATTTCAACGACCAATCTTTCCTACTTGGGTTTACAACTTTCTCCAAGATGGTCTTGACTTCCCTATTCGAAATTTCTGTCTGCCCATTTGTTTGTGGATGATATACCGCGACAATATTGTGCTTGACACCAACTTTTTGGAGTGCCTTGGCAATCAGTTTGTTATCAAAATGGGTGCCCTCGTCACTAATGATTTCTCTTGGAACTTCGAACCTTGTGAATATGTTCTTTCGTAAGAACCTATAAATGATCTTTGCATCATTGTGGGGGTGGCAATGGCTTCTACCCACTTGGAAACATAGTCCACTGCTAGAAGGATGTACATATTACAACACGAAGATGGGAATGGTCCCATAAAATCTATCCCCCAAACATCGAATAACTCAACCTCCAAGATTGTTTGTAGGGGCATTTCATTCCTTCTCGATATGTTTCCTGTTCTTTGGCAGCTGTCACACTATTTTTAGAATGCTTGGGCGTCTTTATACAATGTTGGCCAAAAGAAACATGATTGGAGCACTTTTGTTATCGTGCGCTGCCCTCCAAAATGGCCTCCATATGGTGCTGCATGGCACTGTGATAGTATGGTTTGTTGTTCATCCTCTGGGACGCACCGTCTGATAACCTGGTCTGCACAGTTTTTAAAGAAGAAAGGATCGTCCCAAAAATAATGCTTAGCATCATGTTGGAATCGTTTCTTTCCTTGAAAGTTAAGTTCATAAGGTAAAACATTAGATACTAAATAATTCACAATATTTGCGTACTAGGGTGTGTCTGCCGATGCTGCTGCCGCAGCCTCTTCGTGGGCGGCAAGTGAGATGCCTTCAGCTTCCATGGAGGCAAACAGAGCAGAGGCTAGTAGCAACTGTTCATTAGGGAATGCATCCTGAATTTCGCTATTGGAGGTCTTCTCTTGTCCATTCTCAAGCCGAGAGAGATGGTCTGTCACTTGATTTCTTGTGCCCTTCCTGTCTCAAATTTCCAGGTCAAACACTTGCAGCAGGATCCAACGGATCAGGCGGGGCTTTGCATCCTTCTTTGCGAACAGGTACCTTAAGGCAGAATGATCTGTGTGGACTATCACCTTTGTGCCAATAAGGTAGGGTCGGAACTTATCGAAGGTGAACACTACTATCAGTAACTCTTTCTCTGTATTGGTGTAGTTGGTTTGGGCAGGATTCAATGTTTTTCCGGCATAGTATATTACATGAATGATTATGTCTCTACGCTGTCCTAGGGCGGCGCCGACGACAATATCACTAGCATCACACATGAGCTCAAAGGGTTGACTCCAATTAGGGGGAACTACAACAGGTGTTGTCACTAGCTTTTCCTTTAAGGTTTTGAATGCCTCTTCAAAGTTGAATGATTTGTCCTATTTCAGCAAAGTACACAGCGGTTTAGGTATTTTAGAAAAATTCTCAATGAATCTGCGATAAAAACCTACGTGTCCCAGGAAACTCCGAATGCCCTTGATAGCGGTCGACGGCGACAAGTTGGCAATTACTTCAATCTTGGCTTTTTCTAACTCTATTCCATGTGCGGAAATTTTATGCCCCAAGACTATGCCTTCATCGACCATAAAGTGGCATTTTCCCAATTAAGCACCGGGTATGTTTCCTCGTATCTGGTGAGTACTTTTTCAAGGTTGTCGAGGCAGCTGTCGAAGCTGCTGCCGAAGACAGAGAAGTCATCCATAAATATTTCCATGAAGTCTTCTATCATGTCGGAGAAGATAGCCATCATGCATCGCTGGAATGTGGCAGGGGCGTTGCATAAACCGAATGGCATTCTTCGAAAAGCATAAATGCCATATGGGTAGGTGAATGTTGTTTTGGCCTGGTCCTCCGATGCGATGGCGATCTGGTTATAACCTGAATATCCATCCAAAAAGAAATAGAAAGGTTTGGTAGCAAAGCGGTCAAGCATTTGATTAATAAAAGGTAATGGAAAATGATCTTTTTTGTTGCTTTATTTAACTTGTGGTAATCCATGCATATTCTCCAACCAATTACTGTTCTAGTTGGAATTAGCTCGTTATTGTCATTGCTTACCACAATTATGCCACATTTCCTTGGTACACATTGTACCGGGCTTACCCATTCGCAGTCCGAGATAGGATATATGATACCAGCGTCTAACCATTTGATGATCTCCTTTTTGACAACTTCTCTCATGGCATCGTTTAGTCTCCTCTGGGCATCTATAGTTGGCTTTTGGTCCTGCTCGAGCTGGATTTTGTGCATGCAAATGGCCGGGCTTATTCCCTTTATGTCTGCAATGGTCCAACCTATTGCCTTCTTATGTTGCCACAGCAGTTCTATCAGTTGTTGTTCCTGTCTAGGCTGCAACTTGGAAGAAATTATTACTGGCAGTGTATCATCAAGTCCCAAGAAAACATACTTAAGTTGTGCAAGTAAGGATTTTAACTCAAGAGTGTGAGGTTGTTCGATAGATGGTTTGAACATTTTTCCCCCTTTTTATGTAATTCAGTGGTTCGAAGTACTTACCTAGCTTGTTTGCTATCCAGTATGCTTCTTCCTATTCCTCCAATTCCTATTTTGTCCACTCACTATGTTTCTCCTCTTATGGGCAAATTTCTAAGTGGCTGCCAAAATAGCTGTCGAGGTCTCTGCCCGGGCAGTCTTGCTGTAGGCAGGGTATGTTGGCTACAAAGTTAAACTCTGAGATGGCTTCCATTAGTTGGCATTCTTTCGAATCATCAGCCTGCCTCATGGTTTGGAAGACATTCAATTTTACATGTTGGTCGTTTACCCTCATCGTAAGTTCACCTTTTTCCACATCAATTATTGTTCTGCATGTAGCAAGGAATGGTCGCCTCAGGATTATTGGTGCCTTTTCATCTACTTCACAGTCTAGTATTAGAAAATCGGCAGGGAAAATAAATTTGTCCACCTTCACCAGGATGTCCTCATTTTTTTCTTTTGGTTGTACGTATGTTCTGTCGGCCAGCTGGAGCATTACTGTTGTTGGGCGGGCGTCTCCTATTCCTAATTTCTGGAAGATAGATTTGGGCATTAAGTTGATGCTCGCCCCTAAGTCACATAGGGCTCGTACGGAGTGGTTGCTGCCTATTTTGCAAGGAATTATGAAGCTGCCCGGGATCTTTCTGTTTGGGCGACGCCTTATTGTGCAGCATGGCCATGCATCCTTCTGTCACTGCCACTGTTTCAAATTCTCCGATCCTTGTTCTCTTGGATACCATATCTTTTAAGAACTTGGCATAGTTGGGCATCTATTCGATCAACTCCACCAGTGGGAGATTGATTTTGACTTGCTTTAGAACGTCCAAGAATATTTTATATTGCATATCATGTTTCTATTTTTTCAATCTTTGTTGAAATGGTGGAGGTGTTGGGCTGACAGTTTTTACTTTGAGGGGTATCCTATCCTAGGAAGAGGTGACTGGTTCAGAATCTAACTGTTCATTCATGGTGTCATATGTCAGTTCTTGTTCTGGTTCCTTATTGCTTTCGTCTGATGTTGCCGCAGCAGGTTGTCCGGTGGCTTGAACTGGTTCGGCATGTGATGTTTCTCTTGCAGAATACATGTATGGGTCCTGTAGTGTTATCCCACTTTTGGTTGTTATAGCTTTGCACTATTCATGGGATTTCCTTTTCTTGATTTCAGTGTCACTAGGTAATCCACCCATTGGCCTAGTACTGATAACCTAAGCAAACTTTCCAAACTAAGTCTCTAGATTTTTTATCGCTGCCTCTTGGCTGTTCATCCTGCTTTCTGTCCTGTACATGAAGGATTCAGTTTTGTCAATAAATTTATTTGTATTAGAAATAAAATCATTAGTATGGGATATGAAAGTATGCATGGTAGATTCTAAGGAAGAAGTGTTCATATTTTGTTGCTGTTGAGGCAGCTGTCGTGACAGGTACTGCTGATAACCTCCTTGTTGATGTTGTGGGTTTGCAGCAGTCTTTGGGTTGCTCCAGGAAAAGTTGGGATGGTTCTTCCATCCAGGGTTGTAGGTGTTTTGGGCCGCTCTGCTATTCCTCTCGTATCCTCCCATAAAGTTTGTAGATGCGGTGCAGTCAGAGGAATCATGGTTGCCCCCACACTCATCACAGAACGGCTCCACAACCTTTACCTCATATACTTTCCCAGCAAGTTTTACGATGCTCATGACCAGCTCTGTCAGCTTGTCAAAGCGGGCATTGACAGATTCTGAGGCTTCTACCTCGTTCACAGTGGTTGGCCGCCTATCGCCGCCTTTGCGGGCTGTTGGATACTTGTAGTCGTTCTTGGGGGCTTGGTTCAGAATCCACAGTGCCTCATCTGGTGGTCTGTCAAGGAGGATTCCATTGGCTGAGGCATCAATCATCATCTGTGTTGGGTAGTTCACCCCATTGTAGTGTGTTCTAGGGATGGCAAAAATACCCGGCCCCGACCCGACCCGACCGGGTATTTTTTTTAATTTCGGGGATCGAGGCGGGCGGGGCGTGAAAAGCATGAAGTCAGGGCGGGCCAAAAACTCGCTCCGCCCCGAAAAATTTATTTTGATGGAACCCATTTATTTTGAATGCTCTACAGATATCCAGGAATCCTCTCAAGTGCTGCCGAAAATCTTCTATGGCAGTCCAAAAACTCGCTCCGCCCCGCCCCGTTGCCATCCCTAAGTTGTTTAGCATTTGTTGATACCACTCCCATGCTTCATACATCGGCTCGTCATCCCTAAGTTGCCAAAAACTCGCAGATATCCAGGAATCCTCTCAAGTGCTGCCGAGCATCTTCTATGGCAGTCCCTCCAAATTGCTCTAACGTGTTGATCATGTTAAACATAACGGGCTTCAACTCGAAGTGATCTGCATCAATCTCAGGTTCTGTCACTATCGGATCAAACCCTCTGAAGTCATGTTCTAGATAATCTCTAGTGGTTTGAACATTCTGGGGTTGCCTGGGCGGAAGAGGGGGTTGTTGCCTTGGTGGATCTTGTTGATCTCTAGGCGGCAAATCTTACTGCCTTTCCCTGTCGTTCGCGGCATTGTTGGGTGGGTCCATGTTTACCTTTGCTTTTTTCCCTTTCCTCTTTGGTTTTCCCTAGGGTTACTCTGATCTCCTTCTTGAGCTCTCTTGCTCTTCTTTCGATATCGTCGTAGAAGAGGATTTCTCCTTTTGGATTCGCCCTAGTCATACACTAGCAAAGAAAACTGTAAAATTCTTTTTTTCAATTAAAATTGAAAATAAAATAAAATGTAAAGAAATAAAAGTGCAGAAATTAAAGACGAATTTCACTATTATCAATCCCCGGCAACAGCGCCAAAAACTTGTAGAGCGTTTGGGTGTTCTCTATTTATGAGCGCAAGTGCACACTCCTGTTAAGTTATATTATATAAGATATCGTCTCTCACAGGGATTGGACATCTTGATTTGAATTGTTTTTCCTGTATAAGAAAAGTAAATGCACAAGTAAAATGGTTGTTGAGAAGAAAAGTAAAATAAAAACACAAGTAATAAAATAGGAAGTGATCAGGTTGATTTTGAGGGTAGGGTTATGCTGCTGCTTAGCGTGAAACTGCGTTGAATAGGTCAAGTTGCTTTACGCTGTTTGATTCTGCTGCCTCGGCAGGTAATGGTAGATTGAGGCTGCGACAACTTTCGCTGCCACGACGGCACTCTGCTCTTGCAACTTTCATTGTCCCGGCAGGTGAGATGGAGAGAAGTCTAGGCGGCAAATCTGACAGATACTCCAAGTTCGGCGAAGCAAGTCTGAAGTGATCCTACCTATGTCTAGGCTAGGATTCTGTTGCTGCGTGAAGTAAGCAATACCTAGCAATCTCAGCGTAAACCTAACACAGACAGCCATCGTTTGGTTGCTCCTTTTAGCCGCTGAAATTCTAACTTATGTCTAAGCTGAATCAGTCAACACCTCTTCATGATAAGATTGTGCTTAATTTTTTCGTGAGTTTGACACTGTCGTGCCCGAAAAATGGATTCTTCAACTGGACTTTTGGAACTAATTGAAGGAAGTGAAGCACATGAATTAAGCAAACTAAGAGTATTTTATTGCAAAAACAAACTTGAAAACCTAAACAACTGTTCTCACAACTAATTACAACACAACACAAACCCAAGAGAAATTTAGAACATGTTGGCGGCAAGAAAACTTAAACTATGCCTAAAGAAAACCTAAGTTATTTTGAATTAGAATTACAATGAGTATATATAGGCATTAGCTAGGTCTAGTCCTTTTTGAAGTAGAGTCTTGAAAGTAGCTTTCCACATTAAATGTGACTTTAAACTCCGACTTCTTTGAGTTGAATGTGGACTTTATCACGTTGCCTTATTTCGCAAGAAATCTCGAGATTTAACTTCGGCGGCTCTCCTCGTTGATACAGACGTTAGAAAATTAAGTGGACATCATAGATAGAATCAGGATTTTCTGCTCTACAAACCGCACTCTTGTTCTCCAAGTCCATAGTATGTTGTCTTGGGCAGCAAGGTGGGCGGCGACAGCTACTCGGCAACTGTTGTCTCTATCTGGAACTGCATCAGTACAGCTCCCTGATTCACTGCCTCAGCTCCTCTTTCCCTCTGTCAGCCTTTAGTACCTAAAACCAAAAGTACACTAAAACAATACCCTTTTCTTCACCAAATAAAAGATAATCTATAAAAACATGGCAAAGCAAAGAAATACTGTAAAATACAATGCATGATCCTAATTATGCCTAAAATGTGCTTAAAACAACAATAATATGAGATGGAATGTGCATGAAATATAGAACTTGTGGACACTTTATATAAATCATACTCTTAAGTAAAGTTCTTATCATGATGGATATCCATAGTTAAACATTCATAACACTAATCTCGAAAAAAAGTAGAGTTTCTAGTTTTCTCTGAAGAACTTAATTTTCTATCCATAGTCATTGCAAGCTTTTCTTATCTCTTTTTTGCTTAATCGATGACGGCAACCGGTCTTAGTACTTGTTGTCGACCACCGATGTTCATTATTTTTCTTGCTCTTTCATGTTTTGTTTTCTCAATTTTAATAAAAATCTCTACTCTTGTGGCCCGTGTTTCCTCTGCCTTTGTGGCACGCTTTTCATTGGCTTTTGTGGTTCGTTTTATCTGTCATTTGGCACTATTTCAGCATACCTTAGCGGTCATTTGGTGCTCGTATAGAGATCCTCACGGTGCTAACTTTCTGATTTGATTCTGTCGGTGGTCATAGAAAATACTGATCCCCACTCGTTTGATGGTTTGTTAGCCAAATCGTGTAGTGAATCTGTTTGATAATTTGGTTCGCTCACCACTCCTTTTATATCCCGTAAAGCATTTCGTTTGGCTAGAGACAAAAAGATCCATGAAAGTTTATGGGTTTTGATGGTATGCTAATCTCCATGGAAGGGTTTGCTTTTCTTTGCACATTAGTATGAGATTTTTAGTGAACTAGTCTTTTTTCTCTCTCTTTTTGATGCATTATATTTGCAATTTTACGGTATTTAATAAAATTCAAATGTCTTTGTTAAAAAAAATCATAACACTATAGTATTTATATAAAATTTTAACATATATAACAATTCTATAAAAAAACATATATAATAACTATTATATCTTTTATAATTAAATATACCTTCCGTCCCACTAAAACTATCATATGTTGACTTTTTTTTTGTCAAATTTTTTAAACTTTGACTATAATTTATTTAAATACTTTAATTAATTAAAATTTATAAAATATATATTTAAAAACTACTTGATTGAAAATTTTTAAAATATATTTTTCATATTTTTATGAATAATAAATTTTAACTTATAAGAGGTCAAAGTTAAAAACTTTTAACCCAAAAAATATCAACATGTGATAGATTTAGTGAGACAGCGTGAGTAATTAACAAAAGTAATAGAACATGGACCAACACAATTAATTTGATGCTTCCAAATGACTTAGAAACTCGAAATTCTTAGTTTAGAAATCAAATTATATTTAACCAAATAGTTATTATTTTATTAATTTGTATTTTTTAAATAAAATCATTTTAGCATGAAAATTAGGGTGGATAAAACTCGACTTGACTCGGAAAATTAAATTATTCGACTCGACACAAATAAATCCGACTCGTCCTGACTCATCTCATAACTTAATAAACTCGATTCGGCTCGAAAAAATTTCAGATAAAATTTGAGTCATAAAATTGGAAATTCAAATAACTTTAAATTTTTAATAATTAATGGATCAATTTTTAAATTCGATTCGAGCCCCTCAATTCTGCCCGATATATATGTCACATATAAAAAAATATGAAGAAATATATGTGTGTATTGTATATGGTTATAGAAAGTCATTTAAAATGGAACTAATTAGTACCATAACATTATAAATGTTTACATTAAATTTGAACAAAAACTCGAACAACACGACTCAACTTGACTTGACTCGACTCGAATTTCATAAATTTGAGTCGGCTTGCAAATAAATCTTGAGTTATAAAATAAGACCTATAAATTCGACTGACTTAAATTTTTTTTGTTCGACTTGACTCAATTGAATGCTTACTCCGACTAATGACTTTGATTGTTTCTTAAAAAAGAATATTATATTATATCAAAAATGTATATTATAAATTTGGGTAAAGGCATAATAATAAGAAAATAAATAAATTATAATATCGTACTAAAATACAAAGATTAAATTCTTATTTCGAATATTATATATAAAAATTTGGCATAATAATGCATGCTCAAAGGTTAAAAATTTGGTGGTTGAGGGGTTCTACCAAATAGATTTTGTTTTCTCTTTCTCTACTAAAAGGTAATGTCATAGTTTTCTTTAGTTGGTAATGCAACAAACCAGGCATTGTCACATGGATATGCAGATCATCAAGCACAAGTATTATAGCATGCTTCAATGCTTTCTCTTTGTTTTTCTTTTCTTTTCAATTCATTTAATTCTATTGTTTTTTTACCATATCCACACACCAAACCAAAGTTTCAAATCTGAAAAGCCAGTCCCAAAATCGTAACAGTGTCAACAGACAAAGTGGAGGAAAAAAGGGTTTGGATTGCATCAACTCAGTCTGAAATTTACTTTACACTAAAATGTTATCCAAGTAATCCCAGAAGAGTACAAGGACACAGATTCTCCTTTCCAAAACTTGGAAACTACACCTCTCTGATTTCTGATAAACCAAATCCCCAAGTAAAGGATGCTCCCACTTCTCTTTTTTACTTTATAAACAGATATCATATCAGTCCTGGCCTGTCCTGGGACCTCTATAAGACCATTTCATCAAGAAAACAACTGAAACATGAGCTGGACTGGCTGAATGCATGTCCTTTAGTTAGAGGAAATTCACATGGATGTCAACATGTTCATGTATATGATTTGAGGTTAGTTTTTGTAAGTAAAAACAAAGAGAGTATAGCAAACTTCAGTCCAGGAATTCAATTTGCCTTTGGCTGGTCAAAAAGAAACAAGGTGCTTTTGGGACCATGTTAAATACCAAAAAAAATGATTCAGATCCATATGAAATGAGAGGGATAGAACTGGAGGATTGACTAAGGTGTCAAAATCTGGGAGTAAAAAGACGAGGTAATGAAACACACACCTACCGAACCTAATATTGTATGTCCACCCAAACTGATAGATATGTATGTTTAGTGTTTACTAATTACTACTACCTCCTGATTAGCAATTTAAGCTATATAACCTTGAGATTGTATGGTTTAAGTTTCTCTCTCTCTCTTTCATACCCTTAAGTACCCAATCTTCCTTTTGTTTCCTCTATTTTTCCTTCCCAAACTGATAGATATGTATGTTTCCTCCATTTAATACCAAGCCCTTCATATGCAACATCACATCTTCTTTTTGCTTTCACTTTATTCTTCCTGCAACCTTTCAGCCTAGCAGTGGTCACCCATGGCCACAAGGACTGCAGCATCCAAGCCTGCAAGGCAACTTGCAGAGCTCCTCCAAGAACAGCAAGAACCTTTTGCCTTAGGGGTTTACCTTTCAGAAAAAGGGTGTGGGAGAAACAACTTAACTTCCATCCACGGCCATGGCGGTTCAGGCAAGTTTCTAGACAAGTCTGGTAGTAACAAAAACAAGAGAAACAAGGGCATTCCAAACTTCCCCAAAGCACTTAAAGTTATACTATGTAACAAGTTGTTTGCAATTAGAGGCCTAAAAACCATGAATTCCAATGATGAAGATGGAAACAACCAAGAAACTGCGGAGGCAGGTAGATTTTCCTCCTGTAGCTGTTCAGCACTGTGTAACTCAAGCTCAGACAGTGACATAGATGAAGCAGCAATGTTTACTGACAATCAAAAGCCTTCAGAGCTCTATGCGGGAAGAGAAAAAAAGGTAGAAAAGGATTTCATAAGACTCTTTTCCTATTATGCATAAAGCAGATCCTATCTGATATTCTTATAGGCTGCTGTAGATACAAAGTTTGAATTGAGTACATGCATGGAAAACAGCCCACAGTCAATATTAGAAGCAATATCTACTTCAACAGGATCCCCACTTGATAGCAGTTAAGTATCCTGGATCACTTCACTTGTGATTTAAATTAATTATCGAATGCTAAACTCTTGCTTTAAAACAGTTTCCAATACAAGGCAGAAAAGCTACATTTTGCCTAAGCTGATAACAGAGGAGTCAATACTGTCAGCTACATTATGGAGTTTACTTCACAAAACAACAGGAAAAGAGCAATCAAGCTGTGAAGGATTAGAAGATTTAGAGGAGTCCAATGCTTCGGCGTCGAGAAGGGTGCTGCAGCAAACAAAGCAGCTTCTCTTAGACTGTGTTAGAGAGTTGGTGGTAGATCATAACAGTAGGCAGGGAAAGTCGAAGGGAGGTTATATAGGGTCGGAGGAGATTGGGAATGCTATATGCAAGAAGATAAGGGGATGGGGAGATGAAACAAACATGAAGGAGATGTTGGAATTAGATGTAATGGAATCAAAAGAGGAGTGGCATGATTTTGAGATTGGCTCCGGGAGAAGGGAGATGGGGCTACTACTTGGGAACGCCATTGTTGAGGAGATTACAAGTGAAGTTGTGGTGGATATTATTATCTAACATAACATGATGTTCATTGCTTGTTTCAAATTTCAATCTTCTTCTCTGGGCTTCATTGCATGATGGGGATGATTTGGGGGGCACATTAATGACGGATGACGTTAACATCCAAACCACCCCTCTTTTCTTTTCTTTTTCCTTCTGGTGATTTTCTAAGTTAATCCCAAAACAATTGATTAAGCTTTATAATGGTAGACTACAGGTTTAATCATCCATATCATTTCTGTTTCTGTTTTAAGGGATGAAACGGTTCTTGGGTGATGGTGTGTCTCATGTGTGGTGACAGTAGCTCCAAACCCAGAATGACCAAACCGCGGTGCAAATTGCGACTGTCGGCTTGAACAGACAACGGTTAGAATGTCAACTTCTTTGATAAACATAGAAAATTAAATTTATTGAACTATTTAAAATGAAGATTATATAAACATCGAGTAAATATCCTATTATACCGATTTACCATCGATATTTTCATTACCAACACCAGATCATACTAGTAATCTGTAACAGCATTTACAAGATCGATGAACAAAACAGGAAATCTCATAGTTTGGTGACTAGTGGGATAGTTTTAAAGAAAAAATAAAACGAAAAAGGTAGCATAGATTAGATAACACAATGGTAGCAAGGGTTGAGAAATAATCACAAGCCAACAACAAAGCTTTCTAACTTCAAATCAAATAGCTTAAGGGAAGGGAAATTCTACCTCTTAAAAAGGATGGAAAATCCCAACGACATGTAAAGACAAATAGCATTCAGCTCATTAGCTAAAAGACCAACAATAACATTTCTCTTCTCATGTGTGGGTAACTACAAAATCTAACCTTACTAACTTATTTTCTTTTCATCTGCGTGCTTAAAAAAAGGCTAAAAGTTTTAAGTTGTAGATTACTCGGTTTATTAAAAAATACAACAATGTATGAAGCAATAAAATCTTTAAGAACTAGTCTCTCATCACTTTGTTTCTTAGCATTTTGGATGAAAAAAAAGGTTAATAGGAAACTACTGAATCTCACCATCCTCACCGAGTTCTCCATCTTCGAGCTCCTCGTAACCACTGTTTCTACGCGACCCATCACGATCTCTCTTGTGCTTTTTATGCCGGCTTTCAGTGTCGGATTCAGGTGAATGAGCATGCTGACAAGGAAACGTTGGAACAACATTATGACATGGTTGGCTAACTACACAAACATTATCATCAAATGATATATAGGTAGATATACCTTTCTTGATTTCTTACGGTCGCTGCCGTGTCTACGAGACTTCTTGGACTCTTCTCTATCATCCTTGTCAGAACTCCCATCATCAGCAGCGCTTTGATGTCGTTTACGGTGCTTCCTGTCTTTTTCCTTCTCCTTTTTCTTCTCTTCTTTATGGCCATAGCTGTCAGATATATCTAAATTCTCACTATCTGTCTCATCCTTTTTAGTTCGATCCTTACCTTTTTCCCTTTCACGTTCTCTTTCCTTCTCCTTTCTCTCCTTCTCTTTCTCTTTCCGTTTCTCTTTATCTTCTCTATCTTTCTCCTTTTTAGCCTGAAAACAAGATAAACATATGAGGATTTAGAAGAAACCTACAGTTTTATGCAAAATATGAAATGCAGGTCACAGCTCCGGAAGATTAAATGGAAAGCACAAAACAAAAAACAAAAAATCCAATAGTACAAGGTCTCATACTTGAGGTTTAAAACCAACTAAACTTACTTCATAGTGACCAAAAAGTGAGTTAGTACTTAGTATTGAAGGTATTTTATGAATACATGGGATTTTTAACCACTAACTACTTGGAAACAATGTTAATTATTTGCAAACCTTTTCCTCCTCTCGTTTTCGCTCCTTCTCTTTAGCTTTCTCCTGTAAGTGTGCAATGTATTCCTCAAAGATCTCCCTCCTAGTGCCCTCTTCTGCAATTGATCTAATAAAAAGCATGGCAGGAAACCACCAACGGGAAAGAATCTTAAAAGTGAGATGCTTAAGAATGATAAATAAATGGCTGCTCATCTTTAATGGCAAAGGAAGGATGAAATATGATAAATAAATGGTTGCTCATCTTTAATGGCAAAGGAAGGATGAAATACCTGTATTCTTGGCTTTCTTCAAAAAGTGGCTTGAAATCCTCCCAATTAGAAGATGCTGTTATCTCCTGCGAAGCAGCAGGACTAGAAGTTAAACAAGTTTACAAAAGCTATACTGCCTGTTTGTATTCAAAATATAGTATAGCACACCTTGTACGTATGTAACAGTTTAGTGAAGTCATCAGCTAGACGTTGACGTTTTTTAGCCTCTTTCTCCTCCTTCTCCTTGGCTCTCTCAATTAATTCATCATACACAAGCTGCAAAAGAGTACAGAATAAACTTATCAATATTTAGCCACAAGACTTGTGCTCATTTAAACTAACAAATAAAATGAAAAAATAACTAAGTAAACCATCCAATTTTATCAACGTCCTAACAAGCACTGTTTTAAAACCCTAAAACTCTAAACCTCTGACTAAAAGATAAGGAATTAAGGGTCTAAAAGTCTGATTAAATGATAAAGTATGCAAACTCTCTCAATTAATTCATCATACACAAGCTGCAAAAGAGTACAGAATAAACTTAGCAATATTTAGCCACAAGACTTGTGCTCATTTAAACTAACAAATAAAGTGAAAAAATAACTAAGTAAACCATCCAATTTTATCAACGTCCTAACAAGCACTGTTTTAAAACCCTAAAACTCTAAATCTCTGACTAAAAGATAAGGAATTAAGGGTCTAAAAGTCTGATTAAATGATAAAGTATGCAAACTCTAATCAGATGAAAGTGTTCTTGGAGGGTTAACATCCATTTAAATAATTTTACCAGCGTTCAATGTTTCCTTTGTTTTTTTTTTTTTTTTTTTTTTTGGGGGGGGGGGGGGGGGGGGGGGGGTTGGAAACATGTATTGCCTTGCAAAAGAAGTACCTTTAAGTTAATATCTGATATCAGAGAGGAACCAACTTCTTCTGAAATAGCAGCCTTAAAGTCTTCAAATGTCCATGAATAAACCATGGTAATCTGGGGGAAATCCAAGAAGGTGTCAATAATGAAAAAACACCAAACAAGACCTTGCAAGATAAATATAGTACCCTACCTTCCCCGACTTCATTACATCTTTTATGCGGGTTTTCTCTTCAATGATACTATCAATGTACAAAAGAAACCATCAGAAACATGTCACTTTCCTGCTTGAACAAAAATATAATGGAAACAAGAGAAAAATAGACACTTCTCACAGAACATATATGAGGCACGCACTTGTTTTTCTAATTCTTCAGCAACATCCTCAAACAAATCTTTTGGTGTTGAACCAGATGTGTTAGATGCAACAGCAAGGTATTGAGGCAAATCTTTCACCTAGAAATCATAAAACAAAGAGACTAAGCAAAAGCTGTTGCTGAAAAAGGCAAAACACACATTGATTCAAACCCACTCTTACTGTAAAACAAGTTCAAATAGATAAAAACCTTAAAACAATAATCTCTCCAATAAGTTTTAGCTGTGAGAGTCCCATCAGCAACATGATCTTCCATTAGCTTACGAAATGCATCACGGTTTTTGCGCTCCGCGCGTCTCAATTGTTCCTAAGTGTTGCCAGAAGACAAAAAGGTAAGAACACAGATTGGTAGAAAATTAATAATGATAAAAAGCAATTCTACCTTCTGCATCTTCTTTTTTTCCTCTTCTTCCTTCTCTAAGTCATGAATGTAGTCCTGGAATATGAGCAGGCGGTCAATTTTTTCAAGACGTGAGCATCTTTCATCATCCTCCAAGCGATCTTGAACTTTCCTCCACTGGCTGTTTGCCTGCAGATTGGAAGAAAAATTCAGGAAAATAGAAATCAAGCTAATGATCTTTACAAAGGAAACAAATAACAAATCTTCTTTGTAAATGCTGTACCTTAATAAAATCACAGGATTCCAGAAATTTTCTATATTCTGCTATATTACGCCTTTTTTCCTCTGCAGCATGTTCCCTTTCCTGCATTAAATAAGAAAAGTAAGATTACGAACTTGAAGATGTTTCAATTTTTTGCCTGGATATTTGCTGGGAATGTTGTAGAGAGCACTACAATGCTTTGCATAAGACGTGAAATATGCAAGAAGTACAAAACCATTACCTTCCTCTCAAGATCCACTATATAGCTTTCAAATAGATCTTCCCGATCTCTGGCTCGTTCAACAGCCTTAAACCGATCATCATTTTCAAACAAACTTTGAGCTTTACTGAACAGGTAAAAGCTTAGTTAGAATATTTAACAGTTTACACGTTTAGAATTAATGAGGAATCTATTATTCCCATAAAATACAGAAAAATAACAACCTCCATCTCATGGATGATGTTAGTTCCTTGGACTCCTGGGATGAAGTCAAAGCACAAAGAAAGCATTAGGTCAAGTAAAAATGTATACAAGGACAATAAAAGATGATATGAGCTTCATGCAACATACTTCCAGCATTTTTGTAAACTCTTCCCGAGCCTTCTTCTGTCTCATGCGCCTTTCCTCAGCTTCTAACTTTTTTCTTTGACCCAAATACTATTAATAATATTAAATTCAAGTCAGAACAGAATAGGATAATGTTTAATTTAACTCCAAAACATTTATTTACAGAAGAATATAAATTAAGTGAAGTAATACAAAGTTATAGCAATCCTATGACATGCATAACAAAATGATACCACATAGCTACTACTGTGAGATTCCTGGGTAACATTTACCTCATTAAAGGCTTGCTTCCGCTCACCAAGCGTCTTCAGAGCACCATACCTTTTGTCATTAATTATTTCTCGCATTGCCTATAGGAAATTTTCAATCAGTAGAAATAAACATGCTGAGAGCATAAAGCTGGGAGGAAGGCAAAGGATCAAGGATACCTGCTCCCAAGTCCAATCAGATTGCACATTTGCAGATTCAAGGAGTGATTTGAAAGCATTTTTTGCCTCCTGAAAAAATGTGAGAAAATACAAAAAATGAAGGAATTGCTATAGATCCAGTCAATTGCATAATTTGCATCACAGTTCCCTGTCTTTAGGGGGAAAAGAGAACAAAACTTAAGTTCAACCAAGTGGGGTATGGGGAGAGAGAGAGATGTGTCTAGAATGTTACCAGCTTATTTGCATATACTAAAGGCTCATCATCCAGAACTTTCTCTTCTACTGGAGTCACATTAACTTTTCCAGCTGTTGCCATCCCCTTTTTCGCTTCCTGCAGGAAAAAATTATAAAAAAAACAACAAAATAAACCAAACATCCCACTAACAATGGCAAGTACAGTAACTTTTTTCCGAAAATAGAAAAGAACTCTTTAAAAATATTATTCTCTCCCAGAAATGGTCAACCAAAAGAAGAAAGCTGTGAAATGGAAATGTTTCAACAAACAATGAGCATACCTCAATGTCCTGAGCAGAAGCTCCATCTGTGTCTTGAGTTGCTGTAGTTTCCAAGCTTCTTCTGAAGTGAGGATAAAAATGATGTGGTTAATTTCAAAATGTTATTGAAACCACAGAAAGATTAAATGAAAAACCAGTAGATGCCCATACGTGACTGCTGTGTTGGCACTGACAGAAGGAGCAGAAACAGTGGAACCTCCAGAGGGAACAGTAGGTAAAGGTGACAGTGACACAGGCACCGCCCCAGGTGCATTCGTAGTAGCAGATTGTGAAACAGGAACAGCTGTTGGTCCAGATACAGTAGTGGGGGAAGGATTAGCGACAGGCGTAACTGATACCGGGCTTGAATCCTGCAAAGTGTTGGAGCTCAAAGAAATAGCTGTAGTAGGCGTCTCAGCTGCAGAGCCAACAGCAGCATCTGGAGCTTGAGGAGGAACTCCTGAACCTGATAGGGTTCCTTGGCTAACTGCAGCCTGAGCTTGCTCACGTGCTAACTGGAATTAAAGATTAAAAATGATGTCAAAAAGTTAAAGTACCAGGTAAAGACAAGTAATCATAAACCACAAGGATGAACCTTCAATTCCTCAGGTATTGTCCACTTAGACTGCTTTGTAACCTTGTTGTAATAATATCTGCAAAAGCAATCTCTTGATCACATATCAATCATGAAAAAAAATTCTGACAGACACGAAAAATGTGGACTATAATAAGACATTTTACAATAATTTGTAGGGGGGGGGGGGGGGGGGGGGGGAATCTGCACGACAAATAAAAGGGTAAAACAGAGTTCAAACATACTTTCTTCCCTCTTGAGTTGTAAATTCCTTCCAAACTGTGGATGCATCAGCTCTCTGTTACAGAAAAAAGCAACACTTAAGCAAAGGGGAAGTAGTGATGAAAAAGAAGTTCAGAAAATATCATGACCATACAAAGGAGTGGCATAATATCAGTCAATGTAAGTTCACCAAGGAAGTTGCTAACAATGCAACCAAACATATGAAGATGGAAAAAAATAGTTACAAAATGGAACAAATTATATCATGACCTTGTTAAGAAAGACTGTCAGTTTCATCCATTCGATTCCCAGAAAGGGAGAGGATGAGATATATGCAACTGAAAGCGGTGAAAGAAGCTATTCTACTGCGGTAAAAGATAACAATACTAGTACATACAAAATGGCTTCACTTGTAAAAGTCCAAACCTGAAAAGGTGAACGAAGGGTCAACTAAACAACTCAGAGATTGCCGATTGCTAGTAGTTAGCCCATAGGCATGCCAAAGCTTTTGTTCACTAACTATTATGCTATAACCACTCCTATAGAACTTCACTAGGCTAGGGATGGATGGAGGTAAAAGAACTTGTGCCTAAATTCCGCACCATGATCCTAATATCAAAACTATCTAACTTTAGTCGAAACTAATAGGAGGAACAGTTATCTCTGGGTGAGAATTTGGAACAAGTAACCTCTAAATTCTTCTTCACTTGATGAATGTGCCAGGATTCATCTTCAAATCTTAACTTGCATTCTGATAGCTTCATCCAAAATTACTTGTACATTTTGGATACAAATAGAAAAACCTTTCAATGAGCCAAATCTTGAAGATGATTCCATGCCAAGTAAAAAATTGTGTATTTTCCATGGATTCTTTAATATCCTAGGCAACTCGCATTACTACCTCCTTCATGCCTCTTAAAGGAGAAAACAAATTCTAGAGCCAATATGACAATAAAAAACATATACTGAACATAAAATTCCACTCCAAAGGAATCTTTACAGAATCATAGAAACAAGTATGAAAATAAATAGAACTGATAAATTACAGCGAGAGCCTTTGACCCAGCATCTCATACCTCCAAAATCAGTAGCCAAGATGTACCTGCGGAACTCTTTACAAACATATGCTTGCAACAACGGAACCATAACGGAGGAATAACGGAAGAAGTAACACCATTATCAAATGAGAAGAGGACTGAACAACAATGAAGTTTTGATTGGATAGAAATACACAATGAATAGCATAGCAAATTCCATTACACCAATCCAGAAAATTCATCACAGTATAAAGTATAAATCACATTTATCCAAAATAAGATATACAATTAGATAAATACATGACTACCAAAGAGACTAGAAAAGAACGAGAAATATGCAGAGGCAACAGAAGTGTAAAAGTAGATTAGATAACTTTGGTAGCATCCTAAAATTCACTAACAGAGTGAGAAATGAAAAAAGAAATTGAGAACAGTTAATCAAGATACCTAAATAGTATGTCTATATATCTAATAATTCCTTATAAAAAATTTCCCCACATAATAAACAAGATATAAATAGCAAAATGTTGCCTGCCTTGAGAAAAGTGAAGGCCCGCCCTCAAAGTGACCATTTAGAGCAGTCGTTAAATTTCTCCAACTTGCCATGACATCTACAAACCAATTTCAAAACACGCAAAAGAAAGAAGAATTCACATAAAACAAATTTGAACGAGTTAAGAATGGCAACAGTCTCAGCATCCATTAAAGGGGGCAATTTGTATAAATAGCATACCACAACAAATCCAAGGTTAACAAATCATGGAGCATAAAACTTTAACAGCAGAAACAACAATTAGATGCTAATATGCCTCACCTCTATTGGTGTCATCAGTTCCAGAGGCTTTTCCCAACTAGATTGCCTTGTCTTTTTGTTGTAATAGTATCTGCAGATATGTAAGAACAGTAAGACACAACAAACAAACACCAAATATCCCTCATGAAACATAATTGTCCAAATAACTTTAAATCTAAATGCATAGCAAAATGTGAGCAAAATCACAAAAATGAGGTATTATATGAAGTTACCTTCTTCCATCAGCTGATGTATGCTCTTGCCAATCAGAAGATTGCAGAGTAAGGCTAGGAACATTTGCAACCTGGCATGCCAAAATTGAAAAATTAAAAACAATGAGATTTAGTAAAATGGAAAGATGGGTACAGCAGAGACAAAACATGGCATTAGATGCAAAATATAATGGAAACTAAGTTCCAAGATGCTAACTAATTAAAGGATTTATATTGTTAAATTTGGATCAGAAAAAATTTGAGATTGTGCATACAATTTCTATTTTAAATCCAATGTACAGAAATTAAGGAACTCAAGCTCATAGAAATACATAAATTCATATGTACTCATTGAAGAAAAAGTTTACTCAAACCTACCATGTCCAAAAAAATTGCTATAAGAGAACAAAAAGAACAGATATGTGTATTTATTATCCAATGATCAAATCACAGGGGAAAGATGAAGATATGACAAGTTCAAGAGGGTTTAAGCCTGTTGTCTTTCCTTTTAAAGTTGCCTTTTGGTTATTTATTTCCTTTTTCTTTCTCTTGATTCTCCTTGCTCAGTCTTTTCTCAAGATTGAACAACTTTGCAAGAAACTTGTACTTGTTAGGCAAGTTCTCACCCAAAATTCAATTTATTGTTTAAATAAGTTTCTGACCAACACAACAAGTCGACATAAGGAGAGCATATAACATTTGAACTGAGCACCAAAAATTACACATGGCGTAACTTCATTAAATTTCTGCTAGTATACTACAATTATGTGCCAGTGAAGAAGCACTTACTGCATCGGCAGAAGAAAGCGGAGGCTGTTGGCTAGTCTGCTGTATTGGAGTAGCAAGTGAAGCACTCTGATTTCCAGTTGACAACCAAGGTTGCCCGGCAACTGGGGGAACAGATGCATGCACTTGAGATATAGGCTGAAACTGGGAAGATGTGCTGACATTCTGGGGCAGGCCAAAAGAAGATGGTGCAAACTGGGAAACCATAAAAATATCAGAGAAGGTGCAAGATATTCCTGATGTAAAGACAACAAAAGGGAAAATAGAAACATAGGAACAAGTTCTTACACCATATGATGAAGACTGGTGCATTCCAGGGGCTCCTACACCAGGCATATGACTATTCAAAGGGGGAGCAGATTGATGTGACTGTGGCGGTTCAGATGTAAGAGGCCTGTTTGTTTGACCATATGGTACTTGTACAGGCTGTTGTGAAGGTGTAGAAAAACCAGGTTGATTTGGCCGGGGTGGAAACTGCTGCATTGGCTGAGAAAACTGCATCTGCTGATTTTGAACAGCTGGAATCCCAAGATTTGGAGAGGGAACCTGCCCAACAGGCCATAACTGTTGGGAAGCAGCTGGAACAAAGTGTTGTCCTTGCTGCGTTGGGACCACTGGTCGAAACTGTTATGGAAAATTTCACACACAATGCATTTAATAAGTTGCTAGCAGAAGATGAAAAAACAGACACTAAAAAAGAGGCAACTACCTGCGAAGATAAGGGAGAGCCATAACTTTGAGGACCCATGGATCCAACTGCAGGAGGCCAATGTGGCTGGGGAAGAAAGAGGATAGTAAAATAAAGTTCTAGACATCTTAGACCTTCATCTATAAACTAGAAATAAAGAGACTACTTATGTATGTGCTTTAGGAAAAAAACAACATCCATTTCTCATTAGTAATAAAAACAATAATGCCAGTGCCACCAAGAGAATCTTGTCAAAGTCAGAACTATTAAGGCTGCATTCAAATTATTTCTAACTATTTCCAAGAAGAAAAAAGAATGGTAGAAAAGCCTTGGGTGATGTTCATAAATTTTGATAAATTTGGACAATACATGGCAACAGCAACCAAGATTTAACCCCAAAAGACAACATAATTTTAGACAAGAATCTAGATTATATGAACAAAGCAACAGGACCCAATAAAGCAGGCTACCTGGGCACTAGATGGTTGAGAATTGTTGGCCATTCCAGAACATATGCAAAGTTTACCTCAAATACCTACAAAAAGAATCAATTAAGAACGATCACAATTTTTTCTTGAAAACAAGTGTTGAGAAAGCATCAAGTCCCAAAGAGTTCCCGACATAATCAGTCATTACCCGATAATGCCAGAAACGTATAAAATAACTGAAATAAAGAATTTAAAATTGGATTATTAATACTTACAGATAGCAAGGGTAGATGAGAGAGTTCCAATCTGCGGGAGAGCTTTAGATCTCAGCAACGAAATTTCAGGAGCTAGGGTTTAAGAGAGGAATAGGTTGAACTGAGAGGAAAAAATGTTTTTCTTTTTCCGCAAAATTTTATATAAAAAAAAAAGTTAGTTTATTTTTAATTTACGGCTTTGCCCTTTATATCCTTTGACGGGTACAGCTTACCTTATCCAGGGTTCCCTGGGTCGGTTCCGAAAGAAACCCACTCACTGTTTCTTCGGGTCAACTCCTTTTGATTTTTTAGACTACAGAGATGATTATTTAATCTTAAATAAATTAGCTTTATTTTGCTTTTTACCCTCTTCCCATCTAGATTCTAGAGGCCCTGGCCCTGGCCCTGGCCCTGGCCCATCTTTCTTATTTCTAAACTCGTTTTTGTTCTTGTTTAGATGCAAGGACAACTCTTGGTAATGAAATTTAAGGGGCTTATTTAAATATTTAAATTTTTTTGAAGGTTTTAATTTAAAACTTTAAGTCAAACTGAATTTTTTTAATTTAATATCTAATGAGAACTTTTAAAACTTTTCAAAGGTACTTAATTTCAAATATTTAAAAAATATATAAAAATATTTTAAAATTTTGAAGGGGTCAAATCAATACTTTTAAAATTTTGAAAAACAATATTAATTTTAAATTTTTTTGGGAGGGGTCAATGCTCCCGCCGGCTCTCAATACGGTTCTCCTCGAAAAAAAAATAATAAATTGAGGAGACAAACGTAAAAAAAATAGAGGTACACAATGCCGGACTTACCTACTTCGTTGGGGTTGGTTTATTATTATTTTTGAAAAGCTTGAAACACAACCTATCCCTTAAATTATACATATTTTATCGAGTTACCCTTTAAAGCTTTTTTTGTATCGTTCTCTTTACTTAACTTTAAAACGTTAACCGAGTTGTCCTAAAAATATTAACTTCATTTAAAAACCTGACAACCAATAGAAACATGACACATGTCACTTTGACCGACGCTTGAGGACTTTGATAAGAAGAAAAATTGACATGTCTTACCTCTTAGATTTTCTTTTTATCCAGCTTAGTCCTAAAATTTATTTATCTTAAATTAACTTCTATTTGTTTCTAAAATTTACAATTCAATTTAGTATTTGTTATTATTGATGGTATTATTTTATTTAAATGTGATGTTAAATAAAAATTAAGTTAAAATTATTACAAAAATAAATTTAATTAAAGAAAATAAATAAAAACAAATATAATATTTAATAAAATAAATAAATTTAATATTTTCAAGTTTAATCTTTTTTAAAAATTCCAATCAATTTGGCTCTGAATATAATTGAGTCTAATATATTTATTGGGTGTATTGTGATACTTTAATAGCTTAATAATTTTTTTTTCAATATGTTGATGTGATTACAATGTAGTATCAGTTTAATTTTTAAATAGCGTAATAAACTTTTAATTGAAAGTTGATGTTTATTTATTTTTTATTTTATAATAGTATTAGTAGGTTATATTACTACATAGCTGAGTAAAAGACTGAAAAGTGTGAAGCGGCACCGGGAGTAACGATTTAGTAACTTAATAACTAATTTATGAAGTTTATTTTTTTATTATTATGTTTGTTTATAAGTAAAACTTTTTATGAAAAGTTCTTTGTTTTTTTTTCAATTGGTGTAAAGTGATTTACAAAAAGTAATTCATTTTTCAAAGTAAAAGGAAAGCAATTTTTTTATGTAATTTGTTTTATCGATTTTAACTCGGCAAAATAATTTTTAAATTTTTTTTTTCTGATGCTTTCGATACTAAATATGAGTCTTATAAATTCCTGTCCAAAAATATTATTATCGGTATCAAACGCTTCTCTCTCATCGACGACTAAAATTCATGCTAGTGAGATGTCTTTTTCATTTATCTTTATCACAAATCTACTTTCCATTTTCCTTTTGTCTTGAGATTTTTTAAAGACTTAAAATTGTAATAATGTAATTTTTTATTTGTCTTGAGAGCCTTAACCCTAGTTATAACACCCATAGACCTGGTGTGAAGGACTCAACCTGATCGAAGGAGTCACATCGGATTATATGAGTGAAAAATATATTTTTTTTCAAACAATCTTGAAACAAGTATTTAGAAATATAAAATATTGTAACTAAGAAATAGTCAAGTAGTAAAATCATTTTACAAAAGATGGAGCTCCACTTTGCATTCATAAGTGCGACTAAAAAAAACTCAAAATATACGCACAGAGTTACTTACACAAAATAAATACAGAGTACACGCCCACTAAAGTAAAAATAATAATAATATGAGGAGACGAACGTATTTTATCAAGTTAGACTTACCTACGTCGTTAGAGTTAGTTTATTCTTATTTCCGAAAGGCTTGAAACACAATCTATCCCTTAAATTATACATATTTTATCGAGTTACCCTTTAAAGTTTTTTGTACCATTCTTTACACTTAACTTTAAAACGTTAATCAAGTTATCCCAAAAATATTAATTTCGTTTAAAAACCTGACAACCAATAGAAACGTGACACATGTCACTTTGACTAATGCTTGAGGCCTTTGATAAGAAGGAAAATTGACATGTTTTACCTCTCAGATTTTCTTTTATTTAGCTTAGTCCCTAAGAATTTATTTAATCTTAAATTAACTTCTATTTGTTTCTAAAATTTACAATTCAATTTAGTATTTGTTATTATTGATGATATTATTTTATTTAAATGTGATGTTAAATAAAATTCCAATTAAAATGATTATAAAATAAATTTAATTAAAGAAAATAAATAAAATCAAATATAATATTTAATAATAAAAAATAAATTTCAAATTTAATATTTAATATTTTAAAAATACCAATCAATTTGGCTCTGAATATAATTGAGTCTAATATATTTATTGGGTGTATTGTGATACTCTAATAGCTTAATAAAATTTAAATTGAAAGTTGATGGTTTTTTTAATTTCATAATAGTATTAGTAGGTTATATTACTACATAACTAAGTAAAAGATTGAAAAGTGTGAAGCCGCAAGAGAGTAACAATTTAGGGCCAGTTTGGCACAACTTTTAAAAATTACTTTTTAAAAGTACTGTCAGAAAGTAATTTTAAAAGTGGTTTTGAAAAGTTAATTGTAAGATTTTAGTGTTTGGCATTGTTGTCAAAAAATGTTTTTAAAAAGATAAAATGTTCCTTTTAGACATGATATTGTAAAGTAAAAATAAATGAATGTAAATGATGTTTAAATTCGTTATCATAAAATTTATTAATATTATTATATACGAAAAAAATCAACTTAAATAATAAAAATATAAAAATCATGACGATTCATTAGTAATTTATCTATAATATAAACTTTAAATATTTTATTATTTATATATATAATATTTTATAATATTAAAGTTTTTTTATTACTTATTTTTATTTTATTTAAAATTTTAAAATTTTAATAATTATTATATTTAATAATTATTTTATTTAACATTAAAATATTAGTTTAATATAATAAAAATTATTATTATATTTAATATTATTTAATATATTACTATTAATATAAATGTTAATAACTAAGGATAAAAAAGTAACTTTATACCTAAAAGTGATTTTCCACCCAAAAAGCTAGAAATCTTAGCTTTTGAGGTTTGGTGAAAAATCACTTTGAAGTGATTTTTTACACCAATTTGAAAGTGTTTGACATTGTTTATGGTCAAAAGTAACTTTTTTAAGCAATGCCAAAGGGGCCCTAAGTATCACTGAATGACTAATTTATGGAGTTTATTTTTTCTATTAAAGTTATGTTTGTTTCAAGTAAAACTTTTAATGGAAAGTGTTTTCTTTGTTTTTTATAAGGGATTTAAATAGTTATTATCTTGTTGTTAATTACTTTTATTTGTCGGTTTAGGTAGCTAATTTGGGCGTTTTCTCTTATTTTCTATGCAGGATATTTGATCCTAAGAACCGTGCTAAAAGAGGGGAAGTTTTGCAGATTTTATCCGGAAGTCAAGGTTGGACTAGTGGGCATGAATCTGGGTAAGAAAGATAACTGGACGCCACGTCGGCACTTCTAAAAGCTGACATCAGCATCGCGGTGATAGCCTATTAGCCGCATTAGGATATCTTATCATGGATTTAAATTTTATACTATGGATTATCTTTTGTATTTAATTAAATATTTTTTAGGATTTATCTTTATCACTTTAAGGTTATTTTAGGGTTTAAGATACTATAAATACCCCTATGGGGTAAGCTATCAATCATCTCTTGTTCTTGGCTCATTATTCACTTTAGAATTTGTTGCGCGTAATAAGTGCTTCGCAATTGGTGCAAGTGTACACGTTGCAAGTTATAGTATAGAAAGATATCGTATCCACAGGGATTGGTGCTTCTTCAGGAATTTAATTTCTCGCACTGTAAAAATAAAAACACATGTAGGTGATTGTGGGAGTTCTAATTAACAACTAAACTAAGAGGAATAAAATAAAAGAGAGATGTAATCAAGTAAGAGAGAATATGCCAGATTATTGTGAGTTGAGGAGTGATAGTCGAATGGATCGTCTCGGTAAAAAAGTGCAACGATAACTTAATTGTTGCGGCAATTGATGTCAATCGGGTTGCCAAGGCAAGTATAACGGTTGTCGGGGCAACTAATATAACGATGTCAGGGCAATGATTGCTAGAGCAATTGCTTGGGCAACTAAACGGCAATCTTCAAGGTTTGACGAAGCATTCTTCAATGATTTCTTTTTATCTCTAAGTTGAAATATTAGTTGATTATGCAAGCCTTGATAATACCTTCCGGCATGAACCAAGGGTGAACAACAACCAATCTTGCACTTATCTTAGCCGTTGAAATTCATAACTTATTCCTAAGTCGAATTAGTCTTCATCTATTTGGATAAAAACCATGTTCATTCGTTCCTTGAATCTAACTCTCCCGATATTAGATAAATGGATGAAATTATGAGATCCTTTGTCAATTCACTCGCAAGTAAAGTTAAAAACCAAGATTGAACAAACCTTGAATAAAAAGTGCAAACTCTATTACCTAAACAAAATCCAACCGTTTCTCACAACCAAAAAACACAATAACCTTATCCAACTAGATTTAGTTCATGGCTAGGTTCCAAAGAAACACATAATAAAGTTCTCATAACATAAACCTAAGAAAAACAAAGGAAGAAGAGGAAGATGTCGAGATCTCTCTCTCTCTCTAGCCGAACATGCTGAGGCTTGCGGCTTGGTCTTCTTTACATAGGGGATGGCTAGATCAAAGTCTTTCTTGAGGAGGAAGTTAAGTTGGATTTAAATTGAATAAAAGAAATATTAAATCTCTTTAAATCTTTATCCAACTAAAACTTCTCCTATTTTCTTGGGATTTATATCTCTTGACCATTTCATGAACCTCCAATCTTCTTTCTTCATGCCACCTATTACGACCGAATCAACCTTTTCTGCTCTTCAATTCGGCAACCACTTTACCTCTTCTCTTCTTGTCGATGGTTGTCGCGGGAACTGGGGTAACATCTCTTTCTTGGGTTGCCACAACAACTTGTTTGTCATCTCCTTCTTGTCGATGGTTACTGTGGCAACTATCATGGCAACTAGTATGAGCCTAAGTCTAGCAACTTTATGAGTAAAAGGGTCACAAAATAGAATTTTTGAACACTTAAAACCCCCAAACTCGAACTATTTCTTGTGCTCAAGCAATGCAAACTAACAATTACTTGCCAAGACTTTAATCATCAAAGACATGCTTCGAACTTGAATTCAATTCTCAAAACCGTGGTACAAAGTATGATCACCTTTTGAATTTTTCGAATGGCACAAAAATTACCCGAAACCCTACTATAATGCTCGTGAAAATGTGTGTGCGTAGTTGTTTACAAGTTGATTTTCAAGATTCTATTTGAACAACAGGCTTTTATCAATTTAATTACCGAGGTATTTATTTTTTTATTTTCACTAGAGCCAATTTTGGGTACCTCTAGCGAAACAATTTTTCTTATTTAAATTTAGTTGACTAGAGCCAATTTCAGGCACCTCTAGCGATTCTTTAAAGTGTACTAACTACTAGAGCCGGTTTCGGGCACCTCTAGCAAGAAATTAATTTCGATTTTTAATTTACCCATCTTTTAATGTAACACCCGAGTTGGGGTCGAGTGAATTAAATAATTAAAATAATGTTTCGGGTTTTGTTTTCAAAATAATAAATTGTGTTGGATATATTTTAAATTAAAACCCAAATAGTCATGGTTTACATACTATTGTGAAAATCCCATTTCATTAAGGGTAAATGAGTCGTTTGACTTTAAAAATAAAACACAACAAATAAAACACCCATTTTTACTCATCTTCTTTCTCTCTCTCATTAAAAAACTCACGACAACATCCCCTCTCCATTATAGTTCACTATTCCATCACCATCCTCTTTCATCTTTGAATATTTTTGAAAGGTAATTGTGTTTTTGACTTGTCCTCACCTTCCTCTTCATGTTTTTGACTTCCGATGAGTGGTTCTACGTTTTTAAATTGGTTTTGGAATGTTGGTTCGAGCAGGTGAACCTAGATCGGGCTTGGTAAACCCACCTAGAGTTGGGATTAGATTGGTAGTCTAATCTCAAGCTTTAGTTAGAGACCTTTGGTTGAACTTTGAATGTTGTGTTTGTGCCTCACACGTTAATTGTGATTAATGTTGCTATGCACATTATGGCTATGTGCGTTGTTGAGGCATGATGATTTGTTTATGCATTGTGATATGCATGTGGTTGATGTAATGTGAGTACATGACTGTGAATCATGGTGGCTACGTACTAGGCACTGGAAATGGTAAGAATTTTGTGTTATGAAAGATTGTAAAATGAGTTAGTATTGGCACTAGTATGCTTGGGTACAAATGATCGATCATTAGGATGTTTAGTGTGCACACGAGAGTCGAAATGCACGCATGGTCTTGGTGATGGTAGTCATCAAGATGGAGTACGGGTATGTCCGGAAACCTTCTTTTATATGTTAGTCGGTGATGAGTGGAATCCCATCGACGGGGCGTGAGGATGAGTGGAATCCCCTCCGCGTGAAACAGTGATGAGTGTAATCCCACCGTAAGGTAATTGTTGAGATGTTTGATGTGAGTTCCAACGGTTGTTATCCGCGTATTCGGGTCATAGCTAGGTGCCAATACGTTTGTTAAATGTGTTTCTATATGATTGTGCCTATGGACATGTTGAGCATGGCATTTTCCCTTGGTTGTGTTGCTCGTGCTTGGATCCTGCATTGTCGAGGTTTGTTTTATGAGCTTACCCTCACTAAGCTTTATGCTTACGCTCTCTTTTGTTTGACAATGCATATCCTTAGTTCGTGGGTTGCTTGTGCAAGGAGGAGGCCTCCAAGTGTGCTTTTGCTATCATCAAGTATGGACTTTTAAGCTAAGGATGTAATAGTAGAGCAATGGGGATTTGTTTGTTGTTTTGTGTTAGGAGCTTTTCTAGACTCCTTTATTTTTGTTGATAGTTTTGTTGTGGTTGCTTATGCTATGTATGTTGGCCATGTGGCCCTTAGATATATGCTTGTATGACATGCTTATGGTTGGATCTTTAGTTTCTTCTATGATATGCTATGAGAATGTTGTTATTGCTCCTTGCTCGTTAAATGTCTCGTATGTTGATGTTTGATCCCTAAATGTTGTATGTATGTTTGCTTGTGGCTAGGTGAGTCTTAAATTGCATCTAGAGTTGAGTCTTTGTGTCTTTGGCTGCAAATTTGAGTGTTGCAGTGCAGGGCGTATCGGTACGCCCAAGGGGCCGTATCGATATGGTCCTACACTTTGGGACTCAAATTTGGCTTGGCGTACCGATACACGGGGGTGTATCAATACGCCAAAACCTCTCTGGAAATCTGAGATATTAACGAGATTTTGGCGTATCTGTACGGGTCTAGGGTGTATCGGTACAGTCTTGTATCGTTGACCGTGAGAAGTTGACCAGTGAGAGCGTATCGGTACGGTCAACCAGTGTACCGATACGGTCTCCCTGGCTTGACCTTGGGCTGTTGACCTAGTCAAGGCGTATCGATACCCTCTTCTAGTGTATCGATACAACATGTTTTATAATCTAAAATGGTCTGTTTTAAATTATTTGTTTGATTGTCTCGCCTAGCTTGTTGCTTCCGTTGTCGTTGATTCACATAGGATGTATTAAAGCATCTAGACAAGATAATAACTAAAAGGAGTTTTTCTAGGGTCGTTAACCGAAGTGGAACCTTAACGGGTTTCACCTTGGTTTTCCTCGTGTGACCCGCTCGGACCGGGACGAGGGGTTACATTCAAGCAACCTAAGTTCACTAAGTTTCTATCGATCAACAAGTCACAACTATGAAAAAATTTAGCATTATAGTAAAGTTCTAAGCTCTTTTCATACAATCCTAAAATTTAAGGGATTTTTTCAATTAAGTGCAGTGGCAACATTTCATCATCGAATTTCCAACAAGTCTTAGGCAATTAAATACGATTAAAGGCATAACATGTAACATATGCATCCTAAATGCTATTACTAAAGATGAATGCAACTAAACATGAAGGCTAATTTGGAAACAATTCCCCCAAACTCGAGTGAGGCATTATCCTCAATGCATGCAAAAAGAAAATAAGAATAAAAATAAAAATGAGAAACGATGACTTACTCTAAGAGCTCGTCATTGCTAATGATGAGTTTTCGGTGGGCGGTTTGTTTGATCCACTTGCTTGAGCGTGGTGGTTGCTTCCTTGTTGCCGGTGGTGGAACCGATTCCCTTGTAGGGGCTACTTCTTCGCTTTCGTTCTCCATCTCTTCAATTTCCTCGGTTGTGGAGGCTTTGCATTTGGCTTTGGAGGATGTGGCTGGAGGTAATTTCAAGGGTGCTGCCGAGGACTCATCTGAATATGAAAAACCATATAAGGTTTCAGTACGTGTTGGTTCAATTATTAGAGTTTTACCTTTCTCCTTGGCAATAGTTGACGCAGCATCCTCTGTCTCGGTTGCCTGGGCATCTTCAGTGTCCGTTGCCGTGGCATCTACTGAGGTGGGTGCCAGGGCAGTTGCCTGGGCATCGTCTGTTGCGGTTGCCGTGGCAAGTAATTCGGCAGGGAAGGTAGGGAATGACACTTTACTATCTGGGTACTTCTCTAAGATGACTTGCGTGATGACAATATTGTGGTCCTTTATATACCTCATAAATAGTAATTGCCGCGCTTCGATTTGTTCTAATCGATGTGCCAACGGGCGTAGAAGGACCTTAAGCTGATTTGCTTCTGCCGGTCTGGTTGCTTGGGCATCGACACTGGCATCAGACATTGCCGAGGTAATAGGGGTTACCGCGGCAACCTTAGGTGTAGAAGATTTTGCCGGTGCTTCACCCATTAGCTTCTAATAATGTGCTTTGTTCCATCCAGGCCTTGGGATTGCTTTCTCGTCTGTCGGTTCACTTGGGACCTTGGCTTTCTTGAAAAGTTGTGATATGAGACTAGGGAAGAAAAGTGAACCTTTGTCCTTTTGACTACATGCAACAATCTCATCACAAATAATTTTTCCAATGTTAATGATACAATTATGCAAGATAGAATGTATGAGTAAAAGACGAGGTGTATCGACAATGGTGTTGTGTGTTGTGGGCATTAAAGATGTTTTGATAAATTTATTCCATAATTTCGCCTTGGGTTTTAGTCGAAGGCGTTTTATCGTGCCTTTTTGTTTGCTGTCATTCCATTGAGTGCCCAGGAGTGTGAGGTCCTTTCGCACCTTGTTGAGTTGCCATTGAGTCATTTGATCGACAAATTCTTGGTGCTCGTCCTTCTCGATGTAAACTCTATAAAAGGTGTTGATGTTGTCGGCATCGAAGTGAATTCCTTTGCCACGAACAAACACATATGGGTTATCAAGATTAGAAGAATGAGCATAAAATTCCCTTACCTGTGTGATGTTTCCCGGTTCCGGTTGATGGCAAAAGATTTGCCACTTTTGGTGTGCTATTACCCGGAAGATGAACGGCTCACGACCGAAATCTTGATGAGAGCTAGATTACTCGAAGCCTTGTTCTTCGCAAATATGTCTACTTTCGAACTTGAAGTGGAATCGAGCTTCGACCGTATTTGTTACAAATCTTGTGTATTTAGGTTCTTGGAAGGAACTTGGATGCACCAAAGTCTTGAGTTTTGTTGCCATTGAAGAACTTGGTTGTGAGTTTGGTAGAAACAAAGAAAAGAGAACTAAAGAAACTTAAGAGTTGCAAGAGAAAAGGGAGAATAGGTTTCTTGAAAGTTAATGGTGATGGGTAAATATATAAAAGATGGGTAGTAATTATGGTGGATTGGATTGTTTGGAAAGAAAGTAAGCAAGGGTTTTGATTGAGGGAGTTGGGCGACAAAGGGATTGGGGAAGGGGAAGAGTTGGGCGGCTATGTAGGAATTTTAGGGTAAATTGGAGGCTTAATATAAGCCTTGGATTTGGCCCATAGGTTCCCTTGTTGAAGAGACTTTTTTCTTGAATCCAATTCCTTTTTTTCTTGAACTCTTATCCTAAAATTCAAAAAACAAATAAAATAAAAATTAAAAATAAAAAAAATAACCAAATAACAAGAAATAGATAAAAGATATGGAAAGATAAATAAATAACAAGAAGTCTTAATCCTAAAATTCAAAAACAACTAGATAAATACTAAATAAAGATAAAGTCTAAATAAATAAATAAATAAATCTATCCTAAAAATAAATAAAAATTTGAGAAAAATAAAAATTGAAAGGAGAGCATGATCATGCATCTCCTAGTGTGACCATTTCTTTGTTGCGCTCCACATGGGCACCATTGTAGTGCTTCAATATTTGCCTGTTAATCTTGAATTCATGTCCGTCAATGGTGGACTCGATTATCACGGCACCATGGGAGAATGGCTTGACTACTTCGAATGGTCCAGACCATCTCGATCTCAGTTTTCCCGTAAACAATTTTAACCGAGAATTAACTAGTTGCCCTGACATGAATTGTCGCGGCAACAACTTTTTGTCGCGCCAACGCTTTGTTTTCTCCTTGTAGATCCTTGTGTTGTCGTAAGCTAAGGCATATAATTCTTCTATTTCGTTAAGATTCAACAAATGCTTTTGCCCAGCACTTTCTCAATCCATGTTCACAGTTTTGATCGCCCAATACGCCTTGTGCTTGATTTACACCGGCAAGTGATAAGTCTTGTCGTAGACAAGTCGAAAAGGAGACATACCTAAAGGTGTTTTGAATGCGGTGCGGTATGCCCAAAGTGCATCATCGAGTCTCAATGACCATTCCTTTCGAGAAGGATTTACCACTTTTTGAGGATACCCTTTAATTCCCGGTTGGAAATTTCAGCTTGCTCGTTGGTCTGTGGGTGATGTGATGTGGCAACTTTGTGAGTTACACCGAAGCATTGCAACATTTTGGCAATAATTTTATTGTCAAAATGCTTTCCTTCATCACTGATGATTACCCTAGGCATTCCGAACAATGTAAATATATTATTCTGTAGAAATCTCTGCACGGTTTTTGAGTCGTTTCTAGGAGTTGCAATTGCTCCTACCCATTTAGACACATAGTCGACGACAAGTAAGGTGTAGAGGTTTCCATATGACGATGGGAAAGGTCCCATGAAGTCGATCCCCCACATCTAACAATTCGACTTCAAGAATGTTCTGTAGTGGCATCTCGTGTTGTCTGGAGATATTACCCGTTCGTTGACAACGATCACACTGTTTGTAAAATTCGTGGGCATCCTTGTAGAGTGTGGGCCAATATAGATTGGATTGTAAAACTTTGGTCGCGGTAAGAGTGCCTCCAAAATGGCCTCCATATGGAGAATCACGACATTGCATGAGCACATTTTGTTGTTCTTTCTCGGGAACAAATCGTCGTATAACCTGATCTACACATTGTCTAAACAAAAGAGGCTCGTACCAATAATAATGCTTAACATCATGCTGGAACCGCTTCTTCCCTTGGTGAGTAAGGCCATAAGGTAAAATACCACTAACAAGGAAATTAACAAAGTCTGCATACTAGGGTATTGCCGAGGCATCAAGTCTTTCCGCGGCATGTGCTACTGGAGTTGCCAAGGCATGCGCTATTTGAGTTACCGCGACATTCGCTATGGGAGTTGTCGAGGCAACTAGCATCTGCTCATATGGGAATGCATCGTTGTTGCTTGCGTGTAGTGTACTATAAATGATACACAAATATGGTGCAAGTATACACGTCGAACGAGTAATAAAGTGAGTGAGTGAGTATCGTCTCCACGGGGATGGGAGGTATTCACAATTTGCTATAACAATATTGATTGAACTTTTTGCAGATGACAAAGCTATAGTAAAAGAGATGGTGTAAAATAATGTTGTAGCAAAACATTGTAAAGAAAGATGAGACAACAATATGATGAACAAGTCCCCTTTCGTATGCGAAACTCACTACAGAATGACTGGATGGGAATGATGGACAACCTAAACTAAGCTTCTTAACAATACTAAGGCTCTTCATCTATCTTTTATGCTAGGCGAGATTTTCTAAAAGTGTTCCTAAACTATCTCTAGCCAGGAAACTGGGAGTCAGAAATGCTACAGCAATACCTCTCGGCGTAAACTCTTAACACTCCCATACCCTTCACGAACTATCCTTTTTTAGCCCTTGAAACCTATCACTTATCTCTAAGGTAGGTTAGAGTCTGGCTCTCGACAGCCACTTCATTGCTTATGGAGGTTCTAAGGCTAGCTCTCTCGATTACTAACCTCAACAAACACTTAAAGGACAACCAACTCTCGAGGGCTCTTACAACTTTAAGGAAATAAAACGCATAAGCAAAACATAGAACGTGATAAACACTGAAAAGTCTATAGCATGCACTAAAAGTACTCAAAATAAAATCATCCACCAAACCCAAGCCACCTAAAACAGTTCATGACTGGGCAATATCATCCAATGTATCATTGTGATAACATCCCAAAGATAAATATATAAACAGGAAATGCTAAAGCGACATAAAGAAAGGTGAACTCCCTCTCCGCCATGGACTGCCCGACTGTCTTAGGCCTACTACATCTCTCAAGGTCGGCAAGGCCACTCCTTGGAGCTTCAACGATAGAGGACACCAAGTGGAAAAGATGAAGAAGAACGCTTCTCTCTCTTTGCAACTTTATCTCTCTTTTCTCTCTTCCGCCCTTCTCCCCCTTTTTCTAGCTTCTTTCCCTCTTTATATAGTGGAGGCTTTAGGGTTTTGTGCCCTAAAGATTCCTTGATAATCCCAAGGAATATCCACCGACAAGCTCTACCACAAGGGGACAAGGAGGACAGTCTACAGGTGGGTATCGGCTGCTGCACATGCCAGGTTGTCATTTTCTACATATTCACGTGCTTCTGCAGCTCACCTACTTCTCACGTGTTGGCCGATATCCACTTCCACTATGCTATAGCAATTCTCGGCGCCAGCTTTCTCTCTTGACTCCTTTCCTACGCACCATCAAACCCAAAACCAACCTTCCGAGCAGTACCCCTCAACATAGACTAATAACCAGCAAAAGTAAAGATGCACCCAGAAGAAGAAAATGCAGCCTAAATGCTATGGAATGGGCTCAAGAAAAGGCAAATGCTATAGCAAAAAGGTATGAAAACAAGGATATTCATGCAGTTATCACACCCCCAAACTTAAGCAATTGCTTGTCCTCAAGCAATGAGTAGAACATAACAAAAGAAATACTATAGCAAAGATTTACCCTAGAGAGTTGCTATGGCAATATCTCAGTCCTCATAAATGACATTGGCAATTAAAATACAAACAACTAGAAGTGAGATCCTTAAGAACATTCTATAGGACTAAGCTGTGTAGGTGTGTGCCTGGCTGCCTTCCTCCTATACTTAAGCTAGTAAGACAAATTTTCAAGGAAGCTCCCTAGTTATACCCTAACCATGTTCTCTAGCTCTTTTCTAATTTTCAGACTCCCAAAGATATGGATTTTTTGCTTCGAAGGGTGTCAACTCATCACACCTACCGTCCTTAGCTCTAAATGAGCAGGGAGAAAACCTCTCACCCCCGAGCTAGTAGGTAGAGTCATCCCGTGACAACTTTCATTCACTCATATGCTATAGCAAAACTTTATTTCTTTTTTTTAACGCAGTATGCTATAGCAAAGCAGAGTGTCCTTCTACAGATATGTCGTAGCATTTATTCATTCGTTTTAGCACAGGGACGACTTTTCTTTTCTTTTTTAGATCTCTAGAGTTTACATACTAGAGTTCACTAGGGTCCTTCCCTAAAAAATTTTCTAACGAACTTACTTATAGAAAAAGGACAGATGTGTAAAAAAATTTAACAACTAGATCCTAAGGCCAATTTTACATATCTCAACTAGTTGTGTTTGTTCTAAACTAATTCAAGCTTTTAAGATTTTGTCATCAAACATCATAGATATATTCATAAGCTATCTCTAGACTAAACGAGATGCTATAGTAATTTTTTTGTTCTTTCCTATTATGCATATGCTAAAACAAAATACTAACTATGAACACCAACACCCCTAAACTTAAGGAATGTAGTGTCCTCACTGCATGAAATAATCTATACTATATGTAATGAAAAATAAAATAAATGAAAAAAAGAAAAGTAATCTCCTAGGTGCAGAGGCTATATGGTGCTGCTGGTGTTGTCCATGAAAGTTTCAGAAGAGTAGTGGTGGGGATCTACGACATTGTCCACACTCTCGGAGGAGACTTGCTAAGCACTGGGTGAAGAGTAGACACGACCAACGGTATGATTGATGCGCGTCTTAGGTCTGGATGCTGTAACATCCTCTGTTTGTGTGGGGGTCAGCTCATGCGTAGGTACGAGGGTTGTCTCCTTTTGAGGGGGTTCTCATGATCACACGATATGTAACCCCCCTAGCCCGGCCTAGACGGTCGACCCGAACTACGAAGATTACACGGGGAAAACCAAAGTCAACCCGAAAGTCAACCTTGATTAACGACCCTTTTTTTCTTTTTAAACTTGTCTAGATGAACATTAAACCTAGGCATACTCTTGAGATAAGCATACTCAAAAATCACAGCAATCGGAAAACAATAAGGGACTCAATTGCACAACATACAAATTTAGGGACCATTTTGTAAATTCTGAAAATTAAGAAGACTTTACCGATTTTTAAGTTACCACTATGAAATTAGTCATGTTTCATGCCTCTCTGCCAAATTTCACCTTAATCGGACATCTCAAACTCAAACAAATGCACATACAAAAATCAGGACTAAAACGTAAAGCTTGCAAACCTCAAAACCATTCAAATCAGTGCCCAACGGTCAAGTGTTTCGAAACGGGGTTAGCCCGTTCAGAAACAGGGCTTGGCAGTAGCCAAAGTGTTTCGAAACACCTCTACCCGTTTCGAAACACCCAGGCCAAATGAAGCATCTGTTTCGAAACAGGCAATGGTGTTTCGAAACACCCTGCCCAGAAACAGCAGATAGGCCTGATTTAACACATTTAAACCCCATCGAACATGCTCCAAATCAATCCTCAACAAAGAAACAACATGCCAAGCATCATAACTACCAAATTGCATTAAAATCTAGATACAAAACCACCCCTAGGTGCACCAACTCTTTCAACACATCCAACACTTAATCATGCTTTTAAAACAAGAATCATAGCATAACGACTTATGAATAAGAAGATTCAAACATTGCAAGCATTAAACCACGTAGTTCAAATCATAAACCAAACTTGTCCATCATACACAATCTCATTAAACATTAACATAAAAGACTCTCCCCCATTGCCTTTATTATCTATAGCTATTAACCGAGACATACATCTCAAGTGGAGCTCTCCTTGAATCCCTTGCTTCTTGCTGTCCCAACTTCAAATATCTGCTTTGATGGACAAAAAGGAGCGTAAGCACATAATGCTTAGTGAGGAATGCTCAAAACCAAAACACCATCAATGCAACGAGTCATAAAACCTCTTTTAAAAGTAAACACATTTCGATAAACCAAAGCAGTGTTTGAAAACCCCTTTTTAAACAACATGCATTAAATCATGCATTGCTCAAACATGGAAACCAACCCTTAGCTTAGAAAAGCTAAGTAACTCACTTCAAAGCACATCCTTGCAAAACCATCAATTTAACCTTTCCATGCATGAACATCATATGCAAAGTTAAATACAAGTTCCTTGGAAAACACTTTCACTTCACATTATACTTTTCTCATATTAAAAAATCATCTCAATGCAAGAAACCTTTGAAAACTACTTACTCCTTCAGTCTATCTCATGCATTACACAAATGCAACATATGAACCACAAAAACAACATTTGCATTACATGCCTTTTAAAACAAGCCTTCACAAGACTTCAATGCACTAAAGAGATTCCATGCACACATGCACCATTCTCAATAGAAGATAAACTCTTGTTCAAGCTAACAAGTAATACATGCATTCTTGGTACATTCCACACTTTCTGTAACACCCGGGCTCGGGGGTCGGGTGAAATTAATAATTTAATAATGGTTCGGGTTCCGGATTCAAATTTTTAATAGTAAAACAATGGTTTGGGCCTCGGGTTTTAAGACAACAAAATTTAATTGGACCATTTCTAAAATGAACCCAAATAGCCATGGGTGTCATCCATTGTAGTTATTTTAATTCATTAAGGGCATTTAGGTCTTTGGACCTTTGATTTTAAACTAACCTAAAATAGTATTATTGAGTCATCTTCTTCCCTCTCCCTACTCTTCCCTTTCCAACGACAACATGAACCCCACCCCTCCTTGTTACTATTCCATTCAATAGCTTGCTCATTTTTTAAGGTTTTACAAAGGTAATTTCGTTTTTGACTTACCCTCATTATCCTCTACAAGTTGATGCCTTTTATTTTCATTTCTACTCATGTTTTGAAATTTGGAGTTTGGAGGGTTTTGAATTAAAAAATGTTGTCTTTGAGGTCTTTGATTCTAGTTTTTGATTTGCTAAAGTTCTATGAGTAATCTACAACCAAAAAGGGCCAACCAAACTGATTTTTACGAGGTTTTGGGTATTTTCCCGAAATGGGGTCTTGGGAAGGTTTTTGGGAGGTTTTGGGTTGAGATATGGGGGTGTTCTATGTAGAAATGAGAGGCCCAATGGTTAGAGTATATGTAAGCCTTGTTTTGAAAGCTTTAGGGAGTAGTTTGGAGGTTGAAATCAATGGTTTTAAGGGGGTGCTTGAGGGCTGCTCGGATTTTGGAATATTGGGCTTGTTTTCAATGTGAAAATTGAAGTCTTGTGCTTGGTATGTAATCCGGGTTGATTATTTTGAATTATGGACTGATTTGGGATTGTCTATATTGTGTTGGAATGTTTAGAAACGAGAAATTTGGTTGGTGGAGCTTCGGGGGCAAATCCAGGGATTTCGGAGTCTTGAGCTTGGTCTTCAATCTTCTCTTGGGTAGCATCGGTGAGTAGAATTATTTGGTTTTACATTGTGCACGATAAGGACTCTTTTGGGGTTTGGGTGGAACCTTGAGAGGTCACCTAAACCCGTGTGTAAGCCTCCCTACTCTCATGTTGTGTGATATGTTGATTGTGTATACGTTGTGATTAATGAATGCATCTTAAGTTGTTAAGGTTGTAGTCGTGTTGAGTTCGTGCCTCACGTGATGGTGGTCTAAACTACGGTGATGTGTAGTCCCACCGGTAGTGACTAGTAGGGTAGTACTTTGATGTGTAGTCCCATCGGAAATCCACTAGTCGAAACGGTGATGTGTAGTCCCACCGTAAGTGTATGTTGGTTGTGCTTGTACAAACCAAATGATGTGGTTGAGATAGACCCTTGTGCATCCATTGCTTTCTTGCATGTAAATCGTGTTTTGGAAAACTGCATGTTGTGAATTGTAGAGCCTCTCTCACTAAGCTAGATTGCTTATGCTCTTTTGTTTCCAACGTTCAGATCGTTAGTGTTCGGGAGGCGAGCGGGCGAGGGAGGAGCTTTTGGAGTTCTCAAGCAAGTTTAAGTATGGTTTGCTCTGTAATAATGCCTAGACAATGGGGTATAGAGTGTTAGGAGTTGGGGACAAACTCCTTAGGAGGTTATGTTTGAAATTGTAAAACTCATGTTGTGTGTTATGCTTTTGCTTCTTGGATCATGACCTATGTTTCTTATGTGGTTTATTTGCATATGCCTAAACTTGTATGATGTTGGCCTAGGTATGCCTTATGTTGACTACATTGTGAATGATGTCTCATGCTTGCTAAGTATGCTTCTTGTGGACTTGTATGGAGCCTTGATTTGTATGTTTTCGTTAGATTAAATGCCTCTCATGTCAAGTCCTGATTGTGGGTTGTTGGATGTATGATTGTGTGTGCTTAGGAGTGTCCAAATGTGCATCTAGAACCTTGTATGAAGTTACCTAGTAGTGAAATGAGGAGTTGCAGAGCAGGGGTATCGATACGGTTAGACCCGTATCGATACGACCTTCTTATTCCAAGCCTTTCGTTTCGATACGCGGGGAGGCGTATCGATACCATTTTGGTCACTGGAGCCACTGTCCAACTTGGTATCGATACCGGTCTCAGGCGTATCGGTACGGTCATCTTAGCATTGACCGTGAAAAGTCAACCTTTGAGGAGGGTATCGATACACTTTTTGGGTGTATCGATACGGTTTCCACGGGTTGACCCTGACCTTCTGACCCAGTCAAGGTGTATCGATACACCCCTTAGGTGTATCGATACCGCCTGTAGTTAAGTTAAAATTTGGATGTTAAATGCTATTTTGGGTTCGTCTGATTGCCTCGTGTATGTTGTTCCGCTGTTTGATCACTTAGGACTTTAATACCCCTCTAGACAGGATTTAAAATAACAAAAAAATATAGGGTTGCTAACCGAAGGGGAGCCTTAACGGGTTTCACTTCGGTTTTCCCCGTGTAGCCCTTTTGGTCCGGTCATCCGGCCAGACCGGGACGAGGGGGTTACACTTTCCATGCAACCTTGCATCATTTCAAGCATCTCATGATTCATTACATTCAAGAACATTATATTGGCTTCCAAGTGATAATTCACAAACCATCATAACACAAGACACAATCGGATACGCGAATTACAAGCGTTGTCCTACACGCTCCATACACACTTCCGAACAACACAAGGTGGAGTTTACCGGTACAATCACAAACCCTCAACACCCGTGATGGAGTTTAACGGTACAATCACAACCCCTCAACATCACTCATCGGAAGTTGTATAATACACTAGCGAGAGCCGAGACACATCACAAGGCTTACACATGAAAGCTACCACAACCATTGTAATCACCTTAACCAAGCTCACACACGGGAGCAACCCTCCACCGTTGTGACGCTTAACAAAGTCCACCCACGAGAGCCACCCTCCATCGTGGTGACTTTTAACAAGGTTCACCCACGAGAGCCATCCTCCATCGTGGTGGCACTTAACCAAGCCCACCCATGAGAGCCATCCTCCATCGTGGTGACACCAATTTCCTCAATCGCTAGGATTCTTGGATGGAGTTTACGGTACAATTACAACCCCCTCGACATCCAAGGCGACTCAATTCACGGTGCACCCAATCCTATAGCCGGCTAACTATATCCGATTAAAGTAACCAAGAACCACTTACATCACTTGCCAATATAACCATTTTACCACATTAATCCATTGTTTTTACAAGCATAACCAAAATGCCAAAACCACCAATTACCATCATCACTTCACTGTTTTGAAGCATTAAACAAAGCCATTAAACAACATGCAACACTATGCATCAATTCCACAATTCCAATGTACAAAACCAAGGATCTCTTACCTTGAGCATCCTTCACACATGACTTTCAAAACCAGCATTAAACCATGCTAAAATATGCTTTCAAAACAGAATTTAAACATGCAAAACACATGCATTGCATCCAACAATCAGAAGTGCTTTAAAAACCAATTCATATCACAAACCAAGAGAGAAATTTCATTTACTTACTCTTGAGCTTAGCTAAGTTGTTTAGACTTAAACTAAGCTCCCAAAACCTTCAAACATTGGTTTCAAAGCTGAAAACCCAACTTCACTCACCGATACACAAAACTAGGCTAGCCAACAAGCCTTCCAAGCATCCGAAACCATCAACGCCACCTCTATTGCTCACGGATCATCCCCCCTGTTTCAAGCACATAACAACAGAGGATTAATGCATCATCATGCATTAAAAACACCAGAAACACACCTAAACTCGACGCTCTTTGCAAATCCAACATTTCGGCTACCAAACACAACCGAAATCACCTCCAAACACTTCCAAGACTTAACCCAGCCAAGATCCATCACTTCTAACCATTATTAAACATCAATTAACATCCAAAATAAACTCAAACTCGTCCTTATACCTCCAGCATTAACAAAATACCAAGATCACCCCAAAACCACCATTTTCACAAGTAAAAACTTAGGAAAATCAACCTATTTGGGATTGCATTGATTAAACCTCAATCACACATCATTTAGACATCCAAAATACATCAAAAAGACATCTCAAAACAGAGCCCAATCATCCAATACGAATTTCTTCAAAATTAAATCCAAATCTTGCATTTTAAGCCAAAATCAAGATCACAACATTAAAACCTTTAATAAAACTTAATTTAAGGATTGAGAACTTGGGAATTTCAGTAAAGAACTGAGTATTTAGAGGAGAAGGATGTTCATACCTCTAAATGTGGATTTCTCCTTGTTTAGAGCCAAAATCCTTGAAAATTCATTAAGCAAATGATGAGAATTTGATGTAGAAATGATTAGGAATCATTTAGGAATTGAAATCTCAACTTTAGGTGTGAAAATCAAAGGAAAAGTTGCTGTGGAAATGTGTTTGGCTGAGGGAATTTTGAGAGAAAATGAAATGGGAAAATTTTGGTAAAAGTTAGTTATGAAACTAAAATATCTTTTTCCCCATTTTCTTTTCATTAATTAAACCTTAAATGAGTCTTTAAAACAGTCACGAACTTTTCAAAAATTACATTTAGTCACTAACTCAAAATGTCATATTTCCAAACCTCATTTTGTAAAATTGATTTCACCACCCTCTTATATATATTAAAAGAGGATTTTTAGATATTTTTCCATATTTTTAATGCATCCCGAACTAGGCTTTCCTTAAAACCACCTTCTATATTCGAACCAAAAATCCGACCGATCTGGTTCAAACCCAAAACTTCTAAGCCCAAAATTGGGGTGTTACACGATATATGGTCTATCTCAGGCAGTGGGTTATCCGGTCGTGAAGGTGCAAGGTTGGTTGCCTTCCTACTGCGTTTTCTCTTTTTGTTCGGGGTGAGCATATGAGTGGTTTCTTCGACATGAGGTGGACCCAAGGGAGTTTCTTTTTCTGGTTGGGCAGTAGGGGTCACAAACGTCTTCTTTCTTGTAGTCTTTTTCTTAGCAGCGGGCTGGACTGAGCTAGGATCAACTTTGCTTTGATTGGGAGGCACTAGGCTTACTGTGGCAGTGGTGGGGGCTTGCAATAACCCTAGGGGAAATAGAGGGAATGACCCGTTCTGGTCCGGGAGGAGTTTGTTGAAGCAAGATGCTACAACACCATCACGATGGTGGGCATACTTAAAGTACGCCCGTTGATGTGCTTTCATCAAGTTGAGCTCAGTGCTCAAGTCTTTTGTTGTGGCCACCAATGCAGCTACCCTTGCTGCAACAAAGCTTTTAGCACCTCATTCCACCTTCTGCTGAGGGACATCCTCGTTGAATACTTGGAGCTCAGTGACTAGGGCTGGTGTGAGACATGTTTTTCCTGAAATTTTTGCATCCACAAGATATTCTACAAAGACGTCCTTCCTCTTACATAGGGCAGTTATATGGTTAGGAAACACTAATGGACTACGAGGCCTTTTTAAACAAGCATAAACTTCATCCACAATAATTTTTCCCATATCAATATGCCAACCATGCAATATAGAGTGGAGAAGAAATATCCTAGAGATATGAACAGTGGTAGTGTGCAATGTGGGCATAATCTTGTGTCGCACAAAGTGATTCCATACCTTAGCCTCTGGCTTGAGGCGACCTCTCTCTACTGGTCTGCTGTTGTCCAGCATTGTTCCTTCAAAACAAATGTCCTCTAACACCTCGCATTGTGTTTGCGCATTCATAGTCATCACAAATGTGGCGTGATGGTCCACAGTTTGCTTCAGCCCATTGTACTTGTTGATTGCTGCAACGGTGAACTTGATCTGCTCGCCACGCACATGGACAGTGGACTGAGTAGGGCTTGTGAGATGGGTATATAACTTCTTTACCAGTGAAGTTCAAATTTCCTCAGGGTGGGCAGCAAATGACTTCCATTCATGCCTACCGATGATGTCCATGATTGCTTGGTCGAACTGGTCTTCCCCCTCTTTAGGGTATTTGATCCCTAACTCAGGAAGAACATTTCTATCCTTTAGTTTCTTCCACCGTTCCTTAGTTGTATCATCGACAAACTTAGTAATCTCTAGGACTGGGGTTTTTTTTATGGCGGACGGAAGTTTCAGGAGCATTCTTGCAACGAGCCATATAGGTTTTTGTGAAAGTAGGGAGGAGTGAATATGTGAAGGGAAAGTGATGAAGGCTTTTTGGTGTTTTGGGAGAAATAGAAAAGATGAAAGGGAAGAAGAAACGGTTTAGTGTTGAAGAAGACGAAGAAGGTGAATAGACTGGTGATGGTGAGAAATTGTGGGAAGTTGAAAAAGGTGAGGGGTACACAAACGAATTAAATGGAAGAGAGAGGTGATAGGGATGTGTGTCGGCTTTAAGGGAGAGAGAAAAAGCTGAGAGTTAATGTGATGGGTGACGACTGGAGAGAGAATAAATAGGCTTTGTGGCTAGGGTTTTACCACATTAATTGGATGAATATTCTCTCTCTCACTTTTTTGTTTTTTTTCTCTTTTTTAATTCATCCTCCCCTACTTTTCGATAAAACCTCACATCCTTCTCTTTTTTGTACTCCCTAAAGTAGATAAAAACAAAACTCCCTGTCCTTTGCCTTTTTGCTACCAACCTTGTAGACAACCATGCTCTCCTGCCTCTGTACCTAACATGGTACTATGAAAGAGAAAGCTTGTACGAGGTTCACGTGAAAAGATAAGAAAATAAAGACAAAGATAACACAAAAGCTAAACTAAAAAGAAAAACATTATTTACAAACATGCTATAGCATAAAGGATAAAGTTTATAGAAGCAAACTCTCAAGGATCGTGTAGATCCAAGCGTGACTTCTCTTTGAGGATAGAGGCTTCACTGTGCACCTTCAGGCGTTGGCCATTGACTTTGAAGACTTCACCATTGTCCAACTTTTTGATATCAACCGCGCCATGAGGGTACACCTTGTGTATGATGAATGGTCCTAACCACCTTGATTTCAGCTTTCCAAGAAAAAGCTTTAGCCTGGAATTGTAGATAAGCACTTGTTGACCTTCTGAGAAACGCCTTGGCAAAATATGTTTGCCATGCCACTTTTCAGTTTTTTCTTTGTAAATGTGGGCATTCTCATATGCTTGGGCTCGAAATTCTTTCAGGTCATTAAGCTCTAGCAACCTTCTTTCACCAGCTAGTTGGGCATCAATGTTGAGTTTCTTGATTGTCCAATAAGCCTTGTGCTCAAGCTCAACGGGTAGATGGCATTCCTTGCCAAATACGAGCTTGAAGGGTGACATGCCCAAAGGCGTCTTGAAGGTTGTTCTATATGCCCATAGTGCTTCATCCAACTTGAGGGACCAATCTTTTCTCCTAGGGTTGACCACCTTCTCCAAGATTTGCTTGATTTCACGATTAGAAACTTCAGCTTGTCCGTTCATTTGCGGATGATATGCTGTAGCAGTCTTGTGCCTGACTCCATATCGATGTAATGCTTTAGCAATAAGTTTGTTGTCAAAGTGAGTTCCTTCATCATTGATGATGGCTCGGGGTGCTCCAAACCTCGTGAAGATGTTCTTTTGAAGGAACTTCATAACCGTCTTGGAGTCGTTCCTCGGGGTGGCAACAACCTCCACCCATTTTGACACGTAGTCGACTGCTAGCAAAATATATTAATCTCCATATGATGCGAGAAACAGACCCATGAAGTCAATTCCCCACACGTCAAAGATTTCAACCTCCAAAATATTTTGCAGTGGCATTTCATTCCGCCTGGAGATGTTCCCCGTTTTTTGGCATCTATCACAAGTCTTGTAGAACTCGTGTGCATCCTTGAAAAGTGTAGGCCAATAGAATCCTGCTTGAAGAATTTTTGCAGCAGTCCTAACACCACCAAAATGCCCTTCACACGGTGATGAATGACAATGGTACAAAATGCTATGGTATTCTTCTTCTAGAACACATCTCCTTATGATCTGATCAGGACATTGCTTGAACAAGTAGGGTTCATCCTAATAGTAGAATCTTGCATCATGTCTGAATTTCTTGAGTCCCTGGCTAGATAAATTAGGAGGCAAAATACCACTAACAAGATAATTAACTATATCAGCATACCACAGAATTACCGTAGCAGATAACAGTTTCTCATCAGGGAATTCCTCCTTAATTTCAGATTCACTATCTTGTGAGATAGCATTTTCTAGCCTAGATAGATGATCAGATACCTGGTTCTCACATCCTTTCCTATCTCTAACTTCTAAATCAAATTCTTGTAGCAAGAGTATCCATCTAATAAGTCTAGGCTTAGCATCCTTTTTAGTTGCTAAGTACTTGATGGCTGAATGATCGGTATGAACTATAACCTTAGTGCCTATCAAGTATGACCTAAACTTATCAAAGGCAAATACTACAACAAGCAATTCTTTCTCAGTAGTGGTGTAATTGATTTGTGCATCATTCAAAGTGCGACTAGCATAATAAATAACATGAAAGAGTTTACCTTGGCGTTGTCCAAGTACTGCATCGATGGCATAGTCACTTGCATCACACATCAGCTCAAATGGCTCGTTCCAATCAAGTGGAATGACAACCGGTGCTGAGATAAGCTTCTTCTTCAGTTCTTGAAACGCGCTATGGCAATCTTTGTCAAACACAAATGGTTGATTTTGCTGTAGCAAATTGCATAACAACTTTGAGATCTTCGAAAAGTCCTTGATGAATCTCCGATAGAAGCCAGCATGCCCTAGGAAGCTTCTTACTCCCTTGACAGTAGTGGGGGGAGGTAGTTTTTCAATGACCTCGACCTTTGCTTTGTCAACTTCTATCCCTTGCTTCGAGATCTTGTGGCCTAAAACCCTTCCTTCCGTTACCAGGAAATGACATTTTCCCAATTGAGCACCAAGTTAGCTTCCTCACACCTTTTTAGAACCTTGGTGAGATTGCCTAAGCATGTGTCGAAGTCATCTCTGGAGACTGAGAAGTCATCCATGAAAATTTCTAAAAAATCATCGACCATGTCTGAAAAGATAGCCAACATACATCTTTGAAAAGTTGCTGGGGCATTGCAGAGACCAAAGGGCATTTTATGGAAAGCGTAGGTTCCATAAGGGCATGTGAAAGTCGTCTTCTCTTGGTCTTCGAGTGCTATAGCAATCTGACTGTACCCAGAATACCGATCGAGGAAGTAGTAGAATGCCTTGCTGTTGCGTGTAAAAGAGTTTATCGTAAATAGGTGCAAGTGTACACGTCGCAAGTAATAAAGTGATATGAAGTATCAGATATCGTCTCCACAGGAACCAAAAATACGTCTATCCTTAGATTGCTGCACAAGAAAAAGGAATAAGTTTAATAATTTGTTTGGAGAAATTTTGAGAATAAGCTAAAGTAAAAGATAAAGTAATTAGATTTATGAAATAGGTTGGTATTGATTTGCTCAGTAGTGCAGGTGTTGCACTGTTCAGAAGGCTTCCTGTTCTATCTGTCGTCGTGTCTGTCGCAGTAGCACCTGTCGTGGCAGAGGTCTGTTGTTGTCGCGACATCAATCAACAACTCAGTACTTCAAGTTTAGCAAGAATCACTGTTGTAACTTGTCCTATCCCTAGGCCCAAGTTCTGTCGATGAACATGTCTTAGATGATACCTCTCGGCGTGAATCAAAGGATGAACACCGATGTTTGTGAATTCTTCCTTAGCTGCTTAATCTTGTACTTATCCCTAGGCAAAGATGGTTTAACCATAAACTAGAAAACACGTATTTACTCCTTTCGTATACTTAACTCTCCCGATATTAAGTAAATGGATAACCTCACAATGCTCTCCTGATACTCTTATGAGATGTTGAAACCAGAGTAAATAAACTTGAAGGTTTTATTGTATTGAACAGAAAAACCTAAAAACAGTACAATCCTTACAACTACTTTACAAGATCAACCAGTAGCCCTAGGAAAGGTTTAGAACATGATGGAGGAAAAGAAACAACTAGGGTTTTAGGGGAAGACGGCTAGGAGCTAGATATCCCCTGCCTAGTCAAATTACAAGCATATTTATAGGAATTGGGTCCAAGTTCTCTAATATAGCAAGAATACAAGTTTAAATTAAAGTACAATTCTATTAAAGACTAAATCTTCTGAGTAGATGTCTTTATTTCGTCTTCTTTTCTTGCTTTGACTTTATTCCTTGAACTTTGGATCCATCCTCCTTTTGCCTTAGGGCTCAGAAAAATATGGGAGTAGTTCACGACATACCAACTTAAAATCCTCTATATGTCGAGCTTCACTTTGTTTTTTCATCTCAATGTTCCACTGTCTTCATCGCTGCCACGACAGATGTCACGAAAGGCAGTGTTCTACGTCCTTCTGCTCCAGCTCTGCAACTCGCCTCTTCTCCTTTGTTGCCCTGGATGCTGCAGCGGCATATACCTGCAAAAAGTAACCGAAATCAGCAACATCTGTGTAGTTTTATCTAATGGTGATGTGGATGCAACAATCTATCCTAAAATGCAACTAATCATGCTTGAGTGCAGCAAAAATATGGGTAAACGAGGGATAAAATATAGAACTTTTATGCACTCAACACTTGCCCGCTAGTCGATCTAACATCTGATCAATGAATGGGAGGGGAAAATGGTCCTTCTTGGTTGCCTTGTTGAGCTTCCTATAGTCCATACAAATCCTCCACCCCGTGACGGTTCTAGTAGGCAATAGCTTATTCTCCTCGTTGCTTACCATGGTCACGCCTCCCTTCTTCGGTACACATTGCACCGGGCTGACCCATGAGCTATCAGATATCGGGTAGATTACTCCAGCATCAAGCCACTTAATTATTTCTTTCATCACCACATTCTTCATAATTGGGTTTAATCTTCTATGGGGCTCAACAAAATTGTTGTGACAATCATCAAGCAAAATTTTGTGCATACATATAGCAGGGCTTACACCCTTCAAATCACCATAGTCCACCCTAGTGCATTTTTATGCTGTAACAACATATTTACTAAGCTAATTTCTTGCTTAGGTGTGAGACTAGATGTGATTATCATAGGCAAAGTTTCATTGCTCCCTAAGTAAACATGCTTAAGATGTTATGGAAAAGGTTTTAGTTCTAGAGTAGGTGCATGCTCAAGGGAAGGCTTAGGAGGTACAAATTCTGAAAAATCAAGAGGTTCAAAGTGCGTACCTGGTCTAGCTTCAAGTCGACTAGACTAATCCAGTTCCCTTGAGAGTTCTTCTAGGTCTGAATCATCATCTTTGCAGAGTGCTTCAAACTCTTCCATTTGCATCTTATTGCTACAACAAAACTCAACAGTTTCACTTTGTTGGGCACCCTATGCTGGATAGGAGAGGCCGGTTCAGGATCTGTCCGTTCATTCCTAGTGTTATCTGTTGATTCATGTTCTGGTGTTGTCGCGGTAGGTTGTTCAACAGGTACTGTTTCTATTGCGACGGGCATGAATGGGTTCTGTAGTGTTATGTCGCTTCAGGTTGTTACAGCCTTACATTGTTCAAGTGATTTTCCTTTTGCTAATTCAGTGTCACTAGGTAATCCACCCATTGGCCTAGTGCTGATGATCTTAGCAAAATTTTCGAACTACGTCTCCAGATTTTTTAAAGCTACTTCTTGGTTGTCCATCCTGCTTTCAGTCCTGTACATGAAAGATTCAGTTTTTTCAATGAATTTATTCGTATTAAAAATGAAACCATTAGTATAGGACATGAAAGTATGCATGGTAGATTCTAAGGAGGAAGTGTTTGTATCCTATTGTGAAAGCAGCTGTCGTGGAAGGTTTTGTTTATAGTCCCCTCGTTGCTATGATGGGTTTGCAGCGGTTCTGGGTTGCTCCACGAGAAGTTATGATGGTTCTTCCATCTTGGTTTGAAGGTACTCTGAGCGGGTCTGTTATTCCTCTCATATCCTCCCATATAATTAGCAGATTCGGCGCAGTCAGAGGAATCATGGTCGCCACCACATTCTTCATAGAATGGCTCAATAGCTTTTACTTCATAGACCTTCCCAAGGGGTTGCGCAATCTTCATAACCAGCTCCGTCAATGTATTGAGGCGGGTGTTAACAAATTCTGAGGTGCCTCCACCACCATTTCCCCAAAGATTGAAGAAACATAAGCAAGAGATACAATATAAAAGGTTCCTGGATGTGCTAAAGCAAGTCAGAATCAACCTTCCACTAATAGAGTTGATTGAACAAATGCCCAACCATGCTAAGTTCTTAAAAGATATGGTATCCAAAAGAACAAGGATTGGGGAATTTGAAACAGTGGCAGTAACGGAAGGATGCATGGCTATGCTGCACAATAAAGCACCGCCCAAACAAAAAGATCCAGGTAGCTTTATAATCCCCTGCAAAATAGGCAGCAACCACTCCGTACGGGCATTATGTGACCTAGGGGCAAGCATAAACTTAATGCCCAAATCTGTTTTCCAGAAACTAGGAATAGGAGATGCCCACCCAATGACGGTGATGCTTCAGCTGGCTGACAGAACATAGTACAACCGGAAGGAAAAATTAAGGACAACATAGTACAAGTGGATAAATTTATTTTTCATGCCAATTTCTTGGTGTTGGACTGTGAAGCAGATGAGAAAGCACCAATAGTACTGGGGAGACCTTTCCTAGCTACGGGCAGAACACTAATCGATGTGGAAAAAGGCGAACTCACGATGAGGATAGACAATCAACAAGTAAAACTGAATGTCTACCAATCCATGAGACAAGCTGAAGATCCTAAAGAATGCCAACTACTGGATGCCGTCTCAGAGTTCAACCTTGAAGACAACAGACCCTACCTACAGCAAGACTGCCCAGGCAGCAACCTCGGTGGCTTCCACGTCAGCCATTTAGAAAGCTGCCCAAAAGATGAACAATGCAATGAGTGGACGGATCATGAAACGGAGGAACAAGAAGATGCGTACTAGATAGCAAACAGACCATGTAAGTACTTTGAACCTCTAAATTACACAGAAAAGGGGGACAAGATGTTCAAACCATCCACCGAACAACCTCCTACTCTTGAGTTAAAAGCCTTACCTGCACAGCTTAAATATGTTTTCCTGGGACCTAATGTTACACTACCAGTTATAATTTCTTCCAAGTTGCAGCCTAAACATGAACATCAATTGACTGCGCTGCTGCGACAACATAAGAAGGCAATAGGCTGGACCATTGCAGATATAAAGGGAATCAACCCTGCCATTTGCATGCATAAAATCCAGCTTGAGTAGGACCAAAAACCAACTGTGGATGCCCAGAGGAGATTATATGAAGCCATGAGAGAAGTTGTCAAAAAGGAAATCATCAAGTGGCTAGATGTTGGTATCATATATCCGATCTCAGACAACGAATGGGTAAGCCCGGTACAATGTGTACCAAAGAAAGGTGGAATAACTATTGTAAGAAACGATAATAATGAATTAATCCCAACTCAAACAATAACTAGTTGACGAATATGCATGGATTACCGCAAGTTAAATAAAGCAACAAAAAAGATCATTTTTCATTACCTTTTATTGACCAAATGCTTGACCGCCTTGCTGGCAAACCTTTCTATTGATTTCTGGATGAATATTCAGGGTACAACCATATCGCCATCGCACCGGGCCAAAAAAACCTTCACTTGCCCATATGGCATCTATGCTTTTTGGAGAATTCCATTCGATTTGTGCAATGCCCCAGCTACATTCCAGCGATGCATGATGGCTATCTTCTCTGATATAATAGAAGATTTCATGGAAATCTTCATGGACGACTTCTCTGTTTTCGGAAGCAGCTTCGATAGCTGCCTCGGCAACCTTGAGAAAGTACTGACCAGATGTGAGGAAACAGACCTAATGCTTAACTGGGAAAAATGAAACTTTATGGTCGACGAAGGCATAGTCTTGGGGCATAAAATTTCCGTACAGGGAACAGAAGTAGACAAAGTGAAGATCGAAGTCATAGCCAATTTGCCACCGCCGACCGTTTTCAAGGGCAAACAAAGTTTTTTGGGACATGTAGGTTTCTATCGTAGATTCATTGAAATTTTTTATAAAATTTCTAAACCGATGTGTACCTTGCTGGAATAGGACAAGCCATTCATCTTCGACGAGGCATGACAAGAATCATTCAAAACATTAAAGAAAAAGCTAGTCACAACACCTGTGGTAGTCCCCCCTGACTGGAGTCAACCCTTCAAACTCATGTGTGATGCTAGTGACACTACCATTGGCTCCGTCCTAGGGCAACACAGAGATAGGATCTTTCATGTCATATACTACGCTAGCAAAACACTAAATACTGCCCAGACCAACTACACCACTACAGAAAAAGAATTGCTGACAGTAGTATTTGCTTTTGATAAGTTCTGGCCCTACCTGATTGGCACAAAGGTGATAGTTCACACAGACCATTCTGCCTTAAGGTACCTGTTCGCAAAGAAAGATGCAAAGCATTGCCTAATCCGGTGGATCCTACTACTGCAAGAGTTTGACGTAGAAATCTGAGACAGAAAGGGAACCATAAATCAAGTGGCAGATCATCTCTCCCGACTGGAAAATAGACGGAAAGGATGAATTCCCCGACGAACAGTTGCTACTAGCCTCTGCTCTAGTAGCCGCCCTAGAAGCTAAAGGACTATTACCTGCTGCCCATGTAGAAGTTGCGGCAGCAACATCAATAGACACACCATGGTACGCGGATATTATAAATTATTTAGTATATGGTGTTTTGCCTTACGAACTTAACTTTCAAGGAAAGAAACGAGTCCAACATGATGTGAATCATTACTTTTGGGATGAGCCTTTTTTTGTTTAAAAACTATGCATACCAGGTTATCAGACGATGTGTACTAGAGGATGAACAATAGACCATACTCTCACAATGCCACACAACACCCTATGGAGGCCATTTCGGTGGGAAGTGCACATCAGCAAAGGTGCTACAATCCGGGTTCTTTTAGCGGACACTGCATAAAGACGCTCAGACATTCTACAAATAGTGTGACAGCTGCCAAAGAACATGAAATATACCAAGAAGGAATGAGATGCCCCTTCAAACAATCTTGGAGGTCGAGTTATTCAATGTTATGGGGATAGATTTTATGGGACCATTCCTATCTTCGAGCAGAAACATGTACATCCTCATAGCAGTTGATTATGTTTCTAAGTGTGTAGAAGCCATTGCCACCCCTCACAATGATGCAAAGACCGTTCATAGGTTCTCACGAAAGAACATCTTCATGAGGTTCAAAGTACCAAGAGCAATCATTAGTGATGAAGGCACCCATTTCGATAACAGATTAATTGCAAAGGTACTCTAGAAAGTGGGGGTCAAGCACAAGATTGCTGCAACCTATCATCTACAAACAAATGGGCATGCATCAATTTCGAATTGGGAAGTCAAGACCATCTTGAAGAAAGTTGTAAACCCTAATAGAAAAGATTGGTCATTGAAACTAGATGACGCTCTTTACACGTATCGAACAACATACAAAACACCACTAGGAATGTCTCCATATCGTCTAGTACACGGAAAAGCCTGCCACCTCCTTGTCGAAATAGAACACAAGGCGTATTGGGCTGTCAAGGCAATTAACATGGACTGGATACAAACTGGGGAAAAGAGACTGCTAAATCTGACAGAATTGGGAGAATTCTGGCAGAAGGCATACGAGAACGCCAATCTGTACAAGGAACAAATAAAAAAATGGCACGACAGCAAGATTCAGCAGCGGCAGTTCTTGCCAGGGCAGCAAGTGCTGCTGTTCAATTTCCGCCTCAGATTGTTTCCTACAAAGCTAAAATCCAGATGGTCAGGACCCTACGAAGTAGTCCAAGCCTTCCCACATGGCGCCATAAGAATAAAATTGGTAACACCCTAGTTTTGGGCCTAGATGTTTTAGACATCGGACCGATCGAGAATAGTTCGAATCGCGTAAGGTGATTTAAGGAAATCAAGGATCGGGATAGGATAGAATTGTGGTAAAATTTTATAAAATCCTCTAAAAATAAGTTTAAGAGGTTGGTCAAGTCAATTTTACAAAAAACATTTCGGAAATGGGACATTTCGAGTAGTGACCAAATTGTAAAGTTTCAAAATTGTGGAAAATGTGATTTTTAAAGAAGAAACCAAATTCTTAGAATCTATAAGGGGGATTTATTGCAATTTATCCTTTCTTTAGTATGACATGTGTTTTAAATGGCTTTTAATTAAATGGCTTTAATTGATTTTATTTAATTAATTAAAATAGGTAGTTAATGTGAGATCCTATTACCTATCTACCATTTCATCTTCATTTTTAGCCAAACACTATTTTCATTCTTTTCTCTCCAAAATTCTTTTCTCCCAAACACTCTCCTAACATTTTCGAATCAATTTTCAAGAAATCCGTTCAAGTTCTTCAAGATTTAGATAAGGAAAACTTGTCATTCATTGAGGAAAGCAATGATTGGAGGTAAATCCCATTCTCAACCTCTAATAAAAGTTATTTATTGAAATTCCCAAGATATTTGGCTTCTAATTACTATTTTTGGTTGAGTTTTCGTTATAGTTTTGATTGGAAATCAAAATCTTGTAAAAATGTGGTTGAAATCTTAATTTTCGGACTTGTTTAGTTAAGCTCTGTTTTGGATTGATTTTAATTGAGTTCTAAGTTGATTATTATGTTGAAATGGATTTTTGATAACATAGATCCCGAGATCCTTGAGATCCTTGAGTTTGTTGTTAGTTTTAAGTGAGTTTTTAAGGTGAAATGGTGGAATCTTGCTTTCTGGATGTATAAGGTTGGGTTAGGTTGTTTATTAGACATGTTTTGACGTTGATAATGGTTTGGAAGTGATGTATGTTGGCTGGACTTGGTTTAGGAAGTAATCGATTGACTTTCAGTTGTTTTGGATGGGTAACTTGGTGTAGTTTGGGTGAGCAACGAGTTTGTGAATTGTTGCTAGTGTTGAAATGCATTTTAATGAATTTAGATCTCTGTTTTGATGATGTGAAAACATAGGATCTTGATCCGGAAGCAAACGAGGTGTTGTTCGAGGCTCTGAAAGAGTAATTTGCATGTCAGCGAGCAAGGCTTCACATATCGGTGAGTGGAAATGCAATTTCATGCTTTGTAACGTTGTGAGCGTTGTCTTGGGAGCTCAGTGTAAGTTTGAAACACTTAGCTAAGCTCAAGAGTAAGTGGTTTGAAAGTCTCTCTCAGAAATGTGTTATGTTTCGATGAAAATGCACTTGTGATAATTATGGTTTTGGTTACTGTTTTAAAGCATGATTAAGCATGGTTAAATGCTGGTTTTTAATGCCATTGTGTTAAGGATGCACTAGGTAAGTGATCCTTAGTATTCATGTGATAAATGCATATTGTAACCCCGTAGCCCGGCCTAGACGGTTGACTCGAACTACAAAGATTACAAGGGGAAAACAAAAGTCAACTCGAAAGTCAACCTTGATTAACGACCCTTTTTTTCTTTTTAATCTTATCTAGATGCACGTTAACCCTAAGTGAGCATTCATGGAATACATGAGAAAGGCACATCGATCGAACAACAAAGAGGGACTCAATTGCTCTTATTACAAGTTTGAGGACCAAAAAGTAATTTCTGTAAATTAGAAGGTCACAATTGATTTTAAAGTTACCAATATGAAATTAGTCATATTACAAGCTTCCCTATCAAATTCCACTTTAATTGGACATCTCGAACTCATACAATTGCAATTACAACTTTCAGGACTAAAACGTAAAGCTTACAAACTTCAACACCATTCAAATCAGTACCCAACGATCACCTGTTTCGAAACGGCATTGACCATTCCGAAACGCGGGTTGGTTCCGAGACTGGTTCCGAAACAGGGCATTCCAGTAGCCAAAACGTTTCGGAACAACCTCCAGCCGTTTCGAAACACGAAGGCCATTACATGCCCCCGTTTCGAAACGCTAGTGAGTGTTCCGATACGGTTTGCCCAGAAACTGCAGATTTTGCTGGTTTTTCATACATAAATTCATTCAAACACTACCTAATGACTTCCTAGTCATACCAACAAGTCATCATACATATGTGGTGCATGTTTATAACTCCTAAACACATTCATAGCATCAAATAAGAAATTTCACATGTCTATAGGCATGCTTCCTATTATCCAAAACCAAGCAACTAACCAAACTTAAAAACAAGCATTAAAAGGCCATTTACAAATTCAATCATCAAAAGCAACATGCCACCACCTAGGGAGTTCAACACATCTCCCAAAATACGTCTTAGGTTCCCATTGCCAAATTACCAAAACTAATAGTGTATGAAAACATCACCATACATGAGCTTGGTTTCCCTTGGACACTCTTAGCTCCCTTGTTGCCCTCAAACACCTCAATTATCTACATTATTGGTAAGAGAGAGAGCGTAAGCACAAATGCTTAGTGAGACATGCTCTAAATAAACCAACAAAATAATGCATTTATAGAAAACACTTTCAACGAAGCTTTTAAACACATGCTCATCTCTTTTCATGCAACCTTGCATACATTACAAGCATCTCATGCTTCATTACATTCAATTCAATATATTGGCTTTCAAGTGATAGTTCATATCCATTTACAACACAAAACACAATCGGATACGCAGATTACAAGCGTTGTCCCACACGCTTCATACACACTACCTGCTTAACAAGGTGGAGTTTATCGGTACAATCACAACCCCTCAACACCCGTGATGGAGTTTAACGGTACAATCACAACCCCTCAACATCACTCATAGGTAGTTGTATAATTCCACTAACGAGAGTACGAGACACATAACACAAGATCCACGCACAGACTTTCAACCACCGTTGTGATCTTACCTTACTCGTTAGGGTACCTGGATAGAGTTTACGGTACAATCACAACCCCTCCACATCCAAGGCGACTTTACTTACGGTGCACCCAATCCTATAGCCGGCTAACTATATCTGATTCAAGTACTTTAAAACCAATTCATCACTTGCCAATATACATCAAATACCATCTTCAATTCACTGTTTTAAAGCATTAATCAAAGCCATTAAACATCATGCATCTCCATGCATCATTATCAAATTAATATCATGCAAAAACAAGGATCTCTTACCTTGAGCATCCTTCAACACATGGCTTTCAAAACCAGCATTAACTATGCTAAAACATGCTTTCAAAACAGAATTTAAACATGCAATTTATAACCAATGCATCAAACCACTTCATAGCACACCCGAGGGAGTTTTTCCGAAAACTTACTCTTGAGCTTAGCTAAGTTGTTTAGACTTAAACTAAGCTCCTAAAACCTTCAATTAATCATTTTAAAGCTGGAAACCCAACTCCACTCACCAATTTCGTTTCGCTTTCTTGTCGAAACCCCAATCAAGCCTCCGAATCAACTCCAAAAGTGTCTGAAGATGTCTCCCCTGTTTTAAACAAATCAAAGAAGAGGATTAATGCATCATCATGCATTGAAATCTTCAGTCAACATACCTAAACTCGCTGCTCTACCTAAAAACAACATTTCGGGTACCAAACACAACCAAAATCACCTCCAAACTCTTCCAAAACTTAACCCAGCCAAGATCTATCACTTCTAACCATCTCCAAACATTAATTACCATCCAAAATAAACCTAAACTCGTCCTTATACCTCCAGCTATAACAGAACACCAAAAACACCTCAAAAACCACCATTTTCTTGAGCAAAAACTTAGGAAACACAACCTATTCGGGATTGCATTGATAACACCTCATTACTAACATCATTTAATATCCAAAATACATTAAAGAACCACCTCAAAACAGAGCCCAATCAAACTCAACGAAATTCTTCAAGATTTCTTCCAAATCTTGAGTTTTAAGCCAAAATCAAGTTTCTAACATTAAAACCATTTATAAAACTTAAATTAAGGATTGACAACTTGGGAATTTCAGTAAAGAACTGAGTATTTAGAGGAGAAGAACAATCTTACCTCTAAATGATAATTTCTCCTTGATTTGGGCTAAATTCCTTGAAAATTCAATGTGGAAACCAAAAGGTTTTGTTGCTAGATTGATTATGCAATAATGAGTGATGGAAATCTCATCAAATGAGGTGAAGATCAAAGTGATTTGTGCTGGAGAAAATGTGTTTGGATGATGGGATTTTGAGAGAAAAAGAAATGAGAGAAAATTTGGAAAAGGTAGTTTTGAGAATCTAAAAGTAGTTTCCATTTTATTTCATTTAATTAAAACATTAATTAAATCACCCAAATTAAGGAAAAATCTGGAGAAAAACATTTTGGGTAATTAACTCCTTAAAGGTTCAAAGTTTCAATCATTTACAAAACAGCCACCACTAAACTTTTCAAAAATCGCATTTTGGTCACTATACCGAAATGTAATATTTCCAAACCTTATTTTGTAAAATTGATTTCACCACTCTCTTATATATATTAAAATAGGACTTTTAGATATTTTTCCATATTTTTAAAGCATCTCAAACTAGGCTTTCCCTAAAACCTCCTTTTATATTCAAACCATTTCTCTGACCGGTCCGACCAAACCCTAAACTTCTAAGCCCAAAATTGGGGTGTTACAACTCTCCCCCCATAAGAAATTTCGTCTTCGAAATTTACCTGGAGGAAAAAAGGTACGAAAACTGCTTCTTCATGTCGTCCTTTCTTTCCCACGTGGCTTCCTCAACACCACGATGCTTCCACAACACCTTAACCAATTCAACGGTCTTGCCTCGAAGAACTTTACTGTCCGAATCCAGAATTTCAACCGGCTCCTCATCATAGGTCAAGTCTGGATTCAACTCCACTTCCTCCACAGGCATAACATGCGAAGGATCCGATCTATACCTCCGAAGCATAGAGACATATAAGACATCATGTATCTTTTCCAACTCTTGTGGTAACCTCAGCTTGTACGCAACATGACCCACACGTTCAATCACCTCGTATGGTCCAATATACCTAGGGCTCAACTTACCCTTCCGGCCAAACCTCATCACCTTCTTCCAAGGCGAAACCTTCAAGAAAACACGGTCACCTACCGCAAACTCAATCTCCTTACGCTTCAAATCCGCGTAAGAGTTCTGTCGATCTGAAGCTGCCTTCAATCGCTCACAAATGAGCTTCACCTTCTCGGTGGTTCCCTTCAATAAAGCCGGCATTGAAACCAATTTCTGAGATGTTTCAGCCCAGCAAAGAGGAGTTCTGCATTTCCTCCCGTACAAGGCTTCATAAGGTGCCATTTGAATACTTGCCTGGTAGCTATTGTTATAAGCAAACTCCACCAAAGGCAAATGCTTCTCCCAAGAACCTTGAAATTAAAACACACAGTACCTCAACATATCTTCCAGCACTTGGATAACACGCTCAGACTGTCCATCTGACTGCGGATGATAAGAAGTACTGAAATTCAACCGTGTACCCAAAGCTTGATGCAAACATTCCCAAAAACGCGATGTAAACCTCGAATCTCTATCCAACACTATAGACTTTGGCACACCATGCAGTCGTACAATCTCAGCAATGTACAGCTCTGCAAGCTTGTCCAAGGTATACGTAGTATGCGCAGGTAAGAAATGCCCACACTTCGTAAGGCGATCTACAATCACCCACACCGAATTCTTCTTTGATGGCGACAAAGGCAAACCAGACACAAAGTCCATGGTAATCTTTTCCCACTTCCACTCAGGAATCCTCAACGGTTGCAAAAACCCTGAAGGAAACTGATGCTCAGCCTTAACTCGTTGACAAACCATACACTTACCCACGCACTCTGCAAAATCTTTCTTCAAACCCACCCAATAGTACTCATCCTTAAGATCACGATACATCTTTGTACTACCAGGGTGCATAGCAAAAGGACTACTATGAGCTTCAGCCAGAATAGTACGCCTCAAGTCCGCATAATTCGGCACTACTATCCGACTCCCAAAACATAGAACTCCATCATCATTAAAACAGAAATCTGATGGTCTATCCTAAGAAATATCCTGAACATGTGGCACCAAAGAATCATCCAACAACTGCTTATCCTTATCAACTGAACCAAAGATGGTTTCACTTGCAATTCCGCCACAAGCCCTCCATCTTGCGAAATACTCAGGCTAGCAAACATAGCCCTTAACTCCACTGCCACCTTTCTACTCAAGGCATCCGCTACAACATTAGCTTTTCCTGGATGGTACTCGATCGTCAAATCATAATCTTTAAGCAACTCCACCCAATGTCGTTGCCTAAGATTCAACTCTTTCTGAGACATCAAATACTTCAAACTTTTGTGATCCGTGTACACAATACACTTCTCACCATACATGTAATGTCTTCAAATCTTCAAAGAAAAAACCACCGCATCTAACTCAATATCATGCGTAGGATAATTGCGCTCATGCACCTTCAACTGGCGTGATGCATAAGCCACCACCTTACCCTCTTGCATTAGCACACACCCCAAACCAACATAAGATGCGCTGTTGTACACCATAAACTCTTTCCCAGATTCAGGTTTAACCAAGATAGGAGCTTGCGTCAAAGCTGTCTTAAGCTTCTCAAAAGCTTGTTGACTTGCTTCTATCCACTCATACTTGACATTCTTTTGCAACAACTTTGTCAAAGGAGCAGCAATCTTTGAAAATCCATCCACAAACCTCCGGTAGTATCCCGCCAACCCAAGGAAACTACAGACTTCATGAACAGACTTAGGAGGCTTCCAATTCATCACCGCCTCAACCTTCTGAGGATCAACATGAATCCCCTCAGCAGAAACCACATGACCAAGGAAAACAACTTCCTTAAGCCATAATTCACATTTTCTCAACTTAGCATAAACTGATTCTACAACAACGCCTGCAACACAATCCTCAAATGCCACTCATGCTCCTCCTCAGTACGAGAATACACAAGGATATCATCAGTGAACACTACAACAAACTTGTCCAAATATTCATGGAACACTCTATTCATAATGTCCATAAAAGCTGTAGGAGCATTCGTCAAGCCAAACAGCATCACAAGGAACTCATAATGCCAATACCTCGTTCTAAAGGCTATTTTTGGCACATCCACATCCTTCACCTTAAGCTGGTAGTAACCTGACCTTAAGTCAATCTTAAAGAACACAACCGCTCCCCGAAACTGATAAAAAATATCATCAATCCTCGATAAAGGATACCGATTCTTGATAGTAAACTTGTTCACTGACGTTAATCGATGCACATTCTCATAGTGTCATCCTTCTTCTTTACAAACAAGACCGGTGCACCCTAAGGTGACACACTCAGCCGAATGAAACCACGATCAAGCAACTATTGAAGTTGCGTCTTCAACTCCTTCAACTCCTTGGGTGCCATGCGATAGGGAGCAATGGACACTGGAGTTGTGTTTTCATACAACTCAATTCCAAACTTCACCTCTCGACTAGGAGGCAATCCAGGTAACTCCTCCGGAAACACTCCAAGAAACTCTCGCACAATCCTGATATCTTGAATGCGCAACTCATTGGAGCTAGGATTCATCAGAAAGGCTAGGTAAGCCTTACAACCTTGCCTCAGCATTCGACTTGCTTCTAACGTAGACACCAGATTAGCAAGAAACTTCACATTATCACCAACCACCACTACCTCATAATCATCCGCAAGTTTCAACGAAACTCGCTTGTTCTCAAAATCCATTACAACTCGATGTTCAACAAGCCAATCCATACCAAGGATTACATCAAAACCATAGAATGGCAATTCCATGAGATCAACAAGAAAAACATGGTTTTGCACTTCCAAGGGACATCTTCTATACAACCTCCGTGTCACAATGGTCTCACCAAAGGAACTAGACACACGCATACCAACATCCAAAGACTCAACAGGTAAACCAAACAATTGAGCATGTTCACGCAATATGTATGAGTGTGTAGATCCAGAATCAATCAAGGAAAGTAATGACAAGGATTGCAAGGTAAAGGTACATGCGATCACATCCGTATCATTCCTCCCCTCACGCTGAGCATACACTCGAGCCTGGCCACCACCCTCAGGTTGAACAGACACCACATGCGCCACATTCCTCCCACTATCATCTCTGTGCTGGAAGTTACCACGGCCGCGCCCACGACCTCTCTGGGGTGCAACTACCCCAGGAACACGTCCCTGACCACCACCGACCAACAAAGGACACTCTCTCCTCATGTGGTCTGCCGAACCACAATTCCAGCATGAATTACCGGTCACTACTACAGGAGCCTGAACCTCTCTCGCTGCTCGAGGAAAATCTTGCCTCAAATGGCCACGAGATCCACACGTCCATCACTTGTTCTGATCAGCCCTCATCCTATCTCCCTGAACAAGCGTACCATGCCCTCCATTACCACGCCTAGCTGAAGACTGATACCTCTTATCCCATCATCTCGTGTTCCATCCACCACCGGAACTATAATCAACAACTCTTTTGCTCGAGCTAGAACTAACGCCTCTGGAAGACAAACCCAAGTTCTGCTCGATGTCCTTCGCTCTACTCACAAGCACATCAAAATCTGTATACTCAGCAGCAAGCATAAAAGTCTTCACGTCCGTCACCAAACCATAACGGAAGCGTTCACACCTCTTTCGCTCATCAGGGATTAGCTCTGGTGCGTACTGACTAAGGCGGACAAACTATATCTCATTCTCCGCCACTGTCATGCTTCCTTGCATAAGAGACATAAATTCTCTTTTCTTCTCATCTAGGTATCGCACACCCAGATACTTCCGCTTGAACGCGTTCAAGAAGAACGTCCAAGTCACATTATCATGCAGCAATGATACCACACAACCAATTTCTGCACATTGTTCCAGTTCATTTGCCCCAAAATCCTCTTGGTGCTTTCCAACCAAGATTCATATCCCTCAGGAGAACTCAGTCCCTCCCAGAATGCGAAGACGTTCCAAAGGCAATCTCACATTAGCATCACCCTGATGCGTAGCTCCGTGAGCTCCAGCTATTGCTGCCTGAAAGGCTCCCGCAATAACCTGAATTAACACAATCATGTCAGGAGCAGCTTGCCCCTGCACACCTTCAGGTCCAGCGACCCCTTCACCAGCACCAACACCAGCATTATCACCTCCAGCACCACCACCGTCGAGTGGTCCACCACCATAGGGAGGAGGTATATCCACAACATTCTCAGCATTTTCCTAATTTTCATTCTGAGCCATAGCTCTCGTATTCATCCTCATCTCTCGACGAGGCCCCATTTACAAGAAAACAATGCACTGACACGAATGCAATAAACATAATTAGGCTCAACAAGGTAAGTAATCCAAGTACTCAATCTCATTTTCCAAAAACAATTTCTTTCATTAGTTTTGATATGGCAATGGGATCCCCTAACACATTCTATCATAGCATATCATCACAATTGAAACCATGCATCACAATTCAAACAACATTCTTTCATCCAAAAGGCATATCATGCGAATACACATACATCACCCATATAACCATTCCCATTTACACGAGAACTCATCTCTGATACCACCAAATGTAACCCCCGTAGCCCGACCTAGATGGTTGACCCAAACTACGAAGATTACACTGGGAAAACCAAAGTCAACACGAAAGTCAACCTTGATTAACGACCCTTTTTTTTCTTTTTAATCTTATCTAGATGCACGTTAACCCTAAGTGAGCATTCATGAAACATACATGAGAAAGGCACAACGATCAAACAACAAAGAGGGACTCAATTGCTCTTATTATGAGTTTGGGGACCAAAAAGTAATTTCTGTAAATTAGAAGGTCACAATTGATTTTAAAGTTACCAATATGAAATTAGTCATATTACAAGCTTCCCTGTCAAATTCCACTTTAATTGGACATCTTGAACTCATACAATTGCAATTACAACTTTCGGGACTAAAACGTAAAGCTTACAAACTTCAACACCATTCAAATCAGTGCCCAACGATCACCTGTTTCGAAACGGCATTGACCATTCCGAAACGCGGGTTGGTTCTGAGACTGGTTCCGAAATAGGGCATTCCAGTAGCCAAAACGTTTCGGAACAACCTCCAGCCGTTTCGAAACACGAAGGCCATTACAGGACCCCGTTTCGAAACAACAATTAGTGTTCCAATACGGTTTGCCCAAAAGCTGCAGATTTTGCTGGTTTTTCATACATAAATTCATTCAAGCACTACCTAATGACTTCCTAGTCATACCAATAAGTCATCATACATATGTGGTGCATGTTTATAACTCCTAAACACATTCATAGCATCAAATAAGAAATTTCACATGTCTATAGGCATGCTTCCTATTATCCAAAACCAAGCAACCAACCAAACTTAAAAACAAGCATTAAAAGGCCATTTACAAATTCAATCATCAAAAGCAACATGCCACCACCTAGGGAGTTCAACACATCTCCCAAAATACGTCTTAGGTTCCCATTGCCAAATTACCAAAACTAATAGTGTATGAAAACATCACCATACATGAGCTTGGTTTCCCTTGGACACTCTTAGCTCCCTTGTTGCCCTCAAACACCTCAATTATCTGCATTATTGGTAAGAGAGAGAGCGTAAGCACAAATTCTTAGTGAGACATGCTCTAAATAAACCAACAAAATAATGCATTTATAGAAAACACTTTCAACGAAGCTTTTAAACACATGCCCATCTCTTTTCATGCAACCTTGCATACATTACAAGCATCTCATGCTTCATTACATTCAATTCAATATATTGGCTTTCAAGTGATAGTTCATATCCATTTACAACACAAAACACAATCGGATACACGGATTACAAGCGTTGTCCCACACGCTTCATACACACTACCTGCTTAACAAGGTGGAGTTTATCAGTACAATCACAACCCCTCAACACCCGTGATGGAGTTTAACGGTACAATCACAACCCCTCAACATCACTCATAGGTAGTTGTATAATTCCACTAACGAGAGTACGGGACACATAACACAAGATCCACACACAGACTTTCAACCACCGTTGTGATCTTACCTTACTCGTTAGGGTACCTGGATAGAGTTTACGGTACAATCACAACCCCTCCACATCCAAGGCGACTTTACTTACGGTGCACCCAATCCTATAGCTGGCTAACTATATCCAATTCAAGTACTTTAAAACCAATTCATCACTTGCCAATATACATCAAATACCATCATCAATTCACTGTTTTAAAGCATTAATCAAAGCCATTAAACATCATGCATCTCCATGCATCATTATTAAATTAATATCATGCAAAAACAAGGATCTCTTACCTTGAGCATTCTTCAACACATGGCTTTCAAAACCAGCATTAACTATGCTAAAACATGCTTTCAAAACAGAATTTAAACATGCAATTTATAACCAAAGCATCAAACCACTTCATAGCACACCCGAGGGAGTTTTTCTAAAAACTTACTCTTGAGCTTAGCTAAGTTGTTTAGACTTAAACTAAGCTCCCAAAACCTTCAATTAATCATTTTAAAGCTGGAAACCCAACTCCACTCACCAATTTCGTTTCGCTATCTTGTCGAAACGCCAATCAAGCCTCCAGATCAACTCCAAAAGTGTCCGAAGATGTCTCCCCTATTTTACACACATCAAAGCAGAGGATTAATGCATCATTATGCATTGAAATCTTCAGCCAACACACCTAAACTCGTTGCTCTACCTAAAAACAACATTTTGGCTGCCAAACACAACCGAAATCACCTCCAAACTCTTCCAAAACTTAACCCAACTAAGATCCATCACTTCTAACCATTTCCAAACATCAATTAACGTCCAAAATAAACCTAAACTCGTCCTTATACCTCCAGCTATAACAGAACACCAAAAACACCTAAAAATCACCATTTTCTTGAGCAAAAACTTAGGAAATACAGCCTATTCGGGATTGCATTGATAAAACCTCATTACTAACATCATTTAATATCCAAAATACAATAAAGAACCACCTCAAAACAGAGCCCAATCAAACTCAACGAAATTCTTCAAGATTTCTTCCAAATCTTGAGTTTTAAGCCAAAATCAAGTTTCTAACATTAAAACCATATATAAAACTTAAATTAAGGATTGAAAACTTGGGAATTTCAGTAAAGAACTGAGTATTTAGAGGAGAAGAACAATCTTACCTCTAAATGATGATTTCTCCTTGATTTGGGCTAAATTCCTTGAAAATTCAATGTGGAAATTAAAATGTTTTATTGCTAGATTGATTATGCAACAATGAGTGATGGAAATCTCATCAAATGAGGTGAAGATCAAAGTGATTTGTGCTGGAAAAAATGTGTTTTGATGATGGGATTTTGAGAGAAAAAGAAATGAGAGAAAATTTGGAAAAGGTAGTTATGAGAATCTAAAAATAGTTTCCATTTTATTTCATTTAATCAAAACATTAATTAAATCACCCAAATTAAGAAAAAATATGGAGAAAAACATTTTGGTTAATTAGCTCCTTAAAGATTCAAAGTTTCAATCCTTTACAAAACAATCACCTCTAAACTTTTCAAAAATCGCATTTTGGTCACTACACCGAAATGTAATATTTCCAAACCTTATTTTGTAAAATTGATTTCACCACTCTCTTATATATATTAAAAGATGATATTTAGATATTTTTCCATATTTTTAAAGCATCCCGAACTAGGCTTTCCCTAAAACCTCCTTTTATATTCGAATCGTTTCTCAGACCGGTCCGACCAAACCCTAAACTTCTAAGCCCAAAATTGGGGTGTTACACATATGATGTTAAGCATGTTATGCTTTTGGAAATGGCATTGTGTTTATGCTTGTAAAATAGTGGATTAATAAGGTTAAATGATTATATTGGCAAGTGATGGAAATCGTTTTTGGTTGTGTTAATCAGATATAGTTAGCCGGCTATAGGATTGGGTGCACCATGAATAAAGTCGCCTTGGATGTCGAGAGGTTGTGATAGTGCCGTAATCTCCATCCAAGTACCCTAACGATTGAGGTTAAGACCACAACGGTGAATGGTTTAATTCCATGTGCGAGTCTTGTGTATGAGTCTCGTACTCTCGTTAGTGGAATTATACAACTACCGATGAGTGATGTTGAGGGGTTGTGATTGTGCCATTAATCTCCATCACGGGTGTTGAGGGGTTGTGATTGTGCCATTGATATCCACCATGTGTAGTCCGGTAGTATGTATGAAGCGTGTAGGACTACGCTTGTAATCCACGTATCTGATTGTGTCTTTTTTTGAAATGGTTTATGGATTATCACTTGCGAGCCAATATAATGTAAATGATTAACGTTAAGCAAGTGATGCTTGTAAATGAATCTAGAATGCATGAGATGCTTGGTAAAGCATGAGCAAAGGTATATTTGTTGTTTTGGGAATGATGCATATGAGCATGTTTTTAGTAAGTGCATTGAGGTCTTGTAAGGACATGTTTTGTGTAAAGGCATGTGTTGAAAAGTGGTGGTTTTTCAATTTGTATGAAATGCATTGATGAATGTTGTTTAGCGATCCTCACTAAGCTTTATGCTTACGCTCATTTGTTTCATTAATGCAGAGAACTAGGTGTTTGAGGCAGCACAAAAGCAAGGAGAATCCAAGCATTTTGATTCAGCAAATTATGTGGCTTTACCTTGGTGTAATAAGAGGCAATGAGTGGGATTTATACTTTTGGATGGTTGAGGATGTTGCTTTATACTTTGAGCATGTTTGGTTGTTGATCCTAGGGTTGTAAATGGCCTTTATGGATTGATTTATGTTTAAATATTGATTTTAGCTTTGTATGGCTTTGGTGGACTAGGGAGCGTGCCTATAGTTTCATTATTTGCATGGTTGATGCTATGCTTTAGCTTTGGCTTATCATGATGATCCTTAATGCTTAATTATGTTGTATGTATGTTGTGGCATGGTTTGGAATGTATTCGAACATGAAAAGATGTGAAAAACCAACATAATCTGCTATTGCAGCACAAGGCGTATCGAAACGCCCTTGCCTGTTTCGGAAGAGAGGCCTAAAATGGCCATGAGGTTTCAGAACGAGTAGGAACGTACCGACACAGTTTTGCTACTGGAAAGGGGTGTTTCGATACGGGTCTCAGAATGCACCCGAGTATCGAAACGGTTAACCTGGTTTCGAAACGATCGTTCCGTTACATGTCTCTGCGTTTCAAAACACTTGACCGTTGAAGTTTGAATTTTAATTGTTTTAGGTTCCTAAAAGATGCTTTTGATCTCATGTTTGAGTTTCATTTGCTATGTCGCTTCCACTGAAATGATTTGCTATTCGCATAGGTTAATAATGTGCATTTAGATAAGATTAAAGGAAAATAGGTCGTTAATCAAGGTTGATATTAGAGCCAGACTAAGAGGGTTACATTTGTTGGTATTAGAGCCAGGTTACGAAAGATTTAGGGATGTTGGTATGAGAAATTGGTATGTGTTGATGTATGTTGTGTGAAAAGCATGCAATTGGTTGAATTTTGAAGCTTATAATATGCTGAATTGATGTGAGTCGAATGTGAAATAAATATGATTATGTGATGATGGTGCAATGTTGTTATGTGCTGTTTTTGGATGATGGAAAGCATGTTGAGCATGATGTTTTATTTTATGCTATGCTATGTTGAGGGAAATTGGGGTGCCCATTGCCTTATTACACTAAACAAATGTTTTTGTAAACTTGGATTCTTGCTTGCATCTGGCATAAATGGTTTGACTTGTTTTTGTTATTATGCCTTGTTTTAAATAGCACTATGGGTTCGAGAAGAGAGCTGAGGTCGAATACTATAGTGCCTACGGCTGAGCAGGGTGACCAGGGTGAGCAAGGGGCTGATGTCCCTCCTAGTGGAAACTTACCTCCTCCGCCACCACTTAGAGGTGGGGAGCAGTTGCAACAAGGACCTGCTGGTCCTGGTTTGGGTGATTTGGCACCATTGGTTCAGGCGATCACCGGAGCATTTCAGGCTGCTGTTGCCGGAGCGCATGTTCAGACTCCTGCAGCTGGGCAGACGAGCTTACCTTTGGAGAGGTTGAGGAGCTTAGGAGCTGTGGAGTTCTATGGTATGTCTCCTGAGGCGTCGGAAGCTTGGTTAGCAAGTACGATCCGTATCATGGATCAGATGGGCTGTAATGATGTGCGCAAGCTGGGAAGTGCAATTTCTTTGTTTCAAGGCGATGCCTACAGCTGGTGGACGACTACCACTACTGATTTGGAACCCAAAGAGCTGGATTGGGAGTATTTTAGAGGTTCCTTTAAGAGGAAGTATCTAGGGGTGAAATACTTAGACGAAAAGAGACGTGAGTTTATGTCGCTGGTTCAGGGCAACCTTTCTGTGGCTGAGTACGAGGTCCAGTTCGTACGCTTGAGCTAGTATGCTCTTGAGCTGATACCTAGTGAGAGGCACCGATGTGATCGCTTCCGGTACGGGCTGGTACAAGAAGTTAAGACGCATATGATGACTGTAGATTATACTGACTTCGATGTTCTTGTGTATCGAGCCAAAGACATCGACCAAAACTTGTGATTGTCGTCTTGAGGTGTTTGTTCTAGCTCTGGGAAGAGAGCAGCTGAGTACAGTTCCGAAGGTGGATGGAACAAAAGAGGTCGAGATAGGAGACATCAGCCTGAGGGGAGGCGTGGTGCTCCGGGTCGAGGTGGTCAGGCCCAGGGAGGTCGTGTGAGATCTAAGCAGCATACATGCTGGACATGTGGTTCGAGGGACCATTTGAGGCGAGATTGTCCTCGAGCGTCTAGAGAGGTCCAAGCTCCTGTTGTGGTGACAGGAAATTCATGTTGGAATTGTGGTTCGGCGGATCACATGAGGAGGGAGTGTCCCTTGTTGGCTGGTGAAGGCCAAGGACGTGCTCCTGTAGTAGCTGCACCTCAGAGAGGCCGTGGGCGCGGTCGTGGGAACTTTCAGAGGAGATACGAGAGGCAACGAGGTATTGCTCATGTAGTGGGCGTTCGACCTGAGGGAGGTGGACCAACGAGGGTTTATGCTCAGCGCGAGGAGCGCAATGATACCGATGTCATCGTAGGTACTTTTTTTCTTCAGTCTTTATCTTTGCTGGCTTTGATTGATTCTAGAACCACATATTCTTATATTTTGAGTGAGTATGCGCATTTTCTTGATATACATGTTGAAATGCTTGAAGTAGGAATGCAAGTGACTAGTTCTTTTGGTGAGACTGTAGTCACTAGGAAGTTGTATAGGAGATGCCCTTTATATGTGCAAGGACGTGTTTTTCTTGTGAATTTGATGGAGTTACCCTTCTACAGTTTCGCCGTAATCCTTGGTATGGATTGGTTGACAGAGCATGGAGCGGTGGTCGACTTTGATGTCAAAAGGGTGACCCTAAAGCTGGCCGATGATTATGAAGTGGTGGTGGTAGGCGAGAATGTAAAATTCTTGTTAAATGTGGTTTCAGTTTTAGAAGCAAACCGAATGATGAAAATGGGTTGTGAGGCATATCTTGCTTATATGATAAATCCTGGCACCAAGGATGTGCGTGTGCAGGACATCCAAACTGTTCGCCATTTTCTGGGTGTCTTTCTGGAAGAATTGTCTGGGTTGCCACCAAATAGGGAAGTTGAGTTTGGTATCAAGTTGTACAAGGATACAACTCCGGTGTCCATTGCACCTTATCGTATGGCACCTAAAGAGCTGAAAGAGTTGAAAATGCAATTGCAGGAGTTGTTGGATCGAGGTTTCATCCAGCCGAGTGTGTCACCTTGGGGTGCACCGGTCTTGATTGTAAAGAAGAAAGATAGGACAATGCGGATGGGCATAGATTATCGGCAACTGAACAAGTTGACGATAAAGAACAAGTATCCCTTACCTAGAATTGATGATCTCTTTGATCATTTCCGGGGAGCCTCAATGTTTTCTAAGATAGGCTTGAGGTCGGGGTATTATCAGTTGAAAGTGAAGGATGTGGACGTACCTAAAAAACCTTTTCGGATGAGGTATGGACATTATGAATTTTTGGTGATGTCGTTTGGTTTGACCAACGCACTTGCTGCTTTCATGGACATGATTTAATCGAGTTTTCCATGAATTCTTGGATCAGTTTGTGGTGGTGTTCATTGATGATATCCTTGTGTATTCACGTACCGAAGAAGATCATGACAGACACTTGAGAATTGTTTTGCAAGCGTTGTTAGAGAATTAGTTGTATGCCAAGTTAAGTAAGTGCGAGTTTTGGCTTAGGGAAGCGGTCTTCCTTGGGCATGTTGTGTTCGATGAGGGTATTCGCGTTGATTCGTATACGGTGGAGGCTGTGATGGGTGGGAAGGTACCTAAGTCAGTGACGGAGGTGTGAAGTTTTCTTGGTTTAGCTGGGTATTACCGTAGATTCATTGAGGGTTTCTCGAAGTTAGCTGCACCGTTAACCAAGTTGTTGCAGAAGAATGTTCGCTTTGAGTGGATTGATGCAAGGCAACAAGCTTTTGAAAAGTTGAAGGAAGCTTTGACGCAAGATCTTGTCTTGATTCAGCCTGAGTCTGGTAAGGAGTTTGTAGTCTATAGCGATGCGTCCATTGTTGGTTTGGCTACGTATTGATGCAGGAGGGTAAAGTAGTGGCCTATGCATCTAGGCAGTTGAAGGTGCATGGGAGAAACTACTCTACTCATGATCTTGAGCTTGCGGCTGTGGTGTTTGCCTTGAAGATTTAGAGGCATTACCTGTATGGTGAGAAGTGTGTTGTGTTCACGGATCATAAGATCTTGAAGTGTCTTATGTCTCAAAAGGAGTTGAATCTTAGGCAGCGTCGCTGGGTAGAGTTGCTAAAAGATTATGATCCGACGATTGAATACCACCCGAGCAAGGCTAATGTTGTGGTCGATGCTTTGAGCTGGAAAGTGGCTGTAGAATTGAGGGCAATGTTTGCTCGCTGGAGCATTTCGCGTGATGGTGGTCTTATCGCTGAATTGCAAGTTAAACCATCTCTAATTTCGTTGATCAAAGAGAAGTAGTTGTTAGATGATTCTCTTGTTCCTCATGTTCAGGATCTTGCGGAGGGTAGACCTTTAGATTTCAGCTTTAGTGATGATGGTGTTCTGTGCTTTGGGAGTCGAATAGTGGTGCCAGATGATGTTGAGTTGAGGCGCACTATCATGACTGAAGCTCACATTAGTCCTTTTGCTATGCACCCTGGTAGTACAAAGATGTATCGTGATTTGAAAGATGAGTACTACTGGGTGGGGTTGAAAAAGGATGTGGCAGAGTTTGTTAGTAAGTGTATGGTGTGTCAGCGAGTGAAGGCTGAACATCAGGTTCCTTCTTGGTTGTTGCAACCTTTGAGGATCCCAGAATTGAAGTGGGAGAGAATCACCATGGATTTTGTGTCTGGATTGCCTTTGTCACCGTCAAAGAAGAATTCAATTTGGGGTGATTGTAGACCGGCTCCAGAAGTGTGCACATTTTCTACCTGTGCATACTATGTATACCTTGGATAAGCTGGCTGAATTGTACATTGCTGAGATTGCGCGGTTCCACAGTGTTCCAAAGTCTATAGTGTCGGATAGGGATCCGAGGTTTACAGCGCAATTTTGGGAATGTTTACATCAAGCCTTGGGTACACGGTTGAATTTCAATACTTCTTCTCATCCTTAGACGGATGGACAATCAGAACGCGTGATCCAAGTGCTTGAGGACATGTTGCGGTGCTGTGTGATAGATTTTTAGGGTTCTTGGAAGAAGCACTTGTCGTTGGTTGAGTTTGCATATAATAACAGTTACCGGACGAGTATTCAAATGGCTTCATACGAGGCTTTGTATGGGAGACGTTGTAGAACCCTCTCTGTTGGGCAGAAGCTCGGCAAAAGTTGATCTCGATACCAGCTATGCTAAAGGGAACCACCGAGAAGATGAAGCTCATTTGTGAGTGTTTGAAAGCATCATCGGATAGGGAAAAGTCTTGTGGGGATCTAAAACGTAAAGAGATTGAGTTCGTGGTTGGCGAACGTGTGTTCTTGAAAGTGTCGCCTTGGAAAAAGATGATGAGATTTGGGCATAAGGGTAATCTTAGCCTAAGGTTCATAAGACCTTACGAGATTGTAGAGCGTATTGGTTCTGTGGCATATTAGTTGAGATTGCCTGCGAAGTTGGAAAAGATACACGATGTGTTTCATGTCTCTATGTTACGGAGGTATAGATTGGATCCTTCGCATGCGATGCCTGTTGAGGAGATAGAGTTGAATCTAGATCTGTCGTATGATGAGGAACCGGTGAGAGTTCTGGATGTGAGTAGTAAATTTCTTTGTGGCAAGACGATAGAGCTCGTGAAGGTGTTGTGGCGACACTGAGGAGTTGAGGAGACCACGTGGGAAAGCAAGGCGGACACGCTGAAGTAGTTTCCGCACCTTTTTACATCAAGTAAAATTTCGAGGACGAAATTTCCGAAGTGGGGGAGAGTTGTAACGCCCTGATTTTGGGCCTAGTTGTTTTAGACATCAGACCGGTCGAGAACGGTTAGAATCATGTACGGTGATTTAAGGAAATCAAGGATCGGAATAAGATAAAAATGTGGTAAAAATTTATAAAATCCTCTAAAAATAAGTTTAAGAGGTTGGTCAAGTCAATTTTACAAAAAAATGAGTTTCGGAAATGGGACATTTTGAATAGTGACAAAATTGTAAAGTTTCTAAACTGTGGAGAATGTGATTTTTGAAGAAGAAGCCAAATTCTTAGAATCTATAGGGAGCTTTATGGCAATTTAGCCTTTCCTTAATATGACATGAGTTTTAAATAGCTTTTAATTAAATGGCTTTAATTGATTTTATTTTAATTAATTAAAATAGGTAGTTAATGTGAGATCCTATTACGTAACTACCATTTCCTCTTCATTTTCAGCCAAACACTATTTTCATTCTTTTCTCTCTAGAATTTTTTTCTCCCAAACACTCTCCTAACATTTCCTAATCAATTTTCAAGAAATTCTTTCAAGTTCTTTAAGATTTAGACAAGGAAAACTTGTCATTCATTGAGGGAAGCAAGGATTGGAGGTAAATCTCATTCTCAACCTCTAATCAAAATTCTTTATTGAAATTCCCAAGATATTTTGCTTCTAATTACTATTTTTGGTTGAGTTTTTGTTATAGTTTTGATTGAAGATCAAAATCTTGTAAAAATGTGGTTGAAATCTTAATTTTCGGACTTGTTGAGTTAAGCTCTGTTTTGGATTGATTTTAATTGAGTTCTAAGTTTATTATTATGTTGAAATTGAGTTTTGATAACATAGATACTGAAATCCTTGAGGTCCTTGAGTTTCTTGTTAGTTTTAAGTGAGTTTTTGAGGTGAAATGGTGGAATCTTGCTTGGTGGAGGTATACGGTTGGGTTATGTTGTTTATTAGATGTGTTTTGATGTTTATAATGGTTTGGAAGTGATGTATGTTGCTGGGCTTGGTTGAGGAATTAATCGATTGAGTTTCGATTATTTTGGATAGGTAATTTGGTGTAGTTTGGGTGAGCAACGAGTTTGTGAATTGTTGCTGGTGTTGAAATGAATTTTAATGCATTTAGATCTCTGTTTTGGTGATGTTAAAACATGGGATCTTGATCCGGAAGCAAACGAAGTGTTGTTGAAGGCTTCAAAAAGGCAATTTGCGTGTCGGCGAGCATGGCTTCGCGTATCGGTGAGTGGAAATGCAATTTCCTGCTTTGTAACGCTGTGAGCGTGGTCTTGGGAGCTTAGTGTAAGTTTGAAACACTTAGCTAAGCTCAAGAGTAAGTGGTTCGAAAGTTTCTCTCGGAAATGTGCTATGTGTCGATGAAAATGTACTTGTGATAATTATGATTTTGATTACTATTTTAAAGCATGATTAAGCATGGTTAAATGCTAGTTTTTAATGCCATTGTGTTAAGGATGCACTAGGTAAGTGATCCTTGGTATTCATGTGATAAATGCATATGATGTTAAGCATGTTATGCTTGTGGAAATGGCATTGTGTTTATGCTTGTAAAACAGTGGATCAATGAGGTTAAATGATTATATTGGCAAGTAATGGAAATGGTTTTTGGTTGTGTTAATCGAATATTGTTAGCCGCCTATAGGTTTGGGTGCACCGTGAATAAAGTCTGCTTGGATGTCGAGGGGTTGTGATAGTGCCTTAATCTCCATCCAAGTACCCTAACGATTAAGGTAAAGACCACAACGGTGAATGGTTTAATTCCGCGTGTGAGTCTTGTGTATGAGTCTCGTACTCTCGGTAGTAGAATTATACAACTACCGATGAGTGATGTTGAGGGGTTGGGACTGTGCCATTAATCTCCATTACGGGTGTTGAGGGGTTGTGATTGTGCCATTGATCTCCACCTTGTGTAGTTCGGTAGTTTGTATGAAGCGCGTGGGACAACGCTTGTAATCCGTGTATCTGATTGTGTCTTTTGTTGAAATGGTTTATGGATTATCACTTGCGATCCAATATAATGTAAATGATTAACGTTAAGCATGTGATGCTTGTAAATGAATCTAGAATGCATGAGATGCTTGGTAAAGCATGAGCAAAGGTTTATTTGTTGTTTTGGGAATGATGCATATGAACATATTTTTAGTAAGTTCATTGAAGTCTTGTGAGGACATGTTTTGTGTAAAGGCATGTGTTGAAAAGTGGTGGTTTTGCAATTTGTATGAAATGCATTGATGAATGTTGTTTAGCGATCCTCACTAAGCTTTATGCTTACGCTCATTTGTTTTATCAATGTAGAGAACTAGGTGTTTGAGGCAGCACAAAAGCAAGGAGAATCCAAGCATTTTTATTTCGCAAAGTATGTGGCTTTACCTTGGTGTAATAAAAGGCAATGGGTGGGATTTATACTTTTGGATGGTTGAGGATGTTGCTTCTTACTTTGAGCATGTTTGGTTGTTAGTCCTTGGGTAGTAAATGGCCTTTCTAGATTGATATATGTTTAAATGTTGATTTTAGCTTTGTATGGCTTTGGTGGACTAGGGAGCATGTCTATAGTTTCATTATTTGCATGGTTGATGCTATGCTTTAGCTTTGGCTTATCATGATGATCCTTAATGCTTAAATATGTTGTATGTATGTTATGGCATGGTTTGGAATGTTTTCGAACATGAAAAGATGTGAAAAACCAGCATCATCTGCTGTTGCAGGGCAAGGCGTATCGGAACGCCCTTGCCTGTTTCAGAATAGAGGCCTGAAATGTCCACGAGGTTTCGGAACGGGTAGGAACGTACGAAACGGTTTTGCCACTGGAAAAGGGTGTTTCGATACGGGTCTCGGAACGCACCCGAGTATCGAAACGGTCAACCTGGTTTCGGAATGACCGTTCCGAAACAGGTCTCTGCTTTTCGAAACACCTGACCGTTGAAGTTTGAATTTGAATTTGTTTTAGGTCCCTAAAAGATGTTTCTATGCTTTTGAACTGTGTCTCTTTCGATGAAATGATTTGCTATTCGCATAGGTGAATAATGTGCATTTAGATAAGATAAAAGGAAATAAGGGTCGTTAATCAAGGTTGACTTTGGTTGCCCCCGTGTAATCTTCGTAGTTCGGGTTGGGCGTCTAGGCCGGACTAAGGGGGTTACAAAATCCACAAAAGGAGGGACAAATTTCAAGGTTAATGTGCAACGACTAAAGCACTATACAAGGGACTCTGCCATTAAAGAACATGAAGTATTCACATTGATGGATGCCCACCCCACTGTGACATAACCTTCTCTTGTCCGTCATTTACTGTTTTAGTAGGAGTAGAATTTAGGATTAGGTTTTATTTGTTTTAATTTTTCTTCATTCCCGACTCACAAACAATTCTGCAAGTACAAACCCAAGAACCGCAAAGCACAAAGCAACAATGCCAAGCTCGCTGCCATCACCCGCCAATAGCAGCAACCTCAAAAGTCTTCCCTTTTTCTTAGTTTAATTTAGTTTATTATTTTGATATTTTGTGCATTGAGGGCAATGCCCATCTCGAGCTTGGGGGGTTAGCTCCCGCATCATTAGTTGCATTTTCAGGTTGCATTGTATTTGCCTTAGTAATAATTGGAAAAGAAAAATTTGTTATGTCTTGTGCCTATGATAGAATAGCCGATCAATTTAATTTTACACCTAACTAAAAATGAACTTAATCTTGGGGAGAAGTATGAAATATGACTTGTATTTTTTCTTTTTGCCTAAAAATGTTAAACACCTCTATTACTTGCTGATTGTGTTAGAATATTTGATGAGCATTGCTTGATTGTTTTTAGAATTATTTGCAAAATTCTAACGATGATTGTAGGTAGCCGCCGAGGCAAGAAAAAGAAACAGAAAAATGAAGTACTGCCACGACAGCAAAATCAAAAACAAAGAACAATGATGTCTTGCCCTAGAGGTGCCCGCAATAGGCACTAGGAAGAATCATGTGCGAGGACACTCCGGTGCTATCAAAGTCCATGAATCTGAAAGTCTTAAAGTGACAGACAAATTAACATGAGTGAATGAAAGCCTTCGTAGGATGACTCTACTCCAAGGGTTTGGGGTTTTGTAGTTTGCTCCTATCTCAATTTCAGACCTAGAAGAGTAGTTGTGATAAGCTGAAGCCCTCACTGCCATGCTTAAAAATATTATGCTTAACTGTGCTGCCTCGACAGCAACCTTTAATTCACAGCAGCATCTTTGTTTAATTATTTGTTCTGCATAATCAGTCTGTTTACAGACATACACACACCACACATGCATTAGAAATTTAATTCTAAGTTATTTTCTTGCTTATTTCCCTTCACTAACGTAATATAGGTGCCACGGCCTTGAGGCATAAAATCAAGTTAAAAACAAGTTTTTCCTTCTAATTATTATTAGAGAAAGTATTTTAGGTTGCATTGCTTGAGGACAAGCAATAGTTCGAGTTTGGGGGTGTGTAAAGTGTCCACAAGTCCTATATTTCATACACATTTAACCTCTTATTATTACTGTTTTAAGCATACTTTAGGCATAAGTAGGTGCATACATGGCATTTTACAGCATTTCTTCATTCTGCCTTGTTTTTATAAATTAACATTTATTTGGTAAACAAGAGATACTGTTTTAGAGTATTTTTGTATTTAGGTAATAAAGGTTGAAAGAAAGAACCGAGGAGCTGAGGACACAAGGATGAGGAACAAAACTAGGAGTTGTACTGATGCAGTTCCAGCTTAAGACAAGTTGCTGCCGAGTAGAGTTGTCGCCGACCTTGCTGCCCATGGCAGCTGACTATGGAAGTTGGAGAACTAGAGCATGATCTGTAGAGCTAAAAACCCTGATTCTATCGTCGGTATCCATTTTATTTTCCGACGTCTGAAGGAGCAGCCAGAGCCGCCGAAGAAAAAATCTCAAGGTTACTTACTGGCTAAGGCAAACGAGATAAAGTCCATATTCCACGCAAAGAAGTCAGAGTTTAAAGTCATATTAAAGATTGAAAGCTACGTTCGAGGACTTCTACTTTACGGAGGACTTAACCTAGTCATTAGTCTATAAATACTCATTGTACTCCTAGTTCAAATCATCTTAGGTTTTCTATAGACTTTGCTAGTGTTCTTTGCCACCGCCATGTTCTAAACTCCACTTGGGTTAGGGTTATGTTAAAAATTAAGTTGTGAAACTAGTGTTTTAGGATTTGAGTTGTTTTCTATAATAAAATATTCCAAGTTTGCTTAATCTTTGCACTTCATTCTTTTAATTAGTCTACACCAGTCAGTTGAGAGAATCCATTTTTCGGGCATGAAAGTGTAAGGCTCACGAAAGGGTTAAGCACGGTCACAAAATGTTGGGGGAGTGACTAACTTTGTTCCTAACTAGTTCACAAGTTTCAGCGGCTAAAAGGGATCACCAATCGAGTTGACTAGTCTGTGTTAGGTTTACGCTGAGATCGCTAGGTATTGCCTACGTCACGCTAGCTTTCGAGCATCCTTGCCAAGAAATAGGAAGGATCACTGTTGACTATCCCGCCGAACTTGGAGTATCTGCTAGATCTGCCGCCGAGACATTTTTCCGTTCCACCTGCCGAGACATCGAAAGTTGCAGGGGTAGTGACCTGCTGTGGCTGCATGACAGAGTCGTAGCCTGCCGCCCACCATACTCGCCGAGGCAACATATCATGGCATCACAAAACAACTTAGTCCTTTTACAACGCAGTTTTCACACTAAGTGGCAGCATAACCCTGCCTACTCCATCAATCTGATTCACCTTTATTATTATTTGTGTTTTCATTTACTTTTTATCTCAACAACCAATTCACTTGTGTTTTTATATTACCATTGTGCAGGGACTACAAAACGAACCGAACTGTCCAATCCTCGTGGGATTCGACATATTTTATACTATAACTTGACAGGAGTGTGCACTTGCGTTCTCACAAAAAAGGGAACACCTACACACCCTACAACCTGTCACGACAGTTGCCTCAACAACAGAATGCAAACACCTCTTCCTTAGAATCTACCATGCATACTTTCATATCCCGTACGAATGATTTTATTTCTAATACGAATAAATTTATTGAAAAAACTGAATATTTCATGTACAGGACAAAAAGCAGGATGAACAGCCAAGAAGCAACGATAAAAAATCTAGAGACTGAGTTCAGAAAGTTTGCTCAGGTTATTAGTACTAGCCCAATGGGCGGATTACCTAGTGACACTGAAATAGCGAAAGGGAAATCTCTTGAACAGTGGAAAGCTATAACAACTAGAAGCGTGATAACACTACAGAACCCATCCTTGCCTAATGCAAGAGAAATAGCACCTGTCGAACCAGTTCAAGCCGCCAGACGATCTGCCGCAGCTACACCAGACGAAAGCAACAAGGAACTATAACAAGAACTTGCATATGACACCATGAATGAACGGCCAGATTCTGAACCAGTTACCTTTCCCCATAATAGGATGCCCAGCAAAGCCAAAACTGTCAGCCCCGCACCTCCACCACCATTTCAACAAAGATTGAAGAAACATAAACAAGAGATGCAATATAAAAAATTTCTTGGGCGTTCTAAAGCAAGTCAAAATCAATCTTCCACTGGTCAAATTGATTGAAAAAATGCCCAGCTATGCCAATTTCTTAAAATATATGGTATCCAAGAGAAAAAGGATCGGGGAATTTAAAACAGTGGCAGTGACGGAAGGATGCATGGCCATGCTGCACAATATGACGCTGCCCAAACAGAAAGATTCGGGAAGCTTCATAATTCCTTGCAAACTAGGCAACAACCACTCCATATGAGCTCTATGTGATTTAGGGGCGAACGTCAACTTAATGCCCAAATCTGTCTTCTAGAAACTAGGAATACGAGACGCCCGTCCAACAACAATAATGCTCCAGCTGGTTGATAGAACATACGTACAACCGGAAGGAAAAACTAAGGACATCCTGGTAAAGGTGGACAAATTTATTTTCCTTGCCGATTTTCTGGTACTAGACTGTGAAGCAAATGAAAAGGCACCAATAATCATGGGGCGACCATTCCTTGCAACGAGCATAACACTAATTGATATGGGAAAATGTTAACTTACGATGAGGGTAGATGACCAAAAAGTAAAGTTGAATGTCTTCCAATCCATGAGACAAGCTGAGGATTCAGAAGAATTCCATCTAATGGAAGCCATCTCAGAGTTCAACTTTGTAGTCAACAGACCTTGCCTACAGCAAGACTGCCCAGGCAGCAACCTCAGTAGCCATCTCAGCAGCCATTTAGAAACCTACCCAGAAGATGAACAACGCAATGAGTGGACAGAGCATGAATTGGAGGAACAGGAAGAAGCATACTGGATATCAAACAAGCCAGGTAAGTACTTTGAACCACTAAATTTCACAGAAAAGGGGGGGGAATGTTCAAACCATCCACCGAACAACCTCCCACTCTTGAGTTAAAAGTCTTACCTGCACAACTTAAGTATGTTTTTCCTGGGACCCAATGGTACACTGCTAGTAATAATTTCTTCCAAGCTGCAGCCTAGATAGGAACAATAACTGACAACACTGTTGTGGCATCATAAGAAGGCAATAGGCTGGACCATTATAGATATAAAAAGAATAAGCCCGACCATTTGCATGCACAAAATCCAGCTCAAGCAGGACCAAAAGCCAACTGTATATGTCTAGAAGAGATTAAATGATGACATGAGAGAAGTTGTCAAAAAGAAGATCATCAAATGGTTAGACGTTGGTATCATATATCCTATCTCAAACAGTGAATGGGTAAGCCCGATACAATGTGTGCCAAAGAAAGGTGGCATAACTGTAGTAAGCAATGACAATAACGAGTTAATACCAACTAGAATAGTAACTGGTTGGATAATATGCATGGATTACCACAAGTTAAATAAATTAACAAAAAAGGATCACTTTCCATTACCTTTTATTGATCAAATGCTTAACCGCCTTGCTGGCAAACCCTTCTATTACTTTTTGGATGGATATTCAGGTTATAACCAGATCGCCATCGCACCAGAAAACCAGGCCAAAACAACATTCACCTACCCATATGTCATTTATGCTTTTCAAAGAATGTCATTTAGTTTATGCAACGCCCCTGCCACATTCTAGCGATGCATGATGGCTATCTTCTCTAACATGATAGAGAACTTCATGGAAATATTTATAGATGACTTCTCTGTCTTCGGCAGTGTAGAGTGTCCGTGAGTTCTATATTTTGTACATATTCATGCCCATATAATTGTTGTTCTTAAGCTTCTTTAGGCATATTTAGGTGCATTACATGCATTATAATAGTATCTTCTCTTATACCATGGTTTTACCGAAAAAGACAAGAAAGCTGGAATTAAAGGAATTATACCGAAGCAGCTCAAGATGCCGCCAAGTGCTGCCCGAGCAGAAGTTACACCGACTTAGCCAAGATGGGTTGTGATTTCAAGAAGACAATTTCCTAAGCCCAATGAGCCCAGTCTTGCGAATTCCTGAAGCCTGTAGCGGTCGGTAGAATTAATTCAAGATCGATAAGTTGGAGCACTTATCTTTACTTGCAGAAGAAGGCAACGTCCAAAGAGTCTGTATTTAAAGTATAAAGGAGTCTGTATTTAATGCAATTTACTTTTAGAACTCCTACTTCAAAGAGGACTCAAATTTAGGTCATGAGCCCTATATATACTCGTTGTATGTAAGGTACAGGGGCATGTCGTGAGGGAATCGACGACATCTGCCGATGAGAGTGAAGATGGGGGGTTAGCTAGATAAGTTGGAGTGTTGGGGGTCATGGCTCAACTCTCCTATGGTTTAGGCGCGTGTATGTAAAGTAGTTTGATGGAAACGGTTGTATAGTTTTGAGTTGCTTTCAATAAAGTTCTGAGTTTGCTTAATCCATGCTTCTTGTTCGCTCAATTAGTCTACACCATTCAATTGAAGAGAAAATCCATTTTTAGGACTCGAAAGTGCAAGGCTAACGAAAGGGTTAAGCACGGTCGCAACTCACAAAGGCGTGACTAACTTGGTTACACACTAGTCCACAAGTTTCAGCGGCTAAAAGGGATTTCCAACTGAGTTGTCTAATTTGGTTCCACACTAGTCCTCAAGTTAAGCAATCTCGAGCATCCTAACCTAGAAATAAGAGGGATCACTGCCGACTATCCTTCCGAACTTGGAATGTCGACCTCAATGGGAAGTACCGCCTCTGTCCCGTAGACCAAAGAGTAAGGTGTTGCCCCACTTGAGGTTCATATTGAAGTTCGATATGCAAACAATGTGAAGGTTAGTTTCTCATGCCAATATTTGTAAGTTTATGTTGTCTTCGATATGATCTTCTTGAAGTTCTCATTGGCTGCCTCCACTGCCCCATTCATCTTAGGGCGGTAAGTCACAGAATTGTGATGAATGATTTTGAATTGCTCACATGCTTTCGTTATCACTTTGTTGTTGAAGTTGGTGGCATTATCAGTGACGATTCTTTCTGTCAAACCATACCGACAAATTATCTCTTTCTTCAAGAACTTGCAAACTGTCATTCTTGTGATGTTGGCATAAGAAGCTGCTTCTACCCACTTAGTAAAATAGTCTATGGCCACAAGAATGAAATAGTGTCCATTAGAAGCTTTAGGGTGGATCTGCCTGATAACATCCATACCCCAGATAGCAAAAGGCCATGGCGAATTAATTGTATGAAAAGGTGTTGATAGAGAATAAATCTTGTCAACATATATCTGACACTTATGACACTTCTTGGCATATTTAATGCAATCTCCTTCCATGGTTGTCCAATAATAGTCATATCTCATGATTTTCCTAGCTATCGAGAATCCATTGGCATGTGTTCCACATACTCCGTTGTGCACTTCTTCCATGATGTTCTTTGCTTCATTGACATTGACACATCTTAATAGGATCTGATATTTTCCCCTTTTATAAAGAATCTCTCCATCGAGCACGTATCCTGAAGCCATCCTTCTAATAGTTATTTTGTCATTGTCATTTTCCCCAAGGGGATAAGTTTTATCGCAATGTAGTGCAAGTGTACACGACGCAAGTTGTAAAGTGATACTTGGAGTATCGGATATCGTCTCTATAGGGACTGGAAATAGCTTTATCCTATAGTTGTTGCACGAGAAAGAGAAATAGTTTAAATTGTTTGGAAGGTAAAATTAAAGAATAATGAATATAAAAGAATAAAGATTCAGGTTTAAGAGATATGCCGGTATTGATTTGCTCGGTAGTGCAGGTGTTGCAGTGAAGAGAAATTCATGTTCTGTCGTCGTCCCTGTCGCGGCAGCACTTGTCACGGCAGAAGTCTGATGTTGTCGCGGCAGCGATCACACAACTCTGCACTTCAAGCTTGGCAAGAATCTCTGCTATGACTTTTCCTATCCCTAGGTCTAAGTACTGTTGATGAACACTTCTTGGATGATACCTCCCGGCGTGAATCAAAGGGTGAACACCAAAGTTGTTGAATTCTTCCTTAGCCACTTAACCCCGTCCTATCCCTAAGTCTAAGATAGTTCAACCATAAACTGGAGAACCAGCACTTATTCCTTTCGTATACTTAACTCTCTCGATATTAAGTAAATGAATAATCTTACAATGCTCTCTCGATACTCTTGCAAGATGTTGAAACCAGAATAAGCAAACTTAAAGTTTTATTTTATTGAATAGAAAATTCCTAAACAGTACAATGCTTGCAATTACTTTACAGAATCAACCCTTAGCCCTAGGGGGAGTTTTAGAACATGATGAGAGGGGGAAACGACAAGGGTTTAGGGGAAGACGGCTAGAGATGAGATATCCTTCCCTAGGTCGAATTACATGCCTTTATATAGGCCTTGGGTTCAAGTTTTCTAATAAGGTAAGAATACAAGTTCAAACTAAAGTATAACTCTATTGGAGATTAAATCTTTTGAGTAGATGCCTTCAATTCGTCCTCTTTTCTTGATTTGGGTTTCTTCCTTGAACTTTGGGCTTGGCCTTCATTATGCTCCAGGGCTCAGAAAAATATAGGAGTGGTCCACGAAAAAACCGACTTAAATTCCTCTATCTGTCGGGCTCCAGTTCACTTTTCCCTTCTACCAACGCTGTCGTCATGGCTGCCACGACATCATCTTACTTCTTGACTCCAGCCATGTGTTCCAGCTCTGCTCCTTCGCTGTCCTGAGTCTGCCACAGCAGATACCTGCAAAAGTAGCCAAAATCAATAGCAACTGTGCTATTTCATTTAATTGTGATGTATATGCAAAACTTTACCTAAATGCAATGAATTATGCTTGAATGCAACAGAAATATGGGTTAAATAAGGGGTAAAATATAGAGCTTTTACACACTCAACACACCCCCAAACTCAAGTTCTTGCTTGCCCTCAAGCAAATATAACCTAATTAAATTTAAAAATCTTTTTGTTTGGCTTAATTCATTGAACTTTTCATTACCTACCACCCATGCCTTATCACGAGCAATACCTTGTCGGACGTTGCTGGATTTATTCGGAACCAGGCTATAGGTCTCATGTAGTGTGTGCATATTTTGTGATTAAATATGTGCCTAGACTCTTTTAGTTTACTAGAATAGTTAAGCTACTTACTTGAATTTTTCTGCCAAATTTCATTTTCTTGAAGGCAATTCTTAGGCTCCTTTAGTTTTTCTGAATTAGACTCGGTGTTTTTCTTATTTTAGGTTGACAAGAGCCTGTTTTTGGGCACCTCTAGCTAACTTCCTAGAGCCGGTATTAGGCACCTCTAGGGTATTGAGTCTAAGTTTTCCTTTTCTTATTTTCTTTTCCTAGAGCTAGTGTTAGGCACCTCTAGGGGCAACTCAAGTGGTTAAGCTTTCCTACTCTAGTTTACCAGTAGAAGTCTAGACAACATAAGAGTCACAAAGGGTGTTTAAAGATCAGAACTATAGCAAGGCTCTAAACTGTTCCTAAAAACATCCTAAAGGCCCTGCCACGACAGAGTATATCGCAGCAGGTAAGTTCAGTTCAAAGACTTAAGCCAAATATTATATATATATATATATATATATTTAAGCAAAAATAAACTAAATAATAACTAATACTTGAACACAATTTAAAGACACAACTTAACACTTCATTACTAGAGGGATGCCACCTCCAAACTTAAGGGTTGCATTGCCCTCAATGCATGACAACATAGAAAATAAAGAAAAGAAAAACAAAGTACATCACAAAATAAATAAAACAGCAGAGACAGCAAATATAAGATAGAAACTTAAGTTGAGGAGCTGTCATCGCTGTTGCTGCTGATCTGAAGCTGTCGGCGGGCGGGGACTTTCATGGCAGGTGCCGGTAGTGTGCTGGGAGAGGCTGATGTTGTCTTCTTTTTGGCTTCCCTTGGTGGTTGGACACGGGTTGGTGAGATGTGTGGGGGCTTGTCTAGAACTTGTACCTCATCATTGGAGCTGCTGCTGGCAGATCTGCCCTGGCCGGAGGGTCCTTCGCCAGCCTTGTTGGGCTTCTGTCTTTTCATTGGCGTGAAGTCCTTGGAGTGGTTCCGGGCAACTGAGGGCTCCCCGTTAGAATCTTGCCAGATGGACGATGAGGAGAATCCTTCAAAATAGTCTTCGTTGAGTTCTGGCAGGGGCTCCTTTATTTTCTCGCCTCTGGCAGTGGCAGTGTGGATGCCGCCTTCAGCTGTCGTGGCCGGTGTAGGTGTAGAGGCAGCAAAATATTGTTCTGGGAACGAGGGGAACGATACATGTGTAAAATTTAAATCATTATGAATAAAATTTATCGTTGATGTCGTGAAGTCCCTCATGTAGTTCATCAGAACAAGCTGCCTTTCCTCCATTCTTTTCAATGTCAACAGAATCTGGGCTGAGGTATCCAGTGCGGCTGCCGTCTGCTGCTGCTCTACTGCGGCAGGTTATGGGTGACTGGGACATGCCGTCTGCTCTGCTGTGGTAGAAGGGTTTAAGTAGGAGAGTGGGGTGGCAGCCTTTAGCTCCATGAGGCTGAAGATGTTTCACTCCGTCCACCCTTTCCCTCAGACTTTTAAGTCTTCAGCAATTTCTGGTACGCTGTGGCCACGGCATATGGTGGTGATGAGGTATGGGAAGACAAGGGGTCACGATGGTCGGAGGGCGCATTCGAGAATTCCATCCCTTATGTATCGGCCGACATTGATCGATCTTTCATTTAAAATTGAATGTATAAGGGCTAACCTTGGTCGGTCGACGATAGTGTTGTGGGAGGATGGCATAATGCGCTTCTTCACAAAATGATTCCACAATTTGTCTTGTGGAGTCAATTGAGTTCTTTTCACCGTCCATCGATGCTTTGGGTCGGTGTTCCATTATGTCCCCTCCTCAGTCAGCTCTGCCATCACCGCCTCGTAGTCTGCCAGCGACAAACTATTGACAAATATCTTGTGGGCGTCCTTCTTTTTATTGACATAAAGGTTGTAGAGGGTGTTGATGTAAGAAGGCTCAAAAGAAAGTTGTTTACCTCGAACTGTCACGGTCGTAGTGTCTTTGCTGTCGACAACAATATAGAATTCCCTTACGAGTGTGATGTTCATTTCTTCTGGCTGGGCAGCAAACTGCTGCCATTTCAGGGCATGGATCTTTCTTGCGATGAAACTTTCGAGGCTGAGGTCTCCCGTGGGTTCGGTGTAGAGAAACCCCCTTTCTTCCCACATCTCCCTCTTCTGATAGGAGCGGTAGTATCTTGCGGCGGAGTCGGTGGAAGCGAAGTGGTCTGGGATGGCACTACGACATGGATTTCTTAATGATGCGGCAGAACTGGAGGCAGCACTTCTACGAGTTTGTCTGCTAGTCATCTATGCAAGGACTGTGGAAAATATAAAGAAAATTTTGAGATCTAGAGGAAACAAGTTGAGAGAATAAGAGTTAGGTGAAAAATGAATAGTGAATGGGGGTTTATATAGATGGCTGATTTTCTGCCTGTTCGAGCTGTAACGGCAGGCGCGAATAATGGGACAAGCTGTTACGCGGTTTCTAATGCGTTTGTCACATATTTCCATGTCTGTTGCGCATCTGTTATGCGTTTGCGTGTCTGTCACGACAGCTTGGTGACAGTCTTTATTTTCTGTGTCTGTCGCAACAACTGATGACAAGCTGTGATGACAGACTCATTCGTTGGGCTTTTTGGGATGTTGTTTATATGGTGGGCTTATTCACTTCTTCTCTTCTTCTTGTTTCCTTTATTTCCTAAAAAATATTAGTTCCTAAAATAAATAAATCTTAATTCCTAATAAATAAATAAAATAAAATAACTAAGTTAAATTAGGGATGCCTTGAGGGGCATCTTCTAAAGTAACTACTTCCTACATCATTGGGGCTTCACTCCCCTGATAATGCTTGAGTCTCTTTCTATTGACTTTGAACTGTGCTCGTCCTTTAAGGATTTGATTGTGATGGCACCATGGGGGAAAACCTGGATAACTTGAAAAGGGCCAGACCATCTAGATTTAAGCTTTCCTGGAAAAAGTTTTAACCCAGAGTTAAACAACAACACCTGCTACCCTGGGCAGAACTGTCATTGCTCAGTAGTGTAGGTATTGCTAAGTCTAGGAACTTCAGCTCTGTCGTCGTACCCGTCGCGGCAGCACCTGTCGCGACGATAGTCTGTTGCTTGTCGCGGCAACGAACACTCAACTCCGTACTTCAAGTTTGGCAAGAATCCCTGCTGTGCCTTGGCCTATCCATAGGTCCAAGTCTGTCGATGAACACGTCTTTGATGATACCTCCCGGTGTGAATTGAAGGATGAACATCGATGTTGTTGAATTCTTCTTTAGCCACTTAACCTCGTCCTATCCCTAGGTCCAAGATAGTTCAACTATAAACTAGAGAACTCGCACTTATTCCTTTCGTATACTTAACTCTCCCGATATTAAGTAAATAGATAACCTCGCAATGCTCTCCCGATACTCTTGCAAGAGGTTAATAACAAGAATAAGAGAACTTGAAGTTTATTTTATTGAACTGAAAATTCCCAAAACAAAAGCAACCATTGCAACTACTTTACAAATCAACTCGTGGCCCTAAGGGGAATTTAGAACATGATGAGATGATGAAAACGGCTAGGGTTTTGGGAAGAAGACTAGAGATAGGTGATGTTTTTTCCTAGGTCGAATTACATGCCTTTATATAGGCTTTGGGTCCAAGTTTTCTAATATAGCAAGAATACAAGTTTAAATTAAAGTAAAAATCTAATAAAGACTATATCTTCAGAGAATATAGCTTTAACTCGTCCTCCTTCTTGCTTGGGATTTTCTCTCCTTGTAACTTGGGCTTGGAATTCCTTCTGATCTAGGGCTTGGATAAATATACTGGTTTTCCACGACATATGGGCTTAATTTTCTCTATTTGTCGAGGTCCACTTTGCTTCTTCTCCTCAAAACTACTGTCGTCCTCTGCTGTCACGGCGGCAACCATGGCAACATTGTCCTCCTTGACTGCTCGTCCAGTTCCGGCTCTTCTACTTCACTGCCTAGCGTCTGTCTCTCCATCTGCTACAACAGCAACCTGCAAAAGCAACCAATTTCAGTAGAAACTGTGCCTTTTAATATATTTGTGATGTTTAACTGTAAACTAACCTAAATGCAATGAATTATGCTTGAATGCAGCAGAAATATGGGTTAAATAGGGGGTAAATAATAGAACTTTTACACACTCAACACACCCTCAAACTCAAGTTTTTGCTTGCCCTCAAGCAATTTAGACCTAAAGAATAATAAAATATTTTTGTTTTGGCTTAAAACAGTGAACTTTCCCTTACTCTCCATTCGTTCTCTGTGACGACAGCACCCTGTCAGATAACTTAGGATTTGTCCGGAGTCTCACTATAGTCCTCGTGCAGTGTGTGCATGCTTCTGAACAGTTATATGCCAAGACTCTCTTAGTTTCACTAGAATATTTCAGCCTCTAACTTGAATTTCTATGCCAAAGTTTATCTTTTGAAGGCATTTCTTATGCTCCTTTGATTTTTTTTTTGTTTTGACTCGATTTCATTTATTTTTTTAAGCTAAAGTTTCACTAGAGCCAGTTTTGGGCACCTCTAGCTAACTTCCTAGAGCCAGTTCTGTGGCAGCAAGTTCAGTCTCCGGCTGCTCTGTCGTGTCTGTTGTCGTGGCAGCTGGATCAAATAATGACAGAGGGGTGGCAACAGTCATCTCCATTAAGTTGAGTATGTTCTTGTCCGTCCATCCCTTCCCTTGGACTCTAATATCCGTGGCAGCTTCCGGTACCCCATGGCCGCGACAGAGGGCTGTGATGAGGTACGGCATATAAAGCGGTCCCGTTGGCCGGTGTGCGCACTCCAGGATACTCTCGCGGATATAGTTGCCCACGTTAATGGGCCTCTCATGTAAAATAGAGTGGATTAAGGCTAACCTTGGCTGATCAATAGTGGTATTGTGTGACGACGGCATGATGCGCTTTTTGATAAACGCGTTTCATAACTTGGCTTCCGGCAGGAGTTGATTCCTCTGACGCGTCTGACACACGTTTTCGCATCTGTTTCGGGTCTGTGACGTGTTTCCGCGTCTGTGACGTGTTTTCGCGTCTGTCGTGACAGCGTGATGACAACCTGTATTTTCTGCGTCTATCGCGCCAGCTGTAACGACAGGCTTCAATATTTGGGCTTTGTTGGGATGATGAATAGATGGTGGGCTGAGTTCACTTCTCCTGTTCTTCTTGACTCCTTTATTTCCTAAAAACAATAAACATAAAAAATTATTTGAATAAAATAAACCTTATTTCCTAATAATTAAACAATAATAATAATAATAAATAAAAATAAAATTTAGGTTAAATTAGGGATGCCAGGTGGGGCATCTCCTAAGGTAACCACTTCCTGCATTTCTGGGGCTTTAGTCCTCTGATAATGCTTGAGGCGCTGTCCGTTGACTTTGAATCGGTGCCCGTCTTTTAATGATCGGATTGTGATGGCACTATGGGAAAAACCTGTACGACTTGGAATGGGCCAGACCATCTAGATTTCAGTTTCCCTGGGAAAAGTTTCAGTCTAGAATTGAACAACAATACAAGCTGCCCTGGGCAGAACTGTCGTGGCAGCAACTTCCTGTCAGGCCACTTTTTAGTTTTCTCCTTGTAGATCCTTGCATTGTTTTCCCATAAATCATTCGGTACGGAGACATGCCCAATGGAGTTTTAAAAGTTGTGCTATATGCCCATAATGCAACATTAAGGAGTAAAGATCAGTCTTTCCTAGTTGACTTAACCATCTTCTCAAGAATGTTCTTAACTTCCCTGTTAGATATTTCAGCTTGTCCATTGGTCTGTGGGTGATATGATGTCGCGATCCGATGCTTGACACCATATTTCTTCAAGGCAGCAGCAATAACCCTGTTGTCGAAATGTCTCCCTTCATCACTGATAATCGCCTTAGGGATGCCAAACGTAGAAAAGATATTTTTGTGTAAAAACCTTTGAACTGTCTTGGCATCATTCTTTTGAGTTGCGATAGCTTCGACCCTTTTAGAGACATAATCTACTGCCAGGAGGATGTATAGATTCCCACATGAAGATGGGAAAGGTCTCATAAAATCAATCCCTCAAACGTCAAAGATCTCGACTTCTAGAATGTTCTGCAGCGGCATCTCGTTTCTCCTAGAGATGTTTCATGTCCTTTGGCACTTGTCACAGCTCTTGTAGAAGATTTGTGCATCTTTATATAGTGACGGCCAGTAGAACCCTGACTGCAGCACCTTGGCAGCAGTTTTGTTACCTCCTAAGTGACCTCCATACTGTGAAGCATGGCAGTGATGAAGAATGTCTTCTTGCTCTTCTTGTGATACACACCTCCTTATAACCTGATCTGCAGCCATGGCTGCCGCGGCAGTGATTGCGACAACAAAGAGCTGCTCGTCTGAGAAGGTCTCCAGTATGTTTGTCTCATCTGTTGGTAGACTCTGTCCCTTCTCCAACCTTGACAAGTGATCTGCCACCTGATTTTCTGTCCCTTTTTTGTCCTTGATTTCAAGGTCAAATTCTTGCAATAGCAGGATCCACCGTATCAATCGAGGTTTAGCATCCTTTTTCGCGAACAAATACTTCAGGGCAGAGTGGTTTGTGTGCACTATTACCTTCATTCCAAGTATGTAAGAACGAAACTTTTTAGTGGAGAACACCACAACTAATAACTTCTTTTCTGTGGTGGTGTAGTTCACTTGGGCGTCATTCAATGTCTTGTTGGCATAATATATGACATGAAATAATTTGTCTCTCCGCTGCCCAAGTGCTGCCCCGACAACATAGTCACTAGCATCGCACATAATCTCGAATGGCTGTGTCTAGTCTGGTGGCTGTACTATTGGGGCTGTTACCAGTTTTTCCTTTAGAACCTTGAATGCTTCGGTACATTCATCATTAAAGTCAAAGGGTCGGTTCCGCTCTAAAAGATGACATAGAGGCTTGGTGATTTTTGAGAAATTCGCAATAAATCTCCAATAAAAACCAGCATGTCCCAAGAAACTTCTAATACCCTTGACTGTGGTCGGCGGCGGCAGCTTTTCGATCAGTTCTATCTTGGCCCTGTCGACTTCTATCCCACGGCAGCTAATCTTATGGCCAAGGACTATCCCTTCATCCACCATAAAGTGGCATTTTTCCCAATTTAAAACTAGGTTTGCTTTTTCACATCTTTCAAGTACCTTTTGTAGATTGCCTAGGCAGCTCTCAAAATCATCTCCAAAGACTGAAAAATCATCCATGAAAATTTCAAGGAAGTCCTCCACCATATCAGAGAATATGGCCATCATGCACCTTTGGAAGGTGGCAGGTGCATTGCATAATCCAAAAGGCATCCTCCTAAAAGCATACGTTCCGTAGGGGCATGTGAAGGTCGTCTTTTCTTGATCTTCCGGTGCAATAGCTATTTGATTATAACCTGAATAACCATCAAGAAAACAATAGTAAGGTTTGCCCGCTAATCTATCAAGCATTTGATCAATAAAGGGTAAAGGAAAGTGGTCTTTTCGGGTAGCTTTGTTAAGCTTCCGATAGTCCATACAAACCCTCCAACTGGTCACCGTCCTGGTTGGGATTAACTCATTGTTTTCGTTGGTCACCACGGTCATTCCTCTTTTCTTGGGAACACATTGCACCAGGCTCACCCATTTGCTGTCGGAGATGGCGTAAATGATACCATCATCTAACAATTTGATTATCTCTTTACGCACCACCTCTTTCATCGCATGGTTCAGCCGCCTTTGAGCATCTATTGTCGGCTTATGATCATCCTCTAAAAGGATTTTATGCATGTATAACGCCAAACTAATGCCTTGTATATCGGCTATCATCCATCCAATTGCCTTTTTTTGCTGCTGCAGCATCCCTATTAACTGTTGTTTCTGTTCCTGCATCAACTTGGAAGAGATGATTACGGGCAACATAACATTTGAACCAAGAAATGCATATTTTAGCTGCCCTGGCAGGGGCTTCAATTCTAAAACAGGGGGCTCAACAGTAGATGGCTTTTGGCTTGCATGGTTATCTGAAGTATAATTTAATGGTTCGAATAACTTACCTGGACGATCGCCTATCCAGTTCACCTCCTCCTGATCTTCAGCATCAGTTGTATCGGATTAAGAGGAGTTGATGTCGTCGGTGCTGTCGTGACAGTCTTGTAAGTGGCTGTCGAGGTAGTGACCAATTTTGATGTCGTGACAGCCCGACCTGATGCAGGGTTGATCAAAGGTAACTTCAGTGATAACCTTACATTCCTCGTCTGCATCAGCAAGCTTCATAGCTTGGAGAACATTCAACTTAATCTCTTGGTTGTTCACTCTCATAGTGAGTTCTCCTTTTTCCACATCAATCAGTGATCTTCCCGTGGCTAAGAAGGGTCGCCCAAGGATGATTGGTGCGTTTTCATCTGCTTCACAATCTAAAACAAGAAAGTCAGCAGGAAAAATAAATTTATCCACTCTTACCAGAATATCTTCGATTTTTTTTTCCAGATGAACATAAGAGCGGTCTGCCAGCTGCAGAATTACTGTCGTGGGCTGCGCCTTGCAATACCTAATTTCTGAAAAACAAATTTTGGCATTAAATTAATACTAGCACCAAGATCACAAAGTGCCTTACCCACATATTTGTCTCCGATTACACAAGGTATGATGAAGCTCCCCGAATCCTTCTTTTTCTGGGGTGGCTACCTATGAAGAATACTCATGCACCCTTCTGTCATCTTTACCGTTTCAAATTCCCCAAGTTTAGATTTCTTTGACATGACATCCTTGAGAAATTTGGCATAACCGGGCATCTCCCTAACGACATCTAACAGCAGAATATTAATATGAACCTGCTTAAAAATATCATAAATCTTTTTGAGCTGAGATTCTTGCTTAGCTTGCTGTAACCGTTGAGGAAAAGGAGGTGGGGGACGATAATCAGCAATACGTCCTTCCCACTACATACGAATCTGAGGAGGTTTGGGTTCATCGTTTTTCTCCTCTGTCGCTTCTGCTGTCGTAACAGGTTTATCGGCAGTAGTCTGTTTGTCACCTGTCGGGGCAGCTTCCTCGGCAGGTTTGTCCAAGGCTGGTTTTCTTACTGTTTCAGCTTCCTTTTCCGGCCCTGGTAATTTCTTCCCACTCCTAGTAGTAATAGCTTTACATTGCTCATGTGTGGGTTGCCTAACATTTTCAGTATTTCTAGGGAATCCTCCAGTCTGCCTTGGTTTGATATACTGGGAAACCTGACCCATTTGTGTCTCCAAAGATTTCAGAGTAGCTTCATGATTCGTCATCCACATCTATGTTTTATCCATGAAATTCTCTGTTTTCTTGACAAACTGATTCATATTCTCAATATAAGTACCTGTCTGAGACATAAAAGTAGCCAGAGTCTGTTCCAGTATACTGTTTGTGGCAGCTGGTGGCTGTTGTTGCTGCTGTTGCGGCTGCAATTGCTGTCCCGTTAACAATCTAGGTCCTCCCTGATTCTAATTACTGTGTGCTTGTGGATTCAGGGCATTATTAGGATTACTCCAAGAAAACTTGGGATCCTTTCTCCAGTTGGGATTATAGTTGTTGGAGTTGTAATTCGGCTTGTAGCTTCCAACATACTTTCCCTCTTCTAACTGTATAGGACACTCATCCGAACTATGATTTCCCTTACAGATTTCACATACCTCCTCAATAGAAAATCCATGTTGTGCATCATCATTCAAGAGCTTTTTAATTGCTTTAGTAAGGAATGCCACCTGTGATTTCATTGTGCTGTCGGCCTCATAATCCTTAACAGCTAGTACCCGTTTACCCCCTCTTCTTGCTGTCGGAAACTGCTCCTCATTCTTAGCCAGATTTTTCAATACTTGCATTGCCTCGTCTGAGTCTTTGTCCAACAATAGTTCGTTTGCTGCTGAATCAATTCGAATACGAGTTTGTAAGTTGGCAGCATTATAAAACTTTGTTACCTGATTCCAGACGGGGAATCCATGCATTGGGCAGTTCCCTAGAAGAGTAGTAAATTTGTCCCAGGCCTCGTGCATCGGCTCGTCATCTTCCTGTTGAAAAGTAGCAATTTCATTACGTAATCGCTCAGATAAATGCGAAGGATTAAAACGAGATAAAAATTCACGAGATAAATCTGCCCAAGTTCTAATTGAACCCGACGTAAGTTTATTCCACCAAGTCTTTACTCTATCCCTCAATGAATGGGGAAATAACCGAAGCCTCAGTATCTCCGAATTGACTCCTGACAGTCTAAACGAACCACAGATTTCTTGGAACGTTTTGAGATGCTCCCTAGCATCCTCTGTAACAGCACCACTGAATTGACCGGCATTGTTGATCATGCTGAACATGACACGTTTCAGCTCGAAGTTGTCAACATCTATGTCCGGCAGCGTGGTTTCCAGTTCTACATGATCATTCAACATGTAGTCACGACAAGACCGTCGTCCGGTAGTGGCAGTAGGGTTGCCGACAGGAGGTATAATATCTCCAACAGGCGGGTCGTTTCCATTGTGGGCCATCGTCTCTAACTGTTCCTCAAGGTACTCGTTCCTGGCTAGAATGTGACGAAGTCAGTTCTTGAGATTGAATGAACGTTCGATCTCCAGATCTAATGGATACTCAGGATCTTCACCTCGTTTCGATCTGCGCATAAACAATAAACCTTGTGAAAAACAAGAGTTGAATGCACCAAAGAAAAACAGAAAAATAAAAATAAAAACGAAAAGTGCAGTAAAAAAAAGATAGAGTTATGTTGCCAATCCCCAGCAACGTCGCCAAAAACTTGTTACGTGTAAAATAGTCTATCGCAATGGTAGTGCAAGTATACACGACGCAAGTAGTAAAGTGATACGAAGTATCGGATATCGTCTCCACAAGGATTGGGCTAATAGCTTCACCTTAATTCACTGCACGAAAGTAAAGAAAATAATTGAGAAAGTTGTCACGAGAATAATGAAGTAAATGTAAATAAAAGAGTAAAGATATCAAGATAGAGAGAATGGGCTGGTATTGAATTGCTCAGTAGTGCAGGTATTGCAGAGTTTAGGAAATCCAGTTCTGTCGTCGCTTCCCGTCGCGGCAGCACCTGTCGCGGCAGCAGTTCGTTGATTGTCGTGGCAGCAAACACTCAACTCAGTACTTCAAGTTTGGCAAGAATCCCATATGTGCCTTAGCCTATCCCTAGGTCCAAGTCTGTCGATGATCACGTCTTTGATGATACCTCCCGGCGTGAATTGAAGGATGAACACTGATATGTATGAATTCTTCTTTAGCCACTTAACCTCATCCTATCCCTAGGCCCGAGATAGTTCAACTATAAACTAGAGAACTCGCTCTTATTTCTTTCGTATACTTAACTCTCCCGATGCTAAGTAAATAGATAAACCTCACAATGCTCTCTCGATGCTCTTGCAAGATATTAATAACCAAAATAAGAGAACTTGAAGTTTATTTTATTGAACTGAAAATTCCTAAAACAAAACAACCCTTGCAACTACTTTACAAATCAATCCGTGGCCCTAGGGGGAATTTAGAACATGTTGAGGGAAGAAAAACGACTAGAGTTTTGGGGAGGAAGCTAGGGTAATCGGTTATGCCTCCCTAGGTCAAAATATATGCCCTTATATAAGCTTTGGGCTCAAGTTATCTAAATTAGCAAGAATACAACTTTAATTGTAAGTATAATTCTAATAAAGACTAAATCTTCAAGGAATCTACTTTCCAGCCGTCATCTTCCTTGCTTGGGATTTTCTCTCCTTGAACTTTGGGCTTGACATTCCTTTTGATCTGGGGCTTGGAAAAATATGAGGTTTTCACACGAAAGACAGGCTGAATTTTCTTTATCTATCGAGGTCCACTTTGCTTCTTCTCCTCAAAACTGATATCATCCTCTGTTGTCACGGCGGCAACCATGGCAGCATCGTCCTCCTTGACTGCTTGTCTAGTTCAGCTCTTCTGCTTCACTGCCCAGCGCCCGCCTCTTCCGTCTGCTACGGCAGCAACCTACAAAAACAACCATTCTTAGTAGAAACTGTGCCTTTTAATATATTTGTGATGTTTTGCTGTAAACTAACCTAAATGCAATGAATAATGCTTGAATGCAGCAGAAATATAGGTTAAATAGGGTGTAAATAATAGAACTTTTACACACTCAACAGCCGCCTTTGAGCATCTATAGTCGGCTTATGATCATCCTCTAAAAGGATTTTATGCATACATAAGGCCGAACTAATTCCTTGAATATCAGCTATCGTCCATCCAATAGCCTTTTTATGCTGCTGCAGCATCCCTATTAACTCTTGTTCATGTTCCTGCATCAACTTGGAAGAGATGATTACGGGCAACATATCATTTAAACCAAGAAAAGCATATTTTAGCTGCCCTGGCATGGCTTTTGAATTGCACGGTTATCCGAGGTATAATTAAAAGGCTCGAATAACTTACTTGGACGATCACCTATCCAGTTTACCTCCTCCTGATCTTCAGTATCTGATGTATCGAATTCTGAGGAGTTGCTGTCGTCGGTGCTGTCGTGATAGTCTTGTAAGTGGCTGCCGAGGCAGTGACCAATTTTGATTTCGTGATAGCCCGACCTAATGCAGGGTCGGTCAATAGTAACTTCAGTGATAACCTTGCATTCTTCTTCTGCATTAGCATGCTTCATAGCTTGGATAACCTTGCATTCTTCTTCTGCATTAGCATGCTTCATAGCCCCAGGATGATTGATGCGTTTTCATCTGCTTCACAATCTAAAACAAGAAAGTCAGCAGGAAAAATAAACTTATCCACACTTACTAGAATATCTTCGATTTTCCTTCCAGATGAACGTAAGAGCGGTCTGCCAGCTGCAGAATTACTGTTGTGGGTCAAGCTTTTCTCATACCTAATTTCTGAAAAACAGATTTTGGCATTAAATTTGTACTAGCACCAAGATCACAAAGTGCCTCACCCACATATTTATCTCCGATAACACAAGGTATGATGAAGCTCCCTGGATCCTTCTTTTTCTGGGGTGGATGCTTGTACAAAATACTCATGCATCCTTTTGTCATCTTAACCGTTTCAAATTCCCCAAGTCGAGATTTCTTCGATATGGCATCCTTGAGAAATTTGGCATAACCGGGCATCTCCCTAACGGTATCTAACAACGGGATGTTGATATGAACCTGCTTAAAAATATCATAAATCTTTTTAAGCTTTAATTCTTTTTTCAGTTTCTATAACCGTTGAGGAAAAGGAGGTGGGGGACGATAGTCAGCAATACGTCCTTCCCACTGCATACAGATCTGAGGAGGTTTGGGTTCATTATCTTTCTCATCTATCGCTTCTGCTGTCGTGACAGGCTCATCGACAGCAGGCTATTTGTTACCTGTCGGGGCAGTTTCCTCGGCAGGTATGTCCAAGGCTGATTTCTTCACTGTTTCAGCTTCCTTCTCTAGCCCTGGTAGTTTCTTCCCACTCCTAGTAGTAATGGCTTTACACTGCTCATGTGTGGGCTGCCTAGCATTTTCAATATTGCTAGGAAATCCGCCAGTCTGCCTTGGGTTGATATGCTGGGAAACCTGACCCATTTGTGTCTCCAACGATTTCAGAGTAGCTTCATGATTTGTCATCCGCATCTCTGTTTTATCCATGAATGTCTTCGTCTTCTTGACAAATTGATTCATGTTTTCAATGTAAGTTCCTGTCTGAGACATAAACGTAGCCAGAGTCTGTTCCAGTATACTGTTTGTGGCAGTTGGTGGCTGTTGCTGCTGCTACTGCGGTTGTTGTCTCGTCAGCAATCTAGGTCCTCTCTGATTCTGATTATTGTGTGCTTGAGGATTCAGGGCATTATTAGGATTAATCCAAGAAAACATTGGTGGCTGTTGCTTCTCCAGCTGGGATTGTAGTTGTTGAAGTTATAATTCTGCTTGTTGTAGTTTCCAACATACTTTCCCTCTTCTAACTGTATAGGACATTCATCCGAACTATGATTTCCTTTGCAAATCTCACATACCTCTTCAACGGCAAATATCGGATGTGAATCATCGTTCAAAAGCTTTTTCATTGCCTTAGTAAGGTATGCCACCTGTGATTTCATTGTGTTGTCGGCCTCATAATCCTTAACAGCTAGGACCTGTTTACCCCCTCTTCTTGTTGTTGGAAACTGCTCCTCATTCTTAGCCAGATTTTTCAATACTTGTATAGCCTCATCTGGGTCTTTGTCCAGAAGTAATCCGTTTGCTACTGAATCAATTCGAATACGAGTTTGTAAATTGGCAGCATTATAAAACTTCGTTACTTGGTGCCAGACGGGGAATCCATGCATTGGGCAGTTCCTTAGAAGAGCGGTAAATCTGTCTCAGGCCTCGTGCATTGGCACGTCATCTTCCTGTTGAAAAGTAGCAATTTTGTTACGTAATCGCTCAGGTAAATGTGAAGGATTAAAACGAGATAAAAATTCACTAGACAAATCTACCCAAGTTCTAATTGAACCCGGCGTAAGTTTATTCCATCAAGTCTTTGCTCTGTCACTCAATGAATGGGGAAATAATCGAAGCCTCAGTATCTCTGGATTAACTCCTGGTAGTCTAAACGAACCACAGATTTCCTGGAACGTTTTTAGATGCTCCCTAGCATCCTTTGTAGCAGCACCACTAAATTGACTGGCATTGTTGATCATGCTAAACATAACAGGTTTCAGCTCGAAGTTGTCAACATCTATATCCGGCAGCGTGGTTTCTAGTTCTACATGATCTTTCAGCATGTAGTCACGGCAGGATAGTCGTGTGGCAGCGGCAGGAGGATTGCCGACAGGAGGGATAATCTCTCCATCTCTGGCAGGATTATTAACCTGGGGGTTCCCTTGGTTGTTCATCGTCTCTAACTGTTCTTCAAGGTACTTGTTCCTGGCTAGTACGTGACGAAGTTGGTTCCTAAGATTGAACGAACGTTCTATTTCAAGATCTAATGGATACTCAGATTCTTCTCCTCGTCTCGATCTACACATAAACAAGAAACCTTGTGAAAAGAAAAGGTTGAACAAACCAAATTAAAACAGAAAAATAAAAATAAAAAGAAAAGTGCAGTAAAAGAAAGGGTAGAGTTATGTTGTCAGTCCCCGGCAACGGCGCCAAAAGCTTGTTGCTTGTAAAAGTGTCTATCGCAATTGTAGTGCAAGTGTACACGTCGCAAGTAGTAAAGTGATACGGAAGTATCAGATATCGTCTCCACAGGGACTGTGTAATAGCTTCACCTAGAATTACTGCACGAGAGTAAAGGAAATATTTAAGATGTTTGTCACGAGAATAAAAAAGAAAACTTAAATAAAAGAGTTGAGAAATCAAGATAGAGAGAATGGGTTGGTATTGAATTGCTCAGTAGTGTAGGTATTGCTATGTCTAGGAACTTCAGCTCTGTCGTCGTCCCCGTCGCGGCAGCACCTGTCGCGGCGGCAGTCTGTTGCTTGTCGCGGCATCGAACACTCAACTTCGTACTTCAAGTTTGGCAAGAATCCCTGTTGTGCTTGGCCTATCCCTAGATCCAAGTCTGTCGATGAACACGTCTTTGATGATACCTCCCGGCGTGAATCGAAGGATGAACACCGATGTTGTTGAATTCTTCTTTAGCCACTTAACCTCGTCCTATCCCTAGGTCCGAGATAGTTCAACTATAAACTAGAGAACTCGCGCTGATTCCTTCTGATCTAGGGCTTGGAAAAATATACTGGTTTTCCACGACAGACGAGCTTAATTTTCTCTATCTGTCGAGGTCCACTTTGCTTCTTCTCCTCAAAACCGATGTCGTCCTCTACTGTCACAGCGGCAACCATGGCAGCATCATCCTCCTTGACTGCTCGTCGAGTTCCACCTCTTCTGCTTCACTGCCCAGCGCCTGTCTCTCCATCTGCTACAGCAGCAACATGCAAAAGCAACCAATTTCAGTAGAAATTGTGTCTTTTAATATATTTGTGATGTTTAACTGTAAACTAACCTAAATGCAATGAATTATGCTTGAATGCAGTAGAAATATGGGTTAAATAGGGGTAAATAATAGAACTTTTACACACTCAACAGGTGACATTCCCAATGGTGTTTTGAATGTTGTTCAATACGCCCAGAGTGCATCATTGAGGTGTAAAGACCAATCTTTTTAGTAGGTTTAACCATCTTCTCAAGTATGTTCTTTACTTCTCGGTTGGATGTTTCACCCTGTCCATTGGTTTGAGGGTGGTATGTTGTTGCAATCTGGTGCTTTACCCCGTATTTTCTTAAGGCAACAGCAACTACCCTATTATCAAAATGCCTCCCTCTGTCACTGATGATCGTCTTAGGAATGCCAAATATGGAGAAAATATTCTTATGCAGAAATCTCTGAACAGTCTTGGCGTCATTTTTCTGAGTGGCGATCGCTTTAACCCACTTGGATACATAATTCACTGCCAGTAGGATGTAGAGGTTTTGCAGTGGCATCTCATGCCTTCTTGAGATGTTCTCAGTCCTTTGGCATTTGTCACAGCTCTTGTAGAAGGCTTGTGCATCCTTGAATAGTGTGGGCCAATAGAGATCAGATTGCAAAACCTTGGTAGCGGTTTTGTTTCCACCTAGGTGTCCTCTATATGGGGAAGCATGGCAGTGGTGAAGCACAACTTCATGTTCATCCTATGGTACATATCTCCTAATAATTTGATTTGCACAATGTTTGAAAACAAGATGTTCGTCCCAATAATAATGTTTTGCATCATTTTGAAACCTCTTCCTTGTTTGGTAATTTAGTTCTGGAGGTAGTACTCCGCTAACAATGTAATTAACAAAATCAGTGTCGCGGCGGCACTGGTGGCGGCAAACAGTTGCTCATCCGAAAAGGTCTCCAATATGTTGGTCCTGTCCGTCGGTAGACTCTTTCCCATCTCTAATCTCGACAAGTGGTCTACTACTTGGTTTTCTGTCCCCTTTTTATCCTTGATGTCAATGTCGAACTCTTGCAGCAGCAGAATCCAATGTATCAGTCTAGGTTTTACATCTTTTTTCGTGAACATATACTTCAGTGTTGAATGATCGGTATGGACCACCACCTTCGTTCCAAGTATGTATGAACGGAACTTGTCGATTGAGAACACCACTGCTAATAGTTCTTTTTCTGTTGTCGTGTAATTTACTTGGGCATCATTCAATGTTTTGCTGGCATAAAAGATTACATGGAAGAGCTTATCCTTCCTCTGCCCTAGTGCTGCCCCGACAGTGTAATCATTAGCATCGCACATTATTTCGAATGGCAAACTCCAGTCTGGTGGCTGTACGATCGTGGCTGTTACCAGCTTCTCCTTTAGAATTCTGAATGCCTCAATACATTCAGTATTAAAGTTAAAGGGACGATTCTACTCCAATAAGTGGCATAAAGGCTTGGTAATCTTCGAGAAATTGGCAATAAATCGTCGATAAAACCCATCATGCCCTACGAAACTTTGAATCCCTTTGACCGTGGTTGGTGGCGGCAGCTTTTCGATGACTTCTATTTTTGCTCTGTCCACCTCAATGCCGCGGTAGCTTACCTTGTGGCCTAGGACTATCCATTCATCCACCATGAAGTGGCATTTTTCCCAGTTTAAGACCAAGTTCGCTTTTTCGCATCTTTCAAGCACCTTCTGTAGGTTGCGTAAACAACCTTCAAAACTGTCTCCAAAGACGGAAAAATCGTCCATGAAAATTTCCAAGAAGTCATCCACCATGTCGGAGAATATCGCCATCATGCACCTTTGGAAGGTTGCTGGTGCATTGCAGAGTCCAAATGGCGTTCTTCGAAAAGCATAAGTGTCGTATGGGTATGTGAAGGTCATTTTCTCTTGATCCTCCGGTGCAATAGCTATCTGGTTGTACCCTGAATAACCATCAAGAAAACAACAGTAAGGTTTCCCCACTAATCTATCAAGCATTTGATCAATAAAAGGTAAGGGAAAATGGTCTTTCCGGGTAACTTTGTTAAGCTTCTTGTAATCCATACAAACCCTCCAACCGGTCACAGTCCTAGTTGGGATAAGTTCATTCTCTTCGTTGGTCACAACGTTTATTCCTCCCTTTTTAAGAACACACTACACCAGGCTCACCCACTTACTATCCGAGATGGCATAAATTATTTCAGCGTCAAGCCATTTGATAATTTCTTTTCTCACCACTTCTCACATAGCGTCGTTTAAGCGTCTCTGAGCATCAATAGTCGGCTTATGATCATCTTCTAGGAGAATTTTGTGCATACATAATGCCGGACTGATGCCTTGGATGTCAGCTATCGTCCATCCAATAACCTTCTTATGCTGTTGCAGCATTCCAATTAACTGTTGTTCCTGTTTCTGCATTAACTTGGAAGAGATGATTACGGGCAACGTATCATTTAAACCAAGAAAAACATATTTAAGCTGCCCTGGAAGGGGCTTAAGATCTAAAACAGGTGGTACATCAACTGAAGGCTTTTGGATTATGTGTTCATTCGGGGTATAGTTTAGGGGGTTCGAATAACTTACCTAGACGATTTCCTATCCAATTTACCTCCTCATGACCTTCAGTGTCGGATATGTCTGAATCTGAGGAGTCACTGTCGTTGTTATTGTCGTGACAGTCTTCTAGATGACTGATGTGGCAGTGACCAAATTTTATGTCATGGCAGCTCGACCTCATGCAGGGTTGGTCAAGGGTTACTTCAGTGATGGCCTTGCACTCTTCTTCTACATCAGCATGTTTGATTGCTTAGAGAACATTGAGTTTGATTTCTTGATCATTTACTCTCATGGTCAGTTCTCCTTTCTCTACATCAATTAGAGATCTGCCTGTGCCTAGGAAGGGTCGCCCCAGGATGATTGGTGCATTTTCATCTGCTTGACAGTCTAAAACAAGAAAGTCAGCAGGAAAAATAAACTTATCCACTCTTACCAGAATATATTCGATCTTCCCTTCTGGTTGCACGTAAGAGCAGTTTGCCAGCTGCAGCATGACTGTCGTGGGCCGTGCTCGTCCAATACCTAATTTCTGAAACACAGATTTTGGCATTAAATTTATGCTAGTGCCTAGATCACAAAGTGCCTTACCCACGAATTTGTCACCAATTATTCACGGTATGATGAAGCTCCCAAGATCCTTCTTCTTCTGGGGTGGATGCATGTGCAAGATAGTCATGCATCCTTCTGTCATTTTTACCGTTTCAAATTCCCCAAGTTTGGATATTTTTGACATGGCATCCTTGAGAAATTTCGCATAACCGAGCATCTGCTTGATGGCCTCCAACAGTGGTATATTAATGTACACCTGCTTAAAAATATCATAAATCTTTTTGGGATGGTACTCTTGTTTCTGTTTTTGTAACCGCTGTGGAAAAAGAGGTGGAGGACGGTAATCTTCCAGGCGTCATTCACATGGTATTCGGATTTGAGGAGGCTTAGGTTCTTCAGCATTCTTTTCTTGCTCCTCTGTCTCTTCTGCTGCCTTGACAGGTGTGTCGGCAGCAGGTTGCTCTTCTTCTGCCGGGGCAGTGTTCGCAACAGGTGTATCTAGGGTCGGTTCCTCAATCGGTATGGTTTTCATCTCTGGCCCTTATAGTTGTTTCCCACTCCTAGTTGTAATTGCTTTACACTGCTCATATGTGGGTTTTCTAGCGACTTCAGTATCACTAGGGAATCTTTCGTTTTGCCTTGGCTTAATATGTTGGGAAACTCGGCCCATCTGTGTCTCCAGTGATTTCAGGGTGGCCTCATAGTTAGTCATTCTCATCTCTGTCTTGTCCATGAATGACTCAGTTTTCTTGACAAAGTGATCCATGTTTGCCATGTATGCTCCTATCTGTGACATGAATGTGGCCAAAGTCTGCTCCAGTATACTAAGTGCGGCTACCGGCTGATGTTGCGGTTGCTGCTGTGGTTGCTGACGTGACAAGATTATGGGTGCCCCTTGGTTTTGGTTGTTCTGCATCTTAGGATTAAGTGCGTTGTTTGGATTGCTCCAAGAGAACTTGAGATCTTTCCTCCAGTTGGGATTGTAATTGTTGGAGTCGTAATTTCTTGGCTTGTTGTAATTTCCAACATACATACCTTCTTCTAGTTGTAACGGGCAGTCTTCTGAACTGTGGTTCCCACTACAAGTTTCACATACCTCTTCTGCAGAATATATAGGTTTAGAATCTTTTTTTCAACAGATTTTCCACTGCCTTTGTGAGGTATGCAACATGTGTCTTTAGGGAATTGTCGGCTTCATAGTCTTTTATAGCTATCCCTCGTTTACCTTGTTGTATGGAATTGCTCATCATTCTTTGCTAAGTTTTTTAACACCACCATTGCTTTATCTTGATCTTTATCCAACAACAGTCCATTTGTTGCTGAATCTATTCTCATACGAGTGTGTGTGTTGGAAGCATTGTAGAATTTAATGACTTGATTCCACATGGGGAATCCATGCATCGGATAGTTCCTTAGAAGGGTTGTAAACCTGTCCCATGCCTCGTGCATTGGCTCGTCATCTTCCTGTTGAAAAGTAGCAATTTCATTACGCAATCGCTCAGATAAGTGAGAAGGATTAAAATGAGATAAAAATTCACGAGAGAGATCTGCCCAAGTTCGTATTGAACCCGATGTTAGTTTATTCCACCAAGTTTTAGCTCTGTCTCTCAATGAATGAGGAAATAACCAGAGCCTCAGTATTTTCGGATTTATTCCTGGTAGTCGAAACGATTCACAGATTTCTTGGAACGTTTTCAGATGTTCTCGAGCATCCTCTGTTGCAGCATCACTAAATTGGCCAGCGGAATTGATCATGTTGAACATAACAGGTTTTAGCTCAAAGTTCTCAGCTTCCACGTCTGGCAAGGTGGTCTCTAGTTCCACATGATCATTGATCATGTAGTCACGGAAGGACTGTCGTGCGGACACGCCAGCGGCAGGCCATCCGTTTCGGTCATCTAGGGGAGGATCTTCATCATTCCTCGGGTTATTATTATTTACCCCGTTATGCATTGCTTCTAATTGTTCCTCAAGATAATCGTTTCTTGCTATCAAGAGGCGGACTAGGTTCCTGAGATTGCACATTTGTTCGATTTCAGGGACTAGTTTGTACTCAGGTTCTTTGCCTCGTCTAGATCTGCGCATAAGCAAGCGGAAAACCTTGTGAAAATAGAAAAATTAAAAAGTGCAGTAAAAGTAAGAGTAAATATATGTTGCTAGTCCCCGGCATCGGCGCCAAAAACTTGTTGCGTGTCAAAAGTCCTATCGCAATATAGTGCAAGTGTACACGACGCAAGTGGTAAAGTGATACTTGGAGTATCAAATATCCTCTCCACAGGGACTGGGAATAGCTTTATCCTATAGTTGCTGCATTAGAAAGAGAAAGAGTTTAAATTTTTTGGAAGGTAATATTAAAGAATAATGACTATAAAAGAATAAAGGTTCAGGTTTAAGAGATAGGCTGGTATTGATTTGCTCGGTAGTGCAGGTGTTGCAATGAAGAGAAATTCATGTTCTGTCGTCGTCCCTGTCGTGGCAGCACCTGTCGCGACAGAAGTCTGTTGTTGTCGCGGCAGTGATCACACAACTCTGCACTTTAAGCTTAGCAAGAATCCCTGTTATGACTTGTCCTATCACTAGGTCCAAGTACTGTTGATGAACACTTCTTGGATGATACCTCCCAGCTTGAATCGAAGGGTGAACACCAAAGTTGTTGAATTCTTCTTTAGCCACTTAACCTCGTCCTATCCCTAGGTCCAAGATAGTTCAACCATAAATTGGAGAACCAACACTTATTCCTTTCGTATACTTAACTCTCCCGATATTAAGTAAATGGATAATCTTACAATGATCTCCCGATACTCTTGCAAAATGTTGAAACCCGAATAAGCAAACTTGAAGTTTTATTTTATTGAACAGAAAATTCCTAAACAGTACAATCCTTGTAACTACTTTACAGAATCAACCCTTAGCCCTAGGGGGAGTTTTAGAACATGATGAGACGGGGGAAACGATAAGGGTTTAGGGGAAGACGGCTAGAGATGAGATATCCTTCCCTAGGTCGAATTACATGCCTTTATATAGGCATTGGGTTCAAGTTTTCTAATAAGGTAAGAATACAAGTTCAAACTAAATTACAACTATGTTGTAGATTAAATCTTCTGAGTAGATGCCTTTAATTCGTCATTTTTTCTTGCTTTGGGTTTCTTCCTTGAACTTTGGGCTTGGCCTTCATTCTGCTCCAGGGCTAAAAAAATATAGGAGTGGTCCACGACAGACCGACTTCAATTCCTCTATCTGTCGGGCTCCACTTCCATGGCTGCCACGGCAGTAGCCATGACATCATCTTACTCCTTGACTCCAGTCCTGTTTTCCAGCTCTGCTCCTTCGCTGTCCTGAGTCTGCCACAGCAGATACCTACAAAAGTAGCCAAAATCAGTAGCAATTGTGCTATTTCATTTAATTGTGATGTATATGCAAAACTTTACCTAAATGCAATGAATTATGCTTGAAAGCAGTAGGAATATGGGTTAAATAAGGGGTAAAATATAGAACTTTTACACACTCAACAGAAACATCATCATTTCATTTGGTTTGTTCGCTAGGAATACCGAAGTTAGTATAGCTAAGGCATCCGCCATTTGGTTGTCTTCCCTGGGGATATATGTAAAGGTAATTTCTTTAAATTCTTTCATTAGCTCTAGGATCAATTTTCGGTACTCAATCAACTTTATATCCTTTGTTTCCCAATCTCCACGAAGTTGGTAGATCGCCAACACTGAATCCACATATACTTCAAAAATTTCTATTTTTCTTTCAATAGCAGCCCGTAGGCCCATAACACAACCTTCGTATTCTGCCATATTGTTGGTACAAAGAAATTCTAGCTTGCTCGTGAACGGGTAGTGTACATTATTTGGAGAAATTAATGCCGCTCCAATTCCACGTCTAAGAGCGTTAGCTGCTCCATCAAAAATATAATTTCCAAGTTTCATTATCTGGGATTCCAGTTTTCGTTGTGGAGACATTCATTACATCCTCATCTGGGAAATTAAAGTTCAGGGGATCATAATCTTCCGATGTACGAGTGGCTAAGAAATATGATATGGCACTTCATTTTATTGCCTTTTGGCTCACATATATAATATCAAATTCTGATAACAACATTTGCCAACGTGCCAACCTTCTTTTCAATGTCGGCACTTCCATCGTAAATTTCAATGGACCAAGGCGGGAAATTAGCCATGTAGTGTGGTACAACATATATTGTCTGAACCTACTAGTTACTATGACCAAAGCACAACATAACTTTGGATTGGCGGGTACCGTACTTCACATTCGATAAACTTTTTGCTTAGGTAATAGATAGCTCTTTTTGTCTTTCCTATATCATCATGTTTCCCCAGCACACATCCCTTTGAGTTCTCATAGACTGTCAAGTACATGATCAACAGTCTGTCGGGAACTGGTGCGACGAATATTTGAGCATTTGTCAAATATTTTTTGATTTTATCAAATGTTTCTTAGCATTCTTCATTCCATTCTTTAGGGTCATTCTTTTTTAGCAACTTAAAGATTGGATCAAATTTATCAATCAATTGTGAAATGAACCAAGAAACGTAATTCAACCTGCCAAGGAATCCACGAACTTCTTTCTGCGAACTGGGTGGTGGCAAATTCTGAATGGCCTTCACCTTATCTGTATCTATTTCAATTCTTTTTCTGCTGACTACAAACCCCAAAAGTTTTCCTCAAATTTTGAATATGATCTTCTTCAGTGTGTCTAACGCGCCGGTTTTGGGCCTAGGTGTTTTACGAGTCAGGTTGGGCCGGTGGAATCGGTATCGGTCGTTTGAACCGTTAAAAGGTGGTTTGGGGAAATCAAGGTTTGGGATGGGATAAAAATATGATAAAAATTTCTAAAATCTTCTAAAATTATATCTAAGATGTTGGTTAAATAAATTTTGCAAAACGGGTTTTTGAAAGTATACATTTTGGGCAGTGAACAAAATGTAAAGATTTAAAAGTTGGGAAAGTGTGTTTTTCAAGAAGAGTCAAAATCTTAGAATCTTTAGGAAGCTATTTGTAAATTATGCCTCTAATCTGGCATATGTTTTAAATGTTTTATTAAAAATTAAAATGGCTTTAATTAATTAAATTAGAGAGATAGTTAATTGGTTAAAAGATTTTTGACGATCATTTTCATTCTCTTGTTTTCACTTCAGCCAAACACTCTCCATTTGCTCTCAAATTCCACATTTTCTTCACTCTCAACTCCTCTCTTGATTTCCAATTTCATCTTTGTGATTTCTCTCAATTTCTTCCAAGATTCTTGAAAGCTAAACTTGCCAAATTAGAAGAGAACCAAGGGTTGGAGGTAAATTTTGTGCTAACCCTCTAATCAAAGTTCTTTAATGAAATTCCAAAGATATTTGGCTCTTTAATTACGTTTTTAATTGAGGTTTCATTGTAGCTTTGAAAAAAAATGTTGAAATCTTGTTGAAAAAGATGTTTTAAAGTGATTTTTGGAGTTGTGATGATTTGGCTTGTTTGAGATGATTTCTAAATAGGTTTTGAAAGGATTTTGGTGTTGAAATGGAGTCTTAATCATAGTGATCCCGAAATCCTTGAGATTCTTGGTTTTTGAAGTGTTTTTGGTTGGGTTTTTTGGGGTGTAATGTGGAATTTGAGTTGCTGGAGGTATAAGGATGGTTTTAGGTTGCTTTTGGATGTTGATTTATGCCTAAGATGTGTTGGATGTTTTGGGTAATGGATGGGTTGAGGTTAGAGGTCAATTGATTGAGTTTTCGGTTATTTCAGATGGGTGATTTAATGTTTTGGAGCAGGGCTGCGGGTTTTCTTTTGATTGCTGGTGTTTTGGATGCTTTTTAATGCATTGAGCCTCTATTTTAATGTGTTGAAAACAGAGGATAGTGTTCCTGAATTAAACGAAGTGATTTTGGAGGCTTCAGGCGATCGATAGTCGTGTCGACAAGTGTGGTTTCGCAAGTCGGTGAGTGGAACTTGGTTTTCCAGGGTGGAAACATTTTAGAAAAAGTTTTTGGAACTTAGTAAGAGCTTGAAACGCTTTACTATGTTCAAAAGTAAGTAAAGTGAATTTCTCTCCCGGATTGTGCTAGTTTGAGCCTTTGGTTGCACGTGGTTTTAAATTGCATTTACCTACTGTTTTAAAGCATGTTCTTGAGTATATAAAATGTGTTATGGCTTATCATGAATGCTTTGTAAAAACAGTGAGGTATGCATGAAATGTGGATTATATTGGCAAATGATGTTGAATAAAGTGTTTTAGAAATGAGATCGGATATAGTTAGCCGGCTATAGGATTGAGTGCACCATAAACAAGTCGCCTTGGATGTTGAGGGGTTGTGATTGTACCAAAAACTCCATCCAAGTACCCTAAGGATTGAGGATTGTTTAAGGTTACAACGGTTGAGGGTAGCTCACGGGTGCGAACCTTGTGTGTGTCCCGTCTCTCGTTAGTGGGTTATACATCTACCGATTAGTGGTGTTGAGTGGTTGTAATTGTACCGAATACTCCACCACGGGTGTCACAACAGTGGAGGGTTGCTCTCGTGTGTGAGCCTTGAGATGCCGATAGAGTGTGTGAAGGGTGTGGAACAATCCTTGGTAATCCATGTATCCGATATGTTTTTGAGAAATGAGATTGCTGATAATCACTTGAAAGCCAATATAATTGATTGTAATGCTATGGAAATGTTGTTGATGCATATTGTGAAAAATGTATGTTTTACCATAAGCTTAGCATAATGGTGTTTATGCTTGGAAGGCTTGATGGTTGTGTAGAAAGGGTTTAATTGTTGGAAATTATGAGATTCATGTTGCATGGTGTTTAGCATGTCGATTCTAATGGTAAAGTGCATGGTTTTTTAAAGGAGGCATGATGGTTTTGAAAAGAGTGAAAATGATTTTCTGCATTGATGGTGTTTTTGGTTTTGAGCAATCCTCACTAAGCTTGTATGCTTATGCTCTCTTTGTTCGTCAATGCATTCAATTTAAGCTTTGGAGGCTGCACTTGCAAGGGATCGGTGGATGACTTTGATTGAAGGTAAGTTTTGGTTTTGGACTAGAGTAATAAAGGCAATAGGGGCGTCTGATGCTATAAATGTTGGTTGTTTGGTATCTTTCTAATTTTGTGCAAGTTTAGTATGCATTTTTGGTTATGTAAAAGGCCTTTTAAATGTTGGTTTATGCTTGGGTTGAGATTTGACCCTTTCGGTGATTGTTTTCTTAGGATGCATACCTTTAGATCTTTTTCATAATGCTAATGATGCTATGATGCTAGTTCTGCCATGAATCATTGATAGTTGAAATGTATTTGAGTTGGAAGCACGTTTAGTCATATGTCAGGTTAGTTTTAGGATCGTTAAAATCGAGTTAACCCAGCAATTTAAAACGTTTCAGGCACAAGTGTTTTAGAACGTCCTCGATCGTTTCGAAATGGTGAGGCTTGTTTCGATAAATTTTGCCTCTGTGAAACCCTATTCCAAAACAGGCCTTAGGAGGTTTCGAAACGAACCCGCGTTTCGAAACATTCAACAATGTTTCGATACGACTGTTCTGATACGGGGCCCACTATTCCGAAACATGTGGCTATTATTTCAGTTTACATAATATTTTGAGTTTCCGTTTCTATGTGGTTTGGTCCATGTTTGTCATGTATGAAATTAGATTATTTCCAAAGGTAGTCTTGATCTGAGTTTCTGCAGAGAAGCATGTAATGGACCTAATTAAAGGTTGGTAATCCTAATTTGGTAAAAACCCTTACTAATTATCAAATTTACGAAATAGTCTCTAAACCTAAAATTGGTGTCAATCGTTGAGCGTTCCTGTTGTCGTTTGATCCGCTGCTTTGATTGAACACATAGGAAACTAACTTGCATCTAGACAAGATAAAAAGAAAAAAGGGTCTTTTATTGAGGTAAACTTTCTCGGTTTGCTTCAATATTCCTTTTGTGATTTGTTCGGTTCGGTCTATCAGCTAGCTTGGGTCGATGGGGTTACATTTGGTGGTGTCTGAGCCAGGTTACGAGAGGTTAGGATGAAGGTAAGTTGTCGGTAACTGATTTTGATGTGAATTTGTATTTTTGGTGATGTTTGCTTAGTTCGGTGAATATCTTGAGCATGTCAATGTTGAGTATGTGATGTTGAGGCTATAAATGGTGATTGTGATATGAATGTGAGCTGTTGTATGATGATAGATTGGGCTAGATTTTAATGCTTGTAATGCATGATGGTTGTCACATACATGACATATGCTTTGTGCTATGCTTGGGGGGAAATTGGATTGCCCATTGCCTTATTACCTAGTGGAATGTTTTAAGTTGAAATCAAAGTCTTGGATCCTTGCTTGGAGCTGGCCTGAGCAATTTATTTTGTTTGTTTTGTTAGTTGTTATCATGCCTTAATATTAATAGCACAATAAACCAAGGAGAGAGTAGCGATATGGAATGATTGGTGTTGCCTTTGGGCAAGGAATAAAGGAGTGTGTAAAGTCTCGTAGGGGCTAAACGTCTCAATGTGCCTCGATCTAGTTACAACCTGAGTCGGTTGTGAAGTTGTGAATGCTGAAGTACATGTGACTGCAGTAGCTGGTGGATGTTTCTGAGTTGCGGTTAGCACTTATGTAATTTGAGTAGAAGTTGAACTCGAGGGTTGTCACCAGAGGTATCCATGGAGTGGATGTCCTGTATGAAAGAGATTATGGAATAAATGGAGTGTAGTCATGCCTTGTAAATATGAGTCGTATCTCATTTATATAGAGATGTGTATAGTTGGCGGACAATTGTGGTTGTGGGCATAGAACTTGATGTTGTGTGCTGAGAGTTCTTTTGAACTATTTTAAAGGAGAAGTATATGGGGGTTAGATATTTGGGTGACGAGAAATGTGAATTGTGGTTTGGGTCCGAAATCATAAGTTGTACTTGAGTTAAGGTATAGATTGTCTAGTTGAGCATGTGTGCTCCTGGATTGGAATTGGGTGTTAGACATTGACATGTTGGCACTTTTATAGATTGGTGCATGATGTTAAGCATATCTGTTGATTTATTGGCTACATTATTTTCGACGTGTTGGTAACACATGCGAGGTATTTGAGCAAAAATTGGGTTTAATAACTCGTGCGAGAGGTTCTAGCGCTAGGAAGTGAGTTGTGAACTCTAGTTTAGTGGTAGCCAGTGTACGAATGGTCATGCTTAAGGGGTATCTCTTGGGTTGAGGTGAGGTTGTAGTAATGTTGGACAAAGATTGTGAGGTCGGTGTGTCAAGGCTTGAGTAGCGTATGATACCTATCAAGTAGGTGGATCATATGACCATGTGAGACGAGATTGTCCACGTTTGATCGGTGGGGTATAGCTTTTTGCACCTGTTGTTGCAAGTTGTTTTGGAATTTGTTGCTTGAACGTTTGTTTCAGAAGTGTTAGATGTGGGAGTGTGAGTAGCTAGTTTCTTTGGTGAAACTGTTGTTACAAGAAAACAATATAGGAGATGTCCTTTATCTGTTCAAGGCCATGTGTTTCAGTTGATTTGATGGAACTTCCATTTATGGTTTTGATGTGATTCTTGTAATGGACTGGTTGCTTGAGCATCGAGCTGTGGTAGATTTTGATGTTAAGCGAGTTACCCTAAAGCTTGCAGATGATTACGAGGTAGTAATCGTGGGCGAGAATGTGAAGTTCTTGTCTAACACAATTTCGACTCTTGAAGTGAGTCGAATGATGGAGTTGGGATGCGAAGCTTTCTTGGCATATGTGATGAATCATGGTACGAAGGAAGTGCGTGTGCAAGACATACGGACCGAATGTGAGTTTCCGAGTGTTTTTCCGGAAGAGTTGTCTGGGTTGCCACCAAACCGAGATGTTGAGTTTGGTATAGAATTGTACGAAAATACGACTCCGGTTTCCATAGCTCCTTATTGCATTGAACCTAAGGAGTTGAAGGAGTTGAAGACGCAACTTCAGGAGTTGCTTAATCGAGCATTTATAAGGCTGAGTATTTCACCTTGGGGTGCACCGTGTTGTTCGTGAAAAAGAAGGATGGTACAATGCGTATGTGCATAGATTATCGGCAACAGAACAAGTTGACGATTAAGAACAAGTACCTGTTACTGAGGATTGATAATTTGTTTGACCAGTTTTGTGGTACTTCGGTATTTTTGAAGATTGATTTGAGGTCAGGGAACTATCAATTAAAGGTTAAGGATGTGGATGTACCTAAGACAGCTTTTCAGACTAGGTATGGTCATTATGAGTTTTTGGTGATGTCATTTGGGTTGATAAATGCACCGGCTACATTCATGGATATAATGAATAGGGTGTTCCATGAGTTTCTAGACCAGTTCATGGTAGTGTTTATTGATGATATTCTCGTGTACTCGCGTAACGAGGGGGGTCATGATAAGCATTTGAGAAATGTGTTACAAGTGCTATTGGAGGATCAGCTTTATGCTGAGCTGAACAAGTGTGAGTTTTGGCTCAGGGAGGTGGTTTTTCTTGGACATGTGGTGTGAGCCAATGGTATTCGGGTTGATCCACACAAGGTCGAGGCGGTGATGAGTTGGAAAACGCCTAAGTCGGTGACAGAGGTGCGAAGTTTCCTTGGTTTGGATGGATATTATCGGAGGTTTATCGAGGGTTTTTCTAAGATTGATGCACCGTTGACCAAGTTGTTGCAAAAGAATGTTCGCTTTGAGTGGACGAGTGTTAGGCAACAAGCTTTCAAGAAGTTGAAGGAAGCTATGATGCAAGCTCATGTCCTGATTCAACCAGAATCAGGTAAGGAGTTTGTATTTTATAGTGATGCCTCGTATGTTGGTTTGGGTTGCGTGTCGATGCAAGGTGGGAAGGTTGTAGCTTATGCGTATAGACAGTTGAAGGTGCAAGAGCGCAACTATCCTACTCATGATCTAGAGCTTGTTGCGGTGGTGTTTGCTTTGAGGATTTGGAGACACTACCCTTATGGTGAAAGATGTGTGGTTTACACTGACCATAAGATTTTGAAGTGCCTCATGTCTCAAAAGGAGTTGAATCTTAGGCAACGAAGGTTGTTGGAGTTGCTTAAGGAATATGATCTGACAATTGAGTATCATTTTGGAAAGGCCAATGTTGTGGTTGATGCTTTGAGTAGGAAGGTAGCGGTTGAGATGAGAGCGATGTTTGCGCGATTGAGTTTATCGCGTTATGGTGGGTTGATGGCCGAGTTGCAGGTGAAACCTTCCTCAATTCGGCTGATCAAGGAGAAGCAGTTGCTTGATGATTCCTTGGTGCCTCATGTTCAGGATATAGCTGATGGTAATGCAACAGACTTCTGTTTCAATGATGACGGAGTTCTATGTTTCAAAAGTCGAATAGTTGTGCCGGAAGATGTTGAGCTGAGGCACACTATTTTGACTAAAGCTCGTGCAATCCTTTTTCTATGCACCCTGGTAGTACTAAAATGTATCATGTTTTGAAGGATGAGTACTATTGTGTGGGGTTGAAAAAAATGTTGATGGTTTTGTAAGCAAGTGTATGGGTTGCTAGCGTGTGGAAGCTGAGCATCAGTTTCCTCCTGGTATGTTACATCCGTTGAGGATACCATAGTGGAAAGTGGAAAGTGTTACGATGGATTTTGTATCTGGTTTGCTTTTGGCACCATCTAAGAAGAACTCTGTATGGGTGATTGTGGATCGTCTTATGAAGTGTGCACATTTCTTGGATGTGCATACTTCGTATATGTTGGATAAGTTGTATATTGCTGAGATTGTGCGTTTGCATGATGTGCCTAAATCCATTGTGTCGGATAAGGATCTGAGGTTTACAGCAAGGTTTTGGGAATGTTTACATCAGGCGTTGGGTATGCAGTTAAATTTCAGCACTTCGTATCATCCTCAGTCGAATGGACAGTCGGAGTGAGTTATCCAGGTACTAGAGGACATGTATGTGGCCTTGTATTGGAGAAGTGTAGAACACCTCTTTGTTGGGATGAGGAGGGGAAAAAGTTGGTTCCCATATTGGATACGCTTAAGGGAACGATTGAGAAAGTAAAGCTCATATATGAGCGGTTGAAGGATGCATCGGATCGTCAGAAGTCTTACGCAGATTTAAAGAGTAGGGAAATTGAGTTTGCGGTTGGAGATCGCGTGTTCCTTAAGGTATCACCTTGGAAGAAGGTGATGAGGTTCAGACGTAAGGGAAAGCTCAGTCTGAGGTTTATTGGACCTTATGAGGTTGTGGAACGAGTTGGTCATGTAGCTTATCGGTTGAGGTTGTCTCCCGAGTTGGAAAAGATCGATAATGTGTTTCATGTTTCTATGCTGCGGAGGTATAGATCGGATCCATCGCATGTGATGCCAATTGAGGAAATTGAGTTAAATCCAGATTTATCCTGTGATGCCTACCAGTGAGAATTATGGATTCGAGTGGTAAAGTTCTTCGTGGCAAGACGATTGAGCTTGTGAAGGTGTTTTGGCGACACCGAAGAGTTGAGAAGGCCACATGGGAAAGCAAAGTGGACATGCTGAGGCAATTTCCGCATCTTTTTCCTACAGGTAAAATTTCGAGGATGAAATTTCCTAAGTGGGGGAGAGTTGTAACGCCCAAATTTTGGGCCTAGGTGTTTTGCGAGTCGAGATGGGCCGGTGGAACCGATATCGGTTGTTCGAACCGTTAAAATGTGGTTTAGGGAAATCAAGGTTCGGGATGGGATAAAAATATGATAAAATTTTCTAAAATCTTCTAAAATTGTATCTAAGATGTTGGTTAAATCAATTTTGAAAAATGGGTTTTTGAAAGTATACATTTTGGGCAATGACCAAAATGTAAAGATTTAATAGTTAGGAAAAATGTGTTTTTCAAGAAGACTGAAAATCTTAGAATCTTTATGGAGCTATTTAGCAATTAGGTATTTTCTCTAATCTGGCATGTGTTTTAAATGTTTTATTAAAAATTAAATTTCTTTGATTAATTAAATTAGAGAGTTAGTTAATTGGTTAAAAGATTTTTTATGATCATTTTCATTCTCTTGTTTTCACTTCAGCCAAACACCCTCCATTTGCTCTCAAATTCTAGATTTTCTTCACTCTCAAATCCTCTCTTGATTTCCAATTTCATCTTTGTGATTTCTCTCAATTTCTTCCAATATTCTTGAAAGCTAAACTTGCTAAATTAGAAGAGAAGCAATGATTGGAGGTAAATTTCATGCTAACCTCTTATGATCCGTGAACACAACACACTTCCTGCCGTATAGGTAATGCCTCAACATCTTCAGGGCAAACACCACAACCACAAGCTCAAGATCATGAGTAGGGTAGTTACGCTCATGCACCTTACCCTCATGCATCAACACACATCCCAAACCAACAATAGACACATCACTATAGACCACAAACTCCTTACCAGACTCAGGTTGAATCAGGACAGAAGCTTGCGTCAAAGCTTCCTTCAGCTTCTCAAAAGCTTGTTGCCTCGCATATGTCCACTCAAAGCAAACATTCTTCTACAACAACTTGGTCAAAGGTGTAGCTATCTTCGAGAAACCCTCGACAAACCTACGGTAATACCCAGCTAAACCAAGGAAACTTCGTACATCTGTTACTGACTTAGGCACCTTCCAACTCATCACAGCCTCTACTTTGTGCGAATCAACACGAATACCCTCAGCTGACACAACATGCCCTTGGAAGACCACCTCCTTAAGCTAAAACTCACACTTACTTAGCTTGGCATACAACTGGTTCTCCAGCAACGCTTGCAAAACTATTCTCAAGTGTCTAGCACGATCCTCCTCGGTACGCAAATACACAAGGATGTCATCGATGAACACCACCACAAACTGATCCAAGAACTCATGGAACACACGATTCATCATGTCCATGAAAGCAGCATGTGCGTTGGTCAAACCAAACGACATCACTAAGAACTCATAATGCCCATACCTTGTCTGAGAAGTTGTATTAGGTACATCTACATCCTTCACCTTCAACTGATAATATCCTAACCTTAGGTCTATCTTAGAAAACACCGATGCTCCTCGAAACTGGTCAAAGAGATCATCAATCCTAGGCAAGGGATACTTGTTCTTGATCGTCAACTTGTTCAGTTGCTGATAATCTATGCACATTCTCATTGTCCCGTCTTTCTTCTTTACAAACAAGACCGGTGCACCCTAAGGTGACACACTCGGCCGAATGAACCCTCGATCCAACAACTCCTACAGTTGCGTTTTCAACTCCTTCGGCTCTTTAGGTTCCATGCGATAAGGAACAATGGACATCGGAGTCGTATTCTCATACGACTCGATACCAAACTCAACTTCTCTGTTTGGTGGCAACCAAGGAAATTCTTCCGGAAAATCACAAACGATTGTGATGTCCTCCACGCATACATCTTTCGTGCCAGGATTCATTACATAGGCAAGATAAGCCCCACAGCCCATCCTCAGCATACGACTTGCTCCAAAAGCCGAAATCACATTCGACAAGAATTTCACATTCTCGCATACTATCATTACTTCATAATCATCGGCAAGCTTTAAGGCGACCCGCTTGACATCAAAGTCAACCACCACTCTATGCTCAGTCAACCAATCCATACCAAGGATTACATCAAAACCGTAGAAGGGTAACTCCATCAAATCCACAAGAAAAACATGACCTTGTAAAGATAAAGGGCATCTTCTATACAACTTCCTAGTGACTACAGTCTCACCAAAAGAACTAGTCACTTGCATTCCTACTTTAAGCAGCTCAACATGTATATCAAGCAAATGTGCATGTTCACTCAAAATATAAGAATGTGCTGATCCAGAATCAAACAAAGCCAGCAATGATAAAGACTGAAGAACAAAGGTACATACGATAACATTTGTATCGTTACGCTCCTCGTGTTGAGCATAAACCCTCGCAGGAACGCCTCCTTCAGGCCGAACTGCTACCACGTGTACAATGCTTCGCTGACTCTCGTCTCTCCTCTGAAAGTTCCCTCGGCCGCGCCCACGGCATCTTGAGGTGCAGCCACAGCAGGTGCACGTCCCTGGCCTCCACCAGCCAACAAAGGACATTCTCGCCTCATACGATCCGCTGAACCATAGTTCCAACACGAATTCCCTATCCCCACAATATGAACCTAAGTCTCTCTAGCTACTCGAGGACAATCTCGCCTCAGATGGTCCCTCGATCCACATGTCCATCACGTGTGCTGCTCAGACCTCACTCGGCCTCTCTGAACCTGACCATTCGACCTGGAGCACCTCGTCTCACCTCAGGCTGATGTCTCCTATCACGACCTCTTTTGTTCCGTCCACCCCTGGAACTATACTCAGTTGCTCTCTTCCCAGAGCTGGAACCATCACCTCGAGACGACAAACCCAAGTTTTGTTCTATGTCTTTTGCTTAACATACAAGCATATCGAAGTCGGTGTAATCCGCAGCCAACATGTATGTCTTGACTTCCTGCACCAACTCGTACCGAAAGCGATCACAACGGTGCCTCTCACTAGGTATCAGCTCAGGGGCATACTTGCTCAGACGTACGAACTGGACCTCGTACTCAACCACAGAAAGGGTTCCCTTACTAGCGACATGAACTCGCGTTTCTTTTCATCCAAGTATCTCACTCTCAAATACTTCCTCTTAATAGCACCCTTGAAAAACTCCCAATCCACCTCAATGGGTTCCATTCCAGTGGTGGTAGTCGTCCACCAACTATACACATCACCCTGGAGAAGTGAAACAGTGCACCCCAGCTTGCGCACATCATTACAGCTCATCTGATCCATGATACGGATCGTGCTTGCCAACCAAGCTTCTAATGCCTCAGGAAACATACCAAAGAACTCAATAGCTCCTAGGCTCCTCAACCTCTCCAAAGGTAATCTTGCATGCCTAGTTGCAGGGGCCTATACATAAGCTTCGGCTACTGTATCCTGAAACGCCCCGGTGATTGCCTAAACCAACGGCGGTAGATCACCCAAACTTGGACCAACATGTCCTTGATGTTCCTGCTCCCCACCTTTAAGTGGTGGCGGAGGAGGTAAGTTTCCACTAGAAGGGACATCAGCCCCTTGCTCACCCTGGTCGCTCTGCTCAACTGCATGCACTATTGTGTTCGACCTTAGCTCTCTCCTCGGACCCATAGTTCTATTTTTAACAAGGCATAACAAATAAACAAAACAAACCATTTAGGCCAGCCTCAAGCAAGGATCCAAGTTCACAAAAAAGAACATTTAATCAGTGTAATAAGGCAATGGGAACCCCTATTTCCCTCAAACATAACATATCATACAATAACAGATCATGCTCATCATGCTTTCCATCATCCAAAATCAGCACATATCAACATCGCATCATCAACATACAATCATATTCATCTCACATGTGATTCACATCAGTCAAGCACGGCATAAGTTCATTATTCAACCAAAATCATGTTTTTCAATCAACACACATAAATAAATACCAATTTCACATACCAACATCCCAAATTCTTTCGAAACCTGACTCTGTTACCAACAAATGTAACCCCTTTAGCCCAGCCTAGATGCCCGACCCGAACTAAGAAGATTACACGGGAAAAACCGAAGTCAACTCGTAAGAGTTAACCTCGATTAACAACCCTTTTTTCTTTTTATCTTTTCTAGATGCACATTATTAAACTATATGATTATCAATTCAATTTAGCGAAAGCGACAAAGCGAACGGAACTCAATTAGGGGTTCAATTGCATACAAATGTCTTTTAGGGAGTAATTTGTAAATTTCCAAAATTATAAAGACTAAACAAGTTTTGAAATTACCAATCCAAAATTAATCATTTTACATGTAAACATGTCAAATTTCATCTTAAACAGATCATCCAAACTCATTTAATTAAGCATTCAAGACTCAGGGACCAAAACATAAGAAAACAGAAACCTGAAACAATTCAAATTTAAATCCAACGGTCAGGTGTTTCGTAACACAAGACCCAATATCGGAACGGCCATTTTGAAATCAGGTTGATCGTTTTGATACACGGGTGCATTTCGAAACCCTATCGAAACAATGCTTTCCATTAGCAAAATGTTTCGGAACGTTCCTACCCGTTCTGAAACCCCATGACCATTCCAGGCCACCGTTCCAAAACAGGTAAGGGCGTTCCATTATGCCTTGCCCTGCAAGTTCACAATTTTCTGGTTTTTCTCACATAATCACCTCCAAAATCATTCCAATTCATGCCACAACATACATACAACATGTATAAGCATCAATGACAAACATTACGAAGCATAAACTAAAACATAGCATCATTCAAGAAAGCATTAGATCTATAGACATGCTTTCTAGTCCTCAAAACCATACAAAAGCTAAAAGCCATATTCAAGCACAAATCAAACCGCAAAGGCCATTTACAAACAAAAATAAGCAAACCAAACATCTTTAAGGTGTTTAACATCACCAAATACTAACTAGAGTAGAAATCCCACCCATTGCCACTTTTTACACTAAAGGTGAACCACATACATCGCTTAGTCAAAACTATTGGAATCCCCTTGCTTTTGGGCTGCCTTGAACGTTCAATTCTCTGCATTGATGAAACAAATGAGCGTAGGCATATATCTTAGTCAGGATCACTAAAACAACATTCATCAATGCATTTCATTAAACCATTCCAACATCTTTTGCAAACTTGTGCCTTTCTTTTAAACTTGCTCATTTAAGCATTCAATGCACTTTTAAAACCACAAGAATATTGCATCATTAAATCAACAGCAAATTCCTTTGTTCATGCTTAACCCAAGAATCACATGCATTCTTGCATCATTCACAAGCATCTCATGCTTAGTCATTAATCATTAACATTATATTGGCTCTCAAGTGATAATCCTCAAACCATACCAAAACAAATGATACAATCGGATACGCGGATTACAAGTGTTGTCCCACAGGCTTCATACATACTATCGGACTACACAAGGTGGAGATCAATTGCACAATCACAACCCCTCAACACCCGTGATGGAGATTAGTGGCACAATCACAACCCCTCAACATCACTCATCGGTAGTTGTATAATTCCACTAACGAGAGTACGGGACTCATATCACAAGACTCACACACGGGATTAAACCATTCACCATTGTGATCTTAGCCTCAATCATTAAGGTACTTGGATGGAGATTACGGCACAATCACAACCCCTCGACATCCAAGGCGACTTTATTCACGGTGCACCCAATCTTATATCTGGCTAACTATATCAAATTAAAGTAACCAAAAACCATTTCCATCACTTGTTAATATAATCATTTAACATAAATATTCCATTGTTTTACAAGCATAAACAACATGCCATTTTCACAAGCATAAACATGCTTAATATCAAATCCATTTTTCACATAAAACCAAGGATCACCTACAAAGTGCATCCTTAACACAATGGCATTAAAATCCAGCATCAATCATGCTTAAAATATTCTTAAAACAGTAATCAAAACCACATTAAACTTAAGTGCATTTCCATCAAAGCATAGCACATTTCTGAGAGATACTTTCGAATCACTTACTCTTGAGCTTAGCTAAGTGTTTCAAACTTACACTAAACTCCCAAGACCATGCTCAAAGCGTTACAAAGCTGGAAATTCCATTTCCACTCACCGATACACAAAGCCTTGCTCGCCAACACGAAAATTACTCTTCCGGTGCCTCCAAAAACGTCTCGTTTGCTCCCGGATCAAGATCCCTTATTTTCAAATCATCAAAACAGAGATCCAAATGCATTAAAATGCATTTCAACACCAGAAACCAATCACAAACTCGTGTCTCACCCAAATTACACCAATTTACCCATCTGAAACAACCAAAAACTCAATCGATTGCTTCCTAAACCAAGCTCAGCCAACATACATCACTTCCAAACAATTATAAACATCAAAAAATATCTAAAATCAACCTAAACCCTTCCTTATACCTCCAGAAAGCATTATTCTAACATTTCACCTCAAAAACCCAACTAGAACTATCAAGAATCTCAAGGATTTCGGGATATATATCAACAAAACCTCTTTTCAACATATTAACCATCTCAAAACTCAATTAAAATCAATCCACAACAGAGCTTAACAAAACAAGTCCGAAAATCAAGAATTCCATCTTATTTTTGCAAGATTTCAATCTCAAATAAATACTATAATGAAGACTCAACTAAAAACATTAATTAGAAGCCAAAGATCTTTGGAATTTCAATAAAGAACCTAGATTGATGGTTGAGAACAGGATTTACCTCCAATCCTTGATTTCCTCAATCAATGACAAGTTTTCCTTAGCAAAAATCTTGAAGAACTTGAAAGAACTCTTGAAATTTGTTTAGAAAATATTGAGAGTGTTTGGGAGAAAATATATATGGAGAAAATGAGTTAGAATTGTGTATGGCTGAAAATGAGAAGAGAAAGGTAGTTACGTCAAGTGAAATCTCAATTTTTCTAATTTGCTAATTTTAATTTAATAAAAAACCTTTTATTAAATCACTTTAATATCCCCTTTTAAAACACATGTTATATTAAGGAAATGCTAAATTTCCATAAAGCTCCCTAAAGATTCTATGATTTTGGCTTCACTTTTAAAAAATCACATTTTCCACAGTTTTAAAACTTTACATTTTGGTCTTTACCCAAAATGTACCTCTTCCGAAACTTTACATAATTTTAGAGAATTTTAGCAATTTTTACCATATTTTTATTCTATCCCGATCCTTGATTTCCTTAAATCACCTAACGCGATTCGAACCATTTTCGACCGGTCCAGTCCGATGTCCAAGACAATTAGGCCCAAAACCAGGGTGTTACAAGTTTCCCATTGATGCTAATTGCCATGATATGATGCTAAATATGTTATGATTGATGGTGGTTTAATGTGTAAATATAATGTATGCATGTTGGAAACATGTTGGATTGGTTTAGGATGGTTTTAGGAGTGAAAAACTAGCAAAAAGTGTCATTACAGGCCCAGGTGTTTCAGTACACTCAAGCCTGTACCGAAATGGTGAGCCTGAAATGGCCTTAGTGTTTCGAAATGGGGAGGTCTGTTTCGGTACGTTTTGCCACTAAAAACCACAGTTTCAAAACCCTTAAAGGCGTTTCGATACGAGCCCGTGTTCAAAGTCGTGAAGTACCATTTCGTTACACTCGTTTCAATACAGGGCTTGCCTGTACCGAAACAGATGGCGGTTATGTTAGTTGATGGAATATTTTTGAAGTTATGAATCTTTACGTTTTGGTCTTGAATATTGTGGATGTAATTAAATTAGTTTGAATGATTATTTTGAGCTGAGTTTTGACAGACATACATGTAATATGATTAATCTAAAAATGGTAATCAAAAAATGGAAAACAAATCCTTGTATTTTGCCAAGTTTGAAAATTGGTCCCCAAAAGCTGTTTATGCATGCAATTGATGTTCGAATGATGTTATGTATATTTGTAGAGTGTTCATAAGTTCTATATTTTGTACACATTCATGACCTTATTATTGTTGTTCTTAAGCTCATTTAGGCATATTTAGGTGCATTGCATACATAATAACAATATTTGCTCTGTTACAATGCTTTTATTGAATATTCTATTTTGGTTAAGAAAAGATAATGTTTTAGTGTAGTTTTCATTATCTGGTGTTGCAGCTGTGTAGAGGAGGATAGGACAAGAAATATGGTAACAAAAGGAGTTGTACTGAAGCAGTTCCAAAGTGCCATCAAGGATGCCGCCTTAGCAGCCAGCCGCCTAGGCGGCAATAGATCGACTCAGCCAAGATGGGCTTCGATTTATAGAGGATGATTTTCTGAATCCAACAAGCCTAACCTTTAAATTTTCTGAAGCCCGGAATGGGGTACAGAGCTGATTGAAGATTGATAAGTATGAGTACTTATCTTTACTTGCTGGAGAAGGCAACGTCCAAAAGGAGTCCACATTCAAGTCAAATAAGTCAGCATTTAATGTATAGCAACTTTAAAGACTACAACTCAAAGAAGGACTCAAACTTAAGGCCATGAGCCCTATATATACCCATGTATTTTAGGGTATAAGGGCAGAAATCACGTTTTTAGATAACCCTAGCTACCTTCTAGTCTATTATAGGGTTTAGGTTTTTGTATGTAAAGTAGTTGTGAGAAACGGTTGTAATAGTTTAAGTTGTTTTTGAAATAAAATACTCTTAGTTTGCTTAATTCATGTGCTTCACTTTCTTTAATTAGTTCCAAAAGTCCAATTGAAGAATCCATTTGTCGGGCACGACAGGGTCAAACTCACAAAAGAATTAAGCACTAGCTCATCATGACGAGGTGTTGAATAATTCAACTTAGACATAAGTTAGAATTTCAGCAACTAAAAGGAGCAACCAAACGTTGACTATATGTGTTAGGTTTGCACTGAGATTTATAGGCATTGCCTATATCACGCAGCAACAGAATCCTAGCCTGGACATAGGTAGGATCACTTAAGAATTGCTTCGCCAAACTTGGAGTATCTGCCAGACTTGCCGCTGAGACTTCTCTCCATCTCACATGTCGGGACAACGAAAGTTGCAAGAGCAGAGTGCCACCATGGCAGCGAAAGTTGTCGCCACCTCAATCCGCCATTACCCGCCAAGGCAGCATATCGTGGCAATGCAAAGCACACTTAATATTTACAACGCAGTCTACACACTACTGAGCTGCAACTATCTGGCTCTATCTATCAACCTGATCTCTCTCTCTCTCTTCAATTACTTGTGTACTTTTATGCTTTTTAATATTCAAAGATTTAATTGTGCAATTTACTATTTCCTTGTGTAGGAAAACATTCATAGAAGTTGTTACAATCCATGTGGGACACGATATCTTATATACTATAACTTCACAGGAGTATGCACTTGCGCTCATAAATAGAGAACACTCAAACGCTTTACAAGTTTTTGGCGTCGTTTCCGGGGATTGGCAACAGCAACTGCGTTTGGATTCCTGCACTTCTACTTTTAGTTTTTGCATTTAAATTTTTGTTTATTTTAAAAAAAAAATACGCTTCTTGTTTGTCTTTGGTATATGACCAGGGAAAAACCAAATTCTGAGCTCGTATACGAAGAAGACATCAATAAGAATGAGAAAAAAGGAAAAAAGGTCTGCCGGAAAATGGAAGCTCACCAACCAAACCCAGACACAGGCCCAACACCTAGCCGTTAGGGCGGCACAGGTGGCAGCCAACACCCACCTAAGGAAAGGAATGACATACTGTAGAGTGTCCAGAAGTTCTATATTTTATGCACATTCCTACCCTTATTATTGTTGTTCTTCTGCTTAGTTAGGTATAATTAGCTGCATGTCATGTATTATAACAGTATTTCTTCTTTTACCATGCTTTTATTGAGTATCTTATATTTGGTAGAGAAAATATATTGTTTTAGTTAGTTTTCTATTTCTGGTGCTGGTTGTTGATTAGAGGAAGAGAGGACAGGAAAGCATGGAGCAGAAGGAGCTGTACTGAAGCAGTTCTAGTTACCGTCGCCGCAGAATGCCGCCCAGACAGTAATACACCGACATAGTCAAGATGGGTCTCGTTTGATAGAGGACATTTTTCTGAGTCCATAGAGCCCAATCTTGCATTTTCTAAGGCCTGGAGCGGTGTATAGAGCTTATTAAAGATCGATAAGCAAGGTGGTTTATACTTACTTGTTGAACAAGTAAACATCCAAAGGAGTCCATATTTTAAGTCAGAATTGAATGAAGCATTAAATGTAAAAGCTATTTTATCATCAATGAAGACTTCTACTCCTAGGAGGACTTAACCTTAGGCCAAGCCCTATATATACCCATGTATGTGAGGGTATAGGGGCATAGAGATAGAGAGAGATAGAGAGAGGGAGTCGACTATGTTTTAAACTCCTTAGGGTTTAGGTTTTTGCTTGTAAAGTAGTTGTGAGAAACGATTGTATTATGTTAAGTTGTTTTACAATAAATATTCCAAGTTTGTTTAATCTGTGCACTTTATTCTTTCAATTATTCTACACCAGTCAATTGAGAGAATCCATTTTTCGGGCACGAAAGTGCAAGGCTCACGAAAGAGTTAAGTACGGTTACAACGTGTTGAGGTAGACTTGTCGCCAAGACTTATTTTCATTCCACCCGCCGAGACAACAAAAGTTGCAAGGGCAGTGACCCGCTGCGGCCGCGTAACAAGGTCATAGCTGCCACCCGCCATACCCGCCGAGGCAGCATATCATGGCAGCGCAATCCAACCTTAACCTATGCAATGCAGTCTACATATTACTGAGCAGCAACTACCTGGCCCATTTTATCACTCTGACCTCCCCTACTTTAATTAATTGTGTTTTTAGTCTTATTCCTTTAAACAAACCTGAAATTAATTGTGCATTTAAATTTCTTGTGTAGATATACACTCGAAGGAACTATACCAATCCTCGTGGGATTCGACATCTTATATACTATAACTTGACAGGAGTGTGCACTTGCGCTCTCACAAAAATGGAACACCTACACGCCTTACACATACCTGGACGAAAACCAAACACAAAACCCTCAGGAAGTGGTTATGTTTGGGAGATGCACCTCCCAACATAACCTAATTTTTATTTTATTTTTTATTTTATTTTTATACATTAGGATTAGATTTAATTTTTATTTAAATTCCACATCTTTATTTTTCTCAAAATTTATTTAATTTTCAATTATTTTTATTTAATTTTTGCATTTAATTTATTTCATGTTAGAAATGAAGGCAAGACCAAGAAGGATAAAGAATAAAGGAGAGGCCCAACCCAGCGGCCCAAGGCCGCGTAACGGGAAAATTAGCATAACGGCTAGTGGCTTCATAACGGCTAGTTGCAACGGCTACATTTGCAATATCTGATGGCAACAGCTATCTGTGTAACAGCTAGAATCCCGTAAAATGCGCCAAAATTATTGTCGCTCGTTGGCAGCGTGCCCGCCAAGGCAGCAGAGAATAGCGGCTAGATAAGGCGAATTATTCTCTCCTCATTCTTCATTTTGCTCTCCCTTTTTCTATTCTTCTTATCTTCTTTTGCTTTCAATATCTCATATATGTTATTTTCTTGTAATTTCTTTCTTATCTTTAGGAAACACAGTCGTTCTCACAATTATGGCAACATCAAAACCCACAGCCTCATCCTCCAAGCCAACCTTTCAGAGGATTTATAATACTGATGCAGCGGCAACCTATCGACAGCACTTCGTTGAGCGGCAAATTTGGGAAGAGATAGGCTTCCAGTTCACAAGCCAAGAAGGGGATCTTGGCCTCGAGCCCAACGTATTTAAAAGGGTCCACACATTGAGATGGCATATTTTCGCACGGCAGCCAGAGAAGGTAAACACCAACTTAGTTAGAGAATTTTATGCCCACAAACCTACCCAGGAAATCCCCTTCGTCTACGTTCGTGGCGAGGGTGTCAAGGTCACGGCGGCAACAATAAACAGCTTCTACGGAATAGAAATCAAAGAGAATCCACACACAAAATGGAGCTTGGGTTTAACGGCATCAGACTGCGAAAAAATCAAAAGAGAAATCTTCCAGCCCAACGCCAAATGGCTCACCTGAAAAAATAATGGTTCAGTCAACTGCCGCGACTTGCTGCAGAGGCCATTCTTTGGAGTCACTTCATCATGTGCGGCATAATGCCCACTTCGCATGGTTCCACAGTCAACAGGCCGCGGCTGGCCCTAATCCATAGCATAATGAAGGGGCGGCCAATCAACGTTGGGGAAGTTATACTTGAAGAAATCTATGCTCACGCAGCCAAACCCAAGTCCAAGGCACCCCTCGGTTTCCCCTCACTTATCACTGGCCTTTGTGCCAATTTCCGTGTACCGTCGCATCCCAACGATACTATCATCGTTGCCAAGGAAGGGTGGACAAAGAAGGCTCGCCTCCAGATGATGCAAGAGTCGGAGCTTGAAACGTCAACAAACGTCCAGCCGTCGTCCAATCCTGTCGCCACCTCAACCACGATGGGCAGTACTAATGTTTCCCTTTCCTCTGCCATGGTTCCTCTGCTTCAAACCCTCGTAGAGAGCTACCATAGAATTGAGCACAAACAAGTAGTCTTTACAAGATACATTGTGGAGGTGCAAGAGGCCTTTGTGGCCTACTTGCTGGACAAATATCACGACGACGACCCAAGGATGTCAGCCTTCCCACCGGAGCTAGAAGCTTCTAAACCAGCCCATATCACACCTCGACCATCTGCCACTCCAGCCGCACCAGACAGTGAAGGACCACATATTCGCCCTAAAAGAAGGACCACGCTCACTCTCATTCATCTATACAACCTCACCTCCTCCTCTGATTCTGAAGAAGAGGAGATCCATGAAGAAAAAGATGATGAGATTATCGTTGTCGCCTCAGCAGCAAAGGAGGCAGATACCAAAGAGAAAGCTGAGGCCTTGGATTCATTGGACATGGAGGTATTTGATTCCTTCGACAACGAACCAGTCGAAGTAGCAAGGAAAAGGAAGCAGCCTGCCAGTGCGGTTGAGCCTCAAGACAAAGGGTTTGAAACCGAGCCAAAAACACCACCTAAAAGACCCACTCCCAACCACATCCAACCACCACGTGGCCAGAAGAAGAGCCCAGCTGCCAAACCTCCTGCCTCATGCTGCCTCGTCCTCTCTGCCTCCTCATAGTCCTCCTCCGAGGCAGCAGCATAAATGGAGGGGAACTCACATAGTCTTTAGCACCTTTTCTTTATTTTTCTTTCTTTTTATGTTTTCTTTTAATTTTCTTTTTTTCTTTTTCTTTTTCTTTTTATGTTTTATTTTGTTTACATATATATATATATATATATATATATATATATATTGTGTAAGGAATTGAGGACAATGCCGACCTTGAGTTTGGGAGGGTTAGTCCTCTTTGTTTTCTTTGCTTTTAGTTGCATTTAGCCGAATGTAGCAGCATGTGTAAATTTTTCCCTAGCACATAATGAAATAGAAAGTCTTAGCTTAAAAACTTGTGCCCAATGATAGTTAGCCGACTTCCATATTCACACCATACTTAAAATTTGAACTTAATCATGGGAAGAAGCATGAAAAAAATAGTTAGAAATTTGTTTTAGTTGCCAATTATTCTTACATTGACTGCTAAGTGTTGAGTTTTGCTTGAGTTCTAAGTTTAACATTGTATGCTTTATTTAATGAAAATTTCTTAATTGGATGCAGGATTGCCGTCGCGGCAGCACATGGCAGCTAAGTAAAAAAACAAGTCGCCATGGCCGGAGCACAAAGATGCTTAATACCATAGAGGTGCCCAAAACAAGCTCTAGGAAGGATCATGAGCAAGGACACTCCGCTGCTATCAAAGTCCAAGTATCTAAAATTATTTGAAGTGACAGACAAATTAGCAAGAGTGAATGAAAGCCTTCACGGGATGACTCTATTCAAAGGTTTTGGAGTTTCGTAGTGTGCTCCTATCTTAGCTTCAGACCTGGAGAATAGTTGTGATGAGCTAAAGCCCTTGAGGCCATGATCAGAAAAAGAAGGAAAGAAGTGCTTAACTGTGCTGACATGGCAGCAACTCATCCTTTTTGGAATTTCATTATTTTTAGCATTCTTTGTTACTTAATATACTCAGCATGTTTAGCATGGACACAGACCTGCACACATTGCACTGGAGCTTAAAAAATTAAATTCTAAGTTATTTCATGTCATTCTGTAACCCCCTTAACCCGGCCTAGACGGTTGACCCGAATTAAGAAAGTCACACGGGGAAAACCAAAGTCAACCCGAAAGTCAACCTTGATTAACGACCCTTTTTTTTCTTTTTAATCTTGTCTAGATGCACATTAACCCTAATAGTGATCACTCAACAACATATTCAAAGATCACAAGCATCAGAGATCAAACAGGGACCCAATTGAACAAATTACGACTTTAGGGACCAAATTGTAATTTCTGATAAATATGAGGACTTAACCCAAATTAAAGTTACCAACTTGAAATTAGTCAGATTTCATGCTTCTCTGTGAAATTTCAGCTCAAAAGGACTTCCCGAACTCATACAATTGCACAAACAAGCTTCAGGACTAAAACGCAAACAATTCAAAACATTTAACTGCCAATGTCAGCCCCCAACGGTCGACCGTTCCGAAACAGGCAGAGCCTGTTTCGAAACGCGGGGCCGTTCCGCAACGCGTACCGAAACAGGGGCTGGCAGTGGCCTTTCCGTTTCGAAACGGTGCCTACCGTTTCGGACGCCTGGGCTCATTCAAGGCACCCGTTCCGGAACGGTGTGCACTGTTCCGAAACACCCTGCACAGATTGCAGCATAAAGCTTACTTAATCATGCAATTGATCATCCAAACATGCTCCAAATGCTACCAAACTTTACCAGCATGCAATTCAACATATAAAAGACATACATGCATCAACAATTCAACAAAATAACATCATATGTGAAAAGCCCCAAATCTATAGGCATGCTTCCTACACAAGCAAACCATCCAAGCATAAACTTCCATTTCAAGCATGTAAAGGCCAAACTCAAAAACCAACATTCTCAACAACATTCAACTTACTTAGGGAGTTCAAAACATCTCCCAAAACACACTCATAGGTCCCCCATTGCCAAATTACCAAAAGCTAAATTGTACTTAGGAAAACCTTCCATACATTGAGCTTTACTTTCACTTGAATGCTTGCCCTCCTTGCTGCCCCCAAAGTACTCTAATGCTCTGCATTATTGATTTAAGAAAACGAAAGAGAGCGTAAGCAAAAGCTTAGTGAGGAATGCTCATTAAAACCATTCAATAATGCATTTATAAAACACTTTATAAATCATGCTTCAATCATCATTTACACATGCTCAAAAGCATACTTAAACAAGCATCTCATGCTTCATATCATAACATGTCATATTGGCCACAAGTGATAAATTCCATTTCTTTAAAAACAAGTTCATCAACTTTCACCCCAAGGACTTTTAAACACTTTGGCCCCAAGGACTTTTAAACACCTTGGCCATGGACTTTTAAACACCATGGAAAGGACCACACAAGGACTTTTAACCACCTTTGTGTCCGTGTCAAGTTTCACCCCAAGGACTTTTAAACACCTTGGCCCCATGGACTTTTAAACACCATGGAAAGGATCACACAAGGACTTTTAACCACCTTTGTGTCCGTATCAAGAATCATCCAAGGACTTTTAACCACCTTTGTGTCCGTATCAAGAATCATCCAAGGACTTTTAACCACCTTGATGATCTTAAGTAAACAAGGCTCACTCAAGGACTTTTAACCACCTTAGTGACCTTAACCTTTTCAAAACATCACTTGCCAATATACATCATTATCATCAATTTATCCACTGTTTTAAAGCATTTAACCAAGCCATAATCATCATGCATTTAAAAGCATCAAACCACATTTAATCAATGTTCAAAAACAAGGAACTCTTACCTTGAGCTTCCTTCAACATATGGCTTACAAAAACATCATTAACCATGCTAAATCATGCTTTCAAAACAGAATTTAAAACATGCAATAAACCATATTGCACAACAAACAAATCATGGCCACCACTAGAGAGTATTTCCGAAAACTTACACTTGAGCTTAGCAAAGTTGTTTAGACTTAAACTAAGCTCCCAAGACATTGGTTTCAAAGCCGAAAACCCAATTTCACTCACCGATTCCACTTCGCCTCTTGCCGAAGCACCAAATCAAGCTTCCGGATCAACAACTCTTGGATCCAAAGATGCCTCCCCTGTTTTAACACATCAAAGCAGAGGATTAATGCATCATCATGCATTAATTGCTTCAATGAAAGCACCTAAACTCGCTGCTCTCATCCACACTCCATTTTCGGCCACCAAACACAACCGAAAATGCATCCAAACCACTTCTCAACAAAGCCCAGCCATTAACCAACAAAACCAAACATCTATTAACATCATTTAACATCTAAAAAGAACCTATTAACATCCTTATACCTCCAGCAACATCAGATCCACAAGATCACCTCAAAAACAATCAAGAATCACAAGCTAAACTTAGGAAACTCAACCTATCCGGGATTGCATTAATCAAAACTCAATTCCTTATCAATTTAGAGTCCAAATAACATCAAAAACACATCTCAAATCACAGATTTAACACATCAAACGAAAATCATCAAAAATCACCAAATCTTGCATTATAAGCCAAGATCCAATTCACAACTCAAAAGCCTTTAATAAAACATCAATTAAGGATTGAAAACTTAGGAATTTCAGTAAAGAACTGATAGTTTAGAGGAGAAGGACGTTCTTACCTCCAAACTTGAGTTTCTCCTCTTTTTGGAATCAAAAACCTTAATGATTCAAGTAGCAAATGATGAGGTTTTGTAGATATGTTGATTAGGAATCAAAAGAGAGTTGAAAGGAGGGATTTAGGTGAGAAAATCAGAAACAATTCTCTGGAAAGAAAGTGTTTGGGTTGAGAGAAAATGAGAGAAAGGAAAATAGGAAGTTAGTTATCAAAATGGCCAAAATGGCTTTCCCTCCACTTTTGATATGTTTTAAAATCAGAATAAATCCTTAAAATATCTTAGAAAAATCTGGAGAAACTACTTTTGGAATAATAGCTCCTTAAAGATTCAAAGTTTCAACCCTTTATAAAACAGTCACCAAACTTTCAAAAATTTACATTTTGGTCACTAGCCAAAATGCCACCCTTCCAAAACTCATTTTCCAAAATTGATTTCACAGTTCACTTAATTATATTAAAAGATGATTTTAGAACATTTTTCCATATTTTTAATGCAACCCGAACTAGGCTTTCCTAATTTCACCTTTTTAGATTCGAACAGCACTTTGACCAAACCGGTCAACGCCCAAAACTCCTAAGCCCAAAACCGGGGCGTTACAACTCTCCCCCCCTTAAGAAATTTCGTCCTCGAAATTTACCTGAAGGAAAGAGATAAGGAAACTGCTTCAGCATGTCTTCCTTCCGCTCCCACGTGGCTTCCTCAACACCTCGATGCTTCCACAGCACTTTCACCAACTCAATGGTCTTGCCACGAAGAACCTTGCTATCCGAATCCAGAACCTTCACTGGTTCCTCATCATAGGTCAAATCCGGATTCAAAACCACCTCCTCCACAGGCATCACATGCGAGGGATCAGATCTATACTTCCGGAGCATAGAAACATGGAACACATCATGAATCTTCTCCAACTCTTGAGGTAACCTCAACCGATACGCAACAGGACCCACACGCTCAACCACCTCGTATGGTCCAATGTACCTAGGGCTCAACTTACCCTTCCGGCCAAACCTCATCACCTTCCTCCAAGGCGAAACCTTCAAGAACACACGGTCACCCACCGCATACTCTATCTCTTTACGCTTCAAATCCGCGTAAGACTTTTGCCGATCAGAGGCTGCCTTCAACCGCTCACAAATGAGCTTCACCTTCTCGGTGGTCCCTTTCAACAAAGCCGGCATCGAAACCAACTTTTGACCAGTTTCAGCCCAACAAAGAGGAGTCCTACACTTCCTCCCGTACAAAGCCTCATAAGGTGCCATCTGTATACTCGCCTGATAACTATTGTTATAAGCGAACTCAACCAAAGGCAGATGCTTCTCCCAAGAACCTTGGAACTCAATCACGCAGCACCTCAACATATCCTCCAAGATCTGGATAACCCGCTCAGACTGACCATCCGACTGAGGATGATAGGATGTACTGAAATGCAACCTTGTACCCAGAGCTTGATGCAAACACTGCCAGAAACGCGATGTGAACCTCGTATCCCTATCCGACACAATCGACTTAGGCACACCATGCAGCCGCACAATCTCAGCAATGTACAGCTCTGCCAGCTTATCCAAAGAAAACGTAGTATGCACAGGCAAGAAATGCGCACACTTCGTCAGGCGATCCACAATCACCCAAACAGAATTCTTCTTCGAAGGAGACAAAGGTAAATCAGATACAAAATCCATGGTAACCCTCTCCCACTTCCATTCAGGGATTTTCAACGGTTGCAACAACCCTGAAGGAACCTGATGTTCAGCCTTAACTCGCTGACACACCAAACACTTGCTCACAAACTCTGCAACATCCTTCTTCAAACCCACCCAATAGTACTCATCACGAAGATCACGATACATCTTAGTACTACCAGGGTGCATAGCAAAAGGACTACTATGACCTTCAGTCAGAATAGCACGCCTCAACTCAGCATCAGCAGGCACTACTATCCGACTCCCAAAACACAACACACCATCATCATTAAAGCAGAAATCCGAAGGTCTACCCTCCGCGATATCCTGAACATGAGACACCAAGGAATCATTCAGCAACTGCTTTTCCTTGATCAACTGAACCAAAGATGGTTTCACTTGCAACTCTGCAACAAGACCACCATCTCGCGATATGCTCAAGCTAGCAAACATAGCCCTCAGCTCAACAGCTACCTTCCTACTCAAGGCATCCGCAACAACATTAGCTTTTCCAGGATGATACTCAATCGTCAGATCATAATCCTTGAGCAACTCCAACCAACGCCGCTGCCTAAGATTCAACTCCTTCTGAGACATCAGATACCTCAAACTCTTGTGATCCGTGTACACAGTACACTTCTCACCATACAGATAATGTCTCCAGATCTTCAGAGCAAAAACCACTGCAGCCAGCTCAATATCATGCGTAGGATAGTTGCGCTCATGCACTTTCAACTGCCGCGATGCATAAGCCACAACCTTACCCTCTTGCATCAGCACACATCCCAAACCAACATAGGATGCATCACTATAGACCACAAACTCTTTCCCTGATTCAGGCTGAACCAAGATAGGAGCTTGCGTCAAAGCCGCCTTAAGCTTCTCAAAAGCCTGCTGTCTCGCTTCCGTCCACTCATACTTAACATCCTTTTGCAACAACTTCGTCAAAGGAGCAGCAATCTTGGAAAAACCATCCACAAACCTTCGGTAGTATCCCGCCAAACCAAGGAAACTACGGACCTCATGAACAGACTTAGGAACTTTCCAGTTCATCACCGCCTCAATCTTCTGAGGATCAACACGAATCCCCTCAGCTGAGACTACATGCCCAAGAAACACCACCTCCTTAAGCCAGAACTCACACTTGCTCAGCTTAGCATAAAGCTGATTCTCCAACAAGGCTTGCAAAACAATCCTCAAATGCTCTTCGTGCTCCTCCTCAGTACGCGAGTACACGAGGATATCATCAATGAACACCACCACGAACTTGTCCAGATATTCATGAAACACACGATTCATCATGTCCATGAAAGCAGCAGGAGCATTTGTCAAACCAAACGGCATCACAAGGAACTCATAATGCCCATACCTTGTCCTGAAAGCTGTCTTAGGCACATCCACATCCTTCACCTTCAACTGATAATACCCTAACCTCAAGTCAATCTTAGAGAACACAGCAGCTCCCCGAAATTGATCAAAGAGATCATCGATCCTCGGCAAAGGATATCGATTCTTGATAGTCAACTTGTTCAGCTGACGATAATCAATGCACATCCTCATAGTGCCATCCTTCTTCTTCACAAACAAGACTGGTGCACCCCAAGGCGACACACTCGGCCGGATGAAACCACGGTCAAGCAACTCTTGCAACTGCGTCTTCAGCTCTTTCAGCTCCTTAGGTGCCATTCTATAGGGAGTAATGGACACAGGAGTTGTATTCTCATACAGCTCAATTCCAAACTCCACCTCGCGATTAGGAGGTAAACCAGGCAACTCCTCAGGAAACACTCCAGGAAACTCCTTCACAACCCTGATATCTTGCACTCTCAACTCCTTAGAGCTAGGATTCATCACAAAAGCTAGATAAGCTTCGCAACCTTGCCTCAGCATCCTGCTCGCCTCCAAGGTAGACACCACATTGGCAAGAAACTTCACATTCTCACCAACCACAACAACTTCATAATCATCCGTAAGCTTCAGCGAAACACGCTTATTTTCACAATCCACTACAGCACGATGCTCAGCAAGCCAATCCATACCAAGGATCACATCAAAACCATAAAAGGGCAACTCCATAAGATCAACATGAAAAACATGTTCTTGAACAACCAAGGGACACCTTCTATAAAGCTTTCGAGTCACAACAGTTTCACCAAAAGAACTAGTGACACGAACACCAACATCCAAAGACTCAACAGGCAAACCAAGCAATTCAGCATGCTCACGCAAAATGTATGAATGCGTAGATCCAGAATCAATCAAAGAAAGCAATGACAAGGATTGCAAAGTAAAGGTACCTGCAATCACATCCGCATCATTCCTTCCCTCACGCTGAGCATACACCCTAGCTTGGCCTCCACCTTCAGGCTGAATAGCCACAACATGGGCTACTCCACGACCACCTTCCTCTCGCCTCTGGAAATTACCACGGCCGCGCCCACGACCTCTCTGTGGTGCAGCAACAGCAGGAGCACGCACCTGATCACCAGCCAACCTAGGACAATCTCGCCTCAAGTGGTCTGCGGATCCACAATTCTAGCATCCATTACCAGCTGCCGCTACAGGAGCTTGCACCTCTCTCACAGCACGAGGACAGTCACGCTTCATGTGACCACGTGAACCACAGATCCAACAAGCACTAGGATCAGCTCTAGCGTTGCCTCCTCTAGCAGGTGCACCACCACCTCTCTTAGCTGAGGACTGATACTTCTGATCACGTCCCCTCTTGTTCCGTCCACCTCCGGAACTAAACTCAGCAGCTCTCTTGCCAGAACTTGCTCCAGCACCTTTCGCAGATAAACCCAAGTTCATCTTAATGTCCTTGGCTCGGCCCACCAACACATCAAAATCATCATACTCGGTGGCCAGCACATACATTTTCACATCCGTCACAAGACCATAACGGAACCTCTCGCACCTTGCCCGCTCATCAGGTATCAGCTCAGGTGCATACTGACTGAGTCGCACAAACTGCACCTCATACTCAGCCACACTCATGCTCCCTTGGGTAAGAGACATGAATTCACGCTTCTTCTCATCAAGATATCTCACTCCAAGATATCTCCGCTTGAACACATTCTGAAAGAATGTCCAAGTCACATCAGCTTCAACCATTCCAGCTATAGTGGTCGTCCACCACGTATACGCATCGTCCTGCAGCAAGGACACAACACAACCCAGCTTTTGCACATCCGTGCAGCTCATCTGACCCAAGATTCGCTTGGTACTCTCTAGCCAAGCTTCAGAACTCTCAGCTGACATACCCCTGAACTCAGTCCCACCAAGACTGCGCAGACGCTCCAAAGGTAGTCTAACTCCAGCATCTCCCTGATGCCCAGCTCCTTGAGCTCCAGCTACTGCTGCTCGAAAAGCACCCGCAATAGCTTGTACCAACATAGACATATCAGGCATAGCTTGCCCCTGACCAACCTCTGGTCCAGCAGCTCCAGCACCAGCTGCAGCTTCAGCTCTTTCTCCCTCAGCACCACCACCAGGTGGAGGAGGAGGTATCACCACACTACCCGTGTTCTCCTCGTTCTCATTCTCATTAGGAGCCGCAGCTCGCACATTACCTCGTAACTCTCTACGTGGTGCCATACTATTACCATGCAATCACAATACAAATAAAACAAAGTCAGGCCCAGCAAGGTAAGCAATCCAAGTATTCAAGCTCAATTTCATTCAAAATCAACAACATTTCATTAGCTTCGATTTGGCAATGGGTACCCACATCATGCTACATCATAGCATACAACTCAATTGCATCCAAATCACAAGCCACTAAACATGCTTTCGATCAACAAGCATACAAGGCAAACATACTTCAATCATGCATACATTCATTCCCAATTACTCGAGAACTCAGCTCTGGTACCACCAAATGTAACCCCCTTAACCCGGCCTAGACGGTTGACCCGAATTAAGAAAGTCACACGGGGAAAACCAAAGTCAACCCGAAAGTCAACCTTGATTAACGACCCTTTTTTTTTCTTTTTAATCTTGTCTAGATGCACATTAACCCTAATTGTGATCACTCAACAACATATTCAAAAATCACAAGTATCAGAGATCAAACAGGGACCCAATTGAACAAATTACGACTTTAGGGACCAAATTGTAATTTCTGATAAATAGGAAGACTTAACCCAAATTAAAGTTACCAACTTGAAATTAGTCAGATTTCATGCTTCTCTGTGAAATTTCAGCTCAAAAAGACTTCCCGAACTCATACAATTGCACAAACAAGGTTTAGGACTAAAACGCAAACAATTCAAAACATTTAACTGCCAATGTCAGCCCCCAACGGTCGACCGTTCCGAAACAGGCAGAGCCTGTTTCGAAACGCGGGGCCGTTCCGCAACGCGTACCAAAACAGGGGCTGGCAGTGGCCTTTCCGTTTCGAAACGGTGCCTACCGTTTCGGACGCCTGGGCTCATTCAAGGCACCCATTCCGGAACGGTGTGCACTGTTCCGAAACACCCTGCACAGATTGCAGCATAAAGCTTACTTAATCATGCAATTGATCATCCAAACATGCTCCAAATGCTACCAAACTTTACCAGCATGCAATTCAACATATAAAAGACATACATGCATCAACAATTCAACAAAATAACATCATATGTGAAAAGCCCCAAATCTATAGGCATGCTTCCTACACAAGCAAACCATCCAAGCATAAACTTCCATTTCAAGCATGTAAAGGCCAAACTCAAAAACCAACATTCTCAACAACATTCAACTTACTTAGGGAGTTCAAAACATCTCCCAAAACACACTCATAGGTCCCCCATTGCCAAATTACCAAAAGCTAAATTGTACTTAGGAAAACCTTCCATACATTGAGCTTTACTTTCACTTGAATGCTTGCCCTCCTTGCTGCCCCCAAAGTACTCTAATGCTCTGCATTATTGATTTAAGAAAACGAAAGAGAGCGTAAGCAAAAGCTTAGTGAGGAATGCTCATTAAAACCATTCAATAATGCATTTATAAAACACTTTATAAATCATGCTTCAATCATCATTTACACATGCTCAAAAGCATACTTAAACAAGCATCTCATGCTTCATATCATAACATGTCATATTGGCCACAAGTGATAAATTCCATTTCTTTAAAAACAAGTTCATCAACTTTCACCCCAAGGACTTTTAAACACCTTGGCCCCAAGGACTTTTAAACACCTTGGCCATGGACTTTTAAACACCATGGAAAGGACCACACAAGGACTTTTAACCACCTTTGTGTCCGTGTCAAGTTTCACCCCAAGGACTTTTAAACACCTTGGCCCCAAGGACTTTTAAACACCTTGGCCCCATGGACTTTTAAACACCATGGAAAGGATCACACAAGGACTTTTAACCACCTTTGTGTCCGTATCAAGAATCATCCAAGGACTTTTAACCACCTTGATGATCTTAAGTAAACAAGGCTCACTCAAGGACTTTTAACCACCTTAGTGACCTTAACCTTTTCAAAACATCACTTGCCAATATACATCATTATCATCAATTTATCCACTGTTTTAAAGCATTTAACCAAGCCATAATCATCATGCATTTAAAAGCATCAAACCACATTTAATCAATGTTCAAAAACAAGGAACTCTTACCTTGAGCTTCCTTCAACATATGGCTTACAAAAACAACATTAACCATGCTAAATCATGCTTTCAAAACAGAATTTAAAACATGCAATAAACCATATTGCACAACAAACAAATCATGGCCACCACTAGAGAGTATTTCCGAAAACTTACACTTGAGCTTAGCAAAGTTGTTTAGACTTAAACTAAGCTCTCAAGACATTGGTTTCAAAGCCGAAAACCCAATTTCACTCACCGATTCCACTTCGCCTCTTGCCGAAGCACCAAATCAAGCTTCCGGATCAACAACTCTTGGATCCAAAGATGCCTCCCCTGTTTTAACACATCAAAGCAGAGGATTAATGCATCATCATGCATTAATTGCTTCAATGAAAGCACCTAAACTCGCTGCTCTCATCCACACTCCATTTTCGGCCACCAAACACAACCGAAAATGCATCCAAACCACTTCTCAACAAAGCCCAGCCATTAACCAACAAAACCAAACATCTATTAACATCATTTAACATCTAAAAAGAACCTATTAACATCCTTATACCTCCAGCAACATCAGATCCACAAGATCACCTCAAAAACAATCAAGAATCACAAGCTAAACTTAGGAAACTCAACCTATCCGGGATTGCATTAATCAAAACTCAATTCCTTATCAATTTAGAGTCCAAATAACATCAAAAACACATCTCAAATCACAGATTTAACACATCAAACGAAAATCATCAAAAATCACCAAATCTTGCATTATAAGCCAAGATCCAATTCACAACTCAAAAGCCTTTAATAAAACATCAATTAAGGATTGAAAACTTAGGAATTTCAGTAAAGAACTGATAGTTTAGAGGAGAAGGACGTTCTTACCTCCAAACTTGAGTTTCTCCTCTTTTTGGAATCAAAAACCTTGATGATTCAAGTAGCAAATGATGAGGTTTTGTAGATATGTTGATTAGGAATCAAAAGAGAGTTGAAAGGAGGGATTTAGGTGAGAAAATCAGAAACAATTCTCTGGAAAGAAAGTGTTTGGGTTGAGAGAAAATGAGAGAAAGGAAAATAGGAAGTTAGTTATCAAAATGGCCACAATGGCTTTCCCTCCACTTTTGATATGTTTTAAAATCAGAATAAATCCTTAAAATATCTTAGAAAAATCTGGAGAAACTACATTTGGAATAATAGCTCCTTAAAGATTCAAAGTTTCAACCCTTTATAAAACAGTCACCAAACTTTCAAAAATTTACATTTTGGTCACTAGCCAAAATGTCACCCTTCCAAAACTCATTTTCCAAAATTGATTTCACAGTTCACTTAATTATATTAAAAGATGATTTTAGAACATTTTTCCATATTTTTAATGCAACCCGAACTAGGCTTTCCTAATTTCACCTTTTTAGATTCGAACAACACTTTGACCAAACCGGTCAACGCCCAAAACTCCTAAGCCCAAAACCGGGGCGTTACACATTCCCTATCACTAATATAAAATAGGTGCCACGTTCTTAAGGTAAGAAATCAAGTTAAAGGCTAAGTTTTTTTAATTTTTGTCCAAGGGGCAGGTTTACTAGTTAGGTTGCATTTCTTAAGGACAAGCAATAGTTCGAGTTTGGGGGTGTGTAGAGTGCCCATAAGTTCTATATTTTGTACACATTCATGCCCTTATTATTGTTGTTCTTAAGCTCATTTAGGCATATTTAGATGCATTGCATGCATAATAACAGTATTTGCTATGTTATCATGTTTTTATTGAATAATCTATATTTGGTTAAGAAAATATATTGTTTTAGTGTAGTTTTCATTTTCAGGTGATGTAGCTGTGTAGAGGAGGAGAGGACATGAAAGCAAGAAACAAAAGGAGCTATACTGAAGCAGTTCCAAAGTGCCGCCAAGGACGCCGCCTTAGCAACCAGCTGCCTAGGCGGTAATACACCAACTCAGCCAAGATGGCCTTCGATTTATAGAGGATGGTTTTCTGAATCCAACAAGCCCAGCCTTGCAATTTTCTGAAGCCTATAATGGGGTGTGGAGCAAATTAAAGATTGATAAGTAGGAGTACTTATCTTTACTTGTTGGAGAAGGCAACGTCCAAAAGGAGTCCACATTCAAGTCAAAGAAGTCAGCATTTAATATAAGCAACTTTAAAGACTTCAACTCCAAGGAGGACTCAAACTTAAGGCCATGAGCCCTATATATACCCATGTATTTGAGGGTATGAGGGCAGAGATCACGTTTTTAGATAACCCTAGCTACCTCCTAGTCTATCATAGGGTTTAGGTTTTTGTATGTAAAGTAGTTGTGAGAAACAATTGTAATAGTTTAAGTTGTTTTTGCAATAAAATACTCTTAGTTTGCTTAATTCATGTGCTTCACTTCCTTCAATTATTTCCAAAAATCCAGTTGAAGAATCCATTTGTCGGGCACGACGGTGTCAAACTCACGAAATAATTAAGCACGGTCTCATTATTACGAGGTGTTGACTAATTCAGCTTAGACATAAGTTATAATTTCAGCGGCTAAAAGGAGCAACCAAACATTGACTATCTGTGTTAGGTTTACGCTGAGATTGCTAGGTATTGCCTACATCATGCAGCAACAGAATCCTAGCCTAGACAAAGGTAGGATCACTTCAGAATTGCTTCGCCGAACTTGGAGTATCTGCCAGACTTCCCGTCGGGGCTTCTCTCCATCTCACCTACCGGGACAGCGAAAGTTGCAAGAGCAGAGTGCCACCGTGGCAGCAAAAGGTGCCGCCGCCTCAATCCGCCATTACCCGCCAAGGCAGCAGATCGTGGCATCGCAAAGCACACTTAATCTTTACAACGCAGTCTACACACTACTGAGCTACAACTACCTGGCCCTATCTATCAACATAATCTCTCTCTCTTTAATTACTTGTGTTTTTACTTTTATGCTCTTTAATATTCAAAAATTTAATTGTGCAATTTACTATGTCCTTGTGCAGGAAAACATTCATAGAAGTCGTTCCAATCCCTGTGGGAGACGATATCTTATATACTATAACTTGACAGGAGCGTGCACTTGCGCTCGTAAATAGAGAACACTCAAACGCTCTACAATAATCCGCTGCAACATTAAACACTTAGGTTTGTAATGAGCATCTAGACAAGATGAAAAAAATAGGGTCGTTTATTGAGGTAAACCTTCCCGGATTACTTCAATATTCCCCGTGTGACCCGTTTGGTTGGGTCTCTCGCCTAGGCCGGGTCGAGGGGGTTACAAATGGTAACACCCAAATAATTTGGACACTACACATATTAGGCCCAAAAGTAACAATATTCCTAGCTTTAGTGTCACTAGTTATTTAATCCTTTTTTATTTTATTTAAACTATCTATGTGTAATTTTCATTTTCTAAGTTCAAATGACATATTAAATATTTCACTAAAATACTCCCTTGATTAACATCTCATTGCAACGAGACACTAATCAAATTAGATTACTAAAGTATTCATTTAATATTCATTTATTTTCTACAATGATCTCACCTATCAAGTTAATTAAATTTAATTAGAGAACCTAGTCCTAAAAGGCTTTAATTTAATTATTCTAGATGAATTAAAGTCTCTTAAACAAGTATACTACATGTATATTAAAAAACATGCATATAAAATAAATAAACAAATAAATTAGAACAATTAAACAAGGACAATTAAACTAATTTCATGACTAAGTTGCATTAAATTTGAAATTATAAAGCCAATTTACAAAGAATTAGTGAGCATTCTGCAAAAAGGGATAAACTCACGAGCCCAAGTTTATTTCGCCTAAAAGGACAGCTCAAACCTGATTTAAAATTCGGCCCAAAACCACCAAACCAAATCAAATTTGGTCCAAAATACCTAGCCCATGCTCGACTGAGTCACAGACTCGTATTCGGACCCACTTAGAGACACGCGGATCCTTTCACCACCCAACACCAAAACGGTATCGTGTTGACTCGCGTATAAGAGGGGAGTGACCATGCCAACTCAGCCATTTCTCTTGAATCACTATCCCTCAATCTCTCTCTCTCTAAACTCTCTCAACTCAAACACACCGAACCCAGAAATCCTCACCTTATTTCGATCAAAACCCCACTTTTCCCCTCAAGTTCATCCTAGTTCTTCATCTTTTCTTTGTTCAATCCTCAAAAACACTTAACACCTTCCTTTTCCTTGTTTTTCGGATAAAAACTCATTTTTCATAGCTCGTTCTTACCCAATGCTTCATTTTTCACCTTTTGATTCAACTTTAACACTTAATCTTCTCTGACACATGTTTTCTTTCGATCAAAGCTCGAATTTCCTCAAGAACACAGACCATCTTTCCAAATATTTCCCATTTGATCCTCATCTGACTCCAAAACCCTAGCCTGACATGTTTCTTGGCCGCCGGAGGTGACGCCGACCACCGGCTGTCGTCTCTGGTTATCCCTAACCTTTTTCTAATGACCGGAACATCCCCGATCATCTTCTTCGGCCAGCCTGCAACTTTCGATCATCTTCTTCGGCTAAACCTAGGTTTCCGATCATCCCCTCCGACCAAACCTGCAACTCCAGCCACTGTGCTCTACCACTAGAGCGATTCCCAGCAATCGTCTGTCGTCGTGCTAAAACCCTAAAAACTTTGAAGATACTCAATTTTCATCCTAAACCCTAATCTAAATCTTGTTTAAACAGAAACATGTGTCTTTCCCTCCTAAACTAACTACCTGATCCAAAAACCATCCTTTATCTATCATTTTCGACTCCAACCGAACCTAGCTCTCCACTTTCGGACTCCGGCGATACACAAAAGAAAGTTAAGTGGCCGGAACTCTCTTTTTTTATTTTTAGATCTAGATTTTGCTTCTATTTTTCTAGTTTTTTAGCTTAGATTTTACTTACTTTTGTAATTTCAATGCAGGAATATGAAAGAGGAAAAGATGAGCTACCTTCTTATGAGCTTAAGTGACGGTACGGTGCTCCGATCAACGATGACTGATTCCGGTGTCTCTTCCGATTCTGGTGAGACCTTTCGGCTTCTTCACTCTCTCCAATTATTATCGCAATTATTGTTGTAATCATTTCCTAAGTATTGTTTCTCTCTCTCTATTTATATTTGAGTGCGATGTGACTTCATTAGCGGAGACAACTATCTCCAGCTAGGCTCAATCCGTGTGAATATGGGACGAGCGAATGGGAGCGCGACACATTTCCCTTGTGGCTCTATTTTGGGCGGGAATTAAAAACATAGATTGGACTTTTGTGTTTGTTTGGTGTAGAGAAGTATAATCTGGGCGTGAATATTGAATTTTGGGCTTAAAATTTTGTATTCTGGACTTTTATTGTAATTTGGGTTTCATGTAATGAAATTGGGTATTGAATATGTAAAATGGACTCTATATTATATATTTTGGACTGATATTTGAATTATTTATTTATTTGGTATTCAAATATCTTATAAACTTGGTTTCCCTATCTTATAAACTCACACTTGAAATACCATATCTCAAAGAATCTCACTATCTAACAACAAAATTAAATAAGAACTTGAAATAAAATAAAATACTTATGATGCCACCAAAAACATCACAAATATCTCGAGCTCCCAAAGCATACTAGCGAACCAGAGCTCTAACCTCTGGCCTAACAGTAAAATTCATGGTGCCTTGATTCCCTTGTCTCAATGCAAAATTATTAGATTTGTTTGACAATTATCGGCTAGCTGATAGTGGATTATATTAGCCGATAGCTAATTGCATTAGTTGATTGTATAAAAGTGTTTTGTAAAATTAATTTATAGCTGAGAGTTGTTTGCTTATTTAAACAAGCACTATGACATATAAAGACATGATTATATTCAATACTTGTTTGGATGGTGTTAGAGTTGTGATCCAAATTCTTTTAGGATTTAACCTATTCTTATAAATAGATTCCAGAGATTATGGTTTTAGACATAACAAAAGATAAGACATGTAGATCAAGGATTCTACAAAGCATTAAGCCGCAAACAAGTTGTAATCCTTTTATTCTTCGTCATAGTGAAAGTTTTCATCTTAGTTTTGCAGGTAAATCTTAGTGTTATTTATTTTCTTGTTTTGCTTGCGATCACTATCTTTCTTTGTTTTATCGTTATAGTTCGTCGCCAGTATATCCTCAATATTACAAATTGGAATAGGAGCTCCAAGTTTCTCATCCTGGTCAGTTACATAGATGGGCTTAGATGTTGTGTTGGAAGGTTTGATAAGTTGCCACCAGAATGGTCAGATCTAGAAAAACATCATAGGAAAACCATATCCCATATTTTCTTGCACTTATCAAACTATATTTTGCATAATGGTATAATAGGGTAGGGCCAAACTCTCTACCACAAACTCTTTCTCCATAAATAGAACCTCAATATTCTATTGTGGTGGACAAACCCATAAGGGATATCAAAAGTTCAAAGAAGTATCTGAAGGATGGTCTAATGGAATATGTGTTGAATGTGTCAAATGATATAGATGCAAGCCAAGAACCATCAACATATTCCGAGGAACTTTGTGGTGAAGACTCGAGCGAGTGGATGTTGGTTATGCAAGAAGAGATGGAGTCACTCCCTACAACCAAGTTCGAATAGAGTTTGAACATGGTCAAGTCGCATTGTTGAAGACTACCTCTTGAAGGGGTTTCGTGGAAGAGGTGGAGATATTGTTTGATAATAATTTATCTCAATGTGGAGATTTGTTAGAGTTATGGTTCAAATTCTTTTAGGATTTGGTTTAAAGTAAGAACCTTACTTTTAGTATATCTCGTTTACTTTTCATTAATTAGATGTATGAAACCTATTTTGAGTAGAATTACTTTCTATGCAAGTTTCCTTTTCAAACAATAAACATATTTCTATAAATAGATACTAGGGATTAGGGTTTTAGACACAACACAACATATAACATGAAGATCAAGAATTCTATAAAGCGTTAAGCCGAAGACAAGTTGTAATATTTTATTCTTCGTCATAGTGAAAGTTCTCATCCTCTGCCTGTAGTTTTTCTCGTTTTGGGTTTTCCACGTAAATCTTGGTGTTGTTTATTTTATTATTTTGTTTGCATCACCGTCTTTTTTTCGTCCTTATAGTTTGTCATCCTTATAGATTTAGATTGCAATTTCTTACTCACCTTATTAATAGTAAATAAAATTTCATACCAAATCACCAAACTAAGTAAGAACTCAAAACTTGTAAGAGAATTAGCTAAACTTTTCGCTTCATTTTTGTCTTGACATCTTTACCACCAGAATTATACAATGCCAACAAAGCTAATTTTATTTGAGACACTTAAAATATAATAGCTTTAACGTTTTTTATTCGACTTTCCTATCGAGTATTACACAAAGATTTCACTATAAAGCCCTTAACATTATCAACTAAAACCTCCCATTTTTGTAGACATGCAAATAATGTGTATATACGTTGAACAATTCTAAAAATATAACTTTTATACAAGAATGTGCCATATACGATATAGTGAGATTAAGACTATTATAAGTACATGGCGTATATAAAGCCCTCGAATTTATTTTAAGTAACCTCTTTTGAATCCCTTGATGTTTTCCTTTCATATTGAAATTATTGTCATAGCCTTGACCCCTAATATCATTAACATATAAATCAAGTGACTTGCATACACCTAATAATTCATTAAAAAGCCCCAATCCATATGTATCATTTACATTTAGGAACTCCAAAAAAAAACTCATCTATTTTTATTTCATTACTTGACACATTAACACATTGTACTATCAAACTCATTTATTCTTGATGGCTCACATCTAGGGTACAATCAAGAATAATAGAAAAATATTTTGTCTCTTTTATGATTCTTATTATAGAAGTTCTAACACCTATGCCAAAAGTGAAATCAACTGATTTTGAATTTTAGGACTAATATAATGATAGTGAATTTCTTGCTTTGGATACATCTAACATGATCTTGCATTACTCAATTAAATTCGACTATCATTTTAATTAGACCTAAAAAATTACCATTACTATATTCATAAAATTTTTCACTACATCCACGAAAAGCTAAATTATTTTTAGCAAGACATTTAACAACAGATATAATTCTTAATAAAAATTGTCTCCAACGTTCTTTTTCTTTTGAAATTCTTTACTAATACCTTTATTCTTTTTCAATCTTATTCTTGTTTCATTCCAAATATTCATATTAGTCATATGCTCAACACTATTCTCATGTTGTTTGAGCCTCTCACTCAAATGTTTTAAATCATCTATTTCATCATTTGATAAAAGACTTATGTTATTTTGAGAAGTGAACAATTTACAACAAAAGTAATATATTTTATTCACATGTCTAGAGTAAACTAACCATTTTCTATCAAGAGTTTCACCATTGCTCAACTTTCTAAAAAAAATAAGAGTGTGAAAAATATCTAGAAAGACTATCTTTAAAAAATGTGAGATTCAATTCTCTAATGAACTCTTTTTTAATCAAAATATCTCTAGTTTTAGTATCTAGAACACCTCAATTTCTAGGACACCTCAATTTCTAGGAGACTAGGACCATAGATATCGATATGGGAAATTATATGTTCATCGATGTCAACATCAACATTTGACCCATCAAGTATATTATTATGTTCATTATTCAAATTATTAGTATCATTATTACTCAAATTAGTAGTATCGTCATCAAGGAAATTATCATCACTCAAATTTCTATTAGAATGTTTAATATTATCTTCATTTGTGCCCAACTCATCACCTTCTAAAGGTTCTACTTGTTTTAGAAAAAAATTATCTAAAGCTCCTTTTGTGATTATACTAATTTTTATGTTCGTTTTCATTTTTTTTCATTGTCGGAAGCATGTTTTCGCGTCAACATTATACTATAAAAATTATAAAAAAAATATAGAATGATAGCACATGGGTCTTTATCGTTGAAGTTTTTCCTCAAATGTGGTTGTAGTATATCAACAATAAATCTCATAAATCGCAATCTCTTTGAATAGTTGAGTTCTTGATTTTTTGGAATATTACAAAGATAGAAAGAAAACATGAAAAATTGAGATATGGAGAACAAAAACAATGTAAAAATTATTTATAGGACTATTTAAAATTTTTATTTTATTATTTTTTTTAAATAAACTATTATTAAAATCTTCATTATGGCCCTAAAATATAATAAGGGTAATCTTCACAAATAGTCACTTTCGTTTTGGGTTTGTTTTACTTTAGTCGCCGGAATTCAAAATACATCAAACTCACCACGTACGTTTCAAATCGTTACTGTTTTGGTCACTGGACCGTTAACCCTCCGTTAATTAAAAATAAAAATTTCTAATTTGACCCCAAACTTTCAAAACTTCATTTTTTACCATCTTCCCCAAATGTTTAGTTTTGAAAGTTTCCGTTTAGGTTTTCTTTATTCTCGTACGTTTGGCGATATTTTGTTTATCTGTGAGCATTTTAAAAACTGCAGTGAAAAGTGAAAACGAGAAGTAGAAAATGAAATTCATTTTCTGTGTTGCAAATTATAAAATAGAAATCATAATTCGGCTCTTTTAGTTCCAATTATTGAATTCTTACTGATTTTCTTTTTTTTCTTTTTGTGCAGCCACTGATCCTGATAGTTTCAACAATAGTGTTGCAGGGAATCAGGTCGGTGGTAGGCAAGTTATATTTTTTTAATAATGTTATCCGTTTTCTATGACCTTTAGTTTCGAACGTGATTAAGCACTGAAAAGTAGAGTTTCTTTTATTGCGTTACATCCCTCAACATAGGAATCATGTGGAGGCCGGGTGTTGGCTGTTTTTAAATTTCAATCTTGACTTCAATGTGTTTAAAGGATGTAAAGCTGAAAACCAAATCTTGGATTAGTTATAATTTCCATTCTAGTTTTTAAGCAATAGAAATTTTGAGATCAGAATGCAGAATCTTGCTACCTCTTGCAATAATGATGAGCGTTTACTTGTCTGTTTATGAATTTTCCATAGGCTATTAAAAAAGTTGGGTGGTGATTACATATTTTGTTTATTTTTGCTAGGCTGTCTTGGAGACTGTTGCTAGAGTCAAGTCCAAGAAAAATGAGACCAAGAAAGAGAAGTAAGACTTAAAACAGTACCTCTTCTGCTATTGTAGGCATTTTGCTTTGCCTAACCCACAATAGTGGACAGCTTATATTTTTTGAGCCTTATGTCAGGTCATTTCAGCTCCATGACGTTTTCCATTTGGATGATGAAAACCGAGCAGATGATGCACCAACATTGTTGTTTAAGTACGTTACATGTTGATCATGTTGGCATACTTCTCTTCAGGACAATGTCTTTATAATATCCAACCCAAAGTCGAAGTATCCTGTTTTACAACTAGACTTAAGGTTATACTTCTATTGTATATTTATGTATTTTCTTTGTTGCCATTACAGTGGTAATGAGACCAACTTTAATTTTTCCAAAATCCTTGTGCAGGTTAATATCGGATCTGATAATTGTCATTGTCTCTGTTACATGTGGTGGCATTGCTTTTGCTTGTGCTGGACAACCGGTATTACTGATGTGCTATTGACCAGATGAATGATGATTGAGTATTGGTCAATGAACACGTCGGTATTTATGTAAGGACATTAGTTATGCTAAACGTTTGGGGAAGATGGTAAAAAATGAAGTTTTGAAAGTTTGGGGGTCAAATTAGAAACTTTTATTTTTAATTAACGGAGGGTTAACGGTCCAGTGACCAAAACAGTAACGATTTGAAACGTACGTGGTGAGTTTGATGTATTTTGAATTCCGGTGACTAAAGTAAAACAAACCCAAAACGAAAGTGACCATCAGTGAAGATTACCCATATAATAATTAAAATTCAACAGCTTTATACTAATTATGACGGTGGGCCCACTATAAATATTTAATGGTTCTTTTTAAATACAAGTAGATAAATGTAGGGTACTTCATTTGTCGGCTCGTGTCTCGACCCGTTACATTCGGGTACCCACTTTTTCAAAAAAAAATTATTTAATTTTATAAAAAAATGTACACACCTAATAAAATTCAATTTTTTAAACGAAATTGAATTGATATAAAAAGAAGAAATGAAATAGTGTGTGTTTGTTATTTATAAAAATCTGGGAACACTCTCAAACAAACATAGTACGAAGTTTAAGAAATTAACTACTAGGAAGTTTTAAGAAATTAACAAATTATTACGATTTATGACAGAATAGTATTATGTGTATATGTAATATAAAAACAAATCAACTACTAGGATTAGGAAGTTTAAGAAATTACATGTGCAGACTGCAGAGTGCAGTGCTTGGCTGCTGATTGCTTGCTGGACGCCGGATGGAGAGAGCCGAGAGGGGAGACTTGACTGTCGCGTAACTCGAGTTACTGCCTGGTCTGAACTCTGACTTGTTATTGAGTGATGATACATTCGAACGGCGAACGGCGATAGAGGAGCGACGGACAAGAGAGAGGACCGAACGGCGAACGACGAATCGACGGTTAACACTAAATGATGAGTTGATGGAGGAGCCTGTCTGATTTATAGGATTTCTATTTGGGGATTTGGGGAAAAAAAAGAGTCGTGTTTTGTTTGGTTTAGGCCTTACTGTAATCCGGTCTTTTTTTAATTTTAGGGTAAACTATACTAATGACCACCGAATTATGGGGTTGGTGTTGATTTGACCACTATATTTTTAATTGCGTTAAATATACCACATAACTATTTAATTGGTTCCAATATAGCCACCTACCGTTAAATTCTAACGGGAAGATGATGTGGCGGTTAAAAACAAATTGGTATAATTACACATTTAATCCCTATTACAGTATTACTTAGAAATTTTACTAATTTAGTCCTAATTTTTATTTAATAAAATGATTAATTATTTAATTAAATGATGCCACGTGTCACCACCTCATTGGAGGACTTTAACTATTTATATTTGAGTTAATAATTCTATTTTACCCTCCAATGAGGTGGTGACACGTGTCACCACCCATTAAAGAAAGAAAATAAATTTTATTCTAAAACAAGGGTAGTGGGGTTTGAACCAAAGATCTCTTGGTGAAAGGTGCATTTGTTTACCATCAAGCCAAACACACATTTGTGTTTTGTCATACAATATTCATTATTTATCCCGTAAAAGCCAACTGCACCAACATTTATTATTTATCATTTGAGAATTTGAGAAAACTTGAACAATTAGATCTCTCTTTTAACAAGTTGAGCGGCAGAATTTCTTCTCTATTGACGAATTTGACATTTTTTGCTGTGTTGAGGTTTCGGAACAATACTCTCGAGGGTCCCATTCCCCATGGGAAGCAGTTTGATACATATGAGAATGATTCTTATAGAGGTAACTTGGGTTTGTGTGGATTCCCATTGTCAAAGAAATGCAGCAATGATGATGCACCAGAACCAGCACCAACACCAGCTGAGGAAGGTAATGGTCGTAGAAAAAATACCAAAGACATCATTTTAATTATACTTCCAATCTTTGGTGGTCTACTTTTGTTGTTTATATTGGTTGCAAGTTTCATTACTTGTTGGAAGAAGACTCCAACCAGAAAATCAGAGCCAAGGGAGGAACAACAAAGAGATGTTTTCACTGTCTTGAGATTTAATGGAAGGATACTCCATGACAGCATCATCGAAGCCACTGAAGATTTCAATTCCGACTATTGCATCGGTTCAGGAGGATACGGAACTGTTTATAAAGCAAAATTACAGACTGGTGAAGTGGTGGCTGTGAAGAAGCTTCACCAATCTGAAGACAACATGCTCGTCAACAATTTGAAAGCTTTTGAAAGCGAGATTGTTGCTTTATCAGAAATAAGGCATCGTAACATCGTGCAGATGTATGACTTTTGTTCGCACCCAAAGCATTATTTTCTGGTTTATGAGCTCGTGGAAAGGGGAAGTTTCATAATGATCTTAACCAACAATGAAGAGGCAAAAAAGTTTGAGAACGAGCACCCAGTATAACAAACAGCCGTCAGTGGTGGTGCAGTTGGCTGGTACCGGTAGCCACCACCAGTCTTACCATCATTCAAGGATAAATAATAAATGTTGTATAACAAATCACAAATGTGTGTTTGGCTTGATGGTAAACAAATGCACCTCTCACCAAGAGGTCTTTGGTTCAAACCCAACTACTTTCATTGTAAAATAAATTTTTTTTAATGGGTGGTGACACGTGGCATCATTTAATTAAATAATTAATTATTTTATTAAATAAAAATTAAGACTAAATTGGTAAAATTCCTAAGTAATAGGGATTAAATGTGTAATTATACCAATTTGTTTTTAACCGCCACATCATCTTCCCGTTAGGATTTAACGGCAGGTGGCTATATTGGAACCAATTAAATAGTTATGTGGTATATTTAATGCAATTGAAAATATAGTGGTCAAATCGACACCAACCCTATAGTTCGGTGGTCATTAGTATAGTTTACCCTTAATTTTAATTAATTAAACTTAATATATATATATATATATTATTAGGTAGTCGGGTACCCGACAAGAACTATATTTTCGGCCCAAGCCCGACACGAGTACTCGAGATAATTACCGGGCCAGGTACCTGACTCGAGAAAAAAAATATTCCTATAATTACCCGCCTATTTTACATTAGGACATCAAGTAGTTGGACTGAGTCAAATAATTTTAAACACCCCTAGATAAATGTTAGAGAATTTTTACTTTCATTTTCTCTTTCTTTCGATAATTACTCTACTTTACTGTTTATAGCTGATTAAAACTAATAAATTTATTAATTATTCCGTTATAACTAATGGTCATTATTAAATATTTGAGGCCCCCAACAATCAGGGCTATTCTTTTTTAATATTCGATAGACTCTAGGCAGTAGCCCTTTTCGTCCAGACTCAGAGATAACTCTGATCACCACATTCTTTAGATTTTAATGGCATATGAATTAATTGTAACCACTTAAATAGTTAAGTGGACAAAATGACACATTCAAAAGTATGGTTGTCATATCAAAACTATTTCTATAATTAAGTGCTCATTTAAGTAGTTTATCCTAAATAATTTAATTGAGGTAAATTTCTTATTAACGACTAAGTCTAAAATGATCAAAAAATTTTGGTCTTTATTGTAACACGCATAACAAAATATTCGAAACCGTAAAAATTGTAAAAGTATAAAAATTATTGAAAATTACAATTTTTCCCCATAAAGTTTGAACAACACCTTCCTTTTCTTATAATTAGTTTCATGTCATACAAAAGACCGGACTTTTTTGGGTGGTCATGCTAGTGATTAATAAGAAATTTATCTTAGATACTTTTTAAATAAATTTTATATTTTATAATTTTAAAAAATATTTTTTATAACTGTATAAAATTTTAAATATTATTTCATTTTAAATATTTTAACATTTTAAATTTTTTGATATTTTTATAATTTTTACTATTAAACTAAAAAAATATTTTTATAATTTTATAAAAAAAAATTATTTGTTTTATAATTTTGTATATATTTTTAAGATTTGTTTTATGATATTTTCGTTTTATGACGTGGTGTTCTAAGGTGTGCTACATGTTACTATTATAATGGTTGTTTGTGATAAAAAAAATGATATTATAGGTCCCAAATCCATTGTCCGAGCTTTTTTAAAACAAATTCTCTCAAATTTCTTATCATCTCACAAGTCTGCTAAAATTCAATACTTAAATATCGGACACTTTTCAGCCTGGGCTTGGTTTCAACGGTTAGCCTTAGCTCCCACAAATACGATAAATTATATTATAAGTCTGGTTTGTTATGTCATTTATAGTCCCAACCAATAAGAAAACATTCATTTCATTAATTTTTCTATGTCATGTTTTTTATCGAATGAATTTTCACTCAAATTTACTGTAAATTAAATTAATAAGTCACTTTTTATCAATTGTAGATTCACTTGGTAAAAAGATGATACGGAAAAATTAATGAAATTGATGTTTTTATTAGTTGGAATCATGGATGATATGATGAGTAGGGCCTATGATATAGTTTCTCTACAAATACAATTATCGAGTCTTTGAGCTAGTCCCCGTGTTGTATGTCAAGCAATTGTTTTTTTTTTTTTATTTCGATCATAACAAAAATCATATAGGACATATGGACAGAGCAAGGGAGAGTGGCCGCCGGCAGACTTGGACAGTTTATGTGGGTAGGATATCGGAAACGTTGCACTGGAAAGGCCTATGGCAAGTGTTCGATAGGCATGGTGTGGTGCTCGACGCTTTCATCCCTCGGAAAAGGGCAAAGGATGGAGGGAGGTTTGGCTTTGTTAGGATGGCGAGTAGGGTAGATGTTGATCGGGCAATTGAGCGTCTAAACAACAAATGGATCTATGGGTCTCGCTTGATGGTGAGTATAGCGAGATTTGCAGATCATGGATCGTCCAGGAATCAAAGAACTAGGGGTTTGGGTGAGTCTGATCGGAAGAATAATGGGGATGACAAGGGGCAATCGGAAAGAAACAGTGTGAATTCGAAGAGAATTCATATAACGGAAAAGGTGATTCAAGGGAATGTGGATGCAGCTAAAGTGGATATCCTTCAACATTGTATGGTGGGCTGGTGTAATCGCCATTGGAGTTTGAAGGAATTAGCAGCGAGGATGAATATTCCGAATTACCAAGGCTTGTCCATCCTGCGAATCGCTGGACCGGCAATTTTGCTGATGTTCAAGGATGCGAAATCAAAGGCAGAGGTGCTGGAAAAGACGAGTTTTAGTGAGTGTTTCTCAAAGTTAGAACGTTGGGATCCGGGGATGATGTTGAAGACTCGACGGGCATAGATTTCAGTCCGAGGAGTCCCAATTCACGCCTGGTCACTTGAGACATTTGACAACATTGCGAAGAATTGGGGTTCGCTTGTTCGGGTGGCGGAGAACACAACATCGCCGACATCGTTCGAATGCGGCTGGTTGTTGATTGAAACAGATTCGATGGAATCCATCGATACTAGAGTGGTGCTGGAAGTCAGAGGAAAATTGCACACTATATTCGTCAAAGAGGTGACCATCTATGGGCCTCCAGTGGACTGTGAATGCACAATGGCCAGTGACGTTAGTAGTGACGAGTCATCGGAGTGTAGTACGTCGAAGTATGTGCCGGAATCGAGCTTGGGAGATGAATATCAACATGAAATTTTTGAGGACGTGGGAACATGGCTGAAAGATTGGAGGTGTAATCAGCTCTGGAATGATGGTGAATGTGGGGACCAGGTTGTAGGTGATGATGACACACCGGCCGTCGCGCCTGGGTGTATTATATCGACGCTGATTCACTGTGGATTGCTGTTGGGCGGCAGTGACGATGGGCATGTGGGAGTTTCACCGGCAGTAGGAGAGTGTGATAAACAAAAGTGTCCTAGTGATGTAGAGTTCCAAAAAACTGGAACTGTAGAGGCCCATTCGATCAAACAACTTCTAGTGGTTGAACAAAATAAGCAGGCTGCTCTGTCCGATATTCACAACCAACGGGGGAAACGGTGACCGGAAAACAAGAAACGGACGGTTTGGTCTCTGTTCCAATTACGACAAACACTGTCGAACAAATTGACTTGATCCCAATCCCTGTTGAAGAGCTGGGGGGTGAACAGGCAGCACTCCAAAGTGGTGAAGCAGACTCCGTTATACCGATTTGGATTAATGGGGTGCTAAAGAAGACGAAATCGGTGAATGCGTTGTCGGCGGTGGTGAAAAATCTGAAATAGGGAAGGGGACGACCGAGGAAGAGTGGAGGCCGTGAATCTCAAATTATAGTCGCCGACGCTTCGATAACAGACTCGGATTTCCATCGTAGACAGCAAGTTCTGTATCGTGAAGCTACGGCGACAGCGACATTGGGCAATTTGGTGGGGGTGACATCTTTGGGCCGTGAGGAAGAAATCTTGCAAGATTTGTCACGAGTGCTGCAGGACGGCATTTGAAATTTGTAACAATGCGACTAATGAGCTAGAACGTCAGGGGTTGGGTTCGTTGCTGAAGCGAAGACGGGTGGGGGATGTAATTAGGAGGCAGCGTTTTGATATGGTGTTGATGCAGGAATCGAAATTAGAGGAGCTGGTGTCGTCGGTTGTTGCTGGAATGTGGTACAGTGATGGTTTTGAGTTCTCATTTTCGCCATCCGTGGGGGCATCGGGTGGATTGTTAGTGATTTGGGAAGGTGATCGTTTTGCGCTGGAATCGGTTGAGCTAGATAGGCATTTTATTATGCTTCAAGGGCGTTGGCAGCCCAAGGATATAGTGTGATGTGTTATGGCGGTATATGCACCTTGCGATATATCGGAGCAGGAAGCTTTATGGAAACGGATGTTGACAGTGATCGAAGGTTTTTCGGGACCATGGTGTGTCGCGGGCGACTTTAATTCGGTGATGTGTCCGTCAGAGAGAGCAGGTTGTAGCTCGATGTCGAGAGGTATGGTTTCTTTTGTTTCTTTTGTGAATGCCGCAAGCTTGATAGATATGCCGTTGCGAGGAAAACAGTTTACATGGTTTGGTAGGGATAGTCGAAAGAGCCGTATTGATAGATTCCTTGTATCGTCGCGGTGGTTGGATTGTTTTGCTAGGATAGAACAGTTGTCCTTGCCGAGAGGCATATCGGACCATGCTCCAATTCTGCTGATGTGTGATGATATTGATTGGGGTCCAAGGCCTTTCCGTTTCATCAATGTGTGGTTGGATGAGAGGCGGAATGTTAGTCGTATGGCTGAGGAATGGTGCCGGTTGACAGGAATGAGTATTGGTAATTCCAACATCTCGGTTAAGCTTAGACATTTGAAGCATTTTCTTCGCCAATGGAATAAAACGGACTTCGGGGATATTGAGAAAGAAATTTCACATATTCAAAGCCGTATTGAGTGCTTGGATAGTGGTGATGAGGAGCTGGTTGTGGGGGAGGGTAATGAGCTTTGCGATCGAAAAAGGGCTTGGTTGCAAGCTTTGTGGCGTACGATTCGCAGAAAAGAATCGATGTGGAGACAAAAGTCGCGAGCGACTTGGCTTAAATTGGGTGATAGGAACACTACGTTCTTTCACAGGGCAGCGAAGTTGCGTGCAATACGAAATGCTATTGTTGGGTTGATTATTGGTGGTATTTGGGTCACTAATCCGATCAAACTACGCAAACATGTTGTGAGCTTTTTCTCTAATCATTTTGCTGCGGAAGAGAGATCGTGTAGTTGGCTGTTTGAGGGAGCTTTTAACAGGGTAAATGCATTTGAAAACTTGGCTTTGATTGCGCCGTTTACTACTGACGAGGCATGGGTTGTCGTGCGAGGAACTGAGGGTTCGAAGTCTCCGGGTCCGGATGGATACAGTATGGAGTTCTTCAAGCGGTGTTGGGAGGTTATAAGTGGAGATGTGGAACGGTTCTTGGCTACTTTTTTCTCCACCGGCAAGCTGCCTTTAGGTGTTAACAACACGTTTATTGTGCTACTACCTAAAGTGGATTCGCCGGTTTCTTTGCATGAGTACCGACCGATCAGCCTGCTAAATTCAATATATAAGATTTTAGCTAAAATTTTAGCTCGACGGCTACAAGTGGTGTTGGGCGGTTTGATCAGTGACCATCAGTCAGCTTTTGTTCGCAGACGACAGATAGTGGATGGGATTTTGTTGGCCAATGAAACGATACACTCTATGCGGCATAGTCGGGTGGGGGTGTGTGCTGAAGCTTATTTTGCTAAGGCCTACGATTGTGTCCGATGGGAATTCTTGGATCAAATCATGTGCTCGATGGGTTTTAGCGAGACTTGGCGGGGATGGGTGATGGAGTGTATTGGTACAATTCGTTTATCTGTTCTGCTAAATGGAAGCGCAAGGAAAGAGTTTAACATGAGACATGGGTTGCGACAGGGCTGCCCATTGTCGCCATTATTATTTGTCATAGTAGCTGAGGCTTTTCATCGGCTGTTAGTACAAGCGGAGGTAATGAGGCTGATTCGTGGGGTGACAGTGGCTCCGGGGGTGACGTTAACACACCTTCAGTTTGCCGATGACACCGTTCTATTTTTGGAAGCATCGGTAGAAGCGGCATTGAACATCCGCGTGCTACTATGTTGTTTCCCGTTGTGTTCAGGTTTGCGTATTAATTTTTCAAAGTCTTCACTTTATTCGATTGGTGTGGATGGGGATTTGGTTGCATCCATTGCAGATGTATTGTGTTGTCGTCAGGGGGAGTTACCGTTTGTTTACTTGGGGTTACCGCTGGGGGTGAATCCGCGTAACATAGCTGTATGGGAGCCTGTCACTGCATCTGTCCGTTGGAAGCTTGCGGGTTGGAAGAGGACATCGTTATCGCTTGCGGCACGCGTCACTTTGGTAAACTTTGTCTTATCTTCCCTCCATGTATATTATATGGGCTTGTTTCGTGTGCCGAAAGGGGTAATTGCTGCCATTGATAAGTTAAGGCGAGCATTCTTATGGGGCGGGGTCAATTCACAACGAAAAATGAGCAGAGTGAGTTGGAGTTTGGTGTGCCGGCCTCGCCATCTTGGCGGATTGGGGGTGGCTGATTTGGAGGTTCGAAACAAGGCGCTTTTGGCGAAATGGTCGTGGAGATATGCTAGTGATGTAACATCGTTATGGCGAGCTATTATTGTATCAAAGTATGGTGAGGCGGCTCAGTGGTGGCGTTTTAATACTTCGGTTAGGGGACCAATGTCTGTGATCTGGAAACAAATTGTGCAGACTGTTAGCTCGGAGGGTGTGCAAAAGCACATGGGCGAGAATCATTTTATTTGGAAGGTTGGCTCGGGGGAACGAGTGTTGTTTTGGTTTGATGCTTGGTGTGTTGAGTAGCCGCTAAAAGATGTTTTTCCTCGCCTGTTCTCGATTGTGGTTGACCGGTTAGCACTAGTAGTGGACATTGCCGTTGAGGGGTGTTTTCAACATGATAGGTGGGGGGATTTGTTCCGTCGTAGCCTGCGTTCCTTTGAGGCTCAACAATTGCAGGATCTTCGGTCGTTGGTGTGTCGTGTACAGCTGCGACAAGGTGAGCTGGATATGCTTGTCTGGACGCCGGATAAGCATGGGATTTTCTCCGTTAAAGGGCTGTCTCGTTTGCTTATGATGGACAAGGTGGGAGAAAGTGAATTTGGGGATTGTTTTGCGTTGAAAGTCTTGGTTCCTCCTAAGGTCCAGGCGTTCTTGTGGTTTGCTTGGTTGCGCCGCTTGCCTACGTTTGCGTTTCTGCAGTTACATGGGATTGATTTGGGCGAACAACAAGGCTTGTGTAGATGGTGTCGCGAGAGGGAGGAAGACATTGAACATTTGTTTTACTCATGCCCGTTTGCTCAAGGCTTGTGGAATTGGTTTCGAGGGTGGTGGGCGATTTCTTTGCCATTGCCTAAAACATTAGCGGATTTCCTTCTCCCGGATATGCATTGTTCGTTTACAGGCATTTTGAGGAAGCTCTGGGTGTCGAGTGTTGCGTCACTGTTGTGGTCGTTGTGGCTTGAGCGCAACGACTTTGTGTTTAATGGAAAGTTTGTCCCGGCAGCGGAGATAGGATTTTTGGTCAAGTTACGATCTTTTTATTGGGTGAAGACCCTTAAGGAGGGGTTGTCTGTCAGTGAATCTCTTTGGTGGGACTGCCTGAGTTTGTATCGGGAAGGGTTTGACAAACAGATGGACCGGTTGGGAGTGTGTTGGGAACCCCCTATTGGGATAACTTTAAAATTTTCAGTGGATGGTTCTGCTCGTGGGAAGCCGGGGCCTGCGGGCTTCGGGGGAGTGTTGCGTGATGCTCAGAGTCGTATCCTCACGTTGTTTTCAGGGCCGCTTGGATCTCTTGATTCTAATGTTGCTGAGATTCGGGCGATAGCTTTTGCTTTGGATTATTTTGTTGCGTCTAAATGGGCTGATCGTCCTCTTATTGTTGAGTCGGATTCCAAAGTGGCAATTGGGTGGGAGCTGCAGGTGGAGCGCCGCCCATGGCGATTGTGGGAGTATTTCCGTGGGATCGACCGTGCTTGTTTGACGTTAGGTTTTGTTTGCTTTTCACACATTTTCCGGGAGGCGAATGGGTTAGCTGACGCGTTAGCGAAGGAAGGGGTGTCTCGTGTCTCTTTATTTCATGCTTCGATCTGATGGTTTGTAAGGGGAGGGGTCATTGGTTTCTCTTTTAAGTCGACATGTCGTACTCTTTTCCTCCGTTAGGCTTAGGGAGGTTTTTGATGAGGCGCATGTTTCGACTTGCGTTGTATACTTTCATTAATAATATACATCGCTTGCTGATAAAAAAAATCATATGTTATTCTTGGTGTTCTTATCTATATCTCAATATTAAAAGTAAGTTTAGCGTTTAAGGTTTAGCTTTAGAATTTATAATTTAAGATTATAACGTAGGGTTTAGTATAATACGTCAAACAATTGTTTTTTTTTTTTCATTTGGATCAACCTTGAATATGAGAATTCCAACTTCCAAGTTGATTTATCATACGAAGTAAAAGTCAAGAAATGTTAAAGTAAGCCATACTTTTCAAGCATTTCATTCAAACACAAATAACAGTGAACCAATCGAAGTTCACAAACAACAACAGTCCCTCACATCTCAATACCTAATAATCAGTGTCTCTCTGATCAAGAGGAATCTGAGAAACCCTAACTATATTATCATCCCTAACGCTGCATGATCGTTTACAAGAGAAACCGGAAAAACACTTGTTCAAACCAAACAAACCGTGGCCACCATGCTTTTTACCTTTCTTGGTGCACTCTTTGTAAGCAGCCAAAAAGGGGTCATCATCAGTCTTCTTCAGTGATCTCCTTGAACAAGTTCTGAGAGGGGGCTGGAAAACACACGGAGGGAGAGGGATTTCGATGTCGTGCACCCCCTGGAAAACACCACTTTCGGATCGGCATGGAGGCGGTGGTAGGTTTTGCAGAGTGTTGTCTTGTTCAAAGGCTTGTGGTTGGCTTGTCTCTTTGCAAACTCCTGGCTTGTTTTCCCATGAGAAGGGCACTTTCCCTTGGGAATGGTTCATTTTCGGAGAAGCAGGTGATTTATGAATGTATGATTACATTTACATACTTTCCTTGCAGTTGTGGCTTTTTTAAACAGATTTTGCAAGGAAAAGCCAACGTAGGGTTGTGGTAAAAGACCGAGTCATATGCGGCTGTCTACATCACTGATTGATTGACTACTAATATAGTAGAGACACATTAGTCACTGATTTATCTTGTAAGTATATCATTTGTCGCCCATTCTGCACGGTTTTCTTTCTCTTTCTTTCTTCCTTTCACGCAGTCCAATTTTATAAGGCCAGTATTTTTCTTAAAAGAGTGGTTTAAAGTTTAAACTTCAAATTATATATATATATTTTTTAAAGTTTGATGTATAATGTTTATTCTAGATTTAATTGGTATCCAACATTTTATTTAATAACTCAAATTAAATTTTTTCTGTGACAAACGTTAAAAATTTTCTGTTATTCAACTAAAATAAGATTGAACTTTTGACCGACGACTAGAGGGTGAGATGTCGAACGGTGAACCTTATAGGGGATGTCGGACGATGAGGGAGATGTAATTTGAGGGTTTGATTGAAAGAAATTAAAAAGTGGGGTTTCTTTTAAGGAAATTCATATTTTTTTAAAAAAATTAAAAATTAAATAAATACGTAATAAACCAGGCCATATGTCATGTTATAACTGGATGACGATATTTTTAATTGAACATTAACAGAAAATCCGAGTTAAGTTACGAAATGAACCGTAGGACATTATTTGGCTCCAAATAAACGTTAGGCACTAAACTAAAAAAATAATATAATTTAGACATCTTTCTAACAGTTAAGCCTAAAAGAAAATGAAAACTGGATTCCAACCAGATAAGCATATTTTAGTTGAAATATTTGAATTCAAGATCGTTATTTCCATCCTTTGCCTTCTTGTTACGTGACCCGAGACCCAAATTAATTTACTTGAATCGAGATTTAGAATCGACCTAAACGTGATAACTCGAATTTGATTCGAAACTTAAAATAAATTAAATTGAAACCAATCTAAATTTTAGTTGAACCGATTTTTAATCGAACCGAATGAACTCGAATTGATTTCACTCGAATAGAAAGCAACCCGAAATAATTTTTTTTAAAAATAAATAAAGAAAGATGGGATGTGAACTGACGCACAATACACCAAAAAGCCAAATATACATGCTATATATAAAGTCATATATAGGGTGGAAAAATCTAACTCGGCCTAAAAGTCCGACTAAAACTGATTGATCTCCTATTAACCCGATATTGACCTGACCCGAAATCAACCGACTCTATATTAATCAAACTGAAAGTCAACTGAACCGAGCCGATACCCGAACCAAAATCACCGTAGACCCGAACTAAAACCAAATCAGATCTGAGCCGACCGAACCAGAACATAAATCAAATGTAATCAAACCTAAAATGAATCGAACCGAACCTCTCGTTTTTCACCTCAACTTGTTACCGCGTTATGGCTCAGTCTCGTTCGCTTGAGACAGAATTTGATTTGGAAATGAATGCATAGCATAGCAGCAAAACTAACAACAAGCGGCCTAGCAGGAACAATTATAAAATTCTAAATTATTTGTTTCTTACCACTTGGATTAACTCAATCAGGCTGCAACAAAATTTGACAATTTGGCTTAAAAACTTGTAAATCAGTACAAGTCAGACAACGGCATACATCATCACGAAAACAATCCCCGCATGACATCATATAAAAAAGGTTCCATTCTGGTTATGGTCCCTATACTGTTTAAAATTTGAGCTTCAATCTTTGTATTTTAATTGGACAAAACTTGATCCATCTACTTTTACAAAGTTCTTAATTAGTACAAATTGTCAACAGCGTTAACCATTTCCATTAAAGTGCTGATATAGAATTTCTTTTTATAGGAAAATACCCTTAAACTTCCGGTTGACACATGTAGACTTTTTAATGGATTATGTTGTTTGAAGATTTTTTTAAAATATAGTTAAGCATTCGGTTCACATATAAAATTTTGGGAAAACTACACAGTTAGTACTTCTACTATGCACGCATTACTGTTTTGGTAGCTCAACTATTATTTTTGGTAAAATAGTATCTAAGGTTATTATTTTGTTCTGTTTTGGTACCCGACCGTTAAAAACTAACGGGGATGATGATGTGGCTTGGTATAATCATAGTTTAGTCCAAAGCACTTATATGTATTATCAATTTAGTCCAAAATCCATAAATTTAAAACCTCATCTTAATCTTGTGGTAAAACATCATCTTAATTTTGATAAAATTTTGTCTCATCCCTTTCTCACCCCCTCTTACTCTCGTTGGTATCCGGATTGTGGGGTTTTGGTCTTCTAGTGGACTCCGCATTAGCCTCTCATTAATTCGCAAATCCTAAAGTTTTGATTGTCCTTAGTATGTTTTTAAACTTCGAAACCCAAAAAAGTGTTCGTCTAGAAGAAGAAGAATAAGAAAAATGAGGAATTTACAATTTTAATCTAAAATTTAAAATAATGTTTAAATTGATAGATTGTATAAGTTTTTGGACTAAAACTGTTATTAACCCAATCCATGTCACCATTTCTGTTAATTTTAAACAACAGAGGTACCAAAATAAAATAAAAACATAACATCAGGTACTATTTTGCCAAAAATAATAGTTGGGGTCCTAAGAAAATTAACGCGAGCATAGTTAGAGTATAAAATATATAGTTTTCCCTAAAAAAAATTCAGAAAGATTCCATATTTTTTTGACTTAAAATAGGATTTATTCAACAAAGGCAACAACATACAAAGAGAAAAGGACGTGTCAAAAAACAAGCCCCACAAAAGAGGAGAGCAAACCGCAAGGAAAAATGAAAACATAAGGATGCACGTACGCCGAAAAAACCCCAAAACAACCGGAAAACCCAAAGAAAAAGTCCTAGCATAGAGTTGACCCATGAATCTCCGACTGCAACCATGCGAGAGCTCTGTCCGAAGACATGCTCCCTCCCTCAATCGAATAAAGGGTCTTGTCATCACAGTCGATGAAGGAGAAAATTCAACCTTGGTGAGACAATCGACGATATTACAAAATATTGGGAAAGGTACTTGCAATAATGATAGGCGCCCAAAGGGAAGAACAACCAAAAAAACACCATAACAACTGGAGCCCTAAGATCATACAACTCCGCAAGATAAAATATGATCCTAAGAGAAGGAACACGATCCACAACTATGCTTCATTCCTTCCATCCTTTGAGCATAGTTGTAAACAAAGGAGTCATAGGTATTGCAGATACCCCTGGTCGAGGATATTCACCAAAACAACGTTGGGAGTAACACCCAAACCATTCGAATACAGGAAAAAAATGTTAACCCTCAAGCTTGATTGTGACTTGTATAATGCTTCAACTCCTTCGATCTCGATCCAAACTTGACTAACCTAAAATGGATGCAAAGAGATGCATTAAGAATACTTTTCCTAGTGAGATAGTCACAATACAATGAATGACATGAATGCCATATAACATGCTTCAATGATAATCATAATATTCATTATGCAATAGTAGGTGTGTGCTTGAGCTTGATGGAGAAGATGAAAATGGAGGTGTATGCTTGTTCTTTCAAAGCTAAAAGATAGGAATGGTTCTCAGTGAAGCTAAACAAATATGAAAGCTTTCTTTTGTTCACTTTAAGGAAATTTCAAACCTAATAATTACCCACCTTTCTTTAAGCCAATATGAAGGTTTCCTTCAACCTAAGGTAAGCTATTTAATAATATTATCTACCTTTCTTTTATCCTTTCCAAATTAGACATATAGATGACTATAAGTCATCCTTTCTGATTATTCACGTGAGAGAAGGTGATAAACAAGCTGGTGAGTCATCACCTCATCATTTCTTTTCAATTTTACCTTCAACATATTCAAAACAGGGGACCCGTTTCAAAACGAGTGAAACCGTATCGAAACGGTTGAGCAAAAGTCCAAAAGTTAGTTAATTCAGTTACACCGTATCGAAACGCCCCTTATCCGTTTTGAAACATCTTACCTAGGCTGTTTCGATACGGGTCTTAAGTATCGAGACGCCTAGCTCAAAGACATTAATTTGAGCATTCTCAAAGCAATCTTAACTAAGGACTTGTTTCAATTAGAGTACTTAACAACATATTCTATAGTAAGGATTCTGTATTTCAGTATTTAATATCAAAACTTCGATCCTCAGAATCTAATTCTAACTAGACCGGTTTTCGGGGTGTTACATTAGCAATACCAATGATGTCGTCGCCGGAGCCACCGTTTAGAAAGGTGGGAGAAAAGAAATTTTGAGTTTTTGAGAAATCAAAGTTTTGTGTCCAAAATAAAAACTTGAGGCCACTACCGGATTCACTAGCATTGGGAGAGCTGATCTACAGTTCATCATCGTCATTTGGCCACCACAAGCTGTCGTATGCATCGTACTTTCTGTCGCTCGTGAGTGGGCATTATCTTTCATCCAGGAATCGATATGTTGAACCGTACCGCACTACCAAGACCGCACCGCCAACTGTCATTGACCGCTGCTAACCTTTTTCGAGGGATCCTATCCAGGGTTTTCGACGTCATGAGTCTATTTTCGCAGCTCAGGTCGTCAAATTTGAACATGGTAAGTTGTTTTTCCGTGTTTATTCCATCGGATTAGTCTAATTGACTCATTGATATATCTGTATTTTTATTTATCTGAGGGTTATACGGACTCAAATGTTGGATTAAGTACACTTCAAACTCCGAAGTGTTGCTTGTGCATCATAAGTGTGGTTGTTTTGTTTGTTAGTGGTTTTAAATTAGGTAGTTGAGTAATAAACATGATAGAGATCAATTGTGGGAATTGGTAATGGTGATGATTAAGGACATGTGACATGATTCGTATGGACTTTAGAGTCTATATAGGATCATTTGGTTATTCGTGTAATTATCAATGATTGACTGATTGTAAAGTTGTGATGCTTTGTGGCTAGCTTGTATGTATATTGGTGTTATTATTACCATGCTTAAGGGATTGATATTAGTAAATGTGGTTAATTGGTTCAAAACGGTAGCAAGCAACCCTAATGACTTTCATAATCTTTAGGGATCGATTAGAGACTCGTATTATTGTATCTCATGGAAATGGATGAACTCACGTGAGAGTATCGGTACTAGCTTTATGCAGTACCGATGGTGTTCACGTAGTACTGATATTGATGGGTCCGTACTGGTACTGATTAATTAATTAGAAACATCGAGGCTATGATTGTTATTGGTACTCAATTCGAGTATCGATACCCAAATGGCGAAGTACTAGTACTCATGGGTCAATACCGATACTAAATTAAGTGTATGAACATTGAATGCCATTTTTGTTCAGGTACTCGTGTGCAATACCGATACTTGTTAAGGTAGTACTGATACTCACAGTGTTTAATGGTAAATAAGAGTTTAATGAACTCAAAAATAATATTATTGGATTAATGAGGCTTAACTGAATAAGAATAATTGAATATCCTTCCATAACCTACTAATCACTTGGTAATTAGTGATAAATGAAGAATATCGAGTTAATGACATAATCAACCAGTAAAATATGGAAATGTTGATTTGTAGAATAATATGACTATTATTTGTATGAATGATTAACACTCTTCCATAATGTATTGTAATTTGTAAGAATGATTAACACTCCTCTAGTAAAATGGTTTATTATTTTTTTCCATGAGATATAATTCATTTACAAAAGTCATTTTTTCGAAATATGTTTTCAGTGAATTAAACAAACTCTAAATTTTATTTTGCTTGCAATTATGTACCATATCACTGCTTTTTGGATAAATAATATTTCACATGTATTTAAAAAATTATATTCTAATCTAAACAAGAAAAATATAAATCTAATTATGAATTTTACTTCTCTATTTTATAAAATCTATAAAAAAATATTTTTATTTTAATTTATCAAAATTTAACCCTCTACTCTTTTTATTAAAAAAAGGTAAACTATAAGCCTCGTTAAACAATCTCTAAACATAAATAAAAGAAAAAAAGTACCCATAGCATACCTTTAGTATACCTTACAAGAGAAACAAACATTCGGACAAAACAATACACGCCTAAACCAAACCAACAATAGACACTCAACTTGCCACTCAATCCAAATCCAATCAAATTATTTTGAATGATAAAAATGAATCTTCAAATCAAATTAATTTAAATCCAAATCTTGAAAAATAAATAATAATAATAATAAAATGTACTCACACAATTACATCCAAATCCAGTCAAAATTTGTGCTTAATTCTAACACATTTACTGTTATGCGTGTGTTGCCGATTTTGAAAGCAAAAGCGACAAACAGACAGCCACAAGTAGATAGAGAGAGAGAGAGATGGGTGTTAAGATTGCAATTTCTAGTTTTTGTCATTTGTCAAAATGGTAGGGAAATAAATGCTCAAACCTACCATCTTTTATTACTATTATTTGGTTAATTAACAATTTGTCAAGGTGAATAACAAATTAAGGGTAACCAGAAAGGCATGTAGCAACCTACATTTTATAGTACATGATTCCATTGAGGACCCATCAATAAATCTTAATTAAGATATTTTCTATATACTCTCAAATTAATATGTATACCAAGAATGGTGTAACACAATAAGTGGCAGTGTTAGATGGCATGTTACTGTCCATTTGATGTTGGAATAATTGATAAAACCACCATAAAAATCATTAAACAAAATAAAAGAATTATTTTCAAATATCAAGGATTAAAATAACAAAACATAACATTTATTAGTTATGGTCATCGATTCAATTAAGTCGATCCGCCGATCCATATAATTATCGTAATTAAGAGATAACATCTAATCTGTTCAGAGTTTACATTGTAATATCGGCTATCATCTTTATACCAAAAACACGTGCATGAGCCATGAAGTCACCTAAATATTCTACTCCGAGGTTGTTGGATCAGCCTTGTTGTAAACCTGATTAGCAACATTTCTACGTTATCTTGGTGATGTAAACATGGAAGCCGTCGGGCTTCTTTCAATCAACATACAAATTCTGTCCAACCTGCTTTATTAATTTAAAAGCTAACACACTTTTAAAGGAGCATGTGCAGCTTAAAAACGCATCATTACCATTAGTACTATGTATGCGATCAACCAAAAACAAAGATGAGTTACAATGCGAATGTACCCTTTTCGTGGGAGCTCAAACCTGGGATCTCAAAGGTCACATATGAACAAGGCAGCACTGGTATGGAACATGTCACGGTAGATTTACCCCCTCCTCCTTGCTTGTCAAAGAGTGCTCGGTTTTGCGTCGATGGTCTGAACGGCGTTCTTCCTCCCTGCCAGCATCAGCCTCCCCCGAGTAGTTCAGAAAAGAAGGGTAATGCCAACAACAACAACAACAACAACAGCAAGAAACATGAAGACCCTTTTGTAGTAGCATTTAGGAAATGCACGGAGTACAGTATGAATGGTAAGTTGAGTACTGACGAGAAGAACGATGCCTGCAAGAATAGGACCAAGAAGAACATGTTTATTCTGTCGTGTAAGTATTCGTGCAATGTTAAGAATGCGTCAGTGTTCGAAGGAAGAACCGAAAGGAGAAAAAAAAGGTTGATGTAAAATTGAATGGACAATATATCAGGGGCGGAGCTAAGATCGAATATTGGCATGGGCCTAAATATTGAATTTCAAAAATGCAAGGGCTTATTACGTATTTAAACTCAAAATTCATGAGGCATGGCCTAATTTGTCTAATATTTAAATGTATAAGGACCTAAATTGACCAAAAATTTTGAGGATACATGCTCATTCTTCTTTAGTTCAACCTAGAGGTGTAAATGAACAAAGTGTTCGACGAATTGTTAGTGATCCGTTCCTATAACGTTCGTTTATTAAGCTGAATAAACGAGTATGAACAATTTTTCTTATGTCCGTTTAATAAACGAACGAACATGAACAAAGGTGTATTCCGTTCGTTTATGTTCATGAACAAGCTCGATTAATGGCTCGTTTAAAAGCTCATTTACTTGGTTTTCCTTTTCCTTTTCCTTTTATTTTTATTTTTTGTACATTTTATTTTGAAAATATTGGTGAATATGTGGACTAAATTGAACATGTGATGAACTTTGAGCTCAAACTGTGAAGCCTAATAAGCTTAAAGACTAGTAGTGTAATTCCACCATTAGGCGAACATATAAATGAACATGTTAGCGGTCATATAAATGAACATGTTCGCGAACATTATACAAATATGTTCACGAACGTTAAAAGAACATGTTCATGGACGTTAAACAAGTGAACAAGAACACCGTCAAAGACAAATAAACGAACACACATGATTTAAAAATTTAAACGAACAAAAAATGAACACGTTCAAATATAAATAAACGAACACGAACAAAACCTTATTCATTCAAGCTCGGTTCATTTACACTCCTAGTTCATCCCCTACTTGATTATATATTTCATAAACTCTCATATTTTTAATTTGAATAATTATTTTATAGTGACCAAATTGTTATTAAACTAAAATTATCAAATAATTAAAATTTTATAATTGTAACACCCGAAAATTTCCCCTAATTCGGATGACCTAAATTCTAAAATCCCCAAATTGGAAACCCTAATTTTTGGGAATTTTACTTCAAAATCCCTAGTTCAGTTGAGGTATTAAATTGAGAGTTGAAGGGCTTAATTCGGAATTTCAGTGACTAATATGTGATAGGGGTAAAACTTAGTACTTATTTCATGAACTCTAAAGAGTCCCAAGTCATGCTTTGCGTTTTACCCATTAAGAAATGTTTTTACCCTATTATCAGGAGTCATTTACAATTTAGAGTATTGAACTTACCCTCAACTTTCATATAGGTCACAAACCTTTGATTTAATCAAATTAAATCATTAAACTTTTATTATTAGCAAATTAAATCATTTACACTAACACCGTTAATTATTTTAACAGAAAAGTTGACTCAACAGTCCTACTTGAATAAAATATGAAAATAATTAATTAAAGAAGGAGAATCCCTTAGTAACCCTAGGATGAGCCGGCGGCATGGGGATGGTTTCGCACATGATCGACGGCAGGGGATGGGTTCAACGCAGGATCGACAACAGTCGAGTAGGGTGTGGACACTGTTTGTCCTGAATTTGCCAGCCCAATTGCATTGGAAGGGAGTATGGCAAGTCTTCGATCGACATGGTGTTGTTGTCGACGTGTTCATACCGCAAAAAAGGCCAAAAATGGACAGCGATTTGGATTTGTGCGAATGGGATCCAAGGCAGACGCGGATCGTGTTATAGAGAGACTTGACGGTTTTCGTTTATATGGTGAATGGATCAGCGTGAGATACGCTCAGCGAGAGGTACGAACAAACTATTGGAAGAAAAAAACTGTGAGTAGTAAATGGGGGGAGTCGACGACAAAACCGAATAATACAACAGTACGGGAGGAGGGATCGAAGGTGCAAGTGGAAACGAAAGAACGATCGATTCAAGGAGTGATTGATGCGGAAAAAATTGAGATATTGAAGACATGTGCGGTAGGATTTTGTCGAAAACCCTACAATTTGAGAGAATTGGCGGTGGAATTTAAAAATGCAAATCTGGAGGGGTTTTCGATTATGAGGGCAGCAGGCTCCATGGTTTTGCTCATGTTCCAGGATGAAGAAATAATAAGGCAAATGTTAGAGGCGAAACGATTGGAGAATTGGTTGGAAAACGTGATGGAGTGGAAGCCGGACTTGGGCATGCTAAATAGACGCGTATGGGTGTCGGTAAGTGGGATTCCGATTCAGGCTTGGTCCGAAGGCACATGTCGAAATATTGCGGATCTATGGGGCACATTCATTCAAATGAACACGGAATCTGTGGCGCCATCATCCTTTGAAAGGTGTAGATTTTTACTTGAAACGGATTGGCTGGGAAATATTGATGAAATATTGACATTACACGTTGGGGCCAATTTATTCCGTATCCGGGTGGTTGAGATGGAGGAATCGGTAGGGGTGAAGTGTGAATGCTGTTGTGGTCTTAGGGAGGATGAAGACGAAGCTGGAACAGTGGCAAAAGAGGAGGATTTAGAATCCTCGGATGAAGAATCTTCGGTTGGTACAACGATACGATCGATGGATACAATCGTGCCGGATTCGGTGTCAAAGATGGTGAGTCGTGGTCAAGAAATGGAAACGATTTTAAGGGAGGTCAGTTGGAAGGCGGATGAGGAGATTAGTATAGTATCACGTCCGGTGGATGATAGGGAAGGGATTAATGAATTACACTATGAAAAGATAATTCCGGATAATGATAGGGTAAGTGTTTTGGATAAACAATTAGAGGTGGTTCAATTGGAGGAGGAGTCTAATGAGATACACAATACACGGCTGGAAAGGCAAAGGGAAGGGAAAGCTGAAATTGTGGAAGCTAACGGGGAACTCAAACGGGTGAGAAGATTATCGGAAATTATCATGAATGATAGCTCCCAAGTGGAGAAACAAAACATTGAGCAGAAATCGATAAAGAGGGGAAGGGGACGTCCGAGAAAACAAGCACATCAAGCACATCGAGAGGCTGAAATTGTCAACGGTTCACTCTCGGATACTGATTTTGAAAATCGGAAACGGGCAATTCTAAAAGAGGCACAAGAGACGTTGATTTTAGGGAAATTTGTAGGAGCGGAGGTCGTGGGTAATGAGGATGAAGTTATTATGGATATCGCGAAAATGATTGAGGCGATGGAGGGACAGCAATAGCAATTCGCTATGCGATTGTTGTCGTGGAACGTGAGGGGGTTGGGAGGGGCAGCAAAGAAACGAGCGATGTACAACCTTGTGCGACAACAACGTTGTGAGGTGTTGGTTTTACAGGAAACAAAGCTTGAAGAGGTCACAGGCCAATTGGTGGGGCGTATGTGGTACTCGGATGAATATGAGTTTGTGTTTTCGCCATCGTCGGGGCGATCTGGCGGTTTGATGGCAGTGTGGGATGTCCATAAATTCAAAGTGACAAAGGTGGAATGGGGCGAGAGATTTGTGAAATTGATTGGTACATGGGTGCTAGAAAATTGGCAATGTGGAATCTTGGGTGTGTATGCCCCTTGTGCTGTGCCCGAACAGGAGGTTTTGTGGCGGTTGCTGTCGACGGAGATGGCAGATTGTGACGTATCATGGTGTGTATGTGGGGACTTCAACATGATCGTTGATCCGAGTGAGCGAAGGGGGGGTGAAGTTGTGACTCGAGGTATGACGTCTTTTACGGATTTTATTACAAATAATGCACTGATTGATATGCCTATGCATGATAAATGCTTCACTTGGTATGGTCCGGGCACGAGATGTAGTAGACTTGATCGCTTTTTATTAGCTTCGACATGGTTTGAAATTTTTTCTGATTTGCGAATGATGGCACTACCGCGGGGGTTGTCGGATCACTGTCCAATTTTCCTAATTAGTGATCCGATGGATAGTGGTCCACGGCCATTTCGTTTCGTCAATGCTTGGTTGCATTCAAAAAAGTCGGTGAAGCTTATGGAGGAAGAATGGAATAGGTTGGCATCGTGTGAAATGGGGTGGAGTGACAGCGGTTTGTTAGGAAAATTGCGAGGCCTCAAACAGTTTCTTAAGCAATGGAATACAACGTCGCTAGGCGATTTGGATGTACGGATTACGGATATCTCAAAGCAATTGGAAGCAATTGATGATAAGGTGGAAAAGGGTGAAGCGACAGGGGTAGATTTGAGTGCAAGATGCCAATTGACAGCTGAATTATGGAAGCATTCGAAATTTCGTGAGTCAATTTGGCGACAAAAGTCGCGTATGACATGGTTGAAAGAGGGCGACCATAACACTACTTTCTTCCACAGAGCAGCGAAGATAAGAACAGTGCGTAACGTGATTCGCGGGGTCGCGGATGGTGGGCGATGGATAAAGGAGCCGGATCAATTAAAGAGGTATTTTTTCGGGCATTTCGGCAACATTTCTCTTGCATTAAAGTGGCTGGTTCGTTTGATGCAGCAGTGAATTTCAGTTGTTTAAATGAATTTGAGGCAGCATGTTTGGAAGTGGAATTTACGGAGGGAGAAATTAAGGAAGCAATTTGGTTGAGCGATGGTGCGAAGGCACCGGGACCGGACGGCTTCACATTTGAATTTTTTAGGAAGGGCTGGCACTTCGTTAAATCTGATCTGATTCAGTTCATGCTTCACTTCCAGCAATCGTGCAAATTGCCGAGGGGTGCTAATTCAGCTTTTGTAGTGCTTTTACCTAAGAAGAGCGATCCGAAAGTGATAGGGGATTATCGGCCAATCTATTTGCTGAACTCGCTGTACAAGATTTTGACTAAATGCATGGCGAAACGTTTACAAGGTGTGCTACCAAATTTGATTAGTGATGTGCAGTCTGCATTTGTTCACAGGCGCCAAATCCTTGATGGCGTTTTACTTGCGAATGAAGTTATTCATTCCTTACAACAAGGGCGGATTGGTGAGGGGGGATTGATTCTAAAATTGGATTTTGCCAAAGCGTACGATTGCATCAAATGGGAGTGTCTTGATCGGATTATGAAGCGGATGGGATTTGGTGATGTTTGGTGTGCGTGGGTGCGGGAATGCCTTAGTACGGCAAGGCTGTCCGTACTTGTTAATGGGTCGCCGACGAGAGAATTCCAAATGCAACGGGGATTGAGGCAGGGAGATCCTTTGTCGCCATTGCTGTTTGTAATGGTGGCTGAAATGCTACATCAGTTCTTACGTAACGCAAAGGATTTGGAAGTTATTCGGGGGGTGCAAGTGGCGAGTGGCTGTGAAGTATCACATCTGCAATTTGCAGACGATACGATTTTATTTCTCCCAGCGGAGGTAACAGTGGCAAGGAACTTGAAACACATCCTTACTTGTTTTGAATATGCATCGGGGCTGGAAATTAATTATGCCAAGTCGAAATTATATGGGGTGGGTGTGACGGAGGTGAATTTACAAAATGTTGCAAAAATATTGGGATGTGCTTGTGGTGAATTGCCTATAATCTATTTAGGGATGCCGCTGGGAGTTAATCCGAATAGCTTGCAGTTGTGGGAACCGTTAATTCAAAGGTTTCGACAATGCCTTACGGGTTGGAAGCGCGATGCTTTATCTATTGCGGGGAGATTGTTGTTGCTTAACTCTGTTCTTTCATCTTTGCCGTTGTATTATATGGGGCTGTTCTTGGTGCCGCGAGGTGTTATCAGCAGGATAGATAGAATTCGTCGTCGTTTTTTGTGGGGAGGGTCAGAAACAAAGATGAAAATGAGTCGGGTGAATTGGTCGATTGCGTGTAGGCCTAGGAGGTTTGGGGGGCTGGGCGTGGTGGACTTACGTGCAAGAAATCTCGCACTGCTAGCTAAATGGAGATGGCGATATGCTATGTCAGAGGGTTCATTGTGGCGACAAATAATTGAAGCAAAGTATGGGTGTGAGGTGGTAAGTTGGAGGCCTAATTCGATAGGGGTTAGGCACATGTCCAAGGTGTGGAAGCAAATAATTGGCATACAAGAGGAGGCTGCCGTGGAGCGTTTTATAGGGCCTTCACAATTCCGATGGCAGCTAGGGAAGGGTAACCACATTCTGTTTTGGCAAGATGCTTGGTGTGCCGAGGAGCCCCTCGAAAATATGTTTCCGAGGCTGTTTCGATTGGCGAGGAATAAAAGAGCGTTGGTGCAAGACTATGCAAGGGGCGGACGTTTCGACCATGGGGAATGGGATTCTTTTTTTGGACGGTCTTTGCGATCGTTTGAAGTTTCGCAAGTTGCTGAATTGAAACTTTGTATTGGAGGTTTGGTGCTAGGTAGTGCTTGTATGGACCGGTTGATTTGGAAACCAGCACATACGGGAGTTTTTTCGGTTTCACAGTTGTATAAACTAATGACATCTTTTGGGCTTGAAGCGAGGGCGGAGCTGGAGGCAATCTGGAAGTTGTTTATACCACCGAAAGTTCAGTATTTTTTGTGGTTTGTGAGGTTAGATAGGCTGCCGACTATGGTGATGTTGCAATCGCGGGGCATGTCGATAGGGGAGGAAGCGCTGAAGTGCTGTTGGTGTCGGGCAGCAGTGGAGGATTTGGAACATATTTTGTTCCGTTGTTCGATCACGTGGGCTGTGTGGCAGCAGTTTTTTCGTTGGTGGAGGGTGGAGTTTGTGCAGCCGCGGGACTTGGGGGCGTTGTTTGAACAATGTTTCGCGAATATTTATGATGGGTGCTTCCGGGATTGGTGGTTAGCGTCATGCGCGGCTGTGGCATGGTCCCTATGGCTGGGCCGAAATTCATGTTTATTTAATGGTAAAAAAATGGATATGGGAGAGATAATTTTCTTGGTGAAGCTAAGAGCATTGTTTTGGGTACGCCTCGACCTTCCGCCGGGGGCTATTATGGAGTCGACTTGGTGGGACAGCCCGTGGTCATGTGAAATTCGTGCACGAGTAGACAATCGGCGAGACCTTGTGAGGTGGGAATTGCCGATGGAGGGGACGGTGAAATTTAATGTTGATGGTGCTGCAAGGGGAAAGCCGGGCAAGGCCGGTTGCGGTGGAGTTTTGAGGAATGCAGCGGGACAAGTGCTGGCTCTATTCTCTGGGCCGATAGGTGTCGTGGAGTCGAATGAGGCGGAGGTGCAGGCCATTTGTTTCGCGTTGGAATTGTTGGTAAGTTCAGAGCGGGTGTTCCCTCCGTTAGTGGTGGAATCGGATTCGACAACGGCGATTGCGTGGGTGCTACATCATGATACCCGACCGTGGAAATATGGTGTGTGGCTGCGACGTATCGATGAAGCGTGTGCTGCTCTTGGAGATGTGTGTTTTCACCATATTTATCGAGAAGCCAATAAGTTCGCGGATGCATTGGCAAAGAGTGGGGTCGATCGTACGAGATGGTTCCAACGGGTGGGTTGATTGTGAGCTCTTTTCTTTCGTGTTGTGCTTTTTTTTAACATTACCCAAGTACTCTTTTCCTCTATAGGTTTAGAGAGGTTTTTAATGAGGCTTGGGGAATGTTGGCTATGTATGAACTTATTCAATAAATCATACATGTTTGCCGAGCAAAAAAAAAAAACAGTCCTACTTGACATATTTTTCCATGTCAGCAAATTAATATTAATTGGAATTAAAAAAAATCTCTCACATTAAATTATTAAGGAAATCGTGATTCAATCAGTTATCAATTTAATTAATTTCTCAATCTTTTGTATCTCACTGTCCACCATTCTTTTTCCCGTTAAAAGAATACCTTTGACAAACATCACAAAGTTTTTGCTGCCCTTGAAGATTCAGAAACACCCAGGTTTGAAAAAAATTTCGTTTCTTTTAGAACTTTGAAATTTAATTGATCGTAATTTAGTTTTGTTATAACTTTAAAGAACAATAGTAGTTGAATTTCATGGGATTGGGTTTTAGTGAGATAATCCTTTATTTATTTGCTAAGAACCCTAGGGGAAAATAGTCGTAGTTGTCCATTAACCTTGTAGAAATTTTCTAGTTTGTAATCTTAATTTATTAGAAAATTTAAACTTGGTTAATCAAATCAGTATGCTTGCTTTAGTTAATTAATTTGATAATGGTTTAATCAACTATGTTTTGTTGTTGCGTTGTTTCGAGAGTGGATTTGTATCTTCTTTTAATGTGTTTCTTTGTTTTTTATAATTTTGTTTATATGTTTAATGGGTGACTTTATCTTAATGAGTTCTTTGTAATGTTTTGTTTGAATCCTTTTGTAATTTTTTCTTGCAGTTTAATAATACTTTGATATTGTAAAATAATTCTTGCTCCAAACCTGTTAAAACTTATACTAAAAGAATTTTACAGTTCATATTATAAACAAACATAATTTGAATAAAAAAATATCACTGTATAAGTTAAAGCAATCGTTTTCTCTAGCCATATATGCAAAAAAATGGGTCTTGAACAAGTTTCTATTCAATAGTTCTTCGGTTAAATTAGGAGGAATAAGTGAATTTAAATTATTCGAGTATAGTGACCTTCATTTGTGATGTTTTTTTTATCTTGTTGTTAAGCGAGCTTAGATTGACATTCAATTCTAATTCCTACGATTTGAACTTATTTTCATGTCTTGTAGGTTGGAGGCTTTGTCGTATCCACTTTTTTTATTTATTAGTGTAAAAGTGAAGAACATTTCTCTACCAAATTGTGAGATTGATAAAAGTAATGGAGCCAAAAGTACGAAAATCGATTGAATCCATGCCTGCATATTGTAAGTGTATAATACTTTTACAGTTTTAGTCTTTTCTTGCTCATGCTAGTAGAGAAACTTGTTAAAAGTTTAATTAAAAATTTAATTGTTAAATAGCTATTTTGTTATTTTGAGTGCAGCATACCGATTATTTTACATTGGAAATTCATCACAAGAGAAATCTATGTTTCATTGATGGGGAAAATAAGTATTTTGGTGGCGAAATAGATTACTTTGATTGGTGTAACCCAACTAGTATATCACTAGGATATTTGAATGATTGTGCGCAAATGTTGGGTTATAATGAGTTTATAACTTATCATTGGAGGATACCGAGAAATGATTTTAATGATGGATTATTTAAGATAGAGAATGATGATGGTGCTACAATCATTTCTTTATATGTACCAAATGATCGAGTAGTTGAAATTTATTTTGAACATAATTTAGAATTTGAGTTGGCTCGAAATATGAAAAATGGTGAGGATGATTGCTTTATTGATAGCGACTATAATTTAGATGATGGTGATGGTGGACTAGTTGAGGTTGAAGTTAGCAGTAAGATAGATATGACATCATTCCAAAAATCGAAAGAGAAATATAAAAAAAGAGAGAAGATCATTGATACAAAATCAACAGGAGGGTCACATGATTCATTGGATAATGAGCTAGCTTCTGAATTTGGTTACCTTTCGGATGTCTCTGACCTATTATATTTAGAATATGCTACTAGTGATAATGATAGTGATTTCACAAGGAAAAGAAAACATCCTGAATTTGATGCGAAAATAGATATGACGAATCCTAGGTTTGTTGTTGGAATGATATTTAAAGATTTTGACGAATTCAAAAGTGCTTGTCGACAATATTCATTAGTTAATCAGTTGGGAATCGATTTTAAGCATAACGATAAAGATAGAGTGTATGTAAGGTGAAAAGAAGGTTGTCCTTTTCGTATATGGGCTTAAAAAATGTCAGATAAAATAACAGTTCAAATTAAAAGCATTGTAAATGAGCACAACTGTAGCAAAGTTTTTGAGAACAAATTTGCATCTATTGAATGGTTGGCTTATAAGTTTTTGGATGTTTTTCGAGATGACCCTAACATGAAATTGAACACTTTTTTAGCTAAGGTTAGAAAGGAATTGAATCTTGAAATAAAGTGGATGAAGGGTTACCGAACTAAAGTAAAAGCCTTGGAGATTCTTAGGGGGAATGATGAAGACCAATACTCTAAGCTACCGAAGTACTGTGGAGAGTTAAGAAAAAGAAATTATGGGTCAAGTACTATTTTACATTTAGACAGATCATTGTTTCAAAGAGCTTATATATGCATCAAGGCATTGAAGGATGGGTTTCTAGCTGGTTGTAGACCAATTATTTCGATAGATGGATGTTGGTTAAAGGGTAAATATGGTGGACATTTGCTTACGTCAGTCGGTATAGATGCCAATGATTGTATTTATCCTATAGCTTATGCAGTGGTCGGCAAGGAGAATCGTAACAACTGGGGTTGGTTTTTAAATCTACTAGCCAATGATTTAAATATCGAAAACTCTCATGCTTTGACATTTATGTCAGATAGGCAAAAGGTTAGCAACAATTTTTAAAATCATTTTATTTTTCCGTTATTATATGATATCAATGGATTAATATGTTTGTTTTATTTGTAGGGTCTCATTTCTATTGTGCAGTCTTTATTTCCAGGTTCTGAGCATCGTTTTTGTGTGCGACATATGTATCAAAATTTTGTCATGATTAGTGAGCATAGAGGAAAGGCCCTTAAAGACTATTTATGGGCAGCAGCATGAGCTACTTATCCTGGTGAGTTTAATTATTGGATGAACAAAATTGAGAAAACATGTGATAGTGCTTACAAGTGGTTGAAAAAAAAACCCAGCTCAAGAATGGTCTAAATCACATTTTAGGACTTTTTCTAAATGTGATATGCTTTTGAATAATCTTTGTGAGAGTTTCAATAGCTCACTTGTAGATGTGAGGGACACACCAATCCTTACAATGCTTGAAGCAATCAGTTCAAAGTTAATGAGAAGAATTTACAAGCGAAGAGATGCAATGAAGAGATGCATTGGGCCAATTTGTCCTAAGATACAAAAGAAACTTGATAAGTTGAAGACCGATTCTTTTAATTGCATACCAGATTGGTCAGGAGGTTTTACCTTTCAAGTTAGATGTCCATCAACTCAATTTGTGGTTGATATGAATGAAAAGACGTGTTCTTGTAGAAGATGGCAATTGAGTGGATTACCTTGCTCATATGTAATTTCTTGTATCTTCAATCGAAGAGAACATCTGGAAGATTATGTGGATGATTGTTACAAGGTTACGACATTTTTGAAAATCTATGATCATACGATTAATCCAATTGCTGGTGAAGACTAATGGGATTTCTTCCAACATGGAGATGCGATTATTCCACCTGAGTTGCCTAAGCCTAAAAGAGGGAGACACCAAACAAAAAGAAGAAAGGATATTGTTGAAATACATGAAGAGAAGGAAAAGAAAATAACTTATCCAAGTTACCTAGAAAAGGACTGTGACACCCCCAACCCGGGCCGGGAGTTAAGGGCGTCACCGGAACAGAAAAGGCGGACAAACGAACATGTCAGACAGATGCGGAAGCATTTCGAAGACGTGATATTATTTTAATCATTATTTCATACTAATGCGCACGCGGAAAATGGGCTAACAAAAACTTAAACAAATTTTCTCTTAATCTTGTTACTAATTTTCGGGCCAATTTAAAACTTTTATTTTTCATTATCATTTTACTAATGCAATTAAGCCATAGCGTTGAACCCTTAGTTAACCGATTACATGCCATTCGAAAACCCTTAATTAAATGGTCTAGGTGATTTCGAACTTAATCCAAAATTACCAAATATTTAAGCAACCAATTTCATACATCACAATATAGATTCCAAATTCATATCATGGCATTTGATTTCCTTTGCTTAGGACCTTACAAAATAACATAGCTTATATGCCCCTAAACATGACAAGCTATCGACTATGGACAACAAAAAGGATCGACACAACCATTAGCTTGACTTACATTTTTACACAAAATAATGAGGCTAACTACTTAGATACAAAACATGATTCTAGCCTCCTAACCAAACATCACAGAGCATGTAGTTTCAAACACCATTTCAAACTTAAGTTTCGACCAAATAAAACAAAACGGATCCTGAGGCAAACTTCAAAGCCACCATCTAGGAGTCTAAAAATAAGACTTAGATCGTACATATTTCGGAATTGTGAACTTGATAATCTTGATCCAACGAAAGCTAGCTTTAGGGTCCGAGCTATCCTGCTAAGGTTGGGAAGAAGAAAACAGAGGAGCGGTAAGTACAAAAGTACTTAGCGAGGTAATGCTAACACTAATTCGTTCTTGAGCTTAAGTGTGATCAAACATTGAGGTTACTTAGCTAGGTTTATTAGCAATTCGGTATTCACCCAACTAAGCTCACACAAAATTCATACATATGGCAACATACATGTCATAACAACATTCATAACACATGCTTGAACACATAGCATATCACGATAATTTATCACATGCTTATACATGATTCGATCAATAGCATATTTCATTTTCAGCATACTCAATATCATGCTTTAGCATTTAAATAAATCAAGCTTTCATGCTAAACCATACATAGCATTTTCAACTTATCAAATCAAATCCACAATTTCACCATAGCATATCATTCGAATGATCTCACATTATCATTCAAAAATCAGAATTTCTCATTCCATAATCACATATAAATTCGAATAGGGTTATTACCCAATTTCACATAATCGAACATGTAAGCATTTTACATGCTTCTTATCATAATCGGATAGGACCAATGTCCACATATCATAACATTTCACATCATAGCATATTCGGAAAGGATCAATGTCCACATAGCTTAGCATTTCACATCATAGCATATTCAAAAAGGATCAATGTCCACATAGCTTAGCATTTCACATCATAGCATATTCAAAAAGGATCAATGACCACATAGCTTAGCATTTCACATCATAGCATATTCAAAAAGGATCAATGTCCACATAACTTAGCATTTCACAACATAGCATATCATATTAAGTCACATTATTCTTTATCCACTTCATAAGCTTAAATAACTTAGCAAATTTCATTCAATTCATGCACTTCTTATCACATGCTAATTCTTGCCATTTCTTTAATATGATTTCATAACACAAACATTTAAATTAACATTTTGCCCATGGTAGAATAGTCGTAACAGAATTTCGAGCCATCGGAAGGGTAACATGTAACGCATATCGGAGTTGTGTTGCCCGCGGCAACGTCATAAATTGCACAAAGCAATATCAAAGGTGATGCCCATAGCATCGTGTGTCTCGAACAGCAATCAAGATCACACATCTTATCAAGAGTAAACAAAGTACTATCAAAGATTGCACAAAGCAATATCGGAGGGTGAGCTCAGACTCTAGACATGCCGTTCTTATCTAGAACGTCCAAACGACCAAGGGCGGAATCTTGTTAAGTGATTAGTCCTTTAATTCCTTTCATGTGTGTATTTTTCAGAATTCACATTGCATACTCATTCGCTCATAACATGGCAGCAACATCATTCATACATAACATATGCATTTTCGAGCATAGCATTTTCATGTCATAGGGCAGTCCACATAATCAGCATACCATTTATGATCAAAAATTCATTTCATGCTTTTCTACCATACAATCATTTACATGGGCAGTCCACATTTGTACATACTTCATCGATCATCAAAATCCACATCAACATAGAATTCATGGCATTTAGCATCATGCAAAACAGTCCACAAATCGCATTCGATCAAACATGTATCACATTTTGCAAACATGCACTCAAATTCCTTTATAAATTCTTCCCTTACTAAACATATTACCGGATATCATTTAGTCCAATTTCATGCATATAAAATATAAATTTACAGAAATTAAAGTGGTTCGGACACTAGTCCCAACCCTAAGACAAAATTAAACTCATAAAATTATACTCACGATCCTTATGCTTGATCTCGAATTGAGATGCCTTTGCTTCTTCCTTTCGAACGATCGATCCTAGCTTCCTCCGAAGTTTCTTCGCTATTTCGATCTTAACTCTCAACATTAAACAAATACACTATATTAGGAAGCAATTCAACCATACTAATTCATAATTCAAGCATGAACTCCTAATTTCAATTCTGACTTTTCATTAAACTAGTTCGAGGACTAGTTATCGTTTTAATCATAACTTTTTACTTACTAATCCAAAATTAACATATCATATACCGTTGGAAAGGTATTAAACCCAATTTTTCAGTCACATTAACCTCACATTTTTATCTTATTCGGATTAATACAGTTTATTACTTCTTTATACTCGATTCGGAAATTCTGGACAGCATACACTGCCCGACTTTAAAAATTCATATCTTTCAAATTACATACTGAAACTTAGTTCCGTTTTCTCTCAATGATTCTAGACATACTAAAGTTTATACTGTATAAATTTCAGCTTCAAATACCTTATATTCGATTTTTAGTGAATTTCCAAAGTCACTGCTTTTACATTGAACTTCACTGGGCAGATTTCTTAATTAACACTTTAATTCGAACATACTCTTAATTACATACTTAAATTTAAATTTCTTTTCATAGCATGACTTATTATACTTTTCAAGGGTACTTTTACAGTCCATGTAAGTTTCTAATTTCAACATTTAGGCATGCAAAGTTACCGATTTCTTCAAAACAGTCCTTAATCTTCACAAATTCGATCTCATGACCATTTTTTAGTTCTAAACATCATACCATCTTCCTACTTCATTTTTCCAGCAATCATTAAACTTTTATAACCAAATGTTCATCCCTTAACAAGTTTCTCTTAGTAACCATTTTCAGATTTTTAACTCTTAACAAGTTTTTCAAAGCTCAAGATTTTATTCTTTTCTTCAAAACAGTCCCCTTTTTACTCCTTTCTTGTTTTCTTGCATAGATTTTATATTTTTCCATATTTTATCTTGTTATTACATTTAAGACTCATATATCTTCATGTTCATATAAAACTTAGGTTTGCATGCATGTTTTTAGCTCAACCGAAAGTTTCAAAGTGTAGGAGACTTACTTTCTTTAATCTTTGACAACCTTAGTTACACTCATCAATATCCTAGCTTAAGCCCTCTTCATGCAACCAAAAATTTCATGTATTTTGCTCTCAAACATGGCTGACTTTTGAGCTTCCCTCTTCCCCCATTCTTCCCTTTCTTCACGGCAAAGAAGAGCAAAAATGGGAAAAAGATGACAAGCTTTCATCATATACTTGATTTGATGGCTTGTGCAATTACCTTTAAGCCCTTTTTACTTATTCATTTATTCTTAATTTACTAGGGGCATCCCCAAGGATAAAACATCTTTTACATGCATTATTTACTATTTAACAATCTTTTAATTTAATCCCTAATTTGCTTTGTTACAAGCTTAATTAAGTTTTATCAATTTCGTCCCATTTTAAGGAGTACAATGTTATTTTAATTTCTTTCGTATTCTTTTAATTCCACATTTTAAATCTAGACATCACCAATTTAATTTCATTGGCTTACCAATCGGCTAGACTGATTCATTCGAATCTAATTTCTTTTCTAATTCGAATTGGTGCACTAATTGCCCAATTGAGGACTTTAGGGACTAAATTGCATAATTTATAAATTCGCAAGCTCAATTGCTTCTAAGAATAATTAAAATAATTAAATTCTACGGCGATAAATTCTAGGACGGAAATGCGGATGTTACAAGGACTCAAAATGACTTGCAGTGTATGTGGACAACAAGGACACAACAAACGTTTTCATGGTGTTGAAAATAATTTGCAGGTATATTTTTTTAAATCATTTTAAGAATTGTATGTGAATATTTATTAATACTAATTTTAATGCAGGGAAGTGCACAAATAGATTCAGTTGAACCACTCGACAATTCATTACAAGGCTTTGTTGGAGACATTTGATCGAGCAATATAAATTTATATATTATAGAGTTAGTCATGTTACATTGAATTTTTTTATTACGGATATACATTTTACATTTTATAATATTTTTTGCATTATATATTTTATTTTATATATCTAATTATTTATTTTCTTGATTTTATTTAAATTCTTTTGCTGCAATACTTCTTGATCCAAAAAAGTTGTGCCCTATATTTGAAAAGACCTTTAAAATTTTTGAAATTTATCCCAAGTATCTATACCAAAATACAACAACAACCAACAATAAACGATGTGTAGAAAATATAAATTCTTTTGCTTTAAAATTAGTTAAAAAGTATAGAATTATATATATATATATATATATATATATATATATATATATATATATATAACCTTAGTGATACATGCAGAAACAATAACTATATTGATTTTAACATTTATGTAGAGTTTAATTTTTTTGTAAAAGATTTTTTTTCATTAATATTGATAATAATACACCACAAGATGAAATACAAAAGAAAAGTATAATATGGTCTAAAATCATCACCCAAACTAAAATAAATGATAAATAAAAAAGAAAACACAATTGAGCCTCAACACTAAAAAAACTATAAGGTCACCTCGATATATAGTCAACATAGCAACCCTAACATCAATACATCTTCAAAACCATTAACTTAACTAAAATATGCTTCCAAAGTAAATTAGAAATAGGAAATAATGAAAACAAAAATTTCCAAGGATTTATTCTAGACCAAACTGTCCATACGTGAAAAGGCTTAGCCACCCCAAGTCACCAAAATCTCTCAAATTTTTTACGCTTTGAATGAAACTAGTAAATCACCAACAAAATATCAATAATTGTACCATCATGCCTTGAACATGCCAAATAACTGCAAATCAACAGTAAAAAAATTAACTATACTATAATAATACCGAACAACATAGACAACACAAAACATATCAAACTGGTATGAGAGAATTTTCAATATAGCCATATACCTTTAAGAAGTAGTATCAAAATAAAATAAGGTCTCCAAACAAAAACGCTTCATCAATATACTAACCAAATCAAAAGTCACCAGGAGAAAACACAAATTCTAATCAAATCCAGTGCACAAAAAATAATAAATAAATAAATTGCAAGTAATCGCTCAATGTAGTAATAACCAACAACTTCAAGATAAACACTTTAAAAAAGAACCAATCGACTGAAGCATCAGAAAACATATCACCCTAGTGGACCTAGTTCCACAAAATAAATTAATAAATGACATTCAAATTAGAATTCATCCAAAAGATAATCTTTTGAATTACTTGTTCAACACATATTTGATTCTCATGTTTATTAGAACTTTGATGTTCTGATTCAACTCATCAATGATATAGATAGTTAACATTATCAATAAAAGGCGAATAAACTCTATCAAACAAGAAAATCTCGAGATTACATCACAATCCAAGCAAAACAATCAGATCAAGTTAAAAAATAATATAGATGCATAACAGTTGAAAATCGAAACTTAATACAACATAAAATAGGACAGTCGATCATAGGCAAACACTACAAAGTGAAACACCACCAAGTATAGCCTTCTCGCAAGAAGATGACACTACTCTTCTCTAATAAAATCAAAAAATAACAGTGATAAACAAAGATTGCACCAATAATTCATAAATTCTATCAACTATCAACGTGTCTTTTAAACTCATGAACTAATTGACACCCCAAATATAGAATGACTTATAAACGAGTCAAGTTAAAAATAGATAGAAAATAAATCGAAGAGGTTACAAAGTGGTTGCAAATATCACATTTCAGATGATACTACTCGTTGTCGCAAAATTTATTAAAATGACAATTCTCAGACATAGAAAACTACAGAAAATTTTGAAGATCTAAATTAGTTTATTTATCATTAAAATATCTAATAAAAAAATCAGAAACAACAACTTGATCTCAACCAAAAGGTTCGCTAAAAATATAATATTGCACCTCATAATTAGAAAGTGAAAGATAGCAAACATAGCAACATAACTTTCTGGATGCCAAACTTTTGGGTTCAATTTGAGTACAACAACAATTAAATAACCTCGTATGAATACAACTTAAACTATAAAAGTTTTTCTTCTTCAATGTTCTTAATAGACAATTAAAGAATTATCCTCGTTAAAAAGTTAAATCCCATCAAACTTGATGGTCATTGTTTTTTCAATCCTCAAGAATTTTAAGCAGTTTAAAACATAAAAACTAAATTTCAAAGTTCTAAAAAAATTAAAATACTTTTCACACCTTAGGTATCTCTTCCAAATCTTCAAGGGCATCAAAAGAACTTTGTGATCCATTGTAAAGTCAATCTCTCATAGTGGATAGAGATTGATTTCATTCTTAAGCGGTGCTAGAAAAAAGAAAAATATAAAGCGAATTGAAAGTAATTAGAAAAATTTACACAGCTTGTGCATCAAAATAAAACCCTTTTAGAAAGGAAAATACTTTGATGCACAAGCTGTGTAAACTTTAGTTTACACAAGCCCTTTAATTTTGGGGTTTAGGGTTTAGGGTTTTATGTTAGGGTTTAGGGGTTTAGTATGTAGGGTATATAATTTAAGGTTTATGGTTAGAGTTTAGAGTTTAGAGTTTAGGGCTTAGGGTTTAGGGTTTAGGTTGCTAGGGTTTGTAATTTAGATTTTAAATTTTATAAAAGGATTGTGTAAAAAAAATTTACACAGCTTGTGCATCAAAATAAAACCCTTTTAGAAAGGAAAATACTTTGATGCACAAGCTGTGTAAACTTTAGTTTACACAAGCCCTTTAATTTTGGGGTTTAGGGTTTAGGGTTTTATGTTAGGGTTTAGGGGTTTAGTATGTAGGGTATATAATTTAAGGTTTATGGTTAGAGTTTAGAGTTTAGAGTTTAGGGCTTAGGGTTTAGGGTTTAGGTTGCTAGGGTTTGTAATTTAGATTTTAAATTTTATAAAAGGATTGTGTAAAAAAAATTTACACAGCTTGTGCATCAAAATAAAACCCTTTTAGAAAGGAAAATACTTTGATGCACAAGCCGTGTAAACTTTAGTTTACACAAGCCCTTTAATTTTGGGGTTTAGGGTTTAGGGTTTTATGTTAGGGTTTAGGGGTTTAGTATGTAGGGTATATAATTTAAGGTTTATGGTTAGAGTTTAGAGTTTAGAGTTTAGGGCTTAGGGTTTAGGGTTTAGGTTGCTAGGGTTTGTAATTTAGATTTTAAATTTTATAAAAGGATTGTGTAAAAAAAATTTACACAGCTTGTGCATCAAAATAAAACCCTTTTAGAAAGGAAAATACTTTGATGCACAAGCTGTGTAAACTTTAGTTTACACAAGCCCTTTAATTTTGGGGTTTAGGGTTTAGGGTTTTATGTTAAGGTTTAGGGGTTTAGTATGTAGGGTATATAATTTAAGGTTTATGGTTAGAGTTTAGAGTTTAGAGTTTAGGGCTTAGGGTTTAGGGTTTAGGTTGCTAGGGTTTGTAATTTAGATTTTAAATTTTATAAAAGGATTGTGTAAAAAAAATTTACACAGCTTGTGCATCAAAATAAAACCCTTTTAGAAAGGAAAATACTTTGATGCACAAGCTGTGTAAACTTTAGTTTACACAAGCCCTTTAATTTTGGGGTTTAGGGTTTAGGGTTTTATGTTAGGGTTTAGGGGTTTAGTATATAGGGTATATAATTTAAGGTTTATGGTTAGAGTTTAGAGTTTAGGGCTTAGGGTTTAGGGTTTAGGTTGCTAGGGTTTGTAATTTAGATTTTAAATTTTATAAAAGGATTGTGTAAAAAAAATTTACACAGCTTGTGCATCAAAATAAAACCCTTTTAGAAAGGAAAATACTTTGATGCACAAGCTGTGTAAACTTTAGTTTACACAAGCCCTTTAATTTTGGGGTTTAGGGTTTAGGGTTTTATGTTAGGGTTTAGGGGTTTAGTATGTAGGGTATATAATTTAAGGTTTATGGTTAGAGTTTAGAGTTTAGAGTTTAGGGCTTAGGGTTTAGGGTTTAGGTTGCTAGGGTTTGTAATTTAGATTTTAAATTTTATAAAAGGATTGTGTAAAAAAAATTTACACAGCTTGTGCATCAAAATAAAACCCTTTTAGAAAGGAAAATACTTTGATGCACAAGCTGTGTAAACTTTAGTTTACACAAGCCCTTTAATTTTGGGGTTTAGGGTTTAGGGTTTTATGTTAGGGTTTAGGGGTTTAGTATGTAGGGTATATAATTTAAGGTTTATGGTTAGAGTTTAGAGTTTAGAGTTTAGGGCTTAGGGTTTAGGGTTTAGGTTGCTAGGGTTTGTAGTTTAGATTTTAAATTTTATAAAAGGATTGTGTAAAAAAAATTTACACAGCTTGTGCATCAAAATAAAACCCTTTTAGAAAGGAAAATACTTTGATGCACAAGCTGTGTAAACTTTAGTTTACACAAGCCCTTTAATTTTGGGGTTTAGGGTTTAGGGTTTTATGTTAGGGTTTAGGGGTTTAGTATGTAGGGTATATAATTTAAGGTTTATGGTTAGAGTTTAGAGTTTAGAGTTTAGGGCTTAGGGTTTAGGTTGCTAGGGTTTGTAATTTAGATTTTAAATTTTATAAAAGGACTGTGTAAAAAAAATTTACACAGCTTGTGCATCAAAATAAAACCCTTTTAGAAAGGAAAATACTTTGATGCACAAGCTGTGTAAACTAAAGTTTACACAAGCCCTTTAATTTTGGGGTTTAGGGTTTAGGGTTTTATGTTAGGGTTTAGGGGTTTAGTATGTAGGGTATATAATTTAAGGTTTATGGTTAGAGTTTAGAGTTTAGAGTTTAGGGCTTAGGGTTTAGGGTTTAGGTTGCTAGGGTTTGTAATTTAGATTTTAAATTTTATAAAAGGATTGTGTAAAAAAAATTTACACAGCTTGTGCATCAAAATAAAACCCTTTTAGAAAGGAAAATACTTTGATGCACAAGCTGTGTAAACTTTAGTTTACACAAGCCCTTTAATTTTGGGGTTTAGGGTTTAGGGTTTTATGTTAGGGTTTAGGGGTTTAGTATGTAGGGTATATAATTTAAGGTTTATGGTTAGAGTTTAGAGTTTAGAGTTTAGGGCTTAGGGTTTAGTGTTTAGGTTGCTAGGGTTTGTAATTTAGATTTTAAATTTTATAAAAGGATTGTGTAAAAAAAATTTACACAGCTTGTGCATCAAAATAAAACCCTTTTAGAAAGGAAAATACTTTGATGCACAAGCTGTGTAAACTTTAGTTTACACAAGCCCTTTAATTTTGGGTTTAGGGTTTAGGGTTTTATGTTAGGGTTTAGGGGTTTAGTATGTAGGGTATATAATTTAAGGTTTATGGTTAGAGTTTAGAGTTTAGAGTTTAGGGCTTAGGGTTTAGGGTTCAGGTTGCTAGGGTTTGTAATTTAGATTTTAAATTTTATAAAAGGATTGTGTAAAAAAAATTTACACAACTTGTGCATCAAAATAAAACCCTTTTAGAAAGGAAAATACTTTGATGCACAAGCTGTGTAAACTTTAGTTTACACAAGCCCTTTAATTTTGGGGTTTAGGGTTTTATGTTAGGGTTTAGGGGTTTAGTATGTAGGGTATATAATTTAAGGTTTATGATTAGAGTTTAGAGTTTAGAGTTTAGGGCTTAGGTTTAGGGTTTAGGTTGCTAGGGTTTGTAATTTAGATTTTAAATTTTATAAAAGGATTGTGTAAAAAAAATTTACACAGCTTGTGCATCAAAATAAAACCCTTTTAGAAATTGTTTTCATTGTGGCGATATTTTTCTTTTTCTTTTTGCAGAATAAGAAAAATGTTTTATTCCACTTAATTATGAATTTGCTGACATGGAAAAATATGTCAAGTAGGACTGTTGAGTCAGCTTTTCTGTTAAAATAATTAACGGTGTTAGTGTAAATGATTTAATTTGCTAATAATAAAAGTTTAATGATTTAATTTGATTAAATCAAAGGTTTGTGACCTATATGAAAATTGAGGGTAAGTTCAATGCTTTAGATTGTAAATGACTCCTATTATAAGAAGAATGAAACTTTCGGGGATTTGTCATTCTTTACACCAACAGCCGTTCTCTCTCGATAACTCTCTCCTTTCTCTTTTGTTTTTCGATCAAACTTCGACGAGGGCGTTACCGTCGTCCGTTCAGAGTGCTACCACCACCATTCAAATCCTCTTCGGCGTCCGACCAAAACCCGTTCAACCATTACCCCTTGTCGTCGGCCTTTTGCTTTGAAACGAAACAAAAACCGTTAGGCTTTTCCCGTTTCATCTTCGCCGTCCGTTCATAGCTCTGATCATGCCAAGCCGTCGTCTGTTTCACAATCAGGCACCGTTGTCGTGACCAGCATCACCTTGCAAGTAAACCCAAAAACTCTTGTACCTTCCCGACCATTGCTTTTGAGAGATCGAAGAGCTTTTGTTCAAAATCCTTGCATTTTTTTGCACCGCTGTCCTCCCTCTCTTCCCTTTCGAATCCGGTGTTGGATCATAATTTGTGAGACATTTATGTTTCCACAGCGTCGTCCTCGTCGATTCGTACCATCATTGTTCGTATCCGTGCCGCTGCCATGTTGTTTCAACGATGTTATCTTCCATTATCCCTGTCATCAAGGGTTCCATATATCCTACTGTTGGCTGCAACAATAAATGTATGTTGGGCCATCAGATCTTGTCATTTGTGAAGCCCTAATTGAATGTTATTTGGTTGAACCAAACCATTTGTGCATAGCCCATAAACGTGAGGCCCAGCTGGTGAACCGAATCTGGCCAAGCCATTAGAGAGCCCAAATCTGAACCGACATGAATAATCCGAACCAGTGAGATAAATCGAATCTAAATTTGTGAACCGAACCAGACTGTTGACCTTTGACCCAAAAGTTTGACCAGTTTGACCTTTGACTAATATGGCTGTTAATCTTTGACCATGACATCAATGTTGACTGTCAGATTTGACTTTAGTTAGTTGACTTTGACTTTGCCTTTGATCGAAGTTGACTTTTTTGGACAACCTTCATCTTGACCATTTTCAACGTCTTGAGTTTAAATATGCTTCATGTTTTGTTAAATTCGGACCCGAAAGCTCTATTTTGCTAATTACAACTATTTTGTACTTAGTATATGAAGATTTATGAATTTTAGAATTTGATTCAAAATATTTTCTCATGTTTAGGTGATTACGTTTTTGAGTCTGTCGAGTTACCTCCATTTGTTCAGACCGATTGTGCACGCTTTTCAAGGCATGCTCGTGAGTATTCTTTCATAGTAGTGTTTATGTTTATAGTTGACGACTTAGTGATATTGATAATCCTGATATAGAAATCTTACATCGTAGGTTCTGATTCAGCTAGACCTAAGCGTGTGACGCAACCTTCTCGGCATTAGAGCTTCTACCCGCTAAAGGTGTCTCTTCACGTGCTATAAACTTGTGTGAAATGAGATTTATACATCTTGTGTGGTTTATTCTGTGTTGTGATTTGTGAAAGTTTTCGGATATCATGCATAGCATATCGGACTGTGTTTTAACTAAAAATTGGATTTATCAAATTGTGAAATATCAGATTTTCAAAATCGTAAAACATCGGATTTATACTATTGTGCAACTTGAATTTTCATAATTCAAGTTTCAAACGAGATTCAAGTTTTAAAATCTGCATCATATCATTGTGGGTACATGGTTTGAGATTTGTTCGGGCTGAATTCTGCTTCGGATCAGTGGTTCTACCTTTCAGGCTAAGTTCCACTTCGGATGGTGACGATGAAGAGAGTAGGTTATGGGGAACTTTACATTTCGGTGTATCAGAGATTGGGTATTGTGTTTCATGTGCATCAGACATCATATCATCATGATTTGGTTTTGTTGTGTTTTGAGAAAAGTCTTTATCAGAAAATAAAATATTGTTTTGTTTTGTTTTCGTTTGAACTTTGGAGACACGCTAAGCTCTTTAGCTTACACACCTATAGTCCTTCTTTTTTAGATACTCGGACTCTTTTAGGCGACTTGATACTTGGAACATCTCACTCTTATTCAGACCATTTTTAAAATTCAGTATGAACTCTCTTTTGAGTATTTCAAACTATTTTTTAATATTATTTTGGAATATTTATGTAATCAGACTTTGGGACTCTTTATAAATTGAGTTTTGTTAGATGCATACATTTATTAAGTTATTTTCAGATATTTAATCAAACTATTGAAATAATGTTTATACGATTACATTTTATAGCAACGGAGGTGTAAATGGGTATATTTACTTTTAAAAATAATTTTGTACTTTAAAATATTTAAACTTAAGATTTATAACTTGAGAGACAAGTTTTCAATCGCGACTTCCTAGATTCAGCCCATTTCTTCTAGGTTGAGTTTAGGGGGTTACAATAACGGAGCAGGGGTCGGGCCCCATTGGGGTCCAAGGGAGCTCCGCCCCTGTAATATATGTTGAAGAAACTAGTCTTTGTTGTACGTGGATCAAATTTTGGTTTTAGTTCCTCTGATATATGTAAATTTTAGTTTTAGAAGTATTTGATGCTCTTACTTTTATAATATTATTAATTGAACAAAAATCAGCCGCTCATTCTCGGTGCCCTTTTTTCATATCTCAACACTAAAAAATAAAATTATAAGCCTTAACCCTAAAATTCTAAATTCTAAACCATAAGCCTTAAAAAATACACCTTACATATAATTTTATAAACTCTAACCCTAAACCCTAACCTTAACCCTAAATCTAGTCTTTTTAGTATGAGAGCATACATAGAGGCACTAAAAATGGTATATGATTTCTTTTCTAATTGATTAGCCTACTACTACGGAATCTTTCTAATCAAATCAAAGAAAGAGAGGAAAATGGCCAAAACTGAAACATGCTTTGCATTCTCCTTCTCTCGTTGGATAACCCTTGATGTTCTAGGGTTCTCGACAGTGCAAGTAAATCTTGGCACGACAATTGTTGATTGGTTCCCTATTCCTAATTTTTGGGTCTTCCCACAGGTCGATATCACGGTTCCTTTGGCGACCTTGACGGTTACATCACCGTGGGGCTTAGAGATTAATGGTGGCTTTTCTCAGAGGAGCGAAACACATTCGATTTCTCTGGTAAACCTCGTTTCCATAAAAAATACTTGTGGCCACACCTGGAGGGAGATAAAGGGCGGTTGAGGGAAGTTGAAAAACGGAGCACAAAGGTTACGATTGATGGTCATTGGTGGTTCCCGTGTTTCAATGTATATTGACCATTTGAAACTCCTAGTTTGTGGCAAGGTCTATGTATAAGTATATTAAGTTTCTTTTGATGTTCCTATGTTATGGTTAAGTGTTATATGTGTTATGTTTAAGATGAGTCTTTTATATAGTAAGAAATGACCTTAAATGCATGTTTTGGTGCTATAAGGTAAAAACTGGGTAAATGGATTCACGTGGCTCTAAAATTTGACATGCTAGTAGAATTTATGGATATAATGTTGTATGTAAAGTTCCACTACATTTGGACACTGTTTGATAAGCTAAAATGAATAAAAACGAACAAGAATCTGTCATTATAGGTCTGGCCGTATCGAAATGGGTGATGGCGTTTCGATACAGGTAAGCATAATTAAAACTAGAGGTTAGGGTGTATCGAAACAATCTAGGGTCGTTCTAAAACATTTTGCTACTAGAATCATTCGTTTCGATACGGATTTATAGTGTATCAAAATGGGTCAAGTCAAAGTCAAAGATAGTCAACCCGCACCGATACAAGGCTTCCCCTATCGATAAGGTCAGAGAGGAAAAGTCAACAAGGTTGACCATAATCCACCCGTATCGAAACGGACTTGAGAGTTTCGATACAAGGTTATTTAAAGTGGTTAAGAAGCTTAATATGAAGGTCCGCATTAATTACAATTTAGTCACTAAGTTTAGGTTGATTAAATTGGATGTGTAAACATTCACCGTTTTGCATGAAAATTTACAGTCTTGATAATATTGTACTGAATTTTCAATGTTGTATAGCCTAATGCATAGAAGGACTTTTAATTTGTCAATTTTACAGAATAGTCCCTAAAACTTGTAAAAGTTATAAATTGGTCCTAAATGGTTAAATGTAGACATCTCACGAATGAATTGGACTAAGACATATATCTAGTAAAGTTTTGTTGTGTAATATTGATTAAGCGTTGTTAATAAGATGAAATTTTATTGCACCGATCACCGCATCGCTCACCAGTAACACGCTCCAACCCTGTTCTCAACCAGGCTGGGAATGTGTGTTACATTTGTGGTATCAGAGCTATAGTTTAGTCAGTTATGGACTAAACCTATGCATGTTTGTATTGTTTGTTATGTTACTTTGCCACCTAGGAGTTATTCTGTTGAGTATTATGACTTGTCAATTGATCCGATCTCTTTATAATATAGATATGTCTCAAACTAACGAAGCTCGTGATAATGAATTTTCTTCTGACTCCTCGACTCATGGCGAGAAGGTACGAGGAGGAAATCCTCCGAATCCACAAAATCGTCATGTTCAGGGTGTGGAGCCTGAAGCACCTACGGCTCAGACAAAGTGTTATCATAATATGGCTGATATGTTCTAGCAATTCGTGAATGTGATAAGAACTAATCAAGTTGTGCAACCAACGCCACCTCTTTCTCAACCTCCTCGAGCAACTATTGATAAGTTATCTCAATATCGAGCCTACACCTTCGCTGGGCAGGATGAAGACAATCCTGAAATTGTTGAGTATTGGTTAGACAATACCTTAAGAATCTTGAAATAAGCAATTACGGTGTTCGGATGAACATAAGCTTGAATGCGCCCTTGCATTGCTTTCTGATGAAGCTTTACAGTGGTGGAAGATTACCATTCTTACCGTCTTTGAGGATACCATGAATTGGGAATTCTTCCTTAAAGAGTTCCGTAAGAAGTACATAAGTGAATTCTATCTTGCCGAAAGGCGAAGCATCTTCCTTCATCTTAAACAAGGTGGACGGCCGTCGAACAGTACATCCACGACTTTTGCAAGTATTGTAGATACGGCGCTGAATTTATCAAGAAGGAGGAAGAAAAGTGTCGGATGTTTATTGCTGGACTCAACGATGAATTACGTCCTATGTTCATTGCATTGTGCATCAATGATTTCCAAGATCTTGTAAACAGAGTTAAATTTATGGAAGGAGCACAAAAAACTCAAAGAACTTGTGGATCCAATAAGTCTGAAAAGAGAAATCGAGATGAGTCTCATTTCTCTGGATCCAACAACCTTCCTAGTTCGAGTATTTTGCTAAACCTCAAGTTGTAGCTCGTTTCCCCTTCAAGTATCAATCCCATTGAGAGTGATGTTGGCTCTAGGCAAGAGACAAGAATTTTCAAGTGTAATTTCTGTCAACGTCGACACGAAGAGCAATGTCGCAAGAAATCCGGTGCTTGTTTCTTTTGTGGAGAGTTGTGTCATCTCTTTCGAGAATGCCTGGAGAACCTTAACAAGCCTGTTTCTGTATCGACTAATCCATCCCATGCTCAATCTTTTCGAGGCAAGGATCATTCGGAAAATCTGGAGGTTCATCTAAAGAATCATACCGACCTGAATCTAAAGCTTCTGCACAGATGTATCATGTCAGGGGCAATGAGCAAGTGGATGATCACGACCTAATGCCAGGTAAAAATTCGAGGACGAGTTTTTCTTAAGGGGGAGAGTTGTAACACCCCAAAACCCGGTCTAGTCAGAATTGGATTTCGATGATCGGAGTTTTGATATTAAATATTGAAATAATGAATCCTTGCTATAGAATATGTTGTTAAGCACTCTAATTGAATCAAGTACTTAGTTAAGATTGCTTTGAGAATGCTCAAATTAATGTCTTTGAGCTAGGAGTTTCGATACACTCAGACCCGTATCGAAACGACCTAGGTAAGGCGTTTCGAAACGATTAAGGGGCATTCCGATACGATGTAACTGAATTAACTAACTTTTGGACTTTTGCTCAACCGTTTCGATACAATTTTACTCGTTTCGAAACAAATCTACTGTTTTGAATATGATGAAGGTAAAATTGAAAAGAAATGATAAGGTGATGACTCACCAGCTTGCTTATCACCTTCTCTCACATGAATGATCAGAAAATATGACTTGTAGTCATCTAAATGTCTAATTTGGAAAGGATAAAGAAAAGGTAGATACTATTATTAAATAGCTTACCTTAGGTTGCAGGAAATCTTTCTATTGGCTTAAAGAAATGTGGGTAATGGTTAGGTTTGAAATTCCCTTAAAGTGAACAAAAAAAGCTTTCATATTTGTTTAGCTTCACTGAGAACCATTCCCATCTTTTAGCTTTGAAAGAATAAGCACACACCTCCATTTGTCATCTTCCCCATCAAGATCAAGCACACACCTATCTATTATGAGCCATAAGCTTAGGCTTTCCTTGATTTAAGAACACCAAGTCATAGCTATCGATCGGGTAAGTGAAAGCCCTAAGTTAATCATCGATTCTCTTGATTATTAGATGATTAATTTCAAGCTTAAAGATAAGCTTTGTCTATAGCTAATTGCTATTCAAGTATCGATGTTGTCATATTGATTCTAATGATTCCGTATTGCTCTTCCTAGTTTAAGAAGTGGAAAAGACTAATCCATCACCTTCATCGAAGGCTAGGGATAAGGGTATCGCCATCCGAGAGCTTTAGGAGCTTCAAATTGTCGAGGTGAGTGTAGTCGACGTCTCGAGAGTGGCTAGGTGCCATCTCGAATCATTGTTTATTGATTTACTAACCTTTGATTTTAAGGGTTTGGATATGTAACTATGGATTATTGAACCCTGGAATCAAAGTATTGGATACAATTGGCATTCCATAGAATTCATGAGCTCAGTGTACGGGTGGGCTACGGTCCTAGGGCTACGACCTATATTGATTTGGCGAGGCGGAGGGATGTGTTGTGTATTGGTCTTATTGGCGATGTCGGCGGGATAGATGTAAAGTGTCCAAAAGTCCTATAATTCATGCACATTCCAACTCTTATTATTAATGTTTTTAAGCACATTTTAGACATAACTAGGTGCATGCATAACATTTTACAGTATTTCTAGTTTCTGCCTTACTTTTATGAGTATTATTTATTTGGTGGACAAGAGATACTATTTTAGTGTATTCTTATATGTAGGTACTAACAGCTGAAAGAGGAAACTGAGGAGCTAAGGGCATAAGGCTGAGGAAGCTTACCTAGGAGCTGTATTGAAGCAGTTCCAGCTGAAGACAAGTTGCTGCCGAATACCCGCCGAGTAGAGTTGCCACCGACCTTACTGCCCACGGTAGCTAATTATGGAAGTTGGAAGAACCAGAGCGCGATTTGTAGAGCTAAAACTCCCGAGTCTATCGCCGGCGTTCATATGATTTTCTGACGTCTGTAGCAGCGGCTGAAGCGAAATTCTCAAGCTTACTTGCGGACCAAGGCAAACGAGATAGAGTCCATATTCCACGCAAAGAAGTCGGCATTTAAAGCCATATTAAAGATGGAAAGCTACTTTTGAGGACTTCTACTTTAAGGAGGACGTAACCTAGTCTTGAGTCTATAAATACCCATTGTACTCCTAGTTTAAATCATCCTAGGTTACCTATAGCCTTTTCTTGTGTTCTCCACTTTCGCCATGTTCTAAATTCTATTTGGGTTAGGGTTATGTTGTAACTATTGAGAAACGGTTGTTTTAGGTTTTGAGTTATTTTTTAATAAAATATTCTGAGTTTACTTAATCCATTGTTCTTCATTCTTTCAATCTTTCTACACCAGTCGTTTGAGAGAGTCCATTTGTTGGGCATGAAAATGCAAGGCTCACGAAAGGGTTAAGTACAGTCACAACGTGCTGAGGCGTGACTAACTTGGTTCCACACCAGTCTACAAGTTTCAGCGGCTAAAAGGGATTACCAACCGAGTTGACTACCTTGGTTCCAAACTAGTCCACAAGTTAGCTCTCGAGCATCTTAACCTAGAAATAAGAGAGATCATTGTCGACTATCCTGCCGAACTTGGAGTATCTGCCAGACTTGCCACGAGGACTTCTTCCATTCCACCCGCCGAGACAGTACACCCATGCAGTGGCAGAGACCTGCTGCGGCCGCGTGACAGGGTTGTAGTTTGCCGTTCGCCATACCCGCCGAGGCAGCATATCGTGGCATCACATAATAACTCATACCTTTTACAACGCAGTTTTCACACTAAGTGGCATCAAAGCCCTGCATGTCTTATCAACCTGATTCACTTCTTCTCTATTACTCGTGTTTTTATTTACTTTCCCATCTCAACCAATTATTCACTTGTGCTTTTACTTTACCTTGTGCAGAAGCTATGAAACAAGATAAGTTGTCCAATCCTCGTGGGATTCGACATCTTTTATACTATAACTTGGCAGGAGTATGCACTTGCGCTATCACAAAAAGGGAACACCTACACGCCCTACAAGTTTTTGGCGCCGTTTCCGAGGATTGGTAACAACGAATTTTGTTTTTCAATTTCTGCAACTTTAATTTACTTTTTATTTTATTTTTAATCTTAAAAAAATATTTTACCGTGTCCTTTGTAAGTGCATGACCATGGCCAACCCTAAAGTAAACCTTATCATTTACGACGATCTCGAGTGCGAAATGAGAAGGATTAAAAGGGAGCTTAAGGAAAATTTTAAAGACCAGAGGAGATAAGGGCAAAGGAAAGGAAGAAACCATGGTAAACGAGAACCCTCAATTGATGCCATGAATGGCAGGGGCGGGCAGCATTACTTGCCGCCTAGAGGACCACAAGAACAATAGAGGCAAGACCCCCTGATCTGCCCAGGCCGCAACAGGTGCAGACAACTAGAGATTACCTGGAACATGACTTCCAAAGGTTTGACCCAATTATGACAAAACCGGAGATATAGGCATACCATTTTGAGCTAAATCCCCTCATGTTCAACTTGTTTAATACACTAGGGCACTTCTGAGGGACTGCCACAGAAGATGCTCGACAACATCTACGAAGATTCCTGGACATTTGCTGAGCATTCAAAATACATGGAGTACACTTGGACATACTACGGCTAAGGCTATTTCCCTATTCACTGAGGGATAGAGCGAAGCAGTGGTTGAATAACCAGTCAGCCGTATCTTTTAATACATGGATGGAGCTCTGAAAAGACTTCCTAAACCGTTTCAGCCCATTCAATGTCACTGATAGGATGCAGAATGAAATCACAACCTTTAGACAAGGGGATGACGAGCCGATGTACGAGGCATGGGAGCGGTATCAACAAATGCAGAATAACTGTCCGCTTCACGGTCTACCGGCTTGGACTCAGGTATCTATATTTTACAATGGGGTTAACTACCCAACGCGAATGATGATAGATGCCTCGGTCAACGGGATCATCCTAGACAAACCTCCAAAGGAAGCAATGCGGCTGTTGAACATAGCCGCTAAAAATGATTACAAGTACCCAATAGCCCACCAAGGCGGCACAAGGCGGACAACAACAACAAATGAGGGTAGAAGCCTCAGATTCCGTAAATGCCCGCCTCGACACTCTAACGGAGCTGGTGATGAAGATGGTGCAATCCCCTCGGAAGGTCCATGAATTAAAAGTTGTTGAGCCATTCTGTGGCGAATGTGGGGGCGACCACGATTCCACTTCCTGCACTGCATCCGCAAACTATATGGGAGGTTATGTGAGGAATAGTAGGCGCGCCCAGAACACCTATATTCATGGCTGAAGAAACCATCCAACTTCTCCTAGAGCAACCCAAAGACAACTGCCATCCCCGAACAACTCTAGGGAGGCTACCAGCAGAACCAGTCCCGGCAGCAGACTCAGCAGCCACAACACAACAGTTCACTAGAAGCTACTCTGCAAACTTTTATGAAACAAACTGGTGAATTTATTGCTCATACAAAAAAAATTATGGAAAAATGAGTTTTTTATGGACAAGACCGAGATGAAGATGAACAACCTGGAGGCTGCCATAAAAAACCTGGAGACCCAATTTGGGTAGTTCATTAAAATCTACATCAGCCGAACTATGTGTGCATCATCTAGCAGCTCACAAGCAGCCACCAAACCCACTTATGAGCATTGCAAGGCTATATCAACAAGAAGTGGGAAGCAATTAGATGGACCCAGGATGGTAGAACAACCAGAAGTGCCACCGGACCAGACAAGCAAGTCCGCCACAACAACACCAACACTTGCCGCCCCAGCAGCAGAGCATGACAACGGCTCTGAAAATGTTGATCCTCCCTGGACTAAGCCTCCAAGCAAGGAGCACATAGAGGACATCCATCTGCCAGTACGTTTCTCTAAAAGCTCAAGAACTACCACAGGAGCACCAGTTCATAAATTTCCTAGATATTCTGAAACAGGTGAATATCAATATACCTTTGATAGAAGCCATACAAAGCATGCCAAACTATGTCAAGCACCTCAAAGACATGGTTTCTAAGAAAAAGAGGATTGGGGAATTCGAGACAGTGGCTGTCACCGAAGAGTGTATGGCTCTGCTACATAATAAGCTGCAGCCAAAGTAGACAGATCCGAGTAGCTTTGTTATCCCATTCAGGCTAGCCAGCACGCACGAGACCAGAGCCTTGTGTGACTTGGGAGCTAGCATCAACCTGATGCCAAAGGCCGTCTTCGACAAACTAAGTATTGGGCATGCCAAACTGACCTCAGTAATGCTCAAACTTGATGATCACTCATTTGTGCAACCGGAGGGAAAAATCGAAGATATCCTGGTTAAGGTGGGCAACCTGATCCTCCCCGCAGACTTCCTCATCTTAGATTGTGAGGCCGACGAGAAAGCCCCTATCATTCTTGGGCAACCCTTCTTGGTCACGGGCATAACGCTTATAGATGTGGAACTCGGGGAGCTGACAATGAGGGTGGAGGACTAGAGCATAATAATGAACGTGCTACATCCCTCAGAGGAAGGAAAATGACACCCAGATGCAAGAGCTACCAAGATCAGTGTAGAAACAAGCCCGAGCAGTAGTTGTCGCGACATACCTATGGGCAGTTTTAAGGACCCCATAACACAACATCTGAAAGAATAGGAGGATCCCCTAGGAGGAAAGAAAAAGATAAACCACCTCAGGAAGTGGTTATGTCTGCGAGATGCACCAAAATGCACTCCCAATATAACTTAAATTTTTATTTTAATTTCTTTTAATTTTATTTTTATGCATTAGGATTAGAATTTATGTTATTTTAGGATTAGATTAATTTTCAGAATTTTATTTTTCAGAAATTATTTAATTATTTTTATATTAGGTTTAAGAATAAAAGTGCAGGATCAGGAAGGAGACCCAGCAAGAAGCCCACCCACCATTCTGCCGAGACAACCGCCATCACAGCAACACATAACGGCTAGTTGACCTTCAACGACTAGCTGCCAAGGGCTCCAAAATTAACAGGTAGCGTGCACTAGAAAATTGGACTGTTGAGAATTTAATGCCACCCCGACACTTCACGACAGCCCCTATATACACACCTCTCATTCACTTCATTTTACTTTACTTTAATTTTTTTGTTGTCTTCTATCCGATTCCCCTACTCTCTCACAATTTTTATCTCTAGTTTCAGTTAAGTACAATTGTTCACTTGGCCTCAACATCAACCCCAAAACCCATTTATAAGAAGTTTTGCTTCAAGGAGGACGAGGAGAGATACAGAGAGAAATTCTCCAAGCAGTCAGTATGGGAAGAACAAGGCTTCCCTTACACGCGGAAAATGGGAGACCGTGATCTAGAGCCCGCCTTGTTTCGAACCATTCACTACAAGGGATGGGAGATGTTCGCTCAGCAGCCCAAGATAGCGAAAATAACTATCGTCAGGGAATTCTACTCCCATCAGCCCTGCCCGGAGAAACCATTCATCTACGTCCACCGGGAGCCAGTAAAACTCAATGTTGCTGTCATCAATAGCTACTATGGTCTCGATATGAATGACAACCTCACGAGGATTGGAGGCAGTCACTAACAGCTGTCAACTATGAAGAAATCAAGGCCAAACTCTGCAAGCCCAACACACCATGGCTGGGGGGCAAACATGTGTGATCTGTCTAGCGCCGCCACCTGCTGCCTGAAGCTACGCTATGGAACACGTTTGTGAAAAGGCGTCTGCTGCCCACATCCCACAACTCAACAGTTGACCGGCCGCACCTCACCTTAATTCATAGTATCCTGATGAACCGACCGATCAACGTAGGGGAAATTATCTGCACAAAAATCTACAACTGCTTCAAGAAGAAGAAGGGCATGTTGTACTTCCCATCCCTCATCACAGGTCTCTGCACCAACTTTGGAGTCCTGGCAGAACCCACAGATGATCTTACAACCGCCAAAGAGGGATGGACCAAAAAGGTCTGCATTCAAATGACGCAGGATGTAGAATAAGAGCCAATAACACCGAGCCAACCTTCTGCCATACAGTTCGAAACTCCAGATGCCCCTGGCAGTACTGACACTGCCCCAGAAAAAGAAGTCCTCCCGCTGTTGCACACATTTCTAGAAAGCACAAAATGGTTAGAGCAGCAGCAATTGGCCTTCATGAACTATATGGGGGAGGCCCAAGAAGCCCTTGTGACCTATTTTCTACAGAAATTCCCCGGTGACGTGCCCACCATGCTGCCCTATCCTGAGGAGCTTGCAGTAGCAACCCGATCACAAAGAACTCCATCAGCCGCCGCTGCCCACCAGATTGACCGACGGGTGCCCTTTCCTACACATTCTCCGACCTACTCAGCCGCCACCCCATCCAACACAATGGCAGACTCCTTTGAGCCAAAAACAACAGTGGTTGCTGCAACATCAACCATCCCAATGGCATTCATCCCTCCTACTGCACCCACAGAGGAAGGAACCAGGAAGAGGAAGCGACACATAATAGCCGAAGAACCTGTGGACCTCGAGACCGAGTAAGACGAGGACGATGCACCTCCAGACGATTCTCCTACCAAACCGCAAGAAGAGACACAACATACGCCGAAAAGAGTTCAGCCTCTGCGGAAAGCAAAAACATCACCTACTAGAACCACCGCCAAGGCATCTGTCGGCCGCCGTTTCGTCATCCATACCTCTTCCTCCTCCTTAGCTGACAAGAATCTAGCCTCCTCCCACCCCTCATCAAACTTTTAATTTAATTCCTTTCCTTTCTTTTATTTTTATTTTTTTTTATTTTTATCTTTAATTTGTATTTTTCTTGTATTTCATCTGTTTTGTGCATTGAGGGCAATGCCCATCTCGAGTTTAGGGGGATAGCTCTCGTATCGTATTTTGTTAGGTATCCTTAGTTGCATGTAGGTTTCATTGTACTTGCCTTAGTAATAATCGGAAAAGAAAAGTTTGCTATAACTTGTGCCTATGATAGGATAGCCGACTAAGTTATTTTCACACCTAATAAAAAAATTGAACTTAATCTTGGGAAAATGTATGATATATGACTTAGAAATATATTTTTCTTTATGCCTGAAAATATAAGCATCTCTGTTACTTACTGAATGTGTTAGAATATTTGATAAACATTGCCTATTTGTTTTTAGAATTCTTTGCAAATTTCTAACGATGATTACAAGTAGCCACCGAGGCAAGCAAAAGAAATAGAAAAATGAAGTACTGCCACAACAACAAGTTCAAAAACAAAGAACAAAGCTATAATACCCTAGAGGTGCCCGAAACAGGCTCTAAGAAGAATCATGTGCGAGGAAACTTCGCTGCTATCAGAGTCCATGTATCTGAAAGCCTTAAAGTGACAGACAAATTAGCATGAGTGAATGAAAGCCTTCACGGGATGACTCTAATCCAAGGGTTCGGGGTTTTGTAGTTTGCTCCTATCTCAACGTCAGACCTGGAAGAGTAATTGTGATAAGCTGAAGCCCTCACTGCCATGATTAAAAATATTCAGCTTAGACTGTGCTGCCTCGGCAGCAACCTTTACATCACATTAGCATCTTTGTTAATTATTTATTATGTGTATTCAGCTCGTTTACAGATATGTACACACCACACATGCATGAGAAATTTAAATTCTGAGTTCTTTTTCTGCATATTTCCTTTCACTAACTTATTATCGGTGCCACGGCCTTGAGGCAGAAAATCGAGTTAAAAGATAATTTTTCTTTCTAATTATTATTAGAGCAAGTATTTTAGGTTGCATCGCTTGAGGACAAGCAGTAGTTCGAATTTGGGGGTGTGTAAAGTGTCCAAAAGTCCTATAATTCATGCACATTCCAACTATTATTATTACTATTTTAAGCACATTTTAGACATAAGTAGGTGCATGCATAACATTTTACAGTATTTCTAGTTTCTGCCTTGCTTTTATGAGTATTATTTATTTGGTGGACAAGAGATATTGTTTTAGTGTATTCTGGTATGTAGGTACTAACAGCTGAAAGAGGAAACCGAGGAGTTGAATGTAACACCCCAATTTTGGGCTTAGAAGTTTTGGGTTTGAACTGGACCGGTCGGATTTTCGGTTCGAATATAAAAGGTGGTTTTAAGGAAATCCTAGTTCGGGATGCATTAAAAATATGGAAAAATATCTAAAAATCATATTTTATTATATATAAGAGAGTGGTGAAATCAATTTTGCGAAATGAGGTTTGGAAATAAGACATTTCGAGCTAGTGACTAAAATGTAATTTTTGAAAAGTTGGTGACTGTTTTAAAAGGATTGAAACTTTGAATATTTAAGGAGCTAATTTACCCAAGAAGAGTTTTCTCCAGATTTTTCTTAATATTAAAGATTTAATTAATGATTTTTAATAAAAGGAAAAAAAGGAAATAGATATTTTTTACTTCATAACTAACTTTTGTCAAAACTTTCCCATTTCTTTTTCTCTCATTTTTCTCTCAGCCAAACACATTTCCCCAGCCACTTTTCCTCTGATTTTTACATCTAAAGATGAGATTTTAATCTCTATTTGATCTCTAATCATTCCTACACCAAATTCTCATCATTTGCTTATTGAATTTTCAAGAATTTTGGCTCTAAACGAGGAGAAACTCACATTTAGAGGTATGAACGTCCTTCTCCTCTAAATACTCAGTTCTTTACTGAAATTCCCAAGTTCTCAATCCTTGATTTGAGTTTTATTAAAGGTTTTGATGTTGTGATCTTGATTTTGGCTTAAAATGCAAGATTTGGATTTAATTTTGAAGAAATTCGTAATAATTGATTGGGCTCTGTTTTGAGATGTCTTCTTGATGTATTTTGGATGTATATTAGATGTATAATTGAGGTTTGATCAATGCAATCCCGAATAGGTTGATTTTCCTAAGTTTTTACTTGTGAAAATGGTGGTTTTTGGGGTGATCTTGGTGTTTTGTTAATGCTGGAGGTATAAGGACGTGTTTGGGATCATTTTGGATGTTAATTGATGTTTATAAATGGTTAGAAGTGATGGATCATGGCTGAGTTAAGTTTTGGAAGAGTTTGGAGGTGATTTCGGTTGTGTTTGGTAGCCGAAATGTTGGATTTGCAAAGTGCAACGAGTTTAGGTGTGTTGCTGGTGTTTTTAATGCATTAGGATGCATTAATCCTCTGTTGTTATGTGCTTGAAACAGGGGAGAATGATCCGTGAGCAATAGAGGTGGCGTTGAAGGTTTCGGATGCTTGGAAGGCTTGTTGGCTAGCCTTGTTTTGTGTATCGGTGAGTGAAGTTGGGTTTTCAGCTTTAAAACCAAGATTTGAAGGTTTTGGGAGCTTAGTTTAAGTCTAAACAACTTAGCTAAGCTCAAGAGTAAGTAAATGAAATTTCTCTCTTGGTTTGTGATATGAATTGGTTTTTAAAGCACTTGTGATTTTTGGATGCAATGCATGTAATTTGCATGTTTAAAATTCTGTTTTGAAAGCATATTCTAGCATGGTTTAATGTTGGTTTTGAAAGCCATGTGTGAAGGATGCTCAAGGTAAGAGATCCTTGGTTTTGAACATTGGAATTGTGGAATTGATGCATAATGTTGCATGTTGTTTAATGGCTTTGTTTAATGCTTCAAAACAGTGAATTGATGAAAGTAATTGGTGGTTTTGGCATTTTGGTTATGCTTGTAAAACAATGGATTAATGTGGTAAAATGGTTATATTGGCGAGTGATGAAAGTGGTTCTTGGTTACTTTAATCGGATATAGTTAGCCGACTATAGGATTGGGTGCACCGTGAATAGAGTCGCCTTGGATGTCGAGGGGTTGTGATTGTACCGTAAACTCCATCCAAGAATCCTAGCGATTGAGGCAATTGGTGTCACCACGATGGAGGTTGGCTCTCGTGAGTGGGCTTGGTTTAGTGCCACTACGATGGAGGTTGGCTCTCGTGGGTGGGCTTGGTTTAGCGTCACCACGATGAAGGATGGCTCTCGTGGGTGAACCGTGTTAAAAGTCACCATGATGGAGGTTGGCTCTCATGGGTGGACTTTGTTAAGCGTCACAACGGTGGAGGGTTGCTCCCGTGTGTGAGCTTGGTTAAGGTAATTACAATGGTTGTGGTAGCTTCCATGTGTAAGCCTTGTGATGTGTCCCGGCTCTCGCTAGTGTATTATACAACTTCCGATGAGTGATGTTGAGGGGTTGTGATTGTACCGTTAAACTCCATCACGGGTGTTGAGGGGTTGTGATTGTACCGGTAAACTCCACCTTGTGTTGTTCGGAAGTGTGTATGAAGCGTGTGGGACAACGCTTGTAATCCGCGTATCCGATTTTGTCTTGTGTTATGATGGTTTGTGAATTATCACTTGGAAGCCAATATAATGTTCTTGAATGTAGTGAAGCATGAGATGCTTGAAATGATGCATGGTTGCATGAGAAGTGTGTAATGTTCTATGTATGCATGTTTTACTTGTTAGCTTGAACAAGTGTTTATCTTCTATTGAGAATGTTGCATTGTGTGCATGGAATCTCTTTGGTGCATTGGAATCTTGTGAAGGCTTGTTTTAAAAAGGCATGTAATGCAAATGTTGATTTTGTGGTTCATGTATTGCATTTGTTTAATGCATGAGATAGAATTGAGGGTGTAAGTGGTTTTTAAAGGTTTCTTGCTTTGAAATGATTTTCAAGTATGAGAAAAGTATAATGAGAAGTGGAAGTGTTTTCCAAGGATCTTGTATTTAACTTTGCATATGATGTTCATGCATGGAATGGTTAAATTGATGGTTTTGCAAGGTTGTGCTTTGAAGTGAATTACTTAGCTTTTCTAAGCTAAGGGTTGATTTTCATGTTTGAGCAATGCATGATTTAAAGCATGTTGTTAAAAAGGGTTTTCAAACATTGCTTTGGTTTATCGAATTGTGTTTACTTTTAAAAGAGGTTTTATGACTCGCTGCATTGATGGTGTTTTGGTTTTGAGCATTCCTCACTAAGCATTATGTGCTTACGCTCCTTTTTGTCCATCAATGCATATTTTTGAAGTTGGGACAGCGAGAAGCAAGGGATTCAAGGAAAGCTCCACTTAAGATTTATGTCTCGGTTAATAGCTATAGATAATAAAGGCAATGGGGGGAGAGTCTTTTATGTTGATTTTTAATGAGATTGTGTATGTTGGACAAGTTTGGTTTATGGTTTTGAACTATGTGGTTTAACGCTTGCAACGTTTGAATCTTCTTATTCATAAGTCGTTATGCTATGCTTCTTGTTTTAAAAGCATGATCAAGTGTTGAATGTGTTGGATGAGTTGGTGCACCTAGGGATGGTTTTGTATCTAGATTTTGATGCATTTTGGTAAGTATGATGTTTGACATGTTGTTGGTTTATTGTGGAATGGTTTGGAGCATGTTCGATGGGGTTTAAACGTGATAAAGCAGGCCTATCTGCTGTTTCTGGGCAGGATGTTTCGGAACACCCTTGCCTGTTTCGAAACAGGCCCTTGTTTTAGCCTGGGCGTTTCGAAACGGGTAGAGGCGTTTCTGAACACTTGGGCTACTGCCAAGGGGAGTTCCTGAACGGCCTAGACCCGTTTCGGAACACTTGACCGTTGGGCATAAAATTTGAATAGTTTTGAGGTTTGCAAGCTTTACGTCTTAGTCCTGATTCTTGTATGTGCAATTGCTTGAGTTTGAGATGTCCGTTTGAGATGCAATTTTGCAGAGAGGCATGAAACATGACTAATTTCATAATGGTAACTTAAAATTTAGCAAAGTCCTCTTAATTTTTAGAATATTCAAATTGGTCCCTAAATTCGTATTTTGTGCAATTGGGTCCCTTATTGTTTTCTGATTGCTGTGATTTTTGAGTATGCTTATCTCAAGAGTATGCCTAGGTTTAGTGTGCATCTAGACAAGTTTAAAAAGAAAAAAGGGTCGTTAATCAAGGTTGACTTTCGAGTTGACTTTGGTTTTCCCCGTGTAATCTTCGTAGTTCGGGTCAACCGTCTAGGCCGGGCTACGGGGGTTACATTTGGTGGTATCAGAGCTGAGTTGCGAATGCTTGGGGAAATGGTAAATTGTTGTAATAAGTGTTTAATGTTTATTCTAATGTGTGGTTGGAAGTCGGTTGAAATGTGTGTCTTTGAACGAATTGTTGATGATTTTGTCATGCTTTATGATTGTGAATCTTCATTGAGCTAATGTGGAATTGTGTTGATGATATGCTGGTGATGTAAGCTGATTTTATGAATGGTGAAAGTGTATTGGGTATGATATGTTGATATTATGTTGTTGCGAGTGAATGTTGTTTGATGAGAGCATGATCGAAAATCCATTGCCTTATTATTGTAGCTATTGTGTTATTTTGGAGTTGGAGTTTTGAATCCTTGCTTAAAGCTGGTCTGATCGATTTGTTTGTTTTGTTATGATTGTTTGCTGTTAATAGCATGGTGAAATCGATGAAAGAGTGGAAGTTAGGTGAGATGGTTGCTGCTTTAGAGCAGGTTGTTAAGGCGTGGAATTCACCTTTTAGTGGAGGTGTTTCGTCTCAGTCTTCAGTGCCTAGAGTTGAGGTAGTGAGGCAGGAGGAAGAACTTTAAGGAAATAAAACGCATAAGCAAAGCATAGAACATGATAAACACTGAAAAGCTATAACAATCATTAAAAAATACTTAAACTAGAATCATCCATCAAACCCAAGCCATCTAAAACAGTTCGTGGCTGGGAAATATCATCCAACGTATCATTGCAATAACATCACCAAAGATAAAGATATGAAAAGGAAATGCTAAAGCGACAGAAAGAAAGGTGAACTCCCTCTCCGTCATGGACTGTCCGACTGTCTTAGGCCCACCGCCTCTCTCGAGGCTGGCAAGGCCACTCCTTGGAGCTTCAACGATGGAGGACACAAAGTGGAGGAGATGAAGAAGAACTCTTCTCTCTCCTTGCAACTTTCTCTCTCTTTTCTCTCTTCCGCCTCTCTCTCTCTCGCGTCTCCTTCTTCCCTCTTATTTCTATGTTGTAGAAGTTGTTGATTATTTCCGCTGTGAGCTTGACTCCTATGCCACGGACATAGACAAAAGGGTTTCCTGGTGTAGGCTTGTGGGCATATAATTCTTGCACCTTGGTGTTGTTTATTTCCTCAGGCTGATGTATGAAAATATCCCATCCCAAGTTGTGAACTCTTTCGAATAGGGTGGGTTCAAGGCAAAGATCCCCATCTTTCCTGGTGTATTGGAACCCTATTTCTTCCCAGAGTTGCCGCTACAACAGGGTTTAAGAACCTCTAGAAGGTTGGCTTGGAGGTAGAGGCAGTTTGTATTGATGTGGTCATAACTATGAGAACAGTTGTGTTTTCCTAAAGAAAGAAATTGCAAGAAATTAAAGCAAACAAAATCTTGAAAGCAAAGATGAAAAGAAGAGTTGAGAGTAAAAAAGAGAGCAAAGTGAAGTATGAGGAGAGAATAGTTGGCCTTATATAGCCGCTACTCTCCACCGCCTTGGCGGGCACGCTGCCAACAGGCGGCAATGATTGCAACGCAATTGTAGTGTCCATGAGTTCTATATTTTGTACACATTCCTGCCCATATTATTGTTGTTCTTAAGCTCATTTAGGCATATTTAGGTTCATTGCATGCATTATAACAATATCTTCTCTTTTACCATGCTTCTATTGAATATTTTATGTTTGCTTGAGAAAAGTTACTGTTTAGTTTAGTTTATATTTTCAAGTGATATAGCTAGGAAAGGAGATGACAGAAGGTTGGAACAAAAGGAGCTGTACTGAAGCAGTTCCTGATGCCACCAAGGACGCTGCTGAAGCAGCATTGCCGCCATGTGCCGCTCAGGCAGGAGTTACATCGACTTAGCCAAGATGGGTCGTGATTGAAAGATGGCAATTTCTTGAGCCCAAAAAGCCTAGTCTTGCAATTTTCTGAAGCCTGTAGCGGCTGATAGAGCTGATCCAAGACCGATAAGTAGGAGCATTTATCCTTACTTGCGGAAGAAGGCAACGTCCAAAGAGTCCATATTTAAGTAACAAAGGAGCCTGTAATTGATGTAATTTACTTTTTAGAACTCCTACTTCAAAGACGACTCAAACTTAGGCCATGAGACATATATATACCCAATGTATGCAAGGGTATAGGAGCATGATGACGAGGGTGAGGGGATGCGAGCCTGAGCAGCCGCACAACGAGATGTAGTTAGATAGGTTGGAGTTGTTGGGGGTCGCGGCCCAACTCTCCTAGGGTTTAGGCGCGTGTATGTAAAGTAGTTTGAGGGAAACAATTGTAATAGTTTTGAGTTGTTTTCAATAAAATTCCAAAGTTTGCTTAATCTATGCTCTTTGCTCTTTCAATTAGTCTACACCAGTCAGTTGAATGAAAATCTATTTGTCAGGAAAAAAATGTAAGGCTCACAAAAGGGTTAAGTGCGGTCACAACATGAAAAGGCATGACTAACTTGGTTCCACACTAGTCCACAAGTTTCAGCGACTAAGAGGGATCACCAATCGAATGAACTTTCCTGTGTTAGGTTGACGTTGAGATTGCTAGGTATTTCCTACATCACGTGAGTGTTCGAGTATCCTAACCTAGAAATAGGAGGGATCACTGTTGACTATCTTGCCGAACTTTGGAATGTCTGTCAGACTGGCCGCCAGGACTTCTTTCTGTTCCACCTATCGAGATAGTACACTCATGCAGTTGCAGTGACCTACTGCGGCCGCGTGACATGGTCGTAGTTTGTCGCCCGCCATCTCGTCGAGGCAGCAATTCATGGCAGCGCAAAACATGCTCAGACTTTACAATGCAGTCCACAGGCTACCGAGTTGCATTTGTCTTACCCAATCTATCGACCTAATCTCTCTCTACCATTCCTCTCATCACTATCTTTATTTTTACTTGTGTTTTTATATTTCCACATCGTGAGATTTAATTGCGCATTGACTAAATCATTGTGCAAGAAACCATTCATAGGAGCTGCTCCAATCCCTGTGGGAGACGATATCTTTTATACTATAACTTGATAAGAGTGTGCACTTGCGCTCATAAATGGAGAACACCCAAACGCTCTACAAGTTTTTGGCGTCGTTGCCGGGAATTGGCAACAGTAACTACGTTTGAATTTCTGCACTCCTATTTTGCTTTTGGACATTAAATCTCTTTTTACTTATTTGCTTAAAAAAAACCTCTTTGTTTTCTTGGTGTATGTCCCGCCAGGGCAGCAAGGTTGGCAGCAACATCCACCTGAGGAGGGGAAGGCCATGCCCAGAAGAATAGCCAATCACAAAGAACCTCAGGAAGTGGTTATGCTTGAGAAAAGCGCAGCCCAACATAGCCTAATTTTTATTTTTAATTTATTTCTATGCACTAGGATTAGATTTAATTTTTATTTAATTCTTGTATGTAATTTATTTCATGTTAGGAATGAAGGAAAGATCAAGAAAGATGAAAGAATAAAGGAGAGGCCCAACTAGCGGCCAAGGCAGATAAGCATAACGGCTAGCCGCAACGGCTATATTTTGCCCCAACAAGCGGAACAAATATCTGTGTAACGGCTAGAATCCCGTTATTCGCGCCACAATAGTTGCCACCCATTGACAACGTGCCCGCCAAGGCAGTGGAGAGAAGTGGCTATATAAAGCCAACTATTCTTCTCCCATTCTTCACTTTGCTTTCTCCTTTACTCTGAATTCTTTATGCAATCTTTGCTTCCAAGATTTCCCTAGTTTTATTTTCTTTCACGTTCATTCTTTTCCGTCTTTAGGAAATACAACCATCCCACAACTATGGCCTCATCACAGCAACCCGGTTTGATGGGTTTCCAATACGCCCGGTTTTATGGGGATTTTGGCTTGGAACCTTTTTCTATTTGAAAGGATCCACAATATAGGCTGGGACCAGTTTGCACGATAGCTAGAAGGAATCAGCAACAACCATGTGCGAGAGTTCTACGCCCACAGACCGATACCAGAAAGCTTTTTCGCGTATTATGCGGAGAAGGTGTCAAATTCATAGCTGAAATGATCAACAGCTTCTACAACATAGAAGTCAGCGGCAATCCACACGATGAATGGGAGTCCTACTTAACGGTGGCTGACTACAACAAAACTAAGAGGGAGATTTGTAAGCCAAACACCAAGTGGCTAACAGGTAAAAACAACGAGTTAGTCAATCGCCGCGATTTGCTGCCGGAGGCAGCCCTTTGGAGTTACTTCATCCAACGTCGCCTAATACCCAGCACGCACGCATCCACGGTAAACAGGCCAAGGCTCGCCCTTATCTACAACATAATGATGGGGCGACAGATCAACGTTGGCGAGGTAATAATAAAGGAGGTCTATGCCCACGTAGAAAAATCAAACGCCAAGGGACATCTCTTCTTCCCTGCACTCATAACGGGCCTTTGCACCAACTTTCTCATGTCGCCAGACCCCAAAGATAAAATTCTTCCTACCAAGGAAGGATGGACAAGAAGGGTACGCCAACAGATGATGCATAACGCGGAGCCAGACACCCCTTCCATCGCCCAGCCTCAGCAGACAGTACTGAAGCTACCCTCTCGTTCGAAGTGATCCCCCTACTGCGCAACCTAGTTGAAAGCTGTTAGAGGATAGAGCACAAGTAGGTGATCTTCACCAAATACGTAGCGGACGTGTAAGAGGCCTTTGTGGCCTACTTGCTGGACAAGTATCAGGACGCTGCCCCACAGTTGCCCGCCTTTCCCAGGGAGTTAGCAGCTTCCAAGCCAATCTAGATCACTCCAAGACCAGCTACTGCTCCTGCCGCCGATGATAGCGAGGGTCCGCACCACCGCCCCAAGAGAAGAACCTCTCCAACCCCTATCCAGCCATATGAACTTACCTCCTCATCCGAATTAGAGAATAGGAAACCACTGTTGCATCCCCAGTAGCAAAAGGGGCCGCTGCCAAAGACGCCAGCGACTCAGACATAGAGATCTTAGACTCCTTCGATGACAAACCAGCAGAGGCAGATAGAAAGAGAAAGCGGCCAACAACAGAGCCCCTGGGTGGAGGAGTTGAAAAACAATCAAAGAAGCCCTCCCCCAGCCGCATCCAGCCGTCGCGTAGCAAGAACAAGAGCCCAACCGACAGACCATCTGCTACGCCCCCCCTCGTTCTGCCTGTCTCCTCAGCATCTTCCTCTGACGCGACAGCAACAGAGGGGAACTCCCTCCATCTATAGCACCATTTTTTTTTCTTTTTTCTTTTTTATGTTTTATTTTTATGTTTTTAATTTTTTTATGTTTGGTTTTTAATTTTTTTTGTAGAGGCATTGAGGACAATGCCAACCTTGAGTTTGGGGGGAATTAGTCCTCATTTTTTAGGTTCATTTAGTAGCATTTAAATGCATAGGTAAATTCTGCCCCCTAGCACTTAATAAAGTAGACATTTTTAGCTGAAAAACTTGTGCTTATGATAGTTTAGCCGACTACTTATATTCGCACCATACTAAAAATTTTTAATCTAACTATGGGAAGAAGCATGAAAAACACTTAATTTTTTTTTCTGCCAATTATCTTTACACTTGTCTGTTAAATGCCGAATTTTTGCTTGAGTTTTGAGTTTAACACTGCCTGCCATAATAACAATTCCTTGATTGAATACAGGTTTGCGGCCACGGCAACATAGGGCAGCACATCGGAAATGATGAAAAACCTATAGGTGCCCAAAACTAGCTCTAGGCATGAAGTTCAAATACCCTAGAGGTGCCCGAAACAGGCTCTAGGAAGGATCATGAGCAAGGACACTCCGCTGCTATCAAAGTCCATGAATCTAAACCAAGTGACGGACAAATTAGCAAGAGCGAATGAAAGCCTTCACGGGATGACTCTATTCAAAGGGTTCAGAGTTTCGTAGAGTGCACGTATCTTAGCTTCAGACCCGGAGAATAGTTGTGATGAACTGAAGCCCTTAAAGCCATGATCAGAAAAAGAAAACAAAATTGCCCAACTGTGCTGCCAAGGCAACAATTCGTATCCATTCTAGTAATTTAACTATTTTAGGCATTCTTTGTTAACTTAATTATCTCAACATGATTAGCATGAGCACAGACCTACACACACTGCACTGGCATTAAGAAAATTAAAACCTTAGTTATTTCATGCCATTCCCTATCACTAACATGAAAACAGGTGCAACGGCCTTGAGGTAAGAAATCAAGTTAAAGGCTAGTGTTTCTATTAATTTTGTGTTAAGGCCAGGTTTACTAGCTAGGTTGCATTGCTTGAGGACAAGCAATAGTTCGAGTTTAGAGGTGTGTAGAGTGTCCATGAGCTCTATATTTTTACACATTCATGCCCATATTATTGTTGTTCTTAAGCTCATTTAGGCATATTTACGTGCATTGTATGCATTATAACAATATCTTCTCTTTTACCATGCTTCTATTGAATATTTTATGTTTGGTTGAGAAAAGTTATTGTTTTAGTTTAGTTTATATTTTTAGGTCAATAGCTAAGAGAGGAGAGGACAGGACAGGACATGACAGAAGGCTGGAACCAAAGGAGCTGTACTGAAGCAGTTCTGGATGCCGCCAAGGACGCTACCGAAGCAGCATTGCTGCCATGTGCCGCTCGGGCATGAGTTACATCGACTTAGCCAAGATGGGGCACGATTGAAAGAGGGCAATTTCCTAAGCCCAAAGAGCCTAGTCTTGCAATTTTCTGAAGCATTTAGCGGTCGGTAGAGCTAATCCAAGACCGATAAGTAGGAGCACTTATCCTTACTTGCAGAAGAAGGCAACGTCTAAAGAGTCCATAATTAAGTAATAAATGAGCATGTAATTAATGTAATTTACTTTTTAGAACTCATACTTCAAGGACTCAAACTTAGGCCATGAGCCCTATATATACCCAATGTATGCAAGGGTATATGGGCATGATGACGAGGGTGAGGGGATGCGAGCCTGAGTAGCCACACAACGAGATGTAGTTAGATAGGTTGAAGTTGTTGGGGGTCGTGGCCCTACTCTCCTAGGGTTTAGGCGTGTGTATGTAAAGTAGTTTGAGGGAAACATTTGTAATAGTTTTGAGTTGTTTTTAATAAAATTACAAAGTTTGCTTAATCTATGCTCTTTGTTCTTTCAATTAGTCTACACCAGTCAGTTGAGAGAAAATCCATTTGTTGGGCACGAAAGTGCAAGGCTCACGAAAGGGTTAAGTATGGTCACAACATGCAAAGGCGTGACTAACTTGGTTCCACACTAGTCCACAAGTTTCAGCGGCTAAGAGGGATCACCAATCGAATGAACTTACCTGTGTTAGGTTGACGCAAAGATTGCTAGGTATTGCCTACATCACATGAGTGTTCGAGCATCCTAACCTAGAAATAGGGGGATCACTGTCGACTATCCCGTCGAACTTTGGAATGTCTGCCAGACTTGCCGCCAGGACTTCTTTCCGTTCCACCTGCTGAGACAGTACACTCCTGCAGTGGCAGTGACCTACTGCGGCCGCGTGACAGGGTCGAAGTTTTTCGCCCGCCATCCTACCGAGGAAGCAATTCATGGCAACACAAAACATGCTCAGACTTTACAATGCAGTCCACAGGCTACTGAGCTGCATTTGTCTTACCCAATCTATCGACCTAATCTTTCCCTACCATTCCTCTCATAACTATCTTTATTTTTACTTGTGTTTTTATATTTCCACATCGTGATATTTAAATGCACATTGACTAAATCTTTGTGCAGGAAACCATTCATAGTAGTTGCTTCAATCTCTATGGGAGACGATATCTTTTATACTATAACTTGACAAGTGTGTGCACTTGCGCTTATAAATGGAGAACACACAAACGCTCTACAACAATTTTCGCAATTCTGGCCGTTACACAGATAGTCGTTCCGCTAGTTGTTGCAAATGTAGTCGTTGCGGCTAGCCGTTTGGCAATTGCTAGCCGTTATGCACATCTGCCTTGGGTTTCCTTGGCCGCTGGGTTGGGCCTCTCCTTTATGCTTTTTTCCTTCTTAGTCTTGCCTTCTTTTCTATCCTGAAATAAATTAAGTAAAAAAAATTAAATAAAAATAATTGAAAATTAAATCTAATCCTAATGCATAAAAATAAATAAAATTTAAAGATAAAAAATTAGGTTATGTTGGGTTGCGCAGTTCCCAAACATAACCACTTCCTGAGGGCTTTGCATTTGGCTTTTCGTCCAAGTATGTCCTTCCTCTCCTCAGGTAGGTTTTGGCTGCCATCTTTGCCGCCCTGGCGGGACATACACCAAAGACAAACAAGAGGCATTTTTTTAAAAATTAAAATAAACAGAAATTTAAGTGACATAAGTGCAGAAATTCAAACACTGTTGTTGTTGTCAATCCCTAGAAACGACGCCAAAAACTTGTAGAGCGATTAGGTGTTCTCTATTTTTGAGCGCAAGTGCATACTCTTGTCAAGTTATAGTATAAAAGATATCGTCTTCCTCAGGGATTGGAACGTCTCCTATGAATGTTTCCATGCACAAGGATTCAGTAAATGCACAATTAAATTTCTGAATGTGGAAAAGTAAAAACACAAATAAAATAGGATAGTGATGATAAGGATGATAGGGAGAGATAAGGTTGGTAGATCGGGTAAGGTAGTTTTAGCTCAGTAGTGTGTAAACTACATTGTAATGCCTAAGTGTGTTTTATGCTGCCACGATCTGCTGCCTCGGCGGGTAATGGTGGATTGCAGCTGCGACCCTGTCATGCGGCCGCAGCAGATCTCTGCTCTTGCAACTTTCGCTATCTCGGTAGGTGGAATGGAGATAAGTCCTGGCGGCAACTCTGGCAGATACTCCAAGTTCGGTAGAGCAATTCTTAAGTTATCATCCCTTTGAGTAGGCAAGGATTTTGTCACCACGTGATGTAGGCAATACCTAGCAATCTCAGCGTAAACCTAACAAAGGCAGTCGATGTTTGGTTGCTCCTTTAGCCGCTGAAACTCGAACTTATGTCTAAGCCGAATTAGTCAACACCTCGACATGATGAGATCGTGCTTAATACTTTCGTGAGTTTGAAACTCTCGTGCCCGATAAATGGATTTCCTCAACTGGACTTTTGGAACTAATTGAAGAAGTGAAGAACATGAATTAAGCAAACTTGAGAATATTTTATTGAAAACACACAGTTAAACTATTACAATCGTTTCTCACAACTACTTTACATAAAAAAACCTAAACCCTAAGAGAGTTGGGTCGCGACCTCCAACACATCCATTAATCTATCTATCTACCTCTCCGCTATATCCCCTCATGCCCCTATACCCTCATATACATGGGTATATATAGGGCTCATGACCTAAGTTTGAGTCCTTCTTGGAGTAGAAGTCCTTAAAGTAATTTTACATTAAATGCTAACTCCTTTTTGACTTGAATATGGACTCTTTGGATGTTTCCTTCTTTAGAAAGTAAATATAAGTACTCCTACTTATCAATCTTTAATTAGCTCTTCAGGCCGCTACATGCTTCAGATAATTGCAAGACCGGGCTCAGGGAATTGCCCTCTTTCAATCTCGACCCATCTTGACTAAGTCAATTTAACTTTTGCCTGGGCAGCAATCAGCGGCAGTGCTGGTACGGCGACGTCCTTGGCGACACATGGAACTGCTTCAGCACAGCTTCTTTTGCTCCTAGCTTCCTTATCTTCTCATGTCCTCTCCTCTTTTGCACCTCTACAGCACCTGAAAATAAAAACTAAACTAAAATAATACCTTTTTCTTACCCAAACATAAAATATTCAATAAAAGCATGGTAAAAGAGAAAATATTGTAATTATGCATGAAATGCATCTAATTATTCCTAAATGGGATTAAGAAAAACAATAATAAGGGCATGAATGTGTACAAAATATAGAACTTGTGGACACTCTATACCTTCATCATTTGGAGATCTCTACATCTTGTTAGCTTTTGATTACGTATCAAAATGGGTCGAGGCAGTAACTACACCAAAGAATGATTACAAGACAGTTTTGAAGTTAATTCACAAGATTTGGAGCCCCAAGAGAAATCATAACTGGTGAAGGAACCCATTTCGACAACAAGCTCGTTGCCAAAGCATTACAAAGATATGGGGTGAGGCACAAAATTGCTACGGCACATCACCCCCAAACCAATGTCCAAGCTGATATCTCCAACCAAGAGCTAAAACAAATATTGGAGAATGTAGTTGTAGACTATTTAGGGAGATGTGTAAAATGATAATGGCAAAAGGGGCAACTTATAGATAATGGGAAATTGTATGCCAAGAGTCCTTTGCGTGCAAGTATACACGATTTTCAAGTAATACTGTAACACCCTAAATTTGGGCTTAGATGTTTAGAGTCCGAATTGTACCGGTCAAAAAACGGTTCGAATCTTAAAGGGAGTTTTAGGGAACACCTAGTTCGGGATGCTTTAAAAATATAGAAAAATGTCTAAAAATCCTCATTTAATATATGAAAGGTTATGGTGAAATCAATTTTAAAAAATTGGGTTTGGAAATACTACATTTCGGTGTAGTGACCAAATCACAGTTTTTTGCAAAAGTTAAATAGTGATTGTTTTGTAAAGGATTGAAACTTTGAATCTTTAAGGAGCTAATTTTATCAAAATGTTTTCATCAGATTTCTCCTTAATTTGGGTGATTTAATTAATGTTTTAATTAAAGGAAATGAAGGTTAATTAATTTAGAAACTACCTTTGACTATTCATAACTACTTTTCGTGGTTTTAATGTTATCAATCCTTTGTTAATGATTTTTAAGTGGTTTTAATGTTAGAAACAAGAAATTGTCTTAAAACTCAAGATTTTGGAAGAGATCTTGAAGATTTTCGTGGTGAATGATTGGGCTCTGTTTTGAGATGGTTTTCTAATGATTTTGGGTGTTAATTGACGTTACAAATGAGGTTTTATCAATCAAATCCCGAATAGGATTGTTTTCCTATGTTTTGCTTGTTAGAATGATGGTTTTTGGGGTGATTTTGGTGTTCTGTCATAGCTGGAGTTATAAGGACGAGTTTGTGGTGGTTTTTTTATTTTAATTGATGTTTAGAAATGATTTGAAGTGATAGATCTTGGCTGGTTTTGTTTTGGAAGGGTTTGGAGGTGATTTCGGTTGTGTTTGGTAGCCGAAATGTGGTTTTTGAGTATAGTAGCGAGTTTAGGTGCGTGGCTGATGATTTCAATGCATGATGATGCAATAATCCTCTGCTCTTATATGTTTAAAATAGGGGAGACATCTTCAAACGCTTTTGGTGTTGATCTGGAAGCCTAGATAGCGTTTCAGCGAGTAAACGAAACATAATCGGTGAGTGCATATGGTTTTAGAAGTCTTTGAGGGAAAAGACTGTAACACCCCAATTTTGGGCTTGGAAGTTTAGGGTCTGAACTGGACCGGTCTGATTTTTGGTTCGAATATAAAAGGTGGTTTTAGGGAAAGCCTATGTAGATTTCTCCTTGATTAATTAAAGGAAAACCTTTCTCATCTCATTTTAATGATTCATAACTAACTTTAGCTTGGGATGTTCTTCTCCTCTAAATACTCAGTTCTTTACTGAAATTCCCAAGTTCTCAATCCTTAAATTAAGTTTTATTAAAGGTTTTAATGTTGTGATCTTGATTTTGGCTTAAAACTCAAGATTTGGATTAAATCTTGAAGAAATTCGTGGTGATTGTTTGGGCTCTATTTTGAGATGACTTTTTAATGTATTTTGGATGTTTAATGATGTGTAATTGAGGTTTAATCAATGCAATCCCGAATAGGTTGATTTTCCTAAGTTTTTGCTTATGAAAATGGTGGTTTTTGGGGGTGATCTTGGTGTTCTGTTATAGCTGGAGGTATATGGACGAGTTTAGGTTCTTTTTGGATGTTAATTGATGTCTAAGAATGTTTAGAAGTGATGGATCTTGGCTGGGTAATGTTGTGGAAGAGTTTGGATATGATTTCGGTTGTGTTTGGTAGCCGAAATGTTAGTTTTGGTGAGAGCAGCGAGTTTAGGTGTAATGGCTGAAGATTTTAATGCATGATGATGCATTAATCCTCTGCTTTGATGTGTTTAAAACAGGGGAGGCATCTTCGGATCCTTGTGGTGTTGATCTGGAGGCTTGAACGGCATTTCGGCAAGCTTGCGAAACAGAATTGGTGAGTGGAGTTGGATTTCCAGCTTTGTATCGAATGTTTGAAGGTTTGGGAGCTTAGTTTAAGTCTAATCAACTTAACTAAGCTCAAGAGTAAGTTTTTAGAAAAACTCTCTTGGATGAGCCATGGATTTGGTTCGATGCATTTGTTGATAATTGCATGTTTAAATTCTGTTTTATTTTTTTAAAGCATGTTTAGCATGGTTAATGCTGGTTATGAAAGCCATTTGTTGAAGGATGCTCAAGGTAAGAGAACCTTGGTTTAATTTGTTAAAAATGTGGATTGATGCATAGTGATGCATGTTGTTAGATGGCTTTGTTTAGATGCTTTAAAACAGTGGATTATTGATGATAATTGATGTATATTGACAAGTGATGTGTTGGTTTAAAAGTACTTGAATCGGATATAGTTAGCCGACTATAGGATTGGGTGCACCGTGAATAAAGTCGCCTTGAATGTTGAGGGGTTGTAATTGTACCGTAAACTCCATCCAAGTACACTAACGAGATGGTTAAGATCATAATGGTGGTTAAAAGTCCATGTGTGGATCTTTTGTTGTGTGTCCCGTGTTCTCGTTAGTGATGTTATACAACTACCGATGACTGATGTGGAGGGGTTGTGATTGTACCGTTAAACTCCATCACGGGTGTTGAGGGGTTGTGATTGTACTGGTAAACTCCACCTTGTGTGTTCGGTAGTGTGTATGAAGCGTATGGGACAACGCTTGTAATCGGCGTATCCGATTGTGTTTTATGTTGGAAAAGGTTATGGTTTATCACTTGGAAGCCAATATGACATGTTAATGATATTGAAGCATGAGATGCTTGATGTGAATGCAATGTTGCATGAATAATGATGATGTGTGTGAAAAGGCTTTGAGAAAAGTGTTTTATAAAATGCATTATTGTGTTGTTTCTTTTGAGCATGCCTCACTAAGCATTTGTGCTTACGCTCTCTCTCTTGAACCAATAATGCAGATAATTGAGGTGTTAGTGGGCAGCAAGGAGGCTAAGAATCCAAGGGACAGCTAAGCTCATGTATGGTGACTTTTTCACAACATTATTAGTTTTTGATATTTGGCAATGGGAACCTAGGATGTGTTTTTGGGAGAGGTTTTGGACTCCCTAATTGTGGCATGATGCCTTAAATGTTTTGGATATGTAAATGGCCGTTTTGGTGCTTGCTTTGATGCTTTAATGGTTGTTTGGCTTGGTTATTAGGATGCATGCCTATAGACTTGTGGATTTCCCTAATTGATGCCATGAATGAGTTTTAATGTTGCAAACATGTGCCTTATATGTATGATGGCTTGTTGGCATGATTACGAAGTCATTAGGATGTGTTTGAGTGGTTAATTATATGTTAAACCAGAAAATTCTGCACTTTATGGGCAGTCCGTATCGGAACGGGCACTAGTGTTTCGAAACAGGGGCCTGTAATGGCCTTCGTGTATCGAAACGGATAGGGCCGTTCTGAAACGCTTTTGCCACTGCCAAGCCTTGTTTCGATACAGGTCTCGAAACGAACCCGCATTTCGGAATGGTCAACCCCTGTTGTAACCCCCTTAACCCGGCCTAGACGGTTGACCCGAATTAAGAAAGTCACACGGGGAAAACCAAAGTCAACCCGAAAGTCAACCTTGATTAACGACCCTTTTTTTTCTTTTAAAAACTTGTCTAGATGCACATTAGTCCTAATTGTGATCACACAAACATCATACACAAGGATCACAAACATCAGAGATCAAACAGGGACCCAATTGAACAAATTACAACTTTAGGGACCAAATTGTAATTTCTGATAATTAAAAGGACTTAACCCAAATTAATCTTACCAACTTGAAATTAATCAGGTTTCATGCTTCTCTGTGAAATTTCAGCTCAAAAGGACTTCCCAAACTCATACAATTGCACAAACAAGTTTCAGGACCAAAACGCAAACAATTCAAAACATTTAACTGCCAATGTCAGCCCCCAACGGTCGACCGTTCCGAAACAGGTAGACCCCGTTTCGAAACACGGGCCGTTCCGCAACGGGTTTCGAAACATGGGCTGGCAGAGGCCAAACCGTTTCGAAACGGTGCATACCGTTTCAGACGCCTGGGTTCATTCAAGCACCCGTTCCGAAACGGTGCACACTGTTCCGAAACGCCCTGCACAGATTGCAGCAAAAAGCATTCCAAAACATGCAATTAATCATTCAAACATGCTCCAATTGCCACCAAACTTTACCAGCATGCAATTCAACACATATAAGACTTGTAAGCATGCTCAAATCATCAGAACAACATCACATGCAAAAAGCCCCAATTCTATAGGCATGCTTCCTACACAAGCTAGCTATTCAAGCACAAACTTCCAAAACAAGCATGTAATGATCCAATACAAAAACCATCATTCATATCATCATTCAACATACTTAGGGAGTTCCAAACACCTCCCAAAACATACACATTGGTCCCCCATTACCAAATTACCCAAAAGCTAAAATGTATAACAAAACCTTCCATACATTGAGCTCTACTTTCACTTGAATACTTGCCCTCCTTGCTGCCCTCAAGGTTCACTAATGTTCTGCATTATTGAATTAAGAAAACGAAGAGAGCGTAAGCAAAAGCTTAGTGAGGAATGCTCTTAAAAACCATTCAATAATGCAATTAAAAACATTTGTAAATCATGCTTCAAATCAACCTTTGCACATGCTCAAAAGCATACTTAAAACAAGCATCTCATGCTTCATAACAACATAACATGTCATATTGGCTCAAGTGACAAATTCCATTTCTTTAAAACAAGTTCATCAACTTCCCAAGGACTTTTAAACACCTTGGCCCCAAGGACTTTTAAACACCTTGGCCATGGACTTTTAAACACCATGAATGAGGACCACACAAGGACTTTTAACCACCTTTGTGTCCATAGCTTGAATCACCCCAAGGACTTTTAAACACCTTGGCCCCAAGGACTTTTAAACACCTTGGCCCCATGGACTTTTAAACACCATGGCCCCATGGACTTTTAAACACCATGGAAAGGATCACCTAAGGACTTTTAACCACCTTAGTGTCCACAACAAGAATCATCCAAGGACTTTTAACCACCTTGATGTTCTTAAGTAACAAGGCTCACTCAAGGACTTTTAACCACCTTAGTGACCTTAACCTTTTAAAACATCACTTGCCAATAAACATCATTTTCATCATTTAATCCACTGTTTTAAAGCATTAAACCAAGCCATATTCATCATGCATTTAAAAGCATCAAACCACATTTCATCAATGTACAAAAGCAAGGAACTCCTACCTAGAGTTTCCTTCAACATATGGCTTAAAACATCAGCAAATACCATGCTAAAACATGCTTTCAAAACAGTAATTAAAACATGCAAATAACCATTTTGCATCACAACAAAATCATGGCCACCACTAGAGAGAAATTCCGAAAACTTACACTTGAGCTTAGCAAAGTTGTTTAGACTTAAACTAAGCTCCCAAGACATTGGTTTCAAAGCCGAAAACCCAATTTTCACAAACGCACTCACCGATTTCCACTTTGCTCCAAGCCAAAGCACCAAATCAAGCTTCCGGATCAACAACTCTTGGATCCAAGGATACCTCCCCTGTTTCAACACATCAAAGCAGAGGATTAATGCATCATCATGCATTAATTGCTTCAATGAAAGCACCTAAACTCACTGCTCTCATCCACACACCATTTTCGGCCACCAAACACAACCGAAAATGCATCCAACCCACTTCTAAACAAAGCCCAACCATAAACCAGCAAAACCACACATCCTTTAACATCATATAACATCTAAAAACAACCTATTAACATCCTTATACCTCCAGCAACATCAGATCCACAAGATCACCTCAAAAACAACCTTGAATCACAAGCTAAACTTAGGAAACTCAACCTATCCGGGATTGCATCAATCAAAACTCAATTCCTTATCAATTTAGAGTTCATTTAACATCAAAAACACATCTCAAATCACAGATTAATCAGATCTAACGAAAATCATCAAAAATCATCAAATCTTGCATTATAAGCCAAGATCCATTTCACCACTTAAAAACCTTTAATAAAACATCAATTAAGGATTGAAAACTTAGGAATTTCAGTAAAGAACTGATAGTTTAGAGGAGAAGGACGTTCTTACCTCCAAACTTGAGTTTCTCCTCTTTTTGGAATCAAAAACCTTGTTGAAACAATTAGCAATTGAAGAGGTTTTGAAGATATGTTGATTAGGAATCAAATGAGAGTTGAAAGGAGGGATTTAGGTGAGAAAATCAGAACCAAATCTCTGGAGAGAATGTGTTTGGGTTGAGAGAAAATGAGAGAAAGAAAATTGAGAAAAGTTGGTTACAAAATCCAAAATAGCCAAATGGCTTTCCCTCCACTTTTAATATCATTTAAAATCAGAATTTAGTATTAAAATATCTTAGAAAAATCTGGAGAAACTCCCTTTGGGTAAATAGCTCCTTAAAGATTCAAAGTTTCAACCATTTATAAAACATCCACAAAACTTTCGAAATTTACATTTTGGTCACTAGCCAAAATGTCACACTTCCAAAATTCATTTTCCAAAATTGATTTCACAGTTCACTTAATTATATTAAAAGATGATTTTAGAACATTTTTCCATATTTTTAATGCAACCCGAACTAGGCTTTCCTAATTTCACCTCTTTAGATTCGAACAGCACTTTGACCAAACCGGTCAACGCCCAAAACTCCTAAAACCAAAATCGGGGCGTTAAAACTCTCCCCCCCTTAAGAAATTTCGTCCTCGAAATTTATCTGAAGGAAAGAGATAAGGAAACTGCTTCAGAATGTCTTCCTTCCGCTCCCACGTGGCTTCCTCAACACCTCGATGCTTCCACAGCACCTTCACCAGTTCAATGGTCTTGCCACGAAGAACCTTACTATCCGAATCCAGAACCTTCACCGGTTCCTCATCATAGGTCAAATCCGGATTCAAAACCACATCCTCCACAGGCATCACATGCGAAGGATCAGATCTATACTTCCGGAGCATAGAAACATGGAACACATCATGAATCTTCTCCAACTCTTGAGGTAACCTCAACCGATACGCAACAGGACCCACACGCTCAACCACCTCATATGGTCCAATGTACCGAGGGCTCAACTTACCCTTCCGGCCAAACCTCATCACCTTCTTCCAAGGCGAAACCTTCAAAAACACACGATCACCCACTGCATACTCTATCTCCTTACGCTTCAAATCCGCGTAAGACTTCTGCCGATCAGAGGCAGCCTTCAACCGCTCACAAATGAGCTTCACCTTCTCGGTGGTCCCTTTCAACAAAGCCGGCATCGAAACCAACTTTTGACCAGTTTCAGCCCAACAAAGAGGAGTCCTACACTTCCTCCCATACAGAGCCTCATAAGGTGCCATCTGTATACTCGCCTGATAACTATTGTTATAAGCGAACTCAACCAAAGGCAGATGCTTCTCCCAAGAACCTTGGAACTCAATCACGCAGCACCTCAACATATCCTCCAAGATCTGGATAACCCGCTCAGACTGACCATCCGACTGAGGATGATAGGATGTACTGAAATGAAACCTTGTACCCAGAGCTTGATGCAAACACTGCCAGAAACGCGATGTGAACCTCGGATCCCTATCCGACACAATCGACTTAGGCACACCATGCAGCCTCACAATCTCAGCAATGTACAGCTCTGCCAGCTTATCCAAAGAAAACGTAGTATGCACAGGCAAGAAATGCGCACACTTCGTCAGGCGATCCACAATCACCCAAACAGAATTCTTCTTCGAAGGAGACAAAGGTAAACCAGATACAAAATCCATGGTAACCCTCTCTCACTTCCATTCAGGGATTTTCAACGGTTGCAACAAACCAGAAGGAACCTGATGTTCAGCCTTAACTCGCTGACACACCAAACACTTGCCCACAAACTCTGCAACATCCTTCTTCAAACCCACCCAATAGTACTCATCACGCAGATCACGATACATCTTAGTACTACCAGGGTGCATAGCAAAAGGACTACTATGACCTTCAGTCAGAATAGCACGCCTCAACTCAGCATCAGCAGGCACTACTATCCGACTACCAAAACACAACACACCATCCTCATTAAAGCAGAAATCCGAAGGCCTTCCCTCCGCGATATCATGTACATGAGACACCAAGGAATCATCCAGCAACTGCTTTTCCTTGATCAACTGAACCAACGATGGTTTTACTTGCAACTCAGCAACAAGACCACCATCTCGCGATATGCTCAAGCTAGCAAACATAGCCCTCAGCTCAACAGCTACCTTCCTACTCAAGGCATCCGCAACAACATTAGCTTTACCAGGATGATACTCAATCGTCAGATCATAATCCTTGAGCAACTCCAACCAACGTCGCTGCCTAAGATTCAACTCCTTCTGAGACATCAGATACCTCAAACTCTTGTGATCCGTGTACACAGTACACTTCTCACCATACAGATAATGTTTCCAGATCTTCAGAGCAAAAACCACCGCAGCCAGCTCAATATCATGCGTAGGATAGTTGCGCTCATACACTTTCAACTGTCGCGATGCATAAGCCACAACCTTACCCTCTTGCATCAGCACACATCCCAAACCAACATAGGACGCATCACTATAGACCACAAACTCTTTCCCTGATTCAGGTTGAATCAAGATAGGAGCTTGCGTCAAAGCCGCCTTAAGCTTCTCAAAAGCCTGCTGTCTCGCTTCCGTCCACTCATACTTAACATCCTTTTGCAACAGCTTCGTCAAAGGAGCAGCAATCTTGGAAAAACCATCCACAAACCTCCGGTAGTATCCCGCCAAACCAAGGAAACTACGGACCTCAAGAACAGATTTAGGAACTTTCCAATTCATCACCGCCTCAATCTTCTGAGGATCAACACGAATCCCCTCAGCTGAGACCACATGCCCAAGAAACACCACCTCCTTAAGCCAAAACTCACACTTGCTCAGCTTAGCATAAAGCTGATTCTCCAACAAGGCTTGCAAACAATCCTCAAATGCTCTTCGTGCTCCTCCTCAGTACGCGAGTACACGAGGATATCATCAATGAACACCACAACGAACTTGTCCAGGTATTCATGAAACACACGATTCATCATGTCCATGAAAGCAGCAGGAGCATTTGTCAAACCAAACGGCATCACAAGAAACTCATAATGCCCATACCTTGTCCTGAAAGTTGTCTTAGGCACATCCACATCCTTCACCTTCAACTGATAATACCCTGACCTCAAGTCAATCTTAGAGAATACAGCAGCTCCCCGAAATTGATCAAAGAGATCATCAATCCTCGGCAAAGGATACCGATTCTTGATAGTCAACTTGTTCAGCTGACGGTAATCAATGCACATCCTCATAGTGCCATCTTTCTTCTTCACAAACAAGACTGGTGCACCCCAAGGTGACACACTCGGCCGGATGAAACCACGATCAAGCAACTCTTGCAACTGCGTCTTCAGCTCCTTCAGCTCCTTAGGTGCCATTCTATAGGGAGTAATGGACACAAGAGTTGTATTTTCATACAGCTCAATTCCAAACTCCACCTCGCGATTAGGAGGTAAACCAGGCAACTCCTCAGGAAAAACACCAGGAAACTCCTTCACAACTTTGATATCTTGCACCCTCAACTCCTTAGAGCTAGGGTTCATCACAAAAGCTAGATAAGCTTCACATCCTTGCCTCAGCATCCTACTTGCCTCCAAGGTAGACACCACATTGGCAAGAAACTTCACATTCTCACCAACCACAACAACTTCATAATCATCCGCAAGCTTAAGCGAAACTCGCTTATTTTCACAATCCACCACAGCACGATGCTCAGCAAGCCAATCCATACCAAGGATCACATCAAAACCATAAAAGGGCAACTCCATAAGATCAACATGAAAAACATGCTCTTGAACAACCAAGGGACACCTTCTATAAAGCTTTCGAGTCACAACAGTTTCACCAAAAGAACTAGTGACACGAACACCAACATCCAAAGACTCAACAGGCAAACCAAGCAATTCAGCATGCTCACGCAAAATATATGAATGCGTAGATCCAGAATCAATCAAAGAAAGCAATGACAAGGACTGCAAAGTAAAGGTACCTGCAATCACATTAGCATCATTCCTTCCCTCACGCTGAGCATACACCCTCGCTTGGCCTCCACCTTCAGGCTGAATAGCCACAACATGGGCTACTCCACGACCACCTTCCTCTCTCCTCTGGAAATTACCACGGCCGCGCCCACGACCTCTCTGCGGTGCAGCAACAACAGGGGCACGCTCTTGGCCACCAGCCAATCTCGGACAATCTCGCCTCAAGTGGTCTACAGAACCACAATTCCAGCATCCATTACCAGCTGCCGCAACAGGAGCTTGCACCTCCCTCACAGCACGAGGACAGTCACGCTTCATGTGACCACGCGAACCGCAGATCCAACAAGCACTAGGATCAGCTCTAGTATTACCTCCTCTAGCAGGTGCACCACCACCCCTCTTGGCTGAGGACTGATACTTCTGATCACGTCCCCTCTTGTTCCGTCCACCTCCGGAACTAAACTCAGCAGCTCTCTTGCCAGAACTTGCTCCAGCACCTTTCGCAGATAAACCCAAGTTCATCTCTATATCCTTGGCTCGGCCCACCAACACATCAAAATCATCATATTCAGTGGCCAGCACATACATCTTTACATCCGTCACAAGACCATAACGGAACCTTTCGCACCTTGCCCATTCATCAGGTATCAGCTCCGGTGCATACTGACTGAGTCGCACAAACTGCACTTCATACTCAGCCACACTCATGCTCCCTTGGGTAAGAGACATGAATTCACGCTTTTTCTCATCAAGATATTTCACTCCTAGATATCTCCGCTTGAACACATTATGAAAGAATGTCCAAGTAACATCAGCTTCAGCCATCCCAGCTATAGTGGTCGTCCACCACGTATACGCATCGTCCTGCAGCAAGGACACAACACAACCCAGCTTTTGCACATCCGTGCAGCTCATCTGACCCAAGATACGCTTGGTACTCTCTAGCCAAGCTTCAGAACTCTCAGCCGACATACCCCTGAACTCAGTCCCACCAAGACTGAGCAGACGCTTCAAAGGTAGTCTAACTCCAGCATCTCCCTGATGCCCAGCTCCTTGAGCTCCAGCTACTGCTGCTCGAAAAGCACCCGCAATAGCTTGTACCAACATAGACATATCGGGCATAGCTTGCCCCTGACCAACCTCTGGTCCAGCAGCTCCAGCACCAGCTGCAGCTTCAGCTCTTTCTCTCCCAGCACCACCACCAGGTGGAGGAGGGGGTAACACCGCACTACCCGTGTTCTCTTCATTCTCGTTCTCATTGGGAGCCGTAGCTCGCACACTACCTCGTAGCTCTCTACGTGGTGCCATACTTTTACCATGCAATCACAATGCAAATAAAACAAGTCAGGCCCAGCAAGGTAAGCAATCCAAGTATTCAAGCTCAATTTCATTCAAAATCAACATCATTTCATTAGCTTTTGTTTGGCAATGGGTACCCTCAACATGCTACATCACAGCATACAACTCAATTGCATCAACATCTCAAGCCACTAAACATGCTTTCGATCAACAAGCATACAAGCCAAACATACTTCAATCATGCATACATTCATTCCCAATTACTCGAGAACTCAGCTCTGATACCACCAAATGTAACCCCCTTAACCCGGCCTAGACGGTTGACCCGAATTAAGAAAGTCACACGGGGAAAACCAAAGTCAACCCGAAAGTCAACCTTGATTAACGACCCTTTTTTTCTTTTAAAAACTTGTCTAGATGCACATTAGTCCTAATTGTGATCACACAAACATCATACACAAGGATCACAAACATCAGAGAACAAACAGGGACCCAATTGAACAAATTACAACTTTAGGAACCAAATTGTAATTTCTGATAATTAAAAGGACTTAACCGAAATTAATCTTACCAACTTGAAATTAATCAGGTTTCATGCTTCTCTGTGAAATTTCAGCTCAAAAGGACTTCCCAAACTCATACAATTGCACAAACAAGTTTCAGGACCAAAACGCAAACAATTCAAAACATTTAACTGCCAATGTCAGCCCCCAACGGTCGACCGTTCCGAAACAGGTAGACCCCGTTTCGAAACACGGGTCGTTCCGCAACGGGTTCCGGAACATGGGCTGGCAGAGGCCAAACCGTTTCGAAACGGTGCATACCGTTTCGGACGCCTGGGTTCATTCAAGCACCCGTTCCGAAACGGTGCACACTGTTCCGAAACGCCCTGCACAGATTGCAGCAAAAAGCATTCCAAAACATGCAATTAATCATTCAAACATGCTCCAATTGCCACCAAACTTTACCAGCATGCAATTCAACACATATAAGACTTGTAAGCATGCTCAAATCATCAGAACAACATCACATGCAAAAAGCCCCAATTCTATAGGCATGCTTCCTACACAAGCTAGCTATTCAAGCACAAACTTCCAAAACAAGCATGTAATGATCTAATACAAAAACCATCATTCATATCATCATTCAACATACTTAGGGAGTTCCAAACACCTCCCAAAACATACACATTGGTCCCCCATTGCCAAATTACCCAAAAGCTAAAATGTATAACAAAACCTTCCATACATTGAGCTTTACTTTCACTTGAATACTTGCCCTCCTTGCTGCCCTCAAGGTTCACTAATGTTCTGCATTATTGAATTAAGAAAACGAAGAGAGCGTAAGCAAAAGCTTAGTGAGGAATGCTCTTAAAAACCATTCGATAATGCAATTAAAAACATTTGTAAATCATGCTTCAAATCAACCTTTGCACATGCTCAAAAGCATACTTAAAACAAGCATCTCATGCTTCATAACAACATAACATGTCATATTGGCTCAAGTGACAAATTCCATTTCTTTAAAACAAGTTCATCAACTTCCCAAGGACTTTTAAACACCTTGGCCCCAAGGACTTTTAAACACCTTGGCCATGGACTTTTAAACACCATGAATGAGGACCACACAAGGACTTTTAACCACCTTTGTGTCCATAGCTTGAATCACCCCAAGGACTTTTAAACACCTTGGCCCCAAGGACTTTTAAACACCTTGGCCCCATGGACTTTTAAACACCATGGCCCCATGGACTTTTAAACACCATGGAAAGGATCACCTAAGGACTTTTAACCACCTTAGTGTCCACAACAAGAATCATCCAAGGACTTTTAACCACCTTGATGTTCTTAAGTAACAAGGCCCACTCAAGGACTTTTAACCACCTTAGTGACCTTAACCTTTTAAAACATCACTTGCCAATAAACATCATTTTCATCATTTAATCCACTGTTTTAAAGCATTAAACCAAGCCATATTCATCATGCATTTAAAAGCATCAAACCACATTTCATCAATGTACAAAAGCAAGGAACTCCTACCTAGAGTTTCCTTCAACATATGGCTTAAAACATCAGCAAATACCATGCTAAAACATGCTTTCAAAACAGTAATTAAAACATGCAAATAACCATTTTGCATCACAACAAAATCATGGCCACCACTAGAGAGAAATTCCGAAAACTTACACTTGAGCTTAGCAAAGTTGTTTAGACTTAAACTAAGCTCCCAAGACATTGGTTTCAAAGCCGAAAACCCAATTTTCACAAACGCACTCACCGATTTCCACTTTGCTCCAAGCCAAAGCACCAAATCAAGCTTCCGGATCAACAACTCTTGGATCCAAGGATACCTCCCCTGTTTCAACACATCAAAGCAGAGGATTAATGCATCATCATGCATTAATTGCTTCAATGAAAGCACCTAAAATCGTTGCTCTCATCCACACACCATTTTCGGCCACCAAACACAACCGAAAATGCATCCAACCCACTTCTAAACAAAGCCCAGCCATAAACCAGCAAAACCACACATCCTTTAACATCATATAACATCTAAAAACAACCTATTAACATCCTTATACCTCCAGCAACATCAGATCCACAAGATCACCTCAAAAACAACCTTGAATCACAAGCTAAACTTAGGAAACTCAACCTATCCGGGATTGCATCAATCAAAACTCAATTCCTTATCAATTTAGAGTTCATTTAACATCAAAAACACATCTCAAATCACAGATTAATCAGATCTAACGAAAATCATCAAAAATCATCAAATCTTGCATTATAAGCCAAGATCCATTTCACCACTTAAAAACATTAAATAAAACATCAATTAAGGATTGAAAACTTAGGAATTTCAGTAAAGAACTGATAGTTTAGAGGAGAAGGACGTTCTTACCTCCAAACTTGAGTTTCTCCTCTTTTTGGAATCAAAAACCTTGTTGAAACAATTAGCAATTGAAGAGGTTTTGAAGATATGTTGATTAGGAATCAAATGAGAGTTGAAAGGAGGGATTTAGGTGAGAAAATCAGAACCAAATCTCTGGAGAGAATGTGTTTGGGTTGAGAGAAAATGAGAGAAAGAAAATTGAGAAAAGTTGGTTACAAAATCCAAAATAGCCAAATGGCTTTCCCTCCACTTTTAATATCATTTAAAATCAGAATTTAGTCTTAAAATATCTTAGAAAAATCTGGAGAAACTCCCTTTGGGTAAATAGCTCCTTAAAGATTCAAAGTTTCAACCCTTTATAAAACAGCCACAAAACTTTCAAAATTTACATTTTGGTCACTAGCCAAAATGTCACACTTCCAAAACTCATTTTCCAAAATTGATTTCACAGTTCACTTAATTATATTAAAAGATGATTTTAGAACATTTTTCCATATTTTTAATGCAACCCGAACTAGGCTTTCATAATTTCACCTCTTTAGATTCGAACAGCACTTTGACCAAACCGGTCAACGCCCAAAACTCCTAAGCCCAAAACCGGGGCGTTACACCTGTTCTGAAATAGATGACCATTGAGCACTGATTTGAATGGTTTAAGGTTTGCAAGCTTTACGTTTTAGTCATGAATTTTGTATTTGCAATTGCTTGAGTTTGAGATGTCTGTTTGAAGTGAAATTTGACATGGAAGCATGTAATATGATTAATTTGATATTGGTAATTTAAAAATCAGCTAAGTCCCTTATCTTTCCAGAATTTACAAATTGGTCCCTAACTTTTGTATGTTGTGCAATTGAGTCCCTTGATGCATTTCGATCGCTGAGTTTTTCAAGTATGTTTTTTCTCTAGGGTTCGTTTAAGGTTAATGAGCATTTAGATAAGATTAAAAAGAAAAAAAGGGTCGTTAATCAAGGTTGACTTTTGGGTTGACTTTGGTTTTCCCCGTGTAATCTTTGTAGTTCGGGTCAACCGTTTAGGCCGGGCTAAGTGGGTTACATTTGATGGTATCAGAGCTGAGTTCTCGAGTAAACGAGAATGGTTATGTGGGTGATGTATGCATGATTGCATGATATGCCTATCTAAGTGGAAGTTTGATCTGTGAATTGTAAACATGTTGCAATTGTGATGTTATGCTGTGTTGAAGCATGTTAGAGGGACCCATTGCCATATCAAAACTAATGAAATGAATTGTTTTTGAAAAATAAGCTTGAGTGCTTGGATTACTTACTTTGTTGAGCCTAATTATGTTTATTGCATTGTTTTAGTGAATGAGACCTCGTAGAGAGACGAGAACTAATACGCGAGCTATGGCTCAGAACGAGAATGAGAACAATGCTTATAATTTTATGGATATACCTCCTCCTCCTGGTTGTGGACCGCCCGGTGGTGGTGGTGCTGGAAGTGGTGGAGCTGGTGTTGGTGCTGGTGCTGGGGTCACTGGACTTGAGGCTGGGCAGGGGCAAGCTGCTCCTGACATGACAGTTTTGATTCAGGCTATTGCTGGAGCCTTTCAGGCGGCAGTAGCTGGAGCTCACGGAGCTGGGCATCAGGGTGATGCCAATGCGAGATTACCTTTGGAACGTTTGCGCAGTCTGGGAGGGACTGAGTTTAGAGGTTTGTCTGTTGAGGGTTCCGAATCTTGGTTGGAAAGTACCACGAGGATATTGGGACAGATGAACTGCAATGATGTGCAGAAGTTAGGATGTGTGGTATCGCAGTTACATGATGATGCATATACCTGGTGGACGACCACTGTCTCCGGAATGGAGGAAGCTGATGTGACTTGGACGTTCTTTCTTAACGCGTTCAAGCGAAAGTATCTAGGTGTGCGATACTTGGATGAAAAAAAGAGAGTTCATATCTCTTACACAAGGGAGCATGACGGTGGCTGAGTACGAGATCCAGTTTGTCCGTCTCAGTCAGTATGCACCTGAGCTTATCCCGAATGAGCGGGAGAGGTATGAGCGTTTCCGGTATGGTTTGATGACGAACGTAAAGACTTTTATTCTTGTCACTGAGTACACTAATTTTGATGTGTTGGTTAGTAGGGCGAAGGACATTGAGCAGAATCTAGGTTTGTCTTCTAGGAGTGCTGGTTCTGGCTCGGGCAAGAGAGCTGTTGAGTATAGTTCCGGTGGTGGTCGGAACAAGAGAAGACGAGATAAGAGATATCAGTCTTCTGCTAGGCGTGGTAATGGAGGGCATGGTGCGCCTGTTTAGGGAGACAAGGCGAGAGCTGATCAGAACACGTGCTGGGCATGTGGATCGCGTGGCCATTTGAGGCGTGATTGTCCTCGGGCAGCGAGAGAGGTGCAGGCTCCTGTTGCAGTGACCGGTAATTCTTGCTGGAATTGTGGTTTGGCAGACCACATGAGGAGGGAGTGTCCTTTGTTGGCCGGTGGTGGTCAGGGACGTGCTCTTGGTGTTGTTGCACCACAGAGAGGTCGTGGACGCGGCCGGGGTAACTTCCAGCGTAGAGATGATGGTGGAAGGAATGTGGCACATGTGGTGGTTGTTCAAGCTGAGGGTGGTGGCCAGGCTCGAGTGTATGCCCATCGAGAGGGGAGGAATGACACGGATGTGATCGCATGTACCTTCACTTTGCAATCCTTGTCATTACTTTCCTTGATTGATTCTGGATCTACACACTCATACATATTGCGTGAACATGCTCAATTGCTTGGTTTGCCTGTTGAGTCTTTGGATGTTGGCATGCATGTAACTAGTTCCTTTGGTGAGACCGTTGTGACACGGAAGTTGTATAGAAGATGTCCCTTGGTTGTGCAAAACCATGTTTTTCATGTTGATCTCATGGAATTGCCTTTCTATTGTTTTGATGTAATCCTTGGTATAGATTGGCTTGTTGAACATCGAGATGTGGTGGATTTTGAGAACAAGAGAGTTTCGTTGAAGCTTGCGGATGATTATGAGGTAGTGGTGGTTGGTGAGAATGTGAAGTTTCTTGCCAATGTGGTGTCTACATTGGAAGAAAGCCGAATGCTGAGGCAAGGTTGTGAAGCCTACCTAGCCTTTGTGATGAATCATAGCTCTAAGGAGTTGCGAGTGCAAGATATCAGGACTGTGCGAGAGTTTCCTGGTGTGTTTCCGGAGGAGTTGCCTGGGTTGCCTCCTAATCGAGAAGTGGAGTTTGGGATTGAGTTGTATGAAAACACAACTCCAGTGTCCATTACTCCTTATCGAATGACACCTAAAGAGGTTAAAGAGTTGAAGACGCAACTTCAGGAGTTTCTTGATCGTGGTTTCATTCGGCCGAATGTGTCACCTTGGGGTGCACCAGTTTTGTTTGTGAAGAAAAAGGATGGCACTATGAGAATGTGCATCGATTATCGTCAGCTGAACAAGTTGACTATCAAGAATCAGTATCCATTGTCGAGGATTGATGATCTTTTTGATCAATTTCGGGGAGCGGTTGTGTTCTCTAAAATTGACTTAATTTCAGGGTATTACCAGTTGAAGGTGAAGGATGTGGATGTGCCAAAGACAACCTTCAGAACGAGGTATGGGCATTATGAGTTCCTTGTGATGCCGTTTGGTTTGACGAATGCTCATGCAACTTTTATGGACATGATGAATAGAGTGTTCCATGAATATTTGGACAAGTTTGTTGTGGTGTTTATTGATGATATCCTCGTGTACTCTCATACTGAGGAGGAGCATGAGGGACATTTGAGGATTGTGTTGCAGGCTTTGTTGGAGAATCAGCTTTATGCTAAGCTGAGTAAGTGTGAATTCTGGCTCAAGGAAGTGGTGTTCCTTGGTCATGTGGTTTCTGCTGAGGGGATTCGTGTTGATCCTCGGAAGATTGAGGTAGTGATGAATTGGAAGCCTCCTAAGTCTATTCATGAAGTCCGTAGTTTCCTTGGTTTGGCAGGATACTATCAGAGGTTCGTGGATGGATTTTCAAAGATTGATGCACCTTTGACGAAGTTGTTGTAGAAGGATGTCATGTATGAGTGGACGGAAGCGAGACAACAGGCTTTTGAGAAGCTGAAGGCAGATTTGACGCAAGCTCCTATCTTGGTTCAGCCTGAATCAGAGAAAGAGTTTGTGGTGTATAGTGACGCATCCTACGTTGGTTCTGGGTGTGTGTTGATGCAAGAGGGTAAGGTGGTGGCTTATGCATCGCGCCAGTTGAAGGTGCATGAGTGCAATTATCCTACGCATGACATTGAGTTAGATGCGGTGGTTTTTTCTTTGAAAATTTGGAGACATTACCTGTATGGTGAGAAGTGTACGGTGTACACAGATCACAAGAGTTTGAAGTATCTGATGTCTCAGAAAGAGTTGAATCTTAGGCAACGGCGTTGGGTGGAGTTGCTTAAAGATTACGATCTGACGATCGAGTACCATCCTGGAAAAGCTAATGTTGTAGCGGATGCCTTGAGTAGGAAGGTAGCAGTAGAGTTGAGGGCTATGTTTTCCAGCTTGAGCATTTCGCGAGATGGCGGTCTTGTGGCTGAATTGCAAGTGAAACCATCATTGGTTCAGTTGATAAAGGATAAGTAGATGTTGGATGATTCCTTGGTGCCACATGTTCAGGATATTGCTGAGGATAGGCCATCGAATTTCTGCTTTAATGATGATGGAGTTTTATGTTTTGGGAGTCGGATAGTAGTGCCCAATGATACTGAGTTGAGGCGTGCTATTCTGACTGAAGCTCACAATAGTCCTTTTGCTATGCACCCTGGTAGTACAAAGATGTATCGTGATCTTAAGGAAGAGTACTATTGGGTGGGATTAAAGAAAGATGTTGCTGAGTATGTGAGCAAGTGCATGGTTTGTCAGCGGGTTAAGGCTGAGCATCAGTTTCCTTCTGGGTTGTTGCAACCGTTGAGGATTCCTGAGTGGAAGTGGGAAAGGATTACCATGGACTTTGTGTCTGATTTACCCTTGTCGCCATCGAAGAAGAATTCGGTGTGGGTGATTGTGGATCGCCTTACAAAGTGTGCGCATTTCTTACATGTGCATACTACGTATACATTGGATAAGCTTGAGGAACTGTACATTACTGAGATTGTGCGGCTGCATGGTGTGCCAAAGTCGATCGTGTCGGATCGAGATCCGAGGTTTACGTCACGTTTCTGGGAATGTTTACATCAAGCTTTGGGTACACGGCTGAATTTCAGTACTTCTTATCATCCACAGTCGGATGGATAGTCTGAGCGCGTTATCCAAGTGCTGGAGGATATGTTGAGGTGCTGTGTGATTGAGTTTCAAGGCTCTTGGGAGAAGCATTTGCCTTTGGTGGAGTTTTCTTATAACAATAGCTACTAGGCAAGTATTCAAATGGCACCTTTTGAAGCCTTGAACGGGAGGAAGTGCAGAACTCCTCTTTGTTGGGCTGAAATAGGTCAGAAGTTGGTTTCAATGCCAGCTTTGTTGAAAGGAACCACCGAGAAGGTGAAGCTCATTTGTGAGCGATTGAAGGCAGCTTCTGATCGACAGAAGTCTTACACGGATTTGAAGCGTAAGGAGATTGAGTATGCGGTAGGTGACCGTGTGTTTTTGAAGGTTTCGCCTTGGAAGAAGGTGATGAGGTTAGGTCGAAAGGGTAAGTTGAGCCCTAGGTACATTGGACCATACGAGGTGAGTGAGCGTGTGGGTCCTGTTGCGTACAAGTTGAGATTGTCGCAAGAATTGGAAAAGATTCATGATGTGTTTCATGTCTCTATGCTTTGGAGGTATAGATCGGATCCTTCGCATGTTATGCATATAGAGGAAGTGGAATTGAATCCAGACTTGACCTATGATGAGGAGCCGGTGGAAATTATGGATTCAGACCGTAAAGTTCTTCGAGGTAAAACCATTGAGTTGGTAAAGGTGTTGTGGAAGCATCATGGTGCTGAATAAGCCACGTGGGAACGAAAGGATGACATGAAGAAGCAGTTTCCGTATCTCTTTCCTCCAGGTAAATTTCGAGGACGAAATTTCATAAGCGGGGAGAGTTGTAACACCCCAATTTTGGGCTTGGAAGTTTAGGGTCTGAACCGGACCGGTCTGATTTTTGGTTCGAATATAAAAGGTGGTTTTAGGGAAAGCCCAGTTCGGGTTGCATTAAAAATATGGAAAAATATCTAAAAAAACCTCTTTTAATATATATAAGAGAGTGGTGAAATCAATTTTACAAAATAAGGTTTGGAAGTGTGACATTTCGAAATAGTGACTAAAATGTAATTTTTGAAAAGTTCAGTGGTGACTGTTTTGTAAGGATTGAAACTTTGAATCTTTAAGGAGCTAATTTACCCAAGATTGATTTTTCCAGATTTTTCTTAGATTTTAATGATTCATTTAATGTTTAATTAATTAAAGGAAAAGAGGGAAACCATATTTTAGCTTTTCATAACTAACTTTCTTAAAAACTTTCTCATCTCATTTTCTCTCAAAATTCCCTCAGCCAAACACATTTCTACATCAACATTTCTTTTGATTTTCACTCTAAATGATGAGGTTTCAATCATCAATTGATTCATAATCCTTTCTACATCAAATCCTCTTCAATAGCTTATTGTATTTTCAAGGATTTTGGTTCTAATCAAGGAGAAATATACATTTAAAGGTAAGGATGTTCTTCTCCTCTAAATACTCAAATCTTTACTGAAATTCCCAAGTTCTCAATCCTTAAATTAAGTTTTATTAAAGGTTTTAATGTTGTGATCTTGATTTTGGCTTAAAACTCAAGATTTGGATTAAATCTTGAAGAAATTCGTGGTGATTGTTTGGGCTCTATTTTGAGATGGCTTTTTAATGTATTTTGGATATTTAATGATGTGTAATTGAGGTTTAATCAATGCAATCCCAAATAGGTTGATTTTCCTAAGTTTTTTCTTATGAAAATGGTGGTTTTTGGGGTGATCTTGGTGTTCTGTTATAGCTGGAGGTATATGGTGAGTGGATCGAATGATCGATATGAACCAAGAGGGGGTGAATTGGATTTTTAAGGTTTAGGTGGTGGAAATTGCAAATTAAAAAGATTGACAAGGAATTTTAGAGTGGTTCAAGTTCCAAATGAACTCTACATCCACTACCTTAGCTTCACTAAGGATTTGCAACAATTCCACTAATTGTTATTCCCCTTTTCTAGGCTAAGGAGGCTACCCTTACAATTTTCGGTTAAATTTTCTACCTAAAATTTAACCCAATCCTCACACAAAGATAACAAAGAGTTTGATGGCTAAGATAGTATCTCTCAATACAAATTGTAGCCCAATTACAAGCACTCAACCCAATTGAAAAAGATAAGAATTAAAATTACAATTGGGGTTTCTAGACAATTTTGGGATTTAAGCACAAATGATTGGATTTGATGTATGAATATTTGCTTTTGGATCAATAGTTTTTGCTGGAGCTTTTAGAGGTCCCTTTTATACCTTCTCATTGATTTCTAGCCGTTGTGGTTGTTGCATTCATCAATAGAGCCGTTGGGGGTGTTATCTCACCTTCATAAATGCAGTCTGCAACCACCCGTTTCGGAATGCGGGGACCTGTTTCGAAACGAACCAAAATAGAAAGAGATGTTGGGGTGCATTTAAGAGCCCATTTCGAAACGGATTGAACTAGTTTCGAAAAACTTTTGCCACTGTCAAAGATCGTTTCGAAACAGCTTGAGCCCGTTTCGAAACACCCTATTCGTTTCTGAAAATTCAGTTAAAAACATTGCAACAGTCATATTTTTCAAATCAAAATGAAGAACCGTTTCGAAACACTTGAACTCTTTTCGATACGGGTTCTTATGTTCTAAATCTGTTTCGATACCCGTTTCGGAACAGGGGTTGGCAGTGGTGAAATCGTTTCGAAACGCCTTAGGCCGTTTCGAAACAGGGACTTGAAAAACATTGTTTCGACTTTAAAACACTTAGAAAATATTTGAAAACCTTAGTTTTTAACATTGACATATTCTTAAAATCATATGGGGATGTTTGAGAACTTAAAAATTCGTTTTGACATTTTCAATTTAGTCCTTAGGTTCTTTAGTTATATCAAAATTAAAATATCGGTTTCACAATCTCTCCATTTTTGATATAACAAAACCAAAGTTAGAATTTTTAAGAGTTTTGAAAATTTTGAACATATTCTAACTCCCCCTTAATTTAAGATAGGTTTTTAAAGTTTTGAAAATGTTTTAACTTTGAAATTCAAGTTTTAAAACTTAAAAACACTTTAAACATTTAAAACGAATTTTTTTTGGCTCTTAAATTTCTTCTCCCCCTTTTTGTTAGATCAAAAATAATATTAACTCATAAGGCTCATAGAGAAGAGAAAGGGTTAGTACCAATAAGCATTAAGTAATAAGCAACAATAATATCAATTCATAAAATTAAAATATCCAAAGCATAAATCAACATTAAGTTCAAAATATAATCCCAAATAAGATCAAAAGCATAGGTTCCTAAAACATAATGAAACATAAAGATGCAAACTTAAACCTAAAATGCATAGATAATATGATATGATATGAATATCCTAGGCCTCGTCACCACCATCATCATCATCCGAAGTCTCATCATCGCTCTTGACTTCAGAACGGTGAAACTTCGTCCATTCGCCATAAAGGGTAGAGAAGGAAAAATCCAAGTTCGAGTGGGAAGACTCAAGAGATAAGAGGTGATCCTCTACATTTTGCAAGCGAGTGTTGATGGCACCAAAACCCGAAGCTATGTTAGTATCCATGGCATTGAACCGTTCGGTAATGAGAGCCGTAAGAGCTTCATTGTTTCAAACTTGAGCTTGCGGTTGAGGTTCAACGGGAGGAGGAGGAGGAGGTGCGGCTCTATCAACATGTTCCCAAACATTGTTCACATTGTGAAAACCGGACTTGCGAAGAGAGGACTCACCAATCTTGGACTTGCGAGGTTACGGGGAGTCGTAGGAGCAATCGAGACCAATCTTGCTAAAGATGTGACTTAAGATCGTGCCATAAGTAAAGGATTTCAAGCCATCGGTGTCAATACGCTTAACATTATTAACCATCTCGGCAAAAATGATCTTAGCAACATTAGGGCGCTCACCACGATAGAAACATTCAAGCCAAAAGTAATCTACTTGACGGATATGAGAATATTTACCTCCGGATGAGCGAAGGAACCGTGATACCATCAAGTGAAGAAAACGATCGTGCGCATCCAAGGTAAGCACTTGACCGGTGTTAGTACCAAAGTGACGTTCATTCTCAATTCCTTCATCCTTAAGGGAAAAAGTGGACTCCAAGAGAGCAACATTAACAGTAAACTTTTTCCCTAACATAAAAGATTCAATCCCAACAACCTCGATCGATATTTGTTTCATCATTAATAAGATGAGCATTGGAGTAAAAGATGAGTATCATGTGTTTGTAACGAATGTCCGGGATGCTCAACAAGGGAAGAAGAACCCATTCGCTCAAACGCTCGAGGTAACGGAAAAGGAATCTCTCGGAGTTAAGGAATTCGAGATCAATGACACGCTCACGACGAACTTCGAAATCCTGGACATATTTGAAACGAGCTCACATCTCTGGAGTTCGAAGGGATTTTTGAAAGAGCTGAGCGAGATTCGGACGCATGCTCGAGTCACCGGGTTGAACGGACTTACGCTTTTTGCTAGCATTCTCCGACATCCTAAAAACATTAAGCAAGCAAGTTTTAAAAATTAAGTGTATGCATAGATATCAAAATTCAATCCAATGATAAATCCCACTTAGGTTTTAAAAAAAATTAAAACAAAGAAAAATTTAAAAAAACAATAAAAGAAAATACGAGTCAAAATTTTATATTCGAATCAAAAAAATTTAAGATTTTGAATTTTTTTTACAAGATATGGAAAACTCAAGCATAAAAAAAACTATACAAAAATAAAATTTTCTAACCTAAGATTCGAACATAAATTGAAGAAAAAAGAAAAAGAGGAAAAATACCTTAGTTTGGGATTTTGGATGAATGGATGAAAATCCTTGCACAATGTTGATGAAACTTGCTTAGACTAGAATTTAGAGAAAAACCCCTCAAGATTTGGTGAAAAACAAAGAGGATTAGAGGGTTTTTATAGGGAAAAAGTCGGGTTAGGGTTTTTAGGGTTTTGAAGACTTTTAGTTTAAAGTGAATTTTAACATTAAAAGCCTTAAAGCTGTCCGCGAAACCGTTTTGGAACGGTCTTGACCGTTTCGAAACGCGAGCACGAGGGTTTGACCGTTTTATGAATTTCAGCTGACCGTTTCGATACGGTGTTGACCGTATCGAAGCCTTGTTGACTCGTTTCGATACACCCCTTGGCAGTAGCAAAAACGTTTCGAAACCCTTTTGAGGCGTCTCGAAACGCCATTCTCTCAGACATGATTTTAAGGCATCCATATCAAAACAAGTTGACCCGTTTCGATACACCTGGGTCGTGAAGTGTAGATGAGGCTCTAAAAGTGCATAAAATTGAGTTTTTCTAAGGCCTAACTTGCATGAATGACATGAATGAGCAGGCAAAACATATGCAAACATAAACATACTCCCCCTAGCTATAAGCATGGATGAAATTAGGAGTCAAAACACATAAACATGACATTTCACAAGATCAAGCAATTTTAAGCACAAAAGAGGTCCTAAAAGGTCAAGATAGGCTAGCTAGACCTAACTCTCTCCTAAGGGACCAAAAACGCTCTTTGTCTAAAGGTTTTGTAAATATGCCCGCTAATTGATTTAAGGTGTCTACATACTCTATAACCACATCTTCTTTAAGGACATGATCTCTAATGAAATGATGCCTTATTTCTATGTGTTTGGTTCTAGAGTGTTGGATGGGATTTTTTGTAAGACAAATAGCACTAGTGTTGTCACATTTTAGGGGTATGGTTTCAACTTTAATTTCATAATCTAAGAGTTGTTGCTTCATCCAAAGGACTTGAGCACAACAACTCCCTAAGGATATGTACTCGGCTTCAGTGGTAGATAAGGCTACACTATTTTGTTTCTTAGAGAACCAAGATATGAGCAAACTACCTAGGAATTGACAAGTTCCAGAAGTACATTTCCTATCAATTTTGCAACCCCCATAATCCGCATCCGAATAAGCATGAAGGTTGAAGGTAGAGTCTCTAGGGTATCAAAGACCTAAACAAGGAGTATCTCTAAGGTACCTAAAGATTCTCTTAACGGCTATAAGGTGAGACTCTCTAGGTCTAGCTTGAAACCTAGCACACAAGCAAACACTAAACAAGATATCTGGTCTACTTGCGGTAAGGTAAAGCAATGATCCAATCATAGAACGGTAAAGCTTAGAGTCAACACACTTACCTCCTTCATCTTTGTCAAGCTTTGTAGATGAGCTCATAGGTGTGGCTTGAGGCTTTGCATTCTCCAAGCCAAACTTCTTGAGCATATCCTTTATGTACTTTGCTTGATTGATGAAGGTTTCATCCTTCTTTTGCTTGATTTGGAGTCCCAAAAAGAATGAGAGCTCCCCCATCATGCTCATCTCGAATTCACCTTGCATTAACTTAGCAAACTATTGACAATGACATTCGTTAGTAGAACCAAAAATAATATCATCAACATAAATTTGAACTACTAAGATGTCATTTTTATACAATTTTATAAAAAGTGTAGTTTTCACCTTACCTTTTTCAACACCTTTTTCAAAACCTTTTTCAATTAAAAAGTTTGAAAGTTTTTCATACCAAGCTCTAGGAGCTTGTTTTAAACCATAAAGAGCTTTGGTGAGATTGAAAACATGATTTGGAAATTTTGAGTCTTCAAAACCCGGTGGTTGTTCCACATACACTTCTTCATTTATAAAACCATTTAAAACGCGCTTTTAACATCCATTTGAAAAATCTTGAAATTATGATAACATGCATATGCAAGCAACATCCTAATGGCTTCCATTCTAGCTACGGGTGCATAGGTTTCATCAAAATCTAATCCCTCTTCTTGAGTGTAACCTTGTGCTACTAGTCTAGCTTTATTTCTTACAATGTTACCACTCTCATCTAGCTTGTTCCTAAAGACCCATTTAGTTCATATGGTAGATTGATTACTAGGCCTATCAACTAATGTCCAAACGTTACTTCTCTCAAATTGATTTAACTCTTCTTGCATAGCCATAATCCAAAAATCATCTTTCAATGCTTCTTTAATATTCTTAGGCTCTATGCATGAGATAAATGCAACATGATTCATTAATCTAAGAGAATATCGAGTGGTTACCCCCTTGGATGGATCACCCAAGATTTCACCATCTTTGACATAGTTGAACTCCCTTGGGTAGCTCACTTCCTTTTCCTCAAGAGCCAAGTCCTTCAAGGCTTCAAGAGGTGGATCTTGTGTGTCCTCTTCTTTTGTTAGAATCTCATCCTCCTTTGAAGTTTGTCCTCCATCAAAGGCATTTATGATTCCTACATCATCATCATCACAAGAATCCTTCCATGGAAGGAGGTTGTCATCGAATACAACATGAATAGATTCTTCTACTACTAAAGTTCTTTTGTTAAATACTCGATAGGCTTTAGAGGTTAAAGAGTAACCTATGAAAATAGCTTCATCACTTTTTGCATCAAATTTACCTAAGTTGTCTTTTCCATTATTTAAAACAAAACACTTGCAACCAAAAGGGTGACAATAGCTAATGTTAGGCTTTTTAGATTTTAAAATCTCATAAGGTGTTTTCTTTAAAATTGGCCTAATCATTACTCGATTTACAATATAGCAAGCGGTGTTTGTGGCTTCCGCCCAAAAAAATTTAGGTAAATTGTTTTCACAAAGCATAGTTCTAGCCATTTCTTGCAAAGTTCTATTTTTCCTCTCAACTACCCCATTTTGTTGAGGAGTTCGAGGAGCTAAAAAATTGTGGCTAATACCATTTTCATTTAAAAAATCTTCAAACCCTAAATTTTGAAACTCGGTTCCATGATCATTTCTAATATGTGAAATTTTAAGTTCAAGATCATTTTGGGTTAGTTTTGAAAATGTGATGAATTTTTCCAAAGCCTCATCTTTAGTACTTAAAAATAGAACTCAAGTAAATCTAGAAAAATCATCAACAAGTACAAAAACATAAGACTTACCACCCAAACTCATAGTTCTAATTGGCCCAAATAAATCCATATGGATAATTTGTAAACATCTACTAGTAGAAACATCATTAATGGATTTAAAGGAAGATTTATGTTGTTTACCCTTAGAGCATGCATCACAAATTTTATCATTTGAAAATTTTATCTTGGGTAAACCTCTAACTAGATTAAGGGAAACTAGTTTTTCTAAAACACTTATGCTCAATAAGTTGTGTTTAAGACATTAAATCCTTTATCACACAATTGACTTATGCTCAATAAGTTGTGTTTAAGACCACCGACATACAAGACATTTTCAATGAGAATAGTAGAGTGATTACCTATGGAGCCAATACCTTTAATGTGGCCTTTGGAGTTGTCACCGAATGTAACTACTCCTCCACTTTTTGGCTTTAGATCCATGAATCTACTCATGTCTCCGGTCATATGCCTTGAGCATCCACTATCAAGGTACCATGATTTTTGATTTTGTGCTTTGGCCTTGTAGCAATGCCCCCTACAAACAAATATATTAAGCTTTTGTTTTTGGTACCCAAATCATTTTGGGTCCATGAGTGTTAGCTCCCAAAACCTTGGTTCCCTTAGGAATCCAAGATGACATAGCAATAATGTTATTAGATTTTACAAGTTCCTTAGGAACCCATACACTTCTAATTCTTTTAGTTCTACTATGTCTAAGAAAGCTACCTTGTTTGTAGTAGTTAGTTTTTTTCTTAGGTTGGTTTGTTCTTGAAGATTCACCTATTTCATGCTTGACACTACCAACATTTTTAAAAGACCTTTTGAGCTCATTTAGCTCATCCAACACCTTTTGGTGTTCACTATTACATTGAGACAAAAGATTATTAAGGTCAACATTTTCATCTTGAAATATTTTAGTTCATCTTTCAACCCTAATATCTTTTTCTCAAATTTTGAATTAGCTAGAGAGAGTGAGTCGTTTTTCTCATTTAGTTCCAAAATAATTTTTTTATTCCTAATGACCGACTCTTTATATTTCTCAACTAATTCATCATCGACCACTTGTAACTCATCACATGCATCATTCAATTCATCATATGTAAAGTCTAAAGTTGATGAGTTAGAGGTTACCATGGAGGAATCTTCCTCAAGTGCCATGAGGCAAAGATTGGCCACTTCTTGTTCGTCATCCTCCGATGACTCCTCATCACTCCAAGTAGCAAGCTTGGCTTTGAGCTTCTTCTTCTTCTCAAAGCCCTTCTTCTTGAGTTGAGGGCACTCCGAACGTATGTGGTCGGGTTGTTTGCGCTCAAAGCAAATGATTTGATCCCTTGCTTCTTCTTTGTTCTTGCTTTTGAAGTCCATTTTTCTTTGGATTTTTCTTCCCCAGATATACCTCATAAAACGTGAGAATCGTTTGGCTATCATAGCCAATTCTTCTAGCTCACCCTCCTCACTAGAAGAGCTCTCCTCATGTAGTGAAGCTTTGAGAGCTATTCTTATCTTCTTCTTTTCAACCTCTAGCTTTTCTACTCTTTTCTCTTCTTTCTTCTTCTCTTCTTCCATTCCTCGCTTCATATCTCATGAGTAAGGAGAGAACCCAAAAGCTCATCAAGCTTTAAAGTTTTCAAATTTTTAGCTTCAATGATGGCGGTTCTCTTCCCATCCCAAGATTCGGGAAGTGAATAGAGTAGCTTCCGGACAAGCTTGTCTTCCGGTATGATCTCTCCAAAACCTTTGAGCCCATTGACTATAGTGGAGAACCGATCAAACATCTTGGACACCGTCTCATCGGGCTCCATCTTGAAATTCTCATAACTAAGATTTCTTAGTTTCTTTGACATCGTTGGTTCCCTCATAGGTAGTCTCAAGAGTGTCCCACACTTCTTTTTCACTCTCAATGGATGACACTTTAGAATAGATGTCCGGACCAAATGAACAAAAGAGCATGTGGAGAGCTTTGTCATTTACTAGAATCTTTTTTCCTTTCTTCTTCACTAATCTCCACCTTTTTCTTCAAGACCATCTTGCCTTCACTATCTTGCTTCAATGGAATGTAAGGGTCATCTTCAATGACATCACAAACTAAGTAGTCATTCGACTTGATGAAGAGACGCATTCTATTCTTCCAAAAAGAATAGTTATCACCATTGAAGAAGGGAGGCTTTGTAGTGGATTGAGACTCATACATGCCCGAACCGGAGGTTGAAGCCATCTCTTGATATTTGATGATCACACTCTTCCTAGGAACTCCTCTTGTGGTTGTTAATCGTCAAAGAGGTAGGCTCTGATACCAATTGTTGAGTGGATTGAATGGTCGATATGAACCAAGAGGGGGTGAATTTGATTTTTAAGGTTTAGGTGGTGGAAATTGCAAATTAAAAAGATTGACAAGGAATTTTAGAGTGGTTCAAGTTCAAAATGAACTCTACATCCACTACCTTAGCTTCACTAAGGATTTGCAACAATTCCACTAATTGCTCTTCCCCTTTTCTAGGCTAAGGAGGCAACCCTTACAATTTTGGGTTAAATTTTCTACCCAAAATTTAACCCAATCCTCACACAAAGATAACAAAGAGTTTGATGGCTAAGATAGTATCTCTCAATACAAATTGTAGCCCAATTACAAGCACTCAACCCAATTGAAAAAGATAAGAATTAAAATTACAATTGGGGTTTCTAGACAATTTTGGGATTTAAGCACAAATGCTTGGATTTGATGTATGGATATTTGCTTTTGGATCAATAGTTGTTGCTGGAGCTTTTAGAGGTCCATTTTATATCTTCTCATTGATTTCTAGCCGTTGTGGTTGTTGCATTCATCAATAGAGCCGTTGGGGGTGTTAACTCACCTCCATAAATGCAGTCTGCAACCACCCGTTTCGGAACGCGGGGACCTGTTTCGAAACGGACCAAAATAGAAAGAGCCGTTGGGGTGCATTGAAGAGCCTATTTCGAAACGGATTGAACTCGTTTCGAAACACTTTTGTCACTATCTAGGGTCGTTTCGAAACAACTTGAGCCCGTTTCGAAACACCCTATCGGTTTCTGAAAATTCAGTTAAAAACATTACAACGGTCATATTTTTCAAATCAAAATGAAGAACCGTTTCGAAACACTTGAACTCATTTTGATACGGGTTCTTATGTTCTAAAGCCGTTTCGATACCCGTTTTAGAACAGGGGTTGGCAGTGGTGAAATCGTTTCGAAATGCCTTAGGCCGTTTCGAAACAGGGACTTGAAAAACACTGTTTCGGCGTTAAAACACTTGGAAAATATTTGAAAACCTTAGTTTTTAACATTGGCATATTCTTAAAATCATATGGGGATGTTTGAGAACTTAAAAATTCGTTTTGACATTTTCAATTTAGTCCTTAGGTTCTTTAGTTATATCAAAATTAAAATATAAGTTTCACAGTATAAGGATGAGTTTAGGTTCTTTTTGGATGTTAATTGATGTCTAAGAATGTTTAGAAGTGATGGATCTTGGTTGGGTAATGTTGTGGAAGAGTTTGGATGTGATTTCGGTTGTGTTTGGTAGCCGAAATGTTAGTTTTGGTGAGAGCGGCGAGTTTAGGTGTAATGGCTGAAGATTTTAATGCACGATGATGCATTAATCCTCTGCTTTGATGTGTTTAAAACAGGGGAGGCATCTTCGGATCCTTGTGGTGTTGATCCGGAGGCTTGAACGGCGTTTCGGCAAGCTTGCGAAACGGAATTGGTGAGTGGAGTTGGATTTCCAGCTTTCTATCGAATGTTTGAAGGTTTGGGAGCTTAGTTTAAGTCTAATCAACTTAACTAAGCTCAAGAGTAAGTTTTCAGAAAAACTCTCTTGGATGAGCCATGGATTTGGTTCGATGCATTTGTTGATAATTGTATGTTTAAATTCTGTTTTTGAAAGCATGTTTAGCATGGTTAATGCTGGTTATGAAAGCCATTTGTTGAAGGATGCTCAAGGTAAGAGATCATCAGTTTGATTTGTTAAAAATGTGGATTGATGCAGAGTGATGCATGTTGTTAGATGGCTTTGTTTAGATGCTTTAAAATAGTGGATTATTGATGATAATTGATGTATATTGGCAAGTGATGTGTTGGTTTAAAAGTACTTGAATCGGATATATTTAGCCGGCTATATGATTGGGTGCACCGTGAATAAAGTCGCCTTGGATGTTGAGGGGTTGTAATTGTACCGTAAACTCCATCCAAGTACACTAACGAGATGGTTAAGATCACAATGGTGGTTAAAAGTCCATGTGTGGATCTTGTGTTGTGTGTCCCGTGTTCTCGTTAGTGATGTTATACAACTATTGATGAGTGATGTGGAGGGGTTGTGATTGTACCGTTAAACTCCATCGCGGGTGTTGAGGGGTTGTGATTGTACCGGTAAACTCCACCTTGTGTGTTCGATAGTGTGTATGAAGCGTATGGGACAACATTTGTAATCCGCGTATCTGATTGTGTTTTATGTTGGAAAAGGTTATGGTTTATCACTTGGAAGCCAATATGACATGTTAATGATATTGAAGCATGATATGCTTGATGTGAATGCAATGTTGCATGAATAATGATGATGTGTGTGAAAAGGCTTTGAGAAAAGTGTTTTATAAAATGCATTAGTTTGTTGTTTCTTTTGAGCATACCTCACTCAGCATTTGTGCTTACGCTCTCTCTCTTGAACCAATAATGCAAATAATTGAGGTGTTAGTGGGCAGCAAGGAGGTTAAGAATCCAAGGGAAAGCTAAGCTCATGTATGGTGACTTTTTCACAACATTATTAGTTTTTGATATTTTGCAATGGGAACCTAGGATGTGTTTTTGGGAGAGGTTTTTGACTCCCTAATTGTGGCATGATGCCTTAAATGTTTTGGATATGTAAATGGCCATTTTGGTGCTTGCTTTGATGCTTTAATGGTTGTTTGGCTTGGTTATTAGGATGCAAGCCTATAAACTTGTGGATTTCCCTAATTGATGCCATGAATGAGTTTTAATGTTGCAAACATGTGCCTTATATGTATGATGACTTGTTGGCATGATTAGGAAGTCATTAGGTTGTGTTTGAGTGGTTAATTGTATGTTAAACCATCAAATTCTTCACTTTCTGGGCAGTCCGTATCGGAACGGGCACTAGTGTTTCGAAACGGGGGCCTGTAATGGCCTTCGTATATCAAAACGGATAGGGTCATCCCGAAACGCTTTTGCCACTGCCAAGCCCTGTTTCGATACAGGTCTCGAAACGAACCCACATTTCGGAACGGTCAACCCCTCTTCCGAAAAAGATGACCGTTGGACACTGATTTGAATGGTTTAAGGTTTGCAAGCTTTATGTTTTAGTCCTGAATTTTGTATTTGCAATTGCTTGAGTTTGAGATGTCCGTTTGAGGTGAAATTTGATAGGGAAGCATGTAATATGATTAATTTGATATTGGTAATTTAAAAATCAGCTAAGTCCTTCATCTTTCCAGAATTTACAAATTGGTCCCTAACTTTTGTATGTTGTGCAATTGAGTCCCTTGTTGCATTTCGATCGCTGAGTTTTTCAAGTATGTTTTTTCTCTAGGGTTCACTTAAGGTTAATGAGCATCTAGATAAGATTAAAAATAAAAAAAGGGTCGTTAATCAAGGTTGACTTTCGGGTTAACTTTGGTTTTCCCCGTGTAATCTTCGTAGTTCGGGTCAACCGTCTAGGCCGGGCTAAGGGGGTTACAAAGACTCAAGGTTTGGGGATTTAGGAAAGGTTTGAAACACCTTCCTAAGTCCGGAAGTAAGTATTGGCTAGATTGCTCTCATAGATGTAGTAATTGCCCCTAAAATGCTTTTACATGCTCATGGTTTGAGATTGATAAATTCCTACTATTTTTATGCATGTTTTATAGCATGAGATGATGCTCGAAATGATTTCATGAAGTAACATGTTACATGGTTGAGATTTGAGCTTTTGTTTTATGCATGGAAAATGTTTTGGTTTTGAAACGAGATGAGAATGTTTTGAGAATTGTTGCATGAAAAACAGTAGGTGAGATGACGTTTTGATATAATATATTGGCATAGATGTTGAGATACTTATCGGATATAATTGATCGATCAGTAGGATGAGAGTGCAATATAAACTAAAAATCCGTACATGCTCTTTGGTTAAGCCAAGGGAGAGAACCGATGATGGGCATTCCATCGGGTAGGACTTGGTGAAATATCCAAGCTTTGTGGCGATGAGAGATTCGTCCATGTGAGTACGGTGATGTGAGATTCCACCGAAAATTATGTTGCTAGACGTGTGAGTACGGTGATGGTAGATGCCACCGGAAGTGTCTAGTGAGATGTTCGTATATCCGAGTAATAATGAGATGTGAAATGCCAATACAAAATATAAAATAGTTTTTGATTCACATGTACCTTTGATGAAATGATTTATGCTATGAGAATTAGTTCATGGTGAGGGGGTTAACAAACACAACCATAATCGTTTACAAAAACATCATCATAAAAAAACTAAAGATAAACAATTTATGCCAAGGGAATAGGCAGAGGGGTCACTTGATGCAACCCTCCACACCAGGCTCTCGTCCAAGAGGTTGAACCACCCTTCGTTGGTGCAGCCGGCCGTCACTCGCTGAGCTCTCCAACACCTCACTCCGATCACTCTAAGTCTTCACTTCGCTGCCCCCAATTGCTTGATCGGTTGTACTTTATATAGGCGTGTATGGGAAAGAATGAGATAATCCTTTGCATTTGAATTTGAAATGATCAAGGGATAAGAGATAGAGCTCTATCCAATCATTTTAATATCTTATAAGCTCGGTGTGATAGCTTATCAGGCTAGGGATGACATTATCATGCCGATGTTGCATTGGCGTCCAAGCTTGGCACAACTTTGCCAACATCACTTGGCACCACCTTATCCGCTATTTTTTCATAAGTTGATCGATTCGCGAGCTTTTAGGAGCCTAGTACTTTCCTATTTTTTCGGGGTTCAACAATCTTTTTGCATGGCATCAAGTGTAATTCTCTGCCAACAAGTGCTTGGCACCGTTCGGTCCTTTTGTGCCAACATCACTTGGCATTCTTCTTGGCAATCCTAGTTGTGTTGCCTTCCTACGCCAAATCCTATGCTAAACCTGCAAAATAATCACAGAAACAACCCTTCACCCTGGCATAGACACAAATCCTAACTCTTTAAGTAAATTCATGATTTTAACATCATGATGTAACTAAATATGCCTAAAAACAAGCAAAAACATTATAAGATTGGCATTAATAATAGTACTTTTGGAGAGGTAACACACCCAAACCTAACTCATTGCTTTTCCTCAAGTAATGCAAAGAAAGAAAATAAAAATAGGGAAAAGGTTACCTCGACAAAATTTTGGTTGGTAATCCCAACAGATGCTGGCAAACAAAATTTAGCTCTATTTCTGTCCTCAATATCTCAGTGTAATTATCCCAAGCAGACAGTAATTCAAGACGCATCAATATAACTCTAGTCTAAGCTCATGAAGAGTTTATGATGTGTGGGCAATATGCATCAAGTATCCTTTTACTCCCTTAACCAATTTTACTTCCTAAACTCATATTCTTATTTCCATTTTCATTCATTTTTCCCTTCTTTACCGAGGGTCTCAGACGTTATCTTAAGCTTGCTTCGTGACACTGTTTAGCGTAAGTGATAAGAGGGAGCAAACCACGAATCCACACCTTAATCCAGACATCACTAGGCTTTCTCTTCAACTCATACTCTAGGGTTTTGGACTTAAGAACTAAAAGGGAGCAAACCATGAAGCCCTAAGTACTTATTATCCCTAGGTAGAGGAGAGTTCATTTCATTGCATTGGCAGAACATTGATGCCTTATTTTCTTTTACCCTGACATTCTTTCTTCTCTTTTTTTTTCAAAACTTAGCATAGTTTCAAAATGTCTAAGTTTGCTAGGGAACTAGATGCATACTATGTTTTTAAGTGTAAATTTCATTCCCTAAACTAGAGATCAATTGCCTAACAATCATGTCATACTATCCATATTGGCATGGCATGACAACTAAAGATTAAAATTTCCTCATTGGAAAAATACCTAGATCAAATAAAACTTGCCTAACACATGTTAACAAACTTCAAAATTAAATTGAGGCAAAATTTTCTTTTTTATTATGGTTTGGTATGCAACTATCTATATGACCTAAATGGCATATGATAACATAAATGTAAACATGAAATGCATGGCATAAATGTGAAGAAATGCACACCCCCAAACCCAAAATGTGCATTGTCCTCAATGTATGAAATAACACATACATACAAGAATAACATAAAAATAAAATTGCATGATCATGAATATGCAATAAAATGAAATGCAAAGAGCTTAGGAAGAAGATTACTCCCCTTCAGAAGAGGCTTCCTCCCATTTGGCATGGGCTTCTTCTTCTTTTTTGCACGAGTCTTTCTCATGGTTAGGCTCCCACGTTCAGAGGCCATTCTTTTCTTCCCTTTCTAGCCTTGTCTAGAGTGTCCAGAAGTTCTATATTTTATGCACATTCCTGCCTTCATTATTGTTATTCTTAAGCTTAGTTAGGCATAATTAGTTGCATATCATGCATTATAACAATATTTCTTCTTTTACCATGATTTTATTGAATATCTTATATTTGGTAGAGAAAATGTATTGTTTTAGTTAGTTTTCTATTTCAGGTGTTGGTTGTTGATCAGAGGAAGAGAGGACAAGAAAGAAGGGAGCAGAAGGAGTTGTACTGAAGCAGATCCAGTTGCTGCCAAAGACGCTGCCACTGCAGAATGCCGTCGCCAAGGACGCTGCAAATGCCGCCGAGACGAAAATACGCTGAAATAGTCAAGATGGGTCTTGTTTGATATAGGACATTTTTCTGAGTTCATTGAGCCCAATCTTGCATTTTTCTAAGGACTAGAGTGGTGTATAGAGCTGATTGAAGATCGATAAGCAAGGTGGCTTATACTTACTTGCTGAAGAAGTAAACATCCAAAGGAGTCCATATTTAAGTTAGAATTGAATGAAGCATTAAATATTAAATCTATTTTGTCATAAATGAAAACTTCTACTCCAAGGAGGACTTAACCTTAGGCCAAGCCCTATATATACCCATGTATGTGAGGGTATAGGGGCATTGAGATCGATAAAGAGAGATAGAGAGAGGGAGTCGGCTATGTTCTAAATTTCCTAGGGTTTAGGTTTTTGCTTGTAAAGTAGTTGTGAGAAACGGTTGTAAAGTTCGTGAGTTATTTTTCAATAAAATATTCAGAGTTTACTTAATCTATTGTTCTTCATTCTTTCAATCATTCTACACCAGCCGTTTGAGAGAATCCATTTGTCGGGCACGAAAGTGCAAGGCTCGCGAAAGGGTTAAGTACAGTCACAACGTGCTGAGGCATGACTAACTTGGTTCCACACCAGTCCACAAGTTTCAGCGGATAAAAGGGATTACCAACCGAGTCGACTAACTTGGTTCCACACTAGTCAACAAGTTAGCTCTCGAGCATCCTAACATAGGAATAGGAGGGATCACTGTCGACTATCCTGCCGAACTTGGAGTATCTGTCAGACTTGCCACCAGGACTTCTTTCCATTCCACCTGCCAAGACAGTACACCCCTGCAATGGCAGTAACCTGCTGCGGCCGCATGACAGGTTTGTAGCTGCCGCCCGCCATACTCTCAGAGGCAGCATATCGTGGCAGCGCAAAAATAACTTTACTTCTTCACAACGCAGTCAACACACTACTGAGTAGAAATAACCTGGCACATCCTTTCACTCTGATATCCCCTTCTTTAATTAAGTGTGTTCTTAGTTTTATTTCTTTAACCAAACCTGAAATTAATTGTGCATTTAAATTTCTTGTGCAGATACACACTCGAAGAAACTATTCCAATCCTCGTGGGACTCGACATCTTATATATTATAACTTGGCATAAGTGTGCACTTGCACTCTCACAAAAGGGGAACACCTACACGCCCTACAAGTTTTTGGCGTCGTTGTCGGGGATTGGCAATAGCGACTTCGTTTTGTTTTATGCACTCTTAATTTAATTGCATTTAAATTTTAGGTTTTTAACTTTTTCTTCTTTAGTATATATAAAATATTTCAGGTACGCTACAAGTCCAAGGGCATCACAATGTCGAGGAAAACTATACGGGAGCTGAAGTTTGAACATGAATAGCAGATGCTGCAGCAGCAGTTGCCGATGTGGCAGCATACAAGACAGCAAACGCCGCTGCCACAACAACAAAATTTTTCATGGTATGATCAAAATTTTCAAAAAAAAATTACCATAACAATTTTGCTGCAGAAACAAACATGCTAGGGCAAGGTGGTCAGCTTCAAGAGCAATCAAGAGAAACCACTCGAGAGCTGATGTGGGAAAATTCTTGCAATCTATGTGAGGGAAATCATGTGTTCGAAAATTGCCCTTTACGTTTTGGAGAAGACATGGACGAACCAAAATGGGACATGAGCAGTAGCCGCATCCGCAGCAAAAAGGATTGCAGAATCTGCTACCGCAACAGAATTTCTCATGGTACGATCAACAACCTCAAAATTTTTTTACTATGATAATTTTGCCGATGCAATAGTACACAAGCCCTGGCAATGCAGTCCTCCTCAAGAGCAATCAAATTCCTTAGAAGACACGTTTCAAACTTTCCTCGCGCTCACTCAAGACGTGTCAACCTCTATGGAGGCAAAACTCGCCAGGATGGATGCACTTTTGAGAAACTATGCCCCAATAAATGCTGGGGATAAACATAAAACCCCTGCCGCGGAACCCATGGATCACCGGCAATTGAGATCTAGGGATACTAATATCCCAAGGGAAATGGATGTAAGGGACTACCCCACACATGATGAACCCATGCAAGAAATTGACCAAGCAGGAATTGCGGAACTTGAACAGAGTAAGGCGGCGAAGACAACTAGTGAGGCCGACATAGAAATTGATGATGTCACATATGAAGCCTTAACAACCTTGCAAACCTCAGCAGCAGTCTCAATACCTATGCACGCCACGATAGAGGCCTCAGCAGCGCTGCTTGCCTCGGTAGAAATCTCGGCAACTATGGAATGTGTATATCAAGAGGAGACGATGATGGTAGATCTAAAGCCATCACAATCTCTATTGATGGAGATGTTCGAGGGACCTGAAGAACACCGTGTTATAGATGATGAAGCCCTTCAATTTGCCGAGTTTTCCTTGACCTGAACCACATTATGATAAACTACTGCCCTGACAGATAGCCGCCTGAACAGCTGCCTTGGCAGCAAAAGCCATCCTCCACCATAACAAATCAGGACAAAGATAAGGTAAGTACATGGTTTGTTAGTGATATATTTTTTATTAATCACATGTTCATGCCTTCGGGAAAAGAAACAAGGTGGAGAATTCGCATCGATTACAAGGGAACAAGGAAGAAAGACTCCCCCATAAGAATAGTCACTCGATGGAGGGTGCGGGTGGACTATAAGAAGTATCGGAAACGAACCCGCTGTAACATAATTTTAGTTTTTCCACATCTTTACCATTTTCTTTAGGAATAGATCTTAATAAGCTTAGGACCAAATTTTATTCGGTTATCTTATTTTTACTTAGTCCGTCTCACAACTACATATTTAGATTCAGACCCTACTATAAAAGGCAAGCCACCAAGAAAGATGAGGGGCAGACAAAGTATAGCTGCCCAAGCGGCAGAGACTACAACAAAAGAGACAGCCTAAGCCACCGATTCCCTTGATGAGGAGGTGTCTGATTCCTCCGATAATGCAGCCGACTGAGGAAACAAAGAAAAGAAAAGAGGCACGTGATAGCGGTCGAACCAGAGGATGAAAGGCCAGAGACCGAGCTGGAGCAACAACCAAAGAAACCCACTCCCATCAGAGTCCAGCCAGCTCGCGGCCAATAGCAGAGCCTCGCCGCCAAATCAGCCGCCGCCTAGTCCTCTCATCTTCCTCCAAGTCCACCGAGTTAAAAGACAACTCGGACAACTTCTAGGACCATTACTTTCTCTCTTTTTTTTGCTTTATTTTATGTTTTTCTGTTTAGATTTTATTTTTTCTAAGGAATTGAGGGCAATGCCCGCCTTGAGTTTGGGGGGGGGGGGGTTAGTCCTCATGTTATTTTGTTAAGCATGTAGTTGCACATAGTTGCATTGTAAATCCTGCCTAGTACTTAATGAAAATTGGAAATCTAGGTTAAATAACTTGTGCCTATGATAGTTATCCGATTCTACTTTCGCACCACACTTAAAATTGAACGTAATCTTGGGAAGAAGCATGAAAAACACCTTAGAATTTTTTTTAGTTGCCAAGCTTTTATTACACTTCTGTTAAGTGTTGAATATTTTTTGAGTTCTAAGTGTACATTGCCTGCTTAAACTTAATGAAAATTCTTATATTGGATGTAGGTATGCCGCCGAGGCAGCAAAGGGTAGCAAAGTAAAAAAACAATGCTGCCACGACCGCAAAAACAAAGAAAAGGCTGAATGCCCTAGAGGTGCCCGGAAAAGGCTCTAGGAAGGATCATGAGCAAGGACACTTCGCTGCTATCAAAGTCCATGTATATGAAATTCTTTGAAGTGACGGACAAATTAGCTTGAGTGAATGAAAGCCTTCACGGGATGACTCTACTCAAAGGGATCAGAGTTTCGTAGTATGCTCCTATCTTAGCTTCAGACCTAGAGAGTAGTTGTGATGAGCTAAAGCCCTTAAAAGCCATGATCCGAAAAAGGAAGAAAAGAAGTGCTTAATTGTGCTGCCAAAGCAGCAACTCTATATCCTTTTTCTTTAACTTTTACAGCATTCTTTGTTTACTTAGTATATTTAGCATATTCAGCATGTACACAGACCTGCACACACTGCACTGGCACTAGAATTAAAATTCTAAGTTATTTCATGTTATTCCCTCTCACTAAACTAATATAGGTGTCACGGCCTTGATGTATGAAACCAAGTTAAAAACTAGGTTTTCTTTTTTATATATGTACAAGGTCAGCTTTATTAGTTAGGTTGCATTGCTTGAGGACAAGCAATAGTTCGAGTTTGGGGGTGTGTAAAGTGTCCAGAAGTTCTATATTTTATGCACATTTCTGCCCTCATTATTGCTATTCTTAAGCTTAGTTAGGCATAATTAGCTTCATATCAAGCATTATAACAATATTTCTTCTTTTACCACGCTTTTATTGAATATCTTATATTTGGTAGAGAAAAGGTATTGTTTTAGTTAGTTTTCTATTTTCAGGTGTTCGTTGCTGATCAGAGGAAGAGATGATAGGAAAGCAGGGAGCAGAAGGAGCTGTACTGAAGCAGATCCAGTTGCTGCCAAAGACAACGCCACTGCAGAATGCCACCGCCAAGGACGCCACCGCCGCAGAATGTCGCCCAGATGAAAATACGCTGACATAGTCAAGATGGGTCTCGTTTGATAGAGGACATTTTTTCTGAGTCCATTGAGCCCAATCTTGCATTTTTCTGAGGCCCAGAGCGGTGTATAGAGCTGATTGAAGATCGATAAGCAAGGTGGCTTATACTTACTTGCTGAAGAAGTAAACATCCAAAGGAATCCATATTTAAGTTAGAATTGAAATAAGCATTAAATATTAAATCTATTTTATCATCAATGAAGACTTCTACTCCAAGGAGGACTTAACCTTAGGCCAAGACCTATATATACCCATGTATGTGAGGGTATAGAGGCATAGAGATCGATAGAGAGAGATAGAGAAAGGGAGTCGGCTATGTTCTAAATTTCCTAGGGTTTAGGAGTTTGCTTGTAAAGTAGTTGTGAGAAACGGTTGTAAAGTTCGTGAGTTATTTTTCAATAAAATATTTTGAGTTTACTTAATCTATTGTTCTTCATTCTTTCAATCATTCTACACAAGTCGTTTCAGAGAATCCATTTGTCGGGCACAAAAGTGTAAGGCTCACGAAAGGGTTAAGTACGGTCACAACGTGCTGAGGCGTGACTAACTTGGTTCCACACCAGTCCACAAGTTTCAACGCTAAAAGGGATTACAAACCGAGTTGACTAACTTGGTTTCACACTAGTCCACAAGTTAGCTCTCGAGCATCCTAACCTAGAAATATGAGAGATCATTATCGACTATCCTGTCGAACTTGGAGTATATGTAAGACTTGCCGCCAGGACTTCTTTCCATTCCACTTGCTGAGACAGTACACCCCTGTAGTGGCAGTAACCTGCTGCGGCCGCATGACAAGGTCGTAGCTGCCGCCCGCCATACCCGTCGAGGCAACATGTCGTGGCAGTGCAAAAATAACTTTACTTCTTCACAACGCAGTCAGCACACTACTGAGCAGCAATAACCTGGCCCATCCTATCACTATGATCTCCCCTTCTTAATTAATTGTGTTTTTAGTTTTATTTCTTTAACCAAACATGAAATTAATTGTGCATTTAAATTTCTTGTGCAGATACACACTCGAAGAAACTATTCCAATCCTCGTGGGATTCAACATCTTATATACTATAACTTGGCAGGAGTGTGCACTTGCGCTCTCACAAAAAGGGAACACCTACACGCCCTACACCTTGTTTGGAGGCGGCAGTGGAAGCTCCAATGTCCTCCTATTTTTTGGCAGGTTCAACTGACGGTGTTATTGGCTTAGCTTTGGGAGTCTTGGCAAGGGTTTCCTCTGGTTCAGTTGAGGAATCAGTGCTGGAAAATTCAACTTGCATCGAGGACATATGAACTGTGGCATTGGATTTGGAACTGGTTGGACTGGCTAGACTAGCTGGCATGGTCAGACTAACTGGAATGGCAGGACCGACTGGCATGGAATCGCCATTGGCAGAGGGCTCAGCAAAGAAAACTGGGAATGTTAGCACAACTTTATGGGATAGTTTGACAAGCACCTCTATGATAATAACGTCCCTTTCTTTTGTATAGTGCCTCATCTTAGCGTTAAGGTCATCGGCTGCCACCAGCTTTTAGAGAATAACCTCCTCGCGATAGTGAACTTGGGACGGGACGGCCAACGAACTGGTTGGAATGATCTCTGGCACTTGCTTGGCTTCGCCTTTAGCTTCGGTTTTGGTGTGGCAGTTTTTGTCTTTACTTTGGCTCAAAAGTCGTGAGATTTTCCATATGGTAGCCGTAATTGTCATCCCTTTTATTATCTGGCCTCGATCTTCATCAATACTAGGTTCATCATGGCCCATGCAAATGTTAGAAATAAGCAAAGGGAAAAAATAAAATGTCTTTACCTTTCGCAACACATTTATAAGTCTCATTGATGATGAATTTGCCAATGTTGATCTTGCATCCTTTGATGATGGAGTGCAACAAATCAGTCGTTCTTTTGAGATGGTCTCATTGTGAGATGTAGGCAACATATTTGCCTTGATGAAATGATTCCAGCCTCACATTGGTGACTTCAATGTCAGCCGTTTCATCGCCTGGTGTCCCTTTGATGAAACGATCCATGTCATGCTAGGCTCACGCAGTTCTGCCATCAGCTTCTTTCTCTTGGCAGCATTCATGGAGTCGGCATACTCCTTGTGTTTATCCTCCATATCCCCTAACTTAAACATGGCAATAACGAGATGAGGCTTTGGACGGTTTGGACAAATGAAGAAGAGAAAATATGGATCCTACTTTCTTTCTTGATAAAAGGGAGAAGTGAAAGAGATTTTGTTTATTTGAACGGCTAGGGTAGGTAAAAAGTAAAGAGTTAAGTGTTAATAGGGTTTAATTAAAGAAGTCAAATTAATAAGGGTTGAGGATGGAAAATAAAAAAGATTTAATTTGATAAGGGGTTAAGTGACAATGGTGATGTGATAAGGTTGTAAGTGATAGGATATGGTTAAAGTGATAAAGGTTATATGATAAGGTTGTAAGTGATAGGATAAGGTTAAATTGATTTAGGGTTAAGATATTTAAATTGAATTTAAATTCAACATAAATATTGGACGAGTAGGGTTAAAATTTAAAGATAAATAATCTCTCTCTTCAATGGGCCAAATTTAATCAAGCTAGGGTAAATTCTTCTTCCAAAATTCCAATTCAACGTATGCTAAGTGATAAGTGCCCAAAATTCATATATTTTTAGCCCTTTTACATGGCAATTATCACTCAACCTACACCCATTTAAGCTGCATTATGGCCCTTCATGCATTAATTTCACCATTTATGCCTTTGATCCTTATACTTTGTTTATTCTATGAAGCATGTATTGTTTGATGCATGTTTGGTTCTTTTGCAGATTTGCATACCGCCAGGGCAGGAAATGTTGTGAGGGCACTGAAGAACAATGAAGGATAAGGCAGAACCAGCTAGTGACAGAACATAATTGAGCCAAGCCACAACTGACAGCTTCTACTGAGGGAAGCTGATGAAGCCTTGTAGAGCAGAACCAGTCATAGACTCATGCCGAGGCAGCTTAATCCTATGTTACAGCAGTGTACTATTCTACCGGTCGGAGGGAAAAATAGGCAAAGTGGTAGCCGATTCGTAGAGCTTTAAATGTCAGATTTTTCTACACACTTTGCGTGGTAGTTAGAGCTCAAGAAGAAGACGTAAACATTGAAGGAAGGATAAAGTTGGACTTTTGGCCAAAAGTGAATAATGTATTAAATTAAAGAGATTCACCTCTTTAATAAAGTTAATTCCAAGTCCAACTTAACTTCATCTCCAAGAAGGATTTGTGCCTACACCTTCCCCTATATAAAATAGGCTTGCCACCATCATCAAGGGACGTGGTGAAAAGAGACGAGAGAGCTTAGGATTTAGATTGTGTTTCTTTCCATTCATTATGTTCTAATTTTCCTTAGGGTTAGGATTAGTTTGTTTAGTAGTTGTGTGAAGACTATTGTACTTTGTTTAAGTTCTTAATACAGATAAGTTAAGGTTTGCTTATTCTTGGCTTTAATCATTCTTGCATACTTATCGAGAGAGAGTTTGTGAGATTATCTATTTGTTCAATATCGAGAGAGTGGAACTCATGAAACGATTAAGCACGGTTTTCATCCCACAAGGTGTTAACTAACTCGACATAGAGATATGTTAAGAGTTTCAGCGGCTAAGAGAAGCATGTGATTGGTTGGTGTTTATCTTTGGTTTACGCCGAGAGGTATGGACAAAGTTCAGCCATCAAAAGTGTTCTGAGCTTAGAGATAAGGATGAGTCATTCAAGGACGCTTTGCCGAAACTTAACAGCATCTGCCCAAGAGCAAGAGATTGTCGCAGCAGAGACTCAACCTTTGCGGCCGCGATAGAGATAAGGAGGAGTCATTCAAGGACGCTTTATTTTTTAGTTTATTTATTTTTTGTTCTACTACTAATATAACTTGGTTTTGTTTTTGTGCATGACCAGAGCGAACCCAAGCAGCCCATTGCGAGACTTAGATCTAGAAATCGAATGCACTTACCTAAAGCTTAGACGAAAGATTGTAGCCGCAATGCAGGAACCTGAAGGCCAAGGCCGAGGTCGAGGAAAAAAGCAAGGTGCCCCGACAAATAATACCATTGGGAAGCCACCTGCCGGCGGGCAATAGAATATCCCTGCAGGCAATGGAGACAACCCGCCATTGTACTTCACGCCTATACGAAACCCAACTGTCCAAGACTACCTTGAAGAAGACCTGAACGGGCTAAATCTTGGAGTTTTTATCCCAGAAATAAAGGCCGCCCACTTTGAACTGAAGCTCGTGATGTTTAACATGATTAATACCATGGGGAAATTCAGCGGCTCAACAACTGAAGATGCCAGAAAGCACCTCAAATCCTTCCTCCATATTTGAAATTCGTTTAAAATACAGGGAGAACATGAGGACGTTTTGAGATTAAAATTGTTCCCCTATTACTGAGGGATAGGAAAAAAACCTATATCAACAGTATTCCAGCAAGATCAATTGGATCTTGGAGTGATTTTTGTCGTGATTTCTTAGCATGTTTTAATCCTACAAATTTAGCTGATAAATTGCGTAACAAAATCACTTCCTTGCGACAGGGTGACGACGAATCCATGCAAGAGGCTTGAGAGCGATATAGAGAGTTGTTACACAAATGCCCCTTGCACGGATTCCCATTATGGATGTAGGTGACCATGTTCTATAACGCTATCAACGTGGGAACTAGGACGATGCTCGATGCCTCAACAAATGGCATACTCCTAGACAAAGAACTAGAAGAAGCAATGGATATTCTGAATAGGACAGCAAAGAACGACTATCAGTTCCCAACGGCCAGACGATGGGGGATCCGACGCCAACCCATAGTAAATGAAATAGGGTCATCAAACTCAACTTCATCTCAAATTGCCACCTTGACAAAGCTGGTCGTGAACATGCAATCACAAAACAATCACCAGGAGGTCAAGGCAATGGATTTATTTTTTGAAAACTGTGGAGGTAACCATGTTTCTTCTGAATGCCCGAAGAACCCAGAATCGGCTTGCTATGTTGGAAACTTTAATAAGAACAACAACATGTCCAACAACTACAACTCAACCTAGAAAAAGCACCCCAACTTCTCCTAGAGAAACCCTAATAATGCCCTTAACACGTAGAATCAGAATACTCCAATAGTTGGATTCCATCAAAACATGCCACGGCAGAACATGCCGCCACAACAGCCAATGCAGTCCAGTTCTTTAGAAGACACTCTTCATGCTTTTATGACTCAGACTAGTGCATATATGGCCAACACTGGCAAGTTCATAAAAAAGAATGAATTTTTTAGGGACATGACAAAGATGAGGCTGCAGAACAATGAGGCAACGTTGAAATCCCTGGAAACACAAGTGGGGCAGATCGCCCAGATTCTGAACACTATGCCAGAAGAAGGTTTTCTCAACGACACTAAAACCCTAAAGGGAAATCGCATGAACAGGGCAAAGTCGTAACAACTAGGAGTGGTATCCAACTTGAGAGACCTCAGGACAAGTAGCCAGCATAGGAGAAACCAAAGGAGTCAACTGTCACAACACAGTCCAAAGACAACGAGGCCGCGTTAGCAACCAAGAACAATGTTGCGTCGGCAGAACCTGTAGCAGCACCCATGACAGAACCCAGGGACAGCCTATCAACTCCACCATTCCCACAAAGGCTGAAACAACGAAAGCAAGAGTGCCAGTTTAAGAAGTTCATGGACATCCTAAAATAGGTAAACATTAATCTACCTTTGGTTGAGGCAAACAAGGAGATTCCAAACATTGCCAAATTCCTCAAAGACATCATATCAAAACGGAAAAGGATTGGGGAATTCAAAATGATGGTCGTAACAGAGGAATCCATGGCCGCACTACATAACCGAGCTCCACCCAAGCTACAAGATCTCGAAAGCTTTCTCATACCATGTGCAATAGGGAATCACTATGAGGGGAGGGCACTCTGTGACCTAGGAGCAAGCATAAACATCATACCTAAGTTAGTCTTCCAAAAATTGGGGATTGGGACGGTCAGGCCTACAACTATAATGCTACAGCTTGCTGATAGATCCTATGTGCAACCTGAAGGGAAATTGATGATATGCTGGTAAAAGTGAATAAACTTATTTTCACCACTGATTTTCTAATTCTAGATTGCGATGCAGATGAAAAAGCTCCACTCATTATGGGACAACCATTCCTGGCTACCATGAGGACGGTAATCGATGTTGAAAAGGGAAAGCTAACAATAAGAATCAACGACGAGCATGTGAAACTTCATGTATTAAACACAAGGAAACATGTCCCGGCATAGAAGTTGCACAATGCCGCATGAAACACAGTGGACCATGCTAGGACAACTACCGCGACACTCTAACAGGCACTACAAAAAAATGTACATATACCGACACCAATTTATACCGACGGACAAAAAGCATCGGTATAAACATCATATACTGACGGAAAATAGCACTGTCAGTATAGGATTAAAATATACCGACAAATAATATGAGCCGTCGGTATAGGTTAGCCATATAGCAACGGTTTTGTTCTGTGCGTCGGTATAGGTTAACCATATAGCGACGGTTTCGTTCTGTGCGTCGGTATAGAAATAGGGTTTACCGACGATAAATATTATTTGTCGGTATAGAGTGTAAGTAAATTATATACCAACGGAATATCGTGCTGTTGGTATAGGTACGTTTAAAATGTTGGATTTATTTAAAAATAAAAAAAGAACGAAACATAAAATACCCAAAAAAAATTAAAATCACTAATCCCCATTCTCTCCCCCTTTGCTCAATCGCTTCTTCTCTGCTCCTTCACGGTTGTTCAAGTCAGCGTTGCACCGGCCACCAGGTAATCATCTTATTTCTTTCTTTTCTTCACTGCTCCTTCCCCGTTCTTCTCTGCTGGTAATTTGTCTTCTCTCCTTGGTCTCTTCCAATAGAATATCAAATCAAGGTTTTGTTTCTCTGATTTTCTTTCAATTTTATTATCAACAAAAACGTTTAATTAAGGAAAAAATGATGATGGATTCCAAAATTTGTATGCAGAATTTACATTTTGAAGAAGAGAAAAGGCTTCCCTCGTTTCATTATAAATCTCGTAATGATTTTTGTAATGATTTTTGTTCTCTGCAGCTATGCAAAGCCGTGGATGGATCTTGATACTGGCAATTCATTTTGCCTATTCTTCCCTTACTCTCCAAAGCATTTGGTTCGCACCGCACCCGAGTTGAAGGACATGAAACCGTATATTTATGTTTCCGTCAATGCTTCAATGAAAGAACACAACCATGTTTCTGGATCCACATCTGCACTTTTTGTTGGGGGATTTTCCATAGTGCAAATGGGAAAGGTAATTGGTTGATGATTTATATTATTTGTTCATTAAATAAGGAATACTTATCTTGATTTCATGGACTCTTCTATATGTTCGTATGTTGTAACAAGTTTTTCTCAATTAAACATGAATAAGGATCATGGACAACTTTCTAAATGTTTTCTGTGTTCAGGATACGACACAGTTGAATCTGACACCAGACTCTAACAAGACTGTCATAACCATCTTGGGAAATACAGGTAAAATGACTCGGGCACACAGTCTCTTTCTGTGCATCTCCTCGCCTCCTTACCGTTGCCTCCTCCATTGTTTTTACTTATTTTATACAAACGAGGAGTGGAAATTATTCGAGTTTCATTATACACCCCGAGACTTAGCATATAAAGGTTCTAATGAGTGTATTAAAGTAATTAATGCACCTGAATAAAGAAAGATAGGATGGTTGGGGTGGTAGGGATGAGGAAGAAGCAATTCTCTGATAATAACTGGATTTTTAAGCTTTAGAAAATTATAAGGTACATATTAGCTTGTTGGCCATTTTTTTATTAAAAAAATATTACCGAAGCATAAAAGGATTTACAAAAGCTTTCTCGTAAGTCAATATATGTTAGGACCTATATTTTCCAAGTGAATCCCCATGGCCAATTGATGGATGATTGCAACTGTGAAGCATTCATGTGTCATTTTTCGGTTTCGACAATTAGAACTTATAGAAGTTCTGTATTTTCTAGCTTTTAGAAAAGGTCTGAAAGTTTCTGTTTTTCAACTTTTACTGTTGTTCATATAGAGTAAGTTGGGGTAAATTAACGTGTCATCGTGCTGATACTAACTTTGGGATAGGTTCCTATACTTGAATTGTAATAATCTAGAAGTCATGTTTATTACAACCCCCTGCTAATCTATGAGCATTTCCCCAGCAGCTTGAGCATGCTTTGAACACATGACTTTTCTAGAACGTGTCTGAAAGCCTGAAAGGGTTGCCATTAAACATCATGTTAGAATAATCTGGATTGAAATTAAACATCTGGTTTGAATGTCTCAGTTCCTATACTTTGAATCATAGTGTTGATAGGAAGTCTATTATTTCAACTAATGTGGTCTGTTTCTATCAGCTGCTATGTCGTTTCGAGTCAATGGAGCAGCATTCTGCAATGATGTCGGACTTGAGCCAGCGGATTCTTCCACCAAATTTCCTTTCAGAAAGTCCAAAGGAAGCTGCCTTTTGTCTTTGGCTACTTCATCCTGAACCCCTGTCTCTTCCAACAACTAGGTATCAGTGAATCTATTATTACCAGTCATCATCTGCAGTAACTACTAATTTCATAGCATTTTTATTTAATCTAAGCTGTCATTTTGTATTTTAAATTATTAAGAATCATATAAATACTAAAATGCAAGAAAAAAAAAAGCCAGTTAGAAGTTACAATGGGTTGTAAAACTCACTAGTTTGTTCTCTCCGTTTCTAGCATGCACATAAATAATTGTTTTTACTGTCATTTTCTGGCCTCCTAAATAAAGTGATGTTATTACAAATTTTAAGTTCTTGTATTGTACTTCATTTTTGTTAGTATGTAGGTTATATTGCCTACTGAAATGAATGAATATTTAATTTTAAGTTCTTGTATTGTACTTCATTTTTTATTGTACTTCATTTTTGTTGGTATATAGGATGTATTGGTCTAGACCAGTCAAAGTTAGTACCTGATGCTGGTAGTGCTTCAGCACCAGTCAATTGTATCAGTCCATCCTTACCTTCAACAACTCAACAAAATACAAGTGGAAATGATGCTGGTAGACAATAGAGGGTGATCTTCAATTATTTCTAGCTTTTATTATGTAAGTTATTAAGAAACAAAAATATTTGTTTGCATATTACTTTTGTTTGTACTAAACTCGTAGGTACTTGTTTTATTGATTATGTATTACATACATTTTTTATTCGAACATTAAATCTAATATTTTCCCTTTAAAATGAAATTATTTTTGTTATAGTAGTTTTAGTAATTTTAATATTTAAAATAAAAAAAATATTAAATAAAAATAATGGAATATATTAATAATTATTTAATATTTAAAAAAACAAAAAATACCAATTAAATCTATACCGACGGACAAAACTGTCAGTAAAAGATAACCGCTAGGAGCTATACCGATGGACAAACTGTCATTATAGATAACAGCTATACCAACGGACTAAACCGTTGGTATAGATCTATACCCCTATACCGACGGACAAACCATCATTATAGATAACAGCTATACCAACGGACACAACCGTTGGTATAGATCTATACCCCTATACCGACGGACAAACCGTCATTATAGATAACAACTATACCAACGGACAAAACCGTTGGTATAGCTATTCTGAGCCTATACCGACGGACAAAATGCGTCGGAATATATACCCTAATTTGTCGGGGTAGTCCACACCTGTACCTACGGCTATGTCCGTCGGTATAGGTTCAGAATACCTATACCGACGGTTTTGTCCGTCGGTATTATTCTATACCGACAAGCGTATTACTGACGGCATTTTGTCTGTCGGAATTTCCCTTTTGTCCGTCGGTAAAAGTGTTTAGGGTATATACTGACGGATATTTGGTGTTTTACCGACAAATTTGTGTCCGTCGGTATATGTCACTTTTTTTGTAGTGAGGAAATCCTGAACACGAACTGCTATCCCATTCAGGATCACATATCATGCGAGATAAGAAAGAATACACTCTAGGAGATGCATTCACATGCACTCCTCTAGTGCAATAATCTCTTTCTCACTCTATATTTTATTTTATTTTTTAGTTTCAGTTATTTTAAATTTTCTATTTTTTTAGGAATAAAAATTTTACTCTATTGTTTATTTTTAGATGGAGATCAAGAAAGGAAGAGGAGATGAACAAACGACTAGAAGAAAGAATCATTAGTTGTCGCCGCATTAATTGGCCAATGAGCCGCAACGGCTAGTTTTAACGAGCATGAACCGCAATGGGCAGAAAACATATAGAAAAGACTAGAAATTGTCGCGGACGAGGTATGCGCTCCAACGAAATTATGTGCCGAAACTCTATATAAAGGCCACTATTCTCCATTATTCTTCACTTTAACATTCTCTTCTATTGCCTTAAAATCTCCAAAGCATAGTACTTTCTTTTACTCTCGAACAACTACTCTCAACTCTTCTCAACTTTTAGATGGAAATCCGAGGTGAAACTTCCAGCACTGTCACGTCACAGACTTACACCTGTTTCGCACCACTGGGGTAGGAAGGTGATTCAAGAAATACTTCATCTCTTGGAAAGTGTGGCAAGAACGTGGATTCCAAGCTTCTAACGAACCCCAATTACGGCATCAACCACTATTTGTTCAACAAGATCAATCATCAGACGTGGCAAATACTCTGCCTTTAACCTTCCCGGGCCAATATCACCATAGTCCGAGAATTTTATACCCACAAGCCTAGTGACAATACGCTTTTCGTGTACGTGGGGGGAGGCCAACCGGGTTGATGTCGACGCAATTAACCAATTCTACGGCCTGCACATTGAAAGGGACAAACACGCGGAAGTCTTGGAGGCGCTCACAGAAGAAGATTACCAATGAATTAAAGAAGAGCTATGTTATGCTTGTACGGCATGGAGGCCGAGGCACACTAAGGATTTGTCCAACGGTGGAGCCTAAGACCTGAAGCAAAGCTATGGAACAAATTCATCCGCCACCGCCCCATGCCGACCTCACACAACACTGCCATCGATCAGCCCAGGCTCGCTCTAATCCATTCAATTATGCATAACCATAAAATTAATGTTGGTAATCTTATTTTTCGGGAAATTTACAAGTGCGCATAGAAGGACAAGGGGTCGCTCTACTTTCCATCGCTTATCACTTGCCTTTGCACGAAGAAAGAGGTCCCCGTCGATGAGGCCGATGAATTCACATCGCAACGAAATGAATGGGACCAAGAGGCCTACTGCAGGCTAATGAATATCACAGAAGTCGATCTTGTCCAGGCAACGCCAATGCAAGGCAATTTTGGGGCAGCAACCTCGGCAACTATCCAAGAGACGCCCTAGACACACGCCTCGGCCGCAACAGACCTTCAGCAAATTCTGCAGAAGCTAGAGGAAATGGACCAATGCCAACAAATTTTTATGGCGTACACGAGGGAACTTCATACCTCAATGATCCAGCTGGTCCAGAAGAGGTTCCCGGACCATACGGTCCAGTTTCTATCCTTCTCTTTCATTCTCAACGCCGCCGCCGCCCCTGAGCACCAAGAAGAAACAAGTCTTGCTGCTGCCATAGCCCCAGCATCGCACATACCTATTGTCGTAGACTCTGACACTCCATCTACCGCAGCACGTAAAGGCAAGTGCAAGGCTGGTTTGGACACACCTACTGGATCTCCATACCATGTCGCCTCATGTTGGTCTGACACTGCTCATTCTTTCAGCCAGGTCTTTGAGGAACTAAAACGCAAGGCATCAACTAAGGATGAAATATGCCCAAACTTCGAAGATGAAGAGGTTACTGCCTCGGCAGCAGAGCCCACCCTACCATAACGCATCCAGCCACCCCGAGAATCCAAACGAGTCAAGCACATGGCATCAAAACCAAATAGGCTGATCTTACAGAGCAACATTGATGAGGAAGATGAATCTTTAAATCACCATCCATTTAAATTCCTCTTCTTTATGCTGTTTATTTTTAATGCCCTTATTTTTTTGCTAATTTTGCCTATCTTATTGTATGCAATGTAAGCATTGAGGGCAATGCTTGATTCAAGTTTGGGGGTGTAGGTTTGGTTTCCACGGCAAGGCCATACCACGACATTCTAATATAATTGCCATGTAGTTCTGTTTCTTACTTGTCCAAAATTTTTACTACATTGCCTTAACCGAATTTTGCTTATGCCACGACAATACTTTCTATCAATTGCCTTAGTTTAATTTTAATTAAATCTTCTTACTTGGCAATAGAACTCTCTCTTCTTACCATTGTTTAGAACTGTTTAGAGCCTTTAATTTTAAGATGCTTAAGGAAGACAACTTAGGATCATACTATGAGATTAGAACTTTAAAAACACCCTTGTGACTTGTATGATTTAAGGAGTTCTAGTAAACTTAGGACATAGACTTACTTAGAAAGAAAATTTTGGGTAAAACATTAAAGGTGCCTAACACTGGTTCTAGCTTAAAGAAGCCCTAGAGGTGCCCGAAACTGGCTCTAGTAGGTTAGAATGCTTAAAAAATACCCAAGTTAAGCAGTTTAATGCTTAAGTGTTTAGAACCCGGATAATCATCTTGTTCACAATGCATGCAGACACTCACAAATCTTATAGTTTGATTCCAGTGAATTCCTAAGGCATCCAAAGACTTAAGGGTCGAGCATTCTTTGACATGGTTTGAAGAGAGAATGAAAAGTAAGACCAAGGAGATGATTTATAAAAATTAAGGTTTGGCAATTGATGGTTTGCATTGCTTGAGGACAAGCAATAGTTCGAGCTTAGGGGTGTGATAAGTGCCCAAAAGTCCTATAATATTACCCCTTTTACATGGCAATTATCACTCAACCTACACCCATTTGAGAAGCATTATGGCCCTTTATGCAATAATTTCATCATTTATGCCTTTGATCATTATATTTTGTTTAAACTATGAAAAAGGTGCTTATCGATGCATGTTTGGTGCTTTTTCAGATTTGCATGCCGCTGGGGCAGGCAATGTTGTGAGGGCACTGAAGAACAAGGAAGGATAAGAATGAACCAGCTAGTGACTGACCCTGATTGAGCCAATCCACAACTGACAACTTCTATTGAGGGAAGTTGATGAAGCCTTGTAGAGTAGAACCAGTCACATACTCATGTCGAGATAGCAGAATCCTATGTCGCGGTAGTGTACTACTCTACCGACCAGAGGGCAAAATAGGCAAAGTAGTAGCCGATTTGTAGAGCTTTAAATGTCGTATTTTTCTACACACTTTGCGTGGCAGTTGGAACTCAAGAAGAAGACAAAAGCATGGAAGGAAGGATAAAGTTGGACTTTTGGCCAAAAGTGAATAATGTATTAAATTAAAGAGATTCGCCTCTTTAATAATGTTAAGTCCAAGTCCAACTTAACTTCCTCTCTAAGAAGGATTTGTGCCTACACCTTCCCTTACATAAAGGAGGCTTGCCACCATCATCAAGGGGCGTGGTGAAGAGAGACGAGAGAGCTTAGGATTTAGATTGTGTTTCTTTCCATTCATTATGTTCTAATTTTCCTTAGGGTTAGGATTAGTTTGTTTAGTAGTCAATGTGAAGACTATCGTACTTTGTTTAAGTTCTTAATGCAAATAAGTTAAGGTTTGCTTATTCTTGGCATTAATCATTCTTGCATACTTATCGAGAGAGAGTTTGTGAGATTATATATTTGTTCAATATCGAGAGAGTTGAACTCACGAAACAATTAAGCATGATTTTCATCCCACGAGGTGTTAACTAATTCATCCTAGAGATAGGTTAAGAGTTTTAGCGGCTAAGAGAAGCGTGTGATTGATAGGTGTTTGTCTTTGGTTTACGCCGAGAGGTATGGTCAAATTTCAGCCATCAACAGTGTTCTGAGCTTAGAGATAAGGAGGAATCATTCAAGGACGCTTTGCCGAACCTTAACAGCATCTGCCCAAGAGCAAGAGATTGTCGCGACAGAGACTCAACCTTTGCGGCTGCGGCATGGAATTAGGTTATTGCCACGGCAGTTTTGTGTTTCTGCATTCAAGAACGAAGACAAGTCAATAGGATTCCATGCTACGACACATTCTAATTTGGCCCATTTTCTCAACTTGATTTTCTCTTTACTTTATTTTCTGGCTTATTTTAGTTTTAGTATTTTCGTTTATTCAAACAACCCAACTCATTTGTGTTTTTTCTTTAATTGTTTTGCAGTGCGAGGAAGTAAGACCAAAAGGCTAGCTTAATCCTTATGGAGACGATACTCGATATACTTATCATTATATTACTTAAGACGTGTACACTTGCACTATTGCGGGGCACTTTTACGCGAGCATCACTAAGCCTTTATGCTAGCATTGCTCCTGGCACACTGGATTGTCTCATTCTGGCAACTCTTCATGCCAATTTGTTGCCCTGGCACACTGTCTGTCACATAAATCTACACATGTCTGAATCTTCTGATCTCTAATCATTTCATGCCAAGTCCCTGCCTTGTCATTATACATGTCATACTCAATCTGCACATACTCAAAGTAAACCTTTCAACACAGCAAAGGAATAAAAATGAAAATTAAAAGAAAGAAAAAAAATACTAGAAATACTAAAACCTAAAAACAAAGAAAAACAACTAACCTAATATTTACAAAGATTCAAACTTGTTGGAGATGTTACGGTACCTCTGCCAAGAGGATAACCTCTTTGGCATTCTTCTATTAGAATAACCAATGTAGAAGGCCGAAGAATTTCTTGCCTTTGATCATGCAAAATTCTCAATTGCATAACGAAAGGGAATATTTTACCATGGTGTCTTTAAACAACCACCTTAGAAAACTGAAGAATCGCTTTGTTGTTGAGGCATAGTCATCCTCATCTTGTTCTAGAATCTTTATAAAATCTTCAGTTTTGAACAACAACATCTTTGGCATTGTTGTTACTGCAAAATTTTCTTGTTTCAGTTCTTCATTCTCATCCATTTGGCATCCACTTTTCCTTCCAGCAACAAGCCATTTGATCACACCTCGCTTCATGACATCACCTCCGATCAAAATTGATATTATTTGTCGTTCAATTGTTTTGCCATCTCACTTTTGATTGATGGCATCAGCTTTCATTCCTTGGCATTTCAATGCTAGGTTCTCCTCCAAAATGGATTCCATTAGCCCAACTACATGGCATTCAATTTTATCTATACATTTAAGAGCGTTAAAAATATCAACAGTAATACCTTCTTATCTTACCGACGTAGGGTTGGCAAATGGTGGCTCCACTGGTTTTGTCGTGGTGATGTTGGCATCTGACTGCTGTCTGGCATCGGATAGTGGTCTGGCATTAGATAGTGGTTTGGCATCATCAACATCTGCCTCTTCTTTCTCTACTTAAATGGGTTCACCTTCTGGCGTTGATTTCTTTTCCTAGCAAAAAATCGGCTTCTTTGCATGTGTTTCGTTCTCATCTTGTTTGCCACTCCAAGGAGCAACAACTTGGCATTGTTATTTCCTTTTTTGTCAAGCATCCTTTGTTTCACTTGGCACGTTGTTCAAGATTTTCAAAATCAATTTTGTGTGATTTTCAACTTTTTTGCATGTTTCTTCAATCTCTTGACGATGAGCATCCATCCTAGTTGTCATAGCCTCCATTGAGCGTAAGTTCTCTTACCAAGACTTATGTGTTATATCAGCAAAGTTGTAATCATCATAGAAGTCTATTTGATCATCGTACGAGTAACTAGGCTGATGTTGAAGACTGTTTTCCATGGCATATGTGTTGCAGCAGCATTGCCATTATCGAAACCAAAAATTTCAGCTCCTTGATCATACCATGGAAACTTTTGCTGGTAATGCCATCGGTCGTAAGCTCCAATAGGGTCTCTAATGCTCATTCTTTGATCTTTCATGTTCCTAGAAGTACCTAAAATAAATGAAACTAAAAATAATGTTAGAAAAATAAATAATAAAAAGGAAAATAATCATAAACTAAAACGAAGACAAGTAAAAATAAAAACAATAAACTCTGTTGCAAGCCCTGGCAATGGCACCAAAAACTTGTAGACTCTTTAGGGAGATGTGTAAAGTGATGTTGGCAAAAGGGGTAGTTTATAAGTAATGGGAAATTGTATACCAAGAGTCCTTTGCGTGCAAGTATACACGGTCTGCAAGTAATAAAGCAGTAAGCTGAGTTATCGATCCCACAAAGATTAACTTGGAATTCAATTGCTTTGATGGTTTTCTTGTCTTGGGAAAAAGATTATTTGTTTTGGAGTAGTTTTAGAAACTAAAGCAAAGAAAGAAAAATGAAGTAAAATATTGGCAAGGAAGGTGTTTCTTAATGAGTGATGATTGTTGGCATGGAATGGCTGGATTCATTATGGCTCATGCCAACCTTTATTGGCAAAACTATCTTGGTATTGTTTGCCGAGCAGAATCAGCATTAGCAAAGTCTCTCTCGATGGTTATTCCCCTAAATTGGCCAAGTAAAAACCTCTATATCTCTATAGTGTATGTTTTTCTTAAACTAATTTGATTAAAACCAATCTATACTCCGAAGGGGTAGATTTCACTTCCGAAGTAAGTTCATCTACTTGAACGACTTCTCTCGAATCTTCTCTCCCAAGTATTCAAGAACTTAATCGTCGTCAACCCAAGTCTGTTAAGATATTTGGAGGTAATAGGCGTACTGTGCCAGCTCTCGCTTGGTAGAGTGTTTAGGAAAAATTAGATTATGCCAAATAGAAAAACTTTGCCAAAAATAGAATTATTATAAAGGAACTAAGACATAAAATCAATATTCAATCCAAAACATCCCCCACCAACTATGAAAATTAGTTCATGGTGAGGGGATTAACCAACACAACCATAATCGTTTTCAAAAACATCATCATAAAAAAATTAAAGATAAACAACTTGTGCCAAGGGAATAGGCAGAGGGTTCTCTCGATTTAGCCGTCCACTCGAGCCTCTCGGCCAAGGGGTTAAACCACCCTTCCTCGATGCAGTCGGCTATCACTCACCGAGCCCTCCAACACCTCACTCGGATCACTCTAAGTCTTCACTTTGATGCCCCCAATTGCTTGATCGGTTGGTCTTTATGTAGGCGTGTATGAGATAAGCCTTTGCATTTGAATCTGAAATGATCAAGGGATAAGAGATAGAGCTATATCCGATCATTTTGAAATCTTATCAGCTCAGTGTAATAACTTATCAAGCTAGGGCTGACGTCATCATGTCGATGTTGCCTTGGCATCCAAGGTTGGCAAAACTTTGCCAACATCACTTAGCACCACCTTATCTGCTATTTTTTCGGAAGTTGATCCATTCGTAATCTTTTAGGAGCCTGATCTTTTCTTATTTTTCCAGGGTTCAACAATCTCTTGGCATGGCATCAAGTGCACTTCTCTACCAACAAGTGCTTGGCACCGTCTGGTCCTTATGTGCCAACAGCACTTGGCATTCTTCTTGGCAATCCTAATTGTGTTGCTTTCATGCACCAAATCCTATGCTAAACTTGCAAAATAACCACAGAAACAACCCTTCACCCTAGCTTAGACACAAATACTAACTCCTTAAGTAAATGCATGATTTTAACATCCTAATGCAACTAAATTTACCTAAAAACAAGCAAAAACATTGTAAGATTGGCATTAAAAACAGTACTTTTTGAGAGGTAACACAACTCCAACAAGAAAGACTGATCCCCAAAACTTGTTGAAGCTTAATGGTTTTATCGAACAACTTTCAAAACACCTTTGGGAATGTCCTCATTCAAGCTTGTCTACAGCAAAACATATCACCTTCCAGTCGAGCTAGAACATAAAGCTTATTTGGCCATTACAAAGCTCAATATGGACGCCTAGCTGGTTGGAGAGAAAAGGTTGTTGGAGCTAAATGAGACGGAAGAATTTCGAGCTCAAGCTTATAAGAATGCACGCATGTACAAGGAGAGAAAAAAGAAGTTGCTTGATAAGCATCGTTTGTTGTGTCATTTCTCTATAGGCCAACAAGTGCTCCTCTACAACTCTAGGCTCAGGCTATTCCCTAGCAAGCTCAAGTCACAATGGTCAGGCCCATTCCTAGTGCACAATGTTTATCATAATGGTGTGTTGGACATCAAGAACCTTAAAGATGATACTATTTTCAAGGTCAATGGCCAAAGACTGAAGGTCTACAGTGGAGCTTGAATCCTGCGCAACAAAGCCTCTTTGTTTCTTCAGGATCCATGAGAGTTTGCATCACCTCACCTTCTTTTATTTTGCTATAGCATTTCGTTTTTTTGCTCTTTATGTTTATAAATAATTTTATCTAACTTTATTTCTCTTTGTCTTTTAGTTCTTTATTTGATGTTATTTACTTTATTTTTCTTTTTATCATCACATGCCAATTTGTCTCTTAAAGATGCAAGTGGCATGTGGGGAACAAGTTTAAGGAAGGAAGTTGGACCCGACCAACAAGACAATGGAGAGGGAGCATTTGAAGCCTCATGCAAAGGTTTGGAACCACTACCTCAAGAATCGTTTGATGCCTACCTCTCACCACACGAATGTGACCCTTAATAGACTGCTCCTCTTACACTCTATTCTCCACGGAAGGCCGATCGATATGGGCAAGACAATAGTGGGTGAAGTGTATGCGTGCTTGAAAAGGAAGTCCAACCCCTTGATCTTTTCTAATATGATCACTGACCTCTGCCAAAGGAAGGAAGTCTATGAAGATGGAGAGAATGAAGTGCATAAAGGAAAGCAAGGACTGACCCCAGACCAGATCCCATGGCTGAATGGATTCGACGAAAATGCCTGTAGAGCGTTTTAGTATTCTCTAAATACGAGCGCAAGTACACACTTCTGTCAAGTAATAGTGTAAGGATATCGTCTCCCACAGGGATTGGACAGCTTGACTCGATTCGTTGTTCCTGTACGAGAAAAGTAAATTGGTTTGTTTAAGAGGAAAATAAAATAAAAACACAAGTAAATAAAAGGGAAGAAATCAGATTGATAGGATAGGCAAGGTTTTGCTGCTGCTTAGTGTGAAACTGCGTTGAATAGGACAAGTTGTTTTGCGCTGCCAGACTCTGTTGCCTCGGCGGGGGATGGACGTTAGGCTGCTAAGACGCTCTCGCTGCCTCGGCAGGGGAATGGACTTGTGTCTCGGCGACAAACTCGGCAGAACTACAAGGTTCAACAGAACGCTTCGAAAGTGATCCCACTTATGTCTAAGTCGGAATTCTCTTGATGCCCACTGTAGATAATACCAATCGCAGCGTGAATCGTGCAAAGACAGCAATGTTAATTCGTCTTCTTTTAGCTGCCTTAAACCCTAACCTATGTCTAGTCTAGATTGATCAACACCGTCTATAGATGAGATCGTACTTACTCCTTTCGTGAATTCGACTCTCTCGATACTGAACAAATGGATAGTAATCAACTAATCTTTCGCCTTAATTGAAAACTATGAAGAACATGGAATAAGCAAACCTTGAAGCTTTATTGCAAAAACAAACTTAAAATCCTAAACAACCGTTCTCACACTAATTACAACATAACCCAAACCCAAAGAGAGTTTTAGAACATAATGGCGGCAAGAAAACCTAAACTATGCCTAAGGGAAAACCTAAGTTGTTTTAAAGTACAATTATAATGAGTATATATAGGCATTAGCTATGTATGGTCCTTCTTGGAGTAGAAGTCTTCAAAGTAGCTTTTTGCATTAAATGCAACTCTACATGCTGACTTCTTTGAGTTGAACGTGGACTTAATCATGTTGCCTTGTTCTGCAAGTAAGCTCGAATTCCTCCTTCAGCAGCTCTGTTGGTTGCTACAATCATCGGAAATTTGAGTGGACAACATCATTAAGATCAGGATTTTCTGCTCTACAGATCGCACTCCAGTTATCTAGTTTCTCTTTTTATTGTCTTGGGTTGCAGGTAGGGCGGCGACAGCTACTCGGCATTTGCTGTCTTTGTTTGGAACTGCATCAGTACAGCTCCTTACTTTGCTACCTCGATATCATGTCCTTAGCTCCTCTCTCCTTCTATCAGCCTCTAGTACCTGAAACTAAAACCAAACTAAAATAGTACCTTTTCTTTACGAAATAACAGAAAATCAATACAAAGCATGGCAGAGTAAAGAATAAGGTAAAATGCAATGCATGGACCAAATTATGCCTAAAATGTACTCAAAAACAACAATAATATGAGATGGAATGTGCATGTAATATAGAACTTATAGACACTTTACACACCCCCAAACTCGAACTATTGCTTGTCTTAAAGCAATGCAACCTAAACATACTTGCCCTTTAAACTAATCAAAAAGAAAATTTTCTATTTTAAACTTGATTTAACACCTCAAGGTCGTGGCACCTGTCATTAGATTAGTGAGAGCGGAATAACATGAATTACCTCAGAATTAAACTATAATATGCCAGTGAAGTATGTGTAGAAACCGTGAACAAGTTGAATATGAAGAACATTCTAAGTAAACAGAGATGTTGTCATGATATACAAGGTTGCTGCCGAAACAGCATATTCAAGCACAATTTAGATAATCATGGCAATGAGGGCTTCAGCTAATCACAACTACTCTTCTACGTCTGAAATTAAGATATGAACAAACTACGAAACCCTGAACCCATGGAGTAGAGTCATCCCTTGAAGACTTTCATTCACTCAAGCTAATTTGTTCGTCACTTCAAATTTTTCAGATTCATTGAATTTGATTGCAGAGGAGTGTCCTCGCACACGATTCTTCCTAGATCAAGTTTCAGGCACCTCTAGGGATAGATAGCATAAAAGTTTTCTTTTGCCTATCTTGGCAGTGTTTTTGTTTTTTTTTTTTTGCCTTTCGCGGCAGCTTCCTGCAACCATGTTAGAATTTTACAAATAATTCAAGCATGCAATGTTTACCATAAATTCTAACAAATTCAGCAAGTAATAGTAGTGTTTTTAATTTTTGGAAATTATAGAAAAATCCTAAGTTTACTTCATGCTTTCCCCAAAATTAAGTTCTTTTTAACTTGGTGCGAAAATTTAAAGTCGGCTATCCTATCATAGGCACAAGTTCTAACAAAAATATTTCTTTTCAATTAATATTTCTAAGGCAAGTTGAGACCTTTGTTGTCCGTGGCGGTTGTACTCTCTTGGGAGTAGGGCGAGGCTCTTCCTGTTGTTCTTCAGGAGGAGCGGCAAGAGGGGCTTCGCTCTCTTCTGATTTGTCTCCTCGTCCTCTGGCTCGGCGAATATAATGTGTCGCTTACTCTTCCTTGTTCCTTCCTCTGTTGGTGCTGCCGGAGGGTCAATCGCCATTGAGGCTGCTACTTCTACTATTGTTGCTTTCGTTGCTGGCGGCTGCTGATCAACCTCTTCTGATAAGGAGGTGTTGGCCACCGTTGTCGTTGTGTAGATAGGGGGAATGATTTTGCTGATGCCGCTCTGAGGAGTCTGCCACCGTGTTGGAAGTGGAGGTGGCGGAGTACGATGGGTAGTGCGTCGGAGACATCATCTGGCGGTGGGTAGCTACGGCGGCGAGATTAGCAGGGTAGGGAGGCAGGGTGGGGCCGTCATTTGGGAATTTCTGAAATAGATATGCCACAAAGGCCTCTTGGACCTCCCCCACATACTTCATGAAGGTTTACTGTTGCTGCTCGATCCTTTTGTTGTTGTCGATGAGGGGAATGCAGCAGAGTGAGGACTTCATTTGTTGGGGCAACTTCAATATTGCCGGGGGCGGCTGGAGTGACTGGTTGGGCGGCAGAGGGCTGGCTGGAGGTGATGGGCTCTGTCTTCGAGGCCTGCATCATCTGCAGGCAGACTTTATTGGTCCACCTCTCCTTGGCGGTTGTCATCTCATCCTTGGGGTCAGTTGGGATGTTGAAATTGGCACAAAAGTCGGTGATGAGTGACGAGAAGTATAGCCTGCTCTTCGTCTTGCGGAAACAGTTGTGGATCTCCTTGCATATGATCTCTCCAACGTTGATGGGCTAGTTCATCATAATGTTGTGAATTAGTGAAAGGTGTTGAGTGTGTAAAAGTTCTATTATTTACCCCCTATTTAACCCATATTTCTACTGCATTCAAGCATTATTTATTGCATTTAGGTCAGTTTACAGTTAAACATCACAAATATATTAAAAGGCACAGTTTCTACTGAAATTGGTTGCTTTTGCAGGTTGCTGCTGTAGCAGATAGGAGAGGCAGGCGCTGGGCAGTAAGCAGAAGAGCTGGAACTGGACGAGCAGTCAAGGAGGACGATGTTGCCATGGTTGCCACCGTGATAGCATAGGACGACAGCAGTTTTGAGGAGAAGAAGCAAAGTGGACCTCGACAGATAGAGAAAATTCAGCCCGTCTGTCGTGTAAAACCACTATATTTTTCCAAGCCCCAGATCGAAAGGAATGTCAAGCCCAAAGTTCAAGGAGAGAAAACCCCAAGCAAGAAAGATGACGGCTTAAAGTTAGATTCTTTGAAGATTTAGGCTTTGTTTAGCATTGCTTTTCAAACCAGCTTTTGGTTCCAAAAGCTGGTTTGAGGGCAAAAGCTGTACTAAACAGCTAACTTTTGGAGGAAAAACTGCTTTTGAAAAGTGATTTTCAACCCAAACGCAAAAGCTAAATTTTTTAGCTTTTGCGGTTGTAAAAGTGATTTTGAGAGAAAAATTACAATTTTAACCTTCATTTGCTATTATGTTTATTTATAATTTATAAATTTATAATTCTTTACGAAGATATAGTTATATAATTAATAATTATTTTTTTAATTTTAAATGATATACAGTTATTTATGTCAAGTTTTTAAAATAAAATATGTCAATTTTGTTATAGTTTCATAGAACACGTATAATTGTTAAAAAAAAATATATTTATTAATAAAAATATTTTTATAATAACTTAAGCTGATATATTTCATATATTATAACATTAGAAAATTTGAATATCATTTTTATATATCTATACATACAAATATATATAACTAACAATATCATGTCTAAAATGGTCATTTATCTTCTTAAAAGCACTTTTTGACAGCAATGATAAACACTAAAATCTTACAACAAACTTTTTAAAATCTCTTTTCAAAATCTCTTTCTAACAGCACTTTTAAAAATCACTTTTTAACAGCAATGCTAAACTAGCCCTTAGTCTTTATTAGAGTTGTACTTTAATTTAAAGTTGTATTCTTGTTATTTCAGAAAACTTGGACCCAAAGCCTATATAAGGGCATGTATTTCGACCTAGGGAGGACATGACCTATTCTCTAGCTTTCTTCCCAAAACCCTAGCCGTTTTCATCCTCTCAACATGTTCTAAATTCCCCTTAGGGCCACGGGTTGATTTGTAAAGTAGTTTCAAGGGTTGTTTTTGTTTTAGGAATTTTCAGTTCAATAAAATAAACTTCAAGTTCTCTTATTCTGGTTATTAACATCTTGCAAGAGCATCGGGAAAGCATTGTGAGGTTATCTATTTACTTAATATCGTGAGAGTTAAGTATACGAAAGGAATAAGTGCGAGTTCTCTAGTTTATAGTTGAACTATCTCGGACATAGGGATAGGCCGAGGTTAAGTGGCTAAAGAAGAATTCAACAAAATCGGTGTTCATCCTTCGATTCATGCCGGGAGGTATCATCAAAGACGTGATCATCGACAGACTTGGACCTAGGGATAAGCCAAGGCACAGCAGGGATTCTTGCCAAACTTGAAGTACTGAGTTGAGTGTTCGTTGCCGCTACAAGCAACGGACTGCTGCCGCAACAGGTGCTGTCGCGACAGGGATGACGATAGAACTGGATTTCCTAGACTTAGCAATACTTGCACTACTGAGCAATTCAATACCAGCCCATTCTCTCTATCTTGATTTCTCTACTCTTTTATTTAAGTTCTCTTTATTATTCTCGTGACAACTTTCTCAATTATTTTCTTTACTTTCGTGCAGCGATTCAAGGTGAAGCTATTAGCCCAGTCCCTGTGGAGACAATATCTGATACTTCGTATCACTTTACTACTTGCGTCGTGTACACTTGCAGTACAATTGCGATAGATTCTTTTACACGCAACAAGTTTTGGCGTCGTTGCCGGGGACTGGCAACATAACTCTACCCTTTCTTTTACTTCACTTTCCATTTTAATTTTATTTTTATTTTCTGTTTTTCTTTGGTTTGTTTAAATTCGTGCTTTTCACAAGGTTTCTTGTTAAGCGCAGATCGAGTCGAGGAAAAGATCTTGAGTATCCATTAGATCAGGAAATCGAACGTTCATTCAAACTTAAGAATCGCCTTCGTCACATACTAGCCAGGAACGAGTACCTTGAGGAACAGTTAGAGACGATGAACAACCAAGGGAACCCCCAGGGTGATCCTCCTGCCGGAGATGGAGAGATCATACCTCCTGTCGGCAACCCTGCTGCCGCTGCCGGACGACGGTCCTGTCATGACTACATGTTGAATGATCATGTAGAACTGGAAACCACGCTGCCGGATATAGATGTTGACAACTTCAAGCTGAAACTTGTTATGTTTAGCATGATCAACAATGCCGATCAATTTAGTGGTGCTGCTACAGAGGATGCTAGGGAGCATCTAAAAACGTTCCAGGAGATTTGTGGTTCGTTTAGACTGTCAGGAGTTAATCCGGAGATACTGAGGCTTTGGTTATTTCCTCATTCATTGAGGGACAGAGCAAAGACTTGGTGGAATAAACTTACACCGGATTCAATTAGAACTTGGCCAGATTTGTCTCGTGAATTTTTATCTTGTTTTAATCATTCTCATTTATCTGAGCGATTACGTAATGAAATTGCTACTTTTCAACAGGAAGATGATGAGCCGATACACGAGACCTGGGACAGATTTACCACTCTTCTACGGAACTGCCCAATGTATGGATCCCCCGTCTGGAACCAGGTAACTAAGTTTTATAATGCTGCCAACTTACAAACTCGTATTCGAATTGATTCAGCAGCAAACGGATTACTATTGGACAAAGACCCGGACGAGGCAATGCAAGTATTGAAAAATCTGGCTAAGAATGAGGAGCAGCTTCCGACAGCAAGAAGAGGGGGTAAACGGGTCCAGGCTGTCAAGGATTATGAGGCCGACAGCACGATGAAATCACAGGTGGCATACCTTACTAAGGCAATGAAAAAGCTCTTGAACGATGACGTACAACATGGATTCGATGTCGAAGAGGTTTGTGAAATTTGTGAGGGAAATCATAGTTCGAATGAGTGTCCTATACAGTTAGAAGAGGGAAAGTGTGTTGGAAACTATAAGCAGAATTACAACTCCAACAACTACAATCCCAGCTGGAGAAAGGATCCCAAGTTTTCTTAGAGTAATCCTAATAATGCCCTGAATCCTAAAGCACGCAATAATCAGAATCAGGGAGGACCTAGATTGCTGACTCGACAGCAACTGCAGCCACAGCAGCAGCAGCAACAGCCACCAGCTGCCACAAACAGTATACTGGAACAGACTCTGGCTACTTTTATGTCTCAGACAGGAACTTATATTGAGAACATGAATCCGTTTGTCAAGAAGACAGAGACATTCATGGATAAAACAGAGATGCGGATGACAAATCATGAAGCTCCTCTGAAATCTTTGGAGACACAAATGGGCCAGGTTTCCCAGCATATCAATCCAAGGCAGACTGGAGGATTTCCTAGCAATACTGAAAATGCTAGGCAGCCCACACATGAGCAGTGTAAAGCCATTACTACTAGGAGTGGGAAGAAACTACCAGGGCCAGAGAAGGAAGCTGAAACAATAAAGAAACCAGCCTTGGACATACCTGCCGAGGAAGCTGCCCCGACAGGTAACAAACAGTCTGCTGCCGATGAACCTGTTACGATAGCAGAAGCGACAGAGGAGAAAAATGATGAACCCAAACCTCCTTAGATTCGTATGCAGTGGGAAGGACGTATTGCTGATTATCATCCCCCACCTCCTTTTCCTCAACGGTTACAGCAATTGAAGCAAGAATCTCAGCTCAAAAAGATTTATGATATTTTTAAGCAGGTTCATATTAACATTCCGATGTTAGACGCCGTTAGGAAGATGCACGGTTACGCCAAATTTCTCAAGGATGCCATGTCAAAAAAATCTAACTTGGGGAGTTTGAAACGGTTAAGATGACAGAAGGATGCATGAGTATTCTTCATAGGCAACCACCCCAGAAAAAGAAGGATCCGGGGAGCTTCATCATACCTTGTGTAATCAGAGATAAATATGTGGGTAAGGCACTTTGTGATCTTGGTGCTAGTATTAATTTAATGCCAAAATATGTTTTTCAGAAATTAGGTATTGGAAAAGCTCGGCCCACGACAGTAATTCTGCAGCTGGCAGACCGCTCTTATGTTTATCCGGAAGGAAAAATCGAAGATATTCTGGTAGGAGTGGATAAATTTATATTTCCTGTTGACTTTCTTGTTTTAGATTGTGAAGCAGATGAAAACGCACCAATCATCCTGGGGCGACCCTTCTTAGCCACGGGAAGATCACTGATTGATGTGGAGAAAGGAGAACTCACCATGAGAGTGAACGATCAAGAAATAAAGTTGAATGTTCTCCAAGCTATGAAGCATGTTGATGCAGAAGAGGAATGCAAGGTTATCACTGAAGTTCCCTTGACCAACCCTGCATCAGGTCGAGCTGTCACGACATCAAAATTGGTCACTGCCTCGGCAGCCACTTACAGGACTGTCACGACAGCACCAACGACAGCAACTCTTCAAAATCCGATACATCTGATACTGAAGATCAGGAGGAGGTAAATTGGATAGGCGATCGTCCAGGTAAGTTATTCGAACCTTTAAATTATACTTCGGATAACCATGCAATCCAAAAGCCATCAACAGTTGAGCCCCCTATTTTAGAGCTGAAGCCCCTGCCAGGGCAGCTAAAGTATGCTTTTCTTGGTTCAAATGATACGTTGCCCGTAATCATCTCTTCCAAGTTGATGCAGGAACAGGAACAACAGTTAATAGGGATGCTACAACAACATAAAAAGGCAATTGGATGGACGATAGATGATATTCAAGGCATTAGTCTGGCGTTATGTATGCATAAAATCCTTTTAGAGGATGATCATAAGCTGACTATAGATGCTCAAAGGCGGCTAAACCATGCGATGAAAGAGGTGGTGTGTAAAGAGATAATCAAATGGTTAGATGCTGGTATAATTTACGCCATCTCGAACAGCAAATGGGTGAGCCCGGTGCAATTCGTTCCCAAGAAAGGAGGAATGATCGTGGTGACCAACGAAAACAATGAGTTAATCCCAACCAGGACTGTGACCGGTTGGAGGGTTTGTATGGACTATCGGAAGCTTAACAAAGCTACCCGAAAGGACCACTTTCCTTTACCCTTTATCGATCAAATGCTTGATAGACTAGTGGGTAAACCTTACTATTGTTTTCTTGATGGTTATTCAGGTTACAATCAAATAGCGATCGCACCGGAAGATCAAGAAAAGACGACATTCACATGCCCTTACGGAACGTACGCTTTTAGGAGAATGCCATTTGGATTATGCAATGCACCAGCCACCTTCCAAAGGTGCATGATGGCCATATTCTCCGACATGGTGGAGGACTTCTAGAGATTTTTATGGATGACTTTTCAGTCTTTGGAGACGATTTTGAAAGCTTCCTAGGCAACCTACAAAAGGTACTCGAAAGATGTGAAAAAGCGAATTTAGTGTTAAACTGGGAAAAATGTCACTTCATGATGGATGAAGGGATAGTCATTGGCCATAAGATTAGCTGTCGTGGCATAGAAGTCGACAGAGCTAAGATAGAAGTGATCGAAAAGCTGTCGCCGCCCACCACAGTCAAGGGAATCAGAAGTTTCTTAGGACATGCTGGTTTTTATCAAAGGTTCATTGCGAATTTTTCAAAAATCACCAAGCCCCTATGTCATCTTCTGGAGCAGAACCGACCCTTCGACTTTAACGAAGAATGTACTGAAGCGTTCAAGGTTCTGAAGGAAAAGCTGGTAACAGCCCCAATAGTACAGCCACCAGACTGGACACAACCATTTGAGATCATGTGTGATGCTAGTGACTATGTTGTCGGGGCAGCACTTGGGCAGCGGAAAGAAAAATTATTTCATGTCATATACTATGCCAGCAAGACACTGAACGATGCCCAAGTGAATTACACCACCACAGAGAAGGAGTTATTAGTTGTGGTATTCTCCATTGACAAGTTTCGTTCTTACAAACTTGGAACGAAGGTCATAGTGCACACAGACCATTCTGCCTTGAAGTATCTGTTCGCGAAAAAAGATGCTAAGCCTCGATTGATATGGTGGATCCTGCTATTGCAAGAATTCGACCTTGAAATCAAGGACAAAAAGGGGACAGAAAATCAAGTGGCAGATCACTTGTCGAGGTTTGAAAAAGGACAGAGTCTACCGACAGATGAGATAAACATATTGGAGACCTTCCCAGATGAGCAGCTCTTTGCTGCCGTAGTCACTGCCGCGACAGCCATGGCGGCAGGTAAGTCTTCTGAACTCCCCTGGTATGCTAATTTCGTTAATTTCTTAGTTAGCGGAATAATTCCTTCTGACCTTAATTATCAAGCCAGGAAGAGGTTCCAAAATGATGTTAAGCATTATTATTGGGACGAACCTCTTCTTTTCAAAATTTGTGTAGATCAGGCTATAAGGAGATGTGTACCACAAGAAGAGCAAGAAGACATACTTCATCACTGCCATGCTTCACAGTATGGAGGTCACTTAGGAGGCAACAAAACTGCTGCCAAGGTGTTGCAGCCAGGGTTTTATTGGCCGTCACTGTAATAAGATGCTCAAATCTTCTACAAGAGTTGTGACAAGTGCCAACGGACTGGAAACAACTCAAGGAGACACGAGATGCCGCTGCAGAACATTCTAGAAGTCGAGATCTTCGACGTTTGGGGGATTGACTTTATGGGACCATTCCCATCTTCATGTGGGAATCTATACATCCTCCTGGCAGTAGATTATGTCTCTAAGTGGGTTGAAGCTATCGCAACTCAAAAGAAGGATGCCAAGACAGTCCAAAGATTTTTACACAAAAATATCTTTTCTAGGTTTGGCATCCCTAAGGCAATTATCAGTGATGAAGGGAGACATTTCGACAACAGGATTATTGTTGCTGCCTTGAAGAAATATGGTGTCAAGCATCGGATCGCAACAGCATATCACCCACAGACCAATGGACAAGCTGAAATATCCAACAGGGAAGTTAAGAACATTCTTGAGAAGATGGTCAAGCCAACTAGGAAAGATTGGTCTTTACTCCTTAATGATGCATTATGGGCCTATAGGACAACTTTTAAAACTCCATTGGGAATGTCTCCATACCGATTGATTTATGGGAAAACATGCCATCTACCCGTCGAGATAGAGCATAGAGCATATTGGGCAATCAAGATAGTGAATATGGACTTGGACAAGGCAGGGAAAAAAAGGCTATTGGATCTGAACGAAATCGAAGAAATCCGGACAATGGCCTATGACAATGCAAGAATCTACAAGGATAAAACTAAGAACTGGCATGACAAGAAGTTGCTGCCACGACAGTTCTGCCCAGGGCAGCTTGTATTGCTATTCAATTCTAGACTGAAACTCTTCCCAGGGAAGCTGAAATCTAGATGGTCTGGCCCGTTCCAAGTCGTACAGGTTTTTCCCCATGGTGCCATCACAATCCGATCATTAAAAGACGGGCACCAATTCAAAGTCAAAGGCCATCACTTAAAGCATTATCAGGGGACTGAAGCCCCAGGAATGCAGGAAGTGGTTACCTTAGGAGATGCCCCACCTAGCATCCCTAATTTAACCTAATTTTTATTTTCAAGTTTTATTATTACATATTATTAGGAAATAAGATTTATTTTATTTAAATAATGTTTTTATTTTATCGCATTTAGGAAATAAAGGAGTCAAGAAGAACAGGATAAGTGAACTCAGCCCACCAGCCAAAGCCCAAATTTTGAAGCCTGTCGTTACAGCTGCCGCGACAGACGCGGAAAATACAGGCTGTCAACATGATATCACGACAGACGCGGAAACACGTCACACACGCGCAACAGACACGGAAACGCGTGAGAAACGCGTCAGACACGCTAACGCATAACAGCTGGCTCCGTTATTCGCGCCTGTCGTTACAGGTTCAACGGGCAGCAAATCCTTCTCTATATAACCCCGTTTCATTTTTCATTTTCACTCACTTCTACTCTTCTTACTTGCTCCCTTTAGGTTTTACTTGCTTTCATTTTTATTTTCATTTCCACAACCCTTGCAAAAATATCTTCTAGGAAAACCCGTAGGAATGCTGCTTCCAGTTCCACACCGACAGCAACCACCCCACGCTCCTTTGCGATCAGAGATATGTAGGAAGAGAGAGGCTTTATTTACACATCAAAGGAGGAAAATCTAGGCCTAAAGCCATTCATAGCCCGGAAAGTTCGAGCTCTACAGTGGCAGACTTTTGCTGAGCAGCCTGAAGAAATGAACGTCACGTTGGTACGAGAATTTTATGTTGCCATTAGCAGCAGGACGGCGACAGCGGTGATTGTTCGAGGCAAAGAAGTGTCGTTCGAAGCCGAGTACATTAACACATTGTATGGATTCTACGTCGGCAGCAACGGCGACGCTCACCAACTGTTCCTCAACGCATTAGACCCTGTTGCCTATGACATTGTCGTGGCAGAGCTGACAGATGAGGGGACTCAATGGAACACCAGCCGAAAGAACCCACGGACAGTAAAGAGGACTTAGTTGCTGCCGGAGGCGAAATTATGGAATGCGTTTATCAAAAAGCGTATCATGACGTCGTCCCACAATACCACGGTCGACAGCCAAGGTTAGCATTAATTCACTCCATTTTACATGAAAGGCCCATTAACGTGGGCAGCTACATTTGTGAGAGCATCTTGGAGTGCGCACACAGACCGACAGGTCCCATTTACCTCTCGTACCTCATCACCTCACTCTGTCGCGGCCATGGCGTACCAGAAGTGGCCACTGATCTGCGAGTCCAAGGGAAAGGTTGGACTGAAAAGAACATCCTCAGCCTTATAGAGCTGACTGCTGCCACACCTCTCTCGTCCATCGACCCAACTGCCACAACAGCAGACATGACAGAGCAGCCAGAAACTGAACCAGCTACCGCAGCAGCCGCCCCGACAGAATCCTCCTCCTAGATCTTAGCTTCCATTCAAAAGATGGAGGAACGACAGCTTGGTCTGATGACCTTCATCAGGGATTTTACTACATCTACGGTAAACTTTGTCCATAATTCTTTAAATTTCCCTGATGTTGTCTTCCCCACCTTTCCTGCACATTATTTTACTGTCACTACACCTGCCCACACTCCCACACCTGCTGCCACACCACGGACACCCTCTGCCGCCTCAACGCCATCACCTGACCCGACAGCCGCCGGTAGCACCCGTGCTGAGCCATATGCCCGTGGCACAAAACGTAGAATGGAATCAGAGGAGCTTGATGCCTTTATTGCCGAATTCTCATCCTCCTCTGTTTGGGCCGCCAATGACAATGAACCCTCTATTAAGAGGAATTTGTCGAAGGAGTTCTCACTGGTGAAGAGGCGGAAGTGAATGGCGGACAAACATAACATGCCAAGAGCCAGCAGCAGCAACAGCTCTGAAGTCCAGGTTGTGGAGCAACCTCCTCACATCTCCCCAACCAGGATCCGGCCACCACGGGAGGCCAAAGCAAAGAATACCTCCGCCTCCCCCATTCCCCAGCCAGCTCCGAAAGCTCATGCCCGCCGCCAGATCAAACTCAGCAGCAGCAGCGAAGACAGTGATTAAAAATTTAAGTTCTTATCTTCTTTTTGATGCCTGCTTATATATTTTGTGATGTACTGCTTTATCTTTCTTTTTACTTGTCATTTGCATTGAGGGCAATGCAACCCTCGAGTTTGGGGGTGTCAACCCTCCATTAATGGAGTCCATCTTAGTTTTAAAATTTATGTCTTTTACTTAGTTTATTTTTTAGGGGTGGCAATGCAACCCTCGAGTTTGGTGGTGACAGCTCTGTCGTGGCAGTACTTTTAGGATAGTTTTTAGGAAAATTTTAGAGCCTTTCTATAGTTCTGAAAACTTAAACACTTTTTGTGACTGTTATATTGCTTAGAACTCTTCTAGTTAAACTAGAATAGGAAGCTTAGCACTTGAATAGCCCCTAGAGGTGCCTAACACTGGCTCTAGGAAAGAAGCTTAGCAAAAGAGACTCAACAGCCCTAGAGGTGCCCGAAACTGGCTCTAGGAAGTTAGCTAGAGGTGCCCAAAACTGGCTCTAGTGAAACTTTAGCTTAAAAATAGTGAAATCGAGTCAAAACAAAAAATCAAAGGAGCATAAATAAATGCCTTCAAAAGATAAACTTTGGCATAAAAATTCAAGTTAAGAGCTGAAATATTCTAGTGAAACTAGGAGAGTCTTGGTATATAACTGTTCACAAGCATGCACACACTGCACGAGGACTATAGTGAGACTTCGGACAGATCCTAGATTATCCAACAGGTTGCTGCCGTCACAGGGAACGAACGAATGGTAAGGTAAAGTTCACTGATTTAAGCCAAAACAAAAATATTTCATTTTTCTTTTAGGTCTTAGTTGCTTGAGGGAAAGCAAAAACTTGAGTTTGGGGGCGTCTTGAGTGTGTAAAAGTTCTATTATTTACCCCCTATTTAACCCATATTTCTACTGCATTCAAGCATTATTTATTGCATTTAGGTCAGTTTACAGTTAAACATCACAAATATATTAAAAGGCACAGTTTCTACTGAAATTGGTTGCTTTTGCAGGTTGCTGTTGTAGCAGATAGGAGAGGCAGGCGCTGGGCAGTAAAGTATAAGAGTTGGAACTGGACGAGCAGTCAAGGAGGACGATGCTGCCATGGTTGCCGCTGTGACAGCAGAGGATGACAGCAGTTTTGAGGAGAAGAAGCAAAGTGGACCTCGACAGATAGAGAAAATTCAGCCCGTCTGTCGTGTAAAACCACTATATTTTTCCAAGCCCCAGATCGAAAGGAATGTCAAGCCCAAAGTTCAAGGAGAGAAAATCCCAAGCAAGAAAGATGACGGCTTAAAGTTAGATTCTTTGAAGATTTAGTCTTTATTAGAGTTGTACTTTAATTTAAAGTTGTATTCTTGCTATTTTAGAAAACTTGGACCCAAAGCCTATATAAGGGCATGTATTTCGACCTAGGGAGGACATGACCTATTCTCTAGCTTTCTTCCCAAAACCCTAGCCGTTTTCATCCTCTCAACATGTTCTAAATTCCCCTTAGGGCCACGGGTTGATTTGTAAAGTAGTTGCAAGGGTTGCTTTTGTTTTAGGAATTTTTAGTTCAATAAAATAAACTTCAAGTTCTCTTATTCTGGTTATTAACATCTTGCAAGAGCATCAGGAGAGCATTGTGAGGTTATCTATTTACTTAATATCGGGAGAGTTAAGTATATGAAAGGAATAAGTGTGAGTTCTCTAGTTTATAGTTGAACTATCTCGGACCTAGGGATAGGCCGAGGTTAAGTGGCTAAAGAAGAATTCAACAAAATCGGTGTTCATCCTTCGATTCATGTCGGGAGGTATCATCAAAGACATGATCATCGACAGACTTGGACCTAGGGATAGGCCAAGGCAAAGCAGGGATTCTTGCCAAACTTGAAGTACTGAGTTGAGTGTTCGTTGTCGTGACAAGCAACTGACTGTTGCCGCGACAGGTGCTGCCACGACGAGGACGACGACAGAACTGGATTTCCTAGACTTAGCAATACCTGCACTACTGAGAAATTCAATACGAGCCCATTCTCTCTATCTTGATTTCTCTACTCTTTTATTTAAGTTCTCTTCATTATTCTCGTTACAACTTTCTCAATTATTTTCTTTACTTTTGTGCAGCGATTCAAGGTGAAGCTATTAGCCCAGTCTCTGTGGAGACGATATCTGATACTTCGTATCACTTTACTACTTGCGTCGTGTACACTTGCACTACAATTGTGATAGACTCTTTTACACGCAACAAGTTTTTGCGCAGCCGGTCGACAGTTAGGTTGTGGGAAGTGGGAAGCAGATGCCTTTTGATGAATGTATTCCACAGCATTGCCTCAGGCAGCAGGTGGCGGCGTTGGACAGAGTCGCCATGCTTTCTTACCAACCACTGTGTATTGGGCTTGCACAGCTTGGCCTTGAGTCTATTGTAGTCGGCAGCCGTCAGTGACTGCCTCCATTCCTTGTGAGGGTTTTCGTCCATCTCTAAGCCATAGAAGCTGTTGATGACAGCAGCATTCAGTTTGACAGGCTCCCCTCGAACGTAGACGAACGACAACTCTAGGCAGGGATGATGGGCATAGAATTCTCTGACCATGGTGATGTTGGCCACCTCCGGTTGCCATGCAAATATTTCACATCCCTTGATATGGATGGTCTCAAACAAGGCGGGTTCTAAGCCAAGGTCTCTTGTTTGCTTTATGTAGTGGAAACCTTGCTTCGCCCAAACTACTTGCTTGGCAAACTGATCTTTATATATCTTCTCATTTGCCCTGGAGCAGAAGCGTTGGAAGGTGGGTTTAGGTGCTGATGTTGAAGCCATGTGTGAGACGGTTGAATTTAACTAAAACTTGAAAAAGACAGTAATTAGCTAAATTGCAGTGGATGCAAGAATAAGATAGCAAGGAGATGAAAGTAAAGTGAATGAATGGGGTGAGAAAGGTTTAACTAGAGGTTGCCAAGAGATGTCGGGGCAACATTAAATGTCCAACGGTCAAGTTGTCTCGCGCACGTTACGAGATTTCTTCTTGTTATTTCTGTAGTCGTTGGCAGCTAGCCGTTAGCGGGAAACTAGTTGTTATGCGTTGTCTGCGATGGGCCGTCCTTGGCTGTCATGGCGGATGGTAGACGGGCTCCTTATTGGACCTTCTTCTTGATCCAGCTCTTTTATTCCTAATACCTGAAATAGAAATAAGATAATTAAATACTAAAAATAAATTCTAAAAAGTAATAATATGAAAAATAAATTATAATCCTAATAAAAATAAATTGCAATAAATTAAATTCTATCCCTAAAACATAAAAATAAGAATAAGAAAATAAAGATAAAATAATTAAGTTATAATGGGAGTGCATTTCGGTGCATCTACAAGACATAACCACTTCCTGAGGTGGTGTTTCTTGTCCTTCCCTCCTAGGGGGTCCTCATGTTCTTTAAGGTGGTGTGCTACTGGGTCCTTCAGTTTGCCCTTCGGTTTGCCGTGACAGCTGCTTCCTTGACCTGTCTCTATGCTGATTTTGGTTGTCTGAGCTTCAAGGCATTCTTCCTTTTTCCTTTTCTAAGGGTTGTAACACATTTAACTTGATGCTCTGATTATCTATCCTCATGGTCAGCTCCCCATGTTCCACATCTATTAGAGTTCTGCCCGTGGCCAAAAATGGTCGCCTAAGGATGATGGGGGCATTTTCATCGGCCTCTCAGACTAGGAAGAGGAAATCAGTTGGAAGAATAAGGTTTCCCACTCGAACTAGGATGTCTTTGATCTTGCCCTTCGGTTGTACAAATGAATGATCAGCAAGTTTCAACATAATGGAGGTAGGTTTGGATTGCCAAATTCCTAGTTTGTCGATGACTGCCTTAGGCATCAAGTTTATGATGGCTCCTAAGTCTCACAGGGCTATTGTTTAGTGCTTGGTGCCTATTCTACATGGTATAAAAAAGTTGCATGGATCTATTTTCTTGGGCGGCAACTTGTTATGTAGCATTGCTATGCACTCCTCTATTACAGCAACTGTTTCAAATTCCCCAATTCTCTTCCTCCTATAAACCATGTCCCTAAGTTATTTGGCATAGTTGGGCATGTTCTGAATGGCTTCTATGAGAGGTATCTTTATGTGCACCTGCTTCAGAATATCCAAGAATTTCTTGAACTGGTGCTCCTATTTCTGTTGCTTTAGCCTTTGAGGGAAAGGTGCTGGCAGGCAGATATCCTCTATACGTTCTTTGCATGGAAACTTTATCTGTGGAGGATCATCCGTTTCAGGACTGCTGTCAGGCTCAGCTGTCGGGGCGGCTGGTGTAGATGTTGTCGTGGCAGGTAGTTCTTTTTGTGCTAGATGTTTCTCTTCTTGCATTTCCACTATGGGCTCATTCAACTGTTTCCTACTCCCGCTTGATATGGCTTTGCACTGCTCATATGTGGGCTTAGTTGCTGCCTCTGAACTGATGAATGATGCATCCATTGCCCTGTTGCTATAGATCGCAGTGAACTGCCTAAACTGGGTTTCCAGGTTCATTATCGCAGCCTCCTGGTTGTTCATCCTCATCATTATCCTATCCATAAACGAGTCAGTTTTATCAATAAACTTATTTTTACGAACAATAAATTCACTAGTGTTAAACATAAAAGTTTGAAGGGTTGCTTCTAGAGAATTATTGTTTTGTGGTTGCTGAGCTTGTTGTCGGGACTTATTTTGCTAGTAACCTTCCTACTGTTGTTGTGGATTAGCAGCAGTTTTAGGATTGCTCTAGAAGAAGTTTGGATGATTCTTCCAACCAGGGTTGTACGTATTCGTGTTGGGCTTGTTGTTCCTCTCGTGTCCTCCCATGAAATTGACAGATGCAGTACATTTAGAGGAATCATGGTTGCCCCCACACTCATCACAGAATGGCTCTACAGCCTTGGCCGCATATACTTTCCCAGTGGGTTTCACCATGTTCATGACCAGCTCTGTCAGCTTGTCGAGGTGGGTATTAACAGACTCTAAGGCTTCAACTTCGTTCACCACTTCTAGCCGCCTAACGCTGCCTCGGTGGGCTGTTGGGTACTTGTAGTTGTTCTTGGCGGTTTGGTTTAGAATCCGTAGTGCCTCCTCTGGTGGCCTGTCAAGGATGATTCTGTTGGCTGAGGCATCAATCATCATCTGAGTTAGGTAGTTCACCCCATTGTAGAACATTGAAACCTATGTCCAAGCCGGGAAACCATGGAGCGAACAGTTGTTAAGCATTTGTTGGTACCGCTCTCATGCTTCATACATTGGCTCATCATCCCCTTGTCGGAAGGTTGTGATCTTGTTTCTCAATCTGTCTGTGACATTGGATGGGCTGCAACGATCTAGAAAATCCTTACACAGCTCTGTCCATGTGTTTAATGACCATGCTGGCTGGTTGTTCAACCACTGCTTTGCCCTATCCCTCAGTGAATAGGGGAATAATCTCAGCCTTAGCACATCTTGGTGGACTCCGTGTATTTTGAATGCTCTCCATATGTCCAGGAATCCTCTTAAGTTCTGTCGAGCATCTTATGTGGCAGTCCCACCAAATTGCCCCAATGTGTTGATCATGTTGAACATTACGAGCTTCAGCTCAAAGTGATCCGCCTCAATCTCAGGTTCTGTCACTGTCGAATCGAACCCGCTGAAGTCATGTTCAAAGTAATCCCTGGTGGTTCGAACGTACTGTGGCTGCCTGGGAGGAATAGGGGTCGGCTGCCTTGGTGAACCTGTTGTTGTTCTCTAGTCAGCGGGTCAGGCTGCCCATCCCTGCCGTTCTGAGCATTGTTGGCAGGGTTGTTGTTTATTACTTCCATTCTTTCCTCTGCTTTTCTCTCTTCTTTAGTTTTCTCAAGGGTTGTTCTGATCTCTTTTTTGAGTTCTCTAGCTCTTTATTCGATATCGTCAACGTAAATGATTTCGCCTTTTGGGTTTGCCCTGCTCATGCAGTTAGCAAAGGAAACTATAAAATTCTTTTTTCGATTAAAAATAAATTTAATAAAAATTGAAAATTAAATGCAAAAAATAAAGGTGAATAAAATATAAAAATGAATTTTGTTGTTACCAATCTCTGGCAACGACGCCAAAAACTTGTAGAGCGTTTTAGTGTTCTCTAAATATGAGCGCAAGTGCACACTCCTGTCAAGTAAGAGTATAAAAGATATCGTCTCCCGCAGAGATTGGACAACTTGACTCGATTTGTTGTTCCTGCACAAGAAAAGTAAATGCACAAGTAAATTGGTTTGTTTAAGAGAAAAATAAAATAAAAATACATGTAAATAAAAGGGAAGAAATCATATTGATAGGATGGGCAAGGTTATGTCGTTGCTTAGTGTGAAACTGTGTTGAATAGGACAATTTGCTTTGCGCTGCCAGACTCTGCTGCCTCAGCGGGGGATGGCAGTTAGGCTGCTGAGACGCTCTCGCCGCATTGGCAGGAGAATGGACTTGTGTCTCGGCGGCAAACTCGGCAGAACGCTTAGAAAGTGATCCCGCTTATGTCTAAGTCAGTCTGTTGATGCCCACTACAAAAAATACCAGTCACGGCGTGAATTGTGCAAAGACAGCAATGTTAATTCGTCCTTTTTTAGTCGCCTTGAACTCTAACCTATGTCTAGGTTGGATTGATCAACACCGTCTATAGATGAGATCGCACTTGTTGTCACTAAATTTTCACCTCATTTAATTATTTATTTTATTTATCCATTTATTTTATTTTAAATAAGGAAAATAAAATATTTTGTTATATATAATAAGGTTCATTCTATTTTAATAAGGGTCCATTTTAAACCCATTTTCTTTAAAAAATAAAAAGACCCATTTTAATTAATTAGAAGCACAAAAAAATAACTAAAAGAGCCCAACTAACCCATTTGTTTATTTTTTCAGGTTTATTGAGAGTCATCAGATCTAGGGCAAGGGGATCCAAGGGATTAAAATAGGTCAAGCAAAAAGAAAGAGTGAGGAAGACCCCGCGTCACCACGCACCTGGCGCGTGCGCGGCACGCGCGCCGGGTTTCTTCCCCCCAAATTGCCCTGCTTTGAACCGCAACTGTTGCCACAGCTTTCCCCGACCGTGCCTTGGTCGTCGGCAGCCGTCGCAGGTGGGGACACAAAGACTGCCTCAGCTCCGCCATTCCACCGACGCCATCACCGCTCCAGGCCGCCGTCGATCACCTGCAAAACAAGGGAAAAATTGGCCAAACCCTAGCTCGAAAATTGGGAGAAAAATCAGCCCAAATCAGTAATTTGAAGCAAAAATCCGGGAGACAAGAATCAAGCAGCTCATAATCTGTCTAAATTCAAGCTAAAGGGAAGAATTATGGGATTTATTCTTGTAAATCAAGTTTTTCTTTGGCTATAAAAAGCCATGTATTTTCCATTGTAAGCCACTAAGAAATATTCAAAAAAAAGAAGAAAAAAATCTTTAGAAAGCTTAGAAATTTCAGTAGTTTTGTGGAAGATAAGTTCGAACTTCCTGGTGGAGTTGTAATCAAATTCGTTGGAATCAAAGAAAACAAATTCGTCTTTTTGGTAATATGTTCTTCCCTTGTTTTTCATTATTATTATGAGTTTTGATTCTTAATTTGTTAATTTAATGTTAGTTTTATCTTGTAGTGTTGGAAAATAGTTGTTCTTAAACTCGGATTTGTTTATTCGAATTAAAACTAATTTTGAGCCTTTTTTTAATTGATTTTCGAGGGGAAATGGGTGTTCTTCAGTCTTGAAGAACACCAAGAACATGTTTGGTTTTTGTTTCATTTTGGAGTTTGATCCATTAAAATCAAGGAAAGATTTAAAAAGATGTTTTTGGGCCTTAACTCAATCTTTAAAAGAAAGAACAAAATTTTGGGCTTTAAAAATTTTGTTTTTTTTTTACCATTTTATATCAAGCTTTAGTAATGTTTTTTAAATTTAATAAAAAACTTTTTTTTCTAAAAAAATATTCCTTTTTTCCTAAAAATGCTTAATAAATATTTTTTTAAGTTACTTTTCGAATATTAAGCCAAGAGATTTGTTTGTAAATAAATGTCTTTATCGAAAAAATAAATAAATAGTAAATAAATTTGTTTGTTTCTCGTGTTTAGCCTTAGGGTATATGGTCTAAAAGAACCTTAGATAGAGCCTTTCTTTTTGAATAAAATATCTTTTCATAACAAATAAAACACACTAAATAAACTTTAATCTTAAAAATAGGTAAAATCTGTAGACTTCTTTTAGGTTAATAATTTCAAACTTAGGAAAAATAAAAGGGTTCAACGCACTAAATTTCTTTATTGTTTGAAAAGTGAAAATTTAATTTAATGTGGTATCTTATCAAACGGGAATGACGGGTTAGCGTCAGAAATGTTGGCGGTGATTAAAGTTCATCTCCCGGGAGATAAGGCCGTTAAAATAGACTAATATTCATTAAACGGACAAGTAAAGTCGACCCTTCATAAACTTGCAAATTTCAGTTTTGAAAACGATTTTAAAACCAATTAGGTACCAATTTTGGGCGTCGTAGGGGTGCTAACCTTGTTTTTTGATTTTTCGCAGACCAAAACTGTTGTTTTATTAAAAAAACGTTTTATTAAAATAACCATATTTTTAAAAGTGATCCAATCACACTTTTTCAAAAAGATTTGTGGCAACTCCGTGTTTTTAAAGTTGTTTTTCCAAAAAGTCGAAGCTCCTAAAAAGGGTTGTGATAGTACTTACTCCTTTCGTGAGTTCGACTCGATACCAAACAAATGGATAGTAATCAAATAATCTTTCGCCTTAATTGAAAACTATGAAGAACATGGAATAAGCAAACCTTGAAGCTTTATTGCAAAAACAAACTTAAAATCCTAAACAATTGTTCTCACACTAATTACAACATGACCCAAACTCAAAGAGAGTTTTAGAACATAATGGCGGCAAGAAAACCTAAACTAAGCCTAAGGGAAAACCTAAGTTATTTTGAAGTACAATTACAATGAATATATATAGGCATTAGCTAGGTCTAGTCATTCTTGCAGTAGAAGTCTTCAAAGTAGCTTTTTGCATTAAATGCAACTCTAAATGTTGACTTCTTTGAGTTGAATGTGGACTTAATCACGTTGCCTTGTTCCGCAAGTAAGCTTGAATTCCTCCTTCGGCGACTCTGCCTGCTGCTACAGTCATCGAAAAATTGAGTGGACAACAATTAAGATCAGGATTTTCTGCTCTACAGATCGCACTCCAGTTCTTCAGTTTCTTATCTTGCTATCTTGGGTGGCAGGTAGGGCAGCGGTAGCTACTCGACAGTTGTTGTCTCTGTCTGGAACTACATTAGTACAGCTCCTTAGTCTGCTGCCTCAGCATCATGTCCTTAGCTCCTTTCTCCTTCTATCAGCCTCTAGTACCTGAAACTAAAACTAAACTAAAACAGTACATTTTCTTTACCAAATAACAGAAAATCAATACAAAGCATGGCAGAGTAAAAAATACTGTAAAATGCAATGCATGAACCTAATTATGCCTAAAATGTACTAAAAATAGCAATAATATGAGAAGGAATGTGCATGTAATATAGAACTTATGGACACTTTACACCCATCATAGACTATTGATGGTGGAGCCAGAACTGTTGCTGCATCGAGGATTGCCTCTTTGGTAGCCTCTACTAAACGCATGAAGGAAGAGATGGAGGAGATGCGGAGCAACTTGCATACTTTCTTAAAGTATGTTAATGAGAGAGATGATGTAATGAATTCCTACTTCAAGGAGATGCTCCTGCACATGAATATTGATTTCCCGCCCTTCCAAGAAGCCATGCTCGTGACCCCAACGAACCATCCAGCACCAAATACGGCACCTACCTCGAGCACAACCCTGCACAACCTAAGAAAAACACTTTCGAGCTAGCCTCTGCAGATGCTATAGCAAGTCCCAACCTACCGAAGAAAAGCAAAGGAAAATCCCCAATTGACGCCACGCCAGCTGCAACACATGCTGACGATCTCGTTACCATATCGAGTGACGATGAGAAGATGGTTGATGACACTTCTACACCTGCACCAGCTCAGACATTAGAGGCCACAACGAGAACAAAGCATCGTCTGAAGCGTTCTGCCAGACGCGTTTGGAACACTCCCACCAAGGGGAGTGATGCGCAAGATGCCCAAGATGACCAGGATGACCAAGACCCGCCACCACCAACAGAAGAAGTTGAGCAGCCTATCTCATCCCTTAAGAAGAAGAAGTGTGTCAAGCACGTGGCAACAAAGACACCACCACCAAAGTAGGACCATAGCGAGGTACCTCTCATTTGCATTTCATGTAGTTTATTTTAGTTTAGTTTTCATGCATTGAGGATATTGTATCCTTCATGATTGGGGGAGGTAGTGTTCATAGCTAAGCATTTGTATTAGTAGCTATTAATGGTTTTTTGCTATGGCATTTTGTTAGGTTTAAAGATAGTTCTTGTGAATAAATTGAAGATGTATGATGATGAGCATTTAATTGTTATGGATATGAATTAATTGTATGTACATGACTGTTGATATTGGTGGAACTGACTTTGTATCCTTCATGATTGGGGGAGGTAGTGTTCATAGCTAAGCATTTGTATTAGTAGCTATTAATGGTTTTTTGCTATGGCATTTTGTTAGGTTTAAAGATAGTTCTTGTGAATAAATTGAAGATGTATGATGATGAGCATTTAATTTTTATGGATATGAATTAATTGTATATACATGACTGTTGATATTGGTGGAACTGACTTTAGGGTTGATGTTTTTTGATTGAACTCTTACACGATTATATGCTCTCTATGCTTAAGGGTGTTAGAATTTTTTTGTGAAAGAACTCTTGCATGCCTTAGTATGAATGGTATTAATGAGATTGAATGATAAATGAAAGCATTAAATGCTTTGTTAGACTCTCTTTATTTTATTACATGTGTTAATTTATAAATAAATGCTTTGGCATAATTGTGGAGGGACACTCCTCTTTGCGTGGTTTGTATGGATAATGCGTTTAAATAAATGGCAGCAACAGCAAATGAGTGAATGAAAGTAGTCACAAGATTACTCTACTTACTAGCTCGGGGATGAAATGTTTGCTCTATATTCATCTAGAGTTGAGGATGATAGTTGTGATGAGCTGACACCCCTCGTAACAATGAAAAAAAGAAAAAAAAAATAGAATTATCGGAGTAAATTTGTGCTTAAATCGACTAACAAATACTAGAGTGTAATAGAGAACTTGCTTAGAATTTTTCTAAATCTGTTAAGCACGGATTAGATACAATCAAGAACACACAAACAAATGATCTTGTCTTAAGGAAATGTTCTTAAAATCTCAACTTTTTCTAGCATGTTAAAGCCTATATTTTCTGAGGACTGAAATTTTGACATAGCACTATCTTGAACTAAACTTTGCCATAACATTTTCTCTGTTGATCTCTACTCATTACTTGAGGACAAGCAATAGCTTAAGTTTGGGGGTGTTTTTACAAGAGATGAAAGGCTCTGTTTTTACAAGCTCTTAGGTCCATGGAGGAAAAATATAGAGAAAAAAGGGAGGGAAAGGAAGGAAATAACATGCCACGTCATCATTTTCTAACGAAAATTAATAGGAGTAATTGTAACGAAAGCGAATTAAAATTTTAGTGACTATATCGCAAGTTTTAAAAGTTCGATGACCAAAATGAAAGCACCTTAAAAGTTTGGTGACAATTTATGTAGCCTACAATTGAATTAAAGTGATAAAAAAATATAGGCATAATGCCAAAATTAGCCCCCCCCCCCCCAAGTTTGATTGTTTGGTCACTTTGGCCCACATTCTTTTCTTAGAGCATTTAAGCCCTAATGTTTCATTTTTTGGTCAAAATAGTCATGTTTTGATGGAAACCGTTAGTTGACTAGCGGTCAACATTTTTTGTTGACTAGGCACGTCCATGTGGACTAGATTGCTGACATGTCATGTCCATGTGTAGTTAGTTGATAATGTGACATTAAAAATACTTATAAATATGTTTTTATTAAATTAATTATAAAAGAAGTAAAAACGTGAAAATGAAATTGATGAGAATGAACCCCAAGCCTAGTGGAAAAAGCAATGCCTAACCACCAAACTAGGCTACAAAGTCAAAATGTTATTGTAACGACCCGAATTTTCAAGTCAACGAGTTAGCGTTGACCCGAGTCTTGGGCTTTAGGATTTGGGTTGAGAGAAACCCAAATGAACTTGGTGTGATGGGGCTTAAGCCTTAGAAGTAGTTCTTTTGGTATAGTTTGGAAAGATGGGGACATATATGGTGATTTCCCCAATTATGGGCTGATCACTTTTAAGCTTTTGTCTCTTAGTAGACAAGAAAAGATGCTCCCCTTACATTACCAGTCATAACTCCTCTTCTTCTTCACCAAAACACCCCTATCATTGCCAAAACTCCAGGAAACTGTATGGTGAAAGATCCAAACTTTACCTTCCAATTCCCTTATTCAAGATTTGAAATTTAAGTATGTTCTCTTCACATAAGGATTTACATTTTAAGGTAAGGAAATGTAGAAATGGTGGAGAGGTGGAAGAATGGGTTTTGGAGGGGTTTATTTAGAGGGGGATCTTGGAATATTGTTATAATTTCGTTTTAAGGTTGTTTTCTAATTGTTTGGAGGTGTAACAACTTGTTTTTACACTCTTTGTTTAGTTAAATAAATTGGGGAACCTTTCTATTGAGAAAATATTTTGATATAACAAATTATGTGGAAAAAAATTTGGACTTGTTTAAAGAATTTAAAAATAATTCAAAAGTCCTCAAAACTTGAAAATGTGATTTAAATGTTTTCATAATGTTTTGAATTATCCAACTATGTTTATATACCTGAAAAAGTCAAAAGATAGCCAAATTTTCATGTTTTTAAAGAAGGTTTCGATACTTCTATTTGATGATTTCGAAACCTTTTCGGCGGAAAGGTCTGAAATCAAAACCTAGGCAAAAGGTTTACATATCTCTGGGTCAAGGTTTCGAAACCTTTTAAAAGGTTTTGATACTTCTGTAGAAAGGTTTCCATACCTTCATAAAGGTTTTCATACCTCTAGGTCATAACGACTAGTTTTTCATTTGAAAATCCCTAAAGGTTTCGAAACCTCTACAAAGGTTTTGATACCTCTATGCAAGTGGGCATTTAAAGCATGACTTTATAAGTTCCCAACGGCTCTAAAGCACCCCCAACGACTATAATTGGCTAAAATATCATTCCACACTATAAATACAAGCCAAGGACACTTGAAGAATGTTACTCCAACCATCCAAGCTTAATGATCAAGAGAAATAGTCTTTAATTCTTTATTTCTTCATTTGTCTTGTAAATATTAGTTGAGTGAGATTTATTGTATATCTTTAGTACTCATTCTTTGTGAGCTTAATTCTTGTAAACACCCACCTTTATAAGTCTTCATTGTTTACACAAAAAAACCTTGTAAAAAGGGAGAGGTTATAGTTTAGCCTTAGAAAACTAGGGTGGTTCTAGCTTACCATTGAAAAGATAAGTGTTGTAAGGTTACGCCTTATCCTTAAAGGCAAGAATTCATTGTTAGCGAATTGGAAATTCTTAGTAGTCAGCTAAGGTAGTGGATGTAGACTTGATTTAGAAGCCGAACCACTATAAATTGATTGTGCAAATTGTCTATCATTTTCGGTTTACACCAATTCATTCAAGAAACTTTTTCAACCCCTCTTGGTGATTTTTTGGTTGATATAATCGAGCCCAACACTTTCAACACCAAAGGGAAGGAAAAGAAGTAAGGGAGCTTGCTTGGCGAGGAGAATTTGGGGTTGTTGTGATGGTTAGTACATCTCTAACTTATCTTATTTCTGGTCTTTCATAAGTTTTTAGTGCTTGGCTAAATTTCTTTTGGGGCAAGATTTAGAAGAAGCTTATAAATAGAAACTTTTGAGTTCATTGTTTGAAAATGATTTGATGTTGGGCATGTTTGTATGGCCTTCAGATGGCCAAAACCACCCAAGTAATTCTTAAAGTGGGTTGGTGTTTGAGTATGGGTGAAACATGAAAGTGCTGATAATAAACTCGTGACTGAAAAGTCACTTTATGAGTGAGTATTGGTACGAGATGAGCTCGTACCGATATAGATGGGGTTTTCAAGCATAAACCAAGCAAACGGGTGCTTGCGTATCGGTACTACATTCAAGCAGTATCAATACGATGACCTCATATACCAGTACAGTCGACCCAGTACCGGTACTGGGGCAATTCATGAAATTTCAGTAGCCAACTTTGGTACCGGTACGGTTGAACCAGTATCGCTACTCCGGAGTTGAGTTTTGATACACGATGGGACCGTACCAATACTCCAGGGTTGAGTATCGCTACCTAGTGGGGCATACCAGTACCCATTAAAGCCATTACCTAACTTTTTGATATTTCTCATATGGGCCCGTTAGGGGTCTTGGTAAAGCACAAATGATTTTCTCGTTGTGTGGATGAAAATTTATGATAATGTACTGCAGTATTCGGCCAAAATGTGTACCCGATTCTAGGTGATTTTGGGTGTACTTTTATGGGTTATTTACTTGATGCTAGTTGATCTCGAGCGTGAATGTGAGTATTTGATGCTAGGTGATCTTGAATACGAAAATAAGTAGTTGATGTTAGGTGATCCCAAATACGGTAGCAAGTACTTGATGTTAGGTGATCCCGAGTACTTCTGCGATTGGCCCAATGCTTTTTGATCACGGGCTATTTATAATTCTTGATGGATTGGTTTAGTTTTATACCTCTGCTTAAATTTTAATTTAAGTTTTCTTATATTTATGAAACGGATGAAATGTTGTATAGTAGAAATGTACCACTGAGCTTTGTAAGCTCAGCGTGCAAATTTTTGTTTCAGTGCGTAGGTTGACAGGTTGCTTGTTTGAGGAAGAGCACATCATCAAGAATTTCACAGCACCGGTTTCAGATATTAGAGTACAATACTTAAATTTTAGTAGTGGGCTATGTATTCATAGAACCTTAACTCAGTTGGTTTATAACTCTTAAATTTCACATTTTGAAATACGGTGTTTTAAATTCGTACGGAGCTCCTTTATTTTAAATTTGAACTTATTTATGAAAACTCTATATTATGGTTTGGTTTGGTTTGATTTCGTTTTATGGCTAAACTTGAAGGTTCTAATTGAACGAAATTTTAGCGGGTCAAGTTAGAGGTAGCCCGAATGTAGTCTCGCGTTCGGTGGGATTGGGGTGTTATAGTTATTACTTATTACCAGATATTTTATCTATTCATTATTACATATGTTAAAAAGTAAAAGAAAAATGAACGTTTCAGCTTTGTTCCCTCGTTGTTATCCTCCTTCTGTTTACTTCCAAAATTCAAGCATATGGTGTTTCGACCGAACATAGCAGACAACCTCGTGAACATGTTTTTCGTTCATGGTCGCAGTCAACTAGTTCCCCTTCACAAACCAACATGGCTCCCACTTCGGTGAAGAAAAACGAAGAGTTTCAACTGAAACTCTATGTTGCACTGATACGGATATAAATATGGGTAAGGAAACAGGGACGAGAAAATATAATTTTTAAAATTATAGGGTATATGTACGGAAATAGGGACGGGAAATGATAATTTTTGAAATTATAGGGTACAGGTACGTTAATGGTACGAAAAATATAAAATAAATTTTATATTCTAAAATAGTAAAAACAAAATTCATAAATAAAATTATGTGATTATGGCATCACACATCGGTACGGAAACGGGGACAAGAAATGATAATTTCTGAAATTATAAGGTACAAGTACGTTAAGGGTACGACAAATATAAAATAAATTTTATATTTTAGAAAAATGTAAAAACAAAATTTCATAAATAAATTTATGTGAGCATGACATCACACATACTTATATATTTATAGTAGAATCATGTGAGCAAGAAAAAATTGAGAGAAACAAGAAAAAAATAGAAAAATGTAGGAAAATAGAATAATAGGAAAAAAATAGAGAGATAAAATATTAGGGAGTGCCAAGCAGTATCTAATATATCCCTTATACAAGGACGTATTGAGTACATGGTGCGGCACTAGATTGAAGTACTCGTGCTTCATAGCTCGAATCCATTGCACAACAGATGATGAATGTCAAGAAAACCAGATGCAAATGAACTCAAATTGCAGATCATCTCTCTCTCTCAATCTTCTTATGCTATGAGCATATTTTTTGTATGATATCAGAGACGATATAACAATTTAATATACATAGAATTAGTTGGTGAGTAAAGAGTAGCGAGATATTGTACAGAGTAGAGAAGGTGGAATTGAATTAATCAATTAAACTCTTTTATAATGTAGTTTCAGCATGATTAAATAAGGTTGAGTTGTTCTGTTTGTTGCCTTTATTTTGGAACGTAGTTTGGGTTTGTGGTTGCGAACCTGTTTTTTGTTCTCATGGATTTTTCTGGAAACTGCAGCAAGAGAGAATATTATTGAAGCTTTGTGAACCATCATTATCCTCTCTTTTTCTCTTTTCTGCTTGGCACTCAATGCAATTCAAGTTAAGCTTATTCATCATTTGTTGTGCAATGGGTTATATCTAGAGGTGACAAACGGGTCATTCGGTTCAGGTCATTTCGATTTCGATTATTTTAGGTCTGATATTATTCAGTTCAAATTTGATTTCGGTTCAGTTTTATTTCAGGTTTGTTGTGATTCGGGTCATTTTGAGTCGGTTGATTTTCGGGTCGGTTAATGTCGGTTTGGTTGATTCCGATTCGTGTCAATTTTGGGTCAATAGAAGATCGGTCGGTTTTAATCAGGTTTTAAGGTCGGGCAGTTTTTATACCCTATATATGGCTTTATAAAGCCAATATATTTGACTTTTTGGTGAGTTGTGCGGCTGTTCATATACCATCTTTCTTTATTTCTATTCATATTTTTTCTTCATTTCGGGTTGTCTTCTGTTCGGGTTGCTTTCGGTTCGGCTGAAAATCGGTTCAAGTCTATTTCGGTTCAGCTATAATTCGATTCGGTTTTGGTTCAGTTTATTTCAGGTTTTAGATCAAATTTTAGGTCATCATGTTCGGATCGATTTCAGGTCTCAGTTCAAGTCTCGTGTCAAGTTTGTCATATCTAGTTCTAGACGGTCGAAACTCTTCGTTTTTCATCACCGAAGCAGGGGCGGATCAAAGATTTAGGGGGGCTTGTACAATTTATTAAAGTAAGACCCTTAGTTAATTACCCTAATACAAAAAATTAGGGTAAGAAGTATTTGTTTCAAAAAATACCATAATACAAAAAAATTGTTCAATTATCTTCTTAAATAACAAAAGTTCACTTATAAACATCTAAATATCTAACATTTTCACTTAAAAGTGCCGCTCTTTTTTAATGTTTTAAAGCAAAATCATTTATAACATTTTCAATATCAACTTCTTCAAAAGATCACTCTCGATTGTCATCAAAGCAAGTCCATTTAACCTTTCTTGCAACATAATTTTCTGTAAGTATAACTTCAACAACTTCAATTTTGAAACTTTGTTCTGTAAAAGCAACAATAATAGAAACAGTCAATAAAATTCTATAAGCAATTGTCACAGTTAGAAAACAATTAAAACGTTTTAAAAATTTTAATAAATCAACTTTCTTAAGAGTATTTTCAAAATTATTAAATTAAATTTTGAGATTAACGATGTCCAATAAATGTGATTTATCAGAATGAAACAAAAGCAAAAAACATTGTCATATAATTGATATTGTTCAAATCTTGTATCCAAGGAAATAATAGCTTGATTGAAAATATACAAGAAGTATTCAATTCTAAATGACTCTTTAAGAGATATTAATGTTCGTATTATGCAATTGAATTGAAGGACGTAATAAGTTGTTCGCAAGTTGTTAATTATCAAATATAGAAATTTATAAATATTTAATTTATGTTTGATCTTTAATTTTGCGCCTTTCTTTTTTCGGGAACTTTGTGTGGTCGCTCCACTTACACATGTTAAAAACTCCGTGCACCGAAGTGAGAGTCGAGTTAGTCTATGAAGGGGGGACTAATTAACGACCATGAACGAAAAACATATTTACGAGGTTGTCTGCTATGTTCGGTCGAAGCAACAAATGCTTAAATCTAGAAAGTAAATGGGTAGAGGATAACATTAACAACGAGGGAACAAAGCTGAAAAGTTCATTTTTCTCTACTTTTTAACCTATGTAATGATAAATAAATAAATAATAACAATTCAACTTTTCAGCCTAGCCTGGTGGTTAGGCGTTGGGACCAGATGTAAGATCTACTTCTCACAAGTCACAACTACAATTGTCATGTTTTTTACATTCTTTTTCTTTTGCCTTAAACCAATCAGACGTGGGATTATTAGATTGATTATAATTAATTTAATAAAATAATATTTATAATTGATTTTTAATAAATATTTTATATTTTCATGTCAACCTCTAATTACATGTGGACATGTTATATCAGTAATTTAGTTCATATGAACACACTTAATCAGTAAAAAAACATTGATCATTAATCAACTAACTGTTTCCATCGAAACATGACTATTTTGATAAAAATGAAAAGTTAGGACTTAGATGCTCTCAAAAAACAATTAGGGACAAAAGTGATCAAACAGTCGAATGTTGGGGCTAATTTTGGTATTATACCAAAAAATATATTATACTATTAGAAAGAGTTTGTCTTTTACTTTAAATCACGTTAATAAAAAGAGCGACGAATCCCCGAAGTGGACGACTTATAACGGTGAAATTTTCAGATGTTAAGAGAATCAAATTCAAAGGCGGTGAAGGAGAATTATGCAGATTTAATTAAAATTAAAAGGAAAGGATAGAAGAATTCCTGCCATGCGATTAGGGTTTGGGATTGAAATTGAGTTGCTGCAAAGAGATCGTTGATACATCGTTAATTGGGGAGGTTTGGGGAAACAAAAGAAATGGGAGACGAAGGTGCTGATGGGGATAAGAGGAAGCAATGGTCGTCTCCAAACAGGGATTATAAAGCCAAAGACGAAGGCTCTAAACTTTGGGGAATTTTCCTCTTTGGTTTAGTTGGCGCCACTGCAACCACTTTTGCGGTAAGTTTTTACATTCACTTCGTGCTTTATAAAGTTTCAATCTTTTCCTCATTTTAATTAAAATTGTTTTGAGATTTTTGTACATCATTATAAGCTGAACTGTTAGGGGGCTTTTACTCTCTTTAATTTGTTTTTTTTTTTTTCTTCTTCTGAGGAAGAATGAGATCAAATTATATTAATAAATTAGTTTTGGTGGGAGCAGCTATTTGTTGGAATTGTCCATTTGATTGTAGTTACAATCTGGCAGGTTAGTCAGCTGAGGAGGTCTGTTGATTGGTTATATACTCAGGTATACTAAAAACAAGTTCTTTCACCATTTCAGTTGTCAATAATTCCATAATACTGTAGTTGAAATCTGGAATGGTTGGAGGAAAATCTTCCCTCATATGGATAGTCATCGGTATCGATTTTCATTGTTTTCTTAAAGGGAAAGTTGGAAGGAATTTCTTTTATAATTTTTCAGTTGTTTTTAAATTTAAACAAGTACTGCTATTGAGTTGTTTCTATAATTCTTCAGATGTTTTTCTGAAACATACTGTTAATAGGATGATAGACATTTTTTTTCCAAGTGAAGATAACATATATTTAAAGAGGAAGGTTCATTTGATGGATCTTTTTGAAAATGAAATTGTTGCTTTGTTACCTTGAGAGCTGCCATAATGTGCTAAAACTGTTGAAGGTTGTAAAAGATTTTGTCAAGCATGAGTACTTCTGTTCCCTGTGCTTATAATTTATAAATTTTAGGATATGGTTGTGCTGTGTTATGTTTGACTGCTGTCTTGTTGAATTTTTGTCTGGACTTATTACTTTTGCTGATATCTTACATTTTGACTATAGTGTTTCTTTTTTATGTAATTCGGGAATCTGATCATGTGTGTACTTGCACCATGAAAGTTAGTCAGGTCAAAATCATCACAGGGAGGAGGTTCTTTTCGAACACCCTTTCAGGAGGAAGCAAGGAGAAGGTATAATCGCCGAATGCAAGAAGAGCACGAGGATGAAATGGAAAGAGTGGTAAGCATTTGATTTATGTTCTAGCATTCTCTAAATTTTACTGTCTCATTACTTCGTACAGGTCTTCCAACATGTAATTCAAAGTGTAAGTTTTGGTTGTATTATAAAAAATATTGTGAATTGTTATTGCCAATTATGTGTTATATTTGAAGGAATGATAAGTTGTAATATTTAGTATTTAATGATGGTGAAAACTTGTGTCGAATTGTTGAATCTCTAGAAGATTTACCCAGCTTTGTGTGGCTATTTCGTTGCTATCTCATGGAAGTTATCTGTAATGATATTTTTCTGAAAATCATTTCTGATTTGGTACATTGGTATAGAGAGCATGTGAGGTGGGTGGACAGTAATTCTTATTGTGTAATTATCTTCTTTTAACACAAGTTACATCATTCTGTTTTAGGACTAAGTAATATTCTTAATCCATAATATTTGGTATCAATTTTAAAAGATGGGTGGGGACTACAACCACCCACCACCCAGCTTCAGCCCTGCTCATGCTGATTTCTTCTTTGGTAGACCAGTTTGATATCATAATATTGTTAACTAATTCCTACTTCTCTTCCTAGGAGAGAATAAGGCGCATGCAAAGTGTGTTTAACAGGGAGCGGAATAAAAACAAAAGGAGCTACGAGAGCTGGAAGGAAAATGGTCCCGGTGCTTACCATCAGCACTTCCAGCGAGATGATTGGTATTGGAAGGCAGATGCATCTTACAGAGATCAAAGAACCAATTACAGGCCACCTCAAAGAGATCGTGCACACTATCCATTATCACATCACTACACAGTTTTAGGTCTTGACAGGTAATGCTGATATTACATAGGGGATAATTAATACTCTTCCATCCTATTCATGTTGGCACAGCCAATAGCTTCAACACTGAAAATTGTTACTTTTTGACTTCCTTTTCTACTCAGGGCCAGAGCAAAACCATATACAGAAGATGAGATTAAGGTATGCTGAATTATCTTTGAAATGCTTCTGTATCACTGCTGTTGTGTCGAGTTATATTTGTTTTTCAATTTCTAAACTGGTACTGTGTTTTGATATATGTCTGCCGTTATGGTATTGCCTATATATCATAATATTTCTTGTATATACTTGATCAAATATTGAGTTGGTATATCTTTATTCCGGTATTAGATAATGATTAATGAAATTAATCCAGTGCTTGTCCCAGCCAACTGATACCTCAGTCTTCTCAATTTAGACTGATTGCTAGTTTATGGTAATGCTCATCAAATTGCCATTTTGTCAGACTAGGAAGTTTGAATGTCTTTAGCTCTTGGATGCTTGTTTTTAGGCATATTCTGCATACATTTTTGCATTTAAGTGCTCTTCTGTGACATATTACATTGTAAATGGATCCTCGTCTGATCAACATATATCATATTTTAGTAGGTGGTCGACTAATATCATTTGTTCTGGCATCCTTTTGTATTACATGATTATAGTTGCTAGGAGCTTTATGCTAACTTGTTTTATATGGATTGATATATCAATCAAAGAACATAATTCAAATGAACTGGAGTTATTATGGGTTCTTGTAGTTACTGGATTTCATTCCCGGCGTGTAATGATAAATGATTATGATGTCTGTATGCAGACGGCATTCAGGACCAAGGCAAAAGAATTCCACCCAGATCAGAACCAGGATAATAAAGGTTAGATTTGTTGGTCAGTTATACTTATTACTTCAAACCCCTAATCCTAACCTCCTAACAGCAAGACTTTGGATTGTTTATTTAAAGTTCATTCCTTGTGTTATATTTCAGAACTTGCAGAGGCAAAATTTAAAGAGGTAATGACCTCCTACGAGGCCATAAAGCAAGAAAGGAAGAACACGAGCGTACGAAATCCGAAAACCTAGTTATTTCCCCCATGAGTTGAGGCAGTGAAGTGCCAAAAAATAGGGATGCAGAATATATATAAAACTCTATACTTCTACCTCTATTGTTGGATTGGAGTTCACGCTCAGCACATTGCAAATCATTTTTTTGTTGAGAGTTTATACTTAATGTTGTATTTCAGAGTTATCGGTTCGTGTAAAGCAAAATAATGATTTTTCTTGTTTGTTTTCATCTTATACCGTAGATGTGCTTAAGGTGGTGATATTCTTGGGGTAATTTGATATTGTTTTTAATCAAGTAAAAGATTATCCAACCAATGAAACGATTGGCAAAGGTGTTCATAATTCATTCATCTCTTAGGTTGAGGCATTTTCCCTTAAATTTTCAGGAAGAATATAAATGAGATTTTCAAACAATTTTGTCATAGCGAAAAGGCTACAAACTTTGCTATATTTGATCATATGTAACCTTGTTTTTTTTTAGCAATTGGTATTCAATCCATTAGTCGACTAATCTGAATTAGGTTTAACAAAGACTTATTATGGGACGATAATTAACCTTTTAACTTAATTTTCTCTATTCACAACATATGATTCAAAATTTTGATCTTACTTAAGATTAGTGTCTCATCCTATGTGGTTGAGTCTTTTTAATGCTTTTTTAGAAAATATTCTTATATTGACGGGTTTAAATTTAAAGTTTAAAATTAAAATTTAAACTTTAAGATTTATGATAGGGATGTAAATTTTATAGTGTAGAATTTAAATGGACGTATAATAAAATTATAATTTCTAAATATCAAATATTAACTTTTTTTTTGTTTAAGTAGAGATATTATATTTTCATGCCAAGATTTGAACCTACACAAGTTGGGGCGATATGAGTATCCTTGGCCATTATAGGTCAATTAGTAAATCCTAATACATTAAAACCTCTATAAATTATTACCCTTGGACCATGAAATTTTATTAATTTAGAGATATTAATATATCGATAAATTAATAATTTATTAATTAAAAAAAAATGGCTATCGCAATAAAATGGACGTCAATAACTTGTTAGATTATCCAGGCGAAATGAGGAATGTTTACAAGTTTAAAGTTTAGAGGAAATTGTGGCTAATATTGTTGAAAGTTCTACTAATTATGAAGTTGAAGATGATTCAACACCACTTGAACTAGTCACGCGAAAGGAAGTATTGAACGCGGCAACAACTCTTTACAACTTTTTATTGTAGTTGGAGACCTTAACGCCGGAACTTTGGGGTGCAATTAGAAAAGTTAGAAATGAAACTGAATTAGATTTAAATTTTAAAAAGAAACAAATTACAATAAATTCATATTTTATCAAGTTACCAAAGTAGTAATTGTAATATTTATGAATTATTAATTTATAGTTTTAATGGGACCTTTATATTTATAAAGGGGATCTCTAAAAAAATTATTATATTATTATCTTATCAAATTTGATGATTTTTTACATTAACCCAAGTCGGGACCGAAAAAATTTATTATTTAATAGAATTTATTAATTTAAAGAATATTAATTTATAAAAATTTTACTGTATTAATTTTTTTTTCTTCTAACTAATAAATTAATTTTGATCCATGTCTCGTGATTAGAATCAATAATGGCAATATCACTCATCATGTTTGGTTGGTAAAGATGCAAAGGGAACGTAAAGCTTAGCTTGCATACAAGAAAACTTTCTAAACACAAATTTCCGATCCCCTACCACAATTAACAAAACCAAAAATCCATTTTTCTTTTGTCTTAAATATACATGATATGTAATTCAGACAATTCATCTTCCCTTGTCTAAAAATTAGGAAAATAACTTAAACGTTAGAAACAAAAAACCACCTATACAGCTCTTTGCTTGTCCAGTCAACTTGAAACATTTCAATTCTTTGTTAGGAGGAACTAAGCATTTTTATTTGGACTTCTTCCTCGTATCAAATCCCGGATTTTAACCGACCTGAAAATCATGCAAGCTCGAGGTTAAAACATTGAAAATCAAGATATAAAATTCATTAGCTCCAATACTCAAATGAATAAAATACCAATTGGTCCCAAACTGTCCATAGCTGAACTCATTTGAAGAAGATTTTGAAGCTCATTGTCCAGTACAGTCTACACATCGGAAATGTGTTTGAATCAAATGTTTTGATGAGCAACGGTGAGAAAAACAAAAGATTCTGATCCTTTTAACTAATTACCTGAGGAGGCAAGTGTGGATTTGTACTTGGGATACCTGGAATTGTTCCCGGAAAGATACCAGAGGAGAAAGGGTGAGACGAGTTTATCCCAGGACCGAATCCGAGAACTGAAGCACTTGCGCCTCGCGGGTGAAGAATCTATTACAGGAGAGAGTAAGGATTCATAATCAACGCGGATAGTATATCTTTCAATATATAATGGAAGATTAACTTACATCTTTGGATAGAATTCTCTCTAAATCAATGTTTAACTCTGGGTTGACAGTGGCAAGTTTCATTGACAAGAACTGCAAAGAAGAAAGGAGTAAGTCACTGAAATATAGCATATCTGGATCTAAGTAACAATGCCACAATCACTGGTTCACTGATACTAAATCACTAAATTCACTCGTCCATGTAAATTTATGGCATATATTCATGTCCTAAACATTTAATAATAGTTCTGCAAAAACAGCAATACAACATTTCCAAGGATTTATGATCCATTTAAACTTTTTACCAAGGAATGACAATTCAAAGTTTTCATATATATCCTTAATTGTATCAGTGTAAACTAAAGTACAATGCCCCAATAACCTCTCAGGGAACTAAAGCAAGTGATAATTTACATTAAACTTCTTATGCTGTTATAAAAAACTATAGAACAAAAACCTAGTTACAGTCACGGTTTCCTACCTCAACCTGCTGTTGCAGTGACTGGACATAGTTGATAATCTCATCAAGCATCATAGCTTTCCCAGTAATCTAAAACGATGAAACCACATCGAATAATCAAGATCCGTTTTCATTTTAAAGAAAGAGTCTACTATGAAGCCTGACCCTATAGTTACCTTATTGCATCCTGGTACAAGTTCTTGAAGCAATCTCATTCTCTCACTTATCTTTTCCCTTCTCACCTGCAATCATGAAGATTACCGGGTTCAATATGAAGTTACGAACGTAAAGCGTTGTTATTTTGCTATGAAAAGAGTAAGCTACCCTTTCTGCCAGGCTGTGACTGTTAGTGGCTTGGCCCCTTCTTGCTCTCACATGAATGTAATTCTCTTTGGGAGCTTCCCCACTTTGAGAACAGTCTTTGGCATGTTTTGCAACTTGCTTACCAGGTGCATTTGCACCCCTATTTTCTTCGGTTTTCTGTTTCTTCACATCCTGTTCTTTTGGAGCATCACAGCTTTCTCCCAAAGGATCCTTTTGCGGCTCCTCATCAGCAATCTAACACAAATAACAAAGCCAATTTACTAAAATCAGTGGTGTCGTCAATAATCATCATGCTTGAAAGTTACGATACAATTGTGATTGAATCAACAATATACCTGGTTTGATTCGGGCACTCGTTTTCGACGTGTTCCATTTGAGGCAGCACCTACAACTCCCTCATCCGAAATTTGGCGATCCTCATTAGATTGTGTACTATTTGTTGAATCCCTTTCAATGCCACCCTCATGATTCAGAGCATAACTTGGGCCACCCCGGCTGTTGGCAACCTGGCTGCTCTGTAGCAGACTCAATGGACCAACCATTTCCGACAAATTTCCACTACCATATCCTGGGAGCTTTGGCACCAGCTCAACAAAGCTCGGATTGGATTGATACTGGGAAAAGTAGGAAGTCCCACAAATTCCCTGATTCTCCATGAGAGGAGGGTAATGAGAATTGGCAAATTCACTGTGAGAAACCACCGAAGAACCTACAAGGTTTTCACTCTGACTCAGTGAAACAATGGGATCCCAACCGGAACCAACGAAAGGATCCAACGAATTCGAAGGCTTGTTATACATGGATATTGAGCTCATTGCCATTCCATCAACTTTGTCACACAAAGGGTTCATCTCTGAAGATGAACAATCCATAAGACTCTGGTGTTTAAATCCCACATCATCATTACCACCACTAGCCATGCTTATATTCCAAACCTAAAAACACCCAAATTCCAAGGAACTCAACCTATCTACCACTCAACAGCTAACCTAGGCCTGGGCTAAGAACATAAAACAAAGAGGGAAAGTTGATTTGACCAAAAGTAGCCCAGTGTATATAATCTATGCAGCTTTATAGAACTGAGAGGCTGTTAAAGTAAAAGAAACCTCTCATTGCAGCCTCATAGAGAATCAGCCGTAAAATCTTACAGAGACCAACTATTTACCTCTTCTTCCAAAGAGCCCAAAGGATCAAATTCACTCAGCTGCAAGGCAAACAAAAGAGTGAAATTAAAAAAAAAAAAAAGGACCTTAATTTCCAGTCAGTTATGGGTCTCAAAATTTGCAGGATTTTAACCTTTTAGCATTTCTTTAGTTTCTTTCAACATCCCAGATCCTAGATTGAATGTACAATTTTTTAAAGAAACTTTAAATTCACAGGTTAAAGACTGGACAATGAACTAAAAGTGACTGCTTTGCTAAGATCAAATTAAGGAAAAACAAAGTATTAGTCCTAAATGAGAAAACAATATACCCAGATATGCCAATCTCATGATATCAGAAATGATCAACTTTCCTAAAACTAACAAACACCCAAGAGAGTTTTCTCGAAATCAAAGGAAGTAAATGGTGAAGAGATGATGAAGGGCTTAAGGTTTTGATTCAAGAGTTGCTTTGCTTTAGTGAGAGGCAAAGCCTAAAACAAAAAGGTAGGAGAAAAAGAAGAAAATGGAAGAAAACATTTGAAGTCACAAAATGTTTAAAGTTTTGAATCAAAACCCAACAACTCTCCAAGAACCAAGAATTTGGAGCAACCCTTTTGAGATGCTATCAAAGCATCAAATTCTAACTTAATTATGCAACAACTGAAATGGGGCAGAGTCTCATTCATAGTGCCCCTAAATTGGGTATTTTGACAGTTACCTCTAAAAGCATCGAATGTGAGCTGAGCTTAAATTCCACCGTCGGAAACCAAATTCACCAACTTGGCATTTGCGTAAAACAAAGCATCAAATTCCAACCCCTTTTTTTATTTTTATCTTCTCAGAAATGCAAAAGAGAGACTGCAAGGCTAGAGAGAGAAAGCACACAAGAGACTATGTTTGTTGTATTGTGTAAGAAAGAAAGATTAAAGATTGAAACTTTGCTTGTTTTTAAAAAGACAGTCTAACTACTGCCCAACTGCTCTTTGCTCCTTAAATTATTACAGAACCTAAGCTCCTTTTCTTTTTGCACCTTTGTTAATTTTTTTTATCTTTTGATTTATTTATAAGTGTATGTAGACCCTTTTTTATTTTTTAAAATATTTTACATTATTTCCCTTCAAAAACTAACATTTTACATTATAATCTCAGATGCCATTGGAGATGTTCTTCTCTTCACGGCCAAGCTAGGTTGTTTCCTTCTTTGATGATTTTACTTTATTTTCTTTCATCCTCTTTTTTTATCCTTACTGACACATTTTGCCAACTATTATGAGACAGTCTTCTCTTTGCTGTTACTCACTTGTTTCTCTCTCACTGCCAACTAACCTCTTTCATTTCTTTCAATAAATTTTTGGATTACTAAAAAGAGTATCTTACGTTCGACGAGCGCTGATAAATACTATTAACGACAAGCACCGATAAATATTATTAAATTTAAAGTATTCACCGTATAATTATAAAATATTTAAAAATTTAAAAGTAAATTAATTAAGATATATTATTTTATTTTTGATTTTCTTTTAAATATAAATTAAAATATCTATATATTCCTAAATTATAAGACCCTAATTTTTGTTCATTTGAAATTTAAGTCGCTACTGTCGTTGCCATCGCTGCCTCCTGCCGTCGGCGGCGGCAATACCTTTCTAGTCAACAATGATTAACGCGGTGAGCTTGTTTAGGGACGATTCATTCACATTGAATAATACCTACAAAAAATTAAATAATACCTACAAACAAAATGGAGGCGACAGACTCATCAATGAGTAGTTTCATGGAAATGATTCAAAACAAACATAGATTTTATGATAAATATAATGATGGGTTCGATCAACCCTTCGATCATTCACGGCAATGATCCAAAACAAACATAGATTCTATGGTGTACGTCTTGTGAATGTGGTTTTATATTTACAAAGACGTGATGGTGTTAGCGGCCGCTGCTTGAATTTTAAATGAATAAAAATTAGGGTTTTGTAATTTAGAGGTATATAGGTATTTTGATCTATGTTTAAAAAAAAATTTAAAAAAATAATATATTTTAATTAATTTACCTTTTAATTTTTAAATAATTTATAATTATACGGTAAATTCTTTAAATTTTTAATTAACAACGTGCTCATCGGTGCTCGTCGTTAGTGGTGCTCATCGATGCTCGTCGAACATGACAAAATTTTCCTATTAAAAAATAATAATTATTTAATTCTTAAAATAAAATAGATACTATCATTTAATAAATTTTTTTACATATTCTTAACATTAAACACTAAATCATAAAATTTTAATCTTAATTTAAATTAACGCATGCCATTCATCTAATCTTTACTTAAATAATTTTTTTAATTCCACTGATGGTTATGAAATATCTTTTCTTTAAAATGTGTAATACCTTTATAATTTTATTTAGGCTTAATACAACTTTTTTCCCCCTAAACTATACCCAATTTCCCAACTTGCCCCCTAAACTTCATTTTGCCCACTTTTTCCCCTTAAACAATTCGCCGTTTCCCATTTTGCCCCATTCCGTTACTTTTTCCGTTAAAAAAAATTTCGACCAATAACATGCTGCCACGTCATCAACGGGTTGACTAAGTCAATCCGTCTGGTTATATTTAAAGGGTAAATTACATGCCAAGTCTGTCAGGTTTGTTTTTTTGTTCAATTTAGTCACTAAAAAGTCTATTTTTACCTTAAATTGACCCCTATTTGTTTCTAATTTTTATAATTTAGTTCATTATTTGTTATTATTAATAATATTATTTTATTAAAATGTTAATATTTAATAAAAATAAATAAAAACAAATATTTTAATACTAAATTAGTAATTTTTTAGATTCGAATTCCAATTAAATTCTAATTATTAATTATAATTTCACTATATTTGAATTATAGTTTTTGAGTAAAATTCAAATTATATTCGAAACATGTTCGTATTATATTCGAATCATATTCAAATTATATTTGAATCATCTTCTAATTATATTCGAATTATTAATTCAAAATTTTCTATATTCGAAATATATTTTTTTTAGCAAAATTCAAATTATATTCGAATTATATTTGAACCATGTCTATATTATATTCGAATCATGTTCGTATTATATTCGAATCATATTCAAATTATATTTGAATCATCTTCTAATTATATTCGAATGAGCATAATTATATTCGGATTATTAATTATAGTTCAAAAAACATGTAATTATATTAGAATTATATTCGAATCATGTTCATATTATATTCGAATCATATTCAAATTACATTCGAAATATCATATTCAAATTATATTTCGAAAATAATTTTAATATGATTCGAATATAATATGAACATAATACTGATATAATTTACCTGTTAAACATGTTCCGAATATAATTACATGTTAAACATGATTCGAATATAGTATGAACATGTTCCGAATATAATAGTTGAAAAAACATATAAATATATCAAAATTATATTCGAATCATGTTCATATTATATTCGAATCATATTCGAATTACATTCGAAATATCATATTCAAATTATATTTCAAAAATAATTTGAATATGATTCGAATATAATATAGACATGGTTCAAATATAATTCTAATATAATTTGAATATTACTCAAAAAAATATATTTCGAATATAGAAAAATTCGAATTAATAATTCGAATATAATTAGAAGATGATTCAAATATAATTTGAATATGATTCGAATATAATACGAACATGATTCGAATATAATTTGAATTTTACTCAAAAACTATAATTCAAATATAGTGAAATTAGAATTAATAATTAGAATTTAATTGGAATTTGAATCTAAAAATTACTAATTTAGTATTAAAATATTTGTTTTTATTTTTTTATTAAATATTAACATTTTAATAAAATAATATTATTAATAATAACAAATAATGGACTAAATTATAAAAATTAGAAACAAATAGGGGTCAATTTAAGGTAGAAATACACTTTTCAGTGACTAAATTGAACAAAAAAACAAACCTGACAGACTTGACGTGTAATTTACCCTTTAAATATAACCAGACGGATTGACTTAGTCAACCCATTGATGACGTGGCAGCATGTTATTGGCCGAATTTTTTTTTAACGAAAAAAGTAACGGAATGGGGCAAAATGGGAAACGACGAATTGTTTAAGAGGAAAAAGTGGGCAAAATGAAGTTTAGGGGGCAAGTTGGGAAATCGGGTATAGTTTAGGGGGAAAAAGTTGTATTAAGCCTTTTATTTAATAAACTTTTTTATTCTACTGCAAACAATAACCGTAATAAAATGATATCAATATAGTATAAAATGGTTAATTATTTGATACACTGGCTGGGTGGAAACCAAAAGTTTTTACAAGCGCTTTAGTTTTAGAGTTTAGTGATTTAGTTTAGGGTGTATGGTTTAGGGGTTTAGGTGTATGAGTTTTAAATTTAGGTGTATGATTTAATTTAGGGTTTATAGATTAAAACTTAAATTCTCGCCATATTACTCTAAAAACTAAAGCCTAACCGCTAATCTTAAATTCTAACCTTAAACCTTAAATTATAACCACGATCACTAAATTCTAAATCCTTACACCTAAACTAATCTCCTAAACCCTAAACTAAGGCGCTTGTGAAAATTTTTAGTTTTCACTGCCAATGTATAGGATAATAATTGACAATGATTACGAGTTAATTTTGATGATGTACAGTAGAGTTGACATATTTTTTAAATCAATAATTTTAAAAAATAAATATTGTAAAACTCTTCGTCCGTAGTACCACGTCATTAAAATTGACTAATCATCATTAACATGGCAAGATAATTGACAAAAACGCTAATGTGGAAGTATATAGAAGCCACATGCACAAAATTTAATGACTTTGCCAGTCACGACAATCAAAGGGTGAGATTGATGCAATTCAAGAGTTTGATGGCTAAATTGATAAAATTCAAAAGGATGAGCAACATTGCTGATTTTGGAATACTACAAGAGCTAAGTTGATGTAATTAAAAATGATGAGCAATGTTGTTAATTTAAGATTACTACAAGGGCAAAACTACCCCTTAAGCCAAACATTTTAAATTTAATCACTAAACTTTTGATTTGCTTCTATTTTGATCACTCGAGCGTTAAACAAAAATGAGAAGGTGACATGTCAGTCATGTGTGCCAATGTTGATTGCTTTTTGTTGACATGATAGCCGTGTGTCATCCACATCATTTTTATTTTTTTTTCTTTTTTTATTTTATCTTCTTCACTCGATAATGAAAGTTTACACTTTCGTTCTTATTTCATGCTAACGTTGGGTCTTTTCTTGCCACTCGAGACACGGTCGAAGTCTCCTTGTCGTCTTCTACTTCTCCATAAATTTAAATTTTTCCAAAGTCACTTTAAAATTAACGAAACTCAATCCAAAATCTAAAGCTAGCAAAACCCAAATCACTATGATCTACAATATCCATTGTCCTATGAGAATGGAATCATGATATACATCTCACTTCCTCCTTCTCCACCTCCCCACCGTTAAGATTTGGAAGAAGATTCTCCATCGTCGAGAAATCAAAGCTAATCCGAAATCAGGTTTTTTTTTTTTATAAAAATGAAGTAAATTTTGGGATCTTTTCATATTTTCAAAAGATAGATGTTTGACCATAACATCGTTAAGTAATTAACGGCGGAGTGACTAAAATAGGAGCAGTCAAAAGTTCGGTGTTTATATTAAAAAATTAAACTTTAGTGAGCAAAATAGGAACGAGAAGAAAGTTGAGTGGTGAAATTTATAATTTACCAAAAATTAATAAAATAAGAAGAATATTAGAAATAGGAATATGGATAGGTGGATGCATGGAGCAATTTGTTTTAGGTTTTGAGGAACTAGGTGCGGTTTAAAGAATTTAGGGGCCTTGTGAAATTTAATAAATTTTTTTTACAATGTGCGACGAACACCACTGAATACCACTAACGTTAAACATTTTGAACACCACTAAATTGATTAATAAAGATTAACAATTTTAAGGACTCAACATATGATTATAAATTATTTAAATTAAGTAAAATTTCAATTAAATTATTTTTCATATATATTATATTTTTTTATTTTTTTAATAATTGGATCAAATATCAACATTGGTCAATTTAAAAAATAAAAACTATAAACCATAAACCTTAAACTTGAAATCTTAAACCATAAACCATAAACCATAAACTTAAAACGCTAAACCGTAAAACCTAAATTCATCATAAGCTTCGCTTGATGCACTGAACATTCTACTTTCTTCTCCTCTCCTAATCTCTCACTCAATTTTATGTTTGCAATCGTTAGCGAAATAAAAAAACAGTAAAATAAATACCGATAAAAATTATATGATCGAATAAAACAAAAAAAATAGATACGTAAATCTTAAACAAAAATCGAAAATAAAAACAAGAGTGAAATTATTTATGGTTTAATGTTTATAGTTTATAGTTTTATGTTTAGGGTTTAGAGTTTGGGGTTTAAGGTTTTAGTTTTAAGGTTTATTTTTTGGGTTTAAGGTTTAGTTTTTTTATTTTTTAAATTAACCAAGGTTTATATTTGATCCAATTATTTAAAAAATTAAAAAATATAATATATATGAAAAATAATTTAATTGAAATTTTATTTTAAATAATTTATAATTATATGTTGAGTCTTTAAGATTTTTAATTTTTAATAATCAATTTAATGGTGTTCAACGATGTTCAGCGCTAGTGGTGTTTAGTAGTATTCGTCGAGCGTGGCAGACTCATACTTTAATAAGAGATAAGTTTTTTTTTTCAATTTTTTTAATCTTAATACAAAAAATATTGTTCGATGCCCTCTTGAATAACAAAAAAAATATTTATAAACATCTAATAATCTAATATTTGACTTAAAAATATGGTTATTTTTGTATTTTTTGAAGCAAAATCATCCACAACACTTTCAATATCAACTTCTTTCAAAATATCACTCTCGATTGCAATCAAAGCATGACTGTTTAATCTTTCTTGCGACATAGTTGTTCGTAAGTATGACTTCAACAACTTCAATTTTGAAAAACTTCGTTCTGCAGAAGCAACAATAATAGGAATAGTTAAAAAGTTTCTATAAGCAATTGACGCATCTGACAAGCAATTAAAACATTTTAAAAAACTTAATAAATCCATTGCTCCTATTTTTTCCTTAGATAAAAATTTTCTAAGTAATTTCATCTCAATAAATAACTCATTTCTATCAACATCAAATAACTCGAATTTCCTAAGAACATTTTCAAAATTATTACAGTGAGTTTTGAGATTAATGTCATCTAATGAATATAATTTATCAAAATGAAACAAGAATTCAAAAATATTTTCATATAATTTGATATTCTTCAAATGTCTTATCCAAGGAAAAAATTGTTTGATCGACAATATACAAAACATATTTAATTCTAAATGACTTCTCAAGATCTATTAATGTTTCCTCGGCATCAATTTCATCAGATTATCTTTTTCTATGTACCATACGTTTTTAGGAAACATAAGATCAATTCTGATTTTATTAGCTATTTTTCTTGTCGTGTCCATGGCATTTGAAAACACACTATCTATATAATTTTTAAAAAATGATATAAGTCTTTTTATCTAATCAATAGCAACATCAATCAACATGTCTTTTGACTGTAAAATTTTGTTAACTAAGTTCACAGCAAATAAAATTTCATACCAAATGATTGTAGATAGCAAAAATTTAAAACTACCAAGTTCATTTGTTGCTAAAGATTTAGCTCCACTTTGTATTTAGGATTACTATATGTATGAGCTACTTAAAATAATATTTTTTTTATCTCAAGAATTTAAAATCTATTGCCTTAATACTTTCAACACGACTTTCCCATAGAGTCAAACCTTCACATTTTCTCTTAATATATTTCATCTCTTTGTAGAATTAGCAAATAAAGTATAAATACGTTCTAAAATAATCTCTCTCTTTCATTGAAGTGTTTGTAATATCACACAAAACCAAGTTAAGACTATTACACCCACATGAAGTATAAAAAGCTCTAAAATTTATGTCTAAAAGTCTTTAGAATAAATTTGGATTGTAGTTTAATTGATTGTAAGTTGCTAATTATCGAACATAAAATCTACAATTTTTTGTAACTATTTAATTCAAGTTAAATTAAAAATTTTAAGCCCTCAAGAGTTTTGTGCGATCGTTTATATTTCGTCTATCCAAAACCGTCACCGTAAGTAACATAAGGCATAATGAAATCTAATCATAAAAAAACACTTTCTTCTCCTCCTAAGGTTTTCTAGCTCTAACCTTGTGATTAATGGTTGTAATTTTGCATAGTGAGATTTTCAAAATGGACCCCACTTCAAACACTGGGTGGTCAAACACCTTATGATTGTGGTGCTAAACCTAAGACTTCCACGTGCGTACACACACTAAATTGGCATTATTATATAAAAAATACTATTTTTTAAATAGTTATTTATATAAATAACCCTTAGCTAATGTTATTTAAAAAAATGACCTCAAATTATCAACGTAGAGTGAACTGAGTAAGTTGGTAAAAAAGGACAAAATTAATTTTTTGCGTTTTTTAACATGGAACTCGCTTTATGTAGAAAGCGAGTTTTGAAACTCGCTTTTTGTAAAATGCGACTCGAACTTACGTGGACGATTTAGAGATTATTTTTCTAAATAACATTGATTGGGGTCATTTACGTAAATAACTATTTATACATATTTTTTTATATAATAATGCCCACTAAATCAAATCTTTATACTTAAAAAAAACAATGTCCACCATATTCGATATGATTATTGAATTTGAATTCGAATAAAGTTATTTATAATAATAAATAAATAAATAATAGCATAAGATGTTAAAGAAAAATATGATTAGATAATTTTAAAATTAGGATGATATATATACAACTCTTCTTTTGTGAAAACTTTTAACTAATGTAACATACTTGTAAAAAAATTAGACGGCAAGGAAAATGTGTTTTTCTCTTTGAGTTATATGCTTCTATTAACTGCAGTGAAGACTCGGAGCTTGCTCATCCGAAAAGAAATTGCAAGCTTCATCATCCGCAGTGAAGAAATTTGTTCTTCCATCTTCAATACTAGTGGGGTTGATAGGTAGTTTTGGCGAAACTGAAGCAATCGCATGGAGGACTGTTATTGTTGATAGAATTTGGAGAAGAAGAAAGAGAAAGGTACACATGGGATGATATTTATTTTTAATCAGTTGACAGTAGACTCAAAGTATATTATTTTATTAAAAACAATTAACGGGTCACATCAACATTATTTAACAGAAGGTAACGAAAGTGACCAAAATAAAAAAAAATAAAAGTTGAGAAATTATAATGTAAAATTTAAAAGTTCAATGACTATAATAAAAGCACCCTAAAAGTTTGGTGATTATTTATGTAGTTTACTTAAAATTTAGTTTTGTGGTCATGTTTTAGAAAGTTCATATCCCATGCTGGAAGCTGCCTTCTCCTCACTCTTTTTGCAGCCACTGAGATTTATGCTTTCAAAGAAGCTTTTAAGTTTTAAACTCTTTCCTCTCTTCTTTGCACAAAGTTGACAAGGTTAGGCGCGTAAATGAACCGAACAAACATGAATGAAGGTATGTGTATGTTTGTTTGTTTAATTTTAATTGAACAAATGAGCGAGTACGAACAACTAAACGAACATAATATTTTGTTCATGTTTGTTTTTTAAGGAATTTAGCTTGTTCGTGTTCGTTCATGTTCATTCGTTAAAATGATAAGCGAACGTAAACGAATACAAAAGAACGAACATAAAATGACATATGTGGATAAATTTAGACGAACATAAACAAACGGATATATATATGATTAAATTTAATTTTTAAAAATATAATACTTTTGTTATGAAAAATAATAAATGTAAATGTATATATGTGAATAAATTTAAATAAACATAAACGAACGAACACAAATGAACGGATTACCGTATGTTCACGAACGTAAATGAACGAACGCGCCCTTTGCTCGTGTTCGTTTATTTAATTAAACGAACATAAAATCTTATTCATGTTCGTTCGTTTAATAAATAAACAAATATAAACGAACTTCCTACCAAACAGTTCACTGAACGTTTGATTCGTTTATGGCCATATCCACATGCCTCCCCTTTTTGTTTCCCAATTATACTAACCCCGAAAATGAAGCCTCAGTTTCTTGTACCATAAATAAACGAATATAAACGAATTTTCTACTAAACGATTTATGAACGGTTTGTTGAACATTTGATTCGTTTACGACCATATCCACGTGCCTCCCTTTTTGTTTCCCAATTATACTAACCCCGAAAATGAATCCTCTGTTTCTCGTACCATAATCAATGAAACATAGATATAATAGTTGAAATTACCCAACTATTCAGCAAATTATCATTCCCATCCTATTCAATTTGACATAATCCATCCTCTTATTATAGTCAATGTTATGTTTTAATCCAAACCACGAACACCCTCTAAAAATTTCATTAATCGATTGATATGGTTTTTTAAATGATAAATGAGTGAAAATTAATCAATTTTTTGGGTTTAATCATTGGTATTTGATTCGCTGGCCGACTAATCTGAATCGAGTTTTAAAGAGGCTCAATATGGGGCAACCCTCTCAACCTAATTTCATTAATCGATTGATATGGAATTTCACAAGAATCGAGTTTTTATTCACAATGTCAACATTCGAACCTTTGATTTTGCGTAAGAGAACTAGCGTCTCATCCTACTAGACTAACTTTTTGTTGGTGAAAAAGTAATCATTATAATAATCATAATTTTCTTTCTTATAATTAACATAAGAATTGTGGTTTTTTTACAATGATAACTGAATTTTATTAATAACCATGGAAAATATCCCAAATACAACGCATGCAGGAGGGAGAATAATGGGAACTAGTCAACTAAAATATCATACAAAACCCAAATGTGCAAAGAAAAGTAAATACTTCCATAGATATTAGCATACCGATAAAATCAAGAAGTCTTCCTGAATCTTCTTGTCTCTAATCAAACGAGACGATTTACGAGGTGAAAAAGAGTAGTGAGCGAACCAAACTATATGACAGATTGTCCTGCTACCTAGGTCTGATTACATCGACAAACAACCATCAACCGAGTGAGAATCTATCTTTCTCTGACCATCAACAATATTAAAATAAGAAACTAGCACCGTGAAGATCTCTGTACCAGCACCACACGACCGCTAAGGTATGCTAAAATCATGCCAAAATTAAAAATGAAACGAACCACAAAAACGAAAAAAAACGTGCCACAAAGGCAGAAAAAATACATGTCAAAAAGACAAAAATTCTTATTAAAAATATGAAAAACATGAAAATAAGTAAAAACATGAAAATAATGAACTCTAGTTGTCGACAACTAGTACTAAAACTAATTGTCGGCTACCGACCAAGAAAGCAAATATACAAGAAGTTGAGGCGCTGGAAAAAAACCCTGAAGGATTGTGGGTTTTATTAAAAATAAATTGTATATCGAATTAATATTTCTTTTGAGGGTATTAGTCATTTGAATAAAAACATAAATGAATAATAAGAAAAATACTTTGATACACGTTTTCATAGGATTGTAAACGAACCAAACATTCAGCGAACTGTTCGTGAACCGTTTGGCGAGAAGTTCGTTTAATTTATTTATTTATTAAACTAACGAACATGAACAAGATTTTATGTTTGTTTAATTAAATGAACGAACACGAACAAATGACTCGTTCGTTCATTTACATTCATGGACATTCGGTAATCTGTTCATTTATGTTCGTCCGTTTATGTCCGTTTAAATTTATTTACATATATTCATTTATATTTATTATTTTTTTATAACAAAAGTATTATATTTTAAAAAAATTAAATTTATTTACATGTGTTCGTTCGTTTATGTTTGTTTAAATTTGTTCACATATGTCCTTTTATGTTCGTTTGTTTGTATTCGTTTACGTTCGTTTATCATTTAAACAAACAGACATGAACAAACTACATTCCTTAACAAATGAACACGAACAAGAAATTGTGTTCGTTTAGTTGTTCGTGTTCGTTCATTTGTTTGGTTAAAATTAATTGAACGAACATGAACATACCTCTTCGTGTTCGTTTGGTTCGTTCACATGCCTACGTTTACATAAGCCATTTAATTTTAAGGTTTAGGGTTTTAGTTTATGGTTTAAGGGTTTAGCATATAATGTGTAGAATTTAAGGTTTATGGTTAGAATTTAGAGTCTAGGGTTTAAGTTTTAGGTTTTAAGATTTAGGTTTAAAATTTTATAGAAGAGTTGTGTAAATTTTTCAACAGCTTGTGTATCAAAATATAACCATGAATAGTAATACTAATAATAGAAAGATCAAATATAAAATTTTTAAGTAGAAATACCAAACTTAATATCAGGGCCAAAGTATTCCATGCGGCTCAATACAATATTGAGATGATAGTCTAAAAAAATACAATAATAAGATGAAAATACAAATAAGGTTGATCCAAGTGGTAAGCAATTTGTATCGCTTAAGCACTCGAGACCCCGTGTATACAGAAAATTACTGCCGGTAAACACACCCACCAAAATTAAGTGTGTGGCATGGGTTATTTTGGAGTAGTCAGGACAATGCCCAAAAAATCATAGGGCAACAAAATAATCAAAATTGGACTTAAAAATGTGAAATCTCGTTTTTTATTAGAAATGGGAGATGAAACCATATGCCTCGTTAAAAATCCTCTCTAACCTAAGTGTAGGAAAAAGAGTACATATGGATTCATTACAAGTTCAAACAGATTAACGCAAAATGACACAAAACAACAGTAGAACCCCTAGGGCTCACGACGATGGCGACAATATGGAGGACCATTACGGTCACGGATAAGCAACGGTTGGATCAAATCAGGTGCATCATTAAAAACCATCAACCAAAAATTAGGTGGGGGGGGGGGATCTTGGACAGGTAGTCGACAACCATATTTTGCTCACGAGGCACCTAGTCCAAGGGAGATTCCATAACGAAGAAATACTGCGAACAAGATTTGAAGAGCTACGAGCAACCATAGGGTCTAAAATCATCTGTATAGCAACAGAGTTATCAGATTGCACCCACAATCGAGTAAGACCCATAGACCAAGCCACCTGAAGGCTAACAAGAATACTCCAAAGCTCCACATGAAGGGAGGAGACAAAGCTGACATCCTTACAATAACCATGAATCCAATCACCAGAAGGTCCATGGAGCACCCCACCAATCGAACTCGAATGATTATATAAAGAAACCACAACATCAATATTAAGGCAAAACCAATCGGGAGACGGCGCACTTGTGAAACCAAAATTGATTTTGATATAACAATTTAACTTATAGACTAAATTGTAAAACAATAAATTTTTTAGTATTTTCAAAGACTCACATTTTGACGAGCCATTTTGAACCAAACAATATTTCAAGTCAAAACATATTTAAAGGTTCGATTTTCACTAAGTCTTTTCTTAAGTTTTCAAGCCAAACTTTAACAAAACGCCCAGACGTATCGATACCCTTATGCGTATCGATACAATTTTTCAACACTAGAATTTTAATCATTCATAGCGTACCGATATGGTCTAATCCCGTATCGATACGACATTCATCTGGGTAAGACTTTAAGCTATAGCATATCGATACACAACGGAATCGTATCGATACAATTTTCTTATTAAAATAGTACTTTGCTATAGCGTACCGATACAACATGTCATCGTATCGATACGATATGCTGACCTTTGCAAAATCCTTGCATTTAGTTTCGAACGTTGGCTTGTCAGTTAATTGGAATCCAAAATTTTAAATAACCGTTGATCGGTATCGATAATCTAAGGGAGCGTACCGATACGCTTTTTATCAAAACCAAACTCAGGATTCTAGTGAGCAAAATCCTTATCGATACGTCTAACCGCATCGATACACCCTTCAAGCGTATCGATACGCCCTATTTTTAAGTCACAACGACTCTTTCTTATTTGAGACAGGTACCGATACGCCCATGAGCCACACCGATACGGTAGGTTGTTAAGCAACATTTATTACGGGAAATTACAGCCCAACGACTCTATTGATAATCTCAACCATCCAAACATCTAGATATCAATGCAAGGGTATAAACACTAGTCTCAAATGCTACAACAATAACTATTGAACCTACAAGCAACATCAAAGCACTCAAATCCAAACCTTGTTCATTTTAGAGTCAAATCTTTGTACCCAACTCCATTGTGATTTTCATTGTAATCTTTATTGTGAGTTTGAGGAGTGTTTGATTGTAATTGGGTAAACATTATCCTTAGAGAGGCATTTGTAAAGTTTACCAAAAACCCTTATTTTTAAGAGTGAGTAGATTAAGCTTTGGGTAGGAAGTTTAATAAAAATTATAAGGTTTCCTTTTCATCCAAGAAAAGGGGAAGAATCAATTAGTGGATTGGTTGAAAATCCTTAGTGGGAGCTAAGGTAGTGGATGTAGAGTTCATTGGAGAACTTGAACCACTCTAATTGCCTTGTGTTCAACCTTTTATTTTTCCAATTTCCACCCTTAAAATTTTTATTGTCAATTCACCCCATCTTGGCCATTTGCAATTGTTTGATCAACTCAACAACACTCCATTGAAGCAGGTCAGAAGCAGGTTGCACGACAAACACCACATCCAGAATAGTAGCAGCAAAGTGTGAAGCCCAAATGTTGCGCGTAATTAGTGCTTCACAATTGGTGCAAGTGTACACGTCACAAGTTATAGTATTGAAAGATATCGTCTCCACAGGGATTGATGCTACTTCGTGAATCTACTTTCTCATACTGAAAATAAAAACACAAGTTTGATAATGGTAGGAGTTCTAATTAACAAGTAAAATAAAAACAATTAAATAAAAGAAGATGTAATCAAATGAGAGAGAATAGGCTGGGTTATCGTGAGTTTGAGAAGTGATAGTTAAATGGATCGTCTTGGTAAATGAGTGCAGCAGCAACTCAGTTGGCCTGTTAACTAGCACAGTTTGGGTTGCCTGGGCAACTAGTAGAACGATTGCCTGGGCAACTGGGCGACAACCTTCAAGGTTTGGCGGAGATTTCTTCAATGGTTCCTTCTTATCCCTAAGCCGAAACTCTAGTGAATTGTGCATGCCTTGATAATACATCACTGCGTGAATCAAGGGTGAACAACAACCGGTCTTGTGCTCTTCTTAGCCGTTGAAATCCTAACTTATTCTTAAGCCGGATTAGTCTTTACCATCGATTGATTGAATAAAGACCATATTCATTTGTTTCTTGAATCTAACTCTCATGATATTAGAAAAATAGATGGTTCACAAGATCCTCTCCCAATACACTCGCAAACAAGAAAGAAAAAACAAGAATGAACAAACCTTAAATTAAAAGTGCAAACTCTATTACCTAAACAAAATCCAACCGTTCTCACAACCACAAAACACAATAACCCTAGCCAAATAGATTTAGTTTTTGGCTAGGTTCCAAAGAAACACAAAACAAAGTTTTCCTAACATAAACCTAATCAAAACAAGAAGGAAAAAATGATGAAGTCGAGCAGCCTCTTGGATTTCTCTCTTCAATCGAACATCCTCTCTATCTAAGTTGTCCTCAAAGTAGGCGGCTAGGATTTTTATTTATAGGAGATGACTAGGTCAAAGTCTTTTTTGAGGAGGAAGTTAAGCTGGATTTAAATTGAATAAAAGAAATATTAAATCTCTTTTAATTTTATTCCAACTAAAACTCCTCCTATTTTCTTGGAATTTAATCTCATTTTTGACCTCTTTATGGACTTCCAACTTTTTTTTCTCCACGCCACCTATCCTAATTAAATCAGATTTGTCTGCTCATCAATTTGGCTACCACTTCACCTCATCTTTAGTTGTTGGCGGTTGCCTTGGCAACTGGTTTAGCATATCCATCCTGCATTGCTCTGGCAACTGATTCGGCATATCCTCCACGCATTGCTCTGGCAACTGGTTCTAGCTCTGCCCTGGCAACTAATCCCGCGCGCATAAAAACAACTAGCGGCAGTACCCTTTTTCCACAAAATTAATCAAAATATGAACTCAAGCAAAACGGTGAAGGAAATCATCAAAACATGCTCCTTTTTTCACCCTAATCCTAGGTCTAAGTCTTATTTCGTCAGAAACACCCCGCTTCACCCGATCCTAGGCTATCTACCCGAAACCAATGACCTCTCATCTCTATTTTTTGACTCCGACAACGGCCCTAGCACTCAATTTCTCACTTCGACGACATTTCCGACAACGACAAAGCAAGATAAGTCCTCGAAACTCTTTCTCTCTTTTTTTTTATTTTTTTATTTTTATGTTTTTACGAGTTTGAACTAGATCTGACACTTAGAGATTTAGATATGTTTTATTCTAGATGTAAGTTTTAATGTATGTTATGGATCTGATTTATACTTAGAGTTTTGGTTTAAAGATGTGTTTCATGCTGAGATATGATTTTAGACAGATTTGAGTTCGGTTTTTTAGGTATTTTAACTTGTTTTTGTGTTTTTCGAACAGGTAAAGAGGGGAAAAAGAAAAGAACAGAGGTAGAAATACCTCAGTTCGGTGTTCTGATGGTTCCGGTGAGCTTCTGGCAAGGTCTCTATGTCTGGTTGTCTTCCTTGATCGACTCAGGCTCCTCATGTAACCTCTCCCTCTCTCTGACTTTTCATTTTCTTTTTTGGTAATTATTAGTGCAATTATTATTGTATTAATTAAAGCTTTTCTCTCTCTTTGCAGGTATCTATACCTGTTGTCAGACATGATGTCATCTTTGCACGGCTAGCGATGCCAACTGGTCCCAGTTCGGTAGGAATCCGAGTCAAAAAGAATGGGCCAATGCCATATCGACACATGTCCATTTGGGCTCGAATTTGAGCGGGAAAAAGAAACACAGAGAGGCTTAAAGGGGTTTTTGTGCTTGTAGGGCTGGATATGGGTTGTAGTGGGTTGTCAACAGTTGTAATGGGTTGGGTCTGAGTTGTTTACTACTATAATGGGTTTTTGGCTTTTGGTTCAGGCTTTATAGTGCCGGGCCTTTATAATACGTTATGGGATTTGTATTATTTTTTGGACTTTAATATATTTAGGTTTTCTTTTGTTATATGTTTTATTTGTTGTTGTTGTTGTTGTTGTTGTTGTTGTTGTTGTTGTTATTATTATTATATATATATAAACAAGCCCGGACAAAAATCTGGTTCTACATAATCATAATTTCTTTTTTTATAATTAACATAAGAATTGTGGGGGGGGGGGGTTTGACAATGATAACTGGATTTTATTAATAACCATAGAAAATATCTCAAATACAACACATTCAAGAGGGAGAATAATGAGAATTAGTCAACCAAAATATCATAAGAAACTCAAATGTGCAAAGAAAAGCAAATACTTCCATAGATATTAGCATACCGAATAAATCCAGAAGTCTTCCTGAATCTCTTTGTCTCTAATCAAACGAGACGCTTTACGGGGTGAAAAGGAGTGGTGAGCGAACCAAACTATCAGGCAGATTGCTCCGCTGCCTAGGTCTGATTACATCGACAAACAACCATAAACAAAGTGAGGATCTATCTTTCTCTGACTACCGACATAATCAAAATAAGAAACTAGCGACATGAAGATCTATGTACGAGCACCAAACGACCGCTAAGGTATGCTAAAAATGACAGATGAAACGAACCACAAAAATAAAGAAAAACGTGCCACAAAGGCAGAAAAAACACATGTCACAAGGACAATGATTGTTATTAAAAATATAAAAAATATAAAAAAAAAGTAAAAAAAAAACATAAATATAATGAACCCCAATAGTCAGCAACTACTACTAAAACTAGTTGCCGGCCACCGGCCAAAAAAGTAAATACACAAGAAGTTGCAACGTTGGGCAAAGAAAACCTGGAGAATTGTGGGTTTTATTAAAATAAATTTTATACCAAGGGATTAATATTTCTTCTGAGGGTATTAGTCATTTGAATAAAGGACATATATGAATAATAAGAAAAATACTTTGATACACGTTTACATAGGGTTGTAAACGAACCAAACATTTAGCGAACTCTTCGTGAACCGTTCGGCGGGAAGTTCGTTTATATTTGTTTATTTATTAAACGAATATGAACAAGATTTTATGTTCGTTTAATTAAATGAACGAACACAAACAAATGGCTCGTTTGTTCATTTACGTTCGTGAACATTCGGTAATTCGTTCATTTATGTTCGTCTATTTATGTCAGTTTAAATTTATTCACATATATTCTTTTTTTTATTTTGCTCAGCAAATATGATTTTGGGAAAACTACACCGGTGGTCCCCAAACTATTATTATTTTCCTATTTTGGTCCTCAAACTATGTTTTTCGGCAAAATCGTCCCTTCTGTTACATAGTTCTCCTGTTTTGGTCCCCGGCGTTAAATAGCTAACGATTTTGCTGACACGACATTTTTTAAGAGGAGAGAGAATCAATTAAAAATATTTAAAAAAATGCCATGTCAGCAAAACCGTTAATTATTTAACGTCGGGGGACCAAAACAGGAGAACTATGTAACAGAAGGGACGGTTTTGCCGAAAAACATAGTTTAGGGACCAAAACAGGAGAACGATAATAGTTTGGGGACCATCGGTGTAGTTTTCCCTATGATTTTATTAAGATTATCTAACAAGGCAAACCCAAACGTTATGTGCCTCATTAAAAACCTCCCTAATCCTAATTGGAAGAAAAGTGTACACACAACTAGGAAGAGAACACGACACAAGCTCCCGAAAAACACCGGGTTTACACAAAGCTCGAAAGAGTACAACAAAATCTTTCACGCAAACTCAAAATTACCCGAATAAAAAAATACCGGTCCAGAATTAAGAACATTCATACCAGCAGCCTTCATGTAACCAAATCCAAAGAAAATTGACCCTATAATTACAGCAGATTCTCAAGCGAACTCACCTCATGACCATTCTTTTAAAGATGAGGCTAGATTCTTAATCTGGTTTAGACTTCCCGAAGCAATTTGTCATCTCAATAAATTCTCTAGGGGGCATGACTGAATCTGAAACTTTGGTCTTTACCTCAATATTTCACACGAACTTAAACATTTGCAACTCAACAATACCCTTTGCAGAAAAACAAAACACCCATCGCACAAATTGAGCCAGGAAACATGGTAATAGCGGAACACAAAATAAAGACGTGCTCAGGCTTTCGGTCCACACAAAAGTAAAACTCCTGAACAAAACTTCACACTTCCAATCCTGCCAAACCTTTTTCAAAGATAAATCCAACTCAGATATAATTCCTAACAAACTATAAAGCCGAAGAAACTAAGATTAAAGAGTTCCTGAAGTAATCAAAAGAAACTCTTTAACCCAAACTACCAGAAATGCACCATGCCTGCCCTCGACCACAACCACTCAAAACCGATCTCAACAACAAACCTAATTTTTTCACAAAACTCTTCAAACAATCAAACTTATACAATAGTAGCCAAAACAAAACATCTCAAGCTACAAATCCCAAATCAGACTTCTAGCCTCAATAGAAAAACACTAAATGTCACACCCAGACCTCGCAAATAGTTAAATAAAAAAACTCATCACAGATAGAACCACAAAAATCACAAACCTTTCTTAGCTACTATCATCGTTAATTTCCTGACGACCTATTGTTCACTACCCACAATTTGCATCTCTAGTTTTTTACCTAGCTTTATAGTTTTTCTTGCCTCATTGGTAGCATTTTCCCACCTGACCGCAAGATCTGAATCTGACAACGAACGTCTAGATAAGATCGATGAATTTATATTCTCCTTATCCAGCTTGTTTCTACGGAAAGCCCTATCCCTCTTCTTCCTTTCTGCCTCTGACAAAGCCTTATCCTGATAATCTAAAAGTGATATATAGCATTTAACTTTCTTGACCTTCTTACCATAGAGCGAAGAGTCCATCTCAGAAAAGAAATCTCTAGCATTGTTCACATTGGCACCAACATCTGTTTGAATTCCTACAGCCTCACAAGGAATAACATTCATTCTTTCATCAACTGAAGTGTCTCAATCATCCCTATGCAGCCTTGCGTCAAAGAAAATTGACTCCCCAATTTGTTTAAAGCCCATGTTATGAGCATCTTCTAAAGCTCTAGAAGAGGCAAGGTCCATGCCTGATAATGACAATTTCACCTTGCATTCACTAGATGGGATATTCAATGATTTTGGATCACTACTCACATCCAAAGTCCCATTAACATCGTTCACGTCATCCACTGACTCCCCCTCTACCCCTGGAACCTTCTCTATAATACTTTCCCTATGCACTTGCTTTTGCATGATCGACACCTTTAATTGAGCCACCTTGGAGCCACCACTCAAGAAATCTAAATCTCTTATCTGTCTCCCTATCTCCTCTCTTAACCGACTACAACTTTCATTATACTCTTTCCCCATGCATATTGCATTTAATGCATCTTCCTCCCCTGTAAACTTGCTCCGATCATCAAACAGTCGATTTTCTCCTGCATTTTCCGATGAACACTCTGAGAGACTATTAGAATCTATGTTTTTACTACATTCCTAATTCTTCGGATTTATAGTTTGACCTACATGGTCTGAAGTGTTGTCCTTGAACTTTATCTCCACAACACTGATCTCATACGACATGTTGCCAACTCCAATTCCCACGATCTCTTCGATACATTTTTGATGAGATGTGGATATCAAGATTGTAGTTTTTTCGCAGTCTATTAAGTGCCTAACATTCTCCCCATAAGCTTCCAGCTTGCTCTAGAGTTCTGCCACCTTTTTAGTGTAATACCATTCCAACAGTGGAGTGGAACACCTGACACCTCCAGCCATGTCACTCGCTCCAGTCTGTTTATTTCTTCTGACCAGGGACCAACCTTGCTAAAGATCTCCTTCAGATATGACCAATCCACATCTTCTAACATCATGAATAATTCGTCATCTTCAATAATACGTAGAAAAGTTTTTCCTCCCATTCTTTGAACTTTAATATCACCCAACCCCCACTCTTGCAATCTCAAAGTAATGCTATGGACACTGCAGACCGTCGCCATTTCACCGACCAAGCAACGCTTCATCTTCTATAAGTCTTCGACTTCCATATGCCCTGTAATTTTCTTGCTAACAAATCTCCCTTGTTTATTTGACACAACAAACTCGTTGTCTACCCCCTGACCCCAGTTAGACTCTTGATGTTAACCTTTTTCCATTGATTTGCCCCTTGCATCTACTTTTTGATTCGCATAACCGTTCACGCCTATATTCTCCTTCCTCGGATACGATTTCTCCCCCTTATGCTTAGCCATTTTTACCGACAGCCTAAACTCGAACAAAGAAAACCCATTCATTCTCTCCATTGCTCTCAAAGCATCTGTTCTAGACTCAAATCTCACAAAACCAAACCGCCTCCCACCTCTACTGAGTTTCCTCGCGATGAAAGTATCAACCACTTCACCATATCTCGCGAATATATGCCAAAATCCTTCCAGTGTAATTTTACTGGTAAATTTTTCACAAATAGTTAAATCGATCAAAAAACTTACCGGCCATTGTTTCGGCTTTGAGACCGTTTCACACGAAAGACATCTATTCACATCTATTCATTTATATTTATTATTTTTCATAACAAATGTATTATATTTTTAAAAAAATATTAAATTTATTCACATGTATTCGTTCATTTATGTTTGTTTAAATTTGTTCACATATGTCCTTTTATGTTCGTTCGTTTGCGTTCGTTTATGTTCGTTTATCATTTAAACGAACAAACATGAACCAACATGAACAAGCTACATTCCTTAACAAACGAACACGAACATGAAATCACGTTCGTTTAGTTGTTCGTGTTTGTTCATTTGTTCGGTTAAAATTAAACGAACAAACATGAACATACCTCGTTCGTGTTCGTTTGGTTCACTTACAAGCCTACGTTTACACAAGCCTTTTAATTTTAAGGTTTAAGGTTTAAAGTTAGTGTGTAGGGTTTAAGGGTTTCGTGTATAAGGTGTAGAATTTAAGGTTTATGATTAGAATTTAGAGTTTATGGTTTATGATTTAAGGTTTAGGTTTTAGGGTGCTCGAGTTTGAGATTTAGGTTTAATTTTTTTTTAAGAAAAGTCGTGTAAAAAATGTTAACAACTTGTGTATCAAAATATCCCTGAATAATAATACTAATAATTGAAAGATCAAATATAACAATTTTAATTAGAAAGACAAAACTCAATATCAGGGCGAAGGTATTCCATGCGGGCTCAATACAATATTGAGATGATAGTTAAAAAAAATTACAATAATAAGATAAAAATACAAATGTGATTGATCTAAGTGATAAGCAGTTTGTTTTGCTTAAGCACTCGAGACTCTGTGTATACAGAAAATTCCCGCGCTATGTGTGCGAGACGGGTCGTTTTGAAATAGTCAAGACAAAATCTGTAAAATCGGAAGACAACAAAATAATCAAAAATCGACTTGAAAATGTGAAATCTCGTTAGTTCAAGAAAAAAAAACATGGAAGGCTGCTGTCGGTCCAGGAAAAGAACTGAATCAGTGATGCTTTTCGGTTCGATGTAACCCCACGAGAAGCGATAAACAAGTTTTTCCAACCATGTGTTTTTCAATTCTCAAAGAGGAAACCACTAATGGTGCATTGAAAAAGACCAGACAATTTGTTGGAAAAACATCTGGGTTTCAACTTTCCAATGTTGTAAAACCGGCCTGGATCTACTGTTTTGTGAAAGAACAACTTGGGAAACTACTTAAACATTAGAAAAGAAATCTGAGCGCTGAACATAATCATAAGTATGATAAAAAGAAGACGTGTAAACAAACATAATGATGAGTTGAGAAGATAAATGAAGAACAGATACTTGGTATCTTAAATCTTAATGATGATTAGCAGGCTCTGAGACCTAATCTTTTAACATTTGTAGGTGGCTTTCCCTTACAAGGAAAATATTCATGTCAGGAATTAAATCCCACCATATTTAGAGGGGTCAATGGGTAGGTTTGATTTTCGGTTTGTGTTATTTTATGTTTATGTTTGATTCAAGTCGTATCGGTCTAATTCAGATTTAGTTCGATCCATGTTATTTCGGGTCATGTTAGTATCGGATCGATTGATTTTTGAGTCGGGTCAATAACTGATCGACTGAATTTTCGAGTTGAGCCAATATCGAATTGGTTGCTTTTTCGGATTAGGTCAATAACGAATTGGTCTGTTTTCTATTTGAGTCAGTACATGAAGATAATCTTTTAAAGAAGAAAAGATGAATCATTAAACTATTACTAAAGGTAGTTTGTTAATTAATAATATAATAAAAAAATAAAACATATATATTTGAACAAATTAAATTCGGGTTGCTTGCTTTCAGTTCTGAGTTATTTTCGATTCGGATTGATTTTCAATCCAGGACTCCAGGTAGCTTTCATTTCTGGTTACTTTCGTTCGGGTTGATTTTTGGCTCAACTAAAATTTGGTTCGGTTTGGTTCAGGTTCGAATTAAGTTTAAACCGTCATGTCCAAGTTCATATCAAGTCTTGGGTCGAATAAATCGGTTTAAATCTCTGGTCAAGTGTATCGATTCTGCATATTCTCAACTTTAAGCTTTATGGGTTTCTCTGGGATTCCAGATAACCTGAAAACACCATCAGCTTCGGTTCTGAAAATTCCAAGTTTTAAACCTATTTGTTGATAAAGAGATTTCTACAACTGCTGCCCTACTCCATTGTACTTGGAATCTTCAACGGTCTCAGTAGCCAATTAATGAGGCTAAAAACTAAACCTAGCTACCCTTTAAAAACAAGATGATTTTGAAAGTAGGTTGTTTCATGCTTTTCCAGCATTGGTTGCAAAACTTAACTTAAAACCAAAGTAATTTTATAACTCACTGACAATGCTCGTTCAATGCTTCTGCATAATATGCAAAAGTAGCTGCTTTTTTGGATAATATTATGGTGAAGTTATCAAACATGAAGTAAATGGAAAGTAGGAGTGATATTAGACAATGATGTCCCCATTAAAAAAATCTCAGTGGAATCGTTCTGGATTAGATTTGACTCTCCTATTGTGCTTTGTGTATTGGGTGGGGCCTGGGAGTCCACATTTGCTTCAACTTTCACTTCACCTCACTGTAAACAGTATAGAGTTTGCATGTTTTGGGACCAGAAAAAGGGAAAATACTGTACCATAAACCATCCACACTGGACACCATATTCCACATTCACCTACCATCAATGGAGGAGTATCTCCTCCCATGAAAATTATGCCGGAGTTTAACTAATTAGATTAACATAGATTTATTGTATTAGATATCAATTGATCTGTTTTTTTTAATTACTGAGCATATTTTCTTTGATTTAACGCCATTGTGTGAGAACGTCGGCATGGTGGCCGATGATAGGTGAACGGAGGTGGAGAAGTTAAGAAAGTGAACGGTGGTTAGGGATTTTAGTCAAATGAAAAAACAGAGTAAAAGAAATGAGTCTGATCTTTTTATTATAAATAGATTAAAGAGAAACACTGACCAAATGTAACAATATGAAATCAGTCTAACAGATTAACTGAGAGCCCAAAAAACTAACTGATCTGTTAAGCTAATTAACAACTCAATAACTACAAAGTCTAACAACACATTAACAATTAATCACTCATTTGTCTAACAAATTGGACCTACAATTGGCGTCATGAGCCAAGTCATGCAATATCAAATGCATAAATCTTTTACTTTCTTTTCGAATTCAATTGATGAGTTGCGTAGTTGGGTGGTCATAATAGGACCGCTTTAAATAGGACTATAAACGAATCAAACGTTCAGCGAACCGTTCGGCCGGAAGTTTGATTATGTTCGTTTATTTATTAAACGAACGAGCATGAACAAAATTTTTTGTTCGTTTAATTTTTTTTGAATATGCTGGTGTGATATAAGGGTAACATCTGTTCAACTTTCTTAGTCTTTTTTTAATAAGGCACACACACCGTGCAGAACTGGTGCTCCAACCTGAGTCACCTGAATGAATTACATCATCTTTTACCACTGGGACAACAAGAGGTGAGCTTTTGTTCGTTTAATTAAATGAACGAATACGAACAAGATTTTTTGTTCGTTTAATTAAATAAACGAATACGAACAAATGGCTTGTTCATTCATTTATGTCCGTTCGTTTATGTTCATTTAAATTTATTCACATATGTCTAGGGGTGTTCATTGTTTGGTTAAACCGAACTAATCGAACCAAAACAAAGTTGGTTAATCTATTACATAATTTTAGGTTTCGGCTAATGATTAAGAGTTTTTTTTTAAATTTCAATTATCGATTAATTTGGTTTAAAATCCGTTAATTAACTGAATTAATCGAACTAACCCAACATATTAAATATTTAACACATTATATATGTTTGTTTGTGTTCGTTTATGTTCATATATCATTTTAATGAACGAACATGAACGAACACGGACAAGCTACATTTCTTAATGAACGAACACGAACAAGAAATTTTGTGTTCGTTTATGTTCATGTTCGTTCATTTATTCGATTAAAGTTAAATGGACGAACAAGAACACACCCTCGTCCGTGTTCGTTCGATTCGTTTACAGGCCTACCCAAAGTTTAGTGGTCACCTAAGTATTTTACCCTAAAATTAAATATAAAGATATAAGTATAAAGTGTCATATAACTATTTCCACTTGACTATCGAAAATTTACATTTGATATATTACATTTTCGTGGTCTAGGTGCGCGACTTAAATTGATGGGACATCTTGGTTCGTTGGGTGTTTGCTGTTGTAAGGAGCTTGTGGTTTATCTTTGGTAAATCATGGGGTGTGTCTCAACGATTTAGTTGATGTGGTTGCTCAGATTGTGCTCATGTTGTAATATTAGAGTCGGACTCTAAGGTAGATGTGTCAATTTTAACGCTCGTGGAACTTATATAAATATTTTAATCGAATTAATAGCATTTACACTGTGTTTGCTTTCGTAATGTGTTATGTGAAACTAATAGATTGACGAATGTTACCGCCAAAGGAGAGTCTAAATAGATCATTGTGGTTTCGAGTCATAGCCTATTTAAATGTTGTATTGGTGATCTTTCGTTGATGTGGTGTTGTAATTCTGATGGCATGCGTAAGGGCTAGAACTTTGAGTTATGAATTACTTACTAGACGTGGTTTTAGTATCGGTTAATGTGTTTCCATGGTTTTATGTTTTCGACTGTTAGCCTTTTGGCTTAGGTGTTTCTTCATGCTCCTGGAGTTAGCTCTTACTTTAACATAGTATCATAGTGTATTTTTTTTCTTCAAACTAAGATTAGAGAGATTTTTAAGGAGGCTCATGATGGTATTCGATGTTTTGATAACAACAAGAACCTAAAACAACCTTAGATAATTTCAGGAAAGTAAAAAAGAAGAAAAAAAAGGTCATAAAGAAATTGGAATGGTTTTTTAAAAGAACCCAGGAAGGACAAAGCAAGAGCAGTTAAATGTCTGAATTGGACCAGAACTGAGCTTATGGAGTTCGGTTATTATACCTACAAAAGGACCAGAACTGGGCTATGGAGTTTGGTGAAGAAGAAAGCTAAATCAACTCGACCCATTAAAATATGGGCCAAGGAAAAGCAAATGGCTGAGGAATCTGGTTACAAAGAAACATCGACCGCAGCAAATTGCAAAGGGTTGCGTTTGATAGTTTTGGGTGTAGTGTGCGGCAATCGGTGGCGTTCATTTCGAGTGGGGTTGATTTTCGATTAAGATTGTTTTCAGCTTACATTCGATTTGGGTCTGATTCAGATTTAGTTTGAGTCTATATTATTTTGAACCGGTTTGAGCCAGTATCAAGTCAGTTAATTTCTGGGTCGAATCAATATTTGATCGGTTGTTTTTTCGGGTCAAGCAATATCGTATCTGTCGATTTTCGATTTGAATTAATATATGGAGATTGTCTTTTAAAAGAGAAGATTATATTAAACCCTTAAAATGTTACTAAAGGTGGTTGTTGTTAATAATATAATGCAAAAGGAGAATAAAAATACATATTTGAATAAATTTATTTTGGGTTGTTTTCGGTTCGGGTTGATTTTCGGTTCAACTAAAATTTAGTTTAATTTACTTTAAGTTCAAGTCAATTTTAAATTATTATGTTCAGGTCTATATCAAATTTTGGATTGAATAGTCTTGAATCCGGGGTTAAAATTTTCAGGTCTAGTAGGGCATGAAGGTAGAGTGAAAGAAGATGCAAATTTACAGACAACATTCAGCCCAGGGCCATTGTACCAGTCATATAATCAATAATTCAATATCATGTTTACTGTACTGAATGAATATGAAAACCAGGGTGAAAAAACACTGTTTTTGTAGCAAAAGTTGGACTAAAGATACTTTGGTCAGATTCGGGACAATGACAGCTTTGACTTCCCACTCAATTTTTAATTAAATTATAGGTCATCTTTCGGTTAATTTGGCCAGATATTTTCCTTTAGAATTTTTTTTAGATAAATACCTCCCTAAGATTAATATTTGAAAAAATATCTTCCATTCAGTCCACGTAAGGGTAAATCGCTTTCTGTAGGATACAATTTTTAAACTCATGTTCCACAGGTTGCGACTTCGATCCGATGTGGATTACATTATTCGATATTTACTTTTAAAAAAATAAAATGAAGCCACGTTCTACAGGACGTGATTTTCGCGAAAATTTCAAACGACTCGTTGCGAATTTATCGTAAAATATATAAAAGTCGTGTTCTGCATAACGCGACTTTTGCCTAATCCTGTTGTTTAAACAAAGCTCAATAGGGTTGTTTATAGTTAATTAGCATGGTCTTGGGAATAATTTTTCATTGTTTTGATCTTTTACCTCGTAGTAGTGATGCATCTCTTGAAAATGGTGTGAAATTCGGCGTATATAAGACATCCAAAATGGTGTATAAATCGCGTTAAAAACGCTACCTTGCCATGTTTCTTTGCACGAAGAAAATAAAAACATTGGTCAATAGTCATGTTTGACTTGATTTTGTGGTAATTTTGCGGGGTTTTTTTTGTTATTTAACTTTCACGTCGTAGTACGAGAACACATGTTTACAATGGTGCAGAAATTGGCGCGTATAAAGCATCTCAAAGGGTGTAAAAATTGTGTTAAAAATACTAACTTGGTATATTTCTTTGCATTAAGAAAATGAAAACATGGGTTAGTATTCATCTTTTAGTTGATTTTGTTGTTCTAGTGTATGGTCGTGGGTTTTTTTTTGTTAGGGTAAACTACACCACTGACTAACGAACTTTAGGGGCGTACATATTTTGACCACCGAACTATCGAGCTCGTCAATCGGATCACTCAACTTTTTAAATTAACCTATTTTGACCATCGCCGTTAAAAAACTAACATACGGTTGATGGAGGGGTGACGTGAAAATTTGTAAAATTACACATTTGGTCCTTGTTATTTACCTATTAAATCAATTTTATCCTAATTTTATTTTAATTAAATAAAATTAACCAATCAGATGATTATATATGTCATCACCTAATTGGATTAATTTACTCAAATTTTATTTTATTTTATTTAATATATAAAAGAATAGTAATGTGAAGGATCAAACCTGAGACCAAGTGAAGTAATTCCCATGCCTTTACCATTGTGCCAAACTACTCTCAGTAATATATATTGCACTCTTTTATATACATATCTTATAATACAGTAAATGTTAGGAAAAAAAGAAATAAAAATGGTTGAAATGGAACTCAAACCTAGATTACTTGGGATGTGTATAATCACACAAACATTCGATTTAATTTAAATCTAAAAATTATTAAATATTCGATTTATAATATTCATTTTTTATATTTAAATTAAATTGAATATTTATTAAAATATTAAATATTCGATTTAAAAAATATATGATTTAGAAGAAAAGAAATTTTATTTAAAATATTAAATCGAATATTTAAATAAAATTGAATGTTTAAAGTATTTTAAATTCGATTTAAAATATTTGAATATTTTTTAAATCAATTTCTTTTCTTTTAAATCACATTATTTTATAAATAGAATATTTAATATTTTAATAAATATTCGATTTAATTTAAATATGAAAAAATTGAATATTTTAAATCGAATATTTATTAATTTTTGGATTTAAATTAAATCGAATGTTTGTGTGATTATACACATCCCAAGTGATCTAGGTTCGAGTCCTCTTTCAACAATTTTTACTTCTTTTTTCCCAACATTTACTACATTATGAGATATGTATATAAATGGGTGCAATACATATTGTTGAGAGTAGCTTGGCGTAGTGGTAAAGGTATGAGAATTACTTCCCTGATCTTGGGTTCAATCCTCCACATTACCATTTTTCCTTTCTTCTTTAAATTTCTTTTAATCAAGTGGAGAAAATATATTAAATATAAAATAAAATAAATTAAAATTTGAGTAAATTAATTTAATTGGATGATGACATGTGTTATCATCTGTTTGGTTGATTAATTTTATTTAAATAAATAAAATTAGGATCAAATATATTTAATAAGTAAATAACATGGATCAAATGTGTAATTTTACAAATTTTCGTTAACTGTCATGTCATCCCTCTGTTATTTAGGATTAAAACATTAGAGTTACAATCACAATTAGTTGATTCGAGGGCAGGTCCTAGAAGGACATTTTCTGATACCGTGTCTAGGGTTTTTACAATTTCCACACAACTTAGGTTGGTCGGTCCGTTCTTGAGGAACCATATCCTCGGCACAATGAATCTTACTTGACTTTGGGCGACCTTTTTTGTTACGTCGTAAGGATTCATTTGGTCGTATCTAGGTTCATTTTCAACCACATCACGATGACGTTCATTTCCGATCGGAGAAAACTCAGATCGATATACCTTGAAAACGTTTTCAAGTCTGCGTACAGGATCAACGAGTGTCATTGCGTCGAAATGAACGAATACACATGCAGCGAAGGCGTGCGCACACGGGTACTTGAATGTTTGGAAGACTCCGTAATCGCATGTTCTTTGTTGTAGATTAACAACGTAGTTGTGAGTCATAATTTTTTCAACCGGTCGTGAAAATTCAGTAACCGTAAAGCGATGTTCGTGACAAGAGAAGCATGTGCCACCAATCGCGTTTGCTTGCGCACGGTATATCTAAAATTTTTGCTGGAGATCTAGATGGAACCTGTGGCCACCTTCCATCAAGTTCTTAGCTTGTTTTTCGAGGGTTGCAAAAAGGGTAGCCAGTCGATAATATGTTGCCTTCACAACTGATGTGATAGGTAAATGACGTGTTTCCTTCAGAGACATATTGATCGACTCAGCTAAGTTCGTCGTCATGTGATCATATCGACGACCCCCGTCATAACATCACAACCATTTCTCCCTCGGGATATCAAGAAGATAGTTATATCCATATAACTCTCAACTCTTCTAGCAGCTCCTCAACCAACACTACTCGGAGTGCGTTGCCTATTCAAAAAATACGGAATAGTTAACGAGAATTAATAATAAAATGCAAATTAATTAATAATTTTGAGAGTGAAAGGCGTACCCATGAAGGGATATCTTCCTTTTCAACGATTGAGAACGCTACCGGAATGCATTTTCTATTGTCGTCTTGTGCAACTGCCACTAGTAAGATCTGAGTGTATTTTTCGTACAAGAATGTGTCGTCGATCTGCAACATCGGCTTGTAGTGGCGGAATGCCTTAATGCATTGCAGAAATGTCCAAAATAGGCGGAAAAATTCGCGCTCCCCAGGTACAACACGATCCATTTCGTATCTCGGCACTCTCTCAAATTCCACAATAGTTCCTGGGTTGTATTTCTACATATAGTTCAGCCATATTCACAACTCGATGTAGGATTCCTCCCACTACCCATACAGTTGTTGGATGTCACGATATCTTGCAAACCACGCCTTATTGTATTTAACTGTGTACGTGAAACGATATTTGATCGAGGCTATACATACCTGCACAAATACGCGTGGATTTGCTTTCACGAGTGGAAGGATATGATCAGAGAGCACATGCACATCCAAGTTAGGATGGTCTTGATTCAGGCTTCCCACGAAGCATGTATGGGTCCGTCGTATCTCGTTATCTGCCACAGGTTGTTCATCCTCTTCAAACATGATTCACGAACCCTCCATTTACATCCCTTTGTACTTGTGGGGGCATTCATCAATATATTTGTCTGCTTCAGTTTTCCTCACGGTGGACGTAACTAAGTTGCGTATGTTGTAATGCTTGATGGCAGCCTCCGCAAGTTTTTAGTCCTAAAGACCATCCCAACATACAATTCACCATTATTCCGTTCATTCAACTGGTCACTGTGAGAATTCTGGAAATTCTGTAGCGTAGAAGCCTTCCATGTCCACTGTTGTGAAGTGGGATGGTGGATTGTAATACGTGGAGCTTCTGCGAGTTCCAGTAAAACTGCCCGGGGCAATAATTTCCATAGGTTCTTCCTCTGCAACATCTTCCGCAACTTCCACATGCTCGTCAAGGTCTGGTGGTTCTTCTAGAAATAAATCCATCTCGTCACCTTCGGGCCCGGGCTCCCTCAGTGGTTCCTCATCAGAATTATACCCTTCAAAACTGTATAGTTCTAATTCATCAGCAACATGTATCCTACTAGGTTCTACAATCGTAACCCGATCGCGAGAATGTCTCCCCACCGATGAGAAATCAATTGTGTTTGCCTCACTGGGAATATAAGTTGAGTAAGTCCAGAAAAGAAGTCATCAAACTGATAAAACTCTTCAAGGTAGGACGACCCCATAGAAGATGACGACCCTACACCTGGGAAATAAGTTGAGTGTCGTCCGTATGAGAAATCATCTACGTTTGTCTCACTGGGATATAAGTTGAGTGACTTCCGGAAGAGAATTCATCGAATGGGTTAAACTCTTCACGGTGGGACGGCCCAATAGATGATGACGACCCTACACCCGCACTGTATGGATTGTAACTCCCTCCCGAAAGCATGTGGAATCTTCCTCGTTAGCCCTCGCTTCAGCCTTTCATACGTTACTCCGATCGGAATCTGTAGCGTAACATTGTTGGGGGACTAGAATATGACACCGAGTTCGGCATCAGGGATCATCTCACCATCGTAGTGAACGAGAGCATCCACTATTTTTGGCATTGTTGAAAAATGAAGCAGTCTTTCTTCTTCGTATACGAAGTTCTTTGAACGTTTGGTAGAAAAAATTTCTTGACTGAATTTTTTTATCCTCCTTTTAATAAAATGGGAGGTGACGTGACGTGTGAGCAGAGACAAAGCGTAACTCGTGTCGTAAAAAACGTGAGTTGTGCTAGCTTTACAGGATATGTACCGTGTCATGAAAACTTGCGTTTTATAGAACGCAAGTTTCGCCAGCTGCGTCATGAATCCCGCCGAGTCAGAGTATTCGTCTCAAATGAGATGCGATTTCTTTAGTATATATACACACCTGAATGTTTTTTACAACAAAGAGGAAAGCGTAACTCGCGTTTTACAAAACGCGAGTTGTGCCAGGTTTGCAGGATACGTACCGTGTCAGGAATACTCGCGTTTTATAGAATGCGAGTTTTCGCCAGCTTTGTGATTCCTCAGAGAACTCGTGTTTTATAGAACGCACGTTTCGCCAGCTTTCTAATTCCTTAGAGAACTCGCGTATTACAGAACGCGACTTTGGCCAGCTATGTCATGATTTCTACCATGTTAGAGTATTCGTCTCAAATGGTATGCAGTTTCTTCGGTATTTATATACATCGAAATGAATTTTACAACAAGGAGAAAAGCACTAAAAATTTGGTTTGTTGAAGGTTGGAATTTAATTTGTAAGGACTTCGATCGATATAATATGTCGAGACGAGAAACTATTACAACTTTGGTATACTACGATGGGTAGATAATCGATGATGCATTTCTCGATGTCATATTTCAGTCCTCAAGTACTATATTGCTTTCACTGCCATACAACTTATCATATAAGAAGTTGATGAGTGAAGTGAAGAAACATGTTTCACATAGTCCTGGGCAAAAGCTGGAATCGTTGAAGTTTCGAATGCCGACGTCGTTAGAACCATTAACATACTCATTATTCCGCATTGTGGACGACGCTAATGTGGAAATGATGATGAAATCTCACCTACAGTTTTTTCAGGGTGGGACCTTGAGCTTGAGTTGTATGTAATGTTTTTTTTATGATGGTCATGTTATCGAAGTCCCAAATAATATGTAAATTTTATTTATATTTTTAACTTTATGTAAAGCTTCGTTAAAACGCATCAATTTTAGCACCATATACACGACAATTTTAGCATCTTTGCAAGCATAGCTTTTTTTTTTTTACAATTTTAGCACCTTTGCAAGCATAACATTTTTTACAATTTTAGCACCTTTACACGATAATTTTTTTATTTCTCGTTGATCTTGTATACAGACTTGAAAACGTTTTCAAGGTATATCGATTCGATTTTCCTCCGGTCGTAAATGAACATCATCGTGATGTGATTGAAAATGAACCTAAGATACGGCCAAATGAATCCCTACACGCAACAAAAAAGGTCTCCCAAAGTCAAGTAGGATTCATTGTGCCGAGGATATGGTTCCTCGAGAATAGACCGACCAACCTAAGTTGTATGGAAATAGTAGGAACCCTGGATGCGACATCAGAAAATGTCCTTCTAGGACCCGCCCTCGAATTAACTAATTGCAGTTGTAACTCTAATGTTTTAATCCTAAATAACATTATCAAGCTCTGAAGCTACGTTTTCTAGGCACCATTGTAAACATGTTTTCTCGTACTACCATGTGAAAGTTAAATAACAAAAAAAACCACGACCATACACTAGAACAACAAAATCGACTAAAACATGAATACCGACCCATGTTTCCATTTTCTTAATGAAAATGAATATACCAAGATAGCATTTTTAACACAATTATACACCCTTTAGGAAGCCTTATACGCGCCAATTTATGCACCATTGTAAATATGTGTTCCCGTAATACATCGTGAAAGTTAAACAATAAAAAACCGTGAAATTACCACAAAATCAACTTAAACATGACTACCGACCCATGTTTCCATTTTCTCCATGCAAAGAAACATGGCAAGGTAGCATTTTTAACACGATTTATATACCGTTTCGGATGCCTTATATATGTCGATTTTCACACCATTTTCAAGAGATGCATCACTACTATGAGGTAAAAGATCAAAATTGTAACCCCCTCGTCCCGGTCTGGTCGGATGACCGGTCCGAGTAGGCCACACAGGGAAAACCGAAGCGAAACCCGTTAAGGTTCCCCCTCGGTTAGCAACCCTAAAAATTTCTTTTAATTTAATCTTCTCTAATGGCACATTTAAATCCTATGTGATCATAACAGCGGAATAAAAATGAGGAAAACACGCAACTGGACACAGAACGACAAATAAATTGTCCAATTTTAATTCATTAGGCAGGCCGTTTCGAAACACCCTTGAGGCGTATCGAAACGCCTTGACTTGGTCAACTGCCCCAAGCCCATACGAGAAGGCCGTATCGAAACGGAGGTCAACCGTTCCGAAACACCCTCAACGGTCAACTTCTCGTGGTCAACGAGATATTGATCGTTCCGAAACCCTTAGACCCGTTTCGAAAAGCCTTAATCTCGGCAATTTCTCAAATTTCCAGTAGCCAAAGTGTTCCGAAACTCGTATCGGAACATGGGCTAACAGTGGCCAAACCGTATCGAAACGCGTTCCGATACGGGGTCCTTAAAGCCTTACCCGTTCCGAAACGGCCCAGCCCGTTTCGAAACACTGGTTGTCTGCAATCTTCGAAAACCAACTTTAAGCATTTCTCAACAACTCTAAAGGCCCTAAACAACCCTAAGAAGCCTACACAACTCTCACACACACACTCTAGAGGCGAGCATCCTATGGCAAGACGTACTCAAAACTCACAAGGCATAAGATAGGGCATCCATTTAAGATATCATTCAAAGCATGCTTGAAGACTTAAAAGCCAAAGACACATGTCTCCCATATAAGGTTTACATGCTTACGAACACATGCACTCGACCAAAAGCATAGCATCTCAATACAACCATTTGACCAACACCTAACAAGCATCATTCATCCAAAGATTCATGCGTTTACCAAAGGATGTCATACTAAGCACTTTTAAGGTTCATATCTTAGCAACCAAACATACAAGCATTCGAGACATGCAACATGAACAATGTTTACAAATCAAACAAGGCATCCAAGAGTCAAATTAAATAAACATACGTCAAGGCATCCAAAACAACAACACCTATCCCATTGCTTGACTATTACAATCTACAAATTTAAAATTCATACTTGAGCTAACCAAAAGCAACACTTGGAGACCTTTCCTTGCCCTTGCCACCCACAAGCTACTGATCTGCATTGTCGAACAAAAAGGAGCGTAAGCATAAAGGCTTAGTGAGGGTGTGCTCATAAAACAAACCTTCGACAATGCAGGGTCCAAGCACGAGCAACTACCATGATGGAATGTGTGATCTTACCTCCGATCCACGAGAGCCAAAATGATCATGATGCATGAACATGTAATCAACATTATGCCATGCTCAACAACTCATAAGCTCAACTTACAATGATACATATATCAATGTATTATTAACAACATATCTCAGGGCATATGGGAATCACACTTCATATCACATTGGCAACACATATCAAATTATAAAGGCACATATAAACTCATATTGGTATATACATACAATCTCATATTGGCACCTAGCTATGACTCGAATACGCGGATAACATGTTGGAACGCATTTCCAACATAACCATTACATGCGGTGGGATTACACTCATCACCGGTTATCGCGGAGGGGATTCCACTCATCCTCACGCCCCGTCGATGGGATTCCACTCATCATCGACTAATATAAAGATTTCCGGGCGTACCCCTACTCCTCCTTGGTGCCTTAACGCCACCAAGGCCACGCGCGACTTTGACTCTCGTGTGCACACTCATCCTAATGATCGATCATTGTACCCAAGCATACTAGTGCCAATATTAATCAAATTCCACAACCTTTCACAACATCAACTCAACATGACTTCCGTGCTTAGCACGTACTCACCATGATCACTATCATGCACGATTCATAAACCAAACCACATGCATATATCAACGCATCATAACATGCCTCAACGGCATACATAACACATTATGCATAGCCAACACAAACACTATTAGACATAAGGCATAATAAGCAATTAGGAGTTCAACCAAAGGTTTCCTAAGCTAAGCTTGAGATTAGGATAGCACTCTAATCTCAACCCTAGGTGGGTCTACCAAGCCCATCCTAGGTTCACATGCTTGAACCAATATTTGAAAGCCATTTAAAAATAGTAACCACTCACCGACTACTCCATTAGCACAAGCCGACTAGCCTACCAAGCCTCCAAGTTTCCGAATTCGAGCCCGAAGCCTCCCCATTGATTTCCCTTGCTTCTAACCATTCAAAAACAATATATTAACCTCAAAATCAGCCACAAACCCAAAGTTTAACACCAACACACGAATCTACTACAATTCTCACAATTCAAAGCCAAGTTCAATCTTCAATTTCTCATTTTCGTTCTTCCACAAAGACCCATCAAAAATCAGCAATGTAGTCATCCAAAGCACCCTTAAACATGTTCAAAACACTACCCAAACCTAGTATAACCATCAGCCAATGATTTCCAACATCAAGAACCCCCAAAACCAACCTTTAACCCCCTTCAAAAATCCCATTAAAACCCAAATTCGGGATTCAACATAAAACCATGTAAAAATCAACTATGTTGGACCCTTTGGGTAGTAAACAACATATATAACTTCAACAAATCGAAAGCTCAAGTTAAAGACAATAAAGTTTGCATTTTTAATCTAAAAACTCAAAACCCCAAACTACAAAATCTATGAGCTTTATGAAAACTAATGGTACCATCTTAATGAGGAAGAGGAGGACAAGTTAAAAACGAGATTACCTTGCAAAAATCGCCAACAAAAATCAAAGGAGATGATGAAATGGAGATTTGGAGAGGAAATGGCTTTTGACGTGAAATAGAGGAATGAAGGAGATGAAGATAGGATTTAAAGTGGTCTTTTAAATTAAAGGGGGTTTTAAAAATAGAAGACCATTTAATTACACATTTTCCATTAATGAGATGGCACATCTCATCCACATTTAAAATCCATGAAATTGATTTCTAATTTAATTTGAGTCCAACATATAATATTTTTTTTGAAATCACAAAGCCCAAATAATATATAATATCATTTTAATCATAACCCGAGACCCAAAAGATTATTTTAATTATAAAACCGGACCCGGAATAATATTAAAATATTATTTTCACCCGACCCCTAAACCCGGGTGTTACAACTCTCCCCCACTTAAGGAAATTTCGTCCCCGAAATTCATCGAACAGGAAGAGCCACTGAAACATGCTCCTCCACACTTTCCTTCTCGCCACAACATACTAACCAACTCGGTAGACTTACCACACAACGTTAGCTATCTGATGCTAATATCTCAACGGGTTCTCCATTGCTTGTCAATTTCAAACTCGACTCAACCTCTTCAACAAACATAGCACGAGACAGATCAGCTTCATATTTCCGAATCATAGACATACAGAACACATCACAAACCTCTTTCTAACTCTGGTGGTAACCGCAACAATAAATAACAGAACTAGCCCGATTCACAATCTCATACAGCACTATTTGAATACTTGACCCATAACCTTCTCTAACTGACCATCTGACTTCAACATGTAACCAAACACTACGCTGACGTCTTCAAAAATCTAGTTGAAATTTCGAATCTCTATTACCCACTTTCATTAAGAATCTTCCATGGATGTAACAAACTAGAAGAAAACCGACGTTCGGTCTTGACACGTTGGCAAACTATACACTTACTCTTATACTGAACCACATCATTCATCAACTCAATCAAGAAGTACTCATCCCCATCCCACAATACGTTTTCATACCACTCAGATGCAATACAAATGAACTGTCGTGTGCTTCGGCCAAAACAATACGTCTCAAAACACTATGTCAATCGGTACAACAATTCTGTCTCTAAAATGCAGAACTCTATCATCTTTGAAACTATATTCTGAAGGTCCTCCTTCCGCTATGTCTTGCACGTGAGGTGCCAAGAACCTGTCTTGCAACTGTTTCTCTTCAAGTATCTGACTCAAAGTAGGTTTAACATGAAACTCGACCACAAAACTACTATCATTCGGTAAACGGAATTCGGCAAATACATCTCGCAACTCTACTACTAATCTATCAACAACATAACTCGGAACATCGGTAACTGTGTTGACTCTCTTCGGATGGTACTCAATCTCGAGATTACGGTCTTCAAGCAATTCTAACAACTCATGTTGTTCATGTTTCAACCCTTCCTAAGTCGTCTAATATTTCAAGTTTTGATGATATGTGTATACACTGTGCATTTCTTACTATACAAGCTTTGCCTCTAAGTCTTCGAAGCAAATTCAACTGTAATTAATTCAATGTCTCGTGTCGGATAATTCTTTCCAAGGTCTTTCAACTATCTCAATGAATAGGCCTCAAATCTTCTGTCTTGCATAAGCACACAACCTAACCCTAGATGTAACACATCACTATGGTTCGCAAATTCTTTCTCTGACACTGGATGGATCAAGGTCGAAGCTCTCTTCAAAGTTTTTTTCGGTTTCTCAAGGGCTCATTGTCTCGCATCTGACCACACAAACTGAACAGTCTTCTGTAGCAACTTGTCAAAGGAGCAGCAATCTTCAAAAGACTATTTACAATTCTCTGAAAGTAACAATGCTAGACCTAGGAACTATAGATACCTGTCACAGTCTTCGGTTTCTTCCAACTCACATCTTCTTCTGCCTACTACGGATTTTCCCTAATACACTCGATTAATCTACATGTCTTAGGAGAACATCCTTCTTGACTCGGAGTTCATGTTTGCTCAACTCGGTATACAATTGATTTTCTAATAGGATCTACAACACTAACCCTAAAGCTTGTCATGGTCTTCTTCGGTACGCGAATATACCCATGTATTATCTATGAGGACTACTACAACTGATCAAAAAACTCAGGAAATACTCTGTTCAACATCTCTACAAAAGTAACTAACACACTAGTCAAACAAAGTGGCATAACTCGAAACTCAAAGCGATCACATCTTGCCTCGAAAGCTGTCTTCGGTACTTCAACTTCTCTCACTTCCAACTGGTAGTAATCAGATCTCAAATTAATCTTCGAAAAGACTGGTGCACACACTAAGTGATCAACAAATCACTGACACTTGTTTCAACTACGTGAAATCTAAACACATTCTCGTATTGTCTTCACTCCTTTTCACAAATTGTACTGTCATACTCTAAGATGATGTACTAGGCCTAATGAATCTACGGTCTAACAAATCTCGAAGTTGATTCTTCAACACTCTCAATTCTATCGGGAATCATAAGATATAGAGCAATCAAAGCAGAAGCAAACTTAGAGACGGTCTCAATAACAAACTCTTCTTCTCTGTCAGGAGACAAACCGGGTAATTCTTGTAAACACTTCTAGGAAAACACAAACTATTCTAACATTCTGCGGTCTAATCTTCATCCAAAAATCAAATCTATCACATTTTCCAGGCAAGCCTGTCAACTAAACTCAATCAATCTTTGACCTCTAAAGCTGGATCAACATTCGATAAGGAGTTCACATCCACACCTACCACTACGGTCTCACAGAAATCTGCAACTTCAAGGCAACTCTCTCTTTGTCTCAAGGTATACCCTAGCTTTGTGCTCTACAAGCCAAACCATGTCAAAAAGGTACATCGAAACCGTAAAAAGACAATTACTTCACATCTACTGGAAACACGTAACCCTGAACCATCAACAAACATCTTCCGCACATCTTTCTGACCACCACTACCCTACCAAAAGGACTGGTCACATGCGTTTCTACGTCTAAGTTCTTAACAGGTATATCAAATTTCCTTGCATGCTCACACAAAAGGACGAATCCGCGGAAATTGCAACTTCACATGTATACAGCTGATAGTCTTCAGTTCTCTTGGTTTCAGGCTGGTCCTTCAAACAAAATCTAACTCTTCAAAACCATTCTTAGAGCATCTCGAAACTTCAAAATTCAGTTCTGATCACACACAAACAATCATGCTTGAACTTGTTCTATAACATCGGTCCTGACGACTCGAAACATCCTACTACTAAACAATCTAGAGTCAAAACTCAAGACTTCTTTCTCGGCTCAACTATATCGGAAGCGACTTCATCTCTCCTTCTTGCTAGAAGACAACTCAGACGAACACTGGCCCAACACACAAGTTGACTCTCACTCACGGATACTGACCGACTTTCTTGTATTAAAAACATAGGCCGAACTTCATCGATCACCAACTAACATTTATGAGGCTCAGATTACTCACACGAGACTCTTACCCTGATCTCGCCAAAAGAACTAAGGTACTCAGACCCACCTCTAACATTTCACCGGGTATATTCAAACTTGCATACTTGCTAACAATATACATAAGTACAGATTCAGGATCAACCCACATACACTCTGACTCAAACAGACAAATTGTACCTCAACTCCGGTACAACCATACCTCTATGACTAAAGCGATGAACTCCCTCAACATCATTCACATTTTCAAAGACCACAGCTTCCACTTACCGATTCACGGCCCACGCTTTGGCCTCAAACTTACTAAAAGCAATAAATCAACAACAACAGAAAATTAACATACAAACTGGGTTAGCAAAGGAAAGGGTCCAAGTGGCTCAAGTATGTTTCCCTCACTTAAAAATATCTTTTTCCGATGTAATATAAGCAATGAGACTCTACTCAACATGCATCAAGCAATATATTCACAATCGAACAAGCATACATCACAGCATACTCGATAAACAAGCAAACACACTTACATGGCAAGCAAACACTGTGCGATTACAATGCAAGAACTTAACTTACCTCACTTACCTACCCAAGGTCTCGGAAACCTCACTTACATGGCAAGCAAACACTGTGCGATTACAATGCAAGAACTCACACACACAAACACTCTAGAGGCGTGCATCCTATGGCAAGACGTACTCAAAACTCACAAGGCATAAGATAGGGCATCCATTTAAGATATCATTCAAAGCATGCTTGAAGACTTAAAAGCCAAAGACACATGTCTCCCATATAAGGTTTACATGCTTACGAACACATGCACTCGACCAAAAGCATAGCATCTCAATACAACTGTTTGACCAACACCTAACAAGCATCATTCATCCAAAGATTCACGCGTTTACCAAAGGATGCCATACTAAGCACTTTTAAGGTTCATATCTTAGCTACCAAACATACAAGCATTCGAGACATGCAACATGAACAATGTTTACAAATCAAACAAGGCATCCAAGAGCGAAACCAAATCAACATACGTCAAGGCATCCAAAACAACATCACCTATCCCATTGCTTGACTATTACAATCTACAAATTTAAAATTCATACTTGAGCTAACCAAAAGCAACACTTGGAGACCTTTCCTTGCCCTTGCCACCCACAAGCTACTGATCTGCATTGTCGAACAAAAAGGAGCGTAAGCATAAAAGCTTAGTGAGGGTGTGCTCATAAAACAAACCTTCGACAATGCAGGGTCCAAGCACGAGCAACTACCATGATGGAATATGTGATCTTACCTCCGATCCACGAGAGCCAAAATGATCATGATGCATGAACATGTAATCAACATTATGCCATGCTCAACAACTCATAAGCTCAACTTACAATGATACATATATCAATGTATTATTAACAACATATCTCAGGGCATATGGGAATCACACTTCATATCACATTGGCAACACATCTCAAATCATAAAGGCACATATAAACTCATATTGGTATATACATACAATCTCATATTGGCACCTAGCTATGACTCGAATACGCGGATAACATGTTGAAACGCATTTCCAACATAACCATTACCTGCGGTGGGATTACACTCATCATCGGTTCTCGCGGAGGGGATTCCACTCATCCTCACGCCCCGTCGATGGGATTCCACTCATCATCGACTAATATAAAGATTTCCGGGCGTACCCCTACTTCTCCTTGGTGCCTTAACGCCACCAAGGCCACGCGCGACTTTGACTCTCGTGTGCACACTCATCCTAATGATCGATCATTGTACCCAAGCATACTAGTACCAATATTAATCAAATTCCACAACCTTTCACAACATCAACTCAACATAACTTCTGTGCTTAGCACGTACTCACCATGATCACTATCATGCACGATTCATAAACCAAACCACATGCATATATCAACGCATCATAACAAGCCTCAACAACATACATAACACATTATGCATAGCCAACACAAACACTATTAGACATGAGGCATAATAAGCAATTAGAAGTTCAACCAAAGGTTTCCTAAGCTAAGCTTGAGATTAGGCTACCACTCTAATCTCAACCCTAGGTGGGTCTACCAAGCCCATCCTAGGTTCACATGCTTGAACCAATATTTGAAAGCCATTTAAAAATAGTAACCATTCACCGACTACTCCATTAGCACAAGCCGACTAGCCTACCAAGCCTCCAAGTTTCCGGATTTGAGCCCGAAGCTTCCCCATTGATTTTCCTTGCTTCTAACCATTCAAAAACAATATATTAACCTCAAAATCAGCCACAAACCCAAAGTTTAACACCAACACACGAATCTACTACAATTCTCACAATTCAAAGCCAAGTTCAATATTCAATTTCTCATTTTCGTACTTCCACAAAGACCCATCAAAAATCAGCAATGTAGTCATCCAAAGCACCCTTAAACATGTTTAAAACACTACCCAAACCTAGTATAACCATCAGCCAATTATTTCCAACATCAAGAACCCCCAAAACCAACCTTTAAACCCTTCAAAAATCGCATTAAAACCCAAATTCGGGATTCAACATAAAACCATGTAAAAATCAACTATGTTGGACCCTTTGGGTAGTAAACAACATATATAACTTCAACAAACCGAAAGCTCAAGTTAAAGACAATAAAGTTTGCATTTTTAATCTAAAAACTCAAAACCTCAAACTACAAAATCTATGAGCTTTATGAAAACTAATGGTACCATCTTAATGAGGAAGAGAAGGATAAGTTAAAAACGAGATTACCTTGCAAAAATCACCAACAAAAATCAAAGGAGATGATGAAATGGAGATTTGGAGAGGAAATGGCTTTTGACGTGAAAAAGAGGAATGAAGGAGATGAAGATAGGATTTAAAGTGGTCTTTTAAATTAAAGGGGGTTTTAAAAATAGAAGACCATTTAATTACACTTTTGTCATTAATGAGATGGCACATCTCATCCACATTTAAAATCCATGAAATTGATTTCTAATTTAATTTGAGTCCAACATATAATATTTGTTTTGAAATCACAAAGCCCAAATAATATATAATATCATTTTAATCATAACCCGAGACCCAAAAGATTATTTTAATTATAAAACCGGACCCGGAATAATATTAAAATATTATTTTCACCCGACCCCTAAACCCGGGTTTTACAAAAACCATGGAAAATTATCCTCCAAGACCATGCAAATTAACCATAAACAACCCTATCGAGCTTTGTTTAAACAACATGATTAGGAAAAAGTCGCGATCTGCAAAACGCGACTTTTGCATATTTCACGATAAATTCGCGACGAGTCGTTTGAAATTCTCGTGGAAGTCACGTCTTATAGAACGCGACTTCATTTTATTTTATTTTTTAAAAATAAATACTGAATAATGTAATCCACATCGGACCGAAGTTGCACCCTATGGAACGCGAGTTTGAAAATTGCATCCTGCAGAACGCGATTTACCCTTACGTGAACTGAATGTGGAGTATTTTTTCAAGTGTTGTTCTTAGGAGTACATTTATCCAAAAAAAAAAATACCAAAAGAGAATATCTTACCAAAATACCCCATCCAGTACTCACTCTCCCTTTTATCGTAAGTATTCGCCTCAGAACTGAAACCTATCAACTATGCCTTAAAAAAAAAATGTAAAAAGGTATTGTTTTAAAATTTAGAGTTTATTTGTTCAAAAAAAATAATAATTAGTCTTTAGAATACCAAACAAATTAGTGTTTATATTACTTTTTACTAAATTGAGACTCTGTATTATGTTTCGTATGTAAATTTTAATTTTTTTACTATGTTGATACATAAATTTATCTTTATCATAATTATCGTGTTTATATATAAATTTATCATTCATTTATATGGTTAATTGAATTCATTAAATAATTGTAAAAAAATCACATCGATCATAACTTTTTCGTATGAAGTGGGATCACATGTTTATTACCAAACATATTTTTTTTATGTTTCATATTTATTTTATAATCTATGATCAATATTTGTTATCTCTCTCACCATCATTTGACAGTCTCGTCAAATAGTATAACAAGATAAAATTTTCTCATCAATTATTTAGTGTTATTGTATTCTTAAGGTCTTGAAGCCGTTGGTTCATTCCTGATAAAATAGATGCCATCTTTCGTAGCAAAAACAAGGAATTTCAATCAAATTTAAATTGAAGGGAACTTGTTTATACAACCAACCTAAAAGGAACTCCATGCAAATGTCAAACAGTATACATAACACGATAAAATTTACACATCAATTTTGGCTTGCCATTATGTGGGCAGTGTTTTAAAGATTGTATTCATAAAACCCCAAAGCAATGTGTCATATTGTTGTTATACAAGTAATTGCTATGCATATAGCCCGTGTGCAACCCATTATTACTTTTCCAATGCTGCCCTACGCCAAGCAAAACCTTTGTTTTCTTCACTTCTAAGCTGTCATCAACAAGAACTGTAATCATATTTGTTGACTAAACTTAAAAAGGAGGGTTGTTTCTTTCTAACTTTGAAGGGGCCGGGAAAATGCTATATTTTCAGTCCCCACCCCCTAAAAGAATAGCAATCGTTTTGACCATCAATCGTTTCTATTATTTTTATTGTTTAATCAAAGCTTTTGATAAAATTCCTCTGGATCTTCCAAAAGTAATGAGAGATTTTCTTTGTGATGGAATTTCGATAGGCCATCATCCTCGGATGGGGATAACAAATTTGTGGGATGAAGACGATGATTGTTATATCTGAATTATGAGGATAATAGAATTGTACTTGTATAAATTATGTGAGGATTCCTGAAAAATATTTGCAAGGATACCAATATTTTACAAAGTTGGATGGTCATAAAAATAATTTAGCCTTTTTCAAAAATATTAATCTCTCATATCCTGAATATGACTAGGTGGAGTATGTTTGGAAATTTTTAATAAATTCTATAAAAATAATTAGAAGGTGGTCTATACATCATTATAAATATGACTCGGTCTAATTTTTCTTAAAATACACAGTGATCGATTTCAATATGTATTTTTAAGAAATATAAATATTTAAATATTAAAAGGTAATAAAAATTGGCAGCAATTTAAAAAAACAATTTTAATAATTTTAAAAAATCACCAAAAACTCTACAAACTTCTGCTTAGCTTCTACTTATCTACTTATAAAAAATAACAATCATTATGATATAAACATGAAATAAATCATGAAATGAAAATGATATTTTGAAGAAATGTAATCAATATTATATATAAAACATGCATTTATGATATTTTGGAGTCAATAAGTATCAAGTTAAAATAACATTAAGTGACCTACAATATTTATCCATTTTTATTTTATGTGAATTTTAATCCCAATATTTGTATCTAAAATTTAAATATCGTTCTATTGTAAAAATTAATAACATTAAATGAAACATTTCTTTATGTTAGGGGGTGACTGACTTCTCTAACTCTCTCTGGGTTCATCTTTAGCGACTGCCCCCCTCCCGTTCCTTGGTCATCCATACCTGGTAGAGTTAAAAAAAAAAAGAGGAGAGTTGTTCAAAATCTTAAATCCAGCTTTTGCGGCACATATCCCTCGTTGTCAACCTATCAGACTTGTTTTTACAACTTTTATAGTGAAGATTGCAATCCACGTCAGACATGCAAACAAATGGAGCAGAAAATGGGGGATATCATTTAAATCTCTCAGCCATCATCTCCTTCTGTTCCACACCAGGATATGGGATCGCTTTTTATTTATCTTTGGTTTACATAAGGGGAAGTAAAGGGCGGTTTAAGGTACGATAAATTTCAATACTTTACTAAAAACTTAAAGCGTTAGACTTTTTGATAACATCTTATATGTTAATCATTTCGTATTCTTTTGAAAAGTATCGATACTTATTTTGTAAGTATCGATATTAGTCCAAAAACTTAAAATGTTATAAAAAAAGAAATAAGTATTAATACTTACAAAATAAGTATAATACTTGTCCAAAAATACATAAAATTCAACCTAAAATTTTATCAAAAAGTACATTTTAAATTTTTGAACAAGTTTTGAAACTTCGCACCCTAAACCTATTGCATCCCAAAACTACCCAAAGCTAAAGCTCCTTTACAAAGCTATCTAGTTGCAGACAAAGTCATAACTAATTATGACCATTAAGTATTAAAAATGAATCATGAAACTATCTATAGTGGTTTCCTTTCGACAATATCTTGCACCTTTTTTGAAATAATGAAAGTAAGTCTTGGTTTAGTGCAAGATTGATTGTGTTAAAAATATGCTCACTTTTTTTGCATTATTGGGAAACATTGAGCTGGTTTTGTACTTTGCAGCAACTACGAAAAAAAAGTAGATTCAATTATACAAGAGCAATTCAAACATTGAATACCATCATTTCATGGAATATAATCATTAGGCCCCCCATCTCCTTAATTCCTCCATTTTGTAAAATCTTCATTCTAAAACGAGCCAAAAGATTACACCTTGAAAAAAAAGAAAGTCTCCTACACTTTGGTTACCAGACAGCCCACACTTGTCTTTTCTTTGATCCCCAATTCCCTCCCATTAACTGTGCTTTTAAAGGACATATTCAAAACTTTGCCTTTTCCACCGATTTGCTTCATGTTTTTCAGTAACAGGAGGGAAAAGGGTTTCTAGATGTCGTTCCAGGCATCAAAAAGGGGAAAGTGAGCCATTGAAATGGCCGCAGCAGGCCTCAGTTGAGCTTCTGTTGACGATGGGAACCAATTAACACCGTTTGTTGGACTAACGAACTTAGATGCCATGGGTGGCTTAGCAAAGATCATTGTGGAGCCTGTTTTATTGGGACTGCCATCTCTCGAGTTGCTCACACTGGTTACAGATGAAGATGGATTGGAATAGTGAGTCCCTGGCTTGGATGATTCGTCCACCATTGGCTGCGTAGAGTTCACTAAATCAACTCCAATGAGATCTTGCAGAGCCATTGAGAAAGTGGCGCTTTGATAATTTCCGGAACTTGCAGACTTCCGTTGAAGTGAATCAACCGTAACACAAACACTTGCTTGTTGCTGTGATGATTGACACAATGCCATCTTCCAATCTGAACCATTCCCATTGTTGCCCTCACCATTGGTTAGTGTAGGTGCAGTGTACTCAGTGTCTTTGTTTCGCCTAGCTAGCTCTCTGGAAAGCAGAGTATCGCTGGCCATGATCCTTTCAACATCATATCTCGTAATGTCAAAGTTAGTCACAGCATTAACACCACGAAACTTGATGGCAGCAATGTCATATGCTTCAGCTGCTTCCTCTTGGGTGCCTAAAATGATAACATAAAGGGCTTTGAGTAATTAAGATTAAGAATTTTCCCCATCTTTATCAACACACCTCAGACAAAACAGCCTTTAAAATGCTCACTGCGACTGGAATCAGAAATGCACAGTTTTTAAAGCAACTGTGATCAGTTCAGCCTTATAAAAAGCATTTCACTATTCGAGCAAAGATGCCCTTAAAAAAGAGCCCTTTAGAAGTAGTTCTTTAGGCCAATATATTTACATACAGATTCAAAAACTAACAAGAACTTACCAAATGTTCCAAGATAAAGATCCTTGTTTCCAGCAACTCTGCCAATGCGAGCTTGCCATCTTCCATGCTGATGATGTCTACAAAAAAAAGGAATCAATGCATGAAATCTAACAAAAAAGAAGAAGAAAATGTATCACGTCAAAAGCAATAATAACCTCGTCACTCCTCTGTAAATTGAAGCCCCTCTAGAGAACCCACTGCTTTTCCTGCAAATCAAGTGAATGCATTAGCTTCTCAACAACACATGGTAGGCAAATAATGCAAAAGAAATCAGCAACCAACCTTCTTAGATGAGCAACATATTCCTGGCGGTTCATGTTCTTCATTTCCTCCACTTCTTGCCTATAATTTTCAAGCTGCCATGACCCAAAATCAATAGAATCAATCACATGGATTCTTTCTCTAATAAGATTTTTCTAAAAGAAATGAAGTAAAAGCTGCTAAAGTTTTGACTTACAGGAAAATTTATATGAGTGGAGGGTCCCCAATACTTAAGAGCCGCAAGATCATAAGCTCTAGCAGCTTTCTCTTCCATGTCATAACCCCCTGAAATTCATGATTAATGAAAATATTAGAACGAGATGAATATTTCAATGGCTGATTAACTTGCTGGTAAAGAGAAAGCTTACCAAGATATACTGGTAATGCATGAGTTGATTGAAATGGCATCCACGAGGAGCATCAACATGCCAACAAGGAATTAATAAACACAAGTCAGGTCATTAAGACAGATGGACCGTGAATTATAGTCAAAAGAAGGAATGCTTCCAAATTGATACTGTAAATGTGGGTTTGTTTTTCTTTCTTATTTTTGGCCTTTTGCTTTCGAGACAAACCTTGCCTCCCTTTCCTGGTTTGCCCTTCTTTCTTGCAACTGTTATCCCATAGATGAGCTTCATATCTACCCGTCCATCTATGTCTGGTGGAACCAATTTCAAAACAGTTAGAAGACAGAAAAAGAAACGTTTTAGGACATGTGAAACAGTGAGGGGGTAAGGAGAAAAGTAAAGAAACTATGAAACATGACCAAGAATGAAATGTAGTGGGATTTAGGGAACAGTGTGAACTGACCTGGTAACACCTCTATACTGAGATGTTCTTTGTCCAAATGTGTCAATAGACTTCCTATGAACAGGTTGCTTGTGACCCACTTTTGCAGCCCCTCTCTTCTTTGTTTCAATGGCCACACATTCAGTGGCAGTAGGTGAGATCTGTCTTTGAGCTGTAACGCAACTGGACTGAGAACCAGGGCTCATCGACAAGCTTAGAGACTGTAAATCGCCACAACCGATTGAACCAACAGATACCGAAGCTGGTGAATCATCAACCATGCTAGTAGTCATCTGCTGCTCAAGTGAAGTATGTGTAGAGTAGTGGCTAGCTACCCAGTTTTTTAAGCATGGCATTGTATCACAGTATGCAAGTTGGCCATCCTTGGCCTCTTCCTCCAATGGTGATGATTGGTACATGCCTTGCAAGGCCATACCTGAATAATAAGGATGTGTTTGAACAGAAAAGTCTTGGTCTTGTTGCCTGAATGGTTCTTGGAGAAGGTCCAGAGAATGTTGCCTGTTGGTTTCATGGTCCGCACTTTGGTGGTAGCACACGCTGCTGTCTAAGCTTAGAGCAATTGTTTCCCTTTCGTGTCTTCCATATTGATGTGTATCCATTGTTGCACCACCCAGAAAGTCCTCCAGTTTTGGGGATGAAGCAGGCACAATCCCTTAACATTAAAAAAAAGGATTTAACATAAAAAAGCAAATAAGAGAAGCATGCAAAAAAAATGAAAACGAAGATACCTTCTGATTGTGATCTACTAAGAGCTTCCGTGATGCATAGCGAACCATCTGATTTAAGCGGCATAACTGACAAGGGAGCGTGAAAGCCTTCACTTTCTCCGACACCATAGCAGATTTCAGACCCGTTTAAGTGAGAAGATAAGTAGAAGCTTGTAGGAACAACATTAGCAGCAGCTGCTGAAGCTTGAGTGTGCTGATGATAGTGATGATGACGGAGGTGGGGATCAGTAGGTACCTCCATTTTCATGTGGGGTGAAAGAGAGAAACCTAGCCAGTTATTATTGCTGCCGTTGTTACTACCGTCGTTCATACCCTTCATCTTCTTCTTCTTCTCTCTCTTTCTTTTCTTTTTCAGCAGTTTATAATGTACCCAGATTCAAGGCAAGCTCAATCATTGAAGCGAAAATAAACTAATCATACCGAAATGTGTTGCCTGTTTCCCCATCTGAAAACTTGGGTCTTTTGTTGTCAACTATGCAGAGAAGAAACTCATTGCAACAACGCTTTCAATGGTCGAGAACTCTTTAAAATTTCTCTCTCGGCTCGCTTTAGAGAGAACAAAACTGGTCTCTTTAAACTAAACAAAAAGGATTAATTCAAGCAAGCAATGCTGGAAGGGGGAGAGGGTTGTCCCTTTTATTCCATAGGGATCTGTGTATATGAGAAAGACCACGTCTTTTTTACCTTTGTTTTTTAAAATTATAACGCACACTCTTTAAAAACCCTACAAAAAACCCAGAAGCAAACAGATTTCTAAACCTTCCTTCAGTTGCTGAAATCCTCTCATATAAGCTCCTCTCTTTTTATACACACAGAAAAAAATAACCAGAAAATAATTAAATTATAAGTTGATGGCAGCTTAGAGCGTAGGCAGGGGGGAATAGGGGGCTGGTCTCGTTTTGCTTTAATATTTACGGTTCAACATAGGGTTGATAGAATTGACGTGCAGACACTGCCTATCAAGTCACTTCATTTTCACAGTACCGCCCTTCCGTGTAACACCCTGGCATTAAAAGATAGGTCTAATTTTAATACAACGAGGGATTTAGTGGAAAAATAATATTTATTTAAAAAAATTAAATTCACACATTTTTATGTGTATAAGGTGTGTGTCTTGTTAAATTATTAAAATAAAATATAAACCTATACTATTATATAATCATACTATTATATTTAAAAAAGATGGTCTAATTTAAGTTTTATTATTCTTTTTTATGAGTAAAATTTTAAATTAAAATTAAAGAATTTGATATTTTAAAAGTTTGATCGGTCAAATATATTTATTTGATTGTTTGGTAAACAAAATTATAACAATGAATTGAGCTCAATGTTCTAAAATTGAAAAATTACTATAGTAGCTAGGGTTGTAAAAACAGATAATCGGATGGGTTTCGGGTCGGGTCAAATCAGATACAAGTCAATTCAGGTAAAAAAATTGACTCGACTCGGGTCGGGTGCAGGTCAATAGCAGGTCGGGTACATTTCAGGTCGGGTTTATTTCAGGTCGTGTTCAAACAGATCGGGTCCGAACTAGGTAATTGGCAGGTTAATTCGGGCTCGAGTAGACTTCAGATCGGGTTCATTTCAGGTCGGGTAATTTCAGGTCGGGTTAATTCGGGTTTTGAATTCGTATTATTTTTTAGTTCGGTACAATTCTACAAGTAGTTGATATTTATTTCGAGTTAATTATTTAACGTCTTTCATGGAATCACATTAAAAATAAAAATTTGGCACTAGAAATGAATAAACATATCATAAATGATTCATATTTAAAATAAGGATAAACTACACAGATGACCACTGAACTATGGGTTTAGTGTCAAAATGACCACTATATTATTTTTTGCCGCAAATGCACCACACAACTATTTAAATGGTTTCATTTTAGCCACACGCCGTTAAAAAAACGAAAAAATTGACGGAACTGTTAAAAAAATTGGTATAATTACACATTTGGTCCTCTATATTTATACAATATATCAATTTAGTCTTAATTTTAATCTAATAAAATAAATTAATTATTCAATAAGATGGTGACACGTGTCACCACCTTATTGGAAGTCTTTAATTATTTTTATTTAATTAATTTTCCACCTCCAATCAGGTGGTGACACGTGTCACACCCAATTGGAGGTGAAAATTTGATAACATGAAGATTGCTTCTAGAGGGAATTGAACTTGGGACCTTGGATTGAAAGGGGTGGATGCTTGCCACTGGGCCAAGCACTAAATTGATATATTGTATAAATATAGAGGACCAAATGTGTAATTATATCAATTTTTAACAGTTCCGTCAACTTTTACGTTTTTTAACGGCGTGTGGCTAGAATAGAACCATTTAAATAGTTGTGTGGTGCATTTGCGGCAAAAAATAATATAGTGGTCATTTTGACACCAAACCCATAGTTCAATGGTCATCTGTGTAATTTACCCTTAAAATAATAAAGTAAATTAAAAACTTGAAGTAGGGTCAATTTCGAGTAAAAATAAAGTTTTAGGGACTATAATGAACAAAAAATAATAAATAAGAGTCAATTTGGACTAAAAATAAAGTTTTAAGGACTTAATTGAATTGAACTAAAAGTTAAAAGACTTAAATGAAAAATATCTAAAATTTAAAGGGCTACAAAATATTTAGCCCGTCTAAAATGAATGGGTGGTGGATATGAGCCCAAAGGCCAAAGCCCCAAACTATTAATAATTATTATTTATTATTAATTATTATATTATATATACATTATATAACTTATAAGTTTTAATATATATATATATATATTAATTATATTTATATGTTATATTAATTATTATGTACATATGCATATAATATATATGTGTGTATATATATATTATATGTTATATTAATTATCATGTACGTGTACATATAATATATATGTATATATATATACATATGTATTATATGTTATATTATAAGTTCATATTAGAGTGTTTAGGGTTTAGGATGTTGCATTATGGTTTATGAGTTATCATTATTATTTAGGGTTTAGGGTTTGAGAGTTAGGGTTTATATCTAAGGGTTTAGGGTGTTGCATTAGGGTTTACTAGTTATTATTATTGTTTATGGTTTAAAGCTTAAGGGTTTAGGGTTTAGGGTGTATTGTTTATGATTTAAGAGTTATGGTTTATATTCGAGGATTTATGGGTCATATTAGAGTGTTTAGGATTTAGGGTGTTGCATTAGGGTTTATAAGTTATCATCATTGTTTATGGTTTAGGATTTAGGGTTTAGTGTTTGAGAGTTAGTGTTTATGTTTGATGGTTTAGGGTTTAAGGTGTTGTGTTAGAATTACGAGATATCATTATTGTTTATGGTTTAGAGTTGAAGGGTTTAATGTTTAGGGTTATAGGGTTAATGGTTTAGGGTGTTGCATTAGGGTTTATGAGTTATCATTATTACTTATGGATTAGAGTCTATGGTTTAGGGATTTAGGGCTTTATGGTTTAGGGTTTATAGTTCATATTTGAGTATTTAGGGTTTAGGGTTTTACATTGGGCTTTATAGGTTATTATTATTGTTTATAGTTTAAGGTTTAGGGTTTAGGATTTAGGGTTTGAGAGTTAGTGTTTATATTCTATGGTTTAGGGTTTAAGGTGTTGCGTTAGGATTAAGAGTTATCATTATTGTTTAGAGTTTAAGGGTTTAATGTTTAGTGTTTAGGGTTCATATTTGAGTTTTCAGGGTTTAGGGTTTTGAATTAGGCTTTACGAGTTATCATTATTTTCCATGGTTTATAGTTTAGGGTTTAAGGGTTAATGTTTAAGGTTTAGTGTTCATATTCGAGTGTTTAAGGTTTAGGGTTTTACATTGGGCTTTATGAGTTATCATTATTGTTCATGGTTTATAGTTTATGGTTTAAGTGTTAAGGTTTAAGGTTTAGTGGTTTAGGGTTTGAGAGTTATTATTTATATTCGACGGTTTAGGGTGTTGCGTTAGGATTACGAGTTATCATTACTGTTTATGGTTTAGGGTTTATGGTTCATATTCAAGTTTTTAGGGTTTAGGTTTCTACATTAGGTTTTATGAGTTATCATTATTGTTCATGGTTTATACTTTAGGGTTTAAGTGTGATAGTTTATGGCTTATGGTTTAGGGTTTGAGAGTTAGTGTTTATATTTGATGGTTTAGGGTTTAGGGTGTTGCGTTAGGATTACAAGTTATCATTATTGTTTATAGTTTAGAGTTTAATGGTTTAATGTTTAGAGTTAAGGGTTTAAGGTTTATGATTCATATTCGAGGGTTTATGGTTTTGTATTAGGCTTTATGAGTTATCATCATTGTTTATGGTTTATAGTTTAGGGTTTAAGGGTTATGGTTTAGGGTTTAGGGTTTAGGATTTATAGTTTAGGGTTTGAGAGTTAGTGTTTATATTCGATGGTTTAGGGTGTTGCGTTAGGATTATGAGTTATCATTATTTTTTATGGTTTAGAGTTTAAGAGTTTAATGTTTAAGGTTTAGGGTTTATGATCATATTCGAGTGTTTATGGTTTAGGGTTCTATATTAGGCTCTATGAGTTATCATTATTGTTAATGGTTTATAGTTTAGGGTTTAATGGTTATGGTTTAGGGTTTATGATTTATGGTTTTAGAGTTAGTGTTTAGGGTTAGGGTTTATGGTTTAGGATTTAGAGTTCATATTTGAGTATTTAGGGTTTTACATTCGGCTTTATAGGTTATTATTATTGTTCATAGTTTAAGGTTTAGGGTTTAGGGTTTAAGGTTTGAGAGTTAATGTTTACATTCTATGGTTTAGGGTTTAAGGTGTTGCGTTTGGTTTACGAGTTATCATTATTCTTTATGGTTTAGAGTTTAAGGGTTTAATGTTTAGTGTTTAGGGTTCATATTCGAGTTTTTAGGGTTTAGGGTTTTGAATTAGGCTTTACGAGTTATCATTATTTTCCATAGTTTATAGTTTAGGGTTTAAGGGTTAATGTTTAAGGTTTAGTGTTCATATTCGAGTGTTTAAGGTTTAGTGTTTTACATTAGGCTTTATGAGTTATCATTATTGTTCATGGTTTATAGTTTATGGTTTAAGTGTTAAGGTTTAAGGTTTAGGGGTTTAGGGTTTGAGAGTTATTATTTATATTCGACGGTTTAGGGTGTTGCATTAGGATTACGAGTTATCATTATTGTTTATGGTTTAATGTTTAGGGTTTAGGGTTTATGGTTCATATTTGAGTTTTTAGGGTTTAGGTTTCTACATTAGGCTTTATGAGTTATCACTATTGTTCATGGTTTATAGTTTAGGGTTTAAATGCTATAGTTTATAGTTTATGGTTTAGGGTTTGAGAGTTAGTGTTTATATTTGATGGTTTAGGGTTTAGGGTGTTGCGTTAGGATTACAAGTTATCATTATTGTTTATGGTTTAGAGTTTAATGGTTTAATGTTTAGGGTTAAAGGTTTAAGCTTTATGATTCATATTCGAGGGTTTAGGGTTTTATATTAGGCTTTATGAGTTATCATCATTGTGCATGGTTTATAGTTTAGGGTTTAATGGTTATGGTTCAGGGTTTAAGATTTATTGTTTAGGGTTTGAGAGTTAGTGTTTATATTCGATGGTTTAGGGTGTTGTGTTAGGATTACGAGTTATCATTATTGTTTATGGTTTAGAGTTTAAGAGTTTAATGTTTATGGTTTAGGGTTTATGGTATATGGTTCATATTCGAGTGTTTAGGGTGTAGGGTTCTGTATTAGGCTTTATGAGTTATCATTATTGTTCATGGTTTATAGTTTAGGGCTTAATGGTTATGGTTTAGGGTTTATGATTTATGGTTTTAGAGTTAGGGTTTACTTTTGAGGGTTTATGATTTATATTCAATGGTTTAAGGGTTTAGGGTTTGATAGTTAGGGTTTATATTCAAGGGTTTAGGGTGTAGGGTTTATGATTCGATATGTAGGGTTTATATTTGAGGGTTTAGGGTTCATATTATAGTGTTTAGGGTTTATGATTTTAGAATTAGGGGTTATATTCGAGGGTTTATGATTTAGGGTTTAAGAGTTATCATCATTGTTTATGGTTTATTGGTTAAGGGTTAGGCTTTAAGGTTTAGGGTTTATGGTTTAATGTTTTGTGTGAAGGGTTTATGGTTTATGGATTAAAGGTTAGGGATTGATACATAAAATCAAAAGTCAAAACTATGAACCCTAAATAAAAAGGCTTCCTAACCCTAAATCAATAACCCTAAACCTTTAACATTAAACCTTAAACATTAAACCCTAAATATTAAAACCTTAAACCCCAAAAATTCAAACCATGATTAAAACAATAACACTAAACCTTAAACCTAACCCCTAAATTATATCAATGACCCCTAAATTAAAACCCCAACCCCCTAAATTAAAACCCCAAACCTTAAACTAAAACCCAATCATAAACCTTAAAACTGAAATTTGAACCAAATCGAATATAAAATAAACTTTTAAGCTGAATTTCACAAAAATCATGACCAAATTGAAACAATTGAAAGTATGCATGCTTGCGGAGCAAGACCCGTATAACGCGGGCAACCCGTTAAAAACACGCGGATCTTTTTGACCCGGCTCACCTCTATAAATAAACCCTCACCCCAGCCACTTTACACCATTTTTACCCTACCGTTACTCTGCCCAAATTTCTCCTCGATTTCTCTCTCTCTTAAAAACACAAATTCTCCCAGATTTCCTATCTATTCTCGATCAAAACCTTAGTTTTTCACCAAGTTCTTCATTGTTCTTCCCAAAATCATTCCAGATCCTATACAAACATCCTACTTCAGTCTAAACATGTTCCCTCTCGATCAAAACCAAATATTTTCTAAAGAACATCATCATGTTCTTCCAGTTTCCCTGTTTCAATCCTTCAAAACCATAATCTCCAAATCAAATATGTTTTAACCTAAACCTCAAACCAGACGGTACCCTAACCCATATACCCTAAACCATAAACATTAATCCTTAATCCATCAACACTAATCCATCAACACTAAACACTTATCCCCAAAATCGATTCGTATTCAAAAATATTTTCATCTTCTTCAGAAAACCCTAATATCCTTTCTCCATCTTCTTCTAAAAACCCTAATTTTCTTTCTTCATCTTTCTAACTTCTAAAATCCCTAATATCCCTTCTCATTCTTCTAACTTCTAAGAACCCTAAAAGCCATAATTTCCTTAAATCGTTTCATCTTCTTTCTGAAAACCCTAATCTCCTTTCATCATCTTTTCATCTACTCATCTCTCGAATTTGGTAAGTTATTGTCTCATATCTATTCTCTTTTTATTTTTATTTTTTTATACTGTGATTTATGCTAACATTGTTTCTGTTTAATATGCATGTTTTTATTTCTGGGAGCCGATCTTCTCTGCCTTACCAGTTGTTGGTATATTTCTGAAAACCCTAATTTCTGGCTGTTGATATATTTCTGTTTGCCTTTTCTTTTGGTTGCATGTCTACTTTGTTTGCCTTTTCATTTGGTTTCTGTTTATGTGTTGTTGGTTTAGTATGCATGCTAGAGTTTCCTTGGTTTAATCCGAGTGTTTAAGCTGGACTACCAGACCTGCGGGGCTACTGGTGCCAAAAGGGGTTTTTAAAGGACCTTGTGGTTTGGTGTAAACAACGTCATGTACAAGGATCTGAAACCACTTTGTTTGTCTGGTTTTGTGTTTTGCTTTGTTCTGGACTTTGTTATGTGTGTCTTAATGTTTTTGCTTATGTTATGTATATATTTCTGTTTATATGTTTGTCTTAATGTTTCTGGATTCTTTTATGTATATGTTTTAAAGTTTCTGTTTATGTGTTGTTGTTTTAGTATGCATTCTAGGGTTTCCTTGGTTTAATCCGAGTGTTTAGGCTGGACTACCAGACCTGCGGGGCTACTGGTGCCAAAGGAGTTTTTAAAGGACCATGTGGTTTGGTGTAAACAACGTCATGTACAAGGATTAAACTGAAACCACTTCGTTTGTCTGGTTTAGTGTTTTGCTTTGTTTTGGATATTGTTATGTATATGTCTTAATGTTTCTGCTTAAGTTATGTATATATTTATGTTTATGTATTTGTCTTAATGTTTCTAGATTCTTTGACATGCATTCTTTAATTGTATTTTTTGCTGTTTGTTTCGTTTCTGGGATTTCATAGTGTTCTATTTTCTTCATTTAGCACAACTATGCCTATGGATGATATTTCCTATGAGTTGGAGTTTCTCGTTCAAAGAGGTATACTCCTTTGTCTTTTTTATTTTTAGAAGTTTAGGGTTATTATTTGATCAATCCCTAATTCATTTTGTTATGTTTTATTTGAAGCGGATGAAAATGACCAAGCCTCTACAATTGTTCCTTCCTCTAAAAGGAGGGCTTCAACAGCTTCATCAACAGAGTTTGGGAGAAGAACTTCTCCTGTTTGGGATCATTATTGCTTCGTTAAGGAGCGGGATGGTCTTTTTGCTTAATGTAAGTATTGCAAAACAAAAAGGTATAAAGCTGATTCTTATATTGGTACCTCTAACCCTAAAAGACATACTGAAAAATGTCAAGCCTATAAGGACTTCCTTGTATCTAATCTTAGTAGTTGTTTAGAAAGTTCTTTTGATCAGAAAACTTACTGTGATTTGTTTGTTGAAGCTATTATGTGTCATGGTTATGCATTGAGCATTGTTGAGCATGATAAATTTAGGATTTTACATCATTATCTTAATTCTAATGTCAAAGATATCTCTAGGATTTTAATGCATTCTGTTTCAAGTCGAATTTGTTTTACATGTGATGGTTGGTCTGCTTGCACTTCACGTTCATATTCTGCTCTGACTGTACATTATGTTGATAATAATTGAAAACTCCAGTAAAAATTCTAAACTTTCGTCGTTTCCTCCCACCCCATGATGGTGAGTATATTTCTAAATTTGTGAAAAAATTGATATGTGAGTGGGGTCTTGAGAAGAAAATTTTTACTATTACCCTTTATAATGCTTCTGCAAATGAGAGAATGGTTAAACGTCTCAAAGACGATTTGCATGCCATATCTCCCCTTCCTTGCAATGGTAAGTGCTTTCACATTAGATGTGCTGCCCATATTCTGAACTTGATATTTCAAAAAGGGTTGAAGGTAATTGATTCTTCTGTTGTTAAGTTGCGTGAAGTTGTTAAATTTATTGACTCTTTTGATTCTAGACTATGTAATTTTGATTCTGCTGTTAGAGATTGTGGTTCTGATTTTTTTGGTAAGTTAGTATTGGATGTTCCTACTTGATGGAACTCCACTTATTTGATGCTACGTAGGGCTATTGATGCTAAGTTACCTATCAATTTATTTGTCAATAGAGAGAATGGCCTGGATATTATATTAGAGGATGAGTGGGAAACTGCTCAATTAATCTGTGATTTTCTTGAGCCTTTCTATGAGATTACTACTCTGTTCTCAGATCCACGTATCCTACTTCTAATTTATATTTGGCTAATGTTGTAGCTATTGAGAAGCTTTTGTGTGATGCATACAATGATCCTTGTGATGGAATTTCTGCAATGGCAGGACCTATGTTTGAGTTGTATGAGAAATACTGGTATGAACACTCTACAATTCAGTCTTTTGCTGTTTTGCTTGATCCTCGTTATAAGTTGCAACTTCTGAAAGAGTTGTATGGTGTCCTCTATGTTGAAGATGAGGTTGAAAGGAGGGTTAGTCTTGTTTACAATGAGTTTGTTAATTTGTATATATATTATTCTAGAACTCTTCTTTGTTCTTCCTCTTCTTCTAATTCTTCTGTCCAATGCAATTCATCTCAAAGTACAAGTGTGTCTAGTTCGAATCGGCCTCGGACCTTTAAAAAAATTAAATCTGTTTCAGGTCAGTGTTATTTAGGCTACTGTTTTCACTTTTAAATTTTTATAACTTACAATTTTCTAATTCATTTTTTGTTTTATTGTAGAACTTTGATGCAAATTTGGATGCTTCTAGGAGTGGTAAATCTGATGTTGACTCATACATATCTTTGCCCCTTCTCCCTCGTTCTGATGATTCTGAGTTTGATATCTTAGATTATTGGAAGTCAGAGTTTGTGTCTTTTCCTATTCTTTCACTCATGGCTAGAGATGTTTTAGCCATTCCAATAACTTCGGTTGCTTCCGAATCTTCTTTTAGCATGGGGGTCAGATTTTGAACAAGTTGAGGGCTAAATTTTTACCCAAAAATGTTGAGCTTTTTGTTACAACTCGTAATTGGTTGTATAGTTTTGAACATGAGGATAAAGATGAAGAATATCTCTATGTTGTGAATGATTCTTCACTGTCTGATGTTGCTGTTGAATTTCCCATTCCTGAATAAGGTATTTTTCTTTATCTATCTGTGTTATTATTTTTCTTTGTTTTTCTTTTGTTTCTTTATCTAATAATGTTATCTGTTTTCCAATTTAGTTATTGTTGCTGTTAATCACTTGATGTTGCTGGACTTAGTCTTGTTTTTTATTGATGGTTGTTGTGTTGGTTGAGGGTTGTTGATTTACATGTTAGTATTATTTCCTTATCTTTTAGTTTCATTGTTTACTTATGTTGTATTTTACCTTTTCTTATAACTTGTTTTTTTTATCACTTAGTGTTGTTGTTTATTGCTGGTTGTTGATTTACTAGTTGCTGGGTCTAAGTAGTTTTATTTTTTTATGTAGTTGTCCTTGTTTTAATTTTGTTGGTTTCTTAGCTTGCATATCTAAGTTACCCATAATTAAAACTTGTTGGTAGCTTTCTTTTGTAGCTCGATGAAGATATTTCTGGTAGCAAAGTCTTTAGACTTTACTATAAGATCTGTGAGCAAAAATACTTTTCATTTTGTAAGTTTGAATTCTGTTTGTAGGTTTGTAATCCTTAACTTATCTTGTAAGTTTATTTTTGTAATGAACTTATCTTATATTCAATTATAAGTTTACTGACAGGCAGAATTATCTATAAGTTAATAAAATGAATTTACTATTTATGTTCGATGTGTTCAATAATCTTATCTTTTTTTAATTGAATCACACATAATGAAGTTAACAAAATATATATGTTAACATATTGAATTAAACAAAATATAAGTTAACAAAATAAAGAAGTTAACCATATTAATCCAAGTCAGTTATCCAGATTAAGTTAACAAAATAAAGAATTTAACCAGATTAAGTTAACAAAATAAAGTAGTTAACCAGATTAAGTAACAAACTATATGTTACATAAATTTTATGATTTTACTAATTATATATATTGACAAATATTATTTACTAATATAAGCATAATGACGTTAATTTTATGTTGAACATAATACTAATGTATATTATGTATTTATGTTAATTTTATTATACTTATTAAAGCATAATAAGTTTATAATGAACATAATAAAGTTAACATAATATATATTATATAATAAAGCATAATAAGTTTAATATATTATATTAACTATATAATACTAATATATTATATACTTAGTAAAAATTAAGACAATCTTTTAAGTATATAATATTATTCAATTTAATGAAGTTAACAAATTTTTAAATATATAATTTTATTATACATAATATATATTATTATACTTAAACAAATTTCTAAGTATATAATTTTATTATACATAATGAAGTTAACAAATTAAGACAAAATTTTAAGTATAATGTAAGATAATTTTTTAAGTATAATGAAATTAACATAATCTATTAAAAAAAACTTATTAAGTTTATAATGAACAGTTTACACTTTAAATTATTTAATATTTTTAGCCAGGTCTACATTAGTTCAGGTCAACAACAGTTTAGGTTCAAAACAAGTCGGGTCCATTAACAGGTCGGGTTCAAAACAAGTCGGGTAAAATCAGATCTCGAGTTGATTCAGTAGGATAATATCGGATAATTTGCCAGGTCGGTCTCGGGTTTGGGTTCGTTTCAGTCGGATGCAGGTCGGGTTTCAGGTCAAAATTAACATGTCAGATTTGGGTTCGGGTCAGCAACAGTCAGTTACAGTTCGGGTCATCGAATTCTCGGGTCAAATCAACTTCTGACTCGAGCAGGTTTCAGGCAGATTTTCAAGTTCTGACTTGTTTTTACAACCCTAATAGCATCGATTTGAGTTTAAAGGATTTGATAAGGACTATAAAGATTTTTTTTTGACAATTAAAGATTTTTTTACAATCATAAAGACTAAAGTGTTATGAATATTATTTATGTGGATGTATATCATGATTAGAACTTTATCTAAAGAGTTTTATTTATTTATTATTAAAAATATTATCTCTGTTAATTAGAGTTTAATGTATTATGTACTTCTTATGCCTATAAATAGACGAAGACATTGTACATAATTCTAATTTTGATAATAATATGAATCTCCCTCTTTCTCTCATCTCTTTATTCTTTTATACTTGTTCGTTATTCTTCATTATTTTATTCATAACACGTTATCAACACGAGACTCTAATCAACTGAGATCTTCATCGTTCGAATCCAAAAGAAGTTGCCGAAAAGAATGAATTAGATTATAGAATGAAACTAAAGATAAGTTTTTTTTCTCTCTCATTTTTTAGCTATTGATTGTCTTTCTCTTTATATTTTAATTTTAATTTTATTTTTTAAAAGAATGGAAGCATGCTTAATCGCATCGAATTCAATCTCGCTCAAAGAATTGATCTCTCAAGCGACCCAAATCCATATCAAGGGGATCGTGGGGGAGAAGATGATTATCTTGAGTATATTTACAGATAAGTATTTTTTATGGATTCATGATATATAATATGATGAATGTTTTTTTATTTAACCATATTTTAAGTTTTACATGATATGCTTAAATGGCTTAGAAAGAGACGTGACATAAAGAAATTATGAGAAGTTGTTTCGGTCATTTGCTATGTCTCCATTATCCTCGAGAGGAAAATTATTATCGGTAAACTTTATTTTTTTCTCTTTAAATTATGATTTTAATGTGCGATAAATCATGGTGAATTTCAATCTATAAAAAGATTGTTATAAAGTCTATATTTGCTTGAAAGCAATATTTCTTATTCGACGAAAAACTCGACCATAGACTTCTCCCAATTTCAAGTTACGAAAATTCTTATTGATCCAAAAAGTTTTATGGGAGACATTCCCTGAAGTGAATGCAAAGCATGATGTTTATTCTATGCGATTATCAATGAAGGGGCATTCCCTAAAGAGAATGCAAGCATAATGTTTATTCCATGCGATTATTGGAACTGTTTCATTCCCTGAAGTGAATGCAAATATGGTAAATCATTATTCAATTAGAGACATAATTTCGATATAATCCAAGTATATTGGATGGACATTCCGTTCTGCGAGGCTACTAGTCTCAAAAGAGGTTTTTAAAGGACCTTGTGGACTGGTTTAACGATGTCGCGTACGAGGATTAAATCTTTGTTCTCTGTGATAAGGATATGTGAAAAAGGTTTCAAAGACCCACTGGCTCTACTCCATTCCCTGAAGTGAATATGAGATTATATTATGGAAGGAATAAAAACAAATTAGAAGTTGTGGTCGTGGTCGAGACTATGAATATAGACATAAAAAATATGGTCATTTTGAGAATACTTCTACCTATCGGTAGTGAGGTTATAAGGATGAAAAGAGTGATAAAGATCATTCTAATGAAGTAAAATTCTTCTTATTACCAATACGATGTTATAAACCATTGGTCTCGTACGTGTTGTATGTTGAAAAATCAACAATCATTGAATGATAAAGGAAAGAAAATAGAAGCAAATTTTGTTTGCGAAACATGACGAAGATGATACTGGTTCAACTTTATTTGGACATTGTTGGTCCAACTCATTTGGATGTTGTTGATTTTCTTATAACCCTTGAAGGGAATAAAACATCTTCTAATTATTCTCATAACTTTGAAGAGAATTATTTATCTTTATTTTTAGTTACTTTACACACATTAATTATTTACGTTTTATACTTATATTTATATATTATGATATTTATTTATTTATTTTATTTTATTTAACATGATTACATGTCAAATACAATCTATAGTGACAGTTTATGCTCAACATAAGCATAAGATATATTTCCCCATTTAAATACAAGGGAATAATGTGAGTATTATATCTCAAAGTACTAAAAATATTGATGCTCTAGAAGAGCAATAAATTCTTGAGCGAAAGCACATTATGAAAAGTGCAGAATTGCGAATATTGCAATGATTACCGCTAATGGTAATAATATCGTCACCACTAGAAGTGAAATTTTAAGAGAGCAATATAAGTTCGCAAAATATCCCTTTGGGAATTATAGATAACATATGTTATCAATTGACATTTGAAATAAGCCAATATGGATATAAGTTTTGGTAGCCAAAAAGTCAGTTGAAAGCTCTAGAAGAGCTATATATTGCTACCAAAAGATAATTTCAATTGAAAGCTTCAAAAGAGCTAAATATATTCCTATTTAAAGGAACAATTTTGATGGTCGTACTAGACATGTACGAGTGAGATTGAATTCCACTTACTAAAAGAACTTGAAGTTTTTGTGTTGTTTGTTCTCAAAGAATATAGTTGTTCCCACTTACCAAAAGAATTAGAACTTGAAGTTCTTGTGCTGAAGTTGAGACTGCATGTCTTGTATATCTGAACGAAATATGAGCTCATATATCCACAAATGTGGAAAGTTTTATATGATTTTAGTAGATGCATCTACATTGTTTTATCAACTTGCAACAAGAAGTTTGTGAGATTGATTATAAAAGGATTCATATTATGCAGTTAGACTATTCGTCTTCCAAAAGCTAGTGAGTTTATATTTTAGGCTATATCAGTTGTTACAAAGCCTATTGATTATGAAAAATATAGTTTAGCAAAATTTTTATTGGATGCCTCTTATTTAATAGCTAAACTATGAGAACAAAAGAGTTATTATTTATATGATGTTTCCATATAGCAACACTTATGCGCATCAAGCCAACGAGTTATAATAAACTTCACGTTATGATTGGTTTTTTGGTTAGAAGCCATACAATTCCCATTTTATAATTTTTGAATGTGCGATATGAATTGCTCCACCACAATGCACAAAATGTGTAAATAAAAATGGTTGAGAATATATATTGAGTATGAGTCTCCTTTTATGTTTAAACTCTTAAACATTAATTAGAGAATCATTTATGACAAGGGTTTTCTCAACATCAAGGGGAGATAATAATCAACTGGATAAAGGAAAATGAATTATCATTATCTAGATCCTCGTATATGAACCAGAAGCTCATAAGATAATTCATGTTATTACATGTCAACTGCCAGACATATTTACTGACCCAATGAGAGTAACTAAGTCTCATATACCAGCTGAAATGTTCTAAGTTTAAATTACATGTTAGAGCGGAGGGCGTAAATCATGCCTGAAACATGATAGTTGAAATGGTTCCAATGATCAAAATTCTCGTAAATGGAAAGTAATATGAGATGGTCATATATTGGAGGCGAGTGCTCCTAAAGAGACCCAAGACATAACTAATAATAAAACTCTTGAAGAGTTTCAGGTACCTGAAATAAATATTGAAATCTTGAAGAGATCTTGATGAGTTATGTCACTACGAGAATGGAACCAGAAAATTGAAAAGTTGTCGACAACGATTTTACAAATAGTTTTAAATAGAATACTTCTATAGAAGTAAAGTAAGAAAACGTGGATCTTGTATAGAAATCTATCAAGAAATATAGATATTGAATTGGCCAATATAGAAAGACGCTTTGAACTTCTAAAAGAGAAGTATTTGGACCAACAGTCCAAACACCTAAAAGTGTAATACATGCGAGGCACAAATAAGTAGTCGTAAATATGACATATTATAATTTATGAAGAATTCTAAATACTTCATAGTGGATGCAATTAATTTGGCAGTTATGAAATATATTACATGCGTCTAATTATTTATGGATCCCTATTTATCCTTAAATGATTTAAAATGCTAGAAGCATTTGGAAATTTCTGAGGAAATTTATTTAGACATGTCTCATTGAATATTTTGGCGCATTTGATATAATCGCCTTAGTGAGTAATAATTGAGGAAATATTATAAGAATGATCATATTTCCTCATGCTTTTGTAAAAGGTGTTTGGGTCAAGATTCATTATGATAATTTGAATATTATTAGAACTCATGAAGAGCTTTCAAAGCATTTGGTTATTTAAGAAAATGATTTGAGAAAAAGAATCTTGAGATGTGGTTTTGTCTCAACCTAAAGATCGAGCACTTAAATATGTGTTTTTTTCTTCTATGAATGGACATAAGTTGAAAGAATCTTAAAGAAGATTCAATATGGATAAAGCATTTCTATTGTAAGATCGTTAGACGTGAATAAAGATAATTATATATTTTCTTGGTCTTGAAGCACCATATACTAGTTGGTCAAGAAATATCTATGGATATACAAAGATCATTACCTTTAGATCTTCAAATATTCGTCGATGCCTCCTCAAATCTTGAAGAAACAATTATTATGCACGAGGCAAACCAAAAATGTGTTTGGCTAAGACCATTGACCCAACATATTCAAAAAATATGTGATTTACTTTCACAAGATATGATACAAATGCTATCTTGTGTAGAGATAATGAAAGGTGGAAACATCATGAAACATATTACTCCAAAGTTTCATCCCTCGCGGTCTTTAAAAAAATATTCAAGATTGGATTGTGAAGATTCAAAGATCTTCTGTGGTGTTTTCATGAGGGAGAGTAAATACGCATTACACTCTTTTTCCCTTAACCAAGGTTTTGTCCCAATGGGTTTTCCTGGTAAGGTTTTTAATAAGGCATCATGGTATGCGTATCAAAGATGTGTGTACTCTTTTTCCTTCACTAAAGAATTTTTTCCCACTAGATTTTTATCTTAGTAAGGTTTTAACGAGGCACATTATCTTCATCGACTTCCAAGGGGAAGTGTTATAAATATTTATCTATGTGGATGTCTATCATGATTAGAACTTTATCTAAGGAGTTTGATTTATTTATTATTAGGAATATTATCTCTATTAATTAGAGTTTAATGTATTATGCACTTCTTATGCCTATAAATAGATGAAGGCATTGTACACAATTCTAGTTTTGATAATAATATGAATCTCCCTCTTTCTCTCATCTCTTTATTCTTTTATACTTGTTCGTTGTTTTTCATTATTTTATTCACAACATAAAGAGAGTTATCTAAATAATTTAAATTTGAGAACCCAATAAGTGGTCACAGTGGAAAAGCGGATGATGCTCATCCTAGAAGACCCGAGTTCAATCGCTATGTCTGCAAGGTCAATGTGCATTGTCAAACGGTTAAGAATATGTATGAAGATATACTACCTTCAGGGACGGAGCCGTGATTGAATCATGAGGGGACAAGATGTTTAACTTTGGAATGAACAAGATTTTAAAAAGTAACTAAAACATAAAAAATTAAAGAAGATATGATTTAATTTCACTAATTTTAAAATTAAAAGGTCTTAAAAGCAATTAAACCATAAAAATTTGGGGTCAATGCTTAATTTAATTAATTTTAAAACTGATAAGGTCCTATAAACAAATTATACCAATCAATTTTTGGGAGGGGCAAGGACTTAATTGAAATAGTTCCAAAACTATCAATGGCCTAAAATGTAATTAGACCATCAAAGTTGAGGGGGGCAATTGCCCCTCCCACCCTCAACATAGATTTGTCACTGACTACCTTGTAATCACCTCTAGACTATTCAAAAAAATAATCTAAATTTGAATAACTCACATAACATATCTTTTTAAAGTAAAATATATTTACATATAATTTAATAATTATTTTCCTTCAAATATATGAGATTAAGCATATGATTCAAAAATTATTTAAATTTAATAACTAATGAAATTATACTTAAGCATAATTTCATAAAATAAGAAATTGTTATATAGATCCTTCAAATATGCTTTAAAATGTTATATTTTTTTAATATTACTAATATATATATGGAAAATATTTTGATACTTTAGTTTACACAAGCTTGTGGTTTACACAATCCTTTGAATTTTAGGGTTTATGGTTTTAGGTTAGGGTTTAGGGGTTTAATGTGTAAGGTGTATAATTTAAGGTTTATGGTTAGAATTTAGAGCTTAGGGTTTAGGGTTTAAGTTTTAGGGTGCTAGGATTTGAGATTTAGGTTTTAAATTTTATAGAAGGGTTGTGTAAAAAAAAATTACACATATTGTGCATCAAAATATAACCCTATGTGTGTATATTAAATATTGATAATCAATAAATTATTCAAACAAATATTGAGTTTGATCATGTTTTTATATGTCATTTTGTTTTTTCAAATATACTTAGTAGATTGATTATCAATGTTCTTTGTAACCAAATGCCTTCACAAATTCCAGGTGTTAGAGCTTGATACTCAAGTTTTGCATTGCTGCTAGACACCAAGGTTTGCTTTTTACTCTTCAAAGTGACCAAATTTCCTCGTGTGAGAGCACAATACCTACTAGTTGACATTCTAATAGTTAACTCATCAGCCCAGCTTGAACCAATAAAAATTCTTACTAACCTTTTTTTTTTACTTTCTTCAATAGTAAGGCATGTCCCACAGTTATTTTAAGGTACCGTAAAATTTTCTATACGACATCAAGATGAACTTCTCTTGGATCATTCATGTATTGGCTAACAACATTAACAAAAAAACAATGTAAAGCCTCGTAAGAGATAAATAAATTAGCTTGCCAACCAATCGATAATACTGCTCTTTATTTAGTACAGGAACACCTTCATCATCTTTTCTAAACTTAAATTTGGGCTTCATTGGAGTTTCAACTGGTTTTAACCTGACATGCTAATTTCTATTAGGGATGGTAAAAATGCTCGAACCTGACGGGTCTCGATCCACTCCATCCAGATAAGGATAAATTTTTTATATAAAAATTGATTTTTGAGTCGGGTGAGTTTTTATTAAACATTTTTGGGGTTGGGTTTATGAGTGTTTTGCCCCGCCCCGGATATTTAAAATTACAATTATATATGTTACTTAACGTATTTATGGAACTTCACCTATATATAATTTGGAGTTTTTATTCCCTTATTTCTCCTTCTTCTTTTGTCACTTTTCTTCATCTTCTGCATTATTTTTTCTTGAATTTCATTTTCATACCTTCTTCCTTCGTTTTCATTTTATGTAAATCTTTATTTTATTTTAATTTTTTATTTATTCTGAATAACCACAATCACGACTCACCATTAGTTTATGTAAGGTTATATAATGAATCAAGAAAGGAAAGTAAAGAGAACCTCGAAAATCAACTTATCATTCAAGGGATAAACCACATATATATATACAAGGAGAAGAAACCCTAATTAACAGACTGTTAGGGTTTTTCCAAGTAACTGACATATACTAACAACCTTATCTAAACTTAACAGCCTACGTACAACTGTAAGCCTACATCTAACTATACAGCTAACATACTTCTTATCTTCTTTCTTTCCTTTCTTCTAAAAAGTATTCTAACATCCTTACTACCCTCATGTTTTGTTGTCTATGTGTTGAAGACGTAACTCATCAGAGTGGAGAAGATCTTGAGCTGTTGGCGAAGCTTGACAAAGAACACAACGGACAACAATTTAGTCAATACGTCTGCAACTTGGTCTATCGCTGGAACATAGTTTATGTGAAACGATCCATCCATGACTTTCTCCTTGACAAAACTTAAATCAAGCTCAACATGCTTAAGCTTTGCATGATGAACGGGATTAGCTGAGTGAGCAATTGCACTAGTGTTGTCACACCATATGGCTGATGTAGAAGTCAGAGATATGCCAAGTTCAATTAGTAAGGACTTGATCCATATAATTTCACACATATCATTGGCTATACCTCAAAACTCAGCTTCAGTGGATGATCTGGAGACAACACCCTGCTTCTTTGAGCTTCATGCGACCAAATTTTCTCCCAGAAACACATAATGTCCTGCAGTAGACCTCATATCATCAGAATTTGACCCCCAATCCGAATAAGAATATCATGTCAACTTTGTTAACATCGGTGTAGAACTAAAATAAAGACCATGATCCATAGTATCTTTAAGGTATTTGACTATCCTTCTTATAGCCTGCCAATGTTTGTCCAGTGGATTTTTCATAAATTGACTTACTTTGTTCACAGCATACTTAATATCAAGTCGAGTTGTACAAATATGCTGAAGAGTTCCCACAACCTGTCGATATAGATTTGAGTCCAGACATGAGTTCCCATCAGAAGAACATAACGGAGGAGTAGTGTAACCCCCTCGTCCCGGTCCGGACGTTTGACCGGTTCGAGTAGGCTACACGGGGAAAACCGATGTGAAACCCGTTAAGGTCCCACCTCGGTTAGCAACCCTAAAAAAATTCCTTTTATTTATATCTTGTCTATATGCATTATTAAGTCCTACGTGAAACACGATAGCGGAAACGCAAACAACATAACAACGACCATCCGAAACAACACTTTAAAACAATCCATTTATCCTTTTTAAGCAGGCCGTATCGGAACGCCCTTTGGGTGTTTCGAAACGCCATGACTTGGTCAACTGGCCAAAGTCAACATGTTGAGTCCGTTTCGAAACAGGGGTGATCCGTATCGAAACGAGGTCAACGGTCAACTTCTCATGGTCAACGATACGAAGACCGTTCCGAAACGCTAAGGCCCGTTTCGATACATCAATTTATCATCAAATTCTCAGATTTCCAGTGGCAAAATCGTATCGAAATGTTCCTTAGGCGTATCGAAACGCCTGGCCAAAAACAAAGGGGTCGTATCGGAACGGGGTCGACCGTTTCGAAACGCCCTCTGTCTGCAGATTGGTTTTAGCTGGTTATAAGGCACAAGGATACTTCAAAACCCCACTAAAGCCTCTCACAACACACAAGCATTAACTCTAGATGCAAGACATCCTATACGAACATGCTTAACACACATCGAACATATAAAAACCAAACATACAAAGGATCAACAATCCACATACGAACCAAACATAGCAATCAAGGTTAACATGCTTAGACAAACATACATAAGAGCATCCACAAAAAGGCACAAGACCAACATACAGATAAGCATTCAAGGTAAGAAATAAAGCATGCCTTGTAAATCATAACATGGCATCAATAAGCCACACCAACATCAACATACAACAAAGCATTCACATCAACAACACCTATCCCATTGCTTGACTATTACAATCTACAATTTATAGATCATACTTGAGCTAACCAAAAGCAACCCTTGGAGACATTTCCTTGCCCTTGCCACCCACAAGCTACTGATCTGCATTATCGAACAAAAGGAGCGTAAGCATAAAAGCTTAGTGAGGGTAAGCTCATAAAACAAACCTTCGACAATGCAGGGTCCAAGCATGAGCATACAACCAAGGTAGAATGTATGAGTTCTTACCTTCGAACCGCAAGAGCCAAAACTATAAATGATGCATGATCGTAGTATCAATGTCATGTCATGCTCAACGAGTCCATAACCACACATATAGAAACACATATAACCACATATGAGCAACATAATCCACAACCCGTATTGGCACCTAGCTATGAATCGAATACGCGGATAACCGTTGGAACTCACATCCAACAACACAACCATTACCTGACGGTGGGATTACACTCATCACCGTTCACGTGGAGGGGATTCCACTCATCCTCACGCCTCATTTCACGCGGAGGGGATTCCACTCATCCTCACGCCCGTCGATGGGATTCCACTCATCACCGACTAATATATATATATAAGAAGATTTCCGGGCGAACCCGTACTCCATCTTGATGACTACCATCATCAAGACCACGCGCGCATTTTGACTCACGTGTGCACACTAAACATCCTAATGATCGATCATTTGTACCCAAGCATACTAGTGCCAATACTACACATTTCATTAATCTTTCACAATATCATTTCATAATAACTTCCGTGCTTAGCACGTACTCACCATGACTCACCGTCATGCACGAACCACATTTCCATGCCTAGCATGTACTCACCATGATCCTCGGATCATACAATCACCTCATAATATCATTTCACATGTCAACACCACATGTATATCATTAACACAATATCACATCATATTTTATGCATATGTATATCTCCATCATGTTTACCATCGACATGCATATAACAATGCATCAAACATGCCTCAACATACATGTATACAACATATACATAACCAACACCATCACAATTTAACACGAGGCATAAACAACCATTAAAGAGTGCAACCAAAGTCACTAATCAAAGCTTGGGATTAAGCTACCACTCTAATCCCAACTCTAGGTGGGTTTACCAAGCCCATCCTAGGTTCACATGGTTGAACCAAATACTCAAAACCATTTTAAAAATATTTAACCACTCACCGACAATTCCAAGCTCAACCATACTAGCCGATCAAGCTTCCAACGATTCCGGATTTGTTCCCGAGGCTTCACCAACACAAAATCTCGCTTCTAATCACCTCAACACAATCAAAACAACCTCCAATCAAATCACCAATTAATGTAGCAAACCCGAAACACCATTCAAGCAACAAACACAATAATTCAAGCCATGAACAATCCCCAAAATCACCAAACCCGAGCAGCCCTTATACCCAGCCCAAAACTTGTGATTTCAACACATTTAACACATTTGAATGCTTCCAAAACAACCCTCAACTATTACCCTAACATCAACCCTCAAATTCCAACACAAACCATACCCAAAACTCAACTAAAAACCCTCCTAAAACCCCACCAAAACCCAAATTCGGGAATACATTTAAAACACTCTAAAAATTATATATGTTGGACCATTTGGTTCACAAACATCATATCTAACCTTATTACATCAAAACATTTAGTTAAAAACAATAAAGATATCATTTTTATTCAAATCTTCCAAATACCCAAATTTCAAAACCTTGATGAAAATGAAAATTACTTGTACTTTTGAAGAGAGGAAGTTGAGGACAAGTTGAAAATGTGTTTACCTTTAAAAAAACGAGCTAAAATGGAGGAGCTAGGTGATGGAATAGTGAAAGGAGGATGAGAGCTCTCTTTGTCGTTGGTTGAAGAAGATGAATAGTGAAAGATGATGAAAATGGGTGTTTTAAATTAAAAGTGGGCTTTAAAATTGGAGGTGGAGTTATTTACAAGATTGCCATTAATGAATTTCATTTCAATTTAGTCCAACACAAAATGTTTTTTTTTTGGAAACCCGAGGCCCAAAAGATTATTTTAATTATAAAACCGAACCCGAAATAATATTAAAATATTATTTTCACCCGACCCCTAAACTCGGGTGTTACAAGTAGTTACCATTGGTGTTAACACTGGAGTAGCATCCACCATCTTTGTCTTTTCTAGCAAGTCCACCACATGTTTCTTTTGATTGAGGATTAGACCATTTTCAACACGTTGAATTTTCATCCCAAGAAAAAAAATTCAAAGTTCCTAAATCTTTCAAGGAGAACACTGAGTTAATCTTTCTAATAACAACATCAACTTCTTCTAAGTTATCACCAATGGCCACAATATCGTCTACACACACCATTATGTAAATCCTGCTTCCATTGCTTTCCTTGAAATACAAAGATAAATCAGCTAAGAACATTGTGAATCCAATTTTATCAACAAGACAAGTTCGAAACTTCTCAAACCATGCTCTAGAGGCATGTTTAAGTCCATACAATGACTTTTTCAAGCGACACACCGATGGAGCACCAGTAGGATCAACTTGTTCAAAGTCGGGAGGTTGATCCATGTAGACTTCTTCAACCAAATCACCATTTAAAAACGCATTGTCAACATCAATTTTCCTTAATGTCCACCCTTTTCTAAGAGCTAAACTAAGTAGCACTCAGACTGTGACCGGTTTGACTATTGTGCTATAAGTTTCATTATAATCAAAGCCTGCAAGTTGAGAGTACCCTTTGGCAACTAATCTTGCCTTATAGCGAGACACACCCCCATCAGAATTTCTCTTGATCTTAAACAACCACTTACAACCAATAGGAACTCGATCAGACGTCAAGTGAACAAGATCCCATGTTCCTTAGTCAACCATAGCACTTATTTCTTTTTCCACAACTTCTTTCCACTCACTAGTTAGCATAGCTTGATGAACGTTCCGTGGTTCAGTTGTCTGAAACTCAATATAAAGTGCATTGGGTTTAAAAATTCCATCTTTAGATCTTGTAATCATATTATGATTGCCTCCACGGCTGTTTGAACTGGATGAAGATGAAGACTCTTCTTGAGCAGACCTAGTGTCACCACATTGAGATAGCTGCACACCACCATCTTGAGACAATTGCCCTTGACTAGAAGCATTTGTCAATTGCACACCACCATCTTGAGTGACTGGACATTGTTTTCCAATGGTTGAACTTGAGGGTTGAACTGTGGTAACATTAGCAGGAGACTGAACTGCTCTATCTTCAGAGGAAAACATTTATGAAGAAGAACATACACCTGGAGAAGAACACAAGGCTGCTCCACCGCTTTGACTGCTGGTCTGAGATACACCACGACTTACTTGAGAAGTTGTATTAGTCATGGTAGCATAGAAAAACTTTGAAAACATCGAAACTTGCTCTTTTTTAGCTTGCTCTTTTTCAGCCACTGCTTCAGTTGTATGCACCATTTCTGGAAAAAGGAAGAACGTTTTCATTAAATTGAACATGTCTCGAAACATATACCCTACCTTCCTTGCTGAGACACTTGTATCCATGCTGATTTGAACTATATCCAAGAAACACGCATGACTGAGATCTATACTAGAGTTTGTGCTGATTGTATGGTCTGATTAGCGGATAGCAAAGACAACCAAATGTTCTAAGAAACCCACAATCTGGTTATTTGTTGAAAACCATTTCATATGGAGTCTATCCTTCCAAAACTTTTGTTGGTAATCTGTTAATGAGATAATGTAACACCCTAGTTTTTGGCCTAGATGTTTTAGACATCGGATCAGACCGGTTGAGAACGGTTCGAATCGCGTAAGGTGATTTAAGGAAATCAAGGATCGAGATAGGATAAAAATTTGGTAAAAATTGCTAAAATCCTCTAAAAATATGTTTAAGAGGTTGGTCAAGTCAATTTTACAAAACATATTTTGGAAATGGGACATTTTGAGTAGTGACCAAATTGTAAAGTTTCAAAACTGAGAAAATGTGATTTTTAATATAGAGGCCAAAATCTTAGAATTTGTAGGGGGCTTTAAGGCAATTTGACCTTTTCTCAATATGACATGTGTTTTAAAAGGCTTTTAATTAAATGGCTTTAATTGAATTTATATTAATTAAATAAAATAGGTAGTTAATGTGAGATTTTCAATTACGTAACTACCAACTCTTTCTCATTTTCAGCCAAACACTATTTCACTCATCTTTCTCCAGAATTCTTTCTCCCAAAAACTCTCTCAATATTTCCTAAACCATTTTCAAGAAATCTTTCCTAGTTCTTCAAGATTTTGCTAAGGAAAACTTGTCATGCATTGAGGGAAGCAAGGATTGGAGGTAAATCCCGTTCTCAACCTCTAATCAAAGTTCTTTATTGAAATTCCCAAGATATTTGGCTTCTAAATACTATTTTTGGTTGAGTTTTCATTATAGTGTTGATTGGAGATCAAAATCTTGTGAAATTGTGGTTGAAATCTTAATTTTCTGACTTGTTGAGTTAAGCTATGTTTTGAGTTGATTTTAATTGAGTTCTAAGTTGATTAATATGTTAAAATGAAGTGTTGATAACATAGATCCCGAAATCCTTGAGATCCTTGAGTTTCTTGGTTGATTTAAGTGAGTTTTTAAGGTGAAATGGTGGAATCTTGATTGCTGGAGGTATAAGGTTGGGTTAGTTTGTTTGTTAGATGTGTTTTGGTGCCTATAATGGGTTAGAAGTGATGTATGGTTGCTGGGCTTGGTTTAGGAAGCAATCAATTGAGTTTTTGGTTGTTTTGGATGGGTATTTTGGTGTAGTTTGGTGAGCAATGAGTTTGTGAATTGTTGCTAGTTTTGGAATGAATTTTAATGCATTTAGATCTCTGTTTTGATGATGTGAAAATAAGGGATCTTGATCCAGAAGCAAATGAGGTGTTGTTGGAGGCTCCGGAAGAGTGATTTTCATGTCAGCGAGCAAGGCTTCGCGTATCAGTGAGTGGAAATGCAATTTCCTGCTTTGTAACGCTTTGAGCATGGTCTTGGGAGCTTAGTGTAAGTTTGTTACACTTAGCTAAGCTCAAGAGTAAGTGATTCGGAAATCCCTCTCTTGGAAATGTGCTATGTTTGATGAAAATGCACTTGGGTTAAGTGTGGATTTGTTTACTGTTTTAAAGCATGTTTTACGTATGAATGTTGCTGGATTTTAATGCCATTATGCTAAGGATGCACTAGGTAAGTGATCCTTGGTTTTCATGTGTTAAATGTATGTGATGTTAAGCATAATATGCTTGTAGAAATTGTATTGTGTTTATGCTTGTAAAACAGTGGATTAATGAGGTTAAATGATTTTATTGGCAAGTGATGGAAATGGTTTTTGGTTGTGTTAATCGGATATAGTTAGCCGACTATAGGATTGGGTGCACTGTGAATAAAGTCGCCTTGGATGTCGAGGGGTTGTGATAGTGTCGTAATCTCCATCTAAGTACCCTAACGATTGAGGTTAAGACCACAACGGTGAATGGTTAAATTCCGTGTGTGAGTCTTGTGTTTGAGTCTCGTACTCTCGTTAGTGGAATTATTCAACTACCGATGAGTGATGTTGAGGGGTTGTGATTGTGCCATTAATCTCCATCACGGGTGTTGAGGGGTTGTGATTGTGCCATTAATCTCTATCACGGGTGTTGAGGGGTTGTGATTGTGCCATTGATCTCCACCTTGTGTTGTCCGGTAGTATGTATGAAGTGTGTGGGACAACGCTTGTAATCCGCGTATCCGATTGTGTCTTGTGTTGATATGGTTTTTGGATTATCACTTGTGAGCCAATATAATGTAAATGATTAATGTTAAGCATGGGATGCTTGTAAATGATGCAAGGATGCATGAGATGCTTGGTGAAGTATGAGCAAAGGTTTATTTGCTTATTTAAATGTTGCATATGAGCATGTTTAGAAAGTGCATTGATGTTCTTGAACGGACATGTTTTACGTAAAGGCATGAGATGTGAAATGGTGTTTTTGCTAATGGTGTGAAATGCATTGATGAATGTTGCATAGCGGTCCTCACTAAGCTTTGTGCTTACACTCTTTTGTTTCATCAATGCAGAAAACTAGGCATTCGAGGCAGCAAGTAAGCAAGGGGAATCCAAGCTTTTAATCATGCAAAGTATGTGGCTTTACTTTGGTGTAATAAAAGGCAATGGGTGGGATTTATACTTTTGAATGGTTGAGGATGTTTCCCTTTACTTTGAGCATGTTTGGTGGTTTATCCTTGAGTTGTAATTGGCCATTATGGTTTGATTTTGGATGTGAATGTTGGTGTTAGCTTGTTATGGCTTTGGTGGACTAGGGAGCATGCCTTTAGTATCTATGTTTGCATGTTGGATGCCATGTCGTAGCTAATGCCTCAAAATGATGATCGTTGGTGTGCATCTATGTTGTATGCATGTTATGGAATGTTTCATGAATGTTTCGAATATGAAAAGACGTGAAAAACCAACAAAATATGATGTTGCAGGGCAAGGCGTATCAGAACGCCCTTGCCTGTTTTGGAACAAAGGCCTGAAATGGCCATGAGGTTTCGGAACGGGTAGGGACGTACCGAAACAATTTTGCTACTAGAAAGGGGTGTTTTGATACGGGTCTCGGAACGCACCCGAGTATCGAAACGGTCAACCAAGTTTCAAAACGACAGTTTCGGTACAGGGCCATTCGTTTCGAAACGCCTGACCGTTGAGTTTGAATTTGAACTGTTTCAGGTTTCCGTTTCTTACATTTTGGTCCCTGAATTTTGGTTGTTTAATTTAATGAGTTTGAATGATCTGTTTGAGATGGAATTTGGCATGATGGCATGTTATATGATTAATTATGGATCAGTAACATTAAAACTTGTTTATTCATTATAATTCTAGAAATTTACATTTTAGTCCCTAAAAGACGTTTCTATGCAATCGAACCCCTGTTTGGGTTCCATTCGCTGTGTCGCTTTCGCTGAAATGATTTGCTAATCATATAGGCTATTAATGAGCATTTAGAAAAGATAAAAAGAAAAAAAAGGTCGTTAATCAAGGTTGACTTTCGGGTTGACTTTGGTTTTCCCTGTGTAATCTTCGTAGTTCGGGTCAAGCGTCTAGGCCGGGCTAAGGTGTTTACATTTGTTGGTATCAGAGCCAGGTTACGAAGGAATTGGGAATGCTGGTATGAGAAATTGATATGAAATGACGTATGTTGTTTGATAAGCATGATGTTGGTTGAAATTTTGAAGCTTATGCTATGCTTGATTGATGTGAATTGCGTGTGGAATGAGTATGATTGCGTGATGATGATGCAATGTTGTTATGTGCTGATTTTGGATGATGAAAACCATGTTGAGCATGATGTTTCATGTATGCTATGCTATGCTATGTTGAGGGAAATTAGGGTGCCCATTGCCTTATTACACTAATAAAATGTTTTGTAAACTTGAATTCTTGCTTGCAGCTGGCCTAAATGGTTTGACTTGTTTTGTTGTTATGCTTTGTTTAAAATAGCACTATGGGTCCAAGAAGAGAAATGAGGTCGAATACGATAGTGCATACGACTGAGCAGGGTGACCAGGGTGAACAAGGGGATGATGTCCCTCATGGTGGAAATCTACCTCCTCCGCCAGCACCTGGAGGTGGGGAGCGAGTGCAGCAAGGACCCGCTGGTCCTGGTTTGTATGATTTGGCACCACTGGTTCAGGCGATCACCGGGGCATTTCAGGCTGCTGTGGCTGGAGCGCATGTACAGGCCCCTGCAGCTAGGCAGGCTGGCTTACCTTTAGAGAGGTTGAGGAGCCTAGGAGTTGTGGAGTTTTATGGTATGTCTCCTGAGGCGCCAGAAGCCTGGTTAGCAAGTACGATCCGTATCATGGATCAAATGGGCTGTAATGATGTGCGCAAGCTGGGATGTGCAGTTTCTTTGTTGCAAGGCGATGCGTACAGCTGGTGGACGACTACCACTACTGGTATGGAACCCAATGAGGTTGATTGGGAGTTTTTCGGAGGTGCCTTCAGGAGGAAGTATCTAAGGGTGAGATACTTGGACGAAAAGAAACGCGAGTTTATGTCGCTTGTTCAGGGCAACATTTATGTGGCTGAGTACGAGGTCCAGTTCGTACGCCTGAGCCAGTATGCTCCTGAGCTGATACATAGTGAGAGGCACCGATGTGATCGCTTCCGATACGAGCTGGTATATGAAGTTAAGACGTATATGCTAGCTGCTGATTATACTGACTTCGATGTGCTTGTGTGTCGAGCCAAAGACATCGAGCAGAACTTGGGATTGTCGTCTCGAGGTGTTGGTTCTAGCTCTGGGAAGATAGCAGCTGAGTACAGTTTCGGAGGTGGACAGAACAAAAGAGGTCGAGATAAGAGACATCAGCCTGAGGGGAGGTGTGGTGCTCCGGGTCAAGGTGGTCAGGCCCAGAGAGGTCGTGTGAGATCTGAGCAGCATACATGCTGGACATGTGGTTCGAGGGACCATTTGAGGCGAGATTGTCCTCGAGCAGTTAGAGAGGTCCAGGCTCCTGTTGTGGTGATAGGAAATTCATGTTGGAATTGTGGTTCGGCGGATCATATGAGGAGGGAGTGTCCTTTGTTGGCTGGTGGAGGCCAAGGACATGCTCATGTGGTAGCTGCACCTTAGAGAGGCCGCGGGCGCGGCCATGGGAACTTTTAGAGGAGAGACGAGGGGCAGCAGGGTATTGCTCATGTAGTAGTCGTTTGGCCTGAGGGAGGTGGACCAGCGAGGGTTTACGCTTAGCGTGAGAAGCGCAATGATACTGATGTCATCGCAGGTACCTTTGTTCTTCAGTCTTTATCTTTGCTGGCTTTGATTGATTATGGATCCATGCATTCTTATATATTGAGTGAGCATGCACATTTGCTTGATATACCTATTGAGTTTCTTGAAGTAGGAATGCAAGTGACTAGTTCTTTTGGTGAGACTGTAGTAACTAGGAAGTTGTATAAGAGATGCCCTTTATCTGTACAAGGACATGTTTTTCCTGTGGATTTTATGGAGTTACCTTTCTACGGATTTGATGTAATCCTTGGCATGGATTGGTTGTCGGAGCATAGGGCGGTGGTTGACTTTGATGTCAAGCGAGTCACCTTAAAGCTGGCCGATGATTATGAAGTAGTGGTAGTAGGCGAGAATGTGAAATTCTTGTCGAATGTGATTTCAGCTTTGGAAGCAAATCATATAATGAGGTTGGGTTGCAAGGCTTACCTTGCCTATTTGATGAATCCTGGCACCAAGGATGTTCGTGTGCTGGACATCCAAACTGTTCGCGATTTTCCGGGTGTCTTTTCAGAATAATTGCATGGATTGCCACCAAACAAGGAAGTGGAGTTTGGTATTGAGTTGTACGAGAATACGACTCCGGTGTCCATTTCTCCTTATCGCATGGCACTTAAGGAACTGAAAGAGTTGAAAATGCAATTGCAGGAGTTGTTAGATCGAGGTTTCCTCCAGTCGAGTGTGTCACCTTGGGGTGCACCGGTCTTGTTTGTAAAGAAGAAGGATGAGACAATGCGGATGTGCATAGACTATCGGAAACTGAACAAGTTGACGATCAAGAACAAGTCTCTCTTGCCTAGAATTGATGATCTCTTTGATCAGTTTTGGGGATCCTCAATGTTTTCTAAGATAGATTTGAGATCGGGGTATTATCAGCTGAAGGTGAAGGATGTGGACGTACCTAAGACAGCTTTTCGGACGAGGTACGAGCATTATGAATTATTGGTGATTCCGTTTGGTTTGACCAACGCGCCTGCTGCTTTCATGGACCTGATGAATTGTGTATTCCATGAATTCTTGGATCAGTTTGTGGTGGTGTTCATCGATGATATCCTTGTGTATTCGCGTACCGAGGAGGATCATGATAGACACCTGAGAATTGTTTTGCAAGCGTTATTGGAAAATTAGTTGTATGTCAAGTTGAGTAAGTGTGAGTTTTGGCTTAGGGAGGTGGTCTTCCTTGGACATGTTGTGTCAGCTGAGGGTATTCGCGTTGATCCACACAAGGTAGAGGCTCTGATGAGTTGGAAAGTACCTAAGTCAGTGACGGAGGTGTGGAGTTTCCTTGGTTTAGCTGGGTACTACCATAGGTTTGTTGAGGGTTTCTCGAAGATAGCAGCACCTTTGACCAAGTTGTTGCAGAAGAATGTTTGCTTTGAGTGGACTGATGCGAGACAATAAGCTTTCGAGAAGTTGAAAGAAGCTTTGACGCAAGCTCCTGTTCAGATTCAACCTGAGTCTGGTAAGGAGTTTGTGGTCTATAGTGATGCGTCCATTGTTGGTTTGTGCTGCGTGTTGATGCATGAGGGTAGGGTAGTGGCCTATGCATCTAGGCAGTTGAAGGTGCATGAGCGCAACTACCCTACTCATGATCTTGAGCTTGCGGATGTGGTGTTTGCCTTGAAGATTTGGAGGCATTACCTGTACGGTGAGAAGCATGTTGTGTTTACAGATCATAAGAGCTTGCAGTATCTTATGTCTCAAAAGAAGTTGAATCTTAGGCAGCGTCGTTGGGTAGTGTTGCTTAAAGATTATGATCTGACGATCGAGTACCACCCGGGCAAGGCTAATGTTGTGGCTGATGCTTTGAGCCGGAAAGTGGTTCTGGAGTTGAGGGCGATGTTTTCTCACTTGAGCATATCGCGTGATGGTGGTCTTATTGCAGAATTGCAAGTGAAACCATCTCTGATTCAGTTGATCAAAATAAATAGTTGCTTGATGATTCTCTTGTTTCGCATGTTCAGGACATTGCGGAGGGTAGACCTTCAGATTTCAGCTTTAGTGATGATGGTGTTTTGTGCGTTCGGAGTCGAATAGTGGTGCCGGATGATGTTGAGTTGAGGCGCACTATTCTGATTGAAGCTCATAGTAGCCCTTTTGCTCTGCACCCTGGTATTACAAAGATGTACCGCGATTTGAAAGATGAGTACTACTAGGTGGGGTTGAAAAAGGACGTGGCTGAGTTCGTTAGTAAGTGCATGGTGTGTCAAGGAGTGAAGGTTGAACATCAGGTTCCTTCTAGGTTACTGCAGCCTTTGAGAATCCCAAAATGGAAGTGGGAGAGAATCACCGTGGATTTTGTGTCTGGATTGCCCTTGTCGCCATTAAAGAAAAAATCAGTTTGGGTGATTGTAGATCGGCTCACGAAGTGTGCACATTTTCTGCCTGTGCATACTACGTATACCTTGAATAAGTTGGCTGAGCTGTACATAGCTGAGATTGTACAGTTGCACGGTGTGCCAAAGTCCATTGTGTCGGATAGAGATCCGAGGTTTACAGCACGATTTCGGGAATGTTTACATCAAGCCTTGGGTACACGGTTGAATCTCAGTACTTCTTATCATCCTCAGACGGATGGACAGTTAGAACGTGTTATCCAAGTGCTTGAGGACATGTTGAGATGTTGTATGATAGATTTTCAGGGTTCTTGGGAGAAGCACTTGTCGTTGGTTGAGTTTGCATATAATAACAGTTACCAGGCAAGTATTCAAATGGCTCCATACGAGGTTTTGTATGGGAGAAGATGTAGAACCCCTCTCTGTTGGGCAGAAGTTGGGCAAAAGTTTATTTCAATGCCAGCTATGCTAAAGGGAACCACCGAGAAGGTGAAGCTCATTTGTGAGCGTTTAAAGGCAGCACCGGATAGGCAAAAGTCTTACGCGGACCTGAAGCGTAAGGTGATTGAGTCGCGGTTGGCGAACATGTGTTCTTGAAAGTATCGCCTTGGAAGAAGGTGATGAGATTTGGGCGTAAGGGTAAGCTTAGCCTAAGATTCATTGGACCTAACGAGATTATGGAGCGTATTGGTTCCGTGGCATATCGGTTGAGATTGCCTGCGGAGTTGGAGAAGATACATGATGTGTTTCATGTCTCTATGTTACGAAGGTACAGATTGAGTCCTTCGCATGTGAGGCCTGTTGAGGAGATATAGTTGAATCCGGATCTGTCGTATGATGAGGAACCAGTGAAGGTTATGGATGTGAGTAACAAATTTCTTCGTGGCAAGACGATAGAGCTTGTAAAGGTGTTGTGGCGACATTGAGGAGTTGAGGAGGCCACGTGGGAAATCAAGGCGGACATGCTAAAGTAGTTTCCGCACCTCTTTCCATCAGTTAAGAATTTCGAGGATGAAATTTCCTAAGTGGGCGAGAGTTGTAACGCCCTAGTTTTGGGCCTAGATGTTTTAGACATCGGATCGGACCGGTCAAGAACGGTTCGAATCGCGTAAGGTGATTTAAGGAAATCAAGGATCGGGATAGGATAAAAATGTGGTAAAAGTTGCTAAAATTCTCTAAAAATATGTTTAAGAGGTTAGTCAAGTCAATTTTACAAAACGGATTTTGGAAATGGGACATTTTGAGTAGTTACAAAATTGTAAAGTTTCAAAACTGGGGAAAATGTGATTTTTAATGTATAGGCCAAAATCTTAGAATTTTTGGAAGGCTTTAAGGCAATTTGACCTTTCCTCAATATGACATGTGTTCTAAAAGGCTTTTAATTAAATGGCTTTAATTGGATTTATATTAATTAAATAAAATAGGTAGTTAATGTGAGATTTTCAATTACGTAACTACCAACTCTTTCACATTTTCAGCCAAACACTATTTCACTCATCTTTCTCCAGAATTCTTTCTCCCCAAAACTCTCTCAATATTTCCTAAACTATTTTCAAGAAATCTTTCCAAGTTCTTCAAGATTTTGCTAAGGAAAACTTGTCATGCATTGAGGGAAGCAAGGATTGTAGATAAATCTCATTCTCAACCTTTAATCAAAGTTCTTTATTGAAATTCCCAAGATATTTGGCTTCTAAATACTATTTTTGGTTGAGTTTTCATTATAGTGTTGATTGGTGTAACCCCCTCGTCCCGGTCTGGTCGGATGACCGGTCCGAGTGGGCCACACGGGGAAAACCGAAGCGAAACCCGTTAAGGCTTCCCCTCGGTTAACGACCCAGAAAATTTCTTTTAACTTTAGTCTTATCTAGATGCAATTATAATTCCTATGTGAAGCACAACAGCGGAAGAACCAAACAACGTAACATTCATCGACCAAACAAACATAAACGGTCCATTTTACTTCATTCCAGCAGGCCGTTTCGAAACACCTATAGGGTGTTCCGAAACGCCCTGACCTGGTCAACGGGCCTGGGTCAACCACAAGGTGACCGTTCCGAAACAGGGGTGACCCGTATCGGAACGACCCTCATCCGTTTCGAAACGGCAGGCCATTTACGCAGGGCCGTTTCGGAACACGGGGACCCGTTCCGAAACACCCCCTGTCTGCAGACTTTTCTGGGGTGTTTTGAGGCATAAGAATGCCCCAAAACACCACCAAGGCACCCCATAACCTCATAACAAAACAACCCAAGGCTTACTAACAATACTAGCATGCTTCAACAAGGTTTAAACATGTATAACACAAGGGCAACAATCCACATCATGCATTCATTCAAACCACATTCAAACACATGTAAAAACTCTTAAGGCATAGGCTAACATTCAAGCAAGCAAATAGGCATGAGTTAACATTCATCATGGCAACACAACCATGCAAAAGCAATATATATAAAGGAGTCTACACATGCTCCTATCAACCAACAACAACCACAAAACATTACACATCCCATTGCTCAACCATTACATGTCTAGAATTTTAAATCCATACTTGGTGAACTCAAGTCACAAACACACTTGGAGGCCCTCCACTTGCCCGAGCAACCTACGAACTAAGGATCTGCAATGTTGAACAAAGAGAGCGTAAGCAAATAATGCTTAGTGAGGGTAAGCTCTAAAAACAAACCTCAACATTGCAGGGTCCGAGCACGATCTAGCCAAGGCAATTTACATAAACCAAGAGTCCACAAGATTTAGATGCATGAGCAATATATCACATATATGCCATAATCATGAGCTCAACACTACCATACATGTAATCACATTTAAACATCCAAACAGCTCATAAATTCCAACACATTGATGCACATATCAATCAACATTGGCACCTAGTGATGACTCAAATACGCGGATAGACACGTTGGAAACTCATATCCAACAACCACATTACCTCGGTGGGATTCCACTCATCACCGGTCTCGCGGAGGGGATTCCACTCATCCTCACGCCCCGTCGATGGGATTCCACTCATCACCGACTATATTTAAGTACCATTTCCGGGCGTACCCGTACTCCTCCTTGGTGACTCAACGCCACCAAGGCCACGCGCGACTTTAGACTCATGTGTACACACTAACATCCTAATGATCGATCATTTGTATTTAAGTATACTAGTGCCAATATTTTACTCATTCCACATTACTCATTTCAATCATTTCCGTGCTTAGCACGTACTCACCATGGACACAACCATGAACCATCACCATGCATGCTTTAAGCCATACAACCCATGCCTCAATTCACATGTATAAAACAATATACATAAGCATTCATATCACAAGACATACGAGGCATATACATTCATACATTTGAGTTCATCCAAAGGCTTAGATCAAGATTAGGATTAGGCTACCACCCTAATCCTAACTCTAGGTGGATCTACCAAGCCCAACCTAGTCCATATACTCGAACCAACTAATTTAAAACCTTTAAAAGCTAACAACCACTCACCTAAGCTCCCAAGCTCCAAGACCAAGCAAGCGACCGTTCTTCAAATTCCCGGATTCGATCCCGAAGCTTCTTCCACGTTTCCCCTTGCTTCTAGCCAAACAAAACACATACATCACTTCCCAAATCAATGCTAATTCAATCATCAATCCACTTTGCAAAACATAACTCAATTTCCACAAATTCCAAATCACATAGCATCCCAAAAACCCAATTTTCGGACTCCCATAACCAAGGGCTGAAATACCCAATTCCAAGCACCCAAATGGCTTCCAAAACATCCCAAAACACCCCCCCTAACATAGGTAGACCATCAGCCCTTCAATCCCAACACAAATCCTCTCAAAAACCCAATTTTTCATACCCTAAAATTGGCCTTAAGGACCCACTACGAAAATTCACCCAAAATCTACCAAATTAAGATATGTTGCACATTTCATTATGATTAAACATAACCCCAAAAAAATTTCTCAAAACAATTGAAAAACCCCATCAAAACCCCAAATTTCCATATGAACCCTAATTTCTCAAAACCCATATTTTTGAAATTTAAGACAATATACAAGTAGAGGATGAAGAGGAGATTAAGAAAATATAATTACCTCTTAAAATGGTGTTGAAATCGGGTGCTAAAATAGATGGAATAGTAACTCAAAGCTTGTAGGGTTTTAGAAATGGTGGGGGTTTTCAAATGTGAAAAGGAGGAAGAATGAGGGAGGAAGACAACTTTACAATAAAGTGGTCTAGCTTTATTTAAAACTTGGGTAAATAGCAACATAGGTCCTTCCCTTCATTTTAAAACTCAATTTGACCATTATTTGAAATTGAATTGTTTTAGTTAAGTTTTATTTGACACGAACTAATACCCGGCTAACTCCTAGGCCCAAGACACGGGTGTTACAACTCTCCCCCACTTAAGGAATTTCGTCCCCGAAATTACCTGGTGGAAACAGATACGGAAACTGCTCAACCATATCCACTTTCCTCTCCCACGTGGCCTCTTCCACACCTCTATGCCTCCACAACACCTTGACAAACTCTATGGTCTTGCCACGCAACACCTTGCTATCAGAAGCAAGTATCTCAACGGGCTCTTCATTATAAGATAAATCCGGATTCAACTCTATCTCCTCAACGGGCATCACATGAGAAGGATCCGATCTATATCTCCTAAGTAGATACATGAAAGACATCATGAATCTTCTCTAACTCAGAAGGTAACCTCAACCGATAAGCTACAGGCCCAATCCGCTCAACTATCTCATACGGACCAATGAACCTCGGACTCAACTTGCCTTTCCGGCCAAATCTCATTACCTTCTTCCACGGAGATACCTTCAGAAACACTTTCTCACCCACTGCGTACTCAATCTCTTTCCTCTTCAAATCTGCATAAGACTTTTGACGATCCGAAGCCGCTTTCAAACGGTCACAAATCAACTTCACCTTTTCTGTGGTTCCCTTAAGCAAGTCTGGCATAGGTAACAACCTCTGACCTGTCTCAGCCCAACAAATCGGAGTTCTACACCGTCTACCATACAAAGCCTCATAAGGAGCCATCTGAATACTATACTGATAACTGTTGTTGTAAGCAAACTCAACCAACGGTAAGTGCTTCTCCCAAGAACCCTGAAAATCAATCACACAACAACGGAGCATATCCTCTAGAATCTGTATCACTCGCTCTGACTGCCCATCGGACTGCGGATGATAAGATGTGCTGAAATGCAGACGACTACCCAAAGCACTATGCAAACAACTCCAGAACCTCGAAGTAAATCTAGGATCCCTATCTGAAACTATAGACTTCGGAACTCCATGAAGTCTCACAATCTCACGAATGTACAAGTTTGCCAACTTGTCTAAGGAATCCGTAGTGTTCACTGCTAAGAAGTGAGCACACTTAGTGAACCTATCAACAATCACCCAAACTGAATTCTTCTTCGAAGGAGACAAAGGCAACCCCGATACAAAATCCATGGTGATTCTCTCCCACTTCCATTCCGGAATCTTCAAAGGCTGTAGTAAACCTGAAGGAACCTGATGTTCTGCCTTCACTCTCTGACAAACCATGCAACGGCTCACATACTCGGCTACATCTCTCTTCAAACCAACCCAGAAGTAATCATTCTTCAAATCTCGGTACATCTTGGTACTACCCGGATGCATAGAAAAGGGACTCGAGTGCGCTTCGCTCAAAATCTGACGTCTCAGCTCAACATCTTCTGGTACCACAATTCTATCTCTAAAGCACAACAAGCTCTCACCACTGAAACTATACTCAGTCGGTCTTCCTTCGGCTATGTCTTGAACATGAGGAACTAAGCTCGCATCTTGCAACTGCTTCTCCCTAATCAACTGAATCAAAGAAGGCTTCACTTGTAACTCGGTGATCAAACCACCATCATCGGACACACTCAATCTAGCAAACATAGCTCTTAGCTCAACGGCCACTTTTCTACTCAAGGCATCGGCTACTACGTTTCCCTTACCCGGATGGTACTCAATGGTCAAATCGTAATCTTTTAACAACTCTAGCCACCTTCTCTGTCTCAAGTTCAACTCTTTCTGTGTCATCAAGTACTTCAAGCTCTTGTGGTCGGTGTAAACTATACACTTCTCACCATATAAGTAGTGACGCCAAATCTTCAATGCAAACACAACTGCGGCTAGTTCTATGTCATGAGTAGGATAGTTCTTCTCATGAATCTTCAACTGTCTAGAAGCATAAGCAACAACTCTCCTATCTTGCATCAAAACACATCCTAAGCTTACGTAGGAAGCATCACTGTAAATCACAAACTCCTTACCTGAAACAGGTTGTACTAGCACTGGAGCATTTGTCAAAGCTTCCTTCAACTTCTCAAAGGCCTTTTGTCTCGCATCTGACCATTCAAACTTGACTCCCTTTTGCAACAACTTAGTCAAGGGAGCAGCTACTCTAGAGAAGCCATCAACGAACCTCCTATAGTAACCGGCTAATCCTAGGAAACTCCTAATCTCGGTCACGGACTTAGGTTGTTTCCACTCAAAAATAGCCTCAATCTTCGATGGATCAACTCGGATGCCTTCGGCCGAAACAACATGGCCAAGAAATACAACCTCTCGAATCCAGAACTCACACTTACTGAGCTTCGCATACAACTGATTGCTCAATAATCTCTGCAAAACAAATCTCAAGTGCTCATCATGCTCTTCTTCTGTCTTCGAATACACAAGTATATCATCAATGAAGACAACCACAAACCGGTCTAGATAGTCTCTAAAAATTCTGTTCATCATGTCCATGAATGCTGCTGGAGCATTCGTGAGCCCAAATGGCATCACAAGAAACTCATAGTGTCCATATCTAGTCCTAAAAGCTGTCTTCGGAACATCACACTCTTTCACCTTCAACTGATAGTATCCGGATCTCAAATCTATCTTCGAGAATACTGAAGCACCTCTCAACTGATCGAACAAATCATCTATGCGAGGCAACAGATACTTGTTCTTCACAGTCAACTGATTCAGCTGTCTATAGTCAATACACATGCGCATGCTACCATCCTTCTTTTTCACAAACAACACTGGAGCACCCCACGGAGAACTACTAGGCCTAATGAAACCACGGTCTAATAATTCTTGCAACTGACTCTTCAATTCTTTCAACTCTTTCGGAGCCATACGATACAGAGCTATCGAAACTGGGTTAGACCCTGAAACTGTCTCAATCACAAACTCAACATCTCTGTCAGGAGGCAAACCCGGCAACTCTTCAGGAAACACATCTGGAAAGTCACACACTGTTCTGATATCTTTCGGTCTAGCTTCACTCATATCCGGATTCATAACGTAAGCTAAATAGGCCCTACACCCAGAGTCCATCAACCTATGAGCCTCTAAAGCTGACACCACATTAGACAAGAACTTAATGTTCTCGCCCACTACCACTACCTCGTAGTCATCAGAAAGCTTCAAGGAAATTCTCTTTGTCTCAAAATCCACACTAGCCCGATGCTCAACCAACCAATCCATACCCAAAATAATATCAAAACCGTAGAAAGGAAGTTCCATCATATCAACCGAGAACACATGACCCTGAATCTTCAGTGGACACCTCCTATACATACGTCTAACCACAACTATCTCACCAAAAGAACTAGTAACATGCATACCTACATCTAAGATCTCAACAGGAATATCTAACTTCTGTGCATGCTTACTCAAAATGTAGGAATGCGTAGAACCCGAATCAACCAAAGAAAGCAAGGACATAGACTGTAACTCAAAATTACCTGCTATCACATCGGTGTCGTTCTCGGCCTCTCTCTGAGCATAGACCCTCGCTGGTCCTCCCGCCTCTGGCTGCACAGCCACAACGTGTGCAAGGTTCCTCTGAGCATCTACCCTAGGTGCATCAGCCCTCAGCTGGAAGTAGCCACGACCGCGCCCACGGCCTCTCTGAAAATCATTACCTCTCGCAGGAGCCTGAGCTATGTTCGGTGCCTGAGCTGCCTGACGTGGACAGTCCCTCCTAAAGTGGTCCCTCGAACCACAGTTCCAACAAGCATGAAAGTTACCCCAGCACTCTCCAGTGTGCTGGCTCCCACACTGTGCACACTCGGGCAAGCGCCCTCCTCCTCTATGGCCCTGATGGCCCCTACCATGGTGGCCACCGCCACGTCTCTGATCAAACTGATGTCCGCCATCCTTGTGTCTCTTAGCATCTCTACCATCAAAGTGATTATGCCTCTTTCCAGAACCAGAACCACCAGCTCGTTTGGCTGAACCCAAACTATGCTCCAAATCCTTGGCCCTCGCGACCAACACATCAAAGTCTGAGTAGTCAGAAGCCAATGTGTACCTCTTGACCTCTTCATTCAATCCGTATCGGAATCGGTTGCAGCGTTCCATTTCAGTAGGAACCAACTCTGGGGCATACTGACTCAAGTGAACAAAGCGGATCTCATACTCAGTCACAGAAGCATCCCCCTGAGTAAGAGCCATAAACTCTCGCTTCTTCTCATCCAAGTACCTCGGTCCCAAGTACCTCTTTCTGAAAGCAAACTCAAAGAAATCCCAATCTATCTCGGCCTCTGGAACCCCGGTAGTGATGGTGACCCACCAGGTGTAGGCATCACCCTGAAGCAGTGAGATCACACAACCCAATCTACGTGCGCCCGCACAACCCATCTGAGCCAAGATATGAACTGTCTTCTCCAACCATAACTCCGACCTCTCCGGAGTAGATCCTCTAAACTCCTCGGCCCCTAAGCTACGGAGCCTCTCCAAAGGTAAACTAGCATCATCACACCTAGGCTGAACTGCAGCCTGAGCTCCCGCCACTGCGGCCTGAAACGCTCCCGCTATCGCTTGCACTAGCGGAGTCATATCAACCCCAGCTGGACCTTGGCCACCTTGGCCACCTTGAGGTCCCTCTCCTCCAGCTCCAGGTGGAGGAGGTGGTGGTGGTGGAGGTGGTGGAGGAGCGCCAACTCCCGCGGCCCCCGGTCCCTCAATGTGAGCCCCCGCACCAGCTACCGGCTCAACATGAGCCACAACTCGCGGTTCCTGACGAACCAACCTCGGTCTACCCCTCGGTCTAGACATTGCCCTCTCAGATATTAACTACAACCACAACAACAACACACAAAATGGGTTAGCAAGGTGAGGCTCCCAAGTGTCCAAGTATGTTTCCTCACTTAAAAATCATTTTTTCCAATGTAATAGTAGCAATGGGACCCACACACACATGCTTAAAAGTAAAACAATCAGCATACTTGTCACATAAGCAACCATTCTTGCAGAACAAGCAAACACCGTGCAATTCAACTTAAAAACTTAAACTTACCTCACTTACCTGCCCAAGGTCTCGGTAACCTTAGGCTCTGATACCAACAAGTGTAACCCCCTCGTCCCGGTCTGGTCGGATGACCGGTCCGAGTGGGCCATACGGGGAAAACTGAAGCGAAACCCGTTAAGGCTTCCCCTCGGTTAACGACCCAGAAAATTTCTTTTAACTTTAGTCTTATCTAGATGCAATTATAATTCCTATGTGAAGCACAGCAGCGGAAGAACCAAACAACGTAACATTCACCGACCAAACAAACATAAACGGTCCATTTTACTTCATTCCAGCAGGCCGTTTCGAAACACCTATAGGGTGTTCCGAAACGCCCTGACCTGGTCAACGGGCCTGGGTCAACCATAAGGTGACCGTTCCGAAACAGGGGTGACCCGTATCGGAACGACCTCGACGGTCAATATCTCGTGGTCAACGAGATTTGACCGTTTCGGAACTTCAAAGGCCCGTTTCGGAACGGCTTCATCTCGCCAATTTCTCAAAATTCCAGTGGCAAAAACGTTCCGGAACGACCCTCATCCGTTTCGAAACGGCAGGCCATTTACGCAGGGCCGTTTCGGAACACGGGGACCCGTTCCGAAACACCCCCTGTCTGCAGACTTTTCTGGGCTGTTTTGAGGCATAAGAATGCCCCAAAACACCACCAAGGCACCCCATAACCTCATAACAAAACAACCCAAGGCTTACTAACAATACTAGCATGCTTCAACAAGGTTTAAACATGTATAACACAAGGGCAACAATCCACATCATGCATTCATTCAAACCACATTCAAACACATGTAAAAACTCTTAAGGCATAGGCTAACATTCAAGCAAGCAAATATGCATGAGTTAACATTCATCACGGCAACACAACCATGCAAAAGCAATATATATAAAGGAGTCTACACATGCTCCTATCAACCAACAACAACCACAAAACATTACACATCCCATTGCTCAACCATTACATGTCTAGAATTTTAAATCCATACTTGGTGAACTCAAGTCACAAACACACTTGGAGGCCCTCCACTTGCCCGAGCAACCCACGAACTAAGGATTTGCAATGTTGAACAAAGAGAGCGTAAGCAAATAATGCTTAGTGAGGGTAAGCTCTAAAAACAAACCTCAACATTGCAGGGTCCGAGCACGATCTAGCCAAGGCAATTTACATAAACCAAGAGTCCACAAGATTTAGATGCATGAGCAATATATCACATATATGCCATAATCATGAGCTCAACACTACCATACATGTAATCACATTTAAACATCCAAACAGCTCATAAATTCCAACACATTGATGCACATATCAATCAACATTGGCACCTAGTGATGACTCAAATACGCGGATAGACACGTTGGAAACTCATATCCAACAACCACATTACCTCGGTGGGATTCCACTCATCACCGGTCTCGCGGAGGGGATTCCACTCATCCTCACGCCCCGTCGATGGGATTCCACTCATCACCGACTATATTTAAGTACCATTTCCGGGCGTACCCGTACTCCTCCTTGGTGACTCAACGCCACCAAGGCCACGCGCGACTTTAGACTCATGTGTACACACTAACATCCTAATGATCGATCATTTGTATTTAAGTATACTAGTGCCAATATTTTACTCATTCCACATTACTCATTTCAATCATTTCCGTGCTTAGCACGTACTCACCATGGACACAACCATGAACCATCACCATGCATGCTTTAAGCCATACAACCCATGCCTCAATTCACATGTATAAAACAATATACATAAGCATTCATATCACAAGACATATGAGGCATATACATTCATACATTTGAGTTCATCCAAAGGCTTAGATCAAGATTAGGATTAGGCTACCACCCTAATCCTAACTCTAGGTGGGTCTACCAAGCCCAACCTAGTCCATATACTCGAACCAACTAATTTAAAACCTTTAAAAGCTAACAACCACTCACCTAAGCTCCCAAGCTCCAAGACCAAGCAAGCGACCGTTCTTCAAATTCCCGGATTCGATCCCGAAGCTTCTTCCACGTTTCCCCTTGCTTCTAGCCAAACAAAACACATACATCACTTCCCAAATCAATGCTAATTCAATCATCAATCCACTTTGCAAAACACAACTCAATTTCCACAAATTCCAAATCACATAGCATCCCAAAAACCCAATTTTCGGACTCCCATAACCAAGGGCTGAAATACCCAATTCCAAGCACCCAAATGGCTTCCAAAACATCCCAAAACACCCCCCTAACATAGGTAGACCATCAGCCCTTCAATCCCAACACAAATCCTCTCAAATACCCAATTTTTCATACCCTAAAATTGGCCTTAAGGACCCACTACGAAAATTCACCCAAAATCTACCAAATTAAGATATGTTGCACATTTCATTATGATTAAACATAACCCCAAAACAATTTCTCAAAACAATTGAAAAACCCCATCAAAACCCCAAATTTCCATATGAACCCTAATTTTTCAAAACCCATATTTTTGAAATTTAAGACAATATACAAGTAGAGGATGAAGAGGAGATTAAGAAAATATAATTACCTCTTAAAATGGTGTTGAAATCGGGTGCTAAAATAGATGGAATAGTAACTCAAAGCTTGTAGGGTTTTAGAAATGGTGGGGGTTTTCAAATGTGAAAAGGAGGAAGAATGAGGGAGGAAGACAACTTTACAATAAAGTGGTCTAGCTTTATTTAAAACTTGGGTAAATAGCAACATAGGTCCTTCCCTTCATTTTAAAACTCAATTTGACCATTATTTGAAATTGAATTGTTTTAGTTAAGTTTTATTTGACTCGAACTAATACCCGGCTAACTCCTAGGCCCAAGACACGAGTGTTACAATTGGAGATCAAAATCTTGTGAAATTGTGGTTCAAAACTTAATTTTCGGACTTGTTGAGTTAAGCTCTGTTTTGAGTTGATTTTAATTGAGTTTTAAGTTTATTAATATGTTAAAATGAAGTGTTGATAACATAGATCCCGAAATCCTTGAGATCCTTGAGTTTCTTGGTTGATTTAAGTGAGTTTTTGAGGTGAAATGGTGGAATCTTGATTGCTGGAGGTATAAGGTTGGGTTAGGTTGTTTGTTAGATGTGCTTTGGTGTCTATAATGGGTTGAAAGTGATGTATGTTGGCCGAGCTTGGTTTAAGAAGCAATCGATTGAGTTTTTGGTTATTTTGGATGGATATTTTGGTGTAGTTTGGGTGAGCAACGAGTTTGTGAATTCTGGTGTTGGAATGCATTTTAATGCATTTAGATCTCTGTTTTGATGATATGAAAACATGGTATCTTGATCCGGAAGCAAACGAGGTGTTGTTGGAGGCTCCGGAATAGTGATTTTCGTGTCGGCGAGCAAGGCTACGCGTATCGGTGAGTGGAAATACAATTTCCTGCTTTGTAACACTTTGAGCGTGGTATTGGGAGCTTATTGTTAGTTTGATACACTTAGCTAAGCTCAAGAGTAAGTGATTCAGAAATCCCTCTCCTGGAAATGTGCTATGTTTGATGAAAATGCACTTGAGTTAAGTGTGGATTTGTTTACTGTTTTAAAGCATGTTTTGCGCATGAATGTTGCTGGATTTTAATGCCATTATGTTAAGGATGCACTAGGTAAGTGATCCTTGGTTTTCATGTGTTGAATGCATGTGATGTTAAGTATAATATGCTTGTGGAAATGGCATTGTGTTTATGCTTGTAAAATAGTGGATTAATGAGGTTAAATGATTATATTGGCAAGTGATAGAAATGGTTTTTGGTTGTGTTAATCGGATATAGTTGGCCGGCTATAGGATTGGGTGCACCGTGAATAGAGTCGCCTTGGATGTCAAGGGGTTCTGATAGTGTCGTAATCTCCATCCAAGTATCCTAACGATTGAGGTTAAGACCACAACGGTGAATGGTTTAATTCCGTGTGTGAGTCTTGTGTTTGAGTCTTGTACTCTCGTTAGTGGAATTATTCAACTACCGATGAGTGATGTTGAGAGGTTGTGATTGTGCCATTAATCTCCATCATGGGTGTTGAGGGGTCGTTAATCAAGGTTGACTTTCGGGTTGACTTTGGTTTTCCCCGTGTAATCTTCGTAGTTCGGGTCGTGCATCTAGGCCGGACTAAGGGGGTTACAGATAAACAGCCGTATAAAATACATCAGTCCAATATTTGAAAGGTATGGACGCTTGAGCCATTAAAGTAAGCCCAAGGTCAATAATATGACGATGCTTGCGTTCCACCATACCATTTTGTCAGAGGTATGTGGGCAAGTATGTCGAAATTCCACCCCATGATGAGCAAAATAAGACTCTAAAGGCTTAAACTCAGTACCACAGTCAGCTTGTATAATCTGAAGCTTAGAACTAAATCGCCTTTCAGCTAAATGATGAATTTTTTTAACAACAGATGCAACATCTGATTTTCTTGCCACAAAATAGATCTAGGTGAATATAGTATAAGCATCAACAAAGCTAACATAGTAAATAGAGTTATTAGACAATAGGAGTGCAGGGCCCCATGTATCCATTTGAACTAATTATAGAGGTTTATCAAATTTATTTAAAGAACGTTGAAACTGAAGCTTTTGGTGTTTCTCCAATTGACAAGAATTGCAAAAGAAAGGAGTTGTATTATCACAAGAAATATTACAAGACTTGAGAAGTTAGAGAAGAACATCATGTGAGGGATGACCAACCCTTCTATGCCAAAGCTCCAGACTACCACTAGAAGAAACATTACAAGCTTGACCGTTTACATCACAACTATTTACATGATTAGCAACAGAATGAATACAATCAATACTAGTAGAACAAGAATCTTTAATAGAAGCATCAGGAAAAGAACAAGAATTAGCAGTAGTGAACCACTTGTCAAAGCACTAGCAGAAAACTTGTAGAGACCACCACTTTCCATGCCTTGAAGTATCAACTGTTGAGTTACCAGATCCTTCACAACACAAAAACTTGGATAAAATTCAATGGAAACATTGTTATCCCTTGTAAATTTTGAAACAGATAATAAAATTTTCTTAACAGTAGAAACATACAATAGATTATTCAAAATTAATGGTCTAGTTTGAAAATTTAATACATTGTTGCCAACTTTAGATATAGGAATGGTCATTCCATTGGCAACGAATAATGTATATGTACCTTGATAAGGTAAAGAATTATCAAGCATACCTGCATAAGGTGTGAGGTGAGTGGTTGCGCCTGAATCTAGGTACCAAGATGAATCATTGTATCTCGAGACAGCAAACTTATCAGAGACCGCATCAATAGTTGCATTATTGGCATCTAAAGACAAGAAAGAGTCATCTTGCAGCATCCCATGCTCATCATGTACTTCATCAGAGATGAAGCAATAATTGACATTGACATTAGAGCCAACTACCCCATCAAAAGACTGATCAAAACGAAAGTAGCAACGATTAACAAAATGACCAAGCTTTCCACAAATCTGGCACTGAACGCGAGGCTTTCCTCTAAAATTACGTTCTCCAAGCCCTCGAAATGGCATTCCTCTATAAGCTAGCACTTGAGGACGAAAGCTTTGATAGCCTTGATACACACTAGATGTTTGACCATATGTCCCATTCATGTTATAACTTGTCTGACCAGAATGAGTTACTTGGTGTCGCAATCACCTTTTTAGGGGAGGCTTCGAGTTTTTGGAAAACACTTTAAAAAAATCAACGAAGTCGCCACCAATATTTTTTGAAAAAAAAAAGTGTGATTGGATCACTTTTAAAAATAGGGTTATTTTAATAAAAAACGGTCTTGGTCTGTGAAAAATCAGAAAACAGGTTCGGGGGTCAGTTACGCGTGGGGAAGGGTTAGCACCCCCACGACACCCAAAATTGGTACCTAATTGGTTTAGAAATTGTTTTTAAAACTGGAATTTGCAAGTTTAAAAAAGGTTCGACTTTACTTGTTCGTTTAATGAATATTAGTCTATTTTAACGGTCTTACCGCCCGGGAGATGAACTTTAATCACCGCCAACATTTCTGGCGCTAATCCGTCATTCTCGTTTGATAAGACACCATATTAAATTAATTTCACTTTTGCAACCAACAAAGAGATTTAAGTGTGTTGAGCATTTTATATTTATTTCTAAATTTAATTATTTAAAAGCCCTAAAAACGTCTAAATCTTTTATTCTTAACTTAAAGTTTAAATATGCTTAAATGTATTTTATTTTTTGTGAAAGAACATTTTTCAACAGAACATGTCTCTATCCAAACTTTAAAACTTATTCCTAAGTTTTCACCTATTTCTAAGAGAGACAAACAAACAACTTATATTCTTTTTGAGTTTTTACCCTTTAATTATTCCTTTTTAAAAAACTTATTTTTTTTTTACTTCTTTTATTTTTAAAGTCAAGACCCCTTTTTACATGTTTTACTTTTTACATTTTTTTATTTTTTTTTACCACTTTATATTTTCTTTTTCAAAACAAAGATTTTTCTCTTTTATAAAACTCATTTTCATATTTTTCATTTTTTTAAAATTTTCTTTTAAAACGACCTCTTTTCAAAATAAAATTTATTTTTACTAAATAAATTCTTTTTAAATTTTTTCCCTTTTCAAAAATTTATTTATCATCCTAGACCCTAAACTTTTATTTTAAAACTTTTTATTTTCTTTTTCTTGAAAACTTATTTCTTTTTTTCTAAAAAAACAAACATCTTTATTATTTTTTCTTTTAAAATCATTTTCCCATTTATTAGTTAAAATCAAATTTCATAAAAATCTTTTTATATTTTAAAATCAAGCCCTTTTATTATCTTACACCTCATATTATTATTTTTCCTAATTAAATCCCTAATTTCAAGTTTTTCAATTTAACCACATTTATTTAATTTATTCATGCATTTTAAATCTAAACATCTTTTAAATTAATTTATTCATTCCTAAAGATCATAATAATTCTAACAACTTTTTTTAAAACATAAAAAAAATTTTAAGATCAAACTAAAATTAAAACAGAATTTTAAAACGAAAAAGTTACCGGAATCGTGAACAATTTTCCGACTTCGAAAAAGCAACCTAAAATTCACAAACAACACAAACACAAACACCAAAAATTCATCCAAGAACAAACATAAAAATCAACGTAAAAATAAACGGAAAGAAAGATAGAAATTTTACCGAGAAAACGACGAACAAAGAACTCGAATCCGGGCTTCTCGAAATGCTCCAAACCACCTCCGGAAAATTGCTCCAAACTCGAACTTCTACTCCAAAAATTTCCAGCAAACTCTTGAAAAATTTAGAGAATTTTTCGGATTTTTCTTTAAACCTTTCAAGTGATTTTTCTTTCAATTGTGTGTGATGAACAAGTAAAAAGGGGTATTTATACTAAAAATTGAGCTTCAAATTCAAGCCAAATCGGGATTTAATCCCCAAATTGAAGCCTAAATCCGATAATGGCTTGATTCTCGGCAAAAACCCTCTATCCTTGTACGATTGGTTGAATATTCGACCTGAATTTTCCTCTTGATTCGAGCCTAGGGTTTGACTACTCATCTCGGTTTTTGGAAGATTCCAGCGAGCACAAGCGGCGGCGGCGAGCGGATTTGGTGGCATTGGATCGGCGGCGGTGAGGCGGACCGGCCGGTACCAACGGCGTTGGCGACCGTGGCCTGTAGGCGCCGGCCGGTCGCCATGAAGTTGCGGTAATGGTTTGGTTTGGGGAACCAGCCTACGCGCTAGCGCGTGGCGTGCGCTGGTTCCCCTTTTTTATTTTTGTTTATTTTTGTTTTCTTTCTTTTTTCTCTAATTTTGGCTTCTTTTTTGCTGTTTTTTTTATCACATTTTCATTATTATTACCTCACTTTATTTCCTTTTTTATAATTATTATACATCATTATTATATTTTTTTCTTTTTTTATTATTTTCTTTTCTTCTTTTTCCTTTCCTTTAAAAGTGGGCTCCAAAATAAGCAATGGGCCTTATTCCTTTTTATTAAAAAAATTAAGGTGGAAAGGATTTTTTATTATAATTTTTTTATATTTTATATTTTCTTTTTATTAAAAAAATTAAGGTGAAAATTTAGTGACAACAGTTGCCCCTTTTTTCTTATCTCTGTGAAACATAGATAAAGCAAAGACCAGAAAGACACAAATTTTCATCGATTCACTGGTTGCCTCTATTCTCCAAATGCCCGAATGGATAGGCGTGTTCTATTCTCCTAACGCTCGAATAGCTGAGCTGAGTTCCATTCTCCAAATTCCTAAACGGATAGGCTGGTTCTATTCTCCTAATGCTCGAATAGTTGAGTTGGGTTCTATTCTCCCAAAATGCAAAAGCAACTGAGTTTGGTTTTGTCCTCCCAAATGCTCAATTAGGCCAAGTCTTCTGAAAACTTTCATCCTTCTTATGCTTGGATGAATAAGCAAGCTCCATTCTCTTTTTGCTTGAACGGATAGACGAATCTTCTTAAACACTTCATCCTCCTTATGCCTGGATGAATAAGCAAACTCCATTCTCCCTTTGCCTCAACGGATAGGCGAATTTTCTTTAACACTTCATCCTCCTTATGCTTGGATGAATAAGAAAACTCCATTCTCCTTTTGCCTGAACGGATAGGCAAATTTTCTCAAACACTTCATCCTCCTTATGCTTGGATGAATAAGCAAACTCTCATTTGAACAGGTCTTTCATGTACCTGAAAAACGGAATGCAACATGCAATATATTTATGATGTGCATGCCCCTAAGGATGTCTAGAATATGTATGCATGACAATTTTTCTTTTAGAACTCATTTTGCTTAAACCATTTTCTTAATTTTAATGAAATTCCGGTTATCAAGGCCAACCCGATTAACATGAACTCTCTCTCCAAAACTTGCGTAGGTAAAACATTTTGCTTCTTTCTTCTTTCAACCCTTCTTAGCTTTTTGGCTTTGAATTCACCACTCTTTGAGATAAGGCCATTTCCTTTGCTTTGGAAATCACTCATGAGTTATGAATTGTTGGGTCACGTCGGCACGCCCCGTGGCGCAGTGGAAAAATTATTCTGGCGTAATCCAGCCAGGATCCATGTACAAAAACGAATTCGGGGTGAAAAGATGAAGAGTTACCTTTTAAAACTCTAGAGACTGGAAAATCGACGGTATGTCAGAATAACCACGTCAAGTAAAACCGGAATCGTCACAGGTTCGCAACGACCTCTACGGAGTCCATCCGAACAAAATGAACAAAGTTTTCGCCTCCCTAACACTTAGGGATAAATTTCGACAGGTTTGAACACCTTTCAGGGAGAAGTCGAAATCCCTCCAGGGATTCCTGAGGGAGTCTGAAATCGACCAGGGGTTCTACCGGGACTTGGATTCGAACTAGAAAATTGCAAGGAATTTGCCAAGGGGCAAGAGGAACACCAGAAAATATCGAACAACTTCTTAGAAGAAATCTACGACTTGTCAAAAATTCCAGAGGGGAATTCCCAGGGATATGTCGAAATTTGCAAGGAAGAATAGGGATGATTTGGTTGCTAGCCCTTGTCCCTTTAAATAATATTCAGAGACTTAATTCTAGTTGAATTCCCAAATGGAGTTTTTAAGGTTCAAACTTTGTAAACATTTTAACATGTAAGTAACCTTAAAACTTTAAAGGTATTCTAGAACAATTCTTAGTTCATATCTTATATGACGTTTCGAAAAAAACACGATTAAGTATGAGAGTTGTTTTTCTAGTGTGTAAAGAAGTCGAAAATGACTTGTTCTGAACAAAACATGTCTAACATATTTTATTCTCTTTCAAAGACTTTTCGTTCCACTTGTGGGATTTAATTATGGGACAATCCCATATTCTTTGAAAGTTCATCAAACTTTAAATATTCTTGAATTTGATCTCATCAAATTACCTTAATACTTTTTATGAGTTTGAGATTAGTCATTTGTTTTATTTATCTTATAAATATTATTGATTTGATTAGTTTAAAGATCATTGATTCGTTGTGCCATAAGAGATTAAAAGAATAACATTTATTTAAATAATCTCAAAATTAAAATATATTGTCCTTACAAGAAAACTAAGACTTAGGCACAAAATAATAATCTTAAAAACTAAAACAAATCTATTTAAGCAAAAACACATGTCCTAATGGATGATGTAGCAACTCTTGCTTTATTTCCATTCGCAGGTTCATGTCTATTATGATGCCTTCTCTTTAGAAGCCTCTGAGGTTGATGCCTCACTCGTTTTAGCTTTCTTGACTTCTTGTAGGTGTGTGGGGCAGTTTCTCTTCCAATGTCCGGTCTTTCCGCAATGGAAACATTTTCCATCCTTCTTGATTCCCTTCTTAGGTTTCAATGCCTCTTTTCCATCAGTTTTGGTCTTACCATCACCTTTAGACTTTGCTGCCGATTTACCTTTCTTCTTGCCCTTGCGGACCATCAGAACATGTTTAGGTCCTACCTTCTTCAGGTTGATTTCAGCAGTTCTCAACATGCCGAGCAATTGTGGCATCGTCTTGTTAATTTCATTCATATTGAAATTAAGGACGAACTGATTGAAACTATCCGACAACGATTGTAGGATGACATCAGTAACTAATTCGTCTTTCAGCGGAAAGCCGAGCTTCTCCAACGTTTGGATGTAGCCCATCATTTTGATGACGTGAGTTCATACGGGAGATCCCTCACTCATCTTGCATTGAAACAGATCTTTAAAGGTCTCGTACCTCTCTTGACGAGCTTGCCCTTCATAAATCTCCTTGTGATTTTGAATCATATCATAAGCTACCATGTCCTCATGTTGCTTCTGAAGCTCAGGGGTCATGGAGGCAAGCATAAGACAACTGACATCCAGCATGTCGTCCATGTGTTTCTTAAACTTGTCTTTGTCAACTCTGGAAGCAGTGGCAACCGGTTCATCAAGAACAAGTTCTTCAATGACATATTCCTTCTTTTCCTGTTTGAGAACAATTCTCAAATTGCAGAACCAATCAAGGAAGTTTATGCCATTGAGCTTATCCTTCTCAAGGATAGATCGCAGAGATAGAGTATTATTTGGCATTAATTCTACAACAAAGAAAATATGCCACATAATATTTACTAAATTTTAAAATTTATAGATAGGTCTTTACTATAAATTTACTCCCACTATTTTCTTCAAAATTAAAAAACCCTCTAGTTTTAATTTCGGAAAAACGTTTCGATAGTTTTTCTAGTGAGTGAGGATCCGTATTTCACCATTCCTAAATCAGCTTTGGCCAGTCTTTTAGGAAATGGTTATTTAGGTAAGTAACACCTTACTAATTACATGTCATGTAATTCCTCATCTTTTGGCGAACAACTCTTGTTCTTTAAATCATCTTATGATTATCCAAAACTTTTAACCACTAGGTTTTCTAATCCTATTAGAACAACCCAGCTAAGTCAATACCAATATCTCAACCGGCGAATATCACTAGCTTATTCTTCGCGTTTAACTAAGATAGATAAATGTGACATTGCTTTGGCAAAGCTCGCATTATATCGATCGAAGCTTTAACGAGGGTAAATATTGGATGGTTAAAACAGACTTAGAATTATAGTGAGGGATTTACTTAATTATCTCATCATTTTAACATTGATCCTATCAATAGAACTATGTTTAATCATGCTTATAAAACATCCATTGCATCACATACAAGGTAAATATAAGCGGTAAATAAATATGCAATGATTATAGCCCTTCTTAACCTAAGGCGACCCGTCCCAAGCCAATGGGAGGACCATTCTACTGAAGATAGAATCTACTTCTGAAATTCCTGGTCCACCAGGGAAGGCCCATCACGCTGCTATGTTGGTCCTTGCTTTATCTCCATGAGTATTTACAATTTTCAAAAACTCGCGTTACATGCGAGGGAGTGAGATAAGAAGAGAAGTACAATAGAAGATAGAGAAAGGCACGACACGCAGGCCGTATTTATAAAAACCAAAACTATAAAGGCTATGGGCTATAACCATGCAAAACAAACACCGTGCAATATAACATGCATTTCAAACATCGTGCGAACAAAGTAACAACGTGTTTACGGAGTTTTAAACTGATTATCCCTATGTTGCGGTTAATGGGACAAAGAAGGATCACGAGGTTTCATAAACCATTTGTGTTAACGAACAAATGCACCAAGTAGGTCAACATGAAAGAGAGGTGGCGCACTAGGCACACTTAAGTACCAGGTCTTTGATGATGCCAATCCTAGACATGCATTTTTCATAACGTCTAACCATAACTCTTATGGATTCACCGTGAAAGATAGTTTAATAACTTTTATCAAATTAGAATCCCTTTCAGAGATTTCATAAATATATGAAACTACAAACAACTACTTGTTCTCTAGACTAACTATTAGTCTCAACATGTTAACATTTAACATTGAAGCAACCTAGCATAGTTATGATTAACACTTAATCATTCAGTGATAATCGAAATAAGTCTTTATTAGGTGTGATACGATAAACGATAAATATCTAAATCGAATCAAACAACATGAATCTCATACATAAACATCACCTAAGAATTTAAGTCCGAATTCGTATGATACAAGTGGCTCTAATACCACTATTGGGTCACATCGGCACGCCCCGTGGCGCAGCGGAAAAATTAATCCGACGTAATCCAGCCAGGATCCATGTACAGGAACGAATCCTGGGTTAAAAGATGAAGAGTTACCTTTTAAAACTCTAGAAACTGGATAACCGACGGTATGTCGGAATAACCACGTCAAGTAAAACCGGAGTCGTCATAGGTTCGCAACGACCTCTACGGAGTCCACTCGAACAAAATGAACAAAGTTTCTACCTCCCTAACACTTAGGGATAAATTTTGACAGGTTTGAATACCTTCCAGGGAGAAGTCGAAATCCCTCTAGGGATTCCTAAGGGAGTCTGAAATTGACCAGGGGTTCTACCGGGACTTGGATTCGAACTACGAAATCACCAGGAATTTGCCAGGGGGCAAGAGGAACACCAGAAAATATCGAACAGCTTCTCAGAAGAAATCTGGGACTTGTCGAAAATTCCATAGGGGAATTCCCAGGGATATGTCGAAATTTGCAAGGAGGAATAGGGATGATTTGGTTGCTAGCCCTTGTCCCTTTAAATAGTATTCAGAGACTTAATTCTAGTTGAATTCCTTAAATCCAAGTTCAACCAAAATTCATAGAATCTAATTCTACTTGAAATTGGTTTATATTAAATATACATTATATTTAATAATATTAAATGAAATATATATATTTAATTATGTAGAATCTTATTCTACATAAAACATTGATTTAAATATACATTATATTTAATTCAAATATATATATATATATTTTTATTATATAGAATCTCATTCTATCTTTACTTGGATTTAAATATATTTTAATGTATATTTTTAATTATGTAGAATCTAATTCTACATAAACTTGGAATTAAATATACATTATATAAATTCCAAATATATATTTAAATTTCTAGAATCTTATTCTATAATATTTAAGTCTCTAAATATTTTCCATACTCTAAATAATATTTGATAAATACTATATTTATCCAATATTATTCCCATTTAAGATAGTTGTCGATTTCCCCTATCCCATAGGGGATTTTCGACAACCTTCCTAAAATAGGGAGTATGGTTTCCAATTTTTGTTCGTTTCATTTGAAGGGTGTGACCCTTGTAGGTTCATGCAACGTTAGCAGCAAAATTAGAACTGTTCTAATTTTACAAACAATTAGTGGCATCTAGCAATACATCATTGCTACCTAAGTTGCATGAAGTCATGGTTTGACTTTCCTAATTCCTGAATAAACTTCCTTTATGTATTTCATCCTTTTGTCCTTTATATCTTAGATGAACACAAGTCATGGGTTAGTCACACTTGCGTTGTCCATCTAGTGTTTCTTGATGTCTTGTGTAGATTATGATAAACGAATCTCTATGATATCTCATATCATAATATTCGAGCATGGTCATGCATTTTCTAATCTCACTCAATCAAGTGGCCGAAGATATTTCTCCCATTATGTAGGAGGGACAAATCATTTCTTGATCAACCATATTTCACTACATAGGTCATCACGTATCCAATCATCAGTCTTTATAATGTAGTCAGTTACGACACACGTTTGACTATGTCAAAATACGTAAATATTTATGTTGAAATCATGTTGATCTCAAGTCTAGGATTATACATATGTTTATCATGAGCAATGTTGTGACTGTCACATAATTACCCAAGAAACATGCTCATAGCGGGTCAATCCAGTATGTTGTTCTCTAACAAATACTTATGTGTTGATTTTGACATCTCTATGTCAATGACAACACTTGTTATCAATCAACCACATATTAGTCTTTATATATTATCACTGTCCATACCCGTAATAATATTCGACTAAGGATCATATTTAACAATAATCGTATTATTGTATGGACATTATTATCCAATGGTTAGTTTGATGCACAGAAACATACCAAATGATAATAACGACAATGTCATTACTTGATAAATCTAGTAAAATAGTATGTCTATTCAATCATCATATGATTGGTCTTTGGGCATACTCCAACATGAACAACTCTGACTTTTCTTCATTTCCTGATCTTCTACTGACTGGTTCAATCTTTACATCTCATTCCCACTTTATTGGAGACATTTAATCCTTATCTATCTTCCTAATCACATTTTTGTATTCGAGGATGAACTAGCTAAGTCAAGTTTCGACCTTGTAAGGTTGCTCTTATCATCATATAAGGTAGGCTGGTGGTTAAGAAAATGATGTTTAAGCGCCCAGACATTCATCTGGCTTTTCTTCCTTAAAAAATTCGCAACAAGGCTTTACCTCTATTTCAAACATTTTAACACCATATGCTCCAAATAATAATTATGGAACACTTCGTTGTCCCTGAACTTTTCAAAACATTCTCAAAGTAATGTTCAAAAATATTTTGCATATATAAATGATTGTCAAATCCATTGATCCTTATTTCAAAGCAAAATGCTAACAAAGATAAGGATGGAAACAAAAAGAAAGATAAATTCATGAAACAAATTTATTAACATTGTGGCAAACACAAAAAGGTTTATAAAAAGGAAGGGAAACAAGTATTCAAATATCAATAGTCCAAACTCCTCCTTTGAAACGCCATAAGTAAACTTGAATGCCACCAGTGTCGAGGAAGCCTTGAATACAGTGTATGATCTGTGGAGCCTCGAAATCTGTCAAATTATTTGAGCCGCCCTTTACGGGTTTTTATTTTGAACCCTTCTTTTCTTGTTTTTTCTTCTTTTTTCTTTTTTTCCTTTTTCTTTTCTTTTCTTTTTCTTTCTTTAGACATAGTACTTCTTGACAGTGTTAGAGTTTACCAAGTTTTGAAACTCATTTCCATCCATCTCAGTTAAAATCAATGCTCTACCTGAAAGAAACTTTGTCACAATATACGTTCCCTCCCAATTAGGTGCCCATTTTCCTCGGGGATCACTTTGAATTGGCAATTTCTTCTTTAAGACCAAATTGCCTTCTTGGAATTCTCTAGGGCGGACCTTCTTTTCATAAGCCCTAATCATCCTTCTTTGGTACATTTGACCATGACACACAGCTTTCAGCCTCTTTTCCTCAACTAAGTTCAACTGGTCATACATTGTTTGTACCCATTCTGCTTCATCTAACTTAGCTTCCATCATGACACACAATGATGGTATCTCTACCTCAATTGGTAGCATAGCTTCAAATCCATATACTAATGAGAATGGAGTTTCCCCAGTAGATGTTCGTATCATTGTTCGATATGCATACATAGCAAATGGTAACTTTTCATGCCAATCTTTATAAGTATTGGTTATCTTTGCAATTATCTTCTTAATATTCTTATTGGTTGCTTCCACTACTCCATTCTTCTTTGAGCGGTATACTACCGAGTTGTGATGCTTTATGTTAAACTGCTCACAGACCCCGGAAATCATTCGGTTGTTCATGTTAGAGGCATTATCAATAATTATGCTTTCTAGTAGTCCATATCGACAAATGATCTCCTTTTTAAGAAATTGCAAATAGTAGACCGAGTTATATTTGCATATGAGGCCGCTTCTACCCATTTTGTGAAGTAATCAACAGCTACCAGAATAAAGCGATGTCCATTTGACGCTTTCGGATGAATCTGTCCAATGACGTCTATGCCCCACATAGAGAACGGCCATGTAGAAGACATGACATGAAGAGACTGGGGAGGCGCATGAACCTTATCATCATAAACCTGGAACTTGTGGCATTTACGGGAATAATTAATGCAATCCCTTTCCCTTGTTGACCAATAATATCTGAAACGCATAATTCTTCTTGCCATAGTGAAACCAATAGGGTGAGTTCCACAAATTCCCTTATGGACTTCTTCCAAAATCAACTGCGCTTCTTTTGCAACCACACATCTCAGTAGCATCTGGTCTCGACTTCGTTTGTAGAGGATCTCCCCATCAAGGATGTATTCTGATGCCATTTTCCTGATCATTTTCTTTTAATTTTCTGAAGCTTGTGCTGGGTATTGTTGCAGCTTTAACTACTGTAAGATGTCATGGAACCACGGTAAATCATCTTCTTATTCTTCTACATTATAACAATATGTTGGGGAGTCCATCATTTGTAACTTAATGGGTATCATCTCCGAACCCTCACTTGTTTTAAATGTGGCAGCCAAAGTAGCTAACGCGTTAGCCATCTGGTTATCTTCTCTCAGGAGAGGCTTAAAAGTGATCGCCTCGAACTCTTTAGTTAACTCAAGGACCAAATTGTGATATTCTATCAATTTTGCATCTTTTGATTCCCATTCACCATGTGTTTGGTAAATGATCAAAGCTGAATCTCCATAGACTTTCAACCTTCGGATTTTTCTGTCGATGGCTTCCCTTAGGCCCAATATGCATGCCTCGTATTCTGCCATATTATTGGTGTAGAAGAATTTCAAATGGTAAGTAAAAGGATAATGATATCCTTCTAGCGAAACCAAAACTGCCCCAATACCTCGCCCTAAAGCATTTACGGCACCATCAAAATGCATGACCAAGGATTATGTTGGTCACTCTTCATCTTCCATAATACACATTAAATCCTCGTCGGGGAAACTGAAATCTAATGCCTCATAATCATCTTGTGCATGAATGGCAAGCAAATATGCTATGGCACTTCCTTTTACCGCTTTCTGATTCACATACTAGATGTCGTATTCTGAAAGCAACATTTGCCATCGTGCTATTCTTCCTGATAAGGCTGGAGCTTCCATCATGAACTTCAATGGATCTAACCGTGAGATTAACCATGCGGTATGATATAACAAATATTCTCTAAGCTTCTTAGTGGCCCATACCAAAGCACATCATACCTTTTCAATTGGCGTATATCTTGTTTCACATTTTGTAAACTTCTTGCTCACATAATATATCGCCATTTCCTTCCTTCCAATTTCGTCATGCTGCCCTAGTACACGGCCCATTGAATTTTTAAACACTATCAGATAGAGTATTAACGGTTTTCCTAAAACGAGTGGAATTAACAATGGAGGATTAGTTAGCTGCTCCTTGATCTTTTTTAAAGATGCTTGGCATTCTGCATTCCAGGTTCCCAGGTTGTTCTTTCTAAGCAATCTGAATATTGGGTCACACTTATTCGTAAGTTGGAAGATGAATCAGGCTATATAATTCAACCTTCCCAAGAATCCTATAACTTCCTTCTGCATTTGAGGAGGTGGAAGCTCTTGTATAGCCTTTATCTTGTCTGGGTCGATTTGATTTCTCTTCTACTTACTACAAAGCCTAACAACTTCCCAGAAGTAACCCCAAATGTACACTTGGCAGGATTAAGCTTTAACTGAAACTTCCTCAATCTTTGAAAAAGCTTACCCAAGTTTGCTAGATGATCTTCTTCAGTTCTTGACTTGACAATCATATCATCTACATAAACTTCTATTTCCTTGTGCATCATGTCATGAAAAAAAAAGTGATCATAGCTCTCTAATACGTTGCCCATGCGTTCTTCAATCCAAATGGCATTACCTTATAACAGAAGGTTCCCCAAAGCGTTACAAAAGTAGTCTTTTCCATGTCTTCTGGACGCATCTTTATTTGATTGTAACCGGAAAATCCATCCATAAACGAGAAAAGGGAATGGCCAGCTGTATTATCGACCAAGGTGGCGATATGTGGAAGCGAAAAATTGTCTTTAGGGCTTGCCTTATTAAGATCCTTATAGTCGACGCACAATCTTACTTTTCCATCCTTCTTGGGCACTAGGACGATGTTTGCCACCCATTCTGGATATTTAGTTACTTCGAGGAATCCAGCATTGTACTGCTTCTTGACCTCGTCTCTGATTTTCAAAAGTGTATAAGCCTTCATTCTTCTAAGCTTTTGTTTCAATGGCTCTCATCCTTCTCTCATAGGACGCCTATGCATGGCAATGTCTATGTCGAGACCAGGCATATCTTGATATGACCAGGAAAAGATGTTTTTATATTCTTGTAGAAGCTTAATCAAATGTTGTCGTGTCTCAACTGAGATGGTGGTACCAATCTTTACTTCATGCTTCTCTTCTTCAGTTCCAAGATTCAAAACCTCTAACTCTTCTTTGTGGGGTAGAATTTGCTTTTCCTCTCCTACCATTCTAAGCAGATCATCAGACAAGTCATACCCTTCTTCATCACTAGTACTCTCAACTTCCTCAAAACATAGTGATAACTCAAAATTAACCTCGGAATCTGATTCGGAGGCATTTGGACCATTGATATCTAAAAACCTACAAATAAAAGGAGACAAAAAATATATATACCAAGAAAGAATGAATAAATGAAATGATATGATTTATTATGTTTTAAGGTTTTTTCTTTTGGGGTTTTTATGATCTTTTGGTTTTTGGTGCTTTTGCGTTGGTGAAAGAAAGTTTGTCACAAGATGAATTGAAAAAAAAAGTGCATTTTTTATTGGAATTCGAATCATGCTTTTGACAATAGACCTTTTTACATAAGATCTCTAATTACCCCAAGGCCTAAGGGTAAAAGAGTTGGTTATGAGAATTACTCTGAGGTAGTCTTAAAAACTTTAAGGACTATTTTCGCGGTCCAGTTCTTCAATTCAGTGTAGGGGCGAATCTTGGATAGAAATTTGTTTTCTTCTTCCTCATTGTCAGTGATAGCGATAATGCTCAAATTCTCAAAAACATCGCATAATTCATTTTTTTCCTTTCTCCTCCTCATCGAAGTGGGCATTAGGGTCTAGAAGCCCTCCAGTCTTGAAAGTGGCGCTTAAGGGTGGGTACGTCATGGGCTCCCCTTCAACTTCTTCTTTCTGCTTCATTTTCATGCTTTCCTGCTGCTTCTTGACTTTCCTTTGCTACTTATCGAGCCTAACACCCAAACCGAATTGATCCCTCTTCACCGGGATCACCACAGAATAAGGCATTCCTCGTCTTTCTTCTTTAACTTCCTCTTCTTGCTTCCCAAAGGAGATTTCCTCCGTAGCGCATACATTTGACTCATGTTCAACATTTCCCTTCTCGAAGAACACAAGCTCCTTGCTATCCATCTTGGCTTGAACCATTCGTTTAAACTCCAGGTAACACTGGATCTCATGTCCTTCAGCTTCATGGTATTTGCAGTATGGTCTTTTATCATCCCTCATTTTTGGGTCCATTTCCTTCAATATCTCGGTCGCTACTAATTGATCTCATACCCAAATCATGGGCACTTTAATTTCTTCGACATTCTCCTTGATCATCCTTTTCTCTTCCTCGAGCACTACATTCACCTCCGTCTTTTGGTGATTTGGCAAAGGGTTTCCTTTTTCCTCAGAAGTTTCAAATGATAACATGCCCGACTTTCTTAAATCATCTACCACCCTTTTGAATGCAGTATAGTTTTCGATGGTATGCCCCCTCACCCCTGCATGATATTCGTATTGACCCTTCTTATCGTACCACGGTGGATAAGAAGGTGAGAACGGAGGAACATGTCTTGGAAGCACCATCTGCAACTTGACCAACTCTGCAAACAAATCCGCATAAGTCATTGGAATGGGAGGAAAGTAAGGCCTCGAATTTCCTTGATATCTTCGCTCTCCTTTTAAGGCATTTGCAACTGTTGGAGCTAAGGTGTTGGGTTTGTTGAACACCACACCTGTTGAGTAATTGGGGTTGTAGACATTCGTTGCATTGACTTCATTGTTGTCCTTCTTCCTATATGTCTTCTTCGTTTCCCCACTGTCCAATCCTCCGCTCTTCATGGCTGCCTGGATGAGTTCATCATTCATTAACACATTTGCAAAGTTCTTCGTAGCATGGTTAAGCATGCGAACATAAAATGGACCTTTTAGTGTCTCTACAAACATCAGAGTGATCTTGTTTTCTAGCAATGGTGGCTGAACTTGTGCTGCTACATCCCTCCACCTTTGAGCATATTGTCGGAAGCTCTCGTGGTGCTTTTGTTCCATCCCTTGCAAGACCAAACGGGTTGGAACCATGTCTGAAACATGCTTGTATTGCTCACTGAAGGCTCTGGATAGGTCCCTCAGTTATTTGATGTTCACCCGACTTAACTGTGAATACCAACGTGCAACATATCCTACTAGGTTGTCCTAAAAGCAGTGAATGAGCAGCTTCTCATTGTCAAGGTACATTGACATCTTTCTACAATACATAGTTAGATGTGCTGATGGGCATGTGGTCCCATTGTATTTCTCGAAGTCTAGGATCTTAAATTTTGGCGGTGCAACTAAATCAGTTACAAAGCTCAGATCCTTGGCATCCATTCCACCATAAGCAGCTCCATCTTGGAAGGATTTGATCATCCCTTCTATCTTTTCATACTTTTCTTCCAACTTCTTCTCAGTTCGAGCCTTATCAGCGACTTCATCGAGGTCAGACACCTCGTAATTATTGGCCTCCACATTTGGGACAAGAGTGGAAGATTCGGCTACATGGATGGGTGTTTCGGCCTTAACATCAACCTCCCTCCTAAAGGTCATTCTTGGGAATCGTGGAATGGCAGTGGTATTCCCTCATTCTTCAACCGCATCTGGGTCCTTGAATCCAAGCATTACAACTATCAAACTGACCGTCTTTTGATGAACTGCCTCAACTTGTTGTTTCATGTCAACCTCCATTTTCTCTAACTTATCTTGAATGTTCTTTTGGTTGGCCTCCAAAGTTGTCAATCTTTCCTTAGAGTTCATGGCTCGGGTTTGGGCTCGTGTACTGTATTTATGAGTTGTCTTAGCAATTTTGGATATTCTGTCGTTTTTATTATTAAGTTAGCTTATGACATGAACGAATGTATGCACAAATGAATTCACAAAAAAGCAAACAAAATAATGCAAATGCATGAATGCAGTCGAAGGGCCATCAATTCCTTTAAAAATCTGCTCACGAAAGGAAACTCTTTATTAAATATGAGCTTTATTACATCTTTTGAAATTACAAATATTTTTCTGCTTGAACGTCTAACTCTTTGATTTCTTCAACTAGCCACATGAGTCTTGGTCCAACTTCTCCAACGGGCTTGATGTACTGATGACAGGTTGCAGCTTCGGTCACTAATATTGTCACATGCTTGGTCCTCCTCAATCTTTAAGAGCTTTCCATTCATAATTGAACAACTTTCCAGAATCAACCCCTCCTAAATATGAAATGATGCACATGCAAAATAAACAAGATAATAAACAGAGATTAATAAAGCAAGGAAAATGAAACAAATAAAATAGTCAATAATTTAAATGCACGATAATTCTAACATTTCAGGACATGTCTCCATGAATTATTCCTGCGACTCAACAACCTAGGCTTTCCGCATGGCTCTAATAGGGGTAGGCTCTAAATTCTCAAACTTGGCTTGGTTCTAAAAAGGTACTCAAGTTGTCCTTGTTGTCCTCTACTAAGAGTAGCAAGACCCTCGATTCTCACCCATTATAGGCTACAAACGAATCGAGTTTAACTCAGGAGGACTCACCACCGAAGCCTTCTCGAAGAATCAATATCCTTACGAAGTACTTGCTATGGTCATACTAAGAATCGATATCCTTGCTATGGTCCCGAAGTCTTTTATTCCTAACTTAAAATTTAAATATGCTTAATTAAATTTTAATTTTTGTGAAGAACATTTTTCAACAAAACGTATCTTTATCTAAGATTTAGAACCTAGTCCTAAGTTTTCACTTATTTCTAAGAGAGACAAACTAACAACTTATATTCTTTTTAAGTTTTTACCCTTTTATTATTCCTTTAAAAAAACTTATTTCTTTTTTTACTTCTTTTATTTTTAAAGCCAAGACTCATTTTTACATTTTTTTATGTTTTTACCACTTTATATTTTCTTTTTCAAAACAAAGATTTTTCTTTCTTTTAAAACTCATTTTTATTTTTTTCATTTTTTAAAGTTTTTCTTTTAAAACGAGCTCTTTTCAAAATAAACTTTATTTTTTCTAAAGAATTTCTTTATAAGTTTTTTCAATTTTCAAAAAAAAAATTTACTATCCTAGACCCTAAACTTCTATTTTAAAACCTTTTATTTTCTTTTTCTTGAAAACTTATTCATTTTTTTTAAAAAAACAAACATCTTTATTATTTTTTCTTTTAAAATCATTTTGCCCATTTATTAGTTAAAACCAAATTTCATAAAAAAATCTTTTTATATTTTAAAATCAAGCCCTTTTATTATCTTACACCTCATATTATTACTTTTTCTAATTAAACCTCTAATTTCAAGTTTTTCAATTTAACCATATTTATTTAATTTATTCATGCATTTTAAATCTAAACATCTTTTAAATTAATTTATTCATTCCTAAAGATCATAATAATTCTAACAACTTTTTTTAAAACATGTAAAAAATTTAAGATCAAACTAAAATTAAAACATAATTTTAAAACGAAAAAGTTACCGGAATAGTGAACGATTTTTCGACTTTGAAAAAGCAGCCTAAAATTCACAAACAACACAAACACCAAAAATTCATCCAAGAACAAACATAAAAATCAACGTAAAAATAGACTGAAAGAAAGATAGAAATTTTACCGAGAAAACGAGGGACGAAGAACTCGAATCCGGGCATCTCGAAATGCTTCAAACCACCTCCGGAAATTTTCTCCAAACTCGAACTTCTACTCCAAAAATTTTCAGCAAACTCTTGAAAAATTCAGAGAATATTTTGTATTTTTCATTAAACCTTTTCAAGTGATTTTTCTTTCAATTGTGTGTGATGAACAACTAAAAGAAGGGGTATTTATACTAAAAATTGAGGTTCAAATTCAAGCCAAGTCAGGATTTAACCCCCAAATTGAAGCCTAAATCTGACCAATGGCTTGATTCTCGGCAAAAGCCCTCTATCCTCATCCGATTTGGTTGAATATTCGAGCTGAATTTTTCCCTTGATTTGAGCCTAGGATTTGACTACTAATCTCAGTTTTTTGCAGATTCCGACGAGCACAAATGGCGGCGGCGAGCGAGGTTGGTGGCATTAGATTGGCAGCCGCGAGGCAGACTGGTCGGTACCAACGGTGTCGGCGACCGTAGCCTGTAGGCGTCGGTCGGCCGCCATGAAGTTGCGGCAAGGGTTTGGTTTGGGGAACCAGCCCACGTGTTGGTTCCCCCTTTTTTGTTTTCTTTCCTTTTTTTCCTTTTTTTGTTGATTTTTAATTTCTTTTTTGCTGTTTTTTATCACATTTTCATTATTATTACCTCACTTTATTTTATTTTTTATAATTATTATACATAATTATTATATTTTTTCCTTTTTTTCTTTTTTTTTCTTTTCTTTTCTTTTTTCCTTTTTTTAAGAGTGGGCTCCAAAATAAGCAATAGGTCTTATTCTTTTTCCTTAAAAGTAGGTTTTAAAATGGGCTTTTTTTCCTTTATTTGAAGATGGGTCTTTTTTATTTTAAAAGGTGGGCTTTAAAAAGATTTTTTATTATAATTTTTTTTATATTTTATATTTTCTTTTTATTAAAAAAATTAAGGTGAAAATTTAGTGACAACACCTGGCAAGAGCCTTGAGTCACCACTGGAGTACGAAAGAATTGAGAGTTTCTTTGATGCACTTCAGGCCCAGACGATGGTCCTTGAGCAAGATTAACCAAAAGATTTTGAGTCACAAATTCTTGTTGTCGAGCTTATGTATCCAAAAGAACATTATACACACCATCGATCTTGTAAGGTTGTTGACTTGAGGTGATCACAGACGCCAGTGGCTCATATTTTGGCGGCAAACCAGAAAGAATGGCCGAAATATGCATGGTTTCAGACAACGGATTTCCACACGCAGCAAGGCTATTGCAGATAGCCTGAATTTGAGCCAAATATTCCATCATGCTTTGATCTCTCTTTCGAAGACTCTCCAGAGAGCAATGAAGATGCATGATCTTCGTTGTCGAGGAAACATAGAAAACATGTTGAACCTTCTCCCAAATCTCGAAGGTCGTTTTGCAGTTTACCAAAGAAGGCAAAATTGACGAGCCTATGGAAGAAAGAAGCCACGAGCACAGGGCACTATCTTGCTGCTTGTAGACCATATACTCTGCATTAGTTATCTTGGTACCTCCTTGATCAAGAACAAACTGGGGCGGAATCTTTATGGTGCCATCGATATGATCTGTTAATGCCAAGCTTTCAATGGCAAAAAGAACTTGCTAGCGCCAAAGTAAGTAGTTGGAATCATCCAACCTAATAGTGATGGTTTTCTTCGTGAAAGGCTTAGAAGCACCAGTCGCAGCACAAGAACTGTCAACCATTATGAGAACCTCTGATACCATGTAAGGTTATACATTGAATCAAGAAAGAAAAGTAAAGAGAACCTCAAAAACCAACTTATCATTCAAGGGATAAACCACGTGTGTGTGTATATATATATATATATAATGAGAGAAAACCCTAATTAACAGATTGTTAGGGTATTTTCAAGTAACTGACATATACTAACAACCTTATCTAAACTTAACAGCCTATGTACAACTGTAAGCCTACATCCAACTATACAGCTAACGGTTTAGATGTAGTTCTTGATTTGAGTTTTTTTTAACCAGATTTAAATTTTTTTGGTTCCTTTTCGGAACACTTTTTTCTATTTATATGTTTCATTTTTCTCTTTTATATAAAGAGAAAATAAAAATAAGTCAAAGATGCTATACCTTTTGTCATTTACTGTAGATTTCAGAACTTTGTATCAAATTCTTTCGAATAATGCATGTTCAAGGAATTTCAGATATGATTGTTTCTGTAAAAAAAATGGTTTTGAGTTGTTTCTGTAGTTTAGGGTGAGGCAGACCGGGGTCGAGTTTGTAGTTTAATATTTGTGGTGGGTTCGAGGCAGGGTCGGTTTAAATTCTCATTTTTCGTGTCGGGGCGACCAAAAATTCGTCTCGTCCCACCCTGTTGTCATCCTTAGTTTATGTCAAACGATTAATGATGTACTTTCTTTGACAGATAACTATACCGAACTTTGATCTTGCCAGTTTCATCCCAAGAAAGTACCTAAAACTATCGAGACCTTTGATTTCAAATTTCTTGGCTAGTAAATTTTGTAGCCTCTTTAATTCTTCAACATCATTCCCAATGATTATTTTGGAATAAATATCTATAGAGTTAGATCTAGCATTTGGGTCTGTCACAATCTACATATGCTAACGAGGTTTAACATGGATCTCTCTAAGAAAGATTTTGTTCTTATGGTATATGTAAAACACCTTTGTAATTTTATGTGTCCTAAGACACAAGAAGAAAGTGAACACATAAGTAAAATTATTTTATGCGACCCATCATGTATTTTATATTATATACACAACTTAATTTATTAATTGCTTTGAGCATCACGAGCAAACTCTAATATAATCATGGAGAAGTATATTGTGTACTGTTGTTGAAAGAAACTTTTTAAGTACTCGAGAAAGACTAAATAAATGATTATAGCTGAAACATAATTTTTAAAGTTGAAAACATAATTTAACTAATAGTCTAGTAATTTTAGGTGTAGTTTATCTTTAAATTATTATATATTATAGGTTTAATATATAATTTGGTACTTGAATTTATCACTTTTTACAAATATAGTACATGAAGTTTTTTCTTCTTACCAATTTGATATCTATATTTATCACGTTTCACATATGATACTTTAATTTGTCAAACATCACACAAAATAATCCATATTAAATAACTAAAATAAATAAATAAGTTTTAAATAAACTTATTTTAAATTTTATCAAATTTGATATAGAACCAATGTTATACGTTTAGACATTTGACATTGATTTGATAAATACATGTACCAAATATGTAATGTTTGATAAATATATGCATCAAATTAGTTAAAAACAAAGATACCGTACTCATAAAAAGTGATAAATTTAAGTACTAAATGATATATTAAACTTATATAACATAAAATTGAGTTAATTGCATCATACGTTTCCAACTATCATCCTCGTTCTAAATTGGTACTGTAACACCCGGGTTTGGGGGTCGGGTAAAATTAAAATAATAAAATATTATTTTGGGCCTCGTGTTTTCAAAGCAAATAGAATTTATGTTGGGCTTGTTTTGATTTCAAACTCAATTCCATGGATTTTAGAAATTTGAGATAGCCATCTCATTAATGGCAATTTGGTAAATATTTGGACTTGCAAAAATAAAACATTTTCTTTTACTTTTCAAACACCAAAAGACTATCATTTTCTACCTCCCAACTTCTAACGTGAAAAAAAAAAAAAACCTTCACCATTGTGTTCACTATCCCATCACCCTTCTTGCTTGATTTTGAAGGTTTTTCAAAGGTAAACCCATATTCGACTTGTCCTCTATTTCCTCTACAAGTTCATACATTTATTTTCATAAAAGCTCATGGTTTTTACATTTTGAGGTTTTGGGGTTTTAGATTAAAAATGTCATCTTTATCAACTTTAACTTAAGATTTTGGTTTAATGATGTTATATAAGTGATTTGCTATCAAAAAGGTCCAACATACTCGATTTTTACATGGTTTTACATTGATTCCCGAAATTGGGTTTTTGAGAGGTTTTAGAAGGGTTTTAGGTTGAGTTTTGGGGGTGTTTGATGTGGGAAATTGTTGGCTGATGGTTAGACTATGTTTGAGGGTTCTTTTGGAAGCTTGTGGGAGTGTTATAAGTGTTGGAATCAATGGTTTTAGGTTGTGGTTGTGGGCTGCTCGAAAATGGTATTTTTGGTGTTGTCTTTAGCTCGAAATCATGTGTTTGTGCTTGGTTTGTGTTCCGGGTTTGCTACATTGATTTGTGGACTGAATTGTGGTTGTTTTAATTGTGTTGGGATGATTAAAAGCAAGGAATTGTGTTGGTGAAGCCTCGGGAACGAATTCGGAACCGTTGGGAGCTTGATCGACTAGAGTTGTTGAGCTTGGATTAGTCGGTGAGTGGTTAATGATTTCAACTTGGTTTAAATTGGTTTCCAAACGTTGGTTCAAGCATGTGGACCTAGGTTGGGCTTGGTACACCCACCTAGAGTTGAGATTAGAGTGGTAGTCTAATCTCAAGCTTAGTTTAGGAGACCTTTGGTTGAACTTCTAAATGCTTGTTATGCCTCTTGTTTCATGTTAATTGTGATTAATATGGTTATGTATATTGTGATATACATGTGTGTTGAGGCATGACATATGATGCATTGTTAAATGCATGTGGTTATGGAATGTGGTTGTGCATGATGGTAAATCATGGTGAGTACGTGCTAAGCACGGAAATTGGTAAGAAATGGTGTTGTGAAAGGTTATGAAATGTATTAGTATTGGCACTAGTATGCTTGGGTACAATGATCGATCATTAGGATGTTTAGTGTGCATACGAGGGTCTAAATGCGCGTGTGGTCTTGGTGATGGTAGTCATCAAGATGGAGTACGAGTTCGCCCAGAAATTTTCTTATATATGTTAGTCGGTGATGAGTGGAATCCCATCGGCGGGGCGTGAGGATGAGTGGAATCCCCTCCGCATGAAATGGTGATGAGTGTAATCCCACCGTAAGGTAATGGTTGTGTTGTTGGATGTGAGTTCCAACGGTTATCCGCGTATTCGGGTCATAGCTAGGTGCCAATACGGATAGTGGAATGTGTTGCTAATATGTTGGATATATGTGTTTCCATATGTTGTGGTTATGGACTTGTTGAGCATGACATGATATTTATAATATGTCCATGCATCATCTATATTGGCTCATGTGGTTCGAAGGTAAGATCGTGCATTCTATCTTGGTTGTGTGCTCGTGCTTGGACCCTGCATTGTCGAGGTTTGTTTTATGAGCTTACCCCTACTAAGCTTTATGCTTATGCTCTCTTTTGTTCGACAATACAGATCTGTAGTTCGTGGGTTGCTTGTGCAAGAAGAGGGCCTCCAAGTGTGCTTGTTGCGCTTTTGATCATCAATTATGAATTTCTAAGACATGGATGTAATAGACAAGCAATGGGATTTGAGCTTTTCATATACGTTGTTGTTATGTGTTAGGAGCATGTTTAGACTCCTATGTTTTGTGGATGTTTTGCTTAAGGCTTACTTATGCCTAGTATGTTGGCATTGTGCCCTTTCATGAATGTTGTGAATGTTTGTCTAAGGCATGAATCTTAAATGCTATGTATGCCTCTTTGTTGAGTTGATGATTCCTTTAATGTATGGTTTTTACGCATGTTGTGTGTTAAGCATGTTTGCTATAGGGTGCCTTGCATCTAGAGTTAATGCATGTTTGGTTGTGGGAGGTCTTAGTTGGTGTTTGAGGCAGCCTTGTGCCATAAACCAGCTAAAACTTGTTTGTTCGCAGCAGGTGTATCGAAACGGTTGGTCCCGTTTCGATACGGCCCTCTTGTTTCAAGCCAGGCGTTTCGATACGCGAAGAGGCGTTTCGATACCATTTTACTACTGGAAATCTGAGATTTTGACGAGAAATTGAGGGTATCGAAACAGGCTCAGGTCTTTTGGAACGGTCTTCGTAGCGTTGACCATGAGAAGTTGACCGAAGAGGGCGTATCGATACGGTCAACCAACGTTTCAATACGGTCTCCTCGAGTTGACTTTGGCCAGTTGACCTAGTCAAGGCGTATCGATACGGGCTGCAGTTTAAGTTAAAATGGGATGTTTTTTATCTGCTTTTTGATTGTTCGCCTCGCTTGTTGCTTCCGCTATCGATGTTTCACATAGGATGTATAAACGCATCTAGACAAGATAATAATTAAATGAAAAGTTTCATCGGGTTGTTAACCGAAGTGGAGCCTTAACGGGTTTCGCCTCGGTTATCCCCGTATAGCCCGCTCGGACCGGTCAAGCGTCCGGACCGGATCGAGGGGGTTACAGGTACCGAAACATTTAAATGTTCCAATTTCATCTCCAAACTATGACTTTCATTCTAAACTAGTCCCGAAACTTTTGAATGTTCCATTCTCATCCCCAAGCTATGACCCTCATTCTAAATTGGTCCCCCAAACTTTTTTAATACTCCAATTTTAAGCTCAAATTATTGTTTATACCACATCATATTATTACATGATACACATCAGTGTTTCATTACAATTAACAATTTTTATAACGATTTTATTAACATATGATATGATTAGCATATACTGATAATTTGGGGATGGAATTAGAATGATCAAAAAGTTTGAGGACCAATTTAGAATGAGAGTCATAGGTTGGGGATGAAATTGGAATGCTCAAAAGTTTGGGGACCAATTTAGAAAGAAGCTCATAATTTAGGGATGAAATAGAAATGCTCAAAAGTTTGGGGACCAATTTAGAATGAAGCTCACAGTTTAGGAAAAAAATTAAAATATTAAAAGTTTAGGTACCGATTTAAAATGAGAATATAGTTTAGAGACTTGTGGTGTAATTAACTCTATAAAATATAATAGAATAGTCATGTTAAAACTATTTCTTTTGTATATTCTTTACTTTCTCATTCAATTAAAATATATTATAAATCTTGAAAGTTTCGATAAAATATTGTTTTTTATTATTATAAAATCAACATTAACAATAAAATTAGATGAAATTATAGATTATATCAAGATTTTTAAATTAAAATAAAAAACTTAAACGTTTCAAAATTAAAATATAATATTGATATTAATTTTTATTTAAAAAATAAAGAACCTTTGAAATAATTAAATCAAAATGTTTTCCTTTTTCTATCTTTTATCGTAGAAAATTGATAGTCAATACCTGCTTCGGTCAAAAGTTGGAAGTGGGTCGATAATGAACTTGAAATGTTCCTGGAATGATGAGCAAAGGGCCCCCATATTTTAACTAAACAATAAAATATAACCAATGTTTTATATTTCTTATTTAACTGTAATAATTTTTTCATGTTATGCTTGTCATAAATTAGGCAAAATTAAACAATATTATACATCGTATATTCATGCTTTATATTAAAGGAGTGAGACAAGCATCATTTTTCGCAGATTGGGTCCTATCCAATGAAATTTTACATGGAGTCGAACCGAGACCAACAAAGACCGAAGATAAAGGCATTGATGTGGTAAGAATGTAACAACTTGGACGAGGACAGATCTTTTAATGGGTTTGGGAGGCAGGAAAGACCCTCAGACGAGCGGGCTAATCGCCAACCCTAAACAACAACAAAAAAAAACCATCAACCTTAAAACAAAAGCACCAAGAGACAAAAGTAGAGAAAAAAATGTAAATAATAAGAATAAAAATCAAAAGAAAAACAATAATTAAATGGATGATAGGTGACGGTCCATAGGATGTTTAAAATCGACCCAATAAGTATCAAGAGACTCAATATTACTATTATATTATTACTAGATTTTATTATTCTTTCTATTTTCTTAACCTACATTATGAGTTTATTGAACTTCTGAATGCCATTAGGCCAATTATGAACAATTCTAACCATCTTACCACTAAAAGCTGGCTACGCCGCCCATAAGGAAAACTAAGACAAAGAAAATGTAAAGGCCAGGAGAGAAAATTCTAGAGACGGGCATATTTTTTTAAATGTTTAATCAATAATAAAATTGTATGTCAATTATTTAATAAATAAATATTTTATACACAGACGGTGAAAATTGATAGTTTTTACAAGCGTTTTAGTTTTAGGGTATAAGGAATTAGTTTAAGGTATAGGATTTAGAGATTTAGGTGTAGGGGGTATAATTTAGAGATAGTTGTTTCAATTTAAGGTTTATGGTTATAGTTTAGAGTTTATAGGTTAAAACCTAAATCCTCACCATATTACCCTAAAAATTAAACCTAACTTATAAACCCTAAATTATAACTATAAACCTTAAATTGAAACAACTATTCCTAAATTCTAAACCCCTACACTTAAACCCCTAAACCCTATATCTTAAACTAACTTCATATATCTTAAAACTAAGGCACTTATGAAAACTTTCAATTTTCATCGCCAGTGTATAGGATATTAATCCTTATTTAATTTTGTTTAAAATAATTTTGTGTCATTCCTTTGAAGTAACAAGGGATGGTGTTTTTCAACCGTACTTGCTAATTATAAAATAAAATATCAAATTAGTTAAATTAAAATAAAATGATTAAATTCTAAATTATTATTATTATCAATTTTTTTGAACAATTAAATTATTACCATCATTATTTGTCTTTTTGATAGGTACTTTTGATATCTTTTCGAATGGCAAAAGGAAAACAAAGTTAGTTCTTTATTTTCTTTCATTTAGTTTCATGCGGGGTTTGTCATAAGGCAGAGAGATAGATTTTGTCTCCGCCCATAAATTTGTTATTCTTAATTTGTAGGAAAATACTTTGATACATAAGTTTGTGTAAAATTTAATTTACACAAGTCTTTTAATTTTTGATTTTAAGGTTTTATGTTAGGGTTTAGGGGTTTAATGTGTATGCTATAGAATTTAATGTTTATGTTTAGAATTTAGATTTTAGGGTTTAGGGTTTAAGATTAGGTTTTAGGTGCTAGGGTTTGGGAGTTAGGTTTTAAATTTTATAGAAGCCTTGTGTAATTTTTTTACACAACTTGTTATCAAAATATAACCCTAATTTATATAAAATTTTAAAAATAAATTAATTGTGAATTTATTTTTCATCTTTCAAATATTTTTATTTTTCATCTTTCAAATATTTTAAAAATAAATTAATTTCAAATATTTTTATTTTAAAAATAAATTAATTGTGAATTTTAGAATTTATATTATTTTTATTTTTATAAAAAAAGGGGTGATATTTCTTGCATGGAGATGAGCACGAGGAAGGTAATTATAGAGACAGGTTTTCAAATGTAAATCATTTGGTTTGAAGCCTTCAATGAAAGAGGGCACAGAAGCGGGAGAAAGACTGGAAGGGTGATTATATTGCAATCATGACTGCATGAATCCATCTACCACCAAAGAAAAAACACTTGATTCATGAATTTGTGCATGTCCTTGGGTCAGGAATGGACCGGAAGAGGGGTTGGTGGGGGCGATTCTTTAAAACTTTAAATTATTTTATATAAATTAAAAGAATTAGTTTATGATGAATGTCGCATATTGATATACACTACTAATGTTATACATTAATGTATACAACAATTTTTTTTCTCTTATTTATTTTTTTAATTCTAATTAAATTTTCTTACATAAATTTCTGGGACTCACCACAAGATTTAATCTTAATTTAAAAATAATATTAAAATTGTCTTTTTAAAATTGGCATAACAAAAATTTAACCCTCAACTTTTAAACTTATAATTTAGCCACCATCTTCATCGCCACTATTTTTTCTCTTTTTTTTAATTTTAACTTTTTTTCTCTTATTTATTTTTTAAAATTTTGAACTTTGTTATAATTTATCCCTCAATTATTGACATTTTGGTCCTCATTCTTTTTTAAGGATAAATTTGACCCTCAAACTCAAAAAATTAACCAATCCGACCCTTTGACTAACAGTTTTCGTTGTTGACCGTTACGATGCTGATGTGAAAGTTCACGGTGTTAACATGGCAGTCCACATGTGAATGATGGCATGTCTAGAGGGGCTTATTTGATTTTGTTAGAAAATTCTAGGGCTTAATTGATTTTGTTAGAAAATTCGATGGCTTAATTGATTTTATTAGAAAGTCTGATGGCTTATTTAATTTTTAAGAAAAAATAAAATTAAGAAATTATTTGAATTAAATTGAAATGTTAAAATATAAAGAAATATTATAATAATAATAAAATATAAAAAAATTATTAAAAATATCAATCAACTTTTAGAGATATAAATTTACATTTTTAATATAAAAATAATTCTTTTTTTTACCATGGAAGTGATCTCACTATAAAAAAAAGTTTAGGTTTTCCTTTGATATTACTGTTTGGATGCATCGAATAAGATGAAGTTTATTGTTTGATTTGATGAAGAAAAAAACTCTTTAGTAAAGTCAAGCGCCATATAATCCTTGTATACCGCAAGAGTGTTTCTTAATTTTTTTAATTTTTAAATTGAATTCCATGAAAGCTGATTTAACCAAATGAAATGTATGTAACTATATTGTGATATGGATTTGCATCATATGCATTGGAATGTACTTAAGATTTTACCCAACTTATTAGGTTAGAACATAATTTTAATCTTATTTTTTATTACAATTGTCATATGTTTTTTTTATATTATTTTTATTTTTAGTAATTTTAATATTTATTTTAAAATATTTTAACATTTTTTATTTTTTATTTTTACTTAAAGATTAAATAAGCCCTCAAACTTTATAAAAAAATCATTAAAACCCTCAAACTTTAAAAAAATCAATTAAGCCCTCTTCCATGTCATCACTTTCTTTTAACATGGACCGCCATGTCAACACTATCACGGTCAACAAAAAATTTCACCAAAGGGTCGGATTGGCTAATTTTTGGGGTTTGAAGGTGACTTTGAGTGCGAAAAATCTTTAAAGGCTTAATTGATTTTTTTCCAAAAGTTCAGGGGCTTCACGAGCCCTTAAGCCTAATCTAAACTATTAACGATAATTAAAATTAAAACAAAAATAAAAACCTGAAAAAGAATGGAGTTAATCATAAATTGTGTTGGATGTAAAATCCTAGCTAAGATTCATGAAATCGGTCTACAATTTATAAAGTAAATTCATTCTAAAATCCAACAGTACATATCATACAAATAAATAAGATTTTAGCCTCAAATTTGAATTCACTTTGAATCAAATCTTGTTCTTTAAAATTTAGAGCACTTTGAACCAATAGATAAAATATTATAGAGAAATTTGATGCGATTATTAAAACTCGTAGAAATCACTTATTATTTAATCAAAGAACACTTTTGATACTAATCGATTGGGTTTTTATTTCTTTAGTTTAGGGTTTTGAAATTTTAATGTTTAATTTAATACAAATGATTTGAGGTTTTTATTTTGTTATTTAGTATTTGAAAATAATTTTTAAAAATAATATCAAATGAAATTTAAAAAATCACGAAAACACTAAAAATGATATAAAATAAAAAAAAATTATAGGTTCCGAATTGATATGAAAACTTAAATTGGGGTTTAAGAAATTTGAATTAGGTTTAGGAATTCGTTTATTAGCTTTGTGTTTAGGTGTTGGATTTTCAGTGATGATTTAGTTGTTTGTTTATGCTTATTTTTTGTTATTTTGTTCTAAAAAATAGTTGAGAAATATTTTTTAAGTAAGAATATTAACATGTCATCACCGTTTAAACTTTTAACGGTTTAATCAAGATGCTAGTTAAAAAAATGAGTAGTTTGACAAAATGATATAGGTTAGGGGGCCAAATAATGACCAAAGTGATAAAAATTCTAAACGTTAGGGGTTAAAATTATCTTTATGCCATAATTTTATATTGACATAAATTAAATAAATAAAATAATAATAAAAATAAAAAAATACAATTGATGGGTCTCACATATTTATTTAAAGAGATTTTATTTAAAAATAAAATAATAAAAATAAAAATTAGTAGTGGTTATAGTATGTCATTCATCGTAGAATTTTTCAGTTTAAAAAATATATTTTATATTAAAAATTTATTTTCGCCTCTTAAAAATTTTATAAATTCACCCTTAATATAAAATATTACGTCCATCCCTGTTTGGGCTCGTTGCCGAAAAACTGGCTCCACTTTCTGTAATTTCACTTTCATTCATTTTTCAGATTTTTTTTATAAAAGTCATTAAATTTTTATTAAATTCATAGAAAAAAACAATTACAATGCATACAAAAAGAAGAATATTTGGATTAAACAACCAAAATATTTCTTATAACCCAAAAACAAAGAAAAATGAAAACTACTATGGAGATAAGCATGACAACAAAATTTAACAGCCTCCTGAATTTCCTTGTCTCTGTCCAAACGAGGCGCATAAAGGAAGGAATGATGTGTGATCATTTTTCAAGTGACCACCGACAAAAACATAAATCAGAAACTAGTGCCGATTGAGTCTCTTTGCGAACAACAATCGATCGCTAGAGTATGCTGAAACATGTCACAAAGACAGATGATCCAAACCACAAAAAAAGACATGTCACAAGGACAGATAAAGATAATGGTCAAAGTAGAGAGCGGCTAAAGTTGAGAAAATTAATAGATCCGGTGATCGACAACAAATTCTAAAATTGATTGCCGACCACCGATCAAAATAGAAAGCGGCTAAGGTTTAAAATTTTTTGGCAGCGGAGAGCGGCTAGGATGGTTGCTACTTCCTCTTCCTTCCACCAAGCTTTAGCTTTACCAATATAAGCATATTTGATTGCAACCCATGTTTTACACATATAAGTCCATTATTGTACAGTAGAAACACATGCTAATCGTCCATTATCAAAGCCTTAATCTAAGTGAATGTTGAATATATCTGCATGCAAGCTTGTATGTAGTCAGAGATGTGGACCTTACGAGCTGCAGGAAAGAGGGAAAAGAGAGCAGAAACCACTGTTTCAAAAACAGTTTGCACCAGAAAACGTTTTTTTATTTTTATTTTATTTTAACACAGACAGAATATCAGCCTGGTCTCAACACAAGACCTGTTAATGCAGATGTTTAAAACAACATATGGAAGACAGGCTGCATACAGCTTTGCCTGGTAGTTGGCCCATGTAGGTCGAAATATTCATTAGGGAAACTCCTTTTTAAGTCAAAACCAAATCCTAATGATAATTGGAGAATTCATGCATTACTAATAGTTTATATGGAAAAATATTTAAGTTATAAAACTCGACTCTATTCGATGTAAAAATATTTGAACATAAACTCAAACAACTCGACTTGACTTTACTCGAATTTTATAAAACTGACTCAAAAAAATTCAAACAAAATTTAAATTATAAAATATGACTTTTTAACTCAACTAACTCAAAATTCTTTTTACTTGATCAAATGTATACACTAATAAGACAAGATTTTGAACTACCGATTAACCCTGAGGTGGAGCTGAGACTTTGAGACTTGAATAAATGAGAGGAGGGAGGGGGAGTGATGACTGATGAGAATCACATGAGACACAAAATCCAAACAAAATCTAAGGAAAGATCCACAAGCAGAGCCGTTAGCCAATAAGAGGGGCCAACAGAGGAAAAAAAGGAAAGTGGATTATGAGATCACTGAGGGAGAGATGGATGGATTGATACTCACAAGGACAAACTACAGCTGTGACTCAGTAACTCGCTAGCTGTTTATTTAGCTTTCATATATATCCTTTGAAGTTTTATTACCCTTCAACCATCCACAAGGTTCAAGAGTCACTCAAGACAATTAAAGTTGTTTTTAATCCTTACCTTCCCCTACCTTTTCCTATTTGTCCTACTTTAGCCTCCTTTGAAACCAGTGGTGACATATCAAAATCTAGGTCCCCATCTCATGTCATTATCAACTTAGATTCTCTCTCTCTTTCTTTGTTTAGGATCCAAAAATTAAAAGAATGAAGTTCAAAATTCTCCAAAAATAGGGGTGTAATTGCACCCCTTTAAAATTAAAACCATATAGATCCAACAGACTAGTAGCTTCTTTTGTCAACCTAGCTTTTTACCTAAAGAAACTAAATAAGCCTCATCATTTAAATCCTGAATGAAGCCAATCAATTAAACAAGCCACGTCCCTCTATGCTCTATTAATTCCCAAAAGAATGAAAAAAGGGGGTTATCATCAGTAACATTTGGTATGGAAGAACAAGAGAAATATGGGGACGCGGGGCTTCCTTTTTCAGCAGTAATTTCTGCCTTATGTCACAGCATCCCAAGATACCCACATGCCCCTTTAATGTTCCTTTTCTTTTTTAATACCTTATGGGTTTGAAATGTTGCGCCATTTCCTTCACTCTCTTTTGCTTGTTAATGGTAGATAAACTATGAAGGATGTTCCTTTTTATAGTAATGTTGGATTTTTAAGGCCAGACATGTTTTTGACTTGCAAGGATTGTGTAGAAAAGGAAAGCAACCATTGTTGGTACTTCAAAACTTCTTCACGTGATCATAGTTAATGGTCGATTAAAGCTAAGAGATCTCTCTCTTGTCCATTGTCTATTTTTCCAACTCATGTGTTGGTATTGGATTTGGTACCCTTTCATTTATTTGTAATTATCCAACAAACTTAAGATGGGTTCAAACTTAAAACCAATCAGTTGATAGAGAAACAGTTCATTTACAGTTAACAAAATGCAAGCAAATGATGGTCAAATAGAAAAACCCAAAGGATCCGAGCTGGGCGATCAGTTGCCTTGTACTCGACACAAAGCAGGAAGTTTAACGTTTGCACCGACTAAAATGATAGTATAAAACATGAAACTTAAAATGTTATCACAAATTTAAAATGGGGTAAACTACTGCAGGGGTCACTTACGTTTAGTGTCTGTACAGAGTTAGTCACCACTTTTGAAAAGTGCCTATTAGTAGTCCTCTACGTTTTCGATGTGTAAATACTTGGTCACTCCGACGTTAACTCCGTTAGTCCCCTAACGGATTGCTGATGTGGCGAAATTAAAATAAGGATAAATTACTGCAATAGCCATTAAAATTTATCTCATGTACATTTTTTCTCCTCAATTTAAAAAAGTAAACATTATAGTCACTAATAAAAATGTTTCCTTATAATTTCACCCTTAAATTTTTAAAAATTCATTTTTCAATCCTAAAACTTTACAATCAATTAACACAATAATATTATAAATGCTTAGATAAAAAATAGGTGCCCAAAGTATACCCTTTGAAACTTAAGTGCCCAAATTGCTCCTATTTAATAACTCAAACTTAAAAATTTAGTCCACTAACTACTAAAAAATTCGAGTTTTTAGAATTTCTATTTTATAATTCAAACTTTATTCAAAAATTAAATTTTTAGGTTTGATGTGAAAATACTCGACTCGTAATTTCATAAACTCGACTCAAAAATTCAAAATAAAGTTTGAATTATAAAATAGAAATTCCAATAACTCGACTTGACTCGAAAAAATTAAATTTTTTGGTTTGATGTGAAAATACTCGACTCATAATTTCATAAACTCGACTCAAAAATTCAAAATAAAGTTTGAATTATAGAATAGAAATTCCAATAACTCGACTTGACTTGAAAAAATTAAATTTTTAGGTTTGATGTGAAAATACTCAACTCATAATTTCATAAGATCGACTCAAAAATTCAAAATAAAGTTTGAATTATAAAATAGAAATTCCAATAACTCAACTTGACTCGAAAAAATTAAATTTTTAGGTTTGGTGTGAAAATACTCGACTCATAATTTCATAAACTCGACTAAAAAATTCAAAATAAAGTTTGAATTATAAAATAGAAATTCCAATAACTCGACTTGACTCGAAAAAATTAAATTTTTAGGTTTTATGTGAAAATACTCGACTCATAATTTTATAAACTCGACTCAAAAATTCAAAATAAAGTTTGAATTATAAAATAGAAATTCCAATAACTCGACTTGACTTGAAAAAAATAAATTTTTTGGTTTGATGTGAAAATACCCGACTCATAATTTTATAAACTCGACTCAAAAATTCAAAATAAAGTTTGAATTATAAAATAAAAATTCCAATAACTCGACTTGACTCGAAAAAATTAAATTTTTAGGTTTGATGTGAAAATACTCGACTCATAATTTCATAAACTCGACTAAAAAATTCAAAATAAAGTTTGAATTATAAAATAGAAATTCCAATAACTCGACTTGACTCGAAAAAATTAAATTTTTAGGTTTGATGTGAAAATACTCGACTCATAATTTCATAAACTCGACTAAAAAATTCAAAATAAAGTTTGAATTATAAAATAGAAATTCCAATAACTCGACTTGACTCGAAAAAATTAAATTTTTAGGTTTGATGTGAAAATACTCGACTCATAATTTCATAAACTCGACTCAAAAATTCAAAATAAAGTTTGAATTATAAAATAAAAATTCCAATAACTCGACTTGACTCGAAAAAATTAAATTTGGGCACCTAAGTTTCAAAGGGTATACTTTGGGCACCTATTTTTCATCTAAGCATTTATAATATTATTGTGTTAATTGATTGTAAAGTTTTAGGATTGAAAAATGAATTTTTAAAAATTTAAGGGTGAAATTATAAAGAAACATTTTTATTAGTGACTATAATGTTTACTTTTTTAAATTGAGGAGAAAAAATGTACATGAGATAAGTTTTAATGGCTATTGCAGTAATTTATCTTTATTTTAATTTCGCCACATCAGCAATCCGTTAGGGGACTAACGGAGTTAACGTCGAAGTGACCAAGTATTTACACATCGAAAACGTAGAGGACTACTAATAGGCACTTTTCAAAAGTGGTGACTAACTCTGTACAGACGCTAAACGTAAGTGACCCATGCAGTAGTTTACCCTTTAAAATGTTAATACTTTTTGTATTTTGATAACATTTTAGGTTGGTAATCTCACGACAAATATCGATACTCAGTGACAAGTTTCGATACTTAACATCAACCTAAATTGTTATCAAAAGTGACAAGTTTCAATATTCAAGACCAAGTTTCAATACTAAACCACAAACCTAAGATGTTTATAAAAAAAGTGCGACATTTTAGGTTGACCAATAACTTTTTTAAGTTTCGTGTTTTGTAATATTTCAATTGATGTTGTACTGTACCCTGCCACACCCTGGATTCACCCGATACATAGAGAAGAAAATCGATGAAAAAACCAATTGTTCTATTGGACGTGCCAAACATACAGTAGGTTACGGTGCCGCACCAACTGAAAATATTATAGAATTTGAAACATAGAATTGAAAATGTTACATTGTTTGATAATATTTTTAGTTTGTGGTAAGTATCGAAACTTTATTTTCGAATATCAAAACCTTCATTGCTTCTGATAACATTTTAAGTTTTTATACTGAAAATATTATCAAACAATACAAAATTTTCAATTTCATGTTCTAAATTTTATATTTTCAGTTGATGTCACACCGTAACTTGCCGTACCCTTCTTCTGTAAAAACATATACACAAAGGCTGATGGGACGCCTCCAGAGTCCTGAAACAAAGATACAAATAAGATGGTCTTTTCACCGTGAAGGCTTATCTTTAGATATTATAAATCTACTCGCGACCCCTCTATTGTATTTACCACAGCCGATGAGTTGAGCTTCATCCAACCCCAAATCGCCTATATGCTGTTTTGCTGCCTGAAAAGGCCTTTGTCAAATCCATCAGCTTGCCAATTGCTGAAAAATCTCATTTGGTGGATCTTTTTCTCATGCAAGCAAAGGCCCTTTTTTACTCTTAATTTTACTATCAATTCAGCAGGATTAACCTCTATAAAAATCAATGTCGTGTACGGGGCCAACCTGAGCCTTGAGATTATTTCAGCACCGTTACATTTTCTTCCCTTGTTGAAGAATGGCAGGAAAGGACCTCAATTATGTTTATCGTTGTAAATAGGGTGTCGTGTTCATGGTTAACTGTTATAATATTTTGGTTAACAATAATAAGACACACGCATTATTTTAAGACATTATAATCTAATTGCACAAATAACAAAACTTACATGTTAACCCTAGTAGTATGTTGGTTAACCATGAACGCCCCTAGTTCTAAACCTCCAACATTAAACAAAAGATACAGCCCTCCAACATCCTTGAGGGCATAAGATTTTCAGCCATCACGGCTTTAAGAAACAAGACAGAAAAAGTGGCACAGTTGAGTCCCTATTGTTAACCTGAAATAATTAGACATTGATGGGGAGATCAGGAAAAAAAAGTCTCCTCTGTAAATCCAGCAATGCAGGCACTAGACTTGGCCAATAAGCAGATTTTCGGTGCAAATTACTATGATGCACATATAAGCATATAAGCATCAGCATCACTGTAAGGTGAAACATTCTTGGAAACCAATTTGACTATCTTACTGCAAAGAGCATTTTGCAGTTATAATGATCTTATACAGGAGAAGTAAATTGAAAAACATCATAATACTTCTAGTGCTCGATGCATCTGCATTGCACAAGTAAAACAAACAAAAAGACCTATTTTTTTTTTTTTACTTTTTACACTTTGTGGTTCGAAATTAAGCATAAAGAGGCTATTTGCTTGTATTCAAACATGGTTCTCTCTCTGCTGTGGACGTAGGATTCTTATCTCTTATACAAAAATGTTATTTTATTTTTCTTAGGATAAGTTGGGAAGGACTCTTAACAAAAGTAGCTTTTACTAGAAGTTAATTATTTTAGGACTATTAAAATAGAATTTATGTTTGGTAGGACTTTATTTACTTATGAAATAATAAAAGTTAAGCAGATTATTTATCAAAACCCTAAAAAGATCTGGGTCTCTAAGGTTTCAGTCTCCTTTTGACAAACTGAAAGGTTTTGGTTTCTCTTTGATGAGCTGAACTATCAATCTGAAACACACGATCGTAACACTCACATAAACAACAATGACATTATCTACTACTCTCTTATGATAAAGAATAATAGAATTATCATCCTACTTACTACTTAGTTAATTCTTATAGCTTGCTAACTGCAGGGTTGGGAAGATAATCATCATGTTACATTCATCTTAAAAGAAAGATCAATTCACAAATGATAATACAAATGCAAGGTAGCAGTTTCAGGGTTTAGTTCACCCTCCTTTGATAAAAGGATCATTACAATTTTTAATGCTAATTACCACACAGATAATATTCACAGAACTGTAACATCATGCTACAACACTGAAGCTTGGAACTACATCAAATTCGTACAAGACTAGAAGTATACATGAAAATTGTAAAAAATGATTTCTCACGGGATCGACCTCATGGATGATGTATATTACCATCTTCGTACCAATGACGTGAGCAACTGCAACAGAAAGTAATCACATCTCAATGTATGAGGAGAAAACCACTACCAACTCAAAAGGCACACGTGGTAACTTCAATTAGTAAAAGTATAGCTGTGGGAAATAGAGAATTTACAGAGAAGAGAAATTATTCTCTGTTTATATTATCTTCACTTAAAAAAATTAGTTACAGAGGTAAAGTCCTTTTATAAACTTAATACAAGAGTTTCACTAATATTAGACTTTCTATAGGATTAGTCTTTTATCCTTAGAGTAGTTAGAGTTCCTAAACAATTAGAACACTAATTAACAGATTAGAGCCTAGTATTTACACACTACTAACTTACACTCCCCCTCGAGCTGTTGAGTATAAGTTGTATACTCCCAGCTTGGATGTAAAGTTATCAAATATCGCTCTTGGTAGTGCCTTGGTTAGGATGTCTGCAAGTTGACTCTTTGTAGGAACATAATGCAACTTCACAACACTGTTGTTGACTTTCTCATAGATAAAATGTCTATCTATTTCAACATGTTTAGTTCTATCATGTTGTACTGACTTTTTGCAATACTCATAGCTGATTGACTATCAATGAACAAGTCAAAACCCTGACTTTCATCGAGTTCAAGTTCAGCAAGAAGCTTCTTTAGCCACATTCCTTCACAGATTCCCAATGACATTGCTCTAAACTCTGACTCTGCACTACTTCGAGATACTACAACCTGCTTTTTACTCCTCCAAGTCACTAGGTTTCCCCAAACAAACGAGCAATATCCACATGTAGACTTCCTGTCCGTAAGTTCCCCTGCCCAGCTAGAATCTGTGAAGATTTTCACTGATTTGTCCAGATTTTTCCTGAAAATAAGACCAAAACCAGGTGTGAACTTCAAGTATCTTAGGATCCTGTTGACTGCCTCCATGTGCTCTTCTCTAGGATCACTCATGTACTGACTTACAATATTCACTGAGTATGCTATGTCTGGCCGAGTGAGAGAGAGATAAATTAGTTTCCCAACAAGTCTTTGGTAAGACTCCTTACTTACCGGATTTCCCAATTCATCTCTTCTAATTTTCAGATTTGGATCCATGGGAGTGTCTACTGGTTTACAGCCAAGCATCCCTGTTTTCGAGAGCAAATCTAGGACATACTTCCTTTGATTGATGACAATTCCTTCTGTAGATCTTGCCACCTCCATTCCCAGGAAATACCTGAGATTTCCAAGGTCCTTTGTCTCGAATTCCCTTGCTAAGAATGTCTTCAACCTCTCGATCTCTTCTGAATTGTCACCAGTAATAATTATATCATCAACATAAACGATCAGGAAGGTTTTCTTGCCATCTGGTGCAATCTTCTTGAACAAAGTGTGATCTGCCTGACTTTGCTTGTATCTATTCCTCAAAACAGCCTTAGCAAACCTATCGAACCATGCTCTCGGGGATTGTTTCAATCCATACAAGGACTTATTCAACTTGCACACCTTCTGGTTTGTTGAGTGACATTCCAAACCTGGTGGAATTTCCGTATATACTTCCTCTTCAACATTCCCATTTAAAAAAACATTTTTTATGTCCAGTTGATGCAATTTCCAGTCTTTGTTGGCAGCCAATGAAAGTAACACCCTGATCGTGTTTAATTTAGCTACTGGTGCAAAGGTCTCTTGATAATCTACTCCATAGGACTGAGTAAATCCCTTGGCCACCAACCTAGCCTTAAACCTTTCAATGCTCTCATTTGAGTGATATTTGACAACAAATACCCATTTGCAGCCCACCACCTTTTTTCCTTTTGGCAATTCTGTTAGGCTCCATGTATGATTCTGTTGTAGTGCTTTAATTTCCTCTTCAACAGCTTTTCTCCATTCAGGACTTTCTAATGCCTCTTTTATAGTCTTAGGTATCTTCACACTGTCAACCTTAGTTGTAAATGCCTTAAAATCAGACATCAATTTACCATATGCAATAAATCTCTCAATAGGATGGCTAGTACTTTTTTTACACCTTTTCTTAAAGCAATGGGCAGATTATCTATATCAACATGAGGACAGAAATTTGAGAGGTAACATTACTTACTTCTTCCTCCAAGGAAGCAGGATCTAGTTCCAGCTCTTGGCAGATGCTAGGCTGAATAATAGACTTTTTTCTCCTTGTATAAACACTAAGTTGTTTACCTTCAAGTTGTGGAGTAGAAGATTTCCAGGAGATGGATTTAGGTGTTGAAATCAGAGAGTTATGGCAGCTTGGAGTTTTAGGTTCTGGAGAGGACAAATTAACTGGATCTGAAGGTATAATGGGTTGTTGTGGAGGTATTTGAGTAATCTGGTCATGTGTTTCATCAAGAATAGATAAAGAAGGCTGAGGAGAAGGCTGAAAAATATTTAACGGTTGAAATTCCTTAAGCTTCTCCCCCTGAATTGCAGGCTTATCAAAATATGGTTGATTTTCAAAGAAGGTAATATCAAGGGAGGTATAAAATTTCCGAGAAATAGGTGAGTAACATTTGTAACCCTTCTGACTTGAGGAGTAACCTAGAAATACACACTTTAAGGACCTAGGGTCAAGTTTGCCCCTAAAAATACTATGCACATGAACAAATGCTATGCATCCAAACACTCGGAAGGGAAGAGTAGAAGAAAGAGGCTTAAAGTGTGGAAAAACAATTAAAAGAACATCCCTGGGAACACGTAGTCCAATTGTTTTACTAGGCATACGATTGACCAAATATGTGGCAGTAAGAAGAGCCTCTCCCCAAAGATATTTAGGTGCATTAGCAGAAAAAAGAAGGGACCTAGTAACCTCTAGCAAATGTCTATTTTTTTCTTTCAGCTACCCCATTCTGTTGAGGAGTACCCTTTTCTTTAAAGTAAGAACCAAGGGACTTAGTAAGGTATTTACTACCATTATCACTCTTCAGAATTTTAATCTTTTTCTCAAACTGATTTTCAATCATCTGATAAAAAAATTTAAAAATAGTTCTTGCCTCAGATTTTTCTCTCATAAGATAGGTCCATGTGGTTCTTGAATGATCATCAAAGAATGTAATAAACCATCTTGATCCAGAAATACTTTGTACTTTAAAAGGGCCCCAAATGTCACTGTGGATTAGGGTAAAAGGTGAAAAAGGTTTGAATTGAGATGGTGCATAAGATTGTCTGATCCAGAAATACTTTGTACTTTAAAAGGGCCCCAAATGTCACTGTGGATTAGGGTAAAAGGTGAAAAAGGTTTGAATTGAGATGGTGGATAAGATCATCAAAAAATTTAAAAATAGTTCTTGCCTCAGATTTTTCTCTCATAAGATAGGTCCATGTGGTTCTTGAATGATCATCAAAGAATGTAATAAACCATCTTGATCCAGAAATACTTTGTACTTTAAAAGGGCCCCAAATGTCACTGTGGATTAGGGTAAAAGGTGAAAAAGGTTTGAATTGAGATGGTGCATAAGATTGTCTGGTGTGTTTTGCAAGCTGACATATATCACAAGTAAAGGAAGATGGATTTTTATTCAGAAATAATGCAGGAAACAATTTAGCAAGGTAGTGAAAATTCGGATGTCCTAACCTAAAATGCCAAAGCATTATATTACTAGAAAACAAGGATTTGGAAAACAAACAACTTGAAACAACTTGTTTACGAGGAAATAATCCATCAAGAATATAGAGTCCATTATGTAGCCTAGCATTGCCAATCACCATCCCCGATTCCTGTGCCTGAAAAACCCAACCATGCACCCCAAAATTAGCACTACAACGGAAACCAGTGACAAGTTTACCGATAGATAATAGATTGCACACAAGGTTAGGCACATAAAGCACATCAGATAACACCAAATGCTCATTTACTCTGAGTGAACCACTTCCTTTGACAATGGAAAGAGACCCATCTGTTGTTTTGATAGAAGGAGTAGGCACAGGTTTGTAATCATGAAACAAGCTGAGATTCCCTGTCATATGGTCAGATGCACCAGAATCCACAATCCAGCAAGACGTATTAGATGTAGCCAAACAAGAAACACTACCTTCAATAGCAGTAAAAGCAGAAGTTGCAGACTTAGGAGGTAAATAGCTGAAAAGTTGTTGAAGTTCATTTAGTTGTTCTTTGCTGAAGGCACTAGCCGATCCGTCAGGAATAGCCATATTTACTTGTGCATCTCTTGGAGCCCGCGATCTCTGAGGTTTCCAATATGTTGGTTTCCCATGTAGCCTCTAACATTGATCCCTCATGTGGCTAATCTTCTTACAATGATCACACCACGACCTCCCTTTTTTTTGTCTGTTGCCAGAACTAACATTAGTAAGGAGAGCAGATCCTTCAGATTGCACTACACTAGGGATCATCAAAACACGTATGCTCTCCTCTCTTCTGATATCTGAAAAAGCTTCTCGAACAAGGGGAAAAGGCTTTGTAGCCAAAATTCTACTTCTGGCCATATCGAGCTCATCATTTAAGCCAGACAGAAACTGGAAGACCCTTTTTTGATTCTTCAGTTTGTTATAGAAGGTGACATCATCTGGACACTTCCATTCGTTGGCCTCATATAAATCCATCTGTTGCCAACACCTTGTCAAAACTCTGAAATACTGAGTCACTGTCATATCTGCTTGCCGAAGGTTTTTTATCTCATTTTCAACCCCAAACAGTTCTAATGTATTGTCTGCACTGGAGTAAGTATCCCTTGCTGCAATCCAGATCTCAGCTGTTGTCTTATAGAGCATAAAATTCTCTCCTATGTCAGGCATCATCGAATTAATCAGCCATGACATGATTGTGTTGTTCTCGCTCAGCCAAGTGCTGTAAGCGGGGTCAGATTCCTCTGGAATTGTCATGGATTCCGAGAGATATGAAGCCTTTCTCCTGCCAGTGATGTAAAGTCTCACTGATTGAGACCATGGTAGGTAATTTTTGCCATTTAATTTGTATGAAGTGATCGGAGAAAGAGAAGTATCTGATAAACTCAAATCAGATGCACGAGTTCCAGATGGAGAACTAACCTCAAATATTTCTGGCGTGACCATGGTTTTGGGGGGGGGGGGGAAATCGAAGGTTTTGTGAGAGAGACTTAGGATCGAACCTAATTTGATACCATGTGGGAAATAGAGAATTTACAGAGAAGAGAAATTATTCTATGTTTATATTATCTTCACTTACAAAAAAATTAGTTACAGAGGTAAAGTCCTTTTATAGACTTAATACAAGAGTTTCACTAATACTAGACTTTCTATAGGATTAGTCTCTTATCCTTAGAGTAGTTAGAGTTCCTAAACAATTAGAACACTAATTAAGATCAGATTAGAGCCTAGTATTTACACGCTACTAACTTACAATAGCACTTAAGACCATACAAAAGGAGCATATGCTTGAAATTTAGATAACATGATTTGTAAACATCAATGGCAATGCACAAAATGGTGGTATTTTTCAGGTCAGTTTGATTTTTATGATTCTTTTTTCTTTTCAGGTAAAAGAAATACATTGCCTTGGTTCAATTATTTACTAAAACCAAAAATGAACCAAAAAATGCCCCAGCATATAGAAGATCATTGCTAATTTTAAGACTATCAATTTCTGAATCAAAATAGATAAAAACATGTATAACAAAAACTTGCATATGCATAAGATTAACGCTTAAAATTGTTACATGAACATGTAGAATCATAAAAAGTTCCCTTACCTCAAATAGTTCAAATGGGCTGCCCCGTCGGTATACATCATTCTTCTTTTTTGTTTCATTGGGGAAAATGCTTATTAATAGTGCTCTCCATCCAATAAGTAAAACAGAAGTGCTTCCCATTGTTACTAGTACAAAGGTATATGGCGGGATATGGCCTGATGTTGCAGCTCTTATAATCAATCCCAACTGTCAAAAGAGAAAATAGGAACAGAACAGGATTTACATAGATAAGTTGCCGCTCATCAGCTAGGCATGTACAAAGCAACTAGAAAAGAAAATGACATGGAGGAAATTTAACTTAAAAGTAACAAGTAAACCATAATATGCCAATATGTTGACCGTGTGTTTACAATTAAACTAACTCCGAATGCAAACAATAAAGAAAAGCTTCATTAGCTATACTTTGGTTACGAACAATGATTAAAAACCCTGGCTAAGATGAAATATTATGAAGTTCACTTGACCAGCAAGTCAAAAACAACACGATGAACATAGAAATTCCAAGGCTTTCTAAGCAGTAACATGAGATAAGTAAAAGCACAACATTGACCCCTTAACAGAAATAATCATTGAAGAGTTCATGTAGCCTCTCAAGTCTCATCATAGTAGAGTCCCAAGTTCAAATCCCCCTCTCGCAATGTTAATACTTAAATATGAGCACGGAAAATAATTCTAACTGTTATGAACTTATAGTCCTAACTCCTATGAATGGTTGGAAGTTGAAGAACAAGAAATAGGGGAACTTACGGGAATTCCCAAACCCCAAGATTTGGCAGCAGCGAATACGGCTTTGGATAGACCATTGGCTCCTCGTCCATCCTCACTATAGCCCCCAAGAAAGTATGCACTCAGAAACCATCCTATCAATCCACAATTCCACATAATGAAAATTCATTCTTCATTTTTTCCCTCGAATTACAAGGAAATGTGAAATAAATTGAAGAAAAAAAGTACCAGCCAAGAAAGGGTCAGTTGTACGTAGTGAATCCATTGCAAAAATGGGGAGACCATGATTGTATCTTCCAATTGCAGAAAACAAAAGCAAAGCTAACACATCCCCACCAGCAAGCAAAGCCACTCGACTGTTACATAACAATTGAAACAATTAAAAGAAGAAGAAAACAAAGAGAAAGAAAAGGGAGAAAGTTTTAGTTACCCCCATTCGGAAACACGAGAAGAGGAACTGGGTTTTTCAAACTGGATAACGCCTTCCAAAGGGACGTCTTCTTGACCGACGAAAACGGTGTCGTCAGCGCTGAAAGGAGGAGGCGGGGGAGAAGATTGTTTGGGGGCAGGGGCAGAGTCTAGGCCTCCCTCAGCCTTGGCGAGAGTGATACGAAGCGGTCTTCGAGAGTTTGTTGAGGGGAGGAATGTGGGTCTTCGATTCACAGCGGAATTGGAAGTGGAAGGTTGAATCGGAACTTTGAATTTCAGTGAACATTTTTTAGCAGACAGAGCTCCGCTTGGACAGCTTATCAGAAACATGTTTCTCTTCTTTCGTTTTTGTTTTCTAATTTTCCCCTTCTGGCTCAGCCGCTCGAATTTTGTATAGGAGTATTAGTATTGTTGATTTTTAGTTTTGGTGGTCCTCTACTTTACTCAAATTCTTATTTTTCCCTTTACTATTTTTGTTATCATTTTAACCCCTCAGCTTTGAATTTGTTGCCACTTTGTCCTTTTTCATTTTCCGGTAAAAAGAAATGCCATGTTTTTCAATTAGTTCGACCATGTGTAATATATATTATTTAAGGCTTAATTATGAAATAAGTGTTCAAACAATACATTTTTCTCCTAAATTATTTTTTGGACAAAGTAGGCGCTTAAAGTAATTTTTAGATAAAATTTCGTTAACCAATCAAAATATAACAAGTGGCAAGTCTTTTAAATTTATGATTTTGTCTAACACTTAAAGTATTTTTCTCTTGGTAAAAGAAATGTCGCGTCGTTCAATGAGGAAAAAGTGTGCACTTGATTATCCTCACAAAACATCAAAGAAACCAACAACCACAACATGCGATAAGTCATCACGCAACAAAGCAAGAACCTCACTCGGAGGTGCCGAAAAAAACCTACGATCTAAATCAACCTTCTCAAACGGACACATGTGCGCAACCCGAGACAACTTTGTCAAACCATCAGCAAATGTATTAGCCGTCCGACGAACGGGACAGACCCAAACCTCCCAATCTCTGTCAAGCAGGTTAAAAATAACCTGCAGAAGTAGCAGAAGACCCACAACTCGATTCGAATGACACCTCGTAAGCATGCAGACAACATCCATATTATTAACCTCAAGCACCACTCCTCAGAACCTCGACTCCCAAGCCAAGATCAAACCCTTAACAACACCCCAAACTCGGCTTCCAATACGGAACAAATGCCAAGTAACTTAGAATAACCAAACACCCATTCCCCTGCATTATTTCGCACCACGCCTCCACAAGGGGCGAGATCGGTGTGTCTGTCACGAGCACCACCCAGTCGGCGGGAGCTGCAACAGAACCGACTCAAGCAGGCCAATAGCATCGCCCTGAACTGGTTTATGCTCAACGCCAATTCTTTGAACGCAAAAGCTATACAACCGAAAGCTCTCCTCCCTTACATTAAATGACTCTAATTGCCCCGGATCAAACATCTGCAAATTCCTATGCTTCCACAACACCTATAGGACATCACCAAAGAAAATATCCCAGTCACGCACGCAAGACGCAAAGTAGGAGGGATTCGCGAGATTCACCCGAAGCCAATCCAACAAATCTATGGAGAGAAACTCCTCCAACTTATCCGAGTGAACGATAGATTTCCAAACAACAAAAGAAACTGAGAAATGTGGGAGAAGGTGATCAAGAGATTCCTCCATATCCTCACAAACACCACACACAGTTGAATCCGTCATGTGCCGCCTAGCTCGCTCAACATTGGTAAGCCCGCAACCACTTGTAACTAACCACAAAAACATTCGAATCCGTGGAAAATCCCTAAACTTAGCAACCAACTTCCAAACATTATCACGTGCCGCATGACTGACCCCCACACACATCTCATACGCTGATCGCACCGTAAATCGACGGTTGTTACTCCGCACCCATCCAATGACATCAGCCAGACCGACTTGTCGCGAGGTCACCGTGGTAATCAACCAATGTAAAACCGCAGCAAGCAGCAAAGGCTCCAAGTCGTGCCGCCTTCAAGCACCCGATTTATCAACCATACTAGCCACACTTACAAAAGGTAAATCCTACACCAAAGTCGGTTCAATAGCTACATTAATCAAAGTTCCAACATCACTGAGCCAAGCGTCTCTCTAAAAATTGATCAATCGGCCATTCCCCATAGTCCAAATCAAACTATCACGGACACAAGGCCACACTAAACTCACCCATTCCAACAACTAAAAACTGACCCTATGAATTTCATTAGGAACCACGCCTCGCCACTTGTATTTGGAGCGTAAAACCTGTGCCCATAGATGATTCGAATGGCGAACAAGGTTGGTTTTCATCAAGAATGTGATATTCTACTTCTCTAACACCTTGAAATCCAATCCCCCATCCAATATAGGCTAACACAAAGTATCCCAACGCACCAAATTAACACCTCCACTACCATCTAAACGGCCCCAAACAAAAGCACTAATAATCTGTTCAATCTTTAAACAAACTCCCTTGGGCAATAGAGTCGATTGCATTGAATAGTACGATATCAAAGACAAAATGGACTTAGCCAAAATGACACGACCAACCAAGGAAAAGCTTTTAGAAGTCTATCTCGCCAATTTATCACGAATGTGTTGCACCACATATTGATATGTAGCCTTAGTGACATGCTCATGCAACAAAGGAGCCAAAGGTACTTACCCAATCTGAGACCTCACAAAAGCTAAATCCCACACTGATATTATGGCACCGAGCACCGTCCACATTTTTAATAGAAAACATTGGTTTTGATGACACTGACCTTTTGACCTAAGTTACAGTAAAAAGAATTCAGCACATATCACTACTACCTGAGTCGGAGAAGCTTCCGCGAATAACAATATGCCATCGGTAAAAAAAAGATGGGAGATAGTCGACCCCGTTCTAACCAACCTCACGGGTTTCCAACTACCAATCCAAACGGTCGTATGCACCGATTAAGCCAATCTTTCCATACACAACACAAAAAGGTATGGCTATAAAGGATCACCTTGCCTAATACCCCGAGTAGGAAAGAAAACATTGAACACATCACCATTCCACACAACCTGTGTACAGAAAGTTGAGAACAATGCATAATTAACTGGCAGAAACTGTCTGTTGAGTGGATCAATGGATTGATCAAAGCCAAGAGATGGGGGTGAATTGGGTTTTTAAAATTTTATTGGAGAAAGTGGAATGACTAAAATTGAAGAACAAGCCAATTTAGAGTGGTTCAAGTTCCAAATGAACTCTACATCCACTACCTTAGCTACCACTAAGGATTTTCCAACAATTCACTAATTGTTCTTCCCCTTTTCTAGGCTTAGGAGGTAACCTTTACAATATTGGTCAAATTTTCTACCCAAAATTTGACCAAACCCTCACTAGGATACAAATAAGAATTTTGAGGCAAGTAGAATATCTCACAATACAAATTTGCCCCTTTTGATACAAGCACTCAACCCAAATTGGAATACAAGATAAGATTTTCACACAACACAATTTGGGATTTTACAAGAATAAGAAATTAGGCACTTTGTGCTTGGATTTTTGTATAGATGTTTCTCTTGGATGCAATGGTGGTTGCTAGTCTTCAATTGGCTTGATTTTATACATTCTCCATTAATTCTAGCCGTTTGGGTGGTTAGGGTATTGATTATAGTCGTTAGGACCTTCTCTTTCCACCATAAATGCACTTCTGCAGCCTACCGTATCGGTACACGAGAAGGCGTATCGATACCCGTCTCAAAAAAGAAAGAGCCGTTGCACAATTATAAGAGGGGCATATCGATACGCGTATAGGCGTATCGGTACGAGATAGGGATCCGTTTTGATACGGATAGAAGCGTACCGATGCGATTTTTACTTCAAAGCTCATTGGAGGAATCCGTATCGATACGAAAAAGAGCATATCGATATGGGTTAACCAACTCTTTTAAAAGTTTGTTACCTACCAACTGACACCAATAGTAAAAAACATTTAAGGGTCTAAAATTTAAAATTCCTTTAAATCCGTATCGATACAGGAGACACCATATCAGTACACCATTCAAACTTAGTGTGATTTTATAGAGAGAGTGTATCGATAGAGATACAATCTCTTTCGATACCATATTTCGATACGGTAAAGGGCGTATCGAAACAAATCTTTCCAGTGGCCAAGTTTGTAAAAAAGGTATCGGTAAGACAAGGAGCGTATCGATACGCATAGACGATTTTCAATAGTCTGGCCTTGGAACACTTAGAAAATATTTTAGAGTTTTGAGTTTTTCAAACTAGAGTAAAGCCTTGTTGATTTGAAACCTTTTGAGGGACTTAAAAATCTATTTCAAGTTTTTCAATTTAATCCTTAAAACACTTTGTTATATCAAAATCAAACATAGGTTTTACACTGTCAGGTAATCCCAAATCGCAAAGAGTATCATCTATGAACGACCATTCCAGACGATCGTAAGCCTTCTCAAGGTCAATTTTGATGGCCATAAAACCCACTTTACCTTTCTTAGCACGCATCGAGTGGATCACTTCCTGGGCAACAATTATAGTATCAACGATAGACTGTCCAGGCACAAAACTCATCTGATTGTTCGACACCCACCCATGCATATAAGGCTTCAACCTATTAATAATAATATTCGTGACAATTTTATACAAAACGAAACATAAACTAATCGGGCGGAATTGATGTATAAATTTAGGCGATTTAACCTTAGGAAGTAGAACCAGTAAAGTGTGATTTATAGAAGCATCAAAAGGCTTGCCGGAAAAAGCATCACAAACGAAAGCACAAATTGACGCCCCTACAGTGTCCCAATTCCTCTAGTAAAACAAGGCATGGAGAACATCACTACCCGGAGCTTTGAAAGACCTCATGTAAAAGAGAGCACACCGCACCTGCTCATCAGAAGTTGGAGCCACAAAATCCCTTGCCATGTCCATCGTACATAACATAAAGTGCCCTCTAGTCGAGTAAGCCGAGCCTACAACACCACTACTTGTGAAAAATTCATTATAAAAACCCACCGCCATCTGTTGCAATTGCACCTGATCCGAACACCATTCATCACTCGAATCACGAAGGGATGCAACATAATTAGCTTTACAATGTTGCATCGCACACTTGTGGAAATACGAGGTATTGCGATCTCCAAACTTTACCCATTGCACCCTGGATTTCTGCATCCACAAGCTTTCTTCTTGACGTAATACCTTATCTACCTCGGCCTGCAAATCCAAATCTAATTAAACTAGAAAATCAGAATGAGACCGACGCAACACTTTGTCAATCCCCCGAATGCGCGCTAGCAATTCTTTTTTCTTCTTACCAATGTGGCCGAATACCGTAACATTCCAAAGTTAAAACCTTATCCTGGAAGGTGCGAATATTCGACTGTACATTGAATGACATATCCTACAACTCACGAAGGAACTCTTAAAATTGCAAATGATCCTACCATGCAGCAATGAACCGAAAAGGCCGGTTCAAATTTGCACTACATTGACGTAGATAATGCAAAAGTAACGGACAATGGTCGGACCCAACCTTGTTCAAATGAGATACCACCAAATTCAGAAAGAGACTTGCCCAAGTGTCATTAAACAAAAAATGATCGAGCCATTTTTGAGCCATACCCCTTTTCCAAGTAAAATCATCCCCACGGTAATCAACCTCCAAAAGACCAGTATTAAACACAAAATCCTGAAACTGTTAACTAACACCAGTACCTTGATTTACCCCACCATCCCTCTCCTCAACTTGCAAGATAGAATTAAAGTCGCCACTTAAAAGCCAAGCCTCACCATTTGTAGTCTTGAGAGCAGCCAAACAGTCCCAAACCCCCTACGAGTCATGGCATTAGAACTAGCATAAATCACAGTAAAGAACACCCAACATGAAGCACCTGCGTCCCCAACTCGCCCATGAATAAACTGGTTAGAAATGCTCAAAACCTGAACATCTGTATCTGGATTCCATAACATCCAAATCCAACAGCTAAGGCCACTCGCCTCAACCCTGAACGAATGAGAAAACCCAAGCCATGAAAGCACCCTATCAGCTCGAACCCCACTATTGTGGCTTCATAAGCGCAACCAACTGAGGATGACTGAGCCTGCAAAATTCTTTAAAATGACATCTAAACTCAGGGCTAGCAACCCCTTGGCAATTCCAAAAAAGAAACGTAATCATGGAAATAAAATAGTAAAGGAACAAAAACACCTTACTGACTACCAACATGAGCACCATCACCAACAACACCCCGCTCCATAATGTCCATAGCCACAAGCGGAGCCAAAACATCCTCACGAACTCTCTGAATCGAACCGAAAACCTGAGAAGCAAAAAGCCCATAGTCAACAAAAAAACCAATACCATTAGGAACTAATCCCTGAGGCAGCCAATCAATAATAACTGAAGGTGCAGGAGGCCGGTTTTCCATCCCATTGCGCAACTTCAACCCCGATCAAGCATTCTCCCCGATAACCTTACGCGAGCCATTATGCTTACTACCATTTTGTGCCAATATTTGCCTTCGTTTCTCATTCACAGCATCCAAAATAGCAATTGCAACATGATTCCTCACAACGTTTGAAACCTAATGAGTAACAACTTGTGGCGACTGAGCACCCCTGGATGAAACAACCTGAATGGACTCTAGAATACACCTCACTTGGGGTATTCTCAGACACCTCCTGGAGAACTCACTTACTTGAACCCGAACGACCACGCTTGACCTGACCTTGAAAAGTATTATCCACCCTGACAGCGACAACACCTCTACGAGAAATATCACCTTGAGAATGTGAACCAGCTGTACAGGCAATAAGACCAGCTCCATTATTGCCATATCCCACAAGAGGATCAACCAAATCCTCATCAGATTTGTCAATATACAAGGCCCTAAACCGTGAACCGCCAATAGTACTCATACCAGCCGAGCCTCCTTTGTTCGATGTCGAAAATTTACGAGGCTTACGACGTCGATTTTTAGTAATCAACCAAAATACATACTCTGCAACAGACGAATTAACAGCTTGCCTCACCTCCGATGCAACATTAGCAGTCCTAGCAGGAACTTCTCGACCATTCTCATTGTCCTTCAAATCAGCACACAACTCCATTGAATGGCCATACAGACTACACTTAAAACAAATATGTTGGAGACCCTTGTATTCAAAATGGAAAAGAGTACCATCAATCCTCACTCCCGAAATGATAGGCTACTTCAAGTTAACCATAACTGCGAGTCTCGCAAAACACCCACAATCCTCCACGTGCGTGTTGTAATCAATCTTCACAACCTTACCAATCACCCCAACAATGTAACAAAATAAAGACTTCGAATAGTAACGATAAGGAAGACCTGGGATTCTAACCCACACCATAATCTACAACGGAAAGGACTCTAAAGTGGAAAACTTACGGCTCCACAACTAGACCTTGAGATAACTACCAAAAATCGTCCAGAGACCACCGGTAAGCAACTGCTCATAATCATACTCATTCAAAAAATAACCAGATAGTAATCATTCGCCAAATCCACAACCTGGAACAAACCGTGGGGCTGCCATAGGACCATAATATGCGATATGAGGGTTTTTTATCCAATGGAACGAACAAGGAGACGAACAATAAGACACCGCCTCATACTATGATCAATTCGCTCATGAAATCTCCCAGAAATTGCCACCGAAAGATACGGGCTGCTCTAATCAATAGACACATCCCCAACTTCTACCACAATATCATCCAGACTCGGCGGCACAACCACCTCTTTACCTGAACCCGATAGAACACCAGCATATGACTTGGCTATGAGTTGCACCTCTGACTCCACAGCCTGGCTATCAACAACAACGGAACCCTCTATAACCTTATTTTCAAACGACGGACCATCAACTTCCATAACCCCACCCATATCAGAAGCCAACTGACCATGCTCAACCTTGCCCTTCTTAGCCAACTGTAAATAATCATCCTAAAGCGAAGACCTAGGTCTCTCCAACCGTAGAAACTGATCAAAATCAAACTCGTCGACCTTTCCCTCATCCATCCCCACCCCACTAGTACTAGCAACAACATGAGAGTCAGGGTCTGCCAGCAGAGCCAAATTCTCCGGTGGCCAATAAGTAGCCACACAATTAAGATTATCCGATATAACACGAGGAAATGAAAACACGCCTAGGGTTAAGTTCAATCTATATTTGAGCAAAGTAGGAAACGAAATAAGTGTTCAAACTATACATTTTTTCCCTAAATTATTTTTTGGACAAAGTAGGTACCTAAAATATTTTTTGGATAAAGTTGACGCTTAAAAAAATTTGTTAACCAATCAAAATGTGACATGTGGCAAGCTTTTTAAATTTATGATTTTTTTTCATTTTTTAAAATAAATCACTAATTTCTAAACAACTCCAAAATCCCTAAATTTCAAACAAAACACTAAAATCCTAAATCTATAATGTCAAACCTAATTTAATATCATATTATCATCGTTGTTGTCTATTGTCATCGTTGACCACCCCTCCGTCACCGAACTCAAATAGTTGACCATTTTCCTTGTCGTCGCCCTAAATCCCTAAATTCTCAAAAATCCTTAAATCTCTAATTCCAAATCTCTAAATAATAATTCTCAAAAACCATTATCACTACTTACCACCACTATGACCCCTCTATCATCGGAATCCACAAGTCATTTGTCCATATACCCTCTGTTGCTCGTGCCACGGGTCGACAATCCCCTAAAGGTTTTCAGTTTTAGTTTTCTTTTTAAAATTTAGGGATTTATGACATTTATGAAAATTTGGAGATGTTATGCGTTTTTGTTAAATTAATAAATATAGTTTTTCTTTAAAATAAAAATAAATGAAATTAAAAATAAGACCACATGTAAAGTAATGATTGGGTGTCATAAATTTTTAACAGGCGTTGACAGTTTGATCCTAAAATGGCTACGAAAAGAAAAGTTAGACACATATTCTGCTTAAAAAAATGCTTTAGACACTTATCTCAGAAAAAAAATGTTTGGGCATATATTTTTGTAGTCAAACCTTTTTTAACTTTTCCCTTTATATGTGGTAGAACATGATTGAGTCACACTATTATTTGTTTATCGAAAGCATCCAAAAGCTAAAATGACATTGAATTGAAAGTTGAGGGATCAAACTGATCTAAACAATAGTAAAACGACCAAAATGGAAAATCACTAAAACATAGGGGCTAAAATATTTAGGTATAATGTCAAAAAATACCCCTAACGTTTCACTGGATAATCACTTTGACCTATATTCTTTTTTGAAGCACTTTAACCTTTAACGTTTTATTTTGGATCAAAATGACCATTTGTGGATGAAAATTGTTATTCAACTAAGGATAAATAACTTGATATGACTTGATAAAATGGCATGTAAGCACAAAATATTTTTATATTTTATATAATTTTATAAAATTGTTTTTTTACTGATGCATAATTCTTTCAAATCAACAATTTTATCTATATGACACTGCTATGTCATTGTGCACTATCATGTAGGTTTGTCACATCATTTTAAACAATTTTCCGTTAATTGAGTAACAATTTTCATCCGTGAAGGGGCCATTTTGACCTAGAATGAATGTTGAGGGTTAAAATGCTTCAAATAAAAGAGGGACAAAAATAATTATTTAGTCAAATGTTGGGGGGCATTTTTTGGCATTATGCCAAATATGTATTAAGCCTTTTATTTTTTGAAGTATTAAAATAAAAAAATTAACTGAAATCTGTTACTTTTATTGAATGAGGATATATCTAAAATTGCAATGAAAATAACCTAGTAAACAAAAAATACCTAATCTGGACATATATGTCATTGGGCCATTACCCTCTTCCCAAAAGACATGACTGATAGAGGTGAAGCGCCACCTTTCCTATATCCCAAGACCCCCCTTTCCCTTTTTGATATGGGATTAATGTCCTCGCCTCTTCCTAGGCGTGACATTCCCCCCACTCATCACGAATCAACCACGCTCGTGATGGGCCAATTGTCACGGTTGTCCACCCTACCTACCTTGATCACGGGCAATCGACGTGAAACCGGGCAGTCAAAGGGTCGCTTCAATACTACTTGTCATGGGGCTATGACCCTTTTCCCAAAAGACATGTCTGATAGGATGTGCAGTGTCACCGTTTATATATCCCAAGACCTCCCTTTTCCTTTATGATGTGTGATTAATGCCCCCACCTCTTCTCAAGCGTGACATATTCTTATAACAATTGAAACAAGAAAAGTAGTGTCTCGAGATCATAACATGTAGGGTTTAGTGTTCGATCTAGTCGAGTCAAAAACATTCGAGTTAGTCGAGTTTACAAGTCTTATTTTGTGATTCAATTTCATTTGATTTTTTTAATCGAGTTGAGTTTTCGAGTTTCTGTACAAATTTAATTGTAATTATTTTTAATGTTATAATACAAATTGATTCCAATTTAAATGGCTTTCTATATACATATATGATATACATATATATATACACACACACACACACTTCTTCATATTTTCACATGTGATATGCATAATATATCGAACATAATTGAGAGACTCGACTCGAACTTGAAAACTGATCAACTAATTACTAAAAATTTCGAGTTATTCAAATTTTCATTTTATAACTCAAACTTTATTTGAAATTTTTTCGAGTCGAGTCAAGTTTATGAAATTACGAGTCAAGTCAAAACGAGTGAGGTTTTTTCATGTCGAGTCGAGCCAAATAATTAAGTTTTGTCGAGTGAAGTCAAGTTTTGCTCACCCTTAATAACATGAGCATACAAGAAAAAAAAATAAAAACTTAACCCAAAGATTGGAAACAAAAGATAGATACAAACATCACCTAAGATCGACGATGAAAGGTAAAACCATTAACAAACAACATAAAATGCATATTAAATAAGGTGAATATTTGATAAACTATCGGTGTAAATATTTTTTTACACAAAGCATGCCTATTTTTAAGCCAAAATTTAAAATTTTAACTATAGAACCTTAACACTCTAACCCAAAACCTAAACTCTAAACCCTAAATGCTAACCATAAACCCTAAATTCTAAACCCTACTACATAAACTCATAACCTTTAAACCCTAACCTAAAACCCTAACCCCCTAAATAACTCTACTTGTGGAAACTTTGTTTTCCACCACTAGTGTATAGGATAAAAATCCATCACAATAAGGCATTTTGACAACATAGTCATTACCAAAATTAAATCACGAGCAAGAAATAGTGATTATGAGTGCGTATCTAAATCTAGTTCGAGTGTCCAAAAGAGCGCTATCTTAATTAGTCGTGGCGACGTCAAATCCAACCCTGACAGAAAATTAAATGAAAGAGCGACCAAACAACCGATAAAGAAAACAAGCGTGCCAAAAGACAGATGAAAACGTACCAAGCGATAGAGTAAACTAAAGTGTGCCACAAGAGCACAATTATTTATTAAAAAGTAAAAAAAAAACAAAAAAAATAAGGCAAACAAAGGGAAATAGGAAAACTAAAAAAAGATGGATCCCAACAGTTAGCGACCAACACCAAAAGCTGGAGCCCTTGCCGACAAGCAAATAAAAAGAGAAAAACAAAAGAAGAAAATGACGACACCAAGGCTAGAGAAAAAACTATTACACAAAAAGTTTGTTCTGTTACATTGTAGGTGCTTTAGGGTCGGTTGTTCGGATCGACTACAATACTAGTGAAGCCAATAGAGGCCGGTTCACCTGACTTGCGGTTGCTATTGACTTGGAAAAACCACTAAAGTCTGGGTTGCTTATCGATGGTCGGTCAGAACCTATTGAATACGAAGGTCTTTCTGTTATCTGTTATGGATGTGGGAAGTACGATCATTCGAAAGAGCTTTGTGGCATTGAGGTAGCTAAGGCGAAAGAGGTAGTGTTACCTACAAACGAAGCTGGAGAGAAAGAACTCTATGGGCCGTGGATGCAAGTGACAAATAGAAGACGGGGTGCTCAAAACCAAAGATAGGTCACATCCAAGGGACTCCCAGCGACAACCTTGCCTAATTCTAGGCCTGGCTCTTAGTTTTCAATTTTGGTGAATGCGGAGGAAGCACATGAGACAAATACCACTTCGCAAGAGAAGAAGGATACGCTGCCGGCCTCAAAATCTAGGGGTCAGGAGTCCATTTTGACTCGTGTGAGGTTGAATTCTACAGAACATGTTTGAACTAGCAAGCAAGGAGCAAAACAAGAGTCTCATAAGGAATCCCTCCAGATAAAGTAATCTTGAATAAGGGTACTAATGCTAGGTACTCGTCTGCTTCATTGAAGGCTCCCTATGTTGGCTCTAAGGATGTAGCCTCGACCACACGAGTGGCCCAGGTTGAGTCGTCTCTAAACAAGGAAAATCACATGGCAATTAGAATATTTGAGGACGGTTCTCGTCTGACCCTAAAAGAGAGAAATGGTAGGGTTCTCCCTCTTTCCATCACCAGTGCTAGCTCGAAGAACCAAAATAAGTCCAAGGTTGTGTTGAAGGGGGTGTCTCGCAAAGGAGTTAAATCGAAAAAGAAGGATGAGGCTATCTCTTTTAAGCCCCCATTAGCCGAGCTTGTGGAAGTTTTATCGTCTGAACTTGACAAGGCTAAAGCAGATTTATCTGAATCGATTGTAGGCGATCCAGCCAAAATGGATGCCATTGGGGGCGTGGTTCAGTGGCAGGATAACACTATTTTCGACTCGGCCAGGGGTGCCAACATGCAGGTCTGACGGTTTCCATGTTCTCTCTATTTTTTTAATCTTTTTAATGGTTAAGTTAATTTTATGGAATGCGCAAGGTGCCCTTGGCACTGAATTTAACCATTATTTCAAGCTCTTTGCGCGGTTAAAGAAGCTAGATATTTTTGTGGTTATGGAGCCACATATCAGTGGTGCTAAGGTTGACTCTTTTATTAGGCATTCTGGTTTTTGTTCTTCGTACCGTGTTGAGGCTATAAGCTTTTCAGGTGGGATTTGGGATTTGTGGCGACAAGGCTTGGCAATAGATGTGATTGCGGTTTCAAATCAATTTGTTCATGGTTTTGTTTCTATTCCTGTTGAAAAGTGGAGTTTCTTTTTCACATTTGTCTACGCTAGCCCGGTGCATGTTCGTTGGCGGGCTCTTTGGGGATCAGTTATTAGCTCTTTTTCTTGGGGATGGTTGGCTGTGGGCACTAGGCGGTGAATTTAATGTTATTGCCAGTGCTTCTAAGCGAGATGGTGGATCCCAACAGCGCAATAAGGTATGCTCCTTGTTCATAGATTTCATGTTTAAATCATGTCTTTTGGATATGGGCTTTAATGGTTTTGAGTTTACCTGGAAAAGAGGGGATTTGTCATAGACACTGGACCAATTGCAATAGTGATTGGTACAATTTGTTTCCAAACTCGGAGGTTTTACATTTACAAAGATTAGGGTCGGACCATTGCGCGATCTTACTCGAAACTAATCGTGGCGGTCAAGGCCCTTTTACTGGACCCTTTCACTTCTTGGCAGCTTGGAATTCACACCCGCAGTTTCAATGCTTCCTTCAAGAGGTATAGGATGGGAGTAATGCTATGAAGGAGAACATTTTAAACTTTTATAAGGAAATTCGTGTGTGGAACGAGAATGTCTTTGGCCATATTGGTAAAAGGAAGGCGCTTCTACTTGCTCGTATTAGGGGCATAGAAAAGGCTTTGGGAAAGTCTGATTCTTTGTTTCTTTCGCAACTTGAGGCAGAGCTAAAAATGAGTTGAATGTTGTTCTTGAACAGGAAGAGGTTCTCTGGCATCAAAAATCTCGTGCTTCTTGGATAGAAAATGGCGACCGTAACACTTCCTACTTTCATAAAAATACTATGGCATGTCGACAAGGCAATTTTGTACGGATGATACAGATGAATGATGGTTCTTGGAGTGATGAACAGCACGCCCTCAAATCATATGCCCGTGCGTTTTTTAGAGGGCTGTTCACGAGTGAGCCACGATAGTAGCATGCTTCATCGTATTCTAGAGCGTTCAAGCAGTTTAGTGGAGTTGAGATTCGCACCTTGTTAGCACCCATGTCCTTTGAAGAGGTGCAACAAGTTGTTTTTCAAATGGCCCCAATGAAAGCTTCTGACTGGGATGGTCTACCAGTGTGTTTTTATCAGAATCAATGGTCTATAGTTGGTAATTCGGTTTACGAGTTGGTTAGACGAGCTTTTGAGGAAGGCGTGATTGAGAAGTGGGTAAATAAAATGCCGCTTGTCCTAATTCTGAAGGTGAATAACCCAACCAACATCACATAGTTCTGGCCTATTAGTTTATGTAACGTATGTTACAAGGTTATTACAAAAAATGTTGTTGATCGCATTAAGTCATTCCTACCTAGTTGGATTTCCTCTACCCAATCTAGTTTTATGCCGAGAAGGAACATAACTGATAACATAATATTGGCACAGGAGGTGATGCACTCGGTGTCTCATAAAACGGGTAAAAAGGATGGATGTATATAAAGGTGGACCTTGAAAAAGCATACGATAGACTCGAATGAGATTTTCTCGAGGAAACTCTTTTGCTTACTAGTATGCCACAAGATTTTATCTCATTTATCATGACTTGTGTACGTTCTGTGTCGACTCAAATTGTGTGGAAAAGAGATCTATCAAAAGCCTTTCAGCCAACCCTAGGTATTCGAGTAGGCGATCCGTTGTCCCCGTACCACTTTTTCTTGTGCATGGAGCGACTCTCCCAAGATATTTTTCGGAGGATTGATGATGGCTAGTGGAAGCTGATACATTTATCTAATGGGGGGCCTGGCTTATCACACATATTCTTCGCTGATGATCTCATTCTATTTACAGAAGCATCTTGGGATCATATGTCAGTTGTAAAAGAGGTATTGGATGATTTTTGTAATATTTCTGGTCATCGTGTAAGTTCGCAAAAGACTCAAGTTTTGTTCTCCAAAATTGTGGATGATAATTTGAGACTAGGAGTGGCGTAGGCTTTGTGGTTTGAGGTGGTCGAGGACCTGGGTAAGTATTTGGGTGTTCCACTTCTTCACACCAGGGTAAATAAGGCGACATACTCTTATCTCATTAATAATATTCAGCGAAGACTACCAGGATGGGTTGCCCAATCGCTTTCTTTGGCTAGCGGAATAACTTTGGAAAAATCTATTCTTTAGTCTATTCATGTCTACATTATGCAATCATCTTGGCTTCTGAAAGGTTTGCGTGAGGAAATTGAGAAACTTATTCGACGCTTTGTGTGGGGAGGGTCGGATGGTAAAAATGGCACTACTCTGGTAAAGTTGGATGTGTTTCAAGGTGCTTTGGACAAATGAGGGCTTGGTCTTCAAAATATACATCAACAGAATAAAGCGTTCATGTTAAAGATATGGTTTTAGCTTGTGTCTGATGATGAAAGATAATGGGTACATGTTTTAAAACATAAATACAAATGGAAAGGGCAACTTCCATCTTTGCTACAGTCAATGAATTACTCCCGGTAATGGAAGGGATTGATTAATGTTTGGGATGATCTTCGAAGAAGTATCATTTGGAATATTCACGATGGCACATGTGCGGATTTCTAGAAGGATAATTGGTTAAACTTGGATGGTCCCTTAGGAGATTTATGCTTACTGATCGTGCCTACTAATTCAACCAAAGTGGTACATTATATGGATAGTTCTGGGGAGTGGGATTGAAGCCATTTGCGATCGCTACTTCTTGATTTTGTATGGAAATGGGAGGATTTGCGTGCTTTCTCTTGTAGATCAACTTATGAAGTATTAGATTGGATGGAGTCGGTAGGTCCAAAATAGCAATGGAAGGTTCTCTGATCTCTTAAATTCCCCCAAAGGGTGCGTGTGTTTTTGTGGTTGGCGATGCGTGAGGGGTTACTCACGAATGTCGAATGGGTACGTCGCCATATGACCCAAGTGAGTGTTTGCAGTGTTTGCAAAGGTGGGGTGGAGGATGTTTGTCATGTGCTACGGGATTGTCTGAGAGCGAAATCAGTTTGGACCGCACTGTTGCCTCAGAATTCCCTTGAAAGCTTCATGGTTCAATCGGTACGAGACTTGATTACCTCCAACTTGTGTGCTTTAGAGTTCCATGGAGACATAAATACAAGCTAGTCTGTTCTTTTTGAAGTGGTTTGTTGGCAACTATGGAAGAAACGATGCAGTTTGCTGCTAGATGATTCATATGTGGAGCGGGTCGACTTCATTCCTCTCTGTGTGCAGCTTGTGAAAGAGTTTGAGGCTGCGGTTACTTGGTCTGAGCCATTGGGTACAACTTTAAGCATTGATCCGCCTTGCTGGTCGGTCGAGGGTAGGCTGGATTAAAGTTAACACATATGCTGTAGTTGACGGTCGCGATGGGTCAGTTGCGATAGGTGGGGTGTTCTGTGACAGTGCCAAAGATTGGGTGTTTGGTTTTCCCGAAGTCTTGGTATTTGCTCGATTTTGTTGGCAGAATTGTGGGCTATACATGACGGTCTTCACCATGCTTGGAGACTTGGGTATTAAAGGGTGGAACTAGAGTCCGATAATCTCGAAGCAACTTGGATTTTATCTCAGTCATCGCAAGCTCTACAGTCGCATTCCCTGGTTTCGTCTATATTTTCTCTAGTGGTTCATCCATAGGTTGTTGAGATTCACCATGTTCATCGACAGTCCAACGGAGCTGCTAATTGTTTGGCTCGAATAAGTCGAGGAGCTCCGGTCGGGGGCCTACTATTCCCTGAACCACCCTTTGAAGCCACACAACCTTACTTCATGATTCTCGTGCTTAGCTAGCTGCTTTAGTTTAGTATTACCAAAATAAAGTATTAAAATGAGATCATATATATATATATATATATATATATATATATATATATATATATACTAGTTTCAATGACATGTGTCATGCATGTGATATTATTGGGTTAAAAATATAGTAGAAGTCCTTGTAAATGTAATACATCCAAAAGTTTATTTTAGTCCATCTACTATAAAACAAAACATTTTACTCATTGTATTATAATTAAAAGTTCATTTTAATCCATTTACTATAAAAGGAACATTTTAGTCCTTATACGTTTAAAAAGTTAACATTTTTATCCTTAATTCACGAGTTTTATGCGTTGCAGCAAGGTAATCTTTCAGTTACCTCTTACTATACTCAATTGAAAATACTTTGGGATGAAATATCCAATTTAAGGTCGTTGAGTTCTTGTTCAACATTTAAGTATAGGACCAAGATTTTGCGATGAGGTTTGTTAGGGATTTAAGTGATAATTTCTCGATTCAAAAATCCCAAATTCTAATGACAAAGCCTCTGCCCTCTATTAATGAAATCATTGCCATTGTTGTTCAGCATGAAAGAACTTTTTCTAATGTTCTTAGTAATGAAACTAATCTTCTTTTGATAGATAAATTTCATGCTATTAAGTTTGGGGATAGAGAAGATAGGCAAGATGTAACCTCTTCGTCTCGGTCCGGACGCTTGACCGATCCGAGTGGGCTATACGGGGATAACCGAGATGAAACCCGTTAAGGCTCCACTTCGGTTACCAGCCCTAGGAAAATTTTTTCATTTATTATCTTATCTAGAATGCATTTATTAAACTTAAGCGGAAGCCCAACAACAAACAAGGCCTAAGCCCAACCCTTGAAACCCTTTAGAGATGTCAAAAGCCCAAATACATGCCTGTGTTTCGAAACAGTCAGAGCCCGTTTCAAAACACGAGCTCCAATTTTAAAAGCCAGACACCCGTTTCGAAATGCATCCACCCCGTTTTGGAACAGGGTCCCATTTTGCCTAGCCGTTTCGATACCCGTTTCGAAACAGGCAATTCCAGTAGCCAAAGAGTTTCGAAACTGGTTTCGAACCAGGGGCTCACAGTAGCCAAAACGCATCGAAACGAGTTTCGATAAGGGGGCCTTGGAACCGCACCCGTTTTGAAACAGGGCAACCCGTTTCGAAACACCTGCACTCTGTGAATTCCAAAACTTAGTTTTAAACATCTCCAAATGATCCCAAACGTCCGAAACGACTCCAAGAAGCGTATTTAACATACAAACACACTCTAAAGGCATACACCCTATAGCAACCATGCTCAAGATACACAAGATATAAGATAGGCATCCATTCAAAGATCATTCAAGGCAACATGCTTACACAAGGTCATACACTTAGGCATTTAAGGTGACAAGATAAACATGGTTTACAAGCAACATGGCGTCCAAGACAAACTAGAAAAACATATGAAAGAAGTCTAAACATGCTCCTAAACAAACCAACTTCAACATACTTCAAAAGCATCACACCACAAATTACATGTTTCATTGCTTGACCATTACATCATAACTAAAATACCCATACTTGTTAGCTAAGCTAACACCACAAAGCACACTTGGAGGCCCCTTCTTGCACTAGCAACCCACGAACTAAGGATCTACATTGTCGAACAAAAGAGAGCGTAAGCATAAAGCTTAGTGAGGGTAAGCTCTTTAAAAACAAACCTCGACAATGCAGGGTCCAAGCACAAGCACAACAAGGTAAATGCATGTCCTTACCTTCAATCCACAAGAGCCAAAATGTCAATGATGCATGAACATAAATTCACAATATGTCATGCTCAACAAGCTCAATCCACATCATATGTAAACACATATATTAATCCAAATAGGAATCACATTCCATATCATATTGATACACATATCAACTCATATTGGCACCTAGCTATGACTCGAATACGCGGATAAACACATTGGAACTCACATCTAACACAACCATTACCTTACGGTGGGATTACACTCATCACCGTTCTCGCGGAGGGGATTCCACTCATCCTCACGCCCCGTCGATGGGATTACACTCATCATCGACTAATATATATAAGAAGGTTTTCCGGGCGAACCCGTACTCCATCTTGATGACTACCATCATCAAGACCACGCGCGCATTTGACTATCGTGTGCACACTAACATCCTAATGATCGATCATTTGTACTCAAGCATACTAGTGCCAACATTAAACAAAATCCACAACATCTCATATCACTTTCGTGCTTAGCACGTACTCACCATGATCACAATCATGAACAATCCACATGCATATCACAATACATCGATATCATGCCTCATCATATATGTATAACACATTTATGCACAACCATCACCAACACAAATTATCATGAGGCATAAACAATAATTAAAGAGTGCAACCAAAGTCTTTAATTAAAGCTTAGGATCAGGCTACCACTCTAATCCTAACTCTAGGTGGGTCTACCAAGCCCAACCTAGTCCACATGCTTGAACCAAATACTTAAAACCATTTTGAAAACATTAAACCACTCACCTTCACTTCCAAGCTCAACTACCAAGCAACCAAGACCCTAAAGCTTCCGGATTCACTCCCGATGCTTCACCAATACAAGTCCTTGTCTCTAAACAACTCAACACAATCCAAACAACCTCAAATCAGCTCATACAACGATGTAGCAAACTCGGAATACTATTCAAGCATCAAACACAAGAATTCAAACCATAAACAACCCCCAAAACAACAAACCCGAACAGCCACCAAACCCTAACTAAAACTCATGATTTCAACACATTTAACACTTCCAAATGATTCCAAAACAACCCTTAACTAACATACTAACATTAGCCTTCCATTTCTAACATAAAACACACCCAAAATCCATTCCAAAACCCTTAAACCCCCCTCATTAAACCCAAATCCGGGAATGTTTATAAAACCAAGTAAAAATCACATACGTTGGACCATTTGGGTTGCTAATAACATAAATACTAACAAGGAATCAAAAACTTCAACATAGAACAACAAAGTTTGGATTTTTAATTTAAAAGCTCAAAAACTCAAAACACAAAATCATGGATGAAAATGAAAACCAATTGTACTTTCAAAGAGAGGAAGATGGGGATGTATTTACCTTTCAAAGCCGAGCCAAAATGAGGATGCTAGGTAATGGAATAGTAAAAGGGGGAGGGGAGAGCTTCTTGTCGTTAAAATGGTGGAAAGGGGGGAGTGAAGAAGATGACTAGGAAGCTATTTTAATAAAAGGAGGAATTTAAATTGAAAGTTGAGTTATTTACAGGATTGCCATTAATGAGATGACAATCTCACTAACATTTAAAATCCATGGAAATTGATTTCCAAATCAATTTGAGTCCAACATATAATATTTGTTTTGAAGACCCGTGGCCCCAAATAATAATATATTATTATTTTAATTAAAGAACCGAGACTCAAAATATTATTTAAATATTATTTTCAACCGACCCCTAAACCCGAGTGTTACACAAGATCTTAGAACTGGTAGTGCCAATGTATCAAAAAAGTTCTATTCTAGTGTTTCTAAAAAGCCTATTTGTGTCTTCTGTGGTCTTTAAGGCCACACCATTGACAAATGTTATAGGAAACATGGTTTTCTTCCATGTTGGGTTATGTGGTGATCGATTCCTTCAACCGTTCTTGCTCGCCAAGTGGTGGAGAAGTGGAATTTTGGGTGATAGAGGTGTGGAAGCTAAAAAGAATAAAGACAAGATGATTTATAGTAGCTCAACCTTCTAACCAAGGTCTACATCCACTACCTTAGATTCCTACTAAGGATTTCCAATCAATCCACTATTGATTCATCCCCTTTTCTAGGCTTAGAAGGAAACCCTTACAAACCGATCAAGCTTTCTACCCAAAGCCTTGATCAAACCCTCTTTACAAAGAGATAAAAAATAAGCAAACTCAAATCCCTCTAATAGGTATTTGTTTGAACAATTAATCTCTCACCCAATCCTAAAACACTTGAGCAAATATGACAATTTTAGCTCACTAGTGTTTGTCTATACAAAAAATTGACAGTTTAGTACTAAGACATATTCTTGATCATATTATGTTTGACAAATGAAGCATTAGCCTTCTCTTGATGCTTGGAGGTCTCTTTTATACTCCTTCTTGAGTTTGTAGCCGTTACTAGCCGTTGGGGTTGAATTGAAGTCGTTGGAGACTTTATTTCCTATATTAAATGCAGTTCTGGAGCCTTCCGTATCGATACACGAGGACCCATATCGGTACGCCTTTCTTTAGAAACTACATGTTGGCTCTTGCCAGCCTAAGCGTATCGATACACTTGAGGGAGTATCGGTACAATATGTCATTTAAAAGACCGTTGGGAAATAACCGTTGGGGTTGTTAAAACAGGGATCGGTACGCTTAAGGGGCGTACCAAAATGATCCCTATCTATATCGATACGGTCTCACCTGTATCGTACGTGTTTTGGCATATTCAAAACTTGGGCAAAAGGGTATCGATACGGGGTATACCGTATCGGTACGAGCTTGCTGAAAAGTCAAGTTTGACTATTATAAAGCATTAAAAACTTTGCCAAAAACCTTTTAAAATTCCTCAAACTTATTTTTCAAGTTGTTTGGACTTAAAGACATGTTTTAAATTCTTTTCAAATTAGTCCAAAACATTTTTCAATTATTATATCAAAACATTAGTTCTACACTCCAAATTATAGTCATAGGAACCAACAACCTACTAAACTAAATCAGGTTGGTTTGCATGAGGATAGTGAGTTTGTTCAAAATGCCCCTAAGTCTCATGGTTAGAATGTTCAGAGTGTTCAAAGTGTTTCTTTCACTAAGGAACAATATGAGGGTTTACTCAATCTGTTGCAAGAACGAGGCCCTGCTCAGACCTCTGTTGCTCATCCTTCTATTCAAACTTCTAGAGTGGACATGTTAAATTCTGCATTTGATCTTTCTTCAGCTCAGAGTCAGGTATTATCCTTAACTGTTTTAATTCTTTTCAAAGTTCAGTAACTCCTTGGATCCTAGATTCAGGAGCTACTGACCATGTTGTTAGTTCCTTGTCATATTTTACAAATGATGTTAGTGTTAATGATAAATTTGTTAAGCTTCCTAATGGTGAATTAGTCAAATTTTCTCATATTGGTAATGTTCAAATTTCTTCTGATCTTGTTCTATTTAATGTGTTGCATATACCTTTCTTTAAGTTTAATTTAGTTTCAGTTTCACAGGTAACTAAGTGTGCTGATATTTGCTTAATTTTTAATTCTGATTCTTGTTTTATTTAGGAAATCAAGACTTGGAAGAGGATTGGTTTAGCTAAGTCTGTTGCTGGCCTGTATCAGCTTGATGTTAGTGATTCTATTTTTCATTTTCAGTCTTCTGTTTCATGTAATGCTTTTGTTAGTACTTCTAGTTCTGATCTTTGGCATATTAGATTAGGACATCCTTCCAAACAAAGGATGAGATACTTTTGTTTGTTAAATCCTGTCATTCAGTGAGTTCTAGTTCTGATAATCATTGTGATATATGTCATTTGTCTAAGCATAAAAGATTGTCTTTTTTAGTAAGTTCTTCATGTTCTGAAAATAATTTTGACTTGGTACATGTTGATGTTTGGGGTCCCTTCCTTGTTGCAAGCATTTATGGTCATTTTTATTTTTTAACTATTGTAGATGATAGGAGTAGATTCTTATGGATTTATCCTATGAAATATAAGTCTAAAGTTAGGAGTATAATTGATTTCTTTTATCAAATGGTCAATACTCAGTTTTCTACTAAAATGGAGTGCATAAGATCAGATAATGCTAGGAAATTTGACATGACTAATTTTTATAATGCTAAAGGAATAATTCACCAAAACTCATGCGTTTACACACCCCAACAAAACAATGTTGTTGAAAGGAAGCATCAACACTTACTAAATGTTGCTAGATCCTTAAGGTTACAAGCAGATTTACCATTAATGTTTTGGACTAATTGTGTTTTACATGCTGCCTCTTTAATTAACATCACTCCCATTCCTGTTTTAAATAATAAAACACCATTTGATATGTTATATAGCAAAATGCCTAATATTGAACTCTTAAGATCATTTGGTTGTCTTGTATATGCTAGTTTTCTTCCAAAACCTAGAACTAAACTTCATGTTCGAGCAATAAAATGTGTGTTCATTGGTTTTCCTAGAAACATCAAAGGTTATAGGTTATATGATCTTAATAATAATACCATTTTTCTATCCATGGATGTGTCTTTTTCATAAAATATTTTTCTTTTTAAGGAAGATAGGTTAGTTATGGATACTGTTGTTTTACCACAGTGCCAAAATACTGTTTTTGTAGATCCTTTTAATAAGGTTAAACAACAGAACAAAGTTCAAGGTCCAAACGTTAATAACCCTAATAATAAAACTACTACTAAAACTTATGAACCTCAATTCTTAGAAGGTCATATTTCTCAAGATTCAACACAAAATGTTTCTCTAGTATCTATTCCAGAACCTTCTGGTTCTTTGGATAGACCCTCTGATTCTTCAAAAAGACAACTCACTGCTCCTACACGCCCAACAATGAATAAGCAGCTGCCTCCACATCTTAGAGACTATCATGTCTCTTTGCCAAAGCCAAGAACTTATCCTCACTCTATTGCTCAAGTAATATCTTACCAGAATCTTTCTCCTACATACATGTCCTATGTATGTACTGCTGAAATTCTTACTGAACCTAAAAATTACAGTCAAGCTATTAAGCATGAATGTTGGAAAGCTTCCATGAATAAGAAAATATTATCATTAGAGAGAAATCAGACTTGGGATCTTGTCCCACTTCCTCTTAGAAAACTAGCTATATGATGCAAATGAGTTTATAAAACAAAATTAAAATATGATGGTAGTCTAGAAAGGTACAAAGCTAGGTTAGTTGCAAAAGGGTACACCCAACAACTTGGAATTGATTACCTTAATACTTTTAGTCCTGTGGAAAAATTAACCACTGCCAGATTAATTCTTGCTCTTGCTGCTGCTCAAAACTGGTTTTTACATCAACTTGATATAAATAATATTTTTTGCATGGTTATTTGGATAAGGAAGTGTACATGCAATTGCCCCTGGTTTTACTCCTTCTCCTGGTCTGGTTTGTAAATTAAAAAAGAGTCTTTATGGTTTGAAGCAAGCTAGTCGTCAAAGGAATGAAAGGTTAACTTCAGTTTTATCAGAACAGGGTTTTAGGCAATCTTCTTCAGATTTTTCTCTTTTTACTAAAGGAGAAGGGTCTGACTTTATTGCTTTAGTCATTTATGTAGATGATATAATTCTTGTTGGACCCAATATAACTTTCATAAATTCTATTAAGAGTTATCTCCATGATACTTTTAGAATAAAGGACTTAGGCAACTTGAAATTCTTTCTTGGTCTTGAAGTTTCTAGGAACAATGAAGGTATAAATCTATGTTAGAGGAAATATACTTTGGATCTGTTGGAGGATTCTGATTTTTCTAATTCTAAACCAGTGTCAACACCAATGGTTCCAAATAAAACCTTCTCTAAAGATGATGGTGAACCTTTAACTGATATAACTTCTTATAGAAGAATCATTGGTAAACTTTTGTATTTAACTAATACAAGGCATGATATCATTTTTGTTGTTCAACAATTGTCTCAGTTCATGTCTGCATCTACCAATTTACATTTGGCTCCTGTTCATAGGGTTCTTAGATATCTTAAGGCCATACTTGGTCAGGGATTATTCTTTCCTTCCTCTAATCAGCTAAAGTTAAATGTCTTCTCTGATTCAGATTGGGCTTCCTGTTATGACTCTAGACGTTCTACAACTGGTTTTTGTATATTTCTTGGTTCAACTCTTATCTCTTGGAAGTCTAAGAAGCAACAAACAGTGCCAAGATCTTCCAACGAAGTTGAATATCGTGCTTTGGCCGCAACTGTTTGTGAAATTCAATGGCTTAATTATTTACTTAATGACTTACATATTAAATTTTCTTCAGCTAATCTCTATTGTGACAACCTTTCTGCTATTAAACCTGCAGAAAATCCGATACAACATGAACGTACTAAGCATATAGAGATCGATTGTCACATAATTCAAGAGAAGGTTCACAGTGGGATCATCACATTGCTGCCCATTTCAAGTCAGAATCAACTCGCTGATTGTTTCAAAAAAGCTCTACCTGTGTCAGTTTTTCATATTTCAATTTTCAAGTTGGGCATTCAAAACTTGTATGCTCCAACTTGAGGGGTATTAGGAGGTTATTGTCCAGCTGGTTAGAGTTTGCTAAGGGAAGTTAGGAGTGTTAAAGAGTGATAGGTGTCAAAACACCTTTAATTATTTTTGTATATAATAAACCTTTTATTTTAAGTTAAGGATATCAGGAAACTTTATCGTTTTGATTCCTCTATCCGCTCTTTTCCTAACCCTAGAATCAAGAAATCTCAGATTCAAGAAGTCTAATAGTAATTCTTGCATGCAGTTCTTCAGTTATAAGAACAACTTCGTTATCATTTGGGATTTGGAATTGTAGTTTCCATGGATTAGTGCGTGCCATTTGTCTTACTGATTTAGTGCTGATTGAGACATGATTTTTGCTGAGGCTGAAGTTTGTAGATGGTTAATGTTCTCTCAGTCTCCTTTTTAACCTGATTATATCATCAATGATCTAAGCAATATATTTGTATACAGATGCCATTTTCCTAGTTTTTATTTTGGTATATGGCTTTGCTTGCTAGTTTGTACATCTTAATCTATTTAGTTCATTAAAATGAATAGTTGGTTTATGATTTTGTTTTCATAATTGAATGTTGGAATGTGTCTTCTGTCAATAACTTTGAGTTTTAGGACAATGCTAATGCTTGGATGATTCCTCTTTAAAAGCTTTATTCTTTCTAATGTTGCTGCTCGGACATAGGTAGGTGTTTCCTTCAGTAAGTTGAACGAAACAGAGCCTCACCGTAGGTACATTTGCTCGATGATAAAATGTAAAGGATCCTTAGTCGCGAGGATTGCTTGATGAAATGTCAGAAAGCATTTTTTTCCTTTTTCCATTTGGAAATAACAATATACAAGGAGGCAACTTAATTGGATATTGCTAAACGTTTCTATAGATGGTGGAATTTCTTGAGTTCAATGTTAGCAGCAACAGTGCTTTGCAAGGATCACTGCCTACACTACTATTGCTGTTGAAGCCATTGCCAGGTTTCAGGTATTGTTTAAATGGTGTATTGGTTTAATTCTTCTGTACTTTTATGAATCCATTCTACCCTTTTTATGGTATTTTTGTATGAATATAATTAGTTCTGGCTTAGAACTTTGATGCTGGAATTGGTAATTATGCTCACCAGTTTACATAAGAAAAGCTAAAACTAGTTTGGTTGTATTTGCTGCTAGGTCTTTGGTTAAGAAATAAGAACCAATGTATTTTTACACATTGCAGCTATGTTAAGATCGAATAGGCTCCTATGTAGTTAATTTGCAATCTGTGATTTTGCTTTATAACTTGTCATGAAGAGAAAACAAATGGCAAAAAGAAATTAAGCTAAATTTCGAAATTTAAATGAAGATGAGTTTGGTCAGCATCAGAGACGACTTCACCTAACCCTACTCTAATTATTTTATGATTGCACAAATTTTCTTCTATATATACTGTTATTGCAATTAAAGATGTTTTTTTTCTTTTTCTGTTCAGTTTACATGAAAACTCTGCTTTCGTATATAAGATCTAAGTCAAGGTTCTCATGCTATCTTGATAACAATCCAAAGAAATTTGACCATTTAGCCATAGTTGCAGCTGTGGTAGGAACAAAGGAAGGTTTAGCTTTGAATCATTTGGCGTTCAAATTAGTTTTATACACATAATCTATGTTTAATATTTTACACTTTAATCACAGTGACATCTTTTGCATTTAATAGATGACTAGAGTGGAGCACCCACCCTTTTCGTGTTACCTTACTATTGCTAAAAACCTGATTCAGTTTTGTCATGTTTTAAAATGTATTGATCTTCATATTTACGTCTGTTTAATGATCAATAATGAAAGAAAAAAAGTTTGAAATGGTGGAATTTCTGTCCAAAGATTTCTGATGTCGGCTTTATTTTATTTCCATGAATGATAAAGCTTGTTTGAGAAATTCGAGTAAGAAATATAAGCTTGTTTGAGTTTTGTCTTGCCTTTATTGTTTCATTTTAGCAACATTTGTCTTCCATATTCTTAAAGAAAACTGCACTTGGTTGCTCCTGACACTGTTGTTTCTTGCCAAGATGTGTAAATTTGTTTATTAGCTTTGTTCTATTTTTTACAAGTTTCCAAATATTATCACTTCAAGCTTGCATTTCTTGTCTGGCTTCAACTTACATCTACTGAAGTAAGTTTAAAATCTTATTTGTATATTCATTTATGCCAAAATCTAAGGTAATGAACGTGCTGAGTTTCTTCTTTTTGAATTATCTTTTTCTTGTATTTTTTTAGTTTTTAATGACATTGATGATGCAGGTTTGATGTGGCATTTTGTAAAAATATTATGCTCTTATTTATTGGTTATTACTATTCTATTTTTTTTAATTATTAAGTTATTAGAGCTAAAAATGATTTATAGTTTTAAGAATTTTGTTAATAATAGTTGATGAGCTGTTTCTTTTGCTTGTTTGTTTAGGTTTCAGTTTACTACAGGGATGTGTCGAGTGGAGGGAGAGTGGTTTCGGTTTGATCCCAAGTTACAACTGAAGCTCCTGCAAAAGTTGTGAAGGAATCCAAGAAGAATGAAGGTGTTGTGGTTAACAAGTTCAAGCCAAAAGAGCCTTATATTGGCTGAGCAAGTTTTACAACTTTAGTTCTTTTTTCTTGATTTTAGTAATTAAGAACAAAAAAACTGTATGTATAGGTTGATTTGTGGATTTGAATATGTGCTTAACCTATTTCTTTTGAATAGTGACTAATGCATTTTAGATTATTAATAACATAATATGCTTTTAATTTGAGTTTTTTTTTGAAAACAAAGTTTTATTCGCGGCGTTTGTAAATAAAAACACCACTAAAGAGCATGCTTTTTTGCAGCGTTTGTGTCTACAAACGCCACTACAGAACAGAATTGTAACACCCCCTTCCCGGTCTGGTCGAGAACCGGGTCGGAAGGTGAAATCGATGATCAATATAGAAGTCGGTGCAATAAAATTTTATTTTATTATTAACATTTTCAACCATATCATACAACAAATCGTCACAATCAAATAACTAATTCCAAATTACCGATATAAGCAGTGAATAACCATTCAAGGATTTAATCGCAATCATTATAAGTTTTAGGGACCAAATTGTAAATTCGATAATTTAGAGGTTCTTCAATGCAATGGATTTTACCAGATTGGAATTCACAACATTATTAACACACCTATAAAATTTCATACCATTTGGAGACCCCTATCTCATTCAATTTAACCTTTCAATATTCAGTGACTAAACTGTGAACCTTTCAAACTGTTTAATATGCCTTTAACTAACTTAACTAACCCCGTATCGAAACACCCTAGGACTGTTTCGAAACGGGTGAACGATGGTCAACTCCTATTGACCTTACCCTTTAGACCGTATCGATACGAGCATGCCCTATATCGAAACGGGTTGACCTCCTTTGACTTTGACTTTAACCCGTTTCGATACGCTATAAACCCGTATCGAAACGAAGGACTCCAGAGACCAAATATTTCGAAATGACCATGGACCGTTCTGATACACCCTATTACTCAGACCAAACTGTGCTTACCCGTATCGAAACGCCATCTCCTATTTCGATACAGCCTGACCTGTAATGACAAATTTTTGCTGGTATTTATTCAATTTGACCTATCGAACAATGTCCAAATGCAACGAAACTTTATGCACAATATTTTAATGGTATAAAATACTAACATGCCAAATTTTATTACCATATGAATACGTTTACTACGTTTTTACCATTTTGAGCTAGGTATGCAATTTTCATCCATTTTAAACTAACCAAAAAGGCCATTTAGGGCCATTAGCCATATTACAACTTAGGCATTACACCAACATAACAAAATGGGCATAAATAACTAGTTCAACTACTTTGCCACCTTCCTAGGAGTTTATAAGTAAAAAACACATTACTTGAGGCTTGTAGTGACTTGTCTCGCCTTTGTAATCTGATCTTCCGATACACAATCTTTCAACCTGAAAAATGAATGAGATGAGACACGTTAGGCATACATTGCCTAGTGAGGTAGTCGTAAACAATATATATATATAATCTCATGCTCATCAAATTCAATGCTATGCATCAGTATACAATGTTCAACATGTTCATTTCATCATTAATCCTTGGATTGAATCAAAATAATGGATACGTAAACAATATGATTAATAATAATATATATATAATCTCATGCTCATCAAATTCAATGCTATACATCAATATACAATGTTCAACATATTCATTTCATCATTAATCCTTGGATTGAATCAAGATAATGGACACATGAATTCCTACGCCTCGCGAAATCAATGAATGGTCCAATCCTTCCGCCTCGCCAATATGACCAATATCAATACACATCCCTCCGCCTCGCCAAATCAATATAGGCCGTAGCCTTAGAATCGTAGTCCACCCGTACACTGATCTTATGAATTCTATGGTATCCCAATTGTATCCAATGTCTTTTCAAATCCAAGGTTCCAATGTTCATATCCATTTCAATAATCAATGATTTCAATATTATCGATAGCCAATGAGTGTTATAATTAATGTTTCATGGTTCAATGCCAATGACAATAATCGATGATTTCTTAGCAATGTTTTCATCTCAATATCTATACAATGACAATGTTCAATGTTGATACTAATAACTATGGCCGATGTTCAATGACAAACTTACCGACACTTACCAAGGTGTCCGATTAACCATCCAATGCAATTTCTTCAATAACAATGTTAGCGATGTAATCTAAAATATCTATATATATAATCTCATGCTCATCAAATTCAATGCTATGAATCAATATACAATGTTCAACATGTTCATTTCATCATTAATCCTTGGATTGAATCAAGATAATGGATATGCGAATTCCTACACCTCGCCAAATCAATGAATGGTCCAATCCCTCCGCCTCGCCAAATCAATATAGGTTGTAGCCTTAGAACCGTAGTCCACCCGTACACTGAGCTCATGAATTCTATGGCATGCAAATTGTATCCAATGTCTATTCAAATCCAATGTTCCAATGTTCATATCCATTTCAATAATCAATGAGTATTCCGATGACCAATGATTTCAATATCATCGATAGCCAATGAGTGTAATAATCAATGTTTCATGGTTCAATGCCAATGACGATAATCGATGATTTCTTAGCAATGTTTTCATCTCAATATCTATACAATGACAATGTTCAATGTCGATACTAAAAACTATCACTGATGTTAAATGACAAACTTACCGACACTTACCAAGGTGTCCGATTAATCATCCAATGCAATTTCTTCAACAACAATGTTAGCGATGTAATCTAAAATTCTCAAATAATGATTCGAAAAGGCCTTCGCCTAAACCCGAGACTCTGACTACACTCACCTTGACAGTCCGAAGCTTTCAAGGCTCTCGGATAACAATCCCCTTGTTCCTAGCTTGAGATGGAGACGGTGAAACCTCTTTCTCCACTTCTTGAGCTAGAAAACCAATAGAAAACTATTAGGATTGATATTTCGATATCAAAATCAATACAACGATATCAAAATCGATATTCGACTTCAATATAAACATTAACGATGAAATATCCATGGATGGTCAAAACCCTAACTTGAGATTAAACTCAATATATCCATGGAATCCATTAACCGATTGAGGATTATGGCTTACTCGATTGATAGCAACGTTTCAATATCGATAAAACGAAGAAAAAGTGAAGTTCACAACTTCCTCCAATGGAGTTGCTTGCTTCAAGGAAGAAGATGAAGAAGATGAAGGTGTTTGCTTCAATTCTTGGGTAAATTCTATTTCTCTATTTCCTTTTTGTTTTATCATTATAATTTAGCTATTTAGCTTTCCTTCAATTGAAGGAAAACTCTCCCGATAACCCACGTAGGCAAAGTTTTTATTAAGGAGGGGCTAATCGCAAGATTAGTTTCTCAACTCACACCATACTACAAATTTTACTCCCTAATTTACAAATTCTCCAATTTAGTCACCATTTGGGTTTCTAAATTATTCGATAGAGTCTGGTGATGATATTTTAGCTCGATTAGGGTCCGATATCAATAATTAACTAGCCGATACAATATTTAAACTTCATAAATATAGGATTTCCGATCACCGGAACTTAATTCCGACTAGACCGGATTTCAGGGTGTTACAACTCTCCCCCCTTTAAGAAAAATTCGTCCTCGAATTTTTACCTGAACTGAAGAGATGTGGATATTGTTGTCTCATGGTCTCTTCACGTTCCCATGTAGCTTCCTCAACGGCGTGGCTCCTTTAGAGCACTTTAACTAACGGTACAGTTTTGTTGCAAAGTCTCTTGACTTCTTCAGCAATAATTTGAACTGGTTCTTCCTCGTAGGACAGATTTGGCCGAAGTTCCACAGACTCAGGCTCCACAATGTGCGAAGGATTAGAATGATACTTCTGAAGCATCGATACATGAAAAACATCGTGGATCTTACTCAATTTTGAGGGTAACAATAGTCGATATGCTACGGAGCCAGTTATTTCAATAACTTCAAAGGGTCCAATGAATCGAGGACTCAATTTTCCCTTTTTGCCAAATCTTAAAACCTTATTCCACGGTGATACTTTGAGGAAGGCTTTCTCACCAACTTCATACTCAATATCTCTTCTCTTAAGATCAGCATAAGCCTTTTGTCGATCAAAAGCAGGCTTTAAACGATCATGGATAATAGTGACCCGCTCTTCAGTCTCTCGAAGCAAGTCAGAGCCTAACATCTTGCCCTCGCCAAGCTCCGACCAACACAATGGAGTTCTACATCGCCTACCATACAATGCTTCATACGGGGCCATTTGGATTGATGCTTGGTAACTATTATTGTAGGCGAATTCAACAAGGGGTTGAAACTTCTCCCAAGTTCCACCAAAGACAATAATGCATGCTTGAAGTATGTCTTCCAAGATCTGTATAGAAAGATTCAATAACGGTGCAAGTTTTTAAGATTTCAATGGACAGATTTTTCGATAATGTACTTGGATTACCCTTTCTGACTGACCGTCAGATTGAGGGTGGAAGGCTGTGCTAAGATTAACTCTGGTGCCTAGAGCTCCTTGTAAGATTCTCCAAAATCGAGATGCAAATTGAGGATCTCGATCAAAGATAATAGACTTAGGTACTCTGTGGAGTCAAATTACTTTCTTGATATACAAATAAGCTAGTTTAGGAAGACTGTAGTCCATTCTAATCGGTATGAAATGAGCTGACTTTGTGAATCGATCTATAATGACCCATATAGCATCATGCTTCGCAAGAGTTAATGGTAGACCACTAACAAAATCCATAGTGATCCTTTCCCATTTCCATTTCGGTGGATCAATTGGTTGCAATAATCCAGTAGGAGCACAATGTTCTGCCTTAACACGTTGGCACGTGAGACATTTGGAAATAAAATCAACTATGGCCTGCTTCATGCCTAGCCACCAATAGAGTTCACGTAAGTCTTTGTACATTTTCACAGACCCGGGGTGAACAGAAAAAGAACTCGAATGAGCTTCAGAAAGGATATCGGTGTGAAGAGATTCATCATTAGGTACACAAACTCGGTCATGAAAACACAAGAGTCCTTTAGAGTTAATTCTGAAGTTGGGGTTATCCGATAGCTTAGAGACAATGGTTGAAGTTCAGGATCTTGCTTTTGCAAATCCTTGATTCGTAAAACGATGGTAGATTGAACTTGAAGTTTAGCTACAAGACAATGATGCTTCCAAAGTCGGAAGTGAGCGTTAATTGCTCGAGGGGCTACAATATAACAATATTACGACAAGTCCATGTACTTCACAATACATATAACTTCTAGTTCAGTGTCAGTGCTTACTAGGCGAAGGTTTGCGGCTGAGTGCATCAGTTACAACGTTGGCCTTTCCCGGATGGTAATTGATGACCAGATCGTAATCTTTAAGGAGTTCCATCCACCTCCGTTGCCGAAGGTTCAACTCTTTTTGAGTCAATAAATACTTAAGGCTTTTATGGTCAGTGAAAATATAACATTTCTCTCCGTAGAGATAATATCTCCAGATTTTCAATGCGAAGACAACTACAACCAATTAAAGGTTGTGGGTGGGATAGTTCATTTCATGTGGCTTAAGTTGCATCGAAGCATAAACGATGACTTTTCCTTCTTGCATTAGTACACATCCTAACCCGAGATACGACGCATCACTGTAAACTGTGTAGTCCTTTCCGGACTCGGGTTGGGTCAGGAATGGTGCATGAGTCAACACTTGTTTCAACTGATCAAAACTTCGTTGGTGAACTCCAATCCAAACAAAATGAGCTTCTTTCTTCAATAATTTGGTTAAAGGAGTGACTATCATATAAAATCCTTTTATGAATCTGCGATAATAGCCAGCAAGCCCAATGAAGCTTCTGACTTCACCAATGTTCTTCGGTGGATGCCAATCTACAATGGCTTGGATTTTCTTCGGGTCTACTTGAATACCTGAAGCCGACATGATATGCCCCAGAAAGGTACCTTCGGTGAGCAAGAACTCACACTTAGAGAACTTCGCGTACAACTGCTTCCATTTCAAGGTCTGAAGCACTATACAAAGATGATCTCGATGTTCCGCTTTATTTTTGGAATAGATCAATATGTCATCTATAAACACCACTATGAACTTGTCAAGATAGGTTCGAAAGATCTGATTCATCAAATCCATAAAAGCTGCTGGTGCGTTGGTTAACCCAAAGGGTATCACCAAGAATTCGTAGTGTCCAAATCTTGTGCAGAAGGCAATCTTTGGTACATCACACTCCTTAACTCTCATTTGATAATAGTGTTGAGTTGATCGATTGAATGATCAAGACCAAGAGGGGGTGAATTGAGATTTTAAAACTTTGTGGGAGTGAATGCACAATTTAAAATGAAGAAAAAGGATTTTAGAGTGGTAGAAGTTCCAAATGAACTCTACATCCACTACCTTAGCTACCACTAAGGATTTGCAACAATTCACTATTTGTTCTTCCCCTTTTCAAGGCTTAGGAGGTAACCTTTACACAACTGGTCAAATTTTCTACCCAAAATTTGACCAAACCCTCACAAATGAACAAAGAAGAAATTGGACAAGAAGTATATCTCTCAAATACAATTTTGTCCCTTGAAGTACAACACTCAACCCAAATTTGAAGATAAAATAAGAATTGGATACAACTCAATTTGGGAATTACAAGAGATTGGAAAATAGGCACACTTGAGGTTGGATTTTTGCTTGAATGTTTGTCTTTAATGCAATAGTTGTTGCTGGTCTTCAAAGAGCTTCAATTTATACCTTATCTATCAATTCTAGCCGCTTGGGTGGTTAGGTAATTGAATAGGGCCGTTGGGACCCTCTCTTTCCACCATAAATGCACTTCTGCAGCTATCTGTATCGGTACACGGGGAGCTGTTTCGATACCTGTCTCAAAAAAGAAAGAGCCATTGTACATAATAAAGAGGGGGTATCGAAACACACGTAGGCGTATCGGTACGAGACAGGGAGTGTATCGAAACGGATAAGACCGTATCGATACCTTTTTCTCAACTTAACTCACTAGAAGTTTCCATTTCGATACAAGGGTTTACCGTATCGATACGGGTCAACTGCCATTTTAAATGTTGGTTACCTAACAATTGACACCAACGGTCGAAAGCATTTAAAACAATTCAAATTAAAAATTCAATTAAAATTGTATCGATATGGGTGAAGCCGTATCGTTACACCATTCAAAATCCTTCATTTTTACAGAGGGGTATATCGATACAAATGCAATCTGTTTCGATACGCTGTTTCGATACGGTGAGGGGCGTATCAAAACGCGTCTTTCCAGTAGCCAACTTTGTAAAAATGGTATCGATACGGCTGGAAGCGTATCGATACACCTGGACGGTTTTCAACACTTTGGCCTTGGAACACTTAGAGAATATTTGGAGTTTGAGTTTTTCAAATTAGTTTTAAAGTGTTGGTGATTTAAAACTTATTAAGGGGACTTAGAAATCAATTTCAAGTTTTCAATTTGACCCTTATCAATTTAATTATATCAAAACCAAACATAGGTTTTACAATCTCTCCCTTTTTGATATAACAAAACCAAAACTTGAAAATTTTGACACTTTGAAAAACTTTGCAAAATTAACCCCCCTTAATATGAGCTAGGTAACTTTTAAGTTAAAAATCAAAATTTTTAAGTGTTGTGAGCTTCCCTCTCCCCCTTTTTGTTACATCAAAAATAATTGAGAAAATGTAAAGTGCATAAACATAGGCAAAATGTATAAATAGGCAAGCAACATAATTATCATTAAGTTCAAATAAAGCATAACATCAACTTAAAAATCCAAAACAACAGAAAATCAAAGCATATGTTTAAAATAAAGTAAACTTAATCCTAAAAACATAAAGTAAAGGTGCATAAATAAAATATCCTAGATGACATGCATGGAATGCAAAAAGAGGCTACTATGCATCATCATCGCCTTCTTCATCATCTTCATCTTCATCCACAATTGGATCATCATTCCTCATGCTATTACGCCACTCATCATGGAAAGTGGTGAGAGAGATATTCATAGAATTGTGATCGCTTTCAAGAGAGGTGAGGCGATTCTCCACATTCGTCATGCGTTCTTCAAGGCTTGTGAAACGAGTATCAATCGTGGTAAACCCCGAAGCCATATCCGTATGCAATCTCGTGAATTGCTCATTGAGGAAAGTCATTAGAGCATCCATGGAAGGTGGAAGAGGAGGAGCTTGAGGAACTTGTTCAACTTGTGGATTAACAAATTGTTCCGCGGCCTCAGTAGGTAGCTTGGATAGACATAACCAATTACCATTAAAATAATGGAACTTACCCCTTGAGAGAGAGCGTTCATCGATGGGATCGGTGAGGGGAGATGGGTAGTCATGCGAGCAATCAATCTTCTTTTGTAGGAAGAAGTAGCTTAGGGTCGTACCATAGGTGAAGGAAGTGACAAGGATGGTGTGGCGATGTTGCACAAGATAAACGATCTCCGCAAACATGATAAGAGCAAGGTTCGGACGTTGTCTCTCATGGAAGCATCGAATCTAAAAGTCATCCACTTGACGGATGGTAGAGTACTTCCCTCCGGAGGGCCTAAACCACCAAGAGACCATCAAATGGAGGATCCGATCTTGAGCGTTTAGGGCGGTGACGGATCCAATAAGAACATGGCCAAGAGCATTCTCATCGTCAATGTCTTCATACTCCAACTTAAAGACCTCACAAATAGATTTGACATCTATAGTGATTTTCTTACCCATAAGATAGGAATTAACCGCGGTAACAACCCCATCACGATTAGCACAACATTTGGAATTAGCATAAAAGATTAAAACCAAAATACGAAAATAAAACTCGGGATTGGAGAGAAAATCCATAAACTTCCATTGTTGGAGCAAAGGTAGATAAGCAAACTTGAATCGCTCCGAGTAAAGAAAAGGAATAGAGATTACCCTTTCCGAACGGATCTTGTAGTTTTGAAATTGACGAAAATAGGTGAGAGCTCCTTGGGATTGAAAAGAGTGTTGATATATTTGAGTGATATTCAGACGAGCACTCTCTCCAGTATTGGATGATTCGCCGGTTTCATTAAGACATGTTCTCTTCCTGGAAGGTGTCATGAACTAGAAAACAAATGTATGCAGTAAGATCACTTCATTCAACTCATTGAAAAATCAAAAATCATGGTAAAAAAATTTTAAAGCAAAATTTTGAAAGGAGATTTTAAAATAAAGTTTGGTAAAGAAGACAAACAAAATTTAAAAACAAAAAACAAACAAAAAAATTGAAAACGGAAAAAAAGAAAAGGGTTTTACCTTGATAGTGATTAGAGAAGAATGGAAGAAAAGCCTAGCACCAAATTGATGAAAAAGCCTTAGAGCTTTGCTTGATTTGAAACCCTCTTGATGTTTTTGAGTTGTGGTGTGAAAATACGATGGAGGAAGAGGCTATTTATAGGCTGAAAACGGCTAGGGTTTTTAGGGTTTTAAGGAATTTTAATTTTGGTAAAAGTTGAACACTTTAAATGCAAAATTAAAGCAGTCTGTGCAAACGCGTATCGATACGCCCGAGGGTGTATCGATACGGGGGTAAAAACGTAATTCCCATAAAAATGCCCATTGAAGGATCGTATCGAAACGGATGCAATCCATATCGAAACGATTGCAGCTTGTATCGAAACGGGTTTAACCGTATCGATACCCGTTTAAGGCAAAATGAAGTATGGGAAACTAATGAAGTACTTGTATCGATACGCGTAGGGCCGTATCGATACCCTAAGCCAAGAACTACATTTTAGGCCTTAAAAACAACCAAAAGCTCGATTCTAATACATACTAAAGGCATGAAAAAGATGAATGAACAGTTCTAAGCATATTTTAACAGAAACATACTCCCCCTAGCTATAGGCATGGATATTTTCAAGAGTTACAACGCACAAACATGCAATTTCACAAGATCAAGCAATTTTAAGCACAAAAGAGGTCCTAACAGGTCAAGATAGTCTAGTTAGACCTAAATCTCTCCTAAGGGACCAAAAACGCTCTTTGTCTAAAGGTTTTGTAAAGATGTCCGCTAATTGATTCAAGGTGTCAACATACTCTATAACAACATCTTCTTTAAGGACATGATCTCTAATGAAATGATGCCTTATTTCTATGTGTTTGGTTCTAGAGTGTTGGATGGGATTTTTTGTCAAACATATAGCACTAGTGTTATCACACTTAAGGGGTATGGTTTCAACTTTAATACCATAATCTAAGAGTTGTTACTTCATCCAAAGGACTTGAGCACAAAACTCCCTAAGGATATGTACTCAGCTTCGGTGGTAGATAAGGCTACACTATTTTGTTTCTTAGAGAACCAAGATATGAGCATACTACCTAGGAATTGACAAGTTCCCGAAGTACTCTTCCTATCAATTTTACACCCCCCATAATCCGCATCCGAATAAGCATGAAGGTTGAAGGTGGAGTCTCTAGGGTACCAAAGACCTAAACAAGGAGTATCTCTAAGGTACCTAAATAATCTCTTAACGGCAATAAGGTGAGACTCTCTAGGACTAGCTTGAAACCTAGCACACAAGCAAACACTAAACAAGATATCTGGTCTACTTGCGGTAAGGTAAAGCAATGATCCAATCGTAGAACTGTAAATCTTAGAGTCAACACACTTACCTCCTTCATCTTTGTCAAGCTTTGTAGATGAGCTCATAGGTGTGGCTTAAGGCTTTGCATTCTCCAAGCCAAACTTCTTGATTGTATCCTTGATGTACTTTGCTTGATTGATGAAGGTGCCGTCATTACTTTGTTTGATTTGGAGTCCCAAAAAGAATGAGAGCTCCCCCATCATGCTCATCTCGAATTCACCTTGCATTAGCTTAGCAAATTCTTTGCAATGACATTCGTTAGTAGAACAAAAAATTATATCATCAACATAAATTTGTACTACTAAAATGTCATTTTTATACCTTTTTATGAAAAGTGTAGTGTCCACCTTACCTTTTTCAAAACCTTTTTCAATTACAAAGTTTGAAAGTCTTTTATACCAAGCTCTAGGAGCTTGTTTTAAACCATAAAGAGCTTCAGTGAGTTTGAAAACATGATTTGGAAATTTTGAGTCTTCAAAACCCGGTGGTTGTACCATATACACTTCTTCATTTATAAAACCATTTAAAAATGTGCATTTAACATCCATTTGAAAAAGCTTGAAATCATGATAACATGCATATGCAAGCAACATCCTAATGGCCTCCATTCAAGCTACGGGTGCATAGGTTTCATCAAAATCTATTCCCTCTTCTTGAGTGTTACCTTGTGTTACTAGTCTAGCTTTGTTTCTCACAATGTTACAACTCTCATCTAGTTTGTTCCTAAAGACCCATTTAGTTCCTATAGTAGATTGATTACTAGGCTTATCAACTAATGCCCAAACATTACTTCTCCCAAATTGATTTAACTCTTCTTGCATAGCCAAAATCCAAATATCATCTTTCAATGCTTCTTTTATATTCTTAGACTTTATGCATGAGATAAATGCATCATGATTCATAAGTCTGAGAGAAGATTAAGTGGTTGCCCCCTTGGATGGATCACCCAAAATTTCACCATCTTTGACATAGTTGAACCCCTTGGGTAGCTCACTTCCTTTTCCTTAAGAGCCAAGTTCTTCAAGGCTTCAAGAGGTGGATCTTGTGTGTCCTCTTCTTTTGTTGGAATCTCATCCTCCTTTGAAGTTTATCCTCCATCAAAGGCATTTATGATTGCTACATCATCATCATCACAAGAATCCTTCCTTGGAAGGAGGTTATCATCGAATACAACATGTATAGATTCTTCTACTACTAAAGTTCTTTTGTTAAATACACAATAGGCTTTAGAGGTTAAAGAATATCCTATGAAAATAGCTTCATCACTTTTTGCATCAAATTTACCTAAGTTGTCTTTTCCATTATTTAAAACAAAACACTTGCAACCAAAAGGATGAAAATAACTAATGTTAGGCTTTTTAGATTTTAAAATCTCATAAGGTGTTTTCTTTAAAATTTGCCTAATCATTACTCGGTTTACAATGTAGCAAGCGGTGTTTGTGGCTTCTGCCCAAAAGTATTTAGGTAAATTGTTTTCACAAAGCATGATTCTAGCCATTTCTTGTAAAGTTCTATTTTTCCTCTCAACTACCCCATTTTTTTGAGGAGTTCGAGGAGCCGAAATTTTTTAGCTAATACCATTTTCATTTTAAAACTCTTCAAACCCTAAATTTTGATATTCGGTTCCATGATCACTTCTAATATGAGAAATTCTTAGTTCAAGATCATTTTGGGTTATTTTTGAAAATGTGATGAATTTTTCTAAAGCCTCATCTTTAGTACTTAAAAATAGAACCCAAGTAGATCTAGAAAATCATCAACAAGAACAAATGCATAAGATTTACCACCCAAGCTCATAGTCCTAATTGGCCCAAATAAATCCATATGGATAAGTTGTAAACACCTACTTGTAGAAACATCATTAATGGATTTAAAGGAAGACTTATGTTGTTTACCCTTAGAGCATGGCATCACAAATTTTATCGTTTGAGAACTTAATCTTGGGTAAACCTCTAACTAGATCAAGGGAAACTAATTTTTCTAAAACACTTATGCTAGCATGTCCTAATTTCCTATGCCATAACCATGCATCATTTTCATTTTGAGCTACTAAACATGCATGATATGTATGTATGTCATCTAGAGGAACCATGTAAATGTTACCTATGCGATGACCTATGAGCATGATATTATTAGATTTAATGTCAACAATTTTGCACCCATTTTTATCAAATAAAACATTAAATCCTTTATCACATAATTGGCTTATGCTCAACAAATTATGTTTAAGATAATCGGCATACAAGACATTTTCAATAAGCATAGTAGAGTGATTACCTATGGAGCCAATACCTTTAATGTGGCCATTGGAGTTGTCACCAAATGTCACCACTCCTCAACTTTTTGGCTTTAGATCCACGAATCTACTCTTGTCTCCGGTCATATGCCTCGAGCATTCACTATCAAGGTACCATGAGTTTTGACTTTGTGCTTTGGCCTTGTAGCAATGCTCCCCCTACAAACAAAGATATTAAACTTTTGTTTTTGGTACCCAAATCATTTTGGGTCCACGAGTGTTAGCTCCCAATAACTTGGTTCCCTTAGGAATCCAAGCTGACATAGCAACAATGTTATTAGATTTTACAAGTTCCTTGGGAACCCATACACTCCTAATCCTTTTAGTTCTACTATGTCTAGGAAAGCTACTTTGTTTGTAGTTATTAGTCTTTTTCCTAGGTTGGTTTGTTTTAGAAGATTCACCTATTTCATGCTTCACACTACCAACATTTTTAAAAGACTCTTTGAGTTTGTTAAGCTCACCTAACACCTTTTGGTGTTTACTATTGCATTGAGAAAAAAGATTATTTAGGTCTATATTTTCATCTTGGAAGAATTTAAGTTCATCTTTCAAACCTTGAATCTTTTTCTCAAATTTTAAATTAGCTTGAGAAAGTGAGTCATTTTTATCATTTAATTCCGAAATAATTTTCTTATTACTAATGACCGACTCCTTGTATTTCTCAACTAATTCATCATAGACCTCTTGCAACTCATCATATGCATCATTTAATTCATCATATGTAAAATCTAAAGATGATGAGTTAGAGGTTGCCATGGAGGAATCTTCCTCAAGTGCCACGAGGCAAAGGTTGACCACTTTTTGTTCGTCATCCTTGGATGACTCCTCATCACTCCAAGTAGCAAGCTTGGCTTTGAGCTTCTTCTTCTTCTCAAAGCCCTTCTTCTTGAGTTGAGGGCACTCTGAACATATGTGGTCGGGTTTATTGCACTCGAAGCAAATGATTTGATTCATCGCTTCTTCTTTGTTCTTACCTTTAAAGTCCATCTTTCTTTGAATTTTTCTTCCACGGTTGGAGCTCATGAATCGAGAGAACTTTCTGGCTATCATAGCCAATTCTTCAAGGTCATCCTCCTCACTAGAAGAACTTTCCTCAAGTAATGAAGCTTTGAGAGTTATTCCCATTTTCTTCTTCTTTTCCACCTCTAGCTTCTCTACTCTCTACTCTCTTCTCTTCCTTCTTCTTTTCTTCTTCCCTTCCTTGCTTCATAAACTCATGAGTGAGGAGAGAACCCACTAGCTCATCAAGCTTTAGAGTCTTCAAGTTTTTCGCCTCTATGATGGTGGTTCTCTTCCCATCCCAAGATTTGGGAAGTGAGTAAAGTAGCTTCCGGACAAGCTTGTCTTCCAGAATAGTCTCTCCAAATCCTTTGAGCCCATTGACAATGGTTGAGAAGCGATCAAACATCTTGGAAACTGTTTCGTCGGACTCTATCTTGAAATTCTCATAGCTAAGATTGAGAATTCCAATCTTGGTTTCCTTCACATCATTGGTTTCTTCATATGTGGTCTCAAGAGTATCCCATACTTCCTTGGCACTCTCAATGGATGAGACTTTGGAATAGATGTCGAGTCCAAAGGAGCAAAAGAGCATGTGAAGAGCTTTGTCATTTATTTGAATCTTCTTCATTTCATCTTCACTAATCTCTATCTTTTTCTTAAACACTATCTTCCCTTCATTATCTTGCTTCAATGGAATGTAAGGATCGTCTTCAATGACTTCCCAAACCAAGTAATCATTTGACTTGATGAAGAGGCGCATCCTATTCTTCCAAAAAGGATAGTTGTCACCATTGAAGAATGGTGGCTTTGTGGTGGATTGTGACTCATACATACTTGATCCGGAGGTAGATGCCATGGCTTGATTTTTAGTTGATCACACTCTTCATAGGAACTCCTCTTGTGGTTGTGAATCCTTCAAAGAGGTAGGCTCTGATACTAATTGTTGAGTGAACCGATTGAATGATCAAGACCAAGAGGGGGTGAATTGGGATTTTAAAACTTTATGGGAGTGAATGCACAATTTAAAATGAAGAACAAAGAATTTTAGAGTGGTTCAAGTTCCAAATGAACTCTACATCCACTACCTTAGCTACCACTAAGGATTTGCAACAATTCACTATTTGTTCTTCCCCTTTTCAAGGCTTAGAAGGCAACCTTTACACAACCGATCAAATATTCTACCCAAAATTTGACCAAACCCTCACAAATGAACAAAGAAGAAATTGGACAAGAAGTATATCTCTCAAATACAATTTTGTCCCTTGAAGAACAATACTCAACCCAAATTTGAAGATAAAATAAGAATTGGATACAACTCAATTTGGGAATTACAAGAGATTGGAAAATAGGCACACTTGAGGTTGGATTTTTGCTTGAATGTTTGTCTTTAATGCTTTAGTTGTTGCTGGTCTTCAAAGAGCTTCAATTTATACCTCCTCTATCAATTCTAGTCGTTTGGGTGGTTCGGGAATTGAATAGAGCCGTTGGGACCCTCTCTTTCCACCATAAATACACTTCTACAGCTATCCGTATCGATACACAGGGAGTCATTTCGATACTTGTCTCAAAAAAGAAAGAGTCGTTGTACATAATAAAGAGGGGCTATCGAAACGTACGTAGGCGTATCGGTACGGGACATGGAGCGTATTGAAATGGATAAGATCGTATTGATACCTTTTTCTCAACTTAGCTCACTGGAAGTTTCCGTTTCGATACGAGGGTTTACTGTATCGATATGGGTCAATTGTCATTTTAAATGTTGGTTACCTAACAACTGACACCAACGGTCGAAAGCATTTAAAATAATTCGAATTAAAAATTCAATTAAAACCGTATCAATAAGGGTGAAGCCGTATCGGTACACCATTCAAACTCCTTTAGTTTTACAAGGGGCCTATCGATACATATGTAATCTATTTTGATACGGTGAGGGGCGTATCGGAACGTGTCTTTACATTAGCCAACTTTGTAAAAAAGGTATCGATACGACTGGAAGCGTATCGATACACCTGGACGGTTTTCAACACTTTGGCCTTGGAACACTTAGAGAATATTTGGAGTTTGAGTTTTTCAAATTAGTTTTAAAGTGTTGGTGATTTAAAACTTATTAAGGGGACTTAGAAATCAATTTCAAGTTTTCAATTTGATCCTTATCAATTTAATTATATCAAAATCAAACATAGGTTTTACAAATAGCCCAACCTTAAGTCGATTTTGGAAAACGCAGAGGCATCTTTTATTTGATTGAACAAGTCAACTATCTTAGGCAATCGATATTTATTTTTTATGGTTACTTTATTAAATTGTCGGTAGTCAATACACAATCGCATAGAATCATCTTTCTTCTTAACGAAGAGAATTAGAGCTCCCCAAGGCGAAGAGCTCGGTTGTATGAAACCTTTGTTCAATAAGTCTTGAATCTGAGCCTTTAATTGTTTTAACTCCACAGCTGTCATGCGATATGGTGCAATTGAAACAAGAGTAGTCCCAGGTTGCACCTCGATGCCAAACTCCACTTCACGAGTTGGGGGTAATCCCTGAAGTTCATCAGGAAAGACATCAGGAAACTCACACTCTGTGTCAATGTCTTGTAGTTGTAATTTGCCTTTGGTTTCCAATGTCAGAGAATACAATAATGGATTCCTCGCATTCATCAATACGACATTTTCTTTACCCAAACCTCGAAGATACAATTTTCTTTTACATCAATCTACCCAGGCTTAATGCTCACTAAGCCAATATAAACCTAGGATGACATCAAACTCATAGATCGGTAAAGCCAACAAATTGGACAGAAAAGGAATCCCTTGGATCATTAAGGGATAGTTCTTGCACACTACCCTTATGGTGACACAATCTCCCAGTGGATTGGTTACATAAATTCTCGATGCTATGGGTTCATAAGATATATTATACATCTTAACTACAATAGTGCTTATAAAAGAATGAGTAGAACCATGGTCAATCAATGCATATAAAGGATGCAAATATAACTCAATGGTACCTGCAATAACATCAGGTTCATCCTCTCCTTTCTTGTTGCTCACATGATACATTTGGGCAGGAGCCTTTGAATCTTGCTTATTAAAGGGCTTCCCCGGACCACCTGATCGCCAAAAGTTCCTGATGATCCTTGCTTCGATCCTTTTCCTCGAAAGGATTAAGCAGGAGAAGCAACAATAGTCGGAGTGACAATAGATTTGGTTGCATTCAAAGGGCAATCATGAATAAAGTGACCCTGCTCACCACAGTAGTAACGGGCTCCAGTCTGCTTACGAAATTGACCCACTGGATGCCTATTCTGACAATAGTTGCATAGTGGATGCTGGTTGCCTCGGTTTGAACCTCCAGTGCTATCAACGGACGTTGCTTTAGCAAAAGACTGCGTCATAGACTGAAGTCTCTTGATGCTCCTAAAACGGGTAGGTTGTGGATAGATATTCTGTTTGGGGCCTTGATATTTCCCCTTTGTAACATCCTTCTTTCCGTCCTAGAATTTAACTTATTAAATTATAGTATTTATTATTTCTTTAAAAGAAAATAACTTCACAATTAATCAATTTGTTCAATTTGGTCAATGAATTCCTTTAGTTAGCACTTATTGAATTAAATCGAATTTAAAGAGAAATTGGGTGGTTGAATTTGAAGGGTTGAACCGAATGAGTCAAGAAGATAAATTAGTTGAGCCCTAATTTAATTATAACATGATCAAAGTAAGTGATTTTGTAAGTTAAAATAATTAGAACAAATATGAACAATTTGTGAAATCGAGCCAAATTATGAAAGATTAAAATTAGTTATATCCATGCATGATGACTAAATTAAAGCTAAAACAAAATAAAAATGTTGCATGCTAAAACTTATATTTCTTTGGGCTGCCCTTAGTAAAAAATAATATTAAAAGGATAATGGAGGGAAATTGGGTAAAAAGATAATTCCAATATAGTCCCTAATTTAGGGGTTATGTCCACCTTCTCCCATTTCCCTTGTGTGTACCGTGTATTTAGAGAGAAAAAGAGATAGGAAAGCTTGAGAGAAATTTGAAAATTTTAGCATAAATCAAGAGAAAAAAATGGAGTTTGAAGAGGAGATTAAAAAGGGGATGATAGCTTACATGCATGTGTAAATTCAAGTAAGTGTTGGAAACATTTCTTATTTCTCTTCATGAAATCCTTGTTAATTCAAGTGTTAATTAAAGATTTTAGTTCTGGAAAAATTTGATAATGCTTTCATGTTGGATTAAATAACTTGTTAGAGATAAGTTAGAACCAAGATGTAATTAAAAGTATGAAAGGAATTGGTTTACATAGACAATTTTATGCTTAAACTCAACTTGACTAGTATGCTGTCGAAATCTAGAAATTTGAATGTGTTTTGGTTCAAATTGGAAAATGTTCTGTAGGTGAAAATTATAGATAATCAAAGAAAATATATGGTATAAGTGTTGAGTTGCATGAAAAATGATTTTGAATAGGATAATTTCACTTTAGAACAAGTTGGTCGTGTAATGGAGCAAAACAAGAAATTAGGATTGTTTTGATAGAATTTGAAAAGTTTAAGGGCTTTAAATGTATTGAATTTAGCTTTGAGAGATAAGTTACAATCAGGTGGAAATGAAATAATATTGGTTCTTAACTTGAATTAACCACATAAGGCTTAATTTAGTTGTTAAGTGAAGCACATAGTGAAATAGGACAATTGGACTAAATGGTGAAATCGTAAACTTTAGGGGAGTAAATGGTTTTGTTAAAAAGGACTAAATTGATTAATTAATGCTTATTTGGGATTTATAAACATTAAGGATCAGTAGAAAGTTTGTTTAAGACATTGATTGGAAATTTTGATGAAGAATTCAAAAGCTTGAAGTGAAACCTTAGTAAGCTGTCCAGAAAATCTAAGTCTTGAACAGTCACTTTGAAAATTCACCAAAAATAGAGTATAATGTATTTTGAGATGAAATTTTTATGGTATGAACATTGGAATATCTATTATTATTGAGAGAAAACGGAATTGAATTTCAGTATGTGAGTTAGGAGTTATAATTTAAAGTAGTTAAACAGTGCAAACTATCCAAGACTGTTAAAATGATTTGTGTTTAAGTATTAAATTGTATTAACTCAGAAAAGATAAAAACATGGGGTTTATATGGTTAGAAAACGGAGTGAATTACCTTTCTAAGGGTGTATTCTAATCGAAATTTGAGTTAGTGAGTAAAAAGTTATGGTCAAAATGGTAACTGGTCCTCAAACTATTTAAATGGAAAACAATTTTGAATGTTAAAGTTTGTACTTGTGTCAAAGAGTTAATATGATCAAATTGATCTCTAATATGATTTTTATATGCCTTTGTTTGAGTGTTAAGATCAAGTGTATGAAGAGATCTTGGAGGAAGCAAGTGCTGGACAACCAAGTGGATGGAATAAGGGCATTGTAATCAAGGAACAAGCTTAGTGGAGGATTGTGAGTGTAATTGCTTTAGGTTTAGGACTAGTGTCCTAACTAACCTATTTCTTTTATGTGATTTAATTTGTATGTTATGCATGAATTGGACTTAATTCAAAGCTGGTAATTTATTTTGGAAGGGAAGGAGGCTAAAATAGAAAATGAAGCATGAAATGAATCATTGTTAATACCTTCTTATTGTGTATTTGTGGACTGCCCTTGTGAAACTTAATTGCAATGTTGATATGAGCTTGAAAATGATTGAGATGCTACTGTTTTTCTAATGTATATAAGATGCTTGAATGTGTTATGAGATCAATATGTATTGCTATTGAGTGTGTAAAAGTTCTATATTTTACCCCCTATTTAACCCATATTTCTGCTGCATTCAAGCATAATTCATTGCATTTAGGATAGATTTCATTTATACATCACAATTTTATCAAATGACACAGTTTCTACTAAAATTGATTGCTTTTGCAGGTAGCTACTGTAGCAGATGGAGGGTAGTGGAGAAGCAGATGATGGGCAGTGAAGAAGCAGAGCTCGAACTGGATTGCAGACGAGAAGGACGATGCTGCCATGGCCGCTACCGTGGCAGCCAAGGACGACAACAATGGTGAAGGGAAGAAGTGATGTGGGCCTCGACAGAAAGAGAAAATTAAGTCGTTCTGTCATGGAGCACCCTTATATTTTTCCAAGCCCTAGATCAGAATGAAGGCCAAGCCCAAAGTTCAAGGAAGAAACTCCAAGCAAGAAGGAAGGACGAATTAAAGACACATGCTCTGAAGATTTAGTCTTTAATAGAGTTGTACTTTAGTTTAAACTCGTCATCTTGCCATATTAGAAAACTTGAACCCAAGGCCTATACAAAGGCATGTAATTCGACCTAGAGGAGGATAGATCTTACTCTCTAGCCTTCTTCCCAAAACCCTAGTCGTTTTCCCCTTCTCATCATGTTCTAAACTTCCCCTAGGGCTAAGGGTTGATTTGTAAAGTAGTTGCAAGGGTTGCATTTGTTTTAGGAATTTTTCTTTTCAATAAAATAGACTTCAAGTTTGCTTATTCTGGTTTTCAACATCTTGCAAGAGTATCGGGAGAGCATTGTGAGATTACACATTTACTTAATATCGGGAGAGTTAAGTATACGAAAGGAATAAGTACCGGTTCTCTAGTTTATGGTTGAACTATCTCAGACCTAGGGATAGGACGAGGTTAAGTGGCTAAGGAAGAATTCAACAACATCGGTGTTCATCCTTCGATTCACGCCGGGAGGTATCATCAAAGACGTGTTCATCGACAAAATTGGACCTAAAGATAGGCCAAGGCACATCAAGGATTCTTGCCAAGCTTTAAGTACAGTGTTGTGTGATCGCTGTAGCGACAAACAACAGACTGCTGCCGCGACAGGCGCAACGCCAGAACAGAGATTCCTAGACTTTGCAACACCTACACTATTGAGCAATTCTGTTGAGTGGATCGATTGAATGATTAATACCAAGAGGGGGGTGAATTGGGATTTAAAAACTTTGTGGAGTGAAAGGGCAATTTAAAAATGAAGAACAAAGGATTTTAGAGTGGTTCAAGTTCCAAATGAACTCTACATCCACTATCTTAGCTACCACTAAGGATTTCAACAATTCACTATTTTTTCTTCCCCTTTTCAAGGCTTAGGAGGTAACCTTTACACAACCGGTCAAATTTTCTACCCAAAATTTGACCAAACCCTCACCAATAATCAAAGAAGAAATTGGACAAGAAGTATATCTCTCAAATACAAATTTGTCCCTTAAAATACAACACTCAACCCAAATTTGAAGATAGAATAAGAATTGGATACAACACAATTTGGGAATTACAAGAGATTGGAAATTTAGCACACTTGAGGTTGGATTTTTTCTTGAGCGTTTGTCTTTAATGCAATAGTTGTTGTTGGTCTTCAAAGAGCTTCAATTTATACCTACCTTATCAATTCTAGTCGTTTGGTTGGTTGGGGAATTGAATAGAGCCGCTGGGACCCTCTCTTTCCACCATAAATGCACTTCTGCAGCTATCCGTATCGGTACACGGGGAGCTGTATCGATACCTATCTCAAAAAAGAAAGAGCCGTTGTACATAATAAATAGGGGGTATCGAAACGCACATATGCGTATCGATACGGGACAAGGAGTGTATCGAAATGGATAAGATTGTATCGATACCTTTTTCTCAACTTAGCTCACTGGAAGTTTCCGTTTCGATACGGGTCAACTGCCATTTTAAATTTTGGTTACCTAACAACTGACACCAACGGTCGAAAGCATTTAAAACAATTTGAATTAAAAATTCGATAAAAATCGTATCGATACGGGTGAAGCCGTATCGGTACACCATTCAAACTCTTTCAGTCTTTACAGAAGAGGCATATCGATACAGATTGAATCTGTTTCGATACGGTGTTTCGATACGGTTAAGGGCGTATCGAAACGCATTCTTCCAGTAGCCAACTTTGTAAAAAAGGTATCGATACGGCTGGAAGCGTATCGATACACCTGGACGGTTTTCAATAGTTTGGCCTTGGAACACTTAGAAAATATTTGGAGTTTGAGTTTTTCAAATCAGTTTTATAGTGTTGGTGATTTAAAACTTATTAAGGGACTTGTAAAACAATTTTAAGTTTTTCAATTCGATCCTTAATGATTTAATTATATCAAAATCAAACATAGGTTTCACAATCTCCCCCTTTTTGATATAACAAAACTAAAACTTGAAATTTTTGACACTTTGAAAAACTTTGCAAAACTAACTCCCCCTTAATATGAGCTAGGTAACTTTTAAGTTGAAAATCAAAATATTTAAGTGTTGTGAGCTCCCCTCTCCCCCTTTTTGTTAGATAAAAAATAATTGAGACAAAGTAAAGTGCATAACATAGGCAAAGGTATAAATAGTCAACATAAATATCATTAAGTTCAAAATAAAACATAACATTAACTTAAAAATCCAACAAAACAGAAAATCAAAGCATAGGTTTAAAATAAAGCAAACTTAATCCTAAAAACATGAAACAAATGTGCATAAATAAAAATATCCTAGATGATATGCATGGAATGTAAGGAGAAGCTACTAGGCATCATCATCGCCGTCTTCATCATCTTCATCTTCATCCATAATTGGATCATCATTCCTCATGCTATTACGCCACTCATCATGGAAGGCGGAGAGAGAAATATTCATAGAGTTATGACCGCCTTCAAGAGAGGTGAGACGATTCTCCACGTTCGTCATCCGTGTTTTAATACATATATATAGTGAAATGGGGAGTTGGCCGAATACAAATTTGTGGCTGAAAATTTTCCAATTAAAATTTAAAATTAAAAGTAAACAAAACTACCATTGGGCGATAGTGAATTTCAGCCCCTTGTTTGAGTTGGTGGGCGGCAAGTGATAAGATCACATGCAAAAATTTGCTATTGGTGTTCAAATTTCAAATGAGCACATGTTAATTGTGCTCTTTTTTCTTTAAATTTAATTCTCCACTTTGCCGCACATGGAGAGAAAGAAAATGCTGATTCGGTCTCCACTTTGCCGCACATGGAAAGAAAGAAAATGCTGATTCGGCCTTGGCTGCACACACGATGAAATTCTTGGCTGCCACGTGTGTGAGTCATATGCTCGGTTGCCATGCCCTTTGATGGCCGAACTTGCATGTACCATGCACACATAAGCATGCAACACACGATGAAATTCTTGGCTGCCACGTGTGTGAGTCATATGCTCGGTTGCCATGCCCTTTGATGGTCGAACTTGCATGTACCATGCACACATCTGCTGCACACACACATAATAATAAACACATTAAATCAAAGACATTATAAGTTATATTATACTAAGTCAAAACACACTTAACATATTATATACACACTTAAACACACTAATAAGTAGTATAATCTAAATATGTCACATACCAGCATGCAACACATTATACGTCCTATTATTTAAGGCACAAGTATTATCAAATGATTCATAAATATTAGCACAAGTAAGGAACAGAGCTTCCCTGAAACGTTGCGCTCTAGATCGCGTAATTGGTCCTAAAGGTAAGACCTCCGGATCAACAACATGTGCTGGTGAAGATGTGCTCACATCATCCCCCCTTCTTGAAAAGGATTTTTCCTCAAATCTGTATAATCACCATAAGGGGTTAAGTCAGAAACATTAAATGTGGCACTTACATTGTATTCTCCGGGTAGATCTAACTTGTAGGCGTTGTCATTCACTTTCTCCAACACCTGAAAAGGACCATCTCCCCGCGGTAACAGCTTGGACCACCTTTGGGCCGAAAATCGTTCCTTTCGGAAATGAACCCAAACCCAATCACCAACATCGAAGGTGACTCGCTTCCTTCCTTTGTTTGCATGCCTTTCGTACTGCTGAGTCCTTCGTTCAAGGTTCTCCTTCACCTGTTGATGCAATTTTTTTACGTATTCTGCTTTTGCTTGACCGTCCCTGTTCGTCACCTGTTCCTGTGGCAAAGGCAACATATCTAGAGGCGTAATAGGATTAAAACCATAAAAAACCTCAAATGGTGACATTTTAGTAGCAGAATGTACAACATGGTTATAAGCAGACTCAACATGTGGCAAACAATCTTCCCAAGTCTTAATATTCTTTTTAATGATGGAACGAAGTAAAGTAGATAAAACCCTGTTAACAACCTCAGTTTGTCCATCAGTCTGGGGATGACAAGTAGTAGAAAACATGAGTTTCGTACCTAATTTGCTCCAAAGAGTCCTCCAGAAGTGACTCAAAAACTTCACATCCCTGTCAGAAACAATCGACCTAGGAATACCATGTAAACGTACAACATCCCTAAAGAATAAGTTAGCCACATTAACAACATCATCAGTCTTATGGCAAGCAATAAAATGTGCCATTTTCGAGAACCTATCAACCACAACAAATATACTATCTCTACCTATCCTAGTTCGAGGCAATCCCAAAACAAAATCCATAGATATATTAGTCCAAGGGGAATCAGGAATAGGTAAAGGTAAGTACATACCATGTGGTGAAACCTTCGATTTCGCTTTTCTACAAGTCACACAACGTTCACAATACCTTTCAACATCTCTACGCATCTTCGGCCAAAACAAATGTTCTTTCAAGGTATGTAACGTCTTGGTGACTCCAAAATGACCCATCAATCCACCTTCGTGCGCCTCACGGATCAGAATATCACGCATCGAACCCTGGGGAATGCAAATCCTATTTTCCTTGAAAAGATAGCCATCATGACTGTAAAACTTTCCATCTGCACCTTTCGAACAAGCATTAAACTTATCTCTAAAATCAGGATCATCAGGGTATAAATCACGAATATATGCAAAACCAATCAGATGTGAATCAAGATAACTCAAGAGTGCATACCTACGTGACAATGCATCAGCAACGACATTTTCTTTCCCTTTTTTGTAACGAATGACATAAGGAAAAGATTCTAAGAATTCAACCCACTTAGCATGTCGTTTATTCAATTTATGCTGACCTGTGATGTAACGTAAAGCCTCGTGGTCGGTGTGGATCACAAACTCCTTAGGCAACAAATAATGCTGCCATGTCTCCAATGCCCGAATCAGTGCATACATCTCTTTATCATAAACCGGATAGTTCAATGTAGCACCACTCAACTTCTCACTAAAGTAAGCAACGAGCCTCTTTTCCTGCATCAAAACAGCACCTATACCAATTCCAGAAGCATCACATTCAATTTCAAATGTTTTATCAAAATCAGGTAATGCTAACACAGGTGCTCTAGTCAAACAATCTTTAATTTTCAAAAAGGCATCTTCTTGTTCTTTACCCCATGAGAAGACTGAATTCTTCTTTATAATCCCGGTTAAGGGGGCGGTAATAGAACTGAAGTTAGGACCAAACCGTCGATAAAAACTCGCTAAACCATGAAACGATCTAACCTGAGTAATCGATGTTGGTCGTGGCCATTCCCGAATTGCCTTTATCTTCTCAGGATCAACTTCAACTCCCTGAGAACTAACAATGTAACCAAGAAATGTGAGTTTGTCAGTACAAAATAAACACTTCTCCATGTTACCAAACAATCTTTCTTCTCGCAAAACCTGCAGAACAGCTTGCAAATGTCCTACGTGATCCTGTAAAGACTTGCTATAGATCAAGATATCATCAAAGTATACAACACAAAATTTACCAATGAAAGATCGCATAACATGATTCATCAAACGCATAAAAGTACTAGGTGCATTAGTTAAACCAAAAGGCATTACTAACCATTCGTACAAACCTAGCTTTGTCTTGAAGGCTGTTTTCCACTCATCGTCTTCTCGTATGCGAATATGATGATAGCCGCTCCTTAAGTCAATTTTGGAGAAGATGATGGCTCCGCAAAGCACGTCCAACATGTCATCAAGTCTTGGAATGGGATGACGATACTTAATTGTGATCTGGTTCACAGCTCGACAATCTACGCACATCCTCCAAGAACCATCTTTCTTCGGCACTAACAGCACTGGAACAGCACACGGACTCAAGCTCTCTCGAATGTAACCCTTGTCCATCAATTCAGTAATTTGCCTTTGAAGCTCTTTCGTCTCTTCAGGGTTGGTTCAATAAGCTGGTCGGTTCGAAATAGTAGCACCCGAAATGAAATCAATCTGGTGCTCAATGCCACGAAGAGGTGGCAATCCCTTCGGTGTTTCAGCTGGAAACACGTCCTCAAACTCCTGCAAAAGTGTCAAAATCAGTGAAGGTAGATCAGTAGGAAAATCTGTCAATAAACAATAATCTTTAAACACCAAAATAAGAACAGATTGTAGAGAGGAAAGACATTTCCTGATTTCGCTACTGCTCACATACACAGGCATCTTCTTCTTCTCTTTTGCAGTATCTTTACTCTTTTTCAAGCTTGCCTGATCTTCAAACACTTGACTCGGTGTCAAAGGAGCCAAAGTGATCTTCTTACCTTCATGCATAAAAGAGTAACGATTTGTATAACCATCATGCATTGCCCTTTTATCATACTGCCAAGGGCGTCCCAATAGTAGGTGAGTAGCATCCATGGAAACAACATCACAAAGGACCTTGTCCTTGTAGTTTCCGATCGAAAATGGTACAATAGCCTGTTTGGTCACTTTAAGCTCGCCACAATCATTCAACCATTGTAACTTATATGAATGAGGATGCTTTGTCGTTTTCAGACCTAACCTGTCAACCATCACTGAACTGGCAACATTAGTACAACTACCGCTATCAATAATCACAACACATACCTTGTCTTACACCTTGCATCGTGTGTGAAAGATATTCTCTCGTTGTAGATCATCTGGTACCTGTTGCACATTCAGACTTCTTTTAATAACCAAAAGTTCCATTACCTTACCAGATTCAGGAACCTCTAGGTCGGTCTTGTCTACCTCTTTAGTAGGGACATCATGCACTTCCTCCTCGGAATCTGGCTCAATCTCACCATCATCTCACATCAACATAACCCTCCGGTTAGGACATTGACTAGCAACATGTCCTCTCCCGAGGCATTTGAAACACTGGATATCTCGTGCTTGCTCTTGCGCCACCACTTGATGCTTACCACGCCCATTATCAGCAACGGGGGCCTTTGGTTTGCTGGTTTCGCCTTGCTCATGAATCCGAAGTGGTTGTTGTGGTGCTTGCTTCCTGGAATTGTTAGGAGTATATAATGGATTTGAAAAGGATTTAAAAGAAGGGTTACCTCGATTTGAAGACTTCTTGCGCTGTTGTCGTTCAATCTTTATTGCCATCTGCACCATGTCATCAACCTCGACATAATGCTGTAACTCAACAGCATTGACAATCTCGATGTTCAACCCTGCTAGAAAACGTGCCATGGTAGCTTCTCGATCTTCCTCGATATTTGCACGCATCATAGCCATTTCCATATCCTTGAAATAATCTTCAACACTCCTACTTCCCTGTTTCATGTTTTGCAATTTTTGAAACAAATCACGATGATAGTGAATAGGAACAAACCTTTTACGCATTAGTCGCTTCATCTCGATCCATGTTGCAACTGGGTCATCACCAGTACGTCTACGGCTAAGCAATAACTGGTCCCACCATATCAAGGCATAATCAACAAACTCTGTTGCTGCTAATCGAACCTTCTTCTGTTCCGAGTAATTATAACACTCGAAAATGTGCTCCACTTTGCTTTCCCAAGCCAAGTATGCATCAGGATCTGAACGTCCCTGAAAAGAAGGAATAGCAACCTTAATGTTATTCAAATTATCGTCTACCTGTTGCACACGTCCTTGTCTAGGAGTATACTGCCTCGGTGACCGTTCGACTTCATTTTCGTTCAATACATCATTAACAGAGTTTGATCCTCCGTCAAACCTATCCATCCTCGACTGTAATGGCTCTAAGGCGGTAGCCACTACTCGTTGCATCATTCTCTCTAAGGCTTGCATTTGAGAAATCAGTGGATCCTGTTCAACCGTGTGATCATCGGAACCTGCCATAATCAACAACAAAACAAACAAACAAAAGAAAACACTATTATAGGTTAGTAAAAAAAACAAACAAAAAGGACCTCACAGCACACTCAATCAAAGTCTCGCAGATGTTACTCCAAAGAATAGTGCACTCAAAAATTAACACTCAGCGCTCGTGTTTCACTCGGGAGAATACTTGAATGGCTCTTTTTGTCTCCCCTTCTGTTCTCACAACGCTCAATGCCTTTTTCCCTTACACTTTCTCGTAATCAGCTCTTTAAAGAACTAATCCAACGTCTCGAAACTTGTTACAACGGTGTTGGCTACAAGGAAACAACAGTTAAGGAAACAAAGAAAAAAAAAGGTGACACAAAAAGAAAGGAAATAAGACTGAAAATTAAAGAAAATATGAAAAGGATAATGACACGAAAAAAAGGAACCAAAAGATGAAAAATGAAGAGTTTAGAGAACCTTACTGCGAAGACGTGCTTACAACCTTCCTATTACCGAACAAACAAGCATAGTTCACTTCGGTTGATTTCCGAGCACATCAAAGTTACATAACAAACTCGTACAAATTTCATCATATACAATAGGAACACAACAATAATAATACATACATATATAAACACTTTCGAATTTAAAATGTTTTTTTTTATATTCGAATATGTTTTTATTTCAAATCTGTTTTTTTGTTCGAATTTGTTTTTTTTTGTTCGAATTTGTTTTTTTTGTTCGAATCTGTTTTTTTGCTCGAATCTGTTTTTGTTTTTTTTATATTCGAATGCTGAATTTTTTTTGTTTAATTTGAATGCTTTTTTTTTCTTCTTTTTTTGACTCGAATGTGCAGAAACTTACAAAGAATCCAACAACCTGGCTCTGATACCACATAATAAGGGTCAGTTTGCCGAAACGGACCATCCTCGTTTGTTACGGATCTAGGAGTGTTGTAGGCACGTTCCTGCAATAAAAACAACAAGGAAACAACAAAAATTATACGGCATATTTATTTTAAATAGGGACTTAAAGATGAACAAAATAAAAATAATATAGAGTAATATGATAATTTTGGCGTTTTGGAAAGGACTTCAACGATGGTGAAGAAGGCTTTAAAAACGTCCGATGTTGGAAACGCTAAACTCGAAAGAACCTGCACAATCTACTGATCAAACCCGAATCGAATTTGTTTAACGTCGAAAAGACTTGGACCCGCTAAATAGCAATTTAGGAACCCGAAGTATCAAAGACAAACAAACAAGTTTGAGTGTCGAATAATTCTAAAAAGAACCGAAAAGAGAAAATTCTCTCAAATGTGATTTCATTTCAAAGTTGGTAACCATGTTACATTGTTTTAATACATATATATAGTGAAATGGGGAGTTGGCCGAATACAAATTTGTGGCTGAAAATTTTCCAATTAAAATTTAAAATTAAAAGTAAACAAAACTACCATTGGGCGGTAGTGAATTTCAGCCCCTTGTTTGAGTTGGTGGGCGGCAAGTGATAAGATCACATGCAAAAATTTTACTATTGGTGTTCAAATTTCAAATGAGCATGTAACCCCCTTAACCCGGCCTAGACGGTTGACCCGAATTAAGAAAGTCAGACGGGGAAAACCAAAGTCAACCCGAAAGTCAACCTTGATTAACGACCCTTTTTTTCTTTTTAAACTTGTCTAGATGCACATTAACCCTAGTTATGATCATTCAAACAACATACTCAAAGATCATAAACATCAGAGATCAAACAAGGACCCAATTGAACAATTTACAATCTTAGGGACCAAATTGTAAATTCTGTAAATTATAAGGTCTTAACCCAAATTAGAGTTACCATCTTGAAATTAATCAGGTTTCATACTTCACTGCCAAATTTCAGCTCAAACGGACATCCCAAGCTCATACAATTGCATAAACAAGATTCAGGACCAAAACGCAAACATTCCAAAACATTTAACTGCCAATGTCAGCCCCCAACGGTCGGCTGTTCCGAAACAGGAAGAGCCTGTTCCGAAACACGGGGCCGTTCCGCAACGTGTTCCGAAACGAGGGCTGGCAGAGGGCTTCCCGTTTCGAAACGGTGTCTCCCGTTTCGGACGCCTGGGCTACTACAAGGCACCTGTTCCGAAACGGTAGCCACTGTTCCGAAACGGCCTGCACAGAATGCAGAAAAAAGCTTGCTTAAACACACAATTGACCAACCAATCCTGCTCCAATTGCTACCAAACTTTACCAGCAATACATACAACATTCAAGAGACACATTTGCATCAACCAATCAACATAAAATCATCATATATGAAAAGCCCCAATTCTAAAGCATGCTTCCTACTCAAGCAAACCATTCATGCACTAAACCTTCAAAACCAAGCACATAATGACCAATTACAAAATCCAGCATTATTAACAACATTAAGCAAACTTAGGGAGTTCAAAACATCTCCCAAAACATCCAAATTGGTCCCCCATTGCCAAATGCCAAAAGCTAAAGGTGTACAAGAAAACCTTTCCATACTTGAGCTTAATTCCCACTTGATTGCTTGCCTTCCTTGCTGCCCTCAATGCACTCTAATGCTCTGCATTATTGGTTTAAGAAAAGAGAGAGAGCGTAAGCAAAAGCTTAGTGAGGAATGCTCATTTAAAACTATTCAATAATGCATTTATAAAACACTTTATAAATCATACTTCAAAACATCATTATACATGCTTACAAGCATTCTTAAACAAGCAATACATGCTTCCATATCAATACATGTCATATTGGCCACAAGTGATAAATTTCCATCCTTTTAAAACAAGATCAACATAAGACTCACACATGGACTTTTAAACACCATTGTGATCTTATAATTCACAAGGACCACACAAGGACTTTTAACCACCTTTGTGTCCTTTACAAGTTTCACCCCAAGGACTTTTAAACACCTTGGCCCCAAGGACTTTTAAACACCTTGGCCCATGGACTTTTAAACACCATGGCAAGGACCACACAAGGACTTTTAACCACCTTTGTGTCCTCAACAAGAACCATCCAAGGACTTTTAACCACCTTGATGTTCTTAAGTAACAAGGCTCACTCAAGGACTTTTAACCACCTTAGTGACCTTAACAAGAATCACTCATGGACTTTTAACCACCATGAAGTTCTTAGAATCCACAAGGCTCACTCAAGGACTTTTAACCACCTTAGTGACCTTTACCTTTTTCAAAACATCACTTGCCAATATACATCATTATCATCAAATAAACCACTGTTTTAAAGCATTTAACCAAGCCATAAACATCATGCATTTTTAAGCATCAAACCACATTTAAACAATGTTCAAGAACAAGGAACTCTTACCTTGAGCTTCCTTCAACATATGGCTTACAAAATCAGCAATAACCATGCTAAATCATGCTTTCAAAACAGAATTTAAAACATGCAATAAACCACATTGCATAACAACCAAACCATGGCCACCACTAGAGAGTTTTTCTGAAAACTTACACTTGAGCTTAGTAAAGTTGTTTAGACTTAGACTAAGCTCCCAAGACATTGGTTTCAAAGCTGAAAACCCAATTTCACTCACCGATTCCACTTCGCCTCTTGCCGAAGCACAAATCAAGCTTCCATATCACCACCACTTGGATCCAAAGATGACTCCCCTGTTTTAAACACATCAAAGCAGAGGATTAATGCATCATCATGCATTAATAGCTTCAATGAAAGCACCTAAACCCGCTGCTCTCATCCACACTTCATTTTCGGCCACCAAACACAACCGAAAATGCATCCAAACAACTCCTCAACAAAGCCCAGCCATAAACCATCAAAACTAAACATCCTTTAACATCATTTAACATCTAAAAAGGACCTAACAACATCCTTATACCTCCAGCAACATCAGATCCACAAGATCACTCCAAAAACAACCAAGAATCACAAGCTAAACTTAGGAAATTCAACCTATCCGGGATTGCATTAATTAAAACTCAATTCCTTATCAAATTAACATTCATTTAACATCAAAAACACACCTCAAAACACTGCTTTAACAGATCAAACGAAAATTCATCACAAATCACCAAATCTTGCATTTTAAGCCAAGATCCATTTCACAACTTTAAAACCACTTATAAAACATCAACTAAGGTTTGAGAACTTAGGAATTTCAGTAAAGAACTGATAGTTTAGAGGAGAAGGACGTTCTTACCTCCAAACTTGAGTTTCTCCTCTTTTAGAACCAAAAAGCTTGAAGAATCAAGTAGCAAATGGTGAGGTTTTGTTGATGAGATGATTAGCAATCAAAAGAGGATTGAAAAGAGAGATTTGGGTGACAAAATCAGAAGAAAAACTCTGGAGAAAAGGTGTTTGGGTTGAGAGAAAATGAGAGAAAGGAAAATGAGATTTTAGGAAAATTATTTAGAAATAACTTCCCTCCATTTTCTTTATGTTTAAAAATCAGAATTAAAACATTAAATATCTTAGAAAAATCTGGAGAAACTCCCTTTGGGTAAATAGCTCCTTAAAGATTAAAAGTTTCAATCCTTTCTAAAACAGTCACGCAGTTTTCAAAAATTACATTTTGGTCACTAGCCAAAATGTCACCCTTACAAACCTCATTTTGTAAAATTGATTTCACAGTTCACTTATATATATTAAAAGAGGATTTTAGAACATTTTTCCATATTTTTAATGCAACCCGAACTAGGCTTTCCTAATTTCACCTTTTTATATTCGAACAGCACTTTGACCGAACCGGTTAACGCCCAAACTTCCAAGCCCAAAACTGGGGCGTTACAACTCTCCCCCCCTTAAGAAATTTCGTCCTCGAAATTTACCTGAAGGAAAGAGATAAGGAAACTGCTTCAGCATGTCATCCTTCCGCTCCCACGTGGCTTCCTTAACACCACGATGCTTCCACAGCACCTTTACCAACTCGATGGTCTTGCCACGAAGAACCTTGCTATCCGCATCCAGAACCTTCACCGGTTCCTCATCATAGGTCAAATCCGGATTCAATTCCACTTCCTCCACAGGCATCACATGCGAAGGATCAGATCTATACTTCCGGAGCATAGAAACATGAAACACATCATGAATCTTCTCCAACTCTTGAGGTAACCTCAACCGATACGCAACAGGACCCACACGCTCAACCACCTCATATGGTCCAATGTACCTAGGGCTCAACTTACCCTTCCGACCAAACCTCATCACCTTCTTCCAAGGCGAAACCTTCAAGAACACACGGTCACCCACCGCATACTCAATCTCATTACGCTTCAAATCCGCGTAAGACTTCTGCCGATCAGAAGCTGCCCTCAACCGCTCAAAAATGAGCTTCACCTTCTCGGTGGTTCCCTTCAACAAAGCCGGCATCGAAACCAACTTTTGACCCGTTTCAGCCCAACAAAGAGGAGTTCTACACTTCCTCCCGTACAAAGCCTCATAAGGTGCCATTTGAATACTCGCCTGATAACTATTGTTATAAGCAAACTCCACCAAAGGCAAATGCTTCTCCCAAGAACCCTGAAACTCAATCACGCAGCACCTCAACATATCCTCCAAAATCTGGATAACACGCTCTGACTGACCATCCGACTGAGGATGATAAGACGTACTGAAATTCAACCTTGTACCCAAAACTTGATGCAAACACTGCCAGAAACGCGATGTGAACCTCGGATCCCTATCCGACACAATCGACTTAGGCACACCATGCAGCTGCACAATCTCAGCAATGTACAGCTCCGCAAGCTTATCCAAGGAAAACGTAGTATGCACAGGCAAGAAATGCGCACACTTCGTCAGGCGATCTACAATCACCCAAACCGAATTCTTCTTCGATGGTGACAAAGGTAAACCAGATACAAAATCCATGGTAACCCTTTCCCACTTCCACTCAGGGATTCTCAACGGTTGCAACAACCCTGAAGGAACCTGATGCTCAGCCTTAACCCGCTGACACACCAAACACTTGCTCACAAACTCTGCAATATCCTTTTTCAAACCCACCCAATAGTACTCATCCCGAAGATCACGATACATCTTAGTACTACCAGGGTGCATAGCAAAAGGACTACTATGACCTTCAGTCAGAATAGCACGCCTCAACTCAATATCATTGGGCACTACTATTCGACTCCCAAAACACAACACTCCATCATCATTAAAACAGAAATCCGAAGGTCTACCCTCCGCGATATCCTGAACATGAGGTACCAAGGAATCATCCAGCAACTGCTTTTCCTTGATCAGCTGAACCAAAGATGGTTTCACTTGCAACTCAGCCACAAGACCACCATCTCGTGAAATACTCAAACTGGCAAACATAGCCCTCAGCTCAACAGCTACCTTCCTACTCAAGGCATCCGCAACAACATTAGCCTTTCCAGGATGGTACTCAATCGTCAGATCATAATCCTTGAGCAACTCCAACCAACGCCGCTGCCTAAGATTCAACTCTTTCTGAGACATCAAATACCTCAAACTCTTGTGATCCGTGTACACAGTACACTTCTCACCATACAGATAATGTCTCCAGATCTTCAGAGCAAAAACCACTGCAGCCAACTCAATATCATGCGTAGGATAATTGCGCTCATGCACCTTCAACTGCCGCGATGCATAAGCCACCACCTTACCCTCTTGCATCAGCACACATCCTAAACCAACATAGGATGCATCACTGTAAACCACAAACTCTTTCCCTGATTCAAGCTGAACCAAGATAGGAGCTTGCGTCAAAGCCGCCTTAAGCTTCTCAAAAGCCTGCTGTCTCGCCTCCGTCCACTCATACTTAACATCCTTTTGCAACAACTTCGTCAAAGGTGCAGCAATCTTAGAAAACCCATCCACAAACCTCCGGTAGTATCCCGCCAAACCAAGGAAACTACGAACCTCATGAACAGACTTAGGAACCTTCCAGTTCATCACCGCCTCAATCTTCTGAGGATCAACACAAATCCCCTCAGCAGAAACTACATGCCCAAGAAACACCACCTTCTTAAGCCAGAACTCGCATTTACTCAGCTTGGCATAAAGCTGATTCTCCAACAAAGCTTGCAACACAATCCTCAAATGCTCTTCATGCTCCTCCTCAGTACGCGAGTACACGAGGATATCATCAATGAACACCACAACGAACTTGTCCAGGTATTCATGAAACACACGATTCATCATGTCCATGAAAGCAGCAGGAGCATTTGTCAAACCAAACGGCATCACAAGGAACTCATAATGCCCATACCTTGTCCTGAAAGCTGTCTTAGGCACATCCACGTCCTTCACCTTCAACTGGTAATACCTTGACCTCAAGTCAATCTTAGAGAACACAACTGCTCCCCGAAATTGATCAAAGAGATCATCAATCCTCGGTAAAGGATACTGATTCTTGATAGTCAACTTATTCAGCTGACGATAATCAATGCACATTCTCATAGTGCCATCCTTCTTCTTCACAAACAAGACCGGTGCACCCCAAGGTGACACACTTGGCCAAATGAAACCACGATCAAGCAACTCTTGCAACTGCGTCTTCAGCTCCTTCAGCTCCTTAGGTGCCATTCTATAAGGGGTAATGGACACATGAGTTGTATTCTCACACAGCTCAATTCCAAACTCCCCTGTTTTAAACACATCAAAGCAGAGGATTAATGCATCATCATGCATTAATAGCTTCAATGAAAGCACCTTGTAACGCCCCGGTTTTGGGCTCAGAAGTTTTGGGCGTTGACCGGTTCGGTCAAAGTGCTGATCGAATATATAAGGGTGAGTTTAGGAAAGCCTAGTTTGGGTTGCATTAAAAATATGGAAAAATGTTCTAAAATCATCTTTTAATATATAAAAGTGAACTGTGAAATCAATTTTGGAAAATGAGGTTCGGAAGGTTGACATTTTGGCTAGTGACCAAAATGTAATTTTTGAAAGTTGCGGGTCAGTTTTATAAAGGACTGAAACTTTGAATCTTTAAGGAGCTATTATTCCAAAAAGAGTTTCTCCAGATTTTTCTAAGATATTTTAAGGCTTTATTCTGATTTTAAAGATTATGAAATGTGGAGGGAAATCATTTTTTACCATTTCTTAACTAACTTTCTATTTTCTCTCAATTTTCCTTTTCTCTCATTTTCTCTCAACCCAAACACATTTCTCCAGATTTTCTCTTCTGATTTTGTTGCCTAAATCTCTCATTTCAACTCTCTTTTGATTCCTAATCATCTCATCAACAAAACCTCTCAATTTGCAAGTTGTTTCATTAAGCATTTTGGCTCTAAAAAGGAGAAATTCAAGTTTGGAGGTAAGAACGTCCTTCTCCTCTAAACTATCAGTTCTTTACTGAAATTCCCAAGTTCTCAATCCTTGATTTGTGTTTTGTTAATGGCTTTTCAATTGAAATCTTGATTTTGGCTTAAAATGCAAGATTTGGTGATTTTGGTGAAATTTTCGTGTGATTTGTTTGGGCAGTGTTTTGAAGTGTCAAAATGATGTTAAATGAATGCTAAATTGATTAGAAGTTGAGGTTTAATCAATGCAATCCCGGATAGGTTGAATTTCCTAAGTTTGGCTTGAGTTTTTGGTTGTTTTGGAGTGTTTTTGGTGATCTGTTATACCTGGAGGTATAAGGACGTGTTTGTGATCATTTTGGATGTTAATTGATGTTTAAAAATGGTTAGAAGTGATGGATCTTGGCTGGGTTAAGTTTTGGAAGTGTTTGGAGGTGATTTCGGTTGTGTTTGGTAGCCAAATTGTTGGATTTGGGTTGAGCAGCGAGTTGAATCTTGTTGCTGGTGTTTTTAATGCATAATGATGCATTAATCCTCTGTTGTTGTGTGCTTGAAACAGGGGAGTTTGATCCGTGAGCTTTGAAGGTGTTGCGGAAGGTTTTCGGATGCTTGGAAGGCTTGTTGGCTAGCCTTGTTTTGTGTATCGGTGAGTGAAGTTGGGTTTTCAGCTTTTAAATCAAGGTTTGAAGGTTTTGGGAGCTTAGTTTAAGTTTAAACAACTTTGCTAAGCTCAAGAGTAAGTGAATGGATTTTCGCTCTTGAATTGTGTTGTGAATTTGGCTTTTAAGCAATTGTGGTTGATGATTGAAATGCATGTGTTTTGCATGGTTTAAATCTGTTTTGAAAGCATATTTTAAGCATGGTTTAATGCTGGTTTTGAAAGCCATATGTGAAGGATGCTCAAGGTAAGAGATCCTTGGTTTTATACATTGAAAATGTGGATTTGATGCATGGTGTTGCATGATGTTTAATGGCTTTGTGTGATGCTTTAAAACAGTGAATTAAAGATGGTAAATGATGGTTTTTGCATTATGGTTATGCATGTGAATCATTGGACTAATGTGGAAAGGTGGTTATATTGGCAAGTGATGTAAGTGGTTCTTGGTTCTTTGATCGGATATAGTTAGCCGGCTATAGGATTGGGTGCACCGTGAATTAAGTCGCCTTGGAGGTGGAGTGGTCAAGAGTGGACCGGTAAACTCCCTTCAAGTATCCTAACGAGATGGTTAAGGTTATAATGGAGGTGTTGCCCATTCGAGGACCTTGGTTGAGCAAAGGTTATATGGTGTTTAAAAGTCCATATAGGGGAACCTTGTGCTTGTTGAGATCACAATGGCGGTGTTAAGTCCATGTGTGGATCTTGTGTGGGGTGTCCCGGATCTCGTTAGTGATGTGATACAACTACCAATCGGTGAATGCAAAGGTTGTATGGTGTTTGAAAGTCCATACATGGGAACCTTGGGAAAAGTCAAGGTTGTATGGTGTTTAAAAGTCCATACATGGGAACCTTGGGAAAAGTGGAGGTTGTATGGTGGTTGAAAGTCCATACATGGGAACCTCGGGAAAGCTAAGGTTGTATGGTGTTTAAAAGTCCATACATGGGAACTTTAGGCTTGTAAGGTCAAATGGTGTTTAAAAGTCCATTTGGGAGACCTTGGATTGGTAGGGTGTATGGAGCGTAGGGACAACGCTCGGAATCCGCGTATCCGATTGGATGTTGAGTTGAAAAGTGGATGTGGTTGATCACTTGGAAGCCAATATGATGTTCTTGATTATAAAGGAGCATGAAATGCTTGAAATGTTGCATAATTGCATGAGATGCATGAGATGCTTGAAAAGATGCATGGTTGCATGAAAAGTGTATGATGCTAGTGAATGCATGTTTGCTTGTTAAGTTGAACAAGTGTTGATTATCATTTGGTAAATGATGCATGTGTGCATGAAGTCTCTTTAATGCATTGGAGTCTTGTTAAGACTTGTTTTAAAAGGCATGTGGTGATGATGATGTGATTCATAAGTTGTCTTTGTTTAATGTATGAATTGGATTGCTTGAATAATGGTTTAAAAGGGGTTTCTTGCTTGAAATGATGTTCAAGTTTCTGAATGGGTAATATGAAATGGAAGTAATTTCCAAGGTTTTAATTTAGCTTTGCATATGGTGTTTATGCATGGAATGGTTAAAGGAATGTTTTTGCAAGTTGAACATTGAAGTGGTTTTCTTAGTTGCTGAGCTAAGGGTTGGTTTTCATGTATGTGTAATGCATGGTTTAAGCATGTTGTTGAAAAGGGTTTTCAAACATGGCTTCGGTTTGTTAAATCGGGTTGTTTTAAAAGTGTTTTGTAACCCGCTGCATTGATGGTGTTTTTGGTTTTGAGCATTCCTCACTAAGCATTATGTGCTTACGCTCCTTTTGTCCATCAATGCAGATTCTTGAAGTTTGGACAGCAAGGAGCAAGGGATTCAAGGTGGACTCCAATTGAGATGTATGTCTCGGTGAATAGCTATAGTTAATAAAGGCAATGGGGGTAGAATCTCTCGGATTGATGTTTTTGTGTTCGTATATGTTCGAACAAGTATGTTTTAATGTTGTTGATGTTATTGGAACATGTATTGGCTTTAATGAGATTGAATTGGAAAGTTTGTGCTTAAATGGTTGCTTGTGTAGGAAGCATGCCTATAGAATTGGGGCTTTTTGCATATGAAGTTAAATTGTTGTTTTGATGATGCCTACAAGTCATATATTTGTTGAATTGCATGCTGGTAAAGTTTGGTGACATGTGGAGCATGTTTGAATGATTAATTGCATGTTTTGGAATGCCTTTTTGCTGCAATCTGTGCAGGCGTTTCGGAACAGTGTGCACCGTTTCGGAACGGGTGCCTTGAATGAACCCAGGTGTCCGAAACGGTATGCACCGTTTCGAAACGGTTTGGTCTCTGCCAGACCCCCGTTGCGGAACGCGTTGCGGAACGGCCCCGTGTTTCGAAACGGGCTCTGCCTGTTTCGGAACGGGTGACCGTTGGGGGCTGACATGGGCGGTTAAATGTTTCAAAATGTTTGCATTTTGGTCCTCAAATTAACATTCACTTAACATCAAAAACACACCTCAAAACACTGCTTTAACAGATCAAATGAAAATTCATCACAAATCACCAAATCTTGCATTTTAAGCCAAGATCCATTTCACAACTTTAAAACCACTTATAAAACATCAATTAAGGATTGAGAACTTAGGAATTTCAGTAAAGAACTGATAGTTTAGAGGAGAAGGACGTTCTTACCTCCAAACTTGAGTTTCTCCTCTTTTAGAACCAAAAAGCTTGAAGAATCAAGTAGCAAATGGTGAGGTTTTGTTGATGAGATGATTAGCAATCAAAAGAGGATTGAAAATAGAGATTTGGGTGACAAAATCAGAAGAAAAACTCTGGAGAAAAGGTGTTTGGGTTGAGAGAAAATGAGAGAAAGGAAAATGAGATTTTAGGAAAATTAGTTAGAAATAACTTCCCTCCACTTTCTTTATGTTTAAAAATCAGAATCAAAACATTAAATATCTTAGAAAAATCTGGAGAAACTCCCTTTGGGTAAATAGCTCCTTAAAGATTCAAATTTTCAATCCTTTCTAAAACAGTCACACAGTTTTCAAAAATTACATTTTGGTCACTAGCCAAAATGTCACCCTTCCAAACCTCATTTTGTAAAATTGATTTCACAGTTCACTTATATATATTAAAAGAGGATTTTAGAACATTTTTCCATATTTTTAATGCAACCCGAACTAGGCTTTCCTAATTTCACCTTTTTATATTCGAACAGCACTTTGACCGAACCGGTCAACGCCCAAACTTCCAAGCCCAAAACCGGGGCGTTACAGAGCACATGTTAATTGTGCTTTTTTTTTTAAATTTAATTCTCCACTTTGCCGCACATGGAGAGAAAGAAAATGCTGATTCGGTCTCCACTTTGCCGCACATGGAGAGAAAGAAAATGTTGATTCGGCCTTGGCTGCACACACGATGAAATTCTTGGCTGCCACGTGTGTGAGTCATATGCTCGGTTGCCATGCCCTTTGATGGCCGAACTTGCATGTACTATGCACACATCAGCATGCAACACACGATGAAATTCTTGGCTGCCACGTGTGTGAGTCATATGCTCGGTTGCCATGCCCTTTGATGGCCGAACTTGCATGTACCATGCACACATCTGCTGCACACACACATAATAATAAGGGAAAACTACACTGGTGGTCCCCTAACTATGCTTATCTTCCTACTTTGGTCCCACAACTATGTTTTTCGGTAAAAGAGTCCCTTCCGTCACATAGTTTTCCTGTTTTGGTCCCTCGACGTTAAACCCCTAACGGTTTTGCTGACTTGGCTTATTTTATATTTTCCCTAATTTCCACGTCATTTATTAATGAAATAATATCAGGTGACATGTAAAAAAACTTGAAACGACACTAAGCCTAAACCCATTCCAATCAGATTAGTTTTCCTAAAAATCAATCTAATCGTATTCTAGGGTTCTTACTCTCCCGAAATTTTCACCCAAAATCAAACACCAAATCTTCAAAATCGAATCGATTTTCTAGGGTTCTTCCTCTCCAGAAACTTTCACCCAAAATCAATCACCAAATCAATCACCAAATCTTCAAAATCGAATCGATTTTCTAGGGTTCTTCCTCTCCAAAAACTTTCACCCAAAATCAAACACCAAATAGACTTTAATCGATTTTCTACGGACTTACGAAAGAATGAAACAAGAACAAGATAGCAGCAGCAGCGAGAGAATCAAAGCCGCCGTGGAGTAAAGCAAGGCCATAATTAGTCAAAACGACAGAATAGTAAGTGACGCCGACGATCCCTAAAACCAAGAGGATCATGATGGAGCCCAGAGCCCCGAGAGCCATGCAAAACTTGAACACGTTCCAAGCCATCGTTGCTCCAGATCTGTGCATAATACCCAAGCTAACAAATAAGTCAAACAAGGTCTTTGACTTGTGTAGTTTTTTTTTCTAACACTAGACACTGGTTGTAAGATTTTGAGAACTGGGAGTTGTGATTAAGGTTGCCTGAATGACTTGGAAGATGAAGCAATCTATGATTTTTCAATCTTAGACAGTAAAAGAGGAATCAGGGATGGAAGTGAAACAAGAAAAAGAAAATCTTTTTCTGCAATATCTTGTCAGTGGGATTGTGAATATAGAGCAGATGAATCCCAAGTGTTTTTACACGTTAGCTGATTTTATTTTATTAATAAATGACGTGGAAATTGGGGAAAATATAAAATAAGCCAAGTCAGCAAAACCGTTAGGGGTTTAACGTCGAGGGACCAAAACAGGAAAACTATGTGACGGAAGGGACTCTTTTGCCGAAAAACATAGTTGTGGGACCAAAGTAGGAAGACAGGCATAGTTAGGGGACCACCAGTGTAGTTTTCCCTAATAATAAACACATTAAATCAAAGACATTATAAGTTATATTATACTAAGTCAAAACACACTTAACATATTATATACACTTAAACACACTAATAAGTAGTATAATCTAAATATGTCACATACCAGCATGCAACACATTATACGTCCTATTATTTAAGGCACAAGTATAATCAAAGGATTCATAAATATTAGCACAAGTAAGGAACAGAGCTTCCCTGAAACGTTGCGCCCTAGATCGCGTAATTGGTCCTAAAGGTAAGACCTCCGGATCAACAACATGTGCCGATGAAGATGTGCTCACATCACCCGAAGCCATATCCGTGCGCAATCCCGTGAATTGCTCATTGAGGAAGGTCATAAGAGCATCCATGGAAGGTTGAGGAGGAGGTGGAGGAGCTTGAGGAACTTGTTCACCTTGAGGATTTTCCAATTGTGCCGTGGCCTCGGGTGGTAGCTCGGAAAGACATAACCAACTACCATTAAAATAATAGAACTTACCCCTTGCAAGAGAGCGTTCATCAATGGGATCGGTGAGGGGAGTTGGGAAGTCATACGAGCAATCAATGTCATTGTGTAGAAAGAAGTAGCTTAGGGTCGTACCATAGGTGAAGGAAGTGACAAGAGTGGTGTGGCGATGTTGCACAAGATAAACAATCTCCGCAAACATGATACGAGCAAGATTTGGACGTTTTCTCTCACGGAAGCAATGAATCCAAAAGTCATCCACTTGACGGATGGTAGAGTACTTTCCTCCGGAATGCCTAAGCCACCAAGAAACCATCAAATGGAGGATCCGATCTTTAGCATTGAGGGCGGTGACGGAACCACTAAGAACATAGCCTAAAGCATTCTCATCATCAAGGCCTTCATCCTCCAACTTAAAAACCTCACAAATAGATTTGACATCTAGAAGGATTTTCTTGCCCATGAGATAGGAACTAACTCCGGTAACAACCCCATCACGATTAGCACAACATTTGGCATTAGCATAAAAGATTAAAACCAAAAGACGAAAATAAAACCCGGGAATGGAGAGAAAATCCGTAAACTTCCAACATTGAAGCAAAGGGAGATATTTAAATTTGAATCGCTCCGAGTCAAGAAAAGGAATAGATATTACCCTTTTCGAACGAATCTTGTAGTTTTGGAATTTACGAAAGTAGGTGAGAGCTCCGGTGGTTTGAAAGGAGTGTTCATCGATTTGGGCGAAATTCGGACGAGCAACCTCTCCGGGATTAGATGATTCACCGGTTTGATTTAGACGAGATCTCTTCCTAGATGGTGCCATGAACTAGAAAACAAGTGTATGCATTTAGATTCCTTCATTCAAGTCATTGAGAAATCAAAAGTCAAGGTAAAAAAAATTTTGCAAAATAAAATTTGAACAAAAAGAAATTTTGAAAGATAAAATTTTGTTAAGAGGACAAACATAAAAATAAAAACAAAACAAAACAGAAAAATAAAAAAAAAGAAAAAGAAAGGGTTTTACCTTGATAGTGATTAGAGAGGAATGAAGAAAAGCCTATCATCAAATGGATGAGAAAAACCTTAGAGCTTTGCTTGATTTGAAACCCTCTTGAAGTTTTTGAGTTGTGGTGTGAAAATATGAGGGATGAAGAGCCTATTTATAGGCTGAAAACGGCTAGGGTTTTTAGGGTTTTGAGAATTTTAGTTTTGGTAAAAGTTGAAGACTTTAAATGCCAAAATTAAGCAATCTGCGCAATCGCGTATCGATACGCCTGAGGGTGTATCGATACGGGGGTAAAGACGTAATTCCCATAAAAATGCCCGTTGAAGGATCATATCGAAACGGATGCAATCCGTATCGAAATGATTGAAGCTCGTATCGAAACGGGTTTAACCGTATCGATACCCGTTTAAGGAAAAATGTATTCTGGGAACCTAATGAAGTGCTCATATCGATACACTTAGGGCCGTATCGATATCCTAAGCCCAGAAGTACATTTTAGGCCTAAAGAACAACAATAAGCTCGATTCTAACACCTCCTAAAGGAATGAAAATGATGAATGAGCAGTTCTAAGCATATTTGAATAGAATCATACTCCCCCTAGCTATAGGCATGAATATATTCAAGAGTTACAACACACAAACATGCAATTTCACAAGATCAAGCAATTTTAAGCACAAAGAGGTCCTAAAAGGTCAAGATAGGCTAGCTAGACCTAACTCTCTCATAAGGGACCAAAAATGCTCTTTATCTAAAGGTTTTGTAAATATGTCCGCTAATTGATTTAAGGTGTCTACATACTCTATAACCACATCTTCTTTAAGGACATGATCTCTAATGAAATGATGCCTTATTTCTATGTGTTTGGTTCTAGAGTGTTGGATGGGATTTTTTTTCAAACATATAGCGCTAGTGTTATCACATTTAAGGGGTATGGTTTCAACTTTAATACCATAATCTTAGAGTTGTTGCTTCATCCAAAGGACTTGATCACAACAACTCCCTAAGGATATGTACTCGGATTCGGTGGTAGATAAGGCTACACTATTTTGTTTCTTAGAGAACCAAGATATGAGCATACTACCTAGGAATTGACAAGTTCCCGAAGTACTCTTCCTATCAATTTTGCATCCCCCATAATCCGCTTCCGAATAAGCATGAAGGTTGAAGGTGGAGTCTCTAGGGTACCAAAGACCTAAACAAGGAGTATCTCTAAGGTACCTAAAGATTCTCTTAACGGCTATAAGGTGAGACTCTCTAGGACTAGCTTGAAACCTAACACACAAGCAAACACTAAACAAGATATCCGATCTACTTGCGGTAAGGTAAAGCAATGATCCAATCATAGAACGGTAAAGGTTAGAGTCAACACACTTACCTCCTTCATCTTTGTCAAGCTTTGTAGATGAGCTCATAGGTGTGTCTTGAGGCTTTGCATTCTCCAAGCCAAACTTCTTGAGCATATCTTCTATGTACTTTGCTTGATTGATGAAGGTGTCATCCTTCTTTTGCTTGATTTGGAGTCTCAAAAAGAATGAGAGCTCCCCCATCATGCTCATCTCGAATTCACCTTACACTAGCTTAGCAAACTCTTTGCAATGACATTCGTTAGTAGAACCAAAAATAATATCATCAACATAAATTTGAACTACTAAGATGTCATTTTTATACATTTTTATAAAGAGTGTAGTGTCCACCTTACCTTTTTCAAAATCCTTTTCAATTAAAAAGTTTGAAAGTCTTTCATACCAAGCTCTAGGAGCTTGTTTTAAACCAAAAGAGCTTTAGTGAGTTTGAAAACATGATTTGGAAATTTTGAGTCTTCAAAACCCAGTGGTTGTTCTACATACACTTCCTCATTTATAAAACCATTTAAAAACGCGCTTTTAACATCCATTTGAAAAAGCTTGAAATCATGATAACATGCATATGCAAGCAACATCCTAATGGCTTCCATTCTAGCTACGAGTGCATAGGTTTCATCAAAATCTATTCCCTCTTCTTGAGTGTAACCTTGTGCTACTAGTCTAGCTTTATTTCTCACAATGTTACGGCTCTCATCTAGCTTGTTCCTAAAAACCCATTTAGTTCCTATGGTAGATTGATTACTAGGCCTATCAACTAATGTCCAAACGTTACTTCTCTCAAATTGATTTAACTCTTCTTGCATAGCCATAATCCAAAAATCATCTTTCAATGCTTCTTTTATATTCTTAGGCTCTATGTATGAAATAAATGCAACATGATTCATTAATCTAAGAGAAGATCGAGTGGTTACCCCCTTGGATGGATCACCCAAGATTTCACCATCTTTGACATAGTTGAACTCCCTTGGGTAGCTCACGTCCTTTTCCTCAAGAGCCAAGTCCTTCAAGGCTTCAAGAGGGATCTTGTGTGTCCTCTTCTTTTGATGGAATCTCATCCTCCTTTGAAGTTTGTCCTCCATCAAAGGCATTTATGATTCCTACATCATCATCATCACAAGAATCCTTCCTTGGAAGGAGATTATCATCGAATACAACATGTATAGATTCTTCTACTACTAAAGTTCTCTTGTTAAATACTCGATAGCCTTTAGAGGTTAAAGAGTATCCTATGAAAATAGCTTCATCACTTTTTGCATCAAATTTACCTAAGTTGTCTTTTCCATTATTTAAAACAAAACACTTGCAACCAAAAGGGTGAAAATAGCTAATGTTAGGCTTTTTAGATTTTAAAATCTCATAAGGTGTTTTCTTTAAGATTGACCTAATCATTACTCGGTTAACAATATAGCAAGCGGTGTTTGTGGCTTCCGCCCAAAAATATTTAGGTAAATTATTTTCACAAAGCATGGTTCTAGCCATTTCTTGCAAAGTTCTATTTTTCCTCTCAACTACCCCATTTTGTTGAGGAGTTCGAGGAGCCGAAAAATTGTGGCTAATACCATTTTCATTCAAAAAATCTTCAAACCCTAAATTTTGAAACTCAGTTCCATGATCACTTCTAATATGTGAAATTCTAAGTTCAAGATCATTTTGGGTTAGTTTTGAAAATGTGATGAATTTTTCTAAAGCCTCATCTTTAGTACTTAAAAATAAAACCCAAGTAAATCTAGAAAAATCATCAACAAGTACAAATGCATAAGATTTACCACCCAAGCTCATAGTCCTAATTGGCCCAAACAAATCCATATGGATAAGTTGTGAACATCTACTTGTAGAGACATCATTGATGGTTTTAAAGGAAGACTTATGTTGTTTACCCTTAGAGCATGCATCACAAATTTTATCGTTTGAGAATTTAATCTTGGGTAAACCTCTAACTAGATCAAGGGAAACTGGTTTTTCTAAAACACTAATGCTCACATGTCCTAGTTTCCTATGCCACAACCATGCATCATTTTCATTTTGTGCTACTAAGCATGCATGAGATGTATGTATGTCATCTAGATGCACCATGTATATGTTCCCTATGCGATGACCTATGAGCATAATATTATTAGATTTAATGTCAACAATTTTGCACCCATTTTTATCAAATAAAACATTAAATCCCTTATCACACAATTGACTTATGCTCAATAAGTTATGTTTGAGACCATCGACATACAAGACATTTTCAATGACAATAGTAGAGTAATTACCTATGGAGCCAATACCTTTAATGTGGCCTTTGGAGTTGTCACCAAATGTCACCACTCCTCCACCTTTTGGCTTTAGATCCATGAATCTACTCTTGTCTCCGGTCATATGCCTTGAGCATCCACTATCAAGGTACCATGATTTTTGACTTTGAGCTTTGGCCTTGTAGCAATGCTCCCCCTACAAACAAAGATATTGAGCTTTTGTTTTTGGTACCCAAATCATTTTGGGTCCATGAGTGTTAGCTCCCAAAACCTTGGTTCCCTTAGGAATCCAAGATGACATAGCAACAATGTTATTAGATTTTACAAGTTCCTTAGGAACTCATACACTTCTAATCCTTTTAGTTCTACTATGTCTAGGAAAGCTACCTTGTTTGTAGTAATTAGTCTTTTTCTTAGGTTGGTTTGTTTTTGAAGATTCACCTATTTCATGCTTGACACTACCAACATTTTTAAAATACTCTTTGAGCTTATTTAGCTCATCTAACACCTTTTGGTGTTCACTATTACATTGAGAAATAAGATTATTAAGGTCAACATTTTCGTCTTAGAAGAATTTTAGTTCATCTTTCAACCCTAAAATCTTTTTCTCAAATTTTAAATTAGCTTGAGAGAGATAGTCATTTTTGTCTTTTAACTCCAAAATAATTTTCTTATTCCTAATGACCGACTCTTTATATTTCTCAACTAATTCATCATATGCATCATTTAATTCATCATATGTAAAATCTAAAGATGATGAGTTAGAGGTTACCATGGAGGAATCTTCCTCAAGTGCCATGAGGCAAAGGTTGGCCACTTCTTGTTCGTCATCCTCGAATGACTCCTCATCACTCCAAGTAGCAAGCTTGGCTTTGAGCTTCTTCTTCTTCTCAAAGCCCTTCTTCTTGAGTTGAGGGCACTCCGAACGTATGTGGTCGGGTTTATTGCACTCGAAGCAAATTATTTGATCCCTTGCATCTTCTTTGTTTTTACCTTTGAAGTCCATCTTTCTTCGAATTTTTCTTCCAAGATTGGACCTCATGAATCGAGAGAACTTCTTGGCTATCATAGCCAAATCTTCAAGGTCATCCTCCTCACTAGAAGAGCTTTCCTCAAGTAGTGAAGCTTTAAGATCTATTCCCATCTTCTTCTTCTTTTCAACTTCTAGCTTCTCTCTTCTCTTCCTTTTTCTTCTCTTCTTCCCTTCCTTGTTTCATAATCTCATGAGTGAGTAGAGAACCCACTAGCTCATCAAGCTTTAGAGTCTTCAAATTTTTTGCCTCTATGATGGCGGTTCTCTTCCCATCCCAAGATTCGGGAAGTGAATAAAGTAGCTTCCGAACAAGCTTGTCTTCCGGTATGGTCTCTCCAAATCCTTTGAGCCCATTTACTATGGTAGAGAAGCGATCAAACATCTTGGACACCGTCTCATCAGGCTCCATCTTAAAATTCTCATAACTAAGATTGAGAATTCTAATCTTAGTTTCCTTGACGTCGTTTTTCCCTCATAGGTGGTCTCAAGAGTATCCCATACTTCCTTGGCACTCTCAATAGACGAGACTTTGGAATAGATGTCAGGTCCAAAGGAGCAAAAAAGCATGTGAAGAGCCTTGTTATTTATTTGAATCTTCTTTCTTTCATGTTCACTCATTTCTATCTTTTTCTTCAACACCATCTTTCCTTCATTGTCTTGCTTCAATGGAATGTAAGGACCATCTTCAATGACATCCCACACCAAGTAATCATTGGACTTGATGAAGAGGCGCATCCTATTCTTCCAAAAGGGATAGTTGTCAACATTGAAGAATGGTGGCTTTGTGGTGGATTGTGACTCATACATACTTGAACCGGAGGTAGAAGTCATGTCTTAATTTTTTGTTGATCTCACTCTTCCTAGGAACTTCTCTTGTGGTTGTGAATCCTTCAAAGAGGTAGGCTCTGATACATATTGTTGAGTGGATCGATTGAATGATCAATACCAAGAGGGGGTGAATTGGGATTTAAAAACTTTGTGGAGTGAAAGGGCAATTTAAAAATGAAGAACAAAGGATTTTAGAGTGGTTCAAGTTCCAAATGAACTCTACATCCACTACCTTAGCTACCACTAAGGATTTCAACAATTCACTATTTGTTCTTCCCCTTTTCAAGGCTTAGGAGGTAACCTTTACACAACCGGTCAAATTTTCTACCCAAAATTTGACCAAACCCTCACCAATAATCAAAGAAGAAACTGGACAAGAAGTATATCTCTCAAATACAAATTTGTCCCTTGAAATACAACACTCATTCCAAATTTGAAGATAGAATAAGAATTGGATACAACACAATTTGGGAATTACAAGAGATTGGAAATCTAGCACACTTGAGGTTGGATTTTTGCTTGAATGTTTGTCTTTAATGCAATAGTTGTTGCTGGTCTTCAAAGAGCTTCAATTTATACCTCCTCTATCAATTCTAGCCGTTTGGGTGGTTGGGGAATTGAATAGAGCCGTTGGGACCCTCTCTTTCCACCATAAATGCACTTATGCAGCTATCCGTATCGGTACATGGGGAGCCGTATCGATACCTGTCTCAAAAAAGAAAGAGTTGTATCGATACATGTCTCAAAAAAGAAAGAGTCGTTGTACATAATAAATAGGGGGTATCAAAATGCACGCATGCGTATCGATACGGGACAGGGAGTGTATCGAAACAGATAAGACTGTATCGATACCTTTTTCTCAACTTAGCTCACTGGAAGTTTCCGTTTCGATACAAGGGTTTACCGCATCGATACGGGTCAACTGCCATTTTAAATTTTGGTTACCTAACAACTGACACCAATGGTCAAAAGCATTTAAAACAATTTGAATTAAAAATTCGATAAAAACCGTATCGATACGGGTAAAGCCGTATCGGTACACCATTCAAACTCTTTCAGTCTTTACAGAGGGGCGTATCGATACAGATTGAATCTGTTTCGATACGGTGTTTCGATACGGTTAAGGGCGTATCGAAACACATTCTTCCAGTAGCCAACTTTGTAAAAAAGGTATTGATACGGCTGGAAACGTATCGATACACCTGGACAGTTTTCAATAGTTTGGCCTTGGAACACTTAGAAAATATTTGGAGTTTGAGGTTTTCATATCAGTTTTAAAGTGTTGGTGATTTATAACTTATTAAGGGACTTATAAAACAATTTTAAGTTTTTTCAATTTGATCCTTAATGATTTAATTATATCAAAATCAAACATAGGTTTCACAAATTCAATAACGGCCCATTCTCTCTATCCTGATTTATGTACTCTTTATTTTCAGTATTCTTTATTATCTCGTGATAAACATTTAAACTATTTTCTTTCCCTCTCGTGCAGTAATTCCAGGTTAAAGCTATTAGCTTAGTCCATGTGGAGACGATATCCGATACTTACGTATCACTTTACTACTTGTGTCGTGTACACTTGCACTACATTGCGATAGACACCTTTACACGCAACAAGTTTTTGGTGCCGTTGCCAGGGACTGACAACATATCTTTACCCTACCCTTTTACTACGCTTCTTTTATTTTTCTGCTTTTTCTTGGATTGTTCAACATGTGCTTTTCACGAGGTTTTTTGTTTATGCGCAGATCGAGACGAGCAAAGGAACATGAGTACCAAATAGATCCTGAAATCGAACGCTCGTGCAATCTTAGGAACCGACTCCGACTCGTATTAGCCAGAAACGAATACCTTGAAGAACAGTTTGAGGCCATGAACAACCAAATGAATCCACATGATCCTGATAATCCTGCCGGAAATGGAAGGAATGGACAACCTGCCGATCCTCCTGTCACTGCCGCACACCGGTCATGCCGAGACTACATGATCAACGATTATGTGGAACTAGAGACCACCTTGCCAGACGTAGAAGCTGAAAATTTCGAGCTGAAACCTGTCATGTTCAGCATGATTAATAACGCTGGCCAATTTAGTGGTGTTGCTACAGAGGATGCTAGGGAACATCTGAAAACGTTCCAGGAAATTTGTGGTTCGTTTAGACTACCAGGAGTAAATATGGAGATACTGAGGCTTCGGTTATTTCCTCATTCATTGAGGGACATGGCGAAAACTTGGTGGAATAAACTAACGCCGGGTTCAATACGAACTTGGGCAAATTTAACTCGTGAATTTTTGTCTCGTTTTAATCCTTCACATTTATCTGAGCGATTACGTAATGAAATTGCTACTTTTCAACAGGAAGATGACGAGCCAATGCACGAGGATTGGGACAGATTTACCACTCTTCTGAGGAACTGCCCAATGCATGGATTCCCCGTTTAGAACCAAGTAATAAAGTTTTATAATGCTACCAATTTACAGACCCGTATGAGAATTGATTCAACAGCGAATGGTTTGTTGTTGGACAAAGATCCAGAAGATGCAATGGTAGTATTAAAAAACCTGGCAAAGAATGAGGAACAGTTCCCTACAGCAAGAAGAGGGGGTAAACGAGTACTAGCTGTGAAAGATTATGAGGTCGATAGTTCTCTAAAAACACAGGTGGCATATCTCACAAAGGCAGTGAAAAAGCTCTTGAAAGAAGAATCACAACATGTCTACTCCGCTGAAGAGGTATGTGAAACTTGTGATGGGAATCACAGTTCGGAAGATTGTCCATTACAGTTAGAGGAAAGGATCCCAAGTTCTCTTGGAGCAACCCTAACAATGCCCTGAATCCTCAAGCACAGAACACCCAGAATCAAGGGGGACCTAGGTTACTGACTCGACAACAACCACAACAACAGCAACAACAGCCACCAGTTGCCACGACTAGTATACTGGAGCAGACCTTGGCTACGTTTATGTCTCAAACAGGAACTTACATTGAAAACATGAATCACTGCGTCAAGAAGACTGAGTCATTCATGGATAAAACTGAGATGCGGATGACTAACCATGAAGCTACTCTAAAATCACTGGAGACACAGATGGGTCAGGTTTCCCAGCATATTAAACCGAGGAAGAATGGAGGATTTCCTAGCGATACTAAAAACGCTAGACAACCCACACATAAGTAGTGTAAAGCCATCACTACTAGGAGTGGGAAGAAATTACCAGAGCCAGAGAAGGAAGCTGAATTAGTTAAGGAACCAGCCTTGAAGTCGACTGCCGAGAACGCTGCCCCGAAAGACGACGAACAACCTACTACCGATGAACCTATCATGACAGCATAAGGGACAGATGAAGAATCTAAACCTCCTCAGATCCGAATACAGTGGGAAGGGCGTATTGCTGATTATCGTCCCCCACCTCCTTTTCCTTAGCGGTTACAGAAATTGAAACAGGGATCCCAACTTAAGAAGATCTATGATATTTTTAAGCAGGTCCACATCAACATTCCGCTGTTAGATGCTATAAAGGAGATGCCTGGTTATGCCAAATTTCTCAAGGATGCCATGTCGCATTCTGCACAAGCGTCCACCCCAGAAGAAGAAGGATCCTGGGAGCTTCATCATACCGTGCATAATCGGTGACAAATTTGTGGGTAAGGCACTTTGTGATCTTGGTACTAGTATAAATTTAATGCCCAAATCTGTTTTTTCAGAAATTAGGTATTGGAAAAGCTTGGCCCACAACAGTAGTACTGCAGCTAGCAGACTGCTCTTACGTACATCCAGAAGGGAAGATAGAAGATATTCTGGTAAGAGTGGACAAATTTATTTTTCCTGCTGACTTTCTTGTCTTAGATTGTGAAGCAGATGAGAATGCACCAATCATCTTGGGGCGACCCTTCTTAGCCACAGGAAGATCACTGATTGATGTGGAAAAAGGAGAACTCACTATGAGAGTGAACGATCAAGAGATCAAGCTGAATGTTCTTCAGGCGATAAAACATGCTGATGCAGAAGAAGAATGCAAGGCTGTCACTGAAGTTATCCTTGACCAACCCTGCATCAGGTCGGGCTGCCATGAAATCAAAATTGGCCACTGTCCCAGCAGCCATTTAGAAGACTGTCACGGCAGTGACGACGGCAAGAGCTCCTCATAATCTAACATATCTGATACTGAAGATCAAGAGGAGGTAAACTGGATAGGCAATCGTCTAGGTAAGTTATTCGAGCCCCTAAACTATACCTCGAATGAACATATAGTCCAAAAGCCATCAACTATAGAGCCACATGTTCTAGATCTTAAGCCCCTGCCAGGGCAGCTTAAATATGTTTTCCTTGGTTTAAATGATACGTTGCCCGTAATCATCTCTTCCAAGTTGATGCATGAGCAGGAATATCAGCTAATAGGGATGCTGCAGCAGTACAAAAAGGCTATTGGATGGACGATAACTGATATCCAAGGCATCAGTCCAGCACTATGCATGCATAAAATCCTCTTAGAGGATGATCATAAGCCAACCATTGATGCACAGAGACGTCTAAACGATGCTATGCGAGAGGTGGTTCGTAAGGAGATCATAAAATGGCTAGATGCTGGAATAATCTATGCCATCTCGGATAGCAAGTGGGTGAGCCTGGTGCAGTGCGTTCCTAAGAAAGGAGGAATAAGTGTGGTAACCAACGAAGAAAACAAATTAATCCCAACCAGGACTGTGACCGGTTGGAGGGTCTGTATGGACTACCGGAAGCTTAACAAAGCTACCCTGAAGGACCACTTTCCCCTGCCCTTTATTGATCAAATGCTTGATAGATTTGCAGGAAAGCCTTACTATTGTTTTCTTGATGGATACTCAGGTTATAATCAAATAGCCATCGCACCGGAAGATCAAGAGAAGACGACATTCACCTGCCCATACGGTACTTACGCTTTTCGGAGGATGCCATTTGGACTTTGTAATGCACCAGCAACCTTTCAAAGGTGTATGATGGCCATATTCTCCGATATGGTGGAGGATTTCCTGGAGATATTCATGGATGATTTCTCTATCTTTGGAGATAATTTTGAAAGCTGCCTAGGTAACCTAGAGAAAGTGCTCGAAAGATGTGAGAAAGCAAACTTGGTATTGAATTGGGAGAAATGTCACTTCATGGTGGATGAAGGGATAGTCCTAGGCCACAAAGTAAGTTGTCGCGACATAGAAGTCGACAGAGCTAAGACCGAGGTAATTGAAAAGCTACCACCACCCACCACAATCAAGGGAATCAAGAGTTTCTTAGGGCATGCTGGTTTTTATTGGAGGTTTATCGCGAACTTTTTGAAGATTACCAAACCCTTATGCCATCTTCTGGAGCAGAACCGTCCCTTCGACTTCAACGCTGAATGTACTGAGGCATTCAAGGTTCTGAAAGAAAAGCTGGTAACAGCCCCAATAGTACAGCCACCAGATTGGAAACTTCCATTTGAGATTATGTGTGATGCTACTGACTATGCTGTCGGGGCAGCACTTGGGCAGAGGAAAGACAAGCTCTTTCATGTTATATACTATGCCAGCAAAACACTGAACGACGCCCAAGTAAACTACACCACAACAGAGAAGGAACTGTTAGTTGTGGTGTTCTCGATTGACAAGTTTCGTTCATACATACTTGGAACGAAGGTCATAGTTCACACAGACCACTCTGCATTGAAATATCTGTTCGCCAAGAAGGATACGAAGCCTCGATTGTTACGTTGGATTCTGCTACTGCAAGAGTTCGACCTTGAGATCAAGGACAAAAAGGGAACATAAAATCAAGTTTTAGATCACTTGTCAAGACTGGAGAAGGGAATGAGTCTCCCAATAGATGAGACACACATACTGGAGACCTTCCCTGACAAACAGTTGTTCGCTGCCACAAGCACTGTCGCGACAACAATGGCGGCAGGTAAGTTTTCTGAACTCCTTTGGTATGCTAATTTCGTTAATTATTTAGTTAGCGGAATAACTCCTTGTAACCTTAACTATCAAGCTAGGAAGAGGTTACAAAATGATGTTAAACATTATTATTGGGACGAACCTCTTCTTTTCAAATATTGCGCATATCAGGTTATCAAGAGATGCGTACAACATGATGAACAGGAAGCTGTGCTTCATCACTGCCATGCTTCACAATATGGAGGACACTTAGGTGGTAACAAAACTGCTGCCAAGGTTTTACAGTCAGGATTTTATTGGTCGTCACTGTTCAAGGATGCGTAGACATTCTACAAAAACTGTGACAAATGTCAACGGATTAGAAATATCTCAAGAAGATATGAGATGCCGCTACAAAACATTCTTGAAGTCGAGATCTTCGATGTTTGGGGGGTTGATTTTAAGGGACCATTCCCAGCTTCATGTGGGAACTTATATATCCTCCTGGCAGTAGACTATGTGTCCAAATGGGTTGAAGCGATCGCGACTCAGAAAAATGATGCCAAGACGGTTCAGAAGTTTTTGCATAAAAACATATTTTCTAGATTTGGCATCTCTAAGGCGATCACTAGTGATGAAGGGAGGCATTTCGATAACAGTGTTATAGCTGCTGCCTTAAAAAAGTATGGTGTCAAACATCGAATTGCAACAACATACCACCCTCAGACCAATGGACAGGCTGAAATATCCAACAGAGAGGTTAAGAACATTCTTGAAAAGATGGTTAAGCCAACTCGGAAAGGCTGGTCTCTACACCTCAATGACGCGCTATAGGCTTAAAGAACAACATTCAAAACTCCATTGGGAATGTCACCATATCAGCTGATTTATGGAAAAACATGCCATCTACCTGTCGAGATTAAGCACAGAGCATATTGGGCCATCAAGGCAGTGAATATGGACTTGTTGAATGCAGGACAGAAAAGGCTACTTGATTTGAATGAGATAGAAGAAATTCGAGCAATGGCCTATGACAACGCAAGAATTTACAAAGATAAGACAAAGAAGTGGCATGACAAAAAGTTGCTGCCACGACAGTTCTGCCCAGGGCAGCTTGTGTTGTTGTTCAATTCTAGGTTGAAACTCTTCCCAGGGAAGATGAAATCTAGGTGGTCCGGCCCATTCCAAGTGGTGCAAGTTTTTCCGCATGGTGCCATTACAATAAGATCTTTAAAAGACGGCCACCAATTTAAAGTCAACGGACAAAGATTGAAGCATTATCAGGGGACTGAAGCCCCAAGAATGTAGGAAGTAGTTACTTTAGGAGATGCTCCTCCTGGCATCCCTAATTTAACCTAATTTTATTTTTATTCTTATACTTATTTATTATTTATATATATTAGGTAATTAGAATTATTTTATTTTTAGGAACTAAGTTTTTGTTTTTTATTATTTTTAGGAAATAAAGGAGACAAGGAGAAGAGGAGAAGTGAATTCAGCCCACCATCTTTCCATCAGCCCAAAAAGCCCAAACAAGGAGCCTTCCATTACAGTTGCCGCGACAGACGCGGAAAATCCAGCCTGTCAACACGCTGTCGCGGCAGACATGCAAACGCATAACAGACGCACAGAATACACAAAAATGCGTGACAGACGCGTCATAAATCGCGTAACAGCTGGCCCCGTTATTCGCGCCTGCCGTTACAGCTCCAACGGGCAGCAAAATCCTCATCTATATAAACCCCGTTTTACTATTCATTTTCACTCACTTTCACTCTCTCTACTTGTTTCCTCTAGAATTTCATTTGCTTCTTTCCTTTTCTACAGTCCTTGCAACATGAGTACCAGAAATACCCGCAGAAGCGCTGCCTCAGGATCTGCCCTTGCAGCATCCACTCCCAGCTCCTTCCAAGTCAAACACATGTGGGAGGAGAAAGGTTTCATTTACACCACCAGAACGAAGAACCTTGGACTACAACCGTTCATAGTACGAAAAATTAGAGCCCTTCAGTGGCAAATGTTTGCCGAGCAGCCGGAGGAAATGAACGTAACTCTTGTCTGAGAATTTTATGCTGCCATCGACAGCAGGGAGACGACCGCAGTAATAGTTCGAGGAAAAGAGGTACCTTTGGAGCCCGAATACATCAACACACTATATGGGTTCTATGTTGGGAGAAAAGAAGACGACCACCAACGATTTGTGGAAAGCTTAGAGCCGGCAGATTACGATGCTGTGATGGCAGAACTCACAGACGAGGGTACCGAGTGGAATACCGATCCTAAACATCCAAGGACGGTAAAACGAGTTCAACTCACTCTGGAGGCCAAGCTTTGGAATGCATTCATCAAGAAGCGGATTATGCCCTCCTCGCACAACACAACGGTAGACCAACCAAGGTTAGCCATCATTCATTCTATTTTAAATGAGAGGCCAATTAACGTTGGCAGATACGTTCGGGGGGAATTTTGGATTGTGCGTACCGGCCGTCAGGACCACTGTCACATCCTAAAAACAGGTCTAGTCGGAATTAAGTTCCGGTGACCTAATATTTTATATCAATTAAATAATTTATTCGATTTTATCTGAACCAATAAATGTTTTTCGGGTTAATTTATAGTTTATTATTATTATTATTATTATTATTATTATTATTATTATTATTATTATTATTATTATTATTATTATTATTATTATTATAAGGACTTTCCTTCATTTTGAAGGAATTGCATCAAGAAATTCCACGCACCATGGTTCACTAGGCCACTCGGCCATTTTGGATTAAATGTGGCAATTGACACAAACATGACTCGTCTAGTAGGCATGAGGTGGCCACCACGTGGCCTTATGTAAGGGCAAATACCCTTAAAACTTGCCACCATTTCATGATTCGTGGAACATGGAGAATGAAAAGGTGGCTGGCAACTTTGGGTATAAATTAGGGAGGAAATGTTGCAAAATGAAAAGGGAAAATTAGGAGAAAGGGAAAGCATCCGAGAAGTATAAATAAAAAGGGGATTAGGATCAAATTCGATTCATTATTAAGCTCAAGAATTGGAAAGGAACAAACCGACATCTCCAACAAACGCTAGGGTCAAAGGAATTGTTATCCGAAAAACGTCGGGTTGTCGAGGTGAGTGTAGATGCATTTGTCTCGGGTGACACGGTGTCATTCTAATCTTTGTTTCTATGTTCTGATATGTGAGTGTAGTCGGAGTCCTGAGAGTTGGTTAGGTGCCATCTCAAATCATTGTTTATTGATTTGTTAACCATTTTATTGAAGGTCATTGCATAAAAATCATATTGAAAGTTTTACTTGGTAAGTTTGATCAAGTATTGCATATCGAGCATTAAATATTGCTAGTGAAACTTTGATATATGTCTACCGCTATTGAATTACTGTTATTGATATTGATGTGTAAATATTGCTTTTGAAATATCATTGTTGAACTATTGAGTATTGAACCTTGGATTTGAGAGTATTGGATACAATTGGCATGCCATAGAATTCATGAGCTCATTGGTACGGGTATTGGGCTTCGGCCATTGGTGCGGAGGAGGGATGTGTTGTGTGTTGGTCAATTGGTGCGAAGGAGGGATTATGACACGACCATTTTTGTTGGTGATGTGGTGGAATTCGCATATCCAAATACTGTTGAATCGGTCCAAGGGAAAATATTGATTATTGATATTGCTTTTGTTATGATTGGATAAAGTGCCTTTCATTTATAATATGTATATAGATTGCTTATGTGAAATGTGCCATTAAATGTGCCATTGAAGTATGCAACATTGCATAACATGTTCATTCATTGTTATTGGCTACCTCACTTAGACTATGTAAGTCTAATGCATTCATTTGCATAACATTTCAGGCTAACAAAGTGTTCGGTTCGAGATCGGAGCAATCAAAGGATCGGCAAGTCACTACAAGCTAAGAGTAATGTGTTTTGTCCTTATGAACTCCTAGTATGGTGGCAAAGTAGTTAAAGTAATTATACTAGTCTTGTGGCCCTACTATTGTGTAAATGTTGCCTATGTTTTGTATAAGGTTTTAAAGCTATAATGATTTTTGAGTTAATAATAAAATTGACATATTTGGCACTAAAATATTGATTAAAAGTCTAAGATTTATGTTTCCGATTTCCGTTATGTTTTTCGGTAGCGCTCTCCGACCCGGTTCTCTACCAGGCCGGGAAAGGAGTGTTACAACCACTCTTCTACCCATACCTCATTATTGTCGTCTGCCGCGGCCACAATGTACCGGAAGCTGCCGAGGATTTAAGAGTCCGAGGGAAAGGATGGACAGAAAGAAACATCCTCAGCCTGATGGAACTCAAAGCTGCCACGCCCCTATCGTCCTTCGACCCCACTGCCGCAACAGGTGAGATGACAGAGACCACCCAAACCGAACCTTCCGCCTCAGAACCCAGGCAGCACACTGTAGCAGCTCCTCCAGCACACACCCCAACTCAAATCCTTGTTGCCCTGTAGAAAATGGAAGAACGACAGTTGGGCCTCATGAGTTTCATCCGAGACTTCACCACCGCAACGGTACATTTCATCCACACCTCTCTAAATTTTCCTGATGTATTGTTCCCTGCTTTCCCCAACCATTATTTTGCTGCCCCCACACCTGCCCATACCCCTACCCCTGCTGCCACACCAAGAACGCCATCTGCCACGTCAACCCCGACCCCGGCCACAACAGCTGCAGGCGGCAGCCGCACAGCCGAAACATCTGCCCGGGGAGCCAAGAGAAAGGAGCCTATGTCTGACCTCGACAGGTATATTGTTGGCTTCTCCTTCTCTGAAATTTGGGCGGCATCCGATGACGAGCCCTCTGTCAAGAGGAACTTGTCCAAGGAGTTCACCCTGGAGAAACGGCAGAAAACAGGCCCCGGAGTCGACCCATCCGACCAGGAAAAATCCGGCAGCAGTAGCAGCAGCTCCGAGGAGGTTCAGGTATTGGAGAAACCACCTCATATCTCCCCTACTCACATCCAACCTCCACGGGAATCCAAAAACAAGAACACTTCTGCCTCTCCCATCCACCTGCCATCACCAACAAGGAAATCGAGTCAGCAGCAGCAGCAGCAACGACGACAACGTTAGAAAATTTAAGTTTCTTATCTTATATTGATGTCTGCCATTTTGTTATATTTTGTGATGTTTTAATTTTCTTTTTTTCTTTCATCTCTGTCATTTACATTGAGGGCAATGCAACCCTCGCGTTTGGGGGTGGTATCCCTCCATTAATGAAGTCTCTTTAAGTTTAAAATTTGTGTCTTTTAATTAGTTTATTTTTGCTTAACAATTTTTTTGATGAAAATTTGGCTTAAGTCTTTGAACTAAACTTACCTGCCGTGACAGCCTCTGTAGTGGCAGTGCCTTTAGGATAGTTTTAGGAGCAGTTTAGAGCCTTACTATAGTTCTAAATCTTAAACACCATTTGTGACTTTTATATTGTCTAGAACTCTACTAGTAAACTAGAATAGAAGCTTAACACTTGAGCTGCCCCTAGAGGTGCCTAACACTAGCTCTAGGAAAAGAAGTTAAGAAAAATAGACTCAATACACCTAGAGGTGCCCGAAACCGGCTCTAGGAAGTTAAATAGAGGTGCCCGAAACCGGCTCTAGTCAAACTTAAGCTTGAGAAAATAAGAATCGAGTCTGCATAAAAACTAAAGGAGCCTAAGAATTGCCTCCAAAAAGATGAAAATTGGCATAAAAATTCAAGTTAAAAGTTTAGCTATTCTAGTAAACTAAGGGAGTCATGACATATAATTGTTCACAAGCACGTACACACTACACGAGAATTATAGCAAGGTTCCGAATGAATTCTGAATTATCCAATGGGGTGTTGCTCACAATAGGGAATGAATGGTAGGTAAGGAAAAGTTCACTATTTTAAGCCAAACAAAAAAACATTTTTTATTTCTTTTTTAGGTCTGAATTGCTTGAGTGCAAGCAAAAACTTAAGTTTGGGGGTGTGTTGAGTGTGTAAAAGTTCTATATTTTACCCCCTATTTAACCCATATTTCTTCTGCATTCAAGCATAATTCATTGCATTTAGGATAGATTTCATTTATACATCACAATTTTATCAAATGGCACAGTTTCTACTGAAATTGGTTGCTTTTGCAGGTAGCTGCTGTAGCAGATGGAGGGCAGTGGAGAAGCAGACGATGGGCAGTGAAAAAGTAGAGCTGGAACTGGATTGCAGACGAGAAGGACGATGCTGCCATGGCCGCTGACGTGGCAGCCAAGGACGACAACAATGGTGAAAGGAAGGAGTGAAGTGGGCCTCGATAGAAAGAGAAAATTAAGCCGGTCTGTCGTAGAGCGCCCTTATATTTTTCCAAGCCCTAGATCAGAATGAAGGCCAAGCCCAAAGTTCAAGGAAAAAACTCCAAGCAAGAAGGAAGGACGAATTAAAGACATATGCTCTGAAGATTTAGTCTTTAATAGAGTTGTACTTTAGTTTAAACTTGTATTCTTGCCATATTAGAAAACTTGAACCCAAAACCCTAGTCGTTTTCCCCTTCTCATCATGTTCTAAACTTCCCCTAGGGCTAAGGGTTGATTTGTAAAGTAGTTGCAAGGATTGCATTTGTTTTAGGAATTTTTCTGTTCAGTAAAATAGACTTCAAGTTTGCTTATTCTGGTTTTCAACATCTTGCAAGAGTATCGGGAGAGCATTGTGAGATTACACATTTACTTAATATCGAGAGAGTTAGGTATACGAAAGGAATAAGTACAGGTTCTCCAGTTTATGGTTGAACTATCTCGGACCTAGGGATAGGACGAGGTTAAGTGGCTAAGGAAGAATTCAACAACATCGGTATTCATCCTTCGATTCACGCCGGGAGGTATCATCAAAGACGTGTTCATCGATAGACTTAGACCTAGGGATAGGCCAAGGCACATCAAGGATTCTTGCCAAGCTTGAAGTACAGAGTTGTGTGATCGCTGCCGCGACAAACAACAGACTGCTGCCGCGACAGGCGCAACGACAGAACAGAGATTCCTAGACTTTGCAACACCTACAATACTGAGCAATTCAATACCGACCCATTCTCTCTATCCTGATTTCTTTACTCTTTATTTTCAGTATTCTTTATTATCTCGTGACAAACATTTAAACTATTTTATTTCCCTCTCGTGCAGTAATTCCAGGTTAAAGCTATTAGCCCAGTCCCTGTGGAGACGATATCCGATACTTACATATCACTTTACTACTTGCGTCTTGTACACATGCACTACATTGCGGTAGACACCTTACACGCAACAATTGCTTGCATGAAGTTGTGCAATTATATGACATTATAAGCTTGTATCTTTGAGTATGCGATATGATTTTGGTAAATCAAATGATAAATGACATAAATGAAGTGTTTGATTAATTGACAGACTTATAAAGCCCTTGGTCGATTAAAGGTCTTAGGTATAAGGGCATGCCTAGAGTCTGAGCTCCCCTGTTTAGTACCTAGTGTACTCTCTAAAATGGTATTTGGCACCTAAAATGCTTACTGCATTTCTTGTTGATTTCATGATAACTTGGATGGTGTACAAGACACATTGATGCTGTTGAGCATCCCCTGATTTGTTGCTTAGTGCAACCATTGTTTGGTACTTGGTACCCCCTATTGACTTGCTTACATAGTCCTTCTACTCCACCAAGGCAAACAAATAAATATATATACATGTTTGTAATAAGCTTATGAAGCGGATAAATGTAAAGATAAATAACATGATATTCTTTGATCTATGCTTGTTATGTGATTTATTGGACAATGGTCCTTTTCGAATGATATGGGAAATATGGTAAGCTTGGATTGCTTGATTCATGTTCAATGTAGACAATGGTCCTATTCAAATAACCTGCCATAATATGATCTATGTTTTGCTAATGAATTATGGTTGGTTCAATGATATGCTTGTTTGATGCTTTCTTTGTTCGAATGTGATGCATGATGATAAGCATGATGTAAGTTGAAATTGTGTATGGCCTTATACTATGAATGATAGTACATGAGATGTATGAAGTCAATTGAGACTTGAGCATGATAAGCTTAGTTAGGAGATGCTTTATGTGCTAATAATGCCTAGCTAAGTAACCTTAAAAATGACCATAAGATATTTAAAAGAATGAATTAGTTTTAGAAATTACCTCGCTAAGTACAATTTGTACTTAACGCTCTTTGTTTCCTTCTTCCCAAATAACATGGTATCTTGGGCATAAAGCTAGCAAATTCCGATCGGAAGCAAATCACAAGACAACAAAATGTATGACCTAAGTCTCGTATTTAGACTCCTAGATGGTGGCTTGGAAATTTGTCTAGATATCCATTTCGTTTTGTTTGACATTAGCCTTAATTTACGTTGGTGCTTGAACTTGTTATATGCTCCTTGAATGCTAGTATGGAGTCTAGTAAATATGTTTTGTAATTAGTAAGTAAGCCTCATTTTGTTTGTAAATATACGAGTCAAGCTTGGTGGTCTTTGTAATGGTTTATTTTGTTGTAAATATTAGAAATGTAGCTTGACATGGCTTAGGGCATATCATGATAGAATGAGCTTTTTTAATTAAAGTATGCTTAATGGAAGAAATTATGTTAGTAAGTGAGATTACATGTTTGATTCATATTGTGTTTGTGAATTTAGTAATTAATGATAAAATTTAATGTGGTTGTATGATTTGAATAAAAACCTTGAAAAATTGAGTAGGCATTTTCGAATGGCCTTGTAATTAAAGGTCCTAGGTTGTTCGAATTAGCTTTGGAATAGATCTTCTAATTGGAAACAATTTGTAACAATGAGAATATGCTTATTAAAATTTGAAAACATGAATTGCTTATGATGCTTCGATTGAAAATAAAAATAGAACATTTAAATTGGCAAATTTTTAGTAACCGAATTGATTCTTAATAATATAGTATGAAAATAATAAGTTGCATGTAAGATAATAATAATGTTTAGTGTGGTAATATAAATGCTTGAACTATGATGTGTTAGAAAATTTTTGTTAGCCCACTTTTCGCATGCGTTTTAATAAGGTTTGCTAATAAGAAACCATTCTTGTTATGATTTCTGTTTTGATAATCTGTTGTGTTCTGTTCTGGTAACGTTCCTCGCTCCTAACCCGGGCAAGGGGTGTTACACTCTTCTTATTCTATCTCGGAGGTCGAGAATCATCTCTAAACCTCTTCTCGGACTTCCCGGACCCACCAGCTCGTTGAGCACTCTAGGCAGCTTCTGTGGCCTTGACTCGGTTCACCAAATCCTGAAAGTTGGTGATACCAAGGGCCGTAAACATGGGTCGTAGCTCATCTCTAAGGCCAACTATGAACATTATGCATTTGTCTTCCTCTTTCTTTATAAATTCTGCTCTGTATCGGCAATATTTGCAGAAATCATGGATACATTGCTTGATAGGTCGCCCACCCTATCTCAGATGGAGAAAGGTATTCTGCCTTTCTGCAAGGTAATATTCATTAATGTACTTATTTCGGAACTCTCAAAGAAAGAACTCCCAAGCAACCGATTCTTCAGGAGCTGTGAGAATAGTTGTTTCCCACCACATGAGAGCTTCATCGATCAATAACGCAACAACACACTCCAACTTGTGTTCATACGAACACCGCAACTGCTTGTTCAAGATTCGCAACGTGTTATCCAGCCAGTATTCAGCAACTTCAGGATTATCATCATCTTGCCCGGTAAAGGAATAGGCTCGGAGTGAAACCAACTTGTCCACAGCGGCACAAACATACTAGACAACATGAAGAGTAGGCTGAACGGATGGTATTGCTTGCATCGCAGCCATAAACTATTTGAACATGTCAGTCATGTTCTTGTAACACTCAGCCTGAGCGGTAGGTGCTGCAGGCTGAGTACCCTGAACATGAGGGTCCTATGGTTGGGGTGGATTCTGAGGATTTCCTCCTCTAATCTCCTCGCCATGCGTCGAGGAGCCGGTAGCTAGCTCGTCTATATGAGTTTCATTAGTCTCAGACATATCTATATGAAAGATCAGATTAGTCGACAAGTTACAATATACACAATATAAAACTCCTAGGTGGCAAAGTAACACAATAGCAATGTAACAAGCTTCGATTTAGTCCTAGAATCAACTAAAATCTAGCTCTGATACCACAAATGTAACACCCCTTTCCGGTCTTGTCGAGAACAGGGTCGAAAGGTGAAACTGATGATCAATATAAAAGTCGGTGCAATAAAATTTCATTTTATTATTAACATTTTCAACCATATCATACAACAAATTGTCACAATCGAATAACTCAATCCAAATTACCCATATAAGCAGTGATTAACCATTCAATGGCTTAATCGCAATCATTACAAGTTTTAGGGACCAAATTGTAAACTCAATAATTTAGAGGTTCTTCAATGCAATGGTCTTTACCAGATTGGAATTCACAACATTATTAACACACCTGTAAAATTTCATACCATTTGTAGACCCTTAGCTCATTCAATTTAACCTTTCAATATCCAGTGACTAAACTATGAACCTTTCAAACTGTTTAATATGCCTTTAACTAACTTAACTAACCCAATATCGAAACACCCTAGGAATGTTTCGAAATGGGTGAACGATGGTCAACTCCTGTTGAACTTACCCTTTAGACCTTATCGATACGAGCATGCCCTGTATCGAAACGGGTTGACCTCCATTGACTTTGACTTTGACCAATTTCGATACGCTATAAACATGTATCGAAAATGAAGGACTCTGGAGACCAAATGTTTCGAAATGACCATGTACCATTCCGATACACCCTATTCCTCAGACCAAACTATGCTTACCCGTATCGAAATGCCATCACTCGTTTCGATACGGCCTGACCTGTAATGACAGATTTTTGCTGGTATTTATTCAATTTGACCTATCGAACAATGTCCAAATGAAACGAAACTTTACGCACAACATTTCAATGGTATAAACTAATAACATGTCAAAATTAATAACCATATGAATACCTTTACTACGTTTTTACCATTTCGAGCTAGGTATGCAATTTTCATCCATTTTAAACTAACTAAAAAGGCCATTAGCCATATTGCAACTTAGGCATTACACCAACACAACAAAATGAGCATAAATAACTGGTTCAACTACTTTGCCACCTTTTTAGGAGTTTATAAGTCAAAAACACATTACTTGAGGCTTGTAGTGACTTGTCTCGCCTTTGTAATCCGATCTTCCGATACACAATCTTTCGACCTGAAAAATGCATGAGATGAGACACGTTAGGCATACATTGCCTAGTGAGGTAGTCGTAAACAATATGATTAACAATATATATACAAAATATCTATATATATAATCTCATGCTCATCAAATTCAATGCTATGAATCAATATACAATGTTCAACATGTTCATTTCATCATTAATCCTTGGATTGAATCAAGATAATGGATATGCGAATTCCTACACCTCGCCAAATCAATGAATGGTCCAATCCCTCCGCCTCGCAAAATCAATATAGGTTGCAGCCTTAGAACCGTAGTCCACCCGTACACTGAGCTCATGAATTCTATGGCATGCAAATTGTATCCAATGTCTATTCAAATCCAATGTTCCAATGTTCATATCCATTTCAATAATCAATGAGTATTCCGATGACCAATGATTTCAATATCATCGATAGCCAATGAGTGTAATAATCAATGTTTCATGGTTCAATGCCAATGACAATAATCGATGATTTCTTAGCAATGTTTTCATCTCAATATCTATACAATGACAATGTTCAATGTCGATACTAAAAACTATGACTGATGTTCAATGACAAACTTACCGACACTTACCAAGGTGTCCGATTAATCATCCAATGCAATTTCTTGAATAACAATGTTAGCGATGTAATCTAAAATTCTCAAATAATGATTCGGGAAGGCCCTCGCCTATACCCGAGACTCTGACTACACTCACCTTGACAATCTGAAGCTTTCAAGGCTTTCGGATAACAATCCTCTTGTTCCTAGCCTGAGATTGAGACGGTCAAACCTCTTTCTCCACTTCTTGAGCTAGAAAACCAATAGAAAACTATTAGGATCGGTATTTCGATATCAAAATCAATACAACGATATCAAAATCGATATTCGACTTCAATATAAACATTAACGATGAAATATCCATGGATGGTCAAAACCCTAACTTGAGATTAAACTCAATATATCAATGGAATCCATTAACCGATTTAGGATTATAGCTTACTCGATCGATAGCAACGATTCAATATCGATAAAACGAAGAAAAAGTGAAATCCACAACTTCCTCCAATGGAGGTGCTTGCTTCAAGAAAGAAGATGAAGAAGATGAAGGTGTTTGCTTCAATTCTCGGGTAAATTATATTTCTCTATTTCCTTTTTGTTTTATCATTATAATTTAGCTATTTAGCTTTCCTTTAATTGAAGGATTTGAAGGAAAGCTCTCCTGATAACCCACGTAGGCAAAGTTTTTATTAAGGAGGGGCTAATCGCAAGATTAGTCCCTCAACTCACACCATACTACAAATTTTACTCCTCAATTTAGTCACCATTTGGGTTTCAAAATTATTCGATAGAGTCCGGTGACGATATTTTAGCTCGATTAGAGTCCGATATCAATAATTAACTACCCGATACAATATTTTAACTTCATCAATGTAGGATTTCCGATCACCGGAACTTAATTCCGACTAGACCGAATTTTGGACTGTTACAAGAATTTTGCGGCGTTTGTAAAATTAAACGCCACTAAAGAATAGGTTTTTTGTAGCGTTTGTAAACATAAATGCCACTACAGAACATGTTTTTCATGGCGTTTCTTCACAAGCACTGCTATAGCTTATAACTTTTAACGGTGTTTTGATAATCAAACGTTGCTATATATCTTGACATATTGCGGCGTTTTCTCCACATAAACGCCGCGAACTATTGCGACGCTGGTTCTAGCAGCACTTTTTGCGGTGTTCTCTACAGCGTCGGGAGAGGTTTTAGCGGCGCTAAAAAATACCGCTATATGGCTAAAAAACGTCGCTAAAGATCTATTTTGCGGTAGTGACCATCCTTCATTGCAACAATGTATTCAACATTTTTAGTTGGAAAATATTGTGAAGATTTTTTAGTGGATGTTTGTGACAACACTACTTGTTTTGGAAAAACCTGTTGAATGGATTGTTGTTTTGAAACATTTAGGAGAGATTTTTTATTGCTTTTGCAACAATTTGTTTGAGATGAACTCCATCTTTCATTTGAGCACATACCATGGCAACTTCATGAGATTGAGAAAGAGAATCCATTTTTTAACTTCAGACGAAATTTCATTTGGATCTTGGGTATTTTGGAGTGATCCATTGGTTGAGGATTTTGATAAGACATTTTTCTTATTTTGTTCTTATGCAAATATTTTTGACCATGATTTGATGGGTTTTGTTGATATTGCTTCATGCAACTTGCCTTTTCCTTTATTTTTTAATTTTGGGGGTATTTTGTAAGAATTTTCTGGTAAGGTAATCGAGTGGAGAATTATATATATACATGGTCGTCTCAGATGTTTTTGGGGACCTGTACGAAAACTCAAAAATGAACTTTTATAGAACGAAATCATATTTCATTATTTTAAATAATTAATTTAATATTTTATTAATAAAATATAAGATCATGATTAAACTTTGTCAAATATACTATTTGTATTGTTTTGTTAAGAAAAATTGAATGAATTGAATTGTGGGCAAATAAGTGTGATATAAAGTTTGATTTTGACAATAAGTAGAAAAAATTTGAAGAATATTACATCATTTATTTATTTTATCGTTAGATTGGAGAAGATGTGTCTCATATCACTAGATCAATTTGCTCTATTCACAACGTCAGAATTCGAACCTCTGACCTTGCGTAAGGGATATGGTGCCTCATCTCATTAGACTAATTGATTGTTGCAATTATTTTTTATTGTTAGATTAATTAATTTATTTAATAAATTTAAAAAATAAAAATAATTATTTTTAAGGGCCCTAGACTGATTGGGGGCCTTGAGCGGTCGCTCACTCTGCTCCTCTATCAGTCGACATATATATATATATATATATGATCCAGTTACACAGTGTAAAACTCTCTAAATTTTACACGTTTTTTGGATCGTTAGATGGGTGAAACGGATGGATGAGATTAACAGTAGAATATGTGAAGATTATCACTTGAAAAAAGTAAGGAGTTAATCTCATCCATTTATTTTCCCCATCCAACGATTCAAAAAACGTGTAAAACTTAAAAAGTTTTACGCTGTGTAAGTTGATCATAACTCATATATATATATATATATATATATATATATCTTACACACTGGTGGGGGAAACAAAGTTTTCACAAGTAGGGTTATTTAAGATTTTAGTTTAGGGTTTAAAGGTTATAGTTTTATGTGTTAGGGTTAATAGTTAGAATTTAGGGTTAGTGTTTTTAGGTTTTAGTGCTAGAAATTTAAATTTTAAATTTTGACTTGAAAATAAATGTGTGTAATTTATTTTACAGTGAGAGTGTATCAAATATTCTTCCCGTATAAAATTACTTTTTTGTTGTTGTTGATAAATATGCTTGTTCGGTGTCTAATTACTAATTTTGTTGCCAAAAGTCAGTAAGGTATATTAAAACAAAGGAACATTCTATAACGTGTGACAAACATCGATGAACATCACTAATGATGAACACCATTAAATTAATTAATAAAGATTTAAAATTTCAAGGACCCATCATACAATTAATAATTATTTTAAAAATTCAATCAAATTATTTTTTATATATGTTAAAATTTTGTTTTTTTAATAAGGGTAAACTATATATTTAATACCTCACTTATTTTCGTATTTCTATTAAACCCTCATTATTTAAATATTATTTCCATTTGACCCTATTCTTTATAAAAAATAATTTAACCCTCAACCTAAAACCCTCAACTATTAAACCTTAAACCCTTAAACTCTTAAACATATACCCTAAACCAAATACCATTAAAAATAATTTCACCATCATCAATTCAATTCAATGAATCGTTGAATTCTCCTAAAAAATTTAATTAAATTATTTTTTATACATATCAAAATTAATTCTAGGAGATTCGAATTTAATTCTAAGAGATTCAAGTTTAATTAATTTACGATCAAACACATATTCGACAAAGTTAAGATGCTGGAGACGATGAAATCTCCCAACGTCAAGCAAGAGCGTCGGCAGCCACTGTAGCACCATCTTACTGTCACGACGGTACTTTCCCTTTTCGCTAGCAAGCAACCGGAAGTGATTCTTGAATTCTATAATCCAATGCAGTTTTCGAACTCGAGAAATTGGTTCTGTTCATAACTTTGTCGAGTGACTGGAGTCATTTTCTCACAATACTAACATGGAAGTAGAACCATTGTACACTGTACATGTTCCTGAGTTTCTGGGGATATGTAAACATGGAAATTCAAATTTCATGAAAGTAGAAGCAAATTTCTTAAAAAAAAACACATATTCGACAAAATACAATACATTTCAAACATTACAGGGTTCCTAATATAATGTTAACAACGATCACTAATTTTCAAAACACATTGAGCGCTAATCAAAACGAGCGGTAAACGATAACTATTCTGTCGATGATGGTGAAATTATTTTTAATGGTATATGATTTAGGGTATATGTTTAAGAGTTCAAAGGTTTAAGGTTTAATAGTTTATGGTTTTAGGTTGAGGGTTAAATTATTTTTTTATAAAAAATATGATCAAATTGAAATAATATTTAAATAAGGAGGGTTCAATAGATACTAAATATATAGTTTATCCTTATTAAAAAATAAAATTTTAATATATATAAAACATAATTTAATTGAATTTTTTAAAAGTAATTATTAATTGTATGATGAGTCTCGAAATTTTAAATCTTTATTAATTAATTTAATAATTTTCATCGGTGTTCATCATTAATGGTGTTCATCGATGTTTGTCGCAGGTTGTAGACTAATCTTAAAACAAATAAGGAGCCAGATGCACCGTAACGAACCCCAAAATATAGCGCCGGCGGAACTCGAAAAATAAGGAATCCATATGGATGCGGACAAATAAGCGGATCTTGTTGAGGATCTCACATGTTTACTTTCTATCCACTTATTGCCTGCCACGTGGCATATTCAGTTGCCAGTTTGTTTGTTTTTCTAACGTATTTATTGTTATCAACTATTTACACGTGGCACTCACTGGTAAAACCAAACAAAACTAAACAGAAAAGAATGGCATGTAACTAACTATCGTAATTTTTTAAATGTTGTCAACAAATCATTCTTATAAATCTAGGGTTCTTCAGTTTCTTTCTGTGCAAAGTGGTCGATTTATTTTCCTTCCATTTTCCTTTTCAAAAAGCAAGGCATTTGGTGTTTGAGCAATAAACAGGCTTAGGCGTAGCCCTACAATTTTCTTGTCTTTAGTTTCCAACTTTTTTACGGTGAATCGTGTGTGTTGATTAAGAAATTCTTTGCATTTGCGACATCTTTGTTACAATTTCGATTTTGGCTCAATTTTCGCACAGGTACTTCGTTTTGATTAATCTTTTGGTTGTTTAACGGAAATGATTTCGTTTTGTTTGTCGTGTGTGTTTTCCATCTTAGAATTGAATGTTTATTTCTTTCTTATATAACTTATTTTGGAGAATTCATGGTTTTTTATTAGACTAAGAATGAAACCCCCCTTTCTGGATTGAGGTTTCCCTGCAATTCGTTTACACGTTTACTTGAATTTCCATTGAAGCTTTTGTTTTAACATATTATTGGCGATAAATGTTGTTAAATTTTAATTTCTGAATCATGACAATTTTGCAGCACTTTGTTCTGTGTCAAATTGAGCCAAACATCAAAAACATTCCTCTGCTTGGAGCAAATTGGAAATAGTATGATGTCCTTCCGCAGCTAATCTCTTGGTTGGTTGGATCTCTAAATTGGCTTGAGAAAAGGAAATAGTGGAGTGGGATGGAAGTTGGGGATCTTTTAACTTCTGCTGGAATCAATATAGCTATATGTGTTGTGCTTCTGACATTGTATTCCATACTGAGGAAACAACCAGGAAATGCATGTGTATATTTTACACGGAAGCTTGTTTCGGAGCCAATAAAGGGTAGTGGTGATCTCAGCTGCCTTACAAGATTTGTGCCCTCTGCAAGCTGGATCGCTAGAGCCTGGCAAGCAACTGATGAAGAAATTTTGGCTGTCGCTGGCGTCGATGCTATAGTTTTCATGAGAATAGTTGTTTTTAGGTGATTACTGCTAATAAGTTTCTAACAAACTCCAGTCTGGCAATATAATATATGTATCCTAAACTTTTTGAAGTGCTTCAGGCTTCAGCATTTCAATTTTTTTCCCCATCAGTATCTACTTTTGCTTGAACAAGTTTACTAACAACACTGTTATTTTCTTCATGTTCATTACAGTATTCGGGTATTCATCATTGCTGCTATAATTTGCCTTTTTCTAGTGCTTCCAGTAAATTATAATGAACAAGGCAAGTGGTGCTACCATCACAAGGATTTCCATGCAGAACCATTGGAAACATTTACAATTGCAAATGTAAAACTAGGTTCCAAATGGTATGTTCTGTTTCAGCCTTTATTATGATGAAACGCTTGCTTTAGTTATTTTCTAAAATGAAATGTTATATAGCACGGAAGAATTATAAGTATTTTACAATTGTAATAGTAATTATGATGAGCACGACATGGTTACATTTGAACCGTGACCAGAAACTAAATTTGGAGTTCTATCACAACATTCATTGATTGATTTTCCTTTTCTTCAATCTTACTTTTTTCCAGGTTTTGGGCCCATTGTCTTGCATTATACTTGATATCCTGCTCAGCTTGTGCTCTACTTTACTTTGTAAGGACGTAGAACCAAAAGTGCATCATTTACTCATATAGTTTGACCTGTATCGATGCATTTAAAGATAAATGCTTTGTTTTAGGAGTATAAAAGTATCACTCAAATGAGGCTAGCACATATTACTGGATCCCCTCCCAATCCAAGTCATTTCACAGTTCTAGTTCGTGGTGTACCCGGGTCTCCAGTTAATTCATACAGTGAGTCGGTGGAAAAGTTCTTTTCAACTTATTACGCAGAAAGCTACTTGTCCCATCAGATTGTATATGGAGCTTGTACAATTGATAAATTAGTGGTACACATCTCTCTTTGACTGACATTCATCAGTGACATAAATTTATAAAAGTTAGTGGCACACATCTCTCCGAGTGACATAAATTTTAAATCTTATTGAATATATTTTTTTTTCAGTATTAGCTGATTATTCAATGCTTTCTTCACATCTATTGAATAATTTGGTGTTCTTCCGCGGTTTTCCTTTTGTATCTTGTGTTTTACAGAATGTATAAACCAGTTTCTTATATGGAATTGAAATCAAGACATGATATGAGAGCCTAAAGAGAAGTAAAAGATAATTAGTCCATTGTATACTATGTCTAGGAAGTAATCTTTCTCTTTTCTATTGTTATTTGTGATCATGTTTTAAATCTTTATATCATTGACTTTATTCAGTGTTAACACAGTGTGACTAGTTACCAAGACAATTATACTATTTATTTTTTAAGGAATAGGATATGATTTAGTTTGTTGATGCTGGTACATTTCATTAAGTTGAAATTTCCAATTTCTCGATTTCATTTGATTATAATAAACATTAGTGTTTTTTTTTTTTGCTTTTTTAACTGAGTTGAGTAATGCTAGAATAAACCTACATTTAACTTTTTCTATGCTCTTTCGACTCCATTTTACACAAACAATGTTCTGTTTGTTTTATAGTTTGTGACAAGTTATATGTATATTCTCTAACAATGTCTTTGCAGAAGGATGCGGAGAAGATGTACAGAATGCTAAAAACCATTAACCCACGATCTCTAGACAGTTCTTTGCCCTCTTGTCTTCCTGGAGGAACAACACATTCCTTCATGGTGCTTAACCAAAAAGCTGATAGGGTTTTGAGTTCGACCAGTATAGATGGGCTGCACCCAAGTCAAACTAAAAAGGTAGAAAACCTTGGAATAACTTGAATAGTTTTTATTTCGGAGTTCTGTATGTATAAGTTATATTTGCCTTCTTTAGTGGTTTGTTTTGGAAAGCTGACAAATATTGTTTAAATAATATACATATTGAAGCAGTTACTGATTTTAATCTCAAAGTGATTTTGCTATAATATCTCATCTAGATAATTTTATTATTCTATGAGCACCTTTCTTTCATCATGATCTAGTTTTTTCTCCCTAAAAATTCGCATGTTCTTCCGGATGTTTCCATGTAATTAATTTACATGATAATGATGATGTTGATGCATGAAAGTAGGTTGTATCACTAATTCTAAGCCAACTAGTTTCCTGTTGTTTGTATAAATGCCAACATGTACTATAACTAATAACTCTAACTGTTAAAAGGATATGGTGATATAGTAGTGACCTAATATACTATTTGAGACTTGTTTCTTTAATTCTCTAAGGAGCCCCCTGCCCCTCTCTATGTGGTTTCACTTTTATCATTCCTATTGCCATCATCTGAGTATTGGTGTTTGAAAGCCTAACTTCGATGGAAGTGGCCATGTTATATCCTATTTTATCTTGACCTTTGATGCAGGAATGCCCAGCTGCTTTTGTTTTCTTCAAGACTCGTTATGCTGCTCTTGTTGCTGCGCAAGTTCTTCAATCATCAAATCCCATGTTATGGGTGACAGAACTTGCTCCAGAGCCACATGATGTTTATTGGTCAAACCTCTCCATACCGTACAAACAAGTTTGGTTTCGTAAAATAATAACTCTTATAGCTTCTGTTGTTTTTATGCTCGTGTTTCTTGTTCCTGTTACATTTGTGCAAGGCTTGACTCAAGGAGTCCAACTAGGTCAGCTATCACGTGGACTCCCATTTCTTAAAGAAATTTTAAAACAGTGAGTATGATTCCACAAACTCGATTACAAAGCAGTGTTAGCTTGACCTTTTCAATTATGTTGCTTTCATGAAACGTTACAGTCATGACATATGCCTGATGCAACAAATTGGATATGGAAATTGCAAAAACATGTTAGACTATACCTATTTATATAGAAAAATGCATGAAAGGAACCGTCAGAGTGAATCCTACATGTACTCCTATATTTAGCATTCTAAGCTATTCTATGTGATCATACTCTCAAGGAGATCAACAATCCACGGATAAAGTGCTGGTATTGCTTCTTTTGTTTTCGGAATTTCACATGCACTAGTATGAAATACTCATCATAGCTTAAATTTTGAAGATGGAATTATTTTTGGCGCATACTGAGAACAGACCTAGAGTGAAGATTTTGAAAGACAATCCAGACTGGATAAATAACCAGATACAACTTATTACAGTGAATTATTATCATTATTGTTTGAGCATTGAGCTCACCAAGTTCGTGCTGAGTATTAGTACATGTAAATAGAAAGACAAATATTTCTGCATCTTCTACTTCAGGTCATATGTGTCTATTCTTTGTTTTATAGACTCTAATATATTACTTCTGATAGCTGATGCTTGTCTAAATGCAAAATATGTCTTTAGATGATTGTTCTTTTTTATTATTTTGGATTAAGTTGTCCAATATTTACTGTGTCGTAATAATTTATTCCATGAAATTGTTACAAAAGTTAAGTTTTATTTGGCTCTTTTTATATTTAAGAAAAAACGAAAAAGAAATCACTCGAGAAAAAAAAATTGATTTATAGGTGCTAGTATATGTGGCACCTAACTGATCAGCTTATACAAGATTTTTGTTTTAGGGACTCCTTTCATTTGATTCTTTGAAAACATCATAATTTGATATTGCATTTTTATTAGTATAAATTGGAAGGAGTCTGGCACTCATTTTGAATCTATCTTGTTTGTTATGTTATGCAGGAAGTTCATAGAACGGGTGGTAACGGGTTACCTACCAAGTGTTATTCTGATGTTATTTCTCTATACTGTTCCACCAACCATGATGTTATTTTCTGCAATGGAGGGAACTGTTTCGCGTAGTCAGAGGAAACGAAGTGCTTGCATTAAAGTTCTGTACTTCATGATTTGGAATGTTTTCTTTGTTAATGTTCTTTCTGGATCCATAATCAATCAATTGTCTGCTGTCTCACGTTTTACGGACATACCTATACAACTTGCCCAAGCAGTGCCAGCCCAGGTAATTTAGATACAGATTTTAACTTGGTCTATCGGAGATGCCAAAAAAATAACAAAACTTTTTTTATATTAGTCTAAGCTATACTTTTGGATTATTATCTTCCATGCACAGGAAGACCTGATATCTCACTGCAAAACTCTTAAAATGGCAACACTTTTAAGCTCTCTTGTGTTGGCTAATTCACATAGGACATATTGCTTTTCTCCCTTTCGTATGCCATGTGATTGAATCTTTAGGATAACTTCTAAGTTCTAACTGTAATTGTTCTTATCTGCAGGCTACTTTCTTCACGACTTATGTTTTATCCTCAGGCTGGGCAAGCTTGTCCTGTGAAATAATGCAACCTTTCCCTCTTTTTTACAATTTCTTCAGAAAATACATACTAAGAAAAGATGAAGACCCGTCTGATTGTGCTTTAACCTTCCCTCACCATACTGAAATTCCGCGGCTTCTTCTGTTTATACTCCTCGGCTTCACTTATTCTATCATGGCACCCTCAATATTGCCTTTCTTGCTGGTTTTCTTCTTTCTTGCTTTCCTTGTCTATCGAAACCAGGTGAGTTTTTGTATGCTCAAATTTTTATGTCTTATTTCCTTTTGTCAATCATATAATAAGCAAGTTCATTTGGTTGCGCCCTCAAACTTTCTTAATGTATATTGGAATGCCTTTTTTATTTATTCAGTGGACCTTCTCATTTACATTCTGTAATGACCTTGTTAGTTATCATTAACTGCCCGCTGTGGGGAAATACATTATATGCTTGAATGTTCTCAGTAAGTATGGTGCAATAGTTTATACATAATCTTTTATATAAAATTTCACATTTGTGGTACAAGGTGTTGTATGCTGTATGTATATATTCAGTGCATGAATATGATCATGTTGCGGAAGCATTGTGTATTTATGCCTTCACTGTTTGGTCAAGTGCGATTTTGTGGACAGATTGAGAAGAATTCAACTTATTTTTTTATCTATTCCTTGATTTGGCTTTCAATCTTTTTCAGTTCCTGAATGTTTATGTACCAAAATATGAAAGTGGGGGAGAGTTCTGGCCTATTGTTCATAACGCAACGATCTTCTCCTTATTGTTGGCACAAGTTATTGCCCTGGGTGTGTTTGGGTTAAAACGATCACCGGTTGCATCTGGTTTCGTGATTCCCCTAATAGTGCTCACTCTTCTCTTCAATGAATACTGTAGGCAGAGGTTTTCCCCTGTTTTTAAGAGGAGACCTGCACAGATTCTTATAGAGATGGATCAGCAAGACGAGCAGTTGGGGAGGAAACAAGAGATTCAAAATCAAATACGTTCAGCCTACTTCCAGAACCCCATAATCTCTTTTCAACTGTCCACTAATCCCAAGTCTAGAAACACCTCACACCACCATGGAGACGAAGAGAGTAACTGTGGTCTGGACTTGTCGAAGCCATCTATGTATGCTTAATTGTTCCTGGTTCCTTCCATCTCATGTTACAATTGGATTCAATTCGATCCCAACTTTTTTCAGGAATTCAACTTGGGGACCGAGGATGGCCTAGCACCAAGTGAAGTGGTTCATTCATATCTTATAATCTATGCGCAAAAGATGCAACATCATCAATTGCTGGGACTAACAGTCCTACCATCTACATTAACATTGAGATCCAATTTAACATCAGTGTATAGAGGCCAAGGCACATTGGAAGCAGGGGTATTAAGTTCACCCTTCTCTCTAGAAAATCTATCACTTCTCACTCTCTATGGGGCTGAGATAATTGCACAAAATGCCCTTTTATACGTATAACCTTATGCTATATAACTAATTTACGCTACTGTTATCCTCATGTTTCAGCACACGATCCAGTTAGAAATAAATTAATTTGTATCTTTAACACACTCACATCATGTAGTTGGCACAAAGTGAAACAATATATATTTACTTATTTTAAATAGAGTATTAATTTGTAATTGTTTATCTGCTAAAAATGATAGTAAGATAATCAACTCCTTTTCGAAGTAATATCAATATCATGTCCACGAGAAAAGTTCAAAACTGTGCACAGTTTCGATTCTTATGTAACCATCTAAAGGAAATCAAGAGTTGATAACCATTCATCGCTTCATATTTTATATTGGTATAAGATTATGTTTGATAAATTGATAATGATTTTTTAAATTCACTGTGTGAATTGAATTGAACACTTGAATCTGTTATTCAACAATCTACGCACTTAGGACATTAGAAGTTTTATGTTAGAACCAAAAACATAACTTAATATGAAATTTATCAAAAAACCTAGTGTTAGCGTGATTTAAGTGTTACGCAATAGTGCAAGTATACACGTCGCAAGTAATAGTCAGAGCCATTTCTTAGATTTTAGTGGCTCAAGTGTGAACTAAAAAATTAGGCCCTAACAATAAATATTAAAAAATAAAATTTAAAGGTAGGCTCCTAATAACAAGTATTAGAAAAAATTAAGCCTCTAATAATAAATATTAAAAATGAATTTTAAAAGTAGGCCCCTAATAGCAAGTATTAGAAAAAAATTAGGTTTCTAATAACAAATATTAGAAAAAAAATAAATTTTAAGAGTATGTTCCTAATAACAAATATTAGAAAAAATCATGTCCCTATCGGACCCCTAATAATAAATATTAAAATATTAAATTTTAAGAGAATATCTCTAATAACAAATATTGGGAAATTGGACCCTTAATTATAAGTATTAGAAAAAATCAGGTCTAATAACAAGTATTAAAAAAATTGAAAGAATTGAACCCTTATAATAAATATTTTAAGAATTAAATCTTAATATCGAATATTATAAAAAATAGGCCCTGGACAAGCATCACTCCTGCCCATTCCTAGAGACGACACTTGTAATAGTATAGATTAAGATCATCGCCACAAAGATAGGTAAAACTTAACTTTTAGCTTCTGACACTGAAAATGAGTGAAAGTGATGATATAAAAAAGTGATATTAAAGTAAATTTAACTAAAATATTTAAGTTTAAAGAAGATTGATAAATGGAAGAAGAAACGAAGTTTAGAGAGTAGATTGAGCATAATGATGTAGTTGCCAACAGAGTTACAGTGGCAATTAATTGCCCTTCGATGTTCGTTAGTGTAGTCTTTGATGCCATAGAGTTATTCCTAATTGAAGAACCGATGACTGTGCAAGCCTCAGTAATACATCTTAACGTTAATTTTAGGTGGACTTCATCGATCAGTAAACTCTTTTTAATTGCTAAAATTCACTCCTTATCCCTAACGCGAATTAATTTCCACCAACGATTGTTTTAATAAAAATCTTATCCAACTGATTTTGTGAATTTAGCTATCCCAAGTCTAGATAAATGAATTCATTCAAGTACCTTTCTCAAGCACACTTGAAATTAAAATAACAAGCAAAGAATTGAATAAAAACAAAATATTGAATTAAAAACCAAAGTAATTCATTCATTCACAAACATCAATAACTCTTTAACCCAAGCCAATTTAATTAGTTCATAGGTAAGTTAGAAGAAATCAACATAAATAAAGACCCATACATTAAATTAATTAAAGAGAAAAAAGACAAATAAAGAATTGTGTCGTGATAGATTTCCTTATGTTGATCTCAATCTAATTTCTCGATCTTCTCTTCGATGATGTTGTTTGATGATGCAATCTCTCTTTATAGAATGAGAGAAACTCTATTTGAAATTTAAAAAGATGTGAATTATCTCTTTATTTTTAGCTAAGGAGATAATTCAAGTTTTATCTCCTTATCTAAAGATTAATTCCAAAGTCTTATCTTCTTAACCTTATCTATGAATCACTCTTTTAAAAAGAGATAATTCAAAATTACTTCAAAATATTTACTTTACCCTTTTATTTTTATCTGCATTAGCTCTTTAATTAAAATGAGGATCTATTCAATTTGATTAGGATAAAGTTTGATTGGACTTGATTTTATCCTCGACTTGCCATGGCAATCGCTCAACAATTGGTTCGGTAATTTATTCATGCGCAAAAAGAATAAAAATAGCAGCAAATTCCCCACAAAAATAGTAAAATGCAAAGCCAAGCCCAATAACAGAAAAACTACGAATTTATGCATGAACAACTCAAAATGTAATTAAATGGGCCTAAGTCTAAACAATAATTGAAGTAAAGTGGTAAAAAATATACTACTTTTTAACTCTTATCACCTCAAACTCGAACTATTGCTTTTCCTCAAGCAATGCAAGAACTAACAACAATTACCTGCCAATGCATTTACCAAATAACATACTTCGAACCTGACTTCAATCCTTAGAACCGTAACAAATAATAATCAATTACCTTCCGACCCTCGAAAAGCAAGGAATGTCACTAAAAAATAAACTACAATGTCGGTGCAAGTGTGTATAGAGTTGTGTTCAAGTCAATCAATAGGATTCCAAGAAAACCTCATTTTTTATTATAACATAAATATTGTCAAGACAATTTATTCAGCTAGAGCCAATTAGGGACCTTTAGCAAATTCTCTTCCTTTTTGTTTTAGCTAAAGTTAGATGGACACCTCTAGCAAAATTTTTCGGCTAGAGCTAAATGGGCACCTTTAGCAATTATTTCCATTTTTGGGCTAGAGCTAGATGGACACCACTAGCAAAAATTTTCGGTTAGAGCCAGATAGGCACCTCTAGCATTTTTTCCATTTTTAGGCTAGAGCAAATAGGTACATGTAGACTCTGCAGAAGATGTGTAAAGTAATGCTGGCAAAATGGGTAATTTATAAAGAATGGGCAAGTATAAAGTAATGTTAAGAGTCTTTTGCGTGCAAGTATACACAGTCTACAAGTAATACAGTAGTACGCTGAGTATTGATCCCACAAAGATTGACTTGAAATTTGATCGTTTGATTGTTACTTGCTTTTGAAGAAAATATGTTTGTTTTGAAGATTATTTTGAAACTATTAAAAAGAAAAATAAAAGTAGAGTAAAATGTTGGCAAGGAATGTCTTCTTGATGAATGATGTGTGTTGGCAAGGAATGCCAGGTTTTAATGCTGCTTATGCCAGCCCCTTGTTGGCAAACTATCTTGGCATTGTTTACTGAGAAGATTCAAATTAGCAATATGCCTCTCTCGATGGTCATTGCCCTAAGTCAATTATGCCAAAACCCCCATATTTTTATAGTGAATGTTTTTGAATGAACCGAGTTGATTATGTACCAATCTATACTTCTAGGGGGTAGATATCACTTCCAAAGTAAGTTCATCTACTTTTACAACTTCTCTCGAAGATTTTTGTTAAGTGTGCAAAAGTCCTATATTTATGCCATAGTTTAGCTCAATTATTGTTGTTCTTAAGTATAATTTAGATTGCATTTATTAGGAAAACATACACAAAACATCATAGATTAGATATTCTGCCTTATTTGATGAACTTAGTTGATTTTATATATATGATACTGCTCAGGTGCGTTTCTTCCTATGCGCAGGTACCCGCCCAGGCAGATGCCACCGAGGTAGTAGAGAGGGCAGAAGAAGAGAAGCTGGAAACTGAAAGAGGAAGCTGATGGACCATCTGGAGAACTGATAGAGGAGGAGAGAACCATAATGAAGATCTGTGCCAACCTATATACACTAATCCATACCTCCGCTGAGGTTGTTGCGTGTAAAAGTGTCTATCGCAATTGAGTGCAAGTGTACACGTCGCAAGTAATAAAGTGATACTAGAGTATCGGATATCGTCTCCACAGGGACTGGGCTAACTCTTTCCTTCGCTTTCTGCACAAGGGGAAAAGAATAGATTAAGATAATTGTCACAAAAATAATGAAGTAAAGGTAAATAAAAGAATAAAGATATCAAGATAGAGAGAATGGGCTGGTATTGAATTGCTCAGTAGTGCAGGTATTGCAGAGTTTAGGAAATCCAGTTCTGTCACGCGCCCGTCGCGGACAGCACCTGTCGCGGCAGCAGTCCGTTGATTGTCGCGGCAGCAAACACTCAACTCAGTACTTTCAAGTTTGGCAAGAATCCCAGATCTGCCTTGGCCTATCCCTAGGTCCAAGTCTGTCGATGATCACGTCTTGATGATACCTCCCGGCGTGAATCGAAGGATGAACACCGATGTGCGTGAATTCATCTTTAGCCACTTAATCTCGCCCTATCCCTAGGCACGAGATAGTTCAACTATAAACTAGAGAACTTGCTCTTATTTCTTTCGTATACTTAAATCTCCCGATGCTAAGTAAATAGATAACTTCACAATACTCTCCCGATGCTCTTGCAAGATATTAATAACCAAAATAAGAGAACTTGAAGTTTATTTTATTGAACTGAAAATACCTAAAACAAAACAACCCTTGCAACTACTTTACAAATCAACATGTGGCCCTAGGGGGTTTTAGAACATGTCGACGGCGGGTAGACGGCGGGTAGACAGCGGAGGGTTTTTGGTTGTCGGTTTAAAGGGAAATTGGCTATGGGTTATGGGATATGCCCTAGGTTAAAATATATGCCCTTATATAAGCTTTGGGCTCAAGTATTCTAAGTTAACAAGGATTACAACTTTAATTAAAAGTATGATTCTAATAAAGACTTAATCTTCAAGGATCCTACTTTTCAGCCGTCCTCCTTGTTTCTTGGGATTTTCTCTCTTTGAGCTTTGGGCTTGACATATCTTTAGATCCGGGGCTTGGAAAAATATTTGGTTTTCACACGACAGACGAGCATAATTTTCTCTATCTATCGAGGTCCACTTTGCTTTTTCTCCACTAACTTGCTGTCGTCCACCTGTCACGGCAGCACCATGGCAGCATCGTCCTCTTTATCTGCTTGTCCAGTTCAGCTTTCTTGCTTCTTTGCCCTGCGCCTGCCCTCACCGTCCGCGATGGCGGCAACCTGCCAAAAACAACCATTTTTAGTAGAATATGTGCCTTTTATATATTTGTGATGTTTTGCTGTAAACTGACCTAAATGCAATGAAATGATGCTTGAATGCAGCAGAAATATGGGTTAAAAAGGGTGTAAATAATAGTACTTTTACACACTCAACACACCCCCAAACTCAAGTTTTTGCTTGCCCTCAAGCAATTAAGACCTAAAAAAATTTGAAATATTTGGCTTTCAAACAGTGAACTTTCCCTTACCAGTCGTTCGATCCCTATGGCGGCAGCAACCTGTCGGATAATTTAGGATCTGTCCAGACTCTCACTATAGTTCTCGTGCAGTGTGTGCATGCTTGTGAACAGTTATATGCTAAGACTCTCTTAGTTTCACTAGAATATTCAACTCTTAACATGAATTTTTATGCCAAAGTTTATCCTTTTGAAGGCACATTTTCATGTTTCTTTTGTTTTGACTCGATTCCTCTATTTTTCAAGCTAAAGTTTTACTAGAGCCAGTTTTAGGCACCTCTAGTTAACTTCCTAGAGCTAGTTTCGGGCACCTCTAGGATTTTTTAGTCTCTTTTTCTAAACTTCTTTCCTAGAGCAAGTGTTAGGCACCTCTAGTGGCTATTCAAGTGCTAAGCTTCCTATTCTAGTTTGGCTAAAAGAAGTCTAAGCAATATAACAGTCACAATGGTGTTTAAGTTTTCATAACTATAGAAAGGCTGTAAACTTCTCCTTAAACTATCCTAAAGATGCTGCCACGACAGGGTTGTCATGACAGACAAGTTCAGTTCACAGTTTTAAGCCAAAATTTTCAGTTTTTCAATTTTTTTTTTGAAAATAACTAAGTAAAAGACACAAAATTTAACTAAGATGTACTCCATGAATATGGAGGGTTGCCACCCCCAAACTCGAGGATTGCATTGCCCTCAATGCAAATGACAAAATAAAAATGAAAACATATGAAGGCAGTACATCACAAAATATATATGACACACAACAGTAAGAAGATAAGAAACTTAAATTTTAATCACTGTCTTCACTGCTGCTGCTGAGGTAGATCTAGCAGCAGGTTCTGGTTCGCGAGGCGGGCTGGGGTGGTTGTTGTACAACCTGAATATCAGAGCTGCTTCCGTTGGTGTCACTGCTGCTGCTGGCCTTTGGCAGAGTTTTCTTATCTGCCATTCTTTTCTGCCTTTTTACCGGTGTAAATTCCTTCGACAGGTTCCTCTGAATAGAGGGTTCAACGTCACTGTCTGCCCAGACGGAGGAGGAAGATAACCCAGCAACAAAGGCAGCAAGGTCATACGAGGGCACTAGTCGCTTTGTTCCTCGAGCGGATGTTTCGGCATGGGTACTGCCGGCTGCTGTCGGGGCAGGTGATGGAATGGAGGCAGCAGATGGTGTATGTAGTGTGGCAGCAGGTGTAGGTGTGTGGGCAGGGTTGGGGACAGTGATGTAGTGGACAGGGAAGGTGGGAAAGACAACATCAGGGAAATAAAATTTACCGTGGATGCGGAAAAGTCCTTGATGAATGTCATGAGTCCCAGCTGTCTGTCCTCCATCCTATGAATAGCAGCTAGGATCTGATTGGAGGGGTCTGTCGGAGCAGCTGCTGCGGCGGCAGTTTAAGGATTTGGCTGCTCTGATGATTCAGCTGGGGCGGCAGCGGGGTTGGAAGATGAGAGAGGGGTTGCCACTATCAGCTCTATGAGGCATTCCATTCGGTCCCCTCTTCCGTCAGTTCTGCCATGACAGCGTCATGGGCAGCATCATCCAAGGTGTCGAGGAACTGCTGATGTGCATCATCATTGGGACCTATGCAGAGGTCATATAAAGAGTTGATGTGCTCGGCTGTGAACGGTACTTCTGTCCCTCTAACAATTATTGTTGTCGCTGTTTTGCTGCTGATGGCAGCATAAAATTCTCTCACCAGCGTCTCGTTCATTTCCTCTGGTTGCTCCACAAATGATTGCCATAATAGAGCTCTAATCTTCCTAGCGATTAAAGGCTTGAGGCCCAGATTCTTTGCCTCTGGAGTATAAATGAAGCCTCGTTCTTCCCACAGATCTCTGGTTGCAAAGGACTGTGGGGGAGTTGCTGCCGGTGAGGAAGTAGAGGCAACATTGCGACGGGTTTTTCTGGAAGACATGTTAGTGCAAGGGTTGTGAAAAGTAATTGAAAGCAAATGAAAACTAAAAAAGGAGAGCAAGTAAGAAAAACAGAAGTGAGTGAAAATGAAAATGAAACGGGGTTTTATGGAAGAGGAATTTCTGCCCGTTGAAGTTGTAACGGCGGGCGCGAATAACGGGGCGACTGTCGAGCTTTAGCGTGTCTGATGCGTCTGACACACGTTTCTGCGTCTATCACGTGTCTATCGTGACAACATGGTGACAACCTGTCTTTTCCGCGTCTGTCATGGCAGGCTGGAGACAGCCTGTCTTTTCCGTGTCTGCTGCGGCAGCTGGAACTACAGGCCTCTATATTGGGCTTTGTTGGGTTGATGGATGGGTGGTGGGCTGAGTTCACTTCTCATGTTCTTCTTGGCTCTTTTATTTCCTAAAAACAGTAAACATAAAAAAAATTATTCGAATAAAATAAACCTTATTTCCTAATAATAAATAAGTAATAAAAATACTCCCTGTTCTATTGATGCTTGAGGGGTCGTTTCCGGTACTTCTTGAAGTCCATCTGTACCCTCCATCTGGTGATTTTTCTCATGGTGGGGGCTCATTTCTTTCTCTTCCCTTTGTAGTCCATGAAGTCCTCCTTTCTTGGTAATGTTTCTGAGGGCATGAACATATAATTAGAAAAAATCAAATTGACATTCGACCATAAACTTACCTTGTTTTCGTTGAATGTTGTTGTGGTTGAATGTATCCCTTGCTGTCGTGCCCGCTGCTGCGGCAGGCAGTTATTTTGACAGTTCTTTATCAGGTTACTTTGCAGGTCAATGGGACATTGGTAAGTGCCATCACACTCTATATCAAATTCTGTTGACCACTCGTAGATCTCCATCAGTAGAGACTTTGATAATTCTGAGTCCACCGGTGTTGGTTCCTCTAATATCTCTATTGTGGTTGCTGCTTTAGCATCAGTTGCTGTCGCGGCGGTAGTTGCTGCCGAGGCGGCAATTTCCGCTTTGACTGGGGTTTCTACCTCAAAAGATGTTGCTGCCGTGACATTCTCTTGAATTTCACTAAGTGTTGTCTCGGTGTTGCTACATTCCGGCTCCTTGATCATTGCCATGGCAAGTTGTTGCTCAGACTCATCATATGTTGGGTATTCCTTCACATAGGCATCCTCACATTGCCTCATGATTTCAGGTTCATCTGTGGCATGAATGAGGGTCGGTCTGCTCAAGATTTCATCCACCTTGGCGATACTTGCGTCCATAGAAGTCGACAATTCTTGAGTGAGTGCCATGAAGGCTTGCAGTGTGTCTTCTAAGGATTTTGACTGCTCTTGAGGATGATGACATTGCCAGGGCAGGTCGGGTTCTGCAGCAAAACTGTTATGGTATAAAAAATTTTGTGGGTTTTGATCGTACCATAAAAAATTTTGCTGTTGCGGCATCGGCATTTGCTGCCCCTGTTGCTGTCGTGGCAGCATATCTTTACGGTAATTGCAATAACTTTCCCACATCAACTCTCGAATGGTTTTTCCTGGCATGTTGATGCCCTTGAACCTGTATTTTCACCTGAGTTTTTTTTTTCTGTTAAAAAAATAATAAATAAAAAAAATAAAAATAAAAATAAAAGAAAAGTGTAGAAGCTAGGGTAAGAGTGTGTTGCCAGTCCCCGGCAACGGCGCCAAAAACTTGTTGCGTGTAAAAGTGTCTATCGCAATTGAGTGCAAGTGTACACGTCGCAAGTAATAAAGTGATACTAGAGTATCGGATATCGTCTCCACAGGGACTGGGCTAACTCTTTCCTTCGCTTTCTGCACAAGGGGAAAAGAATAGATTAAGATAATTGTCACGAAAATAATGAAGTAAACGTAAATAAAAGAATAAAGATACCAAGATAGAGAGAATGGGCTGATATTGAATTGCTCAGTAGTGCAGGTATTGCAGAGTTTAGGAAATCCAGTTCTGTCACGCGCCCGTCGCGGACAGCACCTGTCGCGGCAGCAGTCCGTTGATTGTCGCGGCAGCAAACACTCAACTCAGTACTTTCAAGTTTGGCAAGAATCCCAGATCTGCCTTGGCCTATCCCTAGATCCAAGTCTGTCGATGATCACGTCTTGATGATACCTCCCGACGTGAATCGAAGGATGAACACCGATGTGCGTGAATTCTTCTTGAGCCACTTAACCTCGCCCTATCCCTAGGCACGAGATAGTTCAACTATAAACTAGAGAACTTGCTCTTATTTCTTTTGTATACTTAACTCTCCCGATGCTAAGTAAATAGATTACCTCACAATGCTCTCCCGATGCTCTTGCAAGATATTAATAACCAAAATAAGAGAACTTGAAGTTTATTTTATTGAACTGAAAATACCTAAAACAAAACAACCCTTGCAACTACTTTACAAATCAACCCGTGGCCCTAAGGGGTTTTAGAACATGTCGACGGCGGGTAGACGGCGGAGGGTTTTTGGTTGTCGGTTTAAAGGGAAATCGGCTATGGGTTATGGGATATGCCCTAGGTTAAAATATATGCCCTTATATAAGCTTTGGGCTCAAGTATTCTAAGTTAACAAGGATTACAACTTTAATTAAAAGTATGATTTTAATAAAGACTTAATCTTCAAGGATCCTACTTTTCAGCCGTCCTCCTTGTTTCTTGGGATTTTCTCTCTTTGAGCTTTGGGCTTGACATATCTTTAGATCCGGGGCTTGGAAAAATATTTGGTTTTCACACGACAAACGAGCATAATTTTCTCTATCTATCGAGGTCCACTTTGCTTTTTCTCCACTAACTTGCTGTCGTCCTCCTGTCATGGCAGCACCATGGCAGCATCGTCCTCTTTATCTGCTTGTCTAGTTCAGCTTTCCTGCTTCTCTGCCCTGTGCCTGCCCTCACCGTCTGCGATGGCGGCAACCTGCCAAAAACAACCATTTTTAGTTGAATCTGTGCCTTTTATATATTTGTGATGTTTTGCTGTAAACTGACCTAAATGCAATGAAATGATGCTTGAATGCAGCAGAAATATGGGTTAAAAAGGGTGTAAATAATAGTACTTTTACACACTCAACAGAGGTAGTCAATTATTTACCGCCGAGGCAGCAACTCGAGGACGAGTGGAAAAATGCAAAGTGCTATGCGATAGAAAGAGCTCATCAGGCATGGTTTTTAGAGACCACATGCACGTGTATTGGAGCCCAGCAGACAAAGAAAAGCCAGATCAAAGTAAAATTGGAGAAAAGTCTAACGAGAATCTAGGGAGATTTAATGATCTTTTAATGAGTTGAAATTATATTTTAACTATTATTCCTACCCTAAACTGACTTAGGCCTAGGCTCCTTCCCTATATATATGTAATTGACTTAAAAGAGAGAACACAATTGGAATTAGAGAGAAACTCTTTCTTGTCGAAACCCTAGTGCCATGAAAACCCCACCATGTTCTAAACCTTCTATAGGGCTAAGGGTTGGTTGTGTAGTAGTTGTGAGAGTCTTGTTGTATTCGTTTAGGATTTTAGTTTTGCAATAAAATTCAAGGTTTGTTTACTCTTAGTTCTTAATTGTCGCAATCTTTATCGGGAGAGAAGAGAGCTTCAATCTATTTGTTCAATATCGGGAGAGTTGGACTCATGAAACGAGTAAACACGGTTTTATCCAACCATAGGGTAAAGCTACTTCGACTTAGGGATAAGTTAAGAAGTTAAGCGGCTAAGAGAAGTTTTCACAATCGATTGATGTTCACCCTTAGATTCACGTCATAAGGTATCATCCAAGACGTGTTTGCCAATAGTACTTTAATCTTCGATAGAAGAGGGGTCATAGAAGGGAGCCTTGTCGAACCTTGAATCATCGCTTAACTGCCCAGGCAGTCTCATTGGTCTCAGCTAAGGCGGGCGCTTGCCGAGGCATTACTTGTGGCGGCTGTTGAAGTTGTTAAGTTGATCAACAAAACTGTGCCGAGACAGTACATCAATTCTCCACACCACGAAACATCCAATACCGACCCATTCTCTCACTCTTATTTCTCAATTTACTTTACTTGTTTTAGTTTTAGCTTCAATCAAACCAACTCCTAATATCTGTGTTTTTATTTTACTTGTGCAGAAAAGTGAACTCCGAAAAGCTGTCACAATCCCTGTGGAGATGATATCTTAAATACTATAACTTGGAACCGTGTATACTTGCACGCTAATTGTGCACCACTTTTCCACGTAACAAGTTTTTGGCGTTGCCGTCGATGATTGGCGTACAACTTTTTGTTTTTATTTTTTTGCACTTTTTTATTTTTCCGTTTAACCCCCTAGTTTCCTTTGGTTTATGACCAGAGCCAACCAGAAATCATCATTGTGAGAATACGATCCAGAGCCTGAACGAACTGCACGCAGATTAAGACAAGCAACCAATGAAGCCATTGGTGATCAAGAAAACATCCAGGACAAACAACTACCACCGCCCCCAGACAACAATGCTGTGGCGGGCAATGGCAGACAACCTCCTACCACTTGGCGGCTAGTACGTGACTACCTGGAGAAGGATCTTAGAAGGCTGAACTCTGGTGTGATCGATCCAGAAATAGAAGCGGACCACTTCTAGCTCAAACCTGTCATGTTCAACATGCTGAATACACTTCGACAATTTGGAGGATCCGCCACAGAAGATGCTCGCCAGCACATGAAATCCTTCTTGGACATCTGCAAGTCCTTCAAAATCTATGGAGTTCATCATGACGTGCCGCATCTTAGATTATTTCCATATTCACTGAAGGATAGGGAAAAAACTTGGTTCAACAGCCTACCATCGGAGTCAATTGAATCTTGAATGGAACTATACCGAGATTTCTTAGCTCGATTCAATCCTGTCAATTTGATTAATAAATTGCGAACTGACATCACTACTTTTCGACAGGCATATGATGAACCGATATACGAGGTATGGGAGAGATACTGCGAGTTGCTGAATAAATGCCCCTCCCATGGATTTCCAAAATGGACACTAGTATCCATATTCTATAATGATGTAAACACGCCAACAAGGATGATGCTGGATGTTGCATGTAAAAGAGTCTATCGCAATTGTAGTGCAAGTGTACACGACGCAAGTAGTAAAGTGATACGAAGTATCAGATATCGTCTCCACAGGGATTGGGCTAATAGATTCACCTTATTTTACTGCACGAAGTAAAGAAAATAATTAAGAGAATTGTCACGAGAATAATAAGGTAAACGCAAATAAAAGAATTGAGATATCAAGATAGAGAGAATGGGCTGGTATTGAATTGCTCAGTAGTGCAGGTATTGCAATGTGTAGGAAATCCAGTTCTGTCGTCGTTCCCGTCGCGGCAGCGATCACACCAACTCCATACTTCAAGTTTGGCAAGAATCCCAGATCTGCCTTGGCCTATCCATATGTCCAAGTCTGTCGATGATCACGTCTTGATGATACCTCCCGGCGTGAATCGAAGGATGAACACCGATGTGTATGAATTCTTCCTTAGCCACTTAACCTTGCCCTATCCCTAGGCACAAGATAGTTCAACTATAAACTAGAGAACTTGCTCTTATTTCTTTCGTATACTTAACTCTCCTGATGCTAAGTAAATGGATAACCTCACAATGCTCTCCCGATGCTCTTGCAAGATATTAAAAACCAAAATAAGAGAACTTGAAGTTTATTTTATTGAACTTGGAAAATCCTAAAACAAAACAACCCTTGCAACTACTTTACAAAACAACTCGTGGCCCTAGGGGGAATTTAGAACATGTCGACGACGGACAGACGGCGGAGGGGTTTGGTTATCGGTTATGGGGTATGATGCCTCCTAGGTTAAAATCTATGCCCTTATATAAGCTTTGGGCTCAAGTATTCTAAGTTAACAAGGATTACAACTTTAATTAAAAATAAGATTCTAATAAAGACTTAATCTCTAAGTATCCTACTTTTCAGCCGCCTCCTTGTTTCATGGGATTTCTTCTCCTTGAGCTTTGGCTTGACATATCTTTTGATCCGGGGCTTGGAAAAATATAAGGTTTTCACACGACAGACGAGCATAATTTTCTCTATCTATCGAGGTCCACTTTGCTTTTCCTCCACTAATTTGCTGTCGTCCTCCTGTCACGACAGATCCATGGCAGCATCGTCCTCATCGTCTGCTTGTCCAGTTCAGCTCTTCTGCTTCTCTGCCCTGCGCCTGCCTTCTCCGTCAACTATGGCAGCAACCTGCAAAATAAGCCATCTTTTAGTAGAATCCGTGCCTTTTATATATTTGTGATGTTTTGCCGTAAACTAACCTAAATGCAATGCAATGATGCTTGAATGCAGCAGAAATATGGGTTAAAAAGGGTGTAAATAATAGAACTTTTACACACTCAACACACCCCCAAACTCAAGTTTTTCCTTGCCCTCAAGCAATTAAGACCTAAAAGAAAAATGAATATTTTTGGTGTTGGCTTTCAAACAGTGAACTGTACCTTACCCGTCGCTCATTCTCTGTGGCGGCAGCAACCTATCGAAAAGATTAGGATCTGTCCAGAATCTCACTATAGTTCTCGTGCAGTGTGTGCATGCTTGTGAACAGTTATATGCTAAGACTCTCTTAGTTTCACTAGAATATTCAACTTTTTAACTCGAATTTTTATGCCAAAGTTTATTTTCTTGAAGACACATTTTCATGCTTATTTTTCTTCTATTTTCAAGCTAAAATTTTTCTAGAGCCAGTTTTGGGCACCTCTAGTTAGCTTCGTAGAGCCGGTTTCGGGCACCTCTAGGTTTTTGAATCTCTTTTTCTAAACTTCTTTCCTAGAGCCAGTGTTAGGCACCTCTAGGGGCTATTCAAGTACTAAGCATCCTATTCTAGCTTGGCTAAAAGAAATCTAAGCAATATAACAGTCACAATGGTGTTTAAGTTTTCAGAACTATAGAAAGGCTGTAAACTTCTCCTTAAACTATCCTAAAGATGCTGCCACGACATAGCTGTCATGACAGGTAAGTTCAAATCACAGTTTTAAGCCAACAATTTAATCTTTTCTGATTTTTTTAGAGAACTTAATTAAATAAAAGACCCAACAATAATTTAAAGATGTACTAAGACTCCATTAAAATAGAGGGATGCCACCCCCAAACTCGAGGGTTGCATTGCCCTCAATGCAAATGACAGATAAGATGAAGGCAGGTACATCACAAAATATATATAAGTAGGCAGCAATGAAAAGAAAATAAAAGACTTAGATTTTAATCGCTGTCTTCACTGCTGCTGCTGACACGGATCTGGTGGCGGCGTCTGGGTGGTGGGGCAGGCTGGGCAGGCTTGGCAGGTTGCTCGACGACATGGATGTCTGAGCTGCTGCCACTATCTCAAGTGCTGGTGGTGGTGGTGCTGGCATTGGGCATTCTTTTTCTGTCTGCCACGTGTTTCTGCCTCTTGAAAGGCGTGAACTCTTTCTCCAAATTCCTCCTAATAGGAGGGTCTGACTCGCTGTCATGTGAGGCAGGTCGCTTCGTTCCTCGGGCAGATGTTTCTGCTATTGGACTGCCAGCTACCGTCGGGGCAGGTGATGGGGTGGAAGCAGTAGAATGGGTGTGTGGGGAGGCAGGTGGTGTAGGTGTATGGACATGAGAGGGGATGTGGAAATAGTGGGCAGGGAAAGTGGGGAAAATAACATCGGGATAATTTAAAGTGTTGGTAATGAAATTTACAGTCGAGTTGGTGAAATCCCGGATGAATGTCATCAGCCCCAGTTGTCTGTCTTCCACCCGTTGTATTGCAGCAAGGATCTGGGCAGATTGGTCTGTCTGGGCGGTGGCGGTGGCAGGTTCAGGGGCAGGCTCCTCGAAAGATTCTGCTGGGGAGGCAGTCGGGTTGAAGGATGAGACGGGGGTTGCGACTATCAGCTCCATGAGGCTGTTAATGTTGTTGTCTGTCCAGCCTCTGCCTTGGATCAGTTTGTCGGCAGTGGCTTCTGGGACGGCAGCGCAGCGGCAAAGAGAAGTGATTGTGAACGGTAGGCAAAGGCGGGAGGTGGAACGGAATGTGCTGCCCCTCATATAGCGGCCCACGTTGATAGGCCGGTTGTTCATGATTGAATGAATGAGGGCGAGCCGCTGCTGGTCCACCGTCGTGTGATGGGAGGTCGGCATGATATGCTTTTTGATGAAAGCGTTCCAGAGTTTGGCTTCTGGGAGTAGCTGCCCCCTTTTTATAGAGTTGGGGTTCTTTTTGCTCGTGGTCCATGTTGTTCCTTCCTCTGTCACCTCCGCCATGACAGCACCGTAGGCGGCATAATCGAGGGTGTCTAAAAATTGCTGATGGGCATCATCGTTGGGACCAAAATATAGGCCATACATGTGGTTGATGCTGTCAGCTGTAAATGGTACCTCTACCCCTCGGACGATGACTGATGTTGCCGTTCTGCTGTCGATGGCAGTATAGAATTCCCGCACCAACGTATCATTTAGTTATGTAGGTTGTGCGGCAAACTGCTCCCATAGCTGAGTCCGTATCACCTTCGCGATGAATGGTCGGAGCCCTAGGTTTGCTGCCTTGCGGACGTAGATGAATCCTCTTTCCTCCCATAATTCCTTGGTGGCGAACAACTGCGGTGTGGGTGCTGCTGCTGAAGAGGTGGAAGCAGCACTGCGACTGGTACGTCTGGAAGACATTTTAGTTGCAAGGGTTGTGAAAGTAAAGAAAACAAATAAAACGAGAGGAGAAAGCAAGTAAAAATAAGAAGAAGTGAGGAAAATGAAAATGAAAACGGGGTTTTATAGTGGTCGAGTTGCTGCCCGTTTAATGCTGTAATGGCAGGCGTGAATAACGGGGCAACTGATGAGATTTGGCGTGTCTGACGCATTTGACGCGTAATTATGCGTCTGTTACGCGTCTGTCACACGCTTCTGTGTCTGCCGTGTCAGTCTGTTGACAGCCTGTTTTATCCGTGTCTGCAGCGGCAGCTGAAACGACAGGCTGCAATAAATGGGCTCTGTTGGGCTGATGGATGGATGGTGGGCTTGGGTCACTTCTCCTTTTCTTCTTGACTCCTTTATTTCCTAAAAACAGAAAATATAAAAACATTATTCGAATAAAATAACCTAATTTCCTAATAAATAATAAATAATAAAAATAAATAATAAAAATAAAATTTAGGTTAAATTAGGGATGCCTTGTGGGGCATCTCCTAAAGTAACCACTTCCTGTATTCCTGGGGCTTCAGTCCCCTGATAATGCTTGAGGCGTTGTCCATTGACTTTGAATTGGTGCCCATCTTTTAATGATCGGATTGTAATGGCACCATGAGGAAAAACTTGTACCACTTGAAAGGGGCCAGGCCATCTAGACTTTAGCTTTCCTGGGAAGAGTTTCAGTCTAGAATTTAACAACAACACAAGCTACCCTGGGCAGAACTGTCGTGGCAGCAACTTCCTGTCATGCCACTTCTTAGTTTTCTCCTTGTAAATTCTTGCATTGTCGTAGGCCATTGTTCTTAATTCTTCAATCTCGTTCAGATCTAATAGCCTTTTCTGTCTTGCCTTGTCCAAGTCCATATTCACTGCCTTGATTGCCCAATATGCTTTGTGCTCGATCTCGACAGGCAAGTGACAGGTTTTTCCATAAATCAATCTGTATGGAGACATGCCCAATGGAGTCTTAAAAGCTGTCCTATATGCCCATAATGCATCATTTAGAAGTAAAGGCCAATCTTTCCTAGTTGGCTTAACCATTTTCTCAAGAATGTTCTTAACTTCCCTATTGGATATCTTAGCTTGTCCATTGGTCTGTGGGTGGTATGCTGTCGCGATCCTGTACTTGACACCATATTTCTTCAAGGCGGCAGCAATAACCCTATTATCAAAATGTCTCCCTTCATCACTGATAATCGCCTTAGGGATGCCAAATCTAGAAAAAATGTTTTTGTGCAAAAAATTTTGGACTGTCTTGGCATCATTCTTTTGAGTGGCGATAGCTTCTACCCACTTAGAGACATAATCCACTGCTAAGAGGATGTATAGATTTCCACATGAAGATGGAAAAGGTCCCATAAAATCAATCCCCCAAACGTCGAAGATCTCGACTTCTAGAATGTTATGCATTGGCATCTTGTTTCTCCTCGAGATGTTACCTGTCCGCTGGCACCTGTCACAGTTCTTGTAGTAGTCTTGTGCATCTTTATATAGTGTTGGCCAGTAGAACCCTGACTACAACACCTTGGCAGCAGTTTTATTGCCTCCTAAGTGACCTCCATATTGAAAAGCATGGCAGTGATGGAGAATGTCTTCTTGCTCTTCTTGTGGTACGCACCTCCTTATAACCTGATCTGCACACATTTTGAAAAGAAGAGGTTCGTCCCAATAATAATGCTTAACATCATTTTGGAACCTCTTCCTAGCTTGATAATTAAGATCAGAAGGAAGTATTCCGCTAACTATAAAATTAACGAAATCAGCATACCAAGGGAGTTCAGAAGACTTACCTGCCGCCATGGATGTCGCGGTAGCGATTGCAGCAGCAAAGAGCTGCTCATCTGGGAAGGTCTCCAGTATGTTTGTCTCGTCGATTGGTAGACTATGTCCCTTCTCCAACCGTGACAAGTGGTCTGCCACCTGATTTTCTGTCCCCTTTTTGTCCTTGATCTCAAGGTCGAATTCTTGTAATAGTAAGATCCACCGTATCAATCTAGGCTTTGCATCCTTCTTTGCGAACAAATACTTCAGGGCAGAATGGTCTGTGTGCACTATTACCTTCGTCCCAAGTATGTATGAACGAAACTTGTCGATGGAGAACACCACAGCCAACAGCTCCTTTTCTGTGGTAGTGTAGTTCACTTGGGCGTCATTCAATTTTTTGCTGGCATAGTATATGACATGAAACGGCTTATCTCTGCGCTGCCCAAGTGCTGCCCCGACAGCATAGTCACTAGCATCACACATGATCTCAAATGGCTGTGTCCAGTCTGATGGCTGTACTATGGGGGCTGTTACCAGTTTTTCCTTCAGAACCTTGAATGCTTCAGTACATTCCTCATTAAAGTCAAAGGGTCGGTTCTACTCTAAGAGATGGTATAGGGGCTTGGTGATTTTTGAGAAATTTGCAATGAATCTTCGATAAAATCCAGCATGCCCTAAAAAACTTCTAATGCCCTTGACTGTTGTTGGCGGCGGTAGCTTTTCAATTACTTCTATTTTAGCCCTGTTGACTTCTATCCCATGGCAGCTAATCTTATGGCCAAGGACTATCCCCTCGTCCACCATAAAGTGGCATTTTTCCCAATTCAAAACAAGGTTAGCTTTTTCACATCTTTCAAGTACCTTTTGAAGATTGCCGAGGCAGCTCTCAAAATTATCTCCAAAGACGAAAAAATCATCCATAAAAATCTCGAGGAAGTCCTCTACCATGTCGGAGAATATGGCCATCATGCACCTTTGGAAGGTGGCAGGTGCATTACAGAGTCCAAACGACATCCTCCTAAATGCATACGTTCTGTAGGGGCATGTAAAAGTCGTCTTTTCTTGATCCTCCGGTGCAATAGCAATTTGATTATAACCTGAATAACCATCAAGAAAACAATAGTAAGGTTTACCCGCTAATCTATCAAACATTTGATCAATAAAGGGTAAAGGAAAATGGTCCTTTCGGGTAGCTTTGTTAAGCTTCTGATAGTCCATACAAACCCTCCAACCGGTCACAGTCCTGGTTGGGATTAACTCATTGTTCTCATTGGTTATCACGGTCATTCCTCCTTTCTTTGGAACACATTGCACCGGGCTCACCCATTTGCTGTCGAAGATGGCGTAAATAATACCAGCATCTAACCATTTGATTATCTCTTTACGCACTACCTCCTTCATAGCATGGTTTAGCCACCTTTGGGCATCTATAGTCGGCTTATGATCTTCCTCGAGAAGAATTTTGTGCATGCATAACGCCGGACTAATGCCTTGAATGTCTGCTATCGTCCATCCAATCACCTTTTTGTGCTGCCTTAGCATGTCGATTAGCTGCCGTTCCTGTTCCTGCGGCAGCTTAGAAGAGATGATTACGGGCAGCGTGTCATTTGAACCAAGAAAAGCATATTTTAGCTGCCCTGGCAGGGGCTTATGTTCTAAGGCAGGTGGTTCAACAGTAGATGACTTTTGGATTAAATGGTTATCCGAAGTATAATTCAAAGGTTCGAATAACTTACCTGGACGATTGCCTAACCAGTTTACCTCCTCCTGACCTTCAGTATCAGATGTATCAGATTCAGAGGAGTTGCTGTCGTCGGTGCTGTCTTCGTTGCTGTCGTGACAGTCCTGTAGGTGGCTGCCGCGGCAGTGACCAAATTTAATATCGTGACAGCCCGACCTGACGCAGGGTTGATCAAGGGTAACATCAGTGATAGCCTTGCATTCCTCGTCCACATCAGCATGTTTCATCGCTTGGAGAACATTCAACTTAATCTCTTGATCGTTCACTCTCATGGTGAGTTCTCCTTTCTCTACATCAATCAGTGATCTTCCCGTGGCTAAGAAGGGTCGCCCAAGGATGACTAGTGCGTTTTCGTTTGCCTCACAATCTAAAACAAGAAAGTCAACAGGAAAAATAAACTTATCCACTCTTACCAGAATATCTTCAATCTTTCCCTCTAGATGAACGTAAGAGCGGTCTGCCAGCTGCAGAGTTACTGTCGTGGGCCGCGCCTTTCCAATACCTAATTTCTGAAAAACAAACTTTGGCAATAAATTAACACTAACACCAAGATCACAAAGTGCCTTACCCACAAATTTGTTTCCGATTATGCAGGGTATGTTGAAGCTCCCCGGATACTTCTTTTTCTGGGGTGGCTGCCGATGAAGAATACTCATGCAACCTTCTGTCATCTTTACCGTTTCAAACTTCCCAAGTTTAGATTTTTTCGACATGACATCCTTGAGAAATTTAGCATAACCGGGCATTTCCTTAACGGCATCTAACAGCGGAATATTAATATGAACTTGCTTAAAAATATCATAAATCTTTTTAAGTCGAGATTCATGCTTAGCTTGCTGTATCCGTTGAGGGAAAGGTGGTGGAGGACGATAATTAGCAATACGTCCTGCCCACTACATTCGAATCTGAGGACGATAATCATCTTTTTTCTCCTCTGTTGCTTCTGCTGTCGTGACAGGCTCATCGGCAGCAGTCTGTTTACCACCTGTCGGGGCAGCTTCCTCGGCAGGTTTATCTAAGGTAGGTTCCTTTTCTGTTTCAGCTTCTTTTTCCGGCCCTGGTAGTTTCTTCCCACTCCTAGTAGTAATCGCCATACATTTCTCATGTGTGGGCGGTCTAGCATTTTCAGCATTGCTAGGAAATCCTCCATTCTGCCTCGGCTTAATATGTTGCGAAACTTGACCCATTTGTGTCTCTAGAGATTTCAAGGTAGCTTCATGATTTGTCATCCTCATCTCGGTTTTACCCATAAAGGTTTCTGTCTTCTTGACAAACTGATTCATATTCTCCATATACGTACCGGTCTGAGACATAAAAGTGGCCAGCGTCTGTTCCAATATGCTGTTCGTGGCAGGTGGTGGCTGCTGTTGCTGCTGCGGCGGCAGTTGCGGCGGCAGGTGCTGCGGTAGTTGCTGTCGCGTTAGCATTCTAGGTCCTCCCTGATTCTGATTGTGTGCTTGCGGATTCAGGGCATTATTAGGATTACTCTAGGAAAATTTGGGATCCTTCCTCCAATTGGGATTATAATTGTTGGAATTGTAATTTGGCTTGTAGTTTCCAACATATTTTCCCTCTTCTATTTGTATTGGGCACTTATCCTGACTATGATTTCCCTCACAGATATTACAAACTTCCTCAACATCAAATCCTTGTAATTCATCCTCATTTAATAACCTTTTCATTGCTTTAGTAAGGAATGCTACCTGTGATTTCATAGTGCTGTCGGCCTCATAATCCTTGACAGCAAGTATCCGTTTGCCCCCTCTTCTAGCTGTCGGAAACTGCTCCTCATTCTTGGCCAGATTTTTCAAAACTTGCAATACCTCGTCTGGATCTTTATCCAATAATAGTCCATTTGCTGCAGAATCAATTCGAATGCGAGTTTGTAAGTTAGCAGCATTATAGAATTTAGTTACCTGATTCCAGACAGGAAATCCATGCAATGGGCAGTTCCGTAGAAGAGTAGTAAATCTGTCCCAGGCCTCGTGCATCGGCTCGTCATCTTCCTGTTGAAAAGTAGCAATTTCGTTATGTAATCACTCAGATAAATGCGAAGGATTAAAACGAGATAAGAATTCACGAGATAAATCTGCCCAAGTTACGATTGAACCCGGCGTAAGTTTATTCCACCAAGTTTTAGCTCTGTCCCTCAATGAATGGGGAAATAACCGAAGCCTCAGTATCTCCGGACTAACTCATGGCAGTCTAAACGAACCACAGATCTACTGGAACGTTTTGAGATGCTCCCTAGCATCCTCTGTCACAGCACCACTAAACTGACCGGCATTGTTGATCATACTAAACATGACAAGTTTAAGCTCAAAGTTATCAACTTCAATATCCGGCAGCGTGGTCTCCAATTCTACATGATCGTTCAGCATGTAGTCTCGACATGACCGTCGTCCATCTGTCGTAGGCGGGTCGCCGACAGGCGGTATACCCCCACCAACGGGCTGATTACAGGCCTTCTTCTCTAGTTGTTCCTCAAGGTATTCGTTCCTGTCTAAAAGGTGGCGAAGTTGTTTCTTGAGATTGAAGGAACGTTCGATCTCTGGATCTAATTTATACTCAGGATCTTCACCTCTTTTAGATCTACGCATAAACAAGAAAACCTCGTGAAAAGCAAGAGTTGAAAGTACTAACGAAAAGTAGAAAAAGAAAATTAAAAGAAAAAAATAAAAACAAAAACGAAAAGTGCAGTAAAAGAAAGGTGTAGTTATGTTGCCAATCATTGTAGTATAGTGGTAAGTATTCCCGCCTATCACGCGGGTGACCCGGGTTCGATCCCCGGCAACGGCGCCAAAAACTTGTTGCGTGTAAAAGAGTTTATCGCAATTGTAGTGCAAGTGTACACGACGCAAGTAGTAAAGTGATACGAAGTATCGGATATCGTCTCCACAGGGATTGGGCTAATAGCTTCACCTTATTTTACTGCACGAAGTAAAGAAAATAATTAAGAGAATTGTCACGAGAATAATAAGGTAAATGCAAATAAAAGAATTGAGATATCAAGATAGAGAGAATGGGCTGGTATTGAATTGCTCAGTAGTGTAGGTATTGCAATGTGTAGGAACTCCAGTTCTGTCGTTGTGCCCGTCGCGGCAGCACCTGTCGCGACGGCTGTCCGTTGGCTGTCGCAGCAGCGATCACACCAACTCCGTACTTCAAGTTTGGCAAGAATCCCAGATCTGCCTTGCCTATCCCTAGGTCCAAGTCTGTCGATGATCACGTCTTGATGATACCTCCCGGCATGAATCGAAGGATGAACACCGATGTGTATGAATTCTTCCTTAGCCACTTAACCTTGCCCTATCCCTAGGCACAAGATAGTTCAACTATAAACTAGAGAACTTGCTCTTATTTCTTTCGTATACTTAACTCTCCCGATGCTAAGTAAATGGATAACCTCACAATGCTCTCCCGATGCTTTTGCAAGATATTAAAAACCAAAATAAGAGAACTTGAAGTTTATTTTATTGAACATGGAAAATCCTAAAACAAAACAACCCTTGCAACTACTTTACAAAACAACCTGTGGCCCTAGGGGGAATTTAGAACATGTCGGCGATGGACAGACGACGGAGGGGTTTGATTATCGGTTATTGGGGTATGATGCCTCCTAGGTTAAAATCTATGCCCTTATATAAGCTTTGGGCTTAAGTATTCTAAGTTAACAAGGATTACAACTTTAATTAAAAGTTAGATTCTAATAAAGACTTAATCTCTAAGTATCCTACTTTTCAGCCGCCTCCTTGTTTCATGGGATTTCCTCTCCTTGAGCTTTGGCTTGACATATCTTTTGATCCGGGACTTGGAAAAATATAGGGTTTTCACACGACAGACGAGCATAATTTTCTCTATCTATCGAGGTCCACTTTGATTTTCCTCCACTAATTTGCTGTCGTCTTCCTGTCACGACAGATCCATAGCAGCATCGTCCTCATCATCTACTTGTCCAGTTCAGCTCTTCTGCTTCTCTGCCCTACGCCTGCCTTCTCCGTCAACTATGGCAGCAACCTGCAAAATAAGCCATCTTTTAGTAGAATCCGTGCCTTTTATATATTTGTGATGTTTTGCCGTAAACTAACCTAAATGCAATGCAATGATGCTTGAATGCAGCAGAAATATGGGTTAAAAAAGGTGTAAATAATAGAACTTTTACACACTCAACACTGGATTCCTCTGCCAATGGTACATTACTCGACAAGGAGCCCGCCGAAGCAATTCAAATTCTGAACAAGATGGCCAAAAACGACTATCAGTTCCCTAATGCCCGCCGAGGCGGCATAATAAGGCAGGCCACAACAAACGAGCTAGAAATATCAGATGCACTCGTGGCACAAGTCACTCGGTTGATAAAGATGGTAGAAGCTATGCAAGGGCAGAATAATACATAGCAAGTAAAAACCATTGATGCCTTTGCGACCAATGCGGGGGAGACCATGACTCGACGGAATGCCAACAATTGACCGAAACCAGCTGCGTTGTGGGGAATTTCAACAGGAACAACAACCCTTCATCGAACACCTACAACCCTGGCTGGAAGAGGCACCATAACTTTTCATGGAGCAACCCCAACAATGCTCTGAATCTAGCTAATCATACAAATTAATCGCAAGGATTCCAGTAGACTATGCCACGGCAGCAGCTGCCACAACAGGCAGCACCCAATACCTTAGAGCAGACTCTAAGTGCCTTCATGAATTAGAAAGGTACCTATATGTCCAACATGTATTTATTTGTTAAAAAACTGAAGCTTTCATGGACATGACCGAAATGAGAATGCAGAATAATGATGCAACTTTAAAGTCACTGAAAACTCAAGTGGGAAAATTTGCACAAGTCTTGAACGCCATACCTATGGGAGGATTGCCCAGCGATACTGAAGTCGCGAGGAAACCCACTTACGAGCAGTGCAAGGCCATCAATTATGTTGCCCAGACGGAAGTAAGCAAGCCCGCCGCAGAAGACCCAAAAGCAACTACCACGACAGACCCTAGTGGTTCTTCCAAGAAACGCAAAGTACGTGCACACTCATCTGTCCCACAGCAGTCGAAACCCAGAAGCAGGACCACCAGTTCAAAAAGTTTCTAGGCATTCTCAAGCAAGTGCACATCAACATACCCATGGTGGAAGCCATACAACAAATGCTGAACTATGCAAAGTTTCTGAAAGACATGTTTTCCAAATAGAAAAGAATCGGGGAATTTGAAACGATCGCCATGATGTAAGAATGCATGGCCATGCTGCACAATAAAACACTGCCCAAACTGAGAGACCCAGACAATTTCCTCATTCCATGTGCTATTGGAAGCCAATACGAGGGAAAAGCCTTATGTGACCTTAGGGAAAACATCAATGTGATGCCCAAAGCGGTGTTTGAAAAGCTATGAATCGGAAAAGCTAGACCCACCACCGTCATACTCTAGTTAGCTGATCACTCTTCCGCGCAACCAGAAGGAAAGACCGAAGATATCCTAGTAAGAGTAGACATCCTTATCTTTCCAGCTGATTTCTTAATTCTGGACTGTGAGGTAGACGACAAAGAACCCATCATCTTGGGAAGACCATTCCTAGCCACAAGCAAAACTCTAATAGATGTGGAGAATGGGGAGCTTACTATGAAGGTGGATGACCAGAAAATTAAACTGAACATCCTTCAACATTTGAAGAAAGCTGAAGACAAAGAAGAATGTCGGAACAATCATGATTCAGCAGACACCAAACCCATCACAAAGCTAGAGCACTCCAGCCACAACTTCTATGGCGGAAAACATGACAATAATAATGATCAAGAGAAACACAGAGACTCGCCCTGGCAGAAGGTGAAACAGATGCTACAACAACCCAAGAAATGGTTATGCTAGGAAATGCATCCAGTGCATTCCCTGTAACGTCCGAGACTAGGTTCCGGGTGGTTGCTGGGTTCAGAGTAGGTTAATAAACGTGATTTGGGTCATTCGGGTCCAATTAGGACAAAAAGGGGATTTTAAAAGGGGTTTTTAGTAAAATGGGTAACAAATAGGTTTTTGGAAATGGATTTTAAAATAAAATAAAATATTATATTTCAAAACTACCCACCTCTTCTTCTTCTCTAAAACCATTTCACGTCATTTTTCTCCCCTCCATCAAACCTCAACCATTTTTGAAGACTCATCAAGGTAAGTGCTTTGTTCCTAACATTTCTTCACATTTCCTTATTTTCTAACAACTTCCTTTCAAAATATTGAAAGATTTCTCTAAGTTATTCTTTTTGGGAGAAAATGGGTTTTTGAAGGCTTTAAACAAAGTTGGTTGAAACAATGATTTGGGTGAGTTATAAACCATATTTTGGGTGTAAAATGATATTAAGATAAAGGGTTTATTAAGAAATGCCGGAATTTGGAAAATAGGTAATTTTTGGATTGGGGACATTTGTGTTTTTGGCTTGGAAATGGTGGGGAAAGACTTCCAATGTTTTGATGGTGTTGGGTTGATGTTTTCGGGGTATTTGGTCATGTTTTGGATGTTAAATTGATGCAGTTATGGCTGATTTGTGGTTAGTGTAGAAATGAGAATGACTTTGGTTAGTTTCGGGTACGAATTAGAAATGGTTGTTGTCGAATTGTTATAAGGTTGATTTCAGTTAGTTTGATTGTTGAAAAGTGTGTTAACTCCTTGTTTTGATTTAGGTAGAAGCAGCGAATAAAGATTTGGGTTCTACGAAAGCTACACCAGGAGTTGAAGAAGCTTGAAGGTGGACCGTTAGCTAGTTTTGGAATTGTGCTGGTGAGTGGTAATGTTTTAAAGCTTTGAAATATTTCATAGATGTTTTCTTGGGGTTTAGGTTGAGCTTTAGGATCCGACCTAAGCTCAAGTGTAAGTTTAACTAATATCGCCTTATTTTGTTAAGTGCTGATGAATGAGATTATATGTGTTGTTGGGTGAAATACTCTTTGCTTTTACATCATCTTGAATGTTATTATGTTGTTGTTGTTGTCAAAGCCTCACGTGATGGTTAATGGGAAGGGTGTTGTTGAACACGGTGATGTGTAGTCTCACCGAAAGTTGACTAGTAAATGAGTACAGTGATGTGTAGTCCCACCGGAAATATGCTAGTTGTTTGTGAATGGTGATGTGTAGTCCCACCGGGTGTGGTTGTGCATGTGCACACCATGATTCGTCTTAAGTTTTCGGTTTAGTATTTTCCACTCCTTATGGTTTTATCTTTAAAATGGATATATGTTTTGAAACTGCATTGTTGTTGTTGTGATTTTGAGCTCCACTCACTAAGCTCTCAAGCTTACACTCTCTTTTCCAACAATGCAGATTGTTAGTGGCTACAAGAGGCAAGTGGGGCAAAGGAGGAACCTTGGAGTTCATTTCCTAGCTCAAGTATGGCTTTTCATGGTTGTAATAATACTTAGGAAATGGGAATGCTATACTTTTGTGTTGGGGAGTTGGTGTCTAAACTTCTGTGCGGTTGCTTTTGTTGCTGACATGTTTTAAATGTCGAAACCATGCTATGTTTATACTCGGTTTGTCTTTTGGTTAAATGCCTTGTGTTTTGGCTGGTTAGTGTTTTGAATTGAAGTGTTCTTTTGGGATTTTGAGTTTCAGATTTTATGTTTGTGTGTATGTATGATCAGGACGTGTTTTTAGGGTGTCTTGCCTCTAGAATGGGTCCTTTAAATTGCATGGATGTTTAGAAGTCAACTAGGTGCTTGTATGTGAGTTGTGTTGTTTCCTCTTACGCTTAAAAATTGTAGAAACCAGTCTTTCTAGGCAGGGCGTTTCGATACGCTCAAGGGTAGTATCGATACAGTCCCCTATTTTAGGCCCATCATATCGATATGCGGAGCATACCAATACCGTTTAGGGTTTCTGGAAATCTGAGATTTTGGCAAGAAATTGGGGTATCGGTACGGTCCTTGAAGTTGACTTTGTGAGTTTGACCATTAAGGGAGTATCGATACACTCAAGGGCAGTATCGATATGGTCTCTTGGAGTTGACCTTAGGGAGTTTGACCATTGCAGCCGTATCGATACGGGCCCTAGGTGTATTGATACTGCATATGGAAAAACTCATAAAAATGTTACATTTGATGTTCGTCTTCCTTGGTTCGTGTTCGTGTTTACTTTTTCGCTACATGTCACCTCACCTAGGTTAAAAGATGGCATTCAGACTAGATTAATTTAAAAGAAAAAAATAGGGTTGCTAATCAGAGTGAGGCCTTAACGAGTTTTGTTTCGGTTTTCCCCGTGTAAGCCATTCGGTTCGGTCTGGTGGCTAGGCCGGGTCGAGGGGGTTACATTTGGTGGTATCAGAGCCTCGGTTTTGAGGTCTCCCGGGAAGGTAAGTTAGGTAAGTTGGGTTGTTTGGGTTGTTTGTTGTTGCATGGTGTGTGAAAGCATAATTTCTCGTTCTTGTGTTGGTTGAAGAGTAGTTGAGCGTCCCTAATGCTAAGTATTGTTATTGGACAATGGTTTTAGTTAGAAGAGCTTGAGCACTTGGATCCTTGCCCTTGTTGACCCAGGTTCAGGCTGGTACGTACATGACTCATTTGATTCAAATCATAACCGAGGCTTTTCAGACAACTTTAGCCGTCATACATGCCGCAACACCACCTCAGGGTGTGGGGACTGGTTTTCCCATTGAGAGACTTCGTAGTTTGGGTGGGGTCAAGTTCTGTGGTTTGACTCCCAAGGGTTCAGAGCACTACACGAGTCTTAGGTTAGATGGAGTGCTCAACCACTCGTAAGTTTTGTTGTGTTGTCTCCTTGGTTTAGGGGGATGCGTATGCTTGGTGGACTACCATTATTTTGGGTATGTCGGAGGCGAATGTCACTTGGGAATTCTTCAGAACAACGTTCAGAAAAAAGTACCTTGGAGCCCGATATCAGGATGAAAAGAAGAGGGAATTTATGGCTTTGGTTTAGGGTGGTAAGACAGTGTCAGAGTATGAGGTACAATTTGTGAGGTTGAGCCAATATGCTCTCGAGTTGGTTTCCAATGAGAGAGAACGGTGTGAGCGCTTCCATTATGGTTTGACTAGGGATGTGAAGACATATATGCTTGCTTCTGATTACATCGAGTTTGATGTTTTGGTCTCTAGGGCCAAATATATTGAGTAGAGTTTGGGCTTGAACGCTCGTGCTAGTGGGTCCAATTCAGGGAAGCGACATGCGGATTGGGATAGAGAACATGCCAAGAGGCACAAAGATAAGAGATATCAACCTGACTTGAGACGTAGAGGCAGTAACCATGGACGTGGCCATCGGGGCCAAGGAGCTGTTGTTCACACTCTAGAGTGCATTAGACGTGGAAGACGACATCTAGGCAAGTGTATGGGTGCCTTTTGGGTATGTTAGAACTGTGGATCTTGAGATCATTTGAGGTGTAACTATCCTCACCCAACTGGGGGCAGACAGACCCAGTTCGAAGTTTTGAGCATCAGAGAGGTCGTGGGTGCGATCGAGGTAACTTTCAGCCAAGGAATGATGGTCAAAGAAATGTAGCTCATGTGGTAGCAGTCCAGCCCGAGGGCGGAGGACTGACTAGGGTGTATGCACATCGAGAGGGCAGAAATGACATATATGTCATCGCATGTAATTTCTTGTTACGGTCTTTATCTTTGCTTTCGTTGATAGATTCGGGTTTGACACATTCATACATTTTGGGTGAGCATGCAAGATCTTTAGATTTACCCTATGAGTGGTTAGAGGGAGGTGTGAATGTTACTAGTTCTTTTGGTGAGACCGTGGTAGCTTGGAAAATGTAAAGGAGATGTCATTTGATGATTCAGGGTCATGTGTTTCTGGTCGATATGATGGAATTGTCGTTCTATGGTTTTGATTTGATTTTGGGCATGGATAGGCTCGTAGAGCATAAGGCTAGGGTAGAATTTGATACCAAGAGAGTTTCCTTGAGACTTGAGGATGATTATGAGGTTGAAGTAGTTGGCAAGAACATTAAGTTCTTGTCCAATGTTGTTTCAGCTTTAGAAGCTCAGAGATTGATGGATTTGGGTTGTCAAACATATTTGGCCTATGTGATGAATCCGAACATGAGTGAAGTTAGACTGCAAGACATCAAAACAGTTTGTGATTTTTCGAGTGTCTTTCCAGAAGAGTTGTCGGGTCTGCCTCCAGATAGAGATGTTGAGTTTGCTATTGAGACATATTCAGATTGTGCTCCCGTATCTATTATTCCGTATAGAATGGGACCTAAAGAGTTGAAAGAGTTGAAGACACAGCTTCAGAACTTTCAGATAGAGGTTTCATTAGGCCTATTATTTCTCCGTGGGGTGCTCCGGTCTTGTTTGTGAAGAAAAAAGGATTGCAGTATGAGGATGCGCATAGATTATAGGCAGTTGAACAAGGTAACAGTAAAGAACAAGTATCTTTTGCCGCAGATTGACGATTTGCTTGATCAGTTGAGAGGTGCTACAGTATTTTCGGAGATTGATTTGAGATCCGGCTATTATCAGTTGAAGGTAAAACATGTGGATCTACCAAAGATAGCTTTCCGTACATGAGATGGGCATTACGAGTTATTGATAATGCCTTTCGGTTTGACTAATGCCTCAGCTGCATTTATGGACATGATTAAAATAGTGTTTCACGAGAAGAATTACCCCACTCATGACATAGAGTTAGCTGATATAGTGTTAGTTGTTGTAGTGTTTGCTTTGAAGATTTTGATTCAGCCTGAACCAGGGAAAGAGTTAGTAATCTTCAGTGATCCATCATATGTAGGTTTAGGTTGTGTGCTTATGCAAGAAGGAAGAGTTGTAGCTTATGCTTCGAGACAATTAAAGACTCACGAGAAGAATTACCCCACTCATGACATAGAGTTAGTTGCTGTAGTGTTTGCTTTGAAGATTTGGAGACACTACCTTTACGGTGATGAGTTCATAATGTACACCGATCATAAGAGTTTGAAGTACCTTATGACACAAATAGAGTTGAATCTTAGACAACGTAGGTGGTTAGAGCTTCTTAAAGACTATGACCTCACGATAGAGTACCATCTGGGTAAGGCAAACGTAGTGGCCAATGCTTTGAGTAGAAAAGTGGCAGTTTAGTTCCGAGCTATGTTTGCTAGATTGTGCGTGTCTCAAGATGGTGGTTTGATAGCCGAGCTTTAGGTTAAACCTTTGTTAGTTCAGTTTATTCGAGAGAAACAGTTGCAAGAGAGTTACTTGGCACCTCACGTGCAAGATATAGCCGAGGGTAAACCCACAGATTTCTGCTTTGGTGAAATGGGATCTTATGTTTCAAGGATAGAGTAGTTGTTCCAGAGGATGCTGAGTTGAGGCGTACTATCTTGAATGAAGCTCATAACAGTCCTTTTGCTATGCATCTGGGTAGTACAAAGATGTACTGTGGGTTGAAAGATGAGAACTTCTGGGACGGGTTAAAGAAAGATGTGGCCAAGTATGTGAGTAGATGTATGGTTTACCAGCGTGTTAAGGCCGAGCATCAATTTCCTTCAGGCTTGTTACAGCCGTTGAAGATTACAGAATGGAAGTGGGAACAGACTACCATGGATTTTGTGTTAGGTTTGCCGTTGACTCATTCGAAGAAGAATTCGGTATGGGTGATAGTTGACAGATTCACTAAGTTTGCCCATTTCATACATGTTCATACTACTTACACCTTAGACAAGTTGGCCGGTCTGTACATGAGTGAGATAGTGATATTGCATAGTGTGCCGAAATCGATTGTGTTAGACAGAGATTAGAGATTTACGGCCTGATTTTGGGAGTGTTTGCATCATGCGTTGGGGACTTGGTTGAACTTTACTACTTTGTATCACCAACAGCTAGAGAGAGTTATTCAGGTGTTAGAGGACATGTTGAGGTGTTGCATCATCGACTTTCAGGGTTCGTGGGAAAAACACCTACCACTAGTAGAGTTTGCGTACAATAATAGTTATCAGGCTAGTATTCAGATGGCACCGTATGAAGCTCTGTATGGTAGGAGATGTAGAACAACAATTTGTTGGGCTGAAGCCGAACAAAAGCTTGTACCTATGCCAGACTTGCTTAAGGGAACTATCGAGAAGGTAAAACTAATTTGTGATCGCTTGAAGGGAGCTTCAGACAAACAGAAATCTTATGTAGATTTGAAAAGAAAGGAGATTGAGTATGCTATTTGCGATAAAGTGTTCTTGAAGGTTTCCCCGTGGAAGAAGGTAATGAGGTTTGGTAAAAAGGGGAAGTTAAGTCCGAGATTCATTGGTCCTTACGAGGTAGTTGAGAGGATTGGTCTCGTTGCTTATAGATTGAGATTGTCGACCGAGTGAGAATAGATTCATGATGTGTTCCATGTTTCGATGCTTCAAAAGTATAGATCAGATTCGTCCCATGTAATGCCAGTGGAAGAAATCGAGTTGAACCCATATTTGTCATATGATGAAGAACCTATTGAGATTCTTGCAACATATAGTAAAGTTTTGCGTGGGAGGACCATTGAGTTAGTCAGGGTTTTGTGGAGACATCGGGGTGTGGAAGAGGCTACTTGGGTGAGGAAGGATGACATGGAAACAGTTTCCGTATCTCTTCCCATTAGGTAAATTTCGGGGACGAAATTCCTTAAGTGAGGGAGAGTTGTAACGCTTCGAGATTAGCCGATCCTACTAGTCCAACCAGTCCGATGATGCCAACCAGTCTTACCAGTTCAGAATCCAATACTACAATTCATGTGTCCCCGATGCAAGTTGAATCTGCCAGCATCGATTCCTCATCTCAATCGGAGGAAATCCCTGCCAAGACACTCAAAGCTAAGCAAGTAACACTGCCAATTGAACATATCAAGAAAACGGAGGACGCTGGAGCCTCCACTGCTGCAAAGCCACCCATGACCATAATTAAACACAAAGCTCCCGACCATGGCAGATTTGTCAAAAGAAAGACCTGAGTCACACGCGAGGAAGTCTCTAAATGGGAGCCATCTTCTACTTAAACTCCTTTGCTTTCCATTTTATTACATCCACATGATCATGCATTTTATTTTTCTATTTTTCTTTGTATATATGTGTTGTTTTCATACATTGAGGACAATGCACATCTTGGGTTGTGGTGTGCATTTTCTCACATTTTTCCATGTCATGTATTTCACATTTAAAAGTTTTTCTTGCCATGCCATTTAGATCATGTAGATTAGTTGCATACCGAACCACTAAAAAGAGAAAAAGGAAAGTTTTGCCTAAATTCAATTTTGAAGGATGTTAACATTTGTTAGGCAAGTTTAATTTGATATAGGTTTCTGTCCAATGAGGTAATTCTAATCTTTAGTTGTCATGCCATGCCAGCAGGGTAGTATGTCGGGATTGCTTGGTAATTGATCTCTAGTTTAGGGAATTAAATTTACACTTAACACGTAATATGTATCTAGTTCCCTAGCAAACTTAGACTGTTTGAAACTATGACCTGATTGAAAAAGAGAGAGAGAGAAAATGTTAGGGTAAAAGAAAATAAGGCAACAATGTTCTGCTACGATAATAAAAATGATGAACTCTCCTCTACCTAGGTATAACAAGTACTTAAGGCTTTGTGGTTTACTACCTCTTAGTTCTTAAGTCCAAAACCTTAGAGTATAAGTTGAAGAGAAATCCTTGTGATGTCTGGATTAAGGTGGGGATTCATGGTATGCTCCCTCTTATCTCTCACGCTAAATAGTGTCACGAAGAAATCTTAAGTTAATGCCAACAAACCCTCAGCAAAGAAAAAATATATCTGAGTTCAAGAAGTAAAATTGGCTAAGGGAGCGAAAGGTTACTTGGTGCATATTGCCACACATCATGCACACTTCATGAACTTAGACTATAGTTATATTGTTGCGCTTGAATTATTATCTACTTGGCATAATTACACTAAAATACTGAGGACAGAAATAGAGCAAAATTTCGCTTGCCAGCATTTGTTGGCGTTCCAACCAAAATTTTGTCGAGGTAACTTTTTCACAGTTTTTTTCTTTCTTTGCATTACTTGAGGACAAGAAATGAGTTAGGTTTGGGGTGTTACCTCTGTAAAAGTACTATTTTTAATGGCAATATTACAATGCTCTTGCTTGTTTTTAGGTACATTTAGATGCATTTGGTTGTTAGAATCATGTATTTGCATAAAGAGTTTAGTATGATATCTATGCTAGTGTGAAGGGTCGTTTTGGTGGCTATTTTTGCAGGTTTGGCATAGGTTTCGGCACAGGAAATAAACACAGTTAGGATTGCTAAGGAGAATACCAAGAGTGATGTTAGCACATAAGGATCAGACAATGCCAAGCACCTATTGGTAGAGAAGTTAACTTGATGCCACGCCAAGAGGTTGTTGAACCTCGAAAAAATAGGAAAAGATTGGGCTCCTAAAAGATCGCAAATGGACCAATCTCCAAAAAATAGCGAATAAGGTGATTCCAAGCTATGTTGGCAAAGGATTTCCAACCTTAAGTGCCAAGGCAACATTGGTATGATGACGTCAGCCCTAGCTTGATAAGCTATCACAACAATCGGATAAGACTCTATCTCTTATCCTTGGAGCATTTGAAATTCAAATGAAGAAGCTATCATATTCCCCTCTTAGCAAGCCTATTTAAACACCAACCAATCAAGAATATGAGGGATCATTAAGGCTTAGAGAAATCAGAGTGAGGTGTTGGAGTTGTAAAGCCCCAATTTTAGGCCTAGATGTTTTAGACATCAGATCAGGTTAAATGAACCGGTTGGAAACGATTCGAATCGTATTATGTGGTTCAAGGAAATTAAGGTTCGAGATAGGGTAAAAATATGACAAAAATGCTAAAATCCTCTAAAATTATGTTTAAGAGGTTGATCAAATCAATTTTACAAAATGAGTTTTGGAAGTGGTACATTTTGGGCAGTGACCAAAATGTAAAGTTTTGAAACTGTGGGAAAATGCAATTTTCAAAATCTTAGAATCTTTATGGAGCTTTTGTGCAATTAAACCTTTCCTTAATTTGACATGTGATTTAAATGATTTTTAGATAATTGATTTAAAATGGATTTTATTTATTTATTAAATAAAATTGTTAATTTGGAAGGTTTTATTTACGTAACTAACTTTTCTCTTCTCATTTTCAGAAAAACACATTTCTAAAACCTTTTCTCCACATTTCTTTTCTCACAAACACTCTCTGATTTCTCATCCATTTCAAAGAATTCTCTTTAATTTCTTCAAGATTTGTGAAGCAAAAACTTGTCAAACATTAAGGAAAGAAAGGATTGGAGGTAAATCCTATTCTCAACCTCCAATCAAGGTTCTTTATTGACATTCTCAAGATTATTGACTCTCAATTGTTGTTTTTAACTAAGTTCTGATTATAGTTTTGATTTAAGATCAAAATCTTGCAAAACTAAGGTGTAATCCTTGATTTTCGGAGTGTTAATGTTAAGCTTTGTTTATGATGGTTTATAATTGAGTTTTGAGTTGATTATGATGTTGAAAAAGAGTTTTGATGATATAGATCCCGAAATCCTTGAGATCCTTGAGTTTTGTAATGGTTTTAGTTGAGTTTTTGGAGTGTTTTGATGGTTATATGATTGTTGGAGGTATAAGGAAGGGTTTAGGTTTTTAGATGTGATTTGATGAATATTAACATTTGGAACTGTTGATTTTTGGTTGGGCTTGGTTTTAGACGCAATCGAATGAGTTTTCAGTTGTTTCGGATGGCTAAATTGATGTTGTGTTGCTGGGTAACGAGTTAGTGTTTAGTTGCTGGAGTTAGAATTCATTTTAATGCATTGGATCTCTGTTTTTGATGCCCTAAAAGTAGAGGATATTGATCCGAAAGCAAGCGAAGCAATTTTGGAAGCTTCGGACGAGTGATATTCACGTCGGTAAGCAAAGTTTCGTGTATCAGTGAGTGGAAAAAGGGTTTTCCAGCTTTGAAATGTTTTGAACGTGGTTTTGGGAGCTTAGTGTAAGTTTGAAACACTTAGCTAAGCTCCAGAGTAAGTAAAGCGAAAGTCTCTCTCGGATTGTGCTATGTTTTGGTTTAAAATACACTTGATTTAAATGTGGTTTGATTGCTGTTTTAAAGCATGTTTAGAGCAATGCTGTTGCTGATTTTAAATGCCATTTTGTTAAGGATGCACATGGTAAGTGATCCTTGTGTTTATGTGATTTAATAATTTATTTTAAGCATGTTATTGCTTGTGGAAAAATTACATTGTGGATTATGCTTTGATAAAATAGTGAAATATTGTTGAATAAATATTATATTGGCAAGTGATGGTAAATTGTTTTGGTTACTTTAATTAGATATAGTTAGCCGACTATAGGATTGGGTGCACCATGAATAAAGTCGTCTTGGATGTCGAGGGGGTGTGATTGTGCCGTAAACTCCATCCAAGTACCCCAACGGTTAAGGAATTGGCTCTCATGGGTGGACTTGGTTAAGCATCACAACGGTGGAGGATTGCTCCCGTGTGTGAGCTTGGTTAAAGTGATTACAATGGTTGAAGTAGCTTCCATGTGTAAGCCTTGTTTTGTGTCCCGGCTCTCTCTAGTGGGTTATACAACTACCGATGAGTGATGTTGAGGGGTTGTGATTGTGCAGTTAAACTCCCTCACGGATGTTGAGGGGTTGTGATTGTGCCGTTAAACTCCATTACGGATGTTGAGGGGTTGTGATTGTGTCGTTAAACTCCATCACGGGTGTTGAGGGTTAGTGATTGTGTTGTTAAACTCCACCTTGTGTTGCCGGTAGTGTGTATGTAGTGTGTGGGACAACGCTTGTAATCCGCGTATCCGATTGTATTGGATTATGTGGTGTTTTGGATATTGTTTTGTTAATGATCACTTGCGAGCCAATATAATGATGATGTTATAATGAGTTAATAATGAAAGCTTAATTTGAGAAAGCATGTGATGCTTGAGACTTATGCTAGAATGCATGAGATGCTTGGTTTAAGCATGAGCAAAGGTTTTTGTTGTTTTGGTAATGATGCAATGAGCATGTGGATTTGAAAGGGGAAATGTGTTTTAAAAGTGCATGTTTTAAAGGAAAGCATGTGTTTACAAGGATTGATGTTTTTGTTTTGAAAATGCATTGATGAATGTTTTGGTTTTATAGCGGTCCTCACTAAGCTTTATTCTTATGGTCATTTGTTTCATCAATGCAGAGATTTGAGCACCTTTGGCAGCGAGCAAGAAAGGGATATCCAAGTGGTTTTGATAAGAAAAGTATGCGCTTTCATCTTAGTGTAACAAGAGGCAATGGGAGGGATTTCCTCTCATGAGTTGTTTGGTGTTATTGGACACCTTGAGCATGTTTAGTTTGTGTTTTGAGACATGTTTTTGGCCTTTATATGGTTTATGGACTTTTATTTGGTATTTTGGCAATGCTATGGTTAGTTTCTAAAGGCATGCTTGTATAGTTCTATACTCTTCATGATTTGCCATGTCTAATGCTTGAAATATACTTAGATGTTGATACATATGTGTTAGATATACTTGTCCTAGCATGTATGGATGTTTTGGATGAAATTTCTTGATGTAAAATGTGAGTTGAAGGTTGTTCAAAATGCATATCTAGTCTGGGTATCGATACTCGAGGTTTGAGTATCGATACTCGAAGGGTAAACTTAGGCCTAACACAGGGGTATCGATACGAGTTGGGAGCGTATAGATACGTCTGTGCAAAGTTTGAAGGGCGTACCGATACGCGGGGAAGGGTATCAATACCTTTTTCCCAACTGTTTCTATTGTCTTTCCGCATATCGATACAGGCTTAAGGGTACCGATATCTGACCGTTATTTTCAGTTAAAAGCATCTTCTTAAGTTCTGAAATATTACATTTTGGTCCCCGAATGTTGAGCATGCAATTGGATGAGCTTGGATGATCCGTTTGTGATGAAAATTGACATGGAAGCATGTTACAAGTCTAATTAAGGATTTGTAATATTAAAATTGGATTAATCCGTGTAGTTTTTAAAAATTGCATTTTAGTCCCTAAAAGTTAAATGTATGAAATCGAATCCCTAATCGAACTCCGATCGTTGTGTCGGTTTCTTCTAAGAGTTTTGTTGAACACATAGGACTTAAACTTCATCTAGAAAGATAAGAAAAAGGCTCGTTAATCGAAGTCGGCTTTAACGAGTTGGGTTCAATTTTCCTCATGTAATCTTCTTAGTTCGGGTCGGGCGTCTAGGTCGGGCTAAGGGGGTTACATGAGTGATCAACGAGTGACGGTCGGCTGCACCGAGGAAGGGAGGTTCAACCACTTGGTTGAGAGCCTAGATTTAAGGGTTGCATCGAGGGACTCCTCGAGCCTATTCCCTTGGCTTTAAGTTATTTTTCTTTTGTTTTTATGATGATATATTTAAAAATGGTAAAACCATTTTGTTGGTTAAACCCCTCACCATGAACTAATTTCATAGTTGGTGGGGGATATTTGTTTTAAATGTTGGAATCATGCCTTAGTTTCTTTAATAATAATTTTGTTTTGACAAAGTTTTTCTATTCGACATACTTGAATTTTTCCTAAGTACTTTGCCAAGCGAGAGTTGGCACAGTTAGCCTATTGTCCTTCAATACCTTAATAGACTTGGGGTGGTGACGATTAAGTTGTTGAATACCAGGGAGAAAATTGTTGCGTGCAAAAGTGATGCGTAATTAGCGTGCAAGCATACACGATGCCAAGTTATAATATTTAAGATATCGTCTCCACAGGGATTGTGACAGCTTTTCAGAGTTCACTTTTGTGCACAAGTAAAATAAAAACACAGATATTATAAGTTGGTTTGATTAGGGGTGTTCAAAATTACCCGACCCGACTACCCGAACACAAATAATCGGGTATTTACCCAGAAATTTTTTTTACCGGGGTCGGGTACCCAGCCCGTCATTTCTCGGGTCGGGCCCGGTTCAAAAAAATATGATTTTTTCGGGTACCCGGTTACTTTCAGGTACCCGGTTCCTATTTTTTTATTAGATTACTTAATATTTTTACTTTAGAACTATATTTAAATCTCTAAAATCATTCTATATTTGTATTATATGCTTTATGTTTTAAATTTTTCAAGAAAAAAATATTAATTTGTGAATATGTAAGATTCGATATGAAATAAACAACAAGGTTTCTCTATTGCATTTATGCATTAGTAGGTTTCTTTTAAAAATATGAGATTAAAAAAAATCACGATCGAGATTAATATTTTTAATGTCTTTCTTATGGTTATAAACTTCAAATCATTATTATTTTTTTGTTTGGATCATGTGTTATAAACTTTTAAGTTTTTTTTTTTAATTTTAAAATAAAAAATAAGAATTGGGTACCCGGTACCCGATTTTACTGGTACCTAGGTTTAACGGGTACCCGATTATCGGGTACCCGGTATTTACGGGTCGGGACACGGGTCGACAAACCTAATACCCGAAGGTCCGGGTACCCAGATTTGAACACCCCTAGGTTTGATTGAAGCTAAAAGTAAAACAAGTAAATTGAGAAATCTGAGTGAGATAATGGGCCGATATTGGATGTTTCGTAGTGTGGAGAATTGATGTACTGTCTCGGCACAATTTTATTGATCAACTTAACAACTTCAACAGCCGCCACAAGTAATGCCTCGGTAGGCGCCCGCCTCGTCAGAGACCAATGAGACTGTCTGGGTAGTTAAGTGATGATTCACGGTTCGGCAAGGCTCCATTCTATGACTCCCTATTCTCCCGAAGCTTGAAGTACTATTGGCGAACACGTCTTGGATGATACCTCTCGGCGAGAATCTAAGGGTGAACACCAACTGATTGTGAAAACCTCTCTTAGCCGTTGAACTTCTTAACTTATCCCTAAGCTGAAGAAGCTTCACCATATAATTGGATAAAACCGTGCTTACTCGTTTCGTGAGTTCAACCCTCCCGATATTGAACAAATATATTGAAGCTCTCTTCTCTCCCAATAAAGATTGTGACAATGAATAACCAAGAGTAAAAAAAAACCTTGAATTTTATTGCAAAACTGAAATCCTAAACGAATACAACAAGATTCTCAAAACTACTACACAACCAACACTTAACCCTAGGGAAGGTTTAGAACATGGTGGGGTTTTGACGGCACTAGGGTTTCGACAAGAAGGATTTTCTCTCTAATCTCAAATGTGTTCTCTCCTTTAAGTCAATTACATATATATAGGGGAGGAGCCTAGGCCTAAGTCGGTTTAAGGTAGGAATACTAGTTAGAATATAATTACAACTCATTAAAAGATCATTAAATCTCCCTATATTCTCATTTGACTTTTCTCCAATTTTAATTTGACCTGAATTTTCTTTGTTCTCTGGGCTCCAATGCACGTGCAAGTGGTCTCTAAAAATCGAGCTTGATGAGCTCTTTCTATCATATACCACTTTGCATTTTTCCACTCTTCCTCGAGTTGTTGCCTCGATGGCAAATAATTGACTACCTCGGTGGAGGTGTGGACTGATGTACATGGGTTGGCACAACTCTTCATTAGGGTTCTCTCCTTCTCGATCAGCTCTTTAGATGGTCCATCGGCTTCCTCCTTAAGTTTCTAGCTTCTCTTCTTCTACCCCTCTTCTGCCTCGGCGGCATCTTCCTGGGCGGGTACCTGCGCACAGGAAGAAACAAACATGAGTAGTATCCTGTATATCTAATCAATTAAGTTCATCAAATAAGGCAGAATATCTAATCTATGACGTTTGTGTATGTTTTCCTAATAAATGCAATCTAAACTATACTTAAGAACAACAATAATTGAGTTAAACTATGACATAAATATAGGAATTTTGCACACTCAGCACACCCTCGAACTCGAATTATCGCTTGTCCTTAAGCAATGCAATCTCACAATAACATGCCAAAACTTAAAATCAAATGTAAACTAAGCTGAAAAAGCATCTCGAGCAACCTTTACATATCGTGTAAATTAAAGCCTAATTAGCAACCTTTCGAATGAAAATAGACTTACCCGGGACCGAACTATATATCTCGTGAGTGTGTGTGTTCCTTGTGATAAGCATGATTCTTCGGCTTCTAAGTGAACATTTGATAAACACCTTATTTCCCTTGGGTTTCCCTTGGGTTTCCCTCTAATTTCTTTTTCAATTTAACCACTAGCTGCCGGTAATAGGCATTTCTAATAATTCCATTTTTTATTTCTCTAGAGCCAATTTCAGGCACCTCTAGGGCTTCTATATATTTTTTTCAAACTTCAAGTTCTACCCAAGTTAACTATGTGAAATACTTAAGTTTCCTAGAAGTCCTAAAATCAATCTAGTCACAAGGACTGTTTTCTTTTAAGTTCAGACCATAGTAGGATTCTAAGTTAACCTAAAGTCATGCTAAGGTTCGTGCTGCCATCTTGAAGCGCTTGGCCGCCCTTGGAGGTTGTTGGCGGGAAGGCAGACTGGGTTGAGCTTTCTGTGTGACTTCTCTTTCGCCACCTTCTTAACTGTCGGGGCAGACTTCGGTGGCCAACTGTGTTCTCTTCGCACCTGGGGAGAATGACGATTCAAGCTTCCTTGTAACGGATCGAACCGTGTCTTTCCATACGGAGTTGTCTGATAGGAAGTCCTTGAGGTAGCCGGAGTCGGTTGGTCCTGGTGCATCAGCTGCTGCCCTGGACGACTGCCTTGTTCTTTGACTGGGGCTTCTGTTGTATCTCCTCGGTTATCAGAGCTGGAGAGGACTTCGGTGGCCGTGGATGCTGGGGAGGCGAGTGACTCGGTGGATATGGGAGCGTTTGGAGTTGTAGAGGCTGTCGGATGTGTTACCGAGGAAGAGGGTGCAGTGGACGTTGTTGGTGCTGTCGGAGCAAATATCTCGGTGGAAAACTTTGGAAAGTGGGCTCCTGGGAACTTCTCCTTGATGATGGTGATGCTGGCGTTGTTGAAGTCCCAGATGTAAGCCATGAAACTCAGATAGTGGCATTCCATTATATCCAGCTGTGCTGCTAGGCCGCCGATGGTTGTTGTCGGGGCGGGTTGCTGGAAGTGTTGCTGACTTCCCATCTCCGACGCCTGGCATAATTCTCTGGGGTGGCTGCTGTGATTTCTATCTTCTTGAGGATTATTTCCCTCGTCCTTCCGGTTCATTCTGGTGTCATGGTGTCGGTTAGGGTGGCTGCAACACGTGCCTTTTTGCACATCGCCGTGATGAGGCTGGGGAAATAGAGTTTCCCTTTCGTTTTCTTCCTACACTCATAAATTTCATTAGCAATAATCGAACCCATATTTACGTACCTTTTGTGGATGATTGAGTGGATGAGTTAAAATCTTGGCTTGTCAACATGTGTCTTTTCACGAACGTGTACCAAAGCTTGGCCTCGGGCAACAAATTCCGTCGATTGATGGTGCCTCTGTTTCTGCCCTTGTTCCAAACCGTCCTCGGTATGCAAAGTTCTTCCTTCATTTCCTCGTAACTATCCCTTGTGGGGGACACAAGGAACTCTGTGTGCTGATCTTTGAGAATGTGGAGGCTATAGTATAAGTTGATCTTTTCTTCGTCGATTAATACGGGTCGCCCGCGGACATTCACTATTGGCACGTCTTCCATCGGCCAATAGGCATAGTACCCGCGCACCATAGTTTGATTTGCCGGCTTTGGTTGCTGGGAAAAGATTTTCCACCGTTGTTGCGTGATTTTGGAGTAGATAAACTGCTCGAGCCCTAGATTCTTCTTGCCTGGCTCATAGAAAAATCCCTGCTCCTCCCACACCGATCTTTCTTTAAACTTTTCGTTGCAGCGGGCTTTAATTTCTAATGTGGCGAAGCGGTTGAGGGATTCTTCTGATTCTGCCTAAACAGCGCGGCGGCGGGGGGTTCTTTCCATTCTTGGGTTGGGCTTTAGGTTTTTGTGTGAAGAGAGTTGTGAGAGTTTTGAAAAATCTGTAGAATAAGAAAAAATCTAAAAACAAAGGAAAACTATGAAATAATAAGCATGAGGGAGTAAAGAAGAGTGAATAGTAAAAAAATGAGGGGGTTTAAATAGTGAAAGGGTGTTTTTGTTTCATCTGTCGAGGAAGTCATTGCTCGGGCAGAGAGCCGCTGGAACGGAACGGGCTTCTGCGAACGGCTATTCTGCAACGGCTAGTTCTGGCGGGACGCAACGTCTGTCTGTCGCGGTAGAATTGGCGTGCGAGCTTGGAACGGTTTATGTGTTTGGGCTTTCATCTTCTCCCTTCACTTGGGATATTGTCTCTCCTAAAATTGAGATAAAAAATATGAGAGAATAAACAAATACTAAAATTAAAGCTAATTCTTAAGAACTAAAATAGCAAGAAATTAAAATCTAAATCCTAAAAACATAAAAATAAAAATAAAATAAAGAAAATTTAAGTTATGTTGGGAATGTAACCCCCTCGACCCGGCCTAGCCACCAGACCGAACCAAACGAGTTACACAGGGAAAACCGAAGTGAAACACGAACCAAGCTAGAAGAACATCAACGGTAGCATTTTTATGAATTTTTTCAGAGGCCGCATCGATACACCTAGGGCCCGTATCGATACACCTGCAACAGTCAAACTCTCCAAGGTCAACTCCAAGAGACCGTATCGATACTGCCCTAGAGCGTATCGATAATCCCTTGATGTTCAAACTTGCAAAGTCAACTTCAATGATCGTACCGATACGCCTAAGGCCCGTACCGATACCCTAATTTCCTGCCAAAATCTTAGATTTCCAGAGATACGCCCTGCCCAGAAATACTTGTTTCTGCAATTTTTAAGCGTAAAGGGAAAGAACGCAACTCACATACAAGCACCCAATTGACTTCTAAACATCCATACAATTTACGACAACCATTCTAGAGGAAAGACACCCTAAAAACACGTCCTAATCATACATACACACAAACATGAATCTCAAACTCAAAAGCCCAAAAGAACACTTCAATTCAAAACACTAACTAGCCAAAACACAAGGCATTTGACCAAAAGCCAAAACGAGTCTAAACATAGCATGGTTTCGACATTTAAAACATGTAAGCAACAAAAGCAACCACACGAGAGTTTAGACACCAACTCCCTAACACAAAAGTCTAGCATTCTCATTGCCTAAGTATTATTACAACCATGAAAAGCCATACTTGAGCTAGCAAATAAACTCCAAGGTTCATTCTTTGCCCCACTTGCCTCTCGTAGCCACTAACGATATGCATTGTTGGAAAAGAGAGCGTAAGCTTGCGAGCTTAGTGAGCAGAGCTCAAAATCACAACAACAACAATATAATTTCAAAACATATATCCATTTTAAAGACAAAACCATAAGGAGTGGAAAATACTAAACCGAAAACATAAGACGAATCATGGTGTGCACATACACAACCACACCCGGTGGGACTACACATTACCGTTCACAAACAACTAGCATATTTTCGGTGGGACTATACATCACCGTACTCATCTACTAGTCAACTTCCGGTGGGACTACACATCACCATGTTCAACAACACCCTTCACATTAACCATCAAGTGAGGCATTGGCAACAACAACAACAACAACATTATAACATTCAAGAGGATGTAAAAGCAAAGAGTATTTCACCCAACAACACATATAATCTCATTCATCAACACTTAACAAAATAAGGAGATATTAGTTAAACTTACACTTGAGCTTAGGTCGGCCCCTAAGCTCAACCCAAACCCCAAGAAAACCTCTTAGAAACATTTCAAAGCTTTAAAACTTTACCAATCACCAGCACAATTCCAAAACTAGCTAGCAGTCCACCTTCAAGCTTCTTCAACTCCCGATGTAGCGTCCGTAGAACCCAAATCTTTATTCGCTGCTTCTACCCAAATCAAAACAATGAGTTAACACACTTTTCAACAATCAAACCCACTGAAATCAACCTTATCACAATTTGAAAACAATCATTTCCGATTCCTACCCGAAACTAACCAAAGCCATTCTCATTTCTACACTAACCACAAATCAGGCATAACCTCATCAATTTAACATCCAAAACATGTCTAAATACCCCGAAAACATCAACAGAACACCAGTAAAACATTGGATGTCTTTCCTAGCCATTTCTAAGCCAAAAACCCAAATGTCCCCTATCCAAAAATTACCCATTTTCCAAATTCCAGGATTTCTTGATAAACCCATTATCTTAACATCATTTTACACCCAAAATATGGTTTATAACTCACCCAAAACACTATTTTTGACCAACTTTACTTAAACCCTTCAAAAATCCATTTTCTCCTAAAAAGAAGAACTTTGAGAAATCTATCAAAGTTTTGAAAGGAAGTTGTTATTAAATAAGGAAATGTGAAGAAATGTTAAGAACAAAGCACTTACCTTGATGAGTCTTCAAAAATTGTGGAGGTTTAATGGAGGGGAGAAAAATGACGTGAAATGGTTTTGGAGAAGAAAAAGAGATGGGTAGTTTTGAAATATAATATTTTATTTTAATTTAAAATCCATTTCCAAAAACCTATTTTTTACCCATTTTACCGAAAACCCCTTTAAAAATCCCTTTTTGTCCCAATCGAACCCGATTGACCCAAATCGTATTTATTAACCTACTCTGTATGGAAAACTAGAAATGCTAACACAATGTTAGGGGACAGTTTAACAAGAACCTCCCTAATGATAACATCTCTTTCCCTTATATAGTGCCTCATTTTGGCATTAAACTCCTTGACTGTCTCTAGCTTTTAGAGAATAATCTCATGGCGGTGGTAATCTTAGGAAAACACTACCAACGAACTTGTTGGCATGGTCTCTAGCACATTTCTTGGTTCCGCCTTTGGCTTTGGCGTGTAAGTTTTGGCCTTTTCCTTTGGTTCAACAAGCATGAGGTTTTTCCAAACGACATAAGTGATTGTTGTTCCCTTAATTATATGGCCTCGATCTTCATCAAGCCTAGGTACATCATGGCGCATGCAAATTTTAGTAATAAGAAAAGGAAAAAACAAACTACCTTTACCTTTCGCAGTGTTAAGTGTGCAAAAGTCATATATTTATGCCCTATTTTAGCTCAATTATTGTTGTTCTTAAGTATAGTTTAAGTTGCATTTTTAGGAAACATACACAAAACGAAATAGATTAGATATTTTGTCTTATTTGGTGAACTTAATTGATTTTTTATATATGATACTAATCAAGTGCGTTTTCTCCATGTACGAGGGTGCCCGTCCAGGCGGACGCCGCCGAGGCAGCAAAGAGGGCAAAATAGGAGAAGCTGGAAACTGAAAGAGGAAGTTGTTGGACCATATGGAGAGCTGATCAAGGAGAAGATAACCAGAATGAAGAGTTGTGCCAACCCCTACGCACCAGTCCACACCTCCGCTGAGGCAGTCAATTATTTGCCGCCAAGGCCGTAACTCGAGAAAGCATGGAAAATGCAGTGGTATGTGATAGAAAGAGCTCATCAAGCCCGATTTTTAGAGACCACTTGCATGTGCATTGGATCCCAGCAGACAAAGAAAAGCCAGGTCAAAGTCAAGATTATAAAAAGTCAAATGGGAATATAGGAAGATTTAATGATCTTTTAATGAGTTGTAATTATATTCTAACTAGTTTTCCTACCCTAAACCGACTTAGGCCTAGGCTCCTCCCATATATATAAATGCCCTTCCCATGGATTTCCAGAGTGGACACTAGTATCCATATTCTACAACGTTGTAAACACACAAACAATGATGATGCTGGATTACTCTGCCAATGGTACATTGCTTGACAAGGAGCCCGTCGAAGAAATTCAAATTCTGAACAAGATGACCAAAAACGACTATAAGTTTCCTAATGCCCTCCTAGGCAACATAAGAAGGTAGGCCACATCAAACGAGCTAGAGCATCAGATGCACTCATAGTACAAGTTGCTCGGTTGACAAAGATGGTAGAAGCTATGCAAGGGCAGAACAATACACAACAAGTCAAAGCAATTGATGACTTTTGCGACCAATGTGGTGGAGACCATGACTCATTTGAGTGCCAACAAGGGATAAAGATTAGCTGCTTTGTGGGGAACTTCAGCAGAAGCAACAACCCAACATTGAATACCTACAACCCTAGCTGGAAGAGGCACCCTAACTTTTCATGGAGCAACCCCAACAATGCTCTGAATCTAGCTAATCAGACAAATCAATCGCAAGGATTCCATCAGACTATGCCGCGGCAGCAGCCGCCACAACAGGCAACACCCAGTGCCTTGAAGCAGACTTTTAAGTGCCTTCATGACTTAGACAGGTACCTATATGTCCAACATGGATTTATTTGTTAAGAAAACTAAAGCCTTCATGGATAGGACCTAGATGAGAATGCAGAATCATGGAGCAACTTTAAAGTCACTTGAAACTCAAGTGGGACAATTTGCACAAGTCTTGAACACCGAACCTATGGGAGGATTTCCCAGCGATACTGAAGTCGCAAGGAAACCCACATACCATCAAATCAGTTGCCCAGACGGAAGCAAGGAAGCCCGCCGTGGCAGACCCAGAACCATCCGCCACGACAAACACTATTGGTGATTCTAAGAAACGTGAAGTGCGTGCACACCCACGTGTCCTACAACAGTTGAAACCCCAGAAGCAAGACCACCAATTTAAAACGTTTCTGTACAATCTCAAGCAAGTGCATATCATCATACCCCTGGTGGAAGCCATACAACAAATGCCTAACTATTCCAAATTTCTAAAAGACATGGTTTCCAAACGGAAAAGAATTAGGGAATTTGAAATGATAGCCATGATGGATGAATGAATGACCATGCTGCACAATAAAACACCGCCCAAACTAAGAGACCCATGCAGTTTCCTCATTCCATTTGCTATTGGGAGCCAATACGAGGGGAAAGCTTTATGCGACTTCGGGGCAAGCATCAATGTGATGCCCAAAGCGGTGTTTGAAAAGCTGGGAATCGGAAAAGCTAGACCCACCACAGTTATACTCCAATTAGTTGATCACTCGCACGTTCAACCAAAAGGAAAGATTGAAGATATAGCAACCCAAGAAGTGGTTGTGCTGGAAAATGCATCCATATGCATTCCCAACATAACTTAAATTTTCTTCATTTTTTTATGTTTTTAGGATTTAGATTTTAATTTCTTGCATTTTTAGCTCTTAGGAATTAGCTTTAATTTTAGTATTTGTTTATTCTCTTATAATTTTCTCAGTTTTTAGGAGAGACAATTGCCCAAGAGAAGGGAGAAGAAGAAAGCGCGAATCCATAAACGTTCCAAGCCTGTCCGCCAATTCTGCCGTGGAAGGCAAATGTTTCTTCCTGCCAGAACTAGCTGTTGCAGACTAGCCGTTCGTAGAAGCTCGTTCTTTTTCAACGGCTCTCTACCTGGGCAACGCCTGCCTCGACAGAGGAAACATCAACGCCCTTTCTCTATTTAAACCCCTCGTTTTTTACTATTCACTCTTCTTTACTCTCTCTTGCTTATTGTTTCACAATTTTATTTACTCTCCCTTCTTTTTCTTCAATCAAAAACCTAAAGCCCAACTCAAGAATGGCAAGAACCCCCTGTCGTCGCGCTGTTCATGCAGAATTAGAGGAATCTCTCAACCGCTTCGCAACACCAAAAATTAAAGCCTGAAACAACAAAAAGTTTAAAGAAATGAATTCATATTCTTAGAGGAAGAGGAATTTAAACTTAAGAGGACAATTAGATAGGTGTGTGCTTGAGCTTGGTGGAGAATATAACAATGAAGGTGTGAACTTGTTCATTCAATAGCTAGAAATGGAGACGAGTCTCGGTGAAGCTAACAAAGATGAAAGCTTTTCTTTTATTCATTTTAACAAAACCATATCTTTAATCATTTCACCACCTCACTTTTAACCAATGGAAAGGTTTCCCTCATCCATTGGTAAGCTATATAATATTATTATCAATCTTTTATGTCTTTTCAATATTAATCATATAGATGACCTCTAGTCATCTTTCCTGACCAAAATCACGTGGAGGGTGGCAAGGCAATAGGTGAGTCATCATCTCATCATATTCTTTTAGTTTTATCCTTCAAACATGTTCAAAATAGGGGACCCATTTTGAAATGAGTGAAACCGTATTGAAACAGTTGAGAAAAGCCTGAAAGTTAGTTAATACATTTACACTGTATCAGAATGCTCTATACTCGTTTTGAAACGCCTCACCTAGGCTGTTTCGGTACGAGTTTGGCCGTATCGAAATGCCCAGCTTAAAAACATTATATTTTGCATTTTCAAGGCAATCTTAACTAAGGACTTAGTTCAATTAGGTCCTTTAACAATATAATCTATAACAAGAATATGATATTTCAATATTTTAATATCAATACTTCGATCACCGAAATCCAATTATGAATAGACCGATTTTCGGGTGTTACAACTCTCCCCCTTAACAAAAATCCGTCCTCAAATTTTTACCTGGGATAATGTCATGATCATCCACTTGTTCTTTGCCTCTCACATGGTACATATATGCAACAACTTTGAATTCTGGTCGATACGATGCTTTGGATATAGCTTCAGACTTTCCGAAAGATCCTTGTCTTGTTCCCTTGCCTCAAAAAGATTGAGCAGGGGATGAATTAGCAAACTGATTTTTAGTACAATCTCATCTAAGATGTCCCATATCACCATAAAAGAAGCAAACTCCGGATTTCTTGCGACATTGCCCCTCAGGGTGTTTGTGTCGACGGAAGTTACAAACTGGAAACTTCGTTTCTTGTTCAAAACCATCAATGCTTTCAACGGATTTAGCACTAAGGAAGAACTGTGTTACAGCTTGTGGTTTAGCAAGGTATTCATACTGGAAAGGCTGTGAATACACACTCGATTTCGAATCTTGATACTTCTTTTTCTTGAAAGACTCATAAGATTCATCTCGGTGTCTTTTCTTGAATTTGCTCGACCCACTATTCTTGTGAGCCTTTTGAGCACCTTCGGTAGCTTTGACTTATTCACAAGAGTTTGAAAATCAGTGATACACAAAGCTGTGAATATAGGACGTAGTTCATCATTCAAACCGTTATGAACATCCTACACTTCTCTTATTCTTTCTAAATATATTCAACCTCATATCGACAGTATTTGCAAAAGTCATGAATATACTACTCAATAAGTCGTTCACCTTGCTTTAGATGAAGGAAAATGTCACGTCTCTTAGCAAGGTAGTATTCGTTGATGTACTTTCGAAATTCTTGTAGGAAGAACTCTCAATTCATAGTCTCTTTAGGGACTTTCAAGACCATTGCTTCCCACCAATACAGTGCTTCATCAGCTAGCAAAGAAAGGGCAAATTCGAGTTTATGTTCTTCAGAACACTGCAACTGTTTATTCAGAATCCGTAAAGTATTGTATAACCAATACTCTGCAACTTCAGGGTTTTCATCATTTTTCTCAGTAAATGAGTAAGCCCGATGTTGAAGTAACTTATCAATAGGAGCTCGGGTTCTCGAAATAGCAACAATAGGAGTTTGAGAAGTTTGGTCAACTTTCATCGATGTCATGAATACTTTGAACATATTATCCATGTTTCTAAAGCATTCAGTTTGAACCGTTTTTTCTTCAGTCTCATGACTCCGCACATGAGGGTTTTGCGGATTCAATGGATTCTTCCCTCTAACTTTCTCACCGTGAGATGAAAAACCAGTACTATGTTCACCTATTCGAGCTTGATTGGAATTAGACATCTATAAATAAAAGATCAGATTAGTTGGCAAGTCACAATATACAACAATATAATTATTAGGTGGCAAAGTAACACAATATACAATACAAATAAGCATAGGTTTAGTCCAGAACTGACTAACTCTAGCTCTGATACCACTACTGTAACACCCCCTTCTCGGCCTGGTCGAGAACTGGGTCAGAGCGTGTTACTGATGAACGATACAGTGAACGATACAATAAAATTTCGTTTTATAGCCAACAATTGAACAATATCTTGCAGTAATATATTGAAAGAATGTATCTTAATCTAATTAACCCCTTATGAAACAATGTTTAATCATTTAGGACCAATTCACAGTTATTACAAGTTCAGTGACTATTCTATAAATTTAAAAAATTAAAGGTCTTTTGATGCAATTGGCTACACGACAATAAAAATTAATACAACATTAACTAGTCTGTAAAATTTCATACCATTTGAAGTCCATTAACTCATTCAAATTAAACCTTCAAAATACAGTGACCAATATGTAAACGATGTAAACCTTCATATTATGCCTTTTTAATCGATTTAACTAACATTGTATCGAAACGCTCAAGGCTATTTCGATAAGGGTGAACAATGGTCAACCTTGTTGACTTTTCCCTTTTGATTGTATTGGAATAGGCAGGCCATGTACCGATACGAGTTGACTTCCTTTGACTTTGACCCATTTCGATACGCTATGAACCCGTATCGAAACGAGGGATTCCAGTGACAAAATGTTTTGGTACGGCCCTAATACATTTCGGTATGCCCTATTTTCTTAGGTTTAATTATGCTTACCAGTATCGAAATGCCATCACCCGTTTCGATACGGCCTGACCTGTAATGACATATTCTTGTTGGTTTTTATTCGGTTTAACCTACCAAACAATGTCCAAATGCAATGAAACTTTGCACAAAATATTCCAATGCTATAAACTACTGTCATTTTCAAAAACGACCCTAATCCATCATCATTCAAAAACGTTTACTATGTTTTCACCCTTTTAAGCAAAATATGCATATTAATTCATTTTCAAGCAAACTTAACAAGTCATTCAGAGCACTTTATCCACATACGACACATAGCCTTCATACGCATAAACAAAACATTATCATCGACTAATTTAACTACTTTTCCACCATTCTAGGAGTTCATAGAGACAAAATACATTACTCTAAGCCTGTGGTGACTTGCCAAACTTCTAGCTAATCCCGATCTCGATCCGATACTTCCCTTAACCTGAAATGTATGGACCATGAATGCATTCGACTTATATAGTCTAAGTGAGGTAGCCAATAACAATATATGAACAAGGTATGCCATTTAGCATGCCTTAATGACCATCATAATATCAATTGCATGATTAGACATGACATGCTCTCCAATCATGTTAAAACATAGTATCCATAATCAAATCATCAATGACAATCTCTCAATATCATGACAATGTAATATCAATTATCATATCATCAATGACAATATCAATAATCAACATTATTCCTTGGATCGATTTCAACCGTATTTGGATACACAAATTCCACCACTACACCAACAATGAACAATATGGTCAAATATCCTCCACTACACCATTTTTGACCAACACACATCACATCCCTCCACTACATCGTATAATCTCTGTATCACTGACCTCATGAATTCTATGGCATGCCAATTGTATCCGATACTTTGATCCCAAGGTCCGATAACAATAGCTCAATATCAATGATTCAATAACAATAGTTCGATATCAATTATTCAATGACAATATCTCAATAATCATGTAGCCATAACAATAGGCAATAGAAATAAACTCATGTCAATGATTCTATATGTCAATGCTTCAATTATTTCCATGTCGATAATGGCAATGCTATAGACAATGAATCGATGCAATACTTACCAAACTTACCAATATGGTTTTCAATGATGCTACATACAAAACCCCTTTAATTAAATGGTTAGTAATCTTACGAAATCAATATTGATAAATTTGGAAAGGCTCCTCGCCCAATTCCAAGACTCCGACTACACTCACCTTGATAATATGAAGCTCCAAAGGCTCTCGAATGGCGATTCCTTTATTCATAGCTTTTGATGGAGACGATGGGTTAATCTTTTCCACTTCTTGAACTAGGTAGAGCAATAAGGAGTTATTAGAATCAACATGACAATATCAATACTTGAATAGCCATTAGCTATTAGAAAAAGCTTATCTTAAAGCTTGGAATTGGACATTCAATAGCCAAGAGAATCGATTGTTAACTTAGGGCTTTCACTTACCCAATCGATAGCTATGAATTCATATTCTTAGAGCAAGAGGAACTTAAATTTAAGAGGATTAATTAGAGTGGTGTACGCTTAAGCTTGGTGGAGAAGATAACAAGATATGAATTCATATTCTTAGAGCAAGAGGAACTTAATAAGAGGATTAATTAGAGAGGTGTATGCTTGAGCTTGGTGGAGAAGATAACAATGGGGGTGTGAGCTTGTTCATTCAATAACTAGAAATGGAGACGAGTCTCGGTGAAGCCAACAAAGATGAAAGCTTTTCTTTTATTCATTTTAACAAAACCATATCTTTAATCAGTTCTCCACCTCACTTTTAACCAATGAAAAGGTTTCCCTCATCTAAGGGTAAGCTATATAATATTATTATCAATCTTTTGTATCCTTTCAATATTAATCATATAGATGACCTCTAGTCATCTTTTCTGACCAAAATCATGTGGAAGGTGGCAACGCAATAGATGAGTCATCATCTCATCATTTTCTTTTAGTTTTATCCTTCAAACATGTTCGAAACATGGGACCCATTTTGAAACGAGTGAAACCATATCGAAACGGTTGAGAAAAAGTCCAAAAGTTAGTAAATACAGTTACAGCGTATCGAAACGCCTATACTTATTTCGAAATGCCTCACCTAGGCCATTTTGGTACGAGTCTAGCCGTATCGAAACGTCTAGCTCAAAAACATCATATTACGCATTTTCAAGCCAATCTTAACTAAGAACTTAGTTAAAATAGGGTCCTTTAACAATATAATCTATAACAAGGATACGGTATTTCAATATTTTAATATCAATATTTCGATCATCAAAATCCAATTCTGACTAGACCGGTTTTTGGGGTGTTACATGTCACAATCCTTGTGAAGAAGATATCTTAAAAACTATAAATTGGCACCGTGGTTACTTGCACGCTAATTGCGCATCACTTTTTCACGCAACAAGCAGCACACTTATAGGTCTTGTCGATGATAATCTTGCCAACGTTGATCTTGCCCCCCTTAACGATAGAGTGCAACAGGATAAGCCGGTCTTCCAAAACAGTCTCGTTGTGAGATGTGGGTAACAAATTTGCATTAATGAAGTGATTCCAACGTCGCCTTGGTGGATTTAACGCCAACCTCTTCACCGTCTGATGGCATGTCGATTAAAATGTCCAAACTGTGCCAGACTTGAACAAGTCTGCCAACAATTTCTTGCATTTGGCAATGGTAATAAATTCAACATAGTTAAAGTTCTCATCCTCTATATCATTTAAAGCAAACAGTGAGTTAACATACCCTTCATCGAAACACACACATACCCTTCATGGTGGCGTAGATCTCTTTTTTTGCTAGCAAAATGAACTCCACTTGTGCATGTCGAAAATGGCCATGAACTCTGGTGGGAATCCAATGGTGGTGTCAGTTTGGAAGTCAAATTACTTCTCTTATAAATAGGATCTTGAGGCAAAGCTTGTTTCGAACTTCTTGTGGATTTCTTCATTGAAGAATTGTTTGAAGGAAGTAGATGAGGACGACATGGGAATGAATAAGACATGTGAATCGATTTGAAAGGAAAGAGGGAGAAAAGATGAGTGGCTTTTTGATTCTGGCATGAGAAAAGATGGAGAATGAGAGAAAAGAGTTTCTTGAGAAGTCAGCTAGGGTAAAGAAATTAAAAAGATGAAGTGTTGAAAATGGTTTAATGATGGTAGATGGTTTTAATAGGATGATACTGATGGAATTTTAAGATTTTTAATTGGGAAATAATCTAAAGTGATAGGGTTTAAGTGATAAGGATTGGGTAAGAATTTGAATTGGTAGGATAATTATGATGAATTTAATTCTTACCTAATTTTGGCTGCTAGCGGTTAATCTTAAGAAAATTACTTTCTCATCTAATTAAGCTAGGGTTTTCTCCTCCTTTATTACGTAATCCGACACAAGACAAATTGCATTGGCATGGCGCTTGGCATCGCCCTCAGTAGGAATGCTAGTTGGCAGTGCTCATGGCATCATTCTTGGAAATGTTCTTCGCAATGTCCCTGTATTAATTCTGCACACACTCAGACCTAATGATGTTTCATGTTAACTTTGCCAAGAGGACCACCTCCTTGGCATTGTTTCGATTACCTTCCACGTAATGCTTTAACAGAGCAAGGAAATAAAATTGAAAATCAACAAACAGAAAAGCAAAACCTAAATCTGAAAACAAACAAAAATGACTATCCTAATATTTACAAACAATTCATACCTAATGATGTTTCATGTTAACTTTGCTAAGAGGATCACCTCCTTGGAATTGTTTCGATTACCTTCCAGGTAATGCTTTAATCGTTGGCCATTTACCTTGAAAACTTCTCCCGCCCTTAAGTTCTTAATGTCCATAGCTCCACGGGCATATGGTTTAACAACTTTATAAGGACCCGTCCATCTTGATTTGAGTTTACCTGGAAACAGTTTAAGTCAGGAACTATATAATAGAACATGCTGGCCTATTTCAAATTTCATTGGCATTATCCTACTATCACGCCGACGTTTGGCCTTCTCTTTGTAGATCCTAGCATTTTCTTAAGCATGTGTCCTAAATTCCTCCAACTCGTTGAGGTCGAGTAACCTCTTTTCTCCAGCAACTCTCCATGACATATCAAGTTTTTTGATGGCCTAGTAGGCTTTATGTTCAAGCTCAACTAGAAGATGGCATGGTTTACCAAAAACAAGTCTAAACGGAGAAGTACACAAAGGTGTTTTAAAAGTAGTCCTATAACCCCTCAAGGACCATTATTTTCTTGTTGGATTTACAGTCTTCTCTAGAATACTCTTGATTTCCTTGTTTGAAATCTCAGCTTGCCCGTTTGTTTGTACATGATACGCCGTGGGGATTCTTTGCTGAATTCCATACCTACACAAAGATTTAGAGATTAGATTACATTTAAAATAAATACCCTCGTCCTGAATGATAACTATATGGGCACCAAGTCGAGTAAAAATGTGTTTGTGCAAGAACTTGGCAACAACTTAGGCATCATTTGTTTGGAGGACAACATCCTCTACCCACTTTGATGCATAATCAACAGTTGTTGCGTGATTTAAGTGCTTCACAATTTGTACAAGTATACACGTCGCAAGTTATAGTATAGAAAGATATTGTCTCCATAAGGATTGGTGCTGCTTCTAGAATCTATCCTCTCGCACTGAAAAGTAAAAACACAAGTTATAGTTTTGGGTTAAATAATTGACAAAACTAAAATAAACAAATAAATTAAAGAGATAAGTTGACAAAATGAGAGAATGTGTCGGATTATATTGCGTTGTAGTGTGGAATTCAAATGGAATAGTCTCGGTTTTTCATGCAAGAGGAAGATGGATTACCTCGACAATGGACAAGATGATTGCCTCGGCAATGGGCAATACGATTGCCTGGGTAATGCACAAGGTGATTGCTTGGGAAATTGGTAAGGTGGTTGCCTGGGCAATGAAAACAGCTAATGCCTGGGATATTTGGCGACAACCTTCAAGGTTCGGCAAGACGTTCTTCAATGGTTCCTTCTTATCCCTAAGTCGAAACACTATCAATGTGCAAGCCTTGATAATACCTCACTGCGTAAACCAAGGGTGAACATCAATCGATCTAACGCCTCTCTTAGCCATTGGAATTCATACTTATTCCTAAGATGAATTAGTCTTCACCGATTTGGGCAAAAACCATGCTTATTTGTTTCTTGAATCTAACTCTCTCGATATTAGATAAATGGATGCAATCACAATTTCCTCTACTGATTCAATTGCAAGTAAAGATAAACACCAAGAATAAGCAAACCTTGAACTTAAATTGCATAACAAGAACCTAAATAAAATCCAAACGTTTTCTCACAACTACTAAACAAAATAACCCTAGCCTAAGATAGTTTAGTTCATAGTTGGGATGGGGAACAACACAAGATTAATTCTTAACAAGAACATCAACCGTACAAGGAAGAAAAATAGAGAACTTGAGCAGCCTTGGTTTTCAATCGATCTCTTCCTTCTCGTCTCTCTCTCTCCCTAGTTTAATGGACGACTTGGCCTCTTACTTATAGGAGATGGGTAGGTTAAATTCATTCTTGAGGAAGAAGTTAAGTCAGAATTAAAGACAATAATAGAAATAAATCTCTTTTATCTTATTCTTTTATTCCTCCTAAATCTTCTTCTATTTTCATGGAATATAATATCCTTTAACCTCTCTATGCAATTCCAAGCTCCAACTTTCATGTGAATTATCTTTAAAAATTTAGTTGTTTATGCTCTTCAAGTTGCCTACCACTTTGCACTTTCTCTCCCTTGTCGGAGATTGCCCGAGCATTACCTCGGCAATGGTCTGGTGAAGGTATCTCGGTCGTCTTTTCTCGGCCAGGTGTACTCAGCATCGCTCGACACGGTTTGGTTCTGCTCGGTCAGAATTATTCGGTAGGGTTCGGTAATGAATTGCCACAACATTTAATGTTTTACCCTGCATATACACAAAACACATACCTAGCAGTACCCTTTCCACAAAATAAGCAATTAAAGATAATCAAGTATGGGAAGGAGGAAAATAATGCAAATATGCATGAATGACTATTAATGCAACCTAAATGAGCCTAAGTCTAACAATAATTGAGATGAAAAAGGGTAGAAAATTAGTACTTTTACACACCTAACACACCCCCAAACTTGAACTATTTCTTGTCTTCAAGCAAAGAAAACTAACAATTACTTGGCAAGAATTTAATCAAAAGAGACATGCTTTAGACTTGCCTTCAAACTTCAAAACCGTGGCACAAATTAGGATAGTTGTTCATACAACATGAATTTTCCTAGAACCAAACTATAATGCTTGTGATCATGTGTGTGAAAAGTTGTGCGCAAATTGATTTATCAAGAGTCTTATGTGAACAATAGGTCATTGTCAATTTAATTGCCTGGGAAATTATTAATTCACAACCATGGCGCTTTTAGGGATTCAGCTCAATACAACTACTTTCCTAGGCTTGAAGACAAGATTGGAGCAAACAACTGTAAAGTGTCCAAAAGTCTTATATTTCATGCACATTCCAACTCTTATTATTACTGCTTTTAAGCACATTTTAGACATATGTAGGTGCATGCATAACATTTTACAGTATTTCTAGTTTTTGCCTCGCTTTTATGAGTATTATTTATTTGGTGGATAAGAGACATTGTTTTAGTGTATTCTTGTATGTAGGTACTAACAGCTGAAAGAGGGAACCGAGGAGCTGAGGGCACAAGGCTGAGGAAACTTACCTAAGAGTTGTACTGAAGCAGTTCCAGCTGAAGACAAGTTGCTGCCAAATACCTGCCGAGCAAAGTTGCCGCCGACCTTGCTGCCCACGACAGCTGACTATGGAAGTTGGAAGAACCAGAGCGCGATTTGTAGAGCTAAAACTCCTAAATCTATCGTCGGCGTTCATGTGATTTCCGACGTCTGTAGCAGCGGCCAAGGCCGCCGAAGAGAAATTCTCAAGCTTACTTGCAGACTAAGGAAAACGAGATAGAGTCCATATTCTACGCAAAGAAGTCGACATTTAAAGCCATATTAAAGATGGAAAGCTACTTTTGAGGACTTCTACTTTAAGGAGGACTTAACTTAGTCTTGAGTCTATAAATACCCATTGTACTCCTAGTTTAAATCATCCTAGGTTTTCTATAGACTTTTCTTGTGTTCTTCACTACCGCCATGTTCTAAAGTCTATTTGGGTTAGGGTTATGTTGTAACTAGTGTGAAACGGTTGTTTTAGGTTTTGAGTTATTTTTCAATAAAATATTCTGAGTTTACTTAATCCATTATTCTTCATTCATTCAATCATTCTACACTAGTCGTTTGAAAGAATCCATTTGTCGGGTACGAAAGTGCAAGGCTCACGAAAGGGTTAAGTACGGTCACAACGTGCTGAGGCGTGACTAACTTGGTTCCACACCAGTTCACAACTTTCAGAGACTAAAAAGGACTACATCCGAGATGACTAACCTGTGTTAGGTTAACGCTGAGATTGCTAGGTATTGCATACGTCACGTTAGCTCTCGAGCATCCCAACCTAGAAATAGGAGGGATCATTGTCGACTATCATACCAAACTTGGAGTATCTGCAAGACTTGCCACTAGGACTTCCATTTACTCATGCTAATTTGTCCTTCACTTTTAGTGTTTTCAATTTAAATGGATATGCTATAACATTTGAGTATCCTAATCACATGATTTTTACACAGTTTAGCTAGAGCTTGTTTCGGGCACCTCTAGCATGAATCTCAAAAATTTTAAATTTCCTAAATTCTAAGTAATCTAAGTTCAACAAGTCTCTCTCAATCAACAATCTATAACTGTGTTATTTGAGTTTTAGCCTCATTGTAAGATTCTAAGTCTTTTTCAAGCAATCTTTAAATTAAATTTCTTTCAATTCGATGTGGCGCCTAAGATTTATCATTAGAAATTCAACAAGTTTTACCAATTCGATTTTACTAAAAGCATGGTAAGTACATATGCAACCTAAATGCACTTCCTAAGGATGAATGCAATAAGATGATATTAAACTAAAAACTAGTACTCCCCCAAACTCAAGAGAAGCATTGTCTTCAATGCATGATTACATGGAACATAAAATAAAATATAATAAAAATAAAAGCTAAATGCAAGAAAAGAAAGAAAATTGCAACGACTCGGAGAGATCATCATCTTGGATGATGAGCTTCCTTCTTGCGATTTTCTTGATCTGTTTGTTTGCTGAAGGTGGTTATCAATCTGTAGTAGATGTAGGTGTCGATTTCTTTTCCACCTCGTCATCATCGTCTGATTCAATGGCTATTTCTTTGGTGGTGGAAGCCTTGCGCTTTGCCGTGGCAGGTGATGCAGAAATTTCTTTTGGTTGGACGACAGATGACTCGTCTGAATCGGAAAAGTCAAACCATATTTTGATGTGACTTGGTTCGGTTAAGGGTGCTTTGCCCTTATCCTCTCGGGTTGGTGGAGCATCTATAGTTGGGATTGCTTAGACGGAGGCTACATGCATTTCCGAGGCTGGGGCTTTGGGCATTGCCGAGGCAGTGGTAGTAGACATTGCCGAGGCAATGAGATCAGTAGGAAAAATTGGGAACCTTACCGAGTTGTTCAAGAGTTGATGTTGCTGGTCCAGTTGCCTTGGCATTAGTAGAAGAAGTTGTCAGTTCATTACCCGAAGGGGTTTCCTCGGTAAGCTTTTAGGCAACGGTTGATTATGGCTCGAATTTGGTTATTCCCTTGATTTGGAGGTATCTTTCTCTCATCCATCCCTTTCGTTGAGGTGTTCTCTCATCCATCAGATCATTAGGCACATGGTGTTTCTTATACAACTCGGTTATTAGGCTTGGGAAGTAGAGAATTACCTTTTCCTTTTGGCTACAAACAAACATCTCATTGCATATTATAGGACCAACATTGATAATGCGATTGTGCAAGATAGAGTGAATGAGCAAAAGTCTCGGTTTATCAAACGCGGTGTTGTGTAAGGTGGGCATTAGGCATGTTTTCATAAATTTATTCCAAAGTTTTGCCTCGGGCTTAAGCCTTTGGCGGTTTACCGTGCCTCTACATGCTCCCTCATTCCATGTTGTACCGACAATGGTGAAATCCTCGAGTATGTCGTTGTAATCGTCCGAGGTGAGATTGTCAACGAACTCTTGATGTTCATCTTTTTTCATAAATCTCGTAGAAGGTGTTGATGGTATATGCATCAAAGGGGATTGCTTTGTCACGAACAAACACGTACGGATTTTTTGGGTTCAGGGAGTGAGCATAGAATTCCCTAAACCAATAAACGTTGCTTGGCTTCGGTTGATGGCAAAAGATTTGCCACATTTTGCACTCAATCGAGTGGAAGATGAACAACTCCAAACCAAAATCCGTGTGGGAGGAGTAGAAAAGCCTTGTTCTTCCCATACCTTTCGATTGGCAAAGTTCTTGAGGTACCTCTTCTCGATTGCCGGAGTTTCACACTTCTTGAAGGTCGGTTCTTGGCTTGATTGTGGGTGTTCCAATATCTTGAGTTTCAAGGCCATGGTTGATTTGGGTTGTTGTAAGAAAAGGCTAAAAAGAAAATAGAAGAAAAGAAATTCTTGGAAGTTCAAGTGAGAGAGATGAAAGATGATGGTGATGGTTGAGTTTGATGGGAGGTGTATTAAATATGGTGGGTGTGATTATTACAAATTTGAAATTCAAGTTTGAAATCTTGGGATGGGATTGCTTGAGTGGCGGCAAGTAATGCATTAGGAAGGGAAAGAGCCGGTCGTTATTGGGAGATTTATGGGGTAAATTGGGTAAAAAGTGGATTTTATTTGGGAATAAAATCTCTAAAAATCAGCCCATATCTCCCTAAAAATTGGCCCTTGCATTTTGAGTCTAATCTTCTTTCCAATTCTTCTTCACTTTAAACTCCTTTCCTAAAAATCAAAAAATAAAGAAAATATTTATTGGTAATAAAATAAAAATTACTCCTTATCCTAAAAATAAAATAAAACAAAAATGTGGAAAAGCAAAAATAAAAATACTAAAGAAGACCATAGTCATGCATCTCCTAAAGTAACCACTTCCTTATCGCGCATGACATGTGTGTCGGTGTAGTGCTTTAATCTTTGTCCATTAACTTTAAATTCATGGCTATCTTTTATGGACTTGATTATTACGACACCATGGGAGAATGGCTTGACAACTTCAAAGGGTTCGGACCCTCTTGATCACAATTTTCCCATGAAAAGTTTCATCTGATAATTGAGAAGGAGTACTAATTGCCCGAGCAAGAATTGTCTCGACAATAGCTTCTTGTCATGCCAACACTTAGTTTTCTCCTTTTAAATTCTTGCGTCGTCATAAGCTAAGGCACGAGACTCCTCTATTTCATTAAGGTCCAAAATTGGTTTTTGTCCAGCACTCTCCCAATCCGTATTCAAAGTTTTGATTGCCCAGTACGCCTTATGTTCCACGGTAGAATGACAACTTTTACCGTAGACAAGTCGGAAAGGGGACATGCCTAATGGAGTTTTGAATGTTGTTCGATAGGCCTAAAGTGCCTCAACAAGTCGAAGAGACTAATCCTTGCGAGAGGGGTTGACTGCCTTCTTAAGGATATTCTTCAACTCTTGGTTAGAAATTTTAGCTTGTCCATTTGTTTATGGATGATATGTTGTGGCAATTTTTGGTGTCACTCCAATTCTGTGCAACACCTTGGAAATTAGCTTGTTATCGAAGTGCTTGCCTTCATCGCTGATGATTGCTCTTGGCATTCCAAACCGTGTGAATATGTTTCTCTGAAGGAATTTTTGCATGGTTTTGGAATTGTTGTTTGGAGTTGCTATTGCCTCAACCCACTTTGATACATAGTCAACGAAAAGGAGGATGTAGAGATTCTCACATGAAGACAAAAAAATCCTATAAAATTAATTCCCAAGACATCGAATAGTTCGACTTCTAGGATTTTCTGTAAGGGAATCTCGTGTCACCTTGAAATATTGCTTGTTCGTTGACAATGATCGCATTGTTTGTAAAACTCTTGGGCATTTTTGTAAAGTGCAAGCCAATACAATCCTGATTGCAAGACTTTGGTCGTTGTTCGTGTCCCTCCAAAATGGCCTCCATAAGGTGAAGAATGGCACTGTTCGAGCACATTTTGTTGTTTTTCATCCGGGACACACCTTTTTATAAGTTGATATGCACAATGTTTAAACAAAAGAGGCTTGTCCCAATAATAATGCTTCGCATCATGTCAGAACCGCTTTTTCCCTTGGTGAGTAAGGTTATAAGGTAATATACCACTAACTAAGAAATTCACAAGATCAGTATACCATGGTGTTGTTGAAGCTAGTGTTGCGGCTGTTGCTGAGGGTATTGCCGAGGCAACCCCTTGTGCCATTTTCGGGGCAATGGTTGTCGTGGCAATGCTGGTCGAAATTGCCTGGTCAATGAGTAGCTGCTCATCTGGGAATGCTTCTTGAATTTCTGTTTTTGCGGTATCATTTTCCCCTTATTCTAGTCGGGACAAGTGGTCAGCAACTTGATTCTCGCTACCTTTTTTGTCCTTAGTTTCAATGTCAAACTCTTGTAAAAGTAAAATCCAATGAATTAAACAAGGTTTGACATCTTTCTTGGCAAATAGGTACTTAATTGCTGAATGGTCGGTATGAACAATTACCTTGGTTCCAATCAAGTATGAACAAAATTTATCAAAAGCGAACACTAAGGCTAGTAACTCTTTCTCGGTGGTGGTGTAGTTCACTTGCGCCTCATTAAGAGTTTTAATAGCGTAGTAGATCACATGAAATATCTTACATATTTGTTGGCTCAAGATTGCTCCTACTGCAAAATCGCTTGCATCGCACATGAGTTCAAAGAGCAATGTCTAGTATGGTGGAACTACTATTGGCGCGCTTACAAGTTTCTATTTCAAGGTCTCGAATGCTTTGGGGCATGAGTCATCAAAGTTAAAGGCTTTATCATGTTCAAGCAAGTTACACAAAGGTTTAGTAATCTTATAATTTTTTCTATAAACCTTATATAAAAACGTGCATGTCCCAAAAAATTCCAAATTCCTTTGACTAAAGTTGGTAGGGGTAGTTTCTCGATCACATCCACTTTTGCTTTGTCGACTTCAATTCCCTTCGATGAGATTTTATGGCCGAGAACTATGCCCTCATCCACCATAAAGTGACACTTCTCCCAATTTAATACCAAGTCAAATTCCTCGCATCTTTTGAGTACTTTCTCCAAATTGCCTAGGCAATTGTTGAAATCATCTCCAAATACCGAGAAATCATCCATGAAGAATTCCAGGAAATCTTCTACCATATCAGATAAAATTGTCATCATGCATCGCTGGAAGGTTGTCGAGGCATTGCATAATCCGAATGGCATCCTTCAAAAGGTATAAGTGTCGTATGGGCATGTAAAGGTGGTCTCTTCTTGATGTTATGGTGCTATGGCAATTTGGTTATAACCTGAATAACCATCAAGAAAACAATAAAAGGGTTTATCTACAAGATGATCAAGCATTTGATCAATGAAGGGTAAAGGAAAGTGATCTTTCTTAGTAGCTTTATTTAACTTACGGTAATCCATGCAAACACTTCAACCGGTCACAATCATAGTTGGGATTAGTTCATTGTTTTCATTACTTACCACCGTTATACCTCCATTTTTCGATACACATTGCACCGAACTTACCCATGTACTGTCAAAGATAGGATATACGACCCAACATCGAGCCATTTGATGAATTCTTTCCTTACCACCTCCTTCATGACTTAGTTCAGCCTCCTTTGTGTGTCAATGGTTGGTTTATGATCATCCTCCAAAAGGATTTTGTGCATACAAATCATTGGGATATTTCCCTTCAATTCGGCGATTGTCCATCCTATTGCCTTTTTATGCATCTTTAGCATGCCGATCAATCTTTGCTCCTGTTCAAGCTGCAACTTAGAAGAGATGATTACATGCAATGTGTTATTGGTTCCCAAATAAACATATTTCAATTGCCCTAGCAATGGTTTCAATTCAAGAACAAGAGGTTGCTCAATAGAGGGCTTTTCGATCTTTCCCTCTAGATGAACATAAGATCTATCAGCAAGCTGTAGCATCACTGTAGTAGGTCTCACCTTCCCTATTCCCAATCTTTGAAAGACTAATTTTGGCATAAGGTTTATGATTTCTCCAAGATCAGATAATGCCTTCCCGACATAGTGATTCCCAATCGCACATGGTATGGTGAAACTGTCGGGATCTTTCAGCTTAGGTGGCATTTGGTGTTGCAGCATGGCCATACATCCTTCTGTTGCAGCAACGGTTTCAAATTCCCCTATTCTTGTTCTCTTAGAGACAACGTCTTTAAGGAACTTGGCATAGTTCGACATTTTCTCGATTGCTTCTACCAAAGGCAAGTTTATGTGGACTTGCTTCAAGATGTTGAGGAACTTCTTGAATTGGTATTCTTGTTTCTGCCATTTCAACCTCTGTTGAAACGGTGGTGGAAGTCGAATATCACCAATTCGTTCCTTGCATGGGAAATTGATTAGAGGCATTGAATCAGGACCTTCATATGCCTTCTTGTTTTCTGCGGCCTCTTTGTCGAGCATTGTTGAAGCAATGTTATTAGGCATTATCGAGGCAATGTTGCTGGGTATTGCCTTGGCAACATCGCTGGGCATTGTTGAGGCAATGTTATTGGGCATTACCGAGGTAATTGGATCCTTTGATTATGTTTCCTATGTTTAATGAACTCATAGTTCCTTAAGTTGCTTACCACTTCGTCTGGTTATTGCCTTGCATTGCTCATGAGTAGTTCCTCTTGCAATCTCAGTATCGCTAGGCAAAACGCCCATTGGTCTCGAATTCAGGATCTGAGCGAATTGTCCAACTTGAGTTTCCAATGATTTCAAAGTTGCTTCATGGTTTTGCATTCTCAATTCAGTCCTGTCAATATAAGCATCAGTCTTTTTTATATAAATTTATCAGTATTAGCCATATATGCACTAGTTTGATACATGAAAGCATTTAGCGAGTTTTCCAAAGGACTGGATGGTATTGATTGTTAATGCGGCATTGATAGTCTGGGTTCTTCGGACACTCAGAAGAATCATGGTTACCATTACATAAATCACAAAAAGAATCATGGGTTCTGATGACTCAAGCTCATTTATCGTGGCATGACGTCTAACTCCTCCTCTTCTGGTCGTCGAGAACTGATAGTCATTTTTAGCAAGCATGTTCAAGATCTCCATTTCCTTCTCTGGTGGCTTGTCTAAGAGAATATCATCTGTCGAGGCGTCTAGCATCATCCTTGTCGTCGTGTTCAGAGCATTGTAAAACATTGTCACTTGTGCCCATACAGGGAATCCATGTATGGGACACTTGTGCAAAAGCTCTATGTATCGCTCCCAAGTCTCATACATGGATTCATTATATGCCTACCCAAAAGAAGTGATTTCGTTACGTAAATTATCAATCATATTTGTAGGATTAAGTCGAGCAAGGAAATAACGACATAAATCGGTCCAAGATCCTACAGATTCGGCTGGAATACTATTCAACCAAGTTTCCGCCCTATCCCTCAATGAATAGGGCAATAATTTTAGCCTCAAAATATCCTCATGGACTCCTTGTAGTTTGAATGAATTGCAAATCTCTAGGAAGGATTTAAGGTGTTGTCTAGCGTCTTCAGTTGCCGAGCCGCCAAATTGACCAATTGTATTGGTCATTTTGAACATTACGGGCTTTAATTCAAAGTGGGAAACTTCGATTGTAGGTGTGACAACTCCTGGGTTCAGTCCGTTGAGATCTTCCTCTAAATAATCTCGGACGGTTAGGTTCCTTGTTGGAGCAAATTGAGGTGGCAAACTAACTCCGTCTCCTGATGCGGCAATTTGATTGTCGTTGGCATTGTTATTGTCAACTTGATCTGCCATTGCTGCTTTCAGTTTGTAACACCCCCTTCTAGGCCTAGTTGAGAATCGGGTCGGAGCGTGTTACCGGTGAACCATATGGTGATTGGTGCGATAAAATTTCATTCCAGTTTCAACACTTAGACAATATTACACAAAATCGAATGTATATCTTACTCCAATTCACTCGTTGGAAAACAGTAATTAATCATTTCGGACCAATTTAAAACTTTTACAAGTTTTAAGGACTATTTTGTAAATATTAAAACTTAGAGGTCCTTCGATGCAACAAAAAAATACATAATGAAATTCAGTGCAATATTAGCTTGCCTGTAAAATTTCATACAATTTCAAGTCCATTAACTCATTTAATTTAATCTTTCAAAATATAGTGACCAAACTGTAAACAATGCAAACTTTCAGATTATGACTTTTAACCAAATTAACTAACCATGTATCGAAACACTCAAGCTTGTTTCGATACAGGTGGATGATGGTCAACCCATGTTGACTTTTCCTCTTTGACTGTATCGATACGGGCATGTAACGCCCCGATTTTGGGCCTAGATGGTTTAGGGTTCGAATCAGACCGGTTGGGAACGGTTCGAATCTTTAAGGAAGATTTAGGGAACACCTAGATCAGGATGTTTTAAAAATATGGAAAAATGTCTAAAAATCCTCATTTAATATGTGAATAATTATGGTGAAATCAATTTTACAAAACAAGGTTTGGAAATACTACATTTCAGTATAGTGACCAAATCGCAGTTTTTGCAAAAGTGGAATAGTGATTGTTTTGTAAAGGATTGAAACTTTGAATCTTTAAGGAGCTAATTTTACCTAAATGTTTTTCATCAGATTTTCCTTAATTTGGGTGTTTTTAATGATGCTTTATTTAAAGGAATTAAAGGTTAATTTAAAAGAAAAACTACTTTGACTTTTCATAACTACTTTTCACAAATTCCCTCTCATGTCATTTTCTCTCAAATTCTTGGTAGCCAAACATTTTTCCTCCAGCAAATAACCTTTGATTTTCATTCCAAATGATGAGATTTCAATAGTCTTTTGATCCTTAATCAATTCCTCATCAAATCCTCTCAATTTCCACATTGAATTTCCAAGAAAACTTGCCCAAATCAAGGAGAATTCATCCATTAGAGGTAAGCTTCGTCCTTCTCCTCTAATGATCAGTTCTTTACTGAAATTCCTAAGTTATCAATCCTTTCTTGATGATTTTTGAGGGGTTTTAATGTTAGAAACAAAAAATTGTGTTGAAATTCAAGATTTTGGAAGAGATCTTGATGATTTTCGTGGTTTGTCTTTAGGATCTATTTTGAGGTTGATTTTTACTGTATTTTGGATGTTATTTGATGTTACAAATGAGGTTTTATCAATAAAATCTCGAATAGGCTTGGATTCCTAAGTTTTGTATGCTAGAATGGTGGGTTTTGGGGTGATTTTGGTGTTCTGTCATAGCTGGAGGTATAAGGACGAGTTTGTTGTGGTTTTTGATGTTAATTGATGTTTATAAATGGTTAGAAGTGATAGATCTTGGCTGGGCTTTGTTTTGGGAGAGTTTGGAGATGATTTCAGTTGTGTTTGGTAGTCAAAATGTGGATTTTTGGTAAAGAAGCGAGATTAGATGTGTGGCTGATGATTTTAGTGTATGATGATGCATTAATCCTCTATTCTTAAGTGTTATAAATAAGGGAGACATCTTCGGACACATTGGGTGTTGATCCGGAAAGACCAGAAGCATAGTTAGTGTTTCGGTGAGCAAGGCGAAACGTAATCGGTGAGTGGAAATGTGATTTCTTGCTTTGTAACGCCTTGAGCGTGCTCTTGGGAGCTTGGTGTAAGTTTGATACACTTAACTAAGCTTAAGTGTAAGTGTTTCGGTAATCCCTCTCTTGAAAATGTGATATGTTGGATAAAAATGCATTTGATGTAAGAGTGGATTTGTTTACTGTTTTTAAGCATGTTTAAGCAGGTTTAATGCTGGATTTTAATGCCATTATTTTAAGGATGCACTAGGTAAGTGATCCATTGTTTTCATATGAAAATGCATATGATGTTAAGCATGTGTGCTTGTGTAAATGACATTGTGGTTACGCTTGAGAAACAGTGGATTAATGCAGATAAATGTTTATATTGGCAAGTGATGAAAATGGTTTTTGGTTACTTTAATCGGATATAGTTAGCCAGCTATAGGATTGGGTGCACCGTAAGTAAAGTCGCCTTGTATGTCGAGGGGTTGTGATTGTACCGTAAACTCCATCCAAGTACTCTAACGATTGAGGTAAGATCACAGCGGTGGTTGATAATTCCGTGTGTGGATCTTGTGTCATGTGTCCCTTACTCTCGTTAGTGTAATTATACAACTACCGATGAGTGGTGTTGAGGGTTGAGATTGTACCGTTATACTCCACTACGGGTGTCACAACAATGGAGGGATTACTCTTGTGTGAGCCTTGTGTAGTCTGATAGTGTGTGTGAAGCGTGTGGGACAACGCTTGTAATCCCTGTATCCAATTGTGTCTTGTGTTGAAATGGTTTGTGGACTATCACTTGAAAGCCAATATAATGTATTTTAATATAATGTAGCATGAGATGCTTGTAAATGTTGCAAGGTTGCATGAGAAATATGCATATGATGCAAGAAAGCATGTGATGCTTGTTAAAGCATGAGAATAGGTTTATATGTTGTTGTAATGGATGCATGTGTGCATGGGATTTCAAAAGTGCATTGAAGTCTTGAGAAGACTTGTTTTATAAAGGTGTGTAGTGTAAAATGTTGGTTTTGCAAATCATGAGTTGAGCATTGATGAATATTGTCAAGCGGTCCTCACTAAGCTTAGTGCTTACGCTTTTTTGTTTCATCAATGCAGACAATTGAACATTTGAAGGTAGCTCACAAGCAAGAGACAGCCAAGATTTTCGTTAAAGAAATGTATATGGTTCATCCTTAGTGTAATAAAAAGCAATGGGTGGGAATGTATACTTTGGAAGGTTTGAGAATGTTTCTTTACTTTGAGCATGTTGGATTGGCCATATTTGAGTTGTAAATGGTCTTTGGAGTTTGGATTTTGGATTATTTTGGAGTTTTGACTTGCTATGGTTTTGCTAACTAGGAAGCATGCCGATAGAACCTTTTCTTATGTAAATGTTGTTATGTTTAGGCTATGGCTTCGAAATGTTGATTGTTAATATGTATCCTTGATGTATGTATGTTATGGCAAGTCTCGGGGTTGGTTCAAGTATGAAAAAGCATAATAAACCAGCAAATTCTGCTGTCACTAGGCAGGGCGTATCGGAACACCTGCACCAGTTTCGAAACGGGGCCTTGTAATGGTCATACCGTTTCGGAACGGGTTGGGTGTTTCAAAACATTTTGGCCACTGGAATGACCTATTCCGATACTGGTCTCGAAACATACCCGCGTACCGAAACAGTCAACACCATTTTGATACGGGTGTTTCGGTACGGTGGGTGAGTGTTTCGGAACAGATGACCGTTGGATGTTGTTTGAATTATTCTAAGTTTGCATGCATTACATTTTAGTCTTGTAAGTTGTGGATGCAATTGCATGAGCTTGGGTTGTATTTTAAAGTTAAATTTTGGCAGAGGAGCATGTAATATGATTAATTAAATATTGGTAAACTTAAAATCCATCAAGTCCTTATATTTTCTAAAAATTACATTTTGGTCCCTAAAAGTGTTATTCTTGCAATTGAGTCTTTAAATGACTTCCGTTTACTGCGTCGTTTCCGCTGCTATGTTTTGTTAACCATCTAGGTTAATAATGTGCATCTAGACAAGATTAAAATAAAAAAGGGTCGTTAATCAAGATTGACTGTCGGCTTGACTTTGGTTTTCCCCGTGTAATCTTCATAGTTTTGGTCTAGCGTCTAGGTCGGGCTAAGGGGTTACATTTGGTGGTATTAGAGCGTGGTTTCGAATGAAGTGGGAATGTTGGTGTGTGTTATTGATGTGAGTTGAAGTATGATGTTTGAAAAGCATGCTAATGTTTGAATTTGGAACCGTATACCATGTTGATTAAGGTGATGTGTGTATGGAGTGAATAGTATTGTTTGGTGATGATGTTATATGAGTATGTGCTGTTTTGAAATGGCGAAAAGTATGTGAGCATGATGATTGTGTGTGCTATGCTCTGTGGGTAAATTGGGGTGCCCATTGCCTTATTACACTAATCAAATGTTTTGTAAACTTGGATTCTTGCTTGTAGTTGGCCTAAATGGTTTAATTTGTTTTGTTGTTGTGTTTGTTTAAAGTAGCATATGGGACCTAGAAGAGTGCCGAGGTCTAATACGATTATACCTGCGGCTGAGCAGGAAAATCAGGCTGAGCAAGGGGCTGATGTTCCTCCTGGTGGAGATCTACCTCCTCCGCCACCACCTAGTGGTGGGGAGCGGGTACAACAAGGACAAGCTAGTCCTGGATTGGGTAATTTGGCACCCTTAGTCGAAGCGATTGCTGGAGCATTTCTGGCTGCTGTTGCCGGAGCGCAAGTGCAGGCCCCTGCTGTTGGGCAGGTGGGTCTACTTTGGAAATGTTGAGAAACCTGGGAGCAGTAGAGTTTTACAGATTGGCACTTGAGGCGTCTGAGGTCTGGTTGGCTAGTACAATCCGCATAATGGATCAGATGAGTTGTAGTGATGAGCGCAAGCTTGGTTGTGCAGTTTCCTTGCTACAAGGAGATGCTTACAGCTGGTGGACGACTGCCACAGCTGGTATGGAATCAAACAAAGTTGATTGGGAGTTCTTCAGGAGTGCTGATACGTATCCGGTTGTGTGATGACCGAATTCGTATGTGATGTTGCCCGATCGTGATTCTAGTATGAAGTTGTAAACTTGAAACTTGAGTGTGGAAGTGATGTATATGGAATGGAGATGGTGAAAGTTATTGTTTTAATAGGTGTTGGAATGGTTGGTGATTATGGTTTGAAAGATAAATGTAAGGGGAAAATGGATAGAAGTTGATATGGATATATAGAATAGAATCGGTGTGGAACAAGGAAGAACCAACAAGATAGTGAATGTTGACCCAAACCTTACACGTTCTTACCCTTTGTGAAATGATGGAAGAAGGTTGGATTGTGACCCTTTAGCTATAATGGAGCTAAGAACCAACAATATAATCAAATGGAAGTGATGGTGGAATGGTGGAACGTGACCCGCTAGCTAGAAAGCTAGGAACCAACGCTATAAATAGAAGGGGATGAAAAAGGGAAATTTGCCACAAGACTAGCTTGAAAGCCGATATAGTTCTTAAAGAACAATGAAGAGAACACTCTCATATATTTTCATCAAAAAAGGTCCCCTACAAAGGCAAATGAGCATCTTATTTATAGTACATGGCAGCCTAGAATTTGAATGGACAAAACAATGCATTAAGGCTCCAATTTATGACATTCAATGGTTTGTCTTCAATCCTATCAAGTGTGGATAGCCATTTGTGTAATTTAGAATGAATTTGGACATAATAAGGCTTGAGTGAAGACTTATACACGTCCAAGTGATGGATCCTTTGATATTCCACTTGCTTGGCTCTTAAAAGTGCATGTAGATGACTTGGAATGAATCTGCCCATGTTTGCATCTAAGTGTATGTGTCTCTTCCACTTCCTTTCTTTATTTCTCAACTTTATTGGCTGAATAAAAGCATAATAAAGTCTTCTAAATGCTTCATCCCCCATGGAATTCAAAAAGACTCTCTCTTTGAATGGTGATAAAGATGGCATGTCTCCTTAAAGAAGATGAAAAGTCTTCAGTTGTTTCCATCTTAATCCCAACCTATAATGACACTAAAAACACATAAAATATTAATCAAAATATGATAAAAATGTTATGCAAACTTAAAGAATTAATTGAACAAGTTCAATGCATAAACTAGTTTAATTAATGAACCTACATGCTTAAATGAAACACATACATAAGTGAAGTATTTTCATAAATGAAGTGCTTGCATAAATGCATAAACAAACATATTTATTCTCATGGAATGAATGAACTATTATGCAACTACTCATGCAAATTCTTATGCAACTACTCATGCAAATTCTTATGCAACTACTCATGCAAATTCTTATGCAACTTATTTCAACTTTCCAACAAACTCAAAACGTTGCAAGATCTAATTGTTGCTGTCATTTCTTCATTCATTTTCCATCATTGGCAAAGCAAACTTTCCACAGCATCTTGAATCATTTTAGCTCTTGCACGAGTCATAGGACCTCTAGGAAACTCATTGGAATTCTTGCTGGTTGTGGTCACATCAGTCCCTCCCTCTTGAAAGTGATTTACCCCCAAATCGTCACCTGCATCACAAGGAGATAGATCAGCAACATTGAAAGTAGCACTCACATTATACTCACCGGGAAGGTTTATTTGATAAGCATTATCATTAATCCTCTTGACCACTTGGAAAGGACCATCTCCTCGAGGCATAAGTTTCGATTTGCGTTGGGCTGGAAACCTCTCTTTCCTCAAGTGCAACCAAACCCAATCTCCAGGTTCAAAAGTTATTTGTTTCCTCCCTTTGCTAGCTTGCTTCTCATATTGCTTTGTTCTCCTCTCAATGTTCTCCCGCACTTGTTGGTGAAGCTTCTTCACAAATTCAGCTCTATTTTGCCCATCCTTATTTTTGAATTGATCAATAGGCAAAGGAAGCAAATCAATTGGGGTCAAAGGATTGAAACCATATACCACTTCAAATGGAGAACATTTAGTGTCGGAATGCATGGAGCGATTGTATGCAAACTCAACATGTGGCAAGTCCTCTTCCCAAGTCCTTAGATTCTTGCGTATAATTGTCCTAAGAAGCATGGACAATACACGATTGACAACTTCAGTTTGGCCATCCGTTTGTGGATGACAAGTTGTAGAAAACAACAACTTTGTTCCAATCTTACTCCATAGCGTCCTCCAGAAGTGACTCAAGAACTTCACATCTCGATCAGACACAATAGTTCTTGGAATTCCATGTAATCTCACAACTTCCCTAAAAAACAGATAACCAATATGGGAAGCATCATTAGTCTTGTTGCATGGAATGAAATGAGCCATTTTTGAGAATCTATCTACTACAACAAAAATGGAATCTTTGTTATTCCTTGTGTGTGTGGAAGTCCTAGCACAAAATCCATGGAAATATCCTCCCATGGAGCATTTGGAATTGGTAATGGTGTGTAAAGTCCATGGGGCATGACTTTGGACTTTGCCTTCTTACATGTGATGCAATGCTCACACCACTTCTCCACGTCTCGTTTTATCTTTGGCCAATGCAAATGTTCTTGCAATATAGAGTGCGTTTTGGCCACTCCAAAGTGTCCCATTAGTCGTCCACAATGGGCCTCTTTGATAAGCGATTCTCTAAGGGATCCTTGAGGGATACAAAGCTTTCCTTCCTTGAAAAGATAGCCATCAACCCTACAAAACTTCTCATATGTTCCTTTTTCACAAGCTTTGTAAATATCACCAAAATCATAATCAGATTCATAAAGCTCTTTGATTAAAGCAAAACCTACCAATCTAGAATCCAAAAGGTTAAGAAGAGTATACCTTCTTGATAAAGCATCAGCAACAACATTTTCCTTACCCTTCTTATATTTGATAACATATGGGAATGTTTCTAGGAATTCAACCCACTTGGCATGTCTCTTATTAAGCTTGTGTTGTCCCTTCAAGTGTTTCAGTGCCTCATGATCCGTGTGGATGATAAACTCCTTAGGCCATAGATAGTGTTGCCACGTTTCTAATGCCCTTATGAGAGCATACATCTCCTTGTCATAAGTTGAATAATTTAGAGTTTCTCCACTCAATTTCTCACTGAAATATGCAATAGGACGTACTTCTTGAGATAATACAGCTTCAACTCCTAAACCTGATGCATCACATTCAATTTCAAAAACTTTATCAAAATCAGGTAAAGATAATAAGGGTGCATTGGTTAAAAGTTGTTTAATCAAACAAAAAGACTTCTCTTGTTTGTCTCCCCAAAAGAAGCTAGAGTTCATTTTGATAACTCCGGTCAAAGGTGCGGCTATGGTGCTGAAATTGGGAACAAACCGGCGATAGAAACTAGCAAGTCCATGAAAACTTCTCAATTGACTAATGTTACTAGGTCTCGGCCATTCCTCAAGTACTTTAATCTTTTCTTGATCAACCTCCAAACCCTTTGAACTAACAACAAAACCTAAGAACACAACTTTGTTAGTGCAAAATGCACATTTTTGTAGGTTAGCATAAAACTTTTCTTTTCGCAAAACATCCAATACTAACCTTAAATGTTGAGCATGATCATTCAAAGTTTGGCTATACACAAGTATGTCATTAAAATACACCACAGAAAACTTACCCAAAAATGGTCGAAATATATGATTCATTAACCTCATGAATGTACTTGGTGCATTAGTTAAGCCAAATGGCATAACCAACCACTCATACAAAACTTGCTTGGTTTTGAATGTTGTCTTCCACTCATCTCCTTCTCGCATTCTTATTTGGTGGTACCCACTCTTAAGATCAATCTTAGAAAATATGTTAGAACCACTTAATTCATCAAGAATATCATCTAATCTAGGAATGGCACATGGACTAAGGCTCTCTCTCACATAGCCTTTTTCCACATACAAAACGATACTTTACTGTTATCTTGTTCACTGCTCGACAGTCCACACACATACGCCAAGTTCCATCATTCTTAGGTACAAGTAAAACCGGCATGGCACATGGACTAAGGCTCTCTCTCACATAGCCTTTTTCCATTAACTCAGATACTTGTCTTTGCAACTCCTTAGTTTCTTCCGGATTGCTTCTATATGCTGGTCGATTTGGAATGATGGCTCCGGGAATGAAATCAATTTGATGCTCTATTCCTCGAATTGGTGGAAGCCCATTCGGAATCTCATCCGGAAACAAATCTTCAAATTCTTGCAATAAAGAGACAATAAAAGATGGCAAACCATGATCAAGATCATTAGTGTTCAAAAGATTCTCCTTGTACATGAGTACAAGTGCCCATTTCTCTGAAAGCAAACACTTTTTGATCTCTTTCTCTCTTGCAAAAAGAATGGTTTGTTTTCCCTCATTTTTGTCACTCTCTTTGGATTTAAACTCTTTTTCTTTCTCTTTGGCTGTTTTAAAACTCTCTCTCAAGTGGATTTGGTCTTTATGGACTTGTTTTGGTGAAAGAGGGGCTAAAGTGATCTTTTTGGTTTGATGGGTGAAAGTGTAACGATTGGTATAACCATCATGTATAGCCTTTTTGTCAAATTTCCATGGTCTCCCCAACAAGATATGGCTAGCGTGCATTGGTACAACATCACACAACACCACGTCTTTGTATTTTCCAATGGAAAATGGCACAAGAACTTGCTTGGTGACTTTCAGCTCTCCCCCATCATTGAGCCATTGTAGCTTGTAAGGATGAGGATGCTTTGTTGTTACCAATCTAAGCTTCTCTACCATCAAAGTACTAGCAACATTAGTACAACTTCCTCCATCAATAATGACAAAGCATACCTTTTCGTTTACATGGCATCGAGTATGGAAGATGTTCTCGCGTTGATCTTCTCCTTCTATGGCTTGCACGCTTAGGCTTCTTTTCAAAACAAGAACCTCACCATCTACAGCATGTTCCATCTCTTCTTATTCTTGGATAGGAACATCATCTTCTTCCTCCTCTTGGTCAGTTTCGATCTCTCCATCTTCTCGAATGAGCATTGTGTTGCGATTTGGACATTGGCTAGCAATGTGACCTCGCCCCAAGCATTTGAAGCATTGCACATCATGGGATCGAACTGGCATAGCGGTGCTCTTTCCCTTACTAGTTTCAGCAATGGGTTTGGCACTCTTTGTTGGAACGCTTCGTTCATTAGGCGTAAATGATGCCTTCTGTTTGTAGGTACCCTGCCCCAATTTAGAAGAAGAGCCTCCATAGGCACGAGTTGTGCCCTTCCTTTTGAGTTGCCTCTCGACCTTCATGGCCATATGAACCATGTCTTCGATCTCCACATAATGTTGCAACTCAACAGTGGCCGCAATATTAGGATCAAGGCCGAATAGAAATCTGGCCATGGTGGCTTCTCTATCCTCATCAATGTTGGCTCAGATCATGGCTACTTCCATCTCTTTGAAGTAATCCTCAACAGTACGGTTGCCTTGGGTGAGATTTTGAAGCTTGTTGAACAACTCCCAATGATAGTGAGTTGGAACGAACCTCCTACGCATAACGGCCTTTATCTCATTCCAAGTAGAAATTGGATGTTCGCCATTGCGTCTCCTGCTAGATGTCAATTGATCCTACCATATTAGTGCATAATCTGTAAATTCAATGGCTGCAAGTTTTACCTTCTTAAGCTCGGAGTAGTTGTGGCACTCAAAGATGTGCTCAACTTTTTTTCCCATGCAAGATAAGCTTCAGGATCCGTTCTTCCTTGGAAAGAAGGAATGGTTATTTTGATGTTGCTAAGATTATCATCAACTCTTGGCCGAGCTCTTTGGTACCTAGGTTCTCGACGCCTCAAACTTTGCTGGGAGGCTCGCTCGTCTATGAGTTCTTCATCCACCTCTCCCTCATACTCTTCCTCATGATCTGAATTATGCCTTCGTTGAGATCTTTCCTCCAAATGATCTAATCGTTCTTGCATCGGCCCTAACCTTTGTTGCAACAACCTGTCCATCTCTCGGATAATATCTTGAAGATTGGAGTTAGTTGCATCTACGTTAACATTATTACTAGCACCAATAGTGTTTCTCACGGAATCTTGAGACATGATTAACTAATAAACCTCACTAGCAAAAATTCTCACCGTTACACTCCAAGGAAAACACTCACACTCGTGTTTCACTCGGGATGGCTTTTACCCTTGATGTGCACTCTTGCCTTTTACCACTCTTGTTCTCCTATCAAAGTCCTTAGAGAACTTACTCAAGGCTTAACAAGTTTGCTTGTGGAAATTGGCTGAAAGAAAGGGTTTAGAAAAAAAGGCTATAGGTAGAAAAGTAAAATGATTAGAAAATAACAAGGCAATAGGAACTAATAATTTTCTGAATTGAGTATCACCAACAACAACCAAACTTCCTTTTTTTCTTTTTCTTTTTCTTTTCTTTTCTCTTTTTTTCTCTTTTTTTATTTTTTTTTTCTTTTTTTATGCAAACCGGGAAGAGAAACACTTAACTTACTGAATCAAAATAGCTCTGATGCCAAATGATACGTATGCGGTTGTGTGATGACCGAATTCGTATGTGATGTTGCCCGATCGTGATTCTAGTATGAAGTTGCAAACTTGAAACTTGAGTGTGGAAGTGATGTATATGAAATGAAGATGGTGAAAGTTATTGTTTTAATAGGTGCTGGAATGGTTGGTGATTATGGTTTGAAAGATAAATGTAAGGGGAAAATGGATAGAAGTTGATATGGATATATAGAATAGAATCGGTGTGGAACAAGGAAGAACCAACAAGATAGTGAATGTTGACCCAAACCTTACACGTTCTTACCCTTTGTGAAATGATGGAAGAAGGTTGGATTGTGACCCTTTAGCTATAATGGAGCTAAGAACCAACAATATAATCAAATGGAAGTGATGGTGGAATGGTGGAACGTGACCCGCTAGCTAGAAAGCTAGGAACCAACGCTATAAATAGAAGGGAATGAAAAAGGGAAATTTGCCACAAGACTAGCTTGAAAGCCGATAAAGTTCTTAAAGAACAATGAAGAGAATACTCTCATATATTTTCATCAAAAAACATCCCCTACAAAGGCAAATGAGCATCCTATTTATAGTACATGGCAGCCTAGAATTTGAATGGACAAAACAATGCATTAAGGCTCCAATTTATGACATTCAATGGTTTGTCTTCAATCCTATCAAGTGTGGCTGGCCATTTGTGTAATTTAGAATGAATTTGGACATAATAAGGCTTGAATGAAGACTTATACACGTCCAAGTGATGGATCCTTTGATATTCCACTTGCTTGGCTCTTAAAAGTGCATGTAGATGACTTGGAATGAATCTGCCAATGTTTGCGTCTAAGTGTATGTGTCTCTTCCACTTCCTTTCTTTATTTCTCAACTTTATTGGCTGAATAAAAGCATAATAAAGTCTTCTAAATGCTTCATCCTCCATGGAATTCAAAAAGACTCTCTCTTTGAATGGTGATAAATATGGCATGTCTCCTTGAAGAAGATGAAAAGTCTTCAATTGTTTCCATCTTAATCCCAACCTATAATGACACTAAAAACACATAAAATATTAATCAAAATATGATAAAAATGTTATGCAAACTTAAAGAATTAATTGCACAAGTTCAATGCATGAACTAGTTTAATGAATGAACCTACATGCTTAAATGAAACACATACATAAGTGAAGTATTTTCATAAATGAAGTGCTTGCATAAATGCATAAACAAACATATTTATTCTCATGGAATGAATGAACTATTATGCAACTACTCATGCAAATTCTTATGCAACTACTCATGAAAATTCTTATGCAACTACTCATGCAAATTCTTATGCAATTTATTTCAACTTTCCAACAAACTCAAAACGTTGCAAGATCTAATTGTTGCTGTCATTTCTTCATTCATTTTCCAGCATTGGCAAAGCAAACTTTCCACAGCATCTTGAATCATTTTAGCTCTTGCACGAGTCATAGGACCTCTAGGAAATTCATTGGAATTCTTGCTGGTTGTGGTCACATCAAGTGATTTCCAGAGGAAGTATCTAGGTGTGAGATACTTGAACTAGTTTATGTCTCTCGTTTAGGGGAGTTTATCAGTGGCCGAGTACGAGGTCTAGTTCGTACACTTGAGCCAGTATGCTCCTGAGCTGGTGCCTAGTGAGAGGCATCGCTGTGATCGATTCTGTTATGGATTGGTGCAAGATGTTAAGACATACATGTTGGCTGCGGATTAACATATTTTGATGTGCTTGTGTGTCGAGCAAAGGACATCGAGCACATGGGCTTGTCTTCTAGAGGTGTTGGTTTTAGCTCTGGAAAGAGAGCTACTGAGCATAGTTCTAGTGGTGGATAGAACAAGAGGAGAGGAGATATGAGGTACCAGTCTACTACTAGGCGTGGTAATGGAGGACATGGTACACTTGTGCATGGAGATAGGATGAGGGTTGATCAGAACACATATTGGACGTGTGGTTCTCGTTGTCACTTGAGGCGAGATTGTCCTCGAGCAGCTAGGGAATTTCAGGCTCCTATTGCATCGACAGGGAACTCCTGTTGGAATTGTGGTTCGGCGGATCACATGAGGAGGGAGTTTCCTTTGTTGGCTGGTGGTTGTCAGGGACGTGCTCCTAGGGTAGCTGCACCTCAGAGAGGTCGTGGGCGCGGCCGTGGGAACTTCTAGAGAAGGGATGAGGGACATCGAGGTATTGCTCACGTGGTAGCTGTTAGATCTGAGGGAGGTGGACCAGCGAAGGTGTATGCTCAGCGCGAGGAGCGCAACAACACCGATGTGATCGCAAGTACCTTTGTTCTCCAGTCTTTATCTTTGCTGGCTTTGATTGATTCTGGATCCACGCATTCTTATATCTTGAGTGAGCATGCACATTTGCTTGATATACCTGTTGAGATGCTTGGAGTAGGATGCAAGTGACTAGTTCTTTTGTTGAGACTATAGTCACTAGGAAGTTGTATAGGAGGTGTCCTCTGTCTGTGCAAGGTCATGTTTTCCTGGTGGATTTTATGGAATTGCCATTCTACGGATTTGATGTAATCTTTGGCATGGATTGGTTGACGGAGCATAGAGTTGTTGTTAACTTTGATGTTAAGCGGGTCACCTTAAAGCTGGTCAACGACTACGAGGTTGTTGTAGTAGGCGAGAATGTGAAATTCTTGTCAAGTGTGATATCGGCCTTAGAAGAAAAATGTATGATGAGGTTGGGGTGTGAAGCTTACCTTGCCTATGTGATGAATCTTGGTTCTAAGATGTGCGTGTGCAGGACATTCGAACGGTTCGCGATTTTCCGGGTGTCTTTCCGGAAGAATTGCCTGGTTTGCCACCAAACATGGAAGTTGAGTTTGGTATAGAGTTGTATGAAAACACAACTCCGATGTCCATTGCTCCTTATCGCATGGCACCTAAAGAGCTAAAAGAATCTAAAACACAGTTGCAGGAGTTGTTGGATCGGGGTTTAATTTGGCCTAGTGTGTCACCTTGGGGTGCACCAGTTATTTTTGTAAAGAAGAAAGATGGAACGATGAGAATGTGTATAGATTATCGGCAACTGAACAAGTTGCCTATCAAGAACAAGTATCCCTTGCCTAGAATTGATGATCTCTTTGATCAATTCCGGTGAGCCTCAGTGTTTTCTAAGATAGACATGAGATCAGAATACTATCACCTGAAGGTGAAGGATGTGAACGTACCTAAAACTGCTTTTCGGACGAGGTACAGGCATTATGAGTTTTTGGTGATGCCGTTTGGTTTGACCAATGTGCCTGCTGCTTTCATGGACATGATGAATCATGTATTCCATGAGTACTTGGATCAATTTGTGGCGGTGTTCATCGATGATATCCTTGTGTATTCGCGTACCGAGAAGGATCACGATAGGCACTTAAGAATCGTTTTACAAGCGTTGTTGGAGAATCAGTTATATGCCAAATTGAGCAAGTGAGAGTTTTGGCTTAGGGAAGTGGTTTTCCTTGGTCATTTGGTATCGGCGGAGGGTATTCGTGTTGATCCGCAAAAAGTGGAGGCTGTGATGAGTTGGATAGTGCCTAAGTCAGTGACCGAGGTACGGAGTTTCCTTGGGTTGGCTGGGTATTATCGTAGATTTGTTGAGGGTTTTTCCAAGATAGCAACGCCTTTCATCAAGTTGATGCAAAAGAATGTTCGTTTTGAATGGATGGAAGCGAGGCAATAAGCTTTTGAGAAGATGAAAGAAGCATTGACTCAAGCTCTTGTTTTGGTTCAACCTGAATCTGGTAAGGAGTTTGTGGTCTATAGTGATGCGTCCATTGTTGGTTTGGGCTTCGTGTTGATGAAGGAAGGTAAGGTGGTGGCCTATGCATCTAGGAAGTTAAAGGTGCATGAGCACAACTACCCTACTCATGATCTTGAGCTTGCAGCTGTGGTTTTTGCCTTAAAGATCTGGAGGCATTAACTGTATGGTAAGAAATGTGTGGTGTTCACGGATCATAAGAGCTTGAAATATCTTATGTTTCAAACAGAGTTAAATCTTAGGCAACGACGTTGGGTGGAGTTGATTAAGGATTATGATCTGGCGATTGAGTACCGCCCAGACAAGGCTAACATGGTGGCCGATTCTTTGAGCCGAAAGGTGGCCGTTGAGCTGAGAATGATGTTTGCTCGTCTGAGTATATCGCGTGAAGGCGGTCTTGTAGCGGAGTTACGAGTGAAACCATCTTTGTTACAGCTGATTAAAGAGAAACAATTGCTTGATGATTCTCTTATTTCGCATGTTCAAGACATTGTGGAAGTGTTGAGTGTGTAAAAGTTCTATTATTTACCCCATATTTAACCCATATTTCTACTGCATTCAAGCATTATTTATTGCATTTAGGTTAGTTTATAGTTAAACATCACAAATATATTAAAAGGCACAGTTTCTACTGAAATTGGAAGCTTTTGCAGGTTGTTGTCGTAGCAGATAAAGAGGTAGGCGCTGGGCAGTGAAGCAAAAGAGCTGGAACTGGACGAGCAGTCAAGGAGGACGATGCTGCCATGGTTGCCACCGTGACAGCAGAGGACGACATCAGTTTTGAGGAGAAGAAGCAAAGTGGACCTCGACATATAGAGAAAATTCAGCCTGTCTGTCGTGTAAAACCACTATATTTTTCCAAACCCTAGATTAGAAGGAATACCAAGCCCAAAGTTCAAGGAGAGAAAATCCCAAGCAAGAAGGAGGACGAATTAAAGTTAGATTCTTTGAAGATTTAGTCTTATTAGAGTTGTACTTTAATTTAAAGTTGTATTCTTGCTATTTTAGAAAACTTAGACCCAAAGCCTATATAAGGGCATGTATTTCGACCTAGGGAGATCATCACACATTCTCTAGCTTTCTTCCCAAAACCCTAGTCGTTTTCCTTCCCTCAACATGTTCTAAATTCCCCTTAGGGCCACGGGTTGTTTTGTAAAGTAGTTGCAAGGGTTGTTTTTGTTTTAGGAATTTTCAGTTCAATAAAATAAACTTCAAGTTCTCTTATTCTGGTTATTAACATCTTTCAAGAGTATCGGGAGAGCATTGCGAGGTTATCTATTTACTTAATATCGGGAGAGTTAAGTATACGAAAGGAATAATTTCGAGTTCTCTAGTTTATAGTTGAACTATCTCGGACCTAGGGATAGAACGAGGTTAAGTGACTAAAGAAGAATTCAACAACATCGATGTTCATCCTTCGATTCACACCGGGAGGTATCATCAAAGACGTGATCATCGACAGACTTGGACCTAGAGATAGGCCAAGGCACAACAGGGATTCTTGCCAAACTTGAAGTACGAAGTTGAGTGTTCGCTGCCGTGACAAGCAACAGACTGCCGCCGCGACATGTGCTGCCGCGACGGGAACGACGACAGAACTGGATTTCCTAAACTCAGCAATACCTGCACTACTGAGAAAATTCAATACCAGCCCATTCTCTCTATCTTGATTTCTCTACTTTTATTTTCCAGTATTCTTATTTATATTCGTGACAACTTCTCAAATATTTTCTTTACTTTCGTGCAGCAATCCAAGGTGAAGCTATTAGCCAGTCCCTGTGGAGACGATATCTGATACTCTAGTATCACTTTGTTACTTGCGACGTGTACACTTGCACTCAATTGCGATAGACTCTTTTACACGCAAAAAGTTTTTCGCGTCGTTGCCGGGGACTGGCAACATAACTCTACCTTTTCTTTTACAGCACTTTTCGTTTTTATTTTTATTTTTCTGTTTTTAATTTGGTTTGTTCGACTCTTACTTTTCACAAGGTTTCTTGTTTATGCGCAGATCAAGACGAGGAAAAGAACCTGAGTGTAACGCCCCGGTTTTGGGCTTAGGAGTTTTGGGCGTTGACCGGTTTGGTCAAAGTGCTGGTCGAATCTAAAAAGGTGAAATTAGGAAAGCCTAGTTCGGGTTGCATTAAAAATATGGAAAAATGTTCTAAAATCATCTTTTAATATAATTAAGTGAACTGTGAAACCAATTTTGGAAAATGGGTTTTGGAAGGGTGACATTTTGGCTAGTGACCAAAATGTAATTTTCGAAAGTTTGGTGACTGTTTTATAAAGGGTTGAAACTTTGAATCTTTAAGGAGCTATTATTCCAAAAGTAGTTTCTCCAGATTTTTCTAAGATATTTTGAGATTTATTCTGATTTTAAAACATATCAAAAGTGGAGGGAAAGCCATTTTGGCTATTTTGATAACTAACTTTCTATTTTCCTTTCTCTCATTTTCTCTCAACCCAAACACTTTCCCAAACACTTTCTTTCCAGAGAATTGTTTCTGATTTTCTCACCTAAATCCCTCTTTTCAACTCTCTTTTGATTCCTAATCAACATATCTACAAAACCTCTTCATTTGCTACTTGATTCATCAAGGTTTTTGATTCCAAAAAGTGGAGAAACTCAAGTTTGGAGGTAAGAACGTCCTTCTCCTCTAAACTATCAGTTCTTTACTGAAATTCCTAAGTTTTCAATCCTTAATTGATGTTTTATTAAAGGCTTTTGAGTTGTGAATTGGATCTTGGCTTGTAATGCAAGATTTGGTGATTTTTGATGATTTTCGTTTCATCTGTCAAATCTGTGATTTGAGATGTGTTTTTAATGTTATTTGGACTCTAAATTGATAAGGAATTGAGTTTTGATTAATGCAATCCCGGATAGGTTGAGTTTCCTAAGTTTAGCTTGTGATTCTTGATTGTTTTTGAGGTGATCTTGTGGATCTGATGTTGCTGGAGGTATAAGGATGTTAATAGGTTCTTTTTAAATGTGAAATGATGTTAATAGATGTTTGGTTTTGATGGTTTGTGGCTGGGCTTTGTTGAGAAGTGGTTTGGATGCATTTTCGGTTGTGTTTGGTGGCCGAAAATGGAGGTTGGATGAGAGCAGCGAGTTTAAGTGCTTTCATTGAAGCAATTAATGCATGATGATGCATTAATCCTCTGATTTGATGTGTTAAAACAGGGGAGGCATCTTTGGATCCAAGAGTTGTTGATCCGGAAGCTTGATTTGGTGCTTCGGCAAGTGGCGAAGTGGAATCGGTGAGTGAAATTGGGTTTTCGGCTTTGAAACCAATGTCTTGGGAGCTTAGTTTAAGTCTAAACAACTTTGCTAAGCTCAAGAGTAAGTTTTCGGAAATACTCTCTAGTGGTGGCCATGATTTTGTTGTGATGCAATGTGGTTTATTGCATGTTTTAAATACTGTTTTGAAAGCATGATTTAGCATGGTATTTTCTGTTGTTGTAAGCCATATGTTGAAGGAAGCTCTAGGTAAGAGTTCCTTGTTTTTGTTCATTGATAAAATGTGGCTTGATGCTTTTAAATGCATGATGAATATGGCTTGGTTTAATGCTTTAAAACAGTGGATTAAATGTTGAAAATGATGTATATTGGCAAGTGATTTTTTAAAACGGTTAAGGTCACTAAGGTGGTTAAAAGTCCTTGAGTGAGCCTTGTTACTTAAGAACATCAAGGTGGTTAAAAGTCCTTGGATGATTCTTGCTACGGACACAAAGGTGGTTAAAAGTCCTTGTGTGATCCTTTCCATGGTGTTTAAAAGTCCATGGGGCCATGGTGTTTAAAAGTCCATGGGGCCAAGGTGTTTAAAAGTCCTTGGGGCCAAGGTGTTTAAAAGTCCTTGGGGTGAAACTTGATACGGACACAAAGGTGGTTAAAAGTCCTTGTGTGGTCCATTCCATGGTGGTTAAAAGTCCATGGGGCCAAGGTGTTTAAAAGTCCTTGGGGTGAAAGTTGATGAGCTTGTTTTAAAGAAATGAAATTTATCACTTGTGGCCAATATAACATGTTATGATATGAAGCATGAGATGCTTGTTTAAAGTATGCTTTTGAGCATGTGTAAAGGTTGATTTGAAGCATGATTTGTAAAGTGTTTTTAAATGCATTATTGAATGGTTTTATTGAGCATTCCTCACTAAGCTTTTGCTTACGCTCTCTTTCGTTTTCTCAAATCAATAATGCAGAACATTAGAGTACTTTGAGGGCAGCAAGGAAGGCAAGTATTCAAGTGGAAACAAAGCTCAAAGTATGGAAGGTTTCTTAAGTACATTTTTAGCTTTTGGTAATTTGGCAATGGGGGACCTATGTGTATGTTTTGGGAGAGGTTTTGAACTCCCTAAGTATGTCGAATGTTGTTGAGAATGTTGGTTTTTGAGTTTGGCCTTTACATGCTTGAATTGGAAGTTTATGCTTGAATGGGTTGCTTGTGTAGGAAGCATGCCTATAGATTTGGGGCTTTTTGCATATGATGTTATTTTGTTGATTTGTTGATGCATGTAAGTCTCATATATGTTGAATTGCATGTTGGTAAAGTTTGGTGTTGATTGGAGCATGATTGGTTGATTAATTACATGTTTAAGTATGCGTTTTGGGGCAATCTGTGCAGGGTGTTTTGGAACAGTACCTACCGTTTCGGAACGGGTGCCTTAAACGAGCCCAGGCGTCCGAAACGGGAGGGACCGTTCCGAAACGGTTTGGCTACTGCCAGCCCGTGTTCCGGTACGCGTTGCGGAACGGCCCGTGTTTCGAAACGGGTTCTGCTTGTTCCGGAACGGGTGACCGTTGGGGGCTGACACTGGCAGTTAAATGTTTTGAATTGTTTGCGTTTTGGTCCTAAATCTTGCTTGAGCAATTGTATGAGTTCGGGAAGTCCTTTTGAGCTGAAATTTCACAGAGAAGCATGAAATCTGACTAATTTCAAGTTGGTAACTTTAATTTGGGTTAAGTTCTCCTATTTATTAGAAATTACAATTTGGTCCCTAAAGTTGTAATTTGTTCAATTGGGTCCCTGTTTGATCTCTGATGCTTGTGATCTTTGAACATGTTGTTGAGTGATCACAATTAGGGTTAATGTGCATCTAGACAAGATTAAAAAGAAGAAAAAAAAGGGTCGTTAATCAAGGTTGACTTTCGGGTTGACTTTGGTTTTCCCCGTTTGACTTTCTTAATTCGGGTCAACCGTCTAGGCCGGGTTAAGGGGGTTACATTTGGTGGTATCAGAGCTGAGTTCTCGAGTAATTGGGAATGAATGTATGCATGATTGAAGTATGTTTGCCTTGTATGCTTGTTTTTCGAAAGCATGTTTAGTGGCTTGAGATTTGGATGCAATTGAGTTGTATACTGTGATGTAGCATGATGTGGGTACCCATTGCCAAATCGAAGCTAATGAAATGTTGTTGATTTTGAATGAAATTGAGCTTGAATACTTGGATTGCTTACCTTGCTGGGCCTGACTTTGTTTTATTTGCATTGTGATTGCATGGTAATAGTATGGCACCACGTAGAGAGTTACGAGGTAGTGTGCGAGCTACGGCTCCTAATGAGAACGAGAACGAGGAGAACACGGGTAGTGCGGTGTTACCTCCTCCTCCACCTGGTGGTGGTGCTGAGAGAGAAAGAGCTGAAGCTGCAGCTGGTGCTGGAGCTGCTGGACCAGAGGTTGGTCAGGGGCAAGCTATGTCTGATATGTCTATGTTGGTACAAGCTATTGCGGGTGCTTTTCGAGCAGCAGTAGCTGGAGCTCAAGGAGCTGGGCATCAGGGAGATGCTGGAGTTAGACTACCTTTGGAGCGTCTGCGCAATCTTGGTGGGACTGAGTTTAGGGGTATGTCTGCTGAGAGTTCTGAAGCTTGGCTAGAGAGTACCAAGCGAATCTTGGGTCAGATGAGCTGCACGGATGTGCAAAAGCTGGGTTGTGTTGTGTCCTTGCTGCAGGACGATGCGTATACGTGGTGGACGACCACTATAGCTGGAATGGTTGAAGCTGATGTGACTTGGACATTCTTTCAGAATGTGTTCAAGCGGAGATATCTTGGCGTGAGATATCTTGATGAGAAGAAGCGTGAATTCATGTCTCTTACCCAAGGGAGCATGAGTGTGGCTGAATATGAGGTGCAGTTTGTGCGACTCAGTCAGTATGCACCTGAGCTGATACCTGATGAGCGAGCAAGGTGCGAGAGGTTCCGTTATGGTCTTGTGACGGATGTGAAAATGTATGTGCTGGCCACCGAGTATGATGATTTTGATGTGTTGGTGGGCCGAGCCAAGGACATTGAGATGAACTTGGGTTTATCTGCGAAAGGTGCTGGAGCGAGTTCTGGCAAGAGAGCTGCTGAGTTTAGTTCCGGAGGTGGACGGAACAAGAGGGGACGTGATCAGAAGTATCAGTCCTCCGCTAAGAGAGGTGGTGGTGCGTCTGCTAGAGGAGGCAACGCTAGAGCTGATCCTAGTGCTTGTTGGATCTGTGGTTCACGTGGTCACTTGAAGCGTGACTGCCCTCGTGCTGTGAGAGAGGTGCAAGCTCCTGTAGCGGCAGCTGGTAATGGATGTTGGAATTGTGGATCCGCAGACCACTTGAGGCGAGATTGTCCGAGGTTGGCTGGTGATCAGGTGCGTGCTCCTGTTGTTGCAGCACCACAGAGAGGTCGTGGGCGCGGCCGTGGTAATTTCCAGAGGCGAGAGGAAGGTGGTCGTGGAGTAGCCCATGTTGTGGCTATTCAGCCTGAAGGAAGAGGCCAAGCTAGGGTGTATGCTCAGCGTGAGGGAAGGAATGATGCGGATGTGATTGCAGGTACCTTTACTTTGCAATCCTTGTCGTTGCTTTCTTTGATTGATTCTGGATCTACGCATTCATACATTTTGCGTGAGCATGCTGAATTGCTTGGTTTGCCTGTTGAGTCTTTGGATGTTGGTGTTCGTGTCACTAGTTCTTTTGGTGAAACTGTTGTGACTCGAAAGCTTTATAGAAGGTGTCCCTTGGTTGTTCAAGAACATGTTTTTCATGTTGATCTTATGGAGTTGCCCTTTTATGGTTTTGATGTGATCCTTGGTATGGAGTGGCTTGCTGAGCATCGTGTTGTGGTGGATTGTGAAAATAAGCGAGTTTCGCTGAAGCTTGCGGATGATTATGAAGTTGTTGTGGTTGGTGAGAATGTGAAGTTTCTTGCCAATGTGGTGTCTACCTTGGAGGCGAGCAGGATGCTGAGGCAAGGTTGCGAAGCTTATCTAGCTTTTGTGATGAATCCTAGCTCTAAGGAGTTGAGGGTGCAAGATATCAGGGTTGTGAAGGAGTTTCCTGGTGTTTTTCCTGAGGAGTTGCCTAGTTTACCTCCTAATCGCGAGGTGGAGTTTGGAATTGAGCTGTATGAGAATACAACTCCTGTGTCCATTACTCCCTATAGAATGGAACCTAAGGAGCTGAAGGAGCTGAAGACGCAGTTGCAAGAGTTGCTTGATTGTGGTTTCATCCGGCCGAGTGTGTCACCTTGGGGAGCACCGGTCTTGTTTGTGAAGAAGAAAGATGGCACTATGAGGATGTGCATTGATTACCGTCAGCTGAACAAGTTGACTATCAAGAATCGGTATCCTTTGCCGAGGATTGATGATCTCTTTGATCAATTTCGGGGAGCTGTTGTGTTCTCTAAGATTGACTTGAGGTCAGGGTATTATCAGTTGAAGGTGAAGGATGTGGATGTGCCTAAGACAGCTTTCAGGACAAGGTATGGGCATTATGAGTTCCTTGTGATGCCGTTTGGTTTGACAAATGCTCCTGCTACTTTCATGGACATGATGAACCGTGTGTTTCATGAATACCTGGACAAGTTCGTGGTGGTGTTCATTGATGATATCCTCGTGTACTCGCGTACGGAGGAGGAGCACGAAGCGCATTTGAGGATTGTGCTGCAAGCTTTGTTGGAGAATCAGCTTTATGCTAAGCTGAGCAAGTGTGAGTTTTGGCTTAAGGAGGTGGTGTTTCTTGGGCATGTGGTTTCAGCTGAGGGGATTCGGGTTGATCCTCAGAAGATTGAGGCAGTGATGAACTGGAAAGTTCCTAAGTCTGTTCATGAGGTCCGTAGTTTCCTTGGTTTGGCGGGATACTACCGAAGGTTTGTGGATGGTTTTTCCAAGATTGCTGCTCCTTTGACGAAGCTGTTGCAAAAGGATGTTAAGTATGAGTGGACGGAAGCGAGACAACAGGCTTTTGAGAAGCTTAAGGCGGCTTTGACGCAAGCTTCTATCTTGGTTCAGCCTGAATCAGGGAAAGAGTTTGTGGTCTATAGTGATGCATCCTATGTTGGTTTGGGATGTGTGCTGATGCAAGAGGGTAAGGTGGTGGCTTATGCATCGCGGCAGTTGAAAGTGCATGAGCGCAATTACCCTACGCGTGATATTGAGCTGGCTGCAGTGGTTTTTGCTCTGAAGATCTGGAGACATTATCTGTATGGTGAGAAGTGTACTGTGTACACGGATCACAAGAGTTTGAGGTATCTGATGTCTCAGAAGGAGTTGAATCTTAAGCAGCGGCGTTGGTTGGAGTTGCTCAAGGATTATGATCTGACGATTGAGTATCATCCTGGAAAAGCTAATGTTGTTGCGGATGCCTTGAGTAGGAAGGTAGCTGTTGAGCTGAGGGCTATGTTTGCTAGCTTAAGCATATCGCGAGATGGTGGTCTTGTTGCTGAGTTGCAAGTGAAACCATCTTTGGTTCAGTTGATCAAGGAAAAGCATTTGCTGGATGATTCCTTGGTGTCTCATGTTCAGGATATCGCGGAGGGTAGACCTTCAGATTTCTGCTTTAATGATGATGGTGTGTTGTGTTTTGGGAGTCGGATAGTAGTGCCTGTTGATGCTGAGTTGAGGCGTGCTATTCTGACTGAAGGTCATAGTAGTCCTTTTGCTATGCACCCTGTTAGTACTAAGATGTATCGTGATCTTCGTGATGAGTACTATTGGGTGGGTTTGAAGAAGGATGTTGCAGAGTTTGTGAGCAAGTGTTTGGTGTGTCAGCGAGTTAAGGCTGAACATCAGGTTCCTTCTGGGTTGTTGCAACCGTTGAAAATCCCTGAATGGAAGTGGGAGAGGGTTACCATGGATTTTGTATCTGGTTTACCTTTGTCTCCTTCGAAGAAGAATTCTGTTTGGGTGATTGTGGATCGCCTGACGAAGTGTGCGCATTTCTTGCCTGTGCATACTACGTTTTCTTTGGATAAGCTGGCAGAGCTGTACATTGCTGAGATTGTGCGGCTGCATGGTGTGCCTAAGTCGATTGTGTCGGATAGGGATCCGAGGTTCACATCGCGTTTCTGGCAGTGTTTGCATCAAGCTCTGGGTACAAGGTTGCATTTCAGTACATCCTATCATCCTCAGTCGGATGGCCAGTCTGAGCGTGTTATCCAGATTTTGGAGGATATGTTGAGGTGCTGCGTGATTGAGTTCCAAGGTTCTTGGGAGAAGCATCTGCCTTTGGTTGAGTTCGCTTATAACAATAGTTATCAGGCGAGTATACAGATGGCACCTTATGAGGCTTTGTACGGGAGGAAGTGTAGGACTCCTCTGTGTTGGGCTAAAACTGGTCAAAAGTTGGTTTCGATGCCGGCTTTGTTGAAAGGGACCACCGAGAAGGTGAAGCTCATTTGTGAGCGGTTGAAGGCAGCCTCTGATCGGCAAAAGTCTTAAGCGGATTTGAAGCGTAAGGAGATATAGTATGCGGTGGGTGACCGTGTGTTCTTGAAGGTTTCGCCTTGGAAGAAGGTGATGAGGTTTGGCCGGAAGGGTAAGTTAAGCCATAGGTACATTGGACCATATGAGGTGGTTGAGCGTGTAGGTCCTGTTGCGTATCGGTTGAGGTTACCTCAAGAGTTGGAGAAGATTCATGATGTGTTCCATGTTTCTATGCTCCGGAAGTATAGATCTGATCCTTCGCATGTGATGCCTGTGGAGGAAGTGGTTTTGAATCCGGATTTGACCTATGATGAGGAACCGGTGAAGGTTCTGGATTCGGATAGCAAGGTTCTTCGTGGCAAGACCATTGAGTTGGTGAAGGTGCTGTGGAAGCACCGAGGTGTTGAGGAAGCCACGTGGGAGCGGAAGGAAGACATGCTAAAGCAGTTTCCTTATCTCTTTCCTTCAGGTAAATTTCGAGGACGAAATTTCTTAAGGGGGGGAGAGTTGTAACGCCCCGGTTTTGGGCTTAGGAGTTTTGGGCGTTGACTGGTTTGGTCAAAGTGCTGGTCGAATCTAAAAAGGTGAAATTAGGAAAGCCTAGTTCGGGTTGCATTAAAAATATGGAAAAATGTTCTAAAATCATCTTTTAATATAATTAAGTGAACTGTGAAACCAATTTTGGAAAATGGGTTTTGGAAGGGTGACATTTTGGCTAGTGACCAAAATGTAATTTTCGAAAGTTTGGTGACTATTTTATAAAGGGTTGAAACTTTGAATCTTTAAGGAGCTATTATTCCAAAAGTAGTTTCTCCAGATTTTTCTAAGATATTTTGAGATTTATTCTGATTTTAAAACATATCAAAAGTGGAGGGAAAGCCATTTTGGCTATTTTGATAACTAACTTTCTATTTTCCTTTCTCTCATTTTCTCTCAACCCAAACACTTTCTTTCCAGAGAATTGTTTCTGATTTTCTCACCTAAATCCCTCTTTTCAACTCTCTTTTGATTCCTAATCAACATATCTACAAAACCTCTTCATTTGCTACTTGATTCATCAAGGTTTTTGATTCCAAAAAGAGGAGAAACTCAAGTTTGGAGGTAAGAACGTCCTTCTCCTCTAAACTATCAGTTCTTTACTGAAATTCCTAAGTTTTCAATCCTTAATTGATGTTTTATTAAAGGCTTTTGAGTTGTGAATTGGATCTTGGCTTGTAATGCAAGATTTGGTGATTTTTGATAATTTTCGTTTGATCTGTCAAATCTGTGATTTGAGATGTGTTTTTGATGTTATTTGGACTCTAAATTGATAAGGAATTGAGTTTTGATTAATGCAATCCCGGATAGGTTGAGTTTCCTAAGTTTAGCTTGTGATTCTTGATTGTTTTTGAGGTGATCTTGTGGATCTGATGTTGCTGGAGGTATAAGGATGTTAATAGGTTCTTTTTAGATGTGAAATGATGTTAATAGATGTTTGGTTTTGATGGTTTGTGGCTGGGCTTTGTTGAGAAGTGGTTTGGATGCATTTTCGGTTGTGTTTGGTGGCCGAAAATGGAGGTTGGATGAGAGCAGCGAGTTTAAGTGCTTTCATTGAAGCAATTAATGCATGATGATGCATTAATCCTCTGCTTTGATGTGTTAAAACATGGGAGGCATCTTTGGATCCAAGAGTTGTTGATCCGGAAGCTTGATTTGGTGCTTCGGCAAGTGGCGAAGTGGAATCGGTGAGTGAAATTGGGTTTTCGGCTTTGAAACCAATGTCTTGGGAGCTTAGTTTAAGTCTAAACAACTTTGCTAAGCTCAAGTGTAAGTTTTCGGAAATTCTCTCTAGTGGTGGCCATGATTTTGTTGTGATGCAATGTGGTTTATTGCATGTTTTAAATACTGTTTTGAAAGCATGATTTAGCATGGTATTTGCTGTTGTTGTAAGCCATATGTTGAAGGAAGCTCTAGGTAAGAGTTCCTTGTTTTTGTTCATTGATAAAATGTGGCTTGATGCTTTTAAATGCATGATGAATATGGCTTGGTTTAATGCTTTAAAACAGTGGATTAAATGTTGAAAATGATGTATATTGGCAAGTGATGTTTTAAAAAGGTTAAGGTCACTAAGGTGGTTAAAAGTCCTTGAGTGAGCCTTGTTACTTAAGAACATCAAGGTGGTTAAAAGTCCTTGGATGATTCTTGCTACGGACACAAAGGTGGTTAAAAGTCCTTGTGTGATCCTTTCCATGGTGTTTAAAAGTCCATGGGGCCATGGTGTTTAAAAGTCCATGGGGCCAAGGTGTTTAAAAGTCCTTGGGGCCAAGGTGTTTAAAAGTCCTTGGGGTGAAACTTGATACGGACACAAAGGTGGTTAAAAGTCCTTGTGTTGTCCATTCCATGGTGGTTAAAAGTCCATGGGGCCAAGGTGTTTAAAAGTCCTTGGGGCCAAGGTGTTTAAAAGTCCTTGGGGTGAAAGTTGATGAACTTGTTTTAAAGAAATGAAATTTATCACTTGTGGCCAATATAACATGTTATGATATGAAGCATGAGATGCTTGTTTAAAGTATGCTTTTGAGCATGTGTAAAGGTTGATTTGAAGCATGATTTGTAAAGTGTTTTTAAATGCATTATTGAATGGTTTTATTGAGCATTCCTCACTAAGCTTTTGCTTACGCTCTCTTTCGTTTTCTCAAATCAATAATGCAGAACATTAGAGTACTTTGAGGGCAGCAAGGAAGGCAAGTATTCAAGTGGAAACAAAGCTCAAAGTATGGAAGGTTTCTTAAGTACATTTTTAGCTTTTGGTAATTTGGCAATGGGGGACCTATGTGTATGTTTTGGGAGAGGTTTTGAACTCCCTAAGTATGTCGAATGTTGTTGAGAATGTTGGTTTTTGAGTTTGGCCTTTACATGCTTGAATTGGAAGTTTATGCTTGAATGGGTTGCTTGTGTAGGAAGCATGCCTATAGATTTGGGGCTTTTTGCATATGATGTTATTTTGTTGATTTCTTGATGCATGTAAGTCTCATATATGTTGAATTGCATGTTGGTAAAGCTTGGTGTTGATTGGAGCATGATTGGTTGATTAATTGCATGTTTAAGTATGCGTTTTGGGGCAATCTGTGCAGGGTGTTTCGGAACAGTACCTACCGTTTCGGAACGGGTGCCTTAAACGAGCCCAGGCGTCCGAAACGGGAGGAACCGTTCCGAAACGGTTTGGTTACTGCCAGCCCGTGTTCCGGTACGCGTTGCGGAACGGCCCGTGTTTCGAAACGGGTTCTGCTTGTTCCGGAACGGGTGACCGTTGGGGGCTAACACTGGCAGTTAAATGTTTTGAATTGTTTGTGTTTTGGTCCTAAATCTTGCTTGAGCAATTGTATGAGTTCGGGAAGTCCTTTTGAGCTGAAATTTCACAGAGAAGCATGAAATCTGACTAATTTCAAGTTGGTAACTTTAATTTGGGTTAAGTCCTCCTATTTATCAGAAATTACAATTTGGTCCCTAAAGTTGTAATTTGTTCAATTGGGTCCCTGTTTGATCTCTGATGCTTGTGATCTTTGAACATGTTGTTGAGTGATCACAATTAGGGTTAATGTGCATCTAGACAAGATTAAAAAGAAAAAAAAGGGTCGTTAATCAAGGTTGACTTTTGGGTTGACTTTGGTTTTCCCCGTGTGACTTTCTTAATTCGGGTCAACCGTCTAGGCCGGGTTAAGGGGGTTACACTGAGTATCCATTAGATCCGGAAATCGAACGTTCGTTCAATCTTAAGAACCGACTTTGTCACATACTAGCCAGGAACAAGTACCTTGAGGAACAGTTAGAGACGATGCAAAACCACGGGAACCCCCAAGGTGATCCTCCTGTCGGAGATGGAGAGATTATACCTCCTGTCGGCAACCCGCCTGCCGCTGCCGGATGACGGTCCTGTCGTGACTACATTTTGAATGATCATGTAGAACTGGAAACCACGCTGCCGGATATAGATGTTGACAACTTCGAGCTGAAACTTGTTATGTTTAGCATGATCAACAACACCGGTCAATTCAGTAGTGCTGCTACCGAGGATGCTAGGGAGCAACTAAAAACTTTCCAGGAAATCTGTGGTTCATTTAGACTACCAGGAGTTAATCCGGAGATACTGAGGCTTCGGTTATTTCCTCATTCATTGAGGGACAGAGCAAAACTTGGTGGAATAAACTTACGCCAGGTTCAATTAGAACTTGGGCAGATTTGTCTCGTAAAGTTTTATCTCGTTTTAATCATTTACACTTATCTGACTGATTACGTAATGAAATTGCTACTTTTCAACAGGAAGATGACGAGCCGATGCACGAGGCCTGGGACAGATTTACCACTCCTCTACGAAACTGCCCAATGCATGGATTCCCCGTCTGGAACCAGGTAACAAAGTTTTATAATGCTGCCAATTTACAAACTCGTATTCGAATTGATTCAATAGCAAACAGATTACTATTGGACAAAGACCCGGATGAGGCAATGCAAGTATTGAAAAATCTGGCTAAGAATGAGGAGCAGTTTCCGACAGCAAGAAGAGGGGGTAAACGGGTCCTAGCTGTTAAGGATTATGAGGTCGACAACACGATGAAATCACAAGTGGCATATCTCACCAAGGCAATGAAAAAGCTTTTGAACGATGATTCACAGTCGGTATTTGCTGTCGAAGAGGTATGTGAAATTTATGTGGGAAATCATAGTTCGGATGAGTGTCTTATACAGTTAGAGGAGGGAAAGTATGTTGGAAACTACCAGCAAAATTATAACTCCAACAACTACAATCCCAACTGGAGAAAGGATCACAAGTTCTCTTGGAGAAATCCTAATAATGCCATGAATCCTCAAGCACACAATAATCAGAATCAGGGAGGACCTAGATTGCTGACTCGACAAGAATTGAAGCCGCAGCAGCAGCAACATCCACCAACTGCCACAAATAGTATACTGGAACAGACTCTGACTACGTTTATGTCTCAGACAGGAACTTATATTGAGAACATGAATCAATTTTTCAAGAAGACGGGGACATTCATGGATAAAACAGAGATGCGGATGACAAATCATAAAGCAACTCTAAAATCGTTGGAGACACAGATGGGTCAGGTTTCCCAGCATATCAACCCCAGGAAGACTGGCAGATTTCCTAGCAATACTGAAAATGCTAGGCAGCCCACACATGAGCAGTGTAAAGCCATTACTACTAGGAGTGGGAAGAAACTACCAGGGCCAGAGAAGGAAGCTGACACAGTGAAAAAACCAGCCTTGGACAGACCTGCCGAGGAAGCTGCCCCGACAGGTAACAAACAGCCTGCTGCCGATGAACCTATCATGACAGCAGAAGCGACAAAGGAGAAAAATGATGAACCCAAACCTCCTCAGATTCGTATGGAGTGGGAAGGACGTATTGCTGATTATCGTCCCCCACCTCTTTTTTCCTCAACGGCTACAGCAATTGAAGCAAGAATCGCAGCTTAGAAAAGATTTATGATATTTTTAAGCAGGTTCATATTAACATCCCGCTATTAGATGCCATGAGGGAGATGCCCAGTTACGTTAAATTTCTCAAGGATGACATGTCAAAGAAATCCAGACTTGGGGAATTTGAAACGGTTAAGATGACAGAAGGATGCATGAGTATTCTGCACAAGCATCCACCCTAAAAAAAGAAGGATCCGGGGAGCTTCATCATACCTTGTGCAATCGAAGATAAATATGTGGGTAAGGCACTTTGTGATCTTGGTGCTAGTATAAATTTAATGCCAAAATCTGTTTTTCAGAAATTAGGTATTGGAAAAGCTCGGCCCACAACAGTAATTTTGGAGCTGGCAGACCACTCTTACCTTCATCCGGAAGGAAAATCGAAGATATTCTGGTAAGAGTGGATAAGTTTATTTTTCCTACTGACTTTCTTGTTTTAGATTGTGAACCAGATGAAAACGCACCAATCATCCTGGGGCGACCCTTCTTAACCAGATGTGGAAAAAGGAGAACTCACCATGAGGGTGAACAATCAAGAGATAAAGTTGAATGTTCTCCAAGCTATGAAGCATGTTGATGCAGAAGAAGAATGCAAGGTAATCACTGAAGTTACCCTTGACCAACCCTGCATCAGGTCGGGCTGTCACGACATCAACATTGGTCACTGCCTCGACATCCACTTACAAGACTGTCACGATAGCACCGACGACAGCAACTCCTCAAAATTCGATACATCAGATACTGAAGATTAGGAGGAGGTAAACTGGATAGGCGATCGTCCAGATAAGTTATTCGAGCGTTTAAATTATACCTCGGATAACCATGCAATCCAAAAGCCAACAACTGTTGAGCCCCCTGTTTTAGAACTGAAGCCCCTGCCAGGGCAGCTAAAATATGCTTTTCTTGGTTTAAATGATACGTTACCCATAATCATCTCTTCCAAGTTGATGCATGAACAGGAACAGCAGTTAATAGGGATGGTGCAGCAGCACAAAAAGGCTATTGGATGGACGATAGCTGATATTCAAGGCATTAGTCCGACCTTATGTATGCATAAAATCCTTTTAGAGGATGATCATAAGCCGAATATAGATGCTCAAAGGTGGCTAAACTATGCGATGAAAGAGGTGGTGCGCAAGGAGATAATCAAGTGGCTAGATGCTAGAATAATCTACGCCATCTCGGACAGCAAATGGGTGAGCCCGGTGCAATGTGTTCCCAAGAAAGGAGGAATGACCGTGGTGACCAACGAAAACAATGAGTTAATCCCAACCAGGACTGTGACCGGTTGGAGGGTTTTATGGACTATAGGAAGCTTAACAAAGCTACCCGAAAGGACCACTTTTTTTTACCCTTTATTGATCAAATGCTTGATAGACTAGCGAGTAAACCTTACTATTGTTTTCTTGATGGTTATTCAGGTTACAATCAAATAGCTATCGCACCGGAAGATCAAGAAAAGACGACGTTCACATGCCCCTACGGAACGTACGCTTTTAGGAGAATGCCGTTTGGATTATGCAGTGGACCAGCCACCTTCCAAAGGTGCATGATGGCCATATTCTCCGATATGGTGGAGGACTTCCTAGGGATTTTTATGGATGATTTTTCAGTCTTTGAAGACGACTTTGAAAGCTGCCTAGGCAACCTACAAAAGGTACTAGAAAGATGTGAAAAAGCAAACTTAGTATTGAACTGGGAAAATGTCACTTCATGGTGGATGAAGAGATAGTCCTTGGCCATAAGATTAGCTGACGTGGCATAGAAGTCGACAGGGCTAAGATAGAAGTGATCGAAAAGCTGTCGTCGCCCACCACAGTTAAGGGAATCAGAAGTTTCTTAGGACATGATGGTTTTTATCGAAGGTTCATTGCGAATTTTCCAAAAATCACCAAGCCCCTATGTCATCTTCTGGAGCAGAACCAACCCTTTGACTTTAACGATGAATGTACTTAAGCATTCAAGGTTCTGAAGGAAAAGCTGGTAACAGCCCCAATAGTACAACCACCAGACTGGACACAACCATTTGAGATCATGTGTGATGCTAGTGACTATGCTGTCGGGGCAGCACTAGGGCAGCGGAGAGACAAACTCTTTCATGTCATATACTATGCCAGCAAGACATTGAACGATGCCCAAGTGAACTACACCACCACAGAAAAGGAGTTATTAGTTGTGGTATTCTCTATTGACAAGTTCCGTTCTTACATACTTGGAACGAAGGTCATAGTGCACACAGACCACTCTACCTTGAAGTATCTGTTCGCGAAAAAGGATGCAAAGCCTCGATTGATATGTTGGATCCTGCTATTGCGAGAATTCGATCTTGAAATCAAGGACAAAAAGGGGACAGAAAATGAAGTAGCAGATCACTTATCAAGGTTGGAGAAGGGAAAGAGTCTACCGATAGATGAGACAAACATATTGGAGACCTTCACAGATGAGCAGCTCTTTGCTGCCGCAATCACTGCCGCGACAGCCATGGCGGCATGTAAGTCTTCTGAACTCCCCTGGTATGCTGATTTCATTAATTTCTTAGTTAGCGAAATAATTCCTTCTGACCTCAATTATCAAGCCAGGAAGAGGTTCCAAGATGATGTTAAGCATTATTATTGGGACGAACCTCTTCATTTCAAAATCTGTGCAGATCAGGTTATAAGGAGAAGCGTACCACATGAGGAGCAAGGAGATATACTTCATCATTGCCATGCTTCACAGTATGGAGGACACTTAGGAGGCAACAAAATTGCTGCCAAGGTGTTGCAGTCAGGATTTTATTGGTCGTCACTGTATAAAGATGCACAAATCTTCTATAAGAGTTGTGACAAGTTCCAACAGACAGGAAACATCTCAAGGAGACACGAGATGCCGCTGCAGAACATTCTTGAAGACGAAATCTTCGATGTTTGGGGGATTGATTTTATGGGACCATCCCCATCTTCATGTGTGAATCTATACATTCTCCTGGCAGTAGATTATGTCTCTAAGTGGGTTGAAGCTATCGCCACTCAAAAGAATGATGCCAAGACAGTTCAAAGATTTTTACACAAAAACATTTTTTCTAGGTTTGGCATCCCTAAGGCGATCATCACTGATGAAGGGAGACATTTTGACAACAGGGTTATTGCTGTTGCCTTGAAGAAATATGGTGTCAAGCATTGGATCGCAAGAACGTATCACCCTCAAACCAATGGACAAGCTAAAATATCCAACAGGGAAGTTAAGAACATTCTTAAGAAGATGGTCAAGCCAACTAGGAAGGATTGGTCTTTACTCTTTAATGATGCATTATGGGCTTATAGGACAGCTTTTAAAACTCCACAGGGAATGTCTCCATACCGATTGATTTACGGGAAAACGTGTCATCTACCTGTTGAGATAGAGCACAGAGCATACTGGGCAATCAAGGCAGTGAATATGGACTTGGACAAGGCAGGGCAGAAAAGGCTATTGGATCTGAACGAAATTGAAGAAATCCGGACAATGACCTATGACAAAGAAAGAATCTACAAGGATAAAACTAAGAAGTGGCATGACAAGAAGTTGCTGCCACGACAGTCTGCCCAGGGCAGCTTGTATTGCTATTCAATTCTAGATTGAAACTCTTCCCCGGGAAGCTAAAATCTAGATGGTCTGGCCCGTTCCAAGTCGTACAGGTTTTTCCCCATGGTGCCATCACAATCCGATCATTAAAAGACGAGCACCAATTTAAAGTCAAAAGACAATGCTTAAAGCATTATCAGGGGACTAAAGCCCCAAGAATGTATGAAGTGGTTACCTTAGGAGATGCCCCATCTGTCACTCCTAATTTAACCTAATTTTTATTTTTAGTTTTATTATTACTTATTATTTATTAGGAAATAAGATTTATTTTATTTGAATAATGTTTTTTATTTTTCTGTTTTTAGGAAATAAAGGAAACAAGAAGAACAGAAGAAGTGAACTCAGCCCACCATCCATCCACCAGCCCAACAAAGCCAAAATTTTGGAGCCTGTCCTTACAGCTGCCACGACAGACGCGGAAAATACAGGCTGTCAACACGCTGTCACGACAGACGGGGAAACACGTCACAGACGCGCAGCAGACATGGAAACGCGTGACAGACGCGTCAGACACGCTAACGCGTAACAGCTGGCCCCGTTATTCACGCATGTCGTTACAGCTCCAACGGGCAACAAATCCCTTTCTATATAAACCTCGTTTCATTTTTTTCATTTTCACTCACTTCTACTATTCTCATTTGCTTCTTCTAGAATTTTTGTTTTCATTTTCATTTTTCACAACCCCTGCAACAATGTCTTCCAGGAAAACCCGTAGGAATGCTGCTTCCAGCTCCACACCGACAGCAACCACCCCACGCTCATTTGCGATCAGAGATATGTGGGAAGAGATGGGATTCATTTACACATCAAAGGAGGAAAATTTGGGCCTAAAGTCGTTCATAGCCCGGAAAATTCGAGCTCTACAGTGGCAGACCTTTGCTGAACAGCCTAAAGAGATGAACGTCTCATTGGAACGAGAATTCTACGCTGCCATTAGCAACAGGACGGCGACAGTGGTAATTGTACGAGGAAAGGAAGTGTCATTTGAAGCTGAGTGCATTAACATACTGTATGGATTCTTTGTCGGCAGCAACGACGATGCTCACCAACAATTCCTCAACACCCTAGACCCTGCTGTCTATGATGCTGTCATGGCAGAGCTGACAGATGAGGGAACTCAATGGAACACTAGCCTCAAGAACCCACGGACGGTAAAGAGGACTCAACTACTGCCCTTCTTCTATTTGAAGCAATTGTATATTTCTGTGATTTCCCCTACGTTGATTGGTCGGTAGATTAGGATACTGTAAATTAAGGCGAGGCGAGGCGCGACCGGTCAACTGTTGAGTTGTAGGATGTGAGCAGCAGACGCCTTTTTACAAACGTGTTCCATAACATAGCCTCGGGCAGCAGGTGGCTGTGCTGGACAGATCCCTCATGCTTTCCCCCCAGCCATGTAGTGTTGGGCTTGCAGATTCTAGCCTTGATCTCCTCATAGTGGGCAGCCGTCAGTGACGGCCTCCATTCCTCGTGTGAGTTGTCATTCATATCGAGGTCGTAATAGCTGTTGATGATAGCATGGTTGAGTTTGACTGCCTCCCCGTAGACGTAGATGAATGGCTTGTCTGGGTAGGGTTGATGGGAGTAAATTCTCTGACTATAGTGATGTTCGCTATATCAGGCTGTTGAGCAAACATCTACTATTCCTTGTAGTGGATGGTTCGGAACAAGGCGGGCTTAAGACCACAGTCTCTCGTTTTCTTCGTGTAATGGAAGCCTTGTTCCTCCCAGACGGCCTACTTGGAGAATTTTTCTCTATATCTCTCCTCGTCTGCCTTGTAGCAAAACCTTGTATAGATGGGTTTTTGGGTTGATGTTGAGGCCATGTGAACGGTTGTATTCTAACTGAAAATAGAAATGAAAGTTGTGAGAGAGCAGGGGAATCAGATAGCAAATAGGAAGAAGGTGAAAGTAAAGTAAAATGAAGTGATTGAGAGGTGTATTTATAGGGGCTGCCGAGAGGTGCTGGGGCGACATTAAATGCTCAGCGGTCCGATTTCCCTGTGCACGTTACAGATTTTTCTGCTCGTTATTCTTGGAGCCATTGGCGGCCAACTAGCCAATACGTTTTGTTGTGCTGGTTGCTAACTCGGCAGGATGGTGGGCGGGCTTCTTGCTAGTCTTCCTTTGTAATCCTTCTCTTTATTCTTGATCCTAAAATAAAAATAAAGATAGAAATAAAAATAATTAAATAACTTCTGATAAATAAAATGCTAAAAATTAATCTAATCCTTAAACAAAATAAACTCTAATCATAATGCATAAAAATAAAAATAAAATAATAAAAATAAAATAAAAATTAAGTTATGTTGGGATTGCATTTGGGTGCATCTCCTAGACATAACCACTTCCTGAGGTGGTTTAGCTTTTTCTCCCCTCCTGGGGGTCCTCTTATTCTTTCAGATGCTGCATAAGAAGGTCCTTCAATTTGCCCCTAGGTCTGTCGCGGCAGCTGCTGCCCTGTCCTGTTTCCACACTAATCTTGGCAGCTCATACATTCGGGCATTCATGTCATTCCTTTGAGGGTTAAAGCATGTTCATCCTTATTCTCTAATCCTCTACCCTTATTGTCAGCACTCCAAGTTCCACATCTATCAGCATTCTTCTCGTGGCCAAGACGGGTCACCCAAGAATGATAGGGGCTTTCTCGTCGGCCTCACAATCAAGGATGAGGAAGTCGGCGGAAAGAATTAGGTTGCCCACCTTTACCAGTATGTCTTCAATCTTTTCCTCTAGTTGCACAAATGAGTGATCAGCAAGTTTAAGCATGACGAAGGTTGGCTTGCCAGGTCTAATACCTAGTTTGTCAAAGACGGCCTTTGGCATCAGGTTGATATTGGCTCCCAGATCACACAGGGCTCTGGTCTCGTGTTTGCTGCCTATCCTGCATGGTATAACAAAGTTGTCCGGATCTATCTGCATGGGCGGCAACTTGTGTGCAGCATGGCCATGCACTCTTAATTGAAGGACACCGTCTCAAATTCCTCTATTCTCTTTTTCTTAGAAACCATGTCTTTGAGATGCTTGGCATAGTTGGCATGCTTTGTATGGCTTCTATTAGAGGAATATTAATATGCATTTGTTTCAGAATATCCAGGAATTTCCGGAATTGGTGCTCATGTTGCTGTTGCTTGAGCTTTTGAGGAAATGGTGCTGGCACGTGGATGACCTCTATTTGCTCCTTGCTTCGGGGATTAGTCCGGGGAGGATCGTCCTTATCAAAGTCGCTTTCGTGTTTTGCTACTGGGGCAGCTAGAGTATGTGTTGCTGCTGGGGAGGCTAATATCGGTGCTGCTGAGGCATGTTTATTTTTCTGTTTCGGCTAAGTTCCTGGCTGTTTTACCATCCTTGGTTCATCCAGCTACTTCCCACATCTTGTAGATATAGCCTTGCAATAATCATTAGTGGGCTTGTCTGCTTCTAGCGGGCTGCTGGATGATGCTCCCAGAGTCCGGTTGTGGTAGATTTCGGTGAACTTCCCAAATAGGGTCTTCATGTTCCTAATGGCAGCCTCCTGGTTGTTTATCTTCATCTTCGTCCTGTCCATAAAAGACTCATTTTTCTCAATAAATTTATTTGTATAAACAATAAATTCACCAATTTGTTTCATAAAGGTTTGCAGAGTTGCTTCTAGTAAATTATTGTGATGTGGCTGCTGAGTCTGCTGTCAGGACTGATTTTGTTGGTAGCCTCCCTGTAGTTGTTGTGGATTTGCTGTTGTCTTTGGGTTGCTCCAGAAGAAGTTGAGATGGTTTCTCTAGTTAGGATTATGGGTGTTCTGAGCAGACCTATTATTCCTCTCATATCCCCCATGTAGTTTGTAGATGGTGTGCATTTATAGGAATCGTGGTTGGCCCCACATTCGTCACAAAAGGGCTTAACAACTTTTACTTTGTGGACATTCCCTGGAGATTGCACCATCTTCATCACCAGCTCCGTTAGAGTGTCGAGGCGGGCATTAACAGATTATGAGGATTCTACCTCATTTACAGTAGTTGGTCGCCTTGTGCTGCCTCGGCGGGCTGTCGAGTATTTATAATCATTTTTAGTTGCTATGTGGAGCAGTCGTAGTGCTTCCTCTAGAGGTCTATCTAGGATGATCCCATTGACCGAGGCATCTATCATCATCCGAGTTGGGTAGTTAACCCCATTGTAAAATATAGATACCTGAGTCCAAGCCGGTAGACCGTGAAGTGGACAGTTGTTCAGCATTTGTTGGTACCGCTCCCATGCCTCGTACATCGGCTCGTCATCCCCTTGTCTAAAGGTTGTGATCTCGTTCCATAGCCTATCAGTGACGTTGGATAGGATGAATCGGTCTAGAAAGTCCTTGCAATGCTCCGCCCATGAATTGAAAGATCCGGCTAGCTGGTTATTCAACCACTATTTCGCTCTATCCCTCAGTGAATAGGGAAATAGCCTTAGCCTAATACGTCCTGGTGTACCCCATATATCTTGAATGCTTGGAAAATGTCCAGGAATCCTCGTAAATGTTGCCGAGCATCTTCTGTAGCAGTCCCTCTAAGGTGCCCTAGTGTGTTTATCATGTTGAACATGACAGGCTTCAGTTCAAAATGGTTTGCCCCTATCTCTAGTTCAGTCACTATTGGCTCGAACCTTTGGAAGTCTTGTTCAAGGTTATCCCTAGTTGTCCACACTTGGGGTGGATTAGGGGGATCCTGCCTTTGTTGTTCTTGTGGTCTTCTGGGCGGCAAGTCATGTTGCCTGCCCCTGCCATTGATGGCATCAATTGGGGGGTCCTCGTTTACCATGGTCTCTTCCTTTGTCTTTGTTCTTCAAGGCTTCCCTGAGCTCCCTCTTAATTCTTCTAGTTTCACGCTCGAGATTGTCGTAAATAATGAAGGTTCCTTTAGGGTTAGCCCTGGTCATAAACTTGCAAAGGACACGGTAAATTTTTTTCGATTAAAAATAAAAATAAAATAAAAAGTAAAAAGGTTCAGAAATTGAAAAACGAAATTCGCTGTTACTAGTCCCCGGCAACGGTGCCAAAAACTAGTAGGGCGTATAGGTGTTCCCTTTTTGTAAGAGCGTAAGTGCACACTCCTTTCAAATTAGTATATAAGATGTCGAATCCCACGAGGACTGGACAGCTTGTCTCATTTCGTAGTTCTTGCACAATGGTAAAGCAAAAGCACAAGTGGTTGATTAGTTGAGATCGAAGAGTAAATAAAAACACAAGTAATAAAGAAGAAGAGAATCATGTTGATAGCGTAGGCAGAGTTATGCTGCCAGTTAGTGTAAAAACTGCATTGTAATAGGTATGAGTTATTATGTGCTGCCACGATATGCTACCTCAGTGGGTAAGGCGGGCAGCAAACTACGACCATGTCACGCGGCCGAAGCATGTCACTGTCACTACAAGGGTGTGTACTGTCTCGGCAAGTGGAATGGAAAGACGTCCTGGTGGCAAGTATGGCAGATACTCCAAGTTTGACAGGATAGTCGACAATGATCCCTCCTATTTCTAGGTTAGGATGCTCGATATTGCTAACTTGAGGACTAGTGTGGAACCAAGTCAGACAACTCGGTTAGTGATCCCTTTTAGCCATTGAAACTTGTGGACTAGTGTTGAACCAAGTTAGTCATGCCTCAACACGTTGTGACTGTACTTAACCCTTTCGTGAGTCTTGCACTTTCGTGTCCGACAAATAGATTCTCTTAAACGACTGGTGTAGAAATATTGAAAGAATGAAGAACAATGGATTAAGTAAACTTGGAATATTTTATTGAAGAAATAACTCAAAAACCTAAAACAACTGTTTCACTCTAGTTACAACATAACCCTAACCCAATGGAAATTAGAACATGGCGGCAGTGAAGAACACAAGAAGAGTCTATAGAAAACCTAGGATGATTTAAACTAGAAGTACAATGGGTATTTATGGACTCAAGACTAAGTTAATTCCTTCTTGAAGTAGAAGTCCTCAAAAGTAGCTTTCCTTCTTTAATATGGCTTTAAATGTCGACTTCTTTGCTTGGAATATGGACTCTTCCTCGTTTTCCTTAGCCCGCAATTAAACTTGGGAATTTCGCTTCGGCAGCCCTAGCCGCTGCTACAGATGTCGGAAAATCATATGAACGCCGGTGATAGATTCGGAAGTTTTTGCTCTACAAATAGCGCTCCAGTTCTCCCAACTTCCTTAGTCAGATGCTGAGGGCAGCAAGGTCAGCGGCAACTCTATTCGGCAGGTTCTTGGCAGCAACTTGTCTTCAGTTGGAACTGCTTTAGAACAGCTCCTGGGTTTGCTCCTCAGCATTGTATCCTCCACTCCTCAGTTCCCTCGCTCAGCTGTTAGTACCTACAAGCAAGAATACACTAAAACAATATATCTTGTTCTCCAAATAAATGATAAGTTATAAATTAAGGCAGAACAATGGAATACTGTAAAATGTTATGCATGAACCTACTTATGCCTAAAAATATGCTTAAAACAATAATAATAAGAGTTAGAATGTGTATGAAATATAAGACTTTTGGAAACTTTACACTATGAATTCGTGTTCTTAAATCAAGGAAAGCTTAAGCTCATGAAGTTCAACTAGGGAGGTGTATGCTTGAGCTTAGTGGAGAGGACAACAATGGAGGTGTGAGCTTATCTCTCTTGAACAAAAGATAGGTTTTTGTCTCAGTGGAACTCAAGCAAGAGATAAAAGCTTCCGTATTACTATTTTAAAATTAGCTACATCCCCAATCATTACCATACCTCACCAAGGACCAATGGGAAGGTTTCCCTCAACCAAGGGTAAGCTTTAAAAATATTATTTATCCTTTCTATAATTATCAATATCAAACATATAGATGACCACTAGTCATCTTTCCTGATGATAATCATGTGGAAAGGGCAGCAATAAGTAGTTGAGTCATCATCTTATCATTTCCTTTCAATTTTCCTTTAAACTTATTCGAAATAGGGAACTCATTTTGAAACGAGTGCAACAGTATCGAAACGTTTGAGCAAAAGTCCAAAATTTAGTTAAAATTATTATGACCGTATCGGAACGCCCCATAACTATTTCGAAACACCTTACCTAGGCCATTTCGGTACGGGTCTGACTGTATCGAAACGCCTAGCTCAAAAACATTCATTTAGACATTTCAAAGAAGTCTTATTTAAAGACTTAGTTCAATTAGGGTCATTTAACAACATAATCTATAGTAAAGATATGATATTTCAATATTTAATATCAATACTCCGATCATCGAAATCCAATTCCGACTAGATCGGTTTTTGGGGTGTTACACAATTTTTGTTTGAGTCTACGGTGGGTACGTTCAATCTCCAGGTCAAGGGGATATTTTGGAGCTTTTGGATTTGCCCTGATCATACACCAATGCAAAACCAAATTTTTTTAACCATTTAGAAACTTGAACAATAAAAAGTAAAAAATATAAGTGCAAGAAAATAAAAAGCAAAGTCGCTATTGCCAATCCCCGGAAACGATGCCAAAAACTTGTTGTGTGATTTAGGTGCTTCGCAATTTGTGCAAGTATACACGTCGCAAGTTATAGTATAGAAAGATATCGTCGCCACAGAGATTGGTGCTACTTCCAGAATCTATCCTCTCGCACTGAAAAGTTAAAACACAAGTAATATTTTTTGGTTGAATAATTGACTAAACTAAAATAAACGAGTAAATTGAACAGATAAGTTGACAGAATGAGAGAATATTTCGGATTATATTGGTTCGTAGTGTGGAATTTGAATGGAACAGTTTCGGTTTTGCATGCAAGAGGAAGCTGGATTGCCTCGGCAATGGGCAATACGATTGCCTAGGCAATGCACAAGGTGATTGCTTGGGAAACTGGTAAGGTGGTTTCCTAGGCAATGAAAACAACTACTGCCTGGGGAATTTGGCAACAACCTTAAAGTTTTTGCAAGACGTTCTTCAATCCTTCCTTCAAGCTTTGATAATACCTCCCAGCGTGAACCAAAGGTGAACATCAATTGATCTAACGCCTCTCTTAGCCGTTGAAATTCATACTTATTCCTAAGCCAAATTAGTCTTCACCGATTTGGGTAAAAAACATGCTTATTCATTTCTTGAATCTAACTCTCTTGATATTAGATAAATGGATGCAATCACAATTTCCTCTCCCGATTTGATTGCATGTAAAGATAAAAACCAAGAATAAGCAAACCTTGAACCCTAGCCTAAGATAGTTCAGTTCATAGTTGGGATGGGGAACAACACAAGATAAATTTCCAACAAGAACATCAACCGTACAAAAATAAAAATAGAAGAACATTAGCAGCCTTGGTTTTCAATTGATCTCTCCCTTCTCGTCTCTCTCTCTCCCTAGTCTAATGGACATCTTGGTCTCTTACTTATAGGAGATGGGTAGCTTAAAGTCATTCTTGAGGAAGAAGTTAAGCTGGAATTAAAGTCAATAAAAGAAATAAATCTCTTTTATTTTATTCTTTTATTCCTTCTAAAGATCCTCCTATTTTCATGAAATTCCAAGCTCCGATCTTCATGTGAATTATCTCCAAAAAATTATCTCTTTATGCTCTTCAAGTCGGCTACCACTTTGCTCTTTTTCTCCCTTGTTGGAGATTGCACGGGCATTGCCTCAGCAATGAACTGCCTCGACAATGGTCTGGTGAAGGTCTCTCGGTCGTCTTTGCTCGGCTAGGTGGACTCAGCACCGGCCGGCACGGCTCGGTTCTACTCGGTCAAGATCATTTGGCAGGGTTCGACAATGCATTGTCGCGACAATGAATGTTTTACCCTGCATATACACAAAACACATACCTAGCAGTACCTTTTCCACCAAATAAGCAATTGAAAATAATCAAGCATGACAAGGAGGAAAATAATGCAAATATGCATGAATGACTAATAATACAACCTAAATGAGCCTAAGTCTAACAATAATTGAGATGAAAATGGTAGAAAATTAGTACTTTTACACACCTAACAACAACCACAAGAATATATATTACCAAATGATGGGGGAAAAGTACTCATAAAGTCTACCCCCACACATCATACAAATATACAAGCATAATGTTCTAGAGCGACAGTTGATGCCTGCTAGAGATGTTTCATGCCTCTTTGCCATTGGTCACATGCCTTGGCATACTCGTGGGCATCCTTATATAGCGTGGGTCAAAAGGATCCAAACTTTAGCACCTTGGCAGTAGTCTTCATCCTAGCAAAGTGACCTCCATATGGTACGGCACGGCATAGATGCAATATGTTTTGTTGCTCATCCTCTGGCACACACCGATGAATCACTTGATCAGCACATTGCTTGAACAATATTGGCTCATCCAAATATTATTTCCTTATCTCCCATAAGAATCTTTTCTTGGCATTGCATTAACTACAAGCAAATATTCATCAGGACATTCATCTCTAATGGTAGTTGTCTTACCATCCTCAAGATGATGCTCTAATCGTGAGAGGTGGTCAGCTGCTAAGTTTTTGTTGTTTTTTTTATCTCTAATATCTAGGCCAAATTCTTGAAGTAAGAGTGTCCATCAGATTAATATGGGCTTGCATTTTTCTTTGCCTAAGAGATACTTCAAGGCCGAATGATTTGTATAAACCAAAACCTTGTTACCAATTAGATAAGATCGAAATTTATCAAAAGCAAATACAACAGCAAGAAATTCCTTCTCGATTGTAGAGTAATTTAGTTGCGCTTCATTCAAGGTTCTGCTGGCATAGTAGATGGCATGGAAGACTTTTCCATGTCGTTGTCCCAAAACTGCTCCAACAACATAGTCGATGGCATCGCACATGAGCTCAAAGGGCTCATTTCACTTTGGTGCTACGACTATATTGGCACTAATCAATTTCTCCTTAAGTTCTCTAAAACAAGAATCGTAAAATGTAAAAGTTGTATTATGTTCTAGCAACAAGTATAAAGGTTTAGAAATTTTTGAAAAATCTTTAATAAACAACCGATAAAAACTGACATGGCCTAAGAAACTCCTTATACCTTTAACACTCGTTGGAGGCGGCAATTGCTTGATTACCTCCATTTTGGCTTGATCATCTTCAAGTCCCCTCTTAGTTACCTTGTGACCTAGAACAATGCCCTCCTTCACCACGAAGTGGCATTTCTCATAGTTCAACACTGGGTTTGTCTCGATGCATCTATTTAAGACTTTCTCCAAACTATGAATGCATTCCTCAAATTTTTTACCAAACACTGAGAAATCATCCATGAATACTTCCATGTTGTGTTCTATCATATCGGAAAAAATGGACATCATGCAACGTTGAAACGTTGATGGCACATTACATAGCCCGAATGACATCCTTCTAAAAGCGAATGTCTGATAAGGACACATAAACCTGGTCTTATCTTGATCATCAAGGGCGATGGCAATCTGATTATAACCTGAATAACCATCCAAAATAGTAAAAAGCTTTACCTGCCAATATGTCTAACATTTGATCGATGAAAGGCAATGGGAAGTAGTCATATATTGTAGCCATATTCAACCTTCTATAATCTATGCACACTCTCCATCCGGTGATCGTCCTAGAGGGAATCAATTCAACGTCATTGTTTTGTACCATAGTCATTCCACCTTTCTTTGGAACGCATTGGAGTGGGCTAACCCATGAGCTATCACAAATGAGGTAAATGATTTCGGCATCAAGCCATTTTCTTATCTCTTTTTAACTACCTATTTTCATGCTCGGGTTTAGCCTTCTCTGACCTTCAATGGTCTTACCATGGTACTCCTCTAAAATGATCTTGTGCATGCAAATGGTTGGGCTAATACCTTGTATGTCTACCAAGGTCCAACCCAACGATTTCTTATAATTGCTTAGTATTGCCAACAATCTTGCCTCCTAATCATTAGTGAGATTAGTGGCAACGATCACTGGCAGCGTTGAGTCCTTACCTAAATAAGAATACTTTAAATGTTTTGACAGTGGCTTAAGCTCTAACTCTGGTGGTTTCTCAATCGATGATTTAGGTTTCTTTATCTTTATGTCAGCCAACTCTAATGGCTTAAAGTAACTTACATCTTCAACCTCCAAGGATGGTTCCTTAGGTTCCTCAAACAGTTCAGCTATGCCATCAAACATGTTGGCATCAAATTCTGTATCCTGGCATAATTGTGCCATGTCCAACATGAAAATGGACTCCATCATCTCCTCGTCTTAACATTCATTAGGTCCATATGCACATTTCAAAGCTTGAAACACGTTAAAAGTAACATACTGCTCATTCATACGCATTGTTAGTTCCCCTTTGTTAACATCAATAAGATCCCTACCCATTGCAATAAATGGCCTACCCAAAATAATTGGGACGTTCACATCGACTTCATAATCCAAAATGATAAAATCAACTAGAAACATAAATTTTTCTACCTTAACCAACACATCCTCAATCTTACTCTTGGGATGTGCATAGGATCGATCTGCTAGCTGGAGTTTCACGGTGGTAAGTCTTGCTTCTATGCCAAGCTTCTTGCAAACTAACATTGGGATCAAGTTGATGATGGCTCCCAGATCACACAATGCCTTGCCCATAAATTTGTTGCCAATTGTGCAGGGAATAATGAAACTCCCTGGATCTTTTAGTTTTGGCGGCAATTAGTTAGGATCATGACATTGCATCCCTTAGTGAGAGCAACAATTACATAATCTCCCATTTTTTTTCCTTTTGGACAATATGTCCTTCATGGATTTTAAATAATTGGGCATTTGCTCAAGGGATTCTACCAATGGAATGTCAATTTGAAACTGCTTAAGAACTCCCAAGAAGTGCTTAAAATTGATGATCATGTTTGTGCTTTTGAAGTCTTGCTGGAAATAGTGGTGGTGGATAAACATGTGCTAGAGTTGTTGGCTTTGTCGAGGCAGTGCTGGTGTCAGTTTTAGAATCAACATGTTGTTTGGCCTTAATGTTGGCGCCATGTTTGGCATTCATGTTGGCATCCATTCTGGCACATGTACTAGCATTACCACTGGCATCATCGACTCTAATTTCATCTTACTCTGCATTTTTGGGCTTGTATGTCGACACTGGCTTCTCACTTTGGCAGCTAACTGGCTGCTTGGCAGCCATCTCTGCCTCGACAATATGTTTTCTTTTGTCACAAAACTCTCTAACAGGGAAGAAGAGAAATATAAGTTAACATTTTTTTGGGTCCACTTTTACCCTTGACGTTTCATTTTGGGTCAAAATAACACCCGTGTATGAAAACTGTTAGTTGAGAAACGGTCAATGCAAGATGATGATGTAGCATGTTAACTTGGCTTGCTAATGTGGCACTTTGCAAAGTCAACAATTTCTTTAAATATTTTAAAAATTTTCTAAAAATAATAATAATAATTTAATTAATATATTATTTAATTAATAATAACTAATAATTTATTTTATTTTTTATTTTTTTTTAAAAATAATAAATTACTTTAATTATTATTTATTATTTTTTAAAAATAATAAATCAAATAAATTATTTTTATTTTTTAAAAATTAAAATAATTAACTAAATTATTTTAGAAAAATTAAAAAAAATATTTTCAAAAAAATATTTGCTGACGTGGCAAAAAAGCCATGTCAAAGAGCCAAGTCAACATGCCACATCATCATTTCGCGTTGACCATTAGTCAATTAACGGTTTCCATCCATAGGGGTCATTTTGACCCAAAATGAAACATTAGGGGTGAAAGTGGAATAAAAAAATAGAGGCCAAAATGACAATTCCATGAAATGTTATGGATTTTTTAAGTATTTATAATTTTGTGCTTCATCAAATTATAAATACAACTTATGGTATCTACGCTTTCATTTCCATGACACTTTAATATTTGTGATACTTGTAACATAATTAGTCACTTAATTTTGTGTCAAACCTTATATTAACACCATACATTATATATATATATGTGCCCACAATTGTAGATTTTAATCCAACAATCTCTCACTTAGACAACATATGTTTTCTGATAAATATACAACCTTATAACCTCATAATTTGCTATCATATAATAGATATTCTATAATAATCATGTTCATCAATTATATCCATGTAAGATCAAAGCAGATTTGCCATACTACCAATGGTCACATATAGAAATATAATCAAATTTTATGTAATGTGAACTAAACATGCATATTTTCAAATGGTTCTCCTAAGACTTAATGAGATCAAACTTCACTAAAATTAAAATTTGGATAAATCAATAGAACTTTATTTCTTCAGAAAATAATCTCAATATATTTTTAAATTAAATTAATAAAAATATGTTTCTAAAACAAATGAGCATTTGAAAATGTTAAGCTCTCGCTAAAACATAAAATCCTTAAATGAAATTACAACCATATGAATAGTGTGCTTGTTAAAGACTTAGGGTGATAGTTTCTTAGTAAGCATTTGAAAATGATAAGCATGTAATTATGCAGTTTGTACCAACATGTTCTATAAACACATGACCACTCTAAGTTTCCTTTAACAATTATGTAACATTCTAAAATTCGGGTAAGTAATCATGTCGTTTAGCATTTATTTGGAAATTCAGCCAATTAATTGATTCGGAAAAAATTATTTGAGGTTTGGTAAATTGATTTTTGATTTGTGTGATACGGTGAATAATTTTGGGGTTGTTCAACGGTTTTGTTAAAGAACGAAATTTTGTTTGAACGACTTTAATTAAGACGATTTGAATTTTAATTGGATTGGTGACTATTTTGTAAATGTTTTAGTAACTAAATTAAAAAGGAATACAAGCTAAGAATGTTTGAGGAGCTATTGAATCATTTGAGTTTTAAATTACTATTGTCATTCACTTTTTAACAAAATCTCAGGTAGGTTATTTTCTTGGAAGAAAAGAGTTTCATTTTCTCTCAAATTTATTTCTATTTAATTCTGAATGTTTTCTCAAATCTCTTGATTTCTAAAACTTCCTAAATTGATTTCATTCCTACATTCATCTTTTTACTTCAAGAAATAAATTGGAATTTTTTTCTTGGAATAAGACGCTATACGAGTCTCATTAAAAAACCTCCCTAAGTTAGGTTGGAGGAAAAAGAACGCAGCGTATAGCTGTCGATTACAACACATTGGTACCACCACAATACGTGATACAAACACTATGATTCCACTGCCTTAACAATGCAGACTAACCCTGCAAGTCCTGACCACATTTGCGACACACAAGGCACTGATTTGCCGCATTCACTTAACTGGGTCAACACACTCAGTTCATTCCTTCTACAAAACTGCCTATCGTCACGACTTGTTTGATTGACATCTCCGATCCAAATTCGAGCACAAGTCAGCAAAACACAACCCACTTGAGCCTTGCACAAGTCAACAAAACACAACCCACAAGTCAGCAAATAAATTGGAATTTTCTCTCCGTGGATTTCTTGATTCACGTCAATTAGGAGGAAGGTTTCTCCAATTCTTGATTTCAATCAAATCAAGGTAATGTGATGTTTCTTATTGATATTCTATATGTTTTGTATTCATTGTTTTATATTTTAAGTAGTTTTCCATTGGTTTAATTGGAATTGATTGATTAAATTGGGGTTTAAGAGCTTTAATGGTAAAATCTTGATTTGTAATGTAAACCTAATTTATTTGAATTGGTCTGTGTTTATTCTTATTGGATAAAAGTAATCTAATCATAAATTTATAAGGTTAATCCCATAATGAATTGAATTGGTTAAATTAAGTTAGGTGTTTTTGATTATTATTGGTTGTTTTGTGGTGATTTGAGTTTTCTAATGTTAGCTACCGTTTTAGAAGGAAGCTAGAATGGTTTATTAGAAGTTAAGAAGTGATGAGCTTAAGTTATAATTTAAGGATCCATACTAATGGAGCAAGGTTTCCGATGGAGAGAAAGCTCATCAGCGAGCAGAAGAAGACAGTGGAGAAACTCAGGCAGCAGATGGGGAGGTCCCGGTAGCAAATCTTCAGCAAACATCCAAAGCAACAGACCGAGGGAGTTTCAGAAGACAGCTGAAGCCAGCGAAACAACCATCTTCATAGACCAGGTTAGTAAAAGGATTCACTGGAAAACTCTAAAAAATCTTTTCGAAGTGTACGGCAAGATCACCAGAGTTTTCATCGCCTACAACAACACCAAAAGAGCCAGAAGCAACGCCACCTTTGCTTTCATTCGTTTTCTTCACAAAGAAAGTGCTTCAAGAGCGATTCGCGAAGCAAACGAAAGGATCATAGACGGACTCCGTATCAGGGTGTTTCATGAAAACAAACCAGGCACAACCAACCAGAAGAGGGAGAGCCCGAGACTTTCTCCTAAATCCCACCCTTCAACTTTCTATCAGCGTAAGGTGACTGCAGACAGATCCTACAAAGAAGTTTTGCTTGGGAAACATAAACCAAGCGAGTCGAACGCTTATTGCAATCAGCGAAATACTAGAGAAGTGAATGACCCCCAGCTAAAATAACCACTACGGACACTTCGGACACAATCTACATCCAGAAATCCATCCCACACTCAGAAACAGTCTGGTACAACAATAGCTTGGCAGCACTGGTCAAAGGAATGTACAACGCAGATTTGGTGCAGCAGGCTCTGCAGTCTGAGGGTTTGAATGTTACTGTGGCAACTTGGTCTGGTTTTTTCGTCATAATCCAGTTTCTCGAAGAAGAGCAGGTCTCTATTTTTTGGGACTTAAAAGATTCCATGTTAAAAGCTTGGTTCGATGAAATCGACACCATTCCACAGTTCATCGCAAAGAAAAGATTGTTGGTATGGGCCAATATAGAAGGCATTCCAGTTTTTGCATGGCACAAGTCAATAATAGCAGACATTGCAAGCAAATGGGGTAGAGTAGTCAATGTCGATCCAGCAACATGCAACAGATCCAACTTCGAGAGTGCAAAGGTTCTACTGGGGGTCGGTTCAGTAGCAGATATTCCGGTCTTTGCCTCGATCTCAGTCAACGGAGAAAAATTCAACATTCGGGTTTCGCTATCCGCTTTTGAAGATCATAGATGCTGGTTAGATGAAGGGTCACCGGAGCTGTATCCCGCCGATGATCCTCTGTGCCATCTCGACAATAGAACACAAGCTTTTAATGAAAACTGCGGGGTGCAGCTTTCCGAGGAAAACGGGATTAATTCAGACGAAAATCCCCAGAATTCTTCTCACACCAACCCTATCTCTATGGGCGAAACCAATAATAACGATCTTAATGAGCACCAACTTTCCGAGGCTCGGGGGGACAAAACAGCCAGCAACTCTTCAGTTTTCGATTCCCTTGTCCCTACCCCCAATGATGAGAACATCCTAGTTGAATTACACTCTGGCAGGTCAACAGAACATTCCCCTAGCCCTCTCAACCCATCACTCCATGAAGTTCCCATCATACTTGGGCCAGGCCTATCCGAATCCACCTCTGAATCCAGCCGCCATGAAGAACCAAAACTAGACAAAATTTCAGGACTCTTTGTGATAAAACCTAAATTACTTAAGTCAACTAAACCCAATATAAACCGTCTGAAAATCACCAGCTTTCCGCAGGTCCCTGATAATAAGCGTGTCTGCCCTGCTAATCCTTCTCCTCCATCGGAAGCAATGGATTGTCTAGAGGTCTGTCATGTCGCAGGCCTTTTCTTCAAAGATAAGGACAGCATTGTCATTGAAAGAATCAGAGAACTGGAAACGGACTCAGATAGACACCGGGTTGATGGTCATCTGTAAGACCCAAGTTTCCTATCAGTGTAATAGCCCTCCCTGAACATGAATAAGAAGAATCATTGTCTCATCTTCTCGTGGAATATTCGTGCGTTAGGAAAAACAGAAAAGAAAGCAGCAATCAAAAGGCTCATTCGGTGCAATAGAGCTAATATTATCTTCATTCAAGAAACAAAAGTCTCCAACGTGGATTCATTACTAATCTCTCAACTTTGTGGCAACTCCCAGGCTTTCAATTTCGCTTTTTCACCTTCTAATGGCTCCTCAGGAGGCATCATTTCTATATGGAACCCTCAATATTTCCAATGCAGCGCAGTGATCTCGGAGAAATATTTTATAATACTCAAAGGGCAACTATCCCTCCTGGGTAAATCTACAATATGCTGGTTGATCAACATATATGCTCCAAACAAGGCAGACGACAGGAAACTTTTATTCTCCAATCTCAGTTCTGCAATTGCTTCCTCGAATTGCCCTATTTTAATTGGTGGTGACTTCAATGTAGTAAGATATGGGGAAGAAAGGAGGGGCATCAGCTTAAGCAAGAGGGACCTTAAAACTTTCAACGCTTTCATAGATGATTCATCTCTTATTGATCTCCCTGCAGTAGGTAGCAAATACACGTGGTCGAGCTTACGCGAACGACCTTCATTTAGCAGACTAGACAGATTCTTGCTCTCCGCAGATTTTCTAAACATTTGGCCTCAACTGTTCCAAGAAGTTTGGCCGAGAAATATATCGGACCACAACCCAGTGGCTCTGCTGATCAACTCCATAAACTGGGGACCTAAGCCATTCAGATGTTCCGACTCATGGTTAGACGATAACAAGGTTATCGAATCTATCAAGAATTTATTTGCGGAAAAGAAAGGCGCTGGGACTGGAATGATCCTCCAGGAGTGTAAAATGTGGATGAAATCATGGAATGATCGACAGAGGAAAAAGAATGTAAGGGCTATAAGTGACATCGAAAATGAAATAGCCAAAATTGAAAATGAAGCTGCCTCTGCGCCTCTATCTGATGACAAAAAATCAACCTGGCGCAAACTGAAAATCAACTTATGGAACCAAATCAGAAAAGAAGAACGAGATTGGAAGCAAAAATCCAGGATCAGATGGTTCGAAATGGGTGATAGGAACACCAAATTTTTTCAGTCCATTGCTTCGACAAGAAGGAGAAACAACTCCATGTTCAGCCTGAAAGTGGGAAATACAATCCTCAAAGAACCAGAAAAAATCAAACGAGCAGTAGCAAACCACTTCAAACAAGTGTATAGCAAACCAAACACACTAAAAGTTGACCGCCTGGACTGTAACATCAGAAAGTTAGATACCGAAGAAGCAAGCAACTTAGAAAGACCTTTCTCTCTCGAAGAAATCTGGTCTGCTCTCGCATCTATGGATGGTTCGAGAGCCCCGGGGCCCGACGGCTTCAACATTGGCTTCATCAAAAATTTCTGGGATTCGCTGAAATCGGACATCCTCCAATTCTTCACTGATTTCTACAAAGGAAAGTGGCAGGACAATGATGTTAATCACACTTTCATAGTTTTAATCCCTAAGGTAAAGAATCCAGAATCGATCGGAGATTACAGGCCGATCATTCTAATTGGAAGCATGTACAAACTCTTAGCAAAAGACTTAGCAGCAAGGTTGAAGATAGTTATCAACAAACTTGTCGGAGATTTTCAGTTTGCCTTCTGCCCAGGTAAACAAATCCTGGATTGCTCCTTAATATCCAATGAGATTATCGATCACATGAGAAGAAAAGGCTTGGCCAAAATGATTTTCAAGGTGGACTTCCAAAGAGCATATGACACTGTGTCATGGGATTTCTTGTTCTTCATGATGGAATCCATGGGTTTCGGCAGCAAATGGAGAAACTGGATGAGACTATGTATTTCTTCAGCGTCTATATCGGTCCTAATTAATGGAGCCTATTCAAAGAAATTTCAGATGGAAAGGGGACTTAGACAAGGTTGCCCACTTTCTCCGTTCTTGTTCAATCTAGTTGCGGAGGGGTTAAGCGCGCTACTACATAGAGCTGAAGAGAAAGGTTTATTTGAAGGCTTTCGAATTGGAAGCGGCTCGTTATCAGTCTCGCATCTGCAATTCGCAGATGACTTGATAATTTTCTGTGGAGCTAACGACAATCAAATCAGAAATTTGACGTTCATTTTGAAGGGCTTCCAATTAGCTTCGGGGCTGAAAATTAATTTAGAAAAATCAAAACTCCTGGGAATCAACGTTGATCACCAGTTAACCAAAAGCTGGGCAAACAAATTTCACTGTGCAGCAGAGTCCTTCCCAACCACCTATCTAGGACTGCCTCTGGGAACAACATCAAACTCTCTAAGTATTTGGAATCCTCTCTTCGACAAGGTAGAAAAGAAACTGGTTGGGTGGAAATCAAAATCCTCTCCTTCGGGGGTAGAGTAACGCTGATCAAATCTGTACTCACAAACCTCCCCATCTACTACATGTCACTCTTTCGCATGCCCAGATTGGTAAGCTCCAAACTCAGCAAGCTCGTGGCAAAATTCTTATGGGGGGCATTAGATAAAAGATCCATTCACTGGATAAAATGTGAGACTTTATGCCGTCCTAAAGAGGAAGGGGGCCTGGGTTTATTCGACTTCCAAAGTAAAAACGAAGCTCTATGTGCCAAATGGCTTTGGAGATACCGCGTCGAGAGCGATAGCCTATGGAGAGAGACTATCAAAACCATTCACGAACCTACAAATATTTCCCTATTCCCTACAGCAAACACTTCCCAGAACAAATGTTGGATTTGGAAGAACATAAAGAATCTAATGCACTGCTCCGAAATTTCTTTCGCTCAAAATATTGTCATTAGTGTCGGAGATGGTAAGAAAATCCTCTTCTGGACAGATGTTTGGATCGGTATCTCCCCACTGAAAAACCGATTCCAAAGAATCTTCTCTTTGGCTACAAATAAATCAGGTCCAATAGCAGACTATGGTGCCTTGGTGAATGGGGAATGGAAATGGAAAATTAAAATCCGCAGAAGCCTTTTCGACTGGGAAATTGAAAGCTGGGAGGAATTCTTGAATCTCATTAGTAGTGTCGAAGTCAGATCGGAAATTCCTGACAGTGTTCGCTGGAAAGCAAATTCTAATGGCATTTTCAATGTGAAGTCCTACCTTTCTCTTCTTCATAATAATCAGCAAGGTAGGAACATCATTTGGAAGTCGATCTGGTGTAACTTAGCACCTCCTAATGTGGAGAATTTTGTTTGGAAACTCATCCACGATAGATTACCAACAAAAACTGAACTTCGTAAAAGGGGCTGCAGTTCCATTGCTGAAACAACCTGCGTTCTGTGCAAAATTGAACAAGAAAGCTTAAATCATCTTTTTTGTCACTGCCATTTCACTTGGAATGCCTGGAATCTTTGGTGGAGCTTATGGGACTTTCAGATTATCATGCCAAGGAGCATCAGCCATCTTTTTCAAATGTACCAAAACGTGCCAATCAAACCATCCTTGCTTCAGGTATGGAACTTAAGTTTTTTCTGTTTCGTCTGGACGCTATGGAAGTTTAGAAATAATGTGATTTTCACCAATGGAAATCCGGAGAGGGGAATATTCTTCGATATGTTCATTCTTCGATTAGCATGGTGGACCAAGGCCAAATGGCCAGGTCTGGCAGCCTCAATTACAGATCTCACCAGCAATCCTCGGATTTTCCCAATGATGAAACTTAAACCACCGCCCAAGCAAAACAATTCCTGGAGTCCACCGGCCGCAAACCAATTGAAATTCAACACAGATGGTGCCGTCCGCGGTTCTTATGGCAAAGTCGGCGTAGGAGGGGTTCTTCGAAACCACAAAAGCGAAATTCTAGCTATTTTCTCCAAATCGGCAGGTCTGAAAGATGCTACCTCTGCCGAGATCCACGCAATAAAAGAAGCAATTCTTCTTTTCCGATCGACCGACTGGTTCCCCAAAACAGAAGTGATCATTGAATCAGATGCAAAACTGGTAATCGATTGGCTGGGGAAAAAAACCTATGAGCCTTTCGCCTTCAAACCGCTACTTGATGATGTGAGATCGCTTTGCAAAGAAGGTAACATCTTGTTTAATTTTGTGCCCAGAGAGTGTAATGTATTGGCCGACTCCTTGGCAAAAAAAGGCATTGACAGAGTCCAGGCAATAGCTAACATACACAAGACAACATAATGCTGCTTCCTTTTCTCTCCATAAACCACAGCACTAAGAAGGCCTACAGCAGTCCTTATCCGGCAACCAAGTGTCAGAACAAGAATGTTGAATTCGAAATGTGGCGCTTCAGCAAAGAACACCTCGGTTATGAACAGCACATGTGGCTTCAACAGTCAAATGAGCCGAACAATCGATATATTTAGCTTGTATTTGTTTACAGCCATATTCAAGGTGCACTCTTTTTCCTCCAACTAGGTCTAGGGAGGTTTTTTAACGAGGCCCTTGTTATGGTTTTTCTATCAATAAAAAGGCATTTAATCTTCAAAAAAAAAAAAAAAAAGAAGTGATGAGCTTTAATCTTGCTGAATTTCGGCTAATTGGAGAGCGTTTAGGTGGATGTTTGCTGGAAGTTTTGCAACATATTGTTATATGAAATTATGTTGTTGTTGAGTTGTAAAAGTTTTGGAACTGGCTGAAGAAGTATAGCTTATTTTTTATGATATCGGCAATTTTAGAAAGCTTTTGGCATCAAAGCACAAGTATGTGAGTGAGTGCAAACCTAAGCGTTGTTACCTCATAACTTTTGCTTTATTCATTTTAAACTATTTCATGAGGAATAGCGATGTATGATCTGTTTTGAATATTCTAACATTTTTTAAAATTAATTAGGGGATTTTATTCATGAAAAGACTCACTCCACCGATAGGTGTCTCATTAAAAAACCTCCCTAAGCCTAATTGGAGGAAAAAGAGTACACCATCTCGATGTTGAAACACCCACAAATTAACAGCTTCATATCCAGTCCAATGACCTACTGCCATCTCACACAACATTGTCCTAATCTTAGGACTTACACACTGCACTCTTCACTAGTCTAGCAAAGCTGGTTGGCTTAGTTTAGCCGTTTCATCAATTTTAACATCGCATAAGGTATGAGAGCATCTGCAATGAACAACAGCAGATTCCTGGAGCAACAAAGCTTCGCTTCAATAAAGCAGTTATGTTAGTTCTTTGAACCACACAGAGTCTGAGATTCTGGCGACGCCTTGCTTTGCCAGCATATGAGCTGGACCATTGTTTTCTCTGTAATCAAAATATTTGGTAATGCTGTGTTTTTACAAGCATGAGAGTACCTAAGGGACCATTGTTTTCGATGTGTTTTAAACTAGTTACCATTGAGTAATGATGTTTGATAAATCTTTTTCCATTTTGCATAAGAAAACAATAAGTATATTTGCATTAAATGGATATATTAGCTTGTGGTATTGTAAATTTGAGATCAGACATAGTTGGCATGCTATAGGATGAGTACTCAATACGAAATTCTAAATTTTTCTGAAGGACACTTTAGTCTAATCGATCGATCGTCACCAAGTTTCGAAGATTTCGTTAGTCTAGTGATTGTGGGTTCTAAGGACTCGTTAGTCTAGAAATCATTTGTTGATTGTGAATCACAAGGGCTCGTAAGTCTAGCAATCGTTGAACTTATTTGAATTTGTTGGGGGTGGGGACTAAGCCCACATTTTGAAAGTTTAATCTGTGTATTCAATGATTTTAATATCTTCGTTTGAGTTACAAGTAATAAATGTCAATATACCTTCTTTTCTTAGGATATGTTATAAGGAAATATGATTTGATATGAACCTTTTATGAGCATACAAATTCTGTTTTTATCATGTTTTGAAAGCATAAATTCGCTTAATTTTGTTTTAATACGTTAATGAATGCTTTATTGTGAAGCAACCACTAAGCTATGAAAGCTTATGCTTGTTTTATTTCATTAATGTAGAGGATTAAGCAACTTCGGGCTGTTGATCGTGGCATGGTGGTGTTACCCAGACAATCAAGGGAATTCGAGTTTTTTTTTTTTTTGCTTGGCAAGAGTGATATTATTGAAGAATTAAATCACAATACGGCTAAATTTTATATATGTGCCTCGATAAAAATTTCCCTAAACATAAGTGGAAGAAAATAGCACACCACATAAAAAAACGAAAACTCACAAAGGAAAACAACTCGCAATTCAAACCCACGCTTTCTACCTAACCCAAAAACACGATGACATCTTGAAATCTAACCAAGATGGATACAAATAAAAGTAAAGCAACGCCACAACAATACCTATAAAAAGAAAAAGATAAAGGGTCAAATTTACTCATGTAGTAATCCGAAATCAGCAATATTGTCTCTATTTTTCTTCCGTAATTTTGCCCTCAAAGTCAGTCAATTGTAGAAATGTTACCTTTTGATCGATTTTGACTGTTAAATGTTGACGTGTTGTTAACGGTACTGACGGGACAATTTTACCCTCAAAGTCATTCATGCAATTTTACCCTCGAAGTCATTAATTGCAGCACTTTTACCCTTGGTTTATTTAGTTTTTGAATAAAATTGGATAAATAATTTGGTTTTTTCGAGTTGAACTTTAACAAACAGAATATATGAAAAATCGATTAACAAATTGATGTAAATATCCTTTGAGTCCCTAGTAATTTTAAAAATAAGCAAAATGAGAACTCTCACAAAAAATCAAAATATTATTCATTTTTTAAAAAACCTATAAACTTAATAAAAATAAATAGGCTAAAAGGTCAAATTTGCCCCTGTAGTAATCCGAAATCAGCAATGTTGCCCCTAATTTTTTTTCTCCGTAATTTTGCCCTCAAAGTCAGTCAATTGTAGCAATGTTTCCCTTTGACCGATTTTGACCGTTAAATGCTGACGTGGCAGTTAACGGTGCTGACGGAGCAATTTTACCCTCAAAGTCGTTCATGCAATTTTGCCCTCGAAGTGAGAACTCTCACAAAAAATCAAAATATTATTCAATTTTTTAAAAAAATCTATAAACTTAATAAAAATAAATACAATATTCAAAAAAATTATTGAAATAAACCAACGAGAAGCGTGTTAATTGAACGGTGAACGCGAACTATGCTATTCGAACGATGTTCGATTGACACACTTACCGATGATGGGTTGTTAGGAAAAAATGTACGGTGAACTCGAACCATGTAGCTCAGGTTGAATTCTGCTTTATCTTCTGGATATCCTTGTATTTATCTCCCATGCCATTTTTGCCGAACACCACTAATGTCGTTTTCTGAGATCATCGTACATTTTTTCCTAACAACCCATCGTTGGTAAGTGTGTCAATCGAACGTCGTTCGAATAGAATAGTTCGCGTTCACCGTTCAATTAACACGCTTCTCGTTGGTTTATTTTCAATATTTTTTTAATATCATATTTATTTTTATTAAGTTTATAGATTTTTAAAAAAATTGAATAATATTTTGATTTTCTGTGAGAGTTCTCATTTTTCTTATTTTTAAAATTACTAGGGACTCAAAGGATATTTACATCAATTTGTTAATCGATTTTTCATATATTCTGTTTGTTAAAGTTCAACTCGAAAAAACCCAAATTATTTATCCAATTTTATTCAAAAACTAAATAAACCAAGGGTAAAAGTGTTGCAATTAATGACTTCGAGGGCAAAATTGCATGAATGACTTCGAGGGTAAAATTGCCCCGTCAGCACCGTTAACTGCCACGTCAGCATTTAACGGTCAAAATCGGTCAAAGGGGAACATTCTATAATTGACTGACTTTGAGGGCAAAATTACGGGAAAAAAAATTAGGGGCAACATTGCTGATTTCGGATTACTACAGGGGCAAATTTGACCCTTTAGCCAAATAAATATGATATTAAAAAAATTATAGAAAATAAACCAACGAGAAGCGTGTTAATTGAACGGTGAACGCCAACTATTCTATTCGAACGACGTTCGATTGACACACTTACCGACGATGGGTTGTTAGGAAAAAATGTACGATGAACTCGAATCATGTGGCTCAGGTTGAATTCTGCTTTATCTTCTGGATATCCTTGTATTTATCTCCCATGCCCTTATCTCTCATGCGTTTTCGCTGAACACCACTAATGTCGTTTTCTGAGATCATCGTACTTTTTTCCTAACAACCCATCATCGGTAAGACGATTATGCCAATTATTCATAATACCTCGCCACATCAAAGACGATTTCTTAAGGTTAGAGAATTTCATTTTCTAGCTACGCGGCACACCACCATATTTAGCACAAATCACTCTTCTCCACTAATGCCAATCTCCAACCCCATTTGGCTAACAAGGCTTTGTTCTTAGCTTGTAAATTAACTACTCCTGCTCCACCATTTCTTTTGGCAGTACAAATTTTATTCTAGCACACTCTAGCTATTTTCATATTCCCATCCTTACTTCCCTACAAGAAACATCTTCTAATTGTATCAATTCTAGCTAACATTGTCTTTCGCAATTCAAAGAGCGACATATAGTATAAAGAAAGAGAAGAAAACACTGAGTTAATTAAAATTACCCGTCCCGCAAACGAAAGAGAGTGGCTTTTCCAACCTGCCAATTCCTCCTGGAATCTGTCAACTACTGGATCCCATGTCTTTACTTTCCTTGGATCTACTCCCAACGGAATTCCAAAATAATTGATTAGTAGACTCCCAACTTGACCACATAACATAGCCAGTCTATTAACTGTTTCAATCTTAACCCCTACTACACCCACCAAACATGGTTTATTGAAATTTATGCTCAACCCCGAGCAAGCCTCAAAACACCTTAGCTTTACATTTATTAAGGATTTTTCCAAAGGTCCCAAAAATAGAACGGTGTCATCCGCAAACTGCAAATGAGTAAACGAATAATCATGCAGCATATTACTGATTCCTTTGATAGCTCCACATCTTTCCGCTGCCAAATTCAATAAATTAAGAGCTTTTGTAACCATAATGAACAAGTACGGGGATAATGGATCCCCTTGCCTCAAGCCCCTCCTTATTATAAACTCTCGAGTTGTAGATCCATTAACGAGCATTGATATCCTAGGTGTTGATGTGCATTCCCTAATCTAGCTTCTCCACTAATTGCCAAACCCTATCTTGATTAAAATCATCTCTAAGAAATCCCACCTAACACAATCATATGCTTTTGAGAAATCGAGCTTTAGAATCATCCTTTGAGATCTAGCACCCCCCAATTCCACTGAATGTTATATTTCATTGGTTATCAGAATCCCATCATATATTTGTCTCCCCTTGATAAGCTCTCAAATATAACACTTTTTAATTCCTATTTTTCTAGTTTTTAGGATTTCTTGCTACCTAATCCATTTTGTTTTGCTATGTTTTGCGCAAGGAACCTGATTTTGGAAATAGCAGCAAAAAAGGGCATTTTCTGCAGTCTTTTTATTATTCTGGTCATGACTGGCATCGTAGGCACGACACTGGGCACGATGCGTCTGACGTGGCAGATGCTTAGCGACTTCTGGAAGATTCTGGAACGTTCTGAAAGACCTTATCAGCTTATCCGTTTTGATTTTTTGTATTTAAATTTTAAAAACATTTGAATTGTTTTTCTTTCCTTTATTATTTTGAATTTTCTTATCATTTATCTTTGTAAATCCAAGCCTATAAATACCACTTCTTGGTAAAGGCTTAGGCATGGAATTTAGTCTTCATCTTCTAGCTTGAAACACTTGTTATTTCTAGTTTTTAATCAAGTTAAGTATGATAACTAATATCATGCTTAGCTAAATCAATTGAGCCAAGAACTAGCCAAGTCAATTCAAATCGTGATAATTGAACATTGCCTAATTTCTTTCGAGAATACATTTTTATCTTTTGGTTAGATAGTTTGGCAATCGACCTTACTAAAATTTGTAATCGTTTTTCAAATCAAAAAGAGCTCGTTGGTCTAGAATCGTTTAAAAACATAGTTGGGAGGAAGGATCGGCCTGTGGAAATTTCGACTTCCTGTGAACACTCTTAGCGGTGGTCCTCTAAGGAAAGATAAAAGCAGAAGCGATTCTTTTTAAGACAATTTCTGAGTCGGGGTTTTCATGTTTTCAAAACTAAATATTTTAACGGTGATAGACATGGTTAATTTGTTTAAGAATCAACCTTCGAAGATAGACTTGGGAGGATTGGTTACTCGAGAGAGAAGCAAGTTGCGACAGGTTGGGCCTCGCAGACTGTAACCGACGTGATCCCCGGAGTAAAAATCCATTTCAATGATCGAAAGAATTGACAAGGCTAGCTCGAGGCTATTTTACATATTTGGACTTTCATGTTTTTTTTCTTTACTTTCGCATTTAATTTCTTCTATATCATTTTCACTCAATATCCGATCACCTTTTTTTTTACTTTTCTTGTTTTTACAGATATTCCTGGAAGCATTAATCAAAGCAACTTTCAATCAAGAATTTCGACTAATCTCTATGGATCGACCCTATTTCCCTATAACTACTTAATTTCTCTATTTTATATTTGTTGAAAAAGGTTAATTTATTTATTTATTTTGAAGGGTAAAACGATGCTTGTCAAAATTGGCGTCGTTGCTAGGGAGATTTACTTTCGGCACTTTTGTCTAATTTTGTTTTTTTATGACCATGAAAAACCTGGGTACTTTAGCTCCATACAACCCGGAAATCGAAGCAAGCGCTCGTACAACTCACGGTGAAACACTTCGGCGAAAGAAACAATAACGAGAATAGAGCACATAACAATCCGATCAGAAATCCACTTCTGAAACTACACCAGTCGAAGAACCTACACTGGAACCAGAACCGATGGCAGATCAAACGATTCGAGAACTAAACGCAGCCCCTACTGTGCAACAACCACTCTGCATCGCTTTTCCTCAAGGCGATACTCCCTTCCAGCTCAAAACGGGAATAATCCACCTACTCCCTACTTTTAATGGCCTCCCTACTAAAAGCCCACACAAACACCTTGACGAATTCCATATGGTGTGCAGCAGCATGAAACCGCAAGGGGTCTCGGAGGATCAAATAAAACTAAGGGTTTTTTCCTTAGCCGAAATAGCTAAGTAGTGGTTACTTTATTTAACTCCAAATTCGATTAATACATGGTTTGATCTCTCACGTGTTTTTCTTGACAGATATTTCCTTGCGGTGAAAGCAATAGAACTTAGGCGAAACATTCTGGGAATTCAACAAATGCACGATGAGTCCCTATACAAATATTGTGAGAGATTCAAAAAGTTGTGTGCAAGTTGTCCGCAACATGGCTTATCCGAACAAACACTCCTTCATTACTTATACGAAAGAATGTTGGCAATGGACAAAAAAATGGTAGATGCAGCAAGCGGTGGCGCGCTCGTTAACCTGACCCCTGAAAATGCTCGAACCTTGGTATCTACAATGGCGGTTAATTAGCAGCAATTTGGTTCTACAAGTGAACCCAGCCGACGGGTTCACACAGTAAGCACAATTTCATTAGAGAATAAAATAGACAATTTAACTAATATTGTGTATTCTCTTGTTTCAGGGAAGTTTGGAGCTGCTAAGGTGTGCGAAATATGCACTATGCCAGATCACGCAACCGACTTATGCACATTGCTGCGGGATACATCTGGTGCCCAAGTTAACGCCGTACACAACTTTCTCGGACCTCCCCAAAGACCCTATAACCCACAGAGCAATACGTTCAATCCCGGTTGAAGAGATCACCCAAACTTGAGCTACGGTAATCAGAACCCGAATTACCAACCTAGGCAACAACCTCCCTACCAAAATCAAGCACCCCAAAAATCCTCGCTTGAGTCCATTGTTGAGAGATTGACAGTTTCGCAGGAAAAGTTCCAAACCCAAACACAATCTCATCTCCAGCAAATCAACAAACAAATAAGCTAACTAGCTCAAGTCGTTAACCGTCTAGAATCCCAGAGAAAGTTACCATCCCAAACCGAAACCAACCCAAGGGAAAACGTTAGTACGATAACTTTGTGTAGTGGAACAGTGATAACGCCTAAACCGCCCAAGCAAGATGAGTGAAAATCCGACGAACCAGGAAACTCTTCGGAAGACCAGAATGACAAGTCACATCCCACCGCAGGTAATGCCAAATCTAAAATTTCTATTTCTACTTACGAACTTGTTCCTCCTTTTCTAGGTAGATTGGCGAAACAAGATAAAAAGGAGGAAGAGAAGGAAATTTTGGATATATTCAAGAAGGTGAAAATTAATATTCCACTTCTTGATGTTATTCGGAAAGTGCCCAAATACGTAAAGTTTCGGAAGGACTTATGCACAAACCGAAGGCGACTATCCAGAAATGAAAAAGTTAACTTTGGTGAAAATATTTCGGCCATCTTTCAAAAGTCGTTGCCGCCAAAGCACAAGGACCAAGGTATGTTTGTGATTCCCTGTAAAATTGGGAATGTTGGGATAAAAAGAGCGATGTGCGATTTAGGCACATCTATCAACGTCATGCCGTTAAGCGTCTACAGAAAAATTTCGACTGAACCATTGAAAGAAACGCGAGTGACGGTTCAATTAGCCGATCGATCGGTCATCTACCCTGAGGGAGTACTAGAAAACGTGTTGGTACAGGTAAAAGATCTTATTTTCCCTGCTGATTTTTATATTATTTTCCCTGCCGACCTTTCCTATCAACCACGCATACAAAGATTGATGTCCGTGACGTCATCTTAACTATGGAATTTGATGGGGAAGTAGTTAAATTTGATATGTATAAAGCTATGAAGTATCCTGATTCGGTCGCAAGTTTAAGTTTCGTTGATATTATAGATTCGTTAGCTGATGATTTGATCAAAACTGATTTGTGTTATGACTTTTGTAGGAAATTCGCATATCTCGACGATGAAAATATAGGCGAAATCATTTAAACTCTTTCTTCCCTTTCTGATTTTTGATTAATTCCAACTCGATCTAAACATTTTTCCTCAATTTTTCACGAACCAAAGCCGAAGTAAGAGCAATTTAATTATGTATTTTTAGGCGACAACCAAACTTTTCCAATCATCATTTCGAGTAAGTTGTCGCATCGGGAAGGAGGTAGAAGCTTAGTTGTTGTTTTGCGCACAAATAAAAAGATGAAGGAAGGAGTTAAAACGACAAGGGATGGACATCACCGTTTATTTGAAGAACCAAAAATTTAGCAAAGGTCGTCGAGCTAAACGACATTAAACAAAGCGCTAAATGGGAGGCAGCCCATTCTTTTCATTTTCGTTAATTTTAATTTCCCTTTTTTTAAAATTTTCAGGTTTTATTTTTATTTTTATTCTTTTTTTTGCTTTCTTCCAGGCTTCCAATAAAAATCAATCGGTGGCAGGCAAAATTCGAAAGTTTTGGTTAATGAGCAAAGTGCACTGTTTCGTTAAACGGTGCACGTTAGAAATGCCCATATCATGCGGTGCAGTCGTTCCCCACCAAAACCCCACCACCACCAATGGTCCGCATATAACGCCAAGACCGGGTCGAACCTTTACCCACACACCGTTCTCGGTGGATGATGATGATTCTTTGCGTCGGCGGCCTTCGTGGAGGTGCCCAGTGATTCCGGCCAGTCCTCATTCCTCCTCCCTACCATGGTGGCCGACGACCAACAACCATTCGACGGGTGCCCAACGAAAATGCCGAATCACCCTTCGCTGCACCTTCTCCAGCACCGTTCGTCAGCCGTTGTTCAAGGCTTTCCACCACCGTTGGCCCATGCAACTCCCACCGTGCTCTTCCTCCTCGTTCACCGTCTCCCTCATTCCACTCTATGCCAACGGTGGACTCAATTTCATCACTCACGAGGAGTATCTTTTACCCTTATTTGTGCATCATTTTCTTTATTTTTATTTTTAAATTGAGGCAATTCATTTAAGTTAGGGGGAGGGTAGCAAAACCACTTGTCTTGCTTGTTTGCTATATGTTTGACTTTGATTTGCCTTTGAGATGACATTTTTCTTGCCATTGCTTGATGTCCAGCATGTTATAATGGTTATAGTGCATAGGAGTATTTGAATGTTGACTTTTTGATAATCAAATGGCGTAAGTATAATGATAGTTTGACATCTCTTTTCAATTTGCCTTGATTGTGATAATTGGATTTCTCACCTAGCTTAATCAACTTAGCCTAATTTTGTGGGAATTTGAGCCTTGATCATGCATCTTATTCTTTATGCTCGTTTTTCCTTGCTTGAGAGTGTCATCTTGAATTTAGGAATCGAAAACTTGTGGCTTGTATACGATTTAAGACTACACTAGAATGAGGTGCTTTAAGATGATTAGGCATTAGGATTTAGCCATTTTCTCTCTTTTACCTTTTCTCATCGCTTAGTGAACCCTCTTAAAGCCTTATACCCCATTTTCTTGGCTTAACCTTCAAATCTTGTTCTTCCTTGACCAAACTTTTTGAATTGATCAAATGCTAGAAACTATATTACTAGACAAATAAGGGGTTGCAATTCGAATAAGGGTAGAATTCTTTCAGAAAATTTGAGAAAAAAAGAATAATAGAATAAAAGGAAGCAATTGCTTCGGGAAAAAAAGAAGAGAAGAAAAACAATTTCGAAAAACTGAAAAGAAATAAAAAAAATAAATGTTTGTTTGCCCATTTTTAGGCTCCTCTTTTGTCTTCACTATTTATTGTTTGAAATATCTTGCATTGATCATCTTCTTTTATTTTTTTTCTTTCCATCTTTCTACCTTTTTCTAAACCCACATTACACCTTGAACAAAAGACCTAATGATTTTTGCACCTCGATTCTAATAAAGTAGTGGAGAATTGAACTTGTTACAAGCCTATGGAAACCTTTGTTCATGTATGACTTAGAGTGTTTTTTCTTCACTTCTACCTATAAACACTTTGAGTGCTCTTGAGTGTATCTTGGTGAGGATTAAGACTAGGTTAGGATTTGATTAATACTTGATAGGCAATTGGAAGAATGAAGGGCTGTTTTTTACTTATATCCTCTTGGTTTGATTTGTGTCTCTTTCATGATACTATTTTTGCACTAGAACTCTTATAATTATGCTTGATACTTGTGATGGCTTGAGAAATGCATTGTTGGGTTAATATCTTTTTCGAACATTCTTGAGAACAAGTATGAGACAAGTGAGGGGGAATTTGATAAGCTCTCAAATATGACACTATTTAATTGCTATTTTTTTAGTTTTTAGGATTTCTTGCTACCTAATCCATTTTGTTTTGCTATATTTTGCGCAAGGAACCTGATTCTGGAAATAGCAGCAAAAGAGGGCATTTTTTGTAGTCTTTTTATTATTCTGGTCATGACTGACATCGTGGGCACGACACTGGGCACGACGCGTCTGACGTGGCAGATGTGTGGCAACTTCTGAAAGATTCTGGAACGTTATGGAAGACCTTATCAGCTTATCCATTTCGATTTTCTGTATTTAAATTTCAAAAACATTTGAATTGTTTATATTTCCTTTATTATTTTGAATTTTCTTATCATTTATCTTTGTAAATCTAAGCCTATAAATATCACTTCTTGGTAAAGGCTTAGGCATGGAATTTAGTCTTCATCTTCTAGCTTGAAACACTAGTTATTTCTAATTTTTAATTAAAGTTCTCTTATCTTTACTTTTATTCTTTTATGTTATTTAATTATTTATTTTATAAAATCAAGTTAAGTATGATAACTAATATCATGCTTAGCTAAATCTCTTGAGCCAAAAACTAGCCAAGTCAATTCAAATCGTGATAATTGAACATTGTCTAATTTCCTTCGGGAAAACATTTTTATCATTCGGTTAGATAGTTTGGCAATCGGTCTTACTAAAGTATTTAATCGTTTTTCAAATAAAAAAGAGCTCGTTGATCTGGAATCATTTAAAAACGTAGTTGGGAGGAAGGATCGGCATGTGGCAGTTTCGACTTCCTGTGAACACTTTTAGCGGCGGTCCGCTAAGGAAAGATAAAACCAGAAGTGATTGTTTTTAAGACAATTTCTGAATCGGGCTTTTCCGGTTTTCAAAACTAAATATTTTAACAGCGATAGACGTGGTTAATTTGTTTAAGAACCAACCTTCGAAGATAGACTTGGGAGGATTGGTTACTCGAGAGAGAAGCAAGTTGCGACGGGTTGGGCCTCGCAGACTGTAACCGACATGATTCCCGGAGTAAAAATCCATTTCAATGATCGAAAGAATTGACAAGGCTAGCTCGAGGCTATTTTAAATATTTGGACTTTCTTGTTTTTTTCTTTACTTTTGCATTTAATTTACTTTTCTTGTTTTCACAGATATTCCTGGAATCATTAATCAAACCAACCTTCAGTCAAGAATTTCGACTAATCTCCTTGTGGATCGACCCTCTTTTCCTATAACTACTTAATTTCTCTATATTATATTTGTTGAAAGAAGCTAATTTATTTATTTATTTTGACGGGTAAAACGACGCTTGTCATCCCTTTAGAAAAGCGCACTGGTTTTCGATTATTAAAAGACCTATGACCAACTTTAATCTTCTAGATAATACTTTAGCCACAATCTTGTACACCGATCCTACTAAACTTATCGATCTGAATTTTGATATATTCATCACATATTTCTTTTCTGGAATCAAGGAATTAAAGGCCGCATTCACTAAAATATCCAGCTTAGTCGAGCTGTAAAAGGATTTCATGGTGGCCAAGATATCATGCTTTACAACCTCCCAATTGTGTTTGTAAAATTTGATATTGAACCCATCTGAGCCGGGGGCTTTTGACTCCCCGCAGCTCCAAATCGAATCTTTTATTTTCTTTTTGGTTCTTGGTTTGCAAACTTGTAACAAGGCAATGTGAGATATTTTATTTGGGTGTCAATATTTGTTGAGTTTTAACTCCTTGATGTTGCTTATGGATGATTTTGATTGATGCCGTTTGATGTTTTCCTATGTCTTGTTGTTTACCTTAAGCATGAGGGCACATTTTAGATAATTGGTCAATATTAGTTATGTTGTTATTATGATTGCTTTCTCATGTGTATAATATTTTTTTTTGGTCACGTGTGAGTGGTCAATTCAGGTCAAAGCTAGGCTTAGATCTCATGATATGACCATTTGTACATTTTTGGTTTAACACATTTTTCATGTTTATGATATGGCCTCTAGATCCCTTATTTGTGCATAATAAATGTTGTAATCTAAGATACAAGTGCATCATCATATGCCATTTATGCCCATCTTTCATTAGAAGTATGTTTATGGTGTTTGAAATTGTTTTCTGAGTTTGAGATCGAAATTCTAGATTCGAATATACAATTTCATCAAGTAGGTATCGGTACGCCCTACTTCGAGTACTTGTACACTAGTTTGAGTACCAGTACGACACCCCTAATATCAGTACTGAAATGTACTACTAAAATCTGAGAAAACACGTGTATCAACATAGGATCTCGTGTACCTGTACGCTCAGCAGACAAATTTTTTTCTCGACAATATAGTTTGTTTATTAAGAAAATAAAAAAAAAGAAAAAAGCCACAACAAAAACAAATACGATGAAAGTCTTGCTCCTCAAAAAATCAACTCTAATCAACCCAAACAACAACTAGCAAAAACTATCAAAACAACGCTAACATCTACACACATCATCAACAGAATATACCCCGTGAAAAGCAAAAAAAGGACACTAAGCACGCCCCCGGAGGTGGAATCGCGACAAAACCTCACTCCTAAAACCGGTAAAGCACCAACTAGAACTCCCTTATAGTCGGTAGGTAAGTTAGTTAGGAGCTTGCTAGAAGTTTGTTTTCATTCATTTTGGTCCCCTAACTTTCATGTTTCAATTAGATGAGTTATTGTGTCCCGTTTTAGCTAATATTTGACATGTAAGCATGTTTATGATGAAATTACATTTGTGTAAGGTTAATTTCCGTTTTCAACCTAGAATTTTAATATATATGTTTTAGTCCTTAATTTTGTGATGTGATTAAATTGTGTTGGTTCGAAGTGTCTAATTAGGATGAAAATTTATATGTTGCTTAATTAAACAATATAGGACTCATTAATGTATCTAGACTCGTTATTTCATATTCGTGCATGAATTTAAAAAAAAAAAGCATTTTTGGTTTGTTCAAATTAGGATCACTTTAGTGATCAATATGACATTCATCACTTAGGTCTACTCCTTCTAGACCAGGTGATGGGTGTTACAAACTAGGAACTTAATATCTATTTGCTTCAATTTTGAAGTATTCCTAGTGTTTATAGACTAAATGAATGCAAATTTATAGTCACAAAATTATCTAAGTGGTGTTTTTATTCGATCTATAATTAGTAGCCCATGTGATAAATATTTTTGCATCAATATTCTAACAAAATCGGAGTCTGTGTATTTGATGATCTCTAATTAGAACTCTAATGTGTGAACAAGTAAGGTTTTGTTCTCTAAAGATATATCATAATCCTATTGGATGCTATCCAATTGTCCATACCATTGTTGTTTAAATAATTGTCTAACATCTCTATAATGTACACAATATCCGACACATACATATTTGAACATAAATTAAATTCTTAATAGCTTATATATAACTTGTACACTTTTCAAATTTCAAGGTTACTTTTAAGTAACGCATTGAGTAAACTAAATATCAAATATGTCTCCTTTAATAATATGAGCATCACTTGATTTACTTTCATTGAACTTGTGCTATATACAATCAATAACCAAATTTATTTCAATACCTAAATATTTATGTTAAGATCACTAACAACTTCAAAAGTCTTTTTCCCGGAGGGTGTGTGGGAACTAGCATGTATCTTTGTTCCAACGTGATTGTGCCTCCAACTCCCTTGTAGATCTTGTCACTTGAATATTACCGGATGCCATTATTGGAGCTTGATAAATTTATGTATCCAATTGTTTCATTTCAACTATATGTTCATGTGGAGCCTTTTAAGTCATTAATTCTTTTCGGTGTGAAGCCTTTATTTTTACGTTAGTATAGTACAAGACCTAAAGACAACATTGAAATGTTTTTCAAATATAAAATTATAGAAGAATGTTACAGAAGACAAATCTTCATTTTCAATAAAAGAGATGAACAAGAAGTCCTAACAATTTTTTGTACACTTTCATTTTTATCATATAAAAGGATGAAAATAAGAAATGTGTTTTCATTTAGAAAAATGACAGAATTTTTTGTCAGGTAGGTACATTTTATTGGTTAAGAAAGGTATATAATTTTTTTTTTCTAACAAGAATAATATTTTGGACCATAAGATTTGAAAATTATAAATATAAAATTGGTATTGTTTTTTCTTCAAGTATCGAAGTGGATAAAATCATAGTCGCTCTCTCCCTTTTCTGCTTTGTGTTGTTTCTCTCCTAATTTTCCTAAATATTTTTTCATCGCTGACGGTGACATTAGTATTGTTCTAGTTATCGACAATTGACTTATCCTTTTTTCTTTTTTCTTCAAGTATCGAAGTGGATAAAATCATAGTCTCTCTCTCTCTCTCTCTCTCTCTCTCTCTCTCTCTCTCTCTCTCTCTCTCTCTCTCTCTCTCTCTCTCTCTCTCTCTCTCTCTCTCTCTCTCTCTCTCTCTCTCTCTCTCTCTCTCTCTCTCTCTCTCTCTCTCTCTCTCTCTTTCTTGTGTCGACAATAGCCACAGACTTGAAACTTCATTCCTTGTCCCGAACCATCAACACTTTCAACAGTTCTATCAACGTGTTCAAACTGAGAAGTCTGCGAGTACACCTTTTGTTCCAAATTGTAATGCTTCCACTTCTTAGAAGACCCCGAGAAATGAGATTCATTCCGATTTCTCTTTTCAGATTTACTGAACCCACTATCTGACTGAGCTCTTTTTCGCTCATTCTGTAGCTTTAACTCTGTTTACGAGATCTTGGAAATTTGAGATACTCAAGGTGGTAAACATGGGACGTAACTCATCGTTAAGTCTTGCAATAAACATCCGACACTTCTCTTATTCCTTCTTGATAAAGTCTGCACCATATCTACAATATTTGCAAAAGTCGTGGATATAATGTTCGATTGGGCGCCCCCTTGCTGAAGATGGAGGAAAATACTTCGTCTCTCGGCGAGGTAGAATTCACTTATGTACTTATTACAGAACTCTCTCAGAAAGAATTCCCAATTCAATGTTTCCTCAGAGACGGTAAGAACGGTAGTCTCCCACCACTGTAAAGCTTCATCAGCGAGCAATGCGATGGCACATTCAAGCTTATGTTCATCTGAACACCTTAACTGCTTTTCCAAAATCCTCAAAGTATTGTCTAACCAATACTCGGCTATTTCAGGATCATCATCGTCCTGACCAGTAAAGGTATAAGTTCTATATTGAGATAACTTATCGATTGGGGCTCGAAGCAGTTGAGCAACAGGCAGCGTAGGTTGCACAACTTGGCTAGCCTTCGACACATTCATAAATTGTTGAAACATATCATCCATGTTCTGATAGCATGCTGCTTGAGCGGCAGGTGCTTCAAGCTCTACATTCTGAGCAGGTGGGTTTCTTTGGTTCAGAGGGTTCCCTCCTTGTACTTCCTCACCATGAGTCGAGGAGTTAGCAGCAAACTCATTATTACACGCTTCGTTAGTACGAGGCATATCTATATTATAAAAGAGATTGGATTAGTTGACAAGTCACAATACTTAACAGATTAACTCCTAGGTGGCAAAGTAACTTAACACACAATACAAACATACTTAAGTTTAGTCCAGAACCGACTAAACTCTAGCTCTGATACCACAAATGTAACACCCCCTACCCGGCCTGGTCGAGAATCGGGTCGGAGAGCGTCACCGGAAACAATGCGGAAAATTTTTTAACTCTTTTTCTTCAAAACTTTCTTATCAACTTGACTTATTAAAACTTAATGAACTTATTGAACTCACTAGGCTTATGATCTGAATCTTAACAATCTTTACATCTGCAGAGCTTACCGGGTTTACATATTAGTTCATTTAATCCTATAGAAGTCAAAAAGAAGCTGCCCGTATCGAAACGCCCTAAGCCGTTTCAGTACGGCTTGTCCAGGGTCAAAACATTGACTTTTCTTTCTTGACCGTATCGATACGGCTTGACCCGTATCGGTACGGGTTGACTAACCTTGACTCATCTTTGACTCCTTTCGAAACTAGTATCCAAACGGGGATCTCCAGTGGCCAAAACGTTCTGAAACACTCGAACCCGTTTCGAAACGGCAGGCCTGAAATGACAGATGTTAACTGGTTTTTACATGTTTTGACAAGGCAAACATAATCTGATTACCATAAAATTTTACCCATAACATTATAAGGGTATGAACTACTGTCATGCTGAGTTTTAAGGCTAATGGAACTCGTTTACTTGGTTTTACCAATATATCACAACTTGAGCCATAAGGCTAAATCTTAACACTTAAACACTCGTTTCATATTATTTCATACCAAAAGTACTTGCACATCATGTAGACATACTAAACTAACATATTAAGCTTATTACATAGACCTTTCCACCATACTAGGAGTTCGAAAGACAAAACACATTACTTGGACTTGGCCGTGACTTGTTCAACGCTCCAACTTCTCCGATCTCAAACCCCTCTACTTGCTTACCCTGTAATGGATGCATGAAATACATTAGGCACACTTGCCTAGTGAGGTAGTCACATAACAATGAATAACATATATCATGCCTTACAACATGCTCAATAAATCATACCAATAAACATGCAAGGTCATAACATATTTCATGATCATAACATAACAGAATACGTCATCAAAGCCTCATAGCATATCATAATCATGATTTCGTAGTTTCCCCTTTGATCGATTCCTCATATATGGATACATGAATTCCCCCACTACACCATTCATGATCAATGTGATCCATACCCTCCATTGCACCGGTTTGACCATTACACAACACATCCCTCCACTACACCGAGTCATTCTTCTTCCATAGAGCTCATGAATTCTATGACATGCCAACTGTATCCAATACTTCGAATCCAAGGTTCCTATTTCATAATTCGTAACAATAACAATTTCGATTATGCATATCATACTTATCACATGTAAATACTTGCAATGAATTTCATATCAACAATTAACATGCTTAAAAATCATGGAATCAATGAAATGTTTACCATACACTTACCAACATATGACCAATGATGAAAACCCCTAATTCAAGGGTTAGCAATAACAAAAATAACAACATGTTCGGGTAGGCCCTTGTTTAACCCGAGACGCTACTACACTCACCTTGATTGGCTAAGGCTCCTAAGGTCGACAATACCTCGTTCGATGCTTGAGTCTTTTCTCTTGTGATGGCAGGGACAAAACGAGCTTCTTAAACAAGGAAGATCAAAGCTTTGGTTAGGCTTCCATGAAGGTGCTTGCTTAGGCTCTAGGTTGAAGATGATAATGGAGGTGGTAGCTAAATTTTGGAAGGAAAGGTGTTTAAGCTTTCGTAGCAAGATCAAAACAAAGCTCTTATCATCTTTCTTCTATTTTTAGAGAACTTAAGGAATTAGATATTCAATTCCACCTCCCACATCAGCCAATTAAAAGATTTCCCTTGCCTAAGGGTTTGCTAAACCCCATACACCACTTATTCTACCAATCAAAACATTTCCTCACCTTTAAGAATTCTTATTTAATATTTTCTTTTTCCCTCTTACAAAACAATAGATGATACTCAACTATTTAACCAGCTAAAAACGTGGGAGAACATTCCAACCAAGCTGGTGATTCACCAAAGGCCGCAATTCCTAACTTTTCGGACACTTGCCCTGTTTTCTGTAGGGAACCGTTTCAGAACGGTCGAGGTCGTTTCGATACGGTCTAGCAAAAATCCAAAATGTAGTTAATACCGTTGGACCGTATCGGAACGCCTAAATCCGTTTCGGTACGCCCTAGCTAGGCCGTTTCGATACGGGTTTCAAGCGTATCAAAACGAATGGCCCAGGAACGTTAATTTGAGCACATAAAACAATCTTAACTTTGAGATTTTAACTTCTTAAAATCTCAGGACATAGTCTAACTTTATTTTCAAGATTTTCAAGACTTTTAATTTCTCTATTCCGATCATCGGAACTTATTTCCGAACGGACAGGTTTTTGGGGTGTTACAATATCCATATTTCCTTCTACATAATTTTCAACACTATCTATTTCTATCTTAAACCCAATTGCCACGTCAACCAAATTGCCATGGCAAAGTTCACAACCCCATTTGTCATGGCAACTAACTTCCCATGACAAACGATATTCAAGTGCTTACTCGAATCATGATCAGGCTATTGTTAAGTGTGCAAAAGTCATATATTTATGCCCTAGTTTAGCTCAATTATTGTTGTTCTTAAGTATAGTTTAGATTGCATTTATTGAGAAAACATACACAAAATAGCATAGATTAGATATTCTGCCTTATTGGATGAACTTAATTGATTTTAGATATAAGATAATGCTCAAGTGCGTTTTCTCCCTGTGCGCAGGTACCCTCCCAGGTAGAGGCCGCCGAGGCAGCAAATAGGGCAGAAGAGGAGAAGCTGGAAACAAAAGGAGGAAGTTGTTGGACCATCTGGAGAGCTGATCAAGAAGGAGAGAACCAGAATGAAGAGTTTTGCCAACCCCTGCACACCAGTCCATACTTCTGCCGAGGGAGTCAACACTGTGCCACTGAGGCAGAAACTCGAGGAAGAGTGGAAAATGCAAAGTGGTATGCAATAGAAAGATCTCATCAAGCCCGATTTTTAGAGACCACTTGCACGTGCATTGGAGCACAGCAGACAAAAAAAAGTCAGGTCAAAGTCAAGTTGTAAAAAGTCAAATAGGAATCTAAGAATATTTCATGATCTTTTAATGAGTTGTAATTATATTCTAAATAGTATTCCTACCCTAAATCGAATTAGGCCTAGACTTATCCCCTATATATATGTAATCGAGTTGAAAGAGAGAACACAATCGAGATTAGAGAGAAACTCCTTCTTGTTGAAACCCTAGTTCCGTCAAATCCCACCATGTTCTAAACCTTCTCTTGGGCTAAGGGTTGGTTGTGTAGTAGTTGTTAGAGTCTTGTTGTATTCATTTAGGATTTCAGTTTTGTAATAAAATTCATGGTTTGTTTACTCTTAGTTCTTCATTGTCACGATCTTTATTAGGAGAGAAGAGAGCTTCAATCCATTTGCTCAATATCGGGAGAGTTGAACTCACGAAACTAGTAAACATGGTTTTATCCAACCATAGGGTAAAGCTACTTCGGCTTAGGGATGAGTTAAGAAGTTCAGCGGCTAAGAGAGGTTTCACAATCGGTTGGTGTTCACCCTTAGATTCACGTCAGGAGGTATCATCCAAGACGTGTTCGCCAATAGTACTTCAAGCTTCTGGAGAAATGGGAGTCACAGAAGGGAGCCTTGCCGTACCTTGAATCATCGCTTAACTGCTCAGGCAATCTCATTGGTCTCTGTTGAGGCGGGCGCCAGCCGAGGCGGGCACCAGCCGATGCATACTTGTGGGAAATTGTTGAAGTTGTTAAGTTGATATGCAAAACTGTGCCGAGACAATACATCATTTCTCCACACTACGAAACATCCAATACCGGCCCATTCTCTCACTCTAATTGTCAATTTACTCTACTCTCTTTAGCTTTAATCAATCCAACTCTCATTATTTGTGTTTTTATTTTACATGTGCATAAAAGTGAACTCTGAAAGGTTGTCACAATCCCTGTGGAGACGATATCTTAAATACTAGAACTTGGCACCGTGTACACTTGCATGCTAATTGCACATCACTTTTACACGTAACAAGTTTTTTGCGTCGTTGTTGGGGATTGGCGTACAACTTTTTGTTTTTGTTTTATTGCACTTTTTAATTTTTTTTCGTTTAAACCCCTGGTTTCCTTTGGTTTATGACCAGAGCCAACCAAAAATCAACCTTACAAGAATATGATCAAGAGCCTGAACGTACTGCACGTAGATTAAGACAAGCAACCAAAGAAGCCATGGGTGATCAAGGAAACATTCAAGACCAACAACTACCCCTTTCCCTAGGCAATTATGTCGTGGCGGGCAATGGCAGGCAACCTCCTGCCGCATGGCGGTTAGTACGTGACTACTTGGAGGAGGACCTCAGAAGCCTGAACTCTGGCGTGATCGATCCAGAAATAGAAGCGGACCACTTCGAGCTCAAATCTGTCATGTTCAACATGTTGAATACACTTGGACAACTTGGAGGATCCGCCACTGAAGAGGCCCGCCAGCATATGAAATCCTTCCTGGACATCTGCAAGTCCTTCAAAATCCATGGAGTTCATCTTGACATGCTGCGTCTCAGATTATTTCACTATTCACTGAGGATAGGGCAAAGACTTGGTTCAATAGCCTACCATCGGAGTCAATCAAATCTTGTACAGAACTATGCCGAGATTTCTTAGCTTGATTTAATCTTGTCAACTTGACTAATAAATCGCGTACTGACATCACTACTTTTCGACAGGCAGATGATGAACCAATGTACGAGGCATGGGAGAGATATTGCGAATTGTTGAATAAATGCCCCTCCCATGGATTTCCATAGTGGACTCTAGTATCCATATTTTACAATGGTGTAAACACACCAACAAGGATGATGCTGGATTCCTCTGCCAATGGTATATTACTCAACAAGGAGCCCGTCTAAGCAATTCAAATTCTGAATAGGATGGCCAAAAACGAATATCAGTTTCCTAATGCCCGCCGGGGCGGCATAATAAGGCAACCACAGCAAACAAGCTAGGAACATCAGATGCACTCGTAGCACAAGTTGCCCGGTTGACAAAGATGGTAGAAGCTATGCAAGGGTAGAACAATTCACAGCAATTCAAAGCCATTAATGCCTTTTGCGACCAAAGTGGGGGAGACCATGACTCGTCCGATTGCCAACAGGGAACCGAAACTAGCTGCTTTGTGGGAAACTTCAATAGCAACAACAACCCTACATCGAACAACTATAACCCTGGCTGGAAGAGGCACCCTAACTTTTCATGAAGCAACCCCAACAACGCTATGAATTCAGCTAGTCAGACAAATAAATAGCAAGGATTCCAGTAGACTTTGACGCGGCAACAACCACAACAATAGGCAGCACCCAGTGCCTTAGAGCAGACTCTAAGTGCCTTCATGATGCAAACAGGTACATATATGTCCAACATGGATTTATTTGTTATGAAAACTGAAGCTTTCATGGACATGACCGAGATGAGAATGCAGAATCATGAGGCAACTTTAAAGTCACTGGAAACTCAAGTGGGACAATTTGCACAAGTCTTGAAACACCAGACCTATGGGAGGATTGCCTAGTGATACTGAAGTCGCGAGGAAACCCACTTATTAGTAGTGCAAGGCCATCAAATTAGTTGCCCAGACGGAAGCAAGCAAGCCTGCCACGGCGGACCCTAATGGTGCTTCCGAGAAACATGAAGTACGTGCACACCCACATGTCCTACAGCAGCTGAAACACCAGAAGTAGGACCACCAGTTCAAAAAGTTTCTGGATTTTATCAAGCAAGTGCATATCAACATACCCCTGGTGGAAGCCATATAACAAATATCGAACTATGAAAAATTTCTGAAAGACATGGTTTCCAAACGAAAAAGAATCAGGGAAATTGAAATGATCGCCATGACGGAAGAATGCATGGCCATGCTGTACAATAAACACCGCCCAAACTGAGAGACCCATGCAGTTTCCTTATTCCATGTGCTATTGGGAGCCATCACAAGGGGAAGGCCTTATGCGACCTTGGGGCAAGCATCAACGTAATGCCCAAATCGGTGTGTGAAAAGTTGGGAATTGGAAAAGCTAAACCCACTACCGTCATGCTCCAGTTAGCTGGTCACTCTTACGTGCAACCGGAAGGAAAGATCGAAGACATCTTAGTAAGAGTGGACAATCTTATATTTCCAGCTGATTTGTTAATTTTGGACTGTGAGGTAGACGACAAAGCACCCATCATCTTGGGAAGACCATTCCTAGCCACAAGCAAAACTCTAATAGATGTAAAGAATGAAGAGCTTACTATGAAGGTGAATGACCAGAAAATTAAACTGAATGTCCTGCAACATTTGAAGAAAGCTGAAGACAAAGATGTTGGAGTATACCCAAAGACCAATCATATGATGATTGAATAGACATACTATTTTACTAGATTTATCAAGTAATGGAATTGCCGTTATTATCATTTGGTATGTTTCTGTGCATCAAACTAACCATTGGATAATAATGTCCCCACAATAATACGATTATTGTTAAATAGGATCCTTAGTCGAATATTATTACTAGTATGGACGGTGATAATATATAAAGACTAATATGTGGTTGATTGATAACAAGTGTTGTCATTGACATAGAGATGTCAAAATCAACACATAAGTATTTGTTAGAGAACAACATACTGGATTGACCCGTTATGAGCAAGTTTCTTGGGTAATTATGTGACAGTCACAACATTGCTCATGATAAACATATGTATAATCCTCAAACTTGAGATCAACATGATTTCAACATGAAGATTTACATATTTTGACATAGTCAAACGAGTGTCGTAACTGACTACATTATAAACACTGATGATTGGATACGTGATGACCTATGTAGTGAAATATGTTTGATCAAGAAAGGATTTGTCCCTCCTACATATTGGGAGAAATATCTTCGGCCACTTGATTAAGTGAGATTAGAAAATGCATGGTCATGCTCGAATATTATGATATGAGATATCATAGAGATTCATTTATCATAATCAACTCAAGACATCAAGAAACACTAGATGGACAACGCAAGTGTGACTAACCCATGACTTGTGTTCATCTAAGATATAAAGGACAAAAGGATGAAAAACATAAAGAAAGTTTATTCAGGAATTAGGAAAGTCAAACCATGACTTCATGCAACTTAGGTAGCAATGATGTATTGCTAGATGCCACTCATTGTTTGTAAAATTAGAACAGTTCTAATTTTGTTGCTAACGTTGCATGAACCTACAAGGGTCACACCCTTCGAATGAAACGAACAAAAATTGGAAACCATACTCCCTATTTTAGGGAGGTTTCCGAAAATCCCCTATGAGATAGGGGAAATTGGCAACTCCCGTAAATGGGAATAATATTGGATAAATATTGTATTTAACAAATATTATTTAGAGTATGAAAAATATTTAGAGAATTAAATATTATAGAATAAGATTCTAGAAATTTAAATATATATTTGGAATTTATATAATGTATATTTAATTCCAATTTTATATAGAATTAGATTCCACATAATTAAAAATATATATTTAAATATATTTAAATCCAAGTTAAGATAGAATGAGATTATATATAATAAAAATATATATATTTGGATTAAATATAATGTATATTTAAATCCATGTTTTATGAAGAATAAGATTCTACATAATTAAATATATATATATATATATTTCATTTAATATTATTAAATATAATGTATATTTAATATAAACCAATTTCAAGTAGAATTAGATTCTGTGAATTTTGGTTGAACTTGGATTTACGGAATTCAACTAGACTTAAGTCTCTGAATACTATTTAAAGGGACAAGGGCTAGCAACCAAATCATCCCTATTCCTCCTTGCAAATTTTGACATATCCTTGGGAATTCTTCTCTGGAATTTTCGACAAGTCCCAGATTTCTTTTGAGAAGTTGTTCGATATTTTTTTGGTGTTCCTCTTGCCCCCTGGAAAATTCCTGGCGATTTCCTAGTTCGAATCCAAGTCTAGGTAGAACCCCTAGTCGATTTCAGACTCCCTCAGGAATCTCTGGAGGGATTTCGACTTCTCCCTGGAAGGTGTTCAAACCTGTCGAAATTTATCCCTAAGTGTTAGGGAGGTGGAAACTTTGTTCGTTTTGTTCGGGTAAACTCCGTAGAGGTCGTTGCGAACCTGTGACGATTGCGGTTTTACTTGGCGTGGTTATTCTGACATATCGTCGGTTTTCAAGTATCCAGAGATTTAAAAGGTAACTCTTCATCTTTTCACCCCGATTCGTTCCTGTACATGGATCCTGGCTGGATTACGTCGGATTAATTTTTCCGTTACGCCACGGGGCGTGCCGACGTGACCCAACAGTGGCATCAGAGCCACTTGTATCATACGAATTCGGACTTAAATTCTTGGGTGATGTTTATCTATGAGATGCATGTTGTTTGATTCGATTTAGATATTTATCGTTTATCGTATCACACCTAATAAAGACTTATTTCGATTATCACTGAATGATTAAGAGTTAATCATAACTATGTTAGGTTGCTTCAATGTTAAATGTTAACATGTTGAGACTAATAGTTAGTCTAGAGAACAAGTAGTTGTTCGTAGTTTCATAGATTTATGAAATCTCTGAAAGGCCTTCTAATTTGATAAAAGTTATCAAACTATCTTTCACGGTGAATCCATAAGAGTTATGGTTAGACGTTATGAAAAATGCATGTCTAGGATTGGCATCATCAAAGACCTGGTACTTAAGTGTGCCTAGTGCTCTACCTCTCTTTCATGTTGACCTACCTGGTGCATTTGTTCGTTAACGCAAATGGTTTATGAAACCTCGTGATCCTTCTTTGGCCCATTAACCGCAACATAGGGATAATCAGTTTAAAACTTTGTAAACACGTCGTTACTTTGTTCGCACGATGTTTGAAATGCATGTTTGATTGCACGGTGTTTGTTTTGCATGGTTATAGCTCATAGCCTTTATAGTTTTGGTTTTTATAAATACGGCCTGCGTGTCGTGCCTTTCTCTATCTTCTATTGTACTTCTCTTCTCATCTCACTCCCTCGCTTGTAACGCGAGCTTCTAAAAATTGTAAATACTCATGGAGATAAAAGCAAGGACCAATATAGCAGCGTGGTGGGCCTTCCCTGGTGGACCAGGAATTTCAGAAGCAGATTCTATCTTTAGTAGAATGGTCCTCCCATTGGCTTGGGACGGGCCGCATTAGGTTAAGAAGGGCTATAATCATTGCATATTTATTTACCGCTTATATTTACCTTGTATGTGATGCAATTGATGTTTTATAAGCATGATTAAACATAGTTCTATTGATAGGATCAATGTTAAAATGATGACATAATTAAGTAAATCCCTCACTATAATTCTAAGTCTGTTTTAACTATCCAATATTTACCCTCGTTAAAGCTTCGATCGATATAATGCGAGCTTTGCCAAAGCAATGTCACATTTATCTATCTTAGTTAAACACGAAGAATAAGCTAGTGATATTCGTCGGTTGAGATATTGATATTGACTTAGTTGGGTTGTTCTAATAGGATTAGAAAACCTAGTGGTTAAAAGTTTTGGTTAATCATAAGATGATTTAAAGAACAATAGTAGTTCGCCAAAAGATGAGGAATTACATGAGATGTAATTAGTAAGGTGTTACTTACCTAAATAACCATTTCCTAAAAGACTGGCCAAAGCTGATTTAGGAATGGTGAATTATGGATCCTCACTCACTAGAAAAACTATCGAAACGTTTTTCCGAAATTAAAACTAGAGGGTTTTTAATTTTTAAGAAAATAGTGGGAGTAAATTTATAGTAAAGACCTATGTATAAATTTTAAAATTTAGTAAAACTTATGTAGCATATTTTCTTTGTTGTAGAATTAATGGCAAATAATACTCTATCTCTGCGATCTATCCTTGAGAAGGATAAGCTCAATGGCATAAACTTCCTTGACTGGTTCCGCAATTTGAGAATTGTTCTCAAATAGGAAAAGAAGGAATATGTCATTGAAGAACTTGTTCCTTATGAACCGGTTGCCACTGCTTCCAGAGCTGACAAAGACAAGTTTAAGAAACACATGGACGGCATGCTGGATGTCGGTTGTCTTATGCTTGCCTCCGTAACCCCTGAGCTTTAGAAGTAACATGAGGACATGGTAGCTTATGATATGATTCATAATCTCAAGGAGATTTATGAAGGGCAAGCTCGTCAAGAGAGGCACGAGACCTCTAAAGCTTTGTTTCAATGTAAGATGAGTGAGGGATCTCTCGTAAGAGCTCACGTCATCAAAATGATGGGCTATATCCAAACGTTGGAGAAGCCCGGCTTTCTGCTGAAAGATGAATTAGCTATTGATGCCATCCTGCAATTGTTGTCGGATAGTTTCAATCAGTTCGTCCTTAATTTCAATATAAATGAAATTAACAAGACGCTGCCACAGTTGCTCGGCATGTTGAGAACTGCTGAAATCAACCTGAAGAAGGTAGGACCTAAACTTGTTCTGATGGTCCGCAAGGGCAAGAAGAAAGGTAAATCAGCAGCAAAGTCTAAAGGTGATGGTAAGACCAAAACCGATGGAAAGGAGGCATTGAAACCTAAGAAGAGAATCAAGAAGGATGGAAAATGTTTCCATTGCGGCAAGAGCGGACATTGGAAGAGAAACTGCCCCACACACCTACAAGAAGTCAAGAAAGCAAAAATGAGTGAGGCATCAACCTCAGAGGCTTCTAAAGAGAAGGCATCAGAATAGACATGGACCTGCGAAAATAAAGCAAGAGTTGCTACATCATCTATTAGGACATGTGTTTTTGCTTAAATAGATTTGTTTTAGTTTTTAAGATTATTATTTTGTGCCTAAGTTTTAGTTATATTGTAAGGATAAGATATTTTTAATTTTGAGATTATTTAAATAAATGTTATTCTTTTAATCTCTTATGGCACAAGGAATCAGTGATCTTTAAACTAATCAAATCAATAATATTTATAAGATAAATAAAACAAATGACTAATCTCAAACTCATAAAAAGTATTAAGGTAATTTGATGAGATCAAGTTCAAGAATATTTAAAGTTTGATAAACTTTCAAAGAATATGGGATTGTCCCATAATTAAATCCCACAAGTGGAACGAAAAGTCTTTGAAAGAGAATCAAATATGTTGGACATGTTTTGATTTAGAACAAGTCATTTTCGACTTCTTTACACACTAGAAAAACAACTCTCATACTTAATCGAGTTTTTTTCTTCCGAAATGCCATATAAGATATGGACTAAGAATTGTTCTAAAATACCTTTGAAGTTTTAAGGTTACTTACATGTTAAAATGTTTACAAAGTTCGAACCTTAAAAACTCCATTTGTTGTTTATCCTAACGAGAACAAAGCGTTTGTTTCTCAAACGAGAGTTTATCTTGAAAGAGATTAATTCTCAAAAGGGATATTATTTCTTCAACTTTAACGAGAACAAAATATTTGTTGCTCAAACGGTAGTTTATCTCGAAAGAAAATACTTATCACTAAGGGATTTCATTTTTCAACGAGAGAAAAATGTTTGTTGCTCAAACGAGAGTTTCTCTCGAAAGAGATTACCTCTCACAAAAGGAAAAAATGTAATTTGGAATGTGAAGAAATTTTAGACAACAAATTTATGAACCAAAGATTGAGAACGTTCCACAAATGATCAAGGAACATTGGAACAAAACACAACCATTGTGTTGATCCTTAAGAGAATATCATATACTTGAGAAATATGGATTTCTCACTATCCGTACATGGAAACACTCTTCTTTTCGGATCAAGATAAAGACTAGGTCTTGTCAGAAAGCAATGGTGAGCCCAAAATTCGAGAAATGGAAAAGAGCCATGAGATATGAGATGGAATCCATGTCTAAAACCAAGTATAGACTTTGGTTACCTAAAAGGGTAAAACCTAAGAGGTATGGATGAGTTTTTAAAAAAGGAAAAACCGACATGGATGATAAAACATATAAAGGATGATTCATCGCTAAAAGTTTTCGACAAACTTCATAGTATAGACTATGAAAAAGTATCTTCCTTGTAGCTATGTTTAATCCATCTTAATCTCACTTGCAAGTAGTTACATACAATGATTATGGAATCAAATAAAGGAATGTCAAAACCACTTTCCTAGGGTTAAACTTGAAACAGATGTGTACATGACACATCCAGAAGGTTTTGTCACTCTAGTAAACACTTGGAAGGTATGTAAGCTACAAAGGTCTATCCGTAGACTAAGGCAAGCTTCTCGAATTTGGGTTATTCGTTTTAGAAGATACAATCAAAAGGTTTGGTTTATCTAGAAACAAAGGGGAGTCTTGTTTTCAAAAGAGCTAGTGGGAGCATTGTTACTTTCCTAAGTATTGTATGTAGATGACATACTCATCAAAAGGAACTAAAGATCGCAATATGTTTTGCATTAATAAAAGATACTGCGAGTTAGCAACATGAGACAGTATCTAACTCTACAACATAGGCTGAATGTATTACAGTCGATATAGCAATAAAGAAGGATGTTTGGATCTAAAGGGTTCACTTCTGAACTAAGGGTTGTTCCCAACATATTATATGCTACATAACTCTGTTATGATGGAACATTTGCGTAAGCAAATAAAACCCAGATCTCATCAATAAATCCAAACATATTTTAAAGTACTTACATCTTGGAGGTGTGAAAGTATGCAACATACATACAAAGTTGATAACTTTGTCAACTCCCTGACAAAGCTTTTGACACAGCATAAGTATGTTAATTACACTAAGCCATATCGTATTAGATACGAGAATGATTGGTCTTAGTACTAGTGGGAGATTGTTGGAGTATGCCGAAAGACCAATCATATGATGATTGAATAGACCTACTATTTTCGTAGATTTATCAAGTAATGACATTGTCGTTATTATCATTTGGTATGTTTCTGTGCATCAAACTAACCATTGGATAATAATGTCCCCACAATAATACGATTATTGTTAAATAGGATCCTTAGTCGAATATTATTATTGGTATGGACAGTGATAATATATAAAGACTAATATGTGGTTGATTGATAACAAGTGTTGTCATTGACATAGAGATGTCAAAATCAACACATAAGTATTTGTTAGAGAACAACATACTGGATTAACCAGCTATGAGCATGTTTCTTGGGTAATTATGTGAAAGTCACAACATTGCTCATGATAAACATATGTATAATCCTCAGACTTGAGATTAACATGATTTCAACATAAAGATTTACGTATTTTGACATAGTCAAACGTGTGTCGTAACTGACTACATTATAAAGACTGATGATTGGATACGTGATGACCTATGCAGTGAAATACATAAAGAAGGTTTATTCGGGAATTAGGAAAGTCAAACCATGACTTCTGTAACACCCCGAAAATCGGTCCGATCAGAACTAGGTTCCGATGATCGGAATAGAGAAATTAAAAGTATTTAAAATCTTGAAACTAAAGTTAGATTATGTCCTGAGATTTTAAGAAGTTAAAATCTCAAAGTTAAGATTGTTTTATGTTCTCAAATTAACGTTTCTGGGCTATGCGTTTCGATACGCTTGAAACCCGTATCGAAACGGCCTAGCTAGGGCGTACCGATACGGATTTAGGCGTTCTGATACAGTCCAACGGTATTAACTACCATTTTGGATTTTTGCTAGACCATATCGAAACGGCCTCGACCGTTCCGAAATGGTTCCCTGCAGAAAACAGGGCAAGTGTCCGCAAAGTCAAGAATTGCGGCCTTTGGTGAATCACCAGCTTGGTTGGCATGTTCTCCCACGTTTATAGCTGGTTAAATAGCTTAGTATCAACTATTGTTTTGTAAGACGGAAAAATGAAATATTAAATAAGAATTCTTAAAGGTGAGGAAATGTTTTGATTGGTAGAATAAGTGGTGTATGGGATTTAGCAAACTATTAGGCAAGGGAAAGCTTTTAATTGGCTGATGTGGGAGGTGGAATTGATTATCTAATCCCTTAAGTTCTCTATAAATAGAAGAAAGATGATAAGAGCTTTGTTTTGATCTTGCTACGAAAACTTAAACACCTTTCCTTCCAAAATTTAGCTACCACCTCCATTATCATCTTCAACCTAGAGCCTAAGCAAGCACCTCCATGGAAGCCTAACCAAAGCTTTGATCTTCCTTGTTTAAGAAGCTGGTTTTGTATGTGCCATCACAAGAGAAAAGACTCAAGCATCGAACGAGGTATTGTTGACCTTAGGAGCCTTAGCCAATCAAGGTGAGTGTAGTAGCGTCTCGCGTTTGGCAATGGCCTACTCGAATTTGTTTTTATAAATGTCAATACTAACCTTTGAGTTAGAGGCTTTCATCATTGATCATATGTTGGTAAGTGTATGGTAAACATTTCATTGATTCCATGATTTTTAAGCATGTTAATTGTTGATATGAAATTCATTGCAAGTATTTACATGTGATAAGTATGATATGCATAATCGAAATTGCTATTGTTATGAATTATGAAATATGAACCTTGGATTCGAAGTATTGGATACAGTTGGCATGCCATAGAATTCATGAGCTTTGTTGAAGAAGAATGACTCGGTGTAGTGGAGGGATGTGTTGTGTAATGGTCAAATCGGTGTAGTGGAGGGTATGGATCATATTGATCGTGAATGGTGTAGTGGTGGAATTCGTGTATCCATATATGAGGAATCGATCTAAGGGGAAACTATGAAATCAAGATTATGATATGCTATGAGGCTTTGATGACGTATTATGTTATGTTATGATCATGAAATATGCTATGATCTTGCATGTTTATTGGTATGATTTATTGAGCATGTTGTAAGGCATGATATATGTTATTCATTGTTATGTGACTACCTCACTAGGCAAGTGTGCCTAATGCATTTCATGCATCCATTTTAGGGTAAGCAAGTAGATGGGTTTGAGATTGGAGAAGTTGGAGTGTTGAACAAGTCACGACCAAGTCCAAGTAATGTGTTTTGTCTTTCAAACTCCTAGTATGGTGGCAAGGTCTATGTAATAAGCTTAATATGTTAGTTTAGTATGTCTATATGATGTGCAAGTACTTTTGGTATGAAATAATATGAAATGAGAGTTTAAGTGTTGAGATTTAGCCTTATGGCTCAAGTTGTGTTATATTGGTAAAACCAAGTAAACAAGTTCCATTAGCCTTAAAACTAAGCATGACAGTAGTTCATACCCTTATAATGTTATGGGTAAAATTTCATGGTAATCGGATTATGTTTGCCTTGTCAAAACATGTAAAAACCAGTTAAAATATGTCATTTGCCTACCGTTTCGAAACGAGATAGAGTGTTTCGGAACGTTTTGGCCACTGGAGACCCTCGTTTGGATACTAGTTTCAAAACGAGTCAAAGATGAGTCAAGGTTAGTCAACCCGTACTGATACGGGTCAAGCCGTATCGATACGGTCAAGAAAGAAAAGTCAATGTTTTGACCCTGGACAAGCCGTACCGAAACAGCTTAGGGCGTTTCGATACGGGCAGCTTCTTTTTGACTTCTATAGGATTAAATGAATTAATATGTAAACCCGGTAAGCTCTGCAGGTGTAAAGATTGTTAAGATTCAGATCATAAGCCTAGTGAGTTCAATAAGTTCATTAAGTTTTAATAAGTCAAGTTGATAAGAAAGTTTTGAAGAAAAAGAGTTAAAAGTTTTTCCGCATTGTTTCCGGTAACGCTCTCCAACCCGGTTCTCGACCAGGCCGGGTAGGGGGTATTACAACTTCATGCAACTTAGGTAGCAATGATGTATTGCTAGATGTCACTCATTGTTTGTAAAATTAGAACAATTCTAATTTTGCTTCTAACGTTGCATGAACCTATAACGGTCACACCCTTCAAATGAAACAAACAAAAATTGGAAACCATACTCCCTATTTAAGGGAGGTTGCTGAAAATCCCCTATGGGACAGGGGAAATCGGCAACTCCCTTAAATGGGAATAATATTGGATAAAAATTGTATTTATCAAATATTATTTAGAGTATGGAAAATATTTAGAGAGTTAAATATTATAGAATAAGATTCTAGAAATTTAAATATATATTTGGAATATATATAATGTATATTTAATTCCAAGTTTATGTAGAATTAGATTCCACATAATTAAAAATATATATTTAAATATATTTAAATCCAAGTAAAGATAGAATGAGATTCTATATAATAGAAATATATATATATATATTTGGATTAAATATAATGTATATTTAAATCCATGTTTTATGTAGAATAAGATTCTACATAATTAAATATATATATTTCATTTAATATTATTAAATATAATGTATATTTAATATAAACCAATTTCAAGTAGAATTAGATTCTATGAATTTTCGTTGAACTTAGATTTAAGAAATTCAACTAGAATTGAGTCTCTGAATACTATTTAAAGGGACTAGGGCTAATGTTGAGTGGATTGAAAGATCGATATGAACTAAGAGGGGGTGAATTGAATTTTTAAGGTTTGTGTGGCAGAAATTGCAAATTAAAATGATTGACAAGGAATTTTAGAGTGGTTCAAGTTCCAAATGAACTCTACATCCACTACCTTAGCTTCACTAAGGATTTGCAACAATTCCACTAATTTCTCTTCCCTTTTTCTAGGCTAAGGAGGCAACCCTTACAATTTTCGGTTAAATTTTCTACCCAAAATTTTACTCAATCCTCACACAAAGGTAACAAAGAATTTGATGGCTAAGATAGTATCTCTCAATACAAATTGTAGCCCAATTACAAGCACTTAACCCAATTGAAAAAGATAAGAATGAAAATTACAATTGGGGTTTTTAGACAATATGGGATTTTATCACAAATGCTTGGATTTGATGTATGGATATTTGCTTTTGGATCAATAGTTGTTGCTGGAGCTTTTAGAGTTCCCTTTTATACCTTCTCATTGATTTCTAGCCGTTGTGGTTGTTGCATTCATCAATAGAGCCGTTGGGGATGTTATCTCACCTCTATAAATGCAGTCTGTAACAACCCGTTTCGGAACGTGGGGTACCTGTTTCAAAATGGACCAAAATAGAAAGAGCCGTTGGGGTGTATTTAAGAGCCCGTTTCGAAACGTGTTGAAGCCGTTTCGAAACACTTTTGCCACTGTCAAAAATGAAGAACCGTTTCGAAACACCCTAACGATCTTTGAAAATTCAGTTAAAAATATTACAACGGTCATAATTTTCAAATCAAAATGAAGAACCGTTTCGAAACGCTTGAAGCCGTTTCGATACGGGCTCATATGTTCTAAAGTCGTTTCAATACGCGTATCAGAACAGGGGTTGGCAGTGATGAAACCGTTTCGAAACGCCTTAGGCCGTTTCGAAACAGGGACTTGAAAATCACTGTTTCGGCTATAAACACTTAGAAAAATATTTGAAAACTTTATTTTTAACTTTGGCATAATCTTAAAATTATATGGGGATGTTTGAGGACTTAAAAATTCATTTTGACATTTTCAATTTAGTCCTTAGGTTTTTAGTTATATCAAAATTAAAATATCGGTTTCACAATCTCCCCTTTTTGATATAACAAAACCAAAGTTAGAATTTTTAAGAGTTTTGAAAATTTTAAGCACATTCTAACTCCCCCCTTAATTGAAGATAGGTTTTTAAAGTTTTAAAAATAATTTAACTTTGAAATTCAAGTTTTAAAACTTAAAAACACTTTAAACATTTAAAACGATTTTTTTTTGCTCTTAAATTTCTTCTCCCCCTTTTTGTTAGATCAAAAAATAATAATTAAGGCTCATAGAGAAGACAAAGGATTAGTACCAATAAGAATTAAGTAATAAGCAACAATAATATCAATTTAGAAAATTAAAATATCCAAAGCATAAATCAACATTAAGTTCATAATATAATCCCAAATAAAAGATCAAAATCATAGGTTCCTAAAACATAATGAAACATAAAGATGCAAACTTAAACCTAAAATGCATAAATAATATGATATGATATGAAAGTCCCAGGCCTCGTCACCACCATCATCATCATCCGAAGTCTCATCATCGCTCTTGACTTGAGAACGGTGAAACTTCGTCCATTGGCCATAGAGAGTAGAGAAGGACAAATCCAAGTTTGAGTGGGAAGTCTCAAGTGATAGGAGGTGATCCTCGACATTTTGCAAGCGAGTGTCGATGGCACCAAAACCCGAAGCTATGCGAGTATCCAAGGTATTGAACCGCTCGGTAATGAGATTCGGAAGAGCATCATTGTTTCCAACTTGAACTTGCGGTGGAGGTGCAACGAGAGGAAGATGAGCTTCTCTATCAACACGTTCCCAAACATCATTCACATATAGAAACCCGGACTTGCGAAGATAGGACTCACCAATCTTGGACTTGCGAGGTTCTGGGAGTCGTAGGTGCAATCGAGACCAATGGTGCTAAAGATATGGCTCAAGTTTGTGCCATAAGTAAAGGATTTCAACTCATTGGTGTTAATAAGGTTAATATTATTGACCATCTTGGCAAAGATCATCTTAGCAACATTAGGGCGCTCACCACGACGGAAACATTCAAGCCAAAAGTGATCAACTTGACGGATATGAGAGTATTTACCTCCGAAAGGGCGAAGGAACCATGATACCATCAAGTGAAGAAAACGATCATGCGCATCCAAAGTAAGCGCCGGACCGGTGTTAGTACCAAAGTGACGTTCATCCTCAATTCCTATATTCTTAAGGGAAAAGGTGGACTCTAAAAGAGCAACATTAACAGTAAACTTTTTCCCTAACATGAAAGATTCAATTCCTACAACCTCAGTATTGGTTTCATCATTAATAAGACGAGCATTAGAGTAAAAGATGAGTACCATATGTTTGTAGCGAATATCCGGGATGCTCAACAAAGGAAGAAGATCCCATTCACTCAAACGCTCGAGGTAACGTAATAGGAATCGCTCGGAGTTGAGGAAATCGAGATCAATGACACGTTCACGGCGAACTTCAAAATCCTTGACATATGTGAAACGAGCTCGCATCTCGGTAGTTCGAAGGGATTTCTGAAAGAGCAGAGCGAGATTCGGACACATGCTCGACTCACCGGTTTGAAAGGACTTACGCTTTTTGTTAGCTTGATCCGACATCCTAAAAACATTAAGCAAGCATGTTTTAAAAATTAAGTGTATGCATAGATTTTTAAATTCAATCCAATAATAAATCCCACTTAGGTTTTAAAAAATTTTAAAAAAGAAAAATTTTAAAGAAAGAGTAAAAGAAAATACGACTGAAAAATTTTATATTCGAATCAAAAAATTTAAGATTTTGAAATTTTTTTACAAGATATGGAAAACCCAAACATGAAAACATATAATTTATACAAAAATAAAATTTTCTATCCTAAGATTCGAACATAAATTGAAAGAAAAAGAAAAAGAGGAAAAATACCTTAGTTTGGGATTTTGGATGAATGGATGAAAATCCTTGCACAATGTTGATGAAACTTGCTTAGAGAAGAGTTTTAGAGAAAAACCCCTCAAGATTTGGTGAAAAACAAAGAGGTTTAGAGGGTTTTATAGGGAGAAAGTCAGTTTAGGGTTTTTAGGGTTTAGAAGAGTTTGATGTAAAAGTGAATTTTAACATTAAAAGCCCTAAATAAAGCTATCCGCGAAAACGTTTCGGAACGGTCTAGACCGTTACGAAACGCGAGCACGAGGGTTTGACCGTTTTGAGACTTTTAGCTGACCGTTTCGATACGGTGTTGACCGTATCGAAGCCCCGTTGACCCGTATCGAAAATTGTTTCGATACACCCCTTGGCAGTAGCAAAAACGTTTTGAAACCCTTTTGAGGCATTTCGAAACGCACTTCTCTCAGACATGACTTAAGGCATCCGTATCGAAATAGGGTGACCCTGTTTCGATACACCTGGGCCTGGAAGTGCAGATGAGGCTTTAAAAGTGCAGAAAAATGAGTTTTTCTAAGGCCTAACATGCATAAATGACATGAATGAGCAGGCAAAACATATGCAAACATAAACATACTCCCCATAGCTATAATCATGGATGAAATTAGGAGTCTAAACACATAAACATGGCATTTTACAAGATCAAGCAATTTTAAGCACAAAAGAGGTCCTAAAAGGTCAAGATAGGGTAGCTAGACCTAACTCTCTCCTAAGGGATCAAAAACGCTCTTTATCTAAAGGTTTTGTAAATATGTCCGCTAATTGATTTAAGGTGTCTACATACTCTATAACCACATCTTCTTTGAGGACATGATCTCTAATGAAATAATGTCTTATTTCTATGTGTTTGGTTCTAGAGTGTTGGATAGGATTTTTTGTTAGACATATTGCACTAGTGTTGTCATATTTTAGGGGTATGATTTCAACTTTAATTCCATAATCTAAGAAATGTTGCTTCATCCAAAGGACTTGAGCACAACAACTCCCTAAGGATATGTACTCGGCTTCGGTGGTAGATAAGGCTACACTATTTTGTTTCTTAGAGAACCAAGATATGAGCATACTACCTAGGAATTGACAAGTTCCCGAAGTACTTTTCCTATCGATTTTGCAACCCCCATAATCCGCATCCGAATAAGCATGAAGGTTGAAGGTAGAGTCTCTAGGGTACCAAAGACCTAAACAAGGAGTATCTCTAAGGTACCTAAAGATTCTCTTAACGGCTATAAGGTGAGACTCTCTAGGACTAGCTTGAAACCTAGAACACAAGCAAACACTAAACAAGATATCTGGTCTACTTGTTGTAAGGTAAAGCAATGATCCAATCATATAACAGTAAAGCTTAGAGTCAACACACTTACCTCCTTCATCTTTGTCAAGCTTTGTAGATGAGCTCATAGGTGTGGCTTGAGGCTTTGCATTCTCCAAGCCAAACTTCTTGAGCATATCCTTTATGTACTTTGCTTGATTGATGAAGGTGCCATCCTTCTTTTGCTTGATTTGGAGTCCCAAAAAGAATGAGAGCTCCCCAATCATGCTTGTCTCGAATTCACCTTGCATTAACTTAGCAAACTCTTGACAATGACATTTATTAGTAGAACCAAAAATAATATCATCAACATAAATTTGAACTAATAAGATGTCATTTTTATACATTTTTATAAAAAGTGTAGTGTCCACCTTACCTTTTTCAAATCCTTTTTCAATTAAAAAGTTTGAAAGTCTTTCATACCAAGCTCTAGGAGCTTGTTTTAAACCATAAAGAGCTTTAGTGAGTTTGAAGACATGATTTCGAAGTTTTGAGTCTTCAAAACCCGGTGGTTGTTCCACATACACTTCTTCATTTATAAAACCATTTAAAAACGCGCTTTTAACATCCATTTGAAAAATCTTGAAATTATGATAACATGCATATGCAAGCAACATCCTAATGGCACCATTCTAGCTACGGGTGCATAGGTTTCATCAAAATCTATTCTCTCTTCTTGAGTGTAACCTTGTGCTACTAGTCTAGCTTTATTTCTTACAATGTTACCACACTCATCTAGCTTGTTCCTAAAGACCCATTTAGTTCCTATGGTAGATTGATTACTAGGCCTATCAACTAATGTCCAAACGTTACTTCTCTCAAATTGATTTAACTCTTCTTGCATAGCCATAATCCAAAAATCATCTTTCAATGCTTGTTTAATATTCTTAGGCTCTATGCACGAGTTAAATGCAACATGATTCATTAATCTAAGAGAAGATCGAGTGGTTACCCCCTTGAATGGATCACCCAAGATTTCACCATCTTTGACATAGTTGAACTCCCTTGGGTAGCTCACTTCCTTTTCCTCAAGAGCCAAGGCCTTCAAGGCTTCAAGAGGTGGATCTTGTGTGTCCTCTTCTTTTGTTGGAATCTCATCCTCCTTTGAAGTTTGTCTTCCATCAAAGGCATTTATGATTCTTACATCATCATCATCACAAGAATCCTTCCTTGGAAGGAGGTTATCATCGAATACAACATGAATAGATTCTTCTACTACTAAAGCTCTTTTATTAAATACTCGATAGGCTTTAGAGGTTAAAGAGTAATTTATGAAAATAGCTTCATCACTTTTTGCATCAAATTTACCTAAGTTGTCTTTTACATTATTTAAAACAAAACACTTGCAAACAAAAGGGTGAAAATAGCTAATGTTAGGATTTTTAGATTTTAAAATCTCATAAAGTGTTTTCTTTAAAATTGGCCTAATCATTACTCGATTTACAATATAGCAAGCGGTGTTTGTGGCTTCTGCCCAAAAATATTTAGGTAAATTGTTTTCACAAAGCATAGTTCTAGCCATTTCTTGCAAAGTTCTATTTTTCCTCTCAACTACCCCATTTTGTTGAGGAGTTCGAGGAGCCGAAAAATTGGGGCTAATACCATTTTCATTTAAAAAATCTTCAAACTCTAAATTTTGAAACTCGGTTCCATGATCACTTCTAATATGTGAATTTTAAGTTCAAGATCATTTTCGGTTAGTTTTGAAAATGTGATGAATTTTTCCAAAGCCTCATCTTTAGTACTTAAAAATAGAACCAAAGTAAATCTAGAAAAATCATCAACAAGTACAAAAGCATAAGACTTACCACCCAAGCTCATAGTCCTAATTGACCCAAATAAATCCATATGGATAAGTTGTAAACATCTACTAGTAGAAACATCAATAATGGATTTAAAGGAACACTTATGTTGTTTACCCTTAGAGCATGCATCACAAATTTTATCATTTGAAAATTTTATCTTGGGTAAACCTCTAACTAGATTAAGGGAGACTAGTTTTTCTAAAACACTTATGCTAGCATGTCCTAGTTTCCTATGCCACAACCATGCATCATTTTCATTTTGTGCTACTAAGCATGTATGAGATGTATGAATGTCATCTAGATGCACCATGTATATGTTCCTTATGCGATGACCTATGAGCATAATATTATTAGATTTAATGTCTACAATTTTACATCCATTTTTATCAAATAAAACATTAAATCCTTTATCACACAATTGACTTATGCTCAACAAGTTGTGTTTAAGACCATCAACATAAAAGACATTTTCAATAAGAATAGTAGAATGATTACCTATGGAGCCAATACCTTTAATGTGGCCTTTGGAGTTGTCACCAAATGTCACTACTCCTCCACTTTTTGGCTTTAGATCCATGAATCTACTATTGTCTCCGGTCATATGCCTTGAGCATCCACTGTCAAGGTACCATGAGTTTTGACTTTGTGCTTTGGCCTTGTAGCAATGCTCCCCCTACAAACAAAGATATTAAGCTTTTGTTTTTGGTACCCAAATCATTTTGGGTCCATGAGTGTTAGCTCCCAAAACCTTGGTTCCCTTAGGAATCAAAGATGACATAGCAATAATGTTATTAGATTTTATAAGTTCCTTAGGAACCCATACACTTCTAATTCTTTTAGCTCTACTATGTCTAGGATAGCTACTTTGTTTGTAGTAGTTAGTCTTTTTCTTAGGTTGGTTTGTTCTTGAGGATTCACCTATTTCATGCTTGACACTACCAACATTTTTAAAAGACTTCTTGAGCTCATTTAGCTCATCCAACACCTTTTGGTGTTCACTATTACATTGAGACAAAAGATTATTAAGGTCAACATTTTCATCTTGAAAAAATGTTAGTTCATCTTTAAACCCTAATATCTTTTTCTCAAATTTTGAATTAGCTCGAGTGAGTGAGTCATTTTTCTCATTTAGTTCCAAAATAATTTTCTTGTTCCTAATGACCGACTCTTTATATTTCTCAACTAATTCATCATAGACCTCTTGTAACTCATCATATGCATCATTCAATTCATCATATGTAAAATCTAAAGTTGATGAGTTAGATGTTACCATGGAGGAATCTTCCTCAAGTGCCATGAGGCAAAGGTTAGCCACTTCTTGTTCGTCATCCTCCGATGACTCCTCATCACTCCAAGTAGCAAGCTTGGCTTTGATCTTCTTCTTCTTCTCAAAGTCCTTCTTCTTGAGTTGAGGGCACTCCAAACGTATGTGGCCGAGTTGTTTGCACTCAATGCAAATGATTTGATCCCTTGCTTTTTCTTTGTTCTTGCTTTTGAAGTCCATTTTTCTTTGGATTTTTATTCCTCGGTTGGACCTCATAAAGCGTGAGAATCGTTTAGCTATCATAGCCAATTCTTCTAGCCCATCCTCCTCACTAGAAGAGCTCTCTTCATGTAGTGAAGCTTTGAGAGTTATTAACATCTTCTTTTTCTTCTCAACCTCTAGCTTTTCTACTCTTTTCTCTTCTTTCTTCTTCTCTTCTTCCCTTCCGTGCTTCATGATCTCATGAGTAAGGAGAGAACCCACAAGCTCATCAAGCTTTAAAGTTTTCAAATTTTTAGCTTCAATGATAGCGGTTCTCTTCCCATCCCAAGATTCGGGAAGTGAATAGAGTAGCTTTCAGACAAGCTTGTCTTTCGGTATGATCTCTCCAAAACCTTTGAGCCCATTGACTATAGTGGAGAACCGATCAAACATCTTGGACACCATCTCATCGGGCTCCATCTTGAAATTCTCATAACTAAGATTGAGAATTCCAATCTTAGTTTCTTTAACATCGTTGGTTCCCTCATAGGTAGTCTCAAGAGTGTCCCACACTTCTTTGGCACTCTCGATGGATGAAACTTTAGAATAGATGTCCAGACCGAATGAACAAAAGAGCATGTGGAGAGCTTTGTCATTTACTTGAATCTTTTTTTCCTTTCTTCTTCACTCATCTCCACCTTTTTCTTCAAGACCATCTTGCATTCACCATCTTGCTTCAATGGAATGTAAGGGCCATCTTCAATTACATCTCACACTAAGTAATCATTGGACTTGATGAAGAGACGCATTTTATTCTTCCAAAAAGAATAGTTATCACCATTGAAAAGGGGAGGCTTTGTAGTGGATTGAGACTCATACATGCCCGAACTAGAGGTTGAAGCCATCTCTTGATATTTGATGATCACACTCTTCCAAGGAACTCCTCTTGTGGTTGTTAATCCTCAAAGAGGTAGTCTTTGATACCAATTGTTGAGTGGATCGAAAGATTGATATGAACCAAGAGGGGGTGAATTGGATTTTTAAGGTTTGTGTGGTGGAAATAGCAAATGAAAAGGATTGACAAGGAATTTTAGAGTGGTTCCAGTTCCAAATGAACTCTACATCCACTACCTTAGCTTCACTAAGGATTTGCAACAATTCCACTAATTGCTCTTCCTCTTTTCTAGGCTAAGGAGGCAACCCTTACAATTTTCGGTTAAATTTTCTACCCAAAATTTAACCCAATCCTCACACAAAGGTAACAAAGAATTTGATGGCTGAGATAATATCTCTCAATACAAATTGTAGCCCAATTACAAGCACTCAACCCAATTGAAAAAGATAAGAATGAAAATTACAATTGGGGTTTCTAGACAATATGGGATTTTAGCACAAATGCTTGGATTTGATGTATGGATATTTGATTTTGGATCAATAGTTGTTGTTGGAGCTTTTAGAGGTCCCTTTTATACATTCTCATTGATTTCTAGCCGTTGTGGTTGTTGCATTCATCAATAGAGTCGTTGGGGATGTTATCTCACCTCCATAAATGCAGTCTGCAACAACCCGTTTCGGAACGCGGGGTACCTGTTTCGAAATGGACCAAAATAGAAAGAGCCGTTGGGGTGCATTTATGAGCCCGTTTCGAAACGTGTTGAAGTCGTTTCGAAACACTTTTGCCACTGTCAAGGGTCGTTTTGAAACAGCCTGAGCCCGTTTCGAAATAGGGACTTGAAAATCATTGTTTCGGCTTTAAACACTTAGAAAAATATTTGAAAACTTTATTTTTAATGGGGATGTTTGAGGACTTAAAAATTCGTTTTGACATTTTCAATTTAGTCCTTAGGTTTTTAGTTATATCAAAATTAAAATATCGGTTTCACAACTAGCAGCCAAATCATACCTATTCCTCCTTGCAAATTTTGACATATCCCTGGGAATTCCCCTCTAGAATTTTCGACAAGTCCTATATTTCTTTTGAGAAGATGTTCGATATTTTTCTAGTGTTCCTCTTGCCCCCTGGAAAATTCCTGGCGATTTCCTAGTTCGAATCCAAGTCCCGGTAGAACCCATGGTCGATTTCAGACTCCCTCATGAATCCCTGGAGGGATTTCAACTTCTCCCTAGAAGGTTTTAAACCTGTCAAAATTTATCCCTAAGTGTTAGGGAGGCGGAAACTTTGTTCGTTTTGTTCGGGTGGACTCCGTAGATGTCGTTGCGAACCTGTGACGATTCCGATTTTATTTGACGTGGTTATTCCGACATACCATCGATTTTCCAGTTTCCAGAGATTTAAAAGGTAACTCTTCATCTTTTCACCCCAGATTCGTTCATGTACATGGATCCTGGGTGGATTACGTCGGATTAATTTTTCCGCTGCGCCACGGGGCGTGCCGACGTGAACCAACAAAAGAAGATTATCGGGACATTCATGATTCAACGTACACCAAATCCAGCACAAAACCAGAGCACTCCAGCTGCAGCCGACAGGGCGGGCAACCTGGCAGTGACAATGATCAAGGTGTACACCGAGACCCGCCCTGGTAGAGGGTTAAGCAGATGTTGCAGCGACCCAGGAAGAGGTTATGTAGGAAAATGCATCCAGATGCATTCCCAACATAACTTAAATTTTCTTTTATTTGATATTTCTTTTATTTGTTTTAGGATTTAGATTTTAATTTCTTGCATTATTTTTCAGTTCTTAGGAAGTAGATTTAATTTTGGTATTTGGTTATCCTCTAACAATTTTTATTTTAGTTTTTTTATTATTTAGGAGAGACAATACCCAAGAGAAAGGTAAGAAGAAAGCCCAAATCCATCAACCGCTCCAGCCCGCCTACCAAGTCTGTCGTGCCAGATAGACGTTGCTTCCCACCATAACTAGTCGTTGCAGACTAGCCGTTTGCAGAAGCCCATTATGTTCCAACGGTTCTCTGCCCAGGCAACAGCTGCCTCAGCAGACGAAGCGACATCACTTTTCACCTCTATTTAAACCACTTATTTTTTACTATTCACTCTTCTTTACTCTCTTGCTTATTGTTTCACAGATTTTCTTATCTCTTAGAACTATTTCCTTTCCACATATTTTCAAACTCTCACAACTCTCTTCACATTAAAACCTAAAACCCAAATAGAGAATGGCAAAAACCTCCCACTGTCGCGATGTCCAGTCAGAATCGGAGGAATCCCTCAACTGTTTCGCCACACTGGAAATTAAAGCCCGCCATAACGAGAGGTTTAAAGAAATATCAGTGTGGGAGGAGCAAGGATTTTTCTACGAGCCAGGAAAGAAGAATCTAGGGCTCGAACAATTCATATATTCCAAAATCGTGAACCAATGGTGGCAAATCTTTGCACGGCAAATCAAACTATGGTGTGCGAGTACTATGCCCGTGGGCCGACAGAGGACGTGCCGACAATGAATGTCCGCAGGAAACCCGTATTAATCGACGAAGACAAGATCAACTTATACTACGGCCTCCACATTTGCGAAGATCAGCAGACGGAGTTCACTACGTCCCTCACAGCGGATAATTAAGAGGCAATGAAGGAAGAGCTTTGCATACAAGGGACGGTTTGGAATGAGGGCAGAAACAGAGGCACCGTCAATCGGAGAAATTTGCTGCCCGAGGCTGAACTGTGAAACACGTTCGTGAAAAGACGGTTGTTGCCCACAACTCCACCATCGACAAGCCGAGATTAGCACTCATCAATTCCATCATCAACAAAAGGTATATAAATGTGGTTTCAATTATTTCTAACGAAAATTATGAGTGTGGGCAGAAAACGAAGGGGCAACTATACTTCACCACCCTCATTATGACGATGTGTGAGAAGGTACATGTTACAGCCGCCCCAACGGGCACCATGACACTAGAGAAAACTAGGTGGACGAGGGAAATAATCCTTCAAAAAATGTAGATCACAGCAGCCACTTCAAAAAATTAAGCCCAAGTGTTGGAGATGGGCAGTCAGCAACCCGCCCCGGCAACCACCATCGGCGGCTTGGCAGCACAACTGGAGAAAATGGAAAGCCACCAGCTGACATTCATGGCTTACATCCGGGACATCAACAACGCCACTATTACCACCATCAAAGAGAAGTTCCCAGTGGCCCACTTTCCTGAGTTCCCTGCCGAGATATTTACCCCGGCAGCACCAACAACGCCCACAACAACCTCTGCCTCGGCAACACATTCGGCCGCTTCAGCAACTCCAACCGCTCCCATGTCCACCGAGCCTCAAGCTTCCACAACAGCCACGGCCACTGAAGTCTTTTCTATCTCCGACAACCGTGGAGATACAACGGTCATTCCAATTAGAGAACAAGGGAAGACGTCACGGGCAGCAGCCGACGCACCACGACCATCCGACTCCACATACCTCAATGATTTCTTATCGGATGACTCGTTTTTGCAAGACACGGTTTGATCAGTCACAAGAAAGCTCAAACCATCATTCTCCCTAGGTGCCAAGAGAACACACTCTACAATCGAAGTCTGCCCCGACTGCGAAGAAGGCATTGAACGAGAGGTCACACAAAAAGCTCAAGCCAGTCCACCTTCCCACCAGCAGCCGCCGAGGGCGGCCAAGTGCTTCAAGATGGCAACTCGAAAGAGAGTGATCATTGTCGACGGCGACGACGACGGCTCATCAGAGTTACAACCAATATAAGCTTATCTTCATTTCTTCTATTTTGTTTTTTATCTAATCTATGCTAAAATTTTTGGTATGTAGGCATGCATTGAGGACAATGCTCCTCTCGAGTTTGGGGGGAAAATTAGTCCTCTAATTTTTTTCGTTTTTTTTCTTTTACTTTTTGTTTATTTATTAGTTTTTATGCTTTATTTTTCTGTTTTATTTTGCATTTAGGTTCTAATGTAACATGCCTTTATTTAAAGTCTAATAAACTCTTAGTTTGAGGAAAATTCTTGAGTACCTTTTACCCGCCGCGACAGATGGCCCGCCTGGGCGGCAACCCTAGCATGACTTTAGGTTAACTTAGAATCTTACTATGGTCTGAACTAAAAAGAAAACACTCTTTGTGACTAGTTTGATTTTAGGACTTCTAAGAAACTTAGGTATTTCACCTAGTAAACTTGGGTAGAACTTGAAGTTTGTTTAAAAAAATAGACGTCTTAGAGGTGCCCGAAAACAGGCTCTAGGATAAGCTAGAGATTCTCGAAACTGGCTCTAGAAAAAAAACTAAAAAAATGAAATCATTAGAGATTCCTATTACCAACAACTAGTGGTTAAATTGAAAAATAAATTAGATGGAAACCCAAGGGAATTAAGGGGCTTATCGAAAGTTTACTTAGAAGCCAAAGAGTCATGCTTATCAAAAGGAACACACACACTCACGAGATACATAGTTCGATTCTGGGTAAGTCTATTGTTATTCAAAAGGTTGCTAACTAGGCGTAAATCTACACGGTATGTAAAGGTTTCTCAATATGCTTTCTCGACTTAGTTTACATAGGATTTTAAGTTTTGGCATGTTATTGTTAGATTACATTGCTTGAGGACAAGCAATAGTTCGAGTTTGAGGGTGTGTTAAGTGTGCAAAAGTCTTATATTTATGCCATAGTTTAGCTCAATTATTGTTGTTCTTAAGTATAGTTTAGATTGCCTTTATTAGGAAAACATACACAAAATAGCATAGATTGGATATTCTGCCTTATTTAATGAACTTAATTGATTTTATATATAAGATATTGCTCAGGTGTGTTTTCTCTATGTGCGCAGGTACCAGCCTAGGTAGGGGCCGCCGAGGTAGCAAAGAGGGCAGAGGAGGAGAATCTGGAAACTAAAGGAGGAAGTTGTTGGGCCATCTTGAGATCTGATCAAGGAGGAGAGAAACAGAATGAAGAGAATTTCCAACCCCTGCACACCAGTCCATACCTCTACCGAGGCAGTCAACACTGTGTCGCCGAGGTAGCAACTCGAGGAAGAGTGGAAAAATGCAAAGTGGTATGCGATAGAAAGAGCTCATCAAGCCCGAGTTTTAGAGACCACTTCACGTGCATTGGAGCCCAGTAGACAAAGAAAAGTCGGGTCAAAGTCAAGTTGGAAAAGTCAAACAAGAATCTAGGAAGATTTAATGATCTTTTAATGAGTTATAATTATATTCTAACTAGTATTCCTACCCTAAACTAACTTAGGCCTAGGCTCCTCCCCTATATATATGTAATCGAGTTGAAAGAGAGAACACAATTGAGAAACTCTTTCTTTTCGAAACCCTAGTGTCGTAAAATCTCACCATGTTCTAAACCTTCCCTTGGGCTAAAGGCTGGTTGTGTAGTAGTTGTGAGAGTCTTGTTGTACTCTTTTAGGATTTCAGTTTTGCAATAAAATTCAAGGTTTGTTTACTCTTGGTTCTTCATTGTCGCGGTCTTTATCAGCAGAGGAGAGAGCTTCAATCCATTTGTTCAATATCGGGAGAGTTGAACTCGCAAAACGAGTAAACACAGTTTTATCCAACCATAGGGTAAAGCTACTTCGGCTTAGGGATAAGTTAAGAAGTTTAGCGGCTAACAGAGGTTTCACAATTGGTTGGTGTTCACTCTTAGATTCATTCAGGGAGGTATCATCCAAGACATGTTCATCAATAGTACTTCAAGCTTCGAGAGAAGAGGAAGTCATGGAAGGGAGCCTTGCCGAACCTTGAATCATCGCTTAACTGCCTAGACAGTCTCATTGATCTTTGCCGAGGTGGGCACTTGTCGAGGCATACTTGTGGGCAGCTGTTGAAATTGTTAAGTTGATTTACAAAACTATGCCGGGACAATACATCAATTCTCCACACTACGAAACATCCAATACCGATCCATTCTCTCACTCTGATTCTCAATTTACTCTACTCGTTTTAGTTTTAGCCTTAATCAATCCAACTCTTATTATTTGTGTTTTTATTTTACTTGTGCGGAAAAGTGAACTCCGAAAGGTTGTCACAATCCCTATGGAGACGATGTCTTAAATACAATAACTTGGCACTGTGTACACTTGCACACTAATTGCACACACTTTTGCATGCAACAACAATAACATATATGATTCGGAGCTCTCAACGGGGATCATATCAATTGGTATCAAAGCAAAGTTGATTCAGTAAGATTGTAGTTTTCTCTCTCTCGGGTTAGTAAAAAAATTGAAAAAAATAAAATAAAAAAGAAAAAAAATAAAGAGGGAGGGAGAAATTAATGAAATAGAAAGTTAAACTCATCGTTCCTTTATTCTGCCATTTCTTTTATTTCCTTTCTTTGTAGCCAATTTTCTTTCCTTTATTCAATTCACACAACTACTAAACCAAGTTTGTTTCAGCTGAATTCCACAAGAGACCTTGTAAGCCTTGAGTGACTTCCACTAGAACTTGGAAATGAAGCAAGAGTGGTAAAAGGCAAGAGTGCACATCAAGGGTAAAAGTCATCCCGAGTGAAACTCGAGTGTGAGTGCATTTTCCTAGAGTGGAAATGTGAGGTTTTGTGCTGGTGAGGTTTATAATTTTATATGTGTTACTTATCATGTCTCAAACTTTTGTGAGAAACATTGTTGGTGATAGTAATAATGTTAAAATGGATGCAACTAATCTCAATCTTCAAGATATTATCTGAAGAGAAATGGACAGGTTGTTGCAATAAAGGTTGGGGCCAATGTAAGGGCGGTTAGAACATTTACAGGAAAGATCTCAATGGAGGCATAATTTCAAACATGAGGAAGAATATGTTGACGAGGTGGATGATGAACATACAGACGAGCGAGCCTCTCAGCAAAGTACGAGGCATCAAGAGCCTAGGTACTAAAGAGTTTGTCCAAGAGTAGATGACAATCTCAGCAATATTAAAATTACCATTCCTCCTTTTCAAGGAAAAACGGATCATGAAGCCTATCTTGCATGGGAAAAGAAAGTTGAGCACATCTTTGAGTGCCACAACTACTCTGAGATTAAGAAGTTAAAACTTGCGGCCATTGAATTTACAGATTATGCACTAATTTTGTGGGATCCGTTGACATCTAGTAGGAGACGTAATGGCGAGCACCTTATCTCTACGTGGAATAAGATGAAAGCGGTGATGAGGAGGCGATTCATTCCAACTCACTATCATAGGGAGTTGTTCAACAAGCTTCAAAACCTCACACAAAGCAACTGTAGTGTTGAGGACTATTACAAAAAGATGGAAGTAGCCATAATTCGTGCCAAAATTGAGAAGGATCGAGAAGCCACCATGGCCAGATTTCTATTCGGATTTGATCCTAACATTTCTGCCATTGTTGAGTTGCAACATTATGTGGAAATTGAAGACATGGTTCACATGTCCATGAAAGTTGAAAGGCAACTCAAGAGAAAAGACACAACTCGTGCCTATGGAAGATCCACTACTAAATGGGGGCAAGGTCCCTACAAATCGAAGCCATCCTTTACTCATAATGAATGAGGCAGACCATCAAAGAATGCTAAACCCATTGTCGAAACCAACAAGGGAAATAGCACAACTATTCCAGTTCGATCTCGTGATGTCCAATGTTTCAAGTGCTTGGGTGAGAACATATAACAAGCCAATGTCTAAACCGCAACACCATGCTTCATCGAGATGATGGAGAAGTTGAATCGAATCAAGAGAAGGATGAGAATGAAGATACTTCCATCTAAGAAGAAGAAGATTTGGAGCATGCCATGGAATGAGAGGCTCTCATTATCAAAAGGAGTCTAAGCGTGTTGTCAATTGAAGGACATGAACAACGTGAGAACATCTTTCATACTCGCTGGCACATAGGTGGAAAGGTATGCTTTGTCATTATAGATGGTGGGAGTTGCACTAATGTTGCTAGTACTTTGATGGTAGAAAAACTTGGTTTAGCAACAACAAAGCATCCACATCCCTACAAGCTGCAGTGGATCAATGATGGAGGTGAACTTAAAGTTTCCAAGCAAGTTCTTATTTCTTTTTACAATGGAAAGTATAAAGACGAAGTACTTTGTGACGTTGTCTTGATGCATACTAGTCACCTACTACTAGGACGACCATGGTAATTCGATGGGCGTGTAGTGCATGATGGGTATACCAGCCGATATACATTCACTCATGAGGAAATGAAGATTACTCTAGCCCCATTTTCACTGAAACAAGTACAAAAAGATCAAATCCACTTGAGAGAGAGTTTCGAAAGAGCTAGAGGGAGATACAATAATTGAGGTAAAAGAAAAAAAAGAGTGACCAAGATGAGGGAAATAAAATCAGCATTCTTTCAAAAGAGAGAGTTGAGAAAGTGTTTATGGACGGGAAAGGAAGCACTTGTGCTTGTGTACTAGGAAATTTTCTTAAACACTAACCACCTTAATCAAGATTTTCCCTTTTTGTTGTTTCTTTATTGTATGAATTTGATGATTTATTTTCGAAGGAAATTCCAAGTGGATTACCCCCTATCCGTGGTACAGAACATCAAATTGATTTCGTACCTGGTGTCGTCATTCCAAACCGACCAACTTACTGAAGCAACCCTGAAGAAACTAAGGAGTTGCAAAGGCAAGTATCTGATTTAATGGAAAAAGGCTACGTAAGGGAGAGTCTTAGTCCATGTGTTATGCCGGTCTTACTTGTGCCAAATAAGGATGAAACTTGGCGCGTGTGTGTGGATTGTCGAGCGGTAAACATGATTATGGTAAAATATCATCACCATATTCCTCGTTTAGATGATATGTTAGATGAGCTTAGTGGTTCTAACCTCTTTTCAAAGATTGATCTTAAAAGTGGTTACCACCAAATAAGGATGCGGAAAGGTGATGAGTGGAAAACAACATTCAAGACTAAACAAGGCCTTTATGAGTGGTTTGTTATGCCTTTTGTCTTGACAATGCACCAAGTACTTTTATGAGGTTAATGAATCATGTTCTTAGGCCATTCTTGGGAAAGTTCTGTGTGGTTTACTTTGATGATATACTAATCTATAGTAAATCAATGGAAGAACATGTTCAACATTTGAGGTCAGCCTTGATTGTTTTAAGGAAGGAGAAGTTGTTCGCTAACTTGCAAAAAAAATACTTTTTGTTCTGACAAAGTTGTGTTTTGGGTTTTATTGTGAGTTCCGAAGGATTGGAGGTTGACAAAGAAATGGTTAAAGGCATTGAAGAGTGACCACGACCAGCAAGCATTCCTCAAGTAAGGAGCTTCCATGGACTTGCATGCTTTTATATGAAATTTTTTCCAAACTTCAGCACTATAGCTGCCCCATTGACAAGTGTTGTCAAGAAGAATTCTAACTTCTTTTGGGGCAAGATCAAGAGAAATCCTTTAATGCTATTAAAGATTGTTTAATTCATGCCCCTTTACTTCTCCTACCTGATTTTAACAAAACGTTTGAAATTGAATGTGATGCATCAGGTGTAGGAATTGGAGCGGTCTTATCTCAAGGAGGACGTCCTATAGCCTACTCTTTAGCTCATCACAACTACTCTTTAGGTATGAAATTAAGATAAAGGCAAACTACAAAACCCTGAACACATTGAGTAGAGTCATCTCGTGAAGACTTTCATTCACTCATGCTAATTTGTCTGTTACTTCCAAAAATTTTAGATTCATGGACTTTGATAGCAACGGAGTGTCCTTGGCACATGATTCTTCCTAGAGCCTATTTCGAGCACCTCTAGGGGAAAACATCATATGTTTCTTTGTTCATGCAGTGACAGTGCTTTTCTTTTTCTGTTTGTTGTCTGTCGCGGCAGCTTCCTGCAACCATGTTAGAATTTTACAAATAATTCAAGCATGCAGTGTTTATTAGAAATTCACTCAAATTCAGCAAGTAACAGTAGTGTTTTTGATTTTTGGAAATTATAGAAAAATTCTAAGAAGTCTTCATGCTTTCTCCCAAAATCAAGTTCTTTTTTATTATGGTGCGAAAAATTTAAAACCGGCTATCCTATCATAGGCATTAGTTCTAACAAAAATTTTCTTTTGATTAATTTTGAGGCAAGTACATCTGCAACCTATATGATCTAAATATGCCTAAATAATAAATGAGTGCTAATATGTAACACCCCTTTCCCGGTTTAGGAGCAGAGAGTGTTACCAAACTAAGCTGAACCGAATAGGTCAAAATTTCAAGGAAATTAAAAACTTTTTTTCTATCCCTATTAATCCAGTTGAATCATTTGACATACCTAATAGCTTATATTAATTTACAAGGACACCTTTCATTTGTATATTATAAATTTAGCTACCGCGATTACCTATTTCATCTTGTTCATATTAACTTATTTAATTATTGCATGTTTAGACTACTTATACTTAATGCATATTACGAACTTGCAAGGTTAAACTTATTCATTATTCCATTCATGTCACTAACCTTTAGGGTTCCTAATAGTACTAAGTACTAACTTGCCAAACCAATTATATATCACGATTTTTATTCATGTGACTTATACGTCAAATCGAATTACCATTGTAATCACATATCATTCGAAAGCCACTAAGAAACTAAATCCATGTCTAGACATTATCTAGTATAAGGCCGGTTATGACATTATTTTCATATACCAAACCAAAACATGCATACATAACCTTTTGGCTTACTATATTTATATCCAAATCTTAACCATATAATCTCATGCATTTAAGCAATCATTTCTAACTAAGTTAATCCAAATCATACAAGATCTATCTAAGCATAACCAAGGTTATCATATGTTCGCTTAGAGATTAAACAAAACCATTAGATAATTAAGTTTACTTGCCATGGCTTAGCTAATCTTAACAACAAACCAAAGTTAACCAACTTATACAAAACGTTCCAAAATGCCAAAATGCATACTAGTATATGTACATCTATGCCACCCTTAGGAGGTGCTAACAAAATCGAAACATCATACATTGTTTCTTGCTTGTGCCAAGCTAGCTAGATCAACCTTGAGATGGCTCAAAATCCTATATACCTGAAATTTTGGGAAGAAGACAAAGCGAGTGATAAGTACATAGTGTACTTAGTGAGGTAGCACCTAGAGCTAACCAATTAATTTCATACACACACCAAAATACTACTTAGCAGAATGGCATGGATCAATTAACCTCAATTAGCCAATAATTGAATCAGCATGCTTAACTCAAGTATATATTTTTACATCTAAGTCATGGCAACCAAATTAATTGAATGTATATTCATTCATACATATTACTCTTAAAGCATGATAATCAATCCAATTCAGGCTTAATTCAAACTATCCTATATCACACAAGCATGCATAACTAAAACAAAAGCACATATGTTTATGCACTAACTAGTACATTTCGAATGCATAGTTCATTTAACCAATTTTCATATTAATGTATTCATTGAGCTATGCTAAGATCAAATGTTATCATAACAATTTTCATATACTAAAACTCATAATAGCCATATCGTAATCGAATGCTCCCTTAGCAACTTATCAAACAAATGATATCATAGTAACTTTTAATTTCCAATGCTCTTTAAGCTATATTATATCAAATGCAATTCTTATTAACCAATTGCATACACAAATGCTTTTGATGCATTAGGTTCATATTAACCATTATTTACCATTTATTGCCTCGGTGCTAGTTAGACTAGGTAAACAAGTCAACAAAAGGTACACTAAGTACCTAACAAAAGTACCACAAAGGTACTAACAAAAGATACCCAAGGTATCTAACTAAGGTGCACAAAAAACCATCCAAAAGTACACGAAGTACTGAACAAAGTACCGAAGTATTGGGCAAAAGTACACGAAGTACTAACAAGACGAGCTCAGGCTCTAGGCATGCCTTACTACCTATGACCAACTATCAACCAAGGCTTCATTTATTTCTCATTAGCAATCGAATTCGTTTGTTAGGCTTTCAATTCATACTAGCCATGTTTCATGTCACAAGGTCAAGCATTCATAACATGCTATCAAACAAGGTCATTTATATTATCACATACATATCACATGCATGATTCACATACCTGACACTCCACAGCAGCGTGCCAAAACTTACCTCGGCATTACCAAGCCATGCACATGAACTAGTATGGTCCTAGAATTCTAGTAATCAATTCATGGCATCACACAAGTTATCAACCAAAATTATCCTTCTTCCCTTATTACCAAATATGATTTTAGTCCATTTACATGACAAATATTTAATTCAAGGCTGGTTAGGACCTAGGTCCTGACCCTAAGGGAGGCTACACTCACTATACTCCAAGCTGTCCCACTAAGGGTTGTGGATGACAACTCCTTTGCTCTTTCTTTTTGATTGCTCTAGCAGCCTTTCTTCCTCGAAATCATCCACTTTCACATCCTCTAAAAATTTACACACACATAGCCATCAATTAGAATGCATACAATCAATCCATTTATTCATCTATATGCCATACAAATGCAAAATCCAAAACTGTCCCATAACAGGCAGTTTATCGACCCTTTACTAAAATTTACATATCTTTTAATCCGTAAGTCGGTTTTTCAATTATCTTATACCGTTGGACAGCTAATGAGACCCTCTATTTAACCATAATGGGTTTACATTTTATTATTTCACCATTTAATACAGTTTTTTAACTAAAGACAGCCCTATTTTCATTTTCGGACAGCCTTGACCTATTGAATTGATCTATTTTCAGATTTTTCTCTATAACTCCAAATTGAGTTTCGTTTTTTCCCAAGTCTTCTAGACATGTGAAAGTTTAATCATACAAATTTTCAGCTCAAATTACCAACCACATTAGTCTCGGTAGCCATTTAAAGTGGCTGTTCCAGAACTGAAAATTCTGGACAGCATGTTCTAGCTTAATTCACTAATTTTCTTAGGGACCAATTCACCTACAAATGTATATAAACATCACACCACATTTATAATTAGTGTCTTAACTTAATATACACTTAATGACATAACCAATTACCAAGTTTCACCTATCCACTTCAGCTCACAACTCTAGTATAGCCAAAACAGTTTTGGTTTAGTGCTCAATCACACATTGCTAATTCAATTTGGTCCCAAACATATACTTATGAATTTTTCAGCATCTTACACACATAACTAGCATCATTTAATCCATTTTACAGCAGCCATTTACATGCTTACACATTAATTATCCATTGACACATTTTACACTTCTAAATTTTCACTATCATAACCTCAACATGCATGTTTATGTTCTAACAATTTGGCAGCACATTCAACCTAAAATCAACATATATCATGCATTATTAAAAGAGCATAATCATACATTACCTTCTTAACAAGACCATGCAAAAACTCCCCCAAAACTTGAGCCAAAACAGTCCTAAACTCAAGCTCTCTCTCTATTTTCGGCTAAGAGAAGAGAATGGTGACAGCTTCCCCAAACTCTTAGCTTTCACTCAAATTTCTCCATTTCCTAAGGATTTAGACTCACTAATCTCATGAAACAAAGGAACAAAAGTGAGCTCTCTAAGCTTTCTTGCAAAAATCAGCTATGGAGACTAAGTGAAGATGAAACACATTTTCTCTTTCCTCTAAGAGAAGATGATAAGGTTGAAATCTCATTATTATGAATCCCATTGGTGGAGAATTGCCACCTCAATTCCCACTTATCATCTCTTAAAAGTTTAGCATGCAAACACCAAACTTTGCCTTGTTTTTATTTAAGTCATCTTAATTGTGCCAATCACTTTCTTTTTACTTCAATTTAAGTCCAAACTTTTAATTTAATTTATTAAGTATCAATTACTTATCAATTGAGCTACCTCACTTCATTTTATTACAATTTAATCCCAGTCTCCCTAGATTAAAAGATTAATTTCACCTTACTAAATTAATTATCCATGTCACATATACGAATTCCTCTTAATCTTAATGGCATGTGTCATCAAATTGGAAATGGCTTAATTGAAATCATCCTAGGCCCGTTTTAGGGTGTTACATAATCCCCCCAACTCGAGATAGGCATTGCTCTCAATGCACAAAATAAAATAAATAGAAAAATAAAAGACAAGAAATAAAATAGAAAAACAAGAAATGAAAAGACAAGAAAACAACGCTAGAAGTTTTTTGATGGTTAAGATGATGCTGGAGTCTTTGAGGCAGAGGAGGAAGATGATGATTGGATGACCAGACGGCGGATGGCAAAGGTCCGGGCGGCAGGCTTGGCAGGTGAAATCTTTGATGTGCGCGGCGGCTGGACTTTCTTGGGCGTAGGGCGAGGAGCTTCAATGTGGACCGGTTCAGTTTCTGAGTCGTCATCCTCCGACGCTAGTTCGGCCGAGATTATATTCCGCTTCCTTTTCCTGCTTGGTTCTGCCATGGGTGCTGGTGATGGCTCTACTATTGTTGTTGGTTCCCTAGTTGCTATCGTCTGCTGCCCAGAATCCTTGGATGAGGAGGTGTATGCCACTGTTGCCGCTGTGAGGGCTAGAGAGAATTGTTGGTGATGTCGGCTAGAGTGTCAGCCATCGTGTGAGAGGAGGAGGTGGCGGAGTAAGACGGGTAGCATGCGGAAGAAGGCATCTGGCGGCGAAAAGCGGCGTGACGGGCAACAGCTTCTAGTGGTGTAGCCTCTCTTGGTTCTACTGCGGCGGCCAAGTCTTCTGGAAGTCTGGGCAGTGAGGGGCTGTTGTTGGGAAACTTCTGTAAAAGGTAGGTCACAAAGGCCTCTTGAACTTCACCCACATATTTCATGAAGGTCAGCTGATGCCGCTCAATTCTCTTGTTGCTATCGATCAGTGTGTGGAGCAGTTGGATGACATCAGGGTTTTTGGCAGCCTCGGTACTACCTCTTGCTTTCGGGGCAGTTGTGTTATCGGTCGATGGTTGAGATGGTGTGATCGGCTTTGTTTTAGGCGTCTGCATCATCTGAAGCATGATTTTTCTGGTCCAGCCCTCATTTGATGGTGTCAGCACATCTTTGAAGTCAGAAGGGACGTTGAAATTCGTGCATAGTCCAGTGATGAGTGAGGGGAAGTAGAGTCTGCCCTTCGACTTCCGGTAGCAGCCGTATATCTTCTTGCAGATTATATCTCCCATGTTGATCGGCCGGTTGTTCATGATAGAATGGATCAAGGCGAGATGGGAGAGGTTATCGCCCTTCATTCTGTCGTAGTCATCTGCTGTCAATGTCTGCCGCCATTCCTCATGAGGGTTATCATCCATCTCCAGCCCATAGAATCTGTTGATGGCGGCAACATTGAGTTTTACTGCCTTGCCTCTGACAAAAACAAATGGAACTTCTGGGAGGGGTTGGTGGGCGTAGAACTCTCGGACGAGGGTGATGTTAGCCACCTCGGGATGCTTTGCAAAGATCTCCCATCCTTGGCTATGTATCTTCTCGAAGAGGGTGGGCTCGAGACATAAGTCTCTCGTTTGTTGCGAGTAGTGAAACACTTGCTCTTACCAAACTGATCGGTTGGCGAATTGCGTCTTGTGCCTTTTTTGGTCCAATTCGGAGAAGAAATGCTGGAAAGAGGGTTTGGATTGTGATGATTCCATGGTAGTGATACGATTGTAATCTGAAAGGAAACTGAAAATAGAACATATTAAGAAAGCAAGTGGACGCAGAATAGGTTAAACAAGGAGATAAAGTGAAGAGAATGAATGAAATAGTGAGGTATATATAGGGGTTGCCGAGAGATGTCGTGGCGGCATTAAATTCCAACGGGCAGATTTTTGCGGCGCGTGTTACGGGATTAAATGCTCGTTACGCTATAGCCGTTGGCGACTAGCTGTTAGCGATATTCTAGTCGTTACGTATTTTGTCGTTGGGCTGCCTTCAGGTGTTTCGACGGCATGGTGGGCAGGCTCCTTGTTGGGCCTTCTTCTTGGTCCCGCTTATTTATTCTTAAACCTGAAATAAAAATATTTAACTAACAAAAACTTAAAATATGAAAAATAAAAATGTGAAAAATAATAAATTAAAATCTAATCCTAAATAAAATAAAGATGTGAAAAATAAAAATCTTAAAAATTTTGTTACTCTAGGAGTGCATTGGTATGCATCTCCTAAAGTAACTACTCCCTTATCGGTTTGAGCTTAAAAGGGTCGTTTCTGATACTTCTTGTAATCCACCCGGACCCTCCATCGAGTGATTATTCTCAAGGTGGAGGAGTCATTCTTCCACATTCCCTTGTAGTCCATGTGAACCTTTCTCCTTGCTTTTATACGTGAAGGCATGAACATGTGATTATGAAAAATTATATCGCTATCTAACCATGTACTTACCTCATCTTTGTCGGGGTTCGTTATGGTTGAAAGTTGCTTTTTCTACCGAGGCAGCTGCTGCAACAACCAGTTGTTACGACAGTCTTCTATCGTGATGCTATGCAGGTCAATGGAAAACTCAATTTTCGAAAAAGATTCATGACTCCCAACACCATTTTCTTTATATCCCTCAAAAATCTCCATTGATAGAGATTTTGATGGCTTTAAATCTGCCAGCATCGACTCCTCTCGATATATATATATATATAGTCCATAGTTGCCGAGGCTTCTATCGAGGCGGGCATCGTTGTCGAGGCTTCTATCGTGGTGGGCCTATTTGCTGAAGCATGTGATGTTGTCGTGGATTCATCAATTCCTTTGTCGGCTTCACTAGGTGTTGTTGTGGCATTGCTTTGTTCAAGTATTGTCCTTTCACTGCTCAGTTCATCTCTTGGGCAAGATTCTAGGTAGTTGCCAAAATAGCTATCAATCTTGCTATTTGGACAGTGTTTTTCATCCTCTTGGCTTGGAGGTTCTAATTGTTCCTCACACATCCGAGATCTTTCTTCACGTTGCTCTTCGTCCTCTTATACTAGGACATCAATATCCCTCAGACTTAATTGTTGGGGATCACTAGTTGTTGAGGCAGAAATTGCTGAGACATCGTGTTCAGGTTCATCTATGGAATTAATGAGGACTGCATTGCTCAGAAGTGCATCCATCTTAGGGATGTTGGCGTCCATAGTAGTTGACACTTTATGCGTGAGTGTGAGGAAAGTTTGAAGTGTGTCATCCAAGGATCTTGATTGCTTTTGAGGAAAACTTTATTGCCAGGGCATGTCGATTTCTCCAGCAAAATTGTTATGGTAAAATTTTTTTTGAGATTCTTGATTATACCATGAAAAATCTTGCTGCTACGGTGGCAACTGTGGCAACGGCATCTGCTGTTCGTATTTAGACATCCACTCCCGAGTGGTTTTTCTCAACATGTCTGCTGCAAAAAGATGAGGGCAACTTTCGAATGCATGATTGCCTTCACAATAATCGCAAGAACTTTCCCACTTGTTGATGCCCTTGACTTGTAGTGCACCTGAATATTCTTTTTTTCGAATAATAAAAAACTTAAATTACATGGAATAAAATAAATGTGCAGAAAAATAAAAACGAATTTTCTGTTGCCAATCCCCGGCAACGGTGCCAAAAACTTGTAGAGTGATTAGGTGTTCTCTAAATATGAGAACAAGTGCACACTCTTGTCAAGATGTAATATAAAAGATATTGTCTCCCACGAGGGTTGAACAACTAACTCGGATATAAATTTCTGCACAAAGAATATTTAAACGCACAAGTAAATTTCAGTTGGTTTAAAAGAAAAGTAAATAAACACAAGTAAATTAAGAGAAGAGATCATATTGATGGAATGGGTCAGGTTATGCTGCTTCGTAGTGTGAAACTGCGTTGAATAGTGTTGGGTTATTCGGTGCTCGATTCTTTCAACAGTTCTTGCTCATCAAGTTGTGGAGAAGTGGAATTTTGGGTGGATGTGGTGTGGAAGCTTAAAAGATAAATGACATAATGATTTATAGTGGTTCAACCTTCTAACAAAGGTCTACATCCACTACCTTAGCTTCCCACTAAGGATTTTCAATCAATCCACTATTGATTCGCCCCATTTTCTAGGCTTAAGAGGAAACCCTTACAAACTGATCAAACTTTCTACCCAAAGCTTTGATCAAACCCTCTTTACAAAGAGATAAAGATAAGAAAACTAAAATCCCTCTAATAGGTATTTGTTTGCACAATTAAGCTCTCACGCAATCCTAAAACACTTGAGAAAATCTAACAATTTTGGCTCACTAATGTTTGTCTATACAAGGAATTGACAATTAAGTACTAAGACACATTTTGATCGTATGTTGTATTGCAATTGAAGCATTAACCATTCCTAGATGCTTGGAGGTCCCTTTTATACTCCTCTTTGAGTTTGTAGTCGTTACTAGTCGTTGGGGTTGAATTGGAGCCGTTAGAGGCTTCATTTCCCATCATAAATGCAGTTTTGCAGCTCCCCATTTCGAAAAAAATCTTGAAATAGAAAGAGTCGTTGCAGCACCCGTATCGAAACGCCCTTGGCCGTATCGAAACAGTGTATCAAAACACTTGTCCATGTATCGAAACGCTCTGCATTTATAAGGTAGTTGGGAAATAGTCGTTGTGGGGTTTATGACCGTTAAGGTCGATGCCACATAGGCGTATCGAAACGGAAAAGGCCATATCGAAACGCTATGCAAAATCTCACCCAGATTAAAGCTCGTTTTGAAACGTTTTGCCACTGTAAAGACTCGTATCGAAACGTCTAGGGGCGTTTCGAAACGCTTGGATGGTTTTGTTGAATTTGGATTTAAAAACACTTAAAACCCTTTTGAAATATCCCATAAATATAGTTTCAATTTGTTTGGACTTTAGAAATGGTTTTTAATTCTTTTTAACTTTGTCCAAAACTATTTTTCAATTATTATATCAAAACATTAGTTCTACAATCTCCCCTTTTTGATATAATAAAACCAACTTGAAAAATTGTTTGGGATTCTCCCTCTTTAAGTTTAAAAATATGAATAAGAGATGAGAAATATAAAATAAAGTAAAGCTCCCCCTTATTCATTTGAAAATGCAATTTTTCAAACCAAACTCCCCCTTTTTGTTATATCAAAAAGAATTCAAAAGACATTAAGTTCAAAATAACTTAGGAGGTTTGAAAAAATGACAAAAATTTAGAATTTTGGTTTTAAAATGGCTCCCCTTACTCAAAGCATCATCAAAATGTTAGTCCAACATATGTCATAATCTAGTTAAAAAATAAATCAAATTAAACAAATAAAGCAACTAGAATTTTACCACACTTGAACACAAGGGAGGATGTGAAGTCTTCCTTCTTCAAGTGTCTTTCTTTGTGTACATGGAGCTCCTTCTCAATGTTTGACTTGTTGATCACTCTCCATCACACCTAGAAAAAGACAATCAAGTAATTTTCGGTATCCAAATTGCTTTGGATCCATAGACGTTAGAAGCAAAAAATTTAGTCCTCTTAGGAATCTATTTTTCAATTTCATCCTTTTTAGTTGAAGTACTTAGTCCTTTTGGGACCCAAATACTTCTAAAACATTTAACGTTCACAAATCTAGGGGCACTAGATTGTCTTACATAAAAGTTTGATTTTCCAAAATTATTATTCTTTTCAAGCTCTTTGGAAATCAAATATTTTTCTTCTTGAACTTTATGAAGCAAATTTTGTAAATCAAAACATTTTTGTTCAAACTCTTCGAGTTTTGCTTCAAGTTCAAGTTTGCTTTTAGAAATCAAATCATTTTGAATTGGAGCTGTTGGAGACTACATTTCTCACCATAAATGCAGTTCTCCAGCTCCCTGTTTCGAAACACTCGACCCCGTTTTGAAACACTCTTGAAATAGAAAGAGTTGTTGCAGCACCCGTATTGAAACGCCCTTGGTCGTATCGATACGGCGTATCGAAACACTTGTCCCCGTATCGAAACGCTCTGCATTTAAAAGGTAGTTGGGAAATAGTCGTTGGGGGGTTTGTGACCATTGAGGTCGATGCCACATATGCGTATCGAAACAGAAGAGGCCATATCAAAACGCTATGCAAAATCTCACCCAGATTAAAGTCCGTTTCGAAACCTGTTTCGAAACATTTTGCCATTGTAAAGACTCGTATCGAAACACCTAGGGGCGTTTCGAAACGCTTGGATGGTTTTGTTGAATTTGGCTTTGAAAACACTTAAAATCCTTTTGAAATATCCCATAAATATAGTTTCAAGTTGTTTGGACTTTAGAAATGGTTTTGAATTCTTTTCAAACTTTGTCCAAAACTATTTTTCAATTATTATATCAAAACATTAGTTCTACAAATAGGTTAAGTTGTATTGGGCTGCCAAACTTTGCTGCCTCGGCGGAAGATGGCAGATTGGTGCTTCGACGCTTTCGCTGCCTCGGCAGGTGGAACAGACGATTGGCTCGGCAGCAAACTTGGCAAACCTTCAAGGCTCAGCAGAACGCTTCGATAATGATTCAGCTTATGTCTAAGTCAGAATATTATTGATGCCCGCTACAGATAATACTCATCGGCGTGAATCTTGCAATGAACAACAACCTTTGGTCCGTCCTCTTTTAGCCTCCTTAAACCCTATCCTATATCTAGGCTGGATTGATCAACACCTGGTATTGATGAGATCGTGCTTACTTCTTTCGTGAGTTTGACTCTCTCGATGCCAAACAAATGGATTGCTCACAATCGATCTTTCGAACTCAATTGAAAATAATGAAAAACATGAAATAAGCAAACCTTGAATCTATTGCAAAAAAAACTTAAACCTAAACAACCGTTCTCACAACTACTTTACAACATAACCCAAACCCTAGATAATTTAGAACATAGTGGCGGCAAGAAAACACAAGAGAAACTAAACTATGTCAAGATGTTGAGATTGTAAGATACAAGGTAAGGTCGGGTATCTATAAGGCATGTTCTAGGTTAAGTCCTCCTTGGAGTAGAAGTCTTCTTTATGATAAAGTAACTTTTGCATTAAATGCATCCTTAAATTTTGACTTCTTTGACTTGAATTTGGACTCCTCTTGTTGTTACCTTGTGCCACAAGCAAGCCTTGATCTTCTCCTTTAGCGGCTATGTCCGCTGTTTCCGACATCACTAAATTGCGTGGATGGATTCGTTGGACTCAGAAAATTGTGTTCTCCCAATCGCACTCTATTTTTCCAATTCCTCAAGTTGCTGCCTCGGGCGACATTTATGGAGGTGGTAGCTACTTGGCAGCATCTCTCTCTGTGATGAACTGCTTTAGTACAGCTCCTTGGTCTGCTGCCTCAGCATCAGCTCCTCTAATTTCTCCTCCTCCTCCTGACAACTTCTAGCACCTGAAATGTAAACTAAACTAAAACGGTATCTTTTCTCACCAAATTAAAGATATTTAATAAAAATAAGGCAAAGCAAAGAATACTGTGAATAATGCATGCATGCACCTAAATATGCCAAAAATGCACTTAAGAACAGCAATAATATGAGATTGAATGCATACAAAATATACGACTTATGAGCACTTTACATTAATTTTATGAATATTTTGTGTTTTTTAAAATAATATATTTATATTATAAATTATATATAAAAATATAAAAAATATATTTTTATTCAAATTATATAAACTTATCCATTTGGTTCAACCAAATTATATAAAAAAATACTATAAATAATTTTAATATATAAATAATATAAAATGTATTATTTACGCATATATCAATAAAAATATATTGTTTTTATACATTGTTTTAAAAAAACCAAAAATATTTATAAAAAATAATATATTTATATTATAAATAATACATATAAAAGCATAAACCTCAAACCCTTATGGTTTAAGTTTTACGCTTTGTAGTTTAAGGTTTTGGATTTAAGGTTTAGAGTTTTTATATATTATTTTTATGAATATTTTAGGTGTTTTTTTTAAATAATAATTTATATTATAAATATTATATATAAAAATAAAAACAATACACTTTTATTTATGAATTTATATTGTTATATATACAAATAATATATTTTATATTATTTATATATTTATAGTATTATTTATTTAATAAAATAATTTGAATTAATCTCAAGTAGTTTGAGATATATAATATTTATGGTAAAACATTATATAATGTTATGATGTCTTGTTCGTTTAGTGGCTTAGCTTTTCTTTCTAAAGGTCCTGGGCTCAAAACCTCCCAAGCGCATGGTCTTAATCTTTCTCTTCCATCAAAACAATGTCATTTTGGTTTAAATTAGACTTCAAAACAGTCTTACCAAAACGACGTCGTTTTGGCTTAACGGAATGTTAATAATTAACGGCGGAATGGTATCTTCGAGTCATATATTAAAATTTAGTGTTAATTTTAAACTTTTTTAAAAATTTAGTGATATTTTTGAATCATGAGCTGTAGTTGAGTGGTACGTGATATAGTTTACCCTCAAAATGTTGATCGGTGGGATTAGAGGTGGCAATCGGGTCATTCGGTTCGGGTTCGGTTCGAGTCGTTTCGGTTTGGGTCATTTCGGGTCTATCTAGAATCGGTTTAGATTCGGTTCGGGTCGGTTCGGTTCGGGTTTGGGTCTAATTCGAGTCTGTGATGAGTCGGATTCGGTTCGGGTATTGAATCGGGTCAAAATCGGATCGGTTGTTTTCGGGTCGGGTCAATATCGAATCGGTCGCTTTCGGTTCGGGTCAAAATCGGGTCGTTCGGGTCGCTTTCGGTTCGGGTCAATTTCGGGTCGGGTCAACATTTAAATTTTCGGGTCAATTTGATTTGAGTTGGGTTAAAGGTTTGAGGTTTAGTATTTATGGTTTAGTTTAGAGTTATTGGTGTATGAGATTAATTCTGATTCAACTTGTCAATCTATGCATTTGAATTTGATTAAATATTTAAATCAAAGCTTCATGTATCCATATAATTTTTTTTGTATAACTATATTGAATCAAAGTTTATAATAATAATAATAATAATAATAATAATAATGTCTGAAATGAATTAATTTATTAAACTTAGGATCTAATTGAACTAACTAAAATCTAAAAGCTTAAATCACGGACATAATTAAAATAATTTTAAAACTAAATGTGAAATTTCAATTAAATTAATCTAAACTGAAACTCAATTAAATCAAGAAAAATAGAAAGACAATTGGTAAAAATAGAGAGGGAAAAAACAAAATTTTAGAGGGAAATAAGCTACCAATTTTTTAAGCTAGATTGAAAAAAGAAAAAGAAAAAGACATTTGGAAAAAATAGAGAGAGAAAAGACAAAATTTTGGAGGGAAATAAGCCACCAATTTTTTAAGCTAGAGATTAATTACTTTTTAGGTCATGTTGCATTTAAAATGTTACATTTTAGTCAACTTTAAGTTTTAATTTAATTGAATTTAGTCACAAGTATTCCCACGGTTTAGACTTCAGATATAGAAATCCCCTCCCCGTAGTGATATTTAGTCTTTAAAAATTTACTTTTAGTTGAAATTGACTAATCTTTGTAATTTAGTCTATTAATTTAATATATTGATATTTTCGTTCATTTTAATTTCAAAGATTTAATTTTTAGCCAAAATTGACCCCTATTTATTTATATGGTATAATTACAAAATTGATCATTGGACTCTCAAATTTCTCCACTTCCAAATTGTCAATTTAGTCTACAATTTCAATTTTATGCTATATTTTATGATGAAATTATAAAATTGGTCACCAAGATCTCAAATTTCTATACATCATTTTATTATTTATTATATTGTTAACAATAGATATTCGGATTAAAATCGGGTCAAAATCGAGTTAAAATCGGGTCGATATTCGGTTCAGCTTTCGGTTTAGCTTTCGGTTCGGGTAGCATTCGGTTCGGGTCCATTCGGTTCGGGTCTATTCGGTTCGGGTCTATTTCGGTTCGGGTCCATTTCGGTTCAACAAAAAATTTCGGTTCGGTTCGATTCGGGTCGGTTCGGTTCGGGTTTCGGGTCAACTTCGAATCATCATGTTCGAGTCAAAATCAAGTTTTAATTCGATTAATTCGGTTCGGGTTTCGGGTCTCGGGTCAAGTTTGCCAGGTCTAGGTGGGATACAAGACTCGAAGGACAAGAGTTTGAACAAAGATATCGATCAATAAGACAAGGTTCCCGTTCCACGCGTTATGCATTGGTTTGCAAAAGTGTTACATGCAAAGAAACCTCAAGGGTACAATGAAGTCAAACTACTATTTACTTTTTGCATCAACAAAAATAGTTTATTAAGCACTGAGTGGAGTACAACAAGAATAACAATTTTTATAACGAATTTCTAGAAGATGTAGAACAAAATGAGTTTTGTTCTGAGGATTCTTATGTGTTTTGGAAAATGAAATTTGGTTCTTATTTATAGGACTTATAACATCTCTTTGCACAAGCAAAATTATCTATATAAAAGTTTAAAATGGGAAACAATAGTCTGTATTTTTTCTATGCCCTTTTTATACTTCAACCTTAAATAAATTAAATTTTAACCCTATATTTTAACCCTATATTTTAAATTATAAACTTTAAATTACATTTTAACCCTATTTATTAACCTTAAACTTTAAGCTTAATTATTTAATGTGAAGCATAAATAAAAACACTAAAAAACTAAAAATTCATATTCTAAAAATGTGGTCATGTATAGTAGTAATAGTCACAATTATTTGAAATACGCATCTATTTGAATAGTTACACTTCTTAGTCAAAAGATAATTTTTTTGTTCATAGTCAAAAGATAAAATTTTATAAATCAAGAGACGTCACTTTTAATCCACTGATCATAGTTTTTGGATTATTCACAATCTTCTATCTATAACAACAAAAACATTAAATATTTTGAAAATAGTCCAACAGTTTGTGTTTTTTTGTTTAACCTTTTCTACTTATACCCTCAAAAAAAAGTAGTCTCTAGTATAAACTTTGTGTACAAGTATCTATAGGAGCTACTATATATTATATATGAGTAGGGATGGAGCTATTTGTGGTCATTTATAAATATTTTTTAAAATTGTACTTCACCGCTCCCAATTTTTTAACGGCTGATTTGAAAGAATATTTTCTTTTAAAAAATTTATTGAAAAATATTTTCTTTCAGTTTACGTAAGACAAACTCGCGTTTAGTCAAAACGAGTTTTAAACTTGCGCTTAGCTAAAAGCAAGTTCTGTGTAAATAAAAACTAGGTAAATTAATTTTTTTGATTTTTTACCTAATCACTCAACCCATAACTCACGTTTAGCTAAAAGCGAGTTTGCCTTACGTGGACTGAAAGGATTGTATTTTTCTATATAACCATTAATGAGGGTATTTTTCCAATTAATTCCCGAAAATAAAATATTCTTTCAAATCAGCTTTTTTTTACCTTTGTTCTTATATATAATATTTTTTTAAAATAAATTATTTATGAATTTATTTCACTTTCAAATATTTATATTTTACCCCAACTTCAAATATTTATATTTGTTATCATCTATAGATTGAACCATATAAGGTGGCAAATTAAAGTACTTCAATAATACTTCAATTGACCACAAAGTTGAAGAGCTTTAAATCAATGAATTCCCTAAAGCTGTTATATCTTGAACCACATCCACACGGAACATTGTGCTGACATGCAATAGCACAAATGGGTGTATGAAAATGCATATCGTTCATCACTTCATCATCTGAGACAAGTTGTTCAAGTTACTAGGCATGAAACAATCATCATAAATAAACATAGTGAAGGAAAATAATTCACCATGATACCAAGAATATGAACAAAAGAAAGCAACAATACATGTAACTAAAACGAGATTATTAATTTTATTATAAGGGTTTCCTCTCTAACATGTACCTCAACACCTCCCGTTCCATTTACAGCATGCTGACATGATCCTGGTCTGGTGCATAGTGTTGCAGTATTCCTCCATATTCTGAAGCAAAAGGAGGGCAAACCAGATCAGAGCTTGTACCATTGACAATGTCATCCCCATGTAAGAATTCCATTCCATCTGATCTCTGTGGGTTCCCATATCCTATTTCCAGCTGATTTTGTAATGAAAAGCTGCTTTGTCCTCCAAGCATGTGCTGCATATTTGCTCCATCTAAACTACAGCGGTGGGAGTTCAAGGCATCCATTGGAATCTCCGGCGAGTAAGGGTTTTGATTGAAGAAGCTATTTACTGTACGAGATTGTAGCTTGTTGCCAAGAAGTTTCTTCTTAAGCCTTGTGTTCCAATAGTTCTTTATATCATTATCAGTCCTCCCCGGCAATTGGGCGGCAATAACAGACCACCTACAAAAACCATGCATAGTTTTAGTGATTCTTTTACTCCTTTTTGAATGAATCATTTGATTTAGGATACATATATACCTGCTCCCAATACTAACGTAGAGACTGCAGATAATTTCATCTTCTTCCGCAGAGAAACCTCCATGTTTGATATTTGGGCGGAGATAGTTCAACCATCTGAGACGACAGCTCTTCCCACATCTCTTGAGACCTACGATAAACAAAATATACTAAATGGAATTCAAAGAGAGAATATATAGGTAGTGGAATATATGATTGTTTAACTTGAACTATATAGTATAGGTTACCAATTTTCTGGGGCAAAGAGACCCAGTTTCCACCAGTGCCATGTTGCTGAATATAAGCCTTGAGCTTGGCATCTTCTTCAGGTGACCAGGGGCCTCTCTTCACGTTAGCTTTGTCACAGCAAGGTGCTCTTCCCATGCTTCTTCTGTTCTTAGTGTTCCCTTTGATCTATTCTCTCTCTTTCCACTGAAACAAGAATTATAGGAGAGAGAGGGAGAAGGGGTTAATAATATAAAGCTGGGAAAAAGGATAAACATGTTTCTAAGAAGATTCATAGGCATAGCATATGTATATTATACATATAATATTATAATATACATGTGGTTTTCAAAAAGATTATTGCATAAAGAGGAGAAAGAATCGGTATAAAAAATTTAAAAAATGGAATTGACAGACCAATAATTAATAGTATTTAATTTCGTAAGGGGCTGCTGTCTTTATTGGAACTATTATGTCCAATTCCAATTAAATGATAGTATATATTATAGGCATAGCCATTGAGTGGAATATTACGTCCGTTTACACATATGATTGCTAATATGTACACACGAAATTAATCTACTTTTATTAATTATTACATGTTATTTTTATTGGATAAGCAATCCGAGTGACCACTTAATTATTGGATCCAAAATGTTTTGATAAATTTAAAACTTGACCACCTAAATATTTAATTGGACTTATTTTGACCACCAGCCGTTAAAATCTAACGGAAGAGTGATGTGGCTGTTAATAAAACTTTGTATAATTATACATTCGATCCTTGTTAGTTACATATTCTATCAATTTGATCATAATTTTAATTTAATTAAATAAATTAATCATTCAATTATCGCTCCGAACAAGAAGACTTAAACTTCGCTTGCCAAGATATATGGCAAGGCAATGTTGGACATTTAGCTCCCTAACAATTTATTTTATTCCAACTACTCAAGTCGTTATGAGGAGCCTTCCTTTGAACTGTTGTCTTCCTCGTGTTCTTAGGCTCTAAAGTTAACCCAGAGCCTTGATTTGATATTTAAAAACTTGGTGCTATCTGTCGGATGAATGGCTTTGGGAGGAACGATATTACAATGATAACTGACATCATATCCCAACTTTGATTTGTCTGTGAATGCCACAGAGGTACTGAGGTAGTTAGATCAGGTAACTTTGAAGGTAAAATAATGCACAGTGGAAAGAAACATCATTTGATTGGAATGGAACAAACAACAAACTCAACATTTGAACACACAGTAGATCAGTTATTCAGATGATAAGGAGTGTTGCAGCCAGCTTATAACTCAATTCTTATGGATATAGAGGACAGACAAGAAAACAAAAATATGTACATGTTTCTCTTCATTAGGATTTCAAGCTCCACAAAAAGGAACTAACCCGTACTCCTGTACTTTTGATGCATTTCCTGCCAAAAGAAAATTATTTTTCCTCAAATTGGAGCACAAAAATATTGGAGGGAAAAATATTGTAACGACCAATCACAGAATAATATTGTAAGGTTGGCACCATGGGAAGATTGAAATCAATAAGATAACCTTTATTTAATAAAATTAAAATTAGGATCAAATTGATAGGATATGTAACTAACATGGACCAGATGTGTACTTATACGAATTTCAATTAACAGCCACGTCACCCTTCTAATAAATTTTAACGGATAGTGGTCAAAGTAGGTCCAATTAAATAGTTGGTGGTTAAATTTTAAATTTTTGTAGTTCGGTGGTCAAAACAGGTCAGACCCAATAATTAAGTGGTCAACCAGATAATTTACCCTTTTTTTATTTAACTTTGTCGATTCAGCCCAAACTATTGAAATTAGTTGGCTTGGTAAAGCTTGGATGGTTCCGACCATGTTTCGGTCGGGAGTAGTAGCAGGGGCGGTTTAAAGGTTTACAATGCCCTTTATAGTTTATTAAAACGAGGTTTTTTAATTTATAATTTTAAAGATATATAATTTTTTAAAAAAATATTTTTATTTTAGTAAAATATATATTATGACTCCCTCTTTAAAGTTATTTTTTTTATTTTTTCTTGTAATTTATTAAACTAAAATATTTTATTTTCTTCCTGTACATGTCAACCCCCACTGAGTAGCAGAACTCAAATTGGCATTGGAGTTGGGTATACGGCTGAAAAGAAAAAGATGATGCTTTTATTTCTTCACCTTTATGTTACAATGGAAACAAACTCAAACTTTCTTTTTGCAAACAAGCAACCCATGCAATTCATAATCACAAGCTTTTGTTTTGTTTTATAGAAATAATGGATGATCCATGAAGATAGATCTTATTACCTCCTTTATTAGGTTAGTAGCATCCATTCAGAATTTATAGATCAATGGGTACAACCAGTGGGGAGTTACCCTGGTCGACCACAAAAGTTTTCATGACCTTCTTGGTGCCAGTAACGAGTTCCACAGCGTATGTCCCATGAAAGCCTCGGAATTGGAATTCTCCTTGTTCATCTACATGTCCGCGAGCATGAGACAACCACTCGTGTTTAAGGGCAAGAAATCTTTTACCAGTTTCATTAATATCGCCTTCGGCATTCACCAAATGTGCGTTGTCCCGGCTCATGAACAACTCCCAAAATCCCCACAGCACTACACCTTCCACAGCGGGATGGGCGAAAGCTTCTCTAAGCATAACTTCCAAATCTTCCCCTCTCACGTGTTCGTTAACCGAAGACACATCAAGCTCCGTAAACCAGATAGGAAGACCAAGAATGCCTAACTTATCCAGAGCTGTACACACAACTGGTCCCACAGGGCTATCAATATGTCCTTGAATTCCAATTCCTTCAACAGGTGCACCTTGCTCCTGCAAACTAAGAATGTGTTCTATATACATTTCAGGGCATGATCGGGTGTCACATCCGTCTTCAACATGATAATCATTCACAAACAGGGTGGCAGATGGATCTAGCTTATTTGCAGTCTTAAACATATTTGCTCGGATATCTTTACCCAATCTGTCTTGATAAAACGATCCATGCATCATCTCATTGTTCACATCATAGTGTCTGAACTTTCCCTTGTAACGGGTTAGAAGGTCGGTTAGACGGTTTTGAACAGCTTTCATTAAGTCATCTTTGTTCAATGCTTGAATCCATTGCTGGACCGTATCTTGTACTTCCCAAAAAATACAATGACCTCGGGTTTCTATGTTGTGGTTTTGGCACAAAGCCAGCATATCATCAGCGTCTTTGTAGTTGAGATTTCCTTGTTGCGGCTCAGTCCAATACCACTTCAATTCATTTCCAAACACTGCCCAGTTGAAATTCTTCACAAAGAAATTAACAAAATCTTCGTTGTCTAGATTCGTTCTGCTAATGCATGTCCCTATTGGGAAACTATTTTGCATTTGCACAACTTTCACGTCGGTACCCGACAAACTGCTTGAACCAGCTCCTGAGAATTTGAGGATGACATCACGCTTTCGGATCTGTATTTGAGCCAAAAGACATTTATTACTAGTAAGAAATGAGCTAGGATGTAGCCTACACTATCAGAGTGAAAATATTTGCAGTTTCTATCTGCAATCTTCCAACCATCTCGTGATAAAAGGCAACAAATTCTGTACTTATTTATCGTTAAAACAATCTCAATTTCCATTTTTCTGATTGAAGTTCTAATGTCTGCATATTTTGATAAAGTAAATACTACAGAAACTGCAAGTGAAGTACCTTATCTGTTTGATGCCTCAGATATTTGAATCTTGCCTCGCGATCAACAGGGAAAATCTGAACTCCAGCAACCATTAAATCAACACCTGCAGCTGGACCCTGGATATAAACCATAACCTTTGATGGTTGTTTCTCGATTCTAAAGGAACCACCAATTTCATGCCATCTATCATCCTTAATCTCAACTTGTCCACCATTAACCCATTGGCTATCCACACCAAGTGCAACATTCACATTTTGAGGACCATTTGATCCTGAACCAATTCGAACCCAAGCAGATACTTGGTATGTCAAGAAAAGTTTCAGCTTATCTGTGATCATCTGAGCTGGACCCATCCAAGTTTGTGTGCGGTTTTGAACATGGATATAGCGGCCACTTAAAGGTTCATAAACACCAAGGGAAGCTCTTGCCATAGGCGGGAGTATATGTGGTGAGCCTAATCCAACACTCAAATTGCAGTTGCCAAGAGGAAACCATCCATTCGTTCCATCATTTAGTTGGCTATTTGTAATTATATTAACTCCAAAATCAGGATTCTACAAAACGTAAAAACAAATCAGGAAACCATCCCATAAATGGTTATTTGTAAAATATGCATCCGGACTTGGACGTGAGTGTCAGATACAGTTTATATGCACCAAGAAAAATATGTTCAACGGTTCCAAAGTTTTCCATATGTTTTGAAAATCATACTCCATTCCAATATCCAAATATGTGGCAGACACAGTTTGAATTATAACATAGTTTCTAACTATATTAACTCCACAATGTGAATGCTTATGAGTTAAGGTTTAACTACGGGAAACAATACAGCAAAACCAAGCATCCAATATCTTCTCTAAAGATATTAAAAGCAATACCAAATTCAAAATGAAAATATTCAACTCACCTCAATAACCGGTGGAGGTGAAGGAGGTATTTTCTCAGCATGCTTTACCACTAAGGAATTGACAAGAATGTCGGTGCTTGGAGGTGGACCTTCTAAATAGATGACTACCCTTGACGGGGAACCATTTAGAAGGAACTTTCCCTGCAATTGCACCCAATCCTTGTCGGTTGCCTGCACACTTTTAGATTAAAGCAAAAAAAAAATCAACCAAAGTGTAAGGGTTCAGAGATTCTACATGAAAAAGCATTAGTACTAAGACAGTTGGAACAAATAATGAACTTACTTCGCAATTCCAATGTACTGATCGCTGCGACCTGGTGTTTGGACCCACAATGTGGCCTGTACAGTAGCAGTTGTGACATTGTTACCAAATATCCGTACTACAGCTTCTACATTATAAGCAAGCTTTCGCTGCACTCTTCCTGTAATCTCCTGCTGGATTCCATTCCAGTTCTGCGTGCGCTCTGTCGCAGAAGCGAAAACTCTGCCAGATTGTGGGACTATCTTCCCATCTGCCATAGAATCATGTAAAGCAACCTTGCAGCCTCTTCCGGACCAGTTATTGAGGCCATCTTCGAATTTAGGGTTTATGACAATGTTCTCATCTCCGGCTCCTATTCTTGCACTCTTTCAAAATAAAGAAAAGGATGCCAAAAACATGAAAATAACCAGCATAAGACAATGGAAACTGGCTTCATTTTCCCCTTGACATGAAAAGGGTGGTTTTTAAACCAATAAATTGCGTAAAGATCACTTTGACTTGATGAAAATGATCATAGTATAAGGTTCAGTTAGAAATGGATGTTACCTCGAATTTGCTTGAACTGGAACAGCTAATCACCACTGAATCAATAAGCAGCTCAACACCAGGTGAAGGCCCTTCCAAAAAAAACACAAGTCGTTCAGGCATGGTTGATAATGAGAACGTACCTTCCACAATTTCCCACTTCTCCTTTGACACAGACGTTCTGCAATGACAAATATCATTAAAAAAAGGCTTCCATTTAAGTCTTACATACAAAGAAATATAATGCAAACAAAGTAAAGAACATTACTTTCCAATTAACAGATGGCTAGTTACTGAGCCATGGTTTTCTAGCTTCAATGTTGCCAGCACATCCGTTGACCCTGAAAGAGGTCCCGATACTCCAACACAAGCAGAAACAGAGTACGCAGAACCCGGTGAAATTTTTCCCGTGATATCTTGCTCCAAACCCTGCCAGCATTCCGTTCGATTCGTGACAACTGCATAGTTTCCACCAGACCTTGCTGGCAGTTCACCTAGGTTGCCAGACTCAGCTGAAGCTACAAAGCCATTGCAGCAATTTGGATGCCAGGAATGCAGTCCATTGGAGAAATCATGATTTACTATTATATTAGCAGCTGAATTGAAACTTGGACTAATCATTTTTTCATGGAAGTTCTGCCAGGGAAAGGAATTGGATAAAATATTCACTACAAGAATATAAAAAAAATCATAATGCAATATGGAAGATAAACTTAAAACATGAAAAATACTTCAAGCACAGTTCAATCGCCCAACAAGTCTCATTTCCTTTACATCATCTAATTATAAATTATTATATAGAGGGCACACTGTGAATTATGAAACAAGTAAAATGGGGGAAATTAAGGGGAATAATCAATAATATGAAAATGGATACCCCTTATAAGCCAAAAACAAAAGACACCCAATGCCGTAGGAAAAGTGAAAAACTCAAACCTCAGGGTTGCCATTGTCAGACTTCATTTGTGGGTTCTCCATGGTTTCTCCGGATTTCTAACAACAAACGCCAAAAGGAAAATCAAAATCAATAAAAGCGAAATGAAAATCAAATGAAACATTGAAATTTCCTCACTCTTTATGTAAGGAAACGAAGAAGAAAGGTAAATAGAGAAACCTTAAGAGGATGCTTATGCTGTCGAGTGCTGAAGCAGAAAATGGAGAGGGTCCTCATTTATAAGGCGCTGGAAACCCAACCCTTTATTGCGGAAAGGTTTGAAAGTGGAGTCTAAGAAAAGCGCGGGACCTAACTAACTCAACAACCAATCAAAGTTATCAAACCACTTTACTCTTCAGCCAAAAACAGAAATAAAGGCCCGTTGACAACTGACCCACTTCAGTTTTGTCGGGATTTCTGGGGTTTTTTTAAGGATAATTGCTTCTTTAATGGCCATTTCTTTGTCTTGCAGACAGGGTAACACCCAATTTGCATCTGGATACTTGAATTGGAATAGAAGGCTTAAGGAATTGGGAGTGCGCTCTTCTGTTCACTGATTTTAATGTTTATTCAAAAATGGAGTCTTTGATTTCAAGGCAAAATTAGGTGAGGAAGATGGGATTTCACTCGGTTCAAACTTCAAACCGTTGATCATTCAATTCTGAATTAGTACTAGTTAGGGATGGGCACGGAACCCGAACCCGACGGGTTCTGACCCGGCCCGAATGGGTCGGGTATTTTTATGAAATAATCGGGTTCGGGTCGGGTCGGGTCGGGTTTTTGTGTAGGGTGAGGTCGGGTCGGGTCGGGTTCGGGTTTTAGGGTGAAAAAATCCTACCCGACCCGACCCGGGACTAATAGTGTAATTTTCCCCTAAATTTTTTAGGGATATTTGCAATAATACCCCTTTATATATATTTTTTATAATTAGGTCCTTAAAATTGATTTTTTTATTTATAATTTAGTCCTTAAATTTATTATTTTTTACAATTAAGTCTCTTAAAATTATTTTTTTACAATTTAGTCCCTAAAATTGATTTTTTTATATAGGTCGGGTCGGAGTCGGGTTTAAGGTATTTATTTTCGGGTCGGGTCGGGTCGGGTTTTTTAAAAAATATGATCGGGTCGGGTCGGGTTCGGGTTTAGGGTTAATATTTTCGGGTCGGGTTCGGGTGGGCCAAAAACCCGGCCCGACCCGACCCGTGCCCATCTCTAGTACTAGTATTATACTCATTGTCAGTATTTGTTGTTTGGGATAATTCAACCGTATCCCTAAATTATCGTTTAAATTCTAAATTGGTTGCTAAATTTTAAACATTCTAATTGAATACCTAAAATATTAAGATTGTATCAATCATGTCTTTCCTTTTAGAATTATAACATGTGTGTAAGTAGACTATGAACAACTTGAATTTAATGTATTAAAGAAACAAATTTAAGAAAGATTGTTGTTTTTAACGTGATGGATATACATGTACTTGCATTTTGATTTATTAAAACAAATGTACTTGCATTTTGACTCACGTGTTTTTAAATACAGTTCAAGTTAGATTTAAACTGTGATTTAACATCCAAAGATTTGCACGATATGATAGTAATGTTTCAAGGACTCACTTAGAATATTTTAGATCTTAAGAATTAATTTAAGATTTGAATCATAGTTTAGGGACATGCGATGCAAATAACCTTTGTCATTTATAATTTTTTAAAATCTGATGGTGTTTATAATATAGAATTGTTCTTATTTTTTAACCCTATTGATAAGACACGCGCCTTATAGATAAAGTTGTTCGAACTCAAATATTTTAAAATGAACATCTATTTTATTTTTCAGTGAGACTGAGACGACTAGTTAGATTTATTTATACATATTTTTGAATGGCTTCATAGTTGAGATAGGAATTATAAGATCATTGAATGAACTTTGGGCATTGCGTGTGGCTAAGATCAAAGAACAAATCCTCATGATGGCCTAATGGACCTTTAAAATTGCAATAGCCTTTAACCAACCGGGATGATCCCTAAAAACGTATCGGCTTTACTAACTGACGCCAGCCTCCCTTAACAACTTTTGTGGTTTCAAACCAGACAGGATTGCTAACTGATATTTCCCATCCAATTTTTCTGAACAAAGGCAATGAAAAGAAATTTAGAGTCTATTTGTTTCATGTAATTCATTTTACGGAAAACATTTTTCTTATTTTCCATATTATTCTACCCATTGACAAAAAATTGGCATGTTGTTGCGCTCTATGAACGGAGAATGCCACAAGTCACTTCTTCTGTTATCTTACAACATATATATGGATATAGCATCTCAAGAGACTTTAATAAATATTGACTGTTATTTATACAATATTTTTCGATAAAAAGGGAATTATTACCATGGCCTCGTGAAAATCCCCCTAAACATAGTCAAAAGAAAATAGTACACATTGATAATAATTTATAGAAAAAGACTACGAAACAAACTTGACAAAACAAGCAAAACAAATAAAAAAACAAGACCCTTAAAACTAAAGGACCCAACCAGCTAAATTGCACCATGCGGTGCCACATCCGCGAGCAACAGAGTACTAAAACCTTGCGGAGGGTTCTTGAAATGGATGACATCAAACCTATCAGTAGGAGCAATTTTAGTTAAGGCATCAGCTATCTTGTTACCATCCCGATGAACATGTTGCAAGCGAACAATCCATTGTCGTTCCAGCAAAGTATCTAGTTGGAAAAGGAGAGACGATGTATCCTGCCGAGGTGAACCCGCTTTGAGTAAACGGACGCATCAATACTATCACCTTCAAGAATCACCTGACAAAATCCAGCCTCCTAAGCACCTAGAAGGCCAATATACGCGCCCCACAATTCAACTTCAACTACGGAACAAATATCGACAAACTTCGTTAACCCATATTTCCAATTCCCTAACGTGTCACAAATAACACCACCACGTGAGGAAACCCCATCCACAGGTCTTCGTGCACCATCCGAATTAAGTTTAACCCACATTTCTTCATGATGCAACCAACGATGCGCATTATGCATCATATGAGTACTAACCTAAGGTTGACACCTAGCATCCTCCAGCGCACGAATCGTATAGACTTGCAACTCGCGGATTTGAGCAAGAGTGGAACCCCAATACTCGCCAGAATTCTCGAAAACAAAAGCATTTCTAGCCTTCCATAAATTCCAAAGTAAAGCACCAAAAAGGATGTCCCAGTGTTGTGCATCCCTAACAAACTCCTCCGGTTTGGCCAAATTCATAATGATCCACTCTTACAACCACGTCTTTAAAAATCATTGAGCCGCTCATTCTTGACAAGTTGGGACCAAATCGAAACGGTGGGATAACATAAACGTAATACAAGACTAACATCTTCAGAGGCACCACCACAAATCGCACAAGATTAATCCACCGCAAAATGATGCCTAACTCGTTGACATTGGTCATAAGTTTAGCGCTATAAGCAAGCCATAAAAAAAATCTGAATCCCCTGGGGACCATGAAACTGGTGAATAAGGGACCATCACCTATCGGGAGCACCCAGAGCACTGCCCATACAAAGACCATGTGCGTCTTTGAGTGTGAACCTTGTGGAGTCTCTACCTCGCCAACCAACCATAGAAGCAACAAAGCAAGGCATTGGCGCCTTAATGACAACTCTCCTTAGCAAAATATGAGTAGGCAACAAGTATTGGAACAATGCCCACTACCATTCACCAGATGGGGATACCATCTCGGCAACAGTCACATGAGAAACGAAATTAGTCAAATTATGGGGTACAAACTCAATAAGCGGTCCAAATTCACAATCCATGAATCGAACCAAAAGCTAACATCCCGATCATGTCTAATATTCTAATTCACATGATCTGCACATCCTCTCAAACGATACTAAGGCCTTTCTAGAGACGCGGCACATTTTGAATATGAAGTACAACCAGAACGATTTCATTGCACTTGTACTTGGCTCGCAAAAATTGAGCCCAAAGTGCATCTCTTTTAGAGAGCAAATTAAAAGCGAGTTTCATGAGGAAAGCCTTATTTTGAGCATCCATTTTCTGTAAATGTAGGCCACTGTGGTTTAAAGGTTGACACACATCATCCCATTTCACCAGGTGTACCCCAGTAGATTCTGAGGTAATACCCCAAACGAAACGATAAATCAGATGCTCAATCTCCTTGCAAGTTTTTTTGGAAAAATGGTAATTTGTCGGGATCGCCTTAAGAACAGATTTGGCAAGCGTAACTCAACCTGCTATGGACAAAGACTTAGCATTCCAACCACTTAATTTTCTCTACACTAATTGAACAAGGAACTTATAAGATGCTGACGTGATACACTGTGCAAGAGGGGGATGCCTAAATATTTCCCAAGATCCAAAACTTCCTGGAAATTGAACCCTAAACTAATAGCACTTCGTTTAGCACACGACATATTTTTAGAGAATTTTTTTTTATTTCACCTTACTTACCCGATGACCTGATTCAACACAAAATAACTCCAACTTCGACCGTATAATATCCATTTGCATTATGGAAGCTTTCACAAACAAGATCAAACCATCTGCAAAAACATATGAGATATCGCTGGACTACTAATAAAAGTACGAAAAGGCCTCCATCGACCATAATTAATCTCCAGTTTGATCATTTGAGCCAAGCGTTCCATACATAGAACAAAAATATACAAGGACAATAGATCACCTTGTTGAATACCCCTCGACGGCATGAAAGAATCAGTCATGGATCTATTCCACAACACTTGAGAAGAAATACATTGTAAAATAACCAAACAAAGAGCATTCGGGACCCCAACATCCTTGAGAGTATCATCAACGAAACTCCATTCAATCTTATCATATGTTTTCTCAAGGTTTAACTTGATCGACATCCACCCCTTTTCCCAGTCTTGCGATGCATGGAATGAACACATCCTACGTAATAATGATGTTATCAATGATACTACGGCCTGGAACAAAACTGGTCTGATTCTCTGATATCCAAAGTGATAGAAAAGGTTTCAAATGATTCATATTAATCTTCGTAACAATTTAGTAGAGGACCATACAGAGACTAATCAACCAAAACTGACTCATACTCTTAAGAACCTCCACTTTAGGTGGAAGGACAATTGATGTAAGGTTGACATACTCATGGACCAACCCTATCTCAAAAAAATTACGAACAAAGGCACAAACTGATTCGCCCACAATGCTCCAATTAGGTTGATAGAACATAGCTTGAAAACCATCAACCCATGAGTTTACTCGGACCCATATCAAACAAAGCCTTGTGGATTTTAGCATCAGAGACCAGCAAGGCCAATTGTTAAATCCTCAAAAGTGCTATTTTCCACATATTTTCCATGTTTTTGCTTGTCTTTGAGTATATATTCATACATTTAGTTAGTAGAATCATGCATTCACAATAAGGAGTTAAGGAACGTCTCTTTTGCCAGAATGAAGATGTATTTCTTTGTTGTGGTATGTAGGGCAGGTTAGAAGCAAGAGCAGGATAGGAGCAGTTGGCAGAGCAAAGCGAAGGACCATAAGAGAAATGCTAAGCATTGTTGGCAAAAGTAGGACGAGGATTGCCAAGCTTGGTTGGCAAAAGAATGATGGTCGATGTCCAGTCAGTTAATCGTTGTTCAAAGAGTCGAGTTAGCCCTAATTTTCAAACAAAAGGATAAGAAGATAAATGCATTTATCTCAAGTGCGTGATCAACTTTCAAAATCAAACCTAATCTAGGGTTTCCACGAAGTTCATATATAAAGCAAGTCGATTATCGAGCCAAGGAGGTTGCACTGTGGTGAAGAATTCGACTAGGCTAAGACCGGGAGCTTTGGATCCATTGAAGGGTTGCATCGACGAATCTCCTTCTTTGTCCATTTCTCTTTATTTTCATTCTATTTTTATGATGGTGTTGATTTCAAACAATATGGTGTTGATGGTTCCCCCAACCATGAACTAAATTTCTTAAGTTGGTTGAGGATGCTTTTGTGATGAATGCTCAGCTATTTTTCAGATTTTAATAATTGAATGCTTTGGCATTTTTGTCAATCTTGCTAGTGCTTAATTTTCTTCAATTGTTTGTCATACGACAGTTGGCATTGCATGCCTATTATCCCTTAATATCTTAACAGACTTAAGAGATAACGATTAATTGTCAGGTACTAAGGTGAGAAGCTTCGACAGAAGATGTTCAAGTAGATGAGCTTACTTCTTGAGTGAATCCACCCTTTAGGAGTAAACATCTTTATAGACATATAGGAGTTAATCGTAATTAACTTAGGGTATTACCATCGACATAGGTAATACTACATAAAATATGCTCAGTAATAAAACCAAGGGTGAAAGTTATTAATTGTTGCCATAGCTAGTGTGAAATCCAAGCATCTCTTGCCAACGCCAACAATCCATTTGAATATATTTGTTTGCCAAACTACCTAAATTTTCATTACATTTTTCCTTAGTCATTTTTCTTAAATCCAAAGTCCAAATCCAATTCAAACTCATTTGTTTCAATTCACAAGTAAAATCATGGCATTTAATACCTAGACAATCCATGTGGATACGATACTCAACTTTATGTTGTATTACTTACTAGCGGTTTATGCTTGCACGCAAAAATACCTAAACTTGGCATTATTTTCTGGTATATTTACATAAAATTTTCAATTGTTTACCAAGCGTTAGTCGGCCTACAATTTTTTGGCTCGGTTGTCGGGGATTGCAATGAAATTTTTTATTTTGAGTTTTACTTGTGTTTATTTATTTTACTTATTTTGTTTTGCTTGATGTATGACCAGAAGCCGCATTGCGATGGAAGATTGACCATACGACCCAGAAATTGAAAGAACCCTATGCAAATTGAAAAAGAAACTTAGAGAAATGGATCTTAATGGTAATGGTGGAATTGGAAATAATGCCAACAACCAGGAGAATTCAGCAATACATGAATAAATACCACCCACTTCTATTGTTGTTGTAGAAGAAGAACGACCTATTAGAGAACATTTGGCACCAAATATGGACAATTAGATGCCAAGGCTAATTGGTCCAGGGGTAAATACAGTTAATTTTGAACTTCATCCGGTAATGATACATGCGCTTTTGAATATAGATCAATTTTATGGATCACCTACTGGAGACCCAATGCAACACTTGAAGGAATTCATAGAAGTTTGCCAACCATTTTAGCAAATGGGTGTATCTGAAGAGATAATGAAGTTGAGATTATTCTCATTTCTCCGAAAGAGATCAAAAATGTGGCTAAGTACTTTGCCACCTGGTTCAGTTACTTCATGGGTAGAACTATGCTAGAAATTCCTTTTGAGATTCCAGACACCTAAACTTAATGCCAAGTTGCGAAGTGAAATTATTACTTATAGGCAGGCTAATGATGAGACTTTGTATGATGCTTGAGAGCGTTTCAAGAACTTGTTGAGGAGGTGCCCCATGCATGGATTTCCTACATGGACCCAGATAGAAACCTTTTATAACAGACCCAATGCTCATATCAGGACTAATGTGAGCACGATTGATCAAGAACCTCATGAAGCTATGCAAGATCAATTAGAACTACCTCGTGAACCTATCACTCGTACACGAGCCAAAAGATTCAATGATTATGTAACCAATTTGATTGTCATGTTTTGGAAACAAATATTGAGCCACGTTCTTCACTTGAGCCATGCAACATTTTGCATGTTCACTTTAATGCATCAATGCATAATTACTCTATTTTCTTACACATTTATAGTGCATATTTTATTTTCCTACATATTTAATAAGATGCATTTCTTGCATATTTAGTTGTTGCATTATTACATATTTATAGTTGCTTGATTAGCTTGAATATACATCTAATTTATGTTACAAATTAGTGTGTTATTTACTATGTCCTAAATCTTGGTTTATGTGTCTTGTAGGAGATGCATTGGAAGACAAAAGGTTGGAAGAGAAAAAAACACAAGAAAGAATTATGGCTTGTAAGCTCAAAGGTCATGGAAATATTGAAGGTGGCAAATCAATGACCCTATTCATATCAAGATGGAAAACCAAATGCTATATTCACATATTCTAACAATGAATCTAGACAACAAAGTGTGTAAAGGGGAGAATTGACATTCTAGCATGAATTGTTACACATTCATGGTCATTGAAGATAATTTAATCCCTTCAACTCATGTTTTTAGCTACCATATGTCAATCCTATAAATATGACATATTGTAAAGCATTTGGGGACAACTTGAATTTGAATGAAAAATTATTTTGTAAGTGTTCAAACTCCATTTTCTTTCAGAACTCTATCGACTTATCAAGCATAGTCTTGTGGCATCAATCCAATTCTTTCTATACCGATTGGTTCTTAACTCTTCATAATTAGAGGGTCATGATTCTTTTGATTAATAACAATATAAGATTTGGGTCAACACTCTTTCCATAGTGTTGGTTCTTTCTTCATTTCTTAACCAAGTCTTCAAAATTTCCTTTACCATTTTCCCACATCCATTTCAACATCATCATCCATCCATCCAAATTTCAAACTCCATAAATACCATCCAAATCCCTCCCTATAAAACCATCTCTTGTTACCACCCATCTACACCGTCTTTAAACCAAATTTATCATTCTCAACTTTTCAACACATTTCTAATCTTATCTTCTGTATCCAACATCATACTTATTCAATTCACGATCAGGAAACTCACAATCTCGGTCTTTTCACAAACAAAATCGTATCAAGGAATGTGGTTGATGCTTCGGCAAATGGTTCATTATTAGACAAAAATTACACGGAGGCATTTGACATCCTTGAAAGGATTTCCATCAATGATCTTCAGCATCCCACTACTAGATTGGGAACCAGAAAAAAAATGTTCGAAAATTAGAGCTTGATGCCTTGTCATCTATCAATGCTCAGATTTCCAATGTCAATAACATAGTGAAAGCAATGCAAAAGCCTATTGAAGTTCAAGAAGTAAAGGTATTGGAACCATTCTACATTATTTGTAGAGAGGATTATCATGTGGATGAATGTTCATCAAAACCTGAATCAGTAAATTCGGTTGGCAATTTCAATCTCAATTTTAACCCACCTTCCAATACTTATAATGCAGGTTGGAAGCAGCACTCAAACTTTTCTTAGGAAAATCAGGAAGGTAACCAATTTAATGCCTAGCGTCAGAACAAAAATGCACCGCCAGGCTTTAACTAGAATACAATGCAACAAATAGCACAAAATAACTTCCAGTTAGGGAAAAGATCTAACCAAGGGAATTCTTTAACAGAGTGCGTCGAGTTAAATGATGCAACTGTTCAAAGTTTAGCAGCATCTATGCAAAACTTGGAGGTTCAGCTAGGACAGATTGCCAATGCACTCGGTAATAGACCTCATAGAAATTTACCAAGTGATACGGAGGATGCTTGGAAAAAAGGTCGAGAATAATGCAAAGCAGTTACCCTTCAGAGTGGTAAACAATGCGAGACTGAGGCACCTGTCAAAAGGTCAACTAATTGCCAGGACGAAAAGATAGTACTAGTAGACAAACCCAAAGAAGCAGAGAAAAATGAGGCAAGCACTAATAATGCTAGACCTCTATCGAATGCCAGACCTTAATCCGATGTCAAACCATAATCTAATGCCAACACTACTTTGGCAAAACTAGTGAAACCATCATTTGTCTATCCATCACCACCTTTTCCACAAAGACTCCAGAAACACAAGCAAGATCAATAGTTTAAGCGCTTCTCAGAAGTACTTAAATAATTTCAAATCAACATACTGTTGGCTCTCGAACAAATGCCCAACTACGTTAAATTCATGAAAAACATTCTGTCCAAAAAGAGGAAGCTAGGTGATTTTGAGACTGTTGCTCTTACTGAGGGATGTAGTGTAATGATAACCAATAAATAGCCATCGGAATTAAAAGATCTGTGAAGTTTCATTATTCCATGTACGATTGGCAATAGATTCATGGGTAAAGCACTGTGTGACTTAGGAGCCAGCATCAATATGATGCCAAAGTCCTTTTTAGAAAACTTGGAATTAAAGCAATGCCTACCACAGTAACACTTCAGCTGGCAGATCGATATTTTGTGCATCCCAAGGGTAAGATTGAAGATGTGTTGGTAAAGGTAGAAAAAATCATATTCGCTACTAATTTCATTATTTTAGAATATGAGGATAATGATAATGTCCCAATAATTTTAGGAAGACCATTCCTTGCCACGAGTATGACCTTAATTGATGTTAAAAAATGTGAGCTTACTAAGCGTATGAATGACCAACATGTTACGTTTAATGTATTTCAAGCTCTCAGGTATGCAGATGAACCTGAGGAATGCCAAGTTGTTAAGATGATGGAATCCATTTTCACTATGGATATGGAAAAAATTTGCCAAGACACTGATGATGATGCTAGAGAACTAGATGATGAGGACTTGAAGAATCTAAAGAACCAACCATGCTGAACGAAGTGATGAGTTATTTTGAGAGACTTGAGCCACTTGAGTTGGTTGGCAGAGAAATCAAGGCACCCAAACTATCTATTGCGGAGCCACTAGAATTGGAATTGAAACCTTTTCCAAGCTACCTCAAATATGCTTACTTAGGAGATAACTCCACTTTGTCATTGATCATTACCGTCGATCTGACTGATGACTAGGAGGAGAGATTACTAGAGACATTGTGCAATCAAAAGCAAGCCTTGGGATGGAACTTGGCTAATATCTGAGGGATAAGCCCAACAATATGCATGCACAAAATCATTCTAGATGATTACCATGGCTCCCACTTCCCTAAACACGCATAACTACCACAACCATCATTAACCTCCACTAACCTCTCCATTAACCATCCCAAACGTTTCCTTTCCCCTTATTAAACCCTCATTTTCCCTTAGCTAAATCTTTACTCTCTTTTTATTCTCTCTCGCACGACAAGAAAACAAGAACCAAAATTCTTTTTCCTTCATCTTTTTCGATTTCCCCTAACTTTTTTCCATGATATCTTCAACTTCACCAGTCAAGATTTTTTTCAATGACGAAATCAAGAAGAAATAAAAAGTGAATCTTTGATACATGCATGGGAGGGCTAAAGCAATGCATATTGGACAAGAAGTTGAATCTGTTTGTGAAGTCTGGAAAGTCAGCCAACTTGAGACGACATTTCGGATGGGATGCTGGCATTTCTGGGTAGAGTTATCTTCTAACAAATTGACCGGCATTCAGTTACCTTTCCAACGCATCTTGAAACGCATCAATCGGACATCGGGAATTCAAGATACGTTCATTTTACTGAAGACTGCGCATGCAGAAAACTAGATACGGGATTATTACGGGAATTTGTAAAATTCAGCCCAAAAGCTATTATATAAGGCTTTTGGACGAATTAGACTTATCCCAACTTAATTATTAACATTTAAATTATGTTTTTAGGGTTTTATATACTTTAGGAACCAACCACCCTTCTCCCAAGCAACTCTTATCAACTTATCACCTGCACTTATCAGCTTATCACTTGCAGCCCAAGCACAAGGAGTTTAAAGGCTGTTTTTCTTTTATTTTTTAATTAAATTAGGGTTTCCTTGTTTTAGTAGAAGTTAGATTACTTTGGCTATCCTTCACCTATAAAAGGATGAAGCCTCCACCATTGTAATTCAGATTATTCAGATTTTCTTTGATTAATGAAATATTTAGTGAGTTCGTTTTTGCAAGTGCTGATTACTTGTGCCTTAGAAGTCTTCTTCAACATAAGTTCGACAAGTTCTTGGGAGGGAGATCATCTTCACACTCTTGCTTGCCTAGGTAATCACGTCTAGGAGGGTGGATTAGAGCCGCTTGAGGTTGCTTGCTTAGGTAATTGCTTCTAAGAGGGTGCCGAGGACAAAACCATCACAAATCCATCAAGCCATCTCCATCTTCAACTTCATGCCATCTCCATAGCCATAAACAAAGCTGAATTTTCAGATTTGTTTTATCTACCTCTCTTTCAATCTTTTTCAATCTTTTTGTTTTAATTCTTATTATTTATTCCTTAATCTTCTTTCTTATCTTCTCTTCTTTAATTTTCCAGCCTTGAATATGAATTTTTCAAGAAAGCCTTTCTCTTTTCTCTTGAATTTTCATATCTGCTCCTAATCTTCTTTATTGAGTCTAGAGCCCCTAGTTCTTGCAACAACTTGATTGAAGGCTTCCAAATCCACAATTGCGCTACTCTATCAATTTTGCTACTTATACCTTCTGTTACGAGAAGGGCTTTGAATTCAAGAACGAACCTAAGTTGTGTTCTCACTAGAAGTAATCGTCATTGTAACAAAGCACCAATGAGAGACTTTTTGCCAACAACCAGGAGAGGTTGATTCCACTATTGTTCACGAGTTCTACGCTCATCTTACTACGAAGGATTCACCTTTTATATTTGTGTGAGGTACGTGTGTAAGATTTGATGAGGGATATGTTAATGGTTTGTTTAAGTTGGATGGTGCAGGAAAAGAACATTCTGCATTTTCTGTATCTTTGGATGATGCCAAAAGAAAGCTGATATTGAAATTCTTGTACGAGCCTGGTATGAAATGGATAGCTCCATCCAAAGATCACAGGACTGTGTAACGGTTGGCACTGAAGCCACAACAGAGAGGTTAGAACCACTTTCTGAAAGCCAACCTTATGCCAACCAAGCACAACGAGACTATTTTAGAAGATAGAATGGGGTTGATGCATTCGATAATGGAGATAAGGAAAACCAATGTAGGACGATTGATCATTGACAAAACCTAAAAATGTGCCGACAAGGGAAGTGGCTGTTTGGTTTTTCCTTCTTTAATCTCTAAGATTTGAAGGTTGCATAAGGTGCCAAAGCTTGATTCTAACAACACCCATAAATGTAAGGGGCATTACACTTGCGCTATAGAACCAATTAATTTCTAGGGAGACAAAGAAGATGGGCAAGGGAAAGGCTAGTGAGTTGGTTCCTACTGCCAGAGCGCCTAAGGCAGAACCTGTTACACCAATGCCAGCCTCAATGCCAGCTGATGCCTTAGCATTATTTTACCAAATTTATCAGTGTGTGTTTCCTTACACCTTTTGCCATGCCATGACATTCTTGCATTCTATATTTGTATTCAAGTTTTGCCATATAGATTAGGTATAATCATACATACCAAACCATTAAAAAAATTCCAAGGCTTGATTGATCTGATAAATATAACTGGTAGCATAGTTAGAGTTTGTACTACTTTGTCCGATGATGAAATTGGAATATTTTAGTTAGCATGAGCCAGCAGATTAGTAATGTCAGGTAGCTTGGCAATTGATCTCTAGTTTATGAAACTTTAGTCTCACTTAACACGTAGTATGCATCTAGTTCCTAAAACAAACTTAGGATTATTGAAACTGGACTCAGAATAAAAAAATGATTCCAGGGTAAAAAGAAAGAATAAGGCAACAATGTTTTTCCAAAGGCAAGAAAAATATATAATTCTCATCTACCTTAGAGATAATAAGTAGCTTGGGGCTTCGTGGTTTGCTCCCTCTTAGTTCTCAAGCCAAAAACTTTAGGGTATGAGTATGATGAGTAAGCCTAGTAATGTCTGGACTAACGTAGGGGTTCGTAGTATGCTCCCTCTTACTTCTCACGCCAAACAGTATTATGACGCATGCTTGAAAATATTGCAAGCAAAAACCCTTGGTGAATAAAAGAAAAAATAATATATAGAAAAATAATTATGAGCTTGGGTAGTAAATTTGACTAAGAGAGTAAACGGATACTTGATGCATATTGCATGCACTTCCTGCACACTTCATGATCTTATACTAGAGTTATATTGCTGCACTTGAATTTGATGATCTGCTTGGCATTATTGCACTGGGATATCTGAGGACAGAATTAGGGCCAGGTTCTGCTGGCTAGCATGTGTTGTTAATCAGGAAAATTCTGCCAAGGTAGTTGCATTACTTGAGGATAAGAAATAAGATAGGTTTGGGGGAGTGTTAACTCCTCAAAAGTGATATTTTCCATAAATATTTTTCCATACTTTTGCTTGCCTGTGAGTATATATTCATCCATTTAGTTAGTAGAATCATGCATTTTCATTAAGGAGTTAAGGAACATCTCTTTTGTCATAGTGAAGGTGTATTTCTTTGTTGTGGTATGCAGGGCAGGTTAGAAGCAATAACATGACATTAGTAACCGCAACACTAAAAACCAAAGGTTGCTCTTGTATTGCAAGCCCTACAACAACCAAACTAGTCCTTGCAACTCCTTCCCACAACACCAGGGACGGTGCCAAAACCTCATCAATATGTAATATTGCATACCACGAGCAACTACTACCCCCAACAGTCATACTATTAGTAACCGCGATCTTAGGGCCAGATCGAAGCCACCTGTTACCAACCATCATCCAAGAGCCATACAAGGTTGCATCCATTGGTATTTCCTTCCTAGCCAAAACCGACTCTGTTCGCTCAGCCACATCCGTACTATCACTAGGCTTCTGCGACTGCACACTATCATACATCTCCTTCGAATGCCCATAAACCTCGCACCCAAAGCAAATATGTTGTAGCCTTTAATACTCAAGTTGCTGGAAAAAAAACATCAATACGAAAACTCGATAATAAAGGCTTATTAAGAACAACCATAACTGCTAATCTCGCAAACTTACCCATATCCTGAGATTGGGTATTATAATCCACTTTGATGACTTTGCCAATGACCATAGCTATATGCCTAAATAAAATCTTCGAGTAATACTTATAGGATAGACTAGCTAAATGAATCCAAACTACGACATAAGAAGGGTTCTTATCGAAACGTTGAGAATAACCGAGACAAAGGATGCACAGCTAAGTAACTTCCAAATATAGTCCAAGGGTCATCCGTAAGCACCTTTGTGTACTCACACTCATTAGAGAATCGCACAAGGAAATAGCTATTATCAAGATCCACCACCTGGAATACTCTCACGGGATGCCACAACGCCTACAAGGAAATCCTTGAAAGCAACTATAGCACCCCAAAATTTGGTCTAGTAGGAATTAAGTTCCGATGATCAGAAATCCTACATTGATGAAGTCTAAATATTTTATCGCCTAGTTAATAATTGATATCGAACCCTAATTGGACTTAAAACATCATCATCAGACTCTATTGAATAATATTGAACCTAAATAGTGACTAAATTGAAGAAAATGCGAGTGAGAGGTTAAAACTATAGTTGAATGAGAAATGAGGGACTAATCTTACGATTAGACCCTTTTCCTTTATAATTTATCATGTGGAGTCACCGGGAGAGCTTCCTTCAATTGAAGGAAAGCTATCTTAATTAAAGAATAAAGAAATAGTAAAATATGCTTACCCGATTTCAAGAGAAAGCTAGCACCTCTTCATCCTTGTCATCTTCATCACTTACCTCCAAGCACACACCTCCATTGGAGGAATTTTAAGCTTTACTATTTCTTTGTTTTATCGATATCAAATCATTGTTATCGATCGGGTAAGCTCTAATCCTCAATCGATTATTGGATTCCATGAATATCTTGAGTTTAATCTCAAGTTAGGATTTTAACCATCCATAGATATTTCATCGTTAGTGTTTATATTGAAGTCGGATATCATTTTTGATATTGTTGTATTGATTTTGATATCGAAATATCGATCCTAATAGTTTTCTATTGATTTTCTAGCTCAAGAAGTGGAGAAAGAGGTTCCACCATCTCCATCTAAAGCTAGGAACAAGGGAATTGCTATCCGAGGGCCTTGAAAGCTTCAAATTGTCAAGGTGAGTGTAGTCGGAGTCTCGGGTTAGGCAAAAGGCCTTCCCGGGTCATTGTTTGATAATTAGATACTTTGCTAACATTATTGTTGAAGAATTTGAATTGGATGGCTAAATGGACACTTTCGTAAGTGCTTGTAAGTTGATATTGAACATCGGATATAGTCATTGATGTTGTCATTGTGCATTGTCATTGATATAAGCATTGTCATCGAATTATTGCATAGAAACCATTGGACATTGATATTGACATCGAACTATGAATTATTGATGATGAGATACATATAATTGTCATTGACGATATTGAAATCATCGGACATTGGTATGTTGTTGATCACTGAATTGATAATGAAAATTGAAAGCCTTAGATTGGAATGGACATTAGATACAATTGGCATGCCATAGAATTCATGAGCTCAATGTACGGGTGGAATATGGTCCTAAGGCTACGGCATATATTGATTTGGCGAGGCGGAGGGGTGTGTATGGATATTGGTCATATTGGCAAGGTGGAGGGACTAGACCATTCATTGACTCGGTGAGGCGTAGAAATTCGTGTATCCACGATCTTGATTCAATCCAAGGATTAAGAATGAAATGAATATGTTTATACATTGCATAATATTACACGAAATTGATATTGTTGGCATGAGATCATGATTAAGTATATTCATGGCATTGTTATTATTCACGTTTCTTATGACTACCTCACTAGGAAAAGTATGCCTAATGTGTCTCATCTCATGCATTTTCAGGTTAAGAAGGATTATGTGTCGAAAGATCGGATTGGCAAGCAAGACAAGTTACTACAAGCCTCAAGTAATGTGTTTTTGACTTATAAACTCTTAAGAAGGTGTCAAAGTAGTTGAACTATTCATTTGTGCCTATTTTGATGTGTTGGTGTATTGTCTAAGTTGTAATATGTTATATAGTTCTAAATGGCCTATTGGTGAAGTTTAAAATGGATGGAAATTGCATACATAGCTCAAAAAGGTAAAAACATAGCAAATGTATTCATATGGTCATGAATTTTGGCACTCTAGTAGTTTATACCATTGAAATGTTGTGTGTATAGTTTCGTTGCATTTGGACATCGTTCAACGGGTCAAATCGAATAAAAACCAGCAAAAATTTGTCATTACATGTCAGATCGTACCGAAACGGGTGATGGCGTTTTGATACGGGTGTACAATATTGAACATAAGGGTAAGGGTGTATCGAAATGGATATGAGCCGTTTCAGAACATTTTTTCATTGGAGACTAACGTTTCGATACGGGATCATAGCGTATCAAAACAGGTCAAAGGTTAAAGTCAAAGGAAGTTAACCCATACTGATACGGGTGCTCCGTATTGATACAGTTTAAGGAGAAAAGTCAACAGGAGTTGACCCTCATGCGCCCGTTTCGAAACAGCCCAAGGGTGTTTCGATACGGGGTTAGGTAAGTTAGTTAAAGGTTTATTGAACAGATTGTTTGTTTCACGATTTAGTCACTGAATATAGTTGGGTTAAATTGAATAGGTTAATGATCTCCAATTTGTATGAAATTTTGCAAACCTGACATTTAAGTAGTGAATTTCATTATGGTGGAGTCAATTACGTTGAAGGACCCTTAGTTCGTCAAATTTATAGATTAGTCCTTAAAAATTGTTAAAGTTACAAATAGGTCCTAAATGGTTAGATGTGGTCTTCTTATGAATGAATTGGACTAAGTGTATATTGTTAATGTTTTGTTTGGTGTAATATTGATTAAGTGTTGGGAATGAAATGGAATTTATCACACCGATCACCGAATCACATATCGGTAACATGCTCTGACCCAGTTCTCGACCAGGCTGGGAAGGGGGTGTTACATTTGTGGTATCAGAGCTAGAGTTTAGTCGATTCTAGGACTAAACCGAAGCTTATTACAATGCTATTGTGTTACTTTGTCACCTATGAGTTTTATATTGTGTATATTGTGACTTGTCGACTAATATGATCTTTCATATAGATATGTATGAGACAAACGAAGCTCATATTGACGAGCTCGCTACTGGCTCCTCGACACATGGCGAGGAGGTTAGAGGAGGAAATCTTCAGAACCCACTGCAACCACAGGACCCTTCTGTTCAGGGTACTGAGCCTGCAACATCTACTGCTCAGGCTGAATGCTATCAGAACATGGCTAACATGTTCAAGCAGTTTATGGTTGCGATGCAAACAACACCATCTGTTCAGCCCTACTCCTCCTGTTGTTCAGTATGTTCGTGCACCTATGGACAAGTTGGCTTCACTCCGAGCCTATTCCTTTACCGGACAAGATGATGATAATCCCGAAGTTGCCAAATATTGGCTGAACAACACACTACATATCTTGAATAAACAGTTGCAGTGTTCGGATGAACACAAGTTGGAATGTGCTATTGCATTATTGACTGATGAAGCTCTTATGTGGTGGGAAACTACTATTCTTATAGTTCTTGAAGAATCGGTAACTTGGGAGTTCTTTCTCCGAGAATTCCGGAACAAGTATATTAGTGAGTATTATCTCGCGGAAAGGCGGAACACCTTTCTTTACCCGAGGCAAGGTGGGTGACCTATCGAGCATTATATCCATGATTTCTGCAAATATTGTCGATACGAAGCAAAATTTATAAAGAAAAAGGAAGGCAAGTGCAGAATGTTCATAGTTGGTTTTAGCAATGAACTACGACCCCTGTTTACGGCCCTCGGTATCACCAACTTTCTAGATTTGGTGAACCAAGTCAAGGCCACTGAAGCTGCTCAGAGAGCGCAATGAGCTAGTGGGTCTCGAAAGTTCGAGAAGAGATTCAGAGATGACTCTCGACTTCCGAGATGGAATAAGAAGGGGAGATATCAAGGCCCCAAACAGAATACTTACCCACAGCCCTCCCGTTTCAAGAACATTGAGAGACCTCAGTCTGTGACGCATTCATTTGCTAAAGCAGCGTCCGTTGATAGCACTAGAGGTTCAAACCGAGGCAACCGGTATCCACAGTGTAACTATTGTCTGTAATCACTAATGTTGTCCGGACATTGAACCTCGGTACGTTTGCGTTGTTAGTGGGCTTATTGGGCTGTCGGGCATTTAAAATAAAAATTAAAATAAAAAAGAAAGAAAAAACGAAAAAGAGAAAATATACATGTGTATATATATAAGTGTTGCCACTATATTACTATTACTCTTTTAATATTGTTTTAGCATTATTATTCAGTAGTAATATTATTTTTATACTCATTATACTTTTGAAAAAAAGAAAAAAACCTAAACACTACTAATATATTATGTTTAATACTATCTTGTTATAGCATTATTTTATTGGTTTGCCCATGTTATTGTCGTTATTTAGTGGTATTTAGTAGTGTTGCTGCTTATCTATTAGTATTAGTAATATTATTGTATATTATTTTACTATAACTTCTTATTTATCTCCATCACTGCTATTTGTTGTGTTTTTATACATTATTATTATTATTTTTATTATACATTATCGGATATTATTATTACTAGTATATTATTATTATTTATTTATTATTATTATTTTCAGATATTATCATAAAATAAATAAATAAATAAATAAAGCCCAAATTATGTTTGAATTAAATAATACACAGTCCAAATGTACATTAAGCCCAATATGAGCCCAGCTATAGTAAACCCTAATTCCCCTTTCTTTTTGATACAGCCGCCCCTCTGCACAGCCGTCAGATCTGCTGAGATCTGACGGTCCAGATTGAATATCAAGAGAAACCCTAACAGAGCACCCCTTTTGCCATTCGCGCCGCACGCCCAACACCATTGGATCTGGATGCAATCCAACGGTCCAGATTACGTCCGAAAGAAACCCTAATGAGGGTGTCATCGATCCGCGCCGCACGCCTCCCCCATCGTTAGATCAAGATCTGATCTAACGGACCAGATTTACGCGTGCTCTACACCCGACGTCCGTTCGTGTTCCACGCGCGCGCCTGAGACGATCCGGCTCCCACCATGCGCGCGTAGCCGATCCCGTGACCATCCGTCTGCACACTTCTGCCGCCCCTGACTCGATGCACGCCAGAGCCCCTCCCGTTCCGGAAACACCAGCATGCAACACAAAAAAACAGAGATATCAGATGCCCCAAAGTACGAAACAAAGCAAAAAGCAGCAGAGATCAGCAACAAGAGACAAAAAACAATAAATCGAGCACAAATTCAACCATTTCTTTTTCATATTCGAATGTAAACATCAGATATAAAAAAGAACTCAAACCATTGTACAAGAGAGTTTTTTTAGGGAGAGAAAAAATCAATAACAATGAAAAGCCTTCTGAGGTAGCGTTTCTCTTTGATCTTTCGATTGCATACAAACATTCAAAACAAAAAAAGATAGCAAGAAGAAGGGAAAGTTTGTTTTTACCTTCCGAGAGCTCCATCTCCTCTGGCTTTCAAGTCGTGGCGGCGATATACCCTTGACTTCTGTCGGGAAGTTCGACGGGTGAGCCGTCCGGGCCTCGGTTGGGAAGATTTTAATGCTCCGTTTCGAATTTTTTAAAAGGGGAGGGGGCTTCCCTTTTGGGGTTTGTTCTTTTCAAAGGTGTTTTGGGATCTGGTTTTGGGTTTCGAACAAAAAAGGGGGTTTCAAAAGGAGAAAAAAAAAGTTTTTTTAAAAGACTCCGGCGCCGGCAACGGCGACCGGAGTGGGTTGCGGCGCCGGATTTTACAGAGAAGAAAGGGGTGGTTCTCGGTTTAGGGTTAATCGAAATGAAAAAAGGATGAATGAGTTTTTAAGTTTGCATTAATAATATTTTTTGTTTCAAATGTGGTTTAATCGCGTCTTAAACCCTTCCGCGTCGCCGTTATTACGCGTGAAGGGCCTTCGCGTTTTGAAATTCCGCATCCGGCCCTTGAATGTTTTCGAAGTTTTGAATTTCATTCCTGATTTAGTTTCACTCTGTTTTCGAGTGGGAAAATCACTACCTTGGTCCACACAGCTTTTCGCGTCTTTTCAATTCAGTCTCGTTTTGCACTTTTGATTAATTAGTTTTTAAATGGGTTTATTACATCTTTGATCTCTGGCAGTTTGCTCTTTTCCTTGCTTAGCATTTTATTATGTTTTTTATGCATCGGATATATGTTATTTTGCATATTGTTATGTGTATTTATTTTGCCATGTTGTTATGTTTATTTGATGTAAATATATGATACGTGGTTAATGTTTTTTTAATATATGGTTGTATGCTTTTACATGTATTTTTGATGCATAGTTAGCTTTATTATGTACGTTCATTTTCTTTCTTAAGATGCATTTCAAGAATAATTATATTGCAATGCGAGCGTCTTTTTATTCGAGAACGAACGAGGCCAGTACCAGTCGTAGTGGTGGTGGTTCAAACGTTCCTTCTCGAATATTAAGACCTTTAAAATTTACTCACTCGTATAACCAAATTTCGATACGATTCGTCACTTTAATTTGCAAAATTTAACATTAATTAAGCGGTAATGTTTTTGGTACCGATTTCCGGGCACGACGGGGGTGCTCATCCTTCCTCGCGTGTAACCGACTCCCGAACCCCTTTTTTAGAAAAAAGAATCTCTGGTTTTATTTCAGTGTCCGGTCTACCATTTTTAAATGGCCGGTGGCGACTCCTCTATTTCTTTAAATCCGACTAATTTTTCGAAAACCAATTTAAAACCCGGTCCGTCCGAGCGACACCCGAGATACTTTGTATTTTCTGGAAAAAAAATTTAGTCGCAACAGATGGCGACTCTGCTGGGGACAAATTTTTGTTTTCAAAAACAAAAAAGAGGGTCAAGCCAAAAAAAAAAAACTTTACCGCTCAATTAATATTAGAAGTTGCGAATTAAAGTGACCGAATCGATCGATATTTGTTTATAAGTGCGAGTTTATTTTAAACGCATTTAAAATTGGCATTTAAACTCGTTCGTTTAAGTGGGGGAAAACGCTAGTGCTTTCGTGGGGATATTGTTCCTCCGTATGGACCTAGCAAGTACCTTCGGGGCTCGAGTACCCTATATCTTCGTGAGAATATCGTTTCTCCGTGCAGATATAGCTAAAGGGTCCCCTCGAATTGAACTCGGTTAAGAGGAGCCTATAATGGGTGATGACCGGGGGCCTTGCTACCCTTAGTAGGGGACAGCGAGGACAGTTCGAGTACCTCCTAGAACCAAAACTGCATGTAGAGAACTAGATTGCCCACCCCTTTTAGAGCCATGCAGACAGCCTAGGTTCATTAGACGGGATAAATAGGGTTGCTTGCTTTTATGATTGCCTTTTTATCATGTTTATCCTACACTAACGATTATTCTTATGATCTTTTTGCATCTACTTTTCGTGCATGCATTTCATGAGTTAGGGTGGTTCTACCCATTTTTTGGGGCTATCATTGTGGACGGGAGGTTGCTAGAAAGGATAATGCCAATTAGCAAGTTCGACATCGGACAGAACGGATAAAGGGGCAGTTTACCGAGCGAAAGCACAGTGTCAGGTCATTTAATGCCCACCACCGAAGAAGACACATCTCTTCTCCATCCCGAGGAAGTCAAGCGAGATCGGATCTACTCCAAACATCCTGAGCCGCAAAATTTCAAACCGTCTATCGGATCAACATCTTTATATCACAAGCGGAAGCATATTTGTAAGACTTTGCTATGATTGTCTTTTAACAAGTAACCTCCTTCACGTTCGAATGATAGTCGACCTAAGGGGAATCACCTATAGGGCCAACACATTTCATCTGCATACACATGTGTACATATTTCATTGCATCATATGTTCATACATCATGACATGCATTGACCAACTAAATAACGAATTAATATTGAAAAAATATTATTACAGTGGTGAAGTTTCCAATCTACAACCATTACGCGTTCGTACGATAGCCGTTCTCAGTCACGAGCAATGGAAGAAAGGATGGCCAGGGTTGAACAAGGTCAGAAGGACCTCGAGGGCCGATTGGATGGAATCGAGCAAAACATTAAGGATCAGATTGCGCAATCACAAACCACCATCATCGCTCAGATGACCGAACTTCTTGAGAAGAAGTTTAGTAAAGAAGGAGGATCAGGGGGCAATTCGAATGAGAGGGGAGTAGGTGAGACTACATCGCATATCCAACTAGGAGCGCCAACCACCGTGAAGAGAGTGCTTATCAACCTCGAGGGAACGCCCGCTAATCGTCCTACGGAAGCACCAGCTAGACGTCACTTGGACCAACCTGTTGAGCTAGGGGAAGATCTCGAGGTTGAAGTACCAGATCTAAACATGTTGAATGAGGTAGAAGAAAAGATTAGGGCCGAGGTGGAAAAGAAGTACGAGGAGAAGTTTCGTCTCTTTGAAGAAAGGTTCATGGCCTTGCAAGGAATGGATAAGCAAGGGAATGATGCCAGTGATTTGAGCCTTGTAGCGGATTTAGTTTTACCTCCGAAATTCAAGGCCCCCGACTTTGATAAGTACGACGGGACTACTTGTCTTTCAGCTCACATCACCATGTATTGCCGAAAAATGGCGGCTTTTATAAAAGACGAGAAGCTACTTATCCACTGCTTTCAAGATAGTTTAACTGGTTCCGCAACCCGTTGGTATACTCAACTTAGACGAGTCGACATCAAGTCATGGAGCGATCTTTCGAAGGCGTTCGTGGGTCAATACAAGCATGTAACTGATATGACTCCGAATCGGCTCATGCTACAAGGGATGGAACAAAAGCACGGTGAGAGTATCCGTGAGTATGCCCGACGTTGGCGAGATGTAGCAGCTCAGGTGCAGCCCCCACTTTCGGAAGGTGAAATCATTCCTTTTTTTGTTGACACTCTGAAAGGAGTCTTGTACGATTGCTTGATAAGCAATCCCTCCAGCAGCTTTGCGGGCATGGTCTTGACGGGAGAACGTATCGAGGACGCCATCAAGAAAGGGAAGATAGTAGATCCCTATGGCACAACCACCCACAAGGGGTATGGGTCCCAAGTTCACTTGGTGGGTTCTCACTCGAACAACCAGTCTTCTGGCCGCTACCATAATCAAGCATCCTGGTCTGTAAAGCCTCAAAAGGACCTTCATCCAGTTCCTATGTCGTACACCGATTTGCTCCCAATGCTTATTGAGAAGAAGCTTCTAACTCCGGTTCAGTCCAAACCAAAGGATCCCCCTATCCCGAAGGCTATGATGTCAATGCCGTATGTGACTACCATGTGGGAAGCACGGGCCACACCACGGAGAATTGTGGGGCACTGAAAAACAAGGTGCAGGCTCTAATCGAGAACGGTCACTTGACATTCTGAAAGGAAATATCGGGATTGTGACTTTTGGGGTGTGCTAATGCCCGACCATCTTTAGGAGTCTTATATGTTGCATTTTTTTCTCTCGAAGTAATGCATGGAACAAACGTTGCTATCCTTTGCCCGAAGATAGCAATGATTTTTTTAGGGCACTTGTTATGTTTACAATTTAACGTTCTAATGAAAATGCACTTCTTTTAGCATACAATGGCCTTGAAATCATGTATATGCATATATCTATCCTTACCTCCGTAGGTCCTCGGATATCATATGCATGATGTGGCATTGATTATACTCAAAGAGATCGATCGAATGTTGTGAAAACGATGAAGCGTGATGTCCCGCTCCATCCGCTCCGGTCGGTAAAGCGAGAGAAGCAAGATTACTTTTCCTTCGATGATGTTCGATGATAAGGGAATCTCCTAAGAAAGCCCAAGTAGAGTTACTCGAATGTGCAAATAAATAAATAAATAAATAAAAAGGAAAGAGAAATGAAAGAAAATATATATATATATATATTGTTTCAAAACAAAATAAAATTTCAGAGCCTGGTAATAGGCATTAACCAAAAAGCACTCCAATGTTCGAAACCTGGTAATAGGCATTTTTGGATACGAGTGTGGAATTCTTGGGGCACTCCGCTGAAGCCCGAAACCCTTCGCTTCATGAGTGATGGTAATATTTTCAAGTCGTGACTATGCCGAGTAACTCAGGGTATTGTTGTATGCTCCATCAGTATCCTCAAGACAAAGAACTGTGACGATTTGAATTCCCCTAGAAAAAAAAAGAAACGAATGAGCAAACCGAATAAGTCTCAAATGTGAATCCTTGAGGACACTGACACAATACTAATTGTAATCAGAAGCACATGCTTACATTTAAAATTCTTGGAGTGACATTTTCTATTCAATGGGCTAAATTTTTTTGAAAGCATACGGAGAAACATTATGAGATCTAGAAGGAATAGTAATCGAGCCAATTAAGCAAATACCATAATCATGAGGATGAACCGAGCGATTTGGAAAAGGTTTCACAACTTCGCATATCGCCACAACATTCAGAGTCACCATTGACTCAAGCTGATCATCAGAAAGTAGGATCTAAGACGCTCTTGCATTTGATATCAGGGGCATCCTATTCTTTTTTTTCTCTTTTAATTAGAATTTTGACATCAAGGTTCTGTATGGTAATCAAAAAAGGCATTCTTCATTAGAATGACAATCCATAAACTGGTACTTTTTAAACCAAGAGATCTCTCTGTATTACTTCGGAGATAAATGCATCAGCAAGGCCCAAAGGTTGAAGGGCACGACGTGAGGAGGAATGGTAAAGAGTCATGTGAAGCTTAATTGCCATGTTGGGGCACCATTGTCCGTGGGGAAACTAAGATTTTCACGTAAAAAGGTCCAAACCGAAGTATATGAAAAATGGCACAAGGCCAGAAAGGATTTAGAGTACGACCGAAGTCACTTGACTCGAATATTTGAACGAAGAACGAGCGACAGAAGTTTGGGGGCTAGATTTCTTATGACACAAGATTGATGAATGGTTGTGGTCCCAAGACAAACGACCACTAACCCTAAGAAATGAAGACAAACTAAATCCATGCACCTTTGCATTCTCATGAACACATGCATCTTTGCATCCAGAAATATGCTCATGCATCATCGATAACTAGATATCACCTATGCTAGGAGCATGCTAAATCATATCATAGAATTTTGTTTTCTCTAAACAGATATTTGAAGATTGATAAAAGAATAAATCTACAGCTTCACGAGAGGAGAAACGGATCTCACAAGAATCAAGAGTCCTTCGACTTGCGTAATCCAGGTTTCTAAAATCCTTCCAACCCCCAGTTTTAATCTTCCTTGAAGATTGTTTTTCTTAAAACTCAAAATTTCTCAATTTTTATCCTTCCAAAAGGACGTTTTCCTCAAAACTCGAATTTTTTTAATTCATGTCCTTTCAAAAGGTCATTTTTCTCAAAACTCAATTTCTCAATTTTATCCTTCCAAAAGGACGTTTTCCTTAAAACTGAAATTTCTCAATTTTTATCCTTCCAAAAGGATGTTTTTCTTAAAACTCAAATTTCTTAATTTTTATCCTTCCAAAAGGTCGTTTTTCTCAAAACTCAAAATTCCTCAATTTTTATCCTTCCAAAAGGTCGTTTTTCTTAAAACTAAAATTTCTCAATTTTATCCTTCCAAAAAGATGTTTTCCTCAAAACTCAATTTCTCAATTTCATCCTTCTCAAAGGATATCTTTCTTAAAAGTCAAAATTTCTCAATTTTATCCTTCCAAAAGGATGTTTTCCTCAAAACTCAATTTCTCAATTTCATCCTTCTCAAAGGATATTTTTCTGAAAAAAAGATCAAATTTCTTAATTTTATCCCTTTACACAGATTTTTGAAAGACAACTTGAATACCTCTCGGGACGAAGAGAAAATGATAAAGTGAGAACTAAAAGAATTCCAGGCAAAGCCTTTCAAGCCGCTGCTCCAGAATGTCAGACGAAGTCTTCATATTCGCCACTCAAGGATTTCAAATGAAAGCTTTCAAGCTTACCGACAGATTTCAAGATAAAGGATCCTACAGAGAAAGGGTTCAAACAAGCTCTATAAAGAAGGAACTCAGAATCCTAAGGCTTCAAGATCTCGAAAGCGGAGGGTCCTACGGAGAGAGAACTTAGAGATCTTTGATTCCAGAAATACGAGGACGAGAGTTCTATATAGGAAGAATTGTCACTCGAGGAATACAACAAGGAAATGAGTTCTATGGAGAGAGAACTCATATTCTTAAAGCTTCGGAGAGAAAACACTCAGCCTAGCGTGTTGTAGCTCTAGGAGAGTAAATCGTCCAATAGGAAAGTTGGACAGATTTAGTTATGACCAGTTTGCTTTACGACCGCGAAGGGAAAGCAAATCCACTTGGACGCCCAAGTTCGCCTTTTGACCGCGAAGGGAAGGCAAAGTTGTTTGAATGGCTAGCTTGTTCTTACGGAAAAGAGGAGACAAAGATATTTGGAATCTGCTCATCTATTCGGGCACTTGGAGAATAGAACCCGCCAATCCGTTCGGGCACTTGAAGAATGGAAATTTGCAACAAAAAAAAAACTCTTTGTCTACCTGTTCGGGGCATCCGGAGAAAGAACTCGCGATTGGAAGGCATTGGAAAGAGGAATTACTTGGAATCGCGTAGCTGCGTCGGGAGTAAACCGACCAACAGGGAAGTAGAACAAAATTAGTGTTTATGATCTTTGCTTTATTCTTGTTCCACAAGTATAAGCAAAGAGTGGCAGCTGTAATCACTAATGTTGTCCGGACATTGAACCTCGTTACGTTTGCGTTGTTAGTGGGCTTATTGGGCTGTTGGGCATTTAAAATAAAAATTAAAACAAAAAACAAAAAAACGAAAAAGAGAAAATATACACGTGTATATATATAAGTGTTGCCACTATATTACTATTACTCTTTTAATATTGTTTTAGCATTATTATTCAGTAGTAATATTATTTTTATACTCATTATACTTTTGAAAAAAAGAAAAAAACCTAAACACTACTAATATATTATGTTTAATACTATCTTGTTATAGCATTCTTTTATTGGTTTGCCAATGTTATTGTCGTTATTTAGTGGTATTTAATAGTGTTGCTGCTTATCTATTAGTATTAGTATTATTATTGTATATTATTATATTATAACTTCTTATTTATCTCCATCACTGCTATTTGTTGCGTTTTTATACATTATTATTATTTTTATTATACATTATCGGATATTATTATTACTAGTATATTATTATTATTTATTTATTATTATTATTATTTTCAGATATTATCATAAAATAAATAAATAAATAAATAAAGCCCAAATTATGTTTGAATTAAATAATACACAGTCCAAATGTACATTAAGCCCAATATGAGCCCAGCTATAGTAAACCCTAATTCCCCTTTCTTTTTGATGCAGCCGCCCCTCTCCACAGCCGTCAGATCTGCTGAGATCTGACGGTCCAGATTGAATATCAAGAGAAACCCTAACAGAGCACCCCTTTTGCCATTCGCGCCGCACGCCCAACACCATTGGATCTGGATGCAATCCAACGGTCCAGATCACGTCCGAAAGAAACCCTAATGAGGGTGTCATCGATCCGCACCGCACGCCTCCCCCATCGTTAGATCAAGATCTGATCTAACGGACCAGATTTGCGCGTGCTCTACACCCGACGTCCGTTCGTGTTCCCACGCGCGCCTGAGACGATCCGGCTCCCACCACGCGCGCGTAGCCGATCCCGTGACCATCCGTCTGCACACTTCTACCGCCCCTGACTTGATGCACGCCAGAACCCCTCCCGTTCCGGAAACACCAGCATGCAACACAAAAAAAACAGAGATATCAGATGCCCCAATGTAACGAACCGATCTGTAAGGAAGAATTTTCAGTAGAGCAAAGGTAGGAAGAAATCAGATTTAGAGAGAAGGAAGAAGAAGGGAGGAAAAAGACAGATTTTCATTCAAAACAACGAATGTCCTTTACAGTCTTCCTCAGCCTCTTTTAACCCTACTTGGTCGAAACAACCGCGTTTTGCTTATACACAGACTCCCCTCAAAACGCAACACTTCATTAAAGACTTAACGGCTAAAACAACGGGATTAAAATTTAACGAAAATTTGAAATGACTCCAACGGTAACTTGAGTTCAGAAACTCCTTTTACAATACTCCCTCATTCTGAAAATTCTTGTCCTCAAGTATTAGAATCTGGAAACCTCTGCTTCAAAGTATGGAACACTTCCCAAGTGGCATCTTCTGGGAACGAGTTAGACCACTCCACCAGAACCTCAGTGATTGCTCTACTCCCCTTTCGCCCAATTCTTCGATCTAAAATCTTCACAGGTTCCTTGCTAATGCTACCATCTGGGTCTATGACATGCAGATCAGATTGGACAAGTTCAGATCCCACTCTCTTCTTCAATTGAGACACGTGAAACACTGGATGCACCCTGGACTCATCTGGAAAATTCAGTTTGTAGGCAACCTTCCCAATTCGAGCTATAATCTGAAATGGCCCAAACCACTTAGGAGCTAGTTTCTGACAATTTCTATGTACCACCATCTGTTGCCTGTAAGGTTGCAGCTTCAAGAACACTGAATCTCCTACTTGCAATTCACACTCAGTTCGACCCTTGTCTGCCTGGGTTTTCATTCGATCCTGGGCTCTCTTCAGGTGGAATTTCAGCATTTTAATGGCAGCTTCTCTTTGCTGAAGGTCTTTGTCAACAGCAGCTACTAATGATTCTCCAGCTACATAGGGTAAATGTATGGGAGGTGGTTGTCCATATAAGGCCTGAAAAGGAGTTTGCTGAATTGCTGAATGAAAGTTGGTGTTGTACCACCATTCAGCAAGATGAAGCCAATCCTTCCATTCCCTGGGTCTTTCTCCAGACATGCATCTCAAATAGGTTTCGAGACATTGATTCACTCGCTCAGTCTAGCCATCTAACTAAGGATGGTATGTTGTTGAAGCACTAATCTGTACTCCCAGTTTCATCAATAATTCCCTCCAAAACAAACTCATGAACACTCTATCCCTGTCACAAATGATTTCAGTAGGCAAACCATGCAGCCGAAAAATGTTTTCCAAGAATACCTTTGCTACATCCTTAGCTGAAAAAGGATGAGATAAAGGAATGAAGTGACTGTACTTTGTTAACCTGTCTACCACTACAAGGATACAGTCCTTTTTCCTTGAAATTGGTAAGCCTTCCACAAAGTCCATGCTGATAGATGACCAAATGGTGTCAGGAATTGGCAATGGCTGAAGTAAGCCTTTTGGATGGTGTAGCTCACTCTTGTTCCTCTAACAGATTATGCATTCCCTCACCCAATTCTTGATCTCTCTTCTCATGCCCTTCCAATAAAAACAGCTACCAATCTCTGAGTTGTTGCACTAGATCCAGAGTGACCTCCAATTGCACTTCCATGAAAAAACTGAATCAGTTCCCTCCTCAATGCTGCATCATTACCCACTACAACCTTCTCCTTTCTTTTTAAAACTCCTCCCAACCATTTGTACTTAGCATGATTACTGCTCCCATTCTCCAGTTCCTTGATGATCTTGGCTAACTTGTCATCTTTGTACCAAGAAGCAGTCACCCTTTTCATCACCTCAGTACTCACTTTACTCACTGCCATATTGCTCAAACATACATTTTCAGGCCTCCTGGACAAGGCATCTGCAACAACATTGTTAATACCCTTCCTGTACTGCACTTCATAGTCATAGCCCATCATCTTCACTACCCATTTCTGTTGGAATGGTGTGATGGCCTGATTTTCTGCTAAAAACTTGAGGCTTTGATGATCAGTTTTTATAATGAAGTGCCTCCCAACCAAATAAGGTGTCCACTTTTTAACAGCCATCAATGCAGCAACCATTTCCTTTTCATAAACTGATAGGCTCCTGTATCTAGCTCCCAAACCTTTACTGAACTAGGCTAATGGTTTTCCTTCTTGAACCAATACAGTACCAACACCTACATCAGAGGCATCAGTCTCAATAATGAACACCAAATTAAAATTTGGCAAAGACAACACTGGGGCTGAACTGACTGCTTGCTTGAGCCTCATGAAAACTGCTTCCTCCTTTTCTCCCCACTTCCAATCTCCTTTCTTCAACAAGTCTGTTAAAGGTTTAGCCACACATCCATACCCTTGTACAAACCTCCTGTAATACCCAGAAAGACCTAGGAATCCCCTGAGTTCCTTAATGTTCCTTGGGGTAGGCCACTGCAGTATACTATCTACCTTTGTTTTGTCCATTGAGATAATGCCTTGAGAGATGACATATCCCAAATAATCTATCTCTTGAGCTCCAAAACTGCATTTTGACTTCTTTGCATACAACTGATGTTTCTTCAGGATCATCAAAACTTCAGTCAAGTGTTGCACATGAGAGGTCCAGACTTCTGAATACACCAGGATATCATCAAAAAATACCAGGACACTCCTCCTCAGTTGCTGTTTGAACACCTTATTCATCAATCCTTGGAAGGTTGCAGGAGCATTAGTGAGTCCAAAGGGCATCACTAAGAACTCATAGTGGCCCTCATGAGTTCTAAAAGCTTTTTTGTGAATATCCTCTTCTCTCATCCTGATTTGGTGATATCCAGATCTCAAATCCAACTTTGAAAAGAAAGCAGCTTTTCCCAATTCATCCAACAGTTCTTCAATAATGGGCATAGGGAAACAATCTTTTACAGTTAGTTGATTCAGTTTCCTATAGTCTATGCACATACGCCAGCTGCCATCCTTCTTCTTAACCATCACTATTGGGGAAGAAAAAGCACTGATGCTGTCCCTTATAACTCCAGCTCCCAACATCTCTTTCACTAGCTTCTCAAGTTCATCCTTCTGATGAGTTGGATGTCTGTAGGGTCTGACTTTAACCACTGCATTCTCATCTTTTAGCTCAATTCTGTGAGTATGTCCCCTCTCAGGAGGTAATCCATGAGGTTCTTCAAATAATTCTTGAAACTGTTGGAGTAGATCTTCAATGTCCTTGTGTACTCCACCCTCTTTCCTCACTTCCAACTGTGGATTCATCAACCACAAGGCTGCAGTACCAGGACCATTCCTCCCTCTTAATAATTTACTGCATCCCTTATTATTCATGAGTTGCAGGCCCTTTGCTTTTAGTCCTAACAGCTCCACCACTCTGCCCGATTGTTCAAACCTCATCCTGGATTCAGCAAAGTTCCACTGAATGTTGCCCAGCTGGGAGAACCACTACACCCCTAAAACCATGTCACAGCTTCTCATTGGCACCACTAGGAATTCATCCTTGAACAAAAAGCCTTGTACTTCCCACTAAACAGCTGCACACCTTCCCAAAGTAGTCATACAGTTCCCATCTGCCACTGTTACTCTAAGTTGCTCCCTCTTGTCCATCTTCAAACTCAGTTTCTTAATCAAAGTCAAACTAAGGAAGTTGTGAGAACTACCTGTATCCAACAGTGCAATGCAGTCATTACCCTCAATTGTTACCTTCAGCTTCATTGTGTCCCAATCTGTAGCTCCCCACATGGCATTCAAAGATAAGACAAGACCCTCCATTTTCTCCTCTCCATGTCCCAATTCCCCAGTATCTTCACAATCCAAGAACACTTCAGCTTCTGAGTCATCCTCAGCTCCCTCAACCATAATCTGATACAGTTGAGTCCTAGGGCACTTGTGTCCAGGTGTGTACTTAGAGGCACACCAGAAGCACATTCCCTTTCTTCTTCTCTCCTCAATCTCACTTTGAGACAATGTTTTCCCAGGTCCTTTATGCCCCAACTGAGCTAGTCCCTTGTTAGTGTTTGGACTAACAGCTGAAGACCCAGCAGTCTTCGAGGTTGGATTACTTCCAAAAGTTGTTGCTTCCAACTCTTTGTGGCACTGAAATAGTTAGAGGGCCATGTCCCCTCGTTTGATGTACCACAGATGTTGTCTTCCTCTGCGTACTCGAAACCATGGCCTCCACATGTTTGGCCAAATGAAAAGCATTCACTAGCGTTTTCGGATTCAGAAGTTTGACTATAGGGCTTATTTCAATCCTCAAGTGTTCCTTAAACATGCTTAATACATACTCTTCAGGCAACTGCACTTGGTTCAACAAGTGAATAAAATCATCGTAGAACTGTTCAACAGATTCAACTTGTCTAAGAGCCATTAATTCCGCAAATGGGTCATGAAAACCTTCAGGGGCAAATCTTTCTTTCAATAATCGAAGATATTCTGACCAACTAACCTGGTTTAAACTCCCTCGATTTTTTGTCACAAACTGATGCCATTGTAGAGCTTTACCCTCCAAGTGCAACATCACCACTCGTACTCTGGCATATTCCGGCACCATCTCCGCCTCAAAATACTGTTCCAGCTTAGCTAACCACCCACGGAAGTCAGTCCCATCAAATCGGGGACACAGCAGCTTATACGCAAAATTTTGGATCTGAGGCACGCCTTGGTTCTGGGGTAAGTCTCCTGGTTGTTCCCCTGGAACTTCTTCACTGTCAAGAATCATCACAGTCTCAGGCTTGCTAGACTTTCCCTGTTCCATTGTCACTGTCATCTTCTCTACATTTGGGGATTTCGGGGTTGCTTGAGGTGAGCCCAACATGCCTGTGTGCTGAGCTAGCATCTCCCCTGCATCGATCTTTTTCCCCAACGCAATCTCTAGCATTTTGTGCAAGTTCGCCAGCATCGCCGATTGCATATCTTGGAACCGGGTTCCAATGGAGTTCTCTAGACGTTGGACATCCTCCTGGATTTTGGTTGTAACTTTTGCCCAATCGGAGTTCTCTGCCGGGGACGATGTGTCTGCAGTAGTGGTTTGGTTAACCACTGTTGTTTGAGCAGCTTGTTGACGGGTTTCCACCATGGTTAAGGATCGTAGGAGTATTGATACCTTTGTAACGAACCGATCTGTAAGGAAGAATTTTCAGTAGAGCAAAGGTAGGAAGAAATCAGATTTAGAGAGAAGGAAGAAGAAGAGAGGAAAAAGACAGATTTTCATTCAAAACAACGAATGTCCTTTACAGTCTTCCTCAGCCTCTTTTAACCCTACTTGGTCGAAACGACCGCGTTTTGCTTATACACAGACTCCCCTCAAAATGCAACACTTCATTAAAGACTTAACGGCTAAAACAACGGGATTAAAATTTAACGAAAATTTGAAATGACTCCAACGGTAACTTGAGTTCAGAAACTCCCTTTACACCCAAAGTACGAAACAAAGCAAAAAGCAGCAGAGATCAGCAACAAGAGATAAAAAAACAATAAATCGAGCACAAATTCAACCATTTCTTTTTCATATTCGAATGTAAACATCAGATATAAAAAAGAACTCAAACCATTGTACAAGGGAGTTTTTTTTAGGGAGAGAAAAAATCAATAACAGTGAAAAGCCTTCTGAGGTAGCGTTTCTCTTTGATCTTTCGATTGCATGCAAACATTCAAAACAAAAAAAGATAGCAAGAAGAAGGGAAAGTTTGTTTTTACCTTCCGAGAGCTCCATCTCATCTGGCTTTCGAGTCGTGGCGGCGATAAACCCTTGACTTCCGTCGGGAAGTTCGACGGGTGAGCCGTCCGGGCCTCGGTTGGGAAGATTTTAGGGCTCCGTTTCGAATTTTTAAAAGGGGAGGGGGCTTCCCTTTTGGGGTTTGTTCTTTTCAAAGGTGTTTTGGGATCTGGTTTTGGGTTTCGAACAAAAAAAGGGGTTTCAAAAGGAGAAAAAAAAGTTTTTTAAAAGACTCCGGCGCCGGCAACGGCGACCGGAGTGGGTTGCGGCGCCGGATTTTACAGAGAAGAAAGGGGGTGGTTCTCGGTTTAGGGTTAATCGAAATGAAAAAAGGCTGAATGAGTTTTTAAGTTTGCATTTATAATGTTTTTTGTTTCAAATGTAGTTTAATCGTGTCTTAAACCCTTCCGCGTCGCCGTTATTACGCGTGAAGGGCCTCCGCGTTTTGAAATTCCGCATTCGGCCCTTGAAATGTTTTCGAAGTTTTGAATTTCATCCCTGATTTAGTTTCACTCTGTTTTCGAGTGGGAAAATCACTACCTTGGTCCACACAGCTTTTAGCGTCTTTTCAATTCAGTCCCGTTTTGCACTTTTGATTAATTAGTTTTTAAATGGGTTTATTACATCTTTGATCCCTGGCAGTTTGCTCTTTTCCTTGCTTAGCATTTTATTATGTTTTTTTTATGTATCGGATATATGTTATTTTGCATATTGTTATGTGTATTTATTTTGCCATGTTGTTATGTTTATTTGATGTAAATATATGATACGTGGTTAATGTTTTTTTAATATATGGTTGTATGCTTTTACATGTATTTTTGATGCATAGTTAGCTTTATTATGTACGTTCATTTTCTTTCTTAAGATGCATTTCAAGAATAATTATATTGCAATGCGAGCGTCTTTTTATTCGGGAACGAACGAGGCCAGTACCAGTCGTAGTGGTGGTGGTTCGGACGTTCCTTCTCGAATATTAAGACCTTTAAAATTTACTCACTCGTATAACCAAATTTCGATACGATTCGTCACTTTAATTCACAAAATTTAACATTAATTAAGCGGTAATGTTTTTGGTACCGATTTCCGGGCACGACGGGGGTGCTCATCCTTCCTCGCGTGTAACCGACTCCCGAACCCCTTTTTTTAGAAAAAAGAATCTCTGGTTTTATTTTGGTGTCCGGTCTACCATTTTTAAATGGCCGGTGGCGACTCCTCTATTTCTTTAAATCCGACTAATTTTTCGAAAACCAATTTAAAACCCGGTCCGTCCGAGCGACACCCGAGATACTTTGTATTTTCTGAAAAAAATTTAGTCGCAACATTGTCAAAACAAGCATCCAGCGGGATAATGTTGTAAGCAGACTGGAGCATGTTATTATTGTGGCGAGCAGGGTCACTTTGTTCGTGATTGTCCTATGATTGCAACCAAATCTGTTGTTGCACCGACTACTGCTGCTTCTCCTGCTCAATCCTTTCAGGGTAAGGGATCGAAGTAAGGATCATCTGGGACTTTTGGGTGATTGAGTGGTCTAGGGAAGCCCTTTAACAAACAAGACTCGAAAGCTCCTGCTCAAATGTATAATGTGAGGAGCAGGGAAGAAGAAGATGAATCTGATGTTATTACATGTACTATTGAGTTATATTCGCATCCTTTATATGCATTGATTGACCCTGGTTCTACTCATTCGTTCATAAGTGCCATTGTAGTTAAAAAGTATAACATGTCTTCTAAACCAATAGTATCGAGAATCTATGTAACTAATCCCCTAGGGGATTGTATCACCGTAAGGGTAGTATGCAAGAATTGTTCCTTAATGATTCAAGGGATTTCTTTTTCCGGCCAATTTTTTGGCTTTACCGATCCATGAATTTGATGTCATCTTAGGCTTAGATTGGCTTAGTAAGCACCAAGCCTGGGTAGATTGTTGTAAAATAAAATTTTATCTTCGAGGTTTGGGTAAAGAAAGTGTTGTATTGATGAATGCGAGGAATCCATCGTTGTACGCTTTGTCATTGGAAACCAAAGGTGAGTCGTAATTACAAGACATTGACTCCGTATGTGAATTTCCTGATGTCTTCCCTGATGAACTTTCGGGATTGCCTCCAACCCGTGAAATGGAATTTGGCATCGAGGTGCAACCTGGGACTACTCTAGTTTCCATTGCACCATATCGGATGGCAGTTTTGGAGTTGAAAGAATTAAAGGCTCGAATTCAAGACTTATTGAGCAAGGGTTTCATTCATCCGAGCTCTTCACCTTGGGGAGCTCCGGTTCTCTTTGTTAAGAAAAAGGATGGTTCTATGCGATTGTGCATCGACTATAGACAATTGAATAAAGTAGCCATAAAGAATAAATATTCATTGCCTAGAATAGACAACATGTTCAATCTATTAAAAGATGACTATGTGTTTTCCAAGATCGACTTAAGGTCGAGCTATTATCAAATGAGAGTTAAGGAGTGTGATGTGCCAAAGGCTGCCTTCCGTACGAGATATGGACACTACGCATTCTTGGTGATGCCCTTTGGGCTAACTAATGCACATGCAGCTTTTATGGATTTGGTGAATCAGGTATTTATACCCTATCTTGATAAATTTGTAATGGTGTTTATAGATGACATCTTAATCTATTCCAAGAATGAAGCGGAGCATCGAGATCATCTTCGTATTGTACTTCAAACTCTAAGAGAGAAATAGTTGTATGCAAAGTTTTCCAAGTGTGAGTTCTGGCTCACCGAAGTTGCCTTTTGGGGCATATCATGTCGGCTTCAGGTATTCAAGTGGACCCGAAGAAAATCCAAGCCATTGTAGATTAGCATCCACCGAAGAACATTGTTGAAGTTAGAAGCTTCCTTGGGCTTGTTGGCTATTATCGTAGATTTGTGAAAGGGTTTTCTATGATAGCTGCCTTTTGGGGCATATCATGTCGGCTTCAGGTATTCAAGTGGACCCGAAGAAAATCCAAGCCATTGTAGATTAGCATCCACCGAAGAACATTGTTGAAGTTTTGATCAGTTGAAACAAGTTCTGATCCATGCACATATCTTGACCCAACCCGAGTCTAGAAAAGACTATACATGCATCGCATCTTGGGTTATGATGTGTATTTATGCAAGAAGCCAAGGTTATTGCTTATGCTTCAAGACAACTTAAGCCACACGAGATGAATTATCCCACCCACGACCTTGAATTGGCTGCAGTTGTCTTCGCATTGAAAATTTGGAGGCATTATCTCTATGGGGAGAAATGCTATCTTTTCATCGACCATAAAAGCCTCAAATATTTGTTGACTCAAAAAGAGTTGAACCTTCGACAACGGAGGTGGATGGAACTTCACAAAGATTACGATCTGGTTATTGATTACTATTCGAGCAAGGCCAATGTTGTAGATGATGCGATCAGCCGCAAACCTTCGCCTAGTAAGCATTGATAATAAACTTGAAGTTATAGGTTTTGTAAAATAAATTAACTCATCATAATATTGCTATATTGTAGCCCCTCGAGCAATTAACGCTCACTTTTGACTTCGGAAGCATCATTGTCTTGTAGCTGAACTCCAAGTTCAGTCTACCATCGTTTCACGAATCAAGGATTTGCAAGAGTAAGATCTTGAGCTTTAATTTATTGTCTTTAAGGTATCAAACAATCCTGACTTCAAAATTAATTCTGAAGGACTCGTATGCTTCCATGATCGAGTTTGTGTACCTAATGATGAACCTCTTCGCACCGATATCCTTTTAGAAGCCCATTCAAGTTCTTTCTTTGTTCACCTTGGGTCTGGAAAGATGTATAAAGATCTACGTGAACTCTATTGGTGGCCAGGAATGAAGGAGGCCATAGTTGATTACATTTCCAAATGTCTCACGTGCCAACGTGTTAAGGCAGAATATTGTGCCCCTACTAGATTGTTGCAGCCTATTGATCCACCGAAATAGAAATGGGAAAAGATCACTATGGATTTTGTTAGTGGTCTACCGTTAACTCTTACGAAACATGATGCTATATGGGTCCTTGTAGATCGATTCACGAAGTCAGCTCATTTCATACTGGTTAGAATGGATTATGGTCTTCCTAAATTAGATGACTTGTATATCAAGGAAGTAATCCGACTCCACGAAGTACCTAAGTCTATCATCTCCGATCAAGATCCTCAATTTGCATCTCAGTTTTGGAGAACCTTACAAGGAGCTCTGGGCACCAGAGTTAATCTTAGCACAACCTTTCACCCTCAATCTGACGGTCAGTCAAAAAGGGTAATTTAGATCTTGGAAGACATGCTTCGGGCATGCATTATTGACTTTGGTGGAACTTGGGAAAAATCTCTACCCCTTGTAAAATTTGCCTACAATAATAGTTACCAGACATCAATCCAAATGGCCCCGTATGAGGCATTGTATGGTAGGCGATGTAGAACACCGTTGTGTTGGTTGGAGCTTGGTGAGGGCAAGATGTTAGGCCTTGACTTGCTTCGTGAGACTGAAGAACGGGTCACCATTATTCATGATCATTTAAAGGCTACCTTCGATCGACAAAAGGCTTACGCTGATCTTAAAATAAGAGACATTGAGTACGAAGTTGGTGAGAAAGCCTTCCTCAAAGTGTCACCGTGGAAGAAAGTCTTAAGATTTGGCAAAAAGGGAAAATTGAGTCCCTGATTCATTAGACCCTTTGAAGTCATTGAAAGGATTGGCCCAGTGGCATATCGGCTATTGCTACCTTCAGAATTGAGCAAAATTCACGATGTCTTTCATGTATCAATGCTTTGGAAGTATCGATATGATCCTTCACACATTATGAAACTTGAATCTGTAGAACTTCGACCAAATCTATCCTACGAGGAAAAACTGGTTCAAATTCTTGCAAGGGAAGTCAAGAGGCTTCGCAACAAAACTATTCCATTGGTTAAAGTGCTCTAGAGGAGCCACACCATTGAGGAAGCCACTTGGGAACTTGAAGAGACCATGAGACAACAATATCTACATCTCTTTGGTTCAGGTAAAAATTCGAGGACGAATTTTTCTTAAGGGGGAGAGTTATAATACACTGAAATCCGGTCTAGTCGAAATTAAGTTCTGATGATCAGAAATCCTACATTGATGAAGTCTAAATATTGTATCGTCTAGTTAATTATTAATATCAAATCCTAATTGGGCTTAAAACATCATCATCGGACTCAATTGAATAATATTGAACCTAAATAGTGACTAAATTGAAGAAAATGCGAATGGGAGGTCAAAACTATAGTTGAATGAGAAATAAGGGACTAATCTTGCTATTAGCCCCTTTTCATTAATAATTTCCCACGTGGAGTCACCGGGACAGCTTCCTTCAATTGAAGGAAAGCTATCTTAATTAAAGAATAAGGAAAATAGTAAAATTTGCTTACCCGATTTCAAGAGAAAGCTAGCACCTCTTCATCTTTTTCATCTTCATCACTTACCTCCAAGCACACACCTCAATCGATTATTGGATTTCATGGATATCTTAAGTTTAATCTCAAGTTAGGGTTTTGACCACCCATGGATATTACATCGCTAGTGCTTATATTGAAGTCGGATATCAATTTTGATATCGGTGTATTGATTTTGATATCAAAATATCGATCCTAATAGTTTTCTATTGATTTTCTAGCCCAAGAAGTGGAGAAAGAGGTTTCACCATCTCCATCACAAGCTAAGAACAAGGGAATTGCTATCTGAGGGCCTTGAAAGCTTCAGATTGTCAATGTGAGTGTAATCGGAGTCTCGGGTTAGGCGAAAGGCCTTCCTGGATCATTGTTTGATAATTAGATTACTTTGCTAACATTATTGTTGAAGAATTTGCATTGGATGGCTAAAGGGACACTTTGGTAAGTGTCGATAAGTTGATATTGAACATCGTATATAGTCATTGTGCATTGTCATTGATATAAGCATTGTCATCGAATTATTGCATAGAAACCATTGGACATTGATATTGACATCGAACTATGAATTATTGATGATGAGATACATATAATTGTCATTGGCGATATTGAAATCATCGGGCATGGTATGCTATTGATCACTGAAATGATAATGAACATTGAAAGCCTTGGATTGGAATGGACAATGGATACAATTGGCATGTCATAGAATTCATGAGCTTAGTGTACGGGTAGACTACGGTCCTAAGGCTACGACCTATATTGATTTGGCGAGGCGGAGGGATGTGTATGGATATTGGTCATATTGGCGAGGCGGAGGGACTAGAGCATTATTGACTTGGTGAGGCGTAGAAATTCGCATATCCACGATCTTGATTCAATCCAAGGATTAAGAATGAAATGAATATGTTTATACATTGCATAATATTACAACATTGATATTGTTGGCATGAGATCATGATTGGGTATATTCATGGAATTGTTGTTATTCACGTTGCTTATGACTACCTCACTAGGCAAAGTATGCCTAACATGTCTCATCTCATGCATTTTTAGGTTCAGAAGGATTGTGTATCGGAAGATCGGATTGGCAAGCAAGACAAGTCACTACAAGCCTAAGTAATGTGTTTTTGACTTATAAACTCTTAGGAAGGTGTCAAAGTAGTTGAACTAGTCATTTGTGCCTATTTTGATGTGTTGGTGTATTGTCTAAGTTGTAATATGTTATATAGTTCTAAATGGCCTTTTGGTGAAGTTTAAAATGGATGGAAATTGCATACATACCTCAAAAAGGTAAAAACATAGCAAATGTATTCATATGGTCATGAATTTTGGCATGCTAGTAGTTTATACCATTGAAATATTGTGTGTAAAGTTTCGTTGCATTTGGACATCGTTCAACGGGTCAAATCGAATAAAAACCAGCAAAAATCTATCATTACAGGTCAGGTCATACCGAAACGAGTGATGGTGTTTCGATACGGGTGTATAATATCGAACTTAAGGGTAAGGGTGTATCGAAACGAAATTGAGCCGTTTTAGAACATTTTGTCAGTTGAGACTAACGTTTCGATACGGGTTCATAGCGTATCAAAACGAGTCAAAGTCAAAGGAAGTCAACCTGTACCGATACGGGTGCTCCCGTATCGATACGGTTTAAGGAGAAAAGTCAACAAGAGTTGACCCTCGCGCACCCGTCTCGAAACAGCCCAAGGGTGTTTCGATACAGGGTTAGGTAAGTTAGTTAAAGGCTCATTGAACATATTGTTTGTTTCACGATTTAGTCACTAAATATAGTTGGGTTAAATTGAATAGGTTAATGATCTCCAATTTGTATGAAATTTTGCAGACTTGACATTTAAGTAGTGAATTTCATTATGGTGGAGTCAATTACGTTGAAGGACCCTTAGTTCATCAAATTTATAGATTGGTCCCTAAAATTTGTGAAAGATATAAATAGGTCCTAAATGGTTAGATGGGTTTTCTTATGAATGAATTGGACTAAGTGTATATTGGTAATGTTTTGTTTGGTGTAATATTAATTAAGTATTGGGAATGAAATGGAATTTATCGCACTGATCACCGAATCGCATATCGGTAACATGCTCTGACCCAGTTCTTGACCAGGCTGGAAAGGGGGTGTTACAGCAACGTCTTATAATAATAGTTCATGGGGCAAACATTGATTCAGTTTGACTAGTTCATGAGCCAAATTGATGTAAAAAAAGTTTAAGGGAAATCTATAAATTGAGACTACTATAGAGAAAAAAAATAGCTCTAATAGAAGAAGAAGAAGAAGTTCGTAAAATATGTAAAAACGAAGTAAACTGAGATTCCTGGTAGGTTAAGGAATTAATTTTTTATTAATATTTCAAATATATAGTTGCACTTAAATTTTAGATCAAAATATAATTATTTAATAAATATTACGATCATTATTGGCAGAGGTGGAACGACATAAACACTAGTTAGGCCACGTCCCAAAATTTGAGAATTTTATCATTTAGTCCTTCAATTTTATAAAAATATAATTTGGCACTACAAATTTTTAAAAAATTCATATTAAACTTTAATTTTTAATATTTTTATTAAATTTCTACTATAATTTTTAAAAGTTCTCATTAAATCTCTCAAAATTTTAAAAAGTTCACTTATATCGTAAATTTTTTCAAAAAATGTAAATTAAATCCTTCAAAAAATTTGAAATTTACAATCAAAAACTTGATTTTAAAAAAATTTAAGTTGTCCCTCTCAAACTCTTTCATCAAGTTATGTCACTGATTATTGGCATTTATACTTAAAATTCAATAATCAAACTTTGAAAATAATCTTTAACTGTTAACTGACCGAACACTTGATTAACAAACCGATTAATCGAAATAAATCTGAATTCAATAGGTTAATTTGGTTTAACAGACCATTTGAACACCAATAATTCTCGTTACTTTTTCCCCAAAACCCAGTAAATAATGGTCGGTTTATTGAGTCGGATAAACAATCCGACATTTAAACAGTTGTTTTATAAGAACATATTAAATCCATAACCCAATAGGATCCATTGTTCCGTGGTGAATGATACTTCCATAAATACTCGAAAGGCCCATGACCCAGGAATAATCCGCTCTTCAGTCTCTGTTTATATCCATTATCCAATCCTAGTTGTCCTCGAAGCTGTTAGTAAATTGTTTTTTGGGTTAATTACCCCGTTGGTACATGAACTATATAGAATTTTTAGTTTCATATATAATTTTTTAAAATTTTCAGTTTTATAAATAAAGTATTTCGCCGTTAATTATTTTCCCCACTTTCGTCACGAAATTTGACGCGGCATGTACAGATGAATCAAAATTTGACATGTGGCATTTAAAAAAAATCATTTACTTTGTTAACCATACATGATGTTTTGAAATGTTCAGTTTCATAAATGAAGTATTTCTTCGTTAATTATTTTACCCACTTCCGTCACGGAATCTAACGTGACATGTATAGATGAATCAAAAATTGACCCGCGGCATTTAAAAAAACCATTTACTTAAAAGGCATTATAACATGATTAATCCTTTGTATTTTGTTATTTTTAAATTTCAACCTTAAATTTTAATATTTAAATATTTATTTTAAAATTATTAAAAAATTTATTTGAACAAACCAATGATCAACATATGGCATAATATAAATTTAAAATTTTAATTTAATTCATCCTATTTCACAATTCAATCTCCCTTCCCAACAACCCCTTCTCTGACTATGAATCGAATCTTAGATTTTTACTTACAAACAACCATCCATAAATCATAATATATTTTCCCCTTCAGTTTCATTTAAGTTTTCGTATCTGCATCTTCCGATATTTGATTTCATTTCTATTTTTATGATTTTATGGAAATTTTTATTTTACTTTGGTAATATTCTTTGTTAATTGCTTTAATGGTGCTGTAATTGGATTAGGGATTAGAGAAAGGCGGCTCTATTGTTTTGTTTGGATACTAAGAAAGTGCGGGAAAATGGAGTGGGGGGTTTTGGGATCCCACCAACGGATGCCTTTTCCCCTAAAACTTCCCTGCAAATAAATCGCTTTCTACATACCCATCTCTGTCACAAAAGCTTGAAAAAATGGCTTTCCCAAACCCATCTCTGCCACAAAATCAAAACTCTTCTTTGGAAACCTCCCTCAATTTCGAATCTGCTTATGATAATTTGTTCTTTAAAGGAAGGCTAGTACCCATTGAAACAAACTCTTCTTTGGAATCAAAACCTCCTTAATTTTTAGTCTTGTTGAAATCAACCATCAAGTTTCGAGTTTCAAGAAGGTATGCCGAGAAACTGAAGTTTTCAGGGGCTGTTGAACTTGGATTCTTTCAAACATACATCACCACCGTACTCTTAGATATTGAAGTTAGCAGTTGAAGAAGATGGAGTGAATTAGGGATTTGAAACAGAGAAAATAATTTGGGGAAAATATGGTTATTTTATTAATCTGGTGAAAATATTGAATGAGTCAAAATAGACCCAATTACAAGGTTATATAGCCGGCCCAAAGTTGTCTAACAAACCTAACAACTTAGCCCAGCTAATATAACAAACCCACAGCTCATCTTAACAAATTTAAACAAATCTAACTACCTTTAACATTTTTCCTACTTTCTACTTCTTGAAGAACATCTGAAAAACAGTAAACACTGAGTTTGTTGCGAAATTTTTTGAATTTATGAATCGGCAGTGGCTTAGTAAAGATATCAGCAACCTGTTCTTGAGCTGGAACATAATTAACCTGAAGAGCATGAGAGAGGACTTTCTCACGAACAAAAAATAAATCTAACTCAACATGCTTAGTTTTAGTATGCATGACAGGGTTTGCAGCCATAGAAACTGCACTAGTGTTGTCACTCCAGATTGTTGGAGCCTCTTCAAAGGATAAGCACATATCACAAAGTAATGCTTTGAGCCATATCAGTTCTGATGCAGCATCTGCCAGACTTCTAAAGTCTGCTTCAGCAGTAGACCTCGAGACAGATCTTTGTTTTCTTGAGCACCATGATATTAAATGAGAACCCAAGAATGTACAATGGCCTGAGACAAAACGTCGATCATCTAGATCGCTTCCCCAGTCAGCATCAGAGAAAGAGGTTAATCGAGACGAGGAGCAAGAAGTAGGTGAGAACCATAGCACATATTCCAGTGTACCTTTAAGATAGCGAAGAATGCGTTTCACAGCTAGCCAATGAATGTCTGTTGGTTGCTGCATAAACTGGGCAACTTTGCTTACTGAGAGGGCAATATCAGGGCGTGTGTGGCAAATGTATTGCAATGCTCCTACCACACTACGATATTCATATGCATTAGGAAGAGAGGTACCATCATCTTTGCATAGTTTAGGTGAGACAGCAATGGGGGTAGCAGCTGAATTGAGATCCCTCATATCAGTTTTGACAAGGAGTTCAATTATGAATTTCTTCTGAGTGAGAAATAAACCACTATGAGCTTTTGTAACCTCAATACCAAGAAAATATTGGAGATCACCCAGATCTTTCAAAGAGAATTGCTGATGAAGTTTTTGAATAACCAGATCAATATGAGAGGAAGATGTCCCAGTTAACAGAATATCATCCACATAGACCACTATGTAAGTGGTAACATCAGAGTTGTGATAGACAAATAAGGAGACATCAGCATTTGAAGATCTAAATCTCAAAGTAACCAAGAAATCTTTCAATTTATAGAACCAGTTTCTAGGTGCTTGTTTAAGGCCATATAATACCTTTTTTAGTTTACAAACAAGAGGAGTACCAGTGGAGCTTTAGACTTGAAAACCTTCTGGTTGTTGCATGAAAACATCCTCCTCAAGACCCCCCTTTAAAAATGCATTATTGACATCCACTTGCTTAATTGGCCACTGATTTGAAACTGAAAGGGAGAGCAAGACATTCACTGTAGATGCTTTAACAACTGGGCTGAAGGTATCTACAAAATCAAACCCAGCCATTTGTGAGTACCCCTTAGCCACTAAACGTGCTTTATACCTCTCAACTGACCCATCAGCATGCTTTTTGACTTTAAATAACCATTTGCAGCCAATTGGTTTTCTGCCAGGTGGTAAATTAACAAGATCCCATGTTCCATTGTTCATCAGGGCCTTGTATTCACTCATAACAGCTTCAACCCATTTTGGATGCTGCAAAGCATCATGTACAGATACAGGAACTCCATCATCATGCACTTGGAGGTGAAATATTTTGGGCTTGAAGATTCCAGATTTGGAACGTGTGATCATAGAATGGGCATTTCCTTCAGGAGGGACAGAAGGAGAATCATTCAGACCAGTGGAGGGAGGAGGCAATTCATCATTCAGGATCTGAGTTTCAGAAGATTCATCATTCTGATGAGTATCAGGGGATGATCTGTTCAGTGAACAATCTTGATCTGTACACTGGGCAGCAAAATGATCAGAAGCAACAGGGGCATGAGATGCAGTTTCTTCATCAGATGAAGGGAAGGTTGGTGTAGGATGAGAAGCATCATTAGCAGGAGTAATAGGAGGAGCACCAGAGTGAACAACATTAGGCATAGAATTGCCAATAGCAGTATCACAGTTAGAGGACTCTGAAGCTGAAGTACTAGATGTGTTGATAGAAGTAGGAGTAGCATGAGGAATAGAATCATCAACCTCAAGAGGTGGGGAGAGAAAATCATCTACAGCAGAAGAGCTAAGCACAGAAGCAACATCTGGAGGAAAAACCAACTCATTGAAGGCAACATGCCTTGTAGTATAAACTCTGCCAGTGGACTTATCTAAGCATTGATATCCATGATGTTGTGGTGAATATCCAAGGAACAAACAGGGTTTTGAACGAAAATCAAGTTTATGTTTGTTATAGGGTCTGAGATAGGGATAGCAAAGGCATCCAAAGACTTTCAAGAATTTGTAGTCAGGGGCTTTGTGAAATAAAACTTGAAAAGGAGACAGGTTATTTAAAACTTTAGTGGGCATTTGATTAATGAGGTAGACAACACTTAAGACTGCATAGGACCAGTATTTCAAGGGTAAAGATGCTTGAGCTAACAAGGAGAGGGCAGTTTCAACAATGTGGCGGTGTTTTCTCTCTACAATACTATTTTGCTGTGAGGTACTAGGGCGGGTAAGCCTATGTTGGATCCCCAATGAAGCTAAAAGTGGAGTTAAAAACTTAAATTCCCCTCCCCCATCAGATTGAACAGCAAGCAGAGAGCAATCAAATTGTGTTTTTATCATAGCCAGAAACATATGAAAAGCTACTGTAGCATCATATTTCTTCTTCAGTAGATATAGCCAACAATTTCTACTATATAAGTCAACAAAAGAGATATAGTAGTAAAATCCATTAGATGAAACGGATGCAGGACCTCATACATCGACTTCAACTAGCTGAAAAGGCTTAGTGTAAATTGTAGTAGAATGCAGAAAAGGCAGAGCATGATTCTTTCCTAACTGACAGTCATTACAAGTATTTATTTATCAGGAGAAACTGACTTATTCAGAACCAAACTTACAACTTCAGATGAAGGTGCCCCAACCTCTGATGCCACAACCAGTAATCAGAGAAATTTTGAGAGGACGTACAGGCTAGAGCAGAAGGTGCTGAAGCTGCAGGGGAAGTATGAAACTGGTACAGACCATTCTCTTGTGTCCCTGTCAGTAAGGTAGATCATGTGCTTTCATCCTTCACATAGCAACAGTTGGAATGAAACTCAAAATATACTGAATTTTCAGCAGTAAATTTGGAAACATAGAGTAGATTCCTTGTGATATGTGGAACATGTAACAAATGTGTGAGATCCAATGGTCGAACAGATGTGAGCAAAGAAGACTGACCAATATGTGTAATAGGTAAGGAGGAACCATCTCCAATATGCACAGAACCCTTACCAGAATATGGTTGACTGTGTGAAGATGAGCCCGATCATTTGTGACATGGTGTGTAGCACCGGAGTCAGGGAACCAGGTAGTGCCCGAAGCAACGAGTGTGTTCACCTGAGCGGTATCAGGCTGAGAAGAGCCTCCAGTGGGAGCTGAGCCTGCAGAGGTACTGACAAAGGGTGTATAAGAACCATCAAGTTCATCCGGACAACAACAGTTATGAACTTGAGTATCATTAGCAGGACGAGACTGTGGAAATCCAGCATAGTTACAATCAAACATGTACCAGCACCGGTTAACCAGATGGCCGATCTTACCACAGAGCTGACACTGTGGGCGAGAGCGTCCCTTGAAACGACCAGGATGAGAGCCTCCAGATCTCCCACCACGATTAGGAAACGAGGATCGATCAGAATAAGGTGATTGCCTCTCATCATCAGAACCATCAGGAGAGGGCTTGTAATGAGTAGCATTGATTCCAACAGGTAATCGAAGCGGATCATTGATGCGAGCTTCGGCATCAGTAAGCACAGACACATCTCCTTCAAACGAATAAGGCTCACGAGCAGTGGTAATTACCGCAACAACAACCTCAAATTTCGATGGTAGTCCATTGAGAAGAGTAGCTACCTGTTCCATCTCTGAAATCGGACTACCGCAAGTAGCAAGGAGGTCACAGATTTCCTTGACTTGTGTGGCAAACTCACGCATAGACAGAGAACCCTTCTTCAGGGAGCGAAGGCGGCAGTAGAGGTGCATAATACGCGTTGTAGAAAGCTTAGAGTAGCGACAAACAATGGCCTTCCAAATCGAGGAAGAAGTATCAGATCCAACAAGCTGCGGAAGGATCGAGGGGCTCACTGTGCTCAGCAACCAGGATGCAAGAGAGCTATCTTGCTTGGTGAAAGTCAGATAAGCTGGATTCGAAGTGCGATCACCGTTGGCCGCAGTGAGAAACTTGGCCGGAGCTGCATAATCCTCATCGAGGAAATGTTCCAATCCAAGACCACGAACCAGAAGAGAGACTTGTTGCTTCCATAGCAGGAAGTTGTTGTCATCAAGTCTGACGCTAATCTGTTTGTTAGCAAAGATCTGTGTGACGGAGTCATCGATCGGAGACGAACCAGAAGGAGTGACAGAGGCATCTCCAGTAGCTTCAGCGGACGACATAATGACAGAAGAGAGAAAACACCAAACACCAGCGCAAGAGTAACAGAGAAGAAACGGAAGCAAAAGAGAAATCACAAGCCAGAAACAATGGCGAATGATACCATCTTAGATATTGAAGGTAGCGGTTGAAGAAGATGGAGTGAATTAGGGATTTGAAACAGATAAAGTAATTTGGGGAAAATATGGTTATTTTATTAATCTGGTGAAAATATTGAATGAGTCAAAATAGACCCAATTACAAGGTTATATAGCCGGCCCAAAGTTGTCTAACAAACCTAACAACTTAGCCCAGCTAATATAACAAACCCACAGCTCATCATAACAAATTTAAACAAATCTAACTACCTTTAACACGTACGATTTACCTTCTCACTTTCACTAGAATTTATCGACAAACCCACCAGAGGATACTTTAAATTTAGAAGCTGAATCGTCTATAGTAAACAAAAAAACCCACCAGAATTTTTAAAGGGTAATCTACACCTGAGGTCTTTTTTTGTTTGAAATGTGTTCTATTTTGGTCACTCAATTTGAAAAAAGATTATAATGGACACTTACATTTTTTATTTGTTTTATTTTGGTCACCGTGAGATTAACACCGGTTATGTTAGTTTGATGATGTGACACATTAGTCAAAAGGGTTAATTTCTAATTTGACCCTTAAACTCTCTCAAACTCACTTTTAGCTCACAATGTCATGGCTCCAGTCACCTTTTTTGGTGGATGATGGTTTCGACCACCTCTATCTCCTTCTCATTCTTTCCACCCATTTCCTCCTCCGAATCTCAACACTGGGAGCTGCATAGTAGATTCATGGCTGCTCTGAATCTCTAACTTTACTATATTCCCCAATCCCCTCCTTCACCACCTTACTTTTCTCTTCCTTCCTTTTTCTCGGCCACCTAACATGGTTGTTAGCCTTTCAACTCAACCAATTGTAGCCGACAACAAAAATCTTGTGGATTTTTAACCTGCAAAGAAACCTAAAAGAAACAAGTATGCTTTCGCTTGCGCCATACTTGCTTTTTTAACTTCAATCTTACTTGGTTATGGTGAGTAAAGTTCGAAGTTGACCAAAGAGATCTATGGTCGAACCAACGCCACTAGTGTTGTTACAAAAACAACATAGGCTGACGTTGCTTATAACCTGATTCTTGACATGTTGGCTAGCCATGTAAGTCATTCTGAAACCTATAAACTATAATTCCTCAAATAAAATGACTGCCTTTCCTTTGGCAGTATACTTAAAAGAACCAACGCCAATACTAAATCGTTAGCTTTAGTAAAAAAAAATTAGCTTATTTCAATCCTTCTCAAAAAAGTTTAAGGAGCTAGCTGGTACCTTCTCGCGATAGAGCGCCAAGAAGCATATTGGAGGAGTTCCTGTGATCTTGAGGAGTCAACTTGTTAGTATAAATACTTTGATTGCCACAAGATTAATGACCCTGGCAAAAATATCTGGTTCAATTCCAACAGTACTTTGGTGGGGTTTAAGGAACTTGAGGTCAGTTGTTTCCTCATTATTTTTTCAAGTAAATTTTCAGCTACAGTACGACTCTGAGATTTTAGAGATAACCTTACTGCCGAAAAAAACATTTTAAATATATATTTATTGCTTAAACCCTAATGCTTTGTCTCTTATTACATGCAGTTCTTTGGGACAAAATCTTGACACAAACACTTATGTGGGTGAAATAACTTTTGTCATTATTATTGTAACTTTTGGTCTGATTCTCTTTGCACTGCTCATTGGGAATATGCAAGTAAGTCCTTCATGAAAGTATCCTAAGTTATGTCTTTGACATGATCTAGGAATTATCCGTAATATTTGATGTTATGAACTTGATTTCTTCTATTGTTGGCAATTTTTAACTCTGATAATGGTTACACTGGCAAACATATCTTCAATCGATAACTGTTTGGTTGGAAGAATGGAGAATCAAGAGAACTGATACTGAGCAATGGATGTGTCACAGGTAACTTCCTCATGAATTAAGGCATTCTGTGAGAAAATATGATCGGTATAAATGGCTAGCTACAAGTGGAGTTGATGAAGAAGCTTTACTCAAAGGCCATCCCTTGTATTTTTGAAGAGACATCAAACGCCACATCTATCTCGACCTTGTTCGACGAGTAAGTTATAAGATCTGGAGGAGGAAAGGGGTGGAAAGAAAGAGAATGAGATAGCGGTGTCCGGAATCATCACCCACCAAATCATGTGACCAAAACAACGATATTATGGTCTAAAAGTGAGGTTGAGAGAGTTTAAGGGTCAAATTAATATATTGTCTAAAGTTTAGGGGTCAAATTAAAAATTAACCCCTTTGACTAACATGCCACGTCATCAAATTAATCAGTGTTAACAGCATAGTGACTAAAATAAAACAAATTAAAAACGCAAGTGGCTATTATACTCTTTTTTCAAATCGAATGACCAAGATAAAATACGACCCAAACAAAAGGGTCCTCCGGTGTAAGTTACCCATTTTTAAATTGGGTTCACTTGATCGGGGTTGAGTTCCAGCATATGAACCGATTTTTTAATCTGGGCTTGAGTTTGGGCATGATAGATCGAAGAGAAAATGTTGGGGTTGATGGAGAAATGGACAAGGTCATCCGGTGTATGAATTTAGGAAAAAAGAAAAATATATATTCTAAAATGTTTTTTATAATTTTTTTTAAAAAAAATTAATTTTGTTGGTGAAATTTAAAAAAATCGATAAATAAGAGGACTAATCTTGTTATTAACCCTTGAGTAAATGAAGATTTTTTAAAAAAAACAAATGCCATGTGTTAATTTTTTACTGGGTCAATGGGTCCACGCCAGATTACATGACAGAAATGGGCAAAATAGTTGACGTCGAAATACCCTATGTATGAAACTGAGAGTTTTAAAATATTATGTATGAAACGGAGAATTCGATATAGTTCATGTAACAATGTGATAATTAACCTTTTTTTTGTTCTTTTTGGGTTTATGCTTCTTCACATTCTCGATTAAAGGGTGAGTTCTTTTCGCTCTTCAATTACTTAGTAGTTAATCCATCGTTTGAATGAGAGAGACACGAACTTTAAGTTTTGAATTTTGTGCAATGTGTCCCTAGAGCTTGAATTCCCAGTTATTTAAAGCTTCCCAACTTTACTAGAGGTAACTATTTTGCCCTATAATGTAGAGCTTTAAAGAAGTGTGAGAATGGAGGTAATTCATGGATTACAAAGCTATCAACTTTTCTTTACAATTGATGTGTGGTTGATCCTAGTTCGAGCTTTTCAGCTTAAAACATTTACCCTTATATCAAACAGTGTCAACTGTTGTGATCTTTAGCATTAAAAATTGACAAGTTACGGTTTCAAATGAGAAATGAGAATTGGGTTTACATCTTGATCTTTAGCTACCTTTGTTTATGGGAAGGAGAAAATTTTCACCTCCGGGAATAGGTCCTTTTGGTGGTTTTAACCCCATGATCTTCTTTTTATGCGCAATATTCACCGACCATGCATGCCCAATATTCAAATTTGGCTGTTAGACAGGTTTTCCTCGGTTGGTTTTTCTTTTTCTTTCTAGAGGAAGCCAACAAGCTATTATCACGAGCACCACCATCTGAAGTTGTTGTTCCTCCTTCCCTTGTTCCAATAATTTACGAAGAAGATGTTGCGTTTCCCTCTGAGCTAATTATTTGGTATACATACACAAACACAAGAGATTATAAAATACTGGATGCTTTTTTTATTATACCTATGAGTTTCTGTTTCGAATGGCATTGTGTGTTTGCCAATCATACTGCCATGGTTGTTTCAACTAGGAACCCGTTGGCATGGTGGTTTAATTATATTAGTTAAATTGGAAATTTGGATAAACTCAATAAAACCGGTAAAAACCGATTAAACATCAACAAAACTGTTGAGTTTTTTTATTAGAAAAAAACTTTAATACACAAGCCTTCTAAACTTTAATTTACATGTGTCCTTTAGTTTTAGGGATTTGGGTTTTAATTTAAGGTTATTGTTTAGAATTTAGGGTATATGGTTTAAGGTTTAGTTTTTTACGGTTAAGGTTATAAATATAAGATTTGAGTTTTATAGTGTAAATATGCAGACTTGTGTAAAATTAGTTCTACACATCTTGTGTATCAAAATTTTACTTTTTTATTTTAAGGGGTTATTAGTGGATTAGGCCATTACAAGTTTAGGAGATTTACACTTAGGTCCTTTTTTATTTTTATAGTTTTAGTTTGATCCATTTAGTCCCAATTTTAGTTTAATTTCCTTAGACCTTTAGGTTTAGGTTTTTTTAATTAGATTCTCCTTTATATAATTGTATAATAATTAAAACGTTTGACAGACTTTTGAAGGCCCAATTTATTTTAAAACGTTTGACGGACTTTTGAATGCCCAATTTATTTCGACAAAGATGAAAAACGGCGTCGACAATTATATTACATTTAATTATAATTATCAATGTTTGGGGTTATGGGATTAGTTTAGGGATTAGTGGATTAGTTTTGCACTTTAATTATTATCGATTGTAAGATTTAGGGTTGAGGTTTGGGGTTTAGGGATAAATGTGTCAAATTGAGTATTTGGGGTTATGTGATTAGTTTAAGGATTAATGGATTATGCTTGGCCTTTAATTATTAGTGATTATAAGATTTAGGTGTTGAGGTTTGGGGTTTAAGGGTAAATGTGTCAAGTTGAGTGTTTGGGGTTATGAGATTAGTTTAGGGATTATGGGATTAAGCTTGTACTTTAATTATTAGTGATTGTAAGATTTAGGGATTGAGGTTTGAGGTTTATCGGTATAATACATGTTTCAAGTTAAGTGTTTGAGGTTATAAGATTAATTTAAGGATTGGGGGATTCGAGGAGAGACTTGTACTTTTAATTATTAGTGATTTTAAGATTTAGGGACTGAGGTTTGGGTTTAGGGGTAAATGTGTCAAGTTGAGTGTTTGGTAAGAGTTATGAGATTAGTTTAGGGATTCAGTTTACACTTTAATTATTAGTGATTGTAAGATTTAGTGGTTGAGGTTTGGGGTTTAAAGATTCGAATTGATCCCTATTTATTTTAAAATTTTCTAATATAGTCTAATGTTTTTAATATGATGATATTTGTGTTCATTATAGTCTCTAAAACTTTATTTTTAGCCAAAATTGACCCATATATATTTCTATTTTTGGTAATTTAGTGGAATAATATTTTTGTTTACCCTAGTCCTTACAATTTAATTTTTAGTCAAAATTGCCCCATATTTATTTATATTTTGACAATTTTGTCCAATAATATTTTTGTTTACTCTAGTAGCTAAAATTTAGTTTTTACTCCAAATTGACCCCTATTCATTTTTTATTTAGTCCAATGTTTTTAATATGATGATATTTTTTGTCATTATAGTCCCTAAAACTTTATTTTTATTCTAAATTGACCTTTATTCATTTGGGGTTCAGTGATTAGACTTGCAGTTTAATTATTAGTGATTGTAAGAATTAGGGGTTGAGATTCGGGGTTTAGGGGTATGAATAATACATGTTTCAAGTTGAGTGTTTAGAATTGGGCTTATGAGATTAGTTTAGGGATTAAAGGATTTAGGGATTAGTCTTGTACTCTAATTATTAATGATGGTAAGATTTAGGAGTTTGAGTTTGGGGTTTATCAAGTTGAGTATTTAGGGTTATAGGATTAGTTTAAGGACTGGGGTTCATTTTTGTTCATTTAGTCCCTAATTTTTAACCAATTTGACCTCAATTTATTTTAAAATTTTCTAATCTAGTACAATGTTCTAAATATGATGATATTTTTGTTCATTATAGTCCATAAACTTTATTTTTACTCCAAATTGACTCGTATATATTTCTATTTTTAGTAATTTATTCGAATAATATTTTTGTTTATTCTAGTCCATATAATTTAATTTTTAGTCAAATATGCCCATATTTATTTAAATTTTTTTTACAATTTAGTCCAATTTATTCTAATCTCTAAAATTAAATTTTTAGTCCAAATTAACCTCTATTCATTTTTTAATAATTTAGTCCAAAATTAAAAAAAATTATACCGCACATTTTTTAGGGCGGCCCACCCAAATCCCTAGCCAAACGCTACAAATAATGTCCAATCCCATAGGCGATAGGCCTGCCATACCAATTTCAAAACTCAAATCAAAAGAACCAAACGGTCGTTTTTCAAATTTTTAGGGGTTATTTGCACTTTAGGTCATTACTACTTTAGGAGCTTTACAGTTAGATTTTTTTATACTTTTATTTTAGTTTGATTCATTTTAGTCCCAATTTCAGTTTAGTTTCCTTAGTGTTTACGATTTAGGGTTGATGGTTTATAGTTCATGGTTTATAATTTAGGGTTTAGGATTTAGTCTCAATATTAGTGAATGTTTGATTTATTTTACAGTTTAGGGTTTACAAATTAGTGCTTAGGGTTTAGGGTTTACGGTTTGATTTATTTTAGTCCCAATTTTAGTTTAGTTTTAGTTTGATTCATTTTAGTCCCAATTTTTATTCTTTAGTTTTAGTTTGATTCATTTTAGTCCCAATTTTAATTTAATATTTTTATTCATTACAGTCCCTCAAACTTTATTTAATTCCAAATTAACTCTTATTGATGCCCTTAAAGCAGATTCCTAATCAGACTTAATGTGATTTGTGTTCGTGAAAGGCGTTAAATAATTCACTCGAAATGACATAACCCAAAATCTATCGACTATTTGTATCAAACTCAAACTTAATACGAATTCGAAACACGAATTAACCCGACCTAAAATGAAACCGACTTAAAATTACCCGACCTGAAATGAACCCGACTTGAAATGAGCTCGACCTGAAATGAACCCGACTTGAAACTGACCCGCACTAGACCCGATTCGAGTCAAAACATCAAATCGACCTGAAATGATCTGTATTTGATTTGACCCGACCTGACATGACTCGACCTAAAACCCATCCGATTATCTAATTTTACATCCCAACCTATTGGGTTGTTTTTTTCAAATTTTAAATTTAAGTTGGATTTAAATTTGGGGTGAAAAACACCTGATCTAAAATAATAGTATAATTTTATTCTAAATATTTAAAGATAATTGTTATATTGTCTCTCTCTATTTTTTTCAATCATATCTTTAGTTTGTTGAACAAAAATGAAATTGTTCTAATGTCTTTTTATATATTTTTTTAATTAACTCTTATTTCGGGTTGAAAGTGAACTTTTATTCTAAATTTGAGTTTGGACGAGTTGATAAAAAATCTAACTCGACCCGGGATCATCCGTGTATACACTGCTGTAACAAAAACATGGCTAATTTGTTTATTGTCTTCTTGGTTATGCAGAGCTTTGCCATAATTAAATTCGGACACGCATGCATCGTACACTGAACTTAAATTCGAACACGCATGCATCGTACACTGAACTTTGGTTGGTGAGCCTCCCAATGAGGATTTTCTGTATACACCTAGCTAATTGATCATATTTTTGATGAGCCTGAATCCTTTGTTGTAGATTACTGATCCTTTTTAGTCATGGAAATATTAAACATGCTACTTTATGTGTGGACTGGAGGACATGGGAATGATGTTTGTAACTCTTGTTAATAGGATGTCTGTACTTAATTTGTGGTCTTAAAAGAACTTCCCTAAAGTGTTAGGCATCACCAGTTCCAGAAACTTTGGCTTTAACATTGTCATTCAAAAAACATCACACAACAAGCAGATCTGCATCTGGAATTCATAAGGCAATAAACTTCTTATTGAACAATGTTAGACATTTCATAAACCTAAGCTCCAGCCAAAGGATCATCACTCCTTTGGAGTCTGAAATGGCTTGTAAGCTGAGAGGCTGCGAACTAGTCCTTGAATGGATCCAGCTGCAGCCACCAGTGATACCACCAAGCAAACCCAGCTTAGTATTTTCAACCATACCCACCTGAATGAATACTTTGGTATTTTCGATTGCGCAATGTGCATCTCGATCGGAAAGTAGACCGTTAACGGCCAAAACGATCCTGCTCCAATAAGCCCCAGGAAATCATTGAAGAAAGGGAATAACATTGCTAACACAGCCGTCACAATAACGTATGCTGTCCTCCATACCAGTCGGAAGAAGTTGAGATAGTAAACACCACAGCATGGAACATTCACAGCATGTTCGCGTGTGATGAACTTGTTATCAGGATAACGTCTGGCACACAATTTTTCGACAAACCCGAATAACGGTTGGGCAAAAACCTGGTATGCACCGATGAGATGGACGGCAATGCATACATTGGCGAAATCGATCAACCAGAAGGGTTCGTAGAAACCGAACCCTGTGAGGAAATTCCCCGGTGCATCATTTCCGAACGCTGCATATCCGACAATGCCACAAAGTACGTAGAATAAGGTGGTCGTCATGACACCGATTCCGCTTGCTCTCTTCATCGACTTGTTCTCTGGCGGACTTGATTTGAGTGTGTCCTGAAAATAATAAAAAGGCGAATTTAGAGAGGCTGCACTTTGAATCTTGAGTTGAAACTCAGGCTCAGCTACATTGGATGTCACAATCTGTTGCTAATAGTTTGATGATAAATTCACAGAGAGCAGAGAAAGAAAGATGGGAATGGAAAGATTACTTCAAATAGTTTGATGATAAATTAACTTTTTTTAGTGAATTCCAGATTTTGGGTTGGAATTTTTACAGTGTGCTGTGCCCACTTAGAATGGTTGCAGAAGAAAATTGGCAAAAATCAAGACAACTCACTATCATACTCAACACATCAAATTACTTAAATAACTTGATTGCTTTAACACATTAGATTTCATTTTCTAAACTGCACCAAATTCAATAAAAATATTAAACACTATAAGATATATTCAAGTAAAGAGTATATTTTATAGAAAACATGTTTTGTCGGCTAAAGGATAGTTTTTATCAAAATTGGCTCAATAAGTACTCAATAGTCCAATATGCTCATAATACAAGTTAAAGAATAGAATAGAAAATGAAACATAGTAATAATTTGAACACCCTACCCTGTGTTGATGGTAGAAATTTGTAGTTTTTACAAGCGCTTTAGATTAAATGTTTAGGGACTCAATTTAGAGTTTATGACTTACGGATTTAAGTTTAATTATTTAGAATTTAGGGTTTATAAAATTAAAACTTAAATCCGAAATATATTACCCTAGACCCTAACCTCTAATCTTTAAACCTTGAATTCTAACAACCACTAAATTCTAAATCTCTTAATATAAATCTTTAAAATTTAAACCTTAAATTAAACACATAAACCAAGGGTTACGTGTAAACCAAAAGTTTCTAGCATGTGGTGGATGCAATATTTTTCATAGTTTATAACTTAATCAAATAACATGTGATTAAAAATAATAACGTGTAAGATACAATGTTTTTTACAAACATAATATAAATAAATTCCAAAAGACTCCATCTCTGAAAATGCAAGTTGCCTTTTTTCTAGTTCCTACTAGAAAATGGCCCCCACATCTGAGGACCGCCACCGAATGGACAATTTCAACTTTTCTTTTCACCTCTTTCAAGATTCTTACACGTATACCCTCACATGACATGTTAAACAATACTCTTATAAATAAATATTTTATACACAGACGATAAAACTAAATTATAACCCTAAAATTTAAATTAAAACAACTATTCTTAAACTTTAAATCTCTACACTTAAATTTTTAAACCCTAAACTAATTTTATATACCCTAAACTAACTCTTTATACCCTAAAATTAAGGCATTTGTGAAAACTTTCAGTTTTCACCGTCAATATATAAAATTTTAATCGTATATATATATACACCATAGTACCTAACAATCAATGATGTTTACATTAATGCATAAGAATCTTGAAAACGAAATACAACCTGCCATGAATTATTGCAGCGTGGTTTCATGCCGACATTTAATCTTATCACAGTAGGATAGATTAAGAGCAGTCCTAAATCTTTAAAATTTTAAATTCTTTGCATCTCTTAAAGTTTAATAATATTGGTTAGAAAATTTCATATCCGACCCTGATTACAACATCTTGTATTCATTAGAGTCACCTATATACGTATTCGCACATGTATGTATGTATAAATAATACTTGCCTGAATCTCGACGAGGACGGTGGAGAAAGCATAGGCAAAGGCAATGTCCCCAATAGCTTGGAATGTCCTCCAAACCTTTTCGGAGCCCGAGACGTCTACCCCTACTGTGACTCCTGTTAAGCTTGTTGTCCTGACATGCCCCGTCCCACCTTCATGATGTTGATTTCACATGGAAATGGGATACAACAACAATCAGCAATCAGCAATCAGCCACACAAATGAAACTCAATCAATGCATGGGATTGGGGTGAGTCTCACCTGCAACCTTGGCAATGGAGAGTCCAAGGCCGATGGAGGCATAGGTGAAAGACATGATGGCAGCAAGGATTGAGAGCCATGAGAGCTCGTGAAAGTTTGGGATTTGGCTGAGGATGATTTGGATGCATGCGAAGATGATCATGAATGGGTTGTTTGATGTTTGGCACTTGGCCTCATGCCCATGCTTGTGGAAGCAATTTGACCTTTTCACCGCCCTGCAGTGTTTACCAACAATCAGTTTCAACTCAAACTTCCAAAATTCTGCTCTTTTAGACTTGTACTTTTACTTACACCATACTGATTGATGCAGTGATTGTATAACCAATGGTTACTCCAAGAAGATTTGCATACTGAGCCAATCCACAAAGCTGAACTTTTCTCCCCCCTGAACAACCATCCATCATAAAGAGGGTAAGAAATGATTTGTATGGCAGGTATTAATGTGATGAGATTATTACCTAAATAAGCTCTAACAACATCCATGTAGGTGTAGTTTCTTTTTCCATGAACCGGGTCAGGAGCCCTGTAGCAATCGGCAAGAAGGGTGGAGGTGAAATAGGTGATGAAGGAGAAAATCATGAGAACCGCCGGTCCAGCCACCCAACCCAACTGAGCAATCGCCCATGCTAGAGATAACACCCCGGACCCAATCACAGCAGTGATAATATGAGCACTTGCAGTTACCCATGTCCCTTCATAAATCAAAATAACCCAATCTCACATCCAAAATACTAATAATAAATGATAATAAATGAAAAGATGAAGAAGAAGCTATACCAGTTCTTTTCTGGATCAAAAAGAAGAAGAAGAAGAAGCTATACCAGTTCTTTTTGGTCGACCATCATCATCCAAGTTCTTGTGGGCATCACCATTTTCGTAGTCTGCAGTGTTTTGCTCAATGAACATGCTGCTTCTCTGCATCTCTCTGGCCATGTCTCAGCCTCACTTCTCTGATAAAGCGAATTAAGGTTAAAAGGGAGAGTTGGTTTGCGGAAGGGAAAACAAACAACACTTGGTTGTTTCCAGAGCCTGTTTAAGAAATGATAAGCATATATAGATATAGGCTTGGTTGGATAATGGGGAGTGGAATTACTGGCAGGGTTTGTTCTGGCACAATCAATGGTCGTGGCTGATGGGGTCCCACAACTTTAGGTTCCTGGGGAGGTTTATATTACATGGTAACCATCCATTGTGACAACAACAACAACAACAAATCTCTATCTGTCTTGTTTGATCAAAAAAAAAAAAAAATCTCTCTGTCTTTGGAGTGCTGAGTTCTGCCAACTTTCCCCCCAGAAAGCGAGTAAAACACGAAATTAGGAAAATTTGGATTGACCGCTCCACATGTGACGGATGGTGAGTATCAGATGCAAGCAAAGTTCTTTTTCTTTTCTTTTATGCGTTGAAGTGCCCAAATGAACGGTTCTAATGGATATGTTTTGATGGGGCTTTAGCCTCCTAGATGCCTAGACCTTCCCAAACTTTCAAGTGTGACATAAATATAGCATGTTTTACAATTCATTTTTAAATCATCAAAACATTCACATACGACTAGAAAGTTTTAGAATTGAATCAAGAGTGTTCAACAAGATTAAAAGAATATACCTAATTTTCAGTGTTTCTATTTATGCTATACAATATAAAAAATTTAGTTTAGAGTTTAAGTTTAAGGTTAGGATTTATAAAATTAAGGGCAAGACACATTTTTTAAAGTTTAAAATTTATGGTTCAAAATTTAAAATTTAATTATTTTAGTGTAAAGGCATAAAAAATACCGAAAATGGTACATAATTTTTGTCCAAAGAATACAATAACAAATGTGGTATTATCAAAATATTAGTACGGTAATAGTTGTACAAGGATCGGTCTCATATGTTGGAGAGGAAAAATTATATCATGGGTTTGGCTTACCATAATATCAACCATGGTCTTAAGCAATAAAAACTACCCACTACATCATTTTTTTCATGTCATTTTCTCAACTAGTGAATCTTCACTAATATTTTTACATGTCATTTAAAAAGCAGTTTTTTGAAAGTTATTATATAATAGAAAAAATGACATGGATAAAAATGGTGTAGTGGTGGTTTTCATTAGCCGGGACTATAACTGATATGGTAAGTCAGGCACATGATATAATTTCTCGTTGGAGAGAGAGTGGGAGATGTTTTCTTGTCATGTATATCGGATCCAATAGGGAATTTTACTTTAATTTAGTAGGTAAATTACACCAGTTAGGCATTGAACTATTGAAACTTTTTTATTTTGGTCACCTATTTTTGATCATTTGCCGTTAATTTTGACGATTACTTAATGAAGATGGTGGCATTACATAGTATAATAATAATTTTAGTCCCCAAAACTTATACAATATATCAACTCGGTCTTAATTTTAAATAGCTTAAAACGAATACCTTAATGATGATACTAAAGACCTCTTCATCCTTATTTCCTTAAAAATTGATTGGGTCAAATTTGTTAGAGAAGCGTTAATCTAAGAATAAAATAAATAAAATACAAATCTTGTATTAAAATGTTGAATCGCACAAGAAAAATAGATACAAAAGATCAAAAACAAAATTGATTAGAAACAAGTTGAGGCCTCTAGCTACACAGTTTTTTTAAGACAGATTTTCAGTCACTCTTTGGTGCTTGATATTGTCGATCTTTTGTCTCCCAGGATATAACAACTAGATGATTAGTTACAATAACACATATGAAGAGATCATGAATTATACCATTACCTTTGTCTACCACCGAAAATTAGAGGAGAAGAATTTTTTTTTTGAGTTGCATGTTAACCTTGTAAGTTTAACAAAGTATTTAGAGGGGGTTCATATAGTGAAAAATGAAGAAAAAAATTGACATAATGAAGCATTTATGATTTGAGAATTAATGAGCCTTTAAAGAATATTTTTCAAAATTATTGTATAAATTAAACAAAACTTTTAATATTTATCATTTTAATTCTAAAACATAATTTGGAAAAAAAATATGCTCTTTTTGAGGAAAAATTATTTCAAGTTTGAATTAAAATATTCGCAAGCCCACGAAGGGTCAAACCGGTCTAGACATTCACATTACCCACGTTGTGCATCGTTGCACATTTACTAACCAAAAATTGATTCCACATTGAAAGGTCCGATGTCTTCAACCGAAATTAGCACTGATGAAGGGTGTGGAGGTTTCTTTTGAATCTGGGAAAACAAAAATCGCAAAAGAAATGATAATTTGACAAATTCGATTTTAAAGTGGTTCGACCTTCTAACCAAAGTCTACATCCACTACTGTAGCATCCACACTAAGGATTTCCCAATTCACTAACAATGAATTCTTCCATTTTTCGGGTTCAAGGGGTAACCTTACATCCCTATCTTTTCACGGGCTAAGATAGAACACTCTTACTAGTTTTTATAAGGATCAACTAGAACCTATCCATCAATTATGAGGTCTTGACATTTGTAAAGAAAATACCTCTCTAGGTGGGTGTTTACACATTTTGGCTCACTAAAATTGGACTAAATTATAAGAGATTACAAAATAGACAATGAACAATTCTACTATCTTGACCTTTAAGCTTGGATATCCATCATCTCATTCTTCAAGTGACATTGGCTTGTATTTATAGTGTGGACTGAAAAAAACTAGCCGTTGAAAAACTAGTCGTTGGAAAACTTTTAAAATACTTGAAAATATTTGTTTGAGTCAAAAACCTCTCAAATGTATTTTTCAAGTTGAACGGACCTTGAATTAAATTTGCAATATTTGTTCAAGTCCAAAAATATTTTTCATTGAGTTATATTAAAATAAATATTTCAACAATCTCCCCATTTTGACAACGAAACCACTTGAAAAATTGTTTTCGAAAATGCCCCCTTATAAAAATAAGAATCACAAACTTTAAAAATTGGTTTTCACGTACCGATACCCTCTTAGGCGTATCGATACAATTTTTCGTTTACAACTTCTTCAGATTCTAGTGAGCAAAACCGGTATCGATACGGTACATGCCGTACCAGTACACCTTTTTAAAATGAGCTTCTCGTATCGATATGACTTCTCGCGCATTGATACCCCTTTGTACAACAACTATTTATTCTTATGGCATGTACTAATACCCGAGCCCGTGTACCGATACCTAATGCTGGTAGGCTGCATTTATTGCAGGAAAAATGAATTTCAACGGCTATATTTGTGATCTCAGCTACCCAAACGGTTAGAAATAAATGAGGGGGTATATAATCAAGTCTCCAAAGCTACAACAACAACAACTATTCATCAAGTCTAAAGCATTCAAGCACATATCCAACAATCTTTGAGCTATTATAGTCAAATCTTGTAACCCACTTGAGAGAGTTTGATTGTAATCTTTTGATTCAAGTTTTGGGGTTTGAGTGACCTTTGTAATTGGGCAAACATATCACCTTTGAGAGGATTTTTAGTTTGCTATATTTCTTCTTGTAAACAAGAGTTTTCTCAAAGCTTTGGGGTAGAAGCTGAATGTGTAAAGGTTTCTTCTTGAGCCTAGAAAAAGGAAGAAATTCATAGTGAATTTGGGAAAATCCTTAGTGGGAAACTAAGGTAGTGGATGTAAACCTTTGTAGAAATATATGTTTTGATATAATAATTGAAAAATGTTTTGGACTTAATTGAAAAGAATTTAAAATATTCTCTAAGTCAAAAACAACTTGAAAATAAGTTTGAGGATGTTTAAAGAGGTTTTGGCAATGTTTGAAACGTTTTTAAGTAGCCGAACCAGTGCTTTTAATGTACTCGTTTCGATACAGGCATTATATGTATCGATACATTTTGAAACTACCAAAACACATTTCGATACATGGCTTATATGTTTCGATACGGACATAGGTTGTTTTGAAACACCCTTTGGTGTTTCGATACGCATACGTGGCATTCACCCCAACGGTCAAAACCCCCCAACGACTATTTCCAAACGGTCTTTTGAATTGAAAGCGTTTCGATATGGGACCAGGCGTTTCGGAATGGGCGTTTCGATACAGCCTATGGTGTTTCAAAATGGGATGCTGAATCAGACCCAACTGCCAGTTCTAAAGAAGGGCATTTCGATGCAGCTACCCGTGTATCGAAACTGACATCACCAGAACTGCATTTATGGTAGGAAATAAAGGCTCTAACGGCTCTAATTCAATCCCAACTGTTCTCAACGGCTACAAACTCATTTAAGAGAGTATAAAAGGGACCTTCAAGCATCAAGGAAAGGTTAATGCTTCAATTTTCAACAACATTATGATGAGAAAATTGTCTTAGGGGTTTAATTGCTTATTCTTTGTATAGACAACACTTGTGGGCCAAAATTGTCATATTTGCTCAAGTGTTTAGGTTTGGGTGAGAGCTTAAAGAGTGCAAACAAATACCTATTAGAGGGATTTTAGTTTGTTTTTATTCATCTCTTGTACAAAGGGTTTACTCAAGCTTTGGTCTAGAAAGCTTTGAGTGTGTAAGAGTTTCATCCTCATCCTAGAAAAGTGGACGAATCAATTAGTGAATTGATTGGAAAATCTTGAGTGGGAGCTAAGGTAGTGGATGTAGGTGCTTGTTCGAAGACCGAACCACTATAAATTCATCGTGTCATTTATTTTTGGCTTCCACAAATAAATCACACAAAAATTCAACTTCTCCACCACTTGGCTAGCTAAATTGGTTGAAGGAAATCGAGTCTATCAAGTCTAACAACCTTGTTAGAAGGTTGAACCACTATAAATCTCTTGTGTCCCAATTTTCTATCTTTCCAATTTGCTTTCACATTTTTTTTAAATTTCCAATTCACCCCCTCTTGGCCATATTCCATTGATTTATCATCTCAACAATTGGTATCAGAGCTACACCCATTGAAAGGATCAACACCCTCTTGAGTCAATCCTAAGGTGATTCAATCAATCTTCGATCAAGCCATGGCCTCTACTTCTGGCACCAACCTCTATGAGTCACAATCCATCACAAAGCCACCCTTTTTAATGGGGATAACTATTCTTATTGGAAGAATAGGATGAATGCTCTTTATCAAATCCAATGACTACCTCATTTAGGATGTACTAAAAGAAGGGTCATATATTCCAATAAAGAAAGAATGAAGACGACGCATCTCCAAGGAAAGGCAAGAGCATAGTGATGAAGATTGGAGGAAGATGCAAGTAAATGACAAAGCCGTGCATATACTCTTTTGCGCTCTTGGACCGGATCAATATTCCAAGATGTCTTCTTGCACTAGTGCAAAGAAGATATAGGACAAGCTCAAGACTACCTATGAAGGCACAAACGATGTAAAGAAGATAGATACTTGACTCCTCAACTTGAGCCATGAAAATTTAAAGATGTAACCAGATTAGGACATCACCAAGATGTTCGATCGATTCTCCGTCATCGTCAACGGGCTTAATTACAACACCCTAATTTTCCCAAAATGTTAAAACCCTAATATACGAAATCCATAATTCTAAAACCTAAATTTAATTTGGGAATTTTGGTTTAAACTTAAAATGGGCTAGGGGCTAAATTGGAATAAATCAGAAGTTGGTGACCATTATGTGAAATCGGTAAAAGTTGGGCCCTTAATGGGCAATTTACCCACCAAGTAGGGTATAAACCTTATTTGGTGTCTTTTCATATGCCATAATACCTCTTAGCCAAACTCTTCATCTTCTATTCTCTCTCTATTTTCGATAATCACGAAGTCCCCCTTCGTCTTTTACGATTCAACTCCGGCCAAGTGGCCATCATCGTCCGTTCGGCGTTTCAAGGTCACCGATGTACTCACCGTGACCGCGCAATCAAAGCATGTCCATCCAACTCTCACCGTGTCGTCGTTCTTCGCCGGAAATGGTTCAAAACCGTTCGAAAAATCATGCTCTGTCGCCACTTCGTCCGTGTCGTTCCTTCGCGCGCGTTGTTGTTCTCTTCGTGCGTCGCCTTCGTCACGGGTTTGGGCAAGTATCGTGGTCGGGCTTGGATGGGTTTTCAACGGCCGCCGCCGCTGCTGTTTTGTTGGCCACTGCCGCAAATTAGGGTTCTAGTTATTTTGTTTTGGGGGGAATAAAAATTAGAGTTAGGGATTTGAAATCTAAAATTGGGGATTTTGGGGGACCGAACCGAACCGGGAAGTATGGACTGAATCGGACCCTCAGAACTAAACCGAACCAGACTGTTTGGCTAAATCGGGTGATGCCAGCGGTGACATCATCAGCTGATGATGTTGTTGATGTAGGCATGCTGACGTCAGCAATGACATCATCATTACCAAGATGACGTCAACGTTGACTTTTTGGGGTCAAAGTTAAATTTTTGTTTTTCGTCGTCTCGATTTTAGATTTGTAGTCCATTTTTCCAAATCCGATCACGAACGACCGTTTTTGACCTTTTGAATTAATTTATGCTTAATTTGAAAATTATGTATTCAAAATTTTGAACCGAGTTATTTTTGTGTTCATGTGATATCGATTCGGATCCCGAGATTCTTCCTCCTCCTCTGCCTGGTCGACCTCTTGCACCTCAGCCTTCGAGTTCCGCGCGTATGTGAATTTAAATAAGTTTATGTTTAGTAGATTGTGGCATAATAGTAGTGAATATTAATTTAGTGAACCTTTGTAGGTGTCGATCCTGTTCTACATGCTTCTAGATCTGAGTGTGGGAGACGTCACTCTTGACGTTGAGCTGTTAGCTGTCTGAGGTGTGTTCTTTGCTTGTGTTATATTATATGTATTATTGTTGTGTGATATCTGTTTGCGGAATATGTTGTGATCTGAGCTATGTGTTATGTTGTATGCAATTCTATTCAGCATCATACATCAGAATCTGAATAATATTTATCGAACTAAATGCTCATGCATTTTCGGACTAATAATGTTGCATTCAGATTAGAATCGAAATATTCATGTCATATCATTCGGGTGGGAAAATGTACGAAGGAAGATAAGTGGTTTCACCCTTCGGGCTGAATTTCACTTCGGACTTGGTGACGATGTAGAGAGTGGTTCAGGGGAACCTTACTCTTCGGACGGTGATGTAGATGGGTACATGACATAGAATTAGCTGCATCTTGCTATGCATATCTGTGTATTTGATTGTCTGCTGAAATGACTTGTGATAGAATGATTCTTGTGTTACTCTGATTTATGCACTTTAAAGACACACTAAGCTTAATAACTGACTCTCCCTTAGCTTCTGTTTCAGATTCTCAGACATAGGAGTTCGGTACTTGGAGGATCACAATTATCAGATTTATTACAATTTTAGTATGAATATTTTTAGTTTTCAGATTTATTTCGGTTTTATTCTGGTTATTTTATTATTTGGGGTTTTATGTAAATTCGATTACTTTTATATTTATTTGGGATTTTCAAACTGTTTAGCATGCATGAGAATTTTAATTGGATATTTTGCTACCTTATTTTGGATTGCTTTATCTATAGAATTGCATTTTTGAAATATGGATTTTAATGTTAAATGACACCATTTTTAATTAATATTTTGAATATTAATTTTCGAAAACCTAATAATTATTTACTTGAGGGACACGTTTTCAACCCGACTTCCTAGATTCGACCTATAACCCTTGGGTCGGGTTTAGGGGGTTACACTTAAAGGCTTTGGAGAAATCATTTCGGAGGACAAGCTTGTTCGAAAGCTCATTTATTCTATTCATGAATCATGGGATGGAAAAAAGACCGCCATCATCGAAGCCAAAGATCTCATTTGAAGCTTGATGCTTTAATGGGGTCTCTTCTCACTCATGAGATTATGAAGAAAGGAAGAGAAAAAAAAGAAGGAATAGAAGAAGATAGGAATTGCTCTCAAAGCTTCACTAGAGGAGAGTGATTCTAGTGAGGAAGAAGATGAAGAAATGGCTATGTTAGCCAAGTGATTCACAAGGTTCATGAAATTCAACCGAGGAAGGAAGTTCTATCGGAGAGAGGGTTTCAAGAACAAGAACAAGGAGGAAGAGAAGGATCAAATAGTTTGCTACGAGTGTAAGAAACCAGGGTACATCAAGCTCGATTGTCCTCAAATAAAGAAGAAAAGCTTCAGAAAGAAGAAGAAGCTCAAGGCTCATGTTGCTACTTGGAGTGATGAGGAATCATCTAATGAAAGGGAGGAAGAAGTAGCCAACCTTTGTCTCATGGAAATAGAAGATGATCCTAAGGTAACCTCAAACTCATCTATTTTTTATTTTATATTTGATGAGCTTCAAGAAGCATATGATGAGTTGCAAGAGGTTTATGACGATTTAGTGGAAACGTATAAGGAATCACTTTTGAAAAACAAGAAAATGATTTTCGATTTGAAAAACCAAAACGATTCCTTATCTAAAGCCAAATTGGAACTTGAAAAGAAGATTTTGGATTTGCAAACAAAACAAAGTGATTTTGAAAAGAAAAATCAAAATTTACACAACCTTCTTCCTAAAGTTCATGATGATCATTAAAAAGAAGTGGGTGATCTCAAAGCTTCTTTGAACAAAGTTGGGAAATCTAGTTTTGAAAAGGGAACTTCTTCAAAAACCAACTATATTAAAAGAAACTTTAGTGGGTACAAAAAAGAGGCTTCCAAAGGCCATCATATGGTAAGAAAGTTAGAATTGTTTGGGTTCCTAAGGAACTAGTTTCTTCTAAAAACTTTGATGTTATTGTTTCTTGGATTCCCAAGGGAACCAAGATTTTGGGAGCTAATACTCATGGACCCAAAAGAATTTGGGAACCAAAAATCAAGACGTAATTCTTTGTTTGTAGGGGGAGCATTGCTACAAGGCCAAAGCTTCGAGTGCAAATTCGTGGTACCTTGATAGTGGATTCTCGAGACACATGATTGGGGACAAGAGTTGACTCTTGAATCTAAAACCAAAGAGTGGAGGAGTAGTGACATTTGGTGACAACTACAAAGGCCATATTGAAGAAATTGATTCCATCGGTAATCACTCTTCTATACTTATTGAAAATGTTTTGTATGCCAACGGTCTTAAGCATAATCTTTTAGCATAAGCCAAATTTGTGGTAAGGGTTTCAATGCGCTTTTTCATTTAAATGGTCGCAAAATAATCAACATTGAAACTAACAAAATTGTGCTTATTGGTCATCGCATAGGAAACATGTACATGGTGCATTTAGATGATATTCATATTTCTAATGCATGTTTTGTTGCTAAAGATGAGCATGATTCACGGTTATGTCATAGAAAACTAGGATACTTGTGCAAAAGGAAAGCATAAAAGATTGATGCATGTGCAAAAGGAAAACATAAAAGAGTTTCTTTTAAACCTATTAATGACGTTTCTACAAGTAGAGTTTTACAATTGATCCACATGGATCTTTTTGGACCTATTAGAACAATGAGTTTAGGTGAAAAATTATATGCATTTGTTTTAGTTGATGACTATTCTAGATATACTTGGGTTCTATTTTTAAGTACCAAGGATGAGGCTTTATAAAAATTCATCACATTTTCAAAAGCTAATCAAAATAATGTTGGTCACTCCATTTCTCTTCTCACATTAGGAGTGATCATGTGATACGATAATATGAGGGGTAAAAATAATCAATTTTGACAAGAAATTAAAGTTGTTTTTGAAAGTTAGAACATCAATTGACTTGCGATGACTTTTTATATGGGATCTAGGCATTTTTAATTAGGATAATTTTTACAATTATTTGAATTTTATTTTATCTTTTTAATTAGGATAATATCATTATCATTATCTATTTTAATTGAGAAAATATTCTTATCTCTTTTAACTGAGATAATATTCTATTATTTTATCATTATTATTATCTAATTAGTCTTTTAGATTAACTTAAACTCATTTTCCTTTGTAATTAGGGTTTTACTAACCTATAAATAAGCTCATCACTTTGTACAATTAATTCAATTCAGAGATCAATTCAATTATTTCTTTCAAAGTTCTCTTATGAGTTCTTTTTTTTGTTCAAAATTTTTATATTGTTCTTGCTTTGGAGTGCGAGTGTCTAATTGCGCGGCAGCGAGTATTTGGTGTTCTTCTCCATCATCTAGGTCGCTAAGGGCATCATCTTTAGAGGGTTAGGAGTTACCAAACTCAGACGCATGTTTGTCTAAGACAGAATCTTAGAAGGTGGTGTTGTCATATCCTATTTACTTTCATTGTTTTTATTTATTTATTTTTATTTAAGCCTTTCATTAATTTCATGCCTTTTTTATTGAGTCGTTGGGAAAAATAAATTAACTCTTGCTTTCTTTTCCAGATTTATATTAAAAAGAATATTTGATCCAAGCTTCCGCAATTCCCTATCATTTAGTATCAGTTTCCAGGCGTTCTTGGTTTTCAATAGTGTTTTCTAAACCGAGAACAAAGCAAACTTCTTTTCCCAAACATGGTAGAGTCCAAATTTTCTAGGTTTTTTTTTCTATTTTACATCTTATTTTTTGACTCTAGGTCTAAATTTCTTTACCGTAATTTTTCTTTTTTATTACGCTTACTAACATATTTTCTCTTCTAGTGTTAGCACACTAAAGGATTTAGATTTCTTTTAGAATATATGAGTGAGTAACTGTGAGTAGTGGACAAATTGTTCTTTTTGTGCTTCTCATGAATATCAATGGAAGTGATCATCCCACCCTTCAGTAGTTCCACTAATCCTAATGAATACGTACAATGGGAGATAATGGTTGATGAGTTCTTTTTCGAAAATTATCACATAGAAGATGAGGTACGACTCGTCACCAGCTCATTTACTAATTTTTCCCTTCATTAGTGGATGCATCTTGATCTAGAGTGGAAACGTAAATACATACGATCTTGGTGTGACTTGGCGGGCATCATGAGAAAACTGTTTTTACCTATCAGATGTTGTCGATTCAAACACTTCACACTCACTTAGGGTAGCAAGACGGTCAATAAATACTACATGACGGTGCAATTGTTCAAATTAATAGCCCAAATTGATAAAGATGACAATGATATTATGTATCGTTTCTTTCATAACTTGAATGATGAGATTCGTAAAGTAGTTGAACAAAATGAATCTCTTGAACCACAAATCATATATTTCCAAGCCTAGAAAGCAGAACGACAACTAAAAAATTCTTGGAGAAACACTTGTTCTACATATTTTCATTGCAACGTTACTCCTTCCAATGAAAAATCTAGCAAATCTAATCAAATGGATCATTCAGGCCAATCGAATTAAAAGATGAAAGTGATATTGAACAACTTGAATAGAAGGATCATCACAATGTTACTCCTTCCAATGACAAATCTAGGAAACCTAATCAAGTGGATCATCCAAGGCTGGTCGAATTGACAGATGAAAATGATGTTGAACAACCTGAAGAGAAGGAACTATAATGTTTCGATCCATTACGAGGAGCTCAACTGAATCACTCCATCTATGATAAGGATTCATTTTCCATAGCTATTGATGACCGTTCTCCTTTTCACAATTTAGATTCGAGGACGAATCTTTTTGCGGAGCGGGGGAAAGATACGATAATAGGAGGGGTAAAAATAATCATTTTTGACAAGAAATTAAAGTTGTTTTTGAAGGCTAGAACATCAATTGACTTGTGAAAAATTTTCATATGAGATCCGGGCATTTTTAATTAGGATAATTTTTACAATTATTTGAATTTTATTCTATCTTTTTAATTAGGATAATATCATTGTCGTTATCTATTTTAATTGAGATAATATTCTCACTCTTTTAACTGAGATAATATTCTTATCTCTTTTAATTGAGATAATATTTTACTATTATTATATAGTTAGTCTTTTAGATTAAATTAAACTCATTTCCTTTGTAATTAGGGTTTTACTAGCTTATAAATAGGCTCATTACTTTGTACAATTAATTCAATTCAGAGATCAATACAATTATTTCTTTCAAAGTTCTCTTGTTAGTTCCTTTTTTGTTCAAGATTTTTATCTTGTTCTTGCTTAGGAGTGCGGGTGTCTAATTGCACGGCAGCGAGTATTTGGTGTTCTTCTCCATCATCTATGTTGCTAAGGGTAGGATTTTTAGAGGGTTAGGCGTTACCAAACTCAGACGCACGTTTGTCTAAGACATGATCTTAGAAGGGGTGTTGTCATATCCTATTTACTTTCATTGTTTTTATTTATTTATTTTTATTTAAGCCTTTCTTTAATTTCGTGCCTTTTTTATTGAGTCATTAGGAAAAATAAAATTAAATCTTTCTTTCTTTTCTAGATCTATATTAAAGGAAATATTTGATCCAAGCTTTTGCAATTTCCTATCATCATAGAACTGAATTGCAAAATCTAGGTTTTGAAGAGTTTTGTAACTCAAATGGTATTAGCCATAAATTTTCGGCTTCTTACACACCTCGACAAAATGGGGTTGTTGAGAGGGAAATAGAACTTTAAAAGAAATGGTTAGAACCATTGTTTATGAAAATAATTTACCTAAGTATTTTTTGGCGGAAGCCACAAATACGACTTGTTATATTATCAACCGAGTAATGAATAGGCTCATTTTAAAGAAAACATCTTATGAGATTTTCAAAAATAAAAATCCCAACATTAACTATTTTAATCCATTTGGTTGTAAATGTTTTGTTTTAAACATCAGTAAAGACAATTTAGACAAATTTAATACAAAAAGTGATGAAGCTATTTTTCTAGGTTACTCTTTAAACTCTAAAGTCTATTGTGCATTTAACAAAAGAACTTTAGTTGTTGAAAAGTTTATACATGTGGTTTTCAGTGATAACCTCCTTCCGAGGAAGAATACTTGTGATGATGATGATGATGTAGGAATTTTTGATGCCAATGATGGTGGAGGACAATCATCAAAGGTAGATGAATTTCCATCAAAAGAAGAACCACAAGACCCACCTCTAGAAGCCTTGAAGGACATGACTCTAGAGTAAAATGAGGTAACCACAAGATCTTCTCTTAAAAATACTTGTAATCTTCTTACATTTATCTCATGCATTGAGCTTAAAAATATCAAAGATGCATTAAATGATGATTATTGGATATTGGCCATGCAAGAAGAGATAAATCAAATTGAGAGAAGTAAAGTATGAACATTAGTTGATAGGCCTTGTAAGAAATCTACCATAAGAACTAAATGGGTTTTTAGAAACAAACTAGATGAGAGTGGTAACATAGTGAGAAACAAGGCTAGGCTTGTTGCTCAAGGTTACACTCAAGAAGAAGGAATTGATTTTTGATGAAACCTATGTACCCGCAGCTAGAATGGAAGCTATTAGGATGTTTCTTGCATTTGCATGTTATCATGAATTCAATACTTTTCAAATGGGTGTTAAAAGTGTTTTTCTAAATGGTTTTATAAATGAAAAAGTGTATGTAGAACAACCACTCGGTTTTGAAGATCCAAAATATCCAAACCATGTTTTCAAACTTATCTCTTCCCCTTTTTGTTATATTGATTATAATTTCAATATTTAAAGGTTCAAAATAACAATGGAGAGTAAGTAAATTCTTTTGAAAACAAAAGATCCCCCTTAATAAATGCATTCCATTTTAAATTTTAGCTCAAAATACTTTGACACTTACGAAAATTGTTGAACTTCAATAAAAATGACCATGTTTAAAAATCCATGAAATTCAATTTATCCAAGTCTTTTTAGAGTTTATGCAAAAATAAAAATGAGTATGTTAAACACACTTATGCATAAAAACTCTTTCGATGTCATGCATTTAAAATTTAGCAATTAAATATGCATAGACATTTATCATTAAAATAAGCAACCAAAGAAATGATCTAAAAGATTAAGTTTAGAGGTTACTCATCTTCAATGTGTGAGCATGCCATCATTGCAATTAAGAGGAAGAAAACTGATTCATCTTGATTCCTTGAGCTTGATGTTGAAAAAATTAGCTCTTCAAGGTCGGTTGAATGTAGAAATGGATCGAGCACTCCTAGGATATCCTCAATGGTTGTTAGACTGTCGATTTGAGTCCCGATCTGATACCAAAATTAGCACTGATAAAGGGTGTAGAGGTTTCTTTTGAAACTAGAAAAACAAAAACCAAAAAGAAATGACAATTTGAGATATTCGATTTTAGAGTGGTTTGACCTTCTAATCAATGTCTACATCCACTATCTTAGCATCCACACTAAGAATTTTCCAATTCACTAACAATAAATTTTTCCCTTTTTACGGGTTCAATGGGTAATCTCATATCCCTATCTTTTCACGGGATAAGATAAAACCATCTCCCTAGTTTTTATAAGGATCAACTAGAACATATCCCTCAATTATGAGGTCTTGATATTTGTAAACAAAATACCTCTCTAGGTGGGTGTTTACACATTTTGGCTTACTAGGATTGGACTAAATTATAAGAGATTACAAAATAGATAACGAAGAACTCAACTCTCTTGATCTTTAAGCTTGGGTGTCCATCTTATCATTATTCCAGTGTCATTGGCTTGTATTTATAGTATGAAATGAAAAAAACTAGCCGTTAAAAACTAGTCGTTAGGGACATTTAAAATACTTGAAAATATTTATTTGAGTCAAAAAAACTTTTCAAAAACCTTTCAAATGTAGTTTTCAAGTTGAATTGACCTTGAATTAATTTTGCAATATTATTTCAAGTCCAAAAATATTTTTTATTGAGTTATATCAAAATAAATATCTTAATACATATTTTCCTCAACAACATTTCAATCAATTTCTCATTCAAAGCTCCAAAATTATTATTATTTTTCAACAATCTCCCACATATTTTTCAATTTCTCATTCAAAGCCTTAAATGTTTTTTACCGTTGGTGTCAGTTGTTAGGTAACATATTTTTAAAGTGTTGGTTGTCCCGTACCGATACGCCCTTTGTCGTATCAATACGGAATCTTCCAGCGAGCTTTGATGAAATAATTGTTTTGATACGGTCTTACCCGTATCAAAACACTTCCTTAACCCGTACCGATACGCCTACACGCATATCGATACACCCCTATTGTAATTGTGCAACGACTCTTTCTGTTTTGAGACATGTATCGATACGCCTTCCCGTGTACCGATACGGTAGACTGCAGAAGTGCATTTATGGTGGAAAGAGATGGTCCTAACAGCTATATTCAATACCCTAACCACCCAAACGGCTAAAATTAATGAAGAAGGTATAAAATGAAGCCAATTGAAGACTAGCAACAACTATTGCATCCAAGAGAAATATCTTTACAAAAATCCAAGCTCAAAGTGCCTAATTTCTCATTTCTTGTAAATTCCCAAATTGTGTTGTGTTTAATTCCAATCTTGTATTCTAATTTGGGTTGAGTGCTTGTATTTAAAGGGGCAAACTTGTATTGAGAAATATATTTCTTGCCTTAAATTCTTCTTTGTATTCTTGTGAGGGTTTGGTCAAATTTTGGGTAGAAAATTTGACCGGTATTGTAAAGGTTACCTCCTAAGCCTTGAAAAGAGGAAGAACAATTAGTGGATTGTTGGAAAATCCTTAGTGGTAGCTAAGGTAGTGAATGTAGAGTTCATTTGGAACTTGAACCACTCTAAATTGTCTTGTTCTTCAATTTTTGCTATTCCACTTTCTCCAACAAATTTTAGAAACCCAATTTACTCTCCTCTTGGCTTTGATCAATCCATTGATCCACTCAACACATAGTTGTCCATTTCTTGAATGTATGGATGATTTTATTCTATAATTTGTAACACTCCAATTTAATGTGACATTTCTTTTTTTACTGACAAGTTTTACTACGGTTTGGAGACTTTGATTTACCCATATTTTTACCCTCAAAATTACGATATTCTTTTCTTCTACGAGTATTACTAATCAAACCTTGAGCAACGAGACCTTCAGCTTTAGGCACGTTACAAAATGCTTCATCTTATCATGTAAGTGTAGATGATCATACATTTTTCAAGAGTAAATGTTTCACGACTATACATGATAATGTCTTTGAAAGATGAGTAAGAGGGTGGCAGAGAATATAGGGGAATAATGTCATACTTCACTTTCATGGTATCCAAGTCGGAGAAACCTTTTTTTTAATGTAGTCGTGTTGTTTTCAAGTAATACACCTTCTGTCAACTTGTGTGAATATAAACTTTGTTTGAGGTGCAATTTATTGGTCAAAGTTTTTTTCATGCATGGTTGCTCTAACTTCACCTATAAAAGAACATTCATCTTCTCTCTTCATCACATTTTGTAAGATATAGTTTGATAAATGCAAACAAATTTGAGATACGACTTTTCAATTCTTACGCCTTTTTTTACATACGACCATTCTGATAGTATATTATCAAACCATTCTAATGCATCATCCAAATCCAACTCTATAAGGATATCTCAAATCTTCATTTCTCACAACAGGAACTTGGTGTTACGTTTCAACAGAGAAATATCCTACTTCATTATTATCATTACCTGGCCAAGACGAACAACCGAAAGCTCTAATACCATTTTCTTATAGTAGAGATATATCAAAGATGAATGATAACGATGAAATAATAAAGAATACGATCGTAAACAAAACAAGAAAAATAAAGAACACAAATTATATGGAAACCGGCAAAATTGGTGGAATAGGCCAAGTTAAAAAGAAAATTTTGGCTTTTAGGGTTGTTTGAATTTTTTTGTTTGGAAAATAGGCCAAAATCTACAGGACCTCACCGTGTGAAAATGGCGTTGTCAATGTTCATCCACAGGACCTCGCCATGTGGAGATGGCGAGGTCACTATTCATCTAATTGGATCATGTAAAAATGCATGCATATCATTGTTTATCTACAGGACCTCGCCATGTGGAAATGACGTGGTCTGTAGATTTTGGCCTATTTCTCAAAAAATCTGATAAACAACCTTAAAAATTAATTTTTTTCAAACAACCCTAAAAGCTTTTTTTTCTTACTTGGCCTATTCTACCAGTTTTGCCTAGAAATCCCAAATAAGAAAAACCACAGGCAAAAAAAATTTTAATCCCTACAAGTAGAAGAAGAGATTGCAAGAGTAATTTTACTTATATATGATTATACTATGACTTAACTCACACAGTATACGTACAACTTATCTCACATGTCAAAACTCTAAGGCTTAATGCATTAAATATCCCCTAACGTTTACCCCATTTCTCAGTTTGGTACCTAAAGAATTTTTTCGGCCATTCTGCCCCCTAAAGGTTACGCCGTTACCCTAATAACTCCAAAATTAAACGTCGTTTAAAAAAAAAACAATAGCCAATAAAACAAGGCCATGTCACCCTCTTCATTTAAAATTTCCGAATTTAAATAATAATTTCAAAAATTAAATAAATATAATATAATAATAATAAATAATAAAAAAAACTCTTCAATAAACAAATTACCCACAAATCGTTTTACCCCATTCTCAGTTTTACCGATTCCTTTCAAATTGATTTCATGTAGACGAATTGGGGAAAGAAATCATTGTATTGAACAAGATTATGGGTTTGTGAATTCGTTCCTAACGGGTTTAGGGTTTTAGACTCTCTACCATCTTATTACTGACTTCTTTTTTATAAGTTTTGCCTCTGTTTTTACAGATTTTGGGTTTAGTCGGGGTTTGTGATTTCAATCAAAGGAGGGTCTGCATCTGAAAGTAAGGAAACACGTAGGAGATTGTGTTGAGGTAAAGCCCTTATTACCCTTATGTAATTTTTTGCTTGTATTTGCTTAGATTAATATTTTCTCATTGAGTTTGAATTCTAGGAAGTCGACATTTTTTGTTGAACCATGTCAACTAGAAGTTCAAAATTTAGTGCTGAACGAGACCTTGTAGAATGTAAATGCAAGTTGAAATCACCAATTTGCACTTCAATTGTTCCAAAGAGCAAAGGAATGAGATTTTATGGGTGTGCTAAAGGCCGAGATGTAAGAAATAATTTTTGTATGTGAATTAACTGTTTTTTTCTTGTGATTGAATTAGTAAGTAGTTATTTTTTGTATGTGAATTAACTGTTTTTGCTTGTGATTGAATTAATGAATTGTTTGATTTGTTTTTAATTTTTGTAGAGTGGATTTAATTTTTTTAGATGGATTGACTATGATGACCCAATTCCAAATGAATATGAAGAATTAAGAAATCAAGTTCATAATTTATTGGTTGAGAATGGAGAAATTAAAGTTGAAAATGCAGAATTGAAGAAGATGGTGAATATTGATGAAGTTAGAAGATTGGAGACAAAGCTGGAGAAGATGAAAGAGAAATACAAAGTTGAAACAAGAAAGTTGAAGAATGATGCAATATTGTACAAGACTATTTTAATTGTTGTATGTTTATTTTATGTAATGAAGTTTTTTATTTAGAGTGTGGAACTTGAGAATTTGAATGTTGTAGAAGACAGGTTTTTCATGATTGTTATGCAATGTTGTGGAGTTTAATGTTGTAGAAGACTGATTTGGAGTTTTATGTGTATGTAATGTTGTAACGAAGTTTAATGTGTGTAATGTTATAGTGTAATGAAGTTTAATGCAACTTTACTATGTTCAGAATTAAGAACTTATACAAATGAATTGTTTACCATATTTGAACTTATACAAATGAATTGTTTATTTCAGAATCAAACATGGACTAAACATGGACAAAAAGTGATGTTTACAACAAGTCAAATATGGACAGAAAAAAATCTTATTAAACAAACAAGAACTTTTTCATAAATGATGAATATTCAAAAGATAATAGAAAACATTCAACATTACAAGTCTATTGCATCATTCTTCAACAGAAAACAAACAAACATTACACAAAATAAGTTAGGTACTTAAAGACAGTAGTACTCTACCATTCAACATTACACAAAATAAGTTAGGGGCATTTTGTGCATTAAGCCCTTACCCTACTTAAACTTAACACAAAGTATTTTGAAATTGTTATTAAACAACATTTCAACACAAAACACATCACAAGTCTATTGCTTAAGTTGGCTTCCTCCTTGGAATTAATTTTGGGATTTTTCTGTTGGGATTTGTGACTGTTGTAGGTTGAGTCATTGGTGTAAGGTTAGATGATTCAAACTGTGATGGAGTTTGAGGTTGAGGCATGGGTGCAGAGTGCACTCTGGCTGGATGAGTGCCTTGAGCTGCTTGAGCTGGAGTAGCTTCAGCTGCTACTTCTCTTTGAGAAGAGACTGCATGTTGTGGTAGATGAGTGGATGCAGATTGTTGTATTGGTTGAGACTGTAGAACAAACAAAGTATTAAACAAACAAAATAGTAAAACCCAAACAAATTGTAAAATCATGTAAAAGAAAATATACTTACAACATTTTCTTTTAGAGGACAAGTTCTACTATTGTGTCCAAGCACCCCACATGATCTACACATTTGTTTGCTTCCTTTTTTAGATAGCTTACTCCCTTGCTTGTTTTCCATTCCTCTCTCTTTCTCTTTTTTAGGCCTTCCAGGTAGTTTTCTCTTTAAGGGAGGATCAATAGGACCCATTTTGGCATCCTTCCAAAAAAACTTCACTAGGAATGGTTGGTAGTGCACAATTATACAAATTCTGGTATGTCTCTGTCTTGTATGCTTCATGAACATACCTCTCAATTGGCTCATAATTATACAATACCACACATATAGCATGTGAACATGGAATGCCTGTGAGATCCCAATATCTACATGTGCACTTATGAGCTTCTAAATCCACAACATATGTGTCCCCATTAGAATATACCTCATACCCATTTTGACCATTCCAAGTTACATGACAAAATGTAGAAGATGATTTATGCTTTTCAACTAACTTAGCAATTTTTGGGGTTAAAACAGCTTCTCATTTTTTACTTTTCTGTTTGTGTGCAATGTAACCCCCTCGTCCCGGTCTGGCCGGATGACCGGTCCGAGTGAGCTACACGGGGAAAACCGAGTGAAAACCCCCTAAAAGGATTCCCCCTCGGTTAGCAACCCTATATTTTTTTCCATTTTAAAACTTGTCTAGATGAGTATTTAATCCTATGTGATCATACAGCGAGACTTCATAAGCAAGGCAGTCGAACGAACTCAAAACCACATCCAAAAGACCAATTTTTAAGTTTATCTGCAGGTGGTATCGATACACCTATGGGGGTATCGATACACCTTGACTAAGTCAAAGGGGTCAGAGTCAACCCGTGGAGACCGTATCGATACACATGGGAAGTGTATCGATACTCTCCTCAAAGGTTGACTCCCCACGGTCAACGCTAGGGGACCGTACCGATACGCCTGAGGCTCGTATCGATACCAAGTTGGACAATGTCTCCAGTGACCAAAATGGTATCGATACGCCTCCCCGCGTATCGAAACGATATGCCTGGAAAGAGAAGGTCGTATCGATACGGGTCTAGCCGTATCGATACCCCTGCTCTGCAACATTTCATTTCACTACTTAGCAACATCATGCATGGTTCTAGATGCTTATCTGAACACTCCTAAGCACACACAAGCATACATACAACAACCACAGTTGGATTTTAGCTTACCAGCATTGAATATAACAACAATCATACCTATCTAGACTTCAAGCAATATTACAAGAAACCACTTAACAAGCATAGGCATCATACATGGTAGTCAAGCTTAAGGCATGCATAGTCCAATCCTCATACAAATTTAGGCATAAGCAAATAATCCACATAAGAACCATAGAACATAATCCAAGAAGCAAATCATAACACAACATAGGTTTAACAATTTCAAGAATAACTTCCTAAGGAGTTTGACCCCAACTCCTAACACTCTATACCCCATTGTCTAGGCATTATTACAAAAGCAAACCATACTTAAACTTGCTTGAGAACTCCAAAAGCTCCTCCTTCGCCCGCTCGCCTCCCGAACTCTAACGATCTGCACGTTGGAAACAAAGAGCATAAGCAAACTAGCTTAGTGAGAGAGGCTCTACAATTTACAACATGCAGTTTTCCTAAAATACGATTTGTATGCAAGAAAACAATGGATGCATAAGGGTCTATCTCGACCACAACACTTGGTTTGCTCAAGCACAACCAACATACACTTACGGTGGGACTACACATCACTGTTCCGACTAGTGGATTTCCAATGGGACTACACATCAAAGTACTACCCTACTAGTCACTATCGGTGGGACTACACATCACCGTAGTTTAGACCACCATCACGTGAGGCACGAACTCAACACGACTACAACATTGACAACTTAAAATGCATTCAATGGTCACAATGTATATACAATCAACTTGTCACAACAACTTATGAGTAGAGAGACTTACACACGGGTTTAGGCAACCTCTCAAGGTTCTACCCAAACCCCAAGGGAGTCCATATCAAGCACAGTGTAAAAACTAATGATTCTACTCACCGTTGCTACCCAAGAGAAGATCGAAGACCAAGCTCAAGACTCCGAATCCCCCGGATTTTCTCCCGAAGCTTCTCCGACCAAAATTCTCGCCTCTAGCCAATCCAACACCAAGCAAATAATCTCAAGTCAGTCCGTGTTCTAAAATACTCAACCCGGATTACAACCCAATTACAAGATATCAATTTTCACATGGAGAACAAGCCCAAAATTCCAAAATCCGAGCAGCCCTCAAGCATCCCTTAAAACCATTGATTTCAACCTCCTAACTACTCCCTAAAGCTTCCAAAACAAAGCTTACATATACCCTAACCATTGGCCCTCTCATTTCCACATAGAACACCCCCATATTTCAATCCTAAACCTCCCAAAAACCTCCCCAAAACCCCATTTCGGGAAAATACCCAAAACCTTGTAAAAATCATTTTGGTTGGCCCTTTTTGGTTGTAGATTACTCATTGAACCTCAACAAATCAAAAACTAGAATCAAAACCCTCGAAGACAACATTTTTAATTCAAAACCCTCCAACTCCAAAATTTCAAAACGTGAGTAGAAATGAAAATAAAAGACATCAACTTGTAGAGGATAAAGAGGGTAAGTCAAAAACGAAATTACCTTTGCAAAACCTTCAAAAATGAGCAAGCTTTTGAATGGAATAGTATCCAAGGAGAGGGGGTGTTTAAACGATATTGTGAATAGTGGAGTTAGAGGAAGAAGATGACTCTAGTATTATTTTAGGTTTGTTTGAAATTAAAAAGGGTTAAAAGACTTAAATGCCCTTAATGAAACAAGGGAATTACAATGAATGACATCCATGCCCAATTGGGCTTGTTTAGAAAATGGTCCAATTAAATTTTTGTTGTCTTAAAACCCGAGGCCCAAAATTATTTTTAATTACTAAACCGGACCCGGAAACAATATTAAATTATTATTTTTCACCCGACCCCTAAACCGGGGCGTTACAACTCTCCCCTACTTAAGGAATTTCGTCCTCGAAATTACCTGACGGAAACAAGTACGGAAACTGCTCAAGCATGTCCGCTTTCCTCTCCCACGTGGCTTCCTCCACACCTCTATGCCTCCATAAGACTTTGACTAACTCTATAGTCTTGCCACGCAACACCTTGCTATCAGAAGCAAGTATCTCAACTGGTTCCTCATTGTAAGACAAGTCCGAATTTAACTCTATTTCTTCTACTGGCATAACATGGGACGGATCCGATCTATACCTCCTAAGCATCGATACATGAAACACATCATGAATCTTCTCTAGCTCAACTGGGAGTCTCAATCTATAGGCAACCGGACCAATTCTCTCAACTATTTCATAAGGCCCTATGTACCTTGGGCTCAACTTGCCCTTCCTTCCAAACCTCATCACCTTCTTCCAAGGTGAGACTTTCAAAAACACTCTATCCCCCACGGAGTATTCCACCTCCTTCCTTTTTAAATCGGCATAGGACTTTTGCCGATCTGAAGCCGCCTTCAAGCGATCACAAATCAATTTCACCTTTTCGGTGGTTCCCTTAAGCAAATCAGGCATTGGTACAAGTTTCTGTCCGGCCTCGGCCCAACAAATCGGGGTCTTACACTTCCTACCATACAAGGCCTCATATGGAGCCATCTGGATGCTTGATTGGAAACTGTTGTTGTACGCAAATTCCACTAATGGTAGGTGTTTCTCCCATGACCCCTGAAAGTCAATGATACAACACATCAAAATATCCTCCAAAACCTAAATCACTCTCTCAGACTGCCCATCTGACTGCGGATGATACGAAGTGCTGAAGTTCAACCAAGTGCCTAAGGCTCGATGCAAACACTCCCAAAATCTAGAGGTGAATCTCGGATCTCGATCTGACACAATTGACTTCGGTACCCCATGTAGTCTCACAATCTCACGAATATACAATTCGGCCAACTTGTACAACGTATAGGTGGTATGAACCGGTATGAAGTGCGCACACTTGGTGAATCTATCTACAATCACCCACACTGAATTTTTCTTCGAAGGAGTCAACGGAAGTCCTGATACAAAGTCCATAGTGATACGCTCCCACTTCCATTCTGGAATCTTCAACGGTTGCAACAACCCTGAGGGAAACTGGTGCTCAACCTTGACTCTCTGACAAACCATGCATTTACTTACGAACTCGGCTACATCCTTTTTCAACCCAACCCAATAATACTCTTCCTTTAATCCTCGATACATCTTCGTGCTACCCGGATGCATAGCAAAAGGGCTATTGTGAGCCTCACACAAAATCATACGCCTCAACTCGGCATCCTCCGGAACCACTATCCTATCCTTGAAACATAGAATCCCATTCTCTCCAAAGCAATACTCGGTATGCCTATCTTCCGCTATGTCTTGCACGTGAGGTGCCAAAGACTCATCTCGCAACTGCTTCTCACGAATCAACTGAACCAATGATGGCTTAACCTGAAGCTCGGCCACTAGCCCACCATCCGTAGACACACTCAACCTTGCGAACATTGCTCGCAACTCAACGGCCACCTTCCTACTCAAGGCATCGGCCACCACATTTGCCTTGCCCGGATGATACTCTATGGTAAGGTCATAATCTTTAAGGAGCTCTAACCACCTTCGTTGCCTAAGATTCAACTCCTTTTGGGACATCAAATATTTCAAGCTATTGTGGTCGGTGTACACAGTGCACTTCTCACCATAAAGATGGTGTCTCCAAATTTTCAACGCGAACACCACTGCGGCCAACTCTATGTCATGTGTAGGGTAATTCTTCTCATGAACCTTCAACTGTCGGGAAGCATATGCCACTACCTTGCCTCCTTGCATAAGTACACAACCTAGCCCCACGTAAGATGCATCACTGTAAATTACAAACTCTCTCCCCGGCTCGGGCTGAATCAAAATGGGAGCTTCGGTCAAAGCTTTCTTCAACTTCTCAAACGCTTCTTGTCTTGCATCTGACCATTCATACGGAACATTCTTCTGTAGCAACTTGGTCAACGGAGCCGCTATCCTCGAGAACCCCTCAACAAACCTCCTATAGTATCCCGCCAAGCCTAGGAAGCTGCGGATTTCTGTCACTGATTTTGGTTGCTTCCAATTTACAATGGCTTCAATCTTCTTGGGATCTACACTAATCCCACTAGCTGAGATCACGTGGCCAAGGAAGACCACCTCTCTAATCCAAAATTCACACTTACTTAGCTTGGCATACAACTGATTCTCAAGTAGGGTCTGAAGCACTAACCTTAAGTGTTCATCATGCTCCTCTTCGGCCCTAGAGTACACTAGGATGTCATCAATAAACACTACCACAAACCTGTCCAAGAACTTATGAAACACCCGGTTCATCATATCCATGAAGGCCGCTGGAGCATTGGTCAACCCAAAAGGCATCACCAAAAACTCATAATGCCCGTAACGTGTACGAAAAGCTATCTTCGGTATGTCCACATCCTTTACCTTTAACTGATAATACCCAGACCTCAAATCAATCTTTGAAAACACAGAAGCACCCCTCAACTGGTCTAGCAAGTCATCTATCCTTGGCAAGGGATATTTATTTTTCACTGTCACCTTATTCAACTGTCTATAGTCTATGCACATCCTCATGCTACCATCCTTCTTTTTCACAAACAAAACCGGAGCACCCCACGGGGAAACACTAGGCCTAATGAAGCCTCTGTCAGTCAACTCCTGAAGCTGTGTCTTCAACTCTTTCAACTCCTTCGATGCCATTCTATACGGAGCAATCGACACCGGTGCGGAATCAGAATATGTCTCAATAGCAAACTCAACTGCTCTGTCTGGAGGCAAACCTGGTAGTTCTTCCGGAAAAACACTCGGAAAGTCACACACAGTCCTGATGTCCTGAGGTCTCACCTCACTCATATCCGGGTTCATTACGTAAGCCAAGTAAGCCTGACACCCTAAACTCAACAACCTCTGAGCTTCCAAGGCCGAAACCACATTGGACAAAAACTTAACATTCTCCCCAACTACCACAACCTCAAAGTCATCAGTAAGCCTCAAAGAGACTCTCTTAGTCTCAAAGTCAACCCTAGCTCTATGCTCTACAAGCCAATCCATGCCCAAAATCACATCAAAGCCATAAAAGGGTAGCTCCATCATGTCGACTGGAAATACGTGGCCCTGAATCATCAAGGGACACCTCCTATACACTTTCCTAACTACCACTGTATCACCAAAGGAGCTAGTGACATTTACTCCTACTTCTAACCAATCACAAGGTAGTCCTAATGACTTTGCATGCTCACCCAGAATATACGAATGCGTTGACCCCGAATCTATGAGGGAAAGCAAACTCAAAGACTGTAATGTGAAATTACCTGCAATGACATCAGTGTCATTTCCAGCCTCTCGCTGAGCGTACACTCTAGCCGGTCCTCCTCCCTCGGGCTGGACTGCTACCACATGAACCAAGTTTCTCTGACCCTCATTCCTTGGCTGGAAGTTCCCATGGCCGCGCCCACGACCTCTCTGATGCTCAAAACCCCTCGCTGGAGCCGGTCCTCCTCTGACTGGGTGTGGACAATCACGTCTCAAATGATCTCGGGAGCTACAGTTCCAACACGCCCCATACATACCCATGCACTCACCTGGGTGGCGTCTCCCGCACCTAGTGCACTCCGGAATGTGCCCAACAGCCCCTTGGCCCTGACGGCCCTGACCATGGTTACCACCCCTAGGCCTCGTATCCGGCTGATACCTCCTGTTCCTATGCCTCTTGGCATGATCTCTATCCCAGTTCGCATGTCTCTTCCCGGAGTCAGACCCACCAGCACGTGCTCTAGAGCTTAGGTTTTGCTCTACATCCTTGGCTCTAGAAACCAAGACATCGAACTCAGTGTAGTCGGCGACCAACATGTAGGTCTTCACATCAGTAGTCAACCCATATCTGAAGCGCTCACATCGCTCCTTCTCATCCGGAATCAACTCTGGCGCGTACTGGCTCAACCTCACAAATTGGATCTCATACTCGGACACGGTCCTATTGCCTTGAACCAAAGCCATGAACTCCTTTATCTTTTCATCTAAGTACCGGACTCCGAGGTACTTCCTCTTGAAAGCATTCCTGAAAAACTCCCATGTTACATCCACCTCGGCCATACCAGAAATAGCAGTGGTCCACCAAGTATAAGCGTCTCCCTGAAGCAATGAGACAATGCATCCCAACTTACGGGCATCCGAACACTCCATCTGACCCAAGATGCGAGTAGTTCTCTCAAGCCACCCTTCCGAACCCTCCGGAGACAACCCACGAAACTCAACTGCCCCCAAATTACGAAGCCTCTCTAGGGGCAATCCTGTCCCCGCACCCTGAGCTGGTGCTGCAGCTTGCATACCAGCCAAAGCTGTCTGGAAAGCTTCGGCTATAGTCTGAATCAAATGAGCCACATCTGGGCCTGCCTGACCTTGGCCCGCTTGAGCCCCATTACCTTCCACATTAGCCCCAGCCTGAGGCCCATTACCATCACCTCCGACGTTCCCTCTATTACCACCCGGAGCATTAAGAGCAGGAGGCGCGTGCTTGGGTGCCTGGTCACCCGCTCTAGGTCGTCCCCTCGGTCTCACCATAGCAGTTAATGTAATCTAAAACAACAAACACACAACAACAAGGAAACGTTAGGTTAGCAAGGGGCAAAGGACTCCGGTTCTCAAGCTCTTTAAACCAAAACAATTTTCCCTTTTTATTTTGACAACAATGCCTAACAATGGGGACTCAAACCAACTCTCAATCAACAGAAAAGTCACCATAGCATGCATACATACACCGTGCTAAAACAAAATATAGACAGGCATGGCAAAACACTCATAATACCTTAACTCACCTCACTTACCTGCCCGAGGTCTCGAAAACCTCAGGCTCTGATACCAATAAATGTAACCCCCTCGTTCCGGTCTGGCCGGATAACCGGTCCGAGTGAGCTACACGGGGAAAACCGAGTGAAAACCCCCTAAAAGGATTCCCCCTCGGTTAGCAACCCTATATTTTTTTCCATTTTAAAACTTGTCTAGATGAGTATTTAATCCTATGTGATCATACAGCGGGACTTCATAAGCAAGGCAGTCGAACGAACTCAAAACCACATCCAAAAGACCAATTTTTAAGTTTATCTACAGGTGGTATCGATACACCTATGGGGGTATCGATACACCTTGACTAAGTCAAAGGGGTCAGAGTCAACCCGTGGAGACCGTATCGATACACATGGGAAGTGTATCGATACTCTCCTCAAAGGTTGACTCCCCACGGTCAACGCTAGGGGACCGTACCGATACGCCTGAGGCTCGTATCGATACCAAGTTGGATAGTGTCTCTAGTGACCAAAATGGTATCGATACGCCTCCCCGCGTATCGAAACGATATGCCTGGAAAGAGAAGGCCGTATCGATACGGGTCTAGCCGTATCGATACGGGTCTAGCCGTATCGATACCCCTGCTCTGCAACATTTCATTTCACTACTTAGCAACATCATGCATGGTTCTAGATGCTTATCTGAACACTCCTAAGCACACACAAGCATACATACAACAACCACAGTTGGATTTTAGCTTACCAGCATTGAATATAACAACAATTATACCTATCTAGACTTCAAGCAATATTACAAGAAACCACTTAACAAGCATAGGCATAAGCAAATAATCCACATAAGAACCATAGAACATAATCCAAGAAGCAAATCATAACACAACATAGGTTTAACAATTTCAAGCATAACTTCCTAAGGAGTTTGACCTCAACTCCTAACACTCTATACCCCATTGTCTAGGCATTATTACAAAAGCAAACCATAATTAAACTTGCTTGAGAACTCCAAAAGCTCCTCCTTCGCCCGCTCGCCTCCCGAACTCTAACGATCTGCACGTTGGAAACAAAGAGCATAAGCAAACTAGCTTAGTGAGAGAGACTCTACAATTTACAACATGCAGTTTTCCTAAAATACGATTTGTATGCAAGAAAACAATGGATGCATAAGGGTCTATCTCGACCACAACACTTGGTTTGCTCAAGCACAACAAACATACACTTACGGTGGGACTACACATCACCGTTTCGACTAGTGGATTTCCAATGGGACTACACATCAAAGTACTACCCTACTAGTCACTATCGGTGGGACTACACATCACCGTAGTTTAGACCACCATCACGTGAGGCACGAACTCAACACGACTACAACATTGACAACTTAAAATGCATTCAATGGTCACAATGTATATACAATCAACTTGTCACAACAACTTATGAGTAGAGAGACTTACACACGGGTTTAGGCAACCTCTCAAGGTTCTACCCAAACCCCAAGGGAGTCCATATCAAGCACAATGTAAAAACCAATGATTCTACTCACCGTTGCTACCCAAGAGAAGACCGAAGACCAAGCTCAAGACTCCGAATCCCCCGGATTTGCTCCCGAAGCTTCTCCGACCAAAATTCTCGCCTCTAGCCAATCCAACACCAAGCAAATAATCTCAAGTCAGTCTGTGTTCTAAAATACTCAACCCGGATTACAACTCAATTACAAGATATCAATTTTCACATGGAGAACAAGCCCAAAATTCCAAAATCCGAGCAGCCCTCAAGCATCCCTTAAAACCATTGATTTCAACCTCCTAACTACTCCCTAAAGCTTCCAAAACAAAGCTTACATATACCCTAACCATTGGCCCTCTTATTTCCACATAGAACACCCCCATATTTCAATCCTAAACCTCCCAAAAACCTCCCCAAAACCCCATTTCGGGAAAATACCCAAAACCTTGTAAAAATCATTTTGGTTGGCCCTTTTTGGTTGTAGATTACTCATTGAACCTCAACAAATCAAAAACTAGAATCAAAACCCTCGAAGACAACATTTTTAATTCAAAACCCTCCAACTCCAAAATTTCAAAACGTGAGTAGAAATGAAAATAAAAGACATCAACTTGTAGAGGATAAAGAGGGTAAGTCAAAAACGAAATTACCTTTGCAAAACCTTCAAAAATGAGCAAGCTTTTGAATGGAATAGTATCCAAGGAGAGGGGGGTGTTTTAACGATATTGTGAATAGTGGAGTTAGAGGAAGAAGATGACTCTAGTATTATTTTAGGTTTGTTTGAAATTAAAAAGGGTTAAAAGACTTAAATGCCCTTAATGAAACAAGGGAATTACAATGAATGACATCCATGCCCAATTGGGCTTGTTTAGAAAATGGTCCAATTAAATTTTTGTTGTCTTAAAACCCGAGGCCCAAAATTATTTTTAATTACTAAACCGGACCCGGAAACAATATTAAATTATTATTTTTCACCCGACCCCTAAACCGGGGCGTTACATGCAAGGTTTCTATTCATAACATAATGTCTAATGTCATCCAACATATATATGATTGATTTGTACCTTGCAGAAATGATGGAAGAATTAAAAGCTTCTCCAAAGTTGTTGTCCACTGAATCACATTTTGAATGTGTCTGAAAGAAAGCCTTTGACCAATGTTTTGGATTTTTCTTCAGTAGATTTGACATTGCATCTTTCTTCAATGCAGTCATCCTTGCAGAATGTTTTTGGAAAGTTGCTTCAGTGGTTGATTTGCAGCATGCCCAAAACATTTGTTGTAGATCACTTCCCCTATTGTCCTTCCTCCAAGAAGCATACATGTGTCTTGCACAAAATCTATGCTCAATTGTAGGGAAAATCAGTGGTACCTCCTCTAACAATCCCTGCAACAGTCCACATACCAAACAAATTCAAAAAACAATAATGAAACTACAATTTTCAAATGAAAACAATATCAAAACTTTATCATACCTTTTGCATATCACTGATTATGGTGAACTTCTTCCCATCTCCCATTTGTAGATCAGATTGAAGGTGTTCCAAGAACCGTGCCCAAGTTTCTCTATTCTCCACCTCTACTACTGCCCATGCTACATGATAAATTTAGTTATTCCCATCCCTATCTACAACAGCTAGTAGTTCACCCTTAAAGTCACCTTTCAAGTGACAACCATCTAGGCACAAAACTGATTTACAATACTTCTTGAACCCTTCTTTCAAGCCACCAAAACATACATACAACCTTCGAAATATAGGATTTGCAGAAGGAGTAGGTTTTTCAACAAATAGGTCAAATGTGCCATTAGGATCTGCTTCTCTAATACAAACACATAATCAAACAATTTTTTAAACTCCTCCTCTAACCTACCCCTTATTTTCTTTGTTGCCCAAAGTCTAACTCTATGACAAACATTTTTGTTCAACTTTACTTTCAGCTCCTCCTTAGCAAGGCTCATCATGTCCCTCAACTTCAAGTTTGGCATAATCTTTATCTTACTTAAAAAATGCTTCTCAATAAACCTATAATTTGCCCTGCTATTTCTAAAGGTTACAGAACAGGAATGAGTGCTCACAAATGTTCTAATCCTAAAAATCCCATCCTTTTTCCCCTTAGATGCATAAATCAAGAAAGGACAACCTACCCCCTTACACTTTGCTCTAGTCTTGTCCTTTTCATTTCTAATGTACTTAAAATCAAATCTCTTACAAATAGCATAAGTAGTCAATGCTTCCTTAAATTGTTTTGTGCCCTCAAATATCATACCTAAATCCAACCTAGGTACTTCACTATTCTCATCAAAGTAAATTTTCTTACCTTTCTTACAAACAATCTCGCCTTCAGAATCAGTTCCATAACTGCCAAGATCATCTGATGGTATGTAATCTGTGTCACTGCTTTCATGCTCTACATTTGCTTCTTTCTCGTGACCACCACTGACAACAACTTCTGCCTCTTGTTGCACTTCATCCCCAACATTTCTTTTCTTGAATCTTCTTTTGTTCTCAAAGATTTTGGTTATCTCCTCATCATTTTCATCAGTCAGCCATCCAGCAGCCCCAAAATCTTCTGACTCAGTCTCTGATGATTCACTGCCATTTGCTACAGTTTCTTCCTCATTAACACCTTCATTTACAGTTGTACCCGTCCTCTCACTATCTATATCATCCTTTTCCTCCACACCAAGCCCAACTCCATCCATCCTCTCATTGACAGCTTCATCATCTTCTTCCACACCAAGCCCATCATCATTATTTTCTTCTACACTAAGCCCATCATCACTGTTTTCTTCTACAACAGGCCCAACATTAATATTTTCTTCCACAACAGGCCCAATATCATCATTCTATTCCACAACAGGCTCTTCATCACCTTTATTTTCACCAGTTTCCTCATCACAAATATTTGGATCATCTGCAAGCAATCCGTGTTCTGCATATATGTGTATGCTTCCTTCAGCAGTCAAATGCTCAATTAACATCAAGAAACTAGAATTATCAGACCCCAATACCCTTAAACCTCCTAGTAAATTGCAACCCGGTTCTAAATAAGCCAAATATGCAATGTTAGAACTGGGAATTCCTGCTTCCTCAATAAATGAGGTAATAATAGGGTAACATATTTAATCAGGGTCTATCGTCCTTTCTATTTGTTTGCCCCCAACATAACTAAACTTAGGAACATTAGTGAACCTTCCCCCAAAATGTATTACTAAAGAACACTCATTCCATGCCATTTTTCCTATAGAAATAAAAAAAACTAATTCAATCAAACAGAACAAATCAGTTAAACAATTAATTTAACCATTAAAATAGTCATGAGAAACAATCAAATAATGTTAGTTTAATAAAGTTATTAATTAATTATCCATCAATAAACAGTAAATACTAACTAAATTGTTCCAAATTGTTCTATTGAAGCATTTAGTAAAAACTTTCAAAAACAAACCAGAAAACAGAGTACCTTTCTACTAAGAACGGGTTACTTCTAACTTCGACTATCCCCTCTAATAAGTTACTTGAGAATCTTGAAATCCTGTAACAAAGCAAATGTTAATCTTAATCATGCATTAACTCACTAATCTACTAACAAAATAATGGTTAACTTACTTGATTGGTTCACGTCGTAATGGTTTCTTCTGAAAATGCCTTCAATCAGTTTTCATTACACGATTAAGATACGGACCCTAATCGTCTTCAACTGAGAACGGGTTTAGGTTAATCGCGTTTCATCATCTTCTTCCACAACTGAAATCCAAACTGATTTTCTGGGTAAAACTTGAAGATGGGTGAGAATAGGAGTAAAACTGAGAATGGGGGTAAAACGATTTGTGGGTAATTTGTTTATTGAAGAGTTTTTTTATTATTTTTTTATTATTATATTATATTTATTTAATTTTTGAAATTATTATTTAAATTCAGAAATTATAAATGAAGAGGGTGACGTGGCCTTATTTTATTGGCTATTGGTTTTTTTTTCAAACGGCGTTTATTTTTGGAGTTATTAGGGTAACGACGTAACCTTTAGGGGGCAGAATGGCCGAAAAAATTCTTTAGGTACCAAACTGAGAAATGGGTAAACGTTAGGGGGCATTTAATGTATTAAACCAAACTCTAATCATTGGGTGTCTATTTATAGGGATAATGTTATTTGCTTACAAAGGAAATATACATAGAAAATAATTATAATCAACATAGATTTCCTATTCTTCATTAAATATGCAAAATGGAAGTAGAGTTCCACTCAATCTTAAATTCCTTTGTACATCAGAGTATATTAGTAGAGGTCCTCAGTCTGCGGAAGATACCAGCAGAAGACACCAACTCGGAGCATACCAGCCAATGGAGAACATACACCTCTTTCGGAAAATAATTTGGGGCGCAACTCTAAAACTGGAATTAAAATCATCCAAAGTACATAGAAAAAATCCCGTAAAATTTCTCCATTAATTGAATAAATCACTCTGATAATTAGAGGAGAAAATTCCTGGAAATCTACTCGTTGACTTCACAATATGGAATAAAATTGTTAAAAAAAAATTGACTATGCGGGAAGATTTAATCAACTGAAGAAATTTGCTTGGTAAAGATAATGTGGACAACCCAAAAAAATATGTACACGAACATGTCAAAGACACATATTAATATGAACACGAACACAACTGACTGACGTGCGTTAGGGTTGGACCATACCTTAGCTTCACTTTTTAGGATTATTATCCTATACACCGGTGGTGAAAATTTTTGTTTCTACAAGCGCCTCAATTTTAGAGTTTATGATTTTAGTTTAGGGTTTAGGGTTTTTTGTGTAGGGGTTTAGAATTTAGAGTTCATAGTTAGAATTTAAGGTTTAGAGTTAGAATTTAGGTGTTAGGGTTTAAGTTTTAAGGTAATATGGGTAGGGATTTAGGTTTTAAGCTACAAACACTAAATTTTAACCCTAAACCTGATATCCTATCAACAATCCCTAAATTCAAAACTATTACACTTAAACCCTAAATATAGTTCATAACCCTTAAAACTAAGACGCTTGTGTAAAAAAAATCTACAAGCACTTGTGTATAGAATAATTACCCTACCTTTTAAAGTGATTAAAATCAATAGTCTATAAAGCTTTTATCAAGCTAGTATCTTACCAATGTGGAATATAAATCAATTCTTTGCTCTACATCATTTTACTAACAAAATATTATTAAAATTCAGAAAGGTTACGTTAAAGGTAAGTTGTTCATCCTACAAGGTTTATTTTAGGAGACACGGGTTCAAATTGGTTTGTCTACAAAGTGTACGTATTATCAAAAAGTTAAAAATATATATTAAAATATACTAATTTATAATTACCTTTAGACTATTAAAAAATAAGTTTTTTATAGAAAAGGTACACATATTAAAAATTTGATTCACATGCTTGTATTTAACACTTAAGTTTATGTCAAAGCTAATATAAATATTTGTTTAATATTGTTATTTTGTGGACTCAATCAAAACATTTTAAATTTTAAAAATTAAATTAAAATATAAGTATGGTTTAAGATCGTTTTATATGAATAAAAACTTAGAATATATTGGTGTTGAACTTATACCGGTATTGAAAGACATCGATTAAGGTTTAAAATTTTGATTAGATTTCATACTAGATGCTGAGACGGACACATGAAGAGTTTGGGATGGGCTCTTGCCCTTTCTAAATTTTTTGTTATAATTATATTTTAGGTTTTTTAGTTTAAATATTAATAAAATAATTTTTTCCTCTTAATTTTTTTAATTTTGAAAACTTAATAGATTTTTGCCCCTATTAATGTTTGATCCTAATATCATAAAGAGCTAAGTAATATGAGTCGAAGTTATTTGGTGGGCAATTTCAACGTTCTTTGGATATTTGATATACGGTTTTTGTAGAATCAATTAAACAAATGGTGGTTGATAAGATAAATAACACATTAATTAAAGCCATACGCTATAATTATTTGAGATGTTTTGATATTAATCAATTAATTAATCTCTCAATTCTCAAGATCAAAAGAATACTGTTTTCAGGAAATAAAAAATAAAAAAGTAGTGCGAAATTAATGAGAGAAATGACAGGCTGCTATTATTGACTTGAGTCTAACCGATTCAATTTTGCTTACTTCAAACAAGGTTGAGAGTTGAAACGATGCAACTAAAATACAAAAAATATTAATATTAAAATAAATTATAAATGTTAGTGTGTTGAAATTGTGTACCTATAGGCTATAGGCTATAGGCTATATTATCTCCCTTGGAAACTAATAATATCTGGGGTCTTTTATTCAAATAATTATCCAAATTAAACAAAAACAATGGGTCACCTGTTGCCGCGTCTTCCTTACGAAACGACAATCAACATCTCTCAAATTAGGGGCAACCGTTCGATCGAATCGAGTGAAGTCAAAAAAAAATTAAGTTATTCGAGTTAACACGTCATATTTTACAACTCAAATTTTATTTAAATTTTTTTCAATTCGAGTCGAGTTCAAATCGAGTTTTCAAGTTCCTATAAGAATTTAATTGTTGTTATTTATCATGTTATAATACAATTTTATTCAAATTTAAACGATTTTCTCTAATCATATAAGATATGCATACATATTTCTCCATATGTGGCATGTATTTCATCATATTTTTTATATCGGTATATATATCATGAAATATTAAGGGACTCGACTCGAACTTAAAAATCAATCAACTAAATACTAAAAAATTTGAATTATTTGAATTTTTATTTTGCAATTCGAATTTTATTTGAATTTTTCTGACTGGAACAAATTTATGATATTTCAAGTCGAGTCGAAAATTTCATTTTCTTCAAGTCGAGTCGAGAATGAAACATACGGCTTCCTTTTGTCTTTTATACTTAGGGTGTGTTTGGTTCGCGGAAAAGATGATTACCAGGGGTAATAATCTTTTCCAGACTTACATTCCCATGTTTGGTTTAGGAGGATTCCCACTATGAGGTATTATTCTTTTCCCAAGAGTGACTCTTTCCCCCCTAAATGGTGGGAATGATATTCCCCTCATTTTCTTAGGTATTACACAATTCCTTCCCCTTTGGACAATATTACCCTTGTGATTATGAATTATGTTCATGTTGATTCTTTATTGCATTTTTAATTAGGTAACTAATTATTTATGGTGTAAATTTATTAAATATTTATATTTAATATTAGTTTAATATATAAATGGTGATGTATATATTTAGATAATGTTGTAATATTTAATAGTACATTATACTAATATTGTATTTACGATGTTTTTAGGGTTATAGGATGAGATTGTATGTTGCTTGAGACTGAATGCGTTAATACTTGATGTTATTAATTTTATTATTTGATTTATAAGATATTTTTTATCTTAAAAAATCAGTAGGTTAATTTATTTTTATCATTTTTACTACTTTTAAATTTGTTTTATTATTTACTTTAATTTGTTTGATAAATGGTCGAAAGTAATAAAAAAATTAAAAATTTAAGCATATTAAACATTTAATATTTTGATGTTAAAAAATTAAAAATGAATAAATGTATATAAATATAAAATAATTTTAAAAATAATATTATAAACATTTGTTTTTTTTTTGTTGCAAATTTTAGGTAATGTAACGAAAATAGTTCTATAAATTTTTATGTAAATATTTTTAATTTAATAATTAAAAATTAAACTTGTTAACATTAAAATATATTATAAGGACAAGTAAGTAAATTTTGCTTCCAATTAATCTTATATTCCTCCAACCAAACACTACAATCCTATATTCCTACCAAATAAACCAAACAAGGTAATGTAACATTCCCAGTAATGTGTCAGGTAATGTTACATTCCGGTAATCCTATTCCCAGAGGTAATCTTACATTCCGTGAACCAAACGCCCCCTTATTGTCTCTGATTTTCCCGTGTTCACATGTGAGCAACCACTTCTTTTATGAGTATCTTATGTTATAATTCCATTAACTATTGTTATCAAAATAATTATATGAATTTTTTAAAATAATATCTAACAATCATAATAAAAAGTTAAACCTGATTTATTTTAAGGAATGGAATAATTGAAGTTCAATTATTGAGACGAAATGAAAACGGATGAGGTGATGAGATAGGTTGACCGAATTGATAATTGAGTCTTCATTTTTCTTTATCTTGGTTTGACTACTACTAAATTCCTACTTTAACTACAACTTTAGGTCACAAGAAGCGTAATCAGGAACGAAGGTATAATTTTATATTAGAATAATAAACTTATAAAATTTTAAGAGACAAATATATTGAACTTTAGGAAGAAAAATAAATTTTTAATGAAAATTACATAAAATTTTTTAATTTCTTTCGAATCACGTATAAATTTTAAAATTTTAAAAGTGACCGCTCTCAATCCATCCCTGAGTGTAACAATGACAGGCATATTCTACGCGTCGGGTATACATAGTGTTTGGCAAAACGGAACTGAGCATGTTTATCCAGGAAATTGCAAGAATCGGACAGATTTTTGGAAGGTGGTGAAACAAATGGCAGATAGCAGATAGCAGAGAATTAAATGGTGGGATGATAAATGAGAGGTTGAAAGGACGGAGGACCCAAACCGATTTATGTGAACAAGTGCGAGACGTGCCATTCTTGGATTGTGAGGCCACGAGTTAATCTACTGTCCCTAATTCCAAGGTTATCAAAAAACCGACTGAATATCTATTTTATAAAAAATTTCTTTCTTTCTTTTTATTTAACCGGTTAAATCAATAAAAGGAGAAATTATATCATAGGTGATTCCCACCACGTCATTCATGGGATCAACCAATGAAAGTCACCCACTTAATTATTATTTTCCATGTCATTAATCTAATAATAAAATAATTTCTGAAAAAAACAGTTTTTAAAATGACATGGAAAAACTTTAGTGAAGATTCATTGGTTGGAAAAATTGACATGGAAAAATCATATTGAAGTGGGTGGTTTCCATTGGTTGGTCCCATGGATGACGTGGTGGGAACCACCCATAATATAATTTTTCTAATAAAAGAGGGTGGTTCAATCCTCTTTTAAAAAATTAAAAATATATGAATAAAAAATAAAATAAATTATTGTAAGACTTAAAATTTGTTCGGATATACCTATATTGTAAGTATATATACATATATCATTATAAATAATATCAAAATAAATAATAAATCCATATTATAATATAAAGTCCATATAATAAAGGTCCATTGCATATATTCAAGTCTGAAAGCTTAATTCAAATTACAAAGCCCAATTTTTAAGTGTTTTCCGCCCAAGTCTGGTGACAAAGAACCAGAGAAACACATTTGTGTTTCATTGTAATGAAAATGTTAAATGGAAACTTTAATATTTTAATTTGATTAGTTTCTCATTGTAATGAAATGTTAATCAAGGGAATATTTTAGTTAAATATTTAATATTTCATTTGAACTTAGAATAATAAAATCACCTAATTAGTTTAATTAAAATGAAATTAAGATAGGACATAAATAGTTTGTAACACTAAATAATTAAGAATATTATTAATTTAGGGCCTAGTATGGATAGTGTCCAATTGTTTGGCGTGTTATCTCATAAACCCTAAACTTGATAATATTCATAGCTTCCTTAATTAATTAAATCAATGGAGCACTAATTAGGTTTGAACTTAAAAATGACAAGAAAATAAATAGACATGCATTAAACCTTTTGTGTTGAGATACATTTTAAATATAAATTGAAGTGTCCTAGAGTAATTGTATGTTTCAAAATTTATATTCTTTAAAAATGTATTTTCTTACAAAAGATATCTTCATTCAAAATGAAATTCAATCAACAATTAATAAGGTACCGATAACGGGTATTTGTAGGGGTGTTAATACTTTCTTACACGTAACCGACTCCCGAACCTTAATTTTAAATAAATAAATCTATAGTTTGCTTTTATTGTGTCCGATCTACCAAAGTAACGGGTGGCGACTTCAAATTAATTTTCAAAAATGAATAAACAAATTTAATTTAATACGAAGAAAACCTAATTTCATGATTAAATTAAAAATGATAAAACTTCAATTTCAAAACTCTAATCGTCAAATTATTTTTACATTCGGTTTTAAAAATAGTCGCGATAACTATATTTATATCAACGATGAAAATGAACGAAATCAACCATGGTTACTTTGACCCTTGCCAACGATCACCCTTTCTGCCAACCGTGACTTTTTTGTCCTAACTATAAAAAATATCTCGTTAATATATATTATATGTGTCTACGTTTAGAAGCTTCATCTTAAAATACATTTTTATTATTGTTTTATTTTATTTTTAAACATAGAGATTAATAGAATTTATTTGTTTATGTATACTTTTAACCTTTATAAATAAATTGAAATTCCTTTATAAATAGGTAATCGAATGACTTTTAGGTCGGGTCAAATCGTATATATGTTATTTCAGGCTGATTTGATGTTTTAACTCGACTTGAGTCGGGTGCGGGTTAATTTCAGATCGGGTTCATTTCAGGTCAGGTTCATTTCAGGTCGGGTCAAAACGGTTCGAGTCCGAATTAGTTAATTGATGGGTTAATTGGGGCTCGGGTGGACTTCAGGTCGAGTTCATTTCAGGTCGGGTCAAAACGGTTCGTGTCTGAATTAGTTAATTGACGGGTTAATTAAGGCTCGAGTGGACTTCAGGTCGAGTTCATTTCAGGTAGGGTAATTTCAAGTCGGTTTCATTTTTGGTCGGGTCAATTTTTATTTTGAATTCGTATTAAGTTTGAGTTCGATACAAATAGTCGATGTACTTTGGGTTGGGTCATTTCGAGTGAATTATTTAATGCATTTCATGAACACAAATCACATTAAAAGTAACTATTAGAGACTAGAATGAACAAAAATATCATCATATTTAAAATATTAAACTAAATTACAAAAATTAAAAATAAATAAGGGTCAATTTCAGCTAAAAATAAAATATTAGGGACTAGAGTGAATAAAAGTATCATATATTAAAAATATTAGAATAAATTACAAAATATAAAATACATAGGGGTTAAATTTTGTTAAAAATAAAATTTTAAGGGCTATCATAGACAAAAATACCTTCCTTCCTTTTTTGATGTTTTTTATTCAAGATGAATTTACTTGATTATATATATATTCTTATTTATAATTTTATAAATTAATAATCAATAATTGAATTATTAAAAAAATAATTTAAATAAAAATATTAATCAATAATTTAAATGATGAAAATTAATTTCTCACATTATAATATAATAAATTCATAATTTCTCAAATACATAATTTTTCTCTTAAAAATCATCAAATCATAAACTTCCTTAATTACAAGTCAGGTAAATATCAAGTCATGTCAATATCAGTTTAGGTCAACAACAGGTCGGGTAAAATCGAATTTCGGGTCATTTTAGTTGGGTTATATAAGTTATTTGCCAGGTTAGTTTCCGGTTCGGGTTCATATTAGTCGAGTACAGGTCGGGTTCTGTTACCACAGTAACATGTTCGATCCGAGTTCATGTCGTTCTTGGTCAGATGCAGGTCGGGTTCGGTTACAACAATATCGGGTCCAATTCGGTTTGGAGCCAGCAACAGTCGATTACAGATCGTTTCAGGTCATCTCTTCCTCGGGTCAAAATAAGTTCCGACTCGAGTAGGTTTCAATCAAGTTTTTAAGTTGGGTCAGCTTTTTACATCCCTAAATATTACACCGTTATTTTATATTTTGTGGCATAGGTTAGTCATTCTGTTGAATTTTATTTTATGCTATTTGTTAGAAAACAATCGTTAATATAAGAATAAATAATAAGATAAAATATTATTATTTAGAACAACACAAAATTAAGAACGGTACGTCAATATATATAAATCAAACCGATTTGAAATCAAAAGAAACGTGTTGAGGCCTGCATGGACGCAATTTCCTTAAGACAGATTTTCGGCCACTCCTATGGTGCTCGAGTTCATTGGTCGTCTGTCTCCCAGGATACAACAACATAAGATCAGCCACAGTTGCACTACTATGGAGATCACGAACTGACCCTTGCCTTCGCATATCACCGAAAACCACTTGTAAAATCCACATAGTAAAACAATAAAAAATTTCTGTGGTTTTGAGTTGTGTAAAACCTAGAAGGTTTACTCCCTATTTATAGGAGTGTCATGAGGGTATAAGTGAAAATTTGACCTAATAGAGCATTTAATATTGAGATTCAATTGATTCTTCTTATAAAGCAATTTCCAAAATTATTATCTGAATTAAAGGTAACTTCCAATATTTACTCTTTTAATTCCAAGATAAAATTTGACAAATTTATGGTTTTATTTGAGGAAAATTCATTTCAAATTTGGGTCAAAATATTTGCATGCCCACGAAGGACCAGACCGGTTCAGACATTTGCGTTACCCACGTCGTGCACGTATGCACATTTACGAATCAATTCCACATTTTCCTCAACAACATTTGAATCAATTTTTTATTCAAAGCTCCAAAATCATCGAATTTTTTCAACAATCCCCCACATGAATGAAATTGATTTAATCAAAAACATTTTGACTCGATGCAGTGATAGATTCTACGATCGATAGCTGCATAGGATAGGTAGGTGTCCACCCTTGAACCTTCCCTTGTGAAAGTATATTTACTTTACTAACTGACCAATAGACGTAATGTCCTTGAATTATTTTTCCGTTTGTGTAAACGATGATATACTTCACACAACTACCTCTCTGACAAGAGTATTAGTTCTCATGGGTATGTCCATATGGCAGTGGACATCGCCTGGTTCTGCAAGAGTTTGAAAGAACTATGCCCAATAGTCTCATTGAAGCGGCCCCACTTCACTCTCACATAGGTGACTTATGTTTCTTGACTCACCAAAGCACACAATGACCGTTAAAAGCATTGCTTAGCCTAAACTACTTTGATCATTGTTTACATCATAGGAATGGACTCGGGGATAAGAGCCCCTGTAGTGACCGCATAAGTCTATGCAATTAGGTTGTCCCTTTGAACCTAGATCTTGGAATATCCAGTCAACTAGGTAGGGTTTTCCTTCTCATAGCACCTTAAATTTACATAGGCTTTAGTCTCATTCCATTCGATTTTTTGAACTTGATCTCGATTTAACCGTTTGGTTAGTGGATCTGCAACGTTATCCTTTGATTTCAAAAAATCAATAGAGATAACTTCATTTGAGATCAATTGTCTAACGGTATTATGTCGACGACGCATATGTCTCGACTTACCATTATACACAAAGCTCTATGCTCTACCAATTTTCGCTTGGTCATCACATTGTAGGCACTGGCTTTGGCCATTCATGAATATGCTCTAAGAAATTTCTGAAGCCATTTGACTTCTTCTCCAGACTTGTTTAGAGCTATAAACTCAGATTTCATTGTGGTTCTGGTTATAACCGTTTATCTTGAGGATTTCTATGACACGATTCTTCCTCACAAAGTGAAGACACATCCACTTGTGCCTTTGATATCTTGAATATCAGATATCCAATCGCATCGAAATATCCTTCTAAATAGTAGGATCTTTGGAATAATGCAATTTATAATTCTTAGTATATCTAAGATATCTTAGTACCCTCACAATCTCTTTCCAGTGATTTTCACTCGGATTGCTTGTGAATCAGCTTAAACTGCTCACAGTAAAAGCAATATCTCATCTAATGCAACTCATGAGTTACATTAATCTGCCTATGACCCTTGCACATTCCACTTGGTCAACACCTTTGTAGAACTAATGTTTTGATATAATAATTGAAAAATGTTTTGGATTGATTTAAAAAGTATTTAAAACACTTCCAAAGTTTAAACAACTTGAAATTATGTTTAGGGAAGTTTTTAAAGGGTTTTTCATGTTCTTCAAAGCCAAACTTCACAAAACTGTCCAAGTGTTTCGAAACACCTTAGGGCGTTTCGAAACAGGGGGTTCCAGTAGCAAAATCGTTCCGATACTTGTATCGAAACGGGATTTTCGAGGACAGGATTTTTACCTAGCGTTTCGAAACGGGCTATGTCGTTTCGATACGCCTACGTGGCACTGACCACAACGGTCATAAACCCCAACGACTATTTTCCCAACTAACTTTTAAATGCAGGCGTTTCGATACGGGTCTAGAGTGTTTCGATACGTGTTCCGAAACGGCCAGGGGGTGTTTCGAAACGAGTGCCCTGACAGACTGCAACGGCTCTTTCTACTTAAAGGGTGTTTCGAAACGGCGAGCTGCAGAACTGTATTTATGGTGAGAATTAAAGTCCTCAACGGCTCCAATTTGATCCCATCGGCTAGTAACGACTACAAACTCATTTGGGAGTATAAAAGGGACCTCCAAGTATCAAGAGAAAGCTAATGCTCATATTGTCAAACATCAAATGATCAAAGATTGTCTTAAAGCTTAAATTGTCATTTATTGTATAGACAAACACTGGTGAGCCACATCGGTTGATCGAATCGAGCCCCTAAAATCTCAATAATTGGTATCAGAGCTTGGCTCAATCGAAGGGGATTCACATCCTATTGAGAAGATCCGGCAAGCTCGATCACTTTTTCATCAACCGGCTCAATGGCACATTCAATCGACAAACTGCCTTTCTTTGACGGAACTCACTATGCCCATTAGAAGACAAAGATGAAGTTCTTCATCAAATCAAGAGATTACAAGCTATGAGATGTAGTTGAAGATGGTCCGTTCGTGCCTCAAAGAAGTAAATCAGAGTGGAGTGCCGACGATCGCAAGAAGATGGAGCTAAATTGTAAAGCCTTGCACATTCTATTTTGTGCATTTGGTCCATCAATCTATGAGAAGACGTCTTCTTGTGAGAGTGCCAAGGAGGTATGATACAAGCTTGAAGTCACATACGAGGGAACCAATGAAGTCAAGGAGACAAAGATTGGGCTCCTAACCTTAGAGTATGAAAACTTCAAAATGGATTCGAAAGAGAACATGGAGAAGATGTTTGATAGGTTCTCCACTATCACCAATGGTCTCAAAGGCTATGGAGAAGCCATCCCGGAGGAAAAGCTTGTTCGAAAGCTCATGTACTCACTTCCCGAGTCTTGGGACTCAAAGAGGACCGCCATCATCGAAGCAAAGAATTTGAAGACTTTGAAGCTTGATAAACTTATGGGGTCACTTCTTACTCATCAAATTATGAAGAAGAACAAAGAGGATGAGAAGAAGAGGGAAGAAATTAGAGCTATGGGAGAGAAAAAAATCAAAGGGCTAGGCATCAATGCTAGTGTCATGGCTCTCAAATCCTCCACTTTCCATCATGTCTACTCAAGTGAAGAGGAGGATGAAGATGAAGAGATAGTTCATCTCTTCAAGAAATGTGCCCCGTTCATGAAGAAAGCCTTGAGAGAGCTTGAACGAGAACCTAAAAGAAAGGAGAGGGCAAGCACTTCAAGCTATAAGAAGAAGGCACATATGGCTACTTGGAGTGATGAGGACTCCACCGACGATGAACAAGCCAACCTTTGCCTTATGGCCATCGAAGAAGATTCAAGGGTAACCTCTAATTCATCCACTTCATGTTCTTATTCCTTTGATGAATTACAAGATGCCTATGATGATTTGGTTTTAGATTTTAAAAGCCACATTTTGAAAAACAATAAATTGATTTCAAAGTTAAAAATTCAAAATGATTTGCTTTCTAAAACCAAACTTGAACTTGAAGCAAAACTTGAAGAGTTTGAATTAAAATGTTTTGATTTACAAAAATTGCTTCAAAAAGTTCAAGAAGAAAAAAATTTGATTTCCAAAGAGCTTGAAAAGAAAAACAATCTTGGAAAATCAAATTTTTATGTTAGACAATCTAGTGCCCCTAGATTTATTAAATAAAAATGTTTTAGAAGTGTTTGGGTCCCAAAAGGACTTAATACTTCAATTTAAAAGGATGACGTTGAAAAATGGATTCCAAAGGGGACTAAAATTTGTGATACTAATGTTCATGGATCCAAAGCAATTTGGATACCAAAAATTACTTGATTGTCTATTGCTAGGTGTGATGAAGATGTTCAACAAGTCAAACATTGAGGGGGAGCTCCATACACACAAGAAGGAGCACTTGAAGAAGGAAGGCTTCACATCCTACCTTGAGTTCAAGTGTTGGTAAAAATCTAGTTGTTTTAGCATTTATTTGTTTTAATTTTAGTTTATTCAACTAGATGATAAAAAATGTTGGACTAACATTTTTATTGATGCTTTGAGTAAGGGGGAGCCATTTTTAAACCAAATTCTTATTTTTGTCAAAGTTTTTACCTCTATTGTTATTTTGAACTTAATGTTTTAAATTCTTTTTGATATAACAAAAAAGAGAGAAATGGTTTGAAAAATTGAATTTTCAAATGAATAAGGGGAGCTTCATTTGAATTAAATTTTTAATCTCTTATTCACATTTTTAAAGTTTAAGGGGGAGAATCCCAAACAATTTTTCAAGTGAGTTTTATTATATCAAAAATGGGGAGATTGTAGAACTAATGCTTTGATATAATAATTGAAAAATATTTTGGACTGATTTAAAAAGTATTTAAAACACTTCCAAAGTCAAACAACTTGAAATTATGTTTAGGGAAGTTTTTAAAGGGTTTTTCATGTTCTTCAAAGCCAAACTTCACAAAACTGTCCAGGTGTTTCGAAACACCTTAGGGCATTTCGAAACAGGGGGTTCCAGTAGCAAAATCGTTTCGATACTTGTATCGAAACGGGCTTTCTGAGGACAAGATTTTTGCCCAGCGTTTCGAAACGGGCTATGCCATTTCGATACGCCTACGTGGCATTGACCACAACGGTCATAAACCCCAACGGCTATTTTCCTAACTAACTTTTAAATGCAGGCGTTTCGATACGGGTCTAGAGCGTTTCGATACGTGTTCCGAAACGGCCAGGGGGTGTTCCAAAACGGGTGCCCTGACAGACTGCAACAACTCTTTCTACTTAAAGGGTGTTTCGAAACGGGTTAGAGCGTTTCGAAACGGGGAGCTGCAGAACTGCATTTATGGTGGGAATTAAAGTCCTCAACGGCTCCAATTTGATCCCAACGGCTAGTAACGGCTACAAACTCATTTGGGAGTATAAAAGGGACCTCCAAGCATCAAGAGAAGGCTAATGCTCATATTGTCAAACATCAAATGATCAAAGATTTTCTTAGTGCTTAAATTGTCATTTATTGTATAGACAAACACTAGTGAGCCACATCGGTTGATCGAATCGAGCCCCTAAAATCTTAACAACCTTGGTCTTTGTTCTTGGACAAATGTTGGCATGTATTTATTGGAGTTATAGCTATGCCAGAAACATCCTTTCCAAACTTCTATTGTCCACGTAGTGTGACTACATCAATATGAGACCTTCAAGTGACCATTTGATTTGGATGCCCAAAGTCAAATATGTCAATCTCATATTTTTCATGTCAATCTCGAATTTGACAAGTCTTTGGTACGTTTACCATTTCATTGTTACTTCCAACATAGAATAATATATCAAATATTAGTGGTTTTGACATATACACATTTTTCACACTCATTTGAAGTCGTTTGTCATCATGACATTATCGAACTTATCATGTCTTTACTTTGGTGCTTGTTTAAGTTTGTACAATGACTTCACCAATCTATAGATTTTCCTCTCTTGACTTGAAACTACATGACCCTCAGGTTGTTCTATGTATATTTCTTCATCAAGATCTCCATTTAGAAAAATTGTTTTAACATCTATTTGATGTACTTCTAGATTTCGCAAAGTGATAATTGTAAGTATCATTCTTATGGAGATTATCCTTGATTCAAGAGAGCATCTATCGGAATAGTCAAGGTCTTCTCTTTATCGATAACCTTTTATTATCAATATGGCTTTGTACTTATCAATTGTTCCATCTGCTTTCATTTTCCGTTTGAAAATTTATTTAGAACTTAGTGGTTTAATTCCCGGAGGAAAATCCACTAATTCCCACATATAGTTTTGCATGATGGAATCGATTTCACTCTTAATGGCATCCTTTCATAAGGTGCATTCAGATGAACGTATAACATCATTATACGTTTGAGATTCAACCTTTAGTATAAAGGTTAAGAAATCATATTCAAAGGTTTTTTCTACCCTTGCTCGTTTGCTCTTTCTTGGCTCTATTTCTATAGCTTCATCTTTGCTTTTAAGCAAATACACATATTCCTTCAATCAATATGCTGTCATATCAATTGTTACGCCAATAACATTGCCCTCATTTGGAAATCTATAGTTCAAAGACTTGTTCCTCATCTTATAGCAATTGAAACATTTTCTATAAAATTCTGATTCTTGAACACACCTCCTAATTCGCGATTTCAAGTCATTTTTGACTTCCACTACGTTTGCCATGGTAATATTTGTTTTAGCAATATTTACCTTAGTAACATTTGAAGGTGGTAATAATATTTATCTTATCCTCTCTAATCATAAGAGTATCATCCTTCAGATATTTGACCAGGTTTATCATGGTATTAATAGAAAGAACAATAATAAACAGTGCATCAGGTAGGTAACTTATGAAAGAGAGGTGGTGCACTAGGCACGCTTAAATACCAGGTCTCTCAAAGAACCAATCCTAGACATGCACTTTCAAATTGTCTTTCAATTTCGTTTATGATCCAACGACCATCACAATTCTTTAGCCATTTTCAAACATTGTGCACTTCATAACGTGCATCATAATAGGCTTTAAGAATTTAATTTTGACATAGAGAACCAAGTTCTTCTATGCTTTGATTCGAGACCTCAGCCGGAATCATCGCTTTAAATTTGGTAACCAATGTTACTTTTTGAAATAAATTCACCAATTTATTTCCAAAATAAAATTATACTTTGATTGTTTAAGAAATAATAAATATGAGTTATTTCTTTTCCCAAAATAATTTCACCAATTATTTCAAGATTGAATCATTCTAGATTCACACGAAATTAAATCCAACGATTTATTTTCCCTAACACGTTAGAATCAACACATGATTCTAGAATAAAAATAAACTTAATGATTTATTTCCTTTTACAAAATTGAATCATACTTGATTCCTAAGAAAATAAATTTAATGATTTATTTTTCATACCAAATAAAATCATACATGATTCCTACAGAAATAAATTCAATGATTTATTTTCCTTTCCAAAATTAGAATCAACACAAGATTCTAATTTAGTAATTTATTTACATTATATCTTCTGTTAAACAATAAAGATATCAATCCAACTTAATTATGTTTAACCAACAGAAATCAAAAGGAATTAATCCTTTGATTTTAATTCCATTTCTTGTTTGGAAGATCAAGTAAACCCGTTAAAACGATAAGAATTAAATTTCCGAAACGAATTATTTACGAGATCTTTTATTTCCCAAACAAATCACGACTTCGCCTGGATATCATATTTCTCTCTACAAAATTTCTCAAAAGAAATTGTTAGTACAAAATAAAATCTACATAGTTTCCAAAATACAAAGAATCACAATTAAAACAAAAAATGTGATAGAGTATAATTTATATACATGTCATATTTAAAATGTCCACATTATAAGGTAACAATATCATAATAATATTACCAAAAATATTACCAAATTTAAGACTTTATCTTAACAATACATGCAAACATGTATTTAAAGTTTTTATTTCCATTCCAAGAAAGGTTAGCATATAAGGTTATAATATTACCATATTTTCATATTGAATGTCATATTTATTATTTAATATTAATGCCAAAATTGTTTAAGGAATATTTCATTATTACCTTAACAATGTCATAAAAAAGTTTAATTATGACATAAATCATACCATATTAAAAGTCAAGAATAATATGGAATATTACCTTAATAATACCGTAATTTATAGTTTTAAAAGTGTCATATTTCTAAGAAAATTTATTAAGGAATATTTAAATTACCTTACTAATCGAATATCCAAATGTTCTATCACAAAAAAACCGCTTGCATCGTGTTGAATCCGTGGTGTTGGTGACCTCAACGTTTCTTGTCTTTGGGCATTCACTGCCATGAAAATCGTTGAGGCATCTTTGGGCATTTACGAGCACCAAAAACTTTGAAAGACAAGAAAAAATGGTCAAATGCCAAATATGAAAATAATTGGCCACTTTGGTTTAAAGCCATATAAAGGTTATGGAAAAAACACACATGTAAATCACAAATAACAACATTAGGCTTTCCTTTTTCTATGCGTGAAAATTTTCTCATCGTGTGAATCAATTCTTTAGAAACAATAATTTGTTCGTCTTTGACTAAAACTGAGAATCTGTCTTAAGATTGTTAGAAAACAATCGTTAATATAAGAATAAATAATAAGATAAAATATTATTATTTAAACGAACAATACAAAATTAAGAACGATACGCCAATATATATATATATATATATAAACCAAACCGATTTGAAATCAAAATAAACGTGTTGAGGCCTGCACGAACGCAGTTTCCTTAAGACAGATTTTCAGCCACTCCTATGGTGCTCGAGTTCATTGGTCGTCTGTCTCTCAGGATACAACCACATCAAATCAGCCACAGTTGCACTACTATGGAGATCACGAACTAACCCTTGCCTTCACCTATCACCGAAAACCACTTGTAAAATCCACAGAGTAAAACAATAAAAAATTTATTTGGTTTTAAGTTGTGTAAAACCTAGAAGGTTTACTCCCTATTTATAGGAGTGTCATGAGGGTATAAGTGGAAATTTAACCTAATAGAGCATTTAATATTAAGAATCAATTGATTCTTCTTATAAAGCAATTTCCAAAATTATTATCTGAATTAAAGGTAACTTCCAATATTTACCCTTTTAATTCCAAGATAAAATTTGGCAAATTTATGCTTTTATTTGAGAAAAATTCATTTCAAATTTGGGTCAAAATATCTGCAAGTCCACGAAGGACCAGACCGGTTCAGCCATTTGCGTTACCCACGTCGTGCACGTCTGCACATTTATGAACCAATTCCACATTTTCCTCAACAACATTTGAATCAATTTCTTATTCAAAGCTCCAAAATTATCAAATTTTTCCAACACTATTCACATCACTTAAATAAATTGGTACTTGTATCCCCCTCGTCCCGGTCTGGGCGACTGACCGGTCCGAGTAGGCTACACGGGGAAAACCAATGTGAAACCCGTTAAGGTCCCACCTCAGTTAACAACCCTAGAAAATTTCTTTTATTTATATCATGTCTACATGCATATTTAAGTCCTATATGGAACACGATAGCGGAAACACAAGCAACATATCAACGAGCATCCAAATCAGCACTTTAAAACAACCCATTTCCCCTTTTTAAGCAGGTCGTATCGATACACCTGCAGAGGGTATCGATACGCCTTGACCAAGGTCAACACCCTATGGTCAACACAAGAAGACCGTATCAATACAGCTCTTGAGCGTATCGATACGCCCTTCTCGGTCAACATCTCATGGTCAACGAGATGAACCCGTACCGATACACTTGGAGACCGTATCGATACGCCAAAGTCTCACCAAAATATCAGATTTCCAGTGAGCTTTGAGCGTATCGATACACCCCCGTGTATCGATACACCAAGCCAAAATTGGGTCCTGGAGGGCAAACTGTATCGATACGACCCTTGGGCGTATCGATACGCCCTGCACTGCAAGTCTCCAATTTTCAACCAAACAACTTAGGACTCGACTCTAGATGCGATTTACGACTCCCCTAGCCACAAACAACATACAAACAACCTTTAACCACCAAGATCTAAGCATACGAGGCAACCAACACTAACAAGCATCATTCATCCTAGAGATTCATGCATTTACCAAAAGATGACATACAACGCACTTTAAGGTTCATGCCTTAGAAACAAACATTTAGGCATTCAAAACATGCAACATGAACAGGGTTTACAATTCAAACAAAGCATCCAAAAGCCAAGCCAACATCACATACATCCAAACTCAAATCAACAACACCTATCACATTGCTTGACTATTACAATCTACAATTTAAAGATCATACTTGAGCTAACCAAAAGTAACACTTGGAGACCTTTCCTTGCCCTTGCCACCCACAAGCTACTGATCTGCATTGTCGAACAAAAAGGAGCGTAAGCATAAAAGCTTAGTGAGGGTAAGCTCATAAAACAAACCTTCGACAATGCAGGGTCCAAGCACGAGCAAGAATCAAAATAGAATGCATGATCTTACCTCCAATCCTCAAGAGCCAAATATACATGATGCATGAACATATATTCATCTCTATGCCATGATCAACAACTTATAAGTCCAACACTCGAAGATACATAAGTCAATGTATTAACCACAACATATATCGATTCATATTGGAAATCACATTTCATATCATAATGGCACTTATATAATCTCATAGTGGCACCTAGTTATGACTCGAATACGCGGATAACACGTTGGAACGCATTTCCAACATAACCATTACCTTCGGTGGGATTACACTCATCACCGGTTCTCGCGGAGGGGATTCCTCTCATCCTCACGCCCCGTCGATGGGATTCCACTCATCACCGACTAATATAAAGATTTCCGGGCGAACCCGTACTCCTCCTTTGTGCCTCAACGCCACCAAGGCCACGCGCGACTTTGACTCTCGTGTGCACACTAATCCTAATGATCGATCATTGTACCCAAGCATACTAGTGCCAATATTAAACACAATCCATAAATCTTTCACAACGTAATATCACAACAACTTCCGTGCTTAGCACATGCTCACCATGATTCTCGAAATCATGCAACCATCTTATAATATCATTTCACAAGTCAACACTACATGTGTATCATCAAAACAATTATCTCTTCATATTTCACACATACGTATATCCACATTATAATTATCATCCACATGCATATAACAATGCATCAAGCCATGCCTCAACATACATGTATAACAACATATACATAACACCACAATCACAATTAATCAAGAGACATAAACAACCATTAAAGAGTGCAACCAAAGTCTCTAATTAAAGCTTAGGATTAGGCTACCACTCTAATCCCAACTCTAGGTGGGTCTACCAATCCCAACCTAGTCCACATGCTTGAACCAATTGCTCAAAACCATTTAAAACATTTTAACCACTCACCTTCACCTCCAAGCTCAACTACCAAGCAACCAAGGTCTTCAAGTTTCCGAATTTGTTCCCGAGGCTTCACCAACACATAATCTTGCTTCTAATCACCTCAACACAATTAAAACAACCTCAAATCAATTCACCAATTAATGTAGCAAACCCAATACAACATTCAAGCAATAAACACAAGATTCCAAGCTAAGAACAACACAAGATTCCAAGCTAAGAACAACCCTCAAAAACACCAAACCCGAGCAGCCCTCAAACCCCAATCAAAACTCATGATTTGAACCTTTTTAGCACACTCAAATGCTTCCAAAACAGCCCCTAACTATTACCCTAACATCAACCCTCAAATTCCAACACAAACCATACCCAAAACTCACCCCAAAACCCTCCTAAAACCCCACCAAAACCCAAATTCAGGAATTCTTATAAAACTCTTTAAAAATTATATATGTTGGACCATTTGGTTCATAAACACCATATCTAACAATATTAAATCAAAATCTTAAGTTAAAAACAATAAAGATATCATTTTTATTCTAATCTTCCAAAAACCCAAATTCTAAAACTTGAACCAAAATGAAATCTAGTTGTACTTTTAAAGAGAGAAAGATGAGAGCAAGTCAGGAATGTAATTACCTTCCAAAAAGCTCCAAGAATAAAGAAGAAATGAGATGAAATGGTGAGATGGAGAGAAAAGCTCTCCATTGTCGTGAGATAGCAAAAATGGAGAATGAAAAAGATGAGCACATGTTTATTTTAACAAAAGGGGTTTTAATTTTGAAAGTTTCATTTATTTACGGTTTTGCCATTAATGAGGATAGCGAAAAGAATTTCCCAAATCCATGAAAATTTGATTCCAATTACATTTTGGTCCCACACGAAAAGTTTGTTTGAGAATTATAAAGACCAAAATATTTTTTTATTATTTTAATTATGAAAATCGGACTCAAAATATTATTTAAATATTATTTTCTCCCGGCCCCCAAACTCGGGTGTTATAGTACTTTTTAACATTCAAGTTTAATCTGGATTAGAGTCTTTCATTTTCGGTTTATAATTAAATTATATAATAAGTAAGTTGCTCAGAGATTAATTTGATGTTTAGGGAGCAATCGAATAATTCAACCAAAAATTTATTCTCAAAGTCTAGAAAATTGGAGGATTGAAGATGATATATATATATATGTATGTATATATGGGATGAGATCAAGTTATATGATGTAAAACTCATTTAGTTTTACACTAATTTAGGACCATTGGATGGATGAAATGGATGGATGAGATTAACAGTAAAAAAAGTGAAGATTATCACTTGGGAAAAAAATAAGGAAATAATTTGAGCCATTAATTATCATCATCCAACGGTCTAAAAACTGTGTAAGTTGGTAGGCAGTATATGAGCAATCGAATAAATATTCACGTTTTACAACATATGTATATCCTTCAAATTAATATTTAAAAAATATGTAGTTGATCTTTAATATTCAATACTTAAATTAACTAAACTATTTCTTTTTTTACCATGTCTATACTATCTGCCCACCCAATGGCGGATCCAAAATGTTTTTTAGGATGGACACAAGTTAAAATATTTTTTAGGGTGAGTATAAATCATAAAAACTTCAAAAATTTGGGGTGAGCACAAGTTATAAAATTTAAAGACTAATGTATAAACATTAAAATAATTAAAGTCAAATGTATAAAATTTGAAAAATTCAAAGGGGCTCGGCCCATCCAAAATTATACGGAGCCACTGCACCTACCATAAATCAGAGGATTTTTAGTACTTAAACATGTTGGTCTCATGTCCTGTTGATTCTTTGTCCCCAAATTACACCACCTTTTGGTTTTAGACCGACTTTTTATAATAATATTGTATAGAATGTTATAATTTATAATTTTATTACACTATTGATTCTTTGAATATATAAATACCTTTATAAATATTTATAGAACATTTTAAAAAAACTTTATTAATGTTATCTCACGTCAATGCTGATATAAGTGAAAGAAAACATTCATGTTTAAAACCATATAAAAATTTATCCGATGAAGGTTAAAGTTTTATATAAATTTCTATCAATCACGTATTCAATCAAATTAAAATAAAGTATAAAAATGATAATATTTGTTATTATTCAACAACAATCTTTTAATTTTTTAAAATTGAATTGGAATTAAATTAGTTTGTGATACCAATTTAATTTAAGATTTAACAAATGATTTCAAACTAGCACAAAGTTTAGAGGTTGGGGCAGCCAAGATCATAAGTTGAAGTAGGTCCAAACTGGGCAGTAAAAGTAAAACTTTTTGACGAAGAGCATTAGAAAAGTTCCAAATGGGAATGATGGAAAGGGTAGTGGCATACATTAGTACAGCCCTCTAATTTTCTTTCGTTTGGGTCAATATTTTCTTGGACTTCCCTTCCATGATTTATGACCAAATTCCACCTTCTTTCCTTATTATTAGTTTTTAAAATTACATTTATTTACGTGTTTAATATTTAAATTTAATTCATACATATTTTTATTTCATTTAATTAATTTAAGCGATTAACATTTAATTAAGCATACATAATATGTCATGGATTTTAGACTCACTAGGATTGTTCATACGTGTTTAATTTTTGTTCTATCATGATCTTTTAGGTCATTAGATTTTTGTTCTCTCATATTCATTTAGGTCATGAGTTCTAGAGCCACTAGGAACACCACATTTTCCCTCTAAAGTCTCTCTTTCCCCTTCTCTCTAGATAATATTAGGATTAAAATTAAAATTTGTCAAAAAATCATGCATACACAATAGAAATGATAGAATAGAGTATCCGCTGACCCTAATTCCTTTTCTTTTTAAATGCTATTATTATTTGTCTTTGCTTGATCAATAGTGGTATCTGTCTTGATGTTGGTCGCTAACTTTTAGTATTTTTTTTCCGTTTGTTTTATTGTATCTCACTTTTTTTCTTTTGTTTTATTTTTTAGTTCTTAATAAGAATAATTTTGTCTTTATGACATATGATTATATAAAAATGTCCAAATTATGTGTTTAGTTTACGTTTATGTTTATAAACCTTCATTGTAATTTTAAATAATTTTTTATTTTAATAAAACTAGTTGTTTTTATAAATAAAAACCAGGCATAGATAGTTAATTATTTTTTATTTAATAATATATAGATTCCATGAATCCAATTATTCTTTTTTGTTCCCTTAATATATTTTTTTGTTTAATCAAGGAGTGTTATAATAATATACTCAAAGTAAATGTTAAAGTTCAAATTCATACAAGAAATGAAACGGATGAACTTCCACGATACTAATATTTGTTCGCTTAATACATTCATTCTTTTTTTTTACAATAACAACTGAATTTTATTAATAATTACATCAAAATCTCAAACAACTCAAAGATGCAAAGAAAAATAAATATTTTCATAGATATTAGCATACCGATAAAATTCAGAAGTCTTCTTGAATCTCCCTGTCTCTATCCAAACGAGACGCTTTACGATGTGAAAAAAGAGTGGTGAGCGAATCAAACTATCAGGTAGATTGCTCCGCTACCCAGGTCTGATTACATCGGCAAACAACCATCAACTGAGATGGGATCTATCTTTCTATGAACACCGACAGAATCAAAATCAGAAACTAGCGCCGCGAAGATCATTGTAAAAACACCAAACGAATATGCGGAAATCATGTCAAAATGACAGATGAAACGAACCATAAAAATAACGAAATAGCGTGCCACAAGGACAAAGAAAACACGTGCCACAAGGACAAATTTTTTAAAAAACAAAAAAATAAAAGCGGGTAACTAATGAATCCGGCGAACAGTAACCAACATAAAAATTGAAACTGCCGTCGGCTAATCAAAGAAAAATGAGTGATAGCCCTTGCGGCACAATTGGAGTAGAGAGGAAAATTTAGGTCAAAGCATAATTTTTTTGTCTTTAAATATAATACATTCATTCTTAATTCATCGAGTTGAAGATGAAGAAATTAATGAAACTAATAAGGTGTATGATACGTGGCTGTGGGCTTTTAGCATAATTCTTTAACAACCCATAAAACATTAAGTTTTAAGTCTTTAATTCTAAGGCCCAATTTGTATTGGACCATTCTTATCCATCAATAACACTTCCACTTCCCCTTCATCTTTTTCATTTCTATTGTACTCTAAACCCTCACCTCATTTTATTTCTCTTTATCAGTTTTTCATTTCCTCTTTCTCACGCCATGTCCCTTTTTTTTCCAGGAGAACGTCGAAACCATTTTAAGCTTCAAAAAAAGATTTCTTGATAAATGTACATGTTTTAAAAATAAAATCATTTTGAACATGCGAAGACGGTCTAGTGGTCAAAGCACTCACTTGCTTCAATCCCTTCCCTTTAGGTCTCGGGTTCAAAACCCCTCAGTAACGTTGCCTTCACCTAGATTTCCTCCCTCCCCCTCTAAGTAGAAGTAGAATAAGATTTTCAAAAAAATAAAAAATAAAATCATATTTGATCATTTGAAGAAGGCCGCAATGCAAACGACACACGAAATTGAAGAATTCAATCATCGATGGAGGAGGCGACATCAAAATCACCAATGACGAGACAAAATGGCTTCAACGACGCGAACCAACATGATGGATTGATAAACTAGATTTGAAGTTGAAAAAAAACTTGAAATGGCGAAGAAAATTCGAACGACAGTAGCGAAGTCAAGTGGTGTCCAAATTTTTGGCTCTGATATCTTGTGAAAATTCTAACATAGCGCCGGACGATGTAATTGATTGTTGTTTAAAGTCGAACGAAAGAGAATATTAAAGAAAGAAAAAAATTTATTAATAAAAGAATGAAATACAATCGGTATTTTTTTAAGCCGATTTACATTTTGTATATAGGCCTAAAGTTAACAATCTCGTAACAATCTAACAAACTAACCGGCTTTAAACTAATACAAAACTAGTTAACTGCATGATAATGCTTACCAGGTATCGTTGAACACATGGAATTATCTTTTGCAAAAAAAATGAAATAACAATTATTTTAAATAATAATAATTTCAATTGTTTGCGTTTAAAACCAAAATAAGATAAGCACCCCTACGATGTATGGAATATTGGAATTGGTACCTTGTTAAAATTACATGTTATCTCGTATTTTGAAAAGTTATGATTACAAATTTAATTTTTATCCTTTGAAAGAAATGTGAAAGCAAATTTATCAAATAAGTGAAAATTACTTTTAAAACAAGAATATTTACATCAATTTTAAAATTAAAAATATATTTCCCTCAATTCTAAAAAAGAATGTTCGTTTTGTTACGAATAAATAACAAGGCTACACTGTAGTAAGTTTGGAGACGATCTCGTTAATCGTCATAGCAAAATAATATTGCCTTAATTTTATTTTAAGAAATCATTGATTTTCATGAAGAATGTTCTTCATCATATATAAAAAGAATACTATCTTTATTAAAAAAAAGTCAACTAATAGAATAGTGACTTATGTTTCCCCAGTACAGAGTTGGTCACCAATTTTGAAAAATGACCAGTAAGGTCACTTACGTTTTCGGGGCGTAAACTTTTGGTCACTCAGCCGTTTGTTGCCATTAATCACTGACGGATTGCTGATATGGCAATGAAGAAATAAAGGTAAATTACTGCAATGACCATTAAAGTTTATCTCATGTACATTTTTTCTCCACAATTGAAAAAAATAAACATTATAGTCACTAATGAAAATGTTTTTTTTTTTATAATTTCACCCTTGAATTTTTAAAAATTTATTTTTCAATCCTAAAACTTTACAATCAATTAGTATAATAATATTATAAAGGATTAAATGAAAAATAGGTGCCCAAAGTATACCCTTTTAAATTTAGGTGCTCAAATTGCTCCTATTTAATAACTAAACTTTCAAATTACTCCTATTTTTTCACTCTCGATTGTTTTTAATATTATTGTAACATGACATGTCATTTTTTATTATTGTTAAATTAAAAATAATTTTAAAATAAAATAAAATTATTTTTATTATTATTAAATTTAAAACATATATTTTTAAAATATTACTTCTTAAAATAATTTAGGTGTTTAAAGTATTTTTGTAAAAATAGGTGCCTAAATTTACCATAGTTACAATTTTAGGTGTCCGGGTGTTAAATGAGTGAGAAAAAATTGTCAACCAATCGGTACTTGACACGTGGCATTAATTTTATTAATTTTTAATGGAAAATACTTAGAACCTTTAAATTATTATAAAATCTCAAAATTTGACAAGCTTCACAAAACAGTCTCTAAATCTCTAAAAATTCTCAAACTTCCGCCGTCGATTGTCGCCGCTTTCGCTGCCAGTTGTTGTCGCTGACCGCACCCACTTGGTCGCCGGACCAAGGCGATCATTTTTCTCAACGCAGCGTCGTCAGAAACACCCAACGGCGTGCAGCCAAACGTCAAACACGAAATCGACATTCGCGTTTGACGTTCGGCTACACATCGTTGGGCGTTTCCGGCGACGCCGTGTTAGGGAAAATTGTCGCCTTGGCCCGGCGACCAAGTGGGTGCGGTCAGCGACGACAACTGGCAGCAGAAGCAGCGGCAGTCGACGACGAAAGTTTGAGATTTTTTAGGGATTTAAGCATTGTTTTGTGATGCTTGTAAAATTTTGAGATTTTATAATATTTTGAAAATTCTGGGTATTTTTCATTAAAAAATATTAAAAAATAAAATTAATGTCATGTGTCAAGAACCGATTGGTTGACAATTTTTAACACCCATTTAACAATCGAGTACCTAAAATTATACCTATAGAAGCTTTGGGGACCAATTTTTACAAAAAATACTTTAGACACATAAATTATTTTAAAAACTAATATTTTTAAAATATTTTAAATTTAATAATAAAAAATAATTTTATTTTAAAATTATTTTTAATTTAAAAATAATAAAAAATGACATGACATGTAATAATAATAATAATAATAATAATAATAATAATAATAATAATAATAATAATAATAATAATAATAATTTAGAGTTAAAAAAATAGGAGCAATTTGAAAGTTTAGTTATTAAATAGGAGCAATTTGAGCACCTAAGTTTAAAAAGAGTATACTTTGGGCACCTATTTTTCATCTAAGCATTTATAATATTATTGTACTAATTGATTGTAAAGTTTTAGGGTTGAAAAATAAATTTTTAAAAATTTAAGGGTGAAAATATAAAGAAACATTTTTATTAGTGACTATAATGTTTATTTTTTTTTAAATTGGGGAGCAAAAATGTACATGAGATAAACTTTAATGGAGATTGCAGTAATTTACCCTTATTTTTCGTTGCCAGGTCAGCAATCCGTCAGTGTTTAACAACAACAAACGGTTGGGTGACCAAAAGTTTACGCCTCGAAAACATAAGTGACCTTACTGGTCGTTTTTCAAAATCGGTGACTAATTCTGTACTAGGAGAAAACATAAGAAACTATTCCAGTAGTTAACCCTTTAAAAATATACGAAAATACATGTTTGCTCTAAATGACCCTAAAATTGGTGTAATAATAAAAATAATACTATTTAAATAAATAAAGATAACAAATAAAAATAAAACATAATGTGAGACTTAATTGCAAGAAATATAAACTAAAAGGGCTAAAATAGTAATTAACCATGTGAATTATGACGTAATTATAAAAATAAAATAACACATGTAAAAAATAAACAAAAACATGAATTAGGAATTTAATCAAAAGAAAGCATAAAATAAATGGGTCAATAATACTATATTACATGCGAAGTAGGACTAAATTTAAAACAACAAAGGATAAAGGACACAAAGGTAATTAATCCAAAACCATAAAAACAGGCGGATCCTGATTGTGGATCCGAGTTAATCATGGGTTGAAAAGCTGTTGTATATCCAAAATAACATGGTTTTAAGGTCTAAAATAATCATTTCAAAACGACATTATTTTGTGGATTTTTCTACCATGCGGCAGCCTAATATGCGGCTAATATACGGCGTTACCGGAAACATCATTAAGAAATACCGGAAACATGGATTGATATACCGGAAACATGATAAGATATACCGGAAACATGGATTTCGAAAGTATCGATACTTTTGGATATGTTGATTTCGAAAGTATCCATACTTTTAGATATGTTGATTTCGAAAGTATCCATACTTTTGAAATCCATGTTTCCGGTATATCTTATCATGTTTCCGGTATATCAATCCATGTTTCCGGTATTTCTTAATGATGTTTCCGATAACGCCGTATATTAGCCGCATATTAAGCTGCCGTACCGCAGAACTACCCTTATTTTGTGCAGTGTAAACTCATAACTCACTTTTTCTTTTCTTTTCCCATTATTTTTATTATTTTTCATTTCTTAATTCTCTCTCCAATCGATCAATCATCTTTTGGATAGTTCTAGCGTAAAGCAGACGGGTTATACAGGTACCCAGTTCCAACATAAATTATTACGATGCGGTTACATAATTTGTTACAGTAACTGTAAGAAATACGATAGTTACACAAATGCTTATTATAGTAAGAAAACGGTAATTACACATATTATTACCCGATAACATCAATTTTTACAAAAAAAAGATATGCGACACATACTCAATGTTTTACAAGACCTACAACATAGTTTATGGAAATTATATGACAAAAAGTATCCACACAAATTATTACCACATATATCCTAATTTAAATTCAACCGAACTTATGGTAGGAAATTGTATTATTACACAAAGTCTTAAACTATAACTCTATATTTTATCAAAGTCATAACAAATAGGGTATCTACACAAAGTTTTACATTACCTGCAAAAATGTTTATGGAATTTATAAGAAAACAAGTAGGTGCACATATTATTACATTATATCTCCTAAGCTAAAACCAACTAAACTTATGGTAAAAAATTGTGTTATTACACAAAGTCTTAAAGAATAACTCTATATCTTACCAAACTCATAACAAATAATGTATCTACACAATATTGTACGTAACATGCAGAAATGTTAATGGAATTAATAAAAATAGTAGTTACACATATTATTAAGCCATATCTTCAAATCTAAAACCAACCAAACATATGATAGGAAATTGTGTTACTATACAAAGTTTTAAATGATAACTATATATGTTACCAAACATAAAACAAATATGGTACATACACAATGTACTACAAGACCTACAGAAATGTTTACGAAAGTTATAAGAGAACATGTAACTACACAAATTATTACCTCTTATCTCCTAATCTAAAACCAACTAAATTTATGGTAGGATTGTGTTACTACACAAAGTCTTAAAGGATAACTGTATATGTTACCAAACTCATAACAAATAGAGTACATATACAATATTTTACAGTACCTACGAAAATGTTTACGGAAGTTATAAGACAATAGGAAACTACATAAATTATTACCTCATATCCCCTAATCTAAAACCAATAAAACTTATGGTAGAAAATTGTGTTACTACACAAAGTCTTAAAGGATAACTCTAGATGCTACCAAACTCTTAACAAATAGTGTACCTACACAATATTTTATGAGACCTACAGAATTGTTTATAAAATTTATAAGAGAAAAGATAACTACACAAAATATTACCCCATATCTCTTAATCTAAAATCAATAAAATTTATGGTAGAAAATTGTGCTACTACACAAAGTCTTAAAAGAATAACTCTATATGTTTCCAAACTTATAACAAATAGAGTACCTACACAATATTTTACGAGACCTGTAGAATTGTTTATGAAATTTATAAGAGAAAAGGTAACTACACAAAATAGTATCACATATCTCATAATCTAAAACCAACCAAACGTATAGTAAGAAATTGTGTTATTACACAAAGTCTTAAAAGATAACTCTATATGTTACCAAACTCACAACAAATAAAGTACATACACAAATTTTTACATTACCTACAGAAATATTTACGAAATTTATAAGAGAACAAGTAACTACACAAATTATTACCCTTTATCTCCTAATCTAAAACCAACTAAACTTATGGTAGGAAATTGTGCTACTACACAAAGTCTTAAAGAATAAATCTATATGTTATCAAACTCATAACAAATAGAGTACCTACACAAAATTTTACATTACCTACAGAAATGTTTACGAAATTTATAAGAGAACATGTAACTACACAAATTATTACTTTTTATCTCCTAATCTAAAACCAACTAAACATATGGTAGGAAATTGTATTAATACACAAAGTCTTAAAAGGATAACTCTATATGTTACCAAACTCATAACAAATAGAGTACCTACACAATGTTTTACATTACCTATAAAATTATTTACCGAATTTATAAGAAAATAGGTAACTACACAAAGTATTACCGCATATCTTTTAATCCAAAACCAACCACACTTACAATAGAAAATTGTGTTTCTATACAAAGTCTTAATAGATAACTATATATGTTACAAAACTGATAACAAATAGAGTACATACACAATGTTTTACGAGACATACAGAAATGTTTATGGCATTTATAAGAGAAAAAGTAGTTATAGAAAATATTACTCCATATATTACCAAACTCGTAACAAATAGGGTACCGACACAATGTTTTATAGGACATACAAAAATGTTTACGGTTTTTATAAGAAAACAAGTAATTACACAAATTATTAACCCATTTGAAATCGTAAATAAGAATCGATACCGTTCATGTCTCACCAATACTGTTCGTGTAGAATCAGTATATGACATATAACATCGGTACTGTTATTGTAATATTGTTGAAGAATTTGTATTATGGTAGGAAATTGTGTTACTACATAAAGTCTTAAAGGATAACTCCATATGTTACCTAACTCATAACAAATAGGGTACCTACACAATGTTTTACAAGACCTACAATAATGTTTACTGGAAGTATAAGAACAAAGGTAACTATACAAAATATTACGTAATATCTCATAATCGAAAACCAACCAAACTTATGGTAGGAAATTGTGTTATTACTCAAAGTCTTAAAGGATAACTCTATATGTTACCAAACTCATAACAAATAGGGTACCTACATAATGTTTTACGACACTTACAAATATGTTTATGGAATTTATAAGAAAAAGGTAACTACATAAAATATCACACAAAGTCATAAAAGATAACTCGATATGTTACGAAATGCATAAAAAAATTGGGTACCTACACAATGTTTTACGACAGCTATAGAAATGTTTATAGAATTTGTAAGAAAAAAAGCAACTACAAGAATTACTACCACATATCTCATAATCTAAAACTAACCAAACTTATGGCAGGAAATTGTGTTATTACACAAAGTCTTAAAGGATAACTCTATATGTTACCAAACTCATAACAAATAAGGTACTTACACAATGTTTTGCGACACCTACATAAATGTTTATAGATTTTGTAAGAGAAAATGTAACTACACAAAGTATAACCACATATATCATAATCTAAAACCAGTCGAACTTATGATAGGAAATTGTGTTATAAAATAAATTCTTAAACGATAACTCTATATGTTACCAAACTCATAAGGAATAGGGTACCTAGACAAATTTGTGCGAAACCTACATAAATGTTTATAGAACGAGTAAGAAAAATGGTAATAACACAAATATTACCTATATCACCTAATAAAAAACCAGGCTAACTTATGGTAGGAAATTGTGTTATGACATAAACTCCTAAGGGATAACTCTATATGTTACCAAACTCATAACAAATAGGGTACTTACACAATGTTTTACAACACCTACAGAAATGCTTATAGATTTTGTAAGAGAAAATGTAACTACACAAAGTATAACCTCAAATATCCTAATCTAATACCAGTCGAACTTATGGTAGAAAATTATGTTATAAAATAAACTCTTAAACGATAACTCTATATATTACTAAAATCATAAGTAATGGGGTACCTAGACAAATTTGTACGAAACCTACATAAATGTTTATAGAACGGGTAAGAAAAATGGTAAAAACACAAATCTTACCCCATATCACCTAATAAAAAAACTAGCCTAACTTATGGTAGGAAATTGTGTTATGATATAAACTCTTAAAAGATAACTATATATGTCACAAAACTCATAAGAAATAGGGTACCTACACAAATTTGTACGAAATCTACATAAATGTTTATAGAACGAGTAAGAAAAATTGTAATAATACAAATGCTTACCCCATATCACCAAATCTTAAATCAGCCCAACTTATGGTAGAAAATTGTATTATAACATAAAAGCTTAAAGGATAACTCTATTTCTTACCAAACTCATAAGTAATAGGGGACTTACACAAACTGTTACGAAACCTACATAATTTATTACAGAACCGATAAGAAAAAGGTAATAACACAAATTCTTAACCCATATCACCAAATTTAAAACCATCGGAACTTATAGTAAGAAATTGTGTTATAACATAATCTCTTACAAAATAACCTTATTTTTTACAAAACTCATAAGAATTTGAGTATCTACATAAATTCTTAACAAAATGATAGTAAAAATATGATAACACAAATTCTTACCTGAGATCACCAAATTCAAAAATATTGTTCAAAATCGATAATATTCGTCCAGAATCAATAATAATTTGTTGCATGTTTGATTCCAGAATCGGTACTGTTCTTGTGGTACCAATAGTTATCTTAATTGCAATGATACTATTGTGTAGCATTTGTACCATTTTAGTTCACTGCCTATATAAATTCATACCATGTGTATTGGCACTCTTGTATGTGTACCAATACTAATCCACAATTTAGACAAACATATTCATAGTATATAGTCGACAACACAAGAACAATTTTCATATCATACAGACAATTTATAGGTTTTAATTAAAAATCACTTGAAAAATTATTTTAAACATAGTTTCAGCAACTAAAGTTTTGTGGAAGTCTTTAAAGGGAAAATTGTTCTAAAAATTAAGAAAATTTGTACGATTAATAATATCGAAAGACAATAGACAAATAAGATGATAAGCACACTATAAGTAAAGTAAAAGGTAATCCAAAATATTTATAGTTACATAAGAGGAATGTCATAATCTAAAATATGTGCATAATGTAGAATATCCAAATAGATCCAAATCATTCAAAAAGAAATTACAAAATTAAAAACATCAATACAAAAAAAAAACATCAAAGGTGTCACCCAATTCATAATGACGACCAAAGACATAGATGCAAACCATGAAAAATAAGAGAAACAAATCCATCAAGCATCTGATGCTGGTGACGGATCAAAGTCAAAGGAAGAACTCGAAAGTTAAAAAGTTTCAAGAGAGAGCTGCAACCTCATCAAATAAGGGGTTGAACCGAAAAATAAATTAACCACGAACTTTCTCAAGTCTAACAAAGAGACATTGTTAAAGAAATTGGATAAGTCAACCTGCAAAAAACAAATAAATATGTTTGCAACAATTCAATCTCAATTCTCAATAAATTTTATGAACCAAAACAATAAGTTTAAAGATTATAAACAAACATATATACATATTATTAAAAAGGAAAAGGGCTTCAAAAATAAAATGTGTGTAAGTATAGTGCCAATCTCAATTTCATATGTAATATGTAAGAATAATACATATACCATGAAGAACAGTACATATATCGTCAAGAATAGTGTTAGATGTGTAAAAGTATTCATTTTAGGACCCTTTATGACTCAATTATTTTTAGACTTAAGCTTATTTTAGATGCATTACTAATCGTACATACACAATTTACTAATCTTAACGTTGCCATGCTTGATCATCTTTATTTGATTATATTTGGTGGAAAAGGTACTGCTTTGGTATGTGTTTTGTGCTTGTGCAGATTTCATTATCCACTGCCCAGGCAGGCATTACCGTGACAGTGAAAGAAGGGGAAGAAAAGGTGCAGAACCATCACTCGACGATCCAAACCAGGCCATCCTTTGACGACAAGCCTTACCAAGAAATGTTGAACCAAGAGAACGAGTAGGGGTGATAACGAGCCGAGCTGAGCCCGAGCCTGCCAGGCTCGGCTCGGCTCGAAAACAGTGTAATTGGGCTCGGGTTCGAGGCTCGCTGAGCTCGGAATTTTAGGCTCGAGCTCGGCTCAAAAACAATTCTATTGGGCTCGGCTCGGGCTTGAAGCTCGTCAGGCTCAGCTCGGGCTCGTCAGGCTCGGCTCGGCTCGAAATGGAAAATTTTGCTATAGTTTTTTTATATAAAATATTCGTTAAAAATCCCTTTCATAACCAACACTAAAAGGAAATTCAATGACCATAAAGGGGAAAAAGTGCCAAAAATTAGATTAATCCAAATAATCAATAAATATTCTTATAAAACAAACACATAATTAAAGAAAATACAAAATGAAACAACAATCAACTAATGAAAGAAAATATAAACACATAATTTATTTTAGTGCATATGTAGATTCCGAGCCTGTTCACGAGCTTTTCGAGCCGAGCCTGGGTAAGCTCGGCTCGGCTTGTTAAGGTTTCGAGCCGAGCCCGAGCCCGAGTCGAGCTCACTCGACCGAGCTTTGACCGAACTGAGCCTGAGTAGCTCGCGAGCCGGTCAGGCTCATTATCACCCATAAGAACGAGCAATGTCAAGCAGAAGAGATTGACAGACCATTGTCAAGGCAAAGACAAAACCATGCCGAGGTATGCCCAGACAAGTACCGACAAGGGAGAAAATATGCAAAGTGGTATGCGACTTGAAGAACATAAAATGCCCTATAAGGAGCAGAGGAAGGCCATGAAAAAGCTAAAGGAAAGTCAAAGAGAGAAAGCCGATAAGGAGGAATAAAATAATGAATTAAAAGAGATTCATATCTTTTATGAAGTTATATTCAACTCCAACTTATCCTCCTACTCCAAGAAGGACTCGGCAAGGCCATGCCCTATAAAGCCAAGACCCATCTGCCACCATCAAGGCATCTAGAGATCGAGAGACTTAGGGATTTAGTACAGTTCTTGTTATCACCATCATGTTCCAATTCTTTCTTAGGCTAGGATTATTTGTTTAGTAGTTGTGAGAAGACTATTGTAATTTGTTTAGGTTTTTGTTAATGCAATTAAGTTCAATGTTTGCTTATTCTTGCAATTGAATCGGGAGAGGATATTGCGATTGCATCCTTTTTTCTAATATCGGGAGAGTTAGACTCACGAAATGAATAAGCATGGTCTTTGTCCCAATCGTTGAAGATTAATTCGACTTAGGGATAAATGCGAGTTTCAACGACTAAAAGAAGCGTAAAGATTGGTTGGTGTTCACCCTTGGTTCATGTTGGGAGGTATTGCCAAGGCCTGCGCATCGATAGTGTTTCAACTTAGGGATAAAATGGAACCATTGAAGAATGCTTTGCCGAACCTTGAAGGCTATCGCTTGTTAAGTGTGTAAAAATACTATTATTTCACCCTTTTTCGATGACAATTATTGCTAAATCTACACCCATTTGAATCATATTGTAGCCCTCTATGCATAAATCACATTGATCTCACCTTTATTATGTTTGATCCTTATATTTAGTTGATTTGATGAAAAAGATGCTACTTATGTGTGTGTTTGGTGCGGATGCAGATTTTGTCACTCACTGCCAGGGCAAGCACTGCCGCAGCAGTGAAGAAAAGAGAGAAGCGGAGCAGAATCATCACTCGACGGTCCAAATCTAGCTAGCTATGGAAGACAATTTCTACTAAAGGAAGCTGAACCATGGGATAGAGCCTTGTTGAGCAGAAAAGACAGACAGACTGTTGCCGAGGCAAGCCACTGCTGCGGCAATGACCTGCCACACTCGACAATAGAGAAATTATGCAAGGTGGAGTGCGTTTTGAAGATCATGAAAAGATGATTTTTTCTATGCACTTTGCATGAAGGTCGAACCTCGAGAAAACCATGAAAACACCGAAGGAAGGTCAAGAGAAGATTCCATGCAAAAAGGGAGGATTTTAAGGAAGAAAGATATAATACTTTAAAAGAAGACCTTTTCTTTTAATGTGTCTAAGTCTAACTTAACTTCCAACTCAAGAAAGACTTGACCTAAACCTTCTCTATAAATACAAAGCCAAAGCCGACCATTAGGGACTAATCATCGAGCTTTTGAGAGAATTTGTAGCGAGCTTTCATTATCATTATGTTCTAATTTCTTCTTAGGGTGTAGGTTGTATTGTTTAGTAGTTGTGAGAAAACGATTGGATTTTGTTTAAGTTTTTGTTAATGCAATTTTAGTTCAAGGTTTGCTTATTTTTTGATTCTTTATCTTGTTTGCGAGTGAATTGGGAGAGGATCTCGTTAACTATTTGTTTGTCTAATATCGTGAGAGTTAGACTTAGAAAGCGGATAAGCATGATTTTCATCCCAATCGGTGAAAACTAACTCAGCTTAGGGATAAGTTTGAGTTTCAACGGCTAAAATAAGCGTAAGATTGGTTGGTGTTCATCATTGGTTCACGCTGGGAGGTATTATCAAGGCCTGTACATCAGAATGGTTTTGACTTAAGGATAAGGAGGAACCATTGAAGAACGCTTTACCGAACCTTGACGTTATTCGTCGCTGCCCAAGCAAGGGATTTCCGAGGTAGTTACTTAACCCGTTGCCGCGATAGTGACTTTGGTCTTTGCCGAGGCAATCCGGTGTCCGTTGCATTCAAAGATTGAGACAGTACAATTGGTTTCCACACTACGACACAATATAATCTGACCCATTCTCTCATCTTGATTACTCAACTTTTAGTTACTGGCTTATTTTATTTTCTGTTATTTAGATTACTCCAAAAAAACCCAATTATTCACTTGTGTTCTTTACTTTTATTTCCTTTTCAGTGCGAGGCGGTAACATTGAAGGTTTCACCAATCCCTATGGAGACGATACCCAATACTCATCACTTTATTACTTGAGACGTGCATACTTGCACAATTGTGGGGCACTTTACACACGCAACATCGCTCAATTGCCCAGGCAGTAGCTGTGTTCCTTGCCGCGGCAATAGCTTGCCATTTCTGAGGCAATTCTCTTGCCCATTTCCGAGGCAATCAAGTTGACGATTGCATTAAAAAACCGAGACAGATTCATTCAACTTCCACACTACAACGCAACATAATCCGACCTGCTCTATCATCATATCTACTCAATCTCTTAGTTTACTTGCTATCTTTATTTTAGTTATTATCTCAACCAAACCATTACTTGTGTTTTTTAATTTTCTATAGTGCGAGACGATAAACACTGGAAGTAGCACCAATCCCTGTGGAGACGATATCTTTTATACTATAACTTGGTGACATGTATACTTGCACTAAAATTGCGATACCTTATATGCGCAACAAGTTTTTGGCGTTGTTGTCGGGGATTGGCAATAGCGACTTCGTTTTTATTTCCTTGCACTTTTATTTTACTTTTTTATTGTTCACTCTCACAAGGAATTAACAAAATTTGGCTTTGTATTGGTGTAAGACTAGGTCAAATCCAACAGGTCCAGATTATTCCCTTGATCCGAAGATCGAACGCACCTACTGAAAACTCAAACAAAAACTGAAGGGAGCAATGGCACATGCAATCCGCAATAACAATGCCGCAGGCAATCAGAATGTCACGGCAGGAGACGGAGCAGTTCAGCCACCTCAATTTGCTCAAGCAAGAAACCTAACCGTCCGAGATTACTTAGAAGAAGACCTCAACGCACTAAATCCAGGAGTTGTCACACATGCAATCGAAGTTGCGCACTTTAACTTAAAACTCGTAATGTTCAACGTGATCAATACCATGGGTCAATTTGGCGGCTCAACAACTAAAGATGCTGGATAATACCTAAAATCATTCTTGGAAATTTGAAATTCATTCAAAGTACAAGAGGTCCATGAGGATATTTTGAGGCTGAAATTGTTTCCCTATTCACCGAGGGATAGGGCAAAAACCTGGTTAAATAACATTCCAGCCGGATCTATAAAATCTTGGAATGACTTATGTCGTGATTTCTTTGCTAGATTTAATCCTACAAATTTAATTGATAAGTTACGTAATGAAATAACTTCTTTTCAGCAGGCAAATGATGAATCCATATACGAGGCTTGGGAGTGATACAAAGAGCTTTTACACAAATGCCCCTTACACGAATTCCCATTGTGGACACAGGTGCCAATGTTCTACAATGCAGTAAACACCCCGACGAGGATGATGTTAGATGCCTCGGCAAATGGCATACTCCCAAACAAGCCACCGGAGGAAGCAATGGAGATCCTGAATAGGCTTGCTAAAAAACTATCAATTCCCAACAACTAGAAGAGGAGGAGGAGTCAGACGCCATGCCACCATAAACGAGAATGAGTTATCAGATTCAATTCTCTCACAATTGGCCACCTTAACCAATTTGGTTAAGAACATGCAAAGACCAAACAATACACATGAGGTCAAGGTAGTAGGTTCATCATGTGATTTATGTAATGGTAACCATGACTTTTCTGAATGTCCACAGAATCCAGAGTTTAGTTTTTATGTTGGAAACTACAAGCGGAACAACAATGTGATATCCAACACCTATAACCAGGCCTGAAAGAAACACCCAAACTTCTCATGGAGAAATCCTAATACTGCACTCAATCAGAATAATCAGAATGCTCCAGCATTGGGATTCCAACAGAACATGCCTCAGCAACAAATGCCTCAGTAATCGATACCGCAACAACAATCCATGCCATCCAGTTCTTTGGAAAACTCCCTAAATGTTTTCATGTCTCAAACTAGTGCATATATGACTAATACTGTTAAATTCATAAAGAAAACTGATGCTTTTATGGACATGACTGAGATGAGAATGCAGAACCATGAAGCAACGCTGAAATCATTAGAAACTCAGGTTGGGCAGTTTGCTCAAATCCTCAACTCGAGACCAATAGGCGGTTTGCCTAGCGATACTGATGTCGCACGAGGAACAACTCATGAGCAATGCAAGACAATCATTACGCGAAGTGGTAAACAACTTAAGGAACCACGGGCTCATGAAACAGAGGAAACATAATCAGAGGAGCCAATTGCCTCGGCAAAGCCCAGAAACGTTGCCTCGGCAAAGCCCAGAAACGTTGCCTCGGCAAAGCCCAGTAACGTTGCCTCGGCAAAGCCTGATAACATTGCCTCGGCAATGCCTGACACAGACACCACGGAAAACAAGATGACATCTGAAGGTCCCGATTCAATGCCCTAAATCAAATTCCCATGCAAGGAACGAATTGAAGACATTCGACTTCGACCACCGTTCCCACAAAGGTTGAAAAGGCAGAAACAAGAATACCAATTCAAGAAGTTCCTAGACATCTTGAAGCAAGTCCACATAAACTTGCCTTTGGTAGAAGCAATGGAGAAAATGCAGAACTACGCAAAGTTCCTTAAAGACATTTTCACCAAGAGAACATGAATAGGGGAAATTGAATTCGTTGTTGTGACGGAAGGATGTATGGCCATGATGCACAACCGAATGCCACCTAAGCTAAAAGATCTCGACAGTTTCACCATACCATGTGCGATTGGAAATCACTATGCCGAGAAGACATTATGTGATCTTAGAGCAAACATAAACCTTATGCCAAAGTCAATCTTCCAATGATTGGGTATAGGGAAGGCGAGACCCACTACAGTGATGCTACATCTTGCTGACAGATTCTATGTTCATCTAGAGGGAAAAATTGAAGATATCCTAGTAAGAGTTGATAAATTTATTTTCCATGCTGATTTCATTGTTTTATACTGTGAAGCAGATGAGTTCGCATCTATTATCCTTGGGAGGCCATTCCTAGCTACGGGAAGAACCTTGATCGACGTTGAGAGAGGGGAACTCACAATGAGGGTGAATGATCAGCAAATCAAGTTGAACATGTTTCACACCCTTAAGCAACCCAATGATCCAAAAGAATGACGAGTCATCCTGGCCATAACCGAGTTCAACATGGATATAGACCGCCTAACCAATTGCCTCGGTAATAGCTATAAAAATTGCCTCGACAGTGATCATAACAATTGCCTCGGCAATGCCTGTGACGACTGCCTCAAAAATTACATTGACAACTTCCCTAACCCTGAAGAATAGAATAATGAGCAGGAAGAAGCCAACTGGATAGCTAGCCATCCAGGTAAGTATTTCGAACCTTTAGACTAATCAGAGAGGAAAGAAAAATTGAAAAAACCCTCTATCGAGCAACCCCCTATTCTTGAATTAAAACCATTGCTAGGGCAATTAAAATGTATTTATTTGGGAACCAATAACACATTGCACGTAATCATCTCTTCTAAGTTGCAGCCTAAACAGGAATAAATATTGATTGACATGTTGAAGCTGCACAAAAAAGCAATAGGGTGGACAACTGCCGATTTGAAGGGAACTAGCCCAGCAGTTTGTATGCATAAGATCCTCTTGGAGAACGATCATAAACCGACCATTGAGACACAAAGAAGGCTAAATCGAGTCATGAAAGAGGTGGTAAAGAAAGAAATCATCAAATGGATCGATATCGGTATCATCTACCCCATCTCTGACAGTACATGGGTAAGTCCGGTACAATGTGTACCAAATAATAGAGGTATGACAGTGGTAATCAATGAAAACAATGAACTAATCCCAACCAGGATTGTGACCGGTTTGAGGGTTTACATGGATTACCGTAAGTTAAATAAGGCTACTAGGAAATATCACTTTTCTTTACTCTTTATCGATCAAATGCTTGACCATCTTGTAGGTAAACCCTTTTTATTGTTTTCTTGATGGTTATTTAGGGTATAACCAAATTGCCATAACACCAGAAGATCAAGAAAAGACCACCTACACTTGCCTATACGACACTTATGCCTTTCGAAGGATGCCTTTCGAACTATGCAATGCCCCGACAACCTTCCAACGATACATGATGACAATTTTCTCCGACATGGTAGAAGATTTCCTGGAAATCTTCATGGACGATTTCTCGGTATTTGGAGATGATTTCGACAATTGCCTCGGCAATTTGGAGAAAGTGCTTAAACGATGTGAGGAATCTGACTTGGTCCTAAACGGGGAGAAGTGCCACTTTATGGTGGATAAAGGCATAGTTCTCGACCACAAAATCTCATCCAAAGGCATTGAAGTTGACAAGGCAAAGATTGAAGTGATCGAGAAACTACCCCCACCAACATCAATCAAAGGAATTCAAAGCTTCTTGGGACACACATGTTTTTATAGGAGATTTATTGAAAAAATTTCTAAAATCACTAAACCTTTGTGTAACTTACTTGAACATGATAGAGCCTTTGACTTCGATGACTCATGCATCAAAGCATTTGAGACCCTGAAACGAAAACTTGTAGCCGCACCAATAGTGGTTCCACCAAATTGGACATTGCTCTTCGAATTGATGTGCGATGCAAGTGACTTTGCAGTAGGAGCAATCCTACGTCAACGATCAGGTAAGATCTTTCATGTGATCTACTACGCTAGTAAAACTCTGAATGAAGCACAAGTGAACTACACCACCACCGAGAAAGAGTTACTAGTCGTAGTGTTCGCATTTGATAAATTTCGTTCATACTTGATCGTAACCAAGCTAATTGTTCATAGTGACCACTCTGCAATTAAATACCTCTTTTCCAAGAAAGATGACAAACCTCGTTTAATTCGTTGGATTTTACTTTTACAAGAGTTTGACATTGAAATTAAGAACATGAAAGGTACAGAAAATCAATTTGCCGACCATTTATCCCGACTAGAACAAGAAGAGAAAGAGGCCACTCTCATAGAAATCCTAGACGTATTCCCAAACGAACAGTTGCTCATTGCCACAGCAACTCCAGAACGCATTGCCTCGACAACACAGATGGGCACTGCCTCAGCAGTTATCGACAATCTTGCCTCGGTAATAACTTCGGCTACTATTGCAACACTTTCATCGACACCCTGGTATGCGATCTTGTGAATTTCCTAGTCAGTGGTATTTTACCTTATAACCTTACTCATCAAGGAAAGAAGCGGTTCTGACATGATGCTAAGCATTATTTTTGGGATGAGCCTCTTTTGTTTAAACAATGTGCATATCAGGTTATAAGAACGTGTGTCCCAGAAGAAGAACAAAAAGATGTGCTCCAACAATGCCATTTTTCAACCTATGGAGAACATTTTGGAGGGACACGCACGACGGCCAAAGTTTTACAATATGGATTATACTGGCCGACTCTCTACAAGGACGTCCAAGCTTTCTATAAGCAATGCGACCATTGACAACAGACTAGAAATATTTCAAGATGAAACGAGATACCCTTGCAGAACATCCTTGAAGTCTAGCTGTTTGACGTTTGGGGAATCGATTTCATGGGGCCCTTCCCATCTTCATATGGAAATCTCTACATCCTACTTGTCGTTGACTACGTGTCTAAATGAGTAGAGCCAATTGCAACACTACACAATGACTCCAAAACCATGAAAAGATTCCTACAGAAAAATATCTTCACATGATTTGGAATGCCAAGGGCAATCATAAGCGAAGAAGACAAGCACTTCGACAACAAACTCATTGCCAAGGCATTGCAAAAATTTGGAGTGACACATAAAATTGCCTTGGCATACCATCCACAAACTAATGGACAAGTTGAAATCTTGAATAAAAAGTTGAAGAATATCCTTGAGAAGGTAGTCAACCCCTCACGCAAGGATTGGTCTCATGGACTTGATGATGCACTCTGGGCCTACAGGACAGCCTTCAAAACACCATTGGGCATGTCACCCTTTTGGCTTGTGTATGGTAAAACATGCCATCTACCAGTAGAGATTGAGCACAAGGAATATTGGGTAATTAAGATCGTGAACATGGATTGGGAGAGTGCTGGACAAAAATGCCTAATGGACCTTAATGACATAGAGGAGTTTCGTGCCCTAGCCCACGACAATGCAAGAATCTACAATGAGAAAACTAAGAGCTGGCATGACAAGAAGCTATTGCCGCGGCAATTCTTGTACGGGCAATTAGTCCTCATTTTCAATTCTCGATTGAAACTATTCCCAGGGAAACTACGATCAAGATGGTCCAGACCTTTCGAAGTTGTCAAAGCATTCCCCCATGGTGTCGTAACAATCAAGTCCACAAAAGAGGGTCATGAATTTAAAGTTAATCGATAGAGATTGAAGCACTACACTAGCACCCATGTCATGAGGGATAAGGAAGTGATTACTTTAGGAGATGCATCCTCATGCACTCCTTTAGTATCTTAATTTTTTTCTTTAAATTTCGTTTTATTTTTTTCACACATTTTTAAATTATTAAGTTTTTTAGGATAACAATGTTATTTTTTAATGTTATTTTTATTTATTAGCTTTTTAGGAAGGAGTTCAAGGATCTGAAGAAGATAGGCCGATTTTAAGCCCAGCCCAAAACCAAAAAACATGGCAACCATTGCACTTGACCACAACATAATCGTTGGAAACCGCCCCTTCAATGCCGCTGCATATGACCATTGGCAGCCCGCCCACAAAAAACCATTGCCGTGCACACAAGCATTTCCATTCAATGCTTGTGACCGTTACACCACCTCCCCCATCTACTTAAACCCTCTCCCTCTAAACACTCCACCATCAAACCCGTCTTCTCCCTACTAAACTCTAAGATTTGCTATCGTTTTTCTTTGCTCTATTTTCTTTAATCGCAAATTCTCACAACTATCTCAAATGGCCTTAAAAATAGAAAGTGGAGAGCACTCTCAAACTATGGAGGAACCGACTTTCAAAATATTTGCCCCGCCAGAAGGCGAACGGAGATTCAACACAAAGTTTGTCGGCCGACATTTATGGGAAGAACAAGGCTTTCATTACTCTTCATCGCACACCGACTTCGGTTTGGAGCCCTTCATCTTCAATAAGATCAAATATCAAAAGTGGAAAATCCTTTGCCACCAACCGGAGCCGGCCAACGTCACATGGGTACGTGAATTCTATGCACACTCGCCAAATCCCAACAACCTCTATGTGCATGTTCGAGGTCAAGCAATACAAGTAGATGTCGATCCCATCAACCTCTACTATGACATACATGTCACTAAGGATGAGCACAAAGAATATGTTGACTAGCTCACAGAAAACGACTACGAGGACATGATGAAAGAGTTGTGCATTGCCGAGATAACATGGAACGAAGGAGCACACAAAGGAACGGTAAATCGCCGAAGGCTTCAGCCCGAGGCCAAACTTTGGAACACCTTCGTTAAGAGATGTCTAATGCCCACTTCGCACAACACCACCGTCGATAAAACAAGGCTTGCACTCATTCACTCTATATTTCATAATAGAATTATTAATGTTGGATCCATTATATGAAATGAGATATTTATCTGTAGCCAAAAAGAAAAAGGTCGACTCTACTTCCCAAGCCTCATCACCAACTTATGCAAGCAAAAGAATGTCCCAAACAGACCCGGCTGACGAGCTCACATCAACAAGGAAGGGATGGACAAAGGCTCATTACTACAAGATAATGCAAATCACGGAAGCCGAGCCAAAGTTCACGTTGGTACGAGGCATTGCCACGACAACATCGTCGGGCAATGCCCCAGCTACTCCACAGTACGATGCCGCGACAAACACCCTCCAACACCTTTCACAGAAACTTGACACGGTGGACAAATGACAACGTGAATTCATGCAATACACAAAGGACTTCAACAACTCCATCATTCAAGTGATCCTAGAGAAGATCCTAGAGAGCACGATGTAATTCCTGGCATTCCCCGCTGACATCCTTACCCGGGCAACACACAGAGCCCCTGCCGCGACAACATCTAAAGACTCTGTGTCGGTAATGAAGACAACCATTGCCTTGGTAACACAGGGATACACTGCCTCGACAATCCCTGCTACCTCTTCTGCGACAAAAAAAAGTGATGATGCCTAGCCAATCAGAGCAGACAAGGGCAAGGCACCTGCCATAGAGCCAACCCAAACCGAGACGTGGTCCGACTTCTCAGACTCAGATGAGTTAGTTGCTCCTCAAGCCAAGACCACTCCGGTTCCATCCCCTAAGAAGCACAAGGCCTCTTCCACCGAAGAAATTTGCCTAGACAGTGATGATGAAGAGGAGGTGACCAAGAAAGCTGAGCTGACACCCTCGACACGTCACCAACCACCAAGGGCAACCAAGAGGATCAAACAAACGACAAGGAGGAAATTGGTTATCCAAGACGATAATGATGACTCATCCATGTCCCCATCATTGTAATTTTTCTCTCTTTTTCTTGCCCTTTATTTTATATTTTGTGTATGTGCATGCATTGAGGGCAATGCTTCTCTCGAGTTTAGGGGGAAGTAGTTAGTAAATTCTTTTTGTCATAGAAAATGCATGCCTATCAACTACCTTAGAAATTAATTCAATGAAATTGTTGCCTCGACAATAGATGTCTCTCTCATTACCATAGCCTTGAATTTTTTTGCTAGTTAGCTTTCAATTTTAGGATGTTCATGGAAAATACTTAGAACCACACTATGGGGCTGAAACGAAAAAGTAAACTTTTGTGACTTGAATGATTTAAGGAGTTCTAGGACACTTAGGACATTTACTTACTTAGAAAAATTTTGGGTAAAAAGTTAGAGGTGCCTAAAACCGACTCTAGCTTAAGGGAAAGCATACAAATCACTAAAGGTGCCCGAAATTAGCTCTAGATGAAATAGAAAACCGAAGGAAAGTAAGTTAATTGTTCAAGTGTTTACTTAGAACCCAAAAAATCAACTTGTTCACAATCACGCACACACTCACGAGTCTTATAGTTTGATTCCAGGGAAATCCTCGACATCCAAAGAATTGAAGGCAAAGCATATTCATATTCACGGTTTAGAGAAGAGACAAAAAAGTAAGACCGATAGATGATTTCATGAAGATTAAATCTTTGGTAATTGACTGATAGTTTTGCATTGCTTGAGGATAAGCAATAGTTCGAGTTTGGGGGTGTGTTAGGTGTATAAAAGTATTCATTTTAGGACCCTTTATGACTCAATTATTGTTAGACTTAGGATTATTTTAGATGCATTACTAATCACACATACATAATTTATTGTTCTTAACGTTGCCATGCTTGATCATCTTCATTTGATTATATTTGGTGGAAAAGGTACTGCTTTGGTATGTGTTTTGTGCTTGTTTAGATTTCATTACCCACTGCCCAGGAAAGATTTCCGCGACAGTGAAGGAAGGGGAAGAAAAGGTGCAAAACCATCACTCGACGATCCAGACCATGCCATCCTTTGACGACAAGCCTAACCAAGAAACGTTGAACCAAGAGAACGAGCCCTGTCGAGCAGAAGAGACTGATAGACCATTGCCGAGGCAAAGACCAAACCATTGCCGAGGTAATGCCCAGACAAGTACCAACAAGGGAGAAAATATGCAAAGTGGTATGCGACTTGAAGAGTATAAAATACCGAATTTTTGGAGATACTTTGCATGAAGATCGGAACAGAGGAAGGCCATGAAAAAACCAAAGTAAGGTCAAATATAGAAAGCCGATAAGGAGGAATAAAATAATGAATTAAAAGAGATTCATCTCTTTTATGAAGTTATATTCAACTCCAACTTATCCTCATACTCCAAGGACTCAGCAAGGCCATGCCCTATAAAGCCAAGACCTATCCGCCACCATCAAGGCATCTAGAGATCGAGAAACTTAGGGTTTTAGTAGAGTGCTTGTTATCACCATCATGTTCTAATTCTTTCTTAGGCTAGGATTATTTGTTTAGTAGTTGTGAGAAGACGATTGTAATTTGTTTATGTTTTGTTAATGCAATTAAGTTCAAGGTTTGCTTATTCTTGGTGTTTACTTTTTTCTTGCAATTGAATCAATAGAGGATATTGTGATTGCATCCATTTGTCTAATATCGGGAGAGTTAGACTCACAAAAAGAATAAGCATGGTCTTTATCCTAATCGGTGAAGATTAATTCGACTTAGGGATAAGTGCGAGTTTCAACGGTTAATATTGGTTGGTGTTCACCCTTGGTTCACGCTGGGAGGTATTGCCAATGTCTGCGCATCAATAGACTTTCAACTTAGGGATAAGGAGGAACCATTGGAGAATGCTTTGCCGAACCTTGAAGGTTGTCGCTCAATTACCCAGGCAGTAGTTGTGTTCTTTGTCGCGACAGTAGCTTGCCCATTGCCGAGGTAATCAAGTTGACGATCACATTCAAAATCGAGACAGATTCATTCAACTTCCATACTACGACGCAACATAATCTAGCATGCTCTATCATCATATCTACTCAATCTCTTAGTTTACTTGCTATCTTTATTTTAGTTGTTATCTCAACCAAACCATTACTTGTGTTTTTTAATTTTCTACAGTATAAGACGATAAACTCTTGAAGTAGCACCAATCCCTGTAGAGACGATATCTTTTATACTATAACTTGGTGACGTGTATACTTGCACTAAAATTGCGATACCTAATATGCACAACAAATAATACATATATTACATGATACTTTTACCCAAATTACTACATTCATTCAAATTATAGTGATACTGCAATAACAATACCGATACCAAAATGTAGGAAATGTCATTTTAAGCTCCAAAGTGCTCCTCAATCTAACTCTATCATTCTCATAGTGTCTCTAAGTCTATACCTAAAGCCACCAACGTTGTTCATGCGTCATTTAACATCATTAGCAAGCATTCCTAACGTCAATCTTATCTCAGGAATATTAATTCACGAAATTCAACATGACATGCTTTAGTACACATTTAACCTACAAGACTCATGTTTTATGACTCATATGCATCATACTAGTAATGAAAGTGTTTTACCTTGCACAAAAACACCCGAAAGGTGGCTCCTTTATCCCCTCTTTGAGCTTGTTCTTTGCCTATGCTTTTGGAAGACTCTCCTCTTTCTTTCACTATTTAACAATCATCAAAGAAATACATAAGGATTAATGGAAGGATGAAAGATAACCATTTCTCAAATTCCTTCAAAAACCTCTCTTAAAGCATAACCCCAACAAAACTCTAGCCACCCTATAACACTCATTCATATATGGAGACATAGATCTTATTTTGAAGCTTGATATGTGAAGAGGAAGAATCTTACCTTAGATGTTACTCTACTCCAACTCAAACTCAAAGAAATTAGGGTTGAAGAAGATGAATGAAAGAAAAATGTGGGTTTGTAAAAAAAATGACGTTTGATTTCCCTCATTTTCTTTCTATAAGGTTAACTGGCTAACCTTCTATCCCCTTTACACATTTTTTTGTAATTTTTTTAATCAAACGGCTCAGATCTTATTATACCTAATCTAATGGTCGTATCAATGCTGCCTTCTTTTAGCCTTTTTTAAGCCGTCTTCTTTTACACCCACCCATCATCTTTTAGTTATAGTCGCATCAGCTGATATTTTTCATCCCTAACCAGTGCTGATAGTAACCGAGAATCTAATACAACTCTATCTAACCTAGTTTTATCTTTTAGGGTAAACTATACAAATGACCACTTAATTATGGAGTTGGTATCAATTTTACCACTATACTTTCAATTTTGACAATTATACCATATAACTATTTAAGTGGTTCCAATCAAGCCACTTGCCGTTAAAGCCTAACGAGTTGATGACGTGGTAGTTAATAAAAAATTATAAAGTTAAACATTTAGTCCTTGTTATTAACATATTATATTAATTTAGTTCATAACATTAATTAAATTTAATAAATTCAATCTTTTAATCAAATGATGACATGTGTCACCGTATGATTGTTTAATTTTATTATTATCATTATTATTTATTAATTTATTTTTAATAATTTTTTCATTCAATCAAACAATAATACGTATCACTATCTAATTAAAAAAACTTTCAAAGCTAAAGCATGATATTGCTTCCCATAGGTGTTTAAACCCGAAACGTATAAAAAGAAATGCCAAACGCCCAGGCCATTGAGCCAAACCTACTTTACATGATAAATTTTATAAATTAATGTTTTAAGTATAACTTACGGGAGAAAATTAAATAAGTAAAAATAAAGTTTAGAGGAGAGAAAAATTTATATACTAAGTTATTATATATTTAATAATAATATTAATATACTAATAGTGTAATATAATATTTTAGATATGAAAGTACTAATATATTTAACAAACTATTTAGTAATAATTTAATAATATTATATTAAACTATTAATATGTTTTATAAAATATTAACATAATATTCTAATAAATATAATAGTTTAATAATAATATATTAGCAATATAATCTTCTTGAACTATTACTGAATAGTTTATTAAATATATTACTAGTAGATTAATAATATTATTAAACTATTAGTAGATTAATAATATTATTAAATTATTAGATTCATATCTAAATTATTATATTAAACTATTAGTATATTAATTGTTGTGAATAAAATAAAGAAGAACGAGAATAAGAACAAGAAGAACAAAGAGATGAGAGAAAGAGAGAGATTTGTATTATTCTCAAAATATAGACTTGTATACAATGCCTTCAATGAATCATCTATTTATAGGCATAAGAAGCACATAATACATTAAACTCTAATTAATAGAGATAATATTCCTAATAATAAATAAATCAAACTCCTTAGATAAAGTTCTAATCATGATAGACATCCACATAGATAAATATTCATAACACTCCCTCATGGATGTCTATGAAGATAATGTGCCTCGTTAACACCTTACTAAGATAAAAACCCAGTGGGAAAAAATTTCATTAGTGAAGGAAAAAGAGTACATACATCTTTAATACGCATAACATGTTGCCTTATTAAAAACCTTACCAGGAAAACCCATTGGGGCAAAACCTCGGTTAAGGGAAAAAGAGTGCAACACGTATTTACTCCCCCTCATAAAAATATAACAAAAGATCTTTGAATCTTCATAATTCGATCTTGAATATAATCTTCAATTGTTAAAATAGAGTATGCACTAGTGGATAAATCTTCCAAATTATTGCTTGAAATGATTCATCAAATACTATTCTTCTGAAGATCATGAGGGACGAAACTTTAAAGAGATATGTTTCGTTTTATCACATTTGATGTATCCACCTTGAGATATAAATTCTGCATTATCTCTACATAAAATAACTTGCATCTTATCTTGTGAAAGCAATTCACATATCTTCTGGATATGTTTAGCCAAACACATATTTCGACTTTGCCTCATGCATAACAATTATTTAAAGGCAATGGTCTCGTAGCACTTAGATGGTATTTCTGGACCAGCTAAGATACGATGCGTCCAGATCAATTAATGTATATATGGTGCTTTTAGACCGAGAATATCATCACCTTTTTCTCGAGGGCGGAATAGATCTTTGTTTACATTAAGAGACCTAGCAACCAAATAGTGGTCAACAAATATGCATTATGCATGTAAAGTCTCTTTAAACATTTTTTTGTGTACGCTGATTGCTGCACAAGGATTCCATTGTTAAGGAGATCTCTTCATGAGTCTCAATAAATCGCCAACATACAGAATAAAAACAAAGACAAATCCAGAGCTAAACCTCTTAATAAAATGCTCCGGAAATTAAATCATTCTTATAGCCTTCTGCTAATAAGTATTGAATGGGGCGATTGTACCAAATGTGCCCAAAATGTTTTAATCCATAAAAAGATATATTCAATATAATTGAATAATGTTCTCGAGAACTTGAATTAACTGCTTCTGGCAGTCTAAATCCTTCTAGAAGCTTTATGTAAATGTTGTTATCAAGAGGCTCATACAAATAAGATGTAACAACATCCATTAGGCGGAAACTAAGTTATTTCATTTATTGTCAGATTATCTAAAAGTAACTGCATCCACCACCGAAGAATATATTTTCCTCATAATCAATTTCATGTCTTTGTGAGAATCTTTGCAACCAAATGAGCTTATATCTCGTGATTTCTCCTTTTGATTTCTCTTTCTCACAAAGGCTCATTAATATCCACGAGCTTTACACATTTTAATATACGGGCTATAGGCCCAAATACTTCTCTTTTCGAAAGAGGTCTTAGTTTCGCCTCAATTGCCTCTTTCCATATTGGTCAACCATTTCTTTGTTTACATTGTCCAATTGACAATGATTCATGATCCACATCATCAAATAAAATCTCTAGTGCTATATTGCATGCAAATGTATTATCGACGTCGATTTGATTTCATTTCCACTTATTACCAGACATGACATAATCTATTGAGATCTCTTTATTATTAGGTACCTGAGTCATGTTAATGTCTCTATTGGAGACCTTTTAATCTCTTCTTGAGATTTTCATAATTCATTGATTCCTCGATCAGACCATCATAACTATAGCTCTCTTCCTTTTTTTTTGAGGATTTTTATCTTTGGAACCTACTTGTCTACCATGCTACAGGCATAAGTTAGACTCATTAGCAACTAGAATTTATCCTTCCGGGACATTAAATTTAAACGGAGCATTCATAGCTGGTATATGTGACTTAGTCACTCTATTATGGTTAGCAAAATCATCTGACAATTGATTTGCTAAATGAATTATCCTTTGAACTTATAGTTCACATTGTTGAGTACGTGGATCAAACTAAGATAATGATAATTCATTCCAATTTATTTCTTTTCCCAGCTATTTTATTTTCTCCCCCTAACGTTGGGAAAACTGACACATTAAAATGATAGTCAGTAAATCGAGTTGTAAATAAATTCCCTATGAGAAGCTCAAGATATTTAATTATCAAGGGAAATTTGAATCTGACATATATTCCCAACCTCCTTTAAGAACTTATCTTTGTGCGTTGTGGTGGAGCAATCAGAACATATACCGCACACTAAAAAAATCTAAGATGAGAAATATTTGGTTTCTGACCAAAAACCATTTATAATGGGGAGAACTTATTATAATTTGTTGGCTTGATGCGAATTAGTGATAATACATATAAAATGACATGTCATCAACATTATCAAGACCAATTGTCTTTATAAGGTAATATGAAAATGTGCTCATAGTTTTATCAACTGAGCAAGTAGCCTCGCAAATACCAAGTTGCGGATTAGTAACAAGGATACATATGATCATCTAGTCGATGCATCAATTAAAATCGTAAAATATCTAGATGGACTGTAAGAAAGGTGTATGGGCCCACATATATCACCTTTGTATTCGTTCCAGAAAAAAAATTAATAGATTCGCAATCTATCATAACTGATGATGATTGAATAATCGGTTTGCTTTGATAGCAAGTATCACATGAAAACATTACTTTGAAGAAAATTTCAACTCTTCAATAAATTACCACATGAAAGTGTCAACAAATTTTCGCATCATAATTGAACCGGGATGGTCTAACCGGTCATTGCCAAATAATAAAGTTATCAGTAAACTTCTGATTCACAATAGCATGAGCTTCAATTTGTGCTAATTCTATTGTAGTACACTATGGATGACAGTGCATATAACTTTTTCAAATTTTTATTATTGCCTTGATTTATACTCATAATATTGAGATAGTCAACATCCCATCGACTAATGGTCTCAATATGATATCCATTACCGTGAATATCTTTAAAATTAAATAAGTCTCTTTATGACTTTGACGAGTATAACGCACTGTGAATATGGAATAAAGTTTCCATTTGGAAATAACATATTTTCTCAGTCGAAGCCTTCTGTGATATTAGTACTTCCGGATATAATACTCACATTATTCCCTTGCATTTTAAATGGGAAAATATGCATAGTTATGCACCTTTCAAAATGTGCTTTGTTTCATTCACTTCGGGGAATGAAAAATATTAAATATAGCACATCATATCAAATTGGTTATCTATCAGAGATAAACCCTCAAGAACTTAATGCTCTTACGAAGCATTGATATTTTAGTACTTTGGGAAATAGTACTCATATTTTTCCCTTGCATTTAAATGGGAAAAATATTTCTTACGCTTAAGTATAGTATGAGTACTTGCACTGTCTGCTAGGCATAAATAGCCACAATTCATTGTATATTTTATTCCAAAAGTAATCACATTCTTCAAAGAATAAATTAACATAAAGCATAAATAAATAATATGTAAAACAAATTAATATAAAGTAAATTAACATAAATAAATAAATAATAAAATTAACATAAAACAAAATAAATAAAAGATCAATTATTCCCTTTAGAGGTTATAAGGGAAATAAAATAAATGGTGAATTATTCCCTTCTAGTGTTATGAAGAAATTAACAATATCCAATTGAGTTGGACTAACAACGCCATAATTATTTTCGCTATAAACAAAACTTGTTTATATTTTCTTTCACTTATCATTCATGCTTATGGATAAAGTCCATAATACTTTAGCGTTTGACAAGTAATAAAAGAATGGTTTGTACCATCGTATTGATAACATAAAGATTTTGATATGATATCTGTAACGCCCCGGTTTAGGGGTCGGGTGAAAAATAATAATTTAATATTATTTCCGGGTCCGGTTTTGTAATTAAAAATAATTTTGGGCCTCGGGTTTTAAGACAACAAAATTTAGTTGGACCATATTTTAAACAAGCCCACATAGCCATAGATGTCATCCTTTGTAATTCCCTTGATTCATTAAGGGCATTTAAGTCTTTGGCCTTTTAATTTCAAATAAACCTAAAATACTACTTTGAGTCATCTTCTTCACCTCTCCTCACTATTCACTCCAACGTCTAAAGACCCCCCCTCTCCTTAGGTTACTATTTCATCAAATGTCTTGCTCGTTTTGAAGAATTTCGCAAAGGTAAACACGTTTTTGACTTACCCTCGTTATTCCTTACAAGTTAATACCATTTGTTTTCATTTTTAGACATGTTTTGAGAATGGAGGTTTGAAGGATTTTTGGATTAAAAATGTTGCCTTTGGAGTCTTTAACTTAAGCTTTCTATTTGTTTAAGTCATATGAGTTGCCTACAACTAAAAGGGTCCAACAAAACCGATTTTTACAATGTTTTATGGAATTTTCGGGGTTGGGTAAAAATGAAGTTTTTGGGAGGTTTTAACATGGGTTTTGGGGGTTTAAGAGGTGAAATTTTGAAGGCTGGTGATTAGGCTATATGTGAGTGGTGTTTTGGAGACTTTTAGGAGTAATTAGAGGGTTGAAATCGATGATTTTGAAGAGTGCTTAAGGGTTGCTCGAATTTTTGAGAAATTGAGCTTGTTTCAATGGAAAAATTGGTGTATTGCACTTAGTATGTTATCCGGGTTGGTTTTGTTAGAACATGGACTGATTTGGAATTATTTGCTTGGTGTTGGTTTGGCTAGAGGCAAGAATTTTGGTTGGAGAAGCTTCGGGGACAAATCCGGGGATTTCGGAGTCTTGAGCTCGGTCTTCGATCTTCTCTTGGGTAGTAACGGTGAGTAGATTCATTGGTTTGTACTTTGTGCTTGATATGGACTCCTTTGGGGTTTGGGTAGAACCTTGAGAGGTTGCCTAAACCCGCGTGTAAGTCTCCCTACTTATAAGTTGTTGTGACAAGTTGATTGTATATACATTGTGACCATCGAATGCATTTTGAGTTGTCAATGTTGTAGTCGTGTTGAGTTCGTGCCTCACGTGATGGTGGTCTAAACTACGATGATGTGTAGTCCCGCCGGTAGTGACTAGTAGGGTAGTACTTTGATGTGTAGTCCCATTGTACATCCACTAGTCGAAACGGTGATGTGTAGTCCCACCGTATGTGTATGATGGTTGTGCTTGTGCAAACCATGTGTTGTTATGAGTTAACCCTTGTGCATCCATCGCTTTCTTGCATATAAATAGTGTTTTGGAAAACTACATGTTGTGAATTATAGAGCCTCCCTCACTAAGCTAGTTGCTTATGCTCTTTGTTTCCAACGTGCAGATCGTTAGAGTTCGGGAGGCGAGCGGGCGAAAGAGGAGTTTCTGGGAGTTCTCAAGCAAGTTTAAGTATGGTTTGCTTTTTGTAATAATGCCTAGACCAATGGGGTGTAGAGTGTAGGAGTTGGGGTCAAACTCCTTAGGAATTTATGTTGATTATGTTAAACTCAAGGTTATGTTATGCTTTGCTTCTTGGTTTGCTATTTATGCTTGGTATGATGCTTATGTGAACGTGCCTTATTATGTGTGTTGCTGGCCTTGTATGCCTTATAATTGACCATCCCTTGTGAGGAGTTCATGTTTGTTAAGTATGCACTTTTGGGTGAAATTGCATGAAGCTTGTTTCGTATGAATTTCATTAGATTAAATGCCTCACATGTTAAATTGTGATTGTGGTTTGGTGTATGTATGTTGCTTGATCTTAGGGAAGTCCAACAATGCATTTAGAGTTGGGTTAAGGGTCACTTGTGCAAAAATCGTGGAGTTGCAGTGCAGGGGGTATCGATACTGTCTTGCCCAATGGCCTCAGATTTTGCCTGGGGTATCGATACCCTAAGGGTATCGATACCCTCAAAACTCTCTATAATTTGGATTTGGGGGGTTAGAATAGAGCGTATCGATACGAGGTCCCGAGTATCGATACGGATATATCTTGTTGACCAAGGAAGGTTGACCGAAGAAGAGGGTATCGATACCCCTGGTAAGGGTATCGATACGGTCATCTGGGGTTGATTTTCTGGGTTGATCTAGAAGGGGGGGGTATCGATACCCCTTGAATGGGTATCGATACTGCCTGCCTGTAAACTTAAAATGGACTGTTCATGCATGGCCGGAGTTCGAATGTGTCTTCCTTGTATGTTTCCGCTGTTGTGAATCACTTAGGGTTTAATCGTCCTTTAGACAAGATAAAAAAAAAGTAGGGTTGCTAACCGAGGGGGAACCCCTTGGGTTTCGCTTCGGTTTTCCCCGTGTGGCTCACTCGAACCGGTCATCCGACCAGACCGGGACGAGGGGGTTACATTTATTGGTATCAGAGCCTGAGGTTTCCGAGACCTCGGGCAGGTAAGTGAGGTAAGTTAAGGTATTATGAGTGTTTTGCCATGCCTGTCTAAGTTTTGTTTTAGCACGGTGTATGTATGCATGCTATGGTGACCTCTATGTTGTTTGAAAGTTGGTTGAGTCCCCATTGTTAGGCATTGTTGTCAAAAAAAAAAGGGGAAAATTGTTTTGGTTTAAAGAGCTTGAGAACCGGAGTCCTTTGCCCCTTGCTAACCTAACGTTTCCGTGTTGTTGTGTGTTTGTTGTTTTAGATTACATTAATTGCTATGGTGAGACCGAGGGGACGGCCTAGAGCGGGTGACCAGGCACCCGAGAACGCGCCTCCTACTCTTAATGCTCCGGGTGATAATGGAGGGGACGTTGGAGGCGAAGGTAATGGGGCTCAAGCGGGCCAAGGTCAGGCGGGTCCAGATGTGGCACATTTGATCCAGACTATAGCCGGAGCTTTTCAGACAGCTTTGCCGGAATGCAAGCTGCAGCACCACCTCCGGGTGCGGGGACAGGATTACCCCTAGAGAGGCTTCGCAATTTGGGGGCAGTTGAGTTTCGTGGGTTGTCTCCGGAAGGTTCGGAAGGGTGGCTTGAGAGCACTACTCGCATCTTGGGTCAGATGGAGTGTTCGGATGCTCGTAAGTTGGGATGCATTGTCTCATTGCTTCAGGGAGACGCTTATACTTGGTGGACCACTGCTACTTCTGGTATGGCAGAGGTGGATGTCACATGGGAGTTTTTCATGAATGCTTTCAAGAGGAAGTACCTCGGGGTTCGGTACTTGGATGAAAAGAAAAGGGAGTTCATGGCTTTGGTTCAAGGCAGTAGGACCGTGTCCGAGTATGAGATCCAATTTGTGAGGTTGAGTCAGTACGCGCCTGAGTTGATTCCGGATGAGAATGAGCGTTGTGAGCGCTTCAGATATGGGTTGACTACTGATGTGAAGACTTACATGTTGGCCGCCGACTACACTGAGTTCGATGTCTTAGTTTCTAGAGCCAAGGATGTAGAGCAAAACCTAAGCTCTAGAGCACGTGCCGGTGGGTCCAACTCCGGGAAGAGACATGCGAACTGGGATAGAGATCATGCCAAGAGGCATAGGGATAGGAGGTATCAGCCGGATACGAGGCCTAAGGGTGGTAACCATGGTCAGGGCCGTCAGGGCCAAGGGGCTGTTGGGCATATTCCGGAGTGCACTAAGTGCGGGAGACGCCACCCAGGTGAGTGCATGGGTATGTTTGGGGCGTGTTGGAACTGTAGCTCCCGAGATCATTTGAGACGTGATTGTCCACACCCAGTCAGAGGAGGACCGGCTCCAGCGAGGGGATTTGAGCATCAGAGAGGTCGTGGGCGCGGCCGTGGGAACTTCCAGCCAAGGAATGAGGGTCAGAGGAACTTGGCTCATGTGGTAGCAGTCCAGCCCGAGGGAGGAGGACCGGCTAGGGTGTACGCTCAGCGGGAGGCTGGGAATGACACTGATGTCATTGCAGGTAATTTCACATTGCAATCTTTGAGTTTGCTTTCTCTGATAGATTCGGGGTCAACGCATTCATACATTTTGGGTGAGCATGCAAAGTCAATAGGGCTACCTTGTGATTGGTTAGAAGTAGGTGTAAATGTCACTAGCTCCTTTGGTGATACAGTGGTAGTCAGGAAAGTGTATAGGAGGTGTCCCTTGACGATTCAGGGCCATGTGTTTCCAGTCGACATGATGGAGCTACCCTTTTATGGCTTTGATGTGATTTTGGGCATGGATTGGCTTGTAGAGCATAGAGCTAAGGTTGACTTTGAGACTAAGAGAGTCTCTTTGAAGCTTACTGATGACTTAGAGGTTGTGGTAGTTGGGGAGAATGTTAAGTTTTTGTCCAATGTGGTTTCGGCTTTGGAAGCTCAGAGATTGTTAAGTTCAGGGTGTCAGGCTTACTTGGCTTACGTAATGAACCCGGATATGAGTGAGGTGAGACCCCAGGACATCAGGACTGTGTGTGACTTTCCGAGTGTTTTTCCGGAAGAACTACCAGGCTTGCCTCCAGACAGAGCAGTTGAGTTTGCTATTGAGACATATTCTGATTCTGCACCGGTGTCGATTGCTCCGTATAGGATGGCACCGAAAGAGTTGAAAGAGTTAAAGACACAGCTTCAGGAGTTGACTGACAGAGGCTTCATTAGGCCTAGTGTTTCCCCGTGGGGTGCTCCGGTCTTGTTTGTGAAAAAGAAGGATGGTAGCATGAGGATGTGCATAGACTATAGACAGTTGAATAAGGTGACAGTGAAAAACAAATATCCCTTGCCAAGGATAGATGACTTGCTGGATCAGTTGAGGGGTGCTTCCGTGTTTTCAAAGATTGATTTGAGGTCGGGGTATTATCAGTTAAAAGTAAAGGATGTGGACATACCGAAGACAGCTTTTCGTACCCGCTACGGACATTATGAGTTTTTGGTGATGCCTTTTGGGTTGACCAATGCTCCAGCGGCCTTCATGGATATGATGAACCGGGTGTTTCATAAGTTCTTGGACAGGTTTGTGGTAGTGTTTATCGATGACATCCTAGTGTACTCTAGAACCGAAGAAGAGCACGATGAACACTTAAGGTTAGTGCTTCAGACCCTCCTTGAGAACCAATTGTATGCCAAGCTAAGTAAGTGTGAGTTTTGGATTAGAGAGGTGGTCTTTCTTGGTCACGTGATCTCCGCTAGTGGGATTAGTGTAGATCCCAAGAAGATTGAAGCCATTGTAAATTGGAAGCAACCAAAATCAGTGACAGAAATCCGCAGTTTCCTAGGCTTGGCGGGATACTATAGGAGGTTTGTTGAGGGGTTCTCAAGGATAGCGGCTCCGTTGACCAAGTTGCTACAGAAGAATGTTCCGTATGAATGGTCAGATGCAAGACAAGAAGCGTTTGAGAAGTTGAAGAAAGCTTTGACCGAAGCTCCCATTTTGATTCAGCCCGAGCCGGGGAGAGAGTTTGTAATTTACAGTGATGCATCTTACGTGGGGCTAGGTTGTGTACTTATGCAAGGAGGTAAGGTAGTGGCATATGCTTCCCGACAGTTGAAGGTTCATGAGAAGAATTACCCCACACATGACATAGAGTTGGCCGCAGTGGTGTTCGCGTTGAAAATTTGGAGACACCACCTTTATGGTGAGAGGTGCACTGTGTACACCGACCACAAGAGCTTGAAATATTTGATGTCCCAAAAGGAGTTGAATCTTAGGCAACGAAGGTGGTTAGAGCTCCTTAAAGATTATGACCTTACCATAGAATATCATCCGGGCAAGGCGAATGTGGTGGCCGATGCCTTGAGTAGGAAGATGGCCGTTGAGTTGCGAGCAATGTTCGCAATGTTTAGTGTGTCTACGGATGGTGGGCTAGTGGCCGAGCTTCAGGTTAAGCCATCGTTGGTTCAGTTGATTCGTGAGAAGCAGTTGCGAGATGAGTCCTTGGCACCTCACGTGCAAGACATAGCGGAAGATAGGCCTACCGAGTATTGTTTCGGAGAGAATGGGATCCTATGTTTCAAGGATAGGATAGTGGTTCCGGAGGATGCCGAGTTGAGGCGTACGATCATGAGTGAGGCTCACAATAGCCCTTTTGCTATGCATCCGGGTAGCACGAAGATGTATCGAGGATTAAAGGAAGAGTATCATTGGGTTGGTTTGAAAAAGGATGTAGCCGAGTTTGTAGGTAAATGCATGGTTTGTCAGAGGGTCAAGGCTGAGCACCAGTTTCCCTCAGGGTTGTTGCAACCGTTGAAGATTCCAGAGTGGAAGTGGGATCGTATCACTATGGACTTTGTATCGGGACTTCCGTTGACTCCTTCGAAGAAAAATTCAGTGTGGGTGATTGTAGACAGATTCACCAAGTGTGCACACTTCATACCGGTTCATACCACCTACACGTTGGACAAGTTGGCCGAATTGTATATTCGGGAGATTGTGAGACTACATGGGGTACCGAAGTCAATTGTGTCAGATCGAGATCTGAGATTCACCTCTAGATTTTGGGAGTGTTTGCATCGAGCCTTAGGCACTTGGTTGAATTTCAGCACTTCGTATCATCCACAGTCAGATGGACAGTCAGAGAGGGTGATTCAGATTTTGGAGGATATGTTGAGGTGTTGTATCATTGACTTTCAGGGGTCATGGGAGAAACACCTACCATTAGTGGAATTTGCGTATAACAACAGCTTCCAGTCGAGCATTCAGATGGCTCCTTATGAGGCTTTGTATGGTAGGAAGTGTAGGACCCCGATTTGTTGGGCCGAGGCCGGACAGAAACTTGTGCCGATGCCCGAGTTACTCAAGGGAACCACCGAGAAGGTGAAATTGATTTGTGATCGCTTGAAAGCGGCTTCAGACCGGCAAAAGTCCTATGCCGATTTAAAAAGAAAGGAGGTGGAGTACTCCGTGGGGGATAAAGTGTTTTTGAAAGTTTCACCTTGGAAGAAGGTGATGAGGTTTGGGAGGAAGGGCAAGTTGAGCCCGAGATACATAGGACCTTATGAGATAGTTGAGAGGATTGGTCCGGTTGCATATAAATTGAGACTCCCTGTTGAGCTAGAGAAGATTCATGATGTATTTCATGTGTCGATGCTTAGGAGGTATAGATCGGATCCGTCCCATGTTATGCCAGTGGAAGAAATAGAGTTAAATCCAGACTTGTCTTACAATGAGGAACCAGTTGAGATTCTTGCTTCTGATAGCAAGGTGTTGCGTGGCAAGACTATAGAGTTAGTCAAGGTCTTATGGAGGCATAGAGGTGTGGAGGAAGCCACGTGGGAGAGGAAAGCGGACATGCTTGAGCAGTTTCCGTACTTGTTTCCGTCAGGTAATTTCGAGGACGAAATTTCCTTAAGTAGGGGAGAGTTGTAACGCCCCGGTTTAGGGGTCGGGTGAAAAATAATAATTTAATATTATTTCCGGGTCCGGTTTTGTAATTAAAAATAATTTTGGGCCTCGGGTTTTAAGACAACAAAATTTAGTTGGACCATATTTTAAACAAGCCCACATAGCCATGGGTGTCATCCTTTGTAATTCCCTTGATTCATTAAGGGCATTTAAGTCTTTGGCCTTTTAATTTCAAATAAACCTAAAATACTACTTTGAGTCATCTTCTTCACCTCTCCTCACTATTCACTCCAACGTCTAAAGACCCCCCCTCTCCTTAGGTTACTATTTCATCAAATGTCTTGCTCGTTTTGAAGAATTTCGCAAAGGTAAACACGTTTTTGACTTACCCTCGTTATTCCTTACAAGTTAATACCATTTGTTTTCATTTTTACACATGTTTTGAGAATGGAGGTTTGAAGGATTTTTGGATTAAAAATGTTGCCTTTGGAGTCTTTAACTTAAGCTTTCTATTTGTTTAAGTCATATGAGTTGCCTACAACTAAAAGGGTCCAACAAAACCGATTTTTACAATGTTTTATGGAATTTTCGGGGTTGGGTAAAAATGAAGTTTTTGGGAGGTTTTAACATGGGTTTTGGGGGTTTAAGAGGTGAAATTTTGAAGGCTGGTGATTAGGCTATATGTGAGTGGTGTTTTGGAGACTTTTAGGAGTAATTAGAGGGTTGAAATCGATGATTTTGAAGAGTGCTTAAGGGCTGCTCGAATTTTTGAGAAATTGAGCTTGTTTCAATGGAAAAATTGGTGTATTGCACTTAGTATGTTATCCGGGTTGGTTTTATTAGAACATGGACTGATTTGGAATTATTTGCTTGGTGTTGGTTTGGCTAGAGGCAAGAATTTTGGTTGGAGAAGCTTCGGGGACAAATCCGGGGATTTCGGAGTCTTGAGCTCGGTCTTCGATCTTCTCTTGGGTAGTAACGGTGAGTAGATTCATTGGTTTGTACTTTGTGCTTGATATGGACTCCTTTGGGGTTTGGGTAGAACCTTGAGAGGTTGCCTAAACCCGCGTGTAAGTCTCCCTACTCATAAGTTGTTGTGACAAGTTGATTGTATATACATTGTGACCATCGAATGCATTTTGAGTTGTCAATGTTGTAGTCGTGTTGAGTTCGTGCCTCACGTGATGGTGGTCTAAACTACGGTGATGTGTAGTCCCGCCGGTAGTGACTAGTAGGGTAGTACTTTGATGTGTAGTCCCATTGTACATCCACTAGTCGAAACGGTGATGTGTAGTCCCACCGTATGTGTATGATGGTTGTGCTTGTGCAAACCATGTGTTGTTATGAGATTAACCCTTGTGCATCCATCGCTTTCTTGCATATAAATAGTGTTTTGGAAAACTACATGTTGTGAATTATAGAGCCTCCCTCACTAAGCTAGTTGCTTATGCTCTTTGTTTCCAACGTGCAGATCGTTAGAGTTCGGGAGGCGAGCGGGCGAAAGAGGAGTTTCTGGGAGTTCTCAAGCAAGTTTAAGTATGGTTTGCTTTTTGTAATAATGCCTAGACCAATGGGGTGTAGAGTGTAGGAGTTGGGGTCAAACTCCTTAGGAATTTATGTTGATTATGTTAAACTCAAGGTTATGTTATGCTTTGCTTCTTGGTTTGCTATTTATGCTTGGTATGATGCTTATGTGAACGTGCCTTATTATGTGTGTTGCTGGCCTTGTATGCCTTATAATTGACCATCCCTTGTGAGGAGTTCATGTTTGTTAAGTATGCACTTTTGGGTGAAATTGCATGAAGCTTGTTTCGTATGAATTTCATTAGATTAAATGCCTCACATGTTAAATTGTGATTGTGGTTTGGTGTATGTATGTTGCTTGATCTTAGGGAAGTCCAACAATGCATTTAGAGTTGGGTTAAGGGTCACTTGTGCAAAAATCGTGGAGTTGCAGTGCAGGGGGTATCGATACCCTAGCTAGGGTATCGATACTGTCTTGCCCAATGGCCTCAGATTTTGCCTGGGGTATCGATACCCTAAGGGTATCGATACCCTCCAAACTCTCTGTAATTTGGATTTGGGGGGTTAGAATAGAGCGTATCGATACGAGGTCCCGAGTATCGATACGGATATATCTTGTTGACCAAGGAAGGTTGACCGAAGAAGAGGGTATCGATACCCCTGGTAAGGGTATCGATACGGTCATCTGGGGTTGATTTTCTGGGTTGATCTAGAAGGGGGGGGGGGGTATCGATACCCCTTGAATGGGTATCGATACTGCCTGCCTGTAAACTTAAAATGGACTGTTCATGCATGGCCGGAGTTCGAATGTGTCTTCCTTGTATGTTTCCGCTGTTGTGAATCACTTAGGGTTTAATCGTCCTTTAGACAAGATAAAAAAAAAGTAGGGTTGCTAACCGAGGGGGAACCCCTTGGGTTTCGCTTCGGTTTTCCCCGTGTGGCTCACTCGAACCGGTCATCCGACCTGACCAGGACGAGGGGGTTACAATATCTATCATTCTTGTCATCCTTATAATCTCACTTTCGCTGGATATAAACATTCTCAAAAGGATCATCTTATCCATGTTTAATTTTTATGGCCTCAATCGCGACCACAGTTGTTAATATGTCATTTATTTTTCCGCTATAAAAATATCACATTCACTTCAGGGAATGTAGCGGAGGCTAATAGGTCTTTAAAACCTCATCAGTGATACTCTGGCACATAACTGAGTTTTATTCACTAACCATACAGTGAATTATCATGTTTGCATTCACATCAAGGAATGAAACAAGTTCAATAATCGCATGGAATAAACATCATGCTTGCATTCACTTCAAGGAATAAGTCCAATAATCGCATGGAATAAACATCATGTTTGCATTCACTTTAGGAAATGCCCCATCATTGATAATCGCATGGAATAAACATCATGCTTTGCATTCACTTCAGGGAATGCCTCCCATAAAACTTTTTGGATCAAGACGAATTTTCGTAACTTGAAATTGGGAGAAGTCTATGGTCGAGTTTTTCGACAAAGAAGAAATGTTGCTTTCGAGCAAATATAGACTTTATAACAATCTTTTTATAGATTGAAATTCACCATGATTTATCACGAAATAAAATAAAATCAGAATTTACCGATATTGATTTTCCTCTTGAGGAAAATTGAGACGTATCAAATGACCAAGAAAACTTCTCATAATGTCATGTCTCTTTTCAAGTCATTATATCATGCAAAAACTCAAAACACGGTTAAAACATCAATAATCATTGATAAATACATGTTAGTCTTTAATTATAATATGATGCAAATATAACAATGAAGAGCTAAATAAAAAAATTCTAATTGGTTTCAAAAACATTCAAGCATAGTACACCAAACAAACATGTTTTGAGAAAAAGAATAAATTAACTAACAAAGAGAAACATCATTACGGTGTAACTTTATCAACAAAAATCTATCAAATTAACATATGTAACTAACAATATATCAATAATATTATAATATCATTATTAAAGATGTTGTCAAACATGAATACCAAAACCAGTTCCTCACTTTCTTCGATTCGTTTAGCATTTATTGAAGCCATATAATCGTACATATATCAGGGTTTACAAGTAGTCATGATTTATATAAAAAATGTACCAACATATTATCGATCAAAATAAATAATTCATGGTATGAAAGTATTCACATATCATAATTAAAAAAAACAATCGACTAACATAAAAAAATACTTAAATGAAATTGTGGTGAATTGACCTGATTAAAAATTCTATCTTTATCGTCTAGATCTCGAATGAAAAATCATGGTTGATGAATATGATCCTCGATGCAAAGAACTTATTGCTCTTGAACGAGTCGTGCTGATAACGTGTTGTGAATAAAATAAAGAAGAACAAGAATAAGAACAAGAAGAACAAAGAGATGAGAGAAAGAGTGAGATTTGTATTATTCTCAAAATATAGACTTGTATACAATGCCTTCAATGAATCATCTATTTATAGGCATAAGAAGTACATAATACATTAAACTCTAATTAATAGAGATAATATTCCTAATAATAAATAAATCAAACTCCTTAGATAAAGTTCTAATCATGATAGACATTCACATAGATAAATATTCATAACATTAATAAAATTATTAAATATATAATAATTTAAAATATAAAATTTTCTCTTCTTTAATAAATTAATTTGTAAACTTTATCATGTAAAGTAGGTTTGGTTCAATGGCTTGGGCGCTGGCATTTCTTAATAATAATAATAATGATAATAATAATAATAATAACCAGTCAATCAGACGGTGACACATGTCATCATTTGATTGGTAGACTGAATTTATTAAATTTAATTAATATTATGGACTAAATTAATATAATATTTAAATAACAAGGAATAAATGTGTAATTATATAATTTTTATTAATTGCCACATCATCATCTCCGTTAGGTTTTAACGACAAGTGGCTCGATTGGAGCCACTTAAATAGTTATGTGGTATAATTGTCAAAATTGAAAGTATATGGTTAAATTGACACAACGTCATCATCTCCAACTTTGAACAATAATTTAATTTTTCATTAAAAAAATACTAAAGACGGTGGGCTTACATTCCGACTTTACTACGAGACAGATTTTTATTGGATTCATTGTTATCGGAGAAAGATTTTTTAATCGAAAAAAATCCAAAAATTGTTTGATGTTGGATTAAGCTCTTACCGACTTTAAAAATACTATATCAATTATAATATTTTTACAAATAAACTGAGTTGAGTCGTACTTGTGAAAATAAAATAAAAAAGTGTTGTGAATAAAATAAAGAAGAACAATAATAAGAACAAGAAGAACAAAGAGATGAGAGAAAGAGGGAGATTTGTATTATTCTCAAATATAAACTTGTATACAATGCCTTCAATGAATCATCTATTTATAGGCATAAGAAGTACATAATACATTAAACTCTAATTCATAGAGATAATATTCCTAATAATAAATAAATCAAACTCCTCTGATAAAGTTCTAATCACGATAGACATCCACATAGATAAATATTCATAATACTCCCCCTTGGATGTCTATGAAGATAATGTGCCTTGTTAAAACCTTACTAAGATAAAAACCCAGTGGGAAAAAAAATTAGTGAAGGAAAAAGAGTACACACATCTTTGATACGCATAACATATTGCCTCATTAAAAACCTTACCAGGAAAAAATCATTGGGACAAAACCTCGGTTAAGGAAAAAGAGTGCAACGCGTATTTACTCCCCCTCATGCAAACATCACAGAAGATCTTTGAATCTTCATAATTTAATCTTGAATATCATTTTTCTAAAGATCGTGAGGGATGAAACTTTAGAGTAATATGTTCCATGATGTATCCACTTTCAAACTGAGATAAACATCTTGCATTATCTTCACACAAGATAGCTTTTATCATATCTTGTAAAAGTAAATCCACATATCTTTTGGATATGTTGGGTCAATGGTCTTAGCCAAACACATTTTTTTGGCTTGCCTCGTGCATAACAATTATTTCTACGACATTTGAGGAGGCATCAACGAATGTTTGAAGATCTAAATGTAATGATCTTTGTATAATCATAGATATTTCTTGACCAACTAATATATAGTGCTTCAAGACTAAGAAAAAAATATAATTATCTTTAATCGCATCCAACAATCTTACAAATATTGGGATACTCAATAGATATGCTCTATTCATATTGAATTTTCTTTAAGATTCTTTCAGCTTATGTCTATTCATAGACAAAAGAAATATATAAAAATACTCGATCTTCAGGTCGAGATAAACTTGATGTCAAGATTCAAGTACTTGTATTGAAATTACTTCACGAGTTTCCAATTTGAAGCTCTTTAGGAGTTCTAAAATTATCATAATGGATCTTGATCCAAACTCCTTTATAAAATACATAAGAAAATCTGATCATTCTTATAGTATTTTCTCAATTAGTATTCACTAAGGCGATTATACCAAATGCGCCAAAATATTCATGAGACATGTCTAAATAAATTTCCTCAGAAATTTCCAAATGCTTATAGCATTTTAGATCCTTCAAGGATAAATATGGATCAACAAATAATTAGACGCATGTAAAATTTTCATAACTGCCAAAGTAATTGCATCCACCATGAAGTAATTAAATTTTTCATAAATCATAGTTCAAGTCGTATTTACGACTACTTATTTGTGCCTCACTTGCATTACACCTTTAGGTGTTTGGACTGCTGGTCCAAATACTTCTATTTTAGAAGTTCAAAGCGTCTTTCAACATCGACCAATTTAATATCTATACTTCTGGATAGATTTTATACAAGATCCTCGATTTCTTTCTTTACTTCTATAGAAGTATTTTATGTAAAATTGTTTGTCAAATCGTTGTCGACAACTTTCCAATTTTCTGGTTCCATTCTCGTAATGACATAACTCATCGAGATCTCTTCAAGATTTCAATCTTTATTTCAGGTACCTGAAACTCTTATAGAGTTTTATTATTTGTTATGTCTTGGGTCTCTTCAGGAGCACCCGCCTCCAATATATGACCATCTCATATTACTTTCTATTTACGAGAATTTTGATCATTGGAACCATTTCAACTATCATGCTTCAGACATGATTTACATTCTCTCGCTCTAACATGTAATTTAAACTTACATCATTTCAGCTAGTATATGAGACTTAATTACTCTCATTGGGTCAGTAAATATGTCTGGCAGTTGACATGTAATAGCATGAGTTATCTTATGAACTTCTAGTTCATATACGAAGATCTTGATAATGATAATTCATTTTCCTCTATCCAGCTGATTATTATCTCCCCCTGATGTTGAGAAAAATCATGTCATAAATGATTCTCCAATTAATGTTTAAGAATTTAAACATAAAAGAAGACTCGTACTCAATATATATTCTCAACCCTTTTTACTTGCCCATTTTGTGCGTTATGGTGGAGCAATTCAACTATATATCGCACATTCAAAGATTCAAAAAATGGAAAATATGACTTCTGGCCAAAAGTCAAATCATAATGGAGAGTTTATTATAACTCGTTGGCTTGATGCGTATAAGTGTTGCTATATGAAAATACCATATAAATATTAAATGTTTTGTTCTCACGGTTTAGCTATTAAATAGGAGGCATCCAATTAAAAATTTTCTAAACCGTATTTTTCATAATCAATAGGCTTTGTAACAACCGATATAGCCTAAACTATAAACCCACTAGCTTTTCAAGACGAATAGTCTAATTGCATAATCTGAATCTTTTTAGAATCAATCTCACAAACTTCTGGTTGTAAGTCGATAAAACAATGTAGAAGCATCTACTAAAATCATATAAAACTTTCAACATTTGTGGATATATGGGCCCATATTTCGTTCAGATATGCAAGACATACAGTCTCAACTTCAGTACAAGAACTTTAAGTTCTAATTCTTTTGGTAAGTGGGATCATTTATATCCTTTGAGAACAAACAACACAAGAACTTCAGGTTCTTTTAGTAAGTGGAATTTAATCAATTCCTTTAAGCAACACAAGAAACTTCACGTTCTTTAATAAGTGGAATTTAATACATTCCTTTGAGAATAAGCACCACAAGAACTACAGGTTCTTTTAATACATGTGCATGTAAATCTCAATAATTTATGCACCATTATTGATCAGGATGGTCTAACCGATCATGCCAACTATATATATATGTGTATATATCTCTGAATTTGTAAACTTCTTGTTTACCGTAACATGTAATTCAATCTCACTCGTACATGTCTAGTACGACCATCAAAATTGTTCCTTTAAATAGGAATATATTTAGCTCTTTCGGAGCTTTCAATTGAAATTATCTTTTGGTAGCAATATATAGCTCTCATAGGGCTTTCAACTGACTTTTTGGCTACCAGAACTTATATTCATATTGGCTTATTTCAAATGCCAATTGATAACATATGTTATCTATAATTCCCAAAGGGATAGTTTGCGAACTCATATTGCTCTCTTTATGACTTTGACGAGTATAACACACTGTGAATATGGAATAAAGTTCCATTTGACAATAACATATTTGCTCAACCAGAGCCTTTTGTGATATTAGTACTTCCGGATATAGTACTCACATTATTCCCTTGCATTTTAATCAAGAAATGCATAATTGTGCACATTTCAAAATGTGCTTTGTTTCATTTACTTTAGGTAATGAAAATATGTACTTTGTATCATTCACTTCGAGGAATGAAAAATATAAAATATAGCACATCATATCAAGTCGATTATCTATCAGAGATAAACTTTCAAGTGCTCTTCCGAAGTATTAATATTTTAGTACTTTGAGAAATACTACTCATATTTCCCCTTGCATTTAAATGAGAAAAATATTTCTTATGCTTAAGTACAATATGAGTACTTGCATTATCTGCTAAGCATAAATAGCCACAATTCTAGGCATAAATAGCCACAATTCATTGTATATTTTATTCCGGAAGTAATCATATTCTTTAAATAATAAATAAACATAAAGCGTAAATAAATAATATGTGAAATAAATAAACATAAAGCAAACTAATATAAATAAATAATAAATAAAACGAATTAACATAAAATAAATAAATAAATAAAAACCAATTATTCCTGTTAGAGGTTATAAGGGAAATAAAATAAATGGTAAATTATTCCCTTCAAGGGTTATGAGAAAATTAACAATATCCAATTGAGTTGGACCAATAACGCCATAATTATTTTCGCCATAAACAAATTTTGTTTATATTTTATTTCATTTATCATTCATGATTATGGATAAAGTCCATAATACTTTGGCGTTTGACAAGTACGAAACCAATGGTTTATAACATCACATTGGTAAAAGGATTTCACTTCCTTAGAATGATCTTTATCACTCTTGTCATCCTTATAACTTTGCTACCAGCGAGTAGAAGTATTCTTAAAACGACTATATTGTTCATGTGTATATTCATAGCCTCGACCACGACCACAACTTTTAATGTGATTTTTTATTCCTTCCATAATATAATCTCACATTCACTTCAGGGAATGAAGTAGAGCCAGTGGGCCTTTAAAACCTTTTTCACATATCCTTATCATAGAGAACAAAGATTTAATCCTCGTACGCGGCATTGTTAAACCTGTCCACAAGATCCTTTAAAAACCTCATTTGAGACCAGTAGCCTCGCAGAACTGGATGTCCAGCCAATTATACTTGGATTATATCGAAATTATGTCTCTAATTGAATAATGATTTACCATGTTTGCATTCACTTCAGGGAATGAAACATATCCAATAATCGCATGGAATAAACATCATGCTTGCATTCACTTCAGGGAATGCCCCATCATTGATAATTGCATGGAATAAACATCATGCTTGCATCCACTTCAGGGAATGCCTCATCATTGATAATCGCATGGAATAAACATCATGCTTTGCATTCACTTCAAGGAATGCCTCCCATAAAACTTTTTGGATCAAGAAGAATTTTCGTAACTTGAAATTGGGAGAAGTCTATGGTCAAGTTTTTCAACGAAGAAGAAATATTGCTTTCGAGCAAATATAGACTTTATAATAATCTTCTTGTAAATTCAAAATCATCATGATTTATCACACTTTAAAATAATAATATAAAGAATAAAAATAAAACCAAAATTTACCGATATTGATTTTTCTCTCGTAGACAATGGAGACATAACATATGATCGAGATAGCTTCTCATAGTCCCTTTATATCACATCTCTTTCCAAGCCATTTAAGCATATCATGTAAAACTCAAAACACGATTAAAAATATTAACTTTTACCAAATAAAATGACATAAATAATAATATGAAAAATATCAAATATAATCATATAAGTAAAAGTATGAATAAGCATACCGCTAATTAACCTTTTAGAAACAAGAGAAAACACACGTAATTTACACCAAACGCAACCTCTTCGTCTCTGCCGATTCGTCTTTTGGTTTGTGAGAAGCCACAAATTTATCTCTTTCCAATGTTCGAATAAAATCAAACATACTTCCAAAATTTTCAAAAATTAAAACAAAGTTAAAATATAAAGAGAAAGACAATCGGTAACTAAAAAAAATAAGGAGAAAAAAAAACTTATCTTTGGTTTATTCTATAATCGAATTCTTCCCGGTAACTTCTTTTGAATTATAATGATGAAGACCTCGGTTGATTAGAGTCTCGTGCTGATAACGTGTTGTGAATAAAATAAAGAAGAACAAGAATAAGAACAAGAAGAACAAAGAGATGAGAGAAAGAGGGAGATTTGTATTATTCTCAAATATAAACTTGTATACAATGCCTTCAATGAATCATCTATTTATAGGCATAAGAAGTACATAATACATTAAACTCTAATTCATAGAGATAATATTCCTAATAATAAATAAATCAAACTCCTCTGATAAAGTTCTAATCATGATAGACATCCACATAGATAAATATTCATAACAAAAAGAAATATTTATACAAAAGCTTCTCCATTTTTAGTTACTAAACACCAAAATTATCAGTCCTTAAAAACACCAAAATTATTAGACGGTCACAAAAAAATATTTCTTCAAAATAATTCTCTCTAATAATTTTAAAGATTAAAACCTACTTTATATTTATATAGTCAAATATTTAGTCAATAAGAAATTTTATTATATAAGATTGCTTACTTAATATAAATATTTATTTATTAAGTAAAATTATTATCAAGTAAATTTCAACCATTAGAATTACAATAAAATTCAACTTAATTATTAATTAGAATTTGTGTTAATATGTGATAATCTCCTAATTGACACAAATTTCATATGAACTTTGATCTTCAAATTTTAAACAATTTCAATGCTTACATAAGTTAAATATATGTTGAAGCACCGTTTTCAATTCTTCAACGACTTAATTCTTACATGATATATGTTGAAAAACTGCTTGATTGATTCTGAATTACTCTCTATGCCACTGAAAAATTCCTAGCAGCAAAGTCCTCTTACATGTCTTTAATTTTACTAACAAAAGTTGTAGCAACAAATTCCTTTGAAACCGAATAACTCGATCAAACTCCTTGCAACAATACATTGAATTATATTAACATTTCATATATGGATGGTGACCTTTATATTTTAAAAAATAAAATGTGTATTTAATGTATTGATGTAAATAGAATAAAATGTTGTTTTATGCAGAAAAAATAAGTATTGTTAATACATGTGAACCGCTACTATGGGAACACCAAATTACAATCCTCTACGAAAGTACCAACGAACCACGATTGTGCAAACGACCAATTGCGACCCTTTACGAACTAAGAATGCGAACTTTACCTCAAGCGGAATGATAATGCACGTAATCTATACTAATATCGAATCACAACAACTTACTAAAATATGTATCTTTTTTGCACCACAAGTGTCTTGTCTCTTATAGAGAGCCATGCACCCTAAAATGAAGGCCATGCCCATCATAACTCATAAGCTCCCCACAATCAAACCCAACCCTCAGCAAAACTTCGCTAGAGCTCCATCACCTTCACCATCTAAAAGTGTTGCACATTTTTGTGATCAATAATTGATGCGGTGTACGTGGGCCGAATGTGCGACCTTCAAATCCCTTTATTTTTGTTTGTTTTTCTCTACCATGGTATATTTTCTTCTTGCTTTCTCCTTAGCCACGAGCAGAGCTATCCCTGGACTTGGGCAATAAGGGCAACAACCCAGAGCCCTACTTTGCCCAGGGCCAACACTCAAATATTTTAGTTGGAGACTTGGAGTAAGTTTAAAATTTTTTGAGGGCTCACTACAATAATTTTTTATATATATCAAACGTGCAAATTGAGTAAAGCTTTTAGGGTTGGAAATTAGAATAAAGTTGGCTGCATGAGACCCACATCATTATTATTATTATTGGATAATTTATTATTAATTTTTTATAACCGTTTGAACTTTGAGCCATTGTTTTTTAATTACAAATTAACCAAAATTATAACTTAACCAAAGGTACTGTTAGTTTGGTTTTAGTAGGTTTTAAAGTAATTATAAAAGTTTTAATAATAATTTAAATTTTATTTTTAATAAGAACAAAATTTTAAATAGACTTATAAATAATCCTTGTATTGTTTTTGTTATTCACATCTCAATTTCTCTTCAATTTTCTCTCTTTTTTAAAATTAAAATTTTTCAATATTTGTTATTAGAGGTTCAAATTTTTTCAATACTTGTTATTATAGACATACTTTTAAAATATAATTTTTCTAATACTTGTTATCAAGTACAAAGATTTAAATAACGGTTCGCAACCACAACAATGACCATTGCAGGATGTTTGCAATCGCGATAAATGTAATATGACCGAAAATGCGACTGTAATCATAATTTAAGTTTTTAATTAAGGACTTGATTTTTATTCACCTAGTGCCACCAAAATCTCAAAACGGCATGGCCCTTTCTCAGCTTTCCCAATTGATTTTGCAACATTTGAGCTGCGTTTGCGACATGCAATCAACGAGACTGGTAGGTTAATCTTCATTTTCAAGGAGGGTGACAGTTTAGGTTCCGGTTTCAACGGCATCATCTCAGACAAGTTGTCAAAGGTCGAGGTCCGAGGATCGCTTGCCGAGCAACGGTCGTGTTTCGGAGATTTCTCTCGATGGTTTGGGATTTTCGGGTAGATCCACAAAAGGTTTCAAGAGTCAGGATATTTGATGCGCTTTGTAAATCAAGAACTGAGCTCGTCGATGAATTATCTCATCTGGGTCTTCTTTGTCCACCTTTGATTAACCACATGATCTCTTTAAGATAGCCATGTTTTCCTTTCTACATTGTTTTCTGGGGAAAATTTTGTCCGGGCGAGAAAATGTTGAAAAAGAAAGAGATATTTATGAGATGGGATGGAGCATAGAAGCAATATTTATGGGATATAGAGATGAAGTAACATTGACTTGAAATAAATAAATGGAGGCCAGCATGAAGTGTGTCGAAGGTACTTACGCAAGTGAGATGTGTATCAGCATTATCATTGTCAATTTATCAGCATTACAATTTGAGTTCAAATCCACAACTTTCTGTCTGGACTGGAGCATGCCCAAAAACAACCCAAATAATGTTCTGTAGCATTACATGTAAATTTGGAAACAGTAGGGAATTTTACTCTGCTTTGAATTCCCCGCTATGTCTATGACTTTTCCCGTTATATCACCAAATTTCATTCTTTCTTCTTGTTCCCCAATCAATCATCAGGTTCAGATATGCTTTGAATCCGCTGCTATGTAAGTTTGTTTGCACTATTGGTGAGTTTTCTTAGTTAAAAGAAAGATTTCTTTGTCCATAATTCTTATCGTGGTCACGAAATGGCTCCCATTTTCATGACTTTCAATGCTTGCGGATAAGCTTATATATTAGTTATCCAATGAATACTGATTATTATTGATGCTAATAGTTGCTACAAAAAGGAGAGCACGCTACAAACTTCTTACTAGAAATATCCATTTGCTTCATCAACATGCATGCACATTTTGATTGTGTCTTCGTTTGTTTTGTCACTTTAATCATATATGGGTATGCCTGCTGGAGGGAAGCATAATTTCTGCTCTGGTTTCTTTGCAGCCAGCGAGAGTCGATTCCTAATTTATTTTGTATGGAAATGATAGTACTATATTAGATGGATAATTAACCACACCGAGGGAAAGTTTTCTCAGGGTCTTTGGTAGATCCACCTAAATGTTATCAATTTATACAATCTCAAATCAGTTCAAGCGTAATTTACTCCCATATATGCTTATTTAATTTTGCAGTTGCGCTTGATAATGCAGATTGGAGAGTCTTCTTTTTAAATTGGAGGCGTTAGATCATAAAGCTTGACGATCACCTAATTAGTTTTCAGGTGATTTTGTTTTTGTTTAGCAGAATAGTGGTTCCTATTGATTTTGTTTAGCAAAATCTTGCTGCTTAATGCTTACTCCTAGAAAATATTTTGTTTAGCAGAATAGTTTTCAGGTGATTTTGTTTTTGCTTGACGATAACCTTCTTTCATGATTAAATTAAGTAGTTTATCTGCTCTAAAAAAGGGATATTGGATTGAAACATGCTTTCTAATCTATGAAGTGGATTGGATTTTGATGTATCTTAAGTGTCAGTATTGATCTGTGAAATCTTCGGGATTAAGTTTGAATTTCGTCCAAGGTAAATTAGTTTATTTGATTTAGCAATATGGAATTTTTCTCGTAGAATTAGCTATGGCATGGCCCTTGCAAGCTTAATATCTTGCATTATAGATATGAAAAGTTTGAGTAGAGCTAATTACATCCATTTTGATGATCTTTATGATGAGTTGAAGTTGAAGAATTCAGTTTAATTACAATCCTATAAGAAATTGAATTTATTGTTTGATCACTTTTTATAGCAATTATTGTTATTACAGTGTAAAATAAATGGAATTGTCGGTTCTAAAATTGGGTTTTTCCTGATAAGTTCAGTACGCCAGGCTTGGCATCAATATGCGAAATTAGATTTTGCATCAATATATGGTAACCCCTTCTTCCTTTTCCCCTCTCAATGTTCTACAGACCATGATAATTGTAGAATAATAGAAAAAACACTCTTAATTTTATTCATAGGTATAAGAGAATATATACATAGACTTAGTTAAGTATCTTTAGTAACTCAGTAATCTAGGAAACTAAATATTCCCCAGTAAATACATAAGATACTACTCTAAATACAAATGCTAAGATATCTTACCATAAGAACTAAGTTACCCGAACTAACATATTTACAGTATATTCTACACTCCCCCTCAAACCGGTTTGTATATGTTATATACACCCAGTTTGGATAAGAAGCCATCAAAGGTAACTCTTGAAAGTGCCTTGGTAACACATCAGCAATCTGACTTGTTGTAGGAATATAGTTCAGCTTCATTGTTCCTCCATTGACCTTTTCATAGATAAAGTGCCTATCTATTTCAATGTGTTTAGTGCGATCATATTGAACTGGATTCCTTACTATACTCATTGTTGATTGACTATCATTGTTAATTTCAAAGTCTCCATGTTCATTGAGTCCAAGGTCAGTGATAAGTCTCTGAATCCAAATTCCTTCATAAATACCTAGGGCTAAGGCCCTAAATTCGGCCTCTGCATTACTTCTAGATGTCACAGCTTGTTTTTTACTCCTCCATGTAACCAGGTTGCCCCACACAAATGCACAATAACCGCTAACAGATCTTCTATCTGTTAATTCACTTGCCCAGCTCGAATCAGTGTACACTTTCACAGTTCTATCTTGATTTTTTCTGAATATAACTCCAGCTCCTGGTGAAAATTTTAGATATCTAAGAATCCTACTCACTGCCTCCATATGTTCTTCTCGAGGGTCACTCATGTGTTGACTAACAATGCTCGCTGCATATGCAAGGTCAGGTCTAGTAAGTGACAAATAGATTAGTTTTCCCACTAATCTTTGATAAGATTCTTTATTTACCGGACTGCCTTCTTCATCCTTGCTGAATTTTAAGTCTAGCTCCATTGTAGTCTCTATTGGTTTGCATTCAAGCATTCTGGTTTCAGTCAAAAGATCCAGAATATATTTCCTCTGATTGATCACTAATCCTTCTTCAGATCTTCCCATCTCCATGCCTAAAAAATATCTAAGATTTCCCAAGTCTTTTGTTTCGAATTCCCTTGCTAAATCAGTCTTCAGTCTTTCTATTTCTTCTATGGAATCTCCAGTGATGATTATGTCATCGACATAGACTATTAGGAGAGTCATTTTGCCATTAGGTGCTACCCTTTTGAACAATGTATGATCAGCTTGGCTTTGCTTTGCTTTGCTTGAACCCATTCTTAATCATGGTTCTAGCAAATCAATCAAACCAAGCTCTAGGGGATTGCTTCGATCCATATAGAGACTTATTCAACTTGCACACTGTCCCCTTTGCTGAATTTTCCTTCAAGCCTTGTGGAATTTCCATGTATACCTCCTCCTCAAGATTCCCATTTAGAAAGGCATTCTTGATGTCCAATTGGTGTAACTTCCAATCTTTGTTAAGAACAATTGACAGCAAAACTCTGAATGTATTTAATTTAGCCACTGGTGCAAAAGTCTCATGATAATCAACCCCATAAGATTGAGTGAATCCCTTGGCTACAAGCCTTGCTTTGTGTCTTTCTATACTGCCATCCGAGTGATATTTCACTGCAAATACCCATTTACATCCAATAGCTCTCTTTCCTTCTGGTAAACTGGTTAGACTCCAAGTTTTATTCTTTTCCAGTGCTTTAATTTCTTCTTCCACAGCTTTTCTCCACTCAGGATTTTTAAGTGCTTCATCTACTGTATTTGGAATTTGTACACTGTCTAGGCTGGCTGTAAAAACCTTAAAATGAGGCAGAAGTTTTCCATAGGCAACATATTTATTGATGGGATGAATAGTGCATTTCCTTACTTCCTTTCTAATAGCAATAGGGAAATCATTTAAATCAGCATTGGAGGAATTTTGAGTAAGATTGTTACCTTCTGTTTCAATAGTCGTAAGACTCAAGATTAGTTTTTGGCAAGTGTTAGGTTGAATAGCAGCCTCAGGAAGAAAACTTTTCTTTCTGGTATACACACTGGGTGGTTTAAAAGGTGTAACAAGGTTTGGAGATAAACTGGAACTGGCTTTGAGAGTTGGAGGAGGTGTTTTGTAAGGGTTAGGATGTGAGCTGATTTGTTGTGCAGGGGAAATGTTCTTTGGATTAGGGACTGGAGTGTTAGAGACAATATCAACTTCATTTAGGGGATTGGATTGGTGTGAAGAAGAAGATGATGAACTCTTAGAGATGTCACCCTCAAGAATAGTCAAAATAGGAAGAAGTTGAAGGTCACCTAAGGACTGAAATTCTCTGTATGTCTCCTCTTGAATTTCAGTCTTATCAAAATAGAGCTGGTTTTCAAAAAATGTGACATCAGAAGAAATATAGGTCTTTCGAGTAGAAGGACAGTGACATCTGTAACCTTTTTGTGTTGAGGAGTACCCTAGGAAAATACATTTTAAGGATCTCGGATCAAGTTTACTGCGGTTGGGACTGTGCACATGGACAAAAGTTGTGCAACCAAAAACTTTTAGAGGAAGAGTAGAAGAAAAAGGTAAAAAGTGAGGAATTTCTGAGAAAGAACCTGTGTAGGGATTTTAAACCCTAGGGGTTTACTAGGCATTCTATTAATAAGGTATGTGGGTGTAAGAAGAGCATCCCCAAAAATGTTTTAGGAGCATTAGCAGAAAATGAAAGGGAACGGGTGACCTCAAGGAGGTGTCTGTTCTTTCTTTCAGATACACCATTTTGCTGGGGTGTATTAACATAAGATGTAAGGTGAAATATCCCTTTTTCCCTGAAGAAATTCCCTAAGGACTTGCTAAGGTACTAACTCCCATTATCACTCCTAACAATCTTAATAGGTGTAGTAAACTGAGTTTGGATCATTGTGTAAAAATTCTGGAAGATAGGAAGAATGTCAGATTTCTCTTTCATTAAAAAGGTCCAAGTAGTGCGAGAGAAATCATCAATGAATGAAACAAACCAACGAGATCCAGAAGTACTAGGGACTTTAGAAGGGCCCAAATGTCACTGTGAATGGTGGAAAAAGGTGAAGTTGATTTTAAAGAAGGAAAGTTCAAAACAATTCTAGTTATCACTTTTCTTGATTGATAACTGACGTCAAAATTAGCAAATTGGTTAACAATTATTGCATATTTTGCAGTTTAAAATTGTTATAACTGAGTAAAAATGTCTTCACTTCCCACTAGAGGAAGAAGTCAAAAAGTCATTGATAGGCCTAGGGGAACATAATGGGTTGTTTTCGTCAATAATCTTAGCAGGAGAGTCTCTAGGAAAGCTAGTTGGGAGTATTTCAAGCGTCATGGCGAGGTTGTGAAGGTTTTCATCCCGGCTATCAATCGAAGGCCGAGGTACAAGGACTATACCATTGCCTTTGTTCACTTTAGTCGCAAGGAAGATATGGAAAATGCCATTATGAAAGTTCACAATGCGGTAATCGACAAGAGGGTTGTATCAGTTGCTAAAGCAAAGTTCGCGAAAAGGGAGGAGGGTCGAGTAAGGAGGTCGACAATGGAACAACTCCGTACCAACCCGATCGGCAAGTTCATTGATGTTGTGTTAAAACGCGAGATACTCAACAAGTTTAGAGACGGAAGGTCGTATAAAGAAGCTTTGGTAAATTCTGAAGATAATGTCGCAAAGAAAAAACTGGTTAATGTGTTTATTCCAGCTGATTAGAAATGATGGATGAAGTATGCTCTAACTGGAGTTGTGAAGGTCGATATTGACTTGAATGTAGTTTATAGAGCCTTGTGTAACGCGGGGATCGACGTGAAACTGATTAGATGGGGATACGCATGGAATTCCTGCCTATTATCCCTCAGAAGAAAGTTTGAAGAACGCATGGTCGATTAAGAAAGAAGAACTATCCTATTGGTTTGTCTCGATTGATCGCCTAGTGATGGAGATTGGTGTTCCAATGGCGTTTTGTTATGTGGAACTCACTGGTGTCCCACTAAATTGCTGGCATGAAGCTTTCTTCACACAACTAGCAAGTCGATGGGGTTTACTGATCAACATTGAAGATGATACACTGAAGAAGAAGGACATGACAGTGGCAAAGCTATTATTAAGAGTTGTGAGTCCTTTTGATGTTCCAAATCAAGCCACTATCCTCACAGATGGGAGGTCGTATAAAATCGAAGTAAAGATTGGATCTACTTCTGTGAAACCAGAATTTAACTTAGATCTAACTTGGTCGGAGGAGTGGAATGAAGATAAATTACTGGAAAATCACAGTGTTGTTCGGTCGAAGTGGCAGGAAGAAGAAAACGAACAGTCGTTGGCAGAATCTTTAAACAAAGTATCTTCGTGGCTCGAGGATGGGTTGACAGGTGGGAACTCGAGAAGAGATCTAAGGTCGCAATCATTGCAACATACAGAAAAAAGGGAAGTTAGTTATGAGAAGGAGGCATGTTTTCTTGGACTTATGAAGGGGTTAATTGGGGAGAACGCGGGCCTAGGCCTGAGGAATTCTAAAAGTCTTTCACCAGTTGATGAAGCCCACTTGGAGGTAGGCGACGAGCCCGTTTTCTCTAACAAGAGAGTTATAATTCCTGGGCCTAATATCCATGGATATCGGTTGGGCCATGAGGAAAGGAATAAAGAAAGAAATGAAGATCGGAGACTGGTGGAAAAGGAGCAGTTAAAAGAAGGAATTGATGGGATTGAGACTAATGGGGCATCGTCGAAGATAGGTTGTGGGGCGGGCAATGGTGCACAGGGGATTCACCCAAATTACTCTAGTGGGAGGAGCTTAAGGTCCCTTTCGCCGAGCCGTCTATCTACTAGGAGTGACCGACTGGAAGGGGGAAGATGGTTCCTTAACAGAGTTTACAGCAGATCGTCTGCAAGAAGATGTTGGCTGAGAACAATTACATGTGGCAATTTGGAATAGTCAAGGGATGAACATGGCCCAAGTCTTTTTAATCCTTTGGGCCCTTTGGACTATGAGGCCCGCAATAGAAGGGTATTGAACCAAGATGGAATAATAAATGAGGCCCGCACTAAGAATTGTGGGCAGTTCTGGAAAAACATAAAAGATAACCATATGAGGGGAGATATTGGTATGGCCCAGCACCTTAATAATATAATTGAGACACGTGAACACTTGAAGACAGCCGGCAACTCCCAGGAGGAAATCGTGGACAGATCGACACTTAGTGAAGCGTGCGTTGGAGTAGTGGATCGAGTACTTCTGGATTCTCAGTCAGAAAACGGGCCCTATGCTTCTGAAAGCAATAGTTCCAGTAAAAATCAGGGGTCTGAGTCAAGATCAAATAAAACGATGAACCAAGTTTGCTGACTGACAAATCCCATTATAGGGAATCGAAGATCGTACAGGAAGGCTAAGAGGAATTTGTTGGTGGAAGCACTAGATCGGGTTAGTTCATCCACAACCTCGTATTCATTTAAGGAGATTTTGGAAGAAGCGTTAGCTACATGGGAGGTTTGCACTATGATGGGGATCTCTTTCGAAGGCGGAAAACAAGCTTTTCTGGAAAGAGTGATTGAACTGGAGATCAAGGAGAGGGAAAACACCTGATAAGCCTTCGCTTCATTCAGGGTATTTTTCGATTCTGTCTAATGGTTAAGCTGGCAGTGGTATCATGGAATATTAGGGGTCTAGGGAGGAAAGAGAAGTCGAGAGCAGTAAGGTCATTGGTGGTCTCTAAACAACCTGCTATGGTGTTCCTGTAGGAGACGAAACTGTCAAAAATCAGTTTTTCCATTCTCAGAAGGTTATCGAGTAAACTATTACAAGGTTATTGTTCGGCACCAGCAGAGGGATCAACGGGTGGTCTTTTATGCTTGTGGGATGAAAATTGGTTTGAGGTTACACACAGAATAGTAAATAGTAGATTCATTACATTAAGGGGAAAGATTAAGGAGAATCAATTCAAATGTGATTTTATTAATGTGTATGGGCCAGCTGTAGATGCTGAGAAGAGAGATTTTTTTTTAGAAGCTATTATCCTTGTGCGAGGATTTGTAGATCCCTTTCTGTATAGGTGGCGATTTTAACGTTTATCTCTCTCCGGGGGAGAAAATGGGGGCTACACAGAACACGACAAGTATGAAATTAATGAGAGAATTTCTGCATCAAGCCGAAGCAGTAGACTTACCCCTTTCAGGGGATATTCACTTGGTGCAATAATAGGGGAAAACCCACTTTTGTAAGGTTAGATCAATCTCATATCACAATGCAATCGAATTGGTCAATGAAAATTTCGATTGGGGACCCAAACCTTTCAGACTTTATAGTTACCTGTTGGAAGATAAGGGTTTTGTGGAGATGGTGAATTCGACCATTTTGAAGCAATAAAAAAAGTAAAAGGGAAAGCATCTATAGAATTCTAAAGGAAACTAAGAAGGAGATAAAAAAGTGGCTTGGCAGCAAGTTGAAAGACCTCTCTAGGGACATCCGGAACACTGAAAAGAAGATTCATGACCTGGAAAATTCTATGATACAAGGGTCACCTTCTTCAAGCATGTGGGCTGAAATAATTAAAAGCATAAACGATCTTTGGAATTTATACAAGATTGAGGAAAGCATTCGGCACCAAAACTCCAGAGCGAAATGGGTTCAGTATGGTGATAGGAACTCGAAATATTTTCATCTTTATGCATCGGCAAGGAAAAGAGCTAATTTTATTAGATGCCTGGAGATTAATGGAGAAAACATTACGGACTCGGTTAAAATTAAATGCTATGTTAGGGATTTTTTTAAGGAAGCCTTTGGTGTGAAGCATTCGTTACATGTTGAGGACATAAGATTGAACTTCGCTAGGTTATCCGATGTGCAGAATTCCCTACTGGAAAAAGAATTTTCAAAGGAGGAGGTGTGGTAGGCGATAAATTCCGCTAATAGTAATAAAGCTCCAGGACCTGATGGTCTAAACATGAGCTTTTTTAAGAAATTCTGGGCAAACTTAAAAGAATCAATTATGGAATTCTTTTCCTATTTCTTTGAAGGGAAGAGTTGGGATCATAGGGTTAATCACGCATTCATAACTCTGATTCCAAAATAACAGAATCCAGCTAGCTTGGATGATTTCAGACCGATAAGCTTGGTGGGTGGTTTATATAAAATCCTATCAAAGGTCCTTGCAAGAAGATTGAAGCTTTGTATGAACTCTCTTATCGGTCCATCTCAATTTGCATTTACTCATGGTCGACAGATTCTGGATTGCGTGTTTATCGCTAATGAAGGGATCGATTGTTGGAGGAAAAAAGGGTCTTCAAGGGGTTGTGTTCAAAGTTGACTTTAGAAAGGCATATGACTCCGTCGATTGGTCAATACTGGTTCAGATATGGATGAAATGGGATTTGGGGATCGATGGAAATCTTGGATTTATCGTTGCATAGCTACTGCCACCATCTCGGTGCTTGTTAATGGTGCACCGACGGAGGAGATTCCCATGACCAAAGGATTGAGACAAGGCTGTTCTTTATCTCCTCTCCTCTTCAATATGGTTGGTGAACTACTTAATCTACTTCTAACTAAGGCTGTGGATTTAGGATTGTTTAATGGCTTTCGAATTAGTATGTCGGAGAACTCTTTCTTGTTGTCTCACTTACAATTTGCTAACGACTTAATTATCTTTTCAGTGCAGCTGGTACTGAAGTACATAATCTTAGAGGAATACTTCGTATCTTTGAACTTTTGACGGGTCTACAAATAAATGGAGGTAAAAGCAAGTTAATGGGTATTAATGTAGAAGATGATGTCCTTGATAAATGGGCTTCTTCCATCGGCTGTAAGAGGGGTTCATTTCCATCGGAGTACCTAGGCTTGCCACTTGGAGCGAAAAGGAACTCGATCACATTATGGGATCCGGTCATCGAAAAAGTCCAAGACAAGTTGTCGGGGTGGAAGGCAACTTCATTATCAGTCGCTGGCAGATTGGTATTGATTAAATCAGTATTATCAGCTTTGCCCTTATATTTTATTTCAATCTTTCCATTGCCTTCGACTGTGTGCAAAAAGATAAACTCTCTATTTACAAAATTTGGGGTAGTGGGAAGAATGTCAACAAAATCCACTAGATTAGTTGGGATACGGTGTGCTTGCCAAAAGAAATAGGAGGACTGAGAATCCCAAATCTAAAGCTAATGAATAAGGCCTTACTTAGAAAATGGATTTGGAAGTTTGGGGATGAAAAAGACTCTCGGTTGAAGAAGATGATTTGCAGTAGATATAATTTAAATAAAATGATTTGACTGTTTCTAATGCCAATTATCCAGCAGCCTCTTGGATTTGGAGAGGGGTGGTTGACAATTTTGCAAAGGAAGATGATGTCAGGGGCTGCCTTCGATCTCACCTTCAGTTTAGAGTTGGCAGAGGTGATAACATAGCCTTTTGGCAAGACTGTTGGTTGTACAATGTCCCTTTGAAGATTAAATTCCCCAGGCTCTTCATTCTCGCCACAAATAAAGGAAGGAGGCTCGTTGAGTTTGGTTTTTACAGCTCTTTAGGGTGGGAATGGGACGTGAGAATGAGAAAGAATTTACCAGAGTGGGAGTTGGAGTTATGGATGGCGCTGATGACAGATTTAAGCCGGGTTAAGCTGGATCCAACAGAAGAGGACATGTTAGTATGGGATGGTAATGGTGAAGGGGTATACACGACTAAATCTTGTAGGGAATTAATGGTAAATAGAGGAAGTTCGGATAATCCTTGGTATTCCTTTTCATAGAAAGGTCTCGTTCCGCCAAGGGTTGAGTTCTTCTTATTGCAGCTGGCTCATGGCAAAATTGCAGTTAAGATGGAACCTATTAAGAGAGGGGCTTTAAATGATTCGGAAAACCTTTGTCCACTATGCAAGCAATCTTCAAAAACTATAAATCATTTGTTGTAACTGCAAAATTGCTTGGGATTTGTGGAACACATTTTTTCGAGCTTGGAATTTATCTGTTGTGTTACCAAATGGGTTGCTATCTCTAATTTCATTCTGGGTTGATTTTGTCCCGAAATCCAAAATTTGGAGATTTATTCATGGGGCTGTTTTATGTTCTGTATGGAAATCTAGAAACATGGTTGTTTTTTAAAATGAGCCCTTTGATTCTATACAACTAGCCTTCATCACTAGATATAGAGTTGCAGCTTGGTTCTTAGCTAAGGAGCCTAACGCGGCAGACTGTAGACTCACTTACATGTGATCCAAGCTTGGCAGACTGTCTCGCTTTTCCTAGGTTGTGCACTCCGAAGGTCAGTGGATGGATTCCTCCTCCTGTGGGGTATTTCAAAATGAATGTAGATGGAGCTGTGGTAAGCGACTAGAAGAAAGGGGGTATTGGAGGATTGCTTAGGGACTAATAGTAAAATACTGATGTGCTTTGCTAACTCGATAGGTCCTGGTCCTCCGATTCTAGCTGAGTTAAAAGGTATTAAAATGGGGTTGGGTCTGTTTTTCTAGTTAGTTTGGAGCCCGAGGGGACGCCTTATACTGGAGAGTGATTGCTCGGTAGCTTTGAAGTGGATCAAGGATCGTGTACCTTGTCCTTCATGTTATGGGAGTATTGTTAGGGACATAAGGTCTCAGGTGTTAGATAGAAATGTTATTTGCTGTCTAATTGCTAGAAGTGGTAATTGTAAAGCTGATGAACTTGCTAAAAAAGGGATTGGGTGAGTGAGTAAGGGATGTAGTTTGTAATGGAATGGTAGGGAACCAGTTGTATTTCTATGTACTGAATCTAATATGAATAAAACTTGAGGCACTCTTTTCCTCCTTCCGCTGACTGCTGATCCCCTTCCCAGGGTTTCAGACATTAATGAGGCCTCCCTTTCTTATAAAAAAAGTTGATTTTAAAGATGTAGGCAGATAAGTTGTTCGAGTGTGTTTGGCCAATTGACATATAGCACAAGTAAAAGAAGATGGAATTCTTATTGAGAAAAAGATCAGGAAACATTCTTTTAATATAATTAAAATTGACATGTCCTAATCTAAAATGCCAGAGCATTACAGGATCTAAATTAAAGCTGGAAGATAGGGCAGATTTGCGAGGGGCACTAGAGCAATCGGATGATGAAGAGGGCTGAGTATCAAGGGTATAGAGACCATTATGCAACCTAGCATTGCCAGTCACCACTCTCGAGTCCTATTCCTGAAAAACACAACCATCAACCCCAAAATGTACATCACAATTAACATCTCTCACAAAAGCACTAACAGAAAACAGATTGCAACTCAAATTAGGAACATAGAGAACAGTTGAAAGGATTACCTTGGGAGTAATCTGAACTGAACCCTTTCCAGTAACTTTAGAAAGTGAACCATCTGCAATCCTAATGTAACAAGGTGAGCTGAGCGTAGAGAAAGACTGAAACAACTTAAGATTGCCTGACATATGATCAGATGCACCAGAATCGACAATCTATTGGGAAGATGGTGCAGGAATGAAGGAAAATGAATTACCTTTAGTAGCTGTCAAGGCTGTTGAAGCAAAGGAGGAGGAGAATCGACCAAAGATTTGTTGAAGCTCCTCCATTTGTTGTGGGCTAAAGCCAGTGGATGAACTCTCAGCAGAAGCAACATTTGCAGCCTTCTGAAAACGAGAGGAAGAAGGTTTCCAATCTGCTGGTTTCCCATGCAATTTCTAGCACTTTTCTAACACATGGCCAACCTTCTTGCAATGGGTGCATCAAGGTCTGTCCCTTCTTTGTCCATGATCAAAGGTGGTATGAGTAAGAAGGGCAGAAGCATTTGCTTGAACCACAGGAGGCACCATTAACAGTCTCCTACTCTCTTCCCTTCTTATGTCTGTAAATGCTTCCCTAACTAGAGGAAGAGGTTTAGTTGCTAAGATCCGACCCCTAGCATTATCAAACTCTCCATTCAGACCAGAGAGGAACTGAAATAGCCTTCTTTGATTTTTAAGTCGATTGTTGAAGGCAATATCATTACTGCATTTCCATTCATTAGCCTAATAATGATCCAGTTGCTGCCAGCACACTTAGTAAGAACACCAAAGTATTGAGCCACATTCATCTCTCCTTGTCGAAGGTCCTTGATCTGATTTTCATCCCCAAATATCTGAGAGGTGTTATCGACACTAGAATAGGTATCTCTGGCTGCATTCCAGATTTCAGCAGCAGTTTTATATAGCATAAAATTCTCACCGATGTCAGGGACCATGGAGTTGATTAACCAGGACATGAGGGTGGTGTTTTCACTCAACCACTTGGGATAAGTTGGATCAGATTTAGCAAAAACTGTGGTGGAAAATGAGAGATAGGAAGCTTTTCCTATGCCTGTAATATAAAGACGAACTGATTGGGACGAGGGCAGGTAATTATTGCCATTTAGTCTATAGGATGTGATCGAAGAGTAAGAGTTTTCTGACATTTGAATATCAGAGGAACGAGGGTTTGTGAGAGAACTGACTTCACAGTCAGATTCCATGGAGAACGAGATTTTTTGGGTCGAAAGAAAAACTAGAGAGGATCGACCTAATCTGATACCATGTAGAATAATAGGAAAAACACTCTTAATTTTATTCATAGGAATAAGAGAATATATACAGAGACTTAGTTAAGTATCTTTAGTAACTAAGTAATCTAGGAAACTAAATATTCCTCAGTAAATACATAAGTTACTACTCTAAATACAAATGCTAAGATATCTTACCATAAGAACTAAGTTACCCGAACTAACATATTTACAGTATATTCTACAATAATCTGTCAAATTATCTTTGGTTATTTGATTCTTACAAAGGATATTCAATGAAATTATTGATAATGTTATTGAATTTATGATAAATCCCTTTGGAAATTACCTTGTGTAAAAGTCGCAGGATGTGTGTTCGGAAGAACAAAGACCTCGGAACATACTTGCTGAAGAGGCAGCCCAGATTTTTGACAATAAGATATCTGCCCAAAAGAAGAGAAAGAGTACTTGCATCCGAGAAGGAACCATTATTGAGGTCAATAGATGAAGATAAAGCAAATTCGTCTAACATGCAATATGGTGAGAACCTTGCATTCGAGGTAAATGATGACTATTACTTCCCTTATTAGTATAGTGAGTTTGATAATTCCATTAAAGAGCATTTGACCTATTCTGGACATAAGAAGTAGCGTTATTTAAAAGGAAAAAAAAGATCTTGAGAGTATCTTTTAATTGATGAAAAATAGCAATATGTTAGCTATGTTCTAAATAGTTTTTTTCCCTTCTTTCCCCTTGAACATCTTCCTCTTCATTGTAATATCTTCATATGATATTTCTCTGCATTCACATGTTGTAGATTTGGGTGTTTCTTTTCCCAACTTATCTGTATTACTGTCTAACATTACTATTCTATATAATTGGCATTTTGGCATCGGTTAAAGTTGGCAAGGACTTCTTTTATAAGTTACCAGTTTTCTCGTTTCCATGACTCAATTCCTTTTAACTTGAAAGTGATTGCCTAAATCCTTGTCTCATCTTTTGCTCTTACCTATGAATTTTGTTATAGCAAGTGTTGATGTGATATTAGCATGTGTACATATATATGGGTTGCCATATTTGCATGTATACCATTCATGCTTACATTTCACAGTTTCTGAAGACTGATTTATTTGAGGAAAACATTAATAAGCTTATAGCCCATGCATTAGATTTATCTCTGAAGATAGTTTTTGCCCTTTGACATAACCTAAGGAATTTCTGCATCCGGATTGAAGAATTCTCTTACATATGTCAATAATGTTTTGCAGAATGAAACCAGTAGGTTTATGTAACAACTCTAGTTAAATTGGTGTATAACCTTGTTCGATTTATTATGGTTTGTTTTTGATACTGAACTATCTTGAAAGGTGCAATAATAAACATACAACACCCATGCATTTGTTAAGACATTGACAACCCATGCCCTTTTTACCATGTGTGGAGAAACAGAACAACAGAAAAGTAGTTTATGTTATTAAGAGAATTCTGTCGTTCAAAAATTACAACTAGTTTATAGACTATTTAAAGACTAAAGAATAGGACTTTTAGTACATTAGGAGTCCTACTTACAACAAACTTATAACTTTAATCCTCTTAGGAGATTAACTCTAGATAGACTATTTACAACAAGTAAAATTGTAATTACACATTAAGTAAAACTCTAATACTTTTCGGATACGCTTACACTCCTCCTCAAGCTGGAGAATATACATTGTATAATCCCAGTTTGAATAAAAACGTATCGAAAAGTGCTTTTGGCAGTGCTTTTGTAAGAACATTTGCTACTTGCTCTTCTGTAGGAACATAGTTTAAGGAAGCTATTCCATTAGTTAGTTTTTCTGCAATAAAGTGTTTATCAATCTCAACATGTTTGGTTCTGTCATGTTGAATAGGATTCTTGGCAATCTGTATAGTAGACTGGTTATCACAGAACACTTTGAACTTCTCTTCTTGAACCATTCCTAACTCTTTGAGTAGCTTCATTAGCCAAATTCCTTCACACATTCCAAGAGCTAAAGCTCTGTACTCAGCTTCTACACTACTTCTTGACACAACAGTTTGCTTTTTGCTCTTCCAAGTCACTAGATTTCCCCTTTCCTTTTAGCAATAGGCAAAAAATCAGGTTCAAGTAAGTGAGAAGGAATTTCATCAACAATATTACCTCCATTATCCTCACAAGCAGCTGGACTCAAGTCCAATTCTCGGTAGATGTCAGATTGCAAAACAGTCTCTAGAATGACTTTTTTCTTTCTGGTATAAACATGCAATTGGTTAGGAGGCTGAACAATAGATTTAGGTGAAGTATAAGGGATTGTAGGTGTAATAGTGGGTGAAGAAGACAGAGTTGTATTTGTAGGTGAGGAACTTTTAGGTGAAGGAGAAGAAAGTTTGAAAGAAGTTTGAGGTTCAAAAGAAACATCAATAGGTACAAGAGTAGAAGGTAAATAAGGAGAAACCTGATTTTTAGGAGGCTGGAAATCATCCCAACTCTTTTCCTGATTTGCAGCCATAGGAAAGTATGGTACCTGTTCAAAAAAGGTTATATCTAATGAAGTATAAATTTTATGAGAAGGAGGATGATAACATTTGTAGTCCTTCTTAAGTGAAGAATACCCAATAAAGACACACTTTAAAGCCCTAAGATCCAATTTGGACAGAGAAGGATCAGAATTTCTTAGAAAAACAGTGTAGCCAAACACCTTGAAAGGAAGAATAGAGGATATAGGTTTAAAGTTGGGATAGCTCTCTAAGAAAACATCTCTCGGTGTCCTAAAGTTCAAGACTTTGCTAGGCATTCTGTTAATAAGATAGGTGGCTGTCAACAAGGCTTCACCCCACAAATATTTATGAATATTATTAGTAAACAACAAAGCTCGAGTAACTTCTAGCAAATGTCCGTTTTTCCTTTCGGCAATCCCATTCTGTTGTGGGGTATCTACACGAGAGCTAATATGAACAATCCCTTTAGTATGGAAAAACTCTCCCAAGGACTTGGTGAAATATTCTCCCCCATTATCAGATTTAAGTATCTGTATTTTGCTGCCAAATTTATTAACAACCATATTATAAAATCTCTCAAAGACAGGAGCAACATCAGATTTTTCTTTGAGCAAATAGGTCCAAGTAATTCTACTATGGTCATCAATAAAGGTCACAAACCACCTACTACCAGTAACATTCTTCACTTTAGAAGGACCCCAAACATCACTATGGATTAAGGTGAAGGGTTTTGAAGATTTATAAGTAGATGGTAAATATAAAGATTTAGGCTGTTTAACAAGGGTACAAATATGGCATTTAAAAGAATTAGGATTTTTATTAATAAACAAAGCTGGGAACAATTTTTGAAGGTAAGAAAAATTAGGGTGACCTAACCTAAAATGCCATAACATAACAAAATCAACTTGTCCAGAAGAAGTAAGGCGGGAATTGGAATGGGAAAAAGCAGATTGGGGCTGGCCATGAATAACGTAGAGACCATTTTGCAAGCTAGCATAACCAATAATCTTTCTAGAATCCAGTGCCTGCAAGAAACAAGTAGAATCAGTAAACTGTAGAGAGCACTTTAAGTCCTTAGAAAGCTTGTGTACTGATATTAAATTGCACGCAAGTTTTGGTACAAATAGTACATCCTCAAGAACCAAGTTATCATTTAATGAAATAGAACCAGTCCCTTCGATAGGATATAAAGAACCATCAGCAACTTTAATGAAAGCTTTAGAAGATGAACACTCAAACTTAAAGAACAACTCCCTTTTACCAGCCATGTGATCAGAAGCTCCAGAATCAATGATCCATGTTGGTGCAGCCTTGGTAGAAACAAGAGCATTAAGTAAAGAAGGGTCCTTAGTACCTTCATTCTCTATCATTGCAACATTCCCCTCACCAGAACCATTAAACTTGTTGGACAGCTTCTGAAGCTCATCCATTTGCTGCCTAGTGAAATTGTTGAAAACAGTTGCTGCAGTAGAGAAAAATTCCCTAGGATTCCCTGCCTCTGAGGAATCTGCCAAACTGACAGTAATATCTGGTGAACATTGCATCTCACTAGATGTCGATTTATTCTCCATGAATAAACAAATTCCAGTAAGGATCGAATTAGGCTGATACCATGTGAGAAAGGTGCCATGGTGGCCGGAGATTCAATGAATAATGGTAGTTTGTGTGTGATAGGTGGTTAGAGATTTATTGTTTGAAGAAGATGAACATGATATTTTCCAGAGAGAACAATACGTTTCTCTGTATTTTCTTATTATTCTTAATTATCAAATGTATACTAGGTAAGCCTTTAAATAGGCTGATATAGAGTTCTAATATAACTAAAACTATACTTTTATCTTTAATTTAAATAGTACTTATTCCTAATTTAAATACGACTTCTATTAAATCTAAACTACTGATTAGGAATAAACTCTAATTACACATTAAATAAAACTCTGCCACTTCTCGGATAACTTACACTCTCCCTCAAACTCTAACACTTCTCAGATAACTTACACTCCCCCTCAAGCTGGTGAGCTAACGTAGTAGAGCACCAGCTTGGATCTTGAATGTGATGCCCTATTCATATTTCTTCTGTTGTTTCTTAGAGAAAAAGAAGATCTCCCTTTTCCGGGAGCCATTGATTTGAACAACTAGGATATAATCATGTTGTTCTTTGCACGGTCATTGTTGAAAGTTTGCAGATGATGTTGCTGGTTTCGGCATCCTTCTTGAGATGACTACCAACTTTGCTGTAGTTGTTGGTTTTGCACCTTCCTTAGATGTCTTCCAGCTTTCCTCTATCAGTGATGATCTTTTTCTGGTTTTTGCATCTTCTGAGGTGTCTTCCAGCTTTTTTCTGTCATTCACGGACTAAATAGCTGCTTACATTCAATAACGATCACAGGAATCTACACTCTCCCTCAATCTGGTAGTTACACGTACTAGAGTCCCAGCTCGGATTTTTGATGTAGAATCCCTTGAAAAATAATATAGTTTTTCTTTAAGGCTAAACTAAAACCTTTTCTCCTATCTTTTTTAGGATTGATGGCTAAGATAGAACCAAATAGTTTTTTTAAGGCTAAACTATAACCTTTTCGACAAAACAACAAAAATAAACGAGCAAAAATTTCACCAGAGATGTAAGATTCCAACGAAGGAGAAGCCAAGGAACGCGTGTGGCCTAATGATAACAGCGAAAAAAATGTGCATATAAAAAGAAGAGAAAAAATTAGATCAGAGATGGCAGCAGTGGTGACGACATCAAGATCGTTGTTGGCTCATGATACCATGTAGAGAAACAGAACAACAGAAAAGTAGTTTCTGTTATTAAGAGAATTTTGTCGTTCAAAAATTACAACTAGTTTATAGACTATTTAAAGACTAAAGAATAGGACTTTTAGTACATTAGGAGTCCTACTTACAACAAACTTATAACTCTAATCCTCTTAGGAGATTAACTCTAGATAGACTATTTACAAGTAAAACTGTAATTACACATTAAGTAAAACTCTAATACTTTTCGGATAAGCTTACACCATGATTTCAACATATTGTTACTAGTATAAAAGATGAGAATATTAATGATAAGAAACCTTAATATCTTCATGGTTGCAACTATTCTGCATAGAATGTACCAGATTTATTATTTGAGGTTTGCTTATGGTTAAGTTTTTTGCCTTGCTTGGGAGAGCATTTGAAGATAACTCCTAACGTCATTGACATCACATCGGTATGTCTACTTTCCTTTCTAATTATATTATGTCACTGACATCACAACTAGAAAGTTGCAAGTCTATTTTCTCAATGTTGCTTCTTGTCTAAATTACTATTAAAAATAAGAGGAAGTGGAGATTTAATTACAATAGAATTCTTTAACTCTTTCAATCCATCTTGTACATCTTCAATTTCCTTAGCCTTCTGTTAGACGCCATTTATCTGCAGCACTCACAGATTAAGTTTTACGTTGAGTTGACTGTTCCGATGTGTTAATATAATTATTCTACCCATTGATGTCTATGCTTAGCATCTAGGGCAGATTTAATGCAAGCTCTATCAATATTTCGTACATACACTTGCTATAAATAGCTTAGATATGAACTTCCAGTCAAATTCATTCCTTATTTGGCTGGTCTCAACTTCTTCTGCTGTATGGAGCTTATGGCTAGCAAGAAATGAGAGAGTTTTCGAAGACAAAACAACCTCCTTGAAGCACTTGTTGTTTATCCTGAAAATGAGAGCTTTCTTGTGGATAAAAGCTTCGTATCCAGACTTGTTACTTGATGAAGAACGTTGGTGGAACAATCCGAGGGGCAGCATTAGAATAGAAGAAAGTAATTTCGCTGGGATCGCGTCTCTTGCAGATAATATGAACATTAGAGTAGAAGGTGCGTTCAGGGAGGAGTATGCTGGATGTGGGGGTGTTTTAAGATCGACAAAAGGGATACTAACAGCTATGTTTTCTAGCCCGGTGGAAGCTGTAAGTTCGGATTTTTCTGTTCTGTATGCAATAAAGTTAGCCTTGGAACTCTTCATTGAAGCTGGCTGGTTAGGAAAATCAAAACTTACTGTGGAAATCAGCTCGAAAGTAGTCCTCAATTGGCTTGGCGACAAAACTCTAAGACCTTAGCGATGGTGGCAAGTATTTGAATCGATTGACGGAAATTCTAAGAAAATAGCGTGTATAATGTTTGTGTATGTTCAGAGGACGTCAAACAACCTTGCGGATTTCCTAGCGAATGAGGGATCGAAGCGTTCGGAACTCTTCAAGGCGTGGTGGTAGCATGTACCGCAAAGGCCCTGTTGGTTGTGTAAAGTCCGGACATGGTTCAGGGGATGAAGCCTTGGTTCTGCGATATAGACTACACTGGAGGCTGTTTTTTTTTTGTATAGTTGATTGAAAAATTGGTGGAATTGATAGGCTGCTGGCGACATTCAAGGGGTTTCACTTGGTTCTTGTTGACAGGGAGTATAATATGGTAGTTGATGGGATGATTTGAGAAAGGTTCTACAAGGCAGGGGTGTTTTTATTACTTTCATTGGCAGGGTGAATCTAAGCCAATGTGGCTAATCTGTTTGATTCATGGGGTAACCTTATTACTGTTGGTTAATTTATATTTGTTTTCTTTTGGAGTCTTGGTTACAGTAGGAGCTGTAGGTGTTGGGTAATTTTGTTTTGCCCGGGTCTTATGTGATGTTGTTGTATCCCCTATATGTGTTGTACTCTTTTCCTCCAATTAGGTGTAGGGAGGTTTTTAACGATGCACACATATAGGCTGAGGCGATTATGATTCAATAAAAAATCTTATTTGTCGAGCAAAAAAAAAGTTGAACATATCCGGTGCACATATAGTGTCCGTAATCTAGGGTATGAGACAAATCTCCCATCGGTTGCCTGCAACACATCGCAGTAGAACGTAATGTAAGTTATCATTTCATGAGGTATGGAAAATATGCTATAAATCATGCCTTAGCTTTTCTAGCATAATTTTTATCTCAGAATTTTGAAGTTTTCAAGTCATCTTTCATGATCTTATTAACAAATGTAAGACCGTATCATAATACCAAACATGCATTGCCTTTAGTTAACTCTAAAGCTTTAATTTCTTTATTGTTGCAATCAATTATGTTTAATTAAAAACGAAGATTTAAGCACGCATGAGCCGAATAAAGCAAGGAACTACACACTTTGGTATTACTCACGCTTAAGTTGCTATCGTATATGTATGGCTAATTAGTTAACATATCATCATATGTCTATATATTCGATTGAGTGGTGCACTAGTTGTTCGAGCTTTGCGTGTACTTTTCATGAAAAATCTTTCCAGAGATATGGTTGGATGGGATCATCATGCATTGTATCATAGCCAATCTTTAGTTGAAATAATATGTTGTGCGTACTGATGATTTTCTATCCTCAGTTCAACATCAGTAGATATGAATAAGTTGTGCTCCATCAGCCAAGTCAAATGGTCTCAAATTGCACGACCACTGGGTGTACACCAAAGGAAATAAGCAGGTTCACAATCGAAAAACAACACAGGTGAAATGTAATTCATTTTAACTACAACTGAAAAACAACACTGTGAATAATGTGCAGATTCAGGGCTCAGGGAGTCATAGCTACTTTGTGGGCGCATTAGTGACGGAAATCAGGAACTTTGGTGATCGAGCCTTTTGTGGTGAATTGGCCAGATAGGAACACCATAGTTGAGACAAACCAGCGTTACTCCAGAGATTCGTAATTATATTGTAAAATTAATTACGATTTCATATTAACAATTATAACAATATTTTACTGATGACACATTGGGTGAGCACATTATCCTTTATAGATAAGTTTGCAATAACCTTATTTTACTTGGTAATGTTTAGCCAATTACAGGCCAAGTAATGATGAAAATACGAAAGCTCCACATGAAATCTACATGAGAAAGGGTAGCCACTTCGTAGGCAACTGCGCCCAATAAAGCGACCGGAAGAAAAAGGGTTTGCCAGCCGCTTCTAAAGTAAGTGTACCAATCCCGCTTTGAAAGTAAGCGCACTAATTGAAAGTTGCAAGTTAGTAGTGTGTAAATACCAGCCTCTAATATGATCTTAATTAGTGTTCTAATTGTTTTGTAACTCTAACTACTCTAAGGATAAGAGTCTAATCCTATAGAAAGTCTAGTGTTAGTGAAACTCTTGTATTAAGTCTATAAAAGGGCTTTACCTCTGTAACTATTAAATCATTGAGAATATAATATTACAGAGAATAACTCTCTTTCTCTTCTCTGTAAATCTACCTTATTTATTTCTACATGGTATCAGTCTAAGTATTGATCCATTAATCTATCTCGATGGCTTTTCCTTCCGCATCCTCTGGTGCTAATTCATCGACAGACTCCCTTCCAATTGTTGCTAATTTTCCAGAACTCTCTGGCGAAGTAGTCACTTGCCATCGGTTTGAAAGTCAGACTTCCTCGACTAATGCTCTCCCTAGTTTTTTAGCTACACAGAATAATCTTGCATGGATTATTGACTCCGGAGCCTCCGACCATATGACTGGTAATAGGGGTTTGTTTGCTGCATTTGAACCCTTTTGTTCTCGGCAGTCTATTAAAACTGCAGATGGGTCCTTATGTCCAATACAAGGGACTGGTTCATTTCTTCTCACTGACAATATAATGCTTAGTGATGTGTTGTTTGTACCAGATTTGAAATGCAACCTATTGTCTGTCAGTAAGCTATCTAAGGGTTTATAGTGTTCTCTGGAGTTTACTGATGATAATTGTATCTTACAGGCAGTGGACTCGAAGAAGATACTTGGCAATGCTAGATTGAACAATGGGCTTTATACCTTTTTTGGCAAGCAACCCCTCCAATCTCAGGCTTTTTCTGGTTCCATGTCACCCTCAAAACAGCATGATGAAATCATGTTATGGCATTTTTGGTTAGGCCACCTAATTTTTTTTTATCTTGCCAAACTTTTCCCTCACTTGTTTACTCATACAAAACCGCAATTGTTCAAATGCCATGTACGCCCTCTTGCTAAGCAATCTAAAGCTTCTTATTTACCATCTTCTTCTAAAACATCTAAACCATTTTCTTTGATTCACAGTGACATTTGGGGTCCTTCTCGAGTGAAGAGTATTAATGGTTATAGGTGGTTCGTGTCTTTCATAGATGACCATAGTAGGACAACATGGACTTACTTAATGCGAGAAAAATCTGAGGTTGAGTCTATTTTTAGGAGGTTTTATACAATGATAGAAACCCAATTTGAAAGTAAAATTCAAATATTTCAGTCCGATAATGGGAGAGAGTATTTTACCACTTCTTTGGGGAAATTTTTTACAGAGAAAGGAATAGTCCAGATTAGCTCCTGTGTGGATTCACCACAACAAAATGGGGTTGCTGAGCGCAAAAATAGGCATTTACTAGAGGTCACTCGATCATTATTATTGTCTAATAACGTTCCAAATTACTTGTGGGGTGAGGCTTTATTGACTTCCACTTATCTTATAAATCGGATGCCTAGTAAAGTACTTAAATTTCAAACACCACAATCAGTTTTGTTGGAGAGCTATCCAAATTTTAAACCCATGTCTTCTATACTTCCTCTTCGAATATTTGGTTGTACTGTCTTTGTGCATTCTATTGATCCTTCTCGGTCAAAATTAGATCCTAGGTCCTTGAAGTGTATTTTCGTGGGTTACTCTTCACTTAAAAAAGGCTACAAATGTTACTATCCTTCTACAAAACAATTTTTTGTCTCTTTGGATGTAACCTTCTTTGAACAAGACCCATATTTTTCGAAGCCTACAATTCCGGGGGAGGCTTTGAAAGAATTGCAGCCTCTTACTATTCCACAGGTATACTCACCTGTAATTCTTTCTATATCTTCAGAATTTATTTCTACTCCTCCCAATGATATAACATCTTCCAAACAAACTTTACCCGCTGATCTCTCTACTCCAGAATCTGTTTTTCAACCAGCAGCCTCCCAAAACTCTCATTCTAAAAATGTTCAAACCCCTAAACAACTCAGTGTTTACACTAGAAGGAAGAAAGTCATTCCTGAGACCGTTTTTCAATCTGAAACTTGCCGAGAGTTGGAAATGAGTCCAGTTGGTGCTGAAGTTGTTGAAGGTAATGAAAACTCTTCAATTAATTTGGAAGATTTGCCTATTGCTAAAAGAAAGGGAGTACAACAGTGCACTAAGTATCCCATTCAAAAATATGTTGCGTATGGTAACTTGATGCCAACTTTTAAGGCTTTTACAGCCAGCCTTGATAAAGAAGAAATCCCTTCAAATATTGATGATGCACTAAAGGATCCGAGATGGAATCAGGCTGTTGAAGAGGAAATCAATGCTCTTGAAAAGAATTGCACTTGGACTATTGCAGACTTACCAAAAGGCAAGAAAGTTGTTGGCAGCAAGTGGGTTTTTGCCATTAAATACAAGTCAGACGGGAGCATAGAGAGATTTAAGGCCAGACTTGTGGCCCAGGGTTTTTCACAAACTTATGGCATAGACTACATGGAAACTTTTGCCCCTGTAGCAAAACTAAACACGATCAGAGTGCTACTAAGTGTTGCTGTGAACAAAGATTGGGGTCTTCATCAGTTAGACATAAAAATGCCTTTATAAATGGTAAGTTGGAAGAAGAAGTCTACATGAAGATGCCACCTGGGATGGAGCCTAAGCTGAATTGCCAAAAAGTTTGTGTAATCACTAATTTTGTCCCGAAACTTAAACTCGTTTTTGTTTATGTTTTGGGCTTGTATTGGGCTAAAAGAACAAAATAATAAAAATAAAAAAGGACAAAAAAGAAGAAAAATAAAACATTATTATTCTCATTATTATTATTATTATTATTATTATTATTATTATTATTATAACATGAATAGGATAAGTGAACAAACTTAAATAAATAAATGGAGCCCATATATTAATAGTAATAAAAGTCCATTTACAAATCCAAAATAAATACAAAACCCAAGCACAGCCCAAATACAAAACCTTTAAGCCCATTACACAAAAGAAAAACCCTAACGCTTGCTCTTGTTTCTGCACAGCCAACTCCCACCCGTCTGATCTGTTTCAGATCGGACGGTCCAGATCTTGGGATGAACAAAAACCCTATAGCCCATCTCCTCTTAGACCCGCACCGCACTCCTTGGACCGTTAGATGAGGATGACATCGGACGGCCTGGATCAACCCAAAGAACATTCCAGAAGCTCCACGCTCCCCAAACGCGACTGTCCATCTGCCCGACGTGCGCTACGCGCACCTCTTGAGCTTCCACGCGAGCACGCTTCTGCCATCTCCGAGCCCTCTGCCACATGCACGCCCCGGCACTCCCGATCGGGTAAACCCAACATGCAAGACACAAATGCGGGATTTCAGAATACCAAAAACGAACCAAAAACAAAAACGGAAGAGAAAGTCAACCAGACCAAACAACAAAGGGCATCGACAATGGTCAGAAGCAAAAGTAAAAAAAATCCTTGTAATTTTGTTTTTATTTTCTGTCACTTCGGTTATAAAAACCGAATGAAAAACAATGAAAAGAGAGGATTTTTGGGGAATTGGTTTGAATATTCCCTTTTGGGAATTTATTGGGGAAAATAACCCCCAAAGATTGATATTGGGAAAAATACCCCCCCTTTCATGCCATGTAGGACGAATTCGCGTCCTGCAGTACGCGAATTCCTGATACGTTTCAGTGAAAAGGGAATTCGCGTTTTGCAAAACGTGAATTCAGCGATTTATTGCTGCCCCCGCACGAGAAATTCAACATGAAATTGAATTAAAACCAATATAAGATGTTTAGGTAGCAATATTTGTGATCGAATAACGGATTATCGGGGTACCCGATTAAAATTTTTGAACTATAACAGTGTCGTATTGAAACATATCTTTAAGATGGTGTGAAGATACGAGCGTATATAATATCCTAAGATGTGTGAAAATGGCCTAGAAATAGGCAAGTAACAATGTTTTAAAAGGAAACATTATCGTATAGGCATGTTTAAATGCATTTTATGGTGTGTTTCGAAACTTTTTTTGGTTTTTCCTAAGTTTGGAGACAAAGATCTGCAGCTTAATTTTACAGTGGTGCTAAAGTTCTGAGGAAGACGGTGTCCGAAAATGTGAGAAAATTGTGTTAAAAATGCTATCAAAGTAACATTTTTGAAGCAAAAAATGTGTCGATAGGCATGTTTTTTTTTTTTAATTTAAAGGGCCTCGTTAAAAAACCCCTCTAAACCTATGTAGGGGGAAAAGAATGCCCATAAGATTTATTAAATTACCAGATAATAGAAGTTCACAAATCAGAAAAGAGTACACAATGGTTGATCTAGTTAATTCGGGGGCCGGTCCTAAGAGGGCATTTCCTAATATCATGTCCAGTGTTCCCACATTTACTGCACCTCCTAGGTTGTCCGGTCTTTTCTCTCGGAACCATATCTTCGGCACAATGAATCCTCGTTAATGGTGGCCGGCCTTTTTTCTTTCGTCGTAGGGAGGGATCTGGGCATATCTTTGGTTCGTTGCTGATTATACGACGGTCACGTGCATTTCCGATCGGAGGGAACTCGTTTCGGTAAACCTTGAAAACGGTTTCGAGCCTGTAGACCGGATCAATGAGTGTCGTTGCATCAAAATGAACCGATGCACATGCTGCGAAAGCATGCGAACACGGGAACTTGAACGTCTGGAACTCCCCGCAATCGCACGTTTGCTTTTGCAAATCAACCACGTAGGTGTATTGCATTATTCCTTGTAGCGGTTCAGAAAATTGCGTGACCTCAAAGATGTGTTCCCGACGAGAGAAGCACAACGCACCCATCGAGTTAGCATGTGCAATGGACGCTTGGATTTTGTCGGCGAGATCTGGATTAAATATGCGACCAGCTGCCATCCAGTTCATTGCTTGTTTGCCGAGGGTTGCGAAAAGGGTTGCCAATCGGTAATATGTTGCTTTGACAACGGACGTGATAGGTAAATGGCGCGTTCCCTTAAGAGACGAATTGATCGCCTCAGCCAAGTTTGTTGTCATATGGCCGCATCGACGACCCCCGTCATAACATCGCAACCATTTCTCCTTCGGTATCTCCATAAGATAGTTATACCCGAATGGATTCCTCAATTGCAACTCCTCCAACAGCTCTTCCACTTGATTAACTCGGTGTGCGTTGCCTGTTGAATAAGACATGCAAAATAGTTAATTGGTAATAATATGAAATTGGTGGACGTAGAATAACAAAATGAAATGGTTGCATACCCATACGGAGAACCATTATACGTTCATCCTCGTTCTTGAACCTCTGATAGTAGTTTGCTACTATATGCCGCAAACAATATTGGTGATGTATGTATGGGGGTTTCCATGAATCTCCCAAACGTTGAATTGCTCCCCAAATCCCTGCGCCTCTATCTGAAATAATAGCTAGGCCATCTTCACGTGTACGCAAAACCCGACGCATGACATACTTGCGGAGGTTGTAAAGGAAAAACTCCCAAGAAGGTATATTTTCCTTTTCAACAATCGCAAAAGCAACTGGGATACATTTTCTGTTGCCATCCTGGGCAACTGCAATTAGCAATATCTGCGTGTATCTGCCATATAAAAATGTACCGTCGATCTGCAGCATAGGTTTGCAGTGACGGAAAGCTTTTATGCATTGGGGGAACGTCCAGAAAAGGCGATGAAATTCGACCTCCCCTGGTACAACACGATCGTTGTAGTACTTCGGAACAGTCTCCAATTCCACAATTGTCCCTGGATTGTATTCCTGCATAACTTGAAGCCATGATCGCAGATCGTTGTATGATAGCTCCCATTGCCCGTACAGTGTTTCGATGGCTCGATATCTTGCATACCATGCCTTATCGTAATTGGCGGTGTACTTGTAAATGGATTTGATGGCAGCTATACACACTGGCACAGATACACGTGGGTTTGCTTTCACGAGTGGAAGGATTGCATCGGAAAGCACGTGTACATCCAAGTTAGGATGGTCTTGGCTGAGGCTCCCAACGGAGCATGTATGAGGCCCTGTATATCTCGTTATTTTCCACAGGTTATTCAGCCTTTTCAATTGCGACACACGAACCCTCCATTTACATCCTGCAGACTTGTGAGGACACTCTGCAATATATTTCCTAGCCTCGGTCTTCCAAACGGTGGATGTAACTGAGCGCTGAATGTTGTAATGCTTGATGGCAGCCTCCGCGAGCTTTTTTGTCCTGAAGACCATTCCAGCATGTAGCTCAGTCGAACCCACATTCCATTGGTTGAACTGGTCTAATTGTGGATGTTCTGGGAATTCAGTATCGAAGAAGCCATCCATATCCACTGTTGTGAAGTGCGAAGGTGGGTCGTAATATGTTGCGCAACTGGTTGGTCCATGCAGTTGCGTCGAACGAACATCATCGTCCTTATCATCCTCAGAAGAGTTTTCTGCGCTCTCCTCTGATTCCACCAGCTCGTCAATGTCAGATGGTTCAGAAGGAAATAGACCCATCTCGTCACCATCAGGCCCAACCTCTGTACGCGGCTCTTCATCAGAAAGCGCATCATGAAACTGGAAAAGTTCTGCGTCATCATTAACTTGTGCGTGAACAGGTTCTGAAGTCATAACCGGATCGACAGTAGCGGCGGTTAAATGTCTCCCCGCTGAGAACATATCATCCACATTTCGGTGACTTGGGATGTATGTTGAGTGGCGCCCGGTAGAGAAATCATCGAACGGGTTAAACGCGAATTTTAAATTATTGCTCTGCTTTCAGGCTTTACCGGGCTTTAAGCTGACAAATGCATTATGATGAAACCGCGTTTCTAACACACAAATAGGTCCCTGCATGCCTACACCCTGTATAAATAGGTTGTATTTCTGCCTTAGCATCCCATCAAACTTTTTACTTTCCTATCTTCACGAGATTTCTGTATTTCTACCTTTCTGAAAAAGAAAATGGCTCGATATTCAGCTACTGTATTTTTTCGTGGAACATACTTCTACACATCTTTTATTGAAACGATCACAAGAAATGAATTATTTGAGTTGATCTCAAAACGAGTTAAAGAGTCGACCAGCGAAAAAATAGAGGCCTTGCAAGTGAAAGTATCAGTCAATGAGCCCGGCCCCGAGGAACATTATATGCTCACACTGTCAGATAAGAAAGATATGCGAAAGATGTTTCGGGCATACAAACGTGTTGGGGGAACAAACATCGAGCTTAGCGTGAAATTTGATGACGGATCAAGTTCTTCAACAAATGTGGTAGCTGTCCAAGACGAGAATGCGTTAGCTGACGAAGACGAGAATGAGTTAGCTAGTCCAGACGAGAATGACGTGTTCTTAAAAATTTATCAGAGACGGCAGGAGAAAGAACAAATAATTGAGGAACTAAACTTAACGTCTGACATAAGTACCGACTACGATTAGTAATATAATTTTGATTAAGTTATGTAAGTTATTTATCTTGCGTACTTGTATTTTGTGAACTCGGTGCTTTCTATGTTGTGCTTTCAATGTAAGTTTTTAAATATAAAAGTATCAATTAATAATTCCGAATATATAATGTTTTAATTAAGAAAATATAAATCAACATTACTTATTTCGAAAAACATAGAAAAAAATATAACTACTACATATGTCTATGTCCGCCGGTACCACAATTTGGTGGACGTCGAGTACGACCCTGATTGCGTCGACCATGTTGAACCGGAACCTGTTGAGGATCATGATCTGGCTCGTTAACGTCGTCGTCTCCAGAATAGAACAACGACTGTTGAGGTGTGTGCTGAACGAACCTGGGGCCCGAAATATCATAAGGCCGAGCATGAAACGGGTAGGGGGCAGAAGCAGAGGGAACAGTGGAACTCGAAGATCCGCCAGGAAATAACCCGTACGTAGTCGGTACCGAAGATCCACCCATCATTCCCACAATAGGAGTGAAAAAGCCTTCCGTCGGACTCGGGGGCCTCGGATGAATCATCAACTGGGTGGGGCCCTGGGGGCGAATCGGATCGGTAGCTCTAGAGGATGAAGTACCTGCTCCCCTTCGACGTTGTGATCCACCTGCTCCACTCGTACGATGGGTCCGGGGGCGGTTGCGCTGAACAGGCTCAAACACAGATGCTTGTTCCTCCGGAGTGAGGAGATACGGTTTCCCACTACCAAAGAACCATGCAAAGTAATCATTGCTCACCATAGGCTCATCAAACATCCGGTAGTCATTCAGTACCTGCCGCTGAAGCCTATCCTGCCACTGTGCAATCCACTGCACATGTTTCACCGACCAGTTCACCTACCACAAAACATCAACAAAATTATTATTTATAAATTGTGAAGTAAGTATAAATCGATAACTATTAAATCAAATTTAATTATTATACCTCAAGTTTTCCTTGTCGGGTGATCCTATGTAAGTCGTCCAAATTAGGAGGATCTATCGGAATTGTTTGCAGACGACCGAACTGGCGTTGGACGCGATCAACCGGATGCCACTCAACTACAGCGTACCAGATGAGAGGTACCATGGCCGTCCAAGCGGAAACCGTCTCATGCTCAAAATTAGGCAAACATTCATTTATATCCGAATCAGAGTACGGAGTCCACAAAAACTGTAAATTAAATATAGAAATAATTAAAAACAAGTAAACTAAACTATATTCATATTAAACTTCAACTTAATATAAAATTAAAATATTTACCTCATTTGCAGATTTCGTGTCAATTTTTTGCCTAATAGAATGCATCATTGTCGGAATCCCAACATGAGTTAAAGCATGGAACCACCTACATAACATCAAAAAATAATTTTAATATTTAAAAAATATATATTAGAAAAATAACTAATTTATAAATAAAATTTAGTTAAGATTATTTTCCTTACCGCAAACATAGTGGATACGAATAGTCTGCTGGCGCGGACAACTCAGGGCATAAAAATGGCATTCTAAACCACGCCCAAGACTGAAGTAGCAAAAGACATCCTCCGATGTCGTGTCGATCAGCACTCGCAGCCTTGCACAACTCCCTATACAGAAAAGCAAGAACTGCCGAACCCCAACTTAATTTACCAGCCTCTTCAAAATCCCGCAAGTGCCGCAACCACAACATGTGAACCTTGTTGCGAGTTTTGTCGGCCACCAAAATTCCCCCGAGGATCTGTAAGATATAGGCCCGAGCATATGCCTGAAACATAACGAAAAAATATTAAAATATAATAATTTTATAATTTTATTACTACTAATAAAAAAATATTTTTTTACCTTCTTCACATCTTCATTGGCTCCAGCAGGCAAATTAGCGAATTCCGTACGCAACCACTTCAGAGTCACACATCTGCCCTGAAGTTTTTCTGGCTTACCCCCTAACAAGTCCATACATAAGCCCTCCCAATCGTCACTGGCGGCACCAGTGATAGCCTCCCCATCTACAGGCAAGCCAAGAATATGCGACACATCTTCTAATGTGATGGTCGCCTCACCACATGGTAAGTGGAAGGTATGTGTCTCTGGCCTCCACCTCTCCACAAGCGCGTTGATTAAATCAACGTCTAATTTCGCATCTCCTCCATGAATCTTCGCCACATGTCTAAATCCGGCTTCGGCTATGTACTCGGCTAGACGAGGATCCGGGGGCACCCTCATCCGTGTGATATAAACCTTCAATCGACGTTCTTCTCCATTCTACAAATAATTAATGACACACACAAATTAACAATCACATATTATTATATCACAAGTTTTTATAATGTACAATAAAATACTAAACATATTCTAATTTTACTAATTTTTAATCTATAAGTCAATATCAAAGATATATTCGAATTTAACTAATTTTCTTACTCTAAAAATAAATACTATTAACATATTCAAATTTAAATAATTTTCTTAGTCTAAAAATAAAATCTAAAGACATATTTGAATTTAACTAATTTTGTTACTCTAAATATAAAATCTAAAGACATATTCGATTTTAACTAACATTCTTAGTCTAAAAATAAATATTATTAACATATTCGAATTTAACTAATTTTGTTAGTCTAAAAATAATATCTATAGACTTATTCGAATTTAACTAACATTCTTAGTCTAAAAATAAATATTATTAACATATTCGAATTTAACTAATTTTCTTAGTCTAAAAATAATATCTAAAGACATATTCGAATTTAACTAACATTTTTAGTCTAAAAATAAATACTATTAACATATTCGAATTTAACTAATTTTCTTAGTCTAAAAATAATATCTAAAGACATATTTGAATTTAACTAACATTTTTAGTCTAAAAATAAATACTATTAACATATTCGAATTTAACTAATTTTCGAATTCTAAAAATATAATCTAAAGTCATATTCGAATTTAACTAATTTTCTTAGTCTATAAATAAATACTATTAACATATTCGAATTTAACTAATTTTCTTACTCTAAAAATAAATACTATTAACATATTCAAATCATGCCAACAACGCTAAATTAAATTTACATATTCGAATTAGAATAAATAAAAAACTTACATTATTTTGACGATAGTTAGATACGTGGCCTTGTTCTAATCTTAGCAAACCCGCCATCACTTCAAAACCTCTTGAAAACTTTTCAAATGCTCTTCAAAACTTTGGGAGAGAATGAAAATTATCTCCCAACTTCACTGGTTTTATAGAGAAAACGGACGCGGGGGGCATTGAATTCAAACCGAATTCGCGTTCTGCAGAACGCGAATTAAATATAATAAATAGAATTCGCGTCCTGCAGAACGCGAATTCTATTTTCCCAACCGTCCGAATTTATTTCGCAATTTACTGCGATAATTTGGATAAAATCTCGTGGAATTCGCGTTTTGCAAAACGCGAATTCCCTTTTCAACTGAAACGACGCAGTAATTCGCGAATTTATTTCCCAATATTAATCTTTGGGGGTTATTTTCCCCAATAAATTTCCAAAAGGGAATATTCAGACCAATTCCCCGGATTTTTCGGGGGAATTTTCGGGAGAGATTCTAAGATAAAAAAAACCCAAAAAGAATGTTGTAACCATTTTCAAGAAATCAATACAAGAAATTTTTCAGAGATATCTTTTTATTTTACTTTCGTTTTTATTTCGAATTTGTTTTAAAAAAAAGGAGATTTTTACCTTCGGCTTTTGGCATTCTTTGGTGACCGGGGCCTCCGACGACCGTTCCCAACGGTGAGAACATTCCACGGAGTGTGGGGAAGAACATATTGTGAATGGAAGCCGATCTGACGGTTGGTTTCTCGAATCGGCGTTGGAGAAGTTCGACGGACTCCAAACATTTCCGGGGCGTTTAAGGCCACCTCGGGGGTAACCATGCCGATAGGAAGAAAGAGGAGGCCGAGATTTTTCTTGTAGTGGCGTTGCATGTCGGAAAATATCGCCGAAGCAGCCGGAACGCCGGTTTAAGCGACGACGGCGGCTCCAACGGTTGACAGAAAAAGAAAAGGGTAAAAGTAAAAGTGAAATATCCCTAAGAAATATGACGTTAAAAATTGTTTTCATTATTAATTCGGTTGCCTTTCTTTTTTTTACCCATTAATACGCTTATTATTTGCTTATTTTCTTTTTTAAACAAAAAATCCCTTCAATGTTCCCGTTTCCTTTATTATAATCATAGTATATTAATATTTTCCTTTTTAAGATTTTTACCATGTATATAATGATAGTGCCTTACCAACTTAAATCTATAATATGTAGGTAATTAATAATCTTACCCATAGTAATGTATGATACATTAATATTTTGTAGATTCTGCCGCATAACATATATATATATATAATATGCCCACATGTAATATCTAGTCATTATACATTCACATATGTATTGTTATATATTATATAGTTTACGTATAGTATATTATGTGTTTATCTCATGTCTTATATTTTATGCTATTCATTTATCATTGTTTGTTCGTTTTTTTTATTTACTCATGTTGGTTTATGTATATCTATTTATGTTTGATATATCTTTTGTCATATACCATGTTAAGTCACATTTAAAATATAAAAAAATGCGATGTCCTTTTATTCGGAAACGAACGAGGCCAGTACCAGTTGTAGTGGTGGTGGTTCAGGCGTTCGCTCTCGAATATTGGGATTTTTGAAATTTACTCGCGTCTATAACCAAGTCTCGGTTAAAATTGTCACTTTGATTCGTAAAATTCGATTTTAATTAAGCGGTAAAGTTTTGGTACCAATTTTGGGCATGTCGAGGGTGCTAGCCCTTCCTCGCGTGTAACCGACTCCCGAACGCCTTTCGAATCTCTGGTTTCAATTTCCGATGTCCGGTCTACCATTTCAAAGTGGTCGGTGGCGACTCCATCTATTTTTTAAAACCTTTTTCAAATTCCCCTATTTTAAAATATTTTTCTAAAGCCCTCACTTTTAAAGCAATTTTAAAACCCCCTAATATTTTTCCCTCAATTTCCAAAAATCCCTTTTTAACCCATATTTCAACATTTTTAAAATACCCCTCCCTTCTACACATATACACTATACACCTATATATACCTAGTGTTTTTCAAAAAAAATTAGTCGCTAGAGTTTGTAGGCTTGAAAAATCCCTCTATGGCCTTAAACAGTCACCAAGAGCCTGGTTTGACAGGTTCAGTAAAGTTCTCGTGCAGAACAAGTACAAACAGTGTCAAGCAGATCACACATTGTTTGTAAAGGTAACTTCTAATGATAAAAGAGTCATCTTAATTGTTTATGTTGATGACATTGTAATAACAGGGGATGATGAAGATGAAATCAAAAACTTGAAGAGCTTATTGAGCAGGGAATTCGAGACTAAGGACTTAGGACAACTAAGGTATTTTCTTGGTATGGAAGTTGTCAGATCCATTAAAGGCCTAGTGATAAACCAGCGAAAGTATGTATTAGATTTACTCTCTGAAATTGGTATGTTGGGTTGTAAATCAGTTGAAACTCCAATGGTAACTGACCTGAAGTTAAGAGGAGAAGAATTAGGGACTGAAGTTGATAAAAATAAGTTTGGAAGGCTGGTAGGGAAGCTCATCTATTTTTCCCTAACCAGGCCGGATATCTCCTTTCCCGTAAATGTCATTAGCCAACACATGACTAATCTTAGAGAAGGGCACTTAGAAGCTGCATATAGAATTTAGAAGCTCATCTATGTTGGGGTGTTCTAATTGTTTTGTAACTCTAACTACTCTAAGGATAAGAGTCTAATCCTATAGAAAGTCTAGTGTTAGTGAAACTCTTGTATTAAGTCTATAAAAGGGCTTTACCTCTGTAACTATTAAATCATTGAGAATATAATATTACATAGAATAACTCTCTTTCTCTTCTCTGTAAATCTACCTTATTTATTTCTACAAAAGTACATACATAGCACCCATACCGAGTGAAAAGACGACTCCATACCGGGTGGAAAGACACACTACCCATACCGGGTGGAAAAATACAACACCTAAATCGGGTGGAAAGATATGGCACCCTAAATCGGGTGAAAATATACAACGCCCCCAAAATGGGTGAGAGAATGTACAGCGCCCCCAAGTCGCAAGCACAAACCTATACCGCCCCGAGTAAATGTGCATAGTAAAGTAGCAATGTAAAGAAACCTTTTGCCACTCCAAGTAACAACGAAAAGAAAGCGCTCCAAGCAACGATATACAATTTTGGCCGTAAGAAAGCAACGACCCAGCATAACTCAGGCTGTTATTCTCTTCCTGTGAACCGTCTTTTAAAAGTAAGGTACAAAATTCACGAACCACTACGACATGTAAAGTCTCAAAGTTTCTAACTCAAAAATTTGTATCATAAAATTAATGTATATACAATGACCAAGATTACCCTACCTGGGGCAAGAATCCTCATATCCAAAAAAGGATGTGCAAACACACAAGATAATATAACTCGTTACCTACCTATCTTGTAAGTTTGCAATATCGGAAGTATGTTGAGCTCGATGATCATCTTCAACCGATGCTTGCTAAGTGGTGGAGAAGTTAAAGTTTTGGGTGTTTGAGTTGGTGGCAAAAACTAAAAATTAAACGCAAGGATTTAGATTGATTCGGCTTTCTAACCTAAAACCTACATCCATTATCTTGGAACGCCAATGATTTCACAAATTCACTAAGAATTTCGTCCTCTTTTCTCGGATGAGGAGGAAACCGTTACAACGATTAAGCTATCTACTCTTAGCTTAATCAAACACTCTCTTACAAGTGAATTTTAAAGCAAACAAGAAATCTCTCTAATAGTTATGTGTTTTCAACTCTAAGCACTCACCCAAAACCTATACACTTGAGCATACATAAACATTTTAGCTCACAAGTGTTTTGTCTATACAAGAAAATGACAATTAAGCTTAAAGACAATTTGACATCATAATGTTGTTACAATTGAAGCATTAACCTTTAGCAAACAAGAAATCCCTCTAATAGGTATGTGTATTTTTACTGTGGGTCGCTCTTGTGACCCTAATGTGACTTTCTAGGATCCGTTGTAACGCATAGGCGGGTTTAAGGGTTTACAAAGTTGATAATGATTAACCCTAAGAATTGTCTAAGTGAATTTTACTTATTGGGGTTAAAATGTAATTAAGTGTATTTTATGATTTTGGGGCAAAGAAGATTTTTTTCTCTTCACATTCAAGCCTCTAATTAAGGCTTTTAAAAATCTAATCTTAGGGGTTTTATCCAAGCTAAGAATATAAATAAAACGGAAAATGTTAAATTCTTGATGAAATAAATTAAATTAGTGAGATCACAAAGAGAAGACAATATTAGTTTATTTTTACAAAATAAAATAATAAAAATAGAAGGGAATTTAATAATTTTTTAAAAAAAACGTATCCTCCTCTAAATAGAATGAACACGTAATATTCGGACCGGTTTTGTAAAAAGGTAAATTTAAACTTTAATTTTAAAGGAAGTGATAAAATCGTGTTTGATAAATTAAAACTTAAAATTTTAAGGTAAAATGGGTTAATAACCAAATTAGAGGCAATGAAAATTAAAAAAGCCAAGTTTAAAGAATAATAACTAAATTAAAAAAAAAACATAAAAAGTGCGTAAGGATTTTGTAGAATAATAAGATGGGATTTTAATTGATTAGCCCACTTAAACATATGGATATGAGTCCAAAAACACCTTTCACCATCTTTTTCTTAAAAAATTTGGATCAAACAACATTTTAGATAAAGACAAATAAGAGTTCACACGAAAGAACAAAGGACGAAGAACAAAGTGATGCATCACCGTGTCGGCCGCCATCCATCAACGTCGACCACCGTCTAGCGACGGTGGTACACAAAAAAAGCCCCCTTTTTTAATTAATACACTTAAATAAGTATCCTCGAAAACTAAAAAAATCGTGTAAATTATCTCAAACTTTAATCATGTTCAAAATTAATATAATAGATAAATAATAAAAAATGTAAGAACAATATACCTAAATGAAGAACTTTGCTTCTTATATTCTACCAAAATTTTAGTACAAAATTCCTCGCTCTTGTGCAATTTTCGCATTGGGATTGTGTGCGTAGTGAATTACAAAGGATGATGAGTGGTGAAATATAAAAGGGAGTGGTAAAGTGAATGGTTAATATCCTAGTCTGTTGTTGAGTGTGTAAAAGTTCTATTATTTACACCCTTTTTAACCCATATTTCTGCTACATTCAAGCATTAGTTCATTGCATTTAGGTTAGATTACAGCAAAACATCACAAATATATCAAAGGCACAAATTCTACTAAAAATGGTTGTTTTTGCAGGTTGCTGTCATAGCAGACGGAGAGGGCAGGTGCTGGGCAGAGAAGCAGAAGAGCTGAACTGGACAAGCAGACAAAGAGGACGATGCTGCCATGGTGCTGCCGTGACAGCAGAGGACGACAGCAGGTTTGTGGAGAAAAAGCAAAGTGGACCTCGACAGATAGAGAAAATTCAGCCCGTCTGTCGTGTGAAAACCATATATTTTTCCAAGCCCCGGATCAAAAGATATGTCAAGCCCAAAGCTCAAGGAGAGAAAATCCCAAGAAACAAGGAAGACGGCTGGAAAGTAGATTCCTTGAAGATTTAGTCTTTATTAGGATCATACTTTTAATTAAAGTTGTAATCCTTGTTAACTTAGATAACTTGAGCCCAAAGCTTATATAAGAGCATGTATTTTAACCTAGGGCACATCGAATTCCCCATAACCGATAACCAAAACCCCTAGCCGTTTTCCCGCCGCCGACATGTTCTAAATTCCCCCTAGGGCCACGGGTTGATTTGTAAAGTAGTTGCAAGGGTTGTTTTGTTTTAGGAATTTTCAGTTCAAAAAAATAAACTTCAAGTTCTCTTATTTTGGTTATTAATATCTTGCAAGAGCATCGGGAGAGCATTGTGAGGTTATCTATTTACTTAGCATCGGGAGAGTTGAATATACGAAAGAAATAAGAGCAAGTTCTCTAGTTTATAGTTGAACTATCTCGTGCCTAGGGATAAGGCGAGGTTAAGTGGCTAAAGAAGAATTCATACACATCGGTGTTCATCCTTCGATTCACGCTGGGAGGTATCATCAAGACGTGATCATCGACAGACTTGGACCTAGGGATAGGCCAAGGCAGATCTGGGATTCTTGCCAAACTTGAAAGTACTGAGTTGAGCGTTTGCTGCCGCAACGATCAACGGACTGTTGCCGCGACAGGTGCTGCCGCGACGGGTGACGGCGACAGAATTGGATTTCCTAAACGCTGCAATACATGCACTACTGAGCAATTCAATACCAGCTCATTCTCTCTATCTTGATATTTTTAGTCTTTTATTTACGTTTACTTTATTATTTTCGTGACAACTCTCAAATATTTCCTTTACTTTCGTGCAGTGAATTAAGGTGAAGCTATTAGCCCAATCTCTGTGGAGACGATATCTGATACTTCGTATCACTTTACTACTTGCGTCGTGTACACTTGCACTACCATTGCGATAGACTATTTTACACGCAACATCTGTGTTACAAAGGGGGTTTATATAGGTTTTTCACTACCTAAAATACATGGAAGATTGGAATAATAATTCCAATTTCGAGTAATAATATTACCCAAATTTCTTGATTTGATTCCAGCTTTCCTTCTTCAATTGATTCTTGCTTGACTATGCCACTTCTTCCTTTTTTTATTCAAATCTGAAGATATTTGAGACTGATTTATTCCCATTGAAATCACCCCCCCCATGTTCATCTTTCCTTTTCAGTTCAATTCTCCTGAAATAATGTAGTTCCCCTTTTTACTTGATTCAGTCCACCTTTCTTTCATTTTGTGAGAAAAAAAATCAGTGTCAACAACCTTTTGCAACTAACCTAGCTTTTTATCTTTCAAGAGAACTATCTTATTTAAGTTTTGTTTTAAAAACCCGTTTACAACCTATAGTTTGTTTACCATGAGGAAGAGAAACTAGATTCCTTCTATGATTTCTTTCTAAGACTGTAATTTTCTCATGTATAGCATTGTTGCTTGTTTTAAGTGCACGCAAATGGTGTCAGTGTACACGTCGCAAGTAATAAAGTGATAAGTATCAAGTATCGTCTCCACAAGGATTGGTTTGGGCCACTTTACTTAAGTTATTACAATGTAAAAGAAATAATATTGAAGGTGATAAATATCAAACAAAATAAACTAAATAGAATAAAGTAAATATAAAAGAGTAATTGATTTAAGAGAGTAGGCCAGGTTATCGTGAGTCATGCTATGATGATTGAATGGACCGTTGTGGTAATTGATTGCAAGCGTAGCTCAATCGCCTTAAACAAATAGCATCAGTCGAATTGCATGTGCAATTGTCATTGCATGGGCTACTAGGAATGGTGCGACTGCCTGGGCAACTGGGCGACTTGCTTCAAAGCTCGGCAGAGCGTTCTTCAATGTCTTCTTGTTATTCCTAACCCGAAGAACTAGTCAATTGTGCACGCCTTGGTGATACATCAATGCGTTAACCTTGGGTGAACAACAATCAATCTTACGCGCTTCTCTTAGCCGTTGAAATCCAAATCTTATCCCTAAGTTGGATTAACCTCCATTAATGTCTTGTTGAATGAAGATCATGTTCATTCATTTCTTGAATCTAATTCTCTCAATATTAGATAAATGGATGAATTCACGAGACCATATTCCAATTCACTCGCAAACAAAATTAAGAACCAAGAATGAACAAACTTTGAATTAAAATTGCAAACTCAACTACTTAAACAAATTCAATTGTTCTCACAATCACAAAAACGCAATAATTCAAGCCAAATAAAATTAGTTCATGGTTGGGTTTGAAAGATATACAAAGAATAATCTCCCTAGCATGAATCTAATCAAACAAAGAGGAAGAAGAAGAAGTTAACGCACAACCCCTTGATTTTTCTCTCTCAATCAAACTCCCCCTTTAAAGTAGGCAGCTAGGTCTTATATTTATAAGAGATGACTAGTCAAAGTCTTTCTTGAGGAGGAAGTTAAGTTGGAATTAAATAGAATAAAAGAAATAGATCTCTTTTATTATATATTTATTCCTCCAAAAACTTCTCCTAAAACTCTTGGAATTTAATCTCCCTTTGACATCTTCATGGAACTTCAACTCTTTTAGGATTTATCCTTGCTTTTCATGATTATCTTGAATTAAATGGATTTATCTTTCAAGAAATCGGCAGCAACTTCATCTTATCCTCAATTGCTTCGGCAATCTCCGACTTGCCTGGGCAATCAATCTTGCACACATAAAAACGCACATCAAGAGTACCTTTTTTCACAAAAATCGACCAAATTATGAAATCAATCATGACGTTGAAGAAAATTATGAATTAATGCATGAATGGCTAGTTATGCAACTAATATGAGCTTAATTCTAACAATATTATGAATAAAAAAAAGTAATAAAAATAGTACTTTTAAACACTTAACAAGCATTTTTCTAACAATAATGTAAAATAGCTTATTTATATGTCTTAGGTTATGCTAAAATTTTAACATTATTAATATAAGATTGATATTAAGGAGAAATGTGTTGGTAAGATAAAATCCGAGCAATAGTATGAGGTGCAGCCCTTGATCCAAATAGAGTAACATAAATTTTTTTGGATCTTTGGATCTTCCATAAGAAATTATTATCATATATGGGTAGAACAATATCATTTAAGGAATTAGATTTGGATTTTTGGAAGGAGAAAATATGTTTTGAAAAATTAAAATCTTGAGACACAAAAACATTTTGGGTTTCTAAATCAAATAATATATATCCTTTCAAATTTCTTGAAAATCCAAGAAAAACACATCTAATAACTCGAGGATGTATTTTAGTTTTTAGTTTAGGTAAAACAGAAACATATGCAAGACAAAAAAATTTGAAATTATAAATTTTTAGTTTTTTTTCTTTTTGAAAATGTGTTTTATTCTGTAAAACGGGAGTAGATGTAATATTAATCAAAGAGACGGAATGTAAAACACAATCTATCCAAAATGACAGGGGTAAATGAGCTTGAATTTGTAATGTTCTAGCAACAGTTAGCAAATATTCATGCTTTCTCTCAACTATATTATTCTGTTGTGGAGTGTGTGTGCAAGAATTTTGATGTATTATTCCTTTGGACTTAGAAAAAAATCATCATATTAAACTCTTTAGCATTGTCGGTTTAAATACATTTATTTTTTTTTTAAAATGAGTTTCTACTATTTGGTAAATATCAGTTATCAAGCTTTTAACTATTTGGTAAAAATCAATTATTAAGCTTCTAACTTGCTCTTGATAGGAAGGGGACCCTATACATTTATGTGAATAAGGTCAAAAACATACTAAAAAATAGAAGCACTAAAAGAAAAAAGATAAGCGTCTTTGTTGAGCTAAGTGACAAACGTCACAATAAAAAATAATGCCAGATGGAATTTCAGAATTTAAATGAGCAAAATGTTTCATACTTTTGTTTGGAAGGATGTCATAATCTAATATGTCAAACATTTAAAGCATCAACATTAGCAAATTTACAGAGAGCAATTATAGTTTCTTCAACAGAAACTCTAATTTCAAGTTGATAGAGTCCATATAATTCTTTAGCTATACCAATTATCTTTCATGACCTGACATCTTGTATACAACAAAACCTGAAGAAAAAATATTTCTTTTGTTACTTGAGAGGCAGAAATCATATTGAGATTAAAATATGGTATGTGAAGGACATTAGATAATACAATAGTAGGATTGATTTGCACAGTTCTTATATAAAATAATTTAACCATTTCATTATTAGGCAGTTTTACAAATTTATTATAAGCTACACTAAAATCTGTAAATGAATCTAAAAAAATTCCTATATGATATGTTGCTCGTAAATCAATGATCGAAAGAGAAAACAATATTTGAGAAATAAAACAATTAAAAGCATTATCTAATTCTTCAGTGGATGTGGAATCAAAAGTAGAAGCAAGCATATTAACTTTTGACTACTGAATAGGAGTTAGAATTGAAGCAAAATTGTTTCTCTTGCAGCATATGCATCAAATTATCATAGGGTAACAAGTTGTGTATCATATTGTTCCTTTTACTGTTCAATAAAAATTTGACAAAAAAACTCATGATTTGGAACATCTTCACTATATGAAGAACCAACCCGGTTAAATTTACTAGTCTGATTTCTATGCTTATAACCAGGTGGGAAGCTGTGTTTTCTATAACACTTGTCAATAGAATGACCATATAGACCACAGTAAACATACACTAATATTTTATTTCCAGAATTATTAAAGAATTTTTTAGCAAACTTATTATTATTATTATCTTGTCAAGCAACATTTTGATCCACTCTTTTCTCTATACCTATCAACCATCAGGACATTAGAATCACTAGCAAAACAGAGTATATAGTTCTTTCGTGTTGAATAATAATGATAAAAATCTCATCTGTAGTAGGCAGCGGTTTCATCATCAATCTTTGAGATTTAGGGGGAGACAAATTCTAATTTAATCCCCAAATAAACCTAAGAGAAAAAATCTGATTTTCTATATTTTGCAACAAAATAAGTATAAGAGGACAACAACTTAAGATTACAGATTTCATCCCAAATTATCTTTAATTGAGTATAAAATATTGTGACCAAAAGAGTACCTTGTTGTAAAGAATAGAAATCATGTAGTAAATCTGATACACGAACAAGATCTCCTTGATTGAAGCGATCAAAAAAATTTGTCCACAACTCGTACGCACAGTCAATCCATATGACACTTTGAGCTATTTCAGGGTGAATTGCACGTTGAAGCCACAAGAGAACCAAATTATTACACTTACCATGCTTGAAATTTCGGATCGCCTTCTCAAGGTTCTTTAATCGGTTCATCCACAAATCAAAATTTATTTTTAAATATCAACGACATCTTCATTGAGCGAGCCCAGTCGTGATAATTGTTTCTGATGAGCAAAGTGAAAGTGAGAATTAAGGCTGGGTTTTTATTGGTATGAATATATTATTCATCGGATGGGTCATCAACCTTGAAAACCTTATTTAATTCAAAGAATCGAGAATTTGAAAAATTTTCTGATACCATGTTGGGTTTTAATTTCGAGAATATTATAAAGGAAGAAAACAATGAGACTTTTCTTATTTCAATTATGACAAGTAAAGGTATATATACAACTAAATAAAATAAAGAAAAAAGTACTAATAATCTAACTAATTAACCTCTACAAACTAATCCTAACGGCTAATATTAAAACATTAATATACTATACATTACATAATCTGGTAGTTCATCTTAGAAGATTCAAGTTCAATTGTTTTGTTTACAAAATGTATGTTTTGTTCAAGGGTTAAAAACATATATGAACAGATACTACCTATTAGACTATTAATAAAATATGTAAATTACTAATTGAAAATATATAATAAAAAATATGTCTAAATTTCAATCACAGAAAACCTAAATTTAATTCAAATAAAATTCTAAAATTCATTTCAAATAAAATTCTAAATAAACATTGTATACTTCAAACAACCATATATTTTTCCTTTACTCCAAGGATTATTGGAACTACAAATTAATGACTTCAATTGCAATACCAATAAACAATTCTTGAACCGAAATAAGATAGCGATTTTGAACTTCCACCACTCGACATCTTAAAATAATTTACAGACATTATCAAAACAATAACCACAAAACATATTAGTATTGATTTTTAAACATCTAACAAATCAATATTATATATCATTCTCACGTTTAAAAAAATCAAACAATAATCAAATATTATATTAGACTTTGTACTTAATATTCTCGCTTATGTTAACTTCTCTGCAATGTTATTCCTCCTAAATATACCTATAAAAATAAAAACTGAAAACATTGTTTATAACCAGTAAAAGACTACATATTTCACTTTTTTTCTTTGAACTTTTTTTCTTCTGTACTGAAATTGATATAAATATTAGATAGTTGATTTGTGATTTTAGTATTTTTTGTATTTCAAAATCGATTTGAGGTTTCATAATTTTTTAAAGAAATTACGAGTGAAAATCCTTTCAAGTTCTAAGAACCTAAATCGATTATGGATGAACTGAAAAAGAAAATAAGAAAAGATTTAAGTTTCATTGATGTCTTCCATATGAGAAATTCACCGACAGGGAAAAAGGTTTTGGAGGTTCATGATAGTTTATAACCTTTTTTACTTTACTTTAATTATAATGTAATTATTTTAAAATTTTAAATTAAATTTCGCCTCAATTATTTGAAATGTTGTGTCATTGTATTTAAAGAGTATTTTTTTAACAGAATTAATAGATGGATTTAAAATAATAATATTATGATAGTTTAGGGGCTTACCTAAGTATTTGAAGCACAAAAAAGACATAGTTTGAAGGCTGTTTTTTTAAGCCATCTTAAAAGAACTGAAAAATATAGGAGTATAATTTAATCAAAGCCGCCGCCATCTGTATGGCCCTGATATCAAAAGCTCAAATAATTAAAACAATAATGGAGCGAATAAGACGAGGCTTTTCAATCCAAACGTTGCACACGTTTTGCTTCTATTTCCAATGTTATATGAATTATCGAAGTTGGTTCACACCAATCATTTTATTGTCTCATTTCCAATCATTATTTTGGCAAGATTTAGCTCAAGAAACTGCCACTTCTTGCCTTGCCTCTTTACATTTCCAGGTAACCACCTCCCCGGGATGGACCAAGGGGTTAGAGGCGGCCGTCTCCTTTGAAATTTAAAATTCGTATATAAATTTAAAATTTTTATAAATTTTTTATGTATTTTATATTGAAAATATATTTTGTCCCTGACCCAATATAAATTTCTGCATCCGTCCCTAACCTCCCCTCACTCATAGAAAATATTACAATGGAGAAAACTTAGAGCTGTTAATATGTTACAAAAATGCTAGTTACTGCAATATTACTAAGCTTCTCAGCAGAATCCATCAATGGTGTTCCTTCTTCTGCTCACTGTCCTTACCGATAGCAATGCCGACTAATCGGCACGGTTTGGCCTCTTCCAGCATTTGAACCACGCTTCTCATGGTGGGTCTTAGGGCAGGCAATGTGGTGGTGCATAGGATGCCGATCCTCAACACCTTCACCGCACCCTCTTTCAATCCATCAGGAATCCTTGGATCAACAATGCTTAAAACACTCTCTTTGCTCTGTATTTTGCTGCAAATCCAACTTACAATGTCCTTATTTTCTCCATATTCAGGATCTATTGCCCTTTTTCCACTCACTAACTCCATTAATACCACCCCAAAGCTATACACGTCACTCTTCTCATTCACTTTGTAGGTGTAACCATATTCTGCAAAATTCATATTATTATAGTAATTTACTTGATACTCATATTGGAAAGTGAAGCATGGGAATTAACTTACCAGGAGCTATGTATCCATGGGTGCCTGCAATGACATGGGTGGAGTCTTTCCCACTATTGGCTTGAACAATCTTGGCGAGTCCGAAATCCGAAATCCTTGGCTTCAAATACTCATCTAACAATATGTTACTAGATTTTACGTCCCGGTGGATCACCGGCTTTCCACACCCGTGATGTAGGTACTCAAGTCCCTTAGCTGCTCCAACTGCAATCTCATACCTTGTATCCCAATCAAGCTCCATTTTCTGACTAGTATGCAACCGATCCCATAAGCTGCCGTTTGGCAGGTATTCATACACCAACAAGCTGGAGTCTTCACTGGTAATGCTGCAGTAAAGCTTCACCACATTGACATGTCTTATCGAGCTCAATGTCTGCACCTCGGCATCAAATTCTTTTGCCTTACCCTCACGTTTCCTTAGGATCGGAGCGGTACTACTCTGGCCTCTTCGGCCATTAGACTCTGTGTTCCATATGTGCTTCACAGCGAGTTCAACACCATTAGAAAGCATCACTTTGTATACGTTCCCGGACCCTCCTTTTCCAATCAGATTCTCTTGTTTGATGGAATCAAGGATTTCATCTTCAGTGAAAGTTAACACATGGAAAGACTTAAGATCCCATGATTCTTCCTTCAATGAACGATCACCATCTCTTCTTTCAGTCCTCTTTAAATACAAGAAACATCCAAGCGAAGCAAGCAAGACCATTGCACCAAGCGCAAGACAAACTATAAGCACACGGACATCTTTAGACATGCCTGAATCCGGTCGACATCGCTTGAAAGATCGGAGTTCGACAGTTGAACTACAAAGGCCAGGGTTTCCCACCAAGCTACCATTATAAGCTTCAATGGAGAGAGTCTGTGGTATAGGACCAGTTAACTGATTATAAGACAAATCAAAAAGGTTCAGCTTGAGAGTTGATAAGCTGTCTGGGATTTTCCCAGAAAGTTCATTTCGAGACAAATTCAAAGAGTTCAATGTCGCCAAAGACCCTAAACATGATGGGATTTTCCCAGAAAGTGAATTACCGGCCATTTTTATGTCACTTATGGAAACACCAGAACATAATGAATCTGGTATGGAACCAGATAACATGTTGTTGTGAAATTTAAGGACGTTCAATCTTTTCAGTTCCCCAATTCCATGTGGAATTTTCCCTGAAAATTTATTGTCATTAAGCTCGATTTTAACCAAAGATGTAGCTTCTGAAATCTCCTCAGGCAACTCACCTGATAATCGATTGTATCCTACGGAAAGTATCCCCATCTCCCTTGCATTCTTTATATCAGACGTAATTGGCCCTTCAAATCGATTGTAAGCAATGTCAACTATATCCACTACCGGTAATCCCCATATTCCCGCCGGAACTACACCAGAAAGCGAGTTGTTATTGACTCTAAACCTCTTTAAAGTTGTACAATTTCCATATGTCGCCGGAATTTCGCCCGTGAGCCTGTTCTGAACCATAAGGACACCTCTCATGGTTCCTTTGTTGCACATGTTTGGAGGAATTGGGCCAGTCAGGAGATTCTCCGACACATCGATGTAGTCGAAATTAGACCAAGAACCAAGCTTTTGAGGCAAAGGACCAGTCAACATGTTGTCGTAGAGAGACAGATTCACCAGCTTTCTGAATTCACCCAACTCAGATGGTATTTCACCATTAAACATGTTCTTAAAGAGTTGAAGGCTTACCAAGTTGTTCAAGTACCCCACTTCTGAGATATCTCCTTCAAGATTGTTGGCCGAGGCATCGAAATTCTCTAGCTTTGTAAGATTTCTTAACCCGACAGGAAGTTTTCCGGTCAGATTATTGTAATAAAGCTCAAGCTGCCATAGTTTGTGAAGATTTGAAATCTCCATTGGGATTTCTCCAGATAAGTGATTGTGCTCAAGCTCTAAATTTACAAGCTCGGTGAGGCCTCCAATGGCGGGAGGAATCTTCCCTTCAATGCTACAATTGGCCAAATAAAGCCAACTCAGTTTCTTTAGCTTCAGAATCTGATTTGGAAACGGGGATCGATCCAGAGGGTTGTCTCCAAGACTCAGAGCAGTAAGGTTGGTCATTTTTTCAAGCATTTTCCATGGGAAAACACGGGAGAATCCGCTGTTATTCAAATGGAGGGACTTCAATTGGGTGAGGGAAGATATATCTGGGAACGAACCAGCGAAAACATTGTTCCCAAGATCCAAATACTCAAGCTTTACACAATTATTCAACTCTTCACTGATTGGACCGTAGAGTGAATTGAAACCCAAAGAGAGTTTTTGTAAGGATTGAAGCTGGCATATTGAATCCAAAGGAAGAACACCGGTTAGCTTCTGGTTTGAAAGCTCGATTTCCTTAACGAACCCTCCATCGTTGCAAGTGATGCCATTGAAGCTGCAAATGGAATTGGCTCCCCCCCATGAATCGAGAACACCGGTGGTGGATTTATTAAGAGCGGATTTTAGATTCAGCAGCAAATGGAGTTCATCGGATTTCACAGGAAAGGGTAAGGAAAAACAGAACAGGAGACAGAAACAGAGAAATATTTGATGGTAACCACGTGTGTATGACATGTCGGAGGATTGAAACCAGACGAGACCGGAGTGGGGTTTTCTTGAAATGGTTTAGAGGAAGAAGAAGAACGGTGGACTCAAAGTAGTGACATCATGAACATAAAAACAGAGAGAGTGAAGAACAAGGTTTGTAATGAAAGAGAGACAAAAGAGACGGGGTTATCTCAAAAGCTGTGGATTAAATTGGTGTCCCTACGTGAGTCCTAAGAACTAACAAGCCGCCATAGCCATAGGGTTAAAACTTGATTTATATTTACACTGTATATGAATAAAGTAAAATAAGTTGATCCCAAATGAGCATGAAAGAGAACAAAATTAGTATCTTTTGAATGCACGTCTACCTTACGTTGGCTGATGCATTTTCATTTTAGGATCCGAGATCCGGCTGTGAATAGAGTGACTTGGGGTCATAGGTGTAAACGAGTCAAGTCAAGGTTGAGTAGCGTGAAACTCAACTCAGTTCATTAAAATTTTGAGTCGTAATTGAGCTTGAGTAATTTTTAACAGCCCGAATAATCTAGTTTGACTTGTTAAGAACTCGAGTCGAGTTTGAGCTTGAGTCGAGTATTCGCCGAGCATTAACCGAGTCAGACTCGAGTAGCTCGCGATCTTTCTCGTCCATTTAAAGCCTTGTTAGAAGAAAAAAAAACTTTGACACGCAAGTTTAGGGTGTTAGTTTATGGTTTAGAGGCTTATGTTTGTAGTTTATGTTTTAGTATTTTAGGTTAAGAATTTAGATTTTAAATTTAAAAAATTAGTATATTATATTTTCGAGTAGCTTGCGAGTTTTTCGAGTCGGGTATCAAGTAATTCGACTCGAATCGTTAAGAACTCAAGTCGAATTTATACTCGAGTCGAATCTAATCAAATCGACTGTTGATCAAAATTTAATCGAGTTAAATTTTAACCGAGTTGAGCTCGAATAGTTCGAGATTTATCTTGTCTCATTTATTGCCTTACTTATCATAATTTCAAGAAGCCGCCGGCGTTGACTTCTCTGTATAGTATTATTTTAGAAAAAGGGATTATTTTATTTTATTGCATTTAAAATAAATTAATAACGGTGTAGAAAAAAGCAGGTGGATAACATTAGCGGGGCGGGGATATTACTATTAGAGACGCGTGAGGGAAGGTCGTGGTCAATAATATCTGGATGAGTGTCCTTGAATTGGAGATGACAAAGACCAGAGAAGGTCAACATTCATTGAATCCAATCTGTTCAAGTCTTTCAGCCTTTAGCTGATTCATGGGCAATCTTGTAACATGACTTTTTAATATTTTGGCAGTGAGTGTGGATCATTTCTATGAAAAGATTGTTCACAACTAGGGGACTAACCTTGGGTAGGTCTGAGTTACAACATCAATCGAAAATATTATAAAACATAAAAATATTTAAAGATAAATTTTGATATTTACAAAAAACTTAAAATGTTATTAGAAATAATAAGTATCGATACTCAAAGTTAAGTCTCTATATGTAATCACTAACCTAAAATATTATAGATAAGTATAACATTTTCGATTTTAAATTATGTGTCTTATAACACTTTCGATTTGTGTCGCACTGCGACCATGCCTTATGTTAGACTCGCCCGCTAACCCTTGGTTGGATTTATGAGCCATTCACTGCTCTTCCCATAGTGGAACTATACTTTTTACTTTTACACGTGGTAGCAATTAGGGGTGTTCAAAAATATCTGGCCCGATTACCCAAACATAAAATATCGGGTAATTACCTGAATTTTATTTACTCGGGTCGAGCTCGAGCCGCAAGAATGTCCCTTATTAGGTACCCAGTGACCCGATGACCCGGTTAGAGTTTTAAATATATTTTATATTTTTATTAAATATATATATTTATTTATAAAATTATTAAAAATTTAAGATATATTTTAGAGACATTGTTTAAGATTTGAATTGACGCATTATTATTATTATTATTATTATTATTATTATTATTATTAGCTTTAATGTGTATTCTAAAATTGTTTGAGTTTGATAATTTGAATCTTAAACTCTATGCTTGGATTATATAATTCGAACTTTTATTATGTGTGATCTTATTTTATAAAATTAAATGATTTAAAAAAATTGTAAAAAATGTCTGGATACTCAGGTTTTGCGGATATCCGAATAGCGGGTACCCGGTTAAAGTGGATCGAGAACGGGCCGAAAAAAGTAATACCCAAAAGTCTGAGTACCCGGTACTTCAAGTACTCGGTACTTCGAGTACCCGAAAATGAACACCCCTAGTAGTAATAGTATAAGCTTAGAATAGAAAACAAATATTTTTCATCATTTTCTTGGGCCAGTTTGATATTATTTGTAAAAGGTCTGGTGAGAAAATAAATTTAAAAAGTGTTTTTTGAAAAAAGTTTTAAAATTATTTGATTTAAAATATGAGTGTTTGATATTGTTAAAGGTGGATATATTATCAAGTTGAGTAAAAAAATTGATTTAGTCGAGCTGATGAGTCATATTTTTTAATTCAAACTTTATTTTAAAATTTTCGAGTCGAGGTGTTCGATTTTTTTTTTCAAAATTAATTGTAATCATTTATAATGTTATAGTAATAATTATTTTCAATTTAAACAATTTTTTTATAACCATATACAATACACATATCTTTCTTCATATATCAATTACGAAGAATTGAGAGTCTCAACTTGAACTTGAAAATTGATCTGCTAATTACTAAAAATTCTAAGTTATTCGACTTTCCATTTTATAACTCAAACTTTATTTCAATTTTTTTAAAAATGAGTTTATGATTACGAGTCAGGTCAAGACAAGTCTAGCATTTTCGCATCGAGTCGAATAATTCAATTTTTCAAGTCGAGCTTTGCACACTCTTAGATATAGTTGTCAAAAGTGCTTTTAACTATACAAAATGCCTATTTTAGACATTATTTTTAGAGATATAAAAAATGATGATAGAATAAATAAATAATTTTATTTAAAATACTTTTAAAAAATTATAAATTTTATTTTTTAAAAATACTTTTCAAACTCAACTAAAAAAAAATTGACATAAGAAACTAGGTATTCCGTATTACTTTTGACGCTAAAAATATACTTTTGAAAAGAATATCAAAACGGGGATCGAGTCTTTTATTATCTTCTTATATAAATAATTTTTAATTAGTTAGCCCATGATTTTTAGGGTCGCAAACAAACTAATAATGTAGAAAATCACGGGCCGCTTGGCCGTTGTTGAGGATTTAGTGTAATGCTTAATTCAATAATAAGCTTTACTCTTTATCTGAGTTAAGCATTTAAATTATTTTTATAACTTTAAAAAATTATTCAATAAATATTTTTAAGTTATTTTCAAAATTATTAGAAATAATAAATTTAAGAATATAAAACATAATATCTTATAACCTTTATTGGAAAATCTCCATTGATGCAAGAAAGATATTACAAAATTGAGTAGTTGTCAAAAAATAAAAGAAGATGAATTTTTTTTTGCAAGGAAGACGATGTAACTATTTTTATTAAGGGGAATTACACCAGTTTCAGTGATACGAGCTTCGTTAAAAAATTTTCATAAACTTAAGTAAAAGAAAAAGATTACTACGTATCACTGATGAGCTAAACATACATGAACATAAATACTTTAACACAAGACCAAAGATACTTATCCTGAAGACGGAATTGACATAAGTAACACACACCATGTCACCAACCACAATCATTTTTCACATAGAATTGCGCTCTTCTGACCTACGTGTTGTTGTATTAATTGCCTCTAAAAACTGATTCCACAAGTCCAACTCTTAATAAAAAAGCCTACAACGCAATTGAATATTCCATATCCATCCATTGTTAGTTTTAGACCCAAATTCAATTACCTTACATTCTTTCAGTACGACTAATGCATAGATGCGAGGAAACGAGGACTTCAATGTTGTATCGCCAACTCCACGAAACATGCCTGCGATTCCTCTATTTCGACAGCAAGCAGTGTTGATCCAGACCATACTTGTGGTCCACAACTTTTCTCCACAATTTACCCTGCTCAAAGTTATACCTCCAACTCCACTTGTTCAACAATGTTATGTTCCGAAGCTTGATATCAAAGAACCTGAAGCCTCCTAATGACTTAGGCTTCACAACATTATCTCATCCCACCCAGTGAATGGATCTTTCTTTAGATAAACCCCATAAGAAACTTGCAACCAATTTGTTAATTTTTTTAGCAACTGAGGACGACATCTGAAAAATTGACATAAAATACACAGATAAGTTACTTAGCACATATTTTATCAAATTTAATCTACCTACAAACAAAAGAAGCTCCTCTTTCCATCATTCTAATCTTTTTTAAACCTTGTTAAAAACAGACTGTCACAAAGCGCTAAAATTTTGAATGTGACCTAGCAAAAGGCCTAGATAGTATGTTGGAAATGAATCCACGCCACACTTGATTGAACCAGCCCATTTGTTTAACAAACTATCATCCACATTTAGGCCGTAGAGTTTAGCTTTCCTTAGATTCAGACTTAATCCTGATGTTAGTTCAAACACACAGAGGACTCTCTTGATATTTTGAACGTATTCTGCCTTCGCTTCCAGGAATAGAACGAGATCATCAACAAACCCACAGGCACCCCTTTTATCGCTTCAATTTTGAAAGCTTTGTGAATAAGAACACTTAGTGCTTCACCAATTAGGTTAAACAAAAAGGGTGGAAGCGGGCACCCTTAAGGAAGCCCTTGCTTAATATTGGACCTATCGGATGGGGAACCATTGACCAGCACAGATATTGAAGCTGTTGACAGACACAGTTGAATCCATTTTCTCCACAACGGCCCAAAGCTCATACTACGTTGGATGAAATCTAAAAAAACTAGTCAACCATATCATACGCCTTCCTGAAATCTGCCTTGAACATCATTGCCTTGCACTTGTTGTTCTTTAAAGAAGATGAATAAAAATAGTAAAAGTAAAGAACGAGAGATTGGAAAAAGTTTTGGAATTAATCAAATGTAGACTACAAATCAACTGATTTGGGCCAGTGCCATTCCATGATTTCTATAGCTTATATAACCAACCTTAATAGACTGAAAATTAGTTTATCTATCTATTAAGATAATTTGGGCCAATAACAAAATTATTTTGAACTAATTGTTCGAGATATATTAGTAACTTCCTCTTTCTCCTCGTCTGTCTCTTCCTCATTCTTCTTCTTCAATATTCACTTTATTTTCCCTACTTCTTTCTAAACATGTCGAACAAACCATAATATCAAGTATCTTTGTACTGGAACATAATTCACATACAATTGTTTTCTCAAAAGTCTTTCTCTAAAAAAATGTAAATCAAGTTTCACATGATTGATTTTTGCATGCAAAACTGGTTAGCAATGCATGAATCCACATCATTTTTGAAGTAAGGAATGCATGAACCCACATCACTTCTGAAGTTGCATCAACTAAGTTGTAATACTCAGCTTCTACAGTCAATTTTGAGACATATTTTTGCCTTTTGGAGCTCCAAGAAAATAATTTGCTCATAAAAAATGCAATAACCAGGTATTAAACTTTTATCATCTACATCATTCCCCCAATCAACATAAAAAAGACAGAAGTTCAACTTAGGTATTCTGAGTAACAAAATAGATTCCATAATCAGATGTACCCTGTAAATAATACGAGATTCTTTTAACTGTAGACCAATGAGCATATTTGTGTTCTTGCATAAATTGAGCCACCTTATTAACAACATAAGAAATATCTGGTCTTACATGATAGATGTAAAAGAGTGCACCAACTACACTTCGATATTGTTTACCACTAGCAATCATTATCAGCATCTTTACTAAGCCTAAGAGACAGAGTCATCTTTTCAACAAAAAAGAGACAAAGTATATGAGCATCAACAACCTTAGTACTCCTCATATTTTGCTTATCTAATACTTCATCAATAAATTTCTTTTGGCTTAAAAACATATCTTTAGTTGTACGTGTGGCTTTAATTTTTAGAAAGTAATAAATTTGACAAAGACCTTTAAAGAAGAACTTGCCATGCAAAAATCGAATAGCTATAGTTATATAGTCCTTAGAAGCACCAATTACTAAAATGTCATCAACATACTGCTATACAGGTAGTGCGAGAGATTTTTCTTGTTGATGTACAAGGAAGAATTTGCACTGCAATAGTAGAAAGAAAGGCTGCAAAAAAACTCCTTTAACTTATTAAACTAGTTGCGAGGAGCCTGCCAAAGACTATACAATGACTTTTTCAATTTACAAACTCGAACAGAACCATCTTCATTTTTTGCTCAATATCAACGAGCTACTTCATATAGACATCATCCACTATATCACACTTTAGAAAGGTATTGTTGGCATTTACTTGGTGTACCTTCCAATTGTATGTTACTACTAAGGAGAAAAGTATGTTGATAGTGAAGAATCTATTTACAGGGATGAAAGTCTCTCCAAAATCATATCCAAAATTTAAGAATAGCCGTTAGCAACATATCTGACCTTGCAACGATTGATAGACCCATCTGAATTGAGCTTCACCTTAAACAACCATTTCGATTTGTAAAATTAATGAATTGATTTTGATATAACAAAGGATTTAAGGACTAAATTGAAAAGGTGAAAATAAATTTTTAAGTCCTCAAAACTTTCCAAAATCTCTAAGCAAAATGGTCCAAGTCAAAACAAATGTTTACCAATGTTTATGAAATTTCTTCTAAGTGTTTTCCAAGTTAAAACAATGATTTTTGGGTCAATGTTGAGTGTGCAAAAGTTCTACTTTTTACCCCTATTTAACCCATATGTCTGCTAACATTCAAGCATAATTCATTGCATTTAGGATAGATTTCACATATACATCACAATTATATAAAATGGCACAATTGCTACTGATTTTGGCTGATTTTGCAGGTAGCTGTTGTGGCAGACTCAAGGTAGTGAAGAGGCAGAGCTGGAACACAGGACTGAAGTCGAGAAGGAAGACGCTGCCGTGGCCACTGTCGTGGCAGTCAATGATGACAACAATGGTAAAGGGAAAAGTGAAGTGGAGCTCGACAGATAGAGGAAATTAAGCTGGTCTGTCGTGGGCCACTCTTATATTTTTCTGAGCCCTAGATCAGACTGAAGGCCAAGCCCAAAGTTCAAGGAAGAAACCCAAAGCAAGAAAAGAGGAAGAATTAAAGGCATCTACTCAGAAGATTTAGTCTTTAATAGAGTTGTACTTTAGTTTAAACTTGTATTCTTGCCATATTAGAAAACTTGAACCCAAGGCCTATATAAAAGCATGTAATTCGACCTAGGGAAGGACATCTCATTCTCTAGCCGTCTTCCCCAAAACCCTAGCCGTTTCCCCTTCTCACCATGTTCTAAACTTCTCCTAGGGCTAAGGGTTGATTCTGTAAAGTAGTTGCAAGAATTGTACTATTTTTAGGATTTTTCTGTTCAATAAAATAAACTTCAAGTTTGCTTATTCTAGTTTTCAACATCTTGCAAGATTATCGGGAGAGCATTGTGAGATTATTCATTTACTCAATATCGGGAGAGTTAAGTATACATAAGGAATAAGTACGGGTTCTCCAGTTTATGGTTGAACTATCTCGGACCTAGGGATAGGACGAGGTTAAGTGGCTATGGAAGAATTCAACAACATCGGTGTTCATCCTTCGATTCACGTCGGGAGGTATCATCTAAGACGTGTTCATCGACAGACTTGGACCTAGGGATAGAACAAGTCACAACAGGGATTCTTGCCAAGCTTGAAGTACAGAGTTATGTGATCGCTGCCGCGACAACAACAAACTGCTGCCGCCGCAGGTGTTGCCGCGACAGGGACGACGACAGAACAAGAAGTTCTATACAGTGCAACACCTGCACTACTAAGCAATTCAATACCGGCCTACTTCTTTACCCTGAAATCTTGTAATCTTTTATCTTCAGTATTCTTCATTATTCCTCTACAAACAATTAAACTCTTTTCTTTCTTTCTTGTGCAGCAATCCAAGGATAAAGCTATTTCCAGTCCTTGTGGATTCGACATCCGATACTTCGTGTATCACTTTACTACTTGCGTCGTGTACACTTTCACTCTATTGCGATAGACTATTTGACACGCAACAAGTTTTTGGCGTCGTTGTCGGGGACTGGCAACATATCTTTACCCTACTTTTACTGCACATTCTTTTTAATTTTTTTGTTTTTATTGGGACTGTTCACCCTGTGCTTTTAAGAAGGTTTTTCGTTTGCTTATGCACAGATCTAGACGAGGCAAAGAACCTGAGTATAAACTAGACCCTGAAATCGAATGCTCGTGCAATCTCAGGAACCGAGTCCGTCTTTTGATAGCGAGAAACGATTATCTTGAGGAACAGTTAGAAGCTATGCTTAACGGGAGGAACAACCCAAGGAATCCCGAAGATCCTATCAAGGATGAAGGGAACGGACAGCCTGATGCTGTCGTGGCCGCACGATGGTCATGCCGTGATGACATGATCAATGATCATGTGGAACTGGAGACCACCTTGCCAGACGTGGAAGCTGAAAATTTCGAGCTGAAACCTGTGATGTTCAACATGATCAATTCCGCTGGCCAATTTAGTGGTGCTGCTACAAAGGATGCCATGGAACATCTGAAAACGTTCCAAGAAATCTGTGGATCGTTTAGATTACCAGGAGTAAATCCGGAGATACTGAGGTTTCGGTTATTTCCTCATTCACTAAGGGATAGAGCAAAGACTTGGTGGAACAAACTAACGCCGGGTTCAATACGAACTTGGGTGGATCTAACTCGTGAATTTTTATCTCGTTTTAATCTTTCCCATTTATCTGAGCGATTACGTAATGAAATTGCTACTTTTCAACAGGAAGATGACGAGCAAATGCACGAGGCATGGGACAAGTTTACCACTCTTCTGAAGAATTGCCCGATGCACGGATTCCCAGTTTGGAATCAAGTTATCAAATTTTACAATGCTACCAACACACATACCCGAATGAGAATAGATTCAGCACCAAATGGATTTTTGTTGGACAAAGACCAGACGAAGCCATGGTAGTATTGAAAAATCTAGCGAAGAATGAAGAGCAATTTCCCACAATGCGGAGAGGTAAACGAGTATTAGCTGTGAAGGATTATGAAGCCGACAATTCCCTAAAGAGACAGGTTGCGTACCTCACAAAGACAGTAGAAAATTTGTTAAAGAAAGATTCACAACTGATCTACTCTGCAGAAGAGGTATGTCGTACTTGCAATGGGAATCACAATTCGGAAGACTGCCCGCTATAGCTAGAGGAAGGGATGTATGTTGGAAACTATAACAAGCAAAGAAACTACAATTCCAACAATTACAATCCTAACTGGAGGAAAGACCCCAAGTTCTCCTAGGAGTAACCCAAACAACACACTGAATCTTCAAGTGCAGAACACTCAAAACCAGAGGGCACCCAGAATTCTGACATGGCAGCAACCGCAACAGTAGCCGGCAGCTGCACCTAGTATACTAGAGCAGACTTTCGCCACATTCATGTCACATACAGGAGCTTACATGATAAACATGGATCACTTCGTCTAAAAGACTGAGTCGTTCATGGATAAAACAGAGATGAGAATGACTAACCATGAAACTACACTGAAATCACTGGAGACACAGATGAGTCAGGTTTCCCAGCATATTAAGCCAAGGCAGAACGGAGGATTCCCTAGCGATACTGAGGTCGCTAGACAACCCACACATGAGCAGTGCAAGGCCAATACAACTAGGAGTGGGAAACAACTGTCAGGGTGTAACCCCTCGTCCCGGTCTGGCCGGATGACCGGTCCGAGTGGGCCACAAGGGGAAAACCGAAGCAAAACACGTTAAGGCTTCCCCTCGGTTAGCAACCCTAAAAATTTTCTTTCATTTTAATCTTGTCTAAAGGCATATTAATTCCTAAGTGATTCACAACAGCGGAAACATCAATAAAGAAACACATTCGATCTACAACCACACTTCAAGCAGTTCATTTTAAGCTTTCAGGGCATGCCGTATCGATACATCAGTCAAGGGTATCGATACGCCCTGACCAGGTTAACACGATCAGTCAACACAGAGGAGACCGTATCGATACAGCCCTTGAGCGTATCGATACGCCCATCTCGGTCAACATCTCGTGGTCAACGAGATAAACCTGTACCGATACGCCCCAACACCGTACCGATATGTCAAAAACTCCCCAAAATCTCAGAATTCCAGTGAGAAAAAACCGTATCGATACGAGCCCGTGTATCGATACGCCCAGCCTAAAATGAGCTCTGCAGGCAAGACCGTATCGATACAGCCCTTAGGCGTACCGATACGCCATGCTCTGCAAGTCTAAAAAAACCAATAAAAACAAACAAGACTCAACTCTATGTGCATTTTGGGACTCCTCTAAACTCATTCAAGCATATATACATTGATGCACAACCAAAACAAGCATGTGGGGCATTGAATCTAACCAAAAGCCCTAGGAATCGAAGCTTTCATGCAAATCCACAAAAAGAGCATACTTAGCAATTATAAGGTCCCATGCACAAGCCAATCAAACATAGAGCATACATAGACCAATAACATACACCTATAGGCACATAAAATCAAGCAACAAGTTAAGCATGATCCTCAATCCATGAAACAAAAGCATAACACGTCCATAATTCAACATGCTTAATTAACACAAATCACCTAAGGAGTTTGACACCAACTCCTACAACTCTATACCCCATCGTCTAGGCATTATTACAAAACGCAAACCATACTTGAACTAGCTTGAGAACTTCAAAAGCTCCTCCCTTGCCCGCTTGCCTCCCGAACTCTAACGATTTGCATGTTGGAAACAAAAGAGAGCATAAGCTAACTAGCTTAGTGAGAGAAGCTCTACAAATCCACAACATGCAGTTTTCCACAAAACACTTTTCACATGCAAGTAAAACAATGGATGCACGAAGTGACTATCTCAACAACAATACATGGTTTGCACAAGCACAACCAACATACACACGCGGTGGGACTACACATCACCGTTTCGACTAGTAGATTTCCAATGGGACTACACATCAAAGTACTTTCCTACTAGTCAATACCAGTGGGACTACACATCACTGTAGTTCGAATCACCATCACGTGAGGCACGACTTCGACTCGACTACACATTAGCAACTTAAAATGCACAAGATAATCACATCACATAACCATTCATTTTATCACAACAAACATAGGAGTAGAGAGGCTTACACTCGGGTTTAGGTGAACCCTCAAGGTCCTACCCAAACCCCAAAGGTCCCATATTGAGCACAATTCAAAGATTAACAATTCTACTCACCGTTGTTACCCAAGTGAAGACCGAAGACCAAGCTCAAGGCTTCAAAACCTCCGGATTCGTCCCCGAAGCTTCTCCAACCAAATTTCTTGCCTCTAATCATTTCAACACAATTTAAAACAATCTCAAATCAGTCCACATCCCAATGTAGTTAACCCGGATCACAACCCAAACACAAAACACCCAATTCCAACTAAAATCAAATCCAAAATCCATATTCCCGAGCAGCCCCTAAGCACACCCTAAATCCAATGATTCCAACTCTTAAATTACTCCCTAAAGCCTCCAAAACAACCCTTACATATAATCTATCCATCAGCCCTCATATTTCCACACAAGACACCCCCATAACTCAACTTAAAACCTCCCCAAAACCCAAATCCGGAAAACACCCCAAAACCTTGTAAAAATCATATACATTGGACCTTTTAGGTTGAAAACAACCCATATAACATTAATAACTCAAAAACCTAAGTTAAAAATGTTAAAAATGACATTTTTAATCAAAATCTCAAAACACCCAAAATACAAAATTCATGAGTTTTATAAAAAAATAAAGGTATGAACTCGAAGAGGATGACGAGGGCAGGTCAAAAACGACTTTACCTTTGCAAAAGCTCCAACAATGAGCAAGATAAGGGATGGAATAGTGTCAAGGGAGAGGGGGAACTCCTTGTCGTCAAAATGGAAATGGTGAGAGGTAGAAGATGAGCCAAAAAGCAATTATTTTATGTTTGTTTAAAATTGGGAAGCCAAAAGACCAAAATACCCTTAATGAAGTAAGGAAATCACAATAGGAGACATCCATGGCTATTTGGGCTTATTTTAAAAAAAATGGTCCAACTCAATTTATTTGTTTTAAAACCCGTGACCCAATATATTATTTAAATATTATTTTCACCCGACCCCTAAACCCGGGTGTTACAACTCTCCCCCACTTAAGGAGTTTTATCCCCGAAATTACCTGACGGAAACAAGTATGGAAACTGCTCAAGCATATCCGCCTTCCTTTCTCGCATGGCCTCTTCCACACCTCTATGTCTCCATGACACCTTGACCAACTCTATGGCCTTGCCACGCAACACCTTGCTATCAGAAGCAAGTATCTCAACTGGTTCCTCATTGTAAGACAAGTCCGGATTCAACTCTATTTCCTCAACTGGCATAACATGAGACGGATCCGATATGTACCTCCTAAGCATCGACACATGAAATACATCATGAATCTTCTCTAGTTCTGTCGGAAGCCTCAATCTATTTGCTACGGGGCCAATTCTCTCAACTATCTCATAAGGTCTTATGAATCTTGGGCTTAACTTGCCCTTCCCCCCAAACCTCATCACATTTTTCCAAGGTGAGACTTTCAAAAACACTTTATCCCCACAGAGTACTCTACCTCCTTCCTCTTTAAGTCGGCATAGGAATTCTGTCGATCTGAAGCTACTTTCAATCGATCACATATCAACTTCACCTTCTCGGTGGTTCCTTTAAGCAATTCAGGCATCGGCACAAGTTTCTGTCTGGCCTCGGCCCAACAAATCGGGATCCTACACTTCCTACCATACAAGGCCTCATAAGAAGCCATCTGAATACTCGACTGGAAGCTGTTGTTGTACGCAAACTCCACTAACGGTAGGTGTTTCTCCCATGACCCCTGGAAATCAATGATGCAACACCTCAACATATCTTCCAATATCTGCATCACTCTCTCTGACTGTCCATCTGACTGCGGATGATACGAAGTGCTGAAGTTCAACCAAGTACCCAAGGCTCGATGTGAACACTCCCAACATCTAGAGGTAAATCTCGGATCTCGGTCTAACACAATCGACTTCGGTACCCCATGTAGTCTCACTATCTCACGGATATACAAATCGGCCAACTTGTCTAATGTATAGGTAGTATGAACCGGTATGAAGTGGACACACTTAGTAAATCCATCCACAATCACCCACACTGAATTCTTCTTCGAAAGAGTTAACAGTAGCCCTGACACAAAGTCCATAGTAATACGCTCCCACTTCCATTCTGGAATTGTCAACAGCTGTAACAATCCTGAGGGAAACTGGTGCTCGGCCTTGACTCTCTGGCAAACCATACATCTACTTACAAACTCGGCTACGTCCTTTTTCAAACCAACCCAATAATACTCTTCTTCTAATCCTCGATACATCTTCGTGCTACCCGGATGCATAGCAAAAGGACTACTATGAGCCTCATTCAAGATCGTACGCCTCAACTCGGCATCCTCCGGAACCACTATTCTATCCTTGAAACATAGGACCCCATTCTCCCCAAAACAATACTCGGTAGGCCTATCTTCGGCTATGTCTTGTACGTGGGGTGCCAAGGACTCATCTCACAACTGCTTCTCGCGAATCAACTGAACCAATGAAGGCTTAACCTGAAGCTCGGCTATTAACCCACCATCCGTAGACACACTCAACCTTGCAAACATTGCTCGTAACTCAACAGCCACTTTTCTACTCAAAGCATCGGCCACCACGTTTGCCTTACCCGGATGGTACTCTATGGTGAGGTCATAATCCTTAAGGAGTTCTAACCACCTACGTTGCCTGAGGTTCAACTCCCTCTGAGACATCAAATATTTCAAACTTCTGTGGTCGGTGTACACGATGCACTTCTCACCATAAAGATGGTGTCTCCAAATCTTCAATGCGAACACCACTGCAGCCAACTCTATGTCATGCGTGGGATAATTCTTCTCATGGACTTTCAACTGTCGTGAAGCATACGCTACTACCTTACCTTCTTGCATAAGCACACAGCCTAGCCCTACATAGGACGCATCACTGTAAATCACAAACTCTCTCCCCGGATTAGGCTGAATCAAGATAAGAGCTTCGGTCAAAGCTTTCTTCAATTTCTCAAACGCTTCTTGTCTTGCATTTGACCATTCATACGGAACATTCTTCTGTAGCAATTTGGTCATCTGAGCCGCTATTCTCGAGAACCCCTCAACAAACATTCTATAGTATCCCGCCAAACCTAGGAAACTGCGGATTTCTGTCACTAATTTTGGTTGTTTCCAATTCACTATAGCTTCTATCTTCTTGGGATCTACACTAATCCCACTAGCCGAGATCACGTGACCTAGGAAGACCACCTCCCTAATCCAAAACTCACACTTGCTTAGCTTGGCATATAGCTGATTCTCAAGTAGGGTCTGAAGTACTAACTGCAAATGCTCATCGTGCTCATCTTCGGTCCTAGAGTACACTAGGATGTCATCAATAAACACTACCACAAACCTGTCCAAGAACTCATGAAACACTCGGTTCATCATATCCATGAAGGCGGCTGGAGCGTTAGTCAACCCAAAAGGCATCACCAAAAACTCATAATGGCCATAACGTGTACGAAAGGTTGTCTTCGGTATATCCACATCCTTTACCTTCAACTGATAGTATCCAGACCTCAAGTCAATTTTCGAAAACACCGAAGCACCCCTCAACTGGTCTAGCAAGTCATCTATCCTAGGCAAGGGATATTTGTTTTTCACCGTTACCTTATTCAACTGCCTATAATCTATACACATTCTCATGCTACCATCCTTCTTTTTCACAAACAAGACCAGAGCACCCCACGGGGATACACTAGGCCTAATGAAGCCTGTATTAGTCAACTCCTGAAGCTGTGTCTTCAACTCTTTCGGTGCCATTCTATACAGAGCAATCGACACCGGTGCAGAATCAGAATACGTCTCAATAGCAAACTCAACCGCTCTGTCTGGAGGCAATCCCGGTAGCTCCTCCGAAAAAACACTCGGAAAGTCACACATTGTTCTGATGTCCTGAGGTCTCACCTCACTCATATTCAGATTCATTACGTAAGCCAAGTAAGCCTGACACCCTGAACTCAACAACCTCTGAGCTTCCAAAGCCGAAACCACATTGGTCAAGAACTTGACATTCTCCCCAACCACCACAACCTCAAAGTCATCGGTAAGTCTCAAGGAGACTCTCTTGGTCTCAAAGTCAACCCTAGCTCTATGCTCTACAAGCCAATCCATGCCCAAAATCACGTCAAAGCCATAGAAGGGTAACTCCATCATATCGACCGGAAATATGTGGCCATGAACCATCAAAGGACACCTCCTATACACTTTCCTAACTACCACTGTATCACCAAAAGAGCTAGTGACATTTACACCTATCTCTAACCGTTCACATGGTAACCCTAATGACCTTGTGTGTTCACCCAAAATATATGAATGTGTTGACCCCGAATCTATCAAAGAAAGCAAACTCAAAGACTGTAATGTGAAATTGCCTTAAATGACATCCGTGTCATTCCCAACCTCTCACTGAGTGTACACCCTAGCCGGTCCTCCTCCCTCGGGCTGGACTGCTACTACATGAGCCAAGTTCCTCTGACCCTCATTCCTTGGCTGAAAGTTCCCACGACCGCGCCCACGACCTCTCTGATGCTCAAAGCCCCTAGCTGGAGCCGGTCCGCCCCTAACTGGGTGTGGACAATCACACCTCAAATGGTCTCGGGAGCTATAGTTCCAACACGCCCCAAACATACCCATACACTCACCTGGGTGGCGTCTCCCGCACCTAGTGCATTCCGGAATGTGCCCAACAGCTCCCTGGCCCTGACGGCCCTGACCATGGTTACCACCCCTAGGTCTCGTATCCGGCTGATACCTCTTATCTCTATGCCTCTTGGCATGATCTCTATCCCAGTCCGCATGCCTCTTTCCGGAGTCAGACCCACCAGCACGTGCTCTAGAGCCTAGGTTCTGCTCTATATCCTTGGCCCTAGAGACCAAGACATCGAACTCAGTGTAGTCGGAGGCTAGCATGTAGGTCTTCACATCTGTAGTCAACCCATATCTGAAACGCTCACATCGCTACTTCTCATCCGGGACCAACTCTGGTACGTACTGGCTCAACCTCACAAACTGGACCTCATACTCAGACACTGTCCTATTACCTTGAACCAAAGCCATGAACTCTCTTTTCTTTTCGTCCAAGTACCGAACTCCAAGGTACTTCCTCTTGAAGGCATTTCTGAAGAACTCCCATGTGATATCCGCCTCGGCCATATCGGAAATAATAGTGGTCCACCAAGTATAAGCGTCTCCCTGATGCAAAGAGACGATGCATCCCAACTTACGGGCATCCGAACACTCCATATGTCCCAAGATGCGAGTAGTACTCTCGAGCCATCCTTCTGAACCTTCCAGAGACAATCCCCGAAACTCAACTGCCCCTAAGTTACGAAGCCTCTCTAGGGGTAATCCTGTCCCCGCACCTTAAGGTGGTGATGCAGCTTGCATACCAGCCAAAGCTGTCTGAAAAGCTCTGGCTATGGTCTGAATCAAGTGAGCCACATCTGGACCCGCCTGACCTGGGCCCGCTTGAGTCCTATTACCTCCCACATTAGCCTCAGCCTGAGGCCCATTACCATCGCCTCCAACGTTTTCCCCATTACCATCGGGAGCATGAAGAGCAGGAGGCACATTCTCGGGTGCTTGGTCACCCGCTCTAGGCCGTCCCCTCGGTCTCACCATAGCAATTATAATAATCTAAAACAGCAAACACACAACAACAAAGGAAACATTAGGTTAGCAAAAAGGCAGGGACACCGGTTCTCAAGCTCGTTAACCAAAACAATTTCTCTTATTTTTACAACAACGCCTAACAATGGGGACTTTAGACCTATTCTCAAGCATCAATAGAGTCATCACAACATGTAATCATACACCGTGCTAGCAACAAAATTTAGACATACATGGAAAAACACCCATAATACCTTAACTCACCTCACTTACCTGCCCGAGGTCTCGGAAACCTCAGGCTCTGATACCAACAAACATAACCCTCTCGTCCCCATCTGGCCGGATGACCGGTCTGAGTGGGCCACACGGGGAAAACCAAAGCGAAACCCGTTAAGGCTTCCCCTCGGTTAGCAAACCTAAAAAATTTCTTTCATTTTAATCTTGTCTAAAGGCATATGAATTCCTAAGTGATTCACAACAGCGGAAACATCAATAAAGAAACACATTCGATCCACAACCACACTTTAAGCAGTTCATTTTAAGCTTTCAGGGCAGGCTGTATCGATACACCAATCAAGGGTATCGATACGCCCTGACCAGGTCAACACGATCAGTCAACACAAAGGAGACCATATCGATACAGCCCTTGAGCGTATCGATACGCCCCTCTCTGTCAACATCTCGTAGTCAACGAGATAAACCCGTACCGATACGCCCCAACACCGTACCAATACGCCAAAAACTCCCCAAAATCTTAGAATTCCAATGAGCAAAAACCGTATCGATACGCCTCCATGTATCGATACGCCCAACCACAACTGGATTCCAGAGAGCAAAATACGCCCAACCGTATCGATACAAGCCCGTGCATCGATACGCCCAGCCTAAAATGAGCTCTGCAGGCAAGACCGTATCGATACGACCCTTAGGTGTACCGATATGCCCTGCTCTGCAAGTCTCCAAAAACCAGCAAAAACAAACAAGACTCAACTCTATGTGCATTTTGGGACTCCCCTAAACTCATTCAAGCATATATACATTGATGCACAACCAAAACAAGCATGTGGGGCATTGAATCTAACCAAAAGCCCTAGGGATCGAAGCTTTCATGCAATTCCACAAAAAGAGCATACTTAGCAATTATAAGGTCCCATACACAAGCCAATCAAACATAGAGCATACGTAGACCAATAACATACACCTATAGGCACATAAAATCAAGTAACAAGTTAAGCATGATCCTCAATCCATGAAACAAAAGCATAACTCGTCCATAATTCAACATGCTTAATTAACACAAATCACCTAAGGAGTTTGACACCAACTCCTACAACTCTATACCCTATCGTCTAGGCATTATTACAAAACGCAAACCATACTTGAACTAGCTTGAGAACTCCAAAAGCTCCTCCCTTGCCCGCTTGCCTCCCGAACTCTAACGATCTACATGTTGGAAACAAAAGAGAGCATAAGCTAACTAGCTTAGTGAGAGAAGCTCTACAAATCCACAACATGCAGTTTTCCAAAACACTTTTCATATGCAAGTAAAACAATGGATGCACGAAGTGACTATCTCAACAACAATACATGGTTTGCACAAGCACAACCAACATACACACACGGTGGGACTACACATCACCGTTTCGACTAGTAGATTTCCAATGGGACTACACATCAAAGTACTTTCCTAATAGTCACTACTGATGTGACTACACATCAGCGTAGTTCGAATCACCATCACGTGAGGCACGACTTCGACTCGACTACACATTAGCAACTTAAAATGCACATGATAATCACATCACATAACCATTCATTTTATCACAACAAACATAGGAGTAGAAAGGCTTACACTCGGGTTTAGGTGAACCCTCAAGGTCCTACCCAAACCCCAAAGGTCTCATATCGAGCACAATTCAAAGATTAACAATTCTACTCACCGTTGTTACCCAAGTGAAGACCGAAGACCAAGCTCAAGGCTCCAAAACCTCTGGATTCATCCCCGAAGCTTCTCCAACCAAATTTCTTGCCTCTAATCATTCCAACACAATTTAAAACAATCTCAAATCTGTCCACATTCCAATGTAGTTAACCCGGATCACAACCCAAACACAAAACACCCAATTCCAACTAAAATCAAATCCAAAATCCATATTCCCGAGCAGCCCCTAAGCACAACCTAAATCCAATGATTCCAACTCTTAAATTACTCCCTAAAGCCTCCAAAGCAACCCTTACATATAGTCTATCCATCAGTCCTCATATTTCCACACAAGACACCCCCATAACTCAACTTAAAACCTCCCAAAAACCCAAATCCGGGAAACACCCCAAAACCTTGTAAAAATCATATACATTGGACATTTTAGGTTGAAAACAACCCATGTAACATTAATAACTCAAAAACCTAAGTTAAAGATGTTAAAAATGACATTTTTAATCAAAATCTCAAAACACCCAAAATACAAAATTCATGAGTTTTATAGAAAATAAAGGTATGAACTCGAAGAGGATGATGAGGGCAGGTCAAAAACGACTTTACCTTTGCAAAAGCTCCAACAATGAGCAAGATAAGGGATGGAATAGTGTCAAGGGAGAGGGGGAACTCCTTGTCGTCAAAATGGAAATGGTGAGAGGTAGAAGATGAGCCAAAAAGCAATTATTTTATGTTTTTTTTTTTAAATTAGGAAGCCAAAAGATCAAAATACCCTTAATGAAGTAAGGAAATCACAATAGGAGACATCCATGGCTATTTGGGCTTATTTTAAAAAAATGGTCCAACTCAATTTATTTGTTTTAAAACTCGTGACCCAATATATTATTTAAATATTATTTTCACCCGACCCCTAAACCTGGGTGTTACACAAGGCCGGAGAAGAAAGCCGTACAAGTTGAGGAACCATCCTTAGAATCAACTACCGCGAACACTGCCCTGGTAGAAGATAAACAACCTGCTGCCGCCACACCTGTCACGACAGCAGAAGGGAAAGAGGAGAAAGACAAGAAGAATGAAGAACCTAAGCCTCCTCAGATCCAGATACCATGTGAAGGACGATTTGAAGTTTACCGTCCTCCACCTCCTTTTCCACAGCGGTTACAAAAGCAGAAACAGGAGTACCAGCTCAAAAAGATCTATGATATTTTTAAGCAGGTTCACATCAATATACCGTTGTTAGAGACCATCAAGGAGATGCCCGGTTATGCGAAATTTCTCAAGGATGCTATGTCGAAAAGATCCAGACTTGGGGGATTTGAGACGGTTAAAATGACAAAAGGATGCATGACTATCTTGCACAGGCATCCACCCCAGAAAAAGAAGGATCCTGAGAGCTTCATCATACCGTGCATAATTGGTGATAAATTCGTGGGTAAGGCACTTTGTGATCTAGGTGCTAGTATTAATTTAATGCCAAAATATGTGTTTCAGATACTAGGTATTGGACGAGCACGGCCCACGATAGTTATGCTGCAGCTGGCAGACCGCTCTTACGTACAACCAGAAGGGAAGATTGAAGATATTCTGGTAAGAGTGGATAAGTTCATTTTTCATGCCGACTTACTTGTTTTAGACTGTGAAGCAGATGAGAACGCACCAATCATCCTAGGGCGACCCTTCCTAGCCACAGGCAGATCACTGATTGATGTAGAGAAGGGAGAGCTTACAATGAGAGTGAATGATCAAGAGATCAAGCTCAATGTTCTCCATGCAATCAAACATGCTGATGTAGAAGAAGAATGCAAGGCTATCACTGAAGTAATCCTTGACCAACCCTGCATCAGGTCGAGCTGCCATGACATTAAATTTGGTCACTGCCACAGCAGCCATCTGGAAGACTGTCACGACAGCAAGGACGACAACAGCTCCTCAGATTCTGACATATCTGACACTGAAGGTCAAGAGGAGGTAAACTAGATAGGCAATCGTCTAGGTAAGTTATTCGAGCCCTTAAACTATACCTCGAATGAATACATAATCCAAAAGCCCTCAACTATAGAACCACATGTTTTAGACCTTAAGCCCTTGCCAGGGCAGCTCAAATATGTTTTCCTTGGATTAAATGATACGTTGCCCGTAATAATCTCTTCCAAGTTAATGCATAAACATGAACAACATCTGATAGGGATGCTGCAGCAGCACAAAAAGGCTATTGGATGGACGATAGTTGATATCCAAGGCATCAGTCCGGCACTATGCATGCACAAAATTCTTTTAGAGGATGATCATAAACCGACCATTGATGCTAAGAGATGCTTAAACGACGCCATGCGAGAAGTGGTTCGAAAAGAGATTATCAAATGGCTTGACGATGGGATAATTTATGCCATCTCAGATAGTAAGTGGGTGAGCCCGGTGCAGTGTGTTCCTAAAAAGGGAGGAATAATTGTGGTGACCAATGAAGAGAACGAACTAATCCCAACCAGGACTGTGACCAGTTGGAGGGTTTGTATGGATTACCAGAAGCTTAACAAAGCTACTCAGAAAGACCATTTTCCCCTACCTTTTATTGATCAAATGCTTGATAGATTAGCGGGAAAACCTTATTATTGTTTTATTGATGGTTACTCAGGTTATAACCAGATAACTATCGCACCAGAGGATCAAGAGAAAACAAATTTCACTTGCCCATACGGCACTTATGCTTTTCGGAGAATGCCATTTGGACTCTGCAATGCACCAGCAACATTCCAGAGGTGTATGATGGCGATATTCTCCGACATGGTGGAGAACTTCCTGGAAATATTCATGAACAATTTTTCCGTCTTTGGAGACAGTTTTGAAAGCTGCTTAGGCAACCTATAGAAGGTGCTCGAAAGATGCGAGAAAGCGAACTTGGTCTTAAACTGGGAGAAATGCCACTTCATGGTGGATGAGGGGATAGTCTTAGGCCACAAGGTAAGCTGCCGCGGAATAGAAGTCGACAGAGCAAAGATAGAAGTTATTGAAAAGCTGCAGCCACCCACCACAGTCAAGAGAATTCGGAGTTTCTTAGGGCTTGCTGGGTTTTATCGAAGGTTTATTGCAATTTTTTCGAAGATTACCAAGCCTCTATGCCACTTACTGAAACATAATCGTCCCTTTGATTTCAATACTGAATGTACTGAGGCATTTAGAATCTTGAAAGAAAAGCTAGTAACATCCCCAATTGTACAACCACCAGACTGAAGTTTGCCATTTGAAATTATATGTGATGCCAGTGACTATGTTGTAGGGGCAACACTTGGGCAGAGGAAGGACAAGCTATTCCACGTAATTTATTACGCCAGCAAAACACTAAACGATGGCCAAGTGAATTACACCACAACAAAAAAGGAACTTTTAACAGTGGTGTTCTCGATTGACAAGTTCCGTACGTACATACTTGGATCGAAAGTGGTGGTCCATACGGACCACTCAACACTGAAGTATCTATTCGCTAAAAAAGATGCAAAACCTAGACTGATACGTTGGATTCTACTGCTGCGAGAGTTCGAGATTGAAATCAAGGATAAAAAGAGGACAGAAAACCAAGTTGCATACCACTTGTCAAGATTAGAGGGGGGAAAGAGTCTACCGACAGACAAGACACACATACTGGAGACCTTCCCTGACGAGTAGTTGTTTGCTGCCACAAGCACTGCCGCGACAGCCATGGCGGCAGGTAAGTTTACTGAACTTCCTTGGTATGTTGATTTCGTTAATTACATAGTTAGTAGAATAATACCTCCTGAACTTAATTACCAAGCAAGGAAGAGGTTCCAAAATGATGTAAAACATTATTATTGAGACGAACCTCTTCTTTTCAAACATTGTGCAGATCAAATCATCAGGAGGTGTGTACCACAGGATGAGCAGGAAGCTGTGCTTCACCACTGCCATGCTTCACCATATGGAGGACACTTAGGTGGAAACAAAACCGCTGCCAAGGTTTTACAGTCTGGTTTTTACTAGCCCTCACTGTTCAAGGATGCCCAAGAATTCTACAAAAGCTGTGACAAGTGCCAACGGACTGGGAACATCTCAAGAAGACATGAGATGCCACTGCAAAATATCCTAGAAATCGAAATCTTCGATGTATGGGGGATTGATTTCATGGGACCATTTCAGCATCATGTGGGAATCTATATATCCTACTGGCAGTGGACTACGTGTCCAAATGGGTTGAATCGATCGCCATACAGAAAAACGATGCCAAGACTGTTCAAAGATTTCTACACAAGAATAATTTCTCAAGATTTGCCATACCTAAGGCGATCATCAGTGATGAAAGGAGGCATTTCGACAATAGGGTAATCGCTGTTGCCTTAAGAAAATACGACGTAAAGCACCAGATCGCAACATCATATCACCCTCAGACCAATGGACATGCCGAAATATCCAACAAGGAGGTAAAGAACATTCTTCAAAAGATGGTTAAACCTACTCGAAAGGACTGGTCTTTACACCTCAATGATACACTCTGGGCCTATAGAACAACATTCAAGACACCATTGGGAATGTCAACCAACAAGCTGATATATGGAAAAACATGCCATTTACCTATTGAGATAGAACACAGAGCTTACTGGGCTATCAAGGCAGTAAACATGGACTTAGATAAGACAGGACAGAAGAGGTTACTTGACTTGAATGAAATTGAAGAAATTCGAGCAATGGCCTATGACAATGCAAGAATTTACAAGGACAAGACCAAGAGGTGGCATGAAAAGAAGTTGCTGCCACAACAGTTCTGCCCAGGGCAGCTTGTGTTGTTATTTAACTCTAGGTTGAAACTTTTCCCAGGGAAGCTTAAATCTAGATGGTCCGGCCCATTCCAAGTTGTGCAGGTTTTTCCTCATGGTGCCATCACGATCAAATCCTTAAAATATGTGCACTATTTTAAAGTCAACGGACAGAGACTAAAGCATTATCAGGGGACTGAATCCCCAAGGATGCAAGAAGTGGTTACTTTAGGAGATGCCCCTCAAGGCATCCCTAATTTAAATTAATTTTATTTTTTTATTTTTGTATTATTAATTATGTATTTTATTTATTAGGAAATTAGAATAATTTTATTTTTAGGAACTAAGTTTTTATTTTAATTATTTTTAGGAAATAAGGGAAACAAGGAGAGGAGAAAAAGTGAATCAACCCAACATCTCAGCAGCAGCCCAAAAAAGCCCAAAGGAGGAGTCTGTCGTCACAGCCTGTCAACAGATGTCGCGACAGACGCGGAAAATACAGCCTGTCACCATGCTGTCGCGGCAGACACACAAACGCGTAACAGACGCACAGCAGACACAGAAACGCATGACAGACGCGTCAGAAACTACGTAACAGCTGGCCCCGTTATTCGCTCATGCCGTTACAACTCCAACGGGTAGCAAACCATTCATCTATATAAACTCCATTTCACTATTCATTTTCACCTCACTTTTACTCTCTCAACTTGCTTTCTCTCTAGATCTCAAATCTCTTTCATTTTCCACAGCCTTGCAACTATGAGTACCAGACAGACACGACGAAGTGCTACCTCCAGCTCTGCCGCATCAGCCGGCGCACCCAGCCACGATCGACTCCCTAACCGCTTTGCCCCCACTGACTCTGTCGACAGATACTACAACTCTTTCCAAAAGAGGAAGATGTGGGAAGAGAGAGGGTTCCTTTACACCAAACGCACGGAAGACTTCGGGCTCGAACCGTTCATAGCACGAAAAATCAAGGCCCTCAAATGGCAGATATTTGCTGCCCAGCATGAAGAGATGAATGTCACGTTGGTTCGAGAATTTTACGCTGCTGTCGACAGCAAGGATACGAAGACCGTGACAGTGCAAGGTAAGGAAGTTACTTTCGAGCCTGAATACATCAATACCCTCTATGGTATCTATGTCAACAAAAGGGAGAACGGACACAAGAGGTTCGTGGAAAGTCTATCGCCGGCAGACTACGATGCTGTCGTGGCAGAGGTAACTGAAGAAGGGACAAAGTGGAATACTGACCCCAAGCATCGGTGGACGGTGAAACACACTCAACTCACTCTGGAGGCCAAACTGTGGAACCACTTCGTCAAGAAGAGGATAATGCCTTCTTCCCATAACAGCACAGTCGACCGACCTAGGTTAGCTCTAATTCATTTAATTTTAAATGACAGACCCATAAATGTCGGCCGGTATATACGAGAGGGAATTTTGGAGTGTGCCCTTCGACCATCGGGACCCCTTGCCTTCCCATACCTCATCACCGAGATTTGCCGCAACCACAACGTTCCAGAAATCCCCGAAGATTTCAAGGTTCGAGGAAAAGGATGGATGGAGCACAACATATTCAGTTTAATGGAACTGAAAGCAGCCACACCCCTCTCCTTCTTCAACCCATCTGCCGCAGCAGAAGAGCTAGCTAGGGGTGTAAATGAACAAAGCGTTTGACGAACCGTTCGTGAACCGTTCGTATAACGTTCGTTTATTAAGCTAAATAAACGAGTATGAACAAAAATTTTATGTTCGTTTAATAAACGAACGAATACGGACAAAGGTGTGTTCGGCTCGTTTATGTTCACAAACAAGCTCGTTTATGCGCTCATGTATAAGCTCGTTTATAGGCTCGTTTATTAGGCTCATTTACATGCTTCGCGAACACTTAAACGAACATGTTCGCGAACACTTAAACGAACATGTTCACGAACACTTAAACGAACACGTTCGTGAACAATAAACAAACGAACACGAACACCTTCAAAAATAAATAAACGAACACTGACACAATATTAAAAACTTAAACGAATACGAACTGAACATGAACACCTTTAAAATTAAACAAACGAACACGAATAGAGGCTTATTCGTTCAAGCTCGGTTCATTTACACCCCTAGAGCCAGCAGAGCCCACTCAGCCAGAACCTCCCGCTGCAGAGCTGTAGCAGCCAACGATAGTAGCCCCTCCAGCAAACTCCTCCACTTAAATTCTAGCCACACTGCAAAAGATGGAGGAACAGAAGCTTAGTCTGATGAGTTTCGTCAGAGACTTCACAGCAGTTATGGTACATTTTATTCAAAACAATTTAAATTTTGCAAATGTACAATTTCCTGCATTCCCAGAGCATTACTTTACTCCTCCTACACCTGCCCATACACCCACTCCTGCTGCCACACCAAAAACACCCTCTGCTGCATCCACTCCAATCTCGGCCGCGACAGCTGAAGGCGACAGCCACACCACCACTGCCTCTGCCAGAGGAGAGAAACGAAAGGAGCCATTGCCTGAACTTGATGACGACTACTTCGCCGGGTTCTCTTCCTCCTCCATCTGGCAAGAATCTGATGGGGAGCCCTTTTGTCAAAAGAAACCTTTCAAAAGAGTTCACTCCGATGAAAAGGCAGAAGCCCAGCACTGGTGAAGGATCATCCAACCAGGGCAAGTTTGCCAGCAGTGGCAGCAGTAGCAGCAGCAGCTCATCCGATGAGGTACAAGTGCTGGAAAAGTCACCCCAGATCTCACCCACTCGTATCCAGCCCCCAAGGGAAGTTAAGAAGAAGATTGCCTCCGCCTCTCCGAACACTCTGCAAGCACCGACAATGAAGGTCACTGCCTGCCGACAGCAACAGATTAGCAGCAGCAGTAGCAACGACAACACCTGAAATTAAGTTTCTATCCTTTTTTTGTTGTTTTGCTGTTTTATTATTATTGTGATGTATTTTGTTTTTATTTTCTATTTTTTTCTATTATCATGCATTGAGGGCAATGCAACCCTTGAGTTTGGGGGTGGCATCCCTCTAGTAATATGAAGTGTTTTTAGGTTTTAAAAATTGTGTCTAAGTTTTAATTATTAATTAAGTTTATTTTTGTCAAAAAAATGGCTTAAGTCTTTGAACTGAACTTACCTGTCGTGACAGCCTCTGTCGTGGTAGTGCCTTTAGGATATATTCAGGAACAGTTTATAGCTTTACTATAGTTCCGATCTTTAAACATTCTTTGTGACTCTTATACTGTCTAGACTTCTACTGGTAAACTAGAATTGGAAAAAGCTTAAACACTTGAGTTGCCCCTGGAGGTGCCTAACACTGGCTCTAGGAAAAGAAGTTAAGAAAAGTAGACTCAATACACCTAGAGGTGCCCAAAACAGACTCTAGTCAAACTTAAATTAAGAAAGGAAAACCGAGTCTAAGAAAAAACTAAAGGAGCCTAAGAAAAAAGTTCACCAATTTAAGCCAAACCAAAAAATTTCCTTTTTTAGGTCATAAATGCTTGAGGACAAGCAAGAACTTGAGTTTGAGGGTGTGTTGAGTTTGCAAAAGTTCTACTTTTTACCCCCTATTTAACCCATATTTCTGCTGACATTCAAGCATATTTCATCGCATTTAGGATAGATTTCACATATACATCACAATTATATAAAATGGCACAGTTGCTACCGATTTTGGCTGATTTTGCATGTAGCTGTTGTGGCAGACTCAGGGCAGTGAAGAGGCAGAGCTGGAACACATGACTAAAGTTGAGAAGAAAGACGCTGCCGTGGCAGCCAATGACGACAACAATGGTGAAGGGAAAAGTAAAGTGGAGCTCGACAGATAGAGGAAATTAAGCCGGTCTGTCGTGGGCCACACTTATATTTTTCTGAGCCCTAGATCAGAATGAAGGCTAAGCCCAATGTTCAAGGAAGAAACCCAAAGCAAGAAAAGAGGACGAACTAAAGGCATCTACTCAGAAGATTTAGTCTTTAATAGAGTTGTACTTTAGTTTAAACTTGTATTCTTGCCATATTAGAAAACTTAAACCCAAGGCCTATATAAAGGCATGTAATTTGACCTAGGGAAGGACATCTCATTCTCTAGCCGTCTTCCTCAAAACCCTAGCCGTTTCCCCCTTCTCATCATGTTCTAAACTTCCCCTAGGGCTAAGGGTTGATTCTGTAAAGTAGTTGCAAGGATTGTACTGTTTTTAGGATTTTTCTGTTCAATAAAATAAACTTCAAGTTTGCTTATTCTGGTTTTCAGCATCTTGCAAGAGTATCGGGGGAGCATTGTGAGATTATTCATTTACTTAATATCGGGAGAGTTAAGTATATAGAAGGAATAAGTACGAGTTCTCCAGTTTATGGTTGAACTATCTCAGACCTAGGGATAGGACAAGGTTATGTGGCCAAGGAAGAATTCAACAACATCGGTGTTCATCCTTCGATTCACGCCGGGAGGTATCATCTAAGACGTGTTCATCGACAGACTTGGACCTAGGGATAGGACAAGTCACAACAAGGATTCTTGCCAAGCTTGAAGTAGAGAGTTGTGTGATCGCTGCCGCGACAACAACAGACTGCTATCGTCGCAGGTGCTACCGCGACAGGGACGACGACAAAACATGAAGTTCTATACAGTGCAACACCTGCACTACTGAGCAATTCAATATCGGCCTACTTCTTTACCCTGGAATCTTTTAATCTTTTATCTTTAGTATTCTTCATTATTCTTCTACAAAGAATTAAACTTTCTTCTTTCTTTCTTGTGCAGCAATCCAAGGATAAAGCTATTTCCAGTCCCTGTGGATTCGACATTCGATACTTCGTGTATCACTTTACTACTTGCGTCGTGTACACTTGCACTCTATTGCGATAGACTTTTTTACACGCAACAATCACCATTTCGAAATGGCCCTTAGGCATTTTGGAACGTTTTGAAACTATTAACATGTGTTTCGGAACAGGTCTTCCCGTTTCGATACATGTGTATCGAAACAAGTACATATGTTTCGAAACGGCTGAAGAACAACAAAACGAGTTGAACCGTTTCGATACGGTAGTATTGAAACAACCTCAAACGTTTCAAAACGATTTTCAAACTTGGATTCAAAAATATGATCGTCGCAAATTTTATAACTGATTTTTGGAAAACGGTTAAGGTGTATCGAAACGATTTGAGTCGTTTTGATACGGGTTTTGATAGAGGCAAAATGTTTCGAAACGGGCTCCAGTACGTTTTGGAACGAGCTCTTAGTGTATCGTAGCGATTGTATCCGTTTCGATACGGTCTATTAATTACACTCGAGCGGCTATTTCTTTTTTGGTCTGCTTTGAAACATGTACAAATGTTTCGAAACAGGTAGTTGCAGAAGTGCATTTAGTGTGGGAAGATTGCATCCCAACGGCTATATTTATGATGGAAACAACCCCAACGGCTAGAATTGAATGAGACGGTATAAAAAGGAGTTGTAAAAGCATCAGCAACAACTATTAATCCTCAAAGAAACAATCCAACATCAAATTCAAGCTCTAGAGCAAAATTTCCATATTCTTTGTAAAACCCCAATTCTGGTTCATTTTAAATTCTTATCTTTTTGATTGGGCAACATTTGTATTGTGAGATACTTTTCTTTTTCTTTAATCTTCTTTGTAACCTTGTGAGAGAGTTTGGTCAATTTTGGGTAGAAAAATGACCACTTGTGTAAAGGTTTCCTGCTAAGCCTAGAAAAGAGGAAGATCAACTAGTGAAGTTGTTGAAAAATCCTTAGTGGGAGCTAAGGTAGTGGATGTAGAGTTCAATTGGAACTTGAACCACTATAAGTGCCTTGTCTTGTGATTTTTATTTTACCACTTCTCTACCAAACCTTTTAAAAATCCAATTCACCCCCTCTTGGCTTAAATCGATTCAATGATCCACTCAACACGATTCAATAGTTTTTCTGATCAACTAGAAGCTTAACCGGATCTCATGTATCATTTTGCAGTAAAGCATCAAATTGAACTTGAACTGCAACAACCTATAAAGGATGTTGAAGAGCTTTTTTAACTTTGGAAGGGGTGTCATGACACTCAATAGTGAATGTCTTGGGTTTAAACACACATACTATGCTTCTTGTAACCATGTGATGGGTATTGTCAACTTGGCATTAGTAGAAAGTTCCTGATTTATATCACTAATAATAGAAAAATTATTTTCTCTTTGTTCTTCCAAGACGTAAGCATTATCAACAATGGATGTGATAGCATAATCTAAAACATCAAATAAAATAAAAATAACAACTGGACCAATAGTTTCTCAAACAGCTACTATGTTATCAAATGAAGGACTACTTTCATTAGAAGCTTCAATACACACAGTTGAAAAAGTCACTTCTTCAACAAAAGGGGATAAAGTAGTATATGAAGCATTAGCGACATCAGTTTCATGAGGAACAATAGGAAGAATATTAACTTCTTCAATAAGAGAAAATGAATTAGTAGGTGAAGCATTTATAGCATCATTCTCATGAGGAGCAACAAAGGAAATATGAGTGAAATAATGCATGTGAACTTGTGAAAGGACTTTTGTTAAAGTGAGAGGAAAGTAAAAAGACTGAAAAATTTCCCCAACTTCGCTAGGTTGTTTTTTAGCAGCAACTATGACAAAAAAAATGCCCTCATTAAACTTTACATTTCTTGATATACAAATTCATCCATTTTTTTCCAAACATGATATCCATGATGCTTGGGGTGAATACCCTAGAAATACACATAGCTTAGACCTAAAATCAATCTTATGAGCATCATATGAACTGAGATATGGAAAACATTGACTGCCAAAAACTCTAAGAAAAGTGTAGTCAGAAACTTTTCTATAAAGCTTTTGATATGGGGATAAACCTGCAAGAACATCAATAGGCATTCTATTAAACAAATAAACTACACTTAACACAATAAATGACCAATATTGTAAATGAACATATGCTTGAGCTAAAAGAGTAAAGGGTTGTTTCTATAACGTTTCTACGTTTTCACTCAACAACATCATTTTGTTGAGATTTTTAGGACACGTAAATCTATGTTGCACACCCAGTTTAACTAACTCAAATTCCAAGGCGCTAATCTCACCACCCTCATCGGTTTGTAAAACAATAAGATTTAATGAAATTTGATTCGTAACAATTGCATTAAGCATCTAAAATGCCTTAATCTCACCCAAGAATTCCTATTGTACATATAAAAAGAGATTAGTATTTTTAGCCACATGACTTAACAGGATTAGGGCCCCAGACATCAACATCTAGTAACTCAAAAAGAGCATTGTAAACAATAAAGGAACGTACAAATGGGTGCTTATGACTCTTGCCTAATTGGCAGGCATTACAAATAGTATGCTGAACTAATGAGACAATCTTATTTAGGACTAAATTAATAGTTTTAAGAGAAGGGTGTCCAAGCCTTTGATTCCACAACCAATAGGTGGATAGTGTCCAACCCTAGCAAAACCATATATAGAGACATATCTTGTTTTCAAGATTCATATGGGAAGTTGAAGAATAATCTTACCTTAACTCTTACTCTATTCCAACTCACACTTGTAAATGAAGAAGATTGAAGAAAGAAACATAATAAGTGGGTTTTTATGGGTGGTATCAATTATGCATTATTGTTTGTTAAGCCCATTTTATTTTTACAATGATAACCAAATAACTTTTTCATCATTTTTCTTTTTCCCAACGACTATATTTATGATGGCAACAACCCCAACGACTAGAATTGAATGAGAATGTATAAAAGAGAGTTATAAAAGCATCAGCAACAACTATTGATCCTCAAAGAAACAATCCAACATCAAATTCAAGCTCTAGAGCAAAATTTACATATTATTTGTAAAACCCTAATTATGGTTCATTATAAATTCCTATCTTTTTTATTTAATTGGGTTGAGTGCTTGTAAATTGGGCAACATTTGTATTGTGAGATACTTTTCTTTTGCCTTAATCTTCTTTGTAACTTTGTGAGAGGGTTTGGTCAATTTTGGGTAGAAAATTGACCAATTGTGTAAAGGTTTCCTCCTAAGCCTAGAAAAAGTAAAGATCAACTAGTGAAGTTGTTGGAAAATCCTTAGTGGGAGCTAACGTAGTGGATGTAGAGTTCAATTGGAACTTGAACCACTATTAGTGTCTTGTCTTGTGATTTTTATTTTACCACTCCTCTACCAAACCTTTTAAAAATCTAATTCACCCCTTCTTGGCTTAAATTGATTCAATGATCTACTCAACAATTGGTATCAGAGCCTACCTCTTTTGAAGGATTAACAACCACAAGAGGAGTTCCTAGGAGAGTGTGATCAAGTTTAAAGTTAAGCCATGTCATCTACCTCAACCTCCAACCTTTACGAGTCACAATCCACCACTAAACCACCTTTCTTCAATGGGGAAAACTACCCATATTGGAAAAATAAGATGTGTCTCTTCATCAAGTCCACCGATTATATAGTTTGGGATGTAGTGGAAGAAGGTCCTTACATTCTGGTAAAAAGAAACGATGAAAGAAGACTAGTCCCGAAGGTGAAGTCGGAGATGGCCGAGGAAGATAGACGAAGGATGCAAGTCAACGACAAAGCTTTACACGGTATATATTTTGCACTTGGTCCGGATATCTACTCGAACGTTTCATCTATCAAGAGCGCAAAAGAAGTGGGAGACACTTTAGAGACGACTTATGAAGGTACTAACGACGTGAAGGAGACGAAGATCAGGTTATTGAATTTGAGTTATGAAAATTTCAAGATGGACCCCGATGAGAGCGTCTCAAAGATGTTTGATCAATTTTTTATCATCGTCAATGGTCTTAAAGGATTTGCTAAAGGGATTCCCGAAGATAAGCTAGTAATGAAGCTTTTATACTATCTCCTGGAGTATTGGGATGGCAAAAGAACGACCATCATTGAAGTTAAAAATTTGAAGACATTAAAGCTTGATGAGCTCGTTGGTTCTCTTCTTACACATGAGATCATGAAACAAGGAAGAGAAGAATAAAAGAAGAAAGGAGAGAGAAGAATAGAGAAGCATGAGGTGGAAAAGAAGAAGAAGCTAGGAGTTGCTCTCAAAGCCTCTTTACAAGAGGAGAGCTCTTCTAGTGAGGAGGAAGACTTTGAGGAGTTGGCTATGATAGCCAAACAGTTCTCACGGTTCATGAAGTCCAACTGAGGGAAGAAGTTTCAAAGAAAGATAGACTTCAAGAACAAAAACAAAGAAGAAGAAAGGGATCCGATCATTTGCTTTAAGTGCAAGAAGCCGGGTCACATACGTTTTGGTTGTCCTCATCTCAAGAAGAAGGGCTTTGAGAAGAAGAAGAAGCTCAAAGCTAAGCTTGCTACTTTGAGTTATGAGGAGTCATCCGAGGATGAGGAACATGAAGTGGCCAACCTTTTCCTCATGGCTCTTAATGAGGATTCTATGGTAAACTCTAACTCATCTTACTTTGATTTCACATTTGATGAATTGCATGATGCATATGATGAGTTACAAGAGGTATATGGTGAGTTAGTAGAGACATATAATGAGTCCGTTTTGGAAAACAAAAAGGTCATTTTGGATTTAAAAGCTCAAAACGATTTACTCTCTAAAGCTAACTCGGATTTTGAGAAAAGGTTTTAAGTTTACAAGATGATTTAAAATTCTTTGAATAAGAAAATATTGATTTAAATAACATTCTTTCTCATTGTAATGATGAACACCAAAATTTGGTGAATGAGCTAAATGAGCTCAAAAATTCTTTCAAAAATGTTGGTTCTTCAAGGGTTGAAAAAGATGAATCTTCAAAAACCAACTTTATAAAAAGAAAGAATTTTAACTACAAACAAAGTGGCTCCAATAGGCATAATAGAACTAAAAAAATTAGAAGTTTATGGGTTCCTAAGGAACTTGTAAAATCTAACAATATTATTTCCATGTCACCTTGAATTCCTAAGGGAACCAAGCTTTTTGGAGCTAACACTCATGGATCCAAAATGATTTGGGTACCAAAAATCAAAGCTTAATCTCTTTGTTTGTAGGGGGAGCATTGCTACAAGGCCAAAGTACAAAGTCAAAATTCGTGGTACCTTGATAGTGGATGCTCGAGGCACATAACCGGAGACAAGAGTCGATTCATGGAATTAAAGCCAAAAAGTGGATAAGTAGTGACATTTGGTGACAACTCCAAAAACTACATTGAAGATATTGGCTCCATAAGTAATCACTCTTCCATACTTATTGAAAATGTATTGTATGTCAATGGTCTAAAATATAACTTGTTGAGCATAAGTCAATTGTGTGATAAAGGGTTTAATCTCTTGTTTGATGTAAATGAGTGTAAAATAGTTGGCATTAAATCTAACAAAACAATGCTCATTGGTCATCGCATAGGCAATATATACGTTGTGCATCTAGATGACATTCATACATCCCATGCATGCTTAGTTGCACAAAATGAAAATGATGCATGGTTATGGCATAGGAAACTAGGATATGCTAGCATTAGTGTTTTGGAAAAATTACTTTCCCTTAATCTAGTTCGAGGCCTACCTAAGCTCAAGTTCTCATTAGATAAAATTTGTGATGCATGTGCTAAAGGTAAACAACATAGAGCCTCTTTTAAGTCCATTAATGATGTTTCTACAAGTAGGTGTTTGCAATTGATCCATATGGATCTCTTTAGGCCAATGAGAACTATTAGCTTGGGTGGAAAATCATATGCATATGTTCTTGTTGATGATTACTCTAGATATACTCGGGTTCTCTTTTTAAGCACTAAAGACAAGAGTTTAGAAAACTTCATCACATTTTCAAAAATAACCCAAAATGATCTTGAACTTAAATTTTCACATATTAGAAGTGATCATGGAACCGAATTTCAAAATATGGGTTTTGATGTCTTTTGTAATGAAAATGAGAGGAAAAATCAAACTTTAGAAGAAATGGCTAGGACTATGCTTTGTGAAAACAATTTACCTAAGTAATTTTGGGCGGAAGCCACTAACACCGCTTGCTACATTATAAACCGTGTAATAATTAGGCCTATTTTAAAGAAAACACCTTATGAGATTTTAAAATCTAAAAAACCTAACATTAGCCATTTTAATTCTTTTGGTTGCAAGTGTTTTGTTTTAAATAATGGAAAAGACAATTTAGGTAAATTTGATGCAAAAAGTGATGAAGCTATTTTTCTAGGTTACTCTTTAAACTCTAAAGCCTATCGTGTGTTTAACAAAAGAACTTTAGTTGTAGAGGAATCTATTCATGTGGTTTTTGATGATAACCTCTTTCCTATGAAGGATTCTTGTGATGATGATGATGTAGGGATCATTGAAGCCAATGATGGTGGAGAATCATCAAAGGTGAATGAGATTCCAACTAAAGAAGAAGAAGTACAAGAACCACCTCTAGAAGCATTGCAAGACATGTTTCTTGAGGAAAATAAAGTAAGCTACCCAAGGGAGTAAAACTATGTCAAGGGTGGTGAGATCTTGGGTGATCCATCTAAGGGGGTAACTACTCACTCTTCTCTTAAAATACTTAATCATGTTGCATTTATCTCATGCATCGAGCCTAAGAATGTTAAAGAAGCATTAAAAGATGACGTTTGGATTATGGCCATGCAAGATGAGTTAAATCAATTTGAAAAAAGTAAAGTGTGGACATTAGTTGATAGGCCTAGAAATAAATCTACTATAGGAACTAAATGGGTCTTTAAAAACAAACTAGATGAGAGTGGTAACATAGTGAAAAACAAGGCTAGGCTTGTTGCTCAAGGTTACACTCAAGAAGAGGGAATTGATTTTGATGAAACCTATGAACCTGTAGCTAGAATGGAAGCAATTGGGATGCTACATGCATTTGCATGTTATCATAATTTCAAGCTTTTTCAAATGGATGTCAAAAGTGCATTTTTAAAAGGTTTTATAAATGAAGAAGTGTATGTAGAACAACCACCGGGTTTTGAAGATCCTATTTTTCCAAACCATGTTTTCAAATTGTCAAAAGCTTTATATGGTTTAAAACAAGCTCCTAGAGCTTGGTATGAAAGACTAACATGTTTTCTAGTTGGAAAATGTTTTAAAAAAGGAAAGGTGGACACAACACTATTTATTAAAAACAATGGCAAAGATATCTTAGTAGTTCAAATTTATGTTGATGATGTTATATTTGGTTCTACTAATGAATTACTTTGTCAAGATTTTTCTAAGCTGATGCAAGGTGAATTTGAAATGAGCATGATGTTGGTGCTCTCATTTTTCTTGTGACTCGAAATCAAACAAATGAATGATGACATCTTCATCACTCAAGCTAAATACATCAAGGACATGCTCAAGAAGTTTGGCTTGGAGCAAGCAAAGCCTCAAGCTACACCAATGAGTTCATCCACAAAGCTTGACAAAGATGAAGGAGGTAAGTGTGTTGACTCTAAGCTTTATCGCTCTATGATTGCATCTTTTCTTTACCTTACCGCAAGTAGACCATATATATTGTTTAGTGTTTATTTGTGTGCTAGGTTCCAAGCTAGTCCTAGAGAGTCTCACCTTATAGCCTTTAAAAGGATCTTTAGGTACCTTAGAGATACTCCTTTTTTAGGTCTTTGGTACCCTAGAGACTCAACCTTTAACCTTCGTGCTTATTCGGATGCGGATTACAGGTGTTGTAAAATATATAGGAAAAGTACTTCCGACACTTGCCAATTCCTAGGTAGTATGCTCATATCTTGGTTCTCTAAGAAACAAAATAGTGTAGCTTTATCTACCACCGAAGCCAAGTACATATCCTTAGGGAGTTGTTGTGCTCAAGTCCTTTGGATGAAACAACAACTCTTAGACTATGGAATTAAGGTAGACACCATTCCCCTTAAGTGTGATAACACTAGTTCTACACGTCTTACCAAAAATCTCATCCAACACTCTAGAACCAAACACATAGAAATAAGGCATCATTTCATTAGAGATCGTGCCCTTAAGGAAGATGTTGTTTTAGAGTATGTGGACACATTAACAATTAGTTGACATCTTTACCAAACCTCTAGATAAAAAGCATTTTTGGTCCCTTAGGAGAGAGTTAGGTCTCACAAGCCTATCTTGACCTTTTAGGACCTTTTGTACTTAATCTTTCTTGATTTCTTGTTAAATGTCATGCTTATACTTAGGAGGAGTATGTTTATGTTTTGATATGAGATACTTGCTCATTTATATCATTCATGCATCTAGGATCTATTAAAATTCAATTTTTTTGCATTTTAGAGCCTCATCTGCACTTCCAGGCCTATTGGTATCGAAACAGGCCACCCTATTTTGATACGGGTGCCTTCAAAGAACAAAAATGAACAAAGGTGTTTCGAAACGCCCCAAAGGGTTTCGAAACGATTTGGTTCTGCCAGAATATGTATCGAAACGGCCCATATGTGTTTTGATACGGGCAACCTCTTGGGCTTCGATACTGTCAAATCTGTATCGAAACAGTCAGCTTATTTTAGAACGATCGTAAACGTTTCGGTACGCCTGTTTCGAAACGCTTTCTCATGTTTCGAAACGCGTATCTGAAAAGCCTTTTTTCAAGGGTTTTAAATGCTCAAAACTCACTTTTTATCAAACTCTCACAAACCCTAAAACGATTTCCTCTATAAAACCCCTCCAAACCTTCTTATTTTTCATCAAATCTTGAAGGCTTTTACCCATAAACGAAAATCTAAGCAAGCTTTAACAATTTGGTGCATCTTCATCCATCAATTCTTCCAAAATTCCTCTTTTAAGGTATTTTCTAGCTTTTTCTTTTCCTTTTGATTTCATTCGAATCTTAGGTTAGAAAATTATAATTTTTTTATATAATACATGTTTTATACTATGGTTTTTCAAAATCTTGTAATTTTTTTTTCAAAATCTCAATTTTTTATTCGAATGTATTGTATTTTAATCGTTTTTTACACAATTTTTTTCTTTCAACTTTGTTTTTCTTCAAAAAAAATTATATGTATATACTTTCAAAGTGTTTTTCAAACCTTAATGAGATTTTTATTGGAACGAATTAGGATTTAAATGCATACACTCAAAATTTCTTGTTTGCTTTGTTTTTAGGTGTTTTTCAATGGAATCTAAGAAACGAAAGACTCAAGGGGGTGAAGGTTCAAACCAAAACGACATGCGTCCAAACCTTACCTTCCTCTATTCCAAAAGTCTTAGGAATCAAAATGCTAAGGAACACTTTAAAATCCTTCAAGATTCCGTTGTTCAAAGAGAGCGAGTCGTGGACATGGATTTCCTTGATTTCGAGCGTTTTCTCTTCCGTTACCTACCTCTCTTGAAAGAATGGAATTTCCTAGCCTTCTTGAGCATTCCTCACATCGTCTACAAGAACATGGTTTTGGTCTTTTATTCTAATGTCGTTCTCATCAATAATGAGGATCGTTCTGAGGTCATAGCCATTGAGTCTTACCTAATGGGCAAGAAGATCTGTGTTGATCCATACATCTTAAAGAACATCCTTGGGCTAAAAGATGAGGGTATTGAGGATGAAAATCACTTTAGAGCTCATATCGTATCTGTTCTTACCTTGGATGTCCATGATCGTTTCTTACATTTGATTATCTCTTGGTTCATTCGCCCATCCGGAGGTAAATTTGCCCACATTCGACAAGTCGATCATTTTTGGCTCGAGTGTTTTCTCTAAGCACAACAACCGAACTTAGTGAAGATCATGTTTGCCGAGATGGTCCATTAAGTGAGGCATTGTCTATCCGACTCCATCACCTCCTTCACTTATGGGACAATGTTGAGCTACATATTTGTTAAACTTGGTCTAGATTGCTCATATGATTCTCCGAACCCCAAAAGCAAAAGATTGGTGAATCTTCTCTTATAAGATCTGGGTTTCGTTACACTCTTGGTCATTGGGTTCGTGTTGATAGGAGAGCTCAAACAACTCAAGATGAACCTCAAGCTCCGGCTTCCGTTGTGGCTCCCAACAATGATGCTCTTATGACCTTCCTTACCGAGAGGTTCAACACGATGGATACAACCATGACTTCGGGTTTTGGTGCTATCAACACTCGTCTGCAAAACTTGGAGGATCGTGTTCTTGGGAATGAGAATCGTCTTACCGCTCTTGAGACTCAACAAACTTCCATGGATCTTTCATTCTCCACCTTCTATGGCGATTGGAGGTGTTTCTGCCAAGATTAAGCAAAGGATAATGAAGATTTTATGGATGACGTTGGAGACGATGATGGTGATGAGGCACCCTAGGATCATTGCATATCATATTATTATGTCATATTAGGATTTAGTTTGCTCCTATTTATGTTTTTATCTTTAAGATCTATGCTTTGATTATTTGTTTTTAGGATTGAGCTTAAACTTAAATGCTTTGAATATTTATGCTTTTGATGTTGTTTCTTGCACTTCAATGCTATCTATGATATTATGTTGTTTGGTTTATTCCTTATGACTTCTTTATTCTTTTATTAGCCTTGATTATGTATTTTGATCTAACAAAAAGGGGGGAGAAGTAATCTAAGAGCCTTCATGTTTTAAGTTGGTTTTGAGTTTCAAGTGCTTTAATTTTAAATCCCTTTAAAACTTTTAAACCTATCTTAAATTGAGGGGGTTAAATTTTTTTAAAGATTTCAAAACACTTCAAATTTTATATTTTATTTTGCTATATCAAAAAGAGGGAGATTGTAAAACTAATGAATTGATTTTGATATAAAAATGATTTAAGAACTAAATTGAAAAAGTGAAAATAAATTTTTAAGTCCTCAAAACTTCCCTAAATCTCTAAGCAAAATGGTTCAAGTCAAAACCAATGTTTATGAAAAAAAATTCTAAGTGTTTTCCAAGTCAAAATAGTGATTTTCGAGTCACCGTTTCGAAACGGCCCTTAGGCATTTCGGAACGTTTTGAAACTGTTAACATGTGTTTCGGAACAAGCCTTCCCGTTTTGATACAGGTGTTCGAAACAGGTACCTATGTTTTGAAACTAATGAAGAACAACAGAACGAGTTGAACCGTTTCGATACGGCAGTATCGAAACGACCTCAAACATTTCGAAATGATTTTCGAACTTGGATTCAAAAATGTGACCGTTGCAAATTTTATAACTGATTTTCAAAAACGGTTAAGGTGTATCAAAACGATTTGAGCCGTTCCAATACGGGTTTCGGCAGAGGCAAAATGTTTCGAAACGAGCTCTAGCACGTTTCAGAATGGGCTCTAAGTGTATCGAAATGATCGTATCCGTTTCGATACGGTCTAGTAATTACACTCAACGGCTATTTCTTTTTTGGTCTGTTTCGAAACATGTACATGTGTTTCGAAACGGGTAGTTGCAGAAATGCATTTAATGTGGGAAGATTGCATCCCAACTGCTATATTTATGATGGCAACAACCCAACGGATAGAACTGAATGAGAAGGTATAAAAGGGAGTTCTAAAAGCATCAACAACAACTATTGATCCTCAAAGAAACAATCCAACATCAAATTCAAGCTCTAGAGAAAAATTTCCATATTCTTTGTAAAACCCCAATTGCGGTTCATTGTAAATTCTTATCTTTATGATTCAATTGGGTTGAGTGCTTGTAAATTGGGCAACATTTGTATTGTGAGATACTTTTATTTTTCCTTAATCTTCTTTGTAACCTTGTGAGAGGGTTTGGTCAATTTTGGGTAGAAAATTGACCATTTGTGTAAAGGTTTCCTGCTAAGCCTAGAAAATGGGAAGATCAACTAGTGAAGTTGTTGAAAAATCCTTAGTGGGAGCTAAGGTAGTGGATGTAGAGTTCAATTGGAACTTGAACCACTATAAGTGTCTTGTCTTGTGATTTTTATTTTACCACTTCTCTACCAAACCTTTTAAAAATCCAATTCACCCCCCTCTTGGCTTAAATCGATTCAATGATCCACTCAACACGATTCAATAGTTTTTCTGATCAACTAGAAGCTTAACCAGATCTCATGTATCATTTTGCAGTAAAACATCAAATTGAACTTGAACTGCAACAACCTATAAAGGATGTTGAAGAGCTTCTTTAACATTGGAAGGAGTGTCATGACACTCAATAGTGAATGTCTTGGGTTTAAACACACATACTTTGCTTCTTGTAACCATGTGATGGGTATTGCCAACTTGGCATTAGTAGAAAGTTCCCGATTTATATCACTAATAATAGAAAAAAAATCTCTTTATTCTTCCAAGACGTAAGCATTATCAACAATGGATGTGATAGCATAATCTAAAACATCAAATAAAATAAAAATAACAACTGGACCAATAGTTTCTCAAATAGCTACTATGTTATCAAATGAAGGACTACTTTCATTAGAAGCTTCAATACACACGGTTGAAAAAGTCACTTCTTCAACAAAAGGGGATAAAGTAGTATATGAAGCATTAGCGACATCAGTTTCATGAGGAACAATAGGAAGAATATTAACTTCTTCAATAAGATAAAATGAATTAGTAGGTGAAGCATTAATAACATCATTCTCATGAGGAGCAACAAAGGAAATATGAGTGAAATAATGCATGTGAACTTGTGAAAGGACTTTTGCTAAAGTGAGAGGAAAGTAAAAAGACTGAAAAATTTCCCCAACTTCGCTAGGTTGTTTTTAGCAACAACTATGACAAAAAATGCCCTCATTAAACTTTACATTTCTTGCTATACAAATTCATCCATTTTTTGCCAAACATGATATCCATGATGCTTGGGGTGAATACCCTAGAAATACACATAGCTTAGACCTAAAATCAATCTTATGAGCATCATATGAACTAAGATATGAAAAACATTGACTGCCAAAAACTCTAAGAAAAGTGTAGTCAGAAACTTTTTTATAAAGCTTTTGATATGGGGATAAACCTGCAAGAACATCAATAGGCATTCTATTAAACAAATAAACTACACTTAACACAATAAATGACCAATATTGTAAATGAACATATGCTTGAGCTAAAAGAGTAAGGGTTGTTTCTATAATGTGTCTACGTTTTCACTCAATAACACCATTTTGTTGAGATTTTTAGGACATGTAACTCTATGTTGCACACCCAATTTCACTAACTCAAATTCCAAGGCGCTAATCTCACCACCCTCATCGGTTTGTAAAACAATAAGATTTAATGAAAATTGATTCGTAACAATTGCATTAAACATCTTAAATGCCTTAATCTCACCCAAGAATTCATATTGTACATATAAAAAGAGATTAGTATTTTTAGCCACATGACTTAACGGGATTAGGGCCCCAGACATCAACATCTAGTAACTCAAAAAGAGCATTGTAAACAATAGAGGAACGTACAAATGAGTGCTTATGACTCTTGCCTAATTGGCAAGCATTACAAATAGTATGATGAACTAATGAGACAATCTTATGTAGGACTAAATTAACAATTTTAAGGGAAGTGTGTCCAAGCCTTTGATTCCACAACCAATAGGTGGATAGTGTCCAACCCTAGCAAAACCATATATAGAGACATATCTTGTTTTCAAGATTCATATGCGAAGAAGAAGAAGAATCTTACCTTAACTCTTACTCTATTCCAACTCACACATGTAAATGAAGAAGATTGAAGAAAGAAACATAATAAGTGGGTTTTTGTGGGTGGTATCAATTCTGCATTATGGTTTATTAAGCCCATTTTATTTTTACAATGATAACCGAATAACTTTTTCATCATTTTTCCTTTTCTTTTTTTTAATCTAACTCTTCAAATTTTATTTCATAAGTAAATACCCATCTAACTACATCAAGGAGGAAAGAAAATAGATAATTAATGTTTCTTTACCTATCGAGTCTCAACTTTCCCCTTTCCCTGGCAAGGAACCCTAAACTTTATTTTGCTACAATTTGGAGGTCGTTGCTGCTGATTTGAAGTCTGATTTACCTTGGTTGGTCTTTCTTCTTTTTCCACTCCTCATTTTTTCGAAGTATTCTTGATTTGGGCTCTCTTGGAGTGGAAACTTTATTTTGCTCGTCTGTGTTCGACTTAACCATTCCAGCTTGGTTATCGATTTGAAGGGACGATATGGTAAGGTATGCTTGTTTTTGTAGTTCATTTTCTTTGTTGGTGTGATTTCAGTTGGGGTAATAAAAATAATAAGCTGGAATGTTCGTGGGCTGGGGAAACCACGAACAGTACAACGTCTCAAGAACAAATTGAGAAAAGTCAACCCTTGTATTATGTTCCTCATGGAAACGAAACTAAATGCTAGAAGGATGGAACGTGCTCATAGAAAATGTGGCTTTGTTAATGGCTTCGAGGTTGGCGTAGATGGATTTAGAGAGGGTTTATCTTTGGGATGGAAAAGCGATGTTTCAATCATTATTCGAAGCTCCTCCCTCTCACACATTGATGAAGAGATTGTCATGCATGAATCTTCTATTAAATGGCGTCTTGCTGGTTTCTATGGTAACCTAGTGGATTCCGAACGAGCCACTTCTTGGGATTTATTACGTCACCTAGGATCCGACCAATGTCTCCCTTGGATTGCTCTAGGTGATTTCAATGAAATTCTTCTTTCATCTAAAGAAAGAGGGGGCCACCTTTGGCATGAAAGAAATATAACAGATTTTTGGGAAGCCTTATTTGATTGCAATCTTTTTGATTTGGGTTTCTTCGGCCCCTTGTTCAATTGGGAGAAAGGTAAGCTTGAGAGCAACAGTATTAACAAAAGATTAGATAGAGGGGTTGCTAATAAGTCATGGTGCGAAGAATTTCCCAATTACTCTCTAAACCATATTACTCATGGCTTTTCTGATCATTGTCCCATTTTACTAGAAATCGAGGATTCCCAAAATTTGATGGTGGTTCAATTAATAAACAATTCAAATTTGATGTTGACTTGATTCTTGAAGATGACTGTGAGTATGTTATCAAACAATATTGGGATACCAATTGCAATCCACTTCCAAGTAAACTTGAAGGTATGAGCAAAGTATTGCGTAAATGGTGTTGCAAATGCAAAGATCATCGTTCTAAAAAGGTCAAAGATTTGGAAGCTCAATTGATGAACTTGAATAAAGAGGACCCTGATGAACACAATCTAGCTAGCATTCTTGATGTTAAGTTAGCTGTCAACATGGAGGCGGAAAAAGAAGAGCTTCACTAGGAGCAATGCTCTTGGATTAACTGGCTTCGACATGGAGACCGAAATACTTCTTTTTTTCACAAGTGTGCTTCCTCACGCAAAAAGAAGAATAAGGTGATGATTCTTCTTGTTGAAAGTGGTAACAACGTCACTGATCATCTCCAAATGGCAAAGTTGACAAACTCTTACTTTCAAGATTTATTTTCTGCTTCCTCTCTTGTTGAATCCGCAAATATATGGTCTAATCTTTCTTCCTCGCTATCAATTGTAACAAGTCAAACTGAAAGAAGAATTTTTAGAAGAGCAGGGATTAGAAAAGAAGTAGATCAGAGAGTAGGAGGAAGAAAGGGGGAAGACGAGATCACATTCAACATATTCAATACCCTTTACAATCTAGCTTCAGCCCTTTAAACCCTACCTGTGCGAAACGACCACGTTTGGTCTATACAACAGCCTAACCAAAACGCAGCACTTCATTAAAAGGCTTAACGGCTAATTCAACGGAATTAAAAGCTAACGAAAATTCAAATTACTCTAACGGTAACCTGGGTTCAGAAACATCCCTTACAATACTCCCTTCTTCTGAAAATCCTTGTCCTCAAGGATTGAAATCTGGAAACTTCTGCTTCAAGGTGTGGAAAACTTCCCACGTGGCGTCTTCAGGGAATGAGTTGGACCATTCCACCAGAACTTCAGTAATTGCTTTGTCTCTCTTTCGTCCAATTCTTCGATCCAAAATCTTCACAGGCTCCTTGTTGATGCTGCCATCAGGATCTACTACAGGTAACTCAGATTGAGTAAGTTCAGCTCCAATTCTCTTCTTCGGTTGGGACACATGAAACACAGGATGGACCTTGGAATCATCTGGGAGTTTCAGCTTGTAGGCAACCTTCCCAATTTGAGCAATAATCTGAAATGGTCCGAACCATTTAGGAGCTAATTTTTGACAGTTCCGATGCACCACAGTTTGTTGTTGTAATGTTGCAGTTTCAGAAACACCCACTCTCCCACCTGAAACTCACATTCCCTGCTACCCTTGTATGCTTGGCTTTTCATTCGATCCTGAGCTCTCTTGAGGTGGAATTTCAACATTTTGATAGCAGCTTCCATGTGTTGAAGGTCTCTATCCACAGCTGCCACCAATGACTCTCCTGCTACATAAGGCAAGTGTATAGGAGGTGGTTGCCCATACAAAGCCTGGTAAGGGGTTGTTCGAATTGCTGAGTGGAAATTTGTGTTGTACCACCACTCTCTTGGCCTCTCTCCAGACATGCATCTCAGGTATGTCTCTAGACACTGGTTTACTCTTTCAGTCTGGCCATCAGATTGAGGATGGTAGGCCGTTGAGGCATTAATCTGCACTCCCAGCTTCTTCAGTAGCTCTCTCCAAAATAGACTCATGAATACCCTGTCCCTGTCACAGATAATTTCAGTTGGCAATCCATGTAATCGAAAAATATTCTCCAGGAAGATCTTTGGTACATCCTTAGCTGAAAATGGATGAGATAAGGCAATGAAATGACTGTATTTGGTCAGTCTATCCACAACTACTAAAATGCAGTCTTGTTTCTTTGAAGCTAGCAATCCTTCCACAAAATCCATACTGATGGATGACCAAATAGTGTCAGGAATTGGTAAAGGTTGGAGTAACCCTTTTGGATGCTGTAGTTCACTTTTGTTCTTCTGACAAGTTACACACTCCCTCACCCAGCTCTTAACTTCTCTCCTCATTCCCTTCCAGTAGAAAATAACAGTTAGCCTTTGAGTTGTTGCACTAGCTCCAGAATGCCCTCCAACTGCACTTCCATGGAAGAATTGAACCAACTCCTTCCTCAATGCTGCATCATTCCCCACTACAACCTTCTCTTTCCTTTTCAAGACCCCTCCTACCCACTTATATTTAGCATGTTTGTGACTCCCATTCTCTAGTTCTTTAATGATTTTGACTAATTTCTCATCATTGTGCCAAGAACCAGTCACCCTGTTCATCACATCTGTGCTTACTCTACTCACATCCATATTCTTCAACTTGCAACTTCAGGTCTTCTAGACAAAGCATCAGCCACGGTATTGTTAATGCCCTTCCTATATTGCACCTCTCATAGTCATAACCCATCATTTTAACCACCCATTTCTGTTGGAATGGTGTGATGGCCTGATTTTCTGCTAGGAACTTATGACTTTGATGGTCAGTCTTAATAATAAAGTGTCTTCCCACCATGTAAGATGTCTATTTCTTTACAGCCATTAGTGCAGCAACCATATCTTTCTCATAAACTGACAGTGCTTTATACCTAGCTCCTAAGCCCTTGCTGAAAAAGGCTAAGGGTTTCCCTTCCTGAACTAGCACAGCACCAACACCTACATCAGAAGCATCTGTTTCTACAGTGAAAATCAAACTGAAGTCTGGCAGGGACAGAACTGGAGATGAGTTAATTGCTTGTTTAAGTTTCATGAAAATTGCTTCTTCTGCCTCTCCCCATTTCCAAGCCCCATTTTTAAGCAAATCTGTCAATGGTCTAGCCACACACCCATACCCTTGCACAAATCTCATGTAATACCCAGAGAGGCCCAAGAATCCTCTAAGTTCCTTAATGTTTCTGGGAGATGGCCATTGCAAGATACTATCCACCTTGGACTTGTCCATCGATATGACTCCTTGGGAAATAACATAACCCAAATAATCCACCTCTCTAGCTCCAAAACTACATTTGGTCTTTTTTGCATAGAGCTGGTGTCTCTTCAAAACCATCAGAACTTCAGTTAAATGCTGCAAGTGTGAATGCCAATCTTCTGAATACACCAATATGTCATCAAAGAAGACAAGGACAAACTTTCTTAGCTGTTGTTTGAATATCTTGTTCATCAAACCTTGGAAGGTTGCAGGAGCATTAGTGAGCCCAAATGGAATCACTAAGAACTCATAATGCCCCTCATGAGTCCTAAAGACAGTTTTGTGGATATCTTCTTCCTTCATTCTGATTTGATGGTAACCAGATCTCAAATCCAGTTTAGAGAAGAAGGTGGCCTTCCCTAACTCATCCAACAATTCCTCAATCACTGGCATAGGGAAGCTATCCTTAACAGTTACTTGATTGAGTTTCATGTAGTCTATGCACATTCTCCAGGTTCCATCCTTCTTTTTAACCATCACTATAGGAGAAGAGAAGGCACTACTGTTGTCCCTGATGATTCCAGCTCCTAACATCTCTCCCACCAATCTTTTAATTTCATCTTTTTGGTGAGTTGGATGTCTGTAAGGCCTGACCTTAACCACTGTATTTTCATCCTTCAACTCAATCATGTGTGTGTGTCCTCTCTCAGGTGGCAATCCATTAGGCTCTCCAAACACTTCCTGAAATTGTTGAAGCAAGTTCTCCAACTCCCTAGGTACTTCACTGTTCTTCTTCATTTCCAACTATGGGTTCATTAGCCACAAAGCTGCAGTACCAGAACTAGTTCTTCCCTTCAACATTTTTCTACAACTTTTACTTTCCACTAATTGTAGCCTACCTGCTTTCAATCCACATAATTCCACTACCCTACCTACCTGTTCAAATTTCATCTTAGACTCTGCAAAATTCCATTGAATGTTGCCCAGCTGTGAAAGCCATTGCACCCCTAGAACCATGTCGCAACTCCTCATTAGCACCACCAGGAAATCAGCTTCAAACATCAATCCTTGTACCTTCCACTGGACAGTTGTACACTTCCCTAATGTGGTCATGCAGTTCTCATCTGCTACGGTTACTCTTAATTGCTCTCTCTTATCAACCTTCAGATTCAGTTTCTTGATCAGGGGTAAACTGAGAAAATTGTGAGAGCTGCCTGAATACAATAAAGCAATGCATTTTGTACCTTCAATTGTGACTCCTAGCTTCATTGTGTCCCAATTTGTAGCTCCCCGCATAGCATTCAGAGACAAAACAGGCCCCTCCAGTTTTTGTTCTCCTTGTCCTAGTTCACCAGTGTCTTCACAGTCCAAAAACACCTCAGCTTCTGAATCCTCTTCTACTCCTTCCACCATGATCTGGTATAATTGAGTCCTAGGACACTTGTGCCCAGGTGTGTATTTTGAAGCACACCAAAAGCACAGTCCTTTTCTCCTCCTTTCTTCAATCTCAGCCTGAGATAACATTTTACCAGGCCCCTTGTGACCAGACTGAGTAGGACCCTTGCTAGTGTTAGGACTAACAGCTGAGGATCCTGCAAACTTCGCAGCTGGGTTACTTCCAATAATATTGCTCCAAGTTCGAGGTGGCACTGATATAGTCAGAGGTGCGTGACTCCTCCTCTGTGGTGCCCCTGTTTTTCTCTGCACATTAGAGACCATGGCCTCTACATGTTTAGCAAGATGGAAAGCATCAACTAATGTTTTTGGGTTCAACAGTTTGACCATTGGACTAATCTCAATCCGCAAATGTTCCTTAAACATGCTCAACACATACTCCTCAGGTAACTGTGCTTGATTCAGTAGATGAATGAAATCATCATAGAATTGCTCTACAGAATCTAGTTGTCGAAGTGCCATTAATTCAGCAAAGGGGTCGTGAAATCCTTCAGGTGAAAATCTTTCTTTTAACAGTTTAAGGTAATCGGACCAACTGACCTGATTCAAGCTTCCTCGGTTTTTCGTTATAAATTGGTGCCACTGCAGGGCTTTTCCTTCAAGGTGTAGCATCACTACCCTGACCTTGGCATACTCTGGAACCATTTCAGCTTCAAAGTATTGTTCCAGCTTAGCCAACCACCCTCGGAAATCAGTCCCGTCAAATCTGGGACACAACAACTTATAGGCAAAATTTTGGATCTGAGGCACACCCTGGTTCTGAATCGAGTCTACTGGTTGTCCCACTGGGATCTCTTCATTATCAGTAATCAAAACTGTGTCTGGCTTACTAGATTTAGCTTGTTCCGCTTTCACTGTTACGGGCTCAACAACTGGGGATTTCGGTGTTGCCTGAGGTGAGCCTAACACGCCAGTGTGCTGGGCCAACATCTCCCCAGCATCAATCTTCTTCCCTAGTGCAATCTCAAGCATCTTATGTAAGTCCGCCAGCATCGCCGATTGCATATCTTGGAAGCGGGTTCCGATGGAGGTCTCCAACTGTTGAACATCCTCCTGGATCTTAGTTGTGACCTTCACCCAATCTGAGTTGTCTGCCGGTAATGAGGTGTCAGCAGGAGTGGTCTGATTGACCACCGTTGACTGCGCAGCTTGTTGACGGGTCTCCACCATGGTTCGAGGATCGTGAGGCTCTGATACCTTTGTAACAAGTCAAACTGAAAGAAGAATTTTTAGAAGAGCGGAGATAAGAAAAGAAGTAGATCAAAGAGTATGAGGAAGAAAGGGGGAAGACGAGATCTCATTCAACATATTCAATACCCTTTACAATCTAGCTTCAGCCCTTTAAACTCTACCTGAGCGAAACGACCACGTTTGGTCTATACAACAGCCTAACCAAAACACAGCACTTCATTAAAAGGCTTAACGACTAATTCAACATAATTAAAAGCTAACGAAAATTCAAATTATTCTAACGGTAACCTGGGTTCAGAAACATCCCTTACATCAACTACCTCCAAAAATCTATTGCATGAAGAATTTAAAGTTGAGGAAGTTTTTTTTGTTGTTAAGGGCATGGATCCGTTAAAAGCTTCAGGTAAAGATAGATTTCCAGCTTTATTCTTTCAAAAGTATTGGCATGTAGTGGGCACTGATATCATAAACTACTGCTTGGAAACTCTTAATTACACGATGGATTTGAACAATATTAATGGTACTAATCTAGTATTAATTCCTAAAGTTTCAAACCCTTCAAGTATTTCTCAATTCTGTCCCATTAGTCTTTACACCATCACTTACAAAATCATTGCTAAGGTTTTGGCTAATCGGCTCAGATTGGTGATTGGGAAATGTATTGATGAAGCGCAAGGAGCTTTTGTTATGAAAAGATAATGTACTTATAGCATATGAGTACTTGCATACTATGAAAAGAAAGACAACTGGTTGGAATGGCTCTTTTTCTCTAAAACTTGACATGAGTAAAGCCCATGATCGAATTGAATGGTCGTTTTTGGAAAAGATGATGCTCCAATTAGGTTTCCCTCTGCCTTTTGTCTCTTTGATTATGAGATTTGTTCAGACAGTATCATACTCGGTTGTATTTAATGGTTCAACCGGTAAGATTTTTCATCCTAGTCATGGTATTCGGCAAGGAGACTTCCTTAGTCTTTACTTATTCCTTTTGTGTGCCGAGGGCTTTTCCACGCTACTCAACTCTCCCAAACGCTCAAGTATACTCAAAAAGGTGAGTCTGGGTAGGATTCGACTTTGTATTACACACTTATTGTTCGCGGATGATATTATATTATTTGGTGAAGCCACTGAACAAGGATTGGCAACTATGAAACACCTTATTACAGAATATGAAAAGGCTTCAGGTCAACAAGTTAATTTCGATAAATCTCTCTTCTACTTCAGTTCCAATGTGCTGACCTCCTCTAAAATCCTATTTAGCTCTCAACTGGGTGTTCATCTTTCTTCTAACCCGGAGAAATACCTAGGGTTACCGGCTATAGTGGGATGTCGAAAGAAAGAAGCATTTGCCAGCATTAAGGACCGAATGAACTAGAGTATTGATCACTGGAGCATGTGATTCCTTTCCATGGGAGGCAATGAGGTATTCATTAAATCTATTTTGCAAGACTTGCCTCTCTATCCTATGCGGTGTTTTTTATTGCCTGCTTCTTTCTGCAGAGAGATTGAGCCGATATTGAACAAATTTTGGTGGTGTGATAACGAGATGAAAAGAGGAATCCATTGGACCAATTGGCATTCACTCTGTTATCCGAAAGCTTTCGGGGGACTGAGATTCCGTGACATGGCCAAATTCAACATTGCCCTTCTAGCAAAGCAAAATTGGCGCATACAATCTAATATTAATTGCCTACTTGCTAGAGTTCTCAAAGCACGTTACTTCCCAACCATAGATTTCATGAACTCAGAGTTAGGCTCTTATCCTTCTTATGCTTGGCATAGCATTTGGTGTGCTCGAGGTCTTCTTGAACAAGTGGTCGGTTGGCAGGTTGGCTGTGGTCAATCCATTAATGTTTGTAATGACTCTTGGCTACCAGGACATGGTAATGGGAGAATTCATAACCATTCTATTGATATCAACTTTACAAAAGTCTCTGATCTCATTGACCCTGCTTTAAATACTTGGAAAACAGATATCATCTCTTTAGTATTTGACGAAGATGTTGTTTTTCGTATTCTTTGTATCCCCCTTCCAATGTCGACCCAACCTGACAAGTTGGTTTGGAGGGGTGAAAATCTGGGGAATATTCTGTTAAGTCAAGATCACGACTTATTATTGGTGATGACTGATGACCTATATATTGACAATAATTATAATGTTGCGAAGCAAGCTCTTCTACGGTCTTTCTTTCACAGTTGTAGAGTTCAACCATGCCTTCTAAGATCAGAATATGTGTCTGGTGATTTTCTCTCAATCTACTTCCTACCTTCAGTAATTTATCGTTGTGTCGTATTACAATTAACACTCTTCCCCACTTTGCGGTTCTGGGCGTGAATTTGCAAGTAACCTGGTTCAACAATGTCCTTTCTCTCTTCATGTGTTCTCTTTGCTACATTTTCCTATCCCATTTCTCTCTTGTGATGAAGACTTTCTCATCTGGTTAGCTAAAACAACCACGAGTCTTTCATTTTCCAATCGTAAGCTGTTTTTTGTTGTTATTTAGGCTATTTGGGGCCATCGGAACAATCTAATTCATTTTTCAACCATGTCATACCTCATTGCTTTCATCCATCCGTATGTTAAGGAGCATGATACTTTTAATATGTCTTCCAAGGACCAGATTTCTGCTTTGGCTGATCACTAGTCACCTCATGTTGGTGATGCCTTTAAAGTTAATTTTGATGTTGTTTTTTGTATGAACTCTAATTCTTCCACTTCAGGGGTTATTATAAGGAACTCGGATGGCCTTTTAATGGCAGTAAGAGTTTTTCCAAATCAGTTTGTTGCTGAAGCAAGATCTTGTGAGCAAGCTATGATCCTAGCAAAGCAACTTGACTTTCGTAAAATCATCATTGAGGGCGACTCCCTAACAATGATAAAGAAATTGAATTCGTCTTCTATTGATCGTTCTTGCATTAGTATGGTCATTTAGAACATTAAGTTGTTATGTCTTGACTTTGAAAGTATTACTTTCTAGTTTGCTTGCAGATCGCGCAATAAACCGGCTCACGTCTTTACTCAGTTTGGGAGACAACTTCCGGTCGATACTATTTGGATTGAAGAATGCCCTACTTTTCTTGAGGAAGTTTTATCTAAAGATAGATGGTGGGTCAACCCATCGAATTTTCATTTCCCCATTTGATCAGGGGTTTTTCAATGTTTGTGCCATCACTCATCGGCATCTCATTCTTCCTACACGATGAGTCTTTTTGTCTGATGGTTTCTTGCTTGCTCTGCATTTCTTCATTGAGTTATCCTTCTATGCAAACAGATTTGATCTGCAACTGAAGCGTTCTCGTTTTGCTGGCGTTCTTGGCTCCTTTCACTCATGTTGCTGGAGTGTTGTTTTCCTTTATGCTTTGTTGTTTTTTTCTCCTTTGTCTCTGTTGTTCAGTTTAGTTTTCCCCTTTGTACTATGTTCTATTTGTATGTTTTCTTGTTCCTTTTATTTTTAATAATATGTCAGCTTAACCGTTCAAAAAAACTAAAGCAAGGGGACAACCTTAAATTAGTGGTTTCTTTTTAGACTCTCCTATTAACCATTCAACCTGAGGGCCTCTGTGAACAGAACATCAGTGCCTTTATGAAAAAAACTTGGGTGACAATGCTGTAAACCGCGGCTCATGGATTTGGGAAAAGAAATATAAGTGATGATGCTGTAAAATTGGGAGCTTCTAGGGTTAGGCACCTTTATCATTAGGCTAAAATTAAGCGAGAGTTACACAATTTCTTATAAAAATGGTAAGGATTTGTGTAGTTACACAATTTCTTACAACCGACACAATTTACACAATTTCTTATAAAAATGGTAATGATTTAGGTTATCATATAAGAATTTGTGTAGTTACACAATAATTACGTAGTTACACAAATGGTAAAAATTTTCGTAGTTGCACAATAAGGAAAATACTTTGATGCACAAGCTTGTGTAAACTTTAGTTTACACAAGCCCTTTAATTTTAGGGTTTAGAGTTTAGGGTTTTAGGTTAGGGTTTAGGGGTTTAGTATGTAGGGTATATAATTTAAGGTTTATGGGTAGAATTTAAAATTTAGAGTTTAGGATTTAGGGCTTAGGTTTTAAGTTGCTAGGGTTTGTGATTTAGATTTTAAATTTTATAAAAGGAATGTGTAAAATAAATTTACACAGCTTGTGCATCAAAATAAAACCCGCACAATAATTATGTAGTTACACAATTTCTTATCAATCCTACACAAATTCTTACCAAAATAGTAAGAAATTATATAACTACACAAAAATACGCCTAATTTTAGCTTAACAGTAAGCTGCCTAATTTTAGACTCTCCCTGTAATATGTGCAAAAGGATTCTAAAACTTTAGTAATTATAAAAAACGAAAGAAAAAAAATGAAAGAAAGGAATGAAGAGAAAATAAATGAAAAAGATAGGAAACGTTGTGTAAAATTGGTAAACATCATCATTTGTTAATTAAACTATTCTCACTTCTTTATTTTGTTCACCAAACTATTATTTTGTATAAAATCATTACTAACGTTGCGTTTTTTTCTTATTTTGGTCATTAATATTACTTTTTTTGTTTTAGTCACCTATCTATTGCTTCTTTCCTATTTTGGTCACTAAACTATTTTCGCTTTCCTATTTTTTCATGAGTTTTTTTAAGGGTAAACTACATAAATGACCACCATACTATTAGAAAAGTTGCGATTTGACCACCTTACTTTTTTTCGAAGCAATTAAACCATCATACTATTAAATTGGATGCAATTTGACCACCAACCGTTAAAGGCTAACGGTAGGGTGACGTGGCAGTTAAAAAAATATGGGTATGATAACACATTTAGTCCTTATTATTTACACATTCTTTCAATTTAGTCCTAATTTTAATTTAATAAAATAAATTAATTATTTATATTTGATTAAATAAATTTATTTTCATCCTCCAATCAGGTGGTGACACCACCTAATTAAAGGATGAAAATGGAGAAAACAATAAATGCACCCAAGGGGAGTCAAACCTGTGTCTTCCAAGCTTAAAGAGAGCTAGCTTACCACTACGCCAAGTGTTGTTTTGTGATCTAATTCCTGAAATACATAATATGTACTTATTTGTTTTCGAAGGCAACACCATAACTGGATAGAATCCAAGCATAGTCCCTCACAAATTATCCACGCCTGTGTCTCTCTTGCTTTATGGCTTAGAAAGTTCACTTTATTGTTTTTAATATGTTTACATGTTTTCACTTAATCAACAGAAATTATCCATGTTAAAAGCTGCATTATATGCTGTAGATTCCAGTGATTCGGAAATCATTTCATCAATTATTGATCAATACTCAGAGCAGCCCTCATTAAAAGAACAAAGTGTGTACACTCGGTTAGTTTTATATTAACAACGCATTTTCCTGCATAATTGGTTTGATGGTAAATATAAGAAACTGAGTATTTGCCCTTGTATTTCAATTATGTTTATGAAAGAGAAGGTTCCCTTTAACTATAAACTGAAGGCACATATTCTCAATGTAGTTCAACACCATGATTCATTCAATACATTATTTAGTATATGTATTCTTTAAAACCCAAACTTGCTAATAACAGACTAACTACACTTTTTAAATCCTCATCGTCCTTGGTTATATGGCTGCAGATTAGATGTCATTGATAAATGCTTCTCCCAAAAAATAGTTGAAGAAATTTTATCTGCTCTTGTAAGTTGATAGATCGGTTTTGTAAACGTTAATCCGATGCTCACTTTTAATGTTTCTTGCACGTGTTTACATAGCTCCCTACAATTTGTATATGCCACCTAAACTAAAAATCTGTGAACATGCTTACTCAGGAGAGGGAGGCTGTGAATGGAAGGGACCGTTGGATCTCTGCTACTATTCAAACACTGAAAAAGTCTTCACCAACAAGTCTTAAAATTTCTCTTAGATCAGTAAGTTGACGCATTCATATTGATTGTTTGAAGCCTAATGATTTGTTTCAGCATAAGTTGACTTTTTATACCATATCAGATTAGAGTAGGGAGATTGCAAGGGGTAGGTTCGTGCCTCGTTCGTGAATATAGAATGGTTTGTCATGTCCTGCGCGGAGAATTCAGCAAAGGTAAGAAATAAGTACATATAATATATTTCAGGAATTAAGTTACAAAACAACACTTGGCATGGTGGTAAGCCAACTCTTCTTTTGCTTGAGAGACACAGGTTCGTTATTTTATTAAATTAAAATTAGGACTAAATTGAAAGAATGTGTAAATAATAAGGACTAAATGTGTTATTATACCCATATTTTTTTAACTGCCACGTCACCCTACCGTTAACCTTTAACGGCTGGTGGTCAAATTGCACCCAATTTAATAGTATGGTGGTTTAATTGTTTCGAAAAAAAGTAAGGTGGTCAAATCGCATCTTTTCCAATAGTATGGTGGTCATTTATGTAGTTTACCCTTTTTTTAACGACGGGTGACCAAAATAGTAAAAAAATGTAACATTAGTGACTATTGCGAAAAATAATAGTTTGGTGACCAAAATAGGAAAGCAGAACTAGTTTACTGACCAATTGTGATATTTACCCGTGTAAAATTAAAAACTTATTTTTTATTTAATATATTTTGAATTTTAAATATTTTCTATGGTTTTAAAAGATTTTTTCTAATTAGGGCTAAATTAATAGGATTTTTAAATGTGAAGGGTTAAATTCATTGAGTTATTTTAGATTATGACCAAATTAATAAAATATATAAGTTTTGAGAGCTAAAATTGCTATTATACAAAGTCATGTCACTATCTCTGTTAAGTCAACGGTCAAAAATAAAGACAGTTGACCAAAATATAATTAAAACGTAACATTGGTGACGATTTGTCAAAAATAATTGAGTGACAAAACACAATAATAAATGACTGACCAAATAGTTAATTTACCCTAAAAATAAAAAGAAACTCATATCTTATGACTTATATCATAGAAAGCCCAAATGGAATTATGGATGAATTGAATCAGCCTGTCTTTTTGCTGAAAAAGGAAACACGTGTGTTGGGTTTGGATTGGGCTACATTGGACCGATAAATTAGTTATTTATAATCTCTTTAATCATGAAAGGTATAAATATCTTAGGCTTTTGCATTATTTCAAAATTTAAAATTATTTTATAATTTTATTTTTATAAAATTGAGTTGTTGCAATATTTTTTTATTTGAAATTTTGGTCTCTTGTAACTTTGGTTGATCTGACAACTATAAAAATATAAAAATAAGAAAAATTCTACAACGGGCGACGAACATTGATGAACACCACTAACGATGAATATCGATGAACACCATTAAATTAATTAATAAAGATTTAAAATTTCAAGGACCCACCATACAATTAATAATTATTTTAAAAAATTCAATTAAATTATTTTTATATATTAAAATTTTATTTTTTAATAAGGGTAAACTATATATTTAGTACCTCGCCTATTTTTGTATTTTTATTGAACCCTCATTATTTAAATATTATTTCAATTTAACCTTATTCTTTATAAAAAATAATTTAATCCTTAACAATAAACTATTAAACCTTAAACTCTTAAACTCTTAAACTTATACCCTAAACCATATACCCTTACAAATTAAATTAAACTTTCAAATAATTTGGTGAAATTATTTTTTAAACCATATACCCTTAAAAATTAAATTAAACTTCCAAACCATATACCCAATACAGTATACAATTTAAATTAACCGCTAAAAGGACAACTTTTTCCCCTTGAATTGTTTTAAAGGAGATGGGTGATAAAAAAACATTTCGAACAATTTTGTATCATATACAAGTAACTACCTCGCTACCATGAGTATTGCGAATTAGCACTATAATAAATACCCCTTACATATATAGTTTTTTTTGGGATAATTGAAATATATATTTTGGACATATAGTTGGATAAAATATTTATACTATTCATATCTCTTTTAATTAGTAAATTGAAGAATATTGAATGTTTAAGCATATTTGATCATTACAACAACGACGTACCAACAAAATTAAACTCAATATAATTTTTTTGGGTAAACTACATAAATGACCACCATACTATTTTTCTCTAAGTTTATTTGAAAGTTTAATTGAATTTTTAAAGAATAGGGTATATGGATTAGGGTATAGGTTTAAAAGTTTAAGGGTTTAAGGTTTAATAATTTAGGGTTTAAGTTGAGGGTTAATGATTAAATTATTTTTTATAAAGAATGGGTTAAATTGAAATAATATTTAAATAATGAGGATTCAATAGAAATACAAAAATAGGTGAGGTACTAAATATATAGTTTACCCTTATTAAAAAAAATTAATATCTAAAAATAATTTAATTGAATTTTTTAAAATAATTATTAATTGTATGGTGGGTCCTTGAAATTTTAAATCTTTATTAATTAATTTAATAGTGTTCATCAATGTTCATCGTTAGTGGTGTTCATCAATGTTCGTCGCCCGTGGTAGACTCATCCTAAAAATATTTTTTTAATCTTTTATGTTTACAGTTTTTTTAATTAATTTAACATTTAATCTTTAAAAGTAAAAAATATCACAATACACTCTTCTATTTATCTACATTTACATATTTTGAAGGGTCAAATTGATAAAAAAAATTACAAATGTATAAGACTAAAACAGTTATTTTACTTGTTTATAATTTTCAGGTAAGCAATTAACAGTAAAATTAAATACAAGTTAGGGGAAGAGACCAAGATTTTAAAATAAAACTATAGTATATGGACTCAATTTAACAAAATATAGTATAAAGATTAAATTTTAAAATAGCACAAGAACCTTTAACGTATTTAAACCATTTTGAAAGTGTTAAATTTTTAAGTAGTTTTAAGGTGATTACAAGGTAGTATATGTTCATACTTCTTAATTTTTTGGTAATGGACACACACCTTGTAAACAAAGATACTTAAATATGAATCTCATAGAATGAACATCATTATTTTTTTTCACTGAGACCACTTGTTAGGTTCGAAAATATTATTTTTTTATACAAAATCTTTAGGAAAATTTTTAAGGAAAATATATTTAAGAAAAACTTGTCGAGCACCCCACTTCTCAGCCTTTGAAAAGAAAAATTATTAGATGGACCCTTCCTACCACGTAGGATATGGTTCCTTCCAATAAATTTTGCCACATAAGCTTTTTTTTTCCATGTCAGCCTTTGTGTTTTCTCCCAAATGCATTCTCACGTTTCCTTCCTTTAACCACTTTCAGAATCAAATTTATTTCAATCTCTTATATTAAAAATCCAAAAAAAAGTCTTAATCGTAGCAACCCCTTATCCTATTAATTCTTTTGTCTTCGACATGAGCAATATTATGCCCTCGCCATGTTAACTTTGAATGATCGAGGTTTTGAGTGAAACGAAATAGAGGTGAAGAATGAATTTGGTGATGGTTAGAAGTTACAAGGAGAAAGAATAAAGGCATAAAAAAAGTTTGATATAAGAATATAATGAATAGGTAGATCCTTATTTCGTTTATACCTTTTTACGTGGTGAAAAAGGCCTATCCATAAATGTTGATAAAGTATTATAAATTTAAAATTAATAATATCTTATTTTATATGGTACACCGAACCTTATACTAACATTTACTGAAGTTCTTAAACAACACCTCAAATTTTTTAATGGACATAATACCACAGTTTCTTGTACATCAAAATTTATAACATTTTTTATCAAAGTTTGTAAAGTTAAACCTAATTTCTTGAAGTTTGAAAATTTGGACATTCATTAGAAATTTGTGTACTTAAAAAAGTTTGGTATCCATTAAATATTTTTAGATATTTGTTAGAATTGTCGCATTAAACTATGGTATACGTTGTGGCACATGCAAGCCTAATGTCACGGACTTATTTCTTCAAGCTCAAATCCGTGCGGCACTAGCACTCTCGGCACGATGCTAGTAAGCCTTGATGTCGCAACGCTATGGCAAAACTAAGGAGCAAGAGAGATTTACAAGGAAAGAACCTTGTATTGCACAACGAAAGCTTACAAGAGAACTTTACAAGAGAGCTTGAATGGCTACTTGGATGATTTACAAATGAGATAGGCAAGCCTATTTATAGCCTCCAACCTCCCGAATGGACGGTGGAGATTTATTTGATCCGACGGTTAGGATCTTGCCTCCTAAAATATCTAAGATGCCTAGATATTTCTAGAGAACTCCATACTTATCTATATACATCTCTAGCATTCTATAGTATTCTAGAATATTCTACAACTATCTAGTTATGTCTTTGACTATCCAAAAGCTTCTAAAAAGTTCCAGAGACTTCTAGAGTAGTCCCGAACTTTCCAGGGTCTTCTTCAACATTCTAGATCCTTCTAGAATGTTCTAAGTGCTTCTAGGATGTTCCAGATCCTTCTAGAATGTTCTAGAACCTTCGAGAACCATCCAGAGTGTTCTAGAATCTTCTAAAGCTTTCTGGACGAGTCTAGACCTTTGGAGAACCTCCTGGATCCTTGTGGAAATGTTCAAGATGATCGTGAGCCTCTCTAGATTGTTCTAGGTCCTTCTTTGGATCATCTTTTGCTTAAAATGCCCAAGGGACTTCATTTTGCCTTGGTTGGCTCGAGTGCGCCTAGGGGGCACTCCTCGGTCGGTTCTGGTGCACCTTGGCGGGGCGTGACACTAAGCCTACCTAGACCATGGCTCGCCTTATGCCAAAGAATTCCCTTATTTTATATATAATAATATATGTTGTATTTTTGGTAAATAAGAAAAATGGTCCACATAAAAGTTTGGTTTAATTTTGCGACTTGAATTAATTCAAAAATAAAATTTGAATAAAATATAAAGAATAAAAAAATAATAAAGTGGTATTTTATAATTTCATTATATTTTAAAAGTATTATATAATTATTTTTATTAAAAATAATTTAAGCATAGATTTTTCTACTAACCAATTAAATATATATTTTTTAAAATTCTTTTGAATGTAGTTGGAGTTTCATCTTAGTATATGATGAGTGATGACAATACAAATTACAAAACAAAATTAAAATTTAAAATATTTTTTTAGTAAAAGATATAACGCAACTTCAATGCCTTTTAAAAATAACTTAAAGAGGATAAAATGTAATATTTTTCTCAATTCTTGTAGTTGAAACTTAAAAAAAAAGCTAATATTTGAAATTAATTATTTAAAAATACGAGCTTAAATTTATTTATTTAAATAAATATGAGCATTCGACCAAATTGAAATTATTTAAAAATTTAATAAAGATGTATATAATATTTAAATAAATATGTATATAATAAATGAAATTAAAAATATGAGCTCAAATTTATTTATTTAAATATTATATACATCTTTATTTCAATAGAACAAGTGAGATTATTCAAAATTTTACACTGAAAAAAAAATATTTTACAACTGAGGTTATATAATTTTATGTATCTTTTAAAAAGATTATTATACGTAATAATTATACAGTCTCATTTTTGGAATATTTGTTTTCTATTAGGAAATCAAAATATACTTTATAAAAAAATGGTTTTTACATGTAAAAGCATGATTTAATTATACTTTCTGTGGAAACTAACTAAACTAAAAATATTAAAAATAAATTGGTCAAATTTCAGTTTTAATACCTCAACTTCATTAAAATTTGAGAGAATAAATCTGTTTCCCTGCTATTATAAAGTAATAAATCCAAAATATAACTGAGTTGACTTTTTCACTCCTAATTTGGGATTTAGCGAGTTTTTTATGTCATCTTTTAGGGTATACCGAGGGCTAAAAAATTAACTTTTAGGGATTAAAATACATTTTTATAAATTAAGGAACAAAACAAAAATTTAACCTAATAAATTAATATATGAATGAGTTTTTCTAATAGTTCATTTTCATTTTATGGTCCATATTTAGGATTCGTGACACTCATTCTTAACATTATCATCTCCCTATCTAATAAATTAATATGTGAATGAGTTAAGTAAGTGTAATCAACGAAAAGGGTATTTCTTAAAGGTTTAGTTAATGGCAGTGTCTTAAAATTGTACAGAAAATATATTTTGTTTTGGATAAATATTTTTCTTCGGATCCATCAATCTATTATTTTATGGACGGTTGCAAACCCCACCAAGGAATCCTTTTGCGGCTCAAGCAAGCAAATGCTTGTCTTCTTTACACTTGAATTTGATTGACATCTACATATAATCAAATAAAAATATGATTTCTTCATAAAATTCTAAATTTTCAATCTTTAATCAAACTAATATGAAGAAATTTCATATGTTTTTTATGAAATTTAGGATCAATTATATCAAACTTTCTTAAATTATGGTAGGATTTTAATTTAATTTTCTAACATTTTCAAGTATTTTTAAAGTGGTCTTAGTATACGTTTAATTTTAACGCAAAACTCATGCAACCTTTTAGATAAAACTGCTCGAACTAAAGTCTCGTTAGGAGATAACATTCACTTTTCTATCTGGACCATTCATTGGTTCAAATATTTAATTTATTTTTTTAATTTCTAAATATTTTAATTATATGCTCAAAGTATTAGTATTGCATCAATGAAGCCATTAGTTTAGGTATTGGATGCCGACTAGAATTAACTTAAGTAAAATGAAAACATGTTAATCAAATTATAAGCAAGTATGTACATAATAGATTTATAGTTTGGGTACAACGTGTTAAAAATGATAATAGGTTTAATTACATTAAGTCCAAATTGTACATGCGATGAGTTTCTTTTAACAGTCTAGCGGTGATTACAAGGTAGTATCTATTTATAAATATTATTAACTCTTTGACATGTACACACACCTTGTAGACAGAGCGATTAAATCCGGACTTCTTAAGATAAACATCATCCGCTTTTACACTGAGACTACTTGTTGGGTTCGTACATGCGATAAGTAAACATATATTTAAAATTTGATCTACATTTTTTAACTATATTTAATGTCAAATTTAGGTATCATTTAATATCTAAATTTATGACATGACAAAAAGACTTGATTAATAAGTTAATTGCATCACAAGTCCTCAAACTATAATCTTAATGTTTATTGGCCCTAAAACTTTTGAGTATTTCAATTTCATCCCAAACTATGCAATTCATTTTAAATTGATCCCCCAAACTTTTGAATATTTTAGTTTCATCATCAAACTATGACCCTCATTCTAAATTGGTCTCTAAACTTTTGAATGTTTCAATTTCATCATCAAATTATCGTTTATGCCACATCATATTGTTACATGATGCATATCAGTGTTTACATGACAATTAATAATTTTTATAATGATTCTATTAAGATGAGATACAATTAGCATATACTGATAATTTGTCGATAAAATTAAGAACTCTCAAAAGTTTAGGGACCAATCTAGAATGAGAGACATTTTGAGGATAAAATTAGAATATTCAAAAGTTTGAAGACTAATTTAAAATAGGAGCCATAATTTGAGGATGAAATTAAAATATTAAAAATTTAAAAATTTGAAGATTAATCTAGAATGAAAATAATAGTTTAAGGACGTGTGATTCAACTTAAAAATTTAATTAAAACATTTGGCTAAAGGGTCAAATTTTCCCCTATAGTAATATGAAATCAGCAATGTTGCCCTTATAATTTGTCCCTACTTTTTTCTCGTAATTTTACCCTCAAAATTAGTCAATTGCAGCAATGTTGCCCTTTGGCCGACATTGACCGTTAAAGTGTTGAAGTGGCAGTTAGCGCTAAAGTCGGTCGTGCAATTTTGCCCTCAAAGTCATTCAATTGCAACAATTTTGCCCCAATTTATTTAGTTTTTGAATAAAATTTGGTAAATAATTTAGTTTTTCGAGTTAAACTTTTACAAACAGATTATATGGAAAATCGATTAACAAATTGATGTAAATATCCTTTGGGTCCCTGATAATTTTAAAAATAAGCAAAGTGAAAACTCACACAAAAAATCAAAACATTCTTTAATTTTTTTTAAAAATCCATAAACTTAATAAAATAGAGAAGATATTCAAAAAAATATTGAAAATAAAAAATAATATAAAAATTAAAATTATTAGAAATTATAAAATGATGAAATATAAATTTAAAATTTTAAAAGTATTTAGTATTAAACAATTTTACCAATTTTTCTTTCTCTTTTCTACATCAATTTTGTTTTTTATATTTACAACTTTATATTTATGTTTTATCATTTGATGAAATTTTCATTTTTAATACTTTATTAATACTTTTAATTTTTTTGTATTTATATTTTTATCATTTTATAATTTTTAATATACTTTAATTTTTATATTAGTTTTTATTTTTAATATTTTTTGAATATCTTATTTATTTTTATTAAGTTTATAGATTTTTTTTAAAAATAATAATATTTTGATTTATTGTGAGAGTTCTCACTTTGCTTATTTTTAAAATTAGCAGGGACTCAAATGATCTTTACACCAATTTGTTAATCAATTTTTCATATATTCTGTTTGTAAAAGTTCAACTCGAAAAACTAAATAAACTGAGGGCAAAATTACTGCAATTGAATGACTTTGAGGGAAAATTGCACGACCGACTTCAACGTTAACTGCCACGTTAGCACCGGTCAAAAGACAACATTGTTGCAATTGACTGACTTTAAAGATAAAATTACAAGGAAAAAAATAGACGAGACATTAATGATTTTGAATTATTACATGAACAAATTTAACCCTTTAACCAAAATATTTTAAATTTAAATCATAATCTAAGAAAAGTGACCAAAAGGTGGTCACTCACAGTTCCCATCCAGTGGACGGCAGGTAAGATCATTAAAAAAAGGGGAATGGGGAAAAACTAAAGGCAGGCTGCTAAAATAATGTTGCCAACTAATCAGCCCCACTTAATTTGTTGTCATATAAAACGTGTTACTCAAATGCAATCATTAATGTTTTTATTTTATTTTTATCGAAATAACAAATATTTTATATATGATTAACAGATAAACGAAAAACGACAAAACCAAATAGCAAGCAAGATGAAGAAGCATACCTTTCCTTTAACATCATTCCCATATCCAATTTCCGTGGTTTTGTGCTTTCCAAGAGGTAGTTTTACCTATCAACGAAATATCTAGATGAATTTTAAAATAGATTTGAACTTTGTTACACCCCGATATATGCCTTCGGATTTGAAGCCTTCCGAAAACTCATTACGAATTTGTGGTCCCCGAAATTACAAGCATCCGCTACAGTTTTTTTGAAACTCCTAGTCTTTACACGCTCCCCATCATTTAAGGCACCATGGCCTCTGGAGTTTTCATTCTCCAGAGCGCACTCCATACTCGCCGGTCGCGTCTCAACGTGACCGACATAAAGCATCGTCAACAATGAAGGTGGACGGCACAAGAGGACAACTGGGAGAAACTCCCTTCTCAAACTTTATTCCCCTCCGTCTCCTTCCTTTGCTATCGTGATTATCTTCTTTATCTCTCTTGTTCAGTACCTCACCATTTCAGCATCAACAAACTTCAAAAAGTTTTAATTATTTTTGTTGGTATTATATACTTCTATAAGTCAAATATATTAATAATGACCAATAAAGATAAGTAAATAAAAAAAATAAAATAGATTTTTTTGTCTAGATAAAAATTATTGTTTTAGAAGCGATTTCTCTCTTATCGGTGTAATCATAAAATAGACATTTTTCCCAGGTTAACACTATTTTCATATTTATACATTTGAGTGAGAAAGATAAAACTCAATCGGCGTTGCTTTTCGAAATAAGATACTAGGTGAAACCAGAAAAGAGAAAAAAAATGAAGTAGAATATGTATGTAAAACAAAGGGATGATGCTTGACTTTTATAATAGACTTAAGAGTTCAATAAGCCCTTAAATTTAAAAAAAAAATCAATTAAGCCTCTAAACTTTGTTTGCACTCAATTAAGCTCTCAAACTCAAGAAAAAAAATATATATTTTGACCCTTTGACTAACGTTGATCGTTAACTTTAACGAGATTTTTTTTTGAAAAATTTCTTTTGACACGTTTCACAATAAGATAATATCACTTGTCATTTCTATGAATTTTTAAATTTAAAATTTTTAAAATTCTAGAAAATTATAAAACATTTTAAAAATATAAAAAATTAAATTTCGAAATTTATTTAAAAATAATAATTTTCAAAATATTAAAATATTTAAAAAAATAAAAATTTAAATATTATTATACAAGTATAAAAATAATTTGAAAAAAAAATAAAAACAATAAAATTTATTTTGATTAAAATATATTTAAAACTATATTTTAACAAATGTTAAAAAATATATTTTTTTAAAATATAAAACAAATAAATGTAATTTTGATTTTTTTTATAATTGTATGGTAACAAATTTTAATATTGTAATATTTTATTTTGTTAAAAATATTTTAATATTTTGAAAAATTATTATTTATTATTTTTAAATAATTTTCGAATTTAAAAAAAAATATTATTTTATAACTTTAAAATAATTTTAAAAACTTTCAGAATTTTTGTTTTTTTTAATTTTTTTTGTTTTTTTATATATTTTTAAAAAATTAAAATTTAAAAATTCGTAGAAACGATTATAATGCAAAATTAGTTTTTTTCTTGAGTTTGAGGGTTTAATTGAATGCAAAATTAGTTTATGGGGCTTAATTGATTTTATTGCAAAAGTTGAAGGGCTTATTAAACCGTTAAACCTTTATAATAAAAAATGGGCATAATGGTAAAGAGGAAGCATAAAACCACACCCTAAATCCGATCAAATTCATTTAAAAATAAATTATTTAAAAAATTCAAAATGATTTGATTGAAAAATTATTTGATAAAAAATATTTTATCATTTAAAATGTTTTGATAAAAATAGTACATGAACAATGTCCTAAAAGAAACATGTTTGATATGTGTTCAAGACACATGTTAATAGGAACACAAATCGAGCAAGTGACATCGACACGTGTGCGAGCCATTGTTGGAAAATATTGATATTTTTAGAGTTTTGAATGAGAAATTGATCCAAACGTTGCTGAGGAAAAAATGTGAAACAAATTATTGGTTAGTAAATATGCAACCGTGCATGACGTGAGTTACGTGAATGTACGGACCGGTCTAGCCCTCAATGAGCTTACGGATATTTTAACCAAAATATTTTCCTTAAATGGAGCATATTTTTACCAAATTATATTTTGGAATTAAAATTATAAATATTAAAAATTTCATTTCATTTAGACATTAATTTTAGAACTTGCTCTTTAAAGACTCATTAATTTTCAATATTAAATGCTCAATTATGCCAAAATTTTTAATAGTTCACTATGTGAACCCTATAAATACCATGTAAACCTATTATGTTTTATACAACTTAAAAAAACAAAATTTTCTATTGTTTTATTTTATGATTTTCAAAATTAATTTTTGGTGATAGAAGAAGGCGAGGTGGTTCGCTGATCAATGTAGATGTGCTATTGTTGTCTTGATTATGTTGTTGTACTCTGGGAGATAGACGTCCAACGTTTCTCTAGCACCATGAGAGCGGACGAATCTATTTAAGGAAACTGTAGTTTCACGGGCCTCAACGATTTTATTCATTCGAATTGATGTCCAAATACAAGTAAACGGTTTCAATTTACTATTTTAATATTTGATTTATATTACGAATATTCTTGTACTTATTTTATATTATGTTCGTTCAGTAATAATATTATTATTTGATTTTACTATTTATTTTTACTTCTTGGATTAATGAATTTTCTAACAATTGTAAGATAGATTTTGTTTTAATCCAAGGCGAATAGATTAATGTATCTAAGACAATGAATCATACCAAGGCGATTATTTTCACGCCTATTAAAATTAGGGGTGAGCAAAATTCGACTCGACTCGAAAGAAGCAAAATTTCGACTCGAAGCAAAAAAAACTCGACTCGTCTTGACTCGACTCGAAAAATTTCAAATAAAGTTTGAGTTGTAAAATGAAAATTTGAATAACTCGAATTTTTTAGTAATTAGCGAGTTGATTTTTAAGTTCGAGTTGAGTCCCTCAATTTTTCATGATATATATATATATATGAAGAAATATATATACATATCTTATATGATTAGAGAAAGTCGTTTAAATTGGAATCATGTTCTACTATAACAAGAAAAATAATTACAATTAAATTTGTATAGGAACTCGAAAACTCGACCCGACTCGAATAAAAAAATTCAAAAAAGTTTTAATTACAAAATATGACGCGTCAACTCGAATAAATCAAAAAAATTTGACTCGACTCGATCAATCGCTCACTTCTAGTTAAAATAACACAGGAAGGAAAGTCTAACGTTGCTATATGTTTTTACATAGGTTAATTTCATTACGATGAACATTGTGTTAAAATAGTGCACTATTTTTTTTAATATGCTGGTGTGGTGCAAGGGTCACATATTGTTACAGACCCACTTTTCGTAACCAAGCCAGCTGCACCCATAGGTGCTAAACTTAGCGCACCACGTCCTTCACCCGACCGAGGGACCCGAGTACTTGCCAACGCCACGCACCAAGAGGCCATGCACAACGCCCTTGGTGGTGTCCGCGCCCAAGAGAACCGAGCTGGGCCACTTCCTGCGCACCATGGGGCCTTGCCAAGCACCCCATGTGCTGCCCATGAGACTTGGACTCGAGGGGGCCCAACACACGCACCCGAGGGGGCCTTGACATGCACCCTCCATGCCGCCCAAGACATGGAGCCCGAGCCCGCACCCGACGTGCTCACTAAGGAGGCCGAGTCCGCAACCGAGGGGGCCTTGTCGTGCACCATCCATGCTGCCCAAACCATGGAGCCCGAGCTCGCACCCGACGTGCACGCCAATGAGGCCGAGTCCGCACCCGATGTGCACGCCAAGAGGCCTAGGGGATGCCCATCCGAGTTGCCCACACCCATAGGGCCCGACTTAGCACCCAACATGCTAAAGAGGGGGTTTTGGAGACAAGATCCGGGCCATGCCAAGCCCAATCCGCCCAACTATCCAAGATCCAAACCAAGGTGTCATCTTTTGACCTACGCTCATGGAAAGATATCATCCATGGAGCCTATTCGAGGAAAGCTTCCTTTCTTGAAGCCACAATCAAGGAAAGTCTTCAATGACAACCAACATGTGATGTCATAGCTTTGTATCTTAGGCAACTATGTATTTGAATGACAAGCTTTCCTTAGTTAGGAGATTCTCTTTGTAAGACTCATCCATAACCATTGGATCGAGTCATTCATAGCCATTAGATCGAGGGGGCCAAGGCTATAAATAAGAGCCTTCCCCATCCATTGTATTCACTCCACATTCACTCCACAACTTCCACATTCCTCATTTTCATCTTTCTTTGTTTATTAATAAGAGAAGGCATCAAGTACTCTTTTCTCCTCGTCTAGGCTTTGGAGGAGTTTTTAACGAGGCTCTTTGCTTATAAAATCCATTGTCTTTTTCATTTCGCCTTGCTTAGCCATCACCATATTTTTCCAAAAGCTTCCGCACACCAAGTTCTAAGTGCCTCAGCTTAGATTTTCGAAGGCTTACTTAGTCCTCGACTTAAGATCGACGACTAAGGTCACACGGGTTGGCGAGTCAGAACCTAGCCCCGTGACAAGTGGTATCAGAGCGAGTTCCGCTCCGTACGAGTTGAGATGGCGCAAGTAAGAAGGAAGATCATTGCGACAAAGATGAACGTGGAGTCACCAGACGTCTCGTTTAAAAGCGACGTGAGCGAATCTAAGTTTTGTGATATTCTTAATACAAAACCGTTGTTTTGTTTTCGTTGCAGTTAATATCACGATGACATCCCAAGAGAGAGGCCGTCAAAATGCTGGAGGTGTGGAGAGCCACACGAGTCTTTCCGATGCCCGCACAAATTCAAGCAGTCCAAGTTACAGGACGAGCCTGACGAGACCGAGCCTTTGAAGCTTGATTCGAGGTGCAAAGTGCTACCAATGAGTATGGTAGAGGCGTTCGAGGAGCAATGCTTGCCCGACGAGACCAAGGCCGTAAAGCTTGCTTCCTTGTTCGGTGAATCACCAGTGAGTATGGTGGTTGGGGCGTCAAACTTCAAGAGTGAAGCTTTGATGAGGGAAAGGTTGCAAGAGTGCAACGAGTCCACACATTACGTGGAGTATTCCAGCGACGATAACGAGTCATCTTGGGAGTCAAGTGAAGTCGAGAGCGACTTTGAGGAAGAGGAGCCTATGTTTGTAGACATAGTGTTTTCCGATGCAACGCTAAGTGCACTAGTAGATCCAAGTGCATCTGTGATACTCGTATCCGAGCTAGCAGCCGAGTTGTTAAACCTTCAAGTTGAGAAGGTAAATGAACAAGTTGAGACGATCAACTTCAGTGATGATTCAGTTGTGGGAATCGCGAAGGATGTGTACCATCAAATCGGCGATTTTCGAGGCACAACAGACATCAAGGTAATGTCTTACCATTCCTTTGGTAAACATGAAATTGTTATTGATTTATCTTGTTTGGAGCAAATTAATGCGCTTGTCTTGCCAAAATCTGACGATGAGGATGATGCAAGTTCAAGCATCGATTCACATGAAAGCGGGGGACAAACCAAGATATCCGACGATGATGAAGCCATGGAAGAATCCATGGAAGTTTCCGACACAACAAGAGAAGTCCTTAATGAGATCAAGGACGTGAAGGCATTCGATGTCCATACCTTCGCAAGTGCCGACTATATTGAAGGAATTCTCTTAGAGAAGGGAGTTCTGATTTCTCGAGAGAGTCGAGTGCTCAACGAGTCCGAGAAGAGTTACCCGGATCGTGAGAAGGAGCTTATCGTAGCCGTGCATTGCTTGCACACTTGGAGACAACGTTTATTTGGGTCAAGGTTTGATGTCTATTCCAAGAGTTCCTTGAATAATTATTTTCTAACCCATGTAAATTTGTCTCGTAAGCAGATCCGTTGGGAGAAAATCCTTGCAAAGTTCAACTTTTCTTGGAAATGCAACCCAAGTTTGTCGAAGGAAGTAGCCAATGCCTTAAGCCGAGGGTATAAGGTGGGGCATGCTACTTGTCCACCAATGAGTGAGGTGGACCATGTGATCGAGTTTGATGAAGCGGATCAAAAGTCATATGAGTTTGATGAAGCACTTTCCATCGAGGAGTTGCCGATGCAAGTGGAACACCATTGTGCTTTCGAGAGTAGAAAGCCAAGTGACCGAGACACCATCCAAGCCGATGGAGAGGAGCTAGCAATTTTCCTTGAAGAGTTGCAAGCCGAGTTTGACGAGTGGTCAAATTCCATGGACGAGTGGCATGAGTCCATAGAACTGAGTCAAAGCACTGTGATGCCCAAGCCCATTGACAAAAGGGCCTATCCATGCCAACTACACTTGCCTTAGGTATCGACAAGGCAAAGTGGATCGAGCCGACATGGACCTTGAGTCCGAGGTAAGTGATTCTTTATTTGAAGAATCCATTCTAACCCATGGTCATTTGGAATTTTGTAGGATGCCTACAAGTTTGAGTGAAGATCCAAACCGAAACATGGGGCGAGCAGCTATCCTAGTCGAACCATGCGACAAGGACAATGAGAAACCGAGTGACGAAGTTGTTGGAACAAGCCGAGAGCCTCCAACCTTCATTCGAGCCGAGAGACAAGTGCTAGAGAGCACCGAAGTGGAGCCATTCCATGACCCCGCCATCATCACTTGCCTTGAGTATCGACAAGGCGTAGTGAAGCCACCCGACAAGGACTTTGTGTCCGAGGCAAGCAAGCCATGTTTCTATAAAGATTTAAATCTAACTTGCTTTGGTTCTATCCACAGGTCGCCGATGCGATCGAGGGACCGAGTCGAGCCAAGGAGCAAGTAGGCGAGATAGCCTACAAGGTGGAGTTGCCACCAGAAAGCCGAGTAGAACATGCTTGTATACCCAGCCGTGGTACGAAGAGTGGTGCGATATGATCCACACATGGAGTGGACCGAGCCAAGCACAAAGCAAGGCAAGACCAACCATCGAGACGGGCCAAGTGTCAAGGCACGAAGGCCTTGTACTTTGGACGGATCATCCCAAAGCCGAGGGTGATCGGAAGCTTACCAAGGAGTGGCAATCATTCGAGGACCTAGTTCCCTTATCCAAGCAGGAACATGACGATGAGCCGAGGCCGTTCGAGGACAAGTCGACCGAGACTCATCAACGCCCATCGACGAGGACGTCGATAGATTCAGTGGGGGAGAATGTTACAGACCCACTTTTCGTGACCGAGCCAGCTGCACCCATAGGTGCTAAACTTAGCGCACCACGTCCTTCACCCGACCGAGGGACCCGAGTACTTGCCAACGCCACGCACCAAGAGGCCATGCACAACGCCCTTGGTGGTGTCCGCGCCCAAGAGAACCGAGCTGGGCCACTTCCCGCGCACCATGGGGCCTTGCCAAGCACCCCATGTATTGCCCACGAGACTTGGACCCGAAGGGGCCCAACACACGCACTCGAGGGGGCCTTGCCATGCACCCTCCATGCCGCCCAAGACATGGAGCCCGAGCCCACACCCGACGTGCTCACTAAAGAGGCCGAGTCCGCAACCGAGGGGGCCTTGCCGTGCACCCTCCATGCCGCTCAAACCATAGAGCTCGAGCCTACACCCGACGTGCACGCCAATGAGGCCGAGTCCGCACCTGATGTGCACGCCAAGAGGCCTAGGGGATGCCCATCTGAGTTGCCCACACCCCTAGGGCCCGACTTAGCACCCACCATTCTAAAGAGGGGGTTTTGGAGACAAGGTCCGGGCCATGCCAAGCCCAATCCGCCCAAGTATTCAAGACCCAAGCCAAGGTGTCATCTTTTGACCAACGCTCATGGAAAGATATCATCCATGGAGCCTATTCGAGGAAAGCTTCCTTTCTTGAAGCCACAATCAAGGAAAGTCTTCAATGACAACCAACATGTGATGTCATAGCTTTGTATCTTAGGCAACTATGTATTTGAGTGGCAAGCTTTCCTTAGTTAGGAGATTCTCTTTGTAAGACTCATCCATAGCCATTGGATCGAGTCATTCGTAGCCATTAGATCGAGGGGGCCAAGGCTATAAATAAGAGCCTTCCCCATCCATTGTATTCACTCCACATTCACTCCACAACTTCTACATTCCTCATTTTCATCTTTCTTTGTCTATTAATAAGAGAAGGCATCGAGTACTCTTTTCTCCTCGTCTAGGCTTAGGAGGAGTTTTTAATGAGGCTCTTTGCTTATAAAATCCCTTATCTCTTTCATTTTGCCTTGCTTAGCCATCACCATCTTTTTCCAAAAGCTTTCTTACTTAGTCCTCGACTTAAGATTGACGACTAAGGTCGCACGGGTTGGCGAGTTAGAACCTAGCCCCATGACAAGATGTTCAACTTTCTTAGTCTTTTCAAAAATGGCACACGCAACATGCATTACTGGTGCTCGAACCCGAGTCCCAAAGAATGATAAACATCTACCTTTGCCACCAGGACACAAGGGGATGAGCTAAAATAGTGCACTATTTTATAGCTTTTATATTGCTTTAAATCGAAAGTATTTGATGCCTTTGAATGCCCAAAGGCATCTCGGCAATGTACATGTCAGTGAATGCCCAAAGGCAAGACATGCCAAGACCACCAATACCATGGCTTCAACATAGAACACCGGGAACGATGCAAGCGGTTTTCTTGAGAGAGACGTTCGAATATTCAATTATTAAGGTAATTTTAATATTCTTTAATAATTTTTATTTGAGATATGATAGTTTAAAATCATATATGTCGACTTTTTCAGAAAAGAAATAAAAACAATAAATACATGTGTGCATGTATTATGGTAATATTAATACCTTAATTTATGGTATTATTATGACATGTATTATTAAGGCAATATTATATACATTAAAAGTCATACTTTTTGATCTTTTAATATGGAATATTAAATGACACAAATAAAAATGATTTTATGTAATTTTTTGTGTTTTTGGAAACACAATAAATTTTATTCTTGTACTAATAATTTTCCTTGAAAAATTTATAGAGACGACATCCAAGTAATTTTTTGTGGATAATTGTGTGTGTTATTACGTAAAATGTAGCTTAGCTACAAAAATACAATGATAAAGTTCTGGGATTAAGCAAGATCCCAGTCTATACACAACTGTGCATTATTACTATGTAATCGAACAATATCTTTCTCGTATAATCGTAATCTAACTATATCCTTTATACTTTGTGTAATAGTGTTAGTGTCCTTCATAGTGTTCTTGAAACTTCTTTGATTCCTTCCAGACCATATGCAGTATATATAGGAAGACCATGCTAGTCATAAAATGACTTTGAGAAATGATTTTTCCCTGAATTTTTTGACAGCCCATGCAAACTCACTGCACCATCCTCGAATGGTTCTGCGAATTTCGCAAATGTCCAGAATGTTAATCCAGACTTGTTTGGAGTAGAAGCAAGTGAAGAAGAGGTGGTCTCGGGTTTCCATTTCATCTCTATAGAGGGTACAAGTAGAATCAATGTTTATTCCCATTTTTTGCAGTCTTACCTTTGTTGGGAGTCTGTCTAAAATAGCCATCCAAGCGATTATAGAGTGCTTAGATATGTGAAACGGAAACTAAATTAGACAATGTCATTGAACCTTGACACTTCTTTCCTTGACAGCTTCCCAATTCACTCTTGTGTTAGCGTTTGGCCCTGCTAGAAGTCCATGGTTGGCAGCTAGATCACAAGTTTTGATTATCATTTTTTACTTTTCAGCTGTGATGAGATTTAACTTGTATTTTCTGAAAATTCGTTTATTTACGTATATATTGGTGGATCCAAGTAACCCAGAGTGAGCCCTAATTTGCAAGAATTCTTCTCACTAAATTTAACAAACTTGCTTTGCTCCAGCTAAGGAGATTTTTCAGTCCTAATCCCCATTCGGCCTTCGGCACGCAAACTTGACTCCATTTCACTCGGGCTCCTTTTGCAAAGGTATTGCTACCCTTCCAAAAGAAGCGGGAGCAAAGCTGCTCAATCTTGGCTATGACTGATTTGGGAAGGATGAGTTGTCTAAACTAGAAATTCACCATGCCATGTATCATTGATCTGATGAGTTGAATTCTCTATCCATAGCTTAAATGGAGATGAGACTAATGGTTCAATTTATCCCTTATTTTATCCAGCAACACAACACAATCTATTTTAGAAATCTTCTTTGTGACCAGAGGGTGCCTAAGTACCTGACAAGCAAGTTTCTAAGCTTGAAACCTGTACATTCCTACATTTGATCAAGAACTGCGACTGAGATGTCTAAAGTGAAAAGTTCTATTTTAGAGTCAATAAGTTTTAACCCAAATAAGAGGTAAAATTGATGCAAAGTATTGTGAATCCCCGTGACTGAATCTATGGCCCCTTTGCAGAATGTAAGCAAGTCGTCAACAAAACTTAAATGAGTAATATGACACCTATTCATTAGGGATGATAGTCAAAGATCTTCAGTACTGTTGCATTGTCAAAGAGAATTGAGAGGACATTTATTACCAGGATGAAAAGGTAGGAAGACAATAGGTCTCCTTGCCTAACACCTCTGGCCGCTTTGAAGAAGCTTACCAGACTACCATTGATCATGATTGAAAATCAAGAGGTAGTAATGCAGGTTTCAATCCACTTTATGAAAACTCTAGAGAACCCCATGGCTGCAAGAAAATTTAACAGAAATCCCCGATTGATGAATCGAAAGCTTTTTGCAAATCGATTTTTAAGGTACATTTAAGAGATAGGGATCAATTGCTATATCCCTTAACTAGCTCCTAGGCCAATAAAACATTATCTTAGATAGTTCTTCCTTTGATGAAAGCTAATTAATTAAGGCATATTAGTTATGGGAGAAAGTGTGTAAGCCTTCGAACCAGAATTTTTGTGATTGTCTTGTAGACAACTGAGCAACATGATATCATTCTAAAATGTTTAGGATTGCTGGCATTTGGTAGATTTGGGATAAGTGCCAAAGGTGTTGCATTGAAACTAGCAGGGATATCATATGTGAGAAAAAAAATGACTTAATTGCTTGAATAAAGTCTTAGCCAACTATCTCCCATGCATATTGAAAGAATCAAGCAGTATATCCATCTGGCCCCGGACTTTTATCTTTGCCCAAGCTAAATAAAGCATGCTTGATCTGATCAGAAGTTACCTCCTTGCACAACTCATTGATCTCCTCTGTTGATAATGTGTGTTGAGAAGGTCCTCCAATTTTGTAGGAGTACTAGGGTGTACATCTACATCAGAGGTCCCAAGCAATTGAGAAAAATATGAGACCATCTCCTCTGCAATGTCCTCAAAAGTTTCCAACCGAGTGTCTCCCTCTGAAATAAGAAGTCTAATAGTATTCTACTTACTTTTACTTTAGAGTGTAAAAGTTTGGAAACTTGATCCCCTTCCTGAATCTATTGAATTCTTGATTTTTGCTTGTAGAAATCTGCTTCTGCTTTTTCAACTCCCAAAGCTCCTACTGTAAATTTTTCTCTGCACCTAGATCAGCTGTTGAGGGATTATGCAAGTTACACAGCTACTGAAATTCATATGCTTTCCTTTTCTCAATGACTCTATTAGAAATATTACTGAAGTGAGAGTGGTTAAACCTTTTGAGCACAACTTTCAGCCTTTTTAACTTGAGAAACAATGTCTTCATAGGGTTTTTATGTACTTTCTTTTTCCATGAGAGTCTCATAGTTTCAGTAAAACGAGGCCTTTGGGTCTAGTAATTAAAGAAGCAAAAAGGCTTGGGTTTATCTGCATGTATTGCCTTGCATGAGTTTAAAATGGCTGGGTAGTAGTTAGAGGTACCAGGTGCAAGAAATTCAGCTATTGATTCTGATAAGTTGCTAGCCCAAGATGCATTTATCATAACTCTATCAAGTTTCCTAGCTAGGAAAGATGAGCCATGTTTGTTTGACCATGTAAAATGAGGACCAGTGTAGGGATGGTCAAATAGCTCCAACTCTTCTGTACAGTCTTGGAAGTCCTTCATATCAATTGTATTATAAGGGCCAATTCTATCATAATCTAAAATTTTAGTTGCATTGAGGAAGATGTTGAAATCACCTCCTATGATCTAGGGTGATGATCCAACTAGTTGTTTGACAGCTTGCAGTTGGGACCAAAGATTCTTCCTAGTGGCTCCATCATTATTCCCATAAATTACAGAGAGATAAGCAGTATGACCATAAAAATCACCTTGCAATGTGACTGATTGGTCAGGGTTCTGTACAACCACAAAACTGAGAGCCTTCTTTTATAATATCCAAATGCGCCCATTGCTTGCAAAATCATAATTGTAGAAATGATTCCATTTGTTGCGTGTAAAAGTGTCTATCGCAATTGTAGTGCAAGTGTACACAACGCAAGTAGTAAAATGATACTGAAGTATCGGATATCGTCTCCACAGGGACTGGGCTAATAGCTTCACCTTGAATTACTACACGAGAGTAAAAAGAATAGTTTAAGATTTTGTCACGAGAAAAATAAAGAGTATTGGAAAATAGAAGTAAAGTAATCAAGATAAAGAGAATGGGCTGGTATTGAATTGCTCAGTAGTGTAGGTATTGCTAAGTCTAGGAATATCAGCTCTGTCGTCGTCCCCGTCGCGGCAGCACCTGTCGCGGCGGCAGTCTGTTGCTTGTCGCGGCAGCGAACACACAACTCCATGCTTCAAGTTTGGCAAGAATCCCTGTTGTGCCTTGGCCTATCCTTAGGTCCAAGTTTGTCGATGAACACGACTTTGATGATACCTCCCGACGTGAATCGAAGGATGAACACCGATGCTGTTGAATTCTTCTTTAGCCACTTAACCTCGTCCTATCCCTAGGTCCGAGATAGTTCAACTATAAACTAGAGAACTCACACGTATTCCTTTCGTATACTTAACTCTCCCGATATTAAGTAAATAGATGACCTCGCAATGCTCTCTCGATACTCTTGCAAGATGTTAATAACCAGAATAAGAGAACTTGAAGTTTATTTTATTGAACTGAAAAATTCCTAAAACAAAAGCAACCCTTGCAACTACTTTACAAATCAACCTGTGGCCCTAAGGGGAATTTAGAACATGATGAGAGGATGAAAATGACTAGGGTTTTGGGAAGAAGGCTAGAGATAGGTGATGTCCTCTCCTAGGTCGAATTACATGCCTTTATATAGGCTTTGGGTCTATATTTTCTAAAATAGCAAGAATACAAGTTTAAATTAAAGTACAACTCTAATAAAGACTAAATCTTCAGAGAATATAGCTTTAACTCGTCCTTCCTTCTTGCTTGGAATTTCTCTCCTTGAACCTTCGGCTTGGCCTTCATTCTGATATAGGGCTAGGAAAAATATAGTGGTATTCCACGACAGACGAGCTTAATTTTCTCTTACTATTGAGGTCCACTTTGCTTCTTCTCCTCAAAACTGCTGTCGTCCTATGCTGTCACGGCGGCAACCATGGCAGCATCGTCCTCCTTGACTGCTCGTCCAGTTCCAGCTCTTCTGCTTCACTGCCCAACCCCTGCCTCTTCATCTACTACAGCAGTAACTTGCAAAAGCAACCAATTTCAGTAGAAACTGTGCCTTTTAATATATTTGTGATGTCTAACTGTAAACTAGCCTAAATGCAATGAATTATGCTTGAATGCAGCAGAAATATGGGTTAAATAGGGGATAAATAATAGAACTTTTACACACTCAACACACCCCAAACTCAAGTTTTTGCTTGCCCTCAAGCAACTAAGACCTAAAAGAAAAATAAAATATTTTTGTTTTGGCTTAAAACAGTGAACTTTCCCTTACCCTTCATTCATTCTCTGTTGACGGCAACACCTTGTCGGATAACTTAGGATTTGTCCGGAATCTCACTATAGTCCTCGTGCAGTGTGTGCATGCTTGTGAACAATTATATGCCAAGACTCTCTTAGTTTCACTAGAATATTTCAGCCCTTAACTTGAATTTTTTTTGCCAAAGTTTATCTTTTTGAAGGCATTTCTTATGCTCATTTGATTTCTTGTTTTGACTCGATTTCATTATTATTATTATTATTATTATTATTATTATTATTATTATTATTATTATTATTATTATTATTATTATTTAGCTAAAGTTTCACTAGAGCCGGTTTCGGGCACCTCTAGCTAACTTCCTAGAGCCGGTTTTGGGCACCTCTAGGGCTATTGAGTCTCTTTTGCTAAACTTCCTTCGAAGAGCCAGTGTTAGGCACCTCTAGGGGCTATTCAAGTGCTAAGCTTCTTATTCTAGTTATCTAGAAGAGTTCTATGCAGTATAACAGTCACAAATGGTGTTTAAGTTTCAAAACTATAGAAAGGCTCTAAACTGCTCCTAAAGCTATCCTAAAGGCACTGTCACGACAGAGCTGTCACGACAGGTAAGTTCAGTTCAAAGACTTAAGCCAAAATTTTCAATATATATTTTTTAAGTAAAAATAAACTAAGTAAAAGATACAATTTTAAAACTAAATTAGACTCCATTAATGGAGGGATGCCACCCCCAAACTCGAGGGTTGCATTGCCCTCAATGCAAATGACAAAATAAAATAAAAGGAAAGTAAATCACAAAATATATATAGCAGACAGCAAAATAAGTTAAGAAACTCAAATTTTATTCGATGTCGTCACTGTTGTTGCTGACGCAGAGCTGGCGGCGGGCACGAGCTTTCTGAACTGGCTGGCGGATGGGGGAGGCAGATGTGTTCTTCGTTTCGGCCTCCCTCGGAGGTTGAATTCTGGTAGGGGAGATGTGAAAGGGTTTCTCCAAAACCTGGACCTTCGAACTGATGCTGCTGTTCTCACTGCTACTGTCGTCACTGTTGCTGCTGCTCCCGCTATCCGGCTTGTTTTTGTCTGCCATTTCACCGGTGTAAACTCTTTGGAGAGATTCCTCTTAATAGAGGGTTCGTTGTCGCTCTCCTCCCAAATAGAGGATGAAGAGAAACCGGCAATGAAGGCGTCAAGCTCTTCCGAGGGCATTCTTCGTTTTGTTCCACGGACAGAAGTCTCAGCTGCACGGGTGCTGCCAGCGCCTGTCGTGGCAGGGGTTAGTGTGGACGCTGCAGAAGGTGTCCGTGGTGTGGCAGTAGGTGTTGGGGTGTGAGCAGGAGTTGGTACAGCAAAATAATGGGCATGAAAGGTAGGAAATATAACATCAGGGAAATTTAAAGAGGTTTGGATGAATTGTACCGTAGCGGTGGTGAAATCCCTGATGAAGCTCATAAGACCGAGTTGTCGTTCCTCCATCTTCTGTATAGCAGCAAGGATTTAGGAGGAGGAGTCAGTCGGGGCTGCTGCTGCTGTGTGCTGTCTGGCTTCCGTGGCATCAGGTTCATTATTCGTTGTCTCTGTCGTGTCTGCTACCGTGGCAGTAGGATCAAAAGATGACAGCGGGGTGGCAGCAGTCAGCTCCATCAAGCTGAGAATATTCTTGTCGGTCCATCCTTTCCCTTGAACTCGCAGATCGGTAGCAGCTTCAGGTACACCATGGCCGCGACAGAGGGCTATGATGAGGTAAGGAAGGTAGAGCGGTCCCGTCGGCCGGTGTGCACACTCCAGAATACTCTCGTGGATGAAACTGCCCACATTAATAGGCCTCTCATACAAAATTGAATGAATGAGGGCTAACCTGGGTTGATCAACAGTGGTGTTGTGTGAAGACGTCATGATGCGCTTTTGATAAAAGCGTTCCATAATTTGTCTTCCGACAGGAGTTGAACTTTCTTAACCGTCCTCGGGTTCTTTCGATTGGTATTCCACTGAGTTCCTTCATCCGTCAGTTCTGCCATGACAGCATCGTAGGTAGCAGGGTCAAGGCTGTTCAGAAACTGTTGGTGACCGTCATCGTTGATGCCCACGTAAAATCCGTATAAGGTGTTGATGTATTCTGCTTCAAATGGCACTTCCCTCCCTCGTACGGTAACTGCTGTCGTCGTTCTGCTATTGATGGCAGCGTAAAAATCTCGAACTAGAGAGACGTTCATCTCCTCAGGTTGTTCGGCAAAGATCTGCCACTGTAGAGCCCTTATTTTACGAGCAATGAACGGCTGTAGGTCCAAATTCCCCTCATTTGAAGTGTAGATGAATCCCCTTTCCTCCCACATGTCTCTGATCTGGAAAGATCGTGGGGTGGATGCTGTCGGGGTGGAGCCGGAGGCAGCACTTCTTCGGGTATTTCTGGAAGACATTGTTGCAAGGGTTGAGAAAATGAAAATTAAAGCAAAAAATTCTAGAGGAAGCAAGTAAGAAGAGTAGAAGTGAGTGAAAATGAAAAAAATGAAACGGGGTTTATATAGAGAAGAATTTGCTGCCCGTTGGAGCTGTAACGGCAGACGCGACTAATGGGGCCAGTTGTTACGCGTTTGTGTGTCTGACACGTCTGTCACGCATTTCCGTGTCTACTGCGCGTCTGTTACGCATTTGCGTGTCTGTCGCGACATCATGACGACAGCCTGTATTTTCTGCGTCTGTCGCGGCAGCTGTAACGACATGCTCCAAAATTTGGGCTTTTTGGGCATGGTGGAAGGATGTTGGGCTGAATTCACTTCTCCTTTTCTTCTTGTCTCCTTTATTTCCTAAAAACAATAAAAATAAAAACATTAATTCTTAAAAATAAAATAAATCTAATTTCCTAATATGTAAATAATAAATAATAATAAAACTAAAAATAAAATTTAGGTTAAATTAAGGATGCCAGGTGGGGCATCTCCTAAGGTAACCACTTTCTGCATTTTTGGGGCTTCAGTCCCCTGATAATGCTTCAAGCATTGTCCATTGACTTTGAACTGGTGCCCGTCTTTTAGAGATTTGATCGTGATAGTACCATGGGGAAAAACCTGTACAACTTGGAATAGGTTAGACCATCTAGATTTTAGCTTCTCTGGGAAGAGTTTCAATCTAGAGTTAAATAGCAATACAAGCTGCCCTGGGCAGAACTGTCGTGACAACAACATCTTGTCATGCCACTTCTTAGTTTTATCTTTGTAGATTTTTGCGTTGTCATATGCCATTGTCCGAATTTCTTCAATTTCATTTAGGTCAAGTAGCCTTTTCTGCCCTGCATTTTCCAAGTCCATATTGACTGCCTTGATTGCCCAGTATGCTCTGTGATCTATCTCGACAGGTAAATGGCATGTTTTTCCATAAATCAGTCGGTAAGGAGACATTCCCAATGGAGTTTTGAAAGCTGTCCTATAAGCCCATAACACATCATTAAGGTGTAAAGACCAATCTTTCCGAGTTGGCTTAACCATCTTTTCAAGAATGTTCTTGACTTTCCTGTTGGATATTTCAGCTTGTCCATTGGTCTGTGGGTGGTATGATGTTGCAATCCGATGCTTGACACCATACTTTTTCAAGGCAACAGCTATAACCCTGTTGTTGAAATGCCTCCCTTCATCACTGATGATCGCCTTAGGGATGCCGAATCTGGAAAAAAATGTTTTTGTGTAAAAACCTTTGAACCATCTTGGCATCATTCTTTTGAGTGGCGATAGCTTCAACCCACTTAGACACATAATCTACTGCCACCAGGATGTACAAATTCCCACATGAAGATGGGAATGTTCTCATAAAACCGATCCCCCAAACGTCGAAGATCTCGACTTCAAGAATGTTCTGCAGCGGCATCTCGTGTCTCCTTGAGATGTTTCCTGTCCGTTGGCACCTTTCACAGCTCTTGTAGAAGATTTGAGCATCTTTATACAATGACGGCCAATAAAATCCTGACTGCAGAACCTTGGCAGCAGTTTTGTTGCCTCCTAAGTGTCCTCCATACTGTGAAGCATGATAGTGATGAAGTATATCTTCCTGCTCATCCTGTTGTACGCATCTCCTTATAACCTGATCTGCACAGATTTTGAAAAGAAGAGGTTCGTCCCAATAATAATGCTTAACATCATTTTGGAACCTCTTCTTGGCTTGATAATTAAGGTAAGGAGGAATTATTCCGCAAACTAAGAAATTAACGAAATCAACATACCAGGGGAGTTCAGAAGACTTACTTGCTGCCATGGTTGTCGCGGCAGTGACAGTGGCAGCAAATAGCTTCTCATCTGGGAAAGTCTCCAATATGTTTGTCTCATCTGTCGGTAGACTCTTTCCCTTCTCCAACCTTGACAAGTGATCTGCCACTTGATTCTCTGTCCCTTTTTTGTCCTTGATTTCAAGGTCAAATTCTTGCAATAGCATGATCAAACGTATTAGTCGAGGCTTTGCATCCTTCTTCGTGAACAGATATTTTAATGCAGAGTGATCTGTGTGCACTATGACATTCGTTCCAAGTATATAAGAACGAAACTTGTCAATGGAGAATACCACAGCTAGTAATTCCTTCTCTGTGGTGGTGTAGTTCACTTGGGCGTCGTTCAGTGTTTTGCTGACATAGTATATGACGTGAAAGAGTTTATCTCTCCGCTGCCCAAGTGCTGCCCCGACATCATAGTTACTAGCATCACACATGATCTCGAACGACAGTGTCCAGTCTGGTGGCTGTACTATTGGGGTTGTTACCGGTTTTTCCTTCATAACCTTGAATGCCTTAATACATTCAGTGTTAAAGTCGAAGGGTCGGTTCTGCTCTAGAAGATGGCATAGGGCCTTGGTGATTTTTGAAAAGTTCGCAATGAACCTCTGATAAAAACCAACATGTCCTAAGAAACTTCTGATGCCCTTGACTGTGGTGGGTGGCGGCAGCTTTTCGATCACTTATATCTTAGCTCTGTCGACTTCTATGCCACGACAGCTAATCTTATGGCAAAGGACTATCCCTTCATCCACCATGAAGTGACATTTTTCCCAGTTCAAAACTAAGTTTGCTTTTTCACATCTCTCGAGCACCTTTTGTAGGTTGCCTAGGCAGCTTTCAAAGTTGTTTCCAAAGACTGAAAAATCATCCATAAAGATCTCTAGGAAGTCCTCCACCATATCGGAGAATATTTCCATCATGCACCTTTGAAAGGTAGCTGGTGCATTGCAGAGTCCAAAAGGCATTCTCCTAAAAGCGTAAGTTCCGTAAGGACATGTGAATGTCGTCTTTTCTTGATCTTCTGGTGCGATAGCTATTTGATTGTAATCTGAATAACAATCAAGAAAACAATAGTAAGGTTTACCCGCTAATCTATTAAGCATTTGATCAATAAAGGGTAAAGGAAAGTGGTCCTTTCGGGTAGCTTTGTTAAGCTTCTGATAGTCCATACAAACCTTCCAACCGGTCACAGTCCTGGTTGGGATTAGCTCATTGTTTTCGTTGGTTACCACAGTCATTCCTCCTTTCTTGGGAACGCACTGCACCGGGCTCACCCATTTGCTGTCCGAGATGGCGTAGATTATTCCAACATCTAACCATCTGATTATCTCTTTTCGCACCACCTCTTTCATCGCATGGTTTAGCCGCCTTTGTGCATCAATAGTCGGCTTATGATCATCCTCTAAAAGGATTTTATGCATACATATTGCCGGACTAATGCCTTGAATTGCATATTTTAGCCGCCCTGGCAGGGGCTTAAGATCTGGACGATTGCCTATCCAGTTTACCTCCTCCTGATCTTCAGTATCAGATGTATCAGATTCTTAAGATTTGCTGTCGTCGGTGTTGTCGTGACAGTCTTGTAAGTGGCTGCCAAGGCAGTGACCAATGTTGACGTCGTGACAGCCCAACCTGATGCAGGGTTGGTCAAGGGTAACTTCAGTGATAACCTTGCATTCTTCTTCTACATCATCATGCTTCATTGCTTGGAGAACATTCAACTTTATTTCTTGATCGTTCACTCTCATGGTGAGTTCTCCTTTTTGCACATCAATCAGTGACCTTCATGTGGCTAAGAAGGGTCGCCCAGGATGATTGGTGCGTTTTCATCTGCTTCACAATCTAAAACAAGAAAGTCAGCAGGAAAAATAAACTTATCCACTCTTACTAGAATATCTTTGATTTTTCCTTCCAGATGAACGTAAGAGCGGTCTGCCAACTGCAGAATTACTGTTGTGGGCCGAGCTTTTCCAATACCTAATTTCTAAAAAACAGATTTTGGCATTAAATTTATACTAGCACCAAGATCACAAAGTGCCTTACCCACATATTTGTCTCCGATTACACATGGTATGATGAAGCTCCCAAGATCCTTCTTTTTTTGGGGTGGATGCTTGTGCAGAATACTCATGCATCATTCTGTCATCTTAACCGTTTCAAATTCCCCAAGTCTAGATTTCTTCGACATGGCATCCTTGAGAAATTTGGCATAATCGGGCATCTCCCTAACGACATCTAACAGCGGAATGTTGATATAAACCTGCTTAAAAATATCATAAATCTTTTTAAGTTGTGATTCTTGTTTCAATTTCTGTAACCGTTGAGGAAAAGGAGGTAGGGGATGATAATCAGCAATACATCTTTCCCACTGCATACGGATCTGAGGAGGTTTGGGTTCATCATCTTTCTCCTCTGTCCCTTCTGCTGTTGTGACAGGCTCATCGGCAGCAGGCTGTTTGTTACCTGTTGGGGCAGCATCATCGCCAGGTGACTCCAAGGCTGGTTCAACTGATTCAGCTTTCTTCTCAGGCCATGGTAGTTTCTTCACACTCCTAGTAGTGATGGCTTTACACTACTCATGTGTGGGCTGCCTAGCGTTTTCAGTATTGCTAGGAAATCCGCCATTCTGCCTTGGGTTGATATGCTGGGAAACCTGACCCATCTGTGTCTCCAACGATTTCAAAGTAGCTTCATGATTTGTCATCCGCATCTCTGTTTTATCCATGAATGTCTCCGTCTTCTTGACAAAGTGATCCATGTTCTCAATGTAAGTTCCTGTTTGAGACATAAACGTAGCCAGAGTATGTTCCAGTATACTGTTTGTAGTAGCTGGTTGTTGTTGTTGCTGCTGCTGCGGTTGCTGCCGGGTCAGCAGTCTAGGTCCTCCCTGATTCTGATTATTCTTTGCTTGAGGATTCAGGGCATTATTAGGATTACTCCAAGAAAACTTGGGATCCTTTCTCCAGCTGGGATTGTAGTTGTTGGAGTTATAATTCTGCTTATTGTAGTTTCCAACATACTTTCCCTCTTCTAACTGCATAGGACATTCATCCGAACTGTGATTTCCTTCACAAATTTCACATACCTCTTCGACAACGAATACAGGCCGTGAATCATCGTTCAAGAGCTTTTTCATTGCCTTAGTGAGATATGCCACATGTGATTTCATTGTGTTGTCGGCCTCATAATCCTTAACAGCTAGAACCCGTTTACCCGCTCTTCTTGCTGTCAGAAACTGCTCCTCATTCTTAGCCAGATTTTTCAATACTTGCATTGCCTCATTTGGGTCTTTGTCCAATAGTAATCCGTTTGCTGCTGAATCAATTCAAATACGAGCTTGTAAATTGGCAGCATTATAAAACTTGGTTACCTGGTTCCAGACGGGGAATCCATGCATTGGGCAGTTCCTTAGAAGAGTGGTAAATTTGTCCCAGGCCTCGTGCATTGGCTCGTCATCTTCCTGTTGAAAAGTACCAATTTCGTTACTAATCGCTCAAATAAGTGTGAAGGATTAAAACGAGATAAGAATTCACGAGTTAAATCTGCCCAAGTTCTAATTGAACCCGGCGTAAGTTTATTCCACTAAGTCTTTGCTCTGTCCCTCAATGAATGGGGAAATAACCGAAGCCTTAGTATCTCCGGATTAACACATGGTAGTCTAAACGAACCACAGATTTCCTGGAATGTTTTCAGATGCTCCCTAGCATCCCCTGTAGCAGCACCACTAAATTAACCGACGTTGTTGATCATGCTAAACATAACAGGTTTCAGCTCAAAGTTGTCAACATCTACATCCGGCAGCGTGGTTTCTAGTTCTACATGATCAATCAGCATGTAGTCTCGGTAGGACCGTCGTGCGGCAGCAGCATGAGGGTCGCCGACAGGAGGAATGATCTCTCCATCTCTGGCAGGATTATTATCCTGGGGATTCCCTTGGTTGTTCATTGCTTCTAACTGTTCTTCAAGGTATTCGTTTCTAGCTAGTACATGACGAAGTCGGTTCCTAAGATTGAATGAACGTTCTATTTCAGGATCTAATGGATACTCAAGTTCTTCTCCTCGTCTCGATCTACGCATAAACAAGAAACCTTGTGAAAAGCACAAGTTGAACAAACCATAATAAAACATAAAAATAAAAAAGAAAAGTGCAGTAAAAGATAGGGTAGAGTTATGTTGCCAGTCCCCGGCAACGGCGCCAAAAACTTGTTGCGTGTAAAAGTGTCAATCGCAATTGTAGTGCAAGTGTACACGACGCAAGTAGTAAAGTGATACCGAAGTATCGGATATCGTCTCCACAGGGACTGGGCTAATAGCTTCACCTTGAATTACTGCACGAGAGTAAAAAGAATAGTTTATGATTTTGTCACGAGAAAAATAAAGAGTACTGGAAAATAGAAGTAAAGTAATCAAGACAAAGAGAATGGGCTGGTATTGAATTGTTCAGTAGTGTAGGTATTGCTAAGTCTAGGAATATCAGCTCTGTCGTCGTCCCCGTCGCGGCAGTACCTGTCGCGGCGGCAGTCTGTTGCTTGTCGCGGCAGCAAACACACAACTCCATGCTTCAAGTTTGGCAAGAATCCCTGCTGTGCCTTGGCTTATCCCTAGGTCCAAGTCTGTCGATGAACACGTCTTTGATGATACCTCCCGACGTGAATCGAAGGATGAACACCGATGTTGTTGAATTCTTCTTTAGCCACTTAACCTCGTCCTATCCCTAGGTCCGAGATAGTTCAACTATAAACTAGAGAACTCACACGTATTCCTTTTGTATACTTAACTCTCTCGATATTAAGTAAATAGGTGACCTCGCAATGCTCTCCCGATACTCTTGCAAGATGTTAATAACCAGAATAAGAGAACTTGAAGTTTATTTTATTGAACTGAAAATTCCTAAAACAAAAGCAACCCTTGCAACTACTTTACAAATCAACCTGTGGCCCTAAGTGGGATTTAAAACATGATGAGAGGATGAAAACAGCTAGGGTTTTGGGAAGAAGGCTATAGATAGGTGATGTCCTCTTCTAGGTCGAATTACATGCCTTTATATAGGCTTTGGGTCCAAGTTTTCTAAAATAGCAAGAATACAAGTTTAAATTAAAGTACAACTCTAATAAAGACTAAATCTTCAGAGAATATAGCTTTAACTCGTCCTTCTTTCTTGCTTGGAATTTCTCTCCTTGCACCTTGGGCTTGGCATTCATTCTGATCTAGGGCTAGGAAAAATATAGTGGTATTCCACGACAGACAAGCTTAATTTTCTCTTACTGTCGAGGTCCACTTTGCTTCTTCTCCTCAAAACTGCTGTCGTCCTCTGCTGTCACGGCAGCAACCATGGCAGCATCGTCCTCCTTGACTGCTCGTCCAGTTCCAACTCTTCTGCTTCACTGCCCAACGCCTACCTCTGCATCTGCTACAGCAGCAACCTGCAAAAGCAACCAATTTCAGTAGAAACTGTGCCTTTTAATATATTTGTGATGTCTAACTGTAAACTAGCCTAAATGCAATGAATTATGCTTGAATGCAATAGAAATATGGGTTAAATATGGGATAAATAATAGAACTTTTACACACTCAACACCATTCCGGACCAAATAATGAGAGAATCGGACTAGAATTATTCTCCTTGACTCTTATTTCAACCAAATACAAAAATCAGCCTTTAGACTGTGCATTCTGTTTTGAATAAGTTTCATTTTATGAGGAGCATTAAGTCCCCTGACATTCCAAAAGCATATTAACATGGAGAGTTGATCTTGGAATTACTTATAGCGGGAGAAAGGCCTGCTACTTTTTTAGTTTGAACTTTTGCCAACTGGTCCTTCTTAGTGTCCTGTATTTTCTTTAGAATATTAAAAGATTTGGAGTTGACTGCATCAAACTTCTCTGAGGCTCCTTCTACAATATTGGCCTTATCTTTAGGAGGGCCGCCTCTACCTTTTTTCTTATGGCCTAGGGGAGGGAAATCCTTAGAACCACTTTCAAGAGTATCAATAACATTCTCTGTAGACTCAGAAATATTTCTAATAACATTAGTTTCAATATTCTCATGAGCAAATGCTGAAGCAACATAGTTGGCAACATGTTTTGAATTTACAACAACAATTCCTATAGAGTTAATAACTGAAGCCACAATTACATTTGTGATAGGGTTTATAGGTGCAGAATCTAAAACATCTATTTTTTCAGTCCCAATTGAAGTGTTAAGAACATCATCCAGTTTTATACTAGTCTTAATAGTTAATTCACTAGGCTTAGAGCAGTTTTCATGTACAGTAGAAGAGCTACATTGATCAACATTAGAGTTTATAGATTTGGGCTTCCATACCTTTTCTGGAGCAGGAATATTTGCAGAGCAATTCCGATCCTAATGGCCATATGACTTTCATTTTCTATAACAAGGAGGCATCTATGGCACATTAACTCGTATTGAAGTCTTGCTACCATCCTGAAGCTGAACTTCCACAGTAGAAGGGATATTAGCTCTGTCAACAACTTCAATACATAATTTAGTGAAATCAAGGCGTTGTTTGTGTGCAGTTGCAGAATCCATGTATAATGGATTACCCAGAGCACTCGCGATGTAGCTTAATCAACGTTTTGAATGTAACTCAAGAGGAATATTGTATAATTGGACCCACATAGACATTTTTTCCAAATCAAAATCCAAACGCTGCAAATTTGGTTCCCATTTCCTTAGTATGATTGATTTATATCAATAATACGTTGCATCAAAGTGAATTTTGGTGCATTTCTAATAAATTTTCCCACTAATCATTCCTTCAAACATTGATTCCTTCTTTGAAAAATTTCGGTGGCGGTTGAACCAAAATCGTGTCTTTCGAGCGGCTAGAGGGAAAGAAATCGAGGGATTTCTCATTTCCCCCAGAGAAGAGCTTCCTCCAATCAAGAGGCATAGACATTAGGGTAAGAATAGAAAATGGTAAAAGAAAGTAAATGATGAAAAGAATATGGAAAATATGCAAAGTTTGCCTATTCCGATAAGGTTACCGGTGACATTAGACCAACTAATGCTCACCGACAGAGAGATCCCTATCGCATGCTTGATGTTCCATTTTGTTTATCAAAGTAAAATTATGATTTGTTTGTAAAGTGAGATCATACATTTTCGAGATTTAATTCCCGTCGTTTTAACGAGTTTACTTGATCTACTTTCCAAATAAGAATCAACGAAATTAAAACTAAAGGATTATTTCCTTTTGATTTTTGTTTGTTAAACAGAATCAGTTGCCTTGATATCTTTGTTTCAGGTTTTAGTGCTACTAATCATGTTGTTTAACAGAAGATATAACATTAAAAAAAGAATGAAAATAAATCACTGAATTTATTTATTCGTTAGAATCTTGCGTTGATTATAGCTTTGTATGGAAAATAAATCATTGAATTTATTTTCGGGGAAATATTGTATGATTCTATTTTGGCAAAGAAATAAATCGCTGAATTTATTTTCTTAAAATATTGTATGATTCTATTTTGGAAAAATAAAATAAATCGTTGAATTTATTTATTGAGAACCTTGTTTGCAAATTGAGGTCTTGTAAATAAATTTGTTTTCATGAAGCTCTTAAAGAGGATACTAATAAATTGAGGCCATGATTGTCATGAAGAAAATGATAGGAGAGAAAGAGAAGATGAAAATGTGAGAAAAAGAGATGATATAGCAAACCCATACTTTGTCCCCCTTTTAATCATGTGAAAACAAGGGAAAAGGGAAGAGTGGCCAACTATTCTTTTTTAATGGTTTAATCACAACATCAAACTCTCATGGTCCTACCCTTTTTCAAAATGGTCACCTCTCAAGTTTGCAAGATTTAAAACTCATCCAATTAAGCCCATACTTGGTCCAATGGGTCCAGATATCCAACCTAAAATGAAGGTCTATAACCTGGGTTAACAACCATTTTTTGACTTAGAAATTTGGATTGTTAGAGTGTACCTCATTGATTTTTTTCATAAAAGAACAACTTTTTCATTGTTTTTAAAATTGAGGCAATGTTGTACTATGTACCGGTAAAATTGGTACATAGAACAACCTCGCAGATAGTTCTATTCTGGGCTAGTTGGTGCAGTGGTGGGTTTTTAGGAGCATGGGGAATTCTCTCATTGTTGTTTAGATTTCTTGACATTCTACTGTTTTTGTGAATCCTTCTTCTAAAAGTTCTCTCAACTTCTAGATCTGGTATGTAGAGTGGTGTAGTAGCACTTCTAGTCATATAACACCTACAAAAGGTAATAAAAATAGAAAAAACAAAAATAAAGCTATTAGAAAGAACTACAAACTCAAATAAAGAAAACAGAATTGCAAGCAAAAACATAAGGATATAATAACGCCATCCTCGGTAACGGCGCTAAAACTTGATCGGTTTGAAAATGTCACACTATTAGTGCAAGCTACATTATCGATGCAAGAATAGAAATAGAGAAATCTTGTTTGAATATCGACCCCACGAGGATGGTGTATCAAGCTTATACTTATGTAACTACAATACAATACAGTAAGAGTGGTAATTGTGGGTGCAATAAAAAGATAAAAGGGTGAATAAATTATTAATTGTGGTAGCAATAACAGAGAGTAATAAAAGATAAAGAAATATATGAATAAAGCATGGATCTCCTTGGTTCAGCTCGACAGAAAGATCAAGTAAGCTTCGAGGGAAAATGATGGTTCAATTAGCGATGAGGTGGTCAGCTTGAGTATTACCTTCCATTTAACCTTCAAGCGTTGACTTAGGGATGTAAATCGACTTCAACTTTCGCCATAAGTCGAGAATATAGATCTTCGAACAAATGGAGCAACTTCTGTTGCATCCATTCAACTTTCATTGTAAAACTCGTTAATCTGACTTGTCACTACATCTGTCGATGTTAGTAGCTAGTTTAACACTCTCATTCAAAACGTAAACTAGATCCAAAAGTTAAAGTTTAAGAAAAAGCTAACACAAATATATATTAAAATGAAATATTTTAAACAAGTTTATAAAAGCTCCTGAAATTTAAACCATCGTCAAGTTGAGCATAAAATATAAAATAAATCTTCATAAACATCAAAATAGAGAAGATTTTAAGAAGATGATAATTTATTTTCTCGATTCAACACTTGGTTCCTCATTTCTTCGAATAGATCTACCTCACGTCACCTCGAATCTCCAAAAACAAGCTTAAACCGCCATGGATGGAGAGAGAAAGCTCAATGGTGTAAGATGATATGAAAAAATGGAAAAAACGTGACTCTCTCTCCCCTCCAAATTAGTCCTTTTATAGGCCACACAAGGAAGGACACATGTCCTGCAGTTAATTGTGTGCCCATAGCTGTACATAATTTTTTTGTAACAAATTGGACAACTGGCAGAGTCGTCCTTATCCTTAAGCAGACTGGACAACTGGCAGATGTAGTGTCGAATTGGCTGCAGTGGTAAAAACTTCATATGCAGGGACAATAATAATACAGAAACAATGAAGCAAAAATAGGTAGAAATATACAAAACACAAACCACTAGAACTAAGTTAGAAAAAATGCAGAAATAGACATGAAAATGCAGAAATAGATGCAATGGACACCAATGTGGGGACAATTAGACCTATAAATCAAGGGAAATATATGCTTTTTAAAAATCTATCAGAGGTGTACCAATACACTTACATAGTGTACCGATATCTAGTGTTAAAATTGCCCAATGGCTCTTTCTTCTTTGAGGCATGCACCGATACATTTGCACATGTACCGATACGCCTTGCTCTAAAAGTGCATTTAATGCTGGAAATAAAGTCCCCAATGGCTAGTAACGACCACAAACTCCTTAGAGGGTTTAAAAGACCTCTCCAAGCATCCATGGAAGAACAAGAAACCAACTACTAATATTCATTGATAGAGAAATAATTCTAGAGCTTCATTTTTTTTCTTCATATTTCTCGTAGAAAATACTTGTGAGCTTAATTTTTAAATTTGTTCAAGTGTTAAGATTTTGGGTGTGAGCTTAAATTGCAAACATATTTGCCTAGAGAGGTTTTTCCTTGTTTGCTTATTTCTTTTCTCTTTGTGAGAGAGTTTAACAATACTTTGGGGTATAAGTCTTAGTGTGAATTTAAGAAAATCCGTCTTATTATTTGTTAGTATGATCTTATTTTATTTTCTAGAATATATTATTATTATTATTAGTAGTATTTGGAGTGTGATGTATTTTTTGATTTGAGACTATTATTATGAATTGACACTTATTTTCAACATCCATCTTAATATATTTTTATTCAAATTATTTTTTTTAACTTTTAAATATGTCAAACGTTTTGGATTATAACTTTTGAGATATTTTTTATTATTAAATATTGAATTATTTTGTCATTAGGAATTATATTATATTTAGAACAAATTTATTAATGGAGAAGTTTAAATTGTGACCGTCTAGATTTTGCCATTCAAACCCTTAAACTATGAGGCTAAAAACAATTAATTTTTTTAAAAAAAAATATATTTTTAAAAGATTTTTGTATCTTTCAAAATATTTTGGATAAATAGAAAATTTCTGAGAAATTTACTATCTTGTTATTTATGTTTCTACTTTAATATTACAAGTTTTTTTTATTTATGGCTCTAGTGCTAAATTTGATTTTAGAATATTTGCCTTTTGTACATAGTCTTACTATGCCACCATGTAAGATTACTACTTGCGAGTGATCAAGGTTTTACTGTTGGGGTCGATAGATATCCTTCCCTTGGATCCACCGGCAACTCAAGATGAGTTACTAATTCTGGAAAGGACGAGCTTTCCACTAGGAGTAAGTAAATTGAAGGTGGAGACACACCTTTTTAGTAGAATCGTGAAGGGTTTCTCTCTAATATTGAGGATGGTGAGACTGTTGAGCTGGATAGGGGTGGGCAAAATTACCCGACCCGATTGAACCGGCCCAAATACCCGATGACCCGAATCAAATTAACCGGGTAATACCCCAATTTTTTTTTCTGGGTCGGGTACCCGACCTGGTATTTATCTCGGGTACTCGGGTTGGGCCTGGGCCGAAAAATCGATCTCAGTCAGGTACCTAGCGACCCAATTATATATATATATTAATATATTATAATTATAATATATTTTATATTTTATTTTATTATTTTTAATTAAAAAATAAATGGGTGATATCCAAATAATCCAAGTACCCTTCCCGACTTTTTCAGTTTTCCTCCAAATTTCAATTCGAAATCCCTAATCTAGGCAGTAGCACTACCTATCGCGACGGTCCTCCACGACTCCACCTCCCTCTCGTCGTCAGTTGTCTCGTCGCCGCCGGCTCCACCAGTCCCCACTCCCAAGTCCGTCGTTCGCCCTCGCCGTTTGAAAGTTTCAGACTTCCAGTCGAACAATCCCATCTCTAGGCAGCCGCTCTCTATCATTGTTCGAAAGTTCTAGTTGAGCAGCCGCCGCCCGCTGCCGGTCCGTCGTTTGCAGAAGCCTGCAGAAGGTCGAGACAGCGAGACACGGTGTCTCAAACACCACATGCTTTTCTTGATTTTTTTATCCTCAATGATTCATATTGAGTAATTTAGGTTGAGTAATTTAGATTCATTCAGACGCCAAATCTTAGTGTTAAACTATTAAGTGTTAACCTTGTTCATCATTTAGGCGATGTGATTTCCAAGTAGGATGTAAAATTGTCGAGCTTAAGAAATTTGTCCCTATTTTTTAGTTGTCAAGGTATGTAACAAATACTGAGTTTTGTTTTCTGAATTTATTATAATTTTTCCAAGTAGGATGTAAAATTGGAGTAGAAAATCAGGAAAAAAAACATATCCTATAAGCACTGTGATCAATTCACATAAAATGATACAATGAAATTTCAGTGACCGAATCAATTGTGATTGAAGCAGTCCCACACTCCTTTTGATCAAGGTTCTCGGTGTTTGGATATATTAACTTGGATGTTTAATTTTATTGAATTATGTTTGATTAACAGTTTAACACTAAGACTTTAGTTTTACAACAACATTTAGGCAATGTGATTTCCCTTTCCATTAGTCACTTTATGTTTGTATAGTTTATTACAACTTTATTGAATTATGTTTGATTAACACTAAGACTTTAGTTTTACACGAAGTAAAGGAAGCTATGTTTTTTACCTTGGCATCATGATTCATGAAGCATGGTATATTCATGGATAATCCATGGAGTCTTTTCTTGAATATGAGTCTTATTGGTCTGATTTAGAATTCTAAAGAGAACAAAGTTGTTAAAATAAGATGTGGATCGAATTGGTAAAATTTGGGACTATTTTTGGCAAACTTGTATTTTGTTGTTTCACTTTTGTGTTACTTACAAATTTATAATTTCATCTTCTCCTTTTCAGATATGTCGATGACTGGAGAAAATGTTGATGTGACTCTATCTTCCTCAATTGAGTCACCTAAAGAACATGAAAAGAATGAGGAGACTCAAACCAGTAGAATTGAAACCAAGAAAAGGAAGGGAAAGAAGCATGTTGAAGCCTCACCAACTAAAGGAGGTAAAAGGAAACAAAAAACTTATACTGCTTGGGATCATTTTAAAGCAATTGTTGGTGATGAAGACCGGGCTGAATGCATTTATTGCACTGCAAAGATATCTTGTTCAACTGCCAATGGAACTAATGCCATGAAGCGTCACACGAATCGGTGCAACAATGCTCCTTTTAACTTGGACAAAAAACAACAATCTTAGATTTTGAGTCCAAGACAAAGTGCAACACAGATGGGACAATATAAACAATTAGTGTTCCTAAACTTTGGCGTTTTGATCAAAAGCATATTAGACAAGCACTCGCTAAAATGGTGGTTATGGATGAGTTGCCATTTAGTTTTGTTGAGCGTGAAGGATTTCGTATGTTTTGCAAAGTTGCTATTCCTGACTTTGTTCCTCCTTCACGTGGTACTATTATAAGAGATTGGTATGCTATTTTTATTGAAAAAAGGAAAACGTTGAAGAACTTCTTCAATAATTTATCCTCTAAGGTATGTCTTACGACAGATACATGGACATCTGCTCAGAACTTGTCGTATATGTACCTTACTGCCCACTTTATAGATGATGCTTGGAAGTTGCATAAGAACATTATCAACTTTTTCCCAATTGCCGCTCATTCTGGAGAGCTTATTGGTAGGGCAGTTGAAAAGTGCATACAAGAGTGGGATCTTAAGAAGATCTTAACGGTGACAATTGATAATGCTAGTTTTAATGATATAGCAATCAAGTATTTAAAGAAGATTCTGAACTTGTGGGATGGAAGTGTGTTGAATGGTGAGTTTTTGCATATGAGATGTGTTGAACATATTCTGCATTTGGTTGTTAAAGATGGGCTGAAAGATGTTGATGCTTCTGTTACGAGGGTTCATGTTGCTGTGAAGTACGTGAGGTCCTCTCCTGCAAGACTTCAAAAGTTCCAATCTTGTGTCAAAGAGGAGAATATAGATAGCAAAGCTCTTGTTTGCTTTGGATGTTGAAACAAGGTGGAATTCCACCTATTCCATGCTTAAAAGTGCTTTATTGTTTAAGAAAGCATTTAGAAATTTGAAAACTAAGTACCTTCCTTACACAAAGGAGCTTAGGAAGGTTGGTGGTGCTCCTGATGATGAAGATTGGGATAAAATTTCTTCATTCTTGCCTTTCCTTGAGATATTTTATGAGACTACATTGAGCTTATCTGGATCAAGGTATGTGACTGGTAATACCTTTGTGGAACAAATATATGATATTGGGTATACAATTAATCGTTATGTTGATGACTTGCAATCGAGTGATGGGCTTAGGAGCATGACACGCCAAATGAAGTTGAAGTTTGATAAATATTGGGCGAATGTTAACAATTTGAATGTGTTGGTGTTCATTGCTTTAGTTCTTGACCCTAGACATAAGTTAAGATATGTTGAGTGGATCGTTCATCGTTCTTATGTTCCTAGCAATTCTTATGTCTTGTGTCAACGGATTAAAGATGTTTTGACATCGTTGTTTGATTTTTATGCTTCTATGCAACCTTCATCAACACAAAAGACACATTGCTCTGTAAATCCTACTTCTAGTGGTCAAGATGGTGAGGGAGGAATAAAGAAGTTAAAAGGAACACGTTTGAGAAAGGACTATGTGACCGAGATTGAATCTGCTGATACTTTTGAAACAATGACTGAGCTAGACAAATATTTGGGGGATAAATGTGCTCGTGAGAGTGATGATTTTGATATTTTGGTTTGGTGGTCTATGCAAACAAACAACTATCTAATTCTTATGAGATTGGCACGTGATGTTCTTGCAATTCCAGTTTCTACCGTTGCTTCGGAGTCTGCTTTTAGCACAGGAGGACGTGTTCTTGATTCATTCCGCATGTCTTTGACTCCTAGATTGGTGGAAGCGCTTATTTGCACTCAAGATTGGATTCGTTCTTCTCATGACCCTATTATAAGAGAGGAAAACTTGCTATCATTGGAGAATATAGAAAAATGTTTGTTTTCGATTTCAAGTTTAGATATTTAATATTTATGTTTGAAAACACACATGATACATTGACATTGTATATATGAAATTTGTTATGCAAAGATGGAAGATTTAACATTGGAGCAACCAACAATTGTCATTGATGAGACAACTAAAGTTTCAGAGACCACACACGAAGTGTCCTAGACTTTGGTAAGCAATAAATTCTATAGTATATTGTTTGAACTCTTTTGAGTTTTGACAAGAATAAACATGCTTATATTACTTGAATACCCGGGAGAACAAATATTTTTCAAATTCAATTGTATGTGGTATAGACTTCTCCAAAACATGCGCAAATAGGTTGATATAAATTATAGATGTATAAACTTGAATTTGACAAATATTTGAGGGAAAGATTGATATAAATTTGTCCTTTGCGGAGAAATAGATGGACGATTAAGAGAGATTGTTTGAGGAGATGGACTATCCTCTTAGTTAGAGACCTAGGGACATGATTTCACTACTACATGGTGAAGCATAAAATTGGTTGAAGTCAAAATAGAGGTCTATTTTAGCCAATGAGATCAAATAGGAGCATTTTTTTAAAAGAAATCCTAGAGTCGATGTAACACCCCTCGCCCGGGTTAAGAGCGAGGAGTGTCAATACAAGAATCGAAACAAGGACACATAAAATTAGGGCCAATTTGAACATTTTCTACATATATTAAGATTCATGTAAATCAAGTTACCAACAATTTTATTTTAAAGTCTACTTATTATTCTTATAGTTACTAAGTGATCTAGTTAACCTTGTAACCAATTCAAGATGTTCACCTAACTTCCTAAGCCATTCAAACATTAAGGTCAATTACTACAATAATTTAAATAAGTCATTCAAACACTAGGATTAAGTATCAAATGATCATTTCCACTTACATTTTACTACTCTATACCATTCGAACATCATCTCCATTTCAAGACCTAATTCAATTCGAATTATTCAACATATATCTAGATTGTCATCTTAATTCTATTCAAGCTAAGTTCACATTGATCTATGGTTATTCAAAGAAATCTAATTATAAAACAAGATAACTAGTTCTCATTTGATTATCATTAGACACAATACTAACATCAATGATTCACTATCACATTTCAACCAAGCTTTTACTTAACTTCATTTATATATACATAACAAAAGGGGGCTAACAAGCCATTCAAGTTTATACATCCATAATTATTTATTTACATAACCAAAGTGAATTAGAACATTACCATCCATCCATCAAGTTTTACATACATTTCTAGTATAAGCCAAATGCATGAAACTTGTATAAATAGACACAAGACTAAACTACCAATTAGGAGTGCAACAAGACATAGACAAGCCATACTCTCAATCTTCACTTGTGTAATGCTCAGCTCAAGATTGGGAAGCTTTGATCACTTTAGACATGTGGTTTGGGAAGAATGAAAGACGAGAGTGATAAGTACATAGTGTACTTAGTGAGGTAAAAAAACTACCTAACATATTATCACTCTTATTAGCATTTAATATCATTATTCATTTTAATCAAGTTTACCTAGCTAATTTATATATCCCATTCAAGCACAACAAATCAAGAGAACAAGGTTTCATATTAGGTACAATAGGCTAATCAATCAAGTGTAAGTAACTCGAACAAAGAGAGTATCTAACTCATTTCAAGATCGTTTTCAAGTTTATTCATACATTATTCAAGATTGCAAGTCTATCTTACAAGTTCATTTAATCTTGTTTTGCCTTGGTAGATAGTAGGACTAGGTAATCAAGTCTCAAGCAGGTAGACAAAGTATGAGAACAAGCAGGTACACTAAGTACCAAAACAAGGTGTCTGCTACACCACATAAGAGAGTACACTAAGTACCTAACAAGATGATACCCAAGGTATACAATAAGAAGGTGCCTACAACACCAAACAAGCAGGTACACAAGTACTAGAACAAATCGAGCTCTAGACTCTAAGGCATGTTGTTCTACCTACGACCAACTAGCAACCAAGGTCTTGTTACATATTTTATTTTCAAGCAATGCACATCAAGTGATTAAGCATGCATAAGCACCATACAAGGGCATTCAAGGTAACCATCCATTCGAACATATCATACATAGAAGCATTCGATCTCAGCTCAATTTATAGATATTCAATCATTACACAAGAGCATTACATCTAGTAGGTCATTCGAACATAATAGCATAAATAGAAGCATTCAATCACATCTTATTTATGCATGTTTGTACGTACCTTGTATCCAAACAATCTAGCATGTCATTACATACCTTTGGCATAAGCAATGCATATGGGAACATGAATTTAGACATGAAATAGCTTAGTACAACCAAGGTGTTCAATACAATTCAAGGAAACAATTCATCATGGCATCAAAATAGTTTTCAATTAGTTCATTCTTCCCTTGTTTACCAAATATAGGTTAGTCATTTTACATGGCATCAATTCAAGAAAAGAGATTGGTTAGGACCTAAGTCCTAACCCTAAGTGGAGTTACACTCACAATACTCCAAGCTAGTCTTGTATTGTTATTCCCTTTCGTCTATCCTTTGATGATCCACCCATAATTCCTTCAGCAACCTCTTCTAATCCTTGCTCTAGCAAGTCACACACACAACATGTAAAATCATTAGAATCAATACATTAATAATTCAAACTCATTTGAACTATATTATCCAAAACGGTTTCTGCCCTGGCAGTTTGCACACTACTTACTAATTTGTCTATAACTTTTAATATACACGTTGGAATTTCAATTGATTTATACCACTGGAAATCTAATTCAATTATATTTCCAATCGTATAGGGTTCATATTTTTAGCCTTTCTAGATCAATGCAGTTTATTAGTTAAAGTCGAGCCAATTTTCTAGTTTTGAAACTGTCAGATTGTTGTTTAATCCATCTTTATGGGTTACTTCACCTAAGAATCTTACTAATTTATTTTATCCCTTTTTACCAAAGGTTACCCTGTTTTCCTCTGTTTTTTTAAGTCAATCCCCCTAATTAGTTCAACTAAGTCCTTAATTTAGTCAACTTTACGGTTTAGTCAAGTTTTACCTATTTTGTCATTTAACCACTTTAAACCATTTATTTAGCTTTAATTCATGAATTCCAAGTTATTTAAGATTCATTTAAATACTTACCTTGTTTTTAACTAAAATTACCAGCATCTATTTTAGTCCAATTAAGTCCCAAATCTTTCAATTTACACAAAAAGTCCCTAAATGATGATTAAGCTAGCTAGGTGACTAGTTTCATTCCTAATCAATTTTCCAGTATTCTAAACATTATTTTCATCAATCTAATACCTCAATTCACTAGTTAAATTAATTTCCAGCAACTTTCTCCTACATCAATTTTTCCAATTCAATACTAATCTTTATCACTTTCTCAATTTAGCCACAATAGTCTATAATTCATTCGGTTATCACTTTCAATGTGATAACCCATAGTTTGCTCAATTCTAACAAATTTTCTAGTTATATAAACTTAATCTAACTAAGTTACCTCCTAATTAAAGTATCATGCAAGCTATCAATGTTGAGTATGTAAAAGTTCTATATTTTACCCCCTATTTAACCCATATTTCTGCTGCATTCAAGCATAATTCATTGTATTTAGGTACAGTATCACATATACATCACAATTATATAAAATGGCACAATTGCTACTGATTTTGGTTACTTTTGAAGGTAGCTGTTGTAGCAGACTCATGGCAGTGGAGAAGCAGAGCTGGAACACGGGACTGAAGTCGAGAAGAACGACGTTGCCGTGGCAGCCATTGACGACTGCAATGGTGAAGGGAAAAGTGAAGTGGAGCTCGACAGAAAGAGGAAATTAAGCTAGTCTGTCGTGGGTCACTCCTATATTTTTCTGAGCCCTAGATCAGAATGAAGGCCAAGCCCAAAGTTCAAGGAAGAAACCCAAAACAAGAAAAGAGGACGAATTAAAGGCATCTACTCTGAAGATTTAGTCTTTAATAGAGTTGTACTTTAGTTTAAACTTGTATTCTTACCATATTAGAAAACTTGAACCAAAAGCCTATATAAAGGCATGTAATTCGACCTAATGAAGGATATCTTATTCTCTAGTCGTCTTCCCCTAAACTCTAGTTGTTTTCCTCTTCTCATCATGTTCTAAACTTCCCCTAGGGCTAAGGGTTGATTCTGTAAAGTAGTTGCAAGGATTGTACTGTTTTAGGATTTTTTTTGTTCAATAAAATAAACTTCAAGTTTGCTTATTATGGTTTTCAACATCTTACAAGAGTATCGGGAGAGCATTGTGAGATTACTCATTTACTTAATATCGGGAGAGTTAAGTATACGAAAGGAATAAGTACGGGTTCTCCAGTTTATGGTTGAACTATCTCGGACCTAGGGATAGGACAAGGTTAAGTGGCTAAGGAAGAATTCAACAACATCGGTGTTCATCCTTCGATTCACGTCGGGAGGTATCATCTAAGACGTGTTCATCGACAAACTTAGACCTAGGGATAGGGCAAGGCACATCATGGATTCTTGCCAAGCTGGAAGTACAGAGTTGAGTGATCACTGCCGCGACAACAACAGACTGCTGCCGATGCAGGTGCTGCCGCGACAGGGGCGACGACAGAACAGGAAGTTCTATATAGTGCAACACCTGCACTACTGAGCAAATCAATATCGGCCTATTTCTTTACCCTGAATCTTTTATTTTTAGTATTCTTCAATATTTTCCTACAAAAAAATAAATTATCTTCTTTCTCTTTTGTGCAGCAATACAAGGATAAAGCTATTTCCAGTCCCTGTGGATTCGACATCCGATACTTTTTGTATCACTTTACTACTTGCGTCATGTACACTTGCACTCTATTGCGATAGACTCTTTTACACGCAGCAAGTTTTTGGCGCTGTTGCCGGGGACTGGGAACGTATCTTTACCCTACTTTTACTGCACATTCTTTTTAATTTTTTCTGTTTTTATTGGGACTGTTCCCCCTGTGCTTTCACAAGGTTTTTCGTTTGCTTATGTGCAGATCTAGACGAGGTAAAGAACTTGAGTATCAGCTAGATCCTGAAATCGAACGCTCGTGCAATCTCAAGAACCGAGTCTGTCTTTTGATAGCCAGAAACGATTATCTTGAGGAACAATTAGAAGCCATGCATAACGGGAGGAACAATCAAGGGAATCCCCAAGATTCTGAAGATCCTATCGGAGATGAAGGAAATGGACAGCCTGCCGCTACCGTGGCCGCACGATGGTCATGTCGTGATTATATGATCAATGATAATGTGGAACTGGAGACCACCCTGCCAGACGTGGAAGCTGAAAATTTTGAGCATAAACCTGTGATGTTCAGCATGATTAATTCCGCTGGCCAGTTTAGTGGTGCTGCTACAGAGGATGCCAGTGAACATTTGAAAATGTTCCAAGAAATCAGTGGATCATTTAGATTACCAGGAGTAAATCTGGAGATACTGAGGCTTCGGTTATTTCCTCATTCATTAAGGGACAGAGTGAAAACTTGGTGGAACAAACTAACGCCAGATTCAATACGAACTTGGGTGGATCTAACTCGTGAATTTTTATCTTGTTTTAATCCTTCCCATTTATCTGAGCGATTACGTAACGAAATTGCTACTTTTCAACAGGAAGATGACGAGCCAATGCACGAGGCATGTGACAGGTTTACTACTCTTCTAAGGAATTTCCCGATGCACGGATTCACTACTGGGAATCAAGTCATCAAATTTTACAACGCTGCCAACATACGCACTCGAATGAGAATAGATTCAACGGCCAATGTGTTGTTGTTGGATGAAGATCCAGACGAAGCTATGGTAGTGTTGAAAAATCTGGCAAAGAATGAAGAGCAGTTCCCCATAGTGAGGAGAGGTAAACGAGTACTAGCTGTGAAGGATTATGAAGCCGACAATTCCCTAAAGACACAGGTTGCGTACCTCACAAAGGTAGTAGAGAATTTGCTAAAGAAAGATTCAAAACCCGTCTACTCTGCAGAAGAGGTATGTGAAACTTGCAGTGGGAATCACAGTTCGGAAGACTGCCCACTACAGCTAGAACAAGGGATGTATGTTGGAAACTATAACAAGCAAAGAAACTAAGATTCCAACAATTACAATCCCAACTGGAGGAAAGACCCCAAGTTCTCCTGGAGTAACCCAAGTAACGCACTGAATCCTCAAGTGCAGAACACTCAAAACCAGGTGGCACCTAGACTCCTGACTCGGCAGCAACCGCAACAGCCGCCAGCAGCCACACCTAGTATACTGAAGCAGACCTTGGCCACATTTATGTCACAGACAGGAACTTACATAGAAAACACGGATCACTTTGTCAAGAAGATTGAGTCGTTCATGGATAAAACAAGATGAGAATGACTAACCATGAAGCTACTCTGAAATCACCAGAGACACAGATGGGCCAGGTTTCCCAACATATTAAGCCAAGGTAGAACGGAGAATTCCCTAGTGATACTGAGGTCGCTAGACAACCCACACATGAGCAGTGCAAAGCTATCACAACTAGGAGTGGGAAGCAATTACTAGGGCCGGAGAAGAAAGCCATATCGAATGAGGAACCAGCCCTAGAAAAACCTGTCGCGCATACTGCCTCGGCAGAAGATAAACAGCCTGCTGCCGCCACACCTGTCACGACAGCAGAAGGGACAGAGGAAAAGGATGAAGAACCTAAGCCTCCTCAGATCCGAATACCATGTGAAGGGCGAATTGAAGATTATCGTCCTCCACCTCCTTTCCCACAGCGGTTATAGAAGTAGAAGCAGGATTTCCAGCTCAAAAAGATCTATGAAATTTTTAAGCAGGTTCACATCAATATTTTGTTGTTAGAGGCCATCAAGGAGATGCCCGGCTATGCCAAATTTCTCAAGGATGCTATGCCGAAAAGATCTATACTTGGGGAATTTGAAACGGTAAAAATGACAGAAGGATGCATGACTATACTGCACAGGCATCCACCCCAGAAAAAGAAGGATTCTGGGAGCTTCATCATAATGTGCATAATTGGTGATAAATTCGAGGGTAAGACACTTTTTGATCTAGGTTCTAGTATAAATTTAATGCCAAAATCTGTGTTTCAGAAATTAGGTATTGGACGAGCACGACCCATGACATTTATACTGCAGCTGGCAGACCGCTCTTACGTGCAACCAGAAGGAAAGATTGAAGATATTCTGGTAAGAGTGGATATGTTTATTTTCCTGTTGACTTTCTTGTTTTAGATTGTGAAGCAGATAAGAATGCACCAATCATTCAGGGGTGACCCTTCTTAACCACATGCAGATCACTGATTGATGTAGAAAAGGGAGAACTTACAATGAGAGTGAATGATCAAGAGATCAAGCTAAATGTTCTCTAGGCAATCAAACATGCTGATGCAGAAGAAGAATGCAAGGCTATCACTGAAGTAATCCTTGACCAACCCTGCATCAGGTCGGGCTGCCATGACATCAAATTTGGTCACTGCCACAGCAACCATCTGGAAGACTGTCATGGCAGCGACGACAACAACAGCTCCTCAGATTCTGACATATCTGACACCGAAGGTCATGAGAAGGTAAACTTGATAGGCAATCATCCAGGTAAGTTATTCGAACCCTTAAACTATACCTCGAATGAGCATATCATCCAAATCTCTCAACTGTAGAACCACATGTTCTAGACCTTAAGCCCCTGCCAGGGTAGCTCAAATATGTTTTCCTTGGATTAAATAATATGTTGCTCGTAATCATCTCTTCCAAGTTAATGCAGGAACAGGAACAACAGCTGATAGGGATGCTACAGCAGCATAAAAAGGCTATTGGATGGACGATAGATGATATCCAAGGCATCAATCCAATACTATGCATGCACAAAATTCTCTTAGAGGATGATCATAAGCCGACCATTGATGCCCAGAGACATTTGAATGACGCTATGCGAGAAGTGGTTCGAAAAGAAATTATCAAATGGCTAGACGCCAGGATAATTTATGCCATCTCGGATAGTAAGTGGGTGAGCCCGGTGCAATGCGTTCCTAAGAAGAGAGGAATAACTGTGGTAACCAATGAAGAAAACAAATTAATCCCAACCAGGACTGTGATCGGTTGGAGGGTTTGTATGGATTACCGGAAGCTTAACAAAGCTACCCAGAAAGACCATTTTCCCCTTCCTTTTATTGATCAAATGCTTGATAGATTAGCGGGAAAGCCTTATTATTGTTTTCTTGATGGTTACTTAGGTTATAACCAAATAACCATCGCACCGGAGGATCAAGAGAAAACTACTTTCACTTGCCCATACGGCACTTACGCCTTTCGGAGAATGCCATTCGGACTCTACAATGCACCAGCAACCTTCTAGAGGTGTATGATGGCGATATTCTCCGACATGGTAGAGGATTTCCTGGAAACATTCATGGACGATTTTTCCGTCTTTGGAGACAGTTTTGAAAGCTGCTTAAGCAACCTACAAAAGGTGCTCGAAAGATGTGAGAAAGCGAACTTGGTGTTAAACTGGGAAAAATGTCACTTCATGGTGGATGAGAGGATAGTCCTAGGCCACAAGGTAAGCTGTCGCGGCATAGAAGTCGACAGAGCAAAGAAAGAGGTGATTGAAAAGCTACCGCCACCCACCACAGTCACGGGAATTCGGAGTTTCTTAGGGCATGCTGGGTTTTATCGAAGGTTTATAGCAAATTTTTCGAAAATCACCAAGCCTTTATGCCACCTACTAGAGCAGAAGCATCCCTTTGACTTCAATACTGAATGTACTGAGGCATTCAGAAATCTGAAAGAGAAGCTAGTAACAGCCCCAATTGTACAACCACCAGACTGGAGTTTGCCATTTGAAATTATGTGCGATGCCAGTGATTACGATGTAGGGGCAGCACTTGGGCAGAGGAAGGACAAGATGTTCCACGTAATTTATTATGCCAGCAAAACACTAAACGACGCCCAAGTGAATTACACCACAACAGAAAAGGAACTGTTAGCAGTGGTGTTTTCGATTGACAAGTTCCATTCATACATACTTGGAACGAAGGTGGTGGTCCACACAGACCACTCTGCACTGAAGTATTTGTTTGCTAAAAAGGATGCAAAACCTAGACTAATACGTTGGTTTTTGTGCTGCAAGAATTTGATATTGAAATCAAGGATAAAAAAGGGACAGAGAACCAAGTTGCAGATCACTTGTCAAGGTTAGAAAGGGGAAAGAGTCTGCCAACAGACAAGACACACATACTGGAGACCTTCCCTGACGAGCAGTTGTTTGCTACCACGAGCGCTGCCGCGACAGCCATGGCGGCAGGTAAGTTTTCTGAACTCCCCTAGTATGTTGATTTTGTTAATTATATAGTTAGCGGAATATTTCCTCCTTAACTTAATTATCAAGCCAGGAAGAGGTTCCAAAATGATGTTAAGCATTATTATTGGGACGAACCTCTTCTTTTCAAACATTGTGCAGATCATATAATCAAGAGGTGTGTACCACATGATGAGCAGGAAGCTGTGCTACATCACTGCCATGCTTCACCATATGGAGGACACTTAGGTGCTAACAAAACTGCTGCCAAGGTTTTGCAGTCTGGCTTTTATCGGCCCTCATTGTTTAAGGATGCCCAAACATTCTACAAAAGTTGTGACAAATGCCAACGAACTGGAAACATCTCAAGGAGACATGAGATGCCGCTGCAAAACATCCTAGAAGTCGAGATCTTCGATGTATGGGGGGTTGATTTCATGGGACCATTCCCAGCATCATGTGGGAATCTATATATCCTCCTAGCAGTAGACTACGTGTCCAAATGGGTTGAAGCAATCGCCACACAGAAAAATGACGCCAAGACTGTTCAGAGATTTCTGCACAAGAATATTTTTTTTCCAGATTTGGCATACCTAAGGCGATCATCAGTGATGAAGGGAGACATTTTGACAATAGGGTTATTGCTGCTGCCTTAAGAAAATATGGCGTAAAGCATCGGATCGCAACATCTTATCACCCTCAGACCAATGGATAGGCCGAAATATCCAACAAGGAAGTGAAGAACATTCTTGAGAATATGGTTAAACCTACTCGAAAGGACTGGTCTTTACACTTCAATGATGCACTTTGGGCCTATAGAACATCATTTAAGACACCATTGGGAATGTCACCCTACCGGCTAATATATGGAAAAACATGCCATTTACTTGTTGAGATAGAGCACAGAGCTTACTGGGCTATCAAGGCAATAAACATGGACTTATATAAGGCGGTACATAAGAGGTTACTTGACTTGAATGAAATTGAAGAAATTCGAGCAATGGCCTACGACAATGCAAGGATTTACAAGGACAAGACAAAGAGGTGGCATGACAAGAAGTTGCTGCCACGATAGTTCTACCCAGGGCAGCTTGTGTTGTTATTTAACTCCAGGTTGAAACTCTTCCCAGGGAAGCTGAAATCTAGATGGTCCGGCCCATTCCGAGTTGTGCAAGTTTTTCCCCATGGTGCCATCACGATCAAATCATTAAAAGACGGACACCAATTTAAAGTCAACGGACAGAGACTGAAGCATTATCAGGGGACTGAAGCCCCAATGATGCAGGAAGTGGTTACTTTAGGAGATGTCAATCAAAGCATCCCTAATTTAACTTAATTTTTTATTTTTATTTTATTATATATATATATTAGGAAATTAGAATTATTTTATTTTTAGGAACTAAGTTCTTATTTTAATTTTTTATGAAATAAGGGAAACAAGGAGAGGAGAAGAAGTGAACCAGCCCACCATCTCACCACCAGTCCAAAAAGCCCAAAGAAGGAGTATGTCCTCACAGCCTGCCAACAGCTGTCACGACAGACGTAGAAAAGACAGCCTGTCACCACGCTGTCGCGGCAGACACGCAAACGCGTAACAGACGCGCAGCAGACACGGAAACGCGTGACAGGCGCGTCAGAAACCGTGTAACAACTGGCCCCGTTAATCGCATCTGTCGTTACAGCTCCAACGGGCAGCAAACCTTTCATCTATATAAACCCCATTTTACTACCCAACGGGCAGCAAACCTTTCATCTATATAAACTACCCAACCACTTTGCCACCTCCGACTTTGTCGACCGCTACTACACCTCCTTCCAAAAAAGGGAGATGTGGGAAGATAGAGGGTTCCTCTATGCCAAACGCACGTAAAATTTTGGGCTCGAACCGTTCATAGCTCGGAAGATTAGAGCCCTCAAATGGCAGATGTTTGTTGCCCAAACAGAGGAGATGAATGTCACATTGGTCCGAGAATTCTACGCTGCCATCGACAGCAAGGACACACAGACCATGGCAGTGCGCGGTAAGGAAGTCACTTTTGAGTTAGAATACATCAATACCCTTTACGGCATCTACGTCAGCGAGAAGGAAAACGAGCACATGAGGTTCGTGGAAAGTCTGTCGACGGTAGACTACGATGTCATGGCAGAATTAACGGAAGATGGGACAGAGTGGAATACTGATCCCAAGCATTGTTGGACGGTCAAACGCACTAAACTCACTCTAGTGGCAAAACTATGGAACCACTTCGTCAAGAAGGGGATTATGCCTTCTTCCCACAACAGCACGGTCGACAGACCCATGTTAGCTCTCGTTCACTCCATTTTAAATGAGAGACCTATTAATGTCGGCTGGTATATACGAGAAGGAATTTTAGAGTGTGCCCTTAAGCCATCAAGACCCCTTTTCTTCTCGTACGTCATCACCGAGATCTGTTGCGGGCACAACGTTCCCGAAATCCCTAAAGATTACAAGGTCCAAAGGAAAGGATGGATGGAACACAACATATTCAGTTTGATGGAGCTGAAAGCTGCCACACCCATCTCATGTTTCAACCCGTCTGCCGCGGCAGAGGAGCCAGCAGAGCCCACTAAGACAGAACCTGCCGCCACAGAGCAGCAGGAGCCAACAGCAGCAGACTCCTCCACTAAGATCCTAGCCACACTGCAAAATATGGAGAAACGACAGCTGGGTCAGATGAGTTTTGTCAGAGACTTCACAGCAACAACGATACATTTTATTCAAAACAATTTAAATTTTGCAAATGTACAGTTTCATGTTTTCCTAGAGAATTATTTTGCTACCCCTACACCTGCCCATACCCCTACCCCTGCTGCCACACCAAAAACACCCTCTGCTGCATCCACTCCAACTCGGGCCGCGACAGCCGAAGGCGGCAGCCACACCGCCCTTGTCTCTGCCAGAGAAGAGAAATGAAAAGAGTCGCTGGGTGACCTTGATGATTTTATCACTGGATTCTCTTCCTCCTCCATCTGGGAGGAATCCGATGGGGAACCCTCTATAAAAAGAAACCTTTCAAAGGAGTTCACTCCGATGAAAAGGCAAAAGCCCAACCCTGGTGAAGGACCATTCGACCAAGGCAAGTCTGCCAGCAGCAGTAACAGCTCACCAGAGGAGGTACAAGTGCTAGAAAGACCACCCCATATCTCACCTACTCGTGTCCAGCCCCCAAGGGAAGCTAAGAAAAAGACTGCCTCCGCCTTTCTGATCATTCTGCCGGTACCCACAACGAAGGTCACTGCCCACCGGCAGCTAGAGATCAGTAGCAGCAACAGCGACGACATCACCTAAATTTAAGTTTCTATCTTATTTTTGTTGTTCTGCTGTTTTATTATAATTGTGATGTCTTTTTATTTTTTTTTATTTTCTGTCATCATGCATTGAGGGCAATGCAACCCTTGAGTTTGGGGGTGGCATCCCTCCAGTAATATGAAATGTTCTTAGGTTCAAAATTGTGTCTAAGTGTTTAATTTATTTTTGCTAAAAAATGAAAATTTGGCTTAAGTCTTTGAACTTAACTTACATGTCGCGACATATGCTGTCGTGACAGTGCCTTTAGGAAATTTTAAGATCTGTTTAGAGCCTTGCGATAATTCTAACCTGTACAACACTCTTTGTGACTCTCGTGCCTTCTAGATTACTTTAGTACACTGGAATAGGAATGTTTACCCACTTGAAATTGCCCCTAGAGGTGCCTATCACTGGCTCTAGGAAAACAATAAAAGAAAGAAAAATTATTCAGACTCATTTGCATGCAAAACTGCCTTGTACTTATTTTAGGAGATTTCTTTTTGAGCTAAGTTAGAAAAAACTAAAAGAGCCCAAGAATTGCCTCCAGAAAAGATGCAGTTAAATCAAGAGTTAGAAAAAACTAAAGGAGCCCAAGAATTGCCTCCAGAAAAGATGCAGTTAAATCAAGAGTCAGAAAAAACTAAAGGAGCCTAAGAATTGCCTCCAGAAAAAATTGAATTGGCATAACCTCAAGTTTGTAAGCATAACTATTCTGATATACTAAGGTAGTCTAGATGCATAAGTGTTCACAAAACCTGCACAGACCACACAAGAATTATAGCATGGTTCTGAATGAATCCAGAAATGCCCGACAAGGTATTGTTCCTGATAGAATATAAGTGTTAGGTAATGCAGGGTTCATTGATTTAAGCCAAAACAAAAAAAAATCATACTAGTTAGGTAATATTTGCTTGAAAGCAAGCAAGGAATTGAGTTTGGGGTGTGTTGGGTATGTAAAAGTTCTATATTTTACCCCATATTTAACCCATATTTCTGTTGCATTCAAGCACAATTCATTGCATTTAGGTACAGTTTCACATATACATCATAATTATATAAAATGGCACAGTTGCTACTGATTTTGGTTACTTTTGCAAGTAGTTGTTATAGCAGACTCATGGCAGTGGAGAAGCAGAGCTGGAACACAGGACTGAAGTCGAGAAGAACGACGGTGTCGTGGCCGCTGCTGTGGCAGCCATTGACGACATCAATGGTGAAGGGAAAATGAAGTGGAGCTCGATAGAAAGAGGAAATTAAGTTGGTCTGTCGTGGGTCACTCTTATATTTTTCTGAGCCCTAGATCAGAATGAAGGCCAAGCCCAAAGTTCAAGGAAGAAACCCAAAGCAAGAAAAGAGGACGAATTAAAGGCATCTACTCTGAAGATTTAGTCTTTAATAGAGTTGTACTTTAGTTTAAACTTGTATTCTTGCCATATTAGAAAAATTGAACCCAAGGCCTATATAAAGGCATGTAATTCGACCTAGGGAAGGATATCTTATTCTCTAGCCGTCTTCCCCTTAACCCTAGCCGTTTTCCCCTTCTCATCATGTTCTAAACTTCCTCTAGGGCTAAGGGTTGATTCTGTAAAGTAGTTACAAGGATTGTACTGTTTTAGGATTTTTTCTGTTCAATAAAATAAACTTCAAGTTTGCTTATTATGGTTTTCAACATCTTACAAGAGTATCAGAAGAGCATTGTGAGATTACTCATTTACTTAATATCGAGAGAGTTAAGTATACGAAAGGAATAAGTACGGTTCTCCAGTTTATGGTTGAACTATCTCGGACCTAGGGATATGACGAGGTTAAGTGGCTAAGGAAGAATTCAACAACATCAGTGTTCATCCTTCGATTCACGCCGGGAGGTATCATCTAAGACGTGTTTATCGACAGACGTGGACCTAGAGATAGGACAAGGCACATCAGGGATTCTTGCCAAGCTTGAAGTACAAAGTTGAGTGATCGCTGCCGCGACAACAACAGATTGCTACCGCCGCAGGTGCTGCCGCGACAGGGCGACGACAGAACATGAAGTTCTATACAGTGCAACACTGCACTACTGAGCAAATCAATACAGGCCTATTTCTTTACCCTGAATCTTTTAATCTTTTATTTTTAGTATTCTTCAATATTTTCCTACAAACAATTAAATTATCTTCTTTCTCTTTTATGCAGCAATACAAGGATAAAGCTATTTCCAGTCCCTATGGATTCGACATCCGATACTTCGTGTATCACTTTACTACTTGCGTCGTGTTCACTTGCACTCTATTGCGATAGACTCTTTTACACGCAACAATCAACATGAATTAATTCAAGAAAAACAACAGTAATTAAATTTTACTAATCTAACTACCTATTCGAATAGAATGAGAAGGTTGGAAGCTTACATTGCTTTGCTAGATCAATTCCTATGACAAATTCAAGAGAATGCAAGCTTAATTCTCTCTTATCAATGGTGTTTCTCTCAAAATATCTCCTCTCTCCCTATTTTTCTCTTTCAATTCGGGTAATGAGAGAAGGAATGAAGATGACAATAATTATCATCCAATACAAAAATTAGTGATTTGAAGTTAGTTTTAAGATAAAAATAATTGAAGTTGATTTATACTACATAATCCAAATGCAAAAATTAATGATTTGAAGTTAGTTTTAAGATAAAAATATTTGAATATATATATATAATAAAGTTTATCACTAAAAATTATTAAATTATTATTCTCGTTTGTTCTTCTTTCGAATCTTGTACTTACAAATTAATACAAATAATTTTGAAAAATTTAAAAGTACATAATACAAACATAGAAAGAATTTATAGATTTTAATATAGTTTTAGGTAAAAATATTAAGGAACTTAAAATAAAAATATAATTTAAAACTAAAAAAAATAAATATATTAAAAGTACTAGATCGGATCTGGTACCCTATTACAAAAAATTCAGCCCACACCCGACCAAACTACTCGGAAAAAAATTTGGGTCGGGTAATTGTTTTAAAGAATTACCCAATTTTTAAGGTTCGGGTCGGCGTGTCAGGTATTTTTTTAACACCCGTAGTTACAATAAGGGTAAAGTACACAAATGGTCACTAAATTATCTAAAAAAATAAAAATAGTTATCAAACTTTCAAAAGTTACATAATGAGCATTATACTTTAGTTTTTGTCACAAAACGACCATCGAGCCGTTATTTATCACTAAGTGAATGACATGATAGTTACGCAAGTTAAAATAATAGCATGTTTAATCCTCTATATTTACACATTCAATCAATTTAGTCTTAATTTAACCTTAATTATTGATGTCTTTATTAATGAATGTGTAAATATTGAAGATTAAATGTAATATTATATAAATTTTAGTAACTATCACGTCACCCCTTAACGGTAGTTAATAGCTTAGTGAATATTTTGTAACAAAAATTAAAGTTTAATTCTCATTATGTAACTTTTAAAAAATTTAGTGACCATTTTTATATTTTTTGAGATAGTTTAGTAATGATTTGTATACTTTACCCTTGAAATAATGATTAAACAAGTGTTTTTAAATATAATCTTAATTATGATTTTTTTAATTCAATAGTTATAAATTAATATAAAATTAAATAAGTTTTTAATGTTAAGGCGTATTCGAGGACACGAATACGTTACTGTCTTAAAAGCTGCAAAAAGGTTTCAAATACGAAAATACCCCTTTAAATAGACAAAAATTTCGATTCTGTCAATCATCTAATTTCCAGGTTATATTGTCCTGTGGCTTTGTTTGTAATTTCCTTCAATTCTAACCACCTTTTTATTTATGTGTTGATTCTCGTCACATCAAAGTCTAACCTGCTACTCGCCTTTTCCACTCTCTCTCAACCGAAACTCATTTTTCAACGACCATACCACCGGAAAATCCGGTTCTGATCCGGTTCTGGCTGTAAAGTAGATTCGGTTATAGAGAGCAAGACCATTGATATTCAAAGGGAAGGGATGCCGATCCCCGAAGCAGACCGCCAACGAGTGGCCAGAGGGAAACGTCCGGCGTCTTCTTCAACTCGACCGGTGGTTCGAGCTAGAGTTCCGCTCCGGCAGTTGTTTCGGGTCGCTTCCGTGGCTTGCGGGATACAATTCGGGTGGGCTTTACAGCTTTCTCTCTTGACACCTTACGTTCAAGAGCTGGGTATACCTCACCAGTGGGCTAGCATCATATGGCTTTGCGGGCCGCTTTCCGGCCTCCTGGTGCAGCCCCTGGTGGGCCACATGAGCGACCGATGCACCAGCAAGTTCGGTCGTCGCCGACCTTTTATTGTTGCTGGTGCAGTTTTGATCATCGTTGCCGTTTTGATCATCGGTCACTCCGCCGATATTGGTTGGTTGCTTGGCGACAATGAAACCTCCCGTCCAAGTGCTATACTGGTGTATGTTTTCGGGTTTTGGATTCTTGATGTTGCTAATAACACCACTCAAGGTCCTTGCAGAGCTCTTCTTGCTGATCTTACCGGTTAGTTTTTTTTCTTTCCTTTTTTTAGGAATTAATTAAAACCTTAGAGCTGAATTAGCATTTTTTTAATTGGAAAAATAGGATTATTTCATTTTCCTTGGCTTTTTTTTTTAAAAAAAAAAGTAAAGCAAAGGGGTCATCACTATTCACTCATGATGGAATATAAAATTATTGTTGCGTTAGATTTGTGATATTTCTTTTATCTTTGATCGCTTCTAGTGCTTGTTTTTTCCCCCTTTTGAATAATTATTTGGTGGACGTTGTGACCCTTCAGAGTTCACATACGACATTGCTTATAATGATTAGTTAATTGCAATAATGTTTTTGTCAAAATTTGATTCCGTACAGTTTGATGGACCATTCGATTGCTTCCAACTGAGTTTTGGTTGGTTTGCAAGTGCAGTGAGCCAAGTATTGAAGCTAATAAGTGATCACCAATTTAAGGTTGTATTAAATGGAACTTGATCAGATCATTTCCTTCAAGAATGAATAACCTTCCGAGATTATTCAGCTTTTGTAATTGTATGGTGTATATGCTCTTCAGATGGTTTCGATTCCACAAGTTTGGCAATAACGGGTGATGCATTGTTGGTCTTCTAAGTTTGAACTTTTTAGAGCTTAATAAATACCTACTACTAACAGCTCTTGCAATTTCATGAAGTAGGATGCAAATTAGAATTAGACATGCAGAATTCAAGTGGAAAACAAGTAATCTCATACACACAAGTGAAGATATTTGATTGCTGTTGTCTGTCGGTTTCCATTTTAACTGGAAACAAGATAAGATACTTCTGCGTTGCTATTTTGCATGCAAATATGCACACAAATAAATTAAAAATATTCTTTGGGGCTATTTCTATCGTCAAATACCAGTAGAAATTTCCCTGCAACTATTTCATGCGTAGATATAAAACCATGAAATCAGTTATAAAACTTTACATTAACTTCTGTCTTTCCCTCTTATTTCAGGAAAGGACCATCGAAGAAATCGAGTGGCAAATGCCTACTTCTCTTTATTTATGGCTATCGGAAATGTTCTTGGCTATGCAACAGGAGCATATGGTGGTTGGTTTAAGGTTTTTCCATTTACCTTGACAGCTGCCTGTGATGTTAACTGTGCAAACCTTAAGTCTGCTTTCTTTATAGACATTATTTTTATTGCAATTACAACATATCTAAGTGTTTTAGCTGCTAAGGAAGTACCTCTAGGTTCAGGTGATAGATCTACACCCCTTCATGAAGAGGGGCTTGAAGAGTCAGGTGGCCATGCTGAAGAAGCTTTTATATGGGAACTATTTGGAACATTTAGATATTTCTCAGGGCCTGTATGGATTATCTTGTCTGTTACTGCACTGAATTGGATAGGATGGTTCCCTTTTCTTCTCTTTGATACTGATTGGATGGGTCGAGAGATCTATGGTGGTCAGCCAAATCAGGGGGAGAACTATAATGATGGGGTCAGAATGGGCGCATTTGGATTGATGTTGAATTCGGTTGTTCTAGGAATCACTTCAGTGCTTATGGAGAAGCTTTGTAGCAAATGGGGTTCTGGTTTTATCTGGGGAGTTTCAAACATTGTCATGGCTCTGTGCTTTCTCTCAATGCTGATTCTATCATACGTGGCAAATCATATGGACTACATTGGCCATGGTCTACCCCCAGTTGGCATTGTGATTAGTGCACTAGTGATTTTTTCCATCCTTGGTGCTCCATTGGCGGTAAATTGCTCTTTTTCTCCTACAGAAGTCCATGTGACTTCTAATTGAATGTGTCTAGAAGTCATATAAATAGCAGTTCCTTTAGATATGTATTTGAATAATTTTCTTGGTTCTAAGCATAAATCATCATAAGTCTTGTGGCATGAAAGAACTAAAACATTGATCGTTAATTAAGGGGTGTTATGGCATTTTGGTTAAATCCTAGATTGCTTGGTCTTATATTTAAGTTGGGTCTCCCCACCTGTTGCCAATTGGTTTTAGAATCGTATTGACTATAATTATAGGTCAATATTATTCGTATGGTAGTTGGATCTTAAAACAGGCTGAAACTATGTTAGGGCCTGAGGATGGGTTGGTTCTTCTAATGTCCCAATTAATAGGAGCATTCAGTTCGTGCATTCAACTAATTCTGCTCGTATTTTATTTCAGATTACTTATAGCGTTCCATATGCCTTGGTATCCTCACGTATTGAGTCGTTGGGACTTGGCCAAGGTATAGTATTTTATTTTCTATCTAGAATTGTTCCTTGTTTTTTTTATTGGTGTCTTTGTGGAGAAGCAGTTAAGGCACTGATTCTGTTTGTTTTTTCCTACAGGATTATCAATGGGTGTCCTAAATCTTGCTATTGTTATTCCACAGGTATTGCTTTGCACTTGACCTCATTTAATGTGATTTATCTTTTTATTTAGTTGTTTTCTTTTTGCTAAAATGAACTTGATTGCTATTGTTGTTCGTCATAAAAAGTCAGCATCCGTAAATTGTGAACATTCTCAAGAATGTTTGAATTTTGATTGAAATAGCATGTTGCTACAATAGTTTTGTTTTACTTGGTCTTATCATGAAGGGAAACATGCTATCACATGGAATGCTAAAGTCATGCATTCCAATTACATGCCTAGAAGCTGCTGCCCAATTTCTCTTACACCTTAGGGAGATATCACAAAAGTATTTATTTGATAGCATCATTTATTTTGACATAATGCAATCACCTGTTGGATGGCTCTGAATCTTCATTACATCCTAACAGTTGGACCACCGATAGCCATATTTGCCTTTCTGGTTTGATGGTTTATCTGATTGGAAATAAAAAAAAAAAGTGATAGCCTGCCAGGCATAGGACCACTCTATTTGAAATGATCATCTCATTCTTCGATACACGTTTGAGAAATAGAAGTGGCCTGGATTCAACCTTTCTAGTATTTTTCTTAAATAAGGTTTAAATAATTCATTTGGCTTAATGTCACTAAAATAATTTTATAAGTTGGAGCCATGTTAATTAACTTGTGTTTGTAGGAAATGATGATTGGTTTCGGAGTTGTTATTTCATGTTTAACTTACCAATGATTTTTTAAGAATGAGAACTGTGTCTCATGAACAAACGTATGCAGAGAATGCATGTGTCACATCAACATATTAAATACTTGTGAACAACCACATCAGCAATTTGATGGGAAATGATTAATTTATGTATCACTTAATGTAGTTTAGTTTTCATCTTTATAAATTTCTTTTCTGGAAATTGTAGTAATTAATATAACTTCTCTTTTAAATTATTTGGTCTTATGAACATAATATAACAATTTTTCATGATATGCATTTGGCTTAATAGTTTTATTTGTGTGCTTGTAACATTAATGGGTAGAAACACAATTTAATTCTCTGATTATAACGATAAAATATTTGAACTTTGGATGAACAACCATTGGTAATTTAGGAGAAGAAGCTTGGAAGCCTAACAGAAAAATAAAGGTCCATTACATGGCTAGTATAAAACTTCTTTGCATATGTGTTGGAAACTTATATGGAGAAACATGTCATTTTTTGTTAATAATTTCATTAAGAATAGTTCGACCCCTCTTTTGTGCAAAGATAAAATTCTCCTTTCTAAGACCTATTCTTGCTAGGAAGGACCCTTCTTTACTATGATACTTTCAAAATAAGCAAAGACTTTTCCTTCCTATTATAGTTTTATCAATTTCCATGATATGTTGCAACTAGCAGTCCTTTCCTCGAGCTTCTCTGATATTGAAACTTATTACTTTATTGGTGCATATCTGTTTGAAATTGCTAAGTTTTATGCTAACCACATATTAACTTTGCAGCTAGGATTGGTAAATTCAAAAGGTTGTCTTTTATTTTGAACTCTATCATAATGATTTTAGGGATAAATCTCAAAATTATACATGAACTTTGACTCAATGTGCAACATGACATGTGAATTTTGATTTGGTGCAGTTATACAAATGAAGTTTGATTTTGTTTCAGTTGTACACACACAAAAAATCCGATTATTTTCTTAGTGGGTAAATATAATTGTTTGTGTATGCAGAATCTATAAACATAAATGGTGCCACATCATCAACAGCGTTAATTGTTTATGAAAATTGATTCAAGATCAACATTTCATGTATTCAATTGCACCAAATTAAAGTTCATGTATCATATTGCACACTTGATCGAAGGTTATGTCTGGTTTCGGAATTTATCCCTAAATTTTACATTGACTGCTTTGAACTTAAGTGGGAAGTTCTAGGGTGAGGCTCCTTAAAATGAGGCACAAACAAAATTCTTACAAAAATTGCAAGAATTTCGGTATCGATTTTTTCGGTATATACCGAATTTCTTACAAAAAGCTTAAAAGTTTCGAAAGGGTAAGAATTTCGGTATATACCGACATTGTTACACTTTTTGTAAGAAATTCGGTATATACCGAAAAGTCTATACCAAAATTCTTACAATTTTTGTAAGAATTTCGGTTGCGCCTCTTTTTAGCCTCATTTTAAGGCGCCTCACTTTAGAAAAACCCAACTTAAGTACTTATTGAATGCAAGATGAAAATCACGATGGCAATTTTGATTTTTTGTTCAAGTCTTTGTCCAATATGTTCCCCTTAACTGCATCAAGTGTGTTCTTTTAAAACGCCTTCCGTCTTGGGGCTTAGCATTAACCAATATGTTACGGGATGTCCTCCATAATGTTGCTATGTATAATGTTATGGATGTTCTTCTGTTATCCTTTTTCAAGCAACTGAAAATGTGAAACTTTGGGCTTTGAACAACAGGTTGTGGTGTCTCTGGGAAGTGGACCATGGGATCAACTATTTGGTGGTGGAAACTCACCAGCTTTCGCTGTAGCAGCTGTCGCAGCCCTCACCGGTGGACTGGTAGCAATTTTGGCTATACCTCGAAGAAGTTCACAGAAGCCAAGGGTCCTCCCATGAGGTAATTTGTTGTACCTTTTGTTTTGTTTGTCTCTTGTCATCAACATGAACATTAAATTTGGATCCTCCCATGAGGTATTTTGTTGTACCTTATTTTTTTTTGTTTGCCATCAAGATGAATGTTAAATTTGTTCATAGAAAAAGAATTTGTATATAAATATTGTTGCTTTATTGATTAATAAAATCGTTATGATCTGAGGTTTTGTTTGCCAATATGGTATATTCTTGGCATTTTTTTGACTTAAAATATTCTTGGCATTTGAAACACTGAATTACTAACTATATATTATGTTGTAAATAGTGAATGGCCTACTACATTCAAGTTTTGAAGCTTGTAGGTCTTTTAGAATTTAGAAATCTGAAACCCAAATGCACAGCAAGTTTCCAGAATTACTAATCGATGCTTACCCTCAGAATGGAAAACGGTGGACATTAAATATTTTGCATATTGTAATAGTTTACAAGTATTGTAGCTTTCTATGAAGTTTACCCAAAATGGAAATGTAGTTTGTAGATTCACTGAATTCAGGATGAGACAAGTTGTGTGAAGACCAGTGGTGACTATTTTTTTCCTTTTTGGATAAAATACCTATCATGTTTTTAGGGTTAGTTTAACATTAGGGGGTGCGGTGGGGATAGTTTTGCATTCCCAACTCTATCTCCAATGTTTACGGTTACAATATGTTTCAAGGATTTTTTTTTTGTTCTCATGCCATCTTTTGCGGATCTTTGCGGGTTTCGGTGAATTTGGGTCCTGAAAAACATCTCAAAATTATAAACATAAATGATAAATTTTATTTGAAAACTATAATAATAACTTAATAGTTAGTTTCATTTCTCAAGTATTGTAAACTTGTTTTGATTCTTCTTGTCATCAACTTATAATATAAAAACTAAATATTATATGGATCAAGTAATACAAAGAGTGGATATCATAAATTTATATGTATCAACAATATGAGAAGTAGCTATTATAAATTCATTTGCATCAATAATACGAAAAGTAAATATTGTAGACTTGTTTTATCTGCGATTGACTCCAATAACATATTGTAGTAAGAAAAAATTATTCAGATCAATCGATATTTATTTGCAAATCTTTTAAACTGTTAAGAAATTTGATAAAATATCAAAACAACCTAATTAAAGAACTCAATCAATGACATAAAGATACGAGAGTTACTCTTTCCGTCCCATAATTTTTGTCCTTTATTGACCTTTTTTGGTCAATTTTTTTCAACTTTACTCATAATTATTTAAAATGTATCATTGATAAAAATATGAAGAAATATATTTTAAAAACCTCTAATCGAGTAGTTTTTAAATATATATTTTATAAAAAATAATTATTTAAAATATTTAATATAATAATAATCAAAATTTAAAATTTTTGATTTTTAAAAAGTTAATAAGGGACATTTTTATAGGACGGATGGAGTATTTCAAAATGACTTGTACGAGGAGGTAAAAAAAAGCTCTAATAACGTTAGAATGAAAAAGTTTAAGAGTTCATTTAGGAACAAATCAACCTGAGGTAGTAATGCTGTCATCGACAAGGTAAAAGAAACAAATGATTTACATGATTTACCTGAAAAGGAAAAAAAATAGAGAAAGAGAAGAAAAAAAGATGAAAGAAACATGCAACAGTGTGGTTGAAAATCTTGAGAATAGTTAGATTAAGTTTGAGATAATGTTAAAGTGATAATAATGTAGTTAGTTTTTTTAACATACAAGTCTTTTTATTAAGACATTGATAGGATATATAGGTAAATAAGTATATACAATATCGGTATATTTGTAGATATTTTTCGAAAATTTCCACAATGATTTATACGGGTATGATTCGATTATTCTATTGTTCGGATATAACAATTATCGTCCCCATCTCATTTGAGCTTCGGCTATAAAATTTCCTTCATCCCCGTCCCGTGGGTGAAGATTTTTATTATTCCTCTTTATGTCAGTTCGGATTCCCACAATTTTCAATTATTCCTCACCTGATTGTCATTCTTATTTAATATTACGTTTGAAAAGTGTGATAGAAGAATACTTTTAAAAATGTTATTGGATTGTTTGATATAATATGTAATGTTTAGTATTTCTATAAAAAATACTTTTAAATAAATAAAATACTATTTTAAACATTATTTTATAAATATAAAAAAATGGTGATATTCAACAAATTTTTTATTAACAAATGTTGAAGCAAGTGTTTAAGCCTTCTATTGACAGCATATTTTATTCTTAAGTAATTGATTCAATATTTCCCCTTTCTCTTTCTACTAGGTTGTAAGTACAAATTATACTTGAGATTTTTGTTCGAGTAATGCTTTAGTCTCTGGTAATCTAAAACACGTCAAGGGTGACTTTCAAATTTGTTATTGGATAAATCAAGTAAGTTTGATTTGTTTCATGAAGTTTTCGACCTCGATGAAGTTAATCTCCTAACATTTCCTGTATGCTTTTTTAAATATTTTTTTTACTATTTTATATTTTTATAACTTTATATTTTTTTCCTATTTTTATAAATTTTCTTATGGTTTTTGTATTTATCTTTTAATGATTTTAATTATTTTGAAAAATATTTAAAATTAATTTTAAATTTTTATAATTTGCACTTATCTCTTTTAATAGTTAACAGATGATTACAAAATAATATACGTTAACATTTTGCACTGGGGACTTCTAGGGAACAACCTTTAAATACAGGTTAAAAAACGGCAGACCTGTTTACCGGGTAAAAAGTGATACACAAATTGTTACATGAAATGCTACATAAATCGTTACAGGTATGTAAGAGAAAAATGTATAAACACAAAATGTTACAGGTGTAAGGAATTAAGTATATAAATAAATAGTTAGGAAAATTGAAAGAAAAAAGGTACATACATAAAATGTTACATTGTAAGAAAATGTGTACATACACAATTTCCATACTAAGAAACTCAATTTGTTACAAATATTAAAAGGTTTTGTGTATATACATAAATTAGTAGCAATTGTACATAAATTGGTACAACTTTGGGAGAGAAAAAGATATATACTTTTTATTAGACAATTTTACGAAGGTTCAAAATGGCTCATGTAGTTGTAAGGAAATGTGTACATACACAATTTCTTACAAAAAAGCATACTTCGGTAAAAGTTTTATAAGGTTTTGTGTATATAATTAAATTAGTAGCAAATGTACACAAACTGATACAACTTTGTACGAGAAAAATGTATATACCTTTTTATTAGACAGTTTCATGAAGGTTCAAAATGACTCTTGTACTTGTAAGAAAATGTGTACATACACAATTTCTTACCCAAAAGCATACTTTGGTACAAGTTTTATAAGGATTTGTGTATATACACATATTAGCAGCAAATGTACACAAGTTGGTACAAATTTGTAAGAGAAAATGATATATACATTTTTTATTACACAGTTTCATGAAGGTTCAAAATGGCTCTTGTACTTGTAAGGAAATGGGTACATACACAATTTCTTACCCAAAAGCATACTTTAGTACAAGTTTTATAAGGATTTGTGTATATACATATTAGTAGCAAATGTACACAAATTGGTACAAATTTGTAAGAGAAAATGGTATATACCTTTTTTATTACACAGTTTCACGAAGGTTCAAAATGGCTCTTGTACTTGTAAAGAAATGTGTACATACACATTTTTTTACCCAAAAGCATACTTTGGTACAAGTTTTATAAGGATTTGTGTATATACACATATTAGTAGCAAATGTACACAAATTAGTACAAATTTGTAAGAGAAAATGATATATACTTTTTTTATTACACAGTTTTCACGAAGGTTCAAAATGGCTCTTGTACTTGTAAGGAAATATATACATACACAATTTCTTACCCAAAAGCATACTTTGGTACAAGTTTTATTAGGATTTGGATATATACAGAAATTAGTATCAAATGTACAGAAATTGGTTCAACTTTGTAAGAGTAAAAGGTATATACCATTTTTATTATACAGTTCCACGAAGGTTCAAAATGGCTCTTGTACTTGTAAGGAAATATGTACATACACAATTCCTTATCAAAAAGCATACTTTGGTATAAGTTTTATAAGGTTTTGTGTATATACAAAAATTAGTATCAAATGTACAGAAATTGGTTCAACTTTGTAAGAGTAAAAGGTATATATCATTTTTATACACAGTTTCACGAAGGTTCAAAATGGCTCTTGTACTTCCAAGGAAATGTGTACATGCACAATTTTTTACCCAAAAGCATACTTTGGTACAAGTTTTATTAGGATTTGTGTATATACACTTATTAGTTGCAAATATACACAAAATGGTACAACTTTGTAAGAGAAAATAGTATATACCTTTTTTATTACACAATTTCTCCAAGGTTCAAAATGGCTCATGTACTTGTAAGGAAATGTGTACGTACACATTTTGTTACCAAAAAACATACTTTGGTACAAGTTTTATAAGGGGCATCGAAACCACCTATATGTGGTTTCGGTGCTGGTTTGGTAGAATGGGCAAAAGTTAAAGTCCTTTATGTGGCATCGAAACCACTTATATGGGGTTTCGGTGCTGGTTGAGCAGAATGAGGCGTATGTTTAATTTTGTTAGGGTGAGAATAGATCTTGTTGTAAGGAATTGTGTACATACACAATTTACTTACAAAATATACTTTGGTACAGGTATTATAATAATTTATGTATATACACAAATACAAAATGAGAAAAAATTGATGACATTGAAGGCGACATCGAAACCACCATTTTGTGGTTTCGGTGCTGGTTTGGCATATACGAAAATATTTAAGGGACTTCAAGAAACCCCTTATTAGTTGAAAATTAACAGTCAGAGTAAGACACAAGGATTATATTAAAATTAAGGCTTAAACGTCAAATAGGTGCCCAAACTATACCATTTTTTCCAGTTAGGTGCATAACGTTTGTTTCGGGCCACTTAGGTGCCTAACGTTTCATTTCGTAACCCATTTAAGGTTTTAGCCGTGACGGACGTTAAAATTTTCCGTTAAAGGACACGTGGCATGTTTTTAGATTTTCGGATATTAAAAATAATAAAAAAATAAATTAAATTAATTAAAAATAAAAATAACCTAGGACCCACAAACCCATCTTCTTCTTCTTCCCCCCCCCCCCCCCCCCCCCGTCAAACCGTCCCTCCCCCCCTTTCAGTTGTGCTCCTGGAGTCTCCGCCTCATAAAATCTATGGCGTTTTGACTGGTAAAAACATCCCATATTCCATCGCTACCGATGATCACGGGACAAATTGGCAGCTTCTTTTGCAAGAAAATGGCAAGATTTCATCTTTTGCCGCTGTACAACTTCCGTGGCTGCTTGAACTAACTAGAAAACCAGAGCATGGTAAGAAATTTACTTCTGACTTGAATTATGGGAAGCAATATGTAAGTGTAAGAACACAAGCTGGGATAACTATTTTGTCATGGTTGGCAAGAAACGGTTTTGCTCCCAGAGACGATTTGATTGCTTCTCTGGTAAAATCGATTATAGAACCACCGGTTACCGAAGAGGAAGATGTTATCGGTTGCTCCTTCCTATTGAATCTTGTGGATGCTGTTAGTGGGGTAGAATTAATAGAAGAGCAGATTAAAACCAGGGAAAACTACCTGGAAACCCGTAGTATGAAGAATGTTGGGACGACATACAGTTTATTACAGAGTGATTGTGTTAATTGCGATGGAGCTGTTCAAAGAAGGGAGATGCTCTTAAGGAAGTTTAAAGAGAGGAATAATGGCGGCAGCAGACTATATTCTGGAGAATATACATATCATCTTTAAAAACATGATATTTCAACACTTACAGTTGGTTTCCGATTTGGACAAGCCTTATTCTTATTTTTGCAAGAAAGTCTCCACCAGTTAGAACCCTGGCCATTGATGGAACCGGATCCTTTAATCAACAGACCATCACATTTTCTGAAGCTAATCCAATGGTCGCAATTCGGTTTGCATTGCCATGCACCAGGTTTGCTTGGGGCTATGATTCTGCCATCAATCTGCACCAGGTTTGCTTGGGACGGTTTGACGGGGGGGGGGGGGGGGGGGGGAAGAAGAAGATGGGTTTGTGGGTCCCAGGTTATTTTTATTTTTAATTAATTTAATTTATTTTTTTATTATTTTTAATATCCAAAAATCTAAAAACATGCCACGTGTCCTTTAACGGAAAATTTTAACGTCCGTCACGGCTAAAACCTTAAATGGGTTACGGAATGAAACGTTAGGCACCTAAGTGGCCCGAAACAAACGTTAGGCACCTAACTGGAAAAAATGGTATAGTTTGGGCACCTATTTGACGTTTAAGCCTAAAATTAAGGATGAAACTAAAAGAATGGCGTCTCCTCAATCCTCATCCCTGGCCAGGGAAACGACCTCCATGCCCTCTGCCACCTATGGCACTTGGATTAGCCTCTCGTTGTGAATTGTGCTGACCAACCATCTCTGCATATGATCGCATCTCAAATTTGACCATATAGTTGCCTAATGAACAAAACATTTATGCATAAGTACGAGCAGAAGTGCATCTTGTATAAAAGAAGAAAATGATAGAGAAAACCTTGAGAATGGCAGTTGAAGTTGTTGATGTCTTCTTTGGCAGCTATATAACCATAAAGTTGGCGTTGTCTGCCTAGACCATACAAGAAGTCGTGACAACGTTCTCAAGCCTCTCAATCGAAACTTTAGGCAACAAACTGGGTATGCAGACGCTGAGCATCGAAATAACCTCTTGTCGTGCTCTCAAAAATTATAAGGCTCATCCCACGATGGCCCTGAGGACCATAATAATGGCGAGCCTTAACAACAATAACATAGGAGCTAAAATAGGCAAGAAGCTCTTGGTTTCCCATACCAAGCCACTGAAGCAGCAAGTTAAGGAATTGTAATATTCATGAAAACATAATTCAAAAGTTATAAAACTACCTTCCCATTTGCATCTTGATGAAGCCATGTTTTCATTATCATCACCATGGGTGGCCAGAGTATTTGGTGATCCTCTCCCTTATCGTTTGAAGACGGGGGCAGTCAATATCAGCATCATTCTGATCATCTCTCAAACCACTTCATTCCCTCATAAGCTTGACCTTGAGGAACATCCAAAGTACCCCTTCTATGCAATTCCTCGTCCAATAGCTGAGCAAGTTGGCGATGGAGTTTGCGCTTCGGTCCGCCTTTGGTTTTGGTATGATTTAGAAGGGGGCATCGAAACCATCTATATGAGGTTTCGGTGCTGGTTTGACCTGCAAGAAATTTATGTACTTTTTTATTACACAATTTCACCAAGGTTCAAATTGACTCATTTACTTGTAAAGAAATGTGTACATACACAATTTGTACCAAAAAGCATACTTTGGCACAAGTTGTAAAGGATTTTGCGTATATACACTTATTAGTAGCAAATATACATAAATTGGTACAACTTTATAAGAGAAAACAATATATACCTTTTTTATTATACAATTTCACCAAGGTTCAAAATGACTCATGTACTTGTAAGAAAATGTGTACATGCAAAATTTCTTACCAAAAAACATACTTTGGTACATGTTTTATAAGGGGCACCGAAACCTCCTATATGAGGTTTCGATGCTTTTAATTCTAGTAGGGGGCATCGAAACCACCTATATGGGGTTTCGGTACTGGTTTGACCTGCATAAAAGGTTTATACCTTTTGTATTACACAATTTCACCAAGGTTCAAAATGGCTCATGTACTTGTAAGGAAATGTGTACATACACAATTTCATACCAAAAACATACTTTGGTACAAGTTTTATAAGGTTTTGTTTATATACATAAATTAGTAGCAAATGTACACAAATTGGTACAAATTTGTAAGAGAAAAAGGTATATACATTTTTTTTATTACACAATTTAACCAAGGTTCAAAATGGCTCATGTACTTGTAAGGAAATGTGTACATACACAATTTTCTACCAAAAAACATACTTTCGTTCAAGTTTTATAAGGTTTTGTGTATATACACAAATTAGTAGCAAATGTACACAAATTGGTACAAATTATTAAGAGAAAAAGGTATATACCTTTTTTATTACACAATTTCACCAAGGTTCAGTATGGCGTATGTACTTGTAAGGAAATGTGTACATACACAATTTTCTACCAAAAAAGCATACTTTCGTTCAAGTTTTATAAGGTTTTGTGTATATACACAAATTAGTAGCAAATGTACACAAATTGGTACAAATTATTAAGAGAAAAAAGTATATACCTTTTTTATTACACAATTTCACCAAGGTTCAATATGGCGCATGTACGTGTAAGGAAATGTGTACATACACAATTTCTTACCAAAAAGCATACTTTGGTACAAGTTTTATCAGGGGCATCGAAACCACCTATATGTGGTTTTAGTGCTGGTTTGGCGGAATGGGCAAAAACCTAAAGTCCTTTTGGGGCATCGAAAACTCCTATTGTCAGTTTCGGTACTGGGTTGCGAGAATGACCGCAAAATTTAAGTCCTTTAGGTGGCATCGAAACTCACCTACATTTATTATTAATCAAAACATTACAATAAAACTCAATAAATTCAGTCACATGAAACAACTACTACGTTCGAACAAAACATACTTTTAAACATAAATTACCTCTAATATCGCGATGCATCCAGTCATGTATGCCAACCCACCACGAACTTTCTACTTGGCTACTCCATCAAGTAACCTCTCATATGCATATTTGCACCAATTGAGTTTTCTATTCAACCCCGCTGGGCACAACAACCGCAAATGTTCTGAGGGAGACATCAAGTTCGCATTTGGACTTATAAAAACACCGACAATGAAAAGAAGAACACGAGCTCTCAACCCGTCTCCCTGAAAAGCACCGCTAAGTATCTTCTGCCGAAGTTCCTTCACTGTGGTATCCCTTCTTATTCGGTGCTTCGATGCCATTTCTTTTACATCAACATTTCTCGTGCCCATTTAAGCATCCACTCCTTCATTCCTCAAACCCAATACAACCTCCACATCTTCAACCAAGACTGAAATTTTATGTCCACCAAATTCCATCATCGAGCAGTGGACATCAAAATTCTCTACTAAAGTGTGACATAGGTCACGATGAATTACTCTCGATTTCATTTTCAATAACGAACGAAACCCTAACTCATTAACAATACCCTCAACCTTCAACTTCCTCATCTCTTCAAACAAATCTGACAGCTTAATGAGGCTACATCTTGAAGATATCTCCTACAACATTTCATACAAATATTAATTACTTAACTGTTACACGAATATACATTATGTTAGGACATTTTCATCTCTTTCTCCATAAATAATTATACAAATGCACTTACCTTTTTGTCTTCTTGAGAAAGTACAATTTCCTTCACATTACCTTCAACTATCCATTCAGACTGAACCTACTTCTGCTCCTCGTACATTTGTACATAAGGCTTCTTCTCATCTTTACTCATATGCTTCCACCTCAAACACAATGCTTTTCTTTCCTGTATTAGTGTCACAATTAGTCAAATACAAATACCATGTACACTTAACAAACCATTATACAACACACTTACACTATTGTTCATTTTCTTCTTCCCCCTTCAAACGTTTACATTCGCTTATACTGTAAAACAAAATTCCACAGATAGCCTATGCAACTCATATATAATAAATTCAACAATTATATATACATTCAACTTCAACTTACTAGAAATGAAAATATGGTGTACATTTCTTAGGTGCCTTAGGCACCCTTTTATCGGACTTCTTCTCATGCTCCATTGTCTGCAACGTGTACCTAAAATAATCAAAGAGAGAACGTTGAAAGGCAAAAATGATGACAGTTCTACAAAATCCGAACTTCACGAATAGGATTTTGCATATGAATTCCAAGGACATGTTCTATTTCACCTCTTTACATTGACATATGAATTCTACATTTCAGTTTTAGCAAAGTATAAATAGTTGCCAACTATTTATAAGAATATGTAACAAATGAAAACTTTGATGCAAATACTATCTATGGTTAAATTTTTCCTTCAAATGTAATGATATTTGGATGTTTCTGTTTCTTTCTCAAGTTCGACAAATAGTATCAACTAATAAATATTACTTTCAACCATGTGTAATGAAAATTCATTTCCCAAAATTACATACTAGTTCAAATCACCTATTTGTTCTTAAGAAACAGTCACATCCTTCTAACACATTCAATACTAGAGCATATGCAAACCATTTTTTAACCAAAAACCATAACCATCTCAACCAAAAATCATAACCATTACATGGATTTCAACACAATCCTTCTTACAATTCAATCTCCTCGACAATATTTCTTTCACATTTTCGTACCATATCAACTACAATTAAAAAGGGAAAAATGAAGGAACTAGCACTAACTAACCTAAACATTCCTTCTTCCAATCCAATCTACTCTACATTTCTAACAATTATCACTCCCAATTGAAACATCACTGAATTATTCAACCTATTTTTTTTTGTTATTCAAGAAGAAAGTCAACGAGTTATTCAAGCCTTTAATCCTGTTAATAAAGGTGTTCAACCCTTCTTTTAACTATTGTTATCTTTGTTCCTACTTTTAATTTCAATTTAATTGCTATTACTTGTTTATTGCACCAGAACCCTAAACTACCAATAACCCTAAACCCTAATAATTCCTTCTTTCAATCCAATCTCCTCTACAATATTCATTATAAAGCAAAAAGAAATTTTTATAGAAGAACATTCAAACAGTTTATACAAAATCCTTCATCATTTGCAATGTGATTTCGCTCAAATAATAAAAAACGAAAAAAAGAAGCAAGAACTAACCCCCAAATCCGTGTTCAAATCCAATCTCCTCCCCAAATTTCCTTCAAATTTTCTTCCCTGTTTGATGGATAAAATGCCTTCGTCTTCTTGGTTTCAATACCCTAACTTTTGGATTTCTTTTTTCCGCTCCCTTTCAATATATATGAACTATATCATCATAAAAGGATTACCGGTTCACTGGGTAACCATAAATTCTTTGTTTTATTTTTTAATCCAACGATTCACATTAAAACGACTTTATATAAATGACCTCCATTAAATGGCATGTATTTAGTTATTCTTTAAGCCGTTTATTTTAGAATTGTCTCATTTAACTTCTTAACATCAAACAAAATAATTAATATAGCCATCAATGTAAATGACACATGTCATTAGTATAAGGCATGTTAGACATATAAAAAATAACGATCAACAGATATACATTAATGGAGAGATTTGATTGATTAGATTTTCAGATTTAAAAACTCAATTAGATACTCTATTTGTTCTAATAAAATTTTTATCTTTTATATTTTAAAATTGTTATATTCAAATTATCATTTTGAAAAATTTAACCACTTTTACAAGAGAAATTTATTTTTTTTATTTTTTTTATTTTTCAATAAAAACAAAAATTAACTTTTTAAAGGTAAATTTGTCATTTAAATTATTTTACACTACACAATTTTTTCTTAAAACTCCGTAAAATCAACAAGTGACAAAAAAAAATTGAGACAAGGAGAGTATAGTTTTTTCATGAATTGATTTATTTATTTATTTATTTTGCGAAAAGCTTTCTTTTTAACCATCAAACTTATTTGATATCTTCTTATTCACTAAATATATATAATTCGTAAATAAAAATGTGAGCAATAAAATCATACAACAATGCGAATTGAATATCCAAAGTGAGCCGTGATGTATATATAATATATAAATTGGGAAGAAGGGGTTGAGTTGCATACATCAACACATGGAGTCTGACATTGGAAGAAAGGTATGGGTTTGAAGGAGAAAAGCAGTGAAAATCTTATCTTAAAACCAACAAACAAAATCAGACCAGAAAACAAAAGTGATGAGTGCTAATGCTAAGCAGCTGCGTTCATGGTAGGGTTGGGAGCCACTGCCGCTGCCACTGCCAGACACCACCACAAGCCTTCTTTTTCTTTTTTCCTATGAAACAAATTAAATGGTTGGAAGTGAAGCACGTTATTGTCTCTCTTCCATCTTCTTCTGGTTTGCCCAAAATACAGATATCTACTGTCTGCCTGCCATGCTCCCATTTCATGACCACAACACCACTTTGATTGTCTCAACTTCTGTTCTGTTACAAATTAGCTCACACCATATATGTTTATATACTATAAACTCTATAAGACACAAATAGAATTCATATTTTAGCACTTGCCTCAATGGGAGGCCAGCTCCACTCTCTAACTCATGGCTCTCAAAAGGAATGAAGTAGGTAAAAGATATGACCAAAAGCTTGTGCCAAAATGGAACATTCATGGCTGCCTTTCAACATGCTAACATATCTATCTGCTTATTAAGGCTAAACTACAAAATAAGTGACCAAAAGATTATCCACTTAGTCATAAAGTATCCTTTTATTTTAACTCTTTAAAAGAGTATTAAACTCACCATATTATCTGATACAAAATGCCAAAAAAAGGGCCCCCCACATTTTCATATGGAAAACAATTTCGTGGGGTATCCCCACATCTGTGTAGTAATAATATTAGTTTTATATATACAAAGAAAGCATGAGAAGAAAGAAAAGGCTCTGTGATGGGTTCTCTCAATGTAGATTTCTCCACCTCAGTTGTTCAACAAAAGGAATACAAATTCCAAGTGGCTAACCTTCCTTCAAATTCAGAGTAAGAGATAAGGAAGGAAAGAAAAAGAGGGATGGGCGCATCCGAAACAAAGTGTTTCTTAAGTAGACACTTTTCCAGCATTAGCTTGCCTTCCATGTTGTCTAAGAACCCCAATTCCCCTCTGTATAAATATCCACTTCCCCCTCCTCTCCTAAACCCCATAGCAACCTTCAAAGCAAACAAACAAACCGTATAAGCACAAATAGTCAGAGGGTTTAATTCCTTCCCTTCCCTTTCCCATAACTTCTTTTATCCATTACAATATAACTAACATCCAGCCAGCTATGTATAGCCCAAAGCCATCTTCTCCAACGACCTCATTTCTCCCTTCAAGCAAAGACCCTTTCAATAAAACTGTGGATCTTCCCAATGATGATGAACAACGACTACATAGGTTGCCAACTCTCTCTGAGGTATAAAAACAGCTTAAACCATATAAAACCAAACTGATACCTGCTTCTGTGATATGTTTATGTAGTCATTTAGAAAAGGGTACCTTTTGTTTTATCATAGGCTTCCTTAATTTTGTTGCCTTGTTTTACATTCAGGCCCTGGAAGAAATCAAAGCCATAGGGAAGATCTCAGGCCCCACAGCTATTAGTAGTTTACTTCTGTATTCAAGAGCCATGATCTCCATGCTTTTTCTCGGCTACCTCGGTGAGCTTGAACTTGCTGGTGGATCACTTGCCATTGGTGTTGCAAACATTACAGGCTACTCTGTAATCTCTGGTTTAGCCATGGGAATGGAACCCATTTGTGGACAAGCTTACGGTGCAAAACAGTTCAAACTTCTTGGATTGACCTTCCAGAGGACGGTTCTTCTTCTTCTATCAGCTTCTATCCCCATCTCTTTCATGTGGACCTGCATGAAAGCTATCCTTCTTTGGTGTGGTCAAGACCAAGAAATATCATCAGTTGCTCACACATTTATCGTCTTCTCAATCCCTGACCTTTTTTTCCTTTCACTTCTTCACCCACTTCGCGTCTACCTCAGGGCTCAAAGCATTACAATTCCTGTAACTTACTGTTCGGCCATCTCAGTTCTTCTCCATGTCCCGTTGAATTTCCTTCTCGTTGTTCATCTCAAGCTCGGTGTTGCAGGAGTGGCGATAGCTATGGTGTGGACTAACCTTAATGTCTTCCTTTTGCTTTCTTCATTTGTATGCTTCTCTGGTGTATATAAAAATTCTTGGGTAACGCCAAGCATTGATTGTCTTAGTGGATGGTCGTCTCTGCTTGCTCTTGCTTTGCCAACTTGTGCCTCAGTTTGCCTTGAATGGTGGTGGTATGAGCTCATGATATTGCTTTGTGGCCTACTCGTTAACCCCAAAGCTACCATTGCTTCAATGGGGATCCTTATTCAGACAACAGCTCTAGTCTATTGTTTCCCATCAGCTTTAAGTGTTGGAGTATCCACAAGGGTTGGTAATGAACTCGGCGCAAACCGACCCAGAAAAGCTCGCATTTCCATGATTGTTTCAGTCTTTTGCGCCTTAGCTATCGGTCTCTCTGCAATGCTGTTCACCACCTTGATGAGACACCAATGGGGCAAGTTTTTCACCAGTGATGCCGAAATCCTCGAGCTTACAGCAGTTGCATTACCAATTGTGGGGCTTTGCGAGCTCGGGAATTGCCCTCAAACGACTGGTTGCGGGGTGTTAAGAGGCACTGCCAGGCCAACCATCGGAGCAAACATAAACTTGGGTTCGTTTTACCTTGTGGGGATGCCGGTGGCTATCTTGATGGGGTTTGTCTTCAAAATGGGGTTCCCCGGGCTCTGGCTTGGCTTACTTGCTGCTCAAGCAGCCTGTGCATTGCTGATGCTGTTAGTTCTCTACAGAACAGATTGGATGGTTCAAGTAGAAAGAGCAAAAATGCTCACACAAACCAGCAGTAACAGTAACAAACTTCAATCCCCATTGCCCATTTCAAGAAAACAAGAAGATTCCAAGGAAATCAACAAGAAGGCTGATCTCGAAATTGAAAAATCCACTTCACCTGAAAAAGACCCTCTTATCTAACTCACACAGTACTGATGCTGAGCAGAGCACTAATTAGAGTTTCAGTTCAGTTCCCAGTTACCACCATTTTTACTCTCCACCTTTCATAGGAACACTTTGATACACACTTTTTCCACTCTAATTTTCTACTGTTTAACTCTGGTCTTTGTTTGTGCTTAGTTTTTATTTTGTGTTTTTTTCCTTTCGAATCCCAATGCTGTATCAAAATAACAAATGTAGAAAGTTGTGAAAATATTAACAAGGCCTGTGGAACATGATTCTGCTTCAATTTCCTGTTGTTCCTTTCCTTTTAAGGCAAACATAACCTTAGACTTCATCACTTTCTATAAGCCAAAATCAGCATAATTTCTTTTCCCCAAAACCATATCCTCATTTATTTACCACGTAATAATAATAACAACAATACAATTCATAATCATAGTAGCCGTCTTAAATAACACGGAACTAAAAATGTTACATTTTTTTATAACATTTTAGGTTGGTGGTTAAGTATCGAAATTTAGCTTCTAGTCGTCTTATATAACAATTTAGGTTTTTGTAAGTATCGAAACTGTCGCTAGACACCAACCGAAAATGTTATAAAAAATGTAACATTTTCAGTTCCGTGTTTTATAATATTTTCGGTTGGTGTCATACAGCAGCCGTACCCAACTATGCCGCATTGTATACCTACCCTACTTTTTAAACCCTTAATTCATAATCATAGTAGTAAGCTTTCCTTTGCTTTAGAACTGAACCAATCCTCAAGAATTTCCCTTTTTCTTGTTATCATTAATTGAACCAAAATATTTAACATAATATAGTATATGAGGCTACAGAAGTTGGAATTGTAGTGATATTGCGGATCCTCTTATTTCATTGAGCGTTGAAAACAAACAGTGATGGTGAGGGTTAAGCAAACATAAAACAAAAGACAAATATTTAGAAACAAAATCTACAAATTATTACCTGTGTCCACTTCTCACATGACGAAGTGGCTCTGCCATTTTTGGCACTTTCCCACCTCGTTGCTTTGGCATCTTCAATTCCAGCACTGGTGACTCTGAACCCACAAACATTTTAAAAAAAATCAATAGTTAAGAAGCTTAAATTAATAGAAGAGTAGGAACCCTGAAATGGATCAGTGTCGGTGGGGACGATGATACTTGTACCTTTGAGTTTTGGATAGAAGCAGCAGCTAAACGCTTGACTGCTGAACTAGTGCAACCCTAAATTTTATATTTTTAGGATAAACTATTTAAATTGCCTTAATTCTTATCCTTAAAACTTAATAGAGAAGGTGACATTGTAATTAATGGAAATGTGTATAGTTATATATTTGGCCTCCATTACTTACACATTTTACCAATTTAATTTTAATTTAATTTAATTTCCAATTGTCGCATGTCACGATTTGAATAAAGGAAAATATTAAATGAACTAAATGTGTGCTTTGGCTGAGTGGTATCGGCGCGCCTCTCTCTTCTTTAATGGATGGGTTCGAGTCTCCCAATACCATTATACATTTCATTTATTTTCCACACGTCACCATTTGAAATAAATTCATCTGAAATAAATTGATTGAATTAAATAAATAAATCTTAAATCCACCAATCAAATAGTAATATAGGTTATCATTGATTGGATAATTAAATTTATTAAATAAAATTAAAATTATAAATAAATTGGTATAATGTGTAAGTTTTGAGGACCAAATGTATAATTATAACGACAAGTAGGTTAATTGATACCATTTAAATAGTTGTGTGATCTGGTTGATTAAATTTATAGTTCGGTGATCAAAATAGGATTGACTACATAGCGTAGTGTTTAGAGGTGGCAAACAGGTCAATCGGTTCGGGTCATTTCAGTTTCAGTTATTTCGGGTCTGATATCATTCGGTTCATATTCGATTTCGGTTCAGTTTTATTGTGCTTCGGGTCATTTCGGTTCGGTTATTTTCGGTTCGGGTCAATAGGAGATCAGTCGGTTTTAATCAAGTTTTTAGGTTGGTCAGTTTTTTATACCCTACATATGGCTTTATAAAGCCAATATATTTGACTTTTTGGTGAGTTGTACGGTTGTTCATATCTCATCTTTCTTTATTTCTATTAATATATTTTATTTATTTCGGGTTGTCTTCGGTTTGGGTCCATTCGGTTCAGGTTCATTCGGTTCGGGTCTATTTCGGTTCAACTAAAATTAGGTTTGATTTCAGTTTTAGATCAAATTTCATGTCATCATGTTCGGGTCGATTTTGGGTCTCAGCTCGGATCTCGGGTCTCGGGTCAAGTTTGCTAGGTCTAAGTGTAGTGGTCACCATTGTAGTTTACCGTATATTTTATTATGTTTGCATGTTTTTTTATGTATTTGTTATTTTATTTATTGAAAAATATTTTTCGTATAATTAATAAAAAATAATAAATTGTCTAAATTATTATCATTTTGATATTTTTTGGTTTAACCTTCGTTATTCAACTTATTGTTGATTAATCTCATTATAGAGGAGACTCTCCCAACCCAATTGCTTCATTTACAGTACTAGGACTCAAACCTCTGACCTTGCTTAAGGGATCTAGGGTCTCATTTCACTAGACTAACTGGTTATAGGGGGTGTAAACAGTTCGGCTTCAGTTTAATTCAGTAAGCTATTTTAGTAACCACTAGTTTTTGGTTCGATTAACCTCAGTTTTTTATTTTTCCATATTAACGTTGATTTTTTTTAATTTTATATTTTATTTTGACAAAAAGCTTTATTTTATGACTTTTAAACATTAAATGATAAAGTTTTAAAGTTCTTTTTTCATAAATGTTTATAAAAACTTAAATTTTAAGTACAAATACTCATAATTAATAATGCATCTATAGTATTTCAAGTATAAAATACTTACTTTTAGATTATAAAGTTAAATAAAAAATTAAATTCGGTTCAATTCGGATAATCACAGTTTGAAAATTTATGACCATAAACCTTTCAAACGCCTCAGTTCAAATCAATTTTCAATTTTTCAATTTACCATGCTTAGCCCTATCTGGTTGTTAATTGAGTAAAAACATTTTAACATTAAAAGTTAATTAATTTATTTTATAGTGTAAACGCCATTTGGAATAGCGTAAAAATGCAACTTAAATTACATAATTTAAAGAGTAATGTTCACAAATTATCACTAAACTATCTTAAATAATATAAAACCGTTAGTAAAATTTAATTTTGTTATAAAATGTTCATTGAGACGTTAACTATCATTAAAGGAATGACGTGACATTTAGTCTTCTAAATTTACACATTCAAAAAAAATAAATTTAACTCTCACTATTTATATATTCTTTCCATTTAATTATAATTTTTAATTAGAAAGAATTTGAACCTAGATGGTGTGGGGAGAAAGGAACACGCTTAGCCACTAGGCTAAAACTTTGCTTTGGTTACAAATAATAGCAAATATATATATTATACTGATTCTTATTGTTAAAAAATAAATTGAAGAAAAGAGGGAATAAAGGCTCAAACATGAGAGTCAAAAGAGAATTGACACACAGCTAATCACTAAACTAAAGCAAGTCTTTGGTTAAAAATGACACCAATACGGTAAAATGTAATTAATTCTATGGTATTAAAATATGTTTTTTTTTTCTTCAAACTGAAACTAATTAAATCTAAATTTAAAGGACTAAATATGCTATTATACAAATTTTCTTAATTGTCAATGAACCTTTAACTGTAGTTAACGGTTTAATGACAATTTTATAAAAAAAAAGTTTAATGCTCGTTATGTAATTTTTAAAAATTTGATGATTATTTTATTTTATTTTATTTATGATAGTTTAGTGACCATTTATCAACTTTACCCTACTTTATATTAATTTTAGTTTTAATGTTAAAAAATTTAAGGTGAAATTCACGAATAATCATTACACTACGTTTTTAACCCAAAATATATCATTTTTTAAATATATTATTATTTTTACTAAAATAACATATATCCAATATTAATTCTTGAAATTACACCCTTTCCTAACGAAAAATTATATTATGGGTAGTTCTCACCACGCCATCCATAGGACCAGCCAATGGAAACCACCCACTTCACCATAATTTTTTCATATTATTTTTTCCAACCAATGAATCTTCAGTAAAGTTTTTCCATGTCATTTTAAAAACTGTTTTTTTTTGAAGTTATTCTATTATTAAATTAATGACATGGAAAAAAATAATGAAGTGGGTGATTTTTAGTGGTTGGTCCCATAGATGACGTGGTGAGAATCACCCATGATATAATTTCTCCTTCTTAACATATATGGCAAAGTTGTGTCTGTCTAAAGCTCTTTTCAAAAGGCACTTTTTGCAGGACGCCTCTTTTTTCTATGTGACATCCCAATCAATAGATTTTAATTTTTTTTTGTTTAAACACTAAAAATATTAGTTAATTAATTCAGATCGAGTATTGTAGAGTCTCATTCTGAGGGTGACCCCAACTCAATTATCTCCATTCACAATGTCAACACTCGAATCACTGACATTGCTTAAGGGATCTAGTGCCTCATCCCACAAGAAATATACATTTCGCCAACTATCCCTTTTTACGAGTTTGAATAAAAATATATTAATATTCAAGTAAAACTGTACGTTTTTAAAAAATAAATCATGTAGTTGTTTGAATTATATGTATAATCTAAAACATTAAAAGGAGAAAACTTTGTGCTCACGTGTTCGATTGAGTTCTTTTTAATCTATTTACATTTTCGATATCTACGCACTAGAAAGGAGCCAAAGACACCTTGTCGTCGTTTTCTTTGGTAATTTTAAAAGTTTTACATAACTCTTCTTTAGGTATAATGCTAAATCACTCTAACGTTTAACTAGATAATAACATCGATTTTTATTTTTTTTAAAGCACTTTAACCTTCAACGTTTCGTTCTAGACTAAAATAGTTTTTCTGTTGATGAAATATGTTAGTCAACTAACAATAAATAGATTAAAATGATGTAGTAAACCTACATGTCAGTGCACGCTGACATAGCAGGGCCATATACACAAAGGTAAATGGATTGAAATGATGTGGTTAAATTATTTTTAGAAAATTATATAAAATACAAAATTATTTTTTCTGTTGACGTAACATTATATCAAGTTGTTTATAGTTAGTTGACTAACAGCTTTCATCTATGGGGTATTTTTTTTGACATTATGTCTTTTTTAACTTGTCGTACTGTTAAAATATATATTTGTAATTAGTTAGTTTAGAGTTAGTTTTTTATCCAGCTGTATTATTCTTGTTTTACTTTCTTTATTAGTATATAGGTGTTATTTGTAAAATAAATAAAACACGTTGTATATACATTTTATTCACAATTAATAAAATTTCTTTTTCCCTCTTTTCTCTCAAATCGACCAAACCCTAAAAATCCCTAATATCCGATTTCAACATGGTATCAGATGGTTCTTTCGCCTCCTCTGTCGACGGCCGTGCTTTCAAGAATGACGATCTTGCCGGCGAGTTTTATATCCATCCGAATGAAAATCCGTCGTTGATTCTTACTTCGGCATTACTGGATAGTGGCAACTATCATTCTTGGGCGCGTTCGATGCGCATGTCTTTGATCTCCAAGAACAAGTTTGGGTTCGTCGATGGGACGATTAAGGAGCCAAGCTCGACCGATTTGAAGTATTCGGTCTGGTTAAGTGCAATAACCTGGTGCTTTCGTGGCTTCAACGAGCGTTGACTCCGGACATCGCGCAAAGCGTTTTGTGGATCGACACTGCCTTCGAGTTGTGGCAAGACTTGTATGACCGCTTCAGTCAAGGGGATTTGATGCGAATCTCCGATCTTCTTCAGGAGTTTTACTCCTTGCAACAAGGTAACTCCACTGTTACCGTTTATCATACGTATCTGAAAAGAATCTGGGATGAAATCTGTAATTTTCGTCCTCTTAAATCCTGTGAATGTGATGTTGTTAAGTATCGTAAACAAGACTTCTTGATTTGTTTTCTTCGAGGTCTCAATGAGGGATTCTCTGTCCCTAAGTCTCAATTACTGATGATGAAACCCTTCCCTTCTTTTAATGAAGTTTTTTCGACTGTCATATAGCATGAAAGATCCTTAGTGTCTGCTGTTACTGTTGACTCGAATGTTTTCTTCGCCGATAGGTTTTCTCAGTCAATAAATTCTTCTGAATCTAGACCTGATCGTTTCTCTAGTCAGTCTTCTCGAAAACCTAGTTTCAATAATAAAAGACCTTTGTGTGTGTTTTGTGGACTATATGGTCATACTGTCGAAAAATGTTACAAGAAACATGGCTATCTGCCAGGGTACAAAAACAAAAGTCAGTTTAGTAGAGCCAATCAAGTTGAATTTCATACTACTAAAAATTCTAGTGATAATTCTCATCCCATGATGTTTACTAAGGAACAATATGAGAACTTACTTGGTTTGTTGCAAGAAAGAAATTTGGCTAATGTCTCAGTCTTGGATGCTGGTCAAACTGCTAAGGTCAATGCTTTGTCCTCTGCTTTTGACATTCAAACTGAAAGCACATGTATGGTTCTTAACTGTGAATCTTTAGATGCACCATGGATCTTAGACTCTGGTGCTACAGATCATATAGTCAACTCTTTGCATTATTTTATCAATTATTATGTTGTTACTGATAAATATGTTCGTTTGCCTAATAATGAGTTGGTTGCTGTGACACATGCAGGGACTGTTAGGATTAATTCTTCTTTAATCCTTGAGAATGTTTTTCATATACCAAAATTTGCTTTTAATCTTGTTTCTGTTTCACAGTTAACAAAAACTAATTTTATTTCTTTGTTTTTCTCATCTGATTTTTGCTGTTTACAGGACATGCACACCTGGAAGATGATTGGTTTAGCTAAGAAGATTGCTGGATTGTATCATTTAGAGGTTTCTGCAATTGGTTTGAATTCTAATCATACTCCTACTGTTTGTGTTTTTGTTTCTACAAAAATCTGGCATTGTAGATTAGGTCATCCCTCTCTACAGAGGATGGAGTTTTTTTTTTCTGAACAACATAATAATAAAATACCTGTTAGTTCTCATTCTGATCATTCTAATTGTGATGTGTGTCATTTTGCTAAGCAAAAACGTCTTGCTTTTCCTATAAGTTCTTCAATTTCAGATTCAGTTTTTGATCTAATACATCTTGATGTTTGGGGGCCATTTCCTGTGAAGAGTGTTTATGGTCATAGTTATTTTCTGACTATGGTAGATGATAAAAGTAGATATGTATGAATTTTTCCAATGAAATTAAAATCTGAAGTTAGAGAATTAATAATACAATTTTATAAATATGTTGAAACTCAATTTTCAAAGAGAATCAAATGCATGAGAATTGATAATGCTAAAGAGTTTGAAATGAATGACTTTTTCAAAACACATGGCATACTGCATCAAAATTCTTGTGTGCATACCCCTCAACAAAATAGTATTGTTGAGAGGAAGCATCATCATTTGTTGTCTGTGGTTAGAGCCTTGAGTTTTCAGGCTGGCCTTCCCTTAATTTTTTGGATTGATTGTATTCTGCACTCTGCCTTTCTAATCAATATAACACCTAGTCCAGTTTTAGGTAATAAATCACCTTTTGAAATGCTTTTTTTTGCAAAATACCTAAACTAGACTCTTTTAGAGTTTTTGGATGTGTTGCATATGCTTCTGTTTTGCCAAAACCAAAGACTAAATTTCATCCTAGAACTATTAAATGTGTGTTTTTAGGAATTCCCAAAAATATTAAAGGATATAGGTTACTTGATATTGAAAATAAGACTATATTTGTTTCTAGGGATGTCTCATTTCTAGAAGATCAGTTTTATTTTAAGAATAATAACACAACTAATTTGCATTCTTCTCAAATTGTCTATCCAACTTATGGTCATAATCTTTCTGTTGATGATCATATTCAGAATGATCCTCTTACCTTTGATATTAATTCTCAAAATGATAAAGGTTTGGATATTAATTCACAAAATGATTTGGATAATAGTCTGGAATCTGTCAATAATAGTGACTCTATTCATGTGATTCCACAAGTAAAGAAATATGTTTGCCAGCTCATAATGCACCTGTTCCATCACAACATGTGGCAGCAAGGCCAACTAGAAGTGTTAGACTTCCTCAAAAGTTCAAAGATTTCAGTGTTACTCTTCCTGGTTCAAGGTCATCTCCTCATAATCTTAACAATGTTCTTTCTTATGATAATCTCTCTTCTACATATCATAGTTATATTAATAATGCTTGTATTCTTTCTGAACCCCGAACTTATAAACAAACAATTAAATTTGATTGTTGGAAGAAAGCAATGGAGGAAGAGATTAGAGCTTTAGAAGCTAATAAAACCTGGGAACTTGTTAAATTACCACCAGGTAAAACCAACATAGGATGTAAATGGGTTTTTAAAATCAAATTAAAAGCTGATGGGACCCTAGAGAGATATAAAGCTAGACTTGTAGCTAATGGTTACACTCAGCAAGCTGGGGTAGACTTCCTAGATACTTTTAGTCTAGTTGCCAAAATCACAACTATTAGAGTTCTTGTTGTTGCTGCCTCTAAAAATAAAAATTACAACAACTGGACATTAATAATGCTTTTCTTCATGGTTTTTTTGAATGAAGTGGTTTATATGACCTCCCACCTGGTTTTTCTGTTTCTGACCCTAATCTGGTTTGTAAGTTAACTAAGAGTCTCTATGGGGCTTAAGCAAGCTAGTAGACAATGGAACACACGTTTAACTCAAGCATTAATTTCTAAAGGTTTCTTACAAGCTTCTGCAGATTCTTCTCTGTTTGTAAAAGAATCTAATGATGATTTTATTGCCCTTGTAGTTTATGTGGATGACATAATCCTAGCTGGTCCAAATCAGTCTCTTATAAATGAAATTAAATCCTTTCTTCACGAGGCTTTTAAGATAAAAGAGTTAGGTGATCTTAAATACTTTTTAGGGCTTGAAGTGGTTCGTTCTAATAAAGGGATTAATCTTTGTCAACATAAATATGTCTTAGATTTACTTGAAGAAACTGGATTTTTGAATGCTAAACCTGTGTCTACTCCTCTTCTTGTCAAGCCTAAGATATCTAAGAATGATGGTATTCCTTTATCTGACATTACACCCTATCAAAGGCTCATTGGTAAATTGTTATACTTAACTAATACTAGACCAGATATATCATTTGTTGTTCAACAGCTTTCACAGTTTATTTCTTGTCCTACTGATGTTCACCTTACAGCAGCTCATAGAGTCTTTCGATACCTTAAGGGTACCCAGGGCAAGGCCTTTTCTTTCCTGCAGAGAATGAAATTAAGATCAATACCTTTTCTGATTCAGATTGGGCCTTTTGTCTTGATTCCAGAAAGTCTGTTACTGATTTCTGTGTGTTCTTTGGTTCTGCATTAGTCTCATGGAAATCAAAGAAGCAGCAAACAATTTCCAGATCATCAAGTGAAGCTGAATATAGAGCTTTGGCTTCTGTGTCTTGTGAAATCTAGTGGCTTTTATATCTTTTATCTAATTTGCAAATTTCAATTCATTCTCCTGCAAATTTATACTGTGATAATCTATCTGCCATTAAAATTGCAAAAAATCCTGTTCAGCATGAACGAACTAAACACATCGAGATTGACTGCCATTTGATTAGGGAGAAGATAAGTCACGGATTGATTACTCTATTGCCTGTCTCTACTCATCGCCAGTTAGCTGATTGTTTCAAAAGCCTCTCCAACCTTCATCTTTTCTTCCAGCAGTTTCCAAGTTGGGCATCCATAATATCTATGCTCCAACTTGAGGGAGGCTGTTAAAATATATATTTGTAATTAGTTAGTTTAGAGTTAATTTTTTATCCAGCTGTATTATTCTTGTTTTACTTTCTTTATTACTATATAGGTGTTATTTGTAAAATAAATAAAACACGTTGTATATACATTTTATTCACAATTAATAAAATTTCTTTTCCCTCTTTTCTCTCAAATCGACCTGTTGAGACGCCGTGGATCGCCGGCGAAGTAAGAAGAAGGTGGTGAGAAACAGTGATGAGAAACAGAAAGAAAGAAAGTCGAATAGATGATTTTATTATATTCTGATAAAAATACAAAAAAGGAAACTTAATCCTATATATAGACCTAACTAACATAACTAACCTGACTTTAACTAACATAATTACAAAACAACCCCTCATACATCTCAACACCCCCTCAAGTTGGAGGGTGAAAAACGTCTTTCACACCCAACTTGCCCTTGAGATATTCATGCTGATGAACCGATAGACCCTTTGTTAGAATATCAGCCTGTTGTTCAGCAGTGGGAACATACTTAGGTTGAATAACTTTGGTTTGAATTTTTTCACGTATGAAGTGGCAATCGATTTCGATATGCTTCGTACGTTCATGAAATACAGGGTTAGAAGCAATTTGTAAGGCCGCCTGACTGTCACTATACAACAATGTAGGATGCTGTTGTGGAAAACCAAGCTCACTTAACAAGCCTCGTAACCAAATAACTTCTGTAGTTGCAGAAGCCATGCTTCGATATTCAGCCTCTGCTGAGGAACGAGACACCGTAGTCTGCTTCTTCGATTTCCAGCAAACCAAAGAATGTTCTAGCTTGACACAATATCCTGTGACTGATTTCCTTGTCAAGGAACATGCAACCCAGTCAGCATCACAAAACGCCTGTAAATGAGGGTCACCTTGTGCTGCGAGTAATATGCCTAAACCAGGATCCCTTTTAATATATCGAACAACCCTCAAAGCAGCATCATAATGTGCTTGTGTAGGTTTATGCATGAATTGACTCAAGTATTGGATTGCAAAGGCAATGTCGGGTCTCGTGTTGGTGAGGTACAACAGCCTTCCAACCAAACGTTGATAAGATCCCACATCAGCTAAGCAAATATCTTCAGTGGTTTCATGCAAAGTTGGCTTAAAATTCTGATCCAATGGAGTGGAGACTGTTTTAGCATTTCCAAGACCTGAATCCGCAATCAATTCAAGTGCATATTTTCTTTGATTTAAAGGATACCCTCCTTAGATCGAAGAACTTCAATTCCTAAGAAATATCGTAGCTGACCCAAATCTTTCATTTTGAAGCTTTGATGTAAAACACCTTTAAGATCCTCAATCATGGCAGCATTATTCCCTGTGATTAAAAGATCATCAACGTAAACTAACAAGATTACTAGTTGTTCCCCATCTCGCTTAGTAAACATGGAGTAATCATAGAGACTTTGAACATAACCATGCTTAACTAAGGCTTCAGTAAGCTTAAGGTTCCACTGACGGGAAGCCTGCTTAAGACCATATAAAGACTTCTTCAATCGACAAACACGATCTCCACTGTGATCTTCAAATCCTTCAGGAAGAGACATATATACCTCTTCATATAGATCCCCTTGTAAAAAAGCATTAAACACATCCATTTGATGCAAAGCCCAATTGTTTAAGGCTTCTAGGGATATCACTGTACGCACAGTAACCATTTTAGTGACCGGTGAAAAAGTATCATGGTAGTCAATCCCCTCTTGTTGGTTGTATCCTTTCGCAACCAGCCTGGCTTTATAGCGTTCAATAGAGCCATCAGAGTTGTATTTGATTTTGTATACCCACTTGTAACCAATGGGCTTGTGTCCAGCTGGCAACGTTACAAGCTCCCATGTTCCATTCGATTCTAAAGCAGCAACCTCTTGTTTCATGGCTTGAATCCAATGCTCATCATGCACAGCTTGTTTGTATGTGCGAGGTTCACTTGTGGATGAGATAGAAGTAACAAAGGCTCGTGCCTTTAAAGGCAAATGATCATAAGAGACAAAGTTTGCTATGGAATGCTTACTATATAGCCCACGATTATCACAAACATAGTCATTTAACCATGTGGGCCGTCGTTGCACTCGTGAAGACCTTCTAGCAGGTTGATCAATATGCAATGGTTGATCAATATGTGCAGGCTGAGCAACACACGGTCCTTCATTAGGATTATTAGGTTGATCTGCATGAGCATCATCATTTATTGTACTAGGTTCAAACTCCTCACCACTGTTTGTTGCCACAACAGTAGGTAATTGTCTAGTATTCGAACCAACAACATCAGAAGGCATAGAGAAGGTTGTCAACTCAGAATCTAAATCAAGAAATCCCAGATTATCATCAGAAGATAAAGGAAAAATATAGGACGATTTAGTAGGAAAATGAAATGGGAAAACATTTTCATGAAAAACCACATCTCTACTAACAAAGAATTGCTTAGTTTCCAAGTTAAACAAAATATATCCCTTTTGTGTAAGAGAATAACCCATAAAATAGAAGCAACAGCCTTAGGAGCAAACTTATCTGAAGAATTGACAGCTGTAGCATAAGCAAGACAACCGAAAACACGCAAAAAAGAATGATCATGTGACTTATTATACAAGCATTCAAAAGGAGACTTCCACTCGAGAATTTTACTAGGCAAAATATTGATAATATAGCAAGCTGCATTCACACAATATCCCCAGAATTTAGTAGGTATATTAGAATGAAACTTCAATGCCCTTGCCACTTCAAGAAGGTGACGGTGTTTGCGCTCAGCAACACCATTTTGTTGTGGTGTATACACACAAGAACTCTGGTGTTCAACACCTAAATCTTGAAAAAACGATCTACTTTCATTTGTAAAAAATTCATGTCCATTGTCACTCCTAACTTTCTTAATTTTAGCAGAAAATTGAGTAGCAACAAACTGGAAGAAATCCTTAAGAGCAATAAAAGCATCACTCTTAAGCTTCAACAATCGAATCCAAGTCATACGAGAATAATCGTCAACAATAGTCAAGAAGTAACGTTGACCATGCACAGTACTAACTCTATAAGGTCCCCATAAGTCTATATGTATAAGATCAAAAGGCTTACAAGAAACAGAAACACTTAAATTGAAAGGCAATCTCGTCTGTTTAGCAAGAGGACACACATTACAGCTTTTTATTTCAGCTTCACATTTCGTGTTACAATGCACCCCAGGTATATGAGACAAAGTTTTAACAGAAGTATGTCCCAGTCTTGCATGCCATACAGTGTTCATGCTAACATGTAAACAAGATTCTCTAATGGTAGAAACATGTAAACAAGAATTCAAATCCAAGGACGGTTGAAGAACATATAACCCATCTCGAAGGCTACCAATCTTCTTCATCTCTCCATTGCAGGGATCCTGACACAAACAACTATTAGAAGAAAAAACAATAATGCTATTCCAATCCTTAGCCAATTGTGAAACAGATATGAGATTGAATTTAAAGCTTGGAACGCAAAGAACATTTTTCAAAGTTTTAGTAGAAGAGATTCTATAAGTACCAATATGTGTAACAATTGCTGAGAAACCATTAGGCAATTGTACAACAGAGGAGGGATCGCAAGCGACAGGAGACTCAAGGCAATTAAAATCAAAAGTCATATGGCTTGTAGCCCCTGTGTCAAGAATCCACTCACGAGCCAAAGTATCAGTATTCATACCTGCCATATGTGCAGCACCCTTAACAACGGGATCTTTACCAAGAAGACTTAGAATTTGTTGATACTGTTCAGCAGTAAATGTTGGAGTCTGTGCAATGGAAGATTGATCTGCAGCATCTGTACTTCCTTCAACTGTGGCTGAGTTAGCTGCCTGCTTTGTATTCACTGCATTCTTCCTGGTGAACTTGAAATCTGGTGGGTAGCCTATCAACCTGTAACAATTTTCCCTCTTATGTCCTTTAATATGACAAAAGTCACAAGTCCCATTGAATCTTTTCTTAAACTGACTGTTTCCTTGCGAATATGAAGATGAATATAAAGCTGTAGGTTCATTTTGAACTTGCACTGCATTAACAGAATGTTGTCTTTGTCCCTCTTCTTGCACTAACATATTGTAAGCTTGATTAATGGTTGGCAACGGCTTCATTAACAGAATTTGACTCCTAACCATTGAATAGGACTCGTTTAACCCCATCAACATCTGAAAAAGCCTCTGCTGTGCAAGAATGGTGCTATTTTCACGAGCCACTTCACAATCACAAGAATTAAAAGGAACTAGCGCGTCATACTCATCCCATAACAACTTCAATCGAGAGAAATATACAGAAATGGATGCTAGGCTTTGAACATGTGTAACAATCTCCCTGTGCAAATAGTAAATTCTTGACCCATCTACCTTATTAAACCTCTCTTTAAGATCTGCCCAAACTATCGCAGCATTCGATGCAAACACTATACCAGCAGACAAATCTTGGCTAACAGTATTAAGAATCCACGATAATACTAAAGCATTACACCTATCCCATTGTGGTCTTAAAGCTTCAACCACATATTCTCTTTTACACGTACCATCAACAAGACCAACCTTGTTCTTGGCTAAAAGAGCGATCTTCATTGATCGACTCCAAAGATTGTAATTTTCAATACCAGTCAATTGATGGGAAACAAGAAGTGTTCCCGGTGTATCCGAAGCATGTAAAAACAATATATGATTGGAATCTATGGTAGTTTCCATAGTGAAGCAAACAAGAAGCCCAAGAAAAACAAGAAAAGAAAAGAATCTTAGCTGATCTGTTTAGAGTTACGCAGAGTGAAACACGATCATAACTGTCATCGGAGTTAGCGTCGCCGGTGAGGCTCTGATACCATGTTGAGACGCCGTGGATCGCCGGCGAAGTAAGAAGAAGGTGGTGAGAAACAGTGATGAGAAACAGAAAGAAAGAAAGTCGAATAGATGATTTTATTATATTCTGATAAAAATACAAAAAAGGAAACTTAATCCTATATATAGACCTAACTAACATAACTAACCTGACTTTAACTAACATAATTACAAAACAACCCCTCATACATCTCAACACGACCAAACCCTAGAAATTCCTAATATCCGATTTCAACACGTACTTACAAATTTGATTTTTATGTACACTTATATATAATTATTTATAATGATTTGATAGTGTAATTTTACTATACTATAAATTCTTTTGTTTTGGTTCTTGTAATATTAATTTACTATTAGTTCAGACCATGTGGAATAAAAAATTGTCACAAAGGTTCAATACGGTATTTTTCTGATTTTTTAAAACCCTTCAAGGCTCCGCTAACCAAGAACGAGTTTCATGCAAGTTGATTGGGCTACTACATAGGGCAAATACACTCTCTACCAAATGTGCCTTTTGATAGGACACACCTTTGCCCTATGTGTTAGGAAATTGTGGCACTTCGAGAATTAATCTTGAATGAAGGTTATTTTAATAAATATTTTTTTAAAATAATATAGTTCAGTAAAGATCAATATAAATTTTAATCATTGAGAGCGAGAATGAAATTAGAATTTAGAGTCTGAGAATATAAATTTTGAAAAGTACTACACCACAAAACATATAAAAGCGAAACACCAAGCTCCCAAAACTCCGGTAAAAACATGGATAAAGACCGATACAATCCAAATCCAAAACAAACAAACAAAAAACCATAAAAAACTCAATCAATTCTCCAAAAATAATAAAGGCTTTGAATCGATGCAATAAGGCTTAAATGAAAAATTACTCCTTAAATTAGGTTGTTTTACTGCTTTTAGTTTTTATTTATTTTTTATCAAAATAATTACTTAAATCATAAACTGTCATTTTTTTTGTTTTTAGTCCCTAAACTATCTTTTGGTAAAAAAATTTTTGTGACATGTCAACATCTTATTGACGGAAATAATTTTTTTAACTTAAATAATTGTTAGACTTAGATTGATAAAAAATAATAATTTATGTACTTGTTTTGACCAAGGACTAAAAAAATAATTTAGAGAGTGATTTTTTATTTAAGCCATGCAAATATACAACACCATTATCCTTTTTGGATTATAGTTATAGACGTAGACCACAGAGTTAAATCTTATTAAGCATTGTCACATATGAGTATGGTTAAATTTATCTTGAGTTGTCGAAACTTGTATACCTACAGCCATTGAGATTGCATGCAAATTATCACGATTCCTTCCTATATATGGACAAAAGCAACCCATAGTACAGAAATATCGCATTTCATTTCCTCGTGATTAAGCTGATAAAATGAATATGTTTTTAATGGGACATTTGGTGTTTTGGTGATGTTTCCTCAACCAAGAAACGGCTAAGTATTAATTAATTGAACTACTAAATCAATTATCCTGTACATGATTTATGATTATATCGGTACATGCCGGGAAATGGGTTTTCATTGTAAGAGAAAACAAAAACAAAAATTCCTACATATTTTATCTATAATCCATCAAAAAGATTACGGAACAATGGATGTTATGAGGAGGAGAAGTTGTAGCATTATCTAGAGAAAATGTAACGTGAAAAGCTAGAACTCTTAACATATTAGGGTTTCATTCTATAAATATATAAATCGTAAGCAATCAAGTTGTTCCGTGCAAACTTAACAAATGGTGTTAGAAAAGGAAGCTATAGCTATGTTTTTCAACGATGTTAGTATCAGCTCAAAGATGGAAATTGCGAGGCATTAGGGTCACCCAAAGGACATCCAAGGGTAAGGCATTAGGTTCTAAGATTTAGGGTTGTAAATGGATGGAGTTTATTTTAAAGTTTATTTGTATTTCTTAAGAATTTTAAAATCATGTTTATGCTTATTTGTTTAATTTAAACGTGATTTTTTATGAATATTGAACATGTTCTTGAACTTATTATTATTATTATTATTATTATTATTATTATTATTATTATTATTATTATTATCTAGGGAAGGGGAAGTAGAGGTGGTAACCGGGTCGATCAGATCGATTTCAGTTCGGGTCAGTCTGGAACCGATTTAGATTTGGTTCGGGTCGGTTCGGTTCTGGTTCGAGTATTAGATCGGGTCAAAATCGGATCGGTTGTTCTTGGGTCGGGTTAATATCAAATTAGTTGCTTTCGGATCGTGTCAAAATCATGTCATTCGGTTCGGTTTTGGGTCGAGTCACCCTTTGAATTTTTGGGTCAATTCGATTTGAGCTGGGCTATGATTCACAAAGACTTTGTTGATGTTGAAGATTATGTCGGTGGAGGATACATAAGTTTGTGTCAATTTTGTTTGAGTTTGGTCAACTTCGATTCTCTAAGGTTTATGTTTTAGGCTTTAAGGTTTAGTGTTAACGGTTTATGGTTTAGTTTAAGGTTATTGGTGTCGCGACCATTTTTAAGACCCGATTGTGGAAAAACAACATGACAATTGGAGTTTTAGAAATTGGGGTTTTTCATTTTAATTTGATCTTGAAATTAGGGATTTTTTCCGTTTTTAGTCAAATTTCCTTTATTTGCTTAAAAATCATTTTGGATTCACCACCGGTCACTTTGGTAGACCGAACACCATAAAAACGGACCATATATTCTTTTCATAAATTTTGGGTTCGGGAGTCGGTTACGTGTAAGGAAGGATTGACACCCCTAAAAATGCCTGTTATCAGTACCTCATTAATTCCACGTGGCATTTTGGCATTTTGAACATTAATATGAATTTAATTAAATCTTTTAATTCTTATACGGATTCCATTTCGAATGGGAATATTCTTTTGCAAGAAAATACATTTTGGACGAATATAAGTCATGAAACGTGTAACACTCTGGAAAAAATATATATATATATATATATATATATGTATTATACTTATAAAGAAAAAAAAAGGAGAGTGACGGCCAAGGGGACTCGAACCCGTGCCCCTTGGCATGGGAGGTAGAAGGATTAACCATCTGAGCTGAGGACTCTTTTGGTGTTAGTTTTCTTTAATTTTATTTTAAAGTATTATGTTTCTCTTATACCAATAATAAATAAAGATCTGAACCTTTCACCTACACAATTTATTTTTTTTTCTCTTTGAACACATTCGAATATGTGAACTGGGAGAGAAAATACCCAGAAAGTTTCAAACCCTTCAACTCCCCCTTCACCGTCGATCTCTGCCACCGCACCGTCGTGGGCGTCACCGCCAGCAGCAAACGGAGCGTTGTCGCCCTCTGGTCGGATACCTGGCCGCCACTCGCAGAGATCAGCCGTCGTTCGCCGTGGGTTTTGGATCAAGGCTTCGTCGAAGCCTCCATTTCGGCCGTCTCTGTTTTCCCTCTTTTCTGGCTACATCCGCCGTCGATAAGGCGCGTCGACCGTGCAGGCGGGTTCAGCATGTCGAGGGGAGCAAAACCCCCTTATCCGATCGTGTGTCCGACGCCGGCAAGCCCCTCATCGGCGTCTCGTCATTTTCCGGCCGTTCGAATGCTTCATAGGTAATTTCCGGTCCATTTCCGGTTTGTTTTGCGTTATTAAGGAGTGTTTTGGAACCGTGGATGACCGATCTACATTTTTATGGCAGAATTTTCGCATTTAGGAAATCCGACGACCACTCCGGCGACCGTCCGGCGATCGAGTTATTGAGGTGAGTAAACCCGGTCTGAACCGGGTCCAAACCGGTTAAACCGGTTGAACCAGTCAACTCGGTCAAGACCCGACCCGTTGACCGACCCGACCCGGTCAATAGTGACGTCAGCATGACGTCAGCGTTGACTTTGACCGCTGACGTCAGCATGATGTCAGCGTTGACCGTTGACCGTTGACTTTGACCAAAAAGTCAAATTTTCCGAAAAGCCCTATTTTATGTTTTTCGACGTTCTGAGTCCGATTTTGAAGCCCGTTTTGTGAAATTCTAACCCGAAAGCCTCCGAATTGGACCTTGAACCCGAGTCTACTTATGTATTTTAAATAATCAATTATGAGTAAGGTGTTTAAAGACTGAAAGTGGAATATTTTTGATGAAGGTATTCAAAGTTCCTTGTATTCGGGATGTTGAGGACGTCGCATTCGGGTTCGAGAGTGATCGAACGGAGTATAATGGTCGACCGATATAACAAGTATTAAAGGTAATACACTACTACCCCTTGTATGCTTTATGTACATGTCGATATACGGTTAATGCTTGCATGCTTATGATAAGTGTTTTGTGAAATCTGCTTAAGTTGAATTCGATACGAAAGATAAGTATGAGATGTTGGATATGAATTTACGAAAATGCCCTTGGAGCATAAGTATGACTAAACTACCCCTCTGATAAAGGAAATGACCTAAAATCTGCATTCGACCTGATTATGTAATTTTCACTACCCAAGATGTATGTTTTAATGAAAAGACTTCGGCATTAATATGCAATTCGTGTGATACAAACTTGGATAATCCCTCAAACTTTGTATAACACATGAATGAGAATTCTCTAGAAATATTGTGGAAATACTAAGTCGATCCCTATGATAGTAATGCGTGAATTATATAAGAATAACGTTATACCCTCAAGTTCTGTAACGAATGAATCGTCTATAAAGAGGCGGAGAGTTATGGCGACTTAATTCCTTTTGAATACGTGAATGATGGAGGTACCAAATGATAATTCAGAAAGAAATGGTGGATTTTTTCCAATTTCCAAAATGACGGAAAAGCCCTCTTGAGCTAAATATGCAGATATGCATTTGATGAAATTCTGAGATTTTAATAAGACTTTAAGGGCTAAAGCGCCCCTAAGTGTTAGGAATCACACTCATGTACGATAATCACTCCTGATATTAAAATAAGGTTGGAAGTTTTCTGCACAGAATATGAGTTCGACTACTCTGCGGCAAGTCTGGTGGTGAAATACGAAAGCAACCGTTCAAATATACTATACAGCCAGATACATTAGAAGGGTTGGTTAGAAATGCAAGGTTGAGGTATGATAGTTCGAATGATCTTGGAGGCTCGATAAACTTCTGGAAACATTAAATATTATGAATCGTCATATCATCATTAATGGGCTAAATTACGAAAATCATTCCTGATAGTTAAATGACCAAGATGCCCTCGTTGGCCCAAGTAATCAAAATAGCCCTGAATGTATCCGATACCGTGAAGAATCTTGACATAGAAATCTCTGAATGTCTGGTTGGAAATTTGATGAGCAAACAGAATTCCCAAGCCACTGTTTATGCCTTGTTGGTATAAATTACCAAAATGTCCGGGTATGATAAAATGACCATAATGCCCTTGTAAGCCTAAATGGCTGAATCACTCAGGATATGCCAAAGCTCTGAAAGATCTTGATATATCATCTCTTGAATATCTGGGTTAAACCGTTAGTATGAACCCCTTCTAATAGGGGCCACGTTTCAGAAATCCGTTCAAATCGTCACAAGTTCAATATGTCTCATTCCGTAAATGCCAAGCATTTCTAAGAAATGATTTGTCCCATCTAGTGTGTTCCATGTGTGTACTATATTCTGTTGAATGAACTGCATGACATTCTCTGCCTACTTGATAGTATGATATGTTAGCTTGATATATGATGGAACAATCTGTTTGCATAATGTATACTGAAATGTCTGCTCTACTCAATAGTATGCCCATTTATCTGTCAAAAGTATGAATTCTTTCGTTTCTGATGTTATAAATAAAATATCTGTTATATATATTCTGTTAACCATGTCTGGAATCTTAACACTGAATTCTGTCTGGGGTATACTGTTGGGTTATGATATGAAGTCTCTGTCGGTACAGCCCTGATCAAGCTGGTAAATCCTTATGGACTCAAGGTCTCCCCTTGAGTGGCACCTATGCCCATCGGGCTTAGGGTAAGTCCTTATGGACCTAAGGCACCCCCTTAGGTGGCACCTACGCCCATCGGGCCTAGGGTAAGTCCTTATGGACTCAAGGTCTCCCCTTGAGTGGCACCTATGCCCATCGGGCTTAGGGTAAGTCCTTATGGACCTAAGGCACCCCCTTAGGTGGCACCTACGCCCATCGGGCCTAGGGTAAGTCCTTATGGATGCAGTTCTGGGGGACTGCATATTGGTGTAAGGTTGGAGGGTATTTCTTGTAAACATCAGTATGAACATTGGACATTTGCATTTAATCTGTTATGTGCTCATGTGATGTAATGTTAGGTACTTATGTATGTTGATCTATACTTATGTATGTTGATCTATACTTATGTATGTTGATCTGTACTTATGCATGTTGATCTGTACTTATGTATGTTGATCTGTACTTATTGGAACACACTAGACGCCAAACTCTCTGATTCCTACCTCGTATGTTATCAGCCTATAAAATTTTCGTTTAATTCTTAAGGCCTGATTAAAGAACACACTAGGCGTTAAACTCATTGTTTTCATCTTCTCAATCTATCAGATTGTAATATTCTCATCTGTTACTCGATGAGTGAACAAAGAACAAGTGTCGTTATCCTCAAGTATAATGTTACCCTGAAATAAAGGAAAGGGAAAAGAGAACTGTCACTTCTTGAATCATCATGAAAATGTTATGCTTACCATATGTCTACATGAACGTATAGCATCTTTTGGTAGTTTTGTATTACTGAGCTTTCCCAAGCTCATGTTGTTTTTATCATTTCAGGATAAAAGATCAGACAAGTTGCACCCATCAACGTCGGTATGGGAGTTTCTTCGGCTCGTCAAGGAGTATGGTATCTGTGTAACTAAGTGGCATGTGTGTCGTGTTTGTATTATACAAATGAGTCTGAAACTATTTTCCGCAACTGGTATTATGATTGTTTTATCATTTTGAACGATTTCTGAAATTGTATTTTAAACCAGATATTTATTTTATGGTTTTAAAGGTTTAACCATATGTTTATTTGAAATTTTTCAGTGGGTCGCTCTTGTGACCCTAATGTGACTTCCTAGGATCCGTGAAACGCATAGGCGGGTCTAGGGGGTTACATTTAGTGGTATCAGAGCTTAGAGTTGCGTTTTTTTTTTTTTGTAGATCGGCCGATCGTCTGTCATAGGATGTCTGGTCTGTACATGCCCCTAGATCATAACCGTACTCCATCAAGTCGAGACTTCGATGTCGAATCATTTCCTGTGATAAGTGTAATTAATCGTTCTGTCCATAATAGCTTGATCTGTACTGGAAAGGAATATCGGTAATGTTTGTCTACGAATTAGATTAAATTGGTGGATTTGAATCTGAGATGGTCTATACTTGTGAAATTGAAGATCTGAATCAGGTTAAGAATAAATGTTTGATAATGCGGGATGACCGATATAAGATTTCATGAAAGGCTATTCGGTGATAACGTCTGTGTTTGAAATTACTCAAAAAAAAAAAACTATGAACTTCAGAGAAAAGTGTTTGTGATTGTGGCGAAAATGTAAATTCTGTGCTGACCCTTGGTTACGTTGAAGGTAAGTGATATCTATTAATGACTTTAGTTGTGTTCGATCAGTATGAAGAAAGGCATCTCCTCCATGGTGTGGCTTGGTATATCGTTAAATATCATCCATGACTGAAATTTGATGTTTACATCCTGATTCTGGAGTTGTTGTTGGAGTCCGAGTGCTTATCTGAACTGTAGTTGTAGTTTTTCATCTAAAAATTTTGGTCAACCTAGAAGAGTAATTCAAACTCTAAAAGATATACCTTTGGGTGGTATGATTAACTTCTGTGGAAGATCGGAATGTCTCTTATCTTTGACTGAAACCGGTTATAATAAAAGTTATGAGACAAGTGTTTGCTTGACATCATACAAGGTTCTGTAAGGGTGCAATTACCGTATTCTAATAAACAAATCTGAGATGTATGATGGGATGAATTCGAGTTAAGGTTACTTCGAGTGACTAAGGACGTTGCAAGATTGATCTGTGACCGTCTGTAGGACACTAGGAATAAGCATATCCTAATGGACAAGTTTTTGTAGGTGAATAAAAAGAATTGCAGATCATGTGTTAATCCAACTCTAGTAAATTTCGAGGACGAAATTTCTTTTAGGAGGAGAGAGTTGTAACACTCTGGAAAAAAAAATATATATATATATATATATGTATTATACTTATAAAGAAAAAAAAAAGGAGAGTGACGGCCAAGGGGACTTGAACCCGTGCCCCTTGGCATGGGAGGTAGAAGGATTAACCATCTGAGCTGAGGACTCTTTCGGTGTTAGTTTTCTTTAATTTTATTTTAAAGTATTATGTTTCTCTTATACCAATAATAAATAAAGATCTGAACCTTTCACCTACACAATTTATTTTTTTTTCTCTTTGAACACATTCGAATATGTGAACTAGGAGAGAAAATACCCAGAAAGTTTCAAACCCTTCAACTCCCCCTTCACCGTCGATCTCTGCCACCGCACCGTCGTGGGCGTCACCGCCGGAACAAAACGGAGCATTGTCGCCCTCTGGTCGGATACCTGGCCGCCACTCGCAGAGATCAGCCGTCGTTCGCCGTGGGTTTTGGATCAAGGCTTCGTCGAAGCCTCCATTTCGGCCGTCTCTGTTTTCCCTCTTTTCTGGCTACATCCGCCGTCGATAAGGCGCGTCGACCGTGCAGGCGGGTTCAGCATGTCGAGGGGAGCAAAACCCCCTTATCCGATCGTGTGTCCGACGCCGGCAAGCCCCTCATCGGCGTCTCGTCATTTTCCGGCCGTTCGAATGCTTCATAGGTAATTTCCGGTCCATTTCCGGTTTGTTTTGCGTTATTAAGGAGTGTTTTGGAACCGTGGATGACCGATCTACATTTTTATGGCAGAATTTTCGCATTTAGGAAATCCGACGACCACTCCGGCGACCGTCCGGTGATCGAGTTATTGAGGTGAGTAAACCCGGTCTGAACCGGGTCCAAACCGGTTGAACCAGTCAACTCGGTCAAGACCCGACCCATTGACCGACCCGACCCGGTCAATAGTGACGTCAGCATGACGTCAGCGTTGACTTTGACCGCTGACGTCAGCATGATTTCAGCGTTGACCGTTGACCGTTGACTTTGACCAAAAAGTCAAATTTTCCGAAAAGCCCTATTTTATGTTTTTCGACGTTCTGAGTCCGATTTTGAAGCCCGTTTTGTGAAATTCTAACCCGAAAGCCTCCGAATTGGACCTTGAACCCGAGTCTACTTATGTATTTTAAATAATCAATTATGAGTAAGGTGTTTAAAGACTGAAAGTGGAATATTTTTGATGAAGGTATTCAAAGTTCCTTGTATTCGGGATGTTGAGGACGTCGCATTCGGGTTCGAGAGTGATCGAACGGAGTATAATGGTCGACCGATATAACAAGTATTAAAGGTAATACACTACTACCCCTTGTATGCTTTATGTACATGTCGATATTCGGTTAATGCTTGCATGCTTATGATAAGTGTTTTGTGAAATCTGCTTAAGTTGAATTCGATACGAAAGATAAGTATGAGATGTTGGATATGAATTTACGAAAATGCCCTTGGAGCATAAGTATGACTAAACTACCCCTCTGATAAAGGAAATGACCTAAAATCTGCATTCGACCTGATTATGTAATTTTCACTACCCAAGATGTATGTTTTAATGAAAAGACTTCGGCATTAATATGCAATTCGTGTGATACAAACTTGGATAATCCCTCAAACTTTGTATAACACATGAATGAGAATTCTCTAGAAATATTGTGGAAATACTAAGTCGATCCCTATGATAGTAATGCGTGAATTATATAAGAATAACGTTATACCCTCAAGTTCTGTAACGAATGAATCGTCTATAAAGAGGCGGAGAGTTATGGCGACTTAATTCCTTTTGAATACGTGAATGATGGAGGTACCAAATGATAATTCAGAAAGAAATGGTGGATTTTTTCCAATTTCCAAAATGACGGAAAAGCCCTCTTGAGCTAAATATGCAGATATGCATTTGATGAAATTCTGAGATTTTAATAAGACTTTAAGGGCTAAAGCGCCCCTAAGTGTTAGGAATCACACTCATGTACGATAATCACTCCTGATATTAAAATAAGGTTGGAAGTTTTCTGCACAGAATATGAGTTCGACTACTCTGCGGCAAGTCTGGTGGTGAAATACGAAAGCAACCGTTCAAATATACTATACAGCCAGATACATTAGAAGGGTTGGTTAGAAATGCAAGGTTGAGGTATGATAGTTCGAATGATCTTGGAGGCTCGATAAACTTCTGGAAACATTAAATATTATGAATCGTCATATCATCATTCATGGGCTAAATTACGAAAATCATTCCTGATAGTTAAATGACCAAGATGCCCTCGTTGGCCCAAGTAATCAAAATAGCCCTGAATGTATCCGATACCGTGAAGAATCTTGACATAGAAATCTCTGAATGTCTGGTTGGAAATTTGATGAGCAAACAGAATTCCCAAGCCACTGTTTATGCCTTGTTGGTATAAATTACCAAAATGTCCGGGTATGATAAAATGACCATAATGCCCTTGTAAGCCTAAATGGCTGAATCACTCAGGATATGCCAAAGCTCTGAAAGATCTTGATATATCATCTCTTGAATATCTGGGTTAAACCGTTAGTATGAACCCCTTCTAATAGGGGCCACGTTTCAGAAATCCGTTCAAATCGTCACAAGTTCAATATGTCTCATTCCGTAAATGCCAAGCATTTCTAAGAAATGATTTGTCCCATCTAGTGTGTTCCATGTGTGTACTATATTCTGTTGAATGAACTGCATGACATTCTCTGCCTACTTGATAGTATGATATGTTAGCTTGATATATGATGGAACAATCTGTTTGCATAATGTATACTGAAATGTCTGCTCTACTCAATAGTATGCCCATTTATCTGTCAAAAGTATGAATTCTTTCGTTTCTGATGTTATAAATAAAATATCTATTATATATATTCTGTTAACCATGTCTGGAATCTTAACACTGAATTCTGTCTGGGGTATACTGTTGGGTTATGATATGAAGTCTCTGTCGGTACAGCCCTGATCAAGCTGGTAAATCCTTATGGACTCAAGGTCTCCCCTTGAGTGGCACCTATGCCCATCGGGCTTAGGGTAAGTCCTTATGGACCTAAGGCACCCCCTTAGGTGGCACCTACGCCCATCGGGCCTAGGGTAAGTCCTTATGGACTCAAGGTCTCCCCTTGAGTGGCACCTATGCCCATCGGGCTTAGGGTAAGTCCTTATGGACCTAAGGCACCCCCTTAGGTGGCACCTACGCCCATCGGGCCTAGGGTAAGTCCTTATGGATGCAGTTCTGGGGGACTGCATATTGGTGTAAGGTTGGAGGGTATTTCTTGTAAACATCAGTATGAACATTGGACATTTGCATTTAATCTGTTATGTGCTCATGTGATGTAATGTTAGGTACTTATGTATGTTGATCTATACTTATGTATGTTGATCTATACTTATGTATGTTGATCTGTACTTATGCATGTTGATCTGTACTTATGTATGTTGATCTGTACTTATTGGAACACACTAGACGCCAAACTCTCTGATTCCTACCTCGTATGTTATCAGCCTATAAAATTTTCGTTTAATTCTTAAGGTCTGATTAAAGAACACACTAGGCGTTAAACTCATTGTTTTCATCTTCTCAATCTATCAGATTGTAATATTCTCATCTGTTACTCGATGAGTGAACAAAGAACAAGTGTCGTTATCCTCAAGTATAATGTTACCCTGAAATAAAGGAAAGGGAAAAGAGAACTGTCACTTCTTGAATCATCATAAAAATGTTATGCTTACCATATGTCTACATGAACGTATAGCATCTTTTGGTAGTTTTGTATTACTGAGCTTTCCCAAGCTCATGTTGTTTTTATCATTTCAGGATAAAAGATCAGACAAGTTGCACCTATCAACGTCGGTATGGGAGTTTCTTCGGCTCGTCAAGGAGTATGGTATCTGTGTAACTAAGTGGCATGTTTGTCGTGTTTGTATTATACAAATGAGTCTGAAACTATTTTCCGCAACTGGTATTATGATTGTTTTATCATTTTGAACGATTTCTGAAATTGTATTTTAAATCAGATATTTATTTTATGGTTTTAAAGGTTTAACCATATGTTTATTTGAAATTTTTCAGTGGGTCGCTCTTGTGACCCTAATGTGACTTCCTAGGATCCGTGAAACGCATAGGCGGGTCTAGGGGGTTACAAAACGTCCAATTGCATTAGGACACTTCAATTTATATTCAAAATGTATCTCAACACAAAAGGTTTAATGCATGTCCAATTATTTTATTATTCGTTTTAAGTAAACCCTAATTTGGGCTCCATTGATTTAATTGATTTTAAAAAAATCTATGAATATTATTAATTTTTGGACTTTAATGGTAACATCCAAATAATTTGGACACTACCTTTAATGGGCCCAAAAGTAATAATATTCATAATTTAAGTGATACTAATTGTTTAATCCTATTTTCAATTTTATTTAAATTAATTATGTGAATACCATTTTCTAAGTTCAAATGGAACATTGAATTTTTATTTGAATACCCCTTAGTTAACATCACGTTACAATGTGATACTAACCAACCTTGGTCATTCAAACTTTATTTCAACATCCATTTATTACTACAATGTGCTTTCCTATCTAATTGATTATACTTAATTAAAGAATCTAGACTTAAACGGCTCTAACCCTATTTTGCTAAATGTATTTGATTTTTCTAATCATGCATGTTATATTAATATTTAAAATCATGCAAGCATATAAATTAAAATAATTGCAATTTAATTAAACAAGTCAATTAAGGACGAAATTGAAATGAAAACAAAATTACATGACGAAATCATAAGAGAACAGGGGCTAAATTGAATTAAATTCAGAAATATAGAGCTTAAATACAAGGAAATGGTGACTGTTTTGCATAAAAGGGTAAACTAGGGAGCCCAATCCTAATTGTCTCAAAAGAAAGACCCAAACCCGTTAAGCTTTTGCCCAAAAAACGCACGGCCCAACCTAAATTTGTCATAAATCACCCAACCCAGGTTCGATCGGGTCACGGACCCGTATCCGCTCGAGAACACATGGATCTTCCCTATGACCCGGCACCAAAACGGTGCCGTGTCGACTCGCCTATAAAACCCCACAAGGTCGGGTTAACTCGGTCATTCTTCACATTTACTCTCTCTCTCCTCACTCATTCTCTCTCTAAATCCTCTAAACCCAAACACCTTATCTTCGAAACCCTTGACCTGACCTCAATCAAAACCCAACTTTTTAGCTCAATTCTTCTATTTTCACTCTTTTGATTCTCAAAACCCCTAAAACCCCTTATATTTTCTATTTCTAAAGGTCAAAATGCCCATTTTCTCAAGAACGAACCAAAAACAATCTCAAAAAACTCAATTTGATCCTCATTCATCCAAAAACCATATCTCAATCTGTTTCTCGTTCACCGGTAGCGACGCCGATCATCGGTTGTCATTTCTGGTCGTCCTCTTTCCTTCTTCGATGACTGAAATCCTTCCGGTCATCTTCTCCGATACACTCTGCAACTCCGATCAACCTCCGGCCAAACTCCGATAATCCCTAACCTTTTGCCGGTGATCGGATTCTTTCCGATCATCTTCTTCAATAACACCTGTAACTCCGACCACCATGCTGCGCCGTTAGAGCGATTTTTGGCCACCATCTCCGTCGTCGCCGAAACCTTAAAACTACCCAAATCGTCCATTTTTAATCCTAAACCAAGATCTAGTCCCCGTTTCATCAGAAACACACAGCTTCCCCTCCTAAGCTAGCTACCTAAACCAAAAAATCCTTTTCTCTCTATCATTTTTGACTCATGCCAGCCCTTCTCTCTCTCATTTTCACATTTCAGTGACACTCACGGTGACCGGAACTCAAGATAAGCCTTCTTTCTCTGTTTTAAATTCAATTTTTGTTTCGAACTCTCTGGTTTATTTAGATTTAGATAATGTTTTTAGGTTTTAGGTCTTAGATCTAGGGATTTTGGTTACTGTTTTCTAATATATGGTTGGAATTTGACTTGCTTTCGGGATTTTAATGCAGAAATGTGAAAGATGAGGTAGAAATATTACCTTATGGTGTATTCTGGCGAGGCCAACTGGCTCCAGTTGAGGAGTGATCCGTATGAATCTATATGGGCCAGTGAGGGCTTGCCACGTGTACATTTTTTGATGGGCTTTAAAAGCACAATTGGGTTGTTTGTACTTGTTCGGGTAGACTTGTATTTTGGGCTTTGTACTCGGGCTTTGTAGCATAAAATAGGTTTTGGATATAAAATGGTTTTTGTATTGTATAATGGATATTTTATTGGAATTTTTGGATTTATTTAATTTTGTTTTCGACATTTCTAAGGAAAATATATAAGTACACCTAGGCGAAATTCGGGTATTACAGCTGCCCTATTTTTTCATTGCCATGGAACAAGAATATGACAAAGACTGAAAAGACACGAATTTTGTTTGAATCATCTACTCATGGAATCCTGGAGTTGTTTTTCTTATTATGAAATTCTTCAATCTTCCTTTATCTCCTTCTTTAGCTGAGGACGAACTCTTTTTATTAGGAATTCTTCCTTCGCTAATTGAACTCTTCTTCTTTGCTAGACGAATTCTTCTCATTAAGAATTCTATATTCATCAAAGCGGACTCTTCTCATTAGGAATCCTTCTTTGTGGACAAACTCTTTTCATTAGGAGTTCTTCTTTGCTGGGGCAGACTCTTCTCATTAGGAATCTTTCTTTATTAGGAGAACTTTTCTCATTAGGATCTCTATCTTTCCTAAGGCGGATTCTTCTCATTATGGATCCTTCTTTGCTGGGCGAACTCTTCTCACCAGGAGTTCTTCTTTGCCGGGGTGGATTCTTCTCATTAGGAACCCTTCTTTGCTGAGCCAGATTCTTCTCATTAGGAACCCTTCTTTGTTAGGGCGAATTCTTCTCATTAGGAACCTTTCTTTGCTGGGCGAATTCTTCTCATTAAGAATCCTTCTTTGCTGGGCGAACTCTTCTCATTAGGAGTTCTTCTTTGCTGGGCGGGCTCTTCTCATTAGGAATCCTTCTTTGCCGAGGCAAACTCTTCTCATTAGGAATCCTTCTTTTTTGGGCGGACTCTTCTCATTAGGAATCCTTCTTTGTTGGGGTGGAATCTTCTCATTAGGAGCTTACCATTCCTGCATTAAGAAATATCATCAATTAATAAAGACTCTTCTTGGTATAATATGAGATATCTTCAATTTTCTGCTTGAAACACTAAAATCTTTAAAGTCACTACTTTTCTGCTTATGGCATCTTGATCTTCCAATCTGAAACTCGTATAAGATCCCTTGTTGTTTTCTTTATTGGTCTATCTTTTTCTATACTAAAAAATTGCATGGCCTCTTTAATCGGTGTTGCAATCTTTGCCAAGATCCGCCTCTTCAAATGGGTTGAAATCTTTGCAATTCTTTGTTGGATCTTATTTCTAAATCGTGAAGTTGTAGATTGAAATCTGGCTTGTTTCTTGTTGATTTCTGTAAATTTCGGCAAAGATGTAAAATTCTTGGAATGTATGAGTTAGCATGCTCTATCTTATGGATGCCTAGCTATGAATGATGCATGAATGTTGTCAATTGATGACCACTTGGGTGAGCTTTCTTTTTCAGGGAAGCTAAAAAATTTCTTGCTCCATTTTTCATTAAAACCTCTTTTGCTGCCAATGCAACCCATCTCACACCCAGGTTCAATCTTCAGGATCTCTGCATTATTTGCTCTAAAGCGCCTTTTCAGGTTTTCACTTTAGATTGCTTTTCTCAAAGCGCCCTTTCGGGTTTTCACTTTGGTTTTTTTCTTATTTTTTCTTCTTTTTCTCAAGGCGCCCTTTCGGGTTTTCACCTCAACTTTTTCTTTTTTCCCTTTTCTTCTTTTTCTTCTTTCTTCTTTTTTCTTATCAAGCTGATCATATTAGTGGCATGACAACAACAATTCAAATTTCTTTTCTCAACAGAAGAACATGGAGCTGCAAACATTCTCGTTCAATCTGGGAAACTAGCAAACAACAATGGCTCCTGGTGCAGTAATACTACTGTGGCTCGACGATGTCTCAAAAGCATTTCCAAACTTCATAAACTGTCCCAATCGAGATATTGCCAGATGCGCATAGAAAATAGGAGCAACAACATAGACGACAATGGTACTTCTTTGATACATATAGAAAAGAGAATAGACAAGTTCCTACAAACCATCTTCCGAAAAAACCAACCTGATCCAAGAGTCCATGATAATGTGTTGGTCCTGTGATTCCAAACATCCCAACATGAGCACAGAGATAAAAATCATTGTTTTTTCGGCTAGCAGACTTTGTTGTCCATAATAGTTCCTGGTTGTACATTGTCCCGAGATCCTTGCTGGAAAAAACATAGTATAATGGCCCCCTTTTTTTGCGCAACAACCACCACAAACCTTGGGTTCCAACTCTCATCAAGGAACTTGCAAGCCTCTATAACTTGCTCTAATGCTTCATCATTCTTTCATTTCTGTGTAATTGCTGGCGTGGGATTCAACATTATCTTCACCCTTTTCACTCTCATTTAATATTCATGGGTCATGGTTCCAAAAGAGTTCGTCATCTTTGGGACGACATACATTCTTCTGTAATGTTCTCTGTAGTATTGCCCCACTCTTGAATTCAACCATTATCTTTGTACGTTCTAACATTCGCAAAGCTTTCTTGTCTTGAAATGCCTTAGAAGTAACAATCTTCAGACGTAATGATTTTTACTTTTGAACCTTTGATGGATCAATCCTGCTGCAGCTTTTCTCCAAAAGATGGCTCAAGTTCTCTCTTTGCCCCAGGGTTGACTATGTTACTTTCTTGCAGCTTTGTTTAAATGTTTTTGACACTCTGAGTTGTGTCATTTTCGTCATCATACTTTTTATCATTAATCAAGTATCGAGGCCACCTCTTGTTCTGCATGCGCTTAAAGGATTAGTACATCATAATAATACCCACGAAATCCTTTGTTTTTCTTATATATAATTGATTTATATGTAAGATGCTTATTGAAACGATAAGTGAAAGGCTCAAATATTATTTTAATAAGTTGGAATAATTTGATAAGTCATGAAAATCATGATAAATTCAATGTAATGCCCCAGGTACCCACTATATAAATGAGCGAGATCCTTTCAACCGAAATAGAGTCTTCCCAACTTGAATTTACTTAAAATTGAAGATTCCGAGAAGGTTTCTTGCTGGATGCCTAATCTCAAACGCTTTTGAACTGCCCTTTCAGGTTTTCAACTCAAATCCTCCTTTGGTTTCAAGACGCCCTTTTGTGGATTTTCATCTTGAACCCCCATTTTCTTTTTCTTTTTCTCTTTTTTGATTCTTTTTTATTTTTTATATCTAAGGCGTCTTTTTTGGGTTTTCACCATAGATATTTTCATTTTGCGAAGCACTCTTTTTGGGTTTTCACTCCGCTTTTTTCTTTATTTTCCTTTTTTCAATCTCTTTTTTAATTCTTCGAGCGTAATACTTCTTGACCGAGTCTGAGTTTATCAAATTACTTGGCTCATCTTTGATCATCTTTGGTTAAAATCAACGTTCCTCCAGAAAGAGGTCTCCTTGATGTGTAACCCTTTCCAATTAGGCATCCATTTTCCACGGTAATCTTTATGAACTTGGCAAGATCTTTTCAAGCACTAGACCCCCCTCTCAAAATTCTTTTGAACGAACTTTCGTTGTTGTGAGCTCACATCATACATCTAAACATGTCAATTTACTTTTAGTCTCCTCTCTTCAATGAGATTCAACTGACCTTATCGAGCTTTTACTTGTTTTGCATTGTCCAATTTCACATATGTCAATACTCGACGACAGAATCTGAACCCCAATTAGTCATGCTGCTTATGTCCATAGACCAAAGAATACAATGTTGCCTCTGTTGAGGAGCACACTGTGGATCGAAATACATACAAGGTTAGTGGTAATTTCTCATGTCAGTCTTTGCAAGTCTTTGAGGTAATCTTTTGGTGTTTAGTTTGCCAAATCTATTTCCTCATTTGTCTCTGAGCAATTAATCACAGAATTATGATGAGTTGTCTTGAACTGCTCACCAAACTCTTAATATCATCTAGTTTTTCAGATTAGAGGTGCCATAAATGACAACTCTCTCTGGGAAACCAGATCGTCAAATAATCTCTATTCAGCATCTTGCAAGTTATTACTCTTATAATACCGTCATAGGAAGCAACTTTCATTCACTGTATGCTCTCTCAAGCATAATATTCCTAGGGGTTCACTCTCTTTTTCCTTTTGTTATGCACATCAAATCCTTATCTAGGAGACTAAAGTTTAGGGACTCATGATCATCTAAAGCACATCTTACTAAGAAACCCGTCATTGTTTTCTAACAATATCGAACTCTGATAATAATATTTTCCAATGAGCTATTATCTAGTCAATGCTAGCGTTTCCATCAAGAGTTTCAAAGGATCGATTCTTGAGAACGGGCAAGTGGAATGATACAACATATTTTTTCTGAGCGCTCAAGCTGAATCTCATATGATTGTAAATATTGTTTTCTCTGCTTCGTTCAGATAAAAAAAGATTGCCTTTCTGCCCCACTATAATGTCTCAGCCATCTTGAGGAAGCCATCATCAAATTGCCTTTGCAGCATTTCTGAACTCATTCCTTCAAGCTTTTGCTGATTAGTTTTGCATTCAGGCCTTATGAGTAACTTGTGCGTAATATTATCTAGATCTAACCTTTGGTATATCTTGGTATAACCACGCGAAGTTGTTTTTGAATTCTTGCAGCCATTCAAATCACACTTGGCTTCCGCTGAGGAAGTCCCCGAATTCAGAATCTCAATTTGTCGCTTGTGAGGCAGCATCTATTTTCCTCATTTCCGATAATTTCTTGGGGACATCAGCTTCCTCTTCATCTTCGCATTCACTTACCTCCGTCAATCATATGGACTGCTCTATTTCGGAATTAGGGTCTGATTCATTCATACAATGGGTAGTAGGGGCCCTGCAAAGAAATTAAGAATATGTACATATACTTGAAGAGAATGAATATTTTAGGATGCATGTTTGCCATTTGAGAAAAATCATGTAAGAAACAAAAATCTAATACAAATAAACTGATTAACCTCTCTTACAAAGGACCCCCAATGCTCGCGTACAAAAGCGATTGGGATGGTTTAAGGTGTTATTCTGTAACGATCCTAGAGTTACAAGCAGATCTCCTGCAGTCTAACTGTGAATCTTTATTCAATGAAAACTCGAGTGGATTCCAACATCAACAGTTTTTCATTTCCCTTTGCCAGCACATGGACATGCCCCTTCTAATTATGTTCTGATGTACACATTGAACCTTGGACTAAGATCATTTTACTTATGAGTTTCTTTGTTTCTTCAATCATTTGCTTGCCCTTTTCCATGGAATGTTCAATCATCTGCATGTGGAAATTAACAACCTCCTCTGGTTTGCGTATATATGAACTTTGCTTTTCAAGATGTTGGTTGGAAGTGTTGAAACTTTTAACGGGCATGTCTGTTCGAGGTTTCTTCATTTTCGGTTGTTGATTTTTAATTAGTTTTTCTTCGCTCTTGCTCCTCTTTCTTTTTTTGACATCTTTCTATATTGATTTTTGGGCAATATAGTTATATTGGCACCAACCAGGTGATTTCCTCCTGGATTGCAAATCCTTATGGAATGACCATCAGTGTCGACCTCTAAAATCCCCTGATTTAAAAGGTTTTGAACTTGGCACCGAAAAGTGTAACAGTCCTCAATGTCATGATTATGAGCTCCATTATGATATTCACAATAATTCTCGATGATGTAACAACTTGAATGACGGGGCTTTGAGAGTTTCAAATGATGTGACGAAGTTTCAAGCAACTTGTACAGCTCAGATAAGAGATATAAATGAGATCCAATTTAGTCCATAATTTTCCACTGACAAGAGCACCCTGAGCATCTGACTTTGTGATATTCTTCAGTACATAAGACTTTAAGAAGGTAGATGTCTAAACATTACTCTCATTCTGGTAAACCCCAAACTGTAGCGGATTGCCCACAAAATCCTGTTGTAAATTCTGCCCCTTTTCTTTTATCTCGATACTCCTAGCTAACTCTGGTCTTTTGTGGAATCGAGGTTCTTTATTCTCAAAACATAAATGTCCATTCCTGATGAAGCCACTAACTATGCAATTCAGAAACATACAATCTTCCATAGAATGACTGAAATCTCTACAATAATAACCGCAAGCATTTCTCATGCCATAGAAAGACTTATAAAAAAATTCGGTGGCACCAACATCAGCAAATGATTCTGCACAAGGTACGACAACAGATCTGAATATGGTATTGGGATAGAAATAATCATCTCCATTTGCTTGCTGAACCATTCAACCTCCTTATCTTTTGTTTCTGTGCTCGTTGCCCCTCTTTTCTTTGATGTAGGCAACTCTATTGTGAGAAAATTTTGGACATCAATTGAATCATTGGCTTTCATCTTTTCAGAGAAACATTCTGGAAACACATGTGGTTCTGCAACTCTATTGGAATCATCTTGTTCTTTAATAGTCTCACAACCCTTGGAAAATACAGGTCTAGGGAAAACATCAAAATTCTAGCTTTTACTTGGACTTCCTGTATTCGTATGATTGATAACATCCAGTTTAGCTCTATTAGTTTATGTCAACACATCGAGGCTAGGAACGTCATCTCCAAAGTTTGTTTCCAATTTCTCTGAATCATTGAATGATACTCTAACAACACCGAACTGAACTTCTTTTGTGACCGATCCTGTGGGTTGAACTTTTGTGTGAGATAAGTTTTCATTATGATCATCAATGTTGGTATTTCCATTTTTCTCAATGCTTTCCTAAGCGGTCCTCAACAACCTTTTTCTCAATGCTTTCCTAAGCGGTCCTCAACAACCTTTTGAGATTCTTTCACCTTAACCAACATATTGCCCATGTTTCTCAAAATATTGGTTTTCAACTTTCACATTGTTATCTAAAAATAATGCAATATTATTTAATCAAAATACAATTATTATTATTATCATTTTAAAATGATGTTATTTAAAAAAATGCGATGATTTTATAAAATAGACAATCTTATTACAGAAACCATCTAGCCCTCGTCCCTAGGCTAATCACTCTATTTCGCTTCCGAGTCAGCATCTGTTCTAGCTTGGTGTTGATGTCAAGGTGTTGTTTCAGGTTCATGGTTTCAATGGATAAAATCAACACGAATCAAGCGACTCCCCGCATGGCTTTTGAACTTGATCATTTCATGATTCTGCCTTTGGATGATCTGGATAACCACTTCAAGCTCGGCTTTCAGTACCTTACTCTTTATTTATAGTGCCCTTTTTGAAACTTCCGAACTAATCTTTCAAATGTTGTACGACACTTTTAAATTATGTCATCCTCTTTTTCAGGTCTTTATCTTCTAGTTAAAGATTGACTTTTCTTGTTATTGTATCCTTTTCACTATTTTCTCCAGCTTGGAACTTGTGACGACACTAATGGACTCAAAGCTTGCTCTCCCTTTAATTTCTGTTTGGTCCGATCATTCAAATCCACTAATTCGTGAATCTCCTCTCTCAATGCGCTTTTAACCTTTTCACAGAGCTTCTTGTGGATGCTTGCACCCGGACATGCCATTCTTATAGGTATTGATATTTTCTTTAATTAAGTCTTTTCTGACTAGGTCCACACAGTCGTATTGCCTTCTTCTTCTCTATCGAACTTATTGGCCATTATGAATACTGCCTAACTTGACTAACCCTCGAATCGATACCTCTGAGTATGCAAAATGATGTCGGACATATAAAAAGAAAACAAAACAAAAAACAAACAAACAAAACAAAAAAATAGTGTCAGTATTGTGAATTAATATGGAAAACAAATAAACAAATTATCGGTATAAAAAAGCACATTGTATTGAACAAAAAAAAATAACCAGAGAAATGTATTTAAAACGGCAGCACCTGTCCCAAGTCTCTGTCTGGCTCTAGTGGGGTAGGCTTCCTAAACAGAATGTGGGTTTTGTTTTAGACTCTGGGTTCCAGAACTGTCGTTACCGTCTACTACGACAATAAGACATCGATTCGGTGGTATATGTCCCTTATTATGGAGGTATGGGCCCCACGACGCATAAGGTTAGTATACCGGAAGAAAATAAAAATCCGAACACGGAGCTGGAGAGTATCACGTCGGATATTGTCTCTCTCCCACTTAAGGGTGAAAAACCCGGATCGAGGGTTTATGCATGAATGACAGATATAACATAGACAAAAGCTACCCCTATTTTTCCTGAAAATCCATCCAACAATTCTTTAGAAAAAAAATTAAATTCAAATTAATGTTTGAAATGTAAAAATGCCATGTGGAATTAATTAATAGGTTTGACTCTCTATTTTATCCCAAGTGGAGTCGCCATGTTGTCGCAACCGTTTTTAAGACCCGTATGTGGAAAAATAACCTGACGATTGGAGTTTTAGAAATCAGGGTTTTTCATTTTAATTTGATCTTGAAATTAGGGATTTTTCCATTTTTAGTCTAATTTCCTTTATTTGCTTAAAAAGCATTTTGGAGTCACCACCAGTCACTTTGGTAGATCGGACACCATAAAAACGGACCCGAGATTCTTTTCATAAAATTCGGGTTCGGGAGTCAGTTACATGTAAGGAAGGGTTGACACCCCTACAAATGTCCGTTATCGGTACCTCATTAATTCCACGTGGCATTTTAGCATTTCGAACATTAATATGACTTTAATTAAATCTTTCAATTGTTATATAGATTCCATTTCGAATAAGAATAACCTTTTGCAAGAAAATACATTTTTGACGAATATAAGCCTTCTCTCTATCATTTTCGACTCCGGCCAGTCCTACTCTCTCTTATTCTCACATTTCAGCGACGCTCACGGCCAGTCCTACCAGAGATTCTTATTCTCAAATTTTGGACCAATTCAATTTTTTATTTCAAACTCTCTGGTTTATTTAGATTTAGATATTGTTTTTAGGTTCTAGGTCTTATATCTAGGGATTTTGGTTACTGTTTTCTAATCTATGGCTGAAATTTGACTTGCTTTCGGGATTTTAATGCAGAAATGTGAAAGAGGAGGTAGAAATATTACCTTCTGGTGTATTTCGGCGATGCAATGGCGATTCCGATCGTCTTCTCTGACAAAGGGCGTGACTATTCAGCTTTAGGTGACCTCTCGCCTCCTTTCCTCTCTCCTTTCGGTTAATGCCCGAATTAAACACGCAATCATTAACTAATCATTGTTTCTCTCTCTCCTTTTGTACTAGTAGTGCAGCGTGGCGTCATCGTCAACGCTGGCGAGGCCAGCTGGCTCCAGTTAAGGAGTGATCCACGTGAATCTGTACGGGACAATGAGGGCTCGCCACATGTCCATTTTTGGCGGGCTTTAAAAGCACAATTAGGTTGTTTGTGTTTCTTCGGGCAGACTTGTATTTTGGGCTTTGTATTCGGGCTTTGTAGCATAAAATGGGTTCTGGATATAAAATGGTTTTTGTATTGTATAATGGACATTTTATTGGACATTTTGGATTTATTTAATTTTGTTTTCGGTATTTATAAGGATAATATATAAGTCCACTTGGACGAAATTCGGGTATTACAAATGGTTTATGAGAATAATTATGATTTCTTAATGTTTATGATTTGTGGTTTAATATTAACAATTTATAGTTTATTTTAATTTTGTTGGTTTATGATATTAGTTTAGACTTCTTAAGGTTTAGGGTTTTGTTTAGGATTATTGATTTATTATATTAATTTCGATTCTCTTAAGGTTTAGGGTTTAGTATCAATGGCTTGTGGCTTAGTTTTGGGTTATTGATTTATGAGATTAATTCTGATTCCTTATGGTTTATGGTTTGGGTTTAGTATTAATGGTTTAGCTTAGGGTTATTAGTTTATGAGATTAATTCTGATTCAACTTGCTAATTTATGCATTTGAATATGATTAAACATTTAAACCAAATCTTCATGTATACAATTGAACTAACTTAAAGTTTCAACTTTCATGTTTACAATTACATATTTACATCCAAATCAAAATTTTGTGTATAATTATATTAAATCAAAGTTTATATGTAATAATAATAATAATAATAATAATGATGATGATGATGATGATGATGATGATGATGATGATGATGATGATGATGATGATGATGATGATGATGATGATGATGATGATGATGATGATGATGATGATGATGATGATAATAATAATAATAATAATAATATCCGAATTGTATTAACTTATTAAACTTAGGATTTAATCGAGCTAAACTAAAATCTAGAAGAATAAATCACGGACATGATTAAAAGAATTCTAAAATTAAATTTGAAATTTTAACTCAACTAATCTAAATTGGGACTCAATTGAATTAAACTAAAACCTAAAAGTAAAAATTCAACTTAAATCATAAACATGTAAAGTTGGAAGGGCTAAACAATAAATTGCTCCTAGCCTAAAATGAAAATTCACTGGGTTCATTTTAATTTAAAAAGGGTAAATTACATTTTTCATTACCAAACTTTCTTCTCGCTCCTATTTTGGTCACTGAAGTTTAAAACGACATTGCTCCTATTTTGGTCACTCGACCGTTAAATCAAAAACAGTGTGATGACATGGCATACGGTCTAATGACACATCAAAACGACATCGTTTTGGATTATTATTATTTTTGGATGAACAACAAAATTCATCACTTAACTTATCCATTATTCTTGTTTTGGTCACTTAACTTTCTTCTCACTCCTATTTTGGTCACAAAATTTTAAATTTTTTCAATTTAATCATTGAACTTTGACATTGCTCCTATTTTGGTCACTCGACCGTTAAATAACAAACAATGTGATGACATGGCATACGATCCGATGACACATAAAACGACATCGTTTTAGATTATTATTATTATTATTGGATGAACAACAAAATTTATCACTCAACTTATCCATTATTCTTATTTTGATCATTTAACTTTCTTCTCACTCCTATTTTGGTCACTGAACTTTAAATTTCCTTATTCCTTTCCACTATATTCAACATCAATGGTAAGATCATGTATTGAATGAAATTGTTTGTCGGTTAATTTTCAACATTTGAATTTGGGACTAATATTATCATTGTCAAAATAAAACCCATTAATATCCAAATTTGGGACAACGTAACTATTCCCTCCTTTCTCTATTATTTCCCCTTGTTTTACAATTTCTTTTACTTGTCAATTTAATATAAAAGAGTTTCTAGTGCCCTGCTTATGACAATCATTGGAGCAATGATATGTTTTAGCACCGCCATCGGAACTATCTTTATCCACTACAAACAAAAGGTAACGTCTGAAAGCGAAGTCATGTTTCTTATTCTCTTTTCGTATGGATTAGGGTTCAAATCATATATATATATATATATATATATATATATATATATATATATATATATTCGCAATTCAAATTGTTTTAGTTTATCATAAAAAATTAAATTTGATTTTATGGTTGAACTCAACTTTTAATTTTAAATTTGATCAGCCTAAAATTTCATCTAATATTCTTTAGAGATGACAATCAACACGATGGCCGGTTGTGGAAAGTGGTGGTCGGAACTTGTAGAAGGAGAGAATATAGAGGAAATGAATGAGGAAAATTTAAAGTTAAGTGACTAAAATAGGAGTGCAAAGAAAGTTAAGTGACCAAAATAGGAATAATGGATAAGTTGACTGATGGATTTTGTAGTTTATCCAAAAATAATAATAATCCAAAATGACATCGTTTTGACATGTCATCAGACCGTATGCCATGTCATCACATCGTTTGTGATTTAACGATTGAGTGACCGAAACAAGAGCAATGTCAAAGTTCAATGATTAAATTGAACATTTTTAAACTTTAGTGACCAAAATATGAGTGAGAAGAAAGTTGAGTGATGAAAAATATAATTTATCCATTGAAAAAAGGGGAAAACACAATTGGTAAAAAAAGTGGGAAAAGACAAAAATTTGGAGGCAATTTTGGCGCCCATTTTTAGGTTAGGGATTAATTACCCTTTAGGTCCTACTGTGTTTTAAATGTTGCATTTTAGTCATAATATTCATTTTTAAGTTTTAGTTTAATTCAATTTAGTCACAAGTATGAAATATCCCCATGGTTTGAACTTCGGATATAGCAATCTTTTCCACACAGTGATAATTAGCCCCTAAAAATTTACTTTTACTCAAAATTTACCCCTATTTATTTCTAAATTTTGTAATTTACTCTAATAATTTTAATATGCTGATATTTTTGTTCATTTTAGTTCATAATATTTAATTTTTAGCAGAAATTTACCCCTATTTATTTTTATGGTAAAATTGGTCACTGGACTCTCAAATTTTTCCACTTCGAAATTGTTAAATTAGTCAATTATTTCATTTTTATGCTATATTTTATGATAAAATTGTGAAATTGGTCACTAGGCTCTCAAATTTCTCCACTTTCAAATAGTAAAATTGGTCCCAAATTTTGATTTTTAGGCTATATTTTTTGGTAAAATTGTGAAAATGGTCCCTAATTTTGGTTTATGGTTTAGGGTTATTGATTTATGAGAATAATTTCTATTGCTTAAGGCGGTTTATGATTTTTAGGGTTAGTGTTAATGGTTTAGAGTTTATTGTGTAGTTTAGGATGAAGTTAAGATCAAATATTAGGAGGGGGAAAAGTCTATTAAACTTATAAATTTAAAAATTAGAAAGGAAAAAACCTTATTTGATTAACATTTCAACTTACAATGACATGAAATGTTATTATACCACAATTTTGAGAATATCAACGGTCTCTCCCATAGTATAATACAAAAAGATAATAAAACATACACCATTTTACTATTTATCATATTGTTAAAAATATATAACAGTAAAAATAAATCATTCATTTATTATACCTTAATTATCAAGTTAAAATCGGGTCAAAATTCGGTTCGGGTAGCCTTCGGTTCGGGAGAAATCGGTTCGAGCCCATTCTGTTCGGGTGAAAATAGGTTCAGGTTTATTTTGGTTCAACAAAAATTCCAGATCGGGTTCGGTTTGGTTCGATTTATTTCAGATTTCGGGTCATGTTCAGATCATCATGTTTGGGTCAATATCGGTTATCGATTTGTGTAAATCTGTTCAGTTCTCGGGTCAAGTTTTCCACGTCTAAGGGGAAGGGGAGAAATTTGCTCCTGCGCGACCGCTTTTAAAATCGTTTATGAAAAACCAGCCTGACGATTAGGGTTTTGGGAATTGAGATTTTTCATTTTAATTTGATTTTGAAATTAGGGCCTTTTCCATTTTAATTCAAATTTCCTTTATTATTTTAAAAATCGTTTTGGAGTCACCACCGATCACTTTGGTAAATCGAATACCAGAAAATCGGACCAGAAATTCTTTGTTGTCCATTTTAAGTAAGACCTGATTAGGGCTCTATTAATTAATTAATTAAAATTCAATGAATATTATTAATTTTTGGCTTTTATGGTAACACCCAAAGAATTGGACACTACACATATTAGACCCAAAACTAACAATATTCTTAGCTTTAGTGTCACTAATTATTTAATCATATTTTTAATTTTATTTAAACTAATTATAGGTGATTTTCATTTTCTATGTTTAAATGAAACATTGAATCTCTTACTTAAATATTCCCTTGATCAACATCACATTACAATGTGATACTAATCAACTTAGAATATTTAAGCCTTATTCAATAATTCATTTATTTGTCTACAATGTCCTCTCCTATTAGCTTAATTGGATTTAATTAGATAATATAATCTTAAAAAGGATTTAATACTACTTTACTAAGTGTATTGAATTCTCCTAGTCATGCATATTACATGGTTATTTAAAAGCATGCAACATACAAACAATTTAAAGCACTTAAATAAATTAAACTGAAAAATAAACAGGGATTAAATTGACGTGCTATTAAAATATAAGAGCCAAATCATACAAGATTAGTGACTAAATTGAAAGGGGGACTAAATTGGGAGCCCAAAACTAATTTTCTTAAAAAAAAAACAACCCAAACCCATTTAAACCTGGTCCAAAAACCACAAGCCCAAACTCAACCGGATCACGGACCCGTATCCAAACCCGCTCTAAAGAGCGCGAATCCTACCCTCAACCCAGCACCAAAGCAGTGCCGTATTGACTCGCCCATAAAAGGGGCGTTACCGGGTCGACTCAACCATTTCTCAAAACCACAAACTCTCTCTCCTCACCCCCCTCTCTAAATCCTTTCCACACGAACACTTCAAACCTAGAAAACCCTCTCATTTTTGATCAAAAACCCACATTCATCTTCAAATTTACCCAAGTTCTTCATTTTTCCGTGTTTAATCCTTAAAAACACTTAACACCTTCCTTTTCCTTGTTATTTCGATCAAAAATCATTTTCCATCACACGTTCTTGCCCAATTCATCATTTTTCACCCTTTGATCCAACTCTAACACCTAATCCACTTTGACACATGTTTTCCTTCGATCAAAACCCAAATTTTCTCAAGAACACGAACCGTCTTTCCAAATATATCCCATTTGATCTTCGTTCGACTCCAAAAACCTAACCTAACATGTTTCTTGGCCGCTAGAGGTGACGCCGGTCATCGGTTGTCGTCTCCGGTTATCCCTAACCCTTATCTAGTGATCAAAATCTCTTCGATCATCTTCTCTGGCCAATCTAAACTTTCCGGCCGTCTTCTTCGGCTAACTTGCAACTTCGGCCACCGCGCTCCGCCATTGGAGAAATTTTCGGACACCGTCCGCCGCCGTGCCGAAACCTGAAAAGCTCCATTATTCTTGATTTTCACTCCCAAACCTAGATTCCCTACCTGTTTCATCAGAAACACCCTGCTTCCTCACCTAAACTACCTACCCGAAATCGAATCTCATAATCTCTCTATCATTTTCAACTCCAGTCGAACCTAACTCCCCTCTCTCGGACTCCAATGATGAGCGAAGGTGAAAACAAATGCAAGATACGAATCTGAAACCTTAAAGCTCATTAGATTTAGGTTTCATATTTTGTTTTTACTACTATTTTTTTCCTAATTTCGAAGCTTAAATCTGATTTACTTTGTGTTTCAGTGCAGGAAAATGAAAGAAGGAAGGAAATGCTACCTTTCTGTGGTGACGGTCAGGCTTCGGCAACGTTCTCCGATCACGTCCGATCGACTTCCGAGCAACTCTTCCTCTTCAGGTAAACTCTTCAACTCATTTTCTCTCTCAATTAAAGCCGGTAATAATTGCACAATCATTGCCTAATTATTGTTTCTCTCTCTTTATTTATACCTTAGTGCGGTGCGACTTCATCGCTGACATCAACAGAGACAACTGGATCCAGCTAAAAGGGGCAATCCGCGTGAAAACATGATGGGAGAATGGAGGGATGACACGTGTCCATTGGGTTTTGGTTTTAGACGGGAATTAAAAGCATAAATGGGCCTTTTGTGTTTCTTTGCCCGGTAGAGAGCAAGTGTAATGGGCTTTTAAAATGTATTCTGGGCTTTTAATACAATTTGGGTTTTGTATGGTAAAAATGGACTCTAATGATATGTATTTTGGACTTTGAGACTTATTTTATTTATTTGTATTGGATTTATTTATTGTATTTATTTATTTTGGTTTTATTTATATCAAATTATATATATACGGGTACCCGGATAAAATACGAGTATTACAGCTACCCCTTTTTGCTCATTGTTGTTGAACAGAATTAGGGCAAAGACTGAAAAGACATGGATTTTTTCCGAACCATCTGCTCACAGCATCTTGAAGCTATTCTTTTGATTATGGAATGCTTCGATCCCCCTTTATCTCCTTCTTTTGCTGAGGATGAACTCTTCTCATTAGGAATTCTTCCTTCGCTGATCGAACTCTTCTTCTTTGCTGGACGAATTCTTCTCATTAAGAATTCTGTCTTTGTCAAGGCAGACTCTTCTCATTAGGAATCCTTCTTTGCTGGGCGAACTCCTCACATTAGGAGCTCTTTCTTTGCTGAGTGAACTCTTCTCATTTTGAATTTTGTCTTTGTCAGGGTGAACTCTTCTCATTAGGAATCCTTCTTTGCTAGGGTAGATTCTTCTCCTTAGGAATCCTTTTTTGTTGGGCGAACTCTTCACATTAGGAGCTCTGTCTTTGCTGAGTGAGCTCTTCTCATTTGGAATTCTGTCTTTGCTAGGGCGGACTCTTTTCATTAGGAATCCTTCTTTGTTGGGAGAAATCTTCACATTATGAGCTCTGTCTTTGCTGAGTGAACTCTTTTCATTTGGAATTCTATCTTTGTCATGGTAGACTTTTCTCATTAGGAATCCTTCTATGCTGAGCGAACTCTTCACATTAGGAGCTTTGTCTTTGCTGAGTGAACTCTTCTGATTAGGAGTTCCATTTTCCATCTATTTCCTATCAAAACAACTAAAATATGAGGGTTAGCATGACCCTAATTTCCTACATGATGCATGAACTATTATTTGATGAGATTTATCAATCAACTTCTGCTCTTTTAGGACTCTTTTTGATGTTTCTTTTTAATCCCCATCTCACATTCAGAATTGACCGTCACAATCTCCTTTCTGCATTTCTGGCCATTTTCTTTAAAGAGCCAAATCGGGTTTTCACTTTAGGTTGCTCTTCTCAAAGCGCCCTTTCGGGTTTTCACTTTGGTTTTTTTAAAAGGCACCCTTTCGGGTTTTCACTTTGGTTTTTTTAAAAAGCACCCTTTCGGGTTTTCACCTTGACCTTTTCTTTTCTTTTTTCCTTTTCTTTTTTTCTTTTTCCTTTTGTTCTTTTTTTCTTCAATACAGAGTAAAGGAAATGTATTATGGCTAACGAAATCTTGATCTGGCCAATCACATGTCACCATGTCTAGGCAACAGTGCAAATGCCTAATCTTACAATGTTAAAGTTTTTCCAAATCCAAGAGTCTTTACAGAATGATGATTCTCAACAGTAGAACATTGAGCTAGGGACATTCTCCTTCAGTCCTAAGGAACATCAATGACTTCTAATGTAGAAATGTCAACATGGTTCGACGATGTATCGGAAACATCCTCAGACTTCATAAACTGTCTCAACTGAGATGTTGATTTAGAGAACATGATTATGTGTTGGCCTTGTGGTTCCGATCATCCCAACATGAGCACGAAGATAAAAATCAATATTCTTCGGGTGACAGACTTTGTTTACATCTTTATGGTCTGTCCCTAAGTTTATACCATCATGCCTTGTACACTCTTCTTCAATATCCTAGAGTTGCAAGGTTCACATGCACTTTTAAAATATAATAATACCAGGAAATTATCTGCTATATGCATTATATTAACCATTTTATGATGCTTAGGAATAAAAAAGGCTCGGAAGTGAATTCATGAATTTTATTGAAGCTTATAAATCGAAATACAATAGAATTTTAAATAGTCATGGCAAACTGAAACAAAAAAATCAAGAAACAAGGTTAGATCTTCGGGCATCCATGGCATGAAGGATACAACCACCCCATCGACCAGATATAGAGCTTAACTTGCACTCATGCCCAACAGTTCTCAAACGTTGCAGGGATGCTTACAGATGTGAAATCCCTTCCAAAATACAGGTGTCCGAGAAATTCTGATTACCGGATGCCTAACTTCATTTATTTGAGCTGCCCTTTACGGATTTTCAACTAAAATCCGCCTTTGGTTTCAAGGCACCTTTTGCGGATTTTCACCTTGAACCCCCTTTATTTTCATCATTATTTTTTGATATATCTAAGGCACCCTTTTTGGGTTTTCACCATAGATATTTTCATTTTGTGAAGCTCCCTTTCGGGTTTTCACTCCGCTTTTTCTTTTCTTTTCCCTTTTTTCATTTTCTTTTTGTATTCTTCAAGCGTAATATTTTTTTCCTGAATTCGACTTCACTGGCTTGTTCAACTCCTTGCCTTCCATTTTAGTCAATATCAACGATCCTCCAGAGAAAGCCTTTTTGACAACATAAGGCCCTTCCCAGTTGCATCCATTTTCCATAGTCATCTTGATGTATCTGCAGGACCTTTCTCAACACAAGATCCCCCTCTCGAAATTCTCTCGGGCGCACCTTTCATATCATATGCCAGCATCATTCTTTTTTGGTACATTTGGTTGTGGCAGATTACCTTCAATCTCTTCTCCTCAATGAGATTTAACTAGTCAAATCGAACTCGTAGCCATTCTGCATCGTCCAACTTCACTTCGGATAAAACACGAAGAGATGGAATTTCAACCTCGATGGGAAGTACTGCTTCTTTCCCGTAGACCAAAGAGTAAGGTGTTCCCCCAGTTGAGGTTCGTATTGAAGTTCGATATGCAAATAATGTAAAGGGTAGTTTCTCATGCCAATCTTTGTAAGTTTTTGTTGTATTCGATTTGATCTTCTTGATGTTCTTGTTGGCTGCCTCCACTGCCCCATTCATCTTAGGGCGATAAGTCACAGAATTGTGATGAATGATTTTGAGTTGCTCGTATACTTCTGATATCACTTTATTATTGAAATTGGTGGCATTATTAGTGACGATTCTTTCTGGCAAACCACACTGACAAATTATCTCTTTCTTTAAGAACTTGCAAACTATCGTTCTCGTAATATTGGTATAAGAAGCTACTTCCACCCACTTGGTAAAGTAATCTATGGACACAAGAATGAAACGATGTCCATTAGAGGTTTTAGGGTGAATCTGCTCAATAACATCCCTGCCCTAGACAGCAAAAGGCAATGGCAAATTCATTGTATGAAGAGGTACTGGTGGAGAATTTATTTTTTCAGCATATATCTGACACTTATGAAACTTCTTAGCATACTCAATGCATTCTCCCTCCATGGTTGTCCAATAATAACCATATCTCATGATCTTCCTGGCTATTGAGAATCCATTTGCATGTGTTCCACATATTGCATCATGCACTTCTGCCATGATGTTCCTTGCTTCATTGGCATTGACACATCTTAGCAGGATCTGATCTTTCCCTCTTTTATAATGGATCTCTCTATCGAGCACATATCGTGAAGCCATTCTTCTAATAGTTCTTTTGTCATTGTCATTCACCCCCAGGGGATAAGTCTAAATTTAAGGTATTTTAATATATCATAATACCAAGGATGTTTATCGGCTTTCTCTTCTATGCTACAACAGTGAGCATATATTTCATAACTCTGCATTCGAATTGACATCATGTCTTATAGTTTATTTGCTAGGAATACTGAAGCCAATGTAGATAAGGCATCCGCCATGTGGTTGTCTTCCCTGGGAATATATGTAAAAGTAATTTCTTCAAAATCTTTTATCAGCTCTAGGATCAATTTTCGGTACTCAATCAACTTTATATCATTTATTTCCCATTCTCCATGAAGTTGGTAGATCATCAATGCTGAATCCCCATACACTTTCAAGATCTCTATCTTTCTTTCAATAACAGCTCGCAGGCCCATGACACAAACTTCATATTCCGCCATATTATTTGTACAAAGAAATTCTAACATGCTTGTGAATGGGTAGTGTACATTATTTAGAGAAATCAATATCGCTCCAATTCCACGTCTAAGGGGTTTAGCTGCTCCGTCAAAATACAATTTCATAGTTCCATTATCAGTGATTCCAATTTCCTTTGTGGAGATATTCATCACATCTTAATCTGGGAAATCAAAGTTTAGGGGCTCATAGTCTTTCGATGCACGACTGACTAAGAAATATGCTATAGCACTTCCCTTATCGCTTTCTGGCTCACATATACAATATCAAACTCTTACAATAACATTTGCTAGCGTGCCAATCTTCCAGTCAATGCTGGCACTTCCATCATAAATTTCAGCGAATCAAGGTGGGAAATTAGCCATGTAGTATGGTACAACATATATTGTCTGAGCCTACAGGTTACCCAAACCAAGGCACAACATAACTTTTGGATTGGTGGGTACCGTACTTCACATTCGGTAAACTTTTTGCTCAAATAATAGATAGCTCTTTATTTCTTTCCTGTAGCATCATGTTGCCCCGCACACATCCTGTTCAGTTCTCATAGACCGTCAAGTAAAGTATCAATGGTCTGCCGGGGACTAGCGCGACTAATATTGGAGCATTTGTCAAATACTTTTTAATTTTATCGAACGTTTCCTGGCATTCTTCATTCCACTCTCCAGGGTTATTCTTTTTAAGCAACTTGAACATTGGATCACATTTATCGGTCAGTTGTGAGATGAATCGAGAAACATAATTCAACCTCCCAAGGAATCTGCGAACTTCTTTATATGAGCTGGGTGGTGGCAAATTCTGAATGGCCTTCACGTTATCCAGATCTATTTCAATTCCTTTTCTACTGACAACAAACTCCAAGAGTTTTCCTAATACTCCAAAAGTACATTTATTGGGATTGAGTTTCATCTGGTACTTCCTCAATCTCAAAAATAACTTTCTTAAGTTCTGAATATGTTCCTCCTCAGTATGGGACTTGTCAATCATATCATCCACGTACATCTCAACTTCTTTGTGCATCATTTCATGGAACAAAGTAACCATTTCCTGTTGATAAATTGCCCCGGCGTTCTTTAATCCAAAAGGCATCACCTTGTAGCAATATGTGCCACATAAAGTTATGAATGTTGTTTTGACCATATCCTCTAGATTCATCTTTATCTGGTTATATCCTGAGAAACCATCCATGAAGGATGATGACTTGCCAAAATGCTTATATTTTACACCTTTTGCTTAAGTATTTGTTTGTTCTCGGTGTCATCTCATAGCATGTAGGTGCATTTAGAGTATATAGTTGCATGTATCTTTAATTGTTGGTGGTTTGACTTTATTTCATGAGACTAGATGCTGCTTGAAGGGTATTTGCTGGTATGGTGTTGTGCAGGTTGAACCTGATGTGAAGCTGGGCAAGGAAGGAAAATGCTATAGCAAATTGGACAGTAATTCTGGGATCAGAAAAAGACAAAGTAATGCGCACACGCTGATAGCCCACATGTGCGAGCCCCCTTTTGTCTGATTGTGCCCCAGATGCATAGGGAATATTCCCTAGATGCAAGAGAATTATTAGGGCACAAAACCCTAGGAGCCTCCACTATATAAAGGACACAAGACCCTCATTTGAGAGAGAGCGTGAAAAGGTGACAAAAAGGCTAGGGAGAGAAAGCAAAGGCGACTCTTTTCTTTTCTTATTCCTCCATCGTAGAAGCTCCAAGGGTCTAACCTTGCTGACCTTGAGAGAGGCGGAAAGCCTAGGGCGGTTCGTGGCACTGTAAGTTCATTGCGAATTGGGAGTCTCCACTTCCCTTTCTATTGCTTTAGCATTTATTTTATATCTGGAAAATGGGTTGTATGAATGAAGATAGTTCAGATGATATTTTCCCAACCATGAACTGACTTAGGTGGCTAGGGCTGTTTGGATGAACTATATTTTAGTTTCTTTTATGAATGTTTATTTATCTCTTGCTCATATTTATGCTTTGTCTATGTTGTTAAATGCTTAGGGTTGTAAGAGCCTTCGAGAGTTGGCCTTTCCTTAGGTGTGAGTTTAGGTTAGTGGTCGAGAGAGCTTTCTTTAACCTGCATAGACAATGAAGTTGGATGTTGAGAGGCATATCTCTAATCCACCTTAGAGATAAGTGTTGGGTTTCAACGGCTAAGAAGGATAGAACTTTATGGGTAGGGGGTGATAGAGTTTACGCTGAGAGGTATTGTTGTAGCATTTCCTACTCCCAGTTTCCTTGCTAGAGATAGTTAAGAAGCACCTTGAGTAAATCCTGCCGAGAATAGACTAAGTTAGAGAGGTAAACCCTAGTAGAGAGCTAAAACATAGGTTAACCAGGCAACCCAACCGGTCATTCCCAAGTGAGTTTCGCACGTGTAAGAGAACATGTTTGTCTACTGATTTTAGCATGCTATCTTTTATCTTTATTTGCTACAACATTTATATCTATGTTCTGATTTGCTATAACATTCATCACTCTGTCTTGATTTTCCACAATATTCTTCATTTACATTTTATGACACTTGTGTGTTTAAACTTACCTCGAAACACCTCCAATCCCTATGGAGACGATACTCACTTATCATTGTATTACTTGTTCGACGTGTATACTTGCACCATATTTGCGTATCATTTATAGTACATCACACGCGCAAAGGCGCCATTGCCGGGGATTGGCAATCGGTTGTTTTAGGATTAGTCTTTGCACTACTTTATTTTGTTTTTGTTTGTGTATATATTTTCTTAGCTTATTTTTGTTTGTCTTTTTAGGTATTATGCGATTGCATGCACCGAAGGAGACATCGAGATCCTATATTACCTTATATTCCTGAAATTGAACATCTATTTCGTCAGCAGAGATGTATACAAGAAGCAATTAGAATCATGAACGGAGCTCAGCATCAAGGGGAACCTGCTGCAGTAATTGGAAACCAAGGTCAAAATGCTCCAGCAAGACCCAGAGCTATTAGAGATCACCTAAATCTTGTCTTGGATGATCTTAATCTAGGAATTGTTGCTCCCAAAATTTAGGCAGTCCACTTTGAGCTTAAACCGATCATGTTCAACATGTTGAACTCAATTGGTCAATTTGGAGGCTCGCCTCATGAAGATGCTAGACAACACATCCGTGCTTTCTTGGAAGTGTGTGACTCTTTCCGTCAACAAGGGGTGCACGAGGATGTGTTGAAACTCAAACTCTTTCTTTATTCTTTGCGTGATCGGGCACGAGAATGGTTGAATGGTGTGCTAGCCGGATCATTGGAAACATGGACAGATTTGTGCAAGAGCTTTTTGTTGCGGTATAATCTACCAAATAGGAACACTCAGTTGAGGAATGATATCGCCTCCTTTCGCCAGTCTGATGATGAATCAATGTATGAGTGTTGGTAAAGATTTAAGAGATTATTGCGCAAGTGCACTAATCACAGTTTTTATGTTTGGACACAAGTGATTATGTTCTACAATGGTGTTAATGATCCCACCAGAATGATGCTAGATGCCTCAGCAAATGGGACATTGCTAGACAAGTCACCCGAGGAAGCCTCTGACATCCTTGATAGAATAGCCAACAATGATTATCAATTTCCCTCATCAAGACATGGAATGGGGAGGAAAACTCAAGTATCACGTGATACGGATATGGATGCCTCAGTAGCAGCCTAATTAACCGCTATCACGACCATGCTAAAGAATCTCCAAAAGCCTAGTGAGGTAAAGTAAGTAAGAGTGGCATCAACTTGCCTTTGTTGCAATAGAAACCACCACTTGAGCGAGTGCCCAGACAACCAAGAATCTAATAACTATGTAGAGAATTCCAATCGGAATAACAACCCGTACTCGAACACCTATAATGTTGGATGGCGTCAGTATCCTAACCTCTCTTGGGAAAATCAAAGGAATAGCATCTATGGGAATGCAAATCAGCAGAATCTGGGAGAATCACACGGACCACAGCAGAATATGCCGTGGCAAAACAATAAGGGTTTTGCATCTTCATCCAATAGTAATTCGTTGGAAGCTACACTCAAGGATTTCATGACATCCTCTACGGAATTTATGGCATCTACTAATACATTGCTTCAAGATCACTCCATGACCATTAAAAATCAAGGAGCTTTGCTGCAAAGTCATAGTTCATCCTTGCGATCGTTGGAAACGCAAGTGGGTCAGATTGCTCAAGCATTACATGTGCGACCCCAAGGAAATCTGCCTAGTGATACTGAAGTCACTAAGAAGCATGGTAAAGAGAAATGCAGTGCTCTCACATTGAGGAGTGATACCCAACTTAACACTGAAGATAAGTTTGGGGGAACAAGAAGGAAGACTATGCTTCTAAGGAAGTGCAAGAGGAACCATATTTGCAAGCTGAAACATCCTCTGAGAAGGAGAAGGACGGGGATTTGGTGAATGAAACTATTCATGGAAGGGAAAATGCTACAGAAAAAGAGAAACCTGCATCGATAGAGGAAGAAGTTAGGCCCCCACCTACCTCCCCTTAACGATTGAAGAAACAAAATAAGAATCTCCAATTCAGGAAATTCGTGGATGTTCTAGACCAATTGCATATTAATGTCCCGTTCTTAGAAGCCATTGATCAGATTCCCACTTACGCTAAGCTTCTCAAGGACATCGTCACCAAGAAAAGAAATGTTGAACGGTATGCGAAGTTGCTACAGCAAATGAATGCTATTCTGTGTTGAGCAAATTGCCTCCCAAGAGACAGGATCCAAGCAACTTTACTATATCGTGTTCAATAGGTGATAACTATGTGGGAAAAGCCTTGTGGGACCTTGGATCTAGTGTAAATCTCATGCCAAAGTCATTCTTTATGAAGCTCGGCATAGGAGATGTAAGGCCAACTACGGTTATCTTGCAATTGGTCGACCGATCTCATGTACGCCTGGAAGAAATAGTAGAAGATGTAGTGGTGAAGGTGGACATGTTCATCTTCCTAGTCGACTTCCTTATTCTTGATTGTGAGGCGGATGATAAAGCACCTATTATTTTGGGGCGGCCATTTCTAGTGACCGGTAGAATTCTGATAGACTGTGAAAAGGGTGAGTTTACTATGAGGGTGGCTGATCAAGAGGTGACAAGCAATGTCTTCAACACTTAGCATGCTCCTACATTAGAGTTAAAGCTCTTGCCATATCTTAGAAATGGATGAATATGAGCATATCCAAGATGAAGACAATATGGAGGGTTGCGACATTGAGTATGAGGTATTCGAGGAATTATCTGAAGATGTGGAGCAATCGAGCTTGCTCGAAGCCAAACCAGGTACGCACTTTGAACCTCTTGATTTTTCAGAATTTACTCCTCATAAGCCTTTACTTGAGCACGCTCCTACATTAGAGTTAAAGCTCTTGCCATCTCATCTTAAATATGCTTATTTGGGTAGCAATGAAACTTTGCCTATGATAATTTCATCTAGTCTTACACCTAAGCAAGAAGCTAGTTTAATAAATATGTTATCACAACATAAAAGAGCTTTAGGCTTGACTATGATTGACTTAAAGGGCATTAGCCCTACTATTTGCATGCACAAAACTTTGCTTAATGATTGTCACAACAATTCCATTGAACCCCAAAGAAGGTTCAACCCCATCATGAAGAAGGTGGTGATGAAGGAGATAATCAAGTGGCTTGACGCTGGTGTGGTCTACCCCATATCAAACAGCTCATGGGTTAATCCAGTCCAATGTGTGCCGAAGAAGGGAGGCATCACCGTGGTGAGTAATGATGAGAATGAATTATTGCCAACTAGGATGGTAACGGGATGGAAGATTTGCATGGACTATAGGAAGCTCAACAAAGCGACCAAGAAGGACCACTTCCCTCTCCCATTCATCGATCAAATGCTAGATAGATTGGCGGGCAAAGCATTCTATTGTTTCCTTGAGGGATACTCAGGGTACAACCAGATTGCTATAGCACCTGAAGACCAAGAAAAGACGACATTCACATGTCCGTATGGTACATATGCTTTCAGAAGAATGCCCTTTGGACTTTGCAATGCCCCAACAACTTTTTATAGGTGTATGCTGGCTATTTTCTCAGATATGGTCGAGGAATTTTTGGAAGTCTTCATGGACGATTTTTTAGTCTCTAGGGAAGATTTTGATTCATGCCTGGGAAATTTAGATAAAGTGCTAAAGCGATGTGAAGAAGATGATTTGGTGCTCAATTAGGAAAAATGTCATTTTATGGTGACCGAAGGAACGATTTTGGGTCACAAGATATCGAAGAATTGTATTGAGGTGGATAGAGAAAAGATTGAGGTGATTGAGAAGTTGCCTCCTCCCACCAATGTGAAGAGCATTAGGATTTTCTTGGGCCATGTTGGCTTCTATAGAAGGTTCATCAAGGAATTCTCCAAGATCTCCAAGCCACTCTGTAATTTTCTACAACAAAATCAACCCTTCATATGCGATGAAAAATGCATCAACGCTTTCGATGAACTGAAGAAGAAACTTACCTCAGCACCTATTGTTGTTCCACCTGATTGGAGCTCAACTTTTGAGTTGATGTGTGACGGAAGTGACTATGCAATAGAAGCAACTCTTGGACAACACCGAGGTAAACTCTTTCATGTTATTTATTATGCTAGTCGCACATTGAATGATGCACAAATTAATTACACCACAACTGAAAAAAGAATCGTTGGCTATTGTATTTGCCTTTTTATAAGTTTAGGTCATATCTAATAGGCACTAAAGTCATTGTTCACACTGATCACTCGGCTATTAAATACTTAGTGACCCAAAAGGGTGCTAAACCTAGACTTATTAGGTGGATATTACTTTTGCAAGAATTTGATTTGGATGTTAGGGATAGAAAATGGTGTGAAAACCAAGTAGCTGACAATCTTTCTAGGCTAGAAAACAATAAGGAAAAACAAGATGAAATGAAAATTAAGGAAAAATTCCCTGATGAGAAAATACTATATGCTGCAGCAATTCCATGGTATGCTGATATTGTTAACTTTCTCGTTAGTGGTATTTTGCCTTCTGCTTTGAATAGACAGAGACAAAGAAAATTCAGGCATGACGCAAGATCCTATTTTTGGGATGAACCATATTTGTTCAAGCAAGGCGCTGACCAGATCATTAGAAGGTGTGTCCCCGAAGAAGTGCACAAGGAGATACTTTTCCATTGTCATTCATCTCCTTGTGGCGGACATTTTAGAGGAGCTAGGACTGCTGCAAAGGTCCTACAATCGGGATTCTATTAGCCCACTCTCTTCAAGGATGCACAAGCATTTTTTCAATCAAGTGATCGTTGCCAAAGGACGAGTAACATTTATAGGAGGCATGAAATGCCTTTGCAAGGAATCTTGGAGGTCGAACTCTTTGATGTATGGGGAATAGACTTCATGGGACCGTTTCCCTCATCTTATGGAGACATATACATTTTCTTGGCCGTGGGCTATGTATCTAAATGGGTTGAAGCAGTTGCCACTCCAAGGAATGACTCCAAGACCGTCATGAAGTTTCTTCATAAAAACATCTTTACAAGATTTAGGGCACCAAGAGCAATTATCAGCGATGAAAGAACCCACTTTGACAACAAGCTGATTGCTAAAGCATTACAGAGGTAAGGTGTGAGGCATAGGATTGCTACAATATATCATCCTCAGACTAATGGCCAAGCTGAAGTCTCGAATAGAGAAATCAAGCAGAATCTTGAGAAAATGGTCAACCCAAAAAGGAAGAATTGGTCTCCTAAGCTTGATGAAGCTCTTTGAGCATACCGTACTGCCTACAAGACACCTTTAGGAATGTCACCATTCAAGCTAGTTTATAGGAAAGCTTGTCATCTACATGTGGAACTTGAGCACAAGGTCTATTGGGCCATTAGGAAGCTTAACATGGATTCACAATTGGCTGGAGAAAGAAGGTTGTTAGAGCTGAATGAAATGGAAGAGTTCAGATCACAAGCCTATGAGAATGCACGCCTATACAAGGAGAAAACAAAGAAATGGCATGACAAACATCTTTTTCCGCGGCATTTCTCAGAAGGGCAACAACTTCTCATTTATAACTCTAGACTTAAGCTTTTTCCAAGCAAATTAAAGTCACGATGGTCAGGACCTTTCCTAGTTCACAAGGTCTATACCCATGGTACGGTGGACATTAAAAAGCTTGATGATGACACGGTATTCAAGGTCAATGAACATCTTCTGAAGCTGTACAACAGAGCCCCAGTCTTGCGCGATAAGTCATCCTTCATCCTCCATGATGCTTAAGCGTTTGAACCACCTCCTTCTCTTTTCTATTTTGCTACAAGATTTTTATGTTTTCATGTTCATAAATAATGTAGTTTAATCTTTATTTTTTTTATTTTGTACTCTAGGTTTTTAATCTCATTTGTCCTTTTGTTCCATTATGCCTTAATGTCAGGTATGTTTGTTTGCATCTGAGCACCCCAAGGACGCAGGTGGCAGGTCAGGGTGCAACGGCGCATCATGCCTTTGCTTTATAAGGGTATAAGGAATGAGCAATTAATCTTTTCCAACATGAGAGGAGGTCGGTTCAAAAAGGGCAAAAAGAGGGGGAATTAATTAACCTCTTCACCTTTTCATTTAAAGAAAACCCTAGCAATTATTGCCTAGGTATTTTCTCTTTCTTACTTTTCACCTTTTCATTTAATACCCCTTTGTTCTTACCTTACACACAGGCCGCCCAAAAACCCCCAAAACTCTCTCTCTTTCAATTCATGTCAGTTACCTCCCATCAACTTCCACTAACTCCCTCTCTCATCATATCGACACAAATAAAACCAAAAGACCCTCCCAATTCACCTTTTCCAACCCACTCAAAAACCCTAACCAAACCTTTTCTCCCATATCTCACAAATCTTCACCCTCTTTTTGCCTAACAACGGTGCGTTGCAAGCGAGTAGAAGGTATCGTCTGGTAGTGGCCAACCCAAGCCCGTGCTCATAAAGAAGTTCTTAGACGACAAGGCCAATGAGCGATTCCAAGGTCTACAAGATCGGAAACTGCTACCAGAGCAAGGCTTCAAGTTCCCAACTAAAGGACAAATAGGGTTCGATAAGGATATCTTGGATGTCATCGCAAACCACAAATGGGCTACCTTTATTCCTCACCCTAACAACTTCTGCATACCCATTGTTGAAGAGTTCTATGCCAATCTTACCAGTCCTACACAGTCCGGTGTTTACGTGCGTGGAGATCAAATCAAGTTCACTACAGCCAAGATCAACAAGTTTTTTGGCTTGAAAAATTAGAGGACCACCACACACCTTTCACCGAGAACGCCGACCCACAAATTGTGAAGGAAGTGTTGGAAGACCTGTGCTTTGAAGGCACCAACTTGGACGCATCAAGCAAAGCAATAGAGCGTGCGTGATTAAAGCCAAAGGCAAAACTTTGGATCCACTTTGTCAAGAATAGGCTCACACCAACTTCTCACACGACAACGGTGAATATTCCAAGGCTCCTCCTCCTTCATTCTATTCTCAATGGTCGGTCCATTGACGTGGGGAAAATTATTGTGGATGAGGTATATGCATGCTTGAAAAGGAAGTCTAGTCTGCTCATCTTTCCCAACCTCATCACGGCCCTCTGTCGAGAGAAAGAAGTGTTCGAAGATCCCATTACTGATGCGGAAAACTCAGGAAAAGGTCCTATCACACCTGAAATGGTCCCCTCTATCAAAGGATACGATGAGAATGCTCCAGCAGAGACACTAGCTGGAGGAGCGAAAACATTTGCTGCAACAAGGATTTATGCATTAGTTGCCTCCACCAATCTTCTCCGAGAGGATGTGGACAAGATGCGTGAAGACCATGCCGTTTTCTATGAGTATGTTAAGGAGAGAGATGTTTTTATGAATGACTATTTCAAGGAGATCCTACCCCATATCAGCATAGACTTCCCAGCCTTTTCAGAATCTCTAAAGACCCACACGAAGGAACCTCCTCCCAGCACCCAGAAGACGCTAGTCCCTAACAAGAGCCCTACTACGACTCAACCTTCCTCATAGAACTAGGACACAGATGCTATAACAAGCCCATTACCCAAGAAAAGAAAGAGAACAACAAAACCTACCAAAGTTGCCCCAGCAAAGGAACCATTCGTTGAGCCTGTCAATCCCATGATAGTTGGATCAGAGGATGACGAGCCTGCACATTTTATGACAGCGCAGTCACCGACACAAACTCCAAGCGCTATCTCATCTACGAGAATAAGAAGCAAGCGCACTGCCGGTAGAGTCTGGAGTACACCAGCCAAGGGAAACAAATCTGACACAAGTTTCACAAACCAAGGAACCCCAGCTGAACAAGAACAGATCCCTCCACCGGAGCAAGACGAGGCTTACCCTCTGATTGCCTCATTTAAGTCATCCGGAGTCAATCACAAAGCCACGAAGACCACCACCACCAAGAAGTGAGGTACTTCTTAACATTGCATTGCATTTAGTTAGTTGCATAACATTTTATTTTGTTGCATTGAGGACACTACACTCTTTAAGTTTGGGGGTGTTAGTGCCCTTTAGTTAGTCATTTGCATTTCATTAATAGGTAGAAACAAAAAAATTGATATGGCATTTTGTTTAGCTCCATAATAGTTGTATGAATAAGTTAATAATACTCGATGATGAACAAATTTTCATGGCTATGGATTGATGTATGACTATTGAGCTTGGTAGAATTAATTCTAGGGCTTGATGCTTAATCTTTGTTTCGATACACGATTGTATGCTTTTTAGGTTTGAAAGTGTTAGAGAATTTTTTTTAGAACTTATGCTTATCTTTGTGAAATTGAACTGAATTGAGCTTATATAAAGAAAAAATGAAGTAGTAAAGGCTTAGATAATCTCCCTTGTGCCTAATAGAATATATCAAACTGTGAATAAATGCTACGACATATTTTAGAGGGACACTTCGATTTGTGTTGCATTGCTTGGAAATCAAACGTAAATAAATGGCAGCAACATCAAATGAGTAAATGAAAGTTGTCACGAGATGACTCTATCTACTAGCTCGGGGTGAGAGGTTTGCTCCCTACTCATCTAGAGTGAGGGATGGTAGTTGTGATGAGCTGACACCCCTCTTAAAAAACAGTTCACTTATGAGAGTAAAACTTTGAGCTAAAATAGTTCAACACTAGGACGAACTTAAGTTCTATTAAGAAATTTTTCTAGCACTGTTAAGCCTAAATTGTATGCAATCACGCACACACTAACAAAGGATCTCACCCTAAGAAATCATTCTTAAAATCTCAATTATGTCTTAAGTATTAAAGCCTTACTTTTCTGAGGGTTGAAATTTTGTCATAGCATCTACCTCGAGCTAAATTTTTGCCACAACATTTTCTTTGTTTCTTTCTATTCATTACTTGAGGACAAGCAATAGCTTAAGTTTGGGGGTGTGATGACTTGCCAAAATGCTTATATTTTACACATTTTTGCTTAATTATTTATTTGTTCTTGAGGTCATCTCATAGCATGTAGGTGTACTTAGAGCATATAGTTGCATGTATCTTTACTTGTTGGTGGTTTGGCTTTATTTCATGAGACTAGATGTTGCTTGAAGGGTATTTGCTGGTGTGGTGTTGTGCAGGTTGAAGCTGATGTGAAGCGGGGCAAGGAAGGAAAATGCTATAGCAAATTGGACAACAATTATGAGCGCAGAAAAAGACTAGTAATGTGCACACGCTGATAGCCCACATGTGCGAGCCCCCTTTTGTGTGATTGTGCCCCACATGCATAGGGAATATTCCCTAGACGCCAGAGAATTATTAGGGCACAAAACCCTAGAAGGCTCCACTATATAAAGGACACAAGACCCTCATTTATGAGAGAGCGTGAAAAGGTGACAAAAAGGCTAGGAAGAGAAAGCAAAGGTGGCTCTTTTCTTTTCTTCTTCCTCCGCTTAGTGTCCTTCATCGTAGAAGCTCCAAGGGTTTGACCTTGCTAACCTTGAGAGAGGCGGCAAGACTAGGGCGGTTCGTGGCGCTGCAAGTTCATCGCGGATTGGGAGTCTTCTCTTCCATTTCTGTTGCTTTAGCATTTATTGTATATCTGGAAAATGGGTAGTATGAACGAAAATGCTTCGGATGATATTTGACCAGCCATGAATTGATTTAGGTGGCTAGGGCTGTTTGGACGAACTATGTTTTAGTTTCTTTTATGACTGTTTATTTATCTCTTGCTCGTATCTATGATTTGTGTATGTTGTTAAATGCTTAGGGTTGTAAGAGCCTTCGAGAGTTGACCTTTCCTTAGGTGTGAGTTGAGGTTAGTGGTCGAGAGAGATTTCTTTAACCTGCATAGACAATGGAGTTGGATGCTGAGAGGCACAGCTCTAATCCACCTTAGAGATAAGTGTTGGGTTTCAACGACTAAGAAGGATAGAAATTTATTGGTAGGGGGAGTGATAGAGTTTACGCTGAGAGGTATTGTTGTAGTATTTTCTACACCCAGTTTCCTTGCTAGAGATAGTTAAGGAGCATCTTGAGTAAATCCCGCCAAGCATAGACTAAGTTAGAGAGGTAAATCCTAGTAGAGAGCTAAAACATAGGTTAACTAGGCAACCCAGCCAGTCATTCCCAAGTGAGTTTCGCACGCGTAAGAAAATCTGTTTGTCTACTGATTTCAGCATGCTATCTTTTATCATTATTTGCTACAACATTTATATCCCTGTTCTGATTTGCTACAACATTCATCACTCTGTCTTGATTTTCCACAACATTCTCCATTTTGAATTTTGTTACACTTGTGTGCTTAAACTTACCTTGAAACACCTCCAATCCATGTGGAGACGATACTCGCTTATCACTGTATTACTTGTTCGACGTGTATACTTGCACCATATTTGTGTATCATTTATAGTACATCACACGTGAAAGCAAAGGAAAACCATGAATATCTATGTGTGGAAAAGGAAAATTATCATTCGGATTGGCTTTATTCATGTCTCTATAGTCTACACACATGCCTACCTTCCCATCTTTCTTTGGTACAGAGACTATATTGGCCACCCATTATGGATACTGTGACACCGTAAGAAAACCATCATTAATCTGCTTCTGTACCTCTTCCTTTATCTTCAATACCATTTCCGATCTCAATCTTCTAAGCTTCTGCTGAACCGGTTTACATTTCGGCCTTATGGGCAGGTTGTGTACCACTATTTCAGTACTCAATCCTGACATGTCTTGATAAAACCAGGCGAAGACGTCTTTGAACTCTCGTAGCAGATCAATCAGCTTTTGCTTTTCCTTTTATGAGAATGTTGTTCATATCTTTACCTCTCTTCTGATTTCATCTATCCCCAAGTTGAGAACTTCCAACTCTTCTTTATGAGGTAAGATCTGCTTGTCTTCTTTTTCTACCAACCTTATTAATTCTTTAGGGATTTCACATTCCGTTTCATCTTCGACTTCATTGACTTCCATTAGACACACTGGCCGCTCAGAATCTATTCCAGGATTAGGTTTAGTATCATTCATGAAGTTGATAGTTAAAGACTTTGTCTCATTCTTAGTTACTAGAAGAAGGTCTTCGGCTATCCAATTATTAAGCATCTCGCCTGGGAAACACAGGCGGATCTTTTCCTGAAATTTTCCAATTCGAACTCCTTCAAAAATTCCTCCAATGAAGAACCCATCCAGATCATTGCCAAAGAATTCTTCTTCATCTAACTTTGCAGTTTCTTGATTAAATTCTTGAAGATGCTTCTCGACATTTGCAAACCCCCGCGACTTGAAAATCTTCGTCATATCAAAGGAGGCTACTAGTCTAGAAGGAACATCAATTCCCGGTAAGTGAGCCTTCCTCTGCTCTTCTCTTTTCTTCAATTCTCACAGCCGATCTTGTACACTTGGCTTGAATCCCAACCCGAAATGGTCCTGCTTCATGATGACAGGCCTCAGACGTAAGCACCCTTGCAAGTGCTTTCCTATTCCCTTTCGAATCTTCGCGCCCCTTCCTAGTGTCTCTCGCACAGTCATTTTAGTGCAATTCGATAACCTTGATCGCGGGAACGGCTTGCCCTCAGTGACGAAGGTTGTATTCACGAATTCTAAGTCTCGAAAAGAGCACTCGAGGGTGTTTTCATCTGCTTGGATAAACGGGATGTTAGTGGTTATTGAGGCAATAATGTCTTCCTCTGCACCAACACTGACCAACTTCCCTTCTATAACAAATTTGACTTTTTGGTGTAAGGAGGATGGGACTACTTCAGCTGAGTGAATTCAGAGACTGCCCAACAAACAATTGTATGTAGGCTTAATATCCATTACCATAAAATCTATATTGTAAACTGTCGGCCCAATCAACAACGATACTTCAATCTTCCCCAACACATCTCGAGTTGTTCCATCAAAGGCCCTTAGAGTGTTCAAGTATGCCTTCATGTGAAAGTCATCAATGGGCAACCTTTGCAGAGTTGCCATTGGCATAACATTCAGAGCCGACCCGTTATCTATTAAGACTCCTGGCAATACATGTCCTTTTTAATGTGTGGTAATGTTCAAAGCTTTTACCGACCTAATTTCTCCTTCGAAAATTTCATCATCAGTGAATGTGATGTAGTTGTCAGCAGTGATATGGTTCATAATTCTGTCCAATTTGTCCACAGATATATCATTTGGTACAAATGGATGATTTAGCATGCTCTTTAAAGCATTACGGTGCCCTTCAGAGCTTAATAGTAACTCCAAGATAGAAATCCTTGCTTGTTGTTTCTTTAACTGCTCAACTATGTTGTATTCATCGTGTTTCTAAAACTTTGAAAACTCTTATGCTTGTTCTTCTGTTACCGGCTCATTTATCTTTGGAGCAGGATCCTTTCCAAAAATCTTTTCTGGCACTACCGCGGCCTTTCCTTTAACCTTCTATACTTCTTTAAGTTCTTCTAGAAAAGAATATCATTTACCACTACAAGTAAAGTGTCCCACCTCATTTACTGCCTCCGTATCAGGCTGCTTATCCTTATTTTCTTTCAACTCATCTTTCGTTTCACTAGTCGACTTCGTTTCCTCTTGCGGTTTTTCTTTTTCTAGTGTGGTCACATTGGCTGCATAATTCTAGGGAACTTTATGGGTACTTTTGAATGATAACGGTGCAGGAGACGAGATCACAACCGTTGAAGTTACCGCCGGTTTTGCACTCGACGAATCCTTAGCCTTAGGTCTAACAGAGACAACCAAAGGCTTATGGACTCCATATTTAACTTCAGGGTACTCAGAGGTGCATACCTCGACCTCTTTTCTCATTCTAGCTTTCTCAAAGAATTCAATTTCCTTATTATCCATCATCTTCTGGATCAAGCTTCTGAACTCTTGACAATATTGAATCTCGTGACCACATTCTTGATGGTACTCACAATACATCCCATATTGTATCTCCATTTCCGCCTTCATGCCTATTTCGATCATCTTGGTGTTGTACAATTGTTCAAACACCCATTTTAGTGAAGATCTAATTTCTAAAACCTCAGTCTTCAACCGTTTCACTTCGTCATCTTCTACTATAGCATTCACCCCTTGCTCACCATGACTCGGCAAAGGGTTCGTTGTAATGCTCGGCTCGTCAAACTTTAAAATCTCAGTGTTGATCAAATTATGTACCACCTTCTTGAATGTCGTGCATGTATCAATCGAATGCCCCAGTATCCCAGCATGAAATTTGCAATGGACATCAGATTTGTACCATAGAGGGTAAGGAGGCTGCAGGGGCATCAAATGATATGGCCTCACTAAATCTGCCTCATACAACTGGGGATACAATTCAACATATGTAATCGGAATAGGTGTAAAATTCATCATGTCTTTTCTCGGCCCATGCGAGTCTTTCTTGTTCGAATTCTATGAGTTTCCCGCTGCAGTTCCAGGTGAAGTAATGGTCACATTCTTCGGAGCCTCGTATGCACTTGTATTGTTCACTTCATTATCCTTCCTCTTATTATTCCTCCGAGAGCTCTCTCCACTCTTAACCTGACCACTTTTGATTGCAGCTTCTATCATTTTTCCAGTTATCACAATATCAACAAAATTCTGAGTAGCATTACAGATCAGCTTTTCGAAAAATGACCCTCTCAAAGTTTGAACAAACATGTGAGAAACCTCACTTTCCATCAGTGGAGGTTGCACTTAAGCTACGGCATCTCTCCATCTTTGAGCATATTGCTGGAGCGTTTCATCACTTTTCTGCTCCATGCCTTGTAGCATAACTCGACTAGGGACCATTTTTGTCACATATTTGTAATGTTCTACAAAGGCCCCTGAAAGATCCTTCCATGATCGAATGTTCACGCGGTTCAACTATGTGTACCATTGGGCCACTGAACCGGTTAAGCTATCTTGTAAGCAGTGTATCAGCAACTTCTCATCTTTCAAGTGAGCATCCATTTTCCGACAGTACATTGTGAGGTAGGCCATTGAACAAGTAGTCTCGTCATACTTTTCAAAATCTGGGGCTTTAAATTTCGAAGGTAGTATCAAATCAGCCACTAAACTCATTTCAGCAACACCTGGTCCCACCTCATTTGCTTTTTGTAACTCCAGCAAACGGTCTTCTAAGGCTTTGCAGCGCTCCTCGTACATCCTTTCAATTTAGCACGAATCTTTTCTATCTCATTCAAAGTATTTAGATCGGGGACCTCTTTGCCACTTCTAAAATTTGCTCTAACATGCACTAGGTAATTGCACGTCGCCCCTGCCAGGTTGATGTGGACCTTCTTCGCAGGATGAGGTTTTTCGGGCTGCATTCTGATGTGAGATGTAGTTTTAGCTTGGTCATTCATGTCGTTCGAAGTACCTTCAAGCATTTTAACTTTTCCAGACTCTTTTGCTCCTAACAAAGCGGTCAGCTAACTGATAATCTTTGTCTGTGTCTGGGCAAAATGGTCTTTGATAGATTGATCATTCTATCAAACTCGTTCTGTATCTACACCCGATCATTCTCCAGACTGGCAATTCTATCTTCAACAACCATGGCTTTAGAGTGCAGGCGAGTTCCGTATGAATGTGGTATGATTGCGACTTAAAGCAAGCTACCATTAAACCTTTCCTTTATTAAATTCCTTATTTTGCAATATATTATGAAGTTTTAAATGTTTGGATGCATGAATGTATGCATGAATGGATGAATGCAAAAAGAAGGCATCGAATTTAGAAACTAGTCTTTTAGAAACATCCATTCGTTTGAAAGTTCAGTTACAAAGAAAAGTTTTAATAAGTTCCCTAATCCCCAAGTTGACCAACTCATGTAGTAGGCGAGTGATAACTTCTCCGTGTTCCTGCTAAACGTTGGGTTGCTCCAACACTCATAGCTTGCCTTGACAATATCTGGACGTATGAGGCAACACTCCTGACCTGTCTCTTAAAACTCACCAATTCATCATTCTAGCTTTGAACCATGCGTCGTGTCGCTTCGTATTTGTCTTTCCATGCTCCACTCTCCACATATAGTGCGCCTTCATAACCTACAAGTTTTCCTTCAAATCATGTACAACATTTTCTAGCTCTGTTACCTTTTTATGTAGTCCTTCCTTCTCCATTTCCATCTGAACTTTGTCCTCATTGTGGTACTTTGTGATTAGTTGCTCTAGCTGCGTTACTTATCTTGTTAGATCAAAGTTCCTAGCTTGTTCCTCTTCCAGCTTCTTTTTTGCTTTACTGCTCGACTCTTTGTTTGCCCGCGATTTCTTATCATACATCTTTTTACAATCATCTATGTCCTTGGTCATTGCATCCAGTTTCTTTGACAAGCTCTTCGCTACTTTGCTCGTTTCTTCTTTTTCCTTTGCCTTATAATCATTGTGTAATTCTTGCAGCTCCTTCAGATCGCGACTAATCTTTTCATTCTGTTTCATCAGCTCTTTTTCCTTTCCCTCATACATGCTTACCTGCAGCTTCGCCATAGTCAGCTCTTTAGTAAGATAGTTGATTCCTTTTTTCAAATCCAACTCACGGTCATGTTTGAGCTTCTCTAAAGCCGAGGGTGCTTCCTTAGCAGTCTGAGTGGAGGAACTAGCATTTAATGGCCTTCCTTGAAATATGTTTTCGTTGACCCTTTGTGCTCTTCATTCATTGTATCGCGCCATCAATTCCAAATCTTGATATGGCTGGACTCTTCTTGGAGTTTCCCACGCTTTTGCAGTCTGAACTAGTCAACCTTTGTAGTCATTCCTACAGTAGCTGATATGAATTGTCTTGATCCAAACTGCCTAGATACTAACAATGGGCAGTAGGTTGTTCCACCCTAAATTCCCGGCAATGGGACCCAATCTCTGTTTCTGAACCTGTATAAGAAAGTTATTTCTCTATTCAACCATGGAGCTTTCCACACCACATCGATATCTTTCAAGTCCTTGAAATATTCTTCCTAGTGTCTTTCACTCTTTTCTCTAGAGGATAGCTAGCTATGTGTTCTTCTATCGGTGAGTACGTGTCGAGGTACCTGATTCCCTTGTAGGGTGTATCCCACCTGTGACCTCTAAACTAGATTTCCAACAATTGAGCGCATCCCAAAACATTCCTTCTCCCGATTTCTTACAAGCAGTCAATGATCTATAGGTTTCTGTCAAAATGGAAGGCACTAGGTTGACTCCTTTCTCTAATCATTCAAATAGTCCCATAGTTGACGGATCGATATGCTCTTGAGTCCTTGAAAATAAGATCAACCCGTAAATACACAAAGTGAATAGGCTCCTCATTCTGGCTGGTTCATCATTTCTTACAAATACCAATTCTTTAAGGTTTCTCTAGTTAATTCGATGTCTATCTTCGTTTTGATCAGTGGTGCCATTACTAGCCATTTTTCTTTCCAACCATTCTTTTGTCTTTCCTGTTAATGATATTAATTTCTTGGTGAAGCTTGTATTGTTAATGGGTTTGGTATAAATCTTGTCACTTTAAATTCTTGGACAGTTAATCAGTATCTCATATTCTTCTAGTGTAGGCGTCATGTCCATTTGTCCGAAGGTAAAACAATTGTATGCTGGGTTCCAGAACTATGCCATGGCTCTAAGCAAATCTTGATCAACCTTTACACTTAATAGCAAGTTGTGTCTCCAAATTCTTTCCTAAACTGTTCCTTTATTTCATTATCCTACTGATCCCATATTTCTTTTAATTCTGGTAAACATGTATTCTGATTAGTGTTTATTTTTACATAACCCTTCATCTTGGACACTTCACTTTTACCGAGACTGGCCTCCTTCTCGTGTTGAGTTTGATAGGACCAAGTCCAGAATGCCATATTATCTTCTCCTATCTTGAACTCTCAAGATATATCGAACACTTCCAAATTGACTGACTCCCAATTTGATGCCAAAACAAATGCAATTTATGACAAGATTAAAACAAAGCAAACAAAACAAAAAACTCGTGTTAGTACTGTGAATTAATATGAAAAGCAAGTAAAAAATTATTAATTCAGAGAAATACATAATATGTAGCAAAGAAAATAACCAGAGAAATGTATTGAAACGGACAACAACTGTCCTAGGTTCCTGTCTGGCTCTAGCGCGGTAGGTTTCTAAAAACAGAAAGTGGGCTTTGTTCTAGACTCTTGGTTCTCGAACTGTCGTTACCGTCTATTGCGACAGTAAGACATCAATTCGGTAGTATAGGTCCCTTATAACGGAGGCGTTGGTCCCACGACGCATAAGGTTAGTATACCGGAAGAAGACAAAAATCCGAACTCGGAGCTGGAGAGCATCACGTCGGATATTGTCTTTCTCCCACTTAAGGGTGAAAAACCCAGGTCGAGGGTTTATGCATGAATGACAAATATATCATACACAAAAGCTACCCCCATTTTTCCTAAAAATTCATACAACGATTCTTTAGAAAAAATTAAATTCAAATTAATATTCGAAATGCCAAAATGCTACGTGGAATTAATTAATAGGCTCGACTCTCAATTTTGTCCCCAGCGGAGTCGCCAAGCTGTCGCGACCGTTTTTTAAAATCATTTGAGAAAAAAAAGCCTGACGATTAGGGTTTTGGAAATCAAGAATTTTCATTTTAATTCGATTTTGAAATTAGGGCCTTTTCCATTTTAATTCAAATTTCCTTTATTATTTTAAAAATCGTTTTGGAGTCGCCACCGATCACTTTGGTGAACCGGACATCATAAAATCGGACCAGAGATTCTTTTGATAAAGTTTGGGCTCGGAAATCGGTTACGTGTAGGGAAGAGTTGGCACCCCTACAACGCCCTTTATCGGTACCTCATTCATTCCACGTGGCATTTTAGCATTTCGAACATTAATCTGAATTTAATTAAATCTTTTAATTGTTAAATAGATTCCATTTCTAATGAGGATATCCTTTTGTAATAAAATACATTTTTGATGAATAAAAGTTTGAAACATCCAAATACATTAGGACACTTCAATTTATATTCAAAATGTATCTCAACACAAAAGGTTTAATGCATGTCCAATTATTCTGTTGTCCATTTTAAGTAAGACCTAATTAGGGCTCCATTAATTAATTAATTAATTTTCTATAAATATTATTAATTTTTGGGCTTTTATGGTAACACCCAAAGAATTGGACACTACACATATTAGGCCCAAAAGTAACAATATTCCTTGCTTTAGTGTCAATAATTATTTAATCCTATTCTTAATTTTATTTAAACTAATTATAGGTGATTTCCATTTTCTATGTTTAAATGAAACATTGAATCTCTTACTTAAATATTCCATTGATCAACATCACATTACAATGTGATACTAATAAACTTAGAATATTTAAGCCTTATTCGATAATTCATTTATTTGTCTACAATGTCCTATCATATTAGCTTAATTGGATTTAATTAGAGAATCTAATCTTAAAAAGGCTTTAATACTACTTTACTAAGTGTATTGAATTCTCCTAATCATGCATATTACATGGTTATTTAAAAGCATGCAACATACAAACAATTTAAAGCACTTAAATAAATTAAACTGAAAATAAATAGGGACTAAATTGATGTGTTATTAAAATATAAGAGCCAAATCATACAACATTAGTGACTAAATTCAAAGGGGGACTAAATTGGGAGCCCAAAACTAATTTTCTTAAAAAACAACCTAAACCCATTTAAACCTGGCCCAAAAACCACAAGCCCAAACTCAACCGGATCACGAACCCGTATCCAAAGCCGCTCTAAAGAGCGCAGATCCTACCCTCAACCCGGCACCAAAACGGTGTCGTATTGACTCACCCATAAAGGGGCATTACCGGGTCGACTCAACTATTTCCTGAAACTACTCTCTCTATCTCCTCACTTCCTCTCTCTCCAAATCCTCTTGACACGAACACTTTGAACCCAGAAAACCCTCTCATTTTCAATCAAAACCCCACATTCATCTTCAAATTTATCCAAGTTCTTCATTTTTTCCGTGTTCAATCCTCAAAAACACTTAACACCTTTCTTTTCCTTGTTATTTCAGATCAAAACTCATTTTCCATCACTCGTTCTTACCCAATTCTTCATTTTTCACCCTTTGATCCAACTCTAACACCTAATCCACTCTAACACATGTTTTCCTTCGATCAAAACCCAAATTTTCTCAAGAACACGAACCATATTTCCAAATATTTTCCATTTGATCTTCGTCTGACTCCAAAACCCTAGCCTGACATGTTTCTCGGTCGTCGAAGGTAACGTCGGTCACTGACCGTCATCTCCGATTATACCTAACCTTTCTCCGGTGACCGGAACCTCTCTAATCATCTTCTCCAGCCAATCTGAACTTTCAGATCGTCTTTTTCGGTTGACCAACAACTCTGGCCACCGTGCTCCGCCATTGGAGCGATTTTCGGCCACCGTCAGCCGCCGTGCCAAAACCCTAAAAGCTCCATTTTTCTCGCTTTTCACTCCTAAACCTAGATTCGCTACCCGTTTCATCAGAAACACCCTGCTTCCCCGCCTAAACTACCTACTCGAAACTAAATCTCATCCTCTCTCTAACATTTCAACTCCAGCTGAACCTAACTCTCCTCTCTCGGACTCCGGTGACGCGTGAAGGTGACAACAAATGCAAGATACGAATCTGAAACCTTAAAGCTCAATAGATTTAGGTTTTATATTTTGCTTTTACTACTATTTTTCTTAATTTCGAAGCTTAAATCTGATTTACTTTGTGTTTCAGTGCAGGAAAATGAAAGAATGAAGGAAATGCTACCTTTCTATGGTGATGGTCGAGCTCACACGACGTTCTTCGGCCACGTCCGATCGACTTTCGTGTAACTCTTCAACTCTTTTTCTCTCTCTCAATTAAAGCCAGTAATAATTGCACAATCATTGCCTAATTATTGTTTCTCTCTCTATTTATACTTGAGTGCGGTGCGACGCCATCGCTGACATCAGTAGAGACAACTGGATCTAGCTAAAAGGGGTAATCCGCGTGAAAACGGGATGGACGAATGGAAGGATGACACATATCTATTGGGTTTCGGTTTTGGGCGGGAATTAAAAGCACAAATGGGCCTTTTGTGTTTCTTTACCCGGTAGAAAGCAACTGTAATGGGCTTTTAAAAATGTATTTTGTGCTTTTAATACAATTTGGGTTTTGTATGGTAAAAGTGGACTCTAATAATATGTATTTTGGACTTTGAGACTTATTTTATTTATTTGTATTGGATTTATTTATTGTATTTAGGGAAAACTACATTGGTGGTCCCCAAACTATTATTGTCTTCCTATTTTGGTCCCCAAACTATGTTTTTCGGCAAAATTGTCCCTTCTGTTACATAGTTCTCCTGTTTTGGTCCCCGACGTTAAATAGTTAACGATTTTGCTGACGTGGCATTTTTTTAAGAGGGGAGAGAAATGATTAAAAAATATTTAAAAAATATCACATCAGCAAAACAGTTAGCTATTTAACGTCGGGGGACCAAAACAGGAGAACTATGTAACAGAAGGGACGATTTTGCCGAAAAACATAGTATAGGGGCCAAAATAGGAAAACGATAATAGTTTGGGGACCACTGGTGTAGTTTTCCCTTGTATTTATTTATTTTGGTTTTATTTATATCAAATTATATATATACGGGTACCCAGAAAATAAACATGTTTAAATGAGTTTTTGAATGATTAATTTATTAAATGAGTTTATATGAGTATATACAAATTTAGTCATGAAAAATATTAAAAACTTGTTTATAATAATTTATTTTAGTTGATAAATATTAAAATATTAAAATGTATTATTCATAAACAGTTCATAATGTTCATTTAATGAAAAATATTAAAATCTTGCTTAAATCTTGTTTTATAAACGAAAAATATATTATTCATAACCTGTTCATATAAGGCTTTGAACAATTACGACGGCAAGTAAAATAAAATAAGGGTAAACAACACTATTAGTCACTAAACTATTTACATTTTTAATTTTGGTCATCAAACTATTTTTTGGTAAAATTGTTACTAACATGACGTTGTTTTTCAATTTTCATCATCGGCCATTAAAAATTAATGGCGGGCGTGTATTTTTTACTACGTCATTTTCTCTCTCTCCTCTGTGTGTTACTTTTTAGGCTAAACAACATCATTAGCCACTAAACTATTCTCGTTTTCTACTTTGGTTACCAAACTATTTTTTTTGAAAAAATCATCACTAACGTTACATTCTTTTTCTATTTTGCTTATCGGTCGTTAAAAATTAAATTTCTCAAAAAGATAAGGAGAAATCAAACGCTAAATCTCATGAAATGAGGTCCAACCACTAAGACAACCCTTAAATTTTTTATAATTTTACCAAAAAGTTATATTTAAGTTATACTCTTAGTGGAATAAAACTAAAGAAAAACAAAAGTATACAAGTGGATAATAAGAGAATCATACCTGATACCTCTATATAATATTTCCAAGTACCTAACCACTCAGTCAAATACAAAATTTGTTATATTTTCACCAAAACTTATATTTAATTTAACTATTGAATCAAACTATGCAATCCATACATATTTAATCAAACTAATATTTATCTTAAATCGTGATTAAAATCGAAAGACAGCTTATATATATTTTCCCACTTCATTTGGGAATAAAATAAACTAATTAAATAACTATTTATTTATATTTATAAAATTAATATTAAATCATTCAAAAATTAAATATATAATATTTTTAAAGATATGATATAAATTTTATATTACTTAAAAATAACTATTTAGAATTAAATTTATTATTTTATTTTTTAAATAGTATTTAATTGGTTGGCATATATGTTGGATTTAAATATATATTAGATAACTAATCGGTTAAGTTAAATATAAGTTTTGGTGAAAATATAATAATTTTGGTGATTGGCTTTGTGGTTGGGAACTTGGATTTTTTTTATAGAGGTCGCAAGTTTAATTCTCACATTACCTAATTATACACATCTATTTTCTTTGGTTTTATTTTCCTAAGAGTATAACTTAAATATAAATTTTCGGTTTGCTCATTGGTTAAGGACTTAGACATTTTTGCATGAGGCCTAGGGTTCAAACCATTCTCTATTCTTTTAAAAAAAATTAATTTTTAATGTTTAGTGGCCAAAATAGAAAAATTCACAACGTCAGTGACGATTTTTTACAAGTGTGTAAAAGTACTATTTTTCTTACCCCTTTTTCTCATATTATTGTTATACTTAGGCTCATTTTAGTTTCATTTGTATTCATTCATGCATAGTTTCGTAGTTTCCTTAGTTATTGAGCTTGGTATCATATTTTGTTGGTTTTGTGGAATATTCGCTGCTGGTGTGCTCTATTTTGTGTAAGATTGTATTTTCGTGGCAATTCAGAAGAATACTGAAGGGCTTGCCGAGCTTATTGTCGAGTGGTTGACAAGGCAAGTCGAAAATAAATGCAGAATTTTTCAAGATTCATCATGATCGCATAAGATAAAGCCTGGAATCAATTAATGAGCTGTTGAAGATGAAGTTGAGAGAATCTTGGCACCATTAATCCTAATTTGTTTCCTCATAAATGGGATGATATGCAATTAAAGATAGGAAATAAAGCTTGAGTTATTTCCATATCTTTAGATAAGGAAATAAAGCTTGAATTATTTTCATATCCTTAGATAAGGAAATAAAGCCTAGAGTATCTCCTCAAGAAAAAAGAATAAATCAAATCTCCTTAAAAACTCATGGAGTTTTCCTCACCTATTTAAGGAGATCGCATCAACAAACAAGAGGGGAGTCGGTTGAGAGAGGGGGGCTGATCCCACCTTCATCTTCTTCATGCGATCCATGGCTGGAAATTTTTTTCTTTGTATTTCTTTCGAATCCAGTCATGAATTGATGAAAGTTGGCCTGAGTTATTTGGGTTTGTGGTTTAGATTAACAATTGGATGTTTAGGTTTTTATTGCAATTTAATTCAAAGTTTGTTCATTCTTGGTTTTTCTATTTTTATCATGAGAGGATCTTGAGTGTTATCCATTTATCTAGACTCAAAAGATAAATTCAAGAAACGAATGAGCATGATCTTCATTCGAACGATTGTTGGTGAAGATTAATCCACCTTAAAAATAAGGATTGGATTTCAACGGCTAAGAGGAGCGTAGATCAGTTGTTGATCACTCAAGGTTCACGCAGGGATGTATCACCAAGGCATACTCAAACAACTATTTCTTCTATTAGAGATAAAAAGAAGACATTGAAGAATGCTTCGTCGAGCTTTGAAGGAAAAAACCCAGTTGCCACAGAAATAGTTTTTGGCAATTAGTGTTAGTTGTTTTTGTTATTGCATTTTTTTCTCTTATTATTTTTAATAGATTTTCTTTTTGTTTGTTTTATCAAAAAAATTCAAGTGCACTATAAAGTTAAGGGACATCAACATGTAGGGAAATAGAAGTCGATATGTTTGAGAGTTAATGTGGGAAGATATGAATCAATCCAATCAAGAATTTCTCACACTTACCGATGATTACCTATACCAGCCGATAAAAGCCCAAAAAGCCCAAACCGTGGAAAACTCTTGTACTTGTTATGGAGAACATTATGTGTTTGAAAATCGCCCTTACAATTTTGATGCATTTGGCTACATGAGGACCCTAGATGGAACCAACCGTAAAAGGCTTCATGGTATAGTAAAAAAGCTCATTTTTTTTACCATGATAGTTTTGTCGCAGCAACAGATATGCCATGGCAATGTAGTCCTCGTCAAGAGCATTCAAACTCCCTGGAGGAAACATTTTAAGCTTTTCTGGATGAAAGGATAGCCAGGATGGATGTAATCTTGAAAGAAGCGGAAGATCGATCGAGGAGATTAATATATTTCAAGGATAACATGCACTAACAATTCATTCTTAGGGATACTAACGTCCCAAGGCAAGAGGACAAGGAGCAATGCAAAGAGATCTCCGCGATGTGTGGGGAAAACTAGAACCTCCAAGTCAAGAGCATACCAATGAGAAAGATTGTCCAACACATGATGAGCCTATGCAACAAATTGCCAAGACAAAGATTGAGGAGCCTAAACAGAGCAATGCCACGACAATTGTTGCGTGTAAATAGTGCTCTGCAATTTGTGCAAGTATACACGACGTAAGTAATATAGGGATAAGTATGTGAGTATCATCTCCACAGGGATTGGTACTCAACCTTCGGTTCTACTCTCTTGCACTGCAAAATAAATAAAGTAAAAACACAATTTAGTTAGGTGAATTGAGATAATCTAAAGATAACTAAACTAAGAAAATACAATAAATAAAATAAAGGAGTGATCAAGATGAGAAGATGGGTCGGATTAGATTGTGTCATAGTGTGGAATCCTCTTGACTTCGTTTCTGTCTTGCATGCAACAACGCACTACTGCCGTGGTAGTGACCTAAATCCATGTCGCGGCCGCAGTGGCTGAATTCCTGCCGTGATAATCCCTTGCTCGTGGGCAGATGCAATTAAGTCTCGGCAAAGCTTCCTTGGGTGGTTCTGCCTTATCCCTAACAATGAAATGTTGGTTGATGGCTAAACTATGATTATACCTCCCAAAGTGAATCCAAGGCAAACACCAACTGTTCACACACTTCTTTTAGCCGCTGAAACTCTAACCTATCCCTAGGTCTAGTTAGTTAACACCACGTAGGGCGAAAACCATACTTATTCTGTTCGTGAGCTCAACTCTCCTGATATTGAACAAATGGATGATCTCACAAACCCTCTCCCGAGTAGAATGCAAAAATAATTATAGCCAAAATAACCAAACCTTAAATTTTATTGCATTAAGAACAAAAACTAAGTACAAGAGTTTTCACACAACTACTAAACAAACTAATCTTAACCCTAAGAAAATTAGAACATAATTAAACTAATCCTAAGCTCAATCTCTCTTCTCTCTTATGTGTCAATGATGTTCTCTCTCTGGCCGCAAGCTTTTATATAGATGAAGGTGTAGGCACGAATCCTTTTTGGAGAGGAGGTTAAGTTGGACTTGGATTAGACTTTATTAAAGAGGTAAATCTCTTTAATTTATTACATTATACCCTTTTGTCAAAGAGTACAACTTTATACTTCCTTCCACGTTTTCCTCCTCTTCTCAAGGTCCAACTACCACGCAAAGTGTGTAGAAAAATCTAGCATTAAAGGCTCTACAAGTCGGTTACCACTTTGCTCATTTTTCCTTCTGGCGAAATGCTGCTGCGGCATGGCTTTTGCTGCCTCAGCATCGGTCTGCTCTGCTCAACAAGGCTTCCTCAGCTTCCCTCAGTAGAAGCTGTCATGTGGCTTGGCTCGATCTGGGTTTGTTGTCTGCTAATTCTGCCTCATCTTCCCTCCTGCTTTTTGTGCTGCGTCAGCATCCTCCTTCTCCAGCACTGGTCATCCTGCAAGAATACCAATCATGCATTAAACAATAACTTTTTCATATAGTAAACAAAATATAAATCTCAAAAGCATAACTGATAAAATCTATGCCTGAAAGGCTATAATGCAGCTTAAACGGGTGTAGGTTGAGTGATAATTGCCATTTAAAAGAGGTCAAAATCTAGGACTTTTGGGCACTTATCACACCCCTAAACTCGAACTATAGCTTGTCCTCAAGCAATACAAACCATCAAAAAGCCAAACCTTAGTTTTTATAAACTGTCTCTTTGGTCTTACTTTTCCTCCTCTCTCCAATCTATGGCGAAGAACGCTTTGGCCCTTAAATCTTTGGATGCCCTAAGAATTCCCTGGAATTAAAATATAAGATTTGTGAGTGTGTTCATGCATTGTGAACAAGATGATTACAAGGATTCTAAGTAAACATTTAAGCATTAACTAACTTAACTTGGGTAGTAATTTTTTTGCAAGCAAGCTAACCAAATAGAGCCAATTTCGGGCACCTCTAGTGATTAGCCTAAAGTTGGTTTCAGGCACCTCTAGGGCTTCCTTAAGCTAGAGCTAGTGGTGGGCACCTCTTTCTAAGCTAGTCTATGTCCTAAGTGTACTAGAATTCCTTAAATCATGCAAGTCACAAAGGTGTTTAAAGTTCTAATCTCATAGTGTGATCCTAAGTTATCTTCTTTTAAGCATCCTAAAAGTAAAGGCTCTAAACAATTCTAAACAATGGTAAGAAGAGAGAGATCTATTTCCAAGTAAGAAGATTTAACTAAAACTAAACTAAGGCAATTGATAGGAAGTATTGTCACGGCATAAGCAAAATTCAGTTAAGGCAGTGCAATTAAAAAATTTTGACAAGTAAAAGATCAAAACAACATGGCAATTATATTATACTATCGCGGCATGGCAGTGCCTTGGCCTTTCAACTTACACCCCCAAACTCGAACCAAGCATTTCCCTCAATGCTTACATTTTATACATAAGATGGAAAAAATTAAATAACAAAAATATGAGGACAGATTAGATAAGCAGCAAAAATTGAAGAGGAATTTAAATGAATTTAGAGGTGGCAGAATCTTCTTCTTCTTCACTGTCAGACTCTAAAACTAGCCTCTTCGTTGGCTTAGAAGTTGCTCGCTTGATTCGTTTGGACTCTCTGGGTGGTTGGACGCGTGATGGTGGGGTGGGCTTTGCTACCGGGGCATCCACCTCTTCAAGGAAGTCAAGATCGACGTTGTCCATGTTCTGTCCCTTGCGGTTGAGCAAGTCAAACACCTGACTAACAGAGTGGTCACTTTTAGAGGTGGTGTGGGGTATGGATCCAGCCAGTGTGTCTAGGCTAGCCTTGTGCTTGCCTCTCCTTGTTGCGGCAGAAAGTGTATCGGAGGCTGAAACGGGCTATGTTTGGTGGTGTCTGGCAGTAGTGGCGGCATGGGTCTCTTGGGATCTTTGCTGAGGTGCGGCGGCGGTAGAGAAGACGGTGGTAGGGAAGATGGGGAATTGGACCATTGGATCAGGGAACCTCCTTTGGATCCACTATGTTGTTTCACTGTGGAAGTCTATTGTATATGCCATAAAAAACTGATGGCGTTGGTCCATTGCCTCTTGCTTGTTCAGAATCTGTTGGAGGTCTGCGGTGGCAGGGGCTTGGGGCTGAGGTGTCACCAGGACAGATGATGAGGTTGCTGCCCCGGCAAAGCTCTACATTGGTGTGGCATGCAGAGGCTCGGCATCCAATATCTCCATTATTCTATGGAAGGTCACCTTGTCCCATCCTGGTCTTTCTTTTGTGAGTTCATCTGTTCTGTCAACTGGGACTTCATTCTTCGTGCAGAGGTCGGTGATGAGTGACGGGAAATAGAGCGGCCCCTTCTCCTTCACCGCGCATTTGTAGATTTCCTGCACAATTAAATTGCCAACATTAATTTGACGATTTTGAATAATAGAGTGGTTAAGGGCAAGCCTGGGCCGATCAATGACTGTGATGTGGGATGTCGGCAGGAGGCGGTGGTGGATGAACTTATTCCACAATTTGGCTTCTGGCCTGAGATATTTCCGCTGCACCGAACCTTTGTATGATCTGGCCTCCCATGGTGTGCCGGTGAAGCAAAGCTCCTCCCTTATGTGCAGGAAATCGTCTTCATCTAGGGCCTCCAAAACCTCGGCATGCTCATCTCTTTCAATGCGCAGGCTGTAAAACATGTTGATTGTGTCGGCATCGATGCGTATAGATTTTCCTCTCACATGCACGAATAGTGCATCGGCACTTGGCCTATGAGCATATAACTCTCGTACGATCGTGAGATTGACCTGGGCCGGCTGGAGGCAGAAAGCTTGCCACTTCTAGTGTATGATCTTGTTGAAAAGAAAGGGCTCGATGCCGTAATTTTGTTTGCTAGAGGCATGGAACCCTTGATCTTCCCAAACCTGCCACGAGATGTAGTGCATTTTGAATCGTTCTTCCACTGGTGCCGGTGCGAAGCGAGTACAGGCTGGTGTCACGGCAACGCTGGAAGATGCTCCTCTAGTTTCCATCTGAATTGTATAAGAGCAGTGAGCGTAATTAAGAGAGAGTAAAAAGAATTGAGAGTATAATTGAGCGTGAATAACTGTGAGATTCAAGAAAGCAAAAGAAAGTAGGAAGTAAAAACAAAGGAGAATAATGTCCCTTTTATATAGTCTTGGCACATTGTGCCTTTGGAGCACAGTTTGCGGCCGCGGTGCAACTAGCCGTTGTAGCCCATTGCGATTTCTGCTCGTTGGAAAACTAGTCGTTGCGGCTCTAGCAGCGCATTGGGCGTCTAGTGCCGCGGCAGCTAACGGTCACTTCTCTTAGCCGATGGTTCCTCCCTTCTTTCTTTCTTGATCTCCCTTCTAAAAAATAAGAAACGAAAAAAAAATATTCTGAAAAAATGCAATAAATAAATATAGATAAATAAAAATAAAAATTTATTCTAAAAAAATTGAACCTAAAAATAAAAACAAAAATAAAAATTAAGTAAAGAGAGAAAAGATTAGTGCACTAAAAGAGTGCACTTGGATGCATCCCAAGTGTATACTTCCTTATCCCCCATAACATGAGCTCCTGTATGTGGTAACAACCTTTATCCATGTTCTCCCCTTTGTATCTCGAGGCATGTGTCCTGGCATGGTCTAATATGTTTCCCGCGGCATTCTACCACTTCATTGCTGGGGCCTTTTTGTTCTTTTTGGTTGAGTGGCCTGGAGTGCCTGACAAGTTGTTGTATCATTGACATGTTTTCTATTGTTTAGGACATGAATTGTAACATGCTCATCATTAATCCTCATTGTCAGCTCTCCTTTCTCCACGTCGATTACAGTCCTCCCAATTGCGAGGAATGGTCGTCCAAGTATCAACAGAGCTCTTTCATCTACATTGCAATCTAAGATGAGGAAATCAGTAGGGAAAATAAACTTATTCACTTTTACTAGGATATCTTCGATTTTCCCTTCCAGATGCACATGTAATCCGTCTGCAAGATGTAGCATCACTATGGTCGGTTGTGCCGTCCCAATCCCCAATTTTTGAAAGATGAATTCGGGCATGATATTAATGCTTGCCCCTAAATCACATAGTGCTCTCCCCTTATATGTGTTCCTGATCGTTCATGGTATGAGAAAGCTTCAAGGATCCTTGAGCTTGGGTGGTGCTCGATTGTGTAATGCGGCCATGCATTCCTCCGTTACAACCACTGTTTCAAATTCCCCAATTCTTTTTCTTTTTGACATTATGTCCTTGAGGAACTTAGCATAGTTTGGGATGTGCATAATATCCTCCACCAATGGTATATTAATATGTACCTATTTAAGGATGTCTATGAACTTCTTAAACTGGTACTCTTTCTTGGGTTGTTTCAGCCTCTGTGGGAATAGTGGAGTTGGTGGGCTGTCTCCGGGATTTGTAGGTGATGTCATAGGATCTACGGCATCATGATTTTTCCTGACTGGTGTCGCAACATCCATGTCCTTAGACTGTGTAGGGATAGTGGGCTCATGTGGTTTCTCCTTTGCTGGTTGTTTGACATGTGGCTCTTGTAGTTGAATACCACTCCTGGTGGTTACAGCCTTGCACTGCTCGTACGGCGTTCCCTTAGTGACTTCAATATCGCTAGGGAATCCTCCAACTGGCTTGGTGTTTAGTATCTGAGCAATCTGTCCCACCTGCGTTTCCAAGGATTTCAACGTTGCCTCGTTATTCTGCAGTCACATTTTTGTCCTATCCATAAAAGTTTCTATCTTTTTTATGAACTTGTCAGTATTAGCCATATATGCACTAGTTTGATTCATAAAAGCATTTAAGGTGTTTTCAAGAGAACTAGACTGCATTGGTTATTGGGCTTGCATGTTCTGCTGCGACGACATGGATTGTTGGAATCCTGGGGCTGGAACATTCTGATGCTGCAGATTGAGGGCATTGTTAGGGTTGCTCTAGGAGAAGTTAAGGTGCTTTTTCCAGGCTGGGTTTTAGTTGTTGGACAAGATTGTTGTTGCGAATTGAAGTTTCCAACATAGCAGGTTGACTCTGGGTTCTGCGGGCATTCAGAGAAGGCTTGGTTATCCCTACATTTTTCGCAAAATAAATCTATTACCTTGACTTTGTGTTGATTGTTCTGCGACTGTAAGTTCATAACTAGCTTCGTCAAGGTGGCGATCTGGGATGAAGTTGAGCCCTCAGACTCTAATTCATTAACTATGGTTTGATGGGGGGACTCCTCCCCTTATGGCCGTGGGAAACTGATAATCATTCTTGGTTGTCCTGTTTAAGATCTTCATGGCTTCTTCCGACTCCTTGTCCAAGAGTATGTCGTTTGCCAAGGCATCAAGCATCATCCTAGTTGTCGTGTTAACCGCATTGTAGAGCATGGCCACCTGCGTCCATATTGTGAATCCGTGCAAGGGGCATTTGTGTAGTAGTTCTCGATATCTCTCTCCAAGCCTCATGCATGGACTCGTCATCAGCTTGTTGAAAAGAAGTGATCTCGTTACGTAATCTGTAAGTTAAATTTGTAGGATTAAAACGAGCTAGAAAATCACGACAAAGATCACTCCAGGATCCAATTGATCCTGCTGGGATACTGTTGAGCCAGGTTTTTGCTCTATCCCTCAATGAATAGGGGAACAACTTTAATCTCAGAATGTCCTCATGTACTCCCTAAATTTTAAATGAATTACAGATCTAGAGGAAGGACTTGAGGTGTTGTCTGGCATCTTCAGTTGCAAAGCCGCCAAATTGCCATATCGTGTTGATCATATTAAACATCACGGGCTTCAGTTCAAAATGGGCGGCCTCGATCTCTGGGGTAACAACTCCAGGGTTTAGTCCGTTTAAGTCATCTTCAAGGTAGTCTCGGACTGTTGGGTGTCGTACTGGTGCAAATGAAGTTTGTAGATTATCTCCATTTCCTACTGAGATCTGTTGTTCTTCAATAAGTGGTTGCTTATTGGCAGGATGTTGTCCATTAACATTGTTTCCTGGCTGCACTTGGTTGAGGTCGCGGCCTCGAGGTGGGTCCTCAGGTTGATACATTTTGGCTATGATCTTTTGTCTAAGCCTTAAGTAAGAGCATTCGAGTTCTGGATCTAAGTCTTTCACTGGGCTGACTGGGTCAGCTCTGGTCATGCACTTAAACAAAACTAAATTTTATTAAAAAAAATAAAAAAAATAAAAGAAAGAATGCAAGAAAATAAAAACAAAAGTTGTCAATCCCCAGAAAAGGCGCCAAAAACTTGTTGCGTGTAAATAGTGCTCCGCAATTTGTGCAAGTATACACAACACAAGTAATATAGGGATGAGTATGTGAGTATCGTCTCCACAGGGATTGGTACTAAACCTTCGGTTCTACTCCCTTGCACTGCAAAATAAATAAAGTAAAAAGACAATTTAGTTGGGTGAATTGAGATAATCTAAAGATAACTAAACTAAGAAAATCCAGTAAATAAAATGAAGGAGTGATCAAGATGAGAAGATGGGTCGGATTAGAGTGTGTCGTAGTGTGGAATCCTCTTAACTTCGTTTTTGTCTTGAATGCAGCAACGCACTACTGTCGTGGCAGTGACCTAAATCCCTGACGCGATCGCAGTGGTTGAATTCCTACCGCGGCAATTCCTTGCTCGTGGGCAGATGCAGTTAAGGCTCGGCAAAGCGTCCTTGGGTTGTTCCGTCTTATCCCTAAGCACGAAAGGCCGGTTGATGGCTCAACTCTGATGATATCTTCCAGCGTGAATCAAAGGAAAACACCAACTGTTCACACACTTCTTTTAGCCGCTGAAACTCTAACCTATTCCTAGGTCGAGTTAGTTAACACCATGTGGGGCGAAAACTGTACTTATTCCTTTCGTGAGCTCAACTCTCCTGATATTGAACAAATGGATGATCTCACAAACCCTCTCCCGAGTAGAATGCAAAAATAATTAAAGCCAGAATAAGCAAACCTTAACTTTTATTGCATTAAGAACAAAAACTAAGTACAAGAGTTTTTACACAACTACTAAACAAACTAATCCTAACCCTAAGAAAATTAGAACATAATTAAACTAATCCTAAGCTCAATCTCTCCTCTCTCCCATGTCAATGATGTTCTCTCTCTCTGGCGTCAAGCCTTTTATATAGGGGAAGGTGTAGGCATGAATCCTTCTTAGAGAGGAAGTTAATTGGACTTGGACTAGACTTTATTAAAGAGGTAAATTTCTTTAATTTATTATATTATACACTTTTGTCCAAGAGTCCAACTTTATACTTCCTTCCACGTTTTCCTCCTCTTTTCGTGCTTCAACTGCCATGCATAGTGTGTAGAAAAATCTAGCATTAAAGGCTCTACAAGTCGGCTACAACTTTGCTCATTTTTTCCTCTGGCTTTTGCTGCCTCGACATTGGTCTGCTCTGCTAAGCAAGGCTTCCTCAGCTTCCCTCAGTAGAAGCTGTCATGTGGCTTGCCTCGATCAGGGTCTGTTGTCTACTAATTCTGCTTCATTTTCCCTTCTGCTTTATGTACTGCGTCGACATCCTCCTGCTCCATTAGTGGTCATCCTGCAAGAATATCAATCATACATTAAATAGTACCTTTTTCATATAATAAACAAAATATAAAGCTCAAAGGCATAACTGTTGAAATCTATGCATGAAAGGCTATAATGCAGCTCAAACGAGTGTTGAGTGATAATTTCCATGTAAAAGGGGTTAAAATCTAGGACTTTTAGGCACTTATCAACAACACTCAGTGCAGCTGAGAAGAATAATGCTACAACCATTCATGGGGAATTTGATGCCCAAAATGTTACAACATTGATGCTGAAGTGGGAATTTGTAGATTGCTCTCATTCATCTTTGCCATGACAATTGCACGACCACATGCAATTTCAACATGATGGCAATAATGTGCTGATGGAATATGAGCAGGTGATGATTGAACCTTTTAAATTCTTAAAAACCTCACCTTCTTCATTGTAGGTATTTCTTGAAGAACCAATGCTGGTAGATTTGAAGCCATCAAAATCTCTACTGATGGAGATGTTTGAAAGACCTAAAGAAAACGATGGGTGGGTTCATGAATCTTTTCAGAAATTTGGTTCTTCCCTTGACTTACACCGAATTTTGGCAGAAGATTGCCACGGCAATTGGCTGGCACAACAATTGCCACGACAACGAAGGCTACATCCAACCATGACGGATTTCGGCGAGAATGAGGTAGTTGAATGGTTGGGTGTTGATATAATTTTTTCTAACAATATATTCAAGCCTGCAATAACCGTAGCAAGGTGGAGGGTATGCTTGGACTACAAGAGAACACGAAAAAAGAACACCTCCACCATGGTAATGCAAAAGGGAGTAGCAGCAAGCACATTGACCCAACTCTTTTAGGGCAATATTGTCACCCGATAGAGGGTGCAGATGGACTATAAGAAGTATTGGAAACGACCCTCCTCTAGTTTCCTTTAGGGCAACCCTATTTCCTTCAATTTCTCTTTTCTTTTATGTTTATTTTGAATTTAGTTTTTTTCATTCTAATAAGACCAGGGTGTTGAAAGAAACCTAGACCATCAGACTAGCCACAACAAAAGGAACTTGCCACGACAACTGAAGCTGGCAATTTTGGGCCAACTATGAGTGTCAATGCCATGACAACCACTGCACCAAGCAAAGGTAAGGAGCCAATTTGAGAAACAAAACGTAAAGCTTAAACTAAAATTGTGTCATCAAAGAAAGCTCCGAAGCGTAAAGCTTCGCCACAAGAGGAAACCAAGAAGAAGGGTGAAGTGGTTGAGGAGGTAGAGGAAATTGTGAACAGTGATCATGCATGAACTCCACCACCACCAGCAAGGCGAGGCAACAAACGCCTCAAGCAAAGAAACGACTCAAAGGAAACTAGTCATACTAAGTGATGACCTCACCGACTAACTCAATTGCATCTCATTTTCTTTTTATGCGTTGAGGACAATTCTTCTCTCGAGTTTGGGGGCCGTTTCTATTTTGTGCTATTTTAGTTGCATTCATCTCATATAGTTTGCATATGTTACTTGCCATGTCTTTTACCGAATTAAACTACATAGACATGGTGTGATATCCTATAATGATTTTTTGTCACTGCACTTACATGATAGAACATTCAATTTTAGGATTCGCATGGAAAATATTTAAAATTTTACTATGATGTTGTTTATTGATTGATATTGTTGTGTCTTGTTGATCACGGGAGACTTAGTGAACTTAGGTAGATTGAAATTAGGTAATTTGTGCTAGAGGTGCCTATCTGGCTCTAGCCTAAACTAAAATTGGATTAAATATAATTTCTTGCTAGAGGTGCCTATATGGCTCTAGTTTACACACATTAAGAATCACTAGAGGTGCCCGAAATTGGCTCTAGTTGACTATAATTAAACAAGAAATTGCTTGCTTTGCTAGAGGTGCCTAACTTGGCTCTAGTGAACTTAAATGTCCAGTGATTAAATTGATAAAACCTATTATTCACATAGAATTCCATTAGTTGACTTGTACACAACTCAACATACACATTGTCACTGCATTATAGTTTGATTTTGGGTAATTTCTTCGCTATCCAAAAGATTGAAAGAGAATCAACTTTGTGCCACAGTTCTAAGGATTGAAGTCAGGTACGAAGTATGTTTTTGATGGTAAAATGCCTTGGCAGGTAATTGTCATTATTTTGCATTGCTTGAAGACAAGCAATAGTTTGAGTTTAGGGGTGCTATAAGTGTGTAAAAGTACTATTTTTCTTACCCTTTTTGCTCGTGTTATTGTTAGACTTATGCTCATTTTAGTTGCATTTCTAGTTATTCATGCATAGTTCCGTAGTTTCCATGGTCATTGAGCTTGGTATCATATTTTGTTGGTTTTGTGGAAAATTCGTTGTTGGTGTGCTCTATTTTGTGCAGGACTGAATTTTCGTGGCAATTCAGAAGAATACTAAAGGGCTTGCCGAGCTTATTGTCGAGCGGTTTTCAGGGCAAGTCGGAAATAAATGCAAAAAAATTTTAAGATTCATCCCGATCGCATAAGATAAAGCCCGGAATCAATTAATGAGTTGTTGAAGATGAAGTTGAGAGAATCTTGGCACCATTAATCCTGATTTATTTCCTCTTAAATGGGATGATATGCAATTAAGGATAAGAAATAAAGCTTGAATTATTTTCATATCTTTAGATAAGGAAATAAAGCTTGAATTATTTTCATATCTTTAGATAAGAAAATAAAGCCTAGAGTTTCTCCTCAAGAAAAGGGAATAAATCAAATCTCCTTAAAGACTCGTGGAGTTTTCCTCACCTATTTATGGAGATCACATCAACAAAAAAGATGAGAGTCGATTGAGAGATAGAGAGAGAGAGAGAGGGAGAGGGTTGATCGCACCTTCATCTTCTTCATGCGATCCATGGCTAGAAATTTTTCCTTTGTATTTCTTTCGGACCCAACCATGAATTGATGTAAATTGGATTGGGTTATTTAGGTTTGTGGTTTTGATAAACGATTGGATGTTTAAGTTTTTTATTGCAATTTAATTCAAAGTTTGTTCATTCTTGGTTTTTCTATTTTTATCTTGAGAGAATTGGGAGAGGATCTTGAGTGTTATCCATTTATCTAGACTCATGAGAGTTAGATTCAAGAAACGAATGAGTAAGATCTTCATTCGAACAATCGTTGGTAAAGATTAATCCACCTTAGGAATAAGGATTGGATTTCTATGGCTGAGAGGAACGTAGATCGATTGTTGATCACCCAAGGTTCACGCATGGATGTATCACCAAGGCATATTCAAACAACTAGTTCTTTTGTTAGGGATAACAAGAAGACATTAAAGAACGCTTCACCGAGCTTTGAAGGAAGAAACCCAGTTGTCACGGCAATCAAGTTGCTTCAGCAATCAATTGCCCAGACAATCCACTCGGACATCATACCACTACTCACAATAACACGGCCTACTCTCTTAAATCGATTAATCATTTCAATATACTTTATTCTGTTAAGTTTATTTTACTTGAAATTCATCACCTTTAATATTATTTCTTTTACGGTGTAATAACTTAAGTAAAGTGGCCCAAACCAACCCCTAATGAGATGATACTCGATACTTATCATTTATTACTTGCGACGTGTTCACTTGCACCATTTACGTAGCACTCAAAACACGCAACAAGTTTTGCCCAAAAAATAGTTCGGTGACCAAAATATAAAATATAGAATAGTTTAGTGACCAATAGTGTTGTTTATCCTAAAAATAACATATGGACACGATGAGAGAGAAAATGACATGTAAAATAAAATAAATTTTTTAATAAATACATGTCAGCATCGTCAGGGATCAAAATAAAAAAAACATAACGTTAGTGATAATTTTGCCAAAAATAATAGTGTGCTAACGATTGACCATTTGTTATTAATGGTGTTGTTTACCCAATAAAACAATTGACCATTTGTTATTAATATTTATCTATGTGGATGTCTATCATGATTAGAACTTTATCTAAGGAGTTTGATTTATTTATTATTAGGAATATTATCTCTATTAATTAGAGTTTAATGTATTATGTACTTCTTATGCTTATAAATAGATGAATCATTGAAGGCATTATACACAAGTCTATATTTTGAGAATAATACAAATCTTCCTCTTTCTCTCATCTCTTTGTTCTTCTATTCTTGTTCTTTGTTCTTATTATTGTTCTTTATTATTTTATTCACAACACGTTATCAGCACGAGTTTGCTCGAAAGATTTTGGTGCTCTTTGTTCCAATCCCAAAGAAGTTACAGAAACAAGTTTGCTCCTACGTTAAATCGAAGGAATAAAACATTTAATGTTCGAGCTAAATTTAAAATACTAACCCCAGCCGCGTAGTTCATTGGCTATTGATGATTTTGATGACAAAGGAACGAGAATTTAATGTTGGGAGGTTTCACTTGTCGAAATTGGTATAAGAATTTGAATAGTGATAAGTTCTTCAAATTCTTTCTTTGCGCTATAATAATAAATAAATAAATAAAGTTTTGCTTTATGTTTTTATTGTGCTTATGCAACTATTTGTCACGGTCCGTTTGCGTGATAGGCAAGACCGTGACGAGATGCTTGCTGGCTGTGCTTAAGTCGGGATGCGGGATAGCATTAAGGGTGTAGTACGTGTCGTACAGCCGTTCGGTCCTGGGGACAGGGCGTGCTGGTTAGGCACCACACTGGTCGGGAGCTGTCCCCGCTTCCCTGATGAGCCCATGGGAGGGCGAAACCAGTAAGCATCGAATGGAAAAGGCTGAGCCCCGGGCTTATGGGAGCCCTGGGTTGCCGCACGAGGGAGTTGTCCCTGCGTGAAGACTCTGACCCCGTGACAGATGGTATCAGAGCAGGTCCGTGTGCTAGCTGTGAGCTTACCAAGCGCTCCATGTGCTGCGCGTAGCGGGTCAAGTGGACGAGCGATGCCTCACACCCGAGTGAAGTGGTGTCCGCGAGTGGGACCTCTAGAAAGAGACTGAGACGAGGTAGGGTAGGCAGGAAGCCACAGCGAAAGTTCGCCAAGCACTCGCAGAACCTCGGTAATGAGGGCGAGCAGGCAGGGAATTGCACACTCGATCTGGGTTGGTTCCTCATAGAAGTGGGAACGAGCTTTCTCCCCATGCACGAGGGCGTGCATGAATTGAGTGGGGGAGATTGTCACGGTCCGTTTGCGTGATAGGCAAGACCGTGACGAGATGCTTGCTGGCTGTGCTTAAGTCGGGATGCGGGATAGCATTAAGGGTGTAGTACGTGCCGTACAGCCGTTCGGTCCTGGGGACAGGGCGTGCTGGTTAGGCACCACACTGGTCGGGAGCTGTCCCCGCTTCCCTGATGAGCCCATGGGAGGGCGAAACCAGTAAGCATCGAATGGAAAAGGCTGAGCCCCGGGCTTATGGGAGCCCTGGGTTGCCGCACGGGGGAGTTGTCCCTGCGTGAAGACTCTGACCCCGTGACAGATTGCTATGAAAAGAGAAAATTATGATATGAATCCTAAAGTTTTTAATCTACTTGGTTAAGTCCCTACACTTCTGTAAACTCAATTCTAAGATTTTCTTATTTCTTTAGTTCATAACCTAAAGATCAATATTTATTTTATTTTATCTTATTGATAAAGTTGGTATCTTTAACTGTGTTTGAGTTTTACATGATATATTTTAATGACTTGAGAAGAGACATAAGATAAAAAAGTTATGAGAAGTTGTTTTGGTCATTTACTATGTCTCCATTGCCATCGAGAGGAAAATCATTATCGGTAAACTCTATTTTTATTTTTATTCTTTTATTTATGATTTTAAGGTGTTATAAATTATGGTGATTTATGTTTTTTTATGGTTATAAAGTCTATATTTGCTTGAAAGCAATATTATTTTTGCGTCGAAAAATTCGACTATAGACTTCTCCCAAGTTCAAGTTACGAAAATTGTCTTGATCCAAAAAAAATTTATGGGAGGCATTCCCTGAAGTGAATGCAAGCATGATGTTTATTTCATGCGATTATTGGACTTATGTCATTCCTTGAAGTGAATGCAAGCATGATGTTTATTCCATGCGATTATTGAATTTGTTTCATTCCTTGATGTGAATGCAAACATTATAATTCACTATATGGTTAGTGAATAAAACTCAGTTATGTGTCAGAGTATCACTGATGAGGTTTTAAAGACCTATTAGCCTCCGCTACATTCCCTAAAGTGAATGTGATATTTTTATAGCGGAAAAATAAATGCCACATTAGCAATTGTGGTCGCGATTGAGGCCATAAAAAATAGACATGTATAAGATGATCCTTTTGAGAATGTTTATATCCACCGAAAGTGGGATTATAAGGATGACAAGAATGATATATATCATATCAAAATCTTTATGTTATCAATACGATGGTACAAAGTATTGGTCTTGTACTTGTCAAATGCCAAAGTATTATGGACTTTATCCATAAGCATGAATGATAAATGAAAGAAAATATAGACAAGTTTTGTTTATGGCGAAAATAATTATGGTGTTGTTAGTCCAACTCAATTAGATATTTTTAATTTCTTCATAACCCTGGAAGGGAATAATTCGTCATTTATTTTATTTCCCTTATAACCTCTAAAGGGAATAATTGATCTCTTAGTTATTTTGTTTTATGTTAATTTTATTATTTATTTATGTTAATTTACTTTATATTAACTTGTTTTACATATTATTTATTTATGCTTTATGTTAATTTATTCTTTGAATAATATGATTATTTTTAGAATAAAATATACAATGAATTGTGGCTATTTATGCCTAGCAGACAGTGCAAGTACTCATATTATACTTAAGCATAATAAATATTTTCACATTTAAATGCAAGGGAAAAATATGAGTACTATTTCCCAAAGTACTAAGATATCAATGCTTCGTAAGAGCAATAAGTTCTTGAGGGTTTATCTCTGATAGATAATCGATTTGATATGATGTGCTATATTTAATATTTTTCATTCCCCGAAGTGAATAAAACAAAGCACATTGTGAAAGGTGCATAACTATGCATATTTTTCCATTTAAAATGCAAGAGAATAATGTGAGTATTATATCCGGAAGTACCAATATCACAGAAGGATTCGACTGAGCAAATATGTTATTGCCAAATGGAACTCTATTCCATTTTCATAGTGCATTATACTCGTCAAAGATGTAAAGAGACTTATTGAATTTTAACGATATTTGCAGAAATATATTGAGAAAATTAGTCGATGGGTGCCGACTATCTCAATATTACGAGTATAACTCAAGGCAATAATAAAATCTTGAAAAAATATATGCAGTGTCATCTATATTGTACTACACAAGAATTAGTACAAATTGAAGCTCATGCTATTGTAAATCAGAAGTTTACTGATAATTTTATTATTTGGCATGACCGGTTAGGCCATCCCGGTTCAATTATGATGCAAAAAATTTGTTAACACTTCCATGTGGTCATTATTGAAGAACTAAAATTTTCTTCAAGGTAATGTTTTTCATGTGATACTTGCTATCAAAGCAAATCGATTATTCAATCATCATCAGCTAAGATAGATTGTGAATCTATTAATTTTCTGGAATGGATACAAGGTGATATATGTGGGCCCATACACCTTTCTTATAGTCCATCTAGATATTTTACGATTTTAATCGATGCATCGAATAGATGGTCATATGTATCCTTGTTATCAACCCGTAACTTGGTGTTTGCGAGGCTACTTGCTCAGTTGATAAAATTATGAGCACATTTTCCAGATTACCTTATAAAGACAATCGGTCTTGATAATGCTGGTGACATGTCATTTTACATGTAGTATCACTAATTCGCATCAAGCCAACAAATTATCATAAGTTCTCCCCATTACAAATAGTTTTTGGTCAAAACCAAATATTTCTCATCTTAGATTTTTTTGTGCGGTATATCTTCTGATTCCTCCACCACAACGCACAAAGATGAGTTCTCAAATGAGGTTGGGAATATATGTCATATTTAAATTTCCCTTTATAATAAAATATCTTGAGCTTCTGATAGGGAATTTATTTACAGCTCGATTTACTACTATCATTTTAATGAGTCAGTTTTCCCAACATTAAGGGGAGAAAATAAAATAGCTGGAAAAATAAATAAATTGGAATGAATTATCATTATCTTAGTTTGATCCACGTGATCAACAATGTGAACTATAAGTTCAAAGGATAATCCATTTAGCAAATCAATTGTCAGATGATTTTGCTGACCCTAATAGAGTGACTAAGTCACATATACCAGCTATGAATGCTCTGTTTAAATTTGATGTCCCGGAAGGACAAACTCTAGTTGCTAATGAGTCTAACTTACGTCTGTAGCGTGGTAGACAAGTAGGTTCCAAAGATAAAAATCCTCGAAAAAAAGGAAGGGAGCTATAGTTATGATGGTCTGATCGAGGAATCAATGAATTATGAAAATTTCAAGAAGAGATTAAAAGGTCTGCAATAGAGACATTAACATGACTCAGGTACCTAATAATAAAGAGATCTCAATAGATTATGTCATGTTTGGTAATAAGTGGAACTGAAATCAAATCGACGTCGATAATACATTTGCATGCAATATAGCACTAGAGATTGTATTTGATGATGTGGATCATGAATCATTGTCAATTGGACAATGTAAACAAAGAAGTGATTGACCAATATGGAAAAAGGCAACTGAGGCGAAACTAAGATCTCTTTCGAAAAGAGAAGTATTTAGGCCTATAGCCCATATATTGAAATGTGTAAAACTCGTGGATATTAATGAGCCTTTGTGAGAAAGAGAAATCAAAAGGAAAAATCACGAGATATAAGCTCGTTTGGTTGCAAAGATTCTCACAAAGACGTGAAATTGATTATGAGAAAAATATATTCCTCGATGGTGGATGCAATTACTTTTAGATAGTCTGACAATAAATGAAATAACTCAATTTCCGTCTAATGAATGTTGTTACATCTTATTTGTATGAGTCTCTTGATAACAACATTTACATGAAGCTTCTGGAAGAATTTAGATTGTCAGAAGCAGTTAATTCAAGTTCTCGAGAACATTATTCAATTATATTGAATATATCTTTTTATGGATTAAAACATTTTGGGCACATTTGGTATAATCGCCCCATTGAATACTTATTAGCGGAAGGCTATAATAATGATTTAATTTCCGAAACATTTTATTAAGAGGTTTAGCTTTGGATTTGTCTTTTTTTTATTCTGTATGTTGGTGATTCATTGAGACTCATGAAGAGATCTTCTTAATAATGGAATCCTTGTGCAACAATCGGCATACACGGAAAAATGTTTAAAGAGACTTTACATGCATAATGCATATTTGTTGACCACTATTTGGTTGCTAGGTCTCTTAATGTAAACAAAGATCTATTCCGCCCTCGAGAAAAAGGTGATGATATTCTTGGTCTAAAAGTACCATATATACATTAATTGATATGGAAGCATCGTATCTTAGCTGGTCCAGAAATACTATCTAAGTGCTACGAGACCATTGCCTTTAAATAATTGTTATGCATGAGGCAAAGCCGAAATATGTGTTTGGCTAAACATATCCAGAAGATATGTGAATTGCTTTCACAAGATAAGATGAAAGCTATTTTATGTAGAGATAATGCATAATTTATATCTCAAGGTGGATACATCAAATGTGATAAAACGAAACATATCTCTTTAAAGTTTCGTCCCTCATGATCTTCAGAAGAATAGTATTTGATGAATCATTTCAAGCAATAATTTGGAAGATTTATCCACTAGTGCATACTCTATTTCAACAATTGAAGATTATATTCAAGATCGAATTATGAAGATTCAAAGATCTTATGTGATATTTTTATGAGGGGGAGTAAATACGCGTTGCACTCTTTTTCCCCTTAACCGAGGTTTTGTCCCAATGGGTTTTCCTGGTAAGGTTTTTAATGAGGCAACATGTTATATGTATTAAAGATGTGTGTACTCTTTTTCCATCACTAATGAAATTTTTTTCCCACTGAGTTTTTTTATCTTAGTAAGGTTTTAACGAGGCACATTATCTTCATAGACATCCAAGGGGAAGTGTTATGAATATTTATCTATGTGGATGTCTATCATGATTAGAACTTTATCTAAGGAGTTTGATTTATTTATTATTAGGAATATTATCTCTATTAATTAGAGTTTAATGTATTATGTACTTCTTATGCTTATAAATAGATGATTCATTGAAGGCATTATACACAAGTCTATATTTTGAGAATAATACAAATCTTCCCTTTCTCTCATCTCTTTGTTCTTCTATTCTTGTTCTTTGTTCTTATTATTGTTCTTTATTATTTTATTCACAACACCATTTTGTTTATAGTAATTTTTAGGACACGTATAAAAGGAAAACAATATGTATAAGTTGTGTATTTAATTCATATACTTTAATTTAGTCCTTTTTAGTCATGTACTTTTCATATTTTGAAATTTCGATTTTGCTCTAAAATATAGCTGCAAAATTTATTAAATTAAAAATTTTAGTTCGTCCCTATGTTATCTGTTAATGGTAGATTCAATCCTTATTATCTAGTTTAATAATTTTAAATTTTGTACTTTGATTATATTGTCTTTGTAATATTTGAATTATGATTGAAATTTTAAGTTTTAAAAAATACAATAAATAAAATTGATCAAATCAAAGTACATAAACTAAATTCACAACTTATACATACAATTACTAACCTTAGAATTTTACCTTTTCAGTTCCTAAGTAATTACCAACCTTTGGTAACTTTTGAAATGCAGTTCGTTTGATTCACCGAAAACCTATCCAGAAAAATAATTTATGTAAATGAATTATATTTTCTAGGAAACATTCTTCGAAAACTATTTTTGGGTTTTAGATGATGTGGTGTAGACTGTTTTCTGTCATTTGGGAAATTTTATAGAAATTATTCTTTATAAATATCAAATACAATAAATAATAATAATCATTATAAAATTACTATTATTATTTTTAAATATTACAATAATTTAGTTAGTATTATTTATCACCCACGGGGACAGGAATGAGGAATAACTAAAATCTTCACCATCGGGGATGGGGAGAGTTTTATCATCGAAGCTTAAATAGGATGTGGATTGCTATATCGGAACTGTGGGGATAACCGAACCGTAACCGTATAAATAATTGTGGAGATCCTCGTAAAATATCTGCAAGGATCCCCGATATTTTACAATTTAAAAAAAAAACGTATACTTAACTTTCATTTACTTGTATATTTATGTTATTATTCCATTGAGATATTTGTGCCTTTTGTTTAAACCTTATTAAGTTTGAGTGGTCTCTCTAGTAATTTACCATATTTTTAATTAAGAGTATATAATCTCTTTATATCCCACTTTCCGTCGTTCATGTTACTTAAAACTATATTCCCCTTCAATCAAGCAACGTCACCATTCTTTCTCAATCGTCAGCCAACTTTGAATGCCCTTGATCTTTTTTCATGACAGCAAAATACATTATCTTATACATATATAAATGTGGTTTCTATTTTATTAAATCTAGGGTAAACTACATAAATGACCACCATACTATTGCAAAAGTCGTGATTTGACCACCTTACTTTTTTCGAAGCAATTAAACCACCATACTATTAAATTGGGTGCAATTTGACCACTAGCCGTTAGAGGTTAACGGCAGGGTGACGTGGCAGTTAAGAAAATAAGGGTATAATTACACATTTGGTCCTTACTATTTACACATTCTTTCAATTTAGTCCTAATTTTAATTTAATAAAATAAATTAATTATTTAATTAGGTGGTAACACGTGTCACTACCTTATTGGAGGGATTTAATTATTTATATTTGATTAAATAAATTTATTTTCATCCTCCAATCAGGTGGTGACACGTGTCACCACCTAATTTAAGGAAGAAAATGGAAAAAAAATCACTAATGCAATTAAGGGGTGTTGAACCTGCGTCTTCCAAAAAGAAATCATGCTAGCTTACCACCAAGCCAAATACTAAATCGTTATATAAATCCTGCAATATATTATTTGTAAATGAACATCAAAACTGAAAAATTCCATCATCGTCCTTAACCTTGAGCTTCTCCAAATCCCCGGGAACAAAAGCAGTAACCGCTAAGTCCTAAAATTTGTTTATAGACTTACAAGTAATCTATCTTTGCCAAACCCTGAAGTGTCTGAGGAATTTGTCTAGATAAGTGGTTGAAGCTTAGGACTTAAATTCAAGTCATGTAAACATAAGCCAGTGGAAGAAAATTAATGGAGCAGAATCGAGGCAAATGGTATGAAACAATTTTGATGCTGAAATCAGTTCAAATATTAATATACAATATTTTTAATGATGTCATTTCGCATATATAGGAAGAGATTGAACCAGTAAGCGAGCAATTTCAGAGTACCCTGAGTCACAAAGTTCGAACAAATCTTCTTATGAGCTAAAAAGAGCAGAAACAATGAATGAGATGGAAGAACTTCTTAAACTAAACTCACAATTCTTATTTCTGCTCTTGCTATAATATATTATTCAAGCGACGCTGATCATGCCGCCATTGCTATCACCACTCGACATGGCCTGGAAAGTAGACGGACGAGCTTCGACTGCCGTTGTCGACTAGTCATCGGTTGATGGCGTGGAGAGTTTCAGCGTTAGAACCGGTAATGGGTGGTTTAGATTAAGATCGGCCATTTTTTACGACGGAGGACGAGCCAGACGAATGAGGTTTGGCGACGAATGATTCACCGACAGCGGTGGCAACGAAACGTTTTCTTGGCCGATTGCTTCATCTTCTTCAAGTATGGTTGAATGCATGAACTGGGGATTTGAGAAAAAAGGAAAGTAATGACAGACGGTAATAATTTTGGGGGGAAAATGAAAAGTATATTAATTTATTCGTACCGAATGAGTTGTTATGTCAAAGAGACTGGATCAGCGACGTCTCTGATTTTGATTATTTTGCTGGAGAAAATACTTCTCAGCATGACTTGCGATTTTGGTTATCTTGTTTTGGGGATTTGGAGAAGCTGAAGACAATGAAAAATGTGTAAATATAATATACTGCAGGATTTATATTACAATCTAGCATTTGGTGTGGTGGTAAGACAACACTTTTTGTTCTTGGAGGATGCAGGTTCGACCTCCCTTAATTGCACTTGTGGTTTTTTTTTCATTTTCTTCCTTTAATTAGGTGGTGACATGTGTCACCACCTGATTGGAGGATGAAATAAATTTATTTAATCAAATATAAATAATTAAATCCCTCCAATAAAGTAGTGACACGTGTCACTGCCTAATTAAATAATTAATTTATTTTATAAATTAAAATTAGGACTAAATTGAAAGAATGTGTAAATAGAAAGGACCAAATGTGTAATTATACCCTTATTTTTTTAACTGCCACATCACCCTGCCGTTAACCTCTAACGGCTAGTGGTCAAATTGCACCCAATTTAATAGTATGATAATTTAATTGCTTCGAAAAAAAGTAAGGTGGTCAAATCGCGACTTTTGCAATAGTATGGTGGTCATTTATGTAGTTTACCCTTAAATCTATTATATATATATATATTGCTCGGAAAATGATAATCTATTAAAGGGTTAGAAATTATAACCCAAAACCTAAATTAGGAGCTCATTAAAAACCTCCCTAATTTTAAATGGAGGGAAAGAATACACCCAACTAGGTAACGCTAAAATACAACCATAATTAACACATGCGAATGGCTAACCAAACTAATTCTGCCCATGCCGTAATAATCGCTCATCACCTTGTCTGCATCTCCCACAAATACGAATCAGCTCCAGGGCAAACTAAAAACAAACCATGTGATCTGAAAAAAAATTACCACCACGTCTTCAATGGTCCAAGTCAGCTTAATGTCACGGACCGTTCGTCGTGACACGCGGGACTGCGCGAGATGCTTGCTGGTTGTGCTTAATGTAGGATGTGTGGGATAGCATTAAGGGTGTAGTACGTGCCGTACAGCCGTCTAGTCCTCGGACTAGCGCGTTGGTAGGCACCACACTGGTCGGGAGCTGTCCCCGCTTCCCTGATGAGTCCATGGGAGGACGAAACCAGTGAGCATCGGAGATGGAAAAGGCTTAGCCCTTGGCTGGTAATAGCCCTGGGTTGCCGCACGGGTAGACGTCCCTGCGCCAAGACTCTGACCCCGTGACAAGTGGTATCCGAGCCAGACTGTGTGCTAGCTGTGAGTTTGCCAAGCGCCCCAATGCTGCGTAAGCGAGTCAATCCGTGGACGAGCGCGTGTAGCTCGCACTCCGACTGTAGGGGTGTTCGCAAGCGGGTCAACCGGACGAGCGTGTGTAGCTCGCACTCCAAACCGTGAAGGGGTGTCCGCGAGTGGGTCCTCTAAAAAGAGATGAGATGAGGACGGGTAGGCAGGAAGCCATAGCGAAAGTTCGCCAAGCACTCGTAGCCAAATGTGCCGTAGCCTCAAGTGAAGAGGGCGAGCAGGCAGGGAATTGCACACTAGATCCGGGCCAATCAAAAGAGGGAAAGAGCTTTCTCCCCATGCACGAGGGCGTGCATGAATCGGGTGGGGGAGAATGTCACGGACCGTTCGTCGTGACACGCGGGACTGCGCGAGATGCTTGCTGGTTGTGCTTAATGTAGGATGTGTGGGATAGCATTAAGGGTGTAGTACGTGCCGTACAGCCGTCTAGTCCTCGGACTAGCGTGTTGGTAGGCACCACACTGGTCGGGAGCTGCCCCCGCTTCCCTGATGAGTCCATGGGAAGACGAAACCAGTGAGCATCGGAGATGGAAAAGGCTTAGCCCTTGGCTGGTAATAGCCCTAGGTTGCCGCACGGGTAGACGTCCCTGCGCCAAGACTCTGACCCCGTGACATTAATCTAACTTTCGCTCAGAAGTCCGCCATGCAAATCTTTCCTCTCGAATTAAATTATCAATCGAAGTAATTTGTCTACTTGCTTATTGTTTTGAAGTTATCCATAAAATTTATTATTTTTCTGTAGTATATATTATATCTATAAATTAGCAATCGAAGTAATTTACCTCCTTGATTTGCTTTCCTTTTACCTACTTCATAGTCGAATATTGTTAATATATCATTTGAAGTAATTTAGATATTTTTAAATGTAATGAATATATGATTTGTAAATTAAAATTGACCCTATATTTTAATCGCTAAAATAATAAATTTTGTTTAATATTTTAGGATGGGGATTCACCAAAAACGTGGGAATTCAAAGGATATAAGTATGGGGACGAAAAATTTTCCAAAGCATTTAATGGAGATTTCCAAAATCGTATCCCTATATTTCGGAGACGAAATAGAGAATGCAGAACTGTCTCCGCCCCCACCCAATTCCCACCCTTATTAGCGCCATATGTTATTGCTTTTTTCTTTCCTTTCTACCCAGGTTTGCATACATTCTTATGTTTATAAATTACATAAATTACAATGAAGTAGAAGTGTGCCATTGAGCTGGTAAAGCTCAGCAATAAAATATTTTTTGTGCATAGGTTAGTAGAATTTTTAAGCGCTCTGGGAGCACATCCACAAGGGATTCCAACACCTCACTTTTTAATCAGAGTACAATACTTTAGAACTTATGGTTGGACTTATGTATTCATATGGCGTTACAATTTTTTGTTTATAACTCTATTACTATTAATTTTTACATATGATATTTATACTCGAAGCTTCATATTTTTGTAAACAATTTATACTCATTTATGATTGTCCGGTCAATATGTTTCATTTTATGAATGTTTTAATTGTTTTGGATAAACTAATGGTTTGAAAAAAATGATAGGTTACTTCGATAACCCAATGTGATATCTTGAATCTCTTAAGTTAGCTGGCTCGGTTTGAGGTGTTACATTGTTCTAGTATTTTGTGATCATTACTTTCATGTATTATCTGTTGTAAAAATATAATATTATTTAGTATATTTTATAGAATCTCACATCTATTTTTTATAGTATTTATTTTATGTTTAAATATAAAGATTTGGTATTAAGCTTGTAAAAGAAAAATATGATGGTGGTTGCGCGCACACGAGATTTGACCAAGAAGTCTAAATCATTAGTTTTTTCTAAGCGCATGAAGTAGAGGCTCGATCCATTTTTATTATTTTTAAAGTTGGTTTTTAACCATCCATTTTAAAATAAAAGTATATTCATTTTTAACCATTCATTTTTTGATTAATTTTAACCATTCATTTTAAATAAAAGTATTTTTATTCTTAACCATTCATTTTATTTTTAACTGATTTGCCCTTGACTAATTGTTATTTTTAGATGCCCTTTTTGGACATGCATGGTACTATAAATATCATGCACATATGTCTTCATAATTCATCTCAAAGTAGAATCATCTACTTACTTTCTTATTCTTTCTCTCATTCTAAAAACCTTTTAAGAGCTGAGTATTCATTGGTTCTTTGTTCTTTCTGTTGCCTGCTTCGGCAGAAGTGCTTGTTGAATCCTGAAGGGTATGCTTCACCGCGAAATATCCTTAAGAACAATGTCTAGTGCACACCTCAAGCAAGTCTTATTTTCAACCTTTTTCGGTTTAACCAAACATTTTTCTAAAATCTTAAAGATGTTTTTCTGTTTCTCTTTTAAATAAAAAAAACCTACGACCTCTTAACGATGATTTTCGTTGGTGGTGTTGTTGTTATTATTATACTATCCGTGCAATACTCTGATGTGTCCCCTTGTTGTCGTGTTGTTGTGTGTACATTCATAGTTCAAACTCAATGCTGCTAAAATAGGTATTTATTATTTATGATTTTTTGTGAATGCTTTTAAATAATAATTTTAATTTATCTATATTATAATATTGAATTATTATTCTTATGCTTAATATTTATTCTTATAAAATTTTGTGAGTTGAGCTTTAAGAATGATTGAAGTTGGTTACAAACTCAAAACAATATTTTGAAAAAAAAAAGTAAAAGGAAAATTAGTTTATTTGTGGCAGACTCCATAATTGATTATGAAAGTGCGTGTTTAGGATTGGTCCTATCAAAGATTTGGTATTTAAGAGTATCTTTTACACCACCTCTCTTTCATAGGAACGTACTTGGTGCATTATTCATTGACTATACCCACGATTTTTATCTCCAATTATGATGACACATTGAGCAACCATATAACTTAGTGCAGAAATTTCAATAAGAAAAGATTATCTTGTTAAGCCAAATATTAATTTGGACAAAACGGATGTTGTTAATCCTATTAAGCCAAACATTAATTTGGTTGAAATGGACATTGTTAATCCTGTTAAGTCAAATTTTAATTTGGTTGAAGCAGATGATATAATTTTATAGTCACTTTTCAAAGTTGATATTTTTACAAATACAAAATATGGATTATAGACAATGGTGCTACTAGGCACATATTTATGTCATACCCCTTGCGGAGGAAGGAGAAGAAACTGTCTATCCTAGAAAACGTTTGAAATTGCACAAGTATTTAAAAAGTAAGATATTATTCAAAATTAAAAAAAAAACTTAGCCTAAGTTTTCTTCAAATGTGATGAATCGAGAATATATTTTGTGAAAAGGGATTTATAACATGTTTATTCAAAATTATTAGGCATACTATTTATATTTTTTGTTTGATTAAATGTCATGATAATCTATGTGACATGTTAATGTGAGAACTTGTGTTGTTATGATTAATTTGGCATGCTAATGATAATATAACTTGTAAAATGTGTATATTATTTTTCTATGTAAAAATGTTAAAGATGTCTTAAATTTATAAAAGTTATATATTTTTAAAATATTTTTAAGTGTGGGGTACTTTGTCAAATTTATGCTTCTAGTTCGTAAGGAAATATAATTGGCTCTAAAGTATTTGATTTCATGTTTATAGTATTGCATATATGCTTTATACTTTGGATAATAACATATTTGGTTGCAATAAAATTTTTGAACAAACAATAGCTTTAATTTATGTCAATTTTAGTGGTATGTATTTTTGAGTTATATCATATTTTATTTCAGGAATAAAAGAATAAAAAGATGGCTAAGATAAAGGAGATGCTTATTTTGTTTAATGACTATAACGATAAAGTATATGTTATCTATCTCCTCTTATGAAATAGTGTAGTATAAATTACACACTTATTTTTTTCTAATTTATGAGCCAAACTTATTTGAAACTTGATTGTGAACATAATGATTTGAGAAGTCTGAACGACCTAGAACTGTAAAATTCTTTGAAAGTATTATTTTTATATTTATACTTGGCTGAAAATGATATAATTTTTCTGAAACGATTTCTTCTTACGATACTTTTCTTTTGAAAAGTGTTTAGTATTGAATGTATCTCATTTTTACAACGTTTGAAAATTAGTTTTTTACTTTATAAAACAGAACTTATCGACTGCAAACAAATTTTTTTTACAAAGAAATTTTAAGAATAATTATTTTATAAATATGTATTGCAAAAGGTTTTACTTAAAACAATATACATTGTTTTGATATTTTTACTCCATTACAAAAAATTTTCATTGAAATCTTTTCTCTAGTTTCAACACAATTTTTTTATCACTCAAATGGACGTTAAAGTCATATTTTTGGTTACTCAAAAAAATATAGTGAACAACCCGAAGAATGCATCGTATCAGGCCGTGAAATTAAAGTTTGTAAATTTCTCAAACCATTGTATGTCTTGAAACAAACTTTCAGATTTGTGGAATGATAAATTCAATCAAGGGATAAGTGAAAACATTAGTGATTATTTATTTGTGTTGATAGCATGTTTATCTTAATAATGTTTTTTGTTTATACCAAATTAATTGACGATGTTTGTGTGATTATTTATTTATGTATTGATTACATGTTTATCTTAGTAATTATTATGTGAGACTGTGAGGTATCTCGCTTTAATGAAAGGTATGAATGAAGCAAATGTCATATTGAGTATTTAAATCATAAAGAATTGTGATAGCAAAATGCTATCACAAGAACATAACGTTAAATTTTTAAGAAGTTTGAATATATTGATACCAAACATGTGAATACTCATTATAATGCTAAAATTCAAATGAAAAATATACATGTAATCATGTTGCTCAATCCAAGTATGCACAAAATTATTAAATTTTGATGCACTTGATGAATTTTACTAAACCTAAGATGGCACATGTTATTTTTCAATTGAGCTAATATACACAACTCAAATCATTATTGTTGAGTTGATGTAGCAAAGCTAATGAAATATCAAAAGGATATCATGAGTTGTGATATTTTACTTAGTAGAGTACTTGTTGTATTAAAAGGATACAATAATGATAATTAAATATCTTATTCACGTGAGACTAGATCTACTAGTGGTTATGTATTCACCTTTAGAGGTAGAACACCATCTTGAAAAGTAGTCAAACAAACATTTATAGAAAATTTAGTATGAAGTTTGCATTTATTGTATTAGAGTTGGCTAATAATGAAGCTAAGTGGATTCTTCCACTTCTTAGTCTGTATAATAAGCTAAATGGTAGAAAAAAAATTTAGCCTGATAATAAATTTAAGTGGTAGAAAAATCTCTTAGCATGTACAATAAAGTTAAGTAGTGAAAAAAATTATTATCCTGAACAATAATGTTAAGTGATATTAAAATTCTTTAGTATGTATTTGAAGTTGAGTGGTTGAAAAAAAAAATCTTAGCATGTATTTCATTAGGCACAAAACTGATAAATTCATTGTTAATGCATTGTGATTGCCGACTAGCAATAGACATTGCAAAGAACAAGTTTATAGTTAAACTAGACATATTTGTCTAATGACATGAGGTAATAAAAAAGCTGCAAAAAGATGAAGTGATATCAATTGATTATGTGAAGTTAGAAATAATTTTGACCAAATCATTCAGCTAAACCCCGAGAAAGAAAATTAATATGTGAAACATCGAGGGGAAAGGGACTTATGCCAATATAAAAAATCAACAGTGATGGTAACCTAACTTTTGTGATTGGCGATCCCATGAAGAAGGTTTATATAGGTAATAACAAGTCATTGATTGATCTTGTAGGGAAAGAACTACATTATTTTTCTTTTGTCCCTTCCTATGATGTACATGGTGCTAATAAAAAAACTGCAAGGATGGTGAGGGTGAGTAAAGCTCTTAATCAAGTTCATAGTCTTTATAGGTGGTGTATTGACCGGCAAAATACACTTGATGACTTGACCTATATAAGTGTGAAATGGGACTGCTTCTATGAGATTTATGGCAAAGTCTCTAAAGCACTTATGAAAATCAGGCACGTGCATGACTTATTAGCGCACAACCGCGATAAAGAGAAATAATAGATATAATGTGATTAATTATAATATTAGCTTGCAATAATGAGTCATTGGTTCATATAAACGTGTTTCACAAATTACTCAGTAGGTTATGTCTTGTTTTTTTAAGTTTTGGTTCATAGTTCAAAAAGACACCAGAATGAATACGTTATGTCAGTATACTCAGCTAAACTTTTTTTATCATTCTTTGAAATATGTGGAGGATTGTTGTAAAAATATAATATTACTTAGTATATTTCAAAGAATCTCACATCTATCTTTTATAGTATTTATTTTGTGTTTAAATATAAAGTTTTGGTATTAAGCTTGTAAGAGAAAAATATGATGGTGGTTACCTGCACACGAGATTTGACCAAGAAGTCTAAATCATTAGTTTTTTTCTAAGCGCATGAACTAGAGGCTCGGTCCATTTTTATTATTTATTTATTATTTTTAAAGTTGATTTTTAACCATCCATTTTAAAATAAAAGTATTCATTTTTAACCATTCATTTTTTTGATTAATTTTAACCATTCATTTTAAATAAAAGTATCTTTATTCTTAATCATTCATTTTATTTTTGATTGATTTGCCCTTGACTAATTGTTATTTTTACATGCCTTTTTGGACATGCATGGTACTATAAATATCATGCACATATACATTCATAATTCATCTCAAATACTATAAATATCATGCACATATACCTTCATAATTCATCTCAAAGTAGAATCATCTACTTATTTTTTTTTCTTCTTTCTCTCATTTTAAGCACTTTTTAAAAGCTGTGTATTCATTAGTTCTTTGCTCTTTCTGTTGTCTGCTTTGACAGAAGTGCTTGTTGAATTATGGAAGGTACGCTTTACTGTGAAATATCTTTAAAGACAATGTATAATACACGCCTCAAGCAAGTCTTATTTTCAACCCTTTTCGATTTAACCAAACATTTTTCCTTCATTATCCGTTTGTAATTAAGTATTCAATGGAGAATAATTAAGGTACAAAATAGTGAGGTTCAGGTAATACTGTATAGGAATGTGACTCCAACTAGCATGTTAAGTAGTTGGACTTAAAACGTCTCTTATACTTGATATATATGTAGTGACTAGTGAATTTCTCTACCAACAAGAACCCACATATATAAAATTTTGATTTGAACTGCATAAATGATTTATATCTTTTTTATTTACGCTTATTTTTTGACCATATTTATTTGACCATATTTGATTAAGTGACGGATATACAAAAAATATTTTTGACAAAATTATACCAACATAGTAAAAAAAATATTATCTTAAAACAGTACTTGAGTTATTACATATTGTCATACCGTGTCGTACTCAAAATTGGAAGCGCGTAACAGCATAATAAGTGAATCTTTGACACTTAAATACTTGTTATGTAAGCATAGTGTAATATTGATGGGAAATGAAACGAATTTTGGTATGGGTGGCCATATCTTCATCAAATTCCAATCCACATGTGCAACCAGCCCACCACATGAACCTCCAAGGAAAGTCCCATGGAACAAGCAAATCTTTGCTATTAAAGCATCATCCCATGCCATGTGCAAAACCACATATAGTCTTTTGCTTGTTAAAATGTGTAACCAATTCATCATTTCAATAAATTCAATCCTATTTTCAATATATTCCTTGGCTGTTCGTTAGGATCCACCTTAGGGTAAATTAAAATGTGATTTCGTTGCTTTTTGAAAGAAAAAAAAAAAACATAAATTTGAATATATTCTTTACTTTTTTATATTAATCTTTAATATATTCTTTACCTTAATGAGAGTAGTAATAACAAAAAAATTAGCCGGTGGAACTTTAACGTAATGACAAATAGAAGATCAGAGTACCTTGAAGTCCTAGAGTTTCCTATATTATAATGTATAAAATGAAAATATGAAAAGAAAATGTTTGTCGTTTTTTTTTCTCTTATCAATCGTCATTTAGTTTATCTTATTTTTTTTCTTTTATGTTATCATATATAAATTTTTTGTTGGTTGTTGATTGTTGGTAAATTTTTTAGTTTTTATTTTATTTTATTTTTGTTCTTAATAAAAAAATTGTTTTAAATTCTTTTTTTTGCATCTTAATGTGTTTTGTTTCGTATGCATTTGTGATAACAACTTTTTTTTTTGCTTTGTGACATGTTTTTTTTTATCTGTCTTACGATACGACTCTCATATACTTTTGTAGTTGTTTGATAAATGTGTAGAGATCTTCACGACACACATCCTTAATCAAGAAAGTCGAAATCTCATATGGTTAGATTCTCTTCTGTGACAGTTTATCGATGTTTTCATAAGTAATTCACGATATTAATTTAGTTGATGACCTCTCTTATATCACAAATATTCTTGTTGGTTTTTTTCACGTCCTTTTGAGCTTTCACGTTTTATATTTTTTGGCATAAAATTTCTTGGTGAATCTAATGGTCAGTATTTTTAAATATTTTGAAGTGTATTTTGTTTTATTTTTTTTAACTTTACTAGTATCTGATTTTTTGTTAAAAGAATAAGAAAACAAAGGTGAATAAATTTATGAGTTTGCTTAATATAGGCATATTGATTAATCATCGCTTAACAAATTACAATCAAATGTGTTGTTTTTTAAGAAAATAATTCATTAATTGCAAGTAGAATTAAACTCAATGATTACTTGGACAGAACAAAATGTGATCTTATCAGCTAATGATTAGCATAAAAATAAAATGCCAAATCACTTACATATAAGCCGACAATAATTAACATGGAAGGTGAGCCTTTCCAGTTTCCACCACGTGTCCTCCTGCATTTGACCCTGCTCAAAGCGAACTAAAACAAAATTTAATTTTAAAAACAAAGAACAAGAGCCGGCCGCCCCCTTTAAGCTCTCAGTCTCAGAGAATAATAATAATAATAATAATAATAATAATAATAATAATAATAATAATAGAATTTAATTTTAAAAACAAAACCAGTTCCGCCCCTTAGATCTCAGCCCTTCCCATTCTTAAAAATCCGATTATGTAAGTTTTTTTTTCTATGATTTTCTTCAACCAGTAAGATGACTTCCATCCGTAGAACTCTGTCGCCCGCATATCACGACCGTTCCTACCAGAGCAGCGCCGCCGCCGGATTCTCATCTCCGTCTCACAAGTTTTTACCCAACGGAAACTATAAACACTCCTCTTCAACGCATTCACCGCTGTTATTCACCGCCGTTAATTTAGTCTACCGAAAAGCATTGCGGCGATCTTTTTGCAGGTGTCTCTTCTTTTTCGTAATTGGCTTCGTTTTCGGAATTACGATGTTTGGACACGTAGATACCGATATCCAAGCTAAGGAATTCGCTTTCCCCGAACTCAAACCGCCACATGTCAACCTCCGATTGGACGATCAGATTGTGACTTCTGTTTCATTGGGCGTTCATACCAGATTGCAAGAAACAAAGGAAACTGCCGAGTTAATGGAGCCGCCGTTAAAGCAGTTAATCGTAGTTACGCCGACTTATAATAGGGGATTCCAAGCGTATTTCTTGAGCAGGTTAGGGCATGTTTTGAAGTTAGTGAAGCCGCCGCTGGTTTGGATAGTGGTGGAGGAAAAAGCGGAATCGTTTGAGACGGCCGAGATTTTGAGGAAAACCGGGGTCATGTATCGGCACTTGGTGTGCACGCGCAATTCTTCTAGTAGCCTGAAGGATCGAGGCGTTCACCAGAGGAACGCCGCTTTGGAACATATCGAACGGCATAAGCTCGATGGGATCGTGTTTTTCGCCGACGATGACAATGTCTACACCCTGGACTTGTTTGAAAGCTTGAGAACTGTTAGGTAATTTGAACTTCTTTTATATAAAAAAAAAAAAATTCATAATCTTTTGTGGAATGTTTTTAAGAGAGTTAAGGTATGTGTTGGGACGATAACTATTGTTGAATTGTTTTGGTTTTTTTTTTTTTTTTTTTTTTTGTGAAATGGGATTGGGATGTATATATGGGAAAAGGAAGTAATTTGGTGATTAAACTATCTGAAAGTTATTGCCATTACTTAATGCATTAGTACTTTTGTTTGTGAATGTGTCTGCATTTTGCTTCATTATTATTCGAGTAAGTAATCTAGTTTCGTTTTTATATAACATTTCAGTCATATATCTTCAATCCTCCTATTTCAAGCCTTTGCTCAAATCTTATGTTTGTTTCTGTCTGACAATTGACATGTCGTTTTGCTGGTTTTTGATGAGGTTTTCAGTGAGGAATTAACTTAAGATTGTTTTCTGCTCATAAAAAGTTTGGTCTTTTTAAGAGGCTAATGAGGATGTCAGAATTGTTTATTTTGATTTTGCTTAGAAAGATCTGGTTTGTCAATTTTAGATTGCTTTATAAACTGAATTCTGAGATTGTCTCGTTCATCTGTTTGTTAGAAAATGCATAGAGTTCTTCAATGGTGTGAAGTAATTATTATGAGTTGCTTTATGTTCTTCTGGTTTTGCTATTTTCAGTGAGTCATAATATTTTATCTTATTCCGTTGCAGACGTTTCGGAACTTGGCCTGTGGCTATGCTTGCACGAAGCAAAAACAAGGCAAATCTGGAAGGTCCAGTATGCAATGGAAGTCAAGTAATTGGATGGCACACAAATGAGAAAAGCAAAAGACTTCAAAGATTTCATGTTGATATGTCGGGATTTGCTTTCAATAGCACCATTTTATGGGACTCAAAGAGATGGGGGCGCCCCTACTTAAACCCAATTCGACAATTGGACACGGTGAAGGAGGGTTTCCAAGTATAGATCAACACTGTTGCATTTTGTAGTATCATTCTCTAGAAATGTTACAACACAATTCTTGTCTTTGCTCACAGTTTCTTTTATGCAGGAAACTAGGTTTATAGAACAAGTGGTCGAAGATGAAAGTCAAATGCAAGGTATACCACCTGGTTGTTCCAGAATTATGAATTGGCATCTTCATTTAGATACCGAAAATATAATTTATCCCAAAGGCTGGCTACTTGAGAAGAACCTAGAGATTACCTTGCCTATCAAGTGATGGAAGCTCATGTGTACAATATTTTTATGGTGAGGCCTAAAATGGTATGAGCTTTGATTCTGCATTTTATTAAAGTCTCCTTTTGTAAGCTTGAGTTGGGTTATTAGAAAGTTTGCTCAGCTATAAAAATGCATGATTAGAATCTAAGAAACCTTGTAATACCGAAGCAGTATTTTGCTGTCACAGTTCTGCCTATATTTTGTGCTGTTGGCTTACTAGTTCAACTTTCCTGGGCAGATTTGGGTGCAACCAATAGCAGGGCCTGCAAATATATTCATCTAGCAGAGACAAAGAAACAAAAGATTCTAGAATTTTGTAGCGTGAATATTGTTACAGAACAAATTCCTATAGAGTTGTGGTGCTTGGTGTTTTGGAGGGATTTGATTTGGCACATTAGGTGGTGCTTGGTGTTTTGGAGGGATTTGATTTGGCACATTAGGTGGTGCTTTATAGGGGCTTGTTGTGGATCCATAATCTATACCCTGTATTTACTATTTAGGCATTGTCAAGACCGGTTTGTTACCCATCAAACCAGTTTTCCTCTACCCTATTCTTTTTACTTCATTTTCATTTCTTGCTTTTGCCCCCACACATTGTGGGTATTGTCCAGAATTGTCTTTATTAATTTTACTTTATTGGAGAAACAAAGTGATTTATTCTAAGAAATTAGAAACTGGATATTTCAGTGTTATTTTTACCTAAAATCATTACCAATTTGCTTGTGGGAGCATAAATTTATGTATGTATAAAAATTATTTTTAACTAGTTTTTTAGCCTATGAATTTCTAACCATCTCAATTAAGCTTAATTTGTTGTTATTATTAGAATATTGAAACTTCAATTTTAGAGACAAAAATTTGAGTCTAAACCACTATTCGCTTAATGATTAAAAGTAAAGAGAAACATGTTGTATTGTGATTGAATCCAAAAGTGAACAAATGAATCGGCCAGCTCAAAACGATTCTAGTTGCAGACTGGGTGAGAAAGCCATCGGAAAATCTCAAACGACAGCTCTTAAAAATCATCTATGACATTTGCTCAAAAAAAATCATCTATGACACCGGTATTTAGAACAAACAGAAATACGTTATCAATGGATCAAAAAATAATAGTATAAATAACTTACCAACCTGACTATATCGTGGATCCACCACTATAGTTAATACATATGTAATTTAAAGATTTTTAAAAAATATAAAACAATATCTTCGGTTTTAACTTACAAAAAACATATAAAAAAATCTTCATGATTTTTAAAATTTTCGGTTTTAAATATTATATGACTCGACTGTGTGTTATTCTGCTCTATTATCTGATAAATATTATATGACTGAATGTTGTGACCATGTTATGTAACATATATCGGAATCGAATTATTATGTACATGCATCTTAGTTATTTAACAAGATTGCATTCGGACTCTGAAATCGGATTACATGCCATATCATTGGGTTGGGATGTTGTATGAAGGAAGCTCAGCGACTTCATCCTTCGGGTTGAACTTCGCTTCGGATTAGTAGTTCCATCTTTCAGGATGAGTTCTGCTTCAGACATGGTGTTGAGGTGTAGAGTGGTTCAGGGGAACCTTACTCTTCGGACGGTGATGTAGATGGGTGCATGTCATGTTATGATATCTATATGCCTTGCTTGTAATACTTCGGAATATCTGTTTTTTTTTTGCTCGGCAAATATGTATGATTTATTAACAAAAGTCTCATACATAGCCAACATTCCCCCAAGCCTCGTTAAAAACCTCTCTACACCTATAGAGGAAAAGAGTACTCAGGGTAATGTAACAAACTAGGCAACTGACACGATACCAAATCCAAAATACACATGAACCCAAGAATGCACACAGTTGTAATTCATCCTACCCGTTGAAACCAAATCGGGCGATCGACACCACTCTTCGCAAGCACATCTGCGAGTTTATTCGCCTCACGATACACATGGTGAAAACAAATATCTCCTAATGCGGCACATGCTTCATCGATTCGCCTCATCCAACGCCAATACTTCCACGGGCTCTTTTCATTGTGAAGCACCCATGCAATCGCCATCGTCGAATCCGACTCAACCACCAACGGAAAAGATAGTATCTTCGAACCAACCATCAACTCTAACGCAAAGCAAATCGCCTGTACCTCCGCCTCATTTGAATCCGTGATACCAATTGGTCCTGAAAATAACGCCAAAATTTGTCCCGACGCATTACGCAGAACACCACCACAACCAGCCTTACCCGGCTTCCCCCTTGCAGCTCCATCAACATTAAATTTCAAAGTCCCCTCCGGCGGCAATTCCCATCTCACATGCATTCGTGTCGCTGCAACGTGTGACCAAACTTCACAATTCCATGGGTTGTCCCACCATGCCGACTCCACTATCACCCCCGGTTGAAGTCCCAATCGCACCCAAAACAAAGAGCGTAGTTTCAACAAAAATACTACTGTCCCAGGCTCCGTCTTTTTACCATTGAAAATGCATGCATTCCTTGCCAACCATAAGGACCACGCCACTGCCGCGCAACAAGACAACCACCAATCACGGATACAACCCTTGAAGATGCAATCAAAACACTGCTCCAATAGACCCTCCAAGTCTCGCGGATGCACAAACACAACCCGTCACCATCGGGAGAATTGCTGCCACACATCCCACGCGTTCGGGCAGCTAAACAACACATGATCCAGTGTTTCCACTGCTGCCCGACACCAACAGCAATACATAACAGTCTCCCCTACTGGCACACCACACGCCTGCAACATTGCCATAGTCGGTAGCCGATCTACCTTAGCAAACCACATAAAGTATTGTACCTTTGGCGGTATAGGCAACTTCCAAATCGCTGCTAATTTCGCCCTCGCCTCAAGACCAAACGACTGCATCAACCTATACAAACCAGCAACCGAAAACTCCCCTGTATGTGATGGCATCCAAATTAAACGATCCACAAACGCAGGACAAATCTTGTACCCCCACACACATGTCCTCAATTCGGATACCTGCACCACCTCAAACGACCTCAAATTTTGGCCAAAAAAATTAAACCATTCATCATGCTCGAAATTCCCCTCAATCGCATAGTCCCTAACCATCGCCCTTTTGTCAATCACCAATCGAAACAATCTCGGAAACATCATTTCCAATGGCTCCTCGGTACACCACACATCTTGCCAAAATAGTATTTAGTCCCCTGCCCCTAACTTCCACCGAAACATCGATGGTCCCATGAAATGCCCCACTTCCACCTCGTCTTGTACTTCGATGATTTGTCTCCACACTCTCGACATATTCCTTACACCTAATGTGTTTGGTTTCCAACGTGCTGCATTACAACCATATTTAGCTTCAATCATTTGTCGCCACAATGAATCCTCCGATATTGCATACCTTCATCGCCATTTAGCCAATAACGCTAAATTCCGCGCACGTAAATCCACCACGCCCAGCCCCCCAAAACGTCTAGGCCAACACGCGATAGACCAATTCACCCTGCTCATCTTCAATTTTGTATCCGAGCCTCCCCAAAGAAATCGGCGTATAATCCTATCAATCTTTGTAATTACACTGCGCGGCACTAAAAACAGTCCCATGTAGTACAATGGTAACGCCGACAATACAGAATTAAGCAACAATAATCTACCAGCCAATGATAATGCATCACGTTTCCAACCCGTTAGACACTTCCTGAACCATTGAATCAATGGTTCCCACATCTGTAGACTCCTCGGATTCACTCCCAACGACAATCCCAAATAAGTTATAGGTAATTCGGCACAATCACATCCTATGATAGTAGCAATATTACTCACTACATTCTCCTCCACACCTACCGCATATAATTTTGATTTTGAATAATTAATTTCCAGCCCAGAAGCATATTCGAAACATGTCAAAATACGTTTCAGGTTCCGAGCAACACTTACCTCTGCTTGAAAAAACAACACCGTATCTTCCGCGAATTGCAAGTGTGACACCTTACACCCGTCCGCCACCTTCACATCCCGAATCACCTCCAATTTCGTGGCATTCCTCAAAAATTGATGCAACATTTCGGCCACTATCACAAAAAGCAAGGGTGACAATAGATCCCCCTGCCTCAACTCATGTTGCATCGCAAATTCCTTTGTCGGCGACCCATTGACAAGCACAAACAGCCTCGCTGTACTAATACATTCGCGCACCCATGCACACCATACTGCCCCAAATCCCATTCGCATAATTACTTGTTCCAAGCAATCCCACTTGATGCAATCATAGGCCTTAGCAAAATCCAGTTTTAGGATTAAGCCCCCATCGCCAAAATGCTTCCTCTGTAGCGAGTGGATTGTTTCATTCGCAAGCAAAATTCCATCTAATATTTGTCGCCCGCGGACAAACGCCGATTGTACATCGCTGATTAACTTCGACAACACCTCTTGTAATCGTTTCGCCATACATTTGGCCAATATTTTGTACAATGAATTGAGCAAACAGATTGGTCGATAGTCCCCTACCCCTCTTGGATCAGCCTTCTTCGGAATTAAAACTACAAAAGTAGAGTTCACACCCTTCGGTAAGTTACACGATTCCTGGAAATTGTTAATGAACTTGAGCACGACATTTTTGAGAAATGACCACCCCTTTCGATAAAATTCAAAAGTGAATCCGTCCGGACCTGGCGCTTTAGAACCATCACTCGTCCAAATCACCTTCTTAACCTCTCCTTCTGTAAAATCCACTTCCAAACTCGCCGCCTCAAATTCACATAAGCAATTAAAATTAACTGCTACATCTAGTGTACTCGCCACTTGAATCCGTGCAAAATGTTGTCGAAAAGCTCTAAAAAATATGCTTTCAATTTATCCAGCTCCGTTATCCAACCCCCACGATCCTCTACCCCACGAATCACATTCAGCACTGCTCTTATCCGAGCCGCTTTATGAAAAAATGGTGTGTTATGGTCACCTTCTTTCAACCATGTCATTCGCGACTTTTGTCGCCAAATTGATTCCTTGAACTTCGATCGCTTCCAAAGCTCATAAGTAAGCTGCCATCTCTCATGTACTTCATCCCATGTCGCTGACCCATCCGCCACTCTTCCATCAATTACATCCAATTGATTAGTAATCTCCTTTATTCGGTTGTCCAATTCACCTAACGGACTCGTGTTCCATTGCTTGAGAAACAATTTTAAACCACGCAATTTGCCCAGCATGCCAACCTCTCCCCAACCCGTCTCAATTGCTTCCAAACGCTGCCACTCCTGCTCCATTAATTCCAAAGAATTTTTGGATTTCAACCATGCATTCACAAATCGAAACGGCCGTGGACCACTATCCATCGGATCACTCACCAATGAAAGAGGCGCATGGTCTGATAATCCTCGCGGTAACACCAACATCCTTAAATCAGAAAAAGTTTCAAACCATTGTGACGCCAATAAAAAACGGTCTAAACGACTACATCTCTTACCCGGACCGAACCATGTGAAAGCCTTCGCTTGCATCGGCATATCAACTAATGCATTAGTCTCTACAAAATCCGCAAATGATACCATACCTCGCGTCATTAACTCACCTCCCCGTCATTCCCTCGGGTCTAATATCATGTTGAAATCCCCTCCCACACACCACGGCACACTACCTTCGGACATCTCATTTGTTAACAATCGCCACAGATCCTCTTGTTCACTCACCACGCATGGTGCATAGACACTCATTATACCACAATGCCATCCCTCCAGCAGCCATGTGCCCTCTATTTTCACAAATCGTTCACCCCATTTCATTGTTGTCGCCTTGAATTTATTCGTATCCCAAATCACCACAATTCCGCCTGATCGTCCTGATGACGGAGCGAAAGCAAATTCGTAAGCATCCGAATTCCATAAACGCCCAACCAAAGCACTGGTAACCTCTTCCATTTTTGTCTCCTGTAATAACAGCACTTTACACCGTTGTTGTCGCGCTACATTATGCACCGCACGTCTCTTCGATGCCCCGCCCAATCCCCTCACGTTCCACGACAACATCTTCTTGATTTGTTGATTGACTATTGGATTGACTTCTGTTATGCACTTTAGAGACATACTGAGCTTAATAGCTGACTCCCCCTTAGTATCTGTTTTAGATTTCCAGACTTAGGTTTCGATACTTAGAGGACCTCGTACGAACATGATTTATTACTATTTATCAGTATGTTTTGTTCTAGACTTATATTATATTATTTAAGTATTTTCGGATTTGGTTGTAAACGTGGACTTTGGACATTTATTATTTTTGGGGTTTGATAAACTATTTTTAGCATGCTTGTTTTAAGATGAAACATTAAAGGTTATCTTTTATAATTGAATAATAATTTCGGCACGGTTTTTCATAAATAATCTTACTTGAGGGGAAAGTTTCCAAACCGTCAATTTCAATTTGTTACAAACCCTTAGGTCAAAATAGGGGGTTACAACTTAGTACGCCTATGAATAGAGGTGTTGGTTGTAGGTTAAGCGTATCGTTTAACTTAAACGGTTGGTTAATCGTTATAACGATTATTGAATCATAATTTAACTATTAAAAAATAATTAATTGTTTTAACCACTAATGGTTAACTGTTATTTACAATTTGATTACAAGTTAACATGTTCATTGCTTCTTTTGAAAACAATAAAATTATCTATCTGATAAATATTATATTATAAGAGTGACTCAAGATTGACGTAGTCAATCATGTGAACAAAATATACGTATAAATAATTTAAAAACGGTTAACCTGTAATTTAACAATTAACCATCATTTTAGCGGTTTGGTTAATCAAAACTATTTAACCTTAACGGTTCGATTAATTAACATGTAAAATATAACGGTTATATCAGTTAACGGTTACGATTTAATATGCACACCCCTGTTGGTAAACACGAAATCAAACTTAACCTAAATATAATCACTCCAGATAGTTGAAATGATTAGGAATTCCTTGGCTTTGCAGGAAAAGAAAATAAACACTCGCATCTAAAATTGAAGTTGTAGTATTCCAATAATAATACCAAGTTAAGCTTAACTAAAATGAGTACAAATTCTTTGTCTAAAACACAAACTATTTTTCTAAAGAGGTGTCTTCAGGCAAAGGATGAGCCTACAGTGAATGACACACATCGATATACACTGGTAAAGATATATATCGATATACACTTCTATTTTCTCTCTCTTATTATTTTTATTTTAAATAAAATCTTTTTAAATGAATTTTTGGGACCCACCACAAAGATTTGAATCCTAATTTAAAACAAATTTAGATTGGAATTCTTCTTTTTATTAATTTATTATTATTGATTTTATTTTACTTTGAAACAACTTCGTAAATTCCCCTTTCTTCTTCATAAACCCTATCGTCTTGTCGACATTTGACGATATTTTTTTCTTTTTCACCAACCTCCAACAAATTGGCCTTTGACTAAACCCAACATCGCACACAGGATTGTATACACTCTTAACAACGTTCGAGCACTCTCTGTCGTGGTCGTGACTGCCGTGAGCGACTGTAGGTTTTAATTTTCTCTTGTTTTAACTGCGCCTAACACTCATCTTGTCTGTTTGGTTTTATAGTTCAAGATTTTTCATGTTTTATTTTGGGTTTCTTGAGTGTGTTTCTATGCTCTTTTGATGTCATCTTTCATGGACAACAAATTTTTAGTGATGCTTGTGAGCATTATGGAATATGAGAAAGGTTGAATTTTGAAGTAGATTTGATATGATGGAATTTATTGGTTATATTTATCGATTAAAATTAGAAATTTGTGTATATGCTTATTGGTGATAACAATTGTTGAAGTTTAAAATTTGTAAGAAATATTTAAGGACCAATTATATTTAAAACTTCAAGTGTTGCTTAATAGTCGTTAATTCAACAAAGCATTATGTATAATCCTTGGAATGTTTTTTGGTTTTTTTTACCTTAATGACATAATTAATGATTTATTTTTAAAGAATTGCAGGCTTCGATTTTTTTGTTATATTTTGAATGAGTCAATGGATCTCAACTTAACTCCTTCAAAACAAATACTCATGAATTCAGAAAATGTTCGCATTGAGGTACATTTTATGTGATTAACTGACAAAGTTGTGTATGTTTGATGTTAATGTATAATATTGAATACCTAGTCATGAAAGAAAATTTGTTTAGTGTTTATTTTTTCCTAATTTTTTCATATTTTATCAAATGTCTATGTTGTTGAGTGGATCGATTGAATGATCAAGACCAAGAGGGGGTGAATTGGGATTTAAAAACTTTGTGGAGTGAAAGGGCAATTTAAAAATGAAGAACAAAGGATTTTAGAGTGGTTCAAGTTCCAAATGAACTCTACATCCACTACCACTAAGGATTTCAACAATTCACTATTTGTTCTTCCCCTTTTCAAGGCTTAGGAGTTAACCTTTACACAACCGATCAAATTTTCTACCCAAAATTTGACCAAACCCTCACCAATAATCAAAGAAGAAATTGGACAAGAAGTATATCTCTCAAATACAAATTTGTCCCTAGAAATACAACACTCAACCCAAATTTGAAGATAGAATAAGAATTGGATACAACACAATTTGGGAATTACAAGAGATTGGAAATTTAGTACACTTGAGGTTGGATTTTTGCTTGAATATTTGTCTTTAATGCAATAGTTGTTGTTGGTCTTCAAAGAGCTTCAATTTATACCTCCTCTATCAATTCTAGTTGTTTGGGTGGTTGGGGAATCGAATAAAGCCGTTGGGACCCTCTCTTTCCACCATAAATTCACTTCTGCAGCTATCTGTATCGGTACACGGGGAGTCGTATCGATACCTGTCTCAAAAAAGAAAGAGTCGTTGTACATAATAAATAAGGGGGTATCGAAACACACGTAAGCGTATCGATACGGGACAGAGAGTGTATCGAAACGGATAAGACCGTATGGATACATTTTTCTCAACTTAGCTCACTGGAAGTTTCCGTTTCGATACGAGGGTTTACCGTATCGATACAGGTCAACTGCCATTTTAAATTTTGGTTACCTAACAACTGACACCAACGGTCGAAAGCATTTAAAACAGTTTGAATAAAGAATTCGATAAAAACCGTATCGATACGGGTGAAGACGTATCGGTACACCATTCAAACTCTTTCAGTCTTTACACAGGGACGTATCGATACATATTGAATTTGTTTCGATACTGTGTTTCGATACGGTTAAGGGCGTATCGAAACACATTCTTCCAGTAGCCAACTTTGTAAAAAAGGTATCGATACGCTAGACGGTTTTCAATAGTTTGGCCTTGAAACACTTAGAAAATATTTTGAGTTTGAGTTTTTCAAATCAGTTTTAAAGTGTTGGTGATTTAAAACTTATTAAGGGACTTATAAAACATTTTTAAGTTTATCAATTTGATCTTTAATGATTTAATTATATCAAAATCAAACATAGGTTTCACATATGTTGTTAATTTAGTGATTTTTTCTAGGTCTATATACTTTGTATAAAATTTTAAAAATTTTATTTGTCTTATTCACATATAGGGAAAAATTAAAGTTGTACCTAATGAAGAAAATCCAATCGGCTCTTATAATATTATAAATAAGTTAGATATCATCGCCGATTCAATAAAAAATATTGAAAATGCTGTTATCAATATGAATGGTCAATTTGAAAAACTTTTGACCATATTTACATCGAATAATATTAAAAGTTTGCTAGAAAGTGAAACTAGTAACAAAAAAAATGAAAGTTTAGATTTAGGATCATTAAAGGATGAAAGTTTAGGTCTAGGATCATCTAAGGAGAAATGCTTAAAAAATATATCACACGAGAAAAGTTTAGATAATAATTCATTGAAGGATGAAGGCTTAGATAGTAAATCACATAAGGAAAAAGGATTGACCAACAAATCTTCAAAGGAGAAAATTGATAGTCCTATTAAAATATCATGTAGTTTTCCGTTAATCAATTTTTATCAGGATTATTTTTTTTTTCATTGCAACCTAGCAGTAAAAAAAAGCTTGAAGTTAGTTTTGAAGACAATGTAAAATCTTCCACTAGTGGCCCCCAGAACTTCCTAGTGAGGTTATTAATTTTCAATTTGGTGAGAATCAATTTCCTAGTCAATTAATTACATTAAATGCAACTCCAATAATTAAAAAAGAGGTGTTAAAATTGTCAAGTGGTCACATGATATCGTCAAAAATTAAAGACTCTCAACGAAAGAAGAGGACTAGGTCATCTATTTTACATTCAATTTCTACTGATGATATGAAGTCGGAGAATATGACCTCAAAGAAGAAAGTTCAAACCTATAAAAATGATACAACGGTATGTATGTGTTTACTTATATAAAAATTCATAAGAAATCAATATCTTCATTAATTATATGGTTCAAACTAATACATTTAAATATGTTGTGTAGATTCAAGAAGAAACTTATGCATGTCATGAAATTGGAGAAGCGTCAAAGGTGAAAGGTTATGTAAAAAAGTAACATCATTAAATCAATATAGTTACTAAATTAGTGTTTAACATTTTACATAATTATGTACATATACTTTTTTAGAATTTAATATAGAATTAATTTTTTTTTTCTAATTATTCAGGTTGGAGAAGAAAACAACAATTCTAATGTTGGGATTAGACAACCATTGCAGAATTTTTTTTGCACAAGCTCAATCTAAATTTAGAACGAAAAAGGTGCTTATAATATATCAAATATTTGTAACAATCTTTATTTTTAATCATTTTATTATTCAAGACTTTTATGTTTTTTATGCAATGTAAATATAACACTTGTGATAGGGCATCAAAAGTTTCTAAAAAAAGTGGTATGATAACTGATACATATAAGCAATATTTGCCTTACCTAACCTCGGAAGAACGAACAATTTGAATCAATGTTGCCACTTGAAGAAGATGTCTAACCTTTTATATTTCGCCAAAGGAAATCATTTGGAAGTCAGTAAAGCTCTAATTGTCTTTTCAGATAATTGGTTATTTGATGTGGTATTATAATTAATTTTGAAATTTTAATAGTGGTCGATGTTTGTTCTTTTTTCTTTTTTATTAATACAAGTGTTAATATGTTATTTTTTGTTATTTAACAGTTTATCGATATCTATTTGTATGACTTGCACATAAAATAAGAGCCCATGCCGAAAAAGTTGTATATGCCTTTGTCATTTCAGGTAAAAATATTTTTTTCATGTTGACGAAACACTTGATTTTAGGTTTATAAATTAATTGCTAGAATAATCTTTGTTTATCTCAGGTTAGAGTCATTGAATATTATTTACATCCCCGTAAGGAAGGAAAAGAGACAAATGTTTGACTATTTCATTCTTGATGGATAGAAGACTTTATGCCTATTGACAGTAGTAACGTTGAACATGTATAATTATACTCTATTGTTTGTTTACATATACTTGTGAGTAATTTTTAATTTATGTGATTTACTAGGTATATTTTCCTTTATACGATGTAAAAGGAAAACATTAGTTTCTATTGGTTGTCAATGTTGTGGAGCAACATATATATGTTTTGGACTCTCTTGGCGTCAACGAAGAACGTAAAAGGATTGTACACGATTTGGTAAGTTCTTGTCACTTTATTAGACTTAGTAAAATTTTTATTAATTTTAATTTATCAGAATCTTCTTTTTGTTGTTACTTGTGATAACAGTTGGGTAAAACTCTACATGTTTACGGGACTCATCCTTAATTAGGTCCATTGTTTCAAGACACCGCATTGTTTCCAATCAATTTTCTTGACTTACTGAAACAATCAAATGCGTATGTTAATGAAAATTAAAGTGTGAGTTTGTTATTTAAATCATAACTATAAGTTTTAAAAATATAATTATTTTATATTTGTTTCAGGGATGACTGCGGCATGTACGTATTAAAGTATATAAAAACTTATCAAAATTTTGATCGGTCTAAGATTTCTTACACGGTAAAGTAAAATTAGAATATCACTTAGTTTTGTTTGTGTGTTTAGTGATAGTAATTCATGTGATATTTTTTATTTGTAAACGCAAGAAATGGCTGTTGAACGACTGAAATATTTAGCAAAACTTGTTACTAGCAGCAAAAATAAAACTGATCTTTTCAGACGTTGTGTATGTAATTATTTAGAATATCACTTAGTTTTGTTTGTGTGTTTAGTGATAGTAATTATTTTTTTTATGTTTCTATTATTACAGTTATAAGAGAAAAAATAAAAGGTCTCGAACTCTTAAAATCTTGTAGAATAAAATTTAAATAATAATTGAATATATATTTTATATATTGAATAAATGAAAAATTTTAAAAATAAAAAATTACATAACTTCGGTCTTAAGGGATTTGAGAGTCTTAAACTTTAAAACTAAGAATTATTTTGTTTAAGGAAAAAACGTCAAAAAATAGAAACAGAAGTCGAAAAACCTAAAAAAAATATTTTTTAGTGAGCTTCTCTCTTATCTTTTAATTGATTATTATTTTTAAATTTTTATGTAGAATTGTAAATAATCTGAGCTCAAATGAATTGTTTTTGGACATCCAAAATTTTCCTTGTGAAAGTACATTTACTAGTTGATTAGTAGACACAATGTCCTTTAATTGTTCTATCGTTTGTGTAAACGATGATGTACCTCACGTAACTACCTCATTGGCAGGTTTTTTGTTCTCATAGGATTGAGAATTTAGTGACAAGTTTATAGTTTAAAATTCAATATTTACGATATTAATTTTTAAGATTTTAGATTCTATGATTTAACTTTTATAAAAAATAATTTATTTTTACACAATTTATGTATATAAAATAATTCTATACAAGTAATTTATGATTGATTAAATTCGAGCTCAGGTTCGCATAGTTGATATTACAACATCAAAGATGATGGGTTACAATGTAAAATAAAATATTGAGTAGAGTACACAAATGGTCACTAAAGTAAGATAAAATGTTCGCTTTGACAATCAAACTTTCAAAAGATATAAAATTGGCATTAAATTTTAATTTTCATTACAAAATGGTCATTGAGTTGTTAAGGGGTGACAAAGCATTTAAGAAATTTTGTATAATAGCATATTTAGTCTTTTATATGTACACATTCAATCAATTTAGTCCTAATTAAAAAAACTCAATAAATCTAGCCCTCATTAAATTATTTCTAATTAAAAATGTGACCAAAATGATAAAATATATAAATATGAGGAGTAAATTTATTTATTTTTAATTAGGACTAAATTGATTGAATGTGTAAATATGGAGGACTAAATATGTTATTATAAAAAATTATTTAATTGTCATGTTACCCTTTTAACGACAATTAACGGCTTATTGACCATTTTATAATAAAAATCAAGTTTAATGACCATTTTGTAATTTCTGAAAGTTTGATAACCAAAGTAACTTTTTACTATAAGTTTAATGACCGTCTGTGTACTTTTTTCTAACATCTTTCTTTGAAATTGAGTCTAAATAGTTTAAACATGTATAAAATATTAATTAAAGTTATAATATATAAATTAAAATCTGAGATCAATCTTAATAAAAACTCTTGAGTATTTTAATTTTATTTAATAATGAAGTGGGGAATAATGTTTGGGTCTTAGGTTTCGTTTTTCATTGCAGTTGGAGCTGTAATAATCATTTTCAAAAGTTAAAAAATCCAACTGCTAGCAAATGCCTGTTTGGAGCTGTAATAATAGCTGTTCGGTAAGAAAAGGTTGGGCTACTAAACTCAACAAAAAAGAAACGCAGCCTTAGAATGTTTCTGTTTTGCGGCAACACGTTTCCATGGCGCTACTTCCTCCGCTAATGCTATGTTCTTCTTCAACTTCTTGTCTTCATAGTCAATCTATAATCAGAGATTTTTTGGCTTTTGTGTTGGGAAGTGATTCAACATCTGGCTACTTCAAATCCAAAAGCAGCGGAGCCAAAACTGTGAAGCTCATTCACAATCTGCTCTGCTAATTCCTAGCTTTCAGGTGTTGAATGTGTACTATAGGTGATAGGAAGTCTTTAAAAAGACAAGGCTTTAAGATTGCTCCGCTATTTCACGTTTTTTTGTTTCAGACAGTACCATAACATAATGTTGTTAAATGAAAATCTGTATCTCTTTGAATTCAAGTTTAGACTTTACTACACTGTAGGACACTTGTAGCCGAGGCAGAAGAACACCGTATTGGTATTCCACTGGAGGAAGTGATGCAGACTCTTAATGACTGAAACAAATAGTTGCGGGGATAGCTCAGTTGGGAGAGCGTCAGACTGAAGATCTGAAGGTCGCGTGTTCGATCCACGCTCACCGCAATTCCTTTTGTTTTTTCACAGCTCGTTGAGCTTAAAAGCTTTCATCTTTGCCACAACAAGTGCAGTATCTGCCATGACCTTTCTACATTACCCCAGAGTATTGATGGGTTAATTTCCCTCAAATATTTGTCCATTGGACTGCAACATCTTACTTCTCTTAAACATTTAACGATCATGTACTGTCCAAGTCTGGTTTATTTGGCAACTGACTGAGAAGTTTGTCCATTTTAAGATGTCCCAAACCTGAAAGTATTAAACAAGTTACAACCCTGCAAAATCTGGAAATCCATGGTTGTCTGGGCTTAAATCGATTGCAAATCTTTCACTTCTTAGAACTCACGAGCACCCTCGTATTTCTGTTCAAGAATGTCCAAGGCTTGAAGAGCATTGCAAGAAAGATATAGGGAAGGAGTGGCCGAAAATACCTCATATTGCACATATTTACATCGGATCACCCGAGCTGAGGAAAGATAATAATGCTGTTAGCAGCCCTTCACCCGAGCAGCCCTCCGTGTTTTAGTTTACACGTGACTTTCAGTTTTAGGGGTTAAGTTTTTAGTTTAGGGTTTAAAGTTTAAAGATTTAATTTAAAGTTTAATGTTAGTTTTTAAAATTTAGGATATAGAGTTTAAAGTTTAAGGTTTAGTTTTTTAGGGTTAAAATTAAGAAGGTAGGATTTGGGTTATATAGTGTAAATATACGGATGGAAATCGTCTGCCCCTTTTCGGTGTCCCTACTTATGCCCTTACGCTTAAAATTAGGTTTAGGGTTTTAGGGTAAGGTTTATGGTTAGGGTTTAGGGAATTTAAGGTAAGTTGTATTTTTAGGGTATATGGTTTAAGATTTAGAATTTAGAGTTAAGACTTGGAAGTAGTATTTTTTTAGTGTTGTAGCATAAATAAAATTACCGAAAAAGGACATAGGATTTTTATCCTAAATATACATATTTGTGTAAAATTAATTTTACATATAAAAAAATTTACCCTTTTATTATTATTAACTTTAAATCTCTTACCTGTGGCTTTGAATAACTGAATTCTTATGCTGAGCCGAAAAGTGGTAGGAGTGACGTAGAACATTTATCTTCTTTAGTTTGATTTTGACACAGTCTTCACTTATGTAACACCCCATTTTAGCCCTACTTTGAAAACCCTAATTATAAGAATTCCCAATTGGAAACCCTAGAATTTGGGGGGAAATTTGGAATTTAACCTAAGTTAATTTGGGACTTAATTGAATTAAATTAAAAGTTTGGTGGTTATTTTGTTAGACGGGCAAAAATAAAGACCTTTCTTTTGTAAATTACCCATTTGTTTAGGAAAAACACTCCTTTTGTATCAGATTGTCTTTTCACGCCGCTCTCTCTCTCTCTCTCTCTCTCTCGATTTTCTCTCAAAACAAAAGAAAATTATTAAAATATTAAAACCTTCCCCATTTTTCCGTCGAAGCTCCGGCCAAGGGGGGCCTTCGTCGCCGTTCAAGAGTTTCGAGACCACCGGAGCGCTCGTCGTGACCTTGCGATCAAAGCCCGGTCACCAGTTCTCGTCGCGCCATCGTTCTGTGCTGGTAACGGTTCGAAACCGTCGTGAATAACTGAATTCTTATTCTGAGCCGAAAAGTGGTAGGAGTGACGTAGGACATTTATCTTCTTTAGTTTGATTTTGACGCAGTCTTCACTTAGTACGCCCATGAATAGAGGCGTTGGTTGTAGGTTAAGCGTATTGTTTAACTTAAACGGTTGGTTAATCGTTATAACGGTTATTGAATTGTAATTTAACTATTAAAAAATAATTAGTTGTTTTAACCGCTAATGGTTAACTGTTATTTACAATTGATTACAAGTTAACATGTTCATTGCTTCTTTTGAGAACAATAAAATTATCTATCTGATAAATATTATATTATAAGAGAGACTCGAGATTGACGTAGTCAATCATGTGAACAAAATATATGTATAAATAATTTAAAAACAGTTAACCTGTAATTTAACAATTAACCATCATTTTAGCGGTTTGGTTAATCGAAACTATTTAGCCTTAATGGTTCGATTAATTAACATGTAAAATATAACAGTTATATCAGTTTACGGTTACAATTTAATATGCACACCCTGTCGGTAAACACGAAATCAAACTTAATCTAAATATAATCATTCCAAATAGCTGAAATGATTAGGAATTCCTTGGCTTTGCGAGAAAAGAAAATAAACACTCGCATCTAAAATTGAAGTTGTAGTATTCCAATAATAATACCAAGTTAAGCTTAACTAAAATGAGTACAAATTCTTTGTCTAAAACACAAACTTTTTTTTCTAAAGAGGTGTCTTCAGGCAAATCATCAAACGCTAAACTCATTCGTCTTGGTTAAACTGCATTAGTAACTAATTTTTCAATCTGCGCAATTTGTACAAGACAAGGAAAGCAACTCTTTGTAAAGACTAGGAAAAAAAGATGATATATATTGTATTACAAACGGCGATTTAAATGAAGAAATGGAAAAAAAGATATTAGCGTATATTTAGGGTGAATAATATATTTTATTACCATGTCTCTTATTCTACCATATATATTATATTACCGTATATTAATTTTTGGTAGTTTTATGTAATTATGCATTATTTTAGTCTTACCATATCTTAGCATATGAACCTTGTATATATAGGTGTTTTCTTGATTAAAGAAAGGAACGACATATGTTTGAATATATGCTTTTAACATGGTAACATGAGTCATAGCTAGACAAAATAAAAGTGAAACAACGATGCAAAGGAAAACGATTTCACCGTATGATATCACGTCAAGTGATAATCCCGGAAGCTTGATAACACAGATTCAGTTGAAGGGTGAAAACTATGATGAATGGGCTCGTTCTCTACGAACTGCGCTGAGAGCGAGAAAGAAATTTGGTTTTGTAGATGGAACAATCCAACGACCTGATAAGAAGTCACCAGATCTTGAAGATTGGTGGACTAACAATTCTTTGTTAGTCTCATGGATTATGAATACAATTGAACCGTCGTTGCGCTCAACTATTTCACACATAGAGGTGGCACAAGAGCTTTGGGAAGACATACAAGAACATTTCTCTATAGCCAATGGATCACACATAAAACAACTAAAAGCTGAACTTGCCGAGTGCAAACAAAAAGGCTTAAGTATTGTGGCATACTATGGAAAGCTAAAGAAGTTGTGGGAAGAATTGTCTAATTATGAACAAATGCCAACGTGCAAGTGTGGGTTGTGCAAGTGCAAACTTGAATTAGCACTAGAAAAGAAGCGTAAAGAGGAAAAAGTTCATCAATTTCTTGTGGGTCTAGATGAAACGCTTTACGGAACGTAAGATCCAATATACTTGCCCAAGATCCTTTATTGAGTTTGAATAAAGTTTACTCAATTTTGGCGCAAGAAGAATATGTCAGAACCATTAGTCGTGGAAAGGAAGAACATGATGAAGTTATGAGCTTTGATGTACAAGCTGGATTAAAATCTCGAGGGCAGGGCAAAGGAAAAAACAAGGGTACAACATGCTACAATTGTAACCGTAAGGGGCATGATTCTGATAGTTGCTTTGAGTTGATCGGTTATCCTGAATGGTGGGGAGATCGCCCTCGAGGAACTGGTCAAGGATATGGACAAAATAAAGGAAGACAACAATTTGTTAATTCTAGAAGCAAAGGGCGTGGAGGAGTCAAGGCAAATGTAGTTCAAGCCTCTACAGAAGTTGTGAGTAATAGTATAATTTCTGATTCTGACAAAACTACTATTACTGGACTTAGTAATGAGCAGTGGGAAACATTGAGAACTCTTTTAAGTGGTGCAAAGATGGGAACGAATGAAAAACTGACTGGTAAGCGTTCTTTTATGCATTGGATAATAGATTCGGGTGCTTCTCATCATATGACAGGTTGCTTGGAGTGTTTAAGTGATGTTCGAGATGTGATAGGATGTCCCGTAGGGCTTCCAAATGGGAACCAAATTGCTGCCACGAAGGAAGGGACAGTGGTGTTCGACAACAATTTGATATTGAATCATGTTCTTTATGTGCCAAGTTTAATGTACAATTTGATTTCATTATCACAATTGCTTGATGAATCAAACTGTGTGTCTCAGTTCACTGACAAGTTTTGTGTTATACAGGACTACACTTCGAGGATGTTGATTGGTGTGGGTGAACAACGAGGGGGGCTTTACTTCTTTCGTAAGATGGTGACTGCAACGGCGATGAAAATAAGTGGCTAAAGTTCTTTTGGTGTGTGGCATAGGCGGTTGGGGCATCCGTCTTTTAAGGTTGTAGAGCTAATTCCTAATGTTGGTTTTAGTAAAAATAGTAGTTTGTGGAATAAAGCATGTGAAGTTTGTCATAGAGCCAAACAAACTAGAGATAGCTTTCATGTTAGTAGTGATAAATCGTCAGAAATATTTTAGTTAATTCACTGTGATTTATGGGGGCATATCGAACTCTATCGTCTTGTGGTGTTAGATATTTTTTTACTATTGTTGATGATTTTTCACGAGCAACATGGATTTATTTATTAGTTGATAAAAAGGAGGTTTCCTTGCATTTGTGTAATTTTTTTGCTATGGTGGAACGTCAATTTAGCAAGCAAGTGAAAGTCGTTCGTAGCGATAATGGTACAAAATTTATGTGCATGCAAAGCTACTTTCGTAAGCATGAGATTGTGTATGAAACATCTTGTACAGAAACTCCACAACAAAATGGACAGGTAGAGCGCAAGAACAGACATATTCTTAATGTAGCTCGTGCATTGCGTTTTCAAGCTAATCTTCCTATAGAATTCTAGGGGGAATGTATTTTGACAGCTGGGTATTTGCTCAATTGAACACCTTCATTTGTTTAGAATGACAAAACTCCCTGTGATATTTTACATGGTAAACTACCATTGTTCAACCATTTGCGTATATTTGGATGCTTGTGCTATGTTCACAATTAGAATCATAAAGGAGACAAATTTATTAGCAGGAGCCGAAAATGTATTTTTGTAGGTTATCCTTACGGGAAAAAAGGTTGGAGAGTGTATACTTTAGAGCTTGGCATTTTCTTTGTTTCACGGGATGTAGTATTTTGTGAACTTGAATTTCCTTATTTGACCAAATCCAACAATATGAAAGATTGGAATGGTGGAAATGAGATTAGTGATGTGGTTGTTGTGCCTCAAGATAATAATGATGTTATAGTTGAAACAGGAAGCGAAGGATGTGGGAATGATGAAGTAAAGGGGTGCAATGCCTGATGAAAATAATGAAATGTCGGGTCGTGGTCTCTGAAATAAAGTGCCATCTACGCGGTTGCGAGATTTTGTAACAAATACAGTTCATACTTTAAGCCCCTCTACGTGTTCATCTGCTCAATCAACCTCCTCAGGTACGCCCTATCCTATTTCACACTATGTGAATTATAATAATTTTTCTATTCGACATCGAAAATTTTTGGCAGCTATTACTACAGACATTGAACCTCGCACATTTCCTGAGGCCATGAAAGATAAGAGATGGAGGATTGCTATGCAACAAGAAATATATACATTGGGAAAAATGGTACTTGGACTTTAGAAACACTCCCCCCCGAAAAAAAGGCTATCGATTGTAAGTGGGTTTATAAAATTAAGTATAATTCGGATGGTTTGATTGAGAGATTTAAAGCACGACTTGTGATTCTTGGGAATAATCAAGTTGAAGGGCTGGATTACAATGAAACATTTGCACCAGTAGCTAAAATGGTAATCGTTCGCACTTTTCTATTAGCCGCTGCTGCTAAAAACTATGAACTTCATCAAATGGATGTTCATAATGCATTTTTACATGGTGATCTTGAGGAAGAAGTCTACATGAAATTGCCTCCATGTTTTTGTTCGGAGTCCTCTCGTATGGTTTGTAGACTTCGTAAATTGTTATATGGTTTGAAACATGCTCCCAAATGTTGGTTTGCTAAGTTGGTTGGTGCTTTGAAGCGATATGGTTTTTCTCAATCATATTCAAACTATTCGTTATTTACTTTGCAACGTGCTAGCTTCCAGCTGAATGTGTTGGTTTATGTTGATAACTTAATTATTTCAGGCAATGACAGTGCTGCAATTCAAAATTTCAAAGCTTACTTGAGTACATGTTTTTACATGAAAGATCTTGGCCCTCTTAAATATTTTTTTGGGGATTGAGGTGGCTCGAAATCATACTGGTATATTTTTGTGTCAACGAAAATATACGTTGGACATTATCTCTGAAGTGGGCCTATTGTGAGCAAAACCTATTGGATTTCCTCTAGATCAGAATCATCATCTTCCCTTGGCTAAAAGAAAACCTCTTTCAAATCCAAAATGTTTTCGCAGGTTGGTTGAGCAACTAATTTATCTCTCGGTTACAAGACCTGAACTTTCTTACAGCGTACATATTCTTGCACAGTTTATGCAAAAGCCAGTGTAGGAGCATTGGGATGTTGTGTTGCGTGTCGTGTGCTATTTAAAAGGTAATCCAAGCCAATGAATATTAATACGGGCTGATAGTGATTTACAACTCTATGCATGGTGTGATTCAGATTGGGCAGGATGCCCTTTGACTAGACGATCTCTTACCGGATTGTTCATTTTACTTGGTAATTCTCCCATATCTTGGAAGACAAAGAAACAACATGTTGTGTCTCGTTCTTCCGCAGAGGAAGAATATCGATCCATATCTTCTATTACTTGTGAGTTAAAATGGTTGAAGGCATTGTTTTTGTTTCTTGGTGTTGCGCATCCTCGACCAATAACGCTTCATTGTGACAGTCAAGCTACATTGCATATTGTAGCTAACCTAGTTTTTCATGAGCGCACAAAACACATTGATGTTGACTGTCATTTTGTACGTGAAGCAGTTGTCCAGCAACTTATAGCTCCCCAACATGTTTCTACTCGTGTTCAGCTAGCCGACATTTTCACTAAAGCATTGGGGAAGCAACAATTTGATTTTTTCCTACGCAAGTTGGGCACTTATAATCTTCATACTCCAACTTGAGGGGGTATTAGCGTACATTTAGGGTGAATAATATATTCTATTACCATATCTCTTATTCTACCATATATATTATATTACCGTATATTATTTTTTAGTAGTTTTATGTAATTAGGCATTATTTTAGTCTTACCATATCTTAGCTTATGAACCTTGTATATATAGGTGTTTTCTTGATTAAAGAAAGGAACAACATATGTTTGAATACATGTTTTTAACAAAAGAAAAGAAAGAATTGGAGGTTCGTTTTTTAGCATGTGGGTTGCATTAGGAATAAACTAGTTGATAATATGGCAAAGATGATTAGACATTCTAGTTTGGATAACTTGGTGTTCTTTGGGCCGCTGATGGTTGATGCCTTATGTTTAGTTTAAGATTTTAATATACTATTTTTCGTAAAAAAATAACAAAGCATTAAAATTTATTGAGTCTACGACTTGTGGTTTTTTTATTTTAGGTACTCAAATTAACTATCCTTCACAATTACAAAACATTGTTAGCAAAGTCTCAGAAGAGGAAGCACTACGAGCAAACGCTCAGAATTTTTAACTAGCTTAATTTCACAGACTTATCTTTCTCTCGATAATCTGTGCGGCGTTAGCACTCCCGATACAATGCTAACAAGCCTTTCACACGTGACGCGATGGCTAACACACAAGTATAGAGAAGGCGAGAACACTTACAAGGAAAGGAACCTTGTATTGAACTTGAGAAGACTTTACAAGAGAGCTAAGTTTTTATGGAAATTATGGGATGGATACAAATGACTAAGGACTTGCCTATTTATAGGCTCCCACCTCCTCAATGGACGGTGGAGATTGACTTGATCCTACGACTTATATTTCGCCTAAAAAATATCTACAAGCATATACAAGGGTGGAGAGTATTCTAGAGAACTCCCCATAGTTCTACTATTATCTAAAGACTTGTAGAATGTTCCGAAGTTGTCAAGACTAGTCTTGAGCTGTCTTGAGCCTTCTGGAGTCTTCTAGGTTCTCCCGATTGAGCCTAGATGGATGGGGAACGTCCTGAAACCTTTTAGAACATGGTGGAAACATTTTCAAAGGGTTATAGTCCTCTCTAGGCCGTTCTAGATGCTTCTCTTGAGCATGTTTGGTCTTAAACGCCCAATGCACTTCATTTGGCCTCGGTTGGCCTTGGGGAACTTTGGTGGGGCGTGACATTCTCCCCCACCTAAGCTCGCGACGCCCTTCTCGTGTCTTGGTTGGATTGTCGGGGTGTTGCCAACGTGCTTCCTTCAATTCTTGGCCTTTCTCTTCTTTACTCTTGGCTTGATAGCTTGATCCTTTGCTATCGCATCGGGTCGTGACCTTGGTTGGACTACTTTGGCGCTCGTAAACCTAAGCAAGGTAGCCTTGCTCCCTTTATGCCCATCCAACCCCTTGGATGGCTTGCCCCAATTGGTGTCCCTTTGGAACTGAAGGGATCATAGCACATTAGTCCCTTGCTTGGTGGCCCTGGGTGTTGGCACCACACAAGCTTTATCGCCATTTGTGATGCACATGATGTTAGAGAATGGCATCGGGATTGCCTTGGCCCAATCGAAGAAGTCGATCCCCATGATGATCTTATAGTCATCCGTCGGCACAATGGTGTAATCCAAGTTCCCAGACCATGTCCCTACTCTGGTCTTGACTCCTCGAGCAATCCCATGGATGGGTCGAGCGGTAGAGTTGACTGCCTTGACAGATCTGTATCCCCCGTTTACCTTAAGACTGAGCCTACTTGCCTCTTCCAAAGAGAGGAAGTTATGGGATGCACTTGTGTCAAGCATGGCCTTCGATGCTTTCCCATTGATGGTAACATCCACATAGAGCAACCCATTGGCTTTAGTTTTTGGGGCGGATTGGATCACGTTGAGTAATTGCATTGATCCCATTTGTGTACCTTCATCGCCACTGTCTGTGTCACTACCTTCTTGTTGCTTGGCTAGGAGCGCGCTAAGGGCTTGACGTTGTGGGCACTCACGAACCCAATGGTCACCGTCGCAAATAAAGCAATTCTTCGGTGGTGACTTCCTCGCATCATGAGAGTCTTTGGACTTGCCCTTCTAAGGAGACGAGTCTCGACGCTTAGACTTATCCTCCTCGTGACCCTCCTTGCGATGGCTCCTCTCTCCCCCACCTTTGGCATGACCGTCCTTATCATCCTTTGGCTTGGTGGTGGACTCTTTGTGACTAGAGTAGTCGATGAGGCTCTCGGCTACGGCTATGTCATTGGCAAGGTTTTGTACCCCTCGACGCCTTATCTCTCTTTTTGCCCATTGTTGGAGTCCATCGACAAAGTTAAAGAGTGAGTCCTTGTCGAAGAGATCGGGGATCTCAAGCACCAAACTTGTGAACTCCTTGACGTAGTCTCAGATACTTTGTGTTTGCTTGAGCCGACGCAATCGAGCTCTTGCCTCATCTTTGGAATTCTCGGGATAGAATTTCCTTTTAAGCTCCATTTTAAAGTCATTGAAGGTAGAGATGGTGCACGTACCTCTCTCAACATCCAATTGCCTTCTCCTCCACCAAAGCATGACATTGTCGGTAAGGTAAATAGTTTTCGTTTGAATCTTGGAGGCCTCATCCACAAGGCCAACGGCTCCAAGATATTGCTCTAAGCCATATAAGAAGTTGTCCTTCTTTCGTATCGCATGACCCCGTAAAGGTCTTGGGTTTGGGCACCTCAACCCTCCTAGCTTCATACGTAGTGCTAGACCCCGCGACCATGGCACGCTTTCACAATGCAAGGTCGCTTTGTAATTCCTCAAGCTTGGCAAGAATCACGAACCTTCGAGAGCTCTCCCATGAGAAGATCGCAGATTTACCCCATCTCAGTGCGCAGGTTCTCCTCTAGCTTCACCATTATAGCCCTCATAGCCGTGTAGATTTCAGCATCCTCCGCCTCAAGGCCTTCTACCCGATCTTGAAGGTCGTCCACTTGGGGCACCCATGCCCCCGACGCTTTCCTCAACACGAGTCAAGCGTGACTCCAAGATAGAGATCACATCCTTGGACTTGGCCCTTTGCCTTGTCACTTTAGGATCGACCATCTTCTTTCTCCCTCATTGCTCATGCACGATCTCTGTGTCAGATGAGCTTACCACTTGGTTCTTGCCGATTTTGGCTATGTCCCGACGAATGGAACACGCTCTGATACCAATTGTCACGAACTTATCTTTCTCCCGATGATCCATGTGGCGTTAGCACTCTCGATACAATGCTAACAAGCCTTTCCCATGCAATATGATGGCTAACACACACAAGTATGGAGAAGGCAAGAGCACTTACAAGGAAAGAAACCTTGTATTAAACTTGAGAAGACTTTACATGAGAGCTAAGCTTTTATAGAATTTATGGGATTTATGGGATGGTTACAAATAACTAAGGACTTTCCTATTTATAGGCTCCCACCTTCTCAATGGACGGTGGAGATTGACTTGATCCTACGGCTAATATTTTGCCTCTAAAAATATCTACAAGCATATACAAGGGTGAGAGTATTCTAAAGAGTTCCCCAAAGTTCTACTTAAGTCTTCTATTATCTAAAGACTTTTAGAATGTTTCGGAGATGTCTAAACTAGTCTTGAGTTGTTCTGAGCCTTCCAGAGTCTTTTAGGTTCTCCCGGTTAAGCCTAGATGGATGTGGAGCGTTCTGGAACCTCCTAGAACGTGGTGGAAACATTTTGAAAGGGTTGTAATCCTCTCTAGACCGTTCTAGTTGCTTCCCTTGAGCATGGTTGGCCTTAAAACGCCCAAGGCACTTCATTTGGCCTCGGTTGGCCTTGGGGCACTTTGGTGGGGCGTGACACTAAGGTCCCTAAATGTTAGTTATTCTTATTTTTAATTTTTTTATTTTTAATTTATCAAATGAATACATTAATCTAACCGTAAAATTTAATTCTCATTCTCAATCTTAAAATTTAATTTTCTTTGTTATTTTTCTCTAATCTAACCGCAAAAAACGATACAATATTCTTCAAAAAAATTATATTTATTATTTAAAATCAAGCTTCATATCATACCTACAATTCAATTCCTTCAAATTTTCTTAATAAAACAATGAAAATGATGTGGTTGACAAAGTTTAATCACGTTTGTATGGTTTATTAATGAAATATTAAATTAATTATTTAAATTAATGAGATATGAATTAATTCTATATAGGTCAATTTTTTAGTTTTCGCTCAAGGCTCAAAAATGTCCAAAATGACCTTGAGCAAAAGTAGGGATGGTAACGGGACGGGGCGAGAAGAGTTTTTGTCAAACCTAACCCCGACCCGATATATAGTATATTCAACCCGACCCCAAAAATAATTTTATTACACCCGCCCCGAACCCTCCCTGATATTTAAACTATTAATCTGACCTTAATCCGACCCGACAACAAACAAAACAATTCAAAAATAAAATCTCTAAAATAGATTAAACACCATAAAATCACAAAAATAGACTAAAAAATAGAAACTTCAAAACCATAAGAACTCAAAACAGAATCAACTTCAAACTTGAAAATCAAAGAAAAGAAATTATTAGAGCTGCAATATATAAACATTATATATCAAATCTCAAAAACACAAACTCAAACACTTATGAAGTTTCGACATTTCAGTTCTAGGTTATATGCATGTTTGATTAATAATTTTTAAAAGAAAAAATGAAGATGAGAGAAGGGACAAAGAGGAAGAGACGGTAAAGTGAAGAAGAAAAAATAATTTGTTAAAATTAAACCTAAGTAATGTAAAAGGGAAAATTAAGAATTGAAAATAGGAGAGAAAATTAGAAAAATAACTATTGACAGAAAAAGAAAAGATTTTAAAAGGAAGATAAATCTGGACTACAGATTGAAGGAGCAAGAAAAAGAATTGAAACATGGAGATTGAGAGGCGGCAGAAAATGGAAAATGAAGTAGTTTAGTGTGCTTTAACCTATGTGATATACATATATAAGGGTAATTTAGTAAATAAATGAAAGGCATTTATGTAAATATCTCGGGTCAGATATTTGAACTATAAACCCGATTCCGCCCCGACCCCAAAATTCTTTTAACAAAGACCTGCCCCCACCCGAAACCCCGTTTTAATAATAAAAAACTGTCTAGATTAAGTCGGATTTGGTCAAAACCTGTCGGGTACGAGTATCATTACCATCCCAAAGCAAAAGGCATAACCTGATCACCAAATGATCAAAAAGTTAATAACCAACTTCTTGAAACAAAAGTAAAAAAAAAAGTAAATAACATCGGTCACTAAACTATTTATGTATTTATTATTTTCGTCACCGAACTATTTTTGTTGGCAAAATTGTTGATAACATTACGTTTTTTTTATAATTTGATCATCAACCGTTGAAAATTAACCGCGATGTTGACATGTATTTTTTATTGTTCAAGTCATTTTCTCTATCTTCTCGTCAATAGTCCATGTGTTTTTATTAAAAGATTATCATTTTCTTATTTTGGTCGCTAAACTTTTTTTTTGAAAAATTGTCACTAACATTACGTTCTTTTTCTATTTTGGTCACCAACCGTGCTCAAAAAGGTGCAGTGAGATTCAAACAAAGAGGTATATGCGCCTAACTACTAAAGCAACCCTTAAATTTATTATAAATTCACCAAAAATTATATTTAAGTTATAATCTTAATCGAATAAAACCAAAGAAAATAAAAATATACAAGTGAGTAATGGAGGAATTAAACCTAAGAACTCTAGGTAATAGGTCCAATTGCTTAATCACTAAGCCTAACCCTAAGATTGGAGAAATTATTAGATAGATCCGGCTTATCATGTCATCCATTGTCTACCTAATAACATTCACTTATTTCAGTGTAATTTTCAAGTAACTACCCACTCCTTAGTTACATGTAGGAAAGAAGTGGACATTCGCCTTGAAAAAAATGAGATAAAAAAATGTTATTGGATAAGACCATGAATGACGTGGCAAGTCAGACTCATTTAATATTTTTTTCCAATATTACTATATTTTCACCAAAAATTATATATAAGTTATAATCTTAGTCGAATAAAACCAAAGAAAATAAAATTATACAGGTGGGTAATGGAGTAATTGAACCTAAGAACTCTAGGTAATAAATCCAATTGCTTAACCACTAAGCCTAACCCCAAGATTGCTATATTTTCACCAAAAATTCTATTTAACTTGACCAATTTATTATCTAACATAAATTTAAATCTAACACAAATTTAAATCTAACACATATGTCAACCCATTGAAGATTTATATTCAATAACTGGCGGTGGAAACTAAAAGTTTCTACAAGTGCATTGATTTTGGGGTTTAGGGCTTTAGTTTAGGGTGTTGTTTTTAGGGGTTTAAGTATAGGGTTTTAAAATTAAGGGATAATGATTAGAATTTAAGGTTTAGGGTTAGAATTTAAGGTTTAGAGATTAGTGTATAGTTTTTAAGGTAATATGGTGAGGATTTATGTTTTAACCTATAAACCTAAAACCCTAAATTTTAACCATTATCCCTAAATTCTAAACCTCTACATCTAAGCCCCTAAACCTTAAAAAACTAAGGCGCTTGTGGAAACTTTTAGTTTCCACCGCTTGTTTATCAAATAATTACCCATCAATTAAATTCTAATATACATTTTATTTGGCTCATATATAAGGCAACCAATTAAATATTATTTAAAAATTAAAATGATAAATTTAAATCTAAATACTTATTTCTAAGTAATTTAAAATTTATATTATACCTTAAATAAATATTACAAATTTAATTTTTAGAATAATTTAATATTAATTTTATAAATTAATAAACAAATAGTTATTTAATTAGTTTATTTTATTTCCAAATAAAGTGGAAAAATAATTATAATTTACCTTTCAATTTTAATCAAAATTTAAGTTAAATATAAAATTTGGTGAAAATATAACAAATTTGGGTTTGGCTTTATTGTTAGGCACTTGTACCTCTTACGTATAGGTCCCAGGTTTGATTGCCTCATTACCCTCTTGTACACTTTGGTTTTATTCAACTTGAATATAAATTTTGGTGAAATTATAACAAACTCAAGGGTTGGTTTAGTGGTTAGGTGTCTAGATCTCTTTATGTTTGAATTCCCCTCCACCCTTTTGAGCAATTTAATTGTTAATGGTTGGTGATCAAAATAAAAAAATAACGTAATATTAGTGATGATTTTACCCCAAAAAAATAATTTGGTGACTAAAATAGAAAAAAAAGAATAATTTAGTGACAAAAGATGTTTTCCCTAAAAATAGCACACATAGATGCTGACAATGACAGAGAAATGATATGAAAAATATTTATCTAAAGCTCGAAGTCACAAAAATATACAATGGATCAGCACAAAGTTTTGAACATGATATGTATAGTAAAGATGTAATTTAGTAACTAATTACAAGTAAGGCCAACATGATGTTTGAATCATGGACAAAGCGTCGAACTCTTAATTTTTACGAGTAGTAAAATGGCACCGAAAGAGCCGGAGGTTTCGATACTGTTATGATTATCTTTTCCGCTGTGAGTGGCTCACATGGACAAGCCATTGCTATGAACCTTGGGGCCTTATCTCCTGGCATCAAAACTGGTAAGCTTTGCCCTACGATTTTATCTTTCGGCTTCTGCTTTAAACACCCCAATATAAGTAGAACAACAATTGCAAGTAAAAGAATACGAATGAAAGTTAGTTATTGTACCTTGACAGGATCAGATGAATCTTGAAAGTCGGACGAGCCTGATTCGATATCGTCATCGTCATCGTCATCCCGGTCTTGATAGGATGATCCGGAGATAAGGGTGTGAAGCTTGTTCCAGGTGAAATAACAAAGAACACCGCTTATGCAAAATAATAAGATCAAAAGAAGGGCTAAACCAAGAGGAAACCCTATTGATGGCCTCTTCTTCTTCTTCTTCTTCTTCTTCTTCTTCTTCTTCTTCTTCTTCTTCTTCTTCTTCTTCTTCTTCTTCTTCTTCTTCTTCTTCTTCTTCTTCTTACCTAGAGTCAATATGGCAAGAAATTGTTAAAGTGGTGTGAAGAGTAGGGATGTAAAAACAGGTCAACAGTTGGGTTTCAGGTCGGGCTCTGTCAGGTCGGGTCAAATCGGTTACAGGTCATTTCAGGTCGTTTTTTGTTTTGACTCGATTCGGTTCGGGTTCGGGTTCATTTCGGGTCGGGTTCATTTCAGGTCGGGTTCATTTCAGGCCGGGCTCAATTCAGGTCGGGTTCATTTCAGGTCGGATTCATTTCAGGTCGGTTCATTTCAGGTCGGGCCAAAACGGTTAATTGACGGGTTAATTTCGGTTCGAGTTGATTTCAGGTCGGTTTCGTTTCAGGTCGGGTTCATTTCAAGTCGGGTTCATTTTAGTTCGGGTAATTTCAGGTCGGGTTCATTCAAGTTTAGGGTTTATTGTGTAGGGATTAAGATTTAAAATACATAATATTAATACATTATACGTACATACATATATGAATTATGGTTTAGTGTTTTGGGGTTTAGGGTTTAAGGTTTTGGGTTTGGGGATAGGGGTAGGGTTTAGGGTTTATACATTGGTACATATGCACATGTATACTTCCGTACATTATGCATATGTTTATATAGTTTAGGGTTTAGGGATTATGTGTTGGGGTTTAGGGTTAAGGGTTTTACGTTCCTACATACATACATACATTATACATACATAGCACAAAAAGTAATTAGGGTTAGGGTTTAGGGTTTAAGGTTTATACATACATAAATTCATTTTACATGCATATATATAATATACTAATATATTATATATATCCTAAAAATAAAACCCTAATCAAAACCTTAAACCCTAAACCAAAAATGAAACATAAACCCATAACCCTAATTCGAAACACTAAACTAAAACAAAACTCTAAAACCATAAAAAGAAACCCTAAACGCTAGACCCATAAAAAGAAAACCTAAACCCATAACATGAAAACCAAAAATAAAGTCAATAAAAAGTAAACCCCTAATTCCTAAGCAATAAACCCTAAAGGTAGGCTTAGTTCAATAAGAATGAAACCTAAACCCTAAACCCTAATTCAAAACACTAAAATAAAACAAGAATCCTAAACCCATAAAAAGAAACCCTAAACCCATAAAAAGAAAACCAAAAATAAAAGCAATTAAAAGTAAACCCCTAAACCCTAACAGTAAACCCTAGACACTAAACCCTAAAGGTGAGCTTAGTTCACTAATATTAAACCTTAAACCCTAATTCAAAAAACTAAACTAAAACAAAAACCCCTAAACCCATAAAAAGAAACCCTAAACTAAAACCAATAAAATCAAAACACTAAACGCTAAGCCATGAACCCTAAGCCTTAAACCCTAAAGATAAGCTTAGTTCACTAAAAATAAAACCTTTATTTAAAACACTAACCCTAAACCTTTAAACCCTAAACCCTAAACCTAAAAATTAACTACTAAACCATAAAACCATAAACAATTAAAACAAAACCCTAATTTAAAACCATGAACCATAAAACAAAACACCAAATAAAATCTCTAAACCCTAAAAACAAAACATATTAACCATAAATTATAAATCCTAAACCCTAGATTAAAACCTTAAACCCTAAAAATGAAACCATAAATCAAAACCTCAAACTTTAAATCTAAAAAATAAATCACTAAATTAAACCCTAAACCCTAAAATTGAAACCCTAATCAAAACAAGACTACTTGAACATAACCCTAAACCCTAAAATGAAATATTTAAATTTAAACATTGAAAATGAAAACACTAAATTATAACCCCAAACCCTAAACATTAAAACTAGAATAATGACCAAATTGAAAATAAAAAAAATTGTTAGCTCAATTTAAAAAAAAACCAAAAATAAAAGAACCTAAACAAAGGAGGACCTAAAGGGTGAATAACCCTTACACCTAAAAGGGCGGGCAGATTCCCTCCGTGCCACCCTCCCCCTTTTATCAATTCCCCCTCTCTTTTTCTATTTTAATTTCCCTCCCTTTTTTTTCAATCCCTTTTTTTTTCAATTCATGCACCTTTTAATTTATATACATATTATATTTATTTTAATTCAAATAAATAGGTGGGGAGGAGGGAAAGTATCCGCCTAAACTTTTAGGTTAGGGTAATTATTTTTTTTGTCCCTCTAACTTTAGATATTTTTCATTTAAGCTCTTAATATTCACTTTTAGGTTTTAGTTTAATTCAATTGAGTCCCAATTCAAGTGTACACAAATCAAATTTGTGTTAAATTTCATAATTTACAATTTTGTAAGATTGTAAGTTTAAAGTTTACTAAGTTGTACTCTTTTATGTTGTAATAAACTTCTATCTTATTCGATAATAATTTTACTTATTCTGTTTAAAATTCTTGTGAGTTTCAAGTACATTTATTTTGTCTTTATCAACTTAAATAATCAACAAACCAAGTATATGTTTTGATCAAGTTAAGTTCACTTATTTTATGTTTTGACTTATTCTGTTTAAAGTCACAGTTTCAAATATTGTCCAATAAATTTTGATCAAGTTAAGTTAATTAATTAAAAAACATTCATTCAAGTAATGTTTTAATTTTTACTTAAATAATTTTTACTAAATTTTGATCGAGTTAACTTAAATAATTAAAAAGACGGTTTTCAATAAATTCTATCTTATTTAATAAATTTTGATCAAGTTAACTTAAATAATTAAAGTTGAATGTCTTAATAATTATAAGAACAGAACCAAGTATATTCTTAATTTTTACTAACTATAGATATACAATTTATTAACCCTTGACATTATTTATTATTAACTTAAAAGAACAGAACCAAGTATAATCTTAAAAGATGGTTTTATTATTTATCAGCAAATCAAATAACAATATCAGTTCAGGTCAAGAACAGTTCAGGTCAATATCAGTTCAGGTCAAGAACAGGTCGGGTTCAAAACAGGTCAGTTTCAAAACAGGTCGGGTTCAAACATGTCGGGTTAAATCGGTTATCTGGCAGGTCAGTCTCGGGTTCGGGTTCGTTTCGGTCGGGTGCAGGTCGGGTTCGAGTTCGTTTCGGTCGGGTGCAGGTCGGGTTCGGGTCATTGAGTTCTCGAGTCAAACCAGGTTCTGACTCGATCGGGTTTCAGGCAGGTTACCAGGTCGGGTGAGTTTTTCACATCCCTAGTGAAGAGAGAAAGATGGTGGGTGGTTTTTGGTCAAAAATATTTATTGAAATCGATGCTAGTGTGAGTGTTTGGGCATGTTAAATTTGGACCGTTGGACGTACCACTTGATCAAGTACGGAAACTGTGGGTCCCTCTTTGCACTTTCTCTATGTACAAACATATTAACACTTTTTTAATTCTTACGGTTCATGGATCTGTATAGTGTTCGATAGAATATACCTCATGAATTTAGAAAAGAGGTAATGTGTGATCTCATTCTTTAAAACCCAAAATTTGATAAATAGCAACGCATTTCTCAAAAGTTATCGTCTCCTTTTAGTTATATACTTCTTCTATAATTTGATTCAGGTTGCTGCTAAAATATGGCCTTATATAAAAATTTAATTATAATAATTTAAACAGGTAGAATTAATTTTTTTATTAATTAGATAAGAATTTGTGTAACTACATAAAATCTTATCAATTGAGTAAAAAATTGTTTGGATTTTATGTAGTTACACAAATTTTTATATTATAACTTAAATTCTTACCAAAATTGTAAGAATTTATATAGATTATAAAAATTTATATAAGACCGCCTCATTTAGTCGCACACTAAAAATGCCACAGGACAAAACTCCCCTATAAACATAGTGTTATTTGTTGAGTACAAGGGAGTGCTCGTAAGCTGTACTCTCCAACTCGTTACACTTAACCTCGATTTATTTCTAATTTTTATAATTTAGTCTAATATTTTTATAATCTAATCTCGAATATCGAATGCTACAATGGCCTATTTTTGGCCTAAAACAAATTTAAAAAAAAAACAAGCATATTTGATTACATAAAAGTAAACAACCAACATGAATATAAAGGAGAAACAATTAACTAAAGTCACCTGAGAAAATAAACCTTTAAAAACTTTAGAACATAAACAATTTAACAAAAAGACATTTTGGTAATTTTACAAGATTTGAACCCAAAAAACATTCAAAACTTAAATAAAAGTTTAATTTAAGTAGAAACATTGCATGCCTCTGTTTTGCTAAAAGGAAAAGTCCAAAGTGAAGTAAATTTAACCGAATTGGGGTTTAGGGACTACAATGTAAATAATTTATAAGTTGAATTTTAAGTTAAAAATTCAGTTTTGGGTCCTTTGTAGACTATTAATTCTAATTAGACTTAATGGTAAATTCGTGTTGAAATCGAATTTGAAATAAAGTGTTAATTGCAAAAAATAAATAGTTTATAGGCCATTTTGAAAACATTCATAAAATATAGGGGCCAGTTTTTAAAAAGTGAAATTAAACCTTAATTTATGAAATAAATATCATCATTGACATATAGACCAAATTTCATGTTAATCCGAGCTAAAACAACTCTTTAATTGCAATTATAAAATTAGTGACTAAAATGTAAAGTTTGCTATTATAAGATAATGGACTGAATTATAAAATAGAGTTCAATTCCAAATTAAAAAAATTAAGGATTAAATTGAAGAAAAATAAAATTATAGTAAAAATATTAAATAAAATTGTAAAAGTTAGAAACAAATAGGGTTCAATTTCATATTAAATAAATTTTTTAGGGACTAAAGTGAACAAAAATATTATTATATTAATAATATTTAATTTAATAATAAAATAAAAACAAATAAAGCTAAATTTTATATTAAATAAAGTTTTTAAGGACTAAGATGAACAAAATAAAATCATAATAAAAATATTGGATGGAATCATAAAAATTTAATTGTAAATATAATTAAAAAATTTAAAATTTGTTAAACATAATTCTATAATTTTATTATTAAAGTGAAATAATTTTTACTTTTATTTCTTATTTTCTCTTCTATACTCCCTCCCTTCCACTTTTCCTCTCCATCAAGAAAAACTTTAGCTAAATTTATTATTATATTATATCAATAATTTTTTATGTACATCATACCTATTTCTTTTTGTCTGCAAGTGAATTTTATCTTTGATAAATGGACCATTGAACCGTGTGGAAGAGAGGTTTATTCGGTCTAGTTTGTGATTGTTTTTGAAAAACGGTAAAAAAAGTTATTTTTAAATTAACGGTTAAAAAGTAGTTTTAAAAAGTTTGTTAGTGTTTGTCATTGAAGTCAAAAAGTAATTTTGAGGAGATAAAATTTTATTCTAGACATGATATTAAAAAGTAAAATTAAACGTGAATTATGTTCAAAATAATTAATGTTATGATATATGAAATAAATCAACTTCAATTATAATAAAATTTTTATTTTTTTATAAAATTTAATTTGAAAATGTAAACTACATTCTAGATTATATAAAGACATGCCACTTACAAATTAATAATAAATATAAAATAAATTACTAATAAAATAATTTTATTCTCAATATAAATATTATAAAATATATATTATTTTACAAATATGTATGCATAAACATTATTTTAATAATAAATTATAATTAAATAGCAAAGGTAAAAAAGTAATTTTATTTTTAAACTAGTTTTTCCACCCAAGAAGCTGTAAAATCTACCTTTTTAGCTTGAGTGAAAAATTTAATTTTAAAAACAACAAAAAATAATCTATTTAAATTAAAAACACTTAAAAACTACTTTTAGGTTGCTAAACGCAACCAAAAATAGGCCCTAAGTTTATTTTTTCAAGGTTTTGAAGTATATAAAAATGGTGCCAAGCGGAAGTTACTGCTACACAGGATAATGGTGTACCCACACCCCAAACCCATGAGCCCTAGAGCTAAAGTTACAGCCCGAACCAACCCAATGGTAGGCCCAAACCCTTCTGCTTAGCCGTGATCAACAATTGCTTCAATCGAACATCAACTAGGGATGGCAGACGAATATAATTTTGTGGATTCCGCACCGTACTCGCCCCAATTAAGGCAGAGATGGGTATATAGGTGGGTGTGAATGTAAAAAGTGATACCTGCCGCTGATAGTGGTTAGATGGTGAATTTAAGATCTTACCCGCCCCGCATTCTACCCGCCATATAAATTTAGATCATTATGAATTTAGATGTAATTTCGCAAACTATTCTATAATCCTAAAATTTAATAGGATATTGCTTGTAATTTATGTTTTGTGGTTGTTTTTAAATTTATGTTTTATGTGTATGGTTAATGTCAGGCGGGTTAATAGGCGGGTGCAAGATGGGTGATGAGTATCCAATTGGGTGGTGGGTGTGGGGATGAATTTGAAAATATACTCACGTAGGCGGTGTGAATTTGAAAATTATACCCGCCTAGGGATGGGCACGGTACCCAGAGACGACGAGTTTCGACCCGACCCGACCCGATCGGGTCGGGTATTTTTATGAAAAAACCGAGTTCGGGTTCGGGTCGGGTTTTTGTGTAGGGTGAGGTCGGGTCGGGTTCGGGTTTTAGGGTGAAAAAATCTGACCCTACCCGACCCGGGACTAATAGTGTAATTTTCCCCTAAATTTTTTAGGGATATTTGTAATAATACCCCCTCTTTATATATTTTTTTATAATTAGGTCCTTAAAATTATTTTTTATTTACATTTAAGTCCTTAAAATTATTATTTTTTATAATTATACCTCTTAAAATTATTTTTTTACAATTAGGTCCCTAAAATTAATTTTTTGGGTAAACTACATAAATGGTCCTCCGACTATGCTCCAATTATCTTTTATGTCTCTTGACTATCAGAAGTTACAAATTGGTCCCCTAACTAAAAAAAAGAAACAAATTGGTCCAACGCCGTTAAAAATTTAACGACCGATGACGTGGCTGTTAATATAAATTGATATAATTATATAATTAGTCATCAAGTTCTACACTTATTTTAATTTGACCCTAATTATAAAAAGTTAACCCACGTAATTTTAATAATCTATCAATTTAGTCCATTTTTTTATCTCCCCTCTCATCTAATTCTTCAATTCATTTTCACCCTAAATTAACTAATTGCAGTTTTTGCATTATCTGTTGAACATATTTAACTATGGACTCTCAAAACTCCATATCAACTAATCCCTTATAATTTTTACATTGCTTTTCTTTATGTATCTTCCAATAATCTCAATTCCCTATTTCACATTGCTTTTCTTTATGAAAATTAGGCTTTGACCTGGAATTTGTTTTGCTTTTCCAGCAATGAAGAACCAACAACCCCCAAATATTGTTTTGACCTGGAAATGAAAGTAATAATGAAATGAAAGTGAAGAGAAAAAGTTGAGCAGTGAATTAAAAAAGAGCAATCCTAGTGTTTCGATTTCTTTCTCTCTTCGGCTGTCTTTCACCGGAGACCCAATGAAGACCAAATCCAAAGCCATCAGCTTAGAAAATATCATATTAAAATGGGACTGGAGACAATTCAGGGTCAAATCATCAATTCTCACAATCAAACTAGTGAGAAATTTTTTTCCAAAATCAGTTTTCAAGCTATTCAAGAACAAAAAGGACTCAGATTTGTCAAGATTCTCGTGGGAAATGATAAAATACATGAAAGGGTCATCGATTAAGAATGTGTGGGGTTTTCTAGAAGTTGTATGCAAGAACATTAAATGGAAAGGAGGGGTTTCTTCGATGCATTTCTGGGCTAATGATTCGATTACCGGCTCTTTGCAAGAAAATTTTGTGAGTCTTTTCGCAATACAAGCGTATAGAATCAGATTTGGATTGAAAATAATTTGATGGGTTGTTCTTAGAACACTAGGATTGCTCCTTTTCAGTTTCTATTTATATATCGTATGGTGTTTTTGCTAGGATTTATTTTCTTGGCCAAAAGGATCAAAATAATGTTTGGGAGTTCTTGGTTCTTGTTGCTGGAAAAGCAAAAAAAATTCAGGTCAAAGCCTGGTTTTCATAGGGTTAGAAAAAAGTGAATAAAACAGAGAATTGAGATTGTTGGAAGATAAAAAAAGAAAAATAATGGGTAATAGTGAGAAAATTGTAAGGGGAATCAGCTGATATGTTAAAAGGGTTTTGAGAGTAGAGGAGAAATTGAAAAGAAAATGGACTAAATTGATAGATTATTAAAATTATATGAGTTAATTTTTTAGAATTAGGGTCAAATTAAAATAGTTGTAGAAGGTGAGGGCTAATTATATAATTACATTAGTTTATATTAACTGCCACGTCACCAGCCGTTAAATTTTTAACGGCGTTGGACCAATTTGTTACTTTTTTTAGTTAGTGGACCAGTTTGTAACTTATGATAGTCGGGGGACGCAAAAGATAATAGGAGTATAGTCGGGGGACTATTTATGTAGTTTACCCTATTTTTTTTTTCTATAGGTCAGATCGGGTCGGGTCGAGTTTTTAAAAAATTGGATCGAGTCGGGTCGGAGTCGATTTTAGAATAATTAGTTTCGGGTCGGGTGGACCGCCCATCCCTATACTGCCGTAGGTGGTAAGTAGGTGGTGAATATAAAAATTTTGAGTGAGTATAAAGATAGGAAAGGGGAATTTGCACCCGCCCGCCCGTTTGCCATCCTTAACACCAACCATGACCTTGGACAACCACCCATGGCTACAACGAAGACAACAATAACTGCCACCATGATACGATTAAGAAGTAGATAAGGATCAAATTCGTTCAAATTGAAGATTAACCCAAGGTTCTATACAAGTTCAAGAGAGAGTTCGACAATCTTTAGATATGAATCAATTAAACAAGCAAGATTAGATTCACAATCTTACATATTTAAATAAAACAAACTAAAAGAAGATAAAGAATGGATCGCAAAATGAAATATGGGAAAGATAAAAAGATGAAGATAACATGTATGATGCACCAAATTATTTGAAAATGTATGCTTAATTACTTTGATGAAGTTATTAGTGCTCGAACTCGTGAGCTTTTGAAATAACAAATGTTCCTTTAATCACTAAGCCAAGTTGGTTCATGCGAAACAATTGAAATCCTAAAAAGATAAAGAAGCTAATTTAAACTATAAAAACTGATTGTTCAAGATAATGTTAAGTTGTTAACTTTATCTTGGCTCCTAATGATTTAAAAACCTAAAATATATAATAAGATGATAATCCTCTTATTTGGGCTAAGTCAAATTCGGCAAAGCAAATATACTTGCTCTTGGGCCGAATTTTACATGGGTTGACTCATTTTAATACATTTCATATCTATCGGTTGGGATGATTTTCACATATTAGATATGTGGTTTGATTGCCTCAGCTCATGGTCTTTATAGGCTTGTAAGTGTGACCCAAATAAATTTGCCTTCAAAACATGAACTTCTAGTACATCACGAACACACCACATGCATCAAAATACACTTTCATACTTTTTTATCATAAAAATAAACGTGTATTCTGTTTGTATTTTCAAAAATAATGATATGTCGAACCTTTTTTCCTATTTAAGTTCAGTGATAAGGCTTTTAACGAGGCATATATCGGCTATGAACTCAATAAAATTCTATCTCCTCTTTTAGAAAAAACTTTCGAGAAGACGAAAAAAAATTAGAAATTTTTTTGAGATAATGAAAATTCAAGTAGGATAAATGAGGCAAGTATGATTTTGAAAACTATAAATAACAAATTTAGTTTTGTTGATAAAAATTAATTAAATTTAAAAACAATGAAGTTGACGTACGAGATTTTGAAATTCACTGAAAATGGAACAAACTTTTAAAATAATTGCTTTTGAGAGTTATATTTTAATTATAAAAGCAAATTTTAGATTTAATTAAAAATTATTTTCAAATCGTAATTTGTTTACTCATAATTATTTTGATTGAAAAGTGATATTATTATAGGCCTCGTTAAAAACTTCCTAACCTAAATGAGAGAAAAAGTACCTATGGTAATAAGTACAGAAACATCGAGATAAAATCGCCTAAAACAAAACATGAAAAAAAAACAAAACGAAACAAAGCCTAATAGGCGACAAAAAAAAAACAAACCACCTGGATCCGACTGCAAGTTAAAACAAACCACATTTGCAGCCTCCGGCTAGGCTTGCACCTATACCAGCTCCTCTAAGCTTCTATCCATGTCGCTATTCACCAGTCCAATCAAGGTATGCAGAGGCGTTGATAAACATCACCGGTCTTCGTCAAGGTGCGACCAATCACCGCCATTCGATCTGCAAGGGAATTACGTTCCCTATTCACATGACAGATTACCAACTTCCATTCTCGCCTTGCCAATAGAAAGATTGACTCAATTAATCCATTCCCTATAATGCCTGCGAAATGCAATTAAGGATCTTTACCACCTCCAAGCAGTCTATTTTTAGTTTTACCCTAGGATATCGCAATGACCAAACATGTACTAGCATATCATGTAGTGCCCAAAGTTCGGTAAGAAGCACTGAGAAGCGGCCAATAAAACGCGTGAAACTGTGCATCCAACCATTGTCTTCATCCCGAATTACCCCTCCAATCGCCGCCTGACCATCATCAATATCAACTACAACATTCAAATTTGCTTTTATCCAACCTGGTGAGGGTCGTGACCATGACCGAGTATTTTGGCACCTCGAATCCGTTTGTCGCAGTGTCGCTGAAAACGTTTCCACACACTCCGCAGTCAATCGATTTCCCCGAGCCAAAATATCCTCCTAATAAACTACCTCTTGGTCAAAAAATGATGTACATCGATCTTTCCATAGTAACCAACAAAAAATCGCAAACCATGAGCTCCAACTAGTATCCTGCGACAATATTGATGAAAAAGTTAAATTCTGCCGCAACCAAGTATCAAAAGGCATCTGCATGAACTCGGCCAATAAATTCGGCCATATCACCTTCCTTCACAGGTTACGCACTTGCAGGCACTCACGAAGGACGTGACTCATATCCTCCAAACCCAAGTGACAGATTTCACATAATACAGATGATGCAATGTGTCTTCGGACATGTTCAACATTTGTTAAATGACGCTGGTGGAGGGCAAGCCACATAAAAACCCAAATTTATTGTGGCACTGGTAATCGCCAAATCATATTTGCTTGCACCGAATCACTATCCACAAAAAATCTATATGCGAAACGAGTAGAAAACTGCCTTTTACCATCCCAATTCCACCCTGGTGTTTCCACTTCGAAACCCACTTGTGGAGGCTGAACAACTGCAATATGCTCCAAAGTATCCAACGACAACAAAGGAGATAGTCTCGCCCAGTCTCATTCATCCGATGTCGTGACCATATCTTCCACCATGACAGATGGGGGTACCGTATCTGACGTACATGAGAACACCAATTTCCCATTCATGCCCAACCAATTATCAAACCAAAATTTAGTCTGAGAACCATCCCTGATATTTCAACTGATACTCTCTCACACATCCTCCCATATGTTGGTTAGAGCTGTCCAAAGACTTGAGCAACTACTTCGCGCAATCAAAAATGGTATTGTATATTCCCAACCATACTTAGCTTTTGATATCCGAACCCATAATGCATCAACATCGGATATCAATTGAAAGCCAATCTTCATTAAAAAGGCACGGTTCTGTTGGTGCAAATCTTTGAAATCTAAACCTCCCATCTCAATAGGTTGTTACGTCATCTCCCATGAAACTAAATTGACACCCGATTTGCCATCTCCAGTACACCACAAAAAGCACCGAATCAAAATTTCCGTCTTCACACATTCCTTTCGTTAGCCAGGATGATTGCATTACATAAACAAGAATAGCCTGAAGAACGACTTTAGCCAACGTAATCCGCCCAGCTAAAAACAAAGATTTAGCCGCCCAACCTAGTAATCCGACACTTATCTTTTCTAATAAAAAGGAATAAGTGGCCTTAGAAACACGATTGTGAAGAAGCGGCACACCCATATACCTTCCCAGGTCCTCGACCACCTCAAAGCCAAAGTAATCGACAATCTCAACTCGTTTCAATTTCGGGCAATTTCAAAAACTTTCCATGATATTATGAATGACCATTGCCTGGTCCGATGAAGCTTTCGCAAACCCATGTCATCGGTGAAAAAGAGATGAGACAAATCAAGACCCGACAGACCAAGATGCATAAGATTCCAAAGCCCAAATCAGACTGATGTCTGAATCTCATGCAAAAATCTATCCATACACATCACAAATAAATAAGGCGAAAGAGGATCTCCCTGACGAATCCCTTTAGTAGGTGTAAAATAATCCATCAATTCTTCATTCCAAATAATCTACGTGGAGACTGATCGAACACACCGCATTATATGTTTAATAAAGGAAGTCGGAATTCCCACTGCAAAGAGTGTTTCCTCAATACAGTCCCACTCCAAGCGGTCATAAGCCTTTTCCAAATCTACTTTGATGGTCATCCAAGCCTTTTGGCCCTTCTTTAAAGACATCGAATGCATAACTTCTTGGGCAATTATGATATTATCTGTTGTGTGTCGACCATGAACAAAGCATTACTTGTGCGCATGAAATCCAGCTTGGCAAGAAGGGTTTTTAGCCGATTAACAAGGGTTTTAGTAATGAATTTATAGAGTACACTACATAGTCCGATCGGTCGAAACTGATTGATATACTCTATGACCTCCAGCTTAGGAATAAGAACAAGTAAAGTTTGATTCGCCCAACTCTCTAGAATACCTTCAACAAAGAAACATTGAATGAACCGACAAACTGAGGGACCTACCATCTCCCAATTCTTCTAAAAGAACGCAACGTGTAATCCGTCTTTCCTAGTTTCCTTCAACGGAGCCATGGCGAAAACAATTCCTGAATTTCTTCCATTGTGACTGTAGCTAACAATGGTCGAAATTCATGTTATTCAAATTGAAAAAATAAGCTCGTTAAATCCCACACACAAGGATGCCTTTGTTCGCTTGTAAAGAGCTTTTTGAAAAACTGTATTGCATGCACTTTGAGCAACTCATGCTCATCACACTACAAACCGGTATCTAAACACATCATACAAATTTTGTTACATCAACGTCTATTCATGGCCTCCATATGAAAGAACTTCGTGTTCTGATAACCCTTTTCTATCCATGCAGACCTCGCCTTTTGATGCCACAAGCTTTCTTCATGTTCAATGACTAAATCCAAATATCTTTTTAAATTATTTTCCAGCTCTTCAAGATGCGAGTTACATGACAACTCGAGTGCTTTTTTAATGCCCTGATTTTGGGCCTAGATGTTTAAGACATCGGATTGGACCGGTCGAGAACGGTTCGAATCGCGTAAAGTGATTTTTGGAAATCAAGGATCGGGATAGGATAAAATTGTGATAAAAATTGCTAAAATCCTCTAAAAATATAGTTAAGAGGTTGGTCAAGTCAATTTTACAAAAAAGGGATTTGGAAAATGGACATTTTGAGTAGTGACCAAATTGTAAAGTTTCAAAATTGGGAAAAATATGATTTTTAAGGTGGAAGCCAAAATCTTAGAATCTTTAGGGGGCTTTAAGTCAATTTGACCTTTCATCAATAAGACATGTGTTTTAAATGGATTTTAATTAAAGGATTTTAATTAAAATATGATATTAATTAATTGGTAGTTAGTGGATTTTCATTTTACGTAACTACCAATTCCCTCTCATTTTAGCCAAACGCCATTTTCTCTCATCTTTTCTAGAATTCTTTCTTCTAAAAATCCTCTCAACATTTCCTAAATCTTTTTCAAGAGATATTCTTTAATTCCTCAAGAATTTTGCAAGGAAAACTTGTCATCTATTGAAGGAAGCAAGGATTGGAGGTAAATCCCGTTCTCAACCTCTAATCTAAGTTCTTTATTGAAATTCCCAAGATATTTGGCTTCTAGTAACTATTTTTGATTGAGTTTTCAATATAGTTTTGATTTGAGATCAAAATCTTATGAAAATGTGGATGAAATCTTGATTTTCGGACTTGATGAGTTGGGCACTGTTTTGTGTTGATTTTAATTGATTTCTAAGTTGGTTTATATGTTAAAATGATGTGTTTATAACATAGATCCCGAAATCCTTGAGATCCTTGAGTTTCTTGGTAGTTTTAAGTGTGTTTTGGGGGTGTAATGGTGGAATTGTGATTGCTGGAGGTATAAGGATGAGTTAGGATGTTTAATAGATGTGTTTTGATGTTGATAATGCTTTGGAAGTGTTGCATGATGGCTGGGCTTGGTTTAGGAGGCAATCGATTGAGTTTTCAGTTGTGTTGGAAGGGTATTTTGGTGTAGTTTGAGTGGGCAACGAGTCTATGGATTGTTGCTGGTGTTAGAATGCATTTTAATGCATTTAGATCTATGTTTTGTTGATATGAAAACAGGGGATCTTGATCTGGAGGCTAACGAGGTGATTTTGAAGGCTCCGGAGGTGTGATTTCCGTGTCGGCGAACGAGGCTTCGCGTCTCAGTGAGTGGAAATGCAATTTACTACTTTGTAACGCCTTGAGCGTGCTCTTGGGAGCTTAGTGTAAGTTTGATACACTTAACTAAGCTCAAGTGTAAGTGTTTCGGTAATCCCTCTCTTGGAAATGTGTTAAGGTTGATGAAAATGCATTTGATGTAAGAGTGGATTTGTTTACTGTTTTTAAGCATGGTTTAATGTTGGATTTTAATGTCATTATGTTAAGGATGCACTAGGTAAGTGATCCTTGGTTTTCATATGAAAATGCATATGATGTTAAGCACGTGTGCTTGTGGAAATGACATTGTGGTTATGCTTGAAAAATAGTGGATTAATGTGGATAAATGATTATATTGGCAAGTGATGAAAATGGTTTTTGGTTACTTTAATCGGATATAGTTAGCCGGCTATAGGATTTGGTGCACCGTGAATAAAGTCGTCTTGGATGTTGAGGGGTTGTGATTGTGCCGTGATCTCCATCCAAGTACCCTAACGATTGGGGTTAAGATCACAACGGTGAATGGTTAGTCCCGTGTGTGAGTCTTGTGTATGTGTCCCATACTCTCGTTAGTGGAATTATACAACTACCAATGAGTGATGTTGAGGGGTTGTGATTGTGCCATTAGTCTCCATCACGGGTGTTGAGGGGTTGTGATTGTGCCATATGTCTCCACCCTGTGTAGTCCGGTAGTTTGTATGAAGCGTGAGGGACAACACTTGTAATCCATGTATCCGATTGTGTCTTGTGTTGAAATGATTTGTAGACTTTCACTTGAAAGCCAATATAATGAAAATGAACAAAGTGAAGCATGAGATGCTTGTAAGTGATGCAAGGGTGCATGAGAAATATGTGTATGATGGAAGAATGCATGTGATGCTTGTTAAAGCATGAGCAAAGGTTTATTTGCTGTTGTAAATGGATGCATATGTGCATGAGGTTTCAAAAGTGCATTGAAGTCTTGTGAAGACTTGTTTTTATAAAGGGCATGTATTGTAAAGTGTTGCTTATGCAAATCATGAGTTATGCATTGATGAATGTTGCCTAGCGATCCTCACTAAGCTTATTGCTTACGCTCCTTTGTTTCATCAATGCAGAGAATTAAACCTTTGGAAGGCAGCCCAAAAGCAAGAGGAATCCATAGCTTTGTAAAAGATATGTATGTGACTCATCTTTAGTGTAATAAGAGGCAATGGGTGGGATTTATACTTCGGAATGTTTGAGAATGTTTCTTTTACTTTGAACATGTTGGATTGCCTATACTTGAGTTGTAAATGGCCTTTGGAGTTTGGATTTTGGTTTATTTGGAGTTTTGACATGTTATGGTTTTGGCAAACTAGGAAGCATGACTTTAGTGCCTTTTCTTATGTGTTGGTTGCTATGTTTAGGCTATAGCTTCGATATGATGATTGTTGATATGTATCCTTGATGTATGCATGTTGTGGCATGTTCCGGGGTTGATTCGAGTGCAAAAAAGGATGAAAAACCAGCATTTTCTGCTGTCACGGTGCAGGGTGTATCAAAACACCCTTAATTGTTTCGAAACGGAGGCCTGTAATGGCCATAGCGTTTCGGAACAGCTGAAGGTGTTTCGGAACAGTTTGGCCACTAGAGAGGCCTGTTTCGATACTGATCTCGGAACACACCCGAGTACCGAAACGGTCAACACCGTTTCAATACGGGCGTTTCGGTACGAAGGTTGGTGTTCCGGAACGGATGACCGTTGGGTGATGATTTTGAATTTTTTTAAGTTTCCATGTTTTACGTTATAGTCCTGAATGTTGTGGATGCAATTGATTGATCTTGGAATGTTCCTTTTAGTTGAGTTTTGGCAGAGTGGCATGAAATATGATTAATTATATATTGGTAATCTTAAATTCAGCCAAGTCCTTATATTTTCTAAAAATTACATTTTGGTCCCTAAAATGTGTAAATCATGCAATTGAGTCCCTAAATGTTTTCCGAATGTTGTGTCCTTCTCTCGTTTGATTCTTAAGTAATCACATAGGCTTAACGTGCATCTAGAGAAGATAAAAAGGAAAAAAAAAGATCGTGAATCAAGGTTGACTTTCGAGTTGATTTTGGTTTTCCCCGTGTAATCTTCGTAGTTCGGGTCAAACGTCTAGGTCGGGCTAAGGGGGTTACAACTTTTTCTACCCCTTTGATAAGTGCCAATAACAAATTCTTCCGGCGCCTAATATGACAGAAGGTATCCTTATTCCATTTCTGAATTTCTTCCTGAAAAGAGGACACATTCTGAGACATTGCAACATCATCAGACCAAACTTGTTTCAAGAAAGTAGCAAAATCTGAATGATCGTTCCATCTAACAATATAGCAAAAGGGCCGAGATCCGGAAATCATACCACATGCCCCCCGTATCAAGTAAGAGAGGTCGCTTATCAGAACCCAATTTGACTAAGTGGAAGACCTTAGATAAAGGAAATAGCCCATACCAGCCAGAATTACAGATGCATTTGTCTAATCGTTGAGATAAGGTACCTCGCTTCCAAGTAAAGCATGAGCCACTAAAACCCATTTCAATCAAGCAAGTATACAATATAAAAGTCACAAAAATTTCGATAGACTCCAATATTATTCTGCGACACTCCTTATCTCTCTTCAAAGATGTCGATGACATTCAAATCACCACCTATCATCCATGGCGACCCATCATCAGGTTCTAGTGCTTTTAAGTGTTCCCAAAGAGCCCAACGTCGGATAGCATCAGGGCTCGTATAAATAAAGGTTATAAAGAACCGACCACCACCACCCTCAATAGAAAAAAAGTCGTGAATATACTGATTAGATATCGTTAAGACATCAAGGCGAACCGACTCCCTCCATAAAATCCAAATTCTACCCAAAAACCATGCGTTTCCACTTGATATGAGTAATCAAAACCAACCCTACGGATGAATTTGTCTGCTGCCCTTCTGCTAATCCGAGGCTCCAAAACAACAACAGTATCTGATATATATTTCTCAATCAATAATCTAAAGGATCTATTAAACTCAGGGTCTAGAGCACCTTGTACATTCCAAAAAATAACCTTAACCATTAAAAACAAAGAACGAGAGCAAAATCGTTAAACCTACATATCTAGGACCTCCCCCGGCTGCTCAAATGTGAAATTCGGTATCCAATTGTTTTGAGAATCAACATTCGCTTGTATAGAAGAGGAAGCACTTTTTCATGTTTTCTCCATTGCCTTAGCATTATCCAACTCACCCATTAGGTTAAAAAGACACGATGCAAGAGCCGATGTGGCAATTCCCCGATCATTCTTCTTTTTTTACTTGAGACCTGGATTTTTAACACCTTGTACACCCCCAGTTTCTTAGTAGTAATCTTGGACGTTTCTTCTCAGATCGAACTTGGTAACACTCTCCCCTTAATCTCCCAAGGATATAATCCTTTTCTTGAATCCAAAACCTGGACTGCTACGTTCTTAGTAACATTCAAAGAGGTTCTAGCCATAACCACCTTTTCTTGGGAAGCCACATTGCTCAACACACCATGTTCAACCACCTTTTCCGCCTTGGTCCCAACCGAACCAGACACTAGTTTCTCCACAATGGTGACTCGAGGCCCCATGCTCCCATAACTCATGCTCGAACCAATATTTTTTTCCAGCCACAATTCCTTGCTGTATTGAACCCGTATCCACCGATTGCAACATCTTGTGTTGCGCAACCTCACTACCACTTGAGCATCCTCATGATTCCCACAATTTTGTATCGATGTAGGATACTCATTAGGTTCCACTAGTTCCTGTTCATCAGCAATCACCATGAACCTTGAACCAAAGCTAGTCTTCCTTGTGCTCCCATTATCCTCACGCCCCGAATCCCTTCTTTGTGACACATTCCTTCTCCTACGTTTAACCACTTGCATCCATGGACCATACAACTCACTAGGGTCTCTCTTATCGGCAGCCACCGCTTTTTCACCCTAAAAAATCAGTGTAATCCCACAAGACTCCTTTGTATGCATGTATTTGCCACATTTGAAACATATTGATGGCAAACCTTCATATTCAATATCTTGCCTTTGCCCATCAACTATAATTCCATAAACTAAATGTTTTTCTAGATCAACAATAATAGCTAACCTCGCTAAAAGACACCTCTTCCCTTCTAAGTGTTATAGTCTACGCAAACAACTTTACCAATTGCAGTAGCAATGTGTCGGAACAAGCTCTTGGTATGCTAACGATACAAGAGTTTCAGCAGACGAACCCAGACCATAATTTGCGAAGGGTACTCTTCTGTTGTGGAGAAATATCTACTCCATGGTTGAACAGTCAAGTAACTGACATAGATACCATACGGTTCCCCAACCATGACATTATGAAAATTTTTCTCCATAGAAAATCGTACAAGATAGTACTCATTGTCCATATCAATATGACTAATCTCCCCCTTCGGCTTCCAGAGATCATGGACTCAATTTAAAAGTGTTTTATAGCCAATCGATTTCCTCAACAAGCAAATGACAACAAATAAAGCTAACTTAGCGTCAATCACATCATGAATCCTATCTGAAAATTGGATTTCCAGTAAAGATGTATTACCCCCCAGACGAACATCCTCATCCCTAACTTCATCATCCAACTCAGTGATCAGGATTGACTCCCTTGACTTCCTAGTAGCACCAAGGAGTTTATTTTTGAAAGAATGAGCCTAGTGCATGTCTTTGCCAATATCGACTACATCTCCCTGAACAACAGAGTTCAGCTTCCCAATCCCGTCAGCCATCACATTCTGGCCATAAGAAATATCACCCATAGAGACATCCATAACCCCTCATGCCTCCCATCCCTCAGAACTATCCATCAAATTACGTCCCTTTTTAATAGCCGGTTGTAAATTTACAAGAAACGACGAACTTGGGTGTTCAAGAGTAGCCAGAATATCCAGGACAATAGTGCTATCCGGTGGACGACCTCCATGATTGCTGATCGTACCATCATCGACGGCTTGCGTGCTCTCCAAACTAGGGTTTTCTAGAGCTCTAGGGTTTTCCATACTAAATTTTACTAATTTTGTTTACCTATAATTAATCTTCAAAATACATATAAGATGGATAAATTTCATTTTTCACATTCGAGAATTTTCTATAATAATACTTTAAACTTATTTTGAAATTTTTTCTTCAAAATACTATTTGACTGCCTGATCGAAATACTTGAAACTACAAACTCAAACTTTAAGGTGTGACTATTTTTTCTCACTAAAATGAAATCCATCCTCAAAATTTACTATGCTTAAATAAATTTACTTTCAAATGCAAATTCACTTGCTACTTAACAGTTTCACTTCTTGAACAAAAATTTCTATTAATTCTATCTCGTAAGTGAGATCAGATTTAACTTCATTTTCTTTAAAAACATTATATATGACAAAATGTGACAAATCGTATCTTTATTTCTTTTTCATGTGAGACATGTTGTTAATATACTCAAAATGTAAAGGTGACCATGGCTATCAGACTACAAATTCAACCAATACCTAGAGAAAAGAGGCGAAGCTCTGAAGCCAAGGTTTTGGAGGACAAAATTGTTGGGATATTAGTGTTTAAAAAAGATTTTTTCTTTTAAATGGGGTGTGTTAGATATCAATTCATGGAGTAGGAATATTGCTACAGTAAAGGAAAAAGTCGCCTATAAGAGGGAATAAGTTTGAGAGAAGAATTTTTAAATGAAAAAAGAAGGGAAAGCGTCGGGAAGCGACATAGAGTTTTCTTTCCTTCAAATTTTCAATTATAAAAAGTTAAAGCCAAAGTGATCTAGCAGTTTGGGCAACTTCCCATTTCCTTTTTTTACTATAACAACATCCATATTCCATAAATAATCATCGACGCATCCCATTTAACAATTTTTTTCAACATTAATATCCGAACAATTTTTTTTCAACACCAAAAGTAATGATAAAAAATACCTAGAGAAAGAAGTTAAAGGTCATTTAAGATAGATTTGTAATGTTTTTTCTTATCATTTCTCCAAGTTAACACCTTAAATATATGGAATATGTAACTGTATGAAACAAAAAAAAATCGAACAAGAAAATTGAATAGAGCAAAGGGAGACCTCATAGAGAGTCAAAATCTTAATATTTCTTTCCATAACCAACAACCAGATAAGGCTTACAACTAAATAGACCTATTTTGGAGCAAAATTACAACGTTTTCAAGGCATAATAATAGACCCAAAACGCAACATATCATTAAAAAGGCTAAAGCAACTTAAAATTCAGTTATTAAGAAAATTTAAATCAAACCAACTCCAACAGCTCTTTTCCTCATCAACTTCAGCTCGTTACAAATAATGAGTTGTAAGTTATGTACAGTTTAAAAAATTATAATGTCACCAGTAGTCAAGGATGAAGGTACAATGTACTTTAGGGGTTGTGGCTCCCTTAAAATTTTCTACTAAATAACATAGTAAGTTTTTTTATCTATTTAAATCCCTATTTTTTAAGTAGTGGTACATATTAAGAAACCAACTGTACTTTACTACACAGTTAGTTAAGTGTTAGTTAGGGTTCATCTTTTTTCCTATATAAGAAACATTATTGTATTATTTTGATCCAATTTTTTTAGTTTTCAGTTTGATAAGAAAAATGAATTTCTTTAGTTTCAATATAGTATCAGTTGTATTTCGCTTCCTCAGTTCCTTTTTTTCGTTTTCTTTAACATTTTTCTATCAAGCTTGTTTCTTTTCTTTACAATTTCTTCTCCAAATTTTCTTCAACCTTTTCAGTTCTTTCTTCCTTGTAAACATGATTGATCTCAACGATCAGTTCGAGAATTGCAGTAATTCATATTATCTTCACCAGTCAAACAATCCAGGAATGGTCTTTGTCACTTAACCATTAACGAATGACAACTACGATCTATGTTAAGGAAGTTATTTGCCAAAAATAATTTAGGGTTTGTCGATGGATCAATTACTGCCCTTGATTCCTCCTCAATTGATTTGTTTAATGCTTGGACGCGTGCTAACAATCTTGTTAATTCCTGGATCTTGAATTCTGTTTCCAAAGAAATTGCGGCTAGTCTTCTTTATCACACTACCACTGTTGCTATTTGAAAAGATCTTGAGGACATATTTCAACAGACGAATGTAACACCCGTGTTTTGAGGTTAGAAGTTATTCGGGTTAGTGGTCTGAGTCGGTAAAATTAATTTTAATCAAATTGACCTTGACTTGAGCTAATTGGGTTTTAAATAATAAATAGGGACCAATTTGGTGATTTAACCCAAAAGGAATTAAAAAGGTAGACAACTTTTTGAAAGTTAAAAGATTAAAAGAAAAAAAAGATGGTCTTCTCTCAACCCCTTCTCCCCCAACGTGAAAACCCCAACCTAAACCCCTCTCAACTTCCATCTACTATTCCATTAGATTACTTCTTCATCTCAAGGCCATTTTCAAAGGTAAATATATTTTTGGACTCCCCTTTTCATTCTCTACCTTTACATAGTTGTAAAATTTAAAACTATCATCTTTTGGAGTTTTAGGGTTTAATGAAAGTTTGAGTTTTTATTGAGTTTTTCAATTGGTTTTTAATTATTAAGTTGGGTTTTGGTTTAGTCACCTTGAAATACACCTAATATGTTAAAATGAGCAAGTTTGGGTGAAAACTCGAAATGGGTCTTTGTGGCCATGATTAAAGTGTCTAAAACTTGGTTTTTGGTGAGTTTTAGGATTAATTTGAAGGGCTGATGGTTTAAGTATGTTAGGAAGGTGTTTTGGGACCATTTGGGTGTCATTTGGGTGTTTAAAACTTGGTTTTTAGCTAGGTTTAAGGGGAGCTCGAAAATGGACTTGTGGGTGATTGTTTGGATTGAAATTTGTTGAAGTTTGGCTTGAACTTATGGTGTGAGATGATGACTGAGTTTTAACATTGATTTGTGAAGTAATGGATGTGTTTTTTTTTGCTAGAAACAAGAGGAGACGTTGGTGGAGCATCGGGATCGAATCCGGGCTTTTAGGAGGCTTGCTTTGATTGCTAAGGAAGGGTGGTGAGTGACTTTAAATATGTTTTAAAGTTTGGTTCAAGTGTGTGTAGTGTATGGGGTGGAATGTGCTTGGTAGGCCTTTCCTATGTGAGAGTTAAATTGGTAACTTAACTTCTCAAATTCTATTATGCTATTCATGCCATTGCCTACTTGTTATTGTGAAGTGTGGTTTGATATGTGTATGTGTATCTTGACATATGTATGTGATGAGTATGTGATGTAAATGGTGGATATGTGATGTGGTAAATGAAATTGGAACTAATTAACTTACCGGGTGTAAATGATCGATCATTAGGATTAGTGTGCACACAAATTGAGTCAAAACATACGTAGCCTTGATGGCGTTGAGTCATCGAGGATGAGTACGGTGATGTAACATTCCACCGGAAATTTATTATATTCTACGGGATGATGAGTGGAATCCCATCCGTAGGGCATGTGGTGATGAGTGGAATCCCGCCCATGCAAGGTCCGGTGATGAGTGTAATCCCACCGAGGTAAAGTGATTCTTGAGATTAAATCCGCACATCCGGGTAAACTAATAGTGGCCAATTGAACTTGTTCTTATAATTGTGATGTATGATATTGATATGTGATATTTGAGCCTAGTATGATGTGAGATGCCATATTATGACTCTTGAAAGACTAGCTAGGTCTACTTGTTGATTTACCTATGTATGATGCATATGAGATTAAGAGATTGCATGCTTGAACCCTGCATTGTTGATGTTTTCGATTTTAGAGCATCTTCACAAAGCTTCTAGCTTACGCTCTCATTTTGAACAATGCAGATCATTAGCGTGGTGTTAGCTCGGAACAAGGCGAAGGGGCTTTCCAAGTTTTTGTTGCTCAAGTACGGTTAAACAATTATGTAGTAGTTTAGCAATGTGGCAAGAGTGTGGTTTGTATGAGCTATGTATGACTCCTATATGTGTTTGATGTTTAAGGTTTGACTTGATTGTAAACATGTTATGTCTTGCCAAATGCTTGTGTGATGGTATGCCTTATGAATGCTTAAGTTGCTTTTGAATGGTATGTAAACCTACTTGAGATGAAATGTGTCTTTTGGCTTTTAAGTCTTCAAGCATGCCCTACTTGTAATGTTGCCTTTTTTGTGTAAATGCCATGAATGGATATTTCTTTATATGCCTTGGGTGTTTGAGCAAGTTTGTCATAGGATCCATGCCTCTAGTTCATGTATGTTTATGCTGAGTGTTGTTTGGGGTCGTTTAGGGCCCTTAGAATTGTTGAGAAATGCCTAAGTCTGGTTTTTGAGGGTTGCAGATAGCCCGCGTTTCGAAACGAGCTGGGCCGTTTCGGAACGGGTAAGGCTTCAGGGACCCCGTATCGGAACACGTTACGATACGGTTTGGCCGCTGAGAGCCCCTGTTCCGATACGGGTTTTGGAACGTTTTGGCTACTGGAAATCTGAGAAATTGCCGAGATGAAAGCGTTTCGAAACGGGTCTATGGGTTTCGAAACGGTCAAAATCTCGTTGACCACGAGAAGTTGACCGTCGAGGGTGTTTCAGAACGGTTGACCTCCGTTCCGATACGGCCTCTTCGTATGGGCTTGGGGTAGTTGACCTGGTCACGAGCGTTTCGATACGCCTCAATGGTGTTTCAAAACGGCCTGTCTAATGGATTAAAATTGGGCTGTTTAATTGATGTTTTGGGTTCAGTTGATTGTCTTCTTCTTTTTATTCCGCTGTTATGATCACGTAGGACTTAATTGTGCCATTAGAGAATATAAGATTAAAAGAAAAAAAATTAGGGTTGCTAACCGAGGGGGGACCTTAACGGGTTTCGCTTTGGTTTTCCCCGTGTGGCCTACTCGGACTGGTCATCCGGCCAGACCGGGACGAGGAGGTTACATTTTTTGGTATCAGAGCCTGAGGTTACCGAGACCTCGGGCAGGTAAGTGAGGTAAGCTTGATATGTTAAGTGATAGTATTGATTGGTGTGTGATTTTCCATTAAATCTTATTGTTTGACTATTCGCATGATGATTTGAAGCATGAGTTGTTGCGTTTGGTGTAGAGTGAGTGCCCATTGCTACTATTACTTAATTTAAATTTTTTTATGGTAAATGGAGTAATTGAGCACTATTGAACCCTTGCTTTGGCTAACGTAATCCTTATCTGTTTGTTGTTGTAGTTATTGTCTTGCTAGCTGCACCATGAGACCACGAGGGAGGCCTAGAATGGTTTGACCAGAACCACGGGCAGCAGCTCCAGGAGTTGAGCCAGTAGTTAGAGTTGAGGCTCAAGTGGGAGAGCCTGTGGTTGGAGTTGGAGCTCCTCCACCACCTCCACCACCACTTCCTCCACCTAGAGTAGGAGGCGAGGCCGGGGCCGAAGGAGAGGGACCTCAGGGAGGCCAAGGTGGCCAAGGACCGGCCGAAATAGACTTAGCTCCTTTGGTTCAGGCGATCGCCGGGGCATTTCAGGCTGCAGTAGCTAGGAGTCAGGTGGGAGAGTTGAGCCAGTAGTTAGAGTTGAGGCTCAAGTGGGAGAGCCTGTGGTTGGAGTTGGAGCTCCTCCACCACCTCCACCACCATTTCCTCCACCTGGAGTAGGAGGCGAGGCCGGGGCCGAAGGAGAGGGACCTCAGGGAGGCCAAGGTGGCCAAGGACCGGCCGAAATAGACTTAGCTCCTTTGGTTCAGGCGATCGTCGTGTGGCCTACTCGGACTGGTCATCCGGCCAGACCGGGACGAGGAGGTTACATTTTTTGGTATCAGAGCCTGAGGTTACCGAGACCTCGGGCAGGTAAGTGAGGTAAGCTTGATATGTTAAGTGATAGTATTGATTGGTGTGTGATTTTCCATTAAATCTTATTGTTTGACTATTCGCATGATGATTTGAAGCATGAGTTGTTGCGTTTGGTGTAGAGTGAGTGCCCATTGCTACTATTACTTAATTTAAATTTTTTTATGGTAAATGGAGTAATTGAGCACTATTGAACCCTTGCTTTGGCTAACGTAATCCTTATCTGTTTGTTGTTGTAGTTATTGTCTTGCTAGCTGCACCATGAGACCACGAGGGAGGCCTAGAATGGTTAGACCTCAAGACATCCGGACAGTGTGTGACTTTCCTAGTGTGTTTCCGGAAGAGTTGCCAGGGTTACCACCGGACAGAGAGGTAGAGTTCACCATTGAGACTTATTCTGATTCAGCTCTTGTTTCGATCGCTCCGTATCGCATGGCACCGAAAGAACTGAAAGAGTTGAAGACTCAGTTGCAAGAGTTGACAGATAGAGGCTTTATTCGACCTGGTTCTTCACCTTAGGGTGCACCAGTTTTGTTTGTGAAGAAGAAGGATGGAAGCATGAGAATGTGTATAGATTACCGACAATTGAATCAGTTAACAGTGAAGAATAAATTTTTGTTGCCTAGAATTGATGATTTGTTTGACCAGTTGAGAGGGGCATCAGTCTTTTCGAAGATTGACTTGAGATCGGGTTACTACCAGCTAAAGGTAAGAGAGGTTGATGTACCGAAGACGGCCTTTAGGACTAGGTATGGTCATTATGAGTTTTTAGTCATGCCTTTTGGGTTGACTAATGCACCTGCTGCTTTCATGGATATGATGAATAGGATTTTTCATCAGTGCCTAGATCAGTTTATAGTTGTTTTTGTAGATGACATCTTGGTGTATTCGCGAACTGAAGAAGACCATGACCGACACTTGAGACTAGTTTTGAAGACTTTTCTAGATCATCAGTTGTATGCGAAGTTGTGCAAGTGTGAATTCTGGATCCGAGAGGTAGTCTTCTTAGGACACGTAGTGTCCGCCAATGGGATTAGAGTTGATCCGAAGAAGATAGAGGCCATTGTTGAATGGAAGCAACCGAAGTCTGTAACCGAGGTACGTAGCTTCCTAGGCTTAGCTGGATACTATAGAAGATTCGTAGAAGGTTTCTCTAAGTTAGCCGCTCCATTGACATAGTTACTTCAGAAGAGTGTTCAGTTTGAGTGGACAGATGCAAGACAGAAAGCCTTTGAGAAATTGAAAGAAGCTTTGACCCAAGCACCGATCTTGATTCAGCCAGAGTCTGGGAAGGACTATGTAGTTCACAGTGACGCTTCTTATGTAGGCCTAGGTTGTGTTCTTATGCAAGACAAGAGAGTGGTGGCTTATGCCTCAAGACAGTTGAAGACTCATGAGCGCAACTATCCAACCCATGACATAGAGTTAGCTGTAGTTGTGTTTGCTCTGAAGATTTGGAGGCACTATTTGTACGGTGAGAAATGCACAGTGTACACCAATCACAAGAGTTTGAAGTACATTATGACTCAGCGAGACTTGAACCTTAGACAGCGTAGGTGGTTAGAGTTGCTAAAAGACTATGATCTTACCATTGAGTACCATCCGGGTAAGGCCAATGTAGTGGCCGATGCATTGAGTAGGAAGATAGTCGTGGACTTGAGAGCCATGTTCGCTAGATTGAGCTTGTCCGGAGATGGTGGCTTGGTAGCCGAGATTCAGGTTAGACCTACTCTAGGTCAGTTGATCAGAGAGAAGAAGCTCTTAGATAGATCTTTGGCACCTCACGTGCAAGATATAACCGAAGGTAGATCTTCAGACTATAGTTTCAGTGCCGATGGGGTTTTTTTGTTTCATAAATAGGATAGTCGTGCCAGAGGACAGTGACTTGAGACGTACGATCTTGACTGAAGCCCACAGTAGTCTGTTTTTTATGCATCCTGGAAGTACGAAGATGTACCGTGATTTGAAGAATGAGTACTTTTGGGTTGGCTTGACGAGAGATGTAGCCGACTTTGTGAGCAAGTGTTTAGTGTGTCAGAGGGTGAAGGCGGAACATCAGGTTCCCTCAGGTTTGTTGCAACCGTTGAGGATTCCGGAATGGAAATGGGAGAATATCACCATGGATTTTGTTTCAGGTTTGCCTTTGACTCATACGAAGAAGAACTCAGTTTGGGTGATAGTAGATCGTTTTACGAAGTGTGTTCACTTTTTGGCAGTCAATACTACTTACACTCTAGATAGATTGGCCGATTTGTACATTGGTGAGATTGTTAGACTGCATGGTGTGCCGAAGTCTATTGTGTCAGATAGAGATCCGCGGTTTACATCTCAATTTTGGGAGCGTCTGCATACAGCTTTGGGTACCCGTTTAAACTTCAGCACGTCTTATCATCCCCAGTCAGATGGTCAGTCAGAGAGAGTTATACATATCTTAGAGGATATGTTGCGTTGTTGCATCATTGACTTTCAGGGTATATGGGAGAAGCACTTGCCTCTAGTAGAGTTTGCTTACAATAATAGCTTTCAGTCGAGCATTCAGATGGCTCCATATGAGGCCTTGTATGGCCGGAAGTGTAGAACTCCAGTTTGTTGGGCCGAAGTAGGACATAAGTTGTTACCTATGTCAAATTTGCTCAAGGGGACAACTGACAAGGTAAAATTGATTTGTGATCGATTGAAGGCTGCTTCGGATAGGCAGAAGTCCTATGCTGATTTGAAGAGAAAAGAAGTTGAGTTCTCAGTGGGTGAGAAGGTGTTCTTGAAAGTGTCTCCGTGGAAGAAAGTGATGAGATTTGGCCGAAATGGGAAGTTGAGTCCGAGGTACATAGGACCGTATGAGATTTTGAAGAGGGTTGGTCTGGTTGCTTATCAGTTGCGTTTGTCATCCGAGCTAGAGAAGATACACGATGTATTCCATGTTTCGATGCTCCGTAAGTATAGGTCCGATCCATCACATGTTATGCCTGTAGAGGAGATTGAATTGAATCCGGATTTGACGTATGAGGAAGAACCAATTGAGATCCTAGCTTCTGACAATAAGGTGTTGCGAGGTAGATCGATTGAGTTAGTAAAGGTGCGGTGGCAACGTCGAGGTGTGGACGAGGCCACTTGGGAGAGGAAGAGGGATATGGAAAGGTAGTTTCCGTATCTCTTTCAGTCAGGTAATTTCGGGGACGAAATTCCTTAAGTGGGAGAGTGTTGTAACACCCGTGTTTTGGGGTTAGAAGTTAGTCGGGTTAGTGGGTCTGAGTCGGTAAAATTAATTTTAATCAAATTGACCTTGACTTGAGCTAATTGGGTTTTAAATAATAAAGAGGGACCAATTTGGTGATTTAACCCAAAAGGAATTAAAAAGGTAGACAACTTTTTGAAAGTTAAAAGATTAAAAGAAAAAAAAAAGATGGTCTTCTCTCCTCCCCTTCTCCTCCAACGTGAAAACCCCAACCTAAACCTCTCTCAACTCCCATCTACTATTCCATTAGATTACTTCTTCATCTCAAGACCATTTTCAAAGGTAAATATATTTTTGGACTCTCCTCTTCATTCTCTACCTTTACATAGTTGTAAAATTTAAAACTATCATCTTTTGGAGTTTTAGGGTTTAATGAAAGTTTGAGTTTTTAATAAGTTTTTCAATTGGTTATTAATTATTAAGTTGAGTTTTGGTTTAGTCACCTTGAAATACACCTAATATGTTAAAATGAGCAAGTTTGGGTGAAAACTCGAAATGGGTCTTTGTGGCCATGATTAAAGTGTCTAAAACTTGGTTTTTTTGGTGAGTTTTAGGATTAATTTGAAGAGCTGATGGTTTAAGTATGTTAGGAAGGTGTTTTGGGACCATTTGGGTGTCATTTGGGTGTTTGAAAACTTGGTTTTCAGCTAGGTTTAAGGGGAGCTCGAAAATGGACTTGTGGGTGATTGTTTGGATTGAAATTGGTTGAAGTTTGGCTTGAACTTATGGGGTGAGATGATGACTGAGTTTTAGCATTGATTTGTGAAATAATGGATGTGTTTTGTTTGGCTAGAAACAAGAGGAGACGTTGGTGGAGCATCGGGATCGAATCCGGGCTTTTAGGAGGCTTGCTTTGATTGCTAAGGAAGGGTGGTGAGTGACTTTAAATATGTTTTAAAGTTTGGTTCAAGTGTGTGTAGTGTATGGGGGTGGAATGTGCTTGGTAGGCCTTTCCTATGTGAGAGTTAAATTGGTAACTTAACTCATCAAATTCTATTATCCTATTCATGCCATTGCCTACTTGTTATTGTGAAGTGTGGTTTGATATATGTATGTGTATCTTGACATATGTATGTGATGAGTATGTGATTTAAATGGTGGATATGTGATGTGGTAAATGAAAATGGCACTAATTAACTTACCGGGTGTAAATGATCGATCATTAGGATTAGTGTGCACACAAATTGAGTCAAAACGTACGTGGCCTTGATGGCGTTGAGTCATCAAGGAGGAGTACGGTGATGTAACATTCCACCGGAAATTTATTATATTCTACGGGATGATGAGTGGAATCCCATCCGTAGGGCATGTGGTGATGAGTGGAATCCCGCCCATGCAAGGTCCGATGATGAGTGTAATCCCACCGAGGTAAAGTGATTGTTGAGATTAAATCCGCACATCCGGGTAAACTAATAGTGGTCAATTGAACTTGTTCTTATAATTGTGATGTATGATATTGATATGTGATATTTGAGCCTAGTATGATGTGAGATGCCATATTATGACTCTTGAAAGACTAGCTAGGTCTACTTGTTGATTTACCTATGTATGATGTATATGAGATTAAGGGGTTGCATGCTTGAACCCTGCATTGTTGATGTTTTCCATTTTAGAGCATCCTCACTAAGCTTCTAGCTTACGCTCTCATTTTGAACAATGCAGATCATTAGCGTGGTGTTAGCTCGGAGAAAGGCGAAGGGGCTTTCCAAGTTTTTGTTGCTCAAGTACGGTTAAACAATTATGTAGTAGTTTAGCAATGTGGCAAGAGTGTGGTTTGTATGAGCTATGTATGACTCCTATATGTGTTTGATGTTTAAGGTTTGACTTGATTGTAAACATGTTATGTCTTGCCAAATGCTTGTGTGATGGTATGCCTTATGGATGCTTAAGTTGCTTTTGAATGGTATGCAAACCTACTTGAGATGAAATGTGTCTTTTGGCTTTTAAGTCTTCAAGCATGCCCTACTTGTAATGTTGCCTTTTTTGTGTAAATGCCATGAATGGATGTTTCTTTATATGCCTTGGGTGTTTGAGCATGTTTGTCATAGGATCCATGCCTCTAGTTCATGTATGTTTATGCTGAGTGTTGTTTGGGGTCGTTTACGGCCCTTAGAATTGTTGAGAAATGCCTAAGTCTGGTTTTTGAGGGTTGCAGACAGCCCGCGTTTTGAAACGAGCTGGGCCGTTTCGGAACGGGTAAGGCTTCAAGGACCCCGTATCGGAACGTATTTCGATACGGTTTGGCCACTGAGAGCCCCTGTTCCGATACGGGTTCCAGAACGTTTTGGCTACTGGAAATCTGAGAAATTGCTGAGATGAAAGCGTTTCGAAACGGTCAAAATCTCGTTGACCACGAGAAGTTGACTGTCGAGGGTGTTTCGGAACGGTTGACCTCCGTTCCGATACGGCCTCCTCGTATGGGCTTGGGGTAGTTGACCTGGTCAAGGGCATTTCGATACGCCTCAATGGTGTTTCGAAACGGCCTGTCTAATGGATTAAAATTGGGATGTTTAATTGCTGTTTTGGGTTCAGTTGATTGTCTTCTTCTTTTTATTCCGCTGTTATGATTACGTAGGAATTAATTGTGCCATTAGAAAGGATAAGATTAAAAGAAAAAAAATTAGGGTTGCTAATCGAGGGGGAACCTTAACGGGTTTCGCTTTGGTTTTCCCCGTGTGGCCTACTCGGACCGGTCATCCGGCCAGACCGGGACGAGGGGGTTACAACGAATTAGCCTCGAATTTTCCATCTCAAGAAGAAACTCAATGAACTCGCTCAAGGTTCATTATTTGTTAGCACCTATTACTTTCAACTCAAGATAATTTGAGGTGAGTTGATATTTGTCAAGTCTGTTTGTTCTTGTTTACATTACACCTGTGAAGGTGTCCGTAAGATGTTAGATGACAATCAAAGAGAACAAACCATGCAGTTCTTGATGGGTTTACATGAGTCTTATGTGCATATTCGTGCTCAAATCCTACTTATGGGCCCTTTTTCGTCCATTACAAAGGTTTTTTCTTGGGTTTTACAAGAAGAAAATCAACGTGCTATTTCGTCAAGTGCTTCCAATCTTGAAGTTGTCTTTGATGTTAAAGCATATTCTTCAATAAGAAAGTCTCGGCCACAATGCACTCATTGTCATATGATAGGAGACACAAAAGAGAAGTGTTATAAGCTACATGGTTACCCTCTAGGATATGGTGCTCGCTCCAAGATTTCTCAAGCCCATAATGATTTTTTTATTCTTCTACATCACTCAATAATACAAGTAATCTCAATGTTTATAGTATGATCTCTAGTGGTACTTCAAGTCTTGGAAATACCAATGATTCTTTGACCACACATTAGTGTCAACAACTCATTGCTATGTTAACTACACAGTTGCAAGCTGCCTCCACTACAAACACACTCTCTACTTCTGTGAATCTTTCTATGCAAGGTAACGTTCTATCATACATAAATAACCTATTTCTTTGTGTAATTCTAATGATTGGATAATTGATTCAGGAGCTTCTCGGCATATATATTGCTCAAAGGAATTATTTCACTTTTTCTTTCATATAAGTGACAGTTTTATTATGCTTTCTAACAAATCCATTGTTTCTGTTCAATTTGATGGAATAGTTTGTTTATCTCCTCAATTTGTTCTGCAAAATGTTTTTTTGTTCCTGAATTCAAGTTCAATTTATTAGCTATTAGTGAATTAATTAAAGATTCTGCTTGTTCTAGATTTTTGATCAAAATGGTTGTGTGATACAGGACCAATGGCAAGTGATTGGAATGGTGATGCTTATCAAAGGCTTTATCTGCTACAAAATTCTTCTGCTGCATGTTTTGTTAGTCATGTTTCCAGTGTTTCTAAGTCTAATATTACTTCATTATCATGGCACAATAGGCCAGGACATCCTAGTAATCGAGTTTTGTATTTGCTTAAGGATGTTTTGCATCTTCCTGTTTTAAATAAGAAAGATCCCTGTTACATATGCCCTCTTGCTAAGAAAAAATAAGCTTTCCTTTCCTGTATCTATTACTTGTTCTTCTCAACCTTTTGAGCTTGTTCACTATGATATTTGGGGACCATATAAAACAACTATATATTATAATAAATGTTACTTTTTAACTTTGGTTGATGATTATACTCGTTCTACATGGACTTACTTAATTCAGTATAAATCTGATGTTGCTTCTATCATTCCTAGTTTTATTAAGATGGTTAAATGTCAATTTGGCTTTGATTTAAAAATGTTTCGTTCTGAAAATGCTTCTAAGCTAAAGTTTACTGAATTATTCTCCTCTCTTGGCATTGTTCATCAGTTTACTTATGTTGAAACACCTAAGCAAAATGTTAAGTCTGAAAAAAAAAACATCAGCATCTCCTAACTGTTACCCGTGCTTTATATTTTCAATCAAAAGTTTCAATTAGATTTTGGGGTGATTGCTTGCTCATAGCTACTTATATTATTAATAGACTTCCCTCGCATGTTTTACATAACAACACTCCACATGATATTTTATTTTCAAAGGCTCATTCATATGCTCATTTTAAAATTTTTGGATGTTTGTGTTTTGTTTCCACTCTTAACGCTAATAGAGATAAATTTTCTCCTCGTGCTTTTCCTGGAGTTTTTCTTAGATACGTTCCAGGGATAAAATGTTATAAAGTTTATAATCTTCAATCCCATTCTATTGTTATCTCTCGAAATGTTGTTTTTCATGAAACCATATATCCTTTTCAAACTTTGAAAGATACTGGTATGATCATTGATCCTTTTCAAACTTGTTCTTTATCTCGTGTTGTTACCGACTCTTCAAATCTCTCTATCAATGAGGTACACGTCCTTGGTAGCCTGAATGATTCACAAGACAATTCAGAAAATTCTTCCTCATTTTTCTATCAAATTGATTCTCCAAATACATCAAGTTCACATGTCATTATGAATCAACATACTACTGAGATTGATCAAGGTTTATATGATTCAATGCATGTTACAGTTGAACAAAATGATCATGTGCAAGTTTCGATTGAGCATAATGGACCTGCTGGAGATCAACATGTGCAAGTTCTGGTTGAGCATGATGAACATGTTGGACATGAACTTGTGCAAATCCCAGTTGAGCATGTACGTGCGCATAATCGAGTGGACAGAGCCATTAGAAGGTCAAATTAAATTATTCAAAAGCCTTCTTATCTGCAAAATTACCACTGCAATAGTGCTACCTCCACTATTGAAGATTACATTTCTACAACAAAATTTTCTTCCTCATATACAACCTTTATTGGTAATGTTTCTTCTTCATATGAGCCTTCCTTCTATCACCAAGTTGTCAAAACTCCTGAATGAAGAGCAACCATACGTGAAGAACTGAAAGCCATGAAAGATCTTCATACATGGATAATAGTCCCTTTACCAGAAGGAAAGCAAGCCATTGATTGTAAGTGGGTTTATAGAATTAAATACAAATCTGATGGAACAATTGATAGGTATAAGGATCATTTGGTTGCTAAGAGTTTTACTCAAATAAAAGGTGTTGATTACATTGAAACCTTCTCGCATGTTGCCACGATGAATTCCTTCAAAGTATTGCTTAGCCTGGTTGTTGCTAATAACTGGCATTTGCTTTAAATGGATGTCAATAATGCTTCTTTGAATAAGACTCTTAATGAAGAGGTTTATATGAAGCTTCTTCTTGGCTATTGTTCAAATGATTCAGTGGACTTAGTATGTAAGCTAAACAAGTCAATTTATGGTCTAAAACAAGCATTAAAGCAATGGTTTTTTTGCTTTTTCTCAAGTGGTGCTCAAGGATGGTTTTGAACAATCTCCGTTAGATCATTCTCTTTTCACTAAAGGCACATGCAATAATTTTGTGGCTCTTCTAGTTTATGTCGATGATATAGTATTAGCAGGCAAGAACTTGGATCTATTGGTCAGTGTTCAAGATTTCCTTCAACAACATTTTAAGTTGAAAATATTAGGAACACTAAAGTATTTTCTTGGCTTTGAGATTGCCCGAAATTAGATTGACATCTCTTTGTCTCAAAGACATTATGCACTCCAATTACTGGAAGACGCTGGCACTCTTTGAAACCTACTGACTTGCCTATTGTTACTTCTCACAAGTTAAGTCTTCATGAAGTTGATTTATTACATGATCCTCAAGTTTATAGAAGGTTAATTGAGAGATTGTTGTATTTAACCAATACTAGGCATGACATCACATTTGATGTACATCTTTTAAGCCAATATGTTTCCTCTCCTCGACAACCGCATTTAGCAGCTGTTTATCGTCTGTTGTCATACATTAAAAAGGCTCCAGGTCTTGGTTTTTTCTTCCGTGTTTAGAACAATTTTTATCTTAGTGCATTTGTGGATGCTGATTATGCCTCTTGCCCGAATACTCGACGGTCTACAACTGGCTTCTGTACTTTTCTTGGTGATTGTTTAATCTCAAGAAAATCTAAAAAGCAAACTACATTTAGCCGATCCTCTTGTGAGGCTGAGTATCGTTCCATTGCTTCAGCAACTTGTGAACCGATTTGGTTGAAAGCATTACTAACATCCTTTCAAGTTCCTATATATCATGCTTCTCTATTTTATGACAACCAATCAACTATCTATCTTGCTTTCAACCAAGTGTTTCATGAGCGAAACAAACACATCGAAGTCGATTGTCATTTTGTACGTGACAAAGTTGTTGATGAATTTTTCAAACTTTTTCATGTTCGATATGCTAATCAAATAGCAGACATCTTCACCAAAGCACTTGCTTCTCTGGCTTTCAAAGACCTTGTAATCAAAATTGGATTATTAAATATTCACCCAGCACCATCTTGAGGGGGTATTAAGTAACCAACTGTTAGTTAAGTGTTAGTTAGAGTTTATCTTTTTCGTATATAAGGAACGTTATTGTATTATTTTAATCTAACTTTTTCAGTTTCCAGTTTAATAAGAAAAAAAATTCTTTAGTTTCAATAGTACATTAATATTCTCGAGACAAATGTCAGAATTCGAACTAATATAAAGATAAAACGAATGAATATTTATGACCACTAAAATAATTAGTAGATCTCCCATCCCTAATTTTAGTTTTATTTAAACTTTATCCCCTTTCGTAATTATTTATATCTTGCCCCTGATTTTAATTCCTGGATCTCGTTAAAATCCATGAGAGATACATATCATGCTTCATTCAATATGTTCCATCCATTTTCAAATGTCCAACAGCTGACCTGTCACCAACCATTGAGAAAACAGTGGTCAGCGCTGAACTGAAAGCCACCAAAAGAAAACTAACCACAATTTAATGATTTATTCATAAAAAATAAAAATTACGCTCCTCGCTAAGAATGTTTATTTTATCTAATATTGTATAAGTTTAAATTTTGAAATAAAAATATAATATCTCGGTTTAATAAAAAAAAACACCCTCCGGCCAAGCCTCTTTGTTTTCTATAATACAATGATTATTTATTAGCAATTTTAAAACCCCAAAACACCTCTGCTGCACCTGCACCGAAAAACTCTTTGCTTTATCTTTTCCGCTCATTGTTTGGAGAGACAGAAAGTGGAATGCTAAGACTAAGAAACTTGGAATAATATCAGCGATGGTGGTGAGAAAAGTTGGCAAGTATGAGATTGGAAGAACAATCGGAGAAGGAACCTTCGCGAAGGTTAAGTTTGCCCAAAATACGGAGACCGGCGAAAGTGTTGCCATGAAAGTCCTCGATCGTATCACCATTATCAAGCACAAAATGGTCGATCAGGTTAAATTTCCACTTTTTTTTTATATTTTACTGACATGAGATTTCGGTAATTTTATGATAAAGTTCTTTAATTGATTGCGGAAAAAACTTTTAAAATCCTTTATTTTATGTATTTTTACTGAATTTTAAGGTGAATTTGGTAAATTTTCATTGCTTAAATTGCAGTCACAGTTATCGATTCTAGTATTCAAGCTTCAGTCTGATCTGAAAGTTTGAATTCTTACATGTCTATGAATTAATGCAGATCAAAAGGGAGATATCTATAATGAAGCTTGTTAGACATCCGTACGTTGTTCGGCTGCATGAGGCAAGCAATTTACAAGTTTATTAGAGTTTGAAATTCCATACATCGCCTGCTTGGGTGTTTCTAAATATGAAGCTTTTTTATTTCTTAGGTCATAGCAAGTCGAACTAAGATATATATAATCTTGGAGTTCATTACCGGTGGTGAATTATTTGATAAAATAGTAAGTATCAGAGGCAAATCATATTCTGGTTGTACTATTGGGTTTTTCATTTCAGCAAGTACTAAAGATTGATGATAATCATGCAGGTTCATAATGGTCGTCTTAGTGAATCGGAAGCTAGAAGATACTTCCAACAGCTTATTGATGGTGTGGAATATTGCCATAGTAAGGGAGTCTACCACAGAGATTTGAAGGTGTTCTTTTTGTTAGCATCTAGAATATAACTGTTCTATTTGTTTGATTTCATAAATTCTTACAATTGTTTGCTTCTATATGCAGCCTGAGAATCTTTTACTTGATTCCCTAGGAAATTTAAAGATTTCAGATTTTGGCCTTAGCGCTTTGCCAGAACAAGTAAGAAATTAAGTGAAGGGTGAACTTCTTTGCCTTCCTCCCTAGACATCAAAATATTTTAACGGAAGTATAAGATGTGGGTTGTTATTTGGTGATCTTTATGTTTAGGGAGTTAGCCTCCTCCGGACAACATGTGGGACTCCTAACTATGTGGCACCAGAGGTAGTAATAGTCATAAGAGTAGTTAGCTTTTGTGAAGAATACTCCTTACTTTAATGGTTAATTCTGTGCTGTTGTTGCATACATCTTAAATCAATACATCATCTCTGTTATAGGTTCTAAGCCACAAGGGGTATGATGGTGCTGTAGCAGATGTTTGGTCTTGTGGGGTCATCCTTTATGTTTTGATGGCAGGTTATCTTCCATTTGACGAGCTAGATCTCACCACGCTCTACAGTAAGGTATGAACTATTTTCATGTGTACTGTTATAGTTAATCTTTCATCCTGCATTCAGGAAATATATGCCAAGAAGCATGAAATGGTTGAAAGGAATAAAAACTTCCTTTTAAGTACTCAATCAGCACTGCATAACTGTTGTTTTTGTTTTTTTGCATTTTTTTTCCAATCTGCAGATTGAGAGAGCAGAGTTTTCTTGCCCTTCTTGGTTTCCTGTGGGAGCAAAATCGTTGATTCATAGAATTCTAGACCCAAACCCCCAAACTGTAAGTACTTTGTTCTCCAACAACTTTGAACTCTTTTGTCTGCGTGACTATAATTACAATGAGGAATAAGGATTTAGAAACTGATGGTTTGGATCCAAGATACGCATGAAATGATATCTAGCTATCCTAGAATGCACCCTTAAACAGAAGCGATCAACCTAATCTAATAGAAGTTGAGATAGAAGAATGTAAACTAATGAACGACAAGAATATTATCTTCCTATGGTCTTTAATTTTTTATCCATAGTTTAGCTCATCGAAAGGAGACTGAAACCTTTCAGCTCATAAAACAGAGACTGAAACATCGCGATTGTAAGAGATACCAAGATCTTCTAGGGTTTTCCTTTAAAATGCTGACTTGTATTTTATTGATGCATATCATCCCCTTTAAATAAAGGTTACATACCATGTTTAAATTAAAGTCAAAGCTCAATAATTTACGCTTAATAATTCTCATAATAAACTCTTACTCCTAATAATATTTACTAAATTTACTCCTAATAATAATCAATAATTTTCCCCTAAAATATTTGTTCTCTAATAATAAATATCCTTTCCTATTAAGGAACATAAAATTACTCCCTCCGGAAAAAAGAGCTTGTCCACAAGCTTGATCAATTACTAATAGTCAAAACTGATAAGGGTCTTGACCTTTACCATCTTAATTTCATTCGTGAACACCTTTTAGATAACCCCTTCAAATCTTACTCCAACATCAACAATCTTTGACAATAAAGGTTGGACTGTGATTCTACTATATGCAACCCCAACTACACGAGACAAGGGTACACTAAGAAAAGGCGGTATATCGCAATCCTTCATGTTTAGAAAATCACCACTTTGGTTCTCATTTGGTTGTTGTTCTTGTGACTTCACAGCTTTGTCCTCAACCTTTGCCATAAGATTTTCCAGTTGAGGCTCCAAATTTCACAACATAATCCACATTTTTTGTTGGACATCTCATGGAATGCTCGAGTAGCATCATGTGCTCCTATTTTTTCATAGGGCTTCTCAATAGTGACAACCTCGTTCACCCTTTTTGTTGATCACCTGGGTCTCCATGTTTCATTTCTTTGATTTCTTTTCACAGCACACACTCTCTCTACAACATTGATCAATTAGTTTAATTGCCTCTTGCATAACTTCCTCCGTCAAAATTATCATACTGGATCACTGGCTTTGTAAACCAAATGCTGCGACCTTGAATTTTTTACCAATAGTTCAGCTCGTCAAAGGGAGACTGAAACCTTTCAGCTTAGAAAAGCAGACTGAAACACTGGTCAAAAGAGAGACCAAAATCTTTTAGGATTTTTTATTTTATTTAAAATTTGACTTGTATTTTTATTGTTGATGCATATCATCCCCTTTTAAGTAGAGGTGACATACCATGTTTGAATAAAAGTCAAATCTCCTAAATCTACTCCTATTAATTCTCATAATAAACTCTGACTCCTAATAATGATAAACTGATTATAGAATCTCTTAAATTTACTCCTAATAATAATAAATAATATTTATTTTTCCTAAAATTTTTGTTCTGTAACAATAAAATATCCTTCCATATAAGGAACGTAACATATCTCCTTTTTGATGGCTTAAAAGAGCCAATATTTATTTGGTTCTTGGTGTTTTGATTGCGCTCATGCCGACCACCATAAACACATTTTTTCCATATGGATAGTTTTGACACTTTGTGTAACTTATTACCCAGTGCAATCATGAAGGATTCTGGTCTCATATTTGAAACTTAAGTGCACCGCTTCCTACCATTATATGGTATTCAATTTTTTTTATTTTTCTAATGTTTTAGTAGATTTAATCTGGTTTCAATGTATCTTTCATTTCTGCTTGATTGTAAGAATACTTTTCTCCCTTTCTGTACAGCGTATTACAATTGAGCAAATCAGGAGCGATGAATGGTTTAAGAAGGGTTATGTTCCTGTCAGACTTCTTGAGTATGAAGATATTAACTTGGATGATGTAAATGCTGTTTTTGATGATCCGGATGTTGATAAGGTGTTTAACAGCTTAGAATAAATATTCTGTTAAAATTATAATTTGGGTTTATTTGTTTGTTAGTGTGCATCATCGTGATTAATTTCTAACTCTCAATTCTTAATAATATAATGCTATAGGAAGAAAGGGGTGATGAGCCTTCAGGAAATGAGGATAATGGTCCTTTGAGTCTTAATGCGTTTGATTTGATTATTCTTTCTCAAGGCTTGAACCTTGCGACGCTTTTTGACCGTGGGAAGGTATATTTCTTTAATAAATTGTTTTTATCTCTATTCACCATTTTTGACTGTATCAATTATGTGCTCTTAAGGTTTTTCAATCCAACAGCATGTTTAGAAAAGCTGCTAGGGTTTTCTTTTCCTTTTGGTGTCAAATGCTGTCTATTTATGAGCATTAGTTTCACCTGGCAGTAGTCTCCGGGAATCATATATGGCAATTTCTTGGCTCTTGCCTAAAGGATATGATTCGTCAGGCAGTCAAATGTATGTCTCTTTTCCTCCAACATTAAGTTAAATGAGAATATACTATTCTGTCTATCAGGACAACATGAAGTATGAGACACGATTTGTTTCACAAAAGCCAGCAAGGGTTGTTCTGTCTACCATGGAAGTTGTTGCACAGTCAATGGGCTATAAGACACACATTCGCAATTACAAGGTACTCAACTCAGGCTATTGGCTTTTTTTGCGCAATTTTGTTCTTTGTTTCAGTTTATAGTTAGCAATTTTCTGGTCTAGTAATAAACAAGTTCCTCGTATTCCTTCACAACAATCCCATTCTCTCTGTTTACCAATTATTTCATCAGTTTGAGTGGAGAACATTGTACCCCATAGTATTTCCATAGTCATATAAACTCTGATTATGTGTTATTCTTCAGATGAGAGTTGAAGGTCTTTCAGCTGATAAGACTTCTCATTTGTCAGTTATCCTTGAAGTAAGTTTTATCCTCAACTCCTGCTGAATTCCCGTCAGCCTTTAAATTTAGTCTACGACTAATTTCTTTTACCTTTCCCTCGCCGATTGTTCTGTTTGAAGGTTTTCGATGTTGCTCCCACATTTTTGATGGTAGATATCCAAAAAGCAGCTGGTGATGCTGGAGAATACCTAAAGGTTAGTTACCTATTTTGCTCACATGTCAAGTTTGTTTTCTTTACTTTTTCTATTCCGGCATAAACAATGCATCTTGTCACAGTTTTACCAGGCATTTTATAGCAACCTCGAGGATATCATATGGAAACCACCAAATGAATCAAGCAAATCAAGGATCACCAAATCCAAGAGTAAAAGGCGTTGATCTGCCCATAACATTGCTAGTTGTTTGACATATGCTTTCGATTACGACCTTGAGGTATACTGTATGGCTTACAGCTTAACCCTCCAAATTCCTCTGCTTCCCCCCGGAGAAATAGGAAACTATAGTTTTTATTTCTACTTTTTTTGTATGGATAGTGTTTGTAAAGCTCTGTTCCTTTTGGTCCATAGCTTGTTTTGCCAAGTAAATGCTCTGTTGTTATCATACGAGTCCACGAAGTACCATACTTTCGTGAGAACAAGTCAATGGTCATTGACATTTTACAGTTGATGATACCAGGAATTCTGTGTATGTGGGCTTGAATTGTGTTTAAGGTGTTACATATTTATAAAAAATGACATGACAAGTACAGATATTCATGTTATATTTGATGGTGGTATGTTTTTGTATTTTGGTGGTATATTGGTTTCTTTTCAAAAATACCAGGTTTGGTTTACCTAATCGATGCTTTCAGTTGCAACAAAGCTCTTTTCGTTGTCAAGTAATTCATCCAACAGTTAATACATCTAGGCTCCATAGGCTTGCCTCTTGTTGGGATTGAATGAATAGACCTTGTCGTGAATGCTAATCCATCTCAACTTCATCAGTTCTTGTACCATCTCTCTGCAGATTTGTATATTTTCAGCAGCATGAGAAGAATCTGACTTGAATGAATATGACTCGACTCGAAAAAGCCCGGCTTGTTTTTGACTCGATTTGCAATTTCATAAATTCGATCTGACTTGAAAAAAATTCAAATAAAGTTTAAGTTATAAAATAGAAATTTGAATAACTCAAAATTTTTAACAATTAGTTGATCAATTTTCAAGTTCGAGTCGAGTCTGTTAATTCTACATGATATATTATATATATCACATGTGAAAATAGGAAAGACATATATATGTATATCGTATATGGACATAGTAAGCCGTTTAAATTGGAATCAATATGTATTATAACATTATAAATAATTACAATTAAATTTGTACAGAAATTTGAAAATTTCACTTGATTCGACTCGACTTGAATTTCATAAACCCGACTCAATTAGAAAAAAATTTAAATAAAGTTTGAATCGTGAAATAGATCTTGTAAACTCGAATAAATTAAAATTTTTTTGATTCGATTTGATCGAACGCTGAACCCTAATTTTGTCACAAGCACATACCGATAAAACACCAACAAAGGTTATCTGGTTCGGTCGGACTCCGATATGTCCCGTATCCTCGAGGAGCTACAACACTTGCTGAGTCTGACCATTTTGGGCAAAAGCAGCAATCATAGAAGCCGGGGCGGATCACAATTCACAGGCAAGACTAGAGGGGGCCATGGCCCACCATGATTTTGAAATATTGTTATAGACCCTTAAAAATTTTAATTTGTTTTAATTGGCCCCTTCAAAATGTTTGAAAGTTTATTATTCTTTGATATTGGTTGGAACTTATTTAGGTATTTGGGGTTCTTTCTAAATGATTTTCAAAAAGTCGACGTACCTTCTCGATGATTTTGCTTCATTTTTATATTTTAGGACTAAATTGAAAGAAGTTAAAATTACAAAGACTGAAATAAAAAAGTGAAAAACAGTGCTTGAATGTGTTGCTGCTGCCCAAATTCTTAATTCAATCTTCCAACTTCTCTGTTTTTTCACTCCAAGCTTCCAAATTTGCCTTCCATTCAATTTCGTCCCAAAATTAAAAAATAAAATAAAATGAAAGTTGTCAAGAAAAGATAATTACTTTAGTATGCTTTTAATAAATAAAAACTAAAGCTTGAGAATTCGTTAGGATAATTTCATGACTTTAATAATGTCTTCAGGAAGGTATGCCAATTACGAGTTCTACAGTCATTGTAAAACAACCTCAAATCCTTAAATATTTTAGACCAACCCCATTTCCATTTTTTTTTCAAAAATATTATTCTCTTCGTTCAGCCTATCATATTTTTAAAAAAATTAGTTAGCCCCTAAAGTCGAGTGTCAAAATCCGCCACTGCATAGAATTCTATTATATCAATGTTCTAGCAAACATCTCCCAAATTTTTTTTGCATGCTCTCTCAATGTTTCCACATTTGTTTTACTTATACATATAACCAATGCAGTTCCCAGTTTTAATATTGTGAGCATGGATTTGCTCCCCTTGTTCTAAGGCAAACATCTTACTGTTGAAAAAATGTGAGAAATTGAAAACTTTGAGCCATATTTACTAGTGATAAATATGGATGTTCGAATGATAAATTTAATAATTTATATTCTACTCCATGAGACCTTTACAACGATATCTCATATGCTCAAAACGGTTGATAAATGAATGAGAAATTGATGCTCAAAGTGAGGTTGTTATGAATTGTGTTAAGGAAAATATGAACCCCTTATCCCATATGGGTGGGATAACAAACATGCGAATGGTTTAAATACACCAACCCACTTGAGAGTCATTGAATAACTTAAATGAGCATTATGCCTAATGTGCAGGCGCAGGGCGGGTGCAAATTGAAACTCATCGAACCCATTCGGGTTTGGCGTGCTCGCACATTGTGGTTGATGTGAATTTTTGGACTGGTCGTGTTCCACTTAGAACTTGCGGATATTTTACTCACTTCGAATTAAATTTTTTCCTTATATAACACATCTTTTTGAATATTCCGATTTTGCTCGGATACAAAGTCAATGACCTTAATTCGGAATATTTACCTTCCATATTTTTCCTCCTCCACTCCCCTATATAAAGAATGCTTCTCTTCAGTTTCAAATCACTCCAAAAACGTTTTCTCTCTCGTTTTTCTTTTAACCGGTGATAGGCTAAGACAAAGCTCTAGTTCGAGATCTCTTCAGTTCGTGCTTCTGTCGAAGATCTTGTTGTTGTTGTATTCTGGGAGACGACCGACCAACCAAACTCAAGCACCGCGAAGTGGTCGAAATTTGTCTTAAGGAAACTGCTTTTCGCAAGCCTCAACTTTAATCTGGTTTTATAATTCTTCTCTTCTTATTTGATTAAAGTTATTTCGTTATTTTATTTTCTTTTATTATCGTCTTGGATTAATTACTTTGTAACACTTACTGCATACTGTTGAAATACTTGAGAAGGTATATAGATCTGGTTTGAAGCCGGTGTTATTAAGTTGGAAAAAATGTTGAGAGCCTCAGTTCTATTATGGTAGGCTGAAAGATCAACCTCGGCTAGTTCTATTATGGTAGGCTGAAAGATCAACCTCGGCTAGTTCTATCCTTTCACTATATCCCGCAATTATCGAATTCATCGCAACCAAGCTCATGTCTTCCATGCCGTTGAGCAGCCACAACGCTTCAACAAACCATCCACATTTGAGATACAAATACATGATGGAGTTCTTTATGCGGAGGTTTGTTTCATGTCCAACCTTGATGCTTAAACAATGAACTTGAGCCCCGAAGCTCAAAGATAGCATTGTACACACAGGGGTGCTGGGGCAGCCGCACCCCTACAAATAATTCGCACCCTCCTACATAAAATTCTGCGTCCGTCCCTGTGTACAGCAAATACTCAAAGCACTTGTCAAGGTGAATTCGTTAGGTTCAACATTGTCGGCAAGCATCTCAGTGAAGAACCTAAGCTCCTTTCCAGCTTTACTATTATCTCCACTAGCAGAAATAACAACAGTCCATGAAATAGCGTTTTTCTCCCCAACCTAAAGAAATTCCTTAATAGAAACCAACCAGAGTATCCAAGCTTCGATGTAACACTCCAAACCCGACCTCACCAATCAGAGTATCCATGATGTCACATTAGGTCACCATAGAAACCAACCAAGATTTTCAAAGCATAGTTTAGCCAAATCAAATAAACCGTTCACTTAATAAAACATCGAAAGGTATAAATCATAAAACATCAAAAAATATAAATCATAAAACATCAAACCATAAATCGAGTTTAAAATTTTCAAAGCATAGTTTAGCCAAAATTGTTCACTTAATAAAACATCAAAAAGGTATAAATCATAAATTGAGTATAAAATAGTTTATAAAATTTGGAGCTCCAAGTATAATTATTGTACATCAAAATAATAACAATGATAACTCAAGATTAAGGTCTTCCATGACTAAATAAATACAAATGTAAAGTTCATAAATGATCATTAAACTGTAGTAAAATTTTATTTTTGGTCATCTAACTTTTAAATATTACAAAATTATCATTAAACTTTAATTTTTGTTACAAAATTATCACCGGTGGCCAATCTAGGCCTAAGCCTTCCTAGGCCATGGCCAAGTTCATGATAAAAAATCCTTTATTTTTATATAGAGAGTTTTGGGTAAGTAAAATTTAGTCCAATATAAAAATCTGGTTTAGTTTTTATGCCTTGAATTAGCTCAAAAAAAATTCAAGTAAAATTAAAGGTAAAAGTAGAAAAAAATATAATTACACTGCATTTTATAAACAATATATAATAGTTTTTAATAAAAATAATTTAAACATATTTATTATACTAATTAAATAAATATTTAGAAAAAAATTAAATTTCTCATAGTTGGGGTTTCACTCTAGTATATAATGATCATAAAATACAAACAACAAAATAAAATAAATATCTTTTAGTAAAAGTATATAACCAATCTTCAATTTCTTTAGAATAAGATTACTTAAAAGAAGATAATAATATAGTAAATTTCCAGTTATTTTTGTTGAAAACTTGTGAGAAAAACTAATATTAAAAAATAAATTTAAATTCACATTTTTGAAAAATTAAATAAGTTAATAGGTAAAAAATATTTTTTTTAAGAAATACTTCAATTTTATTTGAATAAAGATATATATATATATAATATATTTTAAAATTTTGAAACTACATTTATATGAGTTATGCAGATAAATTTCTATTTTTATTGGCTCAGTCGATAATATTTTTCTAAATTCGCCACTGATTGCTAGTAAGCCATTAACTGTTGTTAGGAGGGTGATGTGGTAGTTAATCAAAATTATATAATAGTACATTTAGTCCTTCATATTTATACATTCAATCAATTTAGTCTTAATTCAAAAAATTGTAATGTTCATTCGGAGGAAGTTATGTGTAAAGTTGAGGATGATGTGATTTTGCATCGTGGTTCCAAAACTATTCATTTTAATCATTCTGATATGTCGACTTAGCTCGAAAGTATGCCTTTTGAATTTAATCTCCCTTCTAATTCTGACCCATTCTAGTGTTGTTGGAAAGACAACGGCGATGGCGACTTTATATAATTCATTTCTTGGTGGCTCGAATGAGTCGTCTACTTTAACGACATTGAATTTCCAGAAAAACAATCGTAAACATCCTAAAAGTGAGCAACAAATCTTTAAGGAAGCTTCTTGCTCAGATTATAGTTAAGAGGCACAAGTCATTAACTCAGTGAAGAAATCGATTCGGTCTTGCCGGATTTTCACCAATTCATCTGAGTTCCAACGCTTTCAAGCAAGCCAACATGTCATTTTCCCTATTCGCCACTAGGACGAGTATAGTGTTAAGGAGAACAACAAGTGTTTGATGAGGGATGTGTTGAGATATTGATTTTAATATAACTTAAATGAAAAATGTCTTTGGACTTAAACAAATTTGCAAAAATATTTCAAAAGTTCAATGACTTGAAAAATATGTTTGAAAGGTTTTCAAAGTATTTTTGACATGTTTAAATTCTTTCAAAATAACCAATTTTTCAAAAATAGGCTGTAAGTATCGGTACGGTCTTCTACGTACCGATACCTAATAGTCCGTACCGATATGGTCGTACGTGTATCGATACGCCCTTTGATTCCCCAAGTTTTCCAAATTTCTAGTAGCCAAATGTTGTACCGATACGACCAAGCCCGTACTGATACATAAGGCTCCGTATCGATACAGATGTACCGTGTACCGCTACGCCCTACATTAATTGCTTGTAACGACTCTTTCTTCTTAAGGCATGTATCGATACCGAGACTCGCGTACCAATACTGACATGCCCAAAAGTGCATTTATTGCTGGAAATGAATTCCACAACGGCTCTAATCAATCTCCAATGACTAGTAACGGTCAAGAACTCCTTAGAGGGTTTAAAAGACTCTTCCAAGCATTCATGAAAGAAGAAGAAACATAATTGACAACATTCATGGATAAAGAATAGGGGTGATAAACAGCCGAGCCGAGCCTAGGCAAGCTCGGCTCAGGCTCGATAATAGTGTTATTGGACTCAGCTCGAGCTCGGTTCAAAAAATATTATTGGGCTCGAGGCTTGGCTCTAAATTTCTAGGTTTTGAAAGCATTAGGGCAAAAAAAAAAAAGATAAACTTGATCTCAGCCAAAAACTAAAGCCAAGAACGGTTTACAACCTAACTTCTCACATCTAAGCCTCTATATGTTAGGGGAGAAAAACAATAATACACTTAACCTCAGCCAAAAGGCCAAGAGGTGTTTGGAATTCAAGTTCTCCAGTCTAAGCGCCTATTTATAGGTTGCTTCTCCCCTCCGCCTTATATATTTTAACGATGTGGGATTGTGGGTGAGTGTATTGTAAGCTTGTCTAAAAGGTATAACTACTTCTCTCTCCAAGTTTTATATAGAGAGGGGTAAATATCCATTTCAGCCATGTCACCTTATAATTTTATTATTTTAGTCCTTAATTTTCTCTTGATTTAGAGTGCAAAGTTTACTTTTTATTTAATTTAGTTCTTTAATTTTAGTAATCTACAAATCTAAGTGTTCGAAAACACCCTAAACACCATTAGAAGTGACTTTAAATAATTACAATTACAATTATTGTCTTTGCTATAGTTTATATATATAAGATGAGGCCTCATTAAAAGCCCCTTTCATAACCAACAATAAAACGAAATTTAATGTCGGGAAAGGAAAAAAAGAGTGCCAAAAATTAGATTAATACAAATAACCTAGAAATATTCTGACAATACAAACACATAATCAAAGAAAATACAAAATCAAACAACAACCAACAAAGGAAAATGCCCAATTTATTTTTGTTAATTTGCTTTTTAGTGGATTTTCCCTAATTTATTTTATTGTTTTTCTTTTGCCGAACATATTACTTTTAGTGCATATAACACACACACACACACACACACACACACACACACACACAATTACTCCAAGCCTACTCACGAACTTTTCGAGTCGAGCTTGGGTTGGCTCGGCTCTGCTTGTTAAGGTCTCGAGTCGAGCTCACTCGAGCCAAGCTTTGACCAAGCCGAGCTCGAGTAGCTCGTGAGCCGGTTAGGCTTATTATCACCCCTAATAGAGAAAGTGTTTTGTGCTTGTAAAGTCTTTTTTTATTAGAACATATTTGTGAGCTTAATTGTTATATTTGCTCAAATGTTAGGTTTTAGGTGAGAGCTTAAAATTGCAAACACATTTGCCTTGTGAAGTTTTTCATTGTTTGCTAAAATTGTATTCTATTTAGTAAGAGTGTCTCAAAGCTTTGAGGTATAGGCTTTGAGGGTTTGTAAAGGTTATCTCCTTAAACTTTGAAAAAAGAACAGACAAATTTAGTGGATTTATGGAAAATCCTTAGTGGGGAAGCTAAGGTAGTAGAGGTAGACTTGGTTGAGAAGTTGAACCACTATAAATCATTGTGCAAAATTTTAATTTCCTTTTTCTTCCATCAATTTCTTCACAAAGCCAATTAACCCCATTCTTGGCGTACTCGTTTGATCGATTTGAGCCCAAAAATTGGTATTAGAGCTTCGTCTCTACATTAGATTAACATCATAGAGTCAATCCTTGAAGTGCTCAACCTTTCTACATCAACCGGAGTTCATGACACAATCCATCACCAAGCCTCCTTACTTTAATGATGCCAACTATTCTTATTGGAAGAATAGGATGATGATCTTCATTCAATCCATTGATTACAAACTTTGGGAGATCATTGAAAATGACCCTAAACTTCCACAAAAGAGGGTTGGAGATATTCTTGTCCTTAAGGATAAGAATAAATAAAGTGATCAAGAAAGGATACAAATGCAACTCAACTCAAAGGCCCCACACGTGCTCTTGTGTGCTCTTATCCCGGAAGAATACTCCAAAATATCCTCTTGTGACGATGCCAAGGAAATATGGGACAAGCTTGAAGACACCTATGAAGGTAATCCGGTAAAGGAAACCAAGATTGGACCTCCCAGCCTCAATTATGAGAACTTCAAGATGAGCCCAGAAGAAGACATCAAAGCTATGTTCGTTCGGTTCTCGTCATAGTCAATGAGCTTAAAGGATTTAGAGAGATGATTCCAAAGACAAGCTTGTGAGAAAGTTGATCTATTCACTTCCCGATTCAAGGGATTCCAAGAATACCACAATCATATAAGCCAAGAATCTCAAGATGCTCAAGCTTGACGAGCTAATGGGATATTTGCTAACCCATAAAATGATGATGTCAAGGGGAAGAAGAAAGAAGAATAAGACAATGAAGAGATGATTGTTGTTCTTAAATCCTGCACAAGCCGACAAGAAGATTCAAGTAGAGAGGAAGATGAAGGGATGCCCAAGCTCTTCAAAAAGCTTAAAAGATTCATGAAGTGAGAAAAGGAAGAATTAACTCATGAATCAAAATTGAAGAGAGATCCCATCATTTGCTTCGAGTGCAAGAAGTCGGGGCACATCAAGTATGATTGCCCTCGACTCAAGAGAAGGGATCAAGCCATAAGAAGAAGGCATTTGTGGCTACATGGAATGATGAAGATGACTCCACCAATGATGAGGTAGCCAACCTTTGTCTCATGGTTATCAAAGAATATTCAATGGTAACTTATAATTTATCACCTTTAACTTCATATACATTTGATGAATTACAAGATGTCTATGATGATTTGGTTTTAGAATTTGAAAACCATATTTTGAAAAATAAGAAAATAGTTTCGAAATTGAAAGTTGAAAATGATTTGCTTTCTAAAACAAATTTTGAACTTGAAGAAAAGTTTAAGGACTTTGAGCAAAAGAATTTTGATTTACAAAGATTACTTTAAAAATTCATGAAGATCACAAAAAGATTTGGATGATCTTAGAAAAGAAAAAGATTTGATTTACAAAAGTTTTGAAAAGAAAATGGAGATTGCTCCAAAACAAATTTTGTAAAATCAAAATTTTATCAAAGACAATCTAATTCCCCTAGATTTTTCAAAGGAAAATGATTAAAAATATATGGGTCCCTAAGGGACTTATTTATTCAAAGAAAAAGAAAGTCATTGAAAAATGTATTCCAAAGGGAATTATAATTTATGAGACTAATGCTAAAGGATCCAAAGTAATTTGGATACCAAAACAAAAATGATTATCTTTTGTAGGTGCTCTTGAGCATTGATGATCAAAGTCAAAATTTTGAGAGCTCTTGATACACAAAGGAGAAGGAAACTTGAAGAGGGAGAGGCTTAATATCCTACCTTGGTTCAAGTGGTAAAATTTGTTTCATGCAATTTCTTGATCATGTCTAAATTATCTAATCTCGTTTATGATTCAAGCATGTTTGTGTGACTTCATGTGGTGCTAAATTGCGTATAGTAAGGGGACTCTCAATTGCATGAGTTACATGTTTATTGCCTCTTATGCTCATATCTATATTTTGGCCTTAAACTTGTAATGTTTGATTGAATCTTGGTGAATCATGATTTTCTTGTTTTAAATGTTGCATTTAAGAAGCATGTTGTTAATTTGTGACAGAAATGATCAAAATGTATATCTTGGACCTCTAAGAGTCTTTGTATGAACTTAAGACAAAGATGTAAGGCTTTTGAGTTGATTTTGTTGTATATTTTCACCAGTTCGTGCTCTAGGTACCGGTACAACCCATACTGTACTGATACGACATTCAAACAGTAAAAAATGGACAATTTGGTCTCCTTTTTCCATGCCTTGGACATATTTTGATTTATTTTCATAAATGGCATGTTTATTGAATTTCTCGTGTTTAAGTTTTTTTTTTAAATTCAATATTTATGTTGAATGTTTGGACTAACATTCTTTTGTTGCTTGATTAAGGGGAGCCATTTTTTTTTAATTCTTTCATGTAAATTTTTTAAATCTCCATTGTTATCTTGAACTTAAATGTGATTTCAAACTTAGTTTTGAATTATTTTTGATATAACTAGGGATGGACACGGGTCGAGTTTTTTGGCCCACCAGAACTTGACTCGAAAATAAATACCCTAAACCCGCTTCTAACCCGAACATTTTATTTAAAAAACCCAACCCGTCCCAACCCGAACATTTTATTTAAAAACATTCGACCCAAAAATAAATATACTAACCTCGACCCATCCCGAACTATAGAAAAATAATTTTAGGGACCTAATTGTAAATTTTTTTATAGGACTTAATTGTAAAATAAGGGTAAACTACACAGATGACCACTGAACTATGGGTTTGGTGTCAAAATGAACACTATATTATTTTTTTCGGCAAATGCACCACCCAACTATTTAAATGGTTCGATTTTAGCCACACGTCGTTACAAAAAACGAAATAGTTGACGGAATTGTTAAAAAAATTGGTATAATTACACATTTGGTCCTCTATATTTATACAATATATCAATTTAGTCCTAATTTTGATCTAATAAAATAAATTAATTATTCAATAAGATGATGACACATGTCTTCCAAGGAGAATAGAACCTGGGACCTTGGAATGCAGGGGGCGGGTGCTTGCCATTAAGCCAAGCACTTTTTTGTGCTATGAGATACAATCTTTGATATGTATTTAAATAGTATTAGTGCCCAGAAAATTAAAATTATTAGGAACTATAATTTACTATAATTTTAATTTTTTAATATAATTATATATAATAATTTAATTAGTTTTTTAAATTAAAATTATTAAATTGATTTTTTAACTTAATTAATCTTTTTAAATTGATTTTTTAACTTAATTAAAACTATTAAATTGATTTTTTAACTTAATTAATATTTTTAAAATGATTATATATAATTAAGTTAAAAAATAAATTTAATAATTTAATTAAGTTAAAAAATATTATATATAAATAAAATTTTAAATTGATTTTAAAAAAATATTAATTAAGTTAAAAATCAATTTAATAATTTTAATTTTAAAAAAAACTAATTAAATTATTATATATAATTATATTAAACAATTAAAATTATAGTAAATTTATTTAGGGAATCCAAACCCACGAACATAATTCAAAATGAATTTCATATAGTTTTAAATCTTTTATTTTAAATAGTGCACGAACTATAATTTAAAAAATATATAAAATATTATTAACTTTAATTTAATTATTAGGTTTATTTAATTAGGTTAGATGTTTATACACATATGTCATGTTCGAATTTCCTAAAACTACATTTTCTTTCTTTTTCCGAGCATTGAAATCCATACATGACATAGATTAAATGTTGGGTTTTATATTATAAAAAAGGGTTGACTTTGTAACACCCGTGTTTTGGGGTTGGGAGTTTGTTGTGTGTTTGGTTCGAGTCGTCAAAATTGGTTTAATTTAATTCGACCTTAGTTTTGATTTAAATGAGATTTAAAATTTAATGAGTGGCATTTTTGTAAATAACTTGAAATAAAGGAAGACACATTTTTAAATAAAAAAGAACAAAAAAAGAAAAGAAAAAGAAAGTCTTCTTCCCCCTTGTGCTTCTAACGTGGAAAAGAACCCAAACCCTCCCAAAACCCCAATCTACTATTCCATCCATTTTCTCCATCAATTCAAGAGATTTTTCGAAGGCGATTTTATTTTTGAACTCTCCTCATCATCCCAATCATTTCCATGGTCTTAGATTTCAAAACCATCACCATTATTGGTTTTTCAAGTTTTTGAACATATGAAGCTTTATTGGGTTTTTGACATGCTTTTGGTTTGTTGAGTTAGGTTTTGAGTTAACCTCACTTAAATACACCTAATATCTCAAAATGGAATGCTTTTGGAAAAAATCCCGAAGTGGGTCTTTGCGACATTTTTCAAAGTGTCAAAACTTGAATTTTTGATGTGTTTTTGTGTTGGGTTGAAGGGCTGATAGTATAGGGTTGTTAGGAAGGTGTTTTGGAAGCTTTTAGATGTCATTTGGGTGTTGGAAAAGGTGGTTTTCAGGTGGGTATTTGAGGAGCACGAAAATGAGAGTTTTGTGGTTAGTTGAGTTTGAAATTATGAAGTTTTGGCTTGTAATTGTGGGTAGGGATTGTGGCTGAGTTTAACATTGATTTGGTTGAGTAATACTTGTCTTTTGATTGGTTAGAAGCAAGATGAAACATCGAGAAAGGATCGGGATCAGTTCCGAAGATAGTGGAGGCTTGAGTTGGCTTTTGCTTGGTTTGCTACGGAAGGGTGGTGAGTGAAACTTTCAATTGTTTTAAATTGGTTCAAGTGTGTGAAGTGGAGATATTGGAATGAGCTTGGTAGGCCATTCCAAGGTAGAAGTTAAATTGGTAGTTTAACTTCTTGTGTGTTTACAAGCTTAAGATGTTTATGCTTATATTGATCTTGTGAGGCATGATTTGATTTTGTATGTATATACATTGATATGTGTGATGATGAATATGTGTTATAAATGATGGATGTGTGATGTGGTTTAAAAGTAATTGGCACTAGTTAACCTACCGGGTATAAATGATTGATCATTAGGATTAGTGTGCACACGTTTGAGTCAAATTCGCGCGTGGCCTTGGTGGCGTTAAGTCATCAAGGAGGAGTACGGTGATGTAATATTCCACCAGAAATTGTTTATATTATACGTGATGATGAGTGGAATCCCATCCGTAGGGCATGTGATGATGAGTGGAATCCCATCCATGCAAGGTCCGGTGATGAGTGTAATCCCACCAAGGTAATGTTGTTGTTGAGAGTAAATCCGCATATCCGAGTAAACTAATAGTGGCCAATGTACTTACTCTTGTGGTTATTATGTTGAGATATTGCCTTATCATGTTGAGCCTTATATGAACTGAGATGCCATATTATTGACTCTTGTGTTTCTAGCTAGTTGCTAGGTTGATGCTAATGTATGTTGTGTGTTGTTAAGGATTATATGCTTGAACCCTGCATTGTCGTTGTTTTGGTTTTAGAGCATTCTCACTAAGCTTCTAGCTTACGCTCTCATTTTCGACAATGTAGATCAGTAGCTTGGAGTTAGCAAGGTGAAGGGGCATTCCAAGCTTTGTAGTTGCTCAAGTATGGTTTAGTAAATAAAGTAGTAGTTTAGCAATGGGGCTACTATGTGTTTGTATGAGCGTTGTATGACTCATATTTGTTGAATGTTGATTATGCTTTACTTTGGATTGTAAACCATGTTATGACTTGTTGAATGCTTGTGGTGTGAGGTTATGCCTTGAATGTTTATGTTGCTTTTGGTTGAGCATGGTAACCTTATATGTGAAGACATGTGCCATTTGGCTTTTGAGCTTCTAAGCATGCCTATTTATGCAATAACTATCTTTATGTGAATGCCTTGTGTGTATGCCTTGTTAATCATCTAATTTGTTCTTCATGCTAGTTCTAGGTTGTAGAATGTTGTATGGATGCTTGTATGTAGCTAGGGAAGTCTTAAAATGCCTTTAGAGTTGAGTTTCATGTTGTTTTGCTGTATATTAGTGTCTTGCAGTGCAGGGCGTATCAATACGCCTGAGGGTCGTATCGATACGGTCCTACACTCTGGGACACAAAATTGGCTAGGGGTACCGATACTCGGGGGTGTATCGATACGCCCAATGCTCACTGGAAATATGAGATTTTGGTGAGACTTTGGCGTATCGGTTCGGACTCTAGGCGTATCGGTACGGTTTCGTCTCATTGATCGCAAGATGTTGACCGAGAAGGGCGTATCGGTACGCTCAAGGGCTGTATCGATACGGTCTTCCCGTGTTGTCTGATGGCAGTTGACTTGGTCAAGGCGTATCGATACCCTTGACTGGTGTATCGATACGGCCTGCTTTGTGGCTTTAAATTGGGCTGTTTAACATGTGGTTTTAGGTTCGATTGTATTTCTTTCTTGATGTTTTCCGCTGTCGTGATCACTTAGGTAATAATATGCCTTTAGACAAGATTTAATTAAAAGAAATTTTCTAGGATTGCTAACCGAGGTGGGACCTTAACGGGTTTCACATCGGTTTTCCCCGTGTAGCCTACTCGAACCGGTCAACCGACCAGACCGGGGCGAGGGGGTTACATTTGTTGGTATCAGAGCCTGAGGTTACCAAGACCTCGAGCAGGTAAGTGAGGTAATTTTGATGTGTTAAGCAATTGTTATGTCTTGGTGTATTCTATGCCATGTATTCTTGTTGTTTGATCGATCATATGGTGTTTGGAAGCATGGTTGATGCATTTGGTGTAGTGTCGAGTTCCCATTGCTACTATTACTTAATTTGAAAAAGTTTTATAAAGGAAAATACTTGAGCACAGTTGGACCCTTGCCTTTGCTAACTTAATCCTTGTATGTTTGTTTGTTGTAGTTGTTATCTTGCTAGCTGTAACATGAGACCACGAGAAAGGCCTAGGATGGTTCAACCGGAACCACAGACACGAGCTCCTGGAGTTGAGCAAATTGGTGGGGCGCAGGCTCCTCAAACACCTCCTCATCAAGAGGGAGGCGAGGTGGGAGCCGAGGGCGTGGAACCTCAAGTTGGCCAAGGACCGGCCGAAGTATATTTAGCTCCCCTAGTTCAGGCGATAGCCGGGACTTTTCAGGCTGTAGTGGCTAGGGGTCAGGCAGTGGCACAACCCCAGGGAGAGGGTACTGGTTTTCCATTGGAGAGACTCTGCAGTTTAGGAGGTGAAGAGTTTAGAGGATCTACATCGGAGAGGTCTGAGATGTGGTTAGAGAAGACTGTCTGTATTCTGGCACAGATGGGATGTACCGGGGAACGCAAGCTAGGGTGTGTTGTATCTTTGCTTCAGGGTGATGCCTACACTTGGTGGGTCACCATCACTACGGGTATGGAAGAGGCTGAGATCACTTGGGAGTTTTTCAAGTCAGCTTTCCGTAAGAAATATTTGGGTCCTCGATATTTCGATGAGAAGGAGAGGGAATTTATGGCTTTGCTTCAGGGGAGTATGACTGTGACAGACTATGAGATCAGATTTGTCAGACTGAGTCAGTATGCATCTGAGCTTGTTCCTACTGAAGTGGAACGTTGTAACCGTTTCCGCTATGGGTTGAATGAAGAGATCAAGAGGTACACTTTAGCTTCTGACTACACAGATTTTGATGTCTTGGTCGCTAGGGCCAAGGACTTGGAGCACAGTTTGGGCTTGACCAAACGATCTGGTGGTTCTAGTTCCGGGAAGAGATCTGGTGACTTTGATAGAGGTGATGCCAAGAGGCATCGGGACAACAGACATCACTATGACAATAGACGTGGTGGAGGTAACCACGGTAGGGGCCATCATGGCCAGATGACTGGAGGGCGGTTGCCCACGTGTGCTAGTTGCGGGAGGAATCACACCGGTGAGTGTTGGGGGAACTTTCACTCATGTTGGGGTTGTGGAGCTAGGGATCATATTAGGCGTGACTGTCCACATCAGGTGGGGCAGGCACCAGTTCAGGCTCCTGCTAGAGCCAATGACTTTTAGAGAGGCCGCGGGCGCGGTAGAGGTAACTTTCAGCCGAGAAATGATGGCCAGAGGAACATAGCACATGTAGTTGCAGTCCAGCCAGAGGGCGGAGGCCAGGCCAGAGTTTACACTCAGCGTGGGGATCAGCATGACACAGATGTGATTGTAGGTTACTTCTCGATACAGTCTTTGGGTTTGCTTTCTTTGATTAACTCCGGGTCTACACATTCTTATATTCTGAGTGAGCATGCAAAGTTGTTGAAATTGCCATGTGAAATATTAGAGGTAGGAGTTAGTGTTACTAGTTCCTTCGGGGATACGGTAATAGTTAGGAGGATGTACAGAAGGTGTCCGCTTATGGTTCATGGACATGTGTTTCTAGTGGATATGATGGAGCTACCATTTTATGGCTTTGATGTGATTCTGGGTATGAACTGGCTCACTGAGCATAGAGCTAGGATAGATTTTGAGACTAAGAGGATTTCTTTGAGACTCGTAGATGATTACGAGATTGTGGTGGTAGGTGAGAACGTGAAGTTCTTATCGAATGTAGTTTCAGTTCTAGAGGCTAAGAGGTTAGTTGAGATAGGATGTGAGGCGTATTTAGCCTATGTGATGAATCCAAACATGAGTGAGATTAGACCTCAAGATGTCCGGACAGTGTGTGACTTTCCTAGTGTGTTTCCGGAAGAGTTGCCGGGTTTACCACCTGATAGAGAGGTAAAGTTTGCTATAGAGACTTATTCAGATTCAACTCATGTTTCGATTGCTCCGTATCGTATGGCACCGAAAGAACTGAAAGAGTTGAAGACTCAGTTGCAAGAATTGATAGATAGAGGCTTCATTCGACCGAGTTCTTCACCTTGGGGCGCTCTAGTTTTGTTTGTGAAGAAAAAAGATGGAAGCATGAGAATGTGTATAGATTACAGACAGTTGAATTAGTTAATAGTGAAGAACAAGTATTTGTTGCTGAGAATTGATGATTTGTTTGATCAGTTGAGAGCGGCATCAGTCTTTTCGAAGATTGATTTGAGATCCGGCTACTACCAGCTAAAGGTAAGAGAGGTTGATGTACCGAAGACGGCCTTTAGGACTAGATATGGTCACTATGGGTTTTTAGTCATGCCTTTTGGGTTGACTAACGCACCGGCTGCTTTCATGGATATGATGAATATGATCTTTCATCAGTACCTAGATCAGTTTGTAGTTGTCTTCATAGATGACATCTTGGTGTATTCGCGTACCGAGAAAGACCACGACCGACACCTCAGGTTAGTTTTACAGACTTTGCTAGATAATCAGTTGTATGCAAAGTTGAGCAAGTGTGAGTTTTGGATTCGAGAGGTAGTCTTCCTAGGGCACGTAGTGTCAACCGATGGGATTAGAGTGGATCCGAAGAATATAGAGGCCATTGTTGAGTGGAAGCAACCGAAGTCAGTGACAGAGGTTCGTAGCTTTCTAGGCTTAGCTGGATATTATAGAAGATTCGTAGAAGGTTTCTCGAAGTTAGCCGCTCCATTGACACAATTACTTCAGAAGAGTGTTCAGTTTGAGTGGTCAGATGCAAGACAAAGAGCCTTTGAGAAGTTGAAAGAAGCTTTGACCCAAGCACCGATCTTGATTCAGCCAAAGTCAGGGAAAGAGTATGTAGTTTACAGTGATGCTTCCTATGTAGGCCTAGGTTGTGTTCTCATGCAAGACAAGAGAGTAGTGGCTTATGCCTCAAGACAGTTAAAGACTCATGAGCGTAATTATCTGACCCATGACATAGAGTTAGCTACAGTTGTGTTTGCTCTGAAGATTTGGAGGCATTATTTGTACGGTGAGAAATGCACAGTGTACACAGATCACAAGAGTTTGAAGTACATCATGACTCAGCGAGATTTGAATCTCAGACAATGTAGGTGGTTAGAGTTGCTAAAAGACTATGACTTTACGATTGAGTACCATCCGGGTAAGGCCAATGTAGTGGTCAATGCTTTGAGTAGAAAGGTAGTTGTAGATTTGAGAGCTATGTTTGCTAGATTGAGCTTGTTCGGAGATGGTGGCTTGGTGGCCGAGCTTCAGGTTAGACCTACTCTAGGTTAGTTGATTAGAGAGAACCAACTCTTAGATAGATCTTTGGCACCTCACGTGCAAGACATGGCCGAGGGTAGATATTCAGATTACAGCTTCAGTACCGATGGGGTCTTGTGTTTCAGAAATAGGATAGTTGTGCCAGAAGACATTGACTTGAGACGTACGATTTTGACTGAAGCGCACAGTAGTCCGTTTGCTATGCATCCTGGAAGTACGAAGATGTACCGCGATTTGAAGAATGAGTACTTTTGGGTTGGTTTGAAGAGAGATGTGGCCGACTTCGTGAGTAAGTGTATGGTATGTCAGAGAATGAAGGCGGAACATCAGGTTCCCTCAGGTTTGTTGCAACCGTTGAGAATTCCGGAATAGAAATGGGAGAATATCACCATGGATTTTGTTTCGGGCTTGCCTTTGACTCCTATGAAGAAGAACTCAGTTCGGGTTATAGTAGATCGTTTCACGAAGTGTGCTCACTTCTTGGCAGTCAATACAACTTATACTTTAGATAGATTGGCCGATCTGTACATTGGTGAGATTGTTAGACTATATGGTGTGCCGAAGTCTATTGTGTCCGATAGAGATCCGAGGTTTACAACTCGATTTTGGGAGTGTCTGCATACATCTTTGGGTACCCGTTTGAATTTCAGCACGTCTTATCATCCTCAGATCGATGGTCAGTCAGAGAGGGTTATACAGATTCTAGAGGATATGTTGTGTTGTTGCATCATTGATTTTCAGGGTACTTGGGAGAAGCACTTGCCTCTAGTTGAGTTTGCTTACAATAATAGTTTTTAGTCGAGCATTCAGATGGCTCCGTATGAGGCCTTGTATGGTAGGGAGTGTAGAACTCCAGTTTGTTAGGCCGAAGTGGGACAGAAGTTGTTACCTATGTCGGATTTGCTTAAGGGGGCCACCGATAAAGTGAAATTGATTTGCGATCGCTTAAAGGCAGCTTCGGATAGGCAGAAGTCCTATGCCGACTTGAAGAGGAAGGAAGTTGAGTTTTCAGTGGGTGAGAAGGTGTTCTTAAAAGTGTCTCCGTGGAAGAAAGTAATGATATTTGGCCGAAAAGGGAAGTTGATCGATTGAGTTAGTAAAAGTGCGGTGGCAACGTCGAGGGGTGGACGAGGCCACTTGGGAGAGGAAGGAGGATATGGAAAGGCAGTTTCCTTATCTCTTTCAGTCAGGTAATTTTGGGGACGAAATTCCTTAAGTGGGAGAGAGTTGTATCACCCGTGTTTTGGGGTTGGGAGTTTAGTGTGTGTTTGGTTCGAGTCGTCAAAATCGGTTTAATTTAATTGGACCTTAGTTTTGATTTAAATGAGATTTAAAATTTAAGGAGTGGCATTTTTGTAAATAACTTGAAATAAAGGAAGACACCTTTTTGAATCAAAAAGAACAAAAAAGGAAGTCATCTTCCCCCTTGTGCTTCCAACGTGGAAAAGAAACCAAACCCTCCCAAAACCCCAATCTACTATTCCATCCATTTTCTCCATCAATTCAAGAGCTTTTTCGAAGGTAATTTCATTTTTGAACTCTCCTCATCATCCCAATCATTTCCATGGTCTTAGATTTCAAAACCATCACCATTTTTGGTTTTTCAAGTTTTTGTAAGTATGAAGCTTTATTGGGTTTTTGACATGCTTTTGGTTTGTTGAGTTAGGTTTTGAGTTAACCCCACTAAAATACACCTAATATATCAAAATGGAAGGATTTTGGGGAAAATCCCGAAGTGGGTCTTTGGGGCATTTTTCAAAGTGTCAAAACTTAAATTTTTGATGTGTTTTTGTGTTGGTTGAAGGGATGATGGTATAGGGTTGTTAGGAAGGTGTTTTGGAAGCCTTTATATGTCATTTGGGTGTTGGAACAGGTGGTTTTCAGCTGGGTATTTGGGGAGCACGAAAATGAGAGTTTTGTGGTTAGTTGAGTTTGAAATTATGAAGTTTTGGCTTGTAATTGTGGGTAGGGATTGTGGCTGAGTTTAGCAATGATTTGGTTGAGTAATACTTGTCTTTTGATTGGTTAGAAGCAAGAGGAAACATCGGGATCGGTTCCGGAGATAGTGGAGGCTTGAGTTGACTTTTGCTTGGTTTGCTAAGGAAGGGTGGTGAGTGAAACTTTCAATTGTTTTAAATTGGTTCAAGTGTGTAAAGTGGAAATATTGGAATGAGCTTGGTAGGCCATTCCAAGGTAGAAGATAAATTGGTAGTTTAACTTCTTGTGTGTTTACAAGCTTAAGATGTTTATGCTTATATTGATCTTGTGAGGCATGATTTGATTTTGTATGTATATACATTGATACGTGTGATGATGAATATGTGTTATAAATGATGGATGTGTGATGTGGTTTAAAAGTAATTGGCACTAGTTAACTTACCGGGTATAAATGATCGATCATTAGGATTAGTGTGCACACGTTTGAGTCAAATTCGCGCGTGGCCTTGGTGGCGTTAAGTCATCAAGGAGGAGTACGGTGATGTAATATTCCACCGGAAATTGTTTATATTATACGTGATGATGAGTGGAATCCCATCCGTAGGGCATGTGATGATGAGTGGAATCCCATCCATGCAAGGTCTGGTGATGAGTGTAATCCCACCGAGGTAATGTTGTTGTTGAGAGTAAATCCGCATATCCGAGTAAACTAATAGTGGCCAATGTACTTGCTCTTGTGGTTATTATGTTGAGATATTGCCTTATCATGTTGAACCTTATATGAAGTGAGATGCCATATTATTGACTCTTGTGTTGCCAGCTAGTTGCTAGGTTGATGCTAATGTATGTTGTGTGTTGTTAAGGATTATATGCTTGAACCATGCATTGTCGTTGTTTTGGATTTAGAGCATCCTCACTAAGCTTCTAGCTTACGCTCTCGTTTTCGACAATGCAGATCAGTAGCTTGGAGTTAGCAAGGAGCAAGGCGAAAGGGCATTCCAAGCTTTGTAGTTGCTCAAGTATGGTTTAGTAAATAAAGTAGTAGTTTAGCAATGGGGCTACTATGTGTTTGTATGAGCGTTGTATGACTCATATTTCTTGAATGTTGATTATGCTTTACTTTGGATTGTAAACCATGTTATGACTTGTTGAATGCTTGTGGTGTGAGGTTATGCCTTGGATGTTTATGTTGCTTTTGGTTGAGCATGTAAACCTTATATGTGAAGACATGTGCCATTTGGCTTTTAAGCTTTTAAGCATGCCTATTTATGCAATAACTATCTTTATGTGAATGCCTTGTGTGTATGCCTTGTTAATCATCTAATTTGTTCTTCATGCTAGTTCTAGGTTGTGGAATGTTGTATAGATGCTTGTATTTGGCTAGGGAAGTCTTAAAATGCCTTTAGAGTTGAGTTTCGTGTTGTTTTGCTGCAATTTAGTGTCTTGCAGTGCAAGGCGTATCGATACGCCTGAGGGCCGTATCGATACGGTCCTACACTCTGGGACACAAAATTGGCTAGGGGTACCGATACTCGGGGGTGTATCGATACGCCCAATGCTCACTGGAAATATGAAATTTTGGTGAGACTTTGGCATATCGGTACGGGCTCTAGGCGTATCGGTACGGTTTCGTCTCTTTGACCGCGAGATGTTGACCGAGAAGGGCATATCGATACGCTCAAGGGTTGTATCGATACGGTCTTCTCGTGTTGTCTGATGGCAGTTGACTTGGTCAAGGCGTATCGATACCTTTGACTGGTGTATCGATACGGCATGCTCTGTGGCTTTAAATTAAGCTGTTTAACATGTGGTTTTAGGTTCGATTGTGTTTCTTTCTTGATGTTTTCCGCTGTCATGATCACTTAGGTAATAATATGCCTTTAGACAAGATTTAATTAAAAGAAATTTTTTAGGATTGCTAACAGAGGTGGGACCTTAACGGGTTTCACATCGGTTTTCCCTGTGTAGCCTACTCGAACCGGTCAGCCGACCAGACCGGGGCGAGGGGGTTACAGGCTTAGTAGTAAGCATGTGTGGTTTTCACTCTAATGTTTCAAGTTCGAATCCACTCAATATCATTTCTTCTTCTTCAATTTTTCTGGGCACTAATACTATTTAAATATATATCAAAGATTGTATCTCATAACACAAGCCAAGCACTTGCCCCCTTGCATTCCAAGGTCCCAGGTTCGATTCCCCTTGGAAGCAATCTACATGTTAACATTTTTCCACCTTCAATTGGGTGTGACACGTGTCACCACCACCTAATTGGAGGTGAAAATTAATTAAATTAATTAAATAAAAATAATTAAAGACTTCTAATAAGGTGGTGACACGTGTCACCATCTTATTGAATAATTAATTTATTTTATTAGATTAAAATTAGGACTAAATTGATATATTGTATAAATATAGAGGACCAAATGTGTCATTTTACCATTTTTTAATAGTTCCGTCAACTTTTTTGTTTTTTGTAACGGCGTGTGGCTAAAATGGAACCATTTAAATAGTTGTGTGGTGCATTTGCCGAAAAAATAATATAGTGGTCATTTTGACACCAAACCCATAGTTCAGTGGTCATTTGTGTAGTTTACCCGTAAAATAATTATAATTTTAAGGAAATTAATGGAAATTAATATAGTGGTCAATTTGACACCAAACCCATAATTTTGACACCAAGACCCGCGTACCGATACCGAAATGCCCAGAAGTGCATTTATTAATGGAAATTAATTCCCCAACGGCTCTAATCAACTCCAACGACTAGTAACGGCCAAGAACTCCTTAGAGGGTTTTTTAAATATTGATTTTGATATAACTTAAATAAAAAAATGTTTTTGGACTTAACTAATTTGTAAAATATTTTAAAAGTCTAAAATACTTGAAAAATATGTTTAAAATTTTTGGGCTCAAATCGATCAGCCGAAGACTGTCAAGGGGGTTGAAAGTGCTTCTCGAATGAATTGGCCAAAACCGAAAAATAAAGAACAATGTGCACAATCGATTTTAGAGTGGTTCAATTTCTCAGCTAAGTCTACATCTACTACCTTAGCACACCACTAAGGATTTCCCAACTCAATACTATGAATTCTTTCTTTTTACAGGCTTAAGAGTAACCTTTACAACCCTATCTTTTAACGGCTAAGAAAGAACCACTTTAGTTTTTCTAAGGCTAAACTAGAACCTCTCCCTTTTACAAGGTAATTTGTGTAAATAATGAAAATCTCACAAGGTGGGAAGAATGTAAAGAATAAAACAATTAAAATACTCTATATAAACTATATACAAGAGAAATGAGAAAATAATACTTAAATACTATTTCTCTTGATCATGATGCTTGGATGTGTTCTCTAACCATCTTCAAGTGTCCCAAGTCTTCTTTTAAAGTGTGGAATGAGCTATTATCCGTTTATGGCCATTCGAGGTGGTTTTGAGCCATCGGGGACTTACTTTTCAGCATTAAATGCACTTCTAGGCATGTCGATATCAGTACACGAACTTTGGTATTGATACCTATCTCAAAGAAGAAAGAGTCGTTGGGCATTTTAGCACAGGGTACACGATACTTTACTATCAATTTCATTTTCCAGTAAGTAAACGACGTACTAATATGGCCAATCTCGTATTGATACGCGTGGTCCCGTGTCGATATTGAATTATCACATACTGGTACCCCGTGCTAAAAGGCCCAAAGGCTCTTTTTTCTTTGAGATATGTACTGATACTGAAGTCCGCGTATCGATGCCAACATGCCCAAAAGTGCATTTATTGCTGAAAATTAAGTCCCCCAACGTCTCCAAACCACCCTAAACGGCCATAAACGGCTAGTAGCTCATTCTACACTTTAAAAGAAGACTTGGGACACATGAAGATGGTTAAAGGACACATCCAAGCATCATGATAAAGAGAAATAGTATTTAAGTCTTATTTTCTTGTTTCTCTTGTATATAGTGTATAGAGAGTGTTTTATTCTGTACAATCTTGTGAGCTTAATTCTTGTAAACACCCACCTTGTGAGATTTTCATTGTTTACACAAATTACCTTGTAAAAAAAGATGTTCTAGTTTAGACTTAGGAAAACTAGAGTGGTTCTACCTTAGCCGTTAAAAGATAGGGTTGTAAAGGTTACTCTTGAGCATGTAGAAAGAAACAATTCATAGTAGTGAATTGGGAAATCCTTAGTGGTGTGCTAAGGTAGTGGATGTAGACTTAGTTGAGAAGTCAAACCACTCTAAAATCGATCATGCACATTGTTCTTTAATTTTTGATTTTTTCCAATTCATTCGAGAAGCAATTTCAACCCCCTTGACAGTCTTCGGTTGATCGATTCGAGCCCAACATAAGCTTTGAGGGTTTGTAAAGGTTATTTTCTTAAGCCTTGAAAAAGGAAAGACAGATTTAGTGGATTTATTGAAAGTCAGTGGGGAAGTTAAGGTAGTGGAGGTAGACTTGGTTGAGAAGTCAAAACCACTATAAATCATTGTGCAAAATTTTAATTTCCTTTTGCTCCCACCAATTTCTTCTCAAAGCCAATTCACCCTTCTATTGGCATATTCGGTTGATCGATTCAAGCCCAACAAGATGGCACAACCACCCACTCATTAAAAATTCAGCTTGGAAGCCTACCAATATATCCACCACAACCTCCATTGTTACCTAATGAAATTTATTGAGTTGGCTCAACTTAATTTTTCTGAATTAGGAAAAAATTATTGAATGTGTAAATATAAAGGACTAAATGTACAAATATAAAAATGTTTAACTATCATATCACCCTTTTAATGGCAATAACGAGACTAAGACTATTTTGTAACAAAATTCAAAGTTTAATGTTAATTTTGTAATATTTGAAAGTTGGACAAAATAAACATTTTAAGATAGTTTAGTGACCGTTTTTGAATTTTACTACTCTTCCAAAATCTACTATCCTGGCAACGAAAATATCCAAATGTTGAGCTTTACAAGCACAGTGGCACACTTATACTTCATGCAATTCATAAACAAAAAAATATGCATGCAAGTATGAACATAAAGACAAAAATGATAACATGTGGCGCTAAGACTAGTCGCCCAAACCAATCATACTACAATCTATTTAAGCAATAGATCAACATCATCATAGCACAACACAATCAAGGATAAACCACACAACCATAAGCTCTGGGTAAGGCTTGGTGCTACATAGCATCATGAACGTACACTCAATTGACTTATCATACTTAGAACCATACCTCAGTACCTTCGAATGATATATGATGTCACCTAACATGGTGAACATACATCTAACTAGAATTATGCACAGATGAAACCAATGTCACCTACCAACAAGAACTTACGTTTAGCAGCTATTTAATCTCGATATTGTATCGCAATCATTGGGTATCCAGATCCAATAACAACAATTCACGCTATCAAACAATGCCCTCAAGGCCACTCAATCATCACATAGATCATACCCAAATCTATGGTTGCTACTTATTACCACACATTTTAATGCCACTCATGGTTCATCTTGTTTTAGTACATTACAGGAAGGTAATTTATGCACTATCAAAAATTGAGCATTTGTAAGAATCATATGCATCACTATCTAATCCATTACAAGCTTATTAACCATTTAACACCATGGATATAGTCACCTATGAGTACCAATATTGAATTATCATTCGATGTCAACATTATGCTTCAATATCAATGTTACGGGTGTTCAATCATTCAGTTCAGCAAACTGACCGAACTGAACTACTCAAAATCTATAAACCAATTTTTTCCTGTTAACCGTTAACATAACCAAACTTTTTTTCAAAATTTTTTAACCGAACTGAAAAAAGTTCAATTAATTTGGTCGATTTTTAAATTAACAAAAATTCTTATAAATTTTTGGGTAAACTACACAAATGGTCATTGAACTATTTTAAGACGATCTTTTTAGTCACCAAATTTTCAAAAGTTATAAAACAATCATTAAACTTATCAAACTATTATAAAATGGTCATTGATTCATTGCACGTTATAAATTATTGATGAATATTGAAAAGTTTAAAGATCATTTTGTAATAATTCAATAAATTTAATAATTATTTTGTGCTAATTTGATAAAGTTAATGACCATTTTATAATATATAAAAAATTTAATGATCATTTTATAATATTTAAAAGTACAATGAACAAAAACGAATATATGTAATATATAATACATAATATATAAAAATATTTTCAGTTAATTCGGTTATTTAACAGATAACCAAAGTTTGAAAAAATTATTAACTGTGAACTAATTGAACCTAAAATTAACCAAAAACACATCAGTTCGGTCGATTAATTCGGTTAAAATCGAAGTTTGAACACCCCTAATCTATATTGTCTTATGAGTATCTGAAACACCCTAAACTAGTACAAATGACATGATTCGATGTGCCATATTCAGGTCACAAGAGCAACTCGTAGATTCAAATACTAGTAACTTAAAATTTCGTTAAACAATTTCCAATTATAAAAATGGATCCATTTGAAAATACATATAAATACAAACTCACATACAAATAAAAGCGTTATAACCTACATGATTTGATGTTGATGTCCCGAACAATGCTCAAACCTACTGACATGTGATGATGAAATAATTGTTTGAGCTTGAGACCAATAATACAGAACTACCTAAAGATTTTATAATCAAGCAAATAGGTGTGTAGGCTACGCATAAATATAACATTATAAAAAAAAGAATTAACAAGTACTAATTATAGTTCATAAACGATTTAAAGTAAGGCATTTCAATAAACACTATTGTCCAACCACATCCATTCACAATACCATTCAAGAGACCACTTAAGAAATGTGTCAAATCATGCTACATAGTTTGCGTATTTGTGTATAGTTTCATATATATATATATATATATCTATAATAGAATAGAATGCATGTTTACCTCGATTGATCAGAAAAAGATATCGGTAGTAATGTAACACCCGGGTTTAGGGGTCGGGAGTTAAGTGTGTGAGTCAGGTTCGAGTCATTAGACTCGGTTTAATTAAATGGGTTTTGGTTTTACATTATTAAGACTTGAATTTTAGTAATGTCATTTCTGTAAATTTTCAAAAGTGTGGAAAAGATGAGTGAAGGCCTTTTTGAAACAAAAAAAAAAAAGATGGTCTTTTTCCTTGTTTTTCAAAATCTCACGACCTAAAACCTCCAAAACCTCCCAAGCACTATTCCATTGAGGTTCTTCATCATTTCTAGTGGTTTCAACGAGGTAAACATATTTTTGACTTCTCCTCTCTATTTCAAGAACTTCCATGGTTTTAGATTCTTGAAAAGCTTCATCTTTTTAGTTTTCTAGTTTCAAGCTTTTAAAGGAAAAAGGGGGATGATTTATGGGTTTTTCGTTTATCTTTTGATTTGATAAGTTCATTTATGTGTTAATCTAGTCCTTAGATACTTTATAACTTAAAATAGAAGGGTTTTGGTCAAAATCCCGAAATGGGGTTTTAGGGACTATTTAAGGGTGTTTAAACTTGTATTTTTGAAGTGGTTTTGTGAAAGGTTGAGCGGCTGATGATATAGTGGTGTTGGAGAGGTGTTTTTAAGGGCTTTAAAGGTATTTTGGGTGTTGATATTGGTGGTTCTCAACTGGGTTTAATGGGAGTGCGAAAGTGGGAATTTGCGGTTGTTAGTTTTGGCTTGAAGTTGTTGAGAAATGGGTATTGGTTGAAATCTGAGTTGTGACAGTGAATTGTGGATTTTTTGTGTAGTAATACCTTGTTTTTTATTGGTTAGAATCAAGGGGAGGCATTGGAGAGGCTTTGGGCACGAATCTGTGGAATTTGGAGAATTAAGATTGGTGTTCGGCTTTCGTTTGGGTTGCAAAGGCGAGTAGAAATGTTAAACCTCGATTTGCTTTCGAAATGGGTTTCTTGGGGGGTTTGGGTGGAGCCTTGAGGGCTCACCAAAACCCAAGTGTAAGTTTACTAATCCTACCTTAATGGTTATGAGATGATGTGTGGTTAATTGATGTGTTACCATGTGCACTGTGGATTGCTTTTACATCCGTTGTTGTTGTGTAGTTGTGTTGATGTCGAGCCTCACGTGATGGTTGTCATGACTACGATGACGAGTGGTCCCACCAGTAGTGACTAGTAGTAGAGTAAGGTGATGAATGGTCTCATCGGAAAAGTACTGGTCGAACAGTGATGAGTAGTCCCATCGTGTGTGTTGGTTGTGCATGTGCAAACCATGTAGTTGTCTTGTTGTGATACCTTTCATGCATTCAACGGTTTACTTCTCATTTAAGAAAAGTGTTTTTTTGAAATTGCATGATTGTTGAGTTCTAGAGCTTCGCTCAGTAAGCTATCAAGCTTACGCTCTCCTCTTTTCAACATGCAGATCGTTAGAGTTCGGGAGGCAAGTGGGCAAGGGAGGAGCCTTTTTAGAGTTCTCAAGTAGTTCATGTATGATTTATGTCTTTGTAATAATGCCTAGACGATGGGGGTACTAGACTTGTTTAGAGTTGGTGTCAAACTCCTTAGTTTGGTTTTGTTGATGAATGAGCATGTTGAGTTGTTGATGTCATGTTGGATATGTTTATGCTTTTATGTCATGGATTGAAAACCATGACTACTTCGTTGCTTAAATGCCTTGTGTTTGAGAGTTTATGACCTTGATATATGAATCCTTATGTGATTGTTTAAAAGTATGTGAAACCTTGCCATGATATGCCTATTTGAGTGTTTATTACCTTGAATGGAATGGTAAAGTCAAGTATGTTTCTATGCAAGTTTTCTACCCAAATGCCTATCTTGAGATGTATGCCATGTTAGTTTGTTTGAGTAGTCTCGCATGATCGATCTTGCTTGTCAAATGTTGTTTGGGTGTATGATGGTGATTAGGGAGTCATAAAAAGCATCTAGTGTTGAGTTTTGGTCCGTTTTGCAGCTAAATTGAGTCTTGCAGTGCACGGCGTATCGGTATGCCCAAGGGCTGTATCGATACGACCCTACACTTTGGGGCTCAGCTTAATCCTAGCGTACCGATACACGGGGGTGTATCGATACGCCAAATGCTCTAAGAAAATCTGAGAAATTGTTGAGTTTTTGGCGTATCGGTACGGGCCTTGGGTGTATCGATACGGTCTTGTATCGTTGACCGTGAGAAGTTGGCCTATGAGGGCGTATCGGTACGGTCAACTAGTGTACCGATACGGTCCCATATGTTGACTTTGTGCTGTTGACCTGGTCAAGGCGTATCGATACGCACTTCTAGTGTATCGATACGGCCTGTTGAAGAAATTAAAATGGAACGTTTTAAATTGCTTCTTTGATTGCTTCGCATCGCTTGTTATCTTTCCGTTGTCATATCACACATAGGATGTATGAATGCTTTTAGACAAGATAATAATTAAAAGAAATTTTCAGGGTTGCTAACTGAAGTGGGGCCCTAACGGGTTTCATTTCGGTTGTCCCCGTGTAGCCTAATCAGACCGGTCAGTCGTCCAGACCGGGATGAGGGGGTTACATTTGGTGGTATCAGAGCCTGAGGTTTCCTAGACCTCAGGTAGGTAAGTGAGGTAAGTTTGAGGTGTTTTGATGTTGTTTTGTATCGACGAGTGTTTCACCATGTATGCTTGAAGTTGCTTGCTAGTACGGTGTTTGGAAGCATGTCTTAATGGCCTTTTGGTTTTGGTTGAGGGTTAGTCAAATGTCCCCATTGTTAGGTGTTGTTGTCAAAAAAATGGTTTTGGTTTAACGAGCTTGAGAACCCGAGTCCTTGCCCTTTTGCTAACCTAACATTTTTCTTGTGTGTTGTGTGTTTGTTGTTTTAGATTCTATCTTAATATGGTGAGATCGAGAGGGCGACCATAGAGCAGGTGACCAGGCACTCGGGGGTGAGCCTCATGTTCCTCCTGCTCCCGGTGGTAATGGAGTAGGTGGCGAGAGAAATGTGCCTTAGGCTGGTGCGCAAGTCGGGGGTGATGGTAATGTGCCTCAGGCTGATACTAATGTTGGAGGTGTTGGAGCACAGGCGGGTCAGGGTCCAGCGGGCGCGGACATGAGCCATTTGATTCAGACCATAGCCGGAGTTTTTCAGACAGTTTTGGCCGGTGTACAAGCTGCAGCACCACCTTAGGGTGCGGGGACATGATTACCCCTAGAGAGGCTCCGTAGTTTGGGCGGAGTTGAGTTCCGAGGGTTGACTCCTGAGGGTTCGGAGGCGTGGCTTGAGAGTACCACACGCATCTTGGGTTAGATGGAGTGCTCGGACACCCATACGTTGGGGTGCATTGTTTCCTTGCTTCAGGGGGACGCATATACTTGGTGGATCACTGTTACTTCGGGTATGGCCGAAGCGGATATCACGTAGGAGTTCTTCAGAAATGCCTTCAAGAGGAAATATCTCGAAGTTCGTTACTTGGATGAGAAGAAGAGGGAGTTTATGGCCTTGGTTCATGGTAACAGGACCGTGTCTGGGTAAGAGGTTCAGTTTGTGAGATTGAGCCAGTATGCACCTGAGTTGATTCCTAATGAGAGGGAGCGGTGTGAGCGCTTTCGGTATGGGTTGACTAGAGATATGAAGACCTACATGCTTGCCTCTGACTACACTGAGTTCGATGTTTTGGTCTCTAGGGCCAAGGATATCGAGCATAACTTGGGCTCCAGTTCTCGTGCTAGTGGGTCCGATTCCGGGAAGAGACACGCGAACTGGGATAGAGATCATGCCAAGAGGCATAGGGATAAGAGGTACCAGCTCGATTCGATGCATAGGGGTGGTAACTATGGTCAGGGCCATCAGGGCCAAGGAGCTGTTATGCACACCCCAGAGTGCACTAGATGCGGGAGACGCCTTCAGGGCGAGTGTGCGGGTACCTTTGGGCCGTGTTGTAACTATGGTTCCCGAGACCATATGAGGCGTAATTGTCCACACCCGGCTAGGGGCGGACCGGCTCCAGCTAGGGGTTATGAGTAGCAGAGAGGTCGTGGGCGCGGTTATGGAAACTTTCAGCCAAGGAATGAGGGTCAGAGGAACATGGCTCACGTAGTAGCAGTCCACCCCGAGGGAGGAGGATCTGCCAGGGTGTATGCTCATCGAGAGGCTGGGAATGACACAAACGTCATTGCATGTAATTTCTCATTACAGTCTTTGAGTTTGCTTTCTTTGATAGACTCGGGGTCGACACATTCGTACATTTTGGGTGAGCACGCAAGGTCATTAGGGTTCCATGTGAATGGCTAGAGGTGGGTGTAAATGTTACTAGCTCTTTTGGTGATACAGTGGTAGTTAGGAAAGTGTATAGGAGGTGTCCCTTGATGGTTCAGGGCCACGTGTTTCCGGTCGATATGATGGAGTTACCATTCTATGGGTTTAGGGGTCGGGAGTTAAGTGTGTGAGTCGGGTTCGAGTCATTAGACTCGGTTTAGTTAAATGGGTTTTGGTTTTATTTTATTAAGACTTGAATTTTAGTAATGGCATTTCTGTAAATTTTCAAAAGTGTGGAAAAGATGAGTGAAGACCTTTTTGAAACAAAAAAAGATGGTCTTCTTCCTTGTTTTTCAAAATCTCACGACCTAAAACCTCCCAAGCACTATTCCATTGAGGTTCTTCATCATTTCTAGTGGTTTCAACGAGGTAAAAATATTTTTGACTTCTCCTCTCTATTTCAAGCACTTCCACGGTTTTAGATTCTTTAAAGCTTCATCTTTTTAGTTTTCTAGTTTCAAGCTTTTAAAGGAAAAAGGGGAGGCTTTATGGGTTTTTCTTTTATCTTTTGATTCGATAAGTTCATTTATGTGTTAATCTAGTCCTTAGATTCTTTATAACTTAAAATGGAAGGGTTTTGGTCAAAATCCCGAAATGGGTTTTTACGGACTTTTTAAGGTGTTTAAACTTGTATTTTTGAAGTGGTTTTGTGAAGGGTTGAGGGGCTGATGATATAGTGGTGTTGGAGAGGTGTTTTGAAGGTCTTTAAAGGTATTTTGGGTGTTGGAATTGGTGGTTCTCAGCTGGGTTTAATGTGAGTGCGAAAATGGGAATTTGCGGTTGTTAGTTTTGGCTTGAAGTTGTTGAGAAATGGGTATTGGTTGAAATCTGAGTTGAGACAGTGAATTGTGGATGTTTTGTGTAGTAATACCTTGTTTTTGATTGGTTAGAATCAAGGTGAGGCATTGGAGAGGCTTCGGGCACGAATCCGGGGAATTTGGAGAATTGAGATCGGTGTTCGGCTTCCGTTTGGGTTGCAAATGTTAGTAGAAATGTTTAACCTCGTTTTGCTTTCGAATTGGGTTTTTTAGGGGTTTGGGTGGAGCCTTGAGGGCTCACCTAAATCCAAGTGTAAGTTTACTAATCCTACCTTAATGGTTATGAGATGATGTGTGGTTAATTAATGTGTTACCATGTGCATTGTGGATTGCTTTTACATCTGTTGTAGTTGTGTAGTCGTGTTGATGTCGAGCCTCACGTGATGGTTGTCATGACTACGGTGATGAGTGGTCCCACCGGTAGTGACTAGTAGTAGAGTAAGGTGATGAGTGGTCCCATAGGAAAACTACTGGTCGAACAGTGATGAGTGGTCCCAACGTGTGTGTTGGTTGTGCATGTGCAAACCATGTAATTGTCTTGTTGTGATACTTTTCATGCATTCAATGGTTTACTTCTCATTTAAGAAAAGTGTTTTTTTTTTGAAATTGCATAATTGTTGAGTTTTAGAGCTTCGCTCACTAAGCTATCAAGCTTGCGTTCTCCTCTTTTCAACATGCAAATCGTTAGAGTTCGGGAGGCAAATGGGCAAGGGAGGAGCCTTTTTGGAGTTCTCAAGTAGCTCATGTATGATTTATGTCTTTGTAATAATGCCTAGACGATGGGGGTACTAGACTTGTTTGGAGTTGGTGTCAAACTCCTTAGTTTGGTTTTGTTGATGAATGAGCATGTTGAGTTGTTGATGCTATGTTGGATATGTTTATGCTTTTATGTCGTGGATTGAAAACCATGACTACTTTGTTGCTTAAATGCCTTGTGTTTGAGAGTTTATGACCTTGATCTATGAATGCTTATGTGATTGTTTAAAAGTCTCTGAAACCTTGCCATGATATGCCTATTTGAGTGTTTATTACCTTGAATGGAATGGTAAAGTCAAGTATGTTTCTATGCAAGTTTTCTACCCAAATGCCTATCTTGAGATGTATGCCATGTTAGTTCGTTTAAGTAGTCTTGCATGATCGATCTTGCTTGTCAAATGTTGTTTGGGTGTATGATGGTGATTAGGGAGTCATAAAAAGCATCTAGTGTTGAGTTTTGGTCTGTTTTGCAACTAAATAGAGTCTTGCAGTGTAGGGCGTATCGGTACGCCCAAGAGCTGTATCGATACGGCCCTATACTTTGGGGCTCAGCTTAAGCCTAGCGTACCGATACACGGGGGTGTATCGATACACCTAAAGCTCTTTGGAAATCTGAGAAATTGACGAGTTTTTGGCGTATCGGTACCGGTTTTGGGTGTATCGATACGATCTTGTATCGTTGACTGTGAGAAGTTGGCCTATGAGGGCGTGTCGGTACGGTCAACCAGTGTACCGATACGGTCCCATATGTTGACTTTAGGATGTTGACCTGGTCAAGGCGTATCGATGCACACTTCTAGTGTATCGATACGGCCTGTTGAACAAATTAAAATGGAACGTTTTAAATTGCTTGTTTGATTGCTTCGCATCGCTTGTTGTCTTTCCGCTGTCATATCGCACATAGGATGTATGAATGCCTTTAGACAAGATAATAATTAAAAGAAATTTTCAGGGTTGCTAACCGAGGTGGGGCCCTAACGGGTTTTATTTCGGTTTTCCCCGTGTAGTCTACTCGGACCGGTCAGTTGTCCAGACCGGGACGAGGGGGTTACAAGTCATGTGTTACGAATATATAACAAGATATCTGTTCAAATGCACTATGGCTAGTATCGCAAAAGTTGTTGCCAATATGCCATGACTAAAATCACAAGTCGACGCTAGTGCATTACGATTAAAATCAAAAGAATTAGTGCTAGTGAATTACGACTAGAATCACAAGGGTCGGCGCTAGTACGTTACGACTAGCAATCACAATCGTAAAGTCTCATGGTCTTACCAAGTATTTGCACAGCTAAACAATTTAAGAATAGTAAGTGATACAATACATAAATAAAATCACACATGTATAGTTACTTTCCGCAAGTAAACAAGAGTTGTATAGACTTACCAAGTCTACGACCATATCGTAATCTCGAGCAGATGAATGTCGTGTGTAGGTAGTTATCAATATTCTTTCCAGCTTCATTTGATGACCAAACAGAGCAGTGTTAGGAGTCATCACAAGATCTCCACTAAATAGTCGAACACTTTGTAGTGTGATTCTCTCCCATTCTTGTAACGTACTCATAGTAGTTCGGAATACAATAACCAAGCATAACGAGTTTTAGGGACATTACAAACATTCAATCTTACAAAAGGTTTAATTTGGGTATTTTACAAACTCAAGAGACAAAACAAGTTATCAAGCTTTTTCAAATAAATTCGGAAGTTAAAGAGGTGGCTAGCTCATGGGTTCTACCCAGTCAAACACATATTTCTAGGTTATTTTAGCTTGTAGGGGTATCATTTATCAAGGTGTTTTTATTCATTTCAACCTCCATGGCATTAATGTAGGTTTACGGCAACCAAACCATATATATTTATTTTAAACGTTAAATAATCCAGTCACATGAAAAATCATATATATTTATACTATAACCATCAACCAACCATTATCGAATAACATATGAGAGGTAGAAAAGTATTACCTCGCATCCAAGCTACAACGATCGACCTCCAAAAAGCTTCTTCAATCCCTCTCAATCTGATACTCGACATCGCACATAATCTCAGACACATAGCAATGCGATATACATCAATATCAAATATATCAAGTATATACGAGCACTACCAACACTCATACCATTGTATATAGAACACCATTCATTACAAAATATCAATTCAAGTTCATTTATTAACTCAATTTCTATTTATTAGGAACTAAATCGAATATTTATCCAATAATCTTCAATTTGTATTTGAATTTTCTTTAATTCATGTGAACTCCTCTAAAACAAAACCAAACATTTTTTCCTACTCACGTGGCCCTCCCTCACTACAACAAAATCAAACATTTATCCCTTTATTCTTCTATTATATTTTATCCTACAACTAAATTACATAGGACATAAATTAGGAAAGATATAATTACACAAAATTACAGCAGAAATTTAGATCCTAATTTACAGCCAATATTGCTTAGAAAATAAGGGAAATCATTCCTAAATATGAACAACTAGATATCTGGGAATATAATTCTCTAATTTTCTGCAATCTACACTCCCCTCAAGCTGGGTAGTATACATTGTAAAATCCTAGTTTGGATGTAAACTTATCAAAAATGTCTCTTGGCAGTGCGTTGGTAAGAACATCAACTACTTGGTCCATTATAGGAATAAAATATAGTTTGACTGTTCCTTCACTGATCTTTTGAGCAATAGAATGTCGATTGATTTTCACATGCTTGGTTCTATCATGATGAACTGAATTTTTGGCAATGCTGATAGTTGACCGACTATTACTTTGCAACTTGATCTCTTGAAAAGGGAAAATTACTCAAATAGTACCCCAGTTATTGCCCAAATATCTTTTTAGTACCTTAGCTATTTTTTTGGCAAAATGGTACCCCCTCCATTAAAAATTAACAATGTGCTGCTGACTAGGAGAGAGAAAATGATGTGGCAGCCTGCCAATGTGATTTTCTCTCTTCTAGTCAGAACATAGTTTTTTAACGGTGGTGGTACCAAAATAAAAATGTAACATTAGGTACTATTTTGCCAAAAAAAATAGTTGGGGGTACTAAAACGATATTTCGGTAATAGTTTGGGGTACTATTTGGGTAGTTTTCCCTCTTGAAAAAGCTTAAGTTCTAGTTCTGCAAACAATCTTTGTAGCCATATTCCTTCACAGATTCCCAAAGCTATAGCTCTAATACCATGTAAATAATAGGTATTTTGTGAAGACATACAATTTTTCTTCTCATTTTCTATGTTTTTATTGATAAGAGAAGAACTTATGTATAGTTTATAAAGAAGACATAAACTAAAAAGGATATAATTACTCAAAATTAGAACAGAAATTTAGTTCCTAATTTACAGCTAATATGGACTAGAATATTAGGAAAATATTTTATAAATATCAGCAGCTAGATATTTGGGGAATATAATTCTTTAATTTTCTGCAATTTATAATAAAATTTCATCGTCTTAGACTCTCAAAGAGAAACAACATATATCTTAGATTAATCTGTATCTATCAGATTAAATTTTACAAGATGTATTAAAGGAGAAGATTGTTGTGTTATGGCTAAAGTTAAAGGAACTAGACATGAAGAAAATCTCAACTAACAAGTTGCATATGAAGTAACAACTGTATTCTAGTTGTTTACATGAATGTACATCGTTAGAGGATAACTTAACTATTTTAAAAAAATGTCAGAGATTTTGAGATTGCGGAGGTTAAGTATGATTAACAATATTTATGGTTAATTCTACTTTGTTTGATGTCACACTCTTATTAGACCTATAAGGATACTATCTTGCAAAGTTGTGATACTTCGAATCTTTATAAGATGTATGATTCCATGTACTAATATGACCAGATAAAAAAATCTTGTGGTGGGATCTGACACTCTGAGAGAGTTTCTAATTTTCGTTGAAGGACTCAAAAATTAAGTTTCAGTGACAATGAAATTGTGACTAGGTTGAAATCTAAGAACATGAAGATAACTTGTTGTTATTGTTAGAAAAATGACTTATTAAAGTTGAGTGTTACAAGTTTCAGAAATAGAGTCTAAAAGGATATGTAGATCACAAAAAACAACTAGAGAAATTTGGGGAATCTAACTTAATGGAAGACTAAAATAACAATGAAATTTTAATTGCTTTCATTGATGACTCTATAACATGCGAAGAGTGGATTCTTAATTATGGTAGCAGTTTTTATATGACTCTCAATCAAGATTGGTTTGTGGCATATGAAATCATGCCTACATGTGCTATTTATAGGGGAATAATTCATGTTGTAAGATCATAGGTATTCCCACGATCAAGATTAAGATGTTTGATGAAATTGTTCAAACCCTTGATAATGTGAGGCATGTTCCAAATTTGATAAAAATATTCGATCTTGTTAGGTACATTAGATACAAAAGGGTACATATACTCTAGAGCTGTGAAAATATGCAAGGGCTCTCTCGTTGTGATGAAAGGGCAAATAAAGGTTGTTGATTTTTATGTTCTGTAGGTTTCAATAGTTTTAGGTGATGCAACTATTGTATTGGCTGAATCAAATGAAATAGGGTTTCTTGTAGAACAAGACAATCGTGGACATAACTATTTTGAGAAGCATAAAAGAGTTCAATTATATGGATAACGAATTTTTAGAAAGAAAAAAAAAGTTTATATAGCATATTCAAGAAGCAAAAAAATAATATCAGTTCCGTAACAATAACAAATTTAAGAACAAAGTTCATTTCACGACAAGGATCAATAATGTCAAAGATAAAGTATTTTTTTATAGTTTTCTACAATTGGGAATAGGCATAGAAAAGAAATTAGACTTCTGAAAGGATTTAACGTGGTTAACACATTATGGGTGACAAAAAATAAAATTGCCAATGATGATTGATATCGTGTTGTGTGCGATATTACTCATAGTGATACAATTGAGAGAAAAGTTAGCACTTAAGGTGATACGAAAGATTGAATTACTTGTTACAACCAAGTTTAAGCACACTCGAACTTGGTTAACATCCATTATTAAGTAATACCCTATGGGATATTTTTGGAAGAAGTGGATAATTTGTTTGCAAAAATTGTTTATCTTACATTTAGCTAGAATTTATGTCAAGTTGGAGATTGTTGAAGTTTGTGACTCAAATTAACTTAGACTTTCATTTAATGAAATTAGAAAAAATTAAAAGAGTCGTAAATAATTTAAGTCGCGCAAACCCATCCCCTTTTATTCTTTTTGACATTATACATGTCATTACCTTATAATATTGTCATTTAAAAATATTTATCATGACGTCGAACTCTATGATTTATAAAATATGTTATTAAAACAAAAATTCTAGAAAAAATATATCTCATAAAAAAGCAAAAAAAAGAAAAATCAAATGGTACGCAGACACATTAGATGAGAAATGATTCAACTTGTAGATTAGGATTTACTTCATAATAAAAGAACACTCAAATAATGGAAAAATAGATTCATTTTCATTGAAGTATATGCAAGAAAAATCAATAAAGATACAAACCCAGCACTTTGATAACATAAACCACATGCATTAAGAAAAGAAATAGTAAATATGTGTAACCCCTCCTCGTCTCGGTCTGGCTGACTGACAGGTCCGAGTGGGCTACACGGGGAAAATCGACATAAAACCCGTTAAGGTCTCACTTCGGTTAGCGACCCTAATTTTTTTTCATTTATTTTACATATTGTCTAAAGGCATAATTAATTTCCCGAGCGATCATGACAGCGGAAAACAAGGCTCCCGAAAGGCCCTACAACAAACCGGGCCTAAGCCCAACCCTTGAGACCCATTGGAGATGTCAAAAAGCCCATTTCCAGCCACCCGTTTCGAAACAGACGTCACCCATTTCGAAACGCGGGCTTCAATTTAAAAGCCAGGTACCCGTACCGAAACGCATCCACCCCGTTCTGGAACAGGGTCCTATTTTGCCTAGGCGTTTTGATACCAGTTTCGAAACATGCATTTTCAGTAGCCAAAGTGTTTCGAAACTTGTTTCGAAACAGGGGCTCATAGTAGCCAAACCGTATCGAAACGGGTTCTGATACGGGGTCCCTGGAGCCACACCCGTTCCGAAACGGCTCAGCCCGTTTCGAAACACCTGTTGTCTGCAATTTCCCAAAACCATCTTTAAACACCTCCAACCAATCCCAAAAGCCCTTAACAACCTCAAGAAGCATACACAACTTACAAACACATCCTAGAGGCATGCATCTTATGGCAAGACGTACTCAAATCACATAAGGCATAAGATAAGGCATCCATTTAAAAGATCATTCAAAGCATGCTTGAAGACTTAAAAGCCAAAGACACATGTCTCACATATAAGGTTTACATACTCAACCAGAAGCAACACAAACATCCAAAAGCATAGCATCTCAATACAAGCATTCAACCAACACATAACATGATTTACAAATCCAAGCCAAACATGAACAACAATCAATATCTATGAGTCATACAACGCTCATACAAACATATAGTAGCCCCATTGCTAAACTACTACTATATTTACTAAACCATACTTGAGCAACTACAAGCTTGGAGTGCCCTTTCGCCTTGCTCCTTGCTAACTCCGCGCTACGGATCTGCATTGTCGAAAACGAGAGCGTAAGCTAGAAGCTTAGTGAGGATGCTCTAAAACCAAAACAATGACAATGCAGGGTTCAAGCATATAATCTCTATCATCACACACAACATGCATAGACATCACATAGCATCCTAGCTAGTATCACAAGAGGCATAAATATGGCATCTTACTTCATATTAAGCTCAACAATATAAAGCAAGTATCTCAACATAGTAATCACAAGAGCAAGTACATTGGTCACTATTAGTTTACTCGGATATGCAGATTTACTCTCAACAACAACATTACCTCGGTGGGATTACACTCATCACCGGACCATGCATGGATGGGATTCCACTCATCATCACATGCCCTACGGATGGGATTCCACTCATCATCACATATAATATAAATAATTTCCGGTGGAATATTACATTATCGTACTCCTTCTTGATGACTTAACGCCATCAAGGCCACGCGCGAATTTGACTCAACCGTGTGCACACTAATCCTAATGATCGATCATTTATACCCGGTAAGTTAACTAGTGCCAATTACTTTTAAACCACATCACAATATCCATCATTTATAACACACATCCATCATCACACACATCAACGTATACACCTACAAAATCAATTAATACCTCACAAGATCAAAGTAGGCATAGGCATCTAAAGCTCATTAACAAACATGAAGTTAAACTACCAATTTAACTTCTACCATGGAATGGCCTACCAAGCTCATTCCAATACCTCCACTACACACACTTGAACCAATTTAAACAAGTTTGAAGTTCACTCACCACCCTTCCTTAACAAACCAAGCAAAGCGAGTCAAGCCTCCTCAATTCTCGGATTCGATCATGATCCTTCTCCGATGTTTCCTCTAGCTTCTAACCAATCAAAAGACAAATATTACTCAACCGATTCCATGCTAAACTCAGCCACAAACCCAACTCACAAACACAAGCCAAACTTCACACTTTCAACACAAAACTAACCACAAAGCTCCCATTTTCGTGCTCCCCAAAAACCCAGCCGAAAATCACAATTTCCAACACCCAAATGACACCTAAAGATTTCCAAAACACTTTCCTAACAACCCTATACCAACAGCCCTTCAACCTAACACAAAAAAACATCAAAAACTCAAGTTTAGACACTTTGAAAAATGCCCAAAGACCAACTTCGGGATTTTCCCCAAAATCCTCCCATTTAGAGATATTAGGTGTATTTAGGTGAGACTAACTCAAAACCTAACTCAACAAGCCAAAAGCAAGTGAAAAACCCATTAAAAATCCAAACTTTCATCAAATTTGGAAAACAAAAATGGTGAGAGTTTTAAAATCCAAGACCATGGAAATGCTTGGGATGATGAGGAGAACTCAAATATGAAATTACCTTGAGAAAATCGCTTGAATGGTGAAGTACCTCAATGGAATAGTAGACTTGGGGTTTAGAGGGGTTTTCACGTTGGAAGCCAAATAAAGAAGAAGATGACCCCCTTTTTTTGTCCTTTCTTTTTAATTCAAAAAGTTGTCTTCCTTTGTTTTTAACTTAATTACAAAAATGCAATTCCTTAAATTTTAATCCCATTTAAATCAAAGCTACGGTCTAATTAAATTAAATCGGTTTTGACGACTCGAACCAAACACACACGCCTAACTCCTAACCCTAAAATACGGGTGTTACAACTCTCTCCCACTTAAGGAATTTTGTCCCCGAAATTACCTGACTGAAAGAGATAAAGAAACTGCCTTTCCATATCCTCCTTCCTCTCCCAAGTGGCCTTGTCCACCCCTCGATGTTGCCACCTCACTTTTACTAACTCAATCGATCTACCCTGCAACACCTTACTGTCAAAAGCTAAGATCTTCACTAGTTCTTCCTCATAAGTCAAATCCGGATTCAATTCAATCTCTTCTATAGGCTTAACATGTGATGGATCTGACCTATATTTACGGAGCATCGACACATGAAACACATCGTGTATCTTCTCTAGCTCGGATGGCAAACGCAACTGATAAGCAACTGGGCCAACCCTCTTCACAATCTCATACGGTTCTATGTACCTCAGACTCAACTTCCCTTTTCGGCCAAATCTCATTACTTTCTTCCACGGAGACACTTTTAAGAACACCTTCTCACCCACTGAAAACTCAACTTCCTTCCTCTTCAAGTCGGCATAAGACTTCTGCTTATCCGAAGCTGCCTTTGAGCGATCGCAAATCAATTTCACTTTATCGGTGGTCCACTTGAGCAAATTTGGCATAGGTAACAATTTCTGTCCCACTTGAGCCCAACAAACTGGAGTTCTACACTTTCTACCATACAAGGCCTCATACGGAGCCATCTGAATGCTCGACTGGAAACTATTATTGTAAGCAAACTCAACTAGAGGCAAATGCTTCTCCCATGTACCCTGAAAATCAATGATGCAACAACACAACATATCCTCTAGAATCTGTATAACTCTCTCTGACTGACCATTTGACTGAGGATGATAAGACGTGCTGAAATTCAAACGGGTACCCAAAGCTGTATGCAGACACTCCCAAAATCGAGCTGTAAACCTCGGATCTCTATCGGACACAATAGACTTCGGCACACCATGCAGTCTAACAATATCACCTATGTACATATCAGCAAATCTATCTAAAGTGTAAGTCATATTGACTGCCAAGAAGTGAACACACTTCGTGAAACGGTCTACTATAACCCAAACTGAGTTCCTCTTCGTAGGAGTCAAAGGCAAGCCCGAAACAAAATCCATGGTGATATTCTCCCATTTCCATTGCAGAATTCTCAACGGTTGCAACAAACCTGAGAGAACCTGATGTTCCGCTTTCACTCTCTGACACACCATACACTTACTCACGAAGTCGGCTACATCTCTCTTCAAACCAACTCAAAAGTACTCATTCTTCAAATCTCTATACATCTCTGTACTTCCAGGATGCATAACAAATAGACTACTGTGCGCTTCAGTCAAGATCGTACGTCTCAAGTCAATGTCTTCTGGCACAACTATCCTATTTCTGAAACACAAGACCCCATCGGCACTGAAAATGTAGTCTGAAGGTCTACGCTCGGCTACGTCTTGCACGTGAGGTGCCAAAGATCTATCTAAGAGCTGATTCTCCCTAATCAACTGACCTAGAGTAGGTCTAACCTGGAGCTCGGCCACCAAGCCACCATCTCCGGACAAGCTCAATCTAGCAAACATGGCTCTCAAATCTACAACTACCTTTCTACTCAAAGCATCGACCACTACATTGGCCTCACCTGGATGGTACTCAATCGTAAGATCATAGTCTTTTAGCAACTCTAACCACCTACGCTGTCTGAGATTCAAATCTCGCTGGCTCATGATGTACTTCAAACTCTTGTGATCTGTGTACATTGTGCATTTCTCACCGTACAAATAATGTCTCCAAATCTTCAGAGCAAACACAACTGTAGCTAACTCTATGTCATGGGTCGGATAGTTACGCTCGTGAGTTTTCAACTGTCTTGAGGCATAAGCCACTACTCTCTTGTCTTGCATGAGAACACAACCTAGGCCTACATAGGAAGTATCAATGTAAACTACATAGTCTTTCCCTGACTCTGGCTGAATCAAAATCGGTGCTTGGGTCAAAGCTTCTTTCAACTTCTCAAAGGCTCTCTGTCTTGCATCTGACCACTCAAACTGAACACTCTTCTGAAGCAACTGTGTCAAAGGAGCGGCTAACTTCGAGAAACCTTCTACGAATCTCCTATAATATCCAGCTAAGCCTAGAAAGCTACGAATCTCTGTTACTGACTTCGGTTGCTTCCATTCAACAATGGCCTATATCTTCTTCGGGTCAACTCTAATTCCATCGGCTGATACTATATGCCCTAGAAAGACTATCTCTCGGATCTAGAACTCACACTTGCTCAACTTCGCATACAACTGATTATCTAACAAAGTCTTCAAAACTAACCTCAAGTATCGGTCGTGGTCTTCCTCGATACGCGAATACACCAAGATGTCATCTATGAAGACAACTACAAACTGATCTAGGTACTGATAGAAGATCCTATTCATCATATCCATGAAAGCAGCCGGTGCGTTAGTCAACCCAAAAGGCATGACTAAAAACTCATAGTGACCATATCTAGTCCTAAAGGCCGTCTTCGGTACATCAACCTCTCTTACCTTCAATTGGTAGTAACCTGATCTCAAGTCAATCTTCGAAAAGACTGATGCCCCTCTCAACTGGTCTAACAAATCATCAATTCTCGGCAATGGATACTTGTTCTTCACCGTTAACTGATTCAACTTCTTGTAATCTATACACATTCTCATGTTTTCATCTTTCTTCTTTACAAACAAAACTGGAGCGCCCCAAGGTGAAGAACTCGGTCGAATGAAGCCTCTATCTGTCAACTCTTGCAACTGAGTCTTCAACTCTTTCAGTTATTTCGGTGCCATACGATACGGAGCAATCGAAACATGAGCTAAATCTGAATAAGTCTCTATAGCAAACTCTACCTCTCTATCAGGTGGTAAACCCGACAACTCTTCCGGAAACACACTTGGAAAGTCACACACTGTCCGAATATCTTGAAGTCTAACCTCACTCATGTTTGGATTCATCACATAGGCCAAATATGCTTCGCAACCCATCTCAACTAACCTCTTAGCCTCTAGAACTGATACTACATTAGATAAGAACTTCACGTTCTCGCCCACCACCACAATCTCATAGTCATCCGTGAGTCTCAAAGAAATCCTCTTAGTTTCAAAGTATATCCTAGCTCTATGCTCAATGAGCCAGTCCATACCCATAATCAAATCAAAGCCATAAAATGGTAGCTCCATCATATCCACTGGAAACACATGTCCCTGAACCATAAGCAGACATCTTCTGTACATCCTTCTAACTATTACTGTATCCCCAAAGGAACTAATAACACTAACTCCTACCTCTAATATTTCAACAACTTTGCATGCTCACTCAATATATAAGAATGTGTAGACCCGGAGTCAATCAAAGAAAGCAAACCCAAAGACTATATCGAGAAGTTACCTGCAATCACATCAGTGTTATGCTGATCCCCACGCTGAGCGTAAACTCTGGCCTGGCCTCCGCTCTCTGGCTGGACTACAACTACATGTGCTATGTTCCTCTGGCCATCATTTCTCGGCTGGAAGTTACCTCTACCGCGCCCGCGGCCTCTCTGAAAGTCATTGGCTCTAGCAGGAGCCTGAGCTGGTGCCTGCCTCACCTGATGTGGACAGTCATGCCTAATATGATCCCTAGCTCCGCAACCCCAACACGAGTGGAAATTCCCCCAACACTCACCGGTGTGATTCCTCCCGCAACTAGCACACGTGGGCAACCTCCCACCAGCCCTCTGGCCTTGTTGGCCCCTACCGTGGTTACCTCCACCACGTCTATGGTTATAGTGATGCATGTTGTCCCGATGCCTCTTAGCATCACCTCTATCAAAGTCACTAGATCTCTTCCCAGAACTAGAACCACCAGATCATTTGGTCAAGCCCAAACTGTGCTCCAAGTCCTTAGCCTTAGCGACCAAGACATCAAAATCTGTGTAGTCAGAAGCTAAAATATACCTCTTGATCTCTTCATTCAACCCATAGCGGAAACGGTTACAACGTTCCACTTCATTAGGAACAAGCTCAGACGCATACTGACTCAGCCTGACAAATCTGATCTCATAGTCTGTCACAGTCATACTCCCCTGAAGCAAAGCCATAAATTCCCTCTTCTTCTCATCGAGATATCGAGGACCCAGATATTTCTTACGGAAAGCTGACTCAAAAAACTCCCAAGTGATCTCAACCTCTTCCATACCCGTAGTGATGGTGACCCACCAAGTGTAGGCATCACCCTGAAGCAGAGATATAACACGCCATCAAGGCCACGCGCGAATTTGACTCAACCGTGTGCACACTAATCCTAATGATCGATCATTTATACCTGGTAAGTTAACTAGTGCCAATTACTTTTAAACCACATCACAATATCCATCATTTATAACACACATCAACGTATACACCTACAAAATCAATTCATACCTCACAAGATCAAAGTAGGCATAGGCATCTAAAGCTCATTAACAAGCCTGAAGTTAAACTACCAATTTATCTTCTACCTTGGAATGGCCTACCAAGCTCATTCCAATACCTCCACTACACACACTTGAACCAATTTAAACAATTTTGAAGTTCACTCACCACCCTTCCTTAGCAAACCAAGCAAAGCGAGTCAAGCCTCCTCAATTCCCGGATTCAATCCCGATCATTCTCTGATGTTTCCTCTAGCTTCTAACCAATCAAAAGACAAATATTACTCAACCGATTCAATGCTAAACTCAGCCACAAACCCAACTCACAAACACAAGCCAAACTTCACACTTTCAACCCAAAACTAACCACAAAGCTCCCATTTTCGTGCTCCCCAAAAACCCAACCGAAAACCACAATTTCCAACACCCAAATGACATCTAAAGGTTTCCAAAACACTTTCCTAACAACCTTATACCAACATCCATTCAACCCAACACAAGAACACATCAAAAACTCAAGTTTAGACACTTTGAAAAATGCCCCAAAGACCCACTTTGAGATTTTCCCCAAAATCCTCCCATTTAGAGATATTAGGTGTATTTAGGTGAGACTAACTCAAAACCTAACTCAGCAAACCAAAAGCAAGTGAAAAACCCATTAAAAATCCAAACTTTCATCAAATTTGAAAAACAAAAATGGTGAGGGTTTTGAAATCCAAGACCATGGAAATGTTTGGGATGATGAGGAGAACTCAAATATGAAATTACCTTGAGAAAATCCCTTGAAATGGTGAAGTACCTCAATGGAATAGTAGACTTGGGGTTTAGAGGGGTTTTCACGTTGGAAGCCAAATGAAGAAGATGATGACCCATTTTTTGTCCTTTCTTTTTAATTCAAAAAGTTGTCTTCCTTTGTTTTTAACTTAATTACAAAAATGTCATTCTTTAAATTTTAATCTCATTTAAATCAAAGCTAAGGTCTAATTAAATTAAATCGATTTTGACGGCTCGAACTAAACACACACGTCTAATTCCTAACCCCAAAATACGGGTGTTACAATATGTGAGGCACTATAGTGTAAAATTTATTTTACAAAAATATGATTATTCAAACTCCACAATATAACTTTCAAATTCTTAACTCAATATCTCAATATTCTAAGCTCTAACATCTAAACTTTCAACATTAAATTATAATTTGAACTCTAAAATCAAAAGAAACTCATTTTGTTATTCATTAACTCATGGCTGATGTTTGCTTAAAAAGGGTTAAATGATAGGATAAGTCTACCACGTGCGACGAACACCGATGAACACCACTAATGATGAACACCGGTGAACACTATTAAATTAATTAATAAAAATTTAAAATTTTAAGGACCCATAATATAATTAAGAATTATTTTTAAAAATTCAATTAAATTATTTTATATATATATTAAAATTTTATTTTTTTAATAAGGGTAAACTATATATTTAGTACCTCACCTATTTTCGTATTTCTATTGAACCTTCATTATTTAAATATTATTTTAATTTGACCATATTCTTTATAAAAAATAAATTAACCCTTAACCATCAACCTAAAACCCTAAACTATTAAACCTTAAACTCTTAAACATATACCCTAATTAAACCATATACCATTAAAAATAATTTCACCATCATCGATTCAATTCAATTCAATGAATTGTTGAATTCTCTTAAAAAAATTCAATTAAATTATTGAGATTCAATTAGAAAATTCCTTTTATGGCCTTCAAGAACTCGCCGACGCCGTCAACTTATATGAAATGGGTCGATCGAATCCTCGGAAAATATTTTTCGCCTTTAAAACCGGCCTCACGCGAAGGTCTGTCTCCTTGCTTATGCTTTTCAAAGGGGTGGTGCAAGTCAATATTCTATCTGGGTCGTTTTGATTTTTGAAAAAAAAAAATCAACAAATCTGTTCAGTGATACAAGCCATTCTTGTGAACAACTTTCAAAACCTTCAGCAGTTTATTACAATTTGAATCTATCTATTTTGGAATGAGATCATCTTTAACAAAGCAAACTATTAATGAGAACCAAATATACGATACCGCTCTTGTTAGGATTGGACATTGGTGTAAGAGTAAATGCCCATTAAACTTTCCTTCAATCTCAGAATTTATTAGGAGTACTAACTGTGTCGAGGTGTTAACTGAACAATGCCTCAAATCTAGAGACGAATCGTGGGTAGCGCCTGCAGTGGAGTTTTTAAAGTTCAACATTGATACATCGGTTAAAGGAAGCTATGGAGTGGATGGCATCGGGGTATACTACGTGACCATTTGAATTAAATTATTAAGAATTCAACAATTTATTGAATTGAATTGAATCGATGATGGTGAAATTATTTTTAATGGTATATGGTTTAGGGTATATGTTTAAGAGTTTAAGGGTTTATGGTTTAATAGTTTAGGGTTTTAGGTTGATGGTTAAGGGTTAAATTATTTTTTTATAAAGAATAGGGTCAAATTAAAATAATATTTAAATAATGAGGGTTCAATAGAAATACGAAAATATGTGAGGTACTAAATATATAGTTTACCCTTATTAAAAAATAAAATTTTAATATATATAAAATAATTTAATTGAATTTTTAAAAATAATTCTTAATTGTATTATAGGTCCTTAAAATTTTAAATCTTTATTAATTTATTTAATGGTGTTCATTGGTGTTCATCATTAGTGATGTTTATCGTTGTTGTCGCACGTTGTAAAATTTTCCTAAATGATATTTTAATCATTCAAGTTATATTTTATTATTAGTCACACACGTATGTACGCACGACGCCCACACTTTAAAATTTGATAATTTTAGATATTAAAATGGTAATTAAGTACAACTTGAAGAACAAAATGTCATATAGGAATAAAACTTCATAATAAATAAAACTTGATATCATATAGAAATAAAAGTGCAGATCAATAAATTAGTAAAACTATATGTATGCGTTAATATATCATAAAATAATATTATTTGGATGAGTCTAAAATAAATGTCATGTATGGATATGTACCACTAATTTTATACACTAATATGCAGCATTAATTATTTAATAACTTTTAAAATTATGAGGATCTAAAGCGTGAATATTCTTTTTGAGAATAAAATATATTAAAATATTTATTGGCCACTTTTCAAGTTTTTTTTTCTTCTTCTTTTTAATGAAAAATAATAAAATTTTAATAAAAAATAATTACTACTTTAAATTTTAATAAAATTCTTTTTAAAAAATAATTAAATAAATTAAAAGTATATTTTATTCCCAAAAATAAATAATCACCCCTTAGATTTCGTTATTTAAAAATTATTAAAATATTTAAGGATACATGTTAGTATAGATAATTAGTGATACATATCGATAATTACTTTCAGATGATGCACGTGCAATTTATAAACTAGAGTCTAGACTAAGGACGATTACTAGAGTTTGATTAGGTTTAAAATCCTATCATTAATAAGACTTATCCTTACCAACAACTTTAAATTTAAAAATAATTATCTTTCAATATTATCATTAGAGTGTGAATTTGAATAGTAATTATCAACATAATATCAACTAAAATAAATAATTATCTCGTTAATCTAATTTATCATATGGGCCATCTAAATTTTCAATACAAGAGATCTATTGTTTCATCATGTTAAACCTACTGATAGTTGGTAGAATAATATTTATAGAAAAATATAAATTTTAAATTTTATTTGAATTAAATATTTTATTTTATTTTAAATGAAATTATAAGAATAAAACAGTTAAAGCTGAATAATATCGAAACAATCGAAATACATCCAAACTTTTTTACTGAAACAAAACTTAAGTTATTTAGTATTGATTTAAGATCAAAACGGTAAGTTCTTGTCTATGTAACCATCATTTAAATTTGGGTGAGTAAAATTTAATTTATTAAAAAATAAAAATAAAAATTTGAGTTATTCAACTTATTCTATTATTTGAATTGATCAAATTTCTTTGACTTTCTTAGTTCGAGTCAAGTTAAACTTGCAATTCAAATAATTCGAATAAATCAAATTATAATTTTTGTAAGTATCAATTGAGTCCCTAAAAAATTAAAAAAATCAATTTTGTCCCTCTCACTCAATTTACAAAAAAAAATCTAGAGAATCTTAAAAAACATAAAATGTGAAAATTCCAAATATTTTATAGAAATGATAAAAATAATATATATGGTTATTAATTTTTTTTAAATTGAGATCTACTAATTGGAAAAACGGGCAATGATGCTCATGCTGCCCTCATCTTTTATAGGTTCGAATCTCGACAATATGCCTTGAAAATGCATACCTCTCTATTTAATAATAAATCTTTAAAAATCTATAAAAAAATAAATTATAAAATTATATCAAAATGATAAATTTGGAGCTATAAACTAATAAATTTCTAAATCTAAAGTATCTAACTTTTCTCTTATTTTACTTTAAAAGAATTTTTAAATATATATAATCTTAAATGTATAATCTCTAACTAAGAATTTAGTCATATTATTATCGACAAAATTTTAATTTGAAATTTAATTTAATTAAAAAATTGACTCTGTTTAAAAAATTAAAATGAATTAAGATGATAAAATATTACACTTAATCCAACAAATTTAAAAAAATATTCAATTCAACTAATTTAAACCATGGTTCTAATATCCAATTTAATTTTCTTTTTTTTTTTCTTTTTGAAGTTGTTAGTTTGTTAGAAAAATCTACAGGTCTAAAACGAATCCTAATTCCTATGGGTGCAAATTTATTAGACCCTGAATGTACCCAAACATTTCCTTGGCAAAATGAATGACGACAAACAATTCTTTGCTCTATCTGTCACTGACACTAGATTCCTTGTTTCCATTACTTCTCAGTCTTACCTTTTTTTTATTTTCTTCATAAAACCCAAAAGTAGAACTACTTTTTCCCATATACCGATGCTTTCTAGTTTCTACCATTGCCCTTCGTCTTCACCACTCACTCAAAATCCACAACCAAACAATCTCATTTGAAAAGGGCTCAAAATCCATGGGGAGAAGTTCGGCTAAGGAAGAAGTGTTGGTCGTCTCTTGCTGGGGCCGGCTCAACCCATGGACGACAAGGAAATTAAGGAGCTTGGGGAAGAGGATAACGGCGGCTTTTAGGGCAAAGCGAGGCAGAGCGGTTGGTGGGTTTAAGTACGACCCTTTAAGCTATGCCCAGAATTTTGACGATGGCTGTGGAGATGATGATCCAGAGGGGGCTGTTTATCGTGGCTTCTCCTCCAGATATGCTGCTCCTCCTTCTACATCAGTTGCTTATGCAGTTGCAGACAGGTGAAAATGGCTTTGGGTTTTATTCTCTTTTGTTTTAGCCTTTAGGTCTTTCATGTTTTGCAGTATGTGTACAGTGCCGACTGCCCAAGGAAGTGCTTAGATTCATGATTCGTGAGCTCTTCCATATGCAGAAAAAGAAAAAAAGAAATCAGTATAGAAACATTATATTTAGAAGATGAACAAAAAGAAAAGAAAAACAGTGCCTGATTTTCAAATACATCTTTTCTTTTCTTGTTTGCATTCGTTGTTTCTGGAGAATGTTTTAATCATCAGAAATAAAGAAAAGAAATGTAGATTTGATGTTAAAATAAGTAGAATTAAAGGACGAGCAAGGATGGGCATCACATAGTAATTAAAGATAACTCCTGTGCAGCCTGATCAGGATCCGTTAGGTCTCAAAGCTCATGAAACAAGTTGAGAGCAAGTGGACCCAAGTTCGCTTCGGGTCGAACCACACACCCCACATAACAGATGCACTACTAACTAGGGTGTCAATCGGGTGAGAAATAATCGAAAACCGTGAGAATTTGAACCGATGGGTATGTGGAATAACTGAAATCTTCACCCACGGGACGAGGACGAGAGAAATTTTATTACCGAAGCTCAAACGGGGATGGGGACATGAATTGCCATATTCAAACCTTGAGGATAATCGAACCGTACCCGTATAAATCATCGTAGGGATCCCCGAAAAATATCCGCACGAATCCCAATATATTTACAAATTTGGATGGCTATAAGGGTAATTTGCCCATTTTTCAACAAAAATCTAATATCCCATAACCTGAGTATGGACAACTGGAGTAAGATTGGAAAAATTGTCTATACATTATTGTAAACACGATTCAGTTTAATTTTATTTAAAATACAAGATATTGATTTCGATATGTATTTTTTAAAAAATAAATATTTGAATGTTGAAAGGTTATAAAAATTTGGCAGCACATTTCTTAACAAACAATTTTACCCGTAACTTTGAAAAATCATCAAAACTTCTACAAGATAAATTAGGAAGCAAGCCTTATATTTCTATAACCATACGGAAGTCTAGATTCATTTAAAACAAACAATTCTTGATTTAAAATTTGCATATGTAATTTATATGGTTGGAAAGATTATCGAATCTAGTTCTTTTTAGAACAAACAGATCATGATTTGGAATTGTATATTATTAGTTACATATTTCTTTTAAATGTAGTGCATGGTGTTAACCGAAAACTGTGGGGATTCGTAAGGGATGAGTATGAGGACAAAAAATTAGCCGAAACGTTTAATGGAGATTCCCCGAAAGCGTAACCGCAAGTGTTGGGAACGGAATAGAAAATACAAAACCAACTCCGACCCGCCCCATTGCCGCCCCTATTTGCAACCCGATTAAAAATTGAAAAATTCAACTTCAAATTTAAATTTGACCCGCCTAAACTTCTGTGTTTTGTTATTTGCATATGTATAAAGTATTGAAACTACAATTTTTATACGTATATTATTTTCAATAATTAAATTTAAACGGTTTTAATCATTTAGTTTGAATCCAGGTTTTACCAAAGAGTAGGAGTGAGTATAACTCAACACGACTCGAAAATATTAAATTTTTTAGTCGTTTTGATTAAATAAAATATGACTCATCGTGACTAAGACCAGAGCCGGCTGTGAGGGGGAGCACCCTGAGCGACCGCTCAGGGCCCCCAACCAGCCCAGGGCCTCTAAATTTTATTTTTTTAATATTTTTAATTAAGTAAATAATTAATTTAATGGTAAAAAAATAATTTTATAGATAATTAATTAATTAGTCTAACAATGAAAATAATGTGTTTGATAAAAAAATAATTATATTTTCATGATTTATTAAAGAAAGGCTTAACTACAAAATAAGTGTACAAACTATATTTTTTTTTTGTTTTTAGACACTAAAATGTTTTTTGGTCAAAATAAGTGTCTGAAGTTTACTCTGTGGCCATTTTTAGATAACGACCGTTAAAAAATTAAAAACAAGTGCTCAAATTATGGCGCCTTTTGTTTTAGGTGTCTATTTTTTAAAAAAAATAGTGCCCAAATTATGTCGGTTTTTTTTGTTTTAGGTGTCTAAAGTTTTATTTTTATATAAAAAATAATGATCGATGCCTCAAAATGATAACGAAATAAACTTTAGGCATCTAAAGCAAAAAAAAAACGTGTATGGTTTGGACACTTATTTTGTAGTTAAGACTTAAAAAAATATTACTTTGATTGTTCAAACTAATAAGATATGTTTTTGTTATATAGAGGTCAATTTTCTAGTTTTCGCTCAGGGCCCCGAAAATCTCCGAGACGACCCTGACTAAGACTCGTAATTTCATAAACTAGACTCGAAAAAATTTCAAATAAAATAAAAATTCGACTAACTCAAAAATTCTAATAATTAGTGAATTAGTTTTCAAGTTTAAAATGTATAGAAATATATGTGAATTGGATATGGATTTAGGAAGTCGTTTGAATTGTAATCAATATATAATATAATGTTAAAAATTTTATAGTAATTAAATTTGTACAAACTCTTTTCTGAATATGAATACACTAGTTTTATTAAAAAAGGAAAAAAATCCAAAAATCCAATAAGAGTTTACAACTCGGGTAAACAAACTTGATCCAGACATATTTCTAAAAGCGCGAAAAATAATATATTTAAATCATAAACAAGATCATAGAAAGAAAAAGGTAAAAACTCTAACTCAAATGCTTGAAACAAAATATATACAAATATCACCAAAGCTCGATAATGAAAGGTAAAAACCAACAACAAACAACATTAAAAAATGCATATTACAGAAATAAGGCACGTTGACAACACAATCATCACCACAACTCAATCGCGGATAAAAACAGTGATTATGAGCTCATATCTAAATCCAGTTCGAGGGTCCACGACAGAGAGATCAAGAGGATAATCAAAAGAGCGTCATTTTGATCAGTCGTGGCGAGAAGAAAAGCGTACCAAAAGGTAGACTATATGTACCAAAAGAAAAGAGTTATTGGATTTAAAACTAGAAAATAAAGAACAAATTAAAAAAAGAGAAAAGACTACCGCGGTTGACAACTAGCACCAAGGCTAGTGCCGACACCGGCCACGTGAAGATTAAAAGAAAAGGGTAAAAGTTGAAGATACTAGGGACAACGACTAGGGTTTGAGAGCTCTTAGATGCGTGTTCAATCAAAATACAACGTAAATTTGTACAAAAATTTGAAAAACTTGACTCGAACTTGAATTTCATAAACTCGTCTCGAATCGAAAAAATTTAAAATAAAGTTTGAATCAGGAAATAGGATTCGTAAACTCGACTAACTCCAAATTTGTTGACTTGACTCGACTCAACTCAACTCAACTCAATCGAACGCCCACCCCTACCAAGTAGGTTGAGTAACCTCAAAATAACTTGTACCACTACGCTACTGCAAGGTTGAGTGTTCTATCGAATAAAGATGTAAACTTATGGGGTTAATTCATCACAGTTGAGTTTAGTTTAATTAATATTATTTTTGGTGTAACATTTAGGAGATGTAAATTCGAGCATGTTTAAACGTTGAATAACTTTCAGATGGAGAGAAGTCGGAGAATTGTATCGGTATATAAAACATTTTTTAAATAAAATTTTAAATTAGGTGAATTATACTATACACGTGTAAAAATAAAAAGGTAAAGTACACAAATGATCACTAAACTATTTCAAAAATATAAAATGGTCATCGAGCTTTTAAAAGTTACATAATGGGCATTAAACTTTGGTTTTAGTTACAAAATGGTCATTGATCCATTAATTGCTATTAAATAGGGGTGACAATCATGTGAGGAATAACCAAAAACTGTGGGGATCCGAACCGAAGAGGATGGGGAATAACCGAAATCTTCACCCACAAGGACGGGGGAAAGTTTTATCATCGAAGCTCAAATAGGAATGTGGATGGGGATTGTTATATCCGAACACACACACACACACATGCACGTATGCCCACACACGTACTGTTGAAGTGGTTTATGATGTTCTTTCTGAAAGCTCGATTGTTCGGTTTTAAGTAGCTCGATTTTCTACAACCGATGTGTTTGCCAAGTTTGGAGAAAATTGGATTTTTGGGTGATAGAGGTGTGGAAGCTAAAATGAAAAAGACAAGATGATTTATAGTGGTTCAACCTTCTAACCAAGGTCTATATCCACTACCTTAGCTTCCCACTAAAGATTTCCAATCAATTCACTATTGATTCGTCCCCTTTTGTAGGCTTAGGAGGAAACCCTTACAAAACCGATCAAGCTTTCTACCCAAAGCTTGATCAAACCCTCTTTACAAAGAGATGAAAAATAAGCAAACTCAAATCCCTCTAATAGGTATTTTTTTGCAAAATTAAGCTCTCACCCAATCCTAAAACACTTGAGAAAATATAACAATTTTGGCTCACTAGTGTTTGTCTATACAAGAAATTGACAATTAAAGCTCTAGACACAATTTCTCATCATAATGTTGTAACAATTGAAGCATTAACCATTACTTGATGCTTGAAGGTCCCTTTTATACACCTAATTGAGTTTGTAGCCGTTACTTGCTGTTGGGGTTGAGTTTGAGCTGTTGGAGACTTTATTTCCCACCATAAATGCAGTTCTATAGCCTACCGTATCGATACACGTGGATGCGTATCGGTATGTCCTTCTTCAGAACTAGTCTTTGGGCTCTTTTTCATCCTATGCGTATCGATACGCTTGAGGGCGTATCAGTACGATATGCCATTTAAAAGACCGTTGGGAACTAGTCGTTAGGGTTGTTAAAATAGGGATCGGTACACCTAATATGCGTATCGAAACAACCCATATCCGTATCGAAATGGTCTATCCCGTATCGGTAAGGGTTTTGGCAGATTCAAAACTTGGGCAAAAGGGTATCGATACGGGGTATACCATATCGGTACGAGCTAGTTTAAAATCCAGTTTTGACTACTTTAAAGCATTTAAAACTTTTCCAAAAGCCTTTTAAAAAGCCTCAAACTTATTTTCAAGTTGCTTGGACTTAAAGACAAGTTTTAAATTCTTTTCAAATTAGTCCAAAACATTTTTCAATTATTATATCAAAACATTAGTTCTACAATCTCCCCCTTTTTGATATAATAAAACCAACTTGAAAAATTGTTTGGGATTTCTCTCCCTTTGTGAAATAAATTTTGAATAAGAGAATTAAGATTTAAAATCAATTAAAGCTCCCCCTTATTCATTTGAAAATTCAATTTTTCAAACAATTTCTCTCTCTTTTTGTTATATCAAAAAGAATTTAAAACACTTTTAAGCTCAAAATAACAATAGAGGTTTAAATTTTGAAAATATTAAAATGTTTGGTTTTTAAAGTGGCTCCCCCTTACTCAAAGCATTATCAAAAGATGTTAGTCACAACATATGATAATCTAGTTGAAATAAATAAATCAAATAAAAGCAAGAACAACTAGATTTTACCACACTTGAACCCAAGGGAGGATGTGAAGCCTTTCTTCTTCAAGTGTTCTTCCTTGTGTGTATGGAGCTCCCCCTCAAATTTTGACTTTGTTGAACACTCTTCATCACACCTATCATAAGACAATCAAATAATTTTTGGTATCCAAATTGCTTTGGATCCATAGACGTTAGTAGCACAAAATTTAGTCCCCTTAGGAATCAATTTTTCAATTTCATCCTTTTTAATTGAAGTACTTAGTCCTTTTGGGACCCAAATACTTCTTAAAACTTTACCATTTATGAATATAGGGGCACTAGATTGTCTTACATAAAAATTTGATTTTCCAACATTATTTTTCGTTTCAAGCTCTTTGGAAATCAAATTCTTTTCTTCTTGAACTTTATGAAGAAAATTTTGTAAATCAAAACATTTTTGTTCAAAATGTGATTTTTAAACTCTAAAACCAAATCGTCATGGGCATCTTGTAATTCATCAAAAGAATATGAACATGAAGTAAATGAATTAGAAGTTACCCTTGAATCTTCTTCGATGGCCATAAGGTAAAGGTTGGCTTGTTCATCATCGGTGGAGTCTTCATCACTCCAAGTAGCCACATATGCCTTCTTCTTATGGCTTGAAGTGCTTGCCCTCTTCTTCTCCATGGATTCTCGTTCAAGCTCTTTTAAGGCTTTCTTCATGAAAGGGGCACACTTCTTGAAGAGATGAACTATCTCTTCTTCTTCATCCTCCTCCTCACTTGAATCTACATTATGTCATGCGGAGGATTTAAGAGCAATGACATTTGTGTTGATGCCAAGCCCTTTGAGCTTCTTCTCCCCCATAGCTCTAATCTTTTCCTTCTTCTTCTCCCCTTCTTTGTTTTTCTTCATTATTTGGTGAGTGAGAAGTGGCCCCATGAGCTCATCAAGCTTCAAAGTTTTGAGATTCTTTGTTTCGATGATGGCGGTCTGTTTTGAGTCCCAAGACTCAGGAAGGGAGTAGATGAGCTTTCAGACAAGCTTTTCTTCCGGGATGGCTTCTCTAAAACCTTTGAGTCCATTGGTGATAGTGGAGAACCTATCGAACATCTTCTCAATGTCCTCTTCCGGATCCATCTTGAAGTTTTCATACTCTAGGTTGAGGAGCCCGATCTTGGTCTCCTTTACTTTGTTTGTTTCCTTGTATGTAACTTCGAGCTTGTTCCAAACTTCCTTGGCACTCTCGCAAGAAGACATCTTCTCGTAGATGTTGAGGCTAAGTGCACACAAGATGAAGTGCAAAGCCTTGCAATTTAGCTCCATCTTCTTGCGTTCGTCGGCACTCCACTCTGCCTTGCGTCTTTGTAGTACCAACGAGCCATCTTCTATGATACCCTAAAGCTTGTAGTGTTTGGATTTGACAAAGAACATCATCCTCGTCTACCAATAAGCATAATTGGTCCCGTCGAAGAAGGGTAGTTTGTCGATGGATTGCGCCATTGAGCCGGTTGTTTGAAGTGTTGATCGAGCTTGCCGGATCTTCTCAATAGGGTGTTAATCCTCTTCAATTGAGCCAAGCTCTGATATCAATTGTTGGGTTTTAAGTAGCTCGATTTCCTACAACCGATGTGTTTGCCAAGTTTGGAGAAAATTGGATTTTTGGGTGATAGAGGTGTGGAAGCTAAAATGAAAAAGACAAGATGATTTATAGTGGTTCAACCTTCTAACCAAGGTCTACATTGTAACGCCCCAATTTTGGGCTTGGAAGTTTTGGGTTTAGACCGGGCCGGTCGGGTTGCGGTTCGAATATAAAAGAGTGAATTTAGGAAAGCCTAGTTCGGGTTGCATTAAAAATATGGAAAATGTCTTAAAATCCTCTTTTATTATATATAAGAGAATGGTGGAATCAATTTTACAAAATGAGGTTTGGAAGTGTGACATTTTGGTTAGTGACCAAAATGTAATTTTTGAAAACTGTGTGACTGTTTTAAAAAGGATTGAAACTTTGAATCTTTAAGGAGCTATTTACCCAATAGGAGTTTCTCCAGATTTTTCTTAAATATTAAAGGTTTAATTAATGATTTTAATTAAAAGTAAAAGGGAGGGAAAGATATTTTTGGCATTTTCAACTAACTTTTCCAAATTCCCATTTTCCTTTTCTCTCATCTTTTCTCTCAAACCAAACACATTCTCCAGCACTTTTTCCCTCTGATTTTGGCATCCAAATATGAGATTTCAATCCTCTTTTGATCTCTAATCATCTCTTCAACAAAACCTTATCATTTGCTAATTGGATTTTCAAGAATCTTGGTTCCAAAAAGGGAGAAACTCAAGTTTAGAGGTATGAACTTCCTTCTCCTCTAAATTCTCAGTTCTTTACTGAAATTCCCAAGTTTTCAATCCTTGATTTATGTTTTATTAAAGGTTTTACAATTGTACTCTTGATCTTGGCTTTAAAATGCAAGATTTTGTTGATTTTTGATAGAATTCGTATGATTTGATTGGGCATTAATTTGAGGTGTCTTTTTGATGTTAAAAGAATGTTTAATTGATGAGAAATTGAGGTTTAATCAATGCAATCCCGAATAGGTTGATTTTCCTAAGTTTAGCTTGAGTTTTTGGTTGTTTTTGAAGTCATCTTGATGATCTGTTATAGCTGGAGGTATAAGGACGTGGTTAGATTCTTTTTGGATGTTAATTGAGGTTTATGGATGTTTAGAATTGATGGATCTTGGCTGGGTAGTGTTTTGGAGTTGTTTGGAGGTGATTTCGGTTGTGTTTGGTAGCCGAAAAGGGAGTGTTGATGAGAGCAGCGAGTTTAGGTGCTTTCATTGAAGCTATTAATGCATGATGATGCATTAATCATCTGCTTTGATGTGTTTAAAACAAGGGAGTCATCTTTGGATCCTTGTGGTGGTGATCCGGGAGCTTGATTGGTGTTTCGGCAAGTGGCGAAACGGAATCGGTGAGTGGATTTTGGTTTTCAGCTTTGAAACCAATGTTTTGAAGGTTTGGGAGCTTAGTTTAAGTCTAAGCAACTTAGCTAAGCTCAAGAGTAAGTTTTCGGAAAAACTCTCTTGATGATGAACCATGAATTGGTGGAATGCAATGTGATTTGTTTGCATGTTTTAAATCCTGTTTTGAAAGCATATTTAGCATGTTTAGTTGCTGATTTTATAAGCCATGTGTTGAAGAATGCTCGAGGTAAGAGATTCTTGTTTTTGAACATTGTTAAAGGTGGTTTTGATGCATAATGATGCATGATAATTATGGCTTTGATAAATGCTTTAAAACAGTGGAATATTGTTGTTAATGATGCATATTGGCAAGTGATGTTTGAGAAAGGTTAAGAACACTATGGTGGTTAAAAGTCCATAGGCGGTTCTTGTTTTAAGAACAACATGGTGGTTAAAAGTCCATGGTTGGTTCTTGGTTAAGATCACAAAGGTGGTTAAAAGTCCTTGTGTGAATCTTGTATATTTTAAGAACAACATGGTGGTTAAAAGTCCATGGTTGGTTCTTGGTTAAGGTCACAAAGGTGGTTAAAAGTCCTTGTGTGAGCCTTGTGTATTTAAGAACACCATGGTGGTTAAAAGTCCATGGGTGATTCTTGTTAAGGACACAAAGGTGGTTAAAAGTCCTTGTGTGGTCCTTGGGAATTGAAGAACATCATGGTGGTTAAAAGTCCATGGATGATTCTTGTTAAGGACACAATGGTGGTTAAAAGTCCATGTGTGTTCCTTGTGAATTGTAAGATCACAATGGTGTTTAAAAATCCATGTGTGGATCTTGTATTGATTGTATCACTTGTGGCCAATATGACATGTTATAAACTTGAAGCATGAATTGCTTGTTTTAAATGCTTATGTGCATGTACAAATGTTGATTTGAACTAAGGTTTATAAATGTGTTTTATAAATGCATTATTGTGTTGTTTCAAATGAGCATTCCTCACTAAGCTATTGCTTACGCTCTCTCTTTTCTTAAACCAATAATGCAGAGCATTGAAGTGCATTTGGGGCAGCAAGGAAGCCAAGCATCCAAGTGAAGATTTAAGCTCATGTATGGTGAACATTTTCCTAAAACTATTAGCTTTTGGGCATTTGGCAATGGGGGACCTATGTTGTTGTTTTGGGAGATGTTTTGGACTCCCTAAGTTGGTTTTGTGTTGTTATTGATGTTGGGACATGTATTTTGCCTTTATGAGGTGGTTTTGGTATATTGATGCTTGAATGGTTTTCTAAGTAGGATGCATGCCGATAGAATTGGGGATTTGCTTAATTGATGCCATGTTTGAGTATGGTTGATGCAATTATGTTCCTTATGCATGTAATGACTTGCTGGTATAATTTGGTTGCATTTGGAGCATGTTTGATGGGTCAATTGTGTGTTAAACCAGCTGATTTTCTGCAATCTGGGCAGGCCGTATCGGAACGGGTGCTACCGTTTCGGAACAGGGGCCTGAAATGGCCTAGGCGTTCCGAAACGGGAGGAACCGTTCCGGAACGGAAATGCTACTGCCAAGCCTTGTTTCGAAACCCGTTTCGGAACGGTCCCGCGTTTCGGAACAGGCCCTCCCTGTTTCGGAACACTCGACCGTTGGGCTCTGAATTTGATGGTTATATGTTTTGAAATGTTTGCGTTTTAGTCTTGAACCTTGTTATTGCAATTGAATGAGTTTGAGATGTCCGTTTGAGCTGAAATTTGGCAGAGCAACATGAAAGATGATTAATTTTATAATGGTAACTTTTAATTGGGATAAGTCCTTGTAATTTTCAGAATTTACAATTTGGTCCCTAATTCCTTAATTTGTGCAATTGAGTCCTTGAATGTTTTCCAAATGCGCTAATCTTTGAGTATGCTGATCTTGTGGACATGTTTAGGGTTAATGTGCATCTAGATAAGATTAAAATGAAAAAAAAGGTCGTTAATCAAGGTTGACTTTCGGGTTGACTTTGGTTTTCCCCGTGTAAACTTCTTAATTCGGTTCAACCGTCTGGGCCGGGTTAAGGGGGTTACATTTGGTGGTATCAGAGCCAGGTTCTCATGTAATTGGGAATGATTATGTGGGTGATTAAAGTATGTATGCTTTGTATGCTTGTTGAGTGAAAGCATGTTGAATGAATTGTAAATATGTTACAATTGTAATGTATGCTGTGGTGAAGCATGTTGTGGGTACCCATTGCCAAATCAAAGCTAATGTAATGATATTGTTTTTAAGTGGAAATGAGCTTGAGTACTTGGATTGCTTACCTTGCTGGGCCTGACTTTGTTTTATTGCATTGTGATTGCATTGTTAGTGTATGGCACCTCGTAGAGAATTGAGGGTTGATACGCAAGCTATGGCTCAGAATGAAAATGAAGAGAATGCTGAGAATGTGGTGGATTTACCTCCTCCGCCTGGTGGTGGTGGTGCTGGGGGTGAAGGAGCTGCAGCTGGTGCTAGTGCTGAGGGCGCTGGACCTGAAGCTGGTCAGGGGCAAGCTATTCCTGACATGACAATGCTGGTACAAGCTATTGCTGGTGCTTTTCGAGCAGCGGTAGCTGGAGCTCAAGGAGCTGGGCATCAAGGAGATGCTGGTGTTAGACTACCCTTGGAACGTTTGCGCAGTCTGGGAGGGACTGAGTTCAGGGGTTTATCCGCTGAAGGTTCGGAGTCTTGGTTAGAGAGTACCAAGAGAATCTTGGGGCAAATGAGTTGCACTGATGTGCAGAAGTTGGGCTGTGTAGTATCCTTGCTACAGGATGATGCGTATACCTGGTGGACAACCACTATCTCTGTGATGGCGGATGCTGATGTGACTTGGACGTTCTTTCAGAACGCGTTCAAGAGAAGGTATCTAGGTGTGAGGTACCTAGATGAAAAGAAAAGGGAATTCATGTCTCTTACCCAAGGGAGCATGTCTGTGGTTGAGTATGAAGTTCAGTTTGTCCGACTCAGTCATTACGCACCTGAGCTTGTTCCGGATGAGCGGGAGAGGTGTGAAAGGTTCCGTTATGGTTTGGTGACAGAAGTAAAGACGTATATGCTGGCTGCTGAGTATAATGATTTCGATGTGCTGGTTGGTCGGGCAAAGGACATTGAGATGAACTTGGGTTTATCTTCTAGAAGTGCTGTTTCTAGTGCTGGCAAGCGAGCTGCTGAGTATAGTTCCGGTGGTGGATGGAACAAAAGGGGACGTGATCAGAGGTATCAGTCCTCAGCTAAGCGAGGTAGTGGTGCGCCTGCTCAGGGAGGCAAGGCAAGAGCTGAACCGAGCGCATGTTGGACATGTGGATCGCGTGGCCATATGAAACATGATTGTCCTCGAGCTGTGAGGGAGGTGCAAGCTCCTGTTGTGGCAGCTGGTAATTCATGCTGGAACTGTGGATCTACGGATCACATGAGGAGGGAGTGTCCTATGTTGGCTGGTGGTCAAGTGCGTGCTCCGGTAGTTGTTGCCCCACAGAGAGGTCGTGGGCGCGGCCGTGGTAATTTCCAGCGTAGAGAGGATGGTGTACGTAATGTGGCCCATGTTGTAGTTGTTCAGCCTGAGGGTGGCGGCCAAGCGAGGGTATATGCTCAGAGGGAGGGAAGGAATGACACAGATGTGATCGCAGGTACTTTTACTTTGCAATCCTTGTCATTACTTTCCTTGATTGATTCTGGATCTATGCACTCATACATTTTGCGTGAGCATGCTGAATTGCTTGGTTTGCCTGTTTAGTCTTTGGATGTTGGTATGCGTGTCACTAGTTCTTTTGGTAAGACTGTTGTGACTCGAAAGCTTTATAGAAGATGTCCTTTGGTTGTTCAAGATCATGTTTTTCCTGTTGACCTTATGGAGTTACCTTTCTATGGTTTTGATGTAATCCTTGGTATGGATTGGCTTGTTGAGCATCGTGCTGTAGTGGATTGTGAGAATAAGCGAGTTTCGCTAAAGCTTGCGGATGATTATGAGGTTGTTGTGGTTGGGGAGAGTGTGAAGTTTCTTGCCAATGTGGTGTCTACATTGGAGGCGAGCCGGATGCTGAGGCAAGGTTGTGAAGCGTACCTAGCTTTTGTGATGAATCCTAGTTCTAAGGAGTTGCGTGTGCAAGATATCAGGACTGTGAGAGAGTTTCCTGGTGTGTTTCCTGAGGAGTTGCCTGGGTTACCTCCTAATCGCGAAGTGGAGTTTGGGATTGAGCTGTATGAAAACACAACTCTAGTGTCCATTACCCCTTATCGAATGGCACCTAAGGAGTTGAAGGAGCTGAAGACGCAATTGCAAGAGTTGCTTGATCGTGGGTTCATTCGGCCGAGTGTGTCACCTTGGGGTGCACCGGTCTTGTTTGTGAAGAAGAAGGATGGCACTATGAGAATGTGCATTGATTATCGTCAGCTGAACAAGTTGACTATCAAGAATCGGTATCCATTGCCGAGAATTGATGATCTTTTTGATCAATTTCGGGGAGCAGCTGTGTTCTCTAAGATTGACTTAAGGTCAGGGTATTACCAGTTGAAGGTGAAGGATGTGGATGTGCCAAAGACAGCTTTCAGGACGAGGTATGGGCACTATGAGTTTCTTGTGATGCCCTTTGGTTTGACAAATGCTCCTGCTGCTTTCATGGACATGATGAATCGAGTATTTCATGAATACTTGGATAAGTTTGTTGTGGTGTTCATTGATGATATCCTCGTGTACTCGCGTACTGAGGAGGAGCATGAAGGGCATTTGAGAATTGTGTTGCAAGCTTTGTTGGAGAATCAGCTTTATGCTAAGCTGAGCAAGTGTGAGTTCTGGCTTAGAGAAGTGGTGTTTCTTGGTCATGTGGTTTCTACTGAAGGGATTCGTGTTGATCCTCAGAAGATTAAGGCGGTGATGAATTGGAAGGTTCCTAAGTCTGTTCATGAAGTCCGTAGTTTCCTTGGTTTGGCAGGATACTACCGAAGGTTTGTGGATGGGTTTTCTAAGATTCTTGCACCTTTGACGAAGTTGTTGCAGAAGGATGTTAAGTATGAGTGGACGGAAGCGAGACAACAGGCTTTTGAGAAGCTTAAGGCAGCTTTGACGCAAGCTCCTATCTTGGTTCAGCCTGAATCAGGGAAAGAGTTTGTGGTGTATAGTGATGCGTCCTATGTTGGTTTGGGATATGTGTTGATGCAAGAGGGTAAGGTGGTGGCTTATGCTTCACGGCAGTTGAAGGTGCATGAGCGCAATTATCCTACGCATGATATCGAGTTGGCTGCGGTGGTTTTTGCTTTGAAGATCTGGAGACATTATCTGTATGGTGAGAAGTGTACTGTGTACACCGATCACAAGAGTTTGAAGTATCTGATGTCTCAGAAGGAGTTGAATCTTAGGCAGCGACGTTGGGTGGAGTTGCTCAAGGATTATGATTTGACGATTGAGTATCACCCTGGAAAAGCTAATGTTGTAGCGGATTCCTTGAGTAGGAAGGTAGCGGTTGAGCTGAGGGCTATGTTTGCCAGTCTAAGTATTTCACGTGATGGTGGCCTTGTGGCTGAGTTGCAAGTGAAACCATCTTTGGTTCAGTTGATTAAGGAAAAGCAGTTGTTGGATGATTCCTTGGTACCTCATGTTCAGGATATCGCGGAGGGTAGGCCTTCGGATTTTTGTTTTAATGATGATGGAGTGTTGTGTTTTGGGAGTCGGATAGTAGTGCCCAATGGTGCTGAGTTGAGGCGTGCTATTCTGACTGAAGGTCATAGTAGTCCTTTTGCTATGCACCCTGGTAGTACTAAGATGTATCATGATCTTCGTGATGAGTACTATTGGGTGGGTTTGAAGAAGGATGTTGCTGAGTTTGTCAGCAAGTGCATGGTGTGTTAGCGGGTTAAGGCTAAGCATCAGGTTCCTTCAGGGTTGTTGCAACCGTTGAGAATTCCTGAATGGAAGTGGGAAAGGATTACCATGGATTTTGTGTCTGGTTTACCTTTGTCGCCATCGAAGAAGAATTCAGTGTGGGTGATTGTGGATCGCCTGACGAAGTGTGCGCATTTCTTGCCTGTGCATACTACGTACTCTTTGGATAAGCTTGCGGAGCTGTACATTGCTGAGATTGTGCGGCTGCATGGTGTGCCTAAGTCGATTGTGTCGGATAGGGATCCGAGGTTTACATCGCGTTTCTGGCAGTGTTTGCATCAGGCTTTGGGTACACGGTTGAATTTCAGTACATCTTATCATCCTCAGTCGGATGGTCAGTCTGAGCGTGTTATCCAGGTTTTGGAGGATATGTTGAGGTGCTGCGTGATTGAGTTTCAAGGCTCTTGGGAGAAACATTTGCCTTTGGTGGAGTTTGCCTATAACAATAGTTATCAAGCAAGTATTCAAATGGCACCTTATGAAGCTTTGTACGGGAGGAAGTGTAGGACTCCTCTTTGTTGGGCTGAAACGGGTCAGAAGTTGGTTTCGATGCCGGCTTTGTTGAAAGGAACCACCGAGAATGTGAAGCTCATTTGTGAGCGTTTGAAGGCAGCTTCTGATCGGCAAAAGTCTTACGCGGATCTGAAGCGTAAGGAGATTGAGTATGCGGTGGGTGACCGTGTGTTTTTGAAAGTTTCGCCTTGGAAAAAGGTGATGAGGTTTGGCCGAAAGGGTAAGTTGAGCCCTAGGTACATTGGACCATACGAGGTAGTTGAGCGTGTGGGTCCTGTTGCGTACAACTTGAGGTTACTGCAAGAGTTGGAAAAGATTCATGATGTGTTTCATGTTTCTATGCTTCGGAAGTATAGATCGGATCCTTCACATGTGATGCTTGTGGAAGAAGTGGAGTTGAATCCGGATTCGACCTATGATGAGGAACCGGTGAAGGTTTTGGATTCGGATAGTAAAGTTCTTCGAGGCAAGACAATTGAGCTGGTAAAGGTGTTGTGGAAGCATCATGGTGTTGAAGAAGCCACATGGGAACAGAAGGATGACATGCTGAAGCAGTTTCCGTACCTCTTTCCTTCAGGTAAATTTCGAGGATGAAATTTCTTAAGGGGGAGAGTTGTAACGCCCCAATTTTGGGCTTGGAAGTTTTGGGTTTGGACCGGGCCGGTCGGGTTGCGGTTCGAATATAAAAGAGTGAATTTAGTAAAGCCTAGTTCGGGTTGCATTAAAAATATGGAAAATGTCTTAAAATCCTCTTTTATTATATATAAGAGAATGGTGGAATCAATTTTACAAAATGAGGTTTGGAAGTGTGACATTTTGGTTAGTGACCAAAATGTAATTTTTGAAAACTATGTGACTGTTTTAAAAAAGATTGAAACTTTGAATCTTTAAGGAGCTATTTACCCAATAGGAGTTTCTCCAGATTTTTCTTAAATATTAAAGGTTTAATTAATGATTTTAATTAAAAGTAAAAGGGAGGGAAAGATATTTTTGGCATTTTCAACTAACTTTTGCAAATTCCCATTTTCCTTTTCTCTCATCTTTTCTCTCAAACCAAACACATTCTCCAGCACTTTTTCCCTCTGATTTTGGCATCCAAATATGAGATTTCAATCCTCTTTTGATCTCTGATCATCTCTTCAACAAAACCTTATCATTTGCTAATTGGATTTTCAAGAATCTTGGTTCCAAAAGGGGAGAAACTCAAGTTTAGAGGTATGAACGTCCTTCTCCTCTAAATTCTCAGTTCTTTACTGAAATTCCCAAGTTCTCAATCCTTGATTTATGTTTTATTAAAGGTTTTACAATTGTACTCTTGATCTTGGCTTTAAAATGCAAGATTTGGTTGATTTTTGATAGAATTTAGCCAACTTACAACAACTTACAACAACTTATAACGCCTTACAACAATTTTTGATAGAATTCACAAGCCTTCTCAAAGAGTCAAGCTGATCTTGGACAAGAGGTTTGAGATATTTAGCCAACTTACAACAACTTTTTGAGTGGTATTCGAGTGTTTTTGGACCAATATGTCTTCTCAAAAGTTAACCATCTATCTATTAGCTTTCTAAAGAATCTTGAAATGCATCAATCCGATATCAGAAGATCAAGTTACGACGAATTTAGTGAATATCGTGCATGCAAGAATTTCTACTCTCAAATTATGAAGCCCGTTGCGATGAATCCATGTAAAATTCGATCCAGAAACAATTTATAACGCCTTGGACGAATTTAAACAACCCAATACTGTATTTTATTTTAATTTTATGTCACTTAAATAATTAGAAATAAGGGTTGAATCTAGAACGTTGGATCTTCCTTGTTAGATTAGTTTAATGTTATAGCTTACTTAGCTAGGGTTAGCCACCTATCACCTTTGATGGTTTAATCTCAATAGTTGGATTTAGGTTAGATTAGTATTAGGGTTTTCTCTTTGCTTCCCTCTTAGCTTATAAAAAGGAGGTTGCCTCTTATTTTAATTCACAACTTTTATTCTTGATTTCAGTCAATAAAGGTTTATTGAGTACTTTTTGCAAGTGCTAATACATGTGTCTTTGAATCTGCTCATCGCTCTCTTGCAACAAGAATCGTGGTGAAACTATATCCAACATTCTCTTTTCCAAGTTTACTTTCTTGGAAGGAAGATTAGAGTCTTTAACGTAGTTTGTTGAAATAACCATAATTCGGAGGGTTTCTAGGACAACACTTATCTCACACTATCTTTTACTTTCTATTTTGGTTCAAGTTATCATCTTATTTATTCCTTAATTTTCTTTCTTTTTATTTTTGTTTAAACTTGTTGTTTTAAATTTTCATAGCTTAACAAGATTTCCGTTCATCCCTTAAAGAGTGTAGAGCCTTCAGGGTACTTTGCAACTTGAGGAATCGATCTTTTCCGCTTCCACACAAGTCATGTATAATTTGGTATCAGATTTAGGCATTATTGAGGGTGTTTCTCTTTGATTTCCATCGTTTGATGCTTCTTGGATTCAAAACTGTATATGGGTATTATTTCGTCAATTTGGGTTTGATACTTCTTTTTTTCCTCAACTCATATTGATATTTCTCTTTTTAGCTATCTTCTTGCTTCGAAAGAAAAAAGAAAAAGAGAAAATAGTTTCAAAAAAGGAGAACATAATCAATTTTTTTATAAAAAAAGCAAGCGATCTCCGTTCAAGCTCAAAATTTCTAGATTTTAACTTCACTATTCGAAGAAGTATTTCACCAAAATTCATGATTTTTGGACCTCGGGAAGCCCTCAAACGATTTTCTTCAAGTTGCTACACAATCATGGGTTTTGGGACTATTTTTTATCACTTTCTCTTTAATTCAGTTTTATTGTTTGTCTTGCTTTTTTTTATTTCATATACGCTCTCTAACACTCTCTTGTTTCTTGTGTTAGTAGGATTAAAATTTGCATATCTCCTTCATCCTTGCAACTACATCTAGTTGGTGTCGAAACTTTTTATGACCTCTTAGTACTTAGGGTTCACTGGTAGGATTCTCACCATCGATGAAGTGTTGCGGATTGTTGCGAGAAGGTTTTAAAGTATACAAGATCGACTAACTTGCTTCTCTAAGCATTTACTTTCCTTGGAATGATAAGTGAGGGTTCTTATTTTGTTTCACTTTATACTTTTTTTATTGTTTTGCTTTTCAGGATGTCACAACATGATTCTGATGATGAGCCAATGACTCTTGCTCAAGTGGTTCATGCAACAAGACAAATCCAAAGAGATGTTGCAGCGATAACTGTAGTATTAAAAGGATTGAATGTTGAACAAGTTGCACAAGTTCAACAAAATTCAGTCTATGGGAGCAATTCCGATGAAAGTGAAACAATTGAACAACATCTGAGACGTGGTAATCGACCAAGACAAAACAACGAGCCTAATTTTTCCTTTTCGTGGCATAGTCTCAGGCCCAATACACGTGCACAACCTTCCATGGCTAAGTCGAAGTTCACTATTCCCCAATTCAAAGGCAAGAATAATCTAGATGCCTATTGTGATTGGGAAATCAAGCTTGACCTCATATTCGACTAATACAAGTGTGAAGAGGAAGAAAAAGGTATCATTAGCTACGCTTGTATTTACTGATTATGCTTTGAGTTGGTGGACTAAGCTATTGCGACATCAACAATTACATTGTGAGCAAAAGATTGATTCATGGGACGAGTTGAAGCGAGTCATGAGAAAATGATTTGTTCGTTCTCAATATTATTGGTACAACAAAAGATGCCTCAAATACCTTACACAAGGTGGTAGAGGTGTAGATGAGTACTTCAAATACATGGAAATATTGTTGTAGCTGGAAAACATCGAGGAGGATGAAGAAGACACTTTGGCCCATTTTGTTGATGGATTAAATATTGACATTGTTGATGTTTTAGATCTTCAAACATATGTTGACTTTGAAGAGGCGATACCAAAAGCGATCAACATTGAACACCAATTACAAAAAAAAGCTACATCTCAATGGCAACAATCTTCTCGATATGAGCGAGGTAAACAAACAACTTCATCTTTTAGGCGTTTTAACAACCCGTTATTTGATTCAAACAAAGAGATTATAATTCCCAAGGAAAAAGATGATGTGCTCTTCAAGCACACTCCTGGTGCATCCAAATCACCTCCACCGACCGCTGAGTCCAAAAATCAGAGAAGGAACCATGGCCAATATGGTTGTGGCTACCCTAATTTAAGGGTTTTGATCATTTGTGACGATGGTGCCTTTACATCTGATTCAGAGAAGGAACCAGATGATTTTTCTAAAGTGGAGATCATTGCCCCAATTGACTATGAAATTGATTCTCTTGATCCTCGATGCTTGGTCATAAGGCGAACACTTAATATTCAAGTGAAGGAGGATGATGATGTTCAAAGGACTAATATGTTCCATTTCACTATGAAAGGTACAATTTGTTCCATTATCATTAATAGTGGGAGTTGTGCCAATATGTTTAGCAGCTTTCTTGTCGATGCACTGGACTTACCTTGCCATAAACACCCTAAGCCATACCATATCCAATTTCTTAATGAGGGATCTAAAGTAAAGGTAACCAAGAGGTCCTTAATTTCTTTTACTATGGGAAAATATTGTAATGATGTTTGGTGTGATGTAATGCCTATGCATACTGCCCATTTCCTATTTGGGAGACTCTGGCAGCATGATCATGATGTTGTTCACCATGGAAAGTTGAATAGGTACTCTTTAATGTACCATGGGAAAAAATATACATTGACTCCGTTGGATCCTAAAGAAGTTTACAAAGATCAAGTTAAAATGCAAAAGTTTTGTGAGGGGATTGTGGGTACAACAAGAAATGATGACGACACACAAAAGGATAAAAGAATAGGCCCTTAACCGAAAAAACAAACAAAAAATAGCCCACGAGTGGTGAGTGAACCTATATGTCAGAAGAAATGAGTAGCTTAACATATTTATACAAAGACAAAAGACTTTAAAGAAACCTATTTCTTATTCATTTTTGGCAAACTTATACCACTTCATCTACTATGATTGATTCTTTGCCTAGTGTTTTTCTAACTCTTTTGCAAGATTATATTGATGTCTTTGACGATGCACCTAAAGAGTTGCCACCATTTTGAGGAATTGAGCATCAAATTGAACTCGTTTCGAGATCCATCATCCCTTATCGTCCAGCCTATAGAATTAATCCAGAGGAGACAAATGAATTACAAAGGCAAGTGGAGGACTTGTCAGAGAAAGGACACATCCGTGAGAGCTTGGGCCCTTAATTTTTTCCAGTATTTTTGGTTCCCAAGAAAGATGGTATGTTTTGTATGTGTGTTGATTGCAAGCCCATTATTCGTATCACTATCGAATATAGACATCCGATTCCACGGTTGGTTGACATGTTGGATGAGCTTTATGGTGTATGCATATTCACTAAGATCAATTTGAAAAGTGGATACCATAAGATTCTTATGAGAGGAGAGAAATGGAATATAGCCTTTAAAACCAAGTTTGGTTTGTATGAATGGTTAGTTATGCCTTTCAGGATAACAAATGCCCTTAGTACTTTTATACACCTCATAAATCATCTTTTAAGGCATTTTCTTGGTAAGTTTGTAGTTGTCTACTTTGATGATATATTGATCTATTCTATTTCCTTATACTTACATGTTTCTCATGTTAAGTCAGTTTTGGATACTTTAAGAGTCGAGAAACTCTATGCTAACCTTTTCAAATGTACTTTTTGTAGTGAAAATCTTGTTTTCTTAGGTTTCATTATCAGTGCATAGGGTATTCATGTAGATGAAGAAAAAGTTAAGGCAATTCAAGAATGGCCTACACCAACTTCCATAGCTGATGTGAGATCTTTCCACGGCCTAGCTAGTTTCTATCATCGTTTCGTGAAGGATTTCTCCACCATTACAGCCCCATTGGCGAAAATAAATAAGAAATCCACAAGTTTTAATTGAGGTGCTTCACAAGAGAAGGCTTTTCAAACCTTAAAGGTTAAGCTAAGTTTCACTTCAGTTCTTCGATTTCCTAATTTTTCTAACACATTTGAGCTTGAATATGATGCATCAGGTATTGGAATTGGAGCCATTCTTATGCAGGATAAACAACCTATTGCATTCTTTAGTGAGAAACTCAAAGGAGCACAACTCAATTATTCCACGTATGAAAAAGAGTTACTTGCATTGGTTCGTTCATTGGAAACATGGATCCACTACCTGCTACCAAAAGAATTCGTCATTCACACAGACCATGAGTCACTCAAGTAGTTGCACAATCAATGTAAATTGAGTAAACGACATGCTCGTTGGGTTAAGCTCATTGAATCATTTACATATGTGATCAAGTAAAAACATGGTGAGGATAATATTGTTTATGATGCTTTATCTCGTCGTTATTCCTTGCTTACTACTTTAGGTGCTAAAGTCTTGGGATTTGAACTTATTAAGGAACTCTATTCAAATTATTCTGATTTTTCATCTATTTATGATAATTGTGGAACTGGTTCTACTAACAAATTTTATGTCGTAGATGGTTTCTTGTTTCGCTTGAACAAGTTGTGTATCTCACAATGTTCTCTTAGGGAATTATTGAGTCGAGAGGCACATTCAGGAGGGTTGATAGGACACTTTGGTTTCGCCAAAACATTAGATATTCTTACCGATCTTTTTTTTGGGCACATATGCGGAAGAATGTCGAAAAGATATGTGCATCATGCATTTCTTGTAAACAAGCAAAATCAAAGGTAATGTCTCATGGTTTGTACACCCTTTTACCTACTTATATTCCATGGGGATTTTATCCTTAGACTACCACATACTAAGAAGGGTCGAGATAGTATATTTGTTGTTTAGGACATATTTTCCAAAACATCTCACTTTGTACATTGCCACAAGACTGATGATGCAACACATGTGGCAGACTTGTTTATTAAGAAAGTAGTGTAACTTCATGGGATCCCATGCACAATAGTTTCTGATCATGACATGAAGTTCTCAAGCCATTTCTGGAAGGTATTATGGGGTATGATTGCTACTAAACTACATTTTTGAACCACTTGTCATCCTCAAACCGTTGGAGAAAACTGAAGTGGTGAATCAAATTTTGGAAGCACTACTCTGATGCGTCATAGGTAAGAATTTACGCAATTTGGAAGAATGTCTATCCTTATTTGAATTTTCTTACAATCGACCCATTCATTCCTCTACTGGATCTTTCCATATGAAATAGTTTATGGTTTTAGCCCTCGATCTTGTGCCTTTGCCTATTGAGAATATTTGCAGTTTAGATGGTGAACAGAAAGTTGACTTATTCAAAACTATTCACACCAAGGTCAAAGAACGAATAGTGATGATAAACCAATCTAACGCTGCTAAAGCCAACAAAGGGCATACACAAGTTCTTTTTGAACCCCGTGATTGGGTTTGGGTCCATATGTTTAAGGAAGGATTTCCTAGTAAAAATAGGACTAAACTTGATCCATGAGGGGATGGACCTTTTCAAGTTCTAGAACGCATCAATGATAATGCTTATCGCATTGATCTACCAAGTGAGTTTAATGTGAGTTCTTTTAATGTTGTTTATCTTTCTCTTTTTGATGTTTTAGATTCGAGGATGAATCCTTTAGAGGAAGGGGGAATTATACGAGCATTAGGGCCCAAGATGAACCCTCGGACATAATGAGTTGACTACATGGTTTGATTATGAGAGCAAAGTAAAGACAATTCAAGACCAAGTTACACTCAACAATAAAAGACTTTGTGAGCAAGGGGTCTACAAGACTTCTCGAAGAGTCAAGCTGATCATCTTGGACAAGACTTTAGAGATGTAACACCCCATTTTTGTCCTAAATTTAAAATCCCTAATTGTGAGAATTTCCCAATTGGAAACCCTAGAATTTGGGGGAAAATCGGAAATTAACCTAATCTGATTTGGGGACCAAATTGAATAAATTAAGAGTTTGGTGGTTAAATTGTAAGGCGGGCAAAACTTGGGACCCTCCTTTTGTAATTTGCCCAATTGTCTAGGGCAAATACTCTTTGGCCTATTTCTGTGTTTTGCACCGTTTTTCCTCATTCTCAAAATATTAATAAAATATTACAAAGCTTTAGTAAACCCTTCCCCATTTGGTTCTGTCGAAGCTCCGATCAGGGGGCTAGGTTCGTCCGTTTAGCGTTTCGAGGTCATTAGTGGGACTCTCGTGGCCGTCCGATCAAAACCCGCTGTCGGGTATCTTCTTTGCCGTCTCCAATCGTCGGAAAGAGGCTTGAAAGCTTCGATCTCCGCTGCCGCCGCCGTCTTCTACGTGTGCCGCCGTCGTCCTTTGCGTGCGCGTCGTGACCGTCCGAGTTAGGGTGAGTTTTGGATCGAGTCTGTTGGGCTCCGGGGTTGTTGTCGCCGTCTTGTTGACTGTTGTCGGGTTGTGGCCGCCGTCATGTTGGTCGTGGCCGGTAAAGCTGTGGCCGTCGTTGGGTTCACGGGTTGCGCAGTGAGGGTTGGTGCGCCGTCGGGGAGGGGTGTGATGTTAGGGTTTTGTATTTGGATGATTTGGGGGCTGTTGGATCTGAACCGGCTGGTTGTATTGGTGAACCGGACGGCTGGGCTGAACCGAACCGGACTAGTGGGCTGATGCAACGATGACATCATCTGCTGATGCATTGCTGATGTAGGCTGACGTCAGCGATGACGTCATCACAGTCAATGATGACGTCATCGTTGACTTTTTGCGTTGACTTTTTCGGCTGAGCCTACTTTTATGTTTTTCGACGTTCCAGTTCCGTTGCCGCTGTCCGTTTCTTCAAAATCGGACCCGAAATGCCTTTTTGGATCAAGTTTTATTGTTAAGCTCAGATTTTTGTAAAGTGTTGCATCGGAGTTTGATTCGAATATTTTCTTGTGTTCAGGTGACGTGGATTCTGACCACGAGATTTTACCTCCTCCTCCGCCAGGCAGACCTCCGGTGGCACAATCTTCGAGATCTGCTAGTAAGTGTTCTGTTAAGCGTAAATATTCGTATGTGGCATAGTAGAAAGTCTTATATAGTGTTCTTGTTTTTAGGAGCTAATTCTATTCGACCTTCCGCTAGAGCTGAGCGTGGGAGACGTCACTATCGACGTTGACTTTTTAGCTGCCTAAGGTGTGTTCTCTGTCTGTGCTACATGTATGTGTTACCTGATTTCGTGATCTGTATGAGAAATATTCTGTGTTATCCTGTTTGATTGATTGAGAATATTTGGTATGTTATTCTGCTCTGTTATCTGATAAATATTGCATGACTCGATTGTATGTCATTCTGCTCGGTTATTTGATAAATAATGTATGACTCGGATGCTATGATCATGTTATGTAACACATATCGGAATCGGATTATTATGTACATGCGTCTTAGTTTTTAACAAGATTGCATTCGGACTCTGAAATCGGATTACATGTCATATCATTGGGTTGGGATATTGTACGGAGGAAGCTCAGCGACTTCATCCTTCGGGTTGAACTTCGCTTCGGATCAGTAGTTCCATCCTTCGGGATGAGTTCTGCTTCGGACATGGTGTTGAGGTGTAGAGTGGTTCAGGGGAACCTTACTCTTCGGACGGTGATGTAGTTGGGTGCATGTCATGTCATGATATCTGTATGCTCTGATTGAATACTTCGGAATATCTGTCAATTTGTTATATGTTGTTTGACTGTTGGTTTGACTTCTGTTATGCACTTTAGAGACACACCGAGCTTTATAGCTGACTCCCCCTTAGTATCTGTTTCAGATTCCAGACTTAGGTTTCGGTACTTGGAGGACCTCGCACGAACAGTATTTGATATTATTTTTCAGTATGTTTATTTTTAGACTTATATTTAATTATTTAAGAATTTCGGACTTGGTTGTAATTTGGACTTTGAACTTTTATTTTGGGATTGATGAACTTTTCGCATGCATTGTTTTACAACGGAATTTCAAAGGACTATTATAATTGAATAATAAATTTTCGACACGTATTCTTTCAAATGATCTTTCTTGGGAGGCAAGTTTTCTAAAATGACAATTATACTTTAAGTAAACTCTTAGGTTAAAAATAAGGGGTTACATTTAGTGGTATCAGAGCCTAGGTTACACCCCTCGGCCTGTGAGGCTCGATAAAAATTTGATTTTAAAGTTTAAAAAAAAAATGCATGCATAGTAAATGTTTTTTGGAAATTACGAGATTTTCAGATAAATGTCCGTATTTTAAAAAAAAAGTAAGATATGTTTTAATTAAAGTCTCCAAGTACCAATTTTGACTTTAGGACTCTTCTTTTGTAGATAGGCTACTATGCCACTCCGTAGGAGTACTAGAGCTACGATCGGCCGAGGTCGAGGCCGTGGACGAGGTCGTACCGCTGCTAATACGAGTGACGTTAATCCTCTTGAGCATTCGCCACCACATCAGGAGGACCCACAGCATGAGCAGGCTGAGGAGCAGCATGAGGTTCATACGAGTGGTCAACAGACCGATCACCCTGATCAGCAGACTCAGAGTGATGGTCCCCGTGCAGCCGGTAACAGTGAGACTGCTGGAGTTGATGTTGCTGCAGTACATTTGGAGCTACTTGAGTATCTTCGACAGGGTTCTAGGAGACCCATATCTGCCGAGTTTTTGTCTGCTGGTATGTCGATGTTTGATGGTAAGACGGCTGTAGATCCAGCTGACGCTGAGTATTGGTTGAAGAAATTGCAGCAGTTATTTGATGAGATGGACTACCCTGCCGACAGAAAATTAAGAGCTGTTGTATCTTTATTGAAGGGTGAAGCCCTGAACTGGTGGGAAGCTGAGAAGACCGTTATTTCTGCTAGTCGGATCACTTGGGATCATTTCCGTCAGGCTTTCCGAGACAGATATGTTGGGGCTGAGTATCTAGCCAAGTGTCGTGAGGACTTTATAAATCTGAAGCAAAATGATATGACTGTGAATCAGTATGAGATTGAGTTTCTGAGGCTGGTACAGTACGTCCCTGGGTTAGTTACTACCGAGGAAGAGAAGTGCAGCTGGTTTCTGAAGGGTCTGCGACCTTCGATTAAGACTGGTGTGTCTTTACATTTGGACAAAGAGTACAAAGCTATTACCTTACGAGCTAGGACTGCAGAACGCAATGAGGCAGAGTTGAGGCAAGCTGAGTCTCATGGTATGGATCGGGGTAAGAGGCAGTCGACCGCGGTAGTTCAGTATAGTCAAGGTAGCCAGACTAGGAAGAGGACAAGAGATGAGAGTGACTATCAGAGTTATTCCAGAGCCAGACCAGTGACCACTGCTGTTCCGACTTCTAGTGTTGGAGGATCGTCTAGCACGCGGGGGCCACCATTGTGTTCTTTCTGCAAGAAATGGCATTCTGGGGAGTGTAGGAGACAGTCCGGAGCTTGTTTTCGATGTGGGTCTTTTGATCATATTTTCAGAGATTGTCCGCATGCACCTCCATCAGCTCATATGACGACTCCGTCACATGCATCAGTACAGACTCCTGCTAGGGGTAGAGGTCGAGGTAGACCTGATTTTACAGTTTCTGCTGGTAGAGGTAGGCCAGCTCAGAGTGGAGGATCAGCTGGATCCGGGGTGAGGCAGCCAGGTTTGGTTTATGCTACCAGGAGATATGAGGATCGTGATGAGCCAGATGTTATTGCTGGTACATTTTCTATCCACTCTATTCCGTATTTTGCTTTATTAGATATTGGTTCTACTCATTCATATGTTGCGAGTTCGGTATCTGGGGGACTTGAAATTCCGGTTGAGAATACTGGGAACGATGTTTCCGTTTATAGTCCAATGGGTGATCATGTTAAGGTTACCAAAGTGTACAAGAATTGCCCTTTGGAGATTCAAGGGAAAATATTCTCCGCAGATTTGATGGAGTTACCTTTCAGAGAGTTCGACCTTATTCTCGGAATGGATTGGTTATCCGCTCATCGAGTCCGTTTGGATTGTGAAAAGAAAAGGGCGACTCTGAAAACCTCAGATGGGTGCGAGGTGATTATGGTTGGAGAGCGTAGAGGTTATATGACCAATGTTGTTTCGGCTCTCAAAGCAGAAAAGATGATTCGACATGGGGCTACTGCCTATCTTGCTTATATTCTTGACTCGAGGCAGTCAGATTCTGGATTGGATAAGATCCCGGTGGTTAGGGATTTTCCAGATGTTTTTCCGGAGGAATTGCCAGGGGTACCGCCAAAACGTGACGAGGTTGAGTTTGGCATAGATGTATATCCGGGTACAGCTCCTGTCTCTATGGCTCCTTACAGGATGGCTCCGAAAGAGCTTAAAGAATTGAAGATTCAATTGTAGGAATTGTTGGATAGGGGTTTCATCCGACCTAGTGTTTCTCCTTGGGGAGCCCCTGTTTTGTTTGTGAAGAAGAAGGACGGATCACTTCGGCTTTGTATTGATTATCGGAAGCTGAACAAGCTGACGATCAAGAACAGGTACCCACTTCCCCGTATTGATGACTTGTTCGACCAGTTCCGAGGAGCTACAGTATTTTCTAAGATAGACCTGAGATCGGGTTATTACCAACTCAAGGTTAAGGATTCTGATGTGTTCAAGACCGCTTTTCGGACTCGTTATGGTCATTACGAGTTTCTGGTGATGCCGTTTGGATTGACTAATGCCCCTGCAGCCTTTATGGATATGATGAACAGGGTGTTTCAACCCTATCTGGATCAGTTCGTGGTGGTTTTCATTGACGACATTCTGGTTTATTCTAAATCGGAGGCAGAACATGAGGAACATCTCCGGGTTATTCTACAGACTTTGCGTGAAAAGCAGTTGTATGCAAAGTTTAGTAAATGTGAATTCTGGTTGACCGAGGTTACCTTCTTGGGACACGTGGTTTCTGCTAATGGTATTCAGGTTGATCCAAAGAAGATTGAGGCTATTTTGGGTTGGAAGCAGCCCAAGAACGTTCCTGAGATTCGAAGCTTCTTGGGTTTAGCTGGTTACTATCGGAGGTTTGTGAAAGGTTTCTCGATTATTGCAGCTCCTCTGACTAAACTACTGAGGAAGGATATTCCTTTTGTCTGGACTGAGGCTCAGCAGACCAGTTTTGAGAAACTTAAGACCGTGTTGACTGAAGCACCGGTTCTGATTCAGCCTGAGCCTGGGAGGGCTTATACGGTATACAATGATGCCTCTCACACAGGATTAGGATGTGTTCTGATGCAGGAGGGGAAGGTAGTGGCCTATGCGTCTCGTCAGTTGAAAACACATGAGTGCAACTACCCCACCCATGATTTGGAGCTTGCTGCTGTGATCTTTGCTCTAAAAATCTGGAGACACTATCTCTACGGAGAGAAGTGCTATATCTTCACCGATCACAAAAGTTTAAAATACCTCCTTACACAGAAAGAGTTGAATCTGAGACAACGTCGTTGGTTGGAGCTTCTTAAGGATTATGACTGTGAGATAGAGTATCACTCGGGAAAGGCGAACGTGGTTGCCGACGCCTTGAGTCGTAATGCTATCTCAGATTTGAGGACCTTGTTTGCTCGGATGAGTTTGTTTGAGGATGGTAGTTTGATGGCAGAACTTCGGGTCATTCCTACGCTGATATCTGATATTCGTGCTGAGCAGCCTACGGATCCTTTTCTTATGCATCGTATCAGAGAGGTTTCTGAGGGTACATCTGTGGATTATACTATTGATCAGGATGGTGTTTTGTGTTTCCGAGGCCGGTACTGTATTCTGAGGAAATCTGGGTTGAAACAGGTTATTCTTCGTGAGGAACATGATAGCCCATACTCTATGCATCCTGGTGGTGATAAGATGTATAAAACCCTTCGTCAGAGGTATTGGTGGAAGGGTCTTAAGCGGGATGTTGTCGGGTTTGTGTCTAAGTGTATGACTTGTCAAAGAGTCAAGGCAGAGCATCAGCGTCCATCTGGGTTGCTTCAGCACATCGAGATTCCTCAGTGGAAGTGGGAGCGTGTGACTATGGATTTTGTCAGTGGTCTTCCGATGACTCCGTCCAAGAAGGACTCCGTCTGGGTTATAGTGGACCGTTTGACTAAGTCTGCTCATTTCATTCCGGTTCAAGTCAAACTATCCTTTGAACAAGTTGGCTCGGCTCTATATTTCTGAGATCGTTCGACTTCATGGGGTACCGCTATCGATTATTTCTGATCGTGATCCGAGGTTTACAGTGAAGTTCTGGAAGGCACTTCATTCTGCTTTGGGTACCCGGTTGAATTTCATTACATCTTATCATCCGCAGACTGACGGGCAGTCCGAGCGTGTGATTCAGATTCTTGAGGACATGTTGAGAGGTTGTGTTCTTGATTACAGTGGTAGTTGGGAGGATTTCTTGCCGCTCGCAGAGTTTGCATATAATAACAGCTACCAGACCAGTATCAAAATGGCACCGTATGAGGCTCTGTATGGGCGTAGGTGTAGGTCACCGATTGGGTGGACTGAACTTAATGAGCATAGATTGCTGGGACCGAACCTAGTTCGTGAGGCCGAGCAGACAGTCAGATTGATTCGAGATCGACTTAAGGTTGCTTTTGACAGACAGAAGTCTTATGCTGATTTGAGACGTCGAGATCTTGAGTTTGAGGTTGGTGATGAGGTTTTCCTGAAAGTATCTCCTTGGAGGAAGGTACTTCGGTTTGGTCGGAAGGGCAAGTTGAGTCCTCGTTATATTGGTCCTTATCGGATTCTTCGTCGGGTTGGACCTGTTGCTTATCAGCTCGAGTTACCACCAGAGCTTCAGCGTATTCATGATGTTTTCCATGTTTCTGTGTTGAGACGCTATCGTGCTGATCCGTCTCATGTTTTACCTGTAGAGGAGATTGAGATTCGTCCTGATTTGCGCTTTGAGGAGGAGCCTATCGAGATTCTTGCTCAGGATAAGAAAGTTCTCAGAAGGAAGACCATTAACATGGTCAAAGTCTTGTGGCGTGGTCGCAGTCATGATGAGGCTACTTGGGAGCCCAAAGCTGTCATCAAAGCTCAATATCCGCATTTGTTTGCTCCAGGTAAATTTCGAGGCCGAAATTTCTTTTTACGGGGGGAGAGTTGTAACACCCCATTTTTGCCCTAAATTTAAAATCCCTAATTGTGAGAATTTCCCAATTGGAAACCCTAGAATTTGGGGGAAAATCGGAAATTAACCTAATCTGATTTGGGGACCAAATTGAATAAATTAAGAGTTTGGTGGTTAAATTGTAAGGCGGGCAAAACTTGGGACCCTCCTTTTGTAATTTGCCCAATTGTCTAGGGCAAATACTCTTTGGCCTATTTCTGTGTTTTGCGCCGTTTTTCCTCATTCTCAAAATATTAATAAAATATTACAAAGCTTTAGTAAACCCTTCCCCGTTTGGTTCCGTCGAAGCTCCGATCAGGGGGCTAGGTTCGTCCGTTTAGCGTTTCGAGGTCATCAGTGGGACTCTCGTGGCCGTCCGATCAAAACCCGCTGTCGGGTATCTTCTTTTCCGTCTCCAATCGTCGGAAAGAGGCTTGAAAGCTTCGATCTCCGCTGCCGCCGCCGTCCTCTACGTGTGCCGCCGTCGTCCTTTGCGTGCGCGTCGAGACCGTCCGAGTTAGGGTGAGTTTTGGATCGAGTCTGTTGGGCTCCGGGGTTGTTGTCGCCGTCTTGTTGACCGTTGTCGGGTTGTGGCCGCCGTCGTGTTGGTCGTGGCCGGTAAAGCTGTGGCCGTCGTTGGGTTCACGGGTTGCGCAGTGAGGGTTGGTGCGCCGTCGGGGAGGGGTGTGATGTTAGGGTTTTGTATTTGGATGATTTGGGGGATGTTGGATCTGAACCGGCTGGTTGTATTGGTGAACCGGACGGCTGGGCTGAACCGAACCGGACCAGTGGGCTGATGCAACGATGACATCATCTGCTGATGCATTGCTGATGTAGGCTGACGTCAGCGATGACGTCATCACAGTCAATGATGACGTCATCGTTGAATTTTTGCGTTGACTTTTTCGGCTGAGCCTACTTTTATGTTTTTCGACGTTCCGGTTCCGTTGCCGCTGTCCGTTTCTTCAAAATCGGACCCGAAATGCCTTTTTGGATCAAGTTTTATTGTTAAGCTCAGATTTTTGTAAAGTGTTGCATCGGAGTTTGATTCGAATATTTTCTTGTGTTCAGGTGACGTGGATTCTGACCACGAGATTTTACCTCCTCCTCCGCCAGGCAGACCTCCGGTGGCACAGTCTTCGAGATCTGCTAGTAAGTGTTCTGTTAAGCGTAAATATTCGTATGTGGCATAGTAGAAAGTCTTATATAGTGTTCTTGTTTTTAGGAGCTGATTCTATTCGACCTTCCGCTAGAGCTGAGCGTGGGAGACGTCACTATCGACGTTGACTTTTTAGCTGCTTAAGGTGTGTTCTCTGTCTGTGCTACATGTATGTGTTACCTGATTTCGTGATCTGTATGAGAAATATTCTGTGTTATCCTGTTTGATTGATTGAGAATATTTGGTATGTTATTCTGCTCTGTTATCTGATAAATATTGCATGACTCGATTGTATGTCATTCTGCTCGGTTATTTGATAAATAATGTATGACTCGGATGCTATGATCATGTTATGTAACACATATCGGAATCGGATTATTATGTACATGCGTCTTAGTTTTTAACAAGATTGCATTCGGACTCTGAAATCGGATTACATGTCATATCATTGGGTTGGGATATTGTACGGAGGAAGCTCAGCGACTTCATCCTTCGGGTTGAACTTCGCTTAGGATCAGTAGTTCCATCCTTCGGGATGAGTTCTGCTTCGGACATGGTGTTGAGGTGCAGAGTGGTTCAGGGGAACCTTACTCTTCGGACGGTGATGTAGTTGGGTGCATGTCATGTCATGATATCTGTATGCTCTGATTGAATACTTCGGAACATCTGTCAATTTGTTATATGTTGTTTGACTGTTGGTTTGACTTCTGTTATGCACTTTAGAGACACACCGAGCTTTATAGCTGACTCCCCCTTAGTATCTGTTTCAGATTCCAGACTTAGGTTTCGGTACTTGGAGGACCTCGCACGAACAGTATTTGATATTATTTTTCAGTATGTTTATTTTTAGACTTATATTTAATTATTTAAGAATTTCGGACTTGGTTGTAATTTGGACTTTGAACTTTTATTTTGGGATTGATGAACTTTTCGCATGCATTGTTTTACAACGGAATTTCAAAAGACTATTATAATTGAATAATAAATTTTCGACACGTATTCTTTCAAATGATCTTTCTTGGGAGGCAAGTTTTCTAAAATGACAATTATACTTTAAGTAAACTCTTAAGTTAAAAATAAGGGGTTACAAGAGATATTTCGCAAGTCTAGAACGTCAACCGACTTACAACGAATTTTTGACTAAGATTTGAGCGTTTCTAGACCAACAATTCTTCTTACAAGTGAACCATCTATCTCTTAGCTTCTAACGCATCTTGAAATGCGTCAACCCGATATTGGAAGCTCAAGTTACGAGCAATTTACTGAAGACATCGCATGTAGGAATTTCTAATCGCAAATTATGAAGCCCATTGCGATGAATTCATGTAAAATTCGATCCAAAAGCAATTTATAATGCCTTGGACGAATTTAAAAGCCCAATAAGGAGATTTATGGTCTTTATTTTATTTTTTATGTCATTTAAATAATTAAAAATTAATGAGACTAATTATATACTCCTCCATAATGAATTAATAACTCGATTATGTAAAATAAAAGATGTGTTGATGATTATCGACTGATGCTTGTCGAATAGTGATGTACTTTAGAGCAAGTATACTCGTCGAATCAATTAATAAAGTGATGAGTGGAGTGTCGAACCCACGGAGATTGGATCGATAACTACGAAGTTATCGAACTAAAGAATGTGTTTACAAGTAATGGTGATTTTTTATTTAATTAAAACTAAATATAGCTTAAGACGAACATATGCGGTAAGTAACAAATAATTATGGAAAGCTGGGATTATTGCTAAGGATATATGCTTGATTACTTACTAAAAGACCTCTCTCGATAGTTTTTACAATAACTACGCATGAAGTACAATGAACAAAATAGATAAAGAGAAAACGACTATAGCATTATAATAAAGTAATCAAAACATAAAATCCTAGGAAGTAATAATCTCAACTAAAGTATTTAGCTCATGTCTGAGCCCAACTGTTGCTGCAAGTGTTTTACTACATCAACCTCTTTCGATGGCGTTTGCCATGAGGAGATTTCTCTAGCTTCCACATCGGTGGTTATCCGCAAGCTTCAAACCAAGATCATTTTCTATAATCGCGCTCTCTTGAAGTAGCGTCCAAGTCTCTCTTATATAGGTGGTGAAATTAGGATTTAAGAACCCTAAAGTGCGCGCAGCTTCATTAAAGAAAGCCATTGATTTCCCACTAATTTAATGTTCCGCATCTGGGAGAAAGTCCACGTGGGTAAAAGTAGATTCATATCTAACTCTTTATGCCTCGTCAACTCAAGCCATGAGATCTGCTACTCTTCCGCTCTAACACTCATTCAACATCATGTACATGCACCACAAAACACCATCTTTCTCATAAAAATCACCAATATATATAACATTAAAGCGTAGGCGGTGTAACTCCCTATCTATATGCAATTATGTATAATCTAACCTAAATGAAGTTTATATAAGCTTGAAAACATGCAAAAGACAAAGTAAAAAGGGCATACAAAATAGATCATTTACACACTCGTCAGCGATAATAGGGTGATCCATGGGATCACGTTACTTGTATGTAAAGTATGCATTTGATTGGTTGAGTCACCTTGATTGATGGGATCCGAATACCCAATGAGAGTATTGCAACACAATGGTCAAAGATGTCGAATGTACGTTCCTGACGCTGTGTGGCACCGGGTCTCATTCGAAGATACTCGAGGGGGGATTCTAAGCATAAACTGCACGTTCCCAATGGTGTGTGGCCCCTGGTCTCACTCAAGTATTTTAGAGTTTAAAGCGTACGCTCCTAATGTTGTGTGGCCCCGGGTCTCGCTTAGAGTGTACGTTCCTGATGTTGTGTGGCCCCGAGTCTTGCTCAAAGTGTACGTTCCTGATGTTGTGTAGTCGTGAGTCTCACTCTAGGTTTGTGGTTCAACTTTGTGTGCTTTAGCCTTGATGATCTGATGAGATCTCGGGTATGGTTGGGCCTTGTGCACCATGTATAATAGCTTATGGATGTATTATCCTCGATGGGCTAAGTGGTTTGGAGTATTTTGAAGCCTTGTAAATCATGTAAGACTTCTTATAGATTTAAGGATGCATTGAGACAAGTGATCTAAGAACTCTAGGTAGTTTAGGCTAGATGATAACTCATAGATAGTGTAGCCTTATCTTTTCTCTCTAAACTATATTTATCTTGTATGCTTATTTTATAATAATCATGAATTGTGGTATAGTATAAATGTACCATTGAGCTTTTTAAGCTCGGCGATCAAAATCGTTGTTTCCGTTTGTAGGTTAGTAGGTTGATCAGGGTTGAGGAGCACATCGAGAAGAGATTTCCTGGCACCGCATCGCTTTAGAGTATAGTACTTGATGTTTAGTTTTGGGCTATTTTATTCATAGGACCTTACAGTGGTTGAGTCTTTAAAATCTATTTGAAATATTATTTTGATTTACGGTGTTTTAAACTTGGAGCTCATGTTTGATAAACATATTTATAACACTTATTGATTTACATGGAATTATGGATGATTTGATGTTTTAAATGTGAGCTAAAGTTATGGTTTTAAATCGGAAAATTGGTGGGTTGATTTGGGTGACCCGAATGTAGCGCTTCGAATCCGCAACAAGATCGGGGTGTTAAAACTTATCTCACATTATATTTTCTTTCTATTTTGATTCAATTTCTAATCTTATTTATTCCTTAAGTTTTTTCTTTTTATTATTGTTTAAACTTGTTTTGAATATCCAGAGTTCACTAAGATTGTGGTTCACCCCTTAAAGAGTCTAGAGCCTTTAGGGTATTTCAAAACTTGAGGGTTCTAACTTTTCTGCTGCCATACGAGTCTCGTGTCAATATTGATAATATGATATCAATATTCGCTTAAGATAATTGGTCAAAAAATGATAAATTGATGAAATTGATTTGTGGTAAGTTGACACCTAATCACCTCTAATTGGATGGAAAATTGTTGCATGTACGTTGTTGTGCACATATTTTGAATTTGATAGTTAAGGATGGTTTGGAAATTATTTAGAACTTTATTAAGAATGTTCTTGATAGTGTTACGTTCTGGATTTCTACCCCTAAGAGAATTGAAATTTTTCAAGAAATTGCTTGTCAATTAAACATTCTTGTGACAACAAGGATAGCCTTGAATTATAGTATTGGGTGGAATTTAACTTATCATATGCTTAATGTTGCTCTTTCATACAAAGAAATTTTTAAGTGTTTGAAGAAAAGATATAATCTCTTTTTTTTTTAATATTTTCCATTAGATGAATAATGGGAAATTGCTCAAATCATTTTTGATAAATTAAAAATCTTTTATGATGCCATTGAGTTCTTTTATGGGATTGATTATGCTACTATTAATCTCTTTTTCCTAACATCTGTGACATTAGGGTGAGATTGAGGCAATGGGTTACTTCTAATTTTTCTTATGTTAGAGACATGAGAATAAAAATGATTCAAAATTTTGACAAATATTAAATTGATGTTAACCTTATCTTGAGCATAGCAACTGTATTTGACTCTAGGTACAAGTTCAAGGTGTTGCAATATTATCTTCCACTTCTACATGATGAAGTAATGACAAAGGTTGAGATAGCAAGAACTAAAACAACTTTTTATCGATTAGTTGTTGAATACTAGTAAAGATTTTGAGAATGTCACTCAATCATCTCTTGCACTTCTTTGAGGAGATGGTGAAATAACAAGCTTTGATGATGTTGTTACTGCCAGGAACTTTCTTTTAAAATGTTGGGGTTGAATTTGATCATTATTCGGAAGAACGTTTGTTGCCGAGAAAAGGTGACTTTGGTTTGCTTGCATAGTGAAAATTTTGCCTTAAATATCCTATATTGTGATTGATAGCTAGAGATATTTTTTGCAATTCCTATTTAAATTATAGGTTCAAAATCAACTTTTAGTACCGATGGCAGAGTTATAAGTAATTCTCATAACAATATAAACAATGATACAATAGAAGTATTGATGTGCACAAAAAGTTGGCTAGAAATTGAATTGAAAAGTATTGAATATATAAAATGTTTCTTTTAATTTGATATAGTTAATAGTTATATATTAAATGTTTTAATGCTTTGTGCTTTTAGATTATGAACCAGTCAATGATTTGTTATTCTGGAACATTATTAGAGATATGGTTGCGCATGCACTTCAGGTAAGTTTTCAATATTTTACTTTTTAATTTCTACTTAATTCGTGTATTATTGATGCATATGAATCTATGATATTTAATTGTATTATTTGATGTAATATGGTATTTACTTTTCACATTATAGGTCGACAACAAGAAGGATCAAAACAAGTCTACAAGAGCATCATCAAGTATAAAATTAGATTGTTTTGATTACAAAAGTGTTTGTAATATTGTAGATTTAATGTTAAGTATTTGTGTAAAACCCTTAATTTGACTTAACTTGATTTTGATATAACAAATACTTTTAACGACTATTTTGCAAAGTAAATAATTTTTTTAAGTTCTCAAAAAGCTCAAAATTTGACAAGTAAAAATTTAACCCAAAGTGTTTTAAGGTTTAAAAATAACCCCCATGAATTTTTCTGAATATTATCAAGCTAAACTTGTAAATTTTGCCTAGGCGTTTCGATATGGCTTAGGACTATTTCAGAACGTTTTGCTACTGGAATTTTCATATCGAATAGGTCTCGAAATGAATTTAACATGTTTCGATACGACCTTCATCTGGGAAAGTCAAACTTTGACTTTGTTTCGAAACTACAGTTAACTGTTTCGATATGGGGGTTAGAATTTTTCAAATTTGGGCATTTAATGTTTTCGATCGTTGCTTGTCAGAAACCAAATTTTTTAAAGTTAATTACTCGTTTTGATACGACCTAGCTTGGTCTTGAAACATTTCGCTACTTGAATTTTATGAGCTCAATTGTTTCGATACTAGTATCGAAACACCCCCTATCATTTCGAAACGCCTTCGAACGTTTCGATACAACCTCTTTAATGCGTATAACGACTCTTTCTATTTTAGTTGAGTTTCGAAACAAGTAGGTACCATTTCGATACAAGCAGTTGCAGAACTGCATTTATGGTGGGAAGATGAAGTCTCAACGGCTATATTTATGATGTCAACCACCCAAACGGCTAAAAATCAATGCAAATGTACAAAATGAAGTATTTTAAGCACCAATAACAACTATTGAACATCAAAGCAATATACAAGCAATCATTCCAAACCCTTGTGCTCAAATTTCATATCTTGTACCCCTATTTGTAATCCTTTATTGTAAACCTTTCATTCTCAAATTGGGTGTGTGGTTGAGTGTATTTTAGGCATATTTGTCTATTGAGAGATATATTTTATTGCCTTATAATTCTTTGTTCTTGTGAGGGTTTCAAGATCAATCTTTGGGTAGAAATATTGATTTTGTAAAAGGTTTCCTCCTAAGCCTAGAAAACGGGAAGATTTCATAATAAAATTTGTTGAAAATCCTTAGTGGTGACTAAGGTAGTGGATGTAGAGCTTGTTCTAAGCTTGAACCACTATAAATCCTCTTATCTTGATTTTTCAATTTTCTAATTTCATCTCACAACTTTTAAAATTCCAATTCACCCCCTCTTGGCATTTTCCATTCGATCAATCCACTAAACAATTGGTATCAGAGCTAGACTCTTTAAAGGCTTCCCATCCTCAAGAGAATATCCTAGAAGAGTGTGATCATCTACTTCAACCATTGCCATGGCTTCTACCTCTGGCCCTTACCCCTACGAAGCTCAATCCACCACCAAGCCACCTTATTTCAATGGGGATAATTATCCCTATTGGAAGAATAGAATGAAGCTATTCATCAAGTCCAATGATTACTTGGTGTGGGATGTTGTGGAAGATGGCCCAACAATCTCTTTGAAGATGACCGATGAAGGAAGGCTTGTGCCAAAGACCAAGCATGAGATGACAGATGAAGAAAGAAGAAAGCTTCAAATCAATGACAAGACTCTTCATTTGATCTTTTATGCACTTGGTTCGGACATCTACTCAAAGATGTCTTCATGCACAAGTGCGAATGAGGTGTGAGATAAGCTAGAGATCATGTAAGAGGGCAACAACGATTTGAAGGAGACCAAGATTAGACTCCTCAATCTTAGCTACAAGAATTTCAAGATGGAGTCAGATGAGACTGTCTCTAAAATGTTCGATCGATTCTCGGTAATAGTAAATGGTCTCAAAGGATTCGGAGAGGAGATTTCCGAAGACAAGCTTGTCTAGAAGTTATTGTATTATCTTCGTGAATCATGGGATGGGAAGAGAACGACCATCACCGAAGCCAAAAACTTGAAGGTGTTGAAGCTCAATGAGCAAGTTGGCTCTCTCCTCACACATAAGATTATGAAGCAAGGGAGAGAAGAAGAGAAGAAAAGAGAATGGAAAAACAAGAAGTAGAAAAGAAAAGGCAAGGAATTGCTCTCAAGGCCTCTCTACCTCAAGAGGAGGGCAATTCAAGTGAAGATGATGAATTTGAGGAATTGGCTATGATAGCCAAGAGATTCTCAAGGTTTATGAAATCCAACCGAGGGAGAAAGTTCCAAAGAAAGAAGGATTTCAAGAACAAGAGCAAGGAAGAAGAAAATGATCAAATAATATGCTATGAGTGCAAAAAGCCCGAGCATATTAGATCGGATTGCCCTCAACTCAAGAGGAGGGGATTCGACAAGAAAAAGAGCAAGAGGGTCAACATTGCCACTTGGAGTGATGAGGAGTCATCATCCGACGAAGAGCATAAAGTGGCCAATCTTTACCTCATGGCTATTGACGATGATCCTAAGGGGGAGCATTGCTACAAGGCCAAAGTTTCAAGTCAAAACTCATAGTACCTTGATAGTGGATGCTCAAGACACATGACCAGTGACATGAGTAGATTCATGGAACTCAAGCCAAAGAGTGGTGGAGTAGTAACTTTCGGTGACAACTCCAAATGCCACATTGAAGGAATTGGCTCCATTAGTAATCACTCTTCTATTCTTATTGAAAATGTGTTATATGTCAACGGTCTTAAGCATAATTTATTGAGCATTAGTCAATTATGTGATAAAGGGTTTAATGTCCTTTTTTATGTTAATGGTTGTAAAATAGTGGACATTAAAACAAATAAGATAATGCTCATAGGTCATCGCATAAGAAATATCTATATGGTGCATTTAGATGACATTCATACATCCCATGCATGTTTGGTTGCTCATGATGAAAATGATGGATGGTTGTGGCATAGGAAACTAGGACATGCTAGCACTAGTGTTTTAGAGAAATTAGTTTCCCAAAATCTAGTAAGAGGTTTGTCCAAGCTTAAATTCTCATTAGATAAAATTTGTGATGCATGTGCTAAGGGCAAACAAAAACGTGTTTCATTTAAACCTATTAATGATATCTCAACAAGTAGAACATTACAACTAATCCATATGGATCTATTTGGGTCTATTATGAAAACTAGCTTGGGTGGAAAATCATATGCATAGGGATGGGCACGGGTCGGGTTTTTGGCCCACCCGAACCCGACCCGAAAATAATAATCCTAAAACTGGACTCGACCCAATTCTTTAAAAAACCCGACCCGACCCAAAAATAAATATTCTAAACCTGACCCGACCCGACCCGATTTATAGAAAACAATAATTTTAGGGACCTAATTGTAAAAAATAATTTTAAGAGACATAATTATAAAAAATAATAAATTTAAGGACTAAATTGTAAATAAAAAACTAATTTTAAGGACCAAATTATTAAAAAAAATATATAAAGAAGGGGTATTATTACAAATATCTCTAAAAAATTTAGGGAAAAATTACACTATTAGTCTCGGGTCGGGTTGAATTTTTTCACCCTAAAACTCGAACCCGACCCGACCTCACCATACACAAAAACCCGACTTGACCCGAACCCAATATTTTCATAAAAATACCCGACCTGACCCGATCAGGCCGGGTCGGCTCAGAACCCGTCGGGCCCGGGTGAAATGCCCAACCCTACATATGCATTTGTTCTTGTTGATGACTATTCTAGATACAATAGGGTTCTATTTTTAAGCACTAAGGATGAGGCTTTGGAAAAATTCATCACGTTTTCAAAAATAACTCAAAATGACATGGTCAAAATATTTCCCACATTAGAAGTGACCAGGGAACCGAATTTCAAAATCTAGGTTTTGAAGATTTTTGTAATTCTAATGGGATTAGCCATGATTTTTTCGGCACCTCGCACTCCTCAACAAAATGGGGTAGTTGAGAGGAAAAAACGAACTTTAGAAGAAATGGATAGGATAATGCTTTGTGAAAACAATTTACCTAAATATTTTTGGGCGAAAGCCACTAATACCACTTGCTACATTATAAATTGAGTAATAATTAGGTCGTTTTTAAAGAAAACACCTTATGAGATTTTAAAATCTAAAAATCCTAACATTAACTACTTTCACCCTTTTGATTGCAAGTGTTTTGTTTTTAAACAATGTAAAAGATAATTTAGGTAAATTTGATGCAAAAAGTGACGGAGCTAAGTTTCTAGGTTATTCTTTAAGCTCTAAAGCCTATCAAGTTTTTAACAAGAGAACCTTAGTTGTAGAAGAGTCAATACATGTGGTTTTCGATGATAACCTCCTTCCGAGGAAGGATTATTGTGATGATGATGATGTAGGAATCATTGAAGCCAATGATGGTGGTCAATCATCAAAGGTCGATGAGGTTCCAACCAAAGAGGAAGAAGCGCAAGAACTACCCCTAGAAGCTTTTCAAGACATGGCTCTTGAGGAAAAGGAAATAAGCTACCCAAGGGAGTTCAACTATGTCAAAGGTGGTGAAATCTTGGGTGATCAATCCAAGGGGATAACCACTCGACACTCTCTCAAACTTTTTAATAATGTTGCATTTATTTCATGCATTGAGCCTAAGAATATAAAAGAAGCATTAAATGATGATTTTTGGATATTGGTCATGCAAGAAGAATTAAATCAATTTGAGAGAAGTGATGTATGAACATTAGTTGATAGGCCTAGAAATAAATCTACTATAGGGACAAAATGGATTTTTAGAAACAAACTAGATGAGAGTGGTAACGTAGTGAGGAACAAGGCTAGGCTTGTTTCTCAAGGTTACACTCAAGAAGAGGGAATTGATTTTGATGAAACCTATGCACTCGTAGCTAGAATAGAGCTAGAATAGAAGCAATTAGGATGCTACTTGCATTTGCATGTTACAATGATTTCAAGCTTTTTCAAATGGATGTCAAAAGTACATTTTAAATGGTTTTATAAATGAAGAAGTGTATGTGGAACAACCACTGGGTTTTGAAGATCCAAAATTTCCAAACCATGTTTTTAAATTAACAAAAGCTCTATATGGTTTAAAACAAGCTCCAAGAACTTGGTATGAAAGGCTTTCAAATTTTCTTATTGAAAAAGGGTTTGAAAAATGAAAGGTGGACACAACACTATTCATTGAAAGAAATGGCAAAGATATATTAGTAGTGCAAATATATGTTGATGATATTATTTTTGGATCTACTAATGAACTTCTTTGTCAAGATTTTTCTAAGTTAATGCAAGGTGAATTTGAGATGAGCATGATGGAGGAGCTCTCATTCTTCTTGGGACTCCAAATCAAACAAATGAAGGATGACGTCTTCATAAATCAAGCTAAGTACATAAAGGACAAGCTCAATAAGTTTGGCTTGTAGCATGTAAAGCCTCAAGCTACACCAATGAGCTCATCCATGAAGCTTGACAAAGATGAAGGAGATAAGTGTGTCGATTCCAAACTTTACCGTTCTATGATTGGATCATTGCTTTACCTTACCGCAAGTAGACCAAATATTATGTTTAGTGTTTGCTTGTGTGCTAGGTTTTAAGCTAGTCGTAGAGAATCACACCTTATAGTCGTTAAGAGAATTTTTAGGTACCTTAGAGATACCCCTTATTTAGGCCTTTGGTACCATAGAGATTCCATCTTTAACCTTCATGATTTTTCGGATGTGGATTATGGGGGTTGTAAAATAGATAGAAAGAGTACCTCTGGAACATGTCAATTCCTAGGTAGAATGCTCTGTAACCCCCTTAGCCCGGCCTAAACGGTCGACCCGAACTACGAAGATTACACGGGGAAAACCAAAGTCAACCCGAAAGTCAACCTTGATTAACGACCTTTTTTTTCTTTTTAACCTTGTCTAAATGCATATTAATCCTAGGTGTACTCTTGAGATAAGCATACTCAAAAATCACAGCAATCGGAAAACAATAAGGGACTCAATTGCACAACATACGAATTTAGGGACCAATTTGTAAATTCTAGAAATTTAGAGAACTTTACCAATTTTTAAGTTACCATTATGAAATTAGTCACGTTTCATGCTTCTCTGTCAAATTTCATCTCAAACGGACATCTCAAACTCAATCAATTGCATATACAAAAATTAGGACTGAAACGTAAAGCATTTAACAAAGCCATTAAATAATCATGCATCACAATGCATCAAACCACATTTATCAATGTTCAAATCAAGGATCTCTTACCTTGAGCATCCTTCAACACATGGCTTACAAAACCAGCATTAAACATGCTAAAATATGCTTTCAAAACAGAATTTAAACATGCAAAATAAACACATTGCATTCAACCATCTCATGGTTCATCAAAAAGAGAGTTTCTCCGATAACTTACTCTTGAGCTTAGCTAAGTTGTTTAGACTTAAACTAAGCTCCCATAACCTTCAAACATTGGTTTCAAAGCTGAAAACCAAACTTCACTCACCGATTCCGTTTCGCAAGCTTGCCGAAACGCCGATCAAGCCTCCAGATCAACACCACAAGGATCCGAAGATGTCTCCCATGTTTTAAACACATAAAAGTAGAGGATTAATGCATCATCATGTATTAAAATCTTCAGCCAAAACACCTAAACTCGCTGCTCTCATCAAAACTCACATTTCGGCTACCAAACACAACCGAAATCACATCCAAACACCCCTACAACATTACCCAGCCAAGATCCATCACTTCCAATCATTCTTACACATCAATTAACATCCAAAAAGAACCTAATCACGTCCTTATACCTCCAACTATACCAGAACATCAAAATCACCCCAAAACCACCATTTTCTCAAGTAAAAACTTAAGAAAATCAACCTATTCGGGATTGCATTGATTAAACCTCAATTACACATCATTTAGACATCCAAAATACATCAAAAAGACATCTCAAAACAGAGTCCAATCATCTATTACGAATTTCTTCAAAATTAAATTCAAATCTTGCATTTTAAGCCAAAATCAAGATCACAACATTAAAACCTTTAATAAAACTCAATTTAAGGATTGAGAACTTGGGAATTTCAGTAAAGAACTGAGTATTTAGAGGAGAAGGACATTCATACCTCTAAATGTGGATTTCTCCTTGTTTAGAGACAAAATCCTTGAAAATTCAATAAGCAAATGATGAGGATTTGGTGTAAAAATGATTAGGAATCATTTAGGGATTGAAATCTCAACTTTAGGTGTGAAAATTAAAGGAGAAGTTGCTGTGGAAATGTGTTTGGCTGAGGGAATTTTGAGAGAAAATGAAATGGGAAAATTTTGGTAAAAGTTAGTTATGAAACCAAAATGTGACTTTTCCCTCTTTTCTTTTTATTAATTAACATTAAATGAGTCTTTAAAATTTAAGAAAAATCTGGAGAAACCCTCCCTTGGGTAAATTAGCTCCTTAAAGATTCAAAGTTTCAATCCTTTTAAAACAGTCACCAACTTTTCAAAAATTACATTTTAGTCACTAACTTGAAATGTCATATTTCCAAACCCCATTTTGTAAAATTGATTTCACCACTCTCTTATATATAATAAAAGAGGATTTTTAGATATTTTTCCATATTTTTAATGCATCCCGAACTAAGCTTTCCCTAAAAACCACCTTTTATATTCGAACCGTAATTTAAACCGATCCGGCTCAGACCCTAAACTTCCAAGCCCAAAATTGGGGTGTTACAACTCTCCACCCCTTAAGAAATTTCGTCCTTGAAATTTACCTGGAGGAAAAAGGTACGGAAACTGCTTCAACATGTCATCCTTTCGTTCCCACGTGGCTTCCTCTGCACCACGATGCTTCCACAACACCTTTACCAACTCAATGGTCTTGCCTCGAAGAACTTTACTGTCCGAATCCAGAATCTCCACTGGTTCCTCATCATAGGTCAAATTCGGATTCAACTCCACTTCCTCCACATGAAACACATCATGAATCTTTTCTAACTCTTGCAGTAACCTCAACTTGTACGCAACAGGACCCACACGCTCAATCACCTCGTATGGTCCAATGTATCTAGGGCTCAACTTACCCTTTCGGCCAAACCTCATCACCTTTTTCCAAGGTAAAACTTTCAAAAATACACGGTCACCCACCGCATACTCAATCTCCTTACGCTTCAAATCTGCGTAAGACTTTTGCCGATCAGAAGCTACCTTCAATCGCTCACAAATGAGCTTCACCTTCTCGGTGGTTCCTTTCAACAAAGCTGGCATCGAAACCAACTTCTGACCTGTTTCAGCCCAACAAAGAGGAGTCCGACACTTCCTCCCGTACAAAGCTGCATAAGGTGCCATTTGAATACTTGCCTGATAACTATTATTATAGGCAAACTCCACCAAAGGCAAATGTTTCTCCCAAGAACCCTGAAACTCAATCACACAGCACCTCAACATATCCTCCAACACCTGAATAACACGCTCAGACTGTCCATCCGACTGCGGATGATAAGATGTACTGAAATTCAACCGTGTACCCAAAGCCTGATGCAAACACTGCCAGAAACGCGATGTAAACCTCGGATCTCTATCCGATACAATCGACTTTGGCACACCATGCAGCCGCACAATCTCAGCAATGTACAGCTCCGCAAGCTTATCCAAACTGTACGTAGTATGCACAGGCAAGAAATGCGCACACTTCGTCAAGCGATCCACAATCACCCACACCGAATTCTTCTTCGATGGCGAAAAAGGCAAACCAGACACGAAGTCCATGGTAATCCTTTCCCACTTCCACTCAGGAATCCTCAACGGTTGCAACAACCCTGAAGGAAACTGATGCTCAACCTTAACTCTCTAACATACCATGCACTTGCTTACAAACTCAGCAACAACTTTCTTTAAACCCACCCAATAGTACTCATCAAGAAGATCACGATACATCTTAGTACTACCAGGGTGCATAGCAAAAGGACTACTATGAGCTTCAGTCAGAATAGCACGCCTCAAATCAGTATCATTGGGCACTACTATCCGACTCCTAAAGCATAAAACTCCATCATCATTAAAGCAGAAATCCGATGGCCTATCCTCTGCAATATCCTGAACATGTGGCACCAAGGAATCATCCAACAACTGTTTTTCCTTAATCAACTGAACCAAGGATGGTTTCACTTGCAACTCAGCCACAAGACCACCATCACGCGAAATGCTCAAACTGGCAAACATAGCCCTCAACTCCACAGCTACCTTCCTACTCAAGGCATCCGTTACAACATTAGCTCTACCCGGATGGTACTCGATAGTCAAATCGTAATCCTTAAGCAACTCCACCCAACGTCGTTGCCTAAGATTCAACTCTTTCTGAGACATCAGATACTTCAAACTCTTGTGGTCCCTGTACACAGTACACTTCTCACCATACAAGTAATGTCTCCAAATTTTCAAAGCAAAAACCACCGCAGCTAACTCAATGTCATGCGTAGGATAATTGCGCTCATGCACCTTTAACTGACGCGATGCATAAGCCACCACCCTACCCTCTTGCATCAACACACATCCCAAACCAACGTAGGACGCATCACTATACACCACAAACTCTTTCCCTAATTCAGGTTGAACCAAGATAGGAGCTTGCGTTAAAGCTGCCTTAAGCTTCTCAAAAGCCTGCTGTCTCGCTTCCGTCCACTCATACTTAACATCCTTCTGCAACAACTTCGTCAAAGGTGCAGCAATCTTTGAAAACCCATCCACGAACCTCCGATAGTACCCCGCCAAACCAAGGAAACTACGGACTTCATGAACAGACTTAGAAGGCTTCCAATTCATCACTGCCTCAATCTTTTGAGGATCAACACGTATTCCTTCAGTAGAGACCACATGACCAAGAAACACAACTTCTCTAAGCCAGAACTCACACTTGCTCAGCTTGGCATAAAGCTAATTCTCCAACAAAGCCTGCAACACAATTCTCAAATGCCTCTCATGCTCCTCCTCGGTACGAGAGTACACGAGAATATCATCAATGAACACCACAACAAATTTATCCAAGTATTCATGGAACACTCTATTCATCATGTCCATGAAAGCTGCAGGAGCATTCGTCAAACCAAACGGCATCACAAGAAACTCATAATGCTCATACCTCGTTCTGAAGGCTGTCTTTGGCACATCCACATCCTTCACCTTCAGCTGATAATACCCTGACCTTAAGTCAATTTTAGAGAACACAGCTGCTCCCCGAAATTGATCAAAAAGATCATCAATTCTCGGCAATGGATACCGATTCTTGATAGTCAACTTGTTAAGCTGGCGGTAATCAATGCACATTCTCATAGTGCCATCCTTTTTCTTCACAAACAAGACCGGTGCACCCCAAGGTGACACACTCGGCCGAATGAAACCACGATCAAGCAACTCCTGAAGTTGCGTCTTCAGCTCTTTCAACTCTTTAGGTGCCATTCGGTAAGGAGTAATGGACACTGGAGTTGTGTTTCCATACAGCTCAATCCCAAACTCCACTTCGCGATTAGGAGGCAATCCAGGCAACTCTTCCGGAAACACACCAGGAAACTCTCGCACAGTCCTGATATCTTGCACTCGTAACTCCTTAGAGCTAGGATTCATCACAAAGGCTAGGTAAGCTTCACAATCTTGCCTCAGCATCCGGCTCCCTTCCAATGTAGACACCACATTGGCAAGAAACTTCACATTCTCACCAACCACCACTACCTCATAATCATCCGCAAGCTTCAACGAAACTCGCTTATTCTCAAAATCCACTACAGCTTGATGCTCAACAAGCCAATCCATACCAAGGATTACATCAAAACCATAGAAAGGCAATTCCATAAGATCAACATGAAAAACATGGTCTTGCACAACCAAGGGACATCTTCTATAAAGCTTTCGAGTCACAACACTCTCACCAAAAGAACTAGTTACACGCATACCAACATCCAAAGACTCAACAGGCAAACCAAGCAATATGTATGAGTGTGTAGATCCAGAATCAATCAAGGAAAGTAATGACAAGGATTGCAAAGTGAAAGTACCTGCGATCACATCCGTGTCATTCCTCCCTTCCCTATGAGCATACACTCTGGCCTGGCCACCACCCTCAGGCTGAACAGCTACCACATGAGCCACATTCCTTCCACCATCCTCCCTGCGCTGGAAGTTACCACGGCCACGCCCACGACCTCTTTGTGGTGAAACAACTCCAGGAGCACGTCCCTGACCACCACCGGCCAACAGAGGACACTCCCTCCTCATGTGATCCGCCGAACCACAGTTCCAACACGAATTACCGGTCACCACAATAGGAGCATGTACCTCCCTCACTGCTCGAGGACAATCACGCCTCAGATGACCACGCGATCCACATGCCCAACATGTGTTCTGATCAGCTCTCACCCTGTCTCCCTGAACAGGCGCACCTTGCCCTCCACCACCACGCCTAGCTGAAGACTGATACTTCCGATCACGTCCTCTCTTGTTCTGTCCGCCACCGGAACTATACTCAGCAGCTCGCTTGCACGCACTAGGACCAGCTCCTCTAGAAGATAAACTCAAATTCAACTCAATATCTTTCGCTCTACCAACCAGCACATCAAAGTCAGTGTACTCAGCAACAAGCATATAGGTCTTCACTTCCGTCACCAAACCATAACGGAAACGTTCACACCTCTCACGCTAATCAGGGATAAGCTCAAGTGCATACTGACTGAGTCGGACAAACTGAACCTCGTACTCAGCCACTGACATGCTCCCTTGAGTAAGAGACATGAATTCCCTTTTCTTTTCATCCAAGTACCACACACCCAGATACCTCCTCTTGAACGCGTTCAGAAAGAACGTCCAAGTCACATCAGCATCCTCCATTCTGGAGATAGCGGTTGTCCACCAGGTATACGCATCGTCATGCAACAATGATATTACACAACCCAGCTTCTGCACTTCATTGCAGTTCATTTGTCCCAAAATTCTCTTGGTACTTTCCAGCCAATACTCGGAACCCTCAGCAGACAAACCCCTGAACTCAGTCCCTCCCAGACCGCGCAAGCGTTCCAGAGGTAGTCTAGCATTAGCATATCCCTGATGCCAGCACCATGAGCTCTAGCTACCGCCGCCTGAAAGGCTCCAGCAATAGCCTGAATCAGCACTATCATGTCAGGAGCAGCTTGCCCCTGCCCGGCTTTAGGTCCAGCGACCCCAGCACCAGCTCCCTCACCCCTAGCACCACCACCACCGGGTGGAGGAGGTAAATCCACTACATTTTCAGCATTCTCTTCGTTCTCATTTTGAGCCATAGCTCGCGTATTAATCCTCGTCTCTCTACGTGGTCCCATTCACTATACAATGCAATCACAAATGCAATAAACATAGTCAGGCTCAGAAAGGTAAGCAATCCAAGTACTCAAGCTCGTTTCCAATTAAAACAAATCATTTCATTAGCTTTGATATGACAATGGGTCCCTCTAACATGCTTCACCACAGCATACACCACAGTTGCAACATTCTTACAATTCATACTTCATACTTTCACTCAACAAGTATACAAGCAATCATACACATATCACCCACATAACCATTCCCAAATACTCGAGAACTCAGCTCTGATACCACCAAATGTAATCCCCTTAGCCCAGCCTAGACGGTCGACCCGAACTACGAAGATTACACGGGGAAAACCAAAGTCAACCCGAAAGTCAACCTTGATTAACGACCTTTTTTTTCTTTTAAACCTTGTCTAAATGCATATTAATCCTTGGTGTACTCTTGAGATAAGCATACTCAAAAATCACAGCAATCGGAAAACAATAAGGGACTCAATTGCACAACATACGAATTTAGGAACCAATTTGTAAATTCTGGAAATTAAGAGGAATTTACCAATTTTAAGTTACCATTACGAAATTAGTCATGTTTCATGCTTCTCTGTCAAATTTCATCTCAAACTCAATCAATTGCATATACAAAAATCAGGACTGAAACGTAAAGCTTGCAAACCTCAAAACCATTCAAATCAGTGCCCAACGGTCAAGTGTTTCGAAACGGGTCTAGACCGTTCAGAAACACGGCTTGGCAGTAGCCAAAGTGTTTCGAAACACCTCTGCTTGTTTCAAAACACCCAGGCCAAAACATGCACCTGTTTCGAAACAGGCAAGGGTGTTTCGAAACACCCTGGCCAGAAACAGCAGAAAAGTCTGTTTTTACACTCTTTCGACCCACCAAACACGCTCATATGACCTCCATATCATGCCAACAAGTCATCAAACATTAAAGAAACATATGTGCATCATCAAAGCTCAATCACGGCCTCAAATAAGAAAAACCACAAGTCTAAAGGCATGCATCCTATAATGAAAAGCAAGCAATCATCAAATCTCCAAAACAAATACCAAATGGCCATTTACATGTTTCAAACACCATCATAGGCATTAAACCAAACTTAGGGAGTCCAAAACATCTCCCAAAAACACAATCTAGGTTCCCATTGCGAAATACCAAAAGCTAATAGTGTTGTGAAAATAGTCACCATACGTGAGCTTAGACTTTCACTTGGATACTTGACCTCCTTGCTGCCCTTAAAGCACTTCAATGCTCTGCATTATTGGTTCAAGAAAGAGAGAGCGTAAGCGCAAATGCTTAGTGAGAAATGCTCTAATGAAACAACACAATAATGCACTTTGTAAAAACACCTTTCCAAGGCCTTTAATTTTAAAACATCATTTATCATGCATCTATGCACACAAACCAAGCATCTCATGCTTCAATACATCATCATGTCATATTGGCTTTCAAGTGATAATCCATAACCATTTTTCAACTCAAAACATAATCGGATACGCGGATTACAAGCGTTGTCCCATACGCTTCATACACAGTACCAAAAACTCAAGGTGGAGTTTACCGGTACAATCACAACCCCTCAACACCCGTGATGGAGTCTACGGTACAATTACAACCCCTCCACATCACTCATTGGTAGTTGTATAACATCACTAACGAGAACACGGGACACACAACACAAGATCCTCACATGGCATTTTAACCACCATTATGATCTTAGACATCTCGTTAGTGTACTTGGATGGAGTTTACGGTACCATTACAACCCCTCAACATCCAAGGCGACTTTGTTCACGGTGCACCCAATCCTATAGCCGGCTAACTATATCCGATTCAAGTACTTTTAAACCAACACATCACTTGCCAATATACATCATTTACCATCATCAATCCACTGTTTTTAAGCATTTAACAAAGCCATTAAATAATCATGCATCACAATGCATCAAACCACATTTATCAATGTTCAAATCAAGGATCTCTTACCTTGAGCATCCTTCAACACATGGCTTACAAAACCAGCATTAAACATGCTAAAATATGCTTTCAAAACAGAATTTAAACATGCAAAATAAACACATTGCATTCAACCATCTCATGGTTCATCAAAAAGAGAGTTTCTCCGATAACTTACTCTTGAGCTTAGCTAAGTTGTTTAGACTTAAACTAAGCTCCCATAACCTTCAAACATTGGTTTCAAAGCTGAAAACCAAACTTCACTCACCGATTCCGTTTCGCAAGCTTGCCGAAACGCCGATCCAGCCTCCGGATCAACACCACAAGGATCCGAAGATGTCTCCCCTTTTTTAAACATATCAAAGCAGAGAATTAATGCATCATCATGCATTAAAATCTTCAGCCAAAACACCTAAACTCGCTGCTCTCATCAAAACTCACATTTCGGCTACCAAACACAACCGAAATCACATCCAAACACCCCTACAACATTACCCAGCCAAGATCCATCACTTCCAATCATTCTTACACATCAATTAACATCCAAAAAGGACCTAATCACGTCCTTATACCTCCAGCTATAGCAGAACATCAAAATCACCCCAAAAACCACCATTTTCTCAAGTAAAAACTTAAGAAAATCAACCTATTCGGGATTGCATTGATTAAACCTCAATTACACATCATTTAGACATCCAAAATACATCAAAAAGACATCTTAAAACAGAGCCCAATCATCTATTACGAATTTCTTCAAAATTAAATCCAAATCTTGCATTTTAAGCCAAAATCAAGATCACAACATTAAAACCTTTAATAAAACTCAATTTAAGGATTGAGAACTTGGGAATTTCAGTAAAGAACTGAGTATTTAGAGGAGAAGTACGTTCATACCTCTAAATGTGGATTTCTCCTTGTTTAGAGCCAAAATCCTTGAAAATTCAATAAGCAAATGATGAGGATTTGGTGTAAAAATGATTAGGAATCATTTAGGGATTGAAATCTCAACTTTAGGTGTGAAAATCAAAGGAAAAGTTGTTGTGGAAATGTGTTTGGCTGAGGGAATTATGAGAGAAAATAAAATGGGAAAATTTTGGTAAAAGTTAGTTATGAAACCAAAATGTTACTTTTCCCTCTTTTCTTTTTATTAATTAACATTAAATGAGTCTTTAAAATTTAAGAAAAATCTGGAGAAACCCTCTCTTGGGTAAATTAGCTCCTTAAAGATTCAAAGTTTCAATCCTTTTAAAACAGTCACCAACTTTTCAAAAATTACATTTTAGTCACTAACTTGAAATGTCATATTTCCAAACCCTATTTTGTAAAATTGATTTCACCACTCTCTTATATATAATAAAAGAGGATTTTTAGATATTTTTCCATATTTTTAATGCATCCCGAACTAGGCTTTCCCTGAAAACCACCTTTTATATTCGAGCCGTAATTTAAATCCATCCGGTTCAGACCCTAAACTTCTAAGCCCAAAATTGGGGTGTTACAACTCTCCACCCCTTAAGAAATTTCGACCTCGAAATTTACCTGGAGGAAAAAGGTACGGAAACTGCTTCAACATGTCATCCTTTCGTTCCCACGTGGCTTCCTCTACACCACGATGCTTCCACAACACCTTTACCAACTCAATGGTCTTGCCTCGAAGAACTTTACTGTCCAAATCCAGAATCTCCATAGGTTCCTCATCATAGGTCAAATCCGGATTCAACTCCACTTCCTCCACAGGCATCACATGGGAAGGATCCGATCTATACATCCGTAGCATAGAAACATGAAACACATCATGAATCTTTTCTAACTCTTGCAGTAACCTCAACTTGTACGCAACAAGACCCACACGCTCAATCACCTCGTATGGTCCAATGTATCTAGGGCTCAACTTACGCTTTCGGCCAAACCTCATCACCTTTTTCCAAGGCGAAACTTTCAAAAATACACGGTCACCCACCGCATACTCAATCTCCTTACGCTTCAAATCTGCGTAAGACTTTTGCCGATCAGAAGCTGCCTTCAATCGCTCACAAATGAGCTTCACCTTCTCGATGGTTCCTTTCAACAAAGCTGGCATCGAAACCAACTTCTGACTTGTTTCAGCCCAACAAAGAGGAGTCCGACACTTCCTCCCGTACAAAGCTTCATAAGGTGCCATTTGAATACTTGTCTGATAACTATTACTATAGGAAAACTCCACCAAAGGCAAATGTTTCTCCCAAGAATCCTAAAACTCAATCACACAGCACCTCAACATATCCTCCAACACATGGATAACACGCTCAGACTGTCCATCTGACTGCAGATGATAAGATGTACTGAAATTCAACTGTGTACCCAAAGCCTGATGCAAACACTGCCAGAAACGCGATGTAAACCTCGGATCTCTATCCGACACAATCGACTTTGGCACACCATGCAGCTGCACAATCTCAGCAATGTACAGCTCCGCAAGCTTATCCAAAGTGTACGCAGTATGCACAGGCAAGAAATGCGCACACTTCGTCAAGCGATCCACAATCACCCACACCGAATTCTTCTTCGATGGCGACAAAGGCAAACCAGACACGAAGTCCATGGTAATTCTTTCTCACTTCCACTCAGGAATCCTCAACGGTTGCAACAACCCTGAAGGAAACTGATGTTCAGCCTTAACTCGTTGACATACCATGCACTTGCTTACAAACTCAGTAACATCTTTCTTTAAACCCACCCAATAGTACTCATCACGAAGATCACGGTACATCTTAGTACTACCAGGGTGCATAGCAAAAGGACTACTATGAGCTTCAGTCAGAATAGCACGCCTCAAATCAGTATCATTGGGCACTACTATCCGACTCCCAAAGCATAAAACTCTATCATCATTAAAGCAGAAATCCGATGGCCTATTCTCTGCAATATCCTGAACATGTGGCACCAAGGAATCATCCAACAACTGTTTTTCCTTAATCAACTGAACCAAGGATGGTTTCACTTGCAACTCAGCCACAAGACCACCATCACGCGAAATGCTCAAACTGGCAAACATAGCCCTCAACTCCACAACTACCTTCCTACTCAAGGCATCCGCTACAACATTAGCTCTACCCGGATGGTACTCGATAGTCAAATCGTAATCCTTAAGCAACTCCACCCAACGTCGTTGCCTAAGATTCAACTATTTCTGAGACATCAGATACTTCAAACTCTTGTGGTCCCTGTACACAGTACACTTCTCACCATACAAGTAATGTCTCGAAATTTTCAAAGCAAAAACCACCGCAGCTAACTCAATGTCATGCGTAGGATAATTGCGCTCATGCACCTTTAACTGACGCGATGCATAAGCCACCACCTTACCCTCTTGCATCAACAGACATCCCAAACCAACGTAGGACGCATCACTATACACCACAAACTCTTTCCCCGATTCAGGTTGAACCAAGATAGGAGCTTGCGTTCACTACAAAAAAATGACATATACCGATGGACACAAATCCGTCAGTAAAACATTAAAAATCTGTCGCTATATGGTCTAAACCCTTTTACCGACGGACAAAAGGGAAATTCCGACAGACAAAATACCGTCGGTAATATGCTTGTCGGTATAACTTTATACTGACGGACAGAACCGTTGGTATATATCTACTGACCTTATACCGACGGACGAAACCGTAGGCATAGGTATGGACTACCCCGACATATTAGGCTCAATATTCCGACGGATTTTGTCCGTCGGTATATGTTACGGCTTTTACTGACGGTTTGTCCGTCGGTATAGGTCTTATCTGTACTGACGAATGTTGTCCGTCGGTATATGTTACGGCTTTTACTGACGGTTTTATGCGTCGGTATATGTATCATGTAAGATCTGTATAAAATATTTATACCGACAGTATTGTCCGTCGGTATAGGTGTAATTGCTATTTATTTGTTTTTAAAATATTAATAATTACTAATACATTCCATTATTTTTTTAATATTTTTTTATTTAAATATTAAAATTAGTAAAACTATTATAACAAAAATTATTTCATTTTTAAAGGGAAAATATATGATTTAAAGTTCAAATAAAAAAGTATGTAATACATAATCAGTAAAACATGTACCTACAAGTCTAGTATATACAAGTCTAGTACAGGTGGAAGAAATATGCAAGCAAGTATTTTTTTTCTTAATAACGTACATAATAAAAGTTAGAAATAATTGAAGATCCTCCTCTATTGTGTGCTTGGATCATTTGCATTTGTATTCTGTTGATTTGTTGAAGGCAATGATTGACTGGTACTATTGATTGCTGCTGAAGCACTACAAGGACCTGTTATTGAAATGGCATAGAGCATTATTAATCATCAAACAAAAGGCTATTGAAATGCATTAATAAAGCAATTAACAAATGTAAAAATAACATAAAACATTCATTGGCTTACTCAGAAAAATATGACTTTGACAAGGACCTGCTACTCTGCCCATGGAGGCATTTTCTTCATTTTCACTACAAGAGGTAACATGAATGGTTAAATCTATGCAATTAAACAATAAAAATAAACTACCTTAAATAGAAAATTACACTAGGCGTGAGGGACTAAATCACAGTGAAAAACAAAAATAAGATCAGGAATATGAGATGTAATACAAGAAAAAGCATACTCAAATCAAATGATGTATACAATACCACATTTTCTTGCATTATACGCTCCCATGAATTATAACCCCATGCCCATGAATTATAAAAAGTAAAAAGTTGGAACAAAAGAGTAAGTTCTACACTACCCTACGCTCCCATGAATAGACCAGATCTTCACTCAATACTTGAACCAGATTTTGCATATTGTTAACACATTCATTAAACTAAGAAAACTATAGAGTGACAAGCAATTAGACATATTGAGCTCAAGGCCTGAAACAAACCAGAAATCATTGCTCGTCTTGGTTCTGTAGGAACTAATGAAAATTCAGGTATATATACACCGAAGTTTCTTCGATTGCAAAGTGAATTCAAGAACAAAGTATATTCTCACAATCTGTCACTTGCAAGATATGCAAGTGCTTTACATTAATGTTGCGTGTAAAAGAGTCTATCGCAATTGTAGTGCAAGTGTACACGACGCAAGTAGTAAAGTGATACGAAGTATCGGATATCGTCTCCACAGGGATTGAGCTAATAGCTTCACCTTAGTTTACTACACGAAAGTAAAAGAAATATTTGAGAGTTGTCACGAGAATAATAAAGTAAAAACGCAAATAAAGGAATTGAGATATCAAGAGAGAGAGAATGGGCTGGTATTGAATTGCTCGGTAGTGCAGGTATTGAATTGCTTAGGAACTCCAGTTCTGTCGTCGCTCCCGTCGCCGACAGCACCTGTCGCGGCGGCTGTCCGTTGGTTGTCGCGGCAGCAGACACACCAACTCCGTACTTCAAGCTTGGCAAGAATCCCAGATCTGCCTTGGCCTATCCCTAGGTCCAAGTCTGTCGATGATCACGTCTTTGATGATACCTCCCGGCGTGAATCGAAGGATGAACACCGATGTGTATGAATTCTTCCTTAGCCACTTAACCTTGCCCTATCCCGGCACAAGATAGTTCAACTATAAACTAGAGAACTTGCTCTTATTTCTTTCGTATACTTAACTCTCCCGATGCTAAGTAAATAGATAACCTCACAATGCTCTCCCGATGCTCTTGCAAGATATTAAAACCAAAATAAGAGAACTTGAAGTCTATTTTATTGAACTGAAAATTTCTAAAACAAAACAACCCTTGCAACTACTTTACAAATCAACCCGTGTCCTAGGGGGAATTTAGAACATGTCGGTGACGGGTGAACGACATAGGGGTTTAGGTTTCGGTTATGGGGTATTCGATGATGCCTCCTAGGTTAAATTTATGCCCTTATATAACCTTTGGGCTCAAGTCTTCTAAGGTAACAAGGATTACAACTTTAATTAAAAGTAAGATTCTAATAAAGACTAAATCTCTAAGGATTCCTACTTTGCAGCCGCCATCCTTGTTTCTAGGAATTTCCTCTCCTTGAGCTTTGGCTTGACATATCTTTTGATCCGGGGCTTGGAAAAATATGTGGCTTTCACACGACAGATGAGCAAATTTTTCTCTATCTATCGAGGTCCACTTTACTTTTCCTCTTCATAAGTCTGCTGTCACCATGCTGTCACGACAGGTCCATGGCAGCTTCGTCTTCTTCGTCTGCTTGTCCAGTTCAGCTCTCCTACTTCTCTGCCCTGCGCCTGCCTTCAACGTCTACTATGGCAGATACCTGCAAAAATAGCCATCTTTTAGTAGAATCCGTGCTTTTAATTCATTTGTGATGTTTTACTGAAAACTAACCTAAATGCAATGCAATGATGCTTGAATGCAGCAGAAATATGGGTTAAAAAGGGTGTAAATAATAGAACTTTTACACACTCAACACACCCCCAAACTCAAGTTTTTGCTTGCCCTCAAGCAATTAAGATTAAAAGAAAAATGAAAATTTTTGTGTTGGTCTTCAAACAATGAACTGTCCCTTACCCGTCGCTCATTCTCTATGGCGGCAGCAACCTGTCGGAAAGGTTAGGATCTGTCTGGAATCTCCCTATAGCTCTCGTGCAGTGTGTGCATGCTTGTGAACAGTTATATGCTAAGACTCTCTTAGTTTCACTAGAATATTCAACTTCTTAACTCGAATTTTTATGCCAAAGTTTATTTTTTTAGAAAGCACATTTTCATGCTTCTTTTCTTCTATTTTCAAGCTAAGTTTTTCTAGAGCTAGTTTCGAGCACCTCTAGTTAGCTTCCTAGAGCCGGTTTCGGGCACCTCTAGGTTTTTGATTTTCTTTTGCTAAACTTCTTTTCTAGAGCCAGTGTTAGGCACCTCTAGGGGCTATTCAAGTTCTAAGCTTCCTATTCTAGTTTGGCTAAAAGAAATCTAAGCAATATAACAGTCACAAAGGTGTTTAAATTTTTAGAACTATAGAAAGGCTCTAAACTTCTCCTTAAACTGTCCTAAAGATGCTGCCACGATAGAGCCGTCATGACAGGTAAGTTAACTTCACAGTTTTTAAGCCAACAATTTACGTTTTCTGATTTTTTTAAGAGAAATTAACTAAATAAAAGACACAACAATTAATAAAAAGATGTACTTAAGACTCCATTAATGATGGAGGGTTGCCACCCCCAAACTCAAGGGTTGCATTGCCCTCAATGCAAAATGACATGAAAAGACAAAAAATAAAGAAAAGTACATCACAAAAGATAAAGGCAGGCAGCAGTAAAGGAAAAATAAAAACTTAAATTTTAGTCGCTGTCCTCGTTGCTGCTGCTGACACGGATCTGATGGCGGCGTCTGGGCTGTGGAGGAGGCTGGGCAGGTTCAGGGGCAGGTTGCTCCACGAGTTGGACATCGGAACTGCTGCCACTGTCCCAAGAGCTGCTGGTGGTGGTGCTAGCCTTGGGCAGCCGTTTCTTGTATGCCACATGTTTAATCCGCTTGACCGGCGTAAACTCTCTCTCTAAATTCCTCCGGATCAGAGGGCTGTCATCAGAGGCAGGCCGCTTTGTTCCTCGAGGAGAGGTGTCTGCCGGTGGGCTGCCTGCTGCCGTTGGGGCAGGTGATGTAGTGGAGGCAGTAGAGTAGCAATGCGGGGAGGCAGGTGGTGTGGGTGTGTGAACAGGGGTATGGACAGGGGTGGGGATACGGAAATAATGGGCAGGAAAAGTAGGGAATTGAACATCGGAAAAATTTAAAGTTTGGGTAATAAAATTTACCGTCGAGTTTGTGAAGTCCCGTATGAACGTCATCAATCCCATTTGTCGTTCCTCTACCCGTTGTAGCGTAGCAAGGAGGAGGGTGGTCTGGTCTGTCGGAGCGGTGGCGGCAACAGGTTCCGGGGCAGGCTCCTCTGATGATTCTGCTGGGGAGCCGGCTGGGTTGAAGGATGAGACAGGTGTAGCCACGACCAGCTCCATGAAGCTGTTGAGGTTGTTATCTGTCCAACCTCTGCCCTTCCTTATTTTGTCGGAGGGTTCCTCGGGAACAGCAGCACAGCGGCAGAGGGAGGTTATAGTGAACGGCAGGCAGAGGCGGGAGTCGGAACGGAAGACGTAGTCCAGGATGTTGTCCCTCATATATCGGCCTACATTGATAGGCTTGTCGTGCATGATGGAGTGAATAAGGGCAAGCCGCTGCCGGTTGACTGTCGTGTGGTGGGAAGAAGGCAGGATACGCTTTTTGATGAAAGCGTTCCAAAGTTTGGCTTCCGGGAGGAGCTGCCCCCTATTGACGGAGTGGGGGTTCTTCTTGCTGGTTGTCCATGATGTTCCCTCCTCTGTCAACTCCACCATGACAACATCATAAGCGGCAGCATCGAGGATGTCGAGAAATTTCTGGTGAGCATCATCATCGGGGCCGAAGAAGAGGCCAAACATGTGGTTGATGCTGTCGGTAGTGAAGGGCACTTCCACTCCTCGAACGGTGACAGATGTTGCCGTTCTGCTGTCTATGGCCGCGTAGAACTCCCGGACCAAGGTGTCGTTTAGCTCTGCCGGTTGTTCCGCAAAGTGCTCCCATAGTTGAGCTGTGATGGCCCTTACAATGAACGGCCGGAGTCCCATGTTGGGCGCCTGTCGAATGTACACGAAACCACGTTCCTCCCATAACTCCTTGTTGGCAAAGGGCGTTGCTGCTGCCGAAGAAGAGGCTGAGGCAGCGCTACGGCGGGTCTGTCTAGTAGACATGTTAATTGCAAGGGTTGTGAAAAATGAAGAAAGCAAATAAAACTAGAGGAGAAAGCAAGGAAGAGTGATCAGAAGTGAGAAAAAATGAAAATGAAAACGGGGTTATATAGCGGTCGAGGTGCTACCCGTTTAATGTTGTAACGGCAGGCGTGAATAATGGGGCGACGGATGGGATTTAGCGTGTCTGACGCGTCTGACACGCATTTATGCGTCTGTTACGCGTCTGCCACACGCTTCTGCGTCTGCCGTGTCAGTCTGTTGACAGTCTGTCTTATCCGTCTGCGGCGGCAGCCGAAACGACAGGCTTCCATAAATGGGCTTTAATGGGCTGATGGATGGGTGGTGGGCTTGGGTCACTTCTTCTCTTCTTCTTGACTCCTTTATTTCCTAAAAACAGAAATTAAATAAAACATTATTCGAAATAAACCTAATTTCCTAATAATAAATAAATAAATAAAAATTAAAAATAAAACTTAGGTTAAATTAGGGGTGCCTTGTGGGGCATCTCCTAAAGTAACCACTTCCTGTATTCCTGGGGCTTCAGTCCCCTGATATTGCTTGAGGCGCTGTCCATTGACTTTGAATTGGTGCCCGTCTTTTAATGATTGAATTGTGATGGCACCATGGGGAAAAACTTGAATCACTTGGAACGAGCCAGACCATCTAGATTTAAGCTTCACTGGGAAGAGTTTCAACCTAGAATTAAACAACAACACAAGCTGCCCTGGGCAGAACTGTCGTGGCAGTAACTTCCTGTCATGCCACTTCTTAGTCTTTTCCTTGTAAATTCTTGCATTGTCGTAGGCCATTGTCCTTAATTCTTCAATCTCGTTCAGATCTAATAACCTTTTCTGGCCTACCTTGTCCAAATCCATGTTCACTGCCTTGATTGCCCAATATGCTTTGTGCTCGATCTCGATAGGCAAGTGACAGGTTTTCCCATAAATCAGTCGGTATGGAGACATGCCCAATGGAGTCTTGAATGCTGTCCTATATGCCCATAATGCATCATTCAGAAGTAACGACCAATCTTTCCTAGTTGGTTTAACCATCTTTTCAAGAATGTTCTTCACTTCCCTATTGGATATCTCAGCCTGTCCATTGGTCTGTGGGTGGTATGCTGTCGCGATCCTGTGTTTGACACCATATTTCTTCAAGGCGGCAGCAATTACCCTATTATCAAAATGTCTCCCTTCATCACTGATAATCGCCCTAGGGATGCCAAATCTAGAAAAAATGTTTTTGTGCAAAAACTTTTGGACCGTCTTGGCATCATTCTTTTGAGTTGCGATTGCTTCAACCCACTTGGAGACATAATCCATTGCTAGGAGGATGTACAAATTTCCACATGAAGATGGGAAAGGTCCCATAAAATCAATCCCCCAAACGTCGAAGATCTCGACTTCTAAAATGTTCTGCAGTGGCATCTCGTTTCTTCTCGAGATGTTGCCTGTCCGCTGGCACCTGTCACAGTTCTTGTAAAATTCCTGTGCATCTTTATATAGTGTCGGCCAGTAGAACCCTGACTGCAGCACCTTGGCAGCAGTCTTATTGCCTCCTAAGTGACCTCCATATTGTGAAGCATGGCAATGATGGAGAATGTCTTCTTGCTCTTCTTGTGGTACACACTTCCTTATAACCTGATCTGCGCACATTTTGAAAAGAAGAGGTTCGTCCCAATAATAATGCTTAACATCATTTTGGAACCTCTTCCTGGCTTGATAATTAAAATCAGAAGGTAATATTCCGCTAACTATAAAATTAACGAAATCAACATACCAGGGAAGGTTAGAAGACTTACCTGTCGCCATGGTTGTCGCGACAGCGATTGCGGCAGCAAAGAGCTGCTCATCTGGGAATGTCTCCAGTATGTTTGTCTCATCGATTGGTAGACTCTGTCCCTTCTCCAACCTCGACAAGTGGTCTGCCACCTGATTTTCTGTCCCCTTTTTGTCCTTGATCTCAAGGTCGAACTCTTGTAATAGAAATATCCATCGTATCAACCTAGGCTTTGCATCCTTCTTTGCGAACAAATACTTTAGGGAAGAATGGTCGGTGTGTATTATTACTTTCGTCCCAAGTATGTAGGAACGAAACTTGTCGATGGAGAACACCACAGCTAACAGCTCATTTTCTGTGGTGGTGTAGTTCACTTGGGCGTCATTTAATGTTTTGCTGGCATAGTATATGACGTGAAACAGCTTATCTCTGCGCTGCCCAAGTGCTGCCCCGACAGCATAGTCACTAGCATCACACATGATCTCAAATGGCTGTGTCCAGTCTGGTGGCTGTACTATGGGGGCTGTCACTAGCTTTTCCTTCAGAACCTCGAATGCTTCGTGATTTTCGAGAAATTTGCGATGAATCTCCGATAGAAACCCGCATGCCCTAAAAAACTTCTAATGCCCTTGACTGTGGTCGGTGGCGGCAGCTTCTCTATGACTTCTATTTTGGCCCTGTCGACTTCTATCCCACGACAGCTAATCTTTTGGCCAAGGACTATCCCTTCGTCCACCATAAAATGGCATTTTTCCCAATTGAGAACAAGATTAGCTTTTTCACATCTTGCAAGTACTTTTTGAAGGTTACCGAGGAAGCTCTCAAAATCGTCTCCAAAGACGGAAAAATCATCCATGAAAATTTCTAGGAAGTCCTCCACCATGTCGGAGAATATAGCCATCATGCACCTTTGGAAGGTGGCAGGTGCATTACAGAGTCCAAACGGCATCCTCCTAAACGCGTATGTTCCGTAGGGGCATGTAAAAGTCGTCTTCTCTTGATCCTCCGGTGCAATAGCAATTTGGTTATAACCTGAATAACCATCAAGAAAACAATAGTAAGGCTTACCTGCTAATCTATCAAGCATTTGATCAATAAAGGGTAAAGGAAAGTGGTCCTTTCGGGTAGCTTTGTTAAGCTTCCGATAGTCCATACAAACCCTCCAACCGGTCACAGTCCTGGTTGGGATTAACTCATTGTTCTCGTTGGTTATCACGGTCATTCCTCCTTTCCTTGGAACGCATTGCACCGGGCTCACCCATTTGCTGTCGGAGATGGCGTAAATAATACCGGCATCTAACCATTTAATTATTTCTTTACGCACTACCTCCTTCATCGCAAGGTTCAACCGCCTTTGAGCATCAATAGTCGGCTTATGATCTTCCTCTAGGAGGATTTTGTGCATGCATATCGCCGGACTAATGCCTTGAATGTCTGCTATCGTCCATCCAATCGCCTTTTTGTGCTGCCTTAACATGTCGATCAGCTGCCGTTCCTGTTCCTGCGGCAGCTTAGCAGAGATGATTACGGGCAGTGTGTCATTGGAACCAAGATAAGCATATTTAAGCTGCCCTAGCAGGGGCTTCAGTTCTAAGACAGGTGGTTCAACAGTAGATGGCTTTTGGATTAAATGGTTATCCGAAGTGTAGTTCAAAGGTTCGAATAACTTACCTGGACGATGGTCTAACCAGTTTACCTCCTCCTGATCTTCAGTATCAGATGTATCGGATTCAGAGGAGTTGCTGTCGTCGTTGCTGTCGTGACAGGCTTGTAGGTGGCTGTCGCGGCAGTGACCAAATTTTATATCATGGCAGCCCGACCTGATGCAGGGTTGATCAAAGGTCACCTCAATGATGGCCTTGCATTCCTCGTCCACATCAGCATGTTTCATTGCTTGGAGAACATTCAACTTAATCTCTTGATCATTCACGCGCATGGTGAGTTCTCCTTTCTCCACATCAATCAATGATCTTCCCGTGGCTAAGAAGGGTCGCCCAAGGATGACTGGTGCGTTTTCATCTGCCTCACAATCTAAGATAAGAAAGTCAGCAGGAAAAATAAGCTTATCTACTCTTACCAGAATATCTTCAATTTATCCCTCGGGATGAACGTAAGAGCGGTCGGCCAGCTGCAGAGTTACTATCGTGGGCCGCGCCTTCCCAGTACCTAGTTTCTGAAAAACAGATTTGGGCATTAGATTAACACTGGCACCAAGATCACAAAGTGCCTTACCCACAAATTTGTCGCCGATTACACAAGGTATGATGAAGCTCCCCGGATCCTTCTTTTTCTGGGGCGGCTGCCTATGAAGAATACTCATGCAACCTTCTGTCATTTTTACCGTTTCAAATTCCCCAAGTTTAGATTTTTTCGACATAACATCCTTGAGAAATTTAGCATAACCGGGCATCTCTCTAACAGCATCTAACAACGGAATATTAATATGAACCTGTTTAAAAATATCATAAATCTTTTTAAGTTGAGATTCATGCTTAGCTTGCTGTATCCGTTGAGGAAAAGGTGGTGGAGGACGATAATCAGCAATACGTCCTTCCCACTGCATGCGAATCTGAGGACGGTAATCATCTTTTTTCTCCTCTGTCGCTTCTGCTGTCGTGATAGGCTTATTGGCATCAGTCTGTTTATCACCTGTCGGGGCAGCTTCCTCGGCAGGTTTATCCAAGGCAGGTTCCTTCTCCGTTTCAACTTCTTTTTCCGGCCCTGGTAGCTTTTTCCCACTCCTAGTAGTAATCGCCTTACATTGCTCATGTGGGGGTGGTCTAGCATTTTCAGTATTGCTAGGGAATCCTCCATTCTGCCTTGGCTTAATATGTTGCGACACCTGACCCATTTGTGTCTCTAGAGATTTCAACGTAGCCTCATGATTTGTCATTCTCATCTCGGTTTTATCTATAAAGTTTTCCGTCTTCTTGACAAACTGATTTATATTCTCCATATACGTACCGGTCTGAGACATAAAGGTGGCCAGAGTCTATTCCAATATACTACTTGTGGCAGGTGGTGGCAGCTGTTGCTGCTGCGGCGGCAGGTGCGGCGGCAGATGCTGCGGCTGTTGCGGCGGCAGTTGCTGTCTCGTCAGCAATCTAGGACCTCCCTGATTCTGATTATATGCTTGCGGATTCAGGGCATTGTTAGGATTACTCCAGGAAAATTTGGGATCTTTCCTCCAATTGGGATTATAGTTGTTGGAATTATAATTTGGCTTGTAATTTCCAACATATTTTCCCTCTTCTATATTTATTGGGCACTCATCCCTACTATGACTTCCCTCACAGACAGTACAAACTTCCTCGACAGCAAATCCTCGTAATTCATCTTCATTTAATAAGTGTTTCATTGCCTTAGTGAGGAATGCTACCTGTGATTTCATAGTGCTGTCGGCCTCATAGTCCTTGAATGCAAGTACCCGTTTACCCCCTCTTCTAGCTGTCGGAAACTGCTCCTCATTCTTAGCTAGATTTTTCAAAACTTGTAATGCCTCGTCCGGATCTTTATCCAATAATAATCCATTTGCTGCAGAATCAATCCGAATGCGAGTTTGTAAGTTAGCAGCATTATAGAACTTAGTTACCTGATTCCAGACGGGGAATCCATGCATTGGACAGTTCCGAAGAAGAGTAGTAAATCTGTCCCAGGCCTCGTGCATTGGCTCGTCGTCTTCCTGTTGAAAAGTAGCAATTTCATTACGTAATCGCTCAGATAAATGCGAAGGATTAAAACGAGATAAAAATTCACGAGTTAAATCTGCCCAAGTCATAATGGAACCCGGTGTAAGTTTATTCCACCAAGTTTTAGCTCTGTCCCTCAATGAATAGGGGAATAACCGAAGCCTCAGTATCTCCGGACTAACTCCTGGCAGTCTAAACGAACCACAAATCTCCTGGAACGTTTTGAGATGCTCCCTAGCATCTTCTGTCGCAGAACCACTGAACTGCCCGGCATTGTTGATCATACTAAACATGACAGGTTTAAGCTCGAAGTTATCAACATCAATATCCGGCAGCGTGGTCTCCAGCTCTACATGATCGTTCAGCATGTAGTCACGACATGACCGTCGTCCATCTGCCCCAGGCGGGTCGCCGACAGGCGGTATAACTCCACCAGCGGGTTGGTTACGGGCCATCTGCTCTAGCTGTTCCTCGAGGTATTCGTTTCTGTCTAAAAGTCGGCGAAGTTGTTTCTTGATATTGAAGGAACGTTCGATTTCCGGATCTAATGGATACTCAGGATCTTCACCTCTTTTAGATCTGCGCATAAACAAGAAAACCTCGTGAAAAGCGAGGGTTGAAAACACAAAAGAAAAATTAAATAAAAATAAAAACAAAAACAAAAACAAAAATAAAAACGAAAAGTGCAATAAAAGAAAGATGTAGTTATGTTGCCGATCCCTGGCAACGGCGCCAAAAACTTGTTGCGTGTAAAAGAGTCTATCTCAATTGTAGTGCAAGTGTACACGACGCAAGTAGTAAAGTGATACGAAGTATCGGATATCGTCTCCACAGCACCTGTCGTCGAGAATAATAAAGTAAAAACGCAAATAAAGGAATTGAGATATCAAGATAGAGAGAATGGGCTGGTATTGAATTGCTCGGTAGTGCAGGTATTGAATTGCTTAGGAACTCCAGTTCTGTCGTCGCTCCCGTCGCTGACAGCACCTGTCGCGGCGGCTGTCTGTTGGTTGTTGCGGCAGCAGACACACCAACTCCGTACTTCAAGCTTGGCAAGAATCCCAGATCTGCCTTGGCCTATCCCTAGGTCCAAGTCTGTCGATGATCACGTCTTTGATGATACCTCCCGGCGTGAATCGAAGGATGAACACCGATGTGTATGAATTCTTCCTTAGCCACTTAACCTTGCCCTATCCCTAGGTACAAGATAGTTCAACTATAAACTAGAGAACTTGCTCTTATTTCTTTCGTATACTTAACTCTCCCGATGCTAAGTAAATAGATAACCTCACAATGCTCTCCCGATGCTCTTGCAAGATATTAAAACCAAAATAAGAGAACTTGAAGTCTATTTTATTGAACTGAAAATTTCTAAAACAAAACAACCCTTGCAACTACTTTACAAATCAACCCGTGGCCCTAGGGGGAATTTAGAACATGTCGGTGACGGGGTGAACGACAGAGGGGTTTAGGTTTCGGTTATGGGGTATTCGATGATGCCTCCTAGGTTAAATCTATGCCCTTATATAAGCTTTGGGCTCAAGTCTTCTAAGGTAACAAGGATTACAACTTTAATTAAAAGTAAGATTCTAATAAAGACTAAATCTCTAAGGATTCCTACTTTGCAGCCGCCATCCTTGTTTCTAGGAATTTCCTCTCCTTGAGCTTTGGCTTGACATATCTTTTGATCCGGGGCTTGGAAAAATATGTGGCTTTCACACGACAGACGAGCAGATTTTTCTCTATCTATCGAGGTCCACTTTACTTTTCCTCTTCATAAGTCTGCTGTCACCATGCTGTCACGACAGGTCCATGGCAGCTTCGTCTTCTTCGTCTGCTTGTCCAGTTCAGCTCTCCTGCTTCTCTGCCCTGCGCCTGCCTTCAACGTCTACTATGGCAGATACCTGCAAAAATAGCCATCTTTTAGTAGAATCCGTGCTTTTAATTCATTTGTGATGTTTTACTGAAAACTAACCTAAATGCAATGCAATGATGCTTGAATGCAGCAAAAATATGGGTTAAAAGGGGTGTAAATAATAGAACTTTTACACACTCAACAATTAAGAAAACACCAAATATTTACAACAACAAATAGGAGAACTTAATGATCTCCTGCCAAAACCAAATACGAATACGATGCCATTACGCTAATATTGTCAACATCATTCAATAAGACACCAAATGATCACCAGCTAACTGCTAATGAAATGTTTCATGCCAAACACCTATTGAAAGAATAAGTTATTTAAGCATCTACAAAATGATTTAAAAATGAACCACAATAACACAACATAGCTTGAGTAAGAACCAACCTTTTCCTTATCGTTCAATCAGTTTAGCCTCGAGTGACTTGTTTAACACATCATCATCACTTAACTTAGCTTTCATACTCTTGCATTCTTTTTCAATTGATTTTGCGGTGTTCACCTATTAAAATGCACAATGCTATAAATAAGATACTTAAAATATTAATTAGTTCTCATACAAGGCAAAATGGATAACATTCAAAAATCAAAACCTTTCCCTTTTAGAAAGAAGTTAATCAATAATTTAAAGATAAAAGGAGCACTAAGAGTGGCAACTTTATTGGAAGTTAAAACAACTGGTATATAATTAAAAATCATGGTTGGGGGTCTGGGAGTTGGAAAGGGATGGATTTTGTTTCAAAAGATAAGCCATTGAAAACATAAAGGTGGAGGGCACATATGGGGATTTACTCCATGATCAGTGTATCTGTTCATCTATAGCTTGCATTAAGGCAAAGTGCTTTGACATTTTCTTAAGAGCCCGTAGAAACACCCAATACTAAGAATTAGTTATCATCTTTTTCAACCATATGAAATTCATTGTGTATACTATACTTGTTGACTATATGCCTAAGCACTTTAATGCTTTTCAAGATATATTTTTTTATTACACGTGAATAGTTGGCTCTTCTGATTTATAATTAACTAGTAATGTGCTTTTTCTCATCATCTCAACCAATTGTCGTTGAAATTTGGGAAGGGAAAATGTACTTTGATTGCTAATATATACACAAAATTCAGATGTCAACCAATTTACCTTTGATTCATCTTCCATATTCATTCAAAACAAAAAGTTAGGGTTCATCTTCCATTTTCATTCAAAATAAAAAGCTAGGGTTCGTCTTTCATTTTCATTCAAAATAGAAAGTTAGGGTTTTCAAAAGTTTACCTTTGATTTAGGGTTGGGTTCGAAGTATTTGGACGCCAAATATCAGTCGTCCCCGCCGCTTGAACCAACGTTGTGAGGTTGGCCGCCGATGAATGACCATGGGTTTTTTGCTTCAGTAAGAGGAAACCGAGTGAGAGAACAAGAGGAAAGTTGTTTGTATTCTGCTTTAGAAATCAAATGAAAAGTTTTTTTTATTTAATTAAATATGTATTATTAAAAATAAAAAATAATGAAAATTTTAAACTTACTTTACCGACAGTAAAAAATATTCGTATGTATATAGTTTACCTATACCGACAAATACATTCAACCGTCAGTACACACTACAACCTAAACCGACAGATATAATTTACCGTCAGTAAAAATTATATCTATACCGACACACAGAATCAACCATCGGTATATAGTTTATTTATACCGACGGTTATTATAGCTCAACGGTATAAATTACATCTATACTGACAATTTCTTGTCTTCCGTCAGTATAAATTACATCTACACCGACGGATAATATATCCGTCGGTAAAAATAAGAACTTTTACCGACACCTTTGTGTTCCGTCGGTATATACTGTCTATACCGACGGATTTTAGACGTCGGTATAACTAAGCGTCGATATATGTACTTTTTTTTTGTAGTGGTTAAAGCTGCCTTAAGCTTCTCAAAAGCCTGATGTCTCGCTTCCGTCCACTCATACTTAACATCCTTCTGCAACAACTTCGTCAAAGGTGCAACAATCTTTGAAAACCCATCCACGAACCTCCGATAGTACCCCGCCAAACCAAGGAAACTACGGACTTCATGACCAGACTTAGGAGGCTTCCAATTCATCACTGCCTCAATCTTCCGAGGATCAACACGTATTCCTTCAGCAGAGACCACATGACCAAGAAACACAACTTCTCTAAGCCAGAACTCACACTTGCTCAGCTTGGCATAAAGCTGATTCTCCAACAAAGTCTACAACACAATTCTCAAATGCCTCTCATGCTCATCCTCAGTACGAGAGTACACAAGAATATCATCAATGAACACCACAACAAATTTATCCAAGTATTCATGGAACATTCTATTCATCATGTCCATGAAAGCTGCAGGAGCATTCGTCAAACCAAACGGCATCACAAGAAACTCATAATGACCATACCTCGTTCTGAAGGCTGTCTTTGGCACATCCACATCCTTCACCTTCAGCTGATAATACCCTGACGGTAATCAATGCACATTCTCATAGTGCCATCCTTTTTCTTCACAAACAAGACCGGTGCAGCCCAAGGTGACACACTCGGGCGAATGAAACCACGATCAAGCAACTCCTGAAGTTGCGTCTTTAGCTCTTTCAACTCTTTAGGTGCCATTCAATAAGGAGTAATGGACACTGGAGTTGTGTTTCCATACAGCTTAACCCCAAACTCCACTTCGCGATTAGGAGGCAATCCAGGCAACTCCTCCGGAAACACACCAAGAAACTCTCGCACAGTCCTGATATCTTGCACTCGTAACTCCTTAGAGCTAGGATTCATCACAAAGGCTAGGTAAGCTTCACAATCTTGCCTCAGCATCCGGCTCCCTTCCAATGTAGACACCACATTGGCAAGAAACTTCACATTCTCACCAACCACCACTACCTCATAATCATCCGCAAGCTTCAACGAAACTCGCTTATTCTCAAAATCCACTACAGCTCAATGCTCAACAAGCCAATCCATACCAAGGATTACATCAAAACCATATAAAGGCAATTCCATAAGATCAACATGAAAAACATGGTCTTGCACAACCAAGGGACATCTTCTATAAAGCTTTCGAGTCACAACAGTCTCACCAAAAGAACTAGTTACACGCATACCAACATCCAAAGACTCAATAGGCAAACCAAGCAATTGAGCATGTTCACGCAATATGTATGAGTGTGTAGATCCAGAATCAATCAAGGAAAGTAATGACAAGGATTGCAAAGTTAAAGTACCTGCGATCACATCCGTGTCATTCCTCTCTTCCCTCAGAGCATACACTCTGGCCTGGCCACCACCCTCAGGCTGAGCAGCTACCACATGAGCCACATTCCTTCCACCATCCTCCCTGCGCTAGAAGTTACCACGGCCGCGCCCACGACCTCTTTGTGGTGAAACAACTCACGGAGCACGTCCCTGACCACCACCGGCCAACAGAGGACACTCCCTCCTCATGTGATCCGTCGAACCACAGTTCCAACACGAATTACCGGTCACCACAATAGGAGCCTGTACCTCCCTCGCTGCTCGAGGACAATCACGCCTCAGATGACCATGCGATCCACATGCCCAACATGTGTTCTGATCAGCTCTCTCCCTGTCTCCCTGAACAGGCGCACCTTGCCCTTCACCACCACGCCTAGCTGAAGACTGATAGTTCCGATCACTTCCTCTCTTGTTCCGTCCGCCACCAGAACTATACTCAGCAGCTCGCTTGCTCGCTCTAGGACCAGCTCCTCTAGAAGATAAACTCAAATTCAACTCAATATCTTTCGCTCTACCAACCAGCACATCAAAGTCAGTGTACTCAGCAGCCAGCATATAGGTCTTCACTTCCGTCACCAAACCATAACGGAAACGTTCACACCTCTCACGCTCATCAGGGATAAGCTCAGGTGCGTACTGATTGAGTCGGACAAACTGAACCTCGTACTCAGCCACTGACATGCTCCCTTGAGTAAGAGACATGAATTCCCTTTTCTTTTCATCCAAGTACCGCACACCCAGATACCTCCTCTTGAACGCGTTCAGAAAGAACGTCCAAGTCACATCAGCATCCTCCATTCTAGAGATAGCGGTTGTCCACCAGGTATACGCATCGTCATGCAACAATAATATTACACAACCCAGCTTCTGCACTTCATTGCAGTTCATTTGTCCCAAAATTCTCTTGGTACTTTCCAACCAAGACTCGGAACCCTCAGCAGACAAACCCCTGAACTCAGTCCCTCCCAGACCGCACAAGCATTCCAGAGGTAGTCTAGCATTAGCATCTCCCTGATGCCCAGCTCCATGAGCTCCAGCTACCGCCGCCTGAAAGGCTCCAGCAATAGCTTGAATCAGCACTATCATGTCAGGAGCAACTTGCCCCTGCCCGGCTTCAGGTCCAGCGACCCCAGCACCAGCTCCCTCGCCCCTAGCACCACCACCACCGGGTGGAGGAGGTAAATCCACTACATTTTTAGCATTCTCTTCGTTCTCATTTTGAGCCATAGCTCGCGTATTAATCCTCGTCTCTCTATGAGGTCCCATTCACTATACAATGCAATCACAAATGCAATAAACATAGTCAGGCTCAGCAAGGTAAGCAATCCAAGTACTCAAGTTCGTTTCCAATTAAAACAAATCATTTCATTAGCTTTGATATGGCAATGGGTCCCTCTAACATGCTTCACCACAGCATACACCACAGTTGCAACATTCTTACAATTCATACTTCATACTTTCACTCAACAAGTATACAAGCAATCATACACATATCACCCACATAACCATTCCCAAATACTTGAGAACTCAGCTCTGATACCGCCAAATGTAACCCCCTTAGCCCAGCCTAGACGGTCGACCCGAACTACGAAGATTACACGGGGAAAACCAAAGTCAACCCGAAAGTCAACCTTGATTAACGACCTTTTTTCTTTTTAAACTTTTCTAAATGCATATTAATCCTAGGTGTACTCTTGAGATAAGCATACTCAAAAATCACAGCAATCGGAAAACAATAAGGGACTCAATTGCACAACATACGAATTTAGGGACCAATTTGTAAATTGTGGAAATTAAGAGGACTTTACCAATTTTTAAGTTACCATTATGAAATTAGTCATGTTTCATGCTTCTCTGTCAAATTTCATCTCAAACGGACATCTCAAACTCAATCAATTGCATATACAAAAATCAGGACTGAAACGTAAAGCTTGCAAACCTCAAAACCATTCAAATCAGTGCCCAACGGTCAAGTGTTTCGAAACAGGTCTAGACCGTTCAGAAACGAAACACGGCTTGGCAGTAGCCAAAGTGTTTCGAAACACCTCTGCCCGTTTCGAAACACCCAGGCCAAAACATGCACCTGTTTCGAAACAGGCAAGGGTGTTTCGAAACACCCTGCCCAGAAACAGTAGAAAAGTCTGTTTTTACACTCTTTCGACCCACCAAACACGCTCATATGACCTCCATATCATGCCAACAAGTCATCAAACATTAAAGGAACATATTTGCATCATCAAAGCTCAATCACGGCCTCAAATAAGAAAAACCACAAGTCTAAAGGCATGCATCCTATAATGAAAAGCAAGCAATCATCAAATCTCATAAAAAAAAAACCAAATGGCCATTTACATGTTCCAAACACCATCATAGGCATTAAACCAAACTTAGGGAGTCCAAAACATCTCCCAAAAACACAATCTAGGTTCTCATTGCGAAATACCAAAAGCTAATAGTGTTGTGAAAATAGTCACCATACGTGAGCTTAGACTTTCACTTGGATCCTTGACCTCCTTGCTGCCCTTAAAGCACTTCAATGCTCTGCATTATTGGTTCAAGAAAGAGAGAGCGTAAGTGCAAATGCTTAGTGAGAAATGCTCTAATGAAACAACACAATAATGCACTTTGTAAAAACACCTTTCCAAGGCCTTTAATTTCAAAACATCATTTATCATGTATCTATGCACACAAACCAAGCATCTCATGCTTCAATACATTATCATGTCATATTGGCTTTCAAGTGATAATCCATAACCATTTTTCAACTCAAAACACAATCGGATACGCGGATTACAAGCGTTGTCCCATACGCTTCATACACACTACCAAACACTCAAGGTGGAGTTTACCGGTACAATCACAACCCCTCAACACCCGTGATGGAGTCTACGGTACAATTACAACCCCTCCACATCACTCATTGGTAGTTGTATAACATCACTAACGAGAACACGGGACACACAACACAAGATCCTCACATGGCATTTTAACCACCATTATGATCTTAGACATCTCGTTAGTGTACTTGGATGGAGTTTACGGTACCATTACAACCCCTCAACATCCAAGGCGACTTTGTTCACGGTGCGCCCAATCCTATAGCCGGCTAACTATATCCGATTCAAGTACTTTTAAACCAACACATCACTTGCCAATATACATCATTTACCATCATCAATCCACTGTTTTTAAGCATTTAACAAAGCCATTAAATAATCATGCATCACAATGCATCAAACCACATTTATCAATGTTCAAATCAAGGATCTCTTACCTTGAGCATCCTTCAACACATGGCTTACAAAACCAGCATTAAACATGCTAAAATATGCTTTCAAAACAGAATTTAAACATGCAAAATAAACACATTGCATTCAACCATCTCATGGTTCATCAAAAAGAGAGTTTCTCCGATAACTTACTCTTGAGCTTAGCTAAGTTGTTTAGACTTAAACTAAGCTCCCATAACCTTCAAACATTGGTTTCAAAGCTGAAAACCAAACTTCACTCACCGATTCCGTTTCGCAAGCTTGCCGAAACGCCGATCCAGCCTCCGGATCAACACCACAAGGATCCGAAGATGTCTCCCCTTTTTTAAACACATCAAAGCAGAGAATTAATGCATCATCATGCATTAAAATCTTCAGCCAAAACACCTAAACTCGCTGCTCTCATCAAAACTCACATTTCGGCTACCAAACACAACCGAAATCACATCCAAACACCCCTACAACATTACCCAGCCAAGATCCATCACTTCCAATCATTCTTACACATCAATTAACATCCAAAAAGGACCTAATCACGTCCTTATACCTCCAGCTATAGCAGAACATCAAAATCACCCCAAAAACCACCATTTTCTCAAGTAAAAACTTAAGAAAATCAACCTATTCGGGATTGCATTGATTAAACCTCAATTACACATCATTTAGACATCCAAAATACATCAAAAAGACATCTCAAAACAGAGCCCAATCATCTATTACGAATTTCTTCAAAATTAAATCCAAATCTTGCATTTTAAGCCAAAATCAAGATCACAACATTAAAACCTTTAATAAAACTCAATTTAAGGATTGAGAACTTGGGAATTTCAGTAAAGAACTGAGTATTTAGAGGAGAAGGACGTTCATACCTCTAAATGTGGATTTCTCTTTGTTTAGAGCCAAAATCCTTGAAAATTCAATAAGCAAATGATGAGGATTTGGTGTAAAAATGATTAGGAATCATTTAGGGATTGAAATCTCAACTTTAGGTGTGAAAATCAAAGGAAAAGTTGTTGTGGAAATGTGTTTGGCTGAGGGAATTTTGAGAGAAAATGAAATGGGAAAATTTTGGTAAAAGTTAGTTATGAAACCAAAATGTGACTTTTCCCTCTTTTCTTTTTATTAATTAACATTAAATGAGTCTTTAAAATTTAAGAAAAATCTGGAGAAACCCTCCCTTGGGTAAATTAGCTCCTTAAAGATTCAAAGTTTCAATCCTTTTAAAACAGTCACCAACTTTTCAAAAATTACATTTTAGTCACTAACTTGAAATGTCATATTTCCAAACCCCATTTTGTAAAATTGATTTCACCACTCTCTTATATATAATAAAAGAGGATTTTTAGATATTTTCCCATATTTTTAATGCATCCCGAACTAGGCTTTCCCTAAAACCCACCTTTTATATTCGAACCGTAATTTAAACCGGTCCGGTTCAGACCCTAAACTTCCAAGCCCAAAATTGGGGTGTTACATGCTCATATCTTGGTTCTATAAGAAACAAAATAGTGTAGCCTTATCTACCACTGAAGCGGAATACATATCGACTGGAAGTTGTTGGGCTCAAGTCCTTTGGATGAAGCAACAACTTTTAGATTATGGAATTGAGGCTGGTACCATACCCCTTAAGTCACATAGAGATAGTGTCATATGTCTCTCTAAAAATCTCATCCAACACTCTAAAAACAAAACACATAGAGATAAGGCATCATTTCATTAGAGATCATGTTTTAAAGAATGATGTTGTTCTAGAATATGTAGACACCTTGAACCAAATCACGAACATCTTTACCAAACCTTTAGACAAAGAGCGTTTTTGGACCCTTAGGAGAGAGTTAGGTTTAACCAGCCTTTCTTGAACTTTTAGGGGCATTTTTATGCAAAATTGCTTGAATTCATTTTGTTTTGCATGCTTATGTGTTTTTTATGTTAATTGCTTTTATGCTTGTAGTTATGGGGAGTATGTACTTATTTTTGCCTATAGATCTTGTTCATTCATCATGATCGTGCATTTAGAAGCGATTGAAAGTTGATTTTTCTGCTACTTTGTGCTAAATCTGCACATTCTGGCATAGGTGTATTGAAACGGGTTCCCCTGTTTTGATATGGGCTACCTTCTGAAGGGGCCTTTGCCCTTAAGGGTTTCAAAACGGTAAAAAATGTTTCGAAACGGGCTCTTGAAAAGGACATCTCTGGAATCATTAGGATCGAAACGGATAAGTGGTGTTTTGATACGATCCCGAGTTTCGAAACAATCATCTTTTGGTTTCGAATCAGTTAGACGCTGAAGAGTCTATTTAATGAACTTTCCATCTTTAAACTCAATTCTTCCTAAACCCAAACTCCTCTCAAACCCTAACCTAATTTTCTTATAAATACCCACTAACCCTAAACATTTTTCTTTACAAATTTGAGGGTTTTTACTCAAAACAACAATTCTAAGCAAGCTTCAACAACTTTGTGCATTATCATCCATCCATTCTTCCTAAATCCCAACTCAAGGTATTTTCCTATTTTCTTTTTCTTTTCAATTTTCGTTTGATTTCTATAGTTTAAAATTATTGGTTTTGCATATAGTTTTTGTATAGACTACGGGTTTTGAATATTTTGCAAAAGATTTTCAAAATTCGAAATTTTTTATTCGAATATAAAATATTTTAATCGTATATTTTTTGTTTGTTTTTCAAAATTTCTTTCATAAATTTTTTATAAATGTATATTGTTCTAAACTATATTGTATATTATCAAACCTTGATTATAGGATTACTATTGGATTGAATGTGGATTTCTTATGCATACATATATTTTCTTTTGCTTGCTTAATGTTTTTAGGATGACTTCCAAAAAGAGAGCTAGAGTTTCCGAAGAGGGTGAAGGGTCTGAACCGTCTGAGAAAAACCTCCCTCGACCTAATAATCTCTTCAAAAAGAGTTTCCTAACCCCCAAGCTCACCAAGCTTTTAAATACTATCAAACCATCAAAATTCGACCCCGAGCGTGTCGTTGACATTGATTTCCTTGATTCCGACCGTTTTCATTTTTGATACCTTAGCCTTTTAACCCGTTGGAACTTCATGACTTTTTTAGGCATTCTCGAAATCATGTACCGAAACCTTGTTTTGTTGTTTTACTCCAATGCCAAATGTGTCCTTGGTCTCGACCATTCCCAAGTTGTTTCCATTGACTATTACCTTTTGGGGAAGAAAATCCGTATCGAGCCGTCTACCTTGGTGAATCTCCTTGGTCTCAAAGATGAGGGTATTGAAGATGAGAACTTGCTTGATCCTCATATCGGCCATGTTAATGCCTTGGATGTCCATGACTGGTTTCTTCATCTTATGATCTCGTGGTGGTTCCGTCCATCCGGATGGAAGTTCTCGCACATTAGAGAAGTTGATGACTTTTGGCTCAAGTGCTTCCGACAAGAACAACAAACGAACTTAGAGAATATTATGTTTGCGGAGATGGTGCGCTTAGTCAAAAACCGCAACAACGTTTCCTCTTTCACATATGCAACCATATTAAGTCATATCTTTATCCTTAGTGAAATTGATTGCACGTTTGACATTGAGGAGCCTCTTAAAGAGAAGCTAAATGAGACTACACTCATGAAGTGTGGCTTCCGTTTCAACGGTGATGATTGGGTTCGTGTGCCTCGAGGTGAATGTGCTCAAGCTTAAGCTCAAGCTCAAGTTGCTCCTCAAGCTCCTAACAATGATGCGATGATGACTTTCCTCACCGAGCAATTCACCGGCTTGCGTACTCTCATGGAAAATCGTTTCAATGCTTTGGAGGAATGCTTTGTTGGTATGGAAAATCGTATTACCTCTATCGAGAATCAACAATCTTCATCAGATCTCTCCTTCACCGCCTTCTATGGTGAATGGAGACACTTTCAAAGGAGTCAAGAGAAAGATGAAGATGACATAGATGAAGATGAAGACAATGATGAGCCCTAGTCTAGCTTGCATTCATCTCATATCATCTAGGATTTTATTTATTATTATGCACCTTTTATGTTTTTAAACCTATGTTTTGGTTTATTGTTTTGCATTATGCTTTTTAGGATTTAGGTTAGGATTTATGTTATTTTACTTTTGGAACTTATGCTTTATGTCATGAATTATGATTTATATTGTTTGGTTTAATTTTGCCTCTCTTATTATTTCTCATTGAATTATGCTTGTTATGATTTTGATCTAACAAAAAGGGGAGAAAGTGTTCAAGCAAATTTTTTAAAGTTTTTCAAAACCTAGCTTAAACTAAGGGTGAGTTCATTTAAAAATTTACTATGTTTTTGTTATATCAAAAAGAGGGAGATCGTAAAATCCTTAATTTGACTTAACTTGATTTTGATATAACAAATACTTTAAGGACTATTTTGCAAAGTAAATAAATTTTTATGTTCCTAAAATGCTCAAAATTTGACAAGTACAAATTTAACCCAAAGTGTTTTAAGGTTTAAAAATAATCCCCATGAATTTTTCTAAGTATTATCAAGTTAAATCTGTAAATTTTGATCAAGCGTTTCGATACGGTTTAGGACTATTTCGGAATGTTTTGCTACTGGAATTTTCATATTGAATAGGTTCGAAACGACTTCAACCCATTTCGATATGACCTTCATCTGGGCAAGTCATACTTTGACTTTGTTTCGAAATGGCAGTTAACCGTTTCGATATGGGGTTAAAATTTTTCAAATTTGGGCCTTTAATATTTTTGACCATTGCTTGTTAGAAACCAAAATTTTCAAAGTTAATTACTCATTTTGATACGACCTAGATTGGTGTCGAAACGTTTTGCTACTGGAATTTTATGAGCTCAACCGTTTCGATACTAGTATCGAAACAGCCCCCTATCATTTCGAAACGCCTTCGAACGTTTCGATACAACCTCTTTAATGCGCATAACGACTCTTTCTATTTTAGTCGTATTTTGAAACATGTGGGTACCGTTTTGATACGGGCAGTTGCAGAACTGCATTTATGGTGGGACGATGAAGTCTCAACGACTATATTTATGATGGCAACCACCCAAATAGCTAGAAATCAATGAGAAGGTATAAAAAGGAATCATTTTAAGCACCAGCAACAATTATTGAACATCAAAGCAATATCCAAGCAATCAATCCAAACCCTTGTGCTCAAATTGTATATCTTGTACCCCAATTTGTAATTCTTTATTGCAAACCTTTCATTCTCAAATTGGGTGTGTGGTTGAGTGTATTTTGGGCATATTTGTCTATTGAGAGATACATTTTATTGCCTTGTAATTCTTTGTTCTTGTGAGGGTCTCAAGATCAATCTTTGGGTAGGAAGATTGATCTTTGTAAAAGGTTTCCTCCTAAGCTTAGAAAAGGGGAAGATTTCATAGTGAAATTTGTTGAAAATTCTTAGTGGTGACTAAGGTAGTGGATGTAGAGCTTGTTCTAAGCTTGAACCAAAATAATTTCTCTTGTCTTGATTTTTCAATTTTCCAATTTCATCCCACAACTTTTAAAATTTCAATTCACCCCCCTCTTGGCATTTTCCATTCGATCGATCCACTCAATAATTTGTTTTAATGTATTAAGATTTGTTTATCTTTTGGTATAGGGATTAACCGAAACTCGTGGGGATCCGCAAGGGATGGGTACGTGGATGAAAAAATCCCCAAACATTTAATGTGATTCCTCAAAATCGTACCCACAAGTGTTGGAGATGTTGTGGGGAATGCAAAATCATCCCTGGCCCGCCCTATTATCACCCCTACTATTAAGCAGGTAACTGAAAAATTGTATAATAGCACATTTAATCATCCATATTTACATATTCAATCAATTTACTCATAATTAAAAATCAATAAGCTTGACCCTCACTATCTAGACATTCATTCAATTTGATCATATTTTTAATTAGAAATAATTTAATAATTTTTCTCCAAATTTAAAAATTTTCTATTAAAAAAAATAGAAAAAAATAAAGCAAAAACAACATTTGGTTCTCTATCTCTCTGTCTCTCATAATCCATGGCTCATACCTTTACCTCCTACTATCCCCGCCGCCACATCATTGTCAACTCTCCTCTTTCAATCCCTAATGGCGGTTTACCTATCGACTTCCTATCCTCTTCTAACATTAAGGATTAACGAATTCTTTCTTCCTTTCATATTTTATAGAAAACCAAGTTCTTATCATTCTTGTTCTTGTCATTATGTTGTGTTAATTGAAATCATCATTGTATATTTAGTGGTTGTATGAGATTGTTGTGTGTTTTGTTTTATATAATTGCTTCGAAGTTAGGGTTTTTAGTTTATCGTCTAGAAAATGAAAGGTTTCTTCTTTGTGCTTTAAAGTTGGCGCATTTTAGATTCCGACTTACCTCCTGATGGAAACAGATTGAAGTTCGGGTTTATTATTTAACTTAAAACTAGTATTAGACACAAGTGTATAACTAGAAATTTATTATAGGTTTCTTCTTTGTGCTTTACAAAATAACAAGTATATCACTTAATTATTAAACCAAAATTAGCAATAATAAATTGATCAATTGAACTATAATAATCAAATATGGAACTCTAGAGCAATGAAGTATATTGTAAGTGTTATTGCAAAATCTTGGAAATGAAGAATGAAGATTTATGGGGTTTTTTTTAATTTAGTTTGATTGCTAAGTGGAAAAAGTAAATAAAATATTATTAATAAAAGGAATTTTAAAAGTTTTTCACGTTACTTTCTCTTATGATCTTATCTTACAAGACACCTCATTAATTTGAAATATTTTTTCATTATTTGAGGGATCAATATAACTTACTTTATTTCTAAAAATATATATACATATATATTTAATAATCTTTTTTCCCCACTAAATCTATCACATGTTGACTTTTATTTGGTCAATTTTTTTGATAAATGTGGGGAGAAAGGAATTATCATAGGCCTCATTAAAAACCCTCCTAACCTAAATGAGGGAAAGGAGTACCTATAGATAACCCATACAAATCAAACAAGCAACAAAACATCGATACCCAAAACCTACTAACAATCCTCCCGTAGGAGCTCAATCACCCCGACTAGAATGTTCCTGAAAATACGAGTCTCAAACGAGTCCTCCGGAGCCATCCTTGCTAGAGCATCCGCCACACGATTACCATCCCGATAAACATGTCGAAAGACCACATCCCCATGTGTCGTCACAAGATTTCTAATAGAATCAATCAACGAAGAAGAGATCAAACGAGAAGTCGAATCTGATAAAACCTGAACCACTTCTAAATTATCCGTCTCCACCTCGACTTTATTTGGTCAATTTTTTCAAACTACAATTTATTTAAATATTTTAATTAATTAAAATGTATAAAATTTATATTTAAAAACTACTTGATTTAAGGTTTTTAAAATATATTTTTCATAATTTTATCAATAATAAATTTAAATTCTAAGAAGTCAAAGTTCAAAAATTTGACCAAAAAATGTAAATATGTGACAGTTTTAGTAGGATAGATGGAGTATTTTAAAAAAAACAAAATTGGATGAAACTAGGGCCCTAGGCCTCTGCGAAGGTCTGCGCATGATTGTACATACTTCAATTAATTTTGATGCATTTTTATTATTAATTTGGATGAGTCTAGAACGGTCAACGCACACGGTTACACACCGCTACATATCATTAATTTTTTAGGCCTCATTTGGTAGATCGAATGTAAAAGAGGTGTGTTGTATTAAATAATACTTTTATATTAAAAAGATTGACGAAAGATGGTTGTTACTACATCAAGGTGTTTGGTTGTGAAATTTGTGATAAATTTAAAAGATAAATGTTATGTATGAATGTAACCTTTTACCCTTAAAATTCTAACTTCATATTTTTTCCTTATTTTGACATTGATTATTATATTATTTTTAGGGTTTAAGGTTTGGTGTTATAAGTTTATGGTTTAGTGTTCATAGTTTAGGGTTTAAAGTTTAATGTTTGGGGTTTATGATTTTGAGGCTCAATGCTTTGAGTTTTAGGGTTCATGATTTAGGTTTTAGGGCTTATGGTTTATGGTTTCTAGTTTATGGTTCAAGGTTTTTAGTTTACTATATAGGGTTTAGAGTTTATGGTTTGATGTTTAGCGTTCATGGTTTAGAGATTATAATTTATGGTTCACTGTTCAAGGTTTAGGGTTTGGGGTTTATGTTTAGAGTTTGGAGTTTGATGTTTGGGGTTTAAGGCTTAATATTTAGGGTTTATGATTTAAGGTTTGGAGTTAGTGGTCCAAATTTGGGCTTTATTATTTATGGTTTAGAGTTTTTGGTTTGACATTTAGGGTTTGGGGTTTGGGGTGAGGTTATGGTTTTTGGTTGGGTGTTAATGATTTTGTTTAGGGTAAGGGTTTTATGGTTTAGGGTTAGCATATCAACAATGATGTAAATACGTGAAAAATAGTATGGGGGTATAATTTACAAAACTGGCGTGTTAAATAAAAACCATCTCCACCCCGTGATAAATATCACTCAATTTGCATATAAAATAATACGATGTATTAAATAATACAACACATCAGTTACAGTCAACCAAACGAGGCGTTAATGACTTTAAAAATCTTTGGGACTCAACATGTAATTAAACATATTTTAAAAAATAAAATTTATATCAATATTAAAATTTCCATCCACCACAAATCCTAGACTCATCTATAAACTATAAATTCTTATTTTCTTATAGTCATCGCGATTGAAAATATTAGTATTAAATCAATCGGCAACTAACTCCATCTTCAATAAGATTTGAGTATTATTACACCTAATTCTTCTACATCTACATGATTCAAAAAAGACCCCATAGCACCTCTATATTTTGTAAACTCCGGAGATAGCCCACCACAACCACTCCTCCGGAAATCAATGTTACTGGAATCCTCTTGTTTCCTTGGGAACAAACGCTGTCAGGTGCTATAACACCTTGCCCATGTGACCAGACTATAAATGTTAATACTTGGAACTCAAACCTATCTCTGACTATCCTTTCATAGGCTGTCATTAGGCATGGAACTATCGCATCACCAACGGTATTAAAGGTCCATGGCCCCAATGAGAGAGGACGAGTTTGAGAAAAGACACGAAGGCTAAATATAGAGGGTAATACCCTTACCATCCATCATCTCTCTTCCTCTCCACTCCAAACACCATTATGTATGCGCTCTCTGCCCAAAATCTATAGGGGTGAACCGCCTGAATCCCCAATAAACCATCTTGGTCTTCCTTCCCCCCCTCCCATGTCTGATGTCTCCTCATTTCGGCATCAACAATTTGTGCAAAGAATGTGGAGATCCTCTTGACCAAGATAACCAGTCACAATGGCTCTCATGGTGGCTGTAACCCCCTCATCCCGGTCTGGCCGGATGACCGGTCCGAGTGGGCCACACGGGGAAAACCGAAGCGAAACCCAAGGGATTCCCCCTCGGTTAGCAACCCTATTTTTTTATATATATTAATCTTGCCTAGATGAATGTTAAGTCCTATGTGATTCACAACAGCGGAAAACGTTCAAAGGAGAATACATTCGAAACACAACCACGCATAAACAGTCAAATTTTAAGCTTGTAAGGCAGACAGTATCGATACCCTAATCAGGGGTATCGATACCCTCCTTCTAGGTCAACCCAGGAAGTCAACACGAGAAGGCCGTATCGATACCCTTACCAGGGGTATCGATACCCTCTTCCTCGGTCAACCTTCCCTGGTCAACAGATTTGACCCGTATCGATACTCGGGACCCCGTATCGATACGCTCCAATCTAACTCCCAAACCCAGATTACAGAAACTTTGGACGGTATCGATACCCTAAGGGTATCGATACCCTAGGCAAAATCTGAGGCATTTGGGCAAGAGAGTATCGATACCCTTACCAGGGGTATCGATACCCCCTGCACTGCAATTCCTCAAACTCGACTAAAACCACCCCAAACCGACTCTAAATGCATTCCTCGACTCACCTAAGCGTATACCAACATGCAAGCACACATATTTAAGCCATAGGTAACAATCAAACATGGATTCAAGCTTTCATACATAGCATTTGATTCAAGGAGCAAAATAGGCAATATTAAGCATACATAAAGACTCAAAAGGATCATAAGGCCACAAGTCATTCAAAAGAGGTTAGCACCCAGCATAAGACAACCTAAAGCATCCTAGAGCATATCATCAAACACACCAACATTCATCAAAGTATTGCATGCTTACAAACCATAATCAAACTCAACAACATCATCATTCAAATGAGTCATACATGCTCATACAAAGACCCTTGCCACATTGCTAGCTATTACCAAATCGATAACCATACTTGAGCTACAAACTTGGATGCCCTTCTTGCCTTGCCTCGAGCTAACACCACGCTAATGATCTGCATTGTTGAACATTGAGAGCGTAAGCTATAAGCTTAGTGAGGGTGCTCTAAAACGAAGAGCAACAACAATGCAGGGTTCAAGCATGTAATCCTAGTCTCACACGTAACAAGCATTGCAAATAAACAAGTAGACTTAGCTAGTCTTTCAAGTGGCATATATGGTCTCTCAATCCTAGCAAGATTTCACATCATTATCAATTATCATATACAATGCCATATATCAAAACCACATGTCACCATCATATATCACATTACATAAACAAGGTTAATTGGCCACTTTAATTATCCCGATTGTGCGGATTAAAACCTTGACAACACATTACCTCGGTGGGATTCCACTCATCACCGGACCTTGCATGTGCGGGATTCCACTCATCGCCACATGCCCTACGGATGGGATTCCACTCATCATCCCGTAGAAATATAATAAGCTTCCGGTGGAATGCTACATCACCGTACTCCTCCTTGATGACTTAACGCCATCAAGGCCACGTACGTTTTGACTCAATTTGTGTGCACACTATCCTAATGATCGATCATTTACAACCGGTAATTTTTAGTGCCAATTATTATAACCGCAACATGTATCACCAACCACATATCATCAACACATTCATGCTCAACACATATATCCACATCATGATATACACATACATGCACCATCTAATCACAAGCATTTGAGCATAGTCATCAAGCACATAGCATTCAAGGAATTTAGACTAAGTTAACTACTTGGATTAAAAGGAAGTGGCCTACCAAGCACACTTGCACACACACACACTACTTATGCTCGAACCGACTTTAAAAACAAGTTGAACCACTCACCGCCCTTCCTTAGCAATTCGGACAATCCTCCTACGCACCCGGATTCGGTCCCAAAGCCTCTTCCGCGTTTCCTCTTGTTTCTAGTCAAACAAAAACACATATATTACTTCCCAATTCAATGCTAACTCAACCTTCAACCCACTTTGCAATCACAACCCAAATTCTTCCATTTCTCAAATCACACAATCTCCTAAATACCCAATTTTCGTGCTCCCCTAAGAACTTGCTGAAAAATCAATTTCCAAACATCCAAATGACTTCCAAAACATCCCAAATCACCCTCCTAACATAACTAGACCATCAGCCCTTCAATTCCCACACAAATCCTCTCAAAAACCCAATTTTTCAAACCCTAAAATTGGCCCTAAAGACCACCTACGAAAATTCATCCAAAATTGACCAAATTCATATATGTTGTATACTTTAGCATGATTAACAAAAACCCCAACACAATTTCTTAAGACCAAATGAAAAACCCCATTAAAACCCAATTTTCATCATAAACCCTAATATTTTCAAAACCCACATTTTTGAAATTTAAGACAATAAGCAAGTAGAGGATGGAGAGGAGGTTAAGAAAATACAATTACCTCTTAAAATGGTGTGGAAATCGGGTGTTAAAATTGATGGAATAGTAATTCCAAGCTTGGGAGGTTTTAGAAATGGTGGGGGTTTTCAAAATGGGAAAAGGAGGAAGAATGGGGGAGGAAGATATCTTTACCATAAAGTGGTCTTCCTTTATTTAAAACTTGGGTAAATAGCCCAATAGGTCCTTCCCAACTTAATAAAACTCATTTAGACCATTATTTGAAATTGAATTGTTTTAATTTAGTTTTATTTAACTCGAACTAACACCCGACTAACTCCTAGGCCCAGAACACGGGTGTTACAGTGGCACTCCCAACACACCTGATTTTTGCGATCGACGCATTTAATGGCAAAATTAACGATGACTGTTGCGTGTAAAAGTGTCTATCGCAATGTAGTGCAAGTGTACACGACGCAAGTAGTAAAGTGATACGGAAGTATCGGATATCGTCTCCACAGGGACTGGACTAATAGCTTCACCTTGGATTACTGCACGAGAGGAAAAAGAATAGTTTAAATTGTTGTCACGAAAATAATAAAGAGAACTGGAATTAAGATTAAAGTAATCAAGATAGAGAGAATGGGTCGGTATTGAATTGCTCAGTAGTGTAGGTGTTGAAAAGTGTAGGAATATCTGTTCTGTCATCGTCCCTGTCGCGGCAGCACCTGTCGCGGCAGCGGTCTGTTGTTAGTCACGGCAGCGATCACACAACTTTGTACTTCAAGCTGTCGATGAACACGTCTTTGATAATACCTCCCGACGTGAATCGAAGGATGAACACCGATGTTGTTGAGTTCTTCCTTAGCCACTTAACCTCCTCCTATCCCTAGATCCGAGATAGTTCAACCATAAACTGGAGAACCCGCACTTATTCCTTTCGTATACTTAACTCTCCCGATATTAAGTAAATAGATAATCTCACAATGCTCTCCCGATACTCTTGCAAGATGTTGAAAACCAAAATAAGTAAACTTGAAGTTTATTTTATTGAACAGAAAATTCCTAAAACAAATGCAATCCTTGCAACTACGTTACAAATCAACCCGTGGCCCTAGGGTAAGTTTAGAACATGTTGAGAAATGGAAAACGGCTAGGGTTTTGGGAAGAAGGCTAGAGGTGAAGATGATGTACTTCCCTAGGTCGAATTACATGCCTTTATATAGGCCTTGGGTTCAAGTTTTCTAATATGGCAAGAATACAAGTTTAAACTAAAGTACAACTCTATTAAAGACTAAATCTTCAGAGCATAAGTCTTTAATTCGTCCTTCCTTCTTTCTTGGAGTTTCTTTCTTGAACTTTGGGCTTGGCCTTCATTCTGATCTAGGGCTTGGAAAAATATAAGGGTGATCCACGACATATGGGCTTAATTTTCTCTTTCTGTCGAGGCCCACTTTGCTTCTTCTTCTCAATACTGTTGTCGTCCTTGGATGCCACGGCAGCGGCCATGGCAGCATCGTCCTCCTCGTATGCACACCCAGTTCCAGCTCTGTTTCTTCACTGCCCAGCATCTGCTTCTCCATCTGCTACAGTAGCTACCTGCAAAAACAACCAATTTCAGTAGAAACTGTGTCATTTAATATATTTGTGATGTATGAATGAAATCTAACCTAAATGCAATGAATTATGCTTGAATGCAATAGAAATATGGGTTAAATAGGGGGTAAATAATAGAACTTTTACACATTCAACACACCCCCAAACTCAAGTTTTTGCTTGCCCTCAAGCAATTCAGACCTAAAAAGGAATAACATAATTTTTGTTTGGCTTAAAACAGTGAACTTTTCCTTACCTACCCTTCATTCCCTATTGTGAGCAACACCTTGTCGGAATTCAGGATTCATCCGGAACCTTGCTATAATTCTCGTGCAGTGTGTGCATGCTTGTGAACAATTATATGCCAAGACTCCCTTAGTTTACTGGAATAGTTAAGCTTCTAACTTGAATTTTTATGCCAATTTTCATCTTTTTGGAGGCAATTCTTAGGCTCCTTTAGTTTTTATGCAGACTCGATTCTATTTTCTCAAGCTTAAGTTTGACTAGAGCCGGTTTCGGGCACCTCTAGCTAACTTCCTAGAGCCGGTTTCGGGCACCTCTAGGTGTATTGAGTCTATTTCTCTTAACTTCTTTTCCTAGAGCCAGTGTTAGGCACCTCTAGGGGCAACTCAAGTGCTAAGCTTTCTATTCTAGTTTACTAGTAGAGTTTTAGGCAGTATAAAAGTCACAAATGGTGTTTAAGTTTTAGAACTATAGTAAGGCTCTAAACTGCTCCTAAAACTATCCTAAAGGCACTGCCACAACAGAGGTTGTCACGGCAGGTAAGTTCAGTTCAAAGACTTAAGCCAAAATTTTCATTTTTTAAGCAAAAATAAACTAAGTAAAATACACAATTTTTAAACTTAAAAAGACTCCATTAATGGAGGGATGCCACCCCCAAACTCGAGGGTTGCATTGCCCTCAATGCAAATGACATATGAGACAAAATAAAAAGAAAAGTACATCACAAAATATAAGAAAGGCAGACGGCAATATAAGATAAGAAACTTAAATTTTAGGTGATGTCGTCGCTGCTACTGCTGAGCTGGACCTGCCGACGGGCAGTGACCTTCTTGGCTGGTGCTGGCTGGCGGATGGGAGAGGCAGAGGTATTCTTTGTTTTGGCCTCCCTTGGAGGTTGAATACGGGTAGGGGAGATATGAGGAGGTTTCTCCACTACCCGAACCTCGGAGCTGCTGCTGCTCTCGCTGTTGCTGCCGCTGTCTTCTTTTACCTTGTCGGCTATCGTTTTCTGCCGCTTCTCTGGTGTAAACTCCTTGGACAAATTCCTCTTGACAGAGGGTTCACCGTCGGATTCCTCTCAAACTGAGGAAGAGGAGAAACCTGCTATATAGGCGTCGAGTTCAGCCGAAGGCATCTTTCTCTTGGTTCCCCTGGCAGATGTGTCGACTGTGCGGCTGCCGCCAACAGCTGTTGTGGCAGGGGTCGGTGTCGATGCAGCAGATTGTGTTTTGGGCGTGGCAGCAGGGGTAGGGGTATGAGCAGGGGTGGGGCAGCAAAATATTGATTTGGGAAGGTAGGGAACACAACATCGGGGAAATTAAGAGAGGTTTGAATAAAGTGTATCGTGGCAGTGGTGAAGTCTCGGATGAAGCTCATGAGGTCGAGTTGTCGTTCCTCCAGTTTTTGTATGGCAGCAAGGATTTGGGATGAGGTGTCGGCCGGAGGTGCTGCTGCTGTAGGCTGCCTGGGTTCTGTGGCAGCAGGCTCGGTGTCGGTGGGTTCTGTCGGCTGTGCTGCTGTTGCAGTAGAGTTGAAAGACGACAGCGGTGTGGCAGCAGTGAGTTCCATCAGGCTAAGTATGTTTCTGTCTGTCCAGCTTTTCCCTCGAACTCGTAAATCTTCCGCTGTCTCCGGTACATGATGGTCGTGGCAGAGGGCAGTGATGAGGTAGGGGTAGAAGCGTGGTCTGGTCGGTCGGTATGCGCAATCCAAGATGCCCTCTCGGACATATCTGCCAACGTTAATCGGCCTCTCATGTAAGATGGAATGGATGAGGGCTAACCTGGGTTGGTCGACTGCTGTGTTGTAAAAGGAGGCCATAATCCGTTTTTTGATGAAAGCGTTCCAAAGCTTTACCTTCGGAGTTAGCTGGACTCTCTTCACTGTTCCTGGATTTTTCGGATCTGTGTTCCACTCGGTACCCTCGTCTGTGAGTTCTGCCATCACAGTATCGTAGTCGGCAGGCTCTAGACTCTCGAGAAACTATTTATGGCCACCTTTTTTCTGCCCACATAGAACCCGTAGAGAGTGTTGATATACTCGGGCTCGATCGTTACCTCTTTTCCTCGTACAGCGACTGTTGTCGCATTCCTGCTGCCGATGGCAGCATAAAAGTCTCGGACAAGAGTCACATTCATCTCCCCTGGCTGCTCCGCGAATATCTGCCACTTCAGGGCTCTGATTTTACTGGCGATGAACGGCTGCAGCCCCAGGTTCCCCGTTTTGGAAGTGTAAATAAAACCTTTCTCCTCCCACATGTCACAGATCTGGAAGGATCGTGGAGTTGATGTTGTCGGGGCACATCCTAAAGCACCACTTCGGCGGGTGTTTCTAGAAGACATGTTGCAAAGATTGTGTAAGAAAATGAAAGCAAGTAAAAATTCTAGAGAAAACAAGTATAAGGAGTAGAAGTGAGTGAAAAATGAATAGTAAAACGAGGTTTATATAGGGGAGAGTTTGCTGCTCGTTGGAGCTGTAACGGTGGGCGCGAATAACGGGGCCAGTTGTTACGCGGTTTTTGACGCGTCTGTCACGCATTTCCCTGTCTGCTGCGCGTCTGCCGCGACAGTGTGTTGAGAGGCTGGATTTTTCCGCGTCTGTCGCGGCAGCTATAACGGCAGGCTCCAAAGTTGGGCTTTTTTGGGCTGATGGGAAGATTGTGGTCTGAATTCACTTCTCCTCTTCTCCTTGTCTCTTTTATTTCCTAAAAATAATAAAAATAAAAACGTTATTTCCTAAAATTTTAATTATTCTAACTACCTAATGTATAAATAATAAATAATAAAAATAAAACTTAGGTTAAATTAGGGATGCCAGGAGGGGCATCTTTTAAGGTAACCACTTCCTGCATTCTCGGGGCTTCAGTCCCCTGATAATGCTTCAATCGTTGTCCATTCACTTTGAATTCGTGCTCGTCTTTTAAAGATTTGACCGTGATGGCACCATGGGGAAAAACCTGCACCACTTGGAATGGGCCAGACCATCTAGATTTCAGCTTCCCTGGGGAGTGTTTCAACCTAGAGTTAAATAACAACACAAGCTGCCCTGGGCAGAACTATCGTGGCAGCAACTTCTTGTCATGCCACTTCTTGGTCTTGTCCTTGTAGATTCTTGTGTTGTCATAGGCCATTGTTCGAATTTCTTCAATTTCATTCAGATCAAGTAGCCTTTTCTGTCCTGCTTTTTCCAAGTCCATATTAACTGCCTTGATGGCCCAGTATGCTCTGTGCTCAATCTCAACAGGTAAATGGCATGTTTTCCCATAAATCAGCCGATAGGGTGACATTCCCAATGGAGTTTTGAACGTTGTCCTGTAGGCCCATAATGCATCATTGAGGTGTAGAGACCAATCCTTCCTAGTTGGCTTAACCATCTTTTCAAGAATGTTCTTAACGTCTCTATTGGATATTTCAGCCTGTCCATTGGTTTGAGGGTGATACGCTGTTGCAATCCGATGTTTGACACCATACTTTTTCAAGGCAGCAGCTATAACCATATTGTCAAAATGCCTCTCTTCATCACTGATGATCGTCTTAGGGATGCCGAATCTAGAAAAAAGGTTTTATGCAAAAACCTCTGAACCGTCTTGGCATCATTTTTCTGAGTGGCGATCGCCTCAACCCATTTGGACACATAGTCCACTGCCAGGAGGATATATAAGTTCCCACATGAAGTTGGGAATGGTCCCATAAAATCTATCCCCCAAACGTCGAAGATTTCAACTTCAAGAATATTTTGCAGCGGCATCTCATGTCTTCTTGAGATGATTCCAGTCTGTTGACACTTGTCATAGTTCTTGTAGAATGTTTGGGCATCCTTGTACAGTGACGGCCAATAAAATCCCGACTGTAAAACCTTGGCGGCATTTTTGTTACCTCTTAAGTGTCCTCCATACTGTGAAGCATTACAGTGATGTAGTATAGCTTCCTGTTCATCCTGTGGTACACATCTCCTTATAACATGATATGCACAAATTTTGAAAAGAAGAGGTTCGTCCCAATAATAATGCTTAACATCATTTTGGAACCTCTTCCTAGCTTGATAATTAAGGTCAAAAGAAGTTATTATGCTAACTAAATAATTAACGAAATCAGCATACCAGGGGAGTTCAGAAAACTTACTTGCTGCCATGGCTGTCGCGGCAGTGCTTGTGGCAGCAAACAACTGCTCATCAGGGAAGGTCTCCAGTATGTGTGTCTCGTCTGCCGGTAGACTTTTTCCCTTCTCTAACCTTGACAAGTGATCTGCAACTTGATTCTTTGTCCCCTTTTTGTCCTTGATTTCAAGGTCGAACTCTTGCAGTAGCAGAATCCAACGTATCAGAATCCAACGTATCAGTCTAGGCTTTGCATCCTTTTTGGTGAACAGATACTTCAATGCAGAGTGGTCTATGTGGAATATGACCTTTGTTCCAAGTATATAAGAACGAAACTTGTCAATAGAGAATACCATAACTAATAGTTCCTTCTCTGTGGTAGTGTAGTTCACTTGGGCGTCGTTTAGTGTTTTGCTGGCAAAATATATGACATGAAAGAGCTTGTCTTTTCTCTGCCCAAGTACTGCCCCGACAGCATAGTCACTAGCATCACACATGATCTCAAACGGCAGTTTCCAATCTGGTGGCTGTACTATTGGGGCTGTTACCAGCTTTTTTTTCAGAACCTTGAATGCTTCAGTATATTCAGCGTTGAAGTCAAAGGGACGGTTCTGCTCCAGAAGATGGCATAAGGGCTTGGTGATATTCGAAAAGTTCGCGATAAACCTCTAATAAAAACCAGCATGCCCTAAGAAACTTCTTATTCCCTTGACTGTGGTGGGTGGTGGCAGCTTTTTTACTACCCCGATCTTAGCTCTGTCGACTTCTATGTCGCGGCAGCTAATTTTATGGCCAAGGACTATCCCTTCATCCACCATGAAGTGACACTTTTCCCAGTTCAATACCAAGTTTGCTTTTTCACATCTCTCGAGCACTTTCTGTAGGTTGCCTAGGCAGCTTTCAAAGTTGTCTCCAAAGACTGAAAAATCATCCATAAATATCTCTAGGAAATCCTCCACCATATCGGAGAATATTGCCATCATGCACCTTTGAAAAGTTGCGGGTGCATTGCATAATCCAAATGGCATCCTCCGAAAAGCATAAGTACCGTATGGGCATGTGAACGTCGTCTTTTCTTGATCTTCCGGTGCGATGGCTATTTGATTATAACCTGAGTAACCATCAAGAAAACAATAGTAAGGCTTACCCGCTAATTAATCAAGTATTTGATCAATAAAGGGTAAGGGGAAGTGGTCCTTCCGGGTAGCTTTGTTAAGCTTCCGGTAGTCCATACAAACCCTCCAACCGGTCACAGTCCTGGTTGGGATCAGCTCGTTTTCTTCGTTGGTTACCACGGTCATTCCTCCTTTCTTGGGAACGCACTGCACCGGGCTCACCCACTTGCTATCCGAGATGGCATAGATTATTCCAGCATCTAGCCATTTTATGATCTCCTTACGCACCACCTCTCACATAGCATCATTCAGACGTCTTTTTGCATCAATGGTCGGCTTATGATCATCCTCTAAGAGGATTTTATGCATGCATAATGCCGGACTGATGCCTTGGATATCAGCTATCGTCCATCTAATAGCCTTCTTGTGCTGCTGCAGCATCCCTATTAGCTGATGTTCATGTTCCTGCATCAACTTGGAAGAGATGATTACGGGCAACGTATCATTTAAACCAAGGAAACCATATTTTAACTGCCCTGGCAGGGGCTTAAGATCTAGAACAAGGGGCTCAACAGTTGATGGCTTTTGAATTATATGGTTATCCGAGGTATAGTTTAAGGGCTCGAACAACTTACCTGGACGATTGCCTATCCAATTTACTTCCTCTTGATCTTCAGTATCAAATGTATCAGATTCTGAGGAGCTGTTGTCGTTGGTGCTGTCGTGACAGTCTTCTAAATGGCTGCTGGGGCAGTGGCCAATTTTGATGTTGTGGCAGCCCGACCTGATGCAGGGTTGGTCAAGGTTAACTTCAGTGATAGCCTTGCATTCTTCTTCTGCATCAGCATGTTTCATTGCTTGGAGAACATTCAGCTTGATCTCTTGATCGTTCACTCTCATAGTGAGTTCCCCTTTTTCCATATCAATCAGTGATCTTCCTGTGGCTAAGAAGGGTCGCCCCAGGATGATTGGTGCATTTTCATCTGCTTCACAATCTAAGACAAGAAACTCAGCAGGAAAAATAAACTTATCCACTCTTACCAGAATATCTTCAATTTTCCTTCTGGATGAACGTAAGAGCGGTCTGCCAGCTGCAGTACTACTGTTGTGGGCCGAGCTTTTCCAATACCTAATTTCTAAAAAACAGATTTGGGCATTAAATTTATACTAGCACCAAGATCACAAAGTGCCTTACCCACAAATTTGTCTTCGATTATGCATGGTATAATGAAACTCCCAGGATCCTTCTTCTTCTTGGGTGGATGCTTGTGCAGAATACTCATGCATCCTTCTGTCATCTTAACCGTTTCAAATTCCCCAAGTCTGGATTTCTTCGATATGGCATCCTTGAGAAATTTGGCATAACCAGGCATCTCTTTTATGGCATCTAACAGCGGAATCTTGATATGGACCTGCTTAAAAATATCATAAATTTTCTTAAGCTGAGATTCCTGTTTCAATTTCTGTAACCGTTGAGGAAAAGAAGGTGGAGGACGATAATCAGCAATACGTCCTTCCCACTGCATTCGGATCTGAGGAGGTTTAGGTTCTTCATCTTTCTCCTCTGTCCCTTCTGCTGTCGTGACAGGTTCATCGGCAGCAGGCTGCTTGTCATCTATCGGGGCAGCGTTCTCGGCAGGTGACACCAAGGCTGGTTCCTTAACTGATTCAACTTCCTTCTCTGGCCCTGGTAATTTCTTCCCACTCCTAGTAGTGATGGCTTTACACTGCTCATGTTTGGGTTGTCTAGCGTTTTCAGTATCGCTAGGAAATCCTCCATTCTGCCTCAGTTTAATATGCTGGGAAACCTGACTCATCTGTATCTCCAATGATTTCAGAGTAGCTTCATGATTGGTCATCCGCATCTTTGTTTTGTCCATGAATGTTTCTGTCTTCTTGACAAAGTGATTCATGTTCTCAATATAAGTTTCTGTTTGAGACATAAATGTGGCCAGAGTCTGTTCCAGTATACTAGTTGTGGCAGCTGGTGGCTATTGTTGCTGCAGCTGCGGTTGCTGCCGAGTCAGTAACCTAGGTCCTCCCTGGTTCTGAGTATTCTGTGCTTGAGGATTCAGGGCATTATTAGGATTGCTCCAAGAGAACTTGGGATCCTTTCTCCAGTTGGGATTGTAGTTGTTGGAGTTATAGTTATGTTTATTGTAGTTCCCAACATACATCCCTTCTTCTAACTGTAACGGACACTCCTCCGAACTGTGATTTCCATCGCAAGTTTCGCATACCTCTTCAGCAGAGTAGACATGCTGTGAATCTTCTTTCAAGAGCTTTTTCATTGCCTTAGTGAGATATGCCACATGTGATTTTAACGAACTGTCGGCCTCATAATCTTTTATAGCTAGAACTCGTTTACCCCCTCTTCTTGCTGTAGGAAACTGTTTCTCATTCTTCGCCAGATTTTTCAATACTGCCATTGCCTCATATGGGTCTTTGTCCAGCAGTAATCCATTTGCTGCTGAATCAATTCTGATACGAGTTTGTAAATTGGAAGCATTATAGAATTTAGTTACCTGGTTCCAAACGGGGAATCCATGCATCGGGCAGTTCCTTAGAAGAGTGGTAAATCTATCCCAGGCTTCGTGCATTGGCTCGTCGTCTTCCTATTGAAAAGTAGCAAATTCGTTATGTAATCGCTCAGATAAGTGTAAAGAATTAAAACGAGACAAAAATTCACGAGTTAAATCTGCCCACGTTCGTATTGAACCCGGCGTTAGTTTATTCCACCAAGACTTTGCTCTGTCCCTCAATGAATGAGGAAATAACCAAAGCCTCAGTATCTTCGGATTAACTCCTGGTAGTCTAAACGAACCACAGATTTCCTGGAATGTTTTCAGATGTTCCCTAGCATCCTTTGTAGCAGCACCACTAAATTGGCCAGCGTTGTTAATCATGTTGAACATAACAGGTTTCAGCTCAAAGTTGTCAACATCTACGTCTGGCAGGGTGGTTTCTAATTCTACATGATCATTGAGCATGTAGTCTCGGCATGATCGGCGTGCGGCAGCGACAGGTGGGTCGACAGGTGGATCGTTCCCTCCATCTCCGGCAGGATTGTTATTATCATGGGGATTATCTTGGTTGTTCCTTCTTTCTTCACGTCTTTCGTTCACCATTGCTTCAAGTTGTTCCTCCAGGTATTCGTTCCTTTCAACGAGGTAACATACTCTTTTCTTGAGATTAAACGTTCGTTCGGGTTCAGGATCTAACTGGTACTCAGGTTCCTTCCCTCGTTGAGATTTGCGCATACGCAAACAAAAGACCTTGTGAAAGGTATAGGTTGAACAATCCAAGTAAAATAGAAAAGTAAAAAGAATACAGTAAAAGGTAGGGTAAAGTTATGTTGTCAGTCCCCGGCAACGGCGCCAAAAACTTGTTGCGTGTAAAAGTGTCTATCGCAATGTAGTGCAAGTGTACACGACGCAAGTAGTAAAGTGATACGGAAGTATCGAATATCGTCTCCACAGGGACTGGGCTAATAGCTTCACCTTGGATTACTGCACGAGAGGAAAAAGAATAGTTTAAATTGTTGTCACGAAAATAATAAAGAGAACTGGAAATTAAGATTAAAGTAATCAAGATAGAGAGAATGGGCCGGTATTGAATTGCTCAGTAGTGTAGGTGTTGCAAAGTCTAGGAATATTTGTTCTGTCGTCGTCCCTATCGCGGCAGCACCTGTCGTGGCATCGGTCTGTTGTTAGTCGCGACAGCGATCACACAACTCTGTACTTCAAGCTTGGCAAGAATCCCTGCTATGCCTTGGCCTATCCCTAGGTCCAAGTCTGTCGATGAACACGTCTTTAACAATACCTCCCGGCGTGAATCGAATGATGAACACCGATGTTGTTGAATTCTTCCTTAGCCATTTAACCTTGTCCTATCCCTAGATCCGAGATAGTTCAACCATAAACTGGAGAACCCGCACTTATTCCTGTCGTATACTTAACTCTCCCGATATTAAGTAAATAGATAATCTCACAATGCTCTCTCAATACTCTTGCAAGATGTTGAAAACCAGAATAAGCAAACTTGAAGTTTATTTTATTGAACAGAAAATTCCTAAAACAAATGCAATCCTTGCAACTACTTTACAAATCAACCCGTGGCCCTAGGGGAAGTTTAGAACATGTTGAGAAGGGGAAAACGGCTAGGGTTTTGGGAAGAAGGCTAGAGGTGAAGATGATGTACTTCCCTAGGTCGAATTACATGCCTTTATATAGGCATTGGGTTCAAGTTTTCTAATATGGCAAGAATACAAGTTTAAACTAAAGTACAACTCTATTAAAGACTAAATCTTCAGAGCATACGTCTTTAATTCGTCTTTCCTTCTTGCTTGGAGTTTCTTTCTTGAACTTTGGGCTTGGCCTTTATTCTGATCTAGGGCTTGGAAAAATATAAGGGTGCTCCACGACAGATGGGCTTAATTTTCTCTTTCTGTCGAGGCCCACTTTACTTCTTCTCCTCAATACTACTGTCGTCCTTGGCTGCCACGGCAGCGGCCATGGCAGCATCGTCCTCCTCGTCTGCACACCCAGTTCCAGCTCTGCTTCTTCACTGCCCAACGTCTGCTTCTCCATCTGCTACAGCAGCTACATGCAAAAACAACCAATTTCAGTAGAAACTGTGCCATTTAATATATTTGTGATGTATGAATGAAATCTAACCTAAATGCAATGAATTATGCTTGAATGCAGTAGAAATATAGGTTAAATAGGGGGTAAATAATAGAACTTTTACACACTCAACAATGACATGCTTTGGAAGCACCATAGTCGCCATGTAAACCTTTCCTTTCGGATCTTAACCAAAAGAAAGTAAAAAAGATGGGTTGAAAACCTCTCACCACACACATCTTGGGTAGGGGTGGCAATGGGGCGGTTCGGGGACGGTTTTGTATTACCCACTCCGTCCCAAACACTTGCGGGTACAATTTAGGGGAATCCTCAATAAATGTTTCAAGGATTTTTTAGGACCCATACCCATCCCTTACGGATCCTCACGGTTTTCGGTTATTCCCCGTACCCAAAAAAATAATAAAAAATAATACATTAAATATAAACACTCAACATTAAATCTTCAAAACTAAAAACATAAATGACTAAAATATTATTTTTTTACAATGACTAAAATATTAACTATTGAAACATATCGGCATGCACTACGTTTAAAAGAAAATATGTTACTATTACTTTACATATTCAAAACATGATCCGTTTGTTGTAAAAGGAAGAACTAGAAGAGTTAGATTCAATAATCTTTTCAACCATATAAATTATCTCTAATAATTTTACTTGTTCGATTTATGATGAATTTTTTATGTTACTGTCATCGTTGTTTTTAAAAACAACCTACAGTCTTTTCTTCTGACCTTTTCTCACTCAAAAATTAATAACTCCTAATACATAACTCAAAATCAAGAACTGTTTGTTTTAAACGAATCTAGGCTTCCGTATGGTTATAGAAATATAAGGCTCACTTTCTGATTTATCTTTTAGATTTTTGGTGATTTTTTAAAGTCATTGTTAAAACTTCTTTCTAAGGAATATACTGCTAAATTTTTATGACCTTTCAACATTCAAACATTCATATTTTTTAAAATACATATCGAAATCGATCATTGTGTATTTTAAACAAAACTAAACTGAAACACGTTTACAACGATGTATAGACCACTTTCTAATTACTTTTATGAAATTTACAGAGTATTTTTAAACTTACTCCTCACAACCATACTTTGGTTATAGAAGATTATATTTTTGTTGAAAATGAGTAAATTACCCTTATGTCCATTCAGATTTGTAAAATATTGGGGATTCCTGCGGATATTTTTAGGGGATCCCCATGGTGATTTATACGGGTACGGTTCGGTTATCCCCACAGTTCGGATATAACAATCCCCGTCCTCATCCCCATTTGAACTTCAATGATAAAACTTCACTCGTCCCCATCCCCATGGGTGAAGAATTTGGTTATTCCCCATACCCATCGGTTCAGATCCCCGCGGTTTTCGGTTATTCCTCACTCGATTGCCACCCCTAATCTTGGGGTTACATCGATATGTCAACGGGATATCAACTTCTCATCAGGTCTATTGGTGAAGATTGATTATTCAGTGACGACGCAAACCATCTCGATGGAATATTCCCTAGCTAGTTTTCACCCTCGGCTACCACTAGGGCTGGCAACGAGTCAGATTTTGGTGGGTTAGAGCTTCACCCACCGCATCATCCATATCCCAAATCGTCACCCAACCCACCCACCACCCGCTTGATCATTGACCCAAATCCACCCCACCCATCAACCACAGATGAGGTGGGTGGATCAAATCATAAATGGGTTTTATTATTAGAAAATTATAGTTAAAAATACATGTAAAATCTTACTAAAAATTTTAATATTTAATACATTAAAGTCAACTATTATTAAAGTTCTAAATTTCCAAACAATCTTACATATAATAGAACCTACATAAACAAAATTCTTATTTCCCAATAATAAACAAAAGCTTAAAAAAGTATAAGGTTCAAAATATTTTTTAAAATTAATATTATAACGATGGATGGGGCGGGTAACGGATCGGATGGTGGGTTGAAAATTTTTCACCCGACCCCATCACCTGTTCCATCCGCCACCCACTTCAAACGGATCAAACCCACGTTTCATCAGGTTTTCGTCCATTTAGTTGGATCGGGTGGGCCACCATCCATAGGTAATTGTCGGCCCTAGCTGCCACCCAGAAGCCCTAAATGAGCTACAAAAAGGCATCCATGGTGGAAAATGGAATTCATCACCTCCAGTCAGTCCATGAAACGACTTATCATTTAAAAAACACACTTATAGGTGGGAAAAGTTGTGAAGATTGATTTTGCAAACAACCAAGAACGCACGGAACCAGCATGTAGAAGGGCTTGTGTAGATCAAAAGAAAGCTCAGAGGGTCTTTAACATTGGAAGTAAAAGATCTCTTGCAAAGGCTTCCCCTAAAAACCATCGAGTATTAAAGAATAGTGCCTAGTGCTTAGAACTCCCTAAGGATTTTTTTATACCTTAGGAAGTCGTTGTGTACCCTCAAGAGGATCTGTTTAGATTGCTTCATGGATAAATAAATGTACAACTTTGATGGATGGACAAACAAATGAAAATTGCAAATTCGTGGGTCTCTCTAATATTTTTAGCGCATTTTTATATCTTCATTCATCAACAAATGTTATTCAATGCCTCCGCTCATTCAATGCCTCTGACATTGTATTTTTCTCAAAGGGCGTGGAGATGCCCGCACTTTTATGTCCTGAACGACACTTGATATGCAAAAGTACAGATGCTTGCGTACCATTTGTGTCTTGAACAACACCGGCTGTACAAGGACATGGAGGTTGGACATTGCTCATTCAATATTTGCAGTATTTTATTTTTCTCTAAGGGCGTTGAGATGCCCACACTTTTGTGTCTCGAAAGATACCTAATTTGCAAAAGTGTGGATGGTTGATCTGGCAGATATTGACTCAGCTTATTCAACGATGTAGATTCTCACACTTTTATGTCTTGAAAGACACATGATACATAAAAGTGTGGATGTCTGCTTTAGCAGATGTTGGCTCAACTTATTCAATGATATAGATTCTCACACTTATGTGTCACAAAAGACACCTAATATGCAAAAGTGTGGATGCGTGCTTCGACAAATGTTGCCTAAGCTTATTCAACAATATATTTTTTTACACATTCGTGTCTCGAAAGACACTTGATCTATGAAAGTGTGGGTGCCTTCTCTAGGAGACATTGCCTCCGCTAATCTGATGTTGAATGCCTCATTGGTCAAATAAACGAAGTTGCCTGTACAAAATTATAGATGATATTGAGATAGACTTAGAGGATTGATAGCCTCTTCCGGTTCAATACTTGTAGGATTTTGCTCTTCTCCAAGGGAGTTGAGATTCTTAAACTTATGTGTCTCAAATGGCATTTGATCTGCAAAAGTGTAGATGTCCGCTAATTCGATGCTAAGTGCATCGTTGATCATAACAACCCAAAGATGCTTGTGTGGAATCACATATGATATTGCACTGCATGTTTCTTTTAATACGATTCTAAATGCATCGATAATCAACTAAAGATATCTGCACCAATTTTATGCTCCGTCAACACTAGTTTTATAAGGGTGCGGATGAATATTGTCATTTTTTGAATATTGCTTGACATACCTTCGTTGAAACAATACTAAATGTATTCTTGATCACAAAAAGTCAGAGATGCCTGTACAAAAATGCATATGACATTATTTGCAATGCGTATACTAATCCAATACCATAAACATTATTGACCTAAGCAAAATGGAGATGTGTGTACCTAATTGGGCTTTGACAACACCGACTCTACAAAGGTACATATGATTGTGTACAATTCAGCCTCCCATGACTCTCATCACATTAAACTGCGTAAAGAAAATTACCACTTGGCATATGATTGCGAAATAACCTTCTAAAAGGCGTCCATCTATTAAAGTACCCCAAAATGAAACCAACATCGACATTTAATACCTCCTCTTACCCCAAGTACCTATAGTATTGCTATCAATAAAAGCGGAGATGTTTGCTCAGTATAGGATTTCCCTCACTCTTCCAATACTAAGTGCATGATTGATTTGAACAAAGAGGGGTTGCCCATAACCACCTTAGCCATCAACGACATCGTATGTCTTCGCTCAATCAATGCCTTTGGTATTGCCTTTTTCAGAGAGTCAAGCTCTTTATGCCAGAACAGCTCTGGTGACTAAATTCGGAGATACTCCTCAAATGCTTGAAGGCCTGAGTGATGGTTGTTGGCAAAATGCCCCTACTTTACGCTTAAATGGGCTATTATGACAGTCCTAACAAAGCAACTGAAAGTAAAGCAAATTGCGTGAAAAATAATTTCATTAGCTAAATCCGAACCTAAAGAAGAGACAAGCCCAAACATACAAATCCGTAAGGCAAATTGAATCAAGGAAGCTATTATTTCATTAATAGGTGACAAACACACAAATGTCTAAATTACAAATTACTGCTTGGGGCCTAACTAAGAGGAGATCAACAAGAGACCCTCTAGCACTGGTGCGATCTTTAGCTGAGTCCTTAATGGAGCCCTAACACCAGCCATTGGAGGATCATCAACGGGCTCGCCAACAACTATCCTTCCATCAAGAACCTGCTCTTCAGATGGATTGTTGACAAGGTCTTGAGTGCCAAGCCTAAAGTATCTTCAACCATCATAGTATAAGCAGCCTCCAAGGCCAAATGTTGACTTTTGAAATTTGAATTCGTAACGTACAACTTGATGACCTCTTGACAATCCAGCCATCTATCCCTATAGGGGTTATAGGGATCAAAGCCTAATGCCTCAAATTTTTTTAAAAATACCCTAACATCAAACTTTATGTCACAAAATATAAATAATGATGCAAATGTAAGTTCCATTGAAAATTTTATAAATGGCACTAGTAAGAAAAAAATTTATTGTGTTACTTGGAAAATAAATATGAAAAATTTATCTTAAATGTTGTTATATCATTATCCTATAAAATTAACCGACAAAAAATTGGTCTAGTGGGATGAGGCACTAAACACCTTAAACAAGGTCAGAGGTTTGAATTATGGCATCGTGAATTGAGAAATTGGGTTGGGAAGGTCGCTCCTATAATGGGTCTATGTAATACCTAATTTGAATAAGTCAGTTAAAAGAAAAATCCTATAAAATTAAAGCTAACAATTGAGAAAAAAATCAAGAAAATGGAAAATAAAGTCATAATGGTCGGACTATCTGGTTGAGAAGTTTAAAATGGGGTTACCCAAACTAAGTCAAATTTTATTGGATAAAGTACACAAACGGCCACTAAACTATTCTAGAAAATATAAAATGGTCAGCAAACTTTTAAAAGTTACATAATAGGCATTGAACTTTAATTTTTGTTATAAAATGGTTACTAAGCTGTTAAATGTTGCTAACTGTGTGGCATGTCAATTACAGAAATTTGTATAAAAATACATTTAATCCTCAATATTTATACATTTAGTCAATTTAGACATCAATAATGGGGTTAAATTAGGACTAAATTGATTGGAAGTGTAAATATAGAAGATTAAATGTGTTATTATTCAAATTTTCGTAACTGTCACATCATTCAATTAATGACAGTTAACGGCTTAGTGACCATTTTGTAATAAAAACTTAAGTTTAATGTCCATTATGTAACTTTTAAAAGTCTGGTGACTATTTTGTTTTTTTTTTATATAGTTTAGTGACCATTTGTGTACTTTACCCAATTTTATTTTTGTTTAATTTATACTTAATTTCATTTTTTATGTTACAAACTAATGTTTGTATTGAAAATCGAACCTAATAAACTTCAAAATCAAAGAGATTAACCTTAAATGCATTCGAACATATTAAAAATAAAATGTTTTCTGCAATAACTAAGAAAACAGAGGAACTTATAAATAAGAAGCTCAAACCCAATTGCAGCAAGAAGATGAATAGAGGAATCCAAGCAAAAGAACAAGAATAGAAAACCCACAGAGAAAAATACTTTGATGGTGTGGGTTAAGGCCTAAGGGTTTTCAAATGAAACCCTTCGCTTTTCGTTTCATTGTTTTTTATTTACAATTGTTGAGAAAAGTAATCCAGGTCAATGAATCTATGCCACAATGTGTTTTCTCCGTGCAATGTCTCTCCCTGGCTCTTTCTCATCTCCAACATCGAACCTTTCAGTGCTCCTTTCATTTTCTCAAACGTCTGAGAAGTCCTGCTCGTTAGCTGTCTCGGATGTGTGGACTGCCCCCGCCGTGAAGCCTCGTCGTTCTTCTACTACGTTTGGTCTGAAGGGTGACGATGAGAGGTCGTGTGCTGTTGAGGGACGGATGATTCAGGTCTTGGTCGACGTGTATGGCAGTTTGGCATGTTTTGACCATTTTTCGGGATTCATCCTGGCTCTTAAGGATGGACGGACCCAAGGCTGTGAAGGTTCGACGAGGATGCGGATCCTACGACGTTTCTATTGGCATAACATGCTCTTGGTCGTCGACTCCTCTAGCATCTGGAATGCCGGTGGCCTTCTCAGTTTGGCTATCCAGGTTGACTACGATGAACTTTGTAGCCTTCATGGTGGGGCAAGTATCGTCCAGCTGCTAGTTGAAATGGATGTCAGGCGGCGCGTAAAAGTCTTTGAACATTGACTGCCTCAAGAAGAATATGACGACGTTTATCGAAAAAACGATCAAGTCTTTGAAGGTGGAAATCACCGGCGATACAAGCTTGAAGATGGGTTTTGCTGTGAGGGCATGTTGGTCCTTTCACTTCAGGACAAGAATTTCCATGCATGAAGTCCTAGGCTATGTCTTTAGGCTTTCCTCGGTTTTGCCATTCAACTCCACGTTTCAAGTGATTTGGTTCCCTTTGTCTTTGGATTTGGCCAGCTCAACGTTGGAGATATCAAAGAATTGCAAGCAGGGCCCACCTTGGGCTGACTTTTTTACCTTGGTTCACGTGTTTCATTTGATAAAGCTCAAGTTGTCCCTTGATGAGCACAACTATAAAGCTTTTGTTTTCTCGATCACTTCGAAAAAGCTGAAGAAATGGTGCACAGTCAACGCCAAAGGTGTAATCATCATGTCTATTTTCGGGTTTAAGGGAATAGAGCCTATGCCTTTTTTTTCTCGGACAAATCAAAAGACGAGGTTCCTAAGAGCTCAAAGGGTAGTGGTTTTTTTCGAAACGATGGGGAAGGTACTCTCTTTCCAGGACATGAGACCTTACCGGTAAAATAATGCTCCACCTTTACTAGGCAAGCGGATAACTCCCCTAAGGGTTATTCGCACCAGAAATGATCAAATTTGAGACCACCTTCTTCGATAGGAAGGGTCGAAATTTGGTCGTCATCATGAAACCTTCCCCCTAGATCATCAAGTGTTCTATGTTCACGAGTGATCTAAGGTTCCTCATGTTCTCTTCCAGCTACGAATTGAAGCCTTGTTCGGTGTTGGGTTTCTTAACCTTGTTAGGTCAATCTCAAAGTCTGGTTCTTCGATCATTGCAGTCCAGCTGATAAGACCCTTGTCTACCGATAGAGGAGCCTGCCTCCGGATGGAGCTCTCACTCGGATGCGTCGATCGAGCCTCAATACCGACCCCAAGATTGGAAAGGGTTTCTGTCTCGTTTTCAATTTCTTTTCTCTGGTTAGGGGTATCCCTCTGTTATGGGAACACCCTCGTTTGCTTTTGGCCTACGTGCCAAGTCTTTGGCTTTACCTGTTTTTGTTTTTCTCTGGTTGTCGCTTTGTTCAGTGTAGATCCTTGTTGTTTGTTTGCCTTTGCTAGTGTCTCGGGTTTAGGGATGGCAACGGGGCGGGGCGGGGCGGGTTTTTGGCCGCCCCGACCTATAAAATACTATACCCGACCCCGCCCCGCCCCGAATTAAAATATTAATTTACCCGCCCCGACCCGCCCCGAAAAATTAAAAAAAAATTAATCTTCGTCGACGGTAAATGTTAGATTCGACCAATCTTCCACCACAATCACAAATTATGGTTTCAGACTTATATAAAAAAATAAAATAAAACTAATTTTAAATTATCCACGTGTTAAACTACATATTTAAAAGAATAAACTTGAACCATTGACCATTAGAATCGAATATATTAAAACTCGAACAACATCTAACAAAATTTTACAAAATGTACGAACCAAAACAAAAACAAAAAATAGCTTAAAACACATAAAAGTGTTTAAATATAATGGTATTTTTTATAAATATAATAAAAATATATATAAAAATATACCGGGGCGGGGCGGGGCGGGGAATATCTAGCAAATATCCGAACCCGCCCCGCCCCGACTTCATGCCTTTCCCGCCCCGCCCCGCCCCGCCCCGATCCCCGAAATTTTAGAAAAAATACCCGGTCGGGTCGGGTCGGGTTGGGGCCGGGTTGCATGCTTCTGCATGCCTTTTGGGCTTTGTTCGTGGGACATGGCTTGTGGCGTTGTAATGTTTATTCTTCTTAATGCATTTCCTCTTCTTCTCGGATAAAAAAAAAGTAATCCAAGTCAAGAAAATTTGATTTTTTTTTGTTATTTCCACGTCATTGTCTCAAAATGTCGTATGGCTGTCATTAGCGATGTTCATAATTAGGTACTTGTAATTTCGGGTATCCGAAGATTCGAATATCTAATTTTTCGAGTAGTAAAAAATGGCTGGTGTCCTAACCCGTCAAATTCGGGTACCCATTATCCAGGTCACAGGGTACCCGGATTATTATTTTTTGCGCGGATTCCATTTAACTTGAATATAGTTGGTTAGAGCTGCGTTTGTCACATTGAAAGCTGCAGCAAAATGTTGTCATATTCAAAGCTTCGGGGGATAAAACTTTCAGTCTCTGTGCTTCTGTAAAGACTAAAGCATTTCTATGCAGCTGTATATGTTCCATTAAAGACAAATAAAAGTAATATATCAGGGAATGTTTTGATAATTTGAGATAACAATAGATTTCACATTGGTCATTAAAATCAACAGTAACAGCAGCATTAGGGATTATTCGTATTTGATCCCAAAATCTCTTACTGCCACGACATTGGCGAAGAAGATGATCAAATGTTTCACTATCTTCATTGCATCTTGAACAAGTTTGTTTAATGTTTTTTTAATAGTTTAAAGGTGATTACAATGTAGTATCTGTTCATACAAATTCTTAACCCTTTGAGCACATACATCTTGAAGACAAAGCAAATTAAACCCGGATCTTTTAAATAAATATCATCCTCTTTTTCACTAGACCACTCGTTGGGTTCAAATTTGTTTAATGATTTTAGTTTCCATTTCACATTAGTAGATGCATATTTATAAAGGGAGGCTCCCACAGTTAAATTATAAAAAATTAACTAGGTTTCTGGGTACCCGATTAGTTTGATTTTTGTGGGCTAGGTTTGAGTCGTGAACCCGCTAAATATTCTAGATGGGGTACTCGGCACGTAAATTCTTTTCTCATAATAAAAATACTTTAGATTTTAACATCGGATCGACGACCAGATATTTTTTAATACCTCTAACTTTCTTATTTTAAAATCCCATGCTCTATTAGTTGATGTCAACGAATTTTAACGATCAATTTTATCTACAACCAAAACTATCAATGAAAAGGTTTAATTGATTTTTAAATAATGATTAAACTTAATTGGGTATAAATTTATTAAGAATCTAATTTTTTTTATTTTATCAAGGATTTTTAAGGGTATTTTATCTAAATATATATATTTTGAAATAATTTATCGAAATAACTCATCCAAAGATATTTACTAAAATGACACTTATTTCTGATATATAGGATAAAGTGGTTGACTAGATACCTTTCACTTACGTGGCACAGTCCTTGAGAGACTGACGAAGCACACCTTTGTTGGGTTTCACGTGAAACACATGCAAGTCACATGTAAGGACCAAAAAAAAAACGTAAATGAAATTTGTCTTAAAGATGTAACACAAAAGATACGTGTTAAAAGACGAGTGTTAGCACGAGCTAAAACCAGGTTGGGCAATGTTATCTTCTGTGTATGGGCATTATTTTTAAGGGAAACTACATATTTAATACCTCAATTATGCACGTGTTACTGTTTTAGTATTCAAACTATTATTTTTGGTAAAATAGTATCTAATGTTACGTTTTTATTCTATTTTAGTATTTTGGCTGTTAAAAACTAACGGAGATGATGTGACTTAGAATTAGGGGTGAGCAAATCTCGACTTGACTCGAAAAAAACCGAATAACTCGACTCGTGGCAAAAATACTAGACTCGTCTTGACTCGACTCGAAATTTTATAAACTCGACTCGAAAAAAATTCAAATAAAGTTTGAGTTGTAAAATGGAAATTCGAATAACTCGAAATTTTATTAATTAGTTGATTTATTTTTTAAGTTTGGGACAAGTCCTTCATTTTTTTACGATATATAATATGAAAAAAATATTGTCACATATGAAAAAAATATGAAGAAATAAATATATGCATATCTTATATAATTATAAAAAGTTGTTTAAATTGGAATCAAATTGTACTATAACATGATAAATAATTACGATTAAATTTTTATAGAAACTCGAAAACTCGACTCGAATTAAAAAAAAAATTAAATAAAGTTTGAGTTGTAAAATATGACGCGCCAACTCGAATAACTCAAAATTTTTTAACTCGACTCGATCGAACGCTCACCCCTACTTGGAATAATCACAATTTTAGTCCAAAACACTTTTATATGTTATCAATTTAGTCCAAAATCCATCAATTTAAAACATCATCTTAATTTTGATAGAATTTTGTCTCGTCCCTTTTCCACCCCTCATATTTTCGCTGGTATCCCAATCGTGGAGTTTGAGTCCTCCAATGGACCCCACATTAGCCCCCATTGATCCGTAAATTCTAAAGTTTTGATTGTCCCTACCGTGTTTTTTAAACTCCAAAACCCAGAAAAATATTTGACTGGAAGAAGAAGAAAAATGAGTAATTTACAATTTTAATCCAAAAATTAAAATGATGTTTAAATTGATAAAATTTCAAACTAAATTAATAGATTGTATAAGTTTTTGGAGTAAATTTGTTATTACCCAAGCCATGTCACTATTTCTGTTAATTTTAAACGGCAGATGTACCAAAACAGAACAAAAACGTAACGTTAGGTAGCATTTTGCCAAAGAATAATAATTAGGGTACCAAAATAGTAATGCATGCATCGTTAGGGTACTAAATATGTAGTTTTCTCTATCTTTAATTACTCAATGAGTGCATGTTACACTACACCAGACTGGATTTTTAGCGGAGTTTATTTTGCTTTATAGTGGCGTTTTTAAGCGCCGCAAAAAGTGTCGATGTAAGCGGCATCGCAAAAGATAGCAGCGTTTATGTTCAAACAATGCCACAAAAAATCACGACCTATAGCGGCGTTTGGATAATAAAACACAGGGAATGTAAGGGAATTAGCAGCGTTTGGGTTAACAAACGCTGCAATAGATCATGAACTATAGCGGCGTTTGAGAACACAAACGCCGCAAAAAATATGCCCTCTAGCAGCGTTTCTGTACTAAAACGTTGCAACAAATCATGACCTATAGCGCTGAGAATGCATCTCGCAACATGCCCTCCATATCATCTTCTCTAAGAGATCTACGATGAAAATTAAGAGGATAAGACGAATTACTCGTGGAAGAATCTCTACGATATGTCAACTCTCCATGGAATACCCATTTTCTACATCCCGGAACAAAGTCAGTCACAATTAATTGTTCGTGTACAGCTTCACGAATGTACCAATTGATATTAGCACAATTCTTACAAGGGCAAAGAATCTTATTCTCTTCGCTTGCATTCGCAAAAGAAAAATTCAGAAAAGTTTGAACCTCATTTCGATAGTCAGCACTTACCTTTGACAAATTCATCCAACTCCTATCCATTTTGTATTTTTGAAATATCCATTTCAAATGTTAATTGCTAAATCTATAAATTCTATTGATGCCAATTATAAAATTTGGCTACCAACTCCTAAACCCGTTATTTTTATCTTTGTCAATTGAATATGCATCAATATAAGAATAGTATCATATTCATAACAAAGTAAAAAGATCAAAATTTTCACATATCCTATAAATTTCATAATAAAATACCTGAATTTCAGCTAGAAAGTTGAAGACCGAGTCTATATCTTGAACACTTATGTTTGTATCTCTGTATTAAATGGATTAATTTAGTCTTTGTATTATAAATAATACAAATAAGTCTGTATCAATTAAAACATTTATGGAAGTATAGTATAGACTTTTATGGAAGTAAATCTCCATTACCAAGCAACAGGTAAAATTCAATGAATTAGAATATCTTCATAATAAATAGTTATATTGCTGGCTACTATTAAGAGAACAATTAATATTTTTTTAAAGCTTAAATCCTGTGAAAAATGTTGAAAATTACCTTCTTGATAACCAAGAAAAGCAGAGACAACAGAAATTGTTCCTTCTTTAGTTACCAACACTACAGAAAACAAAAAGGAGAAAATTAACATTAATATTTAAACCAATTATTTACAAAAAAAAAAAAAGATTGAAAATTAAGACCATGTTTGTGTAACTTTCTGTCGTTGAATTACTCTATTCCATGAGGTATTACCAAGTCCACACTTCAGAGTCTGAATTGGCTTAAATTCAGTTTCACTTTAACACCATAAAGGGTGTTTTGTACTAATCGACTTTGTCCTTTATTGAAATAGCGGGATTTGTAAAGGGCTGGTTATGAAATGAGAATAGAACTATCTTCTTCCTCCTAATTTCTTCTCTGTCTCTCTATCCTTTCTCTTTCACAACACTATCGTGATGCCAAAAGAACCATAAATGGTATTCAAACTATGTTTTCCTTCTGCCAAAATGGCATAAATTAAATTTGCTTTGGGTAGAATTAAACAGCAGATTATGAGACTTGAAAAGGAACTAAAGCTTAAAGCAATGGAAGTTAGGAGACAATGTAGATTCTAAAAGAGCATGTACATTCAGCCATGCCCATGAATGTGAAGCAGGACTGTAACGAGGACAGACAAAGAAGCTTGAGAGAAAAGAAATTGAACATCTTTGGAGCAGATGAAAGGGAAAAAATAGAACCATGACTTAAATTCATTTCTTTCCATACAATTATTGAAACTTAAAAGCAACATCAAAATCTTATAGACGATGTTAGATTTGTTGGGCTGTTAAATTTCAATCTGTGAAAAAGCAAAGAATCTTATATCATATTTGTACATTAAAAATTGTTATATTAATTTGAAAAGGTAAACTACATTAGTTTCCTAACCAACATACATTTTTTTCACTGCTTTAAATATAGGTTTTTTTTTTACATATACACTCAATAAGTGATTAAAAATAAAGTTTGTACATACATTTTATTTTTGTTCAATTCGACTTTTGCTAATGCTATCAACCATGTCTTCCCAAGGGTTTTCGTAAAAAAAGTTTTACTTGGATAAATAAAATATAAATAGTTGTTTAATAATCAATATTTATTTATAAAAAATCAATCTTTAAAAATGACATACGGGTAAAATTACTGCCTCGTATACCTTTAGATTAAATTCATAATAATATTGATAAATTGGCATAAAGACAAAACTAACACCATTATATCATAATATTATCAAATTGGCACCTAAAATTTTATATTTTTCAGATTAGCACTATTACAGTGAACTCGTCGTAAAAGTACTACAAGTTCGAATAATATGTTGTTTTTTCAACAAAAATAAAATTGAAACACGCCATAGAACCACGACAAGTTCCAAAAAAAATTTGTGTTTTAACTTAATTAATCGCATTTACAGATGATTAGCAAATCCTAATTGGAACTTGTCGTGCATGCTAGGCGATTTTAATTTTTTTTTCCATTTTCATCATTTAGTAAAAAAATTTGATTTTAAAAAATTTAATTTTAAAAAATTTAATTGAAACTCGCCTTGCATACACGGCGAATTCCAATTAGGATTTACTAATCATCTGTTAATGCAATTAATTAAGTTAGAACACGAAAAAAATTAAATTTTTTGAAACTTGTCGTGGTTCTATGACGAGTTTTAAAAAAATATTTTTTTATTCGAACTCGCCGTGTTTCTACGACGAGTTTACTATAATGATACTAATCCGAAAAATATAGATTTTTGAGTCATACTTTCATCAAAATAAGACTTATTAGTACTAGATTTGTCTTTAAGCCGTCCAAAGCACATTGAAAACTACTTTTACACTAATTCCCTATCGGTCTTGGCCCTTGTAATAAGATAATTATCCCTAGTAAATAGCGCTACGTAACTGATGGTTGTTTATCTGGATTTAGCATTCAAATAACCAATTAAAAATTATAGATAAATATTTTATTTCGACCTATATAGGCCGAACTCACATTATATTAAAGGCGAGTTTTAAACTTGTGTTTAACTAAAAGCAAGTTTTATATAAAAATTAACTGGGATAAAATGATTTTTTTACTTACTCACTCAACAAAAAACTCGTGTTTAGTTAAAATCGAATTTTAAATTCGCTTTTGGTAAGACGTGAATTTTGTTATACTTAAACTGAAAAATATTTATCTAAATAATTTTAGATAAAATTCTTAATCTAAATAATTTTTTTGAAAGGCGTTATTATTATTATTATTTTGAACGGAGGCGATATTTGAATGATAAAGCCCGTTCATCTTCAGCCTACTTTATTAGTTAAAAAGAGAAGGAAAATCGAATGTTTCAAACATGAATAATAACTTGTAAGATAACGTCCCAGCTGTCGAGCTATGTTGGAATTACCTACCTACCTGTAGTCCAAAACAATAGACTTCCCTTTTTGATAAAAAAAAAATAGACTACTTCCCTTGTTCCCGACAACTACAAGACGAGTTTCAAAGACATGTTAAATGTCTGTAACATGAACCAATAAGATGCCGACACAATTTTTTTACATGGCCAGGACCTTCTTCCATTTCCACTTTTCTTTAAATTGCCCGACTTTGAAAACCAAAGTGATTATCAATTTACCTGGTCTTTGATAAGAGATTAACGATCGAGACACGGAAGATATCTCTTTTTTATCTATTCATCCGGGCATAAAGTCTAAAAACTTTTCAGAGAACTCATGATTAATCTTATCAAAAAGTTACAACATTATTAATAACGCTAATTAGTTCTACTGTCCGGCAATTAAAATTATACTGTCACGTTTATAGTTTTCTACAAAGTCTAGATTTGAAATCTCATCAAAGCTCTATTTAATATAACCATTAGGTAAGATATAGAGGTATCGAACCATAACCCACTTTCTCATATCTCTTCTCTTTACAACCACCATTGATTAGACTTTACGTCTAAATCAGAATGGATAAACCGTTCAAACATCGATAACCAACACCTCTCATTTTGCTCCTCAATAATTGGTGCTATGGTAAATCTGAGATGTAAATGAGAAGTTTATGGCAAATTAGGTGTTGTGGAGGTGTGGAGAATTTGTTATGGAGTAATAGACGACAGAGAAAAAAAAGGCATAACAAGTGTTAATAATTTTTTGAATTTGACGGAGAAATTGAAGGCAAAGAGGAAAAGATGAACTTGAACTTTTTGATCATGAAGAATTTTGATGTTGATTTCAACTATGGGCCTATATGTAGCCATATGTATCGGGATTGTAGGGACAATTTTCAAACACATGATGTCCTCCACAATAAACACAAGAATTTTTCATGGTATGGACTCTTTGGGTTGTTCTCATTCTTTGCAAGGATGCGGTTACGTTGGTCAATTTCGACGATTGTGCTCAGATTAACATAAAAATGTTATCTTCATAAGAATCGTCCACTCTTCTCCCATGGATAGCTCTACTCGGTTGGTATAGATAATAATTGGTGGGTGTAAGAAATTCTTGAATAGATTGATTCCTATCTTCTCACATCAACTCTCAAATAGACCGACTTTTATTTGCCCACATGTTGATGTCCCCTTACTTTGTAGTGCACCTGAATTTTTTTTTATAAAACAAACGAAAATAAAAGTCAGTAAAATGATAAGAAAAATGCAATAATAAAAACAACTAACACCAATTGTCCATTCCCGGTAAAGGCGTCAAAACCTTGTTGCGTGATTTAAGTGCTACGCAAATGGTGCAAGTATACACGTTACAAGTAATAAAGTGATACGTATCAAGTATCGCCTCCACAGGGATTGGTTTGGGCCACTTTGCTTAAGTTATTGTAGTGTAAAAGAAATAAGTTGATGGTGATAGAGAGTGATAATAAGCAAGTAAAATAAACTAAGTCTAAAGGAATTTAAATAAATGAAATAAGAAAATGATTTGAAAGAGTAGACTGGGTTATTAAGTGTAATGATGTAGTTGCCGGACGAATTGTCGTTGAAATTAATTGTCCTTCGATGTTCAACATAGTGTTATATAATGCCTTCGAATTATCCCTAACCGAAGAACTGATGATTGTGCAAGTCTCGGTGATACATCCATGCGTTAACTTTGGGTGGACATCATCGATCAATGAACTCTTGTTAGTCGTTGAAATTCACTCCTTATCCCTAAGGCGAATTAGCTTTCACCAATGGTTGTTTAAATGGAAATCGTATCCAATCGTTTCGTGAACCTAGCTCTCCTAAACCTAGATAAATAGGTTCATTAAACTCCCTCTCTCGAGTTCACTTGAAATTAAATAACGAACCAAGAAATAGATAAACACCGATTTATTGAATTAAAAACCAAAACAAGATCATTCGTTCACAACACCATAACCCAATAATCCAAACCAATTAATTTAGTTCATGGCTGGGTTGAAAGAAATCAACAAATGATAAAACCCAAACATCGAGTATTTCAAAAGATAAAAAAATAAATAAAGTTTGAAGAAGATGAGCTCCTTCAAGATATGATCTCCCTCTTGAGTTGATCTCACTCTAGCTCCAATCTGCCTCTCTCTCTCTCTCTCGTTGATGTTGTGATTTGTTTATATAGTTGATCTCTAGCAGCTTTTAATTCAAATCCGAGTTTTATCTCATGTGATAAGGATAATGAATAATGCATAATTGAAAATCTTGAAAAATCTGCATGTATCTCCAACTTGTCATGGCAACCGTTCGACAATGGCTCAGTAATTCGTCCATGCACAAAAGAGAACAAAACAACAGCAATTTCTCCACAAAAATAACAAAACGTAAGGCCGAGCCCAATAAGTGGAAGGACTACGAATTTATGCATGAATAGCTACAAATGAAACTAAATGGACCTAAGTCTAAACAATAACCTAAGTAAAAATGATATAAAATACATTGCTTTTTTAACACTTAACATGTGCCACAATGCCGGAAAAATATGTCATAAAAGCGGACAAAATAAATACAATAAAACTACGAAAAGTAGATACCTAAAACAAAGAGATTTTTATTAAAAATTTTGAAGAAAATTATAAAAGAAAAGAGAGAGAACCAAAAAGCTAAATATATTTAACATATTTAAAAGTTTATATATCTTCATATCATAAATTTAATTCTCTTTTGATATAGCTTAGTATTTAGGAAAGGAGCCAATGTAATGAGTTGGGGGTAATTGTGTTCTCAAACCCAGATTAGAGGGGTAGGGTTTTACCTGACAAGTTGAGCATAAGGTAGTTTCGTATAGATAAGTATTAGTTCGGTTGACATAATTATATTTAAGAAGTCATGAATTTGAGATTAAAAAATTTATGTCTAATTTAAACTATTGTAATTTATATCTTCAAAAAAGTTTCTTTTGTGATACAAATAATATAATGCATAAAAATAAAATACCATTATCATATTATGAAAATGAAAAATAAGTTGGGTTGGATTGAGAGTAGGGATGTGAAATCAGGTAATCGTTCAGGTTTCAAGTCATGTCAAGTCAAATCGAATACGAGTTATGCCAGGTCAATTTAATGGCCCGACTCGGATCAAGTCGAGAATTCTATTATCTTCTTCAGGTCAATATCAGATAGTTGCTTATTGTGATGTAGACTAAGCATCATGTCCCATGACCAGAAGGTCTATTAAAAGCTTATGTATTCTACTTGGAGATTGTTTGGTTTCTTGAAAATCGAAGAAACAACACACTATAGCCAGATCTTCTACAGAAACTGAGTATAGAAGTATTGTAATGAGTGCAACTGAGATTGTATGGTTGAGGGGTCTGTTAATGGAATTGGTAATTCAGGATGTACAGCCTGCAATTATTCACATTGACAATAATGTTGCACTCCAAATAGCAGTAAATTTAATTTTTCATAAATGGACTAAACACATAAAAATTGATGGTCACTTCATCCAAGAGAAGATACAAGAATGGATTATATAAATACAAAATGTAAAGTCATCAGAACAGTTAACAAATATTTTGACTAAAGCCCTGAATACTCAACAACATGAATTTCTGATGTTCAAGTTGAGAGTTACAAATGTTTTTAAAGTACCAACTTGAGGAGGAGTGTAGAGAATAATAGTAGTTAGTGATTAGTTGAGTAATTATACAATTAATTTGTAATTAGTTAATCCGTTAGTTAGTTGGTTAAGATGTTGTATTAGTATATAAAGTCAATGTACCTTAATTATTTTGGTTAATGAAAATCAGATGCATTCCTTTTTACGCGTGTATAGAGGTGCTTATCGAGTGAGTCGATTGCGAGTTGAGTAGTGCTCGACTTGTGCTCGTTAAAAAATTCTGTTGCTCGACTTGACTCGTTGCTCGTCAAGCTCGATAAAATTTTGCTCGACTCGTGCTCGTTAAAAAATCTCGTTGCTCAACTCAACTCGTTTCTCGTTAAGCTCGCAAAAATTTTCACTTTGTTTTTGTTGAGAGTGGCAATCAATCGATTAAAACCAAGAGGGGTGAATTGGATTTTTGAAAGAACGATGGACACTAATTGCAAAGGTAGAAATTGCAAAGAGATTTAGAGTGGTTCAACTCCCTTAATTGGAGTCTACATCCACTACCTTAGTGACCACACTAAGGATTTTCCACAAATCTACTAATTTGTCTTTCCTTTAAGGATAAGGAGTAACCTTACACAATTCAATAGACTTATACCCCAAAGTCTATTAAATCTTTTCCCCAAAACAAATACAAAGAAGAAAACTAGGAAATCCTCACTAGGAATGTGTTTGAAAAGTTTAAGTTCTCTCACACACCCAAAGAAACACTAGCAAAAGAATTACAATGAAGAACACTCTAGTGTTTACAAGAAAGATCGAAAATTAAGCACAAAATGGACTCTTGAAAGCTTGAACGTTTGTGTAGACTTTCTTGTTGTTGCTGAGATGATTTTTCTTTGTTTTTGTATCCTCTCAATCAATACTAGCCGTTGGAGATGTCATAAAGTCGTTACCTACCTGAAAACAGAGCATTTGATAGCACGAGGGATCGATCCTTTCTTATGAAAAATATGACCGTTGCAAAAAGGGATCGATCCCATACACTAGGGGATCGATCCTTTTGCACTAAGACAAAATTTGTATGAAATTGTCCAACAAGGGATCGATCTCTTGCATTAGGGGATCGATCCTTTTTGCCTTGAAGTCAGGAAAACAGTTTTGTAGTGCAAAAACATATCATACTTGTTTTGAAAAAGATCGGTAAAGTTGGAAAACATTCAAAATGAATTTTTCAAGTTTGTTTGGACTTTGAATTATTTTTGCAAGAATTAATATATTCGATTAAGTCCAAAAACATTTTTCTTTTAATTTGTTATATCACAATATTAGTTCATCAATCTCCCCCTTTTTGATATAACAAAACTCTTTGAAAAGTTGTTTTTGACAAAATCTCCCCTTAAGAAAATAATTTTTGAGTTGATAAATGATTTCAAAATCTAGTTTTTAAATTACAACAATTTAAGCATGTAGCAATGTCTAAAAACCATTTTTGTTTAAAAACCATTTTTTCATTATTTTCTCATATTTCTCCCCTTTTTGTTATATCAAAAATAATTCAAAAAAAGTGTTAGCACAATATAACAAAGGAGAAAAAATAAAAGTAAAGGCTAGAATTAAAATGATAGATAACAACAATAAAGCATAAACATCCATAAGTACTTAAATTAAAAATCATAAAGCATCCATAAGTACCAAAATAAACTAAAACAACATAGCATCAAGGTTTAAAACAACATCCAACAAAGAGTCATAAAAAGCATGTAGCAATGTCTAAAAGCAACGATAAACAAAAGCATAATATAATATGATGTCCATGTATGCATGCATCTAAGATGAAAATGGTGGCGGTGGGAATGGGGAACTATCAAACTTGCGCTGAAGAGCGCTAAAAGCATCACCCAAAGAAGTCTGACGTGCCTCGAGAGAGTCGAGTCTAGAATCCATGTGAGACCGAAGAGACTCATGAATGTAACACCATGGTTTTGGGCCTATATGTTTTAGAGGTTGCATTGGGTCGGTCGAGAATGGTTCGAATTCTTTAAGGGAGGTTTAGAGAGAACCTAGTTCGGGATGCTTTAAAAATATGGAAAATATCTAAAAATCCTCATTTATTATATAAATGGTTATGGTGAAAACAATTTTACAAAATGTGATTTGGAAATACTACATTTCGGTGTAGTGACCAAATTGCAGTTTTTGCAAAAGTTGACTAGTGACTGTTTTGTAAAGGATTGAAAATTTGAATCTTTAAGGAGCTAATTTTACCAAAATGTTTTTATCAGATTTATCTTTAATTTGGGTGTTTTAATAATGATTTAATAAAAAGAATTAAGAGAGAAATCCTATTTTGACTTTTCATAACTACTTTACGATCTTTTTCCCTCTTTTCATTTTCTCTCAACTTCCACTCCGCCAAACACAATTCCCTCACCAAATAACCTTTGATTTTCATCTCTTTTGCTGAGATTTCATTCTCCTAAGGATTTCTAATCTTTACCTCATCATATCCTTTTGTTTTTACTTTGGATTTTCAAGAAATCTTGCCCAAATAGAGGAGAAATCAACCATTAGAGGTAAGCTTCGTCCTTCTCCTCTAATGATCAGTTCTTTACTGAAATTCATAAGTTATCAATCCTTTGTTATTGATTTTTGAGTTGCTTTAATGTTAGAAACATGAAATTGTGGTAAAACTTAAGATTCTTGGTAAGATCTTGATGATTTTCGTAACTCTTGGTTAGGCTCTGTTTTGAGGTTGATTTCTAATGTATTTAAGATGATAATTGATGTTATAAATGAGGTTTTATCAAACAAATCCCGAATAGGTTTGGATTCCTAAGTTTTACATGTTAGATTTGTGGTTTTTAGGGTGGTTTTGGTGATCCGTTGTTGCTGGAGGTATAAGGACATGTTTGTGATGATTTTTGGTGTTGATTGAGGTTTAGAAATGATTAGAATTGATAGATCTTGGTTGAGCTTTGTTTTGGGAAAGTTTGGAGGTGATTTCGGTTATTTTGGGTAGCCGAAATGGTGTTTTTGAGTAGTGCAGCGAGTTTGAATGAGTGGCTGGTGATTTCAATGCATGATGATGCGTTAATCCTCTGCTCTTATGTGATATAAACAGGGGAGACATCTTCAGATGCTTTTGGTGTTGACCCGGAAGTACCGGAAGCCTAGATATCTGTAACCCCCTCGTCCCGGTCCGGACGCTTGACCGATCCGAGTGGGCTACACGGGGATAACCGAGGCAAAACCCGTTAAGACTCCACTTCGGTTACCGATTCGAGGAAAACTTTTTCATTATTATTATCTTATCTAGATGAGACATTAAACCCTATGTGAGAAAAGCAACAGCGGAAGAAACATTGAGGTAAACAGACAACAGCCCAATTAAAACAACCCATTTTATTTTTATACAACAGGCCGTATCGGAACGCCCATAGGGTGTTTCGATACGCCTAGACTAGGTCAACTGGCCAAAGTCAACCCGATGAGACCGTTTCAAAACAGGGGTGGCCCGTATCGAAACGACCTCAACGGTCAACTTCTCGTGGTCAACAATACGAAGGTCGTTCCGAAACACTGAAGCTCGTTTCGAAACGTCAATTTATCGTCAAATTCTCAAAATTCTAGTAGCAAAAATGTATCGAAACGGCCCCCTAGCGTACCGAAATGTCTGGCTCAAAAAAAAGGGACTGTATCGAAATGGGACCAACCGTTTTGAAACGCCCTCTGTCTGCAGATTGGTTTTAGTTGGTTTATGGCACAAAGATGTCACTAAAACCTCTCTTAACACACATACTACAACTACAAGGCAAATCAAACATCTACAAGCATGCTTAACACGCCAAACATATCAAGACCATACATTAAAGGAATCAACAACATATGAACATTCAAGCATTCAAGGTTCATACAAGGCATTAAAGATTCATGCTTCACAAGAACATATACTCAAGCATTTAAGGTAGGCAAATTTAGATATGGTTTACAAGCAAGACTAGGCAACCAAAAGCCAAACCAACATCGACATAATAAGGAGTCTATACATGCTCCTAAACTACCAACAATATCCATCAAAAGCACAAATCCCACTGCTCGACTATTACATGTTCATAACTTAAAATCCATACTTGATAAACTCAAAAGCCAACAAGCACACTTGGAGGCCCCCTTCTTGCACTAGAAACCCACGAACTACAAATCTGCATTGTCAAACAAGAGAGAGCGTAAGCATAAAGCTTAGTGAGGGTAAGCTCGTAAAACAAACCTCGACAATGCAGGGTCCAAGCACGAGCACAACCAAGGTAAAATGCATGATCTTACCTTCGATCCACAAGAGCCAAAATATACATGATGCATGAACATATATTCAATATTATGCCATGCTCAACAAGTCCAAAACCACATCACATGTAAACACATATATCAATCCATATAGGAATCACATATCACATCATATTGGCAAGCATATAATCTCATATTGGCACCTAGCTATGACTCGAATATGTGGATTACACGTTGGAACTCACATCCAACAACAACCATTACCTTACGGTGAGATTACACTCATCACCGTTCACGCGGAGGGGATTCCACTCATCCTCACGCCCCGTCGATGGGATTACACTCATCACCGGCTAACATATATAAAGAAGAATTTCCGGGTGAACCCGTACTTCATCTTGATGACTACCATCACCAAGACCACGCTCGCATTTGACTCACGTGTGCACACTAACATCCTAATGATCGATCATTTGTACCCATGCATACTAGTGCCAATATTTAACACAATCCACAACATCGTTTCATAATATCTTCCGTGCTTAGCACGTACTCACCATTATCACCATCATGAACAATCCATATGCATAACACAATGCATCACAATCATGCCTCAATATACATGTATAACACAATTATACATAGCCACCATAACACAATTAAACATGAGGCATAACAACAATTAGAGTTCAACCAAGGTCTCTAACTAAAGCTTGGGATTAGGCTACCACTCTAATCCCAACTCTAGGTGGGTCTACCAAGCCCAACCTAGTCCACATGCTTGAACCGAATACTCGAAAACCTTTTAAAAACATTTAACCACTCACCGACTATTCCAAGCTCAACCCACTAGCCGATCAAGCTTCCAACGACTCCGGATTTGTTCCCGATGCTTCACCAACACAAAATATTGCTTCTAATAAACTCAATACAAACAAAACAACCTTGAATCAGTTCATACAACAATGTAGCAAACCCGGAACACTACTCAAGCATAAAACACATGATTCTCAAGCCAAGAACAACCCCAAAACTTCAAACCCAAGCGGCCTTCAAACCCAATCAAAAACTCAAGATTTCAACCTCTTTAACACTCTTAAATGCTTCCAAAACGACCCCCAACTATCATACTAACATCAGCCCTCAAATTTCAACATTAAACATACCCAAAACTACCCTTTAAACCCTTCAAAAAACCCCATCAAAACCCAAATCCGAGAATCTTAATAAAACACATTAAAATTCACATATGTTGAACCTTTTAGATTGTAAACAACTTATCTAACCTTAGATAATCAAAAGCTTAGGTTAAAGCCAATAAAGCTTCAACCTTTTGACAAAAACTTTGAAAACCCAAAATGCAAAATACACAGTTTTAATTAAATCCAATGGTACCATAATGTAGAGGAAGATAATGCCAAGTCAAAAATGTCATTACCTTTTGAAAAGCACCAAAGATGAAGATGAAAGGGGATGAAATAGTAAAATGGGGTAGAGAGCTCTCCTTGTCGTGGGTTTTGAAATGAGAGTGAGGAAGAAGATGAGCACATGTCTATTTTAACAAAAGAGGTTTTTTTAATTGGAAGTCAATTTATTTACGGTTTTGCCATTAATGAGATGACAATTTAATTTATTTGCAAATTCCATGGAAAATGAGTTTCAAATAAATTTTGGTCCAACATAAAATGTTTGTTTTGAAAATATGAAGCCCAAATAATTTTTTATTATTTTAAATATAAAATCGAAACCCGAAACATTATTTTAATATTATTTTCACCCGAGTCTTAAACCCGGGTGTTATAACTCTCCCCCACTTAAGGAATTTCGTCCCCAGAATTACCTGACAGAAACAGATACGGAAACTGCTCAAGCATATCAGCTTTCCTCTCCCACGTGGCCTCTTCCACACCTCTATGTCTCCACAACACCTTGATCAACTCTATGGTCTTGCCACGCAACACATTACTATCAGAAGCAAGTATCTCAACAGGTTCTTCGTTGTAAGACAAATCTGGATTCAACTCTATCTCCTCAACAGGCATAATATGAGACAGATCTGATCTATATCTCGTAAGCATCGACACATGAAAGATATCATGGATATTCTCTAACTCAGAAGGCAAACTCAAACGGTAAGCTACAGGCCTAATTCGCTCAACTATCTCATACGAACCAATAAACCTCAGACTCAACTTGCCTTTTCGGCCAAATCGCATTACCTTCTTCCACGGAGATACTTTCAGGAACACTTTCTCACCCACGGAGAACTCAATCTCCTTTCTCTTCAAATATGCATAAGACTTCTGATGATCGGAAGTTGCTTTCAAACGGTCACAGATCAACTTCACTTTGTTAGTAGTCCCCTTAAGCAAATCCGGCATAGGTAACAACCTCTGACCCGTTTCAGCCCAACAGATCTGAGTCCTACATCGTCTACCATACAAAGCCTCATAAGGAGTCATCTGTATACTAGTTCGGTAACTGTTGTTGTAAGCAAACTCAACTAAAGGCAAATGTTTCTCCCAAGGACCCTGGAAGTCAATCACACAACAGCGAAGCATATCCTCCAAAATCTGTATCACTCGCTCTGACTGTCCATCGGACTGTGGATGATAAGAAGTATTGAAATGCAAACGACTACCTAGGGCACTATGCAAACAACTCCAAAACCTCAATGTGAATCTCGGATCTCTATCTGAAACAATAGACTTCGGAACTCCATGAAGTCTTACAATCTCACGGATATACAAATCTGCCAACTTGTCTAAAGAATATGTGGTGTTCACTGCTAAGAAATGAGCACACTTAGTGAATCTATCAACTATTGCCCAAACAGAATTCTTCTTCGAAGGAGACAACGGTAACCCCGACACAAAGTCCATAGTAATTCTCTCCCATTTCCATTCCGGAATCTTCAAAGGCTGTAACAAACCTGATAGAACCTGATGTTCTGCCTTCACTCTCTGACAAACCATGCAATGGCTCACATACTCGGCTACATCCTTCTTCAAACTAACCCAAAAGTAATCATTCTTCAAGTCACGGTACATCTTGGTACTACCCGGATGCATAGAAAAAAGACTCGAATGTGCTTCCCTCAGAATCCACAGTCTAATAACTCTTGAAGTTGACTCTTCAATTCTTTCAGCTCATTCGGAGCCATACGATACGGAGCTATAGAAACTGGAGTAGACCCTGAAACAATCTCAATCACAAACTCTACATCTCTGTCAGGAGGCAAACCTGGTAACTCTTCTGGAAACACATTCGGAAAATCACAAATTGTTCTGATGTCTTTCGGCCTAGCCTCACTCATATTCGGATTCATCACATAAGCTAAGTAAGCCTCACATCCGGAATCCAACAACCTATGAGCCTCTAAAGCTGATACAACATTCGACAAGAACTTAATGTTCTCGCCTACTACTACTACCTCGTAGTCATCGGAAAGCTTCAAAGAAATTCTCTTCGTCTCAAAATCTACACTAGCTATGTGCTCAACTAACTAGTCCTTACCAGAACAAGAGTCATACTGACTCAAACGGACAAAACAGATCTCGTAGTCAGTCACTGAAGCATCTCCCTGAACAAGAGCCATGAACTCTCGTTTTTTCTCATCAAGATATTTCAGCCCCAAGTATCTCTTCCGGAAAGCAGACTCAAAGAAATCCCAACCAATCTCAGCCTCAGGAACCCCAGTAGTAATGGTAACCCATCAGGTGCAGGCATCACCCTGAAGCAAAGAAATCACACAGCCCAACTTGCGAGCACCCACACAACTTATCTGAGCTAAGATACAGATTGTCTTCTCCAACCACAACTTGGATCTCTCAAGTGTAGACCCACTGAACTCTTCTGCTCCTAGGCTACGGAGCCTCTCTAACGATAAACTAGAATCATCACCTCTAGGCTGAGCTGCAGCCTGAGCCCCGGCAACTGCGACCTGAAATGCTCCCGCTATAGCTTGTACAAGCGGAGCCATATCTATTCTCGCAGGACCTTGGCCACCCTGAGGTCTCTCTCCCTCAGCTCCAGCCTCGCCTCCAACTCCAGGCTGAGGAGGTGGTGGTGGTGGAGGTGGTGGAGGTGGTGGAGGAGCTCCAATTCCAGCAGCAGGCTCTACCACACGAGTCTCTACTCCAGCCATCGGCTCATCAACAGTAGCCACAACACGTGGTTCTCGACGAACCACCCTCGGTCTACCCCTAGGCCTCGACATCGCGCTCACAAACAACAACTACAACAACAACAAGAAAGCACAAAAGATAGGGTTAGCAAGACAAGGGTTCCAAGTAGCTCAAGTATGTTCCCTCACTTTAAAAATCTTTTTTCCGATGTAATAGTAGCAATGGGACTCTACACAACATGCTTCAAACAAAACAACACACATACATGCTCAAACAAGCATACAACAAGGCATACTTGATAAATAAGCAAACATATTTACATGGCAAGCAAACACCATGCATTTTCAATACAAGAACTTAACTTACCTCACTTACATGCCCAAGGTCTCAGAAACCATAGACTCTGATACCAACAAGTGTAACCCCCTCGTCCCGGTCCGGACGCTTGACCGATCCGAGTGGGCTACACGGGGATAACCGAGGCGAAACCCGTTAAGACTCCACTTCGGTTACTGACCCGAGGAAAACTTTTTCATTATTATTATCTTATCTAGATGAGACATTAAACCCTATGTGAGAAAAGCGACAATGGAAGAAACATTGAGGTAAACAGACAATAGCCCAATTAAAACAACCCATTTTATTTTTATACAACAGGCCGTATCGGAACGCCCATAGGGTGTTTCAATACGCCTTGACTAGGTCAACTGGCCAAAGTCAACCCGATGAGACCGTTTTGAAACAGGGGTGGCCCGTATTGAAACGACCTCAACGATCAACTTCTCGTGGTCAACGATACAAAGGTCGTTTCGAAACACTGAAGCCCGTTTCGATACGTCAATTTATCGTCAAATTCTCAGATTTCCAATAGTAAAAATGTATCGAAACGGCCCCCTAGCGTACCGAAACGCCTGGCCCGAAACAAAGGGACCGTATCAAAACGGGACCAACCATTTCGAAACGCCCTCTGTCTGCAGATTCGTTTTAGCTGGTTTATGGCACAAGGATGTCCCTAAACCCCACTAAAACCTCTCTTAACACACATACTACAACTACAAGGCAAATCAAACATCTACAAGCATGCTTAACACTCCAAACATATACATACCATACATTAAAGGAATCAACAACATATGAACATTCAAGCATTCAAGGTTCATACAAGGCATTAAAGATGCATGCTTCACAAGAACATATACTCAAGCATTTAAGGTAGGCAAATTTAGATATGGTTTACAAGCAAGACTAGGCAACCAAAAGCCAAACCAACATCGACATAATAAGGAGTCTATACATGCTCCTAAACTACCAACAATATCAATCAAAAGCACAAATCCCATTGCTCGACTATTACATGTTCATAACTTAAAATCCATACTTGATAAACTCAAAAGCCAACAAGCACACTTGGAGGCCCCCTTCTTGCACTAGCAACCCACGAACTACGGATCTGCATTGTCAAACAAGAGAGAGCGTAAGCATAAAGCTTAGTGAGGGTAAGCTCGTAAAACAAACCTAGACAATGCAGGGTCCAAGCACGAGCAAAACCAAGGTAAAATGCATGATCTTACCTTCGATCCACAAGAACCAAAATATACATGATGTATGAACATATATTCAATATTATGCCATGCTCAACAAGTCCAAAACCACATCATATGTAAACACATATATCAATCCATATAGGAATCACATATCACATCATATTGGGAAGCATATAATCTCATATTGGCACCTAGCTATGACTCGAATACGCGGATTACACGTTGGAACTCACATCCAACAACAACCATTACCTTACAGTGGGATTACACTCATCACCGTTCACGCGGAGGGGATTCCACTCATCCTCACGCCCCGTCGATGGGATTACACTCATGACCGACTAACATATATAAAAATGAATTTCCAGGCGAACCCGTACTCCATCTTGATGACTACCATCACCAAGACCACGCACACATTTGACTCACGTGTGCGCACTAACATCCTAATGATCGATCATTTGTACCCAAGCATACTAGTGCCAATATTAAACACAATCCACAACATCGTTTCATAACATCTTCCGTGCTTAGCACGTCCTCACCATGATCACCATCATGAACAATCCACATGCATAACACAATGCATCACAACCATGCCTCAACATACATGTATAAAACAATTATACATAGCCACCATAACACAATTAAACATGAGACATAACAACAATTAGAGTTCAACCAAGGTCTCTAACTAAAGCTTGGGATTAGGCTACCACTCTAATCCCAACTCTAGGTGGGTCTACCAAGCCCAACCTAGTCCACATGCTTGAACCGAATACTCGAAAACCCTTTAAAAACATTTAACCACTCACCGACTATTCCAAGCTCAACCCACTAGCCGATCAAGCTTCCAACGACTCCGGATTTGTTCCCGATGCTTCACCAACACAAACTCTTGCTTCTAATCAACTCAACACAAACAAAACAACCTTGAATCAGTTCATACAACAATGTAGCAAACCCGGAACACTACTCAAGCATAAAACACATGATTCTCAAGCCAAGAACAACCCCAAAACTTCAAACTCGAGCGGCCTTCAAACCCAATCCAAAACTCAAGATGTCAACATCTTTAACACTCTTAAATGCTTCCAAAACGACCCCCAACTATCATACTAACATCAGCTCTCAAATTCCAACATTAAACACACCCAAAACTACCCTTTAAACCCTTAAAAAACCCCATCAAAACCCAAATCCGAGAATCTTAATAAAACTCATTAAAATTCACATATGTTGAACCTTTTAGATTGTAAACAACTTGTCTAACCTTAAATAATCAAAAGCTTAAGTTAAAGACAATAAAGCTTCAACCTTTTGACAAAAACTTTGAAAACCCAAAATGCAAAATACATAGTTTTAATTAAAACTAATGGTACCATAATGTAGAGGAAGACATGGCCAAGTTAAAAATGGCATTACCTTTTGAAAAGCACCAAAGATAAAGATGAAAGGGGATGAAATAGTAAAATGGGGGTAGAGAGCTCTCCTTGTCGTGGGTTTTGAAATGAGAGTGAGGAAGAAGATGAGCACATGTCTATTTTAACAAAAGAGGTTTTTTAATTGGAAGTCCTTTTATTTACGGTTTTGCCATTAATGAGATGGCAATTTAATTTATTTGCAAATTCTATGGAAAATGAGTTTCAAATAAATTTTTGTCCAACATAAAATGTTTGTTTTGAAAATATGAATCCCAAATAATATTTTATTATTTTAATTATAAAACCGAAACCCAGAACATTATTTTAATATTATCTTCACCCGACTCCTAAACCCCGGGTGTTACAATATCGTTTCGGCAAGCAAGTGAAACGTAATCAGTGAGTGCGAATGGTTTTATAAGTCCTTGAGGGACAAGGAAACAAGGTTTGGGGATTTAGGATTGGTTTGAAACACCATTTTAAGTCCGGAAGTAAGTATGGCTAGAATTGCTCTCGATATGTTGTTGATGCCCTTAAATGCTTTTAACATGCTCTTGTTTTGAGATAGACAAATTCCTATTGTTTTATGCATGATTTATAACATGAAAAGATGTTATGTATTGATCCAATGTGATGGCATGTTTATAAGAAGAGTTTTGAGATTTTGATTTGATGAAACGCATGAATTGTGATTTTGAAATGGGATGAGAATGATTTGAGAAATGTTGCATCAAAACAGTATGTGAGAAGATGTTTTTAATAAAATATATTGGAATAAATGAGGAGATAATTATCGGATATAATTGGTCGACCAATAGGAAGAAAGTGCACTATAAACTAAAAATTCGTACGTGCTCTTTGGAGTCGAGCAATGGGGGTAGTGCCATCCCGATCCAAAGTGAGAATCCGATGATGAGAGATACCATCGGGGTAGGACTTGGTGAAACACCCAAGATTTGTGGCGAAGAGAGATACCGCCATGAGAGGCTGATGATGTGAGATTCCACCGTGGTAGGACTTGACTTTAAGTCAAGCTAATCCGCATATCCGAGTAAAATGTAATATGAAATGCCAATATATGAGATTATATTTGATTCACATGTACCAAGAGTTGAAATGATTTATGCTATGAGAAATGTAATGAGATTTGTGGTTTATGAAATACTTGTTTTTGTTATGCATGAGTATGGACTTGCCATTAGATTTGCATTGGTTAAATGCATGAATTAGAATAAAGGTACATGTGTTTTCAAATGGAAAATTGCTTTGAAATGGTTTTCAAGCATGAGATAGAAAGAGCATGTTGTAGCAAATGGTTTTTGAGATAGAGTTTTAAAGTTGCATTGTTGTGTTGGTTTTCTTAGAGCTTGCCTCACTAAGCAAATGTGCTTACGCTCTCTTTTACCCACAATGCAGATAATTGAGACGTTTTTGGGCAGCAAAAAGGCTAAGGACATCCAAGGAAGTGCAAAGCTCAAGTATGGTGATTTTTGTACATACTCTAGTAATGATAATTGGCAATGGGGACCTAAGGTTAATTTTGGGAGATGTATTTTGAACTCCTTGTGGTTGTTGCAAGTTTGCTATGGTATTTGTGGATTGTAAATATCCTTTATGGTTTGGTTTGAGGCTTGAAGCTTTTATATGGTTTTTATGACTAGGGAGCATGCCTATAGACTCAATGATAACATGCTTGATGCCATGCTTTAGCTTAAGCTTCATAATAATGTTCTCTGATGTTTAATCATGTTGTTAGTGTGATATGGTATGATTTGGGTTGTGTTTGAATGTGAAAAGATGTGAAAAACTAGAAAAATATATAGTTGCAGGGCAGGGTGTATGGAAACACCCTAATCTGTTTCAGAACAGGGGCATGAGATGGCCATATTGTTTCGGAACGGGTAAGAGTGTTTCGGAACACTTTAGCTACTAGAGAGCCATGTTTCAATACGAGTCTCGGAATGCACCCGAGTACATAAACCGCCAACTCTGTTTTGATACGGCCATTTCGATACAAGGGTCAGCGTTTCGAAACACCCGACCGTTGGTCTACATTTTGAATTGTTTCATGTTCTCGTTTCTTACATTTTAGTCCTTGATGATAATGGTTGCAATTGGTTGAGTTTGGAATGTCCGATTAAGTTGATTTTTGACACAGTGGCATGAAACAGGACTAACTGAATATTGGTAACTCTAAAAGCTGCAAGGTCCCTGTACTTTATAAAATTTACATTTTGGTCCCCAAATGTCTAATTTGTGAAATTAAACCCGTAATTGATTTTCGATAGTTGTGCCTTACCTTCCCATGATCTTGGGTGATCACATAGGATTAATGTTGCGTGTAGATAAGATAAAAAGAAAAAAAAGGGTCGTTGATCAAGGTTAACTTTCGGGTTAACTTTAGTTTTCCCCGTGTAATCTTCGTAGTTCGGGTCAAGCGTCTAGGTCGGGCTAAGGGGGTTACATTTGTTGGTATCAGAGCCAGGTTTGCGAATATTTGGGGCTTGGTAAGTGGTTAATGAGTGTGATTATGAATGATTATGACTTTTTGGTGAAAGCAAGTTGTGTGATTGTTGATGTTCTAGCTCTAATGAGATGAATTTGTGATGCTATGTAATGTTTGGGGTATAGTTGGGGATCCCATTGCCATATCATTACTATTGGAAAGACTTGTTTTGAAAATGAGCTTGAGTACTTGGATTTATGCCTTATATTGCCTAATTGAATTTATTGCATTTTGTCAGTTGCATTGTTTTCATATGGGGCCACGTAGAGAGCTTAGAATTAATACTCGTGCTACGGCTGAGAATGAGAATGTTGAGCATGTTGAGGATCTACCGCGTCCTCCTCCTGGTGGACCACCCGGTGGAGGTGGAACGAGGGTTGGTGCTGCGAGAGCTGATGCAGGGGTTGCTGGACCCGAGGGAGTTCAGGGGCAAGCTGCTCCTGATATGTTAGTGCTAATACAAGCTATTGTTGGAGCTTTTCAGGCAGCAGTAGCTGGAGCTCATAGGGCTACACCTAAGGATGGTGCTGGTGTGAGATTGTCGTTGGAGCGACTCTGTAGTCTTGAAGGGACTGAGTTCAGGGGGCTGACCCCGGAAGGTTCTGAGTCTTGGTTTGAAAGTACCAAGAGGATACTTGGGCAGCTGAACTGTAACAATACTCAAAAATTGGGATGTATTGTGTCCCTGTTGCACGGTGATGCATATACGTGGTGGATAACCACAGTAGCGGGGTTGGATGATGATGAGGTGACTTGGACATTCTTCTTGAATGCATTCAAGCGAAAGTATTTGGGAGTCTGCTACCTAGATGAGAAAAAGAGGGAGTTCATGTCTCTTGTGCAAGGGAGTATGACAGTGGCGGAGTACGAGGTGCAGTTTTTACGTCTCAGCCAGTATGCACCTGAGCTAATCCCTAGTGAAAGGGAGAGGTGTGAACGATTCAAATATGAGCTGGTGGCTGATGTGAAAACCTATATGCTCGCAGCAGACTACACTGATTTTGATGTCTTGGTCACTCGAGCCAAGGACATTGAGCTGAACCTTGGTTTGGCAAGTCGAGTAGGAGGGTCTAGCTCAGGGAACCAACCTGCGGATCATGATCTTGGAAGAGATCGGTTAAAGAGACCTAAGGATAGAAGGTCACATATGGATGCTAGACGTGGGGGTGGCAACCTTGGAAGATGTCAGCAAGGACCAAATGCTTTCATACGGACTCCTGAGTGTAATCGGTGTGGTAGAAGGCACACTGGTGAGTGTTGGGGCAATCTTGGTACATGCTGGAATTGCGGTAATCGTGGGCACATGAAGAGGGATTGTCCGCAACCGATGAGAAAGGGTCAGGCTCCGGTGAGAGCGGTTGAGCAACAGAGAGGATGTGGGCGCGGTCGTGGCAACTTCCAGCACAGAGATGAAGGTGTAAGGAATGTAGCACATTTGGTGGTTGTTCAGCCTGAAGGTGGTGCCAGGCTAGAGTGTATGCCCATCGAGAAGGGAGGAATGACACGGACGTGATCGCAGGTACCTTTACTTTGCAATCCTTGTCATTACTTTCTTTGATTGATTCTGGATCTACACACTCATACATATTGCGTGAACATGCTCAAATTTTTGGTTTGCCTGTTGAGTCTTTAGATGTGGGTATGCGTGTGACTAGTTCCTTTGGTGAGACGGTTGTAACATGGAAATTGTATAGGAGATGTCCCTTAAAGGTGCAAGAGCATGTGTTTCTAGTTGATCTTATGGAATTGCCATTCTATGGATTCGATATAATCCTTGGAATGGATAAGCTTGTTGAGCATAGAGCCGTTGTGGATTTTGAAAATAAGCGAGTTTCTCTAAAACTTGCGGATGATTATGAAGTTGCGGTGGTGGGAGAAAATGTGAAGTTCCTGTCTAATGTAGTTTCGACGCTTGAAGCAAGCCGGATGTTGCGTTAGGGATGCGAGGCTTATCTAGCCTTTGTTATGAATCCTAGTACAAATGAGGTTTGTGTGTAGGATATAAGGACGTGCGTGAATTCCCTTGAGTGTTTCCGGAGGAATTACCAGGTTTGCCGCCTAGTCGAGAGGTTGAATTCGGAATTGAGTTGTATGAGAACACAACTCCGGTGTCCATTGCTCCCTATCGCATAGCACCCAAAGAGTTGAAGACGTAACTTCAAGAGTTGCTTGACCGAGGCTTTATTCGGCCTAGTGTGTCACCTTGAGGTGCATCGGTCTTATTTGTTAAAAAGAAAGATGGCACAATGAGGATGTGCATTGATTATCGTCAGCTGAATAAGTTGACTATCAAGAACAAGTATCCGTTATCGAGGATCGATGACCTCTTCGATCAGTTTCGAGGAGCGGTTGTGTTCTCAAAGATAGATATGCGGTCAGGATATTATCAGTTAAAGGTGAAGGGTGTGGATATGCCGAAGACAGCCTTCTGAACGATATATGGGCATTATGAATTTCTAGTGATGCCATTTAGATTAACGAATGCTCTTGCTACTTTCATGGATATGATGAACAGGGTGTTTCCTGAATTCTTAGATAAGTTCGTTGTGGTGTTCATCGGTGATATCCTTGTGTACTCTCGTACCGAGGAGGAGCATGAAGAACATTTGAGGATCGTTTTGCAAGCACTGTTAGAGAATCAGCTTTATGTTAAGCTGAGTAAGTGTGAGTTTTGGCTAAAGGAGGTTTTTTTTCTTGGCCATGTGGTTTCGGCTGAAGTGATTCGTGTTGATCCTCAGAAGATTGGGGCGGTGGTGAATTGGAAGCCTCCTAGGTCTGTTCATGAAGTTCATAGTTTCCTTGGGTTGGCAGGTTACTACCGGAGGTTCGTGGATGGATTTTCTAAGATTGCTGCCCCTTGACGAAGTTGTTACAAAAGGATGTTAAGTTTGAGTGGACAGAAGCGAGACAACAAGCTTTTGAGAAGCTAAAGGTAGCTTTGACGCAAGCTCCTATCTTGGTTCAACCTGAGTCAGGAAAAGAGTTTGTAGTGTATAGTGACACATCCTATGTTGGTTTGGGGTGTGTGTTGATGCAAGGGGGTAGGGTAGTGGCTTATGCATCGCGACAGTTGAAAGTGCATGAGCGTAATTACCCTACGCATGACATTGAGCTGGCAGCGGTGGTTTTTGCTTTAAAGATTTGGAGACATTATCTATATGGTGAGAAGTGTGTTGTGTACACGGATCATAAAAGTTTGAAGTATCTTATGTCTCAGAAGGAGTTAAATCTTAGGCAACGGCGTTGGGTGGATTTGCTTAAGGATTACGATCTGACGATCGAGTATCACCCGGGGAGGGCCAATGTTGTGGTCGATGCTTTGAGCAGAAAAGTGGTGGTGGAATTGAGGGTGATGTTTGCTAGTTTGAGCATATCGCGAGATGGTGGTCTTGTTACTAAATTGCAAGTAAAGCCATCTTTGGTTCAGTTGATAAAGGATAAACAGTTGCTGAATGATTCTCTAGTACTGCATGTTCAGGATATCGTAGAAGGTAGGCCTTCGGATTTCTGTTTCAATGATGATGGTGTTTTATGTTTTGGGAGTTGAATAGTGGTGCCGAATGATGTTGAGTTAAGGCGCACTATTCTGACTAAAGCTCATAGTAGTCCTTTTGCTATGCACCCTGGTAGTACAAAGATGTATCGTGAGTTGAAGGATGAGTACTATTGGGTGGGATTGAAGAAAGATGTCGCTGAGTTTGTTAGCAAATGCATGGTTTGTCAGTGGGTTAAGGCTGAACATCAACTTCCTTCTAGGTTGTTACAGCCGTTGAGGGCCCAGAATGGAAATGGGAGAGGATCACTATGGACTTTGTGTCTGGTTTGCCGCTATCGCACTCAAAGAAGAACTCTTTTGGGTGATTGTGGATCGTCTTACGAAGTGTGCACATTTCTTGTCTGTGCATACTACGTATACCTTAGATAAGCTTGCAGAGTTGTACATTGCTGAGATTGTACAATTGCATGGAGTGCCAAAATCTATAGTGTCGGATAGAGATCTGAGGTTCACCGTAAGGTTTTTAGAATGTTTACATCAAGCTTTGGGTACACGGTTGAATTTTAGTACTTCTTATCATCCGCAGACAGATGGACAGTCGGAGCGTGTTATCCAAGTTCTTGAGGATATGTTGAGGTGTTGTGTTATTGAGTTTCAAGGCTCTTGGGAGAAGCACTTGCCTTTGGTAGAGTTTGCTTATAATAACAGTTACCAGGCAAGTGTTCAAATGGCACCTTATGAGGCGTTATACGGGAGGAAGTGCAGAACTCCTCTTTGTTGGGCTGAAACGGGACAAAAGTCGGTCTCGATGCCGGCTTTGTTGAAAGGAACCACTGAGAAGGTGAAGCTCATCTGTGAGCGTTTGAAGGCAGCATCAGACCGGCAAAAGTCTTACGCGGATTTAAAGCGTAAGAAGATAGAGTTTGCAGTGGGCGAGCGTGTGTTTTTGAAAGTTTCTGTAACCCCCTTGTCCCGGTCTGGTCGGATGACCGGTCCCAAAAGGGCTACACGGGGAAAACCGAGTGAAAACCCCCTAAAGGATTCCCCCTCGGTTAGCAACCCTATAAATTTTTTTCATTTTAAAGCTTGTCTAGATGAGTATTTAATCCTATGTGATCACACAACGGGACATCATAAGCAAAACAATCGAACGAACTCAAAACCACATCCAAAAGACCAATTTTTAAGTTTATCTGCAGGCGGTATCGATACACCTATGGGTGTATCGATACACCTTGACTAAGTCAAAGGGGTCAGAGTCAACCCGTGGAGACCGTATCGATACACATGGGAAGTGTATCGATACCCTCCTCAAAGGTTGACTCCCCACGGTCAACGCTAGGGGACCGTATCGATACGCCTGAGGCCGGTATCGATACCAAGTTGGACAGTGTCTCCAGTGACCAAAATGGTATCGATACGCCTCCCCGCGTATCAAAACGATATGCCTGAAAAGAGAAGGCCGTATCGATACGGGTCTATCCGTATCGATACCCCTGATCTGCAACATTTCATTTCACTACTTAGCAACATCATGCATGGTTCTAGATGCTTATTTGAACACTCCTAAGCACACACAAGCATACATACAACAACCACAGTTGGATTTTAGCTTACAAGCATTGAATATAACATGAATCATACCTATCTAGACTTCAAGCAATATCACAAGAAACCTACTTAACAAGCATAGGCATTATACACATGGTAGTCAAGCTTAAGGCATGCATAGTCCAACCTCATACAAATTCAGGCATAAACAAATAATCCACATAAGAATCATAGAACATAATCCATGAAGCAAAACATAACACAACATAGGTTTAACAATTTCAAGCATAACTTCCTAGGGAGTTTGACCCCAACTCCTAACACTCTATACCCCATTGTCTAGGCATTATTACAAAAGCAAACCATACTTAAACTTGCTTGAGAACTCCAAAAGCTCCTCCTTCGCCCGCTCGCCTCCCGAACTCTAACGATCTGCACGTTGGAAACAAAGAGCATAAGCGAACTAGCTTAGTGAGAGAGGCTCTACAATTCACAACATGCAGTTTTTCAAAATACGAATTGTATGCAAGAAAACAATGGATGCACAAGGGTCTATCTCGACCCCTACACTTGGTTTGCTCAAGCACAACCAACATACACTTACGGTGGGACTACACATCACCGTATCGACTAGTGGATTTCCAATGGGACTACACATCAAAGGACTACCCTACTAGTCACTACCGGTGGGACTACACATCACCGTAGTTTAGACCACCATCACGTGAGGCACGAACTCAACTCGACTACACAATTAACAACTCAAAAGGCACTTAACGATTACGACATATATGCATTCAACATATCACAACAACATGGGAGTAGAGAGAGGCTTACACACGGGTTTATGTGACCCCTCAAGGTCCCACCCAAACCCCAAAAGGATCCATGTCGAGCATAATGCATAAATCAACAATTCTACTCACCGTTGCTACCCAAGAGAAGATCGAAGACCAAGCTCAAGACTCCGAATTCCCCGGATTTGCCCCCGAAGCTTCTCCGACCAAAATTCTCGCCTCTAGCCAATCCAACACCAAGCAAATAATCTCAAGTCAGTCCATGTTCTAAAATACTCAACCCGGATTACAAACCAATTACAAGATATCAATTTTCACATGGAGAACAATCCCCAAAATTCCAAAATCCGAGCAGCCATCAAGCACCCCTTAAAACCATTGATTTCAACCTTCAAACTACTCCCTAAAGCTTCCAAAACAAAGCTTTCATATACCCTAACCATTGGCCCTCTCATTTCTACATAGAACACCCCCATATTTCAATCCTAAACCTCCCAAAAACCTCCCCAAAACCTCATTTCGGGAATCACCCCAAACCTTGTAAAAATCATACCCATTGGACCCCTTTAGGCTTAAAATAACTCATATCACTTCCATAAATCAAAAACCTAAGTTTAGAATGCTAAAAATGACATTTTTAATCAATATTTCAAAACACCCAAGTTACAAAAATCATGGGTTTTCTAGGAAATAAGGGTACGTGCTCGTAGAGGTCAAAGAGAGCAAGTCAAAAATGGCCTTACCTTTGAAAGACCTTCAAGATTGGGTGAGTTATGCAATGGAATAGTGCTCCAAAGGGGAGGGCTCCTTTTGTCGATGGAAAATGGGGAGTAGAGGGAAGAAGATGACTAAATAAAAACATTATTTAGGTTGTTTTAAAATTAAAGGTCCAAAGACCTAAATACCCTTAATGAAAAAAGAAAACCACAATAGGTGCCACCCATGGCCATGTGGGCTTGTTTAAAATATGGTCCAACTTGATTTTATTTGCCTTAAAACCCGAGGCCCAAACCATTATTTTATTATTTAAATCATGAAACCGAAACCCGAACTATTTTTAAATTATTAATTTCACCCGACCCCCGAACCCGGGTGTTACAACTCTCCCCTACTTAAGGAATTTCGTCCTCGAAATTACCTGGTGGAAACAAATACGGAAACTGCTCAAGCATGTCTGCTTTCCTTTCCTACGTGGCTTCCTCCACACCTCTATGCCTCCATAAGACTTTGACTAACTCTATAGTCTTGCCACGCAACACCTTGCTATCAGAAGCAAGTATCTCAACTGGTTCCTCATTGTAAGACAAGTCCGAATTTAACTCTATTTCTTCCACTGGCATAACATGGGACGGATCCGATCTATACCTCCTAAGCATCGATACATGAAACACATCATGAATCTTCTCTAGCTCAACTAGGAGTCTCAATCTATAGGCAATCGGACCAATTCTCTCAACTATTTCATAAGGCCCTATGTACCTTGGGCTCAACTTGCCCTTCCTTCCAAACCTCATCACCTTCTTCCAAGGTGAGACTCTCAAAAACACCCTATCCCCCATGGAGTATTCCACCTCCTTCCTTTTTAAACCGGCATAGGACTTTTGCCGATCTGAAGCCGCTTTCAAGCGATCACAAATCAATTTCACCTTCTCGGCGGTTCCCTTGAGTAACTCAGGCATCGGCACTAGTTTCTGTCCGGCCTCAGCCCAACAAATCGGGGTCCTACACTTCCTACCATACAAGGCCTCATAAGGAGCCATCTGAATGCTTGACTGGAAGCTGTTGTTGTACGCAAATTCCACTAATGGTAGGTGTTTCTCCCATGACCCCTGAAAGTCAATGATACAACACCTCAACATATCCTCTAAAATCTGAATCATTCTCTCAAACAGCCCATCTGACTGCGGATGAAACGAAGTGCTGAAGTTCAACCAAGTGCCTAAGGCTCGATGCAAACACTCCCAAAATCTAGAGGTGAATCTCGGATCCCGATCTGACACAATTGACTTCGGTACCCCATGTAGTCTCACAATCTCACGAATATACAATTCGGCCAACTTGTCCAACGTATAGGTGGTATGAACCGGTATGAAGTGTGCACACTTGGTGAATCTATCTACAATCACCCACACTGAATTTTTCTTCGAAGGAATCAACGGAAGTCCTAACACAAAGTCCATAGTGATACGCTCCCACTTCCACTCTGGAATCTTCAACGGTTGCAACAACCCTGAGGGAAACTGGTGCTCAGCCTTGACTCTCTGACATACCATGCATTTACTTACGAACTCAGCTACATCCTTTTTCAAACCAACCCAATAATACTCTTCCTTTAATCCTCGATACATCTTCGTGCTACCCGGATGCATAGCAAAAGGGCTATTGTGAGCCTCACACAAAATCGTACGCCTCAACTCGGCATCCTCCGGAACCACTATCCTATCCTTGAAACATAGAATCCCATTCTCTCCAAAGCAATACTCGGTAGGCCTATCTTCCGCTATGTCTTGCACGTGAGGTGCCAAAGACTCATCTCGCAACTGCTTCTCACGAATCAACTGAACCAATGATGGCTTAACCTGAAGCTCGGCCACTAGCCCACCATCCGTAGACACACTCAACCTTGCGAACATTGCTCGCAACTCAACGGCCACCTTCCTACTCAAGGCATCAGCCACCACATTTGCCTTGCCCGGATGATACTCTATGGTTAGGTCATAATCTTTAAGGAGCTCTAACCACCTTCGTTGCCTAAGATTCAACTCCTTTTGGGACATCAAGTATTTCAAGCTCTTGTGGTCGGTGTACACAGTGCACTTCTCACCATAAATATGGTGTCTCCAAATTTTCAACGCGAACACCACTGCGGCCAACTCTATGTCATGTGTGGGGTAATTCTTCTCATGAACCTTCAACTGTCGGGAAGCATATGCCACTACCTTACCTCCTTGCATAAGTACACAACCTAGCCCCACGTAAGATGCATCACTATAAATTACAAACTCTCTCCCCGGCTCGGGCTGAATCAAAATGGGAGCTTCGGTCAAAGCTTTCTTCAACTTCTCAAACGCTTCTTGTCTTGCATCTGACCATTCATACGGAACATTCTTCTGTAGCAACTTGGTCAACGGAGCCGCTATCCTCGAGAACCCCTCAACAAACCTCCTATAGTATCCCGCCAAGCCTAGGAAACTGCGGATTTCTGTCACTGATTTTGGTTGCTTCCAATTTACAATGGCTTCAATCTTCTTGGGATCTACACTAATCCCACTAGATGAGATCACGTGGCCAAGGAAGACCACCTCTCTAATCCAAAATTCACACTTACTTAGCTTGGCATACAACTGATTCTCAAGTAGGGTCTGAAGCACTAACCTTAAGTGTTCATCATGCTCCTCTTCGGTCCTAGAGTACACTAGGATGTAATCAATAAACACTACCACAAACCTGTCCAAGAACTTATGAAACACCCGGTTCATCATATCCATGAAGGCCGCTGGAGCATTGGTCAACCCAAAAGGCATCACCAAAAACTCATAATGTCCGTAACGTGTACGAAAAGCTGTCTTCGGTATGTCCACATCCTTTACCTTTAACTGATAATACCCCGACCTCAAATCAATCCTTGAAAACACGGAAGCACCCCTCAACTGGTCTAGCAAGTCATCTATCCTTGGCAAGGGATATTTGTTTTTCACTGTCACCTTATTCAACTGTCTATAGTCTATGCACATCCTCATGCTACCGTCCTTCTTTTTCACAAACAAAACCGGAGCACCCCACGGGGAAACACTAGGCCTAATGAAGCCTCTGTCAGTCAACTCTTGAAGCTGTGTCTTCAACTCTTTCAACTCTTTCGGTGCCATTCTATACGGAGCAATCGACACCGGTGCGGAATCAGAATATGTCTCAATAGCAAACTCGACTGCTCTGTCAGGAGGCAAGCCCGGTAGTTCTTCCGGAAAAACACTCGGAAAGTCACACACAACCCTGATGTCCTGAGGTCTCACCTCACTCATATCCGGGTTCATTACGTAAGCCAAGTAAGCCTGACACCCTGAACTTAACAACCTCTGAGCTTCCAAAGCCGAAACCACATTGGACAAAAACTTAACATTCTCCCCAACTACCACAACCTCAAAGTCATCAGTGAGCCTCAAAGAGACTCTCTTAGTCTCAAAGTCAACCCTAGCTCTATGCTCTACAAGCCAATCCATGCCCAAAATCACATCAAAGCCATAAAAGGGTAGCTCCATCATGTCGACTGGAAATACGTGGCCCTGAATCATCAAGGGACACCTCCTATACACTTTCCTAACTACCACTGTATCACCAAAGGAGCTAGTGACATTTACTCCTACTTCTAACCAATCACAAGGTAGTCCTAATGACTTTGCATGCTCACCCAGAATATACGAATGCGTTGACCCCGAATCTATGAGGGAAAGCAAACTCAAAGACTGTAATGTGAAATTACCTGCAATGACATCAGTGTCATTTCCAGCCTCTCGCTGAGCGTACACTCTAGCCGGTCCTCCTCCCTCGGGCTAGATTGCTACCACATGAGCCAAGTTCCTCTGACCCTCATTCCTTGGCTGGAAGTTCCCACGGCCGCGCCCACGACCTCTCTGATGCTCAAAACCCCTCGATGGAGCCGGTCCTCCTCTGACTGGGTGTGGACAATCACGTCTCAAATGATCTCGAGAGCTACAGTTCCAACACTCCCCAAACATACCCATGCACTCACCTGGGTGGCGTCTCCCGCACCTAGTGCACTCCGGAATGTGCCCAACAGCCCCTTGGCCCTGACGGCCCTGACCATGGTTACCACCCCTAGACCTCGTATCCGGCTGATACCTCCTATCCCTATGCCTCTTGGCATGATCTCTATCCCAGTTCGCATGTCTCTTCCCGGAGTCAGACCCACCAGCGCGTGCTCTAGAGCTTAGGTTTTGCTCTACATCCTTGGCTCTAGAAACCAAGACATCGAACTCAGTGTAGTCGGCGGCCAACATGTAGGTCTTCACATCAGTAGTCAACCCATATCTGAAGCGCTCACATCGCTCCTTCTCATCCGGAATCAACTCTGGCGCGTACTGGCTCAACCTCACAAACTGGATCTCATACTCGGACACGGTCCTATTGCCTTGAACCAAAGCCATGAACTCCCTTTTCTTTTCATCTAAGTACCGGACCCCAAGGTACTTCCTCTTGAAAGCATTCCTGAAAAACTCCCATGTGACATCCACCTCGGCCATACCAGTAATAACAGTGGTCCACAAAGTGTAAGTGTCCCCCTGTAGCAATGAGACAATGCATCCCAACTTACGGGCATCCGAACACTCCATCTGACCCAAGATGCGAGTAGTGCTCTCAAGCCACCCTTCCGAACCCTCCGGAGATAACCCACGAAACTCAACTGCCCCCAAATTACGAAGCCTCTCTAGGGGTAATCCTGTCCCCGCACCCTGAGCTGGTGCTGCAGCTTGCATACCAGCCAAAGCTGTTTGGAAAGCTCCGGCTATAGTCTGAATCAAATGAGCCACATCTGGGCCTGCCTGACCTTGGCCCGCTTGAGCCCCATTACCTCCCACATTAGCCCCAGCCTGAGGCCCATTACCATCACCTCCTACGTTCCCTCCATTACCACCCGGAGCATTAAGAGCAGGAGGCGCGTGCTCGGGTGCCTGATCACCCGTTCTAGGCCGTCCCCTCGGTCTCACCATAGCAATTAATGTAATCTAAAACAATCAAACACACAACAACAAGGAAACGTTAGGTTAGCAAGGGGCAAAGGACTCCGGTTCTCAAGCTCTTTAAACCAAAACAATTTTCCCTTTTTATTTTGACAACAATACCTAACAATGGGGACTCAAACCAACTTTCAAACAACAGAAAAGTCACCATAGCATGCATACATACACCGTGCTAAAACAAAACTTAGACAAGCATGGCAAAACACTCATAATACCTTAACTTACCTCCCTTACCTGCCCGAGGTCTCGGAAACCTCAGGCTCTGATACCAATAAATGTAACCCCCTTGTCCCGGTCTGGTCGGATGACCGGTCCCAAAAGGGCTACACGGGGAAAACCGAGTGAAAACCCCCTAAAGGATTCCCCCTCGGTTAGCAACCCTATAAATTTTTTTCATTTTAAAGCTTGTCTAGATGAGTATTTAATCCTATGTGATCATACAGCGGGACATCATAAGCAAAACAATCGAACGAACTCAAAACCACATCCAAAAGACCAATTTTTAAGTTTATCTGTAGGCGGTATCGATACACCTTGACTAAGTCAAAGGGGTCAGAGTCAACCCGTTGAGACCGTATCGATACACATGGGAAGTGTATCGATACCCTCCTCAAAGGTTGACTCCCCACGGTCAACGCTAGGGGACCGTACCGATACGCCTGAGGCCGGTATCGATACCAAGTTGGACAGTGTCTCCAGTGACCAAAATGGTATCGATACGCCTCCCCGCGTATCGAAACGATATGCCTGAAAAGAGAAGGCCGTATCGATATGGGTCTATCCGTATCGATACCCCTGCTCTGCAACATTTCATTTCACTACTTAGCAACATCATGCATGGTTCTAGATGCTTATTTGAACACTCCTAAGCACACACAAGCATACATACAACAACCACAGTTGGATTTTAGCTTACAAGCATTGAATATAACATGAATCATACCTATCTAGACTTCAAGCAATATCACAAGAAACCTACTTAACAAGCATAGGCATTATACACATGGTAGTCAAGCTTAAGGCATGCATAGTCCAACCTCATACAAATTCAGGCATAAACAAATAATCCACATAAGAATCATAGAACATAATCCATGAAGCAAAACATAACACAACATAGGTTTAACAATTTCAAGCATAACTTCCTAGGGAGTTTGACCCCAACTCCTAACACTCTATACCCCATTGTCTAGGCATTATTACAAAAGCAAACCATACTTAAACTTGCTTGAGAACTCCAAAAGCTCCTCCTTCGCCCGCTCGCCTCCCGAACTCTAACGATCTGCACGTTGGAAACAAAGAGCATAAGCGAACTAGCTTAGTGAGAGAGGCTCTACAATTCACAACATGCAGTTTTTCAAAATACGAATTGTATGCAAGAAAACAATGGATGCACAAGGGTCTATCTCGACCCCTACACTTGGTTTGCTCAAGCACAACCAACATACACTTACGGTGGGACTACACATCACCGTTTCGACTAGTGGATTTCCAATGGGACTACACATCAAAGGACTACCCTACTAGTCACTACCGGTGGGACTACACATCACCGTAGTTTAGACCACCATCACGTGAGGCACGAACTCAACTCGACTACACAATTAACAACTCAAAATGCACTTAACGATTACAACATATATGCATTCAACATATCACAACAACATGGGAGTAGAGAGAGGCTTACACACGGGTTTAGGTGACCCCTCAAGGTCCCACCCAAACCCCAAAAGGATCCATGTCGAGCATAATGCATAAATCAACAATTCTACTCACCGTTGCTACCCAAGAGAAGATCGAAGACCAAGCTCAAGACTCCGAATTCCCCGGATTTGCCCTCGAAGCTTCTCCGACCAAAATTCTCGCCTCTAGCCAATCCAACACCAAGCAAATAATCTCAAGTCAGTCCATGTTCTAAAATACTCAACCCGGATTACAAACCAATTACAAGATATCAATTTTCACATGGAGAACAATCCCCAAAATTCCAAAATCCGAGCAGCCCTCAAGCACCCCTTAAAACCATTGATTTCAACCTTCAAACTACTCCCTAAAGTTTCCAAAACAAAGCTTTCATATACCCTAACCATTGGCCCTCTCATTTCTACATAGAACACCCCCATATTTCAATCCTAAACCTCCCAAAAACCTCCCCAAAACCTCATTTCGAGAATCACCCCAAACCTCGTAAAAATGATACCCATTGGACCCCTTTAGGCTTAAAATAACTCATATCACTTCCATAAATCAAAAATCTAAGTTTAGAATGCTAAAAATGACATTTTTAATCAATATTTCAAAACACCCAAGTTACAAAAATCATGGGTTTTCTAGGAAATAAGGGTACGTGCTCGTAGAGGTCAAAGAGAGCAAGTCAAAAATGGCCTTACCTTTGAAAGACCTTCAAGATTGGGTGAGTTATGCAATGGAATAGTGCTCCAAAGGGGAGGGCTCCTTTTGTCGATGGAAAATGGGGAGTAGAGGGAAGAAGATGACTAAATAAAAACATTATTTAGGTTGTTTTAAAATTAAAGGTCCAAAGACCTAAATACCCTTAATGAAAAAGGAAAACCACAATAGGTGCCACCCATGGCCATGTGGGCTTGTTTAAAATATGGTCCAACTTGATTTTATTTGCCTTAAAACCCGAGGCCCAAACCATTATTTTATTATTTAAATCTTGAAACCGAAACCCGAACTATTTTTAAATTATTAATTTCACCCGACCCCCGAACCCGGGTGTTACAGTTTCACCTTGGAAGAAAGTGATGAGATTTGGCCGGAATGGCAAATTGAGCCCAAGGTTCATTGGACCATACGAGGTGATGGAACGTGTGGCTCCTATTGCCTACAAGCTGAGGTTACCTCAAGTGTTAGAAAAGATACATAATGTGTTTCATGTATCCATACTTTGGAGATATAGATCGGATTTGTCGCATGTTATGCCCTTAGAGGAAGTTGAGCTAAACCCAGACTTGACGTATGATGAGGAACCTGTTGAGATTCTGGATTCGGATAGTAAGTTTCTTCGGGGTAAGACCATTGAGCTGGTCAAAGTCTTGAGGAGACATCGGGGTGTTGAGGAAGCCATGTGGTAATGGAAGGATGACATGAAGAAGCAATTTCCTTACCTTTTTCCTCTAGGTAAATTTCGAGGACGAAATTTCTTAAGTGGGGGAGAGTTGTAACGCCCTGGTTTTGGGCCTAGATGTTTTAGAGGTTGCATTGGGCCGGTCGAGAACGCTTTGAATTCTTTAAGGGAGGTTTAGAGAGCACCTAGTTCGGGATGTTTTAAAAATATGGAAAAATATCTAAAAATCCTCATTTATTATATAAATGGTTATGGTGAAAACAATTTTGCAAAATGTGATTTGGAAATACTACATTTCGGTGTAGTGACCAAATTGCAGTTTTTGCAAAAGTTTACTAGTGATTGTTTTGTAAAGGATTGAAACTTTGAATCTTTAAGGAGCTAATTTTACCAAAATGTTTTTATCAAATTTCTCTTTAATTTGGGTGTTTTAATAATGATTTAATAAAAAGAATTAAGAGAGAAATCCTATTTTTACTTTTCGTATCTTCTTTACGATCTTTTTCCCTCTTTTCATTTTCTCTCAACTTCCACTCAGACAAACACAATTCCCTCACCAAATAACCTTTTATTTTCATCTATTTTGCTGAGATTTCATTCTCCTAAGGATTTCTAATCTTTACCTCATCAAATCCTTTTGTTTTTACTTTCGATTTTCAAGAAATCTTGCCCAAATTGAGGAGAAATCAGCCATTAGAGGTAAACTTCGTTCTTTTCCTCTAATGATCAGTTCTTTACTGAAATTCCCAAGTTATCAACCCTTTGTTAATGATTTTTGAGTTGCTTTAATGTTAGAAACATGAAATTGTGGTAAAACTCAAGATTCTTGGTGAGATCTTGAAGATTTTCGTAACTCTTGGTTAGGCTCTATTTTGAGGTTAATTTTTAATGTCTTTTGGATGATAATTGATGTTATAAATGAGGTTTTATCAAACAAATCCCGAATAGGTTTGGATTCCTAAGTTTTAAATGTTAGATTTGTAGTTTTTAGGGTGGTTTTGGTGATTCGTTGTTGCTGGAGGTATAAGGACATGTTTGTGATGATTTTTGGTGTTGATTGAGGTTTAGAAATGATTAGAATTGATAGATCTTGGCTGGGCTTTGTTTTGGGAAAGTTTGGAGGTGATTTCGGTTATTTTGGGTAGCCGAAATGGTGTTTTTGAGTAGTGCAGCGAGTTTGAATGAGTGGTTGGTGATTTCAATGCATGATGATGCATTAATCTTCTGCTCTTATGTGATATAAACAAGGGAGACATCTTCGGATGCTTTTGGTGTTGATCAGAAAGTGCCGGAAGCCTAGATATCGTTTCGGCAAGCAAGCGAAACGTAATCGGTGAGTGCGAATGGTTTTAGAAGTCCTTGAGGGACAAGGAAACAAGGTTTGGGGATTTAGGATTGGTTTGAAACACCATTCTAAGTTCGGAAGTAAGTATGGCTAGAATTGCTCTCGATATGTTGTTGATGCCTCTAAATGCTTTTAACATGCTCTTGTTTTGAGATAGACAAATTCCTACTGTTTTATGCATGATTTATAACATGAAAAGATGTTATGTATTGATCTCATGTGATGGCATGTTTATAAGAAGAGTTTTGAGATTTTGATTTGATGAAATGCATGAATTGTGATTTTGAAATGGGATGAGAATGATTTGAGAAATGTTGCATCAAAATAGTAGGTGAGAAGATGTTTTTAATATAATATATTGGCATAAATGAGGAGATAATTACCAGATATAATTGGTCGACCAATAGGATGAAAGTGCACTATAAACTAAAAAATCGTACGTGCTCTTTGGAGTCAGGCAATGGGGGTAGTGTCATCCCGATCCAAAGTGAGAATCTGATGATGAGAGATACCATCGGGGTAGGACTTGGAGAAACACCCAAGCATTGTGGCGAATATAGATACTTCCATGAGAGGCCGGTGATGTGAGATTCCACTGGGGTAGGACTTGACTTTAAGTCAAGCTAATCCGCATATCCGAGTAAAATGTAATATGAAATGCCAATATATTAGATTATATTTGATTCATATGTACTAAGAGTTGAAATGATTTATGTTATGAGAAATGCATATGAGATTTGTGGTTTATGAAATGCTTGTTTTTGTTAAGCATGAGTGTGGACTTGCCATGAGATTTGCATTGGTTAAATGCATGAATTAGAATAAAGGTACATGTGTTTTCAAATGGAGAATTGCTTTGAAATGGTTTTCAAGCATGAGATAGAAAGAACATGTTGTAGAAAATGGTTTTTTGAGATAGAGTTTTAAAGTTGCATTGTTGTGTTGGTTTTCTTAGAGCTTGCCTCACTAAGCAATGTGCTTACGCTCTCTTTTACCCACAATGCAGATAATTGAGACGTTTTTGGGCAGCAAAGAGGCTAAGGACATCCAAGGAAGTGCAAAGCTCAAGTATGGTGATTTTTGCACATACTCTAGTAATGATAATTGGCAATGGGGACCTAAGGTTGATTTTGGGAGATGTATTTTGAACTCCTTGTGGTTGTTGCAAGTTTGCTATGGTATTTGTGGATTGTAAATATCCTTTATGGTTTAGTTTGAGGCTTGAGGCTTTTATATGGTTTTTATGACTAAGGAGCATGCTTATAGACTCAATGATTACATGCTTGATGCCATGCTTTAGCTTTACCTTCATAATAATGTTCTCTGATGTTTAATCATGTTGTTAGTGTGATATGGTATGATTTGGGTTGTGTTTGAATGTGAAAAGATGTGAAAAACTAGAAAAATATATAGTTGCAGGGCAGGGTGTATGGAAACACCCTAATCTGTTTCGAAACAGGGGCATGAAACGGCCATATTGTTTCGGAACGAGTAAGAGTGTTTCGGAACACTTTAGCTACTAGAGAGCCATGTTTCGATACGGGTCTCAGAATGCACCTGAGTACCGAAACGGCCAACTTTGTTTCGATACGGCCGTTTCGATACAAGAGTCATCGTTTCGAAGCACCCGACCGTTGGTCTACATTTTGAATTGTTTCAAGTTCTTGTTTCTTACATTTTAGTCCTTGATGATTATGGTTGCAATTGGTTGAGTTTGGAATGTTCGATTAAGTTGATTTTTGACACGGTGGCATGAAATAAGACTAGTTGAATATTGGTAACTCTAAAAGCTCCAAGGTTCCTATAATTTATAAAATTTACATTTTGGTCCCTAAATGTCTAATTTGTGCAATTAAACCCCTAATTGATTTCCGATCGCTGTGCCTTACCTTCCCATGATCTTGGGTGATCACATAGGATTAATGTTGCATGTAGATAAGATAAAAAGAAAAAAAGGGTCGTTGATCAAGGTTGACTTTGGTTTTCCCCGTGTAATCTTTGTAGTTCGGGTTAGGCGTCTAGGCCGGGCTAAGGGGGTTACAATGAAGCTCCCTCAATGACATGTCATGAGGTCTAGCACCAGTTGAGGCTCCAGGAGCGTCATCCATATGTTTATCCTCATGTTCTTCATCTCCTTCTTTATGGTGTTCCGGTTCTTGAACTTCTCCTTTCTTCTTCACCCAATTCATAGAGAATTCGGGTTCTTCCTTATATCCCAAGCGATCCATCGAATGACGGCTAATGACGTTGTCGGTGGGAAGATCGATGCCGAGCTCGAAGGATGTATCAATGCCAAGCAAAGAGAAAATGTGGCTAAGATACATACCATAGGCTAAGGTTTACACCTTCTTAGCCTTGATAATCTTTACCATATCCTCGAAGATGAAAGCGGCAAGATGGGGTTGAGTTCCACTACAGATGCAATGAAGCCACCAATAATCAGACTCTCGAACCGATGAATACTTCGTCCCACGAGGATGAATCACATGTGAAAGAATAAGGTGCAAGAGATGATCATGAAGAGGAAAAAAAATGGCTTGGTTGTTCATGACACGGGAATTTTCAGGATAAGGCCCTTTTTCAATTTCAATACCATCATCGGGAAGACCAAAAGCATTAGCAAGAAAATCAATGGTAAGAGTGATATGTTTACCCAAAACATAAGATTTGATTGTTCGAATGATGGTGCCATCTGAGAGTTTTGAAGAAGAGATTGTGGCATTAGAATAAAAGACTCGAACAAGAGTTTTGAAGAAGAGATTGTGCCATACAATTATTTTTAATATAATTCAATTAATTATTAAATTTAAATACAAATATAAATGTGTGAGAATAAAAAGAAAAAACAAAAAGTATTATTTTATAAATGTCACAATGTAAATATGTGAGGTTGAAGAATTAAAATAGAAATAGTTAAATTTAGGTTATTTGGAGATTTTTTATAATCATTAAGGCTAAAAGGGTCTTTATAACTATTATGTCAAAACCTCTAATTTTGGCTCAAACCTCTCTTTACCAAACATGGCCTTTATAAAAAAAAATAATAAGCTGCTCACAAACTTATTGAGTCAAGTTGGGCCTTACTCGACTTGACTCACTAATATCTCGAATCGAGCGTTAACCAAGTTTTGACCGAGTCGAGCTCGAGTTGTTTGGCGAGCTGCTCAACTCAATAAGCACCCCTACGCAGGTATCAATCTTAATTTCATGTTATTTTTAATTTGATTTTGAAATTAGTTTTGTCTTAAAATTTAATGGGTATAGACTTACAAAAATATATATGCAATCATAATATTTAATATTAATTAATTAATTTTAAACCGAATTAATAAAAAATCAAACTTAAAATATATTTAACCATTTTTCAGTCAAATAGATTTTGATGGCAAGTCGTTTAACTGAACAATGAATACCTATACTCATTTGTTAAATTGTATATGTATTAAATTTATATTATAATGGTATAATAAAAACAATATTAAAATTAAACATTTCATTATAAAAATACCTATATACAATTTGTTACAAGGATGAGTCTAGAACGAGCAATGCACACTGCTGAACACCACTAACGTAATACATCGTTGCACACCGTTAATTTTTAAATTTTGTATAATTATATATTTTGTCATTGTTATGTATACATGCTATCAACTTAGTCACCACCATTTGCTCATTCAATTAATTCAATCCTAATTCAAAATAATTTAACTAATTTAACCCTCAATTTTTAAAAAAACTATCAATTTGGTCCTAATTTTAACACAATTCAATAATTTAATTCAAATTAATCCTCAATATTTAAGAATTTTATCAATTTAATCCAGAAATATTAAAAATAAAAGGAAGAAGGGTGATAAATCTAAGAACTAAAAACTAATAAGTAAACATATTTACCTCCCTAGTTTCCAATCGGCCTTTGAAAACCCTTCCGAATCCTCCTTCCCCAAACATATCGAATTCTCTGAAATTCTTTGCTGTTGTTGCCAACTCCGGGAATGTGAAACTACGTGCTCCATTGCCTTTGGAGCCTTTTCCTTGATCTGGTATATTTGCAACTATCATGTTGCAACATCCAATGGTTTATTGGCATTTTTGCATGTAATAGATCTAGTATATATAATAGATGTTTTTTTTTTTTAGTTTTAATACATACTTGGGCATACAATGTTGTTTATCAATGCACTAGAGATGTATTAGTTTTTAGTTTTGAGATATATTATCCTTCTTCCTTTTATTTTTTAATATTTTTGGATTAAGTTGATAGAATTCTTAAAATATTGAATATTAAATTGAATTAAATTATTCAATTACATTAAAACTCGGACCAAATTGAAAATTTTTTAAACATTAAGGGTTAAATTAGTTGAATTATTTTTAATTAGGATTGAATTGATTGAATTATATTTAAGTTGATAGCATATATATACATAACAAGGACAAAATATATAATTATACAAAATTTTAAAATTAATGTTGTGCAACGATATATTACGTTAGTTGTGTTCAGCGGTGTGCGTCACCCGTTCTAAATTTTTCCATGTTATAATTTATTATTTTTCCCCTTATGGGTTAAATACGTTGGCATGTAGCTGTGCACGTCAATTGTAAGTTTGTAATGGTGTACTCAAATGTATGAACGGTAGATTCCACGGCATAGTTAGTTACCTTACCAACTCCGGTGTTCATTGCACATTTTTCTAATAGGTTATCTTTCTGCTTCACGTGTTAGATTTAGAATAGTATTTTCGTTAAATTGAATGAATCAAGCAGTTGAGATGAGATGGAGCGTAATAAGGAGCACGGGCCGAGGCACATGGACAAATAGGGCACAATTAATCCCATTAAAAATATTCATCACATAAAAATATTAGAATTATATTAAAAATTTTCATAAAAATAATTAAAATTGACCCTACATTATTAGTTAGAATATGAGGTAACCGTACATATTGTAGTGGTATAAAAATTCTTATATCTCATACCTTACTCTAATTCCACTATATGAAATTCCTAACTCTGTCTCTTAAAAGAATTTTCTACTTTTCATAATCCACCGTATAAATTAGGGATATCCTTGAGTCGGATTTTTTGTTGATCCGCACCTAATCTGAAAATTTAATACCTTCACCCAAATTCGGTATGAATTCTAGAGTAAAATTTGAACCTGACCCGACACGATATAAATAAAAAATTATCAATTTTCATAATTATTCGTTAAAATAGGGAGCTAATTGAAAAAATACAAATAGAGAATGAGCATTATAAGAATTATTCTATTTTTATTAGACAAAATAGGAAGATAATTGAAATATATATATAAAGAGATGTGCATTGTAGTAATTATACATAAATATTTAAAATAAAATAAAATTATTGTTTCGGGTTGGGTTAGGTCGGGTAGGTATTTTTCACCTTAAACCCAAACCATCTTGACCCGACTCCATCCTCAAAAAATGAGACTCGAACCCGAAACTTTCTTTAAAAAACCCGACCTTATAGAATTGGGTCGGGTCGAGACCCGTCGGGTTTGAGTCAAATAGCCATCACTAGTATAAATGTATAAAATCGAATTTAGTTATCTGTTAATTAATTATTCCAATTAGTCAATAAATTTAAATTATTAAAATTTTTTATTTTAAATTTTATAGTTAAATTAGATAATCGATTGATCAGTTAATTAAATTATTTGATTTAATTCAAGTAATAATCTTTTGTATTCTGCTTATTAAAATATCAAATTTAATATTACAATCAATTTAATAATTATTTGATTGCTATAAAAATAAAAATATCTTGACTATGGAGCATACTACCGCTAGGGGTGTGCATTTTCGGATAGTCGATATGAAATTTTCGGATATCTAAAATTTTAGATAGTTAAAATAACAATCTGTATTTGATTCGAAAAAATTGAATATCCGAAATTTTGAATCGAATATCCAAATATCTGAATTCGAAATTCTTACTTAATTTAACAAAAAAATCAAACTTTTTACAACTTAATAAAAAGACATTAGCAAACGTTGTGAGTAACAAAAACATAGTAGTAGCAAAAGTTGAGCATTTTATAGTAAAACATTCGAACTTTAAAACAATAATTAAAATTAAAAGAAACAATTTTGATATATAAAAAAACTAACATAACATTTCATAGTAGAAAAAGAAACTGAGCCGTGAGCAATAACAATGAGTGGAGGCTGGAACTTGGAGGTAGAGCGGTGGAGGTCTGGAAAATAGGTTTGGAAAATTATCGTGTGCATTAGGGGTGTTCAAAAATATCCGATCCGACCGATCCGATCCGATTATCCGTTGATCCGATCCGAAAATTCGGATATCCGATCCGATTTTTATTTTCGGATCGGATATCCGATCCGATTATAGATTTTCCGGATCGGATACGGATCGCAATATTACAAGTTTCGGATTATCCGAAAACCCGAAAATCCGAATATCTAATATTTTTTAAATATTAATCTTGTTATATTTAAGAATTTGATGCTTGTTATGTCCGAAAATTTAAAAAATCGAATATTTCATAGATGTGAATCTTGTTATATTTAGCAATTTGTAGTTTGTTATATTCGAAATTCCGAAATTTTCATAAATACGACCTTCAAATTCGAAAAAATAGTTGAATCAAATTATATGTTCGGATAATCGGATATCCGAATATCCGATCCGGTTATCCGGTATCCGAAAAACCGGATATCCGATTTTTTCCGGATCGGATACGGATCACTATATTGCCGATCCGAAAACCCGGATATCCGAAAAAACCGGATCGGATCCGATCCGATATCCGACAATGAACACCCCTAGTGTGCATAGGGGTTTGCAAATTAAAATTGGGGATAAAATTTTAGTTTGGGCTTTACCAGAGTACTTGAGCTAGGGTTAAAAAGCCTTAATTTTTAATCGGGTTTTCGGATAATCTAAATTTTATTTTAGGTCGATTCGTATCCGATTTGATTATCCAATCCGAACTATTTAAAATTTTAAAAACGGATTGAATGACCATGTTTGACAATTAGCGGATAGTTGATAGCGGATAGCGGATTACATTAGTTGATAAGCTGATTGCATTAGCTGATTTGACTAGCGAATTATATTAGCTGATTGTATAAAAGTGTTTGGTAAAATTAGCTTATAGCTGATAGCTGTTAGATTATTTAAACAAGTAAAATAACATATAATGACATGATTATATTCAATAGTTGTTTAAATAATTTATTAGTTATTAATATTTTGTATCTAATTAATATTAATTAGATCTCTAAAATTATTTTTAATATAACTTTTCTAAATATATTCGAATGATTTATATATTAATTTATTATTTATATAATTATTTTAATATAATGTAATTAATTAATACATTTAAATACATATAAATATGTGATAATAAAAAAAGTAAATATGATTAGCTTATAAATATAGTGAGAAAATATTTAATTCAGGTTATTTTGAAAATTTTGGTAACTGGTAAGGGTCAAAGAGTTTTTACAACTGTAATATCAAATCTCTAATCTCAAAAAACTCTTATTATGAGCTTTTTCAAAATTAGCAGTTCCACTCTAATCTGTTGTTCACCAAACAACAATATTAACGAATTTGACTAGTCAAACCTTTAATCATTATTCAAACTTCTATTTTTTACTTAAACCTCTATTTACCAAACAATGTCAATATCTATATTTTTTGATCGTATCATCGGACAAATAGATTGAATTACTCCGATCGGATTTCTTTTTGCACACAACGGTACCACCACAACTACCTCTCAAAATATCTTGACTTGTCCAAAATATCTTCCTCCTTTGATCAATAATAAATTGATTCCCCTTAAAAACAAATCATCCAAAAGTTGACACCTGTTTGATACCACTTTTACCTTTTTTTTCGTTTAATTTTCAATTAACAAATGGAACTTTCTTTTTCTCCAAAAAAAGTCAATTATGATATTGTAAAGACTAAAGAGCTCCATTTGGCGACGTGTCAAGTTCCTATTCCTTCATTTAACAAGTTGCGAGGTCTAGAATTCTTATGGTTGTAGGCGATTCATCGTGGTTGATGTCCTTTGTTAACACGTGTCCTTTTGGCTATCCAATCACTTCTTCATTCTCTCCCCATTTGCAGCTACTAGACCTGCAACTTGCTTACAAGAAATATTCTATTCTTTTGTGTAAGTTAAAATGAGGTTTCAATTTTTATAAGTTTAGGTTGTTTTAATTTTTCAACTTACATCGTATTGAGTTTTACGGTTAATTATCTGATTACATATTTTTAAATTTTAAATTAAAATTATTTTAAATTTATAAAATTTATGATTAAAACTATTTCCAAACTTAAATTAACTTGTTGAATTTTTTTAACTATCAATATTTAATTTATTGATTAATTAGTTCTGACCGCATATTGCAGAAACTCACTATAAGGGTGATTCTCTCGACCAAACATTATTTAAGAAATCTATTACTTCATCCCATTAGACCATTACAAGGTCAATGTAGTATCTGTTTGATTTTTCATAGTCCTTTAATAACGCACATATATCGTATATACATAATATTTAAACTCGAGTCACTTGAATAAAATATATCATCTTTTACTATTGTAATACACGATTTCATCATAAATATAATTTTAAAAGATAAACACTTAGATCATAAAATATCCTTATAAACACCACTTGTTTAGAAAAGCAGGTAAGTTTTGAAATTAAGCTGACGGTTTACAAGAAGTTTATACGCTGGTCTAAAACCACGTCAGCGGTCATCCAGTGCTTTTTCTCTCTCTCCCCTAAACGGGGCGGCTCAGCTAGTTCTTTGAATCTTTTTATAGAAAGGGAAACCCGAAACCCTAGATTATGAAAGAATCAGAAAATAAAATAATTCGTGCACAAATTTCTCACAAAAGCCAAGCTTAAGCGTTAACAGATGTCTGATTATTGAATAATTTCTGATAGCAGAGAACAAGATTAAGTGGGGGCATCCTCCATTTACTCTCCCCCACATTAACCTTATTTAAATCCCCAAACATCTGCTCCTCTTCAACCTTTTCTCTCTCTCTCTCTCTTTTCTTCTCTATATTACTCGTCTCGTCTTCAGTTTCCCTACCATCTTGAGGTACATTTTCCTTTGATTCCTTCGTCGAAACGGATCTCAATTTCCCTCTGATTTTCTCGTTTTGATGCGGTTAGAATTTTCGTAATCGGATCGTTATTTTTGTGATTTGACGTTCATTTTATGTTTTTGTTTTGCGCTTGCATCCTCGGCTTTGAACATGAATGCCGATTCATTTTCCGTTTAGTAATCTGTTTTTGTTTTTGGAGAGCGGTTGATCTGTTTTGATTCGGAATTTGTTACTGACGGCGGTGAAAAACTTCCTTTTATGTAAAATGCGTTTAGTTACTGAGAAAGTGATTGTTAAAGAAAGCGATCCGAGAAACATTCTTTTTTGTTGAAAACGTTTCTATATTAAACCCTTTTGAGTTTTTGTCAAGTTCTATCGGCAACGAGGTTGAGAAATGGAGTGTTTTAGGCATACGGTAGATGTTACAAAATCAATCACTAGAATTTTCTCACACTTCAAAGTTACTGCCAAGGGAATTTTGAATTTTCGAACTGTTTTTTCAGGTGACGAGGATAGAAAGTCTAAGATTTAAAGCAAACTGGATTTTGGTTTCCAGGTAATTTTTATAATTCTTCTTCTTAATCTTAACATTTTCATGTATACTATCTTTTTAATTATCTTATCTCCTGCCATTTTCTGAATAGTTTTTAGTACTGTTAGTTTTTCTTTTTGGTTTTGGTTGGGTCATTACAAAGCAATTCTACGATTATATCGGCTTAGTTTCAATTTTAATATTTTATATTATTGAATGAGCTTGAACCCTTTTTACATTGAGATGCGAAAGATATGTCATAGCATTATAGCATACACGTTTTCTAACAGTTCTGATAATTTTTACCAAGTTGATCTTTCGTTTAATTTCGTAACTGTACTGCCATATTTTATGCTTCCACCGCTGTTGGATCATCATTATTTGGGATTATTAGGCGTCCACAGAGTTAGTCCGGGGTTTTTTCTATACAACTGTCATGGAAAACACATAAAATATTGCGGTAATGGCTGTCCTTAGATACTTTCTTAAAGTTCAAACATTTTTTTAGAGAGTTTGTAATAAGTAAATGGCTTGTATGCATGAATTCGAAGTGTAGATTAGCTGTATGACTATATATGTGCAGCGTGCAGTTACTTTTTGCTAAAGCGCAACTTAATCAAACTGATCATTTTTCTTTAGATACCTTGAACTTTTGTTGAAATAAAAGGAAGAAGATGGATTGGGTGCCAAATGACTCTTTTTTTTTTTTCATTTTGAGGAAGTTTTAAGTTACTTTGGTGTTGCTTTTCCGTATTAATTGCTGCTTCTAACTTCATTGGAGCAAGTCATGGGTTTGTTCTTCTAGCTTTACAGCATTGTTTAGTTTTGATTTATTACTATTAGGTAGGTTCTATTAATTACTCAAAAACTCTAGGAAGGCATTACTTTTGACAACTTTTCTTTTGATTAGCTACTATATGGGTAGAAGCATGATGTTATCGGAGAAGAGATCTTGGGAATGTGTAAAAGGTAGGATAATTCTCGTGTTTGGAGCAAGAGTGCATCTTTAATCGCCTTTTCCTCGCATACCTTATAAATATTAGTTAAATTACTCACCTTTGGAATTAGTTTTGGAATAGACCCCTTTATGATATTTATTTGCTTCAGGATATAATTGGAGGAGACATCCGTTTTCAGCTTGAGTTGTTTGATATGTATTTTTGGTTAGGATTTGATAAGTGAAGATTTAGAGTAAATATCAAATTCTATTTAAAACAATATGATATTCGGGGGATGTTAGGTTCACGGAATATAAGATTACCTAGCACATTACCCGGTATGTTCATTCAGCTAGAATGTAGTATTTTGTTTGGTTGATGTAATTTAAGATTACTAAAGGGCATATTTCACTAAATTGTCATTATTATAGAATTTACTTCTTTCTTTTTAACATATATAAGGACAGCAAGTTTAACAATTTTAAGCATCATTAGTATACAAATTAGACTTATATATACTAGATGGATGCTTTTTTTAAGAATTGCAGCCTCCTACATTATTGTAAATATGTTGAAAACTCATATATAAGCCGTCTTCCCTTATAAGTAATCAGAACTAGATTTCACTAATAGTAACGTTGAAATATTTGATTAAGTACTACATAAGAGTTTCATTTTGATAAAAATAAATAAATAAGGCTTGTTGAATTTAACTAAACTACTTTCTTAGTTTCATCAAGTTTGGAAATGGTTAAATTGTCACAAATGATTTGTTTTGTAATAAAATATGATATTTTATTTGGTTTAAAGGATAAAGTTGACTATTTTTTTAACAAAAAGATAAATTTTTCATAACATGAGCATTCCCATGGAATCTTTCCTTACCTAAGGAAGATGTTGTAATGAGATTACCTCTTATATTGCCAAATTTTAGTATTGTTGGGAATATTTTTTTATTGGATCTAGGTAATCTTTAGAATCAAAACTTTGGAATGTGATTCTAGAACCTTACATTACCAACTAGTATTTGGGTCAAACCATGCAAGATTTTTGGGGGTAATCTTGCATTCCGGCATAACATTCTCTTGTTTTTGTACACAAAGATTACATCGAGTTGCTAATATTACATTCCCAATAGCGTTAAGATTATGAAATATAGAGGTAGACTCAATACCATCTCTTCCTTAGGTAATGTAAGGTTCTCAAGGTAATATTCATTTTTTGACATGTTAACCTTTCTTTTTGTAATTTTGGTCTATTTTATCTCTTCATTTAGAACACATTATATATATGAAGTAAATATGTTATATATGTATTTCCAAAAGTTACTGTAATATAATATTTAACTTAAAACTTTAATAAAAATGATAAAATGATTAGTTATTATATTTAAAATAAATAGTATATTACTATATTACCAACTTCAAAATTTATTTAAAATATCTTTTTTTTTTATAAAAAATAAAATGATATGTAATTATCACAACAAATTTTATTTGTTTAACTATCTAAGTAACATAACATTCATAAAAATCTCTTCAAAGTTTCTACATGATTATTTTGCATGCTAATAATGTCTCGGTTATGGTTGGTTAATTAGGAGAAATGTTATGTTAGGTTAATTATTTTTAGAAAAGGATTATCATCATTATTTTAGAAGATATCAATTATTATTTTATTAGTGGAGTCTATTAGAAGTCTTTTCTTAGTGGGAGTCTTTGTTTTTAATTACTTGCTTTGTAAGTATTTCAATTGAACTATGTAACCTCTCTAGATAAGAGGCAAATTGAGAATTGAATAAAACAAGTCTGAATTATTATCAAAACCCTGCAAATATTTTGGTCTCTTTTGACGAGTCCTGAGGTTTCAGTCTCCCTTTGATGAGCTGAAAGGTTTCATTCTCACTTTGACGAGCTGAATCATTAATTTAAAACACAATTCATAAGATTGTAACATTCTGCTATTGTTTCAACTTTTTTGCTTGTACATGTACTAACGATAGTAAATTTTATAACAATGACAATTCAGTAAAATGAGCTTTTAGGCAATCTTATTTTTTGTCAACTAAACTTAAATATCTTATATTTCAATCAAATGAACCAAACAAGATAATGTAGTATATCCTATAATGTGCTAAGTAATCTTATTACCAAAGGTAATATTACATTCCATGCGAAATGTCCTTTAAGTGGTATTTAGTATTCCACATGAAGTGGCATGTTATGCCACAGGAAGATATTTTCTTCATTTGGACTTGTTGTGAATTAGCTAGATTCTACATAAACAGGAGGATGGTGAGTTGTTGCTCCTCCCCACTTCATGTTCATTTCCTTTCAATTAAGTAGTTATAATTAGATTAATTTACAATGCGCTGATCTTGAATGGTCAATCTTTAAACATTGTATTAACATTTTTCTTATGCAAATTTGCAGAACTAAAGTTTATATTGTTGGTTATCTCATTGCTGTTATTGGCTTTTGCTCCCATAACATCATTTTCATACTTTCTCTTTTCATCCTTCCTCCAAGAAAGCCTGTGTGCTTAAGTTCAATGGTAGATAAAGAAATATGAGGTATTGGGAAACATGAGGTAACTGGTATGCCATAAGAAGATGCAGTGAGAACTTGGGAGAAGTAAGGTAGAGATAATAGTAATAGAGGATTGGTACTATCAATAATTAGTGTAGGTACTAGTGGTGATACTATCCTAGAGTATTACCATCGTAAAAACTGTTCATCCTATGGTTAGATTTGATAAATGCTTTCCTACTTTGTACCTTAATCCTTGGATTTACAGATATTCCTCCTTAGTTCCTTACTCCTTTCCTTGTTACAAGCCTAAGACTATCCATGTAAGTGTAATATATAATAGAATTAATATTATAATATAATTCGATAAAAAAATTCCAATATAAATTAAATAATAAGAAATAATATAAATTCAATAATATTCTTTTCAAAAAAAAAAAAAGAGATAAGCAATTCACTATTGACAGTAATATTTGTTGTTTATGTAAATCCTGGCAAAAAAATAGGCGTATGACATGTATGAAATGAAAAAAAATATAGTTGGAAAAAAGGGGAGGGGTTGGACAGAGTAATAAACAATATGTCAAAAGAAAATATGAAATGAAATAAAGGCTAATGGGATAGAAGTAAGGAATCATAAATTGTTTCATCCTTTGGGGAAAGGTGTGCCTCCTTAGCAAGAAGGCTGTAGTGACCAGGATTGGGCGATTATTTACCAAAATTATAGGCCTCCATAAAGTCATTAGACCAGGTATCAGGTATGGAATTTATACCTGCCTAATGCAGGAAGGCTGAGGAGCTGGTAAATGGCAGCCATTTATTATTGTGTCAAGTGTGGTAGTAAAGTTAATTGTTTAACACTATAGGAAACATAAGCTCTACTTTGTGCTAGTGTGATAGGAGCCACCTCTTGGCCTTATGCTTGCCACTACTAATTTGACCATACATATGAAGTGGGAAACAAGAATTCAAAGGCACAAAAGATGGAAAGGAACACAAAATAATCTTACTTTCAATATTATTCCTAACATGAAGAATTTATTTTAGCAATTATTTTTATTGCAATCCAAAGTATTTAATTTTAGTTTCCCGTATAAGGAGAACAATTTCCTATGTAGCCTTTATTTAAGAGGATTGGGTGTGATAAGAGTAAGGATAGTTCCATTCAATCGCAGAGGTTGAAGAGTCTCTCTTCCTAACAAGGTTCAGAGTTCCCGCTGACAAGTTCAATGTCTATCTGTTGGAAAACTTTCCTTGTTGCTTTAAGGCTACGTCTTCTAGTCCTAATTCATGTTCTTGGGTGCATCGAGCCTTTTAGAAAGGGTGATATGCATATTATCATGTTTTTTTTTTCTTCTTTTTTTATTATTTTAATGGTATGAGTTCATTTCTCTGCATTTTTTGTAGGTCTTTTTTGCTTTCTTCCTTGATGAATAAATAGGCTTTATTTGCATGAAGGTTCAGTGTTTCAAATGTATACTAAGATATATGTTAGATATGTATTCAATTTAAGTACTGCAAGAACAATAAGGAGTTGCTTCGCCATTAGTATAGAACTAAGCTTAATTGTAAGGCTATCTAAGTTCTATTTTGATCTTGTTATTCTTGCATTTGTTTTACAATTTCAAAAGTCAGGTTATTTGCTTCCTTTCTTTTCCGGTGGCATCAACATTAGAATATAACTAAAGTTAATTTTGAGACACGTCTAAGTTTTATTTCTCATATTATATTTGTATTTATTTTTTATTCAAAGGTCAGGTTATTTTGATAGTCTATTCTTTTATAGTGTTTCCTTTCAACATGTTGCAACCCTCCTCCTTTTTCCGGGCTTGGGACCGGCTGTAATTGCAGCTATTGGCATGTAGTGCTGCCACAGGCGGAGTTATTGCCACATCCTATAGTTTGTTGTTATATACACTGATTCCTCATTCTGGAAACTCTATTTTATTACATTTCTAGTAATGGGTTGTGAACCTTTCTTGGGATAATTGTATGCTGGAAGTGCTGAAAGTAAATACAATCTGAAGATACTTTTACGGCCCAAACCTTCAATGATAACTACTGGTTATGCGAATGCAAGCTATTCTCTGGGGAGGGGTGATACTTATGCATCTTCTAGTTAGGCATTAAACTGAAATGGTTCGCATTTTGAAACTGTACTATTATTCTATTAGTATTTGTTAATCTCTGTTAATATTTGTTTGTATTACCTAATCATGTTACATATAAAATATTGAAGAAACTTATTTCTTTTACCTTCTGCTCATACAGTTTTCTTAACGTATTATAACAAGGCTATTTCTTTTGTTACCCTGAAGTGATATTCTAAAACTAATATATTATTCATTCTTTTGGTATTGCAGATCATGGTATCAGTTTTCTGTCTACTATGTAATGAAGGAGAAAAGAGGTACATACAATTACTGTTGATTTTATCATTCAAAATGAAAGAGTTGAGTCTTTTAAGAATCTTCTTGGTTATGCCGCTATATTTCATATTCTTTTTGTAGCTTCACCAATCTAAAGATTAATATTGTTTTGAATCACAGAGTTGTTGAAAGATCCTCAATATGAAGCTTTTTCTAATTAAAATAAACTAAAATAAGTAGAATTACGACCTTCATTCCAGTTATCTTTGAAACTTCCAAAAAGTGAACTGCATACAGAATACAAAGGCCAGTTTCTCCTTTTTATATATATTATTCTTAATTATGCATAATATATCTTTACATACCTAGATGGTTTTCTTGATCTTCACACACATGCTAAAGTTCATATGTTTAATCATTTCAAACCAATGTTTTGCTGAGTGATAGGTGGTTTTAACATACCACATCTTACTATGATAAGCATAAGTTTTGTAACCATGAGCTATTTGTTGATACATCCAATCCCATTTGATGGCTGATGCGCCTGCTTTTGCTATTGCAATTGCAGACTGCTGGAGTTACAAGAAATAAAAAAGTTGCACATCAAATTGTGGCAAAGTAATTGGCAATTTAGTCAAATCATTTAATATACGGAGGGAGATATACCCTAATTTTGTAGCTCTTGTTGGTGTCTCGTAGCTTTGTTGCTGTGGCTGACACAGCTGGAGATGAACAGGAACATGTGAGTCCTCCTCAATGCCTAGACCATTGACATCGCTTGTTCCATAGACCTGGATGTGTTAAACTTTTCTTTTGAGGTTGGTTTTAGAACATTCTATAACTAGAAAAGGTTTAATGGTTGAATTTTTTTATTATTTCTATGATAATTGAGATTTTTTGATCCATTTAAATTGTATACCTTCTTATACAAGTCCATTTTTTCTTGACGAATTAGGTTTACCTTCTTATAGAGTTCCACATTTTCTTGATGAATGAGGTTCCCCTGCGATGAGACACTGCAATTTAGCCACTTGAGCTGAGAGGTATTATAGCAAGGAGCTGAAGTTATTGTTTCGAGGTTTACCTTTGTGTTCAGTTCCTGAATTTCGTTCATTAAAATTTGATCCTACAGCAGGGCATTAAATGTTACTAACATGAGTTGCTTTATTTTGCATGCTATTTGAACTTAAAATCTGAGCATGACTTGGAAGTAAAAGCTTCAAACCTTCTTCACACGAACACCACGAAGGCTCATTTCCAATTGGCACTCCAAATTCTGTAAATCTTTTACGCCCAATCCAGAAAGTTCTTCACCCATCATTTGCCTGTTTAGGTGTGCAGAAGCATGATTTCAGTCTCTATTTTTTTTATCTTAGACTTTATAAGAGCCTTTAGTAAGTATAGACGTGAGATGCAATGGACTATTCTTTCACTTTCTATTCTTAGGTCCATTTGTGTAGTGTTAGTGCGTTCAATGCTTTAGGGTTAGATATGAAATCTTTTTATAGAAAAGAAATTGATGCTGTAGAACTATTAGTCTCTGTTTGTTCATTTTAGTTGAAGAATGAATGATTCATTCAATCTGATCTTTATATATATATGAACCATTACATAAGGATAGAGAAATTCTCACTGTAATTGCATCATTAAAAGGTTGGGATAAAGAGTTATAAAATCAAGGAGAAACAATCTGTTTTTTTCCTAATACTTGTTTGATAGAAAAACATGGGGATGTCTGTGTTAAACAGGGACATATGGGCATGATTGTTGTGTTTGAATAATGTCTAATGTAAAATGATTCATTGATTCTGCAATGTTGGTTTATTGTAATTTTCCGTAATATGATGAATTTGTATTGTCAAAAGGTTGATGTACTACCTGTGATTTTCTTGCAGGTTTTGCAGTTTCTGTCTCAGAATTGCTGCCTCCCTTTGCCAGAACTGAAAAATATGATTCATTATATGGTAAAGTTCACAGTTCAAAGCTCATTTTGCTATGCAAATAAATTAGATGCTGAAATATCGCGATAACCATGCATATATTTGGACTCGACAATGCTCTGAATGCTGTGATTGTTGGCATGTTCACAACAGTATCAAACATATTTAGAATCAAGATTCCACTATGGAAGGTTTTTGAGTTAAATTATGTGTTAGTGGAGCAAGAGTTTGACAGTTCAATTATTTGGATGGAAAATGAGTTCTCGAGTTCTTTATGTGCTTGCCAAAGTTATGTACGTTCTTAGCTCTTGCTCTGGAAGCTTTATTCTATTTTTTTTCTTTTGGATTTAAAAATTAGGATCTCAGATAGATCCTAATAAGAATTGGAGATATGAATTCCAAGTAGATAGATCAGAGATCAATCTCTGGATTTGGTCTAGAAGCAGGAATAGCAAGGGTCTAGTTGCCTTTGGAATATGTTGTGAGTTTGGAATTGGAGCTATCCATGAATATGATTCATTAGAGGAAGCTTTTACCTGTTTAAAGCTATAAATGAGATAAAGAGATGGCTTCTGAAGGAAATTGATGAAGTCTTTAGCTTGAATGATGATTGTAAGAATTTTCCTTGTTTAAGACTTTAAGTAACTTGTTAGAATATTCATAAAATATAGTGATTTAAACATGAGATGGCTTCTGAAGGAAATTGATGAAGTCTTTAGCTTGAATGATGATTGTAAGAATTTTCCTTGTTTAAGACTTTAAGTAACTTGTTAGAATATTCATAAAATATAGTGATTTAAACATGAGGGAAAGTTAAAGTAGATTTTACTGTTGTGTAGTGGAGATTCCTCAAGGTGAATTAACTTTAAATTTTTTCATGGGGAAGTTTTGAACCTAATTCAAAGCATCATCCCTTCGAACATCTACCTCCATTTTCTCTTCAAAGGGGAAGGCACATACGGAGGAAATTTACCTTCACAATGGGTCTAAATTTAAGAAAACTTCTTCTGTGTACGCAGGAAACTTGGAAAACTGACTGCTATGTTAGTCTGTAATCTCTACCTTTGTCAACTCTCTTCTTTCCGTAATTCAATGATTCTGGTTTAAGATAATGTCTGACATTGGAAATTTCTTGTTTAATTGATCAGTTAACAATCTTAATTGATTTTTATGCTATAGTTGCTCCTTAGACCACAAAACCTAAGCATTGTTACCAACAAAATGGATCTTAGTGGTCAGAACTAAAGACCTTCTCAAACTGTTCAATTCTCTGTATGGTCTGAACTATAGCTTTCTCACCCTCGTCAATTTTTATATTTTAAATATCTGCTCTTTATCACCCTTTGGTATGTCCTAGACTTGGACATTTTGTTGACATATCTCATCGTGATTTTTTTAACTAGAGAAAAAGATATTTTGCTGATTGTGTGCCTACACAACACCTTTGTAGTTATATGTGAATTAGCTTGGAATTTTTTTACGGGCAAGGTTTGAACCTAGATCGAAGCATCATCTCATCATACATCTGCCTCCAATTTTTCTTCAAAGAAGACAGTTACAGAGAAATTTTACCATCGCCAGTGGCTGTCTAATTTAAGGAAACATGTGTGCGCGTAGGGAACTTAAAAAACTGGCTGTTATGTTAGTCTGTAATCTCTAGCTATGTCAAATCTCTTCTTTCCATAATTCAATGATTCAGCATTAAGATAATGGCTGAAATTGGAAATTTCTTGCTCTATTGATCAGTTAATATCTTACTGATTTTTATGCTGTAGTTGCCCCTTAAACCACAAAGCCAAAGCATTATTGCTGACAAAAAGGATCTTACTGATCAGAACTAAGACCTGTCTAAACAGTTGTTGTCTGAACTTTATGGCTTTCTCACTCTTGAAATTTTATATTTTTAAATGTACCCTCTTTATCGCACTTAGGAATGTCCTAGACTCGTGCATTTTGTAGGCATATCTCATCGTTGGTTTTCTTTTTTTGATAAAAGGTGGGGCCTCATTAAAAACCTCTTTAGTGCCGAAAACATTATACCAATATTATAATGTTGAACATACAAGAAGGGGAAAAGTGTGCCCAGGTTATTTTGTTCAATACTCTCCTTAAAGCTTACAGGGATACATATAGAAAGCAACCCAAAACATGACGTTAAATACAACACCCTAACGAAGCACATCCACGATACACCCCATAGAAACACCTTCCACTGCCACTGAACTTGAAAGGAACTCCCTATGGAAATAAAACCAACTTAAACCACTAGAAGCAAGCTATCCCATACTGGAACAAGGAATTAGACCAACGCCCCTTCGCAAGAGTGTCAGCCTCGATATTACACACCCTTGGAACGTGCCTCACATAGAATCTCTCTCATAAGATTACAGAGGCAATACTGCGCACCAACTCGGAAAAACAAGGAGGATTTTTCGTGGTTTTTTAACTAGTCACAAAAATACTTTTGCTGATTGTGCCTACATGATTACTCCTTCATGGTTGTTATCCTTTTGGAAATTGTTTCCTACGGTTTATGATGACAGTGTCCGTCTTTTACATGTTACATAGTCCCCGGAAAAGGAGGATTGTGGTAGGTATTGTGTATAAGGCAGGGTTTCTCTGTTACATCTTAAACATGAACAGGAATACGGCTTAGTTTTTTTCAAAGTATGGTTTAATTTGATGATAATACTTGACCTGAAGTTAATTACAATGTTGTCTGGCCTTATTCTGGAGAAAACCAAAAGTTGGGTTATTCAAACCAATATTTTTTTAATGTCCATGGTCTTGTTTGATGAAGGTAATCCTAGCTTTTTTACTTTTGCGATGTTTACCTTTCCATGACAATTTAGCCTATGCATTCAATTACTGTTATTCCTATTCCAACGTTCAGGAGGAGTTAGTGGAATGTATTCAACAGTTGCAAAAGTTCTAGACCTAAAACCAATGCCTGGTTATAAAATTTTGCAAGCATTTTGTCTCTTCTGTAGTTTGTACCTTCTACTTGCTGTCAACCAGGAAGGGGTAAAACACTGTCTGTTCTACTGGTCCTATTATTATTATTATTTTTCTGTTAGTGAAAACATGTATTGCAAAGTATGCTTGTAAGACGTTTGGTCCATAGAAATTTATTTAAGCTTGCAATATTACATTTTCATTTTACTGTAGGAATTAAATGCGTGCTAATTAGCTAAAAATAAAATTACAAATTGAGCATGGTATGAAACTAAAATACAAGAAATTTATGATTAAGCACCAAACAGTACCTTGACTTCAGAAGTTGGGCTCCCCAGTTGTTGTTCCTCCTTTGTTTTGTTGTATCGCTCAATTACAGATCTCATGCTGGGAATGGAAGATTTGAATTGCATCAGACGTTCTGTAATTTCTAAATTCTTGCAGTGGAGAAGAAAAACAGAGAATGATGAGCACAACACATTCAAAATCTCCATATATGGCTCTAGAAAGTATAATGACATCTTCGGTCAACATCATTTCTTTTGTTTTGGTTTCTTTACTCTCTACAATCATATCTCCTTTCCAAGTCATTGCATCTGACAAAGTTGTGATTATGTTGACAGAAAGATAAACCAGCTGGAGCAACAATCCTACAGGTTTTCTTTTGGTTAAATATGAAAGTCTTGATCAGGTCCAAATGTTTTTCCTCTTCATTCTTGCTTTATTTGTGTTGCACTTGGCTGTTCAACTATAACATCTAAATCCATATTATCTTGAATTCACCTCTAAATTTGTACATTGTAGACCTAAGCTTTGTAGATTGCATTCTTGGTAAATTGTTTCCCTTCAATCTGTACTTCATCACCCTTGGCATTCCCCCTGCTTTACTTCGAGTCCGATTAACCTAAGGGTCATCTGTCTGGCTGAAATTAACATTCATTTTGAGAGAGGATCATATTTTCCGGTTTATTTGTAAACTCTCCAAAATTCTCTCCACGACTATGAATCCATAACCATAAAGGTATGCATGTTTCTTTGCATGTTGTCTTAATTTGCTGTTTGACAGATTTCGTTCATAGTTCGAGATGCCACTGTGTTTTTGCTATTGCATGTGTTTTTTTTCCCAAACTGTCTAACGTTAGATTCACTTTTCATTAATCATTTTCCAAAAGCTACCTCCCCTAGATGTTCTACACTACAAACAGGGACGAAACCATGTCTAGGATGGGAGTGGTAGTTGTCCTCTCAAAATGTTTTGATATAATAGCATTTTAAGTCCTTTTAGTTTAAATATTAGTCAAATAAGGCCTCTGCCCCCCTTAATTTTTAGATTTAAAGCCTTAAATAGACTCTTGTCCCTCCCTTCCAATATTTGATCATAGCTCTGTCCATGACTACTAATAACTCTCTTCATAGTTTTAGGGAGGATCTTCTCTTATATCGTGTTTGAATGTGTCATGAATTGAAGTTGGACAAATACTTTAAAAATGAATTTCAGATAACATAGGTAAGTTGTGCTCTGCTTCACTTACCTCAATGTCCTTATGGTAAAACCTTGTCTTTGTAAAAAAAAATGTTAAAGGTATAGATAGTACTTTTTGGTATTGGGATGCAGGGGAGGATGCACTTGCATGATGGGTCAACTGACCTAGTATTAAAAAAAAATAAGATACACTATTTTAGTAATCACTAAATTTTTAGGATGCTTTTTCTTTGGTCCCTGAAATTGAAAGTTTTTTTATTATAGTTACTAAACTTTTAATTTAAATTCATTATAGGCACATTTTAGTCTTCTTTCCAAAGAAAACCTTAATTTTTCAAAGTTAAAGCCAATATCAAGGCCATAATTTTGATTAACATAATAGTCTTCGATCAATCCCAACAATGAGAAAGTTTCATTTTGTCTGAAGTTTAACATAGTTTAATTTCAAGTTAATCTGATGGTTAACATGGTGAATCAAAACTAAAAATTAACTTTTTGATATGCCATTGTAAACTGTTAGATCAACTTCAAACCAAATTATATATTTTGGGTTAAACGAATCACACACGGTTGGCATTGTTTAACGACGTCTTTGTTTTTCAGAATCTTGGCATTAGTGATGGTTGTAAACTTGAAAAATTAAGGTGTTTTTGGGAAGTAGAATTTAACGTGCCACATCAACATTTTTTAACAGCAGTAATAAAAGTTTTTTGATTTTAATGACCAAAGTGAAAGCGTCCTAAGAATTTTGTAACTAGTGTAGAATACCTTAAAAATATTTAGTATTTTTTGTTTAAATGAAAAATCACCCCTTAAATTATTTTATTTTGCTTTGAGCTCCTAAACTATCTTTTGTCAAAACAAGTATCCAAACTATCATTCTATAACTATTTTAAGTATATTTGTTACTCATGTTAAAAATTTTGGTTAAATACATTTACACTCGTGTCAATTAGTTTAACTAAAATTTTCTAATCGTATAACCATCTACATTTGAAAAAGTTCTCATGGTTAACTATTTTTGAAACTTAAATTTCTTTCTGATTTTTTTTGTTTTCGATAAATTGTAATCGATTTAGTATTTAAACCTATGATTATGATTTTGTAATTTTTTGAAAACCTAGAATTTCAAATTAGGATCGAATGTAAAACTTATGCTTGCTTGCACAATAATTAATTTCACTAGAGTAATTTTTTTACTCTTTAAAACACAATCCGTGTAAGATAGTTTATTATTTTGATATACAATTCTTATGAAAGTCTTATGAAAAGAATAATTTAAGTAGTCAATGAAAAAAAAACTATCAATGCCTTTAATTGAAGTTTAGTATTCAATAAATTGTGATAAGTTGACGATTTCAATCAGTGCATTTCTCTAGGAGATTTGGTACATACATCATATTGTTATGTTTTGGTTTATTATTTTTATATTTATCATTTTTTTGAAAAAATCAGCAGTATATATGTATACAATAAATTTCACAAATATAATGATCATTCAACTTTTTTTAATCTTATTTATGCGGTTAATGCATGGTCGAGATAGTTCGGTGATATTCAATGCTGCTAAATGATGTGTTGCTCGGTGATATTTAATGAATGTTGCCGATTGAGTTTTTTTTATTGGTGCTAAATTCCGATATTACATACATTATCTTTTGAATGAGAGATTATATTTTGATATACAAATTTTTTAAGATTTAAAATTTTAAACTTATAACTCTAATTTTAGGCTCTAAATCTTAATCAAATCCAAGAAATTAATTAAAAAATTTAAATTCTAAATCATACTAATTTAAATCTAAAAATCTTAAACTAATACTTTAAACCCTAAATTTAATAAGTTTTTTTTCCTTTTAAGAATGAGAAAAAAGAAATTGAAAAAAGAATTATGTTAGCAAACAAATTCTTTCTACCAATGAATGAGGCCGGCCACACATGCACAAGCACCTGTTCAAATAAAATCGACATTTTTTTATTCAAATTAGAGATGATATTTAACTTCCATTAAATCATCAACCAACGAAGATATTAAGATTTGTGGGGTGGTTAAATTATAAACTTTCCTCTCGACTCTTTTTCATGACATATTTGGGAGGATATTCTCTCGATGCCTGAAGATATGAAGAAATTTTATCTCATGTACAAATTTAGATTTAATCTTTACTGTGTAAACAAATTTTTATATGCATAAATGTTTATTTTTCTGTTTGTAGTGTTTTTAAATAAAACATTGTTTTGTTTCTTTCTTAAAGGAATATATGTTTGAATCAAAATATTTTATATTTATTGTTTTTGTTTCAAGATAAAGAGTAATAAACACAATATACCTTTGCATTCAATTACTCTTTTTTCAAGTATTGCTAGTATCGCATCCAAAATATTGAACCTTTTAGAATTTGATTCTGAATATCTTGTAATTTCTATACATGTAATTTTCATCAATGGGTAGTTGCATTGTTGTTTTGTATACAAAGAAATCCATGGAAGAAAAGACTTTACTCGAGAGAAATCATCTATTTTTTAAAAATTTATAAATGAGATTAATAATAGAATATATATTAAAATTATGTATTGAAAAGATTTTTAAATTTCTTTTCAAGAGTAGTTAGGATAAGAATGATAGCTTTTTTATATAGAATATGTTGACACTTAAATTTTCTCTTTCTATATGGAATATAGGGTATACGGTTCAGTTCGGTTTGATAAAAGTTTTAATAATCCACCAGTTTTCTATTTTTCATTTTAACCTATTTAAAATTTTGTATTTTAATTTTACTAAAATAACTTTATTTGATGACTTTTAAATATTATTTGGTAAAAAATTTAAAGCATATAATACCTATTTCTAAGTAAATGAAAAATAATTAATAATCCATATATAATATTTTAAAGTTATTTCACTATTTTTAAGTACATAATACCTATTTTTACATTGTAAAATATTTAAAATTAATTCTAAATTAGATAAAAATTTGAATTCGGTTTAATTAACCACGATTTTTACACTTGTGAACCATAAATCGTCCAAATACTTCGACTAAGATCAATTTTCAAAATTTCAATTTGACATGCCCAGCCCTACTGCCATAAATATAGAGATTTTATGAGAATCAAGAATATAAAAAAGGTCCTATGTAGAAGCAATTCAACTTTGAGATCAATTTCCAATCTAAGTCTTTCTGATGCAATGAATCATGAGAAACCTGAAAAATGTTGAAAGCTTTTTTTAATGAAGTTATCAAATAAGTAACGGAGGATTCTAGGGGAAAAGATTGTGGTTAAGCTATGAAAGCTTGGAAATATTAATGGAGTTGAAGATGGTAGTAAAAATAGTATTGATTCTTGTTGATGGTCAACAGGGGAGAAGGTAGTTATGAAAGGCAATGATGGTCAACAGAGAAACTTGAAGACAATATTAGTGGAACTAGAAGAGAGGTTTTGGGGAGATAAGCTCTTTGATTCTCTCATAAAGTGATCATCTTCTTTTATATTAATTGTTAAATCAATGATTTTAATTTTGATATAACAAATGTTTTAAGTTAATAAATCATATTCAAATAACTTTTTAAGATAATTGAAATTACTCACACATTTTTAAGTTACAAGCATTTGATCAAAATTAACTTACTTTAAAGCCAAACTATTTTTAAGTCAATTATAGATTTTTGAAAAATTTCCTTGAATCTTTTGGTACTTAAAACGACCATTTTGATTAGGAAGTACCGGTACGACTATGTGTGTATTGATATAGATTTTTGAAAATGTTTTCTAAAATGGTAATAAATTATCGATACAGTCCATTATGTAGTGGTACAGATATTATTTTTTTTAATTCTTACGAATGCTTTGTCAGTACCAGTACGGTGAACCCCATACCGATACACTCTAGAGTTTTTGAATTTTTTCGACACAGTGAGTACCGATACGACCTATGATATATCGATATGCTATGCTCCATTAAAATTATAGTGAGCAATTTCAGTACATGTAGCCCTTACTTCGTACTAATACGCGACCTTGCGTATCGGTACACCCTTATTAGATAATGTTAATTTTTTTTCTTTGGACAGGTACCAATACGAGTCTTCGCATACCGATACTCATAATTACAGGACAACATTTATTGCGGGAAAAACCCTTCAACAGCTATATTCAATTCTCCAACAACCTAAACGGTTAAAAATCAATGAAAATATATAAAACAAGTCTCTAAAGCTCCTTCAACAGTATGACAACGATTCCAAAGCATTATATGAAATCCAAAAGTCTACTTGAGCTTCATCGTAAAATTTCTTGTAAACACTTAGAGCTTTCTTTGTAATCTTTATTTGCAAGTGTTTTGGAGAGTTAGTGAGCTTAATTTTCTGCAAACATCTTCCTTTTGAAGGGTTTTTTTATATCAATTTTTGGGAAAGGATTCACAAAATTTTAGAGTACAAATTTTGTAAATTGTGTAAGATTATCTCATTCTCTAAAAAGGAAAGACAAATTAGTAAATTTGTAAAATCCTTAATGTGATAACTAAGGTAATGGATGTAGACTCCATTTAGGGAGTTGAACCACTCTAAAACTTCTTAAAAATTATTTACCTTTTACAATTAGTTTTTACAAATTTTTTATTTGTCAATTCATCATCTTTTGACCATTTATATTCGATTGATCCACTCAAAAATTAATATTAGAGTTAAGTTTATTTGAAGGTCTTACAACCTCTTGGGAAGATCCATGAAGTGTTCAATCAACCATCAAGTCATCCATGGCCTCAACTTCTAAAACTATTTCATGGAAGAATCTCAGTCCATTTCAAAGCCTTCTTTCTTCAATGAAGTGAATTACCCTTATTGAAAGAATATGATGAGGTTATTCATCCAAGCCAATGACGAAGAACGAATGAGAAGTCTACGTTCTCAAGAGCAAGAGAGAACATAATAATGAAGAGCGAAAGTAAATGCAATACAATGTTAAAGTCATGTACATCCTCTTTTGTGCTCTTGGCCCAAATGAATACTTTTTATAAACATTATTTTATTTTTAAATATAATATTTAGTAAATTTATATATTTTTCTTTCATCAATTTTATTTATTTTATTCTTTTATACATTAACAACTTGAATATTTTTAATGTTTATATTAAAATATTATACATTATAATAAATTTAATTTTTATATAATATAAATTTTGTTATGAATATTTATCTATGTGGATGTCTATCATGATAGAACTTTATCTAAGGAATTTGATTTACTTTATCATTAAGGATATTATCTCATTTAATTAGAGTTAAATGTAATATGTACTTCTTATGCCTATAAATAGATGATTTGATGAAGACATTGTACATAAGTATATATTCGAGAATACTACAAATCTCTCTCTTTCTCTCATCTCTTTGTTCTTCCATTTTTGTTTTTTGTTATTTTATTCACAGCACGTTATCAGCACGAGTTTGCTCGAAAGATTTTGGCGCTCTTCGTTCGAATCCCAAAGAAGTTACTGAAAAAGTCTGATCCTACTTTGAACTGAAGATAAGTTTTTTTTCTCTTTATTTTTTAATTATTAACTGCCAACATCTTATATTTTAATTTGGTCTTTAATTTTCGGTGATATATTTTGAAGGTTTAAGCGAGCTATGAATTTTGAAGTCGTTCGTAAACACCAATTGAGATGTCAGGCTACACAAAATCTGAAGCTCGTGGTTCAAGCTAATGAACGGCTTACTATTGGTTTGCTTTCTTTGACATGCTTTTATTTTTCTAACTTGAAAAATGAAAAACTCAATTTTAGACAAAAAAATAATTAAAGTTATGGTGCGATTAGTTAAAATAAACATTTATATTATTTATGAAGAAAAAATTGTTTTATGTCAATAAAGTCGTGAAACCTAGATTTTTAATATATAAAAAAACATCTATCTTAAAGGTAAATTGTGGCCTTAGTTCTTCATAGTTTAGATCATTTTAGTTTGATCCTGATTGTTTTCTTTTCTACACCCTTAGGTATTATGCTAACTTATGATAAACAAAAGAAATATATAAACGCATCATTGTTATACCTAGTAACTGCCTATACAACTATGTTTAAAAAAACAAAAAGATGCATCATTGTTATGCCTAGTAACTGCCTATACAACTATGTTTAAAAAATAAAAACAAAAAGACGCATCATTGTTATGCCTAGTAACTGCCTATACAACTATGTTTAAAAAACAAAAATAAAAAGAGAGTATTATGCCACAAATTTTCTAGTTTCTAATATATTCAGTTCAGTCCATATATATAGATTTAATTATTATGGTTTCATATATGTTTAAGTTTGACACAATGGTTAAACTTGGAATTAAATATCAATATTTGTTTATCTTATTTTATTGATAAGAGTTTATATGTTTTGAGTTTTACATGATATGTTTAAATGTGTTGGAAAAGTCATGGCTTCTCCAAAGATAAAATCTAAAGAGGTAAAGTTGCTAGATTCTGGGGAGAATTAACGGTTTGGCAATCCATATCGCAACTTCCTTCTCAATTTGTTAAGGTATTGATCTTTTCTTTTAAATTATTAATAAGGGTTTTCTTATAATATGTTTGATCGATTAGATTTGTTTCGTTCCCTAAAGTGAATGAAAGAGTTGTTATAAAATCTATATTTGCTTGAAAACAATATTTCTTCTATGTCGAAAAAATTCGACTATAGACTTCTCCCAAGTTCACGAAAATTCGTCTTGATCCAAAAGGTTTTATGGAAGGCATTCCTTGAAGTGAATGAAAACATGATGTTTATTCCATGCAATTATTGGATATGTTTCATTCTCTGAAGTAAATGCAAACATGGTAAATCACTATTCAATTGGGATCATAACTTCGATATAATCCAAGTATATTGGCTGGACATCTCGTTCTACGAGGCTATTGGTCTCAAAGGAGGTTTTTAAACGACATTGTGGACTGGTTTAACGCCGCGTACGAGGATTAAATTTTTGTTATCTGTGATGATGATATGTTAATAAAAACATTCTCTACTTTTCACGACAAATAATGTTGTCTTCGGACGCAATATCGTGAAAAATGTTTCAAAGGCTCACTGGCTCTACTCCATTCCCTGAAGTGAATGTGAAATTATATTATAGAAAGAATAAAAGTCACATTAGAGGTTGTGGTCATGATTGAAACCATGAATATAGACATTAGATACATAGCATTTTAAAGATACTTCTACCCACTAGTGGTGAGGTTATAAGGATGATAAGAGCGATAAAGATCATTATAATGAAGTAAAATTATTTTTATTACCAATTTGATGTTATAAACCATTGGTCTCGTACTTGTCGTACGTTGATAAAAGTGTAGAATTACGAATATTGCAATAATTACCGCTAATGGTAATAATATCGTCACCACTAAAATTAGAAAATTTAAGAGAGTAAATATGAATTCGTAAAATATCCCTTTGAGAATTATACATAACATATGTTATCAATTAGCATTTGAAATAAGCCATTGTGGATATAAGTTCTGATAGCTAAAAAGACAGTTGAAAACTCTAGAAAAGCTATATATATTGCTACCAAAAGATAATTTCTATTGAAAGCTCAGAAAGAGCTAAATATATTCATATTCAAATGAACAATTTTGATGATCGTATTTGACATGTACGAGTGAAATTGAATCACATGTTATGGTAAACCAGAAGTTTACAAAATTCAGAAATTTATATACACACTTGTATGTAGTTGATATGATCGATTAGACCATCCTAATCAATAATGATGCGAAAGCTATTGAGATTTACATGCACATATATTAAAAGAACTTGGAGTTCTTATGATGCTTATTCTAAAAAAAATGGATTAAATTTCACTTATTAAAGAACGTGAAATTCTTGTGTTGCTTAAAGGAATTGATTAAATTCCACTTACTAAAAGAACCTGAAGTTCTTGTGTTGTTTGTTCTCAAAGGATATGGATGAACCCACTTACCAAAAGAATTAGAACTTGAAGTTCTTGTATGAAATTGAGATTGTATGTCTTGCATATCTGAACGATATATGAGCCCATATATCCACAAATGTGGAAAGTTTTATATGGTTTTAGTAGATGCATCTACATTGTTTTATCAACTTACAACCAGAAGTTTGTGAGATTGTCTCTAAAAGAATTCAGATTATGCAATTAGACTATTCATTTTTTCAAAAGCTTTTGGGTTTATATTTTAGGATATATCGGTTGTTACAAAGGCTATTGATTATGAAAAATACGATTTAGCAAATTTTTAATTGGATGCCTCCTATTTAATAGCTAAATTGTAGAACAAAACATTTATTATTTATATAGTATTTTCATATAGCAACACTTATACGCATCAAACCAACGAGTTATAATAAACTCCACATTATGATTTGACTTTTAGTCAGAAAGTCATATTTCCCATTTTTGAATTTCTGAGTGTGCGATTTATAGTTGAATTTCTTCACCATAACGCACAAAATGAGCAAGTAAAAAGGGTTGATAATATATATTGAGCATGAGTCTCCTTTTATGTTTAAATTCTAAACATTAATTGGAGAATAATTTATTAGATGATTTTTCTCAACATCAAGGGGAGAATAATCAACTGGATAAAGAAGAAAATGAATTATCATTATCTAGATCCTCGAATATGAACTAAAAGTTCATAAGATAATTCATGTTATTTCATGTCAACTGCCAGACATATTTACTGACCCAATGAGAGTAATTAAGTCTCATATACCAGCTGAAATGCTCTAAGTTTAAATTACATGTTAGAGCAAGTGGATGTAAATCATGCTTGAAGCATGATAGTTGAAATGGTTCAAATGATCAAAATTCTTGTAAATAAAAAGTATTATGAGATGATCATATATTGGAGGTGGGTGCTCCTAAAGAGACTCAAGACATAATTAATAATAAAACTCTTGAAGAGTTGCAGGTACCTGAAATAAATATTAAAATCTTGAAGAGATCTCGATGAATTATGTCATTACGAGAATATAACCAGAAAATTGGAAAGTTGTCGACAACGATTTTACAAATAATTTTATATAAAATACTTCTATAGAAGTAAAGAAAGAAATCGAGGATTTTGTATAAAATCTATCCAGAAGTATAGATATTGAATTGGCTGATGTTGAAAGACGCTTTGAACTTCTAAAATAGAAGTATTTGGACCAACAGTCCAAACACCTAAAGGTGTACTGCAAGTGAGGCACAAATAAGTAGTCGTAAATACGACTTGAACTATGATTTATGAACAGTTTTAATTACTTCATGGTGGATTCAATTACTTTGGCAGTTATGAAAAAATTTACATGCGTCTAATTATTTGTGGATATATATTTATCCTTGAAGGATTTAAAATGCTATAAGCATTTAGAAATTTTTGAGGAAATTTATTTAAACATGTCTCATGAATATTTTGGCGCATTTGGTATAATCGCCTAAGTGAATACTAATTGAGAAAATACTATAAGAACTATCAGATTTCCTTATGTATTTTATAAAAGAGTTTGGGTCAAGATCCATTATGATAATTTTAAAACTCCTAAAGAGCTTCAAAATGAAAACTCATGAAGTACTTTCAATACAAGTACTTGAATCTTGACATCAAGTTTATCTCGACTGAAAGATCAAGCATTTTTATATATTTCTTTTTGTCTATGAATAATCATAAGCTGAAAGAATCTTAAAGAAGATTCGATATGAATAAAACATATCTATTGAATATCCCAATAGTTGTAAGATTGTTGGATGTGAATAAAGATAATTATATTTTTTTTTGTCTTGAAGTACTATATATTAGTTGGTCAAGAAATATCTATAAATATACAAAGATCGTAACATTTAAATCTTCAAACATTCATCGATGCCTCCTCAAATCTTGTAGAAATAATTGTTATGCACAATGCAAGCAAAAAATGTGTTTGGCTAAGACCATTGACCCAACATATCCAGAAGATATGTGATTTACTTTCACAAGATATGATACAAATGTTGTTTGATTCGATTTAAATATAACTCCAAAGTTTTATCCACCACTATATTTAGAAAAATAATATTCAAGTTTGAATTATGAAGATTCAAAGATCTTCTAAGATGTTTTCATTAGGGGGAATAAATATTCGTTGCACTCTTTTTCCCTTAACCGAGGTTTTGTCCCAATGAGTTTTCCTAGTAAGGGTTTTAATGAGGCAACATGTTATGCATATAAAAAATGTGTGTACTCTTTTTCCTTCACTAAAGAATTTTTTCCCACTGAGTTTTTATCTTAGTAAGGTTTTAATGAGACACATTATCTACATAGACATCCAAGTGAAAGTGTTATGAATATTTATCTATGTGGATGTCTATCATGATTAGAACTTTATCTAAGGAGTTTGATTTACTTTATCATTAGGAATATTATCTCATTTAATTAGAGTTCAATGTAATATGTACTTCTTATGCCTATAAATAGATGATTTGATGAAGACATTGTACACGAGTCTATATTTGAGAATAATACAAATCTCCCTCTTTCTCTCATCTCTTTGGTCTTCCATTATTGTTCTTAGTTTTTAGTTCTTATTATTGTTCTTTGTTATTTTATTCACAATAGATTGGTAATTTTTATTGGTTGGTCTCATAGATGACATGGCGGGAATGACTCATGATATAATTGTAAGTTTACTCAAACTAGAATTGTAAGTCTAGTCGAACTAGATTAGTTATTGTAATCTAACTATATTGTATAAGTTTAGTTAAAGTCAAACTCCTAAAACTAGAGTTAGAAGTTAATAATTAGTAGGAGTCCTAATGTAACTAAAAGTCCTAGTCTATAAAAGTCTGCAAACCTTTGTAAGTTTATCAATCAATTTAATCGAAAGAAACAGAAATACATTATGTTTTTCTTCAATTATGTTTTTCTTCATGGTATTAGTCTAAATTCGATCCTATCGAATTTTTTTTCTCTTTTCCTTTTCAGTGGATAATCCGACTTCATCTAGAGGCTTCACCAACCAACAGATGGTACAATTGCAACAACTGTTCGGCAGATTCATTAAGAGCAGTGCAGGAAATCTGGCTTTCGCAGACAATGATGGTGCACAGACCAACTCTTCTTCTGCTGCACTTCTTTCTACTATGATTACATCAGCATGGATTGTGGACTCTGGTGCTTCTGAGCACATGACTGGTAACAGGGAATTGTTTTTTCAATTTAAAAATTTCTCCTCTCAAAATTCTATCAAATTAGCAGATGGTTCTTTCTCACCAATTCAAGGCAGTGGTTTTGTATTTCTTACTGATGACTTAGTTTTTCGAGACGTGCTTTTTGTTCCTAGCCTGAACTACAATTTGTTGTCAGTTCGCAAGCTTTGCAAGGATTTAAATTGTGTTTTCCAGTTCACTGATTCTGAGTGTTTTTTTATAGGCACTGGACTTCAAAAAGAGGATTGGCAATGCTCGCTTGCAGAATGGTTTATATGTTCTTCACAGTACAGGAAATTCTAAACCTTTATCTTCTAAATTTTGTCTTACTTCCTTAGGACAGTCTGATGTTATGTTATGGCATTTTAGGTTAGGCCACCCAAATTTCACCTATCTTGCAAAAATTTTTCCTCCATTATTTGTTAATCAAAAACCTTCTTCCTTTAAATGCCATATATGTCAACTTGCTAAACAAACAAGGCAATCTTACTTACTCTCTATTTACAAACACTCACATCCTTTTTCTCTTATCCACAGTGATGTTTGGGGGCATTCTAAAGTGAAGAATATTACTGGTAGCAGATGGTTTGTGACCTTTATTGATGACCATAGTAGAACCACTTGGACTTACCTCTTGAAAGAAAAATCTAAAGTGACTAGTGTTTTTGAGAGATTTTACAACATGGTCGAGACCGAATTTCATTCTAAAATTCAAATCTTTAAATCGGATAATGGAGGGGAATTCTTTACTAAATCTTTAGGTGATTTTTTCAAGGAGAAAGGGATAGTACATATTAGTTCTTGTGTTGATACTCCCCAACAGAATGGAGTTGTAGAGAGGAAAAATAAGCATCTACTAGAGGTAACTCGAGCCTTATTGTTTACCCACAATGTTCCTAAATATCTATGGGGAGAAGCCTTATTAACTTCTACATATCTTATTAATCGCATGCCCAGTAGAGTTTTAAATTTCCAAACACCTAGAGATGTTCTTTTATCTTGTCTTCCTCACTTTAAGCCTTTGTCCTCTACACTTCCTTTGAAAACTTTTGGGTGTATCGTGTTTGTTACAAACCATGATCCTTCTAGGTCTAAACTTGATCCTAAATCTCTAAAATGTGTGTTCGTAGGATATTCTTCACTAAAGAAGGGCTACAAATGTTATCATCCACCTTCTCGTAAATTTCTTGTTTCTTTGGATCTTAACTTTTTTTAACAGGAACCATATTTTCCCACGGCTGAAATTCAGGGGGAGAGTTTTGATGATTTCCAGCCCTCTCCAAAACAAGTTCCTTCTTTTCCTTTACCACCTCCTACCTATTCCTCATCACTTGAGCCTCAGACTTCTCTTTCTCCACCTAATATTTTACCTATTTCCTCACCTAATACCTTATCAACACCACATACTTCACCTATTGTCACGCCTGCAGGAACCCAAAATTTAATCGAACCTTCTTCACAACCCCCTAAACAACTGCAGGTTTACACTAGGAAGAGGAGAACCATTCCAGAAACCATTCTGCAATCTAGTACTTGCCAAGAATTGGATTTTAGTCCAGTTGCTTGTAAAGAAAGTGGAGGTAATGATTTTGCTAGTATTCCTTCTCATCTTCTTGAATTTGAACACTTACTTATTGCAAAAAGAAAGGGGGTGAGACAATGTACTAAGCATCCTATTCAAAGGTATGCTGCTTATGGGAATTTGATGCCATCTTTTAAAGTATTTATAGCAAAGCTAGATGAAGAATGTATTCCTAAGACTATTGAAGAAGCTTTGCAGAATCCAAAGTTGAAGGAAGCAGTTGATGAAGAAATTGAGGCACTTGAAAAGAATGGTACATGGACCATTACAAACCTTCCCCAAGGTAAAAAACCAGTTGGATGCAAATGGGTGTTCGCTATTAAGTACAATTCAGATGGCAGTATACAGAGATATAAAGCCAGATTGGTTGCCAAGGGGTTCACACAGACCTATGGAGTGGATTATAAGGAAACATTTGCCCCTGTTGCTAAATTAAATTCAATTAGAGTTTTGTTAAGCCTAGTTATAAACTGTGATTGGCAACTGCATCAACTTGACATTAAAAATGCTTTTCTTAATGGTAACCTTGAGGAAGAAGTATACATGCAGATTCCACCTGGACTAGAAGGTGCTGGACAAAATCAGAAGGTGTGCAAGCTTGAAAAATCTCTCTATGGCCTTAAGCAGTCTCCAAGAGCATGGTTCGACAGATTTACCAGGGTTATTTTGGAGAATGGATACAAACAGTCACTGGCAGATCATACCTTGTTCTCTAAGGTAACCTCATTGAATAAAAGGGTTATTCTTATTGTTTATGTGGATGATATAATATTGACAGGAGATGATGAAGTGGAATTGAGTCGATTAAAGACCTTGTTGAGCAAGGAATTTGAAATCAAGGATCTAGGAAAACTCAGATATTTCCTAGGTATGGAGATAGCAAGGTCTAGCAAAGGTTTGGTGATCAATCAGAGGAAGTATGTTCTGGATTTGTTGACAAAAACAGGAATGGTGGGTTGCAAGCCAGCAGATACACCCATAGATGCAAACTTAAAGTTCAACAAAGTCGATCCAAGTCCAAAGGCAGATAAAGGACTCTACCAGAGGCTAGTAGGGAAATTGATCTATCTGTCACTAACAAGACCAGATATCTCTTTTCCAGTGAATATTGTGAGTCAGCACATGACAGATCCGAGGCAGGAACACATTGAAGCAGCAAAGAGGATTCTGAGATACTTGAAAGGTACACCTGGACATGGTTTAATATTCAAGAAAAGTTCTGATAAAACTGTTAGAGTATTCACAGATGCAAGTTGGGCCAGTGAACTAACAAATAGGAGGTCAACCAGTGGATATTGCTCTTATGTATGGGGTAATTTGGTGACTTGGAAAAGAAAAAAAGCAGACGGTTGTTTCCAGAAGCAATGCAGAAGCGGAATACAGAGCATTGGCCTTGGGAATGTGTGAAGGAATCTGGTTAATAAAGTTGCTTAAAGAACTAGGTGTACTTCTAAAATAGAAGTATTTGGACCAGCAGTCCAAACACCTAAAGGTGTACTGCAAGTGAGGCACAAATAAGTAGTCGTAAATACGACCTGAAGTATGATTTATGAAAAGTTTTAATTACTTCATGGTGAATGCAATTACTTTGGCGGTTATGAAAATTTTACATGCGTCTAATTATTTGTGGATCCATGTTTATTCTTGAAGGATTTAAAATGCTAGAAGCATTTGGAAATTTTCGAGGAAATTTATTTAGATATGTCTCATGAATATTTTGGCGTATTTGATATAATCGCCTTAGTGAATACTAATTGAGAAAATACTATAAGAATGATCAGATTTCCTTATGTATTTTATAAAGGAGTTTGGATCAAGATCCATTATGATAATTTTAAAACGCCTAAGGAGCTTCAAATTGGAAACTCATGAAGTACTTTCAATACAAGTACTTGAATCTTGACATCAAGTTTATCTCGACCTGAAGATCGATCATTTTTATATATTTCTTTTTGTCTATGAATAGACATAAGCTGAAAGAATCTTAAAGAAGATTCAATATGAATAGAGCATATCTATTGAGTATCTCAATAGTTGTAAGATTGTTGGATGTGAATAAAGATAATTATATTTTTCTTGGTCTTGAAGCATTATATATTAGTTGGTCAAGAAATATCTATGAATATACAAAGATCATTACATTTAGATCTTCAAACATTCGTCGATGCCTCCTCAAATCTTGTAGAAATAATTGATATGCACAAGGCAAGCTAAAATGTGTTTGGCTAAGACCATTGACCCAACATATCCAGAAGATATGTGATTTACTTTCACAAGATATGATACAAATACTATCTTGTGTAGAGATAATAGAAGGTGGATACATCATGGAAAATATTACTCCAAAGTTTCATCCCGCTACCTTAAGAAAAATAATATTCAAGTTTGAATTATGAAGATTCAAAGATCTTTTGAAATGTTTTTATGAGGGGGAGTAAATATGCATTGCACTCTTTTTCCCTTAACCGATGTTTTGTCATAATGAGTTTTCCTAGTAAGGTTTTTAATGAGGCAACATGTTATGCGTATCAAAGATGCGTGTACTCTTTTTCCTTCACTAAAGAATTTTTTCCCACTGAGTTTTTATCTTAGTAAGATTTTAACGAGGCACATTATCTACATAGACATCCAAGGGGATTGTTATGAATATTTATCTATAGGGATGTCTATCATGATTAGAATTTTATCTAAGAAGTTTGATTTACTTTATCATTAGGAATATTATCTCATTTAATTATAGTTCAATGTAATATGTATTTCTTATACTTATAAATAGATTATTTGATGAAGACATCGTACACAAGTTTATATTTGAGAATAATACAAATCTCCCTCTTTCTCTCATTTCTTTGTTCTTCCGTTCTTGTTCTTAGTTCTTATTATTGTTTTTTGTTATTTTATTCACAACAGATGGACAATTTTTATTGGTTGGTCTCATAGATGACATGGCGAGAATAACTCATTATATAATTACTCCTCTAGGTGGGATTAGGATTAGAAAATAATAAATAAAGCGCGTGACTATATTTTAATATCACTTATATACCATAAAAAATTCCTTCAAATTTCCTAATTTTCTTTAGTAGACATTAAATTATATCATAAAATTTATAGCCTCCGTCTTGATATGTGTTATGCATGTTCAGAAAAAGTTAAGTAAATAAATAAGTTTTAAATACTTTAATCACTAAAGTACTACTTTATTTTTCAATATCACTAGTTCATTATTAAATGTTTATATGTTCTAAATATTTGTAGATTTTATTTTGTTATTTCAATAGTAAACCTAGCAACGCAATTACCCAAGAAGATTCACCAATATTTTTAGATTTTAACTACAACCTTCTTGTGCTACACATCGTAGAAACAGTTCCAATTATCAATTTGTTGATGTTGATTTAGGTATATATTTCCTCATTTTTTCATACATTCAGTGAACAAATATTACTGCAGTTTGAAGTTTTAAAAAGGTACCCATCCATACAATCACAAAACAAACTGAAAAAGAAAGCATTGTTACTATTATTAAGGAAATTTAGTTTAATTAGTGAATTCCCAATTTGAAGTTTTCACAATTTGGCATTCCTTCTTAATTTAGCATTTCAGAAGTCCAGAAAAAAAAATACAAGTATTTGTAACTACTACTCTACTACACGTACCCATCCATTTACCTATATAATCACCTCACATAACAGCACAAACCTTAGTTTTGCTCTCTCTCTCTCTCGAAAGGAACTTTTTTTTTTGTATAACAAAATAGAAGCACCGATCAAACTATGAAACAAAAAAAGACAGAGCTAGGATTAAATATTGGAAGGTACAAGAATTTATTAAGCCTTTAAATCTAAAAATTGAGGGGACAAATGCCATATTTGACTAAGATTTAACGAAAAAACAAGACCTAAACACTATTATACCAAAATTTTTGGGGTGGGCTGTTGTTCCATTACTGATGATCACCGACAATAGTCATGTATATCATCCTTCAATATGACACTAACACTGCTAGCAGAAACTTTTTTACCACTTAACAATATGTCATTTCCTATTCAAAGGGGTTATTAAGAACCAATTTTGTAAAGCTTCATTGGCATTTGATTAAATTATTCATATTAAAGTTGTTACACATTAATCAATGTTTAAACTTTCTTCATTAAACTTTTTAAACAATAATTAAGTGTCCTCTTTCCATTAATTTTATGATAAAACACTTTTGATATACTTTAAATGTCTAACTTGTTGTCCTAAACCTTGAAGGGGGCTTTTCAGGTTTAAGGCTTCCAAAAAAAAACTTGAGAGCCTATATTTTGGATGATTAGCAGTTTTGTGTGGCCAACTTCTATAGTTATTATAATTTATACCAATAAGTTTCATATATTCGATGTGGGATTGCCATTTCCCTAATCTCACCTTTTATCAATCCTTGTGCTATTCTATAATTATAAGATTTAACTCTTGCACTGATTTCTATCCTGACTCACAAGTTTCATATATTAGATGAGAGCCTATTCTCTTTAGTTTCTTTCTCAATCTTTGTAGATTAGGCTTAACTTTTCTAAGAATTACAACTCAATCAATGGAAGCTCTAACTAGAATCCTTAACATTTTTAAATCATAAAATCACAATCAATACTGATATCTCTCGCGTTTAAATTTCCCTACCCTATTTTCAATATAATTAAGCTCTAACAAATTAAAAAGAAATCACAAAGAAACATACAAATCTTATCTATGAAGATAATAAAGCTAAGGTAGAATCACAAATTATATATGATAATTAAAAGAAATCAGGAAAATAGATATGATAATAAGAGATCTTAAAAGGACCTGGTGCTAGCAAAATCGTAGAGCTTTCCGGTGCTGGAGAAGATGATTACTCCAACTTCGGCATCGCACAAGATCGCAAGCTCCTTCGCCTTTTTAAGCAATCCGTTCCTTCGCTTCGAAAAGGTGACTTGCCTGCTCGTCGAGTTATCAATCCTCCTTATCACTATTTTCCCTCTACCCATCACTTTTTTAAGCTTTTCTGTTTATTCAACCATAATAGAAAAAACAAAATGAAAACTCTCGGTATTAAATATAAAAAAAGGCTACAGATAATTAGTAAAAACTCGGCAAAAATAGATTTAAAATAAAAAAGGGGGAAAGCTCACTTTGAGAGAAAGCGAGGAACGGGGTGAGAAAGGAGACAAACAAATCGAGGTTTCAGAGACGTCGTTTTGGCCTTCACTATCATCAGCGTAAAGAGAAAAAACAAACCATCTATATGAGGAAAGTTTTTGGAGATGCCAGCGGTTTTGATATAGAAACCGCTAGTGGTTTTGCACCCCAGAGACACGTGGGCCAATCAGTTGTCTAAAGAATTTGTTTATTTGCTTTGGTTTGGGGGAAAACAGCCGCGCGTCGTATAGATCATCGACACGTGGGATATAGGTAACCGTATACCGTATTTCCTATTTTGGGGAAATTTTCCTTCTTTTGTTTGTTGGGCCTCTGAAATTTTATGCGGTTGTGGGAGGAGCAGCTGCTAAAGTGACGATGCAGGTGATTGAAGGCTGAAAACTGTCGTTTTCAAGAAGGACAACCACCTCATTCATTATCTTAACTTTGACCGCTCATGGTATATATTTACATTTAGGATTAATTACATAAATAGTACCTTGACTATAGAGCAATTTTATATAGTCTCCTAAACATGAAAAGTTACAAAATGGTCCCTCAATTTAAAAATAACAAATTGGCCCGATGTCATTAAAAATTTAACAATTGATGTCGTGACAATTAAAAAAAATGCGTAATAACACATTTATTCATTCATATTTACACACCCAATTCATTTAGTCATAATTAGAGAAAATTCAGTAAATTTAGTCCTTTTTATTTTCTCATTCTATTAGAGGGAATAGGGACGTCTGGCAAGGTGTTGGTGCGCAGGATCATGGATGTTGGAGCGTGCGAGCGAAGCACATGGACGAGTGTCAAAGGGTGTGGGCTAGTCAGACAAGCGAAGGGAGTAGGATGGAAGGGTTGTCAGATGAAACAAATGCTAGACGAAGGGTCGTCAGAGCATGGAGGTAGTGTCGGATTAGATGGTTAAATTGATATAAAGAGGAAATAAAGAGAACTAAATTTATTTATTTATTTATTTTTAAATTATGACTAAATTGATTGGATGTGTAAATATGGACTAAATGTATTATTATGCCAATTTTTGTTAACCGTAATATCATCAACCATTAATTTTTAATCATACCAAACTAACTTGTTAATTTTTTAAGTCGGTGGATTATTTTGTAATTTTTTATAATCAGTGTACTGAAAAAAATATCATATAGTCAATGAACTATTTATGTAGTTTACCTTTACACTCATTCATTTACTAACTCTCTATCACACACATTGGGAAGAAACAATAAAGAATGGTTTGTGTTTGAATCATTTTAAATTCATAAAATAAAATGAATAAATAAATAAATAAAACAAAGAAACTTTCTCAAAATGGATAAAAAAATGTTTGGAGTTATTTGGCAACTTGTTCAGCAATAATCGGTGTCTTCCCAATTGAAACAACTTATTTATCGGAAAAAGTAAACAACAACTAGCCAATAACCTACGAAATAAAAACATCTGATACTTAACAATTATTTAATTATGTCACTTAATCAGTACTTACAGAAAATATTTAAGAATTTTTATTTTTATTTTTTATTTATGCTAATAGAAATTGTCTTCAACTATCAGTTAAGAGGACAATCATTATTTCAAAATTAAATCCTATTCGATGCCTTAAATTAAATAATAACACTTATTTTAAAAACTGGTTGAAATTACACAATTTGCTTAATTACTATTTATATAATAAACTCAGTTAAATATTATTTAATTATTTATTATAAAAATCCAATTTATATTTAAAAGTTTGACTTCGTTTGATGTCACTCGTTAATCTGAGTCATATGACATCAATTCAATTAGAAATTATTAAAATATCCTTGTTTAGGAGCATTATACATATTATTCTAATAATATTTATATAATCTTTAATTAAAACAAATTAAAAGTCGTGGCTTAAAAACTAACTATAAAATTATTATGTTTAACTATAAATCATTTGTTATTTCATCTAAATTATTTATTAAGTAATTTTTTATTTTATTTTCACTTGCAATATGATAAAATCTAGCGAATTTTGTTGATTATTAAACTCATAGTAATGAATAATTACTCATATTCATTAACATTAATAATGTATTGTTTATATACAAAGAGACAGTAACTAACTCTAGTCTAAAAACCACTAACACAATAACCAGTAATTACAACAGTAAAACATAAAATATCTAACTAATTTTTATACTCCCCCTCAAGTTAGAGGTTGAAAAATATCTTTCATCCCCAACTTGCAAGCTAACTTGTTGTGTTGCTGCACTTCGAGAGCTTTAGTTAAGATATCTGCTAGTTGTTCAAGAGTACTAGCATGTTCTATCTTGATTAAACTCACTTGTATTTTTTTAATGAAGCGACAGTCTATTTTAATGTGCTTGGGCCTTTCATGAAAAATATTGTTACCTGCTATTTGTAGAGCAGTTTTACCGTCACTGTATAACATTGTTGGTTGATCAATTTTCACCTCAAGCTCCTGTAATACTCTTTTAATCTAGACTATTTCAGATATTGATGCAGCCATGCTTCGATACTCAGCCTTAGTTGAAGACTTTGCAACGATGCTTTGTTTTTTTTTACTTTCAGGATATTAAAGAGTCATCTCGTTTTACAAAAAATCACTTACTAATTTTCTAGGAACTGGACAGGCTACCCAATCTGAATCACAATACGTTGACAAATTACTTTTATTAGCACGCTTTAGCAAAATTTCTTGACCAAAATTCTTCTGCAAATACTTCACAACTCCCATAGCAGCTTTCACGTGTGTTGCTTTGGGTTGCTGCATGAATTAACTAAAGCATTGTAACGCAAACGTTATATCTGGCCTCGTGTGTGTTAAATACAGAATCTTTTCAATTAACCTTTGGAACTGAGCTTTATCATCTACCAGATCATCATTCACACCCTGTTGCTATAATTTTTTTATCATATTCTACAGTAGTAAAATGCTAATTTTGTTCTAAATGTGTTGAAACTGGTTTTGCTCCCCTTAAACCAGTATTCTCTATAAGCTTCAGTGTGTATTTTCTCTGATTCAACAATATTTTCTCTTTTGATCTTAAATTTTGATCCCAAAAAATACTTAAGCTCTCTAAGATCCTTCATTTTGAACCTTTGATTCAGCAAATCTTTTAATTCTTCGATCATTGTCAAAACATTGCCTGTGATTAGGGGTGTTCAAACTTCGGTTAAAACCAAACTAATCGAACCGAATTAAATTTTTTTCGATTAATCGGTCGGTTAATTTTAAGTTTGGTCGGTTAACAGTTAATGATTTTTTCAAACTTCGGTTATCGGTTAATTCGGTTCGAAATCGGTTAATTAACCGATTTAACCGAAGTTTTTATATATTATATATTTCATATATTTATTTTTAGTCACTGAATTTTTAAAAATTATAAAATAGTCATTAAATTTTTTGATATATTATAAAATAGTCATTAAACTTTATCAAATTAGCGCAAATTGATTTATCAATAATTTATAACGTGCAAGTTAATGACTATTTTTTAATAGTTCGATAAGTTTAATGGTTATTTTATAAGTTTTGAAAGTTTAGTGACTAAAAATATTATTTTAAAATAGTTTAGTGGCCATTTGGGTGATTTACCCAAAATTTTCTAACAAATTTCGGTTAATTCAAAAACCGACCGAATTAACCGAACTTTTTTCGGTTCGGTTAAAAAATTTTGAAAATTTTCGGTTCGGTTAACGGTTAATATGAAAAAAAATCGGTTAATAAAATTTTAGAAGTTCGGTTCGGTCGGTTAACCGAACCGACCGATTGAACACCCCTACTTGTGATTAGTAAACCATCTACATATATGAGCATGATTACCAATCTGTCATTATGCTTCCTTGTAAACAAAGAATAATCAAAAATTCTTTGATTATATCTTGCTGCCTAGAGTGCTTCTGTAAGCTTCATGTTCTATTGTCTTGAAGTTTGCCTAAGACCTTACAAAGATTTTTGTAGCCTACATACCATATTCTCCCCCTAGCTACAATTTTTTTACAAAGCTTCATGTAAACCTCTTCAAAAAGATCACCTTGAAGAAATGCATTGCACATCCGTTTGAAAAAGAGGTCAGTCAAAAGAGGCAACAAGGGCAAGAACAAGTCGAACAGTAACCAGTTTAGCTACTGGAGAGAAAGTCTCTACATAATCCAAACCTTCCTTTTAACTGTAACCCTTTGCAACAAGGCGAGCTTTAAATCGTTCAACAGAGCCTTCAGCCTTGTACTTAACTCGGTAAACCCACTTGCAGCCAATGGGTACCTTTCCTTGAGGTAGGGGAACAACAGACCAAGTCCTATTGGACTCTAAGGCTTGCATCTCCTCTTTCATAGCTTTGACCCAGACCGAATTTTGAACATCTTGGGAAAAAGTGTGAGGCTCAACAATAGAAGAAGCGGAAACAAGAAAAGACTGGGTTTGAGAGGGTAAATGAAGATAAGAAATAGTATTAAAATAGGACACTAACCTTACGCAAGAGAGGATTGATAAGAGCATACATAATCTTGTAACCAAGCAAGTTGTCTTTGGATACGATTAGAATGTCTTGGTGGTGGTGCGGGTGGGAGTGGTGGGGGTGATGGTAGTGGTGAAGGAGCAGAAAATGGTAAAGATGAGAAAGAAAGAACAAGGGAAGAAGGTAGAGAAGTAGATTGTGAGGAAGTAGAAGAAGATATAGGAGTATTTGTTGAGGTATGAGACTGGTCAGAAGGGTTAAGAACCAAAAAATCAAAATTTAAAAATGTGAAAGGAAGAAAAAAACAAGAGAAGAAGATAAAGTAATATCCGATTTAAAAGGAAACATTGTTTCATGAAATTTAACATCTCTATTGATAAAAAAGCCTTAGTGGCAAGATTGAATAAAAGGTAACCTTTCTGAGTAGCATAACCAATAAAAACAGAAACAATAGCTTTAGGAGAAAACTTGTCATGATAGTTTGGGGTAGTAGCATAAGTCAAACATTCAAAAACTCTAAGATGGGAGAAAAAAGTTCTTTGTTGTAAAAGAGCTCAAAAAGGGTATGTCATTGAAGAACAGAAGATGACAATCTATTTAGGATGTAATAGGCAGTGAGGAAACACTCACCCCAAAACTTAATAGGAACATTAAAGGTAAAGCGTAAAGCCCTAGCTATGTCAAGCAAATGCCTATGCTTTCGTTCAGCCACCCCATTTGCTGAAGAGTGTGCACACAAATACTTTGATGTATGATTTCAAGAGAAGAAAAAAGAGCAGAACATTATTTATTAGAAACCTCAGAACCATTGTCACTTCTAATAATTTCGACAGTGGTAGAAAATTGATTTTCAGCAAGTTTAAAGAAAGATTGAAGGTGAAGAAGAACATCAGTTTTAAGTCTCAGTAGATACACCCAAGTCATCCTACTATAGTCATCAACTATGGTGAGAAAGTATCTAAAACCAGAATGAGTAGAGGTTGTAACACCCCAATTTTGGGCTTGAAAGTTTAGGGTCTGAACCGGACCGGTCTGATTTTCAGTTCGAATATAAAAGGTGGTTTTAGGGAAAGCCTAGTTCGGGTTGCATTAAAAATATGGAAAAATATCTAAAAATCCTCTTTTAATATATATAAGAGAGTGGTGAAATCAATTTTACAAAATAAGGTTTGGAAGTGTGACATTTCGATTTAGTGACTAAAATGTAATTTTTGAAAAGTTTAGTGGTGACTGTTTTGTAAGGATTGAAACTTTGAATCTTTAAGGAGCTAATTTACCTAAGATTGATTTCTCCAGATTTTTTCTTAGTTTTTAATGATTCATTTAATGTTTAATTAATTAAAAGAAGATGGGAAAAACCAATTTTGAGATTTCATAACTAACTTTCTTGAAAACTTTCTCATCTCATTTTCTCTCAAAATTCTCTCAGCCAAACACATTTCTACAGCAACTTTTCTTTTGATATTCACACCAAATGATGAGATTTCAATCCTCAAATGATTCCTAATCCTTTCTACATCAAATCCTCTTCATTTGCTTATTGAATTTTCAAGGATTTTGGCTCTAATCAAGGAGAAATCTACATTTAGAGATAATGATGTCCTTCTCCTCTAAATACTCAGTTCTTTACTGAAATTCCCAAGTTCTCAATCCTTAAATTAAGTTTAATTAAAGGTTTTAATGTTTTGATCTTGATTTTTGGCTTAAAACTCAAGTTTTGGATTAAATCTTAAAGAAATTCGTGGTGATTGTTTGGGCTCTGTTTTGAGATGACTTTTTAATGTATTTTGGATGTTTAATGATGTGTAATTGAGGTTTAATCAATGCAATCCCTAATAGGTTGATTTTCCTAAGTTTTTGTTTATGAAAATGGTGGTTTTTGGGGTGATCTTGGTGTTCTGTTATAGCTGGAGGTATAAGGACGAGTTTAGGTTCTTTTTAGATGGTAATTAATGTCTAAGAATGTTTAGAAGTGATGGATCTTGGCTGGGTAATGTTGTGGAAGTGTTTGGATGTGATTTCGGTTGTGTTTGGTAGCTGAAATGTGAGATTTGGTGAGAGCAACGAGTTTAGGTGTAATGGCTGAAGATTTTAATGCATGATGATGCATTAATCCTCTGCTTTGATGTGTTTAAAATAGGGGAGACATCCTCGGATCCTTGTGGTGTTGATCCGGAGGCTTGAACGGCGTTTCAGGCAAGCTTGCGAAACAGAATTGGTGAGTGGAGTTGGATTTCCAGCTTTGTATCGAATAATTGAAGGTTTGGGATCTTAGTTTAAGTCTAATCAACTTAACTAAGCTCAAGAGTAAGTTCTCGGAAAAACTCTCTTGGATGAGCCATGGTTTGGTTCGATGCATTTGTTGATAATTGCATGTTTAAATTCTGTTTTTGAAAGCATGTTTAGCATGGTTAATGCTAGTTATGTAAGCCATTTGTTGAAGGATGCTCAAGGTAAGAGATCCTTGGTTTGATTTGATAAAATGTGGATTGATGCATAGTGATGCATGTTGTAAATGGCATTGACTTGGATGCTTTAAAACAGTGGATTATTGATGATAATTGATGTATATTGGCAAGTGATGTGTTGGTTTTAAAGTACTTGAATCAGATATAGTTAGCCGGCTATAGGATTGGGTGCGCCGTGAATAAAGTCACCTTGGATGTTGAGGGGTTGTAATTGTACCGTAAACTCCATCCAAGTACACTAACGAGATGTTTAAGATCACAATGGTGGTTAAAAGTCCATGTGTGGATCTTGTGTCGAGTGTCTCGTGTTCTCGTTAGTGATGTTATACAACTACCAATGAGTGATGTGGAGGGGTTGTGATTGTACCGTTAAACTCCATCACGGGTGTTGAGGGGTTGAGATTGTACCGGTAAACTCCACCTTGTGTGTTTGGTAGTGTGTATGAAGCGTATGGGACAACGCTTGTAATCCGCGTATCCGATTGCATTTTATGTTGAAAAAGGTTATGGTTTATCACTTGAAAGCCAATATGACATGTTAATGATATTGAAGCATGAGATGCTTATTGTGAATGCAATGTTGCATGAGTGATGTTGATGTGTGTTAAAAGGCTTATTAGAAAGTGTTTTTATAAGTGCGTTATTGTGTTGTTTCATTAGAGCACGCCTCACTAAGCATTTGTGCTTACGCTCTCTCTCTTGAACCAATAATTCAGATAATTGAGGTGTTTGAGGGCAGCAAGGAGGCTAAGAATCCAAGGGAAGGACTAAGCTCATGTATGGTGACTATTTCACAACATTATTAGATTTTGATATTTGGCAATGGAAACCTAGGTTGTGTTTTTGGGAGATGTTTATGGACTCCCTAGTTGTGGCATGATGCCTTAAATGTTTTGGATATGTAATTGGCCATTTTGGTGCTTGCTTTGATGATTTGATGAATGTTTGCTTTGGACATTAGGATGCATGCCTATAGTCTTGTGAATTTTCCTATTCGATGCCATGTTCGTGTTTTGTTGATGCAAACATGTACCTAATATGTATGATGACTTGTTGGCATGATTAGGAAGTCATTAGGATGTGTTTGAGTGATTAAATGTATGTTAAATCAGCAAAATTTGCACTTTCTGGGCAGTCCGTATCGGAACGGGCACTAATGTTTCGAAACGGGGGCCTGTAATGGCCTTCGTGTATCGAAACGGATAGGGCCGTTCCGAAACACTTTTGCCACTGCCAAGCCCTGTTTCGATACTGGTCTCGAAATGAACCCGCGTTCCGGAAAGGTCAACCCCCGTTCCGAAACACTTGACCGTTGGGCACTGATATGAATGGTTTATGGTTTGCAAGCTTTACGTTTTAGTCCTGAATTTTGTATATGCAATTGCTTGAGTTTGAGATGTCCGTTTAAGATGAAATTTGTCAGGGAAGCATGTAATATGATTAATTTGATATTGGTAAACTTAAAATCGGTTAAGTCCTTCATCTTTCTAGAATTTACATTTTGGTCCTTAACTTTGTATGTTGTGCAATTGAGTCCCTTATTGCTTTCCGATCGCTGTGATTTCCAAGCATGCATTTCTTGAGAGTACGCTTAGGGTTAATGAGCATCTAGATAAGATTAAAGAAAAAAAGGGTCGTTAATCAAGGTTGACTTTCGGGTTGACTTTGGTTTTTCCCGTGTAATCTTCGTAGTTCGGGTCAACCATCTAGGCCGGGCTAAGGGGGTTACATTTGGTGGTATCAGAGCTGAGTTCTCGTGTAAATGGGAATGGTTATGTGGGTGATGTATGCATGAATGCATGATGTGCCTTTTCGAATGAAAGTATGATGTGTGAATTGTAAGTATGTTGCAATTGTGATGTATGCTGTGATGAAGCATGTTAGAGGGACCTATTGCCATATCAAAACTAATGAAATGATTTGTTTTTATTTGGAAATGAGCTTGAGTACTTGAATTTCTTACCTTGCTGAGCCTGATTATGTTTATTGCATTTGTGTTAGTGCATTGTTTAGTGAATGGGACCTCGTAGAGAGACGAGTATTAACACGCGAGCTATGGCTCAAAATGAGAATGAGAACAATGCTGAAAATGTGGTGGATTTACCTCCTCCTCCTGGTGGTGGACCGCCCGGTGGTGGTGGTGCGGGAGGTGATGGAGCTGGTGTTGGTGCTGGGGTCGCTGGACCTGAAGCTGGGCAGGGGCAAGCTGCTCCTGACATGACAGTTTTGATACAAGCTATTGCTGGAGCCTTTCAGGCAGCAGTAGCTAGAGCTCATGGAGCTGGGCATCAAGGTGATGCTAATGCGAGACTACCTTTGGAACGTTTGCGCAGTCTGGGAGGGACCGAGTTCAGAGGTTTGTCTGCTGAGGGTTCCGAATCTTGGTTAGAAAGTACCAAGAGGATATTGGGACAGATGAACTGCAATGATGTGCAGAAGCTAGGATGTGTGGTATCGCTATTGCATGATGATGCGTATACCTGGTGGATGACCACTGTCTCCGGAATGGAGGAAGCTGATGTAACTTGGACGTTCTTTCTGAACGCGTTCAAGCGGAAGTATCTGGGTGTGTGATACCTGGATGAAAAGAAAAGAGAGTTCATGTCTCTTACCCAAGGGAGCATGACGATGGCTGAGTACGAGATCCAGTTTGTTCGTCTTAGTCAATACGCACATGAGCTTATTCCTGATGAGCGGGAAAGGTGTGAACGTTTCCGGTATGGTTTGGTGACGAATGTAAAGACCTTTATGCTTGCCGTTGAGTACACTGATTTTGATGTGCTGGTTAGTAGAGCGAAGGACATTGAGCTGAATCTGGGTTTGTTCTCTAGGAGTGCTGGTTCTAGCGCGGGCAAGAGAGCGGCTGAGTATAGTTCCGGTGGTGGACGAAACAAGAGAGGACGAGATAGAAGGTATCAGTCTTCTGCTAGGCGTGGTGGTGGAGGGCCTGGTGCGCCTGTTCAGAGAGACAGGGCGAGAGCTGATCAGAACACATGCTGGGCGTGTGGATCACGTGGTCACTTGAGGCATGATTATCCTCGGGCGGCGAGAGAGGTGCAAGCTCCTGTTGTAGTGACTGGTAATTTGTGCTGGAATTGTGGTTCGGTGGACCACATGAGGAGGGAGTGTCCTCTGTTGGCCGGTGGTGGTCAGGGACGTGCTCCTAGTGTTGTTGCACCACAGAGGGGTCGTGGGCGCGGCCGTGGTAACTTCCAGCGCAGAGATGATGGTGGAAGGAATGTGGCACATGTGGTGGTTGTCCAACCTGGGGGTGGTGGCCAAGCTCGAGTGTATGCTCAGCGAGAAGGGAGGAATGACACGGATGTGATCGCAGGTACCTTCACTTTGCAATCCTTGTCATTACTTTCCTTGATTGATTCTGGATCTACACATTCATACATATTGCGTGAACATGTTCAATTGCTTGGTTTACCTGTTGAGTCTTTGGATGTTGGTATGCGTGTAACTAGTTCCTTTGGTGAGACCGTTGTGACACAGAAGTTATATAGAAGATATCCTCTGGTTGTGCAAAACCATGTTTTTCATATTGATCTTATGGAATTGCCTTTCTATGGTTTTGATGTAATCCTTGGTGTGGATTGGCTTGTTGAACATCGAGCTGTGGTTGATTTTGAGAACAAGCGAGTTTCGTTGAAACTTGCGGATGATTATGAGGTGGTGGTGGTTGGTGAGAATGTGAAGTTTCTTGCCAATGTGGTGTCTACATTGGAAGCAAGCCGAATGCTGAGGCAAGGTTGTGAAGCCTACCTAGCCTTTGTAATGAATCCTAGCTCTAAGGAGTTGCGAGTGCAAGATATCAGGACGGTGCGAGAGTTTCCTTGTGTGTTTCCGGAGGAGTTACCTGGATTGCCTCCTAATCGTGAAGTGGAGTTTGGAATTGAGCTGTATGAAAACACAACCCCAGTGTCCATTACTCCTTATCGAATGGCACCTAAAGAGTAGAAGGAGCTGAAGACGCAACTTCAGGAGTTGCTTGATCGTGGTTTCATTCGGCCGAGTGTGTCACCTTGGGGTGCACCGGTCTTGTTTGTGAAGAAAAAGGATGGCACAATGATAATGTGCATCGACTACCGTCAGCTGAACAAGTTGACTATCAAGAATCAGTATCCATTGCCGAGTATTGATGATCTTTTTTATCAATTTCGGGGAGCGGCTGTGTTCTCTAAAATTGACTTAAGGTCAGGATATTACCAGTTGAAGGTGAAGGATGTGGATGTGCCAATGACAACCTTCAGAACGAGATATGGGCATTATGAGTTCCTTGTGATGCCGTTTGGTTTGACGAATGCTCCTGCAGCTTTTATGGACATGATGAATAGAGTGTTCCATTAATATTTGGACAAGTTTGTTGTGGTGTTCATTGATGATATCCTCGTGTACTCTCGTACTAAGGAGGAGCATGAGGGGCATTTGAGGATTGTGTTGCAGGCTTTGTTGGAGAATCAACTTTATGCTAAGTTAAGCAAGTGCGAGTTCTGGCTCAGGGAAGTGGTGTTCCTTGGTCATGTGGTTTCTGTTGAGGGGATTCATGTTGATCCTCAGAAGGTGGAGGCAGTGATGAATTGGAAGCCTCCTAAGTCTGTTCATGAAGTCCGTAGTTTCCTTGGTTTGGCGGGATACTATCGGAGGTTCGTGGATGGATTTTCGAAGATTGCTGCACCTTTGACGAAGTTGCTGGAGAAGGATGTTAAGTATGAGTGGACGGAAGCGAGACAACAGGCTTTTGAGAAGCTAAAGGCAGCCTTGACGCAAGCTTCTATCTTGGTTCAGCCTGAATCAGGGAAAGAGTTTGTGGTGTACAGTGACGCATCCTACGTTGCTTTGGGGTGTGTGTTGATGCAAGAGGGTAAGGTGGTGGCTTATGCATCGCGCCGGTTGAAGGTGCATGAGCGCAATTATTCTACGCATGACATTGAATTGGCTGCGGTGGTTTTTGCTTTGAAAATTTGGAGACATTACCTGTATGGTGAGAAGTGTACTGTGTACACGGATCACAAAAGTTTGAAGTAACTGATGCCTCATAAAGAGTTGAATCTTAGGCAACGACGTTGGGTGGAGTTGCTTAAAGATTACGATCTGACGATCGAGTACCATCCGGGAAAAGCTAATGTTGTAGCGGATGCCTTGAGTAGGAAGGTAGCAGTGGAGTTGAGAGCTATGTTTGCCAGCCTGAGCATTTCGCGAGATGGCGGTCTTGTGGCTGAATTGCAAGTGAAACCATCCTTGGTTCAGTTGATAAAGGATAAGCAGTTGTTGGATGATTCCTTGGTGCCACATGTTCAGGATATTGTTGAGGATAGGCCATCGGATTTTTGCTTTAATGATGATGGGGTTTTATGTTTTGGGAGTCGGATATTAGTGCCCAATGATGCTGAGTTGAGGCGTGCTATTTTGATTGAAGCTCATATTAGTCCTTTTGCTATGCACCATGGTAGTACTAAGATGTATCGCGATCTTCGAGATGAGTACTATTGGGTGGGTTTAAAGAAAGATGTTGCTGAGTATGTGAGCAAGTGCATGGTTTGTCAGCGAGTTAAGGCTGAGCATCAATTTCCTTCTAGGTTGTTGCAACTGTTGAGGATTCCTGAGTGGAAGTGGGAAAGGATTACCATGGACTTTTTGTCCGGTTTGCCTTTGTCGCCATCGAAGAAGAATTCGGTGTGGGTGATTGTGGATCGCCTTACGAAGTGTGCGCATTTCTTACCTGTGCATATTACGTACACTTTGGACAAGCTTGCGGAGCTGTACATTGCTGAGATTGTGCGGCTGCATGGTGTGCCAAAGTCTATAGTGTCGGATCGAGATCCGAGGTTTACATCGCGTTTTGGGAGTGTTTAAATCAGGCTTTGGGTACACGGTTGAATTTCAGTACTTCTTATCATCCACAGTCGGATGGATAGTCTGAGCGTGTTATCCAAGTGCTAGAGGATATGTTGAGGTGCTGTGTGATTGAGTTTCAAGGATCTTGGGAGAAGCATTTGCCTTTGGTGGAGTTTGCTTATAACAATAGCTACCGAGCGAGTATTCAAATGGCACCCTATGAAGCCTTGTACGGGAGGAAGTGTAGAACTCCTCTTTGTTGGGCTGAAACAGGTCAGAAGTTGGTTTCGATGCCAACTTTGTTGAAAGGAACCACCGAGAAGGTGAAGCTTATTTGTGAGCGATTGAAGGCAGCTTCTGATCGACAGAAGTCTTACGCGGATTCGAAGCGTAAGGAGATTGAGTATGCGGTAGGTGACCGTGTGTTTTTGAAAGTTTCGCCTTGGAAAAAGGTGATGAGGTTTGGCCGAAAGGGTAAGTTGAGCCCTAGGTACATTGGACCATACGGGGTGATTGAGCGTGTGGGTCCTGTTGCGTACAAGTTAAGATTGCCATGAGAGTTGGAAAAGATTCATGATGTGTTTCATGTCTCTATGCTCCGGAGGTATAGATCGGATCCTTCGCATGTTATGCCTGTGGAGGAAGTGGAATTGAATCCAGACTTGACCTATGATGAGGAGCCGGTGGAAATTCTGGATTCAGACAGTAAAGTTCTTCGAGGCAAGACCATTGATTTGGTAAAGGTGTTGTGGAAGCATCGTGGTGTTGAGGAAGCCACGTGGGAACGGAAGGATGACATGAAGAAGCAGTTTCTGTACCTCTTTCCTTCAGGTAAATTTCGAGGACGAAATTTCTTAAGGGGGGAGAGTTGTAACACCCCAATTTTGGGCTTGGAAGTTTAGGGTCTGAACCGGACTAGTCTGATTTTCAGTTCGAATATAAAATGTGGTTTTAGGGAAAGCCTAGTTCGGGTTGCATTAAAAATATGGAAAAATATCTAAAAATCCTCTTTTAATATATATAAGAGAGTGGTGAAATCAATTTTACAAAAATAAGGTTTGGAAGTGTGACATTTCGAATTAGTGACTAAAATGTAATTTTTGAAAAGTTCAGTGGTGATTGTTTTGTAAGGATTGAAACTTTGAATCTTTAAGGAGCTAATTTACCCAAGATTGATTTCTCCAGATTTTTTCTTAGTTTTTAATGATTCATTTAATGTTTAATTAATTAAAAGAAGATTGGAAAAACCAATTTTGAGATTTCATAACTAACTTTCTTGAAAACTTTCTCATCTCATTTTCTCTCAAAATTCTCTAAGCCAAACACATTTCTACAGCAACTTTTCTTTTGATTTTCACACCAAATGATGATATTTCAATCCTCAAATGATTCCCAATCCTTTCTACATCAAATCCTCTTCATTTGCTTATTGAATTTTCAAGGATTTTGGCTCTAATCAAGGAGAAATCTACATTTAGAGGTAAGGATGTCCTTCTCCTCTAAATACTCAGTTCTTTACTGAAATTCCCAAGTTCTCAATCCTTAAATTAAGTTTAATTAAAGGTTTTAATGTTGTGATCTTGATTTTTGGCTTAAAACTCAAGTTTTCGATTAAATCTTAAAGAAATCCGTGGTGATTGTTTGGGCTCTGTTTTGAGATGATTTTTTAATGTATTTTGGATGTTTAATGACGTGTAATTGAGGTTTAATCAATGCAATCCCGAATAGGTTGATTTTCCTAAGTTTTTGCTTATGAAAATGGTGGTTTTTGGGGTGATCTTGGTGTTCTGTTATAGCTGGAGGTATAAGGACGAGTTTAGGTTCTTTTTAGATGGTAATTGATGTCTAAGAATGTTTAGAAGTGATGGATCTTGGCTGGGTAATGTTGTGGAAGTGTTTGCATGTGATTTCAGTTGTGTTTGGTAGCCGAAATGTGAGATTTGGTGAGAGCAGCGAGTTTAGGTGTAATGGCTGAAGATTTTAATGCATGATGATGCATTAATCCTCTGCATTGATGTGTTTAAAACAGGGGAGACATCCTCGGATCCTGGCGGTGTTGATCCAGAGGCTTGAACGGCGTTTCGGCAAGCTTTCGAAACGGAATTGGTGAGTGGAGTTGGATTTCCAGCTTTGTATCGAATAATTGAAGGTTTGGGAGCTTAGTTTAAGTCTAATCAACTTAACTAAGCTCAAGAGTAAGTTCTCGGAAAAACTCTCTTGGATGAGCCATGGTTTGGTTCGATGCATTTGTTGATAATTGCATGTTTAAATTCTATTTTTGAAAGCATGTTTAGCATGATTAATGCTGGTTATGTAAGCCATTTGTTGAAGGATGCTCAAGGTAAGAGATCCTTGGTTTGATTTGATAAAACGTGGATTGATTCATAGTGATGCATGTTGTAAATGGCATTGACTTGGATGCTTTAAAACAGTGAATTATTGATGATAATTGATGTATATTGGCAAGTGATGTGTTGGTTTTAAAGTACATGAATCGGATATAGTTAGCCGGCTATAGGATTGGGTGCACCGTGAATAAAGTCTCCTTGGATGTTGAGGGGTTGTAATTGTACCGTAAACTCCATCCAAGTACACTAACGAGATGTTCAAGTTCACAATGGTGGTTAAAAGTCCATGTGTGGATCTTGTGTCGAGTGTCCCGTGTTCTCGTTAGTGATGTTATACAACTACCAATGAGTGATGTGGAGGGGTTGTGATTGTACCGTTAAACTCCATCACGGGTGTTGAGGGGTTGAGATTGTACCGGTAAACTCCACCTTGTGTGTTTGGTAGTGTGTATGAAGCGTATGGGACAACGCTTGTAATCCGCTTATCCGATTGTGTTTTATGTTGAAAAAGGTTATGGTTTATCACTTGAAAGCCAATATGACATGTTAATGATATTGAAGCATGGGATGCTTGTTGTGAATGCAATGTTGCATGAGTGATGTTGATGTGTGTTAAAAGGCTTATTGGAAAGTGTTTTTATAAGTGCATTATTGTGTTGTTTAATTAGAGCATGCCTCACTAAGCATTTGTGCTTACGCTCTCTCTCTTGAACCAATAATGCAGATAATTGAGGTGTTTGAGGGCAACAAGGAGGCTAAGAATCCAAGGGAAGGACTAAGCTCATGTATGGTGACTATTTCACAACATTATTAGATTTTGATATTTGGCAATGGGAACCTAGGTTGTGTTTTTGGGAGATGTTTATGGACTCCCTAGTTGTGGCATGATGCCTTAAATGTTTTGGATATGTAATTGGCCATTTTGGTGCTTGCTTTGATGATTTGATGAATGTTTGCTTTGGACATTAGGATGCATGCCTATAGTCTCGTGAATTTTCCTATTTGATGCCATGTTCGTGTTTTGTTGATGCAAACATGTACCTAATATGTATGATGACTTGTTGGCATGATTAGGAAGTCATTAGGATGTGTTTGAGTGATTAAATGTATGTTAAACCAGCAAAATCTGCACTTTCTGGGCAGTCCGTATCGGAACGGGCACTAACGTTTCGAAACGGGGGCCTGTAATGGCCTTCGTGTATCGAAACGGATAGGGCCGTTCCGAAACACTTTTGCCACTGCCAAGCCCTGTTTCGATACTGGTCTCGAAACGAACCCGCGTTTTGGAACGGTCAACCCCGTTCCGAAACACTTGACCGTTGGGCACTGATTTGAATGGTTTATGGTTTGCAAGCTTTACGTTTTAGTCCTGAATTTTGTATATGCAATTGCTTGAGTTTGAGATGTCCGTTTAAGGTGAAATTTGTCAGGGAAGCATGTAATATGATTAATTTGATATTGGTAAACTTAAAATCGGTTAAGTCCTTCATCTTTCTAGAATTTACATTTTGGTCCTTAACTTTGTATGTTGTGAAATTGAGTCCCTTATTGCTTTCCGATCGCTGTGATTTCCAAGTATGCAATTCTTGAGAGTACGCTTAGGGTTAATGAGCATCTAGATAAGATTAAAGAAAAAAAAAGGGTCGTTAATCAAGGTTGACTTTTGGGTTGACTTTGGTTTTCCCCGTGTAATCTTCTTAGTTCGGGTAAACCGTCTAGGCCGGGCTAAGGGGGTTACAGAGGTCCTATAATGGACCTACAAATCAATATGTCGGTTGAAAGATAGAAGAGAATTTGGAAGTACTAATAGGAAAGGGAATGCGAGTTTGCTTAGCCAAGGGACATACAATACAATCAAGAATGCGATTACCAGTAATGCAATCAGAAATATCAAGGATTTTATTCATCTTAGCAAAGGAAGTATGCCCTAATATAGCATGCCACAATACAATAGAAGGTTGAGCAATAGAAGTGGAACAAATAGAAACAAACTTAGAAGAAGTATCTGGAGAAGAGAAACAAGAAGACATGCAATGAGATGAAGCAAAAAAAAATATCTCTATGCTTCCTACCAATCCCCTAAATCTGCCCATTTGAGAGACCATGCATAATGAAAAAATTAGGAAAAAAAGAAAGACCACAATTGAAAGCAAAGGTTAATTTTGACATGGATAACAAATTGTGAGTAAACTTAGGAACAAATAAGACATTATAGACAATAAGAAATGAATTAAGGGCAATAGAACCAGTGTGGGTTATAGAGGCCTTTTTACCATTTAGGAGAGAAATGGACCTAGGCAAAGCACATGGAACATAATTAAGCAAATGATGAAATTCAAAAGTAACATGGTCTGTAGCACCCATGTCAAGAATCCAGAAATCAAAAAACAACAACATTAAAGCAGGATGAAGATATACCTGCAAACGATGCCATATTTACCATCAGTGAAGCAGATTGATTCAATAGTTAAAGAATCTGATTGTACTAGGACTAAGTGAACATCGACACAAAGGGAGAAGCAAAAGAAACCGATGGAAGAACATCATAAGCAACAGAGCTAGAGGAATCAACAACAACATTCAAAGCTAGTTGTGGTTCCTTTTGCTTGGCGAAACGAAAGTCAGAAGGAAAACCATTTAAATGGTAACACTGTTCACGTTTATGCCCATGAACCTTACAGTGAGAACAAACGCCATTAAAATGGCGACGGCTAAAACCAAAAGAAGAAGAACCAGCAGATGAATAAAAGGCAGTAGAATCCAAGGAAGAACATAGAAAATGATTGAGAACGTCGAGATTCCTCCTGAATCAACATCGAATAAGCTTGGTTGACGGTCATCAATGGCTTCATGAGGAGAATCTGACTACGAATGGAAGCATATGTCATTGAGTCCCATTAAAAACTGAAAAAGGCGTTGTTGTAAGGAATGTTTAACAACTTCATGAGATTGTTCACTCACAAGATGGAAGAGGAACCAACACACTAAACTTGTCAAGTTGTCCCAAAACAACTTCAATCAAGTATGATAAATAGAAATTGAATAATCACCTTGAGTGATTGAATAGATTTCACGATGAAGAAAGTAGATCCGAGCACCGTCAACCTTGTCGAAGCGCTCATTCAGATCAACCCAAATAGACGCCGCACTAGAAGCAAATACGATGCCGGCCGAGAGATCCTGATTAACGGTGTTAAGGATCCATGAGAGGATGAGAGCATTGCAGCGATCCCATTGATAACGAAGGTTTTGCGGTTGAGATTCCCATTTACAGTCACCGCCGATAAAGTCGAGTTTATTTTTCGCAAGAAGAGAGATTCACATCGATCTACTCTAGAGACTGTAGTTTTCAACACCGGAGAGCTGATGAGATACAAGAAGCATCCCCGACATGTCAGACGGATGGAGATACAACAGATGACTGGAATCTAAAGACGGAGTTTCCATGGCGGCGAATCGCAAAAAACCAAAGGGAAAAGAAAACAAAAGAAAATCAGACTAGTTTGGGAGAAAACCCTAGTGGAACGAAAATGAGGAATTTGGGTTAGGAGAGAGGCCCAAAAGACCCATCTAATACCATGTTGATTGTTGAGTGTGTAAAAGTTCTATTATTTACCCTATATTTAACCCATATTTCTGCTGCATTCAAGCATAATTCATTGCATTTAGGTTAGATTTCAGTTATACATCACAAATATATTAAATGGCACAGTTTCTACTGAAATTGGTTGTTTTTGCAGGTTGCTGTAGTAGCAGATGGAGAAGCAGGCGATGTGCAGTGATATAGCAGAGCTGGAACTGGATGAGCAGACGAGGAGGACGATGCTGCCATGGCCGCTGCCGTGGCAGCCAAGGACGACAACAATATTGATGAGAAGAAGCAATATGGGCCTCGACAGAAAGAGAAAATTATGCCGGTCTATCGTGGATCACCCTTATATTTTTCCAAGCCCTAGATCAGAATGAAGGCCAAGCCCAAAGTTCAAGGAAGAAACTCCAAGCAAGAAGGAAGGACGAATTAAAGACTTATGCTCTGAAGATTTAGTCTTTAATAAAGTTGTACTTTAATTTAAACTTGTATTCTTGCCATATTAGAAAACTTGAACCCAAGGCCTATATAAAGGCATGTAATTTGACCTAGGAAGGGACATCATCCATCTCTAGCCTTCTTTCCAAAACCCTAGCCGTTCCCCCTTCTCAACATGTTCTAAATTCCCCCTAGGGCCACGGGTTGATTTGTAAAGTAGTTGCAAGGATTGCTTTTGTTTTAGGAATTTTCTGTTCAATAAAATAAACTTCAAGTTCGCTTATTCTGGTTGTTAACATCTTGCAAGAGTATCGGGAGAGCATTGTGAGGTTATCTATTTACTTAATATCGGGAGAGTTAAGTATACAAAAGGAATAAGTGTGGGTTCTCTACTTTATAGTTGAACTATCTCGGACCTAGGGATAGGACGAGGTTAAGTGGCTAAGGAAGAATTCAACAACATCGGTGCTCATCCTTCGATTCACGCCGGGAGGTATCATCAGAGACGTGTTCATCGACAGACTTGGACCTAGGGATAGGCCAAGGCACAACAGGGATTCTTGTCAAGCTTGAAGTACAGAGTTATGTGATCGCTACCGCGACTAACAACAGACCGCTGCCGCGACGGGTGCTGCCACGATAGGGACAACGACAGAACATATATTCCTAAACATAGAAACACCTACACTACTGAGCAATTCAATACCAGCCCATTCTCTCTATCTTGATTACTTTAATTTTATATTACTGTTTTCTTTATTATTTTCGTGACAACAACTTAAACTATTCTTTTACCTTCGTGCAGTAATTCAAGGTGAAGCTATTAGCCCAGTCCCTGTGGAGACGATATCCGATACTTCCGTATCATTTTACTACTTGCGTCGTGTACACTTGCACTACATTGCGATAGACACTTTTACACGCAACAAGTTTTTGGCGCCGTTGCCGGGGACTGGCAACATAACTTTACCCTACCTTTTACTGCATTCTTTTTATTTTCTGTTTTATTTTGTATTGTTCAACCTGTGCTTTTCACAAGGTCTCTTGTTTATGCGCAGATCGAGATGAGGAAAGGAACCTGAGTATCCATTAGATCCTGAAATCGAACGTTCGTGCAATCTTAGGAACCGACTTCGCCACGTACTAGCCAGAAACGAATACCTTGAAGAACAGTTAGAGGCCATGAACAACCAAAGGAATCCCCAGGATAATAACAATCATGTCGGAGATGGAGGGAACGATCCACCTGCCGACCCTCCTGCCGCTGCCGCACGCCGGTCATGCCGAGACTACATGCTCAATGATCATGTAGAACTAGAGAAAACCCTGCCAGACATAGATGTTGACAACTTTGAGCTGAAACCTGTTATGTTCCGCATGATCAACAACGCTGGCCAATTTAGTGGTGCTGCTACAGAGGATGCTAGGGAACATCTGAAAACATTCCAGGAAATCTGTGGTTCGTTTAGACTACCAGGAGTTAATCCGGAGATATTGAGGCTTCGATTATTTTCTCATTCATTGAGGGACAGGGCATAGACTTGGTGGAATAAACTAACGCCGGGTTCAATTCGAACTTGGGTAGATTTAACTCGTGAATTTTTGTCTCATTTTAATCCTTCACACTTATCTGAGCGATTACGTAACGAAATTGCTACTTTTCAACAGGAAGATGACGAGCCAATGCACGAGGCCTGGGAAAAATTTACCACTCTTCTAAGGAACTGCCCGATGCATGGATTCCCCGTTTGGAACTAGGTAACAAAATTCTATAATGCTGCCAATCTACAAACTCGTATTAGAATTGATTCAGCAACAAACGAATTACTGCTGGACAAAGACCCAGATGAGGCAATGACAATATTGAAAAATCTGGCGAAGAATAAGGAACAGTTTCCTACAGCAAGAAGAGGGGGTAAACGAGTTCTAGCTGTAAAAGATTATGAGGCCGACAGCTCATTAAAATCATAGGTGGCATATCTCACTAAGGCAATGAAAAAGCTCTTGAAAGAAGACTCACAGCCTATCTACTTTGCGGAAGAGGTATGCGAAACTTGTGAAGGAAATCACACTCCGGAGGAATGTCCATTACAGTTAGAAGAAGGGATGTATGTTGGGAACTAAAATAAGCAGAATTATAACTCCAACAACTACAATCCCAACTGGAGAAAGGATCTCAAGTTCTTTTGGAGCAATCCTAATAATGCCCTAAATCCTCAAGCACAAAATAACCAGAACCAGGGAGGACCTAGATTTCTGACTCGGCAGCAACCGCAGCAGCAACAACCACCAGCTGCCACAAATAGTATACTGGAACAGACTCTGGCTACGTTTATGTCTCAAACAGGAACCTATATTGAGAACATGAATCACTTTGTCAAGAAGACGAAAACATTCATTGATAAAATAGAGATGCAGATGACCAATCATGAATCTACTCTAAAATCATTGGAGACACAAATGGGTCAGGTTTCCCAACATATTAAATCGAGGCAGAATGGAGGATTTCCTAGCGATACTGGAAACGCTAGACAACCCACACATGAGCAGTGTAAAGCTATCACTACTAGGAGTGGGAAGAAACTACCAGGGTCTGAGAAGGAAACTGAATCAGTTAAGAAACCAGCCTTGGAGTCGACTGTCGCGGAAGCTGCCCCGACAGGTAACAAACAGCCTGCTGCCGATACGCTTGTCGCGACAGCATAAGGGACAGAGGAGAAAGATGATGAACCTAAACCTCCTCAGATCCGTATGCAGTGGGAAGGACGCATTGCTGACTATCGTCCCCCACCTCCTTTTCCTCAACGGTTACATAAATTGAAACAGGAATCACAGCTTAAAAAGATTTATGATATTTTTAAGCAGGTTCATATCAACATTCCGCTGTTAGATGTCGTTAGGGAGATGCCCGGTTATGCCAAATTTCTCAAGGATGCCATGTCAAAGAAATCTAGAATTGGAGAATTTGAAACGGTTAAGATGACAGAAGGATGCATGAGTATTCTGCACAAGCATCCACCCCAGAAGAAGAAGGATCTTGGGAGCTTCATCATACCATGCGTAATCGGAGACAAATTTGTGGGTAAGGCACTTTGTGATCTTGGTGCTAATATAAATTTAATGCCCAAATCTGTTTTTCAAAAATTAGGTATTGGAAAAGCTCGGCCCACAACAGTAATTCTACAGCTGGCAGACCGCTCTTACGTTCATCTAGAAGGAAAATTTGAAGATATTCTGGTAAGGGTGGATAAGTTTATTTTTCCTGCTGACTTTCTTGTCTTAGATTTTGAAGCAGATGAAAACGCACCAATCATCCTGGGGTGACCCTTCTTAGCCACGGGAAGATCACTGATTGATGTGGAAAAAACAGAACTCACCATGAGAGTAAACGATCAAGAAATCAAGTTGAATGTTCTCCAAGCAATAAAGCATGCTGATGCAGAAGAAGAATGCAAGGTTATCACTGAAGTTACCCTTAACCAACCCTACATCAGGTCGGGCTGCCACGACATAAAAATTGGTCACTGCCTCGGCAGCCACTTAGAAGCCTGTCATGACAGCACCGACGACAGCAGCTTCTCAGAATGTGATACATCTAATACTGAAGATCATGAGGAGGTAAATTGGATAGGCAATCGTCCAGGTAAGTTGTTCGAGCCCTTAAACTATACCTCGGATAACCATGTAATTCAAAAGCCATCAACTGTTGAGCCCCCTATTATAGATCTTAAGCCCTTACCAGGGCAGCTAAAATATGTTTTCCTTGGTTTAAATGATACGTTGCCCGTAATCATCTCTTCCAAGTTGATGCAGGAACAGGAACAACAGTTAATAGGGATGCTGCAGCAGCACAAGAAGGTTATTGGATGGACGATAGCCGATATCCAAGGCATCAGTCCGGCATTATGCATGCATAAAATTCTTTTAGAGGATGATCATAAGCTGACCATTGATGCACAAAGACGTCTGAACCATGCTATGCAAGAAGTAGTGCGTAAAGAGATAATCAAATGGCTAGATGCTGGAATAATCTACGCCATCTCGGATAGCAAATGGGTGAGCCCAGTGCAGTGCGTTCCCAAGAAATGAGGAATGACTATGATAATCAATGAAGAAAACGAGCTAATCCCAACCAGGACCGTGACCGGTTGGAGGGTTTGTATGGACTATCGGAAGCTTACCAAAGCTACCCGGAAGGACCACTTTCCTTTACCCTTTATTGATCAAATGCTCGATAGATTAGCGGGTAAACCTTACTATTGTTTTCTTGATGGTTACTCAGGTTACAATCAAATAGCCATCGCACCGGAAGATCAAGAAAAGACGACGTTCACATGCCCTTACGGAACTTATGCTTTTCAGAGAATGCCATTCGGACTTTGTAATGCACCAACGACCTTTCAGAGGTGCATGATGGCAATATTCTCCGATATGGTGGAGGATTTCCTAGAAATATTTATGGATGATTTTTCAGTCTTTGGAGACAGCTTTGAAAGCTGCCTAGGCAACCTACAGAAGGTGCTCGAGAGATGTGAAAAAGCAAACTTAGTATTGAACTGGGAAAAGTGTCACTTCATAGTGGATGAAGGGATAGTCCTTGGCCATAAAATTAGCTGTCGTGGCATAGAAGTCGACAGAGCTAAAATAGAAGTAATCGAAAAGCTGCCGCCACCCACCACAGTCAAGGGAATCAGAAGTTTCTTAGGACATGCTGGTTTTTATCGGAGGTTCATCACGGACTTCTCAAAGACCACCAAACCCCTATGCCATCTTCTGGAGCAGAACCGTCCCTTCGAATTTAACGCTGAATGTACTAAGGCATTCAAGGTTCTGAAAGAAAAGCTGGTAACAGCCCCAATAGTACATCCACTAGATTGGACAATGCCGTTTGAGATCATGTGTGATGCCAGTGACTATGCTGTTGGGGCAGCACTTGGGCAGAGGAAAGACAAACTTTTTCATGTCATATACTACGCCAGCAAAACACTGAATGACGCCCAAGTGAACTACACCACCACAGAGAATGAACTATTAGCTGTGGTATTCTCCATTGACAAGTTCCGTTCTTATATACTTGGAACGAAGGTCATAGTCCACACATACCACTCTGCATTGAAGTATCTATTCACCAAAAAGGATGCAAAGCCTCGACTGATACGTTGGATTCTGCTACTGCAAGAGTTCGACCTTGAAATCAAGGACAAAAAGGGGACAGAGAATTAAGTTGCAGATCACTTGTCAAGGTTGGAGAAGGGAAAGAGTCTACCGACAGACGAGACAAACATACTGGAGACCTTCCCTGATGAGCAGTTGTTTGCTGCTACAATCACTGCCGCGACAGTCATGGCGGCAGGTAAGTTTTCTGAACTCCCCTAGTATGCTGATTTTGTTAATTTCTTAGTTAGCGAAATAACTCCTCCTGACCTTAATTATCAAGCTAGGAAGAGGTTCCAAAATGATGTTAAGCATTGATATTGGGATGAACCTCTTCTTTTCAAAATTTGTACAGATCAGCTTATAAGGAGATGTGTACCACAAGATGAACAGGAAGATATACTTCATCACTGTCATGCTTCCCAATATGGAGAACATTTGAGAGGTAACAAAACTGCTGCCAAGGTTTTGCAGTCGGGATTCTATTGGTTGTCACTGTACAAAGATGCTCAAATATTCTACAAGAACTGTGACAAGTGTCAACGGACTGGAAACATCTCAAAGAGACACGAGATGCCGCTGCAAAATATTCTTGAAGTCGAGATCTTCGACGTTTGGGTGATAGATTTTATGGGACCATTCCAATCTTCATGTGGAAACTTATATATCCTCCTGGTAGCGGACTACGTATCCAAGTGGGTTGAAGCGATCGCCACTCAGAAAAATGATGCCAAGATGATTCAAAGGTTTTTGCATAAAAACATTTTTTCCAGATTCGGCATCCCTAAGGCGATCATCAGTGATGAAGGGAGGCATTTTGACAATAGGGTTATAGATGCTGCCTTGAAAAAGTATGGTGTCAAACATCGGATTGCAATAGCATACCACCCTCAGACCAATGGACAGACTGAAATATCCAACAGAGAGGTCAAGAACATTCTTGAAAAGATGGTTAAGCCAACTCGGAAGGACTGGTCTCTACACCTCAATGATGCATTATGGGCATACAGGACAACGTTTAAAACTCTATTGGGAATGTCCCCTTATCGGCTGATTTACGGGAAAACATGCCATTTACCTGTCGAAATTAAGCACAGAGCATACTGGGTTATCAAGGCAGTTAATATGGACTTGGAAAAAGCAGGGCAGGAAAGGCTACTTTATCTGAACGAAATTGAAGAAATTCGAACAATGGCCTATGACAACGCAAGAATTTACAAGGACAAGACCAAGAAGTGGCATGACAAGAAGTTGCTGCCACGACAGTTCTGCCCAGGGCAGCTTGTGTTGCTATTTAACTCTAGGTTGAAACTCTTCCCAGGGAAGCTGAAATCTAGATGGCCTTGCCCATTCCAAGTGGTGCAGGTTTTTCCCCATGGTGCCATCACGATCAAATCTTTAAAAGACGGGCACCAATTCAAAGTTAATGGACAGCGTTTGAAGCATTATCAGGGGACTGAAGCCCCAAGAATGCAGAAAGTGGTTACCTTAAGAGATGCCCCACTTGGCATCCCTAATTTAACCTAAATTTTATTTTTAATTATTTTTATTATTTATTATTTATATATTAGGAAATTAGAATTATTTTATTCTTAGGAAATAGCGTCTTTATTTTTATTGTTTTTTAGGAAATAAAGGAGACAAGAAGAAAAGGAGAAGTGAATACAACCCACCATCTTTCCATCAGACCAAAAAGCCCAACTTTGGAGCCTGTCGTTACAGCTGTCGCGACAGACGCGGAAAATACAACATGTCGACACGATGTCGCGGTAGACACACAAACGCGTAACAGACGCGCAGTAGACACGGAAACGCGTGACAGGCGCGTCAGAAACCGCGTAACAGCTGGCCCCGTTATTCGCGCCTGCCGTTACAGCTCCAACGGGCAGCAAACTCTTCCCTATATAAACCCCGTTTACTATTCATTTTTTCACTCACTTCTACTCTTCTTACTTGTATTCTCTAAAATTTTTACTTGCTTTTAGTTTTTTTCTTACACAATCCTTGCAACCATGTCTTCTAGAAACACCTGCAGAAGTGCTGCTTCAGGCTCTGCCCCGGCAGCATCAACCCCACGATCCTTCCAGATTCGTGACATGTGGGAGGAGAAGGGCTTTATCTACACTTCCAAGGAGGGGAACCTGGGACTGCAGCTAGGGCTGTAAACGAACCGAACGTTCAGCGAACCGTTTGGTGGGAAGTTCGTTTATTTATTAAACGAACGAACATGAACAATATTTTTTGTTCGTCTAATTAAATGAACGAACACGAACAAAATGCTTGTTCGTTCATTTATGTTCGTGAATGTTCGGTAATCCGTTCGTTTATGCTCGTTCATTTATGTTCGTTCGTTTATGTTCATTTATGTTCGTTCGTTTATGTTCATTTATATTCGTTCGTTTATGTTCGTTCAATGTTCGTTTATGTTCATTTAAATTTATTTACATATGTCTAGGGGTGTTCATTATTCGGTTAAGCTTAACTTACCGACCGAACCAAAACAAAATTGGTTAATCTATTAGATAATTTTAGGTTTCGACTAATAATTAAGAATTATTTCAAATTTTAATTATTGATTAATTCGGTTTAAAAATCGGTTAATTAACTAAATTAATCGAACTAACCAAAAATATTAAATATTTAACAAATTATATATGTTCGTTCATGTTCGTTTATGTTTGTTTGTGTTCTTTAGTGTTCGTTTATGTTCGTTTGTGTTCTTTAGTGTTCGTTTATGTTCGTTTACCATTTAAACGAACGAACATGAACGAACACGAACAAGCTACATTCCTTAATGAACGAACATGAACAAGAAATTTTGTGTTCGTTTATGTTCGTGTTCGTTCATTTGTTCGGTTAAAGTTCAACTCACCTCGGAGGCCAAACTGTGGAACGCCTTCATCAAAAAGTGAATCATGCCATCCTCGCACAATACAACCGTAGACCAACCCAGGTTAGCCCTCATTCATTCTATTCTACATGAGAGGCCAATTAATGTTGGCAGCTACATCCGGGAGAGTATATTGGAACGTGCACACCGGCTGACAGGACCACTCTTTTTCCCCTATCTCATCACCGCCCTCTACCGCGGCCATCATGTACTAGAAGCTGCCACTGATCTACGAGTCCAAGGGAAGGGCTAGACTGAGTGAAATATACTCAGCTTGATGGAACTCACTGCTGCCACCCCGTTGTCGTCTTTCAACCCCACTGCTACAGCAGCAGAGACGACAGAACCAACCGACACCGAGCCTGCTGCCACAGAACACAGGCAGCCTACAGCAGCAGCACCTCCGGCCGACACCTCCTCCCAGATCCTTGCTGCCATACAAAAGATGGAGGAACAACAACTCGGCCTCATGAGCTTCATCAGGGATTTCACCACAGCCACGGTACAATTTATTCAATCCTCTCTTAATTTCCCTGATGCTGTATTTCCTGCCTTCCCCAACCAATATTTTGCTGCCCCCACTACTGCCCATACCCCTACACCTGCTGCCACGCCCAAGATTCCTTTTGCAGCATCCACATCGACCCCTGCCACAACAGCTAGAGGTAGCAACCGTGCAACCGAAACCTCTGCCCGAGGAACCAAGAGAAGGATGCCTTGAGAAGAACTAGATGCCTACATAGCAGGATTCTCCTCTTCCTCGATTTGGGAGGAATCCGACGACGAACCCTCTGTCAAGAGGAATTTGTCCAAGGAGTTCACACCAGTGAAGCGGCAGAAAACGGTGGCAGACAAGAACAAGAAAGATAGCGGCAGCGGCAGCAGCAGCTACATCAGTAGCAGCAGCAGCAGCTCCGAGGTTTAGGTAGTGGAGAAACCTCCTCACATCTCCCCGACCCGTATTCAACCTCCAAGGGAGGCCAAAACGAAGAATACATATGCCTCTCCCATCCGCCAGCCAACCAAGAAGGCCCCTGTCCACCGACAGATCCGACTGAGCAGCAGCAGGGACGACAACACCTAAAATTTAAGTTCTTATCTTATTTTGCTGTCTGCCCTCTTTATATATTTTGTGATGTACTTTTTATTTTATTTTTACTGTCATTTGCATTGAGGGCAATGGAACCCTTCAGTTTGGGGGTGGCATCCCTCCATTAATGGAGTCTTATTTAGTTTAAAATTTGTGTCTTTTACTTAGTTTATTTTCGCTTAATATATATATATATATATATGAAAATTTTGGCTTAAGTCTTTGAACTGAACTTACCTGCCGTGACAGCTTTGTCGTGGCAGTGCCTTTAGGATAGTTTTAGGAGCAGTTTAGAGCCTTACTATAGTTCTGAAACTTAAACATTATTTGTGACTGTTATCTTGCCTAGAACTCTACTAGTAAACTAGAATAGGAAGCTTAGCAGTTGAATAGCCCCTAGAGGTGCCTAACACTGGCTCTAGGAAAAGAAGTTAAGAAAAATAGACTCAATACACCTAGAGGTGCCCGAAACCGGCTCTAGGAAGTTAGCTAGAGGTGCCCGAAACCGGCTCTAGGAAGTTAGCTAGAGGTGCCCGAAACCGGCTCTAGTCAAACTTAAGCTTGAGAAAATAAAATCGAGTCTGAATAAAAACTAAAGGAGCCTAAGAATTGCCTCCAAAAAGATGAACTTTGGCATAAAAATTCAAGTTAGAAGCTAAAATATTCTAGTGAAACTAAGGGAGTCTTGGCATATAATTGTTCACAAGCATGCACACACTGCACAAGGATTATAGCAAGGTTCCGGATGAATCCTAAATTATCCGACAAGGTGTTGCTCACAATAGGGAATGAATGGTGGGTAAGGGAAAGTTCACTGTTTTAAGCCAAACAAAAATATTTTATTTAGGTCTGAATTGCTTGAGGGCAAGCAAAAACTTGAGTTTGGGGGTGTGTTGAGTGTGTAAAAGTTCTATTATTTACCCCCTATTTAACCCATATTTCTGCTGCATTCAAGCATAATTCATTGCATTTAGGTTAGATTTCAGTTATACATCACAAATATATTAAATGGCACAGTTTCTACTGAAATTGGTTGTTTTTGCAGGTTGCTGCAGTAGCAGATGGAGAAGCAGGCGTTGGGCAGTGATACAACAGAGCTGGAACTGGATGAGCAGACGAGGAGGACGATGCTGCCATGGCCGCTGCCGTGGCAGCCAAGGACGACAACAATATTGAGGAGAATAAGCAAAATGGGCCTCGACAGAAAGAGAAAATTATGTCGGTCTGTCGTGGATCACCCTTATATTTTTCCAAGCCCTAGATCAGAATGAAGGCCAAGCCCAAAGTTCAAGGAAGAAATTCCAAGCAAGAAGGAATGACGAATTAAAGACTTATGCTCTGAAGATTTAGTCTTTAATAGAGTTGTACTTTAATTTAAACTTGTATTCTTGCCATATTAGAAAACTTGAACCCAAGGCCCATATAAAGGCATGTAATTCGACCTAGGAAGGGACATCATCCATCTCTAGCCTTCTTCCCAAAACCCTAGCCGTTCCCCCTTCTCAACATGTTCTAAATTCCCCATAGGGCCACGAGTTGATTTGTAAAGTAGTTGCAAGGATTGCTTTTGTTTTAGGAATTTTCTGTTCAATAAAATAAACTTCAAGTTCGCTTATTCTGGTTGTTAAGATCTTGCAAGAGTATAGGGAGAGCATTGTGAGGTTATCTATTTACTTAATATCGGGAGAGTTAAGTATACGAAAGGAATAAGTGCGGGTTCTCTAGTTTATAGTTGAACTATCTCGGACCTAGGGATAGGATGAGGTTAAGTGGCTAAGGAATTATTCAACAACATCGGTGTTCATCCTTCGATTCACACCGGGAGGTATCATCAGAGACGTGTTCATCGACAGACTTGGACCTAGGGATAGGCCAAGGCACAACAGGATTCTTGCCAAGCTTGAAGTACAGAGTTGTGTGATTGCTGTCGCGACTAACAACAGACCGCTGCTGCGATAGGGAGGACGACAGAACATATATTCCTAAACTTAGCAACACCTACACTACTGAGCAATTCAATACCAGCCCATTCTCTCTATCTTGATTACTTTAATTTTATATTACTGTTTTCTTTATTATTTTCGTGACAACAACTTAAACTATTCTTTTACCTTCGTGCAGTAATTCAAGGTGAAGCTATTAGCCCAGTCCATATGGAGACGATATCTGATACTTTCGTATCACTTTACTACTTGCGTCGTGTACACTTGCACTATATTGCGATAGACACTTTTACACGCAACATTGATTATTGGACTCAGAGTAATGAATAATTCCTCATATCCATTAACATTGATAATGTATTGTTTATATACAAAGAGACGTTAACTAACTCTAGTATAATAACCAGGGATACATTTACATATTTAATAGGGTTAACTACACCACTGACTACCGAACTAATTGGGGATTCATATTTTGACCACCGAACTAACGAACTCGTCAATCAGACCACCGAACTTATAAAATCAACCAATTTTGACCAACGCCGTTAAAAACCTAATGGTGGGGTGACGGAACTGCCATGTGGCAGCTTATGGGAAATTTTTAAAATTACATATTTGATCCATATTATTTACTTATTAAATCAATTTGATCCTAATTTTATTTTAATTAAATAAAATTAATCATCCAATTAGATGATGACACGTGTTATCACTCAATTGGGTTAATTTAACCAAATTTTAATTTATTTTATTTAATATTTAATATATATTTCCCTCTAATTAGGTGGTGACATGTGTCACCACCTGATTAAAGGAAAATTAATAAAGAGTAAAGATTGATGTTATGGAGATCTGAACTTGGAACTAAGTGGAGAAAACCTCACACCTTTTTTTGATTAATAATGGGATACTATGGTAGGCCTCGTTAAAAACCTCTCTAACCAAAATGGAGGAAAAGAGTACCCACCATAGCATTACAGAAAAGCGGGAAAACAACTCGACACAGAACAATCAAATTAATCATCCGGACTAGGTAATTCCTCATGTAGTAAGTCAAACACCGCATCCGGCGGGGCACAATAATATGTCGCTTCATACCCATTCCAAGGACCCAATTTAGCAAGGACATCGGCAACTCGGTTAGCATCCCGAGATACATGACGAATCTCACACGTACTAACCCTCGCTAGTAAGCGATGAATAGAACCCAACAGAGACAACTAACCAACGCCTCCACGCTCCTTTTGCAACAAGCGAACCACCTCAAGACAATCAGATTCAATTATCACCGCCACAACATTACGCTTTAACGCATATATCAATCCCTCATGTATCGCCCAGAGTTCCGCTTCAAGAGCATTACAACAACCTATAAATTTCGAGAAGCCACCAATCCAACTACCCGTAGAGTCGCGGATAACACCCCTACACGATGCTAGACCCTCAATTCGATCGCATGCACCATCCACATTAAGCTTCCAAGTATTACCGGGCGGTGGAATCCAATACTGATAACTTTGCTGGCCCGTTTCCCCCTGTCGCAGCACTGCACGACGACTTGCCAAGGCACGGATTGCCTCTTGCACCAGACGTCGACTTCTCCCTAACACCTCTTCAACACTTGGGGTAACGTTACTAAAGACCAATCTGTTTCTCGCCAACCATAGCTGCCATATAATCGACCCAAATAGCAGACCCCACTGTTCCTCTCTGCTGCATACAACAGCACCAGATTGCAGATTCACGGCAACCCACGCAACCGTTGGACACGTGAAAAACCACCGTTGGCTTGCAGTCGGAATCAACCGCAACCAGAGATCCTTCGCCGTGGGACAATGGCGAAAAACATGGTCGATCGTCTCATCGCTATGTCCGCACGCCAAACATGCTGCCGAATCCGCGAGGTGCCTTTGAACACGTTCACTATTGGTCAATACTCGACCCTTACAAATTAACCACAATAAAAGACGGGTTCGATGAGGCCCCATGAACTGATGTAACTTCTTCCAAATACTACCTCCGTTGCCTTCTATCTCTGCACGTTTCACTACATAGGCCGACTTCACCGAAAAACACAAATTTGCATTCCATCGCCAACCAATCACGTCTGCTGCATCAGTTACATCAGGTGCTCTAATGGCTGCAATTCTATCGACAATATCCATAGGTAACACATGTTGGATTCAACCAAAATCCCACTGCCCCTCGTCTGTTTTCATATCATGCAGTGAGACGAAGTGATGCTGCTGATAACTTGAAATTGCAACAACTCTCTCAAGCAGACCAACATCTCGGATCCAATTGTCGCGCCAAAATTCGATGCACTCCCATTACCAACTCTCCACACTAGCCCCTCTCGTACATCCATCCAAACCGACGACAAGCCCTGCCACAAATGGGAGCAATTTCGCCTAAATAAAGTATCCGGTATGATCTCATTACACTTATACTTAGCGCGAAGAAAACGCACCCAAAGCTGTCCCCGCTTCTCAATTAAATTGAAAGCGATTTTCATTAAAAACGCATCATTTTGCTCCCTCAAACATTTAAAACCCAAATTGCCCAAAGAAGAAGGCTTGCATAATTCCTCCAAATGCACCCTTTTCTTACCGTCATAATGCCCCCAGACAAAGTTACGTATTAATCGCTCAATCTCATCGCACACACCCAGAAAACCTCACACCTTTACCACTAAGCCAAGCTGCTCTTAATGGTATATTTTGCACACTTTCATATACATATCTTATACTTCAGTAAATGTTAGAGAAAAAAAAGTAAAAATGATTGAAATGGGACTCGAACTTAGATCACTTGGGATGTGTATAATCACATAAACGTTCGATTTAATTTAAATCTAAAAAATATTTGATTTAAAAGAAAAGAAATTCGATTTAAAAAGTATTTGAATATTTAATATTTTTAAATTAAATCGAATTCATTTTTAAATAAAATACTTTCAATCGATTCGAATATTAAATCGAATACTTTAAATTAATTCGAATAGTAAATCAAATACTTTAAATTAATTCGATTTTTAAATACTTTAAATCGATTCGAATACTAAATCAAATACTTTAAATCGATTCGAATATTAAATCAAATACTTTAAATTGATTCGAATATTAAATCGAATACTTTTTTATATCAAATACTTTAATTCGATTCGAGTTAAACCGAATACTTTTTTTAAATCGAATACTTTAAATTAATTCATTTTTAAATATTCGAATATTAAATATTTGATTTAAATCGAATACTTTTTAAAATCAAATATCTTTTCTTTTAAATCAAATATTTTTAAATCGAATATTTAGTATTTTAATAAATATTCGATTTAGTTTAAGATTAAAAAATATTCGAATGCTTTAAATCGAATATTTAAAATTTTTAGATTTAAATTAAATCGAACGTTTGTGTGATTATACACATCCCAAGTGATCTAAGTTCGTGTCCCCTTTCAACTAGGGGTGGGAATTGTCGGGTACCCGGTTTTCGGGTACCTCATTAAGCGGCTCGTGTCCCGGCCCATTATATTCGGGTACTCGGGATTTGGGTACCCGTAAAATTCGGGTACCTGGTTCTTATTTTTTTAATTCTAAAATTAAAAAAAAATCACATGTTAAACACAAAAATTTAAAAAAATTAAACTTAAAACTTAAAAGAATATAATACAAACATAGAAAAAAATGTAGAGATTTAAACTTAATTTTAGAGTGAAAATATTAAGAAACATAAAGTAACAATATAATTTTAAATATAATATATATATATATATATATATATTAATTTTTATCGGGTCGGGTCGGGTACCCGGTAAGGGAAAACTTCAGGCCCGTGTTCCGATAAATTTGTCGGGTCGGGTAATTTTTTTCGGGAATTACCCGACATTTTAGGTTCGTGTCGTCGGGTTTTCGGGTCGGGTATTTTTGCCCACCCCTACTTTCAACTATTTTTACTTCTTTTTTCCTAACATTTACTAAAATATAAGATATGTATATGAAAGTGTGCAAAATATATCACTAAGAGTAGCTTGGCTTGGTGGTAAAGGTGTGGGGTTTTTCCCACTTAGTCCCAAATTCAAACCCCGACACGCGTCACTTTAAAATTAAGATCAAGTTGATTTAATAAGTAAATAACATGGACCAAATGTGTAATTTTAAAATTTTCCCGTTAACTGCCATGTGGTAGTTCCGTCACTGCACCGTTAGGTTTTTAACGATGGTGGTCAAAATAGGTTGATTTTATAAGTTCAGTGGTATGATTGATGAGTTCATTAGTTTGGTGGTCAAAATAGGAATCCCCAATTAGTTTGGTGGTCAATGGTGTAGTTAACCCCATTTAATATGTATTAGTTTATCTATGAATTTGTCCCCACTTTTAAACATTTATATTTTGCCCCAACCCCAATCCTGACTCCGTCCCTGCTAACAACCACTAGCAGACTAACCAATAATTACAACAGTAAAACAGAAAACATCTAACTAATATTTACATATTTAATATGTATTAGTTGTATTCATTTATTTTACATCATCTCTATGTAGACAATAATTAATTATCAATTTAAAATATATAATGGTTTTGAGACTATGGATTTAGTTTTTTTTTAATAAAATGCCGCCCATTAGCTTTATTAATAAGATAATAAATAACACAACTTTCAAGGTGATAAGCCTTGAATACTGACCAGTTACGAAAAGACCAAACGTGCAAAAAAAAGAAAACCCAGACAAGGGTTATTCAAACGATAAGAAATACGAAAAAAGAGAGAAACAAGACGGGCGACTATACTTCCGGCGATGAGAGTGAAACAATGAAGGGGAACCGCCACTGGAAGCAAGGGGGAGGAAGCTCTGACGCATGTATTCCAAACCACCCAAAAAAACGGTCACAGAGGGGGAGATTCACGGAGGATCAGACCACCGTCGATCCGCATCTACCACCGATCGGACTTCAAACGGGACTTCCTCGAGCCAGTACTCCTCAGGAAGCTCCGATCTGTACTCAGAAGCGAGTGCATGCGCCGCTCGATTCCCAGATCTCGGTGTAAACAGGAACTCGCAGAGCCGTAGACGGCGGGCTTCCGATTTAATATCCCAGGTAACTGATCCAATTTCCGATCTATCAAGATTATTTGATTTCAGACTCTTGATAACTGTTAATGAGTCACTTTCCACCTGGATTGAGGTACACCCGATATCCTTCGCAAACGTCACACCATGAAGAACCGCCCGTGCTTCAGCCGTAAACGCTGACGGAACCGACTGGATCTCACGACGAGCCGCTCCGATGATCTGGCCCTCATGGTTACGGATGACTGCAGCTGTTGTAGCTCTACGATCCAGCCTACTGAAACTAGCGTCGACATTTACCTTCAACAGAGAGGGTGGAGGGGCCGTCCATGACTTCAGCTGGGTCTGTGGCAGCTCCCGAAGGCAAGAGTTGGCCATAGTCCATTCAGCACAAAAACTTCGCACAAAGGTAACCACATCAAAGGTAGACTGCTTCAAACCCTCATGGTACTGCTTATTTCTAGCTGACCATAATACCCATATTAGAACAAGGGCCTCTGTAATCCTCTGTTTTGTATTGTTGTTGATAATCCAATGAAACCAATCGTAGAAACTAGCATTATTAACATCACTAGGCCATGAGAAATTGAGAGCACTCCAACTGTATTTAGATAAAAAACAATCTCTGGCCACATGCACATTTTTCTCTAACACGAATTGGCAATTCTGACAGTATGGATCAGGAGCAATACGTTTTGTAAACAAATTTTCTCTAGTAGGGACGTAGTTTAGGACAAAACGCCATACCTGAATCTTTATTTTCTCTGGTAGATTAGCAGACCAAATAGACTTGAATACTGAGGAATCAGTTGCTTGTAGGGGACCATAGTTGATTAGAGCTTTATAACCGCTACTAACACTATAGATTCCTGTATTGTCCAAGCCCCATATAACTAAATCTTCTCTGCCACTAGCTGAGACTTGAATTTCCAAGATACTGCTCACTTCTTCTTCAGTAAAGAGTTGCGCTAGAATATCTATGTCCCAACCATTCTTTTCCTCATTCAGTAACTGAGACACCCTGTGGTATAGAGGGTGTGGAGGAGATTCAATCTTCCTCAGTTCCTTGCCTGGCAGCCAGTAGTCATTCCATATATCGATGGAATGTCCCGTACCAACCCTCCATTTTAGGCCCATCTGAAGGAGACCCTTAGCACTCCATAGGCTTCTCCAGATCTGTGAAGGTGCTGATCCCAGGGCTGCATTCAAAAAAGTTGTAGTGGGGAAGTATTTTGCCTTGAGAACCATTGCTAGCAAGGACGAAGGATCCTGGACCAGTCTCCAACCTTGCTTAGCCAAAAGGGCAATATTGAATTTCGCCAGATCACGAAATCCCATCCCCCCCAAGTCCTTTGGGACACTCAAATCCTTCTAACGACACCAGTGGATACCACGACGTTCAGCACTTCTTTGCCACCAGAAACGAGCCATGATGGATTCTAGTTCCTGACATAGCGACTTGGGAAAAAGGAAACAACACATTGCGAAGAGCGGTAGTGCTTGCATGACTGATTTTATGAAAACAGCTTTGCCCCCCTGAGAAAGCTTACAAGAATTCCAGTTCTTGGAGCACTTCAGAAAGCGACCTCTCAAGTCTGCAAAAGCTTTCTTTTTGTCTCGGCCTACAAACGTTGGTAACCCCAGGTACTTCTCTGGGTTTGTTGTCCTCGAAACCCCCAGAACTCTGCTTACATCTTCTTTATTGGCCTCCAACACATTTGAGCCAAAGAAGACCCCAGATTTGTCAAAATTAATAAGCTGACCCGAACTCCTGGCGTAGTTATCAAGAACCTCTTTTAACCTTCTAGCACCCTCAGCCGTGGCATCCCCAAACAGGAGACTATCATCAGCGAAAAGTAAATGCGTAATCCTAGACGCATAACGATTAATACGAATACCACGGAGACTACCCACTGAAGCAGCCTTGCGGAGTAGAGACGAGAGGCCCTCACTGCAAACTAAAAAGAGGTATGGGCTCAAGGGATCCCCTTGTCTTAGACCTCTAGAGGGCCTAAAAACTGGGCCCACTTCTCCATTAATGACCACAGAATAAGACACTGTAGTAATACACTGCATAATTCGGGAGACCCATTGCTCTTCGAAGCCCATTTTAATAAGCATCCCTTCAATGAAGACCCATTCTACCCGGTCGTATGCTTTGCTCATATCGAGCTTCAAAGCAAATTCTCCTTGTTTGCCAATCCTCTTATTCCGCAAATAATGAAGGGTCTCATAGGCTACGATAATGTTATCAGTAATGAGCCGGTTTGGGACAAAAGCACTTTGTGCTGTATCAATGCAGACAGGTAGAACCTTTTGGAAGCGATTTGCCAGTACCTTCGCAATAATCTTGAGTAATACGTTGCACAAGCTGATGGGACGAAATTGGGCCAGAGTGGCGGGTGCCTCAGTTTTAGGAATAAGGACTATATGTGTCCTATTGATACCCTCCATAGAGACTTCCCCTCTCAAGACTGATAGACAGAAAGACGACACATCATCACCAACTATGTGCCAGAATTTCTGGTAAAACACTGCCCCTAACCCATCTTCACCTGACGCCTTTAACGGGCTCATTTCCTTCAAAGCCAACCACACCTCCTCTCTTTGATACTCCGCTGTAAGCTTGGAGTTCATCTCTGGAGTGATAAAACACCCCACATTCTCATATATGTTTTCCGCATCAACAGAACCCTGACTAGAAAATAGGTCCTGGAAGTAGTCCTTGGCAACCTCGTGTAGATCATTTAGGCTTTCAACCCACTCGTCAGCACTGTTTTTAATCCGGGATATCTTATTCTTCCTTTTCCGTTCCGAGGCATATCTATGGAAAAAATTTGTATTTTGGTTACCATTACGGAGCCAATTTGCCCTCGCTCTCTGCTCCCAATATAATTCCTTTTTGTCCAATTCCAGATTCAGCTGTAACTTCGAATCAAGAATCTCGCCGAGCACCTCATCTGTAGGTTGAAGTTCATTCAATTTCTCAATTCGATCTTGCAATTGCTGTACTGTCAGTCTTTTCTCTTTGCGAATCCTCCTGAACCAGACATTCAAACCCGAACTCACAAATTTAAGTCTGTTCGGAACATCACCCGAAGCCGTTTCCCACAATTTGCGAACTTCCGGTTCACAAGATTCTTCAAGGAGCCATGCCGCTTCAAAACGAAAATGCCAAATACGATTGGACTCCTCCGCTCCACCTCCCGTAGTAAGCTGAAGTGGACAATGGTCCGTAAAAGAGTGGGGCAAATGGTTAATACTTGCGTTAGGAAACAAATTCCACCAAGCGTCATTAGCCAATCCTCGGTCCAAAGTTTCCCTGATTAAAGTGGACTCCAAACGCCCTTTCTCCCATGTGAACCAAGGCCCGTTGTAGCCCAAATCGAAGAGCCCACAGTCCTCCAGCAAATTCCGAAAGCCTCTCATCTAGCGTTCACTACGAACAAGACCTCCTTGCTTCTCAAAAGAATAGAGAATTTCATTGAAGTCTCCCATGATAAGCCACGGGTGATCAGAAATAGTATTCAGCTGCCTTAAAAGGTTCCACGACGCACTTCTCCACCTTTCCTCCGGTGCACCGTAAAAACCCGTAAACCTCCAACACTTACCATCAGTGTCGCAAGAAACAATTGCATCAATATGTCTATCCGAGAAAGAAGACACAGATATCTGACAATTAGCCTTCCAGGCCAAGGATAGATCGCCACCACTTCCAATAGAACTTACATCCACCCCATTCGGAAAACCACAATAACGTCTAACTTTCTCCATACGAACTGAATTTAAACGGGTCTCAATTAAGAAGACCACCGAGGGATTACTGTCTCGAAGCATATGCTTGAGACGACGAACTGTTCGAGGTTTCCCCAGACCTCGAACGTTCCAGCTCATTACCTTCATTGGGTTCGGCTGGCCCGATCTGTCGAGCCTGCCATTAAGTTGTTGGTATTTACATCTCCCGTAGTAGACCCTGAAGCACGGGCCCGCTTACTTCCTTCCTTAAAGCCCAAAGGGCTTTCTTCATCAACATTGCCCATCACAATATCAAAACTATCTTTTAAATTAAGGGGGGACAAATTTGCAGAAATACCTCTTGTAAATCCTGAACCAGCGATAGTTCCCATATTTGCGCGGATAGAGTCCACTCCTGAGAAGCGTGAATTATGGGATTGACTCCCTAGATTACCACCCTCTGAACCCGTCAATTTCGCCCCTGATGTCTCTTCCTCGCGAAGCCAAATACTCGTCGAAGTTGCTGTCCGACGGGGAGGAGCTCTAAGAGAGCTATCCCAACCCAGTGATAGGTCGCCAGTACCTTCCATTACCCGTAAAGGGCAAAAGCTCTCCCCGTGGCCTAATCTACCACAGAGGAAACAAAATATAGATTGGAACTCATACTGAAAACGGACATATTCCGTTGCACCATTCAGAACAGCAATCTTCTTCCTGCGCTTCAGAGGTTGTCTGATATCCAATGTAACTCTTACTCTCATCATTTTCCGGAATCCCAGCAACAGGGATTGTGCATCATAATCAAGGAAAGCCCCTAGGAAATTACCGATAGTTTTAGCCACTCCCTCCGACATAAAACCCACCGGCAGATCATGAACCTGAACCCACATTTTAACCAAGAATAACGGGACAGTTTGTGGATCATCACCGCCTCTCAACGGATGCAGAACCAACAGATGCGAATTAAAACTCCACGGACCCCCGGCATCCACCCTATCCGCATCCACACTGTGATAGAACCGAAACATAAACCGGCCATTCCCCAATTCTGAAATCGAAACACCCCCGAGCGGGTGCCAAACGTTAGCCATTGTGGATCTCATTGCCTGATAATTCACCACACTAGACGTGAGAAAGAAACCAACAAAACAATGCTCATAAGAGACTCCGTTCTGAATCTCCCCCACATCCACTTGCAAAACATCCTCCTCAGCATCCACAATCGACAGAGTTTGCAATTGATTTTCCATGAGGACCGAAACCTTAACACAGAAGAAGAAAACAAAAGGAAAACGTGCCACTAAGAGCAGAAGAAAACGTGCCACTAAGAGCAGAATAAAAAATATTTATATTCTCAAATCAAATCTTTCTCTCTAAGAAATTGTCGAATGCATATTTGTTCCCGACAACATGAAGAAAAAAGAAGAAGAAAATGGAGGAAGGAAGAACACACACAAAAAATTAAATCTTAAGTCTTAAATCCTACAAAATAAACCTTACACCATGACTATGGATTTAGTTCTAAGTTAGATCAGAATAAATAAAAAAATAAGCAGACGACAATGTTATTTCACTTGAATGGACATATATTATATATATGAAAGTCGATCAATAAAACAAAAAAATATTAATAATTATTTGGGTAAAGTATATTATTAATCATCAAATTATTACTATTATTTATTTCGATCATCAATTTTTTTTTATAAAAGTATCATTAATGCTATTTCTTCAATAACGATGCTGATGTAAAATTTTATTAAAAAAATAATAACGATGCTGATGGAAAATTTTATAAATTTTTATTTTCCACATAATTTCTCTCTCTCAACATCTGCAATCCACGCATTATTTTTCTAATACATTTTAAATTTCCCTTAAAGCTTAATCACTACATCAACTTCAACATTTAATGTACGATTAACACATAATATTTAATTTAATATATAGTTGAAACTAAGTACATTTTTGTTATGAAAATATTTATTATTATAATATAAATTATAAAATATTTAACTTAAACGTTATAACCAAAGACATGACTGTATAGGGGTGGGGAGAGACAATTGCTTCACACCCCTAATTCTATTACCTCTGTTTTTATATATTTTTAAAAATTGAGTTATTTATGAATGCTTCAGTCGCTTTTAAATATTTATATTTTGGCTCTGTTTGGTAAACAACAGTTTGGGCAAAACTTAGAGGTTTGAGGTATAATTAGAGGTTTGACTAGTTAAATCTGTTATATTGATGTTTGGTAAATAACGGATTGAAATAGCGGATTGAGGTGAAAAAGCTAATTTTGAAAAAGCTTCTAATATGAGCCTTTTGAGATTAGAGGTTTGATATTAGAGTTGTAATGACTTTTTTACCCTTAACAATTACCAAAAATCTCCAAATAACTTAAATTAAATAATAACATTTTTAATATAAATAATAACATATTAAATATTCGACTTATTTATTGTTACTACTAATTTATATGGTGATATTTATAAGTTAATTCTATTTTTTATTATCACATATTTATATGTGCATATAATTTTTTTAATAATTATATAAATAATAAATCAATATATAAATCTTTCAAATATATTTAGGAAATTTATATTAAAAATAATTTTTACAAATCTAATTAATATTTATTAAATACAAAATATTCATAATTGATAAATTATTCAAACAAGTATTGAATATAATAATGTCCTTATATGTCATTTTGATTGTTTAAATAATCAAACAAATATCAGCTATTAGTTAATTTTACTAAACACTTTTATACAATCAGCTAATACAATCCACTAGTCAATCAACTAATGCAGTTAGTTATCAACTATTAGTTAATATAATCTGCTATCAACTATCCGCTAATTACCAAACATGACATTTATCTCTTATTTAAGGGGAGTCTGAATGCTTCAAGGAAGAAATTAACTTATTGAATCCGTCTCTTACTATTTCCTCCCATATAGATGCAATATTTAGTATTGTCTCCCATATATATATACATGCACTTATTTGGGGGGATATGATTTTCTTTCGTATTTCATGATGATTGTTTAACCGATAATTTTATAATCACTTGATTTAAAAAAATTATTAAATGGACCCGATTTATCATGTTATTTTTGGTCTCACTCTTAGACAATAAAGTTCATCTATCTTATTTTTTTAAAGTGAATTTTTACATCTTTCCTACATATCAATAAAAAGTGGGTAGTTATTGTTAGGGGTAAGCAAAACTCGACTCGACTCGAAAAAAAAAGAATTTTTCGACTTGACTCGATGCGAAAAAACTCGACTCATTTTGAATCGAATCGAAAAATTTTTAAATAAAATTTGAGTTGTAAAATGGAAATTCGAATAACTTAAAAATTTTAGTAATTAGTGGATTGCTTTTTAAGTTTGAGTCGAGTCCTTCAAATTTTCCTAATATATATATACACCGATATAAAAATATAAGAAAAAATATATGCCACATATGAAGAAATATGTATGCATGTCTTATAGGATTATAGAATGTCGTTTAAATTATAATTAATTTGTACTATAAACGTGATAAATAATTACAATTAAATTTGTATAGGAACTCGAAAACTCGACTCAAATTTCATAAATTCCATTCGAATTTAAAAAAATTGAATAAAGTTTGAGTTGTAAAATATGATGCGTCAACTCGAATAACTCAAATTTTTTTGACTCGACTCGATTCAACTCGATCAAATGCTCACACCTAATTATTATAATTTAAAATAAAATGAATGAACATTATTGGCCGGAACCACAGATGACGTATAAACCGAATCCATCTAATAATTTCTCCTTAATTTGGCTTTTTATTCTCTTTTCATAAAAAAATAGGAATGTTATTTTTATTTTTATACAGTTAACCTAGAAATTTAAGCATTTTTGTATTCCAAAGTCAATAAAGTCTCATAAATCAATTAAACCCATCAAATCTAAATAAGAAGAATCTTTAATAACTTGAAAGAATACAGAAAGGCTCGAAAGATTTTTACAACCGTGCAATGTATGAAAAATCACATGAGGAAAATAATTTAAAATAAAGCTTTCAAATAAAATAATTGTTTTTTAAAATAAAATTTATAGTATATTTATAAATTAAGGAAAACTACACCGGTGGTCCCCAAACTATTATCGTTTTCCTATTTTAGTCCTTAAACTATGTTTTTCGGCAAAACCGTCCATTATGTTACATAGTTTTCCTGTTTTGGTCCCCCGACGTTAAATAACTAACGGTTTTGCTGACATGACATTTTTTAAATATTTTTTAATCATTTCTCTCCCCTCTTAAAAAAATGACACGTCAGCAAAATCGTTAGCTATTTAACGTCAGGGACCAAAACATAAAAACTATGTAACAGAAGGGACGATTTTGCCGAAAAACATAGTTTGGGGACCAAAATAAAAAAAATAATAATAGTTTGGGGACCACCGGTGTAGTTTTCCCTATAAATTACTAGTCATTTATAATAAACTAACATGTATATAACTAGACAATCCAAGCTTAAATATCAAATGATCATGGCAATGGATGCACATTTTCAGGTGTTTACAAACTAATATATTAATATAATTTTTCATAAAAAAATAAGTGTAATAAGTTCCAATCACAATTTAAACTAGATATTATTTGTGAATATATATATATATATATAAATGTTCGTTTTTGTCCTCTGTTTAAAGGGTTTCTCCAAGTTGAATCTTCTTGAATGCATATTCAGTTTTGTTCTGTTTTTCAATAAAAAAGATGGCACGTGGAAAATACGAATATATGGAGATAGAAAGTACGTGGAAAATAAAAAAGATACAAGTAGGCCTAACATTTGAGTTGTTTTATCCTGAATTTTTGTTGGGTGCAATATATCCCATAATTTTAGTTTTGATATGCAATATTTCCCCTAACTTTTGTTAATATAAAATTATCCTTGATTATTTTTTTTTTGAAAAAACCTTGATTAAATATATAAGTTTGTATTGAATTAAAATTTAAAACTTTAGATATTTTTAATTTAAAAATTAAAATTATCATTATTTTAAAATTGTACAAAAATGGCCAAGGATCAAATTGCAACGCTAAGAAAAAATTGAGGTCAAAATATAAAAAATGTCAGGGCTTAAAGGTATATCAACCCTAATTTTAATTAATTTACGGTGATTATGGAAAACACTCCCATTATTTTGAGATGCATTCAATAGAGTAGAGGATACTTATGTGACAATGAAGGCGACGTCACGTGTCGGAAAAGAGAGAAAAAGATTTATCCTGTTTTCTAGTGTTTTAAGGTTTCTTAATTAGGAAAATTTAAGCACCTTTGGTGACATGTTGCAAAGTTAGTCAAAACACGCCTCACCTTTTGATATTAATGTATAACGAAATCAGGATTTTAGAATTATAAATTTTTATTGTATCACTGATTCTTGATCTTTCACAATTATTTTTCTGTCATCACGTTTTTAGTATAATTTTTTCGCATACAAGAACTTAAAGTTTCCAAAATTTATCTGACGCGATTTTGTCCTAGTATTATAATATTACCGACATGACGGCTAACGAGTCCATTTGACTTACAAATTAATTTTACTATATGATAGCTATAAATATATTGTCAAGCCATCAGTAGTCAGTACCTACTCATCCTTAGATTTGACACCACCTGCTTGTAAGTTGTAACGACTATTTAAAAAAATGGTTTTTTAATTTATAAATATTTGACTGAAATGTTTGAAAACAAACGAATGAATAAATAAATATTTTGTAAAATATTTTAAAGAGGAGTCGTCACTGATCATTTTAAAAGATGGTAGATCGGACACTGAAAAATAAATCAGAGATTTAAAAAGGGTTCGAGAGTCGGTTACGAGTAGGGAATGATTAGCACCCTCACAACGCTCAAAAATTGGTACCTAAAGGTTCGTATTATATTTATTAAGAGAAATTTAAAATTCGGCCTTATTTAATTAATGATCCCTAAATGAATGAATGTGCGATCATACGAGGAGAACAACCTAACTCTCAACCCACTAAAATATCGGGATTTTGAGTACTAAGATATAATTAAACGATAAATTAAATATGACACATAAAATGCATGGTCATGATATTAGATAGCATGAGAATTTATAATCACGTATTTAAAAATTATTAATTTTAATTAATAACTTAAAAAACAACAATGAATTGTTAGGGGATATATGTGAAATAATTAAACTTGTGACTACCAATTAATTATATTTTCTTGTTTATCACTAATATAAGTAAGTATTAAATATGTACATACTATTTGCATATAAAATGTAATAATACACTTATATTACACGATCCATATTAAGTTATGTCCATATTGCTCATTCCCTTGTGTCCTAGTGGCAAAGGTAGATGTTCATCATCTCTTGGGACCTAGGTTCGAGCACCAGTAATGCATGTTGTGTGTGTGCCGTCTTTGAAAAGACTAAGAAAATTGAACAGATGCTACCCTTGCATCACACCAGCATATTAAAAAAAAGTTATGCCCATATTTAACATGTGAATGAAAAGAACACAAAAGGGTAAACAAGAAATAAATAAAATTAATAACATAATCATATGAACAAAATACACAAATAAGGGACTGAAATTAAAGAAAAAAAAACAGTACAAAAATTAAATGGAAATAAAATTAAAGGGCCGAAATTAGAATAAATGAAAATACAGTGCATAAATTAAATAATATAAGTGACTGGAATTAAATAAAATGAAAAAGAAAGTGTAGAAATTAAACATGCAAATTAATTAGGGGGCTCAAGGGTAATTAAACCTTTAATAATCAGATTAATTATTAAACGGTGACTAAATTGAAATTTTGTAAAAGAACAGAGGATCTCAAGCGTGATTTAGAAAAGGGAGAAAGGCTGCCACCGCTATTTTTCTAAGGCAAAAATCCTTATGAGATAATTAGACCCTTTTTTAACCTTTAACATTAGTATATAATATATATTTTGGATAAAAATAAAATCTTTTAGTCAATTCAAATCCTAACCCTCAAACTCTTGTCTTCCTTTTCTCCGCTGCAAGGCCGACAACATTTGACCGTGCCGGTCGTCACTAGTCGATGCTGACGAGTACCAAAACACTTTATTTTTTTTAGTTTTTTTCTTAGAACCAGAATCACCCTTTTTTATTTCGATGTTAGCCCCAATTCTGTTTTATTTTCTTTTCGTTTTGTTTAAAACATTAACTTTTTTTTGAATACCTACCGTCCGATTCCCCATGCGTGGTTCGAGAGAAAACCAATAGGCTTGTCACCGAACGACGAGTAGAGACGACGCAAAAAGGAAGGTAAAAGACCATGGTTTCTCCTTTTTTATTTTGATTTAAGCCATGCGAAAGGAAAAGAGAAGAAGAAAGTACCTATGTAAATCTTTTTTATTGATCTCTAAAAAACTGATTACAATCTCAAATTTATTACATGATATATATTCGATTTCTTTGCCTACAAAAGTAGATACACATTTAATGCTTCTAATGTGTCTAAGATCTTTAATCTGATATCCCTTTGTTTTTTATTATTTTCGTGGATTGAGGGAGATTTGGTGGCCATATAATGGCAGCGGTTTTTTCGGCGTCGAGGATAGCCGTTGATGACGACATGTGGCGGCCATCGGATAGAAGGGAGGTGTAGAGTCCGTCAGTTGGGTGCGTTTCGAGTTGTTAGATCAGATTTGATCTAACGGTTGAGATGGTTAGAAGATGAACGGTTCAGATGAAGCATGGACGGTGACGTGGCAGCTCCAGATGGCGACGCGTGGCGCGTGGAAGCTGAGGGGTCTTAGCGTGTCTTGAACGCGCGTGTGGGAGGCGAACAGTCGACACGTGCATCCCACGCGGTAGCTGAAGGGGCATCGATCTTCAACCTTGGTCGTTGGATCTGGTTCGATCCAATGGTCTACGTGTGGCTGCACAAGAGACACCATATTATCTTTAGGGTTTTGACTTAAATTTTTGGGCCCAAACGGGCCTGGTATGTTATGTAATATCATGAGTTTTTTTATGTAATGGACTTGGATAAATTTTAAATAAAATGGGCTATTATTTATTCCACATCTTCTTTTTTAAGAATCATAATAATAAAATAAAAGTAATGATAATGAATATCTCGGGTCAACAGACCCGAATAAAACTAGTGTTTACACCACTAAAGAGACGTTTATATATCCACAAAGGTTAGACGAGAGAGGTCTGAATTCCCACCCTACTATTAATCAATTTTTTCAAATGAAAAAGTTAATTGTAAAAAATTATCACGACCATATCCTTACTATCAACAATTTAATAAACTAAAAATAAAAATATGGTTTAGAAAATGATTAATATCAAAATAAGTGTCCAAACGATCTCATTATGACAAAAAACGATAATTTAAACACCTAAAAAGGAAAATAAAAAAACGATAATTTAAACCCTAAACCCTATTTTGACCAAAAATGATAATTTAAACACCTAAAAAGGAAAATAAAAAAAATTTAGACACTTAAAAGGAAAAAAATAAAATAACCAGACATTAATTTCGATATTAAGCCTTTAGAAAATAAAAAAATTATAAATAAAAACGTGATGACAATAAATTGTGTATGAATGATATTTACAAAAAAATTAAATAAAGATTTTAAAGAAGTTTTCTAATAAGGCACATGATAATAATTTTCTCTTTTAATAAAAAAGAGCGATATAAACAAAATATTAGATAAAGTACTTGCATCGAGTTCCTAACACCCTTTCTTTATTGTCTTAAATATGATGTACTTACCATGATAAAAAATGTTGTACTTACCACTATAACAAATAATATGGATGACCACTTAATTATGTGATAAAGTTCTATATTGATCACTAATCTATTATTTTTGTCAATTAGATCACTAAACTATTTAAATGCTATCAATTAAATTATTTGTCGTTAAAACCTAACAAATGAGATGATGTGGTAGTTAATGAAAATTGATATAATTACATATTTGATCTATGTTACTTACATATTCTATTAATTTAGTCATGATTTTAATTTTATTAAAGAATTAATCATCTAATCATATTATGACATGTGTCAACATATGATTGAAGGATTTTATTCTTAATTTTAATTTATTATATATAATAATTTTTATCCAATATGATGATAACACATGTCACAAATTGATTGATTAAAAAAATTTAACAAACCAAACGTGCCTCTAAAGGATTTAATCCCAAGCCACATGAGGGGAGTGAAAAAGCTCCGACCACTTAGCCAAGTAGTTTTTTGGCCTAAGATCTAGAACAATTTTGTTAAAACTTGTTGATGTCTAAAATACCAGACATCGAACAAGAAGGTAAAGATTAGGCATAAGGCGGTGGCTGGTGGTGGTTTGTGGCGGTTCACCCGTACCCATTTTGGGCTGAGAGCCGCTGACCGTGATATTGGGGGTTAAAAGCTTATGAAAAAAGAATCAATAATCATGCCCCCTTATCTCTCTTTGATATGTCCTTTTATGTGGGAGCATGGTTTTTAATATCCCTGATGACGGGAGATATTGTCGATAGTTATGATGGCGATGGATAGGTTGTTAGGGGTAGATTCGGTTGATTGGACATCGGTCGTGTCTATCACCGGGCTTAGGGAATGGTAATGTAACGACCTGAAATTTCAAGTCAACGATTGAGCATTGACCCGAGTTATGGACCTTCGTGTTGGTTGGGTTGTTAGACCCATTGGGCCAAGTTCAGGCCTTATCGGATGAGAATTGGGTGGTTTGGGCTTGGGAAGTGACCTTTGTGTGACAAAAGAAGAAAGTGGAGGGTTTTATGAGGTAATTATACCTTTTTAAAGGTGAAAGGTTGATTCCCCTCACCTTATTTTGGTCTTCACGTGAGAATGAGAGGAGACAACATTCCATCATCTTTCCCATCCTTTTTCTCTCTTCCTTCCTACCCATCTTTCTTCCAAGACACCTTATTTTCAAAGTTTGAAGATCCAAATTTTTTTCATCAATCCTTTCATCCGAGATTCAAGGTTTTAGTATGTTAATCCCCTTCTTACAAGCTTCAAGAAAAGTATATTTTCAAGAAAAATGGTAAGTTTTCCATTAATGGGTTTTTGAAAGATTTGGGGTTTTGAGAGTTTCTAACCATTTATTTGTTGTAAATTTGTAGTTAAACCTTTATTTAGCTTTTATTTTAAGTCTTGATTCATTTCCCATGATTGTATGGAAAGAGGAAGTGATAGAAGGTTCTTCCAAGTTTGGGTCAAGGAAAGGAAGTTGAAGAAGCTAAGTAGGTGAGTTTATTTTGTGAGTTTTCATTTAAGGTTATTACATCTTTGACTCATACTCTTCTTGAAGATCATAAAGTAATTGCCTTGCTTGATTTTGTGGTTTATGATTGCTAGTTTTGACTTAAGGTCAGTACATATCTTATTTCGGAAGCTGTCTACGACTTTTCGCGCCATCAAATTGAAAGATTCGGCCACCATAATAAACTAGAACATAGATAAGGGGTGAGCAAAATAATACATTCTTTGATCCACTTTTGTAGATTATAAACATGTAAATAATCTAATTTTGTATAGATAAATAATTACTCCCTCCATCCGACTACATGATTGAAGGTTCTTAAAATATATTTTTATCTAAAATTAATTTTAAATTATAATATATCAAAGTTGAAAAAGTTTGACCAAAAAAATGTCAACATGTGACAGTTTTAGTGGGACATAAGGAGTAATAGTTTAGATGTACTCAAAGTATTATATAAACTAGAGATAAGCCTGATTTAAATTAGATATAATTCTTGATTAAATTAGGGATAAAAGGATAATTTTAGTCATATTGAAACACTATATCAGCCTATTTAAAGGCTCACCTCAAGCTGATCTGGCGAACAATTCGTGCAGCAGAAGCCAAAAGATCAATAATGAGCAGCTTGGGGATTAAAATAGATGGCTAGGCAGACAACAATAAATATTGATCAAAGCATGATATTGCAATGAATGTAGGAAGCATTTCCTTTGCAAATACTGCTGGTAACCAAACTTTCATCCCGTGGATAGTCGATTCTGGTGCATCTGATCATATGACAGGGAACATTACCATGTTTCAAAGCTTTAAAAAATTCCTTCTACATCCACTGTCAAGACAACATATGGTTCTCTTTCATTTGTTGAAGGGAGTGGTTTTGTGCAACTTACAAAGGATTTCTCTCTTTTTTGTGTGCTTTATGTTCCTCGTTTGTCTTGAAATTTGCTTTTTGTTAGTTAAACTACTCGTGATTTACGATGTAGTGTTAGAATTGATTTGAATGCGTGTACGTTTCAGTCACATGATTCAGGGACAGTGCTTGGAAATGTTACGTTGTCTAATGGACTCTACATCTTTGAATGACAACTTCCTCCTTCAAGAAAAGTTGGCTCAAGTTGCTGTTACAAATCAACTTCTATATTGAATTCCATTCCTGCCTCTTTTGATGAAATCATGCTCTGGCACTTTCAATTAGGGCATCCAATGTTTTATTATCTTGCGAAATTATTCACTACTTTATTAAAGAATAAAAATCCCATTTTTTTTGTTTATGATATTTGTCACCTTGCAAAACATGCAAGACATACTTTTTCTCCAACACCATATATATTCCTCCTTTTTTTCTAAAATTCACAGTGATATTTGGGGTCCCTCTAAAATTAAGAATGTTTATGGATCTAGATGGTTTATTTCTTTCATAGACAATCACTCTCGGACCACTTGGACCTTTTTTATGAGAGATAAATTAAAAATCGTGTTTTAGACTAGAATTCAAAATTTGCAAACCGATAATGAGGATGAGTATTTCACAAACACCTTAGGTTCTTTTCTTCGAGAAAAAAAGAATTCATCCATATAAGTTCTTGTGTTAATACACCTCAACAGAATGAGGTAGCTGAGAGGAAAAATAAGCATTTCTAGAAGTAGCTAGATTCTTTCTTTTTTTCTACAAATGTTCCTAAGTATTTTTGGGGCGAGGCTATTCTTACTGCTACTTATCTTATTAACCAATGCCTAGAAAAATATTGAAATTTAAAATTCCGAGAGATATACTTTCTGCTAAATTCCCTCATTTTAGGCATTTATCCTCTACTATTCCATTTCGTATTTTTGGGTGTACATCATTTGTTCATGTTCATCAACCATCCAGGTCCAAACATGATCCTCGGTCCATTAAATGTATCTTTTTAGGATACACCTCGAATCAAAAAGGTTACAAGTGCTACTCACCTCTCACTCAGTAGCGGAACTTGGTGATAGAGTTTAGGGGGCCAACATAATTTTTTTTTCTAATTTAAAGCTTTAAATTAAAATTTTTAATAATTTTGAAGGATTCAATTTACTTTTTTCTAAAAGTTTGGAGTCTGACTAAAGTTTTTAAATTTTTAAGAGACTTAATGAGAACTTTTAATAATTATGGTAAAGATTTAATTAAAAACATTTAAAAATTTTGAAGCTTAATCTAAAATTCTAAAAAAGTTATGGGGCCAAATTGATATTTTTTGAAAATTTCAATGGTCTAAATTTAAATTTTTCAAAATTTGAGGGGACCGTGGCCCCCACACGTCCCTCTTGTGTTCCGCCCCTGCTCTCACTCATAAAACTTATGTCTCTATGGATGTCACTTTCTTTGAACATATGCCCTTTTTCAATAAATCTGAAATTCAAGAGGAAATTTCTAACGATGCATTTCAATTTTTTGATAGATTTCAGTAGCCCACTGCTATTGACAATTTGCAACCTTTCGACAACTTCCAACAACCCAATGCTGCTAGTCATTTGCAACCAGATTCAACCTACCAACAACCCATTGCTACTGGTAATTTGCAACTGTCCTTACACTTTCAGCAGCTCACTGTTGCTGAAAACATGCCTCTATCAAGCCCTAAGTCTCCTAGCAATGTTTCCTTTCCTATTATAACACCTATGCATTCATCGAGAACCCCTCAAACACCTATAACCCCCAAAATATAAATTCTAAGCTCTAACCTTAAATTTTAAATTCTAAAGCCTAAATAATCACCCTACCCCAATTCCTTAAACTCTAATCATAAACCTTAACTCTAAACATTAACCTTTTATCCTGAACTAAATATTTTAGTGGAGCACACCAAAAAGGATAAAGAATTTCTATTTGTCCATCACACAATCTAATATGATCAAGTAAAAACTAAAAAATAACCAAGTTGTCTTTTTAAATGAAAAAAGAAAAAAGAGAAAATAATTAAAAGAGTGTGAATATAATAAATAACAAGAAAGTAAACAAAGATCTCATGCTACAGGTGAAAATCAGTTCCCCTTTTTCTTCCTTTGCAAGGAAACTCGCCTTCATATTCCATAGTTGCCTTAAAGTTCTCCACCAGACATCTATTGTTCTCATTTCTCTCCTTCCATAAGATCGTACACTCTTAGTTTTTGCCTTCCCTTTCCCTATCTTCTGATTTGTTTGGGTAAAAGTGGAAAAATCAGTTCATGTATGGCAAAGTTTGGATAGATTGTCCAACATTTCTAAAAATTGTTTGCTCAGACTAAGTATAAAGAAGTTGCCGAGCTTGCTGCAGAGTCTCCACAAGGGATCCTTCGCACTCCTAATACAATTGCTAAGTTTCAGGTCTCATTTTTCTTTCTTAATTGTGGAGATACTTGTTTGTGTTATGTTGATTTTATCTAAGTCAGAGCCATTTACCCTAATTCTTTAAAGTGTTCCAGTGGAAGTTGGGCAGACTCCATCACTGTTACAATAGTACTTTGGCAAACCAAAACAAGAAGAATCTTTTGGAGAATTTGTTGGTTGAAGATAAATTGGAATGATGTGAAGAACCGAGAGACCTTGCGAAGATTCGATCTGTACCCAATAAAATATTAAGTCTGATTTTACATGTTATTTTGCCTTTTTCTTATTATCATTTTTTCTTTTGTAGATTGTAGATAATGATCTTGCCCTGAAGTTATATTTTAAAGCTAGGGCAACTCCAAAAGTCGTTGCAGCTTTTGCTGAATGCGGGGAGTTTGACAAGATCTTGAGTTACTCAAAACAGGTGACAACTACCTTTTTTACATTAGAATTTTATAGTTTGATGCTCTCCAATCTCCCTTTTCACTTCCTATCATGTTTGAAAGTATTTCCCCAACCCGTTCTTTACATTTTGGTGAGTATATGCATCAAATATTCATGACTAAATCGTTTCCGCAGGTTGGGTACACTCCTTCATTTCCTCTATTGACCCAGTCTTTCCCTTGGCACTTCAGATATCATCTCTAATACTAAAACTCAAACCATGTTTTCAAAGAGAAGTCTTAAAGAACTGATCTTACACCGACCAGATGCTTTTGTTGGCTCAATTGATCGTACCACTTGATGAGTGTGCAAAAGTACTATTTTTATTACTCCTTTTACTCATATTATTGTTAGACTTAGGCTCATAAAAGTTGCATAATTACTCATTCATGCATTAATTCATATTTCTTTTCACAATTAAGCTTGTTTACATAGTTTGGTGGGTTTTTTTTTGGAAAAAAGATACTGCTTTGGTGCTTTATTTGCGTAGGTTAGGATTTCCGTGGTAAATTGCACATTGTCGAGGCAATTCAAGAAGGACATGCCGAACCAGTTGTCGAGGCAATCACCGACAATCGAGGATAAGATGAAGTTGCAACCAAAATTGATGACTGGATAAACAAAATATTGTGTGAAGTAAAGATAAATCCTAGATGAGTTGGAGATCCATAAAATGATCAAAAGAAGATTAAATTCCATGAAAATAGAAGGAGTTTTTGGAGGATAAATAAATAAAAGTGATTTATTTGTTTAATGCTATTTAATTCCAACTTAACTTCCTTCTCAAGAAAGACTTTGACCTAGCCATCTCCTATAAATAGAAGACCTAGCTGCCTACTTCAAAGGAGGTTCAATTGAGAGAGAAAAAAACCTAGAGGCTGTTCGAATTCTTCTTCTTCTTCTTGGTTCGATTAGATTCATGCTAGAGAGATTATTCTTTGTATATCTTTTGAACCCAACTATGAACTAAAACTATTTGGCTTGGGTTATTGCGTTTTAGTGGTTGTGAAAACGGTTGTGATTGTTTAGGTAATTGAGTTTGCAATTTTAATTCAAAGTTTGTTCATTCTTGGTTCTTAATTTTGTTTGCGAGTGAATTGTGAGAGAATCTTGTGAATTTACCCATTTATCTAATATCGGGAAAGTTAGATTCAAGAAACGAATGAGCATGGTCTTTATTCAATCAATCGATGGTGAAGACTAGTTCGACTTAGGGATAAGTTGTGAATTTCAACGGCTAAAAGGAGCGCAAGATTGGTTGTTGTTCACCCTTGGTTTACGCATGGATGTATTATCAAGGCATGCACAATTAACTAGTGTTTCGAATTAGGGATAAGGAGAAACCATTGAAGAACGCTTCGCCGAACTTTGAAGGTTGTCGCCCAGGCAATCACTCCACATGTTGCCCAGGCAATTCGACTATTGCCAGTTGCCAAGGCAATTGAGTTGCTCTTGCACTCAATTACCAAGACGATCCATTCAACTATCACTCCACGACTCATGATAATCAGACCTACTTTCTTAAATCAATCACTCATTTCTCTTATCTTTATTTACTTTATTTGAGTTGATATTCATCACCATCAATTCTATTTATTTTTACAGTGCGATAACTAAAGCAAAGTGACCCAAACTAATCCATGTGGAGACGATACTATATGCTTATCATTTATTACTTGCGATGTGTATACTTGCACCGTTTGCATTATACTCTAAACACACAACACCACTCAAAGCCTTTGGGTTTTCGAGGATTCTAAGATGGTTCATCGTGAAGTTAAAATCGTCCTGAGACTACTTCAAATTTTTGATGAAATTTTGTTAAATGACGATGTTTTTGTACCTGAATTCTAAGAAGGTGTTTTTGTACCCGAATTCTGTTTCAGTTAACTTTTGACGGGAAGTAAATTCGATGACGATGTCAAAAGGACCACCGGTGGAAAATATGGTTTTAAAGCGAAGCTCACAAATATATTTTCAACTGAGTTTACTGTAGAAATCGCTGATGGAATACGTTGAAAGCTTTATGCGCATGTAACTTTATTTTAATTGTTCTATATATGATATAGTTTATGCTTTTCCAAAATAAATTTTATCCATAAGGGAAAAAATCTATGATTTAGATTAGTTAACAATTAAATGTCTAAATTCATATTTACTTCTTGTCACATACATTTACGAACAACATGAGGAAAAAAAACTCAACCTATTATAAAGGAATACAATGAAGAGGAAAATATTAGATTTAAGCCAGACTTGGCCAGATTTAAAACTGTTATCTTAAAACTGACTTTGAACTTCTCTCAAGGTATTGACCTTGTTTGGCAATTAGCGGATAGCTAATAGCGGATTACATTAGCTGATAGCTTATTGCATTAGCTGATTTGACTAGTGAATTGTATTAGCTGATTGTATAAAAGTGTTTGGTAAAATTAACTGATAGTTGATAGCTGTTACATTATTTAAGCGAAAAAAATGACATATAAGGACATGATTATATTCAATACTTGTTTGAATAGTTTATTAGTTATCAATATTTTGTATCTAATTATTATTAATTAGATCTATAAAATTATTTTTAATATAACTTTTCTAAACATATTCAAATGATTTATATATTAATTTATTATTTATATAATTATTTTAATATAATTTAATTAATTAATAAATTTAAATACACATATAAATATGTGATAATAAAAAGAAAAAAAGTAAATATGATTAGCTTATAAATAGGGCGATAAAATATTTAATTTGGGTTATTTTGAGATTTTTGATAACTTGTAAGGGTAAAAGAGTCTTTACAACTCTAATATCAAACCTCTAATCTCAAAAAGCTCCTATTATGAGCTTTTTCAAAATTAGCGGTTTCACCCCAATCCGCTCTTTCAATCCACTATTTACCAAACAACAATATTAGCGGATTTGACTGGTCAAACCTCTAATTATGCCTCAAAACTCTAATTTTTGTCAAAACCTCTCTTTACCAAACATGGCCATTATGAATTTTGTTTTATTTGTTTATGTTGCATAAAGGGGTTTGATTCATTTGAAGTATTTATTATTTTTGCTTTCACAACAAGAGATGTGATGTTTGTGTGTGTCTCGGTGAAAGACAGTTTCAACATGTAGTTTTTTCAACCATTTAAAGTTTTCAAGGTTGTAAAAGTAGCTTGTAATGATTTTTGTGGTATTTAATAGACCAGTTTTGTGAATGACATATCTAACATTAAAGGTGGAACTCACATTGACTACGTAACCGATCATATATCTAAATATGTCATGAAATCAATAAACAAGCGAAAGAGGAAGAAGAAGAATCATGAGAAAATTAATGACATGAAGAACAATATATAGGTTTTTGTCAATGATCTTATTGACAACCATACTTTTGATTCTCAAACCAAATAAGCTTTGACGCTTGATCAGAGTATGTAACACCAGTGTTTTGGGGATAGGAGTTAGTCGGGTTAGTTGGTCCGAGTCGGTAAAATTAATTTTAACCAATTTGACCTTGGCTTGAGCTAATTGAGTTTTAAATAAAAAGGAGAGACCATTTTGGTGATTTAGCCAAATAAAATTTAAAAGGTAGACAACCTTTTTGATATTCAAAAGAACAAAAAAAAGACACCATCTTTCCTCCCCTTTTCTTCCCCAACGTGAAAAAGGAACAAACCTCTCCCAAACACAAAATTTACTATTCCATCAAATTTCTTCCTCTATTCAAGGGTGTTTTTGAAGGTAATCACATATTCTCACTCTCCTCTTCATCCTCTACATTTACATAGCTTTATATTTCAAAACTACCCACTTTTGTGATTTTCAAGTTTAATGAAAGAATGGATTTTTATTGGGGTTTTCAATTGATTTTGATTTATTAAGTTGGGTTTTGGTTTAGTCACCTCAAAATACACATAATATGTTAAAATGGGTAAGTTTGGGTGAAAACCCAAAATGGGTCCTTGTGGCCATTTTTGAAGTGTCTTAAACTTGGATTTTGGTGAGTTTTAGGATTGGGTTGAAGGGCTGATGGTTTAGGGATGTTAGGAAGGTGTTTTGGGACCATTTGGGTGTCATTTGGGTGTTTGAAAGCATGGTTTTCAGCTAGGTTTTAAGGGAGCTCGAAAATGGACTTTTTGGGTGATTATTTGGGTTGGAATTTGTTGAAGTATGGCTTGTACTTATGGGATGAGTTGATGACTGAGTTTTAGCATTGATTGTGAGTAATGGACGTGTTTTGATTGGCTAGAAACGAGAGAAGAATTTGGAGAAGCTTCGAGACCGAATCCGGGCAATTAGGAGGCTAGCTTGCTTGCTTGCTTTGGTGGCTAAGGAAGGGTGGTGAGTAACTTTAAATATGTTTTAAAGTGGTTCAAGTGTGTGTAGTGTATGTGTTGGAATGAGCTTGGTAGGTCTTTCCTATGTGGGAGTTGAATTGGTAACTTAACTCCTTGTTTTCTATTGATGCTATTTTATGCCTTGCCTATTTGATTGTGAGAAATGTGGCTTGAATGGTATACGTGTACCTTGATATATGTATGTGATGAGCATGTGATAGAAATGGTGGATATGTGATGTGGTTAAAGGATTTGACACTAATTAACTTACTGGGTGTAAATGATCGATCATTAGGATTAGTGTGCACACAAATTGAGTCAAAACGTACGTGGCCTTGATGGCGTTGAGTCATCAAGGAGGAGTACGGTTATGTAACATTCCACTGGAAATTTATTTATATTCTACGGGATGATGAGTGGAATCCCATCCGTAGGGCATGTGGTGATGAGTGGAATCCCGCCCATGCAAGGTCCGGTGATGAGTGTAATCCCACCGAGGTAATGTGATTGTTGAGATTAAATCCGCACATCCGGGTAAACTAATAGTGGCCAATGATATTGCTCTTATGTTTATGATGTTTTGATAATTGAGATATTTGTTGTTGAGCTTAATATGATGTGAGATGCCATATTATGACTCTTGAAAGACTAGCTAGGTTGACTTGTTGATTACCTATGTATGTTGTATGTGAGATTAAGGGATTGCATGCTTGAACCCTGCATTGTTGATGTTTTCGATTTTAGAGCATCCTCACTAAGCTTCTAGCTTACGCTCTCATTTTCAACAATGCAGATCATTAGCGTTGTGTTAGCTCGAAGCAAGGCAAAAGGGGCTTTCCAAGTTTTTGTTGCTCAAGTACGGTTTAACAATTATGTGGTAGTTTAGCAATGTGGCAAGAGTGTGTTTTGTATGAGCGATGTATAACTCATATATGTGTTTGATGTTTATGAATTGACTTTGATTGTAAACATGTTATGTCTTGTCAAATGCTTGGGTGATGGCATGCCTTATGAATGTTTAGGTTGCTTTTGAATGACATGTAAACCATATTGTGATGAATTGTGCCTTTTGGCTTTTAAATCTTCAAGCATGCCCTTATATGTAATGTTGCCTTTGCGTAAATGCCATGAATGGATGTTTCATCATATGCCTTGTGTGTTTGAGCATGTTTGACATAGGATCCATGCCTCTAGTTCATGTATGATTGTGCTGAGTGCTTCTTGGGGTCGTTTAAGGCCTTTAGAATTGTTGAGAAATGTTTAAATCTGGTCTTCAAAGGTTGCAGACAGCCCATGTTTCGAAACAGGCTGAGCCGTTTCGAAACGGGTAAGGCTTCAGGGACCCCGTATCGGAACTCGTTTCGATACGGTTTGGCCACTGTGAACCCCTGTTCTGAAACGAGTATCAGAACACTTTGGCTACTGGAAATCTGAGAAATTGCCGAGATGAAAGCGTTTCGAAACAGGTCTAAGGGTTTCAAAACAGTCAATATCTCGTTGACCACGAGAAGTTGACTGTTGAGGGTGTTTCGGAACGGTTGACCTCCGTTCCGATACAACCTCCTCGTATGGGCTTGGGGCAGTTGACCAGGTCAAGGCGTTTCGATACGCCTCAATGGTGTTTCGAAACGGCCTGCCTAATGGATTAAAATTGGACTGTTTAATTGTTGTTTTGTGTTCAGATGATTGTCTTCCTCAAATTTTTCCGCTGTGGGGATCATATAGGATTTAAATATGCCTTTAGAGAAGATTAATATAAAAGAAAATTTTTAGGGTTGCTAACCGAGGGGGAACCTTAACGGGTTTCGCTTCGGTTTTCCCCGTGTGGCCTACTCGGACCGGTCATCCGGCCAGACCGGGACGAGGGGGTTACATTTGTTGGTATCAGAGCCTGAGGTTACCGAGACCTCGGGCAGGTAAGTGAGGTAAGCTTGATGTGTTAAGTAGTTGTGTTGCTTGATGTATGCTTTGCCATGAAATCTTATTGTTTGACTGTTCGTATGATGATTTGAAGCATGAGTTGTTGCGTTTGGTGTTGAGTCGAGTGCCCATTGCTACTATTACTTAATTTAAAATGATTTTTGTAAAGGGAGTACTTGAGCACTGTTGGACCCTTGCTTTGGCTAACGTAATCCTTATCTGTTTTGTTGTAGTTATTATCTTGCTAGCTGTACCGTGAGACCATGTGGGAGGCCTAGGATGGTTCGACCGGAACCACGGGCAACGGCTCCAGGAGTTGAGCCAGTAGTTAGAGTTGAGGCTCAAGTGGGAGAGCCCATGGTTGGAGTTGGAGCTCCTGCACCACCTTCACCACCACCACCACCTCCACCAGGAGTAGGAGGCGAGGCCGGGGCCGAAGAAGAGGGACCTCAGGGAGGCCAAGGTGGCCAGGGTGGCCAAAGACCGGCCGGAATAGACTTATCTCCTTTGGTTCAGGCGATAGCCGGGGCATTTCAAGTTGCAGTGGCTGGGGGGCAGGCAACAACACATCATCAGGGAGAGGGCACTGGGTTGCCATTAGAGAGACTTCCTTGTCTAGGGGCCGAAGAGTTCAGAGGGTCTACCTCGGAGAGATCTGAGTTGTGGTTTGAGAAGACTGTCCATATCCTCGCACAGATGGGATGTACCGGAGAGTGTAAGTTAGGGTGTGTTGAGTCTTTGCTTCAGGGTGATGCCTACACTTGGTGGGTCACCATCACTTTGGGTATGGATGAGGCCGAGATTACTTGGGAGTTATTTGAGTCAGCATTCCGTAAGAAGTATCTGGGTCCGTGATACCTCGATGAGAGGAAGAGAGAGTTTATGGCTTTGCTTCAGGGGAGTATGACTGTGACAGACTATGAGATTCGATTTGTTAGGCTGAGTCAGTATGCATCCGAGCTTGTTCCTACTGAGGTGGAACGATGTAACCGATTCCGTTATGGGCTGAATGAAGAAATCAAGAGGTATACTCTAGCTTCAGACTACACTGATTTTGATGTCTTGGTCGCGAGGGCCAATGACTTAGAGCACAGTTTGGGCTTGACCAAACGGTCTGGTGGTTCTAGTTCGGGTAAGAGGTCCAGTGACTTTGATAGAGGTGATGCCAAGAGGCATTGGGACAACCGGCATCACTATGATCATAGGCGTGGTGGCGGTAACCATGGTAGGGGCCAACAGGGCCAGAGAGCTGGTGGGAAGTTGCCCACATGTGCTACTTGCGGGAGGAACCACACCAGTGAGTGTTGGGGGAATTTCCACTCGTGTTGGAGTTGCGGAGCTAGGGATCACATTAGGCGTGACTGTCCACATCAGGTGGGGCAGGCACCAGCTCAGGCTCCTGCTAGAGCCAATGACTTCCAGAGAGGCTGCGGGCGCGGTAGAGGTAACTTCCAGCCGAGGAATGATGGACAGAGGAACATAGCACATGTAGTTGCAGTTTAGCCGGAGGGCGGAGGTCAGGCCATAGTTTACGCTCAGCGTGGGGATCAGCATGACACCGATGTGATCGCAGGTAACTTCTCGATACAGTCTTTGGGTTTGCTTTCTTTGATTGACTCTGGGTCTACACATTCCTACATATTGAGTGAGCATGCACAGTCGTTGAATTTGCCTTGTGAAATGTTGGAAGTAGGAGTTAGTGTTACTAGTTCCTTTGTGGGACACGGTAGTAGTTAGAAAAATGTACAGAATGTGTCCGTTGATGGTTCAGGGACATATGTTCCCAGTGGATATGATGGAGCTGCCTTTCTATGATTTTGATGTAATTCTGGGTATGGACTGGCTCACGGAGCATAGAGCTAGGATAGACTTTGAAACTAAGAGGATTTCTTTAAGGCTCACGGATGATTATGAGATTGTAGTGGTGGGTGAGAACGTGAAGTTCTAGTCCAATGTAGTTTCAGTTCTAGAGGCTAAGAGGTTAGTTGAGTTGGGTTGTGAAGCATACTTGGCTTATGTGATGAACCCTAACTTGAGTGAGGTTAGACCTCAAGACATCCAGACAGTGTGTGACTTCCCTAGTGTGTTTCCGGAAGAGTTATCTGGGTTACCACCAGACAGAGAGGTAGAGTTCACCATTGAGACTTATTCTGATTCAGCTCCTGTTTTGATTTCTCCGTATCGCATGACACTGAAAGAATTGAAAGAGTTGAAGACTCAGTTGCAAGAGTTGACAGATAGAGGCTTCATTCGACCTAATTCTTCACCTTGGGGTGCACCAGTTTTGTTTGTGAAGAAAAAGGATGGAAGCATAAGAATGTGTATAGATTACAGACAGTTGAATCATTTAACAATGAAGAATAAGTACCCGTTGCCTAGAATTGATGATTTGTTTGACCAGTTGAGAGGAGCATCAGTCTTTTCGAAGATTGACTTGAGATCGGGTTACTACCAGCTAAAGGTAAGAGAGGTTGATGTATCGAAGACGGCCTTTAGATCTAGGTATGATCACTATGAGTTTTTAGTCATGCCTTTTGGGTTGACTAATGCACCAGCTGCTTTCATGGATATGATGAATAGGATTTTTCATCAGTACCTAGATCAATTTGTAGTTGTTTTTATAGATGACATCTTGGTGTATTCGCGAACGAAAGAAGACCATGACCGACACTGGAGACTAGTTTTGAAAACTTTGCTAGATCATCAGTTGTGTGCGAAGTTGAGAAAGTGTGAATTCTGGATCCGAGAGGTAGTCTTCTTAGGACATGTAGTGTCAGCCGATGGGATTAGAGTTGATCCGAAGAAGATATAGGCCATTGTTGAATGGAAGAAACCGAAGTCTGTAACAGAGGTACGTAGCTTCCTAGGCTTAGCTGGATACTATAAAAGATTCGTAGAGGGTTTCTCGAAGTTGGCCGCTCCATTGACACAGTTACTTCAGAAGAGTGTTCAGTTTGAGTGGACAGATGCAAGACAGAAGACCTTTGAGAAATTGAAAGAAGCTTTGACCCAAGCACCGATCTTGATTCAGCCAGAGTCCGGGAAAGACTATGTAGTTTACAGTGATGCTTCTTATGTAGGCCTAGGTTGTGTCCTCATGCAAGACAAGAGAGTGGTGGCTTATGCTTCAAGACAATTGAAGACTCACGAGCGCAACTATCCGACCCATGATATAGAGTTAGCTGTAGTTATGTTTGCTCTGAAGATTCGGAGGCATTATTTGTACGGTGAGAAATGCACAGTGTACACCGATCACAAGAGTTTGAAGTACATCATGACTCAGCGAGATTTGAATCTCAGACAGCGTAGGTGGTCAGAGTTGCTAAAAGACCATGATCTTACCATTGAGTACCATCTGGGTAAGGCCAATGTAGTGGCTGATGCATTGAGTAGAAAGATAGCTGTGGACTTGAGAGCCATGTTTGCTAGATTGAGCTTGTCCGGAGATGGTGGCTTGGTAGCCGAGCTTCAGGTTAGACCTACCCTAGGTCAGTTGATTAGAGAGAAGCATCTCTTAGATAGATCTTTGGCACCTCACGTGCAAGATATAGCCGAAGGTCGATCTTCAGACTACAGTTTCAGTACCGATGTGGTTTTGTGTTACAGAGATAGGATAATTGTGCCAGAGGATAGTGACTTGAGACGTACGATCTTGACTGAAGCACACAGTAGTCCGTTTGCTATGCATCCGGGGAGTACAAAGATGTACCGTGATTTGAAGAATGAGTAATTTTGGGTTGGCTTGAAGAGAGATGTGGCTGACTTTGTGAGTAAGTGTTTGTCAGAGGGTGAAGGCGGAACATCAGGTTCCCTCAGGTTTGTTGCAACCGCTGAGAATTCCGGAATGGAAATGGGAGAATATCACCATGGATTTTGTTTCGGGTTTGCCTTTGACTCCTACAAAGAAGAACTCAGTGTGGGTTATTGTGGATCGTTTTACGAAGTGTGCTCACTTCTTGGCAGTCAACACCACTTACACTTTAGATAGATTGACCGACTTGTACATTGGTGAGATTGTTAGACTGCATGGTATGCCGAAGTCTATTGTGCCCGATAGAGATCCGAGGTTTACAGCTCGATTTTGGGAGTGTCTGCATACTGCTTTGGGTACCCATTTGAACTTCAGCACGTCTTATCATCCTCAGTCAGATGGTCAGTCAGAGAGAGTTATACAGATTTTAGAGGATATGTTGCGTTGTTGCATCATCGATTTTCAGGGTACGTGGGAGAAGCACTTGCCTCTAGTTGAGTTTGCTTACAATAATAGCTTCCAGTCGAGTATTCAAATGGCTCCGTATGAGGCCTTGTATGGCCGGAAGTGTAGAACTCCAGTTTGTTGGGCGAAGTGGGACAGAAGTTGTTACCTATGTCGGATCTGCTCAAGGGGACAACTGACAAGGTAAAATTGATTTGCGATCGATTGAAGGCTGCTTCGGATAGGCAGAAGTCCTATGCCGACTTGAAGAGGAAGGAAGTTGAGTTCTCAGTGGGTGAGAAGGTATTCTTGAAAGTGTCTCCGTGGAAGAAGGTAATGAGATTTGGCCGAAAAGGGAAGTTGAGTCCGAGGTACATAGGACCGTATGAGATTGTGAAGAGGGTTGGTCCAGTTGCTTATCAGTTGCGTTTGCCATCCGAGCTAGAGAAGATACACGATGTATTCCATGTTTCGATGCTCCGTAAGTATAGGTCCGATCCGTCACATGTTATGCCTGTAGAGGAGATTGAATTGAATCCGGATTTGACTTATGAGGAGGAGCCAGTTGAGATCCTAGCTTCTGACAGTAAGGTATTGCGGGGTAGATCGATTGAGTTAGTAAAAGTGCGGTGGCAACGTCGAGGTGTGGACAAGGCCACTTGGGAGAGGAAGGAGAATATGGAAAGGCAGTTTCCGTATCTCTTTCAGTCAGGTAATTTCGGGGACGAAATTCCTTAAGTGGGAGAGAGTTATAACACCTGAGTTTTAGAGTTAGGAGTTAGTCGGGTTAGTTGGTCCGAGTCGGTAAAATTAATTTTAACCAATTTGACCTTGGCTTGAGCTAATTGAGTTTTAAATAAAAAGGAGGGACCATTTTGGTGATTTAGCCAAATAAAATTTAAAAGGTAGACAACCTTTTTGATATTCAAAAGAACAAAAAAAGACACCATCTTTCCTCCCCTTTTCTTCCCCAACGTGAAAAAGGAACAAAACTCTCCCAAACACAAAATTTACTATTCCAACAAATTTTTTCCTCTATTCAAGGGTGTTTTTGAAGGTAATCACATATTCTCAGTCTCCTCTTCATCCTCTACATTTACATAGCTTTATATTTCAAAACTACCCACTTTTGTGATTTTCAAGTTTAATGAAAGAATGGATTTTTATTGGGGTTTTCAATTGATTTTGATTTATTAAGTTGGGTTTTGGTTTATTCACCTCAAAATACACATAATATGTTAAAATGGGTAAGTTTGGGTGAAAACCCGAAATGGGTCCTTGTGGCCATTTTTGAAGTGTCTAAAACTTGGATTTTGGTGAGTTTTAGGGTTGGGTTGAAGGGCTGATGGTTTAGGGATGTTAGGAAGGTGTTTTGGGACCATTTGGGTGTTTGAAAGCATGGTTTTCAGCTAGGTTTTAAGGGAGCTAGAAAATGGACTTTTTGGGTGATTATTTGGGTTGGAATTTGTTGAAGTATGGCTTGTACTTATGGGATGAGTTGATGACTGAGTTTTAGCATTGATTGTGAGTAATGGACGTGTTTTGATTGGCTAGAAACGAGAGAAGAATTTGGAGAAGCTTCGAGACCGAATCCGGGCAATTAGGGGGCTAGCTTGCTTGCTTGCTTTGGTGGCTAAGGAAGGGTGGTGAGTAACTTTAAATATGTTTTAAAGTGGTTCAAGTGTGTGTAGTGTATGTGTTGGAATGAGCTTGGTAGGCCTTTCCTATGTGGGAGTTGAATTGGTAACTTAACTCCTTGTTTTCTATTGATGCTATTTTATGCCTTGCCTATTTGATTGTGAGAAATGTGGCTTGAATGGTATACGTGTACCTTGATATATGTATGTGATGAGCATGTGATAGAAATGGTGGATATGTGATGTGGTTAAAGGATTTGGCACTAATTAACTTACCGGGTGTAAATGATCGATAATTAGGATTAGTGTGCACAAAAATTGAGTCAAAACGTACGTGGCCTTGATGGCGTTGAGTCATCAAGGAGGAGTACGGTGATGTAACATTCCACCGAAAATTTATTTATATTCTACGGGATGATGAGTGGAATCCCATCTGTAGGGCATGTGGTGATAGTGGAATCCCGCCCATGCAAGGTCCGATGATGAGTGTAATCCCACCGAGGTAATGTGATTGTTGAGATTAAATCCGCACATCCAGGTAAACTAATAGTGGCCAATGATATTGCTCTTATGTTTATGATGTTTTGATAATTGAGATACTTGTTGTTGAGCTTAGTATGATGTGAGATGCCATATTATGACTCTTGAAAGACTAGCTAGGTTGACTTGTTGATTACCTATATATGTTGTATGTGAGATTAAGGGATTGCATGCTTGAACCCTGCATTGTTGATGTTTTCGATTTTAGAGCATCCTCACTAAGCTTCTAGCTTACGCTCTCATTTTCAACAATGCAGATCATTAGCGTGGTGTTAGCTCGGAGCAAGGCGAAAGGGGCTTTCCAAGTTTTTGTTGCTCAAGTACGGTTTAACAATTATGTGGTAGTTTAGCAATGTGGCAAGAGTGTGTTTTGTATGAGCGATGTATGACTCATATATGTGTTTGATGTTTATGAATTGAATTTGATTGTAAACATGTTATGTCTTGTCAAATGCTTGGGTGATGGCATGCCTTATGAATGTTTAGGTTGCTTTTGAATGACATGTAAACCATATTGTGATGAATTGTGCCTTTTGGCTTTTAAGTCTTCAAGCATGCCCTTATATGTAATGTTGCCTTTGTGTAAATGCCATGAATGGATGTTTCATCATATGCCTTGTGTGTTTGAGCATGTTTGACATAGGATCCATGCCTCTAGTTCATGTATGCTTGTGCTGAGTGCTTCTTGGGGTCGTTTAGGGCCTTTAGAATTGTTGAGAAATGTTTAAATCTGTTCTTCAAAGGTTGCAGACAGCTCGTGTTTCGAAACAGGCTGAGCTGTTTCGGAACGGGTAAGGCTTCAGGGACCCCGTATCGGAACTCGTTACGATACGGTTTGGCCACTGTGAACCCCTGTTCCGAAACGAGTATCGGAACACTTTGGCTACTGGAAATCTGAGAAATTGCCGAGATGAAAGCGTTTCAAAACAGGTCTAAGGGTTTCGAAACGGTCAATATCTCGTTGACCACGAGAAGTTGACCGTTGAGGGTGTTTCGGAACGGTTGACCTCCGTTCAGATACAACCTCCTCGTATGGGCTTGGGGCAGTTGACCAGGTCAAGGCGTTTCGATACGCCTCAATGGTGTTTCGAAACGGCCTGCCTAATAGATTAAAATTGGACTGTTTAATTGCTGTTTTGTGTTCAGATGATTGTCTTCCTCAAATTTTTTCGATGTGGGGATCATATAGGATTTAAATGTGCCTTTAGAGAAGATTAATATAAAAGAAAATTTTTAGGGTTGCCAACCGAGGGGGAACCTTAACAGGTTTCGCTTCGGTTTTCCTCGTGTGGCCTACTCGGACCGGTCATCCGGCCAGACCGGGACGAGGGGGTTACAGAGTAGATACAACTCTAATTGTGAACTTTTGGAAGATTTTTTGAAGAATGGTTGGTTTGTTAAAATGCTAGTTTTTGTTTATGTTAGGGTAAGTTGTAAATTGTTAATTAATTTGTTGTAGTTTCTGTTGAAATTGATAAACGAATAAAATTCGAATATGATATGAAGAAGACCGGTAGAGGTTTAGGAACTCTCAATATATGCACCCTCATTTTAACCGAGGGGAATTCTACAAAATCACTTGTCGTATGTGCTTTTTATTTTTTTATAAGAACTTGCTTTAAACCTTCATGCATTCTATTTCTCTAAGTGATTGAATAATCATAAAAATCAAAATCAAACAAACCCTACTATAGAAAAAGTGTTGAAAATAGGTATTTTAAATAAAGAGAAAGAAAAGATATTTTGAATAGAGAGAAAAAGTTCTCCGTATTTTCTGATTCTCAAATAGACTGATACATTGTTTCAATATGACTAAAACTATCCTCTTATCCCTAATTTAAACAATAATGATCTCTAATTTAAATAAGGCTTATCTCTAGTTTAGATAAGACTTTGAGTACATGTAAACTACTAATTATTTATCTGTACAAAATTATATTTTTTACATGCTTATAATCTACACCCCCTCAAGCTGGCAAGTATACATTGTAGAGTCCTAGATTGGATGTAAACTTATCGAATATAGTTCTTAGAAGTGCTTTTGGTGAGAACATCTGCTAGTTGACCTTGATAAGGCACAAAACTGTTTTTGACAGTTCTACTATTGACTATTTTAAAGATGAAATGTCGCTATATCTTTATATGTTTTGTCTTGTCATGGTGAACCAGATTCCTTGCAATGTTGATAGCTGATTGGTTATCACATTGTAGCTCAAATTCCTTGGCCCGATTCATCTTGATTTCTATCAAAAGCCTTTGTATTCAGATACCTTCACAAATTCCAAGTGAAAGGGTTTGATATTCTGCTTCTGTACTGCTTCATGAAACGACAAATTGCTTCTTGCTCCTCTATGTAACATGGTTCCCCCAAACAAAAAAATATTAGCCACTAGTGGACCTTCTATCAATAAGTTCACCAGCCCATCTTACATCAGTGAATATTTTTACCTTTATGCTCTCACTTTTAGAGAGAATTAGTCCATGTCATGGTGTCATCTTCAGATAACTCAAGATTCTATTTGCTGCCTCAAGGTGTTCTTCTCTTGGGCCATTCATGAATTGACTTAGAATGCTTACTGAAAATGCTATGTTTGGCCGTGTGAGGGATAGATAAATCAGCTTCCCTACCAGTATTTGATAATGTTCCTTATTCATTGGAATCCCCTTGTCATCCGTCCTAAGTTACAAGTTTTACTCCATAAGGGTCTCAGATGTTTTGCAGCCTGTCATACTAGTCTCACATAAGAGGTTTAAAATGTACCTTCTCTGATTGATCACAAGACCCTTGCCTGATCTTGCTAGTTCTATACCCAGAAAATATCTAAAATATCTCAGGTCCTTGGTTTCAAACTCACTAGCTAACAAATTCTTATGCTTGATGATTTCCGCAACATCGTCACCTGTGATAATAATGTCATCTACATAGACTCTTAGGATAGCCTTTTTCTTCTTAGAAGATATTTTCACAATCAAGGTATGATCGGTTTGACATTATTGATAACCATGCTTAATAATGACTTTAGCAAACCTATCAAACCAAGTCCTATGAGATTATTTTAGACCATATAACGATTTTTGTAACTTACATACCTTGTGTCCAACTGATTTCAAACTAGGAGGTATCTGCATGTACACTTCCTCCTCCAAAGTCCCTTTTAAGAAAGCGTTCTTAATATCAAGTTGATGCAAAGGACATTCTTCATTAACAACTAAGGATAAAAGAATTCTTACAATGTTTAGCTTGGCTACCGGTGCAAATGTCTCTCGGTAGTCAACTCCATAGGACTAAATGAACCCTTTAGCTACTAGCCTAGCCTTAAACCTTTCAATACTACCATCAGAGTTGTACTTCACCAAGAACACCCACTACATCCAACTAGCTTCTTCCCTTTATGCAATTTTATTATGCTCCAAGTCTTATTGGTCTCAAGAGCTTTAATCTCCTCTTCTACTTCTTTTCTCCAATTAGGATCTTTTAGAGCTTCCTCCGTTGTTCTTGGAATGATGATACTATCAATCTTAGCAGTGAAAACTTTGAAGGAAGGCATCAAATATTTATAAGCCACAAATCTCTGAATTAGGTTGTGTAAACTTCCTAACGTGTTTCCTTTGAGCAATCGAAAGATCATTACTATTAATAATAGGAATTTCATTATGAGAAAATTCCTTACCTCCCAAATTCTCCATGGTAATAGGACTTGGTTCCAGTTCTTGGCAAATGTTAGGTTGTATAATGGACTCTAGAATGGGCCTCTTCTTCCTCTTACAGACACTGAGTTCTTTATTATCAAGTTGTAATGTTATGGGTGATTGAGGAGTTCTTGATGAATACACGGGTGTTGTAATAGGAAAAGAAATATTTCTAGGAGACTCAGGGCTTGATGGAATCATGTTTTCAGCAACAGTGGGTTGCTAAAAGTGTGAGGATAGTTGCAAATTACCAGTAGCAATGGGCTGTGGAAGGCTGGTTGCAAATGACAAAGCAATAGGCTGCTGGAAGTTGTCGAAATGTTGCAATTTTTCAACAGTAGTGGGGATGCTGAAATCTATCAAAAAACTAAAATGCATCATTAGAAATCTCCACCTAAATTTCAGATTTATTGAAAAAAGGCATGTGTTCAAAGAAAGTGACATCCATAGAAACATAAGTTTTATGAGCGAAAGGTGAGTAGCACTCGTAACCTTTTTGATTCGAGGCGTATCCTAAAAAGATACACTTAATAGACCAAGGATCATGTTTGGACTTGGATGGTTGATGAACATGAACAAATGATGTACACCCAAAAATACGAAATGGAAGAGTAGAGGATAAATGCTTGAAATGAGGAAATTTAGCAAAAAGTATATCTCTCGAAATTTTAAATTTCAATGTTTTGCTAGGCATTCGACTAATAAGATAAGTAGCAGTAAGAATAGCCTCGCCCCAAAAATACTTAGGAACATTTGTAGAAAAAAGAAGAATCTAGATACTTCTAGAAGTGCCTATTTTTCCTCTCAGCTACCCTATTCTATTGAGGTGTATTAGAACAAGAACTTATATAGATGACTCATTTTTTCTTGGAAAAAAAGAACCTAAGGTGTTAGTGAAATACTCACCCCCATTATCAGTTTACAAAATTTGAATTCTAGTATGAAACTGGATTTCTACCATGGCATATAATTTTTTAAAGACCATCAGTTTCTGATTTATCTCTCATCATAAAGGTCCTAGAGTGGTCGTCTATGAAAGAAATAAACCATCTAGATCCAAGAACATTCTTAATTTTAGAAGGACCCCAAATATCACCGTGAATTTTAGAAAAAAAGAGAGGAAGATATATATGGTGTAGGAGAAAAAGTATGTCTTGCAAGGTGACAAATATCACAAACAAAAAATTCAGATTTTTATTCTTGAATAAAGTGGGGAAAAATTTCGCAAGATAATACAAATTTAGATGCCCTAATCGAAAGTGCTAGAGCATTACTTCATCAAAAGAGGCAGGAATAGAATTCAGTATAGAAGTTGATTTATAGCAACTTGAGTCAACTTGTCTCGGAGGAGGAAGTTGTCCTTCAAAGATGTAGAGTCCATTAGACAATGTAGTATTGCCGAGCATTGTCCCTAATCATGTTCCTGAAATTTACATGCATTCAAATCAAATATAACATTACACCATAAATCACGAGTAATTTGGCTAACAGAAAGAAAATTACAAGCAAAACGAGGAACATAAAGCACACAAGAAAGAGAGAAATCCTTTGTAAGTTGCATAGAACCACTCCTTTCAACAAATGAAAGAGAAACATATGTTGTCTTGACAGTGAATGCAGAAGGAATTTTTCTAAAGCTTTGAAACATGGTAATATTACCTGTCATATGGTCAGATGCACCAGAATCGACTATCCAAGGAATGATATTTTTCTTACATTCGCTGCAATGGTCATGCTTTGATCAATATTTGCTGTTGTCTGCCCAGCCATCTGTTTTAATTCCTCAAGCTTCTCATTGTTGATCTTTTGGCCGCTGCTGCACGTATTGTACACTAGATAGGCTTGAGAGAGGTTTTGATCAGACCCTAAACCGATTTAAGATGTTGTAGGGGTATACAATTTTTAGATTTTGTGGATCAAAATAACCTAAGCAATTGATACAATGTTGGAAATAGATATTTTAAATAAAGAGAAAGAAAAGATATTTTGAATAGAGAGAAAAAGTTCTTTGTATTTTCTAATTCTCAAATGTGTACAAGGTTAGCCTTTAAATAGGCTGATACATTGTTTTAATATGACTAAAACTATCCTTTTATCCCTAATTTAAACAAGAATTATCTCTAATTTAAATAAGGCTTATTTTTAGTTTAGAAAAGACTTCGAGTACACCTAGACTACTAATTATTTATCTGTACAAAATTAAATTATCTACATGCTTATAATCTGCACAAGTGGATTAAGGAGTGCATTTCTTTTGCTCATGTATGAGTGGGTCACTATTGAAATACAAAGGGTATTTCTGTATTTTTGTATTTATCAGGTTAGTTAGAGTAGTTAGGGTTGACCAAAATAGATGGTTAGGTGTATAAATAAGGAAACTATCCTTATCTGTTTATGCATCGAATAATAAACAACAAAAGGTTCTCTTCTTTTCCTCTCACGATAAACACCACTGTGTTTCTTTACTAACATCATCACCTCCACGCCGACGATCAACAACAGCTCAACATGGTATCAAAGCCACCGACGATGGACTTTCCGGCGACTACCTTATCTAGTTTGATGAGTCTTTGATCAAATTCCAGTTTCTTCTTCATTTCTTTACTATTTTCTTGGTAGCTTCTTGATGGAGACTACTATAGATTCGAATCATGTTTTGTTTTTACATGCGTCGGATACACCGGGGACGCTTCTTGTCTCGCATTAGTTGACAAGTATAGAGAATTATAATCTTTGGAGCAGGTCTATGAAGATCGCTTTGTTAGCAAAAAAAAAGTGGGTCTTGTTGATGGAACCTGTAAAAGGGAGTCAGTTGCAGAGAATTTACGAGCTCAATGGGATAGGTGTAACACTTTAGTTTTGTCTTGGATTCTTAACACTGTTAGTCAAGATCTTTCTGCAGGAATTGTTTTTGCTTCTAATGCAACAATCGTCTGAGGAGATCTTAAGAAACGTTTTAATAAAGTGGATGGTTCAAGAATATATTACTTACATCGAGAGATAGTTACACATGTGCATAATCTTTCTTCAATTTCAGTCTATTTTTCGTGTTTGAAGTTGTTATGGGATGAGTTCGATGCGTTAGTGCCATTTAATTCTTGTGAATGTGAAATAGAATGCGAAAATAGCACTATTCTTGCACAACAGAGATTGTTTCAAATGTTAATAGGGTTGAATGATTCGTATTCCATGGTTAGGAGTCAGATCCTATTAATGAAAGCATTACTGACTGTGAACCAGACTTACAATATGCTGGTACAAGAAGAAGGGCAACGGCATCATTCTGCTGGTACAATGCAAATTCAATCCGAGCCAACAACCTTGTATTCTTCTTCTTATGCACAAGGACACAATCAATTCAAGAAGAAGTTTAATGGAGTGTGTGATTTTTGTCACATTAAGGGACATAAAAGAGAAAACTGCTATAGGTTAATAGGATATCCACCAGATTTTAAATTTACTAAGAAGAGTGGAGTGAATGTAAAGCATGCGGCAAATTCAACAACTATTGAAAATGGGTCAGATGCTGTGGACCAGTCTCCTGCAACACAAGCACCGGTCTTTACTGCTGAACAATATCAGCAAATTTTGAATCTTCTTGGAAAGGATCCTGTGGTCAAGGGTACAACTCACATGGCAGGTATGTTTTCTAAATCTTCAACTCAAGAATTGATCCTTGACACAGGGGCAACAAGTCACATGACATATGATTTAAGTTGTCTTGATTCTCCTATTGTTTGTGATCCTTCTTCAGTAGTTCAATTGTCAAATGGTAATTCAACTAGAGTTACACATATTGGTTCATACAAGATATCTTCTACAAGGATTCTTAAAAATGTGTTATGTGTTCCAAGTTTCAAATTCAATCTTGTATCTGTTTCTTAGTTGGCTAAGGATTGGAACAATGCTATTTTATTTTTTCCTAACCTGTGTGTATCACAGGATCTTTGCAATAGAGAGATGAAGAAGAATGGTAGAATACGAGACGGGTTATATGTTCTTCATACATCTTTAGATATAAACTCTTGTCTTAGTGCTTGTACAATCAATGAATCGTGCTTACATGTTAGTATGAGTCCTATATGGCATGCAAGGTTGGGCCATAGCTCAGCTAAAACTTTGTCTCACATTCCTGGAATACATTGTAATGCAAAGTTGGAAGCTAAAATAAAGAGTTGTAATGTTTGTCCTCTTGCGAAACAAACGAGATTACCTTTTCATTCGAGTACTTCTATTTCTTGTCTACATTTTGATTTGATTCACATTGACCTATGGGGTCCTTATCGTGTTAGCACTATGCATGGGCATCGTTATTTCTTAACCATCGTTGATGATTGTTCTTGTATGACATGGATTCGTTTGCTAAAGCTTAAGAGTGATGCTTTTGTTGCTTAAGCATTTTTTAACTTTGTTAAAACTCAATTTTCTGTTAGTATAATGAAGGTTTGTAGTGACAATGGACATGAATTCTTTACTAATGAAAGTAATTCCTTCTTTCAAGAGAATGACATTGAGCATCAAAGCTCTTGTGTTTATACGCCGCAACAGAACGGTGTTGCTGAGCGTAAACACCGTCATCTCCTTGAAGTAGCTAGAGCTTTAAAGTTTCATTCTAACATGCCTACTAAGTTCTGGGGTTATTGTGTGAATGCAGCTTGCTACATCATTAATAGTTTGCCCAGCAAGGTTCTAGAATGGAAGTCACCCTTTAAAATTTTGTATAAAAAGCCACTTGATCATTCTATCTTGCGTGTTTTTGGATGCTTAGCTTATGCTACTGTCACAAATTATTCGGATAAATTTGCTCCTAAAGCTATTGCATCTATTTTCATGGGTTATTCTCTTGTCTAGAAATGATATATTTTGTTTAACTTGGAAAGTAAAGTGTTATTTGTTAGCAGGGACGTGGTCTTCCACGAGGATGTATTCCCTTTCACATTTCCTGCTAAGTCATCCTGTTTATTCCTCCTTCATCATATAATAATTTGAATTTTTTAGACATTGAGTCTGAGTCATCATCCTTACCCGTGCCATCTTTGGATCCAAGTGATGATCAACATCTTGATAATGATGCTACAACACAAGGTGGTGCACAGCTTGATCCTAATGTTACAACTAATGGTGTTGGAATATCTACTCCAATTATTGATCAGCCTCTTGATAGTGACAATCAAGTTGAAATTCCACAAGTTGAGAACATTACAAGAAGATCATCACGTGTGCAACGTCAGCCTACTTGGTTAAATGACTACATTTGTGCTAATCCAGGGTCACATAACAAGAATTCGATGGCCAATTTTGTCTCCTATGCACATCTGCCTTTACAGGCTTAAGCTTTTGCTGTGTCCATTTCTTCTACTTGTGAGCCACGAACATATAAACAAGCCATGCATGATGAGAATTGGACGCATGCAATGTAACAAGAAATTTCTGCTTTAGAATCTAATGACACTTGGGAGTTGCTCGAGTTACCAGCTGGACACAAGCCTATCGGATGCAAGTGTGTGTATAAGATAAAGTATAATGCAGATGGTTCCATTGAGCGCTACAAGGCACGCTTGATTGAAAAAGGGTACAATCAACAAGAAGGCATAAACTATCATGATACTTTCTCACCAGTTACTAAGATGGTTACAGTTCGAACCATCATTTCCTTAGTAGCTTTGAATGGTTGGCCATTATTTCAAATGGACGTTTTTAATGCATTTTTACAGGGCGATCTTTTTGAAGAAGTGTATATGAAACTTCCTGAAGGGTTTTGCCATCAAGGAGGGGATCGTGTCTGTCGATTGCGAAAGTCATTATATGGCCTAAAGCAAGCTTCACGCCAATGGAATCTGAAGCTCACCGAAGCACTGGTAATGCATGGTTATGTTCAAAGTCTACATGACTATTCCATGTTCACCAAGAGAGAAGGAGAAAAGCTGGCGATCTTATTAGTTTATGTAGACGACCTCTTGATTACAGGAAACAGTGCAACAATGATGGATGAACTTAAGACAGTTTTGAATCAAAGTTTCAAAATGAAGGACCTTGGACAGTTAAGATATTTCTTGGGAATTGAGGTACTTCGATCAAAAGAAGGGATTATCCTTAACCAAAGGAAGTATGCCCTTGAATTGATAGCTGATTCGGGCCTTGGAAATGCTAAGATTGTATCAACACCTTTAGAGCAGAATGTAAAGCACAGCTTGAATGATTCTACATGTCCAGGAGCAACAGTTGAGGAAGATTTCTTAGCTGATGTGGGATTCTATCAAAGGTTAATTGGGAGATTGCTATATCTTACCAACACAAGGCCGGACATAGCTTTTGCAATTCAACATTTAAGTCAATTCATGTATAAGCCAAGGAAGGAACATTATGATGCAACATTAAGGGTTGTGCGTTACATTAAGAAAGATCCAGGTCTTGGTATTTTACTTTCTGCACTCGGGGAACCCAACCTAACTGCATATTGTGATGCTGATTGGGCAACATGTTCCTTAACAAGGAAGTCTGTCACGAGATATTGTGTCAAGTTAGGGAATTCTTTGGTTTGTTGGAAATCAAAGAAACAAACTACCGTCTCTAGATGTTCAGCAGAGGCTGAATATAGAAGCATGGCCTCAGCAACAACAGAAATAATTTGGTTACGAGGCTTGCTGCAGGAACTTGGTTTTCAACAAAAAGAGCCAACACTTCTGCATAGTGACAGTCAGGCATCATTGCAAATTGCAGCCAATCAGGTGTTTCATGAACGCACGAAACATATAGAAATCGATTGTCACTTTATACGGGAGAAAATTCAAAATAAAGTAATTCAAACTCAGCATGTATCTACTGCAGAACAACAAGAAGATATCCTGACCAAGGGTCTTCCAGTAAGCCAGCATAAGTATCTTAAGGTCAAGTTGGGTGTGAAAGACGTTTTTCACCCTCCAACTTGAGGGGGTGTTGAAATATAAAGGGTATTTCTGTATTTTTTTTATTTATCAGGTTAGTTAAAGTAGTTAGGGTTGACCAAAATAGATGGTTAGGTGTATAAATAAGGAAACTATCCTTATCTGTTTATGCATCGAATAATAAACAACAAAAGGTTCTCTTCTTTTCCTCTCACGATAAACACCACTGTGTTTCTTTACTAACACCACCACCTCCACGCCGGCGATCAACGGCAGCTCAACAGTCACCAACTAAGGAATTTCGAATGGAAAGTGGATTGAGGCAGAGCGACCCATTGTCTATATTTTAGGGGATTAAACTTGAGAACCACGTGCTGAAGCACAAAAACCATTGATCCAAGCTCAATTCTTAATTAATGGTTAGCAAAATTTTATTTATAACTTACTTATCTTTTTAGTAAAAAATTAAAAGATAGAAAATGATAAGAGGTCACTAATGCAATTTTGGTGTACCCATTCATTCAATCGAGCTCAATCTTTCATTTATGGTTGGAAAATGTTATATGTGTACCTTAAAATTTGTTTAATGTACTATATTAAATTATATATAAAAATCAATATATAATAAATGGGTTAGAATTCATTTACATAATATAAAATTTAAAGAGTTTTACACATATTTTGGATCGCTGGATTAGTGAAAATCGATTGTTGAGATTAACAATAGGTAATGAATTGATTTTTATAGGAAAAAAAGTACGTGAATCCATCCTTATATTAAAAGTTTTGATCTAGACTATTAAAATTAATTAATTCAACTATCCAAAAAACGTGTAAAACTTTTAAGTTATACATTATGTAAGTGGATCTTAACACATAATAAACTATTAATATAATTAATACCATTTATTATTTTCATATAATATTGATACAATTAAATTATTAGTAAATATATTAAATATAATTTCTTAAAATATGATCTTGCATATATCCACTTTAAAATTGCTTTAAAATATTTGACTGTTAAAGAATATTTGAATCCAACGTCGGTCATTGATAAAATATGATGATGTTCGTTAGGGGTGTTCGCGGTTAACCAAAATACTATAACGGTTAACCTATAAGTTATGTTTTTAGTGTAAAAATTATATGTTCTTAATGTAATTACAGAGAAAATGCATAAAGAGTGTATCTAAGAATGCATAGAAAATTAGGGACTCATTCTTAATGGTTAACCAACGGTTAACCATGAACACCCCTAATGTTCGTGGTGTTGTGCTGATTTTTTGTTGGAGAAAGGTTTGGTGGATGGATTTGTAAGGGTGTAAAATTTAAACTAAAAATTGTGAAGGACAGCAACAACTCCCACACTATGTAAGACTATGTTAACCAGCTTGAGCTAAATAGTATTAATATAAATATACTAGAATACTATAGTATTTATATAATGTTAATATAATATATTTGAAATATATTTGTTAAAAATTTAATAGCATTGATATTTTATGAAAATAATAAATAGTATTAGTCATTTAATCATTTATTATATACTCAATTATGTATATAGTTTAATATATTCTATTAACAGAGACAAAAGTAAGCAATTTGCGGCCTCTCTCAAAAAAAAATTAGCTGCTCCTCCTTCAAAATTGTTTCAATTCTAACCGATTTTTTTATTCATTCCCTTTAATTGGTGGTCGGCAATCAATATTCGTATTGGTTGTCGACCACCGATTTTATTAGTTTTCTTGTTTTTATTTGAATAAGAATTTCTGCTTATGTAGCACGCTCTTTCTCCATCATAGTGACACGCTTCTTCTTCTGTCTTTGTGACATGTTTTTTTTTTTTTTTTTTTTGATTTGGTTCATCTGTCTTTGTGGCAGGTTTCAACATACCCTAGCGTTCGATTGTTGTTCGCATAGAGATTCACTCGGCGCTAGTTTCTGATTCATGGTGTTATCGGTGGTCACTTGGAATGTTTTATCCTCACTTGTTGATGGTTGTTTGCCGATAAAATCAGTCTTAGATAGCGGTACCTTTTGCCTGAAAAAATGGATCGCTCACCACTCCTTTCTTCTTTATGCGTCTCGTTTGGACAGAGACAAAGAGATTCAGGAAGCTTTTGAATTTACGTTGGTATGCATATTTCTATAAAAATTTTCGTTTTTATTGTTTTTGAGTTGTAAGAATTTTTTGAGTTATTTTAACCTAAATTTTCTTCCTCTTAATTGCGTTGTAATTAAATTTTTCTATGCTTTAATAAAAATTCGGTGGTTATTTTAAAAAAAATCTATTAACTACAATTTAAGGTATATGCAAAGTTTTGTCAACCATTATCCAACGATTGAGTTGATTAAGTGGTTAGATTAGGGATGGGCATTATACCCGGACTTGACGGGTTCCGACCCGATCCGGCCCGATCGGGTCGGATTTTAAAATGAAAAAAACCGGGTTCGGGTCGGGTTTTTGTTAGAGGTAAACTCAGGTCGAGTTCGGGTTTAGGGTGAAAAATATCCGACCCGACCCGACCCGGGACTAATAGTGTAATTTTCCCTAAATTTTTTGGAATATTTATAATAATACTCATCTATATATATATTTTTATAATTAAGTCCTTAAAATTGATTTTTATTTATAATTTAGTCCTTTAAATTATAATTTTTACAATTAAGTCCCTTAAAATTATTTTTTTACAATTAGGTCCCTAAAATTAATTTATTTTATATAGTTCGGGTCGGGTCGGGTCAGAGTCGGTTTTAATATATTTATTTTCGGTTCGGGTCGGGTTTTTTTGAAGAAAAAGTTTAGGTCGGGTCGAGTGCGAATTTAGGGTGTCTATTTTCGAGTCGGGTTCGGGTGGGCCAAAAACCCGACCCTACCCGAGCCCATCCCTAGGTTAGATACACCAATATAAATACTGAGCTATTCTATAGCAGCTGCCCCCAACTACAATTTAAGGTATATGCAAAGTTTTGTTAACCATTTTTTTACCTGACTAATTTTTTCAGATATTCTCTTTTCGGGTTTTATCTGGAAAAATACCACCTTAAAATATTATTTGGAAAAATACCTCCTATTCGGTCCACGTAAAGGTAAATTCCATTGTGCACGATGCGATTTTTAAAATTGCGTTTTACAGGGCGCGACTTCAGTCCGATGTGGATATTATTATCCGGTATTTATTTTAAAAAAATAAATTGAAGTCGCGTTGTACAGGACGTGACTTCCACGATAATTTCAAACGACTCGTCGCGAATTTATCGAGAAATATGCTAAAAAATAAACTCGTATGTATAAATTAAATTATATAAAATAATATAAAAAATACGTATTTAAATAAATAAAAATATATAATAAAATAAAAAATATAACGGGATAAAACTTACATTTCTCCGATGATAATCGGACACGTGCTTGTGATCCAACCTTATCAATCCCGCCATTATATCAAACACGAAAAATCAACTGAGAAATTCAAAGAAAGTAGATTTGAGAGAGAGTAAATATTTTTGGTGTGGGGTAGAATGGGGGTGGGGACCAATTTATAGTGGAAATCGCACCGGTTGGGGTGCGATTGTTCAATGAAAATCGCACCCTACATAACATGTTTTTTTATAACCCTAATGCGGTAATTAAATTTTCAACCGACATAATTTATTATCGCGAAAATTAGGGCTCACAGGATGCGACTTCATCTTATCGCGGCGAGTCTTTTGAAATTCTCGTGGAAGTCGCGTCCTGTACAACGCGACTTCCATTTATTTTTTTTAAAAAATAAATATCGGATAATAATATCCGCATCAGACTGAAGTTACACCATGTAAAACGCAATTGTAAAAATCGCATCGTGCACAATGCGATTTACCCTTACGTGTGCTGAATGGGGGTATTTAATCAAATGATGTTCTAAAAGGGGTATTTTTCCATATAAAACCCCAAAAGAAAATATTTGGACAAATTAACGTTTTTACCTTTGATATATATATATATATAATATATATATATAATATATATATATATATATATAATAAATTAAATTAATTATGAATTTGCCCCCTTTTCAATATTCATGTTTTACCCCAACCCAACTCTAGCTTCTTCCATAGTTTGAATCCTTATGATACCGTTTTTCTATCTTTTAATTTTTCATCAATAAAATAAGTTATATATAAAAGTAAAACCTTGATGTTCAAAGTTCAAATGAAAAAAAAATATTAAATTATTTTTAATTAAAATTTAAACCAAATTAAAATGATTTATAAATATCGTGGACTAAATTTATATTATTATTTTAATTTAGACTACATTGATTGATTGAATAAATACGAATGGCGAAATATATAATTGTACAAATTTATTTAACTATCACGTCAACATTTCCGTTAACTGTTAACGGTCAATGATTTGATTGATATCATTTAAATAATTAATTCATATAATTGGCAAAATTTATAGTTTAATAGTCAAAATAAAACCACTATGTAATTGAGTGACTATACAGAGAATTTACCCATATCCAATTTGGCGGTTATATTCATACGCGCATATCCTGTGGGAAAAAGAGTTTGATAACGTGGGAAACAATACGCCGCCGTTCCCAAAACAAACATCGTTGCTTCTTCCCATTACTTCATGAAAAGGCCAAATCTCTGAACACAAGATGTACTCGAATCATTTTCAATTCAGAAAATGATTTTATTTTAAAGAAAAGAAGCCAGTATTGTTCCCACTTAATTTTCCGGATTAAATTTAAAAGCCATTTAAATCATAAAATCTACGTTGGCTTTGGGGATAGAATAAGATACATGGATGGAACTAGAGGGGTGGGGGCGGTCGTCCCTTCTAAAAAATTAAATTTTTTTATATAATTTATAAAATTTTAAATTTTTTATGTATTTTTAATTAAAAATCTATTTTCGCCTCCTAAAATTTTGTAAGTTACCCTTAATATAAAGTTCTACGCCTGTCCCTTAACAGATATATCTTCAATTATTTCATGCCTTTCGATTCTAATGGGCAAAACCTTTGATGGTTCACGTGGCTTCCACCAATCGAACGTTGATCACAGCAGCAGACTCCAAAGCCTAGACAGTGGACATCTTTTATCGGAAATGCCCGGAATATTCGCAACAATACAACTTGGTCAAATTGTCACAAGTTGCGCTTACAAAAGCATCAATTACTCCTAAAATATGGATAAATTTTCTATACACAGGCGGTGGAAACTGAAAGTTTCCACAAGCGCCTTAATTCTAGGGTATAGATAGTTAGTTTAGGGTATAGGGTTTAGGGGTTTAGGTGTGGATGGTTAGAATTTAGGGATAATTGTTTCAATTTAAGGTTTAGGGTTATAATTTAGGGTTTATAGGTTAAAACCTAAATCCTCACCATATTACCCTAAAAACTAAACCCTAACCTATAAACCCTAAACCTTAAATTGAAACAACTATCCCTAAATTCTAAACCCCTACACCTAAACCCCTAAACCCTATACCCTAAACTAACTCTCTAAACCCTAAAACTAAGGCGCTTGTGGAAACTTTAAGTTTCCACCGCCAGTGTATAGGATATTAATCCCTAAAATATATGTATATTTTTATAAAAAATAATGAATGGTAAACTACACCAATAGTCATAGAACTATGACTTTTTTTATTTTATTCATTGAACTATTTTATATATATATATATATATTTTATTTTAGCCACTAAACATTAATTTTCGTTAAATTTTAACAAAAAAATGCTACATTACATGATATAATAACAATTTTAGTCCCATAACATATACATTTCATCAACTTGGTCCTATTTTCTAAAGTTAAACTTATATTTTTTACTTTTAATAATTTAGCCCTCTCACTTTCACTTCCCTTTAAATTAATAACTTTCTTCACTTGGAAACTATATTATCACCATCCACATATGTTGTCGGTTTCTAGGGCTGGCAACTGGGTGGGGAATAACCAGAAACTATGGGGATTCGAACTGAAGGGTATGGGGAATAACTGAAATCTTCACTCACGAGGACGAGGATAGGAAAAGTTTTTGTCACCGAAGCTAAAATGGGGATGAGGACGGGGATTGCTATATTCAAACCGTGGGGATAACCGAACCGTAACTGTATAAATCATTGTGGGGATCCCCGAAAAATACCCGTAGGGATCCCCAATATTTTACAAAGTTGGATGGGCATAAGAGTAATTCACCCATTTTCAATAAAAATCAAATTTACCACAACCTGAGTATGACATGCTGGAGTAAGTTTAGAAATTCTCTGTAAATTCCATAAAAAATTTGAAAGTGGTGTATGTATCGTTGTAAACGTGATTCATTTTAGTTTTGTATAAAATATACGATGATCGATTTTGATATGTATTTTTTTTTTAAAATATGAATATTTGAATGTTGAAATGTCATAAAAATTCGACAATAGATTTCTTAGAAAACAATTTTAGCGGCGACTTTGAAAAATCACAAAAAATTCGTTTAAAATGAACGATTCTTGATTTCGAGTTATATATTAGGAGTTATTAGTGAGAAAAGGTCAGAAGAAAAGATTGTAGACTATTTCCAAAAACAACAATGGCAGTGACTTCAAAAATTCACCATAAAATGTTACGAGTAAAAATTGGACTGCAGACTTTTTCGAAAAAAACAACAATGGAAGTGACTTCAAAAATTCACCATAAAAGCGTACGAGTAAAATTAGAAGAGGTAATTTATATGGTTAAAAAGATTATCAAATCTAGTTCCTTTTATAACAAACGAGTCATGATTTGAAATTGTAGATTATTAGTTACATATTTTCTTTTAAAGGTAGTACAGACTATCATGTTTCAATAGTTAATAATTTACTCATGTTTTATAATTTTGAAATGGTTTGTTTGTTGTTGGTAAAACTAAATTTATTATTTATGTTTGTAATTTTGGAGATTTAGTGTTGAGTATTTGTTTTAATGTATTAAATATTCTTTAGTTTTTTTGGTACGAGGATTAACCGAAAACTTCGGTGATCCGTAAGGGATAGGTATGGGGATGAAAAAATAACCGAAATGATTAATGAGGATTCTCTAAAACCGTACCCGCGAGTGTTGGGGACGAAGTAGGGAATGCAAAACCATCCCCGACCTGCCCCACTGCCACCCCTATCAGCTTCTCTAGTGAGATGGTTGTTTTTGCTCAAACAGTTGCACTTACTGCTAGTTACTCCCGGGGGGCTAAGATACATAAGCTAATTTACGGCTAAAAAACAACACGACATAAGTGGAAAGCACAAAACCTAAAATGTTACTCATAAATTGAAATGATATATTTTTTGATAACATTTTAGGTTGATAAAAAGAAAAAAAAAGTGTGTTGTTGGTAAGTTTTGAAAGTTACTAACTAGTATCAAAACTTACTAACAAGTATGCTCGAAAGTTATGTGGGATAACATTTCAGTTGCAACCTAAATATTACCAAAAGATATAACATTTTAAGTTGGCATGATAAGTTTCTAAACTTACTAATAAGTATCGAAACTTACCATGTAACACCCGGGTTTAGGAGTCGGGAGTCGAGTGCGAGAATCATGTTCGAGTCATTGGACTCGTTTTAATTAAAATGGACTTTGGTTTTATTTTAAAAGGGTTTGCATTTCATTAATGGAAATTTGATAATTTTTAAACAAAGGAAAATAAGATGAGTAAAAGAGGCTTTTTGAAAACCATTCTCATCTTCTTCATTCCACCATTTTCACGTCAAAAACCTCCCAAACCTCTTATCACTATTCCATCAAAGCTCTTCATCATTTCAAGTGTTTTCAACGAGGTAAGCACGTTTTTGACTTCTCCTCTCTATTCCGAACATTTCCATGATTTTAGATTTTCAAAAACACCATTTTTATAGTTCTTCAAGTTTTCAAGTTATGAAGAAAAAGATGAAACTTTATTGGCTTTTCGATTTGATTTTGATTTGTAGAGTTAAGATATGATTTAATCTTGCCCTAAAGTACCTTATATCTAAAAAATGGCGGGGTTTTATCAAAAATCCCGAAATGAGTTTTGTGGGTATTTTTAAAAGGGTCAAAACTTGAGTTTTTGGGGTAGCTTTGTGAAGAAGGGTAGGGCTGATGTTATGGTAATACTAGAGGGTTGTTTTGAAGGTGTTTAATGGTGTTTTGAGTGTTGGAATCATTGGTTTTCTGCTGGGTTGTCAGGGAGTACGAAATGGGAATTTGTGTTGTTAGCTTTCACTTGAAATTGTTGAGGAATGGGTTGCGGTTGAAATCTGAGTAGTGGCAGTGTTTTATTGGTGCTTTGTGTAGTAATGTGTTGTTTATGATTGGTTAGAATCAAAGGAACCGTTGGAGAAGCTTCGGGCACGATTCCGGAAGGTGTGGAGGTTGATTCAACTTTTCTCGGTTTGCTTAAGAAAGTGTGGTGAGTGGAATCATTTAAAATGGTTTTAAATTGGTTCAAGTGTATGGATGTGGTGTTGGATTGTTCTTGGTAGGCCAATCCAAGGTAGAGATTAAGTTGGTAGCTTAATCTCTTGTGTGTTTTATGAGTTTTGCTTAATGTACATAATGTGGACTTGTGAAGTATGTATTATTTATGCATATTTATTTATATGTCGATGTATGTGGTGGTTGATATGTTGAGATGCATGATGGTAATATCATGGTTTGACTTGTTAGTATGGTTGACACTAGTTAATTACCGGGTATAAATGATCGATCATTAGGATTAGTGTGCACACGGTTGAGTCAAATTCGCACATGGCCTTGGTGACGTATATTCATCAAGGAGGCATCCGGTGAAGTAATATTCCATCGAAAAATGTTATTACGTGATGATGAGTGGAATCCCATCCGTAAGGGCATGTGATGATAAGTGTAATCCCATCCATGCAAGGACTGGTGATGAGTGTAATCCCAACGGAAGTTATCCGCATATCCGAGTAAGCTAATAGTTGCCAACATACTTGTTCATGTGTGGTGGATGTGATAAGATAATTCTTATATCTTGTTTAGCATAACATGAGATAAGATGCCATGTTCATGCATTCTTGTAATGTTTAACTATGTTGCTATGTTGGTGATATGTATGCCTGTAAAATGTCTTAAGGATGGTATGCTTGAACCCTCAATTGTTATTGTTTTCTTTTAGAGCACCCTCACTAAGCTTCTAGATTACGCTCTCATTTTCGACAATGCAGATCATTAGCGTGGAGCTAGCAAGGAGCAAGAAAAGGGCATCCAAGCTTGTAGTAGTTGCTCAAGTATGGTTTAGTAAATAATGTGGTTGTTTAGCAATGGGGATGCTACGTGTTTTGTATGAGCATTGATAGACTCCCATGTGTTGATTTTTGTTGTTAATGCCTTGATGTGTATTTGTAAACCATGTTTATGTTGTTGCCTAAATGCTTTGTGTTTAGAACGCTTATAACCATGTTCCATGAATGCTTATGTGTTTGTTTAAAGGCATGTAAACCTTGTTATGCAATGTTCTTGGTGAATGCCTGTTTCTATAAATGTTTAACCATGGATGTATGTTCTTTCGATTGGTTTGGTTTTGAATGTATGTTAAGTGTTTGATCATGATTGAAGTAGGGTGAAATGCCTCTAGAGTATGTGTATGCATATTGTTTCTTGTTTCATGTTGTTTGAGGCATGTTGGGGAACTTTTGGAGATGCAGAAACTGTTTTTAGAGTCTTACAGACTGCAGGCATTTCGAAACGCGTGAGATGGTTTCTGAACGGGTGTGGTTCTAGAGATACCCGTATCGAAACACGTTCCGATACGGTTAAACACTGTGAACCCATGTTCCGATACGTGTACCGAAATAGTTTTGCTACTATGAAGGCCTGTTCCAGAATGTGTTTCAGAACGCTTAGACGAAATAGATCCCTGTACCGAAACGAGGTGGGTCGTATCGGTACGGCTGGTTTGGCTTTTAAAACTAGGGCCCGTGTATCGAAACATGCAAGCCTGTTTCGAAACATCGGCCTAAAAATTGGGCTTTTGGCATCTTTAAAGGTTCTCAAGTGTTGGGCTCGGGTTCTATTTGCTGTAAGCTTTCCCGCGAGTCTTGTTCGTATCGTTTATGTTTGGTTTGAACGTGTATGCAAGAAACCGGACTAACTTGACATTTGGTAAATTTAAATTAACTTACGTTTCGTTTGTATGGTCTTGTTCTTTTTTTCCGTTGTCGTTTCACACATAGGATTAAATGATTCATCTAGACAAGACAATTGAAGAAAAATTTTCTAGGGTTGCTAATCGAGGTGGGACCTTAATGGGTTTCACTTTGGTTTTCCCTGTGTAACCTACTCGGACCGGTCAGTCGTCCAGACCGGGACGAGGGGGTTACATTTTTTTGTATCAGAGCTTGAGGTTTCCGAGACCTCGGGTAGGTAAGTGAGGTAAGTTCGAAGTGGTATGTTGTTGCTATGTCTCGGTGAATGTTTTGCCATGTATGCTTGTTGTTTGTTTGTTCGCATGGTGTTTGGAAGCATGATTGTTGTGTTGAGACGTAGTGTCGAGTTCCCATTGCTACTATTACTTATTTGAAAAGATTTTGTAAAGGAATATACTTGAGCACGTTGGACGCTTGCCTTTGCTAAATTAATCCTTATGTGTTTGATTGTTGTAGTTGTTATCTTGCTAGCTGTGAGATGAGACCTAGAGGGAGGCCTAGGATGGTTCATCCGGAACCACGGGCAGCAGCTTCGGGAGTTGAGCCGGTTGTTGAGGCGCAAGCTCCTCCACCTCCTCATTCTCCTCCTCGTCGAGAGGGAGGTGAGGCGAGAGCCGATGGTGTAGAACCTCAGATTGGCCAAGGACCGACCGGTATAGATTTGGCTCCACTAGTTCAGGCGATAGCCGGGGCTTTTCAGGCAGCAGTGGCTGGGGGCCAAGCAGTGGCACAAACTCAGGGTGAGGGCACCGGTTTGCCACTTGAGAGGCTTCGCAGTTTGGGAGGTGAAGAGTTCAGAGGGTTGGCACCCGAGAGATCTGAGGCTTGGTTTGACAAGGCTGTCCGCATTCTGTCACAGATGGGTTGTACTGGAGCACGCATGCTTGGGTGCGTTGTTTCGTTGCTTCAGAGTGATGCCTACAGTTGGTTGGTCACCATTACTACGGGCATGCCAGATGCTGAGATCACATGGGAGTTCTTTGAGTCAGCTTTTCGCAAGAAATGTCTGTGTTCCTGTTATCTTGATGAGAAGAAGAGAGAGTTCATGGCTTTGCTTCAGGGTAACTTGACCGTGACCGAGTATGACATACGATTTGTCAAATTAAGTCAGTATGCATTTGAGCTAGTTCCTACTGAGAGGGAACGCTGTGACCATTTCTGTTACGGGTTGAATGAAGAGATAAAGAGGTACACCTTGGCTACGGACTACACGGACTTTGATGTCTTGGTCGCTAGGGCCAAGGACATAGAGCACAGTTTGGGTTTGACCAAACGTTCTAGTGGTTCTAGTTTCGGGAAGAGGTCTGGCGACTTTGATAGAGGTGATGCCAAGAGGCATCGGGATAATATGCATCACTTTGACCATAGACGTGGTGGTGGTAACCACGATAGGGGTCATCAGGGCCAGAGAGCTGGTGGTCGTCCGCCCGAGTGTGCTTGATGCGGGAGGCATCACACCGGTGAGTGTTGGGGAAACTTTCACTCTTGTTGGAACTGTGGAGCTAAAGATCACATTAGGCGCGATTGTCCGCATCAGGCTGGGTATGCACCAGTTCAGGTTCAGGCTCCTGCTAGAGCTGTTGATTTTTAGAGAGGTCGTGGGCGTGGTCGAGGTAACTTCCAGCCGAGAAATGATGGCCAGAGGAATATGGCGCATGTAGTTGAAGGTTCAGCCAGAGGACGAAGGTCAGGCTAGAGTTTATGCTCAGCGTGAGGGGTAGAACGACACAGATGTGATTGCAGGTAACTTCTCGATACAGTCTCTGAGTTTGCTTTCTTTGATTGAATCCGGGTCTACGCATTCTTATATTTTGAGTGAGCATGCAAAGATGTTGAATTTACCTTGTGAGGTACTAGACGCAGGTGTTAGTGTTACTAGTTCCTTCGGGGATACAATAGTGGTTAGGAAAATGTACAGAAGGTGTCCGTTAATAGTTCAGGGGCATATGTTTCCAGTGGATATGATGGAGTTACCATTCTATGGCTTTGATGTAATTCTGGTTATAGATTGGCTTACAGAACATAGAGCTAGGATAGATTTTGAGACCAAGAGGGTTTTCTTCAAGCTGGCGGACGACTATGAGATTGTGGTAGTAGGTGAGAACGTGAAGTTCTTATCAAATGTTGTTTCAGATTTAGAGGCTCAGAGGTTGGTTGAGTTGGGTTGTGAGGCGTATTTGGCCTACGTGATGAATCCGAACATGAGTGAAGTTAGGCCTCAAGATATCAGGATAGTGTGTGATTTTCCGAGTGTGTTTCCGGAAGAATTACCTGGTTTACCGCCTGATAGAGAGGTAGAGTTTTTTATAGAGACTTATTCACATTCTGCTCCTATTTCGATTGCCTCGTACCGTATGGCACCGAAAGAACTGAAAGAGTTGAAGACTCAGTTACAAGAGTTGTCAGACAGAGGTTTTATCCGTCCGAGTTCTTTGCCTTGGGGCGCTCTGGTTTTGTTTGTGAAGAAGAAAGATGGTAGCATGAGAATGTGCATTGATTATAGACAATTGAATCAGTTGACGGTGAAGAACAAGTATCTCTTGCCGCATATAGATGATTTGTTTGATCAGTTGGGAGAGGCATCTGTCTTTTTGAAGATTGACTTGAGATCCAGTTATTACCAGTTGATGGTGAAAGAGGTTGATGTACCGAAGACAACTTTTAGGACTAGATATGGTCACTATGAGTTCTTAGTCATGCCGTTTGGGTTGACTAATACACCAGCTGCTTTCATGGACATAATGAATAGAATCTTCCATCAGTACTTAGACCAGTTTGTGGTTGTTTTCATAGATGACATTTTGGTATATTCACGTACTGAGGAAGACCAATGACTGGCATTTGAGGTTGGTTTTACAGACTTTGCTAGACAACCAGTTGTATGCAAAGTTGAGTAAATGTGAGTTCTGGATCCGAGAAGTAGTCTTCCTAGGACATGTAGTGTCAGCTGACGAGATTAGAGTTGATTCGAAGAAGATAGAGGCCATTGTCGAGTGGAATCAACCGAAGTCTGTGACAGAGATTCGTAGTTTTCTAGGCTTAGTCGGTTACTATAGGAGGTTTGTGGAAGGTTTCTCGAAGATAGTCGCTCCTTTAAAAAAGTTGCTTCAGAAGAATGTTCAATTTGAGTGGTCAGATGCGAGACAACAAGCCTTTGAGAAATTGAAAGAAGCTTTGACCAATGCACCGATTTTGATTCAACTAGAGTCGGGGAAAGAGTATGTAGTCTACAGTGATGCTTCGTATGTAGGGTTAGGTTGTGTTCTCATGCAAGACGGAAGAGTGGTGGCTTATGCCTCGAGACAGTTGAAGACTCACGAGCGTAACTATCCGACACACGACATAGAGCTAGACGCGGTTGTGTTTGCCTTGAAGATTTGGAGACATTATTTGTATGGTGAGAAATGCACAGTGTACACGAATCACAAGAGTCTAAAGTATATCATGACACAAAGAGAGTTGAACCTTAGACAACGTAGGTGGCTAGAGTTGCTTAAGGACTATGATTTTACGATTGAGTACCATCCAGGTAAAGCCAATGTAGTGGCAGATGCTTTGAGTAAGAAGGTAGCCGTTGAGTTGAGAGCCATGTTTGCTAGTTTGAGTTTGTCCGGTGATGGTGGTTTAGTGGCCGAGCTTCGATTTAGACCTACATTAGGCCAGTTGATTAGAGAGAAACAACTCTCAGATAGATCTTTGGCACCTCACGTGCAAGATATAGTCGAGGGTAGACCATCAGACTATAGTTTCAGTGTCGATGGGGTCTTGTGTTTCAGAGATAGAATAGTTGTGCCGGATGACAGTGATTTGAGACGTACGATCTTGACTGAAGCACACAGTAGCCCGTTTGCTATGCATCCAGTAGTACGAAAATGTATCGTGATTTGAAGAATGTGTACTTTTGGGTTGGCTTGAAGAGAGACGTAGCCGACTTCGTGAGTAAGTGTATGGTATGTCAGAGAGTGAAGGCAGAACATCAGGTTCCTTCAGGTTTGTTGCAACCATTGAAAATTCCGGAATGAAAGTGGGAAAATATCACCATGGATTTCGTTTCGAGTTTGCCTTTGACTCCTTCGAAGAAGAACTCAGTTTGGGTTATAGTTGACTGTTTCACGAAGTGTGCTTACTTCTTAGCTGTTAATACGACTTACTCCTTAGATAGATTGGTCGATTTGTACATCGGTGAGATTGTGAGACTACATGGTGTGCCGAAGTCGATTGTGTCTGATAGAGATCCGAGATTTACAACCCGATTTTGGGAGTGTTTGCATACAGCTTTGGGTACTCGATTGAATTTCAGCACGTCGTATCATCCTCAGTCAGATGGTCAGTTAGAGAGGGATATACATATTTTAGAGGATATGTTGCGTTGTTGCATCATTGATTTTCAGGGTACTTGGGAGAAGCACTTGCCTTTAGTTAAATTTGCATATAATAACAGTTTTCAGTCGAGCATTCAGATGGCTCCGTATAAGGCATTATATGTAGATCTCTGATTTGTTGGGCCGAAGTAGGTCAAAAGTTGTTACCGATACCGGATTTGTTTAAGGGGACTACCGATAAGGTGAAGTTGATTTGCGATCGTTTGAAGGCAGCTTCGGATAGGAGAAGTCCTATGCCGACTTAAAGAGGAAAGAAGTTGAGTATTCCGTGGGAGATAGAGTGTTCTTGAAAGTCTCTCCGTAGAAGAATGTTATGAGATTTGGCAGAAAAGGGAAATTGAGTCCGAGGCACATTGGACCGTATGAGATTGTGAGGCGAGTCGGCCCGGTTGCTTATCAGTTACGTTTGCCATCCGGGCTAGAGAAGATTCATGATGTGTTCCACGTTTCGATGCTCCGTAAGTATAGATCAGATCCGTCGCATGTTATGCCTGTGGAAGAGATTGAATTGAATCCGAATTTGACGTATGATGAGGAACCGATGGAGATCTTAGCCTCAGACATCAAAGTGTTGCGTGGTAGATCGATTGAGTTGGTCAAAGTGAGGTGGCAACGTCGAGGAGTGGACGAGGCCACTTGGGAGAGAAAGGAGGATATGGAAAGACATTTTCCTTATCTTTTCCAGTCAGGTAATTTCGAGGACGAAATTTCCTTATGTGGGGGAGAGTTGTTACACCCGAGTTTAGGGGTCGGGAGTCGAGTGCGAGAATTGGGTTCAAGTCATTGGACTCGTTTTAATTAAAATGGACTTTGGTTTTATTTTAAAAGGGTTTGAATTTCATTAATGGCAATTTGGTAATTTTTAAACAAAGGAAAATACGATGAGTAAATGAGGCTTTTTGAAAACCTTTCTCATCTTCTCCATCCCATCATTTTCACGTCAAAAACCTCCCAAACCCTTTATCACTATTCCATCAAAGCTCTTCACCATTTCAAGTGTTTTCAATGAGGTAAGCACGTTTTTGACTTCTCCTCTCTATTCTGAACATTTCCATGGTTTTAGATTTTCATAAACACCATCTTTATAGTTCTTCAAGTTTTCAAGTTTTGAAGAAAAAGATGAAACTTTAATGGCTTTTCGATTTGCTTTTGATTTGTAGAGTTAAGATATGATTTAATTTTTCCCTAAAGTACCTTATATCTCAAAATGGTGGGGTTTTATCAAAATCTCGAAATGGGTTTTGTGGGTATTTTTAAAAGGGTCAAAACTTGAGTTTTTGGGGTAGCTTTGCGAAGGAGAGTATGGCTGATGTTATGGTAATACTAGAGGGTTGTTTTGAAGGTGTTTAATGGTGTTTTGAATGTTGGAATCATTGGTTTTCTACTGAGTTGTTGGGGAGTACGAAAATGGGAATTTGTGTTGTTAGCTTTGGCTCCAAATTGTTGAGAAATGGGCTGCGGTTGAAATCTGAGTAGTGGCAATGTTTTGTGGGTGCTTTGTGTAGTAATGTGTTGTTTTTGATTGGTTAGAATCAAGGGGAACCGTTAGAGAAGCTTTGATCACGATTCTGGAAGGTGTGGAGGCTTGATTCGGCTTTTCTCGGTTTGCTTAAGGAAGTATGGTGAGTGGAATCATTTAAAATGATTTTAAATTGGTTCAAGTGTATGGTTGTGGTGTTGGATTGTGCTTGGTAGGCCAATCCAAGGTAGAGATTAAGTTGGTATCTTAATCTCTTGTGTGTTTTATGAGTTTTGTTAATGTACATAAAGTGGACTTGTGAAGTATGTATTGTTTATGCATATTTATTTATATGTTGATGTATGTGGTGGTTGTTATGTTGAGATGCATGTTGGTTATATCATGGTTTGACTTGTTAGTATGGTTGGTACTAGTTAATTACCGGATATAAATGATCGATCATTAGGATTAGTGTGCACACAGTTGAGTCAAATTCGCGCGTGGCCTTGGTGACGTATAGTCATCAAGGAGGCATCCAATGAAGTAATATTCCACCGGAAAATGTTATTACGTGATGATGAGTGGAATCCCATCCGTAAGGGCATGTGATGATGAGTGTAATCCCATCCATACAAGAATCGGTGATTAATGTAATCCCACCGAAGGTAATGATGTTGTTGAGTACTTTGGGGTGAAAATCCCAATGGAAGTTATCCGCATATCCGAGTAAGCTAATAGTTGCCAACATACTTGTTCATGTGTGGTGGATGTGATAAGATAATTCTTATATCTTGTTTAGCATAACATTAGGTAAGATGCCATGTTCATGCATTCTTGTAATGTTTAACTATGTTGCTATGTTGGTGCATATGTATGCTTGTAAAATGTCTTAAGGATGATATGCTTGAACCCTGCATTGTCGTTGTTTTGTTTTAGAGCACCCTCACTAAGCTTCTAGCTTACGCTCTCGTTTTCGACAATGTAGATCATTAGCGTGGAGTTAGCAAGGAGCAAGTAAAGGGCATCCAAGCTTGTAGTAGTTGCTCAAGTATGGTTTAGTAAATAATGTGGTATTTTAGCAATAGGGATGCTACGTGTTTTGTATGAGCGTTGATAGGCTCCTATGTGTTGATTTTTGTTGTTAATGCCTTGATGTGGATTTGTAAACCATGTTTATGTTGTTGCCTAAATGCTTTGTGTTTAGAAGGCTTATAACCATGTTCCATGAATGCTTATGTGTTTGTTTAAAGGCATGTAAACCTTGTCATGCAATGTTCTTGGTGAATGCTTGTTTCTTTAAATGTTTAACCATGGATGTATGTTCTTTTGATTGGTTTGGTCTTGAATGTATGTTAAGTATTTGATCATGATTGAAGTAGGGTGAAATGCCTCTAGAGTATGTGTATGCATGTTGTTTCTTGTTTCATGTTGTTTGAGGCATGTTGGGGAACTTTTGAAGATGCATAAACTATTTTTAGAGTCTTACAGACTGCATGCATTTCGGAACACGTGAGATGGTTTCGGAACGAGTGTGGTTCTTGTGATACCCGTATCGTAACGCGTTCCGATACGGTTAAACATTATGAACCCCTGTTCTGATATGCGTACCAAAACGGTTTTGCTACTGTGAAGGCTTGTTCCGGAACGTGTTTCGGAACGCTTAAACGAAATGGACCCCTGTACCGAAACGAGGTGGGCCGTATCGGTACGACTGGTCTGGCTTTTAAAACTGGGGCCCGTGTATCGAAACAAGCAAGCCTGTTTCGAAACACAGGTCTGATAATTGAGCTTTTGGCATCTTTAAAGGTTCTCAAGTGTTGGGCTTGGGTTCTGTTTGCTGTAAGCTTTCCTGCCAGTCTTGTTCGTATCGTTTATGTTTGGTTTGGATGCGTATGCAAGAAACTAGACTAACTTGACATTTGGTAAATTTAAATTAACTTACGTTCCGTCTGCATGGTATTGTCTTTGTTTTTCCACTGTCGTTTCACACATAGGATTAAATGATTCATCTAGACAAGGTAATTGAAGAAAATTTTTCTAGGGTTGCTAATCGAGGTGGGACCTTAACGGTTTTCACTTCGGGTTTCCCCGTGTAACCTACTCGAACTGGTCAGTCGTCCAGACCGGGACGAAGGGGGTTACATACCAAATATGTAACATTTCTGGTTGCAACCTAAAATGTTATCATTATATATAACATTTTATGTTGCAACCTAAAATTTAGAAACTTTGATAATATTCCTGGTTGCAACCTAAAATGTCACCGATACGTATAACATTTTACGTTGGATGTTGTAAGTCTCAAAACTCAGTGACAAGTTTTGAAACTTGTCGTAAAACGTCTCTATTTAAGATATTCTCCAATTGTTATCGATCAAAGGATGGAATGCTTCAATGAGGAAAAACAATTCTTATGCAGAGAAATCTAAAAAAAATATAAAATTTTAAATTGAGATTTCAAAATTTGATTTTTTTTCCAAAAAAAAACTAATCTACAAGTTCTTAACTCTCTAATGGTGATTTTGTTAATTCTGAACTAAACCTAATATTTTTATTGGGTAATAAAGATTTCTTATAGTATATGAGTAATCTAAACTTGATTTTAACAAATCAAACCTGGAATTAGGTACTTGATGAACGATCTAGCTTATTGTCATGTTCTTTAACTCTTTAATGGTGATTTTGTTCCGACCTAAACCTAAGATTTTCTATTGGGTAATGATGATTTCTTATAGTGTATGAGTAATCTAAACTTGATTTTTGTAACGACCCTAATTTCCAAGTCAATGATTGGGCGTTGACCCGGGTTATGGACCTTCATGTTGGTTTGAGTAATTGGACCCATTGGGCCAATTTTGGGCCGTTTTGGTTGAGTTCAGAGCTAATTAGGCTTGGCAAGTGATCACTTTGTAAAAGGGGAAGAACCTTGGGGTTTTATATTGTGATTTTACATTTATTCAAATTATGGCCGAAAACCAATTGGGAAATTGGTTTATCACGTGATGTTGGGGATGGGAGACAAGAATGATATCATCTTCATCTTTTTCCTTCTCCCACACAACCCATTTCCCCTTCCTTTCAAGCCTAGTTTCTAACCTCAAAGATTCAATCTTTCTTTATCAATCCTTGCATCTGAGATTCAAGATTTGGATGTTAATCTTCATATCCCAAGCTTCATGTAAAGTAGAGTTTTATGGAAAGATGGGTAGGTTTTCATTTATGGGTTTTTGAAATGTTTAAGCTTTGAGGTTTTCCATAGAGTTATCTCATGATTTTAAGGTTGTATTTTCGTAGCTAAGATACCATAATAGTTGGTTCAAGCTTTAATTCGATTTTCATGTTAGTAATTGGTATGGCATATGAAAGAGGTTAAAGAGGGGGTCAAGATTGAACATGGAAAGGAGTTAAAGGAGCTAAGTGGGTGAGCTTGATTCGGGTTTTTGCGAAAAGGTCAGTACATCTCTGACTCATTTAATTCTTGAAGATCATAAAGTGGTTGCATTGCTTGATTTTATGGTGTATGATTGCTTGTTGGGTGTTTGGTAGCTTAGAGCTTTGTTAATGATGAAATCCAGATTAATTGATAACAGGGCGTAAAAAGGGTAGCAAACCACTCTAATTAACTCCCCATAATTTATAGGTTTGTTTTAGAGTCTTAACTTTGAGTTTTGGAGGCTTGGGAGGTGATTTACGAACTCTAGAAAACAACTTATGGGTTTGAGTATCGATACAGGTTGAACGCGTATCGATATCCTGTGATAAACTTGATAAAATCAAACAATTCTTGGAGTGTGTATCGATACACCTTATGCGGGTATTAATACCCCTTGTTCTACAAGAATTCCAGTAGCCAAAATGGGTATCGGTACGCTTGAAAGAGTATCGATACAGATGGGGTATCGGTACGCGGTCCCTTGTATTGGTACGAGGTTGTTAGTTAAACTCATATGTGTGTAAAGTTTGGTATCGAGATGCAAGGTTAGGTATCAGTACCCTGAAGAGTGTATCGATACCCATTAAGCAATCAGCACAAAAAATATATTTTAAGTTCGAGAGACCTATAATTCGAGGACTAAGGCCCAATGGGCTTCTAAAGAGGTAAAAATTATTGTAAAATTGAGAAACCGAGGTTTAACTCTTATAGATAAGGATAACGTGCAATAACTTGGTGAATGATGACTCGAGATAACCGTGATGGTTAGTGTCATGCCTTGGGGCATTTGTTGATGGCTTGGCTTGGTTCCACTTACCTCTTGGTGAGGTGTATGAATGCTTGAGGAACATGTATTATCTTATGATTGTGGTAAAGGAATATGAATGTCCTAGTGTCAACACTACAGTACTTATAAAAGGGGATATGTACTTTGGGCCGAGTGATCAAGTACATCCGACGTACCCACGAGCTGAGTGATCTGGGTGTTGTTAGAAACCTATTCGTGGCTATGGTGATCCAGATAAGGTAATTAAATCGATAGACTGAGTGAGCTCGAGTAACCTGATTGGCTGAGTGACCTCATGTAAAGACTTCCTGTGGATAATGTGATCCAAGTATGTCTAACACATATTTGTGGTTATGGTGACCCGGGTACGGTCTTTTTAACCCGACAAATGTGTGAACACGGGTAACCTGACGGCTATGTGAGCACAGTTAAATTAGAGCTTCATTGGCCTTTTTGTAGTTGATGTATGAATGTATTCATGTATGTTGTATGAATATTATAGATGATGGCTTATGTACCTAATGGCTGAGTGATCAGGGTACGATATGTATTAACTCGATGGCTTGTGTGAGCTCGAGTATCTCAATAGGTTATGTGACCTCGGGTATGACAAAGCTTGTGGAAACATGTAAGACTTGTTGTAAGCTTAATGATACCTTGAGATATGTGATCTAAGAACTCTAGCTTGTGTAGGCTAGATGATAGCTCATAGATAGTGAAGGCTTGTCTATGCCCTCTAAGATAAATTTATCTTGCATGCTTATTTTATGATAATCACGAATTGTGGTAGAGTATAAATATACCACTGAGCTTTGCTAGCTCAGCGTGCAGATATGTTGTTTTCTGTGCGTACGTTGACATGTCACCCTTTGAAGGAGCACGTCAACCGGGATTTTCCAGTACCGCATTCGCTTCAGAGTATAGTACTTGTTATTTTAGTTTGGGCTAATGTATTCATAGGACCTTGCTACTGTTGAGTCTGCAACTCTATTTGAAATATTATTTTGGTATACAATGTTTTAAACTTGGTGATTCTATTTTGTAAACCTATTTTAAAAGATTATTTACCCTCATGGATTTATGGATGTTTAATACTTTTAAATGATGGGTAAAACTTATGGTTTTTTAACTGGAAATTTGATGGGTCGGTTTTTAGGTTACCCGAATGTAGTACTTCGGATCCTGATCGGGATTAGGGTGTTACAATTTTAACAAATCAAATCCATAATTAAGTAATTGATGAAAATTGTGATATTAATTTAAAGCTAGAATTATTGATTTTTAGTAAAATTTGGATTTAGGTTGGGAAGTTTCGACACTTTTCGTGAAATATGTTCATTTTGGGATGATCAAATCTCATGTAGAAATTTAGGTTGGAGTGAGTAAATTTTAGTTTTGAACCTAAAATATTACTATTGAGATATTTATTTTGGTATAACTTAATGAATTTTTTTTGGACTTATTCAAAAATTGCAAGAATATTTCAAAGTCCAAAAAACTTAAAAAATATGTTTAAAAATGTTTTCTAAGTGTTTTGACTCATTCCTCAACTTAAAATATTTTCATAAAATCAAAACTACTTAATTCTTAAAAATGCTAGAGCAAAGTTTCTAAACTTTACCAGAAGTTTTCAAACTCCCTCTTACAAGAGTTTCCATACTTCTGTAGAAGTTTCTAAACTTCTAATTCTATACAATTTTCAAGTTTCGAAACTATAGAGTAAGTTTCAAAACTTTTGGCTCCAACGGGCAAATTTTCAAATGCAACTCGAAGAGTTTCCGAAAATCTTTGAGTAGTTTCAAAATTTATATGCATATGAGCATTGAATGCTCTATTTGAAAGTCCTTCAACGGCTCCAAACCGTCTCTAACGACCATAAACGGCTAGTAGCTCATTCCACACTATAAAAGAAGGCTTGGGACACTTGAAGAAGAAGAAGAGGATGGACATCCAAACTTAAAGATCAAGAGAGTAGAGTTCTTCATTGTCTATTTTGTAATCTCTTGTAATTTAGTCCAATCCTAGTGATCCAAACTGTGTAAACACCCACCTAGAGAGGTAATTAGTTTACAATGTCAAGACCTCATTGTTGAGGGATATGTTCTAGTTGATCCTTATAAAAACTAGGGAGATGATTCTATCTTAGCCCGTGAAAAGATAGGGATGTAAGGTTACCCCTTGAACCCGTAAAAAGGGAAGAATTTATTGTTAGTGAATTGAGAAACCCTTAGTGTGGATGCTAAGTTAGTGGATGTAGACCTTGGTTAGAAGGTCGAACCACCCTAAAATCGATCATGTCAAACTGTCATTTCTTTTTTGGTTTTTGTTTTCTCAATTTAAAAAGAAACCTCTACACCCTTCATCGACACAAATTTCGGTTGGAGTACATCGAGCCTTTCAATTTCCAAAACCATAACAATTTAGGTTGGAAACAAAAATGTTATCCAAAACCATAAAAATTTAGGTTGCAACCTAAACCATAACAAAGTATGTGAAGAGTAACATCATAGGTCGAGTGGTGTAAGTCTCGAAACTCACAGCCAAGTTTCGAGACTCATAACAAAGTATGTCTTAGGGATAAGTTTTTCTAGTTGCAATCTAAAATGTTACCATTTTATATAATATTTTAGGTTGCAACCTAAAATGTTACCAAAATATATAACATTTTTAGTTGCAACTTAAAATATTTAGTTTGGAGTCTAGCCAGTTTCAAGCTCTTTAACTCATTAATGGTTATTTTTTTAATTCCGAACTAAAACTAACTTTTTTATTGGATAATGAAGATTTCTTAGAGTATATGAGTAATATAAACTTGATTTTAACAAATTAAACTTGGAATTATGTATTTGAAAAAATAACTTATTCCCCAATTTTATTCTTCAATTTGAACTCTTTAGATTTTTTGGCGTGTTGGAATGCCTTAAATTTGACATGAAGCACTATTTTTTTCACATTTTAGTTACAAACTTACAAGGTCTTTATATGGTACGCCGGAAGAATAATTGAGTACGTCGAAAGACTGAAAGGGATGTTTCAGGGATGGTAGTCGAGAGTTCACGTGTGTACCCAAGTATTTTGGCTTTGGGTTTGGCTTAAAACACCATTTCCGAGCACCTTAAAGTACTTGTACCGAGTCATGCCGATTATCGGCGCCCTTTCACGTCCTTAGGGATGAAAAATCATAGCTTATTGGTATTGACGATGGGGCAATAAAGCTTGTTGCAGAGCTTGTGGAAATACCTCTTACCGACTTTTTCGAAATACCCAAGGTAATACTTGTTGACCAGAATTCTGTGGTGGTGTTTTCCGGAACGGTTGTGGTTGTGCTTCTTACAGTTTTTCTTAAAACGGGTTGTCATTTTGGGGTTTCGATTGGATCTAAAAAAGGGGAAAGGTTATGGCGGCTGAAGGAATTTTTCCCATTTTTATATTTTTGTTAATGTTTGTTGATGCTTATTTTAATTAGTTTAATCTTATTTTTTATTATTTGTTAAATGAGTATTAAATGAGGCATTAATGGGGGATTTTTATAGGAAAAGCCGTTTTTAATAGTTATTTACGAAAATGACTCTCGTTAGTGTTATTTTGAAAAATGACCCCCAAATAGTCCACGTAAGGTGACCTCGTGTTCTGGGAAATGTGGACTATGACCTTGCATTGTACACGTAGCGAGGTCCGTCTGATGTGGGTCATCCTTTCATATTTTGTAATTTAAAATTACCAGATAAGACCCTGCGGTTTCCAAAACGCGAGGTCCACGAGATTTTGAAGAGGCACATTTATGTATCGCGGTAATTACTGTATAGACCTCGCGCTTTATACATAATGAAGTCCTCTAAATCCAGGCTGAAATACAAGGGTGTATAGGCATGTTCGAGGCATTTTATCATTCCATTATCCCGGTAATTTTGGTAATTTTTAAGCTTAGATATGTAGTACTGGAACTTATCTTCCATTTGAGATTGATATTGGCACGTACGAGACATTGCACATTGTATTAAAAGCGCGTTGAAAATGCTTCCAACGCTTGTTTAAGAAGTTGAAATGGCTTGGTAGACATGTTGGAGGTGTTTTCCCGGGTTATTATTAGAAAAATCATCGTAATATTTTAAGTTAGAGGCCTAGTATTAGAACTTATATATTAGCACATACTAGACTTTTTTAACGGTATAAAAATGGCCCTAAAACGGTTCAAAAGCTTGGTTTTGGGCATGAATAAAAAGGTAAAATACCTTGAGAATCATTTTTGATGGGTTTATCCGGGAAGTTAATCGTCGCATTCGCGTAATCCTTAAGCTTAGAGACGTAGTATCGGAGGCGTATAATTGTAATTAAAAAAATAAGAAGCTAAAAATTTTAGTCGTTCAATAATTGTAATTATAAATCACAGTGAAATTATTAATTTGAAACAAATACATAAAATGAATAAAATAAATTATTAGGGCCCTAAAATGTAGATAAATGGCGCCATAGATCGTCTAAGTTGTTAGAGCCCTAAACCTTCGCCCACGATGTGGGCAGTTGAATACTAGATTCACAGATTTTGTGAGTATCCGATAATTAGCATCATCCACGACACATAGGTCTCCAACAACATTACATGCGGTGGTCTTGAACCACTCATTCCCTGATATTGTGATATACCATAACGCTTCAACAAAAACACGGAAAATACATATCGCTAATATTATTAACCAACGAAAATAATGTAGTCATTGCATAAATGCAACTACTTATACCAACATATCGCAATATCAGGGAAATAAATTTGTAAAACAATTTCCCTGAAACGTGATCTGTTGCCATTAGTAGCAACAATTGTATATTCTCATCGGATCTGATACAAAATTTTCTCAAGCGAGAGCAAATACTGATGGGTTTGGTTGCCCTCATTTCTACCTTATGTAGTGAAACATTCGCGCTCTCCGAAACATAAGGTATTTGGTCACGTTTTAAATGGATCTCGCGTTCTGCAAAACTCGAGGTGTTGCATGTAAAAAAGTCTATCGCAATAGAGTGCAAGTGTACACGATGCAAGTAGAAAAGTGATACACGAAGTATCGGATGTCGAATCCACAGGGACTGGAAATAGCTCTATCCTTGGATTGCTGTACAAAAGAGAAAGAAGAAAGTTCAATTGTTTGTAGAGGAATATTGGAAAATACTGAAAAATAAAGATTAAAATATTCAGGGTAAAGAAATAGGCCGGTATTGATTTGCCCAGTAGTGCAGGTGTTGCACTGTATAGGACTTCCTATTCTGTCGTCGTTCCTGTCGCAGCAGCACCTGCGGCGGCAGCAGTCTGTTGTTGTCACGGCAGCGATCACACAACTCTGTACTTCAAGCTTGGCAAGAATCCCTGTTGTGATCTGTCCTATCCCTAGGTCCAAGTCTGTCGATGAACACATCTTAGATGATACCTCCCGGCGTGAATCGAAGGATGAACACCGATGTTGTTGAATTCTTCCTTAGTCACTTAACCTCGTCCTATCCCTAGGTCTGAGATAGTTCAACCATAAACTAGAGAACTCGTACTTATTCCTTTCGTATACTTAACTCTCCCGATATTAAGTAAATGAGTAATCTCACAATGCTCTCCCGATACTCTTGCAAGATGTTGAAAACTAGAATAAGCAAACTTGAAGTCCATTTTATTGAACAGAAAAAAATCCTAAAACAACACAATCCTTGCAACTACTTTACAAAATCAACCCTTAGCCTTAAGGGAAGTTTAGAACATGATGAGAAGGAAAACGACTAGGGTTTTTGGGGAAGACGACTAGAGAATGAGATGTCCTTCCCTAGGTTGAATTACATGCCTTTATATAGGCCTTGGGTTCAAGTTTTCTAATATGGCAAGAATACAAGTTTAAACTAAAGTACAACTCTATTATAGACTAAATCTTCAGAGTAGATGCCTTTAATTCGTCCTCTTTTCTTGCTTTGGGTTTCTTCCTTGAACTTTGGGCTTGGCCTTCATTCTGATCTAGGGCTCAGAAAAATATAGGAGTGACCCACGACAGACCGGCTTAATTTCCTCTTTCTGTCGAGCTCCACTTCACTTTTCCCTTCACCATTGCTGTCGTCATTGGCTGCCACGACAGCGTCGTCCTTCTCGACTTCAGTCCTGTGTTCCAGCTCTGCTTCTCCACTGCCCTGAGTCTGCTACAACAGCTACCTGCAAAAGTAACCAAAATCAGTAGCAACTGTGCCATTTTATATAATTGTGATGTATATGTGAAATCTATCCTAAATGCAATGAATTATGCTTGAATGCAACAAGAATATATGTTAAATAAGGGGTATAAAGTAGAACTTTTGCACACTCAACACACCCCCAAACTCAAGTTCTTTCTTGTCCTCAAGAAATTAAGACCTAAAAATAAATAAAAAGAATTTTTTTTTGTTTGGCTTAAAACAATGAACTTTTCCTTACCTACCATTCATGCCCTATTGTGAACAATACATTGTTGGATAATTCAGGATTCATTCGGAACCTAGCTATAATTCTCGTGTAGTGTGTGCATGTTTTGTGAACAATTATATGCCTATACTCCCTTAGTTTACTAGAATAGCTAAGCCACATACTTGAATTTTTAAGCCAACTTTCATTTTCTTGGAGGCAATTCTTAGGCTCCTTTAGTTTTTTCTTAGACTCGATTTTCTTTTCTTAATTTAAGTTTGACTAGAGCCTGTTTCGGGCACCTCTAGCTAACTTCCTAGAGCCGGTTTTGGGCACCTCTAGGTGTATTGAGTCTATTTTTTCTTAAATTCTTTTCCTAGAGCCAGTGTTAGGCACCTCTAGGGGCAACTCAAGTGTTTAAGCTTTTCCTAATCTAGTTTACCAGTAGAGTTCTAGACAGTATAAGAGTCACAAAGGGTGTTTAAGGATCATAACTATAGTAAGGCTCTAAATTGCTCCTAAAAATATCCTAAAGGCACTGCCACGACAGAGGCTGTCACGGCAGGTAAGTTCAGTTCAAAGACTTAAGCCATTTTTTTTCATTTTTTGACAAAAAATAAACTTAAATAATAATTAATACTTAGACACAATTTTGAACCTAAAAACATTTCATATTACTGGAGGGATGCCACCCCCAAACTCAAGGGTTGCATTGCTCTCAATGCATGATGACATAAATGAAAAAAAAAACAAAAAACAAAAACAAAATACATCACAATTATAATAAAACAACAAGACAACAAAATAAGATAGAAACTTAATTTTGGGTGTTGTCGTCGCTGCTACTGCTACTAATATGTAGCTACCGGCGGGCAGTGACCTTCATTTTCGGTGCCGGCAGTATGCTCGAAGAGGCAGAGGCAGTCTTCTTCTTTGCTTCCCTTGGGGACTAGATGCGTGTGGGTGAGATCTGGGGTAGCCTTTCCAGCACTTGTACCTCTTCAAAAGAGTTGCAGCTGCTGCTGTTGTTGCTGCTGCTACCAGACTTTCCCTGGCCAGATAGTCCTTCACTAGTGTTGGGCTTCTGCCTTTTCATCGGAGTGAACTCCTTTGAAAGGTTTCTTTTGACAGAGGGCTCCCCATCAGATTCCTGCCAGATGGAGGAGGAAGAGAACCCGACGATAAAATCATCAAGTTCGGCCAGCGGCTCCTTTCGTTTATCTCCTCTGGCAGAGACAGTGGCAGTGTGGCTGCCGCCTTCAGCTGTTGCGTCCGGGGTTGGAGTGGATGCAGCAGAGGGTGTTTTTGGTGTGGCAGTAGGAGTAAGAGTATGGGCAGCAAAGTAATGGTCTGGGAAAGCATGAAATTGTACATTGACAAAATTTAAATTGTTTTGAATAAAATGTAACGTTGCTGCTGTGAAGTCTCTGACGAAACTCATCAGACCAAGATGTCGTTCCTCCATCTTTTGCAGAGTGGCTAGGATTTGAGTGGAGGAGTCTGCTGGAGGTGCTGCTGCCGTTGGCTGCCGCAGCTCTGCGGCGGCAGGTTCTGTCTGAGTGGGCTATACTGGCTCCTCTGCTGCGGCAGACGGGTTGAAGAAGGAGAGGGGTGTGGCTGCTTTCAGCTCCATCCAACTGAATATGTTGCGCTCTGTCCATCCCTTCCCTCGGACCTTGTAATCTTCAGGGATTTTGGGAACGTTGTGGCCGCGGTAGATCTCGGTGATGAGGTATGGGAAGAAAAGGGGTCCCGATGGCTTAAGGGCACACTCCAAAATTCCCTCTCGTATATACCGACCGACATTAATTGGTCTCTCATTTAAAATGGAGTGAACGAGAGCTAACCTGGGTCGGTCGATCGTGCTGTTGTGGGAAGAAGGCATTATCCTCTTCTTTACGAAGTGGTTCCACAGTTTGGCCTCAGGAGTGAGTTGAGTGCGTTTTACCGTCCACCGCTGCTTGGGGTCAGTATTCCACTCTGTTCCTTCTTTAGTTACCTCTTCTATGACAACATCGTAGTCTGCCGGCGACAGACTTTCCACGAACCTCTTGTGTCCGTTCTCCCGTTTGCTGACGTAGATTCCATAGAGGGTATTGATGTATTCCGCCTCAAAAGTTACCTCCTTACCTCGTATGGTCACGGTCTTCGTATCCTTGTTGTCGACTGTTGCGTGTAAAATAGTCTATCGCAATGGTAGTGCAAGTATACACGACGCAAGTAGTAAATTGATACGAAGTATCGGATATCGTCTCCACAGGGATTGGGCTAATAGCTTCACCTTAATTCACTGCATAAAAGTAAAGAAAACAATTGAGAAGTTGTCACGAGAATAATGAAGTAAACGTAAATAAAAGAGTAGAAATATCAAGATAGAGAGAATGGGCTGGTATTGAATTGCTCAGTAGTGCAGGTGTTGCAGAGTTTAGGAAATCCAGTTCTGTCGTCGTCACCCGTCGCGGCAGCACCTGTCGCGGCAGCAGTCCGTTGATCGTCACGGCAGCAAACGCTCAACTCAGTACTTTCAAGTTTGGCAAGAATCTCAGATCTGCCTTGGCCTATCCCTAGGTCCAAGTCTGTCGATGATCACGTCTTGATGATACCTCCCGGCGTGAATCGAAGGATGAACACCGATGTGTATGAATTCTTCTTTAGCCACTTAACCTCGCCCTATCCCTAGGCACGAGATAGTTCAACTATAAACTAGAGAACTTGCTCTTATTTCTTTCGTATACTTAACTCTCCCGATGCTAAGTAAATAGATAACCTCACAATGCTCTCCCGATGCTCTTGCAAGATATTAATAACCAAAATAAGAGAACTTGAAGTTTATTTTATTGAACTGAAAATTCCTAAAACAAAACAACCCTTGCAACTACTTTACAAATCAACCCGTGGCCCTAGGGAGAATTTAGAACATGTCGGCGGCGGGTAAACGGCTAGGGGTTTTTGGTTATCGGTTATGGGGAATTCGTTCTGCCCTAGGTTAAAATACATGCCCTTATATAAGCTTTGGGCTCAAGTTATCTAATTTAACAAGGATTACAACTTTAATTAAAAGTATGATTCTAATAAAGACTAAATCTTCAAGGAATCTACTTTCCAGCCGTCTTCCTTGTTTCTTGGGATTTTCTCTCCTTGAGCTTTGGCTTGACATATCTTTTGATCTGGGGCTTGGAAAAATATAAGGTTTTCACACGACAGACGAGCTAAATTTTCTCTATCTGTCGAGGTCCCCTTTGCTTTTTCTCCACAAAACTGCTGTCGTCCTCTGCTGTCACGGCAGCATCGTCCTCTTTTTCTGCTTGTCCAGTTCAGCTCTTCTGCTTCTCTGCCCAGCGCCCGCCTTCTCCGTCTGCTATGGCAGCAACCTGCAAAATCAGTCATTCTTTAGTAGAATCTGTGTCTTTAATATATATGTGATGTTTTGTTGTAAACTAACCTAAATGCAATGAAATGGTGCTTGAATGCAGCAGAAGTATGGGTTAAAAAGGGTGTAAATAATAGGACTTTTACACACTCAACACACCCCAAACTCAAGTTTTTGCTTGCCCTCAAGCAACTAAGACCTAAAAGAAAAATGAAAATTTTGTTTTGGCTTTCAAAAAGTGAACTTTCCCTTACCCGTCGTTCGTTCCCTGTGACGGCAGCAACCTGTCGGATAATTTAGGATCTGTCCGGAATCTCACTATAGTCCTCGTGCAGTGTGTGCATGCTTGTGAACAGTTATATGCTAAGACTCTCTTAGTTTCACTAGAATATTCAACTCTTAACTCGAATTTTTATGCCAAAGTTTATCTTTTTGAAGGCACATTTTCATGCTTCTTTGATTTTTTGTTTTGACTTGATTTTTCTAAAGTTTTACTAGAGCCAGTTTTAGGCACCTCTAATTAACTTCCTAGAGCCAGTTTCGGGCACCTCTAGGATTTTTTAGTCTCTTTTGCTAAACTTCTTTCCTAGAGCCAGTGTTAGGCACCTCTAGGGGCTATTAAAGTACTAAGCTTCCTATTCTAGTTTGGCTAAAAGAAGTCTAAGCAGTATAACAGTCACAATGGTGTTTAAGTTTTCAGAACTATAGAAAGGCTCTAAACTTCTCCTTAAACTGTCCTAAAGATGCTGCCACGACAGAGCTGTCACGACAGGCAAGTTTACTTCACAGTTTTAAGCCAAAATTTTCAGTTTTTTTTAAGAGAACTTGAAAAATAACTAAGTAAAGGACACAACAATTAACTAAAATGTACTTGGACTCCATTAATATGGAGGGTTGCCACCCCCAAACTCAAGGGTTGCATTGCCCTCAATGCAAATGACAAAATAAAAATAAATGAAGGCAGTACATCACAAAATATATAAATCGCAGGCAGCAATAAGAAAATAAGAAACTTAAATTTTAAGAACTATCTTCACTGCTGCTGCTGAGGCGGATTTGGCGGTGAATTCTGGCTCTTGGGGCAGGCTGGGGTGGTTGTTGTACAACCTGGATGTCCGAGCTGCTGCTGCTGCTGGCCTTGGGCAGTGTTTTCTTGTTGGCCATTCTTTTCTGCCTCTTGACCGGTGTAAATTCTTTCGCCAAGTTCCTCTGAATAGAGGGTTTAGCGTCACTGTCTGCCCAGACGGATGAGGACAAGAACCCAGCAACAAAGGCAGTAATGTCATCCGAGGGTACCGGTCGCTTTGTTCCTTGGGTGGATGTTTCGGCCTGAGGGCTGCCGGCTGCCGTCGGGGCAGGTGATGGAATGGAGGCAACAGATGGTGTATGTGGTGTGGCAGCAGGTGTAGGAGTGTGGGCAAGGGTGGGGACGGTGAAGTAGTGGGCAGGGAAGGTGGGAAAGACAACATCAGGGAAATTTAAAGTATTGTGAATAAAATTTACCGTGGATGTGGCAAAGTCCTTGATGAATGTCATGAGGCCCAGCTGTCTGTCCTCCATCCTTTGGATAGCAGCAAGGATTTGAGTGGATGGGTCTGTCGGAGTAGCTGCGGCGGCGGCAGGTTCAGGGTTTGGCTGCTCTGACGATTCAGCTGGGGCAGCAGCAGGGTTGAAAGAGGAGAGGGGGGTTGCCACTGTCAGCTCCATGAGGCTGATGATATTTTTGTCTGTCCAGCCCCGTCCTTTCACTATGTGATCGGTGTCGGCTTCCGGTACGTCATAATAGCGGCAGAGAGATGTGATGAGATAGGGGAGGCAAAGGAGGGCCGTCGGTCTATGGATGCTTTCCAAAATACTCTCTCGCATATAACTCCCCACATTGATGGGCCGTTTATTTAGAATGGAGTGTATTAGGGCTAACCTCTACTAGTCAACGGTGGTGTGATGCGACGACGGCAGGATCCTCTTTTTGATGAAGGCATTCCACAGTTTTGCCTCCGGCAGCAGCTGCCCCCTCTTCACTGTGTGAGGATTTTTGCGGCTTGTGTTCCATTTAGTTCCTTCTTCCGTCACTTCTGCCATGACAGCGTCATAGGTAGCATCATCTAGAGTGTCAAGGAATTGCTGGTGAGCATCATCGTTGGGGCCGAAGTAGAGGCCATACAAAGAGTTAATGCGCTCGGCTGTGAACTGCACCTCTTTCCCTCGGACAGTCACTGCTGTCGCCGTCCTGCTGCCAATGGCAGCATAGAATTCCCTCACCCACGTCTCGTTCATCTCTGTTGGTTGCTCCGCAAATGATTCCCATAAGAGAGCTCTAATCATCCTTGCGATGAAAGGCTTGACGCCCATATTAACTAGCACCAAGATCACAAAGTGCCTTACCCACATATTTATTTCCGATTACACAAGGTATGATGAAGCTCCCCGGATCCTTCTTTTTCTGGGGTGGCTGCCGATGAAGAATACTCATGCAACCTTCTGTCATCTTTACCGTTTCAAACTCCCCAAGTTTAGATTTCTTTGACATGACATCTTTGAGAAATTTAGCATAATCGGGCATCTCCCTAACGGCATCTAACAACGGAATATTAATATGAACCTGCTTAAAAATATCATAAATCTTTTTGAGCTGAGATTCTTGCTTAGCTTGCTGTATCCGTTGAGGAAAAAGAGGTGGGGGACGATAATCGGCAATACGTCCTTCCCACTGCATACGAATCTGAGGAGGTTTGGGTTCATCGTTTTTCTCCTATGTCGCTTCTGCTGTCGTGACAGGCTCATCGGCAGCAGTCTGTTTGTTACCTGTCAGGGCAGCTTCCTCGGCAGGTTTATCTAAAGCTGGTTTCCTTACTGTTTCAGCTTCTTTTTCTGGCCCTGTTAGTTTCTTCCCACTCCTAGTAGTAATTGCCTTACACTGCTCATGTGTGGGCTGCCTAGCATTTTCAGTGTTACTAGGGAATCCTCCAGTCTGCCTCGGCTTAATATGTTGAGATACCTGACCCATTTGTGTCTCCAAAGATTTAAGAGTAGCTTCATGATTCGTCATCCGCATCTCTGTTTTATCCATGAAATTCTCTGTCTTCTTGACAAACTGATTTATATTCTCAATATAAGTGCCTGTCTGAGACATAAAAGTGGCCAGAGTCTGCTCTAGTATACTGCTTGTGGTAGCTGGTTGCTTTTGTGGCTGCGGCGGCGGCAGTTGCTGTCGCGTCAGCAATCTAGGTCCTCCCTGATTCTGATTGTGTGCTTGAGGATTCAGGGCGTTATTAGGATTACTCCAAGAAAACTTGGGATCCTTCCTCCAATTGGGATTATAGTTGTTGGAATTGTAATTCGGCTTGTAATTTCCAACATATTTTCCTTCTTCTAACTGTATAGGACACTCATCCGAACTATGATTTCCCTCACAGATTTCACATACCTACTCAACAGCAAATTCATGTTGTGAATCATCATTCAATAATCTTTTCATTGCTTTAGTAAGGAATGCTACCTGTGATTTCATTGTGCTGTCGGCTTCATAATCCTTGACAGCTAGTACCCGTTTACCCTCTCTTCTTGCTGTCGGAAACTGCTCCTCATTCTTAGCCAGATTTTTCAATACTTGCATTGCCTCGTCCGGATCTTTATCCAATAATAGTCCATTTGCTACTGAATCAATTCGAATACGAGTTTGTAAGTTGGCATCATTATAAAACTTTGTTACCTGATTCCAGACGGGGAATCCATGCATTGGGCAGTTCCGTAGAAGAGTAGTAAATCTGTCCCAGGCCTCGTGCATCGGCTCGTCATCTTCCTGTTGAAAAGTAGCAATTTCATTACGTAATCGCTCAGATAAATGTGAAGGATTAAAACGAGATAAAAATTCACGAGATAAATCTGCCCAAGTTCTAATTGAACCCGGCGTAAGTTTATTCCACCAAGTTTTTGCTCTGTCACTCAATGAATGGGGAAATAACCGAAGCCTCAGTATCTCTGGATTAACTCCTGGCAGTCTAAACGAACCACAAATCTCCTGGAACGTTTTGAGATGCTCCCTAGCATCCTCAGTAACAGCACCACTGAACTGCCCGACGTTGTTAATCATACTAAACATGACAGGTTTCAGCTCGAAGTTGTCAACATCAATATCCGGTAGCGTGGTCTCCAATTCTACATGATCGTTTAACATGTAGTCACGACAAGACCGTCGTCCGGCGGCGGCAGGGTTGCCGACAGGCGGTATAATATCGCCAACAGGCGGGTCGTCTCCATTGTGGGCCATCCTCTCTAGCTATTCCTCAAGGTACTCGTTCCTGGCTAGAAGGCGACGAAGTTGTTTCTTAAGATTGAATGAACGTTCGATTTCCGGATCTAATGGATACTCAGGATCTTCACCTCGTTTCGATCTGCGCATAAACAAGAAACCTTGTGAAAAGCAAGAGTTAAATGTACCAAAGAAAAATAGAAAAATAAAAATAAAAATAAAAATAAAAATAAAAATAAAAACAAAAACAAAAAGTGCAGTAAAAGAAAAGGTAGAGTTATGTTGCCAATCCCCGGCAACGGCGCCAAAAACTTTTTGCGTGTAAAATAGTCTATCGCAATGGTAGTGCAAGTATACACGACGCAAGTAGTAAAGTGATACGAAGTATCGGATATCGTCTCCACAAGGATTGGGCTAATAGCTTCACCTTAATTCACTACACAAAAGTAAAGAAAACAATTGAGAAGTTGTCACGAGAATAATGAAGTAAACGTAAATAAAAGAGTAGAAATATCAAGATAGAGAGAATGGGATGGTATTGAATTGCTCAGTAGTGCAGGTGTTGCAGAGTTTAGGAAATCCGGTTCTGTCGTCGTCACCCGTCGCGGCAGCACCTGTCGCGGCAGCAGTCCGTTGATCGTCACGGCAGCAAACGCTCAACTCAGTACTTTCAAGTTTGGCAAGAATCCCAGATCTGCCTTGGCCTATCCCTAGGTCCAAGTCTGTCGATGATCACGTCTTGATGATACCTCTCGGCGTGAATCGAAGGATGAACACCGATGTGTATGAATTCTTCTTTAGCCACTTAACCTCGCCCTATCCCTAGGCACGAGATAGTTCAACTATAAACTAGAGAACTTGCTCTTATTTCTTTCGTATACTTAACTCTCCCGATGCTAAGTAAATAGATAACCTCACAATGCTCTCCCGATGCTCTTGCAAGATATTAATAACCAAAATAAGAGAACTTGAAGTTTATTTTATTGAACTGAAAATTCCTAAAACAAAACAACCCTTGCAACTACTTTACAAATCAACCCGTGGCCCTAGGGAGAATTTAGAACATGTCGGCGGCGGGTAAATGGCTAGGGGTTTTTGGTTATCGGTTTTGGGGAATTCGTTCTGCCCTAGGTTAAAATACATGCCCTTATATAAGCTTTGGGCTCAAGTTATCTAATTTAACAAGGATTACAACTTTAATTAAAAGTATGATTCTAATAAAGACTAAATCTTCAAGGAATCTACTTTCCAGCCGTCTTCCTTGTTTCTTGGGATTTTCTCTCCTTGAGCTTTGGCTTGACATATCTTTTGATCTGGGGCTTGGAAAAATATAAGGTTTTCACACGACAGACGAGCTGAATTTTCTCTATCTGTCGAGGTCCACTTTGCTTTTTCTCCACAAAACTGCTGTCGTCCTCTGCTGTCACGGCAGCACCATGACGACATCGTCCTCTTTGTCTGCTTGTCCAGTTCAGCTCTTCTGCTTCTCTGCCCAGCGCCCGCCTTCTCCGTCTGCTATGGCAGCAACCTGCAAAATCAGCCATTCTTTAGTAGAATCTGTGCCTTTAATATATATGTGATGTTTTGCTGTAAACTAACCTAAATGCAATGAAATGGTGCTTGAATGCATCAGAAGTATGGGTTAAAAAGGGTGTAAATAATAGGACTTTTACACACTCAACATCGACAGCATCATAAAATTCTCGGACCAAAGTGACATTCATCTCCTCGGGTTGGGCAACAAACATCTGCCATTTTAGGGCTCTAATCTTTCGAGCTATGAATGGTTCGAGCCCGATATCTTCCATGCGTTTGGTGTAAAGGAACCCTCTCTCTTCCCACATCTCCCTCTTTTGGAAGGAGGTGTAGTATCGGTCGACGGAGTCTGAGGTGGCAAAGCGGTTAGGGAGTCTGTCGTGGTTGGGTGTGCCGGCTGCTGCGGCAGAGCTGGAGGCAGCACTTCGTCTTGTTTGTCTGGTACTCATAGTTGCAAGGCTGTGGAAAATGAAAGAACATTGAGATCTAGAGAGAAAGCAAGTTGAGAGAGTAAAAGTGAGGTGAAAAATGAAAAGTAATATGGGGTTTATATAGATGAATGGTTTGTTGCCCATTGGAGCTGTAATGGCAGGCGCGGATAACGGGGCCAACTGTTACGCGGTTTCTGACGCGTCTGTCACGCGTTTCTGTGTCTGTTGCACGTCTGTTACGCGTTTGCGTGTCTACCGCGACAGCGTGGTGACATGTTGTCTTTTCCGCGTCTGTCGCGACAGCTGTTGACAGGCTGTGACAACAGACTCCTCAATTGGGCTTTTTGGGCTAGTGGTGAGATGGTGGTCTGGTTCACTTCTCCTCCTCTCCTTGTTTCCCTTATTTCCTAAAAATAATTAAAATAAAAACTTAGATCCTAAAAATAAAATAATTCCAATTTCCTAATATATATATATATATAATAGTAATAATAATAAAATTAAAATTAAGTTAAATTAGGGATGTCTTGAGGGGCATCTCCTAAAGTAACCACTTCCTGCATCCTTGGGGCTTCAGTCCCCTGATAATGCTTTAGTCTCTGTCCGTTGACTTTAAATTGGTGCTCGTCTTTAAAGGATTTGATCGTGATGGCACCATGAGGAAAAACTTGCACAACTTGGAATGGGCCGGACCATCTAGATTTCAGCTTCCCTGGGAAGAGTTTCAACCTAGAGTTAAATAATAACACAAGCTACCCTGGGCAGAACTGTCGTGGCAGCAACTTCTTGGCATGCAACCTCTTTGTCTTGTCATGTAAATCCTTGCGTTGTAGTAGGCCATTGCTCGAATTTCTTCAATTTCATTCAAGTCAAGTAATCTCTTCTGTCCTGCCTTATCTAAGTCCATGTTTACTGCCTTGATAGCCCAGTAAGCTCTGTGCTCTATCTCAACAAGTAAATGGCATGTTTTTCCATATATCAGCCGGTAGGGTGACATTCCCAATGGTGTCTTAAATGCTGTTCTATAGGCCCAGAGTGCATCATTGAGGGGTAAGGACCAGTCCTTTCGAGTCGGTTTAACCATCTTCTCAAGAATGTTCTTTACCTCCTTGTTGGATATTTCGGCCTGTCCATTGGTCTGAGGGTGATATGCTGTTGCGATCCGATGCTTTACGCCATATTTTCTTAAGGCAACATCTATTACCCTATTGTCTAAGTGTCTCCCTTCATCACTGATGATCGCCTTAGGTATGCCAAACCTGGAAAAAATATTTTTGTGCAGAAATCTCTGAACAGTCTTAGCATCGTTTTTTTGTGTGGCGATCGCTTCAACCCATTTGGACACGTAGTCCACTGCCAGTAGGATATATAGATTCCTATGTGATGTTGGGAATGGTCCCATGAAATCAATCCCTCAAACGTCAAAGATTTCGACTTCTAGGATGTTTTGCAGCGACATTTCATGTTGTCTTGAGATGTTCTCAGACCGTTGGCATTTATCACAGCTTTTGTAGAATGCTTGGGCATCTTTAAACAGTGAGGGCCAATAAAAGCCAAACTGCAAAACCTTGGCAGCGGTTTTGTTACCACCTAAGTGTCCTTCATATGTTGAAGCATGACAGTGGTGAAGCACAACTTCCTGTTCATCCTATGGTATACACCTCCTGATGATCTGATCTGCACAATGTTTGAAAAGAAGAGGTTCGTCCCAATAATAATGTTTAACATCATTTTGGAACCTTTTCCTTGCTTGGTAATTAAGTTTAGGAGGTAATATTCCGCTAACTATGTAATTAACGAAATCAGCATACCAAGGAAGTTCAGAAAACTTAACTGCTGCCATGGCTGTCGCGGCAGTGCTCATGGCAGCAAACAGCTGCTCGTCAGGGAAGGTCTGCAGTATGTGTGTCTTGTCTGTTGGCAGATTCTTTCCCCTCTCTAATCTTGACAAGTGGTCTGCAACTTGGTTTTCTGTCCCCTTTTTGTCCTTGATTTCAATGTCGAACTCTTGCAGCAGCAGAATCCAACGTATCAGTCTAGGCTTTGCATCTTTTTTAGCAAATAGATATTTCAGTGCAGAGTGGTTTGTGTGGACCACCACCTTCGTTCCAAGTATGTATGAATAGCTTGTCAATCGAAAACACCACTGCTGACAATTCCTTTTTTGTTGTGGTGTAATTTACTTGGGCATCGTTTAATGTTTTGCTGGCGTAATAAATTCCGTGGAATAGCTTGTCATTCTTCTGCCGAAGTGCTGCCCCTACAGCATAGTCACTGGCATCACACATAATTTCAAATGGCAAACTCTAGTCTGGTGGTTGTGCAATTGGGGCTATTACTAGCTTCTCTTTCATAATTCTAAATGCCTCATTACATTCAGTTTTGAAGTCACAAGGCCGATTCTGTTCTAGTAAGTTGCATAGAGGCTTGGTAATTTTCGAAAAAATTGCAATAAACCTTCGATAAAACCCAGCATGCCCTAAGAAACTCCTAATTCCATTGACTGTGGTGGGTGGCGGCAGCTTTTCAATCACTTCTATTTTGGCCCTATCGACTTCTATGCCGCGGCAGCTTACCTTGTGGCCAAGGACTATCCCCTCATCCACCATGAAGTGACATTTTCCCAGTTTAATACCAAGTTCGCTTTCTCGCATCTTTCGAGCACCTTCTGTAGGTTGCCTAAGCAACTTTCAAAACTGTCTCCAAAGACGGAAAAATCGTCCATGAATATTTCCAGGAAATCCTCCACCCTGTCAGAGAATATCGCCATCATACACCTCTAGAATGTTGCTGGTGCATTGCAGAGTCCAAATGGCATTCTCCGAAAAGCATAAGTGCCATATGGGCAAGTGAAAGTCGTTTTCTCTTGATCCTCTAGTGTGATAGCTATCTGGTTATAACCTGAGTAACCATCAAGAAAACAATAATAAGGTTTTCCCGCTAATCTATCAAGCATTTGATCAATAAAAGGTAGGGGAAAATGGTCTTTCCGGGTAGTTTTGTTAATCTTCCGATAATCCATACAAACCCTCCAACCGGCCACAGTCCTGGTTGGGATTAATTCGTTCTCTTCATTGGTCACCACGGTTATTCCTCACTTCTTAGGAACGCATTGCACCGGGCTCACCCACTTACTATCCGAGATGGCATAAATTATCCCAACATCAAGCCATTTGATAATTTCTTTTCGAACCACTTCTCGCATAGCGTTGTTCAAGCGTCTCTGGGCATCAATTGTCGGCTTATGATCATCCTCTAGGAGAATTTTGTGCATGCATAGTGCTGGACTGATGCCTTGTATATCAGCTATCGTCCATCCAATAGCCTTTTTATGCTCCTGCAACATCCATATCAGTTGTTTGTTCCTGTTCCTGCATTAACTTGGAAGAGATGATTACGAGCAACGTATCATTTAAACCAAGAAAAATATATTTGAGCTGCCCTGGCAGGGGCTTAAGGTCTAAAACATGTGGTTCTACAGTTGAGGGCTTTTGGATGATGTGTTCATTCGAGGTATAGTTTAAGAGCTCGAATAACTTACCTGGACGATTGCCTATCCAGTTTACCTCCTCTTGACCTTCAGTGTCAGATAAGTCAGAATCTGAGGAGCTGTTGTCGTCGTTGTTGTCGTGACAGTCTTCCAGATGGCTGCTGTGGCAGTGACCAAATCTGATGTCATGGCAGCTCGACCTGATGCAGGGTTGGTCAAGGATTACTTCAGTGATAGCCTTGCATTCTTCTTCTGCATCAACATGTTTGATTGCCTGGAGAACATTTAGCTTGATCTCTTGATCATTCACTCTCATTGTAAGTTCTCCCTTTTCTACATCAATTAGTGATCTGCTTGTGGCTATGAAGGGTCGCCCCAGGATGATTGGTGCATTCTCATCTGCTTCACAATCGAAAACAAGAAAGTTAGCAGGAAAAATAAACTTATCCACTCTTACTAGAATATCTTCGATCTTCCCTTCTGTTTGCACGTAAGAGCGGTCTTCCAGCTGCAGCATAACTGTTGTGGGATGTGCTTGTCCAATACCTAATTTCTGAAACACAGATTTTGGCATTAAATTAATACTAGCACCTAGATCACAAAGTGTCTTACCCACGAATTTATCACCAATTATGCACGGTATGATGAAGCTCTCAGGATCCTTCTTCTTCTGGGTGGATGCCTGTGCAAGATAGTCATGCATCCTTCTATCATTTTAACCGTCTCAAATTCCCCAAGTCTGGATCTTTTCGACATAGCATTCTTGAAAAATTTGGCATAACCGAGCATCTCCTTGATGGCCTCTAACAGCGGAATATTGATGTGAACATGCTTAAAAATATCATAGATCTTTTTGAGATGGTACTCCTGTTTCTGCTTCTATAACCATTGTGGAAAAGGAGGTGGAGGACGATAATCTTTAATTCGTCCTTCACATGGTATTCAGATCTGAAGAGGCTTAGGTTCTTCATCCTTCTTGTCTTTCTCCTCTGTCTCTTCTGCTGTCGTGACAGGTGTGGCGGCAACAGGTTGTTTATTGTCTGCCGGGGCAGTGCTCGCGACAGATTTTTCTAAGGATGGTTCCTCATCCATTATGGCTTTTTTCTCCGGCCTTGGCAGTTGTTTCCCACTTTTTGTTGTAATGGCTTTGCACTGCTCATGTGTGGGTTGTCTAGCGACCTCAATATCGCTAGGGAATCCTCCGTTCTGCCTTGGTTTGATATGTTGGGAAACCTGACTCATCTGTGTCTCTAGTGATTTCAGTGTAGCTTCATGGTTAGTCATTCTTATCTCTGTTTTATCCATGAATGACTCAGTCTTTTAACGAAGTGATCCATGTTTGCCATGTAAGCTCCTATATGTGACATGAATGTGGCCAAAGTCTGCTCTAGTATGCTAGGTGCAGTTGGTGGCTGTTGTTGCGGTTGCTGTCGTGTCAGAATTCTAGGTGCCCCATGGTTTTGAGTGTTCTGCACTTGAGGATTCAGTGCGTTGTTTGGGTTACTCCAGGAGAACTTGGGGTTCTTCCTCCAATTGGGATTGTAATTGTTGGAATCGTAGTTTCTCGGGTTGTTATAATTTCCAACATACATCCCTTCCTCTAGCTATAGCGGACATTCTTCCAAACTATGATTCCCACTGCAAGTACCACATACCTCTTCTGCAGCGTAGACCGATTGTGAATCTTTCTTCAGCAAGTTTTCTACTGCCTTTGTGAGGTACGCAACTTGTGTCTTTAGGGAATTATCGGCTTCGTAATCCTTCACAGCTAGTACTCATTTACCTCTCCGCACTGTGGGAAATTGCTCTTCATTCTTCGCCAAATTTTTCAATACTACAATGGCTTCATCTGGATCTTTGTCCAACAACAATCCATTTGCTGTCGAATCTATTCTCATACGGGTATGTGTGTTGGCAGCATTGTAAAATTTGATTACTTGATTCCAAACATGGAATCCGTGCATCGGGCAATTCCTCAGAAGAGTGGTAAACCTGTCCCATGCCTCATGCATTGGCTCGTCATCTTCCTGTTGAAAAGTAGAAATTTCATTACGTAATCGCTCAGATAAATGGGAAGGATTAAAACGAGATAAAAATTCACGAGTTAGATCCGCCCAAGTTCGTATTGAACCCGACGTTAGTTTGTTCCACCAAGTTTTCGCTTTGTCCCTTTGTGAATAGGGAAATAACCGTAGCCTCAGTATCTCCGGATTTACTCCTAGCAGTCTAAACGATCCACAAATTTCTTAGAACGTTTTCAGATGTTCTCTGGCATCCTCTGTAGCAGCACCACTAAATTGGCTAGCGGAATTGATCATGCTAAACATCACATGTTTCAGCTCGAAATTTTCAGCTTCCACGTCTGGCAGGGTGGTCTCCAGTTCCACATGATCATTGATCATGTAATCACGGCATGACCGTCGTGCGGTCACGGCAACTTCAGCATGTCCTTTTCCTTCATCCCCGATAGGATCTTCAGGATCTTCGAGATTTCCTTAGATGTTCCTCCCGTTATGCATAGCTTCTAACTGTTCCACAAGTTAATCGTTTCTGGATATGAAAAGACGGACTCAGTTTCTGAGATTGTACGAGCGTTCGATTTTAGGATCTAGCTGATACTCAGGTTCTTTGCCTCGTCTAGATCTGCGCATAAGCAAACGAAAAAAACTTGTAAAAAGCACAGGGGGAACAATCCCAATAAAAACAGAAAAATTAAAAAGAATGTGCAGTAAAAGTAAGGAAAAGATATGTTGCCAGTCCCCGACAACGGCACCAAAAAACTTGTTGCGTGTAAAAGAGTCTATCGCAATAGAGTGCAAGTGTACACGACGCAAGTAGTAAAGTGATACACGAAGTATCGGATGTCGAATCCACAAGGACTGGAAATAGCTCTATCCTTGGATTGCTGCACAAAAGAGAAAGAAGAAAGTTTAATTGTTTGTAGGGGAATATTGGAAAATACTGAAAAATAAAGATTAAAATATTCAGGGTAAAGAAATAAGCCGATATTGATTTACTCAGTTGTGCATGTGTTGCACTATATAGGACTTCTTGTTCTGTCTTCGTTCTTGTCGCGGCAGCGATCACACAACTCTGTACCTCAAGCTTGGCAAGAATCCATGTTGTGACCTGTCCTATCCCTAGGTCCAAGTCTGTCGATGAACACGTCTTAGATGATACCTCTCGGCGTGAATCGAAGGATGAACACCAATGTTGTTGAATTCTTCCTTAGCCACTTAACCTCGTCCTATCCCTAGGTCCGAGATAGTTCAACCATAATCTGGTGAACCCGTACTTATTCCTTTCGTATACTTAACTCTCCCGATATTAAGTAAATGAGTAATCTCACAATGCTCTCCTGATACTCTTGCAAGATGTTGAAAACCAGAACAAGCAAACTTGAAGTCTATTTTATTGAACAGAAAAAATCCTAAAGTAGTACAATCCTTGCAACTACTTTACAAAATCAACCCTTAGCCCTAGGGGAAGTTTAGAACAAGATGAGAAGGAAAACGACTAGGGTTTTGGGGAAGACGGCTAGAGAATGAGATGCCCTTCCCTAGGTTGAATTACATGCCTTTATATAGGCCTTGGGTTCAAGTTTTCTAATATGGCAAGAATACAAGTTTAAACTAAAGTACAACTCTATTAAAGACTAAATCTTCAGAGTAGATGCCTTTAATTCATCCTCTTTTCTTGCTTTGGGTTTCTTCCTTGAACTTTGGGCTTGGCCTTCATTCTGATCTAGGGCTCAGAAAAATATAGGAGTGACCCACGACAAACCGGCTTAATTTCCTCTTTCTGTCGAGCTCCACTTCACTTTTCCCTTCACCATTGCTGTCATCATTGGCTGCCACGGCAGCGTCGTCCTTCTCGACTTCAGTCTTGTGTTCCAACTCTGCTTCTCTACTGCCCTGAGTCTGCTACAACAGCTACCTGCAAAAGTAACCAAAATCATTAGCAACTGTGCCATTTTATATAATTGTGATGTATATGTGAAATATATCCTAAATGCAATGAATTATGCTTGAATGCAGTAGTAATATGGGTTAAATAAGGGGTAAAAAGTAGAACTTTTGCACACTTAACATGAGGTATGCAGAGATTCCTGACGTGGCAGGAGAATTACACTAGACCTCGCTATATACAGAGCGCGAGGTCCATTTTTAATTATGATTGAAATCTTAAATTCCGCCGTCTATAAATAAATTTCACGAGAAATGAAACAAATGGTTTGAGCGAATTGTAGATGTAATTGTAAGTAATTGTTATTTAAAATTGATAATTGTAATTATATATGTAATATTTACATGTTAAGTAATTGCAATTGTAACTGATCTATGATTCTAATTAGCATGTGTAACAAGCGCGTGAAAAATGGTGTCGAAGTTTTTTAGGCTCGGAATAACAACGTAAGTTTATTACTTTTCAAACAAATACATGAAATGAAGAAACTAGATTATGGTAGTTAGGCCACATAAAATGAAGAAACTAGATTATAGCAGTTAGGCTAATGATCCTATTCAAAGATGGCATCTTGTACATAAATGGGTCAAGGTTAGCGACGTTTGCACCGATCCTATTGTACTCCTAAACATTCTTTGACGATGTGGACAGTCGAGTATTTTGATGTCCTTCAAAAGGTTGCAATTGCAACCCACTCTCATCATCAACTGCAATGGTAGAAGCTTTGACTCCGGTTACAAGCAATTGTAATTCACCTAGCCTCCACGATTAAGGCATACAAATAAGTTACCCGACCAAGTACGTTCATAGGATTGTCAACACTTTAAGAAGACCACTTTTTTCCTGATATATTGTGATATGTCGTTCATGTTGAACAAAAACGTGAAACATCCCCCTCACGAAAATTGTCAACCCACGAATAGCAGATAAATATTTCAAAAATGTGGTTTATTGCCATTGGGGTGGTGATTTTTTTCTTCGGATATGATGGTAATCAACAATAGTTTAGAAAAAATTGGGTTGATAGCAAGCAAAAGCCGACGACTGAGTTTGTCTGTTTGGCCTAACTTCTATTTATACAGACGTGCCTCGCGATTTGCAAAGCGCGACTTCCATAGAGATTCGACGTATCAGGGTAGAGAACTGCTAGATTTGACATGTCACCGGACCTCGCGTTCTGCAAATAGCGAAATATCTTAATTTTTTAGAAGTTAATTTTAGTAGAAGCAATATTCTAATCAAAATGTAATTTGAACTAATTATTCGACAGGTCTTAATTTTTTAGAAGTTAATTTTAGTAGATGCAATATTCTAATCAAAATGTAATTTGAACTAATTATTCGAAAGATCTTAATTTTTAGGAAGTTAATTTTAGTAGATGCAATATTCTAATTATTTGAACAGATCCTAAAGTATTTTATATTTATTAGGATCAATATATTGTCTAGAAGAAGATATTATTTAAAAGAAAATACGGTATTTCATATTTTATTTATATTTAATGTATGTTATATTTGTAATTAATTATCCCAATCAAAATATTTGTTATTTTTAAATTACAGTAATAAATCTAACTCTTATTAAAACATAATTTGTAATGAATGTAAAATTTTATTTATATTTAATGTATGTTATATTTGTAATTAATTATCTCAATCAAAATATTCGTTATTTTTTAATTACAGTAAGAAATCTAAATCTTATTAAAACATAATTTATAATGAATGAAAGTAACAAATCTAAATCTTATCTAAATAAAAAAACCGACCTCACATTTTGTGAATAGCGAGGTCTAATTAAAGAGTCTGATTCCGTTCGAACTGAAACGAATCAAATCGTCACTGATTATCAAAGGACTTCGCATTTTACAGATAGTGAGGTCCATTTAACGCCGCTTCGTATAGGGTGCGAGGACTCCTATAAATAGGACTCATTGTCTCATCTATTTTCTTATCAAATAGTCTGCTCTTCAGTTATTGTTCTCCTTTGGTTATATTTTAAAGTCTTCCAATTTGCGGTGGTATAGAACGATTATTGAGGCTCGATGACACACACGTGTGTAATTTCTGGCGCATGGACCCCGATGTAAGTTTTTTAATTTTAATTTCTTTATTATTTGTGTAACACTCCTTGCACGAGTTAGGGGTTTGGAGTGTTACGTTGAGAAAATACGGGTCAATAAATATTTTTCTCATTTCATTTATAACTCCACTCTAATAGGTGAGTTGCCTATCTAACAAGGTTACCCAAACATTCGAATCATAACATATTTTAAATTCATGTTCATTACAATTCAATCCAATATGCACAGCCAATAGTCCATTAGGTTCATTGAATTATATATTCAATTCATTTAGTCTTAGTCTAGGCTTCTATGGTATACTAGTAGATTAAACATACAACCTTGATCTCCTAGTTCATTCGAATAAGGTAAACTTAGATTAGGTTTACTTAGCTTAAACCTAACAAATTCAATACTCAAGGTTCATAGTTATACTCAATCAAAACAAGCTTGTAATCAAAGTTTTAGTTCATTCGTTCATGAGACAAGATCATGAAGTTTCTAAAAAGGTCATTACTAAATATATACATCAAAGTATCATTAAGATTTACAAGCCATTAGTTAAAGTTTTATATACAAATTTCATACATGAACAAGGTGCATGGCCTATCAAGATCTAGACACAAGATTAGATTGTCAGCGTCTAGGAGTACTTCAAAAATAATACAAAATCATACTTCAAGTCTTGCATGCTTTTCTTAAAATCTAAGAAAGCTAACTTCAATGTCAAGCTACTGATCGCGAAGGTTTTAACCTGAGGTTTGGGAACAATGCAAACAAGAGTGGTAAGTACATAAAGTACTTAGTGAGGTAGCATCTAGGATTAGTAGCTATTCAAATTTTATGGGATTTAATTCAATTACAATTTAATTAAGCCTTAAACATAAAATCAAGCCTTAGCTTAAGGTTCAATCATCAATCAAGAATACAATCACACAATGATCAAGAGGTTCAATTCAAGGGCACACATTACACATTCAACAAGCATTTCATGTACAAGAACTAGGCACCAATCGAGTGATCTATCACTTCATTCAAATTAGGCTTTTAATCCAATTTTAACAAGACTTAGATTAATCTAGGTGATCTATTCGAATGGCATTAACATGTCAAGTTCAACCATCTATTTCAAGAACTATTACCACACAATTCAATCAAGAATGTATCTACATGTATTAAGCAAATCTCAAACAGTCAATCAAGGTTTCATTCGACTAGAGCCTTACAATACCATGATCATTTTCTTAAATCACATGCAATTTGAAGATAGCAAGATCATTATTTCATTCATATAGGTTCTTTAGTTGAGCATTCATTATCATGAATTCATAATACACATTTTTATTTATCAAGAGTTTTAAATTGACCTCATACTTTACTTCACTAGCTTAGAAACTTGTTAGGCTATTTGATTAAGCTCAATATTCCATTTTAATTAACCCTTGACTTAGTTACAAGTATAAGTGTCTAAGGAGATTCACTATTCAAGGTCAGGAGTTCATTTAAGGCAGTAATCAAATTGTCCAAACTATTTACAAAATAGTTTACAAATTATCCAAATTCCTAGACTACTGATGTCAGGCAGCTTGCACACTGTTTACCTAACCATACATAATTTTTATTCTATACGTCGAAATTTTAATTAGTTTACACCGCTTAAAAGCTTAATTAACCCTCTTTACAACCATTTAGACCTTTCATTTTAATGTCTATCCAATGAATACAGTTTTTAGTTCAAAGATGGGGCATTTACATTTCTGGACAATTTGCATTGTCTAGAGGTTTTCATCTCCAGATTCTAACTCGCATATCAGAATTCAATTATATTTTGTCCTAATAAAAATAGTCATACTAAGGTTCATTCCATATAAATTTCAGATATTAATTCGACTTACACAATTTATGGTGATTTTGCAAAGTTGCTGCCCATAACAAAATTTTCTGGGCAGATTTCACTAGACTTAATTTTTGTTTCACTATTCACTTAGACCATGTTTCTAACATTATTATTCAACATGTAAACATTTCCTACTAATCTAGGTCAGTCCAATTTACCTATTATTGTAATTAAAACATGACATTATAATACTATGTTCAAATTAATCCATTTAATTAACAACATTACTTTTCTTTAATTCACTACTTGGGTAGTCCATTAACTAGTTTTAGCTAATTCAATTACATGTAGTTATGGTTCAATTAAATCCATTAAACTAACATGAATAATCCCTTATTTAAATCTAGATTCCTAATTCATTTTAGGACCATACCATTTAGGTAGAAGTAGACAATTGTTCTAGGACTTTTAGTCCCATTCGAATGACACCAGGGTATCTTATCTTGTTTAATCCTATTTTATATCTAATTCTTTTTAATTTAGTCCAAGTATTTTAGACTCTTAACACTAGCACTCAATAGCCTAGTATCACAAACATCCAATCTAGCAACAAGCATCTCAATTCAAACAAGAACAAACAAATCACTTCAAGGATCTACTTATACAAGCCAAGTAAGCAACACAATCACAAGAATCAATCAAGCTTCATTCAGATAGGAAGCATTTCTCTGTATTTTATCTATTAACGTCCAAGCAAGCTTAACCATTAAGATCATCATTCCATTCTTATAACTTTGTTGATTATAAACTCATTATCAAGAGGTTTATTTTAGGGATTACTTCACAAACAAGCCAAGCATGTAGCATACACTTAAGTACCAAGTAAGTCAAGCAAGTAAACATTAGCTCAATTGAAGACACAAACCATTTCAAGTAGTGAATCATACAATATATGGTCCAAGAAGAAGCAATTATCATTTCAAGAACTTCGTGTTAAGAATTAAACATTACATATCAAGCAATCCGGGTTATTTCAAGAATTCAAGTCAAGCGATTCAAGTATTCAAGATTTCTTGTCAGATCATTTATATATTTTCAAGATATAACTCATGTGTTAGAGATTCTCTCTTGAATTTCTTATTCAATTTCTCGATAAGAATCTTAACTTTTTATCAAGTTCGCCTTGGATCACAATTGGTCATGAATGACATTGGTCCGTGTTTGACCATAAAGGTCCAAGAAATTTCCTAAACTTCTCACTATCCAACCAATTGTCGCCACCCGTACAACTCCCCTTTACCTCCAACTTTCACCAATAACTTATTACATGTAATGGGGCGTCCCCCCTGAGCCATGGCTCATGGACCATAGTCCTAAGTATATCATGTATCATGCCATTGATCCAAGGACTTGTCCTATTCCTATTCCTAAGTCCTATTCCTAAGTCCAAGTGTTGTTGATGAACACTTCTTGGATGATACCTCCCGGCGTGAATCGAAGGGTGAACACCAATGTTGTTGAATTCTTCCTTAGCCAATTAACCTCGTCCTATCCCTAGGTCTGAGATAGTTCAACCATAAATTGGAGAACCAACACGTACTCCTTTCGTATACTTATCTCTCCCGATATTAAGTAAATAGATAATCTTACAATGCTCTCCCGATACTCTTGCAAGATGTTGAAACCAGAATAAGCAAACTTGAAGTTTTATTTTATTGAACGGAAAATTCCTAAAACAGTACAATTCTTGCAACTACTTTACAGAATCAACCCTTAGCCCTAGGGGGAGTTTAGAACATGATGAGAAGTGGAAAACGACAAGGGTTTTGGGGAAGACAACTACAGACGAGATATCCTTCTATAGGTCGAATTACATGCCTTTATATAGTCCTTGGGTCCAAGTTTTCTAATATGGCAAGAATACAAGTTTAAACTAAAGTACAACTCTATTGGAGATTAAATCTTCTGAGTATATGCCTTTAATTCGTCCTCTTTTCTTTCTTTGGGTTTCTTTCTTGGACTTTGGGCTTGGCCTTCATTCTGCCCTAGGGCTCATAAAAATATAGGAGTGGTCCACGACAGACCGACTTGAATTCCTCTATCTGTCGAGCTCCACTTCACTTTTCCCTTTTACCAATGCAGTCGTTATGGCTACCACGGCAGTGGCCACGACAGCATCTTGCTTCTCGATTCTAGTCTTGTGTTCCAGCTCTGCTCCTTCGCTGTCTTAAGTCTGCCACAACAGATACCTGCAAAAGTAGCCAAAATCAGTAGCAACTGTGCTATTTTATCTAATTGTGATGTATATACGAAACTTTACCTAAATGCAATGAATTATGCTTGAATGTAGCAGAAATATGAGTTAAATAAGGGGTAAAATATAAAACTTTTGCACACTCAACACACCCCCAAACTCAAGTTCTTGCTTGCCCTCAAGCAAATATGACCTAACTAAAATTATTTTTTTGGCTTAGTTCAGTGAACTTCTCATTACCTACCACACATGCCCTATCACGAGCAATACCTTGTTGGACATTTCTGGATTTATTCGAAACCATGCTATAGGTCTCGCGTAGTGTGTGCTTGTTTTGTGAACAAATATGTGCCTAGACTCCTTTAGTTTACTAGAATAGTTAAGCTACTTATTTGAGTTTTTATGCCAAATTTCCTTTTCTTGGAGGCAATTCTTAGACTCCTTTAGTTTTTTCTGAATTAGACTCGGTGTTTTTCTTATTTTAAGTTTGACTAGAGCCTATTTTTGGGCACCTCTAGCTAACTTTCTAGAGTCGGTATTAGGCACCTCTAGGGGTATTGAGTCTAAGTTTTTAAAGATTAATACTTAGACACAATTTTTTTAAAGACGCAACTAACATTTCATTACTGGAGGGATGCCACCCCCAAACTCGAGGGTTGCATTGCCCTCAATGCATGATAACATGGAAAATAAAGAAAAGAAAAATAAAATACATCACAAAATAAATAAAACAGCAGGACAACAAAATATAAGATAGAAACTTAAGTTGAGGACCTGTCATCGCTGCTGCTGCTAATCTGGAGCTGTCGGTGGGCAGTGACTTTCATGGCAGGGGCCGACGGTGTGCTGGGAGAGGTAGAGGTTGTCTTCTTCTTGGCTTCCCTGGGTAGCTGGACACGGGTTGGTGAGATGTGTGGGGGCTTGTCCAGAACTTCTACCTCATCGTCGGAGCTGCTGCTGGCAGATCTGCCCTGGCCGGAGGGTCCTTCGCCAGCCTCGTTGAGCTTTTGCCTTTCCTCTGGCGTGAAGTCCTTGGAGAGGTTTCGGGCAACTGAGGGCTCCCCGTTAGAATCCTGCCAGACGAACAATGAGGAGAAACCTTCAAAATATGCTTCGTTGAGTTCTGGAAGGGGCTCCTTTCTTTTCTCGCCTCTGGCAGTGGCAGTTTGGCTGCCGCCTTCAGCTGTCGTGACCGGTGTGGGTGTAGAGGTAGCAGACGGAATTTTTGGGCTCCCAGCAAGGGTAGGAGTAGGTGTGGGGGCAGCAAAGAACTATTCTGGGAAGGAGGGGAACGGTACATGTGTAAAATTTAAATCATTATGAATAAAATTTACCGTTGCTGTCGTGAAATCCCTCATGTAGCTCATCATTTTGAGCTGCCTTTCCTCCATTCTTTTGAGTATCGACAGAATCTGGGCAGAGGTGTCTGGTGGTGAAGCTGCTGCCGTTGGCTGTTGTTCAGTTGCGGTAGGTTTGGCGGAGCTGGGGCCTGCTGTCTTCTCTGCCATGGCAGAGGGGTTGAAATAGGATAGTGGGGTGGCAGCTTTCAGCTCCATGAGGCTGAAAATGTTTCTCTCCATCCACCCTTTCCCTCAGATTTTGACGTCTTCAACAATTTTCGGTACGTTGTGGCCCCGTCATATGGCAGTGATGAGGTATGGGAAGACAAGGGGTCCCGATGGTCGGAGGGCACATTCAAGAATTCCCTCCCGTATGTAGCGGCCAACATTTATAGATCTCTCATTTAAAATGGAATGGACCAGGGCTAACCTTGGTCTGCCGACGGTGCTGTTGTGGGATGATGGCATGATGCGCTTCTTCACAAAATGATTCGACAATTTTTCCTGTGGAGTCAATTGAGTTCTCTTCACCGTCCATCGATGTTTTGGGTCGGTGTTCTATTCTGTCCCCTCCTCGGTCAGCTCTGCCATCACCGCATCGTAGTCTGCCGGTGACAGACTATTGACGAATTTCTTGTTGGAGTCCTTCTTACTCACATATAGGCCGTAGAGGGTGTTGATGTAAAAAGGCTCGAAAGAAAGTTGTTTACCTCGAAATGTCACTGTTGTAGTGTCTTTGCAGTCGACGACAGCATAGAACTCCCTTACGAGTGTGACGTTCATCTCTTCCAGTTGGGCAACAAACTGATGCCATTTGAGGGCGTGGATCTTTCTAGCTATGAAGCATTCAAGCCCTAGGTCTCCCGTGGGTTCGGTGTAGAGGAACCCCCTTTGTTCCCACATCTCCCTCTTCTGAAAAAAACGATAGTATCTTATGGTAGAGGCGAAGCGGTCTGGAATGGCACTATGACTTGGTGTGCTTACTGTTGCGGCAGAACTGGAAGCAGCACTTCGACGGGTTTGTATGCTAGTCGTTTTGCAAGGAATGTGGAAAATGTAAGAAAAATTTTAAAGATCTTAAATAGAGGAAACAAGTGTAGAAGATGAGAATGAGGTGATAAATGAATAGTGAATGGGGGTTTATATAGATGGGTGATTTTCTGCCCGTTGGAGCTGTAACGGCAGGCGCGAATAACGGGGCCAGCTGTTACGCGGTTTCTGACGCGTCTGTCACGCGTTTGCGTGTCTGTCGCGACAGCTTGGTGACATGCTGTATTTTCCTTGTTTGTCGCGACAACTGATGATAGGCTGTGATGACAGATTTGTCCGTTGGGCTTTTGGGCTGTTATGGGTATGGTGGGCTTGTTCATTCCTTCTCTTTGGCATGTTTCCTTTGTTTCCTAAAAATTGTTAAATAAAATAAAATATTAATTCCTAAAATAAAATAATTAAATCTAAATTCCTAATAAATAAAACAAAATGAAATAAAATAAAAACTAAGTTAAATTAGGGATGCCTTGAGGGGCATCTCCTAAAGTAACTACTTCCTGTATCCTTGGGGCTTCAGTCGCCTAATAATGCTTTAGTCTCTGTCCGTTGACTTTGAACTGGTGCCCGCCCTTTAGGGATTTGATTGTGATGGCACCATGAGGGAAAACCTGGACAACTTGAAAAGGACCGGACCATCTAGATTTAAGCTTTCCAGGAAAAAGTTTTAACCTAGAATTAAACAGCAAGACCTGCTGCCCTGGGCAGAACTGTCGTGGCAGCAGCTTCCTGTCGTGCCATCCTTTTGTTTTATCTTTGTAGATCTTGGCATTGTCATAGGTCATTGCTTGACTTTCTTCAATTTCATTCAAGTCAAGTAGCCTCTTTTGTCCTGCCTTATCCCAGTCCAAATTTACTGCCTTGATGGCCTAGTAAGTTATGTGCTCTATCTCGACAGGTAAGTGGCATGTTTTCCTATATATAAGCCTGTAGGGTGACATTCCCAATGGTGTTTTGAATGATGTTCTATAGGCCTAGAGTGCATCATTGAGGTGTAAAGACCAATCATTTCGAGTAGGTTTAACCATCTTCGCAAGTATGTTCTTTACTTCTCGGTTGGATATTTCGGCATGTCCATTGGTTTGAGGGTGGTATGTTGTTGCAATCCGGTGCTTTACTCCGTATTTTCTCAAGGCAGCAACAATTACCCTATTATCAAAATTTCTTCCTTCGTCACTGATGATCGCCTTAGGAATGTCAAATCTGGAGAATATTCTTATGAAGAAATCTCTAAACAGTTTTGGCGTCATTTTTCTAAGTGGCGATCGCTTCTACCTACTTGGACACATAATCCACTGCCAGTAGGATGTACATGTTCCCACAAGATGTCGGGAACGGTCCCATGAAGTCGATTCCCCATACATCGAAGGTTTCGACTTATAAAATGTTCTGCATTGGCATCTCATGCCTTCTCGAGATGTTCCAGTCCTTTGGCATTTGTCACAGCTTTTGTAGAAGGCTTGTGCATCCTTGAACAGTGTGGGCCAATAGAGACCAGATTGCAAAACCTTGGCAGCAGTTTTGTTTCCATCTAAGTTTCCTCTATATGGGGAAGCATGGCAGTGGTGAAGCACAGCTTCCTGTTCATCCTGTGGTACGCATCTTCTGATAATTTGATCTGCACAATGTTTGAAAAGAAGATGTTCGTCCCAATAATAATGTTTTGCATCATTTTGGAACCTCTTCCTTGCTTGGTAATTAAGTTCAGGAGGTAGTACTCCGCCAACAATGTAATTAACAAAATCAGCATACCAAGGAAGTTCAGAAAACTTACCTGCCACCATGGCTCTCGCGGCAGTGCTTGTGGCAGCAAACAGTTGTTCATCCGAGAAGGTCTCCAATATGTTGGTCCTGTCCGTCGGTAGACTCTTTCCCATCTCTAATCTCAACAAATGGTCTGCTACTTGGTTTTCTGTCCCCATTTTATCCTTGATGTCAATGCCGAACTCTTGCAGTAGCAAAATCCAACGTATTAGTCTCGGTTTCGCATCTTTTTTTCGTGAACAGATACTTCAGTGCTGAATGGTATGTATGGACCACCACCTTCGTTCCAAGTATGTATGGTCGGAACTTGTCGATTGAGAACATCACTACTAATAGATCCTTTTCTGTTGTGGTGTAGTTCACTTGGGCATCATTCAGTGTTTTGTTGGCGTAGTAAATCACATGGAAGAGCTTATCCTTCCTTTGCCCTAGTGCTGCCCCGACAGCGTAGTCACTGGCGTCACACATTATCTCAAATGGCAAACTCCAGTCTGGCGGCTGTACGATCGAGGCTGTTACCAGCTTCTCCTTCAGAATTTTGAATGCCTCAGTATATTCAGTATTAAAGTTAAAGGGACGATTCTGCTCCAATAAGTGGCATAAGGGCTTGGTAATCTTCAAGAAATTGACAATAAATCGTCGATAAAACTTAGCATGCCCTAAGAAACTTCGAATCCCCTTGACTGTGGTGGGTGGCGGCAGCTTTTCGATGACTTCTATTTTTTCTCTATACACCTCTATGTCGCGGCAGCTTACCTTGTGGCCTAGGACTATCCCTTCATCCACCATGAAGTGGCATTTTTCCCAATTTAAGACCAAGTTCGCTTCTTCGCATCTTTCAAGCACCCTCTGTATGTTGCCTAAACAACCTTCAAAACTGTCTCCAAAGACGAAAAAATCGTCCATGAAAATTTCCAGGAAGTCCTCCACCATGTCGGAGAATATCTCCATCATGCACCTTTGAAAGGTTGCTGGTGCATTGCAGAGTCCAAATGGCATTCTCCGAAAAGCATAAGTGTCGTATGGGCATGTGAAGGTCGTTTTTTCTTGATCCTCCAGTGCAATAGCTATCTGATTGTAACCTGAGTAACCATCAAGAAAACAATAGTAAGGTTTCCCCGCTAATCTATCAAGCATTTGATCAATAAAAGGTAGGGGAAAATGGTCTTTCCCGGTAGCTTTGTTAAGCTTCCGATAATCCATACAAACCCTCCAACCGATCACAGTCCTGGTTGGGATTAGTTCGTTCTCTTTGTTGGTCACCACAGTTATTCCTCTCTTTTTAGGTACACACTGCACCGGGCTCACCAACTTACTATCCGAGATGGCATAAATTATTCCGGCATCAAGCCATTTGATAATTTCTTTTCTCACCACTTCTCTCATAGCGTCGTTTAAGCGTCTCTGAGCATCAATAGTCAGCTTATGATCATCTTCCAGGAGAATTTTGTGCATACATAATGCCGGACTGATGCCTTGGATATCAGCTATCGTCCATCCAATGGCCTTCTTATGCTGCTGCAGCATTCCAATTAACTGCTGCTCCTGTTTCTGCATTAACTTGGAAGAGATGATTACGGGCAACGTATCATTTAAACCAAGAAAAACGTATTTAAGTTGTCCTGGCAGGGGCTTAAGATCTAAAACATGTGGTTATTCAATTGAAGGCTTTTGGATTATGTGTTCATTCGAGGTATAGTTTAGGGGCTCGAATAACTTATCTGGACGATTGCCTATCCAATTTACCTCCTCATGACCTTCAGTGTCGGATATGTCTGAATTGGAGGAATCACTATCGTCATTGCTGCTGTGACAGTCTTCCAGAAGACTGTTGTGGCAGTGACCAAATTTTATGTCATGGCAGCTCGACCTGATGCAGGAATCACTGTCGTCAAGGATTACTTTAGTGATGGCCTTGCACTCTTCTTCTGCATCAGCATGTTTGATTGCTTGGAGAACATTGAGTTTGATTTCTTGATCATTTACTTTCATTGTCAGTTCTCCTTTCTCCACATCAATCACAGATCTGCATGTGGCTAAGAAGGGTTGCCCCAGGATGATTGGTGCGTTTTCATCTGCTTCACAGTCTAAAACAAGAAAGTCAATAGGAAAAATAAACTTATCCACTCTTACCAGAATATCTTCGATCTTCCCTTCTGGTTGTACGTAAGAGCGGTCTGCCAGCTGCAGCATGACTGTCGTGGGTCGTGCTCGTCCAATACGTAACTTCTGAAACACAGATTTTGGCATTAAATTTATGCTAGCACCAAGATCACAAAGTGCCTTACCCACGAATTTGTCACTAATTATGCACGGTATGATGAAGCTCCCAGGATCCTTCTTCTTCTGGGGTGGACACATGTGCAAGATATTCATGCATCCTTCTGTCATTTTTACCGTTTCGAGTCCCCCAAGCCTGGATCTTTTTGACATGGAATCCTTGAGAAATTTCGCATAACCGGGCATATGTTTGATGGCCTTCAACAACGGTATATTAATGTGCACCTGCTTAAAAATATCATAAATCTTTTTGAGCTGGTACTCATGCTTCTGTTTTTGTAACCGTTGCGGAAAATGAGGTGGAGGACGGTAATATTCAAGGCGTCCTTCACATGCTATTTAGATTTGAGGAGGCTTAGATTCTTCAGCATTCTTTTCTTGCTCATCTGTCCCTTCTGTTGCCGTGACAGGTGTGTCAGCAGGTTGCTCGTCCTCTGCCGGGGCAGTGTTCACAGCAGGTGTATCTAGGGTCGGTTCCTTAATTGGTATGGTTCTCATATCCGGCCCTCGCAGTTGTTTCCCACTCCTAGTTGCAATTGCTTTACACTACTCATGTGTGGGTTTTATAGCGACCTCAGTATTACTAGGGAATCCTCCGTTTTGCCTTGGCTTAATATGCAGGGAAACCTGGCCCATCTGTGTCTTTAGTGATTTCAAGGTGGCCTCATGGTTATTCATCCTCATCTCTGTCTTGTCCATGAATGACTCAGTTTTCTTGACAAAGTGATCCATGTTTTCCATGTAAGCTCCTGTCGGTGACATGAATGTGGCCAAAGTCTGCTCCAGTATACTAGGTGCGGCTACCGGCTGCTGTTGCGATTGCTGCTGTGGTTGCTGCCGTGACAGGATTCTGGGTGCCCCTTGGTTTTGGTTGTTCTGCACCTGAGGATTCAGTGCGTTATTTGGATTGCTCCAGGAAAACTTGGGGTCATTCCTCCAGTTTGGATTGTAATTGTTGGAATCATAATTTATTGGCTTGTTGTAATTTCCAACATACATCCCTTCTTCTAGCTGTAACGGACAGTCTTCCGAACTGTGGTTCCCACTGCAAGCCTCACATACCTCTTCTGCAGAGTAGATAGGTTTAGAATCTTTTTTCAACAAATTTTCCACTACTTTTGTGAGGTATGCAATCTGTGTCTTCAGGGAATTGCCAGCTTCATAATCTTTTACAACTATCCCTCGTTTACCTTTCCTTGCTGTAAGGAATTGCTCGTCATTCTTTGCTAAGTTTTTCAACACCACCATTGCTTCGTCTGGGTCTTTATCCAACAACAGTCCATTTGTTGTTGAATCTATTCTCATACGAGTGTGTGTGTTGGCAGCATTGTAGAATTTAATTACTTGATTCCACACTGGGAATCCATGCATCGGACAATTTTTTAGAAGAGTTCTAAACCTGTCCCATACCTCGTATATTGGTTCGTCATCTTTCTGTTGAAAAGTAGCAATTTCATTACGCAATCGCTCAGATAAGTGAGAAGGATTAAAACAAGACAAAAATTCACGAAAGAGATCTGCCCAAGTTCGTATTGAACCTGACGTTAGTTTATTCCACCAAGTTTTAGCTGTGTCTCTAAGTGAATGAGGAAATAACCGGAGCCTCAGTATTTCTGGATTTATTCCTGGTAATCTAAACGATCCACAGATTTCTTGGAACGTTTTCAGGTGTTCTCGGGCATCCTCTGTTGCAGCACCACTAAATTGGCCATCGGAGTTTATCATGCTGAACATAACAGGTTTTAGCTCGAAATTCTCAGCTTCCACGTCTGGCAAGGTAGTCTCCAGTTCAACATGATCATTGATCATGTAGTCGCGGCAGGACTGTCATGCGGCCACGGCAGCGGCAGGCCGTCCATTCTAGTTATCGAGGGGAGAATCTTCAGCATTCCTCTGGTTATTATTTACCCCGTTATGCATTGCTTCTAATTGTTCCTCTAGATAATCGTTTCTTGTTGTCAAGAGGCAGACTCAGTTCCTGAGGTTGCACGTACATTCGATTTCAGGGTCTAGTTTGTACTCAAGTTCTTTGCCTCGTCTTGATCTGCGCATAAGCAAGCGGAAAACCTTGTGAAAAGCACATGGTAAACAATCCCAATAAAAACAGAAAAATTAAAAAGTGCAGTAAAAGTAAGGGTAAAGATATGTTGCCAGTACCTGGCAACGACGCCAAAAGCTTGTTGCGTATCAAAAGTCCTATCGCAATGTAGTGCAAGTGTACACGACGCAAGTAGTAAAGTGATACTTGGAGTATCGGATATCGTCTCCACATGGACTGGAAATAGCTTTATCCTATAGTTGCTGCACGAGAAAGAGAAATAGTTTAAATTGTTTGGAAGATGATATTGAAGAATAATGAATGTAAAGATAAAAAGTTCAGGGTTAAGAGATAGGTCGGTATTGATTTGCTCGGTAGTACAGATGTTGCAATGAAGAGAAGTTCTTGTTCTGTCGTCGTCCCTGTCGCGGCAGAAGTCTGTTGTTGTCGCGACAACGATCACACAACTCTGTACTTCAAGCTTGGCAAGAATCTCTGCTATGACTTGTCCTCTTCCTATTTCCAAGTGTTGCTGATGAACACTTCTTGGATGATACCTCCCGGCGTGAATCGAAGGGTGAACACCAATGTTGTTGAATTCTTCCTTAGCCACTTAACCTCGTCCTATCCCTAGGTCCGAGATAGTTCAACCATAAAGTGGAGAACCAACACTTACTCCTTTCGTATACTTAACTCTCCCGATATTAAGTAAATAGATAATCTTACAATGCTCTCCCGATACTCTTGCAAGATGTTGAAACCAGAATAAGCAAACTTGAAGTTTTATTTTATTAGACAGAAAATTCCTAAAACAGTACAATCCTTGCAACTACTTTACAGAATCAACCCATAGTTCTAGGGGGAGTTTAGAACATGATGAGAAGGGGAAAACGACAAGGGTTTTTGGGAAGACGGCTAGAGATGAGATATCATTCCCTAAGTCGAATTACATGCCTTTCTATAGGCCTTGGGTCCAAGTTTTCTAATATGGCAAGAATACAAGTTTAAACTAAAGTACAACTATATTGGAGATTAAATCTTCTAAGTATATGCCTTTAATCCGTCTTCTTCTCTTGCTTTGGGTTTCTTTCTTGGACTTTGGGCTTGGCCTTCATTCTGCCCTAGAGCTCAGCAAAATATAGGAGTGGTTCAGGGGAGACCGACTTGAATTCCTCTATCTATCGAGCTCCACTTCACTTTTCCCTTTTACCAACGCTATCGTTATGGCTGCCACGACAGTGGCCACGACATCATCTTGCTTCTCGATTCTAGTCATGTGTTCCAGCTCTGCTCCTTCGCTGTCCTGAGTCTGCCACAACAGATACCTACAAATGTAGCCAAAATCAGTAGCAAATGTGCTATTTTATCTAATTGTGATGTATATGCGAAACTTTACCTAAATGCAATGAATTATGCTTGAATGCAGTAGAAATATGGGTTAGATAAGGGGTAAAATATAGAACTTTTGCACACTCAACATCCATCATCAAGTTTCCAATTAAGCATCATTCCCTTATACATTTACCAAGTAGAAATTAGGTTCATTTCATGTCAATTCTATATCAACTATGTAAATAAATGCAATTGGTTAGGACCTAAGTCCTAACCTTAAGTAAGGCTACACTCACCTTGTATCCCGAAGTTATGGGATACCCGAATCCTCATTCACATCCTGATACTTATCAATCTTTTCTACCATTTTCTTAATTTAGTATTCAAAAAATGCAAGTATGCATTAGAACCAAATCAAACTCAATTCACACAAGCATTCAAACACACATTTTGTTACAAGTAACAATTTTGCCACTGCCTGGAAGTTTACTCACTGGTTACTAATATGTTTATATCTTTTAATCTATACGTCGTAATTTCAATTAGTTTATACCGTTATTAGGTTAACTTGTACTTTAATTCGAACTAGTATTCTTGGCCATTAAGAAAACTTGTACCCAAGGCCTATGTATATGCTTGTAATTTGACCTAGAGGAGGATAATCTATCTCATAGCCGTCTTCCCCCAAAACCCTAGTCGTTTCTCTCTCTCCACTATGTTCTAAACTTCCCCCAGGGCTAAGGGTTGATCTTGTAAAGTCGCTGTAAGGGTTAAATTGTTTCTTAGGATTTTCTATTTAATTCAATAAAACTTCATATTTATTTACTCCGGTTTTCATATCTCATAAGAGTATCGAGAGAGCATTGTCGGGTTATTTATTTACTTAATATCGAGAGAGTTAAGTATACAAAAGGAGTAAATACGAGTTTTCCAGTTTATGGTTAAACTATCTTGGCCTAGGGATAGGTACAAGGTTAAGCGGCTAAAGAAGAATCCACAAACATCGGTTTTCATCCTTCGATTCACGTCGGGAGGTATCATCCAAGACGTGTTCATCGACAGAACTTGGACCTAGGGATAGGACGAGTCACAACTGGGGTTCTTGCCGAACTTGAAGTACAAAGTTGTTGTTCGCTGCCGCGGCATCAACAGACCTCTGCCGCGACAGGTGCTGCCACGATAGGCTCGATGACATATGCAACATAAGTTTTCTAAACAGTGCAACACCTGCACTACTGAACAAATCAATATCAGCCTACTTTCTCAATCTGATTTCTTCATCTATTTCCCTTGTCTACTTTAGTTTTACTTCAATCCAACCAATTCTCAATTATATGTGTTTTTATTTTTCTTGTGCATGAAAATTAATTCTAAAGTTGTCTCAATCCATGTGGAGACGATATCTTTTATACTATAACTTGATACGGGTGTACAATTGTGCTCCAATTTAATAGGACTCTTTTACACGCATCAAGTTTTTGGCGCCATTTTCGGGGATTGGTGCACAACTTCTTATTTTTTCTGCACTTATATTTATTTTCTTGCCTTATTTTATTCGTTTTTTTTCTTTTGTAAAAAAAACTCAGGTGCAATACAGGTTCAAGGGCATCAACATGTCAGGAAAAACCATTACAGAACTGATGTGGGAAAATTCTGGCAATTACCGTGAAGGTAATCATGCACTCGAAAGTTGTCCCCATCTTTTCGGTGAATATATGGACAACCAACGATGGAACCAAGAAGAACAAGATATTCTGCCACAACAACAACAGGGACAACAGATGCCGCTTCCGTAGCAACAAAATTTTTTATGGTATGATCAAAACCCACAAAAGTTTTTTACCATAACAGTTTTGCTGCAAAACCCGACATGCCCTGGCAATGTCATCATCCTCAAGAGTAGTCAAAATCCTTAGAAGACAAACTACAAGCCTTCATGGCACTTACTCAAGAATTGTCGGCTTCTATGGACAAAAGAATTACCAAGGTGGATGCAATCTTTAGCATAACGATCCTCATTCATGCCACGGATGAACCTGAAATCCCGATGCAAGATGTCAAGGATGTCAATGAAAGAGACTGCCCAACATATGATGATCCTGAGCAGCAACTTGCCTTGGTAACGATCGAGGATCCTGAAGGGAACAACGTCGTAACATCACCTAGTTAAGTTGAGAAGAATGTCACGGTGACAACCACTTTCGAGGTAGAAACCCTGGTCGAAGCGGCAATCGCCGCCTCGGCAGCGGCTGATGCTGAAGCAGCAACCACTGCCAAGGAAAAACCTCCACCCAGTGCCTCGGCTCTGCCCGAAAAAAATTGCATACATCCACCTTTGCCACGGCACTTGCACAACCACATACAAGAGCAACCCGATGACAATGCCTCGCCAATGGAATATGAGCATGTAATAAACAAACCTTTTGAATTCTTTGAAAACTCACCAATTTCATTGTAGTTATTTGAGGAACCAACACTGGTGGATTTAGAATCATCGAGATCTCTATTGATGGAGACCTACGAGTGGCTAACAGAAATTCATATGAGGAGTCATGGCACTTTCCAATGTCCCCTTGACCTGCAAAGCAACCTGAAAAAGGACTGTCAAAATAATTGGTTGCCGCAGCAGCAGAAACGACAGAAAAGGCTACTTTCCACCATAACGAACTTCGATGAGAATGAGGTAAGTACATGGTTAGATATAGATATAATTTTTCCTAAACATATGTTCATGAACAATGCCAAGATGGGAGGACTTTATGGACTACAAAGGAACCAGAAAGAAAGTCACTTCCACCATGATAAAACAAAAAGGAGTAGCCACGAGCACATTGGCCCAACCCTTTTTGGGCACAATTGTAACTCGATGGAGGGTGCGGATGGAACATAAGAAATATCAGAAACGAAGCTACTCAAATTTCATTTAGTCTCAGTTTTTAATTTCGTTATTTTAGGATAAGAGTTTCAAGGATTAATTCCCTCTTAAACTCTTAAGTTTTTATTTTATTTGTTTTTCTTGTCTTTTCCAATAAAGAACTCACAACAACCTAAAAACCCAAGGCCATCAAGACATGGTGTTCTCTGCCGCGGCAGTATCTAGTTTCGCTGTCCTGGCAGCAGATGAGGCATCCTTTGAAAGATCGGCAACCTAGGCACCCGCCACCCGGCAGTATTGATGCTGCCGCCCTGCACCCGCCGCCCTGCACCCGCCGCCCAGCGTCACCTGCCCATCCTGACGCCCCAGTATCACCAGCTGCATCTACCGCGATAGTGACTACAGTAATGTCGACACTTTAACTTAAGTTTCTTGCTCCTTCTATCTTCTGTGTTTCTATTTTCTATTTGTGATGTTTTTGTCTGTCATGCATTGAGGACAATGCAACCCTCGAGTTTGGGGGTAGGCGGTCCTCTTATTATTAATATACTAATTATATTTTGTGTCTATAACTATTTATTTTTGTGTCTAAAAAATAATAAAAATTTGGCTTAAATTTTTGAACCTCTCTTACTTGCCGCGGCATTCTCTGTCGTGACAGTATCTTTAGAGTGTTTTATGAAATATTTAGAGCCTTACTATAGTTCTGAACTCTTATAACACTTTTGCGACTTATATGTTGTCTGGACTACTATTAGTAAACTTAGAATATGAAGCTTAACCACTTGAGTTAAAAAAAACCTTAGACTCGGTTTCCCCTAGAGGTGTCTTACACCGACTCTAGGAAGATAGCTAGAGGTGCCCGAAACCGGCTCTAGTAGAAAAAAACCTTCGGTCTAAGTTAGAAAAAAAACTAGAGGAGCCCAAAAATTGGCTCCAGTCAAGAATTATTTTAAAATAAAACTCAAGTGAGTAAAATAACTATTTTGATTACTAAGGAGTCTAGGTTCATATTTGTTCACAAAACCTGCACACACTCACACGAGAGTTATAGTATTGCTCCGGATAAGTCTGTAAGCATCCGAAAAGGTATTGATCTTGATGGTGAAAGTGATGTAGGTAATGGTTGTTCATTGAGTTAAGCCAAAGCCAAAAAAAATTCATTCTTAGTTAGATTGCATTTGCTTGAGGACAAGCAATAATTCGAGTTTGGGGGTGTGTTGAGTGCATAAATGTTCTATATTTTAGCCCTCATTTATCCATATTATTGATGCACTCAAGCATGTTTAGTTGAATTTTAGGATAGAATTTGCATAAACATCATAGAGGGATAATTTTGCACAGATGCTGTTGATTTCAGTCAATTCTTGCAGGTATCTGTCGTGGTAGCATCCAGGGCAGCAGAGGAACAGAAGATAATTGTCGTGGCAAAATTCAGGGCAGCAGAGGAATAGAGGATAATTGTCGTGGTCGAATCCAGGGAAGTAGAGGAACATAAGATAATTGTCGTGGCAGAATCCAGGGCAACAAAGGAACAGAAGATAACTATCGTGGCAGAATATAGGGTAGAAGAGGAACAAAAGATAATTGTCGTAGCAGCATCATGGGCAGCAAAAGAACAAAAGATAATCGCAGAGCTGGAGTGAAGGGTTGAAGAAAACTGCCTTATAAATCATTGTCGTGACAGTTGCCGTGACAGAAGTGGCGACAGTGTTGAAGCAAACTGCCTTATAAATCACTGTCATGACATATGTCGTGACAGAGGTGGCGACAATGAAGAAGAAGAGATGGAAAATGCGAAGTGGAGTTCGATTGATAGAGGATTTCAAGCCTAATTTTTAGAGACCGCTCGCATTATTTTTGGAGCCCAGAAGCACAAGGAAGGCCTTGCCGAAAGTTTGAGGAGAAAGTCAAAGCAAGAAGATAGGGCGAACTAAAGGACATTTATTCAGAGATTTAGTCTTTAATGAATTGTACTTTAATTCGAACTAGTATTCTTGGCCATTAAGAAAACTTGTACCCAAGGCTTATATATATGCTTGTAATTTGACCTAGAGGAGGATAATCTATCTCCTAGCCGTCTTCCCCCAAAACCCTAGTCGTTTCTCTCTCTCCACCATGTTCTAAACTTCCCCCAGGGCTAAGGGTTGATCTTGTAAAGTCGTTGTAAGGGTTAAACTATTTCTTAGGATTTTCTGTTTAATTCAATAAAACTTCAAGTTTATTTACTCCGGTTTTCATATCTCATAAGAGTATCGAGAGAGCATTGTGAGGTATCATCCACAAACATCGGTTTTTATCCTTCGATTCACGCCGGGAGGTATCATCCAAGATGTGTTCATCGGTAGAAGTTGGACCTAGGGATAGGACGAGTCACAACCGGGGTTCTTTCCGTACTTGAAGTACAGAGTTGTTGTTCGCTGCCGCGACAGGTGCTGCCACGACAGGCTCGATGATATATGCAATGGAAGTCCTCTGAACAGTGCAACACCTGCACTACTGAACAAATCAATACCAGCCTACTTTCTCAATCTGATTTCTTCATCTATTTCCCTTGTCTACTTTAGTTTTACTTCAATCCAACCAATTCCCAATTATATGTGTTTTTATTTTTCTTGTGCAGGAAAATTAATTCTGAAGTTGTCCCAATACCTGTGGAGACGATATTTTTTATACTATAACTTGACGCGGGTGTACACTTGTGCTCCAAGTGATAAAACATGCATTTCTCATAATATGCATCACAAACATTTTCTTAACCTTTCATTACATTATATTGGCTCACAAGTGATAAACAATATTCTCAAAAACATATCGGATACACGGATTACCAAGGGTTGTCTCAAACCCTTCATACACTCTACCAACATCTCAAGGCTCACATACGAGAGCAACCCTCCATCGTTGTGACACCCGTGGTGGAGTATTCGGTAAAATTACAACCCCTCAACACCACTCATCGGTAGATGTATATCCCACTAACGAGAGACGGGACACACACAAGGTTCGCACCCGAGAGCTTCCCTCAACCGTTGCAACCTTAAACAATCCTCAATCGTTAGGGTACTTGGATGGAGTTTTCGGTACAATCACAACCCCTCAACATCCAAGTCGACTTGTTTATAGTGCACTCAATCCTATAACCGGCTAACTATATCCGATTTCATTTGTAAAACACTTTATACAATATCACTTGCCAATATAATCCATATTTCAAGCATACCTCACTGTTTTTCAAAGGATTCATTATAAGCCATATCAAAAGCATTAAACCATGCTTCAAACCTCATGCATCAACACATGCATACGTGGATCACTTACCTAGTGCATCCTTAATCCATATGGCATCATCATCCACATTTCATATGTTCACAACATGCTTTAAAACAGTAGGTAAAAGCAATTAAAATCAAGTTCAACCAAAGGCTAAAACTAGCACAACCTGGGAGAGAAATTCACTTTACTTACTTCCAAACATAGTAAAGCGTTTCAAGCTCTTACTAAGTTCCCAAAACCTTTTCTTAAATGTTTCCACGCTGGAAAACCAAGTTCCACTCACCAAATTGCGAAACCACACTAGCCGACGCACAAATCACCTGTTCGAAGCCTCCAAAGTCACTTCGTTTGATTCCGGAACATTATCCCCTGTTTTCAACAAATTAAAACAGAGGTTCAATGCATTAAAATGCATCCAAAACGCCAGCAATCAAAAGGAAACCCGCAGCCCTACTCTAAAGCATCAATTTACCCATTCGATACAACCAAAAACTCAATCGATTGACCCCTAACCTCATCCCATCCATCAACCACTACATCCAACACATTTAAGCATCAATCAACTTCCAAAAGCAACTTAAAACAATCCTTATACCTCCAGCAACTCAGATTCCACATTACAGCCCAAAAACCCAACTATAAACATCTTAAAACCAAGGATCTCAAGGATTTCATGATTAACATGATTAAGACTCTACTTCAACACAATAAACCTTTCAAAACCCATTTAGAAATCATCTCAAACAAACCAAATCAACACAACTCTGAAAATCACATTTAAAACCATCTTTTCTAACGAGATTTCACCATATTATCAAACAAATTACAAAACCTCAATTAAAAACATGAATAAAGAGCCAAATATCTTTGGAATTTCATTCAAGAACCTTGATTAGAGGGTTAACACAAATTTTACCTCTAATCCTTGCTTCTCTTCTAATTTGGCAAGTTTAGCTTTCAAGAATCTTGAAGAATTTTGAGAGAAATTACAAAGATGAAGTTGGAAAACAAGAGATAAATTGAGAGTGAAGAAAATTTTGAATTTGAGAGCAAAAGAAGAGTGTTTGGCTGAAGTGAAAAGAAGAGAATGAAAAAAATCGTCAAATTTTTTTAACTAAAATAACTACCTCATTAATTAATTTAATTAATGCCATTTTAATATTTATTAAACCAATTAAAACACATGCCAAATTAGAAAAAAGGCTTAATTGCCTATTAGCTCCCTAAAGATTCTAAGATCTTGACTCTTTTTGAAAAACACACTTTTTCCTCAACTTTAAACTTTACAATTTGGTCACTGCCCAAAATGTACAATTTCAGAAACTCGTTTTGCAAAATTGATTTAACCAACCTCTTAAATGTCATTTTAGAGGATTTTAGGAATTTTTATCATATTTTATCCCATCCTAAACCTCAATTTCCCTAAATCACCCTTTAATGATTCGAACAACCGATTACTGGTTCCATTGGCCCAACTTGACTTGTAAAACACCTAGGCCCAAAACCGGGGCGTTACAACTCTCCCCCAGTTAGGAAATTTTGTCCTCGAAATTTTACCTGAAGGAAAAATATGCGGAAATTGTCTTAACATGTCCGCCTTGCTTTCCCACGTGGCCTCCTTAACTCCTCGGTGTCGCCACTCGGTAGGGGAAATCAAAAGCTAGGGTGACTTCAGAGAGCCCCTCTTCTCTTGTCCTAGTCCTGTGTTACTAGTCTAAGTAGTTCTTGAATGAATAGCTTTAGCAGTTCCTCTTGTTTTCCCACCAGAGGCTAAAAGAGACGCCGTGTTGATTGTCTTCCCCGTCCTAGTCTTTGCTTCCGGGTTTGATGTTCTTTCCTCAGCATCTCCGAATCGCACAGGGAAAGGGAAGTCCTTACCTATCCACCTATACTCCTGAAAGGACTAAGCTAGGGATTGACACCTTCACAAGTTCAATTGTCTTCCCACGAAGATGTTTACTACTCGAATCCAGAATTCTCACTTGTTCCTCATCATAGGATAAATCCGGATTCAGCTCAATCTCCTCAACCAGCATCACATGAGATGGATCTGATCTATACCTCCGCAACATAGAAACATGAAACACATCATGGATCCTTTCCAACTCGGAAGGCAACCTCAACCGATAAGCCATAGGACCAACTCGCTCCATAACCTTATAAGGTCCAATAAACCTTGGACTTAGCTTTCCCTTACGTCCGAACCTCATCACCTTCTTCCAAGGCGATACCTTAAGGAACACACGATCTCCAACCAAAAACTCAATTTCCCTACGCTTTAAATCCGAGTAAGATTTCTAATGATCCGATGCAGCCTTCAACCACTCACATATGAGCTTTACTTTCCCAGTTGTTCCCTTAAGCATATCCGGTATGGAAACCAACTTTTTCCCCACCTCATCCCAACAAAGAGGCGTTCTACACTTTCTCCCATACAAGGCCTCATACGGAGCCATTTGTATACTTGCCTGAAAACTGTTATTATAGGCAAACTCAACCAAAGGCAGATGCTTTTCACAAGAACCTTGTAAATCAATCACACGACATCGCAACATGTCCTCCAGTACCTGGATAACTCGTTCCGACTGTCCATCCGACTGAGGATGATACGAAATGCTGAAATTCAATCGCATACCCAACGCCTGATGTAAACATTCCCAAAACCTTTTTGTAAACCTCGAATCCCTGTCCGACACTATGGATTTAGGCACACCATGCAAACGCACAATCTCGACAATATACAACTCTGCCAGCTTATCCAACGTATACGTAGTATACACAGCCAAGAAATGTGCACACTCCGTAAGACGATCCACAATCACCCATACGGAGTTCTTCTTAGATGGTGAAAAAGGCATACCGAAAATAAAATCCATCGTAATCATTTCCCATTTCCACTTCGGTATCCTCAAAGGCTGTAACATACCAGAAGAAAGTTGATGCTCAGCTTTCACGTGCTGACAAACCATACACTTGCTTACGAAGTCAGCAACATCCTTTTTCAACCCCACCCAATAGTACTCATCCTTCAAGCCACGATACATCTTAGTACTACTAGGGTGCATAGCAAAAGGACTGATATGAGCTTCAGTCAAAATAGTGTGCCTCAACTCCACATCTTCCAGCACAACTATTCGACTTTTGAAACATAGAACTCCATCATCATTGAAACAAAAGTTTGTTGCATTACCATCACTTATATCCTGAGCATGAGGCACCAATGAATCATCAAGCAATTGTTTCTCCTTGATCAGCTGAATCAAGGAAGGTTTTACCTGCAACTCGGCTATCAACCCACCATCACGCGATAAACTCAACTGAGCAAACATCACTCTCAGCTCAACATCTACCTTCCTACTCAAAGCATCGGCCACAACATTGGCTTTTCAAGGATGATACTCAATTGTCAGATCATAATCCTTAAGCAACTCCAACCACCTTCGTTGCCTAAGATTCAACTCCTTTTGAGACATAAGATACTTCAAACTCTTATGGTCGGTGTAAACCACACACCTTTCACCATAAAGGTAGTGTCTCCAAATCTTCAAAGCAAACACCACTGCAACTAGCTCTAGATCATGAGTAGGATAGTTGCGCTCATGCACCTTCAACTGCCTAGACGCATAAGCTACAACCTTCCCACCTTGCATCAACATGCAACCCAAACCAACATATGATGCATCACTATAGACTACAAACTCCTTACCCGATTCCGGTTGAATCAAGAGAGGAGCTTGCATCAAAGCTTCCTTCAACTTCTCGAAAGCTTGTTGCCTAATATCCGTCCACTCAAAGCGAACATTCTTTTGCAACAACTTGGTTAAAGGAGCAGCAATCTTGAAAAAACCCTCGGCAAACCTCCGGTAATAACCAGCCAAACCAAGGAAACTTTGTACCTCTGTCACCGACTTAGGCGTTTTCCAACTCATCATCGCCTCGACCTTGTGTGGATCAACGCGAATACCTTCGGCTGACACCACATGTCCAAGAAAAACCAACTCCCTGAGCCAAAACTCACACTTGCTCAGCTTAGCATAAAGTTGATTCTCCAACAACACTTGTAACACAATTCTCAAATGCTTATCATGATCCTCGTCGGTACACAAGTACACGAGAATATCATCGATAAACACTACCACGAACTAATATAGAAGCTCAAGGAACACCCTATTCATCATATCCATGAATGCAGCCAGTGCATTTGTCAACCCAAACGAGATCACCAAAAATTCATAATGGCCATACCTAGTCTGAAAAGCTGTCTTAGGTACATCCACATCATTAACCTTTAATTGGTAATACCCTGACCTCAAATCAATCTTCGGAAACACCGAAGCACCACGAAACTGGTTAAACAAATCATCGGTCCTTGGCAAAAGGTACTTGTTATTAATCGTCAACTTGTTCAGTTGCCGATAATTTATGCACATACGCATTGTACCATCCTTTTTCTTTACAAACAAGACTGACGCACCCCAAGGTGAAATACTTGGCCTTATGAACCCTTGACCAAGCAACTCCTGAAGTTGCGTCTTCAATTCCTTCAACTCCTTAGGTGACATACGATAAGGAGCAATGGATACGGGAGTCGTATTCTCATACAACTCAATGCCAAACTCAACTTCTCGGTTGGGTGGCAACCCAGGCAACTCTTTCGGAAAAACACCCGGAAATTCACATAATGTTCATATGTCTTGCACCCACAATTCCTTCGTACCAGGGTTCATCACATACGCCAAGAAATCTTCGCACCCCAACTCCATCATCTGACTCGCTTCAAGAGCCAAAATTGCATTAGACAAGAACTTCACGTTCTCGCCAACGATTACTACTTCGTAGTCATCCACAAGTTTCAAGGTAACTCACTTAATATCAAAATCAACTACATGCTCAACCAACCAGTCCATTCCAAGTATCACATCAAAACCATAAAATGGTAATTCCATCAAATCAACTGAAAACACATGGCCTTGCACAGATAATGGACATCTCCTATACAATTTCCTTGTAACAACAATTTCACCAAAAGAGCTTGTCACTTGCATCCCTACGTCTAGCATCTTAACAGGTATATCAAGAAAATGTGCATGCTCACTCAAGATGTATAAATGTGTAGATCCATAATCAATCAATGCTAACAAAGACAAGGATTGCAAGGCGAAGGTACCTGCAATCACATCAGTGTCATTCTGTCACTCACGATGTGCATACACCCTCGCAAGACCACCTCCCTCTGGCTGAATTGCAACGACATGAGCCACACCTCTTTGTTCATCCTCTCTCCTTTGAAAGTGGCCACGGCTGCTCCCACAACCTCTCTACGATGCAGTACCTAGTGCATGACCCTGACCACCTCCTGCCAACAGGGGACACTCTCGTCTCATATGGTTAGTAGATATGTAGTTCCAACAAGAATTTGCCCCAGCCACCGAAGCCTACACCTCACGAGCCGCACGAGGACAATCTCGCCTCAAGTGCTCACGCAAACCACACGACCAACATGTGTTCTTCTCAAACCTCGTCATGTTGCCCTCAGCTGGTGCACCTCGCCCAAAGTTACCTCGCCTAGCCACAGGCTGATATCTACGGTCACGGTTCCTCTTGTTCTGCCCACCACTAGGGCCAGCTTCGGCAGCTCTCTTGCCCGAGCTAGATCCACCCATGAGATGACAAACCCAAACTATGTTCTATGTCTTTAGCTCGAGTCACAAGCACATCGAAATCTGTATAGTCAAACGCAAGCATGAACTTCTTCACGTCCTGCACCAGGCTGTACCGAAAGCGGTCACAATGATGCCTACCACTCGGCACCAACTCTGGAGCATACTGACACAATCGTACGAACTGGACCTCATACTCAGCCACTATCATATTCCCTTGCACCAGGGACATGAACTCCCGCTTCTTATCGTCCAAGTATCTAACTCCAAGATACTTTCTCTTGAAGGCAGACTGAAAAAAAGTCCAATCCACCTCTTCCGGCTCCAAGGCCACAGTCACAGTCGGCCACCATGTGTATGCATCACCATGCAACAAGGACACTGCACACCCCAGCTTTCGTGCATCATTGCACCCCATCTGATCCAAGACTCGGATCGTACTGGCCATCCAAGCCTCATATGCCTCAGGAGATAAACCACAAAATTCCATTCCTCCCGAACTTCTCAAGTGCTCCAATGGCAAACCCAATTGCCCAGCAACAGGCGCTTGTACATGCACTCCAACAACAACAGCCTGAAATGCTCTCGTCATCGTCTGTACTAAAGGCAGAAAGTCTCCCAACACCAGATCAACATGTCCTTGTTGTTCTTGCTTCTCACCCCCAGGTGGTGGTGGGGGAGGAGGTAAATTCGCACTAGGAAGAACCTCGTTCTCATGATTACGTTGCTCATCAACAAGAGCAACTGCCCCAGATCGTAATTCTCTCTGTGGTCCCATTGTGCTATTAACATTAATGCATGAATACAAATCAAACAAAAAGATCAGGCCAAATTCTAACGAGGATCCAAGACTTTAAATCCAATTTAAAAACATTTCACTAGGTAATAAGGCAATGGGCATTCCAATTTCCCCCCAACATAGCATAAAGAATACAACATGCATGTCTCAACCATCATGCATCACAAACATTAAAATTCAGGCCATTCCAATATCATTTATATCAGCTCACATTCATAACCAATCACCATATATAACATCACCATCACATACTTAACATTTACATGCTTAAAACATCTACCGGACAAAGCAAACATCACCAAAAACACACATTCACATCAAACCCACTTACCAACAACTTACCATCATCCCAACCTTTTGTAACCTGGCTCTGATACCATCAAATTTAACCCCCTCGACCCGACCTAGACGATAGACCGAACCAAACATGTCACACGAGAAATATTGAAATAAACCAGAAAGGTTTATCTCAATAAACGACCCTATTTTTTTCTTTTTATCTTATCTAGATGCAAGTTACATTCATATGTGATCAATAAGCAACGGATTGAAAGACAACATGAGCATTCATCGATTAACACCAATTTCGAGTTTAGGGATCATTTTGTAAATTTGTCAATTTGTAAGAGTTATTACCAAATTCAGGTTACCATTATTTAATTAAGCTCATTACATGCTTCTCTGCAAAAACTCAGCTCAAGATAACCATTGGAACTCATTTAATTACAAACAAGACAAACAAGGACTAAAACACATAGAAACAGAAACTCAGAATATTCCAAATAAAAACTGAAATAAAAGTCACTCGTTTCGGAACAGCGAGCCCCGTATCTGAATGGGCGTATCGAAACAATGATACCCGTTTCGAAACACAAGATCGTTTCGAAACTGTCTTAGACCTGTTTCGGAACATGGTTTCATAGAGGCAAAATGTATCAAAACAGGCCTCACCGTTTCGAAACCCCAGAGCATTTTCAAGTCCTCATTTCGAAACGATCGAGGATGTTTTGAAACACATGGGCCTGAAATGCTTAAATTTACTAGTTTAACTCGATTATAATCATCCGAAAATAATCCGACAAATGACTAAACATGCTAGCAACTCAAATACACTTCATTAATAAAAGATTCATGGCAGAAATATCATCAAGGCATCATTAGCAAGTCAAAAAGAACTAAGGGCATGCTTCCTAAGAGAAATAAGCACTAAAAGGTCAAATCTCAAACCCAAGCATAAACCAACACATAAAAGGCCATTTACATAACCACATATGCATATCAAACTTGCACCAAATCAAAAAATACCAAACAACCAACATTTATAACATTGGACACCTTCATTGCCTTTATTTCACTAGTTCGAAACCTCAACATACTTTTAAGAAGTCTCTTGGAAGAATCCCTTGTTCTTGCTACCTTTAAACTCATAATTATCTGCATTCATGAACAAAGAGAGCATAAGCATTCAAGCTTAGTGAGGATTGCTCAAAACCAAAAACATCATCAATGCACAAAACCATTTTTCACTCTTTTTAAAACCATCATGCCTTCTTTGACAAACCATGCTCTTTAACATTAAAATCATCATTCTAAACACCATGCAACATGGATCACATATTTTCCAGCAATTAAATCATTGCTACACAAACGTCAAGCCTTCCAAGCATAAACACCATTATGTTAAGCTTATGATAAAACATGCATTTCTCATAATATGCATCACCAACATTTTCATAGCCTTTCATTACATTATATTGGCTCACAAGTGATAAACAACATTCACAAAAACATATCAGATACACAGATTACCAAGGGCTGTCCGAGAGAGAAAATCACTTTACTTACTTCCGAACTTAGTAAAGCGTTTCAAGCTCTTACTAAGTTCCCAAAACCTTTTCTAAAACGTTTCCACGCTGAAAAACCAAGTTCCACTCACCAACTTACGAAACCACACTAGCCGATGCACAAGTCACCTATCTGAAGCCTCCAAAGTCACTTTGTTTGATTCCGTAAAACTATCCCCTGTTTTCAACACATTAAAATAGAGGTTCAATGCATTAAAATTCATCCAAAATACCAGCACTCAAAAGGAAACCCACATCCCTACTCTAAAGCATTAATTTACCTAATCGATATAACTGAAAACTCAATCGATTGATCTCTAACCTCATCTCAACCATCAACCAACGCATTTTAAGCATCAATCAACATCCAAAAGCAACCTAAAACAATCATTATACCTCCAGCAAGTCGGATTTCATATTACACCCCAAAAACCCAACTATAAACACCTTAAAACCAAGGATCTCAAGAATTTCAGGATTAATATAATTAAGACTCTACTTCAACATCATAAACCTTTCAAACTCCATTTAGAAATCATCTCAAACAAACCAAATCATCACAACTCCGAAAATCACATTTAAAATCATCTTTTCTAACAAGATTTCACCATTTTATCAAACAAATAACAAAACCTCAATTAAAAACATGAATAAAGAGCAAAATATCTTTGTAATTTTATTAAAGAACCTTGATTAGAGGGTTAGCACGAATTTTACCTCCAATCCTTGCATCTCTTCTAATTTGGCAAGTTTAGCTTTCAAGAATCTTGAATAATTTTGAGAGAAATCACAAAGATGAAGTTTGAAAACAAGAGAGAAATTGAGAGTGAAGAAAATCTGGAATTTGAGAGCAAAAGAAGAGTGTTTGGCTGAAGTGAAAAGAAAAGAATGAAAAGATCGTCAATTTTTTTTTAACCAAAATAACTAACTCATTAATTAATTTAATTAATGTCATTTTAATATTTTTTTAAACCAATTAAAACACATGCCAAATTAGAGAAAAGGCTTAATTTCCAATTAGCTCCCTAAAGATTCTAAGATCTTGACTCTTTTTGAAAAACACAATTTCTTCCTCAACTTTAAAACTTTACAATTCGGTCACTACCCAAAATGTACACTTTCAAAAATATGTTTTGCAAAATTGATTTAACCAACCTCTTAAATATCATTTTAGAGGGTTTTAGGAATTTTTATCTCTTCCCGAACCTTGATTTCCCTAAATCACCCTTTAATGATTCGAACAATCGATTATCGGTTCCACCAGCCCAACCCGACTCGCAATACACCTAGGCCCCAAATCGGGGCGTTACAGATTATCCGATTTAATTGGTACAATATAAGATGGAGAATTGAATAATCTAAATTTAGCAATTAAGAAACAAAATTTTAAGGATTAATCGAACCCGATTTCGGTACAATTTTTAAAATAAATTATTTCGATTCGATTACGGTTCACAGTTTTAAGAAAAATTGATTAATCGAGCTGATCTATTATATACAATATTCTAAATTTTATGCATTATAACATCTTATAGTCTAGTAATTTTGATACCATTCTTATTTAACAATATTTTTTGGCTCTGGGTAGGATTAATAGGCGTTAACTTTTAATTTGACTTTCTAGTTCTTTTTACACTTTTATCACAATCGAAAAGTTATTAAATTTACGATATTATCATATTTTCTATTTTAATAAACAAAGTAAAAAAATCATTTCCAGAATTAAATATTTGAGTTAACTGATTAATCGATTATCTGATTTAATTGGTACAATATAAGATCGAGAATTGAATAATATGAATTTCCCAATTAACCAGAATTATTTTTTAAGGATTAATTGAATTTTTCTATTTGTATAAACATGCCATTTAAGAGTGGCCAAACTATGAACAATTCGAAAGTTAAATTATTAAATTAAAATTTTTTAAACTCTAGTGATAAAAATAGGAGTGAAAAGAAAGTTGAGTGATGATTAATGTAGTTTACCCATTTTTTATTAAGGAAAAACGAAGACTAACATCGGCTTCTAACGGAAGGTAACGGGGGCACCATATTGAAAGCGAACTAAAAGTTTGGTGATGATATCCGATACTTCCGTATCACTTTACTACTTGCGTCGTGTACACTTGCACTACAATTGCGATAGACACTTTTACACGCAACAAGTTTTTGCCGTCGTTGCCGGGGACTGGCAACATAACTCTACCTTTTCTTTTACTGCACTTTTCTTTTTATTTTTCTGTTTTAATTTGGTTTGTTCAACTTTTTCTTTTCACAAGGTTTCTTGTTTATGCGCAGATCGAGACGAGGAGAAGAACCTGAGTATCCATTAGATCCTGAAATCGAACGTTCGTTCAATCTTAGGAATCGACTTCGTCACGTACTAGCCAGGAATGAGTACCTTGAAGAACAGTTAGAGACGATGAACAACCAAGGGAACCCCCAGGGTAATAACCCTCATGTCGGAGATGGAGAGATTATACCTCCTGTCGGCGACCCACCCGCCGCTGCCGCACAACGGTCCTGTCGAGACTACATGTTGAATGATCATGTAGAACTAGAAACCACGCTGCCGGATATAGATGTTGACAACTTCGAGCTGAAACCTGTTATGTTTAGCATGATCAACAACGTCGGTCAATTTAGTGGTGCTGCTACAGAGGATGCAAGGGAGCATCTAAAAACGTTCTAGGAAATCTGTGGTTCGTTTAGACTACCAGGAGTTAATCCGGTGATACTGAGGCTTCGGTTATTTCCCCATTCATTGAGGGACAGAGCAAAGACTTGGTGGAATAAACTTACGTCGGGTTCAATTAGAACTTGGGCAGATTTGTCTCGTGAATTTTTATCTCGTTTTAATCCTTCACACTTATCTGAGCGATTACGTAATGAAATTGCTACTTTTCAACAGGAAGATGACGAGCCGATGCACGAGGCCTGGGATAGATTTACCACTCTTCTACGGAACTGCCCAATGCATGGATTCCCCGTCTGGAACCAGGTAACCAACTTTTATAATGCTGCCAATTTACAAACTCGTATTCGAATTGATTCAGCAGCAAACGGATTACTACTGGACAAAGACCCAGATGAGGCAATGCAAGTATTGAAAAATCTGGCTAAAAATGAGGAGCAGTTTTCGACAGCAAGAAGAGGGGAAAACGGGTCCTAGCTATTAAGGATTATGAGGCCGACAACACTATGAAATCACAAGTAGCATACCTCACTAAGGCAATGAAAAAGCTCTTGAACGATGATTCATAGCCGGTATTTGTTGTCGAAGAGGTATATGAAATTTGTGAAGGAAATCACAGTTCGGATGAATGTTCTACATAGTTAGAAGAGGGAAAGTATGTTGGAAACTACAACAAGCAGAATTATAACTCCAACAATTACAATCCCAGCTGGAGAAAGGATCCCAAGTTTTCTTGGAGTAATCCTAATAATGCCCAGAATCCTCAACCACACAATAATCAGAATCAGGGAGGACCTAGATTGCTGACTCGACAGCAACTGCAGCCGCAGCAGCAGCAGCAATAGCCACCAGCTGCCACAAACAGTATACTGGAACAGACTCTGGCTACGTTTATGTCTCAGACAGGAACTTATATTGAGAACATGAATCAATTTGTCAAGAAGACGGAGACATTCATGGATAAAACAAAGATGCGGATGACAAATCATGAAGCTACTCTGAAATCGTTGGAGACACAAATGGGTCAGGTTTCCCAGCATATCAACCCAAGGCAGACTGGCGGATTTCCTAGTAATACTGAAAATGCTAGGCAGCCCACACATGAGCAGTGTAAAGCCATTACTACTAGGAGTGGGAAGAAACTACCACGGCCAGAGAAGGAAGCTGAAACAGTGAAGAAACCAGTCTTGGACATACATGCCGAGGAAGCTGCCCCGACAGGTAACAAACAGCCTGATGCCGATGAGCTTGTCACGACAGCATAAGGGACAGAAGAGAAAGATGATGAACCCAAACCTCCTCAGATCCGTATGCAGTGGGAAGGACGTATTGCTGATTATCGTCCCCCACCTCCTTTTCCTCAACGGTTACAAAAATTGAAGCAAGAATCACAGCTTAAAAAGATTTATGATATTTTTAAGCAGGTTCACATCAACATTCCACTGTTAGATGCCGTTAGGGAGATGTCCGGTTATGCCAAATTTCTCAAGGATGCCATGTCAAAGAAATCTAGACTTGGGGAATTTGAAACAGATAAGATGACAGAAGGATGCATGAGTATTCTGCACAAGCATCCACCCCAGAAAAAGAAGGATCATGGGAGCTTCATCATACCATGTGTAATCGGAGATAAATATGTGGATAAGGCACTTTGTGATCTTGGTGCTAGTATAAATTTAATGCCAAAATCTGTTTTTTAGAAATTAGGTATTGGAAAAGCTCGACCCACAACAGTAATTCTACAGCTGGCAGACCGCTCTTACGTTCATCCGGAAGGAAAAATCGAAGATATTCTGGTAAGAGTGGATAAGTTTATTTTTCCTGTTGACTTTCTTGTTTTAGATTGTGAAGCAGATGAAAACGCACCAATCATCCTGGGGTGACCCTTCTTAGCCACGAGAAGATCACTGATTGATGTGGAAAAAGGAGAACTCACCATGAGAGTGAACGATCAAGAAAGTTGAATGTTCTCCAAGCTATGAAGCATGATGATGCAGAAGAAGAATGCAAGGTTATCACTGAAGTTACCCTTGACCAACCCTGCATCAGGTCGGGCTATCATGACATCAACTTTGGTCACTACCTCGGCAGCCACTTACAAGACTGTCACGACAGCACCAACGACAGCAACTCCTCAGAATCTGATATATCTGATACTGAAGATCAGAAGGAGGTAAACTGTTGAGCCCCCTGTTTTAGATCTGAAGCCCCTACCAGGGCAGCTTAAATATGCTTTTCTTGGTTTAAATGATACGTTGCTCGTAATCATCTCTTCCAAGTTGATGCAGGAATAGGAACAACAGCTAATAGGGATGTTGCAGCATCACAAAAAGGCTATTGGGTGGACGATAGCCGATATTCAACGCATTATGCATGCATATAATCCTTCTAGAGGATGATCATAAGCCGACTATAGATGCTCAAAGGCGGCTGAACCATGCGATGAAAGAGGTTGTGCGAAAAGAGATAATCAAATGGCTAGATGATGGAATAATCTATGCCATCTCGGACAGCAAAAGGGTGAGCCCGATGCAATGTGTTCCCAAGAGAGGAGGAATGACCGTGGTGACCAACGAAAACAATGAATTAATCCCAACCAGGACTGTGACCGGTTGGAGGGTTTGTATGGACTATCGGAAGCTTAACAAAGCTACCCAAAAGGACCACTTTCCTTTACCCTTTATTGATCAAATGCTTGATAGACTAGCGGGTAAACCTTATTATTGTTTTCTTGATGGTTATTCAGGTTACAATCAAATAGCTATCGCACCGGAAGATCAAGAAAAGACGACGTTCACATGCCCCTATGGAACATACGCTTTTAGGAGAATGCCATTTGGACTATGCAATGCACCAGCCACCATCCAAAGGTGCATGATGGCCATATTCTCTGATATAGTGGAGGACTTCCTAGAGATTTTTATGGATGACTTTTCAGTATTTGGAGACATCTTTGAAAGCTGCCTAGGCAACCTACAAAAGGTACTCGAAAGATGTGAAAAAGCAAACTTAGTATTGAACTGGGAAAAATGTCACTTCATGGTGGATGAAGGGATAGTCTTTGGCCATAAGATTAGCTGTCGTGGCATAAAAGTCGATAGAGCCAAGATAGAAGTGATCGAAAAGCTGCCGCCGCCCACTACAGTCAATGGAATCAGAAGCTTCTTAGGACATGCTGGTTTTTATCGGAGGTTCATTGCGAACTTTTCAAAAATCACCAAGCCCCTATGCCATCTTCTAGAGCAGAACCGACCCTTCGACTTTAACGATGAATGTACTGAAGCATTCAAGGTCCTGAAGGAAAAACTGGTAACAGCCCCAATAGTACAGCCACCAGACTGGACACAACCATTTGAGATTATGTGTGACGCTAGTGACTATGCTGTCGGGGCAGCACTTGGGCAGCGGAGAGATAAACTTGTTCATGTCATATACTATGCCAGCAAAACACTGAACGAGGCCCAAGTGAACTACACCAACACAGAGAAGGAGTTATTAGATGTGGTATTCTCCATTGACAAGTTCCGTTCTTATATAATTGGAACGAAGGTCATAGTGCACACAAACCACTTTGCATTGAAGTATCTGTTCGCAAAAAAAGATGCAAAGCCTCGATTGATACGTTGGATCCTGCTATTGTAAGAATTCGATCTTGAAATCAAGGACAAAAAGGTGACAGAAAATCAAGTGGCAGATCACTTGTCAAGATTGGAGAAGGGACAAAGTCTACCGACAGATGAGACAAACATATTGGAGACCTTCCTAGATGAGCAGCTCTTTGCTGCCGCAGTCACTACCGCGACAGCCATGGCGGCAGGTAAGTCTTCTAAACTCCCCTGGTACGCTGATTTCGTTAATTTTTTAGTTAGCAGAATAATTCCTCCTGACCTTAATTATCAAGCCAGGAAGAGGTTCCAAAATGATGTTAAGCATTATTATTGGGACGAACGTCTTCTTTTCAAAATCTGTGCAGATCAGGTTATAAGGAGATGCGTACCACAGGATGAACAAGAAGACACACTTCATCACTGTTATGCTTCACAGTATGGAGGACACTTAGGAGGCAACAAAACTGCTGCCAAGGTTCTGCAGTCAGGATTTTATTGGCCGTCACTGTATAAAGATGATCAAATCTTCTACAAGAGCTGTGACAAGTGCCAACGGACAGGAAACATCTCAAGGAGACATGAGATGCCGCTGCAGAACATTCTTGAAGTCGAGATCTTCGACGTTTGGGGGATTGATTTTATGGGACCATTCCCATCTTCATGTAGGAATTTATACATCCTCCTGGCAGTAGATTATGTATCTAAGTGGGTTGAAGCTATTGCCACTCAAAAGAATGATGCCAAGACAGTTCAAAGGTTTTTACACAAAAACATATTTTCCAGATTTGGCATCCCCAAGGCGATCATCAGTGATGAAGGGAGACATTTCGACAACAGGGTTATTGCTGCTACCTTGAAGAAGTATGGTGTCAAGCATCGGATCGCAACAGCATATCACCCACAGACCAATGGACAAGCTGAAATATCCAACAGGGAAGTTAAGAACATTCTTGAAAAGATGGTTAAGCCAACTAGGAAAGATTGGTCTTTACACCTTAATGATGCGTTATGGGCCTATAGGACAGCTTTCAAAACTCCATTGGGAATGTCTCCTTACCGATTGATTTATGGGAAAACATGCCATTTACCTGTCGAGATAGAGCACAGAGCATACTAGGCAATTAAGGCAGTTAATATGGACTTGGAAAAGGCAGGGCAGAAAAGGCTACTGGATCTGAACGAAATTGAAGAAATTCGGACAATGGCCTATGACAATGCAAGAATCTACAAGGATAAAACTAAGAAGTGGCGTGATAAAAAGTTGCTGCCACGACAGTTCTGCCCAGGGTAGCTTGTATTGCTATTCAACTCTAGATTGAAACTCTTCCTAGGGAAGCTGAAATCTAGATGGTCTGGCCCGTTCCAAGTTGTACAGGTTTTCCCCATGGTGCCATCACAATCAGATCTTTAAAAGACGAGCACCAATTCAAAGTCAACGGACAGCACTTGAAGCATTATCAGGGGACTGAAGCCCCAAGAATGCAGGAAGTGGTTACCTTAGGAGATGCCCCACCTGGCATCCCTAATTTAACCTAATTTTTATTTTTTAGTTTATTTATTATTTATTAGGAAATTAGATTTATTTTATTAAATAATGTTTTTATTTTTATTGTTTTTAGGAAATAAAAGAGATAAGAAGAATAGGAGAAGTGAAATCAGCCCACCATCCTTCCACCAGCCCAACAAGCCCAATTTTTGGAGCCTGTTGTTACAGCTGCCGCGACTGACGCGGAAAGTACAGGCTGTCAACACGTTGTCGCGACAGACACGGAAACACGTAACAGACGCGTCAGACACGCTAACGCGTAACAGCTAGCCCCGTTATTCGTGACTGTCGTTACAGCTCCAACGGGCAGCAAATCCTTCTCTATATAAACCCCGTTTCATTTTTCATTTTCACTCACTTCTACTCTTCTTTGGCTCTGGGTAGGATTAATAGGCGTTAACTTTTAATTTGATTTTCTAGTTCTTTTTACACTTTTATCACAACCGAAAAGTTATTAAATTTACCATATTATCATATTTTCTATTTTAATAAACAAAGTAAAAAATCATTTCAAGAATCAAATATTTGAGTTAACTGATTAATCGATTATCTGATTTAATTGGTACAATATAAGATCGAGAATTGAATAATATGAATTTCCCAATTAACCAGAATAATTTTTTAAGGATTAATTGAATTTTTCTATTTGTATAAACATGCCATTTAAGAGTGGCCAAACTATGAACAATTCGAAAGTTAAATTATTAAATTAAAATTTTTTAAACTCTAGTGATAAAAATAGGAGTGAAAAGAAAGTTGAGTGATGATTAATGTAGTTTACCCATTTTTTATTAAGGAAAAACGAAGACTAACATCGGCTTCTAACGGAAGGTAACGGGGGGACCATATTGAAAGTGAACTAAAAGTTTGGTGACGATATACGATACTTCCGTATCACTTTACTACTTGCGTCGTGTACACTTGCACTACAATTGCGATAGACACTTTTACACGCAACAAGTTTTTGGCGTCGTTGCCGGGGACTGGCAACATAACTCTACCTTTTCCTTTACTGCACTTTTCTTTTTATTTTTCTGTTTTAATTTGTTTTGTTCAACTTTTGCTTTTTACAAGGTTTCTTGTTTATGCGCAGATCGAGACGAGGAGAATAACCTGAGTATCCATTAGATCCTGAAATCGAACGTTCGTTCAATCTTAGGAACCGACTTCGTCACGTACTAGCCAGGAATGAGTACCTTGAAGAACAGTTAGAGACGATGAACAACCAAGGGAACCCCCAGGGTAATAACCCTCATGTCGGAGATGGAGAGATTATACCTCCTATCGGCGACCCGCCCGCCGCTGCCGCACGACGGTCCTGTCGAGACTACATGTTGAATAATCATGTAGAACTAGAAACCACGCTGCCGGATATAGATGTTGACAACTTCGAGCTGAAACCTGTTATGTTTAGCATGATCAACAACGCCGGTCAATTTAGTGGTGCTGCTACAGAGGATGCAAGGGAGCATCTAAAAACGTTCCAGGAAATCGGTGGTTCGTTTAGACTACCAGGAGTTAATCCGGAGATACTGAGGCTTCGGTTATTTCCCCATTCATTGAGGGACAGAGCAAAGACTTGGTGGAATAAACTTACGTCGGGTTCAATTAGAACTTGGGCAGATTTGTCTCGTGAATTTTTATCTCGTTTTAATCCTTCACACTTATCTGAGCGATTACGTAATGAAATTGCTACTTTTCAACAGGAAGATGACGAGCCGATGCACGAGGCCTGGGATAGATTTACCACTCTTCTACGGAACTGTCCAATGCATGGATTCCCCGTCTGGAACCAGGTAACCAAGTTTTATAATGCTGCCAATTTACAAACTCGTATTCGAATTGATTCAGCAGCAAACGGATTACGACTGGACAAAGACCCAGTTGAGGCAATGCAAGTATTGAAAAATCTGGCTAAAAATGAGGAGCAGTTTTCGATAGCAAGAAGAGGGGAAAACGGGTCCTAGCTATTAAGGATTATGAGGCCGACAGCACTATGAAATCACAAGTAGCATACCTCACTAAGGCAATGAAAAAGCTCTTGAACGATGATTCACAGCCGGTATTTGCTGTCGAAGAGGTATGTGAAATTTGTGAAGGAAATCACAGTTCGGATGAATGTCCTATACAGTTAGAAGAGGGAAAGTATGTTGGAAACTACAACAAGCAGAATTATAACTCCAAAAATTACAATCCCAGGTGGAGAAAGGATCCCAAGTTTTCTTGGAGTAATCCTAATAATGCCCTGAATCCTCAAGCACACAATAATCAGAATCAGGGAGGACCTAGATTGCTGACTCGACAGCAACTGCAGCAGCAACAGCCACCAGCTACCACAAACAGTATACTAGAACAGACTCTGGCTACGTTTATGTCTCAGACAGGAACTTATATTAAGAACATGAATCAATTTGTCAAGAAGACGGAGACATTCATGGATAAAACAAAGATGCGGATGACAAATCATGAAGCTACTCTGAAATCGTTGGAGACACAGATGGGTCAAGTTTCCCAGCATATCAACCCAAGGTAGACTGGCGGATTTCCTAGCAATACTGAAAATGCTAGGCAGCCCACACATGAGCAGTGTAAAGCCATTACTACTAGGAGTGGGAAGAAACTACCACGGCCAGAGAAGGAAGCTGAAACAGTGAAGAAACCAGCCTTGGACATACATGCCGAGAAAGCTGCCCCGACAGGTAACAAACAGCCTGCTGCCGATGAGCCTGTCACGACAGCATAAGGGACAGAAGAGAAAGATGATGAACCCAAACCTCCTCAGATCCGTATGCAGTGAGAAGGACGTATTGCTGATTATCGTCCCCCACCTCCTTTTCCTCAACGGTTACAAAAATTGAAGCAAGAATCACAGCTTAAAAAGATTTATGATATTTTTAAGCAGGTTCACATCAACATTCCACTGTTAGATGCCGTTAGGGAGATGCCCGGTTATGCCAAATTTCTCAAGGATGCCATGTCAAAGAAATCTAGACTTGGGGAATTTGAAATGGATAAGATGACAGAAGGATGCATGAGTATTCTGCACAAGCATCCACCCCAGAAAAAGAAGGATCCTGGGAGCTTCATCATACCATGTGTAATCGGAGATAAATATGTGGGTAAGGCACTTTGTGATCTTGGTGCTAGTATAAATTTAATGCCAAAATCTGTTTTTTAGAAATTAAGTATTGGAAAAGCTCGGCCCACAACAGTAATTCTGCAGCTGGCAGACCGCTCTTACGTTCATCCGAAAGGAAAAATCGAAGATATTCTGGTAAGAGTGGATAAGTTTATTTTTCCTGTTGACTTTCTTGTTTTAGATTGTGAAGCAGATGAAAACGCACCAATCATCCTGGGGCGACCCTTCTTAGCCACGAGAAGATCACTGATTGATGTGGAAAAAAGAGAACTCACCATGAGAGTGAACGATCAAGAAATAAAGTGAATGTTCTCCAAGCTATGAAGCATGCTGATGCAGAAGAAGAATGCAAGGTTATCACTGAAGTTACCCTTGACCAACCCTGCATCAGGTCGGGCTGTCATGACATTAACTTTGGTCACTACCTCGGCAGCCACTTACAAGACTGTCACGACAGCACCGACGACAGCAACTCCTCAGAATCTGATATATCTGATACTGAAGATCAGAAGGAGGTAAACTGGATAGGCAATCGTCCAAGTAAGTTATTCGAGCCTTTAAATTATACCTCGGATAACCATGCTATTCAAAAGCCATCAACTGTTGAGCCCCCTGTTTTAGATCTGAAGCCCCTACCAGGGCATCTTAAATATTCTTTTCTTGGTTTAAATGATACATTGCTCATAATCATCTCTTCCAAGTTGATGCAGAAATAGGAACAACAGCTAATAGGGATGCTGCAGCATCACAAAAAGGCTATTGGGTGGATGATAGCCGATATTCAACGCATTATGCATGCATAAAATCCTTCTAGAGGATGATCATAAGCCGACTATAGATGCTCAAAGGCGGCTGAACCATGCGATGAAAGAGGTTGTGCGAAAAGAGATAATCAAATGGATAGATGATGGAATAATCTACGCCATCTCGGACAGCAAATGGGTGAGCCCGGTGCAATGTGTTCCCAAGAAAGGAGGAATGACCGTGGTGACCAACGAAAACAATGAATTAATCCCAACCAGGACTGTGACCGGTTGGAGGGTTTGTATAGGCTATCTGAAGCTTAACAAAGCTACCCGAAAGGACCACTTTCCTTTACCCTTTATTGATCAAATGCTTGATAGACTAGCGGGTAAACCTTATTATTGTTTTCTTGATGGTTATTCAGGTTATAATCAAATAGCTATCGCACCGGAAGATCAAGAAAAGACGACGTTCACATGCCCCTATGGAACATACGCTTTTAGGAGAATGCCATTTGGACTATGCAATGCACCAGCCACCTTCCAAAGGTGCATGATGGCCATATTCTCCGATATGGTGGAGGACTTCCTAGAGTTTTTTATGGATGACTTTTTAGTATTTGGAGACAACTTTGAAAGCTGCCTAGGCAACCTACAAAAGGTACTCGAAAGATGTGAAAAAGCAAACTTAGTATTGAACTGGGAAAAATGTCACTTCATGGTGGATGAAGGGATAGTCCTTGGCCATAAGATTAGCTGCCGTGGCATAGAAGTCGACAGAGCCAAGATAGAAGTGATCGAAAAGCTGCCGCCGCCCACTACAGTCAATTGAATCAGAAGCTTCTTAGGACATGCTGGTTTTTATCGGAGGTTCATTGCGAACTTTTCAAAAATCACCAAGCCCCTATGCCATCTTCTAGAGCAGAACCGACCCTTCGACTTTAACGATGAATGTACTGAAGCATACAAGGTCCTGAAGGAAAAACTGGTAACAGCCCCAATAGTACAACCACCAGACTGGACACAACCATTTGAGATTATGTGTGACGCTAGTGACTATGCTGTCGGGGCAGCACTTGGGCAGCGGAGAGATAAACTTGTTCATGTCATATACTATGCCAGCAAAACACTAAACGACGCCCAAGTGAACTACACCACCACAGAGGAGTTATTAGATGTGGTATTCTCCATTGACAAGTTCTGTTCTTATATACTTGGAACGAAGGTCATAGTGCACACAAACCACTCTGCATTGAAGTATCTATTCGTAAAAAAAGATGCAAAGCCTCGATTGATACGTTGGATCCTGCAATTGTAAGAATTCGATCTTGAAATCAAGGACAAAAAGGTGACAAAAAATCAAGTGGCAGATCACTTGTCAAGATTGGAGAAGGGATAGAGTCTACCGACAGATGAGACAAACATATTGGAGACCTTCCTAGATGAGCAGCTCTTTGCTGCCGCAGTCACTGCCGCGACAGACATGGCGGCAGTTAAGTCTTCTGAACTCCCCTGGTACGCTGATTTCGTTAATTTTTTAGTTAGCGGAATAATTCCTCCTGACCTTAATTATCAAGCTAGGAAGAGGTTCCAAAATGATGTTAAGCATTATTATTGGGACGAACGTCTTCTTTTCAAAATCTGTGCAGATCAGGTTATAAGGAGATGCGTACCACAGGATGAACAAGAAGATACACTTCATCACTGTTATGCTTCACAATATGGAGGACACTTAGGAGGCAACAAAACTGCTGCCAAGGTTCTGCAGTCAGGATTTTATTGGCCGTCACTGTATAAAGATGCTCAAATCTTCTACAAGAGCTGTGACAAGTGCCAACTGACAGGAAACATCTCAAGGAGACATGAGATGCCGCTACAGAACATTCTTGAGGTCGAGATCTTCGACGTTTGGGGGATTGATTTTATGGGACCATTCCCATCTTCATGTGGGAATTTATACATCCTTCTGGCAGTAGATTATGTATCTAAGTGGGTTGAAGCTATTGCCACTCAAAAGAATGATGCCAAGACAGTTCAAAGGTTTTTACACAAAAATATCTTTTCCAGATTTGGCATCCCCAAGGCGATCATCAGTGATGAAGGGAGACATTTCGACAACAGGGTTATTGCTGCTGCCTTGAAGAAGTATGGTGTCAAGCATCGGATCGCAACAGCATATCACCCACAGACCAATGGACAAGCTGAAATATCCAACAGGGAAGTTAAGAACATTCTTGAAAAGATGGTTAAGCCAACTAGGAAAGATTGGTCTTTACACCTTAATGATGCGTTATGGGCCTATAGAACAGCTTTCAAAACTCCATTGGGATTTGGGAATGTCTCCTTACCGATTGATTTATGGGAAAACATGCCATTTACCTGTCGAGATAGAGCACAGAGCATACTAGGCAATTAAGGTAGTTAATATGGAATTGGAAAAGGCAGGGCAGAATAGGCTACTGGATCTGAACGAAATTGAAGAAATTCGGACAATGGCCTATGACAATGCAAGGATCTACAAGGATAAAACTAAGAAGTGGCATGATAAAAAGTTGCTGCCACGACAGTTCTGCCCAGGGCAGCTTGTATTGCTATTCAACTCTAGATTGAAACTCTTCATAGGGAAGCTGAAATCTAGATGGTCTGGCCCGTTCCAAGATGTACAGGTTTTCCCCATGGTGCCATCACAATCAGATCTTTAAAAGACGGGCACCAATTCAAAGTCAACGGACAGCACTTGAAGCATTATCAGGGGACTAAAGCCCCAAGAATGCAGGAAGTGGTTACCTTAGGAGATGCCCCACCTGGCATCCCTAATTTAACCTAATTTTTATTTTTTAGTTTATTTATTATTTATTAGGAAATTATATTTATTTTATTAAATAATGTTTTTATTTTTATTGTTTTTAGGAAATAAAGGAGATAAGAAGAACAGGAGAAGTGAAATCAGCCCACCATCCTTCCACCAGCCCAACAAGCCCAATTTTTGGAGCCTGTTGTTACAGCTGCCGCGACAGACGCGGAAAGTACAGGCTGTCAACACGTTGTCGCGATAGACACGGAAACACGTAACAGACGCGCAGCAGACACGGAAACACGTGACAGACGCGTCAGACACGCTAACGCGTAACAGTTGGCCCCGTTATTCGTGACTGTCGTTACAGCTCCAACGGGCAGCAAATCCATCTCTATATAAACCCCGTTTCATTTTTCATTTTCACTCACTTCTACTCTTCTTACTTGCTTCCTCTAGATTTTATTTGCTTTCATTTTCATTTGCACAACCCTTGCAACAATGTCTTTCAGAAATACCCGTAGGAATGCTGCCTCCAGCTCCACCCTGACATCAACCACCCCCACGCTCATTCCAGATCAGAGACATGTTGGAAGAAAGAGGATTAATCTACACTACAAAGAAGGGAAATTTGGGCCTAAAACTGTTCATTGCCCGAAAAATTCGAGCTCTACAGTGGCAGATCTTCGCCGAACAACCAGAGGAGATGAACGTCTCTTTAGTGCGTGATTTCTATGCTGCCATCAACAGCAGGACGACAACAGTAGTGACCGTACGAGGAAGGGAAGTGTCGTTCGAAGCTGAATACATTAACACCCTGTACGGATTCTACGTCGGCAGCAACGACGATGGCCACCAACCGTTCCTGAACACCCTTGACCCTACTGCCTATGATGCTGTCATGGCAGAGCTGACTGATGAAGGAACACAGTGGAACACCAACCGCAAGAACCCAAGGACGGTAAAGAGGACTCAACTCCTGCTGGAAGCCAAATTATGGAACGCTTTCATCAAAAAGCGCATCATGCCCTAGTCACACAATACCACTGTCGACCAGCCCGGGTTAGCCTTAATTCACTCCATTTCACATGAGAGGCACATTAACGTGCGCAGCTTTATCCGCGAAAGCATCCTGGAATGCGCACACCGGCTGACAGGACCACTCTATCTGCCGTACCTCATCGCAACCCTCTGTCGCGGCCATGGGGTACCTGAAGCTGCCACGGATATTCGAGTCCAAGGGAAAGGATGGACGGACAAGAACATACTCAGCTTAATGGAGCTGACTGTTGCCACCCCTCTATCATCATTTGATCCAGCTGCCACGACAGCAGACAGGATAGAGCCGCCGGAGACTGAGCCTGCTGCCACAACAGCCAGGCAGCAAACAGCAGCAGCAGCCTCGACCGACTCCTTCTCCCAGATCCTCGCTGCTATCCAGAAGATGGAGGAACGGCAGCTCGATCTGATGAGCTTCATTAGGGATTTCACTGCATCTACGGTACACTTTATCCAAAACTCTTTAAATTTCCCTGATGTCGTATTTCTCACCTTCCCTGCACATTATTTTGCTGTACCAACCCCTGCCCACACCCCAACACCTGCTGCCACACCACGGACACCATCTGCGGCATCAACACCAACACTTGCCCCGACAGCCGCTGGCAGCAACCGTGTTGAGACTTCTGCCCGTGGAACGAAACGCAGAATGCCCTCGGAAGAGCTTGACGCCTTCATTGTCGACTTCTCTTCTTCCTCTGTTTGGTCCGCAAGAGACAATGAACCCTCTGTTAAGAGGAATCTCTCAGAGGAGTTTACACCGGTGAAAAGGCAGAAGAGAATGGCAGATAAAAACAAGATGAAAAGCGCCAGCAGCAGCAGCAGTGGTGAGGACAGCAGCAACAGCTCAGAAGTCCAGGTTGTGGAGAAACCCCCTCATATCTCCCCAACCAAGATTCAACCTCCGCGAGAGGCCAAAACGAAGAACACATATGCCTCCTCCCTCCGCCAGCCAGTTCAGAAAGCTCGTGCCCGCCGCCAGATCAGAGTCAGCAGCAGCAGCGACGACAACGCTTAAAATTTGAGTTCCTTAAATTATTTTGTTGTCTGCTTATATATTTTGTGATGTATTGTTTTTATTTTTATTTTAACTTGTCATTTGCATTGAGGGCAATGCAACCCTCGAGTTTGGGGGTGGCATCCCTCCATTAATGGAGTCCATTTTAGTTTTAAAATTGCGTCTTTACTTAGTTTATTTTAAGTTAAAAAATGAAAATTTTGGCTTAAGTCTGTGAACTGAACTTACCTGCCGTGACAGCTATGTCGTGGCAGTTCCTTTAGGATAGTTTTAGGAGCAATTTAGAGCCTTTCTATAGTTCTGAAAACTTAAACACTATTTGTGACTGTTATATTGCCTAGAACTCTTCTAGTTAACTAGAGTAGGAAGCTTAGCACTTGAATAGCCCCTAGAGGTGCCCGAAACTGGCTCTAGGAAGTTAGCTAGAGGTGCCCGAAACTGGCTCTAGTAAAACTTTAGCTTAAAAAAATAATGAAATCGAGTCAAAACAAAAAATCAAAGGAGCATAAGAAATGCCTTCAAAAAGATAAACTTTGGCATAAAAATTCAATTTAAGGGCTGAAATATTCTAGTGAAACTAAAAGAGTCTTGGCATATAATTGTTCACAAGCATGCACACACTGCACGAGGACTATAGTGAGACTCCGGACAAATCCTAAGTTATCCGACAAGGTGCTGCCGTCAACAGAGAATGAATGAAGGATAAGGGAAAGTTCACTGTTTTAAGCCAAAACAAAAATATTTCATTTTTCTTTTAGGTCTGAATTGCTTGAGGGCAAGCAAAAACTTGAGTTTAGGGGTGTGTTGAGTGTGTAAAAGTTATATTATTTACCCCTTATTTAACCCATATTTCTGCTGCATTCAAGCATAATTCATTGCATTTAGGTTAGTTTACAGTTAGACATCACAAATATATTGAAAGGCACAGTTTCTACTAAAATTGGTTGCTTTTGCAGGTTGCTGTTGTAACAGATGGAGAGGCAGGCGCTGGGCAGTGAAGCAGAAGAGCTGGAACTGGACGAGCAGTCAAGGAGGACGATGCTGCCATGGTTGCCGCCATGACAGCAGAGGACAACAACAGTTTTGAGGAAAAGAAGCAAAGTGGACCTCGACAGATAGAGAAAATTAAGGTCGTCTGTCGTGGAAAATCAGTATATTTTTCCAAGCCCTAGATCAGAAGGAATGCCAAGCCCAAAGTTCAAGGAGAGAAAATCCCAAGCAAGAAAGAGGATGAGTTAAAGCTATATTCTCTGAAGATTTAGTCTTTATTAGAGTTGTACTTTAATTTAAACTTGTATTCTTGCTATTTTAGAAAACTTGCCCAAAGCCTATATAAGGGCATGTATTTCGATCTAGGAGGGACATCACCTATCTCTAGCCTTCTTCCCAAAACCCTAGCCGTTTTCATCCTCTCATCATGTTCTAAATTCCCCCTAGGGCCATGGGTTGTTTTGTAAAGTAGTTGCAAGGGTTGCTTTTGTTTTAGGGATTTTCAGTTCAATAAAATAAACTTCAAGTTCTCTTATTCTGGTTATTAGCATCTTGCAAGAGTATCGGGAGAGCATTGCGAGGTTATCTATTTACTTAATATCGGGAGAGTTAAGTATACGAAAGGAATAAGTGCGAGTTCTCTAGTTTATAGTTGAACTATCTCGGACCTAGGGATATGACGAGGTTAAGTGGCTAAAGAAGAATTCAACAATATCGGTGTTCATCCTTCGATTCACGCCGGGAGGTATCATCAAAGACGTAATCATCGACAGACTTGGACCTAGGAATAGACCAAGGCACAGCAGGGATTCTTACCAAACTTGAAGTACAGAGTTGAGTGTTCGCTACCGCGATAAGCAACAGACTGCCGCCGCGATAGGTGCTGCCGCGACGGGGACGACAAAGCTGAATTTCCTAGACTTAGCAATACCTACACTACTGAGCAATTCAATACCAGCCCATTCTCTCTATCTTGATTTCTCTACTCTTATTTTCCAGTATTCTTTATTATTTTCGTGACAAAATATTAAACTATTCTTTTTACTCTCGTGCAGTAATTCAAGGTGAAGCTATTAGCCCAGTCCCTGTGGAGACAATATCCGATACTTCCGTATTACTTTACTACTTGTGTCGTGTACACTTGCTCTACAATTGCGATAGACACTTTTACACGCAACATATATCTCAGGAAAAATTGAGGGACTCGACTTGAACTTAAAAATCAATCTACTAATTATTAAAAATTTGGAGTTATTTGAATTTCCATTTTGCAACTCAAACTTTACTTAAAAATTTTCGAGTTGAGTTTATGAAATTTCGAGTCGATTCAAGACGAGTCGAATTTTTTCGCCTCGAGCCGAGTGAAAAATACGATTTTTTTCGAGTTGAGTTTTACTCACTCCTACTTACGACCTGATAAAATTTAGTAGGATATCAAAATTGTAAACCAACAAGGTATTTTTTCCTAAACTAAAAAAACAACCCTTGATAAAATAAAGGCTTAAGAGTCAAAAAGGTATCCAACCTATACCCATTTTTCCAGTTTGGTGCGTAATTTTTTTGGGCCACTTTGGTGCCTAACATTTCATATCATAACTTAAATTGAGTTTTTTTGTGACGGCCGTTCAAAAAATTTTGTTATCCAATAAAAACACGACATGTGGCATATTCTAGTATTTTCTATCATTTTTATTTTTAAAAAATTATAAAATATTTAATTTTATAAAAAACTCCAAAATCTTTAATTTCTCTAAACCCCTAAACCCAAACCCTAGATTCCTAAATTCCTCCCCTTCCACCACCGATTCAACCACCACAGGCCACCCTTGTCTTTGTCTCCCCCCCCCCCCCCCCTAATAAAACCTTCATCATCCCGACGTCGAGAACCGACGATTATTTCGTCGACGAACATCCAAAAATGAAAAAAAAAAAGACCGATTGAGTTTTTAATCGACGGCTAGAGGGTGAGAGGTGTTGAACGGTGAGGTACCTGACGTTTGGTGTGGTGAAAGGTGAACCGCCAGCGTGTGGGGAAGGTCGGATGGCGAGTGGGATGTGATTTGAGGGTTTGATTGAAAACAATTAAAACTTTGGGGTTTTTAAGAAGTTTATGTTTTTAAAGAAATTCGGAAATTAAATAAATAGATAAAATAGGCCATGTGGTATATTTTTATTAGATCACGAAAAAAATTTAACGGCTGTTGACGAAAAAAACTCAATATAAGTTACGAAATTAAACGTTAGACATTAAAATAGCTCGAAAAAAATATTAAGCATCAATCTAGAAAAAGGCATAGGTTGGACACCTTTTTTTTTAGTATTGAGCCTAAAATAAACAATGTTACTTTTTCTGCCGACTAAGTCCTGACATAGTGACATTATATTAAAAAAAAAACCATTCTGTTGGGCATTATAGCCGAACCATATATACCTTTGTGTTATTGAGATCTTATCTTGTGAACCAAACACAAATAGCGACTGAGTAAAGATTTCTCAACCAAGAAAGTAAAAAAGTTAGATACTTGCTCTAAAATCCAAGTAATGCAAACCCCAAACATGAACAAGTTATTTAAATATGTTCCCACTTCCCACGTTGGGATTGCGGAGGCGCCAAGTTCTTCATCATATAATATAAGCCCCAACTCCAAACAAACAGTTCTGCATTAATTGATCAAGTTTTACAGAAACCAAAAGGCTTAACATCATGTCCTTTCAAGGGGTGCAATTGAATATTCTGGATGATCATGTACCTCTAATTCTTCCCTCTCCAATGTTTTGATAGTCTAGGTGAAGGCATTCAGATTGTACTTGTTGATGTGATGGTTTAACTTCCTGCCATGCACAGGTAGTGATGGATAATGGCATTCTCCAAGTCACGATATCGAAACCAGGGGGAATCGTCACCGGAGTGAGCTATCAAGGCATCGATAATTTGCTCGAAATCCGTAACGAAGAATCCAATAGAGGGTATAAATCATGAAAATCTCACTGCAATCCTCATTCTCAAAGCTTTCTTACCTGCATTTTTCTAATAAAAAATGGATTCTATATGCAGGTACTGGGACCTTGTTTGGAGTGAAGAAGGAGCCGGAACAACAACAGGGACCACTTACGTGTATTGCAAGCAAAAATAAAAAGCCTGCTTTACTGCTTTCCTGTTATTACTTGTAATCTGATAAACCAATTAATGTGCAGAATAAAAGGATCAAAATTCAGAGTGATGGTTGAAAATGAGGAACAAGTGGAAATCTCCTTCACAAGAGATTGGAGTTCTTCTTTAGAGGGGAAGCATGTCCCCTTAAACATAGACAAAAGGTGTGCACATATAGCTTTTATTCCACCTTTTTTTAGATCAATGACAATGAGACTGGATTTTTTTTGCTGACGAGACAGGTTTGTAATGCTTCGAGGGTCGTCGGGGTTTTACTCGTATGCCATTTACGAGCGATTGAAAGAGTGGCCTGGTTTCAACCTCCCACAAACCAGGATCGTCTTCAAGCTTAGAAAAGACAAGTATGTGAACTCCCTCTAGTTCAATAAGAAGATTGAGTCAGTTTCCTTGTTACACAAGGCTGTTGAGAATCGTTTAAAACTTGGTGCTAGTTTATACTTCTGTTTGAAATTGTGCCATGTTACTTTACAGATTTAGGTACATGGCAGTGGCAGATAACCGGCAAAGGCGCATGCCGCTACCGGAAGATCGGTTTCCAAGAAGAAGTACACCTCTTGCTTACCCCGAAGCTGTCCTACTTGTTAATCCTGTCGAGTCGGAGTTCACAGGAGAGGTTCCTTTCTTTAGTTCTTTCTCGCTAGGCTTCCTGATTGTTTAGTAAACCTATCTACTGCTAAACTTATAAGGTATTGTTACTATTGTAGGTGGATGACAAATATCAATATTCAATGGACAACAAGGATCTTTATGTCCATGGATGGATATGCTCCAATCCACCGGTGGGGTGGTGGCAAATCACACCAAGCAATGAGTTCCGATCTGGCGGACCGATGAAACAAAACCTCACTTCTCATGTTGGTCCTACAAATCTAGCGGTAAGTGGTTTAGAATCAATCACCTACTCATTTTCAGATTATTCCATCAATTACTGCAAGTAAATTACGAGATGGTTGTTCTAATTATGTGTAACCTTTAAACCAAAATGCTGCATTTAGATGTTTCTTAGTGCTCATTACGTTGGAGAGGAAATGGTGCTGAAGTTCGAACGTGGAGAGCCGTGGAAGAAAGTATTTGGCCCCGTTTTCATTTATCTCAATAATTTGATTGACAACAACGATCCGCTTTGGCTATGGGAAGACGCCAAACAGCAGGTGAGAAACACCGAAAAAGGGGCTCTCTTTCTTGTACTGCATAAAAATTGGAAGAACAACACCACCCTAAAGCAATAACAATTGGATTTTCAGATGATGACTGAAGTCCAAAGTTGGCCTTACAACTTCATAGCGTCGGAGGATTTTCCGAAGTCGGAGCAGCGAGGTTGCGTTAGTGGTAGATTACAAGTCAGCGACAGGTACTCTCTTTGGTCTTTGGCATGCTGATTCTTCAGTATTAAAGGTGGATTTTGATCAAGTTCCATGGCTGAACTTGTTTAGGTATGTCAGTAACGAGTACATATCAGTGAACGGTGCCTATGTGGGATTGGCACCACCAGGGGATATTGGTTCATGGCAAACAGAAAGCAAGGTGAATAAAAACTTGCGGTTTTGCCTTTCATTTGCTTGTTCTCCTTGCCATTATTGAATGTACTTTAAACCTCAAACGTTCATGTGTCAGGGTTACCAATTCTGGACCAGAACAGATGAACATGGCTATTTCTTGATCGACGATGTGAGGGCCGGTGACTATAATCTTTATGCTTGGGTCCCAGGTTTCATTGGTGATTACAAAAACAATGCCATCGTTACCATAACTTCAGGTATCGAATTCGTTTTAACTTGGAATACATGTATCCTGATAGAATGAAACAGATCTCATTCCAGCAACATACATGATACATGTTAATCAGGTTGTGATATTGACATGGGTGAGCTTGTTTATGAACCTCCAAGAGATGGGCCTACGCTGTGGGAAATCGGCATCCCTGATAGAACTGCTGCAGAATTCTATGTTCCAGATCCTGATCCAAAGTATATTAATAAACTATATCTGAACCACCCTGAAAAGTTAGTTCTCCCATCTGCAAATCCGATAGAAAACAAAAGGCTATAGTATGAATTCAATATGTAGAGAAGTAATGTAAAATCTTTGACCATCTTCTTTTATCAGGTTCCGGCAATACGGATTGTGGGAAAGGTACTCGGATTTATATCCTAATGGAGACTTAGTTTACACTGTTGGTGTCAGTGATTATAGAACTGATTGGTTCTTTGCTCAAGTTACCAGGTTTGGACTAAAATCATAATTTGAACTATAATAAACACACAGAGTTTCCTTTAACTGATGCCAGAAAAGATGAAATTGTTGATTTCAGGAAGAAGGGTGATGATAAGCATGAAGGAACCACATGGCGAATAAAGTTCAACCTTGCTGATGTGAATCGAACGGAAACCTATAAACTTCGAGTGGCTCTAGCAACTGCATATGTTGCAGAATTACAAGTCAGAATCAATGATCCGAAGGCAAATCCTCCACTGTTTACAACCGGAGTGATTGGACATGATAACACCATTACAAGGCATGGAATTCATGGACTGTACCGTCTTTATAACATAGATGTGAAAGGTGCTCTGCTTATGGAAGGAGAAAACATCATTTTCTTGACTCAGCCAATGTGTAGCAGCGCATTGCAGGGGCTTATGTACGATTATATTCGTTTTGAAGCCCCACCATCTAACGATTCCACCAAGAAAATCTGACCCTCTTTTTTCAATGTTGACATTGCATTGGATCCACATCAACAATCACAAAAATTTGTATTTGTATTTCTATTTCTATGGAAAGAACACGATGCGTGTTCCATTCGACTATGAAAGATTGGATTAGTGCAAATGTTGGTGGCATGGGCGTATGCAGAAAAAATTCCACTCTTTTGGGGCTAATTTCTCTATTGGTCATCCAGCTTTTATATGTAGTTCATTTTAATAGAATTTCACACAATTATTTATTATTTTGACCATTTTAAGTTTTATTTTCTTTCAATTTGATCCTTCATCATGTTTATTTTTATTTTCATTATTTATTTATTATTTTATTGCATTGTATAATTTTTGTTACGGTAATTGTTTGATGCACTGGGTGATTTTTTTTCACAATCGGCCTTCTAAAGCTACCATGTATCACTTTTAGGGGTCATGAACCCTAGACCTTAAATTCTAAATAGTAAACTTTAAACTGTAAAATCTATTCACAACCCTTAAAACTTAACCACAAACACTAAACCTTAATCTCTAATCTATAAACCCTAAAAGTTATGCAGTTGTGGAAAACAAGTTTTTCACTACCGTTGCATAGAATATTTTCCATTATTATTTTTCGGTAGTTAATATACTTTGTTATAAGGGTAATTATTCCATGAACAAGAACTTTTGTAAACTTTGTTTCCATAAGCACCTCGATTTTAGGGTTTGGAGATACTATTTAAGTTTTAGGGTTTAGAGGTTTAGGTATAGGGATTTTAAATTTAGGGAGTGTAGTTATAATTTAGGTTTATTGGTTAAAATCTAAATCCATAATTATATTACTATAAAATTGAAACCCTAACCTCTAACTCTAAACTATAAATTTTAACCATAAACCTTAAATCCTAAACCCCTAAACTTAAAGTCGTAAAGGCTAAACCCTAAAATGAGTCCATAAACCCTAAAATTAAGGCGCTTGTGAAAGCTTTTCGTTTCCACCACCAGTGCATGAGATATTTTCTTTTTTATAATTATAATTATAATTATAATTATTGTGCAATATATTTTCCATCTATTTTATTATATTTTATTATGATTATTTTTATTATTACTATTTTCATTTTTTATTACCATATATATTATTCTTTTCTATTATTAGTACTATTTTATTTATTTATTTATTATCATTTATTTTATTTTTTTCAAGAATTAAGTTTATTTGTACTCACTATTATTTGTATCTATCGTTGGTCAATAAACCATTAAATTGAAATTTTTGGATCCGTCTCTGGTTGATGATATTAACATTATCGAAGTTTGTTAGTTTTGATAGGTTCATTTCATAAACACGTCAAATGTGAGGTAGGTTGCACTCAAATAACAACTAAGATAAAAGGAATCAAGCATGTGCTTAGAGGGGCTGGAGAGGGGCGGTTGCCCCCTTAAAATTTTAAAATTCTTATATAATTTAGAAATTCTTTTATATATTTATTATTGAAAATTTATTTTTACCTTCTTAAAATTTTATAATTTCACCCTCTAACATAAAATTTTGCGTCCGTCCTTATAAAGAATGATATTTTTTCGGTGAGAGGAGAATAATGCATGCCTAGAGAGATAAAATCAATTAATTTCAATATTCCAAGGAAGTTATTTCACACGTCCATAACATTATGCAACACGTGATGCAGTTTTAGGGTAGGATGGATCTCAACACTTTTGAGTTTGAGATATATTCTTATGAATCAAGGGTTACCTCCTCACTAGAGTTGTAAATGAGATGAGACAGTTCGCAATATGAGACAGACTGAAAATATGGGCGAATGTAGAATAGATATTAGGGGTGCAATTGATCTCACTTGATTTGTTCGGATATAGAATTGTAAAAGGGTAGTATAGAATTTTTCATAGGAAATATTATATTTGACACAACTTAATTTGTTGGGGTATGAGGTTAACAATACTTAGTATAGTGGTATAAATATTTTGACCTCACTATATAAAAATCATGGCTCCGCCACTGACTGAAAGTTACTCGAATTTGACTAGGTTAAAGTTCTGTTAACACTCAATTTCAATACTTTTAACTCGAGATCAAAATCGACTAGAGTTTTCAACGACTCGAGATGAGCTACTCGATACCCGAATCGAAAAGCTAGCGAGCTACTCGAAAAAATAATATATTAATTTTTTTAATTTTCTAAAACAAATTCTTAATAGGATAATATTTTGATACACAAGCTTGTACAAAAAAAATAATACACTACTCTTCTTTAGAATCTAAAATCTAAATTTTTAAACTCAAACCCTTAAAATCTAAACTATAAACTTAAGTCTTAAACCCTAAACTCTAAACTTAAATCTTAAATTCTAAACTCGATAATCTAAACTCATAAACCCTAAACCCTAAACTGACACTTAAACTCAAACACCTTCTTTTGGTACGGTGGATGTAAAAGAGGTGTGTTGTATTAAATAACACTTGTGTATTAAAAAGATGGATGAAAGATGGTTGTTATTTTATCAAGGTGTTTGGTTGTGAAATTTGTGATAAAGTTAAGAAATAAGTGTTATGTATAAATGTACCCTTTACCTTTAAATTCTATCTTTATATTTTTTCCATTATTTTAACATTGATTATTATATTATTTTTAGGGTTTAAGGTTTAGGTTTTATGGTTTAGAGTTCAAGCTTTAGGGTTTTGGGTTCATATTTTAGGCTTTAATGTTTGGAGTTTTGGGTTTAGAGTTTTTGGTTTCAAGTTTCATGTTCAAGATTTAAGGTTTATAGTTTGTGGTTTATGGGTTTATGGTTTATAGTTCATATTTTAAGGTTTTAGGTTTTAGGTTCATGATTTAGGGTTTAAAGATTAAAGTTTAGAGTCTATATTTAGGGTTTCAAGTTCATGATAAGGGTTTAATGTTTAGAATTACCAGTTTAAAGTTTAGGATTTATGGTTTAGAGTTCAAGTTTTAGGGTTTGGGTTTTGTGGTTTATGATTTATGGTTTAGGGTTTGTAGTTTAATGTTTGTAGTATATGGGTTTTGAGTCCATGATTTAGGGTTTATGGTTTGGAGTTTATTGTTTAAAGTTCAAGATTAAGGGTTTAGGGGTTATTGTTTATGATTTAGAGTTTATGGTTTGGAGTTTATAATTTAAGGGTAAGTGTTTGGGGTTTTAGTTCATGGTTTAGGTTTGAGGTTTATGGCTTTACGGTTTTAGTATTTATGGTTTAGGGTTTCAAGTTTCGAGTTTGAGATTTATGGTTTATGGTTTGAGGTTCATGGTTTAGTGTCTTAGGGTTCAAGTTTGGAGTTTAAAGTTTGGGGTTATGGTTTAAGGTTTAGGGTTTGAAGTTTATGAGTTATGGTCTAGTGGTTAAGGTTTGTGGGTTGGGGTTCGAGGTTTTATGGTGTAAATATGTGAAAATAGTATGATGATATAATTGACAAAACTTGCGTATTAAACAAACACTATCTCCATCGCCATGATAAATATCACCCAACTTATGTAAAAAATAATATGTTATATTAAATTTCACATCTGCCAAACGCATGTGTAAAAATAAATTTCGTAATAAGGACGTATTAAATAATACATCACAGGGTTACAACCCAACCAAACGAAGTATAAATTTAACAAGTTTGTGTATCAAAATTTTTTCATACTAATAATCTTTACTTTTTAAAAAAAGTTTTTATAACAATAATGAGCATGATAATTGAGATTATCAATACCCAAAATTTAAATATAAAAAACAACCTCCACTCTAAGTGGACTTATTTTTAATAAAAAAAAGTTAAACTAATTTTTAAAGCTTTTTGAGCTCGAGTGCGAGCTCCAAGTTTTGAATTTGAGTTCAATTCGAGCTTGATAATTTTAAGCTTTCGAATCGAGTTGAGCTCAACTTCGAACTTTCTAGTTCGAGGTGAGTTCAGCACTACTTAAGCTTAACTCATCTCATTTACACACCTACTCTTAGCTTTCCATAAAAATTTTGAAACATGTTAAAAGGACGCTAGAAACTCAAGTTATGGTCATTTTACCAAATACTGTGAAAAAAAATCACATACAAATTTAATAACAGAGTTTTATGTTATAGAGCTTCGGAACTAGTCTCGAAACGAACCTGTGTTTTGGAACGGTCAACACCGTTTCGAAACGGGTGACCGTTGGGCACTGATTTGAATGGTGTTGAGGTTTGCAATCTTTACATTTTAGTCCCGAAAGTTGTAATTGCAATTGCATGAGTTTGAGATGTCCGATTAAGGTGAAATTTGACAGGGAAGCATGTAATATGATTAATTTAATATTGGTAACTTAAAATTCAGTTAAGATCTTCAAATTTATAGAATTTACATTTTGGTCCCTAATATTTGTATTTTGTGCAATTGAGTCCCTTATTGAAATTCGATCGTTGTGCTCTATGCGTATATGTTTCTCAAGTTTTCACCTAGGGTTAACATGTATCTAGACAAGATTAAAAAGAAAAAAATGGTCGTTAATCAAGGTTGACTTTCGGGTTGACCTTGGTTTTCCCCGTGTAATCTTCGTAGTTCGGGTCAACCGTCTAGGCCGGGCTAAGGGGGTTACAAGACTAATTTCTTGGATATGAGAAATTTATCTTTAAGCCTATGATCAAAGTTATGGTTGGATGAAAATCACACCTTTGGATTGGAAGTTTGGTAAGATTGATCTTTGTAATTATTATTTTTAGTTTTAATTATTTTCTTTAATTTAAGCTTCATAAACCAAACCCCACATATTTACTTTATTGTTTAACAGTGACATTCTAATTCCAGCTCTCTTGGGATTCAACCTGATCTCACTATTACTACAAGTTAGTTTAGTAAAATCAGTTTTTATTTTGCAGGACTTCGACAAACCTGCCACTTACTCATGCATGCTTACTTTTATGATCATCATGAAGTTTTGTAGAATAGACATGTACCACTGAACTTTGTTAGCTCAGCGTGCGGATGCGTTGTTTTTTCGTGCATAGGTTGACATGCCACTCTCTTGGAAGGAGCACATTGTCGAGGATTTCTCAGCACCGAATCAACATCGAGTACAATACCTTGTAGGTTCATGCATAGAATTTTACAATATTTCAGTGTTCTGCCTTACTTTTATAGTATATCATTCATTTGGTGAATATGAGATATTGTTTTAGTGTATTCTTGCTTGTAGGTACTAACAGCTGAGCGAAGGAACTGAGGAGCGGGGGACATTACACTGAGGAACAAACCCAGGAGTTGTACTGAAGCAGTTCCAACAAAAGTAAGTTGCTGTCGAGCACCTGTTGGGCAAAAGCTGTTGCCGACCTTGCTGTCGCGGCAGCTGACTATGGAAGTTAGGAGAACCGGAGCGCGATTTGTAGAGCTAAAACTCCTGAGTCTATCATCGGTGGTCTTGTGATTTTCTGACGTCTGTAGCAGAAGCTAGGGCTGCCGAAGCAAAATTCTCAAGCTTGCTTGCGGAAGAAGGCAAACGGGAAAGAGTCCATATTCCACGCAAAGAAGTCAGCATTTAAAGCCATATTAAAGAGGGAAAGCTACTTTAGAGGACTTCTACTTTAAGGAGGACTTAACCTAGTCTTATAGTCTATAAATACCCATTGTAACTCCTAGTTCAAATCATCTTAGGTATTCTATAGATTTCTCTTGTGCTCTTCGCCGCCGCCATGTTCTAATTCCTCATTGGGTTACGGTTATGTTGTAACTAGAGTGAAACGTTTGTTTTAGGTTTTTGAGTTATTTCTTCAATAAAATATTTCAAGTTTACTTAATCCATTGCTTTTCATTCTTTCAATCTTTCCACACCAATCGTTTGAGAGAATCCCTTTGTCGGGCATGAAAGTGCAAGGCTCACGAGAGGGTTAAGCACGGTCACAACGGGTGGCGTGACTAACTTGGTTCTACACTAGTCCACAAGTTTCAGCGGCTAAAAGGGATCAATAACCGAGTTGATTGCATTGGTTCCACACTAGTCCTCAAGTCATCAATCTTGAGCATTTTTACCTAGAAATAGGAGAGATCACTATCGACTATCCTGCCGAACTTGAAGTATCTGCCAGACTTGCTGCCAGGACTTCCTTCCATTCCACCTGCCGAGACAGTACACACCCCTGCAGTGGCAGTGACCTGCTGCGGCCGCGTGACAGGGTCATAGTTTGCCGCCCATTTACCCGCCGAGGCAGCATATCATGACAGCAAAGGATAACGCATACCTAATGCAACGCAGTTCTCACACTAAGTGGCAGCATAACCCTGCATGCCCTATCATCATGATTCTTTTCTCCTTTACTTGTGTTTTTATTTACTTTTCGATCTCAACCAAACTATTCACTTGTGCTTTACTTTACCTTTTGCAGGAACTACAAAAACGAGACAAGTTGTTCAATCCTCGAGGGATTCGACATCTTTTATACTATAACTTGACATGAGTGTGTACTTGCGCTCTTCCAAAAAGGGGACACCTACATGCCCTACAAGTTTTTGGCGCCGTTGCCGAGGATTAGTAACATCGAATTTCGTTTTTTCCATTTTTGCACTTCTTATTTACTTTTTATTTTAATCGAGAAAAAAATTACCGTGTCCTTTGCAAGCGTATGACCAGGGCTAACCCTAAAGGAAACCTTATCATTTACGATGATCTAAAGCGTGAAAATAGAAGGCTTAAGAGGGATCTTAGAGAAATCCTACAGAACAAGAACAAAGGCAAAGCAAAGGAAGAGAATATGGTGAACGAAGACCCCCCAGTTGATGGCAGAGGCGGGCAGCCAGATTTGCCCCCAGAGGGCCATAAGTACAACAGAGGCAGGATCCCCCTGATCCACCTCAAGTGCATACAACATGAGACTACCTTTAACATGACTTTCAAAGGTTCGAGCCAATAGTGACTGAACCAGAGATAGGGCAGATCATTTTGAACTGAAGCTCGTCATGTTCAACATGATAAATACACTAGGGCACTTCGGAGGGACTGCCATAGAAGATGCTCGGCAACATTTACGAGGGTTCCTAGACATTTACCGAGCCTTCAAAATTCATGGGGTACACTAGGACGTACTACGGCTTAGACTATTTCCCTATTCACTGAGGGATAGGGCGAAACAGTGGTTAGACAACCAGCCAGCATGATCTTTTAGTTCATGGACAGAGCTCTGCAAAGACTTCCTAAATCGCTTTTGTCTATCGATTGTCACTAATAGGTTGTGGAATGAAATTACAGCCTTTAGACAGGGAGATGATGAGCCAATGTATGAGGCATGGGAACGGTACCAACAAATGCTGAATAACTGCCCGCTGCATGGCCTACCGGCTTGGACTCAGGTATCTATATTCTACAATGGGGGTGAATTACCCGACGCGAATGATGATAGATGCCTCGGTCAACGGAATCATCTTAGACAGGCCTCCAGAAGAAGCACTGCGACTATTGAACATAGCAGCAAAAAATGACTATAAATATCCGACAGCTCGTCGGAGCGGCACAAGGCGGCCAACCACAGTTAATGAGGTAGATGCCTTCGAGTCTGTAAATGCCCGCCTCGACCAATTAACTGAGCCGGTGATGAAGAAAGTGCAAAACCCTGGGAAGGTCCATGAAGTAAAGGCTGTGGAACCATTCTGTGATGAATGCGGAGGAAACCACGATTCCTCTAACTGCACAACATCTGCGAACTACATGGGAGGTTATGAGAGGAATAGCAGGCCAGCCCAAAACACATACAATCCTAACTAGAGAAGCCATCCCAATTTCTCTTAGAGCAACCCAAAAACAGCTGCAAATCTACAACAGCTCCAGAGAGGGTACCAGTAGAATCAGTCCCGGAAGCAGACTCAGCAACCACAACACAATGATTCACTAGAAGAAACTCAGAATAACTTCATGAAACAAACTGGTGAATTTATTGTTTATACAAATAAATTTATGAAAAAAAACTGAGTCTTTTATGGACAGGACGGAAATGAAGATGAAAAACCAAGAGGCTTCTATTAAGAACCTGGAAACCCAATTTGGGAAGTTCACAGAAATGTACCACAGCCGGACTATGGGAGCCTCGTCCAGCAGCCCGCCAGAAGTAGCCAAGCCCACTTTCGAACATTGCAAATCCATAACTACAAGAAGTGGGAAGTAGCTGGATGAACCTAGGAAGGTGGAGCAGTTTAGAACTCAGCCGGAACAGATAAGTAAGTCTGCCCCAGCAGCACCTATATTAGCCGCCCGAGCAGCAACACCTACTCTAGCCGCCCCAGCAGAAGAACATGAACACATCACTGACAAGATGATCCTCCCCGTACTAAGCCCCCAAGCAAGGAGCAAATAGAGGACATCCGTCCGCTAGCACCATTCCCCTAGAAGCTCAAGCAACAACAGCAGAAGCACCAATCAGAAAATTCTTGGATATTCTGAAACATGTGCATATTAACATCCCTCTGATAGAGGCTATACAAAGCATGTCCAACTACACCAAGTATCTCAGAGATATAGTTTCTAAGAAGAGAAGAATAGGGGAATTCGAGACGGTAGCCGTGACTGAAGAGTGCATGGCTATGCTGCATAACAAGTTGTTGCCAAAGCAGACAGATCCGGGTAGCTTTGTTATACCATGCAGGCTGGGCAGCAAGTATGAGACCAGGGCCTTGTATGATTTAGGAGCTAGTATAAACCTGATGCCTAAGGCCGTCTTCGACAAATTAGGTATTGGACCTGCAAAACCAACCTCTGTAATGCTTAAACTTGATGATCACTCATTCGTGGAGCCGGAGGGAAAGATTGAGGAGACACTGGTCAAAGTGGGCAACATGATTCTTCTTGTCGATTTCCTCATCTTGGATTGTGAAGCCGATGAGAAAGCCCCCCATCATTCTCAGACGACCCTTCTTGGCCACGGGAAGAACGCTGATAGATGTGGAACTCGAGGAACTTACAATGAGGGTAGAAGATCAAAGCATAAGGATGAATGTGCTGCAACCCTTATAGGAAGGAAAGGAAGGCCTGGATGAAAGAGTTGCCAAAATAAGTGTGGAAACAGGCCAGGGCAGCGGTTGCCATGACAGACCTCGGGGCCGATTGAAGAATCCCATCAAACAAAAACTGAAGGAACAAGAGAACCCCCTAGAAGGGAAGAAAAAACTACACCACCTGAAGAAGTGGTTATGTCGAGGGGATGCACCCAAATGCACTCCTAACATAACTTAATTTTTATTTTTATTTTTATGCATTAGGAATAGAGTTTATTTTATTTTAGCATTTAATTTTTCAGATATTATTTAATTATTTTTATTTTAGGATCAAGAATAAAAGAGCATGAATAAGAGGGAAGCCCAACAAGAAGCCCACCCACCATCCTGCGGAGACAGCAGCCCGCGCAACAAGTGTAACGACTAGTTGGCTGCCAACGGCTCCGAAAGTAACGGGCAGATTACTCCGTAACGTGTGCGACAAAATCGAACCGTTGAGCATTTAATGTCGCCTCGGCACTTCTAGGAAGCCCCTATATATACACCCTTCACTTACTCCATTTCACTTTACTTTCATCTTCTTGCTATTTGCTATCTAATTACCATGTTCTCACACACTTTTCAATTTTAGTTTCAGTTACAAACAAACCGTTCACATGGCTTTGACATCAACCAAGAAACCCATTTACACAAGATTTTGCTTCAAGGCAGATGAGGAGAGATACAAGGAAAAATTCTCCAAGCAGGTCGTATGGAAGGAACATGGCTTCCATTACACGCAGCAAACGGGAGACTATGGTCTTGAGCATGCCCTGTTCCGAGCCATCCACTATAAGGGATATGAGACATTCGCACAGTAGCCTGAGATAGCAAATGTCATAATAGTCAGAGAGTTCTACTCCCACAACCCTTTCCCGGAGAAGCCATTCATCTACGTCCGCGGGGAGGCGGTCAAACTAAATCATGCTGTCATCAACAACTATTACGACCTTGATATGAACGACAATTCGCATAAAGAATGGAGGCAGTCACTGATGGATGCACACTGTGATGAGATCAAGGCCAGAATTTGTAAGCCCAATACATCATGGCTGGGGGGCAAACACGTGAGATCTGTCCAGCGCCGCCACCTGCTGCCTGACGCCATGCTATGGAACTCATTTGTGAAGAGGCGTCTGTTGCACTCATCCCACGACTCCACAGTTGACCGGCCGTGCCTTGCCCTGATATACAACATCGTCACAAACCGGCTAATCAATGTAGGGGAGATTATTTGCACGGAAATATACAACTACTTCAGGAAGAATAAGGGTAGATTATATGTCTCATCTCTCATCACATGTCTCTACACCAACTTTGGAGTCCCGACAGAGCCCACAGATGAGTTGACGACTACCAAAGAGGGTTGGACCAAAAAGGTCCGCGCAGAAATGATGCAGGACCCAGAACCAGCAATGCCCATTCAACCCTCTGCCACCCAGTTCTAAACGACAGCCGCCCTCGGAAGTACTGATGCTGCCTCAGCCACAGAGGTCATCCCGCTGCTGCACACACTCTTGGAACATACGATGAAAATATAGCAGCAACATGTGGCATTCATAAATTATGTGGGGGAGGCCCAAGAAGCCCTGGTGGCATATTTCTTGCAGAAGTTCCCCGGTGGTGTGCCCATCATGCCACCATTCCCTATGGAGCTTGCAGCGGCAACAAAAGCACGAAGAACACTAACAGCCGCCACTCCCCACCCGACAGGCCGCCAGGTGCCCTCTCATATGCATTCTCCACGTCACTCAGCTGCCACCCCATCACACACAGTGGCAGACTCTCCCGAGAGGCACCAGTAGAATATCTCCCCCGCCTACACAGCCGACGCAGTAGTAGACTCCTCCTCGTCAAAGGAGATTGAGCAGTCACCGTCGGAATAAGAAACATCAGTGGTTACCGCAACAACGGCCATCCCTATGGCATTCATCCCTCCAGCAGCACCCATAGAGGAAGTAACAAGGAAGAGGAAGCGGTACATTATAGACGAAGACCCTGTGGACCTCGAGACGGAGTCAAAAGAGAGCGACGAATCTCTCGTCATTCCCCCTGTTGAGCCTCAATAAGAGCCACAGCTTACGCCAAAGAGAGTCTAGCCTCCACGGAAAGTGAAAACCTCACATGCCAGGACCACTGCCAAGGCATCCGTCAACCACCGCTTCACCATCAAAACATCCTCCTCATCCTCCTCCGATGACTAGAATCCAACCTCCTCCTAACCCTCAACAAACTTTTATTTTTTTCTTTTCTTTTATCTTTATCTTTAATTTTATTTATTCTAATTTCTTTGTTTTCTAATTTTAACATGTAATTTTCTTTTTCTGTTTTGTGCATTGAGGACAATGCCCATCTCGAGTTTAGGGGGGATAGCTCTCGCATCATTTGTAGGCATTTTTAGTTGCATTTAGATTGCATTTGTACTTGCCTTAGTAATAATCGAAAAAGAAAAATTTGCTATGACTTGTGCCTATAATAGGGTAGCCGATTAATTTATTTTCGCACCTAACTAATATTAAACTTAATCTTGGGAAAAACATGAAATATGACTTAGACTTTTTTCTTTTTGCCTGAAAATTTTGAATATCTCTGTTACTTGCTGAATGTATAGAATATTTGATGAACACTATATGTTTGTTTTTTAGAATTCTTTGCAAAATTCTAACAATAATTGCAGGTAGCCACCGAGGCAGGCAAAAGAAACAAGAAAATACTGAACTGCCAAGGCAGCAAAATCAAAAACAAAGAAAAATGTTGTATTACCCAAGAGGTGCCCGCAACAGGCTCTAGGGAGAATCATGTGTGAGGACACTCCGCTGCTATCAAAGTTCAGGAATCTAAAAGATCTAAAGTGATGGACAAATTAGCATGAGTGAATAAAAGCCTACATTGGATGACTCTACTCCAAGGGCTAAAAGAGATCGTTAACCGAGTTGATTGCATTGGTTCCACACTAGTCCTCAAGTCATTAATCTCGAGCATCTTTACCTAGAAATAGGAGAGAACACTGTCGACTATCCTGTCGAACTTGAAGTATCTGCCAGACTTGCCGCCAGGACTTCCTTCCATTCCACTTGCCGAGACAATACACACCCCTGCAGTGGCAGTGACCTGCTGCGGTCGCGTGACAAGGTCGTAGTTTGCCACCCATCTACCCGTCGAGGCAGCATATCGTGGCAACAAAGGATAACTCATACCTAATTCAACACATTTTTTACACTAAGTGGCAGCATAACCCTGCCTGTCCTATCATCATGATTCTTTTCTCCTTTACTTGTGTTTTTATTTACCTTTCGATCTCAACCAAACTATTCACTTGTGCTTTACTTTACCTTGTGCATGAACTACAAAAACGAGACAAGTTGTCCAATCCTCGAGGGATTTGACATCTCTTATATTATAAGTTGACAGGAGTGTGCACTTACGCTCTTCCAAAAAGGGAACACCTACACGCCCTACAACTTTGTTGTGATTAATTTTTTGATAGAAACTTTGTTGTGATTAATTATTTCATATTCTAGTTATATTATGGGCTTAATTGTGGAAATTATGTTTGTTTTGTTATAGGAGGTGAAATGTGGATGCAATGGTGAAAATCAGCTCAAAGGATGTTTTTAGCTTCCCTTGTGAGAATCAAGTCGTTTGGAAGAAAGTGGAACTAGGTAGAAGCTCATCTTCGATAAGGTGTGACCATGCCTTGTTACTGATGTGAGGTTGGTGTCTGACGTGAAGAATCCGACCTTTTGGAGCCAAATCCGAGATGAATCCCACTTTTATGGATATTTCCATTATTTTGGAAGTGTTGGACCAAGAATCAATCTCTTTTATTAATTAGGACTTTATTTATTTATATTTTCTCTTTATTTTATCTTTTCTTATTTGATTAGAACTCAATTAAAGGAGATTTACTTTTTGGTTTAGGGTTTTTGCTCTCTATATAAAGAGCTCAATATGTCTCTTAGAGAGTATCTTAGAATCAATCTTTCTAGAGAAGAATCTTTCTACGGCTCTTCTCTCTTGTATTCTTATTCCACCATGCGTGGTTAAGCTTTTATTTCCAATTCAAGGGTGAAACGATTCTGCTGTAATTTTGTGAGACTTGTACTAAACTAGTATTTCTCCTTTAATCCAAGTAATCTTTATTTCTTGTTCTTATTTTTATGAATGTTTGATATTGATTAAATTGATGCCTTAATTCGATATTGAATGTTCTATCGCTATCCATGACGCAAGTAGCAAAGGGTAAGGCTCATGTTTTGTGTTCATCGACTACACATCACGCATGATAGTCCCTAGGGAAATAAAGGTACAAGATTAATTTGATTGATTTTATTTTAGTCATTCTCGTGAATCTTAATGTTATCATTAATTTTATTTAATGGTAAGTTTTGATTTAAATACTTGTTGCGGTGTTCCTTCAAGTAGACTAATCGATTATAAAAGGAGAGTAATTGCTTGTTGTGGTGTTTCCCCAATAGACTAATTTCTTGGATATGATAAATTTATCTTTAAGCCTATGATCAAAGTTACGGTTGGATGAAAATCACACCTTTGGATTGGAAGTTTGGTAAGATTGATCTTTATTATTATTATTTTTAGTTTTAATTATTTTCTTTAATTTAAGCTTCATAAACCAAACCCTACATATTTACTTTATTGTTTAACAGTGACATTCTAATTCCAGCTCTCTTGGGATTCGACCTGATCTCACTATTACTACAAGTTAGTTTAGTAAAATCAGTTTTTATTTTGCAGGACTTCGACAACCCTGCCACTTACTCATGCATGCTTACTTTTATGATCATCATGAAGTTTTGTAGAATAGACATGTACCACTGAACTTTGTTAGCTCAGCGTGCGGATGCATTGTTTTTTCGTGCGTAGGTTGACATGCCACTCTCTTGGAAGGAGCACATTGTCGAGGATTTCTCAGCACCGAATTAACATCGACGACAGTACCTTGATTTTAGTTGTAGGCTATATATCCATAGGACCTTATTTTTGTTGGTTTGTAACTCTATTTCTATTTTATTTTGATATACAATATTTTAAATCGTATAGAGCTCCAATTATGTTTTTGAATTTGAAATGATTATAAAACTCTATTTAAATGGCTTGTTTTAAATGTTGTTTTGGCTAAACTTGAGAATTAAAAATGAAACAAAATTTTATGGTCCGAGTTAGAGGTAACTCAAAATTAGTGCATCGGATCCGGTAAAATCGGGATGTTATATCAAGAGCTTAACTTATTTTTAATAGAAAGTTAAGAACTTATTTAGTATTTAAGTAAAAAAAAGTAAGAATTATAACAAATTCAAATAAAACTGAAAAATATGAAATTTAAAACATTAAAAATTAGAACATGTTAAAAGTATTTTTGAAAACCTTTCAAATAGGTTTATAGGTAGAACATCGCTTGTAAATAATCATATTTGTACAGTATGGGGTAGGGGAGGCGGGTCGGGGACGGTTTTGCATTCCTTATTCTGTCGCCAACACTTGCGGATACGGTTTTGGATAATTCCCATTAAATGTTTTAGGTATTATTTTATCCCCACACACATCCCTTACGGATCCCCGCGATTTTTGGTTAATTCTCGTACCCAAAAAACTAAACAAAAATTAATACATTAAAACAAATACTCAACATTCAATCTCTAAAATTACAAATATAAATGATAGATTTAATTTTACCAACAACAAAAAACTATTTCAAAACTATAAAACATGACTAAAATATTAACTATTGAAACATGACATCATGCACTACATTTATAAGAAAATATGTAACTAATAATTTACAGTTTCAAATCATGACTCGTTTGTTTTAGAAACTATATTCGATAATCTTCTAACCATATGAATTATATTTTCTAATTTTACTCGTACGATTTATGACAAATTTTCAAAGTCACTGCTATTTTTGTTTTTGAAAACAGTCTGCAATCTTTTCTTTTGATCTTTGCTCACTCAAAAACCAATAACTTCTTATATATAACTCGAAATTAAGAATCATTTGTTTTAAATGAATCTAGAGTCTTGTATGGTTATAGAAATATAAGTCTCACTTCTTAATTTATATTGTAGAATTTTTGGTGATTTTTCAAAATCAATGCTAAAATTGTTTTTTAAGAAACCTGCTGCCAAACTTTTATGACCTTTCAACATTCAAATATTCATATTTTTTTAAATACATATCGAAATTGATCACCTTGTATTTTAAACAAAATTATACTGAATCATGTTTACAGTGATGTATAGACCACATTCTAATTATTTTTATGGAATTTACGGAAAATTTTTAAACTTACTCCAGTCGACCATACTCAGGTTACGAGAGATTAGATTTTTGTTAAAAATGGGTAAATTACCCTTATAGCCATCCAACTTTGTAAAATATTGGGATTCTTGCGGATATTTTTTGGGATCCCTACAATGATTTATACGGGTACGGTTCGGTTATCCCCGCGATTCGGATATAGCAATCCATGTCTAATCACCATTTGAGCTTCGGCGATAAAATTTCCCTCGTCTCCATCCCCGTGGGTGAAGATTTTAGTTATTCCCTTTCCCGTCGATTCGAATCCCCACGATTTTTGGTTATTCCCCACCCGATTGCCACCCCTAGTTTGGAGCTTGTATATGGGATTTTTTCATATTCTTTGTAGCAAATTTTGTTTACTTCGATAATAAAAATTAAATAAATTATCCAAAAAAAGTATTTTATATGTTCAAAAAATAAAAATAAAATTTAAAACCTATTAAAAATATTTGATATTATATAAAAAAATTAAATGTATATTTTTTTAAAATCAAATATTTTCATTAGACAAATCATGGACCATTTCTCGACAACTGGAGTGTGTCACTTTTTTTTTTCAAGCATATATATTTTCAATGGATTTAGCCTTGTGTAAGAGTAGCAATGGACTATAAGATTTCCTCATACGATGTTCGAACTTTATCTACACCAAATTGATGCTCGTTAATAATGCTTTGTAACTCAATTTTGATTTTTTAGAAGCAATTGATACAACAAGACAACACCAATATGAGTTTTCTGCATGATTTTTCGGTTGATTATAATTTTTTATTGTTTTTGTGATTATATTAAAAAGAATTTGAGTTTTATTGTGAAGAAATTCAAATCAATGTCGTCTTGTTGTATCAATTACGTTTAAAAAATTAATATTTTAGATGCAAAAAAGATTCATGAATACTTTGTTGAAAACTTTATCACATCATTCTAAACTATATGAACTTCAAAAGTCATTGCTACTCTAATGTAATGTTGATTCCATTGAAAACATGTTCAAAGAATAACAATTTGATGCAATTCGTAAGTTGAAGGGTCCAATTGAGTATGCTTTTCACATAGAGGGTAAAATTGATTATTTGATGCGAGTTTGAGGGCTAAAATACCCCTTAAGCCATTTAAATTTGGTTTAAGAAATGTAAGATTAAATATAAAAATATAATTCATGGAATGTAACATTACTAGACACATTAGTGAGGTTGTTACAGTACTTTGTTTGGTTCATTTGACATGAATGTAATATTATAATGTTTTAGTTTAATTTTTAATATTAAATTAAAAATATTTACATAAAATTTTATAGAATTATTTTTGTTATAATATCTAAATTTTATAATAATTTTATATTTAACATATTATTAATACAATTAGTATATTAGATGATATTTAAAAATCAATTTCCATAAGTAAATATGTAAAAGATTTTTTTTTTCAAAAGTAAATCTGTAAAAGTTATATAATTATATATATAAATTTGCCCAAATTGAAATTGTTCAATTACTTAATTAAATTATTGTCATTTTAAATAATCTGTTCAAGAGTCAATAAAAAAAATTATCGTCAAAAGTGAAAATTATTAATTAATCCTTAAAAATTAACCGGATTATTTTAGATAATTTTTCTTTTTTCGTGAAATAAACAATGCGACGAATATTGCTGAACACCACTAACGATGAACACTATTAAATTAATTAATAAAGATTTAAAATTTCAAGACCTATCATACAATTAATAATTACTTTAAAAAATTTAATTAAATTATTTTTACATATATTAAATTTTTATTTTTCTAATAAGGGTAAACTATATATTTAGTACCTTATTTATTTTCGTATTTCTATTGAACCCTTATTATTTAAATATTATTTCAATTTGACCCCATTCTTTATAAAAAATAATAATTTAACCCTTAACCTCAACCTAAAACCCTAAACTATTAAACCTTAAACCCTTAAACTCTTAAATATATATGAAAATAAATACATATTTAAATATTATTTCAATTTGACCATATTCTCTTAAACCTAAACCCCTATACTTTGAAAGATCTGTGAAGAATTTAAACATGTCATTTAACCCTATCTTTCTCTTTCTCTACACATATCTAAATCTAAATCTCAATTCTCAATTCTCAAAGAGCGCTATGAAAAAAAAGGAATGAATAGAGGAGATTATGGAAAAACATGGAGGCTGACTTGATTAAGGTGAATGATAGAAAACAATTGCTGTATGAAAACGATGAGTTTTCAACTAATTTTGATTCTACCTAAGTATAGCAGTAGGACTACAACCATAATTAGACAATTTGTAATGAGAAGAAATTGAAGTAAAAAAAGGTAATATATTAGGTGAAGCTAATATATATACAATGGAACCTTATTGATTGAGAGATTTATTTTTAAGTTAATGTATATCTGCAATGAGACTATCAAACAACCGTGCTCTTCTTTTATATATACAATGAAACAAAAGTAATCTCCCTACAAAGCACTGCTTAATCCTCCGCATACTGCAATATTTCCACATTCATTCAAGTTCGACATGAATGATAATATATTAGGTGAAGCTAATTTTTAAAGAATATGATTTAAGGTTTTATAGTTTAGGGTTTAGGAGAATTGAGTATATTTTGATTTGAATCTATTAAAAAATTATAAATTGATTTCTATTTTTTAAGAGATTGATTTTGTTAGGGTTTAGGAGAATTGCGTATATTTGATTCTAACCTATTAAAATAATATTATAAAGTAACTATTAAATTTGATTTTTATTTTTTAATAGATAATTTTAATTATAATTTTAGTCCTTTAGATTTTTAAATTTTTTAAAAATATTAATGGTGTTCATCGTTAGTGGTGTTCATCAATATTCGTCGCCCGTGGTAGAATTTTCCTAAAAAATAAGATTGAAAATGTACCATTTTAGGAATAATATGATATAAAATGTTAATAATAATTAATTACCAATAAATAAATGATAGATGACCTTCCTTTTTTGTGAATATTTTATGTTGTGGCGTCGTTAACGTTATATAATATATCCGTCATTTTTTTTTCTTATTTAGGATTAATTTGACATTTTTTAAGAAATATTATGAAAAAGTATTTTTTTAAAAATAATTTTGAAAAGTAATTTTAAATTGTTTGGTTTAAAATAAAAATATTTTATATTGTTGTTAAAAAATGTTTTTAAGTGTATAGAATCTTTTATAAAAAATATATAAAATACCTATTTAAACATTATTTTTGAAAATATAAACTATAATAAAAGAGCAAGTTTTCTTAAAAGTGGTTTTGAAAATGCTAAAACTAGAAATTTCAACTTTTGAAAAATACTTTTTGAATCAAACAAAAAAATATTTTTGGTATAAAAAACTACTTGTTTTGAAAGGCGAAAGCATTGAGTCCTTACGGGGAGCATATGCATCCCCGTTTTTTATAAATATATTTTTTTAATTTTTAATAAATATAAGTTTAATTTAGTGTTATTTTTTATATTTTTTCAATTTAATGTGTAAAGGGGGAATTTTCATACCCATAGGAGAAAAAATATTTTTTGGACTTCATTTTAAAATTTTAAATATGTCATCGTTTGTTCTATACTTTTATGTGCTACTAAAATTGTCATATATTGATATTTTTGTCAAAATTTTTAATTTTATTTATGACCCTGTTTGGCAATTAGCGGATAACTGATAGCGGATTACATTAGCTGATAGCTGATTGCATTAGCTGATTTGACTAGCGGATTGTATTAGCTGATTGTATAAAAATGTTTGGTAAAATCAACTGATAGCTATTAGATTATTTAAACAAGTAAAATGACATATAAGGACATGATTATATTCAATACTTGTTTGAATAATTTATTAGTTATCAATATTTTCTATTTAATTAATATTAATTAGATCTATAAAATTATTTTTAATATAATTTTTTAAACATATTTGAATGATTTATATATTAGTTTATTATTTATATAATTATTTTAATATAATAATTAATTAATAAATTTAAATACACATGTAAATATGTGATAATAAAAAAGTAAATATGATTAGCTTATAAATAGGGTGAGAAAATATTTAATTTATGTTATTTTGAGATTTTTGGTAATTGGTAAGGGTAAAAGAGTCTTTACAACTCTAATATTAAACCTCTAATCTCAAAAAGCTCATATTATGAGCTTTTTTAAAATTAGCAGTTTCACCCCAATCCGCTATTTAGCAAACAATAATATTAGCGGATTTAACTGGTCAAACCTCTAATTATGCTTCAAACCTCTAATTTTTGCCTAAACCTCTTTTTACCAAACATAGCCTAAACTACTTGATTTTTTAAAATATATTTTTTATATATTTTTATCAATAAAAAATTTTAATAATAAAAAGTTAAAATTAAAAAAGATTGAAAAAAATCAACATACGAAAGTTGTAATGAAATAAAAAAAATTACTTTTAAATGAAAACACTTTTGATCGGAAAACAATTTCAAAATCGAACAACACCTCACTCTCTCGCTAACAATAACATATATTTCAACTTTTATTATTTATTTTTACATCCCTACGTCTAAGTCCTCTCTGAACATGTTCTATCTAAATGGACCGCTAAAACGAGATTTTCCCTTTTCCGCCCGGCCTTCGATTTTTTTTGAACATAAAAACCATTATATAAAATCCCTCAGGAAACTAAACAAATCTTAATACAGAGATATTGGAGGATTAGATTAACCAAAATCAAAACCAAAACCAAACGATACGTAAACCAAGCTACCAACAAAAACAAACTCCCCTGTTCTTTCTCTTCTCTCATTTTGCCTTTTGGGGTGATTCCATTTATTTTCACGCTCCATACTTTGGATGTGTAAGCACTAATCATCCCTCGCTCTTCTCTCCCTCCTTTCTCAGGTATTCTCTCTCTATATTTCTTTCAGTAACTAATGTAATCTAATAAGATTGTTCTGTTTGGATTTGTTTTCGATTTTTAAAATCTTTGATTTCGGTATTTAGGGTTTAATTTTTTGTTGTATTGTTATTTTTTTTTTATTTTTTCCGGTGTGTCGTAGTTGGAAGTAGAGAGGTAGAGGTGAGATGGCGGACATAAGATCGACTTTGCCTTCAAGGCTTCGCCAGCTTTTGTCAGGCGAAACCGCCGCCGGTCCTTCTGTCAAACTCGACTCTGAGCCCGTAAGTTTTCTTTTATCTTGATTTGTTTATTTTTTTTCTGAGAAAATGCTTTATGGTGAGGGTTTATCAGAGTATTGTTTGGTAAACCTACGGCTACTAGGGTTTTTAATTAGTACTCTTCCATTATAGTTGTTTGTTTTTAGTTTTGTGTTTGTTTGGGTTACTTTGGTTGTTGATACAATGGACTTTTAGGCCGAGTCTACTGATTGATTTTCTGGATAAGAGAGAGAGAGAGAGAGAGTAATGTTTTAAGAACGAATTGATGCTTAGCTTATGGTATTAGTTGTGGTATTTTATGTGCATTTTCTGAAAAGAGTATAATGTCTAAACTGAAGACTTATTGTTTGCACAAGTTTCTCATCCTAGATGCGCAAGACCCTATTCAAAATATGCATTCAGTATTTGCAAGATTTTTTTTATTTCTAAAAATTGTTTTGGTATCTAATCTTACTCGATTATGGGCCGGTTATGATATTAGTTGTGGTATGTCATGTGCATTTTCTTAAAGAGTATAATGTCGTACACTGTAGACCTATATTGCTTAGATGCTCAAGAGCCTAGTTCCAAATAAGCATTCAGTATTTGCCATTGTTTTTTAATTGTTTTGGCATCTAACCATTCTCAATTTTGGGTTGAGAGGATAATGCATATTTATTCATGAAGAGCGTTCATATTAAGTAAGAATAGGAGGCTTTGAATCTTATTTAGGATTCCTCTTAAAAGAAAAATTAAAAATTAATGCTGAATTAATAAAATAATGCATGTAGTTTGTCATGGACAGTCCTCTTAGGATGTGGTGTTTCTTTCTCATAATTTTATATTTATTTTTAGAAAAAATAGGTCATTGTAGCTAACTGTTTGTTCCGTGTTGTGCTGGGTATGAAACTTTCTGCATGTTCTATGTGTGTTTTTTCTTGGAACATTTATTTTGCAAAAAATTGAATGGTTTGTCATGGACACTCTTCTTTTTCTTTGGAATGATTGTGTTGAGTACTGAGCATGTAACCAGATTTTCTTTGTTGTGTTGTAATCATTTTGTTCTGGTTTTGAACTATATGATATACTTTTTGCATATATGATATGTTACCATTTTATGTTTGATATGTATATTTATCTATCCTACTTATCCTAATACCTAGTATAAGTTGTTATGGTCTATTTTATGTTAGATCTTTTATTGATATAGTGTGAGAGTCAGAGTACTATATAGTTCCCTCATCATTTTTATGTCTGATTTTTGGATTTCATCTCAATTATTATTATAGAAGCATTAACATATTTGTGCATTTCACAAGAAGGCAAGTAGGTAACAAATATTTCATTGTTGACATGGTAAGAATAATTATGATCACGAGTTATCCAAGACTCGGCATGTTTCTTACAAATGAATAATAGATGAGTTTTTGATCTCGCATGGTTTTGAATATTTTTGTTTTGACCTTCACATTATTGTGCTTCAAATTTCTCTTTAGTTTTATGTGTTAAATTTAAGTGATTTTAGGTTATCTTTCCGTATATTATTTCTTTTTGATTACTTCTATTTGGTTTGATTCCCGTTGTTCTTTAGGAAATATCCAACATGCACGTAAGCAGATGTGTAGGAACATATGTATATATGTCAATTTTGATAGTAGTTGTCAAGAATTTGCTTGAATTGAGTATAAGCTTGTTTCCATGAACCTTACCTGAATGGTTTCCAAAGCTTCCATGTTCCTTTTACTCCTTTCTGGGAAATAAATCTATCATTGTACCTTCACTTGCAGCCTCCTGAGATTAAAGCATTTATTGATAAAGTGATTCAGAGTCCATTACAGGACATAGCGATACCTCTTTCAGGCTTTCGATGGGAGTACACCAAGGTGATTATATGCCTACTTATTCCTCATGTTTTTTTCTCCCCTTTTTTGGTTTCTTCCATTCATTTTTTTTTTTCTTTTAATTCAGGGGAATTTTCATCATTGGAGGTTACTGTTTCTTCAATTTGATACATATTTCAAGACATACCTGTCCTGTAGGAATGATCTTCTCCTATCTGATAAAATTCTAGAAGATGATAACCCATTTCCAAAGCATGCAGTTCTTCAAATACTAAGAGTAATGCAAACCGTCTTGGAGAATTGCCACAACAAGAGTTCATTTGATGGCTTGGAGGTATGTTGACTTGTTAATTTATAGGGTGCTTTATCTATGGGGTTCTCCAATATTGATTTATATTAATACAACTCTTTTGTTCTCCTTTCAGCATTTCAAGCTTCTACTTTCATCCACTGATCCTGAAATTCTTATAGCTACACTAGAGACTCTTTCTGCACTTGTTAAAATAAACCCATCTAAGGTCCATGGGAGTGGTAAGTTAATTGGATGTGGTTCTGTAAACAGCTATCTGCTGTCTCTTGCTCAGGGATGGGGGAGCAAGGAGGAGGGATTGGGTCTGTATTCATGCGTTTTGTCAAATGAGAGAACACAGGAGGCAGGGCTTAGTTTGTTTCCATCCAATACAGAAAATGACCATGACAAGTCCCAAAACCAGATTGGTTCTAGCCTTTATTTTCAATTGCATGGACACAATACTCAAGGCCCTGAAGAAAGAAGTGGCAATGCAAATTCTACTTCTAGTGTCATACACATTCCAGATTTACATTTGCGGAAGGAGGATGATATGTCAATAATGAAGTGCTGTATTGAACAGTATAATGTACCCACTGAGCTCCGGTTTTCATTGCTAATGAGAATTAGATATGCACATGCCTTTCGGTCGCCCAGGACATGCAGGCTGTACAGCCGGATTTGCCTTCTTGCATTTATCGTGCTTGTTCAGTCTAATGATGCTAATGATGAGCTGACGACATTTTTTGTGAACGAACCAGAGTATACAAATGAATTAATCAGGATTGTGCGGTCAGAAGAAACTATTCCTGGAACAATTAGAACTCTTGCAATGCTTGCATTGGGAGCTCAGTTAGCTGCATATTCAACATCTCATGACCGGGCTCGAATTTTGAGTGGGTCAAGTATTAGTTTTACTGTAGGAAACCGAATGATTCTCTTGAATGTGCTCCAGAAGGCAGTTTTGTCACTGAAAGGTTCTAGTGATCTATCATCTCTTGCTTTTATTGATGCTCTTCTTCAGTTCTATCTGCTTCATATTATGTCATCCTCTGCATCAGGGAGTAATATTAGAGGGTCAGGAATGGTGCCAACCTTTTTACCTCTTTTGGAGGATGCTAACCCAAATCATATGCATCTTGTGTATTTGGCTGTAAAAGCTTTACAAAAGCTCATGGATTACAGCAGTTCAGCTGTGTCACTGCTTAGAGAACTGGGTGGAGTGGAGCTTTTGGCTCAGAGGCTACAGACAGAAGTGCGTAGAGTTATTGGTATGTCCGGTGAAAATGATAATTTCATTGGTGAATGCTCAAAATACAATGATGACCACTTGTACTCTCAAAAGAGGCTTATCAAGGTGCTTTTGAAGGCTCTTGGTTCTGCTACATATGCTCCTGCAAACTCCACTAGACCACAGAACCCTCATGACAGTTCTCTGCCTGGTACATTGTCACTCATTTATGGGAATGCTGATAAATTCGGAGGTGATATCTATTACTCGGCTGTGACTGTTATGAGTGAAATTATTCATAAAGATCCAACTTGTCTTCCTGCACTTCTGGAACTGGGTCTTCCAGATTCCTTTTTATCTTCAGTGTTATCTGGGGTACTTCCATCTTCAAAGGCTATAACATGTGTTCCAAATGGCATTGGTGCCGTTTGTCTAAATGCCAAAGGCTTGGAAGCAGTGAAAGAAACTTCGGCACTGCGATTTCTTGTTGACATCTTTACCAGCAAGAAGTATGTGCTGGTGATGAATGAAGCAATTGTTCCTTTGGCTAATGCAACAGAAGAGCTTTTGCGCCATGTATCTTCATTGAGAAGCAGTGGTGTTGATATAATCATTGAAGTTGTGAATAAAGTTGCTTCCTTTGGGGGCACTAGTCTTTCTGGGTCATTATCTGTGGAAAAAGTTAATGGTGGTACTGCAATGGAAACTGAATCTGAAAACAAAGGAAATGAAGAGCACTGTTGTCTGGGTGGTGCAGTGGATTCTATAACTGAAGGAATCAGTGATGAGCACTTTCTCCAGTTGTGCATTCTGCATCTGATGGTTTTGCTTCATAGAACAACAGAGAATGCTGAAACATGTCGCTTGTTTGTGGAAAAATCAGGAATTGAGGCTTTACTGAAGCTTCTTTTGAGGCCTAGTATTGTACAGTCATCTGAGGGGATGTCTATTGCTCTACAAAGCACCATGGTTTTTAAAGGGTTTACTCAGCATCACGCTGCTCCTCTTGCACGTGCCTTCTGTTCTTCTCTAAGGGAACATTTGAAGAAAGCTTCAACTGGATTTGGTGCAGCTTCAGGGTCCTTTTTATTGGATCCTAGTCTGATGCCCAATGATGGAATCTTTTCTCCCCTTTTCCTTGTTGAGTTCCTTCTATTTCTTGCTGCTTCCAAGGATAATCGTTGGGTTACTGCTTTGCTCGCAGAACTTGGAAATGGTAGCAAAGATGTTCTGGAAGACATTGGTCTTGTTCATCGTGAAATTTTATGGCAGATTGCAGTCCTTGAAGATGCCAAACTTGAAATGGGGGAGGATAGTGCAGGTTCTGGCTCTGCTGAGCCTGAGTCACAACAACGAGAATCTAGTACAAGTGATAATGAAGAGCAAAGGTTGATCTCCTTTAGGCAGTTCCTTGATCCATTATTAAGGAGAAGGATACCGGGATGGAGTATTGAATCGAACTTTTTTGATCTTGTAAATCTTTATCGTGACCTTGGCAGAGCTACTGGCTTTCGACAGAGATTGGGTTTTGATGGTTCAAACATGCAGTTTGGATCCAATCATTCTACTTTATCAGACGCTACTGGATCTACCAATAAAAAGGAACATGACAAGCAGAGGTCATATCACACCTCTTGCTGTGATATGGTGAGGTCACTTTCCTTCCACATTATCCATTTGTTTCAAGAGTTGGGAAAAGTGATGTTACTTCCTTCTCGTCGTCGGGATGATACTGTTAATGCATCCCCTGCATCAAAATCTGTTGCTTCTAGTTTTGCCTCTATTGCATTGGACCACATGGATTATGGAGGTCGTGTAAATTCTTCAGGCTCAGAAGCTCCCATATCTACAAAGTGTCGCTACTTCGGTAAAGTTATTGATTTCATTAGCAGCATTCTTCTGGACAGGCCTGATTCCTGCAATGCTATTATACTAAACTGCTTATATGGACGTGGAGTTGTTCAATCGGTTTTGACAACTTTTGAAGCTACCAGTCAATTACTATTTGATGTTAATAGGGCTCCAGCATCTCCAATGGATACAGATATTTGTAATCTAAAGCAAGATGAAAAGGAAGATGGAGATCATGCATGGATTTATGGTCCATTAGCTAGCTATGGTAAACTGATGGACCACCTTGTGACTTCTTCTTGTATTTTGTCTCCATTCACCAAACACTTGCTTGTGCAACCACTTGCTAGTGGCGATGTTCCTTTTCCCAGGGATGCTGAAACTTTTGTGAAGGTGCTTCAGTCCATGGTGCTTAAGGCAGTGCTGCTGGTCTGGACTCACCCACAGTTTACCGATTGCAGTTCTGATTTCATCACTACGGTTATATCTATTATTAGGCACATTTACTCTGGTGTTGAAGTTAAAAATGTTACCAGAAACAATAGTGCTCGTATTACTGGGCCTCCTCCAAATGAAACAACCATAGCAACAATTGTAGAGATGGGATTTTCCAGGTCTAGAGCAGAAGAAGCTCTGAGGCAAGTCGGATCTATTAGTGTGGAATTGGCAATGGAGTGGCTGTTCTCCCATCCCGAGGAAATCCAGGAGGATGATGAACTTGCTCGTGCACTTGCAATGTCTCTTGGTAGTTCTGAAACTGAGACAAATGTAGATGCTATAAATGACAATAGCAAGGAACTTGAAGAAGAGATGGTTCAACTTCCTCCTGTTGAGGAGTTGTTGTCAACATGTACAAAGCTGCTTCAGATGAAGGAACCTCTGGCGTTCCCAGTTAGAGACCTTCTTGTGTTGATATGTTCTCAAAATGATGGCCTATACAGGTCCAGTGTCATTTCCTTTATTCTTGACCAAGTGAGGAATTGTATTTCTGCTTCTGATAGCAGAAACAGTTCTCTGCTCTCTGCTCTTCTCCATGTTCTTGCTTTAATTCTTCATGAGGATGTGGGGGCACGGGAAATTGCCTCAAAGAATGGACTGGTAAAACTTGTAACTGATTTACTTTCAGAGTGGGACTCTGGTTCAGTAGACAAGGAGAAACATCAAGTTCCAAAGTGGGTGACAACTGCTTTCCTTGCTCTTGATCGGTTACTTCAGGCGGATAAAAAATTGAATACTGAAATTGTTGAGCAGTTGAAAGTCGTCAATGTTAGTAGCCAGCAGACATGTGTCAATATTGATGAGGATAAGAGAAGTAAGTTGCATTCTTCATTTGGGTCTCCGAGACATATAGATAGTAATGAGCAGAACAGACTAATTGAGATTGCTTGTAGCTGTATAAGAAGCCAGTTTCCATCTGAAACAATGCATGCTGTCCTGCAGCTATGTTCCACTCTGACAAGAACCCATTCTGTGGCTGTTAGTTTTCTGGATGGTGGGGGTGTAAGTTCACTTCTTTCACTGCCTCCAAGTAGTCTTTTTCCTGGGTTTGACAATGTTGCTGCTACCATTATCCGTCATGTCCTTGAGGATCCTCAAACCTTGCAGCAGGCAATGGAAGCTGAAATAAAGCACAGTCTTGCAGCTATGGCAAACAGGCATTCAAATGGAAGAGTGAGTCCACGTAATTTCATTGTCAACCTAAGTTCTGTCATATCTCGAGATCCGGTAATATTTATGCAGGCTGTCAAGTCTGTCTGCCAGGTGGAGATGGTTGGTGACAGACCTTACATTGTTTTGGTTAAGGACCGAGACAAAGATAAATCCAAGGAGAAAGAAAAGGAGAAGGAGAAAACATCAGACAAAGATAAAACACAACAAATTGATGGAAAGGGTAATATGTGCAATACAAACTCAGCAACCCCTGGGAGTGGGCATGGGAAATTTACTGATTCAAATTCTAAGTCAGTTAAAATGCATAGAAAATCTCCTCAAAGCTTTGTAAATGTGATTGAGCTTCTTCTGGATTCAGTTACTGTTTTTGTTCCTCCCTTGGCAAATGAAGTTAGGACAGATGTGCCTGTTGATGCACCATCGTCAACTGATATGGAAATTGATGCTGCTGCCATCAAGGGTAAGGGAAAAGCCATTGCAACTGTGTCTGACGTGAATGAAGTTTCTGGGCAAGATGCTTCTCCATCACTTGCAAAGGTAGCATTCGTCTTGAAACTTTTGACTGAGATTCTGTTAATGTACGCTTCATCTGTTCACGTGCTGCTGCGGAAAGAGGGTGAAATTAGTAGCTGCAGGGTTCCTAATCAAAGGGGCTCAGCTGGTTTATCCACTAGTGGAATATTTCACCACATTCTTCACAGTTTTATTCCATATTCTCGGAGTTCAAAGAAGGAAAGGAAAAGTGATGGTGACTGGAAGCATAAGCTAGCAACTAGGGCTAGTCAATTTCTGGTAGCAGCTTGTGTGCGTTCTACAGAGGCCAGGAAGAGAGTCCTTACTGAGCTTAATTGTATTTTCAATGACTTTGTGGATTCCTCTGATGGCTTCAAACCTCCAAGCAACAATATGCAAACCTTTTTTGATCTGTTGAATGATGTTTTAGTTGCCCGTACATCAACAGGTTCATGCATCTCAGCAGAAGCTTCTGCCACTTGTATAGATGTTGGTTTGGTTGTATCATTGACACGCACCCTTGAAGTGTTGGATTTGGATCATGTTGAGTCACCTAAAGTTGTAACAGGGATCATCAAAACCTTGGAACTTGTAACCAAGGAGCATGTTCATTCAGCTGATTCTTCTGCTATCAAAGGTGATAATTCTGTCAAACCTGCTGAGCAGAACCCGTGTGAGAGAGCTGATAATATTGATGCATCACAGTCCATGGAAATGGCATCTCAGTCTAGTCATGATGCAGTTGCAGCTGACCGTGTTGAGTCTTTTGATACTGTCCGAAACTATGGTGGGCCTGAAGCTGTTACAGAATATGTGGAACATGATCAGGATCTTAATGGAGCTTTTGCTCCTGCTACTGAGGATGATTATATGCAAGAAACATCTGAGGATGCAAGGGGTAACGGTGTAGACAATGTGGAGATTCATTTTGAAATCCAGCCCCATGAGCAAGAAAACCTTGATGAAGATGACGATGAAATGTCTGGAGACGATGGGGATGAAGTGGATGAAGATGACGATGATGATGACGAGGATCATAATGATTTGGAGGCAGATGATGTACATCACTTGCCTCATCCCGACACAGATCAAGATGAGCATGAGATTGATGATGAGTTTGATGATGAAGTATTGGAGGAAGATGATGAGGATGGTGGTGATGACGATGGTGGAGTAATTCTACGGTTGCAGGAGGGTATCAATGGAATGGATGTGTTTGACCATATTGACGTTTTTGGCAGAGACCACAGTTTTGCCAATGAAACTCTTCATGTAATGCCAGTTGAAGTTTTTGGTTCTAGACGTCAAGGACGCACTACATCCATTTACAGCCTTTTGGGACGGAGCGGTGAGAATTCAACTCCTTCAAGGCATCCTCTTTTGTTGGGACCTTCATCACTACAATCACCCTCTCCAAGGCAGACAGGTTCTTCCTCTCTCTGTATTCTTAGAGATTTATATATTTTTCCTGGGTTTTGTTATAATCTACATTTAGTACTAATTAATTTTGTAGTTTTATGTGCATATCTGATTTTAACAACCCTCCACCTCTATTTCCCCCCCCACCAGAAAATGCCCCTGATATGATTCGTTCAGTCAGAAACTCAGGCAGCACTTCATCACAATTGGATACTATTTTCCGATCATTGAGGAATGAGCGTCACAGCCATCCTTTGAACTTGTGGGTTGACGAGAGCCAGCAGAGCAGTGGGTCAAGTGCAGCTACTGTACCACAAGGCCTTGAAGAGTTGCTTGTTTCCCAACTGAGACGACCAGCCTCTGAGAAATCCACTGATAACAACACATTAGTAGTGGAACCTCTTGTGCATAGTGAAGAAATTCAATTACAGGGATCAGGGGCTGGTCTGAGGCCTGAGAATCCTGTTGAAAACAATGTAAATAATGAAAATGCCGAAGCACCTCTATCTTCTGCTGCAATTGATAGCTGTCTCAGTGCTGATGGGAGACATGCAGTAAATGATACACTCCAAGGAACAGATGCATCAAGTAGACATTCACAATCTGTTGAAATGCAATTTGAGCAAAATGATGCCACTGTTCGTGATGTTGAAGCAGTGAGCCAAGAAAGTAGTGGTAGTGGGGCTACCTTAGGGGAAAGCCTTCGAAGCCTTGATGTTGAGATTGGAAGTGCAGATGGCCATGATGACGGTGGAGAAAGGCAAGGTTCTTCAGACAGAGCTGATCCACAGGCTGCTCGTGCAAGAAGAACAAGTGTAGTTTGTGGGAATTCTACAGCTGCTGCTGTGAGAGAGGCACCTCTTCACAGTGTAACTGAGGTTTCAGAGAATTCTAGTCGAGAAGCAGACCAGGATGGTCCAGCTGCAGAGCAGCAGCAGATAAATAGTGGCGCTGGTTCTGGATCAATTGATCCTGCATTTTTGGATGCTCTGCCTGAGGAGTTGCGCGCTGAAGTTCTTTCAGCTCAGCAGGGTCAAGTGGCACAGCCCTCAAACGTTGAACAGCAGAATTCTGGAGATATTGATCCAGAGTTCCTTGCAGCCCTTCCTCCAGACATCCGTTCTGAAGTTCTCGCACAACAGCAAGCACAGAGGATTCATCAATCTCAGGAGCTTGAAGGTCAACCAGTTGAAATGGACACGGTCTCAATAATTGCAACATTTCCTTCAGATTTGCGGGAAGAGGTATGATTTTGGTTATAACCTGATTAAATTATTAGTTGTAAATTGAAGATGTCTGAATATGTTTCCTTTTGTTGTTTTATCTTCAGGTTCTATTAACATCATCTGATGCTATAATTTCTAATCTCACACCTGCTCTGGTTGCGGAGGCAAACATGTTGCGCGAGAGATTTGCGCATCGCTATCACAATCGTAACTTATTTGGAATGTACCCTAGAAATCGCAGAGGTGAATCTTCTAGGAGAGGCGAAGGTATTGGATCCAGTTTGGACAGGATTGGGGGAAGTATTGTTTCACGAAGATCTGTATCTGCTAAGGTAATTGAAGCTGAAGGAACCCCTTTAGTTGGTACAGAAGCTCTTCAAGCAATGGTTAGGTTACTTCGCATAGTTCAGGTGCTTCTCAGTCTCAGTAGCTTAATGTTTCCTTCTGAAGTTCATCCTTGATTTTGATTTGAGCATTAACATCTTAAATTCTGCAGCCTCTGTACAAAGGTGCATTGCAGAAGCTTCTCTTGAACTTATGTGCTCATAATGAAACCAGAACAGCACTAGTTAAAATCTTGATGGAGATGCTGATGCTTGATACAAGAAAGCCTGTCAATTATTTAAATTCAATTGAACCACCATACAGACTTTATGGTTGCCAGAATAATGTTATGTATTCTCGTCCTCAATGTTTTGATGGTAAGATATGATAAGACATGACATGAGCTGCTAGTGATTCATTGTGGATTGTCATAAAAAAGTTCTTTTTCTCTCGTTCTTTCCCCTGTCTTTAGCGTATCCTTTTCATTTTTATTCTCCACGAATTATTTGGAGCTGTTTTATGCCTTTCTTTATGATTTGAATTGTGGTGATTTGTGTTCTAACTTCTAAGTGGTTTCCTTTATCTTTTACTTCCCCAACGTAGGAGTTCCTCCTTTGGTGTCTAGGCGAGTTCTTGAAACTCTCACTTACTTGGCACGAAATCATCCATATGTTGCTAAGATCTTACTTAAGGTTAGATTGCCTCTTGCTACCCTACAAGAGCCAAGGCATGTTGATCTGTCACGTGGAAAAGCTTTGATGACCGAGGAGCAGCAGGAAGGATTCATTTCCATTGCATTGCTTTTGAGCCTTCTCAACCAACCTCTGTACTTGAGAAGTATAGCACATCTTGAGCAGGTAATAAGCGGTAACTCTATTGTAAATATTTTAAGCAGATTTACGTCTTTGTGTTCATTATTTGCTCATTTATGTTTTTTTTTTTGTTTCAGCTGCTAAACTTGTTGGATGTCATCATTGACCATGCGGAAAGGAAGCCCCTTTCATCTGAGAAGTTGAGGGCATCATCCACCAAGCAAATACCTGCTTCACAAATTTCAATGTCTGATATTGACATTAATGCTGCGAATCATGATGCTCCTTCGAAGGTTGTTGAATCATCTGTAAAGACTTCTGATTCATCCAAACCCTCAACATCTTGTGCAAGTAATGAATGTGATGTGCAGAATGTTCTGACCAATCTCCCACAAGCAGAGCTCCGGCTTTTATGCTCACTGCTTGCACGGGAAAGGTATATTGTTCGCTACATAATGCATACTTTTTCACTCCATTTTCTGTGTGTTGTGCTTTGCAACCAAAAAAAGAAGAAGAGAGAATTTACTGGATTATGCAGTTTGCACCTCCTATCTAATAATTAATTATGTTTTCATTATTAAATTTTGAATATGATTTAGTTTTTTTCACTTGCTTGGGCTGATGTTCTGTTTTTGACCCAGTTTGTCAGATAATGCATATGGTCTGGTGGCAGAGGTAATGAAAAAGCTGGTGGCTATTGCTCCTAGTCATTGTCATCTGTTTATTTCTGAGCTAGCTGATGCCATACAACATTTGATTAAATCATCCATGGACGAATTACATATGTTTGGTGAAGCAGTGAAATCTCTTCTTAGCACAACATCTTCTGATGGAGCTGCAATTTTAAGGGTTTTACAGGCACTGAGTTCTTTTGTTACTTCAATAAGTGAGAAAGAAAAGGAAATGCTGCTGCTGCCTGAAACAGAGCGTTCCTCTGCTCTTTCTCAGGTGTGGGACATCAATGCAGCCTTAGAACCCTTGTGGATAGAGTTGAGCTCTTGCATAAGCAAAATAGAGAGCTATTCAGATTCTGCACCTGATTTATTACCGCCATCCAGGACTTCCACGTCTAGACATTCTGGTGTGATACCGCCCCTTCCTGCTGGCGCTCAAAACATCTTACCATATATAGAATCTTTCTTTGTGATGTGTGAGAAGTTACATCCTGCACAGCCAGGTTCTGGTAATGATTTAGGCATGACTGCAATATCTGAATTTGAGGATGCCAGTACATCTGCAGGCCAGCTGAAAACTGCTGGTCCTATCTCAAAATTTGATGAAAAACATGTTGCCTTCGTGAAGTTCTCTGAGAAGCATAGGAAGTTACTAAATGCTTTCACCCGCCAGAATCCCGGGCTGCTTGAGAAGTCATTTTCACTTCTTCTTAAAGTCCCCCGCTTTGTTGATTTTGATAATAAGCGAGCTCACTTTAGGTCCAAAATAAAGCATCAACATGATCACCATCACAGTCCTCTCAGAATATCGGTTAGAAGAAATTACATATTGGAGGATTCATATAACCAGCTACGGATGCGGTCAACTCAAGATTTGAAGGGGAGATTGACTGTTCACTTCCAAGGAGAAGAAGGTATAGATGCAGGTGGGCTTACAAGGGAATGGTATCAGCTGTTATCCAGGGTAATATTTGACAAAGGAGCATTGCTTTTCACTACGGTGGGCAATGAGTCAACGTTCCAGCCTAATCCTAACTCAGTCTACCAAACAGAACATCTTTCATACTTCAAATTTATTGGACGAGTTGTGAGTACCTTCTCTAGCTGCTCCCAGTAGATTGACACTTTCTTTTCTCCCATTTATTCACTTCCTAATTAAAATTTTCCAGGTTGGAAAAGCACTTTTTGATGGGCAACTATTGGATGTTCACTTTACTCGATCTTTCTACAAGCATATCTTAGGCGTCAAAGTTACTTATCATGACATTGAAGCAATTGATCCCGACTACTTCAAAAACCTAAAGTGGATGCTTGAGGTCTGTCATACGTCAAGTGTCTTTTCCTCTTTTTAACTTTTAGGAGGACAGGGCATGGTTCATTACAGAGATTATTGGTTTGCACACCATACCTTAGTTCTTTCATTGTTTATATTTTCAGAATGATATCAGTGATGTCCTAGACCTTACTTTTAGCATTGATGCTGATGAGGAGAAGTTGATATTGTATGAAAGGACACAGGTAAGATTGTCATTGATCCTTTTATAAAGCCCTAGTAGCGCCACATTTTTTTGGTTAATAATTATATTCTACAAAATATGACGCAGGTGACTGACTATGAACTGATTCCCGGTGGTCGGAACATTAAAGTTACCGAGGAGAATAAACACCAATATGTTGATTTAGTTGCTGAGCATCGTCTGACAACAGCTATTCGTCCTCAAATCAATGCATTTTTGGAAGGATTCAATGAACTAATTCCTATGGAATTAATAACTATTTTTAATGACAAGGAGCTGGAATTACTGATAAGTGGCCTTCCGGATATTGATTGTAAGTGTTGTAAACCAATTAATATAATGTTTAATTACTAGGAAGATTGCTATATTTTGCCACACTTATCTGAATATGACCTTATCTGTGATAACCATCTCCTAGTGGATGATATGAGGGCAAATACCGAGTACTCTGGATATAGCACAGCATCACCTGTTATACAGTGGTTTTGGGATGTTGTTCAAGGTTTCAGTAAGGAAGATAAAGCTCGGCTTCTACAGTTTGTAACAGGCACCTCAAAGGTAATTCAACACCTGAAAATGTGGATAGTAAGACTTGTAATTTGACATTTCAAGTTGTGTTAACTATAGTTAAACCCAGAGGTTAATTATTTGTCACCCCTTATGTTTAACTATAGTTAACACAACTTGAAATGTCAAATTACGAGTCTTTAAGCTATTAACAAATATGAGATTCACAATTAATGTGTGGGCCTTACACGAATGAATAGTAAATGATGGTTGTATTGGGAAGTAATCAACTGGGTCCTATCCCATTATTGAATTCTCGAATTAAGGTTCAAATAGGATGAATGGGGTTTTAATTCCTTTAGCATGTATAGATATAGCAGAGCTCTAATTGCCATGTATAATTTCTGTTATATTACAACCTATATGAAATTTTGCTCCATTATGACTGCTGATGTATGAGATCACCATTTGTGTCATAGACTTGGATCCCAATTATTGCTCTTTATAATTTCACAGGTGCCTTTAGAAGGTTTTAGTGCACTTCAAGGAATTTCAGGTTCGCAGAAGTTTCAGATACACAAAGCATACGGCAGCCCGGATCACTTGCCTTCTGCTCATACCTGGTAATCTCATGTCATATCCTATGATGTTTGAATTTTTATTATTTTTGGCTTTTCCATCTTTGCTATTCCCCTTCGGCTGCTTTAAACCTTTTATTCATTAGTGAGAAGCATTTCTTTAAATTAATGCAGTTTCAATCAATTGGATTTACCGGAGTATCCGTCTAAGGAACATTTAGAAGAGAGACTGTTGCTTGCAATTCACGAGGCCAATGAAGGTTTTGGATTCGGTTAAGATTTATGAGCAGTAAATCATATTCATAATGTAGATAAACATACATATTGGCATCGGGATCAGGGGTTGGAATTGGGATTTTGTTTTGGGGGTAGGGCTGCCGTTGAACTGATACATGTTTATATACTGTACAGTCACATATTCGGAACGGAATGTCTCTTTTTGGTAGTTTAAAATTTGGCACCTCTCCTTCCTTTGTTAAAAAGTAGGGAGGGGTTCACTATTGCAGAAAATTTTAGCCATTAAATTCTTTTATTTATTTATAAAATTATTAGACTCCTTTTCAAACTCAGTTATTTCTGTGATAATACGATGTAAGAGGAAAGTTATGTTTAGTTTCTATTATTCTTATTAAGTTGTTAATGATGTTGGATGCCTGCTTTGGTGTGTTTCAAACTTCCCTCTTACTCAGTTATTAACTGTATTTTATTTATTCTTTTAATTACAATAGAATGAAATTTAACTTTGTTGGAACCACATTTATTTTTTATTCTCCTATTCTTTTAGGTTATGCGTTCTAAACCCACTAGGAACACTACCTTACTTCTCTTAGAGTCTTTCTTTCCCCTCTTCTCTTGGTAGGATAATGATTAGATTTAAGATTTGTTAAAAAATTATTTAAAATATAAACACTTTTGTTCCAATTAAATATCATCGTTTTTAGTTTTTTTATGACCTTTTAAACTTTATATAGTTATTTTAAGTATTTTAATTGATTAAAAGTTTACAAAAATATATGTAAAAATCATGTTTCTATGTTTATTCAAATTTGAGAATCATGAGTAGAGATTTAAATTAAAAAAATAGAGTATTATGTTCTAGATATTCATCGCTTTTATAGGTGAATAGTTCTAAAATTATGGGAGAACTACATAATCATTTTTATGAATTTAAAGTTCAAAATTATTCAAATATTATTCTTCCATTTTTTTTTCCAACAGTGTAGCCTTCATCATTTTATTTTCAACAATGTGGTATATCATTGTTCAAAATTAAAAGTCGGATAGATTAGAATCTAACTTCAAACAGTGTTTTACAAATTAATATTATAATACTAAAGTCAGATAGATTAGAATTCGACTTCAAACAGTGTTTTCACAGGTGGCGTGCATGGATAAGTGCATTTCAATGGAGGATGACTTGAATCTCAATTTTTTAATTTTTTTTTAAAAAAATACTGTTAAAAAACAAGGCGAAAGCAGTCTGACTTCTGGATGCTACAGTAAAATACCATGTTGTTGGAAATAAAATGGGGAGTATCATATTTTTAGAAAAAATTGGACAACAATATTTAGATAATTTCACTAATTTTTATATACACAATATAAATAATCTCCATTACTATTTTTTTGGGGTGTATTTTGGTGTTTTTAATCATTCATTCAAATTTCTAGTCAGTCCGGTTGTTTAGAAATACGTTGATGTAACCTGTTACTTAATACTCAAATAAACATTTGAAGCATCTTAAGTTGCATTAATCGAGGATACCATAAAATTGATTATAATGTAAAAACAGAGAAACGATGGAAGGAAAAAATAATTTAATCTCAAAAGTAATTCGTAAACATTAGAGTTAAGTGTATTATATTTAACATGCATTTCCGTACTATATTGCCAAAAGAATAGAAAATATAAATAACTATTATTTGGAGCATTTAAAAAATGTTTAATGTAATGTTAGAATACAAACATTTATATTCATTTAATAATAATTAAATTAATTTTACATTCCAATATATTTTTATTATTTTTAATTAAAATGGTTAAGAAGATAAGTAATAAAATGGTAAATAATTGAAAAGGGTAAATTTCTCATAAACTAACTCCAGGGGTATAAGTGAATTTTTTTAAAGTTATAGGTGATAGAGTAAAAATTACATTAAACCTCTTTTCAAAAAATATTGATATTATAAGATTCCTATCAATGATGAGATTAGGACAAATACATATTAATAGTTAATTTTTTGGCAGAAAGTCAAAATTTGCCCCTAACGTTTACACTTTTTGTCATTTTGGCCCTAAATCTTTTCTTTAAGCACCTAACCCCTCAATGTTTTTTTTTTCTGTGCAAATATACCCTTAGATGGACGGAACCGTTAGTCAACTAACGGTCAACCGTTCTATCACACATGGCAGGCTGATGTGGCATGCTCACGTGTAGTGGAGGGTAACGTGGCAATTTGCTGACGTCATTCATTTATTTTAAAAAACATATATTTTTCGCGCAACCACTCATAGGTTGCCACGTGTCGTTTGATTGTTTAGAAAATTATAGAACTGATTTACACCGGTGTAAGACAGTGTTAATTGTTTAGTAAATTATAGAACTAATTTACACCGGTGTAAGACAGTGTTGATTGTTTAGTAAATTAAAGAACTAATTTACACCGGTGTAAGACAGTGTTGATTGTTTAATACATTAAAGAACTGACTTACACCATTGCCAACAGAATACATGCAATACATAACAACGCACAAATGAACAATCTTTTATAAAATTCTTTTTCTTTCCCTAGTGATTTTGTTTTCTCCTTCAAACTCTTAATCTTTCCCCTTAACTCATTTTCGTTTACAACATCATCAACTGTAGTCAAAGCTTTTCCTTTGAAGTCACTTTGTACATTGTTATTGTCATCCAAATTTAAATTGGATCTTTCACCCGCTGAAATACTCCCACAACTCCTAAATTGCTTTCGAATGCTCTTGTTTTCTTTTGCTAAAATACGTTCATTGTCGCGCAATTTTCGTAGCAAGTCAATTGCTCGATCTGGTATTCTCGCATCATACCATTCAAAATATTTACATCCACGCTAAATCAACAGGGAAATATAATTTTTGTTAGAACCCTAACCAATAAAATTATGCATAATACACAATAAATACAAATTTCTCTTTTGGTTGTTATCTTACCGAAAAATCTGGGCATCTATAATACCTTCTTCCAGGGTTTGAATCGCTCCATGCAGTTTGTCTAGGAACCAATTTCTCGCAATCACACTTTTTTTCTTCTCCATCATACACAAACTCTCATCGAGATACACTAACAATGTTCGGATAACCATTTTTCTCCATCTTTAGATCGACTCCAATTGCTTCTTAAACTGACTTGGTTGACGATAGAGTGAGGTTTTCTCTGACGATTTAGGTTTAAGAACTAACCCAAATGACTTGATTTGGGGATTATAGGGGTTCAATCGTGCTTTTGTATGTTTTTAAATAATCATGTGTTGCGTTTTGTTTAAAAATTATAGCGTTAGTAAACATCAAGTAAGGTTGCTTGATCCAGTGGTTAAGCTGTCTGCTTGCTTTGCCCAAGGACTTGGGTTCAAACCTCCACCAAGGCTTAATGCATTGGGTTTTTATTCATGTCCAATCAAACAACACGTGGCAACCTATGAGTGGTTGCGCGAAAAATATATATTTTTTATTTTTTTAAAATAAATGAATGACGTCAGCAAATTGCCACGTCATCCTCCACTACACGTGGGCATGCCACATCAGCCTGCCATGTGTGATAGAACGGTTGACTGTTAGTTGACTAACGGTTCCGTCCATCTAAGAGTGTATTTGCACAGAAAAAAAAATGTTGAGGGGTTAGGTGCTTCAAAAAAAAGATTTAGGGTCAAAATGACAAAAAAAGTGGCAAATTTTGGATTTCTGCCTAATTTTTTTTAATAGTCTTAAGATAATATTTATTTATTTTTTAATATTTTATAACAACATGTACATATTTTGCAAAAATAATTATTTGGACCGAATCTCCTAGGAAGAAGATCCTTTTTTCAAACTCATACCATAAGTCAGTGCCACAAAACAAGCAAACTTCTCCTGTTTCCTCACTGTTCATGCTCTACCTTTGGATCCTCAAGAAAACCAACTCTTTTTGGTAAAAAGAGGCTTGGTTCTCTTGGTCTTGAGGTTGGTTTGTGCGACAAAGGGTAAGGGAGGCTTGAGTCACTGCTTGTAGTTTCCTGCTGGTCCCGGTTACATCTTCTCTCGTTTCCTTTGGTTGGCTTTGTGACCCTTCTATGTAAGCTTTCCTACCCTTCTCTTTCCAACTTGATGCACCTTCTTTTATCACTTTTGTCTTGAGAATCTTGCTGCCTTAAATATCCAGAGACCATGGAACCCCACCTACCACCTTGTAAGTTAAGTTTCAACACCTTAGACTCCCATCTCTGAACCTGACAGACTCGAAACAGGCACCAAAAGAGGATATCACAGAGCTTGACTTAAATGAAGATTATGAAGTCAATTTCACCATAAAAACCACTCCCTTGTAGGAAAGCTTTTGTCTGCATCCCCCTTAAAAGCCTTAACTGTTAATGCCATTGTCTCTAAAGTCTGGATGTGCCCCGACATAGAGTGCCATGACTTAGAAAAGAAATTGTTTCTGTTTGTGTTCTCTAACCCCGAGGATCGCTTTAGGATATTGGGACAGAGACTATGGTCTATACAAGACCGTTTTCTCATCCTTAAAGAATGACTACCAGATAAAACGTTTGAGGAAGTTGAGTTCGAGGTGGAGGAGTTCTGGGTCCAAATTCATGAAATGCTTATCGCTCTCATTACTCACGAAAACGTCCAGAAAATTGGCCAGCTATTTCCAGCATTTTATGGATCAACTTTGAATGAAAACGATAAGGTGCAATGGAATGGTTCGGTAAGTATTCGTGTCGCACTACGAGTGGAGGACCCGCTAAAACATGGTTTCCTGCCGAATCGGAAAAATGATGCACCGATCGAAGTCAAATTTAAATACGAGAGGCTACCACTTTTCTGCTTCCGTTGTGGAAGAATCAGTTACAATGAAAAAGATTGCTGGTTCGATATCTCAAAGTTCCGAATGGCCAGACTATATGGGTCGTAGCTGAGAGCTAAGTCGGGGCTGCATAGATCTTCATCCCTAAAACAAGTTATGGTAGGCGCAAAGCAAAAGGGGGAGGCAAAGTTCGATGATGGACACAACAAGATGATTCAACCTGCGACACTGTAACAAAGGGTAGGCTCAGTCAAGTCTGATAAGACAACAAAATCTTTAATCCTAGGAGAAGTCTCTTCACAATCTTCCAAAGTCAACTATCTTTCCCTTTTGGAGAATGGTTTAAGGAACCCGAGCTCTCAACGTCTTCCACTTTTGGAAAGTCCCCATGATGCAGGCAACAAGAAAAATCCTGGACAAATCTTGCCCTCAGGTAAGGAGCCTGCGTCGGGGCCAGCTAACAATCCCAGCCAACTCACTACGCTACACGAGGAGCTTTGGGGGGAGTTTATCGCTCAAGGGCTGAAGTCGGTTAGGGTTTCCAAAAATAATAAACGTAAAAGGGAAGCTGATTTGGAGGAGCCTGCATACCACTCAAAACGGAAGGAACTATGGACAAAAATTCAAAATGAAATTGTCCAGGTAGCTCCTGGAAACTGGTGTGTTAGTGAAAGAGGCTTTGCAGCTGATGAGGATCTGCTTAAGTTGGCTTTCTTTCCAAATCATTTTTTTATCCACTTCAACGACAATCAACAAGATCGAAAGGGCGAAATCGGAGAGATCTCTCGGTGCTAAACGATTAACCCTCATCAAACAGGCAGCACGTCACAAACATGCCATGGAACATTCTAGAATGATGGTGGATGAAGTGGGATTAATTGAGCTTGGCATTGATCTGTATGGGAAAAAAATTACAGTAACCCCGTCGTTTATAATGGATGAAAGCCTGAATATTAACGAAGAAACAATCGTAAGTGACGACGACGATCTGTCTGTTTCAGTTGACTCTTCGAACCCGCCTACCAGTTACGATTCTCTCTATGTCACAGCGGATAACTCCGATAAGAGTTATCCTCATACTCCATGAGTTTGTTAGCGCGGGACACCCTTGCTTGGAAGGAGCGATGGGTGCTGCCGCTTTTGCTTCCTTCCCAAAGGATCATCTTCTCACCTTGGAAGCGGTTTATTTTTGTGTCTTAGGTTGTTTTTTCAGTTTCGGAGCCTTCAAAGTTCTGCGGGAGCCTGCTAGTTCATGTGTTACGACAGCTACGTTGCTATACATTGTCACCGCCTTGACAAGACCCACTACTTCCGGAGTGGGAGCATGGCTCCGAAAGGAGCTCTCAGGTGGTCGGAGTATGCTTTTTTACCCCCTAGCTATCGGCAGACAGGTCCTAGCATGGTTCAAAGTCTCCTTTCTGGTTACTGCGGTTCTGAAATCTCACAGGTGTTCTCAACTGTCTTTGGCGGTTATAGGTGCTCCGACTGGTCCTGTAAGGTTTCGGTTAGGTTTTCTCATGTTAGTTTGATGTTTTCTTTTGTGCTGTCAGTTGTGGTAGGTTTATCAACAACCTTTGTTCATGTTTGTGTTGTTTTGGTGGTGAAGGTGTATCCTCTCTGCTGTGTTTTCAAGGGATCTTTTGTTTTTGGCAATGCTTGGCCCGGGATGAGGGTCGCTTGCCTTTCTGCATGGCTCTGCATGGGCTTGACGGTTGCTCGTGCCCGTCTTTGTTGTTTCACTTTTCTTCTCTAATGAAAATTATGTTTCGAACAAAAAAAAAACATCCTTTTTTTATTGAGATCACTCGTTGAGTTCATCAATAATTAATTTTTTATAGGTATATATCTAAAACTTAATCTTCACTCTTCTGATTTAAAAAATTAGGTTAAATGCGGATTGAATTTAATTCGGTTGGCATGTCACTGACACAATATATAAGAGGTTGTGGGATCGAATATACTTAAGCAGTTAATATTCTCTTATTTATGAGTGAAGAGGGATCCAGATAGTCATATCATATACATTGTATCAAATTGTAGGTTAAAAAAGAAAAATTACTTCATGTATTGACGATGAAAAATTTATTTTCAAAGCGGATTCAATTTAAGATTTAAGGGTTTAAGTTATAGAGTTTAAAATTTAAAATTTATAATTAAAATTTAGAGTTTAATGTTCTAAAATTAAAGAACTAAATTTTAATTTTTTAGTTAAATTAGACATATTTGTGAAAAAGGTTTTTCACCTATGCATCAAATATTAAAAAAAAGTCGTGCTAAAATATAGATTATTTGACGTCAAAAGTAAATGCTACGGGATAGTAACAAATTTGTGTTTAACTTAATATTTTTTAATAAAATTTGTTATTTTGATGCATTAACTATGAAAACAATATACGTTCATAGTAAGAATATTTGCTATGGAACTTGGAACCATTGAGTGGTACAATATTGAAGAATGTTATTGTTGTTTTTAGGGATGAATATAAAGTAAATGTCATGTACCGATATGTATAAGTAATTATATGTATTAATATGTACCATTAATTATTTTAATAATTTTTAAAATCGTGGGGTCATAAAGTAGGATGATTCCTTGTTAATTCCAAAATAATAAAATTTTATTAAAATAATAATTTCTATTTAACTTTAAATTAAATTCTTTAAAAAACAATTAAATAAATTAAAAGTATAATTTTTTATTATCAAATTTATCTAATATTTAACCTAACTTCAGCTTCCCAATAATAAACCCTAGAAATTGTATAGACTAACAATTTCTATTGAATATCAATAATTTAATTATTTCTACACAATCAATAATCTAACAATTTCTACGCAATCTATAATGGGTAATTGTTCTATACACAAGCGCTTGTGGAATTTTTTTTACACAAGCGTCTTAATTTTAGGGGTTAGAGATTTCGTTTAGGGTTTAAAGTTTAGGGCTATAAGTGTACTAGTTTTGAATTTAGGGATTGTTGATAGAATTTTGGGTTTAGGGTTAAAATTTAGGATTTATAGGTTAAAACCTAAATCCCTACCCATATTACCCTAAAACTAAACCCTAACCCTAAACCCTAAATTCTAACCCTAAATCCTAAATTCTAAACATGAACCCCAAATTCTAAACCTTTACACTAAAACCCCTAAACTCTAAACCCTAAACCCTATAATTGAGACGCTTGTGGAAACAAAAAAATTCCACCGCCCGTGTATAGGATATTAATCCATCTATAATTTAACAATACGGCAAAGAACTTCAGGTATCCCATTAATTCAATTTTTGTGACACGGGCCTGACCCATGAACCTGTTAAATATAGCAAGTAAAGTACTTGGCTCGTAAAATTTCTTCCCATAATAAAAATACCATAGTTTTTAACACCGAGTCGACAGATCGAATAATTTTGAACACTCTAACCAAACCATCACCATTTTAATAAATAAATAATTTTTATCTCATAGAAAAAAATAAAGCTTTTTATCAACAAATATAGCATGCTGTTTGAAAATTGGCTGCTTGCTAGTTGGCAGTTTCCCGATTAATGAGAAGGATTGAGACATTCTTTTTGCCAATTGTATGTTGGATGCTATGGAAACACTGGTGCAAGATGCTCTTCGATGCCAATCATATAGAGAACTGAGAATGATGACCTTTTGTATATTTGTTGGAGAATCAAGGACAATATCGTCACCACATCTGAAGCAATGCAGATGCGGAATATGGCTGTACAGACCTTGGTTGGATGGCAAGCTCCGGTGATTGGTTGGGTGAAGGCCAACGTGGATGGAGATATTGGTGGTAGCAGTGGGAGGTGTGGTATGGATCGATAGAGGCGAATGGATGTTTGGCTTTGCTCGATTTTAATGGCCGAGCTATGAGCCATTCATGATGTGCTCATTCACGTTTGGAATCGGGGGCTGCGCAAGGTTGTCATTGAGACGGATAACACGACTGTGGCAGATAATCTCCATGGGCATTCGAAGGCCCTAGCTGGGTGCACTCTTATAGCTACTATCCGAGATATGATTGCTCACCATTGGGAGGTTTTTTAACGAGACACATGGTAGTATCATCTTCTTCTTCTTCATATCTATAAAAAAAATAAAATGAGGGTCAAAATTTGTATGATGCAATGAGTTTCTATCACTCAATTTGTAACATCCTAAACTCAGATGTCACATTTAGACCTCAAGCCCAATCCGTAACCATAAAATTCTCAACCTAGTTTAGCCAAGCAAACCATTTCCAAATCCATTTTTTGAAAGGGTCAAATCCATTTAAATTCATTACAAATAAAACATAGATAAGTATTTCAAAACGTTTACATGAGAGCTCCAAATTTAAAATAAAATATTTAAAAACATTCTACTTGAACATTGTAATTCCAAAATATGAGTTACAATACAACACAATAAGATCCTACGAATACATAGCCCAAAAAATTTAAGTACCATACTCTGATGAGACGATGTTGAAATCCTACTCTGGTGGTGCTTCTCCAATGCAACGTGCCAAACCTACTAACCTGCGAACGGAAGCAACAAATCCGAAAAATGAGCATATAAAGCTTAGTGGTACACTTCTACTCTACCATGATGATATGGAAGCCAGGATCCAAGAATTACCTCAAAATCTAGGGACCCTCTAGATCACAATTAATCTAGCAAACTCACTAATATGATCTGAGAAAACCTCAAACTCCAAGTTCAACAATCTGGTAATAAAGCATGATCTTGATGTTGAAAACGAGATAAGGTGAATATGATGGTGGTGGTGTTGGATAAATTTGTCCTTGGCACCCTCCTAATCGCAATTGTAACCCCCTCGTCCCGGTCTGGTCGACTGACCGGTCCGAGTAGGCTACACGGGGAAAACCTATGAGAAACTCGTTAAGGTCCCACTTCGGTTAGCAACCCTAGAAAATTTCTTTTAATTATATCTTGTCTAAAGGCATATTTATTTCCTATGTGATCACGAGAGCGGAAATACCACGAAATAAAAGCAACAAATCCAAAACAACACTTTAAACGGCCCATTTTAAACTTACACATGAGGCCGTATCGATACACCAGACAAGGGTATCGATACACCTTTACCAAGTCAACTGCCTCTAGTCAACCCAGGGAGACCGTATCGATACGGCCCTTGGGCGTATCGATACACCCTCCTCGGTCAACATCTCGCGGTCAACGATACAAAACCGTACCGATACGCCTAGAGCCCGTACCGATATGCCAAAATCTCGTCTAAAACTCAGATTTCCAGTGAGGTTTTGGCGAATCGATACACCCCCGTGTATCGGTGCGCTAAGCCAAATCTGAGTCCCAAGGTGTAGGACCGTACCGATACGACCCTTAGGCGTACCGATACGCCTTGCACTGCAAGACTCCGATTTGCAGCAAAATGATACGAGACTAAACTCTAAATGCAACTCTCGACTCTCCTAGCCACAAACAACCATTCATACAACACTCAACAACCAAGAACTAACATATAGGACAATTTAGGTGAACAACGAAGCATTTACAACATGGCATTCATACAAAGAAGGGTCTTGCATTTCAAGGCATACTTAAAAGCTTAAAAGCCAAAGAGGGACATGTTTTCACTCACAAGGTTTACATGCTCACCAAAACAACATATAGCATCCAAAGGCGTAACCTTACATCTCAAGCATTTGACCAAAACATAACACGGTTACTGATCCAAAGCATAACATAAACAACATTCAACATTTATGAGTCATACAACGCTCATACAATCACATAGCAGCCCCATTGCTAAACTACTACTTTATTGACTAAACCATACTTGAGCAACTACAAAAGCTTGGAATGCCCCCAAGACCCATTTCGGGATTTTTGACAAAATCCCTCAATTTCAAGATATAAGGTGTATTAAGGTAAGGTTAACTCAAAACTCAACTAGACAAACCAAAAACAAGTCAAGAACCCATTAAAGTTTCATGCTTTCTTCAAACCTTAAAAACTTGAAAAACTAAAAGATGATGCTTTTTGAAATCTAAAACCATGGAAATGATTGGGATGAAAAGAAGAATTCAAAAATGAAGTTACCTTGCGAAAATCACTTGAACTGGTGAAGTACCTTGATGGAACAGTGATTTAGGAGGGTTTTGGGTTTTTCACGTGAGATTGGAATGAAGAAGAAGATGACCCTTCTCTTTCTTTTGTTTCAAAAAGCTTATCTTTCCTTTATTTTGACTTATTTACAAAAATGCCATTACTAGGATTTTAGTCTTATTTAAATTAAAACCAAGGTCTAAGTAAATTAAACCGAATCTGACGACTCGAACCCAACTCACACACTCAACTCCCGACCCCAAAACACGGGTGTTACAACTCTCCCCAGCTTAAGGAATTTCGTCCCCGAAATTACCCGACTGAAAGAGATGAGGAAACTGTCTTTCCATATCCTCCTTCCTCTCCCAAGTGGCCTCATCCACCCCTCGACGTTGCCACTGCACTTTGACTAACTCAATCGATCTACCCCGCAACACCTTGTTGTCTGAAGCTAGGATCTCAACTGGTTCTTCGTCATAAGTCAAATCCGGATTCAATTCAATCTCTTCTACAGGCATAACATGTGACGGATCGGACCTATACTTACGGAGCATCAAAACATGAAACACATCGTGTATCTTCTCTAGCTCGGATGGCAAACGCAATTGATAAGCAATTGGGCCAACCCTTTTCACAATCTCATACAGTCCTATGTACCTCGGACTCAACTTCCCTTTTCTGCCAAATCTCATTACCTTCTTCCACAGAGACACTTTTAGGAATACCTTCTAACCCACTGAAAACTCAACTTCCTTCCTCTTCAAGTCGGCATAGGACTTCTGTCTATCTGAAGCTGCCTTCAAGCGATCACAAATCAATTTCACCTTATCGGTAGTCCCCTTAAGCAAATCCGGCATAGGCAACAACTTATGTCCCGCTTCAGCACAACAAACTGGAGTTTTACACTTTCTGCCATACAAGGCCTCATACAGAGCCATCTGAATGCTCGATTGTAAACTGTTATTGTAAGAAAACTCGACTAAAGGCAAGTGCCTCTCCCATGTACCTTGAAAATCAATGATGCAACAACGCAACATATCCTCTAAAATCTGTATAACCCTCTCTAACTGACCATCTGTCTGAGGATGATAATACGTTCTGAAATTCAAATGGGTACCCAAAGCTGTATGCAGACACTCCCAAAATCGAGCTGTAAACCTCGGATCCCTATCGAACACAATCGACTTCGGCACACCATGCAGTCTCACAATCTCCCCAATGTACAGATCGACCAATCTATCTAAGGTGTAAGTCGTATTGACTGCGAAGAAGTGAGCACACTTCGTGAAACGGTCTACTATAACCCAAACTGAGTTCTTCTTCGTAGGAGTCAAAGGCAAGCCCGAAACAAAATCCATGGTGATATTCTCCCATTTCCATTCCAGAATTCTCAACTGTTGCAGCAACCCTGAGGGAACCTGATGTTCCGCCTTCACTCTCTGACACACCATATACTTAATCACGAAGTCGGCTACGTCTCTCTTCAAACCAACCCAAAAGTACTCATTCTTCAAATCTCGATACATCTTTGTACTTCCAGGATGCATAGAAAACGGACTACTGTGCGCTTCAGTCAAGATCGTACGTCTCAAGTCACTGTCTTCTGGCACAACCATCCTATTTCTGAAACACAAGACCCCATCGGTACTGAAATTGTAGTTTGAGGGTCTACCCTCGGCTATGTCTTGCATGTGAGGTGCCAAAGATCTATCTAAGAGCTGTTTCTCCCTAATCAACTGACCTAGAGTATGTCTAACCTGAAGCTCGTCCACTAAGCCACCCTCCCCGGACAAGCTCAATCTAGCAAACATGGCTCTCAAATCTACAACTACCTTTCTACTCAAAGCATCAACCACTACATTAGCCTTACCCGGATGGTACTCAATCGTAAGATCATAGTCCTTTAGCAACTCTAACCACCTACGCTGTCTGAGATTCAACTCTCACTGAGTCATGATATACTTCAAACTCTTGTGATCTGTGTACACTGTGCACTTCTCACCGTACAAGTAATGCCTCAAAATCTTCAAAGCGAACACGACTGCAGCCAACTCTATGTCGTGGGTCGGATAGTTACGCTCGTGAGTCTTCAATTGTCTTGAGGCATAAGCCACCACTCCCTTGTCTTGCATAATAACACAACTTAGGCCTACATAGGAAGCATCATTGTAAACCACATATTCCTTCCCTGACTCTGGCTGAATCAAGATGGGTGCTTGGGTCAAAGCTTCTTTCAACTTCTCAAAGGCTCACTGTCTTGCATCTGTCCACTCAAACTAAACACTCGTCTGAAACAACTCTGTCAATAGAGCGGCTAACTTCGAGAAACCTTCTACGAACCTTCTATAGTATCCAACTAAGCCTAGGAAGCTACGAACCTCTGTTACCGACTTCGGTTGCTTCCACTCAACGATAGCTTCTATTTTCTTCGGATCAACTCTAATCCCATCGACTGACACTGCGTGCCCTAGGAAGACTACCTCTCGGATCCAGAACTCACACTTACTCAACTTTGCATACAACTAGTTGTCTAACAAAGTCTGCAAAACTAGCCTCAAGTGTCGGTCGTGGTCTTCCTCGGTACGCGAATACACCAAAATGTCATCTATGAAGACAACTACAAATTGATATAGATATTGATAGAAGATCCTATACATCATATCCATGAAGGCAGCCGGTGCGTTAGTCAACCCAAAAGGCATGTTTAAGAACTCATAGTGATCATATCTAGTTCTAAAGGCCGTCTTCGGTACATCAACCTCTCTTACCTTCAGTTGGTAGTAACCGGATCTCAAGTCGATCTTCGAAAAGACTGATGCCCCTCTCAACTGGTCAAACAAGTAATCAATTCTCGGCAACTGATACTTGTTCTTCACTGTTAAATTATTCAACTGTCTGTAATCTATACACATTCCCATGCTTCCGTCTTTCTTTTTCACAAACAAAACTGGAGTGCCCCAAGGCGAAGAACTCGGTCGGATGAAGCCTCTATCTATCAACTCTTGCAACTGAGTCTTCAACTCTTTCAGTTCTTTCCGTGCCATACGATACAGAGCAATCGAAACAGGAGCTAAATCTTAATAAGTTTCTATAGCAAACTCTACCTCTCTGTCTGGCGATAAACCCGACAATTCTTCCGGAAAGACACTTAGAAAGTCACACACTGTCCGGATGTCTTGAGGTCTAACCTCACTCATGTTCGGATTCATCACGTAGGCCAAATACGCTTCATAGCCCGTCTCGACTAGCCTCTTAGCCTCTAATACTGAAACTACATTCGATAAGAACTTCACGTTCTCACCTACCACCACTATCTCATAATCATCCGCGAGTTTCAAGGAAATCCTCTTAGTCTCAAAGTCTATCATAGCTCTATGCTCGGTGAGCCAGTCCATACCCAAAATCACATCAAAGCCATAAAACGATAACTCCATCATATCCACTGGAAACACATGCCCCTCAACCATTAGCGACATCTTCTGTACATCTTCCTAACTACTATCGTATTCCTAAAGGAACTAGTAACACTAAATCCTACCTCTAATACCTCACAAGGCAATTTCAACAACTTTGCATGATCACTCAGTATATATGAATGTGTAGACTCGGAGTCAATCAAAGAAAGCAAACCCAAAGACTGTATCGAGAAGTTACCTGCAATCACATCTGTGTCGTGCTGACCCTCACGCTGTGTAACCCCCTTAACCCGGCCTAGACGGTTGACCCGAATTAAGAAAGTCACACGGGGAAAACCAAAGTCAACCCGAAAGTCAACCTTGATTAACGACCCTTTTTTTTCTTTTTAATCTTGTCTAGATGCACCTTAGTCCTAATTGTGATCACACAAACATCATACACAAAGATCACAAACATCAGAGATCAAACAGGGACCCAATTGAACAAATTACAACTTTAGGGACCAAATTGTAATTTCTGATAATTAAAAGGACTTAACCCAAATTAATGTTACCAACTTGAAATTAGTCAGGTTTCATGCTTCTCTGTGAAATTTCAGCTCAAAAGGACTTCCCAAGCTCATACAATTGCACAAACAAGTTTCAGGACCAAAACGCAAACAATTCAAAACATATAACTGCCAATGTCAGCCCCCAACGGTCGACCGTTCCGAAACAGGTAGACCCCGTTTCGAAACACGGGCCATTCCGCAACGGGTTCCGGAACATGGGCTGGCAGAGGCCAAACCGTTTCGAAACGGTGCCTACCGTTTCGGACGCCTGGGTTCATTCAAGGCACCCGTTCCGAAACGGTGCACACTGTTCCGAAACGCCCTGCACAGATTGCAGCAAAATGCATTCTAAAACATGCAATTGATCATTCAAACATGCTCCAAATGCTACCAAACTTTACCAGCATGCAATTCAACATATATAAGACTTATAAGCATCATCAAATCATCAAAATAACATCATATGCAAAAAGCCCCAATTCTATAGGCATGCTTCCTACACAAGCTAGCTATTCAAGCACAAACTTCCAAAACAAGCATGTAATGATCCAATACAAAAACCAGCATTCTTATCATCATTCAACATACTTAGGGAGTTCCAAACACCTCCCAAAACATACACATTGGTCCCCCATTGCCGAATTACCAAAAGCTAAAATGTACCAACAAAAACCTTCCATACATTGAGCTCTACTTTCACTTGATTGCTTGCCCTCCTTGCCGCCCTCAAGGTTATGCTCTGCATTATTGGATTAAGAAAACGAAAGAGAGCGTAAGCAAAAGCTTAGTGAGGAATGCTCTTAAAAACCATTCAATAATGCATTTAAAAACATTTACAAATCATGCTTTAAATCAACCTTTGCACATGCTCAAAAGCATTCTTAAAACAAGCATCTCATGCTTCAACATAAACATGTCATATTGGCTCAAGTGATAAATTCCATTTCTTTAAAACAAGTTCATCAACTTCCCAAGGACTTTTAAACACCTTGGCCATGGACTTTTAAACACCATGAATGAGGACCACACAAGGACTTTTAACCACCTTTGTGTCCATAGCTTGATTCACCCCAAGGACTTTTAAACACCTTGGCCCCAAGGACTTTTAAACACCTTGGCCCCATGGGCTTTTAAACACCATGGCCCCATGGACTTTTAAACACCATGGAAAGGATCACCTAAGGACTTTTAACCACCTTAGTGTCCACAACAAGAACCATCCAAGGAATTTTAACCACCTTGATGTTCTTAAGTAACAAGGCTCACTCAAGGACTTTTAACCACCTTAGTGACCTTAACCTTTTTAAAACATCACTTGCCAATAAACATCATTTTCATCAATTAATCCACTGTTTTAAAGCATTAAACCAAGCCATATTTATCATGCATTTAAAAGCATCAAACCACATTTAATCAATGTACAAAAACAAGGAACTCCTACCTAGAGTTTCCTTCAACATATGGCTTTCAACATCAGCAAATACCATGCTTTCAAAACAGTAATTAAAACATGCAATAAACCACTTTGCATCACAACAAAATCATGGCCACCACTAGAGAGTAATTCCGAAAACTTACACTTGAGCTTAGTAAAGTTGTTTAGACTTAAACTAAGCTCCCAAGACATTGTTTTCAAAGCCGAAAACCCAATTTTCGCAAACGCACTCACCGATTCCACTTTGCTTCAAGCCAAAGCACCAAATCAAGCTTCCGGATCAACAACTCTTGGATCCAAAGATGCCTCCCCTGTTTCAACACATCAAAGCAGAGGATTAATGCATCATCATGCATTAGTTGCTTCAATGAAAGCACCTAAACTCGCTGCTCTCATCCAACCTCCATTTTCGGCCACCAAACACAACCGAAAATGCATCCAAACCACTTCTAAACAAAGCCCAGCTATAAACCACATATCCTTTAACATCATATAACATCTAAAAACAACCTATTAACATCCTTATACCTCCAGCAACATCAGATCCACAAGATCACCTCAAAAACAACCTTGAATCACAAGCTAAACTTAGGAAACTCAACCTATCCGGGATTGCATTAATCAAAACTCAATTCCTTATCAATTTAGAGTTCATTTAACATCAAAAACACATCTCAAATCACAGATTAATCAGATCTAACGAAAATCATCAAAAATCACCAAATCTTGCATTGTAAGCCAAGATCCATTTCACCACTTAAAAACCTTTAATAAAACATCAATTAAGGATTGAAAACTTAGGAATTTCAGTAAAGAACTGATAGTTTAGAGGAGAAGGACGTTCTTACCTCCAAACTTGAGTTTCTCCTCTTTTTGGAATCAAAAACCTTGTTGAAACAAGTAGCAATTGGTGAGGTTTTGTAGATATGTTGATTAGGAATCAAAAGAGAGTTGAAAGGAGGGATTTAGGTGAGAAAATCAGAGCAAATTCTCTGGAGAGAATGTGTTTGGGTTGAGAGAAAATGAGAGAAAGAAAATTGAGAAAAGTTAGTTGCAAAAATATCCAAAATAGCCAAATGGCTTTCCCTCCACTTTTAATATCATTTAAAATCAGAATTTAGTCTCAAAATATCTTAGAAAAATCTGGAGAAACTCCCTTTGGGTAAATAGCTCCTTAAAGATTCAAAGTTTCAACCCTTTATAAAACAGTCACCAAACTTTCGAAAATTACATTTTGGTCACTAGCCAAAATGTCACACTTCCAAAACTCATTTTCCAAAATTGATTTCATAGTTCACCTAATTATATTAAAAGATGATTTTAGAACATTTTTCCATATTTTTAATGCAACCGGTCAACGCCCAAAACTCCTAAGCCCAAAACCGGGGCGTTACAACTCTTCCCCCCTTAAGAAATTTCGTCCTCGAAATTTACCTGAAGGAAAGAGATAAGGAAACTGCTTCAGCATGTCTTCCTTCCGCTCCCACGTGGCTTTCTCAACACCTCGATGCTTCCACAGCACCTTCACCAATTCAATGGTCTTGCCACGAAGAACCTTGCTATCCGAATCCAGAACCTTCACCGGTTCCTCATCATAGGTCAAATCCAGATTCAAAACCACTTCCTCCACAGGCATCACATGCGAAGGATCAGATCTATACTTCTGGAGCATAGAAACATGGAACACATCATGAATCTTCTCCAACTCTTGAGGTAACCTCAACCGATACGCAACAGGACCCACACGCTCAACCACCTCATATGGTCCAATGTACCGAGGGCTCAACTTACCCTTCCGGCCAAACCTCATCACCTTCTTCCAAGGCGAAACCTTCAAGAACACAAGGTCACCCACCGCATACTCTATCTCCTTACGCTTCAAATCCGCGTAAGACTTTTGCCGATCAGAGGCAGCCTTCAACCGCTCACAAATGAGCTTCACCTTCTCGGTGGTCCCTTTCAACAAAGCCGGCATCGAAACCAACTTTTGACCAGTTTCAGCCCAACAAAGAGGAGTCCTACACTTCCTCCCATACAAAGCCTCATAAGGTGCCATCTGTATACTCGCCTGATAACTGTTGTTATAAGCGAACTCAACCAAAGGCAGATGCTTCTCCCAAGAACCTTGGAACTCAATCACGCAACACCTCAACATATCCTCCAAAATCTGGATAACCCGCTCAGACTGACCATCCGACTGAGGATGATAGGATGTACTGAAATGCAACCTTGTACCCAGAGCTTGATGCAAACTCTGCCAGAAACGCGATGTGAACCTCGGATCCCTATCCGACACAATCGACTTAGGCACACCATGCAGCCTCACAATCTCAGCAATGTACAGCTCTGCCAGCCTATCCAAAGAAAACGTAGTATGCACAGGCAAGAAATGCGCACACTTCGTCAGGCGATCCACAATCACCCAAACAAAATTCTTCTTTGATGGAGACAAAGGTAAACCAGATACAAAATCCATGGTAACCCTCTCCCACTTCCATTCAGGGATTTTCAACGGTTGCAACAAACCAGAAGGAACCTGATGTTCAGCCTTAACTCGCTGACACACCAAACACTTGCTCACAAACTCTGCAACATCCTTCTTCAAACCCACCCAATAGTACTCATCACGAAGATCACGATACATCTTAGTACTACCAGGGTGCATATCAAAAGGACTACTATGACCTTCAGTCAGAATAGCACGCCTCAACTCCGCATCAGCAGGCACTACTATCCGACTACCAAAACACAACACACCATCCTCATTAAAGCAGAAATCCGAAGGTCTACCCTCCGCGATATCCTGAACATGAGACACCAAGGAATCATCCAGCAACTGCTTTTCCTTGATCAACTGAACCAACGATGGTTTCACTTGCAACTCAGCAACAAGACCACCATCTCGCGATATGCTCAAGCTAGCAAACATAGCCCTCAGCTCAACAGCTACCTTCCTACTCAAGGCATCCGCAACAACATTAGCTTTACCAAGATGATACTCAATGGTCAGATCATAATCCTTGAGCAACTCCAACCAACGCCGCTGTCTAAGATTCAATTCCTTCTGAGACATCAGATACCTCAAACTCTTGTGATCCGTGTACACAGTACACTTCTCACCATACAGATAATGTCTCAAGATCTTCAGAGCAAAAACCACTGCAACCAGCTCAATGTCATGCGTAGGATAGTTGCGCTCATGCACTTTCAACTGCCGCGACGCATAAGCCACAACCTTACCCTCTTGCATCAGCACACATCCCAAACCAACATAGGATGCATCACTATAGACCACAAACTCTTTCCCTGATTCAGGCTGAACCAAGATAGGAGCTTGCGTCAAAGCCGCCTTAAGCTTCTCAAAAGCCTGCTGTCTCGCTTCTGTCCACTCATACTTAACATCCTTTTGCAACAGCTTCGTCAAAGGAGCAACAATCTTGGAAAAACCATCCACAAACCTTCGGTAGTATCCCGCCAAACCAAGGAAACTACGAACCTCATAAACAGACTTAGGAACTTTCCAATTCATCACCGCTTCAATCTTCTGAGGATCAACACGAATCCCCTCAGCTGAGACCACATGCCCAAGAAACACCACCTCCTTAAGCTAGAACTCACATTTGCTTAGCTTAGCATAAAGCTGATTCTCCAACAAGGCTTGCAGCACAATCCTCAAATGCTCTTCGTGCTCCTCCTCAGTACGCGAGTACACGAGGATATCATCAATGAACACCACAACGAACTTGTCCAGGTATTCATGAAACACACGATTCATCATGTCCATGAAAGCAGCAGGAGCATTTGTCAAACCAAACGGCATCACAAGGAACTCATAATGCCCATACCTTGTCCTGAAAGCTATCTTAGGCACATCCACATCCTTCACCTTCAACTGATAATACCCTGACCTCAAGTCAATCTTAGAGAACACTGCAACTCCCCAAAATTGATCAAACAGATCATCAATCCTCGGCAAAGGATACCGATTCTTGATAGTCAACTTGTTCAGCTGACGGTAATCAATGCACATCCTCATAGTGCCATCTTTCTTCTTCACAAACAAGACTGGTGCACCCCAAGGTGACACACTCGGCCGGATGAAACCACGATCAAGCAGCTCTTGCAACTGCGTCTTCAGCTCCTTCAGCTCCTTAGGTGCCATTCTATAGGGAGTAATGGACACAGGAGTTGTATTCTCATACAGCTCAATTCTAAACTCCACCTCGCGATTAGGAGGTAAACCAGGCAACTCCTCAGGAAAAACACCAGGAAACTCCTTCACAACCCTAATATCTTGCACTCTCAACTCCTTAGAGTTAGGATTCATCACAAAAGCTAGATAAGCTTCGCAACCCTGCCTCAGCATCCTACTCGCCTCCAAGGTAGACACCACATTGGCAAGAAACTTCACATTCTCACCAACCACAACAACTTCATAATCATCCGCAAGCTTAAGCGAAACCCGCTTATTTTCACAATCTACCACAGCTCGATGCTCAGCAAGCCAATCCATACCAAGGATCACATCAAAACCATAGAAGGGCAACTCCATAAGATCAACATGAAAGATATGTTCTTGAACAACCAAGGGACACCTTCTATAAAGCTTTCGAGTCACAACAGTTTCACCAAAAGAACTAGTGACACGAACACCAACATCCAAAGACTCAACAGGCAAACCAAGCAATTCAGCATGCTCACGCAAAATGTATGAATGCGTAGATCCAGAATCAATCAAAGATAGCAATGACAAGGACTGCAAAGTAAAGGTACTTGCAATCACATCTGCATCATTCCTTCCCTCGCGCTGAGCATACACCCTAGCTTGGCCTCCACCTTCAGGCTGAATAGCCACAACATGGGCTACTCCACGACCACCTTCCTCTCTCCTCTGGAAATTACCACGGCCGCGCCCACGACCTCTCTGCGGTGCAGCAACAACAGGAGCATGCTCTTGGCCACCAGCCAACCTCGGACAATCTCGCCTCAAATGGTCTATAGAACCACAATTCCAACATCCATTACCAGCTGCCGCAACAGGAGCTTGCACCTCCCTCACAGCACGAGGACAGTCACGCTTCATGTGTCCACGCGAACCACAGATCCAACAAGCACTCGGATCAGCTCTAGCATTACCTCCTCTAGCAGGTGCACCACCACCTCTCTTGGCTGAGGACTGATACTTCTGATCTCGTCCCCTCTTGTTCCGTCCACCTCCGGAACTAAACTCAGCAGCTCTCTTGCCAGAACTTGCTCCAGCACCTTTCGCAGATAAACCCAAGTTCATCTCTATGTCCTTGGCTCGGCCCACCAACACATCAAAATCATCATATTCAGTGGCCAGCACATACATCTTTACATCCGTCACAAGACCATAACGGAACCTCTCGCACCTTGCTCGCTCATCAGGTATCAGCTCCGGTGCATACTGACTGAGTCGCACAAACTGCACTTCATACTCAGCCACACTCACGCTCCCTTGGGTAAGAGACATGAATTCACGCTTCTTCTCATCAAGATATCTCACTCCTAGATATCTCCTCTTGAACACATTCTGGAAGAATGTCCAAGTAACATCAGCTTCAGCCATCCCAGCTATGGTGGTCGTCCACCACGTATACGCATCGTCCTGCAGCAAGGACACAACACATCCCAGCTTTTGCACATCCGTGCAGCTCATCTGACCCAAGATACGCTTGGTACTCTCTAGCCAAGCTTCAGAACTCTCAGCCGACATACCCCTGAACTCAGTCCCACCAAGACTGCGCAGACGCTCCAAAGGTAGTCTAACTCCAGCATCTCCCTGATGCCCAGCTCCTTGAGCTCCAGCTACTGCTGCTCGAAAAGCACCCGCAATAGCTTGTACCAACATAGACATATCAGGCATAGCTTGCCCCTGACCAACCTCTGGTCCAGCAGCTCCAGCACCAGCTGCAGCTTCAGCTCTCTCACCTCCAGCACCACCACCAGGCGGAGGAGGGGGTAACACCGCACTACCCGTGTTCTCTTCATTCTCGTTCTCATTGGGAGCCGTAGCTCGCACACTACCTCGTAACTCTCTACGTGGTGCCATACTTTTACCATGCAATCACAATGCAAATAAAACAAGTCAGGCCCAGCAAGGTAAGCAATCCAAGTATTCAAGCTCAATTTCATTCAAAATCAACATCATTTCATTAGCTTTTGTTTGGCAATGGGTACCCTCAACATGCAACATCACAACATACAACTCAATTGCATCCAAATCACAAACCACTAAACATGCTTTCATACAACAAGCATACAAGCCAAACATACTTCAATCATGCATACATTCATTCCCAATTACTCGAGAACTCAGCTCTGATACCACCAAATGTAACCTCCTTAACCCGGCCTAGACGGTTGACCCGAATTAAGAAAGTCACACGGGGAAAACCAAAGTCAACCCGAAAGTCAACCTTGATTAACGACCCTTTTTTTTCTTTTTAATCTTGTCTAGATGCACCTTAGTCCTAATTGTGATCACACAAACATCATACACAAAGATCACAAACATCAGAGATCAAACAGGGACCCGTTCCGAAACGGTGCACACTGTTCCGAAACGCCCTGCACAGATTGCAGCAAAATGCATTCTAAAACATGCAATTGATCATTCAAACATGCTCCAAATGCTACCAAACTTTACCAGCATGCAATTCAACATATATAAGACTTATAAGCATCATCAAATCATCAAAATAACATCATATGCAAAAAGCCCCAATTCTATAGGCATGCTTCCTACACAAGCTAGCTATTCAAGCACAAACTTCCAAAACAAGCATGTAATGATCCAATACAAAAACCAGCATTCTTATCATCATTCAACATACTTAGGGAGTTCCAAACACCTCCCAAAACATACACATTGGTTCCCACCAGCATTCTTATCAGCAAATACCATGCTAAACCATGCTTTCAAAACAGTAATTAAAACATGCAATAAACCACTTTGCATCACAACAAAATCATGGCCACCACTAGAGAGTAATTCCGAAAACTTACACTTGAGCTTAGTAAAGTTGTTTAGACTTAAACTAAGCTCCCAAGACATTGTTTTCAAAGCCGAAAACCCAATTTTCGCAAACGCACTCACCGATTCCACTTTGCTTCAAGCCAAAGCACCAAATCAAGCTTCCGGATCAACAACTCTTGGATCCAAAGATGCCTCCCCTGTTTCAACACATCAAAGCAGAGGATTAATGCATCATCATGCATTAGTTGCTTCAATGAAAGCACCTAAACTCGCTGCTCTCATCCAACCTCCATTTTCGGCCACCAAACACAACCGAAAATGCATCCAAACCACTTCTAAACAAAGCCCAGCCATAAACCACATATCCTTTAACATCATATAACATCTAAAAACAACCTATTAACATCCTTATACCTCCAGCAACATCAGATCCACAAGATCACCTCAAAAACAACCTTGAATCACAAGCTAAACTTAGGAAACTCAACCTATCCGGGATTGCATTAATCAAAACTCAATTCCTTATCAATTTAGAGTTCATTTAACATCAAAAACACATCTCAAATCACAGATTAATCAGATCTAACGAAAATCATCAAAAATCACCAAATCTTGCATTGTAAGCCAAGATCCATTTCACCACTTAAAAACCTTTAATAAAACATCAATTAAGGATTGAAAACTTAGGAATTTCAGTAAAGAACTGATAGTTTAGAGGAGAAGGACGTTCTTACCTCCAAACTTGAGTTTCTCCTCTTTTTGGAATCAAAAACCTTGTTGAAACAAGTAGCAATTGGTGAGGTTTTGTAGATATGTTGATTAGGAATCAAAAGAGAGTTGAAAGGAGGGATTTAGGTGAGAAAATCAGAGCAAATTCTCTGGAGAGAATGTGTTTGGGTTGAGAGAAAATGAGAGAAAGAAAATTGAGAAAAGTTAGTTGCAAAAATATCCAAAATAGCCAAATGGCTTTCCCTCCACTTTTAATATCATTTAAAATCAGAATTTAGTCTCAAAATATCTTAGAAAAATCTGGAGAAACTCCCTTTGGGTAAATAGCTCCTTAAAGATTCAAAGTTTCAACCCTTTATAAAACAGTCACCAAACTTTCGAAAATTACATTTTGGTCACTAGCCAAAATGTCACACTTCCAAAACTCATTTTCCAAAATTTATTTCACAGTTCACCTAATTATATTAAAAGATGATTTTAGAACATTTTTCCATATTTTTAATGCAACCCGAACTAGGCTTTCCTAATTTCACCTTTTTAGATTCGAACAGCACTTTGACCAACCGGTCAACGCCCAAAACTCCTAAGCCAAAAACCGGGGCGTTACACGCTGAGCGTAAACTCTGGCTTGGCCTCCGCCCTCTGGTTGGACAACAACTACATGTGCTATGTTCCTCTGGCCATCATTTCTCGGTTGGAAGTTACCTCTACCGCTCCCACGGCCTCTCTGGAAGTCATTGGCTCTAGCAGGAGCCTGAGCCTGAACCAGTGCCTGCCCTACCTGATGTGGACAGTCACGCCTAATATGATCCCTAGCTCCACAGTTCCAACACGAGTGAAAGTTCCCCCAACACTCACTGGTGTGATTCCTCCCGCAATGAGCACACTCGGGCAAACGCCAACTAGCCCTCTAGCCCTGATGGCCCCTACCGTGGTTACCACCACCACGTCTATGGTCATAGTGATGCCTGTTGTCTTGATGCCTCTTGGCATCACCTCTATCAAAGTCGCTAGATCTCTTCCCGCAACTAGAACCACCAGATCGATTGGTCAAGCCCAAATCGTGCTCTATGTCCTTGGCCCTAGCGATTAAGACATCAAAATTAGTGTAGTCAGCAGCTAAAGTGTACCTCTTGATCTCTTCACTCAACCCGTAGCGGAAACGGTTACAATGTTCCCCCTCAGTAGGAACAAGCTCAGATGCATACTGACTCAGCCTGACAAATCGGATCTCATAGTCCGTCACTGTCATATTCCACTGAAGCAAAGCCATAAATTCCCTCTTCTTCTCATCGAGATAACGGGGACCCAAATATTTTTTACGGAAAGCTAACTCGAAAAACTCCCAAGTGATCTCAGCCTCTGCCATACCCATAGTGATGGTGACCCACCAAGTGTAGGCATCACCCTGAAGCAAAGATACAACACACCCTAGCTTGCGTTCCCTGGTACATCCCATATGTGCCAGAATACGAACGGTCTTCTCAAACCAAGTCTTGGACCTCTCGGGTGCCAACCCTCTGAACTATTCACCTCCCAAACTATAGAGCCTCTCTAATGGTAAACAAGTACCCTCTCCCTGGGGTTGTGCCACTACCTGACTCCCAGCCACTACAGCCTGAAAAGCCCCGGCTATCGCCTGAACTAGAGGAGCTAAATCTATCACGACCGGTCCTTGGCCAACTTGAGGTTCTGAGCCCTCGGCTCTCGCCTCGCCTCCCTCTTGACGAGGAGGAGAAGGAGGAGGTGGAGGAGCCTGCGCCTCAACAACTAGCTCAACTCCCGGAGCTGGTGCCCGTGGTTCTGGTTGAACCATCCTAGGCCTCCCTCTTGGTCTCATTTCACAACTAGCAAGATAACAACTACAACAAACAAACATATAAGGATTAAGTTAGCAAAGGCAAGGGTCCAATCGTGCTCAAGTATCTTCCTTTACAAAACTTTTTCAAATTAAGTAATAGTAGCAATGGAAACTCGACACTAAACCCAGATACAACAATCATGCTTCCAAATACAATATGAACGAACAAACAACAAGCATACATGAAAAACATTCACCGAGACATAACAATTACTTAACACTTCAAACTTACCTCACTTACCTACCCGAGGTATCGGTAACCTCAGGCTTTGATACCAACAAATGTAACCCCCTCGTCCCGGTCTAGTCGACTAACCGGTTCGAGTAGGCTACACGGGGAAAACCGATGTGAAACCCGTTAAGGTCCCACTTCGGTTAGCAACCCTAGAAAATTTCTTTTAATTATATCTTGTCTAAAGGCATATTTATTTCCTATGTGATCACGACAGCGAAAATACCACGAAATAAAAGCAACCAATCCAAAACAACACTTTAAACGGCCCATTTTAAACTTACACAGCAAGCCGTATCGATACACCAGACAAGGGTATCGATACGCCTTGACCAAGTCAACTGCCTCTAGTCAACCTAGGGAGACCGTATCGATACGACCCTTGGGCGTATCGATACACCCTCCTCGGTCAACATCTTGCGGTCAACGATACAAAACCGTACCGATACGCCAAAATCTCGTCTAAAACTCAGATTTCCAGTGAGGTTTTGGCGTATCGATACACCCCCGTGTATCGGTACGCTAAGCCAAATCTGAGTCCCAAGCTTAAAAGCCAAGGAGGCACATGTTTTCACTCACAAGGTTTACATGCTCACTAAAACAACATATAGCATCCAAAGGCGTAACCTTAAATCTCAAGCATTTGACCAAAACATAACACGGTTACAAATCCAAAGCATAGCATAAACAACATTCAACATTTATGAGTCATGCAACGCTCATACAATCACATAGCAGCCCCATTGCTAAACCACTACTTTATTGACTAAACCATACTTGAGCAACTACAAAAGCTTGGAATGCCCTCAAGACCCATTTTGGGATTTTTGACAAAATCCCTCAATTTCAAGATATAAGGTGTATTAAGGTTAACTCAAAACTCAACTAGACAAACAAAAAACAAGTCAAGAACCCATTAAAGTTTCATGCTTTCTTCGAATCTTGAAAACTTAAAAAACTAAAAGATTATGCTTTTTGAAATCTAAAACCATGGAAATGATTGGGATGAAAAGAAGAATTCAAAAACGAAGTTACCTTGCGAAAATCACTTGAAATGGTGAAGCACCTTGATGGAATAGTGATTTAGGAGGGTTTTGGGTTTTTCACGTGAGATTGGAATGAAGAAGAAGATGACCCTTCTTTTTTTTTGTTTCAAAAAGCTTATTTTCCTTTATTTTGACATATTTACAAAATTTCCATTACTAGGATTTAGTCTTATTTAAACTAAAACCAAGGTCTAATTAAATTAAACCGAATCTGCGACTCAAACCCAACTCACACACTCAACTCCCGACCCCAAAACACGGGTGTTACAGCAACTGAATAGGCAAACACCTAAAAACGACACAAATATCTCTGATGAATGGATGATAGCGAGGTAGATGTTGTCCTCGGCCGCCCTCATAATCGCAATTGATAGGCAAACACCTACAAACGGCACAAATCTCTCCGATGAATGGAAGATTGCGAGATAGATGTTTTTGAAGGATAATTTGTCCTCGACACCCTATTAGACGCGATTATCTAAGCAAACAACCTTAAGCGGCTCTAACCTACCCTCCTAGACGCAATTACCTAGGCAAGCAAGAGTGTGAAGATATCTCCCCCACAAGAACTTGAAGAACTTATGTTGAAGAAGAATTTTGATACGAAAAATAGCAAGGCGAATCCATCAACCTTGAAAATAAAATGGCCCATATCCAAAGGTTTTTGTAACTTAAAAATTCATGATGTTGTGTTTTATTAATGAAGCAAATACTCCTTTAATTAGGCTACAAATAAAGAGTTCATCTTGAACTAGGAAAAGTAAAGATAATAATAAAATAAATAAACATATTTTTATCTAATCTAAAAAAACTTATAAATAAATAACAAATCTAATCATCAATGATCTAAATAGCTTCATAAAGAATACTAGATTGAGTTTAAGTACAAAGAATCAATAAAATTATTCAAAATTGTAATAAATGACAATTTCTATAATAAATTTGTATAGAGATTTCTTCTCGCATAGTCTTCACTAAAACAAACATAACTTGAGCTCTCAACGTTGGATTGATGCGTTTCAAGATCTGTTGGAAAGCTAAGAGATAGAATAACATATTTGAAGAGACATGTTGACCCTGAAGTGCCCAGATCCCATCCAAAAACTTGATGCAAGTCGCCTGAAATTCCAGACTTTGAAACATCTTTAGATTTTTGGCTAAAATGCATCGTTTTAGCCCTCCCATGCATGTATCACATGCTTAATGCAAATCATAAACATAAACATGTAACCAGAGATGATGATATGGCAATATAACATACATCACTACCATTAGTTTCCTAAAACATGATTAAACAAAAAGTACATCATAATCTCACAAAGCAAACATATGCACCATACCACAAACCTATAGAGAGGCCCTATGTCACACGACCTTGGGAACATATACTTATACTCGAAATTTCTCCTCGAGTATCTTCAAATGAGGCTCGATGTCACACAGTCTCAGGATCGTACATTTGGTGTCTCATATCATAGTGTTACAACATGCTCTCTAGTATCCGGATCCCAACAACCAAGGGTGACTCGACCAAGCAAGTATCCACACGGCACACAACATCATCACAATTACCAAGATCTCTATGGTTACTATCATTAACAAGTCACCCATCAAAGTTATCGAGTTGTTACAGATTATGCTCTTATATAAGAATGAAATCTTAGTTTCATATTTTTACAAGTCATTTTGTCTCATTAGAACTAGCAATTTTCAGCCCTTCAATCTCAAAGCGAACATTTTTGGATAGATTCCCGAGTCGGTATTAATACTCGATTTTGAGTTTTGTTGCGACACCCCGAGTACCGGTACTCTCCCTTCGCATTTTGATATGTCGGCACCATAAAGGAGTGGTTGATAGCCACTAAGTACTGGTACTCGAGCACGGGTATCGGTACGATTTTCTCCATACCGATATGCCCATGTCATGACCATTTTTGAATTGAGTGTAAAACAGCATGACGATTATATTTGAAATTTGAAATTTTACCTTTTAATTCATTTAATCTTGAAAAATTAGGGTTTTCCTTTTTAAAAATGACATTTTTAATTTAAAATGAAATTTATCCCATTTATTTAATTTTGAAAACATTTGGAGTCGCCACCGATCACTTTGGTAGACAAGACACCATAAAAACAACCAGATATTCTTAAAATGTGGGTTCAGGTGTCGCTTACATGTGGGGAAGAGTTAACACCCTCACAAACTCCCGTTATCGGCACCTTTTAATTTATGTGGCATTTTGGCATTTAAGAATGATAATTTGAATTTAATTTATCCATTAATTATTAATTGAAGTTTAAGTCCAAATGAAGATATTCTTTTTATAAGGAAATACATTTTAAAATCGAATATGAGATTAAAAGCGCCCTGTTAAGAAGCACCTCCATTCATATGTATTTCCAACATAAGAGGTTTTTAATGCATGATTTTTTATCGTCTAGTTCATTTCAAGTACTAAACTTAATTAGGCTCTATTTAGTTAAATTAATTAAACTATGAATATTATTAACTTTAAGGGCCATTATGAAACATTACCAATTTCTTGAATACCATCTAAGAACACTTAAATTCCATATAATATTTTCTAATTAAAATTGTCATTCTAATTAATTAAAGTATTAACATAATTAAGGTTCTATTTAAATTAACCATGTGATTTATTTAATTCTAGGTTGTAATGGATATTAAATATACCTCATCAAGGCCAATTTTGTGATAACATCACATTGCAAGCAAATGGAACACCATCCAAATTTGAACCACAAGGTTTTTATTTAATATACATTAATTTGCTACAATATCCTTTTTCTTATTTAATTATTTAAACTTAAACTAAAGAACTTAAAAGGCTAGTGGCTCTAGTTATTAACACTAACTAGGTGACCAAATTGTCTAAACAGGAAAACTATGTGTTCAATTTAGAAATCATGCAACATTCATATAATTTAAAGTAATTAAAATTAAATAAACAAATAAAGGACTAAATTGCAAAGAAATTAAAACTAGAACTTGATTTTATTTACATAGAGGACCAAATTTAAATGATTAACAAACTCGAAGCCCAAGCCATGAAAATTGAAAAGAAGGGCGCGGATCCTCCTTGCACGATCCGACTCGGCCTCTCGGGTCATCCAACCCGACACCAAAATGGTGGCATTTGGGTCTGAGTATTAAAACCCATGAACCGTGCTAACTCGGTCATAATCCCACTTCACACTCTCTCCTATCCTAAATGCTTTGCCCTCTTTCCTCAAACACTATGTTGCCCAGAAAAACTCGTCAAAATGGATTTAAACCAAAGGTTTTAGTTTGAATGTTCATCTGAGTTCATAAGAACCCGATGAACTTCAAACATTCTGGCCAAACTCCACCATAGCCACCACCGTTAGATCTTTATTTGCCGCTCATCGGCCGTCATTCAATGTTCATCGATCACCGCTTTTCTCCGGCTAACCGCCAGCTGAAACCCTTAAAAATTTTCTAAAATTTGAATTTTTGATCTTAAACCCTAGATCTAGCCCTGGCTCGATAGAGCCTCCCTTCTTCGACCACCTAAAGACAATCTACCCATCCTGGCACTCATTTTCAACTCCACCAGATCAATAAAAACACTCACTGAAATCATTTCGGCCACCACAAGATAAAATCGCCCTTTGCTTTTCTTTATATATCCACTTTTGTTTTCCATTTATTTCGAATACCCTAGGACTATTTGGTTTATGTTTTTTGTAGGGAATAGAAGAATGAAGGGATTTTACCTTTTAGCGATGACACTAACGACACTCTAATTTTCAAATTCGGCAACGCTTCGTGATTTAGTCATCCTTTCTCATTCTCCGGTAATCATATGCTTTTCGGCGACCATTCGACTCTACAGGCGGTTCTTTAATTCTCGGCAGTTCAACTACCATGCCGACTCAGCTCCTGAGATAATATTCTCTCTCTTTTTTATTATTATTATTATTATTATTATTATTATTATTGGTAGGTACTATCCTCTCTCTTCATTATTAATAGTGATATTTAATGGTTGACACAAATTTCCTCTCTGTTATTTATAGTGGGTGGATTTTGACATCACTGATGACATCACAAGGTTGCCGTCAGCGGAGAAGAAAATCATGATCCCTGTAAAACCATTTTGGGCCAATGGCTAGGCGACACATGCCCTTTTAGACTGATATTTGGGCAGGAAACTTGTTTTTTCAGATAACATTGTGTTTGTATGGTCAAGTGAGCTATAAATTGGAATTTCGGCTTGTAATGGGCTATGAGTTTTTGTAATTGTAAAGTGGACTTTGAAATGTATTTTAAATTTTTATTTGAGACTTATTTAATTATTATTTATGACTTTATTTATATCGAATTACTAATATTATTTTATTCCAGACAAAATACAAGTATTACATTAATCTACATTTGTCACGCGTCCAACAAAAGTGGATCAATGATATCAAATTATCCACAGATCAATGATATCAAATTATCCAAGGAATAATTTTAGGGAGCAAATTTCTAGAACTACACCACGTCGCTACACACTATTAATATTACATATTGTCAATCACCATTGATTTTTTTATTGATTTTTAAATAAATGTTAAAAGTTTTATAAATTCAACATGTAATTAATTTTATATTTTTCTTAATATACTTTTACTCTTTAATTTTAAATATTATAAACTATTACCTATCTCAGAAACCTTAAACCTCCTAAACCGACTTAATGAAAGGAAATTTTGATTTAATTTGCTTCAAGTAAAACAAAAAAGGAAACACAAGTATTAAATTATTAAGGTTAAATGAAAAATAAGTACTTAAACTATATCTCTTTTAAACTTTAGGTTCTTAAAGTTTCAACCGTTATAATTTTAGGCGACTGATAGTTAAATGCCGTTAAAAAACCGTTAACCAATAAAAATTCGACACATGTTATGTTTTAATTTTTAATTTTATGTTTTTAATAATTTAAAATTTGGGTAAACTACATAAATGGTCACCGAACTTTTAGGACGGATTCATTTTGGCCATCGTACTTTTAAAATATTCGATAATGTCGCCCAACTTTCAGTTCTATTTCGGTATGGTCCCTTTCGTTACTTTCTGTTAGAAGTTGACGATAGTTTTTGTTTTTCCTCAATAAAAAATGGGTAAACTAAACCAATCATCACTCATGTAACACCCGGGTTTAGGGGTCGGGTGAAAATAATATTTTAATTTTATTTTGGGTTCGGTTTTGCAAATTAAATAATAAAATATTTTATGGGCCTCGGGATTTCAAATGTTTAAGGCTATGTTGGGCCTATCTCTTAACTCCAAATCAATGGGCTTTAAGAGATGTGGGTTTGACATTTCATTAATGACATTTTGGTCAATTGCAAAATGAATGAGAAATAAGATGACAAAAGGGGGTTTTATTTGAAAGAAAAAAATGTTCATCTTCTTCATACCACCATTGTTGAAAACCTAAAACCCCTCCTACCCCCCAAAACACTATTTCATCAAATCCCTTCATCAATTCAAAGGCTTTCTTTGAGGTAATTATAATTTTGAATTCTCCTCATGATTTCCAACATTTTCATAGCTTTAGTTTTCATTGAAATCATCTTTTTGAGTTTTTGAACTTTTCAAGTTTGAATAAAAGCATGGAACTTTAATAGCTTTTTGGGTTGTTTTGATTAATAGAGTTGAGTTTTGGTCTAACCTTGCCCAATGGAACATTATATCTCATTTTGGTTGGGTTTTACAAAGATTTCCGAAATGGGTTTTAGGGGTGTATTTAAAGTGTCAAAAATTTGTGTTTTTGGAATGGTTTTGTGAGAAATTGTTGGGTTGATGTTATAGCAACATTGGGTGGGTGTTTTTAGATGTTTTGGGATGATTTTTGAGAGGTTATAATGTTAGTTTGATGGGATTCCCGAAGCTACTGCTGTAGGTGGTTTTTAGGAGTGAAAATTAAGAGTTTTTGAAGTGTTTGTGTGGGGAAATGAAGGGCTGATGGTTGTACAACATTATGAGGGTGTTTTGGACATGTTTTGGAGTGTTTTAAGTGTTAAAATTAGGAGGTAATGACTGGGTTTTGCTGGAGTACGAAAATGGAATTATTTGGGAGGATTTCGGCTTTGAATTGTTGAGAAACGTTAGAGAATTGAGAACTGATGTGTAACAGTAAATTTGTGGTTGATTAAGAGGTTAATACATTGCTTTTGATTGATTAGAGACATCAGATTTGGCATTGGGAGGTTCGGGCACGATTCCGGAAGTTGTGGAGACTTGAGTTGGCTTTGCTTGGAATGCTTAAGGAAGTAAGGTGAGTGGTTAATGTTTTAAATTGATTTCAAAGGTTGGTTCTAGCATGTGGAGGTGAAAATGTTTTCAAGTAATGTTTTGGTTCAAAGATGGTTTGAAAGAATTTAGAGTTGGCTTGAAAAGTTGAATTAAACTCAAGGGTAAGTTGTTGTGAATTGCCTCTTTAATTTCCCTTTTTCCATTTGTTTTCATTACTTGTGGTGATGTTTTGTCAAGCATGAAACTTAAATAATTGGGGAGAATTATGATTGCTTAATATTATATCGTTGATCATGTATGATGGTATTAATGATGTCGTTGATATGCCTTGTAAGGTGTGAGTAAATTGGTGCAAGTTGTGCACGAAAATGGTGTGTAAGACCATTTGTGTTTTGGTAAGATTTCAAGTAGTAAGTGATGCCCAATTGTGGATTTTGTTTCATCTTGATTTGGTTGTCATGATATAGTGAGTACATGTCGTATGGTAGTGTTTGTGCATCGTGTTGCATGGTTGGTGTCGAACCTCACGTGATGGTTGTCGTTGCTCCGGTGATGTGTAGTCCCGCCAGTAGCGAATGGTATAAGACTCCGGTGATGTGTAGTCCCACCGGTAGTGACTAGTAGAAGAGTACTTTGATGTGTAGTCCCATTGGAAAACTACTAGTCGAAACGGTGATGTGTAGTCCCACCGTGTGTGTTTGGTTATGCTTGTGCATACCATGTGTTGTTCATGTGTATCTCACTATATCATTCTCTTTTATGTTTTGCCTTAATCTAAGATCATACCTTTATGCATACTATGAGGTGTAATGCTATGATAAATGCCTATGTTGTTGACCCTTGGTTGAACTCGTATGTTAGTAGAAGGATTAGGTAGTTGGATGATTTGTATGCGTTGACTTTTACTTTTAAAGAAAGCTTTGAACCCTGCATTGTCGTAGTTATGTTTTAGAGCTCCGCTCACTAAGCTTTATGCTTACGCTCTCCTTTTTCCGACAATGCAGATCTTTAGCTTGGAGTTAGCAAGGAGCAAGATAAGGGCGTCCAAGCGTGTGGTGGTTTGCTCAAGTATGATTTAACTAAATAATGTAATAGTCTAGCAATGGGAAATGCTACGTGTCTTAGGAGCTTGTATCTAGACTCCTATGTGTTGGCTTATTGTTGTTAATGCCTAATGCGATGTTTGAATTAATTATGGATTGTATGCATGTAATACCTTGATGATTGTTGGTGTGTATGATGGCATGCTTTAGGGTGTTTAGGTTGTCTTATGTATGTTTGCAAACCTCTTGTGTTTGACTTGTGCTTTTAAGACCATTTGAGCCTTCATGTATGCTTATTATTGCCTATATTGCTCATTGAATTGAATGCTATGTATGAAAGCTTAAATCTATGTTGAATGACACCCATGGCTTATTTATGTGTGCTTGCATGTTGGTATACGCTTAGGTGAGTCGGAAAATGCATGAAGAGTCGTGTTGGGGCCGTTTTAGTTGAGTTTGAGGAGTTGCAGTGCAGGGGGTATCGATACCCCTGGTTAGGGTATCGATACTCTTTGCCCAAATGCCCCAGATTTTGCCTAGGGTATCGATACCCTTAGGGTATCGATACCCTCCAAAGTCTCTGTAATTTGAAAGTGGGAGTTAGATTGGAGCGTATCGATACGGTGTTCCCGAGTATCGATACGGTTCCATTCTGTTGACCAAGGAAGGTTGACCGAGGAAGAGGGTATCGATACCCCTGGTAAGGGTATCGATACGGTCTTCACATGTTGACTTCTTGGGTTGACCTAGAAAGGGGGTATCGATACCCCTGATTAGGGTATCGATACTGCCTGCCTTATAAGCTTAAAATTGCCTATTTTTGCATGGCTGTGTTTCGAATGCGTTTTTCCTTTGATCGTTTTCCGCTGTTGTGAATCACATAGGACCTAATATTCATCTAGGCAAGATTAATATAAAAAGAAAAAAAAATATAGGGTTGCTAACCGAGGGGGAACCTTAACGGGTTTCGCTTCGGTTTTCCCCGTGTAGCTCACTCGGACCGGTCATCCGGCCAGACCGGGACGAGGGGGTTACAACTCAACTTTCTTCTCAAACCTATTTGGTCACTAGAGTTTAACAACTTTCCATTTAATAACTTAACTTTCAATTGTTCATACTTTAGCCACTCTCAAATGACATGATTATACAAATAGAAAAATTCGATTAATCCTTAAAAAATTTGGGTAATGATTTTTTAGTTTTCTTATTAAATTTACCATATTAGATATTTTAATAAGCAAAGTAAAAAATTATTAATCGAATCAAATATTCTAATTTACCTGTCAATTAATTATCTGATTTAATTGATACAATATAATATAGAGAATTGAATAATATGAATTTAGCGATTAATCAAAATAATTTTTAAGGATTAATTGAACCCGATTTCGGTTCAAATTTTTAAAATAAATTATTTAGATTCAGTTAAGGTTCACAGTTTTAAGCAAAATTGATTAACCGATCTGATCTATTGTATACAATTTATAAATTTTATGCATTACAATATCTTATAGTCTAGTGATTTTGATACCTTTCTGTTTTTTTTTAAACAAGTTTTGGCTCTAGGTAAGATTAATAGGTGTGAACTTTCAAATTTTTTACTTTATAGTTGTTTTCACACTTTTATCACAACCGAAAAATTATTAAATTTACCATATTATCATATTTGATATTTTAATAAACAAAGAAAAAAATCATTTCTAGAATCAAATATTCAGTAAACTGATTAATTGATTATATGATTTAATTAGTACAATATAAGATTGATAATTAAATAATCTAAATTTACCAATTAACCAAAATATTTTTTAAGGATTAATCGAATTTTTCTATTTGTATAAACATGTCATTTGAGAGTGGCCAAAATATGAACGATTCGAAATTTAAGTTATTAAATTGAAAATTTGTAAACTCTATTGACCAAAATAGGAGTGAACAGAAAGTTGAGTGATGATTGTGTAGATAATTGGCATGTAAAATAACGATTAGATTGTAAATTGCATAAAGTTAGGAAATTATATTCCCATATATTTAGCCGCTAACATTTAGGAATTTAACAATAATATAGTTGCTGATTTTATGTAATTTTCCTTGATTAGTCTTCTTTTGTAACCTATAAATAGGTACTGCTTTATCAATAAAAGATATTAAGAAATACAGAGAAATAATATTTCTTCTTTGCACACACCACTTTTCTACATGGTATCATATTAGGTTTTAGATCCTAAAACTTGCGAGATGTATACATCTTCTGCAATCATTTCAGAAAATATTTCAGATGATGTATTTCAACCTTTCAAAAAATTCCAGCAGCCCACTGCTGTTGGCAATTTTCAGCCTTACAACAGATTTCAGCAGCCCATTGATGCTGATAATCTACAGCCACGTTCATCCTTTCAGCAAACCAATGTGACTTCTAAGACTCATGGAGGTAGTACAATTTTTACAAATTTGGCTGATAATAATTGTACATCATGGATCGTGGATTCAGGGGCATCAGATCACATGACAGGAGATGTGACGTTGTTTCAGAAGTTTCAGAAATTAAATTTTCTCTCTCACATAAAGACTGCGGATGGCTCTTTATCACCCACTGAAGGGAGTGGTTCAATTCGAGTTTATGAAAACATTGAATTATTGAATGTGTTATATGTGCCTAATTTAGCTTGCAATCTTCTCTCTGTCAGTAAAATCTCTACCGATTTCCGCTGCACTATTAAATTTTTTCCACATGTTTGTGAATTTCAGGCTATGGACTCGGGGAAGGTGATTGGAAGTGCTAGGTTGTGTGGTGGCATCTACATTCTTCAAGGCCAACCATCTCTACATAGACAAACCAACTCAAGTAGTTCTCAACCAAACTTTTTCCTAATCATGGTTCTAATTCTTCTCCAAATGTTTTATTATGGCATTACAGACTAGGACATCCTAATTTTCAGTACCTTGCCAAAATGTTTCCTCATTTATTTCAAAATACAAGTCCAAATTTTTTCACTTGTGAAATCTGTCCACTTGCTAAACACACAAAAAATTCATACCCTCTATCCAAATACAAATCCTCTCATCCCTTTTCCATTGTTCACATTCACATTTGGGGCCCTTCGAGAGTGAAAAACATAGATGGTTCTAGGTGGTTCATTACTTTTATAGATGATCACTCTAGACTCACTTGGACTTTCTTAATGAAAGAATAATCTGAAACTGAGAGTGTGTTTAGAAGATTTCAGAACCTGATTGAGACTCACTTTAAAACAAAAATTCAGATTTTTCACACTGATAATGGCAGTGAGTATTTCACTAGAACTCTAGGATCCTATTTTCAGGAGAAAGGAATTCTTCATATTAGCTCTTGTGTTGATTCTCCTCAAAAAATGGGGTTGCCGAGAGAAAAAATAGGCACCTTTTAGAGGTAGCAAGGTTATTATTATTTTCCACAAATGTTCCTAAATTCTTTTGGGGGGAAGCCATTCTTACAGCCACATACCTTATAAATAGGTTGCCTAGGAAACCCTTGCAATTTAAGGTACATCGATATGTTTTTCTTCATCATTTTTTCTAATTTTCAGCCATTTTCTTCCAATCTACCATTAAAAGTCTTCGAGTGTACCGTTTTTGTCCATATTTATCCTCATTCTCGGTCTAAACTTGATCCTCGAGCTCTTAAGTGCATTTTCTTAGGATATTCTTCCACTAAGAAGGGCTACAAGTGTTACTCACCTGTCACTAAAAGAACCTATACCACCATGGATGTTACTTTCTTGGAAAACTATCCTTTTTACTCAAAGGCTGAAATTCATGGGGAGAGTGTAAGAAAACCTCACCTTTTTGATGATTTTCAGTTTATTGATGATTTTCAGCCTTTTATAGCTCAACCTATCATGCCTATACCTTCTCCTTCAAGATCCATACTTCCTTCAGAACCTACAGTTCAACCCTTCATAACTATAACTTCTCTTTCAGAACCTATACCATCTTCAGAACCCACACAATCTCCAGTTCCTAGCTCACCACAAACTCCTCAAAAGACCCAACCTGAGCAATTTGAGAAGAGGGAACTTAGTGTCTATAAAAAGTGACAAAAGCCTATTAAAGAGACCAACATACAACCTGGAGACTGCCGAGAACTGGAACTCAGCCCTACAGCCTCAGAACACTTGGAAGGTATGGGGATTTCTCAAAATACAGCTCCTATTATTGATACTGTTGATTTGCCCATTGCTCAAAGGAAAGGTGTGAGAAAGTGCACTAACCATCCAATTCAAAGGTTTGTAGCATATGGAAACTAAATCATTCATTCAAGGCTTTTACTGCAAATGTTGACAGAATCTTTGTCCCTAAAACAATAGAGGAAGCTTTAGAAGATCCTCATTGGAAGAGGGCAGTTGATGAAGAGATTAGTGCACTTGAAGGTAATAAAACATGGACTCTTGTCGATTTACCACCAGGTAAAAAACTAGTAGGTTGTAAATGGGTTTTACAGTGAAGTACAATTCTGATGTTAGTGTGGAGAGATTTAAGGCTAGACTTGTGGCCAAAGGATTTGCACAATCCTATGAAATAGATTATGAAGAAACTTTTGCTCTTGTTGTAAAACTAAATTCAGTTAGAGTGTTGTTATCTTTGGCAGCAAACAAAGACTGGGAACTTCATCAACTGGACATTAAGAATGCATTCTTGAATAGGACTCTGGAAGAAGAGGTCTACATGAAAATTCCTCCAGGTATGAAACTACATCGTAATGATCAAAAGGTTTGTAAATTGGAAAAATCTTTATATGGATTAAAACAATCTCCAAGGGCCTGGTTTGATAAATTTACTAGAGTTATTCTTAAAAATGGCTACAAGCATTGTCAAATTGATCACACTTTGTTTGTAAAAACAACTCCATATCGAAAAAAGGCAATTCTAATTGTTTATGTAGACAATATTATCATTACATGAGATGATGTTTATGAGATAGAACAACTAAAGAAGATACTGGCCTTTGAATTCGAAACCAAGGATCTTGGAAATCTCAAATACTTCTTGGGAATGGAGGTAGCAAGATCCAAGATGGGCATTGTTATTAATCAGAGAAAATATGTTTTAAATTTACTTGAAAAAACTGGAATGATGGGTTGTAAGCCAGCAGAAACTCCTATGGAGATCAACTTGAAGTTAATGAAAGATGAGTTAGGAATTCCTGTTAACAAGGAACAATACCAAAGACTTGTGGGGAAATTAATTTATTTTTCACTTACACGACCATATATAGCATTTTCTGTCAGCATTGTAAGCAGTACATGTGTGACCCGAGAGAGGAGCACCTTGATGCAATCTACATAATTTTAAGGTATCTAAAAATGACTCTTGGTCATGGTTTGATTTTCAGAAAGGGCTTTCACCGGGGTTCAAATTCGAAGAGATATGTCAATATAGCTTCAATGGATCTAGTGGGACTGAGATTCTATGCCCAAGTTAGTCTCTTAAGAGTCAAGCTCTTTATTGATTCAAGTTGGGCTGGAGAGTTAACGGACCGAAGGTCAACTAGTGGATATTGCTCCTTTGTTTGGGGAAATTTGGTGACATGGAGAAGTAAAAAACAGTCAGTTGTGTCAAGAAGCAGTGCTGAGGATGAATATAAAGCTCTTGCTTTGGGAATTTGCGAGGGAATATGGCTTAAGAGACTTTTGGCAGAACTGGGACTTGATAGTTGCAGTCAATTCGAATTGCAAACTGATAGCCAATCAACTATTAGTATTGCTAAAAATCCAGTCCAACATGACAGGACAAAGCATGTGTAGATCGATAGACACTTCATTTCAGAAAAGGTCAACAATGGAGTGGTTAAACTTAACTTTGTCTCTACAAAGAAGCAGCTAGCCGATGTACTCACCAAGGCACTACCAAGAGTTACCTTTGACGAATTCATATCCAAGCTGGGACTCTACAATATATACTTACCAGCTTGAGGGGGAGTGTAGATAATTGGAATGTAAAATAAAGATTAGATTGTAAATTGCATAAAGTTAGGAAATTATATTCCCATATATTTAGCTGCTAACATTTAGGAATTTAGCAATAATATAGTTGATGATTTTATGTAATTTTCCTAGATTAGTCTTTTTTTGTAACCTATCAATAAATACTGCTTTATCAATAAAAGATATCAAGAAATACAGAGAAATAATCTTTCTTCTCTGCACATACCACTTTTCTACAGATTGATGTAGTTTATCCATTTTTTATTAAGGAAAAACGAAAACAAACGCCAGCTTCTAACGGAAGGTAATAGGAGGGACCATATTGAAAGCGAACTAAAAGTTAGGTGACTATATTGAAATCGAGCTAAAAGTTGGGTGACCTTATCGAATATTTTAAAACTACGGTGACCAAAATGAACACGCCCTAAAAGTTCGGTGACCATTTATGTAGTTTACCCTTAAATTTTTTTTAAAAAATCTTAAAATTTCTAAAATAGTAGTCAAATCCATAAATCCTCAAATCTTCACCATTTCCACCGCCAATCAACCCCACTCATCATCACTCATGTTTTATGGATGCTTATGTTTTTGTTGAGGGCATGTAAACCTTGATTGTGCATTGCTTAAGTGAATGTATGTTTCTTTTGGCTAAATGGTTTTGCTATGCATGCTTTTATGCAAGTTTCCTATCTAGATGCTTATCTTGTTGATTGATGCTTGGTCGAATAGCAAAATAGCTTTTTTTGTTCATCCATGATTGCCTAATGATGTTTGAGTGTTTATATGTTGTTCATTGAGTCGTTAAATGCTTTTAAAGTGGATTCCTTGTGCGTTTTGCAGCTAAAATGAGGTTTGCAGTGCATAGTGTATCGATACGCCCAAGGGCTGTATCGATACGGTCCTATGCTTTAAACCTCATTTTAAGCCTCGCGTACCGGTACACGGGGGGTGTATCGATACACCAAAAGCTCTCTGGAAATCTGAGAAATTGAAGAGTTTTTGGCATATCGGTACGGGTCCTAGGTGTATCGGTACGGTCTTCGTAGTTTGACCGTGAGAAGTTGACCGTTGAGGGTGTATTGATACGGTCTATCAATGTATCGATACGGTCTCCCTAGGTTGACTTTGGGTTGTTGACCAAGTTCAGGCGTATCGATACGGTCTTCTAGCGTATCGATACAACATGTTGTAAAGGCTAAAATGGGTTGTTTATTTGCTTGTTTCGTGTATTTTGTATCCGCGTGTCTTTTCCGCTGTGTGTCTTTTCACATAAGATATACTAAAGCATCTAGACAAGATAACGTTAAAAGAAAATTTTCTAGGGTTGGTAATCGGAGTGGAGCCTTAACGGGTTTCACTTCGGTTTTCCCCGTGTAACCTGTTCGGACCGGTCTGTCGTCTAGTCCGAGATGAGGGAGTTACATTTTTGGTATCAGAGCCTGATGTTTCCGCGACCTCGGGTAGGTATGTAAGGTAAGTTTGAGGTGTATGTTGTACGGTGAATGTTTTGCTATGTATGCCTGTTGTTTGCTTGCTCGCATGGTGTTTGAAAGCGTGTGTTCGTATGGTTGAAGTGTTGAGTCATAGTGTTGAGTTCCCATTGCTACTATTACTTATTTGAAAAGATTTTGTAAAGGAATACTTGAGCACGTTGGACCCTTGCCTTTGCTAAGTTAATCCTTGTATGTTTGTTTGTTTGTAGCTGTTATCTTGCTAGCCGTAAGATGAGACCTAGAGGCAGGCCTAGGATGGTTCATCTGAAACCACGGGCAGCAGCTCCGGAGGTTGAGTCGGTTGTTGAGGCATAGGCTCTTCCATCTCTTTCTTCTCCTCCTCGTCAAGCAGGAGATGAGGCGAGAGCCAGGGTGTAGGACCTCAGGTTGGCCAAGGACCGGCCGATATAGATTTGGCTCCGTTAGTTCAGGCTATAGCCAGGGCATTTCAGGTAGTGGCACAACCTCAGGGTTAGGGTACTGGTTTGCCGCTTGAGAGGCTTCACAGTTTAGAAGGTGAAGAGTTCTGAGGGTTGGCGCCCGAGAGATCCGAGGCTTAGTTTGACAAGACTGTCCGTATTTTGTCTCAGATGGGTTGTATTGGAGTGCGCAAACTTGGTTGTGTTGTTTCTCTACTTCAAAGTGATGCCTACACTTGGTGGGTCACCATTACTACGAGCATGCCAGATGCCGAGATCACTTAGGAGTTCTTTGAGTCTGCTTTCCCCAAGAAGTATTTGGGTCCCCGTTATCTCGATGAGAAGAAAAGAGAGTTCATGGCATTGCTTCAGGGGAACTTGATAGTGACCGAGTATGAGATACAGTTTGTCAGGTTGAGTCAGTATACGTCTGAGCTAGTTCTTACTAAGAGGGAACGATGTGACCGTTTCCGTTATGGGTTGAGTGAGGAGATAAATAAGTGCACTTTGGCTGCGGACTACACGAACTTCGAAGTCTTGGTCGCTACGGCCAAGGACATAGAGCACAGTTTGGGTTTTACCAAACGTTTTGGTGGTTCTAGTTCGGGAAAGAGGTCTGGAGACTTTGATAGAGGTGATGCCAAGAGGCATCGGGACAATAGGCACCATTTTGATAATAGACGTGGTGGTGGTAACCACGGTAGAGGCCATCAGGGCTAGAGAGTTGGTGGGCGTTTGCCCGAGTGTACTCAATGCGGGAGGAATCACATCGGTGAATGTTGGGGAAACTTCCATTCGTGTTGGAACTATGGAGCTAGGGATCACCTTAGGCGTGATTGTCCACATCAGGCTGGGTATGCACCGGTTCAGGCTCCTACTAGAGCTATTGATTTTTCGAGAGGCCGTGGGTGCAGTCGAGGTAACTTCTAGCTGAGAAATGATGGCCAGAGAAACATAGCACATGTAGTTGCGGTTCAGCCAGAGGGCAAAGGTCATGCTAGAGTTTATGCTCAGCGAGAAGGACAAAACGACACCGATGTGATTGTAGGTAATTTCTCGATACAGTCTCTGAGTTTTCTTTCCTTGATTGACTCCGGGTCTACGCATTCATATATTTTGAGTGAGCATGCAAAGATGTTGAATTTACCTTGTGTGGTACTAGAGGTAGATGTTAGTGTTACTAGTTCCTTCATGAATAAAGTAGTGGTTAGAAAGATGTACAAGAGGTGTCTGTTAATGGTTCAGGGGCATGTATTTCCGGTGGATATGATGGAGTTACCGTTCTATGGCTTTGGTGTAATTTTGGGTACAGACTGACTTACAGAACATAGATCTAGGACAGATTTCGAAACTAAAAGAGTTTTCTTGAAGCTTGCGGATGACTATGAGATTGTGGTAGTAGGTGAGAATGTGAAATTCTTATCGAATGTTATTTCAACTTTAGAGGCTCAGAGATTAGTTGAGTTGGGTTGTGAGGCGTACTTAGCCTGTGTGATGAATCCGAACATGAATGAAGTTAGACCTCAGGATATCAGAACAGAGTGTGATTTTCCGAGTGTGTTTCCGGAAGAATTGCATGGTTTGCCTCCCGACAGAGAGGTAGAGTTTGCTATAGAGACATATACAGATTCTGCTCATGTTTCGATTTCTCCGTACCGTATGGCACCGAAAGAACTGAAAGAGTTGAAGACTCAGTTACAAGAGTTATCAGATAGAGGTTTTATCCGTCTGAGTTCTTCACCTTATGGCGCTCCGGTTTTGTTTGTGAAGAAGAAAGATGATAGTATGAGAATGTGCATTGATTATAGACAGTTGAATCAGTTGACAGTAAATAAAAAGTATCCCTTGCCTCGTATCGATGATTTGTTTGACTAGTTGAGATGGGCATCGGTCTTTTCGAAAATAGATTTGAGATCCGGTTATTACCAGTTGAAGGTAAAAGAGGTTGATGTACCGAAAGCAACTTTTAGGACTAGATATGGTCACTATGAGTTCTTAGTTATGTCGTTTGGGTTGACAAATGCACCGGCTGCTTTCATGGATATGATGAACAGACTCTTCCATCAGTTCTTTGATCAGTTTGTGGTTGTTTTCATAGATGACATTTTGGTGTATTCGCGCACGGAGGAAGATCATGACTGACATTTGAGGTTAGTTTTGCAGACTTTTCTAGACAACTAGTTGTACGCTAAGTTGAGTAAATGTGAGTTCTGGATCCGAGAAGTAGTCTTCCTAAGACATGTAGTGTCGGCCGGGGGGATTAGAGTTGATCTGAAGAAGATAGAAGCCATTGTTGAGTGGAAGCAACCAAAGTCTGTGACAAAGATTCGTAGTTTCCTAGGCTTAGCGGGTTACTATAGGAGGTTTGTGGATGGGTTTTCGAAGATAACCGCTCCTTTGATGAAGTTGCTTTAGAAAAATGTTCAGTTTGAGTGGTCAGATGTGAGACAACAAACCTTTGAGAAGTTGAAAGAAGCTTTGACCCATGCACCGATTTTGATTCAGCCAGAGTCGGGGAAAGATTATGTGATCTACAGTGATGCTTCATATGTAGCTTTAGGTTGTGTGCTCATGCAAGACAGAGGAGTTGTAGCTTATGCCTCGAGATAGTTGAAGACTCATGAGCGTAATTATCCGACTCACGACATAGAGCTAGCCGCAATTGTGTTTTCCTTGATGATTTAGAGACATTATTTGTATGGTGAGAAATGCACAGTGTATACGGATCACAAGAGTTTGAAGTATATCATGACACAACGAGAGTTGAACCTTAGACAACGTAGGTGGCTAGAGTTGCTTAAGGACTATGATCTCACAATTGAGTACCATCCGGGTAAAGCCAATGTAGTGGCAAATGCTTTGAGTAAGAAGGTAGCCGTTGAGTTGAGAGCCATGTTTGCTAGCTTGAGATTGTCTGGTGATGGTGGTCTAGTGGCCGAGCTTCAGGTTAGACCTACCTTAGGCCAGATGATTATAGAGAAACAATTGTTAGATAGATCTTTGGCACCTCATGTGCAAGATGTAGCCGGGGGTAGACCATCGGACTGCAGTTTTAGTGTTGATGGGGTCTTGTGTTTAAGAGATAGAATAGTTGTATCGGATGACAATGATTTGAGACGCACTATCTTGACCGAATCACACAATAGCCCGTTTGCTATGCATCCCGGTAGTACGAAGATGTATCGTGATCTAAAGAATGAATACTATTGGGTCGATTTGAAGAAAGACGTTGCCGACTACGTGAGTAAGTGTATGGTATGTCAGAGAGTGAAGGCAGAACATCAGGTTCCGTCAGGTTTGTTGCAACCGTTGAGGACTCCAGAATGGAAGTGGGAAAATATCACCATGGATTTCATTTTGGGTTTGCCTTTGGCTCCTTCGAAGAAGAACCCATTTTGGGTTATAGTTGACCATTTCATAAAGTGCACTCACTTTTTAGTTGTTAATACGACTTACTCCTTAGATATATTAGCCGATTTGTACATCAGTGAGATTGTGAGACTGCATGGTGTGCCGAAGTCGATTGTGTCTGACCGAGATCTGAGATTTACAACCAGATTTTGGGAGTGTTTGCATACAACTTTGGGTACCCAATTGAATTTCAGTACATCATATTATCCTCAGTCAGATGGTCAGTCAGATAGGGTTATACAAATTTTAGAGGACATGTTGTGTTGTTGCATCATTGATTTTCAGGGTACTTGGGAGAAGCATTTGCCTTTGGTCGAGTTTGCATACAATAACAGTTTTCAGTCGAGCATTCAGATGGCTCCGTATGGTAGAAAATGTAGAACTCCGGTTTGTTGGGCCGAAGCAGGTTAGAAGTTGTTACCGATGCCAGGTTTGCTTAAGGGGACTACCGATAAGGTGAAGTTAATATGTGATCGTTTGAAGGTAGCTTCGGATAGGTAGAAATCCTATGTCGATTTGAAGAGGAAAGAAGTTGAGTATGCCGTGGGAGATAGAGTGTTCTTGAAAGTCTCTCCGTGGAAGAAAGTTATGAGATTTGGCAAAAAAGGGAAGTTGAGTCCGAGGTACATTGGGTCGTATGAGATTGTGAAGCGAGTCGGTCCAGTTTCTTATCAGTTACGTTTTCCATCCGAGTTAGAGAAGATTCACAATATGTTCCATGTTTCGATGCTTCGTGAGTATAGATCAGATTCGTCACACGTGATGTCGATGGAAGAGATCGAGTTGAATCCGGATTTGACGTATGATGAGGAACCATTTGAGATCTTAGCCTCAGACATCAAAGTGTTGCGTCGTAGATCGATTGAGTTTCTCAAAGTGAGGTGGCAACATCGAGGTGTGGATGAGGCCACTTGGGATAGAAAGGATGATATGGAAAGTCAGTTTCTGTAGCTCTTTCAGTTAGGTAATTTCGAGGACGAAATTCCTTAAGTGGAGGAGAGTTGTAGCACCCGGGTTTAGGGGTCGGATGTTGAGTGTGTGAATCAGGTTCGTGTCGTTGGGCTCGTTTTAATTAAAATGGGCTTTTCTTTAAAATTTAAAAGGGCTTGAATTTCACTAATGGCAAAATTGTAATTTTTAAATTAATGGAAAAGATGAGGAGAAAATGAACTTTTATTTTAAAGTGTTCAACTTCTTCCTTAGTCTTTTTTTTCACGACACTAAAACCTCTCCCAACCCAAATCACTATTCCATTCATTTCTTCACCGATTTCAAGAGCTCTCTTCAAGGTAAGATCATTTTTTACTTCTCCTTCTTATTCTGAATAATGGTTTTATTTTCACATAAACACCATCTTTGGGGTTTTCAAGTTTTCAAAATTTCAAGTAAAAGGTGGGAGCTTTAATGATATTTCGTTTAGCTTTTGATTTACAAAGTTTATTTATGGTTTAGTCTTGCCATAAAGAGTATTATATCTCAAAATGATGGGGTTTTATCAAAAAATCCCGAAATGGGTTTTTATGGGTATTTTAAAAGGGTGAAAACTTGGGTTTTCGGGGTAGTTTGGTGTAGGAGAGTGGGGCTAATGATATAGTAATGCTTGAGGGTTTTTTTGAAGGTGTTTAATGTTGGTTTGGGTTTTGGATTCGATGGTTTTCTGTTGGGTTGTGTGTGAGCTCGAAAATAGGCATTTTTGTGCTATCTTTGGCTTGGAAATGTAGAGAAATGGCTTTGTGGTTGTAGTTTGATTGCGGCAGTGGTTTGTGGATGATTTGTGTAGTAATATGTTATTTTTGATTGATTAGAATCAAGGGAAATTTTCGGAGAAGCTTCAGGCTCGATTTCGGGAAGTTTGAAGGCTTGATTCGGCTTTCTCGGTTTGTTTAAGGGAGTTCGGTGAGTGGATTATTTAAAATGGTTTTAACTTAGTTCAAGTGTGTAGTTGAGGTGTTGGATTGTTCTTGGTAGGCCAATTCAAGGTGGAGATTAAGTTGGTAGCTTAATCTATTGTTTTGCTTTATGAGTTATTGTTTATTGTGCAAAATGTGGACTTGCGAAGTATGTGTTTGTTTATGCATGTTGATATACATATTGATGTTGTATAATGATGAGGATATGTTGTGTTGCATGATTTTGATATCATGGTGTGACTTTTATAGTATGATTGGCACTAGTTAATTACCAGGTATAAGTTATCAATCATTAGGATGAGTGTGCACACGGTTGAGTCAAAGTCGCGCGTGGCCTTGGTGACGTGTAGTCATCAAGGAGGAGTACAGTGAGGTAATATTCCACCGAAAAATGTTAGCATGTGATGATGAGTGTAATCCCACCGGAAGGTAATTGTTGTTGAGTACGTTGGGGGTGAAAATCCCAACAGAAGTTATTCGCATATCCGAGTAAGGTAATAGTTGCCTATATACTTGTCCATGTGTGGTGGTTGTGATAAGATGTTATATTTCACCCTTGTTTAGCATAACATGAAGTAAGATGCCATGTTCATGCATTCTTGTAACGTTTAGCTATGTTGCTATGTTGGTGTATTGTATGCCTTGTAAATGTCTTAAGGATGTCATTCTTGAACCCTGCATTATCGTTGTTTATTTTTAGAGCTCCCTCACTAAGCTTCTAGCTTACGCTCTCGTTTTCGACAATGCAAATCACTAGTGTGGAGTTAGCAAGGAGCAAGGAAAGGGCATCCAAGCACGTTTGTGGTTGCTCAAGTATGGTTTTAGTAAATAATGTAGTAATTTAGCAATGGGGATGATACGTGTTGTAGGAGCGTGTATCTAGACTCCTATTTTGTTAACGCTTTTGTGTTGAGGATTTGTAGACCATGCTTTATGAGATGTTTATGCGTTGTTTTAAAAGCATGTAAACCCTGTTTTATGGATGCTTATGTTTTTGTTGAGGGCATATAAACCTTGATTGTGCATTGCTTAAGTGAATGTATGTTTCTTTTGGCTAAATGGTTTTGCTATGCATGCTTTTATGCAAGTTTCCTATCTAGAGGCTTATCTTGTTGATTGATGCTTGGTCGAATAGCTAAATAGCTCTGTTTTTTCATCCATGATTGCCTAATGATGTTTGAGTGTTTATATGTTGTTCATTGAGTCGTTAAATGCTTTTAAAGTGGAGTCCTTGTGTGTTTTGCAGCTAAAATTAGGTTTGTAGAGTAGAGCGTATCGATACTCCCAAGGGCTGTATCGATACGGTCTTATGCTTTGAACCTCATTTTAAGCCTTGCATACCGGTACACGGGGGGTGTATCGATACGCCAAAAGCTCTCTGGAAATCTGAGAAATTGACGAGTTTTTGGCGTATCGGTACAGGTTCTAGGCGTATCGGTACGGTCTTCATAGTTTGACCGTGAGAAGTTGAGCGTTGAGGGCGTATCGATATGGTCTATTAGTGTATCGATACGGTCTCCATGGGTTGACTTCGGGTTGTTGACCAAGTCTAGGCGTATCGATACAGTCTTCTAGCGTATCGATACGACCTGTTGTAAAGGCTAAAATGGGTTGTTTATTTGCTTGTTTCATGTATTTTGTATCCGCGTGTCTTTTCCACCACGTGTCCTTTCACATAGGATATACTAAAGCATCTAGACAAGATAACGTTAAAAGAAAATTTTCTAGGGTTGCTAATCGAAGTGGAGCCTTAACGGGTTTCGCTTCGGTTTTCCCCGTGTAACCTATTCGGACCGGTCTGTCGTCTAGCCCGGGACGAGGGGGTTACACCATTCGTCTACGTCCGCGGAGAGGCAGTCAAGCTCAACCATGTTGTCATCAACATCTATTATGGCCTTGATATGAACGACAACCCGCACGAGGAACGGAGTCAGTCACTGACGGCTGCCCACTATGAGGAGATCAAGGCCAGAATCTGCAAGCCAACACACCATGGCTGGGGGGCAAACATGTGGGATCTGTCCAGCGCTGCCACCTACCGCCTTAAGCTATGTTGTGGAACAGGTTTGTGAAAAGGAGACTGCTGCCCACATCCCACAACTCAACAGTTGACCGGCCACTCCTCGCCTTAATTTACAGCATCCTAATGAACCGGCCGATCAACGTAGGGGAAATCATATGCACGAAAATATACAACTGCTTCAAGAAGAAGAAAGTCATGCTTTACTTCCCATCCCTCATCACAGGTCTCTGCACCAATTTCCGAGTCCCGGCAGAGTCCACAGACGAGTTTACAACTACCAAGAAGGGCTAGATCAAAAAGGTATGCATTCAGATGATGCAGGATGCGGAGAAAGAGCCAGCCATGCCCAGCCAGCCCTCCGCCACACAGTTCGAAACGCCAGCCGCCCCCGGCAGTACTGACGCTGCCCCAGACAAAGAAGTCCTTCCGCTACTCCACACACTCCTCGAACACACAAATCGGATAGAGCAACAACAATTGGCCTTCATGAACTACGCGGGGGAGGCCCAAGAAGCCCTTGTGGCTTATTTCCTGTAGAAATTCCTTGGTAATGTGCCCACCATGCCGCCCTTTCCTGATGAGCTTGCTGCAACAACTAGAGCACGAAGAACTTCACCTGCCGCCACCACCCGCCAGATAGATCATCAAGTGCCCTCTCCTATGCATTCTCCGCAGCACTCAGCTGCCACCCCATCAAACACAGTGGCAGATTCCCCTAAGAGGCACCAGCTGAATCTCTCCCCAGCCTGCACAACCAATACAGTGGCAGACTCCTCATCAGAGGAGATTGAGCAGCCGCCACCGGAACTGGAAACAACAGTAGTAGCGGCAACAACAACCATCCCAATGCCATTTATTCCTCTGGCAACACCCACAGAGGAAGGAACAAGGAAGAGGAAGCGACACATAATAACAGAAGAACTTGTGGACCTCAAGACAGAGTCAGAAGGAAGCGACACATCTCCCGTCGCTCCCCCTACCGAGCCTCTAGAAGAGCCACAACAAACACCAAAGATAGTCCAGTCGCCGCGGAAAGCAAAGACCTCTCCTGCTCGAACTGCCGCCAAGGCATCTACCAAAAGCCGCTTCGTCGCTGAACATCCTCCTCCTCCTCAGATAACTAGAATCCAGCCTCCTCTCAACCCTCAACAAATTTTTAACTTATTTTCTTTTCTTTTCTTTTTATCTTTTTCTGTTTTATTTTTATTATCTTTAACATGTATTCTTTTTTCTCTTGTTTTATGTTTTGTGCATTGAGGGCAATGCCCATCTCGAGTTTGGGGGGGGGGGGACAACTATCACATCATCTTTAGGCATTCTTAGTTGCATTTAGATTGCATTGTACTTGTCTTAGTAATAATTAGAAATGAAAAGTTTGCTATGACTTGGGCCTATGATAGGATAGCCTATTACTTTATTTTCGCACCTAATTAAAATTAAACTTAACCTTGGGAAAAAGCATGAAATATGACTTAGATTTTTTCCTTTCTGCCTGAAAATGTTGAATATCTTTGTTACTTGCTGAATGTGTAGAATATTTCATGAACATTTCCTGATTGTTTTCTTTGCAAAATTCTAACGATAATTGCAGGTAGCCGCCGATACAGGCAAAAGAAACAGAAAAATGCAGAACTGCTAAAGGCAGCAAAATCAAAAACAAAGAAAAAGTGTTGTGTTACCCTAGAGTTGCCCGAAACAGGCTCTAAGAAGAATCATGAGCGAGGACACTCCGCTGCTATCAAAGTCCATGAATTTGAAAACCTAAAAGTGACGAACAAATTAGCATGAGTGAATGAAAGCCTTTACGGGATGACTCTACTCCAAGGGTTCGGGGTTCTGTAGTTTGCTCCTATCTAAACGTCAGACATGGAAGAGTAGTTATGATAAGCTGAAGCCCTCACTGCCTTGATTAAAAATTAATAATGTGCTGAAACTATGTTGCCTCGGCAACAACCTTTAAATTACAACATTATCTTTGTTTAATCTTTTATTCTGCGCATTCAGCTTGCTTACATAGGTGCCACGGTCTTGAGGCAGAAAATTAGGTTAAAAAAAAGTTTTTCTTTCTAGCTATTATTAGAGCAAGTACTTTAGGTTGCATTGCTTGAGGAAAAGCAATAGTTTGAGTTTGGGGGTGTGTAAAGTGCCCAAAAGTCATATATTTCATGCACTTTCCAACTCTTATTATTACTGTTTTCCAGCTCATTTTAGGCATAAGTAGGTTCATGCATAGCATTTTACAGTATTTCATTGTTCTGCCTTACCTTTATAACTTATCATTCATTTGGCGAACAAGAGGTAATATTCTAGTGTATTCTAGCTTGTAGGTACTAATAGTTGAACGAGGGAACAGAGGAATGGAGGACACAACGCTGAGAAGCAAACCCAGGAGCTGTACTAACATAGTTCCGGCTGAAGATAAGTTGCTGCCAAGCACCTGCCGATCACCTGCCAAGTAAAGCTGCTGTCAACCTTGCTGCACGCGACAGCGGACTATGGAAGTTTGGAGAACCGGAGCACGATTTTTAGAGCTAAAACTCTCGATTCTATCACCGTCGTTCATGTGCTTTTTTTTCGTCTGTAGTTGCGGCTAGGGCTGTCGAAGTGAAATTCCCAAGCTTACTTGCGAGCTAAGGAAAACAAGGAAGAGTCCATATTCCAAGCAAAGAAGTCAGCATTTAAAGCTACATTAAAGAAGAAAAGCTACTTTAGAGGACTTATACTTCAAGGAGGACTTGACCTAGTTTTGAGTCTATAAATACCCATTGTACTTCTAGTTTAAATCATCCTAGGTTTTATATAGACTTTTCTTGGGCTCTTCTATGCCGCCATGTTCTAAACTATCTTGGGGTTAGGGTTATGTTGTAACTAGAGTGAAATGTTTGTTTTAGGGTTTTGAGTTATTTCTTCAATAAAATATTACAAGTTTACTTAATCCATCGTTCTTCATTCTTTCAATCTTTCCACACTAGTTGTTTGAGAGAATCTATTTTTCGGGCACGAAAGTGCAAGGCTCACGAAAGGGTTAAGTACGGTCACAACGGGAGGCGTGACTAACTTGGTTCCACATGAGTTCACAAGTTTCATTAGCTAAAAGGGATCTCTAACCGAGTTGATTGATTTGGTTCCACACTAATCCTCAAGTTATCAATCTCGAGCATCCTAACCTAGAAATATGAGGGATCATTGTTGACTATCCTGCCGAACATTGAGTATCTACCATACTTGCCGCCAGGACGTCTTTCTATTCCACCTACCGAGACAATACACACCCCTGAAGTGGCAGTGACTTGCTACGGCCGCGTGACAGGGTCGTATTTTGCCGCCCGCCGTACACGTCGAGGCAACATATCGTGGCAACAAAGAATAACTCATACCTAACTCAACACAATTTTCACACTAAGTGGCAGCATAACCCTGCCTGCTCTATCACCCATATTCATCTTCTCTTTTACTTGTATTTTATTTACTTTCCAATCTCAACCAATCATTCACTTGTGTTTTTACTTTACCTTTGTGAAGGAACTAAAGAACGAGACAAGCTGTCCAATCCTCGTGGGATTCGACATCTTATATACTATAACTTGACAGGAGTGTGCACTTGCGCTCCTACAAAAAAGGAACACCTACATGCCCTTCAACCACGTAAGGTCCTATGGATACATAGCCCACTAAACACAAGTACCATACTCCGAAGACCTTCACAGGTTGGAATCTCGTACTGATAATGCTCTTCGATCTTACAAAGCTCAGTGGTACATATCTACTCTACTATACTTCATGCTAATCATAAACATAAACATAAGCATGCAAGCTAGAAACGTGTTCATCTACTCTACTATACTTCATGCTAATCATAAACATAAACATAAGCATGCAAGATAAATAAACATGTGGCGCTACCATTATTCGCCTAAACACATGACATTAAACGAGTTCATGGCTCACTTAACAATAAACATATTAATATTTCACATAGCATCACTTTAAGTGTGGCCAGGTGTCACCTAGCTCGAAACTCACACTTGGGAGAGACCTGTTCACCACTAAGCCTCGGATAGAACTCCCAAACACACTCGGGTGTGATCCATAAGTCATTAAGCTTCAGATCAAGCACCCCAAAACAACTCGAGTGTGATCCAATCCCACTAAGCCTCAGATCAAGCACCCCAAAACACATGTGGTCCAGAATCACATAGCCTCAGATCACACATTGGGCATCCATATCCCATCAACAATTTTCATATAGATTTAATAACAAAACATAACCATTACATTTGGCTTTACTATCACGTAGTTTCCACAAGGCTTAAACTTATTTTATTCTCGTTTTATTCTCACTTTATTCACCTTACCAAGTTGTTAATACATTATGGAGAAGTACATAAGTTAATACCATTTCTTGCCTTCATTAATCCTCATTATCTCATTTGTCAATGCATAATCCCATTATTATACTACATATCAATCAACGGTGACTCAACCACACACATGTGCCCCTACTTGGCACGTAACAACAAACAACCCACCAAGGGCCCCAATGGTTGCTAATACAAACAAGTCACTCAACGTTTACCGATTTATTACTCATTAGGCTCATATATAATTAATATCATTCATTAGTACCATTAATCCATGTTATCACATTTAATCAAGCTATCATTTTATTGTTAATATTCACACCAGTTTGCATGCTTAACTTGTATTACGAGCTTAAGAAGCTTACTCGATCCCTAAAGCTTATGAGAGTCATTATAGTTGGTTTACTACCGTATTTAATCAATTAATATTAATTACCGGCTTCATTACTATTTATTCGAATAATTAACCCTTAAGCATGATTCCCGCCAAATTTTATCAATCTATTCGAATAAACATACAAGGCAACACAATCATCTAAATCAACCAAACAATCACACGAGCATCAAGAACGACCCCACGCGGTTGTTACCTCACCAAAAGTATGGTTTTTAATGTCAATCTTACAATGTTTTTGCTTGTTTTTAGGTACATTTAGTTGCATTAGGATGTAAATCATGCATTTACATAAGAAGTTAGGAATTCTGTCTATGCCAGTATGAAAGGTTGTTTTGTTGGCAATTTTTGCAGGTTTGGCATAGTATTTGGCACAGAAAAGCAACGCATGAAGGAATGCCAGAGAGAATGCCGAGTGTTGTTGGCACAGATGGACCAAACAATGCCAAGCACCGGTTGGCAGAGAAGTGAACTTGAATTACTACACTAAGGTACCGAAGACAAAAATAGAGCCAAATTATGCTTGCCAGCACTTGTTGGCATTCCAATCAAAGACAAGCAATGAGCTAGGTTTGGAGGGTGTTACCTCTCCAAAAGTACTGTTTTTAATGCCAATCTTACAATGTTTTTGCTTGTTTTTAGGTACATTTAGTTGCATTAGGATATTAAAATCATGCATTTACATAAGGAGTTATGAATTCTGTCTATGCCAGTATGAAAGGTTATTTTGTTGGCAATTTTGCAGGTTTGGCATAGTATTTGGCACAGAAAAGCAACACATGGAGGAATGGCAGAGAGAATGTCGAGTACTGTTTCCACAGATGGACCAAACAATAAAAAGCACCGGTTGGCAGAGAAGTGAACTTGATGCCATGCCAAGAAGCTGTTGAACCCCGAAAAAATAGGATCATATCAAGACGTGAAAAGATAGCAATTGGATTAATCTCTGAAAAAATAGCGGATAAAGTGGTGCCAAGTTCTGTTTGTAGAAGCATGCCAAGCTTTGTTACCAAGGCAACGACGGCATGGTGACGTTAGCCTTAGTTATCACCTGATCAACCTATCACCTGATTAGCCTTGCACTCCAAACAAAGGATAAGATGATCACACCCCTTACCCTTGGCGCATTCAAATTTCAAACTTAAAGGCTTATCTTAGGGCTTCAGCGCAAGCCTATTTAAATAGGAGATCGATCAAACAACAAAAAATTGAAGAAGAAGAAAAATACGATGAAAAAGATGAAGGCTTGAACTTGAGAAGCAGTCTACAACAATAGAGAAGGAGGAATCGGTGACAACAAGATCAAAGGCTTGAAGATTCCATCAGACATCAGGAATCCATTGAAGGGTTGTATCGAGAAACCTCATTCCTTTCTTTAATTCTTGTTGATATTTTGTATTTCTTTCTTGTGTTTAAGAATGATTTCAAGCCTATATTTGCTATGTTTTATGTTTAGTTGTTAATAATTCAAACACCCTGGCATTGTTCATTTATCTGGCATGCTTTACTGTTTTCTAACTATATTGCCAAGCGAGAGCTGGCATTACTGTTTTCTAAATACTTTGCCAAGCGAGAGCTGGCATTGTTGGCCTATTGCTCTTCAATATCTTAACAGACTTGGGTGGCAACGATCAGTTACTGGATACTAAGGTGAGATGCTTCGAGAGAAGATGTTCAAGTAGATGAACTTACTTCGGGAGTGAGTCTACCGCTTAGGAGTAAAGATTGGGACTTAATCAAATTCATTTATGAAAAACATCGCTATAGAGATATAGGAGTTTTTGCATGGTTAATTTTGGGCAACGCCATCGAGAGAGGAAATGCCAACTTTGAATCTGTCCGACAAACAATGCCAAGGTAGGACATTATTAATAGTCGTGTATACTTGCACATAAAAGGCGTATTCTTGGCATTGTTTTTACTTGCTTATTTATACCGAATACTTAATCTTTTTCCATGCAATATTACGTCAACAAGTTTTTGGCATCATTGCTGGGGATTGCAACGAAATTATTTGTTTTGATTTTTACTTGTTTTTGTTGTTGTTTTTTGTTTAATTTTTTTTCGTTTGGCAAATGTATAGGAGCAGCACTATGAAGGAAGATTAAAAAAATGACCCAACCCAACGTAGGTTAAGAAGAAAAAGTCAAGAAAAGGCTTGCTACAACAATGATGAGCTAGACAGTGCCATAAAAAATGCCAATAACCAGGAGATGCTGGCAATACCTGGAGTTATAACGTCAGCTCCTACTATTGCTGCTCAGAAACCTAAAGAACGATCTATAAGAGAATATCTAGAACCCACCATAGAAGATTTGATGCCAACACTGATCGTTCCAGAGGTAAATATGGCTTAATTTAAGCTTAAACTGATAATGATTCAAATGCTAATGGATGTAAGTTAATTTGATGGATCACCTAATGAAGACCCAATACAACATTTGAAGCAATTCATAGAGGTTTGCCAACTATTTCGCCAACCAAATGTGACTGAAGAGACAGTAAAGCTAAAGCTCTTTTCATTTTCCTTGTGAGATAGAGCTAAATTGTGATTAAATTCCTTGCCAAAAGGTTTAGTTACTTTGTGGGTAGATTTATGCTAGAAATTCCTACTAAGATTCCAGCCACCGATATTAAGTGCCAAGCTGCGAAGTGAAATCGTCACCTTTAGGCAAGCTGATCATGAGACTTTCTATGATACTTGGGAGCGATTCAAAGACTCATTGAGAAGATGTCCCATGCATGGATTCCCTACTTGGACCTAGATGAAGATTTTTTTACACCAGACTCAATAATCATGCAAGGACCATTGTTGATGCTTCGGCAAATGGTTCATTGCTAGACAAGAAATACACAGAGACTTATGACATCCTTGAAAGCAACATCCCAACTTTTCTTAAGTGAATCAAAGCGGTGACCAATAAAATTCCCAACGGCAGAACAACAATGCCATGCTAGGATTCAGCCAGAATTCCATGCCAGGATTCAACCAGAATGCAATGCCACCGCTAGTGCAAAGATCTTCTAATGAGAACACCCTGATGGAATATATGGAGCATAACGATGCCACCGTCCAGAGTCTGGCAGCATCCATGAAAAGCTTAGAAGTTCAGATAGGACAGATTGTCAGCGCACTTAATTCCAGACCTCTAGAAACTCTATCAAGTGTTATAAAGGATGCTCGGCAAAAAGGGAGAAAATTATGCCAAGCTGATACTCTCAAAGTGGCAAGGAAGTCTAGATTTTAACACATGGAAAAGAACCAATTGTTTTCTATGAAAATAAATCAGTGCCAATAGGTGAACCTAAGGAAATAGAGAAAGAAAAGTCAGAGGCTGATGATGCCATACCACTATCCGATGCCAAAGAGCAGTCAGATGCCAACACCACCATGGCAAAACCAGTGGAGCCAGTATTTACCAACCCTACCTTGGTAAAACAAGCATGTACTATTGTTGACGTTTTCAAAGCTTTTGAGTGTGCAGATGAATCAGAGGAATGCAAAGCTGTCAAAATCATAGGACCTATCTTCGATGAAGACATGGCACAGCTTTGCTAGGGCACTGATGATGATGCCGGAGAAATGGACGACGAGGATACGTCGAGTGAGGAATCTGAAGAGCCGACCTTGTTGGATAAGGTCATAACTTATTTTGATATATCTAAGCCACTTGAGTTGGCTGACAGAGAGATCGGAGCACTGAAGCCATCTAGTGAGAAGCCGCCGAAATTGGAACTGATACAATTTCCAAGTCACCTCAACTATGCCTCGGCATCAAAGGAGAAATAAGAAGAAAAGCTTAAGCAGTACTGGGGTGTTGAATTTGATCAAAGGTTCTTGAAACCTATAACAAAGAGATACTTTGGTTTTTTAAGGTTGTTGTTCAAAGCCACCATAGAAAAATATTCTCTTTCATTGTGCAATTTAGAGTTTGACATACTCAAAGGTAAGAAATTCTTTGGTTTTCTAAGTTGGTTATTCAAGCAACAAATGGCCACAACCTACCATTCACCAATAAATGGCCAGCACCTAAAACACTATTTGGAAGGTAGTCAGAACAATGCCAAGGAGGCTATCCTCTTGGCAGAGGTACAGTAACATCGCCAGTAGGTTTGAATCTTTTTAAATATTAGGTTAGTTGTTTTTCTTCATTTTTAGGTTTAAGAATTTTTAGTAGTTTTCATTTCTTTTAATTTTTATTTTTATTCTTTTTCTTTGTTGAAAGGTTTTCTTTGAGGATGTGCAGATTTCGTATGCCAGAGACAATGCTCGGGAGGGACTTGGGCATGAGGCGAATGTGGTCTAGACATGAGCATATTTGTTCCAGACGCCATGTCAAAGTATCCATTGGCATAAACAATTGGCAAGTTAAGCGACTCGAGCATACTAGTGACTATGCCAGCGCAAAAGCTTAGCATGCGACGGATTGAAAAATTGGAAGAAGAGTTCAACCCTAGATTGATCGGCTCATTAAAAAGAGAGAATATTTTCTTTAAACTTAACCCCTAGCCGCCCAAAATTTAGGTTGAAATTTAAATTCAACCTAATCACCTTATCACCCCAATCTTTACTCAATCCTATTACTCACAACCTTATCACTTCACCCTTATCACCTTACCCCTTTTCAAATCAAATCTTTTTATTTTCCATCATTATCCCCATTTATTCGACTACCATTATTACACCTCATTAAACACCTAACCTTTTCACTGTCTTACCCTAGCCAATTTTAAAGAACCAAATCTCTCTCATTTTTATCAAGCAATAATCAAGCACATATTCGTCTCTTCTTCATCATCATTTGTTCCAAACCATTAAAAATTCTTGTCACTGCCATTTTTTTCATCTACTCCCTTCGACAGATTTTTCAAGGAAGAGATTTGAAAAAAGTTTGAAGGCAACTTTGCTAAAAAATGGGAGATATATGCCACCATTGTCCAAGAATTTTATGCTCATCTTGTGACCAAAGATTCACCCTTTTTGATGATTCGTAGTACGTGTGTGCGCTTTAATGAAGGGTATATTAACACTATGTTTGAGTTGAACGGTGTAGGGGATGATCATTTTGAGTATGCCGAGTCGATGAATGCTACCAAGCGAAAGAAGCTGTTGGCAGACTTGTACGATCCTGGCACGACATGGACAATGTCATCAAAGGAACATCGAATGGTGAAATGGCTGGCATTGAAGCCTCAGCCAAGAGGATGAAATCACTTTTTAAAGGTGAATCTGATGCCTACAACAAATAACTAAACCGTCTCAGAAGAGAGGTTGGTCCTATTGCACTCCATCATGATGGGGCGTAAGATTAATGTTGGCATGATCATTTTCGATGAAACCTATAAATATGCAAAAAAACCTGCTATATAGAAAAACCTCACCGCTTTCGAGCCAAAAGACAAAGGCAAGGGGAAGGAAAAAGTCCCAACGCCAAAGCCAAAGGTGCCAAATGTAGAGTCAGAAACCATGCCAACCAGTTCGTCGATAGTTCTTTCTCAAATCTACCATCGCTAGGAAATTATTCTCCGTAAACTAGAGAAAGCCGATGAGCTCAATGTCAAGCTGCGACATTACACACATGCTAGGGATGTTGTAATCGGGGAGGTTCTTAAAAAATGTACCCTAATTTTGTGCTAGAAATTCCAAAATCCCCTGTCGAGTACTCTACCAATGATGATGTTATGTTAGCTAGTCCAGGGAATACCCCATTCGATGCTACAACCTCGCAATGTCTAGTTATAGTTGAATTTGCCAGTACCAATTCCTTAGTTGAACCAAAGGAAACCAAAGCCAATTCCACCAAGGCAAAGCCATCTACACCGCCTGTTGAAACTGCTCAATCTGATGCCACCCATATCGCGCCAGTACCTGCCAGGAGAGTGGAGGAAGTTGGAGCCTCCACTACCGCAAAACCAGCTATGACAAGAGTTAAACGCAAAGCCCCTGACCGTGGAAGCTTTTCCAAGAGGAAGACCCGCGTCACACGAGAAGTCTCCAAAGGGGAGTCATCCTCTTCCTAAACTCTTTTGCATTGCATTTTATTTCATTTACATGATCCTGCATTTTTTTTGTTATTTTAATTTTTTATATGCGTTTTTTTCATGCATTGAGGATAATGCACATCTTGGGTTTGGGGGTGTGCGTTTCCTCACGTTTATGTCATGTCATGCATTTCTTGTTTAATTTATGTTACCATGCCATCTAGGCCATATAGATTATATGCATACCAAACCATTAAAAAACAAAATTTTGCCTCAGATTAATTTTGAAGAATGTTAACATTGTTAGGCAAGTTTAATTTGATCTAGATGTTTGTTCGATTAAGAAATTTAGTTTGTCATGTCAGGAGAATAGTATTCCAAGTTTGCTTGGCAATTGATCTCCAGTTTAAAGAATTGAACTTTCACTTAAACACGTAATATGTATCTAGTTCCTTAGAAAACTTAGACTTTTTAAACCTAAGCTCAGAAGAAAAAAAACAAATGATGCCAGGGTAAAAGAAACTAATAAGGCAGCAATGTTCTGCCAAGGCAAAGGAAAAATGATGATGAACTCTCCTCTACTTTAGGGATAATAAGCTATTTGGGGATTCGTGGTTTGCTCCGTCTTAGTTCTCAAGTCCAAAACTTTAGAGCATTAGTTGAAGATAAAGCTTAGTTATGTCTGGATTAAGGTGGGGATTCGTGGTATACTCTCTCTTATCTCTCACGCTAAACATTGTCACGAAGCAAGCTTACGTTATTGCCAACAAAAACCATTGGCATAGAGAAAAAAATGATAAAAAAGAATATGAGTTTAGGTAGTAAAATTGACTAAGGGAGTGAAAGGATACTTGATGCATATTCCCTATAAATTATGCACTTTTCATGAACTTAGACTAGAATTATATTGATGCACTTGAATTACAACTTGTTTGGCATTACTACACTAATATACCGAGGACAGAAATAAAGCCAAATTCTGCTTGCCAGAACTTGTTGGCATTCTAATGAAAGACAAGCAATGAGCTGGGTTTGGGGGTGTTACCTCTCCAAAAGTACTGTTTTTAATGCCAATCTTACAATATTTTTGCTTGTTTTTAGGTACATTTAGTTGCATTAGGATATTAAAATCATGCATTTACATAAGAAGTTAGGAATTCTGTCTATGCTAGTATGAAAGGTTGTTTTGTTGGTAATTTTGCAGGTTTGCCATAGTATTTGGCACAGAAAAGAAACGTAGGAAGGAATGCCATGGAGAATGTCGAGTGTTGTTGGCACATATGGATCAAACAATGCCAAACACCGATGACATAGAAGCAAACTTGATTCCATGCCAAGAAGCTGTTGAACCCCGAAAAAATAGGACCAGATCAGGACGCGAAAAGATAGCAATTGGATTAATCTCCAAAAAATAGTGGATAAACTGGTGCCAAGTTCTGTTGGCAGAAGCATGACAAGCTTGGTTGCCAAGGCGACGACGACATGATGACATCAGCCCTAGTTCTCACCTGATTAGCTTATCACCTGATCAGCTTATCACCTGATCACCCTTGCACTCCAAACAAAGGATAATATGATCACATCCCTTATCCTTGGCGCATTCAAATTTCAAACGCAAAGGCTTATCTTTGGGCTTCTACGCAAGCCTATTTAAAGATGAGATCGATCAAACAACAACAACGAATTGAAGAAGGATAAAAAGATGATGAAAAAGATGAAGGCTTGAACTTGAGAAGTGATCTGCAACAATGGACAAGGAGAAATCGGAGACAACAAGATCATAGGCTTGAAGATTTAATGAGACATCGGGAATCCGTTGAAGGGCTCCATCGAGAGACCTCTTTCATTACTTTAATTCTTGTTGATCTTTTGTATTTCTTTCCAGTGTTTAATAATGATTTCAAACCTATCTTTGTTGTGTTTTATGTTTAGTTGTTAATAATTCAAACGCCCAAGCATTTTTCGTTTATTTGGCATGATTTACTATTTTCTAACTGTATTGCCAAGCGAGAGTTTGCATTACTATTTTCTAAATACGTTGCCAAGCGAGAGCTGGCATTGTTGGCATATTGCTCCTCAATTTCTTAACAGACTTGGGTGGCAACGATCAATTGTTGGATACTAAGGTGAGATGCTTCGAGAGAAAATGTTCAAGTAGATGAACTTACTTCGGGAGTTAGTCTACCCTTATGAGTATATATAGGGACTTAATCAAATTGATTTATGAAAAACATCGCTATAGAGATATAGGAGTTTTTGCATGGTTAATTTTGAGCATTGCCATCGAGAGAGGAAATGCCAACTTTGAATTTGCCCCGCAAACAATGCTAAGGCAAGACATTATTACTAGTCGGCATTGCTAGCATAAAATTCAGACATTCTATGTCGAATCTTTGTTATCATTCTTGCACCCTTTGTTTTCCAGACCGTTATCATTTCATTATCGTAATCTTCATTTTACTTCAATTCTCTTTATCATATTTATTTCCTTAATTCTTTTATTCTACTCATTCCCTCAATCAATTGCCATCACTTTTATTTTCTAGTTCACAAGTATTAATCGTAGCAATTAATTTCTAGGCAATCCCCATGGACATGATACTCAACTCATTGCTATATTACTTGCTGTCCATGTATACTTGCACATAAAAGACGTATTCTTGGCATTGTTTTTTCTTGTTTATTTATATTGAATATTTAATCTTTTTCATGTAATATTACATCAACATCGGTCCCTCTAAAATATTCATGATTCATATCATTATCACGACATCATCACACATTTCATAATTATCGAACCTCATATACCAGTCTCTACTCATGCTTATCTATCATCAACTAATTTTGCAACCACTAACAAGCAAGGCAATTACGCTTATGATGCTCATGAAATAACATGAGTTCGAGGTGTACTAACCTTATGCTGATATCGCTAAAATCCTCATCCAAGCTTCCCGAATATTCCACTTGACCTGATATCCAAACCTGAATAATCTTCGTGTACCAACGAATACAAAACTATATTAATTCATGCATCCCCTAATCAAATCACAAGATTATACATGTAAAAAAAACTTACCGTATTTGAATTTGGAAAAACGGACTGTGCCTTTGGATCCGGGACATCGAGAAACCCGTGGGTAGTGTCCCCAGAAAAATTCAACGGTCTGGTCAACGCTGGTCAACTGCCCTGGTGATCTTGTGCGGCGCGGTGCATCGTAGCAGCCTTGCACACACATGGCGTGATCTGGTGCGACTAGCTTCACATGAAACTGGGTCTAGGATACAGTGTGGCACGGTGCACCGAATATGTGTGCACACACCCACCGAGATGGGCGGCGTATGGTGGCGCGTGAGGCCTCTTCCGGTGGCCGGACGGTGTCGACGAGCACCAGTTCGACATTTCTCTGACTGGTGGCCTACATTTGTGGTGGTTCTGACCAGAACATGGCGAATGAGGTTCCCTTGTTTCTTCTTTCTTTTCACTCTGACGAACGGCGGTGAGACCACCACCGTTGAATTCATCTCGGTGAGACCTTTCCAATGGTGTCAGTGGTGTTGTGCACGGCGGCTCCGACGGTCATAGATCAAGCTTCAAAGCTCTCTTCCCTCACTTTTCTCTTTCCCACTCTTTTTCTCTCTCCCCCAAAATATCTTCTCCCCTTCTTTTCTCTCTCTCCACCCCATCATCAGCCCACTTTATCTAGAAAAATATACATCTTTCTTTTTCTTTTATTTTACCAAATAAATAATAAAACACCCACCATCTTACCATAAAGCCCAATTCCAAAATTCTTTATTGGGATCAAACCCAAAATCCCAAAACTTAAACTCCAAATGTAACGGCCCATAGCCCGGGTCCAAGATCCGATCGCTAACCCAATATTCGGGTCGTTACAACTCTCCCCTCCTTAAAAAAATTGTCATTGAAATTTATACTAGTAAACAAAAGAAGATGCCAAAACTTTTATAACTCTCCAACGTTCTCAACATAACATGTTGCGCTATTCTGATCTCTTACAACACTTGTCAAATATAATCATTGACATCAAACGATACAAACATAATATCAACTGATTCTTTCTCCTAGAAGGAACTCCATCTTCGCTCGGTACAACCCAATTCGACAGACCGTTTCCCTTAAAGAGGTCCATCACCATTCAGTGCATAACTAAAGCCATAGAAAAACCTAATGGTACCTTGACCAAAGCGTCACACAAATACGTCATCAAAGAAGCTTACCTTGTACTATAGAACTCAAAGGTTGATGCATAACAAAATCCTTCCACAACTTCGTATGATCTAAAGGAACAATGGATTTAAACAGCTGTTACATCCAAAACGAAATAGTTTTTCTCATGGTGATTCCTCGAAGAAGACTCTAACACTGATGACACACCTTATCAAAACCATTGTTTGCCCGGTGCAAGACTTCTGAAAGAGAAGACGTCTTAACTTACCTCAAACTCGGTTATGATAACTTATATCAACAACTAAAGCATTCCTAATAACTCAGTTCACGCTAGGATCTTACATTTCAAACTATCATATGTCCAAAAAACACGTCAGCTAAACCCTCACTCGAATCTTCCATCGCATACAATCCTACCAAAGTATAAGGTTCCATCATGAACTTCGAATCTCGGGCCAAAGGTAGCATGTATGCACCAAAATGTCGCACCACCACAACCAAACGAAGCAAACTTTCAATTTAGGTCTCACATTTTCTGAAATATCAAATGGTACTCACCAAGGATTATATCATTACTCAAATAAATCTCATTGAAATTGTGAGCTCACAATCCTTTACAAAACTTGCGGCCATTTATTCAATTTCCACTAAGAAACTTTGAAACATCACAAAACTCTGACAGACTGAAGGCTAGACTCCCAACTGATGGCAAGTTGAGCACTTATCACTATCTTGAACACATGACTCCATATTGTCTCCTAAATCACGTTACAAGAGTTATGCATAGATTATCGCTCTCAAAATTCATTGTATTCTGAGCATTGTACTATACGAAACGAATCTCTTGCCTTGACACGTCTTTCTCTAAACACCTACAACAGGATCTCATAGCCCATCAGAAACCATCTGACCTAAAATTACACCATAACACTGAACCCACTTAATTATAAGCAATCGATACTTCTCACGGCTTCCAAATTAACTAATCCTCTATACGAAGCTTGACCATAATAACCACACATGCATCAACGTTGACCAATCAATATCAACACTAGAAGAAACAAGTATCAGTATCGTATGAAGATGGAATTGATACTCCCTTACATGACCATCACTTGTGATCCTCGATGGCCCCATATAGGCATCATGATATTCTAACTCAAACTAACCTCGTACAATCCTTCACTTATCAAGCTCACTTTCCTTAGGTGGTGATTGATCACCCACGATCAACATTTCTTATTTACTTATACTCACATCATTGTCCAAAACTCAAACTCCTTAAAGATCACACATTGGACTGCAGTGATAGATCTCATATGCTTATCGATCTCTTGAAAAATTTCCCACCATCTCCAAGGTCAGCTCAAATGGTTACTTAACCATTTTAGTACCACTTGAGAATTGGATTCAATTATTAGTCTAGCCTTACCTAGCAAATTAGCTTCAACAAAAACATCAAGTGCATCTTTTATAGCCACGAGTTTAGCAAAATCAATATCGTAATTCAAAGCTAGGCCAGAGAAGATCGCTCGTACATTATTGGAAGCCTCTTGAAGTACACCACCACAACCTACGAACTCATTTTTACTAGCCCCTTCCACATTGAATTTGACTTCACCCTCATTCGAAGGCAGTCAAGCCAAAATGAATATGGGATTAATTGGGTTAGACATATAGCTTGTTGGATCACCCACCATTTCTCCTCATGGATCACTTCAACACCATATACTGCCTTGCACCACAAAAAGAATCTCATCTTCGAATTGAATACCATATTTTTTAGAGTCGTAACTTTACCTTGAAACACTTTCTCATTACGCGCTAACCAAATACTCCAAAGATCAGTTGCAACCGTGATTAGCCAAACTAAGGTCCCAAAAACTTTTATATGAAAGAGTTTATGAGGTCCCAAAAAATTAACTTGGATAAAATCTAAATTCCACTTTTTATTTGGACTAACCTCTAACAAAAACATTTTAACTACGACCGACCCAAATTATATATCGTTTAAAATATATTTTTTATATATTAAAACAAAAAGTAAATAGTTATTTTATAATACACAATAAAAAAATTTAAAATTTAAATTCTAAATCTTAAATTCAAACATTAATATACTTATATAAACTAAAATTTGTATGGTTTGGACAACGATTACTTCTCAGTTCGATTTTCTCTTAACACTAATTATAAAAAGGATTCTTACAAGAGGTTTGTAGGTGGTGTATGGTTGGTATCTTACGGTCCAGCCATGGAGTAGAAACTTCTCCACATCCGCTTATCACCCTGCAAAAATTATTGCGTGGGTAAGACTACATGGTATTTCTTATCGGTATTACACAAAAAGTCTCTTTCGCCATATTTCAGGAATCATTGGGGACGTGGTTAAGATAGATTACAACACGACTGAAGGGAAGCGTGGTCATTTCATGCACTTAGCAATTGTTGTGGTCTTGAATAAACCTCTTATTTCATTATTTGTTATTGATGGATATAGACAAGTTATTGAGTATGAGGGGCTACCGATGATTTGCTTCACGTGCAGGAAATATGACTATTCTAAAGAAATTTGTGGGAGTGTAGGAGTTCAAGCAATACCATCAGCCCGAGAGCCTTTGAGGTGGGGGGACTGACTCAGATTCCTTATATGGTCTATGGATGCAAGCACTAAGTCGCAAAAGAAGAGCCAACCAGACTCATAAGCTAGACCTTCCTACGATGAAGAACTCAGGTCCTAAGGAAGGTGATCAGGGATCACGGTTAGATGATGGGGTAGATCTGCACCTACTCACATTAACACTCGGTTGGAGAATTTTGTTATCAGTGCAGGCCTTGTCTCTTCAACTAAAGAAAAATCGATAGGTGAGAGTCAAGCGGGAACAAGAAAAAATGAAGCCACAATGGGAAGGCGCTCATTATCGGTGATGGATTCGATAGATTTCATCAAGGAAATTCCGCAAAGTGTGGTCAATATACACCCAAGTCCACCAATTCATGCAACCAAAGAAAAGTTGAGTTTAGGGGTTCAGCCTCGAAGTCTTGTGGTAGGCTCTAAGAACATTGTACTCTAGACAACTTCGACTATAAATAAGAAGAACCATGTTGCGGCCCGTGTTATCGAGGAAAGTAAAGAGAACATTCTTCGTGAAAAAATGATCGGTCATTATCATGATTGTTTCAAAATAGTGGACCCAAGGGAGCTAGAAGAGTCTCAGCTACAACTAAGGGTCTTTATAAGAAAGGTCCGAAAATAAATAAGGAGGAAAAAATATTCCAGTTAGCCAGTGTTGGCAGACTGGATACCTGCAGCCATGCCTATGGTGGCTTTGGTCATTTCCCCTAATGATGCACCGAAAATTGTGAGGAACAACGACCAGGTAATGCGTCATCGCCAATTTAGTGGCGAGCTAACTATGCATTTGAGGTGGTGTATGAGGCATCAACACAAGTCTAGTAATGTCTCCACCTTTCTTCCTATTTTTTAAAGGGTTAATATCATATTTTGGAATACACAAGGTGTTTCAGGCCCTAATTTTAGAAGCTATTTTCACCTTATGGTTCGCCTTCATAATCTGGATATTGTTTCTATCATGGAACTAAGGGCTATTGGTAGAAAGGTGGATGATTATATTTTGTCATTCTGGGTTTGATTTCTCTTTTAGAATTGAAGCTATTGGTTTTTTCTGGGGGTATTTGGATCTTTTGGCAAAACATTGTGATTTTAGATATATTGCCCGTTTCGAATCAGTATATTCAAGGCTTTTGTACCGATAATCTAAACCAGAGGTCTTGCTTTGCTACTTTTTCTATGCAAGTGCAACTGCAACAAAGCGGAAGGGTTTTTGGGATCAACTTTGAGCGTTAGAACCTCTACCAAGGACTCATTGGGTTCTCAAAGGGGACTTCAATGCTATTTGTGATTCTCATGAGAGACATTGGGTGCTTTGAATTGGTCTGGTGTATGCCCATGATTCTGTGGTTTTGTTTTATAATCAGGGTTGTTTGATATGGGTTTCTCGGGACCTCAGTTTATCTGGAAGAGAAGGATCTTATCTCAACGGTTGGATCGTTCTCTTTGTAACAGGGATTGACTTCTCACTTTTGACATGTCTGGGGTCACTCAATTGCAACAATTGGTATCCGATCACAAGCCTATTCTCTTATCATCAAACTCGCAGCATCCTAATGCAACATCTCGCCCTTTTAATTATGTTGATGCTTGGTGTGATCACCAAGATTTCGTCAGGCTTGTTTCTGACTCATGGTTAAGGGACTGAGACATCGGTGAGAACATTGCTATGCTTCATGAATCTTGCCGGATTTCAAACTGTTAAACCCTTGGCCATATTAAGAGACAAAAACATTGATTACTATCCCGAATTAAAGGTGTTGAACAAGCGTTAGAGGTCTCACGATCTTTTTCTCTTGATAACCTTGATATTTCTTTGAAGAACGAGCTCAATGATGTTCTAAATCAGGAATAAAGTTTTTGGCTTTAGATGTCTCGGAATAAGTGGATTGAGATGGGAGATAGGAACACTAAATATTCCCATGCGGCGACCATAGCTCGTAGAGGCGTAACAATAGTCGTCTTTTTTCAATCCTTGTTCACTAGTGAAAGGCTTGTTCTTCCTAGTGCACCCCGTGAGGAATTTCAGCGTTTCGCCGCTAATAAGATGCACCCTTTCTTGGATGAGATATCAAGCAAGGAGGTGAGACGAGTTTATTTTATCCATTGATTCGATGATGTCTCTTGGTATTGATGGTTTCCATTCGGTGTTCTATCAAAAAAATTAGGCAATTGTTGGGGATTCGGTGGTGCAATTTGTGAAGGATATCTTTGCGAGCAAGCATTTGGCAGAGTGGGTTAACATGACCTTATTGGTGTTGATTCCTAAGGTTAAAGCTCTTGAATTGTTTAACCAATTTTGACCTATCAGTTTGTGTAATATGTTGTATAAGGTGATTTCCAAGATTCTAGTTAACCGCATAAAATTGTTCTTGCCTACTTGGGTGCATCAAAATCAAGTGGGTTTTGTTATAGGGTGTTGCATTCAAGACAATATCATCATCGCGTAAGAGGCCATTCACTCGATGACGTATAAGACTGGTAAGAAAGAATAGATGGCCATCAAAGTGAATCTTGAGAAATCTTATGACCGGTTAGAATAAGACTTCATTGAAGAGACTCTAATTGATATTAGGCTTCCAAATCGCTTTATTTTTCTTGTTATGCATTGTGTTTGATATGTATAAACTCAGGTGCTTTGGAATGGTGAGATGACAAAAAAATTTAAACCCTCTCGGGGAATCCGACAGGGTGACCCAATATCTCCTTATCTCTTTGTTCTCTATATGGAGAATCTTGGTCAGGATATTGGCTCTCATATGGATGACAGACGTTGGAAGTGCATTCATCTCTCTCGTAATGACCCGAGTTTGTCTCGTCTATTTTTTTTAGATGATTTATTTCTTTTTGTTGAGGTTTCTCTAGTTCAAGTGAATGTTGTGAAGAGTGTTTTGAATCGTTTTTGCTCATGGTCTGGCCATCGAATAACTGTTGCTAAAACGCAGATATTCTTATCTAAGAACTGCTCTCCAAACTTATCTTTGGACAATGCTCAGAGCTTTGGTTTTCAGCTGGTCTATGATTTGGGGAGATATATTGGTGTCCTCTTCTTCACAGTCGTGTTAATAAAGCTATATATGCATATCTTCTTAATTAGATTAAAAATGCCTTTTAGGTTGGGTTGCTTCTTCTCTCTCGCTGGCGGGGTTTATAACCCTCACCAAGGCTGTGTTGCAGGTTGTTCCTATTATTCTATACAGTCAACATGGCTCCCAAAAGGTATATGCTTGGAGGTGGAAAAGCTTATTCGTCAATTTGTGTACGAACGGAGTAATGGGCATTCGGGACTCTCGCTTGTAAATTGGGAAACTTTTGAAACGACCGACTAAATATGGTGGCTTGGGTTTGCGAAATATGGAGAAACATAACCAAGCCTTTTTTATGAAACTTGGTCATCAATTAATATCTGATAATGATAGTCTTTGGATTCGTGTGCTGAAATCAAAATATAATTGGGAGGGTCCTCTTCTTTTTTCGATACAGAAGACTAAATGTTCACGTCTATAGAGAGGCTTGAGTGCCATTTAGGAGGAGATTTATAACAAATTGTGTTAGAATATCCAAAATGGTGAAACTACTTATTTTTGGTATGATGTATGGATTGGAAAATTGGGGCCTCTATCGGATCATCTTGGTACTAGTAAGCCTTTTCCAGCTAACGTTGCCTCTATGACTACTGGCTCTGGGCAATGGGATTTATCGCGGTTGCATCTCCCACTCCCTAAAAATATCATTCAACATATTTTCGCTATTCGCCCTCCTCTTTCTTCCTTGGGTAGTGACGTTCCTGCTTGGCGTTGGTCCAAAAATCAAATTTTCTCTTTCAAATTGGCTTATGAAGTATTATCTATGAATGAGGATTGTTTGTCTAGTAGGGACTGGATGTTGATCTGGAAAAAGAAAGTCTCGCAGCGTGTTGGTACTTTTCTTAAGCTCGCTAGGAGAAAACGTCTCCTTACCAATGTGGATCGTGTACGATGGCACTTCACTAGCTCCCCTAGGTGTCAACTTTTTCAAGTCGATGAGGAATCTGTAGAGCATGTTTTGAGATCATGCTTGATGGCGTATACCACTTGGATCAGGGTTGTTCGGCCGTCTAAACTCTCTAAATTCATGGCCCTATTGTGTGAATCATGGTTCATGCTACTATCCATAATCAGGGGGTTTTGCGGTAGATGTAATTGCCTGGGATACTTTGTTTCCCACTATTTGCTTACATATTTGGAAAAGGAGATGTAGTATCATCATGGACGGGAATTTTGTTGATTTAGGTGACTTTCTCTCCCATTGTACTCAGATTGCGTCAGATTTTGCAGATAGTGCTATTTTGAGCCTGTGTAGCATGAGTGTTGTGCAAAATAGGGTTGGTTTCACAATTAGAGGATGGGAAAAATCAAGACGGGGCTGGGTTAAACTCAATACCGATGGTGCTTGCAATCTTGGTAGTAGCAAATAAGTTGCAGTTTGGGTCATTTGTGATGAGAATGGTACTTGGTTTTTTTTTATTTCTCGAGAAGTTTGAGTCTATGTTCGAGTCTCTTGGCTGAAGTCTAGGTTATCCACAATATTCTTTTACATGCTTGGAGACTTAGGTTTCGATTTGTTGAGTTGGAGATGTATAACCTTGAGGTGGAGCGTATAGTCAATGGTACTTCAAAGGCGCTCCCTGGTAATGCCATTCTAGATGATATTCATGAGTTGTTGTCGAGGGATTGACAAGTTATTTTGCAAAGGATTCCTAGGGAAATGATTAATGTTGCGGATGCGTTAGCTTCCTTAATGCGTGATTGCCCGATTGGGGTTTTGTTGTTTGATAATCCTTCTCTATCTGTTATGCAACTTGTTCAAAAGGAGCAGCAGGGGTGAGGTTGGATTATATCTTGTAATACTACTATGTGTACCTTTTCTACCGACTAGGTTTAGGAGGTTTTAATGGGGCACACGGTAGTATTTCTCCCTTCTCACAAAAAAAAATATTCTTTTAAAAATTTTCAAGATTAGTTTAGATTTTTTGGGTAAACTACTCCAGGTACCATCAAACTACAGACACTGACTCTTTTTTGCCACAAACATTTTAATTGGTATAATTTTACCACTAAACTTTATTTTCTGACTTGTTTATGCCACTGCGCTCTTAACTCCTTTACGGGACGATGACATGATGCACGACGTGATGACTTGGACGCTAGATCAAACGACACCATATTGGTGCCTCTATTTTGATACTAAATAACCCAAAACGGCTTCGTTTTGCTAGAGAAAAATATGAAAAATATGCACTCAGTGGGATTTGAATTTGGAACCTTCAAAATCAAAAGCTAACTCTTAACCACTAAGCCAACTTAACATCTTTATTTATTTCTAACACAAATGATATATATGTCAAACTTCAATTTATCATATAAATAATATTACTCTATATAAATAATATAAATATATTAGAAATAATATTTGTATACATATATTAACATATAAGTAATAATAAAACATTTATATATAAATAATTTTTTATATTATTAATAATATTAAATAAATAAATGATATATTATTATAAAAATTAAAAGACTAATTTTCAGATCCCAAAACTTCCAAAATTTACAAAAAACCCAAAATCCACCAAAAGCTTAACTCATAAACCCTAACCCTAGAATATAAACCTTAAACCCTAAAATTTTATTTATAAACAAACAATATTAAAATATATAAACAAATAATATATTATTATAGAAACAAAAAACTAATTCTAAAAAAATCTGAAATTTCCAAAATTTACAAAAAAAAAAACCTTAAAATTCACCAAAACCCCTAGACCCCAAACCCATCCAATTTTGTTGCTAATGGGTTGATGGTTTTAGTGTTTAAGATCCATGATTTAGGGTTTTCGGGTTTATAGGTTAGAGTTTAAAATATTGGTGGATTTTGGCCCTTTCGTAAATTTTGGAAATTTGGGGTTTTATTAAAAATTAGTTTTTTTCGCTTTTATAATAATATATTATTTATTTATATATTTAATATTATTGATAATATAATTTTTTATTTAATATAAATATTTTATGTATTATGTATATATATTAATATATTATTATATGTATATTAATATTATTTCTAATATATTTATATTATTAATATAGAGTAATGTTTTTTATATAATAAAATAAATTGAATTAATCTCAACTGCAATTTGAAATATATATTATAAGTACTTTAAATAAATTAAAGATATGAAGTTAGTTTAGTGGTTAGGAGTTTGTATTTGATTCTAAAGGTTTCACGTTCAAATCCCATTGAGTACTTGTTTTTCACATTTTTCTCTAGCAAAACGGTACCGTTTTGGGCGATTCGCATCCAAATAGCGGCACCAAAATAACATAATTTTGGTCTAGCATCCAAGTTATCATGTCATGCACCATGTCATGGTCACGTTAAGGAGTTAACGGCGCGATGACATAAGCGAGTCAAAAAATAAAATTTAGTGGTAAAACTAGACTAATTGAAAGGTTGGTAGAGTCAATGTCTATAGTTTGGTGGTATCTGACGTAGTTTACCATTGAGTTGTTGTTATTTATTTTTATTTATTAATTCGTTTAATATGTGATTTTTATTCAAATTATAAAAAATATATATAATACACTAATATTGAAGTGTAAGGGTAATCCCGAATTCTTTTAATTTTACATGGGTCACATTTGGATAAAATATAAAGTCTATATTTTGAGTGAAATTCGAATAAAAAAAATGTAATAATACCTTGTTTGAAGGTGACCAGGCCTACAAACATCTGTTTCAAATTTCAATCGACTTAAACATGTAATATTTCATAATGTAAATATAATTAATTAAAGAAACTTTTAATCTTATGGTGTCTTGACGAGAGTAAAAATATATGATCGCTTTTGATATCCTTATTTATGTATTAGTATTAAAAAAATAAAATTAAAATTTGAAATTATGTTTAAAGGTTAAAGTTTAAGATTAAAGTTTAAAGTACTGTGTATGATATATTTTTTAAGCTTTATAATTTAGGGTTTAGAAATTATTATAATTTTGTTATGATTTGATTTATCCGGTCGCTTTTAGTGTTTGCCTAAAATTCTTGGAGTCTATTTGAACATGAACCTTACTTCCACGATAGAAAAGTCTTACAAAATATCATAAGAAAATTACACAGACGGCCACCCATTTCTACTCCCAACAAGACAATATGTATAGTATCCACCAAAATATATAGCTTACTGGCATCGAATTCTGAGCTTCAGAGTCACGCATTAACATGGTCTTTAGTCTACCTTTCAATGTCCATAACTGCATAAAGCCTGAGATTCAAAGTCATCAGAGTCTTGTTCTAGTCCCAGTGGCTGGCCTTGTTCCTTTTGCAGCGTTGAGTCCTCCACTTTTTGTCCATATAATTTGGCCAAACCCAAATACAGAGCCATCGCGAAAATGGTGACCGCTATCAAGGTCCAGCTGAACAGAATATTTACCAATGATTTAGCGCGGCGCAGTGCCTGGTCGCTTGAGCAGGTTATAATCTGGTGACCATCTTCAAAGTGGAGCAAGCAGCCTTTGGGAACCAGGGCTGGAGTCCAGATCATGGTTCCCATCACTACGAACCACACTCCCTGATACACAATACTCAAGGACCTTGTAAAGCTGACCATGAAGCTCTTAGGGAGCTGAATTGCCATGAGTGTGGTGGTTAATGAAACAACGATGACACACTGCAGAAGCAAGTGGTAGTGACCCTCCACCCCCATGTGATCAGCCGAATGGAAGTGGAAGAGGAGCAGCTGTTGGGCAAAGGCTACCGCCGCAATGAATTGTGACAGGCAATACGTGGCTTTGGGGCAAACTCTATCAAGCAGAATAGCAAAAGCTGCGTAGGTAAAGAAAGTCATTGATATGAAGGAGTGCTCGAAGTTTCGGAGACGGTTCGAGGGGATGGCTCCGTCCGGACCAATAGGTCGGTATCGGTGCATTGCAGGGCCAATAATGAGCTCCATGGAGATGGTGATGGAGGAGGCCGCCATGATTAGGAAGAGCTCTAAGTGCCTTGATTTTGGAGTGGGGAACCATGAGGGAGATGTGTAGGAATTGGGGTGGAGAGAATGGAGCTTGATATGATTATAGAGATGCCAAAAACCGAGTAAAAAGAAGGCTAAACCTGGTAAAACATGCCCCACTATAGAACCCATGTCTTCAATTCCTTTTAATGTACTTGGAGAAAGAGAGGGAAACAGGAGAGCTTCTTTTTAATGTTACAAGGGGTTGGATGAGTTCACTTTCTAAGAATTGCAAGGTGGTTCCACTTATACATATAAATTTTATGGTAAATCATAACCACGATCACTAAACTTTAGTAAAAATAAAATAAAATAATAACAAAACTTTCAAAAATCACAAAATGACAATTAAATTTTATGTTTTATAACAAAATGACAACTAAACGTTAAATTCCGTTAGGCGTCTATTATAAAATTTGGTATAATAAACGCATTTAGTCATTTATATTTATACATTCAATCAATTTAGTCATAATTCGAAACAATTTAATAAATTTAGCCCTCGTTATTTACACATTCTTTCAATGTGGTCCTTAAAACAAAATTTTAAAGTATGGTAACATGATAAATAATTACAATTAATTTTTTATAGGCGAAAAATCAACTAGACTAGAATCTAAAAAATTTCAAATAAAGTTTGAATTATAAAATATGACGCGTCAACTCGAATAACTCGAAATTTTTTGACTCGACTCGATCGAACGCTCACCTTTATCTTAAGATATGACGCGTTAACTCGAATAACTCAAAATATTTGAATATTTTAAATCATTTTTCTTTTAAATCTAATATTTTTTAAAATAAAATATTTAATATTTTTATATTTTAATCACATCGATTATTTAATAACAACTTTAAATATTCAATTTAATTTAAAAATATTCGATTTAAAAGAAAAAATTCATTTAAAATATTCGAATGTTTAATTAAATTTTTATAGGAACTCGAAAACTCGACTCGACTCAAATCGAAAAAATTTCAAAAAAAGTTTGAGTTGTAAAATATGACGCGTCAACTCAAAATTTTTTAACTCGACTCGATCGAACGCTCACCTCTATCTTAAATATGACGCGTCAACTCGAATAACTCAAAATATTCAAATATTTTAAATCATTTTTCTTTTAAATCAAATATTTTTTTAAAAATAGATTATTTAATATTTTCATATTTAAATTCACATAGAATATTTAATAACTACTTTATATATTCGATTTAATTTTAAAAAATTGATTTAAAATATTCGAATATTTGATTAAATTTTTATAGGAACTCAAAAACTCGACTCGGATCGAAAAAAAAAATCAAATAAATTTTGAGTTGTAAAATATGACACGTCAACTCGAATAACTCGACATTTTTTTACTCGACTCGATCGAACGCTCACCTCTATCTTAAGATATGACGTGTCAACTCGAATAACTCGAAATATTCGAATATTTTAAATCATTTTTTCTTTTAAATCACATCGAATATTTAATAACTACTTTAAATTTTTTTCGATTCGAGTCGAGTCTAGTTTTCGAGTTCCTATAAAAAATTAATTGTAATTATTTATCATGTTACCATACTTTGGAATTTTGCTTTAAGGACCGAATTGACAGAATGAGTAAATTATGAGGTCTAAATTTAGTGAATTGTTTCGAATTAGGACTAAATTGATTGGATGTATAAATATGAATGACTAAATGTGTTATTATACGCAATTTTATAACAGACACTTAACAAGATTTAACGTATAGTTACCATTTTGTTATAAAACATAAAGTTTAATTGTCATTTTGTGATTTTTGAAAGTTCGATTATCATTTTGTTATAAAAATTTAATTGTAATTATTTATCATGTTACCATACTTTGGAATTTTGCTTTAAGGACCGAATTGACAGAATGCGTAAATTATGAGGGCTAAATTTAGTGAATTGTTTCGAATTAGGACTAAATTGATTGGATGTATAAATATGAAAGACTAAATGTGTTATTATACGAAATTTTATAACAGACACTTAACGAGATTTAACGTCTAGTTACCATTTTGTTATAAAACATAAAGTTTAATTGTCATTTTGTGATTTTTGAAAGTTTGATTATCATTTTGTTTTTTTACCAAAGTTCAGTGACCGTCTATGTACTTTACCCTAAATTTTCTTAACATCACATTTTTTCATAATTAGATAATAATATATGAGCTGTGGCATATGCAGAATTTGATGTACGTCATAGGGGTGGCAATCGGGTCAAGAATAATCGAAAACTGTAGGGATCGAACCGATGGGTATAGGGAATAACTGGAATCTTCATCCACGGGAACGAGGATGAAGAGAGTTTTATCATTGGAGATCAAATGGGGATGATGATATGGATTTCTAAAACCGAACCGCGGGGACAACCGAACCGTACCCATATAAATCACCGTGGGAATCCCTGAAAAATATCCGCACGAATCCCCAATATTTTAGAACGTTGGATGGGCATAAGAGTAATTTATCCATTTTTCAATAAAAATCAAATTTCCCACAACCTGAGTATGACCTGATGGAGTAAGTTTAAAAATTCTCCGTAAATTCTATAAAAATAATTTGAAAGTGGTGTACGTATCGTTGTAAACGTGATTCAGTTTAGTTTTGTTTAAAATATATGATGATCGATTTTGATATGTATTTTAAAAATAAAAATATTTGAATGTTGAAATGTCATAAAAATTCTATAAGATAAATTAGGAAGTGAGTTTTATATTCTATAACAATACATAAGACTAGATTCGTTTAAAATGAGCGATTCTTGATTTCGAGATATATATTAGGAGTTATTAATTTTTCAGAAGAAAAGACTACAAACTGTTTCCAAAAACAACAATGGCAATGACTTCAGAAATTCGCCTTAATCGTGCGAGTAAAATAAGAAAAGGTAATTTATATGGTTGAAAAGATTATCGAATATAGTTCCTTTTAGAACAAACGGATCATGAATTAGAATTGTAGATTATTAGTTACATATTTTCATTTAAAGGTAGTACAGACTGTCATGTTTTAATAGTTAATAATTTAGTCATGTTTTATAGTTTTGAAATTGTTTGTTTGTTGTTGGTAAAACTAAATTTATTGTTTATGTTTGTAATTTTGGAGATTTAGAGTTGAATATTTGTTTTAATGTATTAATTTTTTTTATTTTGTTGGGTACGGGATTCACCAAAAATCACGGGATCCGTAAGAGATGTGAATGGGGACAAAAATAACCGAAATATTTAATGAGAATTTCTTAAAACCATACATACAAATGTTGGGGACGGAATGAGAAATGCATTGCCACCCCTAGTACGTACACGTTTCTAATGGTGAAATACTTGCATGTCTAAGCTAAATCTAAAATATAAATATTCTTAAAAGATGGCCCTCATATATTTTCTAACTTATGTACCAAGTTTGGATGGTATTAACAAAAGATAATATATTGTAATTTGCATGCGTTTTTACAATAAAAAATAGTATTAATTTTTTAAAATATACATAAAAAAACATTTGGTATGATTTTAATTTTTAAAATTATTTTTTTACTAATAGCGTATTAAACAAGGATCCACCTATATGAGTAGTAAATAGAGTAGTAGTAATTCAATTAAGTAATGGCATGAAACTTAATATTAAAGGAAGGGATTAATAAAATAGTGGGATATTGTTAATTAATTCATGAATTGGTTTCTAGTGGTATATATTCCTTCTTAAGTTAAAGTGTTAGTCACGCACTGCAAAATTCAACATCAATATGGCTGGCTTTTGTTTCCAATACGAATCCTCTGCTCGTAACCCATAAGCTTTCATAATAAACATTGGATTATAAGCCATATATCGAAGGCACCGTCATACGTGTACAAAATGTCTACATATGTCATAACGTGCATGTGTGAAAATTCGGTCACTATTATTTATTTATTTATTTATTTATTTATTTATTTATTTATTTATATACATCTACTTTATACGAATTAAACTAGACTTTGATCGAGACATCTCGGAACAAGAGATATTATGGATTACATTTTATAATCAAAATTGTGAGTTGTTTTCGTATACTCATCCGTATTTAATTTATTGACAGATTAATTTAGATTAAATATTACATATGTTTATTATAAGAGTGACTCTCTCAATTCAGTTGTTTTATTCACAACGTCAGAATTCGCACTATTTTTATTAAAAGATCTGATATCTTATCTTGTTACACCAATCTGCCCATAAAAGCTGAATATCCGCAAATCGAGTACCTGGTTTACATTATATATATATATATGAAATCTATTTTTTTAAATTACATAAAAACACATAAATTTTTATAATACATAATTCAAACATAATAATTAGTAATTTAAAGTTAATTTTAAGTGATTTAAAGCGTTGGCGTAGAGAGGATGTGTCTACATGTACTTCGAATATAATGAAAGGATCTGCTATCACTGGTCCTATTGGAAATGAGTGTGTTGATCTGCCGCCTAGAATGGCAAGTGCTGCCAATGCTACTGTCGAAAACATTTGCATGGTTTTGTTTGAAATTGTAGTTTTAATGTGGTCCTTGTGACGAGAGATTTTGATTAAACAATAATAATCTTTCAATATAATTGTCAGAACACATTTTATAGTTCATTTTATGAATTGAAAATGTTTTAGCATGCTTCGATTGATAAAAAAACACTAAAAAAATATTAATCTCGATGTAATTTTATTTTTTGAATATCATATTGACAAATTAATATAAATATATTTTTAAAAAATTATAATTTAAAAGTATATAATTCAAGTATAAAAAGAACTTATGGATTTAAATTTAGTTTTAGGGTAAAATATTAAGGAATTAAAAATAAAAATAAAAGTTAAAATTAAATATATATTTAAAATATCAGGTCGAGTACCTATTACAAAAAAAAAAATGACCCAGCCCCGGCTCAACTACCCGAAAAAATCACGGGTCAGGTACTGACTAAAAAATTAAAGTATTTTTATTATAAATATCATATAATTTTAAATCGAGTTGATGAGTCAGGTAACTTGAGACATGTAATTTTGAACACCCTTTGTGACCAGTATCATAGTCATTGTAGGTGAAAACGAGACTAGTAATTAGTGTCAAAGCAAGACATCAGATGCACTTGGTGTAGACTCTCTTTTTAACTTTGTTAAATAACGGTATGGCATTCAAATTACCGGAACGCCTTTTCTTGATGACTCCAATTATTTTTTTAGATCAATAATATGATCAGCTAAGAGAAGGGTGAATTGGGGTATTAAAAATTTAGAGAAAGCTTGAGAATGAACACAATAATTTATAGTAGTTGGACCCAATTTTTTTTACCTCCACTTAACTTTCTCAATTAAAGAATTTTCAAAAGTCACTAACAAGAATTTGAACCCTTGAGGAAAATGTTTAGCTATACGATAATTTCCTTAGATTTCTATTCAAAAGAAATTCTCTCAGAAAGAAATACAAATTAACAAACAACGATTCTAGGGGTGACAATGGGGCGGGTTGGGGACGGTTTTGTATTCCCCATTTCGTCCACAACACTTGCAGTTGCGGTTTCGAAGAATCCCCATTAAATACTTCGGAGATTGTTTCATCCACATATTCATCCCTTACGGACCCCTACGATTTTCGGTTAATCCCTATACCCAAAAAAGTAAACAAAACTTAATACATTAAAACAAATACACAACATTAAATCTTCAAAATTGCAAGCATAAATGATAAATTTAATTTTACCAACAATAAATAAATCATTTCAAAACTATAAAAGTATGACTAAAATACTAACTATTGAAACATGTAATGCCCGTGTTTAGGGTTGAAAAGATAATCGGATCCGGTTCAAGTTCAGTTCGGGTTAGTTGGTTGGTTAGGTCTAATTTCGGGGACCCATTTCTAATAAAATAGTTTTTAAAGTATATTTGGGCAAAATAAAGTTTTTGAGTGGAAAAAGAGGAATTTTCCCAAATGAAATTAAAAAAGGTATTTTAAATCAAAAAGATCATTTTCACTAAAGGCTATCATCTTCATTTTGAACAGAAGGGTTTTTCACGTTGGTTTTCCTCCCTTCATTCCAAAACCTTTCCTTCATCAAGGATTTCAAGGTAACTTCTCCTTTACTTTGATTATTACATATTTGACTTGTTTGTTAGGCCGAAGCGAGACATAAATTGATACCCTTGCCTAATATGCTTAAGGGTACTACCGAGAAAGTACAATTGATATGTGATCGTTTGAAGGTAGCTTCAGATAGACAGAAGTCTAATGTCGGTTTGAAAAGAAGAGAGATAGAGTATGTCGTGGGCGACAAAGTGTTCTTGAAAGTCTCACCTTGGAAGAAGGTGATGAGATTTGGTTGGAAGGATAAGTTGAGTCCGAGATTCATTGGCCCGTATGAGATAGATGAGCGAGTTGGTCTCGTTGCTTATAGATTGAGATTGCTGACCGAGTTAGAAAAGATTCACGATGTGTTTCATGTTTCGATGCTTCAGAGGTATAGATCGGACCCGTCACATGTTATGCCAATTGAAGAGATAGAATTGAATCAAAATTTGACCTACGACGAAGAACCAGTTGAGATTTTGGCGTCAGACAGCAAAGTGTTGCGAGGAATGACCATTGAGTTGGTCAAGGTAAAGTGGCGACACCGAGGAGTGGAAGAAGCCACTTGGGAGAGGAAGGATGACATGAAGAAGCATTTTTCGTATCTCTTTCTGACAGGTAAATTTGATGACAAAATTCCTTAAGTGGGGGAGAGTTGTAAAGCCCGAGTTTAGGGTCCGGAAAATAATCGGATATGGTTCAAGTTCGGTTCGGGTTAGTTGGTTGGTTAGGTCTAATTTCAAGGACCCTTTCTAATAAAATGGTTTTTAAAGTATATTTGGGCAAAAAGGAATTTTTTTAGTGGAAAAGAGGAATTTTCCCAAATGAAATTAAAAATGGTATTTTGAATCAAAAAGACCATTTTCACTAACGACTATCATCTTCATTTTGAACAAAAGAGTTTTTCACGTCGGTTTTCCTCTCTTCAATCCAAAACCTTTCCTTCATCAAGGATTTCAAGGTAACTTCTCCTTTACTTTGGTTTTTACTTATTTGACTTGTCATCAATGAAATCTTTCTTCTAAACCCAATATATTTCATTTTGGTTTTGAGTTGAAAAAATGGGTATTTTCACTTGATTTTCGTGGGTTTGATTATCAATTGTTTTACATGTTCTTTAAGCTAAGTTTTGAGTGGTTAGACATGTTGGAATATTGGCTTAATAATTGGAAACCCGAAATTGGTCAAAAATGAGATTTTGAGTTGAAAATATGGAGTTTTTGGCTTGGCTTTGGGTTGATTTCGTGGCTGTTTGTTCCTTAGTTGTTGGGGGGTGTTTTTAGATGATATTTGATGTGTTTTGATGTTTGAAATCAATGGGTTTGGTTAGAACGAAATTGGTGAGGTTTGGGGCGAAATTTGGGTTTGAATCAATGTGTTTTTTTTACAAGAAGTTAGATTCCGAGTTTCTGCAAGTTTAAGGGCTTAAATTGGGTCTAATGCTCCATTTTTGAATTGGTTAGAAGCAGAGGAAACAAATTTGGGCTCTTTGGACGCGAGACTGAGTAGTTCGGAGGCTTGAATCGGTGTTTTGACTTTTGCTTGTGTGTTGGCTGGTAAGTGGAAATGTTTTCTAAGCCTTAACATGGTTAAGGATATGTCTTGGGGTTTAGATTAATATAAGCCAATCTAAGCTCAAGAGTAAGTTTTAAGCATTTTAGTCTTTATTTTTGATAAATTCTACTATGTGCTTTGAATGATTTCCATAGTGCATGTTTGGCATGAATATCCTTGTATTATGCATATGATTGCTTTAATTGATCCCATATTGGTTATGGTGGTGACCATGAGAACACAAGGTAAGTGTTGGTTTGGTGAGTTATTAACAATGTGAAATCTTTTTACCAGATATAGTTGGTCGACCAATAGGATGTGAGTGCACTCGGGGTAAAATTCGCGCGTGGCCTTAGTGATGCTAGATTCCACTAAGGAGGAGTATGGTGATGTGAGATTCCACCAGAAGCTAAGTTTTAATAGATGTGTGAGTACAATGATGTGAGATTCCACTGGAAGTGTCTAGTGGGTTTGAGAACTATCCGCATATCCAAGTAAAAGTGATGAATGTCATTATACTCATGGTGCTCTAAATTCTGATGTTAAGCATGTAATATTGTTCATTTTCCATTTATGATTATGCATGTTTATGGCTACGTGTATGTATGATGAGAATGAGCATGAGGTAAGCTTGTGGCTTGTGGATGCATTCGATAAATGCACGAGATGTTAAATGCATGTTTGTTATGTGTTCAAGCATGTGAGAAATGATTTGGAAATGGTTTTTGGTTTCAAGCAAGCTATGGTATTAAAGCTGCATTGTAGTAGCTACTGTTTTGAGCACCCCTCACTAAGCTTAAATGCTTACGCTCCCTTTTCCAACAATGCATGTCCTTAGACTTTTGGAGCAGCTCTGGGAACAAGGGGAAAATTCCAAGGCGTAGATTTTCTCAAGTATGGTTTTTAGACTTCAATAAATAGTATAAAGCAATGGGATAGGACCTTTTGTGTAACCCCCTCGTCCTGGTCTTGACGATTGACCGGTCCGAGTAGGTCACACGGGGAAAACCGAAGTGAAACCCGTTAAGGCTCCCCTTCAGTTAGCAACCTTAGAAAATTTCTTTTAATCACTATCTTGTCTAAATGCTTTCATGCACCCTATGTGAGATGCGACAACGGAAGGACAACGAAACGATACTAGCATACATGACAAGCAATTGAAACAACCCATTTTATTCTTTACAGTAGGCCATATAGATACGCTAGCAGACCATATCGATACGCCTTGACTTGGTCAACAACCCATAGTCAACCTAGGGAGACTGTATCAGTACACTGGTTGACCGTACCGATACGCTCTAAACAGTCAACTTCTCACGGTCAATGATAAAAGACTGTACCGATACACCCAAGACCCGTATCGATACGCCAAAATCTCGTCAATTTCTCAGATTTCCAAAGAGCTTTTGGCGTATTGATACACCCCCGTGTACCTGTACGCTAGACTTAAACTGAGCCCCAAAGTGTAGGACCGTATCGATACAGCTCTTGGGTGTATCGATACGCCCTGCACTGCAAGACTCAATTTAGCTGCAAAACGACCCAAGACTCAACTCTAGATGCAATTTATGACTCGTCTACCAACGCACCAACTCTCATACATCATTTAGCAACCAAAACATATCATGTGATTCAACATAACCGAACAAACATGACATCCAACACAAGATATGCAATTAGGTAGAAAACTTACATGAAAGCATACATAACTACACCATTTCCTTCATAGGAAATAAACACATACTTGAACATTTCATAACAAGGTTTCACATGATTTTAAACAAACATATAAGCATCCAAGGAACATGGCTATAAGCCTTCAAAACACAAAGCATTTAGGCAACATAAAAAACATGCACATATGAGTCTAGCAACGCTCATACAAAAACACATAGTATCCTCAAACCAAACATGCTTGAACACTAACAAACCAAACTAACGAGTTTGAACTCCAACTCTATACAAGTCTATACCCCCATTGTCTAGGCATTATTACAAATACTTAAATCATACTTGAGCTACTCGAGAACTCCAAAAAGCTCCTCCCTTGCCCACTTGCCTTCCGAACTCTAACGATCTGCATGTTGGAAAAAGGAGAGCGTAAGCTTGATACCTTAGGTAGCGAAGCTCATCAATCATGCAGTTTTCAAAACACATTTCTTAAATGATAAGTAAATTGTTTAAATGCACGAAAGGAAGCACAACAACGCAATTACGTGGTTTGCACATGCACAACCAAAACACGGTGGGACCACACATCACCGTTTGACTGGTAGTTTTCCTATGGGACTGTAACCCCCTCGTCCCGGTCTGGCCGGATGACCGGTCTAAGTGGGCCACACGGGGAAAACCGAAGCGAACCCCGTTAAGGTTCCCCCTCGGTTAGCAACCCTATTTTTTTTCTTTCATTTTAATCTTGTCTAGAGGAGTATTGAATCCTAAGTGATCAAACATCAGAATAAAACACATGAGACAAACATTCGAACCCAAAACAGCCCAATTTTAATCTTTTAAACAGGCCGTTTCGAAACACCCATGAGGCGTATCGAAACGCCTTGACCAGGTCAACTGCCCCAGTGCCCTTATAAGGGGCCGTATCGAAACAGTGGTCAACCGTTCCGAAGCGCCCTCAACGGTCAACTTCTCGTGGTCAACGAGATTTTGACCGTTTCGAAACCTTCATGCCCATTTCGAAACGCCTTCATCTCGTCAATTTCTCAAAATTCCAGTGGCCAAAACGTTCCGAAACGCGTATCGAAACAGGGGGTTCCAGAGGCCAAACCGTATCGAAACGCATTCCGATACGGGGTCCCTGAAGCCTACCCATTCCAAAACGACCCAACCTGTTTCGAAAGGCGGGCTGCCTGCAACCTTTGAAAGACAGATTTGGGCGGATTTCCACAAGTCTAAAGGTCCCATTGGACCCCTAAAGGTACACAACACCAACAAACAAAGTCTAGATGGATGCATCCTAGGTTTAGCATGCTCAAACAACCACAAGACATAGATTCAAACGATCGTTCATACATGGCAAATTCATATCAAATACATATCATAAAAAGCATGCTTGTAGACCTTTAAATGGACAAAGGATACCAATCATCACATATTGTTTTACATGCCATCAAACAACCTTAATCATCCATATGGCATTCATTCTACAAGCATAAGGCAAGTTAAAACATGCTTACAAATCAAGTCAAGTCATAGACATCAAAATCCTATATGAGTCTTACAAAGCTCATTCAAACACACCCTTGCCACATTGCTTAACTACTACATAATTAATAACCGTACTTGAGCAACAACTTGGAAAGCCCTTCTTGCCTTGCTCCGAGCTAACACCACACTAATGATCTGCATTGTTAAAAAGGGGAGCGTAAGCTATAAGCTTAGTGAGGATACTCTAAAACCGAAAACATCAACAATGCAGGGTTCAAGCATGTATTCCCTAAATCTCGTATCTAACATGCATAGATAATTTCACAAGTAGACCTAGCTAGTCTTTCAAGAGTCATGTATTGCATTTCACATCATATCAAGCTCGAACATCAATAAAATCATCATGTATTATCATCATATATCACATTCATATAAATAAGTTTAATTGGCCACTATTAGTTTACCCGGATGTGCGGATTAAATCTCAACAATCACTTTACCTCGGTGGGATTACACTCATCACCGGACCTTGCATGGGCGGGATTCCACTCATCACCACATGCCCTACGGATGGGATTCCACTCATCATCTCGTAGAATATATAATAGCTTCCGGTGGAATATTACATCACCGTACTCCTCCTTGATGACTTAACGCCATCAAGGCCACGTACGTTTTGACTCAATTTGTGTGCACACTAATCCTAATGATCGATCATTTACACCCGGTAAGTTAATTAGTGCCAATTTACATTTACCACATCACATATCCATTAACCACATCTCATGCTCATCTCATATACATATCATGGTATACATGTACAAATTAACCACATAGCACAAGAGCATAAATGGGCAATACACATAGCATTTAATGGAAATCAAATAGCTAAATTAACAACTTGAATTATATAGAAATGGCCTACCAAGCACATTTCACTCACACACTAGACACACTCGAACCAAACTTTAAAACATGATTAAAACCACTCACCGCCCTTCCTTAGCAACCAAACAAGCCTTCTACAAGCCCAGATTCGAATCCAATGCTTCTCCAACGTCTCCTCTTGCTTCTAGCCAATCAAAAACACAACCATTATTCCCAATCAATGCTAAAATTCAATCAACACTCAACCCTTGAGCTCAAACTAACTTCAACCAATTTTCCAACCAAATTAATCCCCCAAATATATCAATTTTCGTGCTCCCTCAAACCCTAGCTGAAATTTCCATTTTCAAACATCCAAATGACCCCCAAAAGGTCCCAAAACATCCTCTTAACATGTACAAACCATCAGCCCTTTAATTTCAACCTAAAACCCACCAAAAATCAAGTTTTTGACATCTCAAATTTTGCTTTAAGAACCCACTTCGGGTTTTCAACAAAACCCAACCATTTTGACATATAATGTACATTTTAATGTGGATAATCAAAAACCCAACTCCATATTTCAAAACAAAATGAAAATCCCCATAGAAACTCAAACTTTTGCCAAGCCCTAATTTCCAAAAGTTCATAGTTTTACAATCTATGACTATGGGGAGATAGAGGATGAAAAGGAGAATTAGAAAATGCCCTTACCTCTCAAAATGGTCTTGAAATGAAGATGAGGTTCAATGGAATAATGATTTGAGTTTGGGAGAGTTTGAAAGAGGGGTGTGGGGTTTTCAACGTGGGAAAGAGAGTGGGGAGAAGGAAGATGACAGCTTTTCTTAAAAGTGGTCTTGCTTTTAAAATCTTTCTGGTCAAATTACCACATTGGTCCCTCCCTTTTTTATTAAAACCTAATTATATCCTAATTAAGGTTGAATTGATTTAATTTAATTTTACCGACTAAGACCACAAACCCGACTAACTCCTAACCCCAAAACACGGGCGTTACAGGGACCACACATCACCTTACTCTTCTACTAGTCACTACCGGTGGGACCACACATCACCGTAGTTACGACAACCATCACGTGAGGTTCGACACCAACAACGACTACACAACAACATCAAACAGAAGTAAAGGAAATCCACAAATCACACACAATATCTCAACAATGGTGTTTTTCAAAAACTAAAACCATCAATGTGTTAGGAATGAAGAGGACAAGTCAAAAATAGTCTTACCTTGATGAAAACACTTTAAATGGTGAAAGGATTTGATGGAATAGTAACAAGAGGGTTTAGGGAGGCTTAACGTGAAATTTGAAAGGAAGAAGATGAAGAGAAAGATTTTCCAAAAATCCTCTTTTACTCATCCTTTTCCCCTTATTTAAAAATTTACCAAAATGCCCTTAATGAACTTCAAACCTCTTTTAATTAAAACTAAGGCCAATTTAATTTAAATCGAGCCCACGACCCAAACCCGATTTACTCGTGTAACATCCGACCCCTAAACCCAGGGCGTTATAACTCTCCCCCACTTAAAGAATTTCGTCCTCAAAATTACCTGACTGAAAGAGATAAGGAAACTGCCTTTCCATATCCTTCTTTCTCTCCCAAGTGGCCTCGTCCACCCCTCGACGTTGCCACCTCACCTTGACCAACTCAATTGATCTACCATGCAACACCTTGTTGTTTGAGGCTAAGATCTCCACTGGTTCCTCATCATATGTCAAATCCGGATTCAATTCAATCTCTTCTACATGCATTACGTGAGACGGATCTGATCTATACTTTCGGAGCATCGACACATGAAACACATAATGAATCTTCTCTAGCTCGGTCGGGAGTCTTAATCTATATGCAACGGGACCAATCCTCTCAACTACCTCATAAGGTCCAATGAGTCTCGGGCTCAACTTACCTTTCCTACCAAACCTCATCACCTTCTTCCAAGTTGAGACTTTCAAAAACACTTTCTCACCCACAACATACTCCATCTCCTTCCTCTTTAAATTGGCATACGACTTCAGTCGGTCTGAAGCTGCCTTCAAACGATCACATATCAACTTTACCTTCTCGGTAGTGCCCTTAAGCAAACCGAGCTTCGGTACAAGCTTTTGTCTGGCTTCGACCCAACAAATCAGAGTTCTACTCCTCCTACGATACAGAGCTTCATACGGTGCCATCTGAATACTAGCCTCGTAATTGTTGTTGTATGCAAACTCTACTAACGGTAGATGTTTCTCCCAAGACCCCTGAAAATTGATGATACGACACCTCAACATGTCTTCCAACACCTGAATCACTCTTTCGGACTGACCATCTGACTGCAGACGTTACGAAGTAATGAAGTTCAACCATGTACCCAAGGTACGATGCAGACACTCCCAAAATCTAGCTGTAAACCTCGGGTCTCGGTCTGACACAATTGATTTCGGTACCCCACACTACCTCACTGATATACAGATCGGCCAACTTATCTAAGGTGTAGGTAGTATGAACAGGTATGAAGTGAGCACACTTAGTGAATCTATCGACTATCACCCACACTGAATTTTTCTTCGAAGAAATCAATGGTAAACCTGACACAAAGTCCATGGTGATACGTTCCCACTTCCATTCCGGAATCTTCAACGGCTGTAACAACCCTGAAGGAAACTGGTGCTCGGCCTTAACTCGCTGACATACCATACACTTACTCACAAACTCGACCACATCATTCAAGATCGTACGTCTCAACTCGACATCTTTCGGAACCATTATCCTATCCTGGTAAAACAGTATCCCATTCTCACCAAAGCAGAAATCGATAGGCCTATCCTCGGCTATATCTTACACGTGAGGTGCCAAAGACTCGTCTCGCAACTGCTTCTCTCGAATCAACTGAGCTAGCGAAGGCTTAACCTGAAGTTCGGCTATCAACCCACCATCCTTGGACACACTTAATCTCGCAAACATAGCTCGCAACACAACTGCCACTTTTCTATTCAAAGCATCAACCACTACGTTTGCCTTACCCGGATCGTACTCTATCGTAAGGTCATAATCCTTAAGAAGCTCTAACCACCTACGCTGTCTGAGGTTCAGCTCCCTCTGAGACATCAAGTACTTCAAACTCTTGTGGTCGGTATATACGGTGCACTTCTCACCATAAAGGTGGTATTTCCAGATCTTCAAAGCAAACACTACGACGACTAACTCTATGTCATGAGTGGGATAGTTCTTCTCGTGCACTTTCAACTGTCTCGAAGCATATGCTACCACCTTACCTTCTTCCCTAAGCACACAACCTAAACCTACGTATGATGCATCGCTATAAATCACAAATTCTCTCCCCGATTCAGGCTGAATCAAGATAGGAGCTTCGGTCAAAGCTTTCTTCAACTTCTCAAACGTTTGTTGCCTTGCATCTGACCACTCATACGGTACCTTATTCTAAAGCAACTTAGTCAACGGAGCCGCTATCCTAGAAAATTCCTCGACAAATTTTCTATAATATCCCGCCAAACCTAGGAAACTGTGGATTTCTGTCACTGACTTCGGTTGTTTCCAACTCACTATGGCTTCTTTCTTCTTGGGGTCCATACTAATCCCCTTAGCCAAGATCACGTAACCTAGGAAGACTACCTCCCTAATCCAAAACTCACATTTTCTTAGCTTGGCATACAACTGATTCTTAAGCAAGGTCTGAAGCACTAACCGCAAATGCTCATCATGCTCTTCTTCGGTCCTAGAGTATACTAAGATGTCATCTATGAACACAACCACAAACCTGTCCAAAAACTCATGAAACACACGGTTCATCATATCCATGAAAGCTGCTTGAGTGTTTGTCAACCCGAAAGGCATCACCAAGAACTCATAGTGCCCATAACGTGTACGAAAGGTTGTCTTCGGTATGTCCACATCCTTTACCTTCAACTGATAGTACCCAGACCTCAAGTCAATCTTCGAAAACACGGAAGCACCTCTCAACTGATCAAGCAAGTCATCTATCCTAGGCAAAGGCTACTTGTTCTTCACTGTCACCTTGTTCAATTGCCTATAATCTATACACATCCTCATACTATCGTCCTTTTTTTCAAAAACAAGACCGGAGCACCCCACAAAAAATACTAGGCCTAATGAAACCTCTATCGGACAACTTCTGAAGCTGTGTCTTCAACTCTTTCAACTCTTTCGGTGCCATTCTAGACGGAGCAATAAACACTGGTGCAGAATCGAAATACGTCTCAATAGCAAACTCAACTGCTCTATCTGGAGGCAAACCCGACAACTCTTCCGGAAAAACACTCGGAAAATCACATATTGTCATGATGTCTTGTGGTCTAACCTCACTCATATTCGGATTCATTACTTACACAAAATAAGCCTGACAACCCGAATTTAACAATTTCTGAGCTTCCAAAGCAGAAACAACATTGGACAAGAACCTAACGTTCTTGCCAACTACCACAACCTTGAAATCATCTGTAAGCTTCAAGGAGACTCTCTTGGTCTCAAAGTCAACCCTAGCTCTATGCTCTATGAGCCAATCCATGCCCAAAATCACGTCAAAACTGTAGAACGGTAACTCCATCATATCAACCGGAAATACGTGGCCCTGAATCATCAAGGGACACCTCCTATACATTTTCCTAACTACCACTGTATCACCAAAAGAGCTAGTAACATTTACACCTACCTCTAACCACTCCTATGGTAACCCTAATGACCTTGCGTACTCACTCAAAATGTATGAATGTGTCGACCCCGAATCTATCAAAGAAAGCAAACTCAAACACTGTAACGAGAAATTACCTGCAATAACATCCGTGTCATTCCCAGCCTCTCGCTAAGCATACACCCTAGCCGGTCCTCCTCCCTCGGGCTGAACTGCTACTACATGAGATAAGTTCCTCTGACCCTCGTTCCTCGGCTGAAAGTTTCCACGACCGCGCCCACGGCCTCTCTGATGCTCAAAACCCCTAGCTGGAGCCGGTCCACCCCTAGTCGAGTGTGGACAGTTGCGCCTCATATGATCTCGGGAACCACAGTTCCAACATGGCCCAAAGGTACCCGTACACTCGCCCTGGTGGCGTCTCCCGCATCTAGTGCACTCCAGAGTTTGTACCACAGCTCCTTGGCCCTGATGGCCCCATCCATAATTACCACCCCTATGTCTTGAATCAGGCTGATACCTCCTATCTCTATGCCTCTTGGCATGATCTCTGTCCCAATTCGTGTGTCTCTTCCCGGAATCGGACCCGCTAGCACGAGCACTGGAGCCTAAGTTCTACTAAATATCCTTGGCCCTAGAGACCAAAACATCAAACTCAGTGTACTCTGAGGCAAGCATATAGGTCTTCACATCTCTAGTCAACCCATACCGGAAGCGGTCACACCGTTCCTTCTCACTAGGAACCAACTCGGGTGCATACTAGCTCAATCTCACAAGCTGAACCTCGTACTCGGACATAGTCCTATTACCCTGAACCAAAGCCATAAACTCCCTCTTCTTCTCATCCAAATACCGAACTCCAAGATACTTCCTCTTAAAGGCATTTCTGAAGAACTCCCACGTGATATCCGCCTCGGTCATACCCGAAGTAACAGTGGTCCACCAAGTATATGCATCCCCCTGAAGCAAAAAGACAATGCAACCCAACTTACGGGCATCTAAGCACTCCATCTAACCCAAGATGCGTGTAGTACTCTCAAGCCACGCATCTGAACCCTCGGGAGTCAACCTACGGAACTCAACGCCACCCAAACTACGGAGCCTCTCAAGGGGTAATCCTATCCCCGCATCGTGAGGTGGTGCTGCAGCTTGTACATCGGCCAAAGCTCTCTGAAAAGCCCCGGCTATGGTATGAATCAAACGGGTCATGTCCGCGCCCCCTGGACCCTGACCCGCCTGAGCTCCCACACCCCTAACATTGGCACCGACCTAAGGCTCATTACCATCACCTCCGACTTGCGCACCAGCCTGAGGTACATCACTTTCGCCACCCACTCCATTACCAACAGGAGCAGGAGGAACAGGAGGCTCACCCGCGGGTGCCTGGTCACCCACTCTAGGTTGCCCCCCTCGGTCTCACCATATCAAGATAGAATCTAAAATAACAAACACACAACACACAAGAAATATGTTAGGTTAGCAAAAGGGCAAGGACTCAGGTTCTCAAGCTCGTTAAACCAAAAACCATTTTTTTAAAACAACACCTAACAATGTGGACATTTGACTAACCCTTAACCAACAACAAGGCCACTTAAACATGTTTTCAGACACAAGACTAGCAAACAAACTTCTAGCATACATTGCAAAACTCTCACCGAGATATAGCAACAACATAACACATCAAACTTACCTCACTTACCTACCCGAGGTCTTGGAAACCTCAGGCTCTGATACCACCAAATGTAACTCCCTCGTCCGGCCTGGATGACTGACCGGTCCAAGTAGGTCACACAGGGAAAATCGAAGTGAAACCCGTTAAGGCTGCCCTTCAGTTAGCAACCCTAGAAAATTTCTTTTAATCACTATCTTGTCTAAATGCTTTCATGCACCCTATGTGAGATGCGACAGCGGAAGGACAACAAAACGATACAAGCATACATGACAAACAATTGAAACAACCCATTTTATCCTTTACAGCAGGCTGTATCGATACACTAGAAGACCGTATCGATACGCCTTGACTTGGTCAATAACCCATAGTCAACCTAGGGAGACCGTATCGATACACTGGTTGACCGTACCAATACGCCCTCAACAGTCAACTTCTCACAGTCAACGATTAAAGACCGTACCGATACGCCAAAATCTTGTCAATTTCTTAGATTTCTAGAGAGCATTTGGGGTATTGATACACCCCCATGTACCGGTACGCTAGGCTTAAACCGAGCCCCAAAGTGTAGGACCGTATCGATACAGCCCATAGGCGTATCGATACACCATGCACTGCAAGACTCAATTTAGCTGCAAAACAACCCAAGACTCAACTCTAGATGCAATTTACGACTCGCCTAGCAACACACCAACTCTCATACATCATTTAGAAACCAAAACATATCATGCGATTCAACATAACCGAACAAACATGGCATCAAACACAAGATAAGCAATTAAGAAGGAAACTTACATGAAAGCATACATAACTACACCATATCCTTCATAGGCAATAAACACACACTTGAACGTTTCATAACAAGGTTTCACATGCTTTTAAACAAACATATAAGCATCCATGGAACATGGCTATAAGCCTTCAAAACACAAAGCATTTAGGCAACATCAAAAACATGCACATATGAGTCTAGCAACGCTCATACAAAAACACATAGTATCCTCAAACCAAACATGCTTGAACACCAACAAACCAAACTAAGGAGTTTGTACTCCAACTCCATACAAGTCTATACCCCCATTGTCTAGGCATTATTACTAATACTTAAATCATACTTGAGCTACTCGAGAACTCCAAAAAGCTCCTCCCTTGCCCACTTGCCTTCCAAACTCTAACGATCTGCATGTTGGAAAAATGAGAGCGTAAGCTTGATAGCTTAGTGAGCGAAGCTCTAAAAGCTCATCAATCATGCAGTTTTCAAAACACATTTCTTAAATTATAATGTTGAGTGTGTAAAAGTTCTATTATTTACACCCTATCTAACCCATATTTCTGCTGCATTCATACATTATTTATTGCATTTAGGTCAGTTTACAGCAAAGCATCACAAATATATTAAAAGGCACAGTTTCTACTAAAAATGGTTGTTTTTGCAGGTTGCTGTCGTAGCAGACGAAATGGGCAGGTGCTGGGCAGTGAAGCAGAAGAGCTGGAACTAGACGAGCAGTCAAGGAGGACGATGCTGCCAAGGTTGCCGCCGTGACAGCAGAGGACGACATCAGTTTTGAGGAGAAGAAGCAAAGTGGACCTCGACAGATAGAGAAAATCCAGCCTGTCTGTCGTGTGAAAACCCTATATTTTTCGAAGCCCTAGATCAAAAGGAATGTCAAGCCCAAAGTTCAAGGAGAGAAAATCCCAAGCAAGAAAGGTGACGGCTGGAAAGTAGATTCCTTGAAGATTTAGTCTTTATTAGAATTATACTTTCATTTAAAGTTGTATTCTTGCTATTTTAGATAACTTGGACCCAAAGCTTATATAAGGGCATATATTTTGACCTAGGGGGCATAACCGATTCCCTAGCTTCCTTCCCAAAACTCTAGCCGTTTTCCTTCCTTCAACATGTTCTAAATTCCCTCTAGGGCCACGAGTTGATTTGTAAAGTAGTTGCAAAGGTTGTTTTGTTTTAGGAATTTTCAGTTCAATAAAATAAACTTCAAGTTCTCTTATTTTGGTTATTAATATCTTGCAAGAGCATCGGTATAGCATTGTAAGGTTATCAATTTACTTAGCATCGGGAGAGTTAAGTATACGAAAGAAATAAGAGCAAGTTCTCTAGCTTATAGTTGAACTATCTCGGACCTAGGGATAGGACGAGGTTAAGTGGCTAAAGAAGAATTCAACAATATCGGTGTTCATCCTTCGATTCACGCCGGGAGGTATCATCAAGACGTGATCATCGACAGACTTGGACCTAGGGATAGGCCAAGGCACATCTGGGATTCTTGCCAAACTTGAAGTACTGAGTTGAGTGTTCGCTGCCGCGACAAGCAACGGACTGCTGCCGCGACGGGGACGACAATAGAACTGGAGTTCCGAGACTTAGCAATACCTGCACTACTGAGCAATTCAATACCAGCCCATTCTCTCTATCTTGGTTTCCATGCTCTTTTATTTAAGTTCTCTTTATTATTTCGTGACAACTTCTCAAATATTTTCTTTACTTTCGTGCAGTAAATTAAGGTGAAGCTATTAGCCCAATCCCTGTGGAGACGATATCTGATACTTCGTATCACTTTACTACTTGCGTCGTGTATACTTGCACTACCATTGCGATAGACTCTTTTACACGCAACAAGTTTTTGGCACCGTTGCCGGGGATTGGCAACATAACTCTACCTTTTCTTTTACTGCACATTTCGTTTTTGTTTTTATTTTTATTTTTCTCTTTTTCTTTGGTGTGTTCAACTCTTGCTTTTCACAAGGTTTCTTGTTTATGCGCAGATCGAAACGAGGTGAAGATCCCGAGTATCCATTAGATCCGGAAATCGAACGTTCATTCAATCTCAAGAACCGACTTCGTCATATTCTAGCCAGGAACGAGTACCTTGAGGAACAATTAGAGACAATGGCACACCGAGGAGACGACCCTCCTGTTGGAGATGGAGAGGGTAGACAGTATGTCATCGAGCCTGCTGCCACTGCCGGACGACGGTCCTGTCGTGATTACATGTTGGACGATCATGTAGAACTGGAAACCACGCTGCCGGACATGGATGTTGACAATTTCGAGCTGAAACATGTTATGTTTAGCATGATCAACAATGTCAGAGAGGAGGTATGTGAAATCTGTGAAGGAAATCATAGTTCGGATGAGTGTCCTATATAGTTAGAAGAGGGAAAGTATGTTGGAAACTACAATCCGAATAACAACTCCAACAACTATAATCCCAACTGGAGAAAGGATCCCAAGTTTTCTTGGAGTAATCCTAATAGTGCCCTGAATCCTCAAGCGCACAGTACTCAGAATCAGAGAGGACCTAGATTGTTGACTCGACAGCAACTGCAGCCGTAGCAGCAGCAACAACAGCCACCAGCTGCCGCAAACAATATACTAGAACAGACTCTGGCTACTTTTATGTCTCAGACAGGTACTTATATTGAGAACATGAATCAGTTTGTTAAGAAGACAGAAACATTCATGGATAAAACAGAGATGTGGATGACGAATCATGAAGCTACTCTGAAATCTTTGGAGACACAAATGGGTCAGGTTTCCCAGCATATCAAGCCAAGACAGACTGGAGGATTTCCTAGTAATACTGAAAATGCTAGGCAGCCCACACATGAGCAGTGTAAAGCCATTACTACTAGAAGTGGGAAGAAACTACCAGGGCCAGAGAAGGAAGCTGAAACAGTGAAAAAACCAGCCTTGGACAGACCTGCCGAGGAAGCTGCCTCGACAGGTAACAAATAGACTGCTGCCGATAACCTTGTTACGACAGCAGAAGCGACAGAGGAGAAAAATGATGAACCCAAACCTCCTCAGATTCGTATGCAGTGGGAAGGACGTATTGCTGATTATCGTCCCCCACCTCCTTTTCCTCAACGGTTACAGTAAGCGAAGCAAGAATCTCAGCTCAAAAAGATTTATGATATTTTTAAGCATGTTCATATTAACATTCTGCTGTTAGATGTGGTTAGGGAGATGCCCGGTTACGCCAAACTTCTCAAGGATGTTATGTCAAAGAAATCTAAACTTGGGAAATTTGAAACGGTCAAGATGACAGAAGGATGCATGAGTATTCTTCATAGGCAGCCACCCCAGAAAAAGAAGGATCCGGGGAGCTTCATCATACCTTGTGTAATCTGAGATAAATATGTGGGTAAGGCACTTTGTGATCTTGGTGCTAGTATTAATTTAATGCCAAAATCTGTTTTTCAAAAATTAGGTATTGGAAAAGCTCGGCCCACGACAGTAATTTTGCAGCTGGCAGACCGCTCTTACGTTTATCCGGAAGGAAAAATCAAAGATATTCTGGTATGAGTGGATAAATTTATATTTCCTGCTGACTTTCTTGTTTTAGATTGTGAAGCAGACGAAAATGCACCAATCATCCTGGGACGACCCTTCTTAGCCACGGGAAGATCACTGATTGATGTGGAAAAAGGAGAACTCACCATGAGAGTGAACGACCAAGAGATTAAGTTGAATGTTATCCAAGCTATGAAGCATGCTGATGCAGGCGAGGAATGTAAGGTTATCACTGAAGTTACCCTTGATCAACCCTGCATCAGGTCGGGCTGTCACGACATCAAAATTGGTCACTACCTCGGCAGCCACTTACAGGACTATCACGACAACAACTCCTCAAAATCCGATACATCTGATACTGAAGATCAGGAGGAGGTAAATTGGATAGGCGATTGTCCAGGTAAGTTATTCGAACCTTTAATTTATACTTCGGATAACCATGCAATCCAAAAGCCATCTACTGCTGAGCCCCCTGTTTTAGAACTGAAACCCCTACCAGGGAAGCTAAAATATGCGTTTCTTGGTTCAAATGATACGTTGCCCGTAATCATCTCTTCGAAGTTGATGCAGGAACATGAACAACAGTTAATAGGGATGCTGCAGCAGCACAAAAAGGCAATTGGATAGACGATAGCTGATATTCAAGGCATTAGTCCGGTGTTATGTATGCATAAAATCCTTTTAGAGGATGATCATAAGCCGACTATAGATGCTCAAAGGCAGCTAAACCATGCGATGAAAGAGGTGGTGCGTAAAGAGATAATCAAATGGTTAGATGTTGGTATAATTTACGCCATCTCCGACAGCAAATGGGTGAGCCCGATGCAATGCGTTCCCAAGAAAGAAGGAATGACTGTGGTAACCAACGAAAATAATGAATTAATCCCAACCAAGACTGTGACCGGTTAGAGGGTTTGTATGGACTATCGGAAGCTTAACAAAGCTACCCGAAAGGACCATTTTCCTTTACCCTTTATTGATCAAATGCTTGATAGATTAGCGGGTAAACCTTACTATTGTTTTCTTGATGGTTATTCAGGTTATAATCAAATACCTATTGCACCGGAAGATTAAGAAAAGACGACCTTCACATGCCCCTACGAAACATATGCTTTTAGGAGAATGTCGTTTGGATTATGCAATGCACCCGCCACCTTCCAAAGGAGCATGATGGCCATATTCTCCGATATGGTGGAGGACTTCCTTGAAATTTTTATGGATGATTTTTCAGTCTTTGGGGATGATTTTGAGAGCTGCTTTATGGTGGACGAAGGGATAGTCCTTGGCCATAAGATTCGCTGCCGTGGGATAGAAGTCGACATGGCCAAGATAGAAGTGATCGAAAAGCTGCCGCCGCCAACCACAATCAAGGGTATTAGAAGTTTCTTGGGACATGCTGGTATTTATCGGAGATTCATTGCAAATTTCTCAAAAATCACCAAGCCCCCATGCCATCTTCTGGAGCAGAACCGACCCTTTGACTTTAATGATGAATGTACTGAAGCATTCAAGGTTCTGAAGGAAAAACTAGTAACATCCCCAATAGTACATCCACAAGACTGGACACAGCCATTTGAGATTATGTGTGATGCTAGTGACTGTGCTGTCGGGGCAGCACTTGGGCAGCAGAGAGACAAATTATTTCATGTCATATATTATGCCAGCAAGACACTGAATGATGCCCAAGTGAACTACACCACCACAGAAAAGGAGTTATTAGCTGTGGTGTTCTCCATTGACAAGTTTCGTTCTTACATACTTGGAACGAAGGTAATAGTGCACACAAACCATTCTGCCCTGAAGTATTTGTTCGCGAAAAAAGATGCAAAGCCTCGATTGATACGGTGGATCCTACTATTGCAAGAATTCGACCTTGAAATCAAGGGAAAAAAGGGACAGAAAATCACGTGGCAGATCACTTGTCAAGGTTGGAGAAGGGACAGAGTCTACCAACAGATGAGACAAACATACTGGAGACCTTCCCAGACGAGCATCTCTTTGCTGCCGCGACAGCCATGGCTGCAGGTAAGTCTTCTGAACCCCCTGGTATGCAGATTTAGTTAATTTCTTAGTTAGCGGAATAATTCCTTCTGATCTTAATTATCAAGCCATGAAAAGGTTCCAAAATGATGTTAAGCATTATTATTGGGACGAACCTCTTCTTTTCAAAATCTGTGCATATTGGGTTATAAGGAGGTGTGTACCACAAGAAGAGTAAGAAGACATACTTCATCACTGCCATGCTTCACAGTATGGAGGTCACTTAGGAGGCAACAAAACTGCTGCCAAGGTGCTGCAGTCAGGATTTTACTGGCTGTCACTGTATAAAGATGCACAAATATTCTACAAGAGCTGTGACAGGTGCCAAAGGACAGGAAACATCTCAAGGAGAAACGAGATGCCACTGCAGAACATTCTAGAAGTCGAAATCTTCGACGTTTGGGGGATTGACTTTATGGGACCATTCCCATCTTCATGTGGGAATCTATACATCCTCCTAGCAGTGGATTATGTCTCTAAGTGGGTCGAAGCTATCGCAACTCAAAAGAATGATGCCAAGACAGTCCAAAGGTTTTTACACAAAAATATCTTTTCTAGGTTTGGCATCCGTAAGGCGATTATCAGTGATGATGGGAGACATTTCGACAACAGGTTTATTGCTGCTGCCTTGAAGAAATACGGTGTCAAGCATCGGATCGCGACAACATATCACCCACAAACCAATGGACAAGCCGAAATATCTAATAGGGAAGTTAAGAACATTCTTGAGAAGATGGTCAAGCCAACTAGGAAAGACTGGTCTTTATTCCTCAATGATGCGTTATGGGCATATAAGACAACTTTTAAAACTCCATTAAGAATGTCTCCGTACCGTTGTTTTATGGGAAAACATGTCATCTAACTGTCGAGATAGAGCACAGAGCATACTGGGCAATCAAGGTAGTTAATATGGACTTGGACAGGGCATGGCAAAAAAGGCTGTTAGATCTGAACAAAATTGAAGAAATCCGAACAATGGCCTATGACAATGCAAGAATCTACAAGGATAAAATGAAGAAGTGACATGACAGGAAGTTGCTGCCACGACAGTTGTTGCGTGTAAAAGAGTCTATCGCAACTGTAGTGGAAGTGTACACGACGCAAGTAGTAAAGTGATACGAAGTATCGGATATCGTCTCCACAGGGATTGGGCTAATAGCTTCACCTTAGTTCACTGCACGAAAGTAAAGGAAATAGTTGAGAAGATTGTCACGAGAGTAATAAAGTAAACGTAAATAAAAGAGTAGAATTATCAAGATAGAGAGAATGGGCTGGTATTGAATTGCTCAGTACTGCAGGTATTGCAATGCTTAGGAACTCCAGTTCTGTCGTCGCGCCTGTCGCGGCAGCACCTGTCGCGGCAGCTGTCCGTTGGTTGTCGCGGCAGCAACCACACCAACTCAGTACTCCAAGTTTGGCAAGAATCCCAGATCTGCCTTGGCCTATCCCTAGGTCCAAGTCTGTCGATGATCACGTCTTGATGATACCTCCCGGCGTGAATCGAAGGATGAACACCGATGTGTATGAATTCTTCTTTAGCCACTTAACCTTGCCCTATCCCTAGGCACAAGATAGTTCAACTATAAACTAGAGAACTTGCTCTTATTTCTTTCGTATACTTAACTCTCCCGATGCTAAGTAAATGGATAACCTCACAATGCTCTCCCGATGCTCTTGCAAGATATTAACAACCAAAATAAGAGAACTTGAAGTTTATTTTATTGAACTTGAAAAATCCTAAAACAAAGCAACCCTTGCAACTACTTTACAAAACAACCCGTGGCCCTAAGGGGTTTTTAGAACATATCGACGGCGGGTAAACGACAGAGGGGTTTTGTTGTCGGTTATGGGGTATTATCTCTCCTAGGTTAAAATCTATGCCCTTATATAAGCTTTGGGCTCAAGTATTCTAAGATAACAAGGATTACAACTTTAATTAAAAATAAGATTCTAATAAAGACTTAATCTCCAAGGATCCTACTTTTCAGTCGCCTTCCTTGTTTCTTGGGATTTCCTCTCCTTGAGCTTTAGCTTGAAATATCTTTTGATCCGGGGCTTGGAAAAATATATGGTTTTCACACGACAGACGAGTATAATTTTCTCTATCTATCGAGGTCCACTTTGCTTTTCCTCCACTAATTTGCTGTCGTCCTTTGTTGTCACGGCAGATCCGTGACAGCAGCGTCCTCATAGTCTGCTTGTCTAGTTCAGCTCTTCTGCTTCTCTGCCCTGCGCCCGCCTTCACCATCTACGACGGCGGCAACTTGCAAAATTAGCCATCTTTTAGTAGATTCCGTGCCTTTAATGTATTTGTGATGTTTTGCTGTAAACTAACCTAAATGCAATGCAATGATGCTTGAATGCAACAGAAATATGGGTTAAAAAAGGTGAAAATAATAGAACTTTTACACAATCAACAACAGTTCTGCCTAGGGCAGCTTGTATTGTTGTTCAATTCTAGACTGAAACTCTTCCCAGGGAAGCTAAAATCTAGATGGTCCGGCCCGTTCCAAGTCGTACAGGTTTTTCCCCATGGTGCCATAACAATCCGATCATTAAAAGACGAGCACATATTCAAAGTCAACGGACATCGTCTCAAGCATTATCAGGGGACTGAAGCCCTAGGAATGCAGGAAGTGGTTACCTTAGGAGATGCCCCACCTGGCATCCCTAATTTAACCTAAATTTTATTTCATTTTATTTTCATTATTATTATTTATTATTTATTAGGAAATAAGATTTATTTTATTGGAATAATGTTTTTGTTTTTATTGTTTTTAGGAAATAAAGGAGTCAAGAAGAAAAGGAGAAGTGAACTCAGCCCACCATTCATCCATCAGCCCAATAAAGCCCAATTTTTGAAGCTTGTCGTTACAGCTGCCGCGACAGACGCCGAAAATACAGGCTGTCACCACGCTGTCACGAAAGACGCAGAAACACGTCACAGACGCGTAAAAGACGCGGAAACGCGTGACAGACGCATCAGACACGTTAACGCATAACAGTTGGCCCTGTTATTCGCGCATGCCGTTACAGCTTCAACGTGTAGCAAATTCCTCTCTATATAACCCCGTTTCATTTTCATTTGCACTCACTTCTTCCTTTCTTACATGCTCTCCCTCTTTAGTTTCATTTACTTTCATTTGCTTTTCACAACCCTTGCACAAATATGTCTTCTAGGAAAACCCGACGCAATGCTGCCTCCAGTTCCACACCGACAGCAACTCCCCCACGTTCCTTTGCTAGCAGAGACATGTGGGAAGAGAGAGGCTTCATCTACACACCGACGGAGGAAAATCTGGGCCTCAAACCATTCATAGCCCGGAAGGTTAGAGCTTTACAGTGGCAAACCTTTGTGGAACAGTCGGAGGAAATGAATGTTACGCTGGTTCGAGAGTTCTATGCTGCCATCAGCAGCAGGACAACGACAGCAGTGTTCATTCGAGGGAAGGAGGTGCCATTTGAAGTAGAATACATTAATATCTTGTATGGCTTCTACATCGGTATCAATGACGACGCCCACCAGCAATTCTTGAATACATTAGACACTGCTGCCTACGACGCTGTAATGGCAGAGTTGACAAATGCTGGGAGTCAATGGAACACCAGCAGAAAAAATCCAAGGACTGTGAGAAGGACCCAGTTGCTGTCGGAGGCAAAGTTGTGGAATGCCTTCATAAAGAAGAGGATCATGCCATCATCCCACAACACCACCGTCGACCAACTAAGGTTAGCGTTGATACACTCTATTCTACATGAACGGCCCATTAATGTGGGCAGCTTTATTCGAGAAAGTATTCTGGAGTGTGCGCATAGACCGACGGGTCCCCTCTACCTGCCGTACTTCATTACCTCGCTCTGCCGCGGCCATAATGTCTTTGAGGTGCGCACTGATATGATAGTCGAAGGAAGAGGGTGGACTGAAAAGAACATCCTCAGCCTTATGGAGCTGACTACTGCCACCCCTCTGTCGTCATTCGACCCCGCTGCTGCCACAACAGAAATGACGGAGCAACAACACACTGAACCAGCTGCCGCAGCAGCTGCCCCGACAGACTCCTCCGCCAGGATATTAGCTGCCATTCAGAAACTGGAGAACGACAGTTGGGCTTAATGGCCTTCATTAGGGACTTTGCTGCCTCCATGGTAACATTCATACAAAATTCTTTAAATTTTCCTGATGCTGCCTTCCCTACTTTTCCTGCCCATTACTTTACTGTCACTACTCCTGTCCATACCCCTACACCTGCCGCTACCCCACGAACACCTGCTGCCACCTCAACACCATCGCCTGCCCGACAGCAGCAGGCAACACCCATGCTGAACCATCTGCCCGAGGCACAAAACGTCGTATGGCATCGGAGGATCTAGATGCCTTTGTTGCTGGGTTCTCCTCCTCTTCTATTTTGGCCACCAGCGATACTGAACCCTCTATCAAGAAGAATTTGTTAAAGGAATTCTCTCCCGTGAAAAGGCAAAAGCGGATGGCTGATAAGAACAACATGCCAAAAGCCAGCAGCAACAGCAGCAGCAGTGATAGCAGCAGCAAGGAGAGCAGCAGCAGCAGCAGCTCGGAAGTTCAGGTTGTGGAGCAACCCCCTCACATCTCCCCAACTAGAGTCCAGCCACCACGGGAGGCCAAGGCCAAGAACACATCTGCCTCCCCCGTGCCCCAACCAGCTCGGAAAGCCAGAGCCCGCCGCCAGATCTGCCTCAGCAGCAGCAGCGAAGACAACGATTAAATTTAAGTTTCTTATCTTATATTTTGCTGCCTGCTATATATTTTGTTTTTAATTGTCATTTGCATTGAGGGCAATGCAAACCTCAAGCTTGGGGTGGCAACCCTCCATTAATGGAGTACATCTTAGTTTAAAATTTGTGTCTTTACTTAGTTTATTTTTATCTAAAAAAATGATGAAAATATTGAAAACTTTGGCTGAAAACTGTGAACTGAACTTACCTGCTGTGACAGCCCTGTCGTGGCAGTGACTTTATGATAATTTTTAGGAGAAGTTTAGAGCCTTTCTATAGTTCTGAAAACTTAAACACAATTGTGACTGTTATACTGCTTAGAACTCTTTTAATCAACTAGAATAGGAAGCTTAGCACTTGAATAGCCCCTAGAGGTGCCTAACACTGGCTCTAGGAAAGAAGTTTAGCAAAAGAGACTCAACAGCCCTAGAGGTGCCCGAAACTGGCTCTAGGAAGTTAGCTAGAGGTGCCCAAAACTGGCTCTAGTGAAACTTTAGCTTAAAAAAATAGAGAAATCGAGTCAAAACAAAAAAAATCAAAGGAGCATGAAAAAGTGCCTTCAAAAGATAAACTTTGGCATAAAAATTCGAGTTAAGAGCTGAAATATTCTAGTGAAACTAAGAGAGTCTTGGCATATAACTGTTCACAAGCATGGACACACTACACGAGGACTATAGTGAGACTCCGAACAGATCCTAAATTATCCGGGAGGTTGATGCCGTCACAGGGAACGAACGACGGGTAAGGGAAAGTTCACTGTTTGAAAGCCAAAACAAAAATATTTCATTTTTCTTTTAAGTCTTAGTTGCTTGAGGACAAGCAAAAAGTTGAGTTTGGGGGTGTGTTGAGTGTGTAAAAGTTCTATTATTTACACCCTATCTAACACATATTTCTGCTGCATTCAAACATTATTTATTGCATTTAGGTCAGTTTACAACAAAACATCACAAATATATTAAAAGGCACAGTTTCTACTAAAAATGGTTGTTTTTGCAGGTTGCTGCCATAGCAGACGGAATGGGCAGGTGCTGGGCAGTGAAGCAGAAGAGCTGGAACTGGACGAGCAGTCAAGGAGGACGATGCTGCCAAGGTTGTCGTCGTGGCAGCAGAGGACGACAACAGTTTTGAGGAGAAGAAGCAAAGTGGACCTCGATAGATAGAGAAAATTCAGCCCGTTTGTCGTGTGAAAACCCTATATTTTTCCAAGCCCCATATCAAAAGGAATGTCAAGCCCAAAGTTCAAGGAGAGAAAATCCCAAGCAAGAAAGATGACGGCTGGAAAGTAGATTCCTTGAAGATTTAGTCTTTATTAGAATTATACTTTCATTTAAAGTTGTATTCTTGCTATTTTAGATAACTTGGACCCAAAGCTTATATAAGGGCATATATTTTGAGCTAGGGGGCATAACCGATTCCCTAGCTTCCTTCCCAAAACTCTAGCCATTTTCCTTCCTTCAACATGTTCTAAATTCCCCTAGGGCCACGGGTTGATTTGTAAAGTAGTTGTAAGGGTTGTTTTGTTTTAGGAATTTTCAGTTCAATAAAATAAACTTCAAGTTCTCTTATTTTGGTTATTAATATCTTGCAAGAGCATCGGGAGAGCATTGTAAGGTTATCAATTTACTTAGCATCGGGAGAGTTAAGTATACGGAAGAAATAAGAGCAAGTTCTCTAGCTTATAGTTGAACTATCTCGGACCTATGGATAGGACGAGGTTAAGTGGCTAAAGAAGAATTCAATAATATCGGTGTTCATCCTTCGATTCACGCCGGGACGTATCATCAAAACGTGATCATCGACAGACTTGGACCTAGAGATAGGCCAAGACACATCTGGGATTCTTGCCAAACTTGAAGTACTGAGTTGAGATTTCGCTGCCGCGACAAGCAACGGACTGCTGCTGCGATAGGTGCTGTCGCGACGGGGACGACGACAGAACTGGAGTTCCGAGACTTAGCAATACCTGCACTACTGCGCAATTCAATACCAACCCATTCTCTCTATCTTGATTTCCCTACTATTTTATTTAAGTTCTCTTTATTATTTCGTGACAACTTCTCAAATATTTTCTTTACTTTCGTGTAGTAAATTAAGGTGAAGCTATTAGCCCAATCCCTGTGGAGACGATATCCGATACTTCGTATCACTTTACTACTTGCGTCGTGTATACTTGCACTACCATTGCGATAGACTCTTTTACACGCAACAGATAAGTAAATTGTTTAAATGAATGAAAGGAAGCACAACATTACAATTACATGGTTTGCACATGCAGAACCAAAACACGGTGAGATCACACATCACCGTTCGACTAGTAGTTTACCGATGGGACCACACATCGCCTTACTCTTCTACTAGTCACTACCGGTGGGACCACACATCACCGTAGTTACGAAAATCATCAAGTGAGGTTCGACACCAACAACGACTACACAAAAACATCAAACAGAAATAAAGGAAATCCACAAATCACACACAATATCTCAACGATTGATCATGCACCAACACTTAACAATCAAGGTAAAGTTAGCGAACTTACACTTGGCTTTAGGTTAACCTTCTAGGCTCCACACAAACCCCAAAGAATCCCTTTTTGAAATCAAATCAAGTTCAAACATTTTCACACACCGATGAAGCCCAACCGGAAGTCGAAACACCAAACTCAAGTCTCCAAATTCCCTAAAATAGTGCCCGAAGCTTCTCTCATGGTTTCCCTTGATTCTAACCAAACAAAATCAATACATTACTCAACCGAAACACCACAAAACACTGTCACAACCTCAAGCTACTACCACAAGCCAAATTCTTACAATTTCAAACCAAAGCCAATACCATAAACCCCATTTTCGTACTCTCCAACAACCCATCAGAAAACCAATGATTTCAACACTCAAAACACTTCTAAAAACCTTCAAAACCACCTTCTAGTATCACTATAACCCCAGCCCAACTCCCTTTCACAAAACCACACCAAAAACACTAGTTTTCACCCCTTTTAATACACCCACAAAACTCATTTCGGGATTCTTGTTAAAACCTCTCCATTTTGAAATATATTACATCTAAGGGCAAGGGTTCAACATAAATAAGCTTTACAAAACGAAAATCCAACAAAAACACACTAAAGCTCCTTCATTTTCTTTAAAACCTTGAAAACTAGAAAATCTCAACAATGGTGTTTTTCAAAACCTAAAACCATCAATGTGTTAGGAATGAAGAGGACAAGTAAAAAATAGTCTTACCTTGATGAAAACATTTGAAATGATGAAAGGATTTGATGGAATAGTACCAAGAGGGTTTAGGGAGGCTTAACGTGAAATTTGAAAGGAAGAAGAAGAAGAGAAAGATTTTCCAAAAATCCCCTTTTACTCATCCTTTTTCCCCTTATTTAAAAATTTACCAAAATCCTCTTAATGAACTTCAAACCTCTTTTAATTAAAACAAAGGCCCAATTTAATTTAAATCGAGCCCACCACCCAAACCCGATTTACTCGTGTAACATCCGACCCCTAAACTCGGGGCGTTACATTTTGGTTTAAGGGGTTGTTGATATGTCTCTTGCTTTAGACAAGTTTGTTTGGTTATGTTTTGCTAGTAATGCCTCTTAACATGTTGAAATTTGCCTTGGTTTGTCTTTTGACCCTTTTTATGAATGTTAAGTATGAATGTTTTCCCCTTATGAATCTTGCCATGTTGAATCTTGTCTTGTGGAATGTTTATCATGTTTTAATGAGTATTCATGGTTGCCTTATGTTGCATGTGTGTTTGTGAGTTGAATGAATGCTTGCTTCGTATGTTTTGTGCTGGCTTCCTTGTGTTTAAATCTGAAGAAATCTGCTTTTCTGAGTATGAGGTATCGATACGCTTAAGGGCAGTATCGATACGGTCCCCTATTTTAAGCCTATTGTACCGATACGCAGGGGCGTACCGATACCTGTTTTGGTCACTGGAAATTTGAGATTTTGGAGAGAAATTGGGGTGTTGGTACGAGCCTTAGGTGTATCGATATGGTCCCTAGTGTTGACTTTGGGACCTTGACCATCGAGGGCGTATCAATACCAGCCTTGAAGGGTATCGATACAGTCTCTTAAAGTTGACTTTAAGGGTTTGACCGTAGAAGGCGTATCGATACCAGTCTTTGGGGTATCAATACGACCTGTATTAAAACCATTAAAAGTTAACCTCTAATGTCCGTATTGTTGGTTCATGTTCGCGTTTGCTTTTTCGCTGCTTGTCTCCTTATATAGGTTACAAAATGGCATTTAGACAAAATTAATTTTTAAAAGAAATTTTAGGGTTTCTAATCGGAGTGAAGTCTTCACGGGTTTCTCTTTGGTTTTCCTCGTGTAACCCATTCGATGTGGTCTGGTGGCTAGGTTGGGTCGAGGGGGTTACATTTGTAAGTATCAGAGCCTAGGTTTCGCCTAGGTTCGTTGAGTTTCTGCAAAGCTGAAAGGTAAGTGACGTAAGTTTTATTGTGTATAGTTGTTGGTTGTGATGCACGGTGGTTGTAAGCATGCTTATGGATTTCTTTTGTGTTGGTTGGGAGATAGTTAAAGGCACTCATTGCTAGTATACTGTTATTGTAAGTGGTTTTAGGTTTAAAGACTTTGAGCGCCTTGGACCTTGTTCCTTGCTGACCCCAAATCATTTCACTTGTTGTGTTTATTGTTTAGTTTTGCACCTGTTAGCATGGTGAGACCGAGGGGAAGGCCCAAAATGGATAATCTGAGGATCGAGCGGATTGAGAATGTTGAGGACGTTCAAAAGGAGAACTTGCCTCCTTCTCCTCCGGGTGGTGGAGCGAATGTTAGGGGTGTTGAACCCCAAGTTGGCCAGGGACAAGCTGGCATTGATGTGAATCTGTTGATTCAGGCTATACCCGAGGCTATTCAAACAACCTTAGCGGGTGTTCATGTTGCAGCACCGCCTCACATTGCAGGTTCTAGTCTACTGTTAGAACGACTTCGTAGCTTGGGCGGGGTCGAGTTTCGAGGATTTTCACCCGAGGGTTCAGAGGCATGGTTTGAGAGCACAGTTCGTATTTTGGGACAAATAGAGTGCTCTAATATACGTAAGCTAGGTTGCATGACCGTCTAGGTTGTCTAAAGAATTCCCTCTTTAGGGCCGCTTTTTGTAAGAAGTATCTAGGTCCTCGATACCTAGACGAGAAGAAAAGAGAGTTCATGGCTCTAGTTCAGGGTAGCATGACTGTGTCCAAGTATGAGGTACATTTCGTACGTCTTAGTAAGTACGCTTCTGATTTGGTTCCTACTAAGAGGGAACGGTTTGACCGTTTTCGATATGGTTTGTTATAGGAGGTGAAAACGTACATGTTGGCTTTTGACTATACGGATTTTGATGTATTGGTGGCTAGGGCCAAGAATATTAAACAGTCTTTGGGACTTGCTTATCGTAGAGGTGGATCTAGTTCATGGAAAAGGACCGTCGAGTGGGATAGAGACCGTGCCAAGAGGCACAAGGATAGGAGACCCCATTAGCATCATAGGCGTGGAGGTGGTAATCTAGGGCGAGGCCATCATGGCCAAGGGGCTAAAACTCGTACTCCAAAGTGTACCATGTGTGGTAGGCGTCATTTTGGTGAGTGTTGGGGCACTTATGGCTCATGTTGGAACTGCGGGTCTCGAACGCACTTGAAGCGTGATTGTCTACATCCGACTAGGGATGGACATGCTCCTGTACAAGCTGTTGAGAGTCAGAGAGGTCGTGGGTGCGGTCGAGGTAACTTTCAGCCTAGGAATGATGGTGAGAGAAATTTGGCAATGTTGTGGCAGTTCAACCAGAGGGAGATGGACCGGCTATTATGTATGCGCATCTTGAGGACATGAATGACACAAATGTGATCACAAGTAATTTCTCGTTACAGTCTTTGACATTGCTTTCTTTGATTGATTTTAGTTCTACCCATTCTTATATATTGAGTGAGCATGCGAAGCTGTTAGATATTCCGATTAAGATATTAGATGTGGGTATGAGTGTCACAAGTTCTTTTTGTGAGACAGTTATAGTTAGAAGGATGTACAGAAGATGTCATTTGATGGTTCAGGGTCATGTTTTTCCTATGGATATGATGGAATTGTCGTTTTATGGTTTTTATGTAATTTTTGGCATGGATTGGCTCGCGGAACATAGGGCTAGGGTAGATTTTGAGACAAAGCGTGTGTTCTTGAGACTTTCAGATTATTATGAGGTAGTAGTAGTAGTGGACGAGAACGTTAAGTTCTTGTCTAATGTTGTTTCAGCTTTAGAGGCTTAGAAGTTAATAGATGTTGGTTGTCAAGCATACTTAGCCTATGTTATGAATCCAAATATGAGTGAGGCACGACCGCAAGACATCAGAACTGTTTGTGAATTTCCCGAGGTATTTCTGGAATAATTGTCTGGTTTATCGCCTAATAGAGAGGTAGATTTTTCTATAGAGACTTATGTTGGTTCTGCTTCAGTATCGATTGCTCCGTATCGAATGGCACCTAAAGAAATGAAAGAGTTGAAGACACAACTTTAGGAACTGATAGACCGAGCGTCCGAGTATTTCACCTTGGGGTGCACCAGTGTTGTTTATGAAAAAGAAAGATGGCAGTTTGAGGATGTGTATCGATTACCGATAGTTGAATATGTTGACAGTGAAGAACAAATACCCTTTGTTGAGGATTGACAATCTGTTTGATCAGTTGAGAGGTGTTTCAGTGTTTTTGAAGATAGATTTGTGATCCGGTTATTATCAGTTGAAGGTAAGAGATCAAGATGTACCGAACACAACTTTCCGCACTCGTTATGGACATTATGAATTCTTAGTGATGCCCTTTGGTTTCACGAACGCACCAGAAGCTTTTATGGATATGATGAATTCTTAGTGATGCCCGTTGAGAATTCTTAGTGATGCCCATTTTACGAAATATGCACACTTCTTGGTTGTTCACACTACATATACCTTAGATAAGTTGGTCGATTTTTATATCAGTGAGATTTCATGGTGTACCGAAGTCTATAGTGTCAGATAGAAATCTGAGATTCACAACTAGATTTTGGGAGAGTTTGCACAGTGCTTTTGGGAACTAGATTGAATTTCAGCACTTCGTATCATCCTCAAACCGATGGTCCGTCGGAGAGAGTCATACAAGTGTTAGAATACATGTTGAGATGTTGCATTATTGAATTTCAGGGTTCGTGGGAGAAGTATCTACCGTTAGTAGAGTTTGTGTACAATAATAGTTATCAGGCGAGTATTCAGATGGCACCTTATGAAGCTCTGTATGGTAGGAAATGTAGAACACTTGTTTGTTGGGTCGAAGCGAGACAGAAATTGAAACCCTTGCTTGATATGCTTAAGGATACTAGCGAGAAAGTACAATTGATATGTGATCGTTTGAAGGCAGCTTTAGATAGACATAAGTCTTATGCCGATTTGAAAAGAAGAGAGACAGAGTATGTCGTGGGCGACAAAGTGTTCTTGAAAGTCTCACATTGGAAGAAGGTGATGAGATTTGGTAGGAAGGGTAAGTTGAGACCGTTTCGATACGGATAAGACTGAATCGATACCTTTTTCTCAACTTAGCTCACTGGAAGTTTCCGTTTCGATATGTGTTACACCGTATCGATACGGGATAACTACCATTTTAAATGTTAGTTACCTAACAACTGACACCAACGGTCGAAACCATTTAAAACACTTTGAATTAAAATTTTTGTTAAAACTGTATCGATACGGGTTAAGCCGTATCGGCACACCATTTAAACTCCTTTAGTTTTTATAGAGGGGCGTATCAATACAGATTGAATCTATTTCGATATGTTGTTTCGATACGGTTAAGAGTGTATCGAAACGCGTCTTTCCAGTGCCAATTTTGTAAAAAATGTATCGATACGGCTGGACGCGTATCGATACACCCGGACGTTTTTCAATACTTTGGCCTTTGAACACTTAGAAAATATTTGGAGTTTGAGTTTTTCAAATCAGTTTAAAGTGTTGGTGATTTATAAATCATTTAAGGGACTTAGAAATCAATTTCAAGTTTTCAGTTTAATCCTTAACATACTTAGTTATATCAAAATCAAACATAGGTTTTACAATCTCCCCCTTTTTGATATAACAAAACCAAAACTTGAAATTTTTGATACTTTGAAAAACTTTGCAAAATAGCTCCCCTTAATATTAGCTAGGTAACTTTTAATTTTCAAAATCAAAATTTTAAGTGTTGTGAGCTTCTCTCTCCCCCTTTTTGTTAGATCAAAAATAATTGAGACATAATGTAAATTGCATAAATAGGCAAAATGTATAAATAAGCAAGCAACATAATATCATTAAGATCAAAATAAAAGATAACATCAACTTAAAATCCAAATAACAGAAATTCAAAGCATAGGTTTTAGAATAATTCAAACTTAATCATGAAAACATAAATCAAAGGTGTATAAATAAATATCCTAAATGATATGAATGATATGCAAAGATAGGCTATTATGCATCTCCATCACCTTCTTCATCATCTTCCTCAATTGCATCATCATTCATCATAGTTTGACGCCACTCGTCATGGAAAGCGGTGAGAGAGATATTCATTGAGTTGTGACCGCCTTCAATGGAAATGAGTCGAGTCTCCACATTCCTCATTCGATCTTTAAGGCTTGTAAACCTTGTATCAATAGCGGTGAATTCTGAATTCATAAATTGATCGATTGAGGCCATTCTCGTGCGCAAACCCGTGAATTACTCATTGAGATAAGTCATGAGGGAGTCCATAGAAGGTGGAGGAGGAGCTTGAGGAACTTGTTCAACTTGAGGATTAGCAAATTGTTCCGCGGCCTCACTAAGGAGCTCGGATAGACGAAGCCAATTACCATTAAAATAATGGAACTTACCCCTTGCAAGAGATCGTTCATTGATAGGATCGGTGAGCGGAGTTGGGTAGTCATGCGAGCAATCTATCTCCTTTTGTTGGAAGAAGTAACTCAAGGTCGTTTCGTAGGTGAAGGAAGTGACAAGTGTGGTGTGGCGATGTTGCACGAGATAGACAATCTCCGCAAACATAATACGAGCAAGGTTCGGATGTTTTCTCTCATGGAAGCATCGAATCCAAAAATCATCTACTTGGCGGATAGTGGAATACTTCCCTCCCGAGGGCCTAAACCACCAAGAAAACATCAAATGGAGGATTCGATCCTGAGCATTAAGGGCGGTGACGAAACCACTTAAGACATGGCCAAGGGCATCCTCATTATCATAGCCTTCATCCTCCAACTTAAATACATCACAAATAGATTGAACATCTATAGTAACCTTTTTACCCATAAGATAAGATTTAACACTCGTAACAACACCATCTCGATTTGCACAATACTTGGCATTAACATAAAAGATCAAAACTAAAATGCGAAAGTAAAATTCGAGAATAGTGAGAAAATCCATAAACTTCCATTCTTGGAGCAAAGGTAGATATTCAAATTTGAAACGCTCCGAGTTAAGAAAATGAATAGAGATTACCCTCTCCGGACAGATCTTATAGTTTTGAAATTGGCGAAAATAGGTGAGTTCTCCGGGGGACTTAAAGGAGTGTTGATAGATATGAATGAGATTCGGGCGAGCACAACCTCCGGTATTGGATCCTTCACCGGCTTCACTAGTACGTGTTCTCTTTTTAGGAGGTGCCATGAACTAGATAAAACAATGTATGCATTAAGTTTTATTCATTCAACTCATTGAAAACCAATAATCAAGGTTAAAAAAATTTATAAAAAAAAATTGAAAAGAGATTTTGGTTTGAGAAGACAAAACAAAAAAAGGAAAGAAAAGAAAATTTGAAACGAAATTTAAAAGAAAAGAAAGAGTTTTACCTTGATATTGATTAGAGAGGAATGGGAGAAGAGCTTAGCACCCAATTGATGAAAAGCTTAAGAGCTTTGCTTGATTTTGAAAACCCTCTAGAGATTTTGAGTTGTGGTGTGAAAATATGAGGGAAAGAGAGGCTATTTATAGAGTGAAAATGGCTAGGGTTTCTAGGGGTTTGAGAAAATTCAATTTTGGTAAAAAGTTGAACTATTAAATGCCAATTGATAGTTGTTTGCGCAATCGCGTATCGATACGCCTAAGGGTATCGATACGGGGTAAAAACGTAATTCCATTTAAAATGCACATTAGAGGATCGTATCAAAACGGATGCAATCCGTATCGAAACAATTGTTGCTCGTATCGAAACGGGTTTAACTGTATCGATACTCGTTTTAGGAAAAATGTAATATGGAAATCTAATACAGTACTCGTATCGATACGCATAAGGCTTTATCGATACCCTATGCCCATAAATACATTCAAGGCTTTAAGAACAACAAAAAGCTCGATTCTAACATCTCCTAAATGAGTGCAAATGATGAATGAGCAGTTCTAAGCATATTTTAACAGAATCATACTCCCCCTAGCTAAAAACATGGATATTTTCAAGAGCTACAACACATTAACATGCAATTTCACAAGATCAAGAAATTTTTACTTTAAAGGGGTCCTAAAGGGTCAAGGAAGGCTAGTTAGACCTAACTATCTCCTAAGGGACCAAAAACGCTCTTTATCTAAAGGCTTTGTAAAGATGTCCACTAATTGGTTTAAGGTGTCAAAGTACTCTATAACAACATCTTCCTTAAGGACGTAATCTCTAATGAAATGATGTCTTATCTCTATATGTTTGGTTCTAGAGTATTGGATGGGATTTTTAGTCAAACATATGACACTAGTGTTATCACACTTAAGGGGTATGGTTTCAACTTTAATACCATAATCTAAGAGTTGTTGCTTCATCCAAAGGACTTGAGCACAACAACTCCCTAAGGATATGTACTCGACTTCGGTGGTAGATAAGGCTACACTATTTTGTTTCTTAGAGAACCAAGATATGATCATACTACCTAAGAATTGACATGTTCCCGAAGTACTCTTCCTATCAATTTTACACCTCTCATAGTCCGCATCCGAATAAGCATGAAGGTTGAAGGTTGAGTCTCTAGGGTACCAAAGTCCTAAACAAGGGGTATCTCTAAGGTACCTAAATATTCTCTTAACGGCTATAAGGTGAGACTCTCTAGGACTAGCTTGAAACCTAGCACACAAGCAAACACTAAACAAGATATCCGGTCTACTTGCGGTAAGGTAAAGCAATGATCCAATCATGGAACGGTAAATCTTAGAGTCAACACACTTACCTCATTCATCTTTGCCAAGCTTTGTAGATGAGCTCATAGGTGTGGCTTGAGGCTTTGCATTCTCCAAGCCAAACTTCTTGAGCATATCCTTGATGCACTTTGCTTGATTGATGAAGGTGTCATCCTTCCTTTGCTTGATTTGGAGTCCTAAAAAGAATGAGAGCTCCCCCATCATGCTCATCTCGAATTCACCTTGCATTAACTTAGCAAACTCTTTGCAATGACATTCAATAGTAGATCCAAAAATAATATCATCAACATAAATTTGTACTACTAATATGTCATTTTTATACCTTTTTATGAAAAGTGTAGTGTCCACCTTACCTTTTTCAATCAAAAAGTTTGAAAGTCTTTCATACCAATCTCTAGGATCTTGTTTTAAACCATAAAGAGCTTTAGTAAGCTTGAAAACATGATTTGGAAATTTTGAGTCTTCAAAACTCGGTGGTTGCTCCACAGACACTTCCTTGTTTATAAAACCGTTTAAAAATGCGCTTTTAACATCCATTTGAAAAAGCTTGAAATCATGATAACATGCATATGCAAGAAACATCCTAATGGCCTCCATTCTAGCTACGGGTGCATAGGTTTCATCAAAATCTATTCCCTCTTCTTGAGTGTAACCTTGTGCTACCAATCTAGCTTTGTTTCTCACAATGTTACCACTTTCATCTAGTTTGTTCCTAAAGACCCATTTATTTCCTATAGTAGATTGATTACTAGGCCTATCAACTAATGTCCAAACATTACTTCTCTCAAATTGATTTAACTCTTCTTGCATAGCCATAATCCAAAAATCATCTTTTTAATGCTTCTTTTATATTCTTAGGCTCTATGCATGAGATAATTGCAACATGATTCATAAGTTTAAGAGAAGATCTAGTGGTTACCCCCTTGGATGGATCACCCAAGATTTCACCACCTTTGACATAGTTGAACTCCCTTGGGTAGTTCACTTCCTTTTCCTCAAGAGTCAAGTCCTTCAAGGCTTCAAAAGGTGGATCTTGTGTATCCTCTTCTTTTGTTGGAATCTCATCCTCCTTTGAAGTTTATCCTCCATCAAAGGCATTCATGATTCCTACATCATCATCATCACAAGAATCCTTCCTTGGAAGGAAGTTATCATCGAATACAACATGTATAGATTCTTCTACTACTAAAGTTCTCTTGTAAAGTACACGATAGGCTTTAGAGGTTAAGGAATATCCTATGAAAATAGCTTCATCATTTTTTGCATCAAATTTGCCTAAGTTGTCTTTTCCATTATTTAAAACAAAACACTTGCAACCAAATGGATGAAAATAGCTAATGTTAGGCTTTTTAAATTTTAAAATCTCATATGGTGTTTTCTTTAAAAGTGGCCTAATCATTACTCAGTTTACAATGTAGCAAGCGGTGTTTGTGGCTTCTGCCCAAAAATATATAGGTAAATAGTTTTCACAAAGCATGGTTCTAGCCATTTCTTTTAAAGTTCTATTTTTCCTCTCAACTACCCCATTTTGTTGAGGAGTTTGAGGAGCAAAAAAATTGTGGCTAATACCATTTTCATTTAAAAACTCTTCAAACCCTAGATTTTGAAATTCGGTTCCATGATCACTTCTAATAGGAGAGATTCTAAGTTTCAAGATCATTTTGGGTTAATTTTGAAAATGTGATGAATTTTTCTAAAGCCTCATCTTTAGTACTTAAAAATAGAACCCAAGTAAATCTAGAAAAATCATCAACAAGTACAAATGCATAATATTTACCACCCAAGCTCATAGTCCTAATAGGCCCAAATAAATCCATATGAATAAGTTGTAAACACCTACTTGTAGAAACATCATTAATGGATTTAAATGATGACTTATGTTGTTTACCCTTAGAGCATGCATCATAAATTTTATCATTTGAAAACTTAATTTTGGGTAAACCTCTAACTAGATCTAAGGAAACTAATTTTTCTAAAACACTAATGCTAGCGTGTCCTAGTTTTCTATGCCATAGCCATGCATCATTTTCATTTTGAACTACTAAACATGCATTGGATGTATGTATGTCATCTAAATGCACCATGTAAATGTTACCTATGCGATGACCTATGAGCATAATATTATTTGATTTAATGTCAACAATTTTACACTCATTTTTATCAAATAAGACATTAAACCCTTTATCACATAATTTGCTTATGCTCAACAAATTATGTTTAAGACCATCGACATACAGAACATTTTCAATAAGAATGGTAGAGTGATTACCTATGGAGCCAATACCTTTAATGTGGCCTTTGGAGTTGTCACCAAATGTCACTACTCCTCCACTTTTTGGCTTTAAGTCCATGAATCTACTCTTGTCTCCGGCCATATGCCTCGAGCATCCAGTATCAAGGTACCATGAATTTTGACTTTATGCTTTGGCCTTGTAGCAATTCTCCCCCTATAAACAAAGATAGTAAACTTTTGTTTTTGGTACTCAAATCATTTTGGGTCCACGTGTGTTAGCTCTCAAAAAGCTTGGTTCCCTTAGGAATCCAAGGTGACATAGCAACAAAATCATTAGACTTGACGAGTTCCTTAGGAACCCATACACTCCTAATCCTTTTAGGTCTATTATGTCTAGAGAGGCTACTTTGTTTCTAGTTATTAGTCTTTCTCCTAGGTTGGTTGGTTTTAGATGATTCACCTTTTTCATGCTTCACATCACCAATGTTTTTGAAAGACTCTTTGAGCTTGTTAAGCTCATCTAACACCTTTTGGTGTTCACTGTTGCATTGAGAAAGAAGATTATTTAGGTCTACATTTTCATCTTGGAAGAATTTAAGTTCATCTTTCAAACCTAAAATCTTTTTCTCAAATTTTAAGTTAGCTTGAGAAAGTGAGTCATTTTTATCATTTAATTCTGAAATATTTTTCTTATTTCTAATGACCGACACTTTGTATTTCTCAACTAACTCATCATAAACCTCTTGCAACTCATCATATGCATCATGTAATTCATCAAATGTAAAGTAAAAAGATGATGAGTTAGAGGTTACCATGGAGGAATCCTCCTCAGGTGCCACGAGGAAAAGGTTGGCCACTTCTTGTTCGTCATCCTCGGATGACTCCTCATCACTCCAAGTAGCAAGCTTGGCTTTGAGCTTCTTCTTCTTCTCAAAGCCCTTCTTCTTGAGTTGAGGGCACTCCGAACGAATGTAGTCGGGCTTTTTGCACTCGTAGCAAATGATTTGATCAATCTCTTCTTCTTCTTTTTACCCTTAAAGTCCATCTTTCTTTTAATCTTCCTTCCTTGGTTGGACCTTAAGAATCGTGGGAATCTTTTGGCTATCATAGCCAATTCTTCTAAATCATCTTCCTCACTAGAAGTGCTCTTCTCATGTAATGAAGCTTTGACAGCCACTCCCATTTTCTTCTTCTTTTCTACCTCAAGATTCTCCACTCTTTTCTCTTCCTTCTTCTTTTCAACTTCCCTTCCTAGCTTCATTATTTAATGAGTAAGGAGAGAACCCACTAGCTCATCAAGTTTTAGAGTCTTCAAGTTTTTGGCCTCGATAATGGCGGTTCTCTTCCCATCCCAAGATTCGGGAAGTGAGTAGAGTAGCTTCCAGACAAGTTTGTCTTCTGGGATTGTCTCTCCAAAGCCCTTAAGCCCGTTGACGATGGTTGAGAAGCGATCGAACATCTTGGACACTGTTTCGTCGGGCTCCATCTTGAAATTCTCATAACTAAGATTGAGAATTCCAATCTTGGTTTCCTTCACATCATTGGTTCCTTCATAGGTGGTTGTTGTGTGTAAAAGAGTCTATCGCAATTGTAGTGCAAGTGTACACGACGCAAGTAGTAAAGTGATACGAAGTATCGGATATCGTCTCCACAGGGACTGGGCTAATAGCTTCACCTTAGATTGCTGCACGAGAGTAAATTTTTTTTTGAGAAAGTTGTCACGAGAAGAATAAAGAAAACTTAAATAAAAGAGTAGAAAAATCAAGATAGAGAGAATGAACTGGTATTGAATTACTTAGTAGTGCAGGTATTGTTAAGTCTAGGAGATTCAGTTCTGTCATCGTCCCCGTCGCGGCAGCACCTGTCGCAGCAGCATTCTGTTGCTTATCACGGCAGCGAACACTCAAATCAGTACTTCAAGTTTGGCAAGAATCCCTGTTGTGCCTTGGCCTATCCCTAGGTCCAAGTCTGTCGATGATCACGTCTTTGATGATACCTCCCGGCGTGAATCGAAGGATGAACATCAATGTTGATGAATTCTTCTTTAGCCACTTAACCTCGTCCTATCCCTAGGTCCGAGATAGTTCAACGATAAACTAGAGAACTCGCACTTATTCCTTTCGTATACTTAACTCTCCCGATATTAAGTAAATAGATAACCTCACAATGCTCTCCCGATGCTCTTGCAAGATGTTAATAACAGAATAAGAGAACTTGAAGTTTATTTTATTGAACTAAAAATTCCTAAAACAAAAACAACCCTTGCAACTACTTTACAAAACAACCCGTGGCCCTAAGGTGAATTTAGAACATGTTGAGGAAAGGAAAACGGCTAGGGTTTTGGGAAGAAAGCTAGAGAATCGGTTCTCCCCTCCCTAGGTCGAAATACATGCCCTTATATAGGCTTTGGGTCCAAGTTTTCTAAAATAGCAAGAATACAACTTTAAATTAAAGTACAATTCTAATCAAGACTAAATCTTCAAAGAATCTATCTTTAAGTCGTCATCTTTCTTGCTTGGGATTTTCTCTCCTTGAACTTTGGGCTTGACATTCCTTTCGATCTAGGTCTTGGAAAAATATAGTGGTTTTACATGACAGACGAGCTGAATTTTCTCTATCTGTCGAGGTCCACTTTACTTCTTCTCCACAAAACTGCTGTCGTTCTCTGCTGTCACGGCGGCAACCATGGCAGCATCGTCCTCCTTGATTGTGCGTCCAGTTCCAACTCTTCTACTTTACTGCCCAGCGCCTGCCTCTCCTATCTGCTACAGCAGCAACCTGCAAAAGCAACCAATTTGAGTAGAAACTATGCCTTTTAATATATTTTGTGATGTTTAACTGTAAACTGACCTAAATGCAACAAATAATGCTTGAATGCAACAGAAATATGGGTTAAATAGAGGGTAAATAATAGAACTTTTACACACTCAACACACCCCCAAACTCAAGTTTTTGCTTGCCCTCAAGCAACTAAGACCTAAAAGAAAAATGATATATTTTTGTTTTGGCTTAAAACGATGAACTTTAACTTACCCTTCATTCTTTCCCTATGGCGGAGTGTGTGTAGTGTGTGCATGCTTGTGAACAGTTATATGCCAAGTCTCTCTTAGTTTCACTAGAATATTTCAACCCTTGACTCGAATTTTTATGCCAAAGTTTATCTTTTGAAGGCATTTTTTTCATGCTTCTTTTTTTTTGACTCGATTTCACTATTTTTTTAAGCTAAAGTTTCACTAGAGCCAGTTTTAGGCACCTCTAGCTAACTTCCTAGAGCCAGTTTCGGGTACCTCTAGGGTTGTTGAGTCTCTTTTGCTAAACTTCTTTCCTAGAGCCAATGTTAGGCACCTCTAGGGGCTATTCAAGTGCTAAGCTTCCTATTCTAGTTAACTAGAAGAGTACTAAGCAGTATAACATTCACAAATGTGTTTAAGTTTTCAAAACTATAGAAAGGCTCTAAACTTCTCCTAAAAACTATCCTAAAGGCACTACCACGACAGAGCTGTCACGGCAGGTAAGTTCAGTTCACAGACTTAAGCCAAAATTTTCAATATATATATATATATATTAAGAATAAACTAAGTAGAAGACATAAATTAAACTAAGTAAAAGACACAAATTTTGAAAAACTACGATGGACTCCATTAATGGAGGGTTGCCACCCCCAAACTCGAGGGTTGCATTGCCCTCAATGCAAATGACAAATAAAAACAAAGATAAAGTAGTACATCACAAAATATATAGCAGACAACAATAATAAGATAAGAAACTTAAATTTTAATCGATGTCTTCGCTGCTGCTGCTGAGTCTGATCTGGCGGCGGGCTCGAGCTTCCGGAGCTGGCTAGGGCACGGGGGAGGCAGATGTGTTCTTTGCTTTGGCCTCCTGTGGGGGCTGGATCCTAGTTGGGGAGATGTAAGGAGGTTACTCCACAACCTGGACTTCAGAGTTGCTGCTGCTGCTCTCTCCGCTACTGCTGTCACCGCTGTTGCTGCTGGCTCTTGGCATGTTATTTTTGTCTGCCATTCGCTTCTGCCTCTTCATCGGTGAGAACTTTTTCGATAGATTCCTCTTAATAGAGGATTCGTTGTCACTAGCAGCCCAAAGGGAGGAGGATAAGAATCTGGCAATAAATGCATCAAGCTCCTCCGATTCCATTCTACGTTTTGTGCCACGGGCAGATGTCTCAGCATGGGTGCTGCCGGCGGCTGTCGGGGCAGGTGATGGAGTTGAGGCGGTAGAGGGTGTCCGTGGTGTGGCAGTAGGTGTGGGGGTGTGGGCAGGTGTAATGACAGTAAAAAATGTGCAGGAAATGTGGGGAAAACACCATCAGGGAAATTTAAAGAATTTTGTATAAAGGTTGCCGTAGAGGCAGCAAAATCCCTGATGAAGGTCATTAAACCAAGTTGTCGTTCCTCGAACTTCTGAATGGCAGCTAAGATCTGGGAGGAGGAGTCTGTCGGGGCGGCTGCTGCGGCAGCTGGTTCAGTTTTTGGCTGCTCTGTCGTGTCTGTTGTTGTGGCAGCTGGGTCGAATGACGACAGAGGAGTGGCAGAAGTCAGCTCCATAAGGCTGAGGATGTTCTTTTCAGTCCAACCTTTCCCTTGGAATCGCATATCAGTGACCACTTCTGGTACGCCATAGCCACGGCATAGTGAGGTGATGAGGTACGGGAGGTAAAAGAGACCCGTCGGTCTGTGCGCGCACTCCAAGATGCTCTCACGAATATAGTTGCCCACATTAATGGGTCGTTCATATAAAATTGAGTGTGTTAACGCTAACCTGAGCTGGTCGACCGTGGTGTTGTGGGACGACGGCATGATACGCTTTTTGATGAAGGCATTCCATAACTTCGCCTCCGGCAGCAGTTGGGTCCGCTTTACTGTCCGTGGATTCTTCCGGCTGGTGTTCCATTGAGTCCCCTCATCTGTCAACTCTACCATGACAGCGTCATAGGCAACATGGTCTAATGTGTTGAGGAATTGTTGGTGAGCGTCGTCATTGTTGCCGACGTAGAATCCATACAATGTGTTAATGTACTCAGCTTCAAACGGCACTTCTTTCCCTCGAACAGTCACCGTTGTCGTCGTCCTGCTGCTAATGGCAGCATAAAATTCTCGCATCAACGTGACGTTCATTTCTTCAGGCTGCTCAGCAAAAGTTTGCCACTATAAAGCTCGAACCTTTCGGGCTATGAATGGCTTGAAGCCCAGATTTTCCTCCTTTGATGTGTAAATAAAGCCTCTCTCTTCGCACATATCTCTAATCGCAAAGGAGCATGGGGTGGTTGCTGTCGTTGTGGAACTGGAAGCAACATTCCTTCGAGTTTTTCTAGAAGACATTTTTGCAAGGGTTGTGGAAATAAAAATGAAAGCAAGTAAAAATCTAAAGAGAGAGCAAGTAAGAAAAGTAGAAGTGAGTGAAAATGAAAAATGAAACGGGGTTATATAGAGAAGGATTTGTTGCCCGTTGTAGCTGTAACGGCAGGCGCGAATAACGAGGCCAGCTGTTATGCGTTAGCGTGTCTGACGCGTCTGTCACGCGTTTTTGTGTCTGTTGCGCGTCTGTGACGTGTTTCCGCGTCTGTCGTGACAGCGTGTTGACAACCTGTATTTTGCACGTCTGTCGCAGCAGCTGTAACGACAGGCTTCAAATTTTGGGCTGGTGGATGGATGGTGGGCTAAGTTCACTTCTCTTGTACTTCTCGACTCCTTTATTTCCTAAAAACAATAAAAATAAAAATAAAACATTATTCAAATAAAATAAATCTTATTCCCTAATACATAATATGTAATAATAAAACTTAAAGATAAAAATAAAAATCAGGTTAAATTAGGGATGTCAGGTGGGGCATCTCCTAAGGTAACCACTTCCTGCATTTCTGGGCTTCAGTCCCCTGATAATGCTTCAAGCGATGTCTGTTGACTTTGAATTGGTGCCCATCTTTTAATGATCGAATTGTGATGGCACCATGGGGAAAAACATGTACGACTTGGAACAGGCCAGACCATCTAGATTTCAGCTTCCCTGGGAAGAGTTTCAGTCTAGAATTGAAGAGCAATACAAGCTGCCTTGGGCAGAACTGTCGTGGCAGCAACTTCTTGTCATGCCACTTCTTAGTTTTATCCTTGTAGATTCTTGCATTGTCATAGGCCATTGTCCGGATTTCTTCAATTTCGTTCAGATCCAATAGCCTTTTCTGCCCTGCCTTTTCCAAGTCCATATTCACTGCCTTGATTGCCCAGCATGCTCTATGCTCTATCTCGACAGGGAAATGACATGTTTTCCCATAGATCAATTGGTATGGAGACATTCCCAATGGAGTTTTAAAAGCTGTCCTATAAGCCCATACTGCATCAATAAGGAGTAAAGACCAATCTTTCCTAGTTGGTTTAACCATCTTCTCAAGAATGTTCTTAACTTCCCTGTTGGATATTTCAGCTTGTCCATTGGTCTGTGGGTGATATGTTGTCGCGATCCGATGCTTGACACCATATTTCTTCAAGGCAGTAGCAATAACCCTGTTGTCGAAATGTCTCCCTTCATCACTGATAATCGCCTTAAGGATTCCAAACCTAGAAAAGATATTTTTGTGTAAAAACCTTTGGACTGTCTTGGCATCATTCTTTTGAGTTGCGATAGCTTCAACCCACTTAGAGACATAATCTACTGCCAGGATGATATATATATTCCCACATGAAGATGGGAATGGTCCCATAAAATCAACCCCCAAACGTCGAAGATCTCAACTTCTAGAATGTTCTGCAGTGGCATCTCGTGTCTCCTTGAGATATTTCATGTTCGTTGGCACTTGTCACAACTCTTGTAGAAGATTTGTGCATCTTTATACAGTGACAGCCAATAAAACCCTGATTGCAGCACATTGGCAGCAGTTTTGTTGCCTCCTAAGTGACCTCTAGACTGTGAAGCATGGACGTGATGAAGTATGTCTTCTTGCTCCTCATGTGGTACGCATCTCCTTATAACCTGATCTACACAGATTTTGAAAAGAAGAGGTTCATCCCAATAATAATGCTTAACATCATTTTGGAACCTCTTCCTGGCTTGATAATTAAGGTCAGAAGGAATTATTCCGCTAACTAAGAAATTAACGAAATCAGCATACCAGGAAAGTTCAGAAGACTTACCTGCCACCATGGCTGTCGCAGCAGTGACTGCAGCAGCAAAAAGATGCTCATCTGGGAAGGTCTCCAGTATGTTTGTCTCATCTATTGGTAGACTCTGTCCCTTCTCCAACCTCGACAAGTGATCTGCCACTTGATTTTTTGTCCCCTTTTTGTCCTTGATTTCAAGGTTGAATTCTTGCAATAACAGGATCCACCGTATCAATCGAGGCTTAGCATCCTTTTTCGCGAACATATACTTCAAGGAATAATGGTCTGTATGCACTATGACCTTCGTTCCAAGTATGTAAGAACGAAACTTGTCAATGGAGAATACCACAGCTAATAACTCCTTTTCTGTGGTGGTGTAGTTTACTTGGGCATCATTCAATGTCTTACTGGCATAGTATATGACATGAAATAATTTGTCTCTCCACTGCCCAAGTGCTGCCCCGACAGCATAGTCACTCGCATCACACATGATCTCAAATGGCTGTGTCTAGTCTGGTGGCTGTACTATTGGGGTTGTTACCAGCTTTTCCTTCAGAACCTTGAATGCTTTAGTACATTCATCGTTAAAGTCAAAGGGTCGGTTCTGCTCCAGAAGATGGCATAGGGGCTTGGTGATTTTTGAAAAATTCGCAATGAATCTCCGAAAAAAACCAGCATGTCCTAAGAAACTTCTGATACCCTTGACTGTGGTGGGTGATGGCAGCTTTTCGATCACTTCTATCTTGGCTCTGTCAACTTCTATGCCACGACAGCTAATCTTATGGCCAAGGACTATCCCTTCATCCACCATAAAGTGGCATTTTTCCCAATTCAAAACTAGGTTTGCTTTTTCACATCTTTCGAGTACCTTTTGTAGGTTGCCTAGGCAGCTGTCAAAATCGTCTCCAAAGACTGAAAAATCATCCATAAAAATCTCTAGGAAGTCCTCCACCATGTCAGAGAATATGGCCATCATGCACCTTTGGAAGGTGACGGGTTCATTGCATAGTCCAAAAGGCATCCTCCTAAAAGCATACGTTCCGTAGGGGCATGTGAAAGTCATCTTTTCTTGATCTTCCAGTGCGATAGCTATTTGATTGTAACTTGAATAACCATCAAGAAAACAATAGTGAGGTTTACCTGCTAGTCTATTAAGCATTTGATCAATAAAGGGTAAAGGAAAGTGGTCCTTTCGGGTAGCTTTGTTAAGCTTTCGATAGTCCATAAAAACCCTCCAACCGATCACAGTCCTGGTTGGGATTAACTCATTGTTTTCGTTAGTCACCACGGTCATTCCTCCTTTCTTGAGAACGCATTGACTGGGCTCACCCATTTGCTGTCCGAGATGGCGTAAATTATACCGGCATCTAACCATTTGATTATCTCTTTACGCACCACCTCTTTCATCACATGGTTCAGCCGCCTTTGAGCATCTATAGTTGGCTTATGATCATCCTCTAAAAGGATTTTATGCATACATAATGTCGGACTAATGCCTTGAATATCAGCTATCGTCCATCCAATTGCCTTTTTGTGCTGCTGCAGCATCCCTATTAATTGTTGTTCCTGTTCCTGCATCAACTTGGAAGAGATGATTACGGGCGACGTATCATTTGAACCAAGAAAAGCATACTTTAGCTGCCCTGGCAGGGGCTTCAGTTCTAAAACAGGGGGCTCAGCAGTTGATGGCTTTTGGATTGCATGGTTATCCAAAGTATAATTTAAAGGTTTGAATAACTTACCTTGACGATCGCCTATCCATTTTACCTCCTCCTGATCTTCAATATCAGATGTATCGGATTCTGAGGAGTTGTTGTCGTCGGTGTTGTCATGGCAGTCCTGTAAGTGGCTGCGAGATAGTTACCAATTTTGATGTCGTGACAGCCCGACCTGATGCAAGGTTGGTCAAAGGTAACTTCAGTGATAACCTTGCATTCCCCTTCTACATCAGCATGCTTCATAGCTTGGAGAACATTCAATTTTATTTCTTGATCGTTCACTCTCATGGTGAGTTCTCCTTTTTCCACATCAATTAGTGATCTTCCCGTGGCTAAGAAGGGTTGCCCCAGGATGATTGGTGCGTTTTCATCTGCTTCACAATCTAAAACAAGAAAGTCAGCTGGAAAAATAAATTTATCCACTCTTACCAGAATATCTTTTATTTTTCCTTCTGGATGAACGTGAGAGAGGTCTGCCAGCTGCAGAATTACTGTCGTGGGCCGAGCTTTTCCAATACCTAATTTCTAAAAAACAGATTTTGGCATTAAATTAATACTAGCACCAAGATCACAAAGTGCCTTACCCACATATTTATCTCCGATTACACAAGGTATGATGAGGCTTCCCGGATCCTTCTTTTTCTGGGGTGGCTGCCTATGAAGAATACTCATGCATCCTTTTGTCATCTTAACCGTTTCAAATTCCCCAAGTTTAGATTTCTTCAACATGACATCCTTGAGAAATTTGGCGTAACCGGGCATCTCCCTAACGACGTCTAACAGCGGGATATTAATATGAACCTGCTTAAAAATATCATAAATCTTTTTGAGTTGAGATTCTTGCTTCAATTGCTGTAACAGTTGAGGAAAAGGAGGTGGGGGATGATAATCAGCAATACGTCCTTCCCACTGCATACGAATCTGAGGAGGTTTGGGTTCATCATTTTTCTCCTCTATCGCTTCTGCTGTCGTAACAGGTTCATCGGCAGCAGACTGTTTGTTACCTATCGGGGCAGCTTCCTCGGTAGGTCTGTCCAAGGCTGGTTTCTTTACTGTTTCAGCTTCCTTTCCTGGCCCTGGTAGTTTCTTCCCACTCCTAGTAATAATGGCTTTACACTGCTCATGTGTGGGCTGTCTAGCATTTTCAGTATTCCTAGGAAATCTGCCAGTCTGCATTGGGTTGATATGCTGGGAAACCTGACCCATATGTGTCTCCAAAAATTTCAGAGTAGCTTCATGATTTGTCATTCGCATCTCTGTTTTATACATGAATGTCTCTGTCTTCTTGACAAACTGATTCATGTTCTCAATATAAGTTCCTGTCTGAGACATAAACGTAGCTAGAGTCTATTCCAGTATACTGTTTGTGGCAGCTGCTGGCTGTTGCTGCGGCTGCAGTTGCTGTCGAGTCAGCAGTCTAGGTCCTCCCTGATTCTGATTATTGTGTGCTTGAGGATTCAGGGCAGTATTGGGATTACTCCAAGAAAACTTGGGATCCTTTCTCTAGCTGGGATTGTAGTTGTTGGAGTTGTAATTCGGCTTATAGTTTCCAACATACTTTCCCTCTTCTAACTATATAGGACACTCATCCGAACTATGATTTCCCTCACAAATTTCACATACCTCTTCGACAGCAAATCCATGTTGTGCGTCATCGTTCAAGAGCTTTTTCATTGCCTTAGTAAGGTATGCCACCTGTGATTTCATCGTGCTGTCGGCCTCATAATCCTTAACATCTAGGACATGTTTACCCCCTCTTCTTGCTGTCGAAAACTGCTCCTCATTCTTAGCCAGATTTTTCAATACTTGCATTGCCTCGTCCAGGTCTTTGTCCAATAATAATTTGTTTGCTGCTGAATCAATTCGAATACGATTTTGTAAGTTGGCAGCATTATAAAACTTAGTTACCTGGTTCTAGACGGGGAATCCATGCATCGGGCAGTTCTGTAGAAGAGTGGTAAATCTGTCCCAGGCCTCGTGCATCGACTCGTCATCTTCCTGTTGAAAAGTAGCAATTTCATTACATAATCGCTCAGATAAATGTGAAGGATTAAAACGAGATAAAAATTCACGAGACAAATCTGCCCAAGTTCTAATTAAACCCAACGTAAGTTTATTCCACCAAGTCTTTGCTCTGTCCCTCAATGAATGGGGAAATAACTGAAGCCTCAGTATCTCCGGATTAACTCCTGGTAGTCTAAACGAACCACAAATTTCCTGGAACGTTTTGAGATGCTCCCTAGCATCCTCTGTAACAGCACCACTAAACTAACCGGCATTGTTGATCATGCTAAACATAACAGGTTTCAGCTCAAAGTTGTCAACATCTATATTCGGCAGCGTGGTTTCCAGTTCTACATAATCATTCAACATGTAGTCACGACAGGACCTTCGTCCGGCAGCGGCAACAGGGTTGCTGACAGGAGGTATAACCTCTCCATCTCCAATAGGAGGGTCGTTACCCAGGGGGTTCCCTTGGTTGTTCATCGTTTCTAAATGTTCCTCAAGGTACTCGTTCCTAGCTAGTATGTGACGAAGTTGGTTCTTGAGATTGAATGAACGTTCGATTTCTGGATCAAATGGATACTCATGATCTTTTCCTCGTCTTGATCTACGCATAAACAAGACACCTTGTGAAAAGCATGAGTTGAACAAACCAAAGAAAAAAAAGAAAATAAAAATACAAAACAAAAACGCAAAGTGCAGTAAAAGAAAAGGTAGAGTTATGTTGCCAGTCCCCGGCAACGGCGCCAAAAACTTGTTGCGTGTAAAAGAGTCTATCGCAATTGTAGTGCAAGTGTACATGATGCAAGTAGTAAAGTGATACAAAGTATCAGATATCGTCTCCACAGGGACTGGGCTAATAGCTTCACCTTAGATTGCTGCACGAGAGTAAAGAAAATATTTGAGAAAGTTGTCACGAGGATAATAAAGAAAACTTAAATAAAAGAGTAGAAAAATCAAGATAAAGAGAATGGGCTGGTATTGAATTGCTCAGTAGTACAGGTATTGTTAAGTCTAGAAGATTCAGTTCTGTCGTCGTCCCCGTCGCGGCAGCACCTGTCGCGGCAGCAGTCCGTTGCTTGTCGCGGAAGCGAACACTCAACTCAGTACTTCAAGTTTGGCAAGAATCCCTGATGTGCCTTGGCCTATCCCTAGGTCCAAGTCTATCGATGATCACGTCTTTGATGATACCTCCCAGCGTGAATCGAAGGATGAACACCGATGTTGATGAATTCTTCTTTAGCCACTTAACCTCGTCCTATCCCTAGGTCCGAGATAGTTCAACTATAAACTAGAGAACTCACACTTATTCCTTTCGTATACTTAACTCTCCCGATATTAAGTAAATAGATAACCTCACAATGCTCTCCCGATGCTCTTGCAAGATGTTAATAACCAGAATAAGAGAACTTGAAGTTTATTTTATTGAACTGAAAATTCCTAAAACAAAAACAACCCTTGCAACTACTTTACAAAACAACCTGTGGCCCTAAGGTGAATTTAGAACATGTTGAGGGAAGGAAAACGGCTAGGGTTTTGGGAAGAAAGCTAGAGAATCGGTTCTCCCCTCCCTAGGTCGAAATACATGCCCTTATATAGGCTTTGGGTCCAAGTTTTCTAAAATAGCAAGAATACAACTTTAAATTAAAGTACAATTCTAATAAAGACTAAATCTTCAAAGAATCTATCTTTAAGCCGTCATCTTTCTTGCTTGGGATTTTCTCTCCTTGAACTTTGGGCTTGACATTCCTTTCGATCTGGGGCTTGGAAAAATATAGTGGTTTTACACGACAGACGGGCTGAATTTTCTCTATCTGTCAAGGTCCACTTTACTTCTTCTCCACAAAACTGTTGTCGTCCTCTGCTGTCACGGCGGCAACCATGGCAGCATCGTCCTCCTTGACTGTGCGTCCAGTTCCAGCTCTTTTACTTTACTGCCCAGCGCCTGCCTCTCCTATCTGCTACAACAGCAACCTGCAAAAGCAACCAATTTCAGTAGAAACTGTGCCTTTTAATATATTTTGTGATGTTTAACTGTAAACTGACCTAAATGCAAAAAATAATGCTTGAATGCAGCAGAAATATGGGTTAACTAGGGGGTAAATAATAGAACTTTTACACACTCAACAGTAGTCTCTAGAGTATCCCACACTTCCTTGGCACTTTCAATGGAGGAGACTTTAGAGTAGATGTCGGAACCGAAAGAACAAAAGAGCATGTGAAGAGCTTTGTCATTTATTTGGATCTTCTTCCTCTCATCTTCACTCATCTCAATATTCTTCTTTAGAACCAATTTTCCTTCATCATCCCTCTTCAAAGGAATATAGGGACCATCTTCAATGACATCTCAAACAAGGTAATCGTTGGATTTGATGAAGAGGCGCATCTGGTTCTTCCAAAATGGATAGTTGTCACCATTGAATAATGGTGGTTTTGTGATGGATTGAGACTCGTACATGCTCGATCCAGAGGTAGATGCCATGACTTGATTTTTGGATGATCACACTCTTCCTAGGAACTCCTCTTGTGGTTGTTAATCCTTCAAAGAGGTAGGCTCTGATACATTGTTGAGTGGATCAATGGATTGATCAATGCCAAGAGGAAGGTGAATTGGGCTTTAAAAAATTGTTGAAGAAAAATGATAGCTAAAAATGAAGAACAAAGGATTTTAGAGTGGTTCAAGTTCCAAATGAACTCTACATCCACTACCTTAGCTAACACTAAGGATTTGCAACAATTCACTAATTTGTTCTTCCCCTTTTCAAGGGTTAGGCGGTAATCTTTACACAACCGGTCAAATTTTCTACTCAAAATTTGACCAAACCCTCCCAAGTGACACAAAGAAGAAATTAGGTAAAAAGATATCTCTCAAATACAATATTGCCCCTTTCAGTACAAACACTTAACCCAAATTTTTGATAGGATGATAATTGAATACAATATAATTTGGGGTTTACAAGAATATTGAAAATAAGCACAATGAGGTTGGATTTTTGCTTGGATGTTTATCTTTGATTCAATAGTTGTTGCTGATCTTCAATGAGCTTCAATTTATACCTTCTTTATCAATTCTAGTCGTTTGGGTGGTTAGGGTATTGATTATAGCCGTTGGGACCCTCTCTTTCCGCCATAAATGCACTTCTGCAGCTATTTGTATCGGTACACGAAGACTTGTATCACCTGTCTCAAAACAGAAAGAGTTGTTGCACATAATAAAAAGGGCGTATCGAAATGCGTGTAAGCGTATCGGTACGGGACAAGGACCGTTTCGATACGGAAAAGACTGTATCGATACCTTTTTCTCAACTTAGCTCACTGGAAGTTTCCGTTTCGATACAGGTTACACCGTATCGATACGGGATAACTACCACTTTAAATGTTAGTTACCTAACAACTGACACCAACGGTCGAAAACATTTAAAACACTTTGAATTAAAAATTCTGTTAAAACCGTATCGATACGGGTTAACCCGTATCAGTACACCATTCAAACTCCTTCAGTTTTTACAGAGGGGCATATCGATAAAGATTGAATCTGTTTTGATACGCTATTTCGATACGGTTAAGAGCGTATCGAAACGCGTCTTTCCAGTAGCCAATTTTGTAAAAAAAGGTATCGATACGGCTGGAGGTGTATCGATACACCTGGACGTTTTTCAATACTTTGGCCTTAGAACACTTAGAAAATATTTGGAGTTTTAGTTTTTCAAATCAGTTTAAAGTGTTGGTGATTTATAAATCATTTAAGGGACTTAGAAATCAATTTCAAGTTTTCAATTTAATCCTTAACATACTTAGTTATATCAAAATCAAACATAGGTTTTACAGATAACCTAAGAAGATTAGATGGCATGTGGATAGGGTTGCATCTTTTCATGCTTTGTATACTATTTTTATTTCCTTTTATCCTTTTAATTATTTATTTATATTCGATACTAATTTTTTTTTGTTTTCTTCTTCTTTTTTGCATCTTCATGGCATTTTTAAAGGTATTGATTCACGAGTAGTCGTCAAATTAGAAATTGTTCATAATGGATAGAAGGTTTTGTGATCAGGTATAAAAGAATATAAATTTCGAGCGTTGCCCTAATAATACACGAGAGACTAGAGAAGATGGCTCATCCGAAGGCTTTAAATCAGACATGGTAGATGATACTCGCGCCGGTGACAAGCAAAATGAAATGCACGAAGCAAATGGCCGAGATGATGAACCTGATGACTGCTATAGCTAAAGAGAAATGAATTGTTGAAATAAAAGAAGAATTGGTCAAGAATCAAAACATGAAGTTTAATGGTTAAACTCTACCCCTGAACGAGGCAACTCCAACAAATACCATAGTTTAAACCCATCCGTGATCCACGTCAACAGACCAGTATGAGGAATATCTGAATCGAGCTCTAGGAAAGTGGTGGTAGGTTCAGAGGAAACCCGAGAAATAAGTGATGTGAAGAAACATGTTCTGATTCCTATGATATACACCAAGTTACTCACGATGTTTGTTGAAAAGAATCTCATTACCCTGGTTCAGTATGTGCCAAAGGAAACTACATACCCGAAAGGTTACAACAATCGTGCCAGATGTAGTTACCACTTAGAAAGTTCATGCCATACTACCGAGAATTACGGGGCTTTAAAGAACAAAGTTCGAGACCTTATCGAGACGAGAGTGTTGTGTTTCAAAGACAAAAGACCCTGATTCTACAATGAGCCTGCAATCACCTAAGAGACAAAATTGAAAAAGGGCCAGTACCCAGGGCAAGGTTTGAAACCCAGTGTCTACTTCTTGATTGATGGTCAGAAGGCGAGAGTTAAAGGTCCTTATTTCGATCCGATACCCATATCGTATGAAGAGTTGTATTCTCAGCTGTTAGAAGCCTAGTTGGTGGGTTCGGTCTTCCTGAACCCCATGCAACCCCCGTATCCATATTGGTATGATGTTAATGCTCGTTGCGGGTATCATTCTTGAATTTAGGAGCATACCATCGAGAATTGAATCGCCTTTAAACGACGAGTTCAAGCTCTTTTGGAACATGAGAATTCAGAACGAAGGGTCAACCTAGTACAATAGTGCGCCACTCAGTGGGATTAGAATCTGAGGCTAAGGATAGAAGTACTCTAGAAGAGGGGCATTTGTTCGAATGCAAGGCCTAAGTGAACAAGATAGTACAAGAAAGGGGTGATTTGAGCGAGAAACTCAAGGTTTTGCAAGATGATTATCAGAAGCTTTATTGGGTGTTCAAGACTTTTGGTTTGGGAGATACTCATGATGAATAGAAGAATGGTGTCATTCAACTGAAGAAGGACTCGGAGTATTGGAAGGAAGCCAAAAAGTCAATGTAATATTCTCATGGGTGAGTTGTAGGATAGTCTAGCCGCGAACGAGATTTTGAATACAAGTATACTGCAGTGCAAGGACCAATCCAATACCCTTTAGTTGGAAAATGCAGCGCTTAAAGAGCAAACATATGAGCTTAGAATTTCTTTACAAACATTCCAAATTCGTGTTGAAGCAATCAAGCAAGTTTCATATGAAAGCATTGTAGAAGTAACTTCTAAGTTTCGAGAGGCTAGATAAGAAATACAAGAGAGAGACAATGACATGAGGATTGTTATCACTCAAGCAAGTGAAGTGGCTCAGCAAGTGGCAGACTCAGCCAATACAGCGATGCTGATAAGTCATAATATTGACCCGGCACTAGACCGTGAAAGAAAGCTGACTCATTTGCTAGATGAAATTAAGAAGTTAGATGCTAAAACTCACCGTTATTTGTAAATATCCAATATATGATGTAACGAAACCTTTTGGTCTCAATGAAAGTTGTTATATGGGGATCACTTTTGGAATTAGTACCTTATTGCAAACATGTTTGTATTTTTAGCATCACATCACATTGCATATTTAATAATATTTCATACCTCTTGGGATCTAAGATTTTTAGGGTTCGATGTCAGTATTTGAAAACCAATTGAAAGAATGAATGAAATAAACACAAAAGTCAAGACTCGAGCAGTTAAAAGATAGGTTCGAGAAAGGAATTAAGAAAAAAGAAAAAGGGGATGCTTTCAAAGCAAGAGAGCTTTGCCTAGTCCCTAATTTGGTCATTCCACCAGATTTCAAGATTCCTTACTTCGAGAAATATGATGGTACCAGCTGCCCCCAAGATTCATTAGAATATGTTTTGGAGAAAATGGAAGGCTACCTTGGAGATGAAAAGTTGTTGATTCACAACTTCCATGATAGTTTGACAGGCCTGCCGTAATATGGTATAACCGATTGAACAAAGACCAAGTTTGTTCCTAGGATGATTTAGCCAAAGCTTTCTAGGGGCAATATAGATATGCCCTGAATTTAGCACCTAGTTGGAAAATCCTTCAAGGCCTGAAGATGGGATCAGATGAAAGCATTAAAGGATATGTTTTAAGGTGGTGGAGTTTAGCAGCCCAATTACAACCTCCTATAGTTGAAGAGGAAATGATTCCCTTGTTTCATGTGACTCTTCCCCCCGCTCTTCTTCGATATAATGCTTGAGAGATCACATGGCAGTTTTAGGATTTTATGACGATCGGAGAAAGGATCGAATACGAGATTCAGGCAAAGAGATTGTGGGATATGCTTATGGGCCAGACCAATCAAGAAGCAGAAGAAGACGAGGAGGTGAACGAGCGCCGCCTTCAAAGCTCTCGTAATAATAATAGAAGAAGGCTTGTTGATCCTTCTGAATCACCCCTGAAAATTCCCCGAACAAGCGCGAATCTTAAGATATTTGGGGTACCCATTTCAAAATTGTTTCCTCATTTGGTCGAAGGTTGTTACCTCACTCCTAGGTTGTTGAAGACTACACCTAACTTATCTTCCCACAAATTTGACCCAGATAGTGCTTGCGATTTCCACATAGGGGCATCGGGCATTCCACCAAGAAGTGTAAGTCGTTACTGGAAGAAATTAAGAAGTTGGTTAGCGAGGGAATCCTGACAAGAGACTTAATCCAATAGTGGAAAACAAGGGAGATGGGACAAACTTACACCGTACCGAAAAGCCTGAATGAATGATTTGTTACTCCAAGGATGACTTGAAGTCCCTAGGCTTGGGTTTCTCATATTTTTATCAAGATGTTAGATTGATTCCCCCACATTTTAGTTTCCCTTTTGAGAACAATGTGCATAACATCTAGGACATGTTTACCCCCTCTTCTTGCTGTCGAAAACTGCTCCTCATTCTTAGCCAGATTTTTCAATACTTGCATTGCCTCGTCCAGGTCTTTGTCCAATAATAATTTGTTTGCTGCTGAATCAATTCGAATACGATTTTGTAAGTTGGCAGCATTATAAAACTTAGTTACCTGGTTCTAGACGGGGAATCCATGCATCGGGCAGTTCTGTAGAAGAGTGGTAAATCTGTCCCAGGCCTCGTGCATCGACTCGTCATCTTCCTGTTGAAAAGTAGCAATTTCATTACATAATCGCTCAGATAAATGTGAAGGATTAAAACGAGATAAAAATTCACGAGACAAATCTACCCAAGTTCTAATTAAACCCAACGTAAGTTTATTCCACCAAGTCTTTGCTCTGTCCCTCAATGAATGGGGAAATAACTGAAGCCTCAGTATCTCCGGATTAACTCCTGGTAGTCTAAACGAACCACAAATTTCCTGGAACGTTTTGAGATGCTCCCTAGCATCCTCTGTAACAGCACCACTAAACTAACCGGCATTGTTGATCATGCTAAACATAACAGGTTTCAGCTCAAAGTTGTCAACATCTATATTCGGCAGCGTGGTTTCCAGTTCTACATAATCATTCAACATGTAGTCACGACAGGACCTTCGTCCGGCAGCGGCAACAGGGTTGCTGACAGGAGGTATAACCTCTCCATCTCCAATAGGAGGGTCGTTACCCAGGGGGTTCCCTTGGTTGTTCATCGTTTCTAAACGTTCCTCAAGGTACTCGTTCCTAGCTAGTATGTGACGAAGTTGGTTCTTGAGATTGAATGAACGTTCGATTTCTGGATCAAATGGATACTCATGATCTTTTCCTCGTCTTGATCTACGCATAAACAAGACACCTTGTGAAAAGCAAGAGTTGAACAAACCAAAGAAAAAAAAGAAAATAAAAATACAAAACAAAAACGCAAAGTGCAGTAAAAGAAAAGGTAGAGTTATGTTGCCAGTCCCCGGCAACGGCGCCAAAAACTTGTTGCGTGTAAAAGAGTCTATCGCAATTGTAGTGCAAGTGTACATGATGCAAGTAGTAAAGTGATACAAAGTATCAGATATCGTCTCCACAGGGACTGGGCTAATAGCTTCACCTTAGATTGCTGCACGAGAGTAAAGAAAATATTTGAGAAAGTTGTCACGAGGATAATAAAGAAAACTTAAATAAAAGAGTAGAAAAATCAAGATAAAGAGAATGGGCTGGTATTGAATTGCTCAGTAGTACAGGTATTGTTAAGTCTAGAAGATTCAGTTCTGTCGTCGTCCCCGTCGCGGCAGCACCTGTCGCGGCAGCAGTCCGTTGCTTGTCGCGGAAGCGAACACTCAACTCAGTACTTCAAGTTTGGCAAGAATCCCTGATGTGCCTTAGCCTATCCCTAGGTCCAAGTCTATCGATGATCACGTCTTTGATGATACCTCCCGGCGTGAATCGAAGGATGAACACCGATGTTGATGAATTCTTCTTTAGCCACTTAACCTCGTCCTATCCCTAGGTCCGAGATAGTTCAACTATAAACTAGAGAACTCACACTTATTCCTTTCGTATACTTAACTCTCCCGATATTAAGTAAATAGATAACCTCACAATGCTCTCCTGATGCTCTTGCAAGATGTTAATAACCAGAATAAGAGAACTTGAAGTTTATTTTATTGAACTGAAAATTCCTAAAACAAAAACAACCCTTGCAACTACTTTACAAAACAACCTGTGGCCCTAAGGTGAATTTAGAACATGTTGAGGGAAGGAAAACGGCTAGGGTTTTGGGAAGAAAGCTAGAGAATCGGTTCTCCCCTCCCTAGGTCGAAATACATGCCCTTATATAGGCTTTGGGTCCAAGTTTTCTAAAATAGCAAGAATACAACTTTAAATTAAAGTACAATTCTAATAAAGACTAAATCTTCAAAGAATCTATCTTTAAGCCGTCATCTTTCTTGCTTGGGATTTTCTCTCCTTGAACTTTGGGCTTGACATTCCTTTCGATCTGGGGCTTGGAAAAATATAGTGGTTTTACACGACAGACGGGCTGAATTTTCTCTATCTGTCAAGGTCCACTTTACTTCTTCTCCACAAAACTGTTGTCGTCCTCTGCTGTCACGGCGGCAACCATGGCAGCATCGTCCTCCTTGACTGTGCGTCCAGTTCCAGCTCTTTTACTTTACTGCCCAGCGCCTGCCTCTCCTATCTGCTACAACAGCAACCTGCAAAAGCAACCAATTTCAGTAGAAACTGTGCCTTTTAATATATTTTGTGATGTTTAACTGTAAACTGACCTAAATGCAAAAAATAATGCTTGAATGCAGCAGAAATATGGGTTAACTAGGGGGTAAATAATAGAACTTTTACACACTCAACAGTAGTCTCTAGAGTATCCCACACTTCCTTGGCACTTTCAATGGAGGAGACTTTAGAGTAGATGTCGGAACCGAAAGAACAAAAGAGCATGTGAAGAGCTTTGTCATTTATTTGGATCTTCTTCCTCTCATCTTCACTCATCTCAATATTCTTCTTTAGAACCAATTTTCCTTCATCATCCCTCTTCAAAGGAATATAGGGACCATCTTCAATGACATCTCAAACAAGGTAATCGTTGGATTTGATGAAGAGGCGCATCTGGTTCTTCCAAAATGGATAGTTGTCACCATTGAATAATGGTGGTTTTGTGATGGATTGAGACTCGTACATGCTCGATCTAGAGGTAGATGCCATGACTTGATTTTTGGATGATCACACTCTTCCTAGGAACTCCTCTTGTGGTTGTTAATCCTTCAAAGAGGTAGGCTCTGATACATTGTTGAGTGGATCAATGGATTGATCAATGCCAAGAGGAAGGTGAATTGGGCTTTAAAAAATTGTTGAAGAAAAATGATAGCTAAAAATGAAGAACAAAGGATTTTAGAGTGGTTCAAGTTCCAAATGAACTCTACATCCACTACCTTAGCTAACACTAAGGATTTGCAACAATTCACTAATTTGTTCTTCCCCTTTTCAAGGGTTAGGCGGTAATCTTTACACGACCGGTCAAATTTTCTACTCAAAATTTGACCAAACCCTCCCAAGTGACACAAAGAAGAAATTAGGTAAAAAGATATCTCTCAAATACAATATTGCCCCTTTCAGTACAAACACTTAACCCAAATTTTTGATAGGATGATAATTGAATACAATATAATTTGGGGTTTACAAGAATATTGAAAATAAGCACAATGAGGTTGGATTTTTGCTTGGATGTTTATCTTTGATTCAATAGTTGTTGCTGATCTTCAATGAGCTTCAATTTATACCTTCTTTATCAATTCTAGTCGTTTGGGTGGTTAGGGTATTGATTATAGCCGTTGGGACCCTCTCTTTCCGCCATAAATGCACTTCTGCAGCTATTTGTATCGGTACACGAAGACTTGTATCACCTGTCTCAAAACAGAAAGAGTTGTTGCACATAATAAAAAGGGCGTATCGAAATGCGTGTAAGCGTATCGGTACGGGACAAGGACCGTTTCGATACGGAAAAGACTGTATCGATACCTTTTTCTCAACTTAGCTCACTGGAAGTTTCCGTTTCGATACAGGTTACACTGTATCGATACGGGATAACTACCACTTTAAATGTTAGTTACCTAACAACTGACACCAACGGTCGAAAACATTTAAAACACTTTGAATTAAAAATTCTGTTAAAACCGTATCGATACGGGTTAACCCGTATCAGTACACCATTCAAACTCCTTCAGTTTTTACAGAGGGGCATATCGATACAGATTGAATCTGTTTTGATACGCTATTTCGATACGGTTAAGAACGTATCGAAACGCGTCTTTCCAGTAGCCAATTTTGTAAAAAAAGGTATCGATACGGCTGGAGGTGTATCGATACACCTGGACGTTTTTCAATACTTTGGCCTTAGAACACTTAGAAAATATTTGGAGTTTTAGTTTTTCAAATCAGTTTAAAGTGTTGGTGATTTATAAATCATTTAAGGGACTTAGAAATCAATTTCAAGTTTTCAATTTAATCCTTAACATACTTAGTTATATCAAAATCAAACATAGGTTTTACAGATAACCTAAGAAGATTAGATGGCATGTGGATAGGGTTGCATCTTTTCATGCTTTGTATACTATTTTTATTTCCTTTTATCCTTTTAATTATTTATTTATATTCGATACTAATTTTTTTTTGTTTTCTTCTTCTTTTTTGCATCTTCATGGCATTTTTAAAGGTATTGATTCACGAGTAGTCGTCAAATTAGAAATTGTTCATAATGGATAGAAGGTTTTGTGATCAGGTATAAAAGAATATAAATTTCGAGCGTTGCCCTAATAATACACGAGAGACTAGAGAAGATGGCTCATCCGAAGGCTTTAAATCAGACATGGTAGATGATACTCGCGCCGGTGACAAGCAAAATGAAATGCACGAAGCAAATGGCCGAGATGATGAACCTGATGACTGCTATAGCTAAAGAGAAATGAATTGTTGAAATAAAAGAAGAATTGGTCAAGAATCAAAACATGAAGTTTAATGGTTAAACTCTACCCCTGAACGAGGCAACTCCAACAAATACCATAGTTTAAACCCATCCGTGATCCACGTCAACAGACCAGTATGAGGAATATCTGAATCGAGCTCTAGGAAAGTGGTGGTAGGTTCAGAGGAAACCCGAGAAATAAGTGATGTGAAGAAACATGTTCTGATTCCTATGATATACACCAAGTTACTCACGATGTTTGTTGAAAAGAATCTCATTACCCTGGTTCAGTATGTGCCAAAGGAAACTACATACCCGAAAGGTTACAACAATCGTGCCAGATGTAGTTACCACTTAGAAAGTTCATGCCATACTACCGAGAATTACGGGGCTTTGAAGAACAAAGTTCGAGACCTTATCGAGACGAGAGTGTTGTGTTTCAAAGACAAAAGACCCTGATTCTACAATGAGCCTGCAATCACCTAAGAGACAAAATTGAAAAAGGGCCAGTACCCAGGGCAAGGTTTGAAACCCAGTGTCTACTTCTTGATTGATGGTCAGAAGGCGAGAGTTAAAGGTCCTTATTTCGATCCGATACCCATATCGTATGAAGAGTTGTATTCTCAGCTGTTAGAAGCCTAGTTGGTGGGTTCGGTCTTCCTGAACCCCATGCAACCCCCGTATCCATATTGGTATGATGTTAATGCTCGTTGCGGGTATCATTCTTGAATTTAGGAGCATACCATCGAGAATTGAATCGCCTTTAAACGACGAGTTCAAGCTCTTTTGGAACATGAGAATTCAGAACGAAGGGTCAACCTAGTACAATAGTGCGCCACTCAGTGGGATTAGAATCTGAGGCTAAGGATAGAAGTACTCTAGAAGAGGGGCATTTGTTCGAATGCAAGGCCTAAGTGAACAAGATAGTACAAGAAAGGGGTGATTTGAGCGAGAAACTCAAGGTTTTGCAAGATGATTATCAGAAGCTTTATTGGGTGTTCAAGACTTTTGGTTTGGGAGATACTCATGACGAATAGAAGAATGGTGTCATTCAACTGAAGAAGGACTCGGAGTATTGGAAGGAAGCCAAAAAGTCAATGTAATATTCTCATGGGTGAGTTGTAGGATAGTCTAGCCGCGAACGAGATTTTGAATACAAGTATACTGCAGTGCAAGGACCAATCCAATACCCTTTAGTTGGAAAATGCAGCGCTTAAAGAGCAAACATATGAGCTTAGAATTTCTTTACAAACATTCCAAATTCGTGTTGAAGCAATCAAGCAAGTTTCATATGAAAGCATTGTAGAAGTAACTTCTAAGTTTCGAGAGGCTAGATAAGAAATACAAGAGAGAGACAATGACATGAGGATTGTTATCACTCAAGCAAGTGAAGTGGCTCAGCAAGTGGCAGACTCAGCCAATACAGCGATGCTGATAAGTCATAATATTGACCCGGCACTAGACCGTGAAAGAAAGCTGACTCATTTGCTAGATGAAATTAAGAAGTTAGATGCTAAAACTCACCGTTATTTGTAAATATCCAATATATGATGTAACGAAACCTTTTGGTCTCAATGAAAGTTGTTATATGGGGATCACTTTTGGAATTAGTACCTTATTGCAAACATGTTTGTATTTTTAGCATCACATCACATTGCATATTTAATAATATTTCATACCTCTTGGGATCTAAGATTTTTAGGGTTCGATGTCAGTATTTGAAAACCAATTGAAAGAATGAATGAAATAAACACAAAAGTCAAGACTCGAGCAGTTAAAAGATAGGTTCGAGAAAGGAATTAAGAAAAAAGAAAAAGGGGATGCTTTCAAAGCAAGAGAGCTTTGCCTAGTCCCTAATTTGGTCATTCCACCAGATTTCAAGATTCCTTACTTCGAGAAATATGATGGTACCAGCTGCCCCCAAGATTCATTAGAATATGTTTTGGAGAAAATGGAAGGCTACCTAGGAGATGAAAAGTTGTTGATTCACAACTTCCATGATAGTTTGACAGGCCTGCCGTAATATGGTATAACCGATTGAACAAAGACCAAGTTTGTTCCTAGGATGATTTAGCCAAAGCTTTCTAGGGGCAATATAGATATGCCCTGAATTTAGCACCTAGTTGGAAAATCCTTCAAGGCCTGAAGATGGGATCAGATGAAAGCATTAAAGGATATGTTTTAAGGTGGTGGAGTTTAGCAGCCCAATTACAACCTCCTATAGTTGAAGAGGAAATGATTCCCTTGTTTCATGTGACTCTTCCCCCCGCTCTTCTTCGATATAATGCTTGAGAGATCACATGGCAGTTTTAGGATTTTATGACGATCGGAGAAAGGATCGAATACGAGATTCAGGCAAAGAGATTGTGGGATATGCTTATGGGCCAGACCAATCAAGAAGCAGAAGAAGACGAGGAGGTGAACGAGCGCCGCCTTCAAAGCTCTCGTAATAATAATAGAAGAAGGCTTGTTGATCCTTCTGAATCACCCCTGAAAATTCCCCGAACAAGCGCGAATCTTAAGATATTTGGGGTACCCATTTCAAAATTGTTTCCTCATTTGGTCGAAGGTTGTTACCTCACTCCTAGGTTGTTGAAGACTACACCTAACTTATCTTCCCACAAATTTGACCCAGATAGTGCTTGCGATTTCCACATAGGGGCATCGGGCATTCCACCAAGAAGTGTAAGTCGTTACTGGAAGAAATTAAGAAGTTGGTTAGCGAGGGAATCCTGACAAGAGACTTAATCCAATAGTGGAAAACAAGGGAGATGGGACAAACTTACACCGTACCGAAAAGCCTGAATGAATGATTTGTTACTCCAAGGATGACTTGAAGTCCCTAGGCTTGGGTTTCTCATATTTTTATCAAGATGTTAGATTGATTCCCCCACATTTTAGTTTCCCTTTTGAGAACAATGTGCATAACAAACCCTACTACTTAAGCCCTAAAGTAGTAGGAATATTTTTTTAAGACATCTCTATTTATTTTTGTCAGAAATGAAAATCACATTATCTTTATTCATGTTTAGAAAATAATTTTGCATTCTTTGATTCGTTAAAAAATTCATTCATTGTTATGGGGTAGTTTTTTGTTCTCCCATACACATATACACATTTTTTAAAGGGTCTTTATATGTATACATAATTTTATCATGACCTTGAATTTCAATTGCATGAGTACATTTAAATCGAATCCAGAGATTAATTACAAGCTATTTATGTTTAAAAGGAATTGAATGTTGTGAGGATATTGCAAATGTGAGCATCTAATGATCTATTTAGGCCAAAGAGGGAAAAAAACGAGTGTTTAGGTAATGGGCATATCCCATTTAGTGAATTCCCCCTCGGGCATTTGTCGTTTACAATCCTTGAGTCGAGTGTTGACCCAAAACTTCTACCCCTAAAGACTTTCTATAGATGTCTATGAATGGGACGACAAATGTCATTCTTTCACTTTCCAAGGAGAAATAAATGAGACTAGATACATTGGATACAAGTGCCAAAGAATCATAAGAAAGAAATGGTTGAAGGAAAATTCATGCTCAAAGAGCCAAACCAGAAGGCCGAAGCAATCAAGAATGAGAGCACTAAGTTGAACAGTGTAATAAAGAGAAAGCAAGATACACATGTTAAAATTCTCCATTCAATTTAGAAGAGCCGTGGGGAATTGACTAAGTTCGAGCGGAAAACCAAAAAAGGGCAGTCTAAAAGGAAAAAGAGAAAAAGAATAAAAGAAAAAGAATAAAAGAATACTTTATATGAGCACACCCGGTCAAGCAATGAAAAAATGAGGCTTTAACTAGAAGAGATGAATAAGAGACTTCTACTTAATCCTCCATTCAAGTAAATATCATTTTTGAAGCCTTGGAGGATCGATCACCTTTGGATAGAAAGCGAGCATCAATATCCAGTCAAGATGCAAGCCGGTCCAAATTTTCAGAAGAAAGAAATGAACTCTAGGGTGAAAATCCAAAAATGGGCAATCTAGAGCGATCCAAAAAATGAAAGAAAAGAAAATGTTTCATATGAGCATATCCATGTCAAACAAATATAAAAATGCGGTTTTGCTTAACTGTGACACATGGCCTACACTACAAACCTATAAAGACCATTCTGATCATACATGGACAGATAAGTTGGATGAGTTTGTCTTCAGATTATATTCCGCCTATAAGGGTTAACTTTTCTTTAAGGAACGCCAAACTTCTAGTGTCTGATCGACACCAAAATGAGAGAAGGATGGCAGAAGGTAAGTTACTGAGATTAAGAGATCCACCTTGAATGGGTTAGAAATTAGGTACGAGAATTGTTCCTCTTAGAAGCATAATAGATCGAAAGAGACTACACATATGCATATATTGTCACAACAATCAAGATATTCTAAACATATGCTTCATTCGGGTTGATCTTTGTCAATTTGAAGGAAATGTGCTGTTGCATTTGATATTTCGGGCCGAACATTAGTTTCCAAAAATATTTGGCATTTTTTTCTTCAAATTTTGATTTTTAAAATATCTATAGTTTTCTTCCAAACATTAGTTTTCAAAATGTTTTTCATTCTCTCCAAGTTTTATTTTCAAAATGGCTGACATCTTTTCAAAAAAAATTGTTGTTATCAAGATAAACAAAAGTGAATTGCATTTTTTTGCATCGCTGTAAAAATGAGATTTATAGCACATGGACATAGAGTTGGTTCCTCCCAAGATGCTTCGATTAAGGTCAGTTAAGAAGATTGAACCTGAGGATGAGTTCGAGGAATTGAGACTTTTCGCTCGCCCTAATTTCGATAATAGACAAAGACTCTCCATGTTGGTCAAAAACAAGAAAATGGTCGAGCCCTAGGATTAAATGAGGGAAGGTTGATGATAAGAGTTCCTGTATAAGAATAGTATAGGGACCAGAAGTAGATTGCTTACAAAGAAAGGTTGTAACCTTGGAAGATGAGAAAGATACTCGCATGAAAGATTTGATAGCATGTTGCTAAATTAGATTTTAAATAAGTATTCAATTGACAAGATAATGATTTACGAGCATACAACAAATAAGCAAAGAAAAGAGATCAGGGGATGACCTTTTAGGGTAAGAAAGCTTATATGAAGCTCTCCTAATCCTCACATGCATTTTTATTATTTGAAACATATATTCGAAGACTTTGATATGTGGCTTCATGTTGAAGAGGCAGATCTTATTAAAGAATTCCATTTGGTAGCCATGTTGACGTGAATCCATTTATTAAGTCCTTTGGGCCATCAGTAAATCCTTCGGGCATGATGTTAAACCTTCTCTTGATGCCAAGACATGTAGAAACTGGGTATCAAGTTAAGGGATTTTGGTAGCCATGTTGTAGTAAATCCATTTCTTAAGTCCTACGAGCCATCACTAAGTCCTTCGGGCATGATGTTAAGTCTTTGGAGCCATCAATAAGTCCTTCTTGCATGATGTTAAACCTTCTTTTGATGTCAAGACAGGTAGAAACTAGGGCATCATTTTAAGGGATTTTGGTAGCCTTTTAGCGTGAATCTATTTCTTGAGTCCTTTGGGCCATCAGTAAGTCCTTCGGGCATGATGTTAAGTCTTTTGGACCATCAGTAAGTCCTTCGGGCATAATGTTAAGTCCTTCGAACCACCAGTAAGACCTTTGGGCATGGTGTTAAGCTTTTCTTCGTTGCCGAGACGAGTAGAAATCGGGGCATTGAAAAATTAGAAGCTTCAAGAGTTGTCCGAGGAAGAACGAAAAGTTCCAGAAGAACTCGTGATTCCAAAAGCTACAAATAGAGAGTATGATAAAAATGAGTGCTTATGGTCTTTTCTTTGTTCTCGTTTCACAAGAATAAGAAAAGAGGGGCGGCTATAATCACTCATTTTTTATCCAGGTTGTATAATACTATTATTTTAATATTAGCATGGTTTATTAAATAATTATTATTACTATTATTATTATTATTATTAACGAACCATGTAAAATAAATTTAACCCAATTAGTAAATATTAAAACCCAATATTATTAAGGTCCAAATTACAAAACCAATATTAAATTATAAGACCCAAATAACAATGTATTAAGCCAAGTTTGCCCAAGCCCAATAACTAAAACTCTAAAAACAATATCAAAAACCCTAATCTAATATCTTCTTCTTTGCACAGCCCTATCCGAGCCATTGGATCATATTTTATCCAACGGTTCAGATCAAATGAAGGAAGCTCTTACAATACCGTGTGAAATGCCTGGTCGGGACCCTTCGCTTTCTACACGCGCGTGAAGCCCACGCGCGAGCTCTTCAGCTTCCACGTGGCACGATCCAGTGCTTCCACGTCATCCTCAAGATCGTATCCAGGTCGTCCGATCTTCAAACAATCTTAGCCGTTGGATCAGAACTGATCCAACAGTCGTGATTAAATCTGGCCAAATGAAGACCTTTCGCATCTTAACTCTTCGCCGCCACATGGCTTCATCACCAGAGATCCAGCCAACCTCTCTCAACGGCTCAAGCTATTAGAGTACAGTTGTTTGTTAGTTATTAGTTTTCTTTATTTTCTTTTTAGTTTTCTTTAGGGTTTATGTTAGTATAAATAAAAACTCTAGTCAATAGTCTGAGGTTGACTTTGACCATATTATTGAAGACTTAATAAAAGTTCTTTTTTCTATTTTCTATTTCTAATATCGTGTAGCCAAAATCCCTAAGGGATATTTTCCCCCTTTCTTCAAACCCTAGCAAACCACCTGAATCTGATATGGTATCAGTCGACTCCATTCCGTTGCGCTCCTCCGAGACAAACGACGGCCATTCCGTTCGTGTTGATGATCCGAATAACGAGTACTATGTGCATCCCAACGAGAACCCAGTGTTAGTCTTGACTTCGTCGCTCCTCACTGGCAACAACTACCACGGCTGGGCGAGATCTATGAAGATGTCGCCAATCTCTAAGGACAAATTTCAGTTCGTTGATGGTTCGATCACAGAACCCAAGAAGGATGATTCTTCCCACACCGCCTAGATGAAGTGCAACAATCTTGTGCTTTCTTGGCTCCAGCGCGCGTTAAGCAATGAGATCGCTCAGAGTGTAATTTGGATCGACAATGCAAGCGAGCTCTGGGATGATTTGTTCGACCGATTCAGCCAAGGGGATCTTGTTCGTATTTCCGATTTGATTCAAGATTTTTACTCGCTTCAACAAGGATCTATTCCAGCCACCGTTTATCACACGCAACTTAAGGTACTCTGGGATGAAATCTCGAACCTCCGCCCTTTAATACATTGTGGTTGTGATGCAAATAAATATAGAAAACAGGATTTTGTTCTTAGATTCTTGCGAGGGTTAAATGATAATTTCTCTGTTCAGAAGGCTCAGATTCTTATGATGAAGCCTTTACTGTCCATAAATGAGATCTTTGCTCTTGTTATTCAGCATGAAAGAACTCTAGGGTCTAGTATTTCAAATTGTGACTCTTATGTGTTCTTAGCTGGTCGTGTTCAGTCCCAAAATATGAATAGGTTTTCTGGGAACAAGAATTCTAGTTCTGAGTCTACTGGAAAAAAGTACAGTAATAATTCTGGGAATAAAAAGCCAACGTGTACCTTTTGTGGTATATTTGGGCATTCTGTAGAGAAGTGTTTTCGAAAACATGGTTATCCTCCAGGTTATAAATCTAAGTATCAAACTCCTAGGTCTAATCAGGTGGGTTCTTGTGAAACCAGTGTCCCTAGTGAGTCTTGTGTTAATCAAAATCCTGGTTATCCTCCTGTCTTTACAAAAGAACAGTATGAGAGCATTGTTTCTTTGCTTCAAGAACGTGCTTCTTCTGTTTCTCCACATGTTGTTCTTGGTCAAAACCAGAATGTTCAGCCACAAGTTAATGCCTTGTCTTCAGCTTTTGTTTCTGATGTTAAACAGGCTTCTGAATCAGGTAATCTTCTTTCTTTTGAGTTAGACTTCAGCATTTCTTTTTGCAACAATGTTTCTCATTCTTACAATAATGTTTCTAATGTTATTTCTCATAATAGTCTTCCTTATCAAAATGTCTCTTGGATAATTGACTTTGGTGCTACTGATCACATAGTCAATGATTTAATTTTTTTTTCAAGGATTATGATATTGTACATGATAAGTTTGTGAAGCTTCCTAATAATGAACTAGTTAAGGTTCATCACATTGGTACTGTTGTTTTGCATTCTTTGGTTTTGAAGAATGTTTTTCACATTCCTAAGTTTTGTTTTAATTTGATATTTGTCTCTCAATTAGTTCAAGATAGTGTGTATTCTTTAATCTTCTCACATAATTGTTGTGTTATACAGGATACACTTCAGTGGAAGATGATTGGTACAGCTAAGCAAATTCAAGGCTTATATCATCTTGATGTTTCAAATTTGGTTTGTCATTCTTCTGTTTTTAATACTGTTGTTTCTGAAAATGTTGTTTCTGAGAATGCTTTTGATTCTGCTGGTGTTGCTTTTGGTAGTTCTTCTAGTCTTAGCAGTATTTCTTCTAGTCATTCTTTGACTCTTTGGCATGCTAGACTAGGACATCCTTCCTCTAGAAGGATGAATTTTTTGTTGAGATAAACAATGATATACCTTTAGGAAATGTCTCTGAGTGTGAGGTTTGTCATTTAGCCAAACAGGAAAGACCTTCTTTTCCTATTAGTAATTCTGTTAGTGCTGCTCCCTTTGACCTTATTCACATGGATGTTTGGGGACCTTTTCCCATTAAAAGCTTGTATGGACACTCATATTTTTTAACCATAGTTGATGATAAAACTAGATTTTTATGGATTTTTCCAATGCATAACAAAGGGGAAGTTAGAAGTCTTATAACCAATTTTTGTTCTTTTGTTGAAGTTCAGTTTTCAAAATCAAGTTAAATGTATAAGAAATGATAATGCCAAGGAGTTTGAAATGACTGGGTTTTTTAACAGTAAGGGCATTATACATCAAACTTCTTGTACATATACACCTCAACAGAATAGTACTGTTGAGAGAAAGCATCAGCATATATTGACTGTTGCAAGATATTTAAGATTTCAAGCTAATTTACCTCTCTGTTTTTGGATAGACTGCATATTGCATTCTGCTTTTTTAATAAATGTTACTCCCACACCTGTTTTAGAAAATAAAACACCCTTTGAGTTACTTTTTAATTCAAAACCTAATTTGAAACATTTGAAAGTTTTTGGTTGTTTGGCTTATGTTTCTGTTTTGCCTAAGCCCAAAACAAAAATGCATCCTCGTGCCTCTAAATGTGTTTTCTTAGGATATCCTAAACATACTAAAGGTTTTAGAGTTTTTGATTTAGAAACTAAGAGCATTTTTGTTTCAAGAGATGTAACCTTTTCTGAAGAACTCTTTCCTTTTAAACAAACATTCAATGATGTTGTGCTTCCTATGAAAACTCTCATTTTTTTGATGATGTTGTTTTAATGAACAACTCTGAACTTTTGAATCATACTAACAATCAAGTTCCCTCTGTCATAAATGATTCTGCTGTGAATTCAGATAATAATATGAGTTCTATTGCAAATACTAAATTCCCTGATTCTGATTCTGTTCACAATCATTATGTTGATTCTCATACTTATGTTGTTAATTCTAAACTTGTTGACTCAAGTCAACAATCCTTTGTTTCTACTCGGCCGTCCAGACAGAGGAAACTTCCAGAAAAGTTTAAAGATTTTAATGTTTCATTGCCTAAGGTAAGAACTTCTCCTCATCAAATTGCTCAAGTTTTATCTTTATCATAATATATCATCTACTCATAAGTCTTACATCAATAATGCTGAAGTATTAGCTGAACCTAAGACTTACAATCAAGCAATTAAACATGACTGTTGGAAAGAAGCAATGCAAGAAGAAATTAGAGCTTTAGAACTTAATAAAACTCGGCAGCTTGTTTCTCTTCCCCCTGGTAAAAGTACAGTAGGTTGCAAATGGGTGTTTAGGACCAAGTTAAAGTCTGATGGAACATTAGAAAGGTATAAAGCTCGTCTTGTAGCAAAAGGGTATACTCAATAGTCAGGGATTGATTATTTGGACACTTTTAGCCCTGTTACTAAAATTAACACTATTAGAGCTCTTCTTGCTATTGCTGCTGCTAAGAAATGGCATTTACATCAATTAGACATAAATAATGCCTTCTTACATTGTCATTTAAAAGAGGAAGTTTACATGGATTTACCCCCTGGTTTTAATCCTCCCAGTCATGGTCTTGCTTGTAAATTACAGAAGAGCTTGTATGGTCTAAAACAAGCTAGCCGTAAGTGGAATGAAAGGTTAATTGAAACTCTTCTTTCATTAGGCTTTAAGCAAACTGGTTTTGATTGCTCTTTGTTAGTTAGAGGTTCTGGTTCTGATTTTGTTGCTCTTGCTATATATGTTGATGATATAATTGTTGCTAGTCCCAATATGGATGAAATAAAAGGTATAAAAAGTGTTCTACATGATACCTTTAAAATTAAAGACTTAGGGACTCTCAAGTACTTTCTTGGCTTAGAAGTTACACGATCTAACCTTGGTATAAATTTGTGTCAAAGAAAATATGTTTTAGATCTCTTAAAAGAAACAGGTTTTTTAGAGTGTAAAACTATTTCCACCCCCATAATGTATACTTCTAAGCTTGTTGAACATAAAGGTTCCCCTTTAACTGACATAACAACATATCGAAGGCTTGTAGGTAAACTTTTATATTTAACACATACTAGGCCTGACATTTGTTATGTTGTGCAACAATTATCCCAACATCTTCCTGCCCCATCTTCTGTTCATCTCATGGCAGCTCATCGTGTTCTTAGATACTTAAAGGGATCTCCAGGGCATGGGTTATTCTTTTCTGTTGATAATAATTTACTTTTACAAGCCTTTTTTGACTCAGATTGGGCTTCATGTCCTGAGTCCAGAAAGTCTACAACATGATTTTGTATATTTATAGGCAATTATTTAGTGTCATAGAAGTCTAAGAAACAAAACAATGTTTCTCGATCTTCCACTGAAGCTGAATATAGGGCTATTGCTGTTGTCACGTATGAATTGCAATGGTTTAATTTTCTCTTGTCTGACTTGCAGGTTCCTTTACGCACTACACATTTATTTTGTGATAACCAGTCAGCAATAAGGATAGCTGAGAATCCAATTCATCATGAACGCACGAAGCACATAGAGATAGATTGTCATCTCATCCGAGAGAAAGTTCAGAATGCAATCATCAAGCTCTTTCATGTTACTTCTCAAAATCAATTAGCAGATTGTTTTACCAAGGCCCTACTTCCTTCTGTTTTTCATCTTTTATTTCCAAGCTGGGCATACACGATGTATATGCTCCACCTTGAGGGGGGCTATTAGAGTACAGTTGTTTGTTAGTTATTAGTTTTTTTTATTTTCTTTTTAGTTTTCTTTAGGGTTTATGTTAGTATAAATAAAAACTCTAGTCAATAGTCTGAGGTTGACTTTGACCATATTATTGAAGACTTAATAAAAGTTCTTTTTTCTATCGTGTAGCCGAAATCCCTAAGGGATATTTTCCCCCTTTCTTCAAACCCTAGCAAACCACCTGAATCTGATACAAGCACCATGCATGGCCAAAATAACATAAAAAATAAGAGATGTCAGAATGAAATCATCTACAGTTTTTTCACTTAAAGTTTACTTATCTATGTAAACAAATGTAATCAGATATAAAAAAAGAATTCATTGTAAGAACATATCGGAAGTCAATACAGAAAAACACTATTTAAAAGGTAATTTCAATCTCTTTTTATTTCGAATCAAGCATATAAAAATAAAAAGGAAAGGCTAGGGATTTACCTTGTGGTCTCGGATCGTCGTAGTTCTACAACTGAGGATGAGGCCACCGATGAATGGCCTCAAGTGTTTCTATCTCCTCGATTCCCCTTCTTTTCGTTTAGAGTAAAAAACTTTTAAGGTTTTCAAAAAAGAGTTCTGAGGCTTCGATTTTTTTAAATCTAGAAAAAAAAAACAAGGCTTATTTTGTTAAAATGGAGGTCGAATATGGTGCTGGAATGAAAAATGAATATTTTTAGGCTGAGTTGAGTAGTCGTCGGCGCCGGCTAGCGATGGCCGACAATGATTCATGGTGACAGGCACGAATGTAACCCCTTTAGCCCGGTCTAGTGGTCCAGCCGAACTAAACGAGTTATACAAAGAAAACCGAAGGAAAACGCACTAGAGTTTCACTCCAATTAGCAACCCTATTTTTATATTTTTTATATTTTTTAAAAAACTTTTCTAAATGCCATTAAACATCCTATGAGATAGACTCACAGTAAAAGAACCCAAAACAGAAAAAGGAACATCAATAAGGCATTTAAAACCACAAGGAACCAAAATGCAAAGCTAATAAGATTTAGGGTCCTAGCATGAAATTAAGGTTACAAATCTTTAATTAGTCATATTTCATGCTCATATGCCAAAATTCAACTTAAAACAACCATCTGAACTCATTACAACGATTACATAACAAATAGGGACTAAAATGTAAGAAAATAAAACTTCAGAAGATTCCAAGAACTAACAAAACAGCTGGCTGTATCGATACAAGTTGCCCTGTAACGATACGGTGTACTAAAACAGATTCGTAGGGCTCGGAACACTAACCCATATCAAAACACCCTCGGGGGTGTTTCGGAACCAATGTTTCCAGAAGCAATATGTACCGGAACGACCCTTAAACGTATCGATACACTTAGTCCATTTCAGGTACCCGTATCGATACACTCTCAACCGTATCGATACACTCGACCTGCAAAGACACATTTTGCTAGTTTATTGCAATCTTAACCCATAAAGACCCTCCAATCAAGACAAAAATATGCATACAACTCAAACATACCACAAAACCTCAACAACTATGGCAACAACATCTACATAGCATGATCAAACGTAGCAAGATTCTAGATATAAGCAACTTAAGCATAAACAAATCCACAATACGGTCAAACTTCAAACCAAGTCATACTTCAACATAATTAGGCACTTTAGAAGTCTAAAAAGGCATCATAAACATGTTTCAACACAGGGAGTCACAAACATAACCTCCCAACAACATAAAGGTCATATCCCATTGTTATTCATACTATTATTAAACTCCAAAACCATACTTGAGCTTGGAGAAACCTCTTAGACACCTCCATGCTTGCTTGCTTGCTACCCCGAATGGTCTACGGATCTGCATTATTGGAAAAAGAGAGCGTAAGCTAAAAAGCTTAGTGAGCGGTGCTCAAAACCACTACAACAACAATGCAGTTTTAAAACCATTTAATACATTTGAAAACCAAAACCATTATTCAAATCATTTCATAAGAAAACTTTCCAATGACATTCTCATATACATTCCATGCTTGAACTACAATTCAAGGCATAACAGCATATCCATACGCGCATATATCATAACCCATGCATCTTACCAATGAATAAACAACCACAACTTACCCATCTCAGGGAATAACCCATAGATTCTCAACATGATACATGACAAGCTCAAAAGCTTCACAACACCATTTATGCAAACATAACATAACGATCAACTTTAACACATGAGTATATTAATATCTTTAACAATTTTACTCAGATATGTTGATAGCTTACGGTGGAATCTCACATCACCGTACTCAAGACAACAACAAGGCTTTCGGTGGAATTTCACATCATCGTACTCAATACAGCTAGACCACTTTCGGTGGAAGCTCTCATCACCATACTCAAAACATCTACCAAAATATAAGTTTCCGATTGAATTTCAAATCATCGTACTCCTTCTTAGTGGAATCTAACATCACTAAGGTCACGTACGAATTTTATCATTATAATGCACTCTCATCCTATTAGTCGACAAATTATATCTGGTATTAAGAATCTCATCAAGTGTCAATATACTCATCACGACCATCACTTACTCACTGTTATTCAAGGCCATAAACACAATATTGCTCAACCCATTACCATAAACACATTTCCATGCGTAGCATGTACTCAACACATCTTACCTCAATAGGAACATCATTTACAACATGGGATCACATGGAATAACATTTATACATGAGAAATATGCATGGCAAAAGTGGAATGTGACATCAAACATAAACATGATCATGATCAAACAAGATCAAAACGTAAATAGCCGAAAACAATGTGAAAACCATTAAACTTACTCTCGAGCTTAGATTGGCCTTTCAAACACAATCTAAACCTCAAAAACATGTCCTTAACAAAGTTATGGCCTTTAAAACAATTCCACTCACCAGCAACACACAAACACTAGCCGAAACACTGAATCAAGCCTCTAGAACGCCTAAAATCGCGTCTGAAGTTTCCAAACCCAAATCCCCGGCTTCTAAACAATTCAAGATAGAGCATTGGAGCTTATATCATCCCTTAAACCTGAAACAACTCAAAATCCAACCTCTAGCAACATTCTCTCATCGATTCGTATCTGAAATCAACCGAAAACATCAAGTAAATCAACTCAAAACAAATCCCAACTAAAACCCAGCAAGATTATCATCAAATCACTTCTATAAACATCTAAAAACATCAACTCAATAACAAGGAACCACCAACCACTGATTTTCCACAAACCTAAGCCAAAATCTCAATATTTTCAACTTCAAACATCACCCACACACCTAGTTTCGGGTTTTGTGTAATCAAAACATTATTCTAACATTATAAAACATCAAAAACACATTTATTAACATCCATAAACCCAACAAAAATCTCATCAAACACCTCTTTTTAAAATAAAAAGCATTAGAAACCAAGAAGAAGCAATTAGATTTTAGAAAGATTTCATCAATAACAAGTTTGATAAAGAGGACATCAATGTAAAGTAGAGATTACCTTTGAAATCTTGAAAGGAGAAGTTGTTTGGATGAAGGGAAAATGTATGAGAGCTTAAGAGAGAAAATAACGTGATATTTTGTTTTAAAGATGATAGCTTTTCCCTAAAATCCATTTTTATTATTTAAAACCCCTTTTAAAAATTATTTTTACCAAAACAATATTCTCCTAAAATAATTTATACCCCCTTTTGTCATCATTTAAAGTTATTTATTTAAAATAAGCCCGAAACTAGCCTAAACCGAACCAACTAATTCGAACCAGTCTTAAACCAAATCTGGTTACCTTTTTGACCCTAAACTCGGGGCGTTACAATTCTTCCCCACTTAAGAAATTTCGCCCTCGAAATTTATCTGGCGGAAAGAGATGCGGAAACTATTTCCTCATGTCATTCTTTCGTTCCCAAGTGGATTCCTCCACACCTCTTTGTCGTCACTTAACCTTGACCAACTCAATGGTTCTACCACGCAGCACTTTACTGTGCGAAGCCAAGATCTCGACTGGTTCTTCATCATAAGTCAAATCGGGATTCAATTCAATCCTTCGATTGGCATAACATGTAACGAATCCAATCTATACCTCTGAAGCACCGAAACATGGAATACATCATGAATCTTCTCTAATTCGGATTGTAATCTCAATCTATACGCAATAGAACCAACTCGTTCGATTATCTCATAAGGACCAATGAACCTCAGACTCAACTTACCTTTCCTCCCAAATCTCATCACTTTCAAGAACACTTTGTCACCCACGACATACTCTATTTCTCTACGTTTCAAATCTGCATACGACTTTTGCCGATCCGTAGCTGCCTTCAAACGGTCACATATCAACTTCACTTTCTCGGTAGTACCCTTAAGCATATCCGACAACGATAATAACTGCTTTCCTGCTTCGGCCCAACAAATAGGTGTTCTACATTTTCTGCCATACAAAGCTTCGAAAGGTGCCATCTGAATACTTTCTTGATAACGATTATTGTATGCAAACTCTACTAGCGGTAGATGTTTCTCTCATGAACCCTAATAATCAATAATGCAACATCTCAACATTTCTTCTAACACTTGTATAACTCTTTCCGACTGACCATCGGTCTGAGGATGATAAGAAATGTTGAAATTTAACTGAGTACTCAAATAATTATGCAAACACTCCCAAAATCTAGCTATAAACCTTGGATCTCTATCTAACACAATAGACTTCGGTACACCGTGCAATCTCACAATCTCATTGATGTACAAATCAACCAACTTATCTAATGTATAAGTAGTATGAACAACAAAGAAATGTGCGCATTTTGTAAGACAATCAACAATTACCCAAATAGAATTCTTCCTAGTATGTGTCATATGCAAACCAGATACGAAATACATAGTAATTCTTTCCCACTTTCATTATGAAATTCTCAACGGTTGTAACAACCCAGAAGGAAACTGGTGTTTCAGCTTTAACACGCTGACAAACCATACACTTACAAAATTTGCGACATCTTCCTTCAAACCAACTCAATAATATTCATCTTTCAAACATCGATACATCTTTGTACTACTTGGATGCATAGCAAACGGACTACAGTGAGCTTCAGGAAAAAATTGTGCGCCCCAAATCAACATCATTCGATACAACTATCATATTTTTGAAAAATAGAATGCCATCATCATCAAAGCTGAAATATGTGGGTCTACCTTCCGCAATATCTTGCACATGAGGTACCAATGTTTTATCTTGCAACTATTTCTCTCGAATCATCTGAACTAATGAAGGTTTTACTTGCAATTCCACCACTAATCCTCCATCATGAGACAAACTTATCCTAGCAAACATTGCTCGCAACTCAACTGCCACTTTTTTACTTAAAGCACCGACTACTACATTAGCTTTACTCGAATGGTACTCAATCGTAAGACCATAATCCTAAAGCAATTCTAGTCATATATGATGTCTAAGGTTTAATTCTTTTTGTGTTATCAAATACTTCAAACTCTTATGATTTGTATACACTGTGCATTTCTCACCATAGAGATAATGTCTCCACACTTTCAAAGCAAACACCACGGCGCTCAACTCTATGTCATGTGTAGGATAATTCCGTCCGTGAATCTTCAACTATTTCGATGCATAAGCTACCACTCTTCCTTCTTGCATTAGCACACAACCTAAACGAACATACAACACATCATTATAGATCATATACTATTTCCCTATCATAGGTTGAACTAAAACGGGAGCTTACGTCAAGGCCTCTTTCAATTTCTCAAAAAGTTGTTTTCTCGCTTCTGTCCACTTAAAACGAACATCCTTTTTAACAATTTGGTCAATAGACCGGCAACCTTAGAGAACTCATCCACAAAACTTCGATAATAACCCACCAAACCCAAGAAACTACGTATTCTTGTTACTGATTTTGGATGCTTCCAATTCACAAATGCCTCAATCTTTTCAGGATCCACTCTGATTCCAACGGCTGATACTATATGACCCAAGAATACTAATTCTTGAATCCAAAATTCACACTTGATCAACTTAGCATATAGTTGATTATCTAGCAAAGTCTGCAATATCAAACGCAAATGTCTATTGTGATCTTCCTCGGTATAGGAATAGATCAAAATATTATCAATTAACACTACTACGAACTGATCCCAAATATTTATGAGACATCCTATTCATCATATCCATAAATGCAACCGGTGCATTAGTCAAACCAAAGGGTATTACCAAGAACTCATAATGTCCATAGCGAGTGCGAAAAGCTGTCTCCAGTTCATATTTATCTTTTACCTTCAACTGATAGTAACCGGATCTCAAATCTATCTTGAAAAAAAAAACGAAAGCATCTCTCATCTGATCGAATAGATTGTCAATCTGTGGCAAAGGATACTTATTCTTCACTGTCAACTTATTCCATTATCGATAGTCTATACACATTCTCAAGCTACCGTCTTTGTTTTTCACAAACAACATCGGTGCACCCTAAGGAAAGATACTATGACGAATAAATCATCGATCCAACAGTTCCTGAAGTTGTCTTCAACTCTTTCAATTCCTTAGGAGACATACGATATGGAGCTATAGATACTGGAGCAGAATCAGTATAAGTCTCTATAACAAACGCAATCTCTCTATCAGGCGGCAAATCAGGCAACTCTTCCGAAAATACCTCTGGAAAAACACAAATGGTTTTGATGTCTTGCGGGCGTGCCTCGTTCATGTTCGGATTTATAATGTAAGCTAAATATGTCTGACAACCAACATCCATCAACCTCTGTGCCTCTAAAGCTAAAACAACATTGGACAAGAACTTAATGTTCTCACCCACTACTATTAACTCATAATCATCTGTAAGCCTTAAAGAAACTCGCTTTGTCTCAAAATCTACCTTAGCCTTATGTTCTACAAGCCAATCCATACCCTAAATCACATCAAAATCATAAAACGGCAGTTCTATCATATCTACTGGAAACAAGTGACCATGAACCATCAAAGGACATATTCTATATACTTTCCTAACCACAACAGTTTTACCAAAAGAACTTGTAACATTCATTCTCACATCTAATATCTCACACGGTATATCCAACAATTTCGCATGCTCGCGCAAAATGTACGAATGTGTAGAGCCAGAATCAATCAAAGAAAAGCAAAGTCAAAGTCAAAGATTGTAACGAAAAATTAAATGCAATCACATTTGTGTCATTTATGCTTCAAAATAAGCAGCCAATCCCAAACTATGTTCTATATCCCTGGTCCTAGTGACCAAAACATCAAAGTCTGTAAAAATTGAAGTCAACATAAAGGTCTTCACCTCCTGAACCAAGCCATATCGGAAGCGATCACCTCGCCCCCTCTCAGTGGAAACCAACTTAGAAGCATATTGGCTCACACGTACAAACTATACCTCATACTCGGATATTGTCATACTGCCTTGTACCAAAGCCATAAACTCTCTTCATTCACATTCTCAACATTCTCGGCTCCCTGATTACCCACTCTAGGCTCTCACATCGGTCTCATCCTTACAAGAGATGCAATTTAACAATAACAAACATAAACAACAGAAATGATTGGGTCAGCAAAAAACAAGGGTTCCAAGATGCTCAAGTCTTTTAATCAAAACCATTTTTCTCTAATAGTATTATAGCAATGGGTGCCTTTATCTACCCTCCAAACAACTCAAAACCAAAGAACATACTCACAAACACCGTGTATTACAATCAGCAACCAAAACATCACAAAACTTACCTCACTTACCTCCCCAACGTTCGCAAACCTGGCTCTAATACCAACAAATGTAACCCCTTTAGCCTGGTCTAACGGCCTAACCGAACTAAACGGGTTACACGGGGAAAATCGAAAGAAACCCCGCTAGGGTTTCACTCTGATTAGCAACCCTATTTTTTCTATTTTTTTATTTTTTTAACTTTTCTAAATGCCATTAAACATCTTATGAGAGAGACTCGCAGTGAAAGAAACCAAAACAGAGAAAAGAACATCAACAAGGCACTTCAAACAATAATAGGCCCAAATGCAAAGCTAATAAGATTTAGGGTCCTACCATGAAATTAAGGTTATCAATCCTCAATTAGTCATATTTCATGCCCATATGCCAAAATGCAGCTTAAAATCCGAACTCATTACAACAATTACATAATAAACATGGACTAAAACGTAAGAAAATAAAACTTCAGAAGATTCTAATAACTAACAAAACAGATGGTTGTATCAATACAGGCGTATCAAAACAGATTCGAAGGGATCGGAACACTAGCCCGTATCGAAACACCTTCGGGGCGTTTCGGAACCAAGGTTTTCAGTAGCAAAATTTACCGGAACAACCCTTAAATGTATCGATACACTTAGGCCATTTCAAGTTCCCCGTATCGATACAGTCTCAAATATGCTCGACCTACAAAGACACATTTTGCTGGTTTATTGCAATCTTAAGCCATAAAGACCTTCCAATCAAGACATAAACATGCATACAATTCAAACATACCACAAAACCTCAAAAACCATGGCAACATCGACATAGCATGATAAAACGTAGCAAGATTCTAGATATAAGCAACTTAAGCATAAACAAATCCACAATACGGTCAAACTTCATACCAAACCATACTTCAACATGATTAGGTGCTTTACAAGTCTAAAAAGACATCATAGACATGTCTCAACACATGGAGTCACAAACATAACCTCCCAACAATATAAAGGTCCTATCCATTGTTATTCATATTTTTAAACTACAAAATCATACTTGAGCTAAGAGCAACCTCTTGGACACCTCCTTACTTGCTTACTACCCCGAATGGTCTACAGATCTGCATTGTTGGAAAAAGATAGCGTAAACTAGAAAGCTTAGTGAGTGGTGCTCAAAACCACTACAACAACAATGTAGTTTTAAAACCATTTAATACATTTGAAAACTAAAACCATTCTTCAAATCATTTCATAAGAAAACTTCCCAACGACATTCTCGTATACATTTTATGCTTGAACTACAAAAGGCATAACATCACATTCATACGCACATATATCATAACTCATGCATCTTACCAATGCATAAACAACCACAACTTACCCATCTAAATGGCATAACCCATAGGTTCTCAACATGATACATGACAAGTTCAAAAGCTTCACAACATCATTTATGCAAACATAACATAACGATCAACTTTAATACATGAGTATATTAACATCTTTAACAATTTTACTCGAATATGTGAATAGTTTCTGGTAGAATCTCACATCACCGTACTCAAGACAGCTAGAACACATCCGGTGGAATCTCTAATCACCATACTCAAAACGTTTAGCAAAATATAAGCTTTCGGTAGAATCTCACATCATTGTACTCCTCCTAAGTGGAATCTAACATCACTAAGTCCACACACGAATTTTACCATTATAGTGCACTCTCATCCTATTGGTCGACCAATTATATCTGGTAATAAGAATCTCATCAAGTGCCAATATATTCATCACGGCCATCACTTACTCACTGTTATTCAAGGCTATAAACACAACATTGTTCAACTCATTACTATAAACACATTTCCATGCATAGCATGTACTCAACACATCTTACCTCAATAGGAACATCATTTACAACATGGGATCACATGGGATAACATTTATACATGAGTAATATGCATGATAAAATTGGAATGTAACATCAAACATAAACACAATCATGATCAAACAAGATCAAAACGTAAATAGCCGAAAACAATGGGAAAATCATTAAACTTACTCTCGAGCTTAGATTAGTCTTTCAAGCACAATCTAAACCTATAAAAACATGTCTTTAACCAAGTTAAGGCCTTTAAAACAAATCCACTCACCAGCAAGACACAAACGCTGGCCAAAACACCGAATCAAGCCTCCAGATCACCCAAAATCACGTCCAAAGTTTTCAAACCCAAATCAACGGCTTCTAAACAATTCAAGTCAGAGCATTATAGCTTATACCAGCCCTTAAACCTGTAGCAACTCAGAAATCCAACATCTAACAACATTCGCTCATCGATTTGTATCCGAAATCAACCGAAAATATCAAGTAAATCAACTCAAAATGAATCACAACTAAAACCCATCAAGATTATCATCAAACCACATTTATAAACATCTAAAACATCAACTTAATAACAAGGAACCACCAACCACTGATTTTCCACACACCTAGTTTCAGGTTTTGTGTAATCAAACCATTATTCCAACATTTTAAAACATTAAAAACACATTTATTAACATCCATAATTCCAGCAAAACAAAACTCAACAAAAATCTCATCAAACACCTTTTTTCAAATAAAAATCATTAGAAATCAAGAAGAAACAATTGGGTTTTGGAAAGATTTCATCAATAACAAGTTTGATAAAAAGGAAATCAAAGTAAAGTAGAGATTATTTGAAATCTTGAAATCTTGAAAGAGGAAGTTGTTTGGATGAAGGGAAAATGGATAAGAGCTTAAGAAAGAAAATAACATGATATTTTATTTCAAAGATGATAGCTTTTTCCCTAAAATTCCTTTTTATTATTTAAACCCACTTTTAAAAATTATTTTTACCAAAATAATATTCTCCTAAAATAATGTGTAACTCTTTTTGTTATCATTTAAAGCATTTAAAGTTATTTATTTAAAATAAGCTCGAAACTAGCCTAAACCAAACAAACTAATCCGAATCAGTCTTAAAACAAATTTGATTACCTTCCGGACCCTAAACTCGGGGCGTTACAGGTTCATTGCCAGATTCTGGGTTTGAAGAACCCTAGTAGAGCATGTTAGAGGATTTGGAGCTTTTTGGATATGGGTTTCAAATAATATGAAATACGGGTTTCTTTTCTTTTTAAAAGTGACTTTTATACCGAATGTTAAAATTAAAATGGGCTAATTACATTTTAAGGACCTACGTGCTTTTAAAATACCTTTTGGAGCCATTTTGTCTTTTGAAATGCCCTCCCCAGTCCTTAAAACTTTTAAAAGCTTTCAATTTCACCCCTATTTAGTTGATATCGGTCTAGTGACCAGTGGTTTATTTACCCAATTGATCCTTGTCCCTTTCCTTTTTTTTGTTTCTACTTTATTTAATTTACGCATTTTAATTCTTTCCATGTCATTTAATGTCATGGTAATTGAAGATTGATTTTCCTTGATTTGTATCATTAGATTTTTTCCCATTTAAATTTTATGTACATATGGCTTATATTTGGTATATTCTATCATGATCATTGGTATTTATTATTACCTTTATATGAATATAATATATCCTCTTTTAAAATATTTATATTTGGTAGGTTTCATTATCATTATTAATATTTATTAGTACTACTATATTATCTTAATTCTAATTTTTATAATGCTTCTTTTTATATATTTAGTAAATATTGTTGATGTGAGCACGTTTATGCCACCCAACGATGCAACTTCAAAATTTCAGGGAAGTTTGGATTTCCATTTATTACATACTGATGTGTAACATTTCTTATACTTATATTATTTATATTAGTATGTTTGGTGTGTTTTAACTTAGTTTGATATAAATTATGGTGTGTCTATATTTGTTTGTGAATTAATAAATAAGGTTGCAAGTGTTTACGACTTGTATTATTGTTTTTATTAAGTTTACAATGCTTTGATGGAATGTTTGTTGTCTTTTGACATAGGTACGTAGAGGACGTTGCATGTGCCATGTACGATCAGCCCTAATATGCATGTACGAGGACGTTGCATGTACCATGAACGATCAAGTTCTAATATGTAACAAGTGCAGCCAAGTATCCCTTATTGTTTTACCCATGTGCGTACAATGGGGTTTGAAATTTCTCTACACATGTGCGCCAATTACGTGGAGTTCACCATGCAGCAGCTCATGCAGCAATTACGTGGATTTCACCATGCACAACACATGAAGCAAAGATGTCTTTGTCATCTACAATTTGCGGCAGAAGTGAGAGGGAATTTCAAACAAAAATAAAAAAAAGAGCACATTTCACATGTGTTGAATTTCCTTTGAAATTGAACGCGTTGAACAACCGGTTTTGTGGCTTTGAAATTCAAAAGACATGCACATTTTGCATGTGCATAATGTCTCACATGTCGCCACTTCAAGATTCACGGCTGGAATGTCTTACCGCCCCCATTTAGAAGTTATATTATTTAAATTTTAATTTTCAAACGGCTTCCTTACAGCCACATGTTTGAATTAAAAACCACCCCATTGTATCTATATATTTGGTCGACTTTCACATGTATAAAGGTTAGAGATTTTGGAAATAAAATTTGTTTGAGAGAGTTTCTCTTGTTCGGTTCTTTTTAGAATTATCTTTTGACATTTCAGACTATGTTTTGATTTGTCAAATTTACTTGATACTTCAGGTTCCTAGATCGCTATCTAGTGGGTCCATGTCCTCCGACGTTAAGCATATTCGATTCGGGTTTGCTCAGTAGATTGTGCAGGTTCTTTCGAGCTTTCCGTCTTTGACGTTAGACAGAATCAATTCGGGTTCGTTCAGCAGATTGTTCGAGTTCTTTCGAGTTTAACGTTGCCAAACTTTTGCTGATTTCCAGCAATGTTTCTGCCATATTTTGGTCTCCGTAACAGCCATGAAATCTCGTGGAAGCCTTTATCTTGTTCGAGTCCAAATCTGTCCAGAAATTCTTACACCTTTATTCTATCTTTTTTTGTTTGTTTTTTTCTTTTTTATTTTAACTATCTAAAAACGTATATTCTTGTGTTTTATTGAAAAGAAATGTTTGCTACGATCCTAGATCCGTTTACGAACAAGGAGCGTTGTTTCTGAAGCAACTTACCCCTTTTATCATATGGTAATCAGAGCTTTGGTCGGATTATAGCACTTTCTGCACTACAAGAAATAAAAAAATATATAATACAAAAGTAAAAAAAATCAAAATTCTGAAGAAGAAAAAGTCAAAGTCAAAGTTTGACCAAAAAAGTCAAAGTCAACAAAAAAATCAAAAAAAAATCAAAAAAATCTGATTCGAATATTTTGTGTATTTTTACGTTCATATGTGTTGTTGGTTCGTGAATATGATGAAGGATGATCAAATTTGACATGGAATGCTTCGAAATCACACGAAACAACTTCTTCGTGTTTGTTCGGTGATAGGATCGTTGTAAGCATTTCTTTGCAGTAAGTTGTTTCCTTTTCCTTCATTTTTTATCAGCCTTTATTTCTTTTGTTTCATCACCAATTTCCAGCCTTATTATTATTATTTTAGCCTTTTTTATTTTTATTTCACCTAACAGTCCATATTTGTCCTTTAACCATTTGTTTGTTTACCTATTATCTTGTAAGTTTGACACAATTAACAAGTCCGAAATATCGAGTTAGTTCTTTAAATAACTGATTGCGAGAGATCGAGTGGAAAATGCAATTGAGCGTGTGAGAACAGAAGGGGAGACAAAAGGAGCCATTCAAGTATTCTCCCGAGTGAAACACGAGCGTTTGAGTGCAATTGTTGAGTGATCTTTCCATGGAGCGATCTGTGAGATTTTTGTTGAGTGTGCTGTGAGGTCATTTTTTTATTATTTATTTCACTAACATATATATATATATATATAGGGTAATCTTCACCAGTGGTCCCTTTCGTTTAGAGTGTGTTCTATTTTGGTCACCAGAATTCAAAAAAGCTTATTTTGGTCACTTACATTTATAATTGTTTCTATTTTGGTCCCTCGCCCGTTAGTCTCCGTTACTTAAAAAAATTAGTTTCTAATTTAACCCCTAAACTTTTAAAATTTTATTTTTCACCATCTTCCCAAAAAATTATAAAACTAAAACCCCAGAAAATTAAATCATTGGCTATAACCCAACACTACAACACATTCCTCCAAAATTAAAAACTTCAACTTCCATTGCAAATGGCTATAACCCAACACTACAGCTCATTCACTCAAACTTTCGAATATATCCCCGATCGGATGCAAAACAACCAAGTAGTGCCAACTAGCATTACTTGTTTTTGTAGAAAAGATGATAGAATACCATTTTTTTAAATCTTATTGCTGAATTTGGTAACTTGGTGATAATCTAGTGATTGTGATAACAATTTGTTTTTGTAGAAAATATGATAGAATACCAACAGCCCTTTAGGGAAAAAGGAAATATCAGTAGTCACTCTGGTATGGCATTTCTTTTTACTTCATTTATTGTTCTTATATAGTGTTCTATAATGTGTAAGTTCTATCATAATGCTTGTTCTTAGTGTATAAATAAGTTTAATAGAAAAGGAGTTTAGAATTTCAGTGGCTATATTTTGCAGCCAAATGCTAGGGTCTAGCCATGTAGTCCATTATCATGATGAGTTATCTCAAATATGGAGATATTGCTTAGGAGATAAAACGCTATGTTTTATCATAACTGGCATTACTTGGTTGTTTTGCATCCGATTGGAGATATATTCGAAAATTTGGGAGAATGGGTTGTAATGTTGGGTTATAGCCATTTGCAATGGAAGTTGACGCTTTTAATCTTGGAGAAATAGGTTGTAGTGTTGGGTTATAGCCATTCATTTAATTTTCTGGGATTTTAGTTTTATAATTTTTGGGGAAGATGGTGAAAAATAAAATTTTAAAAGTTTAGGGGTTAAATTAGAAACTAATTTTTTTAAGTAACGGAGACTAACGGTAGAGGGACCAAAATAGAAACGATTCTAAACGTAAGTGACCAAAATAATCTTTTTCTGAATTTTTGTGACCAAAATAAAACACACCCTAAACGAAAGGGACCACATGTAAAGATTACCCATATATATTGTGTGTTTTTGTTTGTTGTTTTGGTTTTTCAACATGGCAGGTTCTGTTGATAATTCGGGTGAACAACAACCACTGAATCTCCAGATGCAAGCCTTAGAGTGCATGATGCAATGAGTGATTGCTAATGCATTGAAGCCTATACATTCTCGAATGGATAGACTTGATGGGGGCGGTTCTCATTCTGCCCATGAAGAGATAAATGATGACAATGTACAAACATTGGCTACCGATGAAGCACTTGTTGACAAGAGAAGTCTGAATGATCAACCATCACAGGATGAACCGCAACGAAACAACCTCTTCCATACGAGATGCAATGTGAACGGCAAGGTATGTATTGTGATTATTGATAGTGGTAGTTGTGCTAACGTTGCTAGTACTCTCATGGTTGACAAGTTAGGACTGAAGACGACCAAGCATCCCAATCCGTACAAGTTACAATGGTTGAATGATGGTGTTGAAATCAAAGTTACCGAACAAGTTATTATACCATTTTTCATTGGTAAATACAAGGATGAGGTAACTTGTGATGTTTGTTCTATGGATACTTGTCATTTGTTGTTAGGAAGACCGTGGCAGTATGATAAGAGAGTTTTGCACGATTGTTACACAAATCGATACTATTTTACTCATGAGGGCAAAAAGGTAACTTTGGCACCTATGACTCCAAGTGAAGTATATGAAGACGAAGTTCGTTTGAAAGCGAGTACTGCAGCTTGGAATGCCAACAAAGAGAAGAATGAATGTGAAAAGAAGAAAGCAAATTCACAGGTATTATCTGATTCAACATTTTCTTCTATTTCTTCTTCTAACTTGCAGGTTAATAAGGTGATGCAATGTGAAGTTCCCAAGGTTGCTACTGTTTGTATGTCTAGTGCATCTATGTCCTTTTCAGAAATTTGGCAACCTTCTATACCACGGTTTGACGTTCCTTTCCATTGTGCTATTGATTTTTCATTTTTATATGTTGATTTCTTTGGTTGTACATTGGATTGTGAACAACCTTGTGTTATGATTCTGGATGATCTTTGAGATTCTTGTAGTTCTTTGGAGTTGCCTTTGTATGTCATTTTTTTCAGGTTTAAGGATGCACGATGAGCATTGTCTGTCTTTATGTTGTGCATTATTCGAAAAGGTACAAGAAAGAAGGCATTTCCATTTGTGTTCTTTGTAAAAGAACTTGGTTCGAGAGAATGGCATATGTGCCGAGCAAGACGACTGAGGAAGTTTCCTGCCAAGCGAAAGTCGAAATTGTTCCCTTTTGTAATGAGGGTCGATTTGGGGACAAATCGCATTAAAGAAGGGGGGATGATGTGAGCACGTTTATGCCACCCAACGATGCAACTTCAAAATTTCAGGGAAGTTTGCATTTTCATTTATTACATACTGATGTGTAACATTTCTTATACTTATATTATTTATATTAGTATTTGGTGTGTTTTAACTTAGTTTGATATAAATTATGGTGTGTCTATATTTGTTTGTGAGTTAATAAATAAGATTGCAAGTGTTTACGACTTGTATTATTGTTTTCATTAAGTTTACAATGCTTTGATGGAATATTTGTTGTCTTTTGACATAGGTACGTAGAGGACGTTGCATGTACCATGTACGATCAGCCCTAATATGCACGTAGGAGGACGTTGCATGTACCATGAACGATCAAGTTCTAATATGTAACAAGTGCAGCCAAGTATCCCTTATTGTTTTACCCATGTGCGTACAATGGGGTTTGAAATTTCTCTACACATGTGCGCCAATTACGTGGAGTTCACCATGCAGCAGCTCATGCAGCAATTACGTGGATTTCACCATGCACAGCACATGAAGCAAAGATGCCTTTGTCATCTACAATTTGCGGCAGAAGTGAGAGGGAATTTCAAACAAAAATAAAAAAAAAAGAGCACATTTCACATGTGTTGAATTTCCTTTGAAGTTGAAACGCATTGAACAACCGGTTTTGTGGCTTTCAAATTCAAAAGACATGCACATTTTGCATGTGCATAATGTCTCACATGCCGCCACTTCAAGATTCACGGCTGGAATGTCTTACCGCCCCCATTTAGAAGTTATATTATTTAAATTTTAATTTTCAAACAGCTTCCTTACAGCCACATGTTTGAATTAAAAACCACCCCATTGTATCTATATATTTGGTCGACTTTCACATGTATAAAGGTTAGAGATTTTGGAAATAAAATTTGTTTGAGAGAGTTTCTCTTGTTCGGTTCTTTTTAGAACTATCTTTTGACATTTCAGACTATGTTTTGATTTGTCAAATTTACTTGAAACTTTAGGTTCCTAGATCGCTATCTAGTTGGTCCAAGTCCTCCGACGTTAAACATATTCGATTCGGGTTTGCTCAGTAGATTGTGCAGGTTCTTTCGAGCTTTCTGTCTATGACGTTTGACAGATTCGATTCGGGTTCGTTCAGCAGATTGTTCGAGTTCTTTCGAGTTTAACGTTGCCAGACTTTTTCTGATTTCCAGCAACGTTTCTTCCATATTTTGGTCTCCGTAACAGCCATGAAATCTCGTTGAAGCCTTTATCTTGTTCGAGTCCAAATCTGTCCAGAAATTCTTACACCTTTATTCTATCTTTTTTTTGTTTGTTTTTTTCTTTTTTATTTTAACTATCTAAACACGTCTATTCTTGTGTTTTATTGCAAAGAAATGTTTGCTACGATCCTAGATCCATTTACGAACAAGGAGCGTTGTTTCTAAAGCAACTTACCCCTTTTATCATATGGTAATCAGAGCTTTGGTCGGATTATAGCACTTTCTGCACTACAAGAAATCAAAAAATATATAATACAAAAGTAAAAAAAATCGAAATTCTAAAGAAAAAACAAAGTCAAAGTCAAAGTTTGACCAAAATAGTCAAAGTTAACAAAAAAATTCAAAAAAATCAAAAAAATCAAATTCGAATATTTTGTGTATTTTTACGTTCATATGTGCTGTTGGTTCGTGAAAATGATGAAGGATGATCAAATTTGACATGGAATGCTTCGAAATCAACCGAAACAACTTCTTCGTCTTTGTTCGGTGATAGGATCGTTGTAAGCATTTCTTTGCAGTAAGTTATTTCCTTTTCCTTCATTTTTTTATCAGTCTTTATTTCTTTTGTTTCATCACCAATTTTCAGCCTTATTATTATATTTTTAGCCTTTTTTATTTTTATTTCACCTAACAGTCCATATTTGTCCTTTAACCATTTGTTTGTTTACCTATTATCTTGTAAGTTTGACACAGTTAACAAATCCGAAATATCGAGTTAGTTCTTTAAATAACTGATTGCGAGAGATCGAGTGGAAAATGCAATTGAGCGTGCGAGAACAGAAGGGGAGACAAAAAGAGCCATTCAAGTATTCTCCCGAGTGAAACACGAGCGTTTGAGTGCAATTGTTGAGTGATATTTCCTTGGAGCGATCTGTGAGATTTTTGTTGATTGTGTTGTGAGGTCATTTTTTTATTATTTATTTCACTAACATATATATATATATAGGGTAATCTTCACCAGTGGTCCCTTTCGTTTAGAGTGTGTTCTATTTTGGTCACCAGAATTCAAAAAAGCTTATTTTGGTCACTTACGTTTATAATCGTTTCTATTTTGGTCCCTCGGCCGTTAGTCTCCGTTACTTAAAAAAATTAGTTTCTAATTTAACCCCTAAACTTTTAAAATTTTATTTTTCACCATCTTCCCATAAAATTATAAAACTAAAACCCCAGAAAATTAAATAAATAACTATAACCCAACACTACAACTCATTCCTCCAAAATTAAAAGCTTCAACTTCCATTGCAAATGGCTATAACCCAACACTACAGCTCATTCCCTCAAACTTTCGAATATATCCCCGATCGGATGCAAAACAACCAAGTAATGCCAACTAGCATTACTTGTTTTTGTAGAAAAGATGATAGAATACCATTTTTTTAAATCTTATTGCTGAATTTGGTAACTTGGTGATAATCTAGTGATTGTGATAACAATTTGTTTTTGTAGAAAAGATGATAGAATACCAGCAGCCCTTTAGGGAAAAAGGAAATATCAGTAGTCACTCTGGTATGGCATTTCCTTTTACTTCATTTATTGTTCTTATATAGTGTTCTATAATGTGTAAGTTCTATCATAATGCTTGTTCTTAGTGTATAAATAAGTTTAATAGAAAAGGAGTTTAGAATTTCAGTGGCTATATTTTGCAGCCAAATGCTAGGGTCTAGCCATGTAGTCCATTATCATGATGAGTTATCTCAAATATGGAGATATTGCTTAGTGGATAAAACGCTATGTTTTATCATAATTGGCATTACTTGGTTGTTTTGCATCCGATTGAAGATATATTCGAAAATTTGGGAGAATGGGTTGTAATGTTCGGTTATAGCCAATTGTAATGGAAGTTGACGCTTTTAATCTTTGAGAAATAGGTTGTAGTGTTGGGTTATAGCCATTCATTTAATTTTCTGGGATTTTAGTTTTATAATTTTTGGGGAAGATGGTGAAAAATAAAATTTTAAAAGTTTATAGGTTAAATTAGAAACTAATTTTTTTAAGTAACGGAGACTAACGGTAGAGGGACCAAAATAGAAACGATTCTAAACGTAAGTGACCAAAATAATCTTTTTCTGAATTTTTGTGACCAAAATAAAACACACCCTAAACGAAAGGGACCACCTGTAAAGATTACCCATATATATATTGTGTGTTTTTGTTTGTTGTTTTGGTTTTTCAACATGGCAGGTTCTGTTGATAATTCGGGTGAACAACAACCACTGAATCTCCAGATGCAAGCCTTAGAGCGCATGATGCAATGAGTGATTGCTAATGCATTGAAGCCTATACATTCTCGAATGGATAGACTTGATGGGGGCGGTTCTCATTCTGCCCATGAAGAGATAAATGATGACAATGTACAAACATTGGCTACCGATGAAGCACTTGTTGACAAGAGAAGTCTGAATGATCAACCATCACATGATGAACCGCAACGAAACAACCTCTTCCATACGAGATGCAATGTGAACGGCAAGGTATGTATTGTGATTATTGACAGTGATAGTTGTGCTAACGTTGCTAGTACTCTCATGGTTGACAAGTTAGGACTGAAGACGACCAAGCATCCCAATCCGTACAAGTTACAATGGTTTAATGATGGTGTTGAAATCAAAGTTACTGAACAAGTTGTTATACCATTTGTCATTGGTAAATACAAGGATGAGGTAACTTGTGATGTTTGTTCTATGGATACTTGTCATTTGTTGTTAGGAAGACCGTGGCAGTATGATAAGAGAGTTTTGCACGATTGTTACACAAATCGATACTATTTTACTCATGAGGGCAAAAAGGTAACTTTGGCACCTATGACTCCAAGTGAAGTATATGAAGACGAAGTTCGTTTGAAAGTGAGTACTGCAACTTGGAATGCCAACAAAGAGAAGAATGATTGTGAAAAGTAGAAAGCAAATTCACAGTTATTATCTGATTCAACATTTTCTTCTATTTCTTCTTCTAACTTGCAGGTTAATAAGGTGATGCAATGTGAAGTTCCCAAGGTTGCTACTGTTTGTATGTCTAGTGCATCTATGTCCTTTTCAGAAATTTGGCAACCTTCTATACCACGGTTTGACGTTCCTTTCCATTGTGCTATTCATTTTTCATTTTTATATGTTGATTTCTTTGGTTGTACATTGGATTGTGAACAACCTTATGTTGTGATTCTGGATGATCTTTGAGATTCTTGTAGTTCTTTGGAGTTGCCTTTGTATGTCATTTTTTTCAGGTTTAAGGATGCACGACGAGCATTGTCTGTCTTTATGTTGTGCATTATTCGAAAAGGTGCAAGAAAGAAGGCATTTCCATTTGTGTTCTTTGTAAAAGAACTTGGTTTGAGAGGATGGCATATGTGCCGAGCAAGACGACTGAGGAAGTTCCCTACAAGCGAAAGTCGAAATTGTTCCCTTTTGTAATGAGGGTCGATTTGGGGACAAATCGCATTAAAGAATGGGGGATGATGTGAGCACGTTTATGCCACCCAACGATGCAACTTCAAAATTTCAGGGAAGTTTGCATTTTCATTTATTACATACTGATGTGTAACATTTCTTATACTTATATTATTTATATTAGTATATTTGGTGTGTTTTAACTTAGTTTGATATAAATTATGGTGTGTCTATATTTGTTTGTGAGTTAATAAATAAGGTTGCAAGCGTTTACGACATGCATTATTGTTTTCATTAAGTTTACAATGCTTTGATGGAATGTTTGTTGTCTTTTGACATAGGTACGTAGAGGACGTTGCATGTATCATGTACGATCAGCCCTAATATGCACGTAGGAGGACGTTGCATGTACCATGAACGATCAAGTCCTAATATGTAACAAGTGCAGCTAAGTATCCCTTATTGTTTTACCCATGTGCGTACAATGGGGTTTGAAATTTCTCTACACATGTGCGCCAATTACGTGGAGTTCACCATGCATCAATTACGCGGATTTAACCATGCACAGCACATGAAGCCAAGATGCCTTTGTCCTCTACAATTTGCGGCAAAAGTGAGGGAATTTCAAACAAAAAAAAGCACATTTCACATGTGCTGAATTTCTTTTGAAATTCAAACGCATTGAACAACCGGTTTTGTGGCTTTGAAATTCAAAAGCCATGCACATTTTGCATGTGCATAATTTCCCACATGCCGCCACTTCAAGATTCACGGCTGGAATGTCTTACCGCCCCCATTTAAAAGTTATATTATTTAAATTTTAATTTTCAAACGGCTTCTTTACAGCCACATGTTTGAATTAAAAACCACCCCATTGTATCTATATATTTGGCCGACTTTCACATGTATAAAGGTTAGAGATTTTAGAAATAAAATTTGTTTGAGAGAGTTTCTCTTGTTCGGTTCTTTTTAAAACTATCTTTTGACATTTCAGACTTTGTTTTTATTTGTCAAATTTACTTGATACTTCGGGTTCCTCGATCGCTATCTAGTGGGTCCAAGTCCTCCGACATTAAGCATATTCGATTCGGGTTTGCTCAGTAGATTGTGCAGGTTCTTTCGAGCTTTCCGTCTTTGACGTTAGACAGATTCGATTCGGGTTCGTTCAGCAGATTGTTCGAGTTCTTTCAAGTTTAAAGTTGCCAAACTTTCGCTGATTTCCAGCAACGTTTCTGCCATATTTTGGTCTCCGTAACAGCCATGAAATCTTGTTGAAGCCTTCATCTTGTTCGAGTCCAAATCTGTCCAGAAATTCCTACACCTTTATTCTATCCTTTTTTTGTTTGTTTTTTTTTTTCTTTTTTATTTTAACTATCTAAAAACGTCCATTCTTGTGTTTTATTGCAGAGAAATGTTTGCTACGATCATAGATCCGTTAACGAACAAAGAGCGTTGTTTCTGAAGCAACTTACCCATTCTATCAATTGTTCACACACACACACATATTGCACATGCATATATTTCATATATATGTTATTTAAATATTATATACGCATATATATATATATGTATTATAGGGTAAATTACACAGATGACCACTGAACTATGGGTTTGGTGTCAAAATAACCACTATATGATTTTATTTGCCGCAAATGCACCACACAACTATTTAAATGGTTCCATTTTAGCCACACGCCGTTAAAAAAACGAAAAAGTTGACGGAACTGTTAAAAAAATAGTATAATTACACATTTGGTCCTCTATATTTATATAATATATCAAATTAGTCCTAATTTTAATCTAATAAAATAAATTAATTATTCAATAAGATGGTGACACGTGTTACCACCTTATTAGGGGATTTTAATTATTTTTATTTAACTAAATTAATTAATTCCCCCTTCAATCAGGTGGTGACACATGTCACCCAAGGTCTCAGGTTCGATTCCTACCAAGGGTAGTTCCTTGGTTTTCATTTTTCCTACTCCAATTAAGGTGACACGTGTCATCACCTGATTGGAGGAGGGAATTAATTAATTTAGTTAAATAAAAATAATTAAAATCCCCAATAAGGTGGTGACATGCGTCACCACCTTATTGAATAATTAATTTATTTTATTAGATTCAAATTAGGACTAAATTGATATATTGTATAAATATAGATGACCAAATGTGTAATTATACCAATTTTTTTAACAGTTCCGTCAATTTTTTGTTTTTTTAATGGCGTGTGGCTAAAATAGAACCATTTAAATAGTTGTGTGGTGCATTTACGGCAAAAAATAATATAATGGTCATTTTGACACCAAACCTATAGTTCAGTGATTATCTGTGTAGTTTACCCTATATTATATTGTGTTGTTCTGTCTTTTGACACACTCTTCTCTGCCGTTTGACACGTTTTTCTCATTTTGTCGGTCTTTTCTATTTGGATTCAAAGTTGTTGACATGGCGGATTTTATGGAGGATCTTGTTGCCCTTGTGATTGATTCAAGGGAGGGGATGAATTACCGGTGGATGATGATACTAATAACTGTGAAAAATCATATGATCATTGTTTTGAAGGAATGTTTCTCGCATCGAGTGTGGTTAATTTCCAATCCATGAGGATCACACTGGCCAATGTCTGGCATCCAATCGAGGGCATTGCGATTTCAGATCTAGGTGAAAATCGCTTCCTTTTTCGACTATTTACGGAGATTGATGCTGATAGAATTGAGGTCGGGGCCCTTGGAATTTTAATTCCCATTTACTGGTTCTCCATCATCTAAAGGGAAGGGAGAATCCATTCCTTGTGTCGTTAACCCATTTGAACTATTGGATTCTTGTACATGATATTCTAGTGGGTTTTATGTTTGAGAAAATGGCAAAAATGCTTGGGGATTTTTTGGGTGAATTTTTGGAATACAATTCGGATGATGTTTCTCTGGGATATAAGCATATAATGTGAATCAGGGTTTGTCTCGATATTAGGTTTGCTCTGAAGCGTAGGAAGAAGCTTCTATTGAAAATTGGTAAGCACCACTAAGTTCGCTTTGAATATGAAAAATTAACGTTATTCTGTTTTCTCTATGGCAAGCATGGCCATGGTGAGAATTTTTGTCCAATCAGAGCAACTCTGAGTGGTAAAGATCTTCCTTAAGGATGGGAATTGCAATTCGTGCGCCGCCGCATAAGGCAGCTCCGTCCACAAGCATCTAGCTCCAAGAGGATCTTAACTAAGGAATCTTGGTTTCCAAGGTATCTCCAAACGTGAATTACGAGATTCGTCCCATTGAGATAAAATCTATCCTAAAATTGTGGTGTAATCAGATATGGTGGATATACCGGAGGAAAAGGAGGGACGTGATCTTCAAACAGTGGCAGGCACTCAAGATGGTTTGAATTCCGTAATTGGTGGCAATGTTAATAAGTCAGGCTTTCAGACTAAATTTGTTGAGTATCAAATGGGTCGGGATGGTTTTGACATGGTCATGAGCACTAATGAGAAGGACAACCCTTTATCTGACGTGAAAGTTATTAAACACAAACGGTTACAAAAGGAGGTTTATTATAGCACTACATGATCTTCTGGGACCCAACCACTTTCGTTATCGGCAGAACTTACTCAGCGGGCTAGTCGAGCCCAATGAAAACCTTAAGTAGGAACGTTTGAGGTTTGGGGCAACCTCGAGCGGTGACAGGTCTGTAGATAGCACAAACAGTCCATAGAAATATTTGGAGCTTTCGGTCATTGTGGGGAGAAACAAAAAGCAAGCATTTTGGGGGGTTAAGGACAAGTTTGGCATTGAGACAAATTGTTGGAACTCACGTCTCCTGTCCATGGGGGTAAGGAAATTTTCATCAAATCTACCCTTCAATCTTTGCCAACGTACGCCATGTCTTGTTTCCTTCTGCCTTCATCTTTTTGAAAGGAGCCGGAAGTCATAATGGCTAGGGTTTAGGGACAACATAACGGCTCCAAATGAGGATTACATTGGTGCACATAGTCTGTCCTTTGTCAATTGAAGGAAGACAGAGGACTTGGCTTATGTGATCTTGCTAAATTCAATATTGCCCTTTTGGCAAAGCAAAGATGTCGGTTGATTCAGAATCCTGATTCTTTGGTCGCCATAGTGTATCGGGCAAAATACTATCCATCGTCATCCTTCCAACAGGCACGCTTGGGGTCTAACCCTTCACTTATTTGGCGTGGTGTCTGGAGTGCTCGTGGTTTACTTGAATATGGTCTCGTCTAGAAGGTTGGATTGGGGACTTCTATTTTGATCTGGAATGATTTTTGGATGTCGGGGGAGGGCCATCGGAAGGTTACCTGGACAATAACTCATTTGTTGTCTGTGGTAGCTAACCTCTATGAAGCACGAGGACGACAATTTATGGTCCTCCCCGTACCAAATACGTTTCTGGGATGGGTACGACAAGGGGACGTCCCAAGTTAACAAGGTACGTCTGAGAATTAATCGGGTACATTGGGAGACTAGAGAGAACATGACGGTAGTTGTATCACACAAGCTTACCCAAATTGATAAAATCCTGATCAAAGTTGGAAGAAATGCAAACGTCCCACCGACGGCGAATCAAGAACGATGACCCAAATCATGGAAAGGAATGGCGTGGGACTCAACTCACACCAATTGTCATGGATTTTGAGGAAGGAAGAATAAAAATGAAAGAAGAACACACATTCAAAGAAAGGAAGAAGAAGAAGAGACAGTGCGGGTAATGTGGTTTTAAAATGTGTAGGCCATATCTTTAGGTTTAATTTAAAGGAGAAAATTAAGAGTCTAGCCATTGAGCAATCTATAGTTCATAGAAGTGACCCCAAAACTTCTAAAATTTACGAATTAACCCAAGAATTTAAAGAAAGCATAAATTCGTTATATTTGTCGTACTCGTACTCTATAATTTTAAAAATTGTCATTTTCTGTCCTCGTCCTTGTATCCGTCCCCGTATCCGTATCAGTGCAACATAGGTTGACCTTATTCAATAGGGGGCTCGCTCTTGGAATGAAGATCTTATTCGTGGACATTTTAACATGAGGTATGCGTATCTTAAAAATTCCTCTTTCTCAGGTAGCCTCGGCAAACATTCAAGTCTGGGAAGGTGAGAAATCGGGGCACTACTCTGTTTGTAGTGGCTATCGTATGTTGTTGGACCAATCTGTACTGACCCAAGTGTGAGTGAATGTTTAAAACATCTGTGGCAACTTCCATTACCTTCTAAAATCAAGATCATACTATGGAAGTTCTATTTCAATTTTGTGCCCACTTTCTCGAATCTATATGCAAGACGGATTGCCCAAAGATCAGGTTGTCCTAGATGCTAGAGGGATGCAGAAACTTCCACCCGTATTAGCCGTGATTGCCCTTTTGTGAGCTCAATTTGGACTGCTTTGGGCTTTCATTGGCCGTCGCACATTTTACAGATGAATTTTCAGGACTGGATTTCTTATTATTGCATACAGCATACATATAATGGAAAGCTAAAGTCTCAGGTAGCAATCACAATTTGGGCATTATGGTTTTCACGGAACAAGTTAGTACATGAGGGAAAATCTCAGAGATTTGAGGAGGTTCTTACCTTTATTATGGGTTATGAAAGAGAATTGTCTGCTCTATCTTCCACTTTGGCGCATCCTCGACCATTTGGTCTCCCCCAATTGAACCATCTGTCAAAGTCAATGTGGACGCAGGTTATGTGTTGCATACGGGTAAATCGAGCTCAGGTTTCATAATTCGTGATAGTGAATTGTCGGGTACTGTACCAGATAGGGTCTGTGTTTGAAGCTGAAGCTCTGGCGTTTCTCCATGGGTTTCTCCCGGATTTCTATGGAAGGGGACGCTCGCACTATGGTTCAAAGTATGAACTCCTTGGCTCCATTATTGTCAGTCATTCGACCGGTGGTCTTGGACATTCAGCATAAGGCTCAAGCTTTTGAATCATGTCGATTCCAATATATACCAAGAGAGGCAAATGCATTAGCTTCCAAAGGGTCGAAGAGGTGCCGCGGGAAGCCACCTATTTGGCAGATACAGACCGTCGGAATCTCGCTTCGATTTTGCTTTAGGGGGTCTTTTGTATTGATTATGTTCCCCCTTGTTTCGTCCTTGCTATTTTTTCTTTCAGGCTGATGTTATAGAGAGCATGCGACCGTCGCCGTCACCTTGGGTTCTTCTTTAGTTGTCTTTTGAGTTTTGATTTTCTTGTTTTGTTGTACTTTGCTTTGGTTTCCAGACGGTCTGGTTCTTGGTACGAGACTTTTAGTTTTCTTTTTATTTTAATAGACTCGATTTGACCACTATACTATGGGTTTAGACTCGATTTGATCACTATACTTTTAATTGCAACAAGTAAACTATTGAACTATTTAATTGAATTCAATGTGACCACTAACCGTTAAAAACTAACGGAGAGAGTGACGTGGCCGTTAGTCAAAACTGGTATAATTTCACATTTAGTCCCCGCTATTTATACAATTTATCAATTTGATCTTAAATTTATTTAATAAAATAATTTGATTATTTAATTAGGTGGCGACATAACCACCTTATTGGACGACTTTATCTATATTTTATTATATATATTTGATTTAATTAATTAATTTTCTTTCTCCAATCAGGTGATGACATGTGTCACCTGATTGGAGACGAAAAAATAAAAACAAAGAGCATGGCACTAAGGGGATTCAATCGAAGGCCTTTTGTGTGGAAGTAGCAAATGTTTACCGTTAGGCCAAGTGTTTTTTGTGTTATAAACTACAACATTTAATATGTGTTAGATGGTTGTTAATGCAAAAAAAAAGGAAATGTGGTTTTAGAGAATTCCAACATGACATATTTATGATGCATAAAAACATCTAACTCAATTAAATAAATTTAATAATATTTTATATATTCTTTAAATTATAGTTAGTGCACGATTTAAAATCAAACATTTAAAATTATATTAAATTAAAGTTAACAATCTGTGTATTTTACCCAAACTTTCGAGGTGAACTTGGAAGAAAATAGAATATGCACCATGAAGCCATGAAAGAAGTGAAGAAGAAACTACACTAAAAAATATGCAGGAGCAACTGCCCCACTCAATAATAATTTGGGTTAAATATAGTCACTCAACTATTTTTTTATTTTTATTTTGGTTACTTAATTTTCAAAATTTTTAATTTATTAATTGAACTTTCAGATCGTTCTTGTTTTGGTCACTCTCGATTGTTTTATTTTTTTATTTTTTTGTATTTATTGTCATTTAATATAAAATATAAAATTCAATTCAATTGTTTGTCGGTCACCCTTCGCCGTCGTCGAACGCCACCACCAACGACCACAGATGGTGGTCGTTCAGTCCCAAATTCTACCGGTCGCTTTGTCTCGGCCCTTTGAGTCCGAACTGGACCTCCATTTTGTCGGAAAGTACTCCGAAGTCCACCAAAAAGAGATCAATTTTGAGGAAACTAAAAAATTTCAAATGAGATTTGCGGGTTTCGGGGTATTTTTCGGTGCAACAAACATCAAATTCGGGCTCAGTGAGTCAAAACGAGTCCACCGGTACAATTTAGGATCAAACGATGGTCGATTTTGAGACCAACGTTGGTGGCGATTTTATTATATTTTTAAATTTAATAATAATAAAATATGATTTTATTATTTATTTTAAATTATTTTTATATTTAATAATAGGCTTAAACGTCATATAGGTGCCCAAACTATACCCTTTTTTCCAATTAGGTGCCTAACGTTTGTTTCGGGCCACTTAGGTGCCTAACGTTTCATTCCGTAACCCATTTAAGGTTTTAGCCGTGACGGACGTTAAAATTTTCCGTTATCCAATCATAAAGCGACACCTGTCACATTTTTATTTTTCTAATATTAACCAAAATAAGAAAAATAAAATAAATTAATTAAAAATAAAAGTAACTTGGGTTAAATTAACTTAAACCCATCTTCTTCCCCATCCAACTGTCCCCCCTTTAATTTAATCATCCATAAAGCAACACAAACCCATCACATTAAAGCATCTACTGAAATTTTTTATTGAAGGACATATCCCTACCAGTTAGCTAAATGAATGGTAAACCAAATGAATGGAAAGGATTAGAGGTTGCATTGGATTCAGCCCCTGTTGCAGCCCCCGACCCACAGGTAAATGATGCTTTAAATGTATTTCACATATGTAATTGACTTGATCAACAACAATGGAAATGCTTAATGGATCATTTTCTTATTATTATTTTCAAGTATGGGCTTCGGGTTTCTCGGTCGCTTTTCTCAAGAAACATAGCATTGCGACAAAAGGATTTGCAAGCTCAAGTGAATCGGATATGGGGGCATCAATTGGCAAGAGTGAAGTTTCATAACTCAAGCCTGCAATAACAGAAGCTGCTTTGCTGCTAGTCCTGGAAAGGTTCTTTGATGTGATTTTGAATCTTCTTGGTGTTAACAGGTAAATGATCCCTTTAAAACTAGTCTCAAACTCCTGGACTTTTTAGCCTATATGACGGACTACCCGATGTTTGATTCATCGAAAAGCTTTCTTGACTTCAACTTTTTCAATATTTTCATGCATGATGATATGTGTGCTCTCTATGCTTTAATGAATTCTCCAATGTTATTTATGATTGCAACCGGAGGTCATTCTGATGTTCATTAAAACCGACATAACTTGATATCATATCATCTTGCAGGAGGCTTTCTGATGTGGTGGGATTACTGTCACATGAACAACCTACATGTCCACAACTATATATTTACAGCTCTCTAGATAAAGTCATCCCTGCAAATTTTGTGGAATCGTTCATAGAGAAGCAAAAGAGATCAGGGTGCGAAGTTCGAGCGTGCAACTTCGTCTCTACACCACATGTTGATCATTTTAGAAATGATCCACATTTGTATACAAGTCAGCTCAGCCAGTTTTTGGAGGACTGTGTGCTCACTTGTTGCAAACATTCATAAGTACATTGAAGCACTGATCATAACCACATTCTTTTGATTTTTCCTTTCCAAATAGGAAAAGCCTACAGTTTATTTACTCACAAAGCCTGTAATTAGATTGGTGAATGAACTCGAGTTTTAATCCAATTGGTTCTTGTAAATACTCACGTTTGATTAAGGAACATATATTCAATTTAGAACAACATTTCTTTTTATATTTGCAAGTGTTCAATCTGATGAAAACATTTTTTAAAGCCACCTAAAAAGTGACTTCTACATCATCTAGTCTTTGTGAGATTGCTTGTTGAAGATACTTGAAAGCTTTCTGATAATTCAAGAACCCCATGAACCAGATATCAAAACCATCCACCATAACGATTTCCATGTACTTTTGAGATGGTTTCTTCATGTTTTCACTTTGGTTAATCCCTTTTATCTTCTTAAGTGGAATCAAAACCTTGTAATGGACTCTGAGAAATTCTCCATTACCACAAGGGATTTTGTAACGCCCGTGGTTTCGGGTTAGGAGTTAGTCGGGTTTGTAGTCCGAGTCGATAAAATTAAATAAAATCAATTCAACCTTAATTTGGACCTAATTGAGCTGTAGTAAAAAAGGGAGGGACCAATGTTGTAAATTTACCCAAAACTTTTAAAAGCAAGACAACTTTTAAAGAAAAGTTGTCTTCTCTTTCCCCCATCTCCTTTCCAACGTCAAATACCCAAACCCCATCTTCAAAACCCTCCCAAACTCATGTTACTATTCCATTGAATATCTTCTTCAATCCAAGGTCTTTTTGAAAGGTAAAATCATATTCTTACTCTCCTCTTCATCCTTTAACTATCCATGGTTCTAGATTTAAAAAGTATGAACATTTGAAAATTAGGGTTGATTTAAAGTTTGGGTTTTTATGGTGATTTTCATTTTGTTTTGAAATAATGAGTTAGGTTTTGTTTTAATCACATCAAGACTTACAACATATGTTAAATTGTTTGAGTTTTATTGAAAACCCGAAATGGGTTCTTGGAGCCCTTTTTGGGATGTCAAAACTTGGGTTTTTGGTGGGTTTTAGGTTGAAAACAAAGGGCTGATGGTTTAGGTATGTTAGAAGGATGTTTTGAGATCATTTGGGAGTCATTTGGGTGTTTGGAAATGGGTATTTCAGCTAAGGGTTGAAGGAGTACGAATTTGAGATGTTTGGGGATTAATTGGGTTGGAAAATATGGGTGAAGTTAGTTTAAGCTCTAAGGTTGAGTGTTGATCGAATGTTAGCATTGATTGTGGTTGTTGGTTGTGTTTTTGGTTGGCTAGAAGCAAGAGGAGTCGACGAAGGAGCATAGGGACCGAATTCGGGTTCGTAGGAGATTTGCATTGGTTGCTAAGGAAGGGCGGTGAGTGGTTTCGAACTTGTTTTAAAGTTTGGTTCGAGTGTGTGTAGAGTGTGTGTGTGTGGAATGTGCTTGGTAGGCCATTTCCTTATTGCAAGTTGTTAATTTTAGCCATCGATTTCATTAAATGCTACTATGTTTGCCTATCCATGCTCTTGTGAATGTGGTTAAATTGGTGCATGTATATCATGAAATGTATATATGTGATGAGCATGGGATGTGGTTGATGATATGTAATGTGGATATGAAAATTGGCACTAAATAAATTACCGGTTGTAAATGATCGATCATTAGGATTAGTGTGCACACAAATTGAGCCAAAACGTACGTGGCCTTGATAGCGTTAAGTCATCAAGGAGGAGTACGGTGATGTAATATTCCACCGGAAGCTTTTATATATTTCTACGGGATGATTAGTGGAATCCCATATGTAGGGCATGTGGCGATGAGTGGAATCCCGCACATGCAAGGTCCGGTGATGAGTGTAATCCCACTGAGGTAATGTAATTGTTGAGGTTAAATCCGCACATCCGGGTAATTAATAGTGGCCAATTAAATTTGTTCATATGTTCGTTATATATGATGTTGATACATGGTGTTGTTATATGATGATTGAGCTTGGTAGGATATGAGAAACCATATTATGCCACTTGAAAGACTAGCTAGGTCTACTCGATTTCTACCAATGTATGTTGTATGTGAGGTTAGGATTTACATGCTTGAACCTTGCATTGTTGATGCTTTTCGTTTTAGATCACCCTCACTAAGCTTATAGCTTACGCTCTCAATTTTCAACAATGTAGATCATTAGCGTGGTGTTAGCTCGGAGCAAGGAAAGAAGGGCTTTCCAAGTTTGTGGCTCAAGTATGGTGGTTAAATTTTGTATTAGTTAGCAATGTGGCAAGGGTATTTGTATGAGCTATGTATGACTCATTGATATGTTGATGTTTTGGATTGACTATGGTTTGTAAAGCATGATATGCTATGATGAATGTTTGAGTGTGGTGGCATGCCTTCTAGATGTTTAGGTTGCCTTGATAGTGAGTGCAAACCTTATATGCCTAACTTGTACCTTTTTGGCCTTTTGAGCTTTCATGTAAGACCATATATGCTAAATTGCCCCTTTTGTGTGAATGCTATGTTTAATTGCTTCCTTTGGCTCAAGTATGGTTGCTTGGATGTTTGTTTGTGCATAGGAGAGTCTGAAAATGCATCTAGAGTCTTGTTTGAGGTCACCAAGTTCGAAATTGAGGAATTGCAGAGCAGGGGTATCGATACGGTTAGACCCGTATCGATACGGCCTTCTTGTTTTAGGTCACGCGTTTCAATACGCGGGGAGGTGTTTCGATACCTTTTTCGCTACTGGATTTCTGAGTTTTTGGGGAGATGTTACCGTATCGATACAGTGGGTTAGTGTATCGGTACGGGTTTATCTCGTTGACCACGAGATGTTGACTGGGAAGGGCGTATCGATACGCTCAAGGGCTGTATCGATACGGTCTTCCTGCGTTGACCCTTAGTGTTGACTTTGGTTAAGGCGTATCGATACCCTTAACAGGTGTATCGATACGACCTGCTTAATTACAGAAAATGGGTTGTTTTATGGTCGGTGTCCTGAATGGTTGATTTTTGTATTGCTCTTGTTTCCGCTGACAGGTTTCACATAGGCAATGATAATGCATTTAGACAAGATAAATAAAAAGAAATTTTTAGGGTTGTTAATCGAGGGGGAACCTTAACGAGTTTCGCTTCGGTTTTCCCCGTGTGGCCCACTCGGACCGGTCATCCGACCAGACTGGGGCGAGGGGGTTACATTTGTTGGTATCAGAGCTTGAGGTTACTGAGACCTCGGGCAGGTAAGTGAGGTAAGCTTGATGTGTTAAGTAATTGTATTGTTCGATGCATGTCTTGCCATGAAAATTTGATATTTGACTGTCCGTATGATGTTTTGAAGCATGAGTTGTTGTGTCTGGTGTAGAGTGTGTGCCCATTGCTACTATTACTAAATTGAAGAAGATTTTTGATAAAAGGAGTACTTGAGCACTATTGGACCCTTGCTTTGACTAACGTAATACCTACTTGTTTGTTGTTGTAGTTATTTCCTTGCTAGCTGTACCATGAGACCACGTGGGAGGCCTAGGATGGTTCGACCGGAACCACAGGCAGCGGCTCCAGGAGTTGAGCCAGTAGTTAGGGTTGAGGCTCAAGTGGGAGAGCATGTGGTTGGAGTTGGAGCTCCTCCACCACCTTCACCACCACTACCTCCTCCACCTGGGGCAAGAGGCGAGGCTGGGGCCGAAGGAGAGGGACCTCAGGGAGGCCAAGGACCGGCCGGGATAGACTTAGCTCCGTTTGTTCAGGCGATAGCCGGGGCATTTCAGGCTGCTGTAGCTGGGGGTCAGGCAGCACACCATCAGGGTGAGGGCACTGGTTTACCTTTAGAGAGACTTCGGGGCCTTGGGGCGGAAGAGTTCAAAGGGGCTACACCGGAGAGATCAGAGTTATGGTTCGAGAAGACTGTCCGTATCCTTGCTCAGATGGGGTGTACTGGTGAGCGCAAGTTGGGATGTGTTGAGTCTTTGCTTCAGGGTGATGCCTACACTTGGTGGGTCACCATTACTACGGGTATGGATGAGGCCGAGATCACTTGGGAGTTCTTTGAGACAGCATTCCGTAAGAAGTATCTGGGTCCGCGATACCTCGATGAGAGGAAGAGGGAGTTCATGGCTTTGCTTAAGGGGAGTATGTCCGTGACAGACTATGAGATTCGATTTGTCAGACTGAGTCAGTATGCACCAGAGCTTGTTCCCACTGAGGCGGAACGTTGTAACCATTTCCGTTATGGGCTGAGTGAAGAGATCAAGACGTATACTCTAGCTTCAGACTACACTGATTTGGATGTCTTGGTCGCGAGAGCCAAGGACTTAGAGCACAACTTGAGTTTGACCAGGCGGTCTGGTGGATCTAGTTCAGGTAAGAGGTCCAGTAACTTTGATAGAGGTGATGCCAAGAGGCATCGGGACAACAGGCATCACTATGATCATAGGCGTGGTGGCGGTAACTACGGGAGGGGCCAACAGGGCCAAAGAGCTGGTGGGAAGTTGCCCACATGTGCTACTTGCGGGAGGAACCACACTGATGAGTGTTGGGGAAATTTTCATTCTTGTTGGAGTTGTGGTGCTAGAGATCACATTAGGCGTGAATGTCCACATCAGGTGGGACAGGCACCAGCTCAGGCTCCTGCTAGAGCCAATGACTTTCAGAGAGGCCACGGGCACGGTAGAGGTAACTTTCAGCCGAGGAACGATGGTCAGAGGAACATAGCACATGTAGTTGCAGTTCAGCCGGAGGGCGGAGGTCAGGCCAGAGTTTACGCTCAGCGTGGGGATCAGCATGACACTGATGTGATCGCATGTAACTTCTCGATACAGTCTTTGGGTTTGCTTTCTTTGATTGACTCTGGGTCTACACATTCCTACATATTGAGTGAGCATGCACAGTCTTTGAATTTGCCTTCTGAGATGTTAGAGGTAGGAGTTAGTGTTACTAGTTCCTTTGGGGACACGGTAGTGGTTAGGAAGATGTACCGAAGGTGTCCGTTGATGGTTCAGGGGTATGTGTTTCCAGTGGATATGATGAAGCTTCCTTTCTATGGTTTTGATGTGATTCTGGGTATGGACTGGCTCACGGAGCATAGAGCTAGGATAGATTTTGAAACTAAGCGGATTTCTTTGAGGCTCACAGATGACTACGAGATTGTAGGGGTGGGCGAGAACGTGAAGTTCTTGTCCAATGTGGTTTCAGTGTTAGAGGCTAAGAGATTAGTTGAGTTGGGGTGTGAAGCATACTTGGCGTATGTGATGAACCCTAACATGAGTAAGGTTAGACCTCAGGACATCCGGACAGTATGTGACTTTCCTAGTGTGTTTCCGGAAGAGTTGCCAGGGTTACCACCAGACAGAGAGGTAGAGTTCACCATTGAGACTTATTCTGATTCAGCTTCTATTTCGATTGCTCTGTATCGCGTGGCACCGAAAGAATTGAAAGAGTTGAAGACTCAGTTGCAAGAATTGACAGATAGAGGTTTTATTCGACCTAGTTCTTCACCTTGGGGTGCACCAGTTTTGTTTGTGAAGAAGAAATATGGAAGCATGAGAATGTGCATAGATTACAGATAATTGAATCAGTTGACAGTGAAGAATAAATATCTGTTACCTAGAATTGATGACTTGTTTGATCAATTGAGAGGAGCATCGGTCTTTTCGAAGATTGATTTGAGATCGGGTTACTACCAGCTAAAGGTAAGAGAGGTTGATGTACCGAAGACGGCCTTCAGGACTAGATATGGTCACTATGAGTTCTTAGTCATGCCTTTTGGGTTGACTAATGCACCGGCTGCTTTTATGGACATGATGAATAGAATTTTTCATCAGTATCTAGATCAATTTGTAGTTGTGTTTATTGATGATATTTTGGTGTATTCGCGAACTGAAGAAGACCATGACCGACACTTGAGACTAGTTTTGAAGACTTTGCTAGATCATCAGTTGTATGCGAAGCTAAGCAATTGTGAATTCGGGATTCGAGAGGTAGTCTTCTTAGGACATGTAGTGTCAGCCGATGGGATTAGAGTTGATCCGCAGAAGATTGAGGCCATTGTTGAATGGAAGCAACCGAAGTCCGTAACAGAGGTACGTAGCTTCTTAGGCTTAGCCAGATACTATAGGAGATTTGTAGAGGGTTTCTCTAAGTTAGCCGCTCCATTGACACAATTACTTCAGAAGAGTGTTCAGTTTGAGTGGACAGATGCAAGACAGAGAGCCTTTGAGAAATTGAAAGAAGCTTTGACCCAAGCACCGATCTTGATTCAGCCTGAGTCCGGGAAGGAGTATGTAGTTTACAGTGATGCTTCTTATGTAGGGCTAGGATGTGTTCTTATGCAAGACAGGAGAGTAGTGGCTTACGCCTCAAGACAGTTGAAGACCCATGAGCGCAACTATCCGACTCATGATATAGAGTTAGCTGCAGTTGTGTTTGCTCTGAAGATTTGGAGGCACTATTTGTACGGTGAGAAATGCACAGTGTACACCGACCACAAGAGTTTGAAATACATTATGACTCAGCGGGATTTGAATCTCAGACAGCGGAGGTGGTTAGAGTTGCTAAAAGACTATGATCTTACCATCGAGTACCATCCGAGTAAGGCCAATGTAGTGGCCGATGCATTGAGTAGAAAGATAGCCGTGGACTTGAGAGCCATGTTTGCTAGATTGAGTTTGTCTGGAGATGGTGGCTTGATAGCCGAGCTTCAGGTTAGACCTACTTTAGGTCAGTTGATTAGAGAGAAGCAGCTCTTAGATAGATCTTTGGCACCTCACGTGCAAGATATAGCCGAGGGTAGATCTTCAGATTACAGTTTCAGCACTGATGGGGTTTTGTGTTTCAAGGATAGAATTGTTGTGCCGGGGGATAGTGACTTGAGGCGTACAATCTTGACTGAAGCCCACAGTAGTCCGTTTGCTATGCATCCTGGAAGTACGAAGATGTACCGTGATTTGAAGAATGAGTCATTTTGGGTTGGCTTGAAGAGAGATGTAGTCGACTTTGTGAGTAAGTGCTTAGTGTGTCAGAGAGTGAAGGCGGAACATCAGGTTCCCTCAGGTTTGTTACAGCCGTTGAGAATTCCGGAATGGAAATGGGAGAACATCACCATGGATTTTGTTTCGGGTTTGCCTTTGACTCCTACGAAGAAGAACTCAGTTTAGGTGATAGTGGATCGTTTTACGAAGTGTGCTCACTTCTTGGCAGTCAAAACTACTTACACTTTAGATAGATTGGCCGATTTTTACATTAGTGAGATTGTTAGACTGCATGGTGTGCCGAAGTCCATTGTGTCAGATAGAGATCTGCGGTTTACTTCTCGATTTTGGGAGTGTCTGCATACAACCTTGGGTACCCGTTTGAACTTCAGCACGTCTTATCATCCTCAGTCAGATGGTCAGTCAGAGAGAGTTATTCAGATCTTAGAGGATATGTTGCGTTGTTGTATCATTGACTTTCAGGGTACTTGGGAGAAGCATCTACCTCTAGTAGAGTTTGCGTACAATAATAGCTTTCAGTCGAGTATTCATATGGCTCTGTATGAGGCCTTGTATGGCCGGAAGTGTAGGACTCCAGTGTGTTGGGCCGAGGTAGGACAGAAATTGTTACCTATGTCGAATTTGCTCAAGGGGACAACCAACAAGGTGAAATTGATTTGTGATCGTTTGAAAGCTGCTTCGGATAGGCAGAAGTCCTATGCCGATTTGAAGAGGAAGGAAGTTGAGTTCTCAGTGGGTGAGAAAGTGTTCTTGAAAGTGTCTCCGTGGAAGAAAGTGATGAGATTTGGCCGAAAGGGGAAGTTGAGTCCAAGGTACATAGGAGCGTATGAGATTGTGAAGAGGGTTGGTCCGGTTGCTTATTAGTTGCGTTTGCCATCCGAGCTAGAGAAGATACACGATGTGTTCCATGTTTCGATGCTCCGTAAGTATAGGTCCGATCCATCGCATGTTATGCACGTAGAAGAGATTGAATTGAATCCGGATTTGACTTATGAGGAAGAACCAGTTGAGATTCTAGCTTCTGACAGTAAAGTATTGCAGGGTAGATCGATTGAGTTAGTAAACGTGCGGTGGCAACGTCGAGGTGTGGACGAGGCCACTTGGGAGAGGAAGGGGGATATGAAAAAGCAATTTCCGTATCTCTTTCAGTCAGGTAATTTCGGGGACGAAATTTCTTAAGTGGGAGAGAGTTGTAACGCCCGTGTTTTGGGGTTAGGAGTTAGTCGGGTTTGTAGTCCGAGTCGATAAAATTAAATAAAATCAATTCAACCTTAATTTGGACCTAATTGAGCTGTAGTAAAAAGGGGAGGGACCAATGTTGTAAATTTACCCAAAACTTTTCAAAGCAAGACAACTTTTAAAGAGAAGTTGTCTTCTCTTTCCCCCATCTCCTTTCCAACGTCAAATACCCAAACCCCATCTTCAAAACCCTCCCAAACTCATGTTACTATTCCATTGAATATCTTCTTCAATCCAAGGTCTTTTTGAAAGGTAAAATCATATTCTTACTCTCCTCTTCATCCTTTAACTATCCATGGTTCTAGATTTAAAAAGTATGAACATTTGAAAATTAGGGTTGATTTAAAGTTTGGGTTTTTATGGTGATTTTGTTTTGAAATAATGAGTTAGGTTTTGTTTTAATCACATCAAGACTTACAACATATGTTAATTTGGTTGAGTTTTATTGAAAACCCGAAATGGGTTCTTGGAGCCATTTTTGGGATGTCAAAACTTGGGTTTTTGGTGGGTTTTAGGTTGAAAACAAAGAGATGATAGTTTAGGTATGTTAGGAGGATGTTTTGGGATCATTTGGGAGTCATTTGGGTGTTTGGAAATGGGTATTTCAGCTAAGGGTTAAAGGAGTACGAATTTGAGATGTTTGGGGATAAATTGGGTTGGAAAATGTGGGTGAAGTTAGTTTAAGCTCTAAGGTTGAGTGTTGATCGAATGTTAGCATTGATTGTGGTTGTTGGTTGTGTTTTTGGTTGGCTAGAAGCAAGAGGAGTCGACGAAGGAGCATTGGGACCGAATCCGGGTTCGTAGGAGATTTGCATTGGTTAGTAAGGAAGGGCGGTGAGTGGTTTCGAACTTGTTTTAAAGTTTGGTTCGAGTGTGTGTAGAGTATGTGTGTGTAATGTGCTTGGTAGGCCATTTCCTTATTGCAAGTTTTTAATTTTAGCCATCGATTTCATTAAATGCTACTATGTTTGCCTATCCATGCTCTTGTGAAATGTGGTTAAATTGGTGCATGTATATCATGAAATGTATATATGTAATGAGCATGGGATGTGGTTGATGATATGTAATGTGGTTATGAAAATTGGCACTAAATAAATTACCGGTTGTAAATGATCGATCATTAGGATTAATGTGCACACAAATTGAGTCAAAATGTATGTGGCCTTGATGGCGTTAAGTCATCAAGGAGGAGTACGGTGATGTAATATTCCACCGAAAGCTTTTATATATTTCTACAGGATGATGAGTGGAATCTCATCCGTAGGGCATGTGGCGATGAGTGGAATCCCGCACATGCAAGGTCGGGTGATGAGTGTAATCCCACCGAGGTAATGTAATTGTTGAGGTTAAATCTGCACATCCGGGTAATTAATAGTGGCCAATTAAACTTGTTCATATGTTTGTGATATATGATGTTGATACATGGTGTTGTTATATGATGATTGAGCTTGGTAGGATATGAGAAACCATATTATGCCACTTGAAAGACTAGCTAGGTCTACTCGATTTCTACCAATGTATGTTGTATGTGAGGTTAGGATTTACATGCTTGAATCATGCATTGTTGATGCTTTTCGTTTTAGAGCACCCTCACTAAGCTTATAGCTTACGCTCTCAATTTTCAACAATGTAGATCATTAGCGTGGTGTTAGCTCGGAGTAAGGCAAGAAGGGCTTTCCAAGTTTGTGGCTCAAGTACGGTGGTTAAATTTTGTATTAGTTAGCAATGTGGCAAGGGTATTTGTATGAGCTATGTATGACTCATTGATATGTTGATGTTTTGGATTGACTATGGTTTGTAAAGCATGATATGCTATGATGAATGTTTGAGTGTGGTGGCATGCCTTCTAGATGTTTAGGTTGCCTTGATAGTGAGTGCAAACCTCATATGCCTAACTTGTGCCTTTTTGGTCTTTTGAGCTTTCATGTATGACCATATATGCTAAATTGCCCATTTTGTGTGAATGCTATATTTGATTGCTTCCTTTGGCTCAAGTATGGTTGCTTGGATGTTTGTATGTGCATAGGAGAGTCTGAAAATGCATATAGAGTCTTGTTTGAGGTCACCAAGTTCAGAATTGAAGAATTGCAGAGCAGGGGTATCGATACGGTTAGACCCGTATCGATACGGCCTTCTTGTTTTAGGCCACGCGTTTCGATACGCGGGGAGGTGTTTCGATACCTTTTTCGCTACTGGAATTCTGAGTTTTTGGGTTGATGTTACCGTATCGATACGGTGGGTTAGTGTATCGGTATGGGTTTATCTCGTTGACCACGAGATGTTGACTGTGAAGGGCGTATCGATACGCTCAAGGGCTGTATCGATACGGTCTTCCTGCGTTGACCCTGAGTGTTGACTTTGGTTAAGACGTATCGATACCCTTAACAGGTGTATCGATACAGCCTGCTTAATTACAGAAAATGGACTGTTTTATGGTCGGTGTCCTGAATGGTTGATTTTTGTATTGCTCTTGTTTCCGCTGACAGGTTTCACACAGGTAATGATAATGCATTTAGACAAGATAAATAAAAAGAAATTTTTAGGGTTGCTAACCGAGGGGAACCTTAACGGGTTTCGCTTCGGTTTTCCCCGTGTGGCCCACTCGGACCGGTCATCCGACCAGACCGGGGCGAGGGGTTATAGATTTTGATTGATCGGTCGCTGCAAAAAGTAACCTTTTTAGATGATATGAAGAGTAAACCAACAATAGGGCCTGTTGTTGTTGATAAATAACACTGACAAGCCTTCAACAGCTTCTCTTCTTCTCTGAAACTAAACAATTGCTTGAAAATTTTCTCCAAGCCTCCTACTTGAAGAATCCTTGCCCCCAAACTCAACTTTCCCTTCACCGTTTCACTTATCTTTGGTCCCAATCTCACTGCAGTTTTCAATGGATGCTTTAATGTGATGGATTTGTGTTGCTTTATGGATGATTAAACTGAAAAGGGGGGGAGCGACAGTTTGATGGGGAAGAAGATGGGTTTAAGGTAATTTAACCTAGGTTACTTTTATTCTTAATTAATTTTTTTTATTTTTTTTATTTTGGTTAATATCAAAAAAATAAAAAATAAGCCACGTGTCGGTTTATGATTGGATAACGGAAAATTTTAATGTCCGTCACTACTAAAACCTTAAATGGGTTACGTAATGAAACGTTAGGCACCTAAGTGGCCCGAAACAAACGTTAGGCACCTAACTGGAAAAAAAATGGTATAGTTTGGCACCTATATGACGTTTAAGCCTTAATAATATTAAAAAATTAAAAGTAATAATAAAATATGCTTGAGTGACCAAAACATGAGTAATCTGAAAGTTCAGTTAATAAATTAAAAGTTTGAAAATTGAGTGACCAAAATAGAAGTGAGAAGATAGTTGAGTGATGAACAATTTTTTTTACCCTAATAATTTTGATAAGGCATTCAAAAAGCATTCCATAAAGAATCCTCCATGAAGTGGAAACTTCAGTAGTAAGGGAAAAGGCATTCAATGTCACAAATGTAAGAGGCCAGGTATGATCAAATTCAGACCAAGAATAATAAAACTAAGGAAAGAAGAAAAAGTAAGGCTTATACCAAAATAATATCTATTAACTTAAATATGCAACGATGCTTACTTACATGAATATAAATTAGTGTTTAAAAAGGTGCATTTGAGGCGTGCCTAAGCGCTTGCAAAATGCTTAATAATATTTAAGCGAAACAATTTCAATGAAGCGTCCAAAAAGCGCATGAGGCGGCGAGGCGCGCGCCTTTCAGCGCATAGTTTAAATTAAACTTGAAAATGGCTTGTAGCCATGTGAGGAAAAAGCTTAGAGGAAAAAAAATAAACTCAAAAGAAGAGTGATCTGTTGAAGAAGAAGAGAAATATAATACATGAAATAAAGGAAGAGGTATATGGCCTGTAATCATAGATGAAAGCTTGTCCTTCAAAATTAGCCTAATTTCTTTGATTAAAAAGATGAATAAAAAAATTTAAATAAATAATTTTTCAACAATAATTTTATTATTTGAATAAATTTAATAATTATTTTGTAATTTAAAAGTTCAGTTTCAAAGTATTTTCATTCAATAATAAATAACAATTTTAATGTAATTATATATTTATCAATCTAAAGCCATATATTTACACAATCAAAATTAACATTAAAAGAGTAGAAGAAAAAAATGAATGGAAATGATAACTTTATCAGCACTTGGTCGATAAAACTTTAAATTTTAAAAAGTGCGCCTCATTTCAATGAAAGGCGTGCCTTGCGCCTTACGCCTCGGCTCTAGGATCTCTTATCGTCTTAGTGCGACTCGCGCGCTATTTTATACATTGATATAAATAAAACAAAAAGACACGCTTAGTCCAACTTCTAAATTGCATTTCCCTCGTATTTTGACATCATGAAGCACCCAACGCAGAGCTCCTGCGGCACTGTTGCAGCATATCCATGTAGAATTGGCATTTGCTGATATCGGTTCCATAGTTGCTCAGACACTGCAAGCAAACCAAGAAGCATTTGGACATTTACTCCCTGCACAATTAAACTTGATAAAGAGGATTAATAGTCGAACACAAGGGACGGCAGATACATACATCACTTAGAGCTTTGGATTGACCACCACAAGCATCCGAGTTCATAAGAGTGCTAGTGTTTGGTGCTGGTTCTGATGAAGCAACAGTCTCATGCTTGATGACACGAGGGCCAACAACGGCATCGACCGCCCTGTGAGCTATAGCAGTTCCAATACCCCATCCAATACCTAGCACATATAGAAGAAAATTAAATACAGACCATTAGATGTCAATAGTCAATACAACAGCGTATTAGAGAATATAATAGTAAGCAATGCCAAAATAGCTTTTTGCTAACCATCTACAATTGCAGCGCCAACTCCATTTCCTTTCTGCACAGGTGCTGGGGGAGGGGCAGAACTAGCTGCAACAAGCATAACCCAATTAAGTTAAAAGAACACTAATAGAGAAAGTAAAAGAAGAAAAAACTTCCAAAACAATGTTTCATCTAAACTTCAACTCAAATATCAGATTTCATGTAAATTTCAACTCAAATACCAAATCAGGTAATCCTAAGAAAATATAAATGGAATTTACAATGCTCGACTCCCCATTCCTCTTCATACTGAATTCCCTGAACTCATGTGGGAAATAAGTATTGGAGATGAAATTGATTTCCAACTCCTCGGTATTATGGTAAACCATTAGATGAAATAAGTAATAATATTCATAAAACCAATAAAGAAAAATACCAGGCTTTGAAGGAGCATTTTTCGATGGCGCACGAGCAGCAGGACGTGGGGCTGACCTTCCTGTAAAATCATTTGAGCTTATCATTTTCATGTCGATTATAGGCCCAAAACTACAGGGGGTAAAGGGATGCAATTCAAACATTAAATAAAAAATGCAGTGAAACCCATGTCCGCAAACATAGAATCCCTGAAAAAAAACTTACCAAACCCAAAATAAAATTAACAACAGGGATGAAGCCAAAACACAAAATTTAGAACAAGAGAAATTAAATATCTTTACTTACATACCATGAAAAACTTTAATTTATTCAAATAAAAATCGAAAACAAGACATAACACTAATCTTCTAACATGGATACACATAAAGGAAAACGAAAAATCACGAGTATGCAATTGAATATTAGAATTTTTGAAATAAAAATGAAAAATTAAAACAACAATGGGGATGAATCTGAAACTTTAAATTTGGAATAAATGAAACAAAATATTCACCACATATCATACAAACTCAAAACTATTTAAATAAAAAATGTCAAAGAAAACGCCCAGACGAACAAAGCACGAATATTCATAAGAAGTCATAAACTTAAATACAGAGAGATCAAGGCCAAGACCATAAACATTGGACTTCTCTTTTCATTTTAAAACAATTAAAAACACACTGATGGGCAACCGTGGGAAGAAATAAACGGGCATGTTGAAGAAAGCAATAAAATTGGGGTGGATTACTCACCTCCGGAGCTACGGCGAGGCATTGTTTGGAGAGGAGTAGGTTAAAGAGAGATGACTTGTGAAATGGTAGAAGGGAAGGCTATATTTATATAGGAATAGGAGTATTGATTTGTTCCTTGGCCTCCACGTTTCTTCGTACCCGAACCCGATGCCTCCGACCTTAGCTCTACAACATTCTGTTTTAGTTCCATTTGGATCTGGGTATGGCCCGTAATCCAAAAGTATAACCCAGTTATTGCTCGCGGGCCTAATTCGGTTTCAACTTAAAAGTAGTGCATACATATAATGCTTAAGTGGAAAATAAGGGTGCAAATTATATTTTTTTTAAATAGATGTTTAAATTATTTTTCGGGATAAGTAGGTGTCTAACTTTTTCAACGTTACTCAAATAAGTGACCGCCGTCAAAGTCCGTTAATTTTTACTGTTAAATGACACATGTCAGCTTCTTAAAATTCTAAAATTATATTTAAAAAATAAATAGAAATTAATACAAACAAAATATTTTCTTTATTTCACAAATTAGCCCCAAAATTTGAAATCCCTAACACCCAAAACCTAAATCTCGATTTAACTTTATTCCGTCGTCGATTGCCACACCGCCGCCTACAACATCTGTCGCCGGACCATCACGAGCATTTACCCCATCACATCGTCGCCGAAAATCGGCCGACGTCGTGCTAAACACCAAAATCGTCGAAGGGTTCATTCGAATAATTCACGACGAACGACGACATAACGGGCGATGAACGGTGTGTGGGTCGTTCTGCAAGGGGAGAGTGCTTCAGTCTATCGCCGGAAACGCGACCAACCCCGGTGGTAGTGACCGGATTTGGGGACAATTTTGGAATTATTTAAAAATTTTAGGATATTTTAAAAGTTCTAATTTATTCGTTAAAATAAAATAAAAAATGTTTAATACTGCCACTTGGTTAATGAAATTTTTTTTAACGGACAGTCACGACGAGCACCGATTTGAGTAACTTTGAAAATGTTAGACACTTATTTGGCCCGAAAAATACTTTAGGCACCTATCTAAAAAGGTATACTATGGGCACTTATTTACCACTTAAGCCTACATATAAATTAAAAGATATTTAAATTGTATTTTGTTATTTTATTTTTACTGGAATTTATGTAAAAGAATTCATCATTTCATATTTGATATGACAGATGGGTGAGTCGACGCTACAACAACTTTATTTATACTTAAAAATAATAAGTTTCTAAACTTGTTCAAGCAACCTAAAATGTTATACTTTTTTATAACATTTTAGGTTGTTTTTTCGATTTTCGAAACTTGCCGTTTTTAACCTTAAATTAAGCCAATGTACCCCAAACCTTCCCACGAGAGTTCCATAGGCTTGGATTGGGATGTCTTTAATTTCAAGTTATTTTGATTTTGGATTTGTTCAGGTTCAATTTTTTTTCTTCTTTCGATTCACACTCTTTTTAATTGGATATTTTAAAGTTTAAATTATTTGAGATTAGTTCAGATCGAGTGGGCATAGATCAATTTAAATAATTTTAAGGTTTCATAAGTTATAAATATACTAAAAGTATATTAATATGATATACTATATCATTGATCTTATCTCATTTTAGCACGTCTAATAAAATTTACATTATATATGCATTACTTATTATTAACAATATGTATACATGTTATCATCATAATTATTATTCTTATATGATTATTATCTTATACACCGGCGGTGGAAACTGAAATTTTTCACAAGCGCCTTAGTTTTAGGGTTTAGGGACCTAGTTTAGGGTGTAGGGTTTAGGGGTTTATGTGTAGGGATTTAGAATTTAGGAATATTGGTTATAATTTAGAGTTTAGTGATAGAATTTAGGATTTAAATGTTAGGGATTAGTTTTTAGGGTAATATGGTTAGGATTTATGGTTTAGGGGTTTACGTGTAGGAATTTAGAATTTAGGGATATTGGTTATTTCGTACCTAGCTTGACTAAAAACATTATTTCAATTTCTTGCTTGGACAAGATTGGTTTTGAGATTATCATTAAAATAATAGTTGTTCTTTTTCCCTCAATAATATTTTTTTATGGTACAGCTCAATTAATCAATGGTCTCTATATCTTAGATCAAGACAACTCCATATATAACATAAATACGAAAAAAAAATCAAAAACAAATGACTCTAATCAAACTTATCTTTGACATTGTCTATTGGGTCATATAAGTGAGAAACGCATATCAAAACTTTATAAAGATGGATATTTGGATTCTTTTGTTTTTGAACAATTAGATATATGTGAACCTTGCTTAATGAGAAAAATGACCAAATCACCATTTGACGGTAAGAATGAGCGAGCAAGTGATTTTTTAGGTGTAATACATAGTGATGTATGTGGACCGATGAATACACAAGCTTGAGAAGTGTTTCAATGCATCATTACTTTCACTGACGACTATAGTAGATATGAATATATTTACCTAATGCATCATAAATCTGAAGCCCTTGAAAAATTTAAGGAATTTAAGAATGAAGTACAAAACCAGTTAAGAAATAGTATCAAAGCTCTTCGATCAGATCGAGGAGGAGAATACTTAAGCCTAAAGTTTGTTGAACTCCTTAAAGGATGTGAGATTGTCTCACAACTTACACCTCCATGTACTCCACAACACAATGGAGTCTCTGAAAGGAGAAATCGAACATTGTTAGACATGGTTCAGTCAATGATGAGTCATGCTGATCTTCTAACTTCTTTTTGGGGACATGCGCTAGACAGTTGTTTTCACACTAAATTGTGTTCTGTCTAAATCGGTTCAAAAGACATCATATGAGATGTGGACTAGGGAGCGTCCTAGTATATCTTTTATGAAAATTTAGGGATGTGAAGTTTATTTTAAACATTAAATGTCTATAAAACTCGAACTCAAATCTCATAAATGTAATTTTGTAGGGTATCCTAAAGAAACTTAAGGATACTATTTCTTCAATCCATCTGAGAACAAAGTGTTTGTTGCTCGAACAAGAGTCTTCCTCAAAAGAGAATTTATTCTCGGGAAGGAAAGTGAGAAAAATATTGAACTTGAAGAAATTCAAGATCAACCACAGATCACTGAACTAGAGATTGAACAACCACTAGTTTCACAAATAGTTAAGAAACATCCAACCGTTCTTAAAACACAACCACTGCGGAGATCTATGAGAGAACGCAATGCGCCTAAGAGATATAAATTTCTTGTCATATTGCATGGAGACGTTCTTCTCATAGACCAAGATGAACCTAAAACTTATCAGAAAGCAATGCAAAGCCCAGACTTTGAGAAATGGCTAGAAGCCATGAAACCCGAGATGGATTTCATGTCAAAAAACCATGTATAGACTTTGGTTGACCCACCCGAAGGGGTTAAGCCCATAGGATGCAAATGGGTTTTCAAAAAAAAAAAACTGACATGGATGGCAATGTACAAACATACAAAGGGTGATTGGTCGCTAAAGGGTTTCATCAAATTCATGGTATAAACTATGATGAAACTTTTTTCCCTGGTTCTATGTTTAAATTTATCCGAATATTACTTGCAATAGCTGCATATTACGATTATGAAATCTTGCAAATGGATATCAAAATCGTTTTCCTTAATGAAAAAATAGATGAGGATGTGTACATGACACAACCTGAGGATTTTATCGATCCAAAAGATGCCCTAAAAGTATGCAAACTACAAAGATCCATTTATGGGTTGAATCAAGCTTCTCGAAGTTGGAATCTTCATTTTAATGAGGCAATCAAAGAGTTTGGTTTCATTAAAAATGAAGATGAACCATGTGTTTTTTTTAAAAAAAAAATAGTGGGAGCACCGTTATATTCTTGCAAGTATTGTATGTGGATGACATACTAATAATAGGAAATGACATACCTATCTTACATTTTGTAAAGACTTGGTTAGGAAAATGATTTTCAATAAAAGACTTGGGTGAAGCAACCTACAGATTAAGAGTCGAGATTTATAGAGATAGATGAAGATGACTCTTAGGACTAAGTCAAAATACATACATAGATCAAGAGAGAGAATGCATGAGTAAGATTCTATATGCTTCGACCATTGGTTCTATCATGTATGTCATTTTATGTACACGTCTGGATGTATCGTATGCACTAAGTATGACAAGTCGATACCATGTAGATCCTAGTGAAGGTCACTGGGTTGCAGTCAAAAACATCCTTAAGTACTTAAGAAGAACTAAGGATACATTCCTTATGTATGGAAGTGAGAAAGAACTAAGTATAAAAGGTTATACTGACGTAAGCTTCCAAACTGATAAGTATGATTCTCGATTGCAATCGGGTTTTGTGTTTTGTCTTAATGAAGGTGCTGTAAGCTGAAAAAGTTCAAAGCAAGATACAATAACAGATTCTGCAACATAAGTCGAGTATATTACAGCAAGCGATACTGCAAAAGAGGTTGTTTGGATCAAAAAGTTCATATCTGAACTAGGGGTCGTGCCTAGCATATCAAATGCTATAGATCTACGTTGTGACAACAACGGAGCCATTGCACAAGCAAAAGAACCCAGATCTCACCAGCGATCCAAACACATACTTAGGCGTTACCATCTTATTCGTGAAATCATTGATCGAGAAGATGTAGAAATATGCAGAGTACCAACGGATGACAATATTGTCGATCCACTGACAAAGCTTCTGACACATCAGAAGCATGAACGTCACACTAAGTCTATTGGTATTAGATACATGAGTGATTGGTCTTAGTGCTAGTGTGAGATTGTTGAAGTATGCCCAAAGACTAATCATGAGATGATTGTAAAAGACATACTTATTTTATCTTGTTTATTAATAAAGTCATTATTTTTATTTGAGTCTTATTATGTGCATCTATAAATAAACTGAATTATTTTTAAAGTTCTTAGAATAATATAGTTATTCTTGAATGTCCTTAGTCGAGAATTATTGTGGGCATGGACAACAATAATATATTAAGACTAATATGTAGTTCATTGATAACAAAGTGTTGTTATTAACATAGAGATGTGAAAATCAATAAATAAGTATGTGTTAGAGAACGACATACTGGACTGACCCGCTATGAGCATGTTTCTTGGATTATTATGTGACAGTCACAATATTGCTCATGGTGATAACTAAGTGTATGATCCTTGGACTTGAGATCATTATTATTTTAATATCGAGAGTGATATATTTTGATGTAGTCAAATGTGTGTTGTAACAGACTACATTATAAAGACTGATATTGGATATGTCACACTCTATATAGCAAAATATGGTTGATCAAGATAGGATTTGTCCCTTATAAATAATAGGAGTAATATCGTAGGCCACTTGATTGAGTGAGACTAGAAAATGTATGGCCATGCTCGAATAAATTGATATGAGATATCATAGTTATTCATTTATCATAGTCTACTCAAGATATCAAGAAATATTAGATGGACTATACAAGTGTGACTAATCCATTAGGGGTGGGCATTGTCGAGTACCCGGTTCATCTGGGTACCTCATTAAGCGGCTCGTGTCCCGACCCATTATATTCGGGTACCCATAAAATTTGGGTACCCGGGTAATCGGGTACCCGATTCTTATTTTTTTTATTTTTTAATTCTAAAATTAAAAAAATCACATGTTAAACACAAAAATATTTAAAAAAGTTAAACTTAAAACTTAAAAGAATATAATACAAACATAAAAAAATTAGGGATTTAAACTTAATTTTAGACGTGAGAATATTAAGAAACATAAAATAAAAATATAATTTTAAATATAAAAAATATATATTAATTTTTATTGGCTCAGATCGGGTACCCGGTAAGGGAAAACTTCCGGCCCGTGTCCCGGTAAATTTGTCGAGTCGGGTAATTTTTTAAAATTTTCATTTAAAAATTAAGATGCAAATTCAAGTTAAGTTAGGATCAGAAAACATACTTCATTTGGATTGCCAGAAGCATTATTAGATCCATCTAAGACATCTTTTGAAGTATTCCCCTGCAAGAAACTATTTACATGTCCACCTGAAAAAGCTTAATCACAAAGGAGAAAAATGTCCATACACATCCAACATGGTTATCAGGTAAGTTTCCTTCCATAATTGAAGGCTTGACATTAATCGTTGTTTCCTGTATACCCTATATATAATCTATTGAACAATCTTAGACAAATGTGGTTGTGTGTAAGTAAAAAAAGAAACAAGATTATTTGTGAATTTGAAAATATTCCCATGATACTTACAGGCTCAATTTGGTCCTCCTTCCTCCTTTACTAAGATCTTTAAGTGTTCCTTGTACATTCAATAAAAAGTAATCACAATTCACAAGAAAATGATAGTTGAAGATGTTAGAATCAAACCATAATAGATATGAAATCTAAACCTAGGATCAATCAAGTCAAATCATCAAGAACAATAAATCGAAATAATCTGAATGCGGAAGCGTACCTGAATTCATTAATAGATTGAAAATCTTGAATCTTGATGTGGAAATCCCAAGAACTTTGGTATTGATCTTCCAAGAAGATAAGTTATCTCTTAAAGTAAAACTCTCTGACGGGGAAGGAGAGAAAAACAAGTTAACATATTTCTTGGGGACCACTACCTCTTTATATAGTTGATTTATTAAATCAACTATTAAATATTTATAACTCTGCCCCTCATTGAATTATAAATATATCTTACGGTATCTACACTTTTATTTCCATGACATTTTAATACCTATGACACGCTTAACTTAATTGGTCACTTTATTTTGTGTCATACTTTATAATAGCAACATACATTTTACATATGTGCCCACAATTGCGGATTTTAATCCAACAATCTCCCACTTGGGCAACATATGTTTCCTGATAAATGTACAACCTTATGAGCTCAAAATTTTGCTATTATATAATAGGTATTCTATAACAATCTCGTCCATCAACTATATTCACATAGGATCAAAGCGGTCTTCGCCATATCAATCATGACTGGACCCATCAATGGTCACGTATACAAATATAGTCAAATGACATAGATCAATCATGGATGTGTAGCATGGAAAATTACATGAAATGTGAACCATACATGTCTATTTCCAACTGGTCCTCCTAAACCTTAGTGAGATCAACTTTACTGAATTCAGAGTGTACATAAACCAAAAGAACTTTATTTCTGCAGAAAATAATCTTAAATAACTTTAAATTGAAGTAACTGAAATTGTGTCTAAACCGAATGAGCATTATTTCAAAATTACAAACTCCCACTAAAACTGAATATCCTTAAATAACATTACACCCACATGAGTAGTATCATCATGAGAGACCTAGGGAGACAGTTTCTTAATATGCGCGCAATTATGAAGTTTGTACCAACATGCTCTATAGACACACAACCACTCTGAATTTTCTTTAACAACTAGGAACTTAATATTTATGTGCTTTAAATTTGAAGTGTTCCTATTGTTTATAGAATAAATGAATGCATATTTATTGTCACAAAATAACTGAAGTGGTCTTTCTATTCAATCTATAAGTAGCAGTTCATGTGACAGAATTCTTTTGCATCAATATTCAAATAGAATCGAAGTCTGTAAACCTGATGATCTCTAACTTACTAGAACTCCGACATGTGAGCGAGTAATTTTTTGTTCTCTGAAGATATCTCATAACCCCATTGGCTGCTATCCAATGGTCCATAATATGATTCCTCAAATATCTGTCTAACATTCCAACAATGTACACAATTTCCAAATGCATACATACTTAAGCATAAATTAGATTCTCAATAGCTTATGCGTAGAGAATCTTTTGATTTTTTTTTTTAAATTTCAAGGTTATTTTTAGGGCACTAAGTAAGACTAAATTTGTCTTCTTTAGCAATATGAGTATCAATTGATTTTACTCCCACTGAACTTGTAGTATATACAATTGTCAACCAAATTTATCTCAAAATCGAATGAGATAATCAACATGAAATTTATAATTTCATTAATGAGAGTCCTACTTAAGCTCATACATAAATTTCTTTAATTTACATATCATTGATTTTGCATCATTAGACACAAATCTATGATTGTACCATATAATTCATTTCTTCAATGTCGCCATTGAAAAACACAAGCTTAACATTCATCTTATGTAACTTAAGATTAAAATAAGCAATAAGCGTCATGATTATCCTGAAAGAGTCTTTCAATAAAATTTGAGAGAAGATCTCTACAAAATCAATGTCTTCTTTTAGAGTATATCCTTTAGATACAAGACGTACTTTATACTTATCCACATTACCATTTCCATCCCTATTAGTTTTAAATATTCATTTACAACCAATTAGTTTACACCTTAAGGAAATGAGATAAGTTCCTAAACTTTATTGTCTTGCATAAAATTATACTCTTCTTGAATGACATCAATCCACTTGTGAGAGTTAAAACTTTTATGGTCTGATAAAAACGATTGAGTCATTTTCTATCATTCTATTGTTACCTTATTTTCTTGAAGAAATACAACATAATAATTCAGAATAGTATTTCATCTTCCTCTCGTGGACCTCTTTAATGACACTTGTTCTTTTTAAAGGTTGTTGAGTTTGTTCTTCTAAAACAATTACCTTATCTTGAATGAGAGTTGTTCAACATTATTTTGTTGAGGTATTTGATTCACTTCTTGATTAATGATAGGTGTGAAAACCTAAACATCATCAAAAGTGATAGTATGAATTAAATTATAATTCAAATTTTCCTCAATAACAATGCATCTAACCTTATTTCTCCCTCCAAACTCAACATCTTAAAAAAAGTTATAAATCTCTCCTTAAAGTAATCTTAATTGTGGGATCATAAAATTTACAGCTCATGGATCACTCAAAATAATTGAAGTAGTTGCTCACTTTTGAAGTTTAATTACTTCACATATGTCCTAACTTATACAAAAGAATCAACACTTAAAAACTTATTGTCGTTTCTTTTGGCTAGAACCCTTAGCAACTTTATTCTAATATTTTTTTTATTGCCCTTATTCTTAGAGACACTAACTAAATGAGCACCAATTAAATTAATACTTTTACACTTATAATGCTTCAACTTTTCTTCCTCTTGAACACAATGAGAAATGAGCCCAAATATAGTCTATTTCTCCCTTTGAAAATTGTAACTTGAATTGGTTAAACTGTATAGGAAGCAGTGCCAAAACCATAATAACAAACAATTGTTAGAAAGTTCGATCTTATGTGCCTTAAATTTTGAAGCAATATAAAAAAATTTATAATCTATTCTCTCACATTTCCTTGACCCTTATACTTCATAGACATCAAAGAAAGCATAAGTGATGTCATCTTAACCTTAATGTTTTGGGTAAAACATTTCTTAATTTCGTCAAGGAAACCCTTAATATGAGTAATCTCTTTAGATTTGTGCTCTATAAGACATCTAGAGTGTTATACTTTATGATTATTAGACTCATGCAATTCGAACGATCTCACCTCTCAAAATATCTTTTATGGGTGCTTACCGCTGTGAGAGGTGCAAAATGTTCTTTCCTTAGTGCAAAGTCTAAGTTCTTACAACCAAATACTATATATAAGTGTCTTTTCTTATTCCTTGAAATTAGTTTCACTAAACATGAGTGTAGAATGTATTTAACAGATATTGTGATAATAAAGATAAATTACCTAAAGATAGAACAAAAATAAAATAAAATAAAACAAGCTCACATAAATATTCATAAATAAACAAATAAATTCAAAATAATGACTAGTTCCCCTCAAGATACCAATCACAACATTAATATCAAGTCTTTGGACAGTAATATTAACTGTAAGCGGTACTCTTGTTGTAGCAATCAAACATTGACAATAAACTATGTCAAACAATAGGCTAATCTTTGGACTAACGTATTGCTCACAGAAAATACCTTATAATTGTCACACATTTATCGCCACAATTGTCATTGTAATTCTGCCAAATATTAACTTTCCTTTGGGCCAATTAATAAATGCATGAATTACAAAAACCCATAATCATCTTGATATTTTAAATAAACTAATCTACACAAAAGCGGTCACTTTGGTGACATTATGTTTCAATTAATCTATTATGTTTCAAAATGTTTGTCTTAATTTTATCTTTCAATCAAATTAAAAGATAACCAAAATAATAATAAATTTGAATAAAAGGTAAACCTCATATCAAGATACGAGACACTCCATTAATGTTTCATCTTTGGACAAAACATTAACTTGTAAGTGATATCTTGGTACAATAATCAAACATTGATAATAAGAACATGTCAAACAGAAATCTTCCTTTGGGCCGATTTATTGTTCACATATAAAACTGAATAATTATCACATGTTTATTATCATAATTGCACATGTAATAATGTTAATTATTAACCTTCCTTTGGGTCGATTAATACTAACATAATTTGACTTACATGCACAAAACCTTCTATATTTTAAAATAAAATAATTTCCACAATAGAGGTCACTTTGGTGACTTAATGTATCAATTAAATTATTTTAAAATATATACAATAAATATACCGATATCCAAATTTAAAATTTTGTAACAGTCAAAATTAAAACTTCCAATAACACTTAAGTTTCCGAAATAACCCAAAATAAGGTTGTCTGAATGGGGCTATTAGAAATCAAATAAACCGAAATCTTTGACTGTTCCTTAAAAGAAATGTCTTAAACCTTAAACATGCATTTACCAAAGAGTTTTATTTTGATGCACAAGCTGTGTAAATTTTTTTTACACATTCCTTTTATAAAATTTAAAATCTAAATCACAAACCCTAGCAACCTAAAACCTAAGCCTTAAATCCTAAACTCTAAATTCTAAATTCTACCCATAAACCTTAAATTATATACCCTACCTACTAAACCCCTAAACCCTAACCTAAAACCCTAAACCCTAAAATTAAAGGGCTTGTGTAAACTAAAGTTTACACAAGCTTGTGCATCAAAGTATTTTCCTTTACCAAAACCAAAACCAAATGTATAAATCAAGGAAAATACTTTGATGCACAAGCTTGTGTAAACTTTAGTTTACACAAGCCCTTTAATTTTAGGGTTTAGGGTTTAGGATTTTAGGTTAGGGTTTAGGGGTTTAGTAGGTAGGGTATATAATTTAAGGTTTATGGTTAGAATTTAGAGTTTAGGGTTTAGGGCTTAGGGTTTAGGTTTTAGGTTGCTAGGGTTTGTGATTTAGATTTTAAATTTTATAAAAGGATTGTGTAAAAAAAATTTACACAGCTTGTGCATCAAAATAAAACCCATAAATCAACACCAAACAAAAACACAATAATAATTCAAAAGAAACTAGTCACATGTCGTAACTTATCCAATTAATCCAAACTGAATTTTGATTAAACCAAATCAAATCTACATATAAATTTGTAATAATCACTGTCCTTATAATTAAAAAAATGCTTTAGAGTCATTAACCGAATAGACTTAAGTTTCGATTCAAACTTCAACATCAAACGGACATCGCACAGATTTAAGTGATTTTAAAAACAGACTTTAATATGTGAGTAATCACTGCTTGAGTAAAACCTAAAATTACTGAATCCATAAAGGAAACACAATCTACCAACATTGGCCAATAACCTAAAATAAAGAAATAGCATAGAAACATAATTGCCTTTAATTTCTAAGCTAAAACCATTAACTAATGATATATATACTTTTCGACAATTCATGGAGGATTATCGCGATATATATTCAAATAAGGTTAATTACTTAATGGCTGTAATAGGGTATTTATGGGAAAATTGATTGAACCCTGAATTGATCGTTTTTTTTAACAAAAAAAAAAACTGAATGATAAACCCCAAATCAGTTTACTACAATTAAGAATAGCAAGCCTATCAAACAATTCAATTCGCATGCAATTCAATAATTGTTTTTAAAAAAACTAATACTGTAGCCATAATTAAAACAAAACCTAAAAATTTCAATATGAATATAAATTCATACAGCCTTAAAGAACGAATCGATAAAAGATAATTAATTTATTCTCAATGATTCAACATGACGAGGCTCTGATACCACTTGTTAGTGTCAAACCATAATAGATATGAAATCTAAACCTAGGATCAATCAAGTCAAATCATCAAGAACAATAAATCGAAATAATCTGAATGCGGAAGCGTACCTGAATTCATTGATAGATTGAAAATCTTGAATATTGATGTGGAAATCCCAAGAACTTTGGTATTGATCTTTCAAGAAGATAAGTTATCTCTTAAAGTAAAACTCTCTGACGGGGAAGGAGAGAAAAACAAGTTAACCTATTTCTTGGGGACCACTACCTCTTTATATAGTTGATTTATTAAATCAACTATTAAATATTTATAACTCTGCCCCTCATTGAATTATAAATATATCTTACGATATCTACACTTTTATTTCCATGACATTTTAATACCTATGACATGCTTAACTTAATTGGTCACTTTATTTTGTGTCATACTTTATAATAGCAACATACATTTTACATATGTGCCCACAATTGCGGATTTTAATCCAACAGAAGATTATTATCACAAACAATAGCAAGATTGCAGCTGAAGTATAACTACACAAGATGATGCTTACCAAAGAATATTAGGGGGACAAGCATGCAATAGTAAATCTCAAAGAGATAAATATGCCGCAAAACTGAAAATCAAGCATCATTCACAACTAAATTAAACAGACCTTATTAGCCCACATAAACCAACAAGCATTACATAAAGTCCTTGGACTAGCTGGACCATGACGCATTGTTGGAGTATTATTTTCATTAACACCACATTGTTGACATCTTCGGACACTAAGACGCGTTGTAGATATCATTCTTCAAAAGGTTCAACAAGAAACATATATCCAAATAACCTAGTAACATGCAAGTTTGAAACTCACACGGTTTCTGGACGAGGCGTACCATCTTGAAGGTCAGTTTGCGAGGAATCCCAGCTTGATGTACTACTACTTTCCTTTAAAGACACAAACTGCCCATTATTTCGATGCATCTTTCAAGAACAAAATGAGAAGATTAAAACACCATTATTAGCTGCACCACTGTCACTTGCATACATGAATATTGCATTAGTAAATTATTATTATGAGTTTGGATAACAATAATAGATTAAGACTAATTGTGTAGTTGATTTATGGCAAAATGTTGTCATTGACATCGATGTCAAAATTAATATATTAATATGTGTTAGAGAACAACATAGTAGACGAACTCATTATAAGTACGTTTCTTGGATTGTCATGTGATAGTCACAACATTAGTGATAATAATAACTATGTATATGGTCCTAAGAGTTGAGATTGTCATTGTCTTAACATTGTGAATTGTATATTTTGATACAGTTAGACATCCACCATAACTAATTGTGCTATGAAGACTAATATTAGATATATCACAATCTATGCACTGAGATATAATTGATCAAGATAGAATTTATCTCTCTTACATAATAGGAGAAATATCTTTGGCCATTTCATTGATTGAGACTAGAAATGCATGGTCATGCTCAAATAAGTTGATATGAGGTATAATACTTATTTGTTCACTATAGTCAACTCGAGATATCAAGGAACGTTAGATAGACTATATAAGTGTGACTATTCTATGACTTGTGTTCAATCTAAATATAAATGACAAAATGACATAATCAAAAGGTTAATCAAATAAAGGCTATGTCGAAAGAAGACTTCTTGTAACTTAAGTAACAATGATGCATTGTTAAATGTCACTCATTGATATTATTACTAACGTTACAAGAACCTATAGTGTCACACTCTATTATTGTTATAATTATAATTTTCGGTTAATGTATTAAAAATGGACAAATGATATTCTTTGAGAAAGGATATAAATGCGTTGATTTGATATAATTCAGATTTAATGCAAGCATATCATATATCTTGTAATGGTGATAGGGTCTATGATGAGATAAAAGGTTAAGAACTCTATAGTAGCTGCCTCTCTTGGAAACACTTTGAAAAGTTTTGGTGCGCCTTGGTTGTTCGTTGCATACTAGGAGGATTGAGACGAATTTAGAGCAGCTTGAATTGACATTGCATCTAATAGTTACATCTGTTATTGTTCAACATACCTTTCTAGATGTAAAAGGTATCTCTTCAACTATTATTATTCAATTCCTTCTTCTTACTTGGATCATCCAATTATTTTTTTCCACTACACTATATGACATACCGACAGTCCCAACAAGATGGCTAAAGGCGAAAAAAAGGTCGAATCAACTTTTTTGAAATGTTCAAAGATAAAAATATAATTTTGTTAAGTTTATTTAGTTTCAATTAAAGCCTAAAGACTCTTTTGTCCGCTAATTAATGTTTAAGGGATTATTTTAGTATAATAAAAGTATAAGGCCTTATCTAAATAAAGAGACAAAGTTCAATGATTTATATAACCGTCACGTCCTAATGAGTTGAGGGACATTATCCCATATGGGAAAAGAAAATGTAATTCTTGAGATATAAATGTGGTGGCGCTACACATTCTATCAAGCATGTCTTTTGGGAACAGGGTAATGATCTGTGACAAGTGGTATTAGAGCGACCTTTTGATTGTCCGATTTCATATCAAGCGCTCAAGGGTAGGGTATGCAACAATTGTGACAGTGGCCAATCATGAGAACGGGTGACTCGTGATGAGGTATGGATATTGATCCCACAACGGGAAAAAATTGGAGGTCTTAATATATAAATATGGTGGCACATCATATTATATATGTCTTTTAGGAAGAGGGTAATAAACCCGTGACATATTACCCAAATAAATATAATTTAAAAAATTAAAAAAAACGATGGGTTTTGGTTTAATGGTGACTAGGTTGGGCTGGACATAGACCAATTAATTTGAATCCTAAAACCAAATTATGGGCATTTATTAACAATGGGCTAATTTAGTAACCCAACAAAGAAAAATATGTTTTAAATAAATAAATAATAAAAAGCTTAGCACTAATAAAAAGCAATCCCCTCATACTGAGTGGACGTGTTTATTTTAATGAATCGTTAAATATGCTTTTTAGTATAATACATATTAAAACCCATTACCATTAGGTGCATTTTTGGAACGAGACTTTAGGTTAGGTGGACGAACTTATAAATTTTTAGAGTGCGAACTTATAAAAATTTAGGAGGGTGAAAATATATTTTTAATAAAAAATACATAAAAGAAATTCTAAAAATATTCTAAATAACATAGGAATTTCAATTTTTCAGAAGAGCGACCGCCCTCTCTATCCCTCCTTCGGTCCATCCTTGGTTCATTTGTAATGAATCTTTAAGATATTATAATCGGGAATACCATCCCTCAACTTCAAATTATAAAAACAAGCCCTTTTATTTTATAATATCTCAGTACACAATTAATTAACCACTTAGCAACATGATGCCTTTAGATATTTTGTGGGCAAATAATTTCAATTTTTTTAAGAAATTATAATGCACTAATTTTCATTTATTTAGTGGGAAAGTGGATTTTGCAATTATATTAAGTTGTTAATTTCTTATTAATGTTGTTGCCTTTGGCTTCAGATGCTCTCTCCAAATCATCCTACTCATTTCATTTTAGAACTCCACTAATGGCATATGGTATTTTGTGTTTCCACAATCGCTGACTAGGACCATAACTTCTTTCTTTCTTTATTCTTAATTTTTGGATTCATTCACAAAAATCATGTGAGTTTATAAAGATTAGATTTTTATTAAAGGCACTTGCAACTCACAATGATTCAAACTTAAAATACGATAGATGTCGTATTCTAAAATTTATTACTTAAATTAATCATAGGTTTTAGAATGGAAAATTTATCAATTCCAATAATTTACCTAAAACAATCTCTGGGTTTTTTTTTTTTTTTTTGTGGTTCGAGAGAATAGAGCTTCCCGTGAAGTCTAATTATAAGAAGTTTGGTTAATAGCTGATAAGAAATGACAACCCTTGTGCACAGCTTGAAGAATAACAATTGGTCACCTTGTCCATTTAAAATCCTTGGAAAGATCTCTTTCTTTTACTTTTAGGGAAGTCATAGATTTGCCCACCATGAATGAACAGTACAATAAATTCATTGGTTTCACAAGTTTGGGTAAATGATCCCTTTATTTTTTTAAATTTTTATTTAACTACCTTTTTATAAATAAAAAAAAATAAAGTTGGATCAGTTTCCCGTGCAATAATCGTCTTTAAAATGGTTGAGAACGTGACGATGAATACATGTACATCTATAAATCTTTATAATAATATTATTATTAATATAGTTAATTCCTCCACTTATCGCTTGTCGTTTAATGAAGGGGGGATTGGCCTATCCTCTGCACCGCCAACAAATGAATGAATTTCTTATGATATTGATATTTATTTTGTTTAACTACAGTATTCGATTTATTGCTCGATTAATTCGGACTAAATTTTATAAAACATAAGTCTAATATGGGGAAAATCCTCCCAACCTATTTTTCTCTATTCACAATATTAAAATTCGAACTCATGATATTATTCAAAAAATCTAACGTATTATCATGTTATATTAACTTCTTGTTGGTTATGATATTGATTTTTTTTAAAATGTATACTATTGTATATGATGTTTATATAATTAAATATACACATGAGATACCCATTCATGTCGGCAAATCTACCTTTCTTTTCTGTTTTATGTTTTTTTAAATCTGCAGTTTGCTGTTCTTCTCATCTCAAACATGCAACTTGCATTAGAATATAGTATGTGTGCATTGAAATCTATTCCATGCTTAATCAAACCCTTCAAACATTGTATTGTTTATATGAACTGATTGGACCCACCTCATCTTCCCAATCACCACCATCTATTTCCTATACTTTGGAGCCATCACAAGCAACATGTCAGGTTGGAGGTTGGAACTGATTTTGATTGATGAAATTAATTATACATGTATTATCACTCTTATTTGCTTAATCATTTCTTTGTTTAATATGCTTACAACTTGGACAATGTCGAAAGAGAAAAACAATTAAATAGGGGGATAAACAACTTACTTGGATTCTAACCAAACTTATATATTTTTAGCTTATGGCTTTAAGAAGTTTTTGAACTTTTGAAAAATATTAATTAAGCCTCTTAAATTTTTTTAACTTAATTAAGACTTTGAACGGAGAAAATTAATCAAATAAGCTATTGGACCAAGAAATTGAATCAATGAAACTCTTTGACCAATTTTAACTTTAAATCTTGACAGTTTTTTTAGATCTGTTGGTGCAGTGTGTCGTGTCACAGTGTTCCACTAAATAAAAAATTCTTTAAAAGTTGTAAAAATTCTAAAATACTTATAAAATTTATAAAAAATATATATTTTTGAAAAAAAAAATTGTAAGTGCAATATGATAGGACTGTAGTGTATCATATGCCAATAATATCTAAAGAAAAAACTGTCAAGATTTAATGGTCAAAGGGCTTAATTGATTCAATTTTTTTTGTTCAATGACTTAATTAATTCGATTTCTTGGTTCAAAGACTTAATTGGATACAAAAAAGTTCAAAGATTTAATTGTTTTTTTTTCTTTCAAAAGTTCAAGTACTTCTCATACCTTTAACCCTTTATTTATTAAACATTAAAATGATATATTTATCCAATTAATGTATAGAATATACATTACGTGTTTGCTTACTGAAATTTAACATCCAATAAAATATTTTTTTAATAATATATATGTCTGTTTTACGGTTCATTTTCGGGGTGCAAAGCTACCCCTCTCAGCAATATCGTCTCTAAAGTTTGAACTCGTCTCCAATAAAATAAAATTTTAAATCCAAAAGTTTATTTCCTCTCAAACAACAATCTGCTTTGTAGAAACTAATATGTTGTTATAAATGAACTATATGGTGTATGGTTACCAATTTATGGTACGTACAAAATATTGGACCTCAAAATCTATTACTTTTGTGTTTCACCAAATTATAAAAGGATAATTTCTATCAAAAAAAATTATAAATGGATAATTGAATCCTCAAAGTAAATATGATTACTTCAATTAATCTACTCTTCTGTAATTATTTTAAAATATGTTATAAATAATGTGAAACCGATATTTTAATTTTGATATAACTAAAGAATCCAAGTACTAAATTGAAAATGTGAAAACGAATTTTTAAGTCCTCAAACATCCCTATATGATTTAAAGAATATACCTAAGTTAAAAACTATGTTTTCCAAATATTCCTTAAGTGTTCTTAAAGCCAAAACAGTGATTTTCGAGTCCCTGTTTCGAAACGGCCTAAGGCGTTTCGAAACGGTTTTGAAACTGTCAACCCATGTTTCGAAACGAGTATCGAAACGTTTTCAACACTGCCAACCCATGTTTCGAAACAAGTATCGAAACGGCTTTAGAACATAGAGAACCCGTATCGAAACGACATCAAGTGTTTCGAAACGGTTCTTCCATTGATTTGAAAAATATGACCGTTGCAAGTTTTTAATCGATTTTTAAGAAACCGTTAAGGTGTTTCGAAACGATTTCAATCCGTTTTGAAACGATCCTTGACAGTGGAAAAAGTGTTTCGAAACGGGTAAGACCGTTTCGATACGGGCTCTTAAATGCACCCTAACGACTCTTTCTATTTTGGTCTATTTCGAAACAGGGTCGGGCGTTTCAAAACGGGTGGTTGCAGACTACATTTATGGAGGTGAGATAACACTCCCAACGGCTCTATTGATGAATGCAACAACCAAAACGGCTAGAAATCAATGAGAAGGTATAAAAGGGACCTCTAAAAGCTCCAACAACAACTATTGATCCAAAAGCAAACATCCAAACATCAAATCCAAGCATTTGTGCCTAAATCCCAATATTGTCTAGAAACCACAATTGTATTTTTCATTCTTATCATTTCAATTGGGTTGAGTGCTTGTAATTGGGCTACAATTTGTATTGAGAGATACTTTCTTAGCCATCAAAATCTTTGTTCTATTTGTGTGAGGATTGGGTTAAATTTTGGGTAGAAAATTTAACCGAAAATTGTAAGGGTTACCTCCTTAGCCTAGAAAAGGGGAAGAGCAATTAGTGGAATTGTTGCAAATCCTTAGTGAAGCTAAGGTAGTGGATGTAGAGTTCATTTGGAACTTGAACCACTCTAAAATTCCTTGTCTATCTTTTTAATTTGTAATTTCCACCACCTAAACCTTTAAAAATCCAATTCACCCCTCTAGGTTCATTTCGATCATTTGATCCACTCAACAATTGGTATCAGAGCCTACCTCTTTGAGGATTAACAACCACAAGAGGAGTTCCTAGGAAGAGTGTGATCATCAAAAATCAAGAGATGACTTCAACCTCCGGTTCGAGCATGTATGAGTCTCAATCCACTATAAGACCTCCCTTCTTCAATGGTGACAACTATCCATTTTGGAAGAATAGAATGCGTCTCTTCATCAAGTCCAATGACTACTTAGTTTGGGATGTCATTGAAGATGACCCTTACATTCCATTGAAGCAAGATAGTGAAGGAAAGATGGTTTTGAAGAAAAAGGTGGAGATGAGTGAAGAATAAAGGAGAAAGATCCAAATAAATGAAAAAGCTCTCCACATGCTCTTTTGTTCATTCGGTCCGGACATCTATTCTAAAGTGTCATCCATTGAAAGTGTCAAAGAAGTGTGGGACACTCTTGAGACTACCTATGAGGGAGCCAATGATGTCAAAGAAACTAAGATTGGAATTATCAATCTTAGTTATGAAAATTTCAAGATGGAGCCCGATGAGACGGTGTCCAAGATGTTTGATCGGTTCTCCATCATAGTAAATGGGCTCAAATGATTTGGAAAGACAATACCGGAAGACAAGCTTGTCCGGAAGCTACTCTATTCACTTCCCGAATCTTGGGATGGGAAGAGAACCGCCATCATAGAAGCTAAAAATTTGAAGACTTTAAAGCTTGATGAGCTAGTGGGTTCTCTCCTTACACATGAGATTATGAAGCAAGGAAGGGAAGAAGAGAAGAAAAAAAAAGAGAGAAGAGAGTAGAAAAGTTAGAGGTTAAAAAGAAGAAGAAGATGGGAATATCTCTCAAAGCTTCACTACTTGATGAGAGCTCTTCTAGTGAGGAGGATGAGCTAGAAGAATTGGCTATGATAGCCAAACGATTCTCACGCTTTATGAGGTCCAACCGGGGAAGAAAAATCCAAAGAAAAATGGACTTCAAAGGTAAGAACAAAGAAGAAGCAAGGGATCAAATCATTTGCTTTGAGTGCAATAAACCCGGTCATGTACGTTCGGAGTGCCCTCAACTCAAGAAGAAGGGCTTTGAGAAGAAGAAGAAGCTCAAAGTCAATCTTGCTACTTGGAGTGATGATGAGTCATCGGAGGATGGCGAACAAGAAGTGGCCAACCTTTTCCTCATGGCACTTGAGGAAGATTCCTCCATGGTAACCTCTAACTCATCATCTTTAGATTTTGCATATGATGAATTAAATGATGCATATGATGAGTTATAAGAGGTCTATGATGAATTAGTTGAGAAATACAAGGAGTCGGTCATTAGAAATAAGAAAATCATTTTGGAACTAAATGAGAAAAATGACTCACTCTCTCAAGCTAATTCAAAATTTGAGAAAAGATATTAGGGTTGAAAGATGAACTAAAATTTTTTCAAGATGAAAATGTTGACCTTAATAATCTTTTATCTCAATGTAATAGTGAACACCAAAAGGTGTTGGATGAACTAAATAAGCTCAAAGAGTCTTTTAAAAATGTTGGTAGTGTCAAGCATGAAATAGGTGAATCTTCAAGAACAAACCAACCTAAGAAAAAGACTAACTACTACAAACAATGTAGCTTTCCTAGACATAGTAGAACTAAAAGAATTAGAAGTGTATGGGTTCCTAAGGAACTTGTAAAATCTAATAACATTATTGCTATGTCATCTTGGATTCCTAAGGGAACCAAGGTTTTGGGAGCTAACACTCATAGACCCAAAATGATTTGGGTACCAAAAACAAAAGCTTAATATCTTTGTTTGTATGGGGAGCATTGCTACAAGGCCAAAGCACAAAGTCAAAACTCATGGTACCTTGATAGTGGATGCTCAAGGCATATGACCGGAGACAAGAGTAGATTCATGAATCTAAAGCCAAAGAGTGGAGGAGTGGTGACATTTGGTGACAACTCCAAAGGCCACATTAAAGGTATTGGCTCCATAGATAATCACTCTACTATTCTCATTGAAAATGTCTTGTATGTCGATGGTCTTAAACATAACTTATTGAGCATAAGTCAATTGTGTGATAAATGATTTAATGTTTTATTTGATAAAAATGAATGCAAAATTGTTGACATTAAATCTAATAATATTATGCTCATAGGTCATCGCATAGGGAACATATACATGGTGCATCTAGATGACATACATACATCCCATGCATGCTTAGTAGCACAAAATGAAAATGATGCATGGTTGTGGCATAGGAAACTAGGACATGCTAGCATTAGTGTTTTAGAAAAACTAGTTTCCCTTGATCTAGTTAGAGGTTTACCCAAGATAAAATTTTCAAATAATAAAATTTGTGATGCATGCTCTAAGGGTAAACAACATAAGTCTTCCTTTAAATCCATTAATGATGTTTCTACAAGTAGATGTTTACAACTTATCCATATGGATTTATTTGGGCCAATTAGGACTATGAGCTTGGGTGGTAAATCTCATGCATTTGTACTTGTTGATGACTTTTCTAGATTTACTCGGGTTCTATTTTTAAGTACTAAAGATGAGGCTTTAGAAAAATTCATCACATTTTCAAAACTAACCCAGAATGATCTTGAACTTGGAATTTCACATATTAGAAGTGATCATGGAACCGAGTTTCAAAATTTAGGGTTTGAAGATTTTTTGAATAAAAATGGTATTAGCCACAATTTTTCGGCTCCTCGAACTCCTCAACAAAATGGGGTAGTTGAGAGGAAAAATAGAACTTTGCAAGAAATGGCTAGAACCATGCTTTGTGAAAATAATTTACCTAAATATTTTTTGGCGGAAGCCACAAACACCGCTTGCTATATTGTTAATCGAGTAATGATTAGGCCAATTTTAAAGAAAACACCTTATGAGGTTTTAAAGTCTAAAAAGCCTAACATTAGCTATTTTCACCCTTTTGGTTGCAAGTGTTTTGTTTTAAATAATGGAAAAGACAACTTAGGTAAATTTGATGCAAAAAGTGATGAAGCTATTTTCATAGGATATTATTTAACCTCTAAATCCTATCAAGTATTTAACAAGATAACTTTAGTAGTAGAAGAATCTATACATGTTGTATTCGATGATAACCTCCTTCCAAGGAAGGATTCTTGTGATGATGATGATGTAGGAATCATAAATGCCTTTGATGGAGTACAAACTTCAAAGGAGGATGAGATTCCAACAACAAAAGAAGAGGACACACAAGATCCACCTCTTGAAGCCTTGAAGGACTTGGCTCTTGAGGAAAAGGAAGTAAGCTACCCAAGGGATTTCAACTATGTCAAAGATGGTGAAATATTGGGTGATCCATCCAAGGAGGTAACCACTCGATCTTCTCTTAGGTTAATGAATCATGTTGCATTTATCTCATGCATAGAGCCTAAGAATATAAAAGAAGCATTGAAAGATGATTTTTGGATTATGGCTATGCAAGAAGAGTTAAATTAATTTGAGAGAAGTAACATTTGGACATTAGTTGATAGGCCTAGTAATCAATCTACCATAGGAACTAAATGGGTCTTTAGGAACAAGCTAGATGAGAGTGGTAACATTGTGAGAAATAAAGCTAGACTTGTAGCACAAGGTTACACTCAAGAAGAGGGAATAGATTTTGATGAAACCTATGCACCCGTAGCTAGAATGGAAGCCATTAGGATGTTGCTTGCATATGCATGTTATCATGATTTCAAGCCTTTTCAAATGTATGTTAAAAGCGCGTTTTTAAATGGTTTTATAAATGAGGAAGTGTATGTGGAACAACCACCGAGTTTTGAAGACTCAAAATTTCCAAATCATGTTTTTCAAACTCACTAAAGCTCTTTATGGTTTAAAACAAGCTCCTAGAGCTTGGTATGAAAGACTTTCAACCTTTTTAATTGAAAAGGGTTTTGAAAAAGGTAAGGTGGACACTACACTTTTTATAAAAATGTATAAAAACGACATCTTAGTAGTTCAAATTTATGTTGATGATATTATTTTTGGTTCTACTAACGAATGTCATTGCAAAGAGTTTGCTAAGCTAATGCAAGGTGAATTCGAGATGAGCATGATGGGGGAGCTCTCATTCTTTTTGGGACTCCAAATCAAGCAAAAGAAGGATATCACCTTCATCAATCAAGCAAAGTACATAAAGGATATGCTCAAGAAGTTTGGCTTGGAGAATGTAAAGCCTCAAGCCATACCTATGAGCTCATCTACAAAGCTTGACAAAGATGAAGGAGGTAAGTGTGTTGACTCTAAGCTTTACCGTTCTATAATTGAATCATTGCTTTACCTTACCGCAAGTAGACCGGATATCTTGTTTAGTGTTTGCTTGTGTGCTAGGTTTCAAGCTAGTCCTAGAGAGTCTCACCTTATAGTCGTTAAGAGAATCATTAGGTACCTTAGAGATACTCATTGTTTAGGTCTTTGGTACCCTAGAGACTCCACCTTCAACCTTCATGCTTATTCGGATGCGGATTATGGGGGATGCAAAATCGATAGGAAGAGTACTTCGGAAACTTGTCAATTCCTAGGTAGTATGCTCATATCTTGGTTCTCTAAGAAACAAAATAGTGTAGCCTTATCTACCACCGAAGCCGAGTACATATCCTTAGGGAGTTGTTGTGCTCAAGTCCTTTGGATGAAGCAACAACTCTTAGATTATGGTATTAAAGTTGAAACCATACCCCTAAAATGTGACAACACTAGTGCTATATGTTTAACAAAAAATCCCATCCAACACTCTAGAACCAAACACATAGAAATAAGGCATCATTTCATTAGAGATCATGTCCTTAAAGAAGATGTGGTTATAGAGTATGTAGACACCTTAAATCAATTAGCGGGCATTGTTGCGTGTAAAATAGTCTATCGCAATTGTAGTGCAAGTGTACACGACGCAAGTAGTAAAGTGATACGAAGTATCGGATATCGTCTCCACAGGGATTGGGCTAATGACTTCACCTTGATTTACTGCACGAAGTAAAAGAAATAGTTTAGAAGATTGCCACGAGAATAATATGATAAAAACGTAAATAAAAGGATTGGAATATCAAGATAGAGAGAATGGGTTGGTATTGAATTGTTCGGTAGTGCAGGTATTGAATTGCTTAGGATCTCCAGTTCTGTCGTCGCTCCCGTCGCCGACAGCACCTGTCGCGGCGTCTGTCCGTTAGTTGTCGCGGAAGCAGACACTAACTCCGTACTTCAAGCTTGGCAAGAATCCCAGATCTGCCTTGCCCTATCCCTAGGCACAAGTCTGTCGATGAACATGTCTTTGATGATACCTCCCGGCGTGAATCGAAGGATGAACACCGATGTGTATGAATTCTTCCTTAGCCACTTAACCTCGCCTTATCCCTAAGCACGAGATGGTTCAACTATAAACTAGAGAACGCGCTTTTATCTCTTTCGTATACTTAACTCTCCCGATGCTAAGTAAATAGATAACCTCACAATGCTCTCCCGATGCTCTTGCAAGATATTAAAACCAAGATAAAAGAACTTGAAGTTTATTTTATTGAACTTGAAAAATCCTAAAACAAAGCAACCCTTGCAACTACCTTACAAAACAACCCGTGGCCCTGGGGGGAATTTAGAACATGTCGGTGACGGGTGGATGGCAGGGTTTTGGTTTCGATTATGGGGTATCCGTTATGCCTCTAGGTTAAATCTATGCCCTTATATAAGCTTTGGGCTCAAGTTATCTAAGGTAACAAGGATTACAACTTTAATTAAAAGTAAGATTCTAATAAAGACTAAATCTCTAAAGTCTCCTACTTTCCAGCCGCATCCCTATTTTGTGGGAATTCCTTTCCTTGAGCTTTGGCTTGACATATCTTTTGATCCGGGGCTTGGAAAATTATTTGGCTTCCACACGACAGACGAGCAGATTTTTCTCTATCTATCGAGGTCCACTTGACTTTTCCTCTTCATAAGTCTGCTGTCACCTTGCTGTCGCGACAGGTCCATGACAGGTTCGTCTTCTTCAGCTACTTGTCCAGTTCAGCTTTCCTGCTTATCTGCCATGCGCCTGCCTTCATCGTCAACCATGGCAGCTACCTGCAAAATACACTATCTTTTAGTAGAATCCGTGCCTTTTATATAATTGTGATGTTTTATTGAAAACTAACCTAAATGCAATGCAATGATGCTTGAATGCAGCAGAAATATGGGTTAAAAAGGGTGTAAATAATAGAACTTTTACACACTCAACACACCCCCAAACTCAAGTTTTTGCTTGTCCTCAAGCAATCAAGACTTAAAAGAAAAATGAAAATTTTTGTGTTGGCCGTCAAACAGTGAACTGTCCCTTTACCTGTCGCTCATTCTCTATGGCAGCAGCATCCTGTCGGAAAGATTAGGATCTGTCCGGAATCTCCCTATAGCTCTCGTGCAGTGTGTGCATGCTTGTGAACAGTTATATGCTAAGACTCTCTTAGTTTCACTAGAATATTCAACTCCTTAACTTCAAATTTTTATGCCAAAGTTTATTTTTTTAGAAGGCACATTTTCATGCTTCTTTTTCTTCTATTTTTCAAGCTAAATTTTTCTAGAGCCAGTTTCGGGCACCTCTAGTTAGCTTCCTAGAGCCGGTTTTGGGCACCTCTAGGTTTTTAATTTTCTTTTTTTTAAACTTCTTTCCTAGAGCCAGTGTTAGGCACCTCTAGGGGCTATTCAAGTTCTAAGCTTCCTATTCTAGTTTGGCTAAAAGAAATCTAAGCAATATAACAGTCACAAAAGTGTTTAAGTTTTCAGAACTATAGAAAGGCTCTAAACTTTCTCCTTAACCTGTCCTAAAGATGCTGTCACGACAGAGCCGTCATGACAGGTAAGTTAACTCCACAGTTTTAAGCCAACAGTTTTAGTTTTCTGATTTTTTTTAAGATAAACTAAATAAATAATAAGACACAAAAAATTAATAAAAGATGTACTAAGACTCCATTAGAATGGAGGGTTGCCACCCCCAAACTCGAGGGTTGCATTGCCCTCAATGCAAAATGACACAAAAATTAAAGAAAGACAAGATAAATAAAAGTACATCACAAAAATATAAGGGCAGGCAGCAATAAGAGGAGAAAAAGAAATAAAAACTTAAATTTTATTCGCTGTCCTCGCTGCTGCTGCTGACGCGGATCTGATGGCGGCGTCTGCGTTGTGGAGGTGGCTGGGCAGGTTCCGGAGCAGGTTGATCAGCAGGTTCTTCATCCGGTTGGGGGACAGGGTCGTCAACAGGTTGAAGGGCAAGTGGCTCCACTAGCCTGATGTCAGAACTGCTGCTGCTGTCCCATGAGCTGCTGGTTATGATGGCTTTGGACAGCCTTCTCTTGTCTGCCACGTGCTTAATGCGTTTGACTCGCGTGAAGTCGCTCTCCAGATTCCGCCGGACAAGAGGGCTGTCATCAGCGGCAGCTCGCTTGGTTCCTCGAGGGGAGGTGTCTGTCGGTGGGCTGCCAGCTGCCGTCGGGGCAGGGGATGGTGTGGAAGTGGCAGATTGTGTATGGGGAGAGACAGGTGGTGTGGGAGTGGGGGAGGGGATATTGAAATAATGGGCGGGGAAGGTGGGGAAGATGACATCCGGAAAATTCAAAGTATTAGTGATGAAATTTACCGTTGCATTGGAGAAGTCACGGATGAAAGTCATCAAACCCATCTGGCGCTCCTCTACCCTCAGGATGGCAGCAAGGATGTGGGCGTTCTGATCTGCCGGAGCGGTGTTGGTGGCAGCTTCTGGGGCAGGTTCGGTGGCTGGTTCATCATCGGACTCAGCAGGAGGGGCGTTTGGATCGAAGGCGTTGAGGGGCGATACGACTATTATCTCCATGAGGCTGGAGATGTTGTTGTCTGTCCATCCGCTGCCCGTCTTGATTTTGTCTGAAGGCTCCTCCGGTACGGCAGCGCAGCGGCAGAGGGCGGTGATAGTGAACGGCAGGCAGAGTCGTGAGTCCGAGCGGAAGGCACAATCAAGGATGCTGTCCCGCATGTACCTGCCCACATTGATGGGCCTGTCGTGCATAATAGAATGGATAAGGGCCAGCCGCTGTCGGTTGACTGTTGTATGGTGGGACGAAGGCAGGATACGCTTTTTGATAAAAGCGTTCCATAGTTTTGCCTCAGGGAGTAGCTGCCCCCTATTGACAGAGTGGGGGTTCTTCTTACTGGTGCTCTATGTCGTTCCAGCCTCTGTCAGCTCCCTCATGACAGCATCATGTCCAGCAGTGTCGAGGGTGTCCCAAAATTGTTGGTGAGCATCATCATTGGGGCCAAAGAAGAGGCCGAACACATGGTTGATGCTGCTAGCGCTGAAGGGAACTGTCACTCCTCGGACGGTGACAGATGTCGCCGTCTTGCTTTCGATCGCCGCATAAAATTCCTGGACCAGAGTATCATTAAGCTCTGCCGGCTGTTCGGCAAAGTCCTCCCATAGTTGTGCCGTTATGGCCTTCATAATGAACGGCCGGAGTCTAAAAAGAGGCGCATCTCTGTTGTAAATGAAGCCACGCTCCTCCCATAGCTCCTTTTTGGTGAATGGCGATGCTGCTGCTGAAGAAGAAGCGGCAGCAGTGTTTTGACGGGTTTGTCGTGAGGACATTTTGGTTGCAAGGGCTGAAAAAAAAAGAAGATAGATAAAACTAGAAGAGAATAACAAGAGAGTAAAATCGGAAGTGATGAAAAATGAAAATGGGAAGGGGTTTATATAGCTGTTGGGTATCTGCCCATTTAATGCCGCAACGGCAGGCGGGAATAACGGGGCGGCAGATTGAATGTAGCGTGTCTGAAGCGTCTGACGTGCATTAATGCGTCTGCTATGCGTCTGCCGCACGCTTCTTCGTCTGCTGTGCGTCTGTTGACAGCCTGTCAAATCCGTCTGCGCTGGCAGCCGAAACGACAGGTTACCATAAATGGGCTTTATTGGGCTGGTGGATGAGCGGTGGGCTTGGGCCACTTCTTCTTTCTCACTTGACTCTTTTATTTCCTAAAAACTGAAATTAAAAACAAAACATTATTCGAATAAAATAAATCTAATTCCTAATAAATAATATTAATAATAAAAATAAAAATAAAAATAAAAAATTAGGTTAAATTAGGGATGCCTTGTGGGGCATCACCTAAAGTAACCACTTCCTGTATTCCTGGGGCTTCAGTCCCTTGATAGTGCTTGAGGCGTTGTCCGTTGACTTTGAATTGGTGCCCGTCCTTTAATGATTGAATTGTGATGGCACCATGGGGAAAAACTTGAACCACTTGGAACGGGCCAGACCATCTAGATTTGAGCTTCCCTGGAAAGAGTTTCAGCCTAGAATTAAACAACAACACAAGCTGCCCCGGGCAGAACTGTCGTGGCAGCAATTTCTTGTCATGCCACTTCTTTGTCTTTTCCTTGTAAATCCTTGCATTGTCTTAGGCCATTGTCCGTATTTCATCGATCTCATTTAAATCTAACAGCCTTTTCTGGCCTGCCTTGTCCAAGTCCATGTTTACTGCCTTGATTGCCCAATATGCCTTGTGTTCTATCTCGACAGGCAGATGACAGGTTTTCCCATAAATCAAACGGTATGGAGACATGCCCAATGGAGTCTTGAAAGCTGTTCTGTATGCCCATAATGCATCATTCAGAAGCAAAGACCAATCTTTCCTAGTTGGTTTAACCATTTTTTCAAGTATGTTCTTCACTTCCCTATTGGATATCTCAGCCTGTCCATTGGTCTGTGGGTGGTATGCTGTCGCGATCCTGTGCTTGACACCATATTTTCTCAAGGCGGCAGCAATTACCCTGTTGTCAAAATGTCTCCCTTCATCACTGATAATCGCCCTAGGGATGCCAAATCTAGAAAAGATGTTTTTGTGCAAAAACTTTTGGACCGTTTTGGCATCATTCTTTTGAGTTGCGATTGCTTCTACCCACTTGGAGACATAATCCACTGCTAGGAGGATGTAAAGATTTCCACACGAAGATGGAAAAGGTCCCATAAAATCAATCCCCCAAACGTCGAAGATCTCGACTTCCAAAATATTTTGCAGTGGCATCTCGTTTCTCCCCGAGATGTTACCTGTCCGCTGGCACCTGTCACAGTTCTTGTAAAATTCCTGTGCGTCCTTATACAGTGTCGGCCAGTAGAACCCTGACTGCAGCACCTTGGCAGCAGTTTTATTGCCTCCTAAGTGTCCTCCATATTGTGAAGCATGACAGTGATGAAGAATGTCTTCTTGTTCTTCTTGTGGTACACACCTCCTTATAACCTGATCTGCGCACATTTTGAAAAGAAGAGGTTCGTCCCAATAATAATGCTTAACATCATTTTGGAACCTCTTCCTGGCTTGATAAGTAAGATCAGAAGGTAATATTCCGCTAACTATAAAATTAACGAAATCAGCATACCATGGAAGGTTAGAAGACTTACCTGCCGCCATGGCTGTCGCGACAGCTATTGCGGCAGCAAAGAGCTGCTCATCTGGGAAGGTCTCAAGTATGTGTGTCTCATCAATGGGTAGACTCTGTCCCATCTCCAACCTCGACAAGTGGTCTGCCACCTGATTTTCTGTCCCCTTTTTGTCTTTGATCTCAATGTCGAACTCTTGTAATAGCAAGATCCACCGTATCAATCTCGGCTTGGCATCCTTCTTTGCAAATGAGTACTTGAGGGCAGAATGGTCGGTGTGCACTATTACTTTCGTCCCAAGTATGTAAGAACGAAACTTGTCGATGGAGAATACCACAGCTAACAGCTCCTTTTCTGTGGTGGTATAATTCACTTGGGCATCATTCAATGTTTTGCTGGCATAATATATGACATGAAACAGCCTGTCCTTGCGCTGCCCAAGTGCTGCCCCGACAACATAGTCACTAGCATCACACATAATTTCAAACGGTTGTGTCCAGTCTGGTGGCTGTACTATGGGGGCTGTCACTAGCTTTTCCTTCAGAACCTTGAATGCTTCAGTACATTCTTCATTAAAGTCAAAGGGTCGGTTCTGCTCTAAGAGATGACATAGGGGTTTCGTGATTTTTGAGAAATTGGCAATGAATCTCCTATAAAAACCAGCATGCCCTAGAAAACTTCTAATGCCCTTGACTGTTGTTGGCGGTGGCAGCTTCTCTATGACTTCAATCTTTGCCCTGTCGACTTCTATACCACGGCAGCTAATCTTATGGCCTAGGACTATCCCTTCATCCACCATAAAGTGGCATTTTTCCCAATTTAAAACCAAGTTTGCTTTTTCGCATCTTTCGAGCACCTTTTGTAAATTGCCTAGACAACTCTCAAAATCGTCTCCAAAGACAGAAAAATCATCCATAAAAATTTCTAGGAAGTCCTCTACCATGTCCGAGAATATAGCCATCATGCACCTTTGGAAGGTGGCAGGTGCGTTACAGAGTCCAAACGGCATCCTCCTAAATGCGTATGTACCGTAGGGGCATGTGAAAGTCGTTTTCTCTTGATCCTCTGGTGCAATAGCAATTTGGTTGTAACCTGAGTAACCATCAAGAAAACAATAGTAAGGTTTACCCGCTAATCTGTCAAGCATTTGATCAATAAAGGGTAAAGGAAAGTGGTCCTTTCGGGTAGCTTTGTTAAGCTTCCGATAGTCCATACAAACCCTCCAACCGGTCACAGTCCTGGTTGGGATTAACTCGTTGTTTTCGTTGGTTATCACGGTCATGCCTCCTTTCTTGGGAACACATTGCACCGGGCTTACCCATTTGCTGTCGGAGATGGCGTAAATAATACCTGCATCTAACCATTTAATTATTTCTTCACGCACTACCTCCTTCATCGCAAGGTTTAACCGCCTTTGGGCATCAATAGTCGGCTTATGATCTTCCTCTAGGAGGATTTTGTGCATACAGATTGCCGGACTAATGCCCTGAATGTCTGCTATCGTCCATCCTATCGCCTTTTTATGCTGCCTCAGCATGTCGATCAGCTGTCGTTCCTGTTCCTGCGGCAGCTTAGCAGAGATGATTACGGGCAGTGTGTCATCACAACCAAGATAAGCATATTTAAGCTGCCCTGGCAGGGGCTTAAGTTCTAAGACAGGTGGTTCAACAGTAGAGGGCTTTTGGATTAAATGGTTATCCGAAGTGTAATTCAAGGGTTCGAATAACTTACCTGGACAATGGTCTAACCAGTTTACCTCCTCATGACCTTCAGTATCAGATATATTGGAGTCAGAGGAGTTACTGTCGTCGATGCTGTCGTCGTTGCTGTCGTCGTCACTGTCATGACAGGCTTGTAGGTGGCTGTCACAGCAGTGACCAAATTTTATATCATGGCAGCCTGACCTAATGCATGGTTGATCAAAGGTCACCTCTATGATGGCCTTGCATTCCTCATCCACATCGGCATGTTTCATTGCTTGGAGAACATTCAACTTAATTTCTTGATCGTTCACGCGCATGGTGAGTTCTCCTTTCTCCACATCAATCAATGATCTTCCCGTGGCTAAGAAGGGTCGCCCTAGGATGACTGGTGCGTTCTCATCTGCCTCACAATCTAAAATAAGAAAGTCAGCAGGAAAAATAAGTTTATCCACTCTTACCAAAATATCTTCAATTTTTCCCTCGGGGTGTACGTAAGAGCGGTCGGCTAGCTGTAGGGTAACTGTCGTGGGCCGCGCCTTGCCAATACCTAGTTTCTGAAAAACAGATTTGGGCATTAGATTAACACTAGCACCAAGATCACAAAGTGCCTTACCCACAAATTTATCGCCGATTACGCAAGGTATGAGGAAGCTCCCCGGATCCTTCTTTTTCTGGGGTGGCTGCCGATGAAGAATACTCATGCAACCTTCTTGCATCCTTACCGTTTCAAATTCCCCAAGTTTAGATTTTTTAGACATGACATCCTTGAGAAATTTAGCATAACCGGGCATCTCCCTAACAGCATCTAACAACGGAATGTTAATATGAACCTGTTTAAAAATATCATAAATTTTTTTGAGTTGAGATTCATGCTTAGCTTGCTGTATCCGTTGAGGGAAGGGTGGTGGGGGACGATAATCAGCAATGCGTCCTTCCCACTGCATGCGAATCTGAGGACGATAATCATCCTTTTTCTCCTCTGTCGCTTCTGCTGTCGTGACAGGCTCATCGGCAGCAGTCTGTTTGTCACCTGTCGGGGCAGCTTCCTCGGCAGGTTTGTTCAAAGCAGGGTCCTGTTCTGTTTCAGCTTCTTTTTCCGGCCCTGGTAACTTTTTCCCACTCCTGGTAGTAATCGCCTTACATTGCTCATGTGGGGGCGGTCTAGCATTTTCAGTATTGCTAGGGAAACCTCCATTCTGCCTCGGTTTAATATGCTGCGACACCTGACCCATTTGTGTCTCTAGAGATTTCAAGGTGGCCTCATGGTTTGTCATTCTCATCTTAGTTTCATCCATAAAATTTTCCGTCTTCTTGACAAACTGATTAATATTATCCATATACGTGCCAGTATGAGACATAAAGGTGGCCAGAGTCTGCTCCAATACACTACTCGTGGCAGGTGGTGGCTGCTGTTGTTGCTGAGGCGGCAGGTTCTGCGGCAGGTTCTGCGGCTGCAGCTGCTGTCGCGTCAACAATCTAGGACCCCCCTGATTCTGATTATATACTTGCGGATTTAGGGCATTGTTAGGATTACTCCAGGAAAATTTGGGATCCTTCCTCCAATTAGGGTTGTAGTTGTTGGAATTGTAGTTCGGCTTGTAATTTCCAACATATTTGCCCTCTTCTATATTTATAGGGCACTCTTCACTACTATGATTTCCTTCACAAGTAGCACAGATTTCCTCGACAGCAAATCCTCGTAAGTCCTCTTCACTCAATAAGTGTTTCATTGCTTTAGTAAGGAATGCTACCTGAGATTTCATAGTGTTGTCGGCCTCATAGTCTTTGACAGCAAGTACCCGTTTACTCCCTCTTCTAGCTGTCGGAAACTGCTCCTCATTCTTGGCTAGATTTTTCAGAACTTGCAATGCCTCGTCTGGATCTTTATCCAATAATAGTCCATTTGCTGCAGAATCAATGCGAATGCGAGTTTGTAAGTTAGCAGCATTATAGAATTTAGTTACCTGATTCCAGACGGGGAATCCGTGCATTGGGCAGTTCCGTAGAAGAGTAGTAAATCTGTCCCAGGCCTCGTGCATCGGCTCGTAATCTTCCTGTTGAAAAGTAGCAATTTCGTTACGTAATCGCTCAGATAAATGCGAAGGATTAAAACGAGATAAAAATTCACGAGTTAGATCTGCCCAAGTCATAATAGAACCCGGTGTAAGTTTATTCCACCAAGTTTTAGCTCTGTCCCTCAATGAATGGGGAAATAACCGAAGCCTCAGTATCTCCGGACTAACTCCTGGTAGCCTAAACGAACCACAGATCTCCTGGAACGTTTTGAGATGCTCCCTAGCATCTTCTGTCGCAGAACCACTAAACTGTCCGACGTTGTTGATCATACTAAACATGACAGGTTTAAGTTCGAAATTGTCAACATCAATATCCGGCAGCGTGGTTTCCAGCTCTACATGGTCATTCAGCATGTAGTCACGACACGACCGTCGTCCATCTGCCCTCGGCGGGTCGCCGACAGGCGGTATGTCTCCTCCAGCAGGCTGGTTACGGGCCATCTGCTCTAGCTGTTCTTCAAGGTATTCGTTCCTGTCTAAAAGGTGGCGAATCTGTTTCTTGAGATTGAATGATCGTTCGATTTCCGGATCTAACTTATACTCAGGATCTTCGCCTCTTTTCGATCTGCGCATAAACAAGAGAACCTCGTGAAAAGCAAGAGTTGAAAACAAAAAATAAAAATTAAAGAAAAACTAAAAACGAAAACAAAAATAAAAATAAAAGCAAAAAGTGCAATAAAAGAAAGATGTAGTTATGTTGCCAATCCCCAGCAACGACGCCAAAAACTTGTTGCGTGTAAAATAGTCTATCGCAATTGTAGTGCAAGTGTACACGACGCAAGTAGTAAAGTGATACGAAGTATCGGATATCGTCTCCACAGGGATTGGGCTAATGACTTCACCTTGATTTACTGCACGAAGTAAAAGAAATAGTTTAGAAGATTGTCACGAGAATAATATGATAAAAACGTAAATAAAAGGATTGGAATATCAAGATAGAGAGAATGGGCTGGTATTGAATTGTTCGGTAGTGCAGGTATTGAATTGCTTAGGATCTCCAGTTCTGTCGTCGCTCCCGTCGCCGACAGCACCTGTCGCGGCGTTTGTCCGTTAGTTGTCGCGGCAGCAGACACTAACTCCGTACTTCAAGCTTGGCAAGAATCCCAGATCTGCCTTGCCCTATCCCTAGGCACAAGTCTGTCGATGAACATGTCTTTGATGATACCCCCGGCGTGAATCGAAGGATGAACACCGATGTGTATGAATTCTTCCTTAGCCACTTAACCTCGCCTTATCCCTAAGCACGAGATGGTTCAACTATAAACTAGAGAACGCGCTTTTATCTCTTTCGTATACTTAACTCTCCCGATGCTAAGTAAATAGATAACCTCACAATGCTCTCCCGATGCTCTTGCAAGATATTAAAACTAAGATAAAAGAACTTGAAGTTTATTTTATTGAACTTGAAAAATCCTAAAACAAAGCAACCCTTGCAACTACCTTACAAAACAACCCGTGGCCCTGGGGGGAATTTAGAACATGTCGGTGACGGGTGGACGGCAGGGTTTTGGTTTCGATTATGGGGTATCCGTTATGCCTCTAGGTTAAATCTATGCCCTTATATAAGCTTTGGGCTCAAGTTATCTAAGGTAACAAGGATTACAACTTTAATTAAAAGTAAGATTCTAATAAAGACTAAATCTCTAAAGTCTCCTACTTTCCAGCTGCATCCCTATTTTGTGGGAATTCCTTTCCTTGAGCTTTGGCTTGACATATCTTTTGATCCGGGGCTTGGAAAATTATTTGGCTTCCACACGACAGACGAGCAGATTTTTCTCTATCTATCGAGGTCCACTTGACTTTTCCTCTTCATAAGTCTGCTGTCACCTTGCTGTCGCGACAGGTCCATGACAGGTTCGTCTTCTTCAGCTACTTGTCCAGTTCAGCTTTCCTGCTTATCTGCCCTGCGCCTGCCTTCATCGTCAACCATGGCAGCTACCTGCAAAATACACTATCTTTTAGTAGAATCCGTGCCTTTTATATAATTGTGATGTTTTATTGAAAACTAACCTAAATGCAATGCAATGATGCTTGAATGCAGCAGAAATATGGGTTAAAAAGGGTGTAAATAATAGAACTTTTACACACTCAACAGGCATATTTACAAAACCTTTAGACAAAGAGCGTTTTTGGTCCCTTAGGAGAGAGTTAGGTCTAGCTAACCTATCTTGACCTTTTAGGACCTCTTTTGTGCTTAAAATTGCTCGATCTTGTGAAATGTCATGTTTATGTGTTTTTACTCCTAATTTCATCCATGCCTATAGCTAGGGGGAGTATGTTTATGTTTGCATATGTTTTTCCTGCTCATTCATGTCATTCATGCAAGTTAGGCCTTAAAAAAATTCATTTTTCTGCACTGTTAGAGCCTCATCTGCACTTCTAGGCCAGGTGTATCGAAACGGGTCAACCTGTTTCGATACGGATGCTTTAATTTCATATCTGAGAGAAGGGCGTTTCGAAACGCCTTAATAGGGTTTCTAAACATTTTGGCTACTGCCAAGGGGTGTATCGAAACAAGTTTCGATACGAGTCAACGGGGCTTCGATACGGTCAACCCCGTATCGAAACGGTCAGCTGAAGTCCAAAAGACGGTCAAACCTTCATGCCCGCGTTTCGAAACGGTCAAGCCCGTTCCGAAATAGATTTGTGGACTGCTTTAAGAAGGGCTTTTAATGATAAAGTTCAACTTTAATTAAAACTCTCCAAAACCCTAAAAACCCTAGCCCGAATTTTTCCTATAAAAACCCTCTAAACCTCTTTGTTTTTCACCAAATATTGAGGGGGTTTTCTCTAAAACACAAGTCTCAGCAAGATTCAACAATATTGTGCAAGGATTTTCATTCATTCATCCAAAATCCCAAATTAAGTTATTTTTCCTCTTTTTCTTTTTCCTTCAATTTATATTCGAATCTTAGGTTAGAAAATTTTATTTTTGTATAGTTTATATGTTTTTATGCTTGCGTTTTCATATCTTGTAAAAAAATTTCAAAATCTTCAATTTTCTGATTCGAATATAAAAATTTTCACTCGTATTTTCTTTTACTGTTTTTCTTTTATTTATTTTTTTATTTTGTTTTAATTTTAAAAAATCTTGTTTTTTTTAAACCTAAGTGGGATTTACCATTGGATTGAATTAAGAAATCTATGCATACACTTAATTCTTTTTCAAACTTGCTTGCTTATATTTTTTGGATGTCTACGGAGAATGTTAACAAAAAGCGTAAGTCCGTTCAATCCGGTGACTCGAGTATGCGTCCAAATCTCGCCCAGCTCTTTCAAGAATCTCTTCGAACTGCAGAGTTGGGAGAACGTTTCAAATATGTCAAGGAGTACGAAGTTTGTCGTGAGCGTGTGATTGATCTCAACTTCCTTAACTCCGAGCGATTTCTTTTCTGTTACCTCGAGCGTTTGAGAGAATGGGATTTTCTTGTCTTGTTGAGCATCCCAGACATTTGCTACATACACATGGTACTTCTCTTTTACTCTTATGCTCACCTTATCAATGATGAAGCAAATTCCGAAGTTGTTGGGATTGAATCTTATATTTTGGGGGAAAAGTTTGTTGTTAATGTCCCTCTCTTGGAGTCTACATTTTCTCTTAAGGATGTAGGAATTGAGAATGAGAGTCACTTTGGTTCTCACACCGGTCAAGTGCGTACTTTGGATGCGCACGATCGTTCCTCCATTTGATGGTCTCATGGTTCCTTCGCCCCTCCGGAGGTAAATATTCTCACATCCGTCAAGTTGACTATTTTTGGCTTGAGTGTTTCCGTCGTGGTGAGCGTCCTAATCTTGCTAAAATCATATTTGCCGAGATGGTTAACAATGTTAAGCTTCGTGACACCGATGCCTTGAAATCTTTCACTTATGGAACGGTTTTAAGTCACATCCTTAGCAATCTTGGTCTCGATTGCACCTACGACTCTTCGGAACCCCGCAAGTCAAAAATTGGTGAGTCCTCTCTCCGTAAGTCGGGTTTTCGCTATGTGAACAATGCTTGGGAACGTGTTGATAGGGAAGCACTCCTCCTCCTCCCTTTGAACCTCAACCACAAGCTCAAGTTGCGAACAATGAAGCTCTCACGGCTTTGTTTACCGAGCGGTTCAACGCCATGGATACTAACATGGCTTCGGGCTTTGATGCTATTAATACATGTTTGCAAAATGTAGATGATCGACTCCAATCCCTTGAAAATTCACACTCGGCCATGGACATGTCCTTCTCTACCTTCTATGGCCAATGGATGAAGTTTCGCCGTTCTCAAGTCAAGAGCGATGATGAGACTTCGGATGATGATGGTGACGACGAGGCCTTGGATATTCATGACATATCATATTATCTATGCATTTTAGGATTAAGTTTGCATCTTTATTTCCATTATGTTTTATGAACCTATGCTTTTAGTTTTATTTGGGATTATGCTTTGAACTTATTGTTGATTTATGTTTTGGATATTTTAATTTTATAAATTTAATATTATTGTTGCTTATTGCTTAATGCTTATTGGTACTAACCATATATCTTCTCTATGAGCCTTGTTTATTATTTTTGATCTAACAAAAAGGGGAGAAGAAATTTAAGAGTCAAAAAATTCTTTTTAAATGTTTAAAGTGTTTTTAAGTTTTAAACCTTGAATTTCAAAGTTAAATCTTTTTAAAACTTTAAAAACCAATCTTAAATTGAGGGGGAGTTAGAATGTATTCAAAAATTTCAAAACTCTTAAAAATTCTAACTTTTGTTTTGTTATATCAAAAAGGGGGAGATTGTGAAACCGATATTTTAATTTTGATATAACTAAAGAACCTAATGACTAAATTGAAAATGTGAAAACGAATTTTTAAGTCCTCAAGCATCCCTATATGATTTAAAGAATATGCCTAAGTTAACCAAATATTTTCTAAGTGTTCTTAAAGCCAAAACAGTGATTTTCGAGTCATTGTTTCGAAACGGCCTAAGGCGTTTCGAAACGGTTTTGAAACTGTCAACCCATGTTTCGAAACGAGTATCGAAACGTTTTCAACACGGCCAACCCATGTTTGGAATCAAGTATCGAAACGACTTTAGAACATAGAGAACCCGTATCGAAACGACATCAAGTGTTTCGAAACGGTTCTTCAATTGATTTGAAAAATATGACCGTTGCAAGTTTTTAACCGATTTTTAAGAAACTGTTAAGGCGTTTCAAAACGATTTCAATCCGTTTCGAAACGACTCTTGACAGTGACAAAATTGTTTTGAAACGGGTAAGACCGTTTCGATACAGGCTCTTAAATGCACCCCAACGGCTCTTTCTATTTTGGTCTGTTTTGAAACAAGGTCGGGCGTTTCGAAACGGGTGGTTGCAGACTGCATTTATGGAGGTGAGATAACACTCCCAACGGCTCTATTGATGAATGCAACAACCACAACGGCTAGAAATCAATGAGAATGTATAAAAGGACCTCTAAAAGCTCCAGCAACAACTATTGATCCAAAAGCAAACATTCAAACATCAAATCCAAGCATTTGTGCCTAAATCCCAATATTGTCTAGAAACTGCAATTGTATTTTTCATTCTTATCATTTCAATTGGGTTGAGTGCTTGTAATTGGGCTACAATTTGTATTGAGAGATACTTTCTTAGCCATCAAAATCTTTGTTCTCTTTGTGTGAGGATTGTGTTAAATTTTGGGTAGAAAATTTAACCGAAAATTGTAAGGGTTACCTCCTTAGCCTAGAAAAGGGGAAGAGCAATTAGTGGAATTGTTGCAAATCCTTAGTGAAGCTAAGGTAGTGGATGTAGAGTTCATTTGGAACTTGAACCACTCTAAAATTCCTTGTCTATCTTTTTAATTTGCAATTTCCACCACCTAAACCTTTAAAAATCTAATTCACCCCCTCTTGGTTCATTTTGATCATTCGATCGACTCAACAAATAAGTTATATTTAATATCAACGCTAATTATTAGAGTGACGAAAAAATCTAATTAAATTAAATATTTTATTAAAACGATTTAAAATATCACCCACAAATTAACCCAATTCTAAAACTCGATAGAAAAAGAAAGAAAGGTTGGGCAAAAGCTTTGATTATCTCAATATTGTTTTATTGTCAAATTACGTTATTAGACCATGGACTATGCATGAGGTAAGGATTTAGTTCATGTACTTTTATTTGGTCAAATTTAGTCATTATATTTTTTATTTTGAAATTTCAGTTATGATTCGAAAAATACAAATAACATGATCAAATTGCAAGGTTTAAAATTATCAAATTGATGAACATAAACTAATTATATAACTGCGCATAATACGTGACCAATAACAAAATTTTGAATAGAGTTTAGGGATAAGACTGACATTATAAAGATATGGATAAGTATAGAGATTAAATATATGATTTAGAATAATTTGACATTGTCTTATTCACGTGTAACTTGGAGTGAGTCCACCAAGATTAGTTAGGGCTAGGTATGGGGCGCGGCTAAAAGACGTTATGTTTTGAAATTTGTCCAATAACTTAAAATATTAGACTTTATGATAATATTTTAGGTTGGCTTTTTCGTGTTTTTTTACAAGTTTTGATACTTATTTCTTAAGTATTGATACCTAATTTTTTATAACATTTTAAGCTTTTGAACAAGTATCGATACCTACAAAATAAATTTCTATACTTGTCAAAAAACACGAAAAACCCAACCTAAAATGTTATCAAAAAAATCTAACATTTTATGTTTTTAGACAAATATCAAAACTTATCATTTTTAACCGTACCCTAAACCTGTTGTACGTTAGACTCGTCCTTGGGTCGTCACTCATTTATATATCAGCATCAACTCTATCTAACATGGATTCCATTTATGGTCCGCGTTACTCATGTTTTTTTAAAGTTGATTTAGTTTAATCTAATCATAAATAAATTATAAAAAATAAGGATTAAAAAAGAGAGATTATATGTTAATGTAAGCTTTGGAATATTCTCCCAAAAATTGATAATTTTGTTTAAATAAAAAATTTAACAATATATGTTAAAATCTTGTAATTTCACGTATCAAACTTCACCTACTGGCTATTCGCTACTAAAAATAGGATGTGATAAGTCATAATGATAAATCGTTTGGTAATCAACTATAAATAAAAAATTATTATTTTGGCGGTCCAACTCACCCCAGAGATACTATGTCCTACTCTTATAGTATTTTATAGTAAGAAAGTCCATATTTCATCGTCAAATTTGGACCCACAGTCATGACTTTTTGTCTCTATTCAGGGATCAATTATTATACCGACCCGGTTCAATATATCATCTGTGGTTATAACTAATAAAATTTATCTATTTAATATTTTTTTAAATGAGTTTTCATCTCTTACCTACTTGTAAAAAAATGTGAGTAGTTATTTAAAAGTTAAACTGAAATAAATAAATTTTATTAGTTGTGACCACGAATAATATGGTGAGCAGAGTCCGTCTAATAATTTCTCGCAGAGAAAGAAACTTCATTAATACATATTAGAATACTTTATTTTTATTATCGAAAAATACAACAATACATAAGTTCAAAATATGATACAACAAAAATATAAAATTTCAGTATAACTAAAATTATAATAATCTATACATAACGTACAAACACAGGGGCGTTAGTGGGTAAGGCAAAGGCCTTGCACCCCTATTAGAAAAAAAAACTATTTATGTCAATTTAAAATTTGTAAAATTATAATGTTAAAAAAATATAAAATAGTAGGGAAAATAATTTGATGCACAAGCTTGTGTAAACTAAAGTTTACACAAGCCCTTTAATATTAAAGTTTATGGTTTTAGGTTAGAGTTTAAGGGTTTAGTATGTAGGGTATATAATTTAAAGTTTATGGTTAGAATTTAGAGTTTAGGATTTAGGGCTTAAGGTTTAGGTGGCTAGAGTTTGTAATTTAGATTTTAAATTTTATAAAAAGATTGTGTAAAAAAAATTACATAGCTTGTGCATCAAAATAAAACCCAAATAGTAATTCACTAGTGAAATTATATTTTGGCAGCTAAAAATGATAAGACATCAGTTAAGACCCTATAAGAAAAAGTTAGGGTAAACTACTGCAGGGGTCACTCTCGTTTAGCGTTTGTACAGAGTTAGTCACCACTTTTGAAAAGTGCCAATTAGTAGTCCTCTACGTTTTCGATGTGTAAATACTTGGTCACTCCGACGTTATATTACGTTAGTCCCCTAACAGATTGCTGATGTGGCGGAATTAAAATAAGGATAAATTACTGCAATAGCCATTAAAATTTATCTCATGTACATTTTTTCTCCTCAATTTAAAAAACTAAACATTATAGTCACTAATAAAAATGTTTCTTTATAATTTCACCCTTAAATTTTTAAAAAATCATTTTTCAATCCTAAAACTTTACAATCAATTAACACAATAATATTATAAATGCTTAGATGAAAAATAGGTGCCCAAAGTATACCCTTTGAAACTTAGGTGCCCAAATTGCTCCTATTTAATAACTCAAACTTAAAAATTTAGTCCACTAACTACTAAAAAATTCGAGTTATTGGAATTTCTATTTTATAATTCAAACTTTATTTTGAAATTTTGAGTCGAGTTTATGAAATTATGAGTCGAGTATTTTCACATCAAACCAAAAAATTTAATTTTTTCGAGTCAAGTCGAGTTATTGGAATTTCTATTTTTGAGTCGAGTTTATGAAATTATGAGTCGAGTATTTTCACATCAAACCTAAAAATTTAATTTTTTCGAATCAAGTCGAGTGTTGCACTTCCCTACATATAATTTTTAATTTTAATCCCTGTTTGTCCCAAGAAAAACTTCGGACTCTACTGTTGCTTGTTCACCTTCCCGATCGACCATCGTCGATCTCCGTCACCGTCGGGCGGTGGTGGTCACCGCCTACATCGCTAGAGGCGCCACGTCGTCGCGATCTCATCCATGGCCACCACGCGCGTCGTCGGGCCGCCTTCCGCTAGCAAATCTTGATTGAAGCTCTGGCAAGAAACCAATCGACGCCACTGTTTCTCGCATTTTCCGGCATCGGTTGCCGTCCATTCGCGAGACGGACACCAGATCCGGGCTCCTGACGTGGCGACGAGCAAAACCCCTAAGGTTCCGAATCCAACCGACGTCGGCGGAGCCTCTATCGGAGCTACGTAAGTTCCGACGACCTTTTATTTTTTCGCACGGATTAAAATTAAAAATTATATGTAGGGAAGTGCAACACTCGACTTGATTCGAAAAAATTAAATTTTTAGGTTTGATGTGAAAATACTCGACTCAAAAATTCAAAATAAAGTTTGAATTATAAAATAGAAATTCCAATAACTCGACTTGACTCGAAAAAATTAAATTTTTTGGTTTGATGTGAAAATACTCGACTCGTAATTTCATAAACTCGACTCAAAAATTCAAAATAAAGTTTGAATTATAAAGTAGAAATTCCAATAACTCGAATTTTTTAGTAGTTAGTGGACTAAATTTTTAAGTTTGAGTTATTAAATAAGAGCAATTTGGGCACCTAAGTTTCAAAGGGTATACTTTGGGCACCTATTTTTCATCTAAGCATTTATAATATTATTGTACTAATTTATTATAAAGTTTTAGGATTGAAAAATGAATTTTTAAAAATTTAAGGGTGAAATTATAAAGAAACATTTTTATTAGTGACTATAATGTTTACTTTTTTAAATTGGGGAGAAAAAATGTACATGAGATAAATTTTAATGGCTATTGCAGTAATTTATCATTATTTTAATTCCGCCACATCAGCAATCCGTTAGGGGACTAACGAAGTATAACGTCGGAGTGACCAAGTATTTACACATCGAAAATGTAGAGGACTACTAATTGACACTTTTCAAAAGTGGTGACTAACTCTGTACAAACGCTAAACGAGAGTGACCCCTACAGTAGTTTACCCAAAAAGTTAATACAACAATAAAATTATATTTTAAATAAAAATTATAATTTAATTTTTGTACCTCTAGAAAATCAATGACTCCATCTCCGATACAAAATATAAATCGATAAACTATATTATACATATAATAATAATAATAATAATAATAATAATAATAATAATAATAATAATAATAATAATAATGAGCATGCGATGATGGCCTGGTGGTCAGAGCACGCTCACCTGCTCCACTCCCTTCCCCTTAGGTCCCGGGTTCAAGACCCCTCAGGAGCTTTGCCTTCACCTAGATTTCCCCACTCCCCCTCTAGGTAGAAGTAGAATAGGATTTTCAAAAAAAAAAAAATAATAATAATAATAATAAGTTTGGTGCAACTTTTGAATTGATAAAATTAGTATGTATTGTTCATAATACAACTAGATTAATATTACAATGATAGTTTTATGATTAAATTTTGAATATTAGAAATTAGTTTATTAAAATTTGAATTTACACTTTGTATACATATTAAATGCACTTCCATTTACACTTTAGTTTTGTATCAATTATTAAATATAAAAATAAAAATATATATAATTTTATTATTGTTTTTATATAGAGTTTAACTATGAGTTGAAGTTTTTTTATTACCGTAATATTTTACAATAATAAAAATATCTCGACTATGTTTTCAATAAAATCATTTGCCTTCGTTGCTTTTGGAAATTGGAGAAAGTTTGTATTGATCTAGGAGTGAGTATTTGATCGAGTCGAGTTAAGTAAAATAAAATTTAAGTTAGTCGAATGTACGAGTCTTATTTTATGACTCAAACTTTATTTGAAAATTTTCTAATTAGAGTCGAATTTATGAAATGAAAGTTGAGTCGAGTCGTCGAGTTTCTATAAAAATTTAATTACAATGATTTATAATGTCATAATACAAATTGATTTTAATTTAAACAATTTTCTCTAATCATATAGATATACATATAATTAATAGACAATTCATCTGCCTTTTTTGTGCCACATCACTAAAAAATCAAATCATAAGCCTTAATTCTAAATTTTAAATCATAAACCCTAAACTATATATCATACACTCAACACTCTAAATCATAAACCTAAATTCTAACCTTAAACGATATTTCTAATTATTAAACTTAATTTTTTAATAATAATTAGTATCAATAAGAAATCAAATTATATTAATGAGTCTTTCCTTCTTTTTTATTAAAGCATTTTTATGATATTATTTTATGTATAAAAGTTGAAAAGAGAAAAAAAAATTAGTTCTCATATAAAAAAAACGATTGAAAGTAAAAACACAAAAAATTCGAAGACATTCTCTCTTTTTTAGTTTATCGAATATTGTTGAGAAACTAAAAAGAGTTTCACACTCGAATATCGACTTCGTCTCTAACTCAGTCATGACATGTTCTTTTATATGTCTTCTCAGTCCTCACGAGTTTTTTTTTTCTTCTGAATTTATATGTTTATAAATTCTAATATCATCATTAGATTTTACCTATATTTTAAAAAAATAAGGTAAAAATTTTGGTGAGCTTAACGAGCAATGAGTCGAGTCGAGCAACACAATTTTTTAACGAGCACGAGTCAAGCAAAATTTTAGCGAGCTTAACCAGCAACGAGTTGAGTCGAACAACAAAATTTTTTAATGAGCACAAATTGAGCATTACTCAACTCGCGACCGACTCGCTCGATAAGCACCCCTAGTTGGACAGAATACGATGTGGCATCGGCAAATACGGTGTTGATCAAATGTAGGATGCTTTATTAAAGCATGAGCCGAGCTTGGGTTTTTTTCATTAAATATAGAAGAATCACATTTTTTTATGCCGAGATTTAAACTCATACAAAGTGAGACAAAATTATAAAACCAATATTTGATTTTGATATAACAAATAATCTAAGGATTAAATTACAAAGTAAATAATTTTTAAGTACTCAAAATACGCACATTTGACAAGTAAAATTTATACTTAAAATGTTTTGAAGTCAAAACTTAAACCCCATAAATTTTTCTAAGTGTTTCAAAGCCAAAATACTCAAAATTGCCTAGACGTTTCGAAACACCCCCAAAGTGTTTCGATACATTTTGCCACTGGAAACGTCAGTTTCGATACAGACTAATCTATTTCGAGACAAAGGTTTCGAAACAAGCAAGCCCGTTTCGATACAACCTTCATCTGGGCTTTTGTTTTTTAAGTGTCGTTTCGAAACTGCTCATACCCGTTTCGATACAAGGGTTAAGTATTTTCAAAATCGAGCATTAAATGAACTAGTTGTTACTTGTCAGAATAGAACTTTTGAAAAATTGGTTGTGTTTCGATACACCCCTTTGCTGTTTCAAAACATCAATTTACAGTTTCAAAACGTTTCGATACAGCCTATAGCCGTTTCGATACAACCCCTTTTTACACTTAAAGGCATTTTACAGTTTCAAACTGTTTCGGTACGGCCTATAGTTGTTTCGATACAGGTCCCATTTTTTACACACATCGGCTCTTTCTTTTTTTGGTGTCCATTTCGGTACAGGGCCTCGTGTTCTGATACGGGTAGTTGTAGAACAACATTTATGGAGGGAAGAGAGAGCCCCAACGGCTCTATTGATGATCTCAACCACTCAAATGGCTAAAAATCAATGAGAATGTATAAAAGCAAGCCTCAAAAGCACCAACAACAACTATTGAACCTCAAAGCAACATCCAAGCAATCCAATCCAAACCCTAAGCACTTATTGTTAAATTCTTGTACCCAACTCTTAGAGTTCTTAGTGTAAATAAAATTTGTGAGTTTGGGGAGTGTTTGTAATCCATTTGGGCTATATTTATCTTGTGAGAGATCAATTGTAATATACAACATATTCTTTGTAAAGTGAGAGTCTTGTGGTTCAATCTTTAGTTAAAAGATTGAACATTTGTAAATGTTGCCTCCAGAGCCTAAAAAGGGGAAGAACAAATTAGTGGAGAGTTTGTTGAAAATTTTTAGTGGGAGCTAAGGTAGTAGATGTAGAGCTTGTTTAGAAGCTTGAACCACTATAATTGCATTGTCTATCATTTTTAAATTGTTCCTTTTGCTCCCTTCATTTTTAAAGTTCCAATTCACCCTTATCTTGGCCATATCGGTTAATTAGACCCACTCAACAATTGGTATCAGAGTTTACCTCTTTGAAGGCTTCACAACCACAAGAGGAGATCCTAGAAGAGTTTTGATCAATTTCCAAGTCAAGCCATGGCATCTACCTCCGAGTCAAGCATGTACGAGTCACAATCTATCACCAAATCACCCTTCTTCAATGAGGATAACTATCCTCATTGGAAGAATCGAATGCACCTTTTGGTCATATCAAACAATTACACCATATGGGATGTGGTAGAAGATAAACCAATCATTCAAATGAAGAGAGATGAAGAAGGAAGGCTTGTTCTAAAGAAGAAGGTAGAGATGAGTGAAGAGGATAGGAAGAGATTGCAAATGAATGAGAAAGCCTTACACGTGCTATTTTTCTCACTCAGACCGGACATCTACTCCAAAGTGTCCTCAATAATAAGTGCCAAAGAAGTGTGGGACACTCTTGAGACCACTTACGAAGGAACAAGCGATGTAAAGGAGACGAAGATCGGGATCCTCAATCTTAGTTACAAGAACTTCAAGATGGAGGCCGATGAGATCGTAACAAAGATGTTTGATCACTTATCCGTCATTGTGAATGGTTTAAAGGGCTTCAGAAAGATCATCCCCGAAGACAAGCTACTCCGGAAGCTACTCTATTCACTTCCTGAATCATGGGATGGGAAGAGAACCGCAATCATCGATGCAAAGAATTTGAAGACCTTGAAGCTCGATGAGTTGGTAGGACCCCTCCTTACTCATGAGATCATGAAACAAGGGAGATAAGAAGAGAAGAGAAAAGAATAGAGAAGAGTAGTCAAACAAGAGGTAGAAAAGAAGAAACAATGAGTTGCTCTCAAAGCCTCTCTACCACAAGATGAGAGCACTTCTAGAGGGGAAGACGAGTTTGAAAAATTGGCTATAATAGCAAAAATATTCTCAAGGTTTATAAAGTCCAACCATGGTAGAAAGTTTTCAAGAAGAAAAGACTTCAAGAACAAGAACAAAGAAGAAGAGAAAGACCAACTCATTTGCTATGAGTGCAAGAAGCCGTGTCACATTCGCATTGATTGCCCACAGCTAAAGAAGAAGAGCTTTAATAAGAAGAAGAAGCTCAAGACTCAAGTAGAAACTTGGAGTGATAAGTAGTCATCATCTGAGAATGAGGAGCATGAAGTGGTCGATCTTTGCCTCATGGCCCTTGAGGAGAAATCTATGGTAAACTCTAACTTATCATCTCTTACTTGTGATGAACTTTATGATGCCTATGATGAGTTGCAAGAAGTTTACGATGAATTGGTTGAAAAATATAAAGAGTCTATTTTGAAAAACAAGAAAATATTTCTGATTTAAAATTTCAAAATGAGTCTCTTTCAAAAACCAATTTCGAATTGGAAAAGATGGTTTTATACTTGACAAATCTTTCAAATGAGCTTAAAAAGAAAAATCTTGATGTTGAAAAACTTCTTTCCGATTTCCAAGATTATCACACTAAGGAAGTGGATAATCTTAAAACTTCTCTTGCTATTGGGAAAAATGGTTTTGACAAGGGTAGTTCTTCAAAAACCCAATATGTAAAGAGAAAATTTTAACTACAAACAAAGTGGCTCTCAAAGGCATTATAGAGCTAAGAGGATTAGAAGTGTATGGGTTCCTAAGGAACTTGTAGCTTCTAATAATATTGTTGTTATTTCATCTTGCATTCCTAATGGAACCAAGTTTTTGGGAGCTAACACTTATGGACTCAAAATGGTTTAGGTACCAAAATCAAAGAACTAACATTTGTTTGTAGGGGGAGCATTGCTACAAGGCCAAAGCTTCAAGTCAAAACACATGATACCTTGATAGTGGATACTCAAGACATATGACTGGAGACAATAGTAGATTCATAGAGCTCAAGCCAAAGCATGGTGGAGTGGTAACTTTTAGTGACAACTCCAAAGGCCATATTGAGGGTATTTGCTCTATTGGTAATCACTCATCCATTCTTATTGAAAATGTATTTCTTGTCAATGGTCTTAAACATAATTTATTGAGCATTAGTCTACTTTATGACAAAGGTTTGATGTTCATTTTGATAAAAATGGGTGTAAAATTGTGAACATTAAAACATATAAAATAATGCTTATTTGTCATCGCATAGGAAACATTTATATGGTGCATTTAGATGACATATATTCATCCCATGCATGTTTAGTTGCACATGATGAGAATGATCCATGATTGTGGCATAGGAAACTAGGGCATGCTAGCATACGTGTTTTAGAAAAGTTGGTTTCCCAAATCTAGTTAGAGGTTTACCCAAACTAAAATTTTCATTAGATAAAATTTGTGATGCTTGTACTAAGGGTAAACAAAAGAGAACCTCATTTAAACCCATTAATGATGTTTCAACTAGTAGGGTGTTACAATTAATCTACATGGATTTATTTGGGCCTATTAGAACTATGAGATTGGGTGGTAAGTCATGTGCATTTGTATTGGTAGATGACTTTTCTAGATACACTTGGGTTCTATTCTTAAGTACTAAGGATGAGGCTTTAGAAAATTTTATCACATTTACAAAACTTACCCAAAATGATCTTGATCTTAAAATCTCACATATTAGAAGTGATCATGGAACCGAGTTTCAAAATATGGGTTTTGAAGATTTTTGTAATGAAAATGGTATTATCCATAATTTTTTGACTCCTCACACTCCTCAACAAAATGGGGTAGTTGAGAGGAAAAATAGAACTTTAGAAGAGATGTCTAGGACCATGCTTTGTGAAAACAATTTACCTAAGTATTTTTTGGCGGAAGCCACTAATATGGCTTGTTATATTATAAATAGAGTAATGATTAGACCTATTTTAAAGAAAACACCTTATGAGATTTTGAAATCCAAAAAGCCTAACATTAGCTATTTCCACCCTTTTGGTTGTAAATGTTTTGTTTTATACAATGAAAAAGACAACTTAGTTAAATTTGATGCTAAAAGTGATGAAGCAATATTTTTGGGTTATTCCCTCAATTCTAAAGCCTACCGGTATTTAATAAAAGAACTTTGGTTGTTGAAGAGTCTATACATGTTGCTTTCGATGATAACCTCCTCCCGAGGAAGAAATCTTGAGATGATGATGATGTAGGGATCATTGAAGCCATTGATGGAGGACAAACATAAAAGGTTGATGAGATTTCAACTAAAGAAGAGGAAGCACAAGATCCACCTCTTGAAGCCTTGAAGGACTTGGCTCTTTAGGAAAAAGAGGTGACATACCGAAGGGAGTTCAATTATGTCAAAGGTGGTGAAATCTTGGGTGATCCATCCAAGGGGGTAACTACTAGATCCTCTCTCAAACTTATGAATCATGTTGCATTCATCTCATGCATAGAGCCTAAAAATATCAAAGAAGCATTAAAAGATGATTTTTGGATATTGGCTATGCAAGAGGAACTTAATCAATTTTAGAGAAGTAGAGTATAAACATTAGTTGCTAGGCCTAGTAATCAATCTACTATAGGAACGAATTGGGTACTTAGAAACAAACTAGATGAGAATGGTAACATAGTGAGGAACAAGACTAGGCTTGTTGCTTAAGGTTACACTCAAAAAAGAAGGAATTGACTTTGATGAAACATATGCAACCGTAGCTAGAATGAAAACTATTAGGATGCTTCTTGCATTTGCATGCTATCATGATTTCAAGCCTTTTCAAATGGATATGGAAAGTGCTTTTCTAAACGGTTTTATAAATGAAGAAGTGTATGTTGAACAACCACCGGGTTTTGAAGATCCACAATTTCCACATCATGTTTTCAAACTAACTAAAGCTCTTTATGGTTTAAAATAAGCTCCTAGAGCTTCGTATGAAAGGCTTTCAAACTTTTTTATTCAAAAGGGTTTTAAAAAAAGGCAAGGTGGATACTACATTTTTCATTAAAAGATATGACTGTAACACCCAGGTTTAGGGGTCGGATGTTAAGTGTGTGAATCGGGTTCGAGTCGTGGGATTGTTTTACATTAAAATGGGCTTTGGTTTTAATTTAAAAGGGCTTGAGATCTCATTAAGGAAAAATGAGTAATTTTCTAAATGGGAAAAACAAAACAACTAAAAAGGGGCTTTTACTAGTCATCTTCTTCCTCCCCTTTTCAAACTAAAAGCACGACATCTAAAACCTCCCCAACCCCAAATCACTGTCCCATTCATTTCTTCATCGAATCCAAGTGTTTTCAATGAGGTTAACACATTTTTGACTTCTCCTCATCTTTCTTAACATTTCTATAGTTTTAGTTTTTCATAAACCTCATTTTTTGGATATTTCAAGTTTTCAAGTTTTAAGAAAAATGAGGAAGGTTTGATGGGTTTTTATGTGGGTTTTGATTTGTAAAGTTAATATATGTTTTAATCTTTCTCTTAAACGTATTATACTTTAAAATGGTAAGGTTTTGTTGAAAATCTCGAAATGAGTTTTTGTGGGTGTTTTGAAGGGTAGAAAACTTGGGTTTTTGAGGTAGTTTGGTGTAGGAGAGTTGGGATGATGTTATGGTGATGCTTGAGGGTTGTTTTGAATGTGTCTAATGATGATTTGAGTGTTGAAATTGATAGATTTCTGTTGGGTTGTGTGTGAGTCCGAAAATGAGGATTTTGGGTTAGTTCATAGCTTGGAAATGTAGAGAATGGTCTTGTGGTTGTAATCTGATTTGTGGTAGTGGTTTTGTGGATGATTTGTTGAGTAATATGTTGTTTTTGATTTATTAGAATCAAGGGAAATCGTTGGAGAAGCTTCGGGCTCGATTTCAGGAAATTTTGAGGCTTGATCGGCTTTCTCGGTTTGCTTTAAGGGTGTTCGGTGAGTGATTTGTTTAAAATGGTTTTAAATTGGTTCAAGTGTGTGGTTGAGGTGTTCGATTGTGCTTGGTAGGCCAATCTAAGGTGAGGATTAAGTTGGTAGCTTAATCTCTTGTTTAACTTTATGAGTTCTTGCATAATGTGCATAAATGTGGACTTGTGTAATATGCGTTCATTATGCATGTTGATATATATATTGATGTTGTATAATGGTGATGATATGTTGTGTTGCATGATTGTGAAATCATGGTGAGACTTGTTTAGTATGTTGGCACTAGTAATAATTACCGGGTATAAATGATCGATCATTAGGATGAGTGTGCACACGGTAAGAGTCAAATTCGCGCGTGGCCTTGGTGATGTGTAGTCACCAAGGAGGAGTACGGTGAGGTAACATTCCACCGGAAAGTGTTTGTATGTGATGATGAGTGAAATCCCATCCATGAGAGAAACAATGATGTGTGAAATCCCACCGGAAGGTAATATGGTTGTTTGAGTACGTTGGGGCGAAAATCCCAACAGAAGTTATCTGCATATTCGAGTAACTATATAGTTACCGATATACTTAGTTCATGTGTGGTTGATATGTAAGATGATTTGTTACACCCTTGTTTAGCATAACATGAGGTAAGATGCCATGTTCATGCATTCTTGTAACGTTTGGCTATGTTGCTATGTTAGTGTAAATGTATGCCTTGTGAATGTCTTGTGGAAACCATGCTTTGAACCCTGCATTGTCGTTGTTTTGTTTTTGAGCTCCCTCACTAAGCTTCTAGCTTATGCTCTCGTTTTCGACAATGCAGATCATTAGTGTGGAAGTTAGCATGGAGCAAGGAAGGGTCATCTAAGTGCGTGTGTGGTTGCTCAAGTATGGTTTTATTGAATAATGTAATAGTTAGCAGTGGGGATGCTACGTGTTGTAGGAGCATGTGTTAGACTCCTTTGTGTTTGGCTTACATGTTGTTAAGTGCCTATGCTTTTGTGTTGATGAATTGTAAACCATGTTTTATGGATGCTTTTGTTTTGTGTTGAAGGCATGTAACCTTGTTTATGCTATGCTTATGTGGATGCATGTTTTCTATGAATGAAATGGTCTTGTTATGCATGCTTGTTTGTTTAAATTGCTCTGTATGCTTATCTATGGTTGCCTAGTGATGTATGATAGTTGGTATGTTGCAAGTCGAGTCGTTAAATGCCTTTAGAGTTGAGTTCTTGTGTTTTTAGCAGCCAAAATAAGGTTTGCAATGCAGGGCGTATTGATACGCGTAAGGGCCGTATCGATATGGTCATATGTTGTGAACCTTGTTTTAGGCTTTGCGTATCGGTACACGGGGGTGTATCGATACGCCAAAAGCTCTCTGAAAATCTGAGAAATTGACGAGATTTTGGCGTATCAGTACGGGTCCTAGGTGTATCGGTATGGTCTTTGTACTTTGACCATGAGAAGTTGACCGTTGAGAACGTATTGATACGGTCTATCAGTGTACCAATACGGTCTCCCTAGGTTGACTTTGGGTTGTTGACCAAGTCCATGCCTATCGATACGGTCTCCTAGCGTATCGATACGACCTATTGTGAAGGTTAAAATGGGTTGCTTAATTGTATGTTTGTATGTTTTGTATCCGCGTGTCTTTTTCGCTGCGTGTCCTTTCACATAGGATATATCAAAACATCTAGACAAGATAACATCGAAAGAAATTTTTCTAGGGTTGCTAATCGGAGTGGAACCTTAACGGGTTTCACTTCAGTTTTCCCCATGTAACCTGTTTTGTCCGGTCTGTCGTCTAGCCCGGGACGAGGGGGTTACATTTGTTGGTATCAAAGCCTGAGGTTTCCGCCACCTCGGGAAGATAAGTAATGTAAGTTTGAAGTGTTATGTTGCTATCTCGGTGTATGTTGTACGGTGAATGTTTTGCTACGAATGCTTGTTGTTTGCTTGCTTGCATGGTGTTTGAAAGCATGTGCTAGTACAGTTGCTTTGTTGAGGCGTAGTGTCGAGTTCCCATTGCTACTATTGCTTATTTGAAAAGATTTTAAGTAAAGGAATACTTGAGCACGTTGGACCCTTGCCTTTGCTAACTTAATTCTTGTGTGTTTGTTTGTTTGTAGTTGATATCTTGCTAGCCGTAAGATGAGACCTAGAGGTAGGCCTAGGATGGTTCACCTGGAACCACGGGCAGCAGCTCCGGAAGTTGAGCCGGTTGTTAACGCGGACGCTCCTCCACCTCCTTCTTCTCCTCCTCGTCAAGAGGGAGGTGGGGCGAGAGCTGAGGGTGTAGGACCTCAGGTTGGCCAAGGTCTGACTGGTTTGACAAGACTGTTTGTATTTTTTCTCATATGGGTTGTAGCTGACCGGTTTAGGCTATAGCTGGGGCTTTCCAGCTACTTGAGCCGTAAGATTTTCCGAGTGTGTTTCTGAAAGAATTGCCCGGTTTGCCACCTGACAGAGAGGTAGAGTTTGCGATAGAGACATATTTAGATTATGCTCATGTTTCGATTGCTCCGTACTGTATGGCACCGAAAGAACTGAAAGTGTAACACCCCAATTTTGGGCTTAGAAGTTTTGGGTTTGGACCGGGCCGGTCAGAGTGCGGTTCGAATATAAAAGGTGATTTTTAGGAAAGCCTAGTTCGGGTTGCATTAAAAATATGGAAAAATGTCTTAAAATCCTTTTTATTATATATAAGAGAAATGTGAAATCAATTTTACAAAATGAGGTTTGGAAGAGTGACATTTTGGGTTAGTGACCAAAATGTAATTTTTGAAAACTGGGTGACTGTTTTAAAAAGGATTGAAACTTTGAATCTTAAATATTAAAGGATTAATTAATGGTTTAAAATAAAGGAAAAGGGAGGGAAAGATATTTTTGGCATTTTAACTAACTTTTCCCAATTTTCCATTTTCCTTTTCTCTCATCTTTTCTCTCAACCCAAAAACTTTTTCCAGCACATTTTCCCTCTGATTTTGACATCCAAATATGAGATTTCAATCCTCTTTTGATCTCTAATCATCTCTTCAACAAAACCTTAGCAATTGCTTATTGAATTTTCAAGAATCTTGGTTCCAAAAAGGGAGAAACTCAAGTTTAGAGGTATGAACGTCCTTCTCCTCTAAATTCTCAGTTCTTTACTGAAATTCTCAAGTTCTCAATCCTTGATTTGTGTTTAATTAAAGGTTTTACAATTGTGATCTTGATTTTGGCTTTAAAATGCAAGATTTGGTTAATCTTTGATGAAATTCGTATGAAATGGTTCGGCACTGTTTTGAGGTGTCTTCTTGATGTTAAATGAATGTATAATTGTTGAGAAATTGAGGTTTTATCAATGCAATCCCGAATATGTTAATTTTCCTAAGTTTTGCTTGAGTTTTTGGTTGTTTTTGGAGTGGTCTTGATGGTCTGTTATAGCTGGAGGTATAAGGACATGTTTGAGATCATTTTGGATGTTAATTGATGTTTAAAAATGGTTAGAAGTGATGGATCTTGGCTGGGTTAAGTTTTGGAAGTGTTTGGAGGTGATTTCGGTTGCGTTTGGTAGCCGAAATGTTGGATTTGCAAAGAGCAGCGAGTTTAGGTGTGTTGCTGGTGTTTTTAATGCATTATGATGCATTAATCCTCTGTTGTTATGTGCTTGAAACAGGGGAGAATGATTCGTGAGCAATAGAGGAGGTGTTGAAGGTTTCGGATGCTTGGAAGGCTTGTTGGCTAGCCTTGTTTTGTGTATCGGTGAGTGAAGTTGGGTTTTCAGCTTTAAAACCAAGTTTTGAAGGTTTTGGGAGCTTAGTTTAAGTCTAAACAACTTAGCTAAGCTCATGAGTAAGTAAATGGAATTCTTCTCTTGGTTTGTGTTATGAATTGGTTTTTAAAGCACTTGTGATTGTTGAATGCAATGCATGTGATTTGCATGTTTTAAATTCTGTTTTGAAAGCATATTTTAGCATGGTTTAATGCTGGTTTTGAAAGCCAAGTGTGAAGGATGCTTAAGGTAAGAGATCCTTGGTTTGTACATTGGAATTGTGGAATTGTTGCATAGTGTTGCATGTTGTTTAATGGCTTTGTGTTAATGCTTCAAAAACAGTGGTTTGATGTTGGTAAATGGTGGTTTTAGCATTTTGGTTATGCTTGTAAAACAATGGATTAATGTGGTAAGAGGGTTATATTGGCAAGTGATGTAAGTGGTTCTTGGTTACTTGAATCGGATATAGTTAGCCGGCTATAGGATTGGGTGCACCGTGAATAAAGTCGCCTTGGATGTGGAGTGGTTGTGATTGAACCGGTAACTCCATCCAAGTACACTAACGAGATGGTTAAGAACACCATGGTGGTTAAAATTCCATGGGTGGGTCTTGTGTTAAGGTCATAATGGTGGTTAAAATTCCATTTGAGGACCTTGTGTAAGCAAAGGTCATAATGGTGGTTAAAATTCCATTTGAGAACCTTGTGCTTGTTAAGATCACAATGGTGGTGTAAAGTCCATGTGTGGATCTCGTGTAGTATGTCCCGGATCTCGTTAGTGATGTTATACAACTACCAATGGGTGGATGTTAAGGTCATATGGTGGTTAAAATTCCATATGAGGACCTTGTGGATGTTAAGGTCATATGGTGGTTAAAATTCCATATGAGGACCTTGTGTATGGTAAGGTCAAAATGGTGGTTAAAATTCCATTTGGGGACCTTGAGATTGGTAGTGTGTATGAAGCGTGGGGACAGCGCTTGTGATCCGCGTATCCGATTGGATGTTGAGTTGAAAAATGGTTGTGGTTTATCACTTGGAAGCCAATATAATGGTCTTGAATGTAATGAAGCATGAAATGCTTGAAATGATGCATGATTGCATGAGAAGTGTATAATGTTCTATGAATGCATGTCTTACTTGTTAGCTTGAACAAGTGTTGATTATCTATTGAGAATGGTGCATGTGTGCATGAAATCTCTTTAGTGCATTGAAGTCTTGCGAAGACTTGTTTTTAAAGGCATGTGATGCAAATATTGATGATGTGGTTCATATGTTGCATTTGTTTAATGCACGTGTTAGATTGAAGGAGTAAATGGCTTTTAAAGGGTTCTTGCTTTGAAATGATTTTCAATTTATGAGAAAAGTATGATGTGAAGTGGAAGTGTTTTTCCAAGGAACTTGTATTTAACCTTGCATATGTTGTTCATGCATGGATTGATTAAATTGATGGTTTTGCAGGTTTGTACTTGAAAAGGATTACTTAGCTTTCTAAGCTAAGGGTTGGTTTCCATGTTGAGCAATGCATGATTTTAAGCATGTTGTTGAAAAGAGTTTTCAAACATTGCCTTGGTTTATCGAATTGTGTTTGCTTTTAAAAGTGGTTTTATGACTCGTTGCATTGATGGTGTTTTGGTTTTGAGCTTTCCTCACTAAGCATTATGTGCTTACGCTCCTTTTTGTCCATCAATGCAGATACTTGAAGTTGGAACAACGAGAAGCAAGTGATTCAAGGAGAGCTCCACTTGAGATGTATGTCTCGGTTAATAGCTATAGATAATAAAGGCAATGGGGGGGAGAGTCTTTTATGTTGATGTTTAATGAGGTTGTGTATGTTTAATAAGTTTGGTTTATGGTTTTGAACTATGTGGTTTAACGCTTGCAACCTTTGAATCTTCTTACTATAAAGTCATTATGATATGCTTCTTGTTTTAAAAGCATGAATGAGTGTTGAATGTGTTAAATGAGTTGGTGCACCTAGGGGTGGTTTTGTATCTAGATTGTGATGCAATTATGTCCCTTGAGTGTTGAATGACTTGCCGGTATGATTTAGTTGCATTTGGTGCATGTTTGATGGGTCAATTATGTGTTTAATCAGCAAAATTCTGCAAATCTGGGCAGGCCGTATCGGAACGGGTGCTACCGTTTCGGAACGGGGGCCTGAAATGGCCCAGGCGTTCGAAACGGGAGGAACCGTTTCGAAACGGAAATGTTACTGCCAAGCCCCGTTTCGGTACTCGTTTCGGAATGGTCCCGCGTTTCGGAACAGGTTCTCACTGTTTCGGAACACCCGACCTTTGGGCACTGAAATTGGTGGTTATATGTTTTGAAATCCTTGCGTTTTAGTCCTGAACCTTGTTTATGCAATTGAATGAGTTTGAGATGTCCGTTTGAGCTGAAATTTGGCAGAGAAGCATGAAATATGATTAATTTCATATTGGTAACTTTTAAAAGGGTTAAGTCCTTATAATTTTCAGAATTTACAAATTGGTCCCTAATTTCTTAATTTGTGCAATCAAGTCCCTGAATGTTTTCTGATTGCGATGATCTTTGAGTATGTTGATTGTATGATCATATCTAGGATTAATGTGTATTTAGATAAGATTAAAAAGAAAAAAAGGGTCGTTAATCAAGGTTGACTTTCGGGTTGAGTTTGGTTTTCCCCGTGTAAACTTCTTAATTCGGGTCAACCGTCTAGGCCGGGTTAAGGGGGTTATAGAAAGAGTTGAAGACTCAGTTACAAGAGTTATCAGATAGAGGTTTTATCTGTCCGAGATCTTCTCCTTGGGACGCTCCGGTATTGTTTGTGAAGAAGAAAGACAGTAGTATGAGAATGTGCATTGATTATAGACAGTTGAATCAGTTGACAGTGAAAAACAAGTATCCCTTACCGCGTATCGACAATTTGTTTGATCAGTTGAGAGGGGCATCAGTCTTTTCGAAGATTGATTTGAGATCCGGTTATTACCAGTTGAAGGTAAAAGAATTTTTTCTAGGGTTGCTAATCAGAGTTGAACCTTAACGGGTTTCGCTTCGGTTTTCCCCGTGTAACCTGTTCGGTCCGGTCTGTCGTCTAGCCTGGGACGAGGGGGTTACAATGACATCTTAGTAGTTCAAATATATGTTGATGATATTATTTTTGGTTCTACTAATGAATTTTATTGCCAAGAATTTTCTAAGCTAATGCAAGGTGAATTTGAGATGAGCATGATGGGAGAGCTCTCTTTTTTCTTGGGGATCCAAATAAAGCAAAGGAAGAATGACACCTTCATCAATCAAGCAAAATACATAAAGGACATGCTTAAGAAGTTTGTCTTGGAGAACGTAAAGCCTCAAGCCACTTGTAGAATCTCGGCGTGAATGATTAATTGATGGCAATAGGGCATAAAAGATGTTGGTAATGTATGAAAACAGTGCCAAGTAAAGTCTATTGCGTGCAAGTATACACGGTCTGCAAGTAATACAACAATTAAACTGAGTATCGATCCCACAGAGATTGCTTTTGGAATTCGATTGCTTTGCATAGTTACTTATCTTCAAGAAAAAGATTTGATTTAGATTAAGGTGGTTTAAGATAAAGCTAAAATAAAATAAGAGAAATAAAAGTAATGAAATGTTGACAAGAGAGAGTTTTAGCAAAAGATGAATGTTGGCAAGGGGTGCTTGGCAATCACGTTAATCATGCCATGCCTTTTGCAAATAAATCCTGTCTTGGCATTGCTTTGCTGAGTAGGTTCAGAAATGGTGGCACTACCTCTCTCGATGGCAATACCCTACATTAATCAAGTAAAAACCCTTATATCTCTATAATGTAGTCTTTCTTTAATTAATTCGATTAAGTTCCAATATGTACTCCTGAGAGGTAGATTTCACTTCCGAAGTAAGTTTATCTACTTGAACATCTTCTCTCGAAGCATCTCACCTCAGTATCTAGCATTCGATCATTGCCACCCAAGTTAGTTATGATATTGAGTTGCAAAAGCCCAACTATGCCACCCGCCGCTTGGCATAGTATTTTAAAACAAGGAGTGCCAGCTCTCGCTTGGCATTACTCTTTCAAAACTAAAAACATGCCAAATAGAACAAAACATTGCCAACACAGTGGTGATTTATTCAAAAGAAAGCGAATGTCATAATGTTAAACCAAACACCCCTCGCCATTAAGAAATTAGTTCATGGTGGGGTTAAAAACCAACGAACCAATATCGTTGTCAACAATCATCACCTTAAAGACAAAATTAAAATAAAATAAGCCGACTAAGGATGGGCTAGAAGAGGTTCTCTCGATGTAGCACTCCACGACTAAGCTTTGGTCGACGAATGAACTCTGGTTAATTTTGCACACGATCTCTCTTCGATCATCCCCTCATTGCTTGATCGATTGGCTTTTATATATGCGTGTAAAGGAAAGGATGAGATAAGCCTTTGTATTTGAATTTAAAATGATCAAGGGATAAGAGATAGAGCTCTATCTGATCATTTTGATGGCTTATCCTCTCTGTGTGATAGCTTATCAGGCTAGGACTGACGTCATCGTGCCAACGCTCCTCTGGCATTGCTGCTTGGCATAGTCATGCCATCCGCGCTTGGCATTGCTTCTTATTTTTTCAGGAATTGGTCCAATCCCTATTTCTTCGCAGCCTGATCTGGTCTTATTTTTTCAGAGTTACCATCTTCTTATCCTGACACTAAGTACTCTTTTATGCCAACCAATGCTTGGCATTATTCTTCCTTTCGTGCCAACGGTAACCTGATATCCTTCTCGACACCACTTCCTTCCTTCGTTGGTCTGCTCTGCCCTGCCAGCAACGGTGCCAACTGTTATGCTATCCTGCAAAAAGAAGTAAAAAAAACAACCATTCACACTGGCATAACAACAAATCCCAACTCTTTATGCAAATGCATGCTTTCTAAACCTAAATACAACTAAACCTACTCAAAAGACAAGAAAAAACATGTGAAATAAGCATATAAATTAGTACTTTTGGAGCGTCAACACTCCCCCATACCCAGCTCATTGCTTATTCTCAAGTAATGAAAAAGATAAAAATGAAGACAAAAACAGAAAAATAGTGAAAATTATACCTCTGTAGAATTTTTGGGTGGCATGCCAACAGATGCTGGAAAGCAGACGTTGTCACATGGCTATCCTAAGTAATCTTTATGCAATGATGCCAAGCGGGTAATGAATTCAAGAGCAGCACTAGGCCTAGGTCATGATAGTGCATGAAGTGTAGGCAATATGCATCAAGTGTCCACTAACTCCCTTAGTTGAATCTACTTCCAAATCTCAGATTTAACTTTTTTTACTGCCAAGGGCTTATGTTGGCATTATCTTTAGCTTACTTCGTGATACTGTTTAGCGTGAGAAAAACAAGGGTGCATACCACAATTCCCCACCTTAATCCAGACATCGCTAGGTTTCTCTTCAACTCATACCCTAAAGTTTTCGACTTGAGCACGACGAGGGAGCATACCACAAAGCCCCAAGTTCCTATTATCTCTAAGGTTGAGGAGAGTTTAATTTTTCAGTGCCATGACAGAACATTGTTGCCTTATTCTTTTCTTTCTACCCTAGCTTCATTTTTTTTCTGAGCACGGTTTCAAAAAGCCTAAGTTTGCTAGAGAACTAGATGCATACTACATGTTTAGTGTAAATCAATTCCTAAGACTAGAGATCAATTGGCAAGCAATCTTGGCATCATTATTCTATTGGCATAGGCACTCAAAGATTTTAATTTTTCCTCATTGGATAGAAACCTTAGTCAAATTAAGCTTGCCTACAAGTGTTAACATGCTTTAAAATTAGGTCGAGACAAAATTTTATTTTTCATTTTTAGCGGTTCGGTATGTAAAACTAAACTAAACTACATGGCATGGCATGAAAACATAATGATAAACGTGCAATGCATGGCGTGGCATAATGTGAAGAAATGCACACCCCCAAACCCAAGATGTGCATTGTCCTCAATACATGAAACAAAGCATATATACAAAGAAAAACAGAAAAATAAAAATTCATGATCATGAAAATAGAAAAATAAACATGGAATGTAATTAGTTTAGGATGAGGAGGACTCCCCATCGGTGACTTATCCTTTGGCGGCGCAGGCTTCCTCTTTAAGTTTGGCACGAGTCTTCCTCTGAGTCAAGGTCCCACGATCAGGGGATGTTTGCTTTCATCCACCCCAACCTGGTTTAGACGTGGCTATAGTGGCAGAGGTCTCCTTGATAATTCGCACCAGCGTCGAAGAAGTTGGCATGACAGCAGACTCAGCAGGGGCAACATGTTTCTTGGCAGTAGCATTCTCAAAATTGAGTGGTGTGGTAGACTTGGTAGATTCTTCCTTGGCAGGGGAAATAGGTTCCGAGGCAGCTGATGGCACTGGATTGTAGACTAGACTGGCTGGCATGGAGAGAGAGAGAGTAATCGGCTAAGGAAAAATATGAAGTGGGAAGGAGGGTAAAGGTTTAAAGATTTGAAAGAGGGAAAGGTTGAGTGTTATGGTAGGTTTTAATTATGATTTGTGTAAGAGGGGTAATAATTAAGATAGGCATTAATGAGGGAGAGTTAAAGGGATGATGTGATAAGTATGGAAAGGATAAGTGATAAAGATATGTTTTTAAGGGATAAGATATGGAGTGATAATGTGATTTAAACTGAATTAAATTCAACTTAAATCTTGGCGACTAAGGGTAAAATTTTGAATTTTTCTCTCTCATGGTTTAAATTGAATCAAACTAGGGTAATTTCTTTTTTCTCGAAGACATTGCCGCCGTATGCCAAGCTCAGCTGTTAGCATCGCTCTGGGCATGGCACTACGCCTTGGCACATTTTTGCTTCTAGTACGACATTGTCCAATCCTGCCCTGCATTGTTTAACCAATTCCTCTGCCCATGCATAGTGCTTGGCACCATAATTTTGCACACATTGATAAGAAACCTTTCAACCCAACAAAGGAAAACTCAAAATAAAAATTAGAAAAACTAAAGAAAAATCCTAAAAAATAAAAACTCCTAACCTAATATTTACAAAGTATGAAACCTGTCAATGGTCTCACGGTAATTCTGCCAAGAGAATAGTCTCATTGACAATACTCAGCCCTCCTTCCAGATAATGCTTTAAGTGCTGGCCATTCACTTTAAAAATCTCACCAGTTTTCAAATTGCTGTGTCCACGACACCATTGACATAAGGCTTCACAACCTCAAACGGGCCCGACCATCTCGACTTAAGCTTGCCTGGAAACATTTAAGGCGTGAGTTAAATAGAAGAACTAGCTAGTCTACCTCAAAGTGTCTTAGCATGATCCTCTTATCATGCCAGCGCTTGGTCCTCTCTTTGTAAAGCTTGGCATTCTCGTAGGCTTGGGCTCAAAATTCTTCCAACTCATTAAGATCCAGCATCCTCTTTTCTCCAGCTGCCGCCCATGCCATGTTAAGTGTTTTGATTGCCCAATAGGCTTTATGCTCGAGCTCTACTGGCAGATGACATGGTTTTCCAAATACAAGCCTGAAAGGTGAAGTGCCTAAAGGAGTTTTGAAGGCAGCTCTATAGGCCCACAAAGCCTCATCTAACATTAAATACCAATCCTTTCTAGAAGGATTTGCAGTCTTCTCGAGTAGGTTCTTAATCTACTTATTGGAAATCTCGACTTGTCCATTCGTCTCTAGATGATATGTCGTAGATATTCTTTGCTGAATTTCGTATCTGCATAAAGATTTGGAAATTAGATTATATTCAAAATGAGTGCCCTCGTCATGAATGATCACTCGAGGAGCACCAAAGCTAGTAAAGATATGTTTCTGCAAAAATTTAGCAACGACCTTGGCATCGTTTGTTGGCAGGGCAATGGCCTCTTCCCATTTTGAAACATAGTTAACGACTACAAGGATATATATGTTGCCAAAAGATGGGGGAAATGGGCCCATAAAGTCTATCCCCCAAACTTCGAACAAGTCCACTGGCATTATGTTCTAGAGTGGTAGTTGATGTCTACTGAAGATGCTTCCAGTTCGTTGGCATGAGTCGCATGCCTTGGCATAGTCGTGGGCATCCTTATACAGCGTAGGCCAATAAAATCCTGATTGCAACACCTTGACAACAATCTTCATTCCTACGAAGTGTCCTCCATATGGCGCAACATGACATGACTGCAAAATAGCAAGCTGCTCATCCTCTGGCACACAACGACGTATCACTTGATCGACGCATTGCTTGAATAGAAATGACTCATCCCAATAATACTGCCGGACATAGCGCAAAAACTGTTTCTTGGCATTGTACTCCAAATCGTTTGGCGTGATCTTACTTACCAGATAATTGACTATGTCTACATACCATGGCGTGGCATTGACTGCGAGTAAATACTCGTCTGGGAACTCATCTCTGATGGCATTAGTCTTACCATCCTCTAGGTGATGCTCTAATCGGGATAAGTAGTCAGTTACTAAGTTTTCACTGCCCTTCTTGTCTCGAATCTCAAGGTCAAATTCTTGAAGTAGGAGCGTCCATCGGATAAATCTCGGCTTGACATCCTTCTTTTCCAAGAGGTACTTCAATGCCGAGTGATATGTAAAAACAACTTTATTACCAATCAAATAAGATCTAAATTTATCAAATTCAAATACAACTACAAGAAATTCTTTCTCAGTTTTAGAGTAACTAAGTTGTGCTTTATTCAGGCTTCTGCTGGCATAATAGATGGCATGGAAAACTCTACCATGACGTTGTCCCAACACTACACCGACAACATAGTCGCTGACATCACACATAAGCTCAAATGGCTCATTTCAATCTGGTGCCACGACTACTAGGGCATTGATTAATTTATCCTTAAAAACCTGAAAAGCTCTCAAACAAGAATCATCAAAAGTAAGAGTTTTTTTTCTTTTTCTAATAACAAGCAGAAAAGCTTAGAAATCTTAGAAAAATCTTTAATGAATCTTCGATAAAAACCTGTGTGTCCTAACAAACTTCTTATACCATTAATACTTTTGAGAGTTGGTAATTGCTTGATTACCTCTACTTTTGTTGGATCAACCTCTAGTCCTCTCTTGGTTACCTTGTGTCCAAGAACAATGCCCTCCTTCACCATGAAGTGGCATTTTTCCCAATTTAACACCAGGTTCGTCTCGATGTATCTTTTTAGTACCTGTTGCAAACTCAAAATACACTTCTCAAATATGTTACCAAACACTGAGAAATCATCCATAAACACTTCCATGTTATGCTCATTTAAATCGGAAAAAATAGATATCATACAACGTTGAAACGTTGTCGGTACGTTACACAAACCAAATGGCATTCTTCTAAAAGGAAATGCCTCATAGGGACAGGTGAGTGTGGTATTTTCCTAATCGGCTGGGGCTATTGCAATCTGATTTTAACCCAAATAGCCATCTAAAAAATAGTAGAAAGCTTTATCTGCCAATCTGTCTAACATATGGTCGATAAAAGGCAATGGGAAGTGGTCTTTCCTCGTGGCTTTGTTCAACCGCCTATAATCCATGTACACTCTCCATCATGTGATTGTTCTGGAGGGGATCAACTCATCATTGATGTTTTGCACAACAATCATGCCATCATTCTTTGGCACGCATTGAACTGGCTAACCCAAGAGTTATCAGATATGGAGTAGATTATCCCGAAATTAAGCCATTTGATAATCTCTTTCTTTACAACTTCCTTTATGCTTGGATTCAGCCTTCTTTGACCCTCAATGATCTTACCATGATACTCCTCTAAGATGATCTTGTGCATGCAAATGGTTGGGTTAATACCTCGTATATCTGCCAATGTCCAATCCAACGCTTGCTTATAGGTTTTTAATGTTTCCAACAACCTTACCTCCTGATCATGGGTGAGATCAGTGGCAATGATCACTGGAAGAATAGTGTTCTTACCTAAATGGGCGTACTTGAGGTGCCTTGGCAATGGTTTAAGCTCCAATTATTGCGGTTCTTCTATTGATGGCTTTGGTGCATCGCTTTCTTTGCCAACCAACTCTAATGGTTTGAAATGTTCACATCTTCAGCCTCCAAGGCTGATTCCTCAGGTTCCTCAAAAAGTTCAGCAATGCCATCAAGAATTTTGGCATCAAATTCTGCATCCTGGCACAATTGTGCCATGTTCATCATAAAAACAGACTCCATAGTCTCCTCATTCTGATATTCATCTGGCTCATCTACACACTTCACAGCTTTAAACACATTAAAATTAACATGTAGATCATTCATTCGCATTGTTAGTTCTCCTTTATGAACATCAATAAGACTCCTACTCGTGACAAGAAATGGCCTACCCAAAATAATTGGAACATTCACATCGGCCTTATAATCCAAAATGATAAAATCAGCTTGGAATATAAATTTATCTACCTTTACCAAAACATCCTCAATCTTACCATTGGGATGGGCATCGGATCGGTCTGCCAGCTGGAGCGTCATGATGGTGGTTCTCGCTTCTATGCCAAGAGTTTTGAAAACAGACGCTAGCATCAGGTTAATACTGGCACCCAAGTCACATAGTGCCTTGCCCACGAATCTATTGTCGATGGTGCAGGGAATTGCGAAACTCCCCAGATCTTTCAACTTTGGTGGCAATCTATTTAGGATCATGGCATTGCATTCTTGCGTGAGTGCTACAGTCTCCAATTCGGCCAACTTTCTCTTTTTGGACAAATTATCTTTCATAAATTTCACATAGTTGGGCATTTGTTCAAGGGCTTCTACCAGTGGAATATTGATTTGCAGTTGTTTAAGGACTTCCAAGAAACGCTTAAATTGGTCATATTGCTTGTGCTTTTAAAGTCTTGTTGGAAATGGTGGTGGCGGATAAACATATGCTGGTGCCAATGACTTTGCCAACACAGCCTTGGCATCAAGCTGTTATCTAACCTTGAGGTTGGAATCACGTTTGCCATCAAGTCCGAAATTGTTATTGGCATCAGGTTTGGCATCGGATGTGGTATTGGTACTGGCATCGTCTATTTTAGGGTTCTCTTTTTCTGCTTCACTGGGCTTGTCTGTTGGCACTGGCTTTTTGCCTTGGCAATCGTCTAGCCGTTTGGTAGCCATCTCTGCCTCACAGTGCTTACCACTCCGAAGGGTTATGGCCTTGCACTTCTCATTATTTTGGTGCCGAACATCTTCTGTGTCACTTGGAAACGCACCTTGAGGGTGAGTGTTAAGGGCATTAGCGAGTTGCCCTATTTGGATTTTTAGATTCCTTATTGATGATGCCATGCTATGGACTGTTATATCATCCTTCTCTATGTACTCTGTGTCATTTCCTCCTTGATTGAATCCTTGACCTTGCTAGAAATTGTTTTGAACTCTTTGTGGCATTGTGTTTTGATAGAATGCTGACATGGCATTCTGATTTTGCCTCTGAAAATTCTGGTTTTGTCTCTGAGCATTTTGGCGTTGTAAATTGTACTAGTTTCCTCCTTGATTACCCCAAGCTAAATTAGGGTGTTGCCTCCAACCTGCATTGTAAGTGTTGGAGTTATTATTATAAAAACGACCAGCATTGACAACGAAACATACCAACTCGGAGTTGGCAGGGCATTCATCCTCATAGTGGTTTTCTCACACAGATTGTACAAAATGGTTCTAACACTTTGACTGCTTGAGACTCATTTCTTTTTTGCAAAGTTCTCACCATGGTGGTGAAGTTGGAAATCTCGGCATGGATGGACGTTAGCTCGTCAACATGTAATTTCCCATCGGCTTTGGTTCTAGTCCCAAGCCTAGCAACATGATATTCAAAATAATTTATGGCTATCCTTTCAAGGATACCAACAACTTCTGTATAATTTTTTTCAAGCAACGAATCGGCTGCTGAAGCATCAACAACAATCCTTGTCTGTGCATTTAATCCGTTATAGAAGGTTTGTATCTGGGTCCAATTTGGGAACCCATGCATAGGACACCGTCTCAACAAATCTTTAAATCTTTCCCAGGCATCATACAAGGTTTCATCCTCAGCCTGCCTGAAGGTAATGATCTCTACGCATAGCTTGGCAGTGAGTGTCAGTGGCTAAAATCATATTAAAAACTTCTGGCATAGATCTGCCTAGGAAGTGACTAAGCCCGGTGGCAAGAAATTGAGCCACGCCTTAGCTTTGTCTCTCAAAGAAAAAGTGAATAATTTTAGCTTCATGGTATCCTCAGGCACTCCTGGTTGCTAAAACAATTGGCATATATCCATGAATTGTTTTAGATGCTGCCTTGGATCTCCAGTCAGTGCTCCATCGAACTGTACTACATTTAAAAGAGTTGAAATCATTACATGCTTAAGTTCGAAATTTGATACATTTACCACATTGCCAATAACTCCTGGCATTAAGCCAATGATGTCATGTGCTGATTGTTCTCGAATGGGACTTTCCTCTTCGACATTGTTATTGTTATTTCCTGGCATCCTTTCATTGTTGGATGGATCTCGCTGATTGTTTTGAGCATTATTTCTTGCTCCGTTAACGTGTGCCATCTCTCTAACTTTCTTCTTCAATCTGCGTAGAGTGCGTTCGATCTTGAGGTCGTATGGCCAATCTTCCGTATTAGAATGGTTCCTGGTCATACATTGAACAAAAAATTAAATAAACTAAAACTAAAACAAAAATAAAGGAAAACAAGTAAGATAAAACAGTAAAACTCCGTTGCAATCCCCAGCAACGGCGCCAAACACTTGTAGACTTTTGGCGTGAATGATTAATTGCTGGCAATATGGTATAAAAGATGTTGGTAATGTATGAAAATAGTGCCAAGTAAAGTCTATTGCGTGCAAGTATACACGGTCTGCAAGTAATACAACAATTAAGCTGAGTATCGATCCTTGTAAAGTGTCCACAAGTTCTATATTTCATGCACATTCCATCTCATATTATTGCTGTTTTTAGTACTTTTTAGGCATAATTAGGATCATGCATTGCATTTTACAGTATTTCTTTACTTTGCCATGTTTTAGGTACCAAAGGCTGACAGAGGGAAAGTGAAGCTTAGGATGTGATGCTGAGGCAGTGAACTATGGAGCTGTACTGATGCAGTTCCAGACAGAGACAACAGCTGTTGAGTAGATGCCGCCGCCCATCGTGCTGCCCAAGACAGCAGGCTATGGAGTTAAAGAACCGAAGTGCGATTTGTAGAGTAGAAAATATTGATTCTATCGATGTTGTCAACTCAATTTTCCAACGTCTGTGGCAGCGGACAGAGTCGTCAATGGTGAATCTCGAGATTGCTTACAGAACAAGGCAACGTGATAAAGTCTACTTTCAACTCAAAAAAGTCGGAGTTTAAAGTCACATTTAATGTGGAAAGCTACTTTGAAGACTTCTACCTCAAGAAGGACTAGACCTAGCTAATGCCTATATATACCCATTGTAATTCTAATGCAAAATAGCTTAGTTTTTGCTTAGGCATAGTTTAGGTTTTCTTGCCGCCGACATGTTCTAATTCTTTCCTTGAGTTTGGGTTATGTTGTAATTAGTTGTGAGAACGATTGTTTAGGATTTCAAGTTTGTTTTTGTAATAAAATTATAAGGTTTACCTATTACATGTTCTTCAAAGTTTTCAATTAAGGCGAAAGATTAGTTGAATTCTATCCATTTGTTCGGTATCGAGAGAGTCGAACTCACGAAATGAGTAAGTACAATTTCATTAATAGACGGTGCGATCAATCTGGCCTAGACATAGGTTAAGGGTTTAAGGTGTCTAAAAGAGAACGAACAATGCAAAGCCATATCTACCAGAAGTGGGAAGCAGTTTGATGAGCTGAGGGTGGAAAAGCAACCAGAAACATAGCTATCACAGAAAGAACAACATGTCGCGGCAGCATCGACACGAGTCGCCCCGACAGTTGAACTTGACAGCGGTCCTGAAGCAGATGATCCTCCACAGATAAAGTTCCCATGCGAAAAACATATAGAGGACATCTGACTGCCAGCACCTTTCCCCAGAGGCTTAAGCAACAGAAGCAAGATCACTAGTTCAGAAGATTCCTGGATATTTTAAAGCAGGTGCACACAAGCATCCCTCTAATAGAAGCTATTCAGAATATGCCCAGCTGTGCCAAATATCTCTGGGACATGGTTTCTAAAAGAAAGAGGATTGGGGAGTTTGAAATAGTTGTTGTAACAGAGGAGTGCATGACAATGATGTACAACAAACTACCGTCCAAGCAAACAGACTCAAGCATCTTTGTTATTCCATGTAGGATAGGCAGCAAGCACGAAACAAAAGCCCCGTGCGACTTGGGAGCTAGCATCAACCTAATGCCTAAGGCGGTATTCGATAAATTAGGAATTGGGCCAGCCAAACCTATCTCCGTCATGCTAAAACTTGCCCATCATTCTTTTATGCAACCGGGGGAAAATTGAAGACATCCTAGTGAAGGTGGACAACCTTATTCTCCCAGCTGATTTGCTCATCCTAGACTGTGAGGCCGATGAAAAAGCCTATATCATCCTTGGGCGACCATTCTTGGCCACGTGCAGAACGTTAATAGATGTGGAACATGGGGAGCTGACCATGAGGGTAGACAACCAGGGCATTAAGTTAAATGTGCTACAACCCTCATGAAAAGAAAAGGAAGGATGCCCATATGCTAAACCTGCCAAAATCAGCATAGAGACAAGCCAAGGCAGCAGCTATCGCGACAGACCAAAGGGCAGTCAGAAGGACCCATCAGCATATTACCTGAAGGAACAAGAGGACCCCCCAAGAGGGATGTACAAGCCAAATTACCTCAGGAAGTGGTTATGTCTGGGAGATGCACCTAAATGCACTCCCAACATAACTTGATTATTAATTCTTTTTCTTTATTTTTAATTTTATGCATTAGGAGTACAATTTATTTTATTGCATTTTTTAGGATTAGATTAATTACCACATTTTTAATTTTCAAATTTTATTTTTAATATTTAATAATCTTTATTTAGTGTTTTAGGATTAGGAATAAAAGGACCGGATCAAGAAGAAGGCCCATCAAGAAGCCTGCCCACCATCCCGCCGAGACAGCCCAAGGCAGAAACGCGTAACGGATAACTGTCAACGACTACGAAAATAACGGGCAGAAATCTCGTAACGTGTGCGAGACAACTGGACCGTTAGACATTTAATGTCACCACGACACCTCTCGACAACCTCTATTTAAACCCTTCTCACTTCATTCAGTTACCTTACTTTTACCTTCTTGCTATCTTATTCTTGCATTCGTTGCTTTCACCTATTTTCTTTCAAGTTTTAGTAAAACTTCAATCGTCTCACATGGCTTTCCAATCAGCACCCAAACCCAACTTCCAACGCTTCTTCTCCCGCGAAGATGAAAGAGATACCGAACCCAGTTCGCGAAACAGGCTATATGGGAGGAGCAATGCTTTCATTATACAAGGCGGAAAAGGGATTTAGGCCTAGAACCGAATCTGTTCAAAACCATCCACGGCAAGGGATGGGAAATCTTCGCATGACAACCAGAGATAACCAACATCACCATGGTCAAGGAGTTCTGTGCCCACCATCCCCGCCCGAAGATGCCGTTCGTGTTCGTCCGAGGGGAACCTGTCAAGCTCAACACTGCCGTCATCAACAGTTTTTATGGCCTGGATATGAACGACAACCCTCACGAGAAGTGGAGGCTGTCACTGATGGCTACCGATTATGAGAAAATAAAGGCCAAACTATGCAATTCCAACACGCTGTGGTTGGAAGGAAAGCACGGAGGATCTGTCCAACGCTGCCACCTGCTGCCCGAGGCAATGGTGTGGAACACATTCGTCAAGAGGTGCCTGTTGTCCACCTCGCACAACTCTATCGTAGATCGGACGCGCCTAGCCCTAATCCACAACATCATTATGAACTGGCCCATCAATGTTGGGGAAGTTATCTGCAAGGAGATCCACACTTGTTTATGGAAGACGAAGGGCAGGTTGTAATTCCCTTCCCTCATCACAGGCCTTTGCGCCAACTTTGGTGTTCCAACCGACCAAAAAGACGAGATGACGACAGCCAAAGAAGGGTGGACTAGAAAAGTCTGCCTGCAAATAATGAAGGCCCCAGAGTTAGAGCCAATAACGCCCAACCAACCTTCTGCCTCCTAGCTTGACACTCTAGCTGCCCCTAGCAGTAATGACGATGCCCTAGACATTGAAGTCCTCACGCTGCTGCGCACCGTTATTGACATCAACAAATGCATCAAATAGCATCAGTTGAACTTCATGAAATAAGTGAGGGAAGTCCAAGAAGCTGTTTTGGTTTATCTCCTACAGAAGTTCCCTCATGACGGCCTTACCCTAACTCCATACCCTGTAGACCTTTCTGTAGTTGCCCCAGCACACAAAGAACGCCATCCGCCGCAGCTGCTCGCCATGTCGCTTCCCGCCGCCAGGTGCCCTCTTCAACGCACTACCCATCTTACTCAGCCACCACAACATCCAACACGGTGACAAACTCCCTCGAGAGGCACCAGCAACACCATCCTTCTACCTGCGCGGCGGCTACAGTGGCAAACACTTCATCATCAGAGGAGATTAAGCAGCAGCCACCAGAACCAGCAACAACAGTAGTAGCAGTAGCAGCAGCCATCCCAATGGTGGTAGACTCTCCAATAGCACCCACGGAGGAAGGCAGCAGGAAGAGGAAGCGGCACATCATAGTCGTTGAGCTTGTTGACGAAGAGATAGAGTCAGAAGAGAGCAAAACACCTCCTGCCGCTCCCCTACCGAATCTCAAGAAGAGCCTCTTCCCACGCCAAAGAGAGTCCAGCCGCCGCGGACAGCAAAGATCTCACCCGCTAAGTCTGCCACCCGGACATCTGTCGGCCGCCGCCTAATCATCCAAACTCGTCCTCCTCATCATCAGCAAAGACTCAAGCCTCCTCTAAACCCTCAGCCAATATATAGTTTTTCTTTCTCTTTTCTTTATTTTCTTTTTATATTTTTTATATCACTTGTATTTATTTTTCTATTATATTTTGTGCATTGAGGGCAATGCTCATCTCAAGTTTAGGGGGATATCTCTCGCATTTTTTGTCTAGGCTTACTTAGTAGCATATAGGTTGCATTGTACTTGCCTTAGTATTAATCAGAACAAAAAAAATTATACAACTTGTGCCTATAATAGTTAGCCGATTACTTATGTTCGCACCAAATAATAAATTGAACTTAATAAGGAAAAAGCGTGCAAAATGACTTAGAATTTTTTTAATTGCCAAAACTGTCAATCACTTCTATTACTTGCTGAATTTGCTAGAATATATAATGAACATTGTCTGCTTTGTTTTTAGAATTCTTTGCAAAGTTCTAACAATGGTTGCAGGTAGCCGTCGATGCAGAAAATATAAACAGAAAAATACAGCATTGCCATGACATCAATAGAAAAACAAAGAACATTGATGTTTTACCCTAGAGGTGCCCACAACAGGCTCTAGGAAGAATCATGTGTGAGGATATTCCGCTGCTATCAAAGTCCATGAATCTTAAAGTTTTGAACTGACAGACAAATTAGCATGAGTGAATGAAAGTCTTCACGAGATGACTCTACTCCATGGGTTCGGGGTTTTGTAGTTTGCTCCTATCTTAATTTTAGACCTAGAAGAGTAGTTGTGATAAGCTGAAGCCCTCATTGCCATGATTAAATATTGTGCTTAACTGTGCTGTCTCGACATCAACCTTACATATCATAACCTTGCTAAGTTCCCTTCACTAATCTAATATAGGTGCCATGACCTTGATGTATGAAATCAAGTTCAAAACAAATTTTTCTTTCTGGTTAATATAAGGGCAAGTATGTTTAGGTTGCATTGCTTGAGGACAAGCAATAGTTCGAGTTTGGGGATGTGTAAAATGTCCACAAGTTCTATATTTCATGCACATTCCATCTCATATTATTGTTGTTTTTGAGTACATTTTAGGCATAATTAGGATCATGCATTGCATTTTACAATATTTCTTTACTTTACCATGTTTTTCTAGATTATCCTTTATTTGGTAAAGAAATGTATTGTTTTAGTGTACTTTTGGTTTTAGATGCTAGAGGCTGACAGAGGGAGAGAGGAGCTTAGGATGTGATGCTGAGGCAGCGAATTAAGGAGATGTACTAATGCAGTTTTAGACAGAGGCAGCAGCTGCCGAGAAGCTTCCGCCGCCCACCATGCCGCCCAAGACAGTAGGCTATGGAGTTGGAGAACCGGAGTGCGATTTGTAGAGCGGAAAATCCTAATTCTATCGATGTCGTCCACTCAATTTTCCAACATCTGTGGCTGAGGACATAGCCGCCGATGGTGAATCTCGAGATTGCTTGCGGAACAAGGCAACATGATAAAGTCCACATTCAACTCAAAGAAGTCAGCGTTTAAAGTCACATTTAATGTGGAAAGCTACTTTGAAGACTTCTACCTCAAGAAGGACTAGACCTAGCTAATGCCTATATATACCCATTGTAATTCTAATTCAAAATAGCTTAGTTTTTCCGTAGGCATAGTTTAGGTTTTCTTGCCGCCGACATGTTCTAATTCTCTCCTTGGGTTTGGGTTATGTTGTAATTAGTTGTGAGAACAGTTGTTTAGGATTTCAAGTTTGTTTTTGCAAATAAAATTACAAGGTTTACTTATTCCATGTTCTTCATAGTTTTCAATTAAGGCGAAAGATTAGTTAAATTCTATCCATTTGTTCGGTATCGAGAGAATCGAACTCACGAAAGGAGTAAGTATGATTTCATCTATAGACGGTGCGATCAATGCGGCCTAGGCACAGGTTAAGGGTTTAAGGCGGCTAAAAGAGGACAAATCAACATTGTTGTCTTTGCATGATTCACGTCGCGACTGGTATTATCTATGTTGGGCATCAACAGAACTCTGACTTAGACATAAGCAGAGTCACTTTCAAAGCGTTTTGCCGAGCCTTGTAGTTTTGCCGAGTTTGCCACCGAGACACAATTCCATTCCCTTGCCGAGGTAGCGAGAGGGTCTCAGCAGTCCACCTCCCATCCACCGCTGAGGCAGCAAAGTCTGGCAGCGCAAAACAACTTGACCTATTCAACGCAGTTTCACACTAAGCAGCAGCATAACCATGCCCTCTCTATCAATCTGATCACCTCATTTTTAATTACTTGTGTTTTTATTTTACTTTTCTTCTCAACATCCACCTTACTTGTGCATTTATTTTTCTTGTGTAGGATACATAATTCGAATCAAGCTGTCCAATCCCTGTGGGAGACAATATCTTTTATACTATAAATTGACAGGGGTGTGCACTTGCGCTCATAAATAGAGAACACCCAAACGCTCTACAATCCAATAGGGATTGCGTTTGGAATTCGATTGCTTTGCAAAGTTACTTGTCTTCGAGAAAAAGATTTGATTTAGATTGAAGGTGGTTGAAGATAAAGCTAAAATAAAATAAGAGAAATAAAAGTAATGAAACATTGGCAAGAGAGAGTTTTAGCAAAAGATGAATGTTGGCAAAGGGTGCTTGGCAATCACGTTAATCATGCCATGCCTTCTACAAATAAATCATGTCTTGGCATTTCTTTGCCGAGCAGGTTCAAAAATGGTGGCATTGCCTCTCTCGATGGCAATACCCTAAATTAATCAAGTAAAAACCCTTATATCTCTATAATGTAGTCATTCTTTAATTAATTCCATTAAGTTCCAACCTTTACTCATGAGGGGTAGATTTCACTCCCGAAGTAAGTTCATCTACTTGAACATCTTCTCTCGAAGCATCTCACCTCAGTATCTAGCATTCGATCGTTTCCACCCAAGTCACTTATGATATTAAGTTGCAAAAGCCCAACTATGCCAGATGTCGCTTGGCATAGCATTTTAAAACAATGAGTGTCAGCTCTCGCTAGGCATTACTCATTGAAAACTAAAAACATGCCAAGTAGAACAAAACATTTCCAACACAATGGTGATTTATTCAAAAGAAAGCGAATGTCATAACGTTAAACCAAACACCCCTCGCCATTAAGAAATTAGTTCATGGTGGGGTTAAAAACCAGCAAACCAATATCGTTTTCAACAATCATCATCTTAAATACAAAATTAAAATAAAATAAGCCGACTAAGGATGGGCTAGGAGAGGTTCTCTCGATGCAGCATGTTAGGTGTATAAAAGTACTCATTTTAGGACTCAATTATTGCCATACTTAAGCTTATTTTAGATGCAGTACTAATCATTCATACATGTAGAGTGTCCATGAGTTCTATATTTTGTAGACATTCCTGCCCTTATTATTGTTGTTCTTAAGTTCATTTAGGCCTATTTAGGTGATTTGCATGCATTATAACAGTATCTTCTCTTTTACCATGCTCGTATTGAATATTTTATGTTTGGTTGAGAAAAGTTACTGTTTTAGTTTAGTTTATATTTTTCAGGTGCTATAGCTAGGAGAGGACAAGACAAGACAGAAAGCTGGAACCAAAGGAGTTGTAATGAAGCAGCTCAAGATGCCGCCAAGGACGCTGCCGAAGCAGCATTGCCGCCATGAGCCGCTTGGGTAGGAGTTACACTGACTTAGCCAAGATGGGTTGCGATATTCAAGAGGAGAATTTCCTAAGCCCAATGAGCCCAGCCTTGCAATTTCATGAACCCTGTAGCGGCTGGTAGAGCTGATTCAAGATATATAAGTAGGAGCACTTATCCTTATTTGTAGAAGAAGGCAACGTCCAAAGAGTCTGTATTTAAAGCATAAAGGAGTTTGTATTTAATGCAATTTACTTTTAGAACTCCTACTTCATGGAGGACTCAACTTAGGTCAAGAGCCCTATATATACCCAATGTATGTAAGGGTATAGGGGCATCTCGTAGAGGGATCAAGGCATGTTGAGAGGAATTGACGGCATCTGCTGAAGAGAGTATAGATGGGGAGATAGCTAGATAAGTTGTGGTGTTGGGGGTCGCGACCCAACTCTCATAGGGTTTAGGCGTGTGTATGTAAAGTAATTTGTGGAAATGATTGTATAGTTTTGAGTTGTTTTCAACAAAGTTCTTAGTTTGCTTAATCTATGCTGCTTGTTCATTTAATTAGTCTACACCAGTCAGTTGAAGAGAAAATCCATTTTCGGGCATGAGAGTGCAAGGCTCACGAAAGGGTTAAGCACGGTCACAACTCACAAAGGCGTGACTAACTTGGTTCCACACTAGTCCACAAGTTTTAGTGGCTAAAAGGGATTAACAACCGAGTTCTCTAATTTGGTTGCACACTAGTCCTCAAGTTAAGCAATCTCGAGCATCCTAACCTAGAAATAGGAGGGATCATTGTTGACTATCCTGCCGAACTTGCAATGTTTACCAGACTTGCCTCCAGGATTTCTTTTCGTTCCACCTGTCGAGACAGTACACACCCCTGCAGTGGCAGTGACCTGCTGCGATCGCGTGACAGGGTCGTAGTTTGCCGCCCACCGTACCCGCTGAGGCAGCAATTCATGGCAGCGCAAAACATACTCAAGACTTTACAATGCAGTCCAAAAGCTACTAAGCTACACTTGTCTTACCCAGCTTATCGCCTAATCTCTCCCTATCATTCATCTCTTTACCATCTTTATCTTTATTTGTGTTTTTATATTTCCACATCTTGAGATTTAATGGCGCATTTAATAAATCTTTGTGTAGGAAACCATTCATAAGAGCTATTCTAATCCTTGTGGGAGACGATATCTTTTATAGTATAACTTGACAAGAGTGTGCACTTGCGCTCATAAATGGAGAACATCCTAACGCTCTACAATACACAATTTACTGCTCTTAACATTGACATGCTTGACTATTTATATCTGAAGATATTAGGTGAAAAAGGTATTGCTTAGGTGTGTGTTTTGTGTTTACAGATTTTACTACACACTGCCCGGGCAGGCATTGCTGCGCCATAAAAGGAAAGGGAACAAAAAGTGCAGAGCCATCATTCGATGATCCAGACCAGATTGAACTTTGATGTTAGACACTACTGAGGATCGTTGAACCGAGAACAAGTCTTACTGAGCAGAACCAAATGATAGACCTCTGCCGAGGCAATGACTAAGCCCCTGCCGAGGCAGTACACCGACAATGTTGCCGACAGAGAAATTATGCAAAGTGGTAGTCGACTTGAAGAGCATAAAACGCTGGATTTTCCACGTGCTTTGTATAATGATCGGAGCACGGGAAGGCCTTGAAAGTATGGAAGGAAGGTTAAGGATGAAAACCGGCCAAGAAGGATAAAAGCAATAAATTAAAGAGATTCACCTCTTTAATGAAGATATGTCCAACTCCAACTTAACTTCCTCTCCAAGAAAGACTTTGCCGTAAGCCTACTCCTATATAAAGAAGGCCAAGCCAACCGATTTCAACATCTAGAGATCGAGAGGCTAGGGATTTTGTCGAGTGTTCATATTCTCCGTTATGTTCTAATTATTTTCTTAAGCTAGGATTATTTTGTTTAGTAGTTGTGAGAAGACGATTGTAATTTGTTTAGGTTTTTGTTAATGCAATTAAGTTCAAGGTTTGCTTATTCTTGGTGTTTACTTTTTCTTGCAATTGAATCGAGAGAGGATATTGCGATTGCATCTATTTGTCTAATATCGGGAGAGTTAGACTCACAAAACGAATAAGCATGGTTTTGATCCCAATAGGTGAAAACTAATTCAACTTAGGGCTAAGTACGAGTTTCAACGGTTAAGAGAAGCGTAAGATTGATTGGTGTTCACCCTTGATTCACGCTAGGAAGTATTGTCAAGGCTTGCACATAAATAGTGTTTCGACTTAGGGATAAGTAGGAGCCATTGAAGAACACCTTTCCAAACCTTGAAGGTTGTCGCTCATTTGCCCAGGCAGTACCTATTGTCTTTGCCGCGGCAGTAGCTTTGCCCGTTGTCGGGACAATACTCTTGCCCATTGTCGAGGCAATCAAGTTGACAATTGCATTCAAAACCAAGACAGTTTCATTCAACTTCCACACTACAACGCAATCTAATCCATCCTGTTTTATCATCATAGTTTCTCAATCTCTTAAATTACTTGCTTTCTCTTATTTTAGTAGTTCTCTCAACAAAACCATCACTTGTGTTTTTACATTTCTATAGTGCAAGACGATAACTTCTAGAAGTAGCACCAATCCCTGTGGAGACGATATCTTTTATACTTGCACTAAATGTGCGCTATCTAACACGCGCAACAAGTTTTTAGCGCCGTTACCGGGGATTGGCAATAGCGAATTCATTTTTATTTTCTTGCACTTTTTATTTTATTTTTACTTTTTATTGTTCAGTCTCACAAGGAATTAAGAATATTGGGTTTTGCATTGGTGTATGACCAGGGAAAATCCAACCGCTCTAGACTACCCCCTTGATCTGAAGATTGAATGCACCTACGGAAAACTAAAACAAAAACTGAAAGGAGCAATGACACATGTAATTCGCAATCAGAATGTCGAAGGCAATGAGAATGCCGCGGCAAGAGATGTAGTAATTCAGCCACCTCAATTTCCTCAAGCAAGAAATCTAACCGTCCGAGATCACTTAAAAGAAGATCTCAACGGACTGAATCCAAGAGTTGTCACACCTATAATTGAAGCTGCCCACTTTGAATTAAAGCCCGTAATGTTCAACATGATCAATACCATGGGTCAGTTTGGTGGCTGAACAACTGATGATGCTAGACAACACCTCAAATCCTTCTTGGAAATTTGCAATTAATTCAAAATACAATGAGTCAATGAGGATATTTTGAGGCTAAAATTGTTTCCCTATTTACTGAGGGATAGGGGAAAACCTGGTTAAATAGCATTCATGCTGGATCTATAGATTCCTGGAATGACTTATGTCGTGATTTCCTTGCTATATTTAATCCTACAAATTTAACTGATAAGTTACGTAATGAAATCACTTCGTTTCGACAGGCAGATGATGAATCAATGTACGAGGCCTAGGAGCGATACAAAAAGCTTTTACACAAATGCCCCTTGCACGGATTCCCATTGTGGACACATGTGACAATGTTCTATAATGCAGTAAACACGCCAACGAGGATGATGCTTGATGCCTCGGAAAATGGCATACTCTTAGACAAGCAACCAGAGGAAGCAATGGAGATCCTGAATAGGCTAGCTAAAAACGACTATCAATTCCCAATAGCCAGAAGAGGAGGAGTCAGACGCCATGCCACCATAAATGAGCTTGAGTCATCAATCAATTCTTTCACAATTAGCAACCTTAACCAATTTGGTTAAGAACATGCAACGACCAAACAATAAACAAGAGGTCAAGGTAGTAGGTTCATTATGTGATTTATGTAATGGTAACCATGACTCTTCTGAATGTCTACAGAATCCAGAGTCTAGTTTTTATGTTGGAAACTATAATCGTAACAACAATGTGATGTCCAACACCTATAACCCGGCCTGGAAGAAACATCCCAACTTCTCATGGAGAAATCCTAACAATGCCATGAATCAAAACAATCAGAATGCTCCAACACAGACATTCCAACAGAACATGCCTCGGCAACAAATACCTCGGGAATCGATGCAGCATCAAATGCCGCAGCAACAATCCATGCCATCTAGTTCTTTTGAAAACTCCCTAAATGCTTTCATGTCTCAAACTAGTCATATATGACTAATACTGATAAATTCATAAAGAAAATTTACGCTTTTATGGACATGACTGAGATGAGAATGCAGAACCATGAAGCAACATTGAAATCATTAGAAACTCAGGTTGGGCAGTTTGCTCAAATCCTCAACTCGAGACCAATGGGCAGTTTGTCTAGCGATACTGAGGTCGCTAGAGGAAGAACTCATGAGCAATGCAAAGCAATCACTACACGAAGTGGTAAACAACTCAAGGAACCACAAGCTTATGAAGCAGAGGAAACAAAGTCAGAGGAGCCAATTGCCTCGGTAATGCCTAGTAACATTGCCGCGACAAAGCCTGATAACATTGCCTCGGCAATGCCTGGAAAAGACACCGCATAAAACAAGAAGGCATCTGAAGGTCCTGGTTCAGCGCCACAGATAAAATTCCCATGCAAGGAGAGGATTAAAGACATTCGAATTCCACCACCGTTCCCACAAAGGCTAAAACGACATAAGCAAGAGTACCAATTCAAGAAGTTTCTTGACATCTTGAAGTAGGTCCACATCAACATACCTTTGGTCGAAGCAATAGAGAAAATGCCGAACTATGCCAAGTTTCTTAAGGACATTTCCTCTAAGAGAACAAGAATGGGGGAATTTGAGACTGTTGCTGTGACATAAGGATGCATGGCAGTGCTGTACAATCGAATGCCACCTAAGCTAAAAGATCCCGACAGTTTTACCATACCATGTGCAATTGGAAACCACTATGTCGGGAAGGCACTATGCGATCTTGGAGCAAGCATAAATATGATGCCAAAATCTGTCTTCCAACGATTGGGTATAGGGAAGGCGAGACCCACCACAATGATGCTACAGCTTGCCGACAGATCCTATGTCCATCTCCTGGTAAGAGTGGATAAGTTTATTTTCCCTACTGATTTTATTGTCTTAGACTCTGAAGTAGATGAGTTCGCACCTATCATCCTTGGAAGGCCATTCCTAGCTACGGGAAAAACCCTGATCGATGTTGAATAAGGAGAACTCACCATGAGGGTGAATGATCAACAAATTAAGTTGAATGACTTTCACACCCTCAAGCAACCCAATGATCTACGAGAATGCCAAGTCATCCAGGCCATAACCGAGTTTGACATAGACTGCCTAAAAAACTGCCTCGACAATGACCTTAATGATTGCCTCGGCAATGCATGTAATGATTGCCTCGACAATTACCTCGACAATTCCCCTGAATTTGAAGAGCAAGAAGGATCAGAAGATAATGACCATTATGAAGCCAATTGGATAGAAAGTCGTCTAGGTAAGTATTTCGAACCCTTAGATTACTCAAGGGAAGAAAGAAAGGTCGAAAAACATTCTATCGAGCAACCACCGGTTCTTGAATTTAAACAATTACCAGAATAATTAAAATATGTTTATTTGGGAACCAACAACACATTGCCCGTAATTATCTCTTCTAAGTTGCAGCCTGGACAGGAACAAAAATTGATCGACATGCTAAGGCATCACAAACGGGCAATAGGGTGGACAGTTGTCGATTTGAAGGAAATTAGCCCAGAGGTTTGCATGCAAAAAATCCTCTTGGAGGAAGACCATAAACAAACCGTTGAGGCACAAAGAAGGCTTAATCGAGTCATGAAAGAGGTGGTAAGGAAGGATATTATCAAATGGCTCGATGCATGCATTATACCCCCTATATCTGACAGCACATGGGTAAGTCTAGTACAATGTGTACCAAAGAAGGGAGGAACGAGAATGGTAAGCAATGAAAACAATGAATTAATCCTAACCAGGACCGTGACCGGTTGGATGGTTTGTATGGATTACCATAAGTTGAACAAGGCTACTTGGAAAAATCATTTTCCTTTACCTTTAATCGATCAAATTCTTGACCATCTTGCAGGTAAACCATTCTATTGTTTTCTTGATGGTTATTCAGGGTATAACCAAATTGCCATAGCACCTGAAGATTAACAGAAGACCACCTTCACTTGCCCATACGACATATATGCCTTTCAAAGGATGCCTTTCGGACTATGTAATGCCCCGACAACCTTCCAACGATGCATGATGGCAATATTATCTGATATGGTGGAAGATTTCCTAGAAATCTTCATGGATGACTTTTCGGTGTTTGGAGACAAATTTGACAATTGCATCTGTAATTTTGAGAAAATTCTGAAAAGATGCGAAGAAACCAATTTGGTCCTAAAGTGGGAGAAGTGCCATTTTATTGTGGATGAAGGCATAGTTCTCGGTCACAAAATATCATCCAAGGGAATTGAAGTTGACAAAGCAAAAGTAGAAGTGATCGAAAAACTACCCCCACTTACTTCAGTCAAAGGAATTCGAAGCTTTTTGGGACACACAAAATTTTATTGGAGATTTATTGAGAATTTTTCTAAAATAAAAAAAACCTTTGTGTAACTTGCTTGAACAGGATAAAGCCTTTTACTTTGACAACTCATGCCTCAAAGTATTTGAAACCCTAAAACAGAAACTTGTAACCGCACCAGTCGTGGTTCCACCAAATTGGACATTTCCCTTTGAATTAATGTACGATGCAAGTGACTTTACAGTAGGAGCAGTCCTAGGCCAAAGGTCATGTAAGATCTTTCATGTAATCTACTACGCTAGTTGATGAGTGCCCAAAAGTCCTATATTTGCACTCATTTTTTGGGCAAATATCGCTTAACCTACACCCAATTAAGCTGCATTATTACCTTTTATGCGTTAATTTCAATACTTTTACCTTTTATTCTTATATTTGATATATTCTATGAAAAAGTTATTGTTTAATGCATATTTGGTACTTGTGCAGATATACTCGTTGTCGGGGCAGTTGATGCCATGTGGGCAATGAAGGAACATGAAGTATGGTGCAAAATGAGCTACTGAAAGGACCCTGATCGAGCTGAGCCAAAGATGACAGCTTCTACTAAGGGAAGCTGGATTATGAAGATGGAGCCTTACGAAGCAGATTCAGTAATAGACCTCTGCCGAGGCAATAGATATTCCCTACCGAGGCATCGCACAGATCAACCTGCCGAAGGGCAAACTGAGCAGAGTGGTATCCGATTTGAAGAACATAAAATACCTGATTTTTCTATACACTTTGCGGCAAGGAGAGCTCGAAAGGAGGACAAAAAGGTGGAACGAAGGTTAAAGATGGATTTTTGGCAAAATTTGATAAATGCATTAAAATTAAAGAGATTCGCCTCTTTAATGAAGACAAATCCAAGTCCAACTTAACTTCCTATCCAAGAAGGACCTTCCCTACACCATCCCATATATAAAGAAGGCTTGCCACCAAAAAAGAGAAAGAGGTGGAATCATTGAGAGAACAAGGGACGAGAGAGCTTAGGATTATTTTGTGTTTTCTTCCCATTCGTTATGTTCTAATTTTCCTTAGGGTTAGGATCAGTTGTTTACTAGTTGTGTAAAGACAATTGTACTTTGTTCGAGTTTAATGCAATTTAGTTCAAGGTTTGCTTATTCTTGGCATTGAATTCATTCTTGCATACTTATCGGGAGAGAGTTTGTGAGATTATCCATTTGTCTAATATTGAGAGAGTTAGACTCATGAAACGAATAAGCATGGTTCTCATCCCACGTGGTGGTAACTAACTCGACTTATGGATAAATTTAGAGTTTCAACAGCTAAAAGAAGCATGTGATTGGTTGGTGTTTATCTTTGGTTTACGCCGGGAGGTATGGTCAAAGTCCATTCATCAACAATGTTCTGAGCTTAGGGATAAGGAGGAGCCATCTAAGGACGCTTTGCCGAACCTTGACAGCAACTGTCGTTCAGTAAGAGATTACCGCAGCAGAGCCTTAGCACATTGCAGCCGCGTCAGGAACTTAGGTCACTGCCGAGGCATCTTTGTGTTCGTTGCATTCAAACTAAGACAATTTAATTGGGCTTTCACACTACGACACAATCTGATCCGACCCATTCTCTCAATTTGATTTTCCCTTTATTTTATTTTTCTAGCTTATTTTAGAATTAGTTCTTTAGATTATTTAAAAACCTATTCACATGTGTTCTTTTCTTTTATTTGTTTTACAGTGTGAGGAAGTAAGATCAAAAGACTAGCCCAATCCCTGTAGAGACGATACTCGATATAATTATTATTATATTACTTGATACGTGTACACTTGCACTATTGCGGGGCACTTTTATGCGAGCATCACTAGTAAGACTTTTAATGAGGCACAAGTGAACTACACCACCACAGAGAATGAGTTACTAGATGTAGTATTTGCATTTGATAAGCTCCGTTCATACTTGATTGGGACCAAGGTAATTGTTCATGCAGATCATTCGGCAATTAAGTACCTTTTTGCTAAGAAAGATGCCAAACCTTGTTTAATTCGGTGGATCTTACTTTTACAAGAGTTTGACATTGAAATTAAGGAAAGTAAAGGTACAGAAAACCAAGTTGCCGACCAGTTATCTATACTAGAACAAGGAGAAGTCTAGACCACACACTCAGAAATTCAAGATGCATTCCCAGACGAACAGTTGCTCATTGCCTCGACAATCCAGACAGGCAATGCTTCAGCAACCCAGATGGGCACTGCCTCGACAATTATCGACATCATTGCCTTGGTAATAACCTCGGCAACTGCTGCAGCACTTTCATCGACACCATGGTATGTTGATCTTGTGAATTTCATAGTCAGTGGTATTTTACCTTATAACCTTACTCATCAAGGAAAGAAGTGGTTATGACATGATCCTAAGCATTATTTTTGGGACGAGCCTCTTTTTTTTAAACAATGTGCAGATCATGTTATAAGAAGGTGTGTCCCTTAAGAAGAAGAACAACAAAATGTGCTCCAATAATGCCATTCTTCACCCTATGGAGGATATTTTAGAGGGACACGCACGCCGGCCAAGGTTTTACAATCTAGATTATACTGGCCGACTCTCTACAAGGACCCTCAAGCTTTCTACAAGTAATGAGATCGTTGTCAACAGACCGGAAATTTCTCAAGACGAAATGAGATACCCTTGCAGAACATCCTTGAAGTTGAGTTGTTCGACGTTTGGGGAGTCTTTTTCATGGAGCCCTTCACATCTTCATGTGGGAATCTCTACAGACCAATGGAAATGCAAGATATCAAACAGAGAGTTGAAGAATATCCTTGAGAAGGTAGTCAACCCCTCACAGAAGGATTGGTCCCGTCGACTAGATGATGCACTTTGGGCCTACAAGACAACCTTTAAAACACCTTTGGGCGTGTCACCCTTTCGGCTTGTGTATGGTAAGGCATGCCATCTACCAGTAGAGATTGAGCACAGAGCATATTAGGCGATCAAAACCGTGAACATGGATTGGGAGAATGCTGGTCAAAAACTCCTACTGAACTTTAATGAGATGGAGGAATTTCGTGCCCTGGCTTACAACAATGCAAGAATCTACAAGGAGAAAACCAAGCGCTGGCACAACAAGAAAATATTGTCGTGGCAATTCCTACATGGGCAATTAGTCCTCCTCTTTAATTCTTAGTTGAAATTATTCCTAGGAAAATTACGATCGATATGGTTTGGACCATTTGAAGTTGTCAAGGCATTCCCCCATGGTGATGTAAAAATCATGTCCCCAAAAGATGGCCATGAATTCAAAGTTAATGGGCAGAGATTGAAGCGTTACACAGGCACCCAAGTCACAAGGGAGAAGGAAGTGATCACTTTAGGAGATGCATCCCCATGCACTCCTTTAGTATCTTAATTTTTCCCTTTTATTTTTATTTTTGTTTTTGTTTTTGTTTTTGTTTTCCACATCTTTAATTTTTTTAGATTGCAATTTTATTTTTATTTAATGTTAGTTACTTAATTCTGTCTTTAGGAAGGAGATCAAGGAAGTGGAGGAGATGGGCCAATTGGTGACTCCAAGACCAACAAACCAACTAAATCCCTAAACCTAGTCATTTCCCAACAGCAACAAGCTGCCAACAGCTAGTTTGGAGGAGCCCCGTGCCAACACACAACCATTGCCCAACGGCATTAAAACCGCAACGACATCCTTTGCAGCACACGCATTTAAATCCTAATGGCTACTTCATGCCTCCATCTATATAGACCCCATCTCAACATGCCATCATCAAACCATTTTCTTCTCTCTAATTTCGATTCTCACAACTATTCTCAAATGGCTTTAAAAATAGAAAGGGGAGAACACTCACAACCCACCGAATCACCGAAGTTCAAAAGGTTTGCGCCATCGGAAGTGGAGAAGAGATTCAAAGCCAAGTTCTTCAGCTGCCAAGTTTGGGAGGAACAAGGGTTCCAATGCTCCTCATCTCACGTGGATTTTAGCCTAGAACCCTTCATCTTCTCAAAGATCGAACACCAAAAGTGGCAAATCCTTTGCCAACAACCAGAGCTGGCAAACGTCGAATGGGTTCAGGAATTTTATGCCCATTCTCCAAACCCGAACAACCTATTTTTCCACGTCCGAGGTCAAGCAATTTAGATCGATGCCGAGGCAATCAACACATACTACGGCATTCACATAGCCCACGGTGAACACAAGGAGTTTGTTGACAAGATCACGACTGATGATTATGAGGACATTATTCGAGAGCTATACATGGCCTATAAGACATGGAACGAGGGTGCGCACAAGGGAACTGTAAACTGCCGAAGGCTTCGAGCCGAGGCAAAACTTTGGAATACCTTCGTAAAAAGGAACTTAATGCCCACTTCCCACAACACCACGGTTGACAAACCTAGGCTTGCACTAATCTATTCTATTACGCACAATAGAATTATTAACGTCGATTCGATTATTTGAAATTAGATTTTTATGTGCAGCCAAAAAGAGAGGGGCCGACTTTATTTCTTGAGCCTAATTACCGGGTTGTGCAAACAAAAGAGGGTGTCGACCGAGCCAGCAGACGAGTTCACACCGACACAGATGGAATGGAAAAATGCCTAGTATATCAAAATCATGCAAATCACGGAGGTCGAGCCACATTCAAAAATGGTTCAAGGTATTGCCGCGACAACATCTTCGGGCAATACCTCAGCAAGTCCAGCTGCACCTGCCGCGACAGCCACCCTCCAGAATATTGCACAACAGTTGGCTACAATGGACAAGAGGCAACACCTATTCATGCAATACACGAGGGACTTCAGCAACTCCATCATTCAAATGATCATAGAGAAATACCCAGAGAGCACTTTCTAGTTCCCTGCCTTCCCTGCCGACATCCTTGCCGAGGCAGCACCAATAGCACAAGCCACAGCAACACCTAGAGACACTGCCTCGACAGTGAAGACTGTCAAGATCTCGGCAACTCAAGACGCCACTACCTCGGTCGTACCAACATCATCTGCCACAACAACGAAGGATGACCATACCTCACCAGTCAAAACTGACAAGGGCAAGGCACCAGTTGTTGAGCCCAATGAAACTTAGGAATGGTCCGACTTCTCAGACTTGGAAGAATCTGTTGCACCACCCGCTAAGGCCAAACCAGTCCAAACACCAAAGAAGCGCAAGGCTTCTTCCATAGAGGAGTTTCCCTTAGAAAGTGACAATGAAGAGTAGGTGATGAAGAAAGCTAAAACAACCCCTCCATCTCGTCGGCAACCACCAAGGGCAACAAAATGTGTCAAGCACATGGCAAGGAGAAAGTTGATCATCCAAAGTGATGATGACTCATCAGATTCTCCATCGATCTAGTGTTTTCTTTCTATATTGCCTTTTTATTGTTTTTATTATCGTGTGTATGCATGCATTGAGAGCAATGCTCCTCTCGAGTTTAGGGGGAAGTAGTTCTTTTTGTCATACCTAGAAATGCATGTATTGGTTGCCTTATTCTTAATCAAATGAAATTAATTGCCTCGGGAATAGATGTCTCCCTACCTGCTATAGCATTAAAAACCATCTTGAGCCTTTAATTTTAGGATGTGTATGGAAGATAACTTAGAATCACACTATGAGATTAGAACTTCAAAAATACACTTTTGTGACTTGATTGATTGAAGGAGTTCTAGGACACTAAGAACCTTTACTTACTTTGAAAGAAAATTTTGGGTAAAAAGTTAGAGGTGCCTAAAACCGGCTCTAGCTTAAGGAAATACTAGAGGTGCCCGAAATTGGCTATAGGCTAATCACTAGAGGTGCCCGAAATTGGCTTTAGTCGATTAGATTAAAAAAATAGAAACCCAAGAAAAGTAGGTTAAATGCTTAGGTGCTTACTTAGATCCCGGAAAATCATCTTGTTCACAATTTTGTATACACTCACAAATCTTATAGTTTGATTCTAGGTAATTCCTAAGCACCCAAAGAATTAAGGGGCAAGCACATTCACCTTTACAATTTGGAGAGGAGAAGAAAACGTAAGTCTGAGAAGTAATTTCATGAAGATTAAAGCCTTGGCAATTGATGGTCAGTTTTGCGTTGCTTGAGGACAAGCAATAGTTCGAGTTTGGGGGTGTTAGGTGTATAAAAGTACTCATTTTAGGACCCTTTTAGGATTCAATTATTGTCATACATAAGTTTCTTTTAGATGCATTACTAGTCATTCATACACAATTTACTGTTCTTAACATTGACATGCTTGGCTATTTATATCTGAAGATATTTGGTGGAAAAGGTACTGCTTAGGTGTGTGTTTTGTGTTTATGCAGATTTTACTACACACTGCCCGGGCAGGCATTGCCGTGACAGAAAAGGAAAGGGACGAAAATGTGTAGAGCCATCATTCGATGATCCAGACCAGATTAAACTTTGATGCCAGACACTACTGAGGATCATTGAACCGAGAACAAGTCTTGCTGAGCGGAACTAACTGACAGGCCTATGTCGAGGCTTTGGCTAAGCCCCTACCGAGGCAGTACACCGACAATGTTGCCGACGGAGAAATTTTGCAAAGTGGTAATCGATTTGAAGAGCATAAAACGCTGGATTTTTCCACATGCTCTGCATAATGATCGGAGCACGAGAAGGCCCTGAAAGTATGGAAGGAAGGTTAAGGATGAAAACCGGCCAAGAAGGATAAAAGCAATAAATTAAAGAGATTCACCTCTTTAATGAAGATATGCCCAACTCCAACTTAACTTCCTCTCTAAGAAAGACTTTGCCCTAAGCCTACTTCTATATAAAGAAGGCCAAGCCAACTGATTTCAACATCTAGAGATCAACAGGCTAGGAATTTTGTTGAGTGTTCATATTCTCCATTATGTTCTAATTCTTTTCTTAGGCTAGGATATTTTGTTTAGTAGTTGTGAGAAGACGGTTGTAATTTGTTTAGGTTTTTGTTAATGCAATTAAGTTCAAGGTTTGCTTATTCTTGGTGTTTACTTTTTCTTGCAATTGAATCGGGAGAGGATATTACGATTGCATCTATTTGTCTAATATCGGGAGAGTTAGACTCATGAAATGAATAAGCATGGTTTTCATCCCAATCGGTGAAAACTAATTCAACTTAGGGATAAGTACGAGTTTCAACGGCTAAGAGAAGCGTAATATTGATTGGTGTTCACCCTTGGTTCACGCTGGGAAGTATTGTCAAGATCTGCACATCAATAGTGTTTCGACTTAAGGATAAGAAGGAGCCATTGAAGAACGCTTTGCCAAAACTTGAAGGTTGTCTTTCATTTGCCCAAGCAGTACCTGTTTTCTTTGCCGCAGCAGTAGCTTTGCTCGTTGTCGGGGCAATACTCTTGCCCATTTCCGAGGTAATCAAGTTGACGATTGCATTCAAAACCGAGACAGTTTCATTCAACTTCTACACTACGATGTAATCTAGTCTAGCCTGCTTTATCATCATAGTTTCTCAATCTCTTAAATTACTTGTTTTATCTTATTTTAGTAGTTCTCTCAACAAAACCATCACTTGTGTTTTTACTTTTCTACAATGCAAGACGATAGCTTCTATAAGTAGCACCAATCCTTGCGAAGATGATATCTTTTATACTATAACCTGGCGGCATGTATACTTTCACTAAAATTTCAATACCTAATATGCGCAACACAACACTCCACGACCAAGCTTAGGTTGATGGTTGAACTCCAGTTTCTTTCGCACACGATCTCTCTCCGATTACCCCCCTCATTGCTTAATCGATTGGCCTTTATATAGGCGTGTAAAGGAAATGATGAGATAAGCCTTTTTATTTGAATTTAAAATGATCAAGGGATAAGAAATAGAGCTTTATCCAATCATTTTGATGGCTTATCCTCTCGGTATGATAGCTTATCATGCTAGGACTGACTTCATCATGCCAACGCTTCTCTAGAATTGTTACATAGCATGTTCATGCCAACTGCGCTTGGCAATGCTTCCTATTTTTTTAGTAATTGGTCTAATCCCTATTTTTCGCACCCTGATCTGGTCTTATTTTTTTTGGAGTTGCCAACTTCTTAGCCTGGCATTAAGTACTCCTCTATGCCAACCGGTGCTTGGCATTGTTCGTCCTTCCATGCCATGGCAACCCAGCATCCTTCTCAGCATCACTTCCCTCCTTCACTAGTCTGCTCTGCCCTGTCAAGAACGGTGCCAACTGTTATGCTATCCTACAAAAAAAAGTCAGAAACAACCATGCACACTGGCATAGAAACAAATCCCAACTCTTAATGCAAATGCATGCTTTCTAAACCTAAATGTAACTAAACCTACTCAAAAGACAAGAAAAAGCATGTGAAATAGGCATATAATTAGTACTTTTGAAGCGTCAACACCACTCCAATGAGCTCATCAATAAAGCTTGACAAAGATAAGGGAGGTAAGTGTGTCGATTCTAAGCTTTATAGATCTATAATTGGCTCTTTGCTTTACCTTATCGCAAGTAGACCGTATATTATGTTTAGTGTTTGCTTGTGTGCTAGGTTTCAAGCTAGCCCTAGAGAATCACATCTAGTTGCCATTAAGAGAATTTTTAGATACCTTAGAGATACACCTAATTTAGGTTTTTGATATCCTAGGGATTCCTCCTTTGACCTTCATGCTTTCTCCGATACGGATTATAGGGGATGTAAGATAGATAGGAAAAGTACCTCCGGAATATGTCAATTCTTAGGTAGAATGCTCGTATCTTGGTTCTTAAGAAACAAAATAGCGTAGACTTATCTACCACCGAAGCGGAGTACATATCCTTAGGGAGTTGTTGTGCTCAAGTTCTTTGGATGAAGCAACAACTCCTAGACTATGGTGTTCAAGTAGATTCCATACCCATTAAGTGTGACAACACTAGAGCCATTTGTCTCACTAATCATCTCATCTAACACTCTAGAACCAAACATATAGAAATTATACATCATTTCATTAGAGATCATGTCTTGAAAAATGATGTAGTTCTAGAGTATGTTGATACCTTGAACCAATTAGCAGAAATATTTACCAAACCTTTACATAAATAACATTTTTGGACCCTTAGGAGAGAGTTAGGTTTAACCAGCCTTTCTTAACCCTTTTAGGTCCCAAATGACCAAAAATGTGCTTGAAATTATTTGATGTTCATGCTTGTGTTTATTTGCCTCCTTTTGCATCTGTGCTTGTTGTTAGGGGAGTATGCAATTGTTTTAGTTCATATAACATGTTCATATATCATTTACATGCATCTAGGCTCGATCTAAGTTGAACTTTTGGACTTAAAATTGCCCAAAATACATTTTTCTGGCAAAGGTGTATCGAAATAGGTACATCGATTTTGATACGGGCTCGATTTAAAATTGTTACAGTAATGAAACGTATTGAAACGGGCTCTTCGCGTTTCGATATGAGCTCGCGGTGTTGTTCCGAAACAGGGTCAACCTGTATCAAAACAAGTCTCGTACCGAAACAACTCAAAAGAGTTTCGAGACCCCCGTTTTGATACGCGTCTGTGTAGATTGTTTTAAATAGCTTTAAATGAGTATCTAACTTTAATTAAAACACCAACTCTCTTTTCTCTCAAACCCTAACCCAAAACCCCTATATAAACTCCTCAAATCTCTTGATTTTTCACACCAAACCTAATTTTTTTAGGGTTTTCAATCTGCACATCAATGCTAAAGCTTTGCAAGAAATTTGGTGCATTAATCTGACCATCCCTCATTCATCCATTATCCTATATAGAATGTATACTTATAGTATGGGTTTTGAAGTTTTTTCAAAAACTCTTTAAAACTCGAAAAAAAATTTGTTCGAATATAAAATTTATATCATATATTTTTCTTTACTATTTTTCAAATTTCTTTTTTACCAAAAATTCATTTTATATATGTTTTAAACTTATATTGTATATTTTTTTATCAACACATTGATTATTGGATTGCCTATTGGATTAAATTTTGTTTATTTATGCATACATGTATTTTTGTGTCTTTATTTATTTCCAGATTTTGAATATGGGTTATAAGAAGAGAGTACGAACCGATGAGGCTTGTGGAAGTTATAACATCGACGACGATTCCTCTCGTCCCAACCTTACTCTACTCTATCAAAAGAGTCTTCGAAACAAAGACGCATATACCAACTTCAAGCTCTTTCAAGATCATACAATCTATCGTGAGCGTGTTGCCTCTATACCCTTTTTGGATTCCGAACGATTTCAATTTCACTATCTTCACTTATTTAGGCGATGGAATTTCTTATCCTTTTTGGGCTTACCCGATACTTTGTATCGTAACATGGTTCTTCTCTTCTATGCCAATGCCCGATGTATCTCCAATGCCGATCATTCTCAAGTGATAGCCATTGAATCCTACCTCATGAGGAAGAAGTTTCGGGTTGATCCACAAACTTTGGTCAATGTTTTTGGATTTGAATATGAGGGTATTTCGGATGAAAATACATTAGAACATACTCTCGGCGGCTCCTTCACGGTCCTTGATGCTCATGATCACATCCTTCATCTCATGGTCTCGTGGTGGTTTCGTCCTTCCGAACGAAAATTCTCCCACATTCGGCAAGTCGACGATTATTGGATTCGTTGCTTTCGTGAGGAATGTCGACCAAATCTTTTCTAAATCATTTTTGCCGAGATGGTGCATATTGTTCAAAATCGTAACACGGATCTTGTCACTTCCTTCACTTATGGCACCGCCTTAAGTTACTTGTTCTCAAATTTGGGGATCGATTGCTCTCTTGACTTTCCGGAATCACTCAAGGATCCCATCGATGAGCGCACTCTTCTTCGTTGCAAGTTTCATTTCATTGATGGAGAGTGGATTTGTTTTGAGCATCCTCCTCAAGTTGCGGCCCCCGAACCTCAACCTCAAGTTGCTCCACCAAACAATGAAACTCTTATAACTTTTCTCACCGAGTAATTCAATAGCTTGCGAACCCACATGGACTCCTGTTTTTCCACTATTGACACTCGCTTCACTTCCTTGGAGGGACGTGCCCAAAGTGTTGAGAATCAACTCACTTCTGTTGAAACTCAACAAGCCTCAATGGATATGTCTTTTACCTGCTTCTCTGGCGAGTGGAGACAATTTCGAAGGAGCACCGCCAATGATGAAGATGACGATGAGCCTTAGATCTTTGTATTCCATTGCATATTATCTAGTTTAGGATTTCCCTATTTGTGCACCTATCTATGTTTTTGCTTTAAGACCTATGCTTTGATCTATTGTTTGGATATCATGTTTGGATATTGTGGAATTATTTTGCTTTGGTTTATTATGCTTAATGAAATTATGTTGCTTTAATTATGCTTTGTCTTGTGCTATATTTCTTTATCTCATGATTATATTCCTTCATTGATTTTGATCTAACAAAAAGGGAAGAAGGGTTAAGCTAATTTTTTTTAATCTTTTTCAAAACTTAGCTTCAATTTAGGGGGAGTTTACTTAAAAATTTACTTTAGTTTTGTTATATCAAAAAGGTAGATATTGTAAAATCAATGTTTGATTTTGATATAACAAATAATCTAAGGACTAAATTGCAAAGTAAATAATATTTTAAGTACTCAAAATACTCACATTTGACAAGTAAAATTTATAATTAAAATGTTTTAAAGTCAAAATTTAAACCCCATAAATTTTTCTAAGTTTTTCAAAGCCAAAATACTTAAAATTGCCCAGCGTTTCGAAACACCCCCAAAGTGTTTCGATAAGTTTTGCCATTGGAAACGTCCGTTTTGATACAGACTAATCTGTTTCGAGACAAAGGTTTCGAAACGGGCAAGCCCATTCGATACAACCTTCATTTGAGCTTTTGTTTTTTAAGTGTCGTTTTGAAACGGCCCATACCCGTTTCGATACAGGGGTTAAGTATTTTCAAAATCAAGCATTAAGTGAACTAGCTGTTACTTGTCAGAACCGAACTTTTGAAAAATTGGTTATATATTTCAATACACCCCTTTGCTGTTTCAAAACACCAATTTACAGTTTCAAAACGTTTTGATACAACCTATAGCCGTTTCGATACAACCCATTTTTACACTTAAAGGCATTTTACAGTTTCAAACTGTTTCGATACGACCTATAATTTTTTGATACGGGTCCCTTTTTTACACACAACGGCTATTTCTCTTTTTGGTGTCCGTTTTAATATATGGCCTCATGTTCCGATACGAGTAATTGCAGAACAACATTTATGGAGGGAAGAGAGAGCCCCAACGACTCTATTGATGATCTCATTCACCCAAACGGCTAGAAATCAATGAGAAGGTATAAAAGAAATTCTCAAAAGCACCAGCAACAACTATTGAACCTCAAAGCAACATCCAAGCAATCCAATCCAAACCCTAAGCACTTATTGTCAAATTCTTGTACCCAACTCTTAGAGTTCTTAGTGTAAATCAAATTTGTGAGTTTGGGAAGTGTTTGTAATCCATTTGGGCTATATTTATCTTGTGAGAGATCAATTATAATAGCCAACATCTTTTTTGTAAAGTGAGAGTCTTGTGGTTCAATCTTTGGGCAGAAAGATTGAACATTTGTAAAGGTTGTCTCCTTAGCCTAAAAAGGGGAAGAACAAATTAGTGGAGAGTTTGTTGAAAATCCTTAGTGGGAGCTAAGGTAGTGGATATAGAGCTTGTTTAGAAGCTTGAACCACTATAATTGTCTTGTGTATCATTTTTAAATTGTTCCTTTTGTTCCCTTCATTTTTTAAAGTGCCAATTCACCCCCTCTTGGTCATATCGGTTAATTCGATCCACTCAACAAAAATGAATATCGTTAGTCACTAAACCAATTAGTAGATATCAGCCGAGTTTGAGTTTTACATGCAAACCAAAAACTCCGGGAGGAAGAATTAAGTATTTATTCACTTTCTTAATGAATGGAAAGATAATCGGTTTTTAATTAAGTAGATAAATATATCTAATTTTCAAAGTAAATGTTCAGATTTGAATCTATATAAAATAAAATAAAATAAATATTTTTGACCATTCAATTTATTAGTGAATCTAAAAAATAAATCATATAAAAATAAAATTGTAATTCGATAAAACTCATATATCTTCATTTATTTAAAATTGAAAATTGTCCTTTATAACGAAGGGAGGAAAGCGTGATGGATCTACTCTATCCTTTCTTTAAATGGATAAACATATAGTTTTATTTTAATTACTTTGCTTTAAAAAGAAAAGAAGTGTTGTATCACGCCTTCTTTTTGTCTACAAAAGGCAAAAGACATTCAATTCAGTTCAAGCCCAATCGGTAATCCCTTTTCTATTATTATTAAAAAAACAAAAATCAAATCGAATCAAATCAATTAATTGAAGACGATAAAAGAAGCTAACCTCAAAATTATATGTGTTAGTATTACACACATAGTGTAGGCAGGGGACCTAACCTGGCTTCATGATCATTGGATTCAAAGAAAACCACCAATCAAAAGTTTTCATAATGACAAATGTAACTACGTAAACTATATATATATATATAGTAAGACTAAGGGGTCGAAGTTGGTATGGCAATTAGATGAGTAATAATTGATAATCGTAAAAGTAACTAAAAATTTTAACTATATAAATGAATGTGATAAAAAATTTATCCCTAAAGTTCAAATCGAGACGAGACAATAGTTATTATATCTGTAATTTTTCGTAGGGATCCCTAATAAATATATGTAGAGATTCTCAATATTTTAAAAAATATACTTACCTCACATTTATCTATATACATATGTATATACATATTATTGAAAGAAAAAAAAAACTCTAACTACACTATTCTCGTTTTAGCTTTCTCTCTAATCTATCTGTGTAGGTGATCCATGGATAAGTAGAGTAACATTGATTCAACAACAAATACTACTACTATCGAAAGTACTAGAAACTTTTAAAAATCTAGCACTGAAGAAAAAAAGAGATGTGTAACACCAGTTGGACAAGAAACATTAACACCAAATAGTTTTAGTCTAATTGAAACTTCCACAAAAGAAGCAAACTCAAGAATCAAATGAGGTCCGAAATTAGATGTATGGAATCACTTTAAAGACAGAAAATTAGTGAAAAATGGAAGGCAATTTGTATCTATTGCCGCAGATGGAACCATTAATTTGCATAACCATTTTGAAAATAATTCTATTAAGAAAACATAAAATAATATTTCAAGGGAGTTAAAATAGATGATAAAGAAAAGACACTTGCAGAGCATGCGATGACGGCCTGGTGGTCAGAGCACGCTCACCTGCTCCATTCCCTTCCCCTTAGGTCCCGGGTTCAAGACCCCTCAGGAGCATAGCCTTCACCTATATTTTCCCCCTCACCCTCTAGGTAGAAGTAGAATAAGAATTTTAAAAAAAAAAAAAAAGAAAAGAAAAGACACTTGCAAATTGAAAATATGATCCAAAACTTTTAAGAAAAGAAATTGATTGTATGATCGTCTTTCCATGGTAAAACATTATTGGTTTCATAGAATTTATGAAAATAACTTGTCCAAAGTTTAAGAAATATATTTGGAATACATAAAAAAAGTGACATTTTTAAGATTTATGAGAATGAAAAAAAAAACAATACACTTTAAAACAAAGATAGCAAAATTGCTATCACCACTAATGTGTGGATGTCATCGGATCAAAAGAAGAGATTCATGGCGATAACATTACATTTCATTGAAGATTTTTGGATTTTACGAACTTAAATTATCAGTTAATTTTTTAACTATGTAATTATTTAATATCTATATTTTGTCATTACTTAAAATGTGTAGTTAACTTGTCAACTATGTTATTATTAATAACCACATTTAGAATTTAATTTTTAGTTTATTTTATTTGATTAGGTTCACATATGTGTCATGTCTGCATACGACTGAAGTGATTTGTGATGTTTTTCTGAAAGTTTAATGAATAAAAATATTAATTACTTCTATTTGGCCATAAATCTAAAAGTCACATTTTCAAAATTTATGAATTTTTATAAAGTTTATGAAAATAGCTTGTCCAAAGTTTAAAGAATATACTGGGAATACATCTAAAAGTGACATTTTCAAGATTTATGAGAATGAAAAGAAAAACGATAATCAATACACTTCTAAATAAAAGATAGCAAATTTACTATCACCACTAACATGTGGATGTCAATCACCAAAAAAGAAATTTATGGCGATAACATCACATTTCATTGAAGATTTATGGATTTTACGAACTTGAATTATCAGTTAGTTTTTTAACTATGTAATTATTTAGTGTCTATCTCTTGTTGTCACTTAAAATGTGTAGTTAACTTGTCAACTATGTAATTATTTAATAACTAATTTTTAGTTTATTTTATTTGATTAGGTTCATATATGTGTCATGCCCGCATACGACTGGAGTGATTTGTGATGTTCTTTCTGAAAGTTTAATGAACAAAAATATTAATAAATTCTATTTGGCAAGCCAATGTGAAAATCAGTTATAGTTGGGCCTGGAAAAAATTATGTTAAGAGATGATTATGCATTTGTAAGAAATTTGAATGGGATTTTTAGAGCCAGTAAGGTATAGGAGGCTATTCGACATAAGCATGGGAGAGTTCTTTGGTTCAAGGTTATTTGGGGATGTTTGTCAATATCTCGTCACCCTTTATTACTTGGCTTGTGTTGCAAGATAGATTGTCAACGAAGGCCAGGGTGTTATGTTGGGAGGTCAGATTGATTTGCAATGCCTCTTGTGTGATCTTGGTGTTGAATGCAGAGACCATTTATTTGTTGAATGTGCTTTCCTTTAGAAAATTGGGTGCAGTAATAATTTAAATATAATAGAATATCGTAAGAAAAATAAATAATAATAAATTAAAAACAAAACCTGAAATTGGACATAGTTAAAATTAGAAAAAAAAATTATTGAGGCATGTATGAATAGTTTCCTTAAGACAAATTCATCCCCCCTTCGGTGCTTGAGTAATGTTGGACGTCTATCTCTCAGGATACAACAACAAACGTTCACAGTAGTAGCACAATTGCAGTGAATAATTGAACACAATCTTGCCTTCATCTATCACCGAAAAATAAAACGAACTTTGGAAGGATTTTTTCTAAGTAAAAAAACTTCAAAGTTTTTCAATGTTTTTTTTTTTTTGTAAGTTGATGTGAAACATGAGTCACAACAATCCTTTATATAGTGGATAAAAAATTAAACTGTTTGATGAAAAGGTTAAACCTTTTGATGGAAAGATTTGTTGAAAAGTTAATAGATATGATTGAATAGATACAAATTTAAACCAATAATTATTAAGTCTATTCACCAAGTGACATGATTTAGAATCAATATTATTCATCCAATATATAATTTTTCTAACAACCCCCACATGAATAAAATTAATGGTTCAAGAACATTGACTCGATATTGTGATAGATTCTACGTTTGATATTTGCATAGGATAGATAGGCGTCCCCCTTTGAACCTTCCCTTGTGAAAATATGTTTACCTTACTGGTTGTCTAGTAGACGTGTTGTCCTTAAATTGTCTTGTCGTTTGTCTAAGCGATGACATACCTCACAAAAATACCTCACTAACAAGAATTTGGTTCTCATGGTTATGTCCATATAGCCTTGGAAATCTCCTGATTCTACAAGAGCTTGGAAAACTATGCCCCAATAGTCTTCTTGAGGCGACTCTACTTTACTCTCACATAGGTGACTTATGTTGTTCGGTTTACCAAAACACACAATGTTCATTAAAAGCATTGCTTAATCTTTTCCACATTTTAGTCACTGTTTACATTATAGAAATAAACTTGGGATATGAACCCCCATAGTAACCGCACAAGGTCTATGCAAGTAGGTTGTCCCTTTGAACCTAGATCTTGGGATCTCCAGTCAACTAGGTAGGGTTTTCCTTCACATAGCGCCTTAAATTTCCATGGGCTCTAGTCGCATTTCTTTCGATGTTTTATCAACTTGATCGCGATTTAACCTTTTGGTTAGCGAATCTGTGGTGTTATCTTTTGATCTTACATAATCAATAGAGATAATTCACGTTGAGATCAGTTGTCTAATGATATTATGTCAATGACATATGTGTCTCGACTTACCATTACGTTCTATGCTCTACCAAATGTTACTTGGTTATCACAATGTATACATATTGCAGGTACATGCTTTGGACATTTTGAAATATCCTCCAAGAAATTTCATGGTCATTCAGCCTCTACCATATAGGTTAGAAAATCCAATCCAAATGACTTTTTCATCCTTGCCCTTTTACTTTTTTTGTTCTGCCTCGATATCGACCTCTTGTTTAAAGTCTTGATAATTTTCATCAATAATCTATAGTTCATTTCGTTGAACTTGACCAACTTTCATAGTCTTACAAAAGAATGAGGTAATTTTAGATTTTAATATTATTTTTGTTGTGAATTTCAAAATTCTTTGATTCATACAAAAGAAATCATTATGCATTATTATGACAAATATAACCAATTATCACAAAAAAACACGTTAGGAGGATAGTACATGGTAACAAAATTCGTTTGTTTTCATCACTAATAACATACCATTATTGTTATGGCAAGCATAACCGATGAAAATACAATCCACCGTTTTAGGATATATTTTCATTTGCTTCGCTAAATGAGTCATTACTTTGACAAGACACCCCCACACTTTCAAGTAGTTGTAGGAAGGTTTTCTACCATTCCATAATTCATTTATATTTTCTTTTTTCTTGTAGGACACCTTATTTAAAAGGTAATTTACTGACAACATAGTTTCCCTCACATGTTCTATGATAACCCAAAACTTCTCATCGTTCTCATAATATTGTGCACTTCATAACATTCATCATATACAACTTTGAGAATGTAGTTATGGTATATGAAATCAGAGCGCTTCCATGTCTTGGAAACGTTAAAGACGGTAGCAACATGAGTACTTCCATGTCTCGGCAACGTTGAAGGCGATAGCAACATTTACATCATCCTCTCTAACAATATGAGGAACAATCATGGTCAAATAATACATTTTTCTATTACCACGTTTTGAAATTCTTTTTGCAAGCTTTTCATTGTAACTTGTAGTCACTGACAACATTTGACTTTGGTTCGAAGTCTGAGCCCGAGTAGTGACTATATCACCAAACTGGGAACTAAACGAGTTCTTAGCTTATGCCACATCAAAGTCACGAACTAAATTTCATTCATAATTATGAATATGTTAATTGTTAGGTATTTAGTCATAAAATAAAATCAAAAACAAAAACACAGTTAATCAACTTCTGTTGAACGAAAAGAATTTAGTAAAACTAAAAACCCGAAAAAGATGTACAAAGCCAACACAATTCTGTTCAACTTTAAACATAGACAAATGTTAGTCTAAAAAATAATTTACTAACAATAATAAAATTTTCTTATCTTTAGTTTCCAACAGATCATAAGACTCGAACAAAAATTTGAGAGTTATTTGATTTGAAGAATTTCTCATTCCACCATCATCTCTTTACTTCTCCAAGATTGTAATTGTCTTGTTGTGGTGACGTATTTCTCAAAAGTATTTGTTAGTACCACAATAACCATAGTATGCATCAATATATTTTATTTATAAAGACAAAATTCACAAAATTAATATCGTCACATTTAACCTGATCAAACATGCATTTACCAACTCGAGGAACTATTCAGTGTAACACATGACATTAAAAATACACCTCCCACATCCTTCCATTTTCTGGTTTCTTCACGGGTTCCACCATATTCATATCTTTTGTCATATTCGAATCCACCATGGTAATCACTTATAATCATGATTAAACAGCCATTATATTTCAAAAAATTGAACAGTTTGTTAAAAATGCACCGTGCAACTTTATTTCTCAAGAGGATAAGAATTAATATCAAACTGGAATTTTGATGAAGAGCCACCAACAAGAATCATGGCAAGACATATCTTTTAATTTTCATTATTCACGATAATCTAAATATGTTGGGTTAAAACTTCGACTCTGTCTTAAGATTGTTAGAAAAGTAGGTGTTGTAATAATCCAAATATAATAGAATATCGTAAGAAAAAAAATAATAAATTAAAAATAGAACCTGAAATCGAACATAGTTAAAATCAGAAGAATTTTTGTTGAGGCTTGTATGAATAGTTTCCTTAAGACAAATTCGTCCTCTCCTCGGTGCTTGAGTAATGTTGGATGTCTATCTCCCAGGATACAACAACAAACGATCACAGTAGTAGCACAATTGCATTGAATAAACGAACACAACCTTGCCTTCATCATTCACCGGAAAATAAAACGAACTTTGGTAGTAATGTTTCTAAGTCAAAAACTTCAAAGTTTTTCAATGTTGTTTTGTGTAAGTTGATGTGAAAATTGAGTCACAACAATCCTTTATATAGTGGATGAAAAGATTAAACCTTTTTATGGAAAGATTTGTTGAAAAGTTAATATATATGATTTAGTGAATGCAACTTTAAACCAATAATTAATAAGTCTATTCACCAAGTGACATGACTTATTATTAACACGTCTATTCACCAAGTGAAATGACTTAGTATCAATATTATTCAACCAATATATATAATTTTTCCAACACTTTCACAAGACAAGTTTGAGGGGAAGTGTTGCAGGTCAACCATACTGTTTATTTGTAACCCCCTCGACCCGGCCTAGCCACCAGACCGTATCAAGTGGATCACACGGGACTAACCAGAGAAAGACCCAAAGATTTCCCTCCAATTAGCAACCTTAAACGCGTTGATTATTATCTTTTGTAGATACTCGAATTAAACCTTATGTTTGAAAACACGCAACGGGAAAAAAACAACAAAACAGACACCAAACAATCAAAATAGCAACCAGGGACCAAAATGCAAAACTAGCATAAGATAGGGATCTAAGATGTAATTAAGGTGATCACTTTGTTATTAAACTCATTTCATGCTTCCATGCTGAAAAGCAACTCAAAACATGCCCACAATCGGAACAGAGCTTCACAGTGAGCTTTCGTTCCGAAACGGCTTGGACCCGTTCCGGCCCTACAAAGCTCGTTTCGATATGCATTCCGAAACGCCAAAACCAAAAGAAGGGCTGTTCCGAAACGTTCGAGCCTGTTTCGAAACACCCTGCTAAAGTAACAGCAAAATTGGAGTTCAAGCATCTCCAAAGTGGTTTTCCTTGGTTCTAAACATCACAAACATCAAAGAAACAGCAAGAGGAGCATACAAATTCCAAGATCAAACCATCAAACAACCATACGAACAAGGGAACTAAAACATGATCATCATACGACTGAAACAAGATACTCCAAGATCCAACATTAAGATAACACAAGGTATAAAAATGCCAACAAGGGCAAACATCATGCTCTCAACACAAGGAGTTTACAAAACACTCCTAACACATAAATAAGGTTCATCCTTATTGCCACATACACTATTATCTAAACAAGGTCATACTTGATCTAGGAGTGGACACTTGGATCGCTTTCCTTGAACCGTTGCCTTCCAAAAGATCTACAGATCTGCATTGTTGGAAAAAAGAGCGTAAGCTATGAAGCTTAGTGAGCGGGGCTCAAAACCAAACTACAACAATGCAGTTTTAAAAACCAAATCATTTCGAAATAAAACCATTTCTTAAAGAAAACCACTTTCGCAAATCATTTCCTTTCAACATGCCATTATAGGTATAGCATAAGCAAAAATGTTATGACATATGCCAAAGGCACAAACATGCATCAACCATGCATAAACCATATGTAAACAACATATGCAAACCAAGCCTACCGGCTCCATAACAACTCTCATGCTTTAAGCACAAATACATAACCATATGAGTTTACCAAGCTCATATTAAAACTATAAGTGAATGAGTATACCAGCATCATTGACACGTTGCTCGGATAAGCGGACACCTTGATGGCACTACCCCCATCAAGTCACATGGTGAAACAACCCTCACCACAATCTCACTTCGACCGGGATGCCACTACCCGCATTGCCCGTTGGTGATAGCTCTACCCTTAGCACTCGTATCACAGTAGCACAACCCCTATTAAGAAACCGATGAATTTCTCACGCGCGAATTTTATAATCATAGTGCACTTCACATCCTATTGATCGATCAATCTATCCGATATAACCCATGTGTCAATATACTAATCGAAACATCACAATCCACTTATTTACACCGGGGATAAACACCTCTCCAAACACATCCCAAATACCATAACCATAACCACAAGCCCATGCATAGCATGAACTCAAACAACACTTTGATAAATCATATGGCATTCTCATAGGACAAAAACAACATGCATTTAATGCATGACAACAGTGGAAAACATCATTTAGAATGATATGCTCAAGATCAAAACATGATGAAATGAAAAACGGTGAAAAGCTAAAACAACACAAAACTTACTCTTGAGCTTGGATTGGCCTAACGGCTCAACCTAAACTCTCAAAATACTTCATCAGCCTTGTTAAAGCATTAAAATCATTTCCACTCACCAGCGATTACCAAAACCAAACCGGAACTCCTTTTCTAGCTTTCTGGTTCACCCACAAATGAATCCAACAATTCCAGATCTTCAATCTATGCCTCTAACCAACCCAAAACAGAGGATTAGAGATATTTTCAACAACCCAATCAAAACACCAACCGAAACAAGCCGAAAACATCAGAAAACTCAATTCGGACAATCTTCAGCAAACCCCAGCATTAGATATCATCGAAACACATGAATAAACATCTAAGAACATCAACCCAACATCAGATTATCACCAGCTATCGATTTACCTCAAAACTCACCCAAAAACTCACTTTTTCACACTTCAAACTTCAACACCAAACCCAATTTCGGGATTCCTATCATTCACCCATCATCCCAACACAATAACCGCAACAAAATGAAAGCAAAACCATCAACAAACTCAGCAATAACAGATTCCACTCAAGATCTTACCCAAAAGCTCATTCTAGCTCATTTTAACCAATTTCCATTAAAATTACTTTAAGAAAACATAACCTTAGTAATTAAAAGAATCAAAGCATGGGAATATCAATAAAGAACCTTACATTAGAGGAGAATTTCGTTGCTCACCTCCAATGGTAGTTATTTCCCCTTGTTTAGCAAAATTCCTTAAGAAAAACAATGAAACAATCTTGGGTTTTAGAAAACCAAAGTAGGAAAATCATTTGGCAACATTAGATTGATAAGAAATCACTTTTACCTTGAGAAAAATCAAGTCCAAAGGTTGTTTGGCTGAAGAGAGAAAATGAGGAAGCTAAAAATGAGTTTTAACGTGAAATAAAGAAATAAGAGAAAACCCTTTTTAATTCTAAATATAAGACCTATTTTAAAAATGTTTGAATAGTCAAAATAAAGGGGAAAATAACCATATTGGCCCAGCCAATTTAGCTCCTTAAAGATTCTATGTTTTGACTATTTTACAAAATGGTCATCAAAAATAGATTTTGCAAACTTTACATTTTGGTCACTAAACCAAAATGTCATAGTTCGGAAAACGTTTTTCCAAAATTGTTTTTACCAAAACCTTTTAAATATTTATTAAGGGTTTTAGAAATTTATTTCTTATTTTTCCAATCATCCGAGGACCACTTTCCTTGAACTCACTCCCAACTCCTAATACCGATTTTTCGGACCCTGAAACCTCATCGGATCTTCCAGACCCTAAACCGGGATGTTACAACTCTCCCCCACTTATGAAATTTCATCCTCGAAATTTACTTGATGGAAAAAGATGCGGAAACTGACGCTTCATGTCGTCTTTCCTCTCCCAAGTGGCTTCTTCAACACCTCGGTGTCGCCACTTCACTTTGACCAACTCGATAGATCTACCACGCAAAACTTTGTTGTCCGAAGCTAATATCTCAATCGGCTCTTCATCATATGACAAATCTGGATTCAGTTCAATTTCTTCAACATGCATTACATGTGACGGATCTGACCTATACTTTCAAAGCATCGAAATATTGAATACATCATCTATCTTCTCTAATTCCGGAGGCAAACTCAATCTATAAGCAATAGGGCCAACTCGCCCAACAATCTCATACGGACCAATGAATCTCGGACTCAGTTTACCTTTTCTACCGAATCTCACCACTTTCTTCCATGGTGATACTTTCAAAAAGACTTTCTCACCCACGACATACTCGATTTCACGACGCTTCAACTACATAAGATTTATGTCGATCGGTTGCTACTTTCAAGCGATCATATATCAACTTCACCTTCTCAGTAGTGCCTTTAAGCATAGCAGGTAATGATACCAATTTTTGTCCAGCTTCTACCCAACAAACAAGAGTTCTACACCTCCTACCATACAAAGCCTCATACAGTGCCATCTGAATACTGGCTTGATAACTGTTGTTATAGGCAAACTCAACTAACGACAGGTGTTTCTTCGATGAACCCTGAAAATCAATAATAAAACAGTGCAACATATCCTCAAGCACTTGTATCACTCGCTCTGACTGACCATCTGACTGTGGATGATACGAAGTACTGAAATTCAATCGGCTACCCACTTCACTATGCAAAAAATCCCAAAACCTCGATGTGAACCTCAGATCTCTATTCGATACAATCGATTTCGGTACTCCATGCAATCTCACTACCTCACACATATACAAATTAGCCAATTTATCCAAAGAATTAGGTGTTAACAGGTAAAAAATGTGCACACTTGGTGAGTCGATCTACTATCACCCAAACTGAATTCTTTCGCGAATGAGTCAACGGTAACCCTGATACAAAATCCATAGTTATTCTCTCTCATTTCCATTCTGGAATTCGTAAAAGCTGTAACAATCCTGACGGAAACAGATGTTCGGCCTTCACTCGCTGACAAACCATATATTTACTTACGAATTCAACCATATCCTTTTTTCAAACCAACCCAGAAATAATCATTCTTCAAGTATCGGTACATCTTCGTGCTACCCGGATGCATAGCAAACGGACTAGTATGTGCCTTACTCAAAATGGTGCGTCTCAAATCAGTATCTTCAAGCACAACAACTCTATCTTTGAAACACAAAACGTTATCACCACTGAAACTGTACACGGTCGGTTTACCTTCCGCAATATCCTGAACATGTGAAGCCAAAGAACTATCTTGCAACTGTTTCTCGTAGATCAACTGTACTAGCGATGGTTTCACCTATAATTCAGCAATCAATCCATCATCACGCGATAAACTCAACCTAGCAAGCATCGCTCGAAGCTCAACTGCTACCTTCCTACTCAACGCATCGGCTACCAGATTGGCTTTACTTAGATGGTACTCAATAGAAAGATCATAATCCTTTAATAATTCAACCCATCTACGCTGTCGGAGATTCAAATCTTTATGCGACATCAAATACTTCAAACTCTTGTGATCGGTGTACATTGTGCATTTCTCTCCATACAAATAGTGTCTCCACACTTTCAAAGCAAACACAACAACGGCTAACTCAATATCATGTGCGGGGTAATTCTTTTCATGAGTCTTCAACTGTCTCGACGCATATGCAACAACTCTCCCATCTTGTATCAACACACAACCTAGGCCTACGTATGAAGCATCACTATAAATCACATAATCCTTCCATGTTACCGGCTGTACTAACTCAGGTGCTCTAGTCAAAGAATCTTTCAAACGATCAAAGGCCATCTGCCTCGCTTCTGACCACTCATATCTGACATCCTTTTGTAACAATTTCGTCAACAGAGCAACTATCTTTGAAAACCCTTCTACATACCGACGGTAGTAGCCCGCTAAGCCTAGGAAACTACGAACCTCAGTCATAGACTTCGGTTGCCTCCAATTCACAACAGCTTCCACTTTCTTAGGATCAATTCTAATGCCATCAGCTGATACAACATGCCCTAGAAAGACTACCTCTTTAATCCAAAACTCGCATTTGCTCAACTTCGCATACAACTGATTATCTAGCAAAGTCTTCAACACAAGTCGTAAATGTCTATCATGGTCTTCCTCGGTGCGTGAATAAATCAATATGTCATCAATGAACACTACAACAAATTGATCTAGGAACTCATGAAACACACGGTTCATCATGTCTATAGACGCGGCTGGTGCATTAGTCAATCCGAACGACATTACCAAAAACTCATAATGGCCATAACGTGTACGGAAAGATGTCTTCGGTATGTCTTGATCTTTCACTTTCAACTGATAGTACCCGGATCTCAAGTCTATTTTCAAAAATACTGATGCATCCTGCAACTGATCAAACACGTCATCCATTCTCGGCAACAGATACTTGTTCTTCATAGTTAACTTATTCAAATGACGTTAATCAATACGCATACGCATACTTTCGTCTTTCTTCTTAACGAACAACATCGATACGCCCCAAGGTGATATACTCGGACTAATAAACCTACGATCTAATAACTCATGAAGATGAGTCTTCAATTCTTTAAATTCTTTCGATGCCATCCGATATGGAGCAATCGACACGGGAGCTGAATCATAATACAATTCAGTAGCAAACTCGACTTATCTATCTGGTGGCAAACCAGGCAACTCTTCTGGAAACACCTCAGGAAAGTCACAAACTATTCTAATGTCTTTTGGTCGGACCTTACTCATATCCGGATTCATCACATAAGCTAAGTACGCTTGACATCCCTGATCCAACATCTTTTGAGCCTCTAAAGCAGAAACTAAGTTGGATAAGAACTTAATGTTCTCACCAACCACTACCACCTCATAATCATCTGATAATCTCAAGCTCACTCGCTTAGTCTCAAAGTCTACCTTTGCTTTGTGTTCTACCAACCAATATATTCCCAAAATCACATCAAACCCGTAGAACGACAATTACATCAAGTCAACTGGAAACACGTGACCCTGTACCATCAACGGATATCTCTGATACATCTTTCTGACCACAACTGTCTCGCCAAATGAACTAGTCACACTCATACCCGCATCAAGAATCTCACATGGTATATCCAACTTCTTAGCATGCTCACCCAGAATATAAGAATGCGTAGATCCAGAATCAATCAACGAAAGCAATGTCAAAGATTGTAACATGAAATTACCTGCGATGACGTCGATGTCGTTCCTACCCTCTCTGTGTGCGTACACTCTCGCTGGTCAACCTCCCTCAGGCTGAACTGCGACTACATGCGCCACATTCCTCTGACCCTCGTTCCATGGATGAAAATTCTGTCGGCCATGCCCACGGCCTCACTGGTACTCGACAGCTCGTACTGGTGCCTGTCCACCGCTAGCTAGCTGAGGACAATCTCACTTGAGATGATCCTTCAATCCACACTGCCAGCACATACCATAAGTTCCCCAACACTCTCCAGGATGAGACCTACCACACTTGGTGCACTCGGGTGCACGGTGAGCAAAACATTGGCCTTGATGGCCACGCCCAGGATTACCACCCTCACGTCTATGGTCAAAATGTTGTCTCTTGTCCTTGTGCCCCTTGGCACGATCACGATTCCACTCTGTATGTCGTTTCCCTGAACTAGACCCGCCTCCTCTAGCAGACAAACCAAGACTATGCTCTATATCCTTGGCTCGAGCAACTAACACATCAAAATCTGTGTAATCAACAGCTAGCATGTACGTCTTTACTCCCTCAACCAAACCATAACAAAACCTCTCACAACGTTCCCTCTCAGTGGAAACTAGCTCAGTAGCATACTGACTCAGTCTAACAAATTGGACCTCGTACTCTGAAACGGTCATGCTTCCCTGAACCAAAGCCATGAATTCACGTTTCTTCTCATCCTAATATCCCAGTCCCAAATACTTCTTCCGGAAAGCAGAACAGAAGAAATCCCAAGTGATATCAGTAGTAGCCATACTCGCGATGATCGTAGTCCACCAGACATACGCGTCACCCTGAAGTAGAGATTCTACACAACTAAGCTTTCGTGCATCACTGCACTCCATCTGACTCAAAATTCTAGTGGTACTCGCTAACCATGCCTCGGCTCCCTCAGGCGATAACTCACGGAACTCAACTCCACCCAAACTACGGAGTCTCCCAAGGGGTAACCCTTCCCTCTGACCATGTTGCGGTGCAACCGCCTGTAACCCAGTAAAAGCAGACTGAAAAGCCCAAGCAATAGCCTGAATCAACGGGCTCATATCGGCTCCGGCCTGACCTTGGCCACCACAAGGCTCCTCACCTCATGCATCAGCTCCACCACCCAGAGGATGGGGAGGAGGAGGTAAATCTCCCTCTTGCGGATGCCCGACATCCTCAACCAGATCCTCCCGCGGTTCACCACTCGCCTGACCTCTTTTAGGTCTAACCATGAAAACAAAAGCAATGCTACAACAAAAACAGATAAAACAAAGGAAATGATTCGGGTCAGCAACGTCAAGGGTGCAAGGTGCTCAAGTATATTACATAGATTTTCCCGATAATAGTATGTGACAATGGGTACCTTACATAGCAAGCAACCTCAAACAAAAGAGCAAACACCACAATAACACACTTACCTCAATTACCTTTCTGGTTGCGCGACAACCAATGCAAGCCTTTCTGAAGAACCTAGGCTCTGATACCAATGGATGTAACCCCCTCAACCCGGCCTAGCCACCAGACCGTATCGAGTGGATCACACGCGACTAACCGAAGAAAGGTCCAAAGATTTCCCTCCAATTAGCAACCCTAAACGCATTGATTATTATCTTTTCTAGATACTCGAATTAAACCTTATGTTTGAAAACACGTAGCGAGAAAAAAATGATAAAACGAATACCAAACGATCAAAAGAGTAACCAGGGACCAAAATGTAAAACTAGCATAAGACAGGGACCTAAGATGTAATTAAGGTGATCACTTTGTAATTAAACACATTTCATGCTTCCATGCTGAAAAGCAACTCAAAACAAGCCTACAATCGACCACAATTGAAAGCATAACAAACTAGAACCAAAATGCAAGAACAATAACTTCAAAGATGCTCTTAACTAACTTCCAACGTCCTCTGTTTGGGAACACCCACGACCAAATCAGAACAGAGCTTCACAGTGAGCTTTCGTTCCAAAATGGCTTGGACCCGTTCCGGCCCTGCAAAGCTCGTTCCGATACGCGTTTCGAAACGCCAAGACCAAAAGAAAGGTCGTTCCGAAACGTTCGAGCCTGTTTCGAAACACCCTGCTGCAGTAACAGCAAAACTGCAGTTCAAGCATCTCCAAGGTTGTTTTCCTTGGTTCTAAACATCACACACATCAAAGAAACAGCAAGAGGAGCATACAAATTCCAAGATCAAACCATCAAACAACCATACGAACAAGGGAACTAAAACATGATCATCATACGATTAAAACAAGATACTCCAAGATCCAACATTAAGATAACACAAGGTATAAACATGACAACAAGGGAAAACATCATGCTCTCAACACAAGGAGTTTACAAAACACTCCTAACACATAAACAAGGTTCATCCTCATTGCCACACACACTATTATCTAAACAAGGTCATACTTGAGCTAGGAGCGGACAATTGGATAGCTTTCCTTGAACCGTTGCCTTCCAAAACATCTACATATCTGCATTGCTGGAAAAGAGAGCATAAGCTATGAAGCTTAGTGAGCGGGGCTCAAAACCAAACTACAACAATGCAATTTTAAAAACCAAATCATTTGGAAACCAAAACCATTTCTTAAAGAAAACCACTTTCGCAAATCATTTCCTTTCAACATGCCATTATAGGTATAGCATAAGAAAAAATGTTATAACACATGCCAAAGGCACAAACATGCATCAACCATGCATAAACCATATGTAAACCACATATGCAAACTAAGCCTACCGGCTCCATAACAATTCTCATGCTTCAAGCACACATACATAACCATATGAGTTTACCAAGCTTATATTAAAACCATAAGCGAATGAGTATACCGGTATCATTGACACGTTGCTCGGATAAGCGGACACCTTGATGACACTACCCCCATCATGTCACATGGTGAAACAACCCTCACCACAATCTCACTTCGGCCGGGATGCCACTACCTGCATTGCCCGTTGGTGATAGCTCTACCCTTACCACTTGCATCACAATAGCACAACCCCTATTGTGCAACAGAAGAATTTCTCACGCGCGAATTTTATAATCATAGTGAACTTCACATCCTATTGATCGATCAATCTATCCGATATAACACATGTGTCAATATACTCATCGCAACATCAAAATCCACTAATTTACACCAGTGATAACCACCATCCCAAACACATCCCAAATACCATAACCACAATCTCATGTATAGCATGAACTCAAACAACACTTTCATAAATCATATGGCATTCTCATGGAACAAAAACAACATGCATTTAATGCACGAAAACAGTGGAAAACATCATTTAGTATGATATGCTCATGATCAAAACATGATGAAATGAAAAACGGTAAAAAGCTAAAATAATACAAAACTTACTCTTGAGCTTGGATTGGCCTAATGGCTCAACCCAAACTCTCAAAATACTTCATCAGCCTTGTTAAAGCATTAAAATCATTTCCCTTCACTAGCGATTACAAAAACCAAGCCGAAACCCCCTTTCTAGCTTTCTGGTTCGCCCACAAATAAATCCAACAATTCTGGATCTTCAATCTCTACCTCTAACCAACCCAAAACAGAGGATTAGAGATATTTTCAACACTATAACTTGCTGGAAAATAGAGATTCAACAACCCAATCAAAACACATATCGAAACATTTCCGAAAAAAGCCGAAAACAACGGAAAAATCAATTCAGACAATCTCTGGCAAAACCCAGCATTATATATCATCGAAACACATGAATAAACATCTAAAAACATCAACCCAACATCAGATTATCATTAGCTATTGATTTACCTCAAAACTCACTTTTTCACACTTTAAACTTCAACACCAAACCCAATTTCGGGATTCCTACCATTCACCCATCATCCCAACACAATAATCACAACAAAATGAAAGCAAAACCATCAACAAACTCAGCAATAACGGATCCCACTCAAGATCTTACCCAAAAGCTCATTCTAGCTCATTTTAACCAATTTCCATTAAAATTACTTTAAGAAAACATAATCTTAGTAATTAAAAGAATAAAAGCATGGAAATATCAATAAAGAAATTTACATTAGAGGAAAATTTCGTTGCTCACCTCCAATGATAGCTATTTCTCCTTGTTTGGCAAAATTTCTTAAGAAAAACAATGAAACAAGCTTGGGTTTTAGAAAAACCAAAGTAGGAAAATCATTTGGCAACATTAGATTGATAAGAAATCACTTTTACGTTTAGAAAAATCAAGCTCAAAGGTTGTTTGGCTGAAGAGGGAAAATGAGGAAGCTAAAAATAAGTTTTAACGTGAAATAAGGAAATAAGAGAAAACCCTTTTTAATTCTAAATATAAGACCTATTTTAAAAATGTTTGAATAGTCAAAATAAAGGGAAAATAACCATAATTGCCCAGCCAATTTATCTCCTTAAAGATTCTATGTTTTTACTCTTTTACAAAATGGTCATCAAAAACAGATTTTGCAAACTTTACATTATGGTCACTAAACCAAAATGTCATGGTTCAGAAAACGTTTTTCCAAAATTGTTTTTGCCAAAACCTTTTACATATTTATTAAGGATTTTAAAATTTTATTTCTTATTTTTCCAATCATCCGAGGACCACTTTCCATGAACTCACTCACAACTCCCAACACTAGTCTTTCGGACCCCGAAACCTCACTGAATCTTCCAGACCATAAACCGGGATGTTACATTATTATTGGGAAGATACGATGAGTTGGGTGCAGAAACATGATAAAGGGAAGTCTCTGGAGGCTGTCATCATTCGATTAGTCTGGTGTTGTTACCTTTATTAAATTTGGCAAGAAAGAAATTGTAGATTGCATGGGATTAGTCCTCAATAGGCAATTACTATTTTCTTGCTGATCAAAAGAGATTTTAAGTTGAAGTTATCGGGTTGTACAAAGCTTATAATCTCTTCTCCAACTCTTGTTGTTGAGTGGGGGATGGTATAATTTTCTTATTTGTTTTCATGTTTTATATTTTGTGTTGTTTTTCTGAATTTGGGTGATTATGTTGTAATTTGGGGGTGCTTTTGGATGAATAAGATAACATCATTTGTCCAAAATAAAAAATATTAATAATAAGATATATTTATTGGCATTAGAAAATTGTTGAACAAATGATAAAATGATTAATCTGATTTGCGGTAAGTTGACACATAATTGTCTCTGGTTAAAGAAAATTTATTGCATGTACTTTGTTCTGCACATATTAAAATTTAATAGTTAAAGATAGTTTGAAAATTATTGATCACTTTATTAAGAATGTTTGATAGTGTTACTTTTCGGATTGCTACTCCTTAAGAAAATTAAAAATTTTCAAGAAATTATTTTTCAATTGAATATTCATGTGATCACGAAAATAACCTTAAATTGTAGTATTAGATAAAATTTAACTTATCATATGTTCAATGCTTCTCTTTCATATAAAAAAGTTTTCAAGTGTTTGAAAAAAAAATATTCTTTTTAACTTGTCTATTTGACGAAAAATAGAAATCTGCTCAAACAAATTGTGATAAATTAAAAATCTGTTATGATATCATAGAGCTTTTCTCTAAAATTAATTATTCTACTATTAATCATTTCTTTCTCAAGATTTTTGACATTAAGGTGAGTTGTAGGAATGAATTGCATTTAGTTTTTTTATGTTAGAGATACGACAACAAGAATGATTAAAAATTTGATAAATATTTGATTAATGTTAATTTTATGTTGAGCATAATAATAATATTTGACCCTAGGCACAAGTTTAAGGTATTGTGGTATTATCTTCGACTTCTTATGCTGAAGTAAAGTCAAAGTTGAAGTGGAGATTTTGAGAATTTAACTCAATCATTGCCTACACCTTGTCGAAGAGATAGTAAAATAACAAACTTTGATGATTTTGTTATTGTCTTTGAATTTTCTTTTGAATATGTAGGGGGTTGGATTTGATCATTATTTAGAGAAGCTTTTGTTACCAAAAAGGGGTGAGTTTGATTTGTTTGCATGGTGGGAAAAATCCTTAAAATTTCTGATGTGCTTTATAATCAACATAGATATAAGTGATTCTCATAGTAATCTTAAAAATGAGTCAATAGAATCACTCATGTGCACACGAAGTTGGCTAGAAATTGTCTTGAATTCAATGGTATTAAATATATAAAAATTATTTTTTTAATTTAATATAGTTAATAGTTATATATGAAATGTTTTAATACAACAAATGTTTTGTACTTTTAAATTCTAAATCGGTTAGTAATTCGTTGTTGTGGATAGGGATGGGCAGTTTACCAAGACCCGACGGTTTCTGACCCGGCCCGATCAGGTCAGATTTTTTAATGAAAAAATTAGGTTTAGGTCGGGTCGGGTTTTTGTTTAGGGTAAACTCAGGTCGGATTTTTGTTTAGGGTGGAAAATATCCGACCCGACCCGACCTGGGACTAATAGTGTAATTTTCCCTAAATTTTTTAAAGATATTTATAGTAATACCCCTCTTTATATATATATATAAAATATAATTTTTTTACAATTGAATTTGTATTTATAATTTAGTCCTTTAAAATATAATTTTTTTACAATTAAGTCCCTTAAAATTATTATTTTTTTACAATTAAGTACTTAAAATTAATTTATTTTATATAGGTCGGGTCGGACCAGGGTCGGATTTAATATATTTATTTTTAGGTCGGGTGGGGTACGGGTTTAGGGTGTTTATTTTCGGGTCGGGTGGGCCAAAAACCCGACAGTGCACATCCCTAGTTGTGGAGCATTAATAGAGGAATGAACGTGCTTTAGGTAACTTTTCAATTTTGACTTTCTAATTTTTTTCTTAAATCTTATATTATTGATTACAATTTCACATGTTTGAAGACCTAATGATATTAGAAGTTTCTTTTTTAGTTAAGGAAAACTAATATTTTATATTGTAGATTTCTAATATTTTTTTCCAAATAAATATAGATTAAATTGTTGTCTAATGCACCTAAAATTAATTAATTTTTTTAAGATCTAAAATTAAGTTTATGGTACATTAGAAAGAGAAGAAGCTCACCAGACTTACTAAAATGATATTACACTTGTCGAGTCTAAAATTCTAAAAATATATGAGGCAAACAATTTAAATGGACAACCACAAAGTCAATATTATCTATTCAGTAAAGACTCAAGTGAACAATTCTACCCATTTATATATATATAAGCAAATGATCTAGGAACATTCAAAACTTGGATGCACTTCATCTAGTACCACATGTTGCCAATTATTTGATGCATATTGTCACGTACGAACTGATTCGGACTGAGGCATTAGCGCAAACACAAGCCCAAGGGGTTGTGCATGGAGCATCGGGCTCGCCAAGACCACCAGATTTGGCCCAACACTTGGAGAATGCTAGAGAGCCCGTTCACACCAGCTTTTCAGATAAGGCAAGTGACAACAATTCAAAGGAAGAATCTTGTCATATCGGGTGTGATCGCCTATCGGAGGAAAGAAGACTATGAGTTGATAATCTTTCCTTAGTTAGGGAATCTTGTATTGATTACGGCTTAATCTTGGCCATCCATGTAATTCGATCTAGACGATTGGTTAGGTGGGAGCTCAAGTATAAATAGAGAGCCTCCCACCCTCATTTGTCTCTATCTCATTCCATTCATTCTCTCTTGAGAAGAGTAATAGGAGCTCTTGGCATTTGCTCTACTTTCTCTCGTCCCTTTCAGTTGTTCTCGTGCTTAGTTCTCTTTTGTTCCTATTGCCTCTCAACTGGCTAGGAGTAGCCACCTTAGTGCTTAAAGTGCTTCTGCATCATCGAATCCTTGAGGGCTTGTCCGAGCCGTTGTGAGCAAGAGTACTCGTAAGGCGTGGTTAAGGCTGACTTAGGCGCAAGAGTTTGATCATATAGCGCCAAAGCGTCTAAGGCTGCACGTCCCCGACGGTGTGAATCTCTAGGGGCGTGACAAGTGGTATTAGAGCGAGTCGAGGGGGCTTGCGTTCGAGCCTACTTGGTGTTGCAGTCAAGATAGGCGAGGCTTTGCTTCGAAGTAGTTCGTGGCAAAGAGGTGATCGAGATGGCGAAACAAGGATATGATGCTTCCACACAAGAAGGCAAAGAGTGTCGTGGTGGAGACTATTGGAAACGACTGACATTGAGCGAGGTACGAAGTACTCTTGGTGAATTTGACGAGAGAATTTCCTCTCTTAGTTCACAGGTGAACCACCTGGGGGTAGTGGCAAAGATGGTAGTTGGGAACACGGACTCCATCAAGGATGAAGTCATGGAAATAGTTCTTGAGAAGCTCAACAATTTCTATGAAGTGCTATGCCACGCAATTGATACCATTCAAGAGAAATTGGATAAAATCCCAACATCGTTAGAGAAGAGGATCGTTGTACTTGAGGAAACCGAGCTAGGAGCAAAGGAGACCCTAGGTGTTTTCGAGTCCCGCCTTGAAAAATTAGAATCCATGGAGGATCGGTTCAAGGACGAGATGCGATGAGTCCTCAACGAGTTGGTGACCGATCGAGGGAGTAATGCTTGCGAAGCCGATGTGCAGGCTTTGCGGATCGAGATGAATGAGCTCAAGGAAGAGCTACTCAGTTGCAAGGTTGCAATGAGGGAATGGAGTGTGCTTAAGACCGTCTTAAAGGTACTTAAACCAAGGGCAAAGCTCGCATTGAAGCAAGGTGACGCCCAGATGTTTTCAAAGGCCCAGGATGCGGCCAAGTTGCGAAGTGAGCTTGCGGGAGACAAGCCAACTAGCAAGGAGACGCCCAAGCCCACGACGAGTGATAGTGGGATTGGCGAGACTAAGCACGTGCCGACTAAGAAGGTTAGAAAAAAGATTAATTGTTATTTCTGTGACGGTTCTCACGTTATCAGGGACTGTCCCGAGAAGAATCACCTTGCTGCCCTCATCAAGAATGAAGATGAGCCAGAAGGGGAAGTAGTGCGACTTGGCGCAATTGTCAGTAAGCTAAGGAAGGATCATGGTGAGACTACGACTGTCAAAGTAGCCAAGCCAGGATCGAGACCCGGTGAGATAGCGTGTGTTAAAGCTGTCGAGCCGAGGGTAACGAGGAAGCAACTGGAGTGCTACCATTGTAAGGGGCCACACAAGTTGCGAGGATGCCCAGTTCGAGTCAAGCCAACCAAGGAGTTGGGTGAGCCCAAGATGAACGAGGCTACACAGTATGATTCGATGAGTTCTGCCAAGGCCAAGGTAGACCGAAAGCAGAAGAAAGTGACCATGTCCAAGAAGGCTACAAAGGGGTCCAACAAGCATGTTCGTGAGAAGAACATGGCTACAGTGACCAAGGTGAAACGAGGGTCGAAGGAAAAGCTTTCCGAGGATGTTCTTGGGGAAAAGAACATTGCTTTTGAGGCCATGAGTATAGTAAACCCGAAGGTAGAGGAAGTCGAGGGTGTTCGTGTGAAGAGCACTCCTTCAGAGGCCAAAACTATAGAAGTGCCGAATGAAGAGCAAGCCGAGGGTGTTCATGTGACGAGCACTTATTTGGAGACTAACATTAGAAAAGGGCCAAGTAAGGCCAAGCCATTGAGGGACATTGGAACTGTGGAGACACCACCCATGGGCAAGGTGGAGAAGCGAAGGGCTTCGGGTAAGAAGCGTCGACGCAAGAGAAAGCACCGTTCTTCGAGAAAGAAAGGTCGATGCAAGAAGAGTGCACCAAACTTCAAGTCAGAGGGGCGGATGCAACAAGGAGCAACGGGCCGTGTGAAAAAGAGGCTGATGCATAGTGGAGCAACAAACTTCTTGGCAGAAGCGCCGAAGCACGCAAAGAACTCCAAGGTGGGAGGTTCGATGCAAAGGGGGCCAGACTTCGTGGAGACAGAGGGGCTGACCCATTTTAGAGTAAATGCAACATCCGAAAGGAAGGTGCATCTCAAACACAAATCTTGTGGTTTTGAGTTTGATTTGCCACTATTGATAAGTGTAGGTCGAGTAAGACCTAGCTTTCATTGCAGGAGAGACGAAGCTTGGAAGGGACCTTTCAGAGTTCTAAGGAGCCAATCAGATGGGCTGACGAGTCTGAGAGTTCGTCCAGTGTTCAATGTGGTGACACCCAAGACTTTGCCGCGGGGCCATGAGTGCCCAAGACAAGGCAACTCAAAGCGGGTAGGAGAAGGCTCCTACGAACAAGATGTATTCGATGGCATCTTAGCACACAACATCACTTGGCGGGCAGAGTCGGAGCAAGCAGTCCTTATGGGCAGACATGAGCTAGCCGAGACATGGAGTAGCCGCCAAGGTGATGTGACAAATGAGGCAAATGATCAAGAGGTTCGATGGCGACAAGAGCCGAGGCGAGCAGTTCATATGAGGGAACCGCACCAAGCCGAGGCAATGGGTAGTAGCAGCATCCAAGGTGGACTAGCCCAAGATCGTTCTAGTGGAGCGACGAGGGCGTCGCTAAGTTCGGTGGGGGAGAATGTCACGGCCCAAACTTCTTGGTCCGAGATAGTGGCGCGATTATCCGACGGAGGGGTTCGAAATGAGGCAATAGACTTGCCAAGGCAACAAGACTTGGCCCATGCCGAGGTGATGGCACGAGTAGATATTCCATGCGGGATATTGGGCTTGCCAAGTTCATCAATAGACTTGGTCCAAACCAAGACGAGGGCACAAGGATCCGAAGGAGTTGTTCCATGTGGGACATCAGGCTTGCCAAGACAATCAGAAGACTTGGCCCAGTTCGAGAGAGTAGTGCATCAATCCGCTCATGGTGATGAGCGCGGAGCACCGAGCTTGCCAAGTACATCAGACTTGGCACAACGAGGGACAGTGGCGTATGAATCCGCCCAAGTGGTTGAGTGTAGACCACCGGGCCTGCCATGTTCACAAGACATGGCCCAACACTTGGAGAATGCTAAAGAGCCCGATCACGTCAGCTTTTTAGAAAAGGCAAGAGACAACAAGTCAAATGGGATTGTGGGAGAAAATTGCCATATCGAGCGTGATCAGCTATCCGAGGAAAGAAACCTACCAATTGATGTAATTAGGTAGGGATTTGATATTGTTTCCTTAGATAGTGTATCTTGTAAAGATATCAGGCTAATCTGGGCCATCCGTGTAAATCGATCTAGACCATTGGTTAGGAGTGAGCTCAACTATAAATAGAGAGCTCCTCTCCTCATTTGTAATCACTTCATTCTTCATTCATCTTCTCATTTGAGAGAGAGTAATAAGACTCCGAGGCATTTACTCTAGCTTGTTCTTTCAGTTGTTCTTAAAGTTCTCTTTGTGTTTCTGTTGCCTCTCGAGTGGCTAAGAGTAGCCACCCTAGTGCTTAAAGCGCTTATGCATCCATCGAAGCCTTGAGGGCTTGTCCGAGCCATTGTGAGCAAGAGTACTCGCAAGGCGTGCTTAAGGCTGACTTAGGCGCAAGAGTTTGATCAGTTAGCGTCAAAGCATCTAAGGCCGCATGTTCCCGACGGTGTGAATCTCTAGGGGCGTGACAATTGGTATCAGAGCGAGTCGAGGGGGCTTGCGTTCGAGCCTACTTGGTGTTGCAGTCAAGATAGGCGAGGGTTTTTTTCGAAGTAGTTCGTGGCAAAGATCGAGATGGCTAAACAAAGAGATTGGGGAACGTTGAAATGGTCTGAGGTAAGAAATGCTCATAGTGGATTTGATGAGAGTATTTCCTCTCTTAATTCTCAGGTAGAAGAATTAGAGAAAGTCTCAACGGTGTTGGAGAAGTGGGTTACTAGACTTGATAAATCCGAGCAAGGAGCCAAGGAAACCCAAGGCGTTCTAGAATCCCGTCTTGACAAACTGGAGTCCATGGCGAACAAGGTCAAGGACGAGACACAACGCATTCTCAACAAGTTGGAGACGGTTCGAGGGAGTAATGCTTGCGAAGCTAAGATGAAGGCTTTGCGAATCGAGGTGAATGAGCTCAAAGAGGAGCTACTTAGTTGCAAGGCTGCAATGTGTGAATGGGGTGCGCTCAACACCTTCTTGACGAGACTTAGACCAGGAGCAAAGATTGCTCAGGGGCAAGATGACGCCCAAGAGGCCCAAGGAGTGGCCAAGTTGCTAATTGTGCATGCGAGAGACAAGCCAGCTAGCAAGGAAAAGTCCAAACCCATGACGAGTGACAATGAGAGCGGCGAGGCTAAGTCTGTGTTAAAGAAGAAGGTGAGCGGGAAGATCAAGTGCTACTTCTGCGATGGTCCCCATCTGATAAGGGGTTGTCCCAAAAAGAATCGCCTAGCTGCACTCATCAAGAAGACCGATGAGCGAGAAAGAGGAGTAGAGAGACTTGGCGCGATTGCATTTGTGAATGAGCCAAGCAAGAGCCAAGGAGCGACTACATTTGTCAAAGTAGCTGAGCCAAGGCCGACACTCGGGGCGATAGTGAAGAACAAAGCCATCAAGACGAGGGTGCAAATTGAGTGTTACCAGTGTAAGGGGCCACACAAGTTGCACGATTGCCCGAATCAAGCCAAGCAGTCCGGAAAAAGGGACAAGGCCAAGGTAAATGAAAGACTTAGCTTGATTGTTTCTAATCCTGCCAAGGTAAATGCGCAGGATGGGTTGAGATTGTCCAAAGAGGCTACTGTTGATGTTCGGTGTAGAAACATCAGTGTGAAGACCACACATGGGCGAGGGTGGAAGCAGCTTTCTGAGGATGTTCAGTGTAGAAACATCGCTTTTGAGGCCATAGTAGCGCCGAAGGAACAATGTGCAAAAGGTGTTGGGGATAACACCCAGACGAGTGCCAGGAAATGGTCAAGGGTCAAGACCTACCCGGGGGACACATGTGCCGAAAAATGGTCGAGGTTGGAGCCCACCCGAGGGACATGACAACTGGAACTACACCACCCACGGGCAAGGTGGGGACCGAGCGAAGGACTTCAAATAGGAAGCACCGACGGAAGGGAAAGCACTGATCTTCGATGCGTGAGTACACCAAACTTCAAGTCAGAGGGGCGGATGCAGCGAGTAGCAACGGACCTTGAGGAAAAGGTGCCGATGCATGCAAAGAACTTCAGTGACGAAAGTTTGATGCAACGGGGGCCAGGCTTCGAGGAGAAAGAAGGGTTGGTCCATTTTAGAGTAAATGCAACCAACAAGAGCGAGGTACATCACGAACTCAGTACTTTTGCTTTTGAGTCTGATTCGTCTTCTTTGACGAGTATAGGAGAGGGCTCATATGGTGGTGATGTAACCGAAGGCGTCTTAGTGCGCGACATCATATGACGTGAAAAGTCAAAGCATGCAGTCCGTATGGGCAGATAACCAAGTTCGAGTCGAGCGTTCCTTATGGGGGAGCAGTCCTTGTGGGAGGACATCGTTGCGAGATTTCGAGTTGGGAGCAAGCCGAGACATCGAGTGGCAACCATGGTGATGTGACAAATGGGGTGAATGATCAAAGAGTGTCATGGCGGTAAGAACCGAGGCAAGCAATTCTTATGTGGGAACCGCATCCAGCCGAGGCGAGTAGTTGCAGTATCCAAAAGGGGACTACAGAGGATCGTTCTGGTGTAGCGACGAGGGCGTCGCCAAGTTCGGTGGGGGAGAATGTCACATACCAACTGATTCGGACTGAGGCATTGGCGCAAACACAAGCCCAATGGGTTGTGCATGGAGCATCGGGCTCGCCAAGACCACCAGACTTGGCCCAACACTTGGAGAATGCTAGAGAGCCCGTTCACACCAGCTTTTCAAATAAGGCAAGTGACAACAATTCAAAGGAAGAATCTTGCCATATCGGGTGTGATCGCCTATCGGAGGAAAGAAGACTATGACTTGATAATCTTTCCTTAGCTAAGGAATCTTGTATTGATTACGGCTTAATCTTGGCCATCCATGTAATTCGATCTAGACCATTGGTTAGGTGGGAGCTCACGTATAAATAGAGAGCTTCTCACCCTCATTTGTATCCATCTCATTCCATTCATTCTCTCTTGAGAAGAGTAATAGGAGCTCTTGGCATTTGCTCTACTTTCTCTCGTCCATTTCAGTTGTTCTCGTGCTTAGTTCTCTTTTTTTCATGTTGCCTCTCGAGTGGCTAGGAGTAGCCACCTTAGTGCTTAAAGCGCTTCCGCATCCATCGAAGCCTTGAGGGCTTGTTCGAGCTGTTGTGAGCAAGAGTACTCGCAAGGCGTGGTTAAGGCTGACTTAGGCGCAAGAGTTTGATCATATAGCGTCAAAGCGTCTAAGGCCGCACGTCCCCGACGATGTGAATCTCTAGGGCGTGACAATATGATATTTATTGTTCAGACTATAGGTTGGTGACAAGAAGGATCAAAGCAAGTCTACAAGAGCATCATCAAGTAAATCATATTAGATTGATTTGGCTAAAAAAAACTTGAGAAAAGAAATTGTTGTTAAGTTTTTATTATTATGGTTTTGAAATGGGTCGTTTATTATTGGTAAAATTAAATTTATCATTTATGTTTGTAATTTTAGAGATTCAATGTTAGGCATTTGTTTTAACATATTTCAATTTGAATATTTTTAAGTGTAATGTATATATAACTTGTAAATTAAAATTGGTCATATATTTTGGTTAGGGAGTAATTTTTTGGGATTGGATCTTTGAAATCTACAGAGATCCACACAATGAGGGTATGTGGACGAATAAAATTCCTAAAACATTTAATGAGAATTCATGAAATCACCCCTACAAGTGTTGGGAACGAAATGAGAAATGCAAAATCATCTCTACCCCACAATTACTTAAATTGATATATTTTCAGTATTAAACAAATTCATCATAATTTCTATTGTTTGAAATGTCCAAAGTTTGTCACAAACAAATTATCGTAATGACCTTTTATCACAACATTTGTTCTCAGTGTAAAAAATCATAACAATATATATATATATATATATATATATATATATATATATTATTGTGACTATTTATTTTTGTCGCACATACTCGTGATAATAGTGTCGAATAAATGAGCACAATATATTAACAATTGTGACAAATTTTTAAACAACTGTCACTAATAAAGTAGTTATTAGTAATGACAGGTGACAAGCTTAACAATTTGTCGTTGTGTAATTTAATGTATACATTTAATACTTTTAATGATTATTTTTATTGTCACTAAAGAAGGTTTTTCTTGTAGTGATTGACTGTTTGACTAAAGTTACCTTATAGCTTTAATTTATCACTTTGGAGACAATTCTAATCAAATTCAGAATTTCAGTTTAAGTTCTAGAAGTCTAACCAGTTTTCATATTCTTAGTTTAATTAATTCAAGAAAGTCAAACATTATTCTAAATTATATTCAATAAAATTATCGATCATATCTATATTCTAAATAATTATTCTCCACCTAATTTATATGTAAAAATATTAAAATTATATTTAATCTTGTCCAAACTTGCTCACAATCGAACAATTCAAATGTTTGCTTCATATTAAATTTTTCATTTTACTAAGTCGTACTTAATTAAATATCAAGTTTAACCCTTATATCTCGCCCTATTGTATGTTAGATTCCTAACAAAGTCACAATAGATATTAAGCAACTCGACTAATGACAAATTATGACTAAATTTCATGAGTGTAAGATCTAATCATCTATAATAATTCCCAAACTGTTGAGAGGTTAACATGATCTAGATGAAACCTTTCAATGATTAGCCTCTATGTCTTCAACCAAAATATCTCAAATTATTACAACAGGCTCAATGTATGCAGTCAGCTATGTTAGATCTTGTAACTCATGATTGATTCTTGGGCTTGAAGATATCAATTATTTCAATTCGTTATGTTGTAACAAGAGCTTTAATTAATTAATTATATCTGAGATCAAAGAAGATATTTCACCCTCTTTATACTACTCATTCATCTTCATATGATTTATTTCATGACCAAGACATCCTACCTTAAGCATCTATCAATAGCAAACCCAATTTATGATTTGTATAAGTATAACCTTCCTAAATGATGGTCATGTGAGAACTTAATCTAAGACACTTAAATGATTTCACCGAATGTAGCTCATATGATGGCTCATGTCCAATTAACTTAATCCTAAAATAATCATCCATCGTCATCCTTCAAGTATCTTTACATAATTCAACATATGAAATTAGTTTCATGCAACCAATGCATGAATGCTCAACATACGCTAGTCTCTAGTGCATCATCAATGCCCTATTTCGGTAATGCATCGACTATGAATTCTTTTACAAATTGAGCTTTTATGTATATGGATCCTATAATTGTAGCTTGTTTACAATTCCTTTGTAAGACTTTATTTGTTCTATGAGATTTGTCCTATTAGTAATTTGCACAACATGTATGTTATTCATACTAAAATAAATGGAAACCTTTGCATTACTACTCATTAGTATATAATTTTACTTTATTAACTACTATATATGTTGAGTGGATCATAGAATCAATTTAAGCCAAGAGGAGGTGAATAGGATTTTTAGATATTTTGGTGGTGAAGTGGAAAATAAAATTTGCAAGACAAGGGATTTAGAGTGGTTCAAGTTCCAATTGAACTCTACATTCACTACCTTAGCTTCACCTAGGATTTTCCAAAAACTCCACTAGTTGATCTTCCCCTTTTCTAGGCTTAGGAGGAAACCTTTACACAATGGCCAATTTTTCTACCCAAAAATTGACCCAATCCTCACACAAGGTTTACAAAGAAGTTCAAGGCTAATAGCTAGTATCTCTCAAAACAAATGTAGCCCTTTTACAAGCACTCAACCCAATTGAAACAAATAAGATTGGAAATACAAAGTAACACAATTGGGGTTTACAAGAAAATATGGGAATTTAGCACAAGAGCTTGAATTTGGTGTTTGGATGTTTCTCTTAGGATCAATAGTTGTTGCTGGTGCTTTTAGAACTCTCTTTTATACCTTCTCATTGAATTCTAGTCGTTAGGGTTGTTACCTTCATAATTATAGCCGTTGGGATGCAATCTTCCCACAATAAATGTAGTCTGCATCTACCCATTCTGAAACGCTCGACCCTGTTTCGAAACATACCAAAATAGAAATAACCGTTGGGGTGTAATTAATAGGCCGTACCGAAACGGACACGATCGTTTTGATACGCTGAGAGTCTGTTTCGAAACAAACTTAAGCTTGTTTCGAAACATTTTGCCACTGCCAAAACCTGTATCGAAATCCGTTTCGAAACACGAAGACCTATTTCGATACACCTGTTTCGAAACGGGAAAGCTAGTTCTGAAACAGAGGTTAACAATTTCAAAACGTTCTGAAACGCCTAAGGGTCATTCCGAAACGGTGACTCGAAAATCACTGATTTGACTTGGTAAAACACTTAGAAAATTTTGAATACTCTTAGGTTTTGACTTGGACAATTTTATTAGAGACACGTGGAAGTTTTAAGGACTTAAAAATTCATTTTCTCTTTTTCAATTTAGTCCTTAAATTCTTTGTTATATCAAAATCAATTCATTAGTTTTACAATCTCCTCTTTTTGATATAACAAAACCAAGTATGAATTTTTAAGAATTTTGAAATCTTTGAAAAAATTCTAACTCCCCCTCAATGTAAGATGGGTTTTAAAGTTTTGAAAAGATTTAAAATTCAAGTATTTGAAACTCAAAAACAACTTTAAAAACACTTAGGCTCTTAGATTACTTCTCCCCCCTTTTTGTTAGATCAAAAATAGATAAACAAGGCTAATCAAGAGAAGAAACAAAGTCATAAGCAATAAACCAAAGAACATAATTATCATAGATATCATTAAGTTCAAGAAACAAATAATCAAACCAAACAACATAGATATATAAAGCATTAAAGTTCAAGCTCAATCCTAAAAACACATAATCAAAGCATAGGTCTTTAAAACATAAAAACAAAGATAGGTGTAAGCTTAATCCTAAGATGATAGACTAATATGTTATGCAATATGAATCATAGGCCTCGTCATCATCTTCGCCACAATCATCAAGAGAGTCGTCATTGTCCTTAGCTTGAGCACGGCGATAGCTCCTCCAATCACCATAGAAGGTGGAGAAAGATAGATCCATAGATGTTTTTTGATTCTCAAGAGAGGAGACACGTTCCTCCAAGGATTGAATGCGAATGTTGAGAGCACCAAAACCCGAAGCGATGTATGTATCTATCGAGTTGAACCGCTCGGTAAGGAAAACCATACGAGCATCATTGTTAGGATCCGGAGTTTGAGGTGGAGGCTCAACTTGAGGTGCCGGAGCTCTCCTATCAACACGAACCCATTGGCCAAGAGTATAACGAAACCCGGACTTAATAAGAGAATATTCACCAATCTTTTGCTTTCGGGGTTCTGGAGAATCATAAGAGTAATCATAACCAAGGTGAGCAAAGACGTAGCTTAACATTGTTCCATAAGTGAAAGATGTAAGTGCATCGGTGGTACGAATCTTCATTTGATGGACCATCTCGGTGAACATGATTTTTACCAAGTTCAGGCGTTGTGCTTTGCGAAAACACTCGAGCCAAAAGAAATCAACTTGTCGGATATGAGCAAATTTACCTCCTGAAGAGCGAATGAACCAAGAGATGATCAAATGTAGGAATCGATCATGAGCATCCAATGTAAGAATGGATCCGGTGTGAGCACCAAAGTGATTCTCATCCTCAATAACTTCATCTTTGAGCCCAAGAGCTTTCTCTAAAACGTTTATATCAATACGACACTTCTTGCCTAAAAGATAAGACTCGATGCCAATTACCTCAGTATGATCTTTATTGTCGATGAGAACGGCATTTGAGTAGAAGAGCAAGACCATGTTCTTGTAGACAATGTCAGGAATTCCCAAAAAGGCTAAGAAGTCCCAATCTTGCAAGAGAGGTAGATAACGGAATTCGAAACGCTCGGAGTCAAGGAACGCGATATCCACAACATGCTCTCGTCGAACGGCTAAATCATGAATGATTTTGAAGCGACCCTTAGCTTCTTGATTCCTAAGGCTCTTTTGAAAAAGGATGGTAAGGTTTGGACAAATGTTTTCTTGGTTCGAACCTTCAACTGTTTGAGTCTTTCTTTTCTTGTTAACGTTTTCCATTAGAAATTCCTAAAAATACAAAGCAAACAATAAGAAAATTGGAGTGTATGCTCTTAAATCCTTAATTCAATCCAGTGAAAATCTCATTGAGGTTTTAAAAACACTTTAAAACGTAGATACATATATAAAAGATTTAAAGAAAACAAATTTTGAAAAACTGTGTAAAAAATACGATTAAAATCAAATATATTCGAATAAAAATATTTAAGATTTCGAAAAAAAATTTACAAGTTTTGGAAAACCTAAGATTTAAAACTTATATTCTATACAAAACTAATATTTTCTAACCTAAGATTCGAATGAAATCAAAGGAAAAAGAAATAAGGTTGGAAAATACCTCAAAAAGGGATTTTGGAAGAATGGATGGATGAAATTGCACCAAGTTGTTGAAGCTTGCTTAGATTTTAGTTTGAGAGTAAAATCCCTCAAGATTTGATGGAAAACAATGAGATTTGGAGGGTATTATAAATAAAAATTGGTTTAGGGTTTTTAGGGGTTTTAGGAGTTTAATAAAAAAAATGTTATTGAGCAATTAAAACTCCTTATAAAAGCTATTCAGATACGTGTTTCGAAACAGGCACGTCCATTTCAAAACAGGCGTACCAAAATGTCTATTGCCGTTTCAAAACCTATTTATTGTTCTGATACAGATTTGATCGTATCGAATCCCACGAGATATCTCGTATCGAAACGCATTTGGGTCGTTTCGATACATTTCTTGGCAGAGACAAAATGTTTCGAAACCCTTTGGGGCGTTTCGAAACACCTTGGTCACATTGTATACTTTTAAGGCTCCCGTATCGAAACAGATTGACCCGTTTCGATACGCCTAGGCCTGGAGGTGTAGATGGGGCTCTGAATTGCAAAAAAATGAATTTCAATGAGTCCTAGATGCATAAATGATATGAATGAGCAAGAGAAACATATTAAAAACATAAATATACTCCCCCTAAATATAAGCATGGGTGAAATTAGGATCAAAAACACAAAAGCATGACATTTTACAAGAAATCAAGCAATTTAAGCACAAAAAGGTCTTAAAAGGTCAAGATAGGCTAGCTAGACCTAACTCTCTCCTAAGGGACCAAAAACGCTCCTTATCTAGAGGTTTGGTAAAGATGTCCGCTAATTGATTTAAGGTGTCTACAAACTCTAAAACAACATTTTCCTTAAGGACATGATCTCTAATGAAATGATGCCTTATTTCTATGTGTTTGGTTCTAGAGTGTTGGATGGGATGTTTGGTTAGGCATATAGCACTAGTGTTGTCACACTTAAGGGGTATGGTGTCTACCTTAATACCATAGTCTAAGAGTTGTTGTTTCATCCAAATGACTTGAGCACAACAACTCCCTAAGGATATGTACTCGACCTCGGTGGTAAATAACGCCACACTATTGTGTTTCTTAGAGAACCAAGATATGAGCATACTACCTAGGAATTGGCAAGTGCCAGAAGTATTTTTCCTATCTATTTTGCAACCCCCGTAATCCGTATCCGAATAAGCATGAAGGTTAAAGGTTGAGTCTCTAGGGTACCAAAGACCTAAACAAGAAGTATCTCTAAGGTACCTAAAGATCTTTTTAACGGCTATAAGGTGAAACTCTCTAGGACTAGCTTGAAACCTAGCACACAAGCAAACACTAAACAATATATCTGGTCTACTTACGGTAAGGTAAAGCAAAGATCCAATCATATAGCGATAAAGCTTAGAGTCAACACACTTACCTCCTTTATCATTTTCAAGCTTTGTAGATGAGCTCATTGGTGTAGCTTGAGGCTTTGCATGCTACAAGCCAAACTTCTTGAGCATATCCTTGATGTACTTAGCTTGATTGATGAAGATTCCATCCTTCATTTGTTTGATTTGGAATCCCAAAAAGAATGAGAGCTCCCCCATCATGCTCATTTCAAATTCACTTTGCATCAACTTAGAAAAATCTTGACAAAGCAATTCATTAGTAGAACCAAATATAATATCATCAACACAAATTTGAACTACTAAGATATCTTTGACATTGTTTTTAATAAAAAGTCTTGTGTCCACCTTTCCTTTCTCAAAACCTTTTCCAACTAGAAAACTTGAAATTCTTTCATATCAAGCTCTAGGAGTTTGTTTTAAATCATGCAAAGCTTTTGACAATTTAAAGACATGGTTTGGAAAAATTGGATCTTCAAAACCCGGTGGTTGTTCCACATACACTTCTTCGTTTATAAAACCATTTAAAACACACTTTTGACATCCATTTGAAAAGGCTTGAAATCATGATAACATGAAAATGCAAGTAGCATCCTAATGGCTTCCATTCTAGCTATGAGTGCATAAGTTTCATCAAAATCAATTCCCTCTTCTTGAGTGTAACCTTGAGCAACAAGCCTAGCCTTGTTTCTCACTATGTTACCACTCTCATCTATTTTGTTTCTAAAGACCCATTTAGTTCCTATAGTAGATTTATTTCTAGGCCTATCAACTAATGTTCACACTTTACTTCTCTCAAATTGATTTAACTCATCTTGCATGGCCATAATCCAAAAATCATCTTTTAATGCTTCTTTAACATTCTTAGGCTCAATGCATGAGATAAAAGCAACATGATTAAGCATTTTAAGAGAAGGGCGAGTAGTTACCCCCTTGGATGGATCACCCAAAATCTCACCACCCTTGCCATAGTTGTACTCCCTTGAGTAGCTCACTTCCTTTTCCTCAAGAGACATGTCTTGCAATGCTTCTAGAGGAGGTTCTTGTGCTTCTTCCTTTTTGGTTGGAATCTCATTCACCTTTGATGATTTTCCACCATCATTGGCTTCAATGATCCCTACATCATCATCATCACAAGAATCCTTCCTCAGAAGGAGGATATCATCGAAAACCACATGAATAGATTCCTCTACAACTAAAGTTCTTTTTTTAAACACAAGATAGGCTTTAGAGTTTAAAGAGTAACCTAAAAAATAGCTTCATCACTTTTTGCATCAAATTTACCTAAATTGTCTTTTCCATTGTTTAAAACAAAATACTTGCAAACAAAAGGATTAAAATAGCTTATGTTAGGCTTTTTAGATTTTAAAATCTCATAAGGAGTTTTCTTTAAAATAGGCCTAATCATTACTCGGTTAATAATATAGCAAGCGGTGTTAGTGGTTTCCGCCCAAAAATACTTAGGTAAATTGTTTTCACAAAGCATAATCCTAGCCATTTCTTCTAAAGTTCTATTTTTCCTCTCAACTACCTCGTTTTGTTAAGGAATTCGAAGAGCCGAAAAATTATGGCTAATCCCATTTTCATTACAAAAGACATCAAAACCCATATTTTGAAATTTGGTTCCATGATCACTTCTTATATGTGAAATTTTAAGTTCAAGATCATTTTGGGTTATTTTTGAAAATGTGATGAAGTTTTCTAAAGCCTCATCCTTGGTGCTTAAAAAAAGAACCCAAATATATCTAGAGTAATCATCAACAAGCACAAAAGAATATGATTTTCCACCCAAGCTAGTAGTCCTAATTGGCCCAAAAAGATCCATATGAATTAATTGCAAACACTTACTTGTAGAAACATCATTAATGGACTTAAAAGAGGCTCTATGTTGTTTACTTTTAGCACATGCATCACAAATTTTATCTAATAAGAACTTGAGCTTAGGTAGGCCTCTAACTAGATTAAGGGAAACTATTTTTTTTTCAAAACACTAATGTTGGCATGTCCTAGTTTCCTATGCCACAACCATGCATCATTTTTATTTTGTGCAACTACGCATGCATGTGATGTATGAATGTCATCTAGATGCATCATATATATTACCTATGTGATGACCAATGAGCATAATTTTATTAGATTTAATGTCAACTATTCTACACCCATTTTTATCAAACATGACATTAAACCCTTTATCACAAAGTTGACTTATGCTCAACAAATTATATTTTAGACCATTGACATACAACACATTTTCAATGAGTATGAAAAAGTGATTACCTATGAGGCCAATACCTTCAATGTGGCCTTTGGAGTTGTCACCAAATGTTACTACTTCTCCACTTTTTGGCTTTAATTCTATGAATCGACTCTTGTCTCTGGTCATGTGCCTCGAGCATCCACTATCAAGGTACCACAAATTTTGACTTTGTGCTTTGGCCTTGTAGCAATGCTCCCCCTACAAACAAAGAAATTAGGCTTTGATTTTTGGTACCCAAATCATTTTGGGTCCATGTGTGTTAGCCCTCAAAACCTTGGTTCCCTTAGGAATCCAAGAAGCAATAGCATTCATGTTATTAGAAATAATGAGTTCTTTAGGAACCCAAACACTCCTAATCATTTGACCTCTAGATTGCTTAGAAAATTTTCTTTGTTTAGGATTTAAAGATTTTCTTTTTACATATTGGGTTTTAGAAAAGTTTCATTTTTTCAAAATTGTTTCTCCCAATAGTAATAGAAGTTTTAAGATTATCCACTTCCTTTGTATGATAATCTTGAAAATCAGAAAGAAGTTTTTCAAGATCAAGGTTTTTCTTTTTAAGATCATTTGAAAGATTTATTAAGTGCAAAACCTTCTTTTCCAATTCCAAGTTAGTTTTTGAAAGAGATTCATTTTGAGTTTTTAAATCGGAAATATTTTTCTTGTTCCTCAAAATTGACTCCTTATATGTATCAACTAACTCATCATATACCTCTTGCAACTCAACATATGCATCATGCAATTCATCAAAAGTAAAATCAACACAAGATGAGTTAGAGGTTACCATCGAATCCTCCTCAAGAGCCATGAGGCAAAGGTTGGCCACTTCATGTTCCTCATCCTTGGATGACTCCTCATCACGCTAAGTAGCAAGCTTGGTTTTGAGCTTCTTCTTCTTCTCAAAGCCCTTCTTCTTGAGTTGAGGGCAATCGGAACTTATGTGACCTAGCTTCTTGCACTGAAAGCAAATGATCGGATCCCTTTCTTCTTCTTTGCCTTTGTTCTTGAAGTCCATCTTTTTTTGAAATTTTCTCCCACGGTTGAACTTCATGAACCGTGAGAATCGTTTGGCTATCATAGCCAATTCTTCAAAGTCTTCCTCCTCTCTAGAAGAGCTCTCCTCTTGTAGAGAGGCTTTGAGAGCAACTCCTAGCTTCTTCTTCTTTTCTACCTCATGCTTCTCTATTCTTCTCTCTTCCTTCTTCTTCTCTTCTTCTCTTCCTTGCTTCATGATCTCATGTGTAAGAAGAGACCCAACAAGCTCATCAAGCTTCAAAGTTTTCAAATTCTTTGCTTTAATGATGGTCGTCCTCTTACCATCCCAAGACTCTGGAAGAGAGTATAGAAGCTTCCTCACTAGCTTATCTTCGGAAATTACTTCATTGAATCCTTTAAGACCGTTGATGACGATCAAACATCTTTGATACGCTCTCATCGAGGTCCATCTTGAAATTCTCATAGCTCAAATTTTGCAACTCGATCTTCATCTCCTTCACATCGCTAGTACCTTCATAAGTCGTATCCAAAGTATCCCACACTTCTTTCGCGCTTTCAATAGATGAAACCTTTGAGTAGATATCTAGACCAAGTGCACAAAATATGATATGTAGAGCTTTGTTGTTGACTTGCACCTTTCGTATATCTTCCTCGGTCATCTCCGACTTCACTTTCGGAACAAGTCTTCCTTCATCGGTTCTTTTAACCGGAATGTAAGGATCTTCTTCCACTACATCCTAAACCAAATAATCCGTTGACTTGATGAAGAGACACATCCGATTCTTCCAATGTGGGTAGTTGTTCTCATTGAAAAATGGTGGTTTAGTGGTTGATTGTGACTCAATTAGGTTGGAGGTTGAAGTAGATGTCATGGCTTGTCTTTCGAATTGATCACACTCTCCTAGGAAGTCCTCTTGTGGTTGTTAATCCTTCAAAGAGGTAGGCTCTGATACCAATTGTTGAGTGGATCATAGAATTGATTTAAGCCAAGAGGGGTGAATTGGACTTTTAGATATTTTGGTGGTGAAGTGGAAAATAAAATTTGCAAGATAAGGGATTTAGAGTGATTCAAGTTCCAATTGAACTCTACATCCACTACCTTAGCTTCACTAAGGATTTTTCAACAACTCCACTAGTTGATCTTACCTTTTTTCTAGGCTTAGGAGGAAACCTTTACACAATGGCCAATTTTTCTACCCAAAAATTGACCCAATCCTCACACAAGGTTTACAAAGAAGTTTAAGGTTAATAGCAAAAATATAGCCCTTTTACAAGCACTCAACCCAATTGAAATAAATAAGATTGGAAATACAAAGTACCACATTTGGGGTTTACAAGAAAATATGGGAATTTAGCACAAGAGCTTGAATTTTATGTTTGGATGTTTCTCTTATGATCAATAGTTGTTGTTGGTGCTTTTAGAACTCCATTTTATACCTTCTCATTGAATTCTAGTCGTTGGGGTTGTTGCCTTCATAATTATAGCCATTGGGATGCAATCTTCCCACAATAAATGCAGACTGCAATTACCCGTTCTGAAACGCTCGACCCTGTTTCGAAATAGACCAAAATAGAAATAGTTATCGGGGTGTAATTAATAGGCTGTATCGAAACAGACACGATCGTTTCGATACGCTGAGAGCCTAATCCAAAACGTGCTAAAGCCCGTTTCGAAACATTTTGCCACTACCAAAACTTGTATCGAAACGGCTTAGAAGCGTTTCAATACATTCTAACCGTCTTTTAAAAATTAGTTATAAAAGTGCAACGGTCATATTTTGAAACCAAGTTTGAAAATCGTTTCGAAATGTTTGAGGTCGTTTCGATACTTCCGTATCGAAACAATTTAACCCGTTATGTTGTTCTTCATCCGTTTCGAAACACGAAGACATGTTTTGATACACCTGTATCGAAACAGGAAAGCTAGTTCCGAAACAGAGGTTAACAGTTTCAAAATGTTCCGAAACGCCTAAGGGCCGTTCTGAAACGGTGACTCGAAAATCACTATTTTGACTTGGTAAAACGGTTAGAAATTTTTGAATACTCTTAGGTTTTAACTTGGACATTTTTCTTAGAGACATAAGGGAGTTTTGAGGACTTAAAAATTCATTTTCTCTTTTTCAATTTAATCCTAAAATCATTTGTTATATCAAAATCAATTAATTAGTTTTACAATATCCTTAGTGCAATCCAATACATGGCCTTAGGTAAAGGTATAATGATACTCATCACTAGGACATCGATACCATAATATGTGTATTGATATCCTTCAATGAAGTATCTATACTTGGTGGTTATAAGTCAAAATATTGTTTTCAAAAACAATTTTGATATGTGTATTGATACCACTTGGCCTGATATTGATACTTCTTTTTTATCGGCAAAGTAGAATGGTTTTATTGTTACTTATTCCATGTTTTGCCAAAATTGACTCTTTAGCTCACTTGTATGCATATGAGGTTATGCTATTCAATAAGCATGTGATGATAGATATGATTATACATTGTTATGTTTATTAGTTGACTATGTGTGTGTCATTATGCCTAAAATAATAAGGATCATGTTGTATGGTAAAATAATATTATATAAACATATATTATATGATTTTAAAATGAATTTTCATAATTGGTTGGTTGGATATTAAGTTGTGTTACATATGTACTAGAAATGTATTTTTCGTTATGTAGTTATTCATGGTGATTGAAAGGATAGTGAGTCATGTTAAGCACATACTAGAGATATGTTAGTTTCACTATGGGCACATTCATAGTGGTAGTTAGACATTCATGTACTTGATTGTACAATCCATGCATGTATACTTGAGCTATAGTAAATGAATCAACATTGAATAAGCATAGCTTGTAATTGAATGAACATCATATGGCATGATACAATGAATGAACTAATGTTGAATGAGTATACTTGAAATGTAACGTGTATATGCAAATGATGATGGGATGAACTGGATGTACATTATGATAGTCTTGGTTCATGTGATGAACTCAATATTAATGATGTGATTGAAATATTATATTGGATTGGATGACACAAGTTAATTATATGAAACACATTAAATATGATTGCTACCACGCATGTTTGAATTATGTCAATAACAAGTGTATAAAGAGTAAACAAATAATCAATTTTGTAAAAGAATGAATTGTAACACCCCTAATTTAATAAGCAAAAAATAATAAAATAAATAGAAAAGGACGAAAAAATGAATAATGTGCAACTACAAGGTTTTTAACCCATGTCCCTTTAACTTGGAGGGTGGTAAGCTTAATCATCTAGACTAGATTTAGTCTTGGTTATAAATTGATCAAACTTTTATTTTAACCAATGCCTTAGGTTATATCGGAAATAAAATAATAATAATTTTAAAATAGGCTTAACCATCAAATAAGTGCTCAAACTATGCTCTTTTTTCTAGTTAGGTGTCCAAACTTTGTTCCGGGCCATATAGTGCCCAACGTTTCATTACGTAACCCAATTAAGGTTTTAGCTGTGACGGACGTTAAGTTTTTCCGTTTTCCAATCAGAAGCCAACACGTGGCACTTATTTTCTTTTTCTGAAATTAAATCGAAAATTAAAAAATTAAAATAAAATAATTTTTACCTAAGGTTATTACCCAGGGTTAATTACCGTTCTTTTTTCCGCTCTCCCTCATCAAAATTAATTGTCTTCTTCATCAAAATCCCCATTTTGTTTAAACTCAAAGAGAAACCCTAATCTAATAACGACCATTAAACACCATACTATCTCAAACAAATGGACAATCGAAACAATTGCTTTCATTTGAAAATCCGTTCGTTTTGATAGTAAAATCAGTTTCCCCATACTATCTCAAACAAATGGACAATCGAAACAGTTGCTTTCATTTGAAAATCCGTTCGTTTTGATAGTAAAATCAGTTTCCCCAAGTAATTGAAGAAGAAACCCCAAGACAATCGAAATAATTGCTTTCAGTTGAGTGCGAAAGAAATATTAAAAAGGTAAGTCATTGTTGTTGTTAGTTGCAGTAAGTTTATGTCCTTAGTTGTTGTTTTTTTTAATTTAATACTAATTTCAAATATTCTTTAGATTTGGACATGTTGTCTTATTCTAACCCAATCCCAAGACATAAAGTTTGGCACAGCTTGGTGTTGTAGATTCTAAGTTTGACCAAATACAGTAAATGTAAACTTTTTTGTCTTTGTTTTAGATTCCTTCTTAGAAAGTAGTGAAATTATTGATTAAAAAATTAGGCTTAACCAAAATTGATTAAAAAATTATGCTAACATGTACATTTCTGTTTGGTTGTTCAAATTTTGGTTTGCATTTGGTTTTTCAGAATACAGTAAAGGTATACTGCTTGATAAGTACATAAATGTGTTCATTGTTTGTTTGGTGACTGTGTATGTTTGCTTGCTGAGTGTTGAGTACATAATTTTGTTATGTATGTTACTTTGATGAGTACATAACCATTAATAATTAGTTACTTTATTGGAAAGAGTTTGAACAATTTTTTAGTATGTGTGCGTTAATAATTGGTTATTTTATTTGTTGGTACACATTAAGAACATAGATGCAAATTCTGAAAATGATGACAATGGGTCTAATGGGCCTAGTAGCATAGATGCAAATGTTGGAGGTGGGTCTGAGGGTGTTCATTTTGGTTGTAGTGATGACATGGTAAGTGAGGATAGTTATAAGACCCAAGATGATAGTGATGAGTCTGACTAGGTAGGTGGAGAGCATATGTCTGATGATGATGAGCTACAAGCAATTGGAGTTCATTTTAGGGTTGTGAAAAAGAAGATACAAAATAAAATTGTGCATGCAGCATACTTGGAGCCATCCTTTATTTTGTGTTCATTTGGCCAAAATGAGAATGAAGTAGCTGAAAATGAACCAAATAGGAATATAGAAGCTGGAAATGAAGTGAATGAGAATGAAGCTACTGAAAATGAGCCAAATAGGAATGCAGAAGCTAAAAATGAAGTGAATGAGAATGAAGCTGCTGAAAATGAACCAAATAGGAATGAAAAAGATGAAAATGAAGTGAATGAAGCAAGTTCAGATGGTGAAGGAACTAACTACCTTGGATATTCAGAGGTTGGGAGCTACAAGACAAGTTCAGATGGTGAAGTTGTTTCCAAGAAAACTATGAAGGCATTTTTTGATTCTTCTACATCTGTACCCAGATTTGAACTTGGCATGATTTTTGAAAACCCTACTCAATTTAAGGATGCATTATATGCTTATGTTGTAGCTCACATATTTGATTTCAAGTTTGTATCTAATAGAAAAGAGAAAGTTAGGGTAGTCTGTAAGGGAAAAGGGTGTCCATTTGTGGTCATGCATCTTGGGACAATTTTGATAATTGTTTTAAAGTTAAAACTTTTGTGAATGACCACCATTGTTCTATAACCTTTAAGAACAGTAGATCAAATTATAAATTTGTAGGAAAATATTTAATTAGCAAGCTTAGGATTCTTCCTAAATTGAGGTAGGTGGATATGATGAAGCTTGGTAGAGAGGAGTTGAATACAGAGTTGAACAAACAGTGTTGCAGTAGAGCCAAGAAGTGGGCTGAAGAAAAGATCATGGGTAATATTATACATGAAATTAACAGATTGTTTGATTATGTTTTGACTTTGAGGACTGCTGATCCAGATGGTACCTTTGATTTAGTGGTGGGGAGACCTACTGTTGTTGAAATACCTAAATTTAGGAGACTTTATGTATGTTTTAGTGCATTGAAAGAAGGGTGTAAGAGGTACTGTAGGCATGTGATTGGAGTAGATGGATGTTTCTTGAAAAGTTCATTAAAAGGAGAAATTCTGTCAGCAGTGGGTAGGGACAGCAATAACCAAATTTTTCCTATTGCTTGGGCATTTGTTGAGGTGGAAAACCGAGAAACTTGGGCATGGTTTCTGAATCGTCTTCAGAATGATTTAAATTTAGCAAATGGTGAGAAATTAACATTGCTCAGTGATATGCAGAAGGTAAGCCCAAAAACTGTACAATTATTTAATTATTTCCAATTTCATAAATTTTAGACTTCTATTCATGTTTTCTTTGTCTTTGTTTGAAGGGTTTGACTGATGAAGTCCCACTGTGCTTACCATATGTAGAGCACAGATTTTGTGCTAGGCATATTGTAGAGTGTCTAGAAGTTCTATATTTTATGCACATTCATGCCCTTATTATTGTTGTTCTTAAGCTTAGTTAGGCATAATTAGCTGCATGTCATGCATTATAACAGTATTTCTTCTTTTACCATGCTTTTATTGAATACCTTATATTTCGTAGAGAAAAGGTACTGCTTTAGTTAGTTTTCTATTTCAATTGTTGGTTGCTGATCAGAGGAAGAGAGGACATGAAAGCAGGGAGCAGAAGAAGCTGTATTGAAGTAGTTCTAGTTGCCGCCAAAGACGTTTCCGATGCAGAATGTCGCCGCCAAAGATGCTGCCACCGCAGAATGCCACCCAGACGGCAATACACCAACATAGTCAAGATGGGTCTCGTTTGATAGAGGACATTTTTATGAGTCTATTGAGCCCGATCTTGCATTTTGCGAAGCATAGAGCTGATCAAGGATCGATAAGTAAAGTAACTTATCTTTACTTGCTGAACAAAGATTTCTACTCCAAGAAAGATTTCTGCTCCAAGAAGGACTTAGACTAGATCTTTGCCTATATAAACCTCATGTATTTAGCAAATCAAGCATAGAGATAGAGGGAGATAGAGAGAGAGAGTCGGCTATGTTCTAAATTCCTTAGGGTTTAGGTTTTTGTTGTAAAGTAGTTGTGAGAAACGATTGTATTAGGTTAATTTGTTTTGTAATAAATATTCCAAGTTTACTTAATCCATTGTTCTTCATTCTTTCAATCTTTCTACACTAGTCGTTTGAGAGAATCTATTTGTCGGGCACAAAAGTGCAAGGCTCATGAAAGGGTTAAGTACGGTCACAACGGGAGGCGTGACTAACTTGGTTCCACACTAGTCCACAAGTTTCAGCGGCTAAAAGGGATCACTAACCGAGTTGACTAACTTGGTTCCACACTAGTCCTCAAGTTAGCAATCTCGAGCATCCTAACCTAGAAATAGGAGGGATCACTGTCGATTATCTTGCCGAACTTGGAGTATCTGCTAGACTTTCCGCCAGGACGTCTTTCTATAACACCTGTCGAGACAGTACACACCCCTGCAGTGGTAGTGACCTGCTGCGGCCGCATGACAGGGTTGTAGTTTGCCGCCTGCCATACCCACCGAGGCAGCATATTGTGGCAGCGCAATCCAACCTTAATCTATGCAATGCAGTCTACACACTACTGAGTAGCAATTACCTGGCTCATTCTATCACTCTGATCTCCCCTACTTTAATTAACTGTGTTTTTAGTTTTATTCCTTTAACTAAACCTGAAATTAATTGTGCATTTAAATTTCTTGTGCATATACACACTCGAAAAAAATATTCCATTCCTCGTGGGATTCGACATCTTATATACTATAACTTGGTAGGAGTGTGCACTTGCGCTCTCACAAAAAGGGAACACCTACACGCTCTACAAGTTTTTGGCGCCATTGCCGAGGATTGGCAATAGCGACTTCGTTTTGTTTTCTGCACTCTTTATTTGATTGCATTTACATTTCAGGTTTTTAACTTTTTTCTTTTGTATATATAAAAAAATTCATGTACACTACAAGTCCAAGGGCATCACAATGTCGAGGAAAACTATACGAGAGCTGATGTTAGAACATGAACAGCAGATGTTGCAGCAGCAGTTGCCGTTGTGGCAGCAAATAAGACAGCAAACGCCGCTGCTGCAACAGCAAAAGTTTTCCTTGTATGATCAAAATTGTCAAAAAAAATTTACCATAACAATTTTGATGCAGAAACAAACATGCTAGGGCAAGGTGGTCAGCTTCAAGAGCACTCAAGAGAAACCACTCGAGAGCTGATGTTTGATAATTCTTGCAATCTATGTGAGGGAAATCATGTGTTCGAAAATTGCCTCTTACTTTTTGAAGACATGGACGAACCAAAATGGGACCAAGAGCAAATGTCACATCCGCAGCAAAAAGGACTGCAGAATCTGCTGCCGCAATAGAATTTCTCATCGTACGATCAACAACCTCAATTTTTTTTACTGTGATAATTTTGCCGTTGCAACAGTACACAAGCCCTGGCAATACAATCCTCCTCAAGAGCAATCAAATTCCTTAAAAGACACGTTTCAAACTTTCCTCGCGCTCACTCAAGATATGTCAACCCCTATGGAGGCAACACTCGCCGGGATGGAGGCAACAGTCCACCTTAAGAGAAATCAAATTCCAATAAACGTCGTGGATGAACATAAAACCCCTGCCACGGAAGCCATGGATCACCAACAAGTCATTCCTAGGGATACCGATGTCCCAAGGCAAGAGGACGAAGAAATATACAAAGAAAGTTCTCCGATGTGTGAGGGAAAACTAGAGGATAAAGAACACTGCCCAACACATGATAAGCCTATGTGAGAAATTGCCCTAGCAAGGATTGAGGAAAGTGCACAGAGCACTTTTGCGACAACACCTAGTGAGGCCGACAGGAAAATTGATGATGTCACATCTGAAGCCTTAGCAACCTTGCACGCCTCAGCAGCAGTCTCGGTACCTATGCCCGCCACGAAAAAGGCCTCAGTAGTGCTGCCCGCCTTGGCAGAAATCTCAACAACTATGGAATATGTATATCAAGAGGAGTCGATGCTGGCAAATCTAAAGCCATCACAATCTCTACTTATGGAGATGTTCGAGGGACCGGAAGAACACAGTGTTATGGATGACGAAACCCTTTGATGTGCCGAGTTTTTCCTTGACCTAAACAACATTATGACAGACTACTGCCCTGACAGTTGGCCGCCTGAACAGCTGTCTTGGCAGCAAAAACCATCCTCCACCATAACAAATCATGACAAAGATAAGGTAAGTACACAATTTGATAGTGGTATAATTTTTACTAATCACATGTCCATGCCTTCAGGAAAAGAAACAAGGTGGAGGATTCGCATGGATTACAAGGGAACAAGGAAGAAAGACTCCCTCATGAGAATAGTCACTCGATGAAGGGTGCGGGTGGACTATAAGAAGTATCGGAAACGAACCCGCTGTAACATAATTTTAGTTTTTCCACATCTTTACCGTTTTCTTTAGGAATAGATCTTAATAAGCTTAGGACCAGATTTTATTTTTTAGTTATATTATTTTTATTTAGTCCGTCTAACAACTACTTATCTAGATTCAGACCCTGCTATAAAAGGCAAGCCGCCAAGAAATATGAGGAGTAAACAAGCACAGCCGCCCAAGCGGCAAAGACGGCAGCAGAGGAGACAGCCCAGGCCACCAATTTCCTTGACAAGGAGGTGTTTGATTCCTCTAATAATGCAAAGTCGGCCGAGGCAACAACGAAAAGACAAAAGGCACATGATAGTGGCCAAACCAGAGGATAAAAGGCCATAAACCGAGTTGGAGTAGCAACCAAAGAGACCCAATCCAATCAGAGTCCAGCCAGCTCGCGGCCAGAAGTAGAGCCTCGCCACCAAATCACCCGCCACCTGCCGCCTAGTCCTCTCATCTTCCTCCAAAGTCCATCGAGTTAAAAGACAACTCGGGCAGCTTCTAGCACCATTATTTTCTTTTTTTTCTCTCCTGCTTTATTTTATGTTTTCTGTTTAGATTCTATTTTGTCTAAGGCATTAAGGGCAATGCCCACCATGAGTTTGGAGGGGGGTTAGTCCTCATGTTATTCTGTTAAGCATGTAGTTGCATATAGTTGCATTGTAAATCCTACCTAGTACTTAATGAAAATTGGAAATCTAGATTAAATAACTTGTGCCTATGATAGTTAGCTGATTCTATTTTCGCACCACACTTAAAATTGAAATTAATCTTGGTAAGAAGCAAAAAACACCTTAGAAATTTTTTTATTTGCCAATTTTTTATTAAACTTCTGATAAGTGCTGAATATTGTTTGAGTTCCAAGTATACATTGCCTGCTTAAACTTAATGAGAATTCTTATATTGGATGTAGGTATGTCGTCGGGGCAGCACAGGGCAGTAAAGTAAAATAAAAGGCAATGCCGCCACGGTCGCAAAACAAAGAAAAGGCTGAATGCCCTAGAGGTGCCCGAAACATTCTCTAGGAAAGATCATGAGTAAGGACACTCCGCTGCTATCAAATTCCATGTATCTAAAATTCTTTGAAGTGACGAAAAAATTAGCATGAGTGAATGAAAGCCTTCACTGGATGACTCTACTCAAAGGGTTCGGAGTTTCGTAGTATGCTTCTATCTTAGCTTCGGACCTAGAGAGTAGTGCTTAAAAGCCATGATCAGAAAAAGGAAGAAAAGAAGTGCTTAATTGTGCTGCCAAGGCAGCAATCTTATATCCTTTATCTTTAACTTTTACAGCATTCTTTGTTTACTTAGTATACTTAGCATATCCAGCATGTACACAGACATGCACACACTGCACTGGCACTAGAATTAAAATTCTAAGTTATTTCATGTTATTCCCTCTCACTAAACGAATATAGGTTCCACAGCCTTGAAGTATGAAACCAAGTTAAAAACTATGTTTTCTGTTTGATTTATGTACAAGGGCAGGTTTACTAGTTAGGTTGCATTACTTGAGGACAAGCAATAGTTCGAGTTTGGGGGAGTGTAAAGTGTCCAGAAGTTCTATAATTTATGCACATTCATGCCCTTTATTGATGTTCTTAAGCTTATTTAGGCATAATTAGCTGCATGTCATGCATTATAATAGTATTTCTTATTTTACCATGCTTTTATTGAATACCTTATATTTGGTAGAGAAAAGGTACTGTTTTAGTTAGTTTTCTATTTCAGGTGTTGGTTGCTGATCAGAGGAAGAGAGGACAAGAATGTAGGGAGCAGAAGGAGATGTATTGAAGTAGTTCTAGTTGCCGCTAAAGATGCCGCCATTGCAGAATGCCGCTGCCAAGGACATTGTTGCCGCAGAATGCCGCCTAGACGGTAATATGCCGACATAGTCAAGATGGGTCTCGATTGATAGAGGACATTTTTCTGAGTCCATTGAGCCCAATCTTGCATTTTTTTCAGGCTTGGAGTGGAGCATAGAGCTGATCAAGGATCGATAAGTAAAGTAACTTATCTTTACTTGCTGAACAAGAATTTTTAGGCCAAGAAGGATTTCTGCTCCAAGAAGGATTTCTAGTCCAAGAAGGACTTCTACTCCAAGAAGAACTTAGACTAGATCTTTACTTATATAAACCTCATGTATTTAGCAAATCAAGCATAGAGATAAAGAGAGGGAGTCAGATATGTTCTAAATTCCTTAGGGTTTATGTTTTTGTTGTAAAGTAGTTGTGAGAAATGATTGTATTGGGTTAAGTTGTTTTGCAATAAATATTCCAAGTTTACTTAATCCATTATTCTTCATTCTTTCAATCTTTCTACACTAGTCATTTGAGAGAATCTATTTGTCGGGCACGAAAGTGCAAGGCTCGTGAAAGGGTTAAGTACGGTCACAACGGGAGGCGTGACTAACTTTGTTCCACACTAGTCCACAAGTTTCAGCGGCTAAAAAGGATCACTAACTGAGTTGACTGACTTGGTTCCACACTAGTCCTCAAGTTATCAATCTTGAGTATCCTAACCTAGAAATAGAAGGGATCATTGTCGACTATCCTGCCGAACTTGGAGTATTTGCCAGACTTGTCGCCAGGACGTCTTTCCATTCCACCTACCGAGACAGTACACACCCCTGCAGTGGAAGTGACCTGCTGCGGCCGCGTGACAGGGTCATAGTTTACCGCCCGCCATACCCGTCGAGGCAGCATATCGTGGCAGCGTAATCAAACCTTAACATATGCAATGCAATCTACACACTACTGAGCAGCAATTACCTGGCCCATTCTATCACTCTGATCTTCCCTACTTTAATTAACTGTGTTTTTAGTTTTATTCCTTTAACTAAACCTGAAATTAATTGTGCATTTAAATTTCTTATGCAGATACACACTCAAAGAAACTATTCCAATCCTCGTGGGATTCGACATCTTATATACTATAACTTGGCAGGAGTGTGCATTTTCACTCTCACAAAAAAAGGAACACCTACACGCCCTACACATATGTATGCCAATTGGAAGAAAAACCACAAAGGAAGTGACCTTCAGCTATTGTTTTGGAAGTGTTGCAAGGCTACAACTCAGCCTCAGTTTAAGAAGCATATTGACAGAATTGCTAAGTTAAAGGGTAAGGCATATGATGACCTAATGGAAAAAGATTCTAGTAATTGGTCTAAGGCTTTTTTCTCTACTAGGTCTAAGTGTGATGCCATTGACAATAACTTTTCTAAGGCATTCAATTATGCTATTATAGGGGCTAGGTTGAAGTCTATTATCTCAATTTTTGAAGATATTAGACACTATGCCATGCATAGATTAGTTCATCACAAGAAAAAATCACTCAATTGGAAAGGTGATCTTTGTCCTAGAATTGAAAAAACACTTGAAGAACATAGAGCAAGTAGTTCTTTTTGTCATGTCACATGGAATGGGGCTGATGGGTATGAGGTACAACATCATGAGGACATCTTTGTAGTTGATGTTAGGGGCTGGAAATGCACGTGTAGAGTATGGGATCTCACAGGAATTACATGCCCTCATGTTGTGCGTGTCATTCTGTATAGGGAAGAATCATTAGAAAATTATGCTCTTCATTTATACAAGAAAGAAATTTACCAAGAACTGTACAGTGTTGCCCTTCCAACCATTCCAAGTGAAAAAAATATTGGAAAGATAGTGGAATGGGCAAGCTTGATCCACCTTTGAAGAAAAAAAAGCCTGAGAGACCAAAACATAAAAGAAAAAAAAAGAAGAAGGTGAAATGAAAGGTAAGCATAAATTGAGGAAGATAGGAGTAAAGATGAGCTGTAGATATTGTGGTATTAGTGGACACAATGCCAAAACATGTCCAAAGAAAAAGCAAGCCAATGTAAGTTTATATTTTTTTCATTTACTTTTTCTTATATTTTGGTTAATTTTTCTAATGAATTGATTTTACCTTGTAGGTTCAGAATCATGCAGCCCAACCTCCACCAATGGCAACACCCTCTGCTCCATCATCTTCTGCACCATATGATCAACCACCCTCAACTAGGCCATCTACTTCATCATCCTCTGGTACACCACCTGCTTTAACGCCATAAGCCACAATAATGGAAAACAAAAGTGCATCTGCTCCACAGATGGTGTTCATGCAAACACCATTTGTTCAAGGGTTTGTTGAACTTGGTAAGTCCAATTATTATACATTCATTGTCTTTTATATATTGTTTTAAAAGTCTGTTTTAATACATTTTTATGTTTAATTGTCTTTGATTTTGTTTAGATTCCACATCTTCACCTGTCCGACCACCTGTTACAAGAAAAACAATTTTCTCTCCTAAGAAAAAAGTAACATCTAATAGAGTACTACTGCCATCTAGAGAGCATGTTACACCATATGGGCCAAGAGGGAGAACAATTACGCAAAGACTTGGCATACACACAAATGAGCCAGAGAGACCTTCAACAATTGCTATGCCACATGCCACATCTCAGCCTGCTTTATCAGAACCACCTGCACCAGCAAGACCCCCTAAACTGAACATCAAAATGCCTCTCCCTAAACCTACCATATGGAGATCTTAGAATGAGATTGTTGCATGTTTTGTGTTGCTTTTTGTGATTTTGAGCTAGTTATCAAACTGTTTAGTCATCCTTGTATGTCAAACAGTTTAGACAAATGAATCAGTTACCTTATATGCCAAACTGATTTCTGTTGTTGTTTTTCTGTAAACTTGTGTCATGTAAACTTATTTTCATAAGTTATGAATGGTTATTTTACAAGTCATTGTGCAAATTTTGGCAAGTTATGAATGATTATTGTGTAGATTTTGCTTAGTTATGAATGGTAGATTTTGCAGATTTTTATAGATGGTTTCAAATGATGTTTTAAGTGTGCAGATTTTAAGTGTGCATTTTAAGTCTGCAGATTTTCAAATGCTATTTGTTGAGATATTAATTTTGATATAACAAACTGAAAAATGTTTCTAGACTAAATTCAAACATTGCAAAAATATTTCAAAGTCCACAAAACTTGGAAAATATGTTTAAAATGTTTTAACTTTGTTCTTATATTGAATATATCTTTTAAAGTCAATTTTTAGCCAGTTTTACAAGTTTTTAATGCAGGTTTCGAAACCCCCTATAAGTGGTTTCGAAACCAGTGAGGCGGTAAAGCCTGAAAACCAAACCTGGGAACAGGTTTCGAAACCCCCTGAAAGGTTTTGAAACCACCGGTTTCGAAACCCCCTGCCTGGTTTCTATACCAAGCACATGTAACGGCTAGTTTTTCTTTTGAAAACCTCTAATGGTTTCGAAACCTCTTCAATGGTTTCGAAACCACTATGCAGGTGAGCATTTAATGCTCGATTTCAATGACTTTCAACGGCTCCAAAACATCCCAACAGCCACTCTAAAATAAAATAAAATGCAATCATCGTGCAAATATTGTCTACTATTTTTCGGTTTTAGCCAATTCATTCGGAAAGTTCATTTCAACCCTCTTGACGGTTTCGGAAGATCAATTTGAGCGTGCTACAAGCCCAACACTATTGATTTTTTCAACCTTATTTACTACTCTATACACAATCCATAAAAATAAAATAAAATGCAGTCAAACAAGTTTCATTGCTAGTTAAAGAAAATTCATACATCATCAAGTTAACCATAATTCATACTTAATTTCCTCACAAACATAAGTTCTCTATAAACCAATTTTAACCAGTACATACACAATTCATGAAGTAAAAAAAGCTATCTTATAGAACAAAGTTTCCTTTCTCCTCTTAGCTGATTTTGCTTTCAATGATCTTACAAGCTCTTTCAATTCCTTATTTTCGATTCTGATTTTTCTATTTTCGATCATCACAATTTCCAGTTCATCTTGCAAATCTTCAACAACACGTCCAATGTCATCTTGCTTATCAAACCACTCAAAAAAGTCGCATCTATTCTGTGGATAAATATGAATCATAATGAGAACACCTATACTCGAAACAGTAAAATTGTAATTAAACAACAATTATATAGCACATATTTATCAAATTTCATTAAAAAAAAACTACATAACCTCTTCCGGCCGAGAACAACCATAAAATCTTCTTCCTTTGCTCTAAGGTCGCTTCGAAATGCAAATAGGAGCTCTTATTCCGCAATCGCAATTCACAACCCTTGAACCGTTATGGGACTTTGAACTTCCAGTTGACATCCTCCACGATTGAGAAGAGTTGTTATTAGATTAGGTTTTAAACAAAAGGGGGATTTTGATGAGGGGCGGGAAGAAAGAACGGTATTTAACCCTAGGTTAACCTTGGGAAAAATTTATTTTATTTTAATTTTCTAATTTTCGGTTTAATTTCAGAAAACGAAAATAAGTGCCACGTGTTGGCTTCTGATTGGAAAACGGAAGAACTTAACGTCTGTCACGGCTAAAACCTTAAATGGGTTACAGAATGAAACGTTAGGCACCTATATGGCCAGAAACAAAGTTTGGGCACCTAACTGGAAAAAAGGCATAGTTTGGGCACTTATTTGACGGTTAAGCCTTTAAAATATCCCAACTACTCTCCTTAGTGCATTTAATTTAGGACTGTCCATTTTCGGGACAAGTAAGAAACTCAGAAAAATTTAGGATTTCTAAACCTTTCACCTCCCCCATCCACCCAAACCATCCGGCGTCTGATCTCTTCCACCACTCGCTAGTGTCGTGCACTGCCGTCATTTTTATGCTCGTCAGCGTGTCTCGATCAAACTCTAGCCGTCACTTGCCCTAGTTCGTTGTCGTTCACCGTGAAATTTCGATTGAAAGTCCGACGGAAACAACCCTTTGATATCTTCTATTTTATGTGATTTTTGACGTCCGTTCGTCACACCGTTTCCATGAGAGGGTTCCTCAAGCCGAGACGGACAAAACCCACTCAATCGAACACCGATCTACGTCGTTTAAGTCTTCATCGGAGCTATGTGAGATCTGACCATTTCCCTCTGTTTTGGTAAGTTCGGTAAGGTACCGACCTGATTCTGGGACAAATACATGGATTTAATCTAAAAATATTTCAAAATTAAGAAAACCCTCGTGTTTTGTACTAGGTTTGGACATTAAAAAGCGGAAAAAAAAACTAGTTGCGGATCCAAATATATATTTGAGGGTGAACACACATAAAATTTCAAAATTTTAAAATGGACACAAATTATAAATATTAAAAAATATATAAAGACTAATTAATAAAATTTAAAATATTAAGACAAACGTGTGAAATTTAAAATTTCACAGAGAGATCCGTCGCTGAACAAGGCTAATGCAGTTGCAGATGGATTAATTGCTCGCCGATTCAAAAAAAAAAAAGTTGAAGTTGTGGAATTGGGTGAATCAAATCTACCCCATCTAATTTAGTGAAAATTCTGAATGAGGATGTTTCAGCAGTAGTAGATGATCCTCGAGATTTACTTTAGACATTTGTTTATTTGTCTGTAATTAATTATGACTTCTTTTTGGTATGAATTCTGAATGAATAATGTATTAAAAAAAATCATGTAATAAGATATTCTAATCTGCATTGGAACAATACATTGAACCTATCACATAAAATAAGATTGGATTACTTTTGTTGAAAGCTAAATCTAAATCTAGAAAGTATGAGTCCACCCTTTTTTATCATATAGGGAGAGGTCGCCAACTGCTTACTTAAAATAGTTTGTTATTTTAGTGGCCACTCAAAGATGTTTAATTCATTAGTTTATCACTAAAAAACAAATTGCAAATCATAATAATCTCCTACATTCATTTTATTTTCTTCTGTGAAAAAAAATAATAGCACATATTATTATTATTATTATTATTATTATTATTATTATTATTATTATTATTATTATTATTATTATTATTATTATTATTATGTTTCGTGAAGATAAAATAATATTTTATCTTAAAATTAATTTATAAGATTTATTCAACAAGTAATTATTTCGTTGTGCCTACAGGAAAGTAGTATTAACACCTCACGTGACACCTTTGTTGTTAATTCGAACTTTTCCCTTCCACTAATTATCAAAAATATTATTTAACAAATGATCTCTACTGAAGTGATAGATGCTTTGTGTATAAATATATCAATATCGTATTTGATTTTTTATAGTATTTAATTTAAAGATTGTATAAAAGGGTAAAGAAAATTAAAAAAAATATTATTAAAAATATTAGCTACTCTTTTAAAACTAGTTTTGACCGATAAAACTAGTTTATATATATATATTTGGGAATAAGCACATGTATTATTACCCGTTTTATGATTTAAAAATAATCTTGTTAGGGTTTGATGATATTTAAACAAAGATAATTATTTTATGTACAAGCGCGTAAATTCTTTAATTTTAAAGTTTAAAATTATCGTTTAAAGTCTAATATTTAGAGGTTTAGTGTCAGAGTTCTGAATTTAAATGGGTTTAGTTTAAATGCAGACAAAAGAAGGCTGCTAACCTTTCTTCTAATAGTTTGTTGATAATAGTTTTAATATCTTAATTTTTAGAGTAAAAAATTTTCTGAAGAAATTAGAGGATAGAATTTTTAATTTCAAGAATATAATTGTAACACGCAAAATTCTAATTATCCAGAAAGTGCTGTTAAAGCACAGGAAAACAAGTTAAGTAAAAAAGAATTTGCATTAAATAATTTTGTATTAGTCAAACACATGAATATGGATAAACACTCAAAAACACCAAAACAGGAAAATTTGTGGGAAATCAACATTCTTATTTTTAATAAAAAATTGAAAATTGGGAAACCCATCAACCATAAAAATCATATTTTAGAGAAGATAAGACTAAATCTACAGTGTTCCATTAAGGATCAGTTTGATATTATTGTTTTAAACAAAGATAGGTAGCTTAACCAACCAGTCAAATGTACTTATTGTAATTTTTAGATGTTATTTTTAAAAATGTAAAAAAAAAATAGTGATATATAATAGGAAAATTATGTCATACTCGACGAGCACCGATGAACACCACTAACGACGAGCATCGATGATCACCATTAATTCAATTTATAAAGATTAAAAATCTAAAAGACCTACCGTATAATTATAAATTATTTAAAAATCAAAAAATAAATTAATTAAAATATATTATTTTATTTTTAATTTTCTTTTAAACATAAATCAAAATATCTATCTACCCCTAAAATATAAAACCCTACTTTTTGTTTATTTAAAATTGTCGTCGCTGAAAGGCTGTTACTTCTACTCTCGAACTGATCGTCGGTGTATGTCTATCCGAAGGACCAACTTGATGGAGCAACGTTAAAAGAAGTAACATTGTGACCATTATTGGTTGTGACGATAAAAGACAAACTTTGGCCATTAAGGTAAGAATTGCTTTGCCAGTTCTGGCTCCAGTCCTCGACATTTGTTGCCATCTGGTCTTTGAACTTTAATGGTCACCGAATGAACATCTCGGGCACCTCCAACATTGGTGATCAGCACCAAATTAAAGTAAGAATGTCCATTGATTGTGAACCTTATGCTCCCACTTCTCCTACACTTCACCCTGAGAAAACAAAAAAAAAATTGAACAGTGGCGAGGGTGTCGGCGGCGGCAGAACGACGACGGTAATTTTAAATGTACAAAAATTAAAGTTTTTGTAATTTAGGGATAGATATGTATTTTGATCTATGTTTAAAATAAATTTAAAAATAAAATAATATATTTTAATTAATTTACCTTTTGATTTTTAAATAATTTATAATTATATGGCGAGTCCTTTAAATTTTTAATCTTTATAAATTGAATTAATAGTGATCATCAGTGCTCGTCGTTATTAGTACTTAACGGTGCTCGTTGAGCGTAACAGACTCATCCTATAAAATGTGAACTAATGAACAATTGCGTTCAAAAGTGCTTTAAAAAATGCAAAAGATTGAAAATTTTATCAAATCATTTTTCAACCCAAATTGAAAAGACTTTTTATCTAAAAAATTAGATATTTTATGAGAAATTGTTTTATGAATATTCCCAACATGACAACAATGGTTTTAACCACTAAAATCACTAATATTACCATTTTTCTTCACTCAAATTAGAACCTCCAAATAATTATTGTTTTTGAATAATATAAAGGATTATGTGTAAATTCACCCATAAAATAATATAAAAATTAGTGACGTGGTTTATTTTTAATGAATAAAATCATTATTGATGTGACAAAATCTTATATTACATTTTTTATATAGAAATAACTTTAATTCTAAAAAGTATTTTTTTTAAATATAGAATATGAACCCAACAAGTGTCTCAGTGGAAAAACGGATAATGTTCATCTTAAAATACACGAGTTCAAATCGCTTTGTCTGCAAGGTATATGCACATTGTCAAAAAATTAAAAATTTGTATGAACAAATACTACCTTATCATTATCTTTAGACTATTAAAAAATAAATAAAATATCATCTAAAGTATCCAGCAAACTCAGTTTATAAATAAAAAAATGTATTTTTTTGACAAAATAAAAAAAATCGACTAAAAGAAAACGTCACTTGCGGTTATTCAAAGCCTACCGAAAGCCCGTCCAATCCCCTCATTTGGAAACAAAATAGGTCAAATTTGAATTTTGATCCTTATGTTATGTTCAATGTTACAACTTAGTTGTTATACACAATTTATTTCATTATTATAATACTATTAATCAGTTCAAATAGTTAATTATTTTACGGAGAGCTAAAGTTGATTTTGTCTCAAAATCATTCATCTCCGCCATATGTTTGTATTGATTATTTAAATTATGTTGAGATCGATTATTTTGTATTAAAAAAATTTAATAACGCTCGACGAGCACATATGAGTACCATTAACGATGAGCACCGATAAACATTATTAATTTAATTTATAAAGATTAAAAATTTAAAAGACTCACCATATAATTATAAATTATTTAAAAATAAAAAGTAAATTAATTAAAATACATTATTTTATTTTAAACATAATTAAATAAAAATACCTACCTTAAATTACAAAATTTAAATTTTTGTTCATTCAAAATTCAAGCTGCCGCCACTGCTGTTTTATCGTTGCCCCTGCGTGGCCGGCGTTGAGTCCTGTTGCCATTTTCGGCGCTGAACATTGGACACCTTTGAGATTAAAAATTCCAGTAAGCCCTACCATCGGTGGAGAAATTTGAGATTAAGAATTTCAGTAATTTGAAATTCCAAGTGCATTCCCTCATATTACAAAACTCATATTCTTAAAATCAAAATTCCTTCAATAAATGAATTCCATTGAGCCTTGTCATTAGGAATTCAAATTATGTTCATCGGTGGGGAATGACGGTCACACAGGGGCGGCGAGTATGTGGCCGACGGCAGAGTGCTAGTGGCCCACGTCGGACGAACCTCGCTATGTGTACAACGCGAGGTTATAGGTCGCGTTTCCCAGAACATGAGGTCACTTTACGTGAACGATTTGAAAGTTATTTTTTTAAATAACATTGGTTGGAGGTTATTTTCGTAAATAACTATTTAAAAAGGTTTTTCATATAATAATGCCCCCAATGACTATATAACCCTTTAAAATCTCGAATAGAAATTCTCTACTTTTTTAGTGCTTATATTCACGATCTACATTAAAAATTAGATTTAGAGTTTAAGGTTTAAAGTTAGAGGTTATGAGTAGGGTTTAGAGAATTTGTGGTACGATCTATTTTTTAAGGTGTAGAATTTAAAATTTAAAATTTAAAGATAGAATTTAGAATTTATTTTTTGGGTAATCTTTACACGTGGTCCATTTTGTTTTGGGTTTGTTCTATTTTGGTCACCCAAATTCAAAAAAGATTATTCTAGTTACTCACGTTCGAAACCGTTTTTGTTTTAGTCACTGGACCGTTAGCATCCGTTAATTAAAAATAATAATTTCTAATTTGACCCCCAAATTTTCAAAACTTTATTTTTCACCATCTTCCCCAAAGTAACAATATTGTATCTTATCCTATGAAAACAATCCCAAACTTCTATGCTCCACACATCATAAAGTTTTCGTTACAAGGAACCGAACCAATGACAAACCACAAAGTTATTGCTTTTGTGGGTTCAAAATTAAAACCAATGTAGCATCAAAAAAAGTAACCATTTTAAAAACTTTCTTGGTTTTCTTTCTAATGGGAGGAAACTACATATTTAGAATATGCAACAACAACAGAATACCTTCTTTTCGGCTTTCTCTTGGAGAAATCTTTCATGGGAACGTAAACATTGTTCTTGTCCTTAATTACTCGAATATCTGGATCAATTTTGTTTTACATGAATAAGATTCTATATTGTATTTTTGTATCAATCAAAGACTCTGACATTGTAAGCGTTTTCTATACCTTCTTTTATTTTTTCAGTTTCCAATCAGGTCCTCGAGAGCCAGCACGACGTCCTTCAAGTCCGGAAACGAGAAAAGAAGATGGAGATGATATTAATTTCCTATTGTAGTTTTTCTAAACAGATCTGGAGTGAGCGACATAGTTTTTGAAACCCTAATAAAACCATTCGATGTTTATTGGAACCAAAACAAAAGTGTTTTGAAAATGATTATAAATTTCAAACAAAAATCTTACCTGAATTCTTCTTTTATGAGAAATCTTTTGAGGTAGAATTTGAAGATTAAAGAATAAATGAGATGCGATTTACAAATAGCTTCTTTCCCCTTCTTAACTTCTATCCTTCTTTTATTTGGATTTGTAGAAGTGAAAATTGGGGTGTTCGTGTAGTGTTTTTAGTTTGGGTAAAATTAACTTCCGTTAGTATTAGGGCTAGGTTTTGGGGAAAATGGTGAAAATGAAGTTTTGAAAATTAGAAGTCAAATTAAAAATTATTATTTTTAATTAACGGAGGTTAACGGTTCAGTGACCAAAATAGAAACGATTTCGAACATAAGTGATCAAAATAGTCTTTTTTAAATTCAGGTAGTTAAAATAGAACAAACCTAAAATAAAAGGGACCACGTGTAAAAATTATCTTTATTTTTTTTTAGTAATGAGGATATAACTAATAGAGGATTTTTGTCCTTTACTATCATTCCCCGCCAGTCTGTATATATAGAACCAGGTTTTTATTTTTATTATAATAGAATTACGAAAACCCGCGGGCTTCCCAATAGCCAATATCCCGGCTATCCTACGCCGAGGTGCGCACCACCCTCGTCACTCTGTACGTGTCTCCTCCAGTTTGCTTCTAAGTTTACGTGTGCTCTTATTACAAAGGAGCGCATCCACGCATCCGGTGCCCTTTAGCCGTAACACCCCCTCTTCCTCTTCCCCTTCCTTTTATTTTAATATTTCATTTTCCCACCGTTTCTCTCTCTCTCTCTCTCTCTCTGGGAATCAGCCAGAGAAAATAAGAAAAACAAAAACCTTTCTTCTTTCTTTCACTTCCAAAACCGTTTGCACTCTTTAGAGTTCAGCTTTCCATTCGGTCATATATTAAAAGCCAAACCAACTTTACGTACTTATTTCGATATATTCGCTTTTCGTATTTCATTCACCCAATTCCATCAGTTTCGCTGATTCCTTCTGTTTTCTCAGAGCTTGAATCTGGGTTTTGGGGATTGGAGTTGTACGGAATGCGGAGGTAGTTTTTGAAGAAGAAAAGAGAAAAAGAGAAAAGTAATCCCGTGAGAAAATGCCTCATCGAACGACTTACTTCTTCCCCAGGCAATTTCCCGATCGTGGGTTCGATTCCAAACAAGTATTGGATCACGAGAAAAAGCTCGATAAAGAAACATCAACCACCTTCAACGTTGCTGCCGCTCAAAATGACCGAGCTAAGTCCATCCCAAGGCCACCTCCAAAAGACTTTGCATCGGCCGCCGCTAAGACTGAATACTCGCCGCTCTCGGATCTTTTCACCGACGAGAAACTTCAATCCAAAAAGCAACAGCTCGCTGCTTTCCGTGATCTCTTCATCAGTAAAAAAGCTACTACTCACAGATCACGTCACGTGAAACCATCCTTCACTGATCATCGTGATGTGGATCGCGAGTTGTTATTACCTCCGGAGCCAGCTCCGGCGCCTTCTCCTCCTTCCGAGACCAACGCCGGTAAGGACCGTTGTGTTGACCAGAACTTTGACCGCCAGGTATCACTGCAGAGGTTCTCGAGCGGTAGTAGTTTCGAAGGGAGCTTGTTTTCTGGGACGACATTGGATGGCAATTTCTCGAGTGAGGTTAAAGATACATGGACTAAGGACTCACCTCCCACGGCTGTGCCGGAGACGGGGAACGCCCAGGAACCGGAGGCGAAGGAAAGTAAAGATAGCTTAGCTCTCAAGTCAACGGAGAGTTATTATTTACAGATTATGCTGGCGAGAAGGCTTTCTTCTCAAGCAAGTCTCCTCAGTGAACCCTTGCTTTTACAAGAGTATTGCGGGCCTGGTGTCGCCGATGCAGAACTTGTTTCTTATCGACTATGGGTATCTAGCATTCTCATCATTTTCGCTTCAATTTATTTTATTTCTCACAACTCGAGCTTGATCCTAAGTTTATTAACATATATGTTTTCGTTTTTGTATCGGATGTGATTGTTGTATGTTCAATTTGCAGGTTAGTGGGTGTTTATCTTATAGTGATAAGATATCAGATGGTTTTTATAATATTCTTGGGATGAATCCGTATCTGTGGGTGATGTGTAATGAGTTTGAAGAAGGAAGACGCTTACCGCCTTTGATGTCTCTTAAAGAAATCGAACCCAGCGAGACATCTATGGAGGTTGTTCTTGTCGATAAACGCGGGGATAAACGTCTCAAAGAGCTTGAAGATAAAGCTCAGGAGTTGTATTGTGCTTCAGAAAACACCTTAGTGTTGGTCGAGAAGCTTGGGAAACTTGTTGCAATATACATGGGGTAGGTTTTTCCTTTTGTTTTTTCTCCTAATGGTTGGTTTATTTTTCACCGTTTCTTACTCGTTTCAATTGTGTTTGGATTGTTGATGTTTAGGGGAACTTTTCCAGTGGAGCAAGGGGATCTTCACAAACGCTGGAAATTAGTCAGTAGGAGATTGAGGGATTTTCAGAAGTGTATTGTGCTCCCCATTGGCAACCTATCCATGGGACTTTGCAGGCATCGTGCAATCCTCTTTAAGGTGCCAAAAAATAGCCTTTCTTGTTGTTCCTGTTTATCTTCTCATGCACAAATTCACCCTGCACCTATAATCAACCCACGGGGACACAAAGAAAAACACCAGACAGAACCTTTTGTTGAATAAGAGTTGATGTCTTAATTCATCTAAATTCAATCCATTGTTCTGTGTGAATAACAGTGATTAGTGAACACTGGATGTTATTATACTGTTTAAGTGAATGGACGAATGGTTATCTAAATCTTGGGTTAAACTTCTAGTATTCTGTCCCCTGTAGTATCGACGAAAAGATATTCCTTGTTTTGTTGATGGCAACTACTACGTTGTAGATCTACCATATAAAAGTTCTGAAAAGGAAGTTCAATTGGGATAGGAATAACTGCTGCTGAGTGCTGGGATGTACAACAGGACGGCAGATTGTAGCGTAGTTGACCTTTGGGAAGTTTGGGAAGATAGTTGGCTCATTTACCCTGCATATGTTTCTCTTATTGTCTCTTCTTTGGCCTGAACTTCTTCTGGAACCAAAAGCATTTTGCTTATGTGTGTATATATGTATTGTGTGAAGATTTGGATTGGAAAAAATTTCTTTTTTGTTTTTGACCCCAAGTAATTGTTTCAAAAGTTATTATTTTATTGGAAATGACTCTTTTATAGGTTTCCAGTAAGGACTAAGTTTCCCTAAAGTACAAGAATTTTTAAACTATATATGAATGTTTTTAACAGGGAGCATTGGTATTGCAACTGAATTAGGAGCATTGGTATTGCAACTGAATTAGGAGCATCAGTGACACCCAGATCTATAGCCAGTCCATTATGAGTACTTCCTATTCCATGATCATTCAGTGAGGTATCTGTGGCCTGCCATGGTGAATTCACAATGTTTTTGTGAAATATTTGATTCTTATGAGATCCTCATGGGAGCCCCAAGGCCCTTTTTTCTATCAATGTCTTAAGAATGAATTTTGCTTTTCTAAAACCCGGTGTTTATATAATGGGCGTTTAAATCTTTTAGATCTTTTCTTTTTTGTCAGAGTTTAAAATATTCAAAAGAATATGCTAGCTTATTCTTGATTGAATGTTGCACTGCATAACTTAGTTCACATTATCACTTTATGCTGCTAGACCAGGATATCAGATGAAGAATGAGAGTTTGACTTTGTTGATGTGTGAAATGTGTTTGTTACTTACGACCTGGTTACCCTTCAATGTAGTTGTAGCATATATGATCTTGCAACAGATGGGTCTGGTTTGGGTTCCTTCACTAACATGGTGTTTTACATATGCAGAAATTGGCAGACTATATAGGCTTGCCATGTAGAATTGCTAGAGGATGCAAATATTGTGCAGCTGATCATCGTTCTTCTTGCCTTGTTAAAATTGAAGATGATAGACAGTCATCAAGGTAAGCTACTGAAATTTTAGTTACTCGATTTAATCCTTTTTAGTTGTCCAAGTGTTCTAGTTATTTGAAGTTAACATATCATCACTGTTTGCACTTCTCGGCATTCGATTATATTATCATGTCTGGATACCGGAAAGAGCTCAAAACTTCCATTTTTGTGATAGAATTTCATTCTTCTCTAACTGGCCTTTCTTCAAAATTGTTCTCTACCTATTATACGTTTGTTCCTGATACATTTTCTAACAGGGAATATGTAGTTGATCTTGTTGGGGAGCCAGGAAATATCCATGGTCCAGATTCATCTATCAATGGAGGATTACTTTCTTCAATGCCTTCACCATTTCAAGTTTCTCATCTTAAAGAATTCCAGCAACCTGACATTGATAACGCATCTTACTGTCAGATACTAGATTCAAAGAATTCAAGTTCTCATTTTGAGAATCCTCTACATTCTGGTACGTTATGTTTTGGACATATTCTGCAGAGTAAATCAAACTTTTAAAAATGAAATTAAATGGTGGAGATCAATATCATGCAGGTGGCATTGAGAAATCTCAGCAGTTGAAGGACAATTGTTTGCTTGAAAACCAAAATCCATCAGTAACGGCAGCAAGTGATGGAGATTGTTTCGGAAAGGGGATGCCTTTTGAAACAGCAGCTGAATCAACAATGAATTCTAGACTCCGAGTAGATAAGCTTGATGGCGTATCTGGAAGTCCAGTGGTAAAAAGCGAAAAGCAGTTGAATGTTAACTTGCCTAGTCAGTCAGATCTGGAGGAGATTGGGGCTGAACTTGATAATCAGGGCAGATTCTCCGCTGTTTCCGTCCCAAGATATCTACATCTTGAACCTTCTCTTGCAATGGATTGGCTTGAGATATCATGGGATGAATTGCTTATTAAGGAGCGTGTTGGTGCTGGTACTTCTCTTGGTTCTTCTTATTTGGTTATAAATTATACATCTTTCCTTCTCTCAAAGCATTTTAAAAATTGGCCTTCTCAGAAGATTATCAATGAAAGCTAGTACCAACTTTTTTGCTTCAAATGTCTTTTTGCAGGCTCATTCGGAACAGTTCATCGTGCTGAGTGGCATGGATCGGTTAGTATCTAGTTTTTTTTTTTTTTTGCGACTGAAAATTGTCGGTATCTTGGTGTCACGGATTATGAATGATTCTGGTATTAATGATTTTCTCTTAATCAAGGAATCTGGTATAGAATGCAGTGTTCTTATAGTCTTATGCTAATAAACAACTGCTGTTCTAATGCAGGATGTTGCAGTCAAAGTCTTGACTGACCAAGATTTTCATGATGATCAGTTGAAGGAGTTTTTGAGAGAGGTTTGTACTGGATAAAACCTAAAAAAATAGATATATTTTCTTTTGGACAAGTGCCACTTTTCTCAATGCATGCTCCTCATCCAAGATTAACCATTAAATTTTCTGCATTTTGTTCTTTTATTTTGGTGTTCTTTCCCTGCATGCTATATTCTTGTGCTTTATGGTAAAAAGCAATCCTCTAGTTATTACTTGTATTTGTGCTTCAAATGCTCTTTCCTTGCAATGCATTAATGTAAAGGAGCGTGTGGCGTGTTGCTTATTCTTATAAATACTCCTATTTACGTGTTCCTTAGTGAGATGGATATAGTCATTTTGTAACTATACATTGTGTTTTGATGGTTTTTAAGGTTTCTATAATGAAACGTGTTCGACATCCAAATGTGGTCCTTTTCATGGGTGCTGTTACGAAACGGCCTCATCTGTCAATTGTGACGGAGTATCTGCCAAGGTAATGAACTGTCCTGATATTAAGATAATGAATTGACATCTATTTGTAAAAATAACGCAAGGATAATAATACCTGGTTTTTTCCAAAACAGGGGTAGTTTATACCGCCTCATTCATAGGCCTACTGCTGGGGAAACACTTGATCAGAGGCGGCGATTACGTATGGCATTGGATGTGGTTCGTACTATTTTCTTCTTGCACATTTATCTATTGATACCAGCTGCAGTTAGCACTATATTCACGTTTTATGATGGAAACAGGCCAAGGGGATCAACTATCTTCATTGCCTTAATCCTCCCATAGTTCACTGGGACCTTAAATCACCTAATCTGTTGGTTGATAAGAATTGGACAGTAAAGGTAAGATAAAGAACTCCTCGTTTTGCAATATCTATATTTTTCCTTTTACAAATCAACAATTTCCAGCTTCTTATGTCATTCCCAGGTGTGTGATTTTGGATTGTCCAGATTCAAAGGGGGCACTTTCATATCATCAAAATCTGTGGCGGGAACAGTAAGTGTAGTATAACCTCATTTTTTCTTGCATAATGGCTATATAACATGGGCAGACATGCTAGTAGGTGGTTGTCGGTTTTGCTTTTAAAGCCAATTATTTCAAATAACTTAATTGTAGCCAAAGACAATATCACGTATACGGAACCATGGCTATCAGTGGTTTGCAATGTGGGTTGATTCCAAATTATGACTAAATCCATATTAAAGACAACAATCACAATTATTATGACAAAACCTTGTGCAATATTCTACAATAATGAATGGATACTATTATTGCATCCTTGCATCCTTTATTTTATATTAAGCAGGACGTTCCTTTCAATCTCATGTAGAGGTGAAAATCTTCTTCCTGCATCAATTAGTAACTAAATCTCTCATTTTCATTTGCAGCCTGAGTGGATGGCTCCAGAATTCCTTCGCGGAGAGCCTTCGAATGAGAAATCTGATGTTTACAGTTTTGGAGTAATCCTATGGGAACTTATAACCTTGCAACAGCCATGGAGTGGACTCGGTCCTGCTCAGGTTTGATATGTTTGGTTCCCTTACTTTCCATTATTGGTCTTCTTATCTTTTTATACCGCATGCAGTCAGAAATATCAATGCAAGTAATTGTGAGAAATGGTGGTGCATTTCCATGATGTACACTTTTACTTAATTCCATCACCCCATTTCTAATGAGGTGCTGTAAATTTTAGGTGGTGGGTGCTGTGGCTTTCCAGAATAGGAGGCTTGCCATTCCTCCTAATGCCTCCCCAAAGTTGGCTTCTCTCATGGAATCTTGTTGGGCTGAGTGAGTATATGCTATTGCTTACCCCTATATTTATTCAGTGCACTTAATTTTATATGATAATAGTTAAAGAGTATTACCTTTTTCTCTGTATGCATCGAACTTCAAAAATAAAAACAAAAACAAATGTGATGGAGTAGGACCAGGAGTTGGGACGGCAAAAACTGTCGAACCTGACCCAAATTGTACTTCTATACCCGTACCTTTTGTGCCTAGACTTTGTTTTAAAAATATTTTAGTCCTGATAACCCATGTTGAACTGACCCATCTCGTCCTAAATCTTAAAGAAGTGACTGGAGCAGGAGGGATATCTTAGGTGGTTTGATTGTCCAATGTATCCGCGCCCTAGTGTAGGATATGGTCTCCGAAAATACATATAAATTTTTAAATGCATAAAAACCATACTTGTACCCTGCACTCACACATTAAACATAGGTGCAGAGTATTTCTGCTGAAGTTATATTTGAGAATAGTAGCAATCCCTTATTGCCACTTTCATTGGTTTGCATGTTTGTCCAGTGCTGATGATGGCTGCCATATTTTATATTTGCAGCGATCCGGCTCAACGACCATCTTTCGGCATTATAGTAGAAGCACTGAAGAAGTTGCTGAAATCTCCATTGCCTGTGATGCAGAAGGGAAAACAGCAACAGTCTCCGTCGTCGACTGAAACCATTGCTACTGTGAAATAGTATAAGAAAATAAGCAGAAGCTGGTTTTGGAGAGAGAAATGAACCACTAACAGAGCCCTTATTTGTTTTTTTTTTGGTCCCAGGCAAGTTGTAGATGTTTATCTTAACCCATTTGGTAGGCAGTGAACCCCCCATCCCCAGGCCTATATACCTAGCAAAGGTGCTGTGTTCATATAGGTTGTCCGTGGGGATGGGGTTGCCTTCCGACGTAAACCTATTTTCAAAGTCCCAAGTGTGATATGTATTTCATTTGTGACTGACTGGTGTTTGCTTTCTTATTGTAATGACCCACTCAAATTCAGCATCAAAATAAGTTTACTTTAGCTTATATTATAGTTTGTATATATTTTCTTTGTTCATACTGGACTGAGGTTCTGCTAACATCCAGACAAGTAAAAAAAAGGGTTTGTTTTCTGGAATGTTGGCGAATCAAAAAATTATCTTCTACCTTGGTTTTTTCCCCAATCCGACTTGCAGGCTCTAAAAGTTTTTATTGAAAATGTATCAAGTAGTCAAATAATTTAAATATATATAGAAGATACACATAAAATAAAAGTTGGGAAAAATCTTTGAACATACAAGAGTATTCCATCTCAAAAAGACTGCAAAAAAAATAGGCGGTGAAAATAAATTTTTAATAAAAAATTATAAATTATATATGAATTAAATCTTTAGGGATTGCCTCTCTTGCCCCTCTGGTTCATCTTTGGTTGAAAGAAATTATTTTTTGACTCACTGCTTAGCTTAAATAAACAATATTTTTCTCTTTTTTTCCCGGCAAACAAACATAAGATAAATTAGATAGAAAGGACAAAACAACAAACAGCAGGGGCAGCCATGCATGGCTTGCAACTGGCGAGAAACATTGAAATCAAAACAAGCTAAAACCTCTGTCATAAGGGTAGGGGGTCTTGTCATCATAACCAAAAAAGGAGGAAAATCATGTATGGCGTAGCCTCTAGCGACCTCTGAACTATAATCACAAGAAACCGGTTGGTGAGGGACGCGTTGAAACGAAACTGCAGCGAGAAGAGCTCGGAACAAAAGGAGAATGCCACTGACTGCAGCCAACAAAGAAACAGAGGAGGAGAGACCTGCAAACCTGAAAGAAGGGTTAAAACCAGATGGCATGCTCGGTCTTTTCATCTTAAAAAAGGAATTAAGGATGATGTAGATACCCAGAAAAAAGGGTATTCATATTATTAAGCAGAGCAGAGTAAGATGCAGAGCTATCCTCCTGTGTCTCAAGGACCTTTACCTCTTTTGGAAATGCCATAGGTTCATTGAATCATTAACATTCAGAGAGGGAATTTCTGAGGCTTTGAAACCGAAAGAGTCAACACCCTTTTCAATGATACTAGTTTCGTCGAGAATTTCCGAACGTGTTTCCTCCTTCCAGCATGTTTGATAAGGGTTAATCTTTTTTTTTCCGAAAGAGTGCTCTCGTTTTGACGACGGGGAAGCTTTTGTGATAGAGCTTAGGAAGAAAGTGTAAAACTAAAATTGATTTTGATATAACAAATTACCTTAAGGATTAAATTGTAAAATAATAAATTTTTAAGTATTTTCAAAGATTCACAATTTGACAAGTCATTTTGAACCAAACACTATTTCAAGTCAAAACATATTTAAAGGTTCAATTTTCACTAAGTCTTTTCATGAGTTTTTAAGCCAAATTTCAACAAAACGCCCCGGCGTATCGATACCCTTAAGCGTATAGATACGATTTTTCAACATTAAAATTTTAATCGTTCATAGCGTACCGATACGGTCTAACCTTGTATCGATACGATATTCATCTAGGCAAGACTTTAAGCTATAGAGTATCGATACGCATCGAGATCGTATCGATATAGTTTTCATATAATCATATTCTTTTACTATAGCGTACCGATACAGTATGCTGACCTTTATAAAAATCTTCGTATTTAATATTCGAACATTGGCTTGTCAGTTATTGGAATCCAAAATTTTAAATGACGATTGAACAATATCGATACGCTAAGGTAGCGTATCGATACGCTTTTTAGCAAAACTCAATTCAGGATTTCAGTGAGCAAAATTCGTATCGATACACCCCTTAATATCGTACCGATACGCCCTATTTTTCAGTCTCAACGGCTCTTTCTTCTTTGAGACATGTATCGATACGCCCACAAGCCGTACCGATACAATAGGTTGTTGATGAGCATTTATTGCGAGAAATTGCAGCCCAACGGCTCTATTGATGATCTCAACCACCTAAATGGTTAGAAATTAATGCAAGGGTATAAAAACAAGTCTCAAATATTACAACAACAACTATTGTGCCTTAAAACAACATCAAAGCATTCAAATCCAAACCTTTTCATTTTAGAGTCAAATCCTTATACTCAACTCTATTGAGTTCTTTATTGTAAATTTTATTGAGAGTTTTGGAATTGTTTGATTGTATTTAGGTAAATATCAACCTTTGAGAGGCATTTGTAAAGTTTACCAAATTTATTCTTTGTAAAGAGTGTGTTGAATTAAGCTTTGGGTATAAATCTAAGTTTTGTAAGGTTTCCTCCACATTCAAAAAAATAGGAAGAATCAATTAGTGAATTGGTTGAAATTTTTTAGTGGGAGCTAAGATAGTGGATATAGAGTTCATTTAGGAACTTGAACCACTATAAATTGTCTTGTGTCAACTTTTCATTCATCAAATTTCTCCCTTCAAATTTTTAATTGCCAATTTACCGTATCTTGACCATTTGCAATCGTTTGATCAACTCAATAGAAAACAAGCTGAAGCATATCATCATTGGCGATGGGACCAAATCCCTTAGCACACCAATTGCCTGGAGTCTGGAGATTCTTGGTAGACACCATCTGCAATAAGTTGGAGGAGTTCTTTTTTTACACCGAAAATGGTTCAATTTTAATGGTCTCAAACTTTCTTTTTTTGGACGCATTTGCCTTCATTTCGTTAAGGCCTATTGCCAGAGCATTTCCAACAATATCAACAGAGAAGGAATGAATGATGTCGTATTGCTTGGAAGGTGGTAGTTGGATTGGAACTAGGGTATTTCCATTGACCTGAGAGGAGTTGACTTTTGTGTCATGCTTTCCTAGATTCTCGCCAGATTTTAAGATAGCTTTTCCAGCAAATTCGGGATTACAACTGTCAAAAGATATATCTTTTGAGCAGTCTAGAAGCTTGAGAGCTAGGTATTGAGCCTTGTCCGAAGAAAGGTCTAATCCCTTGTCTTTGTCAGCAAGCTATTTGAATGACATCTACTCTTTGCCTGGTTGAAACTCGATGGCAACCTCCATGTAGGGGATGTCTTCAGCCATGGGCCATATGATGCAGCTCTCTAAAATTTCGAATTATCTTACCAGCATTCCTTAATCAAGTGACCTAAACGACCACAACTGAAACAAAAGTCTGGGATTCTTTCATACTTAAAATTAATCTCCAGAGGTTGATATTCCTTCATGTGAAGCTTGAAACCGGTTTTAAGAGGGTTTTCAACTCGTATAGCGACCTTGATAGCCGTATGACCATCCCATGAAATTTTCATGTTCGGACCTATGTTTGAACCGTAGTATTTTGGAAAGAGTTTACCTATTTTCTCAGCATTTTCCTTGTGCTCATAGTAACAGGAAGATTGTGGACTTGTACCCAAAATTCTCCTAATGAGAAATCGATTTCTTCAAGGGCAGCTTCGTGTGGCCATTCTTTGAGAATAAAGAGTTTGTTATGGATTGCCTAAGGTCTTTTCCCTGTACTCTTTCTTTATCTTCATTAGAGAGGAAAATAAAGAGGAACATATTTCTTTCAAGGTCATGGCACTCCAATTCCTTACATTGTCATGCTTTTTTCAGAATGGCTAGGAGGGTGTGGTGTTTGATGTACCTGTTGGACAGAAGCTTCCCAACTAAAGCTTGATTTTTAATGAGCATATTGATTTCACCTTCTTCATTGAGATCAAGGGTGACTTGACTTGGAATAAAGAGCCCTCCAGGTGGATCAAAGTTGCTATTTTGGTTCGCATTTGGTTGGAGACTTGAAGAGCCTTCATTTACTGCTCGTTCCATAATAGAAAGTAGGTGGATACGCCGAGAACGGGGATAAAAGGTTAAATGAGAAAAGGAAAAGAGGAGGCAGAAACCTACAAAGACAATTAACACAAAATCACACACCTTTCTTCCCTACTTCTTTGAAACAAAACCACTCATGGAAAGAAAACAATGGAAGCAAATGGGCAAAAGGTGTTCAAAGGAGAAAGGACTGAAAGGGTAGAGGAAAGAAAACCATGAGGTTTCGCCAACAATTTTTAAGTTTTTTTATAAACAATATTTTCCTTGCAGGGCATTTGAAATCATCAAATAATAAGAAATATGCATACCCAATTCGACAACCAATCCACTAGGGGTGTGAAATCATGTAATCGTTCACATTTCAGGTCAGATTATGTCATATTAGGTCAAATCAGATACGAGTTATGTCAGGTCAATTTAATGGTTCGACTCAGATCAAGTCGGATTCGGGTTGACTTAGATTCAAGACATTATCATGTTGATTTCAAATCATATTGAGTTCGAGTTTGGGTCGGGTTAATTTCAAGTCGGGTAAGTTGCAATTTAGGCCAAAATGCTTCGTGTCTAAATCATTTAATTAACGTGTTAATTTAAGTTCGGATGGACTTCAGGTCGGGCCAGGTTCAGGTTGGGTCATGTCGTTGGCAGATAAAATTCAGGTTGGGGAATATCGAATTCGATTGAAGTTCAAGTAGGGTCTTACCGTGTACAAATAGACTTCAGTATGATAATTGTCGGTAAATTTTAGATAAAAATAAAATTTTAAGGATTAATATGAACCAAAGTATGTCTTAGAATGCCGAAATATTTTACAAATTTTAAATATATATATATATATATATAATTATGATTAAATTGAATTAAACTAAAATTTGAAAGCGAATGTTAGGATTAAAATGAAAATTTCTAAACAAGTGAAGACCTAAAAGATAATCACTAAGCAAACAAATTAGGAGGCAAATGTCAAATGAACAATTAATTATTGAATCAAATTTAAAAATATTTCATTTAAATTTTGGAGGGGGCTTAGTTCCCTCCAAATTTTGGTCATTTCCCCCTTACCAATTATTTTTTTCTGATTTTAATTAAAGTGAAACGGTGGGAGAGAAACACATGTGTAACGCCCAGGTTTAGGGCCATGGAGATATTCGGGTTTGGTTAAGTCGGTTCGAGTTAAGCTAATTTCAGGAAAACCAATTAAAATAAACAAAATTTAAAGCTTGAAAGAAGGGAAATTTTAAAGGGATTTTTGATAAAACGGGTACAAATAGGTTTTAGAGATGAATTTTAAATTAAAATAAAATACTATATTTCAAAAAAAAAATTCACCTATTCTTCTTCTCCGAAGCTTTTTTCACGTTATTTTGCTTCCCTCTATCAAACCTCTACCATTTTTGAAGATTCATCAAGGTGAGTGCTTTATTCTTAATATTCCTTCACATTTTCTTATTTTCTATTAATTTCCTTCCAAAACATTGAAAGAATTTCTCAAGTTTCTTTATTTGGGAGAAAATGGGTTTTTGAAGGGTTTAAGCGAATGTTGTTAAAACAATGTTTTGAGTGAGTTAAAAACCCTATTTTGGGTGTAAAATGTTGTTAAAACAATGGGTTTATCAAGAAATTTCGGACTTTGGAAAATGAGTATTTTTTAGTTAGGGGATATTTGGGTTTTTGGCTTGGAAATGGTGGAAAAGGACTTCTAATGTTTTGATGGTGTTGGGTTGATGTTTTTGGAGTATTTGAACATGGTTTGGATGATAAATTGATGAAGTTATGACTGATTTATGGTTAGAGAAGAAATGAGGATGATTTTGGTTAGTTTCGGATAGGAATCGGAAACTTGTTGTTGTCGGATTTTGATAGGGTTGATTCAAGTGGGTTTGATTGTTGAAAAGTGTGTTAACTCCTTGTTTTGATTTGGGGAGAAGCAGCGGATAAAGATTCGGGTTCTTCGAACGCTACACCAGGAGTTGGAGAAGCTTGAAGGTGGACCGTTAGCTAGTTTTGGAAGTATGTTGGTGAGTGGTAATGTTTTAAAGTATTGAAACGTTTCAAAGGGTTTTTCTTGGGGTTTGGGTGGAGCCTTAGGGGCCAACCTAAACCCAAGTGTAAGTTTAACTAATTTTTGCCTTGTTTCATTAAGTGTTGGTGTATGTGATTATACATGTTGTTGGGTGAAATATGATTTGCTTTTACCTCATTTTTAATGTTGTTAAGTTGTTGCTATTGTTGTTAAAGCCTCACGTGATGATTATTTGGGAAGTGTGATGTTGAAAAACGGTGATGTGTAGTCCCACCGGAAGTTGACTAGTAGATGAGTACGGTTATGTGTAGTCTCACAGAAATATGCTAGTTGTTGTGAACGACGATGTGTAGTCCCACCGGGAATGGTTGCGCATATGCATTCCATGAACTTGTTCTTATGCTTTCGATTTAATATTTTCCTTCCAAATGGTTTTATCTTTAAACTAGATACATGTTCTTAAACTGCATTGTTCTTGTTGTTGTGATTTTGAGATCCGCTCACTAAGCTCTTAAGCTTACGCTCTCTTTTTCCAACAATACAGATCGTTAGTGGCTTCAGGAGGCAAGGGAGAAACCTTGAAATTCTTTTGCTAGCTCAAGTATGGTTTTTTATGGTTGTAATAATACTTAGGCAATGGGAGCGCTAGACTTTTGTGTTGAGGAGTAGGTGTCCAAACACCTATGTGGTTGTTATTATTGTTAACATGTTTAAAATGTTGAAGTATTCCTTTAACTTTTTGGCCATGTATCCATTTTGTGTATGTATGCATGTTTGATGTTGGTTTTAGGGTGCATTGCCTCTAGTTTCCTTGTTTATCGTGCTGCCATGTTGATTGGTATATGTTGGGACGAGTTTGGGAACGCTTGGGGAGGCCAAAACGATTTTTTGAAACCCATTTGTGCCCAAACGTTTTGGAACATCTAGTATGGTTTCGAAACGGTCAGACTTTTGGGGCACCCGTATCGGAACATGGGTGGTGCCGTTTCGGTACGTTTTGCCACTAGAGGCTTCCGTTTCGAAATCAGGAAGAGGCGTTTCGAAACAACCTAGTTTTGCTTTTTGCTGAGAACCCGTGTTTCGAAATGGGCAGCCCTATTTCGAAACACAAGTAGTTAAAGTGGTTAAAAGACATCTTTAAAGGTTTTTAAATGTTACGTTTTAGTCCCTAATGCTTGTATGTTTCTTAAATGAGTTTATATGTCTCGTTGGAGTTGGTTTTATCTCGGGTGCTTGAAACTTGACTAATAAACTATTTGGTAAGGTTAAATTACCTTTTTACCCCTGGTTTGTGTAGTTTTGCAAAATGGTCTTTGTGATTGTTTGAGTCCAATTGGACATCCGATCGATGTCCGATGGAGACGTTGTTTCTTTCGACGTGACCCTTAACACCTTAGAATCTCTAAAATGCATGTAGACAAGATAAATCTTAATCTAGGGTTGTTAATCGGAGAGAAATTCTCAGATTTTTTCCTGTTATCCCCGTGTAACTCTCTCGATTTGGTCTTGCGTCTAGACCAGGTCGAGGGGGTTACAACGTGGGTTTTTAGGTTAGAATAAATTATTATTTTAGCCTTTTCAACTTTAGATATTTTTCATTTAAGTCTAAATTTTACTTTTAGGTTTTAATTTAATTCAATTAAGTCATAATTTAAATTAATTTAATTAAAATTCTACATTTAGTTTTAGAATTCTTTTAATTATGTCTATGATTTATGCTTCGAAGTTTTAATTTAGCTCAATTAGATCCTAAGTTCAATAAGTTAATTCAATTCGAACATTATTATTATACCATATAAATTTTGATTTAATATACTATACACAAAATTTTAATTTGGATGTAAATATGTAATTGTACCCATGAAAGTTGAAATTTCAATTTAGTTCAATTGTACACATGAAGCTTTGATTTAAATATTTAATCAAATTCAAATGCATAAATTAGCAAGTTGAATCAGAATGAATCTCGTAAAGTAATAACCTTATACTAAACCATAAACCATTAATACTAAACCCAAAACCGTAAACCTCAAGGAATCGAAATTAATCTCATAAATTAATAACCATAAGCTAAATCATAAACCATTAATACTAAACCCTAAACTTTAAGAAATCCAAATTAATCACATAAACCAATAACCCTAAACTAAACCATAAATCTTAAAGAATCAAAATTAATCTCATAAATCAATAACACTAAACTAAACCATAAACTGTTAATATTAAACCATAAATCATAAAGCTTAAAGAATAATGTTGACATCATTTAGATATTTAATAAAGCTTTTAAATATTTTTATATACTATAATTTATGAATATAAAAAAGTAAATATATTAATTTAATGATCATAGTTAATCATGTACTTAAATTGTGAAGATGTATTTTGTCACACTATAATATAATAAATTCATAATCTCACAAATTCATCAATTGTAACTTACTAGTTATTACAAGTAAGACAAATACCAAGTCAGGCAAATATTAGATCAGTTCAATAACAAGTCAGGTCATTTACATGTTGAGTTAATTACATATCAGGTTCATAACAGGTCAGATAATATCAGTTATTTACCATGTTAATCTCGGGTGCAAGTTCATATCAACTCGGATGCATGTCAGATTCAATTATCACATTATCAGGTTGAAGTGGAGTTTAAGTCGTTCTCAGGTGTGGTTCAGATCTGAAAGTTTCAAGTTTAACTCGGGTTCAGGTCAACACCAATTCAGACTCGAATCGATTTCGAATCACCACCACCTTAAGTCACAAGCAGTTCTAACTCAAATCGTTTCAGTTAATTTTACAATTCGGGTCAGTTTTTTTGACATTCCTACAATCCACTATCATGACGGTGATTCAGTGGTAGCAGAAGTATTCATGGCAGAAACAGAAACTTAAAATCCCTAATTTCCCTTCAAATTCCATACCAAGTTTGATGTTTGAATACATCCTTAAGGTCATTTTTTTACTTCTTTGGATGCTATAGTCGCGCTAAACCATAATTAACACTGTTTTAGTGTCCACTTCGGTTTGAATTTCTTCTCTTTTTTTTTTTTTTGACAAACGAATTTCTTCTCTTTTCGGTTATAGACCATTTTCCCTTATATTTTTCGTATTCTTATTTAGTTTAATTTAATTTTTCTCAACAAAAAACGAAAAAAAAGACCAAGAAAACATATTCATAAAAGTTTATGACTGTTGCACATTCCAACTAAAATTCTCATTAAATCTCTAAAAAAAACTTAAAACTTATCATTTTTTTCAAAGTTCTCAACAAAGTCCCTCAATTAAACAAGTTAACTCTTAGGCAGTCCCTCTATTATAAAGAAACGAGTCCAATAATTAATAATCCATGCTCTGTTAGTCTATATAAGAATAGATATTTATCACAATTTTTTAAAGTTGCTCCATGCTCAGGCCAAATGTATAGTTTAAGCACCTAATTAAAAAATAGGGTATAATTTGGTCACCTTTCTTACTATAAAACTTAAAACTACATAACCCAAATGTTTATATTACAAATAAGTACCTAAACTATACTAACTTTTTTCATTTATGTACCTAAAGTATTTTTTAGTCAAAATAAGTACCTAAAGTCTGGTCAAAATAGGTACTTAAAGTATTTTTTCGTCTAGTTCCTAAAAGTTGACATGTGGAATTGATTAAAAAATAAATTAGGTGTCTATTTTGAAAAATAATAATTTAGGTACCTATTTTGACGAGAAAAATACTTTAAGTACCTATTTTAACAAAAAAATATATTTTATGTACTTATTTTGACAAAAAAATTGACCAATGATTACTAACATTCAAACAAAGAATAGATAAAGAAACAAACACAAAAGAAAATAGGGAAATGGGAAACCAAGAAAATCATACATGAAATACAAACAAAGAAAACACCACAACACAAACAAACACAAGAATAACAGGATTCAAAACGAAAACCGAATAAGAAATGAAGCACAAAGGCAGCAGAACAACAGACGAAGCTGAGAAAAAAGAAGCCATAAGATCTATATTTTCGCCTTCATGTCAGATATATGGACGCGGAAGCATGAGTACATGTGGAGTAATGCAAAGAGAAAGTCATTGGAGACACCGTGTCAATATAACAAAGGCCATCGGTGTCAAATGAGCCGAAAGGAAAAAAGTAATGTCAAAAACCTTTTTCAAATGCTCTTGCACCACTAAAAAGTGAAACCCCTACCACACCATCGAAATGGACTCAAGAGAAGAAGCTAAATCGAACAATAAAATAGGAAAGCGACAAAAGACGAGGAGATCCGAAGAGATTGAACCCCCTTGTCCAAATCTTCCATGATCCTTGTTTTCAAGGGGCCGAACAACCTTCTCATGGGTCCAAACTCGAACCATGACCATTGGAGAACGTTGTTCCCAACAAAACAACCACTCAAAAGCGAGAAGGACAACCAAAAAGAACGAAAAAAACAACAATCATAAGTAAAAGACAAAAAGAAGAAGGAAGAAGAAAGAAGAGAGAGGCTAGCCACTAGAGAGATGATAATTGGCCGCCAAAGTTTTGGGGATTTTAGAGCGTGGGGGGGGGGGGGGGGGGGAGGGAGATTCTAGGGAACGACCCTTAATTTAAGGTTAAATGACGGCTGACCGGTTATCCGGGTAAAAATTTGTACACAATTCCTTACGATGTTTATACACAATTCCTTACAAAAATTGTAAGAAAAACGGTACATACATAAAATGTTACACTATAAGAAATTAGGTACATACATAAATCCTTATCAAACTGTAAGAAAAATGGTATATACATAAAAATGTTATAACGTAAGGATTTGTTAGGGATGGCAACGGGGCAGGTTTTTGGCCGCCCCGAACCCACCCAGATCTATAAGGTATTAAACTCGACCCCGCCCCACCCCGATATAATAACCCTTAAACCCGACCCCGCCCCCGCCCCGAAAAATTTTAAAAAATTTAATTTTCGTCGGTGATAAATGTTAGATTCGACCAATCTTCCATCACAATCACAAATTATAGTTTCAAGAGACTTCAAACCTATATAAAAAATAAAATAAAACTAATTTTAAATTACCCACATGTTAAAGTATATATTTAAAAGAATAAACTTGAATCATTGACAGTTAGAATCGAATATATTAAAACTTGAACAACATCTAACAAAATTTTACGATAACCACAAACTAAAAACAAAAACAAAAAACAACTTAAAGCTTATAAAAGTGTTTATATATAGTGACATATATATATATATATATATATATATATATATAAATGTACCGGGCTGAGGAATTTCTAGCAAATACCCAAACCCGCCCCGCCCCGCCTAGATCCCCGAAATTTTAGAAAAAATACCCAGTTGGGTCGGGGCACCCCGGGTCGGGTCATGGCCTAGTATTTTTGTCATCCCTAGGATTTGTGTACAAACACAATTTCTTACGAGAAAGCATAATTTGGTACATGACATGTAATGATTCATGTATGTACACAAATTACTACAAAGTATACATAAATTCCTACAAAAGTTGTAAGAAAAACGGTAATGTACCAAATTTCTTACAAAATTTCACCAAGGGTCAGAGGGGCTAGACTTAGCGTAAGGATTTGTGTACATACATAATTTCCTATGAGAAAACGTAATTTGTTACACAAAATGTAAGAATTTGTGTATGTACACAAATTAATACAGAGTATACACAAACCCTTACAAATGTTGTAAGAAAAATAGTATGTACCGAATTTCTTACAAAGTTTCACCAAGGGCCAAATGGGCTCAACTTAGGGTAAGGATTTGTGTACATACACAATTTCCTACGAGAAAACAAATTTATTACAAGATATGTAAGGATTTGTGCATGTATAAAATTACTACAAAGAATACACAAATTCTTACAAATGTTGTAAGAAAAATGATATGTACCGAATTTCATACAAAGTTTCACCAAGGGCCAAAGGGGCTCAACTTAGGGTAAGGATTTGTGTACATACAAAATTTCCCACGAGAAAATATAATTTGTTACAAGATATGTAAGGATTTGTGTATGTACACAATTTCTTACAGAGTATACACAAATCCTTACAAATGTTGTAAGAAAAACGGTGTGTACCGAATTTCTTTCAAAATTTCACCAAGGGCCAAAGGGGCTCAACTTAGGGTAAGGATTTGTGTACATACAAAATTTCCTACGAGAAAATATAATTTGCTACAAGATATGTAAGGATTTGTGTATGTACACAATTTCCTACAAAGTATACACAAATACTTACAAATGTTGTAAGAAAAACGATATGTACCAAATTTCTTACAAAGTTTCACCAAGGGCTAAAGGGGCTCAACTTAGGGTAAGGATTTTTGTACATACACAATTTCCTACGAGAAAACATAATATATTATAAGATATGTCAAAGTACATACAAATCTTACAAATGATGTAAGAAATACGATATGTACCGAATTTCATACAAAGTTTCACCAAGGGCCAAAGGGGCTCAACTTAGGGTAAGGATTTGTGTACATACACAATTTTCTACGAGAAAACATAATTTGATACACGAAATGTAAGGATTTGTGTATGTACACAAATTACTACAAAGTATACACAAGTCTTTACACAAGTTGTCAGAAAAATAGTATGTACTGAATTTCTTACAAAACTTCACCAAGGACCAAAGGGGGTTAACTTAGTGTAAGGATTTGTGTACATACACATTTTCCTACGAGAAAACATAATTTGATACAAAAAGTGCAAGGATTTGTGTTTGTACATAAATTACTGCAAAGAATACACAAATCATTACATAAGTTGTAAGAAAAACAATATGTACCGAATTTCTTACAAAGTTTAACCAAGGGCCAAAGAGGCTCAACTTAGGGTAAAAATTTGTGTACATACACAATTTCCTACGATAAAACATAATATATTACAAGATATGTATAAATTTGTGTATGTACACAAATTACTACAAAGTATATTCAAATCCTAACAAATGTTGTAAGAAAAACAGTATGTACCGAATTTCATACAAAGTTTCACCAAGGGCCAAAGGGGCTCAACTTAGGGTAATGATTTGTGTACATACACAATTTCCTACGAGAAAACATAATTTGGTACACAAAATGTAAGGATTTGTGTATGTACACAAATTACTACAAAGTATACACAAATCTTTACACAAGTTGTAAGAAAAACAATATTTACTGAATTTCTTACAAAATTTCACCAAGGACCTTAGGGGCTTAACTTATTGTAAGGATTTGTGTACATACATATTTTCCTACGAGAAAACATAATTTGATACAAGAAATGTAAGAATTTGTGTATGTACACAAATTACTACAAAGAATACACAAATTCTTACATAAGTTGCAAGAAAATGGTATATACCGAATTTCTTACAAAATTTCACCAAGGGCCAAAAGGGCTCAACTTAGAGTAAGAATTTATGTACATACACAATTTTCTACGAGAAAACATAATTTGGTACAAGAAATGTAAGGATTTGTGTATGTACAAAAATTATTACAAAGAATATACAAATCCTTACATAAGTTGTAAGAGAAACGGTATGTACCTAATTTCTTACAAAATTTCACCAAGGGGCAAAGGGGCTCAACTTAGGGTAGGGATTTGTGTACATACACAATTTCCTACGAGAAAACATAATATATTACAAGACATGTAAAGATTTGTGTATGAACACAAATTACTACAAAGGACACACAAATCCTTACATAAGTTTTAAGAAAAACAGTATGTACCGAATTTCTTACATAATTTTACCAAGGACCAAAGAGACTCTACTTAATGTAAGGATTTGTTTACATACACAATTTTCTACTAGAAAACTTAATTTGGTACAAAAAAATGTAAGGATTTGTGTATGTACAAAAATTATTACAAAGTATACACAAATCCTTACAGAAGTTGTAAGAAAAACAATATGTACCGAATTTCTTACAGAATTTCATAAAGGACCAAAAGAGTTCAACTTAGTGTAAGGATTTGTGTACATACACAATTTCCTATGAGAAAACATAATTTGATATAAGAAATGTAAGAATTTTTTGTATATGTATACAAATTACCACAAAAAATACACAAATCCTTACATAAGTTGTAAGAGAAAAAATATGTACTGAATTTCTTACAATATGTACATGCTCACCGGATTACATTTTATTTTTTTTCAATCTACCATCTATTACTAATTTGGCTTGATCTAACAAATAAATAAAATGACCTCTTTATAATATATTTTTAAGCGGCCGACTTTTATAATTTCCCGCGGTGGGGGCGGGAGATTGGTGGAGTGTTAGGCTATGCTCTTTTTTCTTTCTTTCAAGGAATAGATTTAAACAAATAAAGAAACCAAAGCATTCTCCAAGTACTATGTACTTATTTATGATATAAGCCTAATACAAATATAATTTGTATTAAAAAGAATTAAGGATGTTAAATTTAATTTTAAAGTAAAAATATTAAAGAACTTAAAATAAAATTATAATTTAAAATGGCATATATATATATATTATTTATAAGTAACGGGTTGGGTACCCGATTAAAAAAAAAATCACCCCAAACTAACCCGATTATCCAAGAAAAATCACGGATCAGGTTACCTATCCCTATCAGGTAATCTTTTAAGAAAAATATTTAATTTTTTAGGGATCAAGTCAACGGGTCAACATGCCAAATCAAGTATTTTTGAACACCGCTACATACAAACACTAATGCTATTACTAAACTATCCAAGCATGGTAATAACCATTACAACGAACCAAAGATAACGAAACCTACCGGTAGTTCTTTTATTTTAGTGGTATAAAAAAACGATATATGTTTACATCCTACAGTCCCACCTACAAAATAATAGGTCGAACGTTTATTCCATGTTTATGACCAACACATTTTAACATTACAACATCTTCAGTAAGCTCTCGTGTTACAACAAAAATGATTCTCAAATTATAGCAAGAACGTGGTAATGGATGGGGAATATAGTGGATATCAAACGCAGAGATTACCAAGAAAACATATTGAAAATTAGTTTAACACTTCCCCGTCCAGTCGTTTAAGTGTAGGCATAATCTTGACCAGAGCCGACTTAAATTTTTCATCAGCAATTGTGTTCCCCACTATATCTAATTGATTCAACTTCAAGTCCTTTAACATATAAAAAGCCTCCCAATAGTTAACAAGAGCAGCATCGCTGATCACGGTTTCATCCCCAACGGAATGTGACAAAGGAGAAGAGCACAAGTACCTTGTTGTGTCAATAGAATGATCACCAATCTGGTTGTATGAAATATCCAGTACTCTTAATGACTTCAGCTTTCGCAAAGGCTCCAGAGCAGTTATGCTTCTCAGTTTATTGTGTCCCAAACCCAAACAAGAGAGGAGCTGCATAGCTTCCAATCCTACCATTCAAATACCAAATTCAGTCAAGTGACAATTACTCACCTTGCAAACTATAAAAAAGAATGCCCAAAAATGGAGAATCATGCGTGTTGGATTCATGGTTTTTCATATTTTAAGAATAAAAGGGTCTGAAGTGGAGTGGGAAGACAAATCGAAAATTCATACAAAGAGCAATAAAGTATTAAGGAACTTATTGTACAGGCTCCAATTTGACAAACAATATTTTGAAACATTGGTGTGAGTACTATACCTTCAATTGATTGGAGTTCATTGTGGCTGAGATCTAACATTTGGACCCACAGTAATTTCTCAAAAGCTCCTATCCGTGATAATGACAAGTTATTCAGCCGGAGACAGATAGGATTGGCAATAACAGATGAAACTGAGTCCTTGTACTGAAAGCAGTGTTGCAGTAAAGACTCTTTACTAGAAGTCATCTACAGATTAGATAGATAGAAAGTTTTACGTTAGCCTCCATGCAAATCTAACTGAAAACATACATCTTATGAAGGTAATGAATCGCAACTGAAAGGATTAAACATGCACAAAATCTAACACCTAAATTTAGCTATCCAGGGAAAGTTTTTTCCTCCATAAAATACTAATTCAAATAAAAAGATTGACATACAGTGATGTAACAAGATATATTCTAGAAGTTGTATAAAAGATCTGGCTACTTATAGAAATCCACGGGAACAACAATAATCCAAACCTAAAACTTTAAAGATGATGTTTTTAGTGACAAAATCACCGAGGAAAGAATGTACTCACCTTCTGTAGCACGACTAAGCTATGCTCATCCTTGTAGTATCGATGATGTGTTGGATCCAACTTCATCAAATCATTATACAGTTTAAGAACTTCTTCTGAATGAACCAGTTTGTTAGCAAATCGAAATGACATAGCATCATAAGCCATCAATAATCTAGCAAGTGTAAGCTTTCCAATTTTGCTAGAAAAAAAAAAGGAAGAAAAAAGAAAAACAAGAGTCCATATTAGCAACGTTGCTTCCTAGGAGTCTAATAAAGCTAATAATTAAATTAACCAGATTTACCAGTCCATCAACGATAACAATTCACGGAAGCATTCAACCTCTTTAGCTAAAGCCTCAGTGCGCCAGTTAGATGCAGTTGAGTCATGACCATCCTTGATGCATAGTTGATCAAAAGAGGCAATAGGAATTGATTCCTCCGATTGTGCACTGTAGACCTTAAAATTTTCTTCTCTCCATAAAATGCTTTCTGCAACTGAAACTTGAAAGGAATCTTTTTCCACAGGCTGTACATGTACATTAAATGAAAACGATGAAGGATGGCAATATTGAAACCCTCTTGTTGAAATGATTCCCTTAGAGTGTCCAACACTAACTTCAACAGAAGAATCAAGCTCAGAAGTTGGAAATTTTAAATGTGCAACCCAAACTTGTGCAGCTTGTGAATTACTTACAGAAAGTGGTTCCCAAAGAAGATATCCATTTTTATTAAATCCACATTCAATGGTAACTGTAGATGAGTTTACACCCTCAACAGGTTGATTAAAATAAAGAACAATAGGAAATGACCCTGACTCAGAATGCAGAGTTGTGAATGGAGAAAAAGAAGAACCGTTTTGGCACCCATCTCTCAATATTAGGACATCAGAACCATGAGTGGGCCAAGTTGAAACAAGGAGTGGAGAGTCTGTTGTAACTGTTTGGTCTAGAAGCCAAAGATTATAAAACCACCCACTTTGATCATCAGGGTCTGTAAATATAGCTTGGTGTATAAACTCATACTCCTCTGGCAAGACGTTCTCTTTCAAGAGAAACCCTTCAGCCTTTTTTTCAAGTAAAGCAGACAATAATACACTGCAGAAATTATTCATACAATATATATCATCAGAAGAGACATTCAGCATGGAGAGAAACATTATATGCCAGCAATCAAGATGCTATTTTGAATCCTTATTAATAAAAAAAATCGATATTGCAATTAGAGCCTAAAAACAAATACGATATCAGTGGAAGGAAATTACATTGAATTGCTTGAACTTATTAATACACTTTTTCACCATTATTATAGCTCCACTAAGAGGAACTTTGCACAACAAACATCAACAATATCAAACAAAGAACTGGTACTCAGTTCCTATATACATAACTAAAGCACCATAAAAAAACATTTGGACTTTATATTTAAGGAAACATGTTTACCTGCGATTATGCCATGCGGAGTAGTTGCTAAAATTCGTATAAATCATATCCTCGGTATACTTCAATTCATCATGTTCTGATCTGTTCATCAAGTGTGCGACAAATCTGGGAAGAAAAACAAATTGAAGCATGAATGGCACATCGTAATAATTGTCCACACCTTCACACACCAAGATTAACAGAAAAGGCATGTAATTTCACCTCCTATAATTCCATGCATGAAAATTACGAGAATCAGCCTTCTGGAACTTGTCGAGCAATCTCAGCTCGTGATTGATCGATGAATGGCCCTTGCTTAGAACCCATTTTCGATGATGCCAGGCTCCATATGACTTAAAATTTTGCCTCAATGCACTCTCGACCTACACAATTTCATTCAATTAAAGCATTTCAAAGAAGGAAAGAGAAATATATTTTTCTAACACATAAATACAGTACCATACATCTAGAATAAAGAGAAATGGCATAAAACTAAGTACAATACATATCCTAACTAATCCAAACTAGAAAATCTCGATCTTTAAAAACAAATGAACAAATCCCATTAATTTAACTAAAATGGGGTATAAAAAATGAAATCTTTCCAGTTAGTAGAAGACGAACCACTCTGAGTTCATCATCGAGAACGGACTTGACAGAGTCAGGATTACACTCGGGCTGACTCAGATAGTGTTCAACAGCGAGTTTTCTATAGTTCCAGGCGGTGTAGGATTCAGGATTGATCTCAAGAAGCTTAGCACTGAGCTCAACCGCCTCTTTAGTGTAACTGAAAAATTTTAATTGAAAGAAAATGGAAAACAAAAATCAATCAAATTTAGATCAGAGAAAGTATAAAATAATATTAGAAAAACAACAAATCAAAAGGGTTACATTTTATCATGGTGAAAGGAAAAGAACTGAGATTGGAGAGCGCGTAGCTTCTGGGCTTTGGCAGTAGAAGCCGCTTCGTCTTCTGGTTTGGGTGCTTTCCGGGGTCGGCCGTGCATCTTTTTCCCCCTTTTTTTAGTTTCCGAAGTATCTGTGGCTTTGGCTTGGAGCTACGCTTTTCTTAAGGAAGAGGAGAAGCGTTGGTACAACATTGGAAAATAATAGGGTAAACTATAATATTAACCATCATACTTTGGTTAATGTATTAAAATGACCACCTTAAAAAAATCGACTCAATTGACCACCTAAACTATTAAAATTGGATCAATGTGACCACCAGCCGTTAATGGGCTAACGGAAGCGCTGACGTGGACCGTTAGGCTTATTAATCTATGATTATTTTTTTCACGTCAGATTAAAAGGCATCCACATCAACCTTCCACCTAAGCATTGAAAAAAAACGTTTATAAATTACCCCTAAATTCAACCCTAAACACAGTATATGGTGAAGAAGAAGAACATAGCAGCTGATTTTGGTGTAGAAGAAAATGACAGCAAAGATGAATCGTGATTGCTATTGTGAGGTTCGTTCGAAGCTGACAACAAGTTGGACTTATGAAAATTTAGGTAGGAGGTTTTGGGTTGTGGAAATTTTCGAAATGGGGTTAGGGCTTGCAATTTTTTTTCTTGGTTTGATCCACCAATGACCGATAGGTCAAAACGAGTTATTGTTGATCTTCTTAAAAAAGTTGATTCGATGGAGGAAAAAAAGAAAGAAGCAAAGAATTGTTGCAAGATTGCTTGTTGTTGTTATTTTGGTTGATTTTATTTTGGGGAAATTTTTTTTTCTAGGCTAGGGCTGTTATTGTGGTGGGTGGGTTTTGTGTTGGTGAAATTTTTTTTGAGTTGATAGCTATGATTCATGGAGGAAGAAAGGAAGAACAATGTTGGTTGATAGCTAGAATTTTGTGGATGTTATTGAAATGTTTTGGGGAAGAATATTCAGGGAGGAAGAAAAAAATGTATTGTAAGGATTTTGTAATGTTTTGGGGAAAATTATGTAATGTAATCTTTATTGAAATGTAAGGATTTATCTTATTGAAATAAAATTTAGTTTAATGTTTGTTTATGATAATTGATTCAATTGTTATATTACACATTGAATCTACAAGACAACAAAATAACAAAAAGATGATAACAGTAAACAAAATATAATATTTCATTTGATAATTTCATTTGATAATTTTATAATGACAACATGTTATACTTTGGTCAAACTCAACCCTAAATATGACAACATGGTGTCATACAAATGTTTGACCAATACATAACAAAAGACATTGACCCCCAAAAGCAAGTCAAAACAAAATGTAACAAAATGTGATATTCATGTTTCTTATCAGAAGAACATGATATACTTTGGCCAATTGTATGCAAAACACATTCACTAAACAAAATGACCACCTAAGTCTTCAACATAATTCAAGATGGATTGTAGAGCTCTCTTGACTTGTAGGAACTCTTGGTGTAGGCATCCATCTCATAGTGGTGGCTTTTGAAGGATGGACTGGTGTTGAACTTGGTCCTTGACTGGTTCCAGCACCACCAGTTGTAGGCATCCATCTCATAGTGGTGGCTTCTGAAGGATGGACTGGTGTTGGACTTGGTCCTTGGCTGGTTCAAGCACCACCAGTTGTAGGCATCCATCTCACAGTGGTGGGTTGTGAAGGATGTACTGGTTTAGGTCTTCTAACCCGCACAACAAAGAAGCAACAAAAATTTATCATTTTATTATATATGAATTAAACAAGTTAACAATAAGATTCAGTAATGTAACTTACTGAAAGTTTTGGAATTTTAGGATTTTTTCTAGCAGCAACACCACTGGATGCATGTTCAGGTCTTCTCGGATTGGCACCAACCTTTTCCTTGCACGTCCTGATATTATGACCACTCACATTGCATCTTTTACAAAAGATTTTGACACCCCTTCTTGACACTCGAATCGTTCGAGATGGTGTTTCATCATTTTCCTTACGTCTTTTCTTGTGTGATCGTTCCAGAGGTCTTCTAAAGACTGGTGGCAGAACATGCTCTAGTGTGTCAACATGCTCCCATTGTTTCTCGCCCCTCACAGGACATATCAAATGGGAATAGATTGCTCTTTGGGTTGAGCTGAAATAACATGAGTCAACATATCTTTCTAGCCCATCTTCAATGGACAAAATCATAGAAATTGCATGAACACATGGGATCCCTAAACAAAAAAATATATGTTAGTTAAAAAAACAAGTTAACAATAATTGAAAGTGTAATACCCTAAACTTATTTCCATGAAATACTCGTTAGTTGCCATTTCTTGCATGTGCATGTCCACTGTTGGATGTTAACAGAATGCTGGGTTGATGGACCACATGAAACCTGGTATATGTGTCCACCAGCATAAAGAGACCAACAACTAGCATAAAAGAAAAAAAAATCAGTTTCACAGTTCACAGTTACAATGAAAACACTAAAATAGTAAAAAAATGGTTAAAATACCTATGTGCTGATGATGTGGCATGTTCTAACTTCTTCTGAATATTAGAGTAGAGAAGCCATGTCCACTTTTCAGCTTGATCCTTTTTTTGGCAACTCTTCGCATCAGCTTTGATCTGATGGATTCCACCAATGTTATTATTGGTTTGTCTCTGGCTTCAAGTATAAGCTGTCAGCATTAAAAGATTAGTGATTAGCACAATTATTAGTCAAATATTCACATAAACACTAAGTTGGAAAGTAATTTAGATAAGTTAGAAAGTTAACCTTATTAAAACATTCACAATTATTATTAAGGAGCATGTCAGACTTGCATCCAAGAGAGAAGTGAGACTTTGACCAGTTGGTGGGATCCTTAGGTGAGAGTCATTTCCATGTTTTTTCTGATAAAACCTACAAAAAATACAATGGTCAAAAATAAAACTAAAAACAAAAGATAGTTGTAACCCCCTCGTCCCGGTCTGGTCGACTAACCGGTCCGAGTAGGCTACACGGGGAAAACCGATGTGAAACCCGTTAAGGTCCCACCTCGGCTAGCAACCCTAGAAAATTTCTTTTAATTATATCTTGTCTAAAGGCATATTTATTTCTTAAGTGATCAGGACAGCGGAAAACATCATGAAATAAAAGCAACCAAACCAAAACAACATGTTAAACAGCCCATTTTAAAGTCATAGAGCAGGCCGTATCGATACACCAGTCAAGGGTATCGATACGCCTTGACCAAGTCAACTGCCTTCATTCAACCCAGGAAGACCGTATCGATACAGCCCTTGGGCGTATCGATACACCCTCCTCGGTCAACATCTCGCGGTAAACAAGACAAAACCGTACCGATACGCTTAGAACTAGTACCGATACACCAAAAACTCGTTAAAATCTCAAAATTCTAGTAGAGATTTGGCGTATCGATACGCCCCCGAGTATCGATACCTTTAGCCAATTCTGAGTCCCAAAGTGTAGGATCGTATCGATACTGCCCTTAGGCGTATCGATACGCCTTGCACTGCAAGACTCCAAATTGCAGCAAAAGACCCTCAAACACAACTCTAGATGCATTTTACAACTCTCCTAATCACATACAACCAACCATACATCATCTAGCAACCAAAAACTAGCATGTAGAGCAATTTAGGTGATCAACGAGGCATTTCCAACAAGGCATTCACATAGAGATAGATATTGCACAACAAGACATACTTAAAAGCTGAAAAAGCCAAAAGGCACATGCCTTCACACATAAGGTTCACATGCTCAACCAAAAACAACATATAGCATACAAAGGCATAACCTTTCATCACAAGCATTCGAAAAAACATAACATGATTTACAAATCCGAAGCATAACATAAACAACATTCAACATTTATGAGTCATACATTGCTCATACAATCACATAGCAGCCCCATCGCTAAACTACTACTTTATTTACTAAACCATACTTGAGCAACTACAAAAGCTTGGAATGCACCTTTCCTTTCTCCTTGCTAACTCCATGCTAATGATTTGCATTATCGAAAATGAGAGCGTAAGCTAGAAGCTTAGTGAGGATGCTCTAAAATCAAAGACAACGACAATGCAGGGTTCAAGCATATAATCCTTAACCTCACACACAAATATACATAAGCATCAATATAGCAATCTAGCTTGCAACACAAGAGACAATAATATGGCATCTTGCTTCATATTAAGCTCAACAAGATAAAGCATTTATCTAAGCAACATAACCACATGAACAAGTATATTGGCCACTATTAGTTTACTCGGATATGTAGATTACACTCAACAACAACTTTACCTCGGTGGGATTACACTCATCACCGAAACTCGCATGGATGAGATTCCACTCATCATCACATGCCCTACGGATGGGATTCCACTCATCATCACGTATAATATAAACATTTCCGGTGGAGTATTACATCACCGTACTCCTCCTTGATGGCCTAACGCCACCAAGGCCACGCGCGGATTTGACTCAACCATGTGCACACTAATCCTAATGATCGATCATTTATACCGGTAAGTTAACTAGTGCCAATCATACTATTAAAACCACATCATAACAACCATCAAGCATATCACATAGCCATCACCACACACATCAAAATATACTCATACATAAACAATTCATGCTTCACAAAATCACAATAGATATAAACATTTTAAGCTTATAAACACACAAGAAGTTTAGCTACCAACTTAAATTCTACCTTGGAATGGCTTACCAAGCTCATTCTAAACCTCAACTACACACACTTGAACCAATTTAAATAAGTTGAAAGTTTCACTCACCACCCTTCCTTAGCAAACCAAGCAAAAGCCTCTCAAGCCTCCGAAATTTCCGGAATCGACCCCGAACCTTCTCCGATGTTTCCTCTTGCTTATAACCAATCAAAAGACAAGGTATTACTCAACCAAACCACTGCCAAACTCAGCCACAAACTCAACCCACAACCACAAGCCAAAACTTCATAATTTCAAACTCAAACTATCCACAAAACTCACATTTTCGTACTCCCTTTATACCCAGCTGAAATCTACCATTTCTAACACCCAAATTACCTCTAAAGACTTCCAAAACACTTTTCTAACAACCCTATAACATCAGCCCTTCAACCCAACACAAAACCACACCAAAATTTTAAGTTTTGACACTTTAAAAAATGCCCCCAAGAACCATTTCGGGATTTTTGTAAAAATCCATCCATTTCAAAATATGAGGTGTATCAAGGTAAGGTGAACTCAAAAATTAACTAAACAAACTAAAATCAAGTTGAAAACCCGTTAAAGTTTCATACTTTCTTCAAACTTGAAAAACTTGAAAAACTTTAAAGATGATCCATTTTGAAATCTAAAACCATGGAGATGCTTGGAATAAGGAGAAGAGATCAAAAACGAAGTTACCTTGTGAAAATCCCTTGAAATGGTGAAGCACCTCAATGGAATTGTGATTTTGGGAGGGGTTTGGGGTTTTTCACGTTGAAGTGAAATGAAGAAGAAGATGGCCCATTTTTTCTTTTTGTTTCAAAAAGCTTGTCTTCTTTATTTTAACTTATTTACAAAATTTCCATTACTAGGATTTTAGGCTCATTTAAAATAAAACCAAGGTCTCATTAAATTAAACCGATTCAGATGACTCGAACCCAACTCACACACCAAACTCCCAACCCCAAAACACGGGTGTTACAATAGTGGTCAAAATAAAACTAAAAATAAAAGATAGTGGTCAAAATAAAACAAAAAACAAAAGATAGTGGTCAAATTGAAACTCAACAAAACTTTTAAAACATGAGTTAACCTTTATTTCCTCCATGCAAGTTTGGAATTCTCTCACATATGTAGCCATTGCAGCTTTCGAAAGTTGGTCCTTCAGTGCTTTTCCTCCAAAAGCGCCACTACTCTTAGCATTTGAGTACAAGTGTATGTGCTGCATGGGGGAACACTTCTGACACAACTTCCATTAATCCCTACACCCATACAAAAAAAATAAAAATAAATTAACAGTTCATAGTTAGCAAAAAAATACAAAAAAATGTTAAAGAAATTTACTTATACCTTATGTCTATCAGTCATAAAGGTATAGATGTGAGAATTCTTAACCTCCAAATCAGTGGCAAGTAATTCCAGAAACTAGAACCATGATGACTGGTTTTCACTCTCCACAACTACAAAGGATATAAGATAGATTGCATCATTTGCATCTATTCCTACAGCTGACAAAAGATGACCTTTGTAGTACCCCTTCGAGTGACAACCAACTAGATCTAGAATGGGCCTACAACCTGCTTTAAAGCCATCTTTCAATGCTTGCATGCAGATATAAAGCCTCTCAAACTTTCTTTCATCTAACTTACAAACAGTTGTTGTCCCAGGATTAGAGTGCCTCAATTCCCCTAAGTAAGCATACAGATTTGCATACTGCTCTTTGTAGTTACCATTCAAGTTCTCAAGAGCCATATTTTTTGCCCTAATGAATTTACACTTATCTACAACTAATCCCCAATCCTTGTTGACAGCTTCTTTTAGGGATGTACTAGAGAAATCAGGGTTTACAAAAGAACTACTAAAATAGTTTTTAGCTAGCCACTTGGCAGTACAATTGGAATTTTTGAATTCCCTAAGACAACTATGTTCACCATTTATAGACCTAATCTGCCATGTACCAGTAGAAGGATCTTCACCATGTATAGGGGCTTCCCATAATACCCATTGACACTCTCCTTTACATTTTACTTGAATCCTTCTATTATCATTTCTCTTTAACTTAACACTACACCTATTCTTAATACCATACATCTTAATGGCATCCTTAAGTATGTCTTTGCTTGTAAACAATTGACCAACCTTCAACTTAGGGTTCATTAAGTCTGACTCAACATTAAATTCAGGAAATCTAGGTTTTTTTGGACCATCTGAATCTGACTCATCTACACTGTGTAGTGAGTCAGATTTTCCACTGTCATTGTCACTTTCATATTCTACTTGCTCACTGCCCAACCCAAAATTCCCACTGCACATTTCATTTTCAGAGCTAAGAACTTCTGTTTCACTGTCACTAAATTCAGACTTACCAGTGGATGAGTCTGACTCGACAAGGTACTCATCATCTTCTGAGTTAGAATCTGAATCTAACCTAGTTTCAGAATCTACCCTAGTTTCAGAATCTACCTTGATCTAAGGCTCATTGTCCACTACCATTTCTTGTTAAATATCAGAAATATTGTACAAAAACAGTAAACATTAATGGTTTCACAGTGCAACAAACAAACAATAACAAAACATATAATAAATACCTCACCCACCATTGCAGTACCCTAAATATTGATATCAACCCACGTGAAAGTAAAAAAAAACATGTGTATTTTATTATTCAAAAGGCAACATTAGTTTAGTATAAACAAACAATGTAACCCCCTTAACCCGGCCCAGACGGTTGAACCGAATTAAGAAGTTTACACGGGGAAAACCAAAGTCAACCCGAAAGTCAACCTTGATTAACGACCCTTTTTTTATTTTTAATCTTATCTAAATGCACGTTAACCCTAGATATATTCACAATCACAGCATGCTCAAAGATCATAACAACCAAAGAACATTCAGGGACTCGATTGCACAAAACATGATTTTAGGGACCAAATTGCAAATTCAGAAAATTATAGGGACTTAGCCAACTTTTGAGTTACCAATATGAAATTAATCATGTTTCATGCTTCACTGCCAAATTTCAGCTCAAACGGACTTCACAAACTCATTCAATTGCATACACAAAGTTCAGGACCAAAACGCAAAGTTTTAAAAACATATAACCGTCAATTTCAGTGCCCAACGGTCGAGTGTTCCGAAACGGGGGTAATCCGTTCCGAAACGCGGGATCGTTCCGAAAGGAGTATCGGAACAGGGCTTGACAGTAGCATTTTCGTTCCGGAACGGTTCCTCCCGTTTCGAAACGTCTAGGCCATTTCAGGCCCCCTGTTCCGAAACGGTAGCACCCGTTCCGATACGGCCTGCCCAGATTGCAGAAATTTTGCTGGTTTATCATACAATTGACCCATCAAACATGCTCCAAAGGCAACCAAATTATACCAGCAAGTCATTACATGCACAAGGAACATAATAGCATCAACCATTCTCAGACATGGCATCAATTAAGCAAATCCTCAATTCTAAAGGCATGCATCTTATGTAGAAAACCATTCAAGCATCATAATACCAAACCAACTTCACAAAGGCCAATTACGTGTTTCCTCATCAACAACAACATAAAACCAATCTAGGGAGTCCAAAACATCTCCCAAAAACAATAACATAGGTTCCCATTGCCAAATGCCCAAAAGCTAATAGTGGTAAGAAAACATTCACCATACATGAGCTTAGTTCTTCACTTGGATTCTTGACCTCTTGCTGTCCCTTCAAGCACTTTAATGCTCTGCATTATTGGTTTAAGAAAAGAGAGAGCGTAAGCAAAAAGCTTAGTGAGGAATGCTCATTTAAAACAACTCAATAATGCATTTATAAACACTTTTATAAACCTTAGTTCAAATCAACATTTAACCATGCACATAAGCATATAAAACAAGCATTTCATGCTTCAAATTATTAACATGTGATATTGGCCACAAGTGATAATTATAATCATTTTCCATCTCAAGATACAATCAACTCAAGATCCACACATGGACTTTTAACCACCATTGTGATCTTACAATTCACAAGGACCACACATGGACTTTTAACCACCATTGTGTCCTTAGCACAAGAATCACCCATGGACTTTTAACCACCATGGTGTTCTTAAAATACACAAGGTCCACACAAGGACTTTTAACCACCTTTGTGACCTTAACACAAGAATCACTCATGGACTTTTAACCACCATGGTGTTCTTAAAATACACAAGGTCCACGCAAGGACTTTTAACCACCTTTGTGACCTTACAATACACAAGGCTCACACAAGGACTTTTAACCACCTTTGTGACCTTAGCACAAGAACCAACCATGGACTTTTAACCACCATGTTGTTCTTAACACAAGAACCACCTATGGACTTTTAACCACCATAGTGTTCTTAGCCATTCTCAAAACATCCCTTGCCAATATACATCATTTAACAATAATAATCCACTGTTTTAAAGCATTTAACAAAGCCATAAACATCATGCACCATTATGCAACAAACCACATTTTATCAAATGTTCAAAACAAGGATCCCTTACCTTGAGCATCCTTCAACACATGGCTTATAAAATCAGCAAATAAACATGCTAAAACATGCTTTCAAAACAGAGTTTAAAACATGCAAACAAATCACATTGCATTCAACCAACTCATGGTTCATCAACAAGAGAGTTTTCCCGAAAACTTACTCTTGAGCTTAGCAAAGTTGTTTAGACTTAAACTAAGCTCCCAAACCTTCAAAACATTGGTTTCAAAGCTGAAAACCAAAATCCACTCACCGATTCCATTTCACAACTTGCCGAAACACCGATCAAGCTTCCGGATCACCACCACAAAGATCCGAAGATGTCTCCCCTGTTTTAAACACATCAAAGCAGAGGATTAATGCATCATCATGCATTAATATCTTCAATGAAAGCACCTAAACTCGCTGCTCTCATCCACACTCCATTTTCGGCTACCAAACACAACCGAAAACACATCCAAACAACTCCACAACACTACCCAGCCAAGATCCATCAATTCCAAACATACTTAAACCTCAATTAACATCCAAAAAGGATCTAAACACGTCCTTATACCTCCAGCTATAGCAGATCATCAAGATCATCCCAAAAACAACCAAAAACTCAAGCAAAACTTAGGAAAATTAACCTATCCGGGATTGCATTGATTAAACCTCAATTCCTCATCAATTATACATTCATTTTACATCAAAATGACATCTCAAAACAATGCCCAATCAGATTATACGAATTTCATCAAAAATTAACCAAATCTTGCATTTTAAAGCCAAGATCAAGAACACAATTGTAAAACCTTTAATAAAACACAAATCAAGGATTAAGAACTTAGGAATTTCAGTAAAGAACTGAGAATTTAGAGGAGAAGGACGTTCATACCTCTAAACTTGAGTTTCTCCCTTTTTGGAACCAAGATTCTTGAAAAACCAATAAGCAAATGCTAAGGTTTTGTTGAAGAAATGATTAGAGATCAAATGAGGATTGAAATATCATCATTAGTTTTCAAAATCAGAGGAAATTTTGCTGGAGAAATGTGTTTGGGTTGAGAGAAAAGTTGACAGAAAAGAAAATGGAAATTTAGAGAAAAGTTAGTTAAAATGCCAAAATATCTTTTCCCTCCTTTTGCACTTAATTAAAAACCATTAATTAGATTGATTAATATTCAGAAAAATCTGGAGAAACTCCTTTGGGTAAATAGCTCCTTAAAGATTCAAAGTTTCAATCCTTTTTAAAACAGTCACCCAGTTTCCGAAAATTACATTTTGGTCACCAACCCAAAATGTCACACTTCCAAACCTCATTTTGCAAAATTGATTTCACCATCCTTTTATATATAATAAAAGAGAATTTTAAGACATTTTTCCTAATTTTTAATGCAACCCGAACTAGGCTTTCCTAAAAATCACCTTTTTATATTCGAACTGCAACCCGACCGGCCCGGTCCAAACCCAAAACTTCTAAGCCCAAAATTGGGGTGTTACAACTCTCCCCCCTTAAGAAATTTCGTTCTCGAAATTTACCTGAAGGAAAGAGGTACGGAAATTGCTTCAGCATGTCATCTTTCCGTTCCCACGTGGCTTCTTCAACACCACGATGCTTCCACAACACCTTTACCAACTCAATGGTCTTGCCTCGAAGAACTTTACTATCCGAATCCAGAATCTTCACCGGTTCCTCATCATAGGTCAAATCCGGATTCAATTCCACTTCTTCCATAGGCATCACATGTGAAGGATCCGATCTATACTTCCGAAGCATAGAAACATGAAACACATCATGAATCTTTTCCAACTCCTGAGGTAACCTCAACTTGTACGCAACAGGACCCACACGCTCAACCACCTCGTATGGTCCAATGTACCTAGGGCTCAACTTACCCTTCCGGCCAAACCTCATCACCTTTTTCCAAGGCGAAACCTTCAAAAACACACAGTCACCCACCGCATACTCAATCTCCTTACGCTTCAGATCCGCGTAAGACTTTTGCCGATCAGAAGCTGCCTTCAAACGCTCACAAATGAGCTTCACCTTCTCAGTGGTTCCTTTCAACAAAGCTGGCATCGAAACCAACTTCTGACCCGTTTCAGCCCAACACAGAGGAGTCCTACACTTCCTCCCGTACAAAGCTTCATAAGGTGCCATTTGAATACTTGCTTGATAACTATTATTATAAGCAAACTCCACCAAAGGCAAATGTTTCTCCCAAGAGCCCTGAAACTCAATCACGCAGCACCTCAACATATCCTCCAAAACCTGAATAACACGCTCGGACTGACCATCCGACTGAGGATGATAAGATGTACTGAAATTCAACCGTGTACCCAAAGCCTGATGCAAACACTGCCAGAAACACGATGTAAACCTCGGATCCCTATCCGACACAATCGACTTAGGCATACCATGCAGCCGCACAATCTCAGCAATGTACAACTCCGCAAGCTTATCCAAAGAGTACTTAGTATGCACAGGCAAGAAATGTGCACACTTCGTCAAGCGATCCACAATCACCCACACCGAATTCTTCTTCGATGGTGACAAAGGCAAACCAGATACAAAATCCATGGTAATCCTTTCCCACTTCCATTTTGGAATTCTCAACGGTTGCAACAACCCTAAAGGAAACTGATGCTCAGCCTTAACTCGCTGACACACCATGCACTTGCTTACAAACTCAGCAACATCTTTCTTTAAACCCACCCAATAGTACTCGTCACGAAGATCACGATACATCTTAATACTACCAGGGTGCATAGAAAAAGGACTACTATGACCTTCAGTCAGAATAGCACGCCTCAACTAAGCATCATTGGGCACTACTATCCGACTCCCAAAACACAACACTCCATCATCACTAAAACAGAAATCCGAAGGCCTACCCTCCGCAATGTCCTGAACATGCGGTACCAATGAATCATCTAACAACTGCTTTTCCTTGATGAATTGAACCAAAGATGGGTTCACTTGCAACTCAGCCACAAGACCACCATCACGCGAAATACTCAAACTGGCAAACATAGCCCTCAACTCAACAGCTACCTTCCTACTCAAGGCATCCGCTACAACATTAGCTTTACCCAGGTGATACTCAATCGTCAAATCATAATCCTTGAGCAACTCCAACCAACGTCGCTGCCTAAGATTCAACTCCTTCGAGACATCAGATACTTCAAATTCTTGTGATCCGTGTACACAGTACACTTCTCACCATACAAATAATGTCTCCAGATCTTCAAAGCAAAAACCACTGCAGCCAACTCAATGTCATGCGTAGGATAATTGCGCTCATGCACCTTCAACTGCCGTGATGCATAAGCCACCACCTTACCCTCTTGCATCAACACACATCCCAAACCAACATAGGACGCATCGCTATACACCACAAACTCTTTCCCTGATTCAGGTTGAACCAAGATAGGAGCTTGCGTCAAAGCTGCCTTAAGCTTCTCAAAAGCCTGCTGTCTTGCTTCCGTCCACTCATACTTAACATCCTTTTGCAACAACTTCGTCAAAGGTGCAGCAATCTTTGAAAACCCATCCACAAACCTCCGATAGTAACCCGCCAAACCAAGGAAACTACGGACTTCATGAACAGACTTAGGAACCTTCCAATTCATCACCGCCTCAATCTTCTGAGGATCAACACGAATCCCCTCAGCAGAAACCACATGACCAAGAAACACCACTTCCCTAAGCCAGGACTCACACTTGCTCAGCTTGGCATAAAGCTGATTCTCCAACAAAGCTTGCAACACAATTCTCAAATGCTCTTCATGCTCCTCCTTAGTACGCGAGTACACGAGGATATCATCAATGAACACCACAACAAACTTATCCAGGTATTCATGAAATACACGATTCATCATGTCCATGAAAGCTGCAGGAGCATTTGTCAAACCAAACGGCATCACAAGAAACTCATAATGCCCATACCTCGTCCTGAAAGCTGTCTTTGGCACATCCACATCCTTCACCTTCAACTGGTAGTACCCTGACCTCAAGTCAATCTTAGAGAACACAGCTGCTCCCCGAAATTGATCAAAAAGATCATCAATTCTCGGCAATGGATACCGATTCTTGATAGTCAACTTGTTAAGCTGACGATAATCAATGCACATTCTCATAGTGCCATCCTTCTTCTTCACAAACAAAACCAGTGCACCCCAAGGTGACACACTCGGCCGAATGAACCCACGATCAAGCAACTCCTGCAATTGCGTCTTCAGCTCTTTCAACTCCTTAGGTGCCATTCGATAAGGGGTAATGGACACTGGAGTCGTGTTCTCATACAACTCAATCCCAAACTCCACTTCGCGATTAGGAGGCAATCCAGGCAACTCCTCAGGAAACACACCAGGAAACTCTCGCACAGTCCTGATATCTTGCACACGCAACTCCTTAGAACTAGGATTCATCACAAAAGCTAGGTAAGCTTCACAACCTTGCCTCAGCATCCGGCTCGCCTCCAATGTAGACACCACATTGGCAAGAAACTTCACATTCTCACCAACCACAACTACCTCATAATCATCTGTAAGCTTCAACGAAACTCGCTTATTCTCACAATCTACTACAACTCGATGCTCAACAAGCCAATCCATACCAAGGATTACATCAAAACATAGAAAGGCAACTCCATAAGATCAACAGGAAAGACATGATCTTGCACAACCAAATGACATCTTCTATAAAGCTTTCGAGTCACAACAGTTTCACCAAAAGAACTAGTGACACGCATACCAACATCCAAAGACTCAACAGGCAAACCAAGCAATTCAGCATGCTCACGCAATATGTATGAGTGTGTAGATCCAGAATCAATCAAGGAAAGTAATGACAAGGATTGCAAAGTAAAAGTACTTGCGATCACATCCGTGTCATTCATCCCCTCCCTCTGAGCATACACTCTCGCCTGGCCGCCACCCTCAGGCTGAACAGCTACAACATGGGCCGCATTACGTCCACCATCCTCCCTACGCTGGAAGTTACCACGGCCGCGCCCACGACCTCTCTGTGGTGCAACAACAACAGGAGCACGTCCTTGGCCACCACCAGCCAACAGAGGACACTCTCTCCTCATGTGATCCGTAGATCCACAGTTCCAGCACGAGTTACCAGCCGCCACAACAGGAGCATGCACCTCCCTCACAGCTCGAGGACAATCACGCTTCATATGGCCATGCGATCCACATGTCCAACATGCGCTCGGATCAGCTCTTGCCTTGCCTCCCTGAGCAGGCGCACCACCACCTCGCTTAGCTGAAGACTGATACTTCTGATAACGTCCCCTCTTGTTCCGTCCACCACCGGAACTATACTCAGCAGATCGCTTACCAGCACCAGAAACAACACTTTTAGAAGATAAACCCAAGTTCATCTCAATGTCCTTTGCTCTACCCACCAGCACATCAAAATCATTATACTCAGCAGCCAGCATATACGTCTTTACTTCCGTCACCAAACCATAACGAAACCTTTCACACCTCTCCCGCTCATCCGGGACAAGCTCAGGTGCGTACTGACTGAGTCGAACAAACTGAACCTCGTACTCAGCTACAGACATGCTCCCTTGGGTAAGAGACATGAATTCCCTCTTCTTTTCATCTAGGTACCTCACACCCAGATATCTCCTCTTGAACGCGTTCTGAAAGAACGTCCAAGTCACATCGGCTTCCGCCATCCCAGAGATAGTGGTTGTCCACTACGTGTATGCATCATCTTGCAACAATGATACCACACATCCCAGCTTCTGCACATCAGTGCAATTCATTTGACCCAAGATTCTCTTGGTACTTTCCAACCAAGACTCCGAACCTTCAGCAGACAAACCCCTGAACTCAGTCCCTCCCAGACTGCGCAAACGTTCCAAAGGTAGTCTAACTCCAGCATCTCCCTGATGTCCAGCTCCTTGAGCTCCAGCTACCGCTGCTCGAAAAGCTCCAACAATGGCTTGCACCAGCATTGTCATGTTAGGAACAGCTTGCCCCTGACCAGCTTCAGGTCCAGCGCCCCCAGCACCAGCTCCAGCTGCAGCTCCTTCACCCCCAGCACCACCACCACCAGGTGGAGGAGGTAAATCCACCACATTTTCAACATTCTCTTCATTTTCATTCTGAGCCATAGCTCGCGTATTAACCCTCAATTCTCTACGAGGCGCCATTCACTAACAATGCAATCATAATGCAACAAACAAAGTCAGGCTCAGCAAGGTAAGCAATCCAAGTACTCAAGCTCATTTCCAATTAAAAACAATATCATTTCATTAGCTTTGATTTGGCAATGGGTCCCCCTAACATGCTTTCACCACAGCATACACCACAATTGTAACATGCTTACATCTCACACAACATGCTTTCACTCAACAAGCATACAAAGCATTCAAGCACTTAACACCCATTCATCAGTTCCCAATTACTCGAGAACTCAGCTCTGATACCACCAAATGTAACCCCCTTAACCCGGCCCAGACGGTTGAACCGAATTAAGAAGTTCACACGGGGAAAACCAAAGTCAACCTGAAAGTCAACCTTGATTAACGACCCTTTTTTTATTTTTAATCTTATCTAAATGCACGTTAACCCTAGATATGTTCACAATCACAACATGCTCAAAGATCATAACAATCAAAGAACATTCAGGGACTCAATTGCACAAAACATGATTTTAGGGACCAAATTACAAATTCAGAAAATTATAGGGACTTAGCCAACTTTTGAGTTACCAATATGAAAATAATCATGTTTCATGCTTCACTGCCAAATTTCAGCTCAAACGGACATCACAAACTCATTCAATTGCATACACAAAGTTCAGGACCAAAACGCAAAGTTTTCAAAACATATAACCGTCAATTTCAGTGCCCAACGATCGAGTGTTCCGAAACGGGGGTGATCCGTTCCGAAACGCGGGACCGTTTCGAAACGTGGGACCGTTCCGAAACGAGTATCGGAACAGGGCTTGACAGTAGCATTTTCGTTCCGGAACGGTTCCTCCCATTTCGAAACGTCTAGGCCATTTCAGGCCCCATGTTCCGAAACGGTAGCACCCGTTCCAATACGGCCTGCCCAGATTGCAGAAATTTTGCTGGTTTATCATACAATTGACCCATCAAACATGCTCTAAAGGCAACCAAATTATACCAGCAAGTCATTACATGCACAAGGAAAATAATAACATCAACCATTCTCAGACATGGCATCAATTAAGCAAATACCCAATTCTAAAGGCATGCATCTTATGTAGAAAACCATTCAAGCATCATAATACCAAACCAACTTCACAAAGGCCAATTACGTGTTTCCTCATCAACAACAACATAAAACCAATCTAGGGAGTCCAAAACATCTCCCAAAAACAACAACATAGGTTCCCATTGCCAAATGCCCAAAAGCTAATAGTGTTAGAAAACATTGTGACCTTACAATACACAAGGCTCACACAAGGTCCACACATGGACTTTTAACCACCATTGTGTCCTTAGCACAAGAATCACCCATGGACTTTTAACCACCATGGTGTTCTTAAAATACACAAGGCCCACACAAGGACTTTTAACCACCTTTGTGACCTTAACACAAGAATCACTCATGGACTTTTAACCACCATGGTGTTCTTAAAATACACAAGGTCCACACAAGGACTTTTAACCACCTTTGTGACCTTACAATACACAAGGCTCACACAAGGACTTTTAACCACCTTTGTGACCTTAGCACAAGAACCAACCATGGACTTTTAACCACCATGTTGTTCTTAACACAAGAACCACCTATGGACTTTTAACCACCATAGTGTTCTTAGCCATTCTCAAAACATCCCTTGCCAATATACATCATTTAACAATAATAGTCCACTGTTTTAAAGCATTTAACAAAGCCATAAACATCATGCACCATTATGCAACAAACCACATTTTATCAAATGTTCAAAACAAGGATCCCTTACCTTGAGCATCCTTCAACACATGGCTTATAAAATCAGCAAATAAACATGCTAAAACATGCTTTCAAAACAGAGTTTAAAACATGCAAACAAATCACATTGCATTCAACCATTTCATGGTTCATCAACAAGAGAGTTTTCCCAAAAACTTACTCTTGAGCTTAGCAAAGTTGTTTAGACTTAAACTAAGCTCCCAAACCTTCAAAACATTGGTTTCAAAGCTGAAAACCAAAATTCACTCACCGATTCCGTTTCGCAACTTGCCGAAACACCGATCAAGCTTCCGGATCACCACCACAAAGATCCGAAGATGTCTCCCCTATTTTAAACACATCAAAGCAGAGGATTAATGCATCAGCATGCATTAATATCTTCAATGAAAGCACCTAAACTCGTTGCTCTCATCCACACTCCATTTTCGGCTACCAAACACAACCGAAAACACATCCAAACAACTCCACAACACTACCCCGCCAAGATCCATCAATTCCAAACATACTTAAACCTCAATTAACATCCAAAAAGGATCTAAACACGTCCTTATACCTCCAGCTATAGCAGATCATCAAGATCATCCCAAAACAACCAAAAACTCAAGCAAAACTTAGGAAAATTAACCTATCCGGGATTGCATTGATTAAACCTCAATTCCTCATCAATTATACATTCATTTTACATCAAAATGACATCTCAAAACAATGCCCAATCAGATTATACGAATTTCATCAAAAATTAACCAAATCTTGCATTTTAAAGCCAAGATTAAGAACACAATTGTAAAACCTTTAATAAAACACAAATCAAGGATTAAGAACTTAGGAATTTCAGTAAAGAACTGAGAATTTAGAGGAGAAGGACGTTCATACCTCTAAGCTTGAGTTTCTCCCTTTTTGGAACCAAGATTCTTGAAAAACCAATAAGCAAATGCTAAGGTTTTGTTGAAGAAATGATTAGAGATCAAATGAGGATTGAAATATCATCATTAGTTTTCAAAATCAGAGGAAATTTTGCTGGAGAAATGTGTTTGGGTTGAGAGAAAAGTTGACAGAAAAGAAAATGGAAATTTAGAGAAAAGTTAGTTAAAATGCCAAAATATCTTTTCCCTCATTTTGCACTTAATTAAAAACCATTAATTAGATTGATTAATATTCAGAAAAATCTGGAGAAACTCCTTTGGGTAAATAGCTCCTTAAAGATTCAAAGTTTCAATCCTTTTTAAAACAGTCACCCAGTTTCCGAAAATTACATTTTGGTCACCAACCCAAAATGTCACACTTCCAAACCTCATTTTGCAAAATTGATTTCACCATCCTTTTATATATAATAAAAGAGAATTTTAAGACATTTTTCCTAATTTTTAATGCAACCCGAACTAGGCTTTCCTAAAAATCACCTTTTTATATTCGAACCGCAACCCGACCGGCCCGGTCCAAACCCAAAACTTCTAAGCCCAAAATTGGGGTGTTACAAACAACAAGCAGACAAAAAAGAAAACTTTTTAATAATCAAACCGAGATGTTTATATTAACCCTAACAAGCAGACAAAACCAACAACAAGCACACAATAGCACCCTTACCAAAAACCCAAAACCGAGATGTTTATATTAACCCTAATCTCAAATTTTAACTATAATATGAAATCCATAATCTCGTATTAACCCTAATATCAATTATTTAACACTAATCTAAAATCCCTAATCTTGTTTTAACCCTAATCGTTTTAACCCTAATTTGGGTTTTCACCCCTAACCCAGAACAAGAATCAAACTTACCGTATCGCGGAGAAGGAACCCCTTTTTCGCGAAGACGTCCTATCATTTCCTCTCTATCTCCAACAATAGATCACTCTTACTTAGGGATTTTTTGGGTTTTCAGAGAGCGTTCAGAGAATTTGGGTTTTTTTTTCATGTCGAAGTAAACAAGAAATAATCCAATATGACGTTTTGTTTTCTATTAATCTGACTTGGCATTTTTTTACAGCTAAGCTTCGCCGTTTGTTTTAACGGTCCACGTCAGCGCTGTCGTTAGCCCATTAACGGCTGGTGGTCACATTGATCCAATTTTAATAGTTTGAGTGGTCAATTGAGTCGATTTTTTAAGGTGGTCATTTTAATACATTAACCAAAGTATGGTGGTCAATGGTATAGTTTACCCAAAATAATAACTTTGTTTTTTGACATGGCAAATTATTTGTATAGTCACCCAACTTTAGTATGCTTTTATTTTAATCCCAAAACATAACTTACAAATTAGTCATCGTTGATACAAAAGCTACTCATTTTATTCATTTCCCATTGTTATACCTATTAAGGCTGTGTGGGTTATTTTGGTGGGTTCAGTGTGAAAAAAAGATGTGTCTTGCAAAGTGTTTGTCTTCTCAGCGGATCAAAGCTGAACATCAGATATTTTTAGGATATTTTAGTCAATTTATATTTCTTAGTGGAAATGTGATAGAGTAACAATGGATTTCATCACAGAAATACCAAAGACTTAGTGAGGAAATGATCCGATATGGGTGATCATGGACCAATTAATAAAGACCGTACACTTCATGTTAGTGTGTATGAATTTAGTCTAAACTTCAATACAACTTTCCCCTCGAAAAAAATGGTCCATCAAACCAAGTCATTGAAATTTTAGAAGATATGTTTCATTGATGCATCATAAAACTTTGAGGGAAGTTGGGAGCAACATCTCATGTTGGTAGAGTTTGCTTACAACAATAGTTTTTGGTTTAGCATTTAGATGACTTCTATTAAGGCACTTTATGACCGCAAGTACAGAATTCCTTGTGTTGAACAGAGGTTAGTGAGGGAATATTAGTTGGGCCTAATTTTATTCGACATATAGAAGAAAAGGTCAGACTGATCTAAGAAAAATTGAGGTCAATATTTGTTAGACAAAAACCATACTAGGTTTGAAGCATAAAGAGTTAGTGTTTGTCGTTGGAAAGAAAGTTCCGCTCAAGATTCCACCTTGGAATGAAGTGTTATAGTTTGGACCTAAGGAAAAGTCGAGTCTTCGTTTCATTGGACCTTATGAAGTATTATAATGAGTATGACTAGTATCTAACCAATTGGCCTTGCCACCTAAGATGAAGCACATTCTCAACGTCTTTCTTGTGTTGATGTTGAGGAGGTACCATTCAGATCTATCCTATGTCATCCTAATTGAGAACATTGGGCTTAGTTTGTTCTATAAAGAGGAACATGTTTGGATTCTTTCCAGAAACTCAAGGGAATATAGAACAAGAGTATACTACTAGTTAAGATCCTTTGAAAATACCATGGTGTCACATAAGCGACTTTAGAGTCAGAAGAGTCGATGAATATTCAACATTGGTATATGGTTCAGGTAAATTTCAAGGATACAATTTTCTCTTAGGATTAAACAATTGGAATTCAAAACTCGGGTCGATACCTAAATTTTGGACCCGAGCACTTAGTAGCTTGAATTAGAATTCATGTAGGCTTGTTGGTTAAATTAGAATTTTGGACCCGAGCACTTAGTAGCTTGAATTAGAATTAGAATTTATGTAGAGCTTCATTTAGTTTGCATGGTCCAATGGTGATATGAGCATAGTGTTGGAGTTTTGTGCCCTAAGTCATGTGAATTATGTAATTACCGAATCATTTGGACTAAAATGAAATAAATAAATTTTTATGTGTTATTTATATACTACTTGGTTATGAACATTTGTCCTCAAACTTCATATTGCATGTAAAGCAATAATGTGAGAAGCAAATACCAAGTCATTGATTACCTATAGTTTAAACTTAATATAAGTGGTATTTTAAGGTTGATTATAATAAGGAAGACAACTTATTTTAGTTTGTAGTATAAACATGTCCGTAGTTCATAGAATTATTGGTGGACTCTTGCGTGGTGTCTATTTTACAACACAATGATAGTGCAAGCATACGCTATCGACACAAATAATAAAGTGGACATACACAAGGTGTGTCTGTGTGTCAGGTTGTCAAATGCCAAGATGATTGAGGTAGTTTATTGTTGTTTATAATCAATATAAGGTTATGGGTGATCAAGAATGCATGTGAGAATAGTAGAGATAATTTCCAAGGGAAACTGAAGAGAGGGAGCCATGGTATTTCCGTTTGCAACCAACGAGCCGTGATGAAACTGATTTCTGAACTTAACATAACATTTGTCAGGCTATTTATCTTTTACTATGGTACGACATAGTTGATGGTAGATGCTCTTTCGAGATCTCATATGAAAAGCACTGAGGCTAGCGCCCCCAATGTGTCACTTGACCTAGCATGTCGGTACACCATCAATTCAGGTATCGATACGTCTATCCCTAGTTAAGAGCCATTGTGTCACTTGACTTAAACAAGGTGGTAACTTTCGCTACTCATGATGCATAAATATTTTACATTTTTAACTGTTGAAATGTTAAATGCATTCTACAAAACATACATGCGCGCATATATATGAAGTAGTATAAAAAAGCCACTAGAAAAAACATCAAACCAAGAGTAACTATATTAAGAATAAAGTTAAGACCTACAAAGATAAAATAAGCAATAGTTCAAAAAACATCATAATTCTTTGATCACGCAGGATCTACGACATGAAACATATCCCAGTTACATGCATATGAACTTGAACTAGCAAGCCTCGCGGTATCCTTTGCTACAACTCGTCGATCCATAGGGCTTTTGTTGAGTAGATTGATTGAATGGAAAATTCAAAGAGGGGGTGAATTGGAATTTTAAGAGTTGTGGGATGAAATTGGAAAATTGAAAAATCAAAACAAGAGGATTTATAGTGGTTCAAGCTTAGAACAAGCTCTACATCCACTACCTTAGTCACCACTAAGGATTTTCAACCAATTTCACTATGAAATCTTCCCCTTTTCTAAGCTTAGGAGGAAACCTTTTACAAAGACCAATCTTTCTACCCAAAGATTGATCTTGAAACCCTCACAAGAACAAAGTTTTACAAAGGCAATAAAATGTATCTCTTAATAGACAAATATGCCCAAAATACACTCAAACACACACCCAATTTGAGAATAAATGGTTTACAATAAAGAGATTACAAATTGGGGTACATGATAGGAAATTTGAGCACAAGGGTTTGGATTAATTACTTGGATGTTGCTTTGATGATCAATAGTTGTTGCTGGTGCTTAAAATGCTTCCTTTTATACCTTCCCATTGATTTCTTGTCGTTTGGGTGGTTTGCATCATAATTATAGCTGTTGAGACTTCATCTTTCCATCATAAATGCAGTTCTGCAACTACCCGTATTGAAGTGGTACCTACCTGTTTCAAAACACGACTAAAAACAAAGAGCCGTTATGTGCATTAAAGAGGCGCATCGAAACGTTTGAAAGCGTTTCAAAACACTAGGGGGTCGTTTTGAGACCTGTATCGAAACGGTTGAGCTCATAAAATTCCAGTAGCAAAACGTTTCGAGACCAAGCTAGGCCGTATCGAAACGAGTACTTTGCCTTTAAAATTTTGGTTCTGACAAGCAACGGTCGAAAACATTAAATGCCCAATTTGAAAAATTTTAACCCCCGTATCAAAATGGATAACTACCGTTTTGAAACAAAGTCAAAGTTTGATTTGCCAGATGAAGGTCGTATCGAAACGAGATGAGGTCGTTTTGAGACCTATTCGATATGAAAAATTCCAGTAGCAAAACGTTTCGAAATAAGCCTAAGCCATATCGAAACTCCTGAGCAAAATCTACTGATTTATCTTGAAAACACTTAGAAAATTTATGGGGATTATTTTTAAACCTTAAAACATTTTGGGTTAAACTTTGTCTTGCCAATTTTTTTTTAGCTTTTTGAGAACTTAAAAATTTATTTACTTTCCAAAGTAGTCCTTAAAGTATTTGTTATATCAAAATCGAGTTAATTCAAATTAAGGGTTTTACAATCTCTCCCTTTTTGATATAACGAAACCAAAGTAAAATTTTTAAGTGAGCTCCCCCTTAGTTTAAGCTAGGTTTTGAAAACTTTAAAAAAATTGCTTAAACACTCCCCTTTTTGTTAGATCAAAATCATAACAAGCATAATTTAATGAGAAATAAAGAGATAGGCAAAATTAAACCAAACAACATAAATCATAATTCATGAAACATAAGTTCCAAAAGGAAAATAACATCAATCAAAACTTAAATCCTAAAAAGCATAATCCAAAATAATAAACTAAAGCATAGGTCCAAAAACATAAAAGGTGCATAATAATAAAGTCCTAGGTGATATGAGATGAATGCAAGCTAGACTAGGGCTCATCATCGTCTTCATCTTCATCTTCATCCATGTCATCTTCATCTTTTTCTTGACTCATTTTAAACTGTTGCCATTCACTATAGAAAGCGGTGAAGGAGAGATCCAATAAGGATTGTTGATTCTCGATAGCGGCAATGCGATTTTCCATACCATCAAAGCGGCCCTCCAAGGCTTTGAAACGATTGTCCATGTGAGAACGCAAGCCAGTGAATTGCCCGGTGAGGAAAGCCATAATCGCATCATTGTTAGGATCTTGTGGAGCAACTTGAGCTTGAAAAGGAGCTTGAGCTTGAGCACGTTTACCTCGAGGCACATGAACCCAATCATCACCATTGAAACGGAAACCATACTTCATGAGTGTTGTCTCATTTAGCTTCTCCTTGAGAGGCTCCTCAATATCGAAAGTGCAATCAATTCCACTAAGAACAAAGATATGACTGAGGACGGTACTGTTGTGTGTAAAATAGTCTATCGCAATGGTAGTGCAAGTGTACACGACGCAAGTAGTAAAGTGATACAAAGTATCGGATATCGTCTCCACAGGGATTGAGCTAATAGCTTCACCTTAGTTTACTACACGAAAGCAAAGAAAATATTTGAGAAAGTTGTCACGAGAATAATGAAGAAAACGTAAATAAAAGAGTAGAAATATCAAGATAGAGAGAATGGGCTGGTATTGAATTGCTCGGTAGTGCAGGTATTGTAGAGTTTAGGGAATTCAGTTATGTCGTCGCGCCTGTCGCGGCAGCACTTGTCGCAGCAACAGTCTGTTGATCGTCGCGGCAGCAAACACACAACCTCAGTACGTTAAAGTTTTGCAAGAATCCTAGATTTGCCTTGGCCTATTCCTAGGTCCAAGTCTGTCGATGATCACGTCTTGATGATACCTCCCGACGTGAATTGAAGGATGAACACCGATGTGTATGAATTCTTCTTTAGCCACTTAACCTCGCCCTATCCCTAGGCACGAGATAGTTCAACTATAAACTAGAGAACTTGCTCTTATTTCTTTCGTATACTTAACTCTCCCGATGCTAAGTAAATGGATAACCTCACAATGCTTTCCCGATGCTCTTGCAAGATATTAATAACCAAAATAAGAGAACTTGAAGTTTATTTTATTGAACTGAAAATTACTAAAACAAAACAACCCTTGCAACTTCTTTACAAATCAACCCGTGGCCCTAGGGGGGTTTTAGAACATATCGACGACGGGTAAACGACGGAGAGTTTTTGGTTGTCGGTTAAGGGGAAATCGGCTATGGGATATGATATCTATCTCCTTGGTTAAAGTATATGCCCTTATATAAGCTTTGGGCTCAAGTTATCTAAGTTAACAAGGATTACAACTTTAATTAAAAGTATGATTCTAATAAAGACTTAATCTTCAAGGATCCTACTTTTCAGCCGTCCTCCTTGTTTCTTGGGATTTTCTGTCCTTGAGCTTTGGGCTTGACATATCTTTTGATCCGGGGCTTGGAAAAATATTTGGTTTTCACATGATAGACGAGCATAATTTTCTCTATCTATCGAGGTCCACTTTGCTTTTCCTCCACTAACTTGCTGTCGTCCTCTGCTGTCACGGCAGCACCATGGCAGCATCGTCCTCTTTATCTGCTTGTTCAGTTCAGCTTTCCTGCTTCTCTGCCGTGTGCCTGCCTTCACCGTCTACGACGACGACAACCTGCCAAAAACAGCCATTTTTAGTAGATTCTGTGCCTTTTATATATTTGTGATGTTTTGCTGTAAACTAACCTAAATGCAATGAAATGATGCTCGAATGCAGCAGAAATATGGGTTAAAAAGGGTGTAAATAATAGAACTTTTACACACTAAACACACCCCCAAACTCAAGTTTTTGCTTGCCCTCAAGCAACTAAGACCTAAAAGAAAAATGAAATATTTTTGTTTTGGCTTTCAAAAAATGAACTTTCCCTTACCCGTCATTCGTTCCCCGTGGCGGCAGCAACCTGTCGGATAATTTAGGATCTATCCGGACTCTCACTATAGTTCTCGTGCAGTGTGTGCATGCTTGTGAACAGTTATATGCTAAGACTCTCTTAGTTTCACTAGAATATTCAACTCTTAACTTGAATTTTTATGCCAAAGTTTATCTTTTTGAAGGCACATTTTCATGCTTCTTTTGTTTTGATTTGATTCTTCTATTTTTCAAGCTAAGTTTCACTAGAGCCAGTTTTAGGCACCTCTAGTTAGCTTCCTAGAACCGGTTTCGAGCACCTATAGGTTTTATGAGTCTCTTTTGCTAAACTTCTTTCCTAAAGCCAGTGTTAGGCACCTCTAGGGGCTATTCAAGTACTAAGCTTCCTATTCTAGTTTGGCTAAAAGAAATCTAAGCAGTATAATAGTCACAATAGTGTTTAAGTTTTCAGAACTATAGAAAGGCTCTAAACTTCTCCTTAAACTATCCTAAAGATGCTGCCACGACAGAGCTGTCATGACAGGTAAGTTCAAATCACAGTTTTAAGCCAAAATTTTCAGTCCTTTTTGATTTTTTTAAGAGAAAATAAATGTGACACAACAAATAATTAAGATGTACTAAGACTCCATTAAAATGGAGGGTTGCCACCCCCAAACTCGAGGGTTGCATTGCCCTCAATGCAAATGACAAAATAAAAATGAAGCAGTACATCACAAAATATGGATAAGTCAGGCAGCAATAAGAAGAAAATAAAAGACTTAAATTTTAAGCACTGTCTTCACTGCTGCTGCTGACACGGATTTGGCGGCAGATTCTGGGCTGTGGGGCAGGCTGGGCTGGTTTCTCTACGACCTGGATGTCAGAGCTGCTGCCACTGTCCCAAGTGCTGCTGCTGCTGGTGGTGGTGCTGGCCTTTGGCATAAGCTTTCTGTCGGCCATTCTTTTCTGCCTCTTGACATGCGTGAATTCCTTCTCCAAGTTCCTCTGAATAGGAGGTTCTACCTTGCTGTCAGCCCAAACGGAGGAAGAGGAGAAACCAGCTACAAAGGCATTGATGTCATCCGAGGGCTGTCACTTTGTTCCTCAGGCGGATGTGTCTGCCAGAGGACTGCCGACTGCCGGCTGCCGTCGGGGCATGTGATGGAGTGGAGGCAGCAGAATGTGTGTGTGGGGAGGCAGGAGGTGTAGGTGTGTAGGTAGGGGTGGGGATGGTGAAATAGTGGGCAGGGAAGGTGGGAAAGACAACGTCAGGATAATTTAAAGTATGGTTAATGAAATTTACCGTAGAGTTGGCAAAATCCCTGATGAATGTCATCAGTCCCAGCTGTCTGTCTTCCACCCTCTAGATGGCAACAAGAATTTGAGTGGATGTGTCTGTCGGAGCAGCTGCTGCGGTAGGTTCAGTGTTGGGCTCCTTGGAAGATTCTGCTGGAGCGGCATTAGGGTTGACAGAAGAGATGGGGGTTGCTACTGTCAGCTCCATGAGGCTGATAATGTTCTTGTCGGTCCAGCCCCGTCCCTTTACTAGTTTATCGGTGGTGGCTTCTAGTACGGCAGCGCAGCGGCAGAGAGATGTGATCATGAAAGGCAGGCAGAGGAGGGCGGTTGATCTGTTGGTGCAGTCCAAGATACTCTCCCTTATGTAACATACCACATTTATGGGCCGTTTGTTCATGATGGAATGGATTAGGGCTAGCCTCTGCTGGTCCACTGTTGTGTGATGGGAGGACGGTAGAATCCGCTTCTTGATGAAAGCGTTCCACAATTTCGCTTCTAGAAGCAGCTACCCCCTTCTAACGGTATTGGGATTTTTCTTGCTCGTGTTCCATTCAGTTCCTTCTTCTGTCACTTCTGCCATGACAGCATCGAAGGCAGCGGTGTCGAGTGTGTCCAAAAACTGCTGGTGAGCATCGTCGTTGGTACCGAAGTAGAGGCCATACATATTGTTGATGCGTTCTGCTGTGAATGGTACTTCTGTCCCTCGAACAGTTACTGTTGTTGCCGTCCTGCTGTCAATGGCAGCATAGAATTCCCTCACCAGCGTTTCATTCATTTCAGCTGGTTGCTCTGCAAATTGCTCCCATAGTAGAGCTTTTATCGCCCTTGCGATGAACGGCTTGAGGCCCATATTGACTGCTCTTGGGGTGTAAATAAAACCTCTTTCTTCCCAGAGATCCTTAGTTGCGAAGGACTGCGGGGTGGGTGTTGCCGGTGAAGAGGTTGAAGCAGTACTGCGGCGGGTTCTTCTGGAAGACATGTTAGTTGCAAGGGTTTTGTGAAAGTAAAGAAAGCAAAGAAAAACTAAAGGGAAGAGCAAGTAAGAAAAAGCAGAAGTGAGGAGAATGAAAATGAAACGGGGTTTTATAGAGGAAGAATTGCTGCCCGTTTAATGCTGTAATGGCAGGCGTGAATAACGGGGAGACTATTGAGCTTTAGCGTGTCTGACGCGTCTGACACGCATTTATGCATCTGTTACGCGTCTGTCACACGTTTCTGCGTCTGCCGTGACAGTCTGTTGACAGCCTGTCTTATCCGTGTCTGCGGCGGCAGCTGGAATGACATGCTTCAATAATGGGCTCTATTAGGCTGATGGATGGATGGTGGGCTTGGGTCACTTCTCCTTTTCTTCTCGACTCCTTTGTTTCCTAAAAATAGAAAATATAAAAACATTATTCGAATAAAATAACCCTAATTTCCTAATAAATAATAAATAATAAAAATAAATAAAAATAAAATTTAGGTTAAATTAGGGATGCCTTGTGGGGCATCTCCTAAGGTAACCACTTCTTGTATTCCTGGGGCTTCAGTCCCTTGATAATGCTTGAGGCGCTGTCCGTTGACTTTGAATTGGTGCTCGTCTTTTAATGATCGGATTGTGATGGCACCATGGGGAAAAACTTGTACAACTTGGAACGGGCCAGACCATCTAGATTTTAGCTTCCCTAGGAAGAGTTTTAGTCTAGAATTGAACAACAATACAAGCTGCCCTGGGCAGAACTATCGTGGCAGCAACTTCCTGTCATGCCACTTCTTAGTTTTCTCCTTGTAAATTCTTGCATTGTCGTAGGCCATTGTCCGTATTTCTTCGATTTCGTTCAGATCTAACAGCCTTTTCTGGCCTACCTTGTCCAAGTCCATATTTACTGCCTTGATTGCCTAATATGCTTTGTGTTCTATCTCGACAGGCAGATGACAAGTTTTTCAATAAATCAATCGGTATGGAGACATGCCCAATGGAGTCTTAAAAGTTGTCCTATATGCCCATAATGCATCATTGAGGAGTAAAGACCAATCTTTCCTAGTTGGTTTAACCATCTTCTCAAGAATGTTCTTAACTTCCCTATTGGATATCTTAGCTTGTCCATTGGTCTGTGGGTGATATGCTGTCGGGATCCGATGCTTGACACCATATTTCTTCAAGGCGGCAGCAATAACCCTATTGTCAAAATGTCTCCCTTCATCACTGATAATCACCTTAGGGATGCCAAATCTAGAAAAAATGTTTTTGTGTAGAATCTTTTGGACTGTCTTGGCATCATTCTTTTGAGTGGCGATAGCTTCAACCCACTTGGAGACATAGTCCACTGCTAGGAGGATGTATAGATTTCCACATGAAGATGGAAAAGGTCCCATAAAATCAATCCCCCAAATGTCGAAGATCTCGACTTCTAGAACGTTCTGCAGCGGCATCTCGTTTCTCCTCGAGATGTTACCTGTCCGCTGGCACCTGTCACAGTTCTTGTAGAAGTCCTGTGCATCTTTATACAGTGTCGGCCAGTAAAACCCTGACTGCAGCACCTTGGCAGCAGTTTTGTTGCCTCCTAAGTGACCTCCATATTGTGAAGCATGGCAGTGATGGAGAATGTCTTCTTGCTCTTCTTGTGGTATGCATCTCCTTATAACCTGATCTGCACACATTTTGAAAAGAAGAGGTTCGTCCCAATAATAATGCTTAACATCATTTTGGAACCTCTTCATGGCTTGATAATTAAGATCAGAAGGAAGTATTCCGCTAACTATAAAATTAACGAAATTAGCATACCATGAGAGTTCAGAAGACTTACCTGCCGCCATGGCTGTCACGGCAGCGATTGCGGCAGCAAAGAGCTGCTCATCTGGGAAGGTCTCCAGTATGTTTGTCTCATCTATTGGAAGACTCTGTCCCTTCTCCAACCTTGACAAGTGATCTGCCACCTGATTTTCTGTCCCTTTTTTGTCCTTGATTTCAAGGTCGAATTCTTGCAATAGCAGGACCCACCTTATCAATCTAGGCTTTGCATCCTTTTTCGCGAACAGATACTTCAGGGCGGAGTGGTCCGTGTGCACTATTACCTTCGTCCCAAGTATGTAAGAACGAAACTTGTCGATGGAGAACACCACAGCTAATAGCTCCTTTTCTGTGGTGGTGTAGTTCACTTGGGCATCATTCAATGTCTTGCTGGCGTAATATATGACATGAAATAGCTTATCTCTGCGCTGCCCAAGTGCTGCCCCGACAACATAGTCACTAGCATCACACATAATTTCAAATGGCTGTGTCTAGTCTGGTCGCCGTACTATTGGGGCTGTTACCAGTTTTTCCTTCAGAACCTTGAATGCATCAGTACATTCATCATTAAAGTCAAAGGGTCGGTTCTGCTCCAAAAGGTGGCATAGAGGCTTGGTGATTTTTGAGAAATTTGCAATGAATCTTCGATAAAAACCAACATGTCCCAAGAAACTTCTAATGCCCTTGACTGTGGTTGGCGGCGACACCTTTTCAATCACTTCAATCTTAGCCCTGTCGACTTCTATCCCACGACAGCTAATCTTATGGCCAAGGACTATCCCTTCATCCACCATAAAGTGGCACTTTTCCCAATTCAAAACTAGATTTGCTTTTTCACATCTTTCAAGTACCTTTTGTAGATTGCCTAGGCAGCTCTCAAAATCGTCTCCAAAGACGGAAAAATCATCCATAAATATCTCCAAGAAGTCCTCTACCATGTCGTGGAGAATATGGCCATCATGCACCTTTGGAAGGTGGCAGGTGCATTGCATAGTCCAAAAGGCATCCTCCTAAAAGCATACGTTCCGTAAGGGCATGTAAAAGTCGTCTTTTCTTGATCCTCCGGTGCAATAGCAATTTGATTGTAACCTGAATAACCATCAAGAAAACAATAGTAAGGTTTACCCGCTAATCTATCAAGCATTTGATCAATAAAGGGTAAAGGAAAATGGTCTTTTCGGGTAGCTTTGTTAAGCTTCCGATAGTCCATACAAACCCTCCAACCGGTCACAGTCCTGGTTGGGATTAACTCATTGTTCTCATTGGTTATCACGGTCATTCCTCCTTTTTTGGGAACACATTGCACCGGGCTCACCCATTTGCTGTCGGAGATGGCGTAAATAATACCAGCATCTAACCACTTGATTATCTCTTTACGCACCACCTCTTTCATCGCATGGTTTAGCCGCCTTTGGGCATCAATAGTCGGCTTATGATCTTCCTCTAGAAGGATTTTGTGCATGCATAACGCCGGACTAATGCCTTGTATATCAGCAATCGTCCATTCAATCGCCTTTTTGTGCTGCCTTAGCATGCCGATTAGCTGTAGTTCCTGTTCCTGCGGCAGCTTAGAAGAGATGATTACGGGCAGTGTGTCATTTGAACCAAGGAAAGCATATTTTAACTGCCCTGGCATGGGCTTATGTTCTAAGGCAGGTGGTTCAACAGTAGATGGCTTTTGGATTAAATGGTTATCCGAAGTATAATTCAAGGGTTCGAATAACTTACCTGGACGATTGCCTAACCAGTTTACCTCCTCCTGATCTTCAGTATCAGATGTATCGGAGTCAGAGGAGTTGCTGTCGTCGGTGCTGTCGTGACAGTCTTGTAGGTGGCTGCCGCGGCAGTGACCAAATTTAATATCGCGACAGCCCGACCTGATGCAGGGTTGATCAAGGGTAACGTCAGTGATAGCCTTGCATTCCTCATCTATATCAGCATGTTTCATCGCTTGGAGAACGTTCAACTTAATCTCTTGATCGTTCACGCGCATGGTGAGTTCTCCTTTCTCCATATCAATCAGTGATCTTCCCGTGGCTAAGAAGGGTCGCCCAAGGATGATTGGTGCGTTTTCGTCTACCTCACAATCTAAAATAAGAAAGTCAACAGGAAAAATAAACTTATCCACTCTTACCAGAATATCTTCAATTTTTCCTTCTAGATGAACGTAAGAGCGGTCTGTCGGCTGCAGAGTTACTGTCGTGGGCTGCGCCTTTCCAATACCTAATTTCTGAAAAAACAGACTTTGGCATTAAATTAAGACTAGCACCAAGATCACAAAGTGCCTTACCCACAAATTTATTTCTGATTACACAAGGTATGATGAAGCTCCCCGGATCCTTCTTTTTCTGGGGTGGCTGCCGATGAAGAATACTCATGCAACCTTCTGTCATCTTTATCGTTTCAAATTCCCCAAGTTTATATTTCTTTGACATGACATCCTTGAGAAATTTAGCATAACCGGGCATCTCCCTAACGGCATCTAACAGCGGAATATTAATATGAACCTGCTTAAAAATATCATAAATCTTTTTAAGTTGAGATTCATGCTTAGCTTGTTGTATCCGTTGAGGAAAAGGAGGTGGGGGACGATAATCAGCAATACGTCCTTCCCACTGCATACGAATCTGAGGACGAAAATCATCGTTTTTCTCCTCTGTCGTTTCTGCTGTCGTGGCAGGCTCATCGTCAGCAGTCTGTTTATCACCTGTCGGGGCAGCTTCCTCGGCAGGTTTATCTAAGGCTGGTTCCTTTACTGTTTCAGCTTCTTTTTCCGGTCCTGGTAGTTTCTTCCCACTCCTAGTAGTAATTGCCTTACATTGCTCATGTGTGGGCTGCCTAGCATTTTCAGTATTGCTAGGGAATCCTCCAGTCTGCCTCGGCTTAATATGTTGGGAAACCTGACCCATTTGTGTCTCCAGAGATTTCAAAGTAGCTTCATGATTTGTCATTCTCATCTCTGTCTTATCCATGAAATTCTTTGTTTTCTTGACAAACTGATTCATATTCTCAATATAAGTACCTGTCTAAGACATAAAGGTGGCCAGAGTCTGTTCTAGTATACTGCTCGTGGCAGCTGGTTGCTGCTGCGGCGGCAGTTGTGGCGGCAGTTGCTGCCGCGTCAGCAATCTATGTCCTCCTTGATTCTAATTGTGTGCTTGTGGATTCAGGGTATTATTAGGATTACTCCAAGAAAACTTGGGATCCTTCCTCCAATTGGGATTATAATTGTTGGAATTGTAATTTGGCTTGTAGTTTCCAAAATATTTTCCCTCTTCTAACTGTATTGGGCACTCATCCCGACCATGGTTTCCCTCACAGATGTCACATACCTCCTAAACAGCAAATCCATGTTGTCCATCATCATTCAATAACCGTTTCATTGCTTTAGTAAGGAATGCTACATGTGATTTCATTGTGCTGTCAGCCTCATAATCCTTGACAGCAAGTACCCGTTTACCCCCTCTTCTTGTTGTCGGAAACTGCTCCTCATTCTTGGCCAGATTTTTCAAAACTTGCAATGCCTCGTCCGGATCTTTATCCAATAATAGTCCGTTTGCTGCTGAATCAATTCGAATACGAGTTTGTAAGTTGGCAGCATTATAAAACTTTGTTACCTGATTCCAGACGGGGAATCCATGCATTGGGCAGTTCCGTAGAAGAGTAGTAAATCTGTCCCAGGCCTCGTGCATCGGCTCGTCATCTTTCTGTTGAAAAGTAGCAATTTCATTACGTAATCGCTCAGATAAATGCGAAGTATTAAAACGAGATAAGAATTCACGAGATAAATCTGCCCAAGTTCTAATTGAACCCGGCGTAAGTTTATTCCACCAAGTTTTAGCTCTGTCCCTCAATGAATGAGGAAATAACCGAAGCCTCAGTATCTCCGGATTAACTCCTGGCAGTCTAAACGAACTACAGATCTCCTGGAACATTTTGAGATGCTCCCTAGCATCCTCTATCACAGCACCACTAAACTGCCCGACATTATTGATCATACTAAACATGACAGGTTTAAGCTCGAAGTTGTCAACATCAATGTCCGGCAGCGTGGTCTCCAGCTCTACATGATCGTTCAGCATGTAGTCACGACATGATCATCGTCCGGCGGCGGCAGGGTTATCGGCAGGCAGTATAACATCGCCAACAGGTGGGTCGTCGGCCATATTCTCTAGCTGTTCTTCAAGGTACTCGTTCCTGGCTAAAAGGTGACGAATTTGTTTCTTAAGATTGAAGGAACGTTCAATTTCCGGATCTAATGAATACTCAGGATCTTCACCTCTTTTAGATCTGCACATAAATAAGAAAACCTTGTGAAAAGCAAGAGTTGAAAACACCAACGAAAAACAGAAAAAGAAAAATAAAGATAAAAACAAAAACAAAAACAAAAACGAAAAGTGCAATAAAAGAAAGGTAGAGTTATGTTGCCATTCCCCGGCAACGGCGCCAAAAACTTGTTGCGTGTAAAATAGTCTATCGCAATGGTAGTGCAAGTGTACACGACGCAAGTAGTAAAGTGATACGAAGTATCGGATACCGTCTCCACAGGGATTGGGCTAATAGCTTCACCTTAGTTTACTGCACGAAAGCAAAGAAAATATTTGAGAAAGTTGTCACGAGAATAATGAAGAAAACGTAAATAAAAGAGTAGAAATATCAAGATAGAGAGAATGAGCTGGTATTGAATTGCTCAGTAGTGCAGGTATTGTAGAGTTTAGGGAATCCAGTTCTGTCGTCGCGCTTGTCGCGGCAGCAGTCTGTTGATCATCGCGGCAGCAAACACACCAACTTAGTACGTTCAAGTTTGGCAAGAATCCCAGATTTTCCTTGGCCTATCCCTAGGTCGAACTCTGTAGATGATCACGTCTTGATGATACCTCCCGGCGTGAATCGAAGGATGAACACCGATGTGTATGAATTCTTCTTTAGCCACTTAACCTCGCCCTATCCCTAGGCACGAGATAGTTCAACTATAAACTAGAGAACTTGCTCTTATTTCTTTCGTATACTTAACTCTCCCGATGCTAAGTAAATGGATAACCTCACAATGCTCCCCTGATGCTCTTGCAAGATATTAATAACCAAAATAAGAGAACTTGAAGTTTATTTTATTGAACTAAAAATTCCTAAAACAAAACAACCCTTGCAACTACTTTACAAATCAACCCGTGGCCCTAGGGGGTTTTAGAACATATCGACGGCGGGTAAACGACGGAGAGTTTTTGGTTGTCGGTTAAGGGGAAATCGGCTATGGGATATGATATCTCCTCCTAGGTTAAAATATATGCCCTTATATAAGCTTTGGGCCCAAGTTATCTAAGTTGACAAGGATTACAACTTTAATTAAAAGTATGATTCTAATAAAGACTTAATCTTCAAGGATCCTACTTTTCAGCCGTCCTCCTTGTTTCTTGGGATTTTCTCTCCTTGAGCTTTGGGCTTGACATATCTTTTGATCCAGGGCTTGGAAAAATATTTGGTTTTCACACGACATACGAGCAGAATTTTCTCTATCTATCGAGGTCCACTTTGCTTTTTCTCCATTAACTTGCTGTCGTCCTCTGCTGTCACGGCAGCACCATGGTAGCATCGTCCTCTTTGTCTGCTTGTTCAGTTCAGCTTTTCGGTTTCTCTGCCCTGCGCCCGCCTTCACCATCTACGACGGCGACAACCTGCCAAAAACAACCATTTTTAGTAGAATCCGTGCCTTTTATATATTTATGATATATGTTTTGTTGTAAACTACCCTAATTGCAATGAAATGATGCTCGAATGCAGCAGAAATATGGGTTAAAAAGGGTGTAAATAATAGAACTTTTACACACTCAACACACCCCCAAACTCAAGTTTTTGCTTGCCCTCAAGCAACTAAGACCTAAAAGAAAAATGAAATATTTTTGTTTTGGCTTTCAAACAGTGAACTTTCTCTTACCCGTCGTTCATTCTCTGTGACGGCAGCAACCTGTCGGATAGATTAGGATCTGTCCGGAATCTTCCTATAGTCCTCGTGCAGTGTGTGCATGCTTGTGAACAGTTATATGCTAAGACTCTCTTAGTTTCACTAGAATATTCAACTCTTAACTTGAATTTTTATGCCAAAGTTTATCTTTTTGAAGGCATATTTTCATGCTTCTTTTGTTTTGACTCGATTTCTCTATTTTTCAAGCTAAATTTTTACTGGAGCCAGTTTTAGGCACCTCTAGTTAACTTTCTAGAGCCAGTTTCGGGCACCTCTAGTTAACTTCCTAGAGCCAGTTTCGGGCACCTCTAGGATTTTTGAGTCTCTTTTTCTAAACTTCTTTCCTAGAGCCAGTGTTAGGCACCTCTAGGGGCTATTCAAGTGCTAAGCTTCCTATTCTAGTTTGGCTAAAAGAAGTCTAAGCAGTATAACAGTCACAATGGTGTTTTAAGTTTTCAGAACTATAGAAAGGCTCTAAACTTCTCCTTAAACTGTCCTAAAGATGCTGCCATGGCAGAGCTGTCACGACAGGTAAGTTCTAATCACAGTTTTAAGCCAAAATTTTCAGTCTTTTCTGATTTTTTTTGAGAGAAATATAAATGAGACACAACAAATGATTAAGATGTACTAAGACTCCATTAAAATGGAGGGTTGCCACCCCCAAACTCGAGGGTTGCATTGCCCTCAATGCAAATGACAAAAATAAAAATGAAGGCAGTACATCACAAAATATAAATAAGGCAGGTAGCAATAAGAAGAAAATAAAAGACTTACATTTTAAGCACTGTCTTCACTGCTGCTGCTGACACGGATTTGGCGGCGGATTTTGGGCTGTGGGGCAGGTTGGGTTGGTTGTTCTACGACCTGGATGTCAGAGCTGCTGCCACTGTCCCAAGTGCTGCTGCTGGTGGTGGTGCTGGCCTTTGGCATGAGCTTTCTGTCGGCCATCTTTTTCTGCCTCTTGACAGGCGTGAATTCCTTCTCCAAATTCCTCCGAATAGGAGGTTCTGCCTCGCTGTCAGCCCAAACGGAGGAAGAGGAGAAACCAACTACAAAGGCATCGATGTCATCCAAGGGCTGTCGCTTTGTACCTCGGGCGGGTGTGTCGGCCGGAGGACTGCCGGCTTCCGTCGGGGCAGGTGATGGAGTGGAGGCAGCAGAATGTGTGTGTAGGGAGGCATGAGGTGTAGGTGTTTGGGCAGGGGTGGGGATGGTGAAATAATGGGCAGGGAAGGTGGGAAAGACAACATCAGGATAATTTAAAGTATGGTTAATGAAATTTACCGTAGAGTTGGCAAAATCCCTGATGAATGTCATCAGTCTCAGCTGTTTGTATTCCACCCTCTGGATGGCAGCAAGAATTTGAGTTGATGTGTCTGTCGGAGCAGCTGCTGCGGCAGGTTCAGTGTTGGGCTCCTCGGAAGATTCTGCTGGAGCGGCATTAGGGTTGATGGAAGAGATGGGGGTTGCTACTGTCAGCTCCATGAGGCTGATAATGTTCTTGTCGGTCCATCCCCGTCCCTTTACTAGTTTATCGGTGGTGGCTTCTGGTACGACAATGGTACCATATGTGACTGAGGAAGGTACCATATGTGAAGGAGGAGACGTTGTTGCGATTCTTGACTAAGTGTACCATCTCCGCAAATATAATCTTCACAAGGTTCGGTTGTTGTTCTTGTCGGAAGCACTTGAGCCAAAAATCATCGACTTCTTGAATGTGCGAAAACTTCCCACCGGATAGACGGAACCACCATGAGATCATAAGATGAAGAAATCGATCATGGACATCCAAGGTAGTAACTTGGCCGGTATGGGGATCAAGTGAGCTCTCATCTTCAATACCCTCATCTTTGAGACCAAGGAGATTGACTAAGGTAGAGGGCTCAATACGAATTTTCTTCCCCAAAAAGTAAGACTCAAGGGCGACAACTTGGGAACGGTCGGAACTAAGGATACATTTGGCATTGGAGTAAAATAACAAAACAAGGTTTCAGTACATGATTTCGGAAACGCCTAAAAAGGTCATGAAATTCCAATGGGTTAAAAGGTCATAGTATCTTAAGTGAAATCGGTCGGAATCAAGGAAATCAACATCAACTACACGCTCCAGTCGAATTTTAATGGTTTGGTAGTATTTAAATGCTTGTTGAGCGGTAGGAGTTAGGAAACTTATTTTTAAAAAGATAGGTGAGATTTGGTCTAGGGAGGTTTTTCTCAGACGGTTCAGACCCTTGACCCTCTTCGGAAACACGAGCTCTCTTCTTGGTAGACATCCTAAAAACATTAAGCAAGCAAAAAAGATATGTATGCATAAGAAATCCACATTCAATCCAATAGTTAATCTTATAATCAAGGTTTGATAATATATAATATAGGTTTAAAGAATATACAAAAAGGTTCAAAAACAAGTTTTTACAAGAGAATCACTGAAAAATAGTTTTTGAAAAATACAGTTAAATAAATTTATACTCGAATAAAATTTTATCAGATTTTTTTCGCAAAAACATCAAAACCCATAGTATATGCAAGTAATATATGCAAAAACAATAATTTTAAACTATAAAAATCAAACAAAAATTGAAAAGAAAAAGAAAATAGGAAAATACCTTGAATTTGGGATTTAGGAAGAATGAATGGATGATAATGCACAAAGTTATTGAAGCTTGCTTAAGATTGTTTTTTAGAGCAAAAACCCTCAAAATTGTGTGTAAAATCGTTTAGGTTTAGTGGGTATTTATAGGAAAAGTTAGATTAGGGTTTAAGAGGAGTTTGGATGTTTAAAAAATCCCTTTTAAAGATGGAAAGGCATTAAATAGCCTTTACAACGAGTAACTGTATCGAAACGGTTACGTGCGTTTCAAAACACATGTTTCGAAACCAAAAGACGATCGTTTCGAAGCTCGGGGTTGTATCGAAACACCACTTACCCATTTCGATCCTAATGATTCTAGAGACGTCCCTTTCAAGAGCTCATTTCGAAACATTTCCTACCGTTTCAAAATCCTTAAGGGAAAAACCCTTCAGAAGGTAGCCTGTATCGAAATAGGGGAACCCATTTCGATACACCTATGCCAGAATTTGCAGATTTGGCACAAAATGGCAGAAAAGTTGATTTTCAATCAACTCTAAATGCATGAACATGATATATGAGTAAGTTCTATAGGCAAAAACATGTGCATACATCCCCTAAATATAAGCATAGAAGCAATTAACATCAAAAACACATAAGCATGCAAATCAAAATGGATTCGAGCAATTTTGCATAAAAATGCCCCTAAAAGGTCAAGAAAAGCTGGTTAAACCTAACATCATTATTTAAGACATGATCTCTAATGAAATGATGTCTTATCTCTATGTGTTTTGTTCTAGAGTGTAGAATGGGATTTTTAGAGAGACATATGGCACTAGTGTTGTCACACTTAAGGGGTATGGTACCTACCTCAAATCCATAATCTAAAAGTTGTTGCTTCATTCAAAGGACTTGAGCACAACAACTTCCGACCGATATGTATTCTGCTTCGGTGGTAGATAAGGCTACACTATTTTGTTTCTTAGAGAACCAAGATATGAGCATACTACCTAGGAATTGACATGTTCCGGAGGTACTCTTTCTATCTATCTTATAACCCCCATAATCTGCATCCGAATAAGCGTGAAGGTTAAAGGTGGAATCTCTAGGGTACCAAAGGCCTAAACAAAGGGTATCTCTAAGGTACCTAAAAATTCTCTTAACGGCTATAAAGTGCGATTCTCTAGGACTAGCTTGAAACCTAGAACACAAGAAAACACTAAACATGATATCTGGTCTACTTGCGGTAAGGTAAAACAATGATCCAATCATAGAACGATAAAACTTGAAATTGACACGCTTACCTCCTTCATCTTTGTCAAGATTTATGGATGAGCTCATTGGTGTAGCTTGAGGCTTCCCATGCTCCAAGCCAAACTTCTTGAGCATGTCCTTTATGTACTTAGCTTGATTGATGAATATTCCATCCTTCATTTGTTTGATTTGGAGTCCCAAGAAGAATGAGAGCTCCCCCATCATGCTCATTTCAAATTCACCTTGCATTAACTTAGAAAAATCTTGACAAAGAAGTTCATTAGTAGATCCAAAAATAATATCATCAACATATATTTGCACTACTAATATATCTTTGCCATTGCTTTTAATAAATAGTGTTGTGTCCACCTTTCTTTTTTCAAAACCCCTTTTTATAAGTAAATTTGAAAGCCTTTCATACCAATCTCTTGGAGCTTGTTTTAAACCATATAAAGCCTTTGTTAATTTAAAAACATGGTTTAGAAATTTTGGATCTTTAAAACCCGATGATTGTTTCACATACACTTCTTCATTTATAAAACCATTTAAAAATGCACTTTTGACATCCATTTGAAAAAGCTTGAAATCATTGTAACATGCAAATGCAAGTAGCATCCTAATTGCTTCTATTCTAGCTACGAGTGCATAGGTTTCTTCAAAATCAGTTCCCTCTTCTTGAGTGTAACATTGAGAAACAAGCCTAGCCTTGTTCCTCACTATGTTACCACTCTCATCTAGTTTGTTTCTAAAAACCCATTTTGTCCCTATAATAGATTTATTTCTAGGCCTATCAACTAATGTCCATACTTTACTTCTTTCAAATTGATTTAATTCTTCTTGCATGACCAATATCCAAAAATCATCATTTAATGCTTCTTTGATATTCTTAGGTTCAATGCATGAAATGAATGCAAGATTATTAAAGAGTTTGAGAGAGAATCGAGTGGTTACCCCCTTGGATGGATCACCAAAGATTTCACTACCTTTGATATAGTTGTACTCCCTTGGGTAGCTCACTTCCTTTTCCTCAAGAGACATGTCTTGTAAAGCTTCTAGAGGTGGTTCTTGTTCTTCTTCCCCTTTGGTTGGAACCTCATTCACCTTTGATGATTGGCCACCATCATTGGCTTCAATTATTCCTACATCATCACCATCACAAGAATCCTTCCTCGGAAGGAGGTTATCATCGAAAACCACATGTATTGACTCTTCTACAACTAAGGTTCTCTTGTTAAAAACTTAATAGGTTTTAGAGTTTAAAGAATAGCCTAGAAAAATAGCTTCATCACTTTTTGCATCAAATTTACCTAAATTATCTTTTCCATTATTTAAAACAAAGCACTTGCAACCAAAAGGGTGAAAATAACTAATGTTAGGCTTTTTAAATTTTAAAATCTCATAAGGTGTTTTCTTTAAAATTGGCCTAATCATTACTTGATTTATAATGTAGCAAGCGGTATTTGTGGCTTCCGCCAAAAAATATTTAGGTAAATTATTTTCATAAAGCATGGTCCTAGCCATTTCTTCTAAAGTTCAATTTTTCCTCTCAACTACCCCGTTTTGTTGAGGAGTGCGAGATGTTGAAAGATTATGGCTAATCCCATTTGAGTTACAAAAATCCTCAAAATCTAGATTTTGAAATTCGGTTCCATGGTCACTTCTAATGTGGGAAATATTTTGACCAAGATCATTTTGAGTTATTTTTGAAAAAGTGATGAATTTTTCTAAAGCCTCATCCTTAGTGCTTAAAAATAGAACCCAAGTATATCTAGAATAATCATCAACAAGAACAAATGCATATGATTTTCCACCCAAAGTAGTTGTCCTAATAGTCCCAAATAGATCCATATGGATTAGTTGTAATGTTCTACTTGTTGAGACATCATTAATGGGTTTAAATGAAAAACGTTTTTGTTTGCCCTTAGCACATGCATCACAAATTTTATCTAATGAGAATTTAAGCTTAGGCAAACCTTCTACTAGATTTTGAAAAACTAATTTTTCTAAAACACTAATGCTAGCATGTCCTAGTTTCCTATGCCACAACCATGCATCATTTTCATCATGAGCAACCAAACATGCATGGGATGTATGAATGTCATCTAAATGCACCATGTAGATATTTCCTATGCGATGACCTATGAGCATTATCTTATTTGTTTTAATGTCAACTATTTTACACCCGTTAACATAAAAAAGTCATTAAACCTTTTATCACATAATTGACTAATGCTCAATAAATTATGCTTAAGATCGTTGACATATAACACATTTTCAATAAAAATAGAAGAGTGATTATCAATGGAGCCAATTCCTTCAATGTGGCCTTTGGAGTTATCACCGAATGTTACTACTCCACCATTATTTGTCTTGAGTTTCATGAATATACTTTTGTCACCGGTCATGTGTCTTGAGCATCCACTATCAAGGTACAATCAGTTTTGACTTGATGCTTTGGCCTTGTAGCAATGCCCCCTCCTACAAACAAAGGATTAAACTTTGATTTTTGGTACCCAAATCATTTTGGGTCCATGTATGTTAGCTCCCAAAACCTTGGTTCCTTTAGGAATCGAAGGAGACATATCAACATAATTTTTAGAAGTTACAAGTTCCTTAGGAACCCATACACTCCTAACCCTTTTAGCACTAGGATGCCTTTGAGAGCTACTTTGCTTGTAGTGAAATGATTTTCTCTTTACATATTGGGTTTTTGAAGAACATTCTTTTTCAAAATCGTTTTTCCCAATAGTAAGAGAAGTTTTAAGATTATCCACTTCCTTTGTGTGATAATCTTGAAAATCGGAAAGAATTTTTTCAACATCAAGATTTTTCTTTTTAAGATCATTTGAAAGATTGATCAAATACAAAACCTTCTTTTCCAACTCGGAGTTGGTTTTTGAAAGAGAGTCATTTTGAGTTTGTAAATCAAAAATTATTTTCTTGTTTTTCAAAACCGATTCCTTTAATTTCTCTACCAACTCATCGTAAACTTCTTGCAACTCATCATAAGCATCATAGAGTTCATCACAAGTGAAGTCAAAATTAGATGAGTTAGAGTTTACCTTAGGATCATCCTCAATAACCATGAGGCAAAGATTGGCCACTTCATGTTCCTCGTCAGATGATGACTCCCTATCACTCCAAGCAACAATGTTGGCCCTCTTGCTCTTTTTCTTACCGAATCCCCTCTTCTTGAGTTGAGGAAAATCCGATCTTATATTCTCGGGCTTCTTGCACTCATAACTTATTATTTGATCATTTTCTTCTTCCTTGCTCTTGTTCTTGAAATCCTTCTTTCTTTGGAACTTTCTCCCTCAGTTGGATTTCATGAACCTTTAGAATCTCCTGGCTATCATAGCCAATTCCTCGAATTCATCATCTTCACTTGAATTGCTCTCCTCTTGAGGTAGAGAGGCCTTGAGAGCAATTCCTTGCTTTTTCTTCTTCACTCCATGTTTTTCCATTTTCTTCTATTCTCTTCTCTTCTCTTCTTCTCTCCCTTGCTTCATAATCTCACGTTTGAGGAGAGAGCCAACTAGTTCATCGAGCTTCAACGTCTTCAATTTTTTAGCTTTAATGATGGTCGTTCTCTTCCCATCCCATGATTCGGGAAGAGATTACAACAACTTTTGGACAAACTTGTCTTCAAAAATCTCCTCTACGAATCCTTTGAAACCATTTACAATCACCGATAATCGATCAAACATTTTGGAGACGGTCTCATCTGGCTCCATCTTGAAATTCTCGTAGCTAAGATTGAGAAGTCCAATCGTGTTCTCTTTGACGTCATTAGTCCCTTCGTATGTGGTCTCTAGCTTGTTGCACACCTCCTTTACGCTCATACATAAAGACATATTTAAGAAGATGTCCGAAACAAGTGCACAAAAGATTATATGAAGATCATTTTCATTGATTTGGAGCTTTCTTCTTTCTTCATCGGTCATCTCATACTTGGTCTTTGGCACAAGCCTTCCTTCATCGGTCCTCTTCAATGGGATTGTTGGGCCATCTTCCACAACATCCCACACCATGTAGTCATTGGACTTGATGAATAGCTTCATCCTATTCTTCCAATAGGGATAGTTATCCCCATTGAAATAAGGTGGCTTAGTGGTGGATTGAGCTTCATAGAGATTGAGGCCGGAAGTAGAAGCCATGGCAATGGTTAAAGTAGATGATCACACTCTCTAGGATCTTCTCTTGAGGATGTAAAACCTTCCAATAGTCTAGCTCTAATACCAATTGTTGAGTGGACCAATCGAATGTGAAATGCCAAGAGGGGGTGAATTGGAATTTTAAGAGTTGTGAGATGAAATTGGAAAATTGAAAAACCAAGACAAGAGGATTTGTAATGGTTCAAGCTTAGAACAAGCTCTACATCCACTACCTTAGTCACCACTAAGGATTTTCAACCAATTTGACTATGAAATCTTCCCCTTTTCTAGGCTTAGGAGGGAACCTTTTACAAAGACCAATCTTTCTACCCAAAGATTGATCTTGAGACCCTTACAAGAACAAAGTTTTACAAAGGCAATAAAATGTATCTCTCAATAGACAAATATGCCAAAAATACACTCAACCACACACCCAATTTGAGAATAAATGGTTTAAAATAAAGATATTACAAATTGGGGTACAAGATAGGAAATTTGAGCACAAGGGTTTGGATTAATTGCTTGGATGTTGCTTTGATAATCATTAGTTGTTGCTGGTGCTTAAAATGCTTCCTTTTATACCATCCCATTGATTTCTTGTCGTTTGAGTGGTTGACATCATAATTATAGCCGTTGAGACTTTATCTTCTCACCATAATTGCAGTTCTACAACTACCTGTATTGAAACGATACCTACCTGTTTCAAACACGACTAAAAAAGAAAGAGCCGTTATGTGCATTAAAGAGGCGTATCGAAACGTTCGAATGCGTTTCGAAACACTATAGGGCCGTTTAAAGACCTGTATCTAAACGGTTTAGCTCATAAAATTCAAGTAGCAAAATGTTTCGAGACCAAGCTAGGCCATATCGAAACGAGTACTTTACCTTTAAAATTTTTGTTCTGACAAGCACCTGTCGAAAACATTAAATACCCAATTTGAAAAATTTTAACCCCCGTACCGAAACGGATAACTACCGTTTCGAAACAAAGTCAAAGTTTGACTTGCCAGATGAAGGTCGTATCAAAACGGGATGAGGTCGTTTTGAGACCTAATCGATATGAAAAATTCCAGTAGAAAAATGTTTCGAAATAAGCCTAAGCTGTATCGAAACGCTTGGGAAAAATATACGGATTTAGCTTGAAAGCACTTAGAAAATTTTATGGGGATTATTTTTGAACCTTAAAACATTTTGGGTTAAACTTTTACTTGCCAATTTTTGAGCTTTTTGAGAAAAAATTTATTTACTTTCCAAAGTAGTCCTTAAAGTATTTGTTATATCAAAATTGAGTTAACTCAAATTAAGGGTTTTACAGCTTTTCAGCTACCTTGTTGCTTTCTTCTACACTAGAACTTGCAAGCTCTTTAAACTTCCATGGAAAGTGCCATATTCTTGGGAAATTTCTCTGGGAAAACTCTCCAAACAGACCCTATTTCTTTGAAAGCTAAGAGCCTCTTTATATAGGCAGAAGAGGGAGAATCGACACGATAATAAGAATGTCATAAGTGTTAGCTCTCTCTTGTGGTCTGCCCCGACAACTCCTTTTGTCTTCATACAACGGCCAGTTTGTGGCTTCAGATATTGTCTAGTACCTCCTCCATATGATTTGTCTTGATATAACGGGCAGATTGTGGCCTCAACCACCAAAGTGGTCTCGTCTCGTCCATGCTCCATGTGTCTCTTGTTTTAGTTGTAGAGGGGTACCCGTGAAGTTGAGGTTGTATTTGTGGTCCTGTGTGGTACATAGGCTCTATTAAGAACAAATGTGCTTGGCTCTTATATAATAAAGACATCTTTTTTATCCTTAAGCTTTATGCACGCACTAGCACACGAGTCAAGCAACATTGTCTTGACATTAATATTCCAAGTACCGACAAAAAGGGATAAAAATACAAGAACAACCCTAAATGCATGAGAAAGGAAAAATAAAGGCAAAATATATACAAAAGAGACATAATCAAAAGCAAAGATGGTGCAATATATATATATATATATATATATATATATATATATATATTAGAGAGTTATCAATTATCTAAGCAAATAATTCAGAAGAACTATTAAGTTGTCTAAAGTCCAAATGTGGAGGTGACTTGCAAGGCAGGCTATAAAGGGGAGCACCTTGAGAGATCACTCAGGGCCCCCAACCAACCTAGTGTCACGCCCCACCAGTGTGCACGAAGGCCAACCGGGACCAAATGAAGTGTCTTGGGCGTTATAAGGCCAAGCATGAACCAAGGAAGGTTTTAGAACGACCTAGAGAGACATACAATCCTCTCAAAATGTTTCCACATGAATATAGGAGGTTCAAGGAGGTTCTCCAAAAGTCTAGACTTGTAACACCTCAGTTTTGGACCTGGGTGTTTTGCGTGTTGGGTTAGGTTGGTGGAACCGGTTATCGGTTGTTCGAATCGTAAAAGGTGGTTTAGGGAAATCAAGATTTAGGATGGGATAAAAATATGATAAAAATTCCTAAAATCCTCTAAAATTATATTTAAGGGGTTGGTTAAATCAATTTTGCAAAGCGGGTTTTTGAAAGTATACATTTTGGATAGTGACCAAAATGCAAAAATTTAAAAGTTAGGAAAAGTGTGTTTTCAAGAAGAGTCAAAATCTTAGAATATTTAGGGAGCTATTTGGCAATTAGGTGTTTCCTCTAATTTGACATGTATTTTAAATGTTTTATTAAAAATTAAAATGACTTTAATTAATTAAAGGGTAAACTATCTGTTTGACCACCAATCTATTGGGAAAGTTTTAAAATGACCACCATAGAAAAAAAACGCGTCATTTGACTACCCAAACTATTAAAATGGGATCAATTTGACCACTGGCCGTTAAGTGGCTAACAGAAGGTGACGTGACAGTTAAAAAATTAAAGGTATAATCACACATTTGGTCCTTATTATTTACACATTCTTCCAATTTAGTCCTAATTTTAAACTAATAAAATAAATTAATTAATTATTTAGATAGTGACACGTGTCAACACCTTATTGGAGGACTTTAATTATTTATATTTAATTTAATAAATTTATTTTCCTCCTCCAATTAGGTGGTGACACGTGTCACCACCTGTTTAAAGGAGAAAAATTAATTTCAAGCAACTTGCTTGCCAAGAGAGTCGAACCCAGGAAGCAAAGGGTAGTGGGCAACAGCATAGCCACTGAGCCAAACCCAATCTTGTGTCTAAAATTAGACCATCAAATATATATTGCTCTTCTTGTTGATGGTTTATTCCAAGGATACAATGCTACTGTACTTGCTTACGGCTAGGTAAATTAATTCATTGATATGTGAAACCAGCTCAGTTAAGTAAGCTTTTTGTATGTCTTAGTATTTACGCTCATGAATCATGATTGATTTATGCAAATGTTGTAGACAGGATCTGGGAAAACATATACCATGGGAACCGCCATCAAAGATGGTAGCGAGTCAGGATTGATTCCTCAAGTTATGAATTCATTGTTCAAGAAGCATAATGATGGCATAAACAATATATTTTAGCAACTCAGGATTGATTCCTGGTCAAATAAGTAGAATTCTGCAGGTTTGATACACATCTCATTCCCCTGCAGAAGAAAGAAGCTAGAAACTCAGTAAAAGGATCTCGCAGCTCTCATTTTGAAAGCAACAAAGAGCACTTGATTTTCTGCATAAGCATTATGTATCATCAAACAAAACAAAAGAGGGGTGTAAGAGTCACCTCCTCTACAAAAAACTCCTCAAGAACACGATTTATTTGTTTGTCTTCAGCCACCATTGTCAGTTCCATACTTACGAGCTCATTTGACAGCACATAGTCACTGATTCTCGAAACTGAAACCAGGTTCCTTGTCCTAGAGTCCAGAATTTCACTGATGATTATCGATTTATCTGAAGCTTGCTGCATTTCACGGATCCAGGAGCTGTGAGAGAATCTAGCAAACCATAAAGAAGTCAATTTCGTATCTTTGTAGGGGAGATGTTTTGACTGCAATCCACAAAGGAAGCAATAGTACTGGTCATAATCAGGACCAGGGAATCTCACATGTAATCAACCTAATGCCACCTCAACAGATTGTTTATGCCACTTATTAAAGATGATAAATCTTCAATTACTTATTTCTTACTCTTCTATTATTCCTTGTTTTGTCTCTGTGTGTGTATTTCCCTTTTGATTTCCTTATCATATTTTAGCTGCAAAATGCAATATATATTTGATGGAGTAATTTTAGACACAAGATTGGGTTTGGCTTAGTGGCTATGTTGTTACCCACTGCCCTTGGCTGCCTGGGTTCGACTCTCTTGGCAAAAAAAGGTGTTGACACATGTCACTATCTAAATAAATAATTAATTCATTTTATTAGTTTAAAATTAGGACTAAATTGGAAGAATGTGTAAATAATAAGGACCAAATGTGTGATTATACCTTTAATTTTTTAACTGCCACGTCACCTTCCGTTAGCCACTTAACGGTCGGTGGTCAAATTGATCCCATTTTAATAGTTTGGGTAGTCAAATGACGCGTTTTTTTTCTATGGTGGTCATTTTAAAACTTTCTCAATATATTGGTGGTCAAACAGATAGTTTACCCTTAATTAAATTAGAAAGGTAGTTAATCGGTTAAAAGTTTTGACGATCATTTTCATTCTTTTGTTTTTCACTTCAGCCAAACACTCTTCATTTGCTCTCAATTTCCAGATTTTCTTCATTCTCAAATCCTCGGTTAAAAGTTAAACTTGCCAAGTTAGTGGAGAAGCAAAGATCAGAGATAAATTTCGTGCTAACCCTCTAATCAAGGTTCTTTAATGAAATTCCAAAGATATTTGGCTCTTTATTCATGTTTTTTTGTTGTGGTTTTGTTATTATTTTGATAAAATATCGAAATCTTGTTGAAAATGATGTTTTAAGGTGATTTTCGGAGTTATGATGATTTGGCTTGTTTGAGATGATTTCTAAATGTGTTTTGAAAGGTTTTTGGTGTTCCAATAGTCTTAATCATAGAGACCCCGAAATCCTTGAGATCCTTGGTTTTTGAAGTGTTTTTGGTTGAGTTTTTGGGGTCTAAAGTGGAATTCGAGTTGCTGGACGTATAAGGATGGTTTTAGGTTGTTTTTGGATGTTGATTTATGCCTAAAATGTGTTGGATGTGTTGGGTAATGGCTGGGCTGAGGTTAGAGGTCAATCGATTGAGTTCTCGGTTGTTTCGGATGGGTGATTTGATGCTTTAGAGCAGGGATGTGGCTTTTCTTTTGAGTGCTAGTGTTTTGGATGCATTTTAATGGATTGAGCCTCTGTTTTAATGTGTTGAAAACAGAGGATAGTAATCCGGAATCAAACAAAGTGATTTTAGAGGCTTCGGACGATCAATAGTTGCGTCGGCAAGTGTGGTTTCGTGATTCGGTGAGTGGAACTTGGTTTTCCAGCACGGAAATGTTTTAGAAAAGGTTTTGGGAACTTAGTAAGAGCTTGAAACACTTTACTAAGTTCGGAAGTAAATAAAGTGAAATTCTCTCCCGGATTTTGCTAGTTTGAGCCTTTGGTTGCACTTGATTTTAATTGCATTTACCTACTATTTTAAAGCATGTTTTGAGTATGTAAAATGTGTTTGATGATGCCATGTGGTTTAAGGATGCACTAGGTAAGTGATTCTTGTATGCATGTGTTGATGCATGCGTTTTTGAAGCATGGTTTAATGCTTGAGTTATGGCTATCATGAATGATTTATAAAAACAGTGAGGTGTGCATGAAATGTTGATTATATTGGCAAGTGATGTTATATAATGAGTTTTATAAATGAAATCGGATATAGTTAGCCTGCTATAGGATTGAGTGTAATATAAACAAGTCGCCTTGGATGTTGAGGGGTTGTGATTCTACCAAAAACTCCATCCAAGTACCCTAACGATTGAGGATCGTGTAAGGTTGCAACAGTTGAGGGTAGCTCCCGGGTGCGAACCTTGTGCGTGTCCCATCTCTCGTTAGTGGGTTATACAACTACCGATGAGTGGCGTTGAGGGGTTGTGATTGTATTGAATACTCCACCACGGGCGTCACAACGGTGGAGGGTTGCTCCCGTGTGTGAGCCTTGAGATGCCGATAGGGTGTATGGAGGGTTTAGGACAACCCCTGGTAATCCGTGTATCCGATATGTTTTTTAGAATTGAGATTGTTGTTAATCACTTGAAAGCCAATATAATGGATTACAATGCTATGGAAATGTTGTTGTTGCATATTGTGGAAAATGCATGTTTACCATAAGCTTAGCATAATGGTGTTTATGCTTGGAAGGCTTGATGGTTGAGTAGCAATGGTCTAATTGCTGGAAATTATGTGATTTACGTTGCATGGTGTTTAGCACGTTGATTTTAATGAAAAAGTGCATGGTTTTTCAAAGGAGGCATGATGGTTTTGAAAAGAGCGAAAAATGGTGTTGTGCATTGATGTTGTTTTTGGTTTAGAGCATTCCTCACTAAGCATGTTGTGCTTACGCTCTCTTTGTCCATCAATGCAGCCAATTTAAGCTTTGGAGGCGGCATCTGCAGGGGATCGGTGAAAGACTTTGGTTGAAGGTATGTTGAGGTTTTGAACTAGTGTAATAAGGGCGATGGGGGCATCCAATACTTTGAATGTTAGTTTAGTATTTTCTGTTTTGGTGCAAGTTTATTAAGCATATTTGGTTGTGTAAATGGCCTTTAAGTTTTGGTTTATGCTTGGAATTGCATTTTGACACTTTGGTGCATATTTCTCCTAGGATGCATGCCATTAGTCTCTTTGTTATTGTTTATAGTACTATGATGATGTCTTTGCTTCGTATGAATAGTGTTTGATGTATATTTGAGATGCAAACATGTTTGGGCATGTGACGAGATGGTTTCAGATGATTCAAACTGAGTTAAATCAGCTTTTAAAAGTGTTGTAGTCCCAGGTGTTTCGAAACACCCTTGCTTGTTTCGAAACGGTGGCTTGAAATTGCCTTGGTGTTTCGAAACAATGAGGCATGTTTCGAAACATTTTGCCTCTATGAAACCTCGTTCCGAAACGAGTCTTAAAGGGTTTCAAAACGAACCCATAGATCAAAACGGTCAGCTATGTTTCGAAACGACCGTTTTGATACATGACTCACTGTTCCGAAACGTTCGACCATTAATATAGTTTTTGAATTATTCTGAGTTTCTGTTTTCTTACATTTTGGTCCTTGTTGATCTTGTTTTCAATTAAAGGAGTTCTAGTTGTTGTTTTGAGGTGAGATTTCACAATGACGTCTGTAATGAATTTAATTAAAGATTGGTAACCCAAATTTGGTAATAACACTTACAATTTGTCAAATTTACAAAATGGTCCCTAATCCTTAAATTTGTTATGATCAATGGGCGATTGTGATGTTGTTTTATCCGTTTCTTGCGTGCGTACACATAGAAACCTAAGTTCTATCTAGACAAGATAAAAAAAGGGTAGTGATACATGCATGAGAGGGGTGAAACTAATCATCTTGGAAAAGAAGTTAAAACTGTTTTACATGTCAGAAACGCCAGTCAACTTGCAACCCCTTATTGGATGAGATTCAGGCATCTATGAGTCAACATGCCTTCTTGAAACTTGTCTAGCTGTCAATTAGCTTTCCAACAGATCTTGAAACGCCTCAATCGGATATCTAGAACTCAAGATACGTCTATTTTAGCAAAGACAACGCATGCAAAAATTCCTATACGAGATTAATACGAGATTTTTGGATAATTACGAATTTTCAAGATTTTATTTGATTATTTGTAATTTAAAATCTATATAGGATTCTACAATATCTATTAGGATGAGATTTATTTAATTAGTATTTTATTTTCAATATTTATTTATTATTAGAAGTTACTTATGTAATTAGGAGATTAGACGTTTATTTTAGCAAAGACAACGCATGCAGAAATTCCTATACGAGATTAATACTAGATTTTTGGATAATTACGAATTTTCAAGATTTTATTTGATAATTTGTAATCTAAATCAATATAGGATTATGCAATATCTATTAGGATCAAATTTATTTAATTAGGATTTTATTTTCAATATTTATTTATTATTAGAAGTTACTTATGTAATTAGGAGATTAGATTTCAACATTTATTTACTGTATTTAATTTCTTAAGTTTACTAGGATTAGAACTTCTCCAAGGCTTGCAATTCAGATTTAGATTCTCTTTTGAGTTAAGACTTGCAAGAAGTATAACTTGTGTTCTTTATTTTAGAAGCGATTCTTCAAGTTCGTCAGAATTTGTTGTTGATCTTCACACTCCTGCTTGCCTAGGCAACTGCGTCTAGAAGGGTGGGTTAGAGCCGTTTGAGGTTGCTTGCTTGGTTAATTGCGATCAAGAGGGTGCCGAGGACAATTTATCTATTTATCTTCCATCTTCATCGTCATCGCCTATCTTCACCCATCTTTTCACCGATCCAACATTCGCACCAACATTCTTATCCGCTTCCGCAAGCTCAACGTTCGCGTATACGGGGCCGTGTCCGTATCATTTGGTATCAGATTTAGGTCGTTCTTGATGATGTCATTGAGCAACGTATTGAATTTTACTCTTTTGGGGACTCGATGTCATTATTGTTGTCAACTAGATCATTCCAGGTATGATTGTCCAGATATGTCTTATTTTCAAGAAATTTTTTGAGACATATGTTGTCTGAATTTATGTCTTCTAATGATATTGAAATCTGTGATTCGGAGCATGATGGAGAAATTTGTTCTCCTAAAGAATATGAGGAAGGTGATACCATCGAAAGTTTAACCTTGCCTATTGATGAGGAAGAAATTGTAAGTAGCGTGTTTGTTTTTAGTGACAAACCTACTATTCCGATTCAAGATGACCATCAAACGACAAACACTGACGAAGGTACGCTACAATCAAAAGGTATCATTGATTGTTTTCAAAATTCTTTTTATGCTTATTTTTCTTCTAGCATTAATAACAATTTTCAAGATGAGAATGAGTCACTTTGCAACCAAAAGAACAATAGTGATGATCTCAATGAGAAAGAACTTGTAAATTACATTGCAAAAAGAGACTATGCACAAGGATCCTTCAAGACATCTTTCTCTTTCCTGGTACTTTGATGAACTTCCTCTATTTACCGGTTTATTTGAGGGCGAATCTTTTTGAGTTGTGGATGAATGATACATGCATGAGAGGGGTGAAACTAATCATCTTGGAAAAGAAGTTAAAACTGTTTTACAGGTCAGAAACATCAGTCAACTTGCGACCCCTTTTTTTGATGGGATCCAAGCATTTATGGGTCAACATATCTTCTTAAAACTTGTCCAGCTGTCAATTAGCTTTCCAACAGATCTTGAAACGCCTCAATCAGACATTTGAAACTCAAGATACGTCTATTTTAGCAAAGACACCGCATGCAGAAATTCCTATACGAGATTAATACGAAAGTCAACCTTGATAAACGACCCTTTTTTTTTTCTTTTTAATCTTGTCTAGATGCACATTAACCCTAATTGTGATCACTCAACAACATATTCAAAGATCACAAGAATCAGAGATCAAACAGGGACCCAATTGAACAAATTACAACTTTAGGGACCAAATTGTAATTTCTGATAAATAGGAGGACTTAACCCAAATTAAAGTTACCAACTTGAAATTAGTCAGATTTCATGCTTCTCTGTGAAATTTCAGCTCAAAAGGACTTCCCGAACTCATACAATCGCACAAACAAGATTCAGGACCAAAATGCAAACAATTCAAAACATTTAACTGCCAATGTCAGCCCCCAACGGTCACCCGTTCCGAAACAGGCATAGCCCGTTTCGAAACACGGGCCGTTCCGCTACGCGTACCGAAACACGGGCTGGCAGTAGCCAAACCGTTTCGGAACGGTCTCTCCCGTTTCGGACGCCTGGGCTTGTTTAAGGCACCCGTTCCGAAACAGCAGGCACTGTTCCGAAACGCCCTGCACAGATTGCCCCAAAATGCATACTTAAACATGCAATTAAACATCCAATCATGCTCCAATTACCACCAAACTTTACCAACATACAATTCAACATATATGAGACATACATGCATCAACAATTCAACAAAATAACATCATATGTGAAAAGCCCCAAATCTATAGGCATGCTTCCTACACAAGCAAACCATCCAAGCATAAACTTCCATTTCAAGCATGTAAAGGCCAAACTCAAAAACCAACATTCTCAACAACATTCAACATACTTAGGGAGTTCAAAACCTCTCCCAAAACATACACATAGGTCCCCCATTGCCAAATTACCAAAAGCTAAAAATGTACTTATGAAACCTTCCATACTTTGAGCTTTTCTTTCACTTGAATGCTTGCCCTCCTTGCTGCCCTCAAAGTACTCTAATGTTCTGCATTATTGATTTAAGAAAACGAAAGAGAGCGTAAGCAAAAGCTTAGTGAGGAATGCTCATTAAAACCATTCAATAATGCATTTATAAAACACTTTATAAATCATGCTTCAATCATCATTTACACATGCTCAAAAGCATACTTAAACAAGCATCTCATGCTTCATATCATAACATGTCATATTGGCCACAAGTGATAAGTTCCATTTCTTTAAAAACAAGTTCATCAACTTTCACCCCAAGGACTTTTAAACACCTTGGCCCCAAGGACTTTTAAACACCTTGGCCCCATGGACTTTTAAACACCATGGCCCCATGGACTTTTAAACACCATGGAAAGGACCACACAAGGACTTTTAACCACCTTTGTGTCCGTGTCAAGTTTCACCCCAAGGACTTTTAAACACCTTGGCCCCAAGGACTTTTAAACACCTTGGCCCCATGGACTTTTAAACACCATGGAAAGGATCACACAAGGACTTTTAACCACCTTTGTGTTCGTAGAAAGAATCATCCAAGGACTTTTAACCACCTTGATGTTCTTAAGTAAACAAGGCTCACTCAAGGACTTTTAACCACCTTAGTGACCTTAACCTTTTCAAAACATCACTTGCCAATATACATCATTATCATCAATTTATTCACTGTTTTAAAGCATTAAACCAAGCCATATTCATCATGCATTTAAAAGCATCAAACCACATTTAATCAATGTTCAAAAACAAGGAACTCTTACCTTGAGCTTCCTTCAACATATGGCTTACAAAAACAGCATTAACCATGCTAAATCATGCTTTCAAAACAGAGTTTAAAACATGCAATAAACCACATTGCACAACAGTCAATTCATGGCCACCACTAGAGAGTATTTTCGAAAACTTACACTTGAGCTTAGCAAAGTTGTTTAGACTTAAACTAAGCTCCCAAGACATTGGTTTCAAAGCCGAAAACCCGATTTCACTCACCGATTCCACTTCGCCTCTTGCCGAAGCACCAAATCAAGCTTCCGGATCAACAACTCTTGGATCCAAAGATGCCTCCCCTGTTTTAACACATCAAAGCAGAGGATTAATGCATCATCATGCATTAATTGCTTCAATGAAAGCACCTAAACTCGCTGCTCTCATCCACACTCCATTTTCGGCCACCAAACACAACCGAAAATGCATCCAAACCACTTCTCAACAAAGCCCAGCCATTAACCAACAAAACCAAACATCTATTAACGTCAATTAACATCTAAAAAGAACCTATTAACATCCTTATACCTCCAGCAACCTCAGATCCCCAAGATCACCTCAAAAACAATCAAGAATCACAAGCTAAACTTAGGAAACTCAACCTATCCGGGATTGCATTAATCAAAACTCAATTCCTTATCAATTTAGAGTCCAAATAACATCAAAAACACATCTCAAATCACAGATTTAACAGATCAAACGAAAATCATCAAAAATCACCAAATCTTGCATTATAAGCCAAGATCCAATTCACAACTCAAAAGCCTTTAATAAAACATCAATTAAGGATTGAAAACTTAGGAATTTCAGTAAAGAACTGATAGTTTAGAGGAGAAGGACGTTCTTACCTCCAAACTTGAGTTTCTCCTCTTTTTGGAATCAAAAACCTTGATGAATCAAGTAGCAAATGATGAGGTTTTGTAGATATGTTGATTAGGAATCAAAAGAGAGTTGAAAGGAGGGATTTAGGTGAGAAAATCAGAAACAATTCTCTGGAAAGAAAGTGTTTGGGTTGAGAGAAAATGAGAGAAAGGAAAATAGGAAGTTAGTTATCAAAATGGCCAAAATGGCTTTCCCTCCACTTTTGATATGTTTTAAAATCAGAATAAATCCTTAAAATATCTTAGAAAAATCTGGAGAAACTACTTTTGGAATAATAGCTCCTTAAAGATTCAAAGTTTCAAACCTTTATAAAACAGTCACCAAACTTTCAAAAATTACATTTTGGTCACTAGCCAAAATGTCACCCTTCCAAAACTCATTTTCCAAAATTGATTTCACAGTTCACTTAATTATATTAAAAGACGATTTTAGAACATTTTTCCATATTTTTAATGCAACCCGAACTAGGCTTTCCTAATTTCACCTTTTTAGATTCGAACAGCACTTTGACCAAACCGGTCAACGCCCAAAACTCCTAAGCCCAAAACCGGGGCGTTACAACTCTCCCCCTTAAGAAATTTCGTCCTCGAAATTTACTTGAAGGAAAGAGATAAGGAAACTGCTTCAGCATGTCTTCCTTCCGCTCCCACGTGGCTTCCTCAACACCTCGATGCTTCCACAGCACCTTCACCAACTCAATGGTCTTGCCACGAAGAACCTTGCTATCCGAATCCAGAACCTTCACCGGTTCCTCATCATAGGTCAAATCCGGATTCAAAACCACTTCCTCCACAGGCATCACATGTGAAGGATCAGATCTATACTTCCGGAGCATAGAAACATGGAACACATCATGAATCTTCTCCAACTCTTGAGGTAGCCTCAACCGATACGCAACAGGACCCACACGCTCAACCACCTCGTATGGCCCAATGTACCTAGGGCTCAACTTACCCTTCCGGCCAAACCTCATCACCTTCTTCCAAGGCGAAACCTTCAAGAACACACGGTCACCCACCGCATACTCTATCTCCTTACGCTTCAAATCCGCGTAAGACTTTTGCCGATCAGAGGCTGCCTTCAACCGCTCACAAATGAGCTTCACCTTCTCGGTGGTCCCTTTCAACAAAGCCGGCATCGAAACCAACTTTTGACCAGTTTCAGCCCAACAAAGAGGAGTCCTACACTTCCTCCCATACAAAGCCTCATAAGGTGCCATCTGTATACTCGCCTGATAACTATTGTTATAAGCGAACTCAACCAAAGGCAGATGCTTCTCCCAAGAACCTTGGAACTCAATCACGCAGCACCTCAACATATCCTCCAAGATCTGGATAACCCGCTCAGACTGACCATCCGACTGAGGATGATAGGATGTACTGAAATGCAACCTTGTACCCAGAGCTTGATGCAAACACTGCCAGAAACGCGATGTGAACCTCGGATCCCTATCCGACACAATCGACTTAGGCACACCATGCAGCCGCACAATCTCAGCAATGTACAGCTCTGCCAGCTTATCCAAAGAAAACGTAGTATGCACAGGCAAGAAATGCGCACACTTCGTCAGGCGATCCACAATCACCCAAACAGAATTCTTCTTCGACGGAGACAAAGGTAAACCAGATACAAAATCCATGGTAACCCTCTCCCACTTCCATTCAGGGATTTTCAACGGTTGCAACAACCCTGAAGGAACCTGATGCTCAGCCTTAACTCGCTGACACACCAAACACTTGCTCACAAACTCTGCAACATCCTTCTTCAAACCCACCCAATAGTACCCATCACGAAGATCACGATACATCTTAGTACTACCAGGGTGCATAGCAAAAGGACTACTATGACCTTCAGTCAGAATAGCACGCCTCAACTCAACATCATTGGGCACTACTATTCGACTCCCAAAACACAACACACCATCATCATTAAAGCAGAAATCCGAAGGTCTACCCTCCGCGATATCCTGAACATGAGACACCAAGGAATCATCCAGCAACTGCTTTTCCTTGATCAACTGAACCAAAGATGGTTTCACTTGCAACTCAGCAACAAGACCACCATCTCGCGAAATACTCAGGCTAGCAAACATAGCCCTCAGCTCAACAACTACCTTCCTACTCAAGGCATCCGCAACAACATTAGCTTTTCCAGGATGATACTCAATCGTCAGATCATAATCCTTGAGCAACTCCAACCAACGCCGCTGCCTAAGATTCAACTCCTTCTGAGACATCAGATACCTCAAACTCTTGTGATCCGTGTACACCGTACACTTCTCACCATACAGACAATGTCTCCAGATCTTCAGAGCAAAAACCACTGCAGCCAGCTCAATATCATGCGTAGGATAGTTGCGCTCATGCACTTTCAACTGCCGCGATGCATAAGCCACAACCTTACCCTCTTGCATCAGCACACATCCCAAACCAACATAGGATGCATCACTGTAAACCACAAACTCTTTCCCTGATTCAGGCTGAATCAAGATAGGAGCTTGCGTCAAAGCCGCCTTAAGCTTCTCAAAAGTCTGCTGTCTCGCTTCCGTCCACTCATACTTAACATCCTTTTGCAACAACTTTGTCAAAGGAGCAGCAATCTTGGAAAAACCATCCACAAACCTTCGGTAGTATCCTGCCAAACCAAGGAAACTACGAACCTCATGAACAGACTTAGGAACCTTCCAATTCATCACCGCCTCAATCTTCTGAGGATCAACACGAATCCCCTCAGCTGAGACCACATGCCCAAGAAACACCACCTCCTTAAGCCAGAACTCACACTTGCTCAGCTTAGCATAAAGCTGATTCTCCAACAAGGCTTGCAAAACAATCCTCAAATGCTCTTCGTGCTCCTCCTCAGTACGCGAGTACACGAGGATATCATCAATGAACACCACCACGAACTTGTCCAGGTATTCATGAAACACACGGTTCATCATATCCATGAAAGCAGCAGGAGCATTTGTCAAACCAAACGGCATCACAAGGAACTCATAATGCCCATACCTTGTCCTGAAAGCTGTCTTAGGCACATCCACATCCTTCACCTTCAACTGATAATACCCTGACCTCAAGTCAATCTTAGAGAACACAGCAGCTCCCCGAAATTGATCAAAGAGATCATCAATCCTCGGCAAGGGATACCGATTCTTGATAGTCAACTTGTTCAGCTGACGGTAATCAATGCACATTCTCATAGTGCCATCTTTCTTCTTCACAAACAAGACCGGTGCTCCCCAAGGTGACATACTCGGCCGGATGAAACCACGATCAAGCAACTCTTGCAACTGCGTCTTCAGCTCCTTCAGCTCCTTAGGTGCCATTCTATAGGGAGTAATGGACACAGGAGTTGTATTCTCATACAGCTCAATTCCAAACTCCACCTCGCGATTAGGAGGTAAACCAGGCAACTCCTCAGGAAAAACACCAGGAAACTCCTTCACAACTCAGATATCTTGCACCCTCAACTCCTTAGAGCTAGGATTCATCACAAAAGCTAGATAAGCTTCGCAACCTTGCCTCAGCATCCTGCTCGCCTCCAAGGTAGACACCACATTGGCAAGAAACTTCACATTCTCACCAACCACAACAACTTCATAATCATCCGCAAGCTTAAGCGAGACACGCTTATTTTCGCAATCCACAACAGCACGATGCTCAGCAAGCCAATCCATACCAAGGATCACATCAAAACCATAGAAAGGCAACTCCATAAGATCAGCATGAAGAACATGTTCTTGAACAACCAAGGGACACCTTCTATAAAGCTTTCGAGTCACAACAGTTTCACCAAAAGAACTAGTGACACGAACACCAACATCCAAAGACTCAACAGGCAAACCAAGCAATTCAGCATGCTCACGCAAAATGTATGAATGCGTAGATCCAGAATCAATCAAAGAAAGCAATGACAAGGATTGCAAAGTAAAGGTACCTGCAATCACATCCGCATCATTCCTTCCCTCACGCTGAGCATACACCCTAGCTTGGCCTCCACCTTCAGGCTGAATAGCCACAACATGGGCTACTCCACGACCACCTTCCTCTCGCCTCTAGAAATTACCACGGCCGCGCCCACGACCTCTCTGTGGTGCAGCAACAGCAGGAGCACGCACTTGATCACCAGCCAACCTAGGACAATCTCGCCTCAAGTGGTCTGCGGATCCACAATTCCAGCACCCATTACCAGCCGCTGCAACAGGAGCTTGCACCTCTCTCACAGCACGAGGACAGTCACGCTTCATGTGACCACGTGAACCACAGATCCAACAAGCACTAGGATCAGCTCTAGCGTTGCCTCCTCTAGCAGGTGCACCACCACCTCTCTTAGCTGAGGACTGATACTTCTGATCACGTCCCCTCTTGTTCCGTCCACCACCGGAACTATACTCAGCATCTCTCTTACCAGAACTTGCTCCAGCACCTTTCGCAGATAAACCCAAGTTCATCTCAATGTCCTTGGCTCGGCCCACCAACACATCAAAATCATCATATTCGGTGGCCAGCACATACATTTTCACATCCGTCACAAGACCATAACGGAACCTCTCGCACCTTGCTCGCTCATCAGGTATCAGCTCCGGTGCATACTGACTGAGTCGCACAAACTGCACCTCATACTCAGCCACACTCATGCTCCCTTGGGTAAGAGACATGAATTCACGCTTCTTCTCATCAAGATATCTCACTCCTAGATATCTCCGCTTGAACACATTCTGAAAGAATGTCCAAGTCACATCAGCTTCAACCATTCCAGCTATGGTGGTCGTCCACCACGTATACGCATCGTCCTGCAGCAAAGACACAACACAACCCAGCTTTTGCACATCCGTGCAGCTCATCTGACCCAAGATTCGCTTGGTACTCTCTAGCCAAGCTTCAGAACTCTTAGCTGACATACCCCTGAACTCAGTCCCACCAAGACTGCGCAGACGCTCCAAAGGTAGTCTAACTCCAGCATCTCCCTGATGCCCAGCTCCTTGAGCTCCAGCTACCGCTGCTCGAAAAGCACCCGCAATAGCTTGTACCAACATAGACATATCAGGCATAGCTTGCCCCTGACCAACCTCTGGTCCAGCAGCTCCAGCACCAGCTGCAGCTTCAGCTCTTTCTCCCTCAGCACCACCACCAGGTGGAGGAGGAGGTATCACCGCACTACCCGTGTTCTCCTCGTTCTCATTCTCATTAGGAGCCGCAGCTCGCACATTACCTCGTAACTCTCTACGTGGTGCCATACTATTACCATGCAATCACAATGCAAATAAAACAAAGTCAGGCCCAGCAAGGTAAGCAATCCAAGTATTCAAGCTCAATTTCATTCAAAATCAACAACATTTCATTAGCTTCGATTTGGCAATGGGTACCCACATCATGCTACATCACAGCATACAACTCAATTGCATCCAAATCACAAGCCACTAAACATGCTTTCGATCAACAAGCATACAAGGCAAACATACTTCAATCATGCATACATTCATTCCCAATTACTCGAGAACTCAGCTCTGATACCACCAAATGTAACCCCCTTAACCCGGCCTAGACGGTTGACCCGAATTAAGAAAGTCACACGGGGAAAACCAAAGTCAACCCGAAAGTCAACCTTGATTAACGACCCTTTTTTTTCTTTTTAATCTTGTCTAGATGCACATTAACCCTAATTGTGATCACTCAACAACATATTCAAAGATCACAAGAATCAGAGATCAAACAGGGACCCAATTGAACAAATTACAACTTTAGGGACCAAATTGTAATTTCTGATAAATAGGAGGAATTAACCCAAATTAAAGTTACCAACTTGAAATTAGTCAGATTTCATGCTTCTCTATGAAATTTCAGCTCAAAAGGACTTCCGGAACTCATACAATCGCACAAACAAGATTCAGGACCAAAATGCAAACAATTAAAAACATTTAACTGCCAATGTCAGCCCCCAACGGTCACCCGTTCCGAAACACGCAGAGCCCGTTTCGAAACACGGGCCGTTCCGCTACGCGTACCGAAACACGGGCTGGCAGTAGCCAAACCGTTTCGGAACGGTCTCTCCCGTTTCAGACGCCTGGGCTTGTTTAAGGCACCCGGTCCGAAACGGCAGGCACTGTTCCGAAACGCCCTGCACAGATTGCCCCAAAATGCATACTTAAACATGCAATTAAACATCCAATCATGCTCCAATTACCACCAAACTTTACCAACATGCAATTCAACATATATGAGACATACATGCATCAACAATTCAACAAAATAACATCATATGTGAAAAGCCCCAAATCTATAGGCATGCTTCCTACACAAGCAAACCATCCAAGCATAAACTTCCATTTCAAGCATGTAAAGGCCAAACTCAAAAACCAACATTCTCAACAACATTCAACATACTTAGGGAGTTCAAAACCTCTCCCAAAACATACACATAGGTCCCCCATTGCCAAATTACCAAAAGCTAAAAATGTACTTAAGAAACCTTCCATACTTTGAGCTTTTCTTTCACTTGAATGCTTGCCCTCCTTGCTGCCCTCAAAGTACTCTAATGTTCTGCATTATTGATTTAAGAAAACGAAAGAGAGCGTAAGCAAAAGCTTAGTGAGGAATGCTCATTAAAACCATTCAATAATGCATTTATAAAACACTTTATAAATCATGCTTCAATCATCATTTACACATGCTCAAAAGCATACTTAAACAAGCATCTCATGCTTCATATCATAACATGTCATATTGGCCACAAGTGATAAGTTCCATTTCTTTAAAAACAAGTTCATCAACTTTCACCCCAAGGACTTTTAAACACCTTGGCCCCAAGGACTTTTAAACACCTTGGCCCCATGGACTTTTAAACACCATGGCCCCATGGACTTTTAAACACCATGGAAAGGACCACACAAGGACTTTTAACCACCTTTGTGTCCGTGTCAAGTTTCACCCCAAGGACTTTTAAACACCTTGGCCCCAAGGACTTTTAAACACCTTGGCCCCATGGACTTTTAAACACCATGGAAAGGATCACACAAGGACTTTTAACCACCTTTGTGTCCGTAGCAAGAATCATCCAAGGACTTTTAACCACCTTGATGTTCTTAAGTAAACAAGGCTCACTCAAGGACTTTTAACCACCTTAGTGACCTTAACCTTTTCAAAACATCACTTGCCAATATACATCATTATCATCAATTTATCCACTGTTTTAAAGCATTAAACCAAGCCATATTCATCATGCATTTAAAAGCATCAAACCACATTTAATCAATGTTCAAAAACAAGGAACTCTTACCTTGAGCTTCCTTCAACATATGGCTTACAAAAACAGCATTAACCATGCTAAATCATGCTTTCAAAACAGAGTTTAAAACATGCAATAAACCACATTGCACAACAGTCAATTCATGGCCACCACTAGAGAGTATTTCCGAAAACTTACACTTGAGCTTAGCAAAGTTGTTTAGACTTAAACTAAGCTCCCAAGACATTGGTTTCAAAGCCGAAAACCCGATTTCACTCACCGATTCCACTTCGCCTCTTGCCGAAGCACCAAATCAAGCTTCCGGATCAACAACTCTTGGATCCAAAGATGCCTCCCCTGTTTTAACACATCAAAGCAGAGGATTAATGCATCATCATGCATTAATTGCTTCAATGAAAGCACCTAAACTCGCTGCTCTCATCCACACTCCATTTTCGGCCACCAAACACAACCGAAAATGCATCCAAACCACTTCTCAACAAAGCCCAGCCATTAACCAACAAAACCAAACATCTATTAACGTCAATTAACATCTAAAAAGAACCTATTAACATCCTTATACCTCCAGCAACCTCAGATCCCCAAGATCACCTCAAAAACAATCAAGAATCACAAGCTAAACTTAGGAAACTCAACCTATCCGGGATTGCATTAATCAAAACTCAATTCCTTATCAATTTAGAGTCCAAATAACATCAAAAACACATCTCAAATCACAGATTTAACAGATCAAACGAAAATCATCAAAAATCACCAAATCTTGCATTATAAGCCAAGATCCAATTCACAACTCAAAAGCCTTTAATAAAACATCAATTAAGGATTGAAAACTTATGAATTTCAGTAAAGAACTGATAGTTTAGAGGAGAAGGACGTTCTTACCTCCAAACTTGAGTTTCTCCTCTTTTTGGAATCAAAAACCTTGATGAATCAAGTAGCAAATGATGAGGTTTTGTAGATATGTTGATTAGGAATCAAAAGAGAGTTGAAAGGAGGGATTTAGGTGAGAAAATCAGAAACAATTCTCTGGAAAGAAAGTGTTTGGGTTGAGAGAAAATGAGAGAAAGGAAAATAGGAAGTTAGTTATCAAAATGGCCAAAATGGCTTTCCCTCCACTTTTGATATGTTTTAAAATCAGAATAAATCCTTAAAATATCTTAGAAAAATCTGGAGAAACTACTTTTGGAATAATAGCTCCTTAAAGATTCAAAGTTTCAACCCTTTATAAAACAGTCACCAAACTTTCAAAAATTACATTTTGGTCACTAGCCAAAATGTCACCCTTCCAAAACTCATTTTCCAAAATTGATTTCACAGCTCACTTAATTATATTAAAAGATGATTTTAGAACATTTTTCCATATTTTTAATGCAACCCGAACTAGGCTTTCCTAATTTCACCTTTTTAGATTCGAACAGCACTTTGACCAAACCGGTCAACGCCCAAAACTCCTAAGCCCAAAACCGGGGCGTTACAAGAAGTATAACTTGTGTTCTTTTTTTAGAAGCGATTCTTCAAGTTCGTCAGAATATGTTGTTGATCTTCACACTCCTGCTTTCCTAGGTAACTGCGTCTAGTAGGGTGGGTAAGAGTCGTTTGAGGATGCTTGCTTGGTTAATTGCGGTCAAGAGGGTGCCGAGGACAATTTATCCATTTATCTTCCATCTCTATCGTTATCGCCTATCTTCAGCCATCTTTTCACCGATCCAACTTTCGAGCAAACATCCTTATCCGCTTTCGCAAGCTCAACGTTGCGTATACGGGGCCGTGTCCGTATCACGTCATTTATTGAGGTAAACCTTCGTGGTTTACTTCAATATTCCCCATGTGACTCGTTCAGTTTGGTCTATCGGCCAGGCCGGGTGGAGGGGGTTACATTTGGTGATATTAGAGCCAGGTTACGAAAGATTGGGATGATGGTAAGTTGTTGGTAAGCACATGTGAAGTGAATATGTGTTTTTGGTGATGTTTGTTTGACCGGTGAATGTCTAACATATGTTAATGTGGATTATGTGATGGTGATGTTATATATCATAGTTGAATATTGTAGAGTGTTCACAAGTTCTATATTTTGTACACATTCATGCCCTTATTATTGTTGTTCTTAAGCTCAATTAGGTATATTTAGGTGCATTGCATGCATAATAGCAGTATTTTCTCTTTTACCATGCTTTTATTGAATATTCTATGTTTGGTTAAGAAAAGATATTGTTTTAGTTTAGTTTTCATTTTTAGGTGTTGTAGCTATGTAGATGAGGAGAGGATAGGATAGCTGGGAGCAAAAGGAGATGTACTGAAGTAGTTCTAGTTGTAGCCAAGGATGCCGCCGTAGCAGCATTGCCGCCAAGTGCCGCCCAGGCAGAAATTAAACCGACTTAGCCAAGATAGGTTGTGATTGAAAAAGTGAAATTCCCTAAGCCCAATGAGCCTAGTCTTGCAATTATCTGAAGCATGTAACGACCTATAGAGCCGATCGAAGAGGGATAAGTAGGAGTACTTATCTTTACTTGCTGAAGAAGGCAACATCCAAAGAGTCCATATTCAAGTAAAAAAGGAGTCAACATTTAATGTAAAGTTACTTTAAGGACTTCTACTCCAAGGAAGACTCAAACTTAGGGTATGAGCCCTATATATACACAGGTATGTGAAGGTATATGGACATGATGTATAACATAGAGGTAGATAGATAGATTAAAGGGAGGTATTGGAGGTCGCGACCCAATCCTCCTAGGGTTTAGGTTTTTGTATATAAAGTAGTTGTGAGAAACAATTGTAATAGTTTAAGTGTGTTTTCAATAAAATACTCTCAAGTTTGCTTAATTCATGTTCTTCACTTCTTCAATTAGTTCCAAAAGTCCAGTTGAGGAAATCCATTTATCGGGCACAAGAGTGTCAAATTCACGAAAGATTTAAGTACGGTCTCATCATGTCGAGGTGTTGATTAATTCGGCTTAGACATAAGTTCGAGTTTCAGCGGCTAAAAGGAGCAACCAAACGTCGACTGCCTGTGTTAGGTTTACGCTGAGATTGCTAGGTATTGCCTACATCGCGTGGTGACAGAATCCTTGCCTAGACATAGGAAGGATCACTTCAAAATTGCTCTACCGAACTTGGAGTATCTGCTAGACTTGCTGCCAGGATTTCCCTCCATCTCACCTGCCGAGACAGTGAAAGTTGCAAGCATAGAGTTCCGTTGTGGTAGCGAAAGTTGCCGCCGCCTCAATTCGCCATAACCCGCCGAGGCAGCAGATCATGGCAGCGCAAAACACACTTATGCTTTATAACGCAGTCTACACACTACTGAGCTGCAACTATCTGACCCAACCTATTAACCTTATCTCTCCCTATAATTATTTTTAATTTACTTGTGTTTATTTTTTATTTTTCCACATTTAGAAATTTTATTGTGCAATTTACTAATTCCTTGTGCAGGAAAACACTCATAGTAGCTGCTCCAATCCCTGTGGGAGATGATATCTTTTATACTATAACTTGACAAGAGTGTGAACTTGCGCTCATAAATAGAGAACACCCAAACGCTCTACAAGTTTTTGGTGCCGTTGCTGGGGATTGACAATAGCAACTGCGTTTGAATTTCTGCACTTTTATTGTAGTTTTTGCACTTAAATTTATGTTTATTTTTATTTTTTTAAAAAATGCCTCTTGTATGTCTTTGGTGTATATCCCGCCATGGTAGCAAAGTGGGCAGCCAACACCCACCTGAGGAGAGGGAGGACATACCTGAACGAAAAGCCAATCGCAAAACCCTCAGGAAGTGGTTTTGTTTGGGAGATGCGCAACCCAACATTAACTAATTTTTATTTTTTTTATTTTATTTTTATGCATTGGGAATAGATTTAATTTTCAATTATTTAATTTTTGCATTTAATTTGTTTTAGGTTAGGAATGAAGGCAAGACCAAGAAGAATAAAGAATAAAGAATAAAGAATAAAGCCAAGGCAGCCCAGGGCAGATGAGCATAACGGCTAGCGGCTTCATAACGGCTAGCCGCAACAGCTAGCGGAACGACTATCTGCGTAATAACTAGAATCTCGTTAGACGCGCCGTAATAATTGCCGCCCGTTGGCAGCGTGCCTGCTAAGGCAGCAGAGAGAAGCGGCTATATAAAGCCAACTATTCTCTCCCCGTTCTTCACTTTGCTCTCTCTTTTACTCTTAATTCTTCTTGCCTTCTTTGCTTTCAAGATCTCATATGTTTTCTTTTCTTGCAATTTCTTTATTTTTCTTTAGGAAACACAACCGTTCTCGCAAAAATGGCCACATCAAAACAAACTGCCTCAACCTCCAAGCCAACCATCTAGAGGTTCTTAAACTCTGATGTAGCGGCAACCTACCGGCAGTACTTCATCGATCGACAACTTTGGGAAGAGCTAGGGTTCCAATACACAAGGCAAGACGGGGATCTTGGCCTTGAGCCCATCGTATTCGAAAGAGTCTACACCCTAGGATGGCACATTTTCGCACGACAACTAAAAGAGATAAACAACAATCTAGTTCGAGAGTTTTATGCCCACAAGCCTGCATCGGGAATCCCTTTCGCCTATGTTCACAGTGAGGGAGTCAAGCTCACAACGACTACCATCAATAGCTTCAATGGGATAGAAATCAGAGGGAATCCACATGAAGAATGGAGGTCGTATTTAACGGCAGCAGACTACAAAAAGATTAAAAAAGAAATCTGCCAGCCCAATACCAAATGACTAACAAGCAAAAATAACGGTTCAGTCAACCACCGCGACCTGTTGTCGGAGGCCATTCTTTGGAGCAACTTCGTCTACCGCTGCCTTATGCCCACTTCGTACGGATCTACAGTCAACAGGTCGTGGCTGGCTCTTATCCACAACATAATGAAAGGGCATCCAATCAACATTGGTGAAGTGATTCTTGAAGAAATCTATGCCCACGCAGACAAGCCCAACGCCAAGGGACTCCTCGTCTTCCCCGCACTCATCACATGCATCTGCGCCAACTTCCGTGTGCCGCCACACCCAAAAGACACTATCATTGCCGCCAAGGAAGGGTGAACAAGGAAGGTGCGCCTCCAGATGATGCAGGAGCCAGAGCCAGAAACATCGACAACCGCTCAGCTGTCGTCACAACCTGCCACCACCCCAGCCACAACGGACAGTACTGATGCTGCCCTCCCCTCCGCCGTGGTCTATCTACTACACAACCTCGTCGAAAGCTGCCAAAGGATTGAGCACAAACATGTAATATTTACAAAATACATTGCGGAGGTGCAAGCAGCCTTTGTGGCATACTTGCTATAAAAATACCACGACGACGACCAAAAGTTTCCCGCCTTCCCATCGGAGTTAGCAGCCTCTAAACCAACCCAGATCACACCCAGACCAGCTACCACTCCAGCCACCACCGACAGCGAGGGGCCGCACATCCTCCCCAAAAGAAGGACCTTGCCCACTCCCATCCAGCCATATAACCTCATCTCATCGTCCGATTCGGAGAAGAAGGAGGAGACTACCGCGCCTCCCCTGCAGCAAAGGAGGCAGCTGCCAAAGAAGCCGAGGACTCAAACATGGTAATATTTGATTCCTTCGACGATGAACCGGCAGAGGCAGCAAAGAAAAGGAAGCAACCCGCTGATGCGATCGAGCCTCAAGGTGGAGGGTCTGGACCTAAGCCAGAAGCACCAGTAAAACGACCCACTCCTAGCCGCATCCAGCCGCCACGTGTCAAGAAGAAGAGCCCAACATCCAAACCTTCCACCACACGCCGCCTCATCCTACCCGCCTCCTTAGAATCCTCCTCCGATGCAGCAACAACAGAGGGGAACTCCCCTAGTCTATAGCACCATTTTCTTATTTTTATTTCTTTTATGTTTTTTTTGTTTCCTTTTTCTTTTTCTTTTTCTGTTTTTATTTTATATTTTGTGTAAGGCATTAAGGACAATGGCAACCTTGAGTTTGTGGGGGGGGGGGATAGTCCTCTATGTTTTCTCTAGTCGCATTTAGCAGCATATAGGAGCATATGTAAATTCTGCCCTAGCACTCAATGAAATAGAAATTCTTAGTTTAAAAACTTGTGCCTATGATAGTTAGCCGATTACTATTTTCGCACCATACTTAAAAATTTAACTTAACCATGGGAAGAAGCATGAAAAATACTTAGAATCTTTTTCTTTTTTGCCATTTATTCTTATACTGTGTGTTGAATGCTGAATTTTGCTTGAGTTCTAAGTTTAACAATGCCTACTTTATTTAATGAAAATTTCTTAATTAGATACAGGTTTGCCGCTGCGGCAGCAACACAAAGATGGTTAATACCCTAGAGGTGCCCGAAACAGGCTCTAGAAAGGATGATTAATACCCTAGAAGTGCCCGAAATAGGCTCTAGGAAGGATCATGAGCATGGACACTCTGCTGCTATCAAAGTCCAAGTATCTGAAATTAATTGAAGTGACAAACAAATTAGCAAGAGTGAATGAAAGCCTTCATGGGATGACTCTATTCAAAGGGTTTGGAGTTTCGTAGAGTGCACATATCTTAGCTTCAGACCTGAAGAATAGTTGTGATGAGCTGAAGCCCTTAAAGCCATGATCAGAAAAAGAAGAAAGAAGTGCTTAACTGTGCTACCAAGGCAACAACTCCTATCCTTTTTCGTAATTTAATTATTTTTAGCATTCTTTGTTTACATAGCATACTTAGCATGTTTAGCATGGACACAGACCTGTACACACTGCACATGCACTAAGAAAATTAAAATCTAAAGTTATTTCATGCTATTCCCTATCACTAACATAAAATAATATCAAGTTAAAGGCTAAAGTTTTTGATTTTGTGCAAAGGGCAGGTTTACTAGTTAGGTTGCATTGCTTGAGAACAAGCAATAGTTCGAGTTTGGGGTGTGTGTAGAGCGTCCACAAGTTCTATATTTTGTACACATTCATGCCCTTATTATTGTTGTTCTTAAGCTTATTTAGGCACATTTAGGTGCATTGCATGCATAATAACAATATTTGCTTTTTGACCATGCTTTTATTGAATATTCTATGTTTGGTTAAGAAAAGATAATGTTTTAGTTTAGTTTTCATTTTCAGGTGCTATAGCTATGTAGAAGAGGTGATGACAGGATAGATAGGAGCAAAAGGAGCTGTACTGAAGCAGTTCCAGTTGCCACCAAGGATGTCACCGTAGCAGCATAGCCGCCAAGTGCCGCCTAGGCAGAAATTAAACCGACTTACCTAAGATGGGTTGCGATTGAAAGAGTGCAATTCCTTGAGCCTAATGAGCCCATTCTTGCAATTATCTGAAGCTTGTAGCGGCCTGTAGAGCTGATCGAAGAGGGATAAGCAGGAGTACATATCTTTACTTGCTGAAGAAGGCAACGTCCAAAGAGTCCATATTCAAGTAAAAAAGGAGTCAACATTTAATGTAAAGTTACTTTAAGGACTTCTAATCCAAGGAGGACTCAAACTTAGGCTATGAGCCTTATATATACCCATGTATGTGAAGGTATAAGGGCATGATGCATAGCGGAGAGGTAGATAGATAAGTTAAAGAGAGGTATTGGAGGTCGTGACCCAATCCTCCTAGGGTTTAGGTTTTTGTATGTAATGTAGTTGCGAGAAACAGTTATAATAGTTTAAGTGTGTTTTGAATAAAATACTCTCAAGTTTGCTTAATTCATGTTCTTCACTTCTTCAATTAGTTCCAAAAGTCCAGTTGAGGAAATCCATTTGTCGGGCACGAGAGTGTCATACTCACGAAAGAAATAAGCACGGTCTCATCATGTCGAGGTGTTGACTAATTCGGCTTAGACATAAGTTCGAGTTTCAGTGGCTAAAAGGAGCAACCAAACGTCGACTGCCTGTATTAGGTTTACGCTGAGATTTCTAGGTATTGCCTACATCACGTGGTGACAGAATCCTTGCCTAGACATAGGAAAGATCACTTTAGAATTACTCTGCCGAACTTGGAGTATCTGCCAGACTTGCCGCCAGGACTTCCCTCCATCTCACATGTCGAGACAATGAAAGTTGCAAGCGCAGAGTTCCGTGGTGGCAGCGAAAGTTGCCACTGCCTCAATCCGCCATAACCCACTGAGGCAGCAGATTGTGGCAACGCAAAACACACTTAGGCTTTACAACATAGTCTACACACTACTGAGCTGCAACTACTTGACCCGATCTATCAACCTTATCTCTCCATATCACTATCTTTAATTCACTTGTGTTTTTTCCACATTCAGAAATTTAATTGTGCAATTTACTAATTCCTTGTGCAGGAAAACACTCATAGTAGCTGCTCCAATCCCTATAGGAGACGATATCTTTTATACTATAACTTGACAAGAGTGTGCACTTGCGCTCATAAATAGAGAACACCCAAACGCTCTACAAATATGAATGTGAGTTGTTATATGATGTTTGATTGGGCTTAATCTTGATGCTTGAGTCGCATGATAGTTGTGACATGCATGTTGTATGCTTTATGCTATGTTGGGGGGGGGGGGGAATTGGGATTCCCATTGCCTTATTACCTAGTGAAATGTTTTAAATTGGAATCGAAGCCTTGGATCCTTGCTTGGAGCTGACATGAGTGTTTTGTTTGTTAGTTTGTTATCATGCCTAAATATAATAGCACAATAAACCGAGGAGAGAGTAGCAATATGGTATGATTGTTGTTGCCGTTGGGCAAGAAATAGAGGAGTGTGTAATATCTCCTGGGGCTAAACGCCTCGACGTGCCTCAATATAAGTACAACCTGTGTTGGTTGGGTAAGTGTTGGATGGTACGATGCCTGAAGTGCATGTGACTGTACTAGCTGGTGGACGTTTGTGAACTGCGGTTAGCACTCACGAAATTTAAGTAGAAGTTGAACTCGAGGGTTGTCACCGGAGGTATCCATGGAGTGGATGACCTGTATGAATGAGATTATGGAATAAATGGAGCGTAGTGATGTCCATAGTGTAAAGATGAGTTGTATCTCAATTATATAGAGATGTGTATAGTTGGTGGAAAACTGTAGTTGTGGGCATAGAACTTGATGTTGTGTTATGAGAGTTCTTTTGAACTGCTTTAAAGGAGAAGTATATGGGGGTTAGATACTTGGGTGGCGAGAAATTTGAATTTGTGGTTTAGGTTCGAAATCATGTGTTGTACTTGAGTTAAGGTACAAATTGTTTAGTTGAGCATGTGTGCTCCTGGATTGGAATTGGATGTGAGACATAGATGTGTTGGCACTTTTATGGATTGGTGCATGATGTTAAACCATGTATGTTGATTTCTCTTGGCTATATTGTCTTCGACGTGTTGGTAACACGGACGAGGTATATGAGCAGAACCTGGGTTTAATAACTCGTGCAAGAGGTTCTAGCACTCGGAAGTGAGTTGTGAACTCTAGTTTAGTGGTAGCCAGTATACGAATGGTCATGCTTAAAAGGTATCTCTTGGGTTAAGGTGAGGTTGTAGTAATGTTGGACAAAGGTTGTGAGTGTTGGAGTATGCCCAAAGACCAATCATATGATGATTGAATAAACATAATATTTTACTAGATTTATCAAGTAATGACATTGTCATTATTATCATTTGGTATGTTTCTGTGCATCAAACTAACCATTGGACAATAATGTCCATACAATAATACGATTATTGTTAAATAGGATCCTAAGTCGAATATTTTTACGGGTATGGACAATGATAATATATAAAGACTAATACGTGGTTGATGACAAGCGTTGTCATTGACATAGAGATGTCAAAATCAACACATAAGTATTTGTTAGAGAACAACATACTGGATTGACTCGCTATGAGCATGTTTCTTGGGTAATTATGTGACAATCACAACATTGCTCATGATAAACATATGTATAATCCTCAGACTTGAGATCAACATGATTTCAACATAAAGATTTACGTATTTTGACATAGTCAAACGTGTGTCGTAACTGACTACATTATAAAGACTGATGATTGGATACGTGATGACCTATGTAGTGAAATATGGTTGATCAAGAAAGGATTTGTCCCTCCTACATAATGGGAGAAATATCTTCGGCCACTTGATTGAGTGAGATTAGAAAATGAATGGCCATGCTCGAATATTATGATATGAGATATCATAGAGATTCGTTTATCATAATCTACTCAAGACATCAAGAAACACTAGATGGACAACGCAAGTGTGACTAACCCATGACTTGTGTTCATCTAAGATATAAATGACAAAAGGATGAAATACATAAAAGAAGTTTATTCAGGAATTAGGAAAGTCAAACCATGACTTCATGCAACTTAGGTAGCAATGATGTATTGCTAGATGCCACTCATGGTCGATTTCAGACTCCCTTAGGAATCCCTGGAGGGATTTCGACCTCTCCCTGGAAGGTGTTCAAACATGTCGAAATTTATCCCTAAGTGTTAGGGAGGCAGAAACTTTGTTCTATTTGTTCGGGTGGACTCCGTAGAGGTCGTCGCGACCCTGTGACGATTCCGGTTTTACTTGACGTGGTTATCCCAACATACCGTCGGTTTTCTAGTTTCCAGAGCTTTAAAAGGTAATTCTTCATCTTTTCACCCCAGATTCGTTCCTGTACATGGATCCTGGCTGGATTACGTCGGATTAATTTTTCCTCTGCGCCACGGGGCGTGCCGACGTGACCCAACAGTGGTATCAGAGCCACTTGTATCATACGAATTCGGACTTAAATTCTTGGGGTGATGTTTTTGTATGAGATGCATGTTGTTTGATTCGATTTAGATATTTATCGTTTATTGTATCACACCTAATAAAGACTTATTTCGATAATCACTGAATGATTAAGAGTTAATCATAACTATGTTAGGTTGCTTCAATGTTAAATGTTAACATGTTGAGACTAATAGTTAGTCTAGAGAACAAGTAGTTGTTCGTAGTTTCATAGATTTATGAAATCTTGAAAGGGCTTCTAATTTGATAAAAGTTATCAAACTATCTTTCACGGTGAATCCATAAGAGTTATGGTTAGACGTTATGAAAAATGCATGTCTAGGATGGGCATCATCAAAGACCTGGTACTTAAGTGTGCCTAGTGCGCCACCTCTCTTTCATGTTGACATACTTGGTGCATTTGTTCGTTAATGCAAATGGTTTATGAAACCTCGTGATCCTTCTTTGGACCATTAACCACAACATAGGGATAATCAGTTTAAAACTCCATAAACACGTTGTTACTTTGTTCGCACGATGTTTGAAATGCATGTTAGATTGCACGATGTTTGTTTTGCATGGTTATAGCCCATAGCCTTTATAGTTTTGGTTTTTATAAATACGGCCTGCGTGTCGTGCCTTTCTCTATCTTCTATTGTACTTCTCTTTTCATCTCACTCCCTCGCATGTAACGCGAGTTTCTGAAAATTGTAAATACTCATGGAGATAAAGCAAGAACCAAGGTAGCAGCGTGGTGGGCCTTCCCTGGTGGACCAGGCATTTCAGAAGCAGATTCTATCTTCAGTAGAATGGTCCTCCCATTGGCTTGGGACAGGTCGCCTTAGGTTAAGAAGGGCTATAATCATTGCATATTTATTTACCGCTTATATTTACCTTGTATGTGATGCAATGAATGTTTTATAAGCATGATTAAACATAGTTCTATTGATAGGATCAATGTTAAAATGATGAGATAATTAAGTAAATCCCTCACTATAATTCTAAGTCTGTTTTAACCATCCAATATTTACCCTCGTTAAAGCTTCGATCGATATAATGCGAGCTTTGCCAAAGCAATGTCACATTTATCTATCTTAGTTAAACGCGAAGAATAAGCTAGTGATATTCGTCGGTTGAGATATTGGTATTGACTTAGCTGGGTTGTTCTAATAGGATTAGAAAACCTAGTGGTTAAAAGTTTTGGATAATCGTAAGATGATTTAAAGAACATGAGTTGTTCGCCAAAAGATGAGGAATTACATGAGATGTAATTAGTATGGTGTTACTTACCTAAATAACCATTTTCTAAAAGACTGGCCTGATTTAAGAATGGTGAAATACGAATCATTAGTCACTAGAAAAACTATCGAAACGTTTTTTCAAAATTAAAACTAGAGGGTTTTTAATTTTGAAGAAAATAGTGGGAGTAAATTTATAGTAAAGTCCTATCTATAAATTTTAAAATTTAGTAAAACTTATGTAGCATATTTTCTTTGTTTTAGAATTAATGGCAAATAATACTCTATCTCTGCGATCTATCCTTGAGAAGGATAAGCTCAATGGCATAAACTTCCTTGACTGATTCCGCAATTTGAGAACTATTCTCAAACAGGAAAAGAAGGAATATGTCATTGAAGAACCTGTTCCTGATGAACCGGTTGCCACTGCTTCTAGAGCTGACAAAGACAAGTTTAAGAAACACATGGACGATATGCTGGATGTCGGTTGTCTTATGCTTGTCTCCATGACCCCTGAGCTTCAGAAGCAACATGAGGACATGGTAGCTTATAATATGATTCAAAATCTCAAGGAGATTTATGAAGGGCAAGCTCGTCAAGAGAGGTTAGAGACCTTTAAAGCTCTATTTCAGTGAAAATGAGTGAGGGATCTCCCGTAGGAGTTCACGTCATCAAAATGATGGGCTACATCCAAACGTTGGAGAAGCTTGGCTTTCCGCTGAAAAACGAATTAGCTATCGATGTCATCCTGCAATCATTGTCGGATAGTTTCAATCAGTTCGTCCTTAATTTCAATATGAATGAAATTAATAAGACGCTGCCACAGTTGCTCGGCATGTTGAGAACTGCTGAAATCAACCTGAAGAAGGTAGGACCTAAACCAGTTCTGATGGTCCGCAAGGGCAAGAAGAAAGGTAAATCGGCAGCAAAGTCTAAAGGTGATGGTAAGACCAAAACCGATGGAAAGGAGGCATTGAAACCTAAGAAGGGAATCAAGAAGGATGGAAAATGTTTCCATTGCGACAAGACCTGACATTGGAAGAGAAACTGCCCCACACACCTACAAGAAGTCAAGAAAGCTAAAACAAGTGCGGCATCAACCTCAGAGGCTTCTAAAGAGAAGGCATCAGAATAGACATGGATCTGCAAATGGAAATAAAGCAAGAGTTGCTACATCATCCATTAGGACATGTGTTTTTGCTTAAATAGATTTGTTTTAATTTTTTTAAGATTATTATTTTGTGCCTAAGTTTTAGTTATCTTGTAAGGACAAGATATTTTAAATTTTGAGATTATTTAAATAAATGTTATTCTTTTAATCTCGTATGGCACAACGAATCAATGATCTTTAAACTAATCAAATCAATAATATTTATAAGATAAATAAAACAAATGACTAATCCCAAACTCATAAAAAGTATTAAGGTAATTTGATGAGATCAAATTCAAGAATATTTAAAGTTTGATGAACTTTCAAAGAATATGGGATTGTCCCATAATTAAATCCCACAAGTGGAACGAAAAGTCTTTGAAAAAGAATCAAATATGTTAGACATGTTTTGATTCAGAACAAGTCATTTTCGACTTCTTTACACACTAGAAAAACAACTCTCATACTTAATCGTGTTTTTTTTCGAAACGTCGTATAAGATATGGATTAGAATTGTTCTAGAATACCTTTGAAGTTTTAAGGTTACTTACATGTTAAAATGTTTACAAAGTTCGAACCTTAAGAGCTCCATTTGTTGTTTATCCTAACGAGAACAAAGTGTTTGTTTTTCAAACGAGAGTTTATCTTGAAAGAGATTAATTCTCACAAAGGGATATTATTTCTTCAATTTTAACGAGAACAAATTATTCTTGCTCAAACGATAGTTTATCTCGAAAGAGAATACTTATCACTAAGGGATTTCATTTTTCAACGAGAACAAAATGTTTGTTGCTCAAACGGGAGTTTCTCTCGAAAGAGATTCCTCTCACAAAAGGAAAAAAATGGAATTTGGAATATGAAGAAATTTTAGACAACAAATTTATGAACCAAAGATTGAGAATGTTCCACAAATGATCAAGGAACATTGGAACAAAACACAACCATTGTGTTGATCCTTAAGAGAATACCATATACTTGAGAAATATTGATTTCTCACTATCCATACATGGAAACACTCTTCTTTTCTGATCAAGATAAAGACTAGGTCTTATTAGAAAGCAATGGTGAGCCCAAAATTCGAGAAATGGCTAAGAGCCATTAGATATGAGATGGAATCTATGTCTAAAACCAAGTATAAATTTTGGTTACCTAAAAGGGTAAAACCTAAGAGGTATGGATGAGTTTATCAAAAAGGAAAAACCGACATGGATGATAAAACATACAAAGGATGATTCGTCGCTAAAAGTTTTCGACAAACTTCATAGTATAGACTATGATAAAACATCTTCCTTGTAGCTATGTTTAATTCATCATAATCTCACTTACAAATAGTTACATACGATGATTATGAAATCAAATAAAGGAATGTCAAAACCACTTTCCTAAGGGAAAACTTGAAACAGATGTGTACATGACACATCCAGAAGGTTTTGTCACTCCAGTAAACACTTGGAAGGTATGTAAGCTACAAAGGTCTATCCGTAGTCTAAGACAAGCTTCTCGAAGTTGGGATATTCGTTTCAGAAGATACAATCAAAAGGTTTGGTTTATCTAGAAACAAAGGGGAGTCTTGTTTTCAAAAGAGCTAGTGGGAGCATTGTTACTTTCCTAAGTATTGTATGTAGATGACATACTCATCAAAAGGAACTAAAGATCACAATCCGTTTTGCATTCATAAAAGATACTGCGAGTTAGCAACATGAGACAATATTTAACTCTACAACATAGGCTGAATGTATTACAGTCGACATAGCAATAAAGAAGGATGTTTGGATCTAAAGGGTTCGCTTTTGAACTAAGGGTTGTTCCCAGCATATTAGATGCTACATAACTTTGTTATGATGGAACCTTTGCGTAAGCAAATAAAACCCAGATCTCATCAATAAATCCAAACATATTCTAAAGTACTTACATCTTGGAGATGTGAAAGTATGCAACATACGCACAAAGTTGATAACTTTGTCAACTCCCTAACAAAGCTTTTGACACAGCATAAGCATGTCAGTTACACTAAGCCATATCGTATTAAATACGAGAATGATTGGTCTTAGTGCTAGTGGGGGATTGTTGGAGTATGCCCAAAGACCAATCATATGATGATTGAATATACATACTATTTTACTAGATTTATCAAGTAATGGCATTGCCGTTATTATCATTTGGTATGTTTCTGTGCATCAAACTAACCATTGGATAATAATGTCCATACAATAATACGATTATTATTAAATAGGATCCTTAGTCGAATATTATTATAGGTATGGACAATGATAATATATAAAGACTAATATGTGGTTGATGACAAGCGTTGTCATTGACATAGAGATGTCAAAATCAACACATAAGTATTTGTTAGAGACCAACATACTAGATTGACCCGCTATGAGCATGTTTCTTGGGTAATTATGTGACAATCACAACATTGCTCATGATAAACATATGTATAATCCTCAGACTTGAGATCAACATGATTTCAACATAAAGATTTACATATATTGACATAGTCAAACGTGTGTCATAACTGACTACATTATAAAGACTGATAATTGGATATGTGATGACCTATGTAGTGAAATATGGTTGATCAAGAAAGGATTTTTCCCTCCTACATAATGGGAGAAATATGTTCGGCCACTTGATTGAGTGAGATTAAAAAATGCATGGCCATGCTCGAATATTATGATATGAGATATCATAGAGATTCGTTTATCATAATCTACTCAAGACATCAAGAAACACTAGATGGACAACGCAAGTGTGACTAACCCATGACTTGTGTTCATATAAGATATAAATGAAAAAAGGATGAAATACATAAAGGAAGTTTATTCAGGAATTAGAAAAGTCAAACCATGACTTCATGCAACTTAGGTAGCAATGATGTATTGCTAGATGCCACTCATTGTTTGTAAAATTAGAACAATTCTAATTTTGCTGCTAACGTTGCATGAACCTACAAGGGTCACACCCTTCTAATGAAACGAACAAAAAAAAATTGGAAACCATACTCCCTATTTTAGGGAGGTTGCCGAAAATCCCCTATGGGATAGGGGAATTGTCAACTCCCTTAAATGGGAATAATATTGGATAAATATTGTATTTATCAGATAATATTTAGAGTATGGAAAATATTTAGAGACTTAAATATTATAGAATAAGATTCTAGAAATTTAAATATATATTTGGAATTTATATAATGTATATTTAATTCCAAGTTTATGTAGAATTAGATTCTACATAATTAAAAATATATATTTAAATATATTTAAATCCAAGTAAAGATAGAATGAGATTCTATATAATAAAATATATATATATTTGGATTAAATATAATGTATATTTAAATCCATGTTTTATGTAGAATAAGATTCTACATAATTAAATATATATATTTCATTTAATATTATTAAATATAATGTATATTTAATATAAATCAATTTCAAGTAGAATTAGATTCTATGAATTTTGGTTGAACTTGGATTTAAGGAATTTAACTAGAATTAAGTCTTTGAATACTATTTAAAGGGACAAGGGCTAGCAACCAAATAATCCCTATTTCTCCTTGCAAATTTCGACATATCCCTGGGATTTCCCCTCTGGAATTTTCAAAAAGTCCATATTTATTCTAAGAAGCTGTTCGATATTTTTCTGGTGTTCCTCTTGCCCCTGGCGATTTTGTAGTTTGAATCCAAGTCCCGGTTGAACTCCTGGTCGATTTCAGACTCCCTTAGGAATCCCTGGAGGTGTTTCGACTTTTCCCTAGAAGGTGTTCAAACCTGTCGAAATTTATCCCTAAGTGTTAGGGAGGCAGAAACTTTGTTTGTTTTGTTCAGCTGGACTCCGTAGAGGTCATTGCGAACCTGTGACGATTCCGGTTTTACTTGACGTGGTTATTCTGACATACCGTCGGTTTTCTAGTTTCCAGAGTTTTAAAAGGTAATTCTTCATCTTTTCACCCTGTATTCGTTCCTGTATATGGTTCCTGGCTGAATTACGTTAGATTAATTTTTCCGCTGCGCCACGGGGCATGCCGGCGTGACCCAACAGTGAGGTCAGTGTGTCAAAACTTGAGTAGCGTATGATACCTGTTAATTAGGTGGATCGTATAACCTTGTGAGGCGAGCTTGCCCACGTTTTATCGTTGGGGTATTGCTTGTTGCGCCTGTGGTTGCAAGTTGCTTTGGAAGTTGTTGCTTGAACGTTTGTTTCAGAAGTGTTAGATGTGGGAGTGTGAGAAGTTAGTTTCTCTGGTGAAACTATTGTCACAAGAAAATTGTATAGGAGATGTCCATTATCTGTTCAAGGCCATGTGTTTTCAGTTGATTTGATTGAACTACCCTTTTTATGGTTTGATGTGATTCTTGTAATGGACTGGTTGGTTGAGCATCGAGCTGTGGTGGATTTTGATGTTAAGCAAGTCACCTTGAAGCTTGCGAGTGATTACGAGGAAGTAATCGTAGGCGAGAACGTGAAGTTCTTGTCCAATGCAATTTCGACTCTTGAAGCGAGTTGGATGATGGAGTTGGATTGCGAAGCTTTCTTGGCGTAGGTGATGAATCCTGATACGAAAGAAGTATGGGTGCAGGACATACGAACCATATGTGAGTTTCCGGGTGTCATTCCAGAAGAGTTGCCTAGGTTGCCACCAAACTGAGAGGTTGAGTTTGGTATAGAGTTGTACGAGAATACGACTTCGGTATTCATTGCTCCTTATCGCATGACACCTAAGGAGTTGAAGGCGTAACTTCAGGAGTTGCTTGACCGAGGATTCATAAGGCCGAGTATTTCACCTTGGGGTGCACTAGTTTTTTTTTTTTTTGTGAAAAAGAAGGATGGTACAATGCGTATGTGCATAGATTATCGATAGCTGAACAAGTTAACGATTAAGAACAAGCACCCTTTGCCGAGGATTGGTGAGTTTTTTGACCAATTCCGTGGTGCTTCGGTGTTTTATAAGATAGATTTAAAGTATGGGTACTATCAGCTAAAGGTTAAGGATGTGGATGTACCTAAGACATCTTTTCGGACTAGGTATGGCCATTATGAGTTTCTAGTGATGTCGTTTGGGTTGACGAATAGGGTATTCAATGAATTTCTGGATCAGTTTGTGGTAGTGTTTATCGATGATAGTCTCGTGTACTTGCGTACCGGATACATTCATAGATATGACAAATAGGGTATTCAATGAGTTTCTGGATCAGTTTGTGGTAGTGTTTATCGATGATATTCTCGTGTACTCGCGTACCGAGGATGATCATGATAAGAATTTGAGGATTATGTTGCAAGTGCTGTTGGAGAATCAACTTTATGCTAAGCTGAGCAAGTGTGAGTTTTGGCTCAAGGAAGTGGTTTTCCTTGGACATGTGGTGTCAGTCGAAGGTATTCGAGTTGATCCACACAAAGTCGAGGCCGTGATGAGTTGGAAGACGCAAAAATTAGTGACGGAAGTGCGAAGTTTCCTTGGGTTGGCTGGATATTATTGGAGGTTTGTTGAAGGTTTTTCTTAGATTGGAACACCTTTGACTAAGCTGTTGCAAAAGAATGTTTGCTTTGAGTGGACGGATGTTATGCAACAAGCTTTCGAGAAGTTGAAGGAAGCTTTGACGCAAGCTCCTATCTTAATTCAACCATAATTGTGTAAGTAGTTTGTAGTTTACAGTGATGCCTCGTATGTTGGTTTAGGTTGTATGTTGATGCAAGGTGGGAAGGTTGTAGGTTATGCGTCTAGACAGTTGAAGGTGCATGAGCGCAACTATCCTACGCATGATCTTGAGCTCACTGCAGTGGTGTTTGCTTTGAAAACTTGGAGACACTACCTTTATGGTGAAAGGTGTGTGGTTTATACCGACCATAAGAGTTTGAAGTATCTTATGTCGCAAAGGGAGTTGAATCTTAGGTAGCAAAGGTGGTTGGAGTTGCTTAAGGATTTTGATCTAACCATTGAATATCATCTGGGAAAGGCCAATGTTGTGGTTGATGCTTTGAGTAGGAAGGTAGTTGTTGAGCTGAGAGCTATGTTTGCTCGTTTGAGTGTATCGCGTGATGGTGGCTTGATAATTGAGTTGCAAGTGAAACCTTCCTTGATTTAGTTGATTAAAGAGAAGCAGTTGTTGGATGATTAGTTGGTACCTCATGTTCAGGACATAGTTGATGGTAAGACAACAAACTTCTACTTTAATGATGATGGAGTTCTATGTTTCAAAAGTCGAATAGTGGTGCCGGAAGATGTTGAGTTGAGGAGCATGTAGAGCGTTTTAGTGTTCTATAAATATGAGCGCAAGTGCACACTCCTGTCAAGTAATAGTATAAAAGATACCGTCTCCCACAGGGATTGGACAACTTGACTCGAATCGTAACTCTTGCACAAGGGAAAATTAAATGCACAAACAAGTTGATTTGTTTAAGAAGAAAAGAAAATAAAACACAAGTAAATATATGGGAAGAGTGCAGATTGATGGAATGGGCTGGGTTATGCTGCTGCTTAGTGTGAAACCGCGTTGAATAGGATAAGTTGCTTTGCGCTGCCTGTAACGCCCCAGTTTTGGGCTTAGAAGTTTTGGGCTTGGACCGGTTCGGTCAAAGTGCTGTTCGAATATAAAAAGGTGAAATTAGGAAAGCCTAGTTCGGGTTGCATTAAAAATATGGAAAAATGTTCTAAAATCCTATTTTAATATATATAAGTGAACTGTGAAATTAATTTTACAAAATGAGGTTTGGAAGGGTGACATTTTGGCTAGTGACCAAAATGTAATTTTTGAAAACTGCGTGACTATTTTAGAAAGGATTGAAACTTTGAATCTTTAAGGAGCTATTTACCCAAAGGGAGTTTCTCCAGATTTTTCTAAGATATTTAATGATTTATTTCTGGTTTTTAAACAAAGAAAAGTGGAGGGAAGGTATTTTCCTATTTCCAACTAACTTTTCCATTTTCTATTTTCTCTCATTTTCTCTCAAACCAAACATCTTTCTCCAGAGCTTTTTCCTCTGATTTTTTCACCTAAATATCTCTTTTCAATTCTCTTTTGATTGCTAATCATCTCATCAACAAAACCTCACCATTTGCTAATTGGATCTTCAAGCTTTTTGATTCTAAAAAGGGAGAAACTCAAGTTTGGAGGTAAGAACGTCCTTCTCCTCTAACCTCTCAGTTCTTTACTAAAATTCCTAAGTTCTCAATCCTTAGTTGATGATTTATAAATGGTTTTAAAGTTGTGTAATGGATCTTGGCTTTAAATGCAAGATTTGGTGATTTTTGATGGATTTTCGTATGATCTGATTGGGCTGTGTTTTAAGGTGTTAATTTGATGTTAATTGAATGTTAAATTGATAAGGAATTGAGTTTTAATTAATGCAATCCCGGATAGGTTGAATTTCCTAAGTTTAGCTTGTGATTCTTGGTTGTTTTGGAGTGATCTTGTGGATCTGTTGTTGCTGGGGATATAAGGATGATGTATGTCCTTTTTAGATGTTAAATGATGCTTAAGGATGTTTAGTTTTGATGGATCTTGGCTGGGCAATGTGGAGGAGTTGTTTGGATGCATTTTCGGTTGTGTTTGGTAGCCGAAAATGGAGTGTGGATGAGAGCAGCGGGTTTAGGTGCTTTCATTGAAGCTATTAATGCATGATGATGCATTAATCCTCTGCTTTGATGTGTTTAAAATAGGGGAGTCATCTTTGGATCCAAGTGGTGGTGATCCGGAAGCTTGATTGGTGTTTCGGCAAGAGGCGAAACAGAATCGGTGAGTGGATTTTGGTTTTCGGCTTTGAAACCAGTGTTTTGAAGGTTTGGGAGCTTAGTTTAAGTCTAAGCAACTTAGCTAAGCTCAAGAGTAAGTTTTCGTGAAAACTCTCTTGGTGATGGCCATGGTTTGGTTGTATGCAATGTGGTTTGTTTGCATGTCTTTAAATCTGTTTTGAAAGCATGTCTAGCATGATTATTTGCTGAGATTATAAGCCATGTGTTGAAGGAAGCTCAAGGTAAGAGTTCCTTGTTTTTGAACATTGTTTTAATGTGGTTTGATGCTTAAAGATGCATGATGTTTATGGCTTTGTAAAATGCTTTAAAACAGTGAGATTTGATGATATTGATGCATATTGGCAAGTGATGGTTAAGGTCACAAAGGTAGTTAAAAGTCCTTGTGTGAGCCTTGTTTATTTAAGAACATCAAGGTGTTTAAAAGTCCTTGGATGGTTATTGGTTAAGATCATCAAGGTGGTTAAAATTCCTTGGATGAGTCTTGTATATTTTAAGAGCAACATGGTGTTTAAAAGTCCATAGTTGGCTCTTGGTTAAGGTTATAAAGGTGGTTAAAATTCCTTGTGTAAGCCTTGTTACTTAAGAACATCAAGGTGTTTAAAAGTCCTTGGATGATTCTTGTTAAGGACACAAAGGTGTTTAAAAGTCCTTGTGTGGTCCTTGCCATGGTGTTTAAAAGTCCATGGGCCATGGTGTTTAAAAGTCCATGGGGTTAAGGACACAATGGTGTTTAAAAGTCCATGTGTGGTCCTTGGTTGTTGTAAGATCACAATGGTGTTTAAAAGTCCATGTGTGAATCTTATGTGAAATGTATCACTTGTTGCCAATATGACATGTAATGAAATGGAAGCATGTATTGCTTGTTTTAAAGGTTTAAGAGCATGTGTAATGTTGCTTGAAGATTGATTTATAAATGTGTTTTATAAATGCATTATTGAATGGTTTTAAATGAGCATTCCTCACTAAGATTTTGCTTACGCTCTCTCTCTTTTCTTAAACCAATAATGTAGAGCATTAAAGTGCATTGAGGGCAGCAAGGAGGGCAAGCAACCAAGTGGAAACTAAGCTCAAGTATGGGAAGGTTTCCTAAACTAGCTTATGTCTAAGTCAAAATTATGTTGATGCCCACTGCAGATAATACCAGTCGCGGTGTGAATCGTGCAATGACAATAATGTTTGGTTCATTCTCTTTTATCCGCCTTAAACCCAAACCTATGTCTAGGCTAGATTGATCAACACTTGATTAAGGTGAAGACCGTACTTACTCCTTTCGTGAGTTTGACTCTCTCGATACCGAACAAATGGATAGTAATCAACTAATCTTTCACCTTAATTGAAAACTAAGAAGAACATGGAATAAGCAAGCCTTGAAGCTTTATTGCAAAAACAAACTTAAAATCCTAAACAACTGTTCTCACGCTAATTACAACATGGCCCAAACTCAAAGAGAATTTTAGAATATAATGGCGGCAAGAAAACCTAAACTATGCCTAAGGGAAAATGTTGAGTGTGTAAAAGTTCTATTATTTACACCCTTTTTAACCCATATTTCTGCTGCATTCGAGCATCATTTCATTGCATTTAGGTTAGTTTACAGCAAAACATCACAAATATATAAAAGGCACAGATTCTACTAAAAATGGCTGTTTTTGGCAGGTTGCCGCCGTCGTAGACGGTGAAGGCAGACGCTGGGCAGAGAAGCAGAAGAGCTGAACTAGACATGCAGACAAAGAGGATGATGCTGCCATGGTTATGTCGTGACAGCAGAGGACGACAACAAGTTAGTAGAGAAAAAACAAAGTGGACCTCGATAGATAGAAAAAATTCTGCTCGTCTGTCGTGTGAAAACCTTATATTTTTCCAAGCCCCGGATCAAAAGATATGCCAAGCCTAAAGCTCAAGGAGAGAAAATCCCAAGAAACGAGGAGGACGGCTGGAAAGTAGATTCCTTGAAGATTTAGTCTTTATTAGAATCATACTTTTAATTAAAGTTGTAATCCTTGTTAACTTAAATAACTTGAGCCCAAAGCTTATATAAGGGCATGTATTTTAACCTAGGGTAGATCTCATAGCCGAATACCCCATAACCGATAACCAAAAACCCCTAGCCGTTTACCCGCCGCCGACATGTTCTAAATTCCCCCTAGGGCCACGGGTTGATTTGTAAAGTAGTTGCAAGGGTTGTTTTGTTTTAGGAATTTTCAGTTCAATAAAATAAACTTCAAGTTCTCTTATTTTGGTTATTAATATCTTGCAAGAGGATCGAGAGAGCATTGTGAGGTTATCTATTTACTTAGCATCGGGAGAGTTAAGTATACGAAAGAAATAAGAGCAAGTTCTCTAGTTTATAGTTGAACTATCTCTCGCCTAGGGATAGGGCGAGGTTAAGTGGCTAAACAGGAATTCATACACATCGGTGTTCATCCTTTGATTCACGCCGGGAGGTATCATCAAGACGTGATCATCGACAGACTTGGACCTAGGGATAGGCCAAGGCAGATCTGGGATTCTTGCCAAACTTGAAAGTACTGAGTTGAGTGTTTGCTGCCGCGACAATCAACGGACTGCTGTCGCGACAGGTGCTGTCCGCGACGGGCGCGACGACAGAACTGGATTTCCTAAAATCTGCAATACCTGCACTAGTGAGCAATTCAATACCAGCCCATTCTCTCTATCTTGATATCTTTATTCTTTTATTTACGTTTACTTTATTATTTTCGTGACAAATATCTTAATCTATTCTTTTTCCCTTGTGCAGATAGCGAAAGGAAAGGGTTAGCCCAGTCCCTGTGGAGACGATATTCGATACTCTAGTATCACTTTATTACTTGCGACGTGTACACTTGCACTCAATTGCGATAGACACTTTTACACACAACAAGTTTTTGGCGCCGCTGCCGGGGATTGGCAACATAACTCTACCTTTCTTTTATTGCACGTTTCGTTTTTTTTCTGTTTTTCTTTGGTGTTTTCAACTCTTGCTTTTCACAAGGTTTCTTGTTTATGCGCAGATCGAATCGAGGTAAAGATCCTGAATATCAATTAGATCCGGAAATCGAACGTTCATTCAATCTCAAGAAACAACTTCGTCACCTTCTAGCCAGGAACGAGTACCTTGAGGTACAGCTAGAGAAGATGGCCCACGTTGAAAACGACCCGCCTGTCGGTGATATTATACCGCCTGTCGGCAACCCTGCCGCCGGCCGACGGTCCTGTCGTGACTACATGTTGAACGATCATGTAGAGTTGGAGACCACGCTGCCGGACATAGATGTTGACAACTTCGAGCTAAAACCTGTCATGTTTAGTATGATCAACAATGTCGGGCAATTTAGTGGTGCTGTTACAAAGGATGCTAGGGAGCATCTAAAAACGTTCCAGGAGATTTGTGGTTCGTTTAGACTGCCAGGAGTTAATCCGGAGATACTGAGGCTTCGGTTATTTCCCCATTCATTGAGGGACAGAGCTAAAACTTGGTGGAATAAACTTACGCCGGGTTCAATTAGAACTTGGGCATATTTATCTCGTGAATTCTTATCTCGTTTTAATCATTCGCATTTATCTGAGCGATTACGTAATGAAATTGCTACTTTTCAACAAGAAGATGACGAGCCGATGCACGAGGACTGGGACAGATTTACTACTCTTCTACGGAACTGCCCAATGCATGGATTCCCCGTCTGGAATCAGGTAACAAAGTTTTATAATGCTGCCAACTTACAAACTCGTATTCGAATTGATTCAGCAGCAAACAGACTATTATTTGATAAAGACCCGGACGAGGCAATGCAAGTATTGAAAAATCTGGCCAAGAATGAGGAGCAGTTTCCGACAGCAAGAAGAGGGGGTAAACGGGTACTAGCTGTCAAGGATTATGAGGCCGACAGCACAATGAAATCACAGGTAGCATTCCTTACTAAAGAAATGAATAGGTTATTGAATGATGATGGACAACATGGATTTGCCGTTGAGGAGGTATGTGAAATCTGTGAGGGAAATCATGGTTCGGATGAATGCCCAATACAGTTAGAAGAGGGAAAATATGTTGGAAACTACAAGCCAAATTACAATTCCAACAATTATAATCCCAATTGGAGGAAGGATCTCAAGTTTTCTTAGAGTAATAATGCCCTGAATCCACAAGCACACAATCAGAATCATGGAGGACCTAGATTGCTGCCGCGACGATCAACGGACTGTTGCCGCGATAGGTGCTGCCGCGACGGGCGCAACGACAGAACTGGAGTTCCTAAACTCTACAATACCTGCACTACTGAGCAATTCAATACCAGCCCATTCTCTCTATCTTGATTTCTCTACTTTTATTTTCCAGTATTCTTTATTATTTTCATGGCAACTCTCAAATATTTCCTTTACTTTTGTGCAGTGAATTAAGGTGAAGCTATTAGCCCAATCCCTGTGGAGACGATATCTGATACTTCGTATCACTTTACTACTTGCGTCGTGTATACTTGCACTACCATTGCGATAGACTATTTTACACGCAACAGAAAACCTATGTTTTTTTGAAGTAAAAGTACAATGGGTATATATAGGCATTTAGCTAGGTCTAGTCCTTCTTGAAGTAGAAGTCTTCAAAGTAGCTTTTGTATTAAATGCCAACTTAAATTCAGACTTTTTTGAGTTGAATGTGGACTTTTTCACGTTGCCTGCTCTGCATGTAATCTTGCATTCCTCCTTCGGCGGCTCTGCCCGTTGCTACAGTCATCGGAAAATTGAGTGGACAATATCGTCAAGATCAGAATTTTCTGCTCTACAGATTGCACTCCAGTTCTCCAGTTCCTCAGTTTGCAGGTATGGCAACGGCAGCTACTCGGTAGCTGTTGTCTCCGTCTAGAATTGCATCAGTACAACCCCTTGGTCTGCTACCTCACCATCATGTCCTTGGCTCCTCTCTCATTCTATCAGCCTCTAGCACTTGAAAATAAAACTAAACTAAAATAGTACCTTTTACTTACCAAATAACAGATAAACTATAAAAAGCATGGCAAAGTAAAGAATACTGTAAAATGCAATGTATGATCCTAATTATGCCTAAAAGGTACTCAAAATAGAAATAATAGGATATTGAATGTGCATGAAATATAGAACTTATGGACACTTTACACACCTCCAAACTCGAACTATTACTTGTCCTCAAGCAATGCAACCTAAACATACTTGCCCTTTAAACTAATCAGAAAGAAAAAATTATGTTTTAAACTTGATTTAACACCTCAAGGTCGTGGCATCTGTCATTAGATTAGTGAGAGGGGAATAACATGAATTACCTCAGAATTAAACTATAATATGCTAGTGAAGTGTGTGCAGAACTGTGTACAGGTTGAATCTGATGGATATTCTAATTAAACAGAGATGTTGTCAAGATAAACAAGGTTGCTGCCGAGACAACATAATTAAGCACAATTAAATAATCATGGCAATAAGGGCTTCATCTCATCACAACCACTCTTCTAGGTTTGAAATTAAGATAGGAGCAAACTACAAAACCCCAAACCCATGGAGTAGAGTCATCCCGTAAAGACTTTAATTTACTCATGCTAATTTGTCCGCCACTTCAAGATTTTCAGATTCATGGACTTTGATAACATCGGAGTGTCCTTTCACATGATTCTTCCTAGAGCCTATTTTGGGCAACTCTAGGGATAGACAACATAAAAAATTTCTTTTTCCTGCCTTGGCAATGCTTTTGATTTTCCTGTTTGTTTCCTGTCACAACAACTTCCTGCAACCATGTTAGAATTTTACAAATAATTCAACAGGTAATGTTTTTCATAAACTCAAACAAATTCAGTAAGTAACAGTAGTATTTTTAATTTTTGGAAACTATAGAAAAATCCTAAGTTTACTTCATGCTTTTCCCCAAAATTAAGTTCATTTTAACTTGGTGCGAAAATTTAAATCGGCTATCCTATCATAGGCACAAGTTTTTTTTTAAAAAAATCTTTTCAATTAATTTTCTAAGGCAAGTACATAATGCAACCTAATATGCACTAATTATGCCTAAACAAAAATAATGAGTGCTAAGCCCCCAAACTCGAGACGGGCATTGCCCTCAATGCACAAAATAAAAAAATAGAAATAAATAAAACAAAAATATAAATACAATTGATAAAATAAAAAAGAAGAAAAGAGAAGAAAAAAATAAAACACTAGAAGTTGGAAGATGGTTGAGAGGATGCTTGGGTTTTGGTGGCAGAGGAGGATTGAATGACAAGGTGGCGGTCGACAGATGCCCGGGTGGCAAACTTGGCTGGTGAGACCTTTGTTGTCCGCGGCAGCTGGACTCTCTTAGGAGTAGGGCGAGGCTCTTCATGTGGTTCTTCTAGAGGGGCTTTACTCTCCTTAGATTCTATCTCCTTGTCCATTGGCTTGACGACTATGATGTGAGGCTTCCTCTTCCTTGTTCCTTCCATTGTTGGTGCTGCCGGAGGGTTCATCGCCATTGGGGCTGATGCTGTTGTTGTTGTTGGCAAATGCTCTACCTCATTGGAGGAGGAGGTGTTAGCCACGTTGTCGCTGTGCAGACGGGGGAATGATGTTGTTGATACCACTCTAGGGAGTCTGCCACCATGTTGGAAGCGGAGGTGGCAGAGTATAATGGGTAGTGCATCGGAGACAGCATCTTGCGGCGGAAGGCGACATGGCGGACAGCTGCGACTAATGGTGTTCCTTGTCCTAGGGTAGTTGTAGTGGCTAGATTGGCGGGGTAGGGTGGCAGGGTGGGAGCGTCTTCTGAGAACTTATGGAGGAGATAGGCCACAAAAGCCTCTTGGACCTCCCGCACATACTTCATGAAGGTTAACTACTGCTGCTCGATCTCTTTGTTGCTTTCAATGAGGGTGCGCAGCAGAGTGAGGACTTCATTGGTCAGGGCAACTTCTATACTGCCGGGGGTGGCTGGTGTGGCTGGTTGGGTTGCAGAGGGCTGGCTGGGGGTGATGGGCTCTGTCTCCTAGTCCTGCATCATCTGTATGCGGACTTTCCTGGTCCACCCCTCCTTGCAGTTGTCATCTCATCTTCGGGCTCGGTTGGGATGTTGAAGTTGGCACAAAGGCCGATGATGAGAGACGGGAAGTACAGCCTGCCCTTTGTCTCGTGGAAGCAGTTGTGGATCTCCTTGCATATGATCTCCCCAACGTTGATGGGTCGGTTCATCATGATGCTGTGGATGAGTGCGAGGCATGGCCGGTCTATGGTAGAGTTGTGGGAGATGGGCAGCAGATGACGTTTGATGAAGATATTCCACAACATGGCCTCGGGTAGTAGTCAGTGGCTTTGGATAGAGCCGCCATGCTTTCCTACCAACCATGGCGTGTTGGGCTCGCAGAGCTTGGCCTTGATTCTGTCGTAGTCAGCAGCCGTCAGTGACTGCCTCTATTCCTTGTGGAGGTTGTCTTCCATCTCTAAGCCGTAGAAGCTGTTGATCATGACGGCGTTCAGTTTATAGGCTCCTCTCGGACGTAGACGAACGACAGCTCTAGGCAGGGGTGATGGGCATAAAACTCTCTGACCAAGGTGATGTTGGCCATTTCCGGCTGTCGTTCGAATATTTTCCATCCCTTGCTGTGGATGGTCTCGAACAACGCGGGCTCGAAGCCAAGGTCCCCTGTTTGCTTCGTGTAGTGGAATCCTTGCTCCTCCCAAATTGCTTGCTTGGCAAACTGATTTTTATATCTCCTTTCATCTGCCTTGGAGCAAAAATGTTGGAAGGTGGGTTTGGGTGCTGATGTTGCAGCCATGTGTGAGACGGTTGGAATGTAACTGAGACTTAAAAGAAAATATTGTGAGAAAAGAGAGCAATGGATTCAAGAAAAATATAGCAAGGGGGTGAAAGTAAAGTAAATGAATAGGGTGAGTAAGGTTTAAATAGAGGTTGCCAAGATATGCTGGGGCGACATTAAATGTCCAACAGTCAAGTTGTCTCGCGCACGTTACGGGGTTTCTGCCTGTTATTTCTGTAGCCGTTAGCAGGAAACTAGCCGTTATGCGCTATCTACGCTGGGCCGCCATCGGCTGTCTTAGCGGGACGGTGGGCGGGCTCCTTGCTGGGCTTCTTCTTGATCCGACTCTTTTATTTCTAAAGCCTGATATAAAAATAAAGATAATTAAATAAATTCTGAAAATAAAAAAATGTGAAAAAATAAATTTAACTATGTAAAAATCTAATCCTAACAGAAAATAAATTGCAATGAATTAAACTCTATTCCTAAAACATAAAAATAAAGAAATTAAAAATAAAAATAATTAAGTTATGTTAGGAGTGCATTTGGGTGCATCTCCTAGACATAACCACTTCCTGAGGTAATTTGTCTTGTTTTTCCCTCTTGGGAGTCCTCTTGTTATTTTGGGTGGTGTGCTGTTGGGTCATTCAGCCTGCCATTGGGTCTGCCGTGACAGTTGATGTCTTGGCCTGTGTCTGTGCTGATTTTAGAGACATGTGCGTCTGGGCATCCTTCCTTTTCCTTTGATGAGGGTTGTAACACATTTAACTTGATGCTCTGATTGTCTACCCTCATGATCAACTCCCCATGCTCCACATCTATTAACGTTCTGCCCGTGGCCAAGAATGGTCGCCCAAGGAAGATAGGGGTATATTCATCAGCCTCACAGTCTAAGATGAGAAAGTCTGCTAAAAAAATAAGGATGCCTACTCGAACTAGGATGTCTTCAATCTTTCCCTCCGGTTGTACAAACGAATGGTCTGCAAGTTTCAGCATAATGGAGGTGGGTTTGGCTTGCCCAATTCCTAGTTTGTCGAAGACTGCCTTAGGCATTAAGTTGATGCTGGCCCAAAGTCGCACAGGGCTTTTGTTTCGTGCTTGCAGCCTATTTTGTATGGTATAACGAAGGTGCCTGGATATGTTTGCTTGAGCGGTAACTTGTTGTGTAGCATAGGCATGCACTCCTCTATTATAGCAACTGTTTCAAACTCCCCAATTCTCTTCCAATTGGAAACCATGTCTCTTAGGTATTTTGCATAGTTGGGCAAGTTCTAAATGGCTTCTATTAAAGGGATATTTATGTGCACCTGTTTTAGAATATCCAAGAATTTCCTAAACTAGTGCTCTTGCTTCTGTTGCTTAAGCCTCTTGGGGAATGGTGCTGGCAGGCGGATGTCCTCTATACAGTCCTTGCATGGGAACTTTATATATGGAGGATCATCAGCCTCAGGGCTGCTGTCAGGCTCATCTGTCGGGGCAGCTGGTGTTGATGCTGCAGTGTTAGGTAGTTTTGTCTGTGTTGGATGTTCCTTTGCTGCCTTTTCCATTCTGGGCTCATCCAACTGTTTCCCACTTTTGGTTGATATGGATTTGCACTGCTCATATGTGGGTTTAGCTGCTGCCTCTGTACTACTAGATGGTGCACCCATTATCTTACTGCTATAGATCGCAGTGAATTGCCCAAATTGGGTCTCTAGGTTCTTTATCGCAGCTTCCTAGTTGTTCATCCTTATCTCTCTCCTGTCCATAAACGACTCAGTTTTATCAATGAATTTATTTGTATGAACAATAAAATCATTAGTACGAGATATAAAAGTATGTAAGGTAGATTATAATGAATTAATGTTCATATTCTGTTGTTGTTGAGGCAATTGTCATGACAGGTTCTGCTGGTAGCCTCCCTGTTGCTGTCGTGGATTGGCAGCAGTTTTATGATTGCTCTAGGAGAAGTTTGGATGATTCTTCCATCCAGGGTTGTATGTGTTTGTGGCGGGTCTATTGTTCCTCTCGTACCCTCCCATGAAATTGGCATATGCAGTACATTTAGAGGAATCATGATTGCCCTCACACTCATCACAGAATGGTTCTACAACCTTGGCCTCATAGTCTTTTCTAGTGGGTTTCACCATGTTCATAACCAGCTCTGTTAGTTTGTCAAGGCGGGCATTGATAGATTCTGAGGTTTCTACTTCGTTCACAGTAGCTGGCTGCCTAATGCCTCCTTGACGGACTATTGGGTACTTATAGACGTTTTTGGCGGCTTGGTTCAGGATCCGTAGTGCCTCCTCTGGTGGTCTGTCAAGGATGATCCCGTTTGCAGAGGCGTCGATAATTATTCGGGTTGGGTAGTTCACCCCATTATAGAACATTGACACATGTGTCCAAGCTGGAAAACCATGAAGCGGGCAGTTATTAAGCATCTGTTGATACCGCTCCCATGCTTCATACATTGGCTTATCATCCCCTTGTCGGAAGGCTGTGATCTCATTTCTCAATTTGTTTGTGACATTAGATGGGCTGAAACGATCCAAAAAAAATCCTTGCACAGCTTTGTCCATGTGTTGAACGATCATGCTGGCTAGTTGTTCAACCACTGTTTTGCCCTATCCCTCAGTGAATAGGAGAATAACCTCAACCTTAGCACATCTTGGTGGACTCCGTCTATTTTGAAAGCTCTGCATATGTCCAAGAATCCTCTTAAGTTCTACCGAGTATCTTCTGTGGTAGTCCCTCCAAATTGCCCTAAAGTGTTGATCATGTGAAACATCATGGGCTTCCGCTCAAAGTGATCCGCCTCAATTTCAGGTTCTATCACTGTAGGATTGAACCCTCTGAAGTCATGCTCCAAATAATCCTTGGTGGTTCGAATGTACTGTGGCTGCCTGAGCAAAATAGGGGGCGGCTGCCTAGGTGGAATTTGTTGTTGTTCTCTGGGCGGCGAGTCTTGCTGCCCATCCCTGCCGTTCTGAGTATTGTTGGCAGGGTTTTCGTTTATTTCTTCCATGATTTCCTCATATTTTCTCTCTTCTTTACCTTTCCCTAGGATTGTTTTGATCTCCTTTTTTAGTTCTCTTGCTCTTCGTTCGATATCGTCAAAGTAAACTATTTCACCTTTTGGGTTTGCCCTGTTCATGCACTAGCAAAGGAAACTGTACATTTTTTTCTTTTTTTTTTCAGAATAAAGATAAAAACTAAGAATTAAATGCAAATAAAATAAAGCTTCAGAAATTAAAAACGAATTTTGATGTTACCAATCCCCGGCAACGGCGCCAAAAACTTGTAGAGCGTTTTAGTGTTCTCTAAATATGATCGCAAGTGCACACTCTTGTCAAGTAATAATATAAAAGATATCGTCTCCCGTAGGGATTGGACACTTTGACTTGAATCATAACTCCTGCACAAGGGAAAATTAAATGCACAAATGAGTTGAATTGTTTAAGAAGAAAAGAAAATAAAACACAAGTAAATATAAGAGAAGAGTTCATATTGATAGAATGGGTCGGGTTATGCTGTTGCTTAATGTGAAACTGCGTTGAATAGGATAAGTTGCTTTGCGCTGCCAGACTTCGTTGCCTCGGCGGGGGATGATAGGTAGGCTACTGTGAGGCTCTCGCTGCCCCGACAGTGGAATGGAAGTGTGTCTCAGTGGCAAACTCGGCAGAACTACAAGGTTCGAAAGAACGCTTCAAAAGTGATCCCGCTTATGTCTAAGTCAAAATGTTGTTGATGCCTACTATAGATAATACGAGTAGCGACGTGAATCGTGAAAAAACAACAATGTTTGGTTCGTTCTCTTTTAGCCGCCTTAAACCCTAACCTATGTCTAGGCTAGATTGATCAACACTTGATTAAGGTGATGATCGTACTTACTCCTTTCGTGAGTTTGACTCTCTCGATACCGAACAAATGGATTGTAATAAACTAATCTTTCGCCTTAATTGAAAAAATATGAAGAACATGGAATAAGCAAACCTTGAAGTTTTATTGCAAAAACAAACTTAAAAACCTAAACAACCGTTCTCACGCTAATTACTACATAACCCAAACCCAAAGAGAATTTTAGAACATAATGGCGGTATGAAAACCTAAACTATGCCTAAGGGAAAACCTAAGTTGTTTTGAAGTAAAAGTACAATGGCTATATATAGGCATTAACTAGGTCTAGTCCTTCTTGAAGTAGAAGTCTTCAAAGTAGCTTTTGCATTAAATGCAACTTTAAATTCTGACTTCTTTGAGTTGAATGTGGACTTCTTCATGTTGCCTTGCTCCGCAAGTAATCTCGCATTCCTCCTTCGGCGACTCTGCCCGCTGCTAAAGTCATCGAAAATTGAGTGGACATCATCGTCAAGATCAGGATTTTCTGCTTTACAGATCGCACTGTAATTCTCCAATTCCTCAGTTTGTTGTCTTGGGCGGCAGGTATGGCGGCGACAGCTACTCGGCAGCTGTTGTCTTTGTCTGGAACTGCATCAGTACAACCCCTTGGTCTGCTGCCTCAGCTTCATGTCCTTGGCTCCTCTCTTCTTATATCAACCTTCAGCACCTGAAACCAAAACTAAACTAAAACAATACCTTTTCCTCACCAAATAACATATAATCTATAAAAGGCATGGCAAAGTAAAGAATACTGTAAAATGCAATGCATGATCCTAATTATGCCTAAAAGTTATTCAAAAAAAGAAATAATAGGAGATGCAATGTGCATGAAATATAGAACTTATGGACACTTTACAACTTTCCCTAGGGCTTCTCTGACTTCTTTCTTAAGTTCTCTTGATCTTCGTTCGATGTCGTCAAAGAAAACGATTTCACCCTTTGGATTTGCATAGGAAACTGTAAAATTCTTTTTTTCGAATAAAAAATAAAAATTAAATGCAAATTAAAATAAAAATGCAGAAATATGAAAAACGAATTAACTGTTGTCAATCCCTGGCAACGATGCCAAAAACTTGTAGAGCGTTTAGGTGTTCTCTAAATATGAGCGCAAGTGCACACTCTCGTCAAGTTATAGTATAAAAGATATCGTCTCCCACAGGGATTGGACATCTTATTCGAATTGTAATTCCTGCACGAAGAAAATTAAATGCACAAGTAAGTTTAGTTTATGACAGAATTAAAAGTAAATAAAACACAAGTAATTGAAGAAAAGATCAAAGTGATAGGATGGGTCAAATTATGTTGCTCCCTAGTGTGAAACTGCGTTGAATAGGTTAAGATGCTTTGCACTGCCAGACTTTGCTGCCTCGACGGAGGATGGCAGATTGGCTGCTTTGATGCTTTCGCTGCCTCGGCAGTGGAACTGACAATTGGCTCGGCGGCAAACTCGGCAGACCTTCAAGGCTCGGCATAACGCTTCGATATTGATCTCGCTTATGTATAAATCAGAATATTGTTGTTGCCCACTACAAATGATACCCGTCACGACGTGAATCTTGCAAAGACAACAACCTTGGTTCGTCCTCTTTTAGCCGCTTTAAACTCGTGCCTATGTCTAGGCCGAACTGATCAACACCTAATTAGGATGAGGATCGTACTTATCCCTTTCGTGAGTTCGACTCTCTTGATACCGAACAAATAGATAATTGACAACTAATCTTTCAAACTTAATTGAAGACTATGAAGAGCATGGAATAAGCAAACCTTGAAGTTTTATTGCAAAAACAAACTTAATTCCTAAACAACCGTTCTCACACTAGTTTACAACATAACCCAAACCCAAAAGAAAATTTAGAACATAATTGGCGGTAAGAAAACCTAAACTATGTCTAAGGGAAAACCTAAGTTGTCTACGACTACAAAATATGTCAAGTATATATAGGCATTAGCTAGGTCAAGTCCTCCTTGGAGTAGAAGTCTTCAAAGTAGCTTTTGCATTAAATGCAACCTTTAATTATGACTTCTTTGAGTTGAATGTGGACTTCTTCTCATTGCCTTGCACTGCAAGTTATCTTGATTTCCTTCTTCAGCGGCTCTATCCACTGCTCCAAGCATCAAAAAATTGAGTGGATGACATCGTTGGAATCATGATTTTTTACTCTACAGGTTGCACTCCAATTCTCCAATTCCTCAGCTTGCTGCCCTGGGCGGCAGGTATGGCGGCGACAGCTACTCGGCAGCAGCTATCTCTATCTGGAACTGCATTAGTACAACTCCCTGGTCCGTTGCCTCTGTATCCTCTCCTCTAATATGTCCTACTCCTAGCAACTTCTAGCCCTGAAATGCAAACTAAACTAAAATAGCGTCTTTTCCTTACCAAATAAAAGATAATCGATAAAATCATGGCAAAGTAAAGAATATTGTAAATATGCAATGCATGAACCTAATTATGCCTAAAATGTACTTAAGAACATCAATAATATGAGATGGAATGTATATAAAATATAGGACTAATGAGCACTTTACATCAAATTTCATTACCCACTACCTGGGCAAGCATTGTCACGAGATTGATGGAAGGGGAAGAAAAGGTGCAGAACCATCACTCGACGATCCAGACCAGGCCATCCTTTGACGATAAGCATTACAAAGGAACGTTGAACCAAGAGAACGAGCCCTATCGAGCAGAAGAGACTGACATACCATTGCCGAGGAAAAGACCAAGCCATTGTCGAGGTAATGCCCAAACAAGTACCAACAAGGGAGAAAATATGCAAAGTGGTATGTGACTTGAAGAGCATAAAATGCCAAATTTTTCGAGATATTTTGCATGAAGATCAGAGTAGAGGAAGGCCATGAAAAAGCCAAAGGAAGGTCAAAGATAGAAAACCGATAAGGATGAATAAATTAATGAATTAAAAGAGATTCATCACTTTTATGAAGTTATATTCAACTCCAACTAATCCTACTACTCCAAGAAGGACTCGGCTAGGCCATGCCCTATAAAGCCAAAACCCATCCGCCACCATCAAGGCATTTATAGATCGATAGACTTAGGGGTTTAGTAGAGTGCTTATTATCACCATCATGTTCTAATTCTTTCTTAGGTTAGGATTATTTTGTTTAGTAGTTGTGAGAAGACGATTGTAATTTGTTTAGGTTTTTGTTAATGCAATTTAAGTTCAAGGTTTGCTTATTCTTGATATTTACTTTTTCTTGCAATTGAATCAGGAGACGATATTGCTATTGCATCTATTTGTCTAATATCGAGATAGTTAGACTCACAAAACGAAGAAGCATGGTCTTTATCCTAATCGGTGAAGACTAATTCAACTTAGGGATACGTATGAATTTCAAAGGCTAAGAGAAACGTAAAGATTGGTTGGTGTTCACCCTTGGTTCACACTGGGAGGTATTGACAAGGACTGCACATCAATAGAGTTTTAACTTAGGGATAAGAAGGAAGCATTGAAGAACGCTTTGCCGAACCTTGAAGGTTGTCGCTCAATTGCCCAGGCAGTAGCTGTGTTCCTTGCTGCGACAGTAGCTTTGCCCATTGCTGAGGCAATTCTCTTGCCCATTGCCGAGGCAATCAAGTTGACGATTGCATTCAAAACCGAGACAAATTCATTCAACTTCTACACTACGACACAACATAATCCAGCCTGCTCTATCATTATATCTACCCAATCTCTTAGTTTACTTGCTATCTTTATTTTAGTTGTTATCTCAACCAAAACATTACTTGTGTTTTTAATTTTCTACAGTGCGAGACGATAACTTCTAGAAGTAGCACCGATCCCTGTGGAGACGATATCTTTTATATTATAACTTGGCAACGTGTATACGTGCACTAAAATTGCGATACCTAATACGCACAACAATAACCTCAATGCTAGCGGAGACAATGTCATCGGTTGCCAAGATATATCACCAGCAGAAGATAATTCTTCAAAAATTAGACGAGGCTGGAGAGTAGAGGAGGAAGCTCTGGCGATATAAGCGCGCCAAAGACGTTGCCATCAAAGAGACCTTGGTGAGCCTTTCTCCAGGAGTCATGTCAGCCTTCCTTTCCTTCCAGAGGAGATCTTTGCCGATGACAACGCAATTCCAGCTAGCCCGGTGCCCAGTCTAGTACTATCCACTGCCACAAAACCTATTTCCCTTGCCAAAGATGAAATTGCCAAGTCTGCTACACCGCAAGAATCTGATGATGAAAGTAAGAAGAAACCTACTGCCTCTACCGAGTCTGCTGCTACACCAACTTCACCTGAGCCGGTGAAGGTTGTTAAAGACACCCCTGCCTCCACTGCCGCCCAAGGGTAGAGTAGAAAAAGGAGGATGGCTCATGACCGTGGAAGCTTATCCCAAAGAAAGACCCGAGCCAAGTTAGTAGCTGAAGCCCGTGCCGCCCAAGGAGGAGTCTCTTCTGAAGGGGAGTCTTTTTCTTCCTAACTCTTTGCATTTCATTGGCATTAACATGACATGCATTTTTATTTTTCTGTTTTTGTTGTATATATGCGTTGTTTCATGCATTGAGGACAATGCACATCTTGGGTTTGGGGTGTACATTTTCTCGCATTACGTCATACATTCCATGTTTAAATTTTTGTTGCCATGCCATGCAATTCATATAGTTTAGTTGCATATTGAACCTTTAAAAAATAAAAGTGAAAAAGAAAATTTTGTCTTGATCGATTTTTGAAGCATGTTAACATTTGTTAGGTAAGTTTAATTTGACCAAGGTTTCTGTCCGATGAGGAAATTTAAAATCTTTAGATGCCTATGCCACTTGGATAGTATGCCAAGATTGCTTGGCAATCGATCTCTAGTTTAGGAAATTGAATTTACACTTAACACGTGATATTTATCTAGTTCCCTAGAAAACTTAGACTATTTGAAACTATGATCATATTCTAATAAAAAAAAGAGAACACCAAGGCAAAAAAGGATAGTGCACCAATGTGTGCCAAATGCTGAAAAACTTTAGAACATTCCTCTGCCGAGGAAAAATTATTAACTTGGGGCTTCGTGGTTTGCTCCCTCTTAGTTCTCAAGCCAACATGACTTAAGGTATGAGTGTAATAGTTTAGTAAGTGATGTAATCTGGACTAACGTGGGTATTCGTGGTATGCCCCCTCTTATATCTCACGCCAAACAATGCATGACGCTACCTTAATCTAATGCCAGCAATAACTAAGATAAAATAAAATAATCTGAGTTTAGGAAGTAAAATTGGCTAAGGGAGTGAAAGGATTTGATGCATATTGCACGCACATCATGCACTCTTCATGACCTTAGACTAGATTTATATTGTTGCTCTTGAATTACTATCTGTTTGGCATTACTGCACTGAGATAACTGAGGACAGACCTATGCCAAATTTTACTTGCCAGCATCGATTGACATGCCAACCAAAACTTTGCCGAGGTATCATTTTCATTGTTTTAGTTTTATTTTTCATTACTTGCGGACAAGCAATGAGCTAGGTGTGGGGGAGTGTTGACGCTCCAAAAGTACTAATTTTTATGCTTATTTCACTTGCTCTTCCTTTTCTTTTAAGTACATTTAGTTGCATTTAGGTCGCAAACTCATGCGTTGCATAAAGAGTAAGGATGCAGTGTTATGCAAGTGTGAAGGGTTGTTTTTGGCACCTTTTTGCAGGTTGGCATAGCTGATGGCACAACAGCTGGTAGATCAGGAGAAGATTAGCCCAGGAAGGAGACAAAATAAACGAGGATGTCGAGTAGCCGTTGGCACAGAAGGACCTTTAATGCCAAGAACCGGTTAGCAGAGAAGAGCATTCAATGCTAGGCCAAGAAGATTTTGACCCCAGAAAATTAGGACCAGATTAGGCTACGAGAAAATAAGGATTGGATCAATCTCCAAAAAAATAGCAGACAAGTGGTGCCAAGTGTGGTTGGCAGTACCATGACGAGCTGCGATGCCAGAAGAGAAATGGCACGATGACATCAGCCCTAATCTGATAAGCCTTAGGATCCAAACGCTGGATAAGATGATCATCTCCCTTATCCATGCACGTTCAAATTAAAATCCAAGCTAATCCTAGGCTATCCATGGAGTTCTATCTAAACCCGATCAAAGCAAAATTGAAGCAAGCGAACAAGGAAGGAGATTGATCAAAGATAAGGTTCAACATTAGACCAAGAGCTTGGTTGTGAAGAGCTGCACCGAGAGATCCTCTTATAGCTCATCCTTTTTGTTAATATTTTATTTTTACTTATTTATAATGATGATGGATGTTAAAAATGATAATGGTTTATTGGTTGAAGCCAACAATTATTCATCCACGCCGAGAGTCTACAAGTACCAATACCCAAGGTATTGTACTGGTACGTGAGGTCCTGTATCGGTACCTACTGGGCAATTTGCCCGAAATTGTGAAATTCAGTTCAAAGGGCTGGTAATTCAAGGATGGTGGTCCAATGGGCTTCTAATATGGTAAAATGAATTGTAAAACTGAGAAACTGTGATTTAACCTTCATGTATGAGCATAATATGTAATAACTTGGAAAGCTTTGGGTGACTTGTTAATGATAGAAACCATAGAGTGGTGGTATTGATTATGATATTGTGTGTTGTAAGGTGTGTAAAAGTACTATAATTTCACCCTTTTTCTATGACAATTATTGCTAAATCTACACCTATTTGAATCACATTGTAGCCCTTCATGCATCAATCACATTGATCTCATCTTTATCATGTTTGATCTTTATGTTTGGTTTATTTGGTGGAAAAGGTAATGCTTTATTGTGTGTTTGGTGCAAGTGCAGATTTCATTACTCACTGTCAGGGCAAGCACTGCCGCGATAGTGAAGGAAAGGTGTAGAACCATCTCTCGATGGTCCAATCAAGCCAGGTATGGATGTTAGTTTCTACTGAAGGAAGCTGAACGATGAGATAGAGCCCTGCTGAGCGGAAACGACAAACTGACCATTGTCGAGGCAATAGCCAAGCTACTGTCGAGGCAATGCCCAAACAAAGTCGAAAAGGGAGAAAATATGCGAAGTGATATGCGTTTTGAAGAGCATGAAAAGCTGAATTTTTCTATGTACTTTGCATGAAGATCGGACTACGGGAAGATCATGAAAATGTAGAAGGAAGGTCAAGAGAAGATTCCACGCATGTGGGAGTATTTTAAGGAAGAATAACATAATACTTAAAAGAAGATCCTTTCTTTTAATGTATTTAATTCTAACTGGACTTCCTCCTCAAGAAGGACTTGACCTAGACCTCATTTATAAATAAGAAGCCAAAGTCGAACATCAAAGGAGGGAAGCAATCGTGAGTTCAGAGATTTTGTAGTGAACTTACATTGATATCATGTTCTAATTTCTTCTTAGAGTTTAGATTGTATTGTTTAGTAGTTGTGAGAAAATTGTTGGATTTTGTTGTTAATGCAATTTTAGTTCAAGGTTTGCTTATTCTTGGTGTTTACGTTTTCTTGCAATTGAATCGAGAGAGGAAATTGCGGTTGCATCTATTTGTCTAATATCAGGAGAGTTAGACTCACGAAACGGATAAGCATGGTTTTCATCCCAATCGGTGAAAACTAACTCATCTTAGAGATAAGTTCGAGTTTCAACGGCTAAAAGAAGCGTAAAATTGGTTGGTGTTCATCCTTGGTTCGCACTGGGAGGTATTATCAAGGCATGCACAACAACAATGTTTCGACTTAGGGATAAGGAGGAACCACTGAAGGACACTTTGTCGAACCTTGACATTGTTGGTTGCTGCCCAAGAAAGGGATTGACGAGGCAGTTACTTAACTTGTTGCTGCAGCAGTAACCTTGGTCATTGTCGAGGTAATTTAGTGGTTGTTGCACTCGAAAACCAAGATAGTTCCAATTGGTTTCCACACTACGACGCAATATAATCTGGCACATTCTCTCATCTTGATTAATCAACTCTTTAGTTTACTTGTGTATTTTAGTTTTTGTTTATTAGATTATTCTAAAAACCCAATCAATCACCTGTGTTCTTTACTTTTATTTCCTTTTCAATGCGAGACAATAAACATTGAAGGTTACACCAATCCCTGTGGAGACGATACTCAATACTCATCACTTTATTACTTGAGACGTGTATACTCGCACAGTTCCGGGGCACTTTACACACGCAACAAGTTTTTGGTGCCATTGTCGGGGATTAGCAATAGTAACCTTTGTTTTATTTTCTTGCACTTTTTATTTTTAGTTTTTCAAGGGATAATCAAATTTGGTTTTTGCATTGGTGTATGACCAGGGCGAATCCAAAGAATCCATGTTTCGAACTTGATCCAAAAATCGATCATACTTGTCAAAGACTCAAACAAGGGATAAGAGCAATGGCACGTGTAGTCGGCAAACGGAATGCCAATGGCAATCAGGATCCCAACGGTAATCAAAGCCCCGTAGGAAATAAAAATGCCGCGGAAGGAGACAGAGTAGTTCTGACACAACAATTTGCTCAAGTACAAAACCTAATCGTCCGAGATTACCTCGAAGAAGATCTCAACGGACCGAATCTAGGAGTTGTCATACCTGCGATAGAGGCTGCCCACTTTGAACTAAATCCTGTAATGTTCAACATGATCAATACCATGGGACAATTTGGCGGCTCAGTAACTGAAGATGCTAGGCAACACCTCAAATCCTTCTTGGAGATTTGCAATTCATTCAAAATACAAGGAGTCCACGAGGATATTTTGAGGCTGAAATTGTTTCCCTATTCATCGAGGGATAGGGAAAAAACTTGGTCAAATAGCATTCCAACGGGACCTATAGAAACCTGAAATGACTTACGTCGTGATTTCCTTGCTAGATTCAATCCTACAAATTTAACTGATAAATTACGTAATAAAATCACTTCTTTTCGGCAGGTTGATGATGAATCCATGTACGAAGCTTGGGAGCGATACAAAGGGTTGTTACATAAATGCCCCCTACACGGATTCCCATTGTGGACACAGGTAACAATGTTCTACAATGCTGTAAACACGCCAACAAGAATTGTAACCCCCTCGTCTCGGTCTAGCCCATAGACCGGTCCGAACGGGTTACACGAGGAAAACCGAAGCAAAACCCGCTAAGGCTTCACTCAGATTAGCAACCCTATATTTTTCCTTTAATTATTATCTTGTCTAGAGGCATTCATACATCCTATGTGAAACACGACAACGAAAACACAACGAAAAGATACGAAGTATACGAAACAAGCAATTAAAACAACCCATTTTACTCTTTTCAACAGGCCGTATTGATACACTAGAAGGGCGTATCGTTACGCCTTGACTAGGTCAATAGCCCAAAGTCAAGACAGGGAAACCTTATCGGTACACTGGTTGACCATACCGATATGCCCTCGCTGGTGAACTTCTCACGGTCAACGATAAACAATCGTACCGATACGCCTAGGTCCCGTTTCGATACCCCAAAATCTCGTCAAAATCTCAGATTTCCAGAGAGGTTTTGGCGTATCGATACACTCCCGTGTATCGGTACGCTAAGCCTAATCTGAGTCCCAAACTGTAGGACTGTATCGATACGGCCTTTGGGCGTACCGATACGCCCTGCACTGCAAAACTCAAATTAGCAGTAAAACGCACTAAGACCCAACTCTAGATGCAATTTACGACTCGCCTAGCCACAAACAAACATCCATACAACATTTAACAACCATGGAACAACATACGAAGCAATTTAAACGAACAACGGAGCATTGACATCAAGGCATCCATACTTAAGAGAAACTTGCATTCTAAACATACATATACTAGACCATTTCATTCATAAGAAGCAAACACTTGCATAAACACTTCATGTCAAGGTTTACATGCCTTAAAACATAACACACAAGAAAACATGGAACATGGTCATGAGCCTTTAAACACAAGCCTTTAAACATAACATGGTTTACAAATACATTAACATAGGAATTAACAACATAAAGCCAACATAAAGGAATCTAGATACACGCTCTTAAAACACGTAGCATTTCCCATTGCTAAACTACTACATTATTTAATAAATCATACCTGAGTAAACTACCACACGCTTGGGCGCCCTTTTCTTGCTCATTGTTAACTCCAAGCAAATGATCTGCATTGTCGGAAAAAGGAGAGCGTAAGCATAAAGCTTAGTGAGCGGAGCTCAAAAACATAACAACGACAATGCAGGGTTCAAAGCTTTCTTCAAAAATAAAGGCCAACACATACAATCCATCCAACGACATAATCCTCTTACTAACATACAAGTTCAACCACAAGTCAACGATATAGATATTTATCATGGCATCACACTTCATGGTATGCATAAAGGCATAATCATAGATTTAAAGCAAAACCATTAAGAGGGAATGATATAGTGAGACACATACATGAACAATACATGGTATACACAAGCATAACCAAAACACACACGGTGGGACCACACATCACCGTTCGACTAGTAGTTTTCCGATAGGACCACACATCATCGTACTCTTCTACTAGTCACTACTGGTGGGACCACACATCACTGTAGTCTTACACTAGTTACTACCAGTGGGACCACACATCACCGTAGCAACAACAACCATCGCGTGAGGTTTGACACCAACCATGCAACACGATATACAAATCACCATCATGCGACATGAACACACTATATCATGCACGACCAAAACAACTTGTAATAAAATCCACAATTATGCACAAACTTACTACTTACAATCTTACCAACCACAAATGGTCTTACTTACCATTTCCGTGCACAACCTGCACCAACTTACATATATTTTACAAGGCATATCAACAACACCATTGATTTCATCATGCATGATCAACAACATAATAACAAACACCATGCTTCCTTCCAAAGTATTGGAATTTCATGCATAACAAATTATCACCACAAGTATGAAAAACAAACGGTAAAAATGAGAATTTAAAGAGGTGATACACATCAACTTACTCTTGAGTTTAGATTGACCTTTCAAGCTCAATCCAAATTCTTTCAAAATCATCTTTGAACCAAAACGTTGCTTAAAAACATTTCCACTCACCATTCGTATACCAATGCAAACCACAAAGTCGTTTCAAGCTTCCAACTTCCTGGGACCGCGTCTGAACCATCCAAGGCCAAATATGTTGTTTCTAACCAATCAAAAACAATGTATTAACCTCTTAATCAACCACAAATTTACTGTTACACATCAGCTCTCAATTCCCTAACATTTTCTCAACAATTCAAACCCGAAATCCTCCCAAATAATCCCATTTTCGTACACCAGCAAAACCTAGTCATTACCTCTCAATTTAAACACTTAAAACACTCCAAAACATCACCCTAAGGTTGTACAACCACCAGCCCTTCATTTCCCCACATAAACACCTTAAAAACTCCTATTTTCCACTCCTAAAAATTACCTACAGCGGTAGCTTCGGGAATCCCTTCAAACCAACACTATCACCACTTAAAAACCATCAATTAACATCTAAAACACCTATCCAATGTCACTATATCATCAGCCCAACAATTTTTCACAAAACCACCCCCAAAACTTAACCTAAAACCCTTCAAAAACCTCCTTAAAACCCAATTTCGGGATACACCATAAAACCATGTAAAAATCGAATATGTTGGACCTTATAGATAGTAAACAACTTATATAACATTAATAAATCAAAAGCTTAAGTTAAAGCTAATAAAGTTCACATTTTTAATCCAAACTTTCAAAATTCCAAAATGAGAAATCATGGGTTTAAATGGAAAATAAAACCATAAACTTGTAGAGAACGATGATGACAAGTTAAAAGTGAGTTTACCTTTGAAAATCTCCAACAATGAGCAAGAGAGATGATGAAATAGTAAACTAGGGGGAAATGGGGTTTTGTCGTTGAAAATGGAAAGGAAGAGGGAAGAAGATGATGAAAAACTCTTTTAAAATAAAAATGGGTTTTTAATTTCACAAGTCCATTTATTTACAAGTATGCCATTAATGAGATGGTTATCTCAAATATCTAAAATCCATGGGTTTTGGGTTTGAAATCAAAACAAGCCCAACATAAAATATTTGTTTTGAAAACCCGAGACCCAAAATAATATTTTATTATTTTAATTCACCCGACCCCAAACCCGGGTGTTACAAGAATGATGCTTGATGCCTTGGAAAATGGCATACTCCTAGACAAGCAACCAGAGGAAGCAATGGAGATCCTGAATATGCTAGCTTCAAACGACTATCAATTCCCTACAGCTAGAAGAGGAGGAGTCAGACGCCATGCCACCATGAATGAGCTTGAGTCTTCTTAATCAATTCTTTCACAATTGCCAAACTTAACCAATTTGGTTAAGAACATGCAAATACCAAGAAACACAAAGGAGGTCCAGGTAGTTGGTTCTTTATGTAATTTATGTAATGGTAATCACGATCCTTCTAAATGTCCACATAATCCAGAGTCGAGCTTTTATGTTGGAAATCACAACCAAAACAACAATGTGACGTCCAAAACTTACAATCTGGCATGTAGAAAACATCTCAATTTCTCATGGAGCAATCCTAACAATGCCCTGAATCAGAACAATTAGAATGCTCCAGCACAGGGATTCTAATAGAACATGTCGCGACAACAATTGCCTTAGCAATCGATGCAACAACAAATGCCGCAGCAACAAACCATGCCATCTAGTTCCTTGGAACATTCCTTAAATGTTTTCATGTCTCAAACTAGTGCATATATGGCTAGTAATGATATATTTATAAAGAAAACGGATGCTTTTATGGACAAGATGAGATGAGAATGCATAACCATGAAGCAACCCTAAAGTCACTAGAGACCCAAGTGGGGCAATTTTCCCAGATCCTGAACACTAGACCAATGGGAGGGTTGCCAAGCGATACTTATGTCGCCAAGGGAGCAACTCATGAACAGTGCAAAGCAATCAGTACAAGGGGTGGCAAGCAGCTCAAGGAACCTCATGTGAATGAAAAGGAGGAGACCAAATCGAAGGAGCCCATTGCTAAGGAAACGCCTGCAACATTGCCTTTGCAATGCCTAACCTTTCTGCCTCGGCAATACCCGATCATACTGCCGCGGCAGAGCCTGGAAAAGATACTAAGGAAAACTAGAACGTCGTTGATCAACCAGATTTCGTACCCTAGATCAATTTTCCATACAAGGAACGGATCTAAGACATTCGACTTCCACCACCGTTCCCACAAAAGCTGAAACGGTAGAAGCAAGAGTACCAATTCAAGAAGTTCCTGGACATCTTGATGCAAGTCCACATCAACTTGCCCTTGGTAGAAGCAATTGGGCAAATGCCGAATTATGCAAAGTTCCTAAAATAAATTGTCTCTAAGTGAACAAGGATTGAAGAGTTCAAAACGGTTGCCGTGATAGAAGGATGTATGGCCATGCTACACAACCGGATACCACCTAAACTTAAGGATCCTGGGAGCTTCATGATACTATGTGCAATCAGAAATCATTATGTTGGGAAGGCGTTGTGTGACTTAGGATCAAGTATAAATTTAATGCCCAAATCTACTTTCCCAGAAATTGGGAATTAGAAAGGCTAGACCCACCACGGTCATTCTCCAGCTGGCATATCGTTCATATGTGCATCCAGAAGGAAAAATCGAAGACATGTGGTAAGAGTAGAAGTTTATTTTTCCTCTTGACTTCCTTGTTTTGGATTGTGAAGCAGATGAACATGCACCTATCATACTCGAAAGACCATTCCTAGCCAGGAGAAGGACCTTGATCGATGTGGAAAAGGGAGAGCTAACCATGAGAGTAAATGACCAACAAATCAAGCTCAATGTTTTCTAGACCCTAAAACGTGCTGACGATCAAGAAGAATGTAAAATGATTCAAGCAACCACTGAATTCAACTTTAACATAGGTGCACCATGCCTAGGCAAACATTGCCTCGGCAATGATTCTGGTTATTTCCTCGGATATCACTTGGACCATTGCCCTGACGACTGCTTCAGCAATGACTTGTCGGATTCTGAAGACGCTGAAGAGAAAGAGATTGAGGAACAAGATGAAGCCAACTGGATAGCTTCCCATCTAGGTAATTATTTCGAACCCCTCAATTATTCGAGAGAAGAAAGGAAGATCGAAAGACCCTTTATCGAGCAACCACCAATCCTTGAGATGAAACCATTGTCAGGGCAATTGAAATATGTTTATTTAGGACACAATGATACATTGCCCATAATTATTTCCTCTAAGGTGCAACATGAGCAAGAACAAAGACTGATCGACATGCTTAAGCTACACAAGAAGGCAATAGTGTGGACAATTACCAATTTGAAGGGAATAAGCCCAGCGGTATGCATGAACAAAATCCTTTTAGAGGACGATCACAAACCTACCATTGAGGCTCAACGAAGCCTTAACCACACTATGAAGGAGGTAGTGAGAAAAGAAATCATCAAATGGCTTGATGTCGGTATTATCTACCCTATCTCTGACAGCACATGGGTAAGCCCGGTACAATGTGTACCAAAGAAAGATGGAATGACTGTGATAACCAATGAGAACAAAGAATTAATCCCAGCCAATATTGTGACTAGTTGGAGGGTTTGTATGGATTATCGCAAGTTGAATAAAGCTACTAGGAAAGATCATTTTCCTTTACCATTTATTGACCAAATACTTGATCAACCTGCAGGTAAACAATTTTATTGTTTTCTTGATGGTTACTTAGGTTACAATCAGATTGCCATAGCACCGGAAGACCAGGCAAAGACCACCTTTACATGCCCATACAACACATATACATTTAGAAGGATGCCATTCAGACTGTGCAATACCCTGACAACCTTCCAACGATGCATGATGGAAATTTTCTCCTACATGGTGAAAGATTTCCTAGAAATCTTCATGGGCGATTTCTGAGTATTCGGTGATAACTTTGACAATTGCCTCGGCAGTTTGGAAAAGGGTACTCAAACATTGCGAGGAATCTAATTTGGTCCTAAACTGGGAGAAGTGCCATTTTATGGTGGATGAAGGAATAGTTCTCGGCCACAAGATTTCATTAAAGGGCATTAAAGTAGACAAAGAAAAAATAGGTGTGATCGAGAAACTACCTCCACCAACTACAACCAAAGGAATCCGAAGCTTCTTGGGACACACAGGTTTTTATAGTATATTTATTGCAAATTTTTCTAAGATCACTAAACCTTTGTGTCACTTTCTTGAACATGATAATGCCTTTGATTTCAATGACGCATGCATTGAAGCATTCGATACATTGAAGCAAAAACTTGTAACCGCAGCCATTGTAGTCCCACCAGATTGGACGTTTCCCTTTGAACTCATGTGCGACGCAAGTGATTATGCAGTCGAAGCAGTCCTTGGAAAAAGGAAAGACAAAATCTTCCATGTGATCTACTATGCTAGTAAAACACTCAACGAGGCCCGAGTCAACTATACTACCACCGAAAAGGAGTTACTAGCAGTAGTCTTTGCCTACGACAAGTTTCGACCATACCTAATCGGAACCAATGTGACAGTTCACACAGACCACTAGGCGATCAAATACTTGTTTTCCAAGCAAGATGCAAAGCCCATATTGATTCAATGGATTCTTCTACTACAAGAATTCAATGTTGACCTCAAGGACAAAAAAGGAATGGAAAATCAAGTTGTCAATCACCTGTCACGACTTGAACAAGGAAGAGAAGACACCACAGGCACAAAAATACAAGATGCATTCCCATATGAGCAACTCTTCATTGCCTCGACAGAGACTGAAACCACTGCCTCGGCAGTGACTGAAAGTATTGCCTCAACCATTTCAGATTGCATTGCCTCGGCAATACCCTTGACAGTAATGTCCGCCTCACAAGTACCCTGGTATGTTGATCTTGTTAATTTTCTAGTTAGTGGTGTATTAACTTATAACCTTAACCATCAAGGGAATAAGAGGTTTCAACATGATGTCAAGCATTATTTTTGGGACGAGCCTCTTTTGTTTAAACAATGTGCAGATCAGGTTATAAGGAGATGTGTCCCTAAAGAAGAACAAGGAGAGGTGCTTCAACAATGTCATTTTTCACCATATAGATACTTTGGAGGAACCAGAACTGCGGCCAAGGTACTACAGTCTGGATTATATTGACCTACACTTTATAAAGACGCTCAGGCTTTCTATAAGCAATGTGACCGATGTCAGAGGACCGCCAATATTTCGAGACGAAACAAGATTCCCTTGCAAAACATCCTTGAAGTCGAGTTGTTCGATGTTTGGGGAATTGATTTCATGAAGCCTTTTCCATCTTCATGTGCAAATCTCTACATACTTCTGGTCGTTGACTATGTATCCAAGTGGGTTGAAGCCATTGCCACTCCAAATAATGACTCCAATACCATACAAAAATTCTTGCAAAAACATATTTTTACACGGTTTGAAGTACCCCGAGCTATCATCAGTGACGAGGGAAAACACTTCGATAATAAACTCATTATCGCGACATTAAAGAAATTTGGTGTCACACATAAGATTGCCATGACATATCATCCGCAAACCAATGGACAGCCTGAGATATCGAATAGAGAGTTGAAGAACATTCTTGAAAAAATGGTTAACCCATCTCGAAAGGATTGGTCCCTTCGACTAGATGATGCACTGTGGGCCTATCGAACAACATTCAAAACCCAATTGGGAATGTCCCCATATCGACTTGTGTACGGAAAAACTTATCATCTACCGATTGAGATCGAGCACAAGGCATATTGGGTAATCAAGCCTGTGAATATGGATTGGGAAAATGCTAGACGGAAACGACTCCTAGACCTTAACGAATTAGAAGAGTTCCGAGCCTTGGCATACGACAATGCGAGAATCTACAAGGAGAAAACTAAGCATTGGCATGACAACAAGCTACTGTCGCGGTAATTCTTGCCCGAGCAGATGGTGCTCCTCTTTAATTCTAGACTGAAGCTATTCCCAAGAAAACTCCTATCAAGATGGTCTAGACTGTTCAAAGTTATCAAAGTATTTTTCCCATGGTGTCGTGACAATCAAATCAACCAAAGATGTACATGAATTCAAGGTTAACGTACAGAGACTGAAACACTACATTGGAACCCATGTCATGAGGGACAAGGAAGTGATCACTCTAGGAGATGCATCCCCATGCACTCCTTTAGTGTCTTAATTTTTTTCCCTTTTCTTTTTTTTCATTTTTTTATTTTCTGCACCTTTATTTTTTAGGATTAAGTTTTTTTTACTTTGCTCTAATAAAATTGTTTTATTTTTTGAGGAAGGAGCCCAAAGATGAGAAGAAGATGGACCAAACCATAAAACCCAACCAAAACTCTAAAGCCCATTCATTGCACAACGGCAACAAGCCGCCAACAGCTAGTTTGGAAGAACCTCGTGCCAGAAAGCAACCATTGCCCAAACGAAAATAAAGCCACAACGGCTAGCGCAATGGCAACCTTTTCCGCACACGCATTTAAAGCCCGACAGCTATATCTTCCAACGGTTATCCCCACCTCAACGGCTATATCATCCACCTATTTAAAAAACCACCTTCCCCTAAACCATCACTTCTAATTTTCTTCATCATCTTTGCATCCCAAGAGTTTTTAGTCTTCAATTTGTGTTAGTTCCTATTTCTCACAACCCTTCAACAACTCAACCATGGCCCTAAAACTCAAGAGAGGAGAAAGCTCAAAACTCACTGAGGAAACGGTGTTTTAGAAGGTTCGCCCCACCGGAGGTTGAACGGAGATTCAACAAACACTTCATCGGACGACAAGTTTGGGAGGAGCAAGGCTTTCAATACTCTAACTCTCACACCGATTTCGGTCTTGGCCGGTTCATCTTCAAGAAGATAGAGCATCAAAAGTGGCAAATCCTTTGCCATGAACCAGAACCGGCCAACGTGACATGGGTGAGGGAGTTTTATGCCCATTCTCTAAATCCCAACAACCTCTTCGTGCACGTTCGAGGCGAAGCCATCCCCGTAGATCCCGAGACCATCAACATCTACTATGGCATACATGTGGCAGGGAATGAGCTCAAAGAGTTCGTAGACAAGCTCACAACCGATGACTACGAAGACATCCGAAAGGAGTTGTGCATTGTTGACACGGCATGGAATACCGGCACGCACAAAGGAATGGTAAACCACCGAAGGCTTTGACCCAAGGAAAAATTATGGAATACCTTTTTGAAACGTTGTCTAATGCCTACATGTTACAATAACATTGTTGATAAACCTAGGCTTGCACTCATAAACTTTATATTGCACAATAGAATAATTAATGTGGGTGATATCATTTGCAATGAGATGTATCAGTGTAGCCAAAAAGAGAGAGGTCGCCTCTACTTCTTGATGCTCATCACCGGCCTATGCAAACAAAAGAAAGTCCCCACTGATCCAGCCGATGAATACACACCCAAAAGGAAGGGATGGGACAAAGAAGCGTACTACAAACTCATGCAGATCACAGAAGCCAAGCCACAGTCTATGCTGGTGCAAGGCAATGCCGCCGCGACATCATCAGGCAACACCTCAGGAACTCCACAGCCTTTTGCCTCGGCAATAACCCTTTATCACATTGCCTAGAAATTTGAAGAGATGGACAGAAGGCAGCGACGGTTCATGAAATTCATAAAGGAATTCACCCACTCCATCACCCAAGTCATCCAAGAGAAGTTCCCAAACAGCACAGTGCCATTCCCAGCCGTCCTTGCTGAGGCAGCACCAGATCCCACTGCCACATTAATGCCAACCTTCTTCGTCTTGGTAACACATGCATACTCTGCCTTGGCATTTTCTGATCCTCCGGCAGCCACAGCCACACATCAAGAAGGCAAAGCTTCTATTAACGAGCCGATCCAGACTGAGTCATTATCTGGTTGGTGCGACACTATCTGGTCCATAATCAAGAAGTTTGACGAAGCCGCATCTCAATCACACAAGCGTAAGGCAACCACCGCCGAAGAATTTTGCCTTAACACCGATGAGGAAGATGAAGTGACCAACAAAGCAGCACCAACTCCTCCAACTCGTACCCAACCACCAAGAGCCACCAAACGGATCAAGCACATGGCAACAAGAAGATTGGTCATCCAAAATGACGATGACTCCTCCGAGTCCCCGCCAATCTAGTTTTCTTCTTTTTCCTTTTATTTTGCTTTTATATTTTGTACTTTGTGTTGATGCATTGAGGGCAATGCTTGATTTGAGTTTGGTGGTGTAGGCCACTACTAAGGCAAATATTATCGTGATAGTTCATGTTCTAAAGTAATGCAATATTTACTTTGATTTAGTACATGCCTAGTTCTTAATCTGACTTAGAATTGCCTAGATTTGCAAAAATTGTTCCAATGATGAAACTACCTTAGCACTTAAAATATACTTTAAAGACTAGGATGACTATAGAAAACACTTAGAATCACACTATGGGGCTGAAAACGAAAATATACTTTTGTGACTTGTATGATTTAAGGAGTTCTAGGACACGTAGGACATTTACTTACTTAGAAAGAATATTTTTGGTGAAAAGTTACAGGTGCCTAAAACCGGCTCTAGCTTAAGAAAACACTAGAGGTGTCCGAAACTGGCTCTAGGCTAATCACTAGAGGTGCTCGAAATTGGCTCTAGTCGATTAGATTTAAAATAAATAAATAAATATTTACCCAAGAAAGGTAGGTTAATGCTTAAGTGTTTACTTAGAACCCAGAAAATCATCTTGTTCACAAAGCATGCACATACTCACAAGCATCATAGTTTGATGTCGGGTAACTCCTTTAGTCATCTGAAAAATTTAATCATGTATTTTCAAGTGCTAGGTCATGATGAAGAAGGTGAGTTGAAGCAATTTCTATGAAGATTAAGGCCTTTGGAAAGTAATTATATTTTTACTAGTTGCATTGCTTGAGGACAAGTAATAGTTCGAGTTTGGGGGTGTGTTAGGTGTGTAAAAGTACTATAATTTCACCTTTTTTCTATGACATTTATTGCTAAATCTACACCCATCTGAGTCACATTGTAGCCCTTCATGCATCAATCACATTGATCTCATCTTTATCATGTTTGATCCTTATGTTTGGTTTATTTGGTGGAAAAAGGTATTGCTTTAATGTGTGTTTGGTGCAGGTGCAGATTTCATTACTCACTACCCGGGCAAGCACTGCCGCGATAGTGAAGGAAAGGAAGGAATGGTGCAGAACCATCTCTCGACGGCCCAGATCAAGCAAGTTGTGGATGTCAGTTTCTACTAAAAGAGGATGAACCATGAGATGGAGCCCTGTTGAGTAGAAAAGACAGACAGACCATTTCTGAGGCAATATCCAAGCTACTACCGAGGCAATACCCAGGCAGAGTCGGCAAGGGAGAAAATATACAAAGTGGTATACATTTTGAAGAGCATGAAAAGCTGAATTTTTCTATGTAGTTTGCATGAAGATCGAACTGTGGGAAGATCATGAAAACGTCGAAGGAAGGTCAAGAGAAGATTCCACGCATGTGGGAGGATTTTAAGGAAGAATAGCATAATACTTAAAAGAAGATCCTTTCTTTTAATGTATTTAATTCTAACCGGACTTCCTCCTCAAGAAAGACTTGACCCAGACCTCCTCTATAAATAAGAAGCCAAAGCCGGACATCAATGGGGGGGAAGAAATCATGAGTTGAGAGATTTTGTAGTGAGCTTACATCGATATCATGTTCTAATTTCTTATTAGGGTTTAGATTGTATTGTTTAGTAGTTGTGAGAAAACAATTAGATTTTGTTTAAGTTTTTGTTAATGCGATTTTGGTTCAAAGTTTGCTTATTCTTGCTGTTTACGTTTTCTTGCAATTGTATCGGGAGAGGAAATTGTGGTTGCATCTATTTGTCTAATATCGGGAGAGTTAAACTCACGAAACAGAAAAGCATGGTTTTCATCCCAATTGGCGAAAACTAACTCAGCTTAGAGATAAGTTCGAGTTTCAACGGCTAAAAGAAGCGTAAGATTGGTTGGGGTTCATCCTTGGTTCACACTGGGAGGTATTATCAAGGTCTGCACATCAACAGTGTTTCAACTTAGGGATAAGGAGGAGCCACTAAAGGACGCTATGTCGAACCTTGACGTTGTTGGTTGCTGCCCAAGCAAGGGATTGTCGAGGTAGTTACTTAACATGTTGTCGCGGCAGTAACCTTGGTCATTGTCGAGGCAATTTGGTGGTCGTTGCACTCAAAAACCAAGAAAGTTCCAATTGGTTTCCACACTACGACGCAATATAATTTGACCCATTCTCTCATCTTGATTACTCAACTCTTTAGTTTACTTACGTATTTTATTTCTGTTTATTAGATTATTTTAAAAACTCAATCAATCACATGTGTTCTTTACTTTTATTTCCTTTTTAGTGTGAGACAATAAAAATTTAAGGTTGCACCAATCCCCGTAGAGATGATACTCAATACCCATCACTTTATTACTTGAGACATGTATACTTGCATAGTTGCGGGGCACTTTACACACACAACATGTGCCATGTGGGCACTTACTTGGTTGAATCACCTTGATTAAAGTAATGATATGGATTAATGAGAATAATTATATACTTCTCAATAATGTATTAACAACTCGGTAATTTAAAATAAATGATGTGATGACGTTTAAAAATGTTAGAGAGATCCTTGGGGATCATTTTGTTTGTATGTCGGGTAGGCATTTGATTGGTTGAGTTAGCTTGATTAATGGGATCCGGATACCCATTGAGAGTGTTGCAACACCATGGTCAAAGATGTCGAATATACCTTCCCAACGCTATGTGGACCTGGGTCTCATTCGAAGATACTCAAGAGGGGATTCTGAGTATAGAGTGTACATTCCTGACACTGTGTGGCCCCGGGTCTCACTCAAAAATTGAAAAGTTTAGAGCATACGTTATTGAAGATGTTTGGCTTCGAGTCTCGCTTAGAATGTACATTCCCAATGTTGTGTGGCCTTGGGTCTCACTTCAAGTTTGTGATTCTACTTTTTGTGCTTTTGCCTTGATGGTCTGATGAGATCTCGAGTATGGTTGGGCCTTGTGTGCCATGTATGATATCTTATGGATTTATTGTCCTCGAGGGGCTAAGTGACCTCAAGTTTTATGAAGCATTGTATAACATGTAAGACTTCTTGTAGGTTTAATGATACCTTGAGATAGGTGATCTAAGAACTATAGCTTGTGCAGGCTAGTTGATGACTCATAGATAGTGTAGGGCGTGTAGGTGTTCCCTTTTTTGTGAGAGTGCAAGTGCACACTCCTGCCAAGTTATAGTATATAAGATGTCGAATTCCACGAGGATTGGAATAGTTTCTTCAAGTGTGTATCTGCACAAGAAATTTAAATGCACAATTAATTTCAGGTTTGGTTAAAGGAATAAAGATAAAAACACAATTAATTAAAGTAGGGGAGATCAGAATAATAGAATGGACCAGGTAATTGCTGCTCAGTAGTGTGTAGACTGCATTGCATAGGTTAAGGTTGGAATGTGTTGCCATGATATGCTGCCTCGGCGGGTATAGCGTGCGGCGAACTACGACCCTGTCACGCGGCCGCAGCAAGTCACTGCCACTGCAGGGGTGTACTGTCTCGACAGGTGGAATGGAAAGAAGTCCTGGAGGCAAGTCTGGCAGATACTCCAAGTTCCGCAGGATAGTCGACAGAGATCCCTTCTATTTCTAGGTTAGGATGCTCGATAGCAAACTTGTGGACTAGTGTGGAACCAAGTTAGTCAACTCGGTTGGTAATCCCTTTTAGCCATTGAAACTTCTGGACTGGTGTGGAACCAAGTTAGTGACCGTACTTAACCCTTTCGTGCCCGGCAAATGGATTCTCTCAAACGACTGGTGTAGAAAGATTGAAAGAATGAAGAAAAATGGATTAAGTAAACTCGGAATATTTTATTGAAAAATAACTTAACCTAATACAATCATTTCTCATAACTACTTTACAAGCAAAAACCTAAACCCTAAGGAGTTTAGAACATAGCCGACTCCCTCTCTCTAACTCTCTCTATCTCTATTTTTCTCTATGCTTGATTTGCTAAATACATGAGGTTTATATAGGCAAAGATCTAGTCTAAGTCCTTCTTGGAGTAGAAGCCTTCTTGGAGTAGAAATCCTTCTTGGAGTAGAAGTCATTCTTGTCCAGCAAGTAAGTATAAGCCACCTTACTTATCGATCTTCAATCAACTCTATATACCGCTCAAGGCCTCAGAAAAATGCAAGATTGGGCTCAATGGACTCAGAAAAATATCCACTATCAGACGAGACCCATCTTGACTATGTCGGCGTATTGCCATCTGGGCGGCATTCTACGGCGGCGATGTCCTTGGCGGCTGCATTCTGCAGCAGCGGCCTCTTTGGCATCAACTGGAACTGCTTCAGTACAGCTCCTTCTACTCCCTACTTTCCTGTCCTCTCGTCCTTTGATCAACAACCAGCACCTGAAATAGAAAACTAACTAAAATAGTACCTTTTCTCTACCAAATATAAGATATTCAATAAAAGCATGGTAAAAGAAGAAATAATGTTATAATGCATGACATGCAGCTAATTATGGCTAACTAAGCTTAAGAGCAACAATAATAAAGGTAGGAATGTGCGTAAAATATAGAACTTCTGGACACTCTACACACCCCCAAACTCAAACTATTGCTTGTCCTCAAGCAATGCAACCTAACTAGTAAATCTGCCCTTGTACATAAATAAAAAAGAAAACCTAGTTTTTAACTTGATTTCATACCTCAAGGTCGTGACACCTATATTAGTTTAGTGAGAGGGAATAACATGAAATAACTTAGAATTTTAATTCTAGTGCCAGTGCAAATCTGTGTATATGCTGAATATGCTAAGTATACTAAGTAAACAAAGAATGATGTGAAAGTTAAAGAAAAAGGATATAGTGTTGTTGCTTTGGCAGCACAGTTAAGCATTTCTTTTCTTCCTTTATCTGGTCATGTCTTTTAAGGGCTTCAGCTCATCACAACTACTCTCTAGGTCTGAAGCTGATAAGAGCATACTACGAAACTCTGAACCCTTTCAGTAGAGTCATCCCTTGAAGGCTTTCATTCACTTATGCTAATTTATCTCTCACTTCAAAGAATTTCAGATACATGGACTTTGATAGCAGCAGAGCGTCCTTGCTCGTGATCCTTCCTAGAGCCTGTTTCAGGCACCTCTAGGGCATTCAACCTTTTCTTTGTTTTGCAGCGGTGGCGGCATTTCTTTTTATTTTACTTTGCTGCCCTGTGCTGCCGCGGCGGCATGCCTGCATCCAATATAAGAATTTTCATTAAGTTTAAGCAGGCAATGTATACTTAGAACTCAAACAATATTCAGCACTTAACAGAGTGTAATAAAAGTTTGGCAACTTAAAAAAATTCTAAGGTGTTTTTCATGCTTCTTCCCAAGATTAAGTTCAAATTGAAATGTGGTGCGAAAATAGAATCGGCTATCATAGGCACAAGTTATTTAACCCAGATTTCCAATTTTCATTAAGTACTAGGAAAGATTTACACTGCAACTATATGCAACTACATGCTTAACAAAATAACATGAGGACTAACCCCCCCCAAACTCAAGGCGGGCATTGCCCTCAATGCCTTAGACAAAATAAAATCTAAACAGAAAAACATAAAAAAGCAGAAAAAAATAAAGAAATAATGGTGCTAGAAGCTACCCGAGTTGTCTTTTAACTCGGTAGATTTGGAGGAAGATGAGAAGACTAGGCGGCGGGTGGTGGTGATTTGGCGGCGAGGCTCTGCCTCTGGCTGCGAGCTAACTAGACTTTGATGGGAGTGGATCTCTTTGGTTGCTGCTCCAGTTCGGTCTCTGGCCTTTCATCCTCTTGTTTGGCCGCTATCCCATGCCTCTTTCCTTTTCTTTGTTACCTCGGCCGACTCTACATCATCGAAGGAATCAGACACCTCCTCGTCAAGGGAATTGGTGGCCTGGGCTGTCTCCTCTACTGCCGTCTTTGCTGCTTGGGCGGCTGTCCTTGTCTGCCCCTCATCTTTCTTGGCGGCTTGTCTTTTATAGTAGGGTCTAAATCTAGATAAGTAGTTGTGAGACGGACTAAATAAAAATAATATAAATGAAAATAAAATATGGTCCTAAGCTTATTAAGATCTATTCCTAAAGAAAACTGTAAAGATGTGGAAAAACTAAAATTATGTTACAGCGGGTTTGTTTCCGATACTTCTTATAGTCCACCTGCACCCTCCATCGAGTGACTATTCTTATGGGGAAGTCTTTTTTCCTCGCTCCCTTGTAATCCATGCGAATCCTCCACCTTGTTTCTTTTTTTGAAGGCATGGACATGTGATTAGTAAAAATTATACTACTATTAACCATGCACTTACCGTATCTTTGTCCTGATTTGTTATGGTGGAGGATGGTTTTTGCTACCATGGCGGCTGTTCAGGCGGCCAAATGTCAAGGCAGTAGTCTGTCATAATGTGGTTCAGGTCAAGGAAAAACTTGGCAGATTGAAGGGCTTCATCATCCATAACATTGTGTTCTTCATGTCCCTCGAACATCTCAATCAATAGAGATTGTGATGGCTTTAGATCTGCCAGCCTCGGCTCCTCTAAATATATGTAGTCCATGGTTGTCAAGGTTTCTGCCGAGGCAGGCATGGTTACTATGATTGCTACTGAGGTCGACATTGTTGCCAAAGCTGATGTTGCGGTGGGCATAGTTACTGAGGCTTCTGATAATGTCGTGACATCATCAATTTCTATGTCGGCCTCACTAGTTGTTTCCGTAGCCTTGCTCTGTTCAACTTCCACAATTCCTGCTTGGTTAATTTCTTGCATGGGTTCATCATGTGTGGGGTAGTCCCTTGCATCCTTTTCCCTTGGGATATTAGTATCACTAGGTCTCAATTGCTGGTGATCCATGGGTTCCGTGGCAGGGGTTTTATGTTCATCCACGACATTTATTAGGGCAGAGTTGCTCAAAAGTGCATCCATCCTGGCAAGTTTTGCCTCCATAAAGGTTGACACGTCTTGAGTGAGTGCGAGAAAAGCTTGAAACGTGTCTTCTAAGGAATCTGATTGCTCTTGAGGACATGAGAAATTCTGTTGCGATGGCAGATTCTGCAGTCCTTTTTGCTGCGGATGCGGCATCTGCTTTTGGTCCCATTTTGGTTCGTTCATGTCTTCTCCAAAAAGTAAGGGGCAATTTTCGAACACACGATTTCCCTCACATAGATTGCAAGAATTTTCCAACATTAGCTCTCGAGTGGTTTCTCTTGATTGCTCTTGAAGCTGACCACCTTGCCCTAGCATGTTTGTTTCTGCAGCAAAATTGTTATGGTAAAAAAAAATTTGACAATTTTGATCATACCATGAAAAATTTTGTTGTTGCGGCAGCGGCGTTTGTTGTCTTGTCTACTGCCACGGTGGTAACTGCTGTTGCAACATCTGTTGTTCATGTTCAAACATCAGCTCCCGTATAGTTTTCCTCGACATTGTGATGCCTTGGACTTGTAGCGTACCTAAAATTTTTATATATACAAAAGAAAAAAAAAGTTAAAAACCAGAAATTTAAATGCAACGACACCAAAAACTTGTAAGGCGTGTAGGTGTTCCCTTTTTGTGAGAGCGCAAGTGCACACTCCTGCCAAGTTATAGTATAAAAGATGTCGAATCCCACGAGGATTGGAATAGTTTCTTCGAGTGTGTATCTGCACAAGAAATTTAAATGCACAATTAATTTCAGGTTTGGTTAAAGGAATAAAACTAAAAACACAATTAATTAAAGTAAGGGAGATCAAAGTAATAGAATGGGCCAGGTAATTGTTGCTCAGTAATGTGTAGATTGCATTGCATAGGTTAAACGTTGAATTGTGCTGCCACGATATGTTGCCTCAGTGGGTATGGCGGACGGCAAACTATGACCCTGACACGCGGCCGTAGCAGGTCACTGCCACTACATGGGTGTACTGTCTCGACAGGTGGAATGTAAGAAAGTCCTGGCGGCAAGTCTGGCAGATACTCCAAGTTCAGCAGGATAATCGACAGTGATCCTTCCAATTTCTAGGTTAGGATGCTCGAGAGCAAACTTGTGGACTAGTGTGGAACAAGTTAGTCAACTCGGTTGGTAATCTCTTTTAGCCGCTAAAACTTGTGGACTAGTGTGGAACCAAGTTAGTCACGCCTCAGCACGTTTTGACCGTACTTAACCCTTTCGTGAGCCTTGCACTTTCGTGCCCAACAAATGGATTCTCTTAAACGACTGGTGTAGAAAGATTGAAAGAATGAAGAACAATGGATTAAGTAAACTCGGAATATTTTATTGAAAAATAACTTAACCTAATACAATCGTTTCTCACAAATACTTTACAAGCAAAAACCTAAACCCTAAGGAGTTTAGAACATAGCTGACTCCCTCTCTCTAACTCTCTCTATCTCTATTTTACTCTATGCTTGATATGCTAAATACATGAGGTTTATATAGGCAAAGATCTTGTCTAAGTCCTTCTTGGAGTAGAAGTCCTTCTTGGAGTAGAAATCCTTCATGGAGTAGAAGTCTTTCTTGTTCAGCAAGTAAGTATAAGCCACCTTGCTTATCGATCTTCAACCAGCTCTATATACCGCTCCAGGCCTCAGAAAAATGCAAGATTGGGCTCAATGGACTTAGAAAAATGTCCTCTATCAGACAAGACTCATCTTGATTATGTCGACATATTGCCATCTGGGCGGCATTCTACGGTGGCGGTGTCCTTGGCGGCGGCATTCTGCAGCAGCGACATCTTTGGCGGCAACTGAAACTGCTTCAGTACATCTCCTTCTGCTCTTTGCTTTCTTGTCCTCTCGTCCTCTGATCAGCAACTAGCACCTGAAATAGAAAACCAACTAAAACAATACCTTTTCTCTACCAAATATAAGATATTCAATAAAAGAATGGTAAAAGAAGAAATATTATTATAATGCATGACATGCAGGTAATTATGGCTAACTAAACTTAAGAACAACAATAATAGGGCAGGAATGTGCATAAAATATAGAACTTCTGGACACTCTACAGATAGTGAGACCTTATTTATTCTCTCTAAACTATATTTATCTCGCATGCTTATTTTATGATAATCACGAATTAAGGTAGAGTAGAAATGTACCATTGATCTTTGTAAGCTCGGTGGTCGGAATCGTTACTTGATTTTAGTTTGAGGTATTGTATTCATAGGACCTTACAGTGGTTGAGTTTGTAAACTCTATTTGAAATATTACTTTGATATACGACTTTTTAAACTTGGAACTCTTCTTTTGTAAACTTATTTTTAATGCTTATTCAATTACATGAATTTATGGATGATTTAATGTTTTGATAATGGCTAAACTTATGGGTTTTTAATGGAAATTTGATTGTTCGAGTTTTAGGTGACCCGAATATAGTACTTCGGATACGGGCCGAGATCGGAGTGTTACTGTCTTCATGTGATAATTTCTTAAAAAAGTAAAATAAAGAAATTGGTGGAAGTAATCCCATGAGATGGGGAAAGAAGAACGATAAATTCATTTTTTTCATGGCGTTGTCTTCTTCGAACTACAAAGCTCCATGGTTGAATGCTCAATATAACTCTAAATAGAAAAATTCATATTACTTGCAAAATAGCCATCTTCTCTTTGAAGTAAGTCCCTATTTGGTAAGCTCTCATCCTTAGCTATCACATGATATCATATTTGTTAAGTTCTAAGTTTAAGTGTTCATTGGTAAATTTCCATAGATTAGGTTTTTGAACAATTATGGACTCATAATTGGAATACGTTTGAATCTAAGCTTATTGATAAATTTTCTATAATTTTTGAAGCTTAGGAACACTAAAGCCTAATTTGTTAAAGTTCAAGTTTCCACGCCAATCAAAGCTCAAGAGTTTTAGATAATTATTGATGAAATTCATGTTAACCATATGATTAGATCAAGATGTGATCATGGAATCTTCCTTTCCGCAATAGAAATAAAGAAAAGTAAAGTTCAGTTTAGCATTTTGGATCATCCCGTAAAGTTCGGCAATAGAAATGTATGGTCATGCTCGAATAAATTGACATAAGATATCATAATTATTTATTTATAACAGTCTATTCAAGATATCAAGAAATATTAGATGGACTATACACGTGTGACTATTCTATGACTTGTGCCCAATCTAGATATAAGGACAAAATGATGTAATACATGAAAAGAATTAATCATGAATAGGTTATGTCAAAACACGAATTCTTGTGACTTAGATAGCAATGATGTATTGCTAGATGTCACTCATTGCTTTTAACATTAGAATTGTTCTAGATATTACCACTAACATTACATGAACCTACAAGGGTCACACCCTATGATTGAAACGAACAAATATCGACTAAATAGAATGTGTGCAAACTTGTTGTACATAAAATTAGTTTATATATATATATTTGATTTTACTTAAAATAATCAAAATTATTATAATTATTGTAATTATATAGATAATTTCGTTTATATATATATATTGATAATAGATAATTATTGTAACTATCAAACACTATTAAAATATATATTTCCCTAAAGAAACCTAATTGAAGTAGAATTAGATTATACATATTTAATTATATTTAGTTAGGAAAATTCTACAACGGGCCACGAACATTGATGAACACCATTAACGATTAACACCATTAATTTTAAAAAAAAAATTAAAAATCTAAAAAACTAAAAATATAATTAAAATTATCTCTTAAAAAATAAAAATCAAATTTAATAGTTACTTTATAATATTTTTTTAATAGGTCAGAATCAAATACACTCAATTCTCCTAAACCCTAACAAAATCAATCTCTTAAAAACTGATTTCTATTTTTTTAACAGATTGATTTTGTTAGTATTTAGGAGAATTGGGTATATTTGATTTTAGCCTATTAAAAAATATTATAAAGTAACTATTAAATTTGATTTTTATTTTTTTAAGAGATAATTTTAATTATAATTTTAGTCCTTTAAATTTTTAAAATTGAAAAAAAAATTAATGGTGTTCATTGTATATTTAATAAATCTAAATTTAATTAAGATTATGGTTTTGAATGCTATAATAACGCATAAGGTATAGCAGCCAAAATATGCCTATTGCTAAAAACTTCTCTAACAGTTAGAGTAGTGAAATATTGTTCGTTTCATCCGGGTAGACTGCGTAAAGGCCGAAACACTTTTGTGACGACAATGATTCAACATCGTGCTGAACGAATTGAGTTCTCCAACGTCCCTGCAGCTATCAGATTTAATTGAGGTAATGTTTCATCCCTTTTTACCATTGATTCGTTCCTCGTACATGAATCACTAGTGAAATTCGCCGGATAATTTTTCCGTTGTGCCATAGGGTGTATCGATGATTCCTAACAATAAGTTGATATACGAATTAAATTAAGAATCAAACGATGAATTAAGTTGGGAACTATGTTATGAATTATGAAAGAAACTATGTTTTATGTATTATAGATGTGACAAGCTTTGAAGCTTTGAGCTCACTTTGAAACTATGTTATGACACTTTAGAGCTTCTAGCTCACTATGAAACTATGATTCAATGCTTTGGACCTATATGATCATATGTGATATTAAGAATAAATTAAATCACTATCTTGGATACAAGTAATTCTAGGTACAATTGGCATGCTATAAAATTTATTGAGCTCCTGTATGGGTTTGGATTATGATCTATGGGTTACGACCCTTATGCGGAGACAATAGGATGGATGTGATTGTTGGTCATTGGAGATAGGAGGAGGATTTGACCATTCTCAATTTTTCAGTTATTTAGAGACAATTGGTTGAAATTTTGAGTATCCTTATATTAATTGTAATCCAAGGGAAACTAACGAAAGCTTATGTTTAACCTTATGAAACTAAGTATGAACATGCAGGGACGGAGCTAGGATTTGAAGTTAGGGGGGGCAAAACATAAATTTTGAAAGGTGGGAGGGGCAAATTCACAATTATCCCAATTTTTTCTAAAAAAATATAAGAAATTAAAGGGTAAAAAAAAAATTTCTCCCCTACTGGGGGGGGGGGGGCCACAGCCCCACCCATGGGAGCTGTGGCTCCGTCCCTGTGAACATGAATATAGTTATGAACGCGAATATGAATATGAATATGAACATGAATATGAAAACGAATAAGGAATTATAAGGACTATTGTTATGTACATTTATTGCCACACTATGTTTATAATTCTTTTGTATATAAATTTAATATCACTATGTTTTGTCATGATAATGTTTACTACTTCACTAAGCTATATAAGCTTATTTTGTATCTTTGCATGCATTTTAAGTGATAAATTTCTGTAAATATTCTGAATCGTATTTAAGGATTGCAAGTCACTCTTTAAGCAATTGAGTAAGTTTTTCTTGACAAACTAAGAGTTTGATGGCATATGAAGTAAGCATATATGTTGAATACGTGAAAATGTTGTTTTATGTGACCCTATGACTTTGGATATGTGATATATAATTATTCTAGTATGTTTGAATATGTATGATTTGGAGGAAAGTAAGATATGATAGGTATGAACTAAAACTTAATGATCCTATGCTATGTTTTGAATGATTGGTTGTGAATTTATGTTAAGTAAAGAAAACTTGAATGATAAACTTTTAGATAAATTTATAATTAGTAAGTATATGGTACCTAGTGAACTTGGAATTATTTGAAGCTTAAGTAGATGCTTGAGAACTATTATGATTGAAGCATGTTGGACGAGTTTACTTGATTTTGTGTCATTTGAAGCATGAACTTTGGACCTTTGAGTTATAGGTTTAGTAATGTGGAAAAATGACGTGAGCTTATTTGATTATTTAGCCTTAACAAGTACGAAATTATAGTAACATGTTTAGTTTGTTTTGAGGCCTAAAATCATGGTTTAAAATTGCTTTATGATAAAAGTGATATTTAGGGATTAAAAATGATTTAAAATGACATATTTTGATAAAAACATGACAAAGATTTCGAAATCAGACTAAGAGGTATTGCAACTATTATTCCAGAATGCTAAAATTTGATTCTATGACAAAGATTTCGATACCAACACAAAAAGTCTCAAAATCATCCCTAAAGGTTTAAATTTTTATATTTTGGTCACTATTTCATAACATTTTCAATTGAACTCTGATTGAGTCGTTGTTTTTCCTATTTAAATTTTGGGATGAATAAAAATTAAGAATAACACCTAGTAATAAAATGATCATTTCTTTGGTTCTTGAAACTTTTATAAATTTACAAATAGGTCCCTAAATTTGCACAATACAATTGAATGAGTTCCAAACACACAAATGAGCTAAAATTTGACCAGTATTCATGATTTGATATGAGTTTCATAAGTTTTCCCTTAATTTATTTAAAAGAGCTTATACTTTTAGTATTTATAGTTTAATCCCTAAATTTTAAAAACTTTGCAAATTGGTCCCTAATGATTAAATCGAAATTAAGAAACTTATTTCCTTTAATGATCGATCGATTTTCTTTGAATTTGTATATTTTTTGTAGTTGTTGAATTTGATTTGAATGTTTGATTCTCTGATTTGATTTTCGATAACATCTCCGACTCGATTTTCTTTTAGACTTAGTAAGGGTTGTTACATGTTTGGTTCATTCTTTTCATTTTAGACATGTAGTGCACTTTTTCAAAAAAATTTTGCTTTATTCTATTTCTTTTTTACTGTAAAAGTATAACTCCGTAGGTTTTGCCACAATTGTCTTCATATATCAAACGTGGCAAGCTTTATTTTTTCATTTTATTTAGCCAGAAGCGGCATCAATCTTGATGCTAGTTGCCTACCGCCGGATTTGTTTTTTATTTCTTTTCTAATTTTTAATAAAAATAACTTTGCTTGTGGCACATTTTTTTATGTCTTTTAGCACGTTTATCTATGTCTTTCGGCATGTTTTTTCTTCTTCCTCGGTCGTTTGGTCGTTCTTTTATTTTATGCTTTTCTCATGGTTGGATTTGACGACGCCACGAGTGATCAAGATGACGCTTATTTGTAATCTTGATGATCTTCCCTGTTTTGGACCCTCGGATTGAATTTGGATACGCGGTTTGCGCTCGTGGATATTTTCTCACGACGTTCGGCTCTGATTTGTGGTTCTCGGTGGTCTTTCAATAGCTTAATCCCTTTTTGTGGTTTGTTTGCTGATGGAGTCAGATTTGTTCGTATCTATTTTTCATTTGAGTCTTTTTGATGGGTTTTTAACATTTTTCATGTATGGTCGTTGTATGATCTAAAGTGGCTAGTTTTAGGAAAATGTTCAAATTATGTATTTAGTTTATGATGATAGTTTTAAACCTTTTTTCTAATTTTGGGTGTTATGATGTTATTAGTTTTAGGAAAAATTTTACATTTTAATATTTATGATATGCAATTATTTTTTAGCAACTACATTTGGCAGATTGGTCAATCTGCTCATCTTTGTTCTCACATATTTTCTTAGATTATGAGTTTTAAACCTACTAAGAACACTTCTCTTCCTTCTCCTAGAGTTCTCCTTCCCCTCCCTTCTAGGTAGAATTATGGTTAGATTTAAGATTTGTCAAAAGAAAAAAACGATAAGCAATTAATTATTTTTATGTTAAATCATTTACTTGAACTTTTTATATTTAGGAGTATAACAAAGACTACAATATAACTAGTATAGGCATTGACACACCTAGACAATAGTCATTATCGGTGCTGATTGAGTTGAGTAGTTCGAGCTTGGCTCGGTTAAAACTTGATCAATGTTTAATTTTATTTGACTCAATTCGAGCAAGACCCATCTTGACTCGATAAGTTTGTAAGCATTCGTTAATTTGTTTTTGGTAAACTACACCAGTGACCACCAAACTATTATGGCGTACCTATTTTGACCACCAAACTATCAAACTCGTCAATCAGACCACCAAACTTATTAAATTGACTTATTTTGACCACCGTCGTTAAAAAACAAACGGAGGGGTGACGTGGTAGTTAACAGAAAATTTTAAAATTACACATTTGGTCCTTATTATTTGCTTATTAAATCAATTTGATCCTAATTTTATTTTAATTAAATAAAATTAATCAACCAACAGATGATGACACATGTCATCACCCAATTAGATTAATTTAATCAATTTTAATTTATATTATTTAATATATTTCCCTCCAATCAGGTGGTGACACGTGTCGCCGCCTGGTTAAAGAAAAATTAAAGAAGAATGAAAGAATGGCAAAAAGGTGGTTCAAACCTAGGACCAAAGAGTATATTCTCATGCTTTTGCCACTAAGCCAAGTTACTCTTAGTGAAATAAATTGCACCATTTTATATACATATCTTATAGTACAATAAATGTTAGGGAAAAAAGTAAAAATGCTTGAAAGGGAACTCGAACTTAGATCACTTGAGACGTGTATAATCACATAAACATTCGATGTGCAGTAAAATTTTTGTTAATTTTTTTTAAATAGTGAGATATTATATTCTTATGCTGGGATTCGAACCCATACAAGATGGGGCAAGATGAGCTTCCTTAACCACTAGGTCAGTTAGTGGATCTCAATTTGTGTTTATATTAAGCTCTATATAGTATTACTAGATTTATATATATTTTTAAAAAAAAAGTAAAAAATTTGACGAGTTAACAAATTTTTTAAACGAACACATGTCATCGAATATTGAGTCGAGCAATCATCAGCTCGTGATTAACTAGCTCGATGAACCCTCCTAATTGTGAATCAGCTGCTGCAATATTCCCTCGGGTGGAACAGCAAGCAGGTGCAGGCCAATTGAATAAGCAGATGTCTTAGAAGCTAGATCACTCGCAGCTTCATTTCTTTTTTTAATAACACAAACAAATCTTATATCACAATTGATCTGCTGACAGTTTGGCCGAGTGGTCTAAGGCGCCAGATTTAGGCTCTGGTCCGAAAGGGCGTGGGTTCAAATCCCACAGCTGTCAAGTTTTTCTAAAAAAACAACATTTTTATCCCAAAAAAAAACTCTAACTCAAACCAAGTTGGAAGCAGTAGTAGGCCCATCACCGAACAACAATTTCCAATATATAACTGGAAAAAACCCATTTGCCACTCTCCATTATGTTCCGGATACAGCAGCATATGCGGACTTGACCCAAAACTCCCGCCTTTTATCCATGACCCAATCATCGTGCCAAAAATCAAACACTCCATATAATCCAGGATCAGTGGCATGCTCCTGCTGAAAACATGGTAAAGTTCAACTTTGATGTGGCATATATTATATATACCAAGGAGTTATTATCGGGAGTAATCTGTCGCAATAGTATGTTTATTCACATGTGAATGTTGCAGATGCGTTTGTGGTTGAGACACTCTCATGTTTGCGAGCAGTGATATTTGTAAAGTAGTTGGGATTCACTAGAATGATTATTGACAGAGATTCTCTTATTGTAATAAAAAAAAAGTAAGTAGCTCTGCAGCGGATGGTTCACTTCGCCTACTGTTTTGCACGTCGAGAGGCCAACAATGCTGCTCACGTTCTTGCTCGTGAAGGTCGATCAATGAGTAGTCTAAGAAGCGCCTCTACCAAGTGCAACTTTTGCTGCAGAATTAGACAGAGAAAGATTGAATCTCATGCATTAATATTTGGTGCCTTTGGAAGCCTGGGAAAAGATGGGAGTGGCAATATGTTATAATCTGAAATTTCTCGAGATCGTCTTCTATCGGATTTCTCTGTTATTTGCATTTCGATGCACTCCGAGACTATACAGTTCTTTTATAGCTTTTTTTTATGTTTGATGGTTGTTTATTCGGCCCTTATAAGAATGAGTTGTGTAACACCCGACCCAAATGTCACAATTGGGCCTCAAGCCCAACCCAAAAACCATAAAAATCTCAAACTTGGTGTAGCCCAAACAAGCTATTTCTAAAACATTTAAAGCCCACAATTGAAAATATAGTTAAATAATCAAAACGGTACAAAGGAGTTCCATTTAAGGTTAAAACATTTGAAGACTCGATTTAATAAATACAATTTCAAAATAATAATTACATACTCCACCATGTAAGGTCCTATGAATACATAACCCACTAAACCCAAGTACCATACTCTGAAAGTCTCTACATACTGGAATCTCATACTGATAGTACTCCTCGATCCCGTGATCCACCGATCAACCTACGCCAGGAAACAACGATTCCGAGCGTTGAGCTTACAAAGCTCAGTGGTACACATCTACTCTACTATACTTTATGTTAATCCTAAACATATGCTCTTATATCATAGCAAAACATCATACATGGCCCACAAGGCCCAACCATACTCGGGATCTCACCAGATCATCCGAGCGAAAGCACACAAGTCATACCACAAACCTGGAATGATGCCCCACAAGCCTTGAGTGAGGCCCGGTGTAACACAGCGTCAGGAACGTACACCATACTCGATATCTCTCCTCGAGTTACATCACTCGGAATCTCACATCGAGTGGTCTTCATGTGTTGCAACACTCTTTCTCACTAGGTATCAGGATCCCACCAACTAAAGTGACTCAACCATACAAGTGCCCATACTTGGCACGTCACAACGCACGACCCACAAGGATCCCTATGGTTTACTATTACAAACAAGACACTCAACGTTACCGATATATTACTCATTATGTCCATATATAATTAATCTCATTCATTGCCTCCATTAGTCCATGTTATCACATTTATTCAATATGTAATTCCATTATTTATGTTCATAACGATTCCCATCTTTAAATTGCATTTATAGATTACTTATAGTATCGGGTACCGATACTCTTACACAAGTATCATATAGTACCATCGGGTATCGATACTCACACGCGTATCGACACCAAAACAAGTACTCGAATATTTATTCTAATATTTAACCTTTAAGCAATATGCTTATTGAGTCTCATTAAACTATTCAAACGAGCATATAAGGCATCACAATTATCAACCAACCCACAAATGATCAAATATCACACAAGCACATAGACAACCCTACACGGTCTCTAAAGTCTCTAACAATCTCATCATATACGTATTATCATCATGCATCTCATAACTATCGAGTCTCAACATACTAGTCTCTACTCATGCTTATCTACCATCAACCCATTTGCAGATACTGACATGCTAGGCAATCATATTTATGATGCTCATGAAGCGACAAGAGTTCGAGGTGTACTAACCTTATGTTGATACCGCTAAAATCACCATCCATGCTTCCTTAACATTCCTCTTGACCCGATATCCGATCCTGAATAATCCTCGTATACCAATTAATATCATAAATATCACTTAGACATATTCTCTAAGAAATTTGAAGGGTCAAATGCATAAAAACAACTTACCAGGTTCAAATTTGGTGAAACAAACTGCACCATTAGATCCGGAACGTTGAGAAACCCTAGGGTAGGGTCCCTTGCAAAAAGTCAACGTCGGTCAACGGTGGCGGTGGTGGCTAACGACGTGGTCAACAGCGGCCGACGGATGGCAGCGCGACTGGCTTACTGGATCGGTTGGGCATGCGGCTTGGGTCAGCTCGACATACTGGCTTGCACAGCTCGCCCTATCGGCTCGGGTCCAGCCGATTATAGCTTTGCCACGCCCACGCGCAGGGGCAGCGCATGAGGCGGCCGCTCGGTGATGGAGAGTGCCCAAATCGGCTATCTCGATGCTGGTGAGCACGGTGGTGGCCTCTGTTCCTTGTCTTGAACCCTCTAAGCTCTCCAACAAGAAAGCCCGAATTTTCTTTTCTCTCACCCCCTCCGACGGCACCTCCGACGGTGGTGTCGCTGGTACCGAAAAACTCGTCTCGGCGAGATGAACACAATGGTGGCGGATGTGTTGAAATTCAACAGCCGAATCTCCGTAGATAGGAGTTGGAAGCTCTCCGCCTTACTTTCTCTCATTTCTCATTCTCTCTCTCCCATATCCATTTTTTCCCTTTCTCGTCCCTCAATAATATCTTTCTTCTCCTTTTTCCACCAACAAACTTATTTAAATTCAAACCCCTTTCTCCAAAATAATGGGCCCGACATAAAGCCCTTCACTTAGTCTTTTAAAATAATAAAGCCCCATAACTTGGGCCTGTGACCCGAATTATTAACCCGAAACTCGGGTCGTTACAACTCTCCCATCCTTAAAAGAAATTTCGTCCTCGGAATTTATAGTGGTATACCAGAGAAGATTCTAGAATCTTTACGACTCTTCGATGTCCTCGAAGGTTTGTATCCTTAACCCAAAAAGATGCTAAAACCTTTATAACTCCACAATGTTCTCAACACATCTCGTTGTGCTAGTCTGATCTCGACAACACTTGTCGATAGTCACCATAGTTTCGAACGATGCCACATAATATAAACTGAATTTAATTTCTTAACCGCTTTCTGTGGGATCGACCCTACTTGCCACTACTACAAATCCAAAGAACAAGTAGGTATTATTTTTTAATGGATTCGACACCCATCATACACTTTCTCCAGGTGAGGCCCGATGTCACACAACCTCAGGAACGTAAACCATACTCGGTATCTCTCCTCGAGTAACATCATTCGGAATCTCACATCGAGTTGTCTTCATGTGTTGCAACACTCTCTCTCACTGGGTATCCAAATCCCACCAACTAAAGTGACTCATCCATACAAGTGCCCATACTTGGCACGTTACACCGCACGACCAACCAAGGATCCCTATGATTTACTATTACAAACAAGACACTCATTGTTACCGATTTATTACTCATTATGCTCGTAGATAATTTGTAACCCTCTTAGCCCGGCCTAGACGGTTGATCCGAACTACGAAGATTACACGGGGAAAACCAAAGTCAACCCGAAAGTCAACCTTGATTAACGACCCTTTTTTTTCTTTTTAAACTTGTCTAGATGCACATTAAACCTAGGCATACTCTTGAGATAGGCATACTCAAAAATCACAGCAATCGGAAAACAATAAGGGACTCAATTGCACAAAATACGAATTTAGGGACCAATTTGTAAATTCTGGAAATTACGAGGACTTTTCCAATTGTTGAGTTACCATTATGAAATTAATCATGTTTCATGCTTCTCTGCCAAATTTCATCTTAAACGGACATTCCAAACTCAAGCAATTGCACATACAAAAATCAGGACTAAAACGTAAAGCTTGCAAAGCTCAAAACCATTCAAAATTTAGCCCAACGGTCAAGTGTTTCGAAACGGGTCTAGGCCGTTCCAAAAAACCCCTTGGCAGTAGCCAAAGTGTTTCGAAACACCTCTACCCGTTTCGAAACACCCAGGCCAAATCAGGCACCTGTTTCGAAACAGGCAAGGGTGTTTCGAAACACCCTGCCCAGAAACAGCAGATAGGCCTGTTTTAACACATCTAAACCCCGTCGAACATGCTCCAAATCAATCCTCAACAAAGCAGCAACATGAAAAGCATCATAACTACCAAAATGCATTAAAATCTAGATACGAAACAACTCCTAGATGCACCAACTCATTCAACACATCCAACACTTAATCATGCTTTTAAAACAAGAAGCATAACATAACGACTTATGAATAAGAAGACTCAAACGTTGCAAGCGTTAAACAACATAATTCAAATCATAAACCAAACTTGTACAACATACACAATCTCATTAAAAATAAACATAAAAGACTCTCCCCCCCATTGCCTTTATTATCTGTAACCCCCTTAACCCGGTCTAGACGGTTGACCCGAATTAAGAAGATTACACGGGGAAAACCAAAGTCAACCCGAAAGTCAACCTTGATTAACGACCCTTTTTTTTTTCTTTTTAAAACTTGTCTAGATGCATATTATCCCTAAACATGATCATACAATCAGCATTCTCAAAGATCATAACCATCAGAGAACATTCAGGGACCCAATTGCACAAATTACAACTTTAGGGACCAAATTGTAAATTCTGAAAATTTTAAGGACTTAATCCCATTTAAAGTTACCAACTTGAAATTAATCATATTTCATGCTTTACTGTCAAATTTCAGCCCAAACGGACATCTCAAACTCATTTAATTGCATAAACAAGGTTCGGGACTAAAATGCAAACATTTCAAAACATATAACCAACAATTTCAGTGCCCAACGGTCGAGTGTTTCGGAACAGGGAAGACCCGTTCCGAAACGCGGGACCGTTCCGCAACAGGTTCCGAAACAGTGCCTGGCAGTGGCATATCCGTTCCGGAACAGTGCCTCTCGTTTCGGAACGCCCCATGCCATTTCAGGCCCCCGTTTCGATACGGTAGCACCTGTTCCGAAACAGGCTGCCCAGATTGCAGAAAATTTGTTGGTTTATCATACAATTGACCTATCAAACATGCTCCAAAAGAACCCAAACTTTACCAGCAAAACATTCAATATACAAGGAACATAATTTCACCATCCAAACATCAACATGGCATCAATTAAGAAAATCCCCAATTCTATAGGCATGCATCCTACATTGAAAACCATTCAAGCATCAAAATACCAAATTCACTTCGCAAAGGCCAATTACATGTTCCAACATTATTAACAACATATATTCAACTTAGGGAGTCCAAAACATCTCCCAAAACATCAACATAGGTCCCCCATTGCCAAATGCCAAAAGCTAATAGTGTTTAAGAAACCTTCACCATACTTGAGCTTAGTTATCCACTTGGATGCTTGCCCTCCTTGCTGCCCTCAATGCACTTCAATGCTCTGCATCATTGGTTTAAGAAAAGAGAGAGCGTAAGCAAAAGCTTAGTGAGGAATGCTCATTTAAAACCACACAATAATGCATTTACAAAACACATTTATAAACCATTCTTCAAGCAACATTTATACATGCTCTTAAACATTTGAAACAAGCAATACATCCTTCCATTTCATTATATGTCATATTGGCAACAAGTGATACATTCCACATAAGATCCACACATGGACTTTTAAACACCATTGTCCTTAACCCCATGGACTTTTAAACACCATGGCAAGGACCACACAAGGACTTTTAAACACCTTTGTGTCCTTAACAAGAACCATCCAAGGACTTTTAAACACTTTGATGTTCTTAAATAACAAGGCTTACACAAGGAATTTTAACCACCTTGAACCTTAACCAAGAACCAACCATGGACTTTTAAACACCACGTTGTTCTTAAAATTCACAAGATTCACACAAGGACTTTTAACCACCTTTGTGATCTTAACCAAGAACCATCCAAGGACTTTTAAACACCTTGATGTTCTTAAATAAACAAGGCTCACACAAGGACTTTTAACCACCTTTGTGACCTTAACCATCACTTGCCAATATGCATCATTATCATCAATATTCCACTGTTTTAAAGCATTTAACAAAGCCATAAACATCATGCATCTTTAAACATCAAACCACATTAAAACAATGTTTAAAAACAAGGAACTCTTACCTTGAGCTTCCTTCAACACATGGCTTATAATCTCAGCAAATAAACATTCTAGGTATGCTTTCAAAACAGAACTTAAAACATGAAAACTATCACATTGCTTACAACCAATCCATGGCCATCACCAAGAGAGTTTTTCCGAAAACTTACTCTTGAGCTTAGTTAAGTTGCTTAGACTTAAACTAAGCTCCCAAACCTTCAAAACACTAGTTTCAAAGCCGAAAACCAAAATCCACTCACCGATTCCGTTTCGCCTCTTGTCGAAACACCAATCAAGCTTCCGGATCACCACCACTTGGATCTAAAGATGACTCCCCTGTTTCAAACACATCAAAGCAGAGGATTAATGCATCATCATGCATTAATATCTTCAATGAAAGCATCTAAACTCGCTGCTCTCATCCACACTCCATTTTCGGCTACCAAACACAACCGAAAATGCATCCAAACAACTCCACAACATTACCCAGCCAAGACCCATCAAATCTAACCATCCTTAAACATCATTTAACATCCAAAAAGGATCTAACATCATCCTTATACCTCCAGCAACATCAGATCCACAAGATCACTCCAAAAACAACCAAGAACACAAGCTAAACTTAGGAAGTTCAACCTATCCGGAATTGCATTAATTAAAACTCAATTTCTCATCAATTTTACATTCATTTAACATCAAATTGACACCTCAAAACACTGCCCAAATAGATCACACGAAATTTCATCAAAATCAACCAAATCTTGCATTTAAAAGCCAAGATCAATAACACAACCTCAAAACCATTTATAAAACACAATTTAAGGATTGAGAACTTAGGAATTTCAGTAAAGAACTAAGAGTTTAGAGGAGAAGGACGTTCTTACCTCCAAACTTGAGTTTCTCCCTTTTTAGAACCAAAATCTTGAAAATCCAATTAGCAAATGGTGAGGTTTTGTTGAAGAGATGATTAGAGATCAAAAGAGGATTAAAATCTCATGCTTGGATATCAAAATAAGAAGGAAAAGTTCTGGAGAAAGATGTTTGGTTTGAGAGAAAAGATGAGAGAAAATAGAAAATGAAAATATGGAAAAGTTAGTTGGAAATAGGAAAATATCTTCCCTCCACTTTTCTCTTGTTTAAAAACCAATAGTAAATCATTTAATATCTTAGAAAAATATGGAGAAACTCCCATTGGGTAAATAGCTCCTTAAAGATTCAAAGTTTCAATCCTTTTTAAAACAGTCTCACAGTTTTCAAAAATTACATTTTGGTCACTAGCCAAAATGTCACCCTTCCAAACCTCATTTTGTAAAATTGATTTCACCACTCTCTTATATATATTAAAAGAGGATTTTAAGACATTTTTCCATATTTTTAATGCAACCCGAACTAGGCTTTCCTAAATTCACTTTTATATATTTGAACCGCACTCCGACCGAACCGGTCCGAAACCCAAAACTCCTAAGCCCAAAACCGGGGCGTTACAACTCTCCCCCCCCCCTTAAGAAATTTCGTCCTCGAAATTTACTTGAAGGAAAGAGATAAGGAAACTGCTTTAGCATGTCATCCTTCCGCTCCCACGTGGCTTCCTCAACACCACGATGCTTCCACAACACCTTTACCAACTCAATGGTCTTGCCACGAAGAACCTTGCTATCCGAATCCAGAATCCTCACTGGTTCCTCATCATAGGTCAAATCCGGATTCAATTCCACTTCCTCCAAAGGCATCACATGCGAAGGATCCGATCTATACTTCCGAAGCATAGAAACATGAAACACATCATGAATCTTTTCCAGCTCTTGAGGTAACCTCAACTTGTACGCAACAGGACCAACACGCTCAATCACCTCGTATGGTCCAATGTACCTAGGGCTTAACTTACCCTTCCGGCCAAACCTCATCACCTTTTTCCAAGGCGAAACCTTCAAAAACACACGGTCACCCACCGCATACTCAATCTCCTTACGCTTCAAATCCACGTAAGACTTTTGCCGATCAGAAGCTGTCTTTAAACGCTCACAAATGAGCTTCACCTTCTCAGTGGTTCCTTTCAACAAAGCCGGCATCGAAACCAACTTTTGACCCGTTTCAGCCCAACAAAGAGGAGTCCTACACTTCCTCCCGTACAAAGCTTCATAAGGTGCCATTTGAATACTTGCCTGATAACTATTGTTATAAGCAAACTCCACCAAAGGCAAATGTTTCTCCCAAGAGCCCTGAAACTCAATCACGCAGCACCTCAACATATCCTCCAAAATCTGGATAACACGCTCGGACTGACCATCCGACTGAGGATGATAAGATGTACTGAAATTCAACCGTGTACCCAAAGCTTGATGCAAACACTGCCAGAAACGCGATGTAAACCTCGGATCCCTATCCGACACAATCGACTTAGGCACACCATGCAGCCGCACAATCTCAGCAATGTACAGCTCTGCAAGCTTATCCAAAGTGTATGTAGTATGCACAGGCAAGAAATGCGCACACTTCGTCAGGCGATCCACAATCACCCACACAGAATTCTTCTTCGATGGTGACAAGGGTAAACCAGATACAAAATCCATGGTAATCCTTTCCCACTTCCATTCAGGGATTTTCAACGGTTGCAACAACCCTGAAGGAACCTGATGCTCAGCCTTAACTCGCTGACACACCATGCACTTGCTCACAAACTCAGCAACATCCTTCTACAAGCCCACCCAATAGTACTCATCACGAAGATCGCGATACATCTTAGTACTACCTGGGTGCATAGCAAAAGGACTACTATGACCTTCAGTCAGAATAGCATGCCTCAACTCAGCATCATTGGGCACTACTATCCGACTCCCAAAACACAACACACCATCATCATTAAAACAGAAATCCGAAGGCCTACCCTCCGCGATATCCTAAACATGCGGTACCAAGGAATCATCCAGCAACTGCTTTTCCTTGATCAACTGAACCAAAGATGGTTTCACTTGCAACTCAGCCACAAGACCACCATCACGCGAAATACTCAAAATGGCAAACATAGCCCTCAACTCAACAACTACCTTCCTACTCAAGGCATCCGCTACAACATTAGCTTTTCCAGGGTGATACTCAATCGTCAAATCATAATCCTTGAGCAACTCCACCCAACGCCGCTGCCTAAGATTCAACTCCTTCTGAGACATCAGATACTTCAAACTCTTGTGATCCGTGTACACAGTACACTTCTCACCATACAGGTAATGTCTCCAGATCTTCAAAGCAAAAACCACTGCAGCCAACTCAATGTCATGCGTAGGATAATTGCGCTCATGCACCTTCAACTGCCGCGATGCATAAGCCACCACCTTACCCTCTTGCATCAACACACATTCCAAACCAACATAGGACGCATCACTATAGACCACAAACTCTTTCCTTGATTCAGGTTGAACCAAGATAGGAGCTTGCGTCAAAGCTGCCTTAAGCTTCTCAAAAGCCTGCTGTCTCGCTTCCGTCCATTCATACTTAACATCCTTTTGCAACAACTTTGTCAAAGGTGCAGCAATCTTAGAAAACCCATCCACAAACCTCCGGTAATATCCTGCCAAACCGAGGAAACTACGAACCTCATGAACAGACTTTGGAACCTTCCAATTCATCACCGCCTCAATCTTCTGAGGATCAACACGAATTCCCTCAGCAGAAACCACATGCCCAAGAAACACCACCTCCTTACGCCAGAACTCGCACTTGCTCAGCTTAGCATAAAGCTGATTCTCCAACAAAGCTTGCAGCACAATCCTCAAATGCTCTTCATGCTCCTCCTCAGTACGCGAGTACACGAGGATATCATCAATGAACACCACAACAAACTTATCCAGGTATTCATGAAACACACGGTTCATCATGTCCATAAAAGCAGCAGGAGCATTTGTCAAACCAAACGGCATCACAAGGAACTCATAATGCCCATACCTTGTCCTGAAAGTTGTCTTAGGCACATCCACATCCTTTACCTTCAACTGATAATATCCTGACCTCAAGTCAATCTTAGAGAACACAGCAGCTCCCCGAAATTGATCAAAGAGATCATCAATTCTCGGAAAAGGATACCGATTCTTGATAGTCAACTTGTTCAGCTGATGATAATCGATGCACATTCTCATAGTGCCATCCTTCTTCTTCACAAACAAGACCGGTGCACCCCAAGGTGACACACTCGGCCGAATGAACCCACGATCAAGCAACTCTTGCAACTGCGTCTTCAGCTCCTTCAACTTTTTAGGTGCCATTCTATAAGGGGTAATGGACACATGAGTTGTATTCTCATACAGCTCAATTCCAAACTCCACCTCGCGATTAGGAGGTAAACCAGGCAACTCCTCAGGAAAAACACCAGGAAACTCCCGCACAATCCTGATATCTTGCACACGCAACTCCTTAGAGCTAGGATTCATCACAAAAGCTAGGTAAGCTTCACAACCTTGCCTCAGCATCCGGCTCGCCTCCAACGTAGACACCACATTGGCAAGAAACTTCACATTCTCACCAACCACAACCACTTCATAATCATCCGCAAGCTTCAGCAAAACTCGCTTATTTTCACAATCCACAACAGCTCGATGCTCAGCCAGCCAATCCATACCAAGGATTACATCGAAACCATAGAAAGGCAACTCCATAAGATCAACATGAAAAACATGATCTTGAACAACCAAAAGACACCTTCTATAAAGCTTTCGAGTCACAACAGTCTCACCAAAAGAACTAGCGACACGAACACCAACATCCAAAAACTCAACAGGCAAACCAAGCAATTCAGCATGCTCACGCAAAATGTAAGAGTGCGTAGATCCAGAATCAATCAAGGAAAATAATGACAAGGATTGCAAAGTAAAAGTACCTGCGATCACATCCGCGTCATTCCTTCCCTCCCGCTGAGCATACACCCTAGCTTGGCCACCACCCTCTGGCTGAATAGCCACAACATGAGCCACACCCCGACCACCTTCCTCTCTCCGCTGGAAATTACCACGGCCGCGCCCACGACCTCTCTGCGGTGCAGCAACAACAGGAGCACGCACTTGGCCACCAGCCAACAAAGGACACTCTCTCCTCATGTGATCCGTAGATCCACAGTTCCAGCACGCATTACCAGCTGCCACAACAGGAGCTTGCACCTCCCTCACAGCACGAGGACAATCACGTTTCATATGACCACGCGAACCACAAATCCAACATGCACTCGGATCAACTCTAGCGTTGCCTCCCCGAGCAGGCGCACCACCACCTCGCTTAGCCGAGGACTGATACCTCTGATCACGTCCCCTCTTGTTCCGCCCACCACCGGAACTATATTCAGCTGATCGCTTACTAGCACTTGACCCACCACTTCTAGCAGATAAACCCAAGTTCATCTCAATATCCTTTGCTCGGCCCACCAGCACATCAAAATCATCATACTCGGTAGCCAGCACATACATCTTAACTTCCGTAACTAAACCATAACGGAACCTTTCACACCTTTCCCGCTCATCTGGAACAAGCTCAGGTGCGTACTGACTGAGTCGAACAAACTGAACCTCATACTCAGCCACAGACATGCTCCCCTGGGTAAGAGACATGAACTCCCTCTTCTTTTCATCTAGGTACCTCACACCTAGATACCTTCTCTTGAACGCATTCTGGAAGAACGTCCAAGTTACGCCAGCTTCCGCCATCCCAGCGATAGTGGTTGTCCACCACGTATAAGCATCATCCTGTAGCAAGGATACTACACAACCCAGCTTTTGCACATCAGTGCAATTCATCTGACCCAAGATTCTCTTGGTACTATCCAACCAAGCCTCAGAACCTTCAGCTGACAAACCCCTGAACTCAGTCCCTCCCAGACTGCGCAGACGTTCCAAGGGTAGTCTAACTCCAGCATCTCCCTGATGCACAGCTCCTTGAGCTCCAGCTACCGCTGCTTGAAAAGCTCCAACAATAGCTTGGATCAACACCGTCATGTCAGGAACAGCTTGCCCCTGACCAGCCTCAGGTCCAGCGACCCCAGCACCAGCTGCAACTCCAGCACTTTCACCCCCAGCTTCACCACCACCAGGTGGAGGAGGTAAATCCACCGCACTCTCAACATTCTCTTCATTCTCATTCTCATTCTGAGCCGTAACTCGCACATTACTCCTCAACTCTCTACGAGGTGCCATACTCTAACAATGCAATCACAATGCAAATAAACAAAGTCAGGCTCAGCAAGGTAAGCAATCCAAGTACTCAAGCTCATTTTCACTTAAAAACAACATCATTACATTAGCTTTGATTTGGCAATGGGTACCCACAACATGCTTCACCACAGCATACATCTCAATTGCAACATATTCACAAACCACTCAATATGCTTTCACTCAACAAGCATACATAGCATACATACTTCAATCATGCACACAATCATTCCCAAATACACGAGAACTCAGCTCTGATACCACCAAATGTAACCCCCTTAACCCGGTCTAGACGGTTGACCCAAATTAAGAAGATTACACGGGGAAAACCAAAGTCAACCCGAAAGTCAACCTTGATTAACGACCCTTTTTTTTCTTTTTAAAACTTGTCTAGATGCATATTATCCCTAAACATGATCATACAATCAGCATTCTCAAAGATCATAACCATCAGAGAACATTCAGGGACCCAATTGCACAAATTACAACTTTAGGGACCAAATTGTAAATTCTGAAAATTTTAAGGACTTAATCCCATTTAAAGTTACCAACTTGAAATTAATCATATTTCATGCTTCACTGTCAAATTTCAGCCCAAACGGACATCTCAAACTCATTTAATTGCATAAACAAGGTTCGGGACTAAAATGCAAACATTTCAAAACATATAACCAACAATTTCAGTGCCCAACGGTCGAGTGTTTCGGAACAGGGAAGACCCGTTCCGAAACGCGGGACCGTTCCGCAACAGGTTCCGAAACAGTGCCTGGCAGTGGCATATCCGTTCCGGAACAGTGCCTCTCGTTTCGGAACGCCCAGGCCATTTCAGGCCCCCGTTTCGATACGGTAGCACCTGTTCCGAAACAGGCTGCCCAGATTGCAGAAAATTTGCTGGTTTATCATACAATTGACCTATCAAACATGCTCCAAACGCAACCAAACTTTACCAGCAAAACATTCAATATACAAGGAACATAATTGCACCATCCAAACATCAACATGGCATCAATTAAGAAAATCCCCAATTCTATAGGCATGCATCCTACATTGAAAACCATTCAAGCATCAAAATACCAAATTCACTTCGCAAAGGCCAATTACATGTTCCAACATTATTAACAACATATATTCAACTTAGGGAGTCCAAAACATCTCCCAAAACATCAACATAGGTCCCCCATTGCCAAATGCCAAAAGCTAATAGTGTTTAAGAAACCTTCACCATACTTGAGCTTAGTTATCCACTTGGATGCTTGCCCTCCTTGCTGCCCTTAATGCACTTTAATGCTCTGCATCATTGATTTAAGAAAAGAGAGAGCGTAAGCAAAAGCTTAGTGAGGAATGCTCATTTAAAACCACACAATAATGCATTTACAAAACACATTTATAAACCATTCTTCAAGCAACATTTATACATGCTCTTAAACATTTGAAACAAGCAATACATCCTTCCATTTCATTATATGTCATATTGGCAACAAGTGATACATTCCACATAAGATCCACACATGGACTTTTAAACACCATTGTCCTTAACCCCATGGACTTTTAAACACCATGGCAAGGACCACACAAGGACTTTTAAACACCTTTGTGTCCTTAACAAGAACCATCCAAGGACTTTTAAACACCTTGATGTTCTTAAATAACAAGGCTTACACAAGGAATTTTAACCACCTTGAACCTTAACCAAGAACCAACCATGGACTTTTAAACACCATGTTGTTCTTAAAATTCACAAGATTCACACAAGGACTTTTAACCACCTTTGTGATCTTAACCAAGAACCATCCAAGGACTTTTAAACACCTTGATGTTCTTAAATAAACAAGGCTCACACAAGGACTTTTAACCACCTTTGTGACCTTAACCATCACTTGCCAATATGCATCATTATCATCAATATTCCACTGTTTTAAAGCATTTAACAAAGCCATAAACATCATGCATCTTTAAACATCAAACCACATTAAAACAATGTTCAAAAACAAGGAACTCTTACCTTGAGCTTCCTTCAACACATGGCTTATAATCTCAGCAAATAAACATGCTAGGTATGCTTTCAAAACAGAATTTAAAACATGCAAACTATCACATTGCATACAACCAATCCATGGCCATCACCAAGAGAGTTTTTCCGAAAATTTACTCTTGAGCTTAGCTAAGTTGCTTAGACTTAAACTAAGCTCCCAAACCTTCAAAACACTGGTTTCAAAGCCAAAAACTAAAATCCACTCACCGATTCCGTTTCGCCTCTTGCCGAAACACCAATCAAGCTTCCGGATCACCACCACTTGGATCCAAAGATGACTCCCCTGTTTTAAACACATCAAAGCAGAGGATTAATGCATCATCATGCATTAATATCTTCAATGAAAGCATCTAAACTCACTGCTCTCATCCACACTCCATTTTCGGCTACCAAACACAACCGAAAATGCATCCAAACAACTCCACAACATTACCCAGCCAAGATCCATCAAATCTAACCATCCTTAAATATCATTTAACATCCAAAAAGGATCTAACATCATCCTTATACCTCCAGCAACATCAGATCCACAAGATCACTCCAAAAACAACCAAGAACACAAGCTAAACTTAGGAAATTCAACCTATCCGGGATTGCATTAATTAAAACTCAATTTCTCATCAATTTTACATTCATTTAACATCAAATTGACACCTCAAAACACTGCCCAAACAGATCACACGAAATTTCATCAAAATCAACCAAATCTTGCATTTAAAAGCCAAGATCAATAACACAACCTCAAAACCATTTATAAAACACAATTTAAGGATTGAGAACTTAGGAATTTTAGTAAAGAACTGAGAGTTTAGAGGAGAAGGACGTTCTTACCTCCAAACTTGAGTTTCTCCCTTTTTAGAACCAAAATCTTGAAAATCCAATTAGCAAATGGTGAGGTTTTGTTGAAGAGATGATTAGAGATCAAAAGAGGATTAAAATCTCATGCTTGGATATCAAAATAAGAAGGAAAAGTTCTGGAGAAAGATGTTTGGTTTGAGAGAAAAGATGAGAGAAAATAGAAAATGAAAATATGGAAAAGTTAGTTGGAAATAGGAAAATATCTTCCCTCCACTTTTCTTTTGTTTAAAAACCAATAGTAAATCATTTAATATCTTAGAAAAATCTGGAGAAACTCCCATTGGGTAAATATCTCCTTAAAGATTCAAAGTTTCAATCCTTTTTAAAACAGTCTCACAGTTTTCAAAAATTACATTTTGGTCACTAGCCAAAATGTCACCCTTCCAAACCTCATTTTGTAAAATTGATTTCACCACTCTCTTATATATATTAAAAGAGGATTTTAAGACATTTTTCCATATTTTTAATGCAACCCGAACTAGGCTTTCCTAAATTCACTTTTATATATTCGAACCGCACTCCGACCGAATTTCATCAAAAATACATCTCAAAACAGTGCCCAAACATTTCATACGAATTTCATCAAAATTAAACCAAATCTTGCATTTTAAAGCCAAGATCAAGAACAAATCATTAAAACCTTTAATAAAACTCAAATCAAGGATTGAGAACTTGGGAATTTCAGTAAAGAACTGAGTATTTAGAGGAGAAGGACGTTCATACCTCTAAATGTGAGTTTCTCCTTGTTTGGAACCAAGATTCTTGAAAATTCAATAAGCAAATGCTAAGGTTTTGATGTAGAAATGATTAGAGACCAATTGAAGATTGAAGTCTCATTTTTAGATGTCAAAATTAGAGGGAAAAAGGCTGGAGAAAAGTGTTTGGGTTGAGAGAAAAGTTGAGAGAAAAGAAATGGAAAATTTTGAGAAAAGTTAGTTATGACAACAAAATATCTAATTCCCTCCTTTTTCCTTTCATTAAAAACCATTAATTAAATGTTTAATATTAAGAAAAATCTGGAGAAACTCTTCTTGGGTAAATTAGCTCCTTAAAGATTCAAAGTTTCAATCCTTTTAAAACAGTCACCAACTTTTCAAAAATTACATTTTAGTCACTAACTTGAAATGTCACATTTCGAAACCTCATTTTGTAAAATTGATTTCACCACTCTCTTATATATAATAAAAGAGAATTTTAAGATATTTTTCCATATTTTTAATGCATCCCGAACTAGGCTTTCCTAAAAATCACCTTTTTATACTCGAACCGCAATTCGACCGATCCGGTCCAAACCCAAAACTTCTAAGCCCAAAATTGGGGTGTTACAACTCTCCCCCCTTAAGAAATTTCGTCCTCGAAATTTACCTGAAGGAAGGAGGTACGGAAACTGCTTCAACATGTCATCCTTCCGCTCCCACGTGGCCTCTTCAACACCACGATGCTTCCACAACACCTTTACTAACTCAATGGTCTTGCCTCGAAGAACCTTACTATCCGAATCCAGAATCTTCACCGGTTCCTCATCATAAGTCAAATCCGGATTCAATTCCACTTCCTCCACAGGCATCACATGCGAAGGATCCGATCTATACTTTCGAAGCATAGAAACATGAAACACATCATGAATCTTTTCCAACTTTTGCGGTAACCTCAACTTGTACGCAACAGGACCCACACGCTCAATCACCTCGTATGGTCTAATGTACCTAGGGCTCAACTTACCCTTTCGGCCAAACCTCATCACCTTTTTCCAAGGCGAAACTTTCAAAAACACACGGTCGCCCACCGCATACTCAATCTCCTTATGCTTCAAATCCGCATAAAACTTTTGCCGATCAGAAGCTGCCTTCAAACGCTCACAAATGAGCTTCACCTTCTCGATAGTCCCTTTCAACAAAGCTGGCATCGAAACCAACTTCTGACCCGTTTCAGCCCAACACAGAGGAGTCCTACACTTCCTCTCGTACAAAGCTTCATAAGGTGCCATTTGAATACTTGCCTGATAACTATTATTATAGGCAAACTCCACCAAAGGCAAATGTTTCTCCCAAGAGCCCTGGAACTCAATCACACAACACCTCAACATATCCTCCAAAACCTGGATAACACGCTCAGACTGTCCATCCGACTGCGGATGATAAGAAGTACTAAAATTCAACCGTGTACCCAAAGCCTGATGCAAACATTGCCAGAAACGCGATGTAAACCTCGAATCCCTATCCGACACAATCGACTTAGGCACACCATGCAGCCGCACAATCTCAGCAATGTACAGCTCTGCAAGCTTATCCAAAGTGTATGTAGTATGCACAGGCAAGAAATGTGCACACTTCGTCAGGCGATCCACAATCACCCACACCGAATTCTTCTTCGAAGGTGACAAAGATAAACCAGACACAAAATCCATGGTAATCCTTTCCCACTTCCACTCAGGAATTCTCAACGGTTGCAACAACCCTGAAGGAAACTGATGCTCAGCCTTAACTCGCTGACACACCATGCACTTGCTTACAAACTCAGCAACATCTTTCTTTAAACCCACCCAATAGTACTCATCACGAAGATCACGATACATCTTAGTACTACCAGGGTGCATAGCAAAAGGATTACTATGACCTTCAGTCAGAATAGCACGCCTCAACTCAGCATCATTGGGCACTACTATCCGACTCCCAAAACATAACACTCCATCATTATTAAAGTAGAAATCCGAAGGCCTATCCTCTGCGATATCCTGAACATGTGGCACTAAGGAATCATCCAACAACTGCTTTTCCTTAATCAACTGAACCAAGGATGGTTTCACTTGCAACTCAGTCACAAGACCACCATCACGCGAAATACTCAAACTGGCAAACATAGCCCTAAACTCAACTGCCGTGACGCATAAGCCACCAACTTACCCTCTTGCATCAACACACATCCCAAACCAACGTAGGACGCATCACTATACACCACAAACTCTTTCCCTGATTCAGGTTGAACCAAGATAGAAGCTTGCGTCAAAGCTGTCTTAAGCTTCTCAAAAGCCAGCTGTCTCGCTTCTGTCCACTCATACTTAACATCCTTCTGCAACAACTTCGTCAAAGGTGCAGCAATCTTTGAAAACCCATCCACGAATCTCCGATAGTATCCCGCCAATCCAAGGAAACTACGGACTTCATGAACAGACTTAGGAGGTTTCCAATTCATCACCGCCTCAATCTTCTGAGGATCAACACGAATCCCCTCAGCAGAAACCACATGACCAAGAAACACCACCTCTCTAAGCCAGAACTCACACTTGCTCAGCTTGGCATAAAGCTGATTCTCCAACAAAGCTTGCAACACAATTCTCAAATGCCCTTCATGCTCTTCCTCAGTACGAGAGTACACGAGGATATCATCAATGAACACCACAACAAATTTATCCAGGTATTCATGAAACACTCGATTCATCATGTCCATGAAAGCTGCAGGAGCATTCGTCAAACCAAACGGCATCACAAGGAACTCATAATGCCCATACCTCGTTCTGAAAGCTGTCTTTGGCACATCCACATCCCTCACCTTCAACTGATAATACCCTGACCTTAAGTCAATTTTAGAGAACACAGACGCTCCCCGAAATTGATCAAAAAGATCATCAATTCTCGGTAATGGATATCGATTCTTGATAGTCAACTTGTTAAGCTGACGGTAATCAATGCACATTCTCATAGTGCCATCCTTCTTCTTCACAAACAAGACCGGTGCACCCCAAGGTGACACACTCGGCCGAATGAAACCACGATCAAGCAACTCCTGAAGTTGCGTCTTCAGCTCCTTCAACTCTTTAGGTGCCATTCGATAAGGAGTAATGGACACTGGAGTTGTGTTTTCATACAACTCAATCCCAAACTCCACTTCACGATTAGGAGGCAACCTAGGCAACTCCTCCGAAAACACACCAGGAAACTCTCGTACAATCCTGATATCTTGCACACGCAACTCCTTAGAGCTAGGATTCATCACAAAAGCTAGGTAAGCTTCGCAACCTTGCCTCAGCATCCGGCTCGCCTCCAATGTAGACACCACATTGGCAAGTAACTTCATATTCTCACCAACCACCACTACCTCATAATAATCCGCAAGCTTCAACGAAACTCGCTTATTCTCACAATCCACTACAGCTCGATGCTCAACAAGCCAATCCATACCAAGGATTACATCAAAACCATAGAAAGGCAACTCCATAAGATCAACATGGAAAACATGATCTTGCACAACCAAAGGACATCTTCTATAAAGCTTTCGAGTCACAACTGTCTCGCCAAAAGAACTAGTGACACGCATACCAACATCCAAAGACTCAACAGGCAATCCAAGCAATTCAGCATGCTCACGCAATATCTATGAGTGTGTAGATCCAAAATCAATCAAGGAAAGTAATGACAAGGATTGCAAAGTAATAGTACTTGCGATCACATCCGTGTCATTTCTCCCCTCCCTCTGAGCATACACTCTGGCCTGACCACCACCCTCAGGCTGAACAGCTACAACATGAGCCACATTCCTTCCACCATCCTCTCTACGCTGGAAGTTACCACGGCCGCGCCCACGACCTCTCTGTGGTGCAACAACTCCAGGAGCACGTCCTTGGCCACCACCGGCCAACAAAGGACACTCCCTCCTCATGTGATCCGCTGATCCACAGTTCCAGCACGAGCTACCAGCCACCACAACAGGAGCCTGCACTTCCCTCGCTGCTCGAGGACAACCACGCCTCAGGTGTCCACGCGACCCACATGTCCAACATGTGTTCGGTTCAACTCTCGCCTTGTCTCCCTGAACAGGCGCACCTTGGCCCCCACCACCTCGCCTAGCTGAAGACTGATACTTTCGTTCACGTCCTCTCTTGTTCCGTCCGCCACTGGAACTATACTCAGCAGCTCGCTTACCAGCACTAGAACCAGCACTTCTAGAAGATAAACTCAAATTCATCTCAATGTCCTTTGCTCTACCAACCAGCACATCAAAGTTAGTGTACTCAGCAGCCAACATATAGGTCTTCACCTCCGTCACCAAACCATAACGGAACCGTTCACACCTCTCCCGCTCATCAGGAACAAGCTCAGGTGCATTCTGACTAAGCCGGACAAACTGAACCTCATACTCAGCTACAGACATGCTCCCCTGAGTAAGAGACATGAATTCTCTTTTCTACTCATCTAGGTACCGCACACCCAGATACCTTCTCTTGAACGCGTTCAGAAAGAACGTCCAAGTTACATCAGCTTCCACCATTCCAGAGATAGAGGTCGTCCACCAAGTATACGCATCATCGTGCAACAACGATACCACGCATCCCAGCTTCTGCACATCATTACAGTTCATTTGACCCAAGATTCTCTTGGTACTTTCCAGCCAAGACTCAGAACCTTCAGCAGAAAAACCCCTGAACTCAGTCTGTAACCCCCTTAACCCGGCCCAGACGGTTGACCCGAATTAAGAAAGTCACACGGGGAAAACCAAAGTCAACCCGAAAGTCAACTTTGATTAACGACCCCTTTTTTTTTCTTTTTAATATTGTCTAAATGCACGTTAACCTTAGATGTGATCTCACAACAACATACTCGAAGATCATAAACATCAGAGATCAAACAGGGACCCAATTGAACAATTAACAACTTTAGGGACCAAACTGTCAATTTTGAAAACTTTAAGGACTTAACCAGATTTTAAGTTACCAACTTAAAATTAATCAAGTTTCATGCTTCCTTGCCAAATTTCAGCTTAAACGGACATCCCAAACTCATACAATTGCACAAACAAGTTTCAGGACCAAAAAGCAAACATTCCAAAACATTTAACTGCCACTGTCAGCCCCCAACGGTCACGTGTTCCGAAACAGGCAGAGCCCGTTTCGAAACGCGGGGCCGTTCCGCAACGCGTACCGCAACGGGGGACTGGCAGTAGCCTTTCCGTTTCGGAACGGTCTCTCCCGTTTCGGACGCCTGGGCTGGTTTAGGGCACCCGTTCCGAAACGGTAGGCACTGTTCCGAAACACCCTGCACAGATTGCCTCAAGATGCATACTTAAACACACAATTGACCATCCGAACATACTCCAAAAGCCACCAAACTCTACCATCATGCAATTCAACATATAAGAGACATACTTGCATCAACAATTCAACATATTATCATCATATACGTAAAGCCCCAATTCTATAGGCATGCTTCCTACACAAGCAACCATTTAAACACAAAATCTCCAAATCCATCTCATATAAGCCAAAACATGTTCCAACAACATCAACAACATAAAACCATCCTTGTCCGAACATATACGAACACATAAACATCAACCCCAAGAGATTCTACCCCATTGCCTTTATTAACTATAGCTATTCACCGAGACATACATCTCAAATGGAGTCCTCCTTGAATCCCTTGCTTCTCGCTGTCCAACTTCAAGAATCTGCATTGATGGACAAAAAGGAGCGTAAGCACATAATGCTTAGTGAGGAATGCTCAAAACCAAAACACCATCAATGCAGCGAGTCATATAACCTCTTTGAAAAGCAACTCGATTTGTTTACCAAGCAAAGTTTGAAAACCCCTTTTCAACAACATGCTTAAACCATGTATTGCTCAAACATGAAAACCAACCCTTAGCTTAGCAAGCTAAGAAAACCTTTTCAAAGCATAATTTGCAAAATCATCCATTTAACCATTCCATGCATAAACACCATATGCAAAGTTAAATTCATACCTTGGAAAACACTTCCATTTCATAACATACCTTTCTTATACTTGAAAATCATTCCAAGCAAGAAACCCTTTAAAACCATTACTCAAACAATCCAACACATGTATTAAACCAAGGCAATATATGAACCACAACATCATCTTCACATGCCTTTTAAAACAAGTCTTATCAAGACTCCAATGCATTTAAGAGATTTCATGCACACATGCATCATTTACCAAATGATAATCAACACTTGTTCAACTTAACAAGTAAACATGCATTCACAAGCATTAAACACTTTTCATGCAACCATGCATCTTTTCAAGCATCTCATGCTTAATCATAATCAAGAACATTATATTGGCTCCCAAGTGATCAACCACATCCACTTTTCAACTCAACACCCAATCGGATACGCGGATCACAAGCGTTGTCCCCCACGCTTCATACACACTACCAATCCAAGGTCTCCAAATGGACTTTTAAACACCATTTGACCTCACCATCCTAAGGTTCCCATGTATGGACTTTTAAACACCATACAACCTTAGCTTTTTACAAGGTTCCCATTTATGGACTTTCAAACACCATACAACCTTAACTTTTCCCAAGGTTCCCATGTATGGACTTTCAAACACCATACAACCTTAACTTTTCCCAAGGTTCCCATGTATGGACTTTCAAACACCATACAACCTTGACATGCACAAGGTTCCCATGTATGGACTTTTAACCACCATACAACCTTTGCATTCACCGATTGGTAGTTGTATAACATCACTAACGAGATCCGGGACACCCAACACAAGATCCACACATGGACTTTACACCACCATTGTGATCTTAACAAGCACAAGGTTCCCATATATGGACTTTTAACCACCATATAACCTTTGCTTAACCAAGGTCCTCGAATGGGCATTCAACCTCCATTATGACCTTAACCATCTCGTTAGGATACTTGAAGGGAGTTTACCGGTTCACTCTTAACCACTCCACCTCCAAGGCGACTTTATTCACGGTGCACCCAATCCTATAGCCGGCTAACTATATCCGATCAAAGAACCAAGAACCACTTACATCACTTGCCAATATAACCATCTTACCGCATTAGTACAATGATTCACATGCATAACCAATATGCAAAAACCATCATTTACCATCATCAATCCACTGTTTTAAAGCATTACACAAAGCCATGAAACATCATGCAACACCATGCATCAAAACCACATTTTCAATGTACAAACCAAGGATCTCTTACCTTGAGCATCCTTCACATATGGCCTTCAAAACCAGCATTAAACCATGCTTAAAATATACTTTCAAAACAGAATATAAACCATGCAAATCACATGCATTGCAACCATCAAACTCAATTGCTTTTAAAGCCAATTCACAACACAACCAAGAGCGAAAAACCATTTACTTACTCTTGAGCTTAGCAAAGTTGTTTAGACTTAAACTAAGCTCCCAAAACCTTCAAACCTTGGTTTAAAACCTGAAAACCCAACTTCACTCACCGATACACAAAACAAGGCTAGCCAACAAGCCTTCCAAGCATCCGAAACCTTCCGCAATGCCTCTAAAGCTCACGGATCAAACTCCCCTGTTTCAAGCACACAAAAACAGAGGATTAATGCATCATTATGCATTAAAAACACCAGCAACACAACCAAACTCGCTGCTCATCACAAATCCAACATTTCGGCTACCAAACACAACCGAAATCACCTCCAAACACTTCCAAAACTTAACCCAGCCAAGATCCATCACTTCTAACCATTTTTAAACATCAATTAACATCCAAAATGATCACAAACACATCCTTATACCTCCAGGTATAACAGATCATCAAAAACACTCCAAAAACAACCAAAAACTCAAGCCAAACTTAGGAAATTCAACCTATCCGGGATTGCATTGATTAAACCTCAACTTCTAATCAATTTAGCATTCATTTAACATCAAAACACACCTCAAAACCCTGCTTAAACAGATCATACGAAAATTCCACAAAAATCACCAAATCTTGCATTTTAAGCCAAAATCAAGATTCCAATTGAAAAGCCTTTAATAAATCACAAATCAAGGACTGAGAACTTAGGAATTTCAGTAAAGAACTGATAGTTTAGAGGAGAAGGACGTTCTTACCTCCAAACTTGAATTTCTCCTTTTTAGAACCAAAAAGCTTGATGAAACAACTTGCAAATGGTGAGGTTTTGTAGTAGAGATGATTAGGAATCCAAGGAGAATTGAAAAGGAAGATTTGAGTGACAAAATCAGAAGTAAATCTCTGGAGAGAAAGTGTTTGGGTTGAGAGAAAATGAGAGAAAATGAAAATTGGAAGAAAATGGAAAGTTAGTTACAAAATAGTAAAATGATTTCCCTCCACTTTTCTTAAGCTTTAAAATCAGAATTTTGCATTAAAATATCTTAGAAAAATCTGGAGAAACTCTTTTTGGAATAATAGCTCCATAAAGATTCAAAGTTTCAATCCTTTATAAAACAGTCACGCAACTTTCAAAAATTACATTTTGGTCACTAGCCAAAATGTCACCCTTCCGAACCTCATTTTTCAAAATTGATTTCACAGTTCACTTTTATATATTAAAAGATGATTTTAGAACATTTTTCCATATTTTTAATGCAACCCGAACTAGGCTTTCCTAAATTCACTCTTATATATTCGATCAGCACTTTGACCGAACCGGTCAACGCCCAAAACTTCTGAGCCCAAAACCGGGGCGTTACAACTCTCCCCCCCCTTAGGAAATTTCGTCCTCAAAATTTCAACCGACGAAAAGGGAACCACAACCTTCCCAAAGAAACACACAAGGCAACACAAAAGCCTCAACCACCACTGAACACATTTCACACAAAACTCCACCAACTCAACACCACCACATACTGTTCACAAAATCCAGAACACTCAAAGATAGCCACAACTTAACCTTTCACATATCCGGACTGGACACTGCCCCAACATCAACCTGATGAACTTCAACTTTTACAACACACATCACTGTAACACACAACTACCAAGACTTGTTTACACAATGACACTAACCAAACCCATTCAGCCACTATGCAAACTTCTCTGCTTCTAAAACTCTTGCAAACTCCCAAACCTCTTCCAAGGATTTTCCCAACAAGCAAAAATTCTTAAGCATCAACTGCTTACTCAAACTCCTCAACGAATGCTGATAATCCTTCCCATCTGCCGCTAACAAAACGACTCACCAAAACTACTCACCCACAACCCAAAAATTACATCACAACTCCAACCTAACTCCGTCAGCCGTTCCGCACACCACCAGCTGACTTCAGACGGAACTTCCTTAACCACAACCAGACAACCACTTCTCACAAGAATCCTTTCAAACCACACTGCCCTCGACCTTTCATTGTTTTTCCACTTCAAACTTTGACCACAACACCTGCCTTACCAGAACCTCGTCCAACCTAAACATACATATCAACTTCTCAACTCCACCAACTCAACACCACCATATACTGTTCACAAAATCCAGAACACTCAAAGATAGCCACAACTTAACCTTTCACATATCCGGACTGGAAACTGCCCCAACATCAACCTGATGAACTTCAACTTTTACAACACACATCACTGTAACACACAACTACCAAGACTTGTTTACACAATGACACTAACCAAACCCATTCAGCCACTATGCAAACTTCTCTGCTTCTAAAACTCTTGCAAACTCCCAAACCTCTTCCAAGGATTTTCCCAACAAGCAAAAATTCTTAAGCATCAACTGCTTACTCAAACTCCTCAACGAATGCTGATAATCCTTCCCATCTGCCGCTAACAAAACGACTCACCAAAACTACTCACCCACAACCCAAAAATTACATCACAACTCCAACCTAACTCCGTCAGCCGTTCCGCACACCACTTGCTGACTTCAGATGGAACTTCCTTAACCACAACCAGACAACCACTTCTCACAAGAATCCTTTCAAACCACACTGCCCTCGACCTTTCATTGCTTTTCCACTTCAAACTTTGACCACAACACCTGCCTTACCAGAACTTCGTCCAACCTAAACATACATATCAACTTCTCAACTCCACCAACTCAACACCACCACATACTGTTCACAAAATCCAGAACACTCAAAGATAGCCACAACTTAACCTTTCACATATCCGGACTGGACACTGCCCCAACATCAACCTGATGAACTTCAACTTTTACAACACACATCACTGTAACACACAACTACCAAGACTTGTTTACACAATGACACTAACCAAACCCATTCAGCCACTATGCAAACTTCTCTGCTTCTAAAACTCTTGCAAACTCCCAAACCTCTTCCAAGGATTTTCCCAACATGTAAAAATTCTTAAGCATCAACTGCTTACTCAAACTCCTCAACGAATGCTGATAATCCTTCCCATCTGCCGCTAACAAAACGACTCACCAAAACTACTCACCCAAAAATTACATCACAACTCCAACCTAACTCCGTCAGCCGTTCCGCACACCACCAGCTGACTTCAGACAGAACTTCCTTAACCACAACCAGACAACCACTTCTCACAAGAATCCTTTCAAACCACACTGGCCTTCGACCTTTCATTGCTTTTCCACTTCAAACTTTGACCACAACACCTGCCTTACCAGAACTTCGTCCAACCTAAACATACATATCAACTTCTCAACTCCTCAAAGGTTGCTAAGAACCAACACTTACAACCACAACCCTTCCACAACAACTTAAATGCTAAGCTACTTCAGCACTTGGAAACACAACCACTAAACTGCAACATCACTTAGCACCAAGGAAATACCACTTCCACTTAGCTATTCAAACCACTTGACCGATTCTAACTTCAACCGGTACTCCTCACCACCAAACCACTAAACTCTTTAAGCATCAGACACTTTCCTTCTACCAACAGACTATACCACTCTCACTATTACTAGCAACTAGCTTAATATACTCCAATGCTACTAACTCTCACCCAGCACCAAAACAACCTCTAAAAACCCATCATCCAACCTATCCCAACCACCACACTAACAGATTCGATTAGTTATTAGCGAGTGTGAACGTCGTATGCATGATCACCTACATGCCCTATCAATGCCTGATGTACATGTATGCAAAACCTCTAATGTCATGCCACATGTATGCATGGACCAGCACATATATAATATAGCATATAACAATGATTTTAACTGTGCATGAATGCCAGTTCACACCCTCCAATAACATCCTCAGAATCCGTCTAAGAACAACCTCCTAACTCACTTCTAACTTATTTAACTCCATCGTACCATCATACCAACAACCAATAACCACAAGATACTCACTAAAGCCTTCTTCACACCAAAGATGTTTCCAAACTACAACTATTACCCCAACATGCTAGCAAAAAGACTAAACTTACCACGCAAGGAAAACCAACAGAAACCCAACTAAGGTAACTAGAGCAAAGATCACTTAACAAGGTTACCTGGAAACACATCACCACCCTGAAGCTTCATCAGACGAGCTCTCTTCCTCGCGGAACCATCATCCTCCTGCCACACCGCTGCAGCACCAGCTAACACTTTAAGGTCATCACCATCTCCCTGCGGTAAAGAACCCTGGCTATTCCGAGCCAACACCAAACAATCACGCCTCCTATGCCCAGCAGACCCACATTTCCTGCAATTCTCATTTCCCAAACTCTTCACAACCTTCTGCTCTTTCTGCCACCCCTGAACCTTGCTTCGGCCGTGCCCACGACCTTTCAGAGACCCTTTGGCTATCACTGAAGCTGACTTCACCCCAAGAGGACAATCGCGCTTAACATGCACTTTAGAACCATAGTTCCAGCAAGCACCCGCGCCCCAACAACCTCCAACATGATGCCTTTCACAACGGTCACATACCGGTGGCTGAGCTTCCACTCCTTGCTCAAGCAACACTTGCTCCACAACAGCACTACCTTCACATTGCTTAACCCTTGGAAACTTCTCTCCAAGATACCTTTCACAAAAGGCAGATACAAAGAAATCCCAGTCAATATCAGGGATATGTGACGCCACCGCCACAGATGTCCACCAAACACATGCGTCCTCCAACATCAAAGAAACAACACTTCCCAGCTTACAAGCACAATCACAGCCTTCCTGATCCAAAATCAGAATCACACTGGCCAACCAGGCCTCAAACATCTCAGGTGACGATCCATGATACTCCACAGCACCAAAATCCAACAAACGCTGCTTCGGTAAACCCGCACATCCCACAGCCAGCACATCCACTGACTTTACCTTTGCTACAGCCTGAGATGTTCCCAACACCTCTTGAGCAACTGGTGATGAACTCTTCATCACAGAACCAGCTTCTTTCTCCTGCCTTACCACCTCAACTCCAGGCACAGAAGACTGAGACAAAACACCTCTACAAAAGGGTGAATTCCATGCCTTAACAACATGCCCTAAGGCAGCAACCACCTCACCCAACTGCCATTCCTTCACCGACTTCGCCATACTACTAACAACAACAAACATCACAACAAAACAAACAAACCAGTTAGACCAGCTTTAAGCAAGGATTCAAACTCCAACTCCAAAATAACACAATAGCTATAATAATAAGGCAATGGGTATCCCGACTCCTCCCCTTTTACATGACATAACAGTCAACACGAACATGGATATCACAACACCAAGCATATCAAACAACATATTCGATCATGCTTACACCAAACAGCATGCACTTGCAACAGCATATTAGCAACATAACATACTCAATACACGTTCATCATGCATGACACCAGCTCACAACATCAGCACAAATCCACATAAGCTCAACCAAGATTCATAACCATAAAGCATGCTTGAAAACATCAACAATTTACCCCGAAACACGTGTTTCAACCAGCTTGCAACCACATATCAAGATAGACATCAAACACAAATTTCAACAACTTACCGTTTTTCCCAAGCTTTCGCAACTCAGCTCTGATACCACCAAATGTAACCCCCTTAACCCGGCCCAGACGGTTGACCCGAATTAAGAAAGTCACACGGGGAAAACCAAAGTCAACCCGAAAGTCAACTTTGATTAACGACCCCTTTTTTTCTTTTTAATATTGTCTAAATGCACGTTAACCTTAGATGTGATCTCACAACATCATACTCAAAGATCATAAACATCAGAGATCAAACAGGGACCCAATTGAACAATTAACAACTTTAGGGACCAAACTGTCAATTCTGAAAACTTTAAGGACTTAACCAGATTTTAAGTTACCAACTTAAAATTAATCAAGTTTCATGCTTCCTTGCCAAATTTCAGCTTAAACGGACATCCCAAACTCATACAATTGCACAAACAAGTTTCAGGACCAAAAAGCAAACATTCCAAAACATTTAACTGCCACTGTCAGCCCCCAACGGTCACGTGTTCCGAAACAGGCAGAGCCCGTTTCGAAACGCGGGGCCGTTCCGCAACGCGTACCGCAACGGGGGACTGGCAGTAGCCTTTCCGTTTCGGAACGGTCTCTCCCGTTTCGGACGCCTGGGCTGGTTTAGGGCACCCGTTCCGAAACGGTAGGCACTGTTCCGAAACACCCTGCACAGATTGCCTCAAGATGCATACTTAAACACACAATTGACCATCCGAACATACTCCAAAAGCCACCAAACTCTACCATCATGCAATTCAACATATAAGAGACATACTTGCATCAACAATTCAACATATTATCATCATATACGTAAAGCCCCAATTCTATAGGCATGCTTCCTACACAAGCAACCATTTAAACACAAAATCTCCAAATCCATCTCATATAAGCCAAAACATGTTCCAACAACATCAACAACATAAAACCATCCTTGTCCGAACATATACGAACACATAAACATCAACCCCAAGAGATTCTACCCCATTGCCTTTATTAACTATAGCTATTCACCGAGACATACATCTCAAATGGAGTCCTCCTTGAATCCCTTGCTTCTCGCTGTCCAACTTCAAGAATCTGCATTGATGGACAAAAAGGAGCGTAAGCACATAATGCTTAGTGAGGAATGCTCAAAACCAAAACACCATCAATGCAGCGAGTCATATAACCTCTTTGAAAAGCAACTCGATTTGTTTACCAAGCAAAGTTTGAAAACCCCTTTTCAACAACATGCTTAAACCATGTATTGCTCAAACATGAAAACCAACCCTTAGCTTAGCAAGCTAAGAAAACCTTTTCAAAGCATAATTTGCAAAATCATCCATTTAACCATTCCATGCATAAACACCATATGCAAAGTTAAATTCATACCTTGGAAAACACTTCCATTTCATAACATACCTTTCTTATACTTGAAAATCATTCCAAGCAAGAAACCCTTTAAAACCATTACTCAAACAATCCAACACATGTATTAAACCAAGGCAATATATGAACCACAACATCATCTTCACATGCCTTTTAAAACAAGTCTTATCAAGACTCCAATGCATTTAAGAGATTTCATGCACACATGCATCATTTACCAAATGATAATCAACACTTGTTCAACTTAACAAGTAAACATGCATTCACAAGCATTAAACACTTTTCATGCAACCATGCATCTTTTCAAGCATCTCATGCTTAATCATAATCAAGAACATTATATTGGCTCCCAAGTGATCAACCACATCCACTTTTCAACTCAACACCCAATCGGATACGCGGATCACAAGCGTTGTCCCCCACGCTTCATACACACTACCAATCCAAGGTCTCCAAATGGACTTTTAAACACCATTTGACCTCACCATCCTAAGGTTCCCATGTATGGACTTTTAAACACCATACAACCTTAGCTTTTTACAAGGTTCCCATTTATGGACTTTCAAACACCATACAACCTTAACTTTTCCCAAGGTTCCCATGTATGGACTTTCAAACACCATACAACCTTAACTTTTCCCAAGGTTCCCATGTATGGACTTTCAAACACCATACAACCTTGACATGCACAAGGTTCCCATGTATGGACTTTTAACCACCATACAACCTTTGCATTCACCGATTGGTAGTTGTATAACATCACTAACGAGATCCGGGACACCCAACACAAGATCCACACATGGACTTTACACCACCATTGTGATCTTAACAAGCACAAGGTTCCCATATATGGACTTTTAACCACCATATAACCTTTGCTTAACCAAGGTCCTCGAATGGGCATTCAACCTCCATTATGACCTTAACCATCTCGTTAGGATACTTGAAGGGAGTTTACCGGTTCACTCTTAACCACTCCACCTCCAAGGCGACTTTATTCACGGTGCACCCAATCCTATAGCCGGCTAACTATATCCGATCAAAGAACCAAGAACCACTTACATCACTTGCCAATATAACCATCTTACCGCATTAGTACAATGATTCACATGCATAACCAATATGCAAAAACCATCATTTACCATCATCAATCCACTGTTTTAAAGCATTACACAAAGCCATGAAACATCATGCAACACCATGCATCAAAACCACATTTTCAATGTACAAACCAAGGATCTCTTACCTTGAGCATCCTTCACATATGGCCTTCAAAACCAGCATTAAACCATGCTTAAAATATACTTTCAAAACAGAATATAAACCATGCAAATCACATGCATTGCAACCATCAAACTCAATTGCTTTTAAAGCCAATTCACAACACAACCAAGAGCGAAAAACCATTTACTTACTCTTGAGCTTAGCAAAGTTGTTTAGACTTAAACTAAGCTCCCAAAACCTTCAAACCTTGGTTTAAAAGCTGAAAACCCAACTTCACTCACCGATACACAAAACAAGGCTAGCCAACAAGCCTTCCAAGCATCCGAAACCTTCCGCAATGCCTCTAAAGCTCATGGATCAAACTCCCCTGTTTCAAGCACACAAAAACAGAGGATTAATGCATCATTATGCATTAAAAACACCAGCAACACAACCAAACTCGCTGCTCATCACAAATCCAACATTTTGGCTACCAAACACAACCGAAATCACCTCCAAACACTTCCAAAACTTAACCCAGCCAAGATCCATCACTTCTAACCATTTTTAAACATCAATTAACATCCAAAATGATCACAAACACATCCTTATACCTCCAGGTATAACAGATCATCAAAAACACTCCAAAAACAACCAAAAACTCAAGCCAAACTTAGGAAATTCAACCTATCCGGGATTGCATTGATTAAACCTCAACTTCTAATCAATTTAGCATTCATTTAACATCAAAAACACACCTCAAAACCCTGCTTAAACAGATCATACGAAAATTCCACAAAAATCACCAAATCTTGCATTTTAAGCCAAAATCAAGATTCCAATTGAAAAGCCTTTAATAAATCACAAATCAAGGACTGAGAACTTAGGAATTTCAGTAAAGAACTGATAGTTTAGAGGAGAAGGACGTTCTTACCTCCAAACTTGAATTTCTTTTTTATAGAACCAAAAAGCTTGATGAAACAACTTGCAAATGGTGAGGTTTTGTTGTAGAGATGATTAGGAATCCAAGGAGAATTGAAAAGGAAGATTTGAGTGACAAAATCAGAAGTAAATCTCTGGAGAGAAAGTGTTTGGGTTGAGAGAAAATGAGAGAAAATGAAAATTGGAAGAAAATGGAAAGTTAGTTACAAAATAGTAAAATGATTTCCCTCCACTTTTCTTAAGCTTTAAAATCAGAATTTTGCATTAAAATATCTTAGAAATATCTGGAGAAACTCTTTTTGAAATAATAGCTCCTTAAAGATTCAAAGTTTCAATCCTTTATAAAACAGTCACGCAACTTTCAAAAATTACATTTTGGTCACTAGCCAAAATGTCACCCTTCCGAACCTCATTTTTCAAAATTGATTTCACAGTTCACTTTTATATATTAAAAGATGATTTTAGAACATTTTTCCATATTTTTAATGCAACCCGAACTAGGCTTTCCTAAATTCACTCTTATATATTCGATCAGCACTTTGACCGAACCGGTCAACGCCCAAAACTTCTGAGCCCAAAACCGGGGCGTTAGACAGTCCCTCCCAGACTGCGCAAACGTTCAAGAGGTAGCCTTACATTAGCATCTCCCTGATGCCCAGCTCCTTGAGCTCCAGCTACCGCTGCTCGAAAAGCTCCAGCAATAGCTTGTATCAGCATTGACATGTCAGGAACAGCTTGCCCCTGACCAGCTTCAGGTCCAGCGGCCCCAGCCCCAGTCGCAACATCAGCTCCTTCACCCCCAACACCACCACCACCAGGCGGAGGAGGTAAATCCACAACGTTTTCAACATTCTCTTCATTCTCATTTTGAACCATAGCTCGAGTATTAATCCTTGTCTCTCTACGAGGTGCCATAGGCTAAACAATGCAATCACAATGCAATAAACAAAGTCAGGCTCAGCAAGGTAAGTAATCCAAGTACTCAAGCTCATTTCCAATTAAAAACAAATCATTTCATTAGCTTTGATTTGGCAATGGGTCCCTCTAACATGCTTCACCACAGCATACATCACAATTGTAACATACTTACAATTCATACATCATGCTTTCACTCAACAAGCATACAAAACAATCATACACTTACCACCCACACAATCATTCCCAAACATTCGAGAACTCAGCTCTGATACCACCAAATGTAACCCCCTTAACCCGGGCTAGACGGTTGACCCGAATTAAAAAGTTTACACGGGGAAAACCAAAGTCAACCTGAAAGTCAACCTTGATTAACGACCCTTTTTTTTCTTTTTAATCTTATCTAAATGCATATTAACCCTAATCAAAAACTCAAGGAAAGCATACTCGAAAACCACAGCAATCAGACAACGAACAGGGACTCAATTGCACAATATATGAAATTAGGGACCAAATTGTAAATTCAAGAAATTAGAAGGACTTAGCCAACTTTAAGGTTACCAATATGAAATTAGTCATGTTTCATGCTTCTCTGCCAAATTTCAACTCAAACGGACATCACAAACTCAACCAATTGCATATACAAACATTGGGACCAAAACGCAAGGTTTTCAAAACATAAAACCGTCAATTTCAGTGCCCAACGGTCGAGTGTTCCGAAACGGGGATGATCCGTTCCGAAACACGGGACCGTTCCGAAACAGGTTTCGGAACAGGGCTTGGCAGTGGCAAAACCGTTCCGGAACGGCTCTACCCGTTTCGAAACGCCAAGGCCATTTCAGGCCCTCTGTTCCGAAACGGTAGCACCCGTTCCGATACGGGCTGCCCAGAATTGCAGATTTTTGCTGGTTTAATTCACAATTGACCCATCAAACACATTCCAAAGACAACCAAATCATACCAACAAGTCATTCAACACTCAATGAACATGTTAGCATCAACCAACCTCAAACATAGCTTCGATTTAAGAAAAAACCCAATTCTATAGGCATGCATCCTATATAGAGTACCATGCAATCACCAAAACTCCAAAACCAAATACCAAAGGCCATTTACATGTTCTAACATCATCAAAGGTATAAAACCAACTTAGGGAGTCCACCACATCTCCCAAAAACACAATTTGAGTTCCCATTGCCAAATGCCAAAAGCTAAACAAGTTATGAAAATTGTCACCATACATGAGCTTAAGCTTCCACTTAGATTCTTGACCACCTTGCTGCCCCTTTAAGCACTTCAATGCTCTGCATTATTGGTTTAAGAAAGAGATAGCGTAAGCACATAGCTTAGTGAGGAATGCTCAATTAAAACATCACAATAATGCATTTGTAAAAACACCTTTTCAAGGCCTTTAGTTTCAAAATAACATTTATCAACAATTATGTTTACAAACCAAGCATTTCATGCTTCAATCCATCATCATGTCATATTGGCTTACAAGTGATAATTCATATCATTTTTCAACTCAAAACACAATCGACAATCGGATACGCGGATTACAAGCGTTGTCCCATACGCTTCATACACACTACCAATATCAAGGTGGAGCATGGTACAATCACAACCCCTCAACACCCGTGATGGAGACTATGGTACAATCACAACCCCTCCACATCACTCATTGTTAGTTGTATAACATCACTAACGAGATCACGGGACATACCACACAAGATCCACACATGGACTTTTAACCACCATTGTGATCTTACAATACACAAGGTCCACACATGGACTTTTAACCACCATTGTGACCTTAACAATACACAAGGTCCACACATGGAATTTTAACCACCATTGTGACCTTAACAATACACAAGGTCCACACATGGACTTTTAACCACCATTGTGACCTTAACACAAGATCCACCCATGGACTTTTAACCACCATGGTGATCTTAACCATCTCGTTTGTGTACTTGGATGGAGTTTACGGTACAATCACAACCTCTCAACATCCAAGGCGACTTTATTCACGGTGCACCCAATCCTATAGCCGGCTAACTATATCTGATTCAAGTACTTTTAAAACCAACACATCACTTGCCAATATACATCATTTAACATCATTAATCCACTGTTTTAAAGCATTTAACAAAGCCATTAAATCCACATGCATCACTATGCATTGAAATCACATTTATCAATGTAAAACCAAGGATCTCTTACCTTGAGCATCCTCAACACATGGCTTATAAAACCAGCAATAAACATGCTAAAATATGCTTTCAAAAACAGAATTTAAACATGCAAACAAATCACTTTGCATTCAACCAACTCATGGCTCATCAACAAGAGAGTTTTTCCGAAAACTTACTCTTGAGCTTAGCTAAGTTGTTTAGACTTTAACTAAGCTCCCAAACCTTCAAAACATTGGTTTCAAAGCTGAAAACCAAACTTCACTCATTGATTCCGTTTCGCAAGCTTGCCGAAACACCAATCAAGCTTCCGGATCAACACCACAAGGATCCAAAGATGTCTCCCCTGTTTTAAACACATCAAAGCAGAGGATTAATGCATCATCATGCATTAATATCTTCAACCAAAACACCTAAACTCGCTGCTCACATCAACATCCACATTTCGGCCACCAAACACAACCGAAATCACATCCAAACACCTCTACAACACTACCTAGCCAAGATCCATCAACTCCAATCATAATTATACCTCAAATAACATCCAAAAAGGATCTAAACACGTCCTTATACCTCCAGCTATAGCAGAACATCAAGATCACCCCAAAAACCATCACTAACTCAAGCAAAACTTAGGAAAATCAACCTATCCGGGAATGCATTGATTAAACCTCAATTTCACACCAATTATACATCCAATTTACATCAAAAATACATCTCAAAATAGTGCCCAAACATTTCATACGAATTTCATCAAAATTAAACCAAATCTTGCATTTTAAAGCCAAGATCAAGAACAAATCATTAAAACCTTTAATAAAACTCAAATCACGGATTGAGAACTTGGGAATTTCAGTAAAGAACTGAGTATTTAGAGGAGAAGGACGTTCATACCTCTAAATGTGAGTTTCTCCTTGTTTGGAACCAAGATTCTTGAAAATTCAATAAGCAAATGCTAAGGTTTTGATGTAGAAATGATTAGAGACCAATTGAAGATTGAAATCTCATTTTTAGATGTCAAAATCAGAGGGAAAAAGGCTGGAGAAAAGTGTTTGGGTTGAGAGAAAAGTTGAGAGAAAAGAAATGGAAAATTTTGAGAAAAGTTAGTTATGACAACAAAATATCTTATTCCCTCCTTTTTCCTTTCATTAAAAACCATTAATTAAATGTTTAATATTAAGAAAAATCTGGAGAAACTCTTCTTGGGTAAATTAGCTCCTTAAAGATTCAAAGTTTCAATCCTTTTAAAACAGTCACCAACTTTTCAAAAATTACATTTTAGTCACTAACTTGAAATGTCACATTTCGAAACCTCATTTTGTAAAATTGATTTCACCACTCTCTTATATATAATAAAAGAGAATTTTAAGATATTTTTCCATATTTTTAATGCATCCCGAACTAGGCTTTCCTAAAAATCACCTTTTTATACTCGAACCGCAATCCGACCGATCCGGTCCAAACCCAAAACTTCTAAGCCCAAAATTGGGGTGTTACAAGCAACACACCTAAACTAGCCGCTCTTTGCAAATCCAACATTCGGCTACCAAACACCACCGAAATCACATCCAAACACTTCCAAAACATAACCCAGCCAAGATCCATCACTTCTAACCATTTTTAAACATCAATTAACATCCAAAATGATCCCAAACTTGTCCTTATAACTCCAGCATTAACAAAACACCAAGATCACCCCAAAAACCACCATTTTCACAAGTAAAAACTTAGGAAAATCAACCTATTCGGGATTGCATTGATTAAACCTCAATCAGACATCATTTAGACATCCAAAATACATCAAAAAGACATCTCAAAACAGAGCCCAATCATCCAATAGGAATTTCTTCAAAATTAAATCCAAATCTTGCATTTTAAGCCAAAATCAAGATCACAACATTAAAACCTTTAATAAAACTTAATTTAAGGATTGAGAACTTAGGAATTTCAGTAAAGAACTGAGTATTTAGAGGAGAAAGACGTTCATACCTCTAAATATGGATTTCTCCTTGTTTAGAGCCAAAATCATTGAAAATTCATTAAGCAAATGATGAGGATTTGATGTAGAAATGATTAGGAATCATTTAGGAATTAAAATCTCAACTTTAGGTGTGAAAATCAAAGGAAAAGTTGTTGTGGAACTGTGTTTGGCTGAGGGAATTTTGAGAGAAAATGAAATGGGAAAATTTTGGTAAAAGTTAGTTATGAAACAAAAAATATCTTTTTCCCTCTTTCCTTTTTATTAAATAAACATTAAATGAGTCTTTAAAAATCAAGAAAAATCTGGAGAAATCCTCCCTTGGGCAAATTAGCTCCTTAAAGATATAAAGATTCAATCCTTTTAAAACAGTCACCAACTTTTCGAAAATTACATTTTAGTCACTAACTCAAAATGTCATATTTCCAAACCTCATTTTGTAAATTTGATTTCACCACCCTCTTATATATTAAAAGAGGATTTTTAGATATTTTTCCATATTTTTAATGCATCCCGAACTAGGTTTTCCTTAAAACCACCTTTTATATTCGAACCAAAAATCCGACCAGTCCGGTTCAAACCCAAAACTTCTAAGCCCAAAATTGGGGTGTTACAACTCTCCCCCTCTTAGGAAATTTCGTCCTCGAAATTTCAACCGGCGAAAAGAGCACAACCAAACTTCTCAAACAACCCACAAGGCAACACAAGAGACTTAACCACCACTGAACACTCTCCACACAAACTCCACCATACCCAACACCACCACATACTGTTCACGAATTTCAGAACCCTCAGATGTTAACCACATCTTAACCTTTCACACCTCCGGACTGCACATAGCCCCAACAACAACCTGAAGAACCTCCAAACTTTTACAGCATACACCACCTTAACTCATAACTCCCAAAACTCGTACACACGGTGACACCAACCCATCCAGTTCAGCCACCATGTGACCCACAACCTTCACTGCTTCTAAAACCCCTTGCACAACTGTTCAATCTCTTCCAAAGGTTACCACATCAAGCAAAAATTCTTAAGCATCAACTGCTTACTCAAACTTCTCAACGTATTGCTGACATTCCTTCACATCCGCCGCTATCATCACCATAACGGCTCACCAAAACTACTCACACAACATCCGAAAATCATGTCACAAAACCCCAACCTTGACTCCGCCAGTCGTTCCACATACCACTAGCTGACTTCATAAGGAATTTACTTATGCACGACTAGCCTACCACTTCTCACAAGAACTCGTCCAACCAACAATGGCCCTTGAACTTACATTGCCTTTCCACTTCAAACTTTGACTACAACACTAGCCTTACCAGGACACCGCCCATCCTATACATACATATTAAGATTACAAAACTTCTATTCACCCCAGGCCAACCTTTTTCTATAACCCACAACACAACCTCTTCTCAACTCTTCGAAGGTTGCTACGAACCATCACCTACAAAAACAACCCTTCTACTACAACATCAATGCCAAGTTACCTCAGCACTTTGGAACACATCCACTAACCTGCAACATCACTTAACACAGAGAACCACCACATCTATCATCTATTCAAAACTACTCTGACCGATTCTAACTTCAACCGGTAATCTCCTCACCACCTCACCGCTAAACTCTTTAAGCGCCAAAACACTTTCCTTCTGCCAACATGCTATATCGCACTCACTATTACTGACAGCTCGCTTAACACCCTCCATTACTTCTAACATTCTCCCAACACCAAAACAACTTTTTAAAACCCATCATCCAACCTAATCCTATCACAACACTAACGGACCCAATTAGCTATCAGCAAGTGTGAACGTACGTATGCATGATCACCAATATGTCCTATCAATGCCTGTGTACATGTATACAAAACCTCTAATGTCATGTCACATGTATGCATGGACCAGCACATATACATATAATATAGAATATAACAATGGTTTTAACTGTGCATGTATGTCGGTTCACACTCACCAATAACATCCTCAAGATCCGTCCAAGAACAACCTCCTATCTCACTTCTAACTTGTCTAACCCTACCATTCTAATAACCTATTAACCACGAAATACCCACTAATGCCCTCTTCACACTAAAGTTGTTTTCAAAACAACACCAACTACTACCCCAAACATGCTAGCGATAAGACCAAACCACTACGCAAGGGAAAACCAAACTGAAACCAAGCTAAGATAACTAAGGTAAAGGTTACTTAACAAGGTTACCTGTAAACACCTCACTACCCCAGAGCTTCAACAGACGAGCTCTCTTCCTCGCAGAACCACCATTCTCCAGCCGCACCGCTGCAGCATAAGCTAACACATTAAGGTCATCACCATCTCCCTGCGGTAAAGAACCCTGACTACCCCGAGCCAACTTCAAACAATTTCATCTCAAGTGTCCAACAGACCCACAAATCCAACAAGATTCTTTCCCCAAGCTTCTCACACCTTTCTGCCCTTCCTGCCACCTTCGAACTTTGTCTCGGCCGTGCCCACTACTCTTCAGAGACCCTTTTGCTACCACTAAAGCTAATCTCACCACTTGAGAACAATTTCGCTTCACATGTTCCTTAGAACCACAGTTCCAACAAACTCTCGTGCCCCGACAACCTCCAACATGACACCTTCCACAATGGTCACACTTCGGCAACCGAGCTACCACTCCCTGATCATACCGCACTTGACCTACGTCTGCACTACCATACATGCTTCGATTCAAGCAAAACCTTCTATCACGTAGCCTCTTACGCTGACTGCTCCCGAGGTCAGTACCCACAACTCTCTTGCTTAAACTTTTCTCACCTTCATAATCTGAATCCACACCCCCACGTTTCTTAACCCTTGAGAACTTCTCTCCAAGATACCTTTCACAAAAGGCAGACACAAAGAAGTCCCAATCTATATCGTGGATATGCGATGCTACCGCCACAGATGTCCACCAGGCACAAGCGTCCTCCAACATCAATGAGACAACACTTCCCAGTTTACAGGCATAATCACAACCTTCCTGATCCAAAACCAGAATTACACTGGCCAACCAGGCCTCGAACGTCTCAGGTGTCGAACCATGATACTCTACAGCTCCCAAATCATACAAACGTTGTTTCGACAAACTCGCACGTCCCACAGTTGGAACGTCTACAGGCCTCACTTTCGCCACAGCCTGAGATGTTCCCAACACCTCTTGAACAATAGGTGATGAACTCTTCATCACAGAACCAGCTTCTTCCTCCTGCCTCACTACCTCAACTCCAGGCACTGAAGACTAAAACAAAACACCTCCACTAAAAGGTGAATTGCCACCTTAACAACCTGCCCTAAAGCAGCAACCATCTCATTCAACTGCCATTCTCTCATCGATTCCATCATGCTAAAAACAACAAGCAATCATAACAAAACAAACAAAACCATCAGGCCAGCTTCAAGCAAGGATTCAAGACTCCAACTCCAACATAACACAATAGCTATAATAATAAGGCAATGGGTATCCCAAATTCTCCCCTTTTAGATGACATAACAGTCAATAAAAACATGGTTATCACAACATCGAGCATATCAATCAACATACTTCGATCATGCTCTTATCAAACAACATTAACCCGCAACAGCATAACATCAACATATCATACCCATCACACTTTCATCATTCATAAAATAAGCTCACATCACCGGCATATCATCAGCACAAATCCACATTAGCACAATGAAGATTCACAATCAAAAAGCATGACAAAAACATCAACAATTCGCTCACAGGCACACATTTCAACCGACTTTCAACCACACATCAGAATAAACATTAAACACTTATTACAACAATTTACCATTTCCCCCAAGCATTCGCAACTCAGCTCTGATACCACCAAATGTAACCCCCTTAGCCCGGCCTAGACGGTTGATCCGAACTACCAAGATTACACGGGGAAAACCAAAGTCAACCCGAAAGTCAACCTTGATTAACGACCCTTTTTTTCTTTTTAAACTTGTCTAGATGCACATTAAACCTAGGCATACTCTTGAGATATGTATACTCAAAAATCACAGCAATCGGAAAACAATAAGGGATTCAATTGCACAAAATACGAATTTAGGGACCAATTTGAATATTCCGGAAATTACGAGGACTTTTCCAATTTTTGAGTTACCATTATGAAATTAATCATGTTTCATGCTTCTCTGCCAAATTTCATCTTAAACGGACATTCCAAACTCAAGCAATTGCACATACAAAAATCAGGACTAAAACGTAAAGCTTGCAAACCTCAAAACCATTCAAAATTGAGCCCAACGGTCAAGTGTTTCGAAACGGGTCTAGGCCGTTCCGAAACACCCCTTGGAAGTAGCCAAAGTGTTTCGAAACACCTTTACCCGTTTCGAAACACCCAGGCCAAATCAGGCACCTGTTTCGAAACAGGCAAGGGTGTTTCGAAACACCCTGCCCAGAAACAGCAGATATGCCTGTTTTAACATATCTAAATCCCATCGAGCATGCTCCAAATCAATCCTCAACAAAGCAGCAACATGACAAGCATCATAACTACCAAAATGCATTAAAATCTAGATACGAAACAACTCCTAGATGCACCAACTCATTCAACACATCCAACACTTAATCATGCTTTTAAAACAAGAAGCATAACATAACGACTTATGAATAGGAAGATTCAAACGTTGCAAGCGTTAAACCACATAATTCAAATCATAAACCAAACTTGTCCAACATACACAATCTCATTAAACATCAACATAAAAGACTCTCCCCCCATTGCCTTTATTATCTATAGCTATTAACCGAGACATACATCTCAAGTGGAGTTCTCCTTGAATCCCTTGCTTCTTGCTCTCCCAACTTCAATTATCTGCATTGATGGACAAAAAGAAGCGTAAGCACATAATGCTTAGTGAGGAATGCTCAAAACCAAAACACCATCGATGCAGCGAGTCATAAAACCTCTTTAAAAAGTAAACACATTTCGATAAACCAAAGTAGTGTTTGAAAACCCCTTTTTAAACAACATGCTTTAAATCATGCACTGCTCAAACATGAAAACCAACCCTTAGCTTAGAAAGCTAAGTAACTCACTTCAAAGCACATCCTTGCAAAACCATCAATTTAACCTTTCCATGCATGTACATCATATGCAAAGTTAAATACAAATTCCTTGGAAAACACTTCCACTTCACATTATACTTTTCTCATTCTTGAAAATCATCTCAAAACAAGAAACCTTTGAAAACCACTTTCTCCTTCAATCTAACTCATGCATTAAACAAATGCAATACATGAACCGCAAAATCAACATTTGCATTACATGCCTTTAAAAACAAGCCTTCACAAGACTTTAATGCACTAAAGAGATTCACATGCACATATGCACCATTCTCAATATAAGATAAACACTTGTACAAGCTTAACAAGTAATACATGCATTCTTGGAACATCACACACTTTCCATGCAACCTTGCATCATTTCAAGCATCTCATGCTTCATTACATCCAAGAACACTATATTGGCTTCCAAGTGATAATTCACAAACCATCACAACACAAGACACAATCGGATACGCGGATTACAAGCGTTGTCCCACACGCTCCATACACACTTCCGAATAACACAAGGTGGAGTTTACTGGTACAATCACAACCCCTCAACACCCGTGATGGAGTTTAACGGTACAATCACAACCCCTCAACATCACTCATCGGAAGTTGTATAACACACTAGCGAGAGCCGGGACACATCACAAGGCTTACACATGGAAGCTACCACAACCATTGTAATCACCTTAACCAAGCTCACACACGAGAGCAACCCTCCGCCATTATGACGCTTAACAAAGTCCACCCATGAGAGCCAACCTCCATCGTGGTGACTTTTAACAAGGTTCACCCACGAGAGCCATCCTCCATCGTGGTGGCACTTAACCAAGCTCACCCACGAGAGCCATCCTCCATCGTGGTGACACCAATTTCCTCAATCGCTAGGATTCTTGGATGGAGTTTACGGTACAATTACAACCCCCTCGACATCCAAGGCGACTCAATTCACGGTGCACCCAATCCTATAGCCGGCTAACTATATCCGATTAAAGTAACCAAGAACCACTTACATCACTTGCCAATATAACCATTTTACCACATTAATCCATTGGTTTTACAAGCATAACCAAAATGCCAAAACCACCAATTACCATCATCACTTCACTGTTTTGAAGCATTAAACAAAGCCATTAAACAACATGCAACACTATGCATCAATTCCACAATTCCAATGTACAAAACCAAGGATCTCTTACCTTGAGCATCCTTCAACACATGACTTCAAAACCAGCATTAAACCATGCTAAATCATGCTTTCAAAACAGAATTTAAACATGCAAATCACATGCATTGCATCCAACAATCACAAGTACTTTAAAAACCAATTCATAACACAAACCAAGAGAGAAATTCCATTTACTTACTCTTGAGCTTAGCTAAGTTGCTTAGACTTAAACTAAGCTCCCAAAACCTTCAAACATTGGTTTTAAAGCTGAAAACCCAACTTCACTCACTGATACACAAAACTAGGCTAGCCAACAAGCCTTCCAAGCATCCGACGCCATCAACACCACCTCTATTGCTCACGGACCATTCTCCCCTGTTTCAAGCACATAACAACAGAGAATTAATGCATCATCATGCATTAAAAACACCAGCAACACACCTAAACTCGCTGCTCTTTGCAAATCCAACATTCGGCTACCAAACACAACCGAAATCACATCCAAACACTTCAAAAACATAACCCAGCCAAGATCCATCACTTATATCCATTTTTAAACATCAATTAACATCCAAAATGATCCCAAACTCGTCCTTATACCTCCAGCATTAACAAAACACCAAGATCACCCCAAAACCACCATTTTCACAAGTAAAAACTTAGGAAAATCAACCTATTCGGGATTGCATTGATTAAACCTCAATCACACATCATTTAGACATCCAAAAGACATCAAAAAGACATCTCAAAACAGATCCCAATCATCCAATACGAATTTCTTCAAAATTAAATCCAAATCTTGCATTTTAAGCCAAAATCAAGATCACAACATTAAAACCTTTAATAAAACTTAATTTAAGGATTGAGAACTTGGGAATTTCAGTAAAGAACTGAGTATTTAGAGGAGAAAGACGTTAATACCTCTAAATATGGATTTCTCCTTGTTTAGAGCCAAAATCCTTGAAAATTCATTAAGCAAATGATGAGGATTTGATGTAGAAATGATTAGGAATCATTTAGGAATTAAAATCTCAACTTTAGGTGTGAAAATCAAAGGAAAAGTTGTTGTGCAAATGTGTTTGGCTGAGATAATTTTGAGAGAAAATGAAATGGGAAAAATTTGGTAAAAGTTAGTTATGAAACAAAAAATATATTTTTCCCTCTTTCCTTTTTATTAAATAAACATTAAATGAGTCTTTAAAAATCAAGAAAAATCTGGAGAAATCCTCCCTTGGGTAAATTAGCTCCTTAAAGATTAAAAGTTTCAATCCTTTTAAAACAGTCACCAACTTTTCAAAAATTACATTTTAGTCACTAACTCAAAATGTCATATTTCCAAACCTCATTTTGTAAAATTGATTTCACCACCCTCTTATATATATTAAAATAGGATTTTTAGATATTTTTCCATATTTTTAATGCATCCCGAACTAGGTTTTCCTTAAAACCACCTTTTATATTCGAACCGAAAATCCGACCGGTCCGGTTCAAACCCAAAACTGCTAAGCCCAAATTAGGGTGTTACATAATTAATGTCATTCATTGCCTCTATTAGTCCATATTATCACATTTATTCCAGATGTAATTCCATTATTTATGTTTATAACGATTCTCATCTTTAACTTCTACTTTACCTTAAAGCTTATGGAAGTAATTAGAGTTGGTTTGCTAACGCATTCATCCCATTAATATTAATTACCGGCTTTAATACCATTTTTTCGAATATTTAACCTTTAAGTAATATTCTTATTGAGTCTCATTAAACTATTCGAACGAGCATACAAGGCATCACAATTATCAACCAACCAACAAATCATCAAATATCACACAAGCATCGCAGACGACCCTGCACGACCTCTAAAGTCTATAACAATCTCATCATATTCGTATTATCATCATGCATCTCATAACTATCGAGTCTCAACATACCAGTCTCTACTCATGCTTTTCTATCACCAACCCATTTGCAGATACTTGTCGCGACCATTTTTAAAATCGTGTGTAAAAATAGCCTGAAGATTAAGGGTTTTGAAATCTGAGTTTTACCATTTTTAATATAATCTTTTCTTTAAATTTTGGGTTCGAGGGTCGGTTACGTGTAGGAAAGGATTTTCACCCCCTACAAATGCCCGTTATTGGTACCTTATTAATTCCATGTGGCATATTGGCATTTTGAGCAATAATTTGAATTTAATTAAATCCTTAATTGCCAACTGAATTTTATTCCGAATGGATGTATCCTTTTGCAAGAAAATACATTTGAAACGAATATAAGTTTTGAAACATCCAATTACTTTAGGATACTTCAATTTATATTCCAAATGTATCTCAACACAAAAGGTTTTAATGCATGACCATTTATTTCCTTATCAATTTTAAGTTCAAACCTAATTAGGTCTCCAATTAATTAAATTAATTAATACTATGAATATTATTAAGATTAGGGTTTATGTGATAACACTCAAATAATTGGGCATTACCCATATTAAGCCATAAATCAATAATATTCCTAATCATTGATGACACTAATTATTTACCTAATTCCAGTTTAATTAAACTATGCGTGGTTATCATTTTCTATGTTAAAATGGAATATTAAATATTCTACTAAAATACTCCATTGACTAACATCTCATTACATCGAGATACTAATCAACTCAGAGCATTCTAGTTTCCACTCAATATCCATTTACTTTCTATAATGATCTCACCTATCAAATTTATTATAGGGTAAACTACTGCAGGGGTCACTTTTGTTTACCGTTTGTACATATTTAGTCACCACTTTTGAAAAGTGCCAATAAGTGGTCATCTACGTTTTCGATGTGTAAAGACTTTGTCACTCCGACGTTATAGTTCGTTAGTCCCCTAACGGATTGCTGATGTGGTGGAATTAAAATAAAGATAAATTACTTCAATAGCCATTAAAATTTATCTCATTAATATTTTTTTCTCCTCAATTTAAAAAAGTAAACATTATAGTCACTAATAAAAATGTTTCTTTATAATTTCACCCTTAAATTTTTAAAAATTCATTTTTCAATCCTAAAACTTTACAATCATTAGTACAATAATATTATAAATGCTTAGATGAAAAATAGGTGCCCAAAGTATACCCTTTGAAACTTAGGTGCCCAAATTGCTCCTATTTAATAACTCAAACTTAAAAATTTAGTCCACTAACTACTAAAAATTTTAAGTTATTGGAATTTCTATTTTATAATTCAAACTTTATTTTGAATTTTTGAGTCGAGTAATTTCACATCAAACCAAAAAAATTAATTTTTTCGAGTCAAGTCGAGTTATTGGAATTTCTATTTTATAATTCAAACTTTATTTTGAATTTTTGAGTCGAGTTTATGAAATTATGAGTCGATTATTTTCACATCAAACCTAAAAATTTAATTTTTTTCGAATCAAGTCGAGTGTTGCACTTCCCTACATATAATTTTTAAACCAAAGTTGGTCGAACTCGCGTTACTCCGACAGGCCTTTATCGGCGTTGATCGGTCGATTGCCCAGTTGGGTTTTGCTCGCCATGGCTCAGAGATGACAATGGCACTGACGGCACGACGAAAAGACGGTCGAGGCGGCCGAAAAACTCAAAAATCAGAGGTGAGAGGGAGGTTTCTGTCGAATCTTTAAATCAATCTCCACGACAGACGAAGCGTCGGTTCTGCACGTGGTGCTCGGGGTTCGATTCAGGGCACGGCGGCGAACAAGGAGGTGACGGTGGTGCATGCCACGACGGGGTGGTGGAGGCGATCGGAGGAGTGACCGATGGGGTTAGGTGAAGGGTCGGGGAAGGCTTCTCTCTTTTTCTCTTTTTTTCATATTCAAAAAGAATTAAATGAGCCAGGTTAAGAATTCTTTTAAAATTAAAAATTATATGTAGGGAAGTGCAACACTCGACTTGATTCGAAAAAATTAAATTTTTAGGTTTGATGTGAAAATACTCGACTCATAATTTCATAAACTCGACTCAAAAATTCAAAATAAAGTTTGAATTATAAAATAGAAATTCCAATAACTCGACTTGACTCGAAAAAATTAAATTTTTTGGTTTGATGTGAAAATACTCGACTCATAATTTCATAAACTCGACTCAAAATTTCAAAATAAAGTTTGAATTATAAAATAGAAATTCCAATAACTTGAATTTTTTAGTAGTTAGTGGACTAAATTTTTAAGTTTGAGTTATTAAATAGGAGCAATTTGGGCACCTAAGTTTCAAAGGGTATACTTTGGGCACCTATTTTTCATCTAAGCATTTATAATATTATTGTACTAATTGATTGTAAAGTTTTAGGATTGAAAAATGAATTTTTAAAATTTAAGGGTGAAATTATAAAGAAACATTTTTATTAGTGACTATAATGTTTACTTTTTTAAATTGAGGAGAAAAAATGTACATGAGATAAATTTTATGGCTATTGTAGTAATTTATCCTTATTTTTATTCCGCCACATCAGCAATCTGTTAGGGGACTAACGGACTATAACGTCGGAGTGACCAAGTCTTTACACATCGAAAACGTAGATGACCACTTATTGGCACTTTTCAAAAGTGGTGACTAAATCTGTACAAACGGGAAACGAAAGTGACCCCTGCTGTAGTTTACCCTTTATTATATTTAATTAAAGAACTTAATCCTAAAAAGGCTCTGATTTTAATGTGCTAAGTGAATTAAAGTCCCCTAACAAATATACTACATGCTTATTTAAAAAACATGCATACAATATAAATCAAACAAATAAATTAAAACTATTAAACAAAAGCAATTAAGCTTATTTCAGGACTAAATTGCATTAAATTGAAAGCTAGGAGCCCAAATTACAAAGAAAACAATGATTGAATTGTGAGAAAGAACAAACCAGATAGCCCAAATCCAATTCACCTAGAAGAATGACCCAAACCCAACAAGCCTCGGCCCAAACTCACAGCCCAACTACCAAAGCCTGGGTCGGGTTGTGGCCCCGTATTCGAACCCATTTAAAAATGCAAGGATCCCCTTTACCCGTTCTCTAATACGACGTCGCATTGGCTCGCCCTTAAATATGGATAAATTGAGTCAACTCGGACATTTGTAATATTCTCCCTCTCTCTCCTCAATCATTCTCTCTCTAAACTCTCTCAACTTCAAACACCAAATCCCAGAAAAACACCATCCTTTAGATCAAAACCCAATTTTCATCCCAAGTTCATCTGTGTTCCTCATTTTTTCCTTGGTTTAATCCGATTCAAACACCAAAAATCCTTCCACACTTGTTTTTTGAAGATTAAACAGCCTATTTTCTTAAGAATTTCGCCCATGTTCTTCCTCTTTCAACCTTTCGATCTTTCACTACCATCATACCTAATCCTCGACTTGTTCTTCAGCCATCAGAGGTGACGCCGACCACTAGTCGTTGTCTCCGACAACCCTGAACCTTCCGATCACCACCTGGTTTTTCCAGTCGTCCCTAACCTCTCTCCGGCCACTGTGCTCCGCTGTTGAAGCGATTTTTGGCCACCGCCAAAAACCCTAAAAACTAACAAAAAGCTTTTTTTCATCCTAAACCTATATCTAAGACTGGTTCATCGGAACCGCCCTTCTTCCCCGACCAAGAAGCTATCTACCCATCCCATCACTCATTTTCTACTCCAACAACCTCTAAATCACTCCGGCCACCGCATATAATATTCCAGGCACCATAAAAATTAGCTTTGATCTTCTTTTTATATTTTTCTTTCTGTTTTTGCTTTGGTTTCCCTTTATTTTTTCACTTCGATCTAAAGTTTTCTAGTTTTATTGCAGGAAATCGAAAGTGGAGAAGAATTTCACCTTACAGGCGCATAATCGATCGTTCAACTCCAGATTCTAGTGGCGATCGAAGCTCCAGTGATCTCTTGGCTTCCAACGACGGTTCCACTTCAGGCGGTTACGCTTTCTGGAAACTTTACAGCTTCCATTCGGTTCTAATTCATAGGTACACACTCCCTCTCCTCATTATTATATAGTATTTTATCATTATTAGTTTGATTATGGCTTATTCATGATTGCAGTCTGACAATATCCCTCCTCTATTTATAGTGAGTGGAGAATGATGTAAGATATGACATTAGTGAGGGCTTGATCCACGTGAAGAGCTTTGTCGTCAATAGGAGAGCACCACGTAGCGGTTACTAGGCGAGAAGAATGAATTCTTGATGTATTTTTTTATAGTTGAGTGAAAATGAGCGAGAAAATGAAATTAGGGTTGAATTTGTGTTTCATTGGGTTATAAAATTGATATAAGCTGTAAGGGTTTTTAAATTAGGCTTTGGGTATTTAATGTAATTGGGCTTCAGACTTGAATATATGTAATGGGCTTTTTATTATATATGCATTATGTTTATTTATTTATTTATTGGTTTTATTTATATCAAATTACTAATATATATGGGCACTCAGACAAAATACGGGTATTACAGCTTCCCCTCTTTTCTCATTGTTGTAGAACAAGAATAGGGCAAAGACTGAAAAGACACGAATTTAGTCCGGACTGTCTAACCATCAAAACTTGAAGTTGTTCTTCTAATTATGAAATGTTTCAATCTTCTTCTTTGCTAATCTATCTCTCTGTAAAGACGTTGAATAAGAAAGCTCTTCTTTTTGTGGACATCCTCATTCTTCAAAAGGATAGGATATTCTCATTTAGAACCTTGGAACGAACTCTTCTCTTTGGGAATTCTATCTTAGCTTGGTGAACTCTTCACATTAGAAGTTCTTTCTTCGTTGGGTGAACTCTTCACATTATGAGTTTTTCTTCGTTGGGCGAACTCTTCACATTAGAAGCTATTTCTTTGCTGGGTGAACTCTTGACATGAGGAGTTCTTTCTTCGCTAGGGATGAACTCTTCACATTAGGAGCTCTGTCTTCACTGGGCGAACTCTTCACATTAGGAGCTCTATCTTTGCTGAGCGAACACTTCTTATTGCGAGCTCTGGGGTGAGCTCTTATCTTTGGGAATTCTCCAGTCTCCTTGAAATATTAATCCACCTCTCTGCAAAGGTGTTGAATAAACGAGCTCTTCTCATTAGGAACCACTTGTTCTTCTTGAGAGTATTAATATGACATGCAAAAGTTGAAACTATCATTAATCTTTTCAGTATTAATCATAAGGAAAAAATATGAATAAAACTTTGAATGCTCTTTCGATAAGCGACACTGAAACTTTTTGCCTCCTTTGAATCTTGAATAAGCTCTTCTTATTATGAACTTGACAATATTTTTGATAAACCATAGAATCTGAATCTATTCTTCACTTCAACTTTTGAAGTCTTGTATTGCTCCTTGAAATTATTCATTTTCTAAGGTTTGAAGTTGTTCTTCTTCATTTCTCAATCTTTTTTCTAATCCATCTCTTAGCGAGTTCTTCCTACAATGTCTTGATCTTTCAATCTGAAACTCATATAAATTTTCATCTCTTTTGTTTCTGTATTAATCAATTTTGTACTTGGAATGTACCTGATTAATGAAATTCATTATTATGGCATGTCTCTGTGAAAGAAAGATTTGTTGAAACATGCCCCTACAAAATGAAATAACTTGAGATTCATCTCTCTAAACGAAAAATCTGAAGAAATCCACCTCTGTAAATGAAATATCTTGAGATCTGCTTCTGTAAACAGAATTTCTTGAAATCCGCCTCTGTAAACGGAATGTCTTGAAATTCGCCTCTCTAAACGGAATGTATTGAGATCTGCCTATGTAAACGGAATGTCCTCGCCTCTGTAAACGGAATTTCTTGAGATCCACCTCTGTAAATGGAGTGTCTTGAGATCTGCCTTTGTAAACGGAATGTCTTGAGATCTGCCTCTGTAAACGGAATGTCTCTGCCTCTGTAAACGAAATGTCTTAAGATACGCCTCTATAAATGAAACATCTCCGCCTTTGCAAACGTAATGTCTTAAGATTCGTATCTATAAACAAAATGTCTTGAGTTTCGTCTTTATAAACAAAAAAGAATCAAACCTGCAAAAAGAAATATCATCAGTTAATAAGAATTCAAATTGGAGCAGTATGAAGCATATTCAATTCCTATCTTGAAGCACTGAGATCTTTAGAGTCACCTCTTTTCTGTCAAAGGTATCTCCGTTTTTTAATCTGGAACTCGCATAAGGTATCTTGTTTTCTCTTCCTTTTCTTGTTCTATTCTACGCTTGGAACATATATTACTGGTTTACTCCTCCAGTCTTGAAGTTGTAGGTTGTAATCTTTTCTTGTTTCTTGCCGATTCTAGTAGATTCCTACCAAAATATACAAAAATGCTCTGAATGTATGAGTTAGCATGCTCCTATCTTATGGATGTATAAATATATGATGCATGAATGTTGTCAATTGAGGACCACTTGGGTGAGCTTTCATTTTAAGGGAAGCTCAAAATTTTATCGCTTCATTTCTCGAAAACTCTTTTGCTGCCAAAGTAACCTATCTCACACTCGAGTTCAACCTTCATGATCTCTGTATCTTTGCTCTAAAGCACCCTTTCAGATTTTCACTTTAAATTGCTTTTCTCAAAACGCCCTTTCAGGTTTTCACTTTGTATTTTTTTTCTTTTTTCTCTTTTTCTCAAGGCGTCCTTTCGGGTTTTCACCTTGATTTTTCTTTTTCTTCTTTTTTTCTTTTCTTTTCTTCTTTTTCTTTTTTAGACCTTGACCAGGCCGATCACGTCACTGGAGAAATGGACCTTGATGAGCCAACAACTATTCATGTTTACATAACATTGAAACCACCTAAAAAGCTTGATAATAAAGAGGTCCGAAACAAGCATTATCCTAAAGTTTTTTTTGCCAAGTCCAAGGGCCTCTACAAAATAATGAATCAAATTTCTTTCTTAATAGAAGAACATGGAGTTGCGAATGTTCTCATTTTAATCTGGGAGGTTGCATGACAACAAGGACTCCAGGTGCAGTAATACCACCATGGTTCGACAATATCTTGAAAGCATCTTCATAAACTATTCCCAATTGAAATACTGCAAGATAAGCGTAGCACATAGAAGCAACAACAATGGCACTTCTTTGATACACATAAGATAGAGAATGAACAAGTTCCGATCATGATAATGTGTTGGCCTTGTGGTTCCAATCATCGTAGCATGAGCACAAAGATAAAAATCATTGTTTTTCGGGTGACAAACTTTGTTATCAATATCAGTTCCATGTTGCACATTGTATGGAGACCCATTTCTGTGTACTTGTTGGTTTGGAATTCAACACTATCTTCACTTTATACTTTCTTCATGGTTCCCAAAAGAGACCATTACCTTTTGAACATAACACAATCTTCTATAATGTTCTTTGTAGTGTTGCCTCACTCTTGAATTCAACTGTCATCTTTTCTCACTCTAACATTCACAAAGTTTTCTTGTCTTGTAGTACCTCAGAAGTAATGATATTTGCTTTTGAATAATGTAAATCTTTAACAGATTGATCTTGTTGCAGCTATTGCCCCAAAAGTGGTTCATGTTCTCTTTTTTCCCCAGGGTTGTCTGTGTCGCTTTCTTGCAACTTTGTTTCAATGATTCTGACACTCAGAGGTGTGTCCTTTCCTCGTCATACTTTTCATCATTAAACAAGTATCGAGGCCACCTCTTGTTTTGCTTGCACTTAAAGGACTAGTACATCATATTAATACCCATGAAATCCTTTGCTTTTCTTGTATCTAATCAATTTATCTGCAAGATGCTTGTTGAAACAATAAGTGAAAGGGACAAAATATTATTTTAATAAATTTGAGAAAATGGAACAATTTGATAAGTCATGGCAAACATGAGAAAATAAAAATAAAATTAGGCCCTTAAATATCAAGTGCAACAGTGCCTTTGAACCAAATTGGCAAAGATCAACTCAAATGTGACCACTTCCAATTTATTGGACTTCCAAGAGAAACATTCTCATATTCCTAATTTTATCCCATTTAAGTGGCACTCTTTGCCTCACTAACTCACTGACCCAATCCTTCCCTCTTTTCTGATCTCAATCAAGAATTTGAAGTCTGGAAATCCTTGAAGAAATGTTAACCTTGATAAGCGGGATGTATTCTAAAGACAAACTCCTCTTACTCCAATACATGTATATGATCAAAATGATATTTTGAGGCTTGTAATGGGGCTATGGCTCACGGCTATGAAAGAAAGGATATATAGGCTCAAATAAGTGTTTAAGGGTGATGAAATCGAGGATTATTTCTTCCAAGTAAAATCTTATTTCTACGATCTTTGATCTGAACAAGCTTGGATGAAACACTTTTCTTTTTTCCTCTTTATTTTTCCTTTTTTTTCTCTTTTTGTGGATCGCTCTAGACTTCTTATTTCTAAGTTTTCACCCTAGAGTTCATTTTCTTTCCTCGCATTCAAAAGTGATCAGTCATCCACTTCTCCTTTAGATAGAGATTTATTTTGAATGGAAGATCTCACATATGTCACTTGTTTTTCCTTGCACTTTATGCTTTCTCTTTCAACTGCTTCAACTTTTATGTTAGCAATTTTCAACTTGATTTAGTTGACTCTTTAAACACTTACTTTCCACAGTTTTTTTTTCTTTTTTCATTTCTTTTCTCTTTTCCTCTTATTTTTCTTTTTCTTTTTTCTTCTCTTTTTTTGACTTGATTCTGAATATTTTTCTCCATTCATCTTGTCTTACCTGCTCTTGTGCTCAAAACAACCATTTTTTGTTTCTTACCCCTGATTCTCAAGGCATCATTATCATAGCGCGATCAAAAATCAAACATCTTTCACTTGTGAACAAACTTTCATCCTCTTTGCCCCCAGAGTAGGGGTGATCCTTTGTTTGGGTTGAATCGAAAGAAAATAACCAGGCTGAGAGGGGAGAGCATATGATATTTTTTTCTTATTTTCTTTCTCTGTGAAGGGAAATGAATGAATGCCAAATTTCCTCCCATAAATAGATATCTTTGAAGAAAAGCAACCTTAAGGTGGTAGATGTTTTGGGTTATCACTTCATTCAAGGACCTTAGTCAACAATGCTTGAGACGAAAATTCACTCATAGTTTATATTTGAGATTTTCCTATGATTCCTGAACACTCATTAATGTCTTCTCGTTGGCCTCAATAACTTAGAAGAGAGTCACAATTCAAAATTGATCTCTAAATTTGATTCTTGGTCACTGTTGTAGCTAATATTCATGTACCTTATAGAAAATGATAGAGAATATATATACATATATGTATGGGAGAACTGTAACCCCCTTAGCCCGGCCTAGACGGTTGACCCGAACTACGAAGATTACACGGGGAAAACCAAAGTCAACCCAAAAGTCAACCTTGATTAATGACCCTTTTTTCATTTTTAATCTTGTCTAAATGCTCATTAACCCTAAGCGTATTCTTGAGAAAAACATACTTGAAAATCACAGCGATCGGAAAGCAACAAGGGACTCGATTGCACAACATACAAATTTAGGGACCAAAATGTAAATTCTAGAAAGGTGAGGGACTTAACCAATTTCAAGGTTACCAATATCAAATTAATCATATTACATGATTCCTTATCAAATTTCATTTTAAACGGACATTTCAAACTCAAGCAATTGCATATACAAAATTCATGACTAAAACGTAAAGCTTGCAAACCATAAACCATTCAAATCAGTGCCCAACGGTCAAATGTTTCGGAACGGGGGTTGACCGTTTCGAAACGTGGGTTCGCTTCGTAACCTGTATCGAAACAGGGCTTGACAGTGGCAAAAGTGTTTCGGAACGGCCTCTACCCGTTTCGATACACGAAGGCCATTATAGACCCCCGTTTCGAAACAGTAGTGCCCGTTCCGATACGGACTGCCCAGAAAATGCAGATTTTGCTGGTTAAACATACATTTACTCACTCAAACACATCCTAATGACTTCCTAATCATGCCAACAAGTCATCATACATATTAGGTACATGTTTGCATCATCAAAACACGATCATGGCATCAAATAGGAAAATTCACAAGACTATAGGCATGCATCCTAATGTCCTAAGAAATCATTCATCAAGTCATCAAAGCAAGCACCAAGATGGCCAATTACATATCCAAAACACTTAAGGCATCATTGCACAACTAGGGAGTCCATAAACATCTCCCAAAAACACAACCTAGGTTCCCGTTGCCAAATATCAAAAATCTAATAATGTTGTAAATAGTCACCATACATGAGCTTAGCCTTCCCTTGGATTCTTAGCCTCCTTGCTGCCCACAAATACCTCAATTATTTGCATTGTTGGTTCAAGAGAGAGAGCGTAAGCACAAATGCTTAGTGAGGCATGCTCTAATGAAACAACACAATAATACACTTATAAAAACACTTTCCAAATAAGCCTTTTAACAGACATCAACATCATTCATGCAACATTGCATTCACAACAAGTATCTCATGCTTCAATATCATTAACAAGTCATATTGGCTTTCAAGTGATAAACCACAACCTTTTACAACATAAAACACAATCGGATACGCGGATTACAAGCGTTGTCCCATACGCTTCATACACACTACCAAACACACAAGGTGGAGTTTACCGATACAATCACAACCCCTCTACACCCGTGACGGAGTTTAACGGTACAATTACAACCCCTCCACATCACTCATTGGTAGTTGTATAACATCACTAACGAGAACACGGGACACTCAACACAAGATCTACACATGGACTTTTAACCACCATTGTGATCTTAAACATCTCGTTAGTGTACTTGGATGGAGTTTACGGTACCATTACAACCCCTCAACATCCAAGGCGACTTTATTCACGGTGCACACAAACCTATAGTCGGCTAACTATATCTGATTCAAGTACTTTAAAACCAACACTTCACTTGCCAATATACATCAATTATCATCATTAATCCACTGTTTTAAAGCATCCAAATCAAAGCCATTAAACCATCATGCATCACTATGCATCAAGCCACAATTATCAATATCAAACCAAGGATCTCTTACCTTGAGCATCCTTCAACACATGGCTTTCAAAACCAGCATTAATCATGCTAAAACATGCTTTCAAAACAGAATTTAAACATGCAAATTAAACACATTGCATCCAACCATTTCATGGTTCATTCAAGAGAGAGAGTTTTCCCGAAAACTTACTCTTGAGCTTAGTTAAGTTGATTAGACTTAAACTAAGCTCCCAAACCTTCAAACATTCAATACAAAGCTGGAGATCCAATTCCACTCACCAATTCCTTTTCGCAAGCTTGTTGAAACACCGTTCAAGCCACCGGATCAACACCACAAGGATCCGAGGATGTCTCCCTTGTTTTAAAAACATCAAAGCAGAGGATTAATGCATCATCATGCATTAAAATCTTCAGCCATTACACCTAAACTCGCTGCTCTCATCAAAACTCACATTTCGGCTACCAAACACAACCGAAATCACATCCAAACTCTTCCACAACATTACCCAGCCAAGATCCATCACTTCTAAACATTCTTAGACATCAATTAACATCCAAAAAGAACCTATACTCATCCTTATACCTCCAACTATAATAGAACACCAAAATCACCCCAGAAACTACCATTTTCATAAGCAAAAACATAGGAAAATCAACCTATTCGAGATTGCATTGATTAAACCTCAATTACACATCATTAAACATCCAAAATACATTAAAAAAAAGCCATCTCAAAACAGAGCTCAAACAATCACCACGAATTTCTTTGAGATTTAATCCAAATCTTGAGTTTTAAGCCAAAATCAAGATCACAACATTAAAACCTTTAATAAAACTTAATTTAAGGATTGAGAACTTGGGAATTTTAGTAAAGAACTGAGTATTTAGAGGAGAAGAACATCCTTACCTCTAAATGTAGATTTCTCCTTGATTAGAGCCAAAATCCTTGAAAATTTAATCAGCAAATGAAGAGGATTTAATGTAGAAAGGGTTAGGAATCATTTGAGGATTGAAATCTCATCATTTCGTGTGAAAATTAAAAGAAAAGTTGCTGTAGAAATGTGTTTGGCTGAGAGAATTTTGAGAGAAAATGAGATGAGAAAATATTAAATAAAGTTAGTTATGAAAACTCAAAATTGGTTTTTCTCATTTTCCTTTAATTAATTAAACATTAAATGCATCATTAAAATCTAAGAAAAATCTGGAGAAATCAATCTTGGGAAATTAGCTCCTTAAAGATTCAAAGTTTCAATCCTTACAAAACAGTCACCACTGAACTTTTCAAAAATTACATTTTAGTCACTAATTCGAAATGTCACACTTCCAAACCTTATTTTGTAAAATTGATTTCACCACTCTCTTATAGATATTAAAAGAGGATTTTAGATGTTTTTCTATATTTTTAATGCAACCCGAACTAGGCTTTCCCTAAAACCACCTTTAATATTCGAACCGAAAATCAGACCGGTCCGGTTCAGACCCTAAACTTCCAAGCCCAAAATTGGGGTGTTACAACTCTCCCCCTTAAGAAATTTCATCCTCGAAATTTACCTGGAGGAAAGAGGTACGGAAATTGCTTCTTCATGTTGTCCTTTCGTTCCCACGTGGCTTCCTCAACACCACGATGCTTCCACGACACCTTTACCAAATCAATGGTCTTGTCTCGAAGAACTTTACTGTCTGAATCTAGAATCTCCACTTGTTCCTCATCATAGGTCAAATCTGGATTCAATTCCACTTCCTCCACAGGCATAACATGCGAAGGATCATATCTATACCTCCGAAGCATAGAGACATGAAACACATCATGAATCTTTTCCAACTCATGTGGCAATCTCAACTTGTACGCAACAGGACCCACACGCTCAATCACCTCGTATGGTCCAATGTACCTAGGGCTCAACTTACCCTTTTGGCCAAACCTCATCACCTTTTTCCAAGGCGAACCTTTCAAAAACACACGGTCACCTACCGCATACTCGATCTCCTTACGCTTCAAATCCGCGTAAGACTTCTGTCGATCAGAAGCTACCTTCAATCGCTCACAAATGAGCTTCACCTTCTCGGTGGTTCCTTTCAACAAAGCTGGCATCGAAACCAACTTCTGACCTGTTTTAGCCCAACAAAGAGGAGTTCTGCACTTCCTCTCGTACAAGGATTCATAAGGTGCCATTTGAATACTCGCCTGATAGCTATTGTTATAAGCAAACTCCACCAAAGGCAAATGCTTCTCCCAAGAGCCTTGAAACTCAATCACACAGCACCTCAACATATCCTCCAGCACTTGGATAACACGCTCAGATTGTCAATCCGACTTTGGATGATAAGAAGTACTGAAATTCAACCGTGTACCCAAAGCCTGATGTAAACACTCCCAAAAACGCGATGTAAACCTCGGATCTCGATCCGACACTATAGACTTTGGCACACCATGCAGCCGCAAAATCTCAACAATGTACAGCTCCGCAAGCTTGTCCAAAGTGTACGTAGTATGCACAGGCAAGAAATGCGCACACTTCGTAAGACGATCCACAATTACCCACACCGAATTCTTCTTCGATGGCGACAAAAGAAAACCAGACACAAAGTCCATGGTAATCATTTCCCACTTCCACTCAGAAATCCTCTACGGTTGCAACAACCCAGAAAGAAACTGATGCTCAGCCTTAACTCGCTGACAAACCAAGCACTTGCTCACATACTCAGCCACATCTTTCTTTAAACCCACCCAATAGTACTCATCTCGAAGATCACGATACATCTTAGTACTACCAGGGTGCATAGCAAAAGGACTACTATGAGCTTCAGTCAGAATAGCACGCCTCAACTCAACATCATTGGGCACTACTATCCGACTCCCAAAACATAATACTCCATCATCATTAAAGCAGAAATCCGATGGTCTATCCTCAGCAATATCCTGAACATGTGGCACCAAGGAATCATCCATCAGCTGCTTATCCTTTATCAGCTGAACCAAGGATGGTTTCACTTGCAATTCAGCAACAAGACTGCCATCTCGCGAAATGCTCAAACTGGAAAACATAGCCCTCAACTCCACTGCCACCTTCCTACTCAAGACATCCGCTACAACATTAGATTTACCCAAACGATACTCGATCATCAGATCGTAATCTTTAAGCAACTCCACCCAACGTCGTTGCCTAAGATTCAACTCTTTCTAAGACATCAGGTACTTAAAACTCTTGTGATCCGTGTACACAGTACACTTCTCACCATACATGTAATGTCTCCAAATTTTTAAAGCAAAAACCACCGCAGCTAACTCAATGTCATGCGTAGGATAATTGCGCTCATGCACCTTCAACTGTCGCGATGCATAAGCCACCACCTTACCCTCCTACATCAACACACACCCCAAACCAACATAGGATACGTCACTATACACCACAAACTCTTTCCCTGATTCAAGTTGAACCAAGATAGGAGCTTGCGTCAAAGCTTCCTTAAGCTTCTCAAAAGCCTGTTGTCTCGCTTCCGTCCACTCATACTTAACATCCTTCTGCAACAACTTCGTCAAAGGTGCAGCAATCTTCGAAAATCCATCCACGAACCTCCGATAGTATCCCGCCAAACCAAGGAAACTACGGACTTCATGAACATACTTAGGAGGCTTCCAATTCATCACTGCCTCAATCTTCTGAGGATCAACACGAATCCCCTCAACAGAAACCATATGACCAAGGAACACAACTTCCCTGAGCCAGAACTCACACTTACTCAGCTTAGCATAAAGTTGATTCTCCAACAAAGCCTGCAACACAATCCTCAAATGCCCCTCATGCTCCTCCTTAATACGAGAGTGCACGAGGATATCATCAATGAACACCACAACAAATTTATCCAAGTATTCATGGAACACTCTATTCATCATGTCCATAAAAGCTGCAGGAGCATTCGTCAAACCAAACGACATCACAAGGAACTCATAATGCCCATACCTCGTTCTGAAGGATGTCTTTGGCACATCCACATCCTTCACCTTCAACTGGTAATACCCTGACCTTAAGTCAATTTTAGAGAACACATCCGCTCCCCGAAATTGATCAAAAAGATCATCAATCCTCGGCAATTAATGGATACTGATTCTTGATAGTCAACTTGTTAAGCTGACGGTAATGGATGCACATTCTCATAGTGCAATCCTTTTTCTTCACAAACAAGACTGGTGCACCCCAAGGTGACACACTCGGCCGAATGAAACCACGATCAAGCAACTCCTGAAGTTGCGTCTTCAGCTCCTTCAACTCTTTAGGTGCCATTCGATATTGAGTAATGGACACTAGAGTTGTGTTTTCATACAGCTCAATTCCAAACTCCACTTCACGATTAGGAGGCAACCCAGGCAACTCCTCCAGAAACACACCAGGAAACTCTCGCACAGTCCTGATATCTTGCACTCGCAACTTCTTAGAGCTAGGATTTATCACAAAGGCTAGGTAGGCTTCACAACCTTGCCTCAACATTCGGCTTGCTTCCAATGTAGACACCACATTGGCAAGAAACTTCACATTCTCACCAACCACCACCACCTTATAATCATCCGCAAGCTTCAATGAAACTCGCTTGTTCTCAAAATCCACCACATCTCGATGTTTAACAAGCCAATCCATACCAAGGATTACATCAAAACCATAAAAAGGCAATTCCATGAGATCAACATGAAAAACATGGTTTTGCACAACCAAAGGACATCTTCTATACAACTTCCGTATCACAACGGTCTCACCAAAGGAACTAGTTACACGCATACCAACATCCAAAGACTCAACAGGTAAACCAAGCAAATGAGCATGTTCATGCAATATGTATGAGTGTGTAGATCCAGAATCAATCAAGGAAAGTAATGAAAAGGATTGCAAAGTGAAGGTACCTGCGATCACATTCGTGTCATTCCTCCCCTCTCGCTGAGCATACACTCGAGCCTGGCCACCACCCTCAGGTTGGACAGCCACCACATGAGCCACGTTCCTTCCACCTTCCTCTCTGCGCTGGAAGTTACCACGGCCGCGCCCACGACCCCTCTGTGGTGCAACAACACCAGGAGCACGTCCCTGACCACCACCGGCCAACAAAGGACGCTCCCTCCTCAAGTGGTCTGCCGAACCACAATTCCAGCACGAATTACTGGTCAAAACAATAGGAGCCTGAACCTCTCTCGCTGCCCGAGGACAATCACGCCTCAAATGACCACGTGATCCACACGCCCAACATGTGTTCTGATCAGCTCTCGCCCTATCTCCCTGAACAGGTGCACCATGCCCTCCACCACCACGCCTAGCAGAAGACTGATACCTCCTATCTTGTCCTCTCTTGTTCCATCCACCACCAGAACTATACTCGGCAGCTCTCTTGCCCGAGCTAGAACCAACACCTCTAGAAGATAAACCCAAATTCAGCTCAATATCCTTCGCCCTACTAACCAGCACATCAAAATCAGTGTACTCAGCGGCAAGCATAAAGGTCTTTACATCCGTCACCAAACCATACCGGAAACACTCACACCTTTCCCGCTCATCAGGAATAAGCTCAGGTGTGTATTGACTGAGACGGAAAAACTGAATCTCGTACTCAGCCACTGTCATGCTCCCTTGAGTAAGAGACATGAACTCTCTTTTCTTTTCATCCAAGTATCGCACACCCAGATACTTCCGCTTGAACGCGTTCGTAAAGAACGTCCAAGTCACATCAGCTTCCACCATTCCGGAGACAGTGGTCGTCCACCAGGTATACGCATCATCATGCAACAGTGATACCATACATCCTAGCTTCTTCACATCATTGCAGTTCATTTGTCCCAATATCTTCTTGGTACTTTCCAACCAAAATTCGGAACCCTCAGCAGACAAACCTCTGAACTCAGTCCCTCCCAGACTGCGCAAACGTTCCAAAGGTAGTCTAGGATTAGCATCACTCTGATGCCCAGCTCCATGAGCTCCAGCTACTGCTGCCTGAAAGGCTCCAGCAATAGCCTGTATCAACACTGTCATGTCAGGAGCAGCTTGCCGCTGCCCAGCTTCAGGTCCAGCGACCCCAGCACCAGCACCAGCACCAACACCAGCTCCATCACCTCCAGCACCACTACCACCGGGCGGTCCACCACCAGGAGGAGGAGGTATATCCACAACATTTTCAGTATTATTCTCAATCTTGTTCTGAGCCATCGCTCGAGTATTAATTCTCGTCTCTCTACGAGGTCTCATTCACTAAAACAATGCACTAACACAAATGCAATAAACATAATCAGGCTCAGCAAGGTAAGAAATCCAAGTACTCAAGCTCATTTCAAAATAAAAACAAATCATTTCATTAGTTTTGATATGGCAATGGGTTCCTCTAACATGCTTCACCACAGCATACATCACAATTACATCATACTTACAATTCACACATCATACTTTCATTCAAAAAAAGCACATCATGCATTCATACATACATCACCCACATAACCATTCCCGTTTACTCGAGAACTCAGCTCTGATACCACCAAATGTAACCCTTTAGCCCGGCCTAGAAGGTTGACCCGAACTACGAAGATTACACGGGGAAAACCAAAGTCAACCCGAAAGTCAACCTTGATTAACGAACCTTTTTTCCTTTTTAATCTTGTCTAAATGCTCATTAACCCTAAGTGTATTCTTAAGAAAAACATACTTGAAAATCACAGCGATCGGAAAGCAACAAGGGACTCGATTGCACAACATACAAATTTAGGGACCAAAAAGTAAATTCTAGAAAGGTGAGGGACTTAACCAATTTCAAGGTTACCAATATCAAATTAATCATATTACATGCTTCCCTGTCAAATTTCATTTTAAACGGACATTCCAAACTCAAGCAATTGCATATACAAAATTCAGGACTAAAACGTAAATCTTGCAAACCATAAACCATTCAAATCAGTGCCCAACGGTCAAGTGTTTCGGAACGGGGGTTGACCGTTCCGAAACGCGGGTTCGTTTCGTAACCTGTATCGAAACATGGCTTGGCAGTGGCAAAAGTGTTTCGGAACGGTCTCTACCCGTTTCGATACACGAAGGTCATTACAGGCCCCCGTTTCGAAACAGTAGTGCCCGTTCCGATACAGACTGCCCAGAAAATGCAGATTTTGCAGGTTAAACATACATTTACTCACTCAAACACATCCTAATGACATCCTAATCATGCCAACAAGTCATCATACATATTAGGTACATGTTTGCATCATCAAAACACGATAATGGCATCAAATAGGAAAATTCACAAGACTATAGGCATGCATCCTAATGTCCCAAGCAATCATTCATCAAGTCCTCAAAGCAAGCACCAAGATGGCCAATTACATATCCAAAACACTTAAGGCATCATGCCACAACTAGGGAGTCCATAAACATCTCACAAAAACACAACCTAGGTTCCCTTGCCAAATATCAAAATCTAATAATGTTGTAAATAGTCACCATACATGAGCTTAGCCTTCCCTTGGATTCTTAGCCTCCTTGCTGCCCACAAATACCTTAATTATCTGCATTATTGGTTCAAGAGAGAGAGCGTAAGCACAAATGCTTAGTGAGGCATGCTCTAATGAAACAACACAATAATGCACTTATAAAAACACTTTCCAAATAAGCCTTTTAACACACATCAACATCATTCACGCAACATTGCATTCACAACAAGCATCTCATGCTTCAATATCATTAACATATCATATTGGCTTTCAAGTGATAAACCACAACATTTTACAACATAAAACACAATCGGATACACATATTACAAGCATTGTCCCATACGCTTCATACACACTACCAAACACACAAGGTGGAGTTTACCGGTACAATCACAACCCCTCTACACCCGTGACGGAGTTTAACGGTACAATTATAACCCCTCTACATCACTCATTGGTAGTTGTATAACATCACTAACGAGAACACGAGACACTCAACACAAGATCCACACATGGACTTTTAACCACCATTGTGATCTTAAATATCTCGTTAGTGTACTTGGATGGAGTTTACGGTACCATTACAACCCCTCAACATCCAAGGCGACTTTATTCACGGTGTACCCAATCCTATAGTCGGCTAACTATATCCGATTCAAGTACTTCAAAACCAACACTTCACTTGCCAATATACATCAATTGTCATCATTAATCCACTGTTTTAAAGCATCCAAATCAAAGCCATTAAACCATCATGCATCATTATGCATCAAGCCACAATTATCAATATCAAACCAAGGATCTCTTACCTTGAGCATCCTTCAACACATGGCTTTCAAAACCAACATTAATCATGCTAAAACCTTCTTTCAAAACAGAATTTAAACATGCAAATTAAACACATTGCATCCAACCATTTCATGGTTCATTCAAGAGAGAGATTTTTCCCGAAAACTTACTCTTGAGCTTAGTTAAGTTGATTAGACTTAAACTAAGCTCCCAAACCTTCAAACATTCAATACAAACCTGAAGATCCAATTCCACTCACCAATTCCTTTTCGCAAGCTTGCCGAAACACCGTTCAAGCCTCCAGATCAACACCACAAGGATCCAAGGATGTCTCCCATGTTTTAAACACATCAAAGCAGAGGATTAATGCATCATCATGCATCAAAATCTTCAGCCATTACACCTAAACTCGCTGCTCTCACCAAAACTCACATTTCGGCTACCAAACACAACCGAAATCACATCCAAACTCTTCCAGAACATTACCCAGCCAAGATTCATCACTTCTAAACATTCTTAGACGTCAATTAACATCCAAAAAGACCCTAAACTCATCCTTATACCTCCAGCTATAACAGAACACCAAAATCACCCAAAAACCACCATTTTCATAAGAAAAAACTTAGGAAAATCAACCTATTCGGGATTGCATTGATTAAACCTCAATCACACATCATTAAACATCCACAATACATTAAAAATCCATCTCAAAACAGAGCCCAAACAATCGCCACGAATTTCTTTAAGATTTAATCCAAATCTTTAGTTTTAAGCCAAAATCAAGATCACAACATTAAAACCTTTAATAAAACTTAATTTAAGGATTGAGAACTTGGGAATTTCAGTAAAGTACTGAGTATTTAGAGGAGAAGAACATCCTTACCTCTAAATGTAGATTTCTCCTTGATTAGAGCCAAAATCCTTGAAAATTCAATAAGCAAATGAAGAGGATTTAATGTAGAAAGGATTAGGAATCTTTTGAGGATTGAAATATCATCATTTGGTGTGAAAATTAAAAGAAAAGTTGTTGTAGAAATGTGTTTGGCTGAGAGAATTTTGAGAGAAAATGAGATGAGAAAATATTAAAGAAAGTTATGAAAACTCAAAATTGGTTTTTCTCATTTTCCTTTAATTAACTAAACATTAAATGCATCATTAACATCTAAGAAAAATCTGGAGAAATCAATCTTGGGTAAATTAGCTCCTTAAAGATTCAAAGTTTCAATCCTTACAAAACAGTCACCACTGAACTTTTCAAAAATTACATTTTAGTCACTAATTCGAAATGTCACACTTCCAAACCTTATTTTGTAAAATTGATTTCACCACTCTTATATATATATATATTAAAATAGGATTTTTAGATATTTTTCCATATTTTTAATGCAACCTGAACTAGGCTTTCCCTAAAACCATCTTTTATATTCGAACCGAAAATCAGACCGGTCCGGTTCAGACCCTAAACTTCCAAGCCCAAAATTGGGGTGTTACAAGAACAAAAACTAACTCATAACAAAGAATAAATGAATTATTAAGAGAATCAATGAATACAAAATGTTTTCCATTTGATAAAAATTATGTAGGAAACAAAATCGTAGACAAATAAGCTGATTAAACTCCCTTAGAAAGGACCCTCAATGCTCGCGAGCAAAAGTGATTGGGATGGTTAAGGGTATTGTTCTGTAACAGTCCTAGAAGTGCAGACATATCTCCTACGGTCAAATTTTCAATCTTTATTCAAGGGAAACTTGAGTGAAATTTAGCTTAGACAATTCTTCAATTTCCTTTGCCAGCACAAGGACATGCCCTTTCTTGCTTATGATCTGATGCTCTCATCGAATCTTGATGTAAGACCAATCTGCTTATGAGTTTCCTTGTTTCTTCAATCAACTGCTTGCTCCTTTCGGTAGAATGTTCAATCATTTGCATGTGGAAATTAACAACTTCTTTTGGTCGACGTCTAGATGCACTCTGCTTTTCAAGATGTTGATTGGATGTGTTGGTGCTTTTAGTTGGCATGTCTATTCGAGGTTTCTCCTTTAACGGCTGTTGAGTTTCACTCTGTTCTTCTTTCTCTTTCTTTTCTTAACGTCTTTTAGCATTTAATTTCAAGGCATTCCAGTCACATTGGCTCCAATTATGTGACTACATCTGGAGTTACAAATCTTAATGGACTGACCTTCAATGTTGCCTTCCAAAATCTCTTGGTTCAGAAAGTTTGAACTTGTCGATTGAAATTGTAATAGTCCTCAATGTCATGATCATGAACTCCATCACGATATTCATAATGATTCCTGATGTTGTAACAACTCGAGTGACGGGGCTTTGAAGATTTCAAATGACACAGTAAAGCTTCGAGTAATTTGAAATACATCTCCCGATATGAAACATGAATGGGATTCAGTTTAGTCTTTGATTTTCCACTGACATGTGCATCTGGAGAATTTGACTTTGATGTATTCTCCAGTGAAGGAAATATCGAAGAAGTAGATGTCCAAACATTAATATGATTCTTATTGACCTCGAACTACAGTGGATCAACTATGTGTTTTGTAACATCGGAGTTCTCCATTCTTAAAACATAAATGTCCATTCCAAATGAAGCCACCAACTATGTGTTTCAGAAACATGCAATCTTCCACAGAGTGACTAAAATCTCCATAATAATAACGACAAGCATTTCGTATGCCATAGAAAGACATAAAACTTCGATGGAACCGTCATCAACAAATGATTCTGCACAAGGTATGGCAATAGATCTGAATATGGTATTAGGATAGAAATAATTGTCTCACTTTTCTTGTTAAACCATTCAACCTCCTTATCTTTTGTTTTTGTGCTCGTTGCCCCTCTTTTCAGAAAAACATTCTGGAAACACAAGTGGTTCTGTAACTCTATTGGAATCATCTTGTTCTTTAATAGTGTCACACTTCTTGGACAATACAGGTCTAGAGCAGACATCAAAATTCTGGCTTTTACTCGAACCTCTTGTATTCATGTGATTGATAACATCCATTTTAGCTTTATCAATTCATGTCAGCACATCGAGGCTAGTAACGTCATCTCCAAAGTTTGTTTTCAATTTCTCTGAATCATTGGCTGGTCATCAATATTGGTATTTCCATCTAAAACTTTTTCTTTCTTAGCTTCCCTGATTCCAAGCAATGTGGTAGTTCGTGTTACCATCTCGTTATGAGATTGATCAATCTTTTGCTCAATGCTTCCCAAGCGGTCCTCACAACTTTTTGAGATTGCTTCACCTTAAGAAGCATATTCCCTATGTTTCTCAAAATATTAGTTTTCAGCTTTCACACTATTATCTGGAAAATAATTCAATATTATTTAAACAAAATGTAATTATTGTTTTTTTAAAATGATGTTATTTGAAAAAAAATGTGATGATTTTTCTAAAATGCAATATTTAAGCAACGCAATGTATGAATGCAAAAGGTATCGATTTCAAGGACTAGTCTTTAGAGCAACATCCATTAGTCAAAAGGCCAAATACAAGAAATAAACAATTTGATTACATAGACCAGCTTGCCCTTGTCCATAGGCTAATCACTTCATTCTGCTTCCTAGTCAGCGTATGTCCTAGCTTGGTGCCGATGTCAAGATGTTGTTACAGGTTCATGGCTTCAATAGATAAAATTTGCACGAATCGGGCGACTCCCTGCGCATTGCTTTTGAACTTGATCATTTCATGATTCTAACTTTGAATAGTTTGGGTGGCTACCTCAAGCTTGCCTTTTAGTTCTTTGTCCTCCATTTCTAGTACCCCCATCGAAACTTGTAAGTTGGCCTTTCAAATGTTGTATGACACTTTTCAATCCTGCCATCCTCATTTTCAGTTCTTACCTATCTTATTCATTATCAGCTTTTCCTTCATTATTGTACCTTTTTGGTAATTTTCTCTATTTGTGAAATTCGGAGTGACAATTTTGAGTTGAGATCTTGATTCTTCACTAATTTCAATTTGGTCCAACTGTATAAATCTTTAACCCTTGAATCTTTTTCCTCAATACCCTTTAAATGTCTTCCTGTAACTGCTTGCATTCTGATATATGACTCCCTTGAATATTGTCCTTTTCTTGAATTGAGTCTTCTTTGATCGGATCCACACCGTCGTATTGCCTTCTTCTTGTCTATCAAACTCATTGGCCATTAAGAACACTACCTAACTTAATTGATCCTCGAATCGATACCTCTAATGAATGCAAAATAATGCTAGGTAAAAAACAAGAAAACAAAAGAAAAGAAATTGTGTCAATATTGTGGATTAATGTGGAAAACAAATAAAAAATATTGACACAGAAAAGAACATAATATTTAGCAAAGAAAATAACCCGAGAAATGTATTTAAACCGACATCACTTGTCCTAGGTCCATGTCTGGCACTAGCGGGGTGGGTTTCTAAAAACAAAATGTGAGCTTTGTTCTAGACTCTGTGTTCTCGAACTATCATTACCGCCTGCTACGATAGTAAGACATCGATTCGGTAGTATAAGTCTCTTATAACGAAAGTGTGGGCCCCATGATGCATAAATTTAGTATACCGAAAGAAGACAAAAATCTGAACTCAGAGTGGAGAGCATCACGTCGGATATTGTCTTTCTCCCACTTAAGGGTAAAAACTCGAGTTGAGGGTTTATGCATGAATGACAAATATATCATACACAAAAACTACCTCCATTTTCCTGAAAATTCATCCAACAATTCTTAGAAAAATTAAATTCAAATTATTACCCAAAATGCCACGTGGAATTAATTAATAGGCCTGACTCTTAATTTTGTCCCCAGCGGAGTCGCCAAGCTGTCGCGACCATTTTTAAAACTGTGTGTAAAAGTATCCTGCCGATTAGGGTTTTGAAATCTGAGCTTTACCATTTTTAATTTAATCTTGAAATTAGGGTTTTCACATTAAATCAGGTTACCCTTTATTTATTCTTAAAAATCAATTTGGAGTCGTCACCGATCACTTTGGTAGACCAGACACCTTAAAATCAATTTGGATTAGCACCTCAACAAACACTCGTTATCGGTGCCTTATTAATTCCACGTGGCATATTGGCATTTCGAGCAATAATTTGAATTTAATTAAATCCTTAATTGTTAACTGAATTTTATTCAGAATAGAGATATCATTTTGCAAGAAAATACATTTAAAAGGAATATAAGTTTTGAAACATCTAGTTACTTTAATATACTTCAATTTATATTCCAAATATATCTCAACACAAAATCTTTTAATGTATGACAATTTATTTTCTTGTCAATTTTAAGTTTAAACCTAATTAGGGCTCCAATTAATTAAATTAATTAATACTATGAATATTATTAAGTTTAGAGTTTATGTGATAACACCCAAATAATTGGGCACTAGCCATATTAAGCCCTAAATCAATAATATTCCTAATCATTGATGACACTAATTATTTACCTAATTCCAGTTTAATTAAACTAACTATGTGTGGTTACCATTTTCTATGTTAAAATGGAATAATAAATATTCTACTAAAATACTCTCTTGACTAACATCTCATTACATTGAGATACTAATCAACTCAGAGCATTCTAGTTTCCACATAATATCCATTTACTTTCTATAATGATCTCACCTATTAAATTTAATTAAAGAACTTAATCCTAAAAAGGCTCTAATTTTAATGTGCTAAGTGAATTAAAGTCCCCTAACAAATATACTACATTCTTATTTAAAAAAAACATGCATACAATATAAATCAAACAAATTAATTAAAACTATAAAACAAAAACAATTAAGTTGATCTCAGAACTAAGTTGCATTAAATTAAAAGCTAGGAGCCCAAATTACAAAGAAAATAGTGACTGATTTGTGAGAAAGAACAAAACAGATAGTCTAAGTCCAATTCACCTAGAAGAATGACCCAAACCCAACAAGCCTCGGCCCAAACTCACAGCCCAACTACCAGAGCCCGGGTCGGGTTGCGGCCTCGTATCCAAACCCATTTAAAAATGCGTGAATCCTCATTTACCCAGTCTCTAATACGATATAGCATTGACTCGCCCTTAAATAGGGATAAACTGAGTCAATTCGACCATTTTTAATATTCTCCCTCTCTCTCTAAACTCTCTCAACTTTAAACACCAAATCCCAGAAAAACACCATCCTTTAGATCAAAACCCAATTTTCATCTATCTTCCTCATTTTTTCCTTGGTTTAATCCGATTCAAACACCAAAAATCCTTCCCCACTTGTTTGTTAAAGATCAAATGACCTATTTCCTTAAGAATTTCGCCCATATTTTTTCTCTTTCCAATTTCGTTATAACTAATCCTCGGCATGCTCTTCAGCCATCGAAGGCGATGCCGGTTTCTAGAGTGGAGAATGATGTAAGATATGACATCAGTGAGGGCTTGATCCGCATAAAGAGCTTTGCCACCAATAGGAGAGCACCACTTGGCGGTTTCTGGGAGAGAATGATGAATTCTTGATGTATTTTCTGTTAGTTGAGTGAAAATGAGCGGGTAATGAGTTTTGGACTAAATTTGTGTTTCTTTGGGTTATAAAATAGATATATGAGCTATAAAGGGTTTTTAAATTTGGTATTTAATGTAATTGGATTTCAGACTTGAATATATGTAATGGACCTTTTATTATATGAGATTTATATTTATTTATTATTTATTAGTTTTATTTATATTGAATTACTAATATATAGGTACCCGAACAAAATACGGGTATTACAATACTAACACGCAAGGCAATCATATTTATGACGCTCATGAAACAACAAGAGTTCAAGGTGTACTAACCTTATGCTGATACTGCTAAAATCCTCATCCAAGCATCCTAAACATTCATCTTGACCCGATATCCGATCTCGAATAATCCCTGTATACCAATTAATATCATAAATATCACTTAAACATATTCTCTAAGGAATTCGAAGGGTCAAATGCATAAAAAACTTACCAGGTTTGAATTTAGCGAAACGGACTGAGCAATTGGATCCGGGACGTCGAGAAACCCCAGGGTAGGGTCTCCCGAAAAAAGTCAACGGCGACTGCTGGCTGGCTTGCTGGAGCGGCTTGGGTCGGCTCGACAAGCCGGCTTGCACGGCTCAACCCAACGGCTTGGCCTGTCGGCTCGGCTCCGGCCGATTATAGTTGCCCACGCAGCTGCGCCACGCCCACACATAGAGGCGACACTTGGAAGCGCGTGCGGCGGCTTCCGACGGCCGGTCAGTGACGTAGAGTGCCCATATCGTCTATCTCGACGCTAGTGAGCACGGTGGTGTCCTCCGTTCCTCGTTTTGATCCCTCTAACCCCTCCAACTAAAAACCCTAATTTTCTTTTCTCTCACCCCCTCCGACGGCAACTCCGACGGTGGTGCTGCTGGTACCGGCAAACTCGTCATTGAGAGATGAATACAATGACGATAGAAGTGTTGAAATCCAACGGCCAGATCTTCATAGATCGGAGTTGAAAGTTCTCCCCCTTACTTTCTCTCCTTTCTCCTTCTCTCTCCGTATCCACTTTTTTCTTTCTCTTTACTCAATAATATCTTTCTTCCCCTTTTCCACCAACAACCTTAATTAAAATTCAAACCTTTTTCTCCAAAATAACGGGCTTAACATAAAGCCCTTCACTTAGGCTTTCAAAATAATAAAACCACATAATTTGAGCCCGTGACTCGAATTATTAACCTGAAACATGTGTCGTTACAACTTGGTAGTCTAGTATTTACTGCTTTTCATGAATTATATCTTGTATATATTTTCTCATTATTTGACTAATAAACAAGTTATTTCAAAGAAGTGTTTGAAAAGTATTATCAAAAATATTTTTAAAATATGATTTAAAATTTATCGATTAAAATTATTGTCAAAGAAATGTTTGTTTTAAATATTATGTCATAAGTTAAAAATATATTAAATTAAATTTTATTAATATTACGATGTATGAATTATATCAATTTAAAATATAATAAAAACATTTTATGGTAACTCGCTAATAATATTTTTATATATAAACATTTTAAAAAATATAAATTTTAAATACATTGCAATAAATTAATATAATTACTCGTCAATTTTAATTTAAATATGTAAATCATATTTTAAAAGCTAAAAGTACAAGTAGACATAACTATCATAAAATAAATATTGATAATTTGTTGAAATCAAATGCTGTGCAAGCATGGTTTATAAAAATATTGATAACTTACTTTTTCTTTTTTTCCTGAAAAAATATTAAAAAATAATATTCTGCAATTTCTCCCTTTTTCACAACCATATAAAAGTTTGCACAACCGAAACAGATAAGGAACAATAAAAAAGAATAATGAGAGCATATTTTCAAGGAAGAAGACGGAGGAGAAAGTTGTAATTTTCTTCATGCCCACAAACAACCCATAAAAACTGAGATGGTTTAGTATTTCTCAGCCAAAAAGGAAACAGGATGATAGATACAACAAAATGCAAGCTGCCTCAAAAAATGATACAACATTCGAACCCACAATAACATCAGTCATATATATATAAATATATATAGGAATAAACACTGAAGCAGCAGCTCATACTTACTATGGATGCAAAATTCTCGTCCCACCAGCAGGCATATCAACTAAGGGTCCTGATTCACCCTCTGCTCCCTCCTTTCCATGTAGTCCCTAAATGCGGAATTAAATCCTACCGATCAAGCTGCCATCCTATGCTTGGCCTGCATTTGCATGGATATTCTCTACTGCTTGGTTTAAGCCGGGCATGATTTTTGAGGCCTCCACCACCGGACTCAGAGTGGGATCATTAACCTTCAAAGCCACATTGTTACCGTCAGTGAATTTAACCAAATCAGTTTGACTGTCATAGACGGTTGATGAATTTACAACATCTGGAGCCTCGTGGTTGCTATGAATAGAATTCACAGCCATTAACTGCTCAGTTTTAGAATTAATAGCAGCCTCGGGAGCCAAAGCAACATTTGCAGAAGACATCTCTCGCTCACTTGAGTCAGTCTTCAACAATGTATCTTCCAGATTTCTCCTCACTTCAGTACCAAAAGTTTCTGAACTCAGAGCAGTAAGAGAATCAGTTTGGACTGAATCTGTTTTTTGCATATCATCCGAACTAATAGCCAAATTGCTCGTATGATTGTCCTGTGTACGATCAGATTTTTTCCCTGAGAATTTTGTTTTCAACATTCTCTTCTTGAATCTTGATTTCTTTGCCTTGGGAACCTTCACGGTCTCATCAGGGTTACTAGCAGTATCCAGTGCCCTCTTTCTGCAAGGAATAACTGTTAACTGAGAGTTGCCAAAGGCCCCATCGGATAATGGAGACATACTCGACTGAATGGCCAGAAGAGCGGTTCTGGCAGCTTTGATCTCTGCTTCTTTTTTCGTCTTTGCTGAAGCTCCAATGTAACGAATGCCTCCAATCTCAACCGTACATGAATAGTGAAGCAACCGACCTGGTCCTTCATCCTTCTGAATCTGATAAACCGGAATAGCATAATTCATCTTCTGTGCATACTCCTGTAGTAGATTTTTGCACAAGCCTGTCTCATGCTGAAGCAGACATCCATAACGAAAGTTCAGCAATGAACAATATTCTCTAAAACGAGAAAAGGCCATAATAACAAGCTAAAAAATGTATTGAAACAAGTTAATTGATAGCAATTTGGCACAGCAAATTTACAACAAAACTATATTCAAGTTCTGAAATGTAATTCATAATGATAAATGACACGAGCACACCACTGAATGAATCTCATAATCTAAACCACATTACAAAGGAATGAAGAAACTTACAACAGGCTGAGAGATGCTTTCATTAACTTGACCAGCCTTGAACAATTCCATGAGAGCCACTTCAGCTGCCGACTGCTCTGCCGCTTTGCGATTAAAAAACCCGGGCAACGAATCATATTTAACATTATTTACAGTCACAGTTGATCGGAAAGAAGGTTCGTGAGAAGGCCCTTCCTTGAAAGTATCGTACACAGGTGTAGGAAGACCCACCTTTTGTGCATATTCCTGCAATTGGCTCTTGAAAACATAGCAATTCGAAACACCTGGAAATAATATTGGAATAAATGGGGGGAAAAAGTTGCAATTCCACTTAAATTGAAAATCAAGAACTCTATGCACATCATAAAGAAACCCTAAAAAACAGAAAAGGGTTTCTTGAAAACATAGCAATTCGACACACCTGGAAATAGTATTGCAATAAATGGAAAAAATAAGTTGCGATTCCCTTAAACTGAAAATCAAGAACTCTGAGCACATCCTAAAGACCCCCTCCCCCTCAAAAAAAAAAAAAACCCAAAGGCAAATAACATGGGTACAGAATATAAGCTTCATAATTCGTCATAGCAATTTAGCATTAGAGATTTAACCATAAAAAATGAAATTTTCGTCCGAAAAAAAATGTTTTTTCGCCATAAAGATTTACATAATCCAACAAAATTATACATACATGATCATAAATAGATAATAATTACTCTAACAAGAATTTTATTTATAAAAGTCAGAATCAATGTATCAGTTTATTTAAATGGAAGAGAGAGACTAAAAGCAGCAAAAGTCTAGAGGAAAAAGAAATCCAAGAAAGTAAATAAAATCTCTTTTTGAAATACCTGAGAAGTTCTCGTTGGTGGGCATGGCTTAATTTGATACTGAAATATCTGATTATTGAAAATTTGAAGAAAATAAACCGAAAATATTTATTTGCGTTTGAAATTGAGAGGAAGAGGCTGTGAAACTTTCTAGTAGCAGAGAACTGAATGGAAGGGTTTCTGATTCTCTTTGAAAAGGGTTCCGAAAATTCGCCTCCACGGGAGTTAATGAATGTGAGCGATCGTTGCCGTACGATGTGATCTTACGGAGTTGATCGTATGGCCAAAACCTTTTTTCAGATTACTTGTTTTAAACGCGGTGGTTATACTATGTAAATGATACGAAATCGATCGTGAGCTATTCGAGTTCGACTCAATTAAAGCTTAGTCAATATTTAATTTTGTTAGACTCAATTTGAGCTCGAACTCGGCTCGAATTTTTAAAGAGCTGAGTCGAGCTATTCGAAAATATAATGTACTAAATTTTAAAATTTTAAAATTTAAAATCTAAATTCTTAAACCCAAAATCCTAAAGATAAGTCTTAAACCCTAAAATCTAAATATTAAATTCTAAATCCAACGACCTAAACCTCTAAACCCTACTCTAACACCATAACCCCTAAAATTAACAAGCTTGTATAAACTTTAGTTTTTTCCTAATATGACTTTAAATGAGACGAGACAGATCGCGAGCTACTCGAGTCTGACTCGGTGAAAGCTCGGTCAAAACTCGACTCGATTGAACTCCACTCGACTCGAGTTCTTAACGATCCGAGTCGAGCTCATATTATTCAAGCTCGTTAAAACTGCTCGAGCTCGACTCGGCTCGTTTACACCCCTACGATGGACGATCACTATTCGATTGAGTCAAGTCGAGTAAAAAAATTCGAGTTAGTAAAGTTAATCAATCTTATTTTATAACTTAAATTTTATTTTCAAAGAAATTGAGTATATTTATGAAATAGTCTCTGTTAGTAAAAAAAATCTGATTGAGTCAAGTCGAGTAAATATTTATAATTTTATGATATTAATTAGTTACAATTTAAACAATTTTTTATAACTATATATATATATATTTCTTTATATTTTTTATATGCTTATACATATATTAGACAAAGTTGAAAGACGCAACTCAAACTTGAAAACGATCCATTGATTACTACAAAATTTGATTTATTCAAGTCTTATATTTAAATTTTATTTGAATTTTTTTGAATCGGGTCGAGTTTATGACTTAAATCAAACCAAGTCAAGTTTTTTCTTGTCAAAATCTAATAAAAAATTAAATTTATTCGAGTCAAGTTTTACTTACCCTTAGTCTACCATTTGACTTCCAACTTTAAAAGTTCATGTTTATACCTTTAAAAATATCTCTAGTATCCACCAAAAGTTTATAGATAAATTATATGAGAGGTTATTTTTGTTTTAGTAAAATTTTATTTTATTCATTCGACTTTTAAAAGTTATAATTTTTTTAATAGAAGTAGATAGTCTTATTAAAAAGAAAAAAAATCTAAAAGTATAATAAAGGTTTATAACTATTATCGTAAACTAAATATATAATTTGGACATTTTTCTATAAACATTAACAAAAGAAACTAGTCACTTTAGATCATGCAATCATCATGCATGGAAAAGGTTAAAAACAACCAAAAGACTCGAACGAAAAATATATTTGACCAAATCTGACTGCACCGATAAATGAACCGCAAAAGAGAATTAAGCTATTGAAAGACCAGTAAAAATCCTAAATTAGAGCCAAGCATCATGAGAAACTATCCACGAACACAAACCGCGTATCCAAATTCAATTTGAGAGTCCATAACAATGAAGGCATAATTACAAATAAGCATCATCTTGGCCAGTCGTGACGTTGTTAAATCAAACCTTGAAAAAACATAAAATAAAAATGTCAAACTACCGAAAAAAACGAAAAACATATAAAAAGACTAGAGATAAATGTGCCAAAAATATAGAGTTACCGCCGACTAAACAAAGTTAAAAGGGAAAAAAGGGTATATCCTATTGTGGCATTTTAGGGTTGCGACGCTTTATGGTTTTTTCTGATGTACTCGAAATTAAAAATACTTTCAAAAGGTATACCCCTTGCAATATTAATTTATTATAAAATGGTCAATCAAATGTTTTTTTATTTATTTTTGAACATTCTGATGTGATTATATGGTGTTATTTGTTCTTTACTTTTAGTATTTTAAAAACACACAATATTATGTAGACAAATTGTTCGAACTTGGGTCTTATAGTAAGGATAATGTTCCCTTTTACACTGAGACCACTCAATGAGTTCAAATGTTCAATCAAATGTTAACTCTCGTTATATCGATGATGTAGTATGTTAACAAAAAAATTTATTTTTAAGTTGAACCTTAAACTTTAGTAAAAATATAAATTTAGTACTTTTTATAGCTTTTTAACTATAATTCTGAAAACAAGTATAAAAATTCTAAAAATAACAAAAAATTGTATAAAAATATAATATTTTAAAATTCAAATACTATTGTAAATAAAGTAAAAAAACACATGAACAAGAGAAATGTGAGAGATAAAGAGAGAGATTTGTTTTATATTCTCAATGTATAGTTGTGTACAATACTGTCTTCAAACTCTATATTTATAGTCATAAGATGAAAACCCTAATTTCAATGGGTATTCACTACATCAAAACAGGTCTTTACCGGCATTTTAAACCCTATCGCGGCGTTTTTTAGTGTCGCGAAAAACTTTCCCGCGTTTAGAAAAGCGCCGCAAGAAGTTTCGCTTAAACCAGCGCCGCAACAGTTCGCGGCGCTTTAGACCTATAAACGTCGCAAAAGGTCAAAATATGTAGTAGTGTTTGTAAAAACAAACGCCGCGAAAAACTATTTTGTAGTGACGTTTGTTTTTTAGAAATGCCGCGAAAAACTATCATGTAGTGGCGTTTGGTTTTCACAAACGCCGCGAAAAACTGTCTTGTAGTGGCGTTTGTAAATACAATCGCTGCGAAAAGCTATTATGTAGTGGCGTTTGTACGGGCAAACGCCGCAAATAACACCATGTTTACTAAAAAAATTCAAATAAAAATATATATTATATAATAATTTAAAATGCATTCACCAATTTTCACAATTTCAATCCGCATTTTTTTTTCAAATAAATAATTAATCGTGGGAACGATTAGAACTATACATTTAAAATAACTTCCAACAGTACAAATCTATTTCCCAAACTCATACTACATAAACATATGTGCAAAATTAACATGAAATAAAATTAGAATGAAAGAACCTATTCAAATCAAAACTCATGTACAATCAGTGTTCTCTTTTGGTTGGTACTGAGTTAAAATCCACCATTTTTCTTCCTTGAAACCTCGGCCGAGGGAGGATCTACAACCACAAAATAGCAAACTTTAAAGAAGAATTCTAAATTCTCAAATGAATGAAGCAAATTCGTGCGGAAAGTGCTATATGATCACCTCCTTGGCAATAAATTGAGTTGTAGTGAACTTCAGCCTAAAAGTTCAAAAAAATGACTGCATCAGTAACATAAGAACTCGTTAGTCTTATAACATATGGAGTTTGTTCATTGCTATTATTACCTACAAGAAATCTCTAAAATTCAATATAAAAGAGATAACTTTGCAAGAGAAGCAAAGGGCGAAAATCTCCAAAACTCAATATAAAAAATAGACATCATTATCATATCAAGAATCATGACTCTTAAATGTAAAAGCTCATCTTCCATCAAAGTAGTTGCTGATACAACTTTCATTGCTTAGTTCATCTTATTTGATAAAAACTCAGATTTATCTCAACTTTTCTCTTATTTGCTGATACATTAGTAGTTTGATTGTAGTTGCTGAAGGTGTTTTAAAATATGGTCTTAGATGATCTTCCAGGATACTAAATAATATAAATTAAAGTTTTAATTTCGAATAACTAAATGCCTAAAGCATAATATGCCAACCAATTACTCCTAATCTGTTGAGTTCTCAAGTTATATAAACTATAATCTACCCTTTCAGTTTCTTCTAAGACCAATGCATATTTTCTATAGTAGCTAGAAATTTCATTTCCTACTTCCACGAAGCTTTCTTGTCTCAATAAATTATTGTTGCTTAAAGACTACTAAAACCCAAATTTGGCCATAGACTTTTTTGTTTATGACGTTATTTGGCAGATAGATAGGTACATCTCTAAAAATTTGCAGAAAACAAAAGCAAGGTGGATTCCACATTTAAAAGTGTACATGCCTTACCTTAGTCTTCTGTGTACATCAGAGAGCCGAAACAGAATTCTTATTAATAAGCCACAAAATAGACTATCATTCTCAATTCCTCCACTCTTAATGCTAGTTCAGCAATAATGAATAATGAGTGTCATATGCATGGTATAGATATATATATAAAGAAAAAAAAGCACATGAATGCATAAATAAGATTCATAAGCTCAAAACTCACCCATTTGAAGAATATATTCATCAATCGTTGTTTCACCTGAATATAAAATAAGGCTAAAAAATGTTAATTCCACAACAAACAAGCAGATGCAAAAGTAAACAAAATTTACAGACTCAATAAAATGAAAGGCAACGGAAAACAACTTTTAAAGAGAAACATTTGATTATAGTGTGCATAAAATATGATGTTCAAACATTGAAATATAGATGCCACAAAGAATAACGATAACGTCTTACTCAAAGTAAAAAGAAAGGCAGTTTATTTATCCTCACAAAATTTATCGTCTCTTCCATCAATTTTTATGGAGATAAGAAATATAAACCTTTAATAATTACTTAGTTGCAAATGATTACAAAACTACAATGTTCAGAAATCTACATATATTTAATGGCCATTAAAAATTAAACATTTGTAGCGTTTTATTTACAAACGCCACCAAAAACTATATATTTGCGACGTTTTAATAAAAAACGCAACTAAAGTCACACATATTGCGGTGTTTTTCCAAAAAAACGCCGTTAATTTTTTTATTTGTGGCGTTTTTTATGTAAACATCGTTATTTGTGCAATATTAGCGACGTTTACTCCAAAAACGTTGCTGAAAACGCCGCTATATACCAGATTTGGTGTAGTGATTAAACTCGAATAATAAAGTACATTAAATTCTCTAATAATATATGGATATCTATTACCTCCTCAAAAGTAGGGGTGTTCAAATTCAGGTACCCGATTTTTCGGGTACCCGAAAACCCGAGTACCCGAACATTCGGGTATCATATTTGCTGGCCCGTGTCTCGGCCCGTGAGTACCGGGTACCCTATAATCGGGTACCCGCTAAATTTGGGTATCCGTAAAATCGGGTACCGGGTACCCGATACACATTTTTTTTATATATTTTTCTTATTTTAAAATTAAAAAAATTAAAAGTTCATAACACACGATCCAAACAAAAAAGTTAATGATTTGAAGTTTATAACCATAAGAAAGAGATTAAAAATATTAATCTGGATCGTGATTTTTTTTTCCGAATCTCATATTTTTTAAAGAAAAAATATCAAAAGATCATATTTTTTAAAATCTTACATATTCACAAATTAATATATTTTTTTTGAAAAATTTAAAACATAAAAGTATACAATACAAATATAGAATGAATTTAGGGATTTAAATATAGTTCTAAGGTAAAATATTAAGTAATCTAATAAAATAAAAAAATAGGAACCAGGTACTTGTAATCACTAATTTTGTTCGGGTTGATTGACTTTTATATGTGTTTAAATAAAAAGGGACTTTTATTTACATTGAGCTTTGTTTAACTAAAATTAATCCATATATATATATATATATATATATATATATATATATATATATATATATATATATATATATATATTATACCATGTTCATAAGAAAAAACCTAAGTATTATATGATCATATATTGTCCGTTTTTCTTTTGTTATCATTATTATTATGTGCTACATATTATTGTTATTACTTATTATTTTTATTAAGTGTAATATTTTATCATTTATTGTTGTCGTATGCTATTATTATTATTATTCGTTATTGTTATTATGATCTCTTATTATTATTATTATTATTATTATTATTATTATTATTATTATTATTATTATTATTATTATAATTCTTATCAAGTCTGAAAACATAAAAAATATATACATAAACATAATAAATAAAGACCCAATTAAAAATAGAAGCCCAATTATATATCAGAGTCCATTTATAAACTAAGAAAAAGCTGAAAAAGATTATTACATGGCCTGTTGGCCCAAATATTAGCCCAATTCTTATAAAAAAAACCTAACCCAATGTGTTTCGCGCAGACAATTACCAGCTGTCGGATCTAGATTAGATCTGATGGCCCAGACGGAAGCTGCAAGAAACCCTAGGAGAGGGTTCGCCCGGGTCCGCGCCGCACGATCAGAGCCCTTGGATAAAACGAAGATCCAACGCTCCAGATTGCCCCCTCCACAGAAACCCTATAGTCTCTAGGATGATCTCGCGCCGCCTCAAGCCTGGTCCGTTGGATTGAAATGTGATTTGACGGTCTGGATGCCCCAGAGACCACACGCGCTCCCACGCGTGCCGCTTCAGATCACCACACGCGCGTGTGCAGTGCACCACTGACTCTTCGAATTCACCCGAGAGCCAATCGCCAGTTGCCACGCCTCTACCCCGTACGCCGATGACCATCCCGGAGGCCAACTCAGCAGCCACGACGTCCCTCACCGTACGAACCATGCACGCAAAGGACAAGGGTCAGCAAAATGTAGCAAACAAAAAAGTAAGGAAAAAGAAAATGAAAACAAATGCAACAACAAAAATGGCAGGGGAATGATAGGGCATGAATACACATGAATCCAGCCAAAAGAAGCGTACGAGCCAATGAGCATTTTTTATCCGATAAACTAAAATGTAAAACAATCGAAAATTCAACTATAAAGATGAATCGATACACATTGTAACGGGATTCATGATTGTAATCACTAATTTTGTCCGGACCTCGAACCCTCTTTAGTTTATGTTTATTCGGGCATACATCGGGCTATTATTTAAATTAAGACTAAAAAAAGAAAAACAAAAAAGAGAAATATATATATATATATATATATATATATATATATAATATGTGCGCGTTATGTCCTGTCATCGCCATATTATTTATTGGTATAATACATATAATTACTATACTATTACTAGGTACGCATGTGACATAATAAGTGTATGTGTGTTTGTTTATATATAACTAAGTAATGTGTGAATGTGTGCATGTATATATTTGGTGCCTACATTTGTTGTCATTGTAATTATCTTTTCGTTATTTATTAGTATTGTTATTACCCTTTATTTGATATTATTGATTACCTATATATTATATTATTATTATTATTATTATTATTATTATTATTATGTTTATTTATTATTATATTTATGTTTATTGTTATTATCATACTTATTATTATTATTACTGGATATTACTATTATCACTATAATAAAAATAAAATGGAATAAGTAAACAGCCCATTCTGATTTAAATATTAAAAGCCCAATTTCATTAAAAAATAATAAGAGCCCAACAGTTTTTAAGAAGTCCATTTACAGAGAAGAGGCCAAAAAAAATAATATATTAAGTACAAGGGTTCGGGCCCAACCAAATAAAAAACCCTAAGCTAACCCTAATTTTATGTCTTCTGCAGCCGCCACGCATCAGGAGCCGTCGGATCTGGCCGCGATCCTACGGTTCAGATCGCGCCCAACCAAATAAACCCTAAGGAGGCTCTCCTTATCCCTCGCGCCGCTACACCACAACCGTCAGATCTGCCTCAGATCTGATGGTCCAGATCCCTCAAAGCAGAAACCCTAGAAGGGTACCCCTTTCGTCACCGCGCCGCACACCTCCAATGCCGTTGGATCTGGAGGCAATCCAACGGCCCCAATCGCATCAGGGAACGAAACCCTAATGAGGGTACCAGTGCCCCGCGCCGCTCACATGCCCCCGCCGTTAGATCAAACTTGATCTAACGGTCCCAGATTGACGCGGAGAACGTTCCAGATCCCCACGCGCCCACGCGTCCGTGCCGTCTGACCGATGGCCTGCCACAAGCACGCGTCTGCCTCCTGCCAACACCACGCCGATGTCTTCTCCCGATCGGGCATCTCCGGCACGCCTTAGACGAAAACAACAATTGTCATAATACCCGAAAGTGGCAAAAAAAGCAAAAAACAATAAATCAAGACGCAAAGTCAACCAAACAAGATCAGAGACAAGAATTCAGCTTTATGTTCCTTTTGAAATATATCTCGGTTATATAGGAAACCGAAAAAAAAGAATAGAGGGGAAGAAAGATCGAGAGAGAATCGAGCACAAAAAATCAGAGAGAAACATTGAGGGAAATCAAAAACAAAAAACTGTGAGAACGAGAGATTAGAGAGAAAAAACATAGAGACATTGTAAACCCATTCGGGATTTTGAAAAGGAAATACAAAAAGAATTCAGAGGTATCCTTTTTCAGTTTCATTTTTTGCATGCAACAATCGAAACAAAAAAGAAGAGAAGTTGGTTTTTTACCTTTCGAAAAAAACATCCCCCTTCTGATTTTTGAGTTGTGCCGGCAACAAGCACATGACTTTCGTCCCGGAAGCCGTCGGGTGAGCCGTCGGAGTCACCGCATGATTCCTTTTTTAGGGTTCCGACTAGGGTTTGAAAAGAAAAGAGGGGGCTTTTGACTTCTTTTTTCCTCTCTTTCAAAAAGGTCTAGGGTTTTCAAACGTCGTTCCCGGCGGGCTTTTTCAAGGGAGGGGTTCTTGTGGGATTGTTGCCGTTGCCGGCTAGCGGCAACCGGCCGGTGTTGAACGGGGGGTGAATGGAGAGGAGGAGAGGAAGGGCTTCGGTTTTTACCCGAAATGGATCAAAAAGGGGTTGAGGTTGATTTAGAAAATGTTTTATAATCCTTTAATGTTTTAAAAATGGTCAATTTGCCTTTTAAGCCATTCCGTGTTTTGAAAATATCCCCGTAAGGGTCTCCGCTTTTCTAAATCCTGGTCGTTTTGAAAATATCCCCGTAAGGGTCTCCGCTTTTCTAAATCCTTGTCGTGGTCCCTCGAACCTTTAAACCTTTTTTAATTTCGTCCCTGTTTTCATTTTAATCAGTTTTTATTGGTAAAATCCCCCTTTGCGTCCTTTTAAGTTTCCGTTTCTTTTCAATTTACTCCCGCTTTGCATTTTTAATTGATGTGTCAAATGGTTTTATTATCATCGTGGTCCCTGTTAGTTTGTATCTTATTTGTTTACTTTGCTTTTTTTATTTTGGTTATATTATATGTTGTTACTCATGCATTTTAGCCTTTTTTTTTAATATATGTTCTTGCCATATTGTTTATGCTTGTTTAAATTTCAATTTACATGTTGTTCATGTTAACGTAACTTGTTTTTATTTTAATGAGAATATGTTAGTATGTGTGTTGATCCGATGTTGTCGCTTTATATGCTTTTTTTAACTTAGGGTCGTTATGGCAATTTATGATTTTATAGGCTCGTGCATTCACATTTGTGTTATATGTTGTTGCATTTGTTTTTTTATGAAGCGTATAATTTGTGTATTGATTTTGCATATTTATATCACTTGCTTCATATATCTCACTTATTTCTCCCTTTTATCTTGTGATTCTATGTTTCATTCGTATATTTATTTTAATAAGTTGCATCTCGAATTTTAAATTGCAATGCGAATGTCTTTTTATTCGGGATCGAACGAGGCCAATACCAGTCGTAGTGGTGGTGGTTCGGACGTTCCTTCTCGAATATTAAGACCTTTAAAATTCACTCACTCGTATAACCAAATTTCAATGCGATTCGTCACTTTAATTCGCAAAATTTAATATTAATTAAGCGGTAATGCTTTTGGTACCGATGTTCGGGCACGACGGGGGTGCTCATCCTTCCCCGCGTGTAACCGACTCCCGAACCCGTTTTCAAAAGAAAGAATCTCTGGTTTTATTTCGGTGTCCGGTCTACCATTTTTAAATGGCCGGTGGCGACTCCTCTATTTCTTTAAATCCGATTAAAATTTTCAAAAACAATTTAAAACCCGGTTCTTCTAAGTGACACCGAGGTATTTTTTAGTCGCGACAGATGGCGACTCTGCTGGGGAGATATTTTTGTTTTCAAAAGCAAAAAAGAGAGTCAAGCCAAAAAAAACTTTACCGCTCAATTAATATTAGAAGTTGCAAATTAAAGTGACCGAATCGATCGATATTTGTTTATAAGTGCGAGTTTATTTTAAACGCATTTAAAATTGGCATTTAAACCCGTTCGTTTAAGTGGGGGGAAAACGCTAGTGCTTTCGTGTGGATATCGTTCCTCCGTGTAGGCCTAGTAAGTACCTTCGGGGCTCGAATACCCTATATCTTCGTGAGAATATTGTTTCTCCGTGCAGATATAGCGAAAGGGTCCCCTCGAATTGAACTCGGTTGAGAGGAGCCTATAATGGGTGATGACCGGGGGCCTTGCTACCCTTAGAAGGGGACAGCGAAGACAATTTGAGTACCTCCTAGAACCAAAACTGCATGTAGAGAACTAGATTTCCCACCCCTTTTAGAGCCATGCGGACAACCTAGATTTATTAGACGGGATAAATATGGTTGCTTGCTTTCATGCTTGCCTTTTTATCATATTTATCTTACACTAACAATTATTCTTATGATCTTTTTGCATGCATATCATGACCTAAAGGTGTTGAGTCAAGGTGGTTTTACCCAATTCTAGGGCTATCATTATGGACGGGAGGTTGATAGAAAAGATATTGTCAATTAGCAAGTCCGACATCGGTCAAAGGTGAATTAGAAAGGATAGGGGAGCAGTTTACCGAGCGAAAGCACTGTGTCAGGTCATTTAATGCCCACCACCGAAGAAGGCACATCTCTTCTCCATCCCGAGGAAGTCAAGCAAGATCGGATCTACTCCGAACATCCAAAGTCACGAAACTATCCGACCAAGTGCGAAGATGCAGCCGGAAAGAGCGGGGCAACCGAAAAGGGCATGAATTAGGTCAAGAGATGGATTTAGCTTCAAGGAAATAGCTTGTTTTCCGGAACTTCATACCAACAGTTTTAGAGGGTCTTGAATTGCTAGAGAAGAAAGCAAATCTGGCCCCAGCATTTTTGCCGAAGTTTTCATTTCCTTGAACATGATTAGGGGGCAAGAAGAGTACCCGTAGGACTTTTGCTATGACTATCTTGTAACAAGGAGCCTCCTTTACGTTCAAATGAAAGTTGACCTAAGGGGAATCACCTATATGACCAACACCTTTGACTTGCATACATTTGTAGCATTTGTTCCATCTATCATTTTAGAGTGGCATTAAAATTGTCAGACATGCACCCATCTCATGATCATGCATCTGTTGATTCGAGTCCATAATACATCCATCATTGGACATTAAAATTTGCTTAAGGCATCTCATCGCACCATTACTAATTGGGGAAAAACATTCACTTCAGAGAGAAAAAGAGAAAAGGGAGAGAAAATGGACAAAGGAACAGTTTCCAGCCAATACCGCTTCGGGAATGTGAACAACCTGGTGAGAAGGATGGATGAGCTCGAGCAGTTCCACCAGCAGTTAGTGTGGAACCAGAAGGAAACAATCGCATGCGTGAAGAAGTTCCAAGATGAAACCAAGGAACAATTTGACGAGTTGAAGGCTATGATCGCCACCCTGACCAAGAAAGGCAAAACCCCCAAGCCCAAAGAGAGTATGGACGGGGATTCTGATATTGTGATGGAGGAGGTCTTATCTGAAGAAGACCAGACCGTCATCGGCCAATACGTGGTGCACTGCCCCCATTCTGAATGCCCTATTGAGTTGGCTCTAGACAAGATCGAGGATTCACTACGAAAAATCCTAGATGAAGAATGGGACTGGGAGCAACAAAGACGAGTGGAGACCACCAGGAGTGCCACAGTTTCGAAGCCTCGGGGTACAACTGAAGACCCTCGAAGCTTAAGGAAGGCCAAGAATGCCGAGAAAGGGAAGGAAAAACTCACCCCTCTGCTAACATACTCCCGAGTCTACCGCGCGGATTAGGTCTAATGACGGCCTAAGATGGGGCAATCTTTTGGAGGGGCAACTTTTGGAAGACGCTGGTCTTCAACGTAGTTTAGGATGTTATGTCTCCATGCATCATGTCTGTTTTACCTTTTGTTGTCGGATCTTTCCCTCGTTGAGGTGCATGTGTAAGTTTGTACTGTTGGCCCGTGATAGCTAGCATCTTTTGTAAGGGCTTTTGTGATGTCCGTTTGTTTTATTTTCAATGAAGGAGACTTTTGCAAGCATTTTATATTCCTTAATTTCTTTTAGACATTTCATTTATTCTTTATGATCACAACCTTATTGTTTTTCTATTAAAAACATATATGTATATATTTTTACAAAAAAGATGACTTTAATACTATGAAAAGAAAAGAAAAAAACCAAATGTTGTGGGAATGATACGAATGGAAGCACCATCTGTTCTACTCAGGCCAAGAGAGGGGTGACAATGAGTGTTTAGGAATAATGGGCCACTCTCATTGAGTGAATTTTCCTCTCGGGCATTGTTGTCGAAGGTTCTTGAATGAAGTGATAACCCTAAAACTTCTACCACCTGATGACAAATTTTGATATCAGTGTATGGGAGGACATTTGGCATTCCTTCAATTCCATTCACACAGCCAGAAAATAAAAAAATATCCATTGTTGTCCTCGTTTGAGCCTATCAAATTTTTTTCTTCTGATTGAACCCAAACCAAGGATCACCCCTACACTGGGGGCAGAAAAGGATAGAAGTCTATAGACAAATAAATGACATTCGATTCTGATTATGCTATGAGAATGATGTCTTGTGAACTAAGGGGCATTAAAAGAGAAAAGATTCATTGGATACAGTTTCAGATTGAGCAGCCAAAAAAATCAAAAGGAAACAACGAAAGAAAAGTCGGTTCTCAAAGAGCTACCCAAATCAAGTCAAAGGGTACCGACACAAAAGTTGAAGAAATCAAAAGCAAAGGCACTAAAGTGAAAAGTGCAATTTTGAGGAAACAACGAAAGGAAAGTCGGTTCTCAAAGAGCTACCCAAATCAAGTCAAAAGCTACCGACATAAAAGTTGAAGAAATCAAAAGCAAAAGCACTAAAGTGAAAAATGCAATTTTGAAAAGAAAGAGAAGCGGATAAAGAAAGGGACAAGAGGATTCCCTATCCAAATGAATCTCTACTCAGATGAGCCTCGAAAGATTGTTCACATTTGATCAAAAGCCTGCACTAATACAATGCAAAGGTGCAAATTTGATTCAAAACTACGCTTGATAAAAGAAAATGAACTCTAGGGGTGAAAACCCCAACAAGAAGGGGCAGTCTAGAGCGATCCAAAGAAGTAAGAGAGGAAATAGCATTTCATCGGAGCGTAATTGAGACTTCAGATTGGAAGAATTGATCCTTGGTTTCACCACCCTTAAACACTTGTTTGGGCCTATTTACCCTTTCTTTCATAGCCGTGAGCCTTAGCCTACATTGCAAGCCATGAAAGACCATTTGGACCATACGCGGAAGGATGAATTTGTCTTCAGATCACATTTCACCTATTAGGGTTAACCTTTCTTCAAGGATTGCCACACTTCTAATGCCTGATTGAGATCAGAAAAGAGGGAAGGATGGGGCAAGGTGAGTTAGTGAGGTAAAGAGAGCCACCTTTAAATTGGGTAGAAACTAAGTATGGGAGTCGCTCCTCTTGGAAGCCTAATAGCCCAAAAAAAGATTTCATATGTGCATCCCTGCAACATTCGGAAAATTTCACTCGGGTCAACCTTTTTAAAGACCCCAAATTTGATTTTCACTTGACATGATTCTTTAAAATGTATATTTACATAATAAAATTATTTTTACCCAATCACTTGCATAAGTCTTCTACATGGGAATGAACAAGCAGACTGACCATGGCTCGTGGTAAAGCCATCAGTACCCGGAGGGGCACCCTCAGAGGTTCAAACATTGCTACTAATACCTCCAGTTGAAATATCAAGACCGTCTTCGGTTAAATATCGAGCTATGAGGTCGACCTTCGCTAAGAAGGGTTGAAATAGAACATGAGGGTAGAAAATTTGACGTTGAGAATCGGGGAACAGAAGTTACCCTCGGAGCCTAAGCATCTTGCTGGAGAGAATGTCACGAGAAGGACCGTGTGCGTCGCGCACCAAGATGAGACAGTAAATACGATCTGAAATCAACTCGACAAAAGGCGACGAAGACATGTTTAAGAAAAAGAGGAAGATAGAAAAGAAGAAGAAGAGAAGCCGAGTCGAAAACCTAAAAGGCACTTTGGGGCAAATGAGCGAAATTCAGAAGAGGCGCTCTTGACCACGAATTTAGAGGAACAAGGGCCAAAAATTGGTGGCATCTTTGGACATAAGACACCACTTAAAGCAGTCGACATTAACCAGAGGTCAGTTAGAAGATGCATAAGCCTAAAGCAAGTGGGGGCAATGGGATTCTAATCAGTGTAAGTCATCCCTTAAAGAAGAAACGAAAAAGAGAGAAGTTGACTTCAAGATGAAAACTCAAAGGAGTACCCAAAAAGGAGAAAAAGAGGAAGAAAGAGGACAAAGAAAAGAGAAGACACAATGAAAACCCAAAAGACACTTTGGGGATTGAGGCGTAATTCAAGAGGAACGCTTCAGATCACAAACTCATAGCAAAGGAGGTAGAAACTCAAAGCCAAAAAGATTTTGAGAGCAAAGGAGGCAGATACTCAGAGCCCAGGGCAAAGGAGACAGAAACTCAAAGCCCAAGAACTTTTAAAGCAAATGAGGCAGATACTCAAAGCTCGTGACAAATGAGACAGAACTAAAAGCCAAGATTTCAGAGCAAAGGAGACAGATACTCAAAGCTCGAGACAAAGATATATGACATTTGCTTATCTATTCGGGCATTTGGAGAATAGAACACGTCTATCCGTTCAAGTACATGAAGAATAGAACCCTACCCACCTATTCGGGTATTTGATGCATACAATCTGCTCATCTATTCGGGCATTTGGAGAATAGAACCCGCCTATCCGTTCAGTCACTTGGAGAATGGAAATCTGCTCATCTATTCGGGCATTTGGAGAATAGAACCCGCCTATCCGTTCGGGCACTTGAAGAATGGAAATTTGCCTATCTACTCGGGCAATCAAAAATCAATAAAAATAAAAGTAAAGAAAGAAAGAAAAAATAGAAGAAAGAAAAAGAGAGAGAGAAAGAAGGGTTCAAAGTGAAAACCCGTCTGAGCACTTTGAGGCAGACAATTCCAGAAGTGAGTCAAGATGAGAAATAGAAGAAGAACAATGGTCCGGGAGAACCGAGAAGAGAAGCAAGAAGCAGCACCAAAGGACACGATGACAACAAAATTAATATGATTAAATAACTTGGAAACCCCAGTCATGCATCATGAGTAGTTAGGCGTCCCTAGGTTAGGAGCATGTTAATTCATACCATCATAGCATTTTTATCTCTTTTCACAAATTTTTGAAAGACAAATTGAATACCTCTTGGGATGAGGAGAAAACGATAAAACGAGAACTAAAAGGATTTCAGGCGAAGCCTTTCAAGCCGCCGCTCCAGAATGTCAGGTGAAACCTTCCATGTCCGCCACTCAAAGATTTCAGATGAAAGCTTTCAAGCTTGCCAACAGATTTCAAGATAAAGGATCCTACAGAGAAAGGGTCCAAACAAGCTCTATATAGGAGGAACTTGCGACTTCAGGATCTCGAAAGTGGAGGGTCCTACGGAGAAGGGACTTGTAGATCCTTGATTTCAGACGAGAGTTCCATAGAGAAGGGACTACTACTCGAAGAGTACGCTAAGGAGGGGGAGTTTTGTGGAGAAAAAACTCAGAATCCTAAGGCTTTAGGATCTCGAAAGTGGAGGGTCCTACGGAGAGGGGACTTGTAGATCCTCGATTTTAGAGAAGAGTTCCATAGAGAAGGGACTACTACTTGAAGAGTACGCTAAGGAGGGGGAGTTTTGTGGAGAAAAAACTCAAAATCCTAAGGCTTCAGGATCTCGAAAGTGGAGGGTCCTACGGAGAGGGGACTTGTAGATCCTCGATTTCAGAGAAGAGTTCAATAGAGAAGGAACTACTACTCGAAGAGTACGATAAGGAAGAGGAGTTTAGTGGAGAAAAACTCAGAATCCTAAGGCTTCAGGATCTCGAAAGAGGAGGGTCCTACGGAGAGAGGACTTGTAGATCCTTGATTTCAGAGAAGAGTTCAATAGAGAAAGAACTACTACTCGAAGAGTACGCTAAGGAAGAGGAGTTTTGTGGAGAAAAAACTCAGAATCCTAAGGCTTCAAGATCTCGAAAGCAGAGGGTCTTACAGAGAGAGGACTTGGAGATCTTTGATTTCAGAAATACGAGGATGGAAGTTCTATATAGAAAGAACTGCCACTCGAAGAACACGCCAAGGAAATGAGTTCTATAGAGAGAGAACTCATATTCTTAAGGTTTCAAAGAGAAAATTACTCGGTGTAGCGCGTTGCGGCTCCAGGAGAGTAAATTGTCCAACAGGGAAGTCGGATAGATTATAGTTATGACCAGTTTGCTTTACGGCCGTGAAGGGAAAGCAAATCCACTTGGACGCCCAAGTCCGCCTTTCTGTCGTGAAGAGGAGGCAAAAGTATTTGGAATTTCAGCTTGCTTTTTAACCGCGAAATAGACAACTTGCTTTTAGACCGCGAAAGGGAAGGCAAGGTTGTTTGAATGACCAGCTTGTTTTTCGAGAAGAGAAAAGAAAGATATTCGGAATCTGTTCATCTATTCGGGCATGAGGAGAATAGAGCATGCCTATCTGTTCGGGCACTTGGAGAATGGAAATCTGCAAAAAAAAAAAACTCTCTGTCTACCTGTTTGGGGCATCGAGGGGAGAACTCATGATCAGAAGGCGTTGGGAAGAGGAGTTGCTTAGAATCATGTGGCTGCTTCGGGGAACGAGCCATCCAACAGGGAAGTAGGACAAAATTAGTGCTTATGGTCTTTGCTTTATTCTTGTTCCACAAGTATAAGCAAAGAGGGGCAGCTGTAATCACTAATTTTGTCCGGACCTCGAACCCTCTTTAGTTTATGTTTATTCGGGCATACATCGGGCTATTATTTAAATTAAGACTAAAAAAAGGAAAAAAAAGAAAAACAAAAAAGAGAAATATATATATATATATAATATATGTGTGCGTTATGTTCTGTCATCGCCATATTATTTATTGGTATAATACATATAATTACTATACTATTACTAGGTACGCATGTGACATAATAAGTGTATGTGTGTTTGTTTATATATAACTAAGTAATGTGTGAATGTGTGCATGTATATACTTGGTGCCTACATTTGTTGTCATTGTAATTATCTTTTCGTTATTTATTAGTATTGTTATTACCCTTTTTTTGATATTATTGATTACCTATATATATTATTATTATTATTATTATTATTATGTTTATTTATTATTATATTTATGTTTATTGTTATTATTATACTTATTATTATTATTACCGGATATTACTATTATCACTATAATAAAAATAAAATGGAATAAGTAAACAGCCCATTCTGATTTAAATATTAAAAGCCCAATTTCATTAAAAAATAATAAGAGCCCAACAGTTTTTAAGAAGTCCATTTACAGAGAAGAGGCCCAAAAAAAATAATATATTAAGTACAAGGGTTCGGGCCTAACCAAATAAAAAACCCTAAGCTAACCCTAATTTTATGTCTTCTGCAGCCGCCACGCATCAGGAGCAGTCGGATCTGGCCGCGATCCAACGGTTCAGATCGCGCCCAACCAAATAAACCCTAAGGAGGCTCTCCTTATCCCTCGCGCCGCTACACCACAACCGTCAGATCTGACGGTCCAGATCCCTCAAAGCAGAAACCCTAGAAGGGTACCCCTTTCGTCACCGCGCCGCACACCTCCAATGCCGTTGGATCTAGAGGCAATCCAACGGACCCAATCACATCAGGGAATAAAACCCTAATGAGGGTACCAGTGCCCCGCGCCGCTCACATGCCCCCGCCGTTAGATCAAACTTGATCTAACGGTCCCAGATTGACGCGGAGAACGTTCCAGATCCCCACGCGCCCACGCGCCCGTGCCGTCTGACCGATGGTCTCCACAAGCACGCGTCTGCCTCCTGCCAACACCATGCCGATGTCTTCTCCCGATCGGGCATCTCCGGCACGCCTTAGACGAAAACAACAGTTGTCAGAATACCCGGAAGTGGCAAAAAAAGCAAAAAACAATAAATCAAGACGCAAAGTCAACCAAACAAGATCAGAGACAAGAATTCAGCTTTATGTTCCTTTTGAAATATATCTCGGTTATATAGGAAACCGAAAAAAAAGAATAGAGGGGGAGAAAGATCGAGAGAGAATCGAGCACAAAAAATCAGAGAGAAACATTGAGGGAAATCAAAAATAGAAAACAGTGAGAACGAGAGATTAGAGAGAAAAAACATAGAGACATTGTAAACCCATTCGGGATTTTGAAAAGGAAATACAAAAAGAATTCAGAGGTATCCTTTTTCAGTTTCATTTTTTGCATGCAACAATCGAAACAAAAAAGAAGAGAAGTTGGTTTTTTACCTTTCGAAAAAAACATCCCCCTTCTGATTTTTTAGTTGTGCCGGCAACAAGCCCCTGACTTTCGTCCCAGAAGCTGTCGGGTGAGCCGTCGGAGTCACCGCGTGATTCCTTTTTTAGGGTTCCGACTAGGGTTTGAAAAGAAAAGAGGGGGCTTTTGACTTCTTTTTTCCTCTCTTTCAAAAAGGTCTAGGGTTTTCAAACGTCGTTCCCGACGGGCTTTTTCAAGGGAGGGGTTCTTGTGGGATTGTTGCCGTTGCCGGCTAGCGGCAACCGGCCGGTGTTGAACGGGGGGTGAATGGAGAGGAGGAGAGGAAGGGCTTCGGTTTTTACCCGAAATGGATCAAAAAGGGGTTGAGGTTGATTTAGAAAACGTTTTATAATCCTTTAATGTTTTAAAAATGGTCAATTTGCCTTTTAAGCCATACCGTGTTTTGAAAATATCCCCGTAAGGGTCTCCGCTTTTCTAAATCCTGGTCGTGGTCCCTCGAACCTTTAAACCTTTTTTAATTTTGTCCATGTTTTCATTTTAATCATTTTTTATTGGTAAAATCCCCCTTTGCGTCCTTTTAAGTTTCCGTTTCTTTTCAATTTAGTCCCGCTTTGCATTTTTAATTGATGTGTCAAATGGTTTTATTATCATCGTGGTCCCTGTTAGTTTGTATCTTTTTTGTTTACTTTGCTTTTTTTATTTTGGTTATATTATATGTTGTTACTCATGCATTTTAGCCTTTTTTTAATATATGTTCTTGCCATATTGTTTATGCTTGTTTAAATTTCAATTTACATGTTGTTCATGTTAACGTAACTTGTTTTTATTTTAATGAGAATATGTTAGTATGTGTGTTGATCCGATGTTGTCGCTTTATATGCTTTTTTTTAACTTAGGGTCGTTATGGCAATTTATGATTTTATAGGCTCGTGCATTCACATTTGTGTTATATGTTGTTGCATTTGTTTTTTTTATGAAGCGTATAATTTGTGTATTGATTTTGCATATTTATCTCACTTGCTTCATATATCTCACTTATTTCTCCCTTTTATCTTGTGATTCTATGTCTCATTCGTATATTTATTTTTATAAGTTGCATCTCGAATTTTAAATTGCAATGCGAATGTCTTTTTATTCGGGATCGAACGAGGCCAATACCAGTCGTAGTGGTGGTGGTGGTTCGGACGTTCCTTCTCGAATATTAAGACCTTTAAAATTCACTCACTCGTAGAACCAAATTTTGATGCGATTCGTCACTTTAATTCACAAAATTTAATATTAATTAAGCGGTAATGCTTTTGGTACCGATGTTCGGGCACGACGGGGGTGCTCATCCTTCCCCGCGTGTAACCGACTCCCGAACCCGTTTTCAAAAGAAAGAATCTCTGGTTTTATTTCAGTGTCCGGTCTACCATTTTTAAATGGCCGGTGGCGACTCCTCTATTTCTTTAAATCCGATTAAAATTTTCAAAAACAATTTAAAACCCGGTTCTTCTAAGTGACACCGAGGTATTTTTTAGTCGCGACAATGATCTCCCACAAAAAAAAAACACGAAGAGCAATACTGATTTCAGCCATAAGTTTCAGGTATACTTATCTCCATTGTTGCATGAAAATAAAGTAAATAAAAAGGAAAGCTTTTTTTTACCTTTCCTCTTCCCTTTTCCGGTTTCTCACTCCTCTGCCGAGGATAAGCCTGCTCCTTCGGTGGCTCCAAAAGGTGACTCGGTCAGGGGATACGAGAAAGGTCTCCCTTTGTCTCTGTATCGTTCCGTCTCTCGGGTTCGATAGGCTTTTAGTGGTTTTGTTTTTAGGGTTTCATTTCGAAAAGAAAAGGAGAGCGTCAGGGTTTGGTTTTGAGGAGAGTCAGATGTAAAGAGGGTTCTTTAGGTGGTTTTTGGCTTTTCTTTAAGGTTGGTTTTCTCTGGTCGGGGTGAGTTTTAGAGTCGCCGGACGGTGAATATCACCGGCTGACGTTTGAGAGTCAAGAGAGAACGTTAGGGTGACGGCTAGGTTTAGTCTTTCGGGCAAAAAGGGTAGCCGAAATGTTTAGGGTGGTATTTATAGAGTCGCGTCATTTTTTTGGTTTATTAGCACGTTAGGTCCCTCTGCATCGGGTTATTAGCGTCTTAGGGGTTTCCGCGTGAGAGAATAACATCCTAGGTCCCCGGGGTTTTGAGCCATTTCGCCTTTTCATCCCGGATTGAGTTGTTTCTGGTCAAATCATCTACCCCGTCCCCCGTGTTCTGCTCTTTTTTCAAATCGGTCCCTGTTCCCAGTGTTAAACTTCTGTTTTTTTTTTTTAATTTTGTCACTGTTGTTGCATCTCATTCAATTTGGTCCGTTCTTTTGTGCGTTTCTTTACTATTCGTTGTTGGTAATGTTGTTTTTTTATTTGTAATAATGTGTTGCTTTATTTTGGGTTATATGAATCAAATATATGTTATTTTGGTTCGTTTCTATGGTCTAGAACGTTTATTGTCTATTGTTTCTTTCTTTAATGTTTTCATATTTTGTTCGAGTGGCTATATGTATCAAATCGAATATGTATGTTGACACGATATGCTTGCTATAATTTTGTGGATCTTGCATGATTTATTTTTAATGCTTCATTCCCGTTTTATCGAATACCCGTCGTTTTGTTTGAGGCTCGTGGGGTTGATGTGATGCATGCCTAGGTTACGTTGCTAATGGTCGAAATTTATTAAAATGTTAGCTTGACTTATTTGTCTTGTTAGATAGCTCTCATATTCGATTGGTTGAACCGTTATGAATTTGTTTCTAAAGATATGAAACGTTAATTCGGGCTTAATAAAGGCATGTTTTATTTATTGTGAATTTTTGGCCTTATATGGGCTTTTGTTTGTTTTTTATGACATGCATTTATACTTGTCATTCATGAGGCCCAATAGTCAAGCATGATAACCAGAATTAAAAATATACCCAAAGAGAGGTATTAATTAACACCGGTATCCGAAAAATGACAGTCCTAGCTTAATGGATGTCGACTGAATATTTGGGGTTAATTTTCACCGTCTCTAGGTAAGCGAAAGCATAAAAAAGGAAAATGGCACGCATCATCCTCTATTTTACTTGCATCATGCATAAAGGTGACGTACGAGATCCGAACCCTAAACTAACACGACAGTCAGTCTTATATGATGTCGGTTTAGTCTAGGGTCCGGTGTACCATCATCTTTTTTAATTAAATGCTTGATTAATTCCAAAGTCGCAATTTGAAAAAGCCCGCGCTAGTTAAGTCATATTTTCGTCCAAGAACATTTTTATTAAATTCAATTTGGATCTTAAATAATTTCTATCGATTAAAGGCAACAAGTTATTTGGTACCGATTTCCGGGCGTGATGGGGGTGCTAACCCTTCTCCACACGTAACCAACTCCCGAACCCGTTTTAAAATGAATCTCTGGTTTTGTGGTGTCCGACCTACCTTAGTGGCCGATGGCGACTCCAAATTTTTACAAGTTTTCTAAAATTCAAATTTCCCCCTTTTTAATAAAACCAATTTCAAAAAAAGTGATAAGACCTAGTAGTCGTTTTCAAAAACCTTATGACAGTTTGGCGATTCCGCTGGGGACAATTTTTTTGTTTTTACAAAACAAAAAAAAAGAGTTAAGCCAATAAAACACTTGTTGCCTTTAATCGACAGAAACTATTTAAAATAAAAAGTGAAGTTAATAAGGTTGTTCTTTTATGAAAATACGACTTAAGTTGAACGAGCTTTGAAAATTTGTGACATTCGAATTAATTTTCCATTTAATTATTAAGGAAATCATCGACATGTGTTGCACCATGTTCATTAAGCTCTATACCCGAGCTACCCTTCTTAAGTGAAAGTGAAACGCCCATATCCACGTGAGCATCCCTCCACGGGTCGGTAATTCACTTTCGAAATCCACGCCTTTTAACACGTGAGCAACCCTCCACGTCATTAGGTCGTGCTTTCCCTTGAGCCGAAACCAATTCACAAGCTTGTAATAGGCCAGAATTGGGGTTCTTGTTGCCTTAGTAGGTGATAAGATAGGTTCGGGTACCCTTTATTAGAACCGAACTCATGCGTGAGAATATGAGAAACCTACCCCATTAGAGCCATGCAGATAACCCTAGAGTTTAGAGTGTCTAGGTTTTTCTTGCTAATTGCTTGTTTTGACGCTTCTTTTTTCGTTAATGCTTGAATTTCATTGCTTGCCTTATGATTTATGTTTATCATGTGACTAACACCTTTGCTTTTCTTCCCTTTTTCTCTTATTTTGCATATATCATCATGTTATAAAGAGCACATTGGTTTTGAAATAGTCTAAATTAAAGGCGAGAATTATGGGGGACATAGTGAGGAGTATGGATGAAAAGAATTTAGAGGTACAAGTGTGGTCATAAGGAGAGCAACAACACGAAGGAGATAGCATTATTGTTGGGTTCAGGTCGGAGATGGCGAACAAGACTTTCATGAACACAGAGATCAACGATGTGTCAGGGTTGAAGCAAGTGTGGAATAGTTGGGATTCCTAAGCAAGGGCCGCTTTCAAAGATGAATTTGGTGACATAGCGTATCTGTTGTACGTCCCAGTTGACCAGGCGTTACTTCAAGCCTTAGCCGGGTTTTGGAACCCAGCCTATAGTTGCTTTACGATTGGGGATTTAAACTTAACACCGACCATCGAAGAGTACCAAGATCTTGTGAATTGCAAGAGAATATAGGAGGATCGTGTCTATTCGAAGACAAACAAGTACAAACCTTTTCGGGCAAAGCTTCTGAAACTTTCAGATACTTTGGCATCGTGGGTAGACCAACAAGTTGGGACATGGAACAACAAGGAGTACCTAAAGAACGATGGGATTTTGGCTTTAGCTTCAGTACTTCTGGCGGGAAGGGTTCAGCGAAATTTATTCGCACAGTTGATTTATGGGTTGGTCCTCTTTCCTAAAGCCTTAGGCTTCATCCATCCGGCAGTGTTAGATTTGTTCGATAAATTAGCCGAGGGAGGTAATCCAGTTCTGGTCATTCTGTCAGAAACCTTCCAGTCTTTAAGATTTTGTAGAAATCATGGAGGTGGTTGTTTCTTGGGATGTCCTCAGCTCTTAACGGTGTGGTTCTATAGCAACTTTTGGACAGATGTCAGTTTTTCAAGACCGGTTTATGATAGTAAGTTTTCAGCTTTAGAAGAATTTTTGAAGAAAGGGAATTGTCCTACAAAGCGAACCGAGGAAGTTTGGCTTGATGTGCTTCAGAATTTGAATGCCGATGACGTAGTTTGGAGAGTCCCATGGTTGTCAGCAAGAAGTATTCGCTACAGGTGTGAGATGTACTCGTGGGTACCTTTGTTGGGACTTTGGGGGCACACGGCCTACGCACCTCTGTTGGTTTTAAGATAGTATGGATCTAAGCAGTTTGTTCTAGCTACGGATGGTTTGAATGTTTTCCACATCGACTATCAAAAGGAAAAAGGCTACAAAGGAAAAGTGTTTACCGCTTCTTCAGCATGGAATAATGCAAGGCGGGTTAGGATCCTAAATGCTCCCTACATGGTCACCCCAGAATACGAGGTGTGGAGGTTTAACCGCGTTGATGACAACGTTCCCCAGTTAAACCCGGACAAGAGGAGGACCATGAGAGAAAGATTGGCTTCACTTCCTACTGAAGCAGACCTAATGAGGGAACAACTAGAGGAGGAACAAAAGAGGTATGCACAACTTGAAGAGAGGGCAAATAGAGAGAAGTTTGATTTCGAACTAGAGAGAGTGTGATATGAATGGAGCATTAAGGGGTTACAAAAATAGAATGACGAGTTACAGCTCGAGCTAAGGTTGGAAAAGGAGGAAATACAAAAGTTGCAAAGGATGAACAAGGGTAAGAGAGCTAGCGAAGGTGGAGCGAGTCAGGGGGCTGAACTCCGTCTCAAGGAAGAAAGAGCAAGGACTAAAAACTATAAGAGAGGGTACCATGAGTTCAAAGATCGGGTACTTACTTTGACTCAAGAAATGAAGGGCCTACGCACCGAGTATTCAGGGCAGCTCAAGAGAGAGATGAATCAGAATGGGACCTTGAAAGACCAAGTGAAGAATATGGAAAAGTCTCTCTTTAGGCACAAGGGGTCAACTAGCAAACTCAAAGCGAGTGTGTCAGAAAACAAAGTCGTGAGGGATTGCATCGACGAGCTAGAAGCTGAGGTACAACAACTTAAAGATCGCATCGATAGCATTAGGGGGCAATCCAAGTACGCCCTACACCCACTTTAGAGCAATTACACTTTGCCGCCTTTACTATTTGGAGGCAAGAACAGGAGTTGGCACAGTGGGACGCCTGTGTGCGCTATATTGCCGCAAAGGTGCAGTTTTTAGCCGAAGACGCCGCCGAGCTTCATGATCATGTGGACGACTCAAACAAGGCATGAGAGACGGTCGTATGGATTCTCAGGAAGATTGTGGATTTGAGCGCCATGCTAGACCAATATGTATGAAGAAGAAGGGTTGGATGAAAGAAGAAGAAGCGTTAGGATGACTAGGTTTTCAGTGGTTATTAATGTAGGACTTTAGATGTAATCAGCTTCCCCAAAATTTGTAATCAAACAATATTCCAATTAACACGAGCTGTTTGAGGACGTTATTTGCCGAACCCAGTGTTGCTATTCATATTCATACATTATACATTTATTTGAACATTCATACATTATACATCTATTTGAACATTTATTTGCACATATTGTTTAAATAATTTGAACTTAACTAAAAGACTTTGCATTTTCAGATAAGAATTGCATTTTGGTTCATTAAAAATTTCAACCATTCCACATTCGTACGGTACACGATCCCAGTATTGAGTCATGGAGGAAAGGTTGGCTAAAGTGGAACAAGGCCAGAAGGATTTGGAGAACCGTTTGGATGAGGTTAACAGGAATATCAGCGACTAGATAGCACAGTCGCAGGTTTCCATCATTGCTCAGATGACTAGTTTGTTAGCCAAGATGAAGGGAAAGGAAGGAGTTTCTGCTAACAGCTCACATGTGGAAGAACACGAAGGTGTTACGTCTCACACGAGGGTTAACCCGGAAGTGGCAAAGTTAGGGAAGAAGGTCTTCATTAACCTCGTGGGGGCATCTGCTAGTCGTCGCGGAGGAGTGGCAGCGAATCAGCCTGTTGATATAGGAGGCGACCAGGAGAATGAGGTGCCGAATTTGAGCATGTTAGAAGAGGTAGAAAGGGTCAGAGCCGAGATAGAGAAGAAATACGAGGAGAAATTTCGGTCATTCAAGGAAAAGCTCAGAAATATCCAAGAGGTGGATGAACAAGGAAACAATGCAGTGATTTGAGTATGGTGGTAGATTTAGTGCTTCCGCCCAAGTTCAAGGTCCCTGACTTTGATAAATATGATGGCACCACCTGCCCATCAGCGCACATCACTATGTACTGTCGGAAGATGGCCGCTTTTGTCAAGAATGAGAAGCTGCTTATCCACTGTTTTCAGGATAGTTTGACCAGCTCCGCTATCAGGTGGTATACTACGCTCAACCGAGCGAATGTCAAGACTTGGAAGGACCTCTCAAGGGTCTTTATAGATCATTATAAGCATGTGACAAATATGACTCCAAATCAGATTATGTTGGAGGGAATAGAGCAAAGAGTAAATGATAGTTTGCGCCAATACGCCCAGAGGTGGCGGGCTGTGGCTGCTCAGATCCGACCCTCAATTCCGGAACACGAGAGCACCCCCAATGTTCATCAACACATTGAAGGGGACATTATTTGACCGGTTGATAAATAATACTACCCAGAACTTTGCGGACATGGTAAAGACATGAGAGTCCATTGAAGTGGCTATCAAAAGTGGGAGGATGGACAGTGGAGAAAGTCATCACAAGAACTATAAGAAAAAGGAAAACAAGGTAAATACCGTGAACACCTATACAACCCCGAAGAGTTTTACCCTTTCGGCACCGCATGCTACATCAGGTGAGGGACAGAGTTCGAATAAGAAGGAGATTAGGGCTCCCAAGAGAGAGGTTGAAAAGATAAATTTCACCCTGATCCCAATATTCTACGCTGACTTGTTCACTTACTTGTACGAGGTAGAATTGGTTCGACCCTACCATGTCACTCCATTCAAGTCACCATTCCCGGCTTGGTATGATGAGAAAGCCAACTGCGAGTATCATGGCGGTGTTCCGGGGCATACAATTGAGAATTACATAGCTTTTAAGAAGTTTGTGCAGCATTTGATTAAAACTGGGGTATTACAGCTAGACGAGCAAAATACCACCACCAACCCGTTGTCGAATCATGCGGGTCGGAAGTGAATGCAATCGAGGAGAGGTACACTAGAAAAGCTAAAACCAGTGTATCTGAGGTCAGGTCCCCGTTACGGTGGGTGTTTCAACAGCTATACATGGCACACCTAATTGACCGAGGGATGGAGGTTGTGTTGGAGGAGTGTGGACCCTACTGCGAATACCACCAGCAAGAGGGGCATGACATTCAATGTTGTGAGGAGTTCAAGCAAGTGGTCCAAGGAATGATGGACAATAAAGAAATTGAGTTTTTTTGAGAAGGATGAAGAAAGTAGGGACCTAGAGGTGTGCGCGTCTGATGGCGCTAAAGTCAAGTTTGGCTTAGACCGACCCTTTGTTATACCTTGCAAGGCGAAGGAGGGTAGCATATCCAAGGGATAGAGCCCGAAACTGGCCCCAAAGTTGAGAATATCTCGCCCGACGTCCTTCCGTTTTAAGGACGAACAGAAGGTTCCATGGAACTATGCTGCCCATGTCTCGGTGCCAGAGAATGCGAATCTGATGAAAGAAAGTAGGTCGCCTAGTGAAAAAGAGCCTGAGAAGGAAGATGGTCCGAAGGAGTCGGAAACTGAAGTAGTAAACGAGGTGGGGAATTTCACAAGAAGTGGGAGGTGTTACTCACCGGACACTCTCAAAGAGGTAGATCCGAAGGGAAAAGAGAAGTCGCCCGAGCCGGAGACTGAAAAGTTGTTCGAAGAGGACCCTCCTCCCAAAATTAATGAACCAGTGACGGAAGCAAGAGCTCAAGAGTTTTTGAGATTTTTGAAGCACAACGAGTACAACATTATCGACCAGCTCCGAAAGCAGCATGCTCGGATTTCAGTGTTAGAATTGTTGTTGAATTCTGAGAAACACTGTGATGCACATCTAAAGGTACTAAACCAGACGTTTGTCTCGGACGACATTTCGGTCAACAAGTTAGACCAAATTGTGGGTCACATCGATGCGGATAATTTCATCACCTTCAGTGATGATGAGATCCCAGATGGAGGGATGGGGTCAACCAAAGCCTTAAATATAACTACACATTGCAAAGGGTATGTCCTATCGGGGGTGATTGTTGATAACAGTTCAGCTTTGAATGTGATGCCGATGACAACTTTGCAAAGGTTGCCCATAGACAATTCACATATGAAGCCTTGTCAGAATTCAGTTAGAGCTTTCGATGGAACCCAAAGGGAAGTTGTGGGCAGGATCGAGGTGCCATTGCTAATTGGGCCTACCGAGTATATGGTCGACTTTGTGGTGATGAATATCAAGCCAACCTATAATTGCCTGTTAGGAAGGCCGTTGATCCATTCAACAGGGGCTGTACCTTTCTCATTGCACCAGAAGCTGAAGTTCGTTATCGAGGGAAAGTTAGTGAGCGTGTCTGCTGAACAAGACATTATAGCGTTTGTGGCTACCAATACTTCAGATTTCCAAGCTGATGAGGAAGCGGTCGAATGTGCCTTTAGGGCCCTTGAATTTGTGAATGCAACATTTGTGAGGGAAGGAAGCAAGATCTCGTGCCCGAAATTATCTAAATGCGCCAAGATGCAAGTATGGCAGACTTTGGGAAGGGGAGCAAAGAAAGGAAGAGGACTCGGTAGAAACTTGCAAGGATGTTTGCGCATTAGAGGTGTTATCAACAAACAAGACATGTTTGGGCTTGGTCATAAGCCCACATTTCAGCAAAGAAAATTGGAATGGAAAAAGAGAGCCGAACGGAGAATGACTAGACTCCGAGGAGAAGACATGATATGAGAGCCAATTGTCTATACCGATATGAGGAACATCTTTGTGTCGGGTGGAGTCATTAACCCTGAACAGATGGTACATGAGGCCAATGTGGAGAATGCCAAGCTTTGTGAGGAAGAGAAGATCAACGAGGCGTTAGAAAAATTGGATGTTAATGTGATATCCAAAGGTGAGGAGAGCTCGACATTCTTGGTAAGAACCCGCCCTTGTCTTCCTGGAGAGGCTCTTAACACTTGGACTGTTCAGGATGTGCCTGTAATCCTTAGGGTCTAAGCCAGAGTAATACTCAGAACTCACCCTATTTTCTTGTGCCCGCGAGCAATCTGGATCTTTTGTAAAGGGCACCTATTTTAATTTGCTCGTTTTTAATTCAATAAAAAGACGCTTTTCCAAAATTGCAAGCATCCCATTCATTTCATTCATTATTCGTTTATTATTTATTATTCCATCTACTCTGTAAATAATATATAAGTTCGTCTTTCTAATACACATTCTTTTCATAAATGTTGTAGGACTCCTATTATTAACTCTGTGAATGATGTTGAATTTAATCCCAAGGTGGATTTTGAGCAACCATTGTATCTGGCCGAAATTGACGAAGAAGAGGGTAATGAGGAGGAGTATGAAATTCCGGCAAAATTCCTCAGACTAATGGAGAGTGAAGATAGTCAGATAGTCCCTCACTAAGAGAAGATAGAGATCCTAAATTTGGGGAATGATGATGAAGATCGGGAGGAGGTCAAGATTGGCACAACACATTCATCCGAAACCAGGGTTGAGCTAATGAGCTTGTTGTTAGAATTCAAGGACATTTTTGCATGGACCTACCAAGACATGCCAGGTCTAGATACGAGTATTGTGGTGCACAAGCTACCAATCAGGCCAGATTGCAAGCCGGTCCAACATAAATTGAGAAGGATGAGAACAAATACCTTGCTGAAAGTCCGGGATGAAGTAAGAAAGCATTATCAGGCTAGGTTCCTAAAGGTGGTCGAGTATTCAGAATGGGTGGCCAACATAGTGCCTGTTCTCAAGAAGGATGGAAATGTTCGCATGTGTGTGGATTATAGAGATCTCAACAAGGCAAGCCCAAAGGATAACTTCCCTCTACCTCATATCGATACCATAGTTGACAACACAACGAGTCATTCGTGGTTCTCCTTCATGGACGGTTTTTCAGAGTACAACCAAATAAAACTAGATCCTGATGACATGACCAAGACAACATTTGTGACAATGTGGGGGACATTTTGTTATGAGGTAATGCCCTTTGGTCTGAAAAATGCCGGGGCAGCGTATCAAAGGGCCATGGTGTCGCTCTTCAATGACATGATGCACAAAGAAATCAAGGTCTATATGGACGACATGATATCAAAGTCCCAGACTGAAGGAGGGCATATTCAGAACTTGAGGAAATTATTCCAAAGGTTGAGGAAATATCAGTTGAAGCTTAATCCAACAAAGTGCACTTTTGTCGTCACATCTGGTAAGCTTCTAGGCATTGTGGTTAGCAAGAGGGGGATTGAGATTGACCCCGACAAAGTAAAAGCCATCCAGAATCTCCCACCGCCTCGGACCCAAAAGGAAGTCCGAGGGTTCCTAGGGAGGTTAAATTACATGTAACGCCCAGGTTTGGGAGTCAGGTGAAATTAAAACTATAAAATTTTGGGCCTCATGTATTCAAAACAAATAATTTTATATTGGACTTATTTCAAAACAAGCCCAAATAGCCATGGATATCTCTTTTTGTAAATTCCTTATTTCATTAAGGGTAAATGGGTCTTTTGGTATTTAAAAATAAAACAAAACAAATGAAGAAGACTATTTGGTCATCTTCTTCCTCTTTCAACTTCAAACTCAAGACATAATATCCTCTCTATTCAAGTTCACTATTCCATCACCCCTCTTGCTTATTGTTGGAGATTTTTGAAAGGTAAACCCATTTTTGACTTGCCCTTACCATTCTCTACAAGCTCATACCGTTATTTTTCATAAAGCTCATGGTTTTTGTATTTTGGAGTTTTGAGATTTTTGATTAAAAATGTAATCGTTATTATCTTTAACTTAAGCATTTGATTTATTAATGTTATATAAGTTGTTTACAATAAAAAAGGTCCAACATACTTGATTTTTACTTGGTTTTATGTTGATTCCCGAAATTGGGTTTTAGGGAGGTTTTAGAGAGTTTAAATGTTGAGTTTTGGGGGTGTTTGGTGTGGGAATTTGGGGGCTGATGTTTGGTTGATATATTAGGGTTGTTTTTGGAAGCTTTTGGAAGTAATATAAGTGTTGGAATCATTTGTTTTAGGCCGTGCTTTAGGGCTGCTCGGGAATGAGGATTTTGGGGTTGTCTTTAGTTTGAAATTATGTGTTTTGTGCTTGGTTTGTGTTCCGGGTTGGCTACATTGAATTGTGGACTGAATTATGGTTGTTTTGATTGTGTTGAGATGTTTAGAAGCAAGGAATTGTGTTGTTGAAGCCTCGGGGACGAATCCTGAGAATTTGGAGACTTGAGCTTCGTATTCGGCTTCCGTTTGAGTAGCAACGGTGAGTAGAAATGTCAAACTTTGTTTTTCTTTCGAATGGGACTCTTGAGGGTTTGGGTAGGACCCAGAGGGTTCACCTAAACCCAAGTGTAAGTTACTACTCCTACCTTTTTGTTATGTGTTGATGAGTGGCTATATGTTGTGGTATCATGTGCATCTTAAGTTGTTTTACACCTGTTGTTGTTGTGTAGTCGTGTTGAAGTCGAGCCTCACGTTATGGTTGTCATAACTACGGTGATGAGTGGTCCCACCGGTAGTGACTAGTAGTAGAGTAAGGTGATGAGTGGTCCCATCGGAAAACTACTAGTCGTACGGTGATGTGTGGTCCCACCGTGTGTGTTGGTTGTGCATATGCAAACCATGTGTAGTCTCGTTGTGATATCATTCATGCAACCATTGATTTATTTGTCAATTATGAAAAATATTTTGAAAAACTGCATGCTTGTTGAGTTTTAGAGCTTCACTCACTAAGCTAGCTAGCTTACGCTCTCCTTTATTTCCAACTTGCAGATCGTTAGAGTTCGGAAGGCAAGTGGGCATGGGAGGAGCTTTTGGAGTTCTCAAGTAGCTCAAGTATGATTTACGTGTTTGTAATAATGCCTAGACGACGGGGGTGTAGACTTGTTTGGAGTTGGTGTCAAACTCTTTAGTCTGGTTTTGTGTTTGAGTGAGCATGTTGAATTGTTGATGTTATGTTGGCCATGTTTATGCCTTTATGTCGTGGATTGTAGACCATGTTTACTTGATGCATAAATGTCTTGTGTTTGGAGACTTATACCCTTCCCCATGAATGCTATGTGTGTTTGTCTAGGGCATGTTATCTTAAATGCTATGTATGAATCCTTTGTTGAATTGATGCTTCTCTTATGGAATGGCTTTTATATGTGTGAAGTGTGTTAAGCATGTTGTTTTAGGGTGCCTAGCATCTAGAGTTAATGTATGTTTGGTTGTGGGAGGTTTTAGTTGGAGTTTGAGGCAACCTTGTGCCATAAACCAACTAAAACCTGTCTGTTCGCAGTAGGTGTATCGAAACGGTTGGTCCCGTTTTGATACGGTCCCTTGTTTCAGGCCAGGCGTTTCGATACGCAAAGGGGGCATTTCGATACGATTTTGCTACTGGAAATCTGAGATTTTGACGAGAAATTGAGAGTATCGAAACGGTCCTAGACATTTCAGAATGGTCTTCGTAGCATTGACCAAGAGAAATTGATCGATGAGAGCGTATCGATACGGTTGACCAACGTTTCAATACGGTCTCCTCGAGTTGACTTTGGCCAGTTGACCTTGTCAAGGCGTATCGATACACCCTCTGGGCGTTTCGATACGTCCTGCAGTTTAAGCTAAAATGGACTGTTTTTGGTATGCTGTTTGGGTTGATCGCCTCGCTTGTTGCTTCCGGTGTTGTCTTTTCACATAGGTTTAATTAAATCCATTTAGACAAGATAATAATTATATAAATTTTCAAGGGTTGCTAACCGAAGGAAAGCCTTAGCAGGTTTCACTTCGGTTTTCCCCGTGTAGCCTACTCGGTCTGGTCAGTCGTCCAGATCGGGACGAGGAGGTTACATTTGGTGGTATCAGAGCCTGAGGTTTCCGAGACCTCGGGTAGGTAAGTGAGGTAAGTTTGGGTTGTTACATGTTTCTATTCCCCGATGAGTGTTTTTACCATGTATTGCATGAAGTTTGCTTGCTAGTACGGTGTTTGAAAGCATGTTTCAGTGGCTTTTTCTGGTTGGGTTAAGGGCTAGTCAAATGTCCCCATTGTTAGGTGTTGTTGTCAAAAAGGAAATTTGTTTTGGTTTAACGAGCTTGAGAACCAGAGTCCTTGCCCTTTTCTAACCTAACATTTTTCTTGTTTGTTGTGTGTTTGCTATTTTAGATCCTATTTTGCTATGGTGAGACCAAGGGGGCGACCTAGAGTGGGTGACCAGGCACCCGGAGGTGAGCCTTCTGCTCCTCCTGCTCCCGGTGGTAATGGAGTGGGTGGTGAAGGTGACGTACCTCAGGCTGGTGCGCAAGTCAGAGGCGATGGTAATGGGCCTCAGGCCGGTGCTAATGATTAAGGTGTTGGGGCTCAGGCGGGTCAGGGTCCAGCAGGCGCGGACATGACCCATCTAATTCAGACTATAGCCGAGGTTTTTCAGACAGCTTTGGCCGGTGCACAAGCTGCAGCACCGCCTCAGGGTGCGGGGACAAGATTACCCCTAGAGAGGCTTCGTAACATGGGAGTAATTGAGTTTCGTGGGTTGACTCCCGAAGGTTCGGAGGCGTGGCTTGAGAGTACTACTCGCATCTTGGGTCAGATGGAGTGTTCAGACGCCCGTAAGTCTGGTTGCATTGTCTCCTTGCTTTAGGGGGACGCCTATACTTGGTGGACCACTGTTACTTCGGGATGGCCGAAGCGGATATCACGTGGGAGTTCTTTAGAAATGCCTTCAAGAGGAAGTATCTTGGAGTTTGGTACTTGGATGAAAAGAAGAGGGAGTTTATGGCCTTGGTTCAGGGTAACAAGACCGTGACTGAGTACGAGGTCCAGTTTGTGAGATTGAGCCAATATGCGCCTGAGTTGGTCCCTAATGAGAGAGAGCGGTGTGAGCGCTTTCGGTTTGTGTTGATTAGAGATGTGAAGACCTATATGCTTGCCTCTGACTACACTTAGTTCGATGTTATGGTCTCTAGGGCCAAGGATATTGAGCAGAACTTAGGCTCTAGTGCACGTGCTAGTGTGTCCGATTCCGGGAAGAGACACACGAATTGGGATAGAGATCATGCCAAGAGGCATAGGGATAGGAGGTACCAGCCCGATTCGAGACATAGGGGTGGTAATTATGGTCAGGTCCATCAGGGCCAAGGAGCTGTTATGCACACACCAGAGTGCAATAGATGCGGGAGACGCCATCAGGGCGAGTGTGCGGGTACCTTTGGGCCGTGTTGAAACTGTGGATCCCAAGACCACATGAGGCATAACTGTCCACACCCGGCTAGGGGCAGACCGGCTCCAGCTAGGGGTTTTGAGCATCAGAGAGGCCGTGGGCGCGGTCGTGGAAACTTTCAGCCAAGGAATGAGGGTCAGAGGAACTTGGCTCATGTAGTAGCAGTCCAGCCTGAGGGAGGAGGACCGGCTAGGGTGTATGCTCAGCGAGAGGCTGGGAATGACACGGATGTCATTGCAGGTAATTTCTCATTACAATCTTTGAGTTTGCTTTCTTTGATAGATTCGGGGTTGACACATTCGTATATTTTGGGTGAGCACGCAAGGTCATTAGGGTTACCATGTGAATGGCTAGAGATAGGTGTAAATGTTACTAGCTCTTTTGGTGATACTATGGTAGTTAGGAAGGTGTATAGGAGGTGTCCCTTGATGGTTCAGGGCCACGTATTTCCGGTCGATATGATGAAGTTACCTTTCTACGGTTTTGACGTGATTTTGGGCATGGATTAGCTCATAGAGCATAGGGCTAGGGTCGACTTCGAGACCAAGAGAGTCTTCTTGAGGCTTACTGATGACTTTGAGGTTGTGGTAGTTGGTGAGAATGTTAGGTTCTTGTCCAATGTGGTTTCGGCTTTGGAAGCTCAGAAGTTGTTGAGTTCGGGGTGTCAAGCTTACTTGGCTTATGTAATGAATCCGAATATGAGTGAGGTAAGGCCTTAAGACATCAGAATAATATGTGATTTTCCGAGTGTTTTTCCGAAAGAGTTACCGGGTTTGCCTCCAGACAAAGCAGTTGAGTTTGCTATTGAGACGTATTCTGATTCTGCACCAGTGTCGATTGCTCCGTACAGAATGGCACCAAAAGAGTTGAAAGAGTTGAAGACACAACTTCAAGAGTTGACCGATAGAGGTTTCATTAGGCCTAGTATTTCTCTGTGGGGTGCTCTAGTCTTGTTTGTGAAGAAGAAATATGGTAGCATGAGGATGTGTATAGATTATAGGAAGTTGAATAAGGTGACAGTGAAGAAAAAATACCCTTTGCCTAGGATAGATGACTTGCTAGACCAGTTGAGAGGTGCTTCCGTGTTTTTGAAGATTGACTTGAGGTCCGGGTACTATCGATTGAAGGTAAAGGATGTGGACATACCGAAGACAGCCTTTCGTACAAGTTATGGGCATTATGAGTTTTTGGTGATGCCTTTTGGGTTGACTAACGCTCCATCAGCTTTCATGGATATGATGAACCATGTGTTTCATGAGTTCTTGGACATGTTTGTGGTAGTGTTCATAGACAACATCTTAGTATACTCTAGGACCGAAGAGGAGCATGACTAGCATTTGCGGTTAGTACTTCAAACCCTACTAGAGAATCGGTTGTATGCCAAGCTCGGCAAATGTGAGTTTTGGATTGGGGAGGTAGTCTTCCTAGGTCACGTGATCTCGACTAATGGGATTAGTGTGGATCCAAAAAAGATAAAAGCTATAGTGAATTGGAAACAACCGAAGTCAGTGACAGAAATCTGCAGTTTCTTAGGTTTGGCGAGATAATATAGGAGGTTTGTTGAGGGGTTTACTAGAATAGCGGCTCCTTTGACTAAGTTGCTACAGAATAATGTTCCATATGAGTGGTCAGATGCAAGGCAAGCAGCGTTTGAGAAATTGAAGAAAGCTTTGACCAAAGCTCTTATCCCGATTCAGCCTGAACCGGGAAGATAATTTGTGGTTTATAGTGATGCATCCTACGTAGGGTTAGGTTGTGTGCTTATGCAAGAGGGTAAGGTGGTAGCATATGCTTCACGACAGTTGAAAGTTCACGAGAAGAATTATCCCACCCATGACATAGAGCTAGCCGCAGTGGTGTTCACATTGAAGATTTGGAGACACCATCTTTATGGTGAGAAGTGCACCGTGTATACCGACCACAAGAGTTTGAAGTATTTGATGTCTCAGAGGGAGTTGAACCTTAGACAACGTAGGTGGTTAGAGCTTCTTAAGGATTATGACCTCACGATAAAATACCATATGAGTAAGGCAAACGTAGTGGCCGATGCCTTGAGTATAAAAGTGGCCGCTGAGTTACTAGCTATGTTTGCGAGATTGAGCGTGTCCAATGATGGTGGGTTGATAGCCGAGCTTCAGGTTAAGCCTTCGTTAGTCTAGTTAATTCGAGAGAAGCATTTGAGAGATGAGTCTTTGACACCTCACGTGCAAGACATAGTTGAAGATAGGCCTACCGAGTATTTTTTTGGGGAGAATGAGATCCTATGTTACAAGGATAGGATAGTGGTTCCGAAAGATACCGAGTTGAGACGTACGATCTTGAATGAAGCTCATAACAGTCCTTTTGCTATGCATCCAGGTAGCACGAAGATGTATCGAGGGTTAAAAGAAGAGTACTATTGGGTTGGTTTGAAGAAGGACGTGGCCGAGTTTGTAAGTATGTGTATGGTTTGTCAGCGGGTCAAGGCTGAGCATCAATTTCCCTCAGGATTGTTACAGCCGTTGAAGATTCCGGAATGGAAGTGGGAACGTATTACCATGGACTTTGTGTTAGGGGTACCATTGACTCCTTCGAGGAAGAATTCAGTGTGGGTGATAGTGGATAGGTTTACTAAGTGTGCTCACTTCATACCAGTTCATACCACCTATACCTTAGACAAGTTGGCCGATTTGTATATCTGTGAGATAGTGAGACTACATGGGGTACCGAAATCGATTGTGTCAGACCGAGATCTGAGATTTACAACTAGATTTTGGGAGTGTTTGCATCGAGCTTTGGGTACTTGGTTGAACTTCAGCACTTCATATCATTCGCAGTCAGATGGTCAGTCCGAGAGAGTGATTCAGGTGTTGGAAGATATGTTGAGATGTTGTGTCATTGATTTTCAGGGGTAGTGGGAGAAACATCTACCGTTAGTAGAGTTTGCGTATAACAATAGTTTTCAGTCGAGTATTCAAATGGCTCCGTATGAGGCCTTGTATGGTAGGAATTGTAGAACTCCGATTTGTTGGGCCAAAGTTGGACAGAAACTTGTACCGATGCCTGATTTGCTTAAGGGCACCACCGAGAAGGTAAAGTTGATATGTGATCGTTTGAAGGAAGCTTCAGATCGACAGAAGTCCTATGCTGACTTAAAGAGGAAAGAGGTAGAGTATTCCGTGGGAGATAAAGTGTTTTTGAAAGTCTCACCTTGGAAGAAGGTGATGAGGTTTGGTAGGAAGGGTAAGTTAAGCCCAGGATTCATTGGACCTTATAAGGTAGTTGAGAGGATTGGTTCTCTTGCATATAGATTGAGACTCCCGACCGAACTAGAGAAGATTCATGATGTGTTTCACGTGTCGATGCTCTGAAAGTATAGATCAGATCCGCCCCATGTAATGCCCGTAGAAGAGATTGATTTGAATCCGGACTTGTCTTACAATGAAGAACCAGTTGAGATACTTGCTTCTGATAGCAAGGTGTTGCATGGCAAGACCATAGAGTTGGTCAAGGTGTTACGGAGACATAGAGGTGTGGATGAGGCCACGTGGGAGAGGAAAGCTGATATGCTTGAGCAGTTTCCGTACTTGTTTCCGTCAGGTAATTTTGGGGACAAAATTCCTTAAGTGGGGGAGCGTTGTAACGCCCGGGTTTGGGGGTCGGGTGAAATTAAAATAATAAAATAATATTTTGGGACTCGCGTATTCAAAACAAATAATTTTATATTGGACTTATTTCAAAACAAGCCCAAATAGCCATGGATATCTCTTTTTGTAAATGCCTTATTTCATTAAGGGTAAATGGGTCTTTTGGTATTTAAAAGTAAAACAAAACAAATGAAGAAGACTATTTGCTCATCTTTTTCCTCTTTCAACTTCAAACTCACGACATAATATCCCCTCCCTTCAAGTTCATTGTTCCATCACCCCTCTTGCGTATTGTTGGAGATTTTTCAAAGGTAAACCCATTTTTGACTTGTCCTTATCATTCTCTACAAGCTCATACCGTTATTTTTCATAAAGCTCATGGTTTTTGTATTTTGGAGTTTTGAGATTTTTGATTAAAAATGTCATCTTTATTATCTTTAACTTAAGCATTTGATTTATTAATGTTATATAAGTTGTTTACAATAAAAAAGGTCCAACATACTTGATTTTTACTTGGTTCTATGTTGATTCCCGAAATTAGGTTTTAGGGAGGTTTTAGAGAGTTTAAATGTTGAGTTTTGGGGGTGTTTGGTGTGGGAATTTGGGGGCTGTTGTTTGGTTGATATATAAGGGTTGTTTTGGAAGCTTTTGGGAGTAATATAAGTGTTGGAATTATTGGTTTTAGGCTGTGCTTTAGGGCTGCTCGGGAATGAGGATTTTGGGGTTGTCTTTAGTTTGAAATCATGTGTTTTGTGCTTGGTTTGTGTTCCGGGTTGGCTACATTGAATTTTGGATTGAATTATGGTTGTTTTGATTGTGTTGGGATGTTTAGAAGCAAGGAATTGTGTTGGTGAAGCCTCAGGGATGAATCCATAGAATTTGGAGAATTGAGCTTGGTATTCGGCTTCCGTTTGAGTAGCAACGGTGAGGAGAAATGTCAAACTTTGTTTTGCTTTCGAAATGAGACTCTTGGGGGTTTGGGTGGGACCTAGAGGGTTCACTTAAACCCAAGTATAAGTTACTACTCCTACCTTTTTTTTATGTGTTGATGAGTGGCTATATGTTGTGGTATCATGTGCATCTTGTGTTGTTTTACACCCGTTGTTGTTGTGTAGTCGTGTTGAAGTCGAGCCTCACGTGATGGTTGTCATAACTACGGTGGTGAGTGGTCCCACCGGTAGTGACTAGTAGTAGAGTAAGGTGATGAGTGGTCCCATCGGAAAACTACTAGTCGAACGGTGATGTGTGGTCCCACCTTGTGTGTTAGTTGTGTATGTGCAAACCATGTGTAGTCTTGTTGTGATATCATTCGTGCATCCATTGATTTATTTGTCAATTATGAAAAGTATTTTGAAAAACTGCATGCTTGTTGAGTTTTAGAGCTTCCCTCACTATGCTAGCTAGCTTACACTCTCCTCTATTTCCAACATACAGATCGTTAGTGTTCGGGAGGCAAGTGGGCAAGGGAGGAGCTTTTGGAGTTCTCAAGTAGCTCAAGTATGATTTACGTGTTTGTAATAATGCCTAGACGATGAGGGTGTATACTTGTTTGGAGTTGGTGTCAAACTCTTTAGTCTGGTTTTGTGTTTGAGTGAGCATGTTGAATTGTTGATGTTATGTTGGCCATGTTTATGCCTTTATGTCGTGGATTGTAGACCATGTTTACTTGATGCATAAATGTCTTGTGTTTGGAGACTTATACCCTTCCCCATGAATGCTATGTGTGTTTGTCTAGGGCATGTTATCTTAAATGCTATGTATGAATCCTTTGTTGAATTGATGCTTCTCTTATGGAATGGCTTTTATATGTGTGAAGTGTGTTAAGCATGTTATTTTAGGGTGCCTAGCATTTAGAGTTAATGTATGTTTGGTTGTGGGAGGTTTTAGTTGGAGTTTGAGGCAGCCTTGTGCCATAAACCAGCTAAAACCTGTCTGTTCGCAGCAGGTGTATCGAAACGGTTGGTCCCGTTTGGATAGGGTCCCTTGTTTCAGGCCAGGCGTTTCGATACGCAAAGGGGGCATTTGATACGATTTTGCTACTGGAAATCTGAGATTTTGATGAGAAATTGAGAGTATCGAAACGGTCCTAGGCGTTTCGGAACGGTCTTCGTAGCGTTGACCACGAGAAATTGACCGATGAGAGCGTATCGATACGGTTGACCAACGTTTCGATACGGTCTCCTCTAGTTGACTTTGGCCAGTTGACCTAGTCAAAGAGTATCGATACACCCTCTGGGCGTTTCGATATGGCCTGGAGTTTAAGCTAAAATGGATTGTTTTTGGTATGCTGTTTGGGTTGATTGCCTCGCTTGTTGCTTCTGTTGTTGTCTTTTCACATAGGTTTAATTAAATCCATTTCGACAAGGTAATAATTAAAGAAATTTTCTAGGGTTGCTAACCGAAGGGGGGCCTTAGCGGGTTTCACTTCGGTTTTCCCCGTGTAGCCTACTCGGACCGGTCAGTCGTCCATACTGGGACGAGGGGGTTGCATTACATATCCCGGTTCATCTCCCAGTTAACCGACAAATGCGACCCTGTCTTCAGACTACTTCAGAAGAATAACCCCATGGTTTGGGATGAAGAGTGTCAAGAGGCTCTAGATAAGATCAAGAGGTATTTAACCAACACTCAAGTCTTAGTACCCCAGTACCAGATAGGCCGCTGATCCTATACTTGACAGTTTTTGAGAATTCGATGGGATGTGTCCTAGGGCAGCATGATGAGACCGGCAAGAAAGAAAGGACAGTCTACTACTTGAGTAAGAAGTTTACCGAGTGTGAGACTCGATACCCGCAAATCCAGAAGTTATGTTGTGCCCTTGTTTGGGAAACCAAGAGGCTTAGGCAGTACAAGTTGTACCACACCACGTGGCTGATCTCCAAATTGGACCCTTTAAAATTTCTGATGGAGATGCCAACGCTCACAGTAAAGTTGGCTCGTTGGAAAATGTTGTTGTCTGAATTTGATATCATGTATGTGAGTCAGAAGGTAGTAAAGGGGAGTGCTCTAGCAGACTTCTTGGCAAGCCGAGCCTCAGATGATTATGAACCATTAGACTTTAGCTTCCCGGACGAAGATCTAATGTGTATAACTATGGGGGAGAATGTTACCGTTGAAGAAGAATCTTGGAAGCTATACTTTGATGGGCCATCTAACACTCTAGGCCACGAAGTCGGGGCAGTGCTAGTTTCCCCGAAGGGGATACATACCCCTTTCACCAGTAGACTGGACTTTTTCTGTACCAACAACATGGCCGAATATGAGGCGTGCATCATGGGATTGCGTGCAGCCATTGAAAGAAGGATAAAGAAACTCCATGTGTTTGGGGATTCTTCCTTGGTAATATATTAGCTCAGGGATGAAAGGGAGACCAGGGATCCAAAGTTGGTCAAGTATTATAACTTGGTCTAGGGACTGATCAAGAATTTTGAGAAGATCAATTTTACTCACCACCCCAGGGAGGATAATCAGATGGAACATGCCCTAGCAACCTTAGCTGCCACATTCAAGGCAGGCTCAGGTGCAGAGATGAGACCGATTAAGATGCGAATGTTGGAAGTACCAGCCCACTGTTACAACATAGAAGAAGAGGTGGACGGTAATCTGTGGTATCATGACATCTTGCAGTACATTAGATACCAGACATACCCCGCATAAGCTAATGAGAATGATAAGAGGACCATTAGGAGAATGGCGACCGGATATGTCCTAGATGGGGAAATCTTGTACAAAAAGGGAAAGGACCAAGTACTGCTGAGGTGCATTAACGCTCGGGAGGCCAAAAGCATTCTGGCAGAAGTTCACGATGGGTTGTGTGGGACTCATGCCAACGACTTCTTAATGGCCCGAAAGATCATGAGGTATGGTTACTTTTGGTCAACCATGGAAGGGGACTGTATTGACTACGCTAAGCGGTGTCATAAATGTCAGATATATGTTGATAAAATACATTCACCACCGTTGCCATTGCATACCATGAATTTCCCTTGGCCTTTTGCCATGTGGGGAATGAACGTGATTGGCCAGATCCACCCCAAGGCTTCCAATGGACACCGCTTCATCCTTGTTGCCATTGACTACTTCACTAAGTGGGTAGAAGCTGCTTTCTATGCCAATGTTACTAGGGAACGATATGCAAGTTCTTGAAAAGGGAGATTATTTGCCGATACGGGATGCCGGAAAGAATCATTACTAACAATGCTCCCAATATGAATAATAAGATGATAGACGAAGTATGTGAGCAGTTTAAAATAAAACACCATAACTCCACTGCGTATCGCCCAAAAATGAATGGGGCAGTAGAGGCCGCAAATAAGAACATCAAGAAGATTATAGCCAAGACCACAGATACATTCAAGGATTGGCATGAAAAGTTTCCATTTGCTCTCTTCGCATACTGGACATCCATACGTACTTCGACTGGGGCAACACCGTACTCTCTAGTTTATGGTACAGAAGCAGTGTTGCCTATGGAGGTAGAAATCCCATCTCTTAGGATACTGAACGAGGTAAAACTAGAAGAAGCTGAATGGATACAGGCTCGGTTTGATTAGTTGAATCTCGTTGAAGAGAAGCGACTGAGGGCCATTTGCCATGGTCAAATGTACTAGAAACGAATGATGCGAGCCTATGACAAGAAGGTTCGTTCGAGAGAGTTTCAGGAAGGAGACTTGGTGCTGCGGAAAGTATTGTCCACCCAAAGAGATTCTTGAGGGAAATGGATGCCGAATTGGGAAGGGACCTACGTGGTTAAAAAGGCCTATTCTAGAGGGGCACTGATCCTGATGGAAATGGATGGGGAAGAGTTGGGCAATCCAGTGAATTCAGATTCGGTCAAGAAGTACTATGTGTGAAAGACGAAGTGGAGCGAAAACTCGAAAGGGCACCTCGCGAGAAATAAATACTTAAAGTGAAAACCTGAAAGGGTGTTTTAAGTATTGAAAAAACGAAAAAAGAAAAGAGAAGGAAAAGGTGGAGTGAAAACCTTAAAGGGCACTTCACAAAAAAGGGAGAATCGTAGGACGAAAACCCAAAAAAGGCGTCTTGTGATTAAGGGGGAGTTGAGAATTGAAGAGGGGTATCCGTAAGGAAGTACCAATAAGTACACGATCAACGAGTAGGATCTTTCAGAATTCAGAAACAGGAAGGGATAATGCTAGCAAAGGGTCTGCCTAGATCGATGGATTCCCACGTCATTCACAAGGAAAATGCTTAGGATATTGCATCATTTGTCCTCTCTATGCATGGCATATGAACTTTTCATGAACTTCAAAGTATATTAATAAATACTATGTGGCGTCTTCATTCATCTCTTTTCAAAGAATTACTCGAGCAGTTTGAAATAGACTTACAAAGCAAAAGATTTCTTGGAATTTCTATGGTTTGATCTCTTGAATCCAGGTGAATAAAAGAAGCTAAATTGGCCCGATGCCGGGATAAGTGATGAGGAATCTGAAGAAAAGAATTTCAGACAGCTGGCCATAGCCAAGCTCTGATGAGATAAGTTTCGCGCAGACCAAAGAGAAAAAGAAAAAAAGAGAAAAAGGAAAAAAAGAAGAAGAAGAAAAAAGAAAGAAAAGAAAAGAGAAAAAAGGCGCTTATTGGAATGAAAACCCGGAAGGGTGCTTCATAAAAAATAAATACCAAAGTGAAAACCTGAAAAGGCGCTTTGGGAGGGAAAACCCGAGGCTGGAATCCGCAAAAAGGGCTTCCCAAAAGATCTAATGGTTAAACCCGAGTGTGAGACAAACATCAGCATTGAAGAGAAAGTGGGAACAGATAAAAGATCAAGAGAGATCGGCAAAAGAAGTTGTGGCACCAGGCCCATATGCGGCATACTCATTCATGCATCATCAGAGGCATACATATTCTAGGATCATACTAACATATGGCATCATATATTTTTCTTTTACAGATACGCGATGGAATTTGCCACCAAAAAGGAAGCGAACGACGCAAAAGGAACAAAATCCAGGCGAATTATCCCAGATTTGCAACAACAGGATTTCCGAGCAAGAAGAGGCAGATACTCGTTGCTCGAGGTGAAGGATTTCAAACTCACCGTAATCAGGATTCCAGAGCAAAGGATGCAGATACTCAAAGCTCAAGGACTTCGGGCGAAGGATTTCAAACTTGCCACATTAGGATTTCCGAGCAAGAAGAGGCAGATACTCGCTGCTCGAGGTGAAGGATTTCAAACTCACCGTAATCAGGATTCCAGAGCAAAGAAGGCAGATACTCAAAGCTCAAGGACTTCGGGTGAAGGATTTCAAACTCGCCACATTAGGATTTTCAAGCAAGAAGAGGCAGATACTCGCTGCTCGAGGTGAAGGATTTCAAACTCATCGTAATCAGGATTCCAGAGCAAAGGAGGCATATACTCAAAGCTCAAGGACTTCAAGGTGAAGGATTTCAAATTCGCCACATTAGGATTTCCGAGCAAAAAGAGGCATATACTCGCTGCTCGAGGTGAAGGATTTCAAACTCACCGTAATCAGGATTCCGGAGCAAAGGAGGCAGATACTCAAAGCTCAAAGACTTCGGGCGAAGGATTTCAAACTCGCCACATTAGATTCTCTGAGCAAAAGAGGCAGATACTCGTAGCTCAAGGCAAAGGATTCCAAACTCGCCGCATCGGGATCTAAGAGCAAAAGAGCTCAAGGATTTTCGTGCAGAAAAACCAGAAGGCCTGCTCAGTTTGTTTTTGCCTCTTTGGGAAAACAAGTTATTTGGGTTTGTTCTTTGTCGCTTCGGAAGAATGAATCAATTATTGTCTGACGTGTCCCTTGTCGTTTCGGAAGGACATGCCAACGCTACCCACTTTGTTTCTGCCGCTTCGGAGGAGCAAATAACCCAAACAGGGAAGTTGGACAAAATTAGTGCTTATGGTCTTTGCTTTATTCTTGTTTCACAAGTACAAGCAAAGAGGGACAACTGTAATCACTAATTTTGTCCGGGTTGATTGACTTTTATATGTGTTTAAATAAAAAGGGGCTTTTATTTACATTGGGCTTTGTTTAACTTAAATTAATCCATATATATATATTATACCATGTTCATAAGAAAAACCTAACTATTATATGATCATATATTGTCCGGTTTCCTTTTGTTGTCATTATTATTATGTGCTACATATTATTGTTATTACTTATTATTTTTATTAAGTGTAATATTTTATCATTTATTGATGTTGTATGCTATTATTATTATTATTATTATTATTATTATTATTATCCGTTAGTGTTATTATTATCTCTTATTATTATTATTATTATTATTATTATTATTATTATTATAATTCTTATCAAGTCGGAAAACATAAAAAATATATACATAAACATATAATAAATAAAGACCCAATTAAAAATAAAAGCCCAATTATATATCAGAGTCCATTTACAAACTAAGAAATAGCTGAAAAAGATTATTACATGGCCCGTTGGCCCAAATATTAGCCAGATTCTTATAAAAAACCCTAACCCAATGTGTTTCGCGCAGGCAATTACCAGCCGTCAGATCTAGATTAGATATGACGGCCCAGACGAAAGATGCAAGAAACCCTAGGAGAGGGTTCGCCCTGGTCCGTGCCACACGATCAGAGCCCTTGGATCAAACGAAGATCCAACGCTCAAGATTTTCCCCTCCACAGAAACCCTAGAGTCTCTAGGATGATCTCGCACCGCCTTAAGCCTGGACCGTTGGATCGAAATGTGATCTGACGGTCATGATGCCCTAGAGACCACACGCGCTCCCACGCGTGCCGCTTCAGTTCACCACACGCGCGCGTGCAGTGCACCCCTGACTCTGCGGATTCACCCGAGAGCCAATCGCCAGTTGCCACGCCTCTGCTCCCGTACCCCGACGGCCATCCCGGAGGCCAACTCAGCAGCCACGACGTCCCTCACCGTACGAACCATGCACGCAAAGGACAAGGGTCAGCAAAATATAGCAAACAAAAAAGAAAGGAAAAAGGAAAGGAAAACAAATGCAACAACAGAAATGGCAGGGGAATGACAGGGCAAGAATACACATGAATCCGGCCAAAAGAAGTGTACAAGAGAATGCGCATTTTTTATCCGATAAACTAAAATGTAAAATAATAGGAAATTCGGCTATAAAGTTGAATCGATACACATTGTAACGGGATTCGTGATCTCCCGCAAAAAAAAAAAACGAAGAGCAATATTGATTTTAGCCATAAGTTTCATGTATACTTATCTCCATTGTTGCATGCAAATAAAGTAAATAAAAAGGAAAGCTTTTTTTACCTTTCGTCTTCCCTTCTCCGATTTCTCACTCCTCTACCAAGGATAAGCCTGTCCCTCCGGTGGCTCCAAAAGGTGACTCGGCCAGGGGAGACGAGAAAGGTCTCCCTTTGTCTATGTGTCGTTCTGTCTCTCGGATCCGATAGGCTTTTAGTGGTTTTGTTTTTAGGGTTTCGTTTCGAAAAGAAAAGGAGAGCGTCTGGGTTTGGTTTTGAGGAGAGTAAGACGTAAAGAGGGTTCTATAGGTCGTCTCTGGCTTTTCTTTAGGGTTGGTTTTCTCTGGTCGGGGTGAGTTTTAAGGTCGTCGGACGGTGAATATCACCGGCCGACGTTTGAGAGTCAAGAAAGAACGTTAGGGTGACGGCTAGGTTTAGTCTTTCGGGCAAAAGGGGTAGCTGAAATGTTTAGGGTGGTATTTATAGAGTCGCGTCGTTTTTTTGGTTTATTAGCACGTTAGGTCCCTCCGTGTCGGGTTATTAGCGTCTTAGGGGTTCCGCGTGGGAGAATAGCATCCTAGGTCCCCGGGGTTTTGAGCCGTTTCACCTTTTCATCTCGGATCAAGCCGTTTCTTGTCAAATCGTCTACCCCGTCCCCCGTGTTCCGCTTCGTTTTCAAATCGGTCCCTGTTCCCAGTGTTAAACTTCTGTTTTTTTTTAATTTTGTCACTGTTGTTGCATCTCATTCAATTTGGTCCATTCTTTTGTGCGTTTCTTTACTATTCATTGTTGGTAATGTTGTTTTTTTATTTGTAATAATGTGTTGCTATATTTTGGGTTATATGAATCGAATATATGTTATTTTGGTTCGTTTCTATGGTCTAGAACGTTTATTGTCTATTGTTTCTTTCTTTAATGTTTTCATGTTTTGTTCGAGTGACTATATGTATCAAACCGAATATGTATGTTGACACGATATGCTTGATATAATTTTGTGGGTCTTGCATGATTTGTTTTTAATGCTTCATTCTTGTTTTCTCAAATACATGTCGTTTTGTTTGAGGCTTGTGGGGTTGATGTGATGCATGCCTAGGTTACGTCGCTAATGGTCAAAATGTATCAAAATGTTAGCTTGGCTTATTTGTCTTGTTAGGTAGCTCTCATATTCAATTGGTTGAACCGTTATGAATTTGTTTCTAAAGATATGAAACGTTAATTCGGGCTTAATAAATGCATGTTTTATTTATTGTGAATTTTGGGACTTATATGGGCTTTTGTTTGTTTTTTTATGACATGCATATATACTTGTCATTCATGAGGCCCAATAGTCAAGCATGATAGCCGGACTTAAAAATATACCCAAAGAGAGGTATTATATAACCCCGATATCCGAAAAACGATAGTCCTAGCTTAATGGATGTCGACCAAATATTTGGGTTAATTTTCACCGTCTCTAGGTAAGCGAAAGCATAAAAAAGGAACATGCCACGCATCATCCTCTATTTTGCTTGCATCATGCATAAAGGTGACGTACGGGATCCGAACCCTAAACTAACACGGCAATTAGTCTTATATGATGTCGGTTTAGTCTAGGGTCCGGTGTACCGTCATCCTTTTTAATTAAATACTTGATTAATTCCAAAGTCGCAATTTGAAAAAGCCCACGGTAGTTAAGTCATATTTTCGTCCAAGAACGTTTTTATTAAATTCACTTTGGATCCTAAATAATTTCTATCGATTAAATGCAACAAGTTATTTGGTACCGATTTCCGGGCGTGATGGGGGTGCTAACCCTTTCCCACACGTAACCAACTCCCGAACCCGTTTAAAAACGAATCTCTGGTTTTGCGGTGTCCGAACTACCTTAGTGGCCGGTGGCGACTCCAAATTTTTACAAGTTTTTGAAAATTCGAATTTCCCCCCTTTTAATAAAACCAATTTAAAAAAAGTGATAAGACCTAGTAGTCGTTTTCAAAAACCTTATCACTGTACTCGAGAGTAACTGGGTACCCAAAAATTTCATATTTTGTGACCCGAAACCGACTCGGGAAATGGCGGGTCGGGTACCTGACCCGGGTAAATTTTTTTTGGGTAAATACCTGGTTATTTATGTTTGGGTAGTCGGGTCGGGTAATTTTGAACACCCCTACTCAAAAGTACTGATTTTTATGCCTAGTTTACAATATCTTCGTTTGTCTTTGAGCACATTTAGATGCATTTAGTTGTTAATTGCATGCATTTGCATAAGGTGTATTGAATCTGGCTATGCCAGTGTAAAGGGTGGTTTGCTAGCCTGATTGAAGACACAGTATAGAAGATTAGCGCATGAAGAGAACGATGAGAATTCTGGTAGCTGTTAGCAGCGAGAGATAAAAAATTACTGAAGTACTGGATGGCAGAGAAGAGTTGTTTGATGCCAGGTTGAGTAGACAGTGAAACAATGATGACGTCAGCCCTAGGATTCAAACGAGGGATAAGATGAGCACATCCCTTATCCTCGAGCGTTCAAATTCAAATCCAAAGCTGATCCTAGGTCATTTTCGTGGGCCTATTTAAAAGAACTCAAGGAAACACCTGAGAGGAGTTCGAGAAACGAATTTAGAAGGCTGCACCAAGGAGACGTGGTTCGACCAAGCTTGACCGAGAGCCTGGATTATAAAGGCTGCATCGAGAGACCCCTTTCTCACCCATTCTCTTCGTTTAAGTTATTTTTATTTTTATTTAAGATGATGATGTTGAGATACGATTATGGTTTTTGGTTGGAAACCTTCACCATGAACTAATTTAATAGTTGGTGAGGGGTGTTTGTGTTGAACGCTATTTTCATGTTTAACTTTTAATAATCGGAAATGTGATGGCATGTTTTTCTTGTCTGTCATGATCTTAACTATTTTCACAAATACAATGCCAAGCGAAAGCTGGCTTTGTTGGCATATTGAACCTTAATATCTTAACTGACTTAGGGAACAACACTCAGGCGAGATGCTTTGAGAAAATATGCTTCGGAAGTGAAATCTACCCCTTAGGAGCGAAGGATTGAGACTTAATCAAATTAATTTATGAAAAAGCTTTTTTATAGAGATATAAAAGTTTTTGCATAATTAATTCATGGCATTGCTATCGAGAGAGGCAATGCCAACTTTGAATATGCTCGGCAAACAATGCCAAGACAAGATTTATTAAGAGCTGACATGGCATGGATAACATGAAAACCAAACATCCCTTGCCAACACCCGTCATACATTTTAAAACCCTCATTGTCAACGATGTTTTATTTTCATTTCAACTTTCTTTCAAAACCAACTTCAAAACAAACAACATTTTCTTTGGCAAGTAAAACGAGTAAGTAATTAAACTCTTGACCATTCCTTGAGGGATTGATAACTCAACTTATTGTTGTATTACTTGGAAGATTGTGTATACTTGCACGCAAAAGACTCAACCTTGACACTGTTTTTATACATTTCCAATACATTTTTGCCCCTTTTGCCAAACACTCTCACGAATCCAACAAGTTTTTGGCGTCGTTGCCGGGGATTGCAATGACTATGGGCTCTAAGACATTTGACCATGAAATTGAACGAATCTACCACAAATTGAAGAGGAAATTTAGAGAGATTGCTAAAAATGGTAATAGAGGAGTAGAAGGTGTCCTACAGAATCAAGGGAATCCACCTATACACAAAGGAAATCCTGTTGCACCCGTAGTGGATGATGCCATAGAAAGACAAATACGAGAATACTCGGCACCAAATATTGACAACATGATGCCATGAGTGATTGGCGCTGAGGTAAATGCAGCAAACACTTGAAGCAATTCATGGAGATTTGCCAGCTATTTCAGCAGCCATGAGCATCAGAGGATATTGTGAAGCTTAAATTATTCACTTTTTCCTTGAGAGACAGAGCCAAGACTTGGCTCAATACTTTGCCACATGGTTTAGTCACCACATGGGGGGACCTATGCCTGAAGTTTTTGACGGGTTTCCAGCCGCCAACACTCACTACCAAGCTACATGGTGAGATAATTACATTCATGCAGGCTGAAGATGAAACCATATATGATGCTTGGGAAAGATTTAAAGACCTGTTAAGAAGGTGCCTAATGCCTAGATTTCCAAATCGGACCCAAATACAAACCTTCTACAACGGATTAAATGCACAAATGGTTACTGTTGTTGATGTTTCGACAGCCGGTTCGTTGCTTGACAAGAACTATACGGAGGCTGTAGGTATCCTTGAGAGAATTTTAGTTAATGATTTCGAGTACCATGTTGCTAGGTTAGGTACCAGAAACAAAACTAGTGGGAAATTGAAGGTTTATGAACTAATGTCCATCCATGCTGAGATTTCTAATCTCACTAGTATGGTGAGAACATTGCAAAAGAACAATGAGCCTCAAGAAGTGAAGGCATTAGAACCATTATGCACCATCTATGGAGAGAGCCACCATGTGGATGATTGCCCTGCCAACCCCGAGCCGATAAATTATGTTGGTAACATAAATCACAATTTTAATCCTAACTCAAATACTTATAATGCAGGATAGAGGCAACACCCGAACCTTGCTTGGAGAAATCAAGGATCCAACTAATAAAATGCCCAACAACATAACAACAATGCCCAACGTCAATATAATGCCCAACGTCAGAACAATGCCATGTTAGGAGTCAATCACAATGTTGTGCCTCAGCGGGCACAAAATAATTTTCATACATGGCAAAAAAACAACCATGAATCTTTGACAGAATACATGGAGAGGAATGATGCCACTGTCTAGAGTTTGGCAGCTTCGATACGAAACTTGGAGGTCCAAATTGGGCAGATTGCCAATGCACTCAGTAACAGACCCTAGAGAACTTTTCCAAGTGACACAAAAGATGCCAAGCAGAGGAACAATGAACAATGCAAAGCTGTAACACATCGAAGTGGTAAGCAGTGTGAGTCTAAGACATCCAGTAACCAGCCAGTTCATTGTCAAAAGGATGAAAGATGACCAATAGATGTACCACAAGAGCCAGAAAACAAAGAAGAGGATGAAAGAAACGCCAACCATCAGATTAATGTCAAAGAGCAGACTGATGCCAGTGAGTAGAATGGTGCAAGACAATAGTCTAATGCCATCAAACTGTTGGCAAAGCCAACAGAACCTACATATGTTTATCCACCTCCACCTTTTCCACAAAGGTTACAAAAGCACAAGCAGAACCATCAATTTAAGCGTTTCTTGGAAGTGTTAAAGCAATTGTATATCAACATACCATTAGTGGAAGCACTCAAGAAAATGCTCAATTACGTGAAATTCATGAAAGATGTCTTGTCTAAAAAAGAAAATTGGGAGACTTTGAGTCTATAGCTCTTACCAGATGATGCAATGCCATGATACTCAATTGGTTGCCATAGAAATTGAAAGATCCAGGGAGTTTCACTATCCCGTGCACTATTGGCAATAGATTTATGGGTATGGCACTGTGTGACCTGGGGGATAGCATTAACTTGATGTCGATGTTGGTGTTCAAGAAGATTGGCATTGAATCAAGGCCCACCACCGTGACACTTCAGTTGGCGAATCGATCTTTCGCAGATCCTAAGGGTAAGATTGAGGATGTGTCGGTAAAGATAGATAAATTTATATTTCCAGTCGACTTTATTATTTTACATTATGAAGTTGATGCTAATATCCCAATTATATTGGGCAGACCTTTTCTTGCTATTGGTAGAGCTCTGATTGATGTACATAAAGGAGAACTAACAATGCACATGAATGAGCAACATGTTACATTTAATGTGTTTCAAGCTTTGAAATGTGCAGATGAATCAGAAGAATGCCAAGCAGATGATAGGTTGGAGTCCATTTTCAAGGTGGACATGGCACAACTGTGCCAAGAAACAAATGATGATGCCAACGAACTGGTTGGCAATGATGAGACGAGTGAATAATATGAAGAACCAGACTTGGAGGCTAAGGAAGTGAGCTATTTTGAGCCACTAGAGTTGGCAGTCAGAGAGGTTAAGGTACCAAAGCCATCAATAGAGGAACCACCAAAATTGGAGTTGAAATTATTACTAGACCATCTCAAATATGCATATCTAGGTAAGCACTCAACTTTGCCAGTAATCATTGTTGTTGATCTAACCAATGATCAAGAGGAAATATTGTTCGAAGTTTTAAGTAAACACAAGCAAGCGTTGGGTTGGACCTTGGCAGACATCCGAGGTATTAACCCAACCATATGCATGCACAAGATAAACCTAGATGAGTATCATGGCAAGACAATTGAAGGCCAAAGAAGATTGAATCAAAGCATAAAAAAAGTAGTCAAAAAGAATATTATCAAGTGGCTAGATTTCGGGATAATCTATGCCATATCCGATAGTTCGTGGGTTAGCCCGGTACAATTTGTGCCAAAAGAGGTGGCATTGTCGTGCTTCACAATAGTAAGAACGAGTTAATCCCTTCTAGAATTATCACTGGATGGAGAGTATGCATGGATTACAGGAAGATGAACAATGCCACTAAGAAGGACCACTTCTCGTTGCCCTTCATTGACCAAATGTTGGACAGACTGGTAGGTAAAGCTTTCTATTTTTTCTTAGATGGAGAGTATGCATGGATTACAGGAAGATGAACAATGCCACAAAGAAGGACCACTTCCCGTTGCCCTTCATTGACCAAATGTTGGATAGACTGGTAGGTAAAGCTTTCTATTGTTTCTTAGATGGGTTATTCAGGATATAATCAAATTTCCATAGCTTTAGAGGACCGAGAGAAGACCACATTAACCTGCCCACATGAGAAATTCGCCTTTAGGAGGATGCCATTCGGTTTGTGTATTGCATCGGAAACATTTAAACGTTGTACGGTGTTTATCTTTTCAGACATGATTGAGAAAAACTTAGGACGACTTCTCGGTTTTTTGGTAAGACATTTGATGAATGTTTACAGAGTTTAGAGCTTGTTTTGAAAATATGCATAGAGACCAACTTGATCTTAAACTGGGAGAAATTCTATTTCATGGTAAAAGAAGACATAGTCTAGGTAATTGTAAAGTGCTCATTAGTTCTATATTTTGTGCGCATTCCACCTCATATTATTGGTGTTCCTCAGTACATTTTAGGCATAATTAGGTTCATGCATTGCATATTTACAATATTCTTTACTTTACCATATTTATGTTGAATATCTTTAATTTGGTGAGCAAATGTACTATTTTAGTTTAATTTTAGTTTTGGTAATAGAAGCTGGTGGAAGGAGAGAGGAGCTGATTCTGAGGCAACAAGCCTAGGAGCTGTACTGAAGTAGCTCAACACAAAGAGAAGTGCTGCCGAGTAGCCACCACCGCCATACCTGCCGCCCAAGGCAACAAGTGGAGGAATTGGAAAATTGGAGTGTGATCAGTAGAGCAGAAAATCCTGATTCCAACGATGCCATCGACTCAATTTTCTGGCACCTGGAGCAGAAGACAGAGCCGTCGAAGGAGGAGATCAAGGTGACTTGCGGTGCAAGGCAACGAGAAGGAGTCCACATTCAACTCAAAGAAGTCAGAATTAAAGGTTGCATTTAATGCAAAAGCTACTTTGAAGACTTATACTCGAAGGAGGAGTTGGCCTAGCTAATACCTATATATACTCGGCATATTTTGTAATTGTAGACATCTTAGGTTTTCCTTTGGGCATAGTCTAGGTTTTGTTGCCGCCAACAATGTTCTAAACTTTCTCTTGGGTTTGGGTTATGTTGTAAACTAGTGTGAGAATGGTTGTTTAGGAATTAGGTTTGTATTTGCAATAAAACTTCAGGGTTTGCTTATTCCATGCTCTTCATAGTTTTCAATTAAGTTCGAAAGATTAGTTGTTAACTATCTATTTGTTCGGTGCCGAGAGAGTCGAACTCACGAAAAGGATAAGTACGATCCTCATTCTAATCATGTGTTGATCAATCCAGCCTAGACATAGGTTAGGGTTTAAGGCGGTTTAAAAGGAACGAACAAAGGTTGTTGTTCATTGTACGGTTCATGCCGACGAGTATCATCAACAGTGGGCAACATCGATATTCTGACTTAGACATAAGCGAGATCATTATCGAAGCGTTCTGCCGAGCCTTAAAGGACTGCCGAGTTTGCCTCCGAGCCATCCATCTGTTCCACTGCCGAGGTAGTGAAAGCGTCAAAGCAGCTAATCTGCCATACTCCACCGAGGCAACAAAGTCTAGCAGCACAAAGCAACTTAACCTATTAAACGTAGTTTCACACTACTAAGCAACATAACCTGACCCATTCCATCACCCTGATCTTTTCTATCAATTACTTGTTTTTATTTACTTTTTATAAACTAAAATTTACTTGTGCATTTAATTTCCTTTGTGCAGGAATTGCAATTCGAATAAGATGTCCAATCCTCGTGGGAGACGATATCTTTTATACTATAACTTGATAAGAGTGTGCACTTGCGCTCATATTTAGAGAACACTCAAAAGCTCTACAAGTTTTTGGAGCTGTTGCGGATGAATGGCAGTAGTAAATTCGTTTTTATTTTTCTGCACTTTTATTTTATTTGTATTTAATTAAGCTTTTATTATTTTTATTTTTATTCGAAAAAAGAAAGAATTTTACAATTTTCTTGTCTAGTGCATGACTAGAGCAAACCCATCGGACGAAATCGTTTTCTTTGACGAGATCGAACGAAGAGCAAGAGAACTTAAGAAAGAAGCAAGAGAAGCCCTCGGGAAAGCCAAAGAAGAAGGAAAGGCAGAGGAAGCCATGGTTAACGGTCAAGACGAAAACCCTGCCAATGATGCTTGAAATGGAAGGGATGGACAACAAGATCTGCCACTTAGACATCAGCCAATTCCACATAGGCAGCAGCCCCCAATTCCGCCCAGGCAGCCACAATATGTGTGAACCACCAGGGACTACTTGGAGCACGAATTCAAGGGATTTGACCCAACTGTTGCGGAGCCTGAAATCAAAGCGGATCACTTTGAGTTAAAGCCCGTGATGTTCAATATGATCATCACATTGGGGCAATTTGGAGGAACTGCCATAGAAGATGCTCGACAGCACTTAAGAGGATTCCTAGACATATGTAGAGCTTTCAAGATACATGGAGTCCATCAAGACATGCTGAAGCTGAGATTATTTCCCTATTCACTGAGGGATAGGGCAAAACAATGGCTGAAAAACCAACCGGCGGGATCATTCAATACTTGGACAGAGTTGTGCAAGGATTTCTTAGATCGTTTCAGTCCTTCAAACGTCACAGATAGGTTGAGAAATAAGATCATAGCCTTCCGCCAAGGGGATGACGAACCAATGTATGAAGCTTGGGAGAGGTACCAACAAATGCTAAACAACTGCCCGCTTCATGGTTTCCCATCCTGGACTCAGGTGTCAATGTTCTACAATGGAGTAAATCAAACGACACGAATGATGCTCGACGCCTCTGCCATTGGAATAATCTTGGATAGACCATCTGAGGAGGCACTACAGATTCTGAACATAATTGCTAAGAACGACTACAAGTTCCTTACAGCCCGCCGCGGTGGCATGAGGCGGCCAGTTATTGTGAATGAAGTAGAGGCCACTAAATCTGTTAATGCCCACCTAGACAAGCTGACAGAGCTGGTGATGAGTATGGCCAAAGGAAAGACATATGAGGCCAAGGCTATGGAGCCTTTTTGTGATGAGTGTGGGGCAACAACGATTCCTCTAAGTGCAGCGAATCTGCCAATTTCATGGGAACCTATGAAAGGAATAGTAGGCCCAACACTAACACATACAACCCAGCCTGGAAGAAGCATCTGAACTTCTCTTGGAGTGATCCAAACACGGCTGCAAATCTAACTCAGCAACCAGGAGGATACCAACATAACCTCTCAAGACAGCCGCCTCAGTAGTAACATAATACGGGAAATGACTCACTCAAAAATACTTTACATACTTTTATGTCTTGAACAAATAATTTTATTGTTCGTACTAATAAATTTATTGATAAAACTGAGTCATTTATGGATAGGACTGAGATGAGGATGAACAACCAGGAAGCTGCGATAAAGAACCTGGAGACCCAGTTTGGGAAATTCACAGAGAACATAAGTAACATGTGTTTAGTGTGTAAAAGTTCTATATTTTACCCCCTATTTAACCCATATTCCTGCTACATTCAAGCATAATTCATTGCATTTAAGATAAAATTCATTCATACATCACAATTATATTGAATGGCACAATGTCTACTGAAATTGGTTACTTTTGCAGGTAGTTGCTGTAGCAGACTCAGGGCAGTGGAGAAGCAGAGCAGGAACAAAGGACTGCAGACGAGAAGGACGAAGCTACCATGGCCGCTGCCGTGGCAGCCAATGACGACAGCAATAATGAAGGGAAGAAGTGAAGTGGAGCTCGACAGAAAGAGGAAATTAAGTCGGTCTGTCGTGAAGCACTCATATATTTTTCTGAGCCCTAGATTAGAATGAAGGCCAAGCCCAATGTTCAAGGAAGAAATTCCATGCAAGAAGAGAGGATGAATTAAAGACATCTACTTTGAAGATTTAGTCTTTAATAGAGTTGCACTTTATTTTAAACTTGTATTCTTGCCATATTAGAAAACTTGAACCCAAGGCCTATATAAAGGCATGTAATTCGACCTAGAGAAAGAGATCTTATTCTCTAGCCGTCTTCCCCTAAACCCTAGTCGTTTTTCCCATTCTCATCATGTTCTAAACTTCCCCTAGGGCTAAGGGTTGATTCTGTAAAGTAGTTGCAAGGATTGCATTGTTTTAGGATTTTTTTTTTGTTCAATAAATTAGACTTCAAGTTTGCTTTTTTTGGTTTTCAACATCTTGCAAGAGTATCGGGAGAGCATTGTGAGATTACACATTTACTTAATATCGGGAGAGTTAAGTATACGAAAGAAATAAGTACGAGTTCTCCAGTTTATGGTTGAACTATCTCGGGCCTAGGGATATGACGAGGTTAAGTGGTTAAGGAAGAATTCAAAAACATCGGTGTTCATCCTTTGATTCACGCCGGGAGGTATCATCAAAGACGTGTTCATCGACAGACTTGGACCTAGGGATAGGCCAAGGCATAGCAGGGATTCTTGCCAAGCTTGAAGTACTGAGTTGTGTGTTCGCTGTCGCGACAACAACAGACCGCTGCCGCAACAGGTCAATATATCTTTACCCTACTTTACTACACTTTTTAAACAGTGCAAACACATGCACTACGGAGCAGATCAATACCGGCCTACTCTTTATTCTGAATATTTTAATCCTTTATTTTCAGTGTTCTTTATTATTTCGTGACAAACAATTAAACTCTTTCTTTTCCCTCTTGTGCATCAATCCAAGGTTAAAGCTATTAGCCCAGTCCCTGTGGAGACGATATCCGATACTTACGTATCACTTTACTACTTGCGTCGTGTACACTTGCACTACATTGCGATAGACACTTTTACACGCAACAAGTTTTTGGCGCCGTTTCCGGGGACTGGCAACATATCTTTACCCTACTTTACTGCACTTTTTAAAATTTTCTATTTTGCTTGGATTGTTCAACATGTGCTTTTCACAAGGTTTTCTGTTTATGCGCAGATCGAGACGATGAAAGGAACCTAAGTATCAGACAGTTCCTGAAATCGAACGCTCGTGCAATCTTAGGAACCGACTCTGACTCGTATTAGCTAGAAACGAATACCTTGAAGAACAGTTAGAGGCCATGAACAACCAATGGAATTCCTGAGGTCCTGAAGATCCTATCGGAGATGGAGGAAACAGACAGCCTGCCGATCCTCCTGCTGCTGCCGCACGTCGGTCATGCCGAGATTACATGATCAATGATCATGTGGAACTAGAGACCACCCTGCCAGATGTGGAAGCGGAGAATTTCTAGCTGAAACCTTTCATGTTCAACATGATTAATTCCGCTGGCCAATTTAGTGGTGCTGCTACAGAGGATGCTAGGGAACATCTGAAAACGTTCCAGGAAATCTATGGTTCGTTTAGACTACTAGGAGTAAATCCAGAGATACTGAGGCTTCAGTTATTTCCTCATTCATTGAGGGACAGAGCTAAAACTTGGTGGAACAAACTAACGCCGGGTTCAATACGAACTTGGGTAGATTTAACTCGTGAATTTTTGTCTCGTTTTAACCCTTCCCATTTTTCTGAGCGATTACGTAACGAAATTGCGACTTTTCAACAGGAAGACGACGAGCCAATGCACGAGGCATGGGACAAGTTTACCACTCTTCTGAGGAATTGCCCGATGCATGGATTCCTTGTTTGGAATCAGGTAATCAAATTTTACAATGCTGCCAATCTACAGACTCGTATGAGAATCGATTCAGCAGCCAATGGGTTGTTGTTAGATAAAGATCCAGAGGAAGCCATGGTAGTGTTAAAGAATTTGGCTAAGAATGAAGAACAGTTCCCCACATCGAGGAGAGGTAAACGAGTACTAGCTGTGAAGGATTACGAAGCCGATAATTCCTTAAAGACACAAGTTGCATATCTCACAAAGGTAGTAGAGAACTTGCTGAAGAAAGATTCTCAACCTGTTTATGCTGCAGAAGAAGTATGTGGAACTTGCGGTGGGAATCATAGTTCAGAGGACTGCCCACTACAACTAGAGGAAGGAATGTACGTTGGGAACTATAACAAGCAGAACTACAATTCCAACAACTACAATCCCAACTGGAGAAAAATCCCAAATTTTCTTGGAGCAACCTGAACAATGCTCTGAATCCTCAAGTACAGAACACTCAAAACCAGGGGGCACCTAGACTCCTGACTCGGCAACAACCGCAACAGCAGCCGCAACAGCCACCAGCAGCTACTACTAGTATATTGGAGCAGACCTTGGCTACGTTTATGTCTCAAACAGGAACTTACATTGAGAACATGAATCACTTTGTCAAGAAGATTGAGTCATTCATGGATAAAACAGAGATGTAGATGACTAACCATGAAGCTACTCTGAAATCACTGGAGACACAGATCGGTCAGGTTTCCCAGCATATTAAACCAAGGCAGAATAGAGGATTCCCTAGCGATACTGAGAACGCTAGATTACCCACATATGAGCAGTGCAAGGCTATCACAACTAGGAGTGGGAAGAAATTACCAGGGCCAGAGAAGAAAGCTGAACCAGTTAAGGAACCAGCCCTAGAATTGATTGCCGAGAACACTGCCTCGGTAGACGACAAACAACCTACTACCGATATACCTGCCACGACAGCAGAAGGGACAGAGGAGAATGATGAAGAACCTAAGCCTCCTCAGATCGGAATGCAGTGGGAAGGATGCATTGAAGACTATCATCCTCCACCTCCCTTTCCTCATCGGTTACAGAAGTTGAAACATGAATCCCAGCTTAAGAAGATCTATGATATTTTTAAGCAGGTCCACATCAATATTCCGCTGTTAGATGCTATCAAGGAGATGCTTGGTTATGCCAAATTTCTCAAGGATGCTATGTCGAAGAAATCCAGACTTGGGGAATTTGAGACGGTTAAGCTGACAGAAGGATGCATGACTATTCTGCACAAGCATCCACCCCAGAAAAAAGAAGGATCCTAGGAACTTCATAATACCATGCATAATCAGAGATAAATTTATGGGTAAGACACTTTGTGATCTAGGTGCTAGTATTAATTTAATGCCAAAATCTGTATTTCAGAAATTAGGTATTGGACGAGCACGACCCACAACAGTTATGCTGCAGCTGGCAGACCGCTCTTATGTGCAACCGGAAGGGAAAATTGAAGATATTCTGATAAGAGTGGATAAATTTATTTTTCCTGCTGACTTTCTTGTTTTAGATTGTGAAGTAGATGAGAATGCACCAATCATCCTGGGGTAACCCTTCTTAGCCACATGAAGATCAGTGATTGATGTAGAGAAGGGAGAACTCACTATGAGAGTGAATGATCAAGAGATCAAGCTGAATGTTCTCCAAGCAATAAAGCACGCTGATGTTGAATAAGAATGCAAGGCTATCACTGAAGTTAACCTTGACCAACCTTGCATCAAGTCAGACTGCCATGACATCAAATTTGGCCACTGCCCCAACAGCCATTTAGAAGACTGTCACTGCAGCGACGACGACAATAGCTCCTCAGACTCTGACATATCTGATACTAAAGATCATGAGGAGGTAAACTGGATAGGCAATCGTCCAGGTAAGTTATTCGAGCCCTTAAATTATACCTCGAATGAACATATCATCCAAAAGCCATCCACTGTAGAGCCACCTGTTCTAGATCTTAAGCCCCTGCTAGGGCAGCTCAAATATGTTTTTCTTGGATTAAATGATACGTTGCTCGTAATCATCTCTTCCAAATTGATGCAGGAACAAGAACGACAATTGATAGAAATGTTGCAGCAGCACAAAAGGGCTATTTGATGGACGATAGTTGACATCCAAGGCATCCGTCTAACACTATGCATGCATAAAATCCTCTTAGGGGATGATCACAAGCCAACTATTAATGCCCAGAGACGTTTAAATGATGCTATGCGAGAAGTGGTCTGAAAAGAAATTATCAAATGGCTAGATGTTGGGATAATTTATGCCATCTCAGATAGTAAGTGGGTGAGCCCGGTGCAGTGTGTTCCTAAGAAAGGAGGAATAACCGTGGTGACCAACGAAGAAAACAAGTTAATCCCAACCAGGACTGTGACCGGTTGGAGGGTTTGTATGGACTACCAGAAGCTTAACAAAGCTACCCGGAAGGACCACTTTCCCCTACCTTTTATTGATCAAATGCTTGATAGATTAGCGGGAAAGCCTTAATACTATTTTCTTGATGGTTACTCAGGTTACAACCAAATAGCAATCGCATCGGAGGATCAAGAGAAAATGACCTTCACTTGCCCGTACGGTACTTACGCTTTTAGGAGGATGCCATTTGGACTTTGCAACACACCAGCAACTTTTCAGAGGTGTATGATTGCTATATTCTCCGACATGGTGGAGGATTTCCTGGAGATATTCATGGATGATTTCTCAGTCTTTGGAGACAATTTTGAAAGCTGCTTAGGCAACCTGTAGAAAGTGCTCGAGAGATGCGAGAAAGCGAACTTGGTATTAAACTGGGAGAAATGTCACTTCATGGTGGATGAAGGGATAGTCCTAGGCCACAGAGTAAGCTGTCGCGACATAGAGGTTGACAGGGCAAAAATTGAGGTAATTGAAAAGCTGCCACCACCCACCACAGTCAAGGGAATTCAAAGTTTTTTAGGGCATGCTAGTTTTTATCGAAGGTTTATAGCCAATTTTTCGAAGATCACCAAGCCATTGTGCCACCTTTTAGAGCAGAATCGTCCCTTCGACTTCAATACTGAATGTGCTGAGGCATTCAGAATTCTGAAAGAGAAGCTAGTAACAGCCCCGATCGTACAGCCACCGGACTGGAAGTTTCCATTCGAGATTATGTGTGATGCCAGTGATTATGTTGTAGGGGCAGCACTTTGGCAGAGGAAAGACAAGCTATTCCTTGTAATTTACTATGCTAGCAAAACACTCAACGATGCCCAAGTGAATTACACCACAACAGAGAATGAATTGTTGGTTGTGGTGTTTTCAATTGACAAGTTTCGATCCTACATACTTGGAACGAAAGTGGTGGTCCACATAGACCACTCTGCACTGAAATATCTGTTTGCTAAGAAAGACGCAAAGCCCAGACTGGTTCGTTGGATTCTGCTGTTGCAAGAGTTCGACATAGAAATCAAGGACAAAAAGGGGACAGAGAACCAAGTTGCAGATCACTTGTCAAGATTAGAGAAAGGAAAGAGTCTCCCAACATACGAGACACACATACTGGAGACCTGCCCTGACGAGCAGCTGTTCGCTGCCATAAGCACTGCCGCGACAGCCATGGCGTCATGTAAGTTTTCTGAACTCCCCTGGTATGCTGATTTCGTTAATTATTTAGTTAACGAAATATTTCCTCCTGATCTTAACTATCAAGCTAGGAAGAGGTTCCAAAATGATGTTAAACATTATTATTGGGACGAACCTCTTCTTTTCAAAATGTGTGCAGACCAGATCATCAGGAGATTTATACCACAGGATGAGCAGGAAGTTGTGCTTCATCACTGCCATGCTTCACAATATGGAGGACACTTAGGTGGTAACAAAACTGCTGCCAAGGTTTTGCAGTCTGGTTTTTATTGGTCTTCACTGTTCAAGGATGCCCAGGCGTTCTACAAAAGCTGTGATAAATGTCAACGAACTGGAAATATCTCAAGAAGACATGAGATGCCGCTGCAAAACAAAAAGGTTACTTTAGGACAATGGCCTACGACATTCCAGCAATGGCCTACGACAACGCAAGGATTTACAAGGATAAGACAAAAAGGTGGCATGACAAGAAACTGTTGCCACGACAGTTTTACCCAGGGCAGCTTGCGTTGTTATTCAACTCTAGGTTGAAACTCTTACTAGGAAAGTTGAAATCTAGATGGTTCGGCCTGTTTCAAGTGGTGCAAGTTTTTCCTCATGGTGCCATCACGATCAAATCCTTAAAAGATGGGCACCAATTTAAAGTCAACGGACAGAGATTAAAGCATTATCAGGAGACTGAAGCCCCAAGAATATAGGAAGTGGTTACTTTAGGAGATGCCCCTCCTAGCATCCCTAATTTAACCTAATTTTATTTTTATTATTTATTATTTATTTATATTTATTTATTTATTAGGTAATTAGAATTATTTTATTTTTAGGAACTAAGTTTTTATTTTTTATTATTTTTAGGAAATAAAGGAGACAAGGAGTAGAAAAGAAGTGAACTCAGCCCACCACCTCACCATCAGTCCAACAAGCCCAAAATAGGAGCCTGTCATTACAGCTGCCGTGACAGACGCAAAAAATCCAGCCTATCGACACGCTGTCGCGGCAGACATGCAAACGCGTAACAGACGCGTAGCAGACACGCAAACGCGTAACAGATGTGCAGCAGACACGGAAACGCGTGATAGACGCGTCAGAAACCGCGTAACAGTTGGCCTCATTATTCGCGCCTGCCGTTACAGCTCCAACGGGCAGCAAACTCCTCATCTATATAAACCCCATTTTACTATTCATTTTTCACTTCACTTTTACTCTCTCTACTTGTTTCCTCTCTAGAATTTCATTTGCTTCATTTTTTCTACAGTCCCTTGCAACCATGAGTACCAGAAACACCCGACGTAGTGCTGCCTCAGGCTCTGCCCCCGCAGCAGCACTCCTAGCTTCTTCCAAGGAAGAGATATGTGGGAAGAAAAAGGCTTCATTTACAGCAAATGAACAGAGAATCTCGGGCTTAAACCATTCATAGCCCGTAAGATCAAAGCCCTACATTGGCAAATGTTTGCCGAGCAACCCGAAGAGATGAACGTCACCCTGGTCAGAGAGTTTTATGCTGCCATCGACAGCAGAGACGTGACAACAATGACGGTTCGAGGAAAGGAAGTCCCCTTTGAGCCAGAGTACATCAACACCCTTTATGGATTCTACGTCGGCAGAAGGGAAGATGGGCATCAGAGATTCATGGAGAGCCTAAAGACAGCAGATTATGATGTTGTCATGGCAGAACTCATCGAGGAAGGAACCCAGTGGAACACCGATCCCAAACACCCAAGGACGGTGAAACGAGTTCAACTCACCCCCAAAGCCAAGCTGTGGAACGCATTCGTCAAAAAGAGGATTATGCCCTCCTCATACAACATCACGGTAGATCAACCAAGGTTAGCTCTCGTCCATTCAATTCTAAACGAGAGGCCTATTAATATTGGTAGATATGCTCGGGAGGGGATTTTGGATTGTGCATTTCGGCCATCGGGACCACTTGTCTTCCCCTACCTCAAAACAACCCTCTGTCGTGGCCACAATGTCCCTGAACTTGCTGAGGATTTGAGAATCCGAGGAAAAGGATGGACGAAGAGAAACATCCTTAGCTTGATGGAGCTAAAAGCTGCAATGCCAATATCCAGCTTCAACCCGTCTGTCGCGGCAGGTTAGCCGACATCGCCCACCTAAACAGAGCCTGCCGCCACAGAACCAAGGTAGCCCACAACAGCAGCTCCCCCAGTCGACTCCTCTACCCAAATCCTTGCCACCCTACAGAAAATGGAGGAACGACAGCTAGGTCTGATGAGCTTCATTCGAGACTTCACAACAGCAACGGTACATTTTATTAAAAGTAATTTAAAATTTCCAGATGTATTGTTTCCTGCTTTCCCCGATCACTATTTTGCTGCCCCCACCCCTGCCCATAGCCCTACCCCTGTTGCCACACCAATAACACCATCTTCCGCGTCCACTACAACCCCGACCACGACAGCTGCAGGCGGCAGCCACACTGCCACAACATCTGCCAGGGGAGAAAAGAGAAAAGAGCCCATGTCCGACCTCGACAGATACATAGCTGGTTTCTCCTCTTCCTCAATTTGGGGGGAATCCGATGAAGAGTCCTCTGTCAAGAGGAAGCTGTCCAAAGAATTCACCCAAATGAAACGACAGAAACCCAACACTGGATTCGGATCATCCGGCCAAGGGAAATCCAGCAGTAGCAGCAGCAGCTCTTCCGAGGAGGTTCAGGTGCTGGAGAAACTACCCTCACCGACCCACATCCAGCCTCCGAGGGAAGCCAAGAAAAAGACCACCTCTGCCTCTCCCAGCCAGCTGCCGGCACCAACGAGGAAAGTCACTACCCACCGGCAGATTCAGATCCACAGCAGCGACGACATCACTAAAAATTCAAGTTTCTTTTCTTATATTTGATGTCTGCTATTTTGTTATAATTGTGATGTTGTTTTTATTTTCTTTTTATCATTTTGTCATCATGCATTGAGGCAATGCAACCCTTGAGTTTGGGGGTGGCATCCCTCCATTAATGAAGTGTCTTTTCTGTTTAAGAATTGTGTCTAAGTGTTAGTTTATTTTGGCTTAAAAAATGAAAATTTGGCTTAAGTCTTTGAACTGAATTTACCTGCCGTGACAGCTACTGTCGCGGTAGTGCCTTTAGGATAGTTTTAGGAGCATTTTAGAGCCTTACTATAGTTCTGATTCTTAAACAACCTTTGTGACTTTTATAGTGTCTAGAACTCTACTGGTAAACTAGAATAGGGAAAAGCTTAAGACTTGAATCGCCCCTAGAGGTGCCTAACACTGGCTCTAGGAAACAAAATTAAGAAAAAGTAGACTCAATACACCCAGAGGTGCCCAAAACCGGCACTAGGAAGTTAGCTAGAGGTGCCCGAAACCGGCTCTAGTCAAACTTAAACTAAGAAAAGAGAATCGAGTCTAAGTAAAAACTAAAGGAGCCTAAGAATTGCCTCCAAAAAGATGAAAGTTGGCATAAAAATTCAAGTCAGAAGCTTAGCTATTCTAGTAAACTAAGGGAGTCCAGGCATATAATTGTTCACAAAACATGCACACACTACACTAGAATTATAGCAAGGTTCCGGATGAATCCTGAATTATCCAACAGGGTGTTGCTCACTATAGGGAATGAATGGTAGGTAAGGAAAAGTTCACTGTTTTAAGCCAAACAAAAATTTTTAATTTCTTTTTTAGGTCTTAATTGCTTGAGGGCAAGCAAAAACTTGAGTTTGGGGGTGTGTTGAGTGTGTAAAAGTTCTATATTTTACCCCCTATTTAACCCATATTTCTGCTACATTCAAGCATAATTCATTGCATTTAGGATAGATTTCATTCATACATCACAATTATATTAAATGGCATAGTTTCTATTGAAATTGGTTACTTTTGTAGGTAGGTGCTGTAGCAGACTCAGGGAAATGGAGAAGCAGAGCTGGAACAAAGGACTGCAGACGAGAAGGACGAAGCTGCCATGGCCGTTGCCGTGGCAGCCTATGATGACAGCAATAATGAAGGGAAGAAGTGAAGTGGAGCTCGACAGAAAGAGGAAATTAAGTCGGTCTGTCGTGAAGCACTCTTATATTTTTCTGAGCCCTAGATCAGAACTAAGGCCAAGCCCAAAGTTCAAGGAAGAAATTCCATGCAAGAAGAGAAGACGAATTAAAGACATCTACTTTGAAGATTTAGTCTTTAATAGAGTTGCACTTTATTTTAAACTTGTATTCTTGCCATATTAGAAAACTTGAACCCAAGGCCTATATAAGGCATGTAATTCGACCTAGGGAAGGAGATCTTATTCTCTAGCTGTCTTCCCCTAAACCCTAGTCGTTTTCCCCATTCTCATTATGTTCTAAACTTCCCCTAGGGCTAAGGGTTGATTCTGTAATGTAGTTGCAAGGATTGCATTGTTTTAGGATTTTTTCTGTTAAATAAAATAGACTTCAAGTTTGCTTATTCTGGTTTTCAACATCTTGCAAGAGTATCGGGAGAGCATTGTGAGATTACACATTTACTTAATATCGGGAGAGTTAAGTATATGAAAGGAATAAGTACGAGTTCTCCAATTTATGGTTGAACTATATCGGACCTAGGGATAAGACGAGGTTAAGTGGCCAAGGAAGAATTCAACAACATCGGTGTTCATCCTTCGATTCACGCCGGGAGGTATCATCAAAGACGTGTTCATCGAAAGACTTGGACCTAGGGATAGGCCAAGGCATAGCAGGGATTCTTGCCAAGCTGGAAGTACTGAGTTGTGTGTTCACTGCCGTGACAACAACAGACCGCTGCCGCAGCAGGTGCTGCCGCGACATGCGCTACGACAAAATAGATAAGTTTTAGACAGTGCAAACACCTGCACTACGGAGCAGATCAATACCGGCCTACTCTTTATTCTGAATATTTTCATCCTTTATTTTCAGTCTTCTTTATTATTTCGTGACAAACAATTAAACTCTTTCTTTTCCCTCTTGTGCAGCAATCCAAGGTTAAAGCTATTAGCCCAGTCCCTGTGGAGACGATATCTGATACTTACGTATCACTTTACTACTTGCGTCGTGTACATTTGCACTACATTGCGTCGTGGACAATGGGTGCAGCATCCAACAACACAAAGGTAGCAACCAAACCCACCTATGAACAATGTAAAGTCATATCAACCAGAAGTGGGAAACAACTAGACGAGCCCAGAACTAAACTACCAATGGACCAACAAATAAAACAGCATGCCGCAGCAGCATCAAAACCAGCCGCCCCGACAGATGAGACTGATAGCAGCCCTAAAGAGGATGATCCTGAGTCGTCACAGATTAGATTTCCATGCAAGGAACGCATTCAAGACATCCGTCTGCCACCGCCTTGTAACACCCTAGAACTACTCTAGTTGAAAATCCCTAAATTAGTTAATATAAAAGAAAAAAATAGGTTGTAACCTATAATGTGGTGCGAGAATAGTGCAACCTGAAATTTGGTGTAAAAGATAGGTTGTAACCTAAAATGTAGTACGAGTATTGTACAACCTAAAATATGGTGTAAAAGATAGGTTGTAACCTAAAATGTAGTATGGGTATTGTTTAACATGAAATATGGTGTAAAAGATAGGTTGTAACCTAAAATGTAGTACAAGTATTGTTTATCCTGAAATGTAGTGTAAAAAGGGGTTGTAACCTAAAATATGGTGCGAGTGAAGTGTAACCTGAAATATGGTACAAAAGAGGTTGTAGCCTAAAATGTGAAACGACTTTGAGAAGTTAAAGGACCAAGAAAATAGGTTATTAGTGGGAATTAAAATATAATATAATAAGGCCATAGTGGGATTTGAGTGGATAAATATATGGTGAGAAACCTATCCAAGTGTCCTTTATTCAAGTGAGAACCAGCCAACTAAGATTAAAAACAAAATATGTGTAAACCACTTTCTTCATCTCCATCTTTTCCATTCATTTCCACCGGTTCTAAACAAAACAAAAGAGAGAGAATTTTAAGAGCTCAAAATCTGAAAATATAGTGTAAGAAAGCTCATGCATGTGAAGGAAAATTAAGTGGAATAGCTTAAAGTATTCATGCATGTGTATATGTAAGTATTGATTCTGTCCATCATTATTGTTTGATGTTTTTAATGATTTTTGGCTGAATTATTGGTTTGATTATGTTGAAATCCATGTTTAAAAATGTTTAATGATGTGTTATAATCATTTAGAACATGTTAGATTGATTAGAAATCTATAAATTTGCATGCATGAAACTTAGAACATGAATCTGTCCAATTTCATACTAAAAGGAGCACCTGGATTAAATTAGATTTTTGGTCATGTTAGAGTTCGAATTAGAAAAACCTCTAAAAAGAAAAGTTGTAGAAGATGAAAATTACTATAATATAGAGGTCTCACATGTCTGAAAATGTTGCTAAAATGTCTGGAAATGTTGTTAGAAGTAAACGAGTTATGTTTGAATTGAAACTGGAGACTGCTTGGGTTAAAACACAATTATGGAAATGTTTAAGGGCTAATTGGATGTTTATAAGATCTGGTAAATTTTTTAAGAAATAGAGGAATCTAGTAATGTTTGATTTGTAACGTGTTTAAGGTGATTAATAACTTGGAATTAGTGTTTAAAGTTAATAATATGATTAAATGACTAGTTTAGACTAATCTGAAAAAATGGTTAATTAAGGGACCTTAATGCCCTGTTTTGAAGCTATTGGAACTTGATAATATTTATATTAGATTTGTTTAAAAGTGGTTAAAAACTCAGAATTAAATGTGTAATGGATTGTAGGTCAAATGGTCACTAAAGTTATATATTGCAATCAATGGACAAATTAGGACACTATAATGCTCTGTATTAAAGTATTAAACTGTATTGATGAAGGAATGGGAAAAATATGATCCATAAATAGAATTAAATTTGTGTAAATGAGCTTTCTAGATTGGTAAAGAACTCCTAATTTGGAGTTGTGTGTAAAACATTATGGACAAATTAGTGTAAGGTGCTCAAAACTGCCAGAATAGGGGGCAATTTCATTAAGCATTTAGTTTATATTGGTTTATATGATTGAATATGATGGGAATGAATTATAATATGTGTTTTATGTTGATTGTTTAAGACCAAATTGGAGAAGAATTGTTGGAGGAATCAAGGCTTGATCAAGCTAACAAGAGGGGAAAAGGCTTGCTCAAATAAAGGTTTCCAACTAAGCTTTGGAGTATTGTGAGTGTGGTTTCCTGTAGGGTTAAGAATAGTGTCTTAACCACTTCTTTATGTTATAGGATGACACATTTGATGTATGAAATGAATCTAAATTATAGTTTGTAGATTAAAATGGAATTGGAAGAAGGATTAAAAGGAAATGAATTTAGATGATAATGCTTGATGCTAGTGTTAGCTACTAGTGTACATTGTAATTCGTATGGTTCGATGCTGATTGTGGCCTTGGATATGGATGATCATATGCTGATATGCTAATGTTATGAAGCATGGAGTGAATGATATATATGGCATATGTCTGCTGGAAATGAAATGATAAGCGACCTTGAATGATATTGATGAAATGCTTACATGATATGTCTATATGACCTTGTTTGGTGGTTGTAAAACTCTTGCTTGAATTAAATGAAAATTTAAAAGACATTACAAGTCCTTGGTTGACTAGTGGTCTATAGGTAGAAGGGCATGCCTTAGAGTCTGAGCTCTATTGATTTAAAGGTGGTTAGTAACCTACTGATGCTTTAAGCATCTACTGTTACAAGTTACAAGTTGAATGGTGTAGTTAGACACCTAGATAAATTATGTATCTACTGATCTTTGGTGCTTTGAGCATCTACTATTATATGTTGGTACTTGGTACCCATTGACTTGATTACCTAGTCCACTTAATCACCCAAGGCAAAACTTAATAAACTCACAACAATAAGTTATATGATCAATGAAATGGTGAAATGATACATGATTACATGCTATATGAAATGATATGATTGATAGGGGTAATGACCCTATTTGAATGATATGAAAATATGATCAATGGTATGATATGATCTTGTACTTTACATGACAACATGAATTGAACATGATATTATGGAAGAATATCTATTCGAATTGAACAAATGACATGATACTATGTTTGAATATGATATTGATATATGATTCTTGTTCTTTGGTTATGTTATACATTGGTATATTTGTTTGACATAGAATGTGAGTATGTTCATATAACTTGACGATATGATATGAATGGAAATAGTTAAGTCTACTTGAGCATGAGATAAGCTAGCTAGGAGTGACTTGTTTGGTGTTAAGCCTAGCTAGATAACCTTATTTACATGAATAACACACTTAAAAGATTGTATTAGTACATTATAGAAACTACCTCACTAAGTACATAACGTACTCACCACCTCTTGTTTCCTTCTTCCAAAATAACATGTCTCTGATATCCGAAAGCTATCTATTTTGATCCAGGAGCAATCACAAGCCAAGATTCAAGTATGATATAGTTTTGCTTAGACTCCTAGATGGTGTCATAGTTACATGTTAGAATGTCACATGCATTTTGGGTATTTGGATATGCTAGTTTGGATTGTAATTATATAAGATATGTTAATGCATGACGTTTGATATGTTAAGAGTGAACAAGTTGTATGACCATGTTTTGGATGATGTTTATATATATGAGTATGGTTGGTTATGACTTAAAGTAAACCTTGGAAAATGTTACATGTTGTTTAAGTATATTGTGTATTAAAATGGTTTATGATGATATAACTTGTATATGTTAGGGTGTTATGAACTTAGGATCATATATGTATCTAGATGTTGAATTGAAATGAATCAATATGGTTGATATGTTTCATTCGAATGCCTATGTCATTTTGTTATAGTTTGAACATAATCTCTATATGAATAGGTTGATTGTTAATGATTATGAATGTATACATGGTTAAAAGATATAATATGCTACGATAAGTGATTTCTTGATTGTATATGTTATGTAATATGTTAGCTGAATGCTTATTATGTATTAATTGGTTTAAATTGGTTCTTAGATGATTGTTTTGATTTGTAAACATGTTTTAATATGATTCATAAGTTAGCCTATGTTGGTAATGTTTTGTGTTTAACATGATTGAATTATAAAGTTGATATGTTAAAATGGTTAACATGATATGTTTTGATAGATTATAAGAAAGTTTTTGTTAGCCCACCTACATGTAATGTTATGTATGTTAGTATGGTTTTATATGTTCACATGTTCGATTCTCTGATTACATGTTTATATATGTTATGTGTTATGTGTTTTGTTTGCGTAACGCCTCTCGCTCCTAACCCGGGCGTGGGGTGTTACATGCCTTTCCCCCAAAGACTAAAGCAACAAAAACAGGAGCACAAATTCCAGAAATTTCTGGATATTCTAAAACATGTGCACATTAACATCCCTCTCATGGAAGCCATCCAGAACATGCCCAATTACGCGAAATATCTGAAGGATATGATTTCCAAGAGGAAAAGAATTGGGGAGTTCGAAACCGTAGCTGTGACAGAGGAGTGCATGGCTATGCTGCACAACAAGCTACTGGCCAAAAGAACATATCCGGGCAGCTTCGTTATTCCATGCAGAATCGGCAGCAACCATGCCATGAGAGCCATGTGCGATTTAGGAGCCAACATCAACCTGATGCCAAAGGCGGTCTTCGGCAAGTTAGGTATTAGGAAAGCCAAACCCACCTCCATCATGCTGAAACTAGCAGACCATTCATTTGTACAACCGGAGGGAAAAGTCGAAGACATCCTGATTTGCATGGGCAGCTTTATTTTCCCAGCAGACTTCCTCATCCTAGACTGTGAGGCCGACGAAAACGCCCCCATCATGCTTGGGTGACCATTTCTGGCCACAGACAGAATGCTAATTGATGTGGAGCATGGGGAGCTGATCATGAGGGTGGACAACCAAAGCATAAAGCAAAACGTTTTTCAGCCCTCAATAAGGGAAAAAGAAGGATGCCCAGACGCTCAGGCTTTCGAAATCAACACTGAAACAGGAAACGACAGCAGCCGCCCAGGCAGGCAGCAGGGCAGAATGCAGGACCCCAAGGAACAAGAGGACCCCCCCCCCCAATGAGGGAGAAAAGCAAAAAACCACCAAAGGAAGTGGTTATGTCTGGGAGTTGCACCTCAATGCACTCCCACCATAACTTGATTTATTTTTAATTTATTTCTTTTTATTTTTATGTTTTAGGATTAGATATTAATTTATTTTCTATTTATTTTCCACATTTTTATTTAAGTATATATATATTTTTATTTAAGTTTTTCATTATTGAGTTTATTATTTTATTTTCAGGTTTTAGGAATAAAGAAGTAGGACAAAAGAGACAGCCCAACAAGGAGCTCGCCCACCATCCTGCCAAGACAGCTGGGGGCAGCCCAGCATAGAAATCGCGTAATGACTAGTTGACTACCAACGGCTAGCGGCCAATAGATACAAAAGTAACGGGCAAAAAGCCCATAACATGTGCGAAGCAATTTGCATGTTGGACATCTAATGCCGCCACGACACCTCTCGGCACCATCTATATAAACCCCACTTCTCCCATTCATTTACTTTACTTTCATCTCCTTGATTAACCTATTCTTGAGTCCACTGCCCTTTTTCTCATTATCTTCTTTTAGTTTTAGATTAAAAAGAAACTATCTCACACATGGCATCATCATCGCAATCCAAACCCACCTTTCAACGTTTCTTCTCCAATGAAGATGCAAAGCGGTACAGAACCCAGTTCGCAAAGCAAGCCATATGGGAGGAACAAGGGTTCCACTATTCGCAGCAAACAGGGGATCTCGGCCTTAAGCCCACCCTATTCGAGAAAATCCACAGTAATGGTTAGGAGATATTCGCACAACAGTCGGAGGTGGCAAATATCATGATGGTCAGAAAATTTTATGCCCACCACCCCACCCAGAGCTACCCTTCGTTTTTGTCCGAGGAGAGCCTATCAAGTTAAACGTTACCATCATCAACAACTTTTATGGATTAGAGATGGACGACAACCCTCACGAAGAATGGAGGCAGTCACTGACGGCTGTCGACTATGGTAGAATCAAAGCCCGGCTGTGTGAACCCAATACCCCTTGGTTAGCAGGAAAACATGGCGGCTCTGTGCAACGCCGCCGATTACTTCTGGAGGCGATGCTAGGTAACACATTCGTCAAATGGCGCCTGCTGCCCACCTCTCATAATTCCACTGTGGATCGGCCGCGTCTCGCTCTCATTCACTCCATCATGATGAACATACCGATCAACATTGGGGAAATAATTTGCAAGGAGATCCACAATTGCTTCCGGAAATCAAAGGGTCGGATTTACTTCCAATCTCTCATCACGAGCTTGTATGCCAATTTCAACGTCCCATCAGATCAAAATGACGAGATGACAACCGCCAAAGAGGACTGGACCAGAAAGGTCCGCCTGCAGATGATGCAAGCACCGAAAATGGAGCAAATCACACCATTGCAGCCCTCCACCACCCAGCCAACTACATCGTCCGCCTCAGGCAGTACTGAAGCCGCCTCGAATCCAGACGTCATTGCCCTGCTCCACACTTTGATAGAAAGCAACAAATGGATAGAGCAACATCAGTTGACGTTTATGAAATACGTAGGGGAGGTCAAAGAGGCCTTTGTGGCTTATCTTCTTCAGAAATTCTCCAATGACGGCCCCTCCATGCCCACCTTCCATACAGACTTAGCCACCGCAACTGATCCTAGAGAGACTACACCATCAGAAGCAGCTGCTCGCCACGCCACCTTCCGACAGCAGATGCCATCTCCAACACATTACCTATCCTACTCAGCCACCTCCGCTTCTAACATGGTGATCGACACTCTCGAGAGGCATCAACAACATTTCTCTCCAGCCTGCACAGCGGAAACAGTGGCAGACACCTCCTAGTCCAATGAGGTTGAGCAGTAGACGACAACAACAACGACACCCATTGCAATAGAGGATCCACCGGCAGAACCCATGGCAGAGGCAACCAGGAAGAGAAACCAGCACATCATCTCCGTCGAGCCATAAGAAGAAGAGTCAGAATCTGAGCCAAAACAAAGTGCAGCTCCTCGCCTCACTCTTAAGAGAGTCCAGCCGCCGCGGACAACAAAAATATCACCCGCCAAGTCTGTCGCATGGACATCTGCCAGCCACCGCCTTATCATCTAGTCTTCATCTTCCTCTTTTTACGTAAAGACCCCAACTTCTTCTCAGCCCTCAGCCAACTTCTAGAGTTGTTTCTTTTCTTTTCTTTTCTTTTCTTTATTTTATTGTTTATTTTTATGTTTTAATCATCTTACTTGTAGTTATTTCTTTGTTTTTCTCTTATACTTTATTTTGTGCATTGAGGGCAATGCCCGTCTCGATTTGGGGGGGGGGGTTAGCAGTCATTTTGTTTAGGTATATTCTAGTGCATATATGTTGCATAATGTACTTGCCTCAAAAAATTAATCAAAAGAAAAATTTTGTTAGAACTTGTGTCCACGATAGGATAGCCGACTTTAAATTTTTCGCACCAAGTAAAAAGAAATTAATTTTGGGGAAAGCATGAAGTAAACTTAGAATTTTTCTATTGATGCCAAAAAATTAAAAACACTTTTGTTACTTGCTGAATTTGTAGAATATCTGATGAACACTACCTGCTTTATTTTTAGAATTCTTTGCAAAATTCTAACACTGGTTGCAGGTAGCCGCCGAGATAGAAAACAAAAATAGAAAAAAAATAAAGCACTGCCACGACAGAAAAGAAAATTTTTATGATGTCTTTCCCTAGAGGTGCCCGAAACCAGCTCTAGGAATAATCATGTGCAAGGAAACTCTGTTGCTATCAAAGTCCATGAATATGAGAATCTTTGAAGTGACAGACAAATTAGCATGAGTGAATGAAAGTCTTCACGGGATGACTCTGCTCAAAGGGTTCGGGGTTTTGTAGTATGCTCCTATCTTAATTTCAGACTTAGAGAGTAGTTGTGATGAGCTGAAGCCCTTGCTGCCATGATTAAATAATTGTGCTTAGTTGTGTTGTCTCGGTAGCTACCTTATATTGCCATGACAACCTCCTTGTTTACTTAGAATATTCTTTAGATTCAGCTTGTACACAGTTTTTGCACACACTTCACTGGCATTGTAGTTTAATTCTGAGGTAATTTATGCTCTTCTCCTTTCACTAATTTAATGATAGGTGCCATGACCTTGAGGTGATAAATCAAGTTTAAAACATGTTTTTCTTTCTGATTAGTTCAAAGGACAAGTATGTTTAGGTTTGCATTGCTTGAGGACAAGAAGTAGTTCGAGTTTGGGGTGTGTAAAGTGCTCATTAGTTCTATATTTTGTGCGCATTCCATCTCATATTATTGTTGTTCCTCAGTACATTTTAGGCATAATTAGGTTCATGCATTGCATATTTACAGTATTCTTTACTTTACCATGTTTATGTTGAATATCTTTAATTTGGTGAGGAAAGGTATTGTTTTAGTTTAATTTTAGTTTTAGGTACTGAAAGATGGTAGAAGAAGAGAGGAGCTGAGGAGCTGATGCCGAGGCAGCAAGCCTAGGAGTTGTACTGAAGCAGCTCAACACAGAGAGAAGTGCTGCCGAGTAGTCGCCGCCGCCATACTTGCCGCCCAAGGCAGCAAGCTGAGGAATTGGAAAATTGGAGTGCGATCTGTAGAGAAGAAAATCCCGATTCCAACGATGTCATCCACTCAATTTTTTGACGCTGGAGTAGCGGACAGAGCTACCGAATGAGGAGATCAAGATTACTTGCGGTGCAAGGCAATGAGAAGGAGTCCACATTCAACTCAAAGAAGTCGGAATTAAAGATTTCATTTAATGCAAAAGCTACGTTGAAGACTTCTACACCAAGGAGGACTTGGCCTAGCTAATGCCTATATATACTCGACATATTTTGTAATTATAGATATCTAAGGTTTTCCTTTGGGCATAGTTTAGGTTTTCTTGCCGCCAACAATGTTCTAAATTTTCTCTTGGGTTTGGGTTATGTTGTAAACTAGTGTGAGAACGGTTGTTTAGTAATTAAGTCTGTATTTGAAATGAAACTTCAAGGTTTACTTATTCGATGCTCTTCATAGTTTTCAATTAAGTTCGAAAGATTAGTTGTTAACTATCTATTTGTTTGGTGTCGAGAGAGTCAAACTCGCGAAAGGGATAAGTACGTTCCTCATCCTAATCAGGTGTTGATCAATCCAGCCTAAACATAGGTTAGGGTTTAAGACGGCTAAAAAGAAACGGAAAAAGGTTGTTGTTCATTGTACGATTCACGCCGGCGGGTATCATCAACAGGGGGCAACAACAATATTCTGACTTCGACATAAGCGGGATCATTATCGAAGCGTTCTGCCGAGCCTTGAAGGACTGCCGAGTTTGCCACTGAGCCATCCATCCGTTCCACTGCCGAGGTAGCGAAAGCGTTGATGCAGTTAATCTACCATCCTCCGCCGAGGCAGCAAAGTCTGGCAGCGCAAAGCAGCTTAACCTATTCAACGCAGTTTCACACTACTAAGCAGCATAACCTGACCCATTCCTTCACCCTGATCTTTTCAATCAATTACTTGTGTTTATTTACTTTTTATAAACTAAAATTTACTTGTGCATTTAATTTCCTTTGTGCAGGAATTGCAATTCGAATAAGCTGCCCAATCCACGTAGGAGACGATATCTATTATACTATAACTTGACAAGAGTGTGCACTTGCGCTCAAATTTAGAGAACACCCAAACGCTCTTTAGTCATAAAATAACCGAGCGAGGTTTGGAAGTCGACAAGGCAAAAGTGGAGGCAATTAAACATTTTCCACCACCTATAAGTGTCAAAGGTATAAGAAGTTTTTTAGGTCATGCAGGTTTTTGTTGCTAATTTATTAAAGTCTTTTCTAAAAAATTTAAACCTTTGTGCTCACTATTAGAACAAAATGCTACTTTTATGTTTGATGATGCTTGTTTGAGAGATTTTCAGGAACTTAAGGAGAGACTGATCAATGCCCCTATAGTCATAGCACCATATTGTAGTAAGATGTTTGAAATCATGTGTGATGCCAACGACTATGCTGTCGGACCAATACTGGGACAACGACATGGCAAGTTTTTTCATGACATATACCATGCCAGCCAAACTTTGAGTGAAGAATAACTCAATTACACCACAACGAAGAGAGAATTTCTAGCTGTTGTATTTGCTTTTGACAAATTTAGTTCTTATCTGGTTGGTAATAAGGTTGTTGTGTATACAGATCACTCGACACTAAAAGTACCTTTTGGCAAAGAAGGATGCCAAACCCATATTGATCTGGTGGACGCTTCTTCTATAAGAATTTGATCTCGACATCCGAGACAAGAAGGGCAGTGAAAATTTGGTAGCTGACTACATATCACGCCTAGAGCATCACCTTGATGATGGTAAGACTGCTGCCATATGAGATGAATTCCCTGACAAATATTTGCTTGCAGTTAATGTCATGCCATGGTACGCGGACATAGTCAACTATATGGTAAGCACCATTTTGCCACCAGACTTGGCATACAATGCCGATAAAATATTTCTTCGAGAAGTTAGACACTACTACTAGAACGAGCCGATTCTGTTCAAATAGTGTGACGACCAAGTCATATGGCGATGTGTGCCAAAAGAGGAGCATTATAACATCTTGCATTTATGCCACACCACTCTTTATGGAGGACATTTTGTTGGAATGAAGACTGTTTCCAAAGTTCTACAATCTGGATTCTTTTGGCTCACACTATACAAAGATGCCCACAACTATGTCAAGGTATGTGACCGATGCCAACGGGCGGGGAACATTTCTGGCAGACACCAACTGCCACTTCAGAACATTATGCCTGTAGATTTATTGATGTATGGGGGATAGACTTCATGGGTCTATTTCCCCCATCATTTGGTAACTTGTATATTCTTGTAGTTGTGGATTACGTATCCAAATGGGTTGAGGCAGTGGCATTGCCAACAAATGATGCCAAGGTCATTGCTAAATTTTTGCACAAACACATTTTTACTCGATTTGGTACCCCAAGAATGATTATTCATGATTAGGGTACCCATTTTAAGTGTAAAATAATCTATAGAGCTTTGTACAGGTACAAAATTTAGCAAAGGATTGCCACGACATACCATCCTCAAACAAATGAGCAAGCGAAGATTTCGAACAAGGCGATCAAGAATATCCTTGAAGAAACTGTGAATCCATCAAAGAATGATTGGTCTTTAAGACTAGATGAATCCTTGTGGGCCTACAGAACAACATTTAAAACTCCATTAGGCACTTGACCATTTAAACTTGTGTTTGGTAAAGCATGTCATCTTCCGGTAGAAATGGAGCACCGTGCATATTAGGCTATTAAAACAATTGATATGACATGGAGAGCTACTGAAGAAAAAAAAGGCTACTAGACCTAAACAAATTGGAGGAGTTCAGATTACAAGCCTATGAGAATGCCAAACTATATAAAGAGAGAACAAAATGCTGGCATGACAAGAGAATCATGCCAAGACAGTTTGAAGTAGGCCAGCGTGTTGTATTGTTTAACTCGAGGCTTAAATTATTTCCAAGTAAGCTTAAGTCAAGATGGTTAGGACCATTCGAAGTTGTAAAGCCATATGTCCACGGAGCAGTGGACATCAAAAATTTAAAGACATGAGAAATTTTCAAGGTAAACGGTCAACATTTAAAGCACTATTGGGAAGACATTCAACAGAATGCCAAGGAGGTTATCCTCTTGGCAGAGATACCGTAACATCATCAGGGGTTAGTTCTTTATGTAAATATTAGGGTTACAGTTTTTTTCCTTTTCTTCTTTTTTACAATCTTCTTTTTGTTTATATTTCTTTCAGTATATAATTTTTCTTTTACTTCACTGAAAGGTTTCATTGAGTGTGTACAGATTTAGGAATTATGCCAAAGCAGAAGGTATCATGACACAAGTACGCGTAAAGAGAATTTGTTGTGCCAACAATGTTGCCAGTGCCTAGCTTGGCATGCAACAGAAGCAATTTGGGAAGAAGTGATTTACCTAGCTTGCTCGCTAAGTAAGAGAGTGAAACCCTAGCCGCCTAATTAACCGGATAAGTTGAGTTTAAATTCAACTTAAACCCTTATCACTTTCCATCCTTATCTCTCTTACCCTTTCCTATCACCTATCACCTTATCAAATCACCTTTTTATCTTCCCCAAACATGCTACTTACATTCATTGCCCTCTTTAATTCAAACACTCATTAAACCTCATTAGAAACTCAACCTTCACTTCATCTACCCTAGCTGTTCATCACCCATCCACTTTCTTCTTTCTTTAGCCAAGTAAGAATCAAAGAAACAAAATCTTCCCTCTTTTTCCTTTTCTTTTACAATAGTCGATCATATTTTTTCAGGCTTTCACGGATTCTTCATCGACCCCATTCAAACTTTCTTCAATGAGGAGATACACAAGAAATATGAAGAGCACTTTGCTTCAAAGACGTTTGTTCATGAGAAGTCTTTCAACTTCAATAACGAGAAAAAATTGGGTTTTACCCCGGAATTCATGGATGTCGTGAACAAGCACAAATAGGAGTTGTTTTGCCAACGAAAGGGTGACATCTTTCCTAACATTGTTCAAGAGCTCTACGTGTATCTCACGACCAAGGCCAATCTATTCTTCATGATTCAATAGGCTTGCGTGAGGTTTGATGAAGGGTCCATCAACGACATGTTTCGGTTAGAGGAGGAAGACGAGCATGATAATTTTGTTGCCACCATAACTGCTACCAAGAGAAAAAAATGTTGGCAGATCTTTGTGAAACGGGCACTAAGTGGATTGTGTCCTCGAAAGGGCACCAAACCGTCAAGAGATTTGCCCTCTCATCTCAAGCGAGGGGCTAGAATCATTTTCTTAAATCGAACATCATGTTGATGACGCACAATGAGACGATATCCGGGGAGAGTCTGACATTACTGCACTCCATTCTTATGGGGCGAAAGATCAACATTGGAAGAATTATAATCAATGAAACGTACAAGTGTGCTGGTAAGCCAACTATTGGGTTGTTATTTCCGTTGCTAATATCTAATATTTTTATGCAGCACAACGTGCCCAAGACTGATGCGAACATAGCTCTAATCGTCAAAGGCACCACCATCTCACTGGCCACTTGAAAGAACCTTACTGTCATTGACTATAAGGAAAAAGGCAAAGGCAAGGCTACCACGACAATGCCTAAACCTAAAGCACCTAAGGTTCAGTCCAGAGCTTCGATTCCAGCAAACGCAATGGAATTACTCGACCATATCTACCAATGTCAGGAGTTGATTCTCCAAAAGTTGGAAAGGGCTGAGGACCAAAGGAGGAAGCTACACAACTACACCCACGCCAAGGATGTAGCCATCAAGGAGACTCTTGTGACCATGTCTCCAAGAGTCATGCCCGCATTCCCTACCTTCCTGATAGAGCTCTTTGCCGATGACAGTGCCATGCCAGCCAGTCCAGTTCACAATCCAGTTCATAGTCTCGTGCCATATGATGCCACTGAACCTGTTTCCCATGTTCAAGTTGAATCTGCCAAGATCGACACTACCATGTAATCTGCTGAGGATGTTCAGAAGAAGTCTGCTGCCCCTGATGAGTCGGCCGTCACTCCTACCACATCAGAGCCGGTGCGGATTGTTAAAGAACCCCTGCATCCACTGCCACCTCAAGGCCAGCCTTGATGAGAGTGAAACGCAAAGCCCCTGACCTTGAGGTGGCCTCCAAAGGGGAGTCATCTTCTTCTTAAAACTCCTTTACATTTCATTACATTACATTTTCATGTTCATGCATTTTATTTTTCCGTTTTTAATTTTATATATGTGTTGTTTTCATGCATTGAGGACAATGCACATTTTGGATTTGGAGGTGTGCATTTCCTCACATTTATGCCATGCCATGCAGTTCATGCCATGTATGTCATATAGACTAGCTTTGCATATCGAACCATATAAAAAGGAAAATAAAATTTTGCCTCAGTTTACTTTTGAAGAATGTTAACACTTGTTAGGCAAGCTTAATTTGATCTAGGTTTCTGTCCAATGAGGAAAATTTAAAATCTTTTGATGCCTATGCAGGCAGAATAGTAATGCCAAGTTGCTTGACAATTGATCTCTTGTTTAGGGAAATGAACTTTCACTTAACATGTAGTATGCATCTAGTTCCCAAGCAAACTTAGACTTTTTGAAACTAAGCTCAAACTAAAAAAAATTTAATGCCAGGGTAAAAAGAAACTAATAAGGAAACAATGTTCTGCCATCGTTATGAAAAAAAATAAACTCCCCTCTACCTTATGTATAATAAGTTACTTGGGGCTTCGTGATTTGCTCTCTCTTAGTTCTCAAGTCCAAAACCTTAGGGTATGAGTTGAAGAGAAAGCCTAGTGATATTTGGATTAACGTGAGGGTTCGTGGTATGCTCCCTCTTATTTCTCATGCCAAACAATGTCATGAAGCAAGCTTAAATTATTGCGAATAAAAAAACCCTTGGCAAGAAAAAAAGCAAAGAGAAATCTGAGTTTAAGTAGTAAAATTGACTAAGGGAGTAAAAGGATACTTGTTGCAAATTGCCTACACATCATGCACTCTCCATGCCCTTAGACTAGAGTTATACTGTTGCACTTGAATTTCCTATATGCTTGGCATTATTGCACTGGTATACCCGAGGACAAAAATAGAGCCAACTTCTGCTTGCCATCACTTGTTGGCATTCCAACCAAAACTTTGCCGACGTACGATTTTTACATTTTTTTTGTTTTTCTTAGTTTATTTGCATTACTTGAGGACAATCAATGATTTAGGTTTGGGGGAGTGTTACCTCCTCAAAAGTACTGGTTTTATGCCTATTTTAAAGTATCTTTGTTTGTCTTTGAGCACATTTTGATGCATTTAGTTGTTAATTGCATGCATTTGCATAAGGAGTTTTGAATTTGGCTATGCTAGTGTGAAGGGTGGTTTGTTGGCATGATTGCAGGCACAGTAGAGCAGATTAGCGCAGGAAGAGAATGATGAGAATGCTAGTAGCTGTTGGCAACGAAGGACCAAAAATTACCGAAGTACCGGATGGCAGATAAGAGATGCTTGATGCCAGGACGAGTGGGTAGTGAATCGGTGATGACGTTAGCCCTATGATTCAAAAAGGGATAAGATGAGCACATCCCTTAGCCCTAGGTCATTTTCGTGCGCCTATTTAAAGGAACTCAAGCAAACACTTGAGAGGAGTTCGACAATTAGATTTAGAAGTCTGCACCAAGAAGATGTGGTTCGACCAATCTTGACCGAGATCCTGTATTTTGAAGGGCTGCATCGAGAGACTCCCTTCTCACCCATTCTCTCCGTTTAAATTATTTTTATTTAAGATGATGATGTTGAGATACGATTATGGTTTTTGGTTGGAAACCCTCACCGTGAACTAATTTAATAGTTCGTGAGGGGTGTTTGCATTGAACGCTATTTTCATGTTTAGCTTTTAATAATCGGAAATGCGATGGCATTGCTTTTCCTATCTGGCATGATCTTAACTGTTTTCACAAATACAATGCCAAGCAAAAGTTGGCTTTGTTTGCATATTGAACCTTAATATCTTAACCGACTTAGGGAACAACGAACTAATGCTAGATACTAAGGCGAGATGCATCAAGAGAAGATGCTCAAGTAGATGAACTCACTTCGGGAGTGAAATCTACCCTTTAGGAGCAAATGATTAGGACTTAATCAAATTAATTTATAAAAAATATGTTTTATAGAGATATAAAAGTTTTTGCATAATTAATTCAGGGCATTGCTATCGAGAGAGGCAATGCCAACTTTGAATATGCTCGGCAAACAATGCGAAGACATGATTTATTAAGAGTTGCCATGACATGGATAGAATGAAAACCAGGCATCCCTTGCCAACACTAGTCATACATTTTAAAACTCTCCTTGCCAACGTTGTTTTATTTTAATTTCTTCTTTTCAACTTTCTTTCAAAACCAACTTCAAAACAAATAACATTTTCTTTGACATGTAAAACGAGTAAGCATTTAAACTCTTGACCAATCCTTGTGGGATCGATAACTCAGCCTACTATTGTATTACTTGGAAGACCGTGTATACTTGCATGCAAAAGACTCAACCTTGGCACTGTTCTTATACATTCCCAATACATTTTCTGCACCTTTTTCCAAGCACTCTCACGAGTCAAACAATATCCACCATAGATAAAGATATTCATAACATCCCCTTCGATATCCATGAATATAATATGTCTCGTTAAAACCTTACTAAGATAAAAATCTTGTGAGGAAAAAATTTCTTAGTGAAGGAAAAAGAGTACACACATCTTTGATACACATAACATGTTGCCTCGTTAAAAACCTTACCAGAAAAACCCATTGGGACAAAGCCTTAGTTAAAGGAAAAACAGTGCAAGGCATATTCACTCCCCTCATGAAAACATCACATAAGAAATTTGAATCGTCACAATTCAATCTTGAATATATTCTTCAAATATTGAAGTAGAGTATGCACTAGTGTAACAAGGTTTTATTTTCAAGTCCCCTCTTTTCGAAAACATTTAATTAAAAGAGGCTATTTTAAAAATTCAAGTTATGGGAAGAACCTTTTTAAAAAATCTTTTCTCGGTTGGAGTCGCCACTGGCCATTGTGGTAGGTCGGACACCGTAAAAACTAAACCAGAAATTCATTTGAAAGGGTTCGGGAGTTGGTTACGTGTGGGGAAGGGTTAGCACCCCCATCACGCCCGAAAATCGGCACCAAAACAATGGTTGCTTTTAAATTGATGGAAATTATTCGAAATTTAAGATAAATTTAATTAGGGGTTCTTAATTGAAAATTGGACTTTAATCATACGAGCTTTATCAAATTGGCGGTTTCAAATTAATTAGTCGTTTAATTAGAAAGGATGACGGTACACCGGACCAAAGACTAAACTGACATCATATAAGACTGATTGTCGTGTTAGTTTAGGGTTCGAATCCCGTACGTCACCTTTATGCATGATGCAAGCAAATAATGAATGATGTCATGATCTTGTCCGTTTTAATTATGTATTTACCTTTAGACGATTCGAACTAATCCGAATATTCGAGGAGTATCCAATACGCTAGGCTTGTCGACCCGAATACGCGAATTAATAAGTATCTCCGTTTTATAACTAAAATTAATTATCATGCAAATTTAAATGTTAAAGAGTCACATGAATGACATATTAGAATGCATGTCACATATATTCGAACCATTATGAAAAACAGATAAAATATACACATATTAAAAAACGCATACACCGTACATAATAAAGCTATACTACGCATCATAAATACATGCTTAATAGGATAATTTAAAGGCATAGAAACACCTATCTAATAACATGCTTATGTCACCATAAAAACATACATTAAGATAATTTAAACAAGATTAAAAGCGTACGATCACATATAAAAAAACATACATATACCACAAATTGTGTATTCACATTAAACAAATATAAGCAATATGTCAACCAAACATATATTCGACATAAATAAGTAACATGCATGAATAACAAAAAAACATAATAAAATGCTGAATAAAAAAGAGCAATATGGCAGGGATCAAAACTGTAAAAACTGATTAAAATGCAAAATAAGGACCTTATTGAAAAAACACAGAAACTTTAAAAGGACCGAAAAAGCCATTTCCCACTCGAAAATCGATTGAAACCAAATTCAGGACGAGATTGAAAACACTTGAAAACCTGAAGTGACTTGGGACAGGATTTAAAATTGCGGAAGCCCTTGCGTGCGTAATAACAATACGCGGATGGACTTAAAACGTGATTAAGCCTTTTTTTTAATGTTTTAAAACACTATAAATCCGAGCTAAAAATGATCCAGCCCTTTACCATTATGTTAACCCTAAAAAACACTTGCGTCCTCTGTTTTTCCGGCGCTGTCACCCACTCCGGTCGCCGTTGCCGGTGCCAGAGGTTTAGAAAACTTTCGAAATCTTTTTTTTACCCTTCGAAAACCTAAAAGCCCCTATTTTGAAAATGACACCCAAAAAAGGTTTTCCCTTTCAAAAGAGAAATCGAAACCCTAAAAATCCTTTTGAAGCTAGCTTTTCCGACTCACCACAGACGGCCTCAAGGAGGTCGAAGGGCTTGTCGCTGGCAAGCAAGGGGATGAAGAAGCCGAAGCGGCAAAGGTAAAAGGACGAAACCTAAGCTTTGTATTTTTTTATTATTTTTTTGCTTCGAAGTTGAAATGAAAAAAGGAAAGATGAAGACGATTATACATCTGTAAATGTTTTTTTGCTTGCATTTACTGAAGAAAAGCTCGATTACAACTTTTCTCTCCAAAAAAACCTCCTCTTTACAATGTATGTTCGGGTTTTATAAGCCCGGTATTACAAATTTCGGAATATAGAAAATTGATGAAAAAACCTTATATTGGTTGCTCTCTTCTGTTCGTATTCACCGTGTGATTTCCGTTTGTTGCCTCTGATTTTCTGTTGCATTTGTGTTTTGCATTTCTGGTCTGACATTTTGGTTATTTTGGCTGCATGCATTGCACGTAAGAGGGGGTCCAGAGGAGGCCAGCCGGACGACGTGGAGTGATCCGGACGGTTAGAGGAATTTGAAGAGGCTTGAACTCGCGGGCGTGGGAAGCTGAGCGATTGCGCGTGAGGGAGTTGAGAAGCCGCACCTGTGGGCGTGAGGGTTCTGGAATCTTCCTCGATTCGATCTCAACCATTTGATTTGCCCCCGATCCAACGGCTGATGCGTTGCGGCGCTAGGGCAATAGGAGGCTAGCTAGGGTTTCTTTTCGAGCCCCGATCTGGACCGTCAGATCTAGATCAGATCTGACGGTGGGGGATGTAGCGGCTGCAAAACATAAGAGAGAAGCATTAGGGTTTATTTTCTTAGCAGATTAGGGCTTTAGTGTATGGGCCAAACGGGCCTTGTATAATATTTTTTTGGGTTTTTTCAATATGTAATGGACTGTAACATTAAATAAACTTTGGGCTTTATTTATTAATTTTAATATATATCGGGCTTGTTTATATTAATATTTTTTGTTTCCAGATTTTTGGATTCATTAATAATAATATTATTAATAATAATAGTAAATATAATAATAATAGTAACGTTAATAGATAAGATAATACTAAGGATATATGGGATAATAATAATAGATAACAAAAATAATAACGATAGATAATATTAATAATAATAATATAAGCAATAGATATTAATAATAATAAGTGTTAATAATAATAATATAACATAAATAATGACAATAAACGATAACAATAATAGGAGTAATATTGATAATATATAGTATTTATAATACTGGTAATAATAAATAGTATAGTAAGGATAATAGAGATAGTAGATAATAACTAATAATATGTACACAACACTATTAATATATATATTGTTTTTTGTTTTTTCCTTTTTCCTTTTTTCTTTTTTCTTTTTTGTTTTTGTTTTTTTATCACAACACATATATAAGTATCAAAGCCCATTATTAAAAAAGAAAAGAAACCGGGTTTAACACCCCGGACAAAATAGGTGATTACAGCTGCCCCCTTTGCTTATGCTTGTGGAACAAGGATAAAGCAAAGGCCATAAGCACCAATTTTGTCCGACTTCCCTGTTTGGATTCCGAGTCGCCATGCACTTGAACTATCGGCGGTTCGAAAGTCGGTACAAGAAAATGCAAAGGTCGCGGAGGCTTGAAGCTGCTTTTCTCATTTCAACATTCTTCAACCCTTCGAGGTCCGATCATATAGACAATTAGCAAAAGCTCTATTCTCAAAGTGCCCGAACGGATAGGCAGATTTCATTCTCCAAAAGCCCGAATGGATAGGCAGGTTCCATTCTCCAAAAGCCCGAACGGATAGGCGAGTTCCATTCTCCAAAAGCCCGAATAGATAAGCGGGTTCCATTCTCCAAAAGCCCGAACAGATAGGCGGGTTCCATTCTCCAAAAGCCCAAATATATAGGCGGGTTCCATTCTCCAAAAGCTCGAACAAATAGGCGGGTTCCATTCTCCAGAAGCCCGAACGGATAGGCGGGTTCCATTCTCCAAAAGCCCGAATAGATAGGCGGGTTTCATTCTCCAAAGCCCGAATAGATAGGCGGGTTCCATTCTCCAAAACCTTGAATATATAGGCGGGTTCCATTCTCTAAAAGCCCGAATAGATAGGCGGGTTCCATTCTCCAAAAGCCCGAACGGATAGACGAGTTCTAAATGATAAAAGTTCCATTCTCCTTATGCCTGAACGGATAGGCGAGCTTCTTTTTGCGAGAAAAGCTTTAATATACCTGTAAAAAATAGGTAAAAATGATATGATGATGTGAGTTAGCATGCCCCTAATCCTAGGGATACTTAACTACAAAAGATGCATGAATTATGACATCAAAATTGCTCGGACGCTTCCACTCTCCGGGTTGGTCGATCTTGACCTTTTTCTTTTTCTTCTTAGTCTATTTTGCCTTTCTCATCTCTACCAAATCTCAATATTTGGGTCTCTCCTCGAAAAACGACTGCTGACTTCCACTGGTCAGAAAAGACACAACACTTCTTGTAGTGGTCATTCTCAAAACATTGCCCCCTATTCAAACCGGGTCTTCAACCATTCTCTTCGTCTTAACTCAACACAACGACTTTTCTCCTTTCTCAACATTAGGGGAAGCACATGCCCCCAAGTCCCTGAACTTTTTCTGAAGTTCATTTAAGTCCGCTTTCATTTATGAATCAATCAAGGCATTTTGACAGAAACTTCGCTTCAAGTCCCTGAACTGTAGTATGTAGAAACTTACTACTATCATCACCATGGCCACTGGTGAGCTATTATTTGCATTCATGACATTGCATTCTAATACTTTATCCTCGAAGCAATGGGAAATTAATTTGTGTTCATAAAAGATTTAGATTGCATATTCTAATTTCAAAATGAGACGCGTTTTCAAAAACTAGGCGTTCTTTCCAAATTGTGGATATATCAAGCCAGATTAAATACCCCGAATATCAAGTGCATGAACGACACTGTTATGGCTTACCAAGGATTGCCTCAAGCATCATGTGTCTAGGAGACCTCGAAAACTGAGCTGATGTCTGAAAGTGTGACATACTCTCCGAGCTATTTCAGCTTTTTAATCAATTAGACTAACCTTCTATAGGCTTTGCCTTTATCATTATTACTTTGTCTTAATTCTTTATGATTTGGGGAAGTCAACTCATCACATTCCTTTGGCTCGAAATAAATGATGGAGAAAAAAACAAAACCTCGAGCTACTCAGCATTGTCATGATTTGAAAATATTATCATCACTCATGTAGCTAAAGTGAATGGTGCATAGCAACACTATTGGTCTTTTTGCTACAGCGGAGTGCCCCAAAAATTGCACACTCGTATCCGAAAATTCCTATTACCAGGCTTCGAACATTGGAGTGCTTTTGTTAGGCGTTTAGTATTCTCGAATCTTTTCTCTTCTTTCTTTCTTTTCTTTCTTTTTTCTTTCTTTCTTCTTTTTTCTTTTACTTTTTCTATTTTTTCTTTCTTTCCTTTTTTCCTTTTCCTTTTACTTATTCTTCTTTCTTTTTTTCTTTTTTTTAGCGCGAGAGATTTCCGATTATTCTCCTGAAGGCCCTAATGCTTTGTGTACTGTTGAGTGTGTAAAAGTTCTATAATTTACCCCCTATTTAACTCATATTTCTGCTGCATTCAAGCATAATTCATTGCATTTATGTTAGATTTCATTTATACATCACAAATATATTAAATGTCACAGTTTCTACTGAAATTGGTTGCTTTTGCAGACAGCTGCTGCAGCAGATGGAGGGCAGTGGAGAAGCAGACGCTGGGCAGTGAAGAAATAGAGCTGGAACTGGATGTGCAGACGAGGAGGACGATGCTGCCGTGGCAGCTAAGGACGACAACAGTGGTGAGGAGAAGAAGCAAAGTGGGCCTCGACAGAAAGAGAAAATTAAGCCGATCTGTCGTGGAGCATCCTTATATTTTTCCAAGCCCTAGATCAGAATGAAGGCCAAGCCCAAAGTTCGAGGAAGAAACTCCAAGCAAGAAGGAAGGACGAATTAAAGACATATGCTCTGAAGATTTAGTCTTTAATAGAGTTGTACTTTAGTTTAAACTTGTATTCTTGCCATATTAGAAAACTTGAACTCAAGGCCTATATAAAGGCATGTAATTCGACCTAGGGAAGGATATCTTCATCTCTAGCCTTCTCCCCAAAACCCTAGCCGTTTTCCCTTTCTCATCATGTTCTAAACTTCCTCTAGGGCCACGGGTTGATTTGTAAAGTAGTTGCAAGGATTGCATTTGTTTTAGGAATTTTTCTGTTCAATAAAATAGACTTCAAGTTTGCTTATTCTGGTTTTCAACATCTTGCAAGAGTATCGGGAGAGCATTGTGAGATTATCTATTTACTTAATATCGGGAGAGTTAAGTATACGAAAGGAATAAGTACGGGTTCTCTAGTTTATGGTTAAACTATCTCGAACCTAGGGATAGGACGAGGTTAAGTGGCTAAGGAAGAATTCAACAACATCGGTGTTCATCCTTCGATTCACGCCGGGAGGTATCATCAAAGACGTGTTCATCGACAGACTTGGACCTAGGGATAAGCCAAGACAAAGCATGGATTCTTGCCAAGCTTGAAGTACAGAGTTGTGTGATCGTTGCCGCGACTAACAACAGACCCCCGCCGCGACAGGTGCTGCTGCGATAGGCGCGACGACAGAACATATATTCCTAGACTTTGCAACACCTACACTACTGAGCAATTCAATACCCGCCCATTCTCTCTATCTTGATTTCTTTAATCTTAAATTCCAATTCTCTTTATTATTTTCGTGACAACAATTTAAACTATTCTTTTTCCTCTCGTGCAGTAATCCAAGGTGAAGTTATTAGCCCAGTCCCTATGGAGACGATATCCGATACTTACGTATCACTTTACTACTTGTGTCGTGTACACTTGCAGTACATTGCGATAGACACTTTTACACACAACATGTTTTTGGCGCCGTTGCCAGGGACTGGAAACATATCTTTACCCTATGTTTTACTGGACTTCCTTTTCTTTTCTGTTTTTACTTGGATTGTTCAACCTATACCTTTCACAAGGTCTTTTGTTTGCGTATGCGCAGATCTCAACGAGGAAAAGAACCTGAGCACCAGTTAGATCCTGAAATTGAACGAACATAGAATCTCAGGAAAAGAGTCCTTTACCTCGTTGAAAGAAACAAATACCTAGATGAGCAATTAGAAGCAATGGTGAACGAAAGACGTGAAGAAATAAGGAACAACCAAGGGAATCCCCAGTATGCTGAAAATCCTACCGGAAATGGAGGGAACGATCCACCTGCCGACCCTCCTGTCACCGCCGCACACCGGTCATGCCGAGACTACATGCTCAATGATCATGTGGAACTAGAAACAACCCTGCCAGACGTAGATGTTGACAATTTTGAGCTGAAACATGTTATGTTCAGCATGATTAACAACGCTGGCCAATTTAGTGGTGCTGCTACAGAGGATGCTAGAGAGCATCTGAAAACATACCAGGAAATATGTGGTTCGTTTAGACTACAAGGAGTTAATCCGGAGATACTGAGGCTTCGGTTATTTCCTCATTCATTGAGGGACAAGGCGAAAACTTGGTGGAATAACCTAACGCCGGGTTCAATACGAACTTGGGCAGATTTAACTCGCGAATTTTTGTCTCGTTTTAATCCTTCACACTTATCTGAGCGATTACGTAACGAAATTCCTACTTTTCAACAGGAAGATGGCGAGTCAATGCATGAGGCCTGGGACAGATTTACCACTCTTCTAAGGAACTGTCTGATGCATGGATTCCCCGTTTGGAACCAGGTAACTAAATTCTATAATGCTGCTAACTTACAGACTCGTATGAGAATTTATTCAGCAGCGAATGGATTACTGCTAGACAAAGATCCACAAGATGCAATGGCAGTATTGAAAAATCTGGCGAAGAATGAGGAACAGTTTCCGACAACAAGAAGAGGGGGTAAGCGAGTTCTAGCTGTAAAAGATTATGAGGCCGATAGTTCGTTAAAATCACAGGTGGCATATCTCACTAAGGCAATGAAAAAGCTCTTAAAAGAAGATTCACAGCCTGCCTACTCTGCTGAAGAGGTATGTGAAACTTGCGATGGAAATCAAAGTTCGGAAGATTGTCCGCTACAGTTACAAAAAGGGATGTATGTTGGGAACTACAATAAAGAGAACTATAATTCCAACAACTACAACCCCAACTAGAGAAAGGATCTCAAGTTCTCTTGGAGCAACCCTAATAATGCCCTGAATCCTCAAGCACAGAATACTCAGAATCAGGGAGGACCTAGATTATTGACTCGACAGCTGCCGCAGTAGCAGCAACAACAACCACCAGCTGCCACGACTAGTATACTAGAACAGACCTTGGCTACGTTTATGTCTCAAACAGGAACCTACATTGAGAACATGAATCACTTTGTCAAGAAGACAGAAACATTCATGGATAAAACAGAGATGCGGATGACCAACCATGAAGCTACTCTGAAATCATTGGAGACACAGATGGGTCATGTTTCCCAGCATATTAAACCGAGGCATAATGGACGATTTCCTAGCGATACTGAAAACGCTAGACAACCCACACATGAGCAGTGTAAAGCCATCACTAGTAGGAGTGGGAAGAAATTACCAGTGCCAGATAAGGAAGCTGAATCAGTTAAGGAACCAGCCTTGGAGTCACCTGCCGAGAACGCTGCCCCGGCAGACGACAAACAGCGTGCTGCCGACGAACCTGTCACGACAGTAGAAGGGACAGAGGAGAAAGATGAAGAACCTAAGCCTCCTCAGATCTAAATGTAGTGGGAAAGACATATTGCCGATTATCGTCCTCCACCTCCTTTTCCTCAGCGATTACAGAAATTGAAACAGGAATCATAGCCAAGAAGAGGTTCCAAAATGATTTCGTTAATTATTTAGTTAGCGGAATAACTCCTCATGACCTTAATTATCAAGCCAAGAAGAGGTTCCAAAATGATGTTAGGCATTATTATTGGGACGAACCACTTCTTTTCAAATATTGTGCAGATCAGGTTATTAAGAGAAGTGTACCACAGGATGAACAGGAAGCTATACTACATCACTGTCATGCTTCACAGTATGAAGGACACTTAGGAGGTAACAAAACTACTGCCACGGTTTTGCAATCGGGATTTTATTACCCATCATTGTTCAAGGATGCCCAAACATTCTACAAAAACTGTGACAAGTATCAACGGACTGGAAACATCTCAAGAAGACATGAGATACCGCTGTAAAATATTCTTGAAGTTGAGATCTTCGACGTTTGGGGGATAGATTTTATGGGACCATTCCCAACTTCATGTGGGAACTTATATATTCTCCTGGTAGTGGACTATGTGTCCAAATGGGTTGAAGCGATCGCCACTCAGAAAAACGATGCCAAGACAGTTCAGAGGTTTTTACATAAAAACATATTTTCCAGATTTGGCATCCCCAAGGCAATCATCAGTGATGAAGGGAGGCATTTCGACAATAGGGTTATAGTTGCTGGCTTGAAAAAGTATGGTGTCAAACATTGGATCGCAACAACATACCACCCTCAGACCAATGGACAAGCTGAAATATCCAACAAAGCGTTTAAGAACATCGTTGAAAAGATGGTTAAGCCAACTAGGAAGGACTGGTCTCTACACCTCAATGATGCATTATGGGCTTACATAACAACATTCAAAACTCCATTAGGAATGTCACCCTATCGACTGATTTATGGAAAAACATGTCATTTACATGTCGAGATTGAGCACAGAGCATACTGGGCCATCAAGGCAGTGAATATGGACTTGGAAAAAGCAGGACAGAAAAGGCTACTTGATCTAAATGAAATCGAAGAAATTCAGACAATGGCCTATGACAACGCAAGAATCTATAAAGACAAGACCAAGCAGTGGCATGACAAGAAGTTGTTGCCACGACAGTTCTGCCCAGGGCAGCTTGTGTTGTTATTCAACTCTAGGTTGAAACTCTTCCCAGGGAAGCTGAAATCTAGGTGGTTTGGCCCATTCCAAGTGGTGCAGGTTTTTCCCCATGGTGCCATCACAATCAGATCTTTAAAAGACGGGCACCAATTCAAAGTCAATGGACAAAGATTGAAGCATTATCAGGGGACTGAAGCCCCAAGAATGCAGGAAGTGGTTACTTTAGGAGATTCCCCTCCTGACATCCCTAATTTAACCTAATTTTTATTTTTGTTATTTATATATATTAGGTAATTAGAATTATTTTATTTTTAGGAACTAAAGTTTTATTTTTTATTTTTAGAAAATAAAGGAGACAAGGAGAAGAGGAGAAGTGAATCCAGCCCACCATCTTTCCATCAGCCCAAAAAGCCCAACTTTGGAGCCTGCCGTTACAACTGCCGCGACAGACGCGGAAAATCCAGCATGTCAACACGATGTCGCGGCACACACGGAAACGCGTAACAGACGCGCAACAGACATAGAAACGCGTGACAGACGCATCAGAAAATGCGTAACAGCTGGCCCCGTTATTCGCGACTGTCGTTACAGCTCCAACGGGCAGCAAACTCTCCCTCTATATAAGCCCCGTTTTACTATTCATTTTTCACTCACTTCTACTCTTCCTACTTGTTTCCTCTAGAATTTTTACTTGCTTTCATTTTCTTCCACAGTCCTTGCAACATGACTTCTAGAAACACCCGCCGAAGTTATGCCTCAGGATCTGCCCCGGCAGCATCAACTCCAAGATCCTTCCAGATCCGTGATATGTGGGAGGAGAAAGGTTTTATTTACACCTCCAAAATGGAGAACATGGGGCTGCTGTCGTTCATTGCCTGAAAAATTAGAGCCTTGCAGTGGCAGATATTCGCGGAGCAGCCGGAGGAAATGAACGTGACTCTCGTCTGGGACTTTTATGCTGCAGTCGGCAGCAGGAAGACGACAACAGTCACAATACGAGGAAAAGAGGTACCTATCGAGTCCGAGTACATCAACACTTTATACGGATTCTATGTGGGGAGGAAAGAAGATGGCCACCAAAGATTTCTCGAGAGTCTAGAGCCTGCCGACTACGATGTTGTGATGGCAGAACTCACAGATGAGGGCACCGAGTGGAACACCGATCCGAAAAATCCGAGGACGGTGAGAAGAGTTCAGCTCACCCCAGAGGCAAAACTTTGGAACGCTTTCATCAAGAAACGGATTATGCCCTCCTCTCACAATACAACCGCGGACCAACCAAGGTTAGCCCTCATCTATTCCATATTACATGAGAGGCCAATTAACATTGGCAGATATGTCCGAGAGGGCATATTGGATTGCGCATACCGGCCGACAGGACCACTCTTCTACTCTTATCTCATCACCGCCCTCTGCCGCGGCCACCATGTACCGGAAGCTGCAAAAGATTTACGAGTTCGAGGGAAAGGCTGGACAGACAGAAACATACTTAGCCTAATGGAACTCACTACTGCCATGCCCCTGTCGTCTTTCGACCCTGCTGCCACAGCGACAGAGCCGACAGATCCCACCGACATCGAACATTTTGCCACAAAACCCAGGAAGCCTACCGCAGCAGCTCCTCAAGCTGACACCTCCTCACAAATCCTTGCTGCCATACAAAAACTGGAGGAGAGACAGCTCGACCTCATGAGTTTCATCCGAGACTTCACCACCGCCACGGTACATTTCATCCATACTTCTTTAAATTTCCCCGATGCTCTGTTCCCTACTTTCCCCAACCATTATTTTGCTTCCCCCACCCCTGCCCATACACCTACCCCTGCTGCCACACCCAAAACGCCATTTGCTGTATCCACACCGACCCCTGCCACAACGGCGGCAGCCGCACAGCCAACACATCTGCCCGGGGGACTAAGAGAAAGGAGCTTGAAGACGACCTTGATAGGTATATTGCTGGTTTCTCTTCTTCCAAAATCTGGGCCGCATCCGACAATGAGCCTTCAGTCAAGAGGAACTTGTCCAAAGAGTTCACACCAGAGAAGCGGCAGAAAACATCAACAAATAAAGGAAAATCTGACAGCGGGAGTAGCAGCAGCAGCGAGAGTAGAAGCAGCTCCGAGGATCAAGTAGTGAAGAAACCTCTTCATATCTCCCCTACCCGCATTCAACCTCCAAGGGAGGCCAAAACCAAGAATACCTCTGCCTCTCCCATCCACCTGCCCGCACCAGCCAAGAAGGACACTGCCCATCGGCATATTCGATTAAGCAGCAGCAGCGACGACATCGCCTGAAATTTTAAGTTTCTTTTCTTATTTTTTTGTCTGCCTTTTATTATATTTTGTGATGTTATTTTATTTTTCTTTTTCATCCATGTCATTTGCATTGAGGGCAATGCAACCCTCGAGTTTGGGGGTGGCATCCCTCCATTAATGAAGTCTTTTAAGTTTAAAAATTGTGTCTTTTACTTAGTTTATTTCTGCTTAAAAAATGATGAAAATTTGGCTTAAGTCTTTGAACTGAACTTACCTGCCGTGACAGCCTCTGTCGTGGCAGTGCCTTTAGGATAGTTTTAGGAGCAGTTTAGAGCCTTACTATAATTCTAAATCTTAAACACCAATTGTGACTTTTATACTGTCTAGAACTCTACTAGTAAATTAGAATTGAAAGCTTAGCACTTGAGTTGCCCCTAGAGGTAGGTGCCTAACACTGGCTCTAGGAAAAGAAGTTATGAAAAATAGACTCAATACACCCAGAGGTGCCCGAAACCGGCTCTAGGAAGTTAGCTAGAGGTTCCCGAAACCGGCTCTAGTCAAACTTAAGCTTGAGAAAATAGAATCGAGTCTGCATAAAAACTAAATGAGCCTAAGAATTGCCTCCAAAAAGATGAAATTTGGCATAAAAATTCAAGTTAGAAGCTTAACTATTCTAGTAAACTAAGGAAGTCTTGGCATATAATTGTTCACAAGCATGGACACACTTCACGAGAATTATAGCAAGGTTCCGGATGAATCCTGAATTATCCAACAAGGTGTTGCTCACAATAGGGAGTGAATGGTAGGTAAGAAAAAGTTCAATGTTTTAAGCCAAACAAAAAAAAATAATAATATCATTTTTTTCTATAGGTCTATATTGCTTGAGGGCAAGCAAAAACTTGAGTTTTGGGGTGTGTTGAGTGTGTAAAAGTTCTATAATTTACCCCCTATTTAACCCATATTTCTGTTGCATTCAAGCATAATTCGTTGCATTTAGGTTAGATTTCATTTATACATCACAAATATATTAAATGGCACAGTTTCTACTGAAATTGGTTGCTTTTGCATGCAGCTGATGTAGCAGATGGAGGGTAGTGGAGAAGCAGACGCTGGGCAGTGAAGAAATAGAGCTGGAACTGGATGTGCGGGCGAGGAGGACGATGCTGCCATGGCCGCTGCCGTGGCAGCTAAGGACGACAACAGTGGTGAGGAGAAGAAGCAAAGTGGGCCTCGATAGAAAGAGAAAATTAAGCCGGTCTGTGGTGGAGCATCCTTATATTTTTCCAAGCCCTAGATCAGAATGAAGGCCAAGCCCAAAGTTCAAGGAAGAAACTCCAAGCAAGAAGGAAGGACGAATTAAAGACATATGCTCTGAAGATTTAGTCTTTAATAGAGTTGTACTTTAGTTTAAACTTGTATTCTTGCCATATTAGAAAACTTGAACCCAAGGCCTATATAAAGGCATGTAATTCGACCTAGGGAAGGATATCTTCATCTCTAGCCTTCTCCCCCAAACCCTAGTCGTTTTCCCCTTCTCATCATGTTCTAAACTTCCTCTAGGGCCACGAGTTGATTTCTAAAGTAGTTGCAAGGATTGCATTTGTTTTAGGAATTTTTCTGTTCAATAAAATAGACTTCAAGTTTGCTTATTCTGGTTTTCAACATCTTGCAAGAGTATCGGGAGAGTTAAGTATACGAAAGGAATAAGTACGGGTTCTCCAGTTTATGGTTGAACTATCTCGGACCTAGGGATATGACGAGGTTAAGTGGTTAAGGAAGAATTCAACAACATCGGTGTTCATCCTTCGATTCACGCCGGGAGGTATCATCAAAGATGTGTTCATCGACAGACTTGGACCTACGGATAGGCCAAGGCACATCAGGGAATCTTGCCAAGCTTGAAGTACAGAGTTGTGTGATCGCTGTCGTGACTAACAACAGAACGCTGCCGCGACAGGTGCTGCCGCGACAGGCGCGACGACATAACAGATATTCCTAGACTTTGCAACACTTACACTACTGAGCAATTCAATACCGGCCCATTCTCTCTATCTTGATTTCTTTAATCTTAAATTCCAATTCTCTTTATTATTTTCGTGACAACAATTTAAACTATTCTTTTTCCTCTCGTGCAGTAATCCAAGGTGAAGTTATTAGCCAATCCCTGTGGAGACGATATCCGATACTTATGTATCACTTTACTACTTGCGTCGTGTACACTTGCACAACATTGCGATAGACACTTTTACACGCAACATGTACTTAATAGATGACCAAACTAACTCGGAGTGTAAGCCACATATTCATCATCTTCGCAGCTTTCGATTTCCACTAGACACTGGCTGCTCGAAATCAACCTTTGGGGTCAAGGTCAATATCCCTTTTGCAATTGATATACGATGACTCAATAGACATATGTATACACACAAAATGAAAAGGCAATTGAAACATAATGCATCCTTTCATTGAAATTTAAACATGCAATCTTAGGCCATTACAAAAAGATCTTTGCTACCTTCGGGCAAATGGTAGCAAAGTTGATTCCACACATTACTTCAAAGAAAAGATTAAAATACAATGGAATGAAAACAAGCAAACTCGGATGCACTAAAACTCTTGTTACTGCTAGGCTGGCCATCCATCCTACCCCTTAAGCTTCTTCGAGGAACTCAACCTCCTTATTGTCCATCTATTCCTGAACCAACTGCTTAAATTCTGGACGAATCTGAACCTCGTGCCCCACAGTCTGATGGTACTCACAGAAAGATTCATGGCCATCATATGCCCCATTCAGACCCTTCTAGAGTCGGCTTCTAACTTAGCAAAACTTTCCTCCATTTGCCTCCTTTGATGGCGAGTAAAGTGTGGGTGCAGAATCTTCAGAAGTCACGAATGCTGCCATGACCCCGAACAATTAATCTCATGATTTAATGATGTAATGCATGAAATGTGGTATGCATAATAGAAATAGATAATTAAAGGCAAGAAATTAAAAACACAATCGAATGCAAGGAAATGTTGATTCGACGAACATCCTCATTAAACAACTTTCCACAACGAAGATCAAGTCTTGTGCAACGAGGTAATAAATGCATAGGGTACGATTTTCAACAAATTTCCTTATGCCTTCCTTTAAACTAGGGTTTCGAAAGCTCCGTTACTATGGAATCTTTCTCTAGTTATGAAAGTTTTCAACTTTAGACTGTTCTCGAATCAACACTTCGTATGAAAATGCGATGAATATGCACAAATAAGAAAAACAAGGCAAAAAGGCAACTGGATTAGTGACAACAATAATGAATACTGAATAAAAACAAGCAAAAAGAAACACATCAAAGCAAATTAACGATGCAATACCTAATAGCATGAATTCTAATTCTACGGTTATCCGCATGGCTCTAATCGGGGTGGGCTTCTTAAATTCTCACACATGTGGGTTTGGTTTTAACAAGGGTACCCGAACCTATATTACCACCTACTAAGGTGACAGAAGCCCCAATTCTGGCCCATTACAAGCTTGTGAATTGGTTTCGATTCGGGGGAAAGCACAACCTAGTGACGTGGATGGCTGCTCACATGTAAAAGGTGTGGATTCCGGAAGTGAATTACTGACCCGTGGAGGGCTGCTCACATGTCAAAGGCTCACGTGGGTATGGGCATTTCACTCCCACTTAAGGGACGAAGCTCATGTATAGAGCTTAATGCGTGATGCAACACATGTCGGTGATTCCTTTGAAATTAAATGAAAAATTAATTCAAAGACCACTAATTATTGAAGCTCGTGTAATTAAAGTTCTACTTTCAAGGAAGAACCACCTCGCTAAAGTCAAATTAAATTTCAAAAATTTCCATCATTAAAAGCAACAATGATTTCTTTGGCTTAACTCTCTTTTGTTTTGAAAAACAAAATTGTCCCCAGCGGAGTCGCTAGACTGTAAAAAGGTTTTTTTTTCAAGTCCCCTCTTTTCGAAAACATTTAATTAAAGGAGGGTATTTTAAAAATTCGAGTTTTGGGAAGAATCTTTTTCAAAAATCTTTTCTCGGTTGGAGTCGCCATCGGCCACTAAGGTAGGCCGCACACCATAAAAACTAAACGAGAGATTCATTTGAAAAGGTTCGAGAGTTGGTTACGTGTGGGGAAGGGTTAGCACCCCCATCACGCCCGGAAATCGGTACCAAAACAATTGTTGCCTTTAAATTGATGGAAATTATTCGAAATTTAAGATGAATTTAATTAGGGGTTCTTAATTGAAAATTGGACTTTAATCGTACGAGCTTTATCAAATTGGCGGTTTCAAATTAATTATTCGTTTAATTAGAAAGGATTACGGTACACCGGACCAAAGATTAAACCGACATCATATAAGACTGATTGCCGTGTTAGTTTAGGGTTCGGATCCCGAACGTCACCTTTATGCATGATGCAAGCAATTAAAGAATGATGTCATGGTCTTGTCCGTTTTAATTACGGATTTACCTTTAGACAATTCGAATTAATCCGAATATTCGAGGAGTATCCAATAAGCTAGGCTAGTCAACCCGAATATGCGAATTAATAAGTATCTCCATTTTATAATTAAAATTATTTATCATGCAAATTTAAATGTTAAAGAGTCACATGAATGACATATTAAAATGCATGTCACATATATTCGAACCATCATGAAAAATAGATAAAATATACACATATTAAAAAAACGCATACACCGTACATAATAAAGCTATATTACGCATCATAAATACATGCTTAACAAGATAATTTAAAGGCATAGAAACACTTATCTAATAACATGCTTATGTCACCAAAAAAACATACATTAAGATAATTTAAACAAGATTAAAAGCGTACGATCACATATAAAAAACATACATATACCACAAATTGTGTATTCACATTAAACAAATATAAGCAATATGGAAACCAAACATATATTCGATATAAATAGGTAACATGCATGAATAACAAAAAACATAATAAAATGCTGAATAAAAAAGAGCAATCTGGCAGGGATCAAAACTGTAACAAATACATTTAAAAAACTGATTAAAATGCAAAATAGGGACCTGATTGAAAAAACACGGAAACTTTAAAGGACCGAAAAAGCCATTTTCCCACTCGAAAATCGATTGAAACCAAATTCGGGACGAGATTGAAAACACTTGAAAACCTGAAGGGACCTGGGATAGGATTTAAAATTGCGGAAACCCCCGCGTGCGTAATAACAATACGCGGAGGGACTTAAAACGTGATTAAGCCTTTTTTAATGTTTTAAAACACCATAATGGCTTGAAATTTGGCATCCGATTTTCAATACTAGTTCAATTTACCCTTGTTTTTAATTGCTTTAAATTTATTTAAATTCTTACTGTTGTATTCTTCCATATTTTAAAATTGGGCATATAGTATACTTGCTTAGGTGATTAATTCACTTAGTGTAAGTAATTAGAGCCTTTAAACTTAGGTTCTTTAATTAAATTAAATAATTAAAGTAGGAAGATAATTGTAGAAAATAAATGAATATTAAATGGAAACTTCAATGTTCTAAGATGATTAGTGTCTCATAGTAATGAGATGTTAATTAATGGGACATTTTAGTTGAATATTTAATATTTCATTTAAACTTAGAACATTGAAATAGCACATAGTTAATCTAATTAAAATGAAATTAGGATAGGATTTAAATAGTTAATGTCACTAAATGATTAGATGTATTATTAATTTGGGGCCTAGTATGGATAGTGCCCAAATTGTTTTGGTGTTATCACATAAACCCTAAACTTGATAATATTCATAGTTTTCTTAATTAATTTATTGAATTTGAGCCCTAATTAGGTTTGAACTTAAAACTGAAAAGAAAATAAATGGACATTTATTAAAACCTTTTGTGTTGAGATACATTTTGAATATAAATTGAAGTATCCTAAAGTAATTGGATGTTTCAAAACTTATATTCGATTTAATGTATTTTCTTGCAAAAGGATATCTCCATTTGGAATGAAATTCAATTAACAATTAAGGATTTAATTAAATTCAAATTATTGTTTGAAATGTTAAAATGCCACATGAAATTAATAAGGTATCGATAACGGGCGTTTGTGGGGGTGCTAATCCATCCCCACACGTAACCGACGCTCGAATCAAAAATTTTGATAAAAAGAATCTCTAGTTATGTTTTATGGTGTCTAGTCTACCAAAGTGACCGATGGTGACTCCAAATTGATTTTCAAGAATAAATTAAAGGAAACTTAACTTAAAGTGAAAACCCTAATTTTCAAAATTAAATGAATTAAAACGGATAAAAACCCTAATTTTAAAAAGAATCAATAGTCAGACTATTTTTACACTCAGTTTTAAAAATGGTCGTTACAGCTTGGCGACTTCCCTGGGGACAAAATTAAGAGTCGGGCCTAATTAATTAATTTCACGTGGCATTTTGAGCAATAATTTGAATTTAATTCTTTCTAAGAACTGTTGGATGGGTTTTCAAGAAATATGGAGGTAGCTTTTGTGTATGATATATTTGTCATTCATGCATAAACCCTCGACCCGAGTTTTACACCCTTAATTGGGAGAAAGACATTATCCGACGTTATGCTCTTCTGCTCCTAGTTTGGATTTTTCTTCTTCTTCCGATATACTAACCTTATGCACTGTGGGGCCCACACCTCCGTTATAAGGGACCTATACTACTGAATCGATATCTTGTTGTCACAGTAGACGGTAACGACAGTTTAAGAACCCAGAGTCTAGAACAAAGTCCACATTCTATTTTTAGAAACCTTCCCCACTGAGCTAGACAGGGACCTAGGATAGGTGTCGCCGGTTTAAATACTTTTCTTTCGTTATTTTCTTTGCTAATATATCATGTTTTCTTGTGTTTGAATTTGTTTATTTGCATTTCATATTAATTCACAATACTGACACAAATTTCTTTTTAGTTTTGTTTGTTTCGTTTTACTTTGTTGTTTTAAATGAACCATGTCATATTGCATTTGTTTTGGCATCGGTTCAGGAGTCCGTTGATTTGGAAGTGTACAAAATGTATAGAGGGTTTAAAATATGAGAAGACAATCCAAACAGTTTGGACTTGGTCAGAGCAGATTCAGCATGAGAAAGGAGACAACCTTAATAGGGATGACGTGTCACAGATGAAGAGTTAAGTCAAGTTAAATACTAATCAAAATGTTTGTTTGCCAGAAGTCAACGCAATATGGGATCAGTGGGGAAATGACATGAAAGAGTTATTCATAAAAGAATTTGGAGATATAGCTTTACTATTGAGTGTAAAAATAGATCAGGAATTGCTTAGGGCAATGGCACAATTCTGGAATCCTGCATATAATTGTTTCAACTTTGGCCAAGTAGACATGAAACCCACACTCGAGGAGTACGAGGCACTGGTTAATTTTCCTAGAATTCAAAGTGATAAGATCTACACTAGACCCAACAACAACTTGAGTTTCAAGAAGAAATTGATGCTCATTACAAGAAAGACAAAGGAATGGTTGGAGAAGAAGATGGCCAATAATGATACTACTGACCAAAATGAGGATAAACATCATATTAATTGGAGAGTTCTTAAAGTGTTAATATTGGCAAGCAATGATGGACCAGTGTAGAGCGTTTTAGGTGTACTCTATTTATGAGAGCAAGTGCACACTCTTGTAAAGTTATAGTATATAAGATATCGTCACCCATAGGGATTGGACAGCTTGGTTCGAATTATAGTCCCTGCACAAGTAAAGTAAATGCACAAGTTAGATAGTTGTTTGAGAAGAAAAGTAAAGTAAAACACAAGTAAAGAGGAAGTATCAGATTGATAGATAGGACAAGGTTATGATGCTACTTAGTTTGAAATTGCGTTGAATAGGCCAAGTTGCTTTGCGCTGCCACGATATGCTGCCTCAGCGGGTAATGGCAAATTGAGGCTGCGGCAACTTTCGCTGCCACGGTGGAACTCTGCTCTTGCAACTTTCGTTGTCTCGGTAATTGGGATAGAGGGAAGTCCCGGTGGAAAGTCTGGCAGATACTCCAAGTTCGGCGAAGCAATTTTGAAGTGATCCTTCCTATGTCTAGGCAAGGATTCTGTCACCACGTGATGTAGGCAATATCTAGAAATCTCAGCGTAAACCTAACACAGGTAGTCGACGTTTGGTTGCTTCTTTTAGCCGCTGAAATTCTAACTTATATCTAAGCCGAATTAGTTAACACCTCGTCATGATGAGACAATACTTAATTCTTTCGTAAGTTTGACACTCTCGTGCCTGACAAATGGATTTCTTCAACTGGACTTTTGGAACTAATTGAAGAAGTGAAGAACATAAATTAAATAAACTTAGAATATTTTATTGAAAACAAACTTGAAACCTAACAACCATTTTCACAACTAATTTACAACATAACCCCAAACCCAAAGGAAAATTCAAACATGAAGACGACAAAGAAAACCCAAGCTATGTCTATAGAAAACCTAAGATCTCTATATTGAAATACAAAAATATGTGAAGTATATATAGGCCATAGTCTAGGTTAAGTCCTCCTTGGAGTAGAAGTCTTCAAAGAGCTTTTGCGTTTAATGTAACTTTGAATTCTTACTTCTTTCAGTTGAATTTGGACTTCTTTCCCCTTGCCTTGCTCCACAAGTTACCTCGTTCTTTCTCTTTAGGCGGTTTTGCATTCTGCTACAGGCGTCAGAAAATTGCGTGATCGGCACCATTAGAATTAGGATTTTCTACTCTGTCGATCGCACTCTAATTCTTCAACTCCTCAGTTTGCTGCCCTGGACGGCAGGGGCGGCACTAGGCTCACTTTGCTGCCCTCGTCTACTGCCCCAGCATCCTCTCCTCTGGTTTGTCCTCCTCTTGTCAGCTTCTAGCCCTGGAAAACTAAATCAACACTAAAACAACATCTTTACTTCACCAAATAACAAATATTCAATAAAAGCATGGCAAAACAAAGAATATTGTATTTATGCAATGCATGACCTAATTATGCCTAAAATGTACTTAAAAACAACAATAATATGAGATGGAATGTGCATGAAATATATAACTTCTGGACACTTTACACACCCCAAACTTGAATTATTGCTTCTCCTCAAGCAATGCAACCTAAACATACTTGCCCTTATAGTAACCAGAAAGAAAAACCTACTTTCAACTTGATTTCATACCTCAAGCCCGCATCACCTATATTAGATTTAGTGAATGGAACATAGCAAGATAATAACTCAGAATTAATTTCTAATGTCAGTGCAGTGTGTGCAGAACTGTATACAAGCTGAATATGCAGAATAACTAAATAAACAAAGATGATGTTACGATATATAAGGTTGATGTCGAGACAGCACAGTTAAACATAATTTAAATAATCATGGCAATGAGGGCTTCAGCTTATCACAGCTACTCTTCTAGGCCTGAAATTAAGATAGGAGCAAACTACAAAACCCCAAACCCATGGAGTAGAGTCATCCCATGAAGACTTTCATTCACTCATGCTAATTTGTCCGTCACTCCAAAATTTTTAGATTCATGGACTTTGATAGTAGCGGAGTGTCCTTGCACATGATTCTTCCTAGAGCCTGTTTCGGGCACCTCTATGGTAAAACATCAATGTTTCTTTGTTTTTCCTTTGCTGTCGTGGCAGTGCTATATTTTTCTGTTCCTGTTTACTACCTCGACGGCAACCTGCAACCATTGTTACAACTTTGCAAAGGATTCTAAAAACAAAGCAGGCAGTGTTCATTAGATATTCTATCAAACTCAGCAAGTAACAGTAGTAATTTTTTTTGGCTATTATAGAAAATTCTAAGTTATTCATGCTTTTCACGTTTTAAGTTCAATTTTTAATTGGTGCGAAAAATTAATCGGCTGTCCTCTCATAGGCACAAGTTTAAAAGAAATTACTTTTACGATTGATAAGAAGACAAGTACAATGCAATCTATATGCAACTAAGATGCCTAAACAAAAATATGAGAACTATACCCCCCAAACTCGAGATGGGCATTGCCCTCAATGCACAAAATAAAAACTAAGACTGAAAAATAAATATGAGAAAGGGAAAGAAAACTCAGGCTTAGTTGTTGTCAGATGATGGAGAAGGTGTGGAGGAGTTATCTACTCTTCCGCTAGTTACGGGTTGCGGCAGTGTTACCCTTGTTGTGCTCGGCGGCTCGATTCCTTAGGGTCTGAATCTTGGTAAGTAGTTGTGAGACGAGAATAAAACGCAAACAAAATCTGGTCCTAAATAGGTAAAATCTACTCCAAAATAAAACAATAAAGATGTTGAGAAATAAAAATTTAAACAAAATTTTGTTACTCTGGGAGTGTATTGATATGCATCTCTTAAAGTAACTACTCCCTTATCGGTTTAGCTCAAGAGGGTCGTTTTGATACTTCTTGTAATCCATCCGCACCCTCCATCTAGTGATTGTCCTTATTGTGGAGGAGTCCTTCTTCCTCGTTTCCTTGTAATCCATGTGAACCTTCCTTCTTGTTCTTATTCCAGAAGGCATGAACATGTGATTAGGAAAAATTATATAACTACCTAACCATGTACTAACCTCCTTTTTGTCGAAGTTTGTCATAGGGGAAAGTTTCTTTTGCTACCAAGGCAGCTGCTGCGGGAACCAGCTGTTGTGGTAGTCTTTTGTCATAGTGATGTGTCGGTCAAGGGAAACTCTTTAGGCTCCTCGAAAATCTCCATCAGTAGAGATTTTGACGGATGTAAATCTGCCTGCATCGGCTCCTCTAGATATATATAATCCATAGTTTCCAAGGTGTCTGCCAAGGCGGGCGTCATTATGGAGGCTTCTGTCCTGGCGGGCCTCTCTGCTAAGGCATAGCTTTGCTCAGGTGCAGTTAGTTCGTCCTTAGGGCAGGGTTCTAGGTAACTACCGAAACAACTGTCAATCTTGCTGTGTGGGCAGCGTTCTGCATCCTCTAGGCTTGGAGGTTCGAATTGCTCCGTACACGTTGGAGATCTTTCCTTGCATTGCTCTTCGTCCTTTTGTTCTGGGACATCAGTATCCCTAATACTTTTTCGGTTCATCTATGGGATTGATGAGGACTGAATTCTTCAGCCGTGCATCCATCTTAGCGATGCTGGCGTCCATAGCAGTTGTCACTTTATCCATGAGCGCAAGGAAAGTTCGAAGTGTGTCCTCCAAAGATTTTGGTTGTTCTTGCGGATAGCTATATTCCCAGGGCATGTCACTTTCTACAGCAAAACTGTTATGGTAAAAAAATTGAGATTTTTGATAATACTATGAAAAATTTTGCTGCTGCGGCGGCAACTGCGGCAGCGACATCAGCTGTCCTTGTTGCTGTTGTGGCGGCATCTACTGTTCATATTTAGGCAACCACTACCAAGTGGTTTTTCTCGACATGTCTGCTGCAAAAAGATGAGGGCAAATGTCGAACGCATGATTGCCTTCACAAAATTCACAAGAACTTTCCCAAATATTACTGCCCTTAACTCGTGGGGCACCTGAAAAAGCACTATCCTACATAATTTTTTTAATGGAAATAAGAATAATAAAAACTAAAATTAAATGCAAATAAAAATAAAAATAAAAGTCCAGAAATATAAATACGGATTTTGCTGTTACCAATCCTCGGCAACGGCGCCAAAAACTTGTAGAGCGTTTTAGGTGTACACTATTTATGAGCGCAAGTGCACACTCATGTCAAGTTATAGTATATAAGATATCGTCTCCCATAGGGATTGGACAGCTTGGTTCAAATTATAGTTCATGCACAAGTAAAGTAAATGCACACGTAATATAGTTGTTTGAGAAGAAAAGTAAAGTAAAACACAAGTAAAGATGAAGCAATCATATTGATAGATAGGGCAGGGTTATAATGCTTCTTAGTGTGAAACTCCGTTGAATAGGCCAAGTTGTTTTGCGCTGCCACGATATGCTGCCTCGGCGGGTAATGGCAGATTGAGGCGGCGGCAACTTTTGCTGCCACAGCCAAACTCTGCTCTTGCAACTTTCACTGTCTTGGTAGGTGGGATGGAGGGAAGTCCCAGCGGCAACTCTGGCAGATACTCCAAGTTCAGCGAAGCAATTCTGAAGTGATCCTCCCATGTCTAGGCAAGTATTCTGTCACCACGTGATGTAGGCAATACCTAGCAATCTCAGCGTAAACCTAACACAGACAGTCGACGTTTGGTTGCTCCTTTTAGCCGCCGAAATTCTAACTTATGTCTAAGCCGAATTAATCAACACCTCGTCATGAAGAGACCGTACTTAATTCTTTCATGAGTTTGACACTCTCGTGCCGGACAAATGGATTTATTCAACTGGACTTTTTGAACTAATTGAAGAAGTGAAGAACATGAATAAGTAAACTTGGGATATTTTATTAAAAACAAACTTGAAACCTAACAATCATTTTCACAACTAATTTACAACATAACCCCAAACCCAAGGGAAGTTTCAAACATGATGGCAGTAAAGAACACCCAAGCTATGTCTATAGAAAACCTAAGATCTCTATACTAAAATACAAAAATATGTGAAGTATATATAGGCAATAGTCTAAGTTAAGTCCTCCATGGAGTAGAATTCTTCAAAGAGCTTTTACGTTTAATGAAACTTTAAATTCTGACTTCTTAGAGTTGATTTTGGACTTCTTTTCCTGTTACCTTGCTCCACAAGTGCATTCTGCTACAGGCGTCAGAAAATTGTGTGACCGGCATTGTTAGAATTAGGATTTTATGCTCTGTCGATTGCACTCCAATTCTCCAACTCCTCAGTTTGCTGCCCTAGGCGGCACTAGGCTCACTTTGCTTCCCTCGTTCGCTGCCTCGTCATCCTCTCCTCTAGTCTGTCCTCCTCCTGTCAGCTTCTAGCCCTGAAAAATTAAATCTACACAAAAACATCATCTTTACTTCACCAAATAACAAATATTCAATAAAAGCATGGAAAAACAAATAATGTTGTATTTATGCAATGCATGACCTAATTATGCCTAAAATGTACTTAAAAACAATAATAATATGAGATGGAATGTGCATGAAATATAGAACTTTTGGGCACTTTACAACCAGCTAGGATGAGAAGCTTGTACGTCTTATGCATATATGGGTTAGTTTTGTTTTCAAGGAATCCAAAGCACATAAATCCGTCAACAGTGGGGTTGTTTGAGCGATTGGAAAAAGGAGTAAATACAATGCCTTCCATCTCAACTGAAACTTATAGATCACTGACCGCGTGCAAGAAATTGGGGGGAGGAAGATTTTGGGGATTTGTGCAACTTCTTGAGATTTGGTCCAGAGTTCATAGGTGGGACACTCCTTACAAAGGTACCAGGTATCTCGATACATACTCACCAATAGAAGAACATTTAACCAGCTGCCCGCTGGAGAAAAAGAACGAGAGACAATGGGAAGAATATTTAAAGAATATGAAGGATGTCGATGTTGTGTGGAGGGCCCTCTAGTTGAACAAGGGGACAAACTTTTTATATCGATATAGAGACAGAGATTGGGTTTCGTTACGTGGAATTTGGGAAGGAACAACCTCTTGCCCCTTGTTGGTGTCCAGTCAGTTTGGTTCAAGGTAGTATGTATGAGCCACTACATGTATGGCGAAATTTGAATATGAACAAAAGACGAATGATTATAAAGGGATAATGACTTAAACTGCGAAAGCATGGGAAAATACGAGTAGAGTTCAATCGTATCAGGATTTGGAAGTGATGGCAAGATATGAGGAATGGAGGACACAAAGGGTTAATGATAATATGTTTCAAGAAAATCAGGTGAATACCAGCTCGTCTGCTCAACACGTTAGAGAAGCACCTTATGCACTGGAAAAACTTAAGCATGATCGAGAGTTAAACTTGAAGAAGTGTGAGAAAGGAATCAGTGACCTTACTAAAGAACTAACCATGGAAAAGTTGCAAGTGAATATGCATGAAGGAAATGAAAAAAGTGTTAATAGAGCAAAACCAGAAGATCAGTCGAGATTTGAATGAGCTACAAGAAATTCATGACAGTTACAAGGCGAAGAAAAAAGGAGGGACAAGTAAGGTGGTGAAAACTTGTCAGGGAAATTGGACGCCATGACAAAAGAAAGGGATGATTACAAAAAGATGTATGAGAGGAAGTCCCAGGCGAGCAAGGAATCTAGAAGCAAGGCAAAGAAGAAACTAGAAGAAGAACAAGCCAGAAACTTTGACTTAACAAATCAAGTGTCACAGTTAGAGCAATTGATCATGAAATACCATAATGAAGACAAGGTCCAAATGTAACAGGAGAAGATAGGGTTGCAGAAAAAGATATCAAAGTTGGAATGTGTGGTGCAAGATTTGAAGGAGAAGCTCGCAGGATATGAAAGAGCCTTATGCCAAGAAAGTGGAGCATGGAAGGATAAGTATAAAGTAGCACATCGCACCATCCAAAACCAGAATGATGAATTGGTAAACTTCAAGAAACAAGTCATGAGCGTTGCTTCATATGTGCAGATGTTTTTGAGGCAAACCATGAGATGACCGGACACCGAGCTGGAGCATGGAGAAATCATTACTCGTCTGCTACATGAATTAGTCAATCTAAGAGTTAGGGTTGGTTGCTTTCTGTAGAAGAAATTTTCTTTCCCTTGTATTTTGGACCTTTTGGGAAATGAATGATTCCAAAAGACTAGTTCTTGAATTGGACGCCTTCTTCCATTCATGCATTCATACATTTATACATGCATACATTAACATTACATTTTATTCTGAAAAAGTAAGTGGTTTAATAAGAAAAGGTTTTATGGCAGTTTGTTTTTAAGCCACATTCATACGGAACCCGCTTGCGCTTTAAAGCCATGGCTATTGAGGATCGAATTTCCAGTTTGGAGAATGATCGAGTGGAAATGCAAAACCGCTTTGATAGAATGGAGCAATCTATCAAGGATTATTTTTCTCAGACTCAAAGAGAGATTATCAATCAGCTATCTGCTCTGCTGAGACCAAAAGAGTCTGGAAAGGCTAAAGTACCTAAGGGTGCTTTCAACAAAATGAATGATCAGGCAGAAAGCACATATCACATTAGGGTGCAGCATGAAGGACCTCCTCTTGCAAAGCAGGTCCACGTCAATTTAGCAGGAGCAACACCTAGCCATCCAGTGCACGTTGGAGCAAATTTTGGAAGTGGTGAAAAGGTTCCTAATCTGAGTACTCTGAATGAGATAGAGAAAATTCGCACTGAGATCGAAAAGAAGTATGAAGTACGATGGGACTTCCTACCCGAGAGCCCACCTCACAATGTACTGTCGAAAGATGGCTGCTCACTTAAAAGACAAAAAGCTATTGATACAATAATTTAAGAACAGTTTCACTGGTTCAGCGACACGATGAACATTCGATCATTGAAGGATCTCTCTGGAGCTTTCGTAGAACATTATAAGCACATGACGGAAATGATTCCTAGCCATGTAATGTTGCATGGCATGGAACAAAGAAGTGATGAGACACTATGACATGTGCTCAGATATGGAGATATAGCAGCCCAAGTGCAGCCTCCGTTGATGGAAAGTGAGGTTGCCCATATGTTCGTGTAGACTTTGAGAGGTCCAGTTTTCGAGAGATTGATCAGTAATGCTACGTAGAATTTTGCTGACATAGTAATGACTGGGGAACGAATCGAAGAAGTAATTAAAATTGGTAGGATCGAAAGTGGGGAGAGCTCTCGTAAGAGCTACAAGAGGAATGATAATGAGGTGAAAAATTTGAGCACATATGAGGCTCCTAATAATGTAACCATCACTTCACCTGGTACAGCGTCGGGAAATTCACAGGGTTCAAACAAGAAAAATTCTCGTGGCCCAAGAAATGACATGATAAATTATACACAAATACCCAGAGTTGTACAAAGCAGATCTGGTAAGGCCATATTATCTAAACCCTCTGCAGCCTTCTTACACCCATGGTACAAACCTGATGATCATTGTGAATTCCACGCCGGAATACTGGGGCATTCGATATAGACTTGCACGACATTTAAAAAGGTGGTTTAAAATCTAATTAAAAAGGAGATTTTGAAGTTTGATGAGCCCAGCATTGCAGCGAATCCATTGCCGAGTCACGGTGGGCGAGGAGTGAATGTCATAGAGGAAGATGATGAAGCAAACCGATTGAAGACTGATGTGTTGGAAATTAGATCTCCGATGAGATGGGTATTGGAGCAGTTGTATAATGACGGGATGATTGAAATAGGCATGAAGGTGGAAGTACAATCTGATGTGCACTATGAGTATCACTAGGAATGTGACCATGAGATTCAACACTGCTCAGAGCTCAGGAGATTGGTACAAAAGATGGCAGACAATAAAGAAATTGAGTTTTTCTAGAAAACATGTGTAACACCCTGAATTTTTGCCCCAAATTTAAAACCCTAATTTTGGAATTCTTAATTCTAAAACCCTAACTTTTAGGGATTTTTGATCTTGTGATCTAATTTTAGTAATTTAAATTTGGTGGCTAAAATTATAAATTTGGAAGGTTCAAGGATTTCTTTGCAATTTTATTTAACTTCAGGGTTAATTTGTAATTTTTTAAGTATAGAGATTATGTTTTCATTTATTTTTATTACGCTTAATGGTTAATTTGTGATTTATAAAAATTTTGAGCTCAAACTATAATTTTTTTGGTTCCTTTCAAAGCCCTATAAAGATTGGGGACTTCTTTCAAAATTAACCCCTTTTCTTTTAGATAAAATCAATTATCCTAGTTCTCTACTGGAAACGAATCTTCTACCCTTTCTAATATTAAATTATTTTATTTATTTTACTATATAAATTAAAACCCTTGAAACCCTTTTGCCTAATCTTATATAGAAATTCACCCGCACCATTGTTCATCTTTTCCCCTATAGGCGCAACACTTTTTTTGTTATCATTATTCGATCCAGTATTTTGATCTCATGCAATATCATCTCCTACCGTTTGAGTTTTTGTTGGATAAAAGTTTTATTTCTCGAATCCAATATAGTTAGACCCAGTACTTCTGAACGTGTGAAACATGATAATCAATAAATTAAGTTGCTTAGACTAAGGTGTGTTTCTTCCGGTGCTATAAATAAACTATTTTTGTGTGTTCTCTTCCTGTACTACATACTTTGATTTTGTGACTATGGTTTTACACTTGAATAATTTCAGATGTTCTATGATTTTACATTATGTTTTCTGTGCATATTATTTTCGGACTCTGATTTAAAATAAATGAACTGTGAATCCCTGATTTATTATCGGACTGTGTTGAGACTGTGAAAATTGTGATATCTTTTTACTATGTTATCATGGGTTGGGATTGTACGGAGGAAGTTCAGTGGTTTATACCACTTGCATTGGTGACTATGTAGCGAGAGGTTCTGGGGAACCTACGCTTTTTGGTGACTATGAAGTATGGGTGCATTGCATTGTGATTTCATAAAACCGTGTTTAAACTTACTTTGTCTTTTTAATATTTTTGTGAAAATTTATTATTGTGAAACTGAGTTTGTGATTCTCTGCACTTTAGAGACACATTGAGCTTAATAGCTGACTCCCCCTTAGCTCCTGTTTCAGATTCTCAGACATAGGCTTTCGATTCTTGGAGGATCTCATATTTTATCCAGTTATTTTACTATTCAGTATGAACTTATTTTAAACTATTAGATTATTGTCATTATTTTATATTTTGGGACTATGTTTCAACGTGTATTTACAAACTTTATTTTAGAGACTTTATATAAACATTCGAATATTTATTATGATATTTTTATTTTTATTTATTATAAGATATTTATTAAATTTATTTTATTTTATTTTAAAGCGTAGTTTTTTTAAATTAATTTTTTTGAGGGTAAAGTTTTCAAATGTGACTTCCTAAATTCGACTATTTCTTCAATGCCGGATTTAGGAGGTTACATTTAGTGGTTTCAGAGCTAAGTTCAACCCTCGGACTGTGAGACTCACTTAAAATTTTACACCTAAAATGATTTTTGCATGCATATTAAATGTTTTGGGGCAAATGGGATTTTATGATATTTTTATTATTTTAAAGAATTAAATACATTATATGTTTTGATTAGAAACTCCAAGTACCAACTCTAAATCTAGGTTAATTCCTTGTATAGATAGACTATTATGCCATCTCGTATGAGCTCTAGATTAGCGACCGATCGTGACCATATTCGTTCCTACGAATTTAAAATAAAATCCTATCAGAAAACTTTGTGTTGTCATACATAAATTAATCTGAAATGCTCTTTCAAGCGTCTATCTAAACATCCATACTTTTGAGAGTTTGTCGCTAAGCCTTAAAATTTCGAGTACGAAATTTCCTTTAAGGTGGGAGAGTTGTAACACCCTGAATTTTTGCCCCAAATTTAAAACCCTAATTTTGGAATTCTTAATTCTAAAACCCTAACTTTTAGGGATTTTTTATCTCGTGATCTAATTTTAGTAATTTAAATTTGGTGGCTAAAATTATAAATTTGGAAGGTTCAAGGATTTCTTTGCAATTTTATGTAACATAAGGGTTAATTTGTAATTTTTTAAGTATAGAGATTATGTTTTTATTTATTTTTATTAACCTTAATGGTTAATTTGTGATTTATAAAAATTTTGAGCTCAAACTATAATTTTTTTGGTTCCTTTCCAAAGCCTTATAAAGATTGGGGACTTCTTGCAAAATTAACCCTTTTGTTTTAGATTAAATTCATGGGTAAACTATATAAATGACCACCTTACTATTGCAAAAGTTGCAATCTGACCACATTACTTTTTTTCGTCACAATTAAACTACCAAACTATTTAAATGGTATCAATGTGACCACCAGCCGTTAAAAGTTAACGGAAGGGTGACGTGGCAGTTAAAAAAATAAGGGTATAATTATACATTTAGTCCTCGTTACTTATAAAGTCTATCAATTTAGTCCTAATTTTAATTTAATAAAATAAATTAATTATTTAATTAGGTGTTGACACGTGTCAACACCTTATTGGAGGAATTTAATTATTTATATTTAATTAAATTATTTTATTTTTCTCCTCCAATTAGGAGGTGACACGTGTCACCGCCATTTAGAGGAAAAAAATTCAATTTGCATAAACATGCCAATGGTGGGAATCAAACCCGCTTATAGGTGATTTAGAAGAAATGGCTTAGCCACTGCACCAAGCATGTATTTGTGCTAAAAATAACTTTTTTAAATATATGTTCTATTGTGTACAGAATGAATGACCACCCAAAAACAAATTAGTGATGTGCCAGAGGTATCCTTGAATGGATCTCCGATGTCACCGATGGCAGCTGTTTTGTGAGGATCGGATCCTTTTGGACCGAGGGTCCTTGCATGTTCCGAGGCACCAGCCTAACAATGACAACATATAAATTATTGCACAAAAAAAGTACAGAAGCTAGCATGGAAATTAAAACAGGCATATCGAAATTTCCCACTTTGTACTTACCTTAATGTATTTCTTCGCATTGTCTCATGCCACTAGTGTTAGAAGCAGAAATTGGCATTTGCGAAAGTCGAGAGTTAGAGTCGAAGTGATTACCATTCAGTAATATAAAAGAATTGATGAAAACGAATCTTTTGTTCCAACTTTGCCTGAACACCAGAAACAAGAGCACCAACAAGGACACAAGAAAGAGTCTCAACACCAAAGAAGGTTCTAACAATAAGGGGAGTAAGCATAACAAGGGCACCGTGAGGGATCATCAATTGAGATTTTTACACAGGTAGCATAATCAGGCTATTAGCTATTCTTCATGCTCTGGTTTTTCTTGAACTAATTAGAACTGGTTGATGGTATGTACACCGGTGAATTCACCGCTGAGAGGGTGTTTTTGGGTGATCATTCATTCTGTACACAATAGAACATATATTTAAAAGGGTTATTTTTAGCACAAGTACATGCTTGGTGCAGTGGCTAAGCCACCGCTTCTAAATCATCCATCTGCGGGTTCGATTCCACCATTGGCATGTTTGTTTGTTTATTATTGGAGGAGAAAAATTAAATAATTTAATTACGTGTGAAAACCTAATTAAATAATTATTGTATTAAATTAAATTAAAATTAGGACTAAATTGATAGAATTTATAAGTAACGAGGACTAAATATGTAATTATATCTTTATTTTTTAACTGCCACGTCACCCTTCTATTAACCTTTAACGACTGGTGGTTTAATTGTGACGAAAAAAAGTAATGTGATCAGATCGATACTTTTGCAATAATATGGTGGTCACTTATGTAGTTTACCCTAAATTCAATTCTCCTAGTTCTCTACTGGAAACGAATCTTCTACCCTTTCTAATATTAAATTATTTTATTTATTTTACTATATAAATTAAAACCCTTGAAACCCTTTTGCCTAATCTTATATTGAAATTCACCCGCACCATTGTTCATCTTTTCCCTTATCGGCGCAACACTTTTTTTTGTTATCAATATTCAATCCAGTATTTTAATCTCATGCAATATCATCTCCTACCGTTTGAGTTTTTGTTGGATAAAAGTTTTCTTTCTCGAATCCAATATAGTTAGACCCAATGCTTCTGAACGTGGGAAACATGATAATCAATGGATTGAGTTGCTTGGGGTAAGATGTGTTTCTTCCGGTGCTATAAATAAACTATTTGTGTGTGTTCTCTTCCTGTGCTACATACTTTGATTTTATGACTGTGGTTTTACACTTGAATGATTTTAGATGTTCTATGATTTTAAATTATGTTTTCTGTGCATATTATTTTCAGATTGTGATTTAAAATAAATGAACTGTGAATCCCTGATTTATTATCGGATTGTGTTGAGACTGTGAAAATTGTGATATCTTTTTACTGTGTTATCATGGGTTGGGATTGTACGGAGGAAGTTCAGTGGTTTATACCACTTGCATTGGTGACTATGTAGCGAGAGGTTCTGGGGAACCTGCTCTTTTTGGTGACTATGAAGTATGAGTGCATTGCATTGTGATTTCATAAAACCATGTTTAAATTTACTTTGTGTCTTTTTATTATTTTTGTGAAAATTTATTATTGTGAAACTGAGTTTGTGATTCTCTGCACTTTAGAGACACACTGAGCTTAATAGCTGACTCCCCCTTAGCTCCTGTTTCAGATTCTCAGACATAGGCTTTCGGTTCTTGGAGGATCTCATATTTTATCCAGTTATTTTACTATTTAGTATGAACTTGTTTTAAACTATTTGATTATTGTCATTATTTTATATTTTGGGTCTATGTTTCAACGGGTATTTACAAACTTTATTTTAGAGATTTTATAAAAACATTCGAATACTTATTATGATATTTTTATTTTTATTTACTATAAGATATTTATTAAATTTATTTTATTTTATTTTAAAGCGTAGTTTTTTTTTTAAATTAATTTTCTTGAGGGTAAAGTTTTCAAATGTAACTTCCTAAATTCGACTATTTCCTCAATGTCGAGTTTAGGGGGTTACAACATGAGTGAAGAAGGAAGTGGAGATATGTACTTCCAAGTATTCCGGAATCAAATATGGAATTCACAAAAATTTGGTTGTTTCTGTTAGACCAAAGGCCGGAAGTCCGTTATATGTAAAGCTAGAAGTTACTCCCAAAGTTGTGATTTCATATCTCACGCTGTTTGCTTTCAAGAGCACCCATAGAGTTCCCTGGAATTATGTAGCTAATGTGACTATACCTGAAGAAGGAAAATCACAAGAGGAGATAAAATCACCATGTGGAATGAAAATAGTGCTGGAAGAGAAGAAGGATGTACAACATGGTATGGAAATAGTGAATGCGGTGGGACACTTTACCCGTAGTGGTAGATGTTATTATTCTCCTGAAGTATCTAAGGAAGCAAAGAAGATTAAAAGGAAAGGTCGTGGTAGTACCTGAGAATTTTTTTTGGGAAGAACCTGCTCCAAAAATAAACAAAGCCGGTAATGGAAGAGCAAGCTCAAGAGTTTCTGAAATTTTTGAAGCACGGTGCGTATAGTATAGTTGAGTAGTTAAAAAGGCAACAAGCAAGAATTTTTGTCCTGGAGATGTTGTTATGTTCTGAGGGCCACCGTAATGCCCTCATAAAGGTGCTCAATCAGACGTTCGTGCCAAATGACATATCTGTGAAAAAGTTGGACATGATTATGAATCGTATTACTACCGACAATTATATTACATTCAATGATGATGAGTTCCCTGAAGGGGGAATGAGATCCGTAAAGGCTTTAAACATCACCACGCACTGCAAGGGTTGTGTGCTTCCAGGAGTTCTGATAGACAATGATTCAACTCTGACAGTTCTGTCGATGGTAATTGTACAAAGGTTGCCAATCGATGATTCATACATGAAAGTATATAAGAACATCGTAAGGGACTTCGATGGTACCACTCGGGACGTACTGGGGAAAATTGAAGTGCCACTGCTAATCGAGCCAACAATTTATAACGTACATTTCATGGTGATGGATATCAAACCCACGTATAGTTGGCTATTGGGTAGACATTGGATCCATTCAGCTAGTGCAGTGTCGTCATCCCTGCATCAGAAGTTAAAGTTTTTGATAGAAGGGAAACTAGTCAGCATTGGAGCAGAAGAAGATATCATCGCTTCGTAACCACTAATGCTCCATATATTGAAGCTATTGAAATTGCCCTCGAATGTTCTTTCAGAGCTTTGAAGTTTGTCAATGAAAGTTTTTTCGATGAAGGTAAACCATTTCCTTGACCAAGGTTGTCGAATTACAGCAGGATGAATGTTCGTGAAATGCTCGAAAGAGGTGCAAGAAACGGAAATGGACTGGGAAAGCGTCTTCAGGGATGCCTACATCTAAAACATGTTATCATGAAAAAAAAACCCACTTTGGACTTGGATTCAAGCCCAGTATACAAGAGAGGCTGAAGGATTTGAAAAGAAGGGAAGAACAAAGGATGGCCCATTTTTCGGGAATTAAAGCTCATTCTAAACCTGTGACCTCATTTAACCTAGTTAATATCTTCAAGTCACGAGGATTTGAAAATGTTGAAAAGCAACTCGAAGAGGTCAATCGTGAAACTGCAAAGTTACAAGAGGAGGAGAATTTTTGGTAATGACCTAGAGGGGCTTTTTGTTGGATGAATCTTTGAGGGGGTCAACCTGGGAGATATCTAGAGAAGATCTGACTGTGCTTCTCTGGAGAAGTGCTTGGCAACTGGACAGTTGATGAGCTTTCTCTAGTGTCTAAGAATAAAACAGAGTAAATACCATAAACGACTCTATACCTTTGCCCATGGGTATAAGGAGTTATCTGTAAAGGGCCATCATATCAGTTCATTTTAATAAATATGCTTTCATGCTGATTCACAAATGGCAAACATGTTTCTTTTTTTCGCATCCTTTCCAAAATATATACTATTATTTTCTTTGCAGGTCTTCAATTATCGATGGCGTGAATTATTCTAAACTTAATCCTGGAGTAGATCCTGAGTGGCCAATGTGTTTAATGGAAGTCAATGAGGTTGAGGATGAAATAGAATGTGAAATTCTTGAAGAATTATTGAGGTTGGTGGGAAAAGAAGACAAGAAGATCCTACCTCATAAAGAGGAATTAGAGATTCTCAACTTGGGAACAGTTGAAATCAGGAGAGAGGTAAAGATAGGGATTGCATTCTCGCTAAAAGCTAGACAATGGTTAATTGATTTGTTGCGAAAGTTCAAAGATGTCTTCACCTTGTCATACCAAGAAATGACAGGATTGAACACTGACATAGTGGTACACAAATTTCCCATAAGCCCATAGTGTAAACCGGTTTAGTAGAAACTTAGAAGATTAAGGATAAAAATGGTACTAAAGATAAAAGAAAAGGTACAAAATATATTGATGCTAGTTTCCTCGGGGTATCCCAATATCCGAAATGGGTGGCCAATATAGTTCATGTACCAAAGAAAGATGGGAAAGTACACATGTGCGTGGATTACAGAGATCTAAATAGAGTCAGCCCGAAGGATAATTTCCCTTGCTCCACATAGACATCCTGGTTGATAAAAACGTCATGACATTCGTGGTTCTCCTTCATGGATGGATTTTCGGGGTATAACTAAATAAAGATGAGCCCATAGGACATGGTCAAGACGACATTCATAACCTTATGGGGCACATACTGTTACAAGGTGATGCCTTTTGGACTAAAGAATGTCGGGGCAACCTATCAGCGAACAATGGTGACCTTATTCCACGACATGATGCAAAAAAAGATTAAGGTGTACGTGGATGACATGATCGCCAAATCACATACTAAAGAGAAGTATATTTAGAATATGAGAAAGTACCAACTGAAGCTCAATCCCTATAAATGTACTTTTGGAGTAACATCAGGAACACTACTGGGATTTGTTGTTAGTAGAAAAGGAATTGAAATAGATCCAGATAAGGTGAAGACAATTCAGAACTTACCACTGCCTAGTTCAAAAAAAGAAGTTCATGGATTCCTCGGGAGGTTGAATTATGTTTCTCGGTTCATTTCTCTTTTTACTGATAAATGTGATCCAATCTTCAGATTTCTTAAAAAGAATAATCTAGGAAAATGGAACGAAGAATGCCAAGAAACATTTGACAAAATTAAGAAATACATGGTGAATGCTCCGATACTAATTGCATCGGTTCCTGACAAACCATTCATCCTCTATCTAACAGATTATGAGAACTCAATGGGATGTGTGCTGGGGCTACATAATGACACAGGGAAGAAAGAAAGAGCCATTTATTACTTGAGCAAAAAGTTTACATAATATGAAGTACGATACCCACCAATTCAAAAGTTATGTTGTGCTTTGGTTTGGGTAACTCGTAGACTCAGACAATACATGTTATACCACACTACTTGGTGATTCTCTCGCCTTGATCCATTACTGTTCATGATGGAAGTGCCAGCATTGTCTGGGAGATTGGCGCGTTGGCAAATGTTTCTGTCAAAATTCGACATTATATATGTGAGTCAGAAAGCAATAAAAGGAAGTGCTATAGCAGACTTCCTAGCAAGTCGTGCTTCAAAAGATTATGAGCCCTTAGACTTTGATTTCCTAGATGAGGATGTGATGAATATCTCCAAAAAAGAAAATGGACTCCCAAACAATGAAACTTGGAAATTGTATTTCGACAGAGCATCCAATGCCCTAGGACGTGGAATTGGAGCAGTATTGATTTCTTCAAACAATGAACACTATCCTTTCACAAGCAAGCTAGAGTTTCTTTGTACTAATATCATGGCAGACTACGAGGCTTGTGTCATGGGCTTACGGGCTGCTATTGAAAGAAAGATAGAGGTTCTGAAAGTATATGGAGATTCAGCCTTGGTTATCTACTAGCTTTGTGGAGAGTGGGAAACAAAAGATGTAAAGTTTATCGAGTATCGAAAATTGATCCTGGAGCTGATGAAAAAGTTTGAAGAAATTACTTTTACATACATCCCCGGGGAAGATAATCAAGTGGTGGATGCCTTAGCTACATTGCTTCGGTATTATTAGCAAATAAACCATAAGACATGATGCCAATTCGAATGCAGAGTTATGAGACCTATGCTCACTGCTGTAGCATAGAAGAGAAGGTAGATAAAAATCCTTGTTATTTTGATATCTTACAATACATTAAATTTCAGAATTACCCCTGAAGGCAAATGATAATGATAAAATGACTATTATAATGGTGGATTCAGGATATGTGCTCGGTAGAGAGATCTTGTACAAAAGGGGCGAATATTACATCTTGTTAAGATGTGTTAATGTCAGTGAAACTAGAAGTATTATGGCAGAAGTGCATGATGGAGTATGTGGGACTCATGCAAATGGATTTTCAATAGCCAGGAAAATCACGAGGTACGATTATTATTGGGCAACCATGGAAGGAGATTGCATTGAATATGCCAAGAAATGTCATAAATTTCAGATATATGCCGACAAGATTAATTCCCCGCCAGTATCTCTTCATACGATGAATTCACCTTGTCCTTTTGCTTTCTAGGGCATGGATATTATTGGGAAGATTCACCCTAAGGCTTCTAACGGACATCGTTTCATCCTTGTAGCCATTGATTACTTCACCAAATGGGTAGAAGCAACTTCTTATGCCAATATCAAAAGAACAACAATATGCAAGTTTCTAAAGAAAGAAATAATATGTCGGTATGGACTACCAGAAAGAATTGTTACTGATAATGCCACCAATTTCAACAACAAGGTAATAGCAGAAGTATGTGAGTAGTTCAAAATTATACACCACAATTCTGTGACTTGCCGCCCTAAGATGAATGAGGCAGTGAATGCGGCAAACAAAAACATCAAGAAAATCATATCAAAGACGACAAAAACTAGCATTAGAAGCTACCCTTTGCACGATTCGTGTATCGAACTTCAATATGAACCTCAACTGGGGCAACACCCTATTCTTTGGTTTACGAGACAGAAGTAGTACTTCCTATTAAGGTTGAAATTCCATCTTTTTGTGTTTTGGCCGAACTAAAGTTGGATGACGCGGAGTGGATACAAGTTCGATTTGACCAACTAAATCTTATTGAAGAGAAAAGGTTGAAGGCTATTTGTCACAGAAAAATGTACCAGAAAAGAATGATGCACGCATATGATAAGAAATTTCAGCCCAAAGAGTTATGAGAGGGAGATCTTGTACTGAAAAAGATATTGCAAATACACCGAGATGATCGTGGAAAATGGATGCCTAACTGGGAAGCACCTTATGTTGTTCAAAAGGCTTTCTCTAGAGGAGCGTTGGTTCTAGCTAAAATGGATGGCAAGGAGTTACATAAACCAGTGAACTCTGATTTAGTCAAGAAATATTATGCTTGAAGAATTCAAAAAAAAAGATTGAAAAAAAAGAAAAAAGAAAAAAAAACAGAGTGAAAAACCGAAAAGTCACTTCGCAAAATGAAAATATCTATGGTGAAAACCCGAAAGGGCACCTTAGATATAAAAAAATCAAAAATCAAAAAAGAGAGAAAAAACAAAGGGGGGTTCAAGATGAAAATCCGCAAAGGGCGTCTTGAAACCAAAGGAGGATCTGGGTTGAAAACCCGTAAAGGGCGGTTCAGATATGAGAAAATAGGCATCTAGCAATTAGAACCTCTCGAACACCTAGTATCTCAGAAGGCATTTCACATCTGTAAATATCCTGACAACGTTTGAAGTATTTTGGACAAGGGTTCGAGCTCATGGTTATATCTGGTTGATGGGGTTGTTGTATCCTTCATGATATGGATGCCCGAAGATCTGACTTTGTTTCTTGATTTTGTTGTTTCAATTTGCCATTACTTTTTCAAAATTCTATTGTATCTCAATTTATAAGCTTCAATAAAATTCATGAATTCTCTTCCGAGCTTTCTTAAATTTCAAAGCATCATGAAATGGTTGATATAATGCATAAAAATAGATAATTTCTTGGTATTGCTATGTTTTGAAATATGCATGTAAACTTTAACAATCTGGGTTATTGAAGAATAATGTATAAAGCAAGACGGTGTTGAATGTCATACCAGCAAGAAAATAAGAGACGAGAAATTTAATGACCGAACTCAAAGATCATGAAAACCGTTGTAGAAAAACATCATGTTAGGCTTTAGTAGAGATTCTCAGATTAACATGGAACTATCATTGACAACAAAGTCCGTCACCTGAAGAATAATGATTTTTATCTATGCTCTTATGCTAAGATGATTGGAACCACAAGGCCAACACATTATGATTAGAACTTCTCCATTCTCTATCCTATGTGTATCAAAGGAACACCATTGCTATCTATGCTATTATTCCTGCTAGTCATGATTGCTTGGAAGTATTTTAGTTGGGACAATTTATGAAGTTTGAAAGAGATTCTGAGGCATTGATGGGCTATGATAGAACTTCCGCATGAAGAGTCGATGTTATCAGCCTCTTAGAGCGACAATTCCATGTTTCAAGTTGTTGACTATTAAAATATTTATACGATCAAGGTGGTCCAAAAAAGAGAAAGAAAAGGAGAATAAAAAAGAAAAAAGAAAGAAAAACTGAGGTGAAAATCGGAAAGGGTGCCTTGAAAAAGAAAAGAAAAAAGAAGGAAAAAGAAAAAAACCAAAGTGAAAACCTGAAAGGGCGATTCGAGAAAATCAATATAAAGTGAAAACCCGAAAGGGCGCTTTTGTAACACCCCAAATTTTTAGCCCCAAATTAAAAACCCTAATTTTGAAATCACTAAATTCAAAACCCTAGTAATTGAGAATTCTAATATAAAGCCTTAATTAAGAAATTTGAGAGTTTAGGTTAAAAACCCTAAATTAATTTTAGGAATTCGAATTTGGGAACTTAATTGTTGATAAAGGATTAAATTGAGTTAATTTAGAATTTTAAGGGCTATTATATAAATTAAGTAAAGTTTGAGTGTTATTTTGCAAACCCTTAAATAATTGGAGCCCTTATGTTGTGATTATCCCAAAATCTTGGGTTTTACAACCTTTAAAGTTGTTGAAATCTCAGCCGCACGCCCGCACCCTCCCTATCTCTCTCTCTCGGTAGCTTTCCTCTCTCGACTTCTTTTTTTATGTTTCTTATTCCAACCGAACTTTGGTGAGTCTCTAGCATCGCACAACCTTAATTTTTGAAGGATTTAGATATAAGATCTGGTGCAGTTTAAATATGTGTTTTAGACAATATTGATTTTGAAGAAGACGAACTACCACCTCCTTCACCTGTTCGATCTAACCGTGCACGTACCACAAGGACTACACGTGAGTATTCTTTCAGATTAGTATTAGTGTTAATTTGGTGGCATAGTGTTAGATTTTGATGTAGAATTTTATATCATAGGTTCCGATTCGGCTAGATCCAAACGTGAGAGACGTTCTTCCCGACGTTAGAGCTATTGCTGCTTGAGGTGTGTTTTTTTACCGTGCTATATAATTGGTTTACTGTGTGATGTTGTTTTAAAATTTATGAGTATTTTACATGAGATGTGTTGTTGCATAAAGAATTTTCTATGCATTCATACTTGAGATAGAGATTTATTTTAAATAATGGTTTTGTGGACTATGAACTCAGATTACTGTACATAATTGTGTAGAGATTAAAGAATTTTGATTTTATATCGTTGTGTGCATGGGTTGGGATTGTACGGTGGAAGATTAAGGTGACGACGACTTGCCGATTGGTGGATGTAGTGAGGAGTTCTGGGGGACTTTCCTCTTAGAGATGGTTCGCCCAGCAAAGAAAGAGCTCATAATGTGAAGAGTTGGCCCAGAAAATAAAGAATTCCTAATGAGAAGAGTTCATCCCCAGGAAAGAAAGAACTTCTAGTAAGAGGAGTTCGCTCAGCGAAGATAGAATACTCATGAGAAGAGTTCGTGCCGAGGTTCTAAATGAAAAGATCCTATTCTTTTGAAGAATGAGGAAGTCCACAGTAAGAAGAGCTTTCTTATTTGACATCTTTACAAAGAGGCATATTACCAAAACAGAAGATTGAAGCATTTTATAATCAAAAGAACAACTTCAAGTTTTGATGGCCAGACGGTTCAGAAAAAAAATTGTGTCTTTTCAGCCTTTGCCCTATTCTTGTTCCACAACAATGAGCAAAGTGGGGTGGCTATAATTCTCGTATTTTATCTGGGTACCTATGTATATGTATATATCTCTAAAAATAATATAAAATAATAATTATTATTAGAAATCTAAATATAAGTATTCATAATGTCCATAATACAATTTAAAATTCCCATTAAACATTACATAAGTCCACAATAATGTACAAAAGAACCAAAAGCCCAAAATACAAGTGTTAGGCCCAAATATAGATCATTCTCGCCCATTTATAAGTCAAACAAACACAAAAGGTCCATTTGTGTTTTCTGAACCCGCCAAAAAGGCTAGGTGGCAGCCCCTTATTGGTCCGTGCACCGGCCTAGATTTAGAGTCTCGTTGATGTCAGCACCCACACCAATTATAAGTAGCCTAGAAGACAAAGAAAACCCACTCATGAGCCAATTAATAGATCAATTAAGATCAAATAATTAGGAAAGAGTGAGGAGAAGCCCGAGAGTCTTACCTGCAATTGAAGAGACACCAGAGAAGGTGAGAAGTCGCCGAAAACTATTCACCGAGGTGTTGCTGGAACTTGCTAAGCATGTCAGAAGGTACATTTCTTTCTCATCTTCATTTACCTGTAATAAAAAACATAAAACCAGATCTAGGATCCTAAAAAATCTAAAAAATAGTAGTAAGTCCTAGATCTAAAAAATTAGATTTGAAATTAGTGGCTTATTTGAGGTTTTCGAATGAGAATTTGGAGGTTAGTATGCTCAAATGCTCCGGTAGAGTTGAAAAGGGTAGATTAGGGTTTGGTTTCTAGTATTTTAGGCATAGGATCGGGTGGAGATGGGTGGATTTTGTCAAATCTAGGCTTAAATTAGGGTTTTGGATTAAAAATCAGAATTTTTTTGGGTTTTTTAGGTCTTTGGCACGGTAGCAAGAAATCGCCTGGCTATGGCGGACGGTGGCCGGAACTGAACCAGGCGGTGATCGGAGAAAGAAAGTGACCAGAGAAGACGGCCGGGAACGACAGCTAGTGGCCGGCGTCGCCTCTGGCGGTCGACGAACAGATCGGAGCATCTGATGAGTGGTGGCGGAAGATGAAAGGTGGTGTTGAAGATGAACAAGAGATGAGTTTGAAAGGTTTTTGGTATTTCGATCTTGAAAAACAAGTGAGCGAGGATGTTTTAATGTTTTTGTGGATTGAAATGAAGAAAGTTGATGAACTGGTGATGAACGCTGAGAAAAATGGTAGGTTTGATCGAATTGGGTTCATTTTTTGGGGTTTGGGATGTTTAGGTTTAGAGAATTTCGAGAGAGAGAGAGAGTAATAGGTAGAGAGAGAGGCGATTTAAAAAAATAAGTGAAAAGAAGATATTGAAATCTGAAAAAAGGGTTTTATATGGGTGCTTAAACGCACTATTTTGGGCACGGGCGGGCCTTAGGATCCGCGCATTTTCAATCGGGTTGAACCTAGGATTCGTGCCCTTCTTTGTTTTCCTTTATGGTTTGGGCGACCAGTTTGTGTTTGTTTCAATTTAGTCACTAAAGGCTTGCATATTTTAAAATTGGACATATAGTATACTTATTTACGTGATTAATTCACTTAGTGTAAATAATTAGAGCCTTTAAACTTAGGTTATTTAATTAAATTAAATAATTAAAATATGAAGATAATTGTAGAAAATAAATGAATATTAAATGGAAAGTTTAATGTTCCAAGTTCATTAGTTTCTCATAGTAATGAGATGTTAATCAAGGGGTCATTTTAGCTTAATATTTAATATTTCATTTGAACTTAGAACATTGAAATCACACACAGTTAATATAATGGGTAATCTTCACCCGTGGTTCATTTTGTTTTGAGTTTATTCTATTTTGGTCACCCGAATTCAAAAAAGATCATTATTTCCACTTACGTTTTGAATCGTGTTTGTTTTGGTCCTTGGTCGTTAGTCTCCGTTACTTAAAAAAATTAATGTCTATTTAACCCCCAAACTTTCAAAACTTTATTTTTCACCGTCTTCCTTCTAATACTCAACAAAGTTGATCTGCTCGAGGAGAAGATCGAGCAGGTTTCTCGCACTCGATGTGAATGGTTCCATGACTTCAATCCAGTAATCAGCCATAATCACTACAATTTCAATAATAATAGAAATAATCACACATCACTATCACAGAGTACCTTCCAATACATTTTTCCATTCAAACTGTAAAATTGATGAAACCCCACTTGAACATATATTTAAAGAAAAACAAATTATTTGTTCTTCAGAAAGAAGTGTCCTCGACTGGTTTTCCTTTTATTTACTAAATTCCCTATATTTACGTACAACTTGAAAATCATATAAAGACCATTGCACTTTCCTTTCATTTTCTGTTTTTATATTTTATTTTTTTCTATTTTTGTGGGGTTAAGATATATATGAAACAATTTCTTTTTGCTTTTTGAGGAATGGGTCATAATAGGTTATTTTAAATAAAGTAATGTTTATTTCGGTTGAGGGTTTTACAGGGTAGTACATTATAAATTATGATGTATGGATATGAGATTTCAGTGTGCTAAGGCTATTTTTAAGGTATGAAGAAACTTTGATTGAAGACTTTGGATAAAGATGTATTGAATTTTGAAGTGCTGAATTTAAGTAGATAATTTCCGTTATGGTTATGAAAATTGGATTTTGGTAGTTAACTAGTTGGATTAGTTAGTAAAAAAGAAGTGAAGTATTTTTGGTTATTTAACGAAGATTTAATGCCTTCTTCGAATTGAAATTTTTTAATCGAAAGTTGCAAATAGAGCTAAAGTAATATGCAGTTGCATTGTTGTTGTAGTGTCAAATTTGTTCTAAAATTCGATAAGATCGGTGTTGTTGCAGGCATGTAGGGGTCTGATTGTGAGATAAACTGTTTAGATTGTATGCAATGTGCTATTAGCTTTTTGCTGTGTGGTGTAACTATTTCTTTAGAGGTCGATGCTAGGAAGGATTGGAAGTAGAATGATTTTCAAGTTTGATTAGGAATAAGACAATAAGCACTTGCTTTTAGTTGGATTTTTATTTAGAGAACTGTTTTGAAGCTGTTTTTTTCCTGCATAGAGATGAACTAAATATAGACGGAACAACTTTGCTGGAGAATAAGCACTTGCTTTTAGTTGGATTTATATTGGGGAAGATGGTGAAAAAAATAAAGTTTCGAAAGTTTGGGGGTTAAATTAAAATTTAATTTTTCAAGTAACAAAGACTAACGATCAATGGACCAAAAGAAACGCGATTCAAAATGTAAGTGGCAAGAATGACCTTTTTGAATTCGGGTGACCAAAATAGAACAAACCTCAAACAAAAGGGACTATGGGTGAAGGTTACCCTAATCTAATTAAAATGAAAATAGGATAGGATTTAAATAGTTAATGTGACTAAATGATTAGGAATATTATTAATTTGGGGCCTAGTATGGATAGTGCACAATTGTTTGAGTGATATCAAATAAACCCAAAACTTGATAATATTCATAGTTTTCTTAATTAATTTAATCAATTGGAGCCCTAATTAGGTTTGAACTTAAAATTGACAAGAAAATAAATGGACACGCATTAAAATCTTTTGTGTTGAGATACATTTTGAATATGAATTGAAGTATCCTAAAGTTATTGGATGTTTCAAAACTTATATTCGCTTTAAATGTATTTTCTTGCAAAAGGATATCTCTATTCGGAATAAAATTCAATTAACAATTAAGGATTTAATTAAATTAAAATAATTGTTCGAAATGCCAAAATGTCATGTGAATTTAATAAGGCACCGATAACGAGTGTTTGTGGGGGTGCTAATCCTTCCCCACATGTAACCGACTCTCAAACCCAAAATTTTGATAAAAATAATCTTTGGTTTGTTTTTATGGTGTCTGGTCTACCAGTGATCGGTGGCGACTCTAAATTTATTTTTAAGAATAAATAAAAGGAAACTTGACTTAAAGTTAAAACCGTAATTTTCAGAATTAAATGAATTAAAACAGATAAAACCCTATTTTAAAAAAGAATTAATCATCGGGATATTTTTACACTCGGTTTTAAAAATGGTCGTTACATCTTGGCGACTCCGCTAGGGACAAAATTGAGAGTCAAACCTAATTAATTGATTTCACGTGGCATTTTGAGCAATATTTGAATTTAATTCTTTGTAAGAATTGTTGGATGAATTTTCAGGAAAATGGAGGTAGCTTTTTTGTATGATATATTTCTCATTCATGCATAAACCCTCGACCCGGGTTTTTCACCCTTAACTGGGACAAAGATATTATCTGACGTTATGCTCTCCATCTCCGATTTTGGTTTTTTATCTTCTTCTGGTATACTAACCTTATGCATCGTGAGGCCCACGCCTTTGTTATAATGGACCTATACTACCAAATCGATGTCTTGCTATCACAGTAGACGGTAACGACAGTTCGAGAACCCAAAGTCTAGAACAAAGCCTACATTCTGTTTTTAGAAACCTACCACGCTAGAGCCAGGCAGGGACCTAGGATAGGTGCCGCCAATTTAAGTACTTTTATCTGGTTATTTTATTTGCTAAATATATCATGTTTTCTTGTGTTTGAATTTTGTTTATTTGCTTTTCATATTAATTCACAATACCGACACAAGTTTCATTTTTGTTTTGTTTGTTTCGTTTTACTTTGTTGTTTTAAATGAACCATGACATATTGCGTTTGTTTTGGCATCGGTTCAGGAGTCAGTTGATTTGGAAGTGTTCAAAATGTCTAGAGGGTTTAAAATAGGAGAAGACAATACAACAATTCTAACTTGGTCAAAGCAGATTCAACATGAGAAAGGAGACAACCTTAATAGGGATAACGTGTCATGGATGAAGAGTCAAGTCAAGTTAAATACTAATCAGAATGTTTGTTTGCCAGAAGTCAAATCAATATGGGATCAGTCAGAAAATGACATGAAATAGTTATTTAGAAAAGAATTTGGAGATATAGCTTTACTATTGAGTGTAAAAATAGATCCGGAATTGCTTAGGGCAATGGCACAATTTTGGAATCTTGCATATAATTGTTTCACCTTTGGCCTAGTAGATATGACACCCACACTAGAGGAGTACGAGGCACTGATTAATTTTCCTAGAATTCAAAGTGATAAAAAGCGTATTAATTGGAGAGTTCTTAAGGTGTCAATATTGGCAAGCAATGATGAACCAGCTAGGATGAGAAGCTTGTACGCCTTATGCATATATGGGTTAGTTTTGTTTCCATGGACTCCAGAGCACATAGATCCGTCAGCGGTGGGGTATTGTAAGTGATTGGAAAAGGGAGTAAATCTAGTGTATGCCATCTTAACTGAAACTTATAGATCACTGACCGCGTGCAAGAAATTGGGGAAGGGAGATTTTAGGGATGTGCCCAGCCGCTTGAGATTTGGTTCAGAGATCATAGGTGGGACACTCCTTATAGAGGTACCAGGTATTTTGAAACATACTCACCAATAGAAGAACATTTAACCAGTTGTCCGTTGGAGAAAATGAATGAGAGACAATGGGAAGAATATTTCAAGAATATGAAGGATGTCGATGTTGCGTCGAGGCCCCTGGTTGAACAAGGGGACAACCTTTTTATATGGATGTAGAGATGGAGATTGGGTCTCGTTACCTGGAATTTAGGGAGGAACAACCTCTTGCCCTCTGTTGGTGTCTAGACAGTTTGGTTCAAGGCAATTTGTACCAGCCACTGCAGGTATGGTGAAATTTGAATATGCACACAAGATGAATGATTATAAAGGGTTAATTATAATATGTTTCATGAAAATCAGGTGAATGCTAGATCATATGCTCATCATGTTAGACAAGCACCTTCTGTACTGGAAAAACTTAGGCATGATCGAGAGTTAGACTTAAAAAAGTATGAGAAAGGAATCAATGACCTTACTGAAGAACTAACCATGGAAAAGTTGCAAGTAAATATGCATGAAGGAAATGAAAAAGGGTTAATAGAGCAAAACAAGAAGTTCAGTCAGGATTTGAAGGAGCCGCAAGAAATTTATGACAGTTACAAGGCAAAGCAAAAAGGAGGGACAAGTAAGGTGGGAAAAAACTTGACAGCGAAATTGGACGCCAAGACAAAAGAAAGGGATGATTTCAAAAAGATGTACGAGAGGAAGTCCTGGGGAGAAAGGAATCAAGAAGCAAGGCAAAGAAGAAACTAGAAGAAGAACAAGCCAGAAACTTTGACTTAACAAATAAAGTGTCATAGTTAGAGCAATTGATCATGAAATACCATAATGAAGACAAGGTCCAAATGGAACAAGAGAAGGAACGGATTCAGAAAAAGATATTAGAGTTGGAAAGTGTGATGCAATATTTGAAGAAGAAGCTCGCGAGATATGAAGGAATGCTATGACAAGAAAGCGGAGCATGGAAGGATAAGTATGAAGCAGCACAATGCACCGTCCAAAACCAGAATGACGAATTGGTAAACTTCAAGAAACAAGTCAAGATCGTTGCTTCATATGTGCAAATATTGTCAAGGTAAGCCACGAGCCTGTTGGAATGATCGGACATCGAGCTAGAGCATGAAGAAGTCATTACTTGTCTGCTACATGAATTAGTCAATCTAGGAGTGCTTTCTATAGAAGAATTTGTCTTTCCCTTGTATTTGGACCTTTTGGAAAATGAATGTTTCCAAAAGACTAGTTCTTGAATTCATGCATTCATACATTTATACATGCATACATTAAATTTTATTCTGTAAAAGTAAGTGGTTTAATACGAAAAGGTTTTATGACAGTTTGTTTGTAAGCCGCAATCATTCTGTATTCATACAGTACCCTCTTACGCTTTAAAGCCATGGCCGTTGAGGATCAAATTGCAAGTTTGGAGAATGATCGAGTGGAAACGCAAAACTGCTTTGTTATAATGGAGCAATCTATCAAGGATTATTTTACTCAGACTCAAAGAGAGATTATCAATCAGCTAAGTGTTCTGTTGGGACCAAAAGAGTCTAGAAAGGCTAAAGTACCTGAGGGTACTTCCAACGAAATGAATGATCAGGTAGAAACCACATCTCACATTAGAGTGCATCTTGAAGGACTTCCTCCTACAAAGAAGGTCCACATCAATCTACCAGGAGCAACGCCTAGCCATCCAGTGCATGTTGGAGTGGATTTTGGAAGTGGTGAAGAGGTTCTTGATCTGAGTACTCTGAATGAGATAGAAAAAATTCGCGCCGAGATCGAATAGAAATACCAGGTACGATGTAAGGCTTTAGAGGACAATTTGTTGAAATACAAAAGTGAATGAGACATGACCTGGTGCAATTGAAATGAGCTTAGTGGCCGATCTGATTCTTCCTTAGAAGTTTAAAGTCATGGATTTCGAGAAGTACGATGAGACTACCTGCACGGGAGCCCACCTCACAATGTACTGTCGAAAGATGGTTGCTCACCTGAAAGACAAAATGCTATTGATACACTATTTTTAGGACAGTTCAATTGGTTCAACGGCACGATGGTACACCCAACTAAGCCCTATGAACATTCGATCATTGAAGGATCTCTTTGAAGCTTTCGTAAAACATTACAAGCACGTGACGGAAATGATTCCTAGTCGCGTCATGTTGCAAGGCATGGAATAGAGAAGTGATGAGACACTCTGACAATATGCTCAGAGATTGAAGGATTTGTTAAAGTATGCCTAAAGACCAATCATAGGATGATTGTAAATGACATTTGATTTACCTTGTTTATTCATAAAGAGGCATTGCCATTATTTTTTCAGTTACAATTCTGCGTGCATAAATAAACCGAATTATAATAAAGTCCTTAGAATAATATGGTTATTCTAAAATGTCCTTAGTCGAGTATTATTCTGGGCATGTAAAATAATAATGTATATAGACTAATATGTACTTGATTGATGACAAAGTGTTGTCATTAACATGAAGATGTCAAAATCAATACATAAGTATGTGTTAGAGAACGACATACTAGACTGACTCGTTATGAGTATGTTTCTTGGATTATTATGTGACAGTCACAACATTGCTCATAGTGATAACTACATGTATGATCCTCAGACTTCAGATCATCATTATTTCAACATCGCGAGTGACATATTTTGATACGGTCAAACGTGTGTCGTAACTAACTACACTATAAAGACTGATATTGGATATGTCACAATCTATGTAGTGAAATATGGTTGATCAAGATAGAATTTGTCCCTCCTACGTAATAGGAGTAATATCGTAGGCCACTTGATTGAGTGAGACTAGAAATGCATGGTCATGCTCGAATAAGTTGATATGATATATCTGTAGAGCGTTTGGGTGTTCTCCATTTATGAGCACAAGTGCACACTCTTGTCAAGTTATAGTATAAAAGATATCGTCTCCCACAGGGATTGAAATAGCTCATATGAATGGTTTCCTGCACAAATATTTAGTAAATGTGCCATTAAATCTGAAGATGTGGAAATATAAAAACACAAGTAAAGATAAAGATAGTGAAGAGAAGAATAATAGAGAGAGATTGAGCGATAAGCTGGGTAAGACAAGTGCAGCTTAGTAGCTTGTGGACTACATTGTAGAGCTTGAGTATGTTTTGTGCTGCCACAAATTGCTGCCTTGGCGGGTACGTCGGGCGGCAAACTACGACCCTGTCACGCAATCGCAGCAGGTCACTGCCATTGCATGGGTGTGTATTGTCTCGGCAGATGGAACAAAAAGAAGTCATGGCGGCAAGTTTGGCAGACATTCCAAGTTCGGCAGGATAGTCGACTGTGATCCCTCATATTTCTAGGTTAGGATGCTCAAGATTGCTTAACTTGTGGACTAGTGTGAAACCAAATTAGAAAACTTAGTTGGTAATCCCTTTTAGCCGTTGAAACTTGTGGAATAGTGTGGAACCAAGTTAGTCATGCCTTTGTGAGTTGTGACCGTGCTTAACCCTTTCGTGAGCCTTGCACTTTCGTGCCCGACAAATGGATTTTATTTTCAACTGACTGGTGTAGACTAATTGAATGAACAAGAAGCATAAATTAAGCAAACTCAGAACTTTATTGAAAACAACTCAAAACTATACAACCATTTCCACAAATTACTTTACATACACGTGTCTAAACCCTAAAAGAGTTGGGCCACGACCCCCAACACTCCAACTAATCTAGCTATCCCCCCATCTATACTATCTTCGATATATCTCGTTGATCTCTCACGATATGCCCCTATATCGTTACATACATTGGGTATATATAGGGCTCATGACCTAAGTTGAGTCCTGTAACCCTCTCGCCCCGGTCTGGTCGGCTGACCGGTTCGAGTAGGCTACACGGGGAAAACCGATGTGAAACCCGTTAAGGTCCCACCTCGGTTAGCAACCCTAGAACATTCCTTTTAACTTTATCTTGTCTATAGGCAATATTAAGTCCTATGTGAAACACGACAGCGGAAACACAAACAATATAACAACGACCATCCGAAACAACACTTTAAAACAACCCATTTATCCTTTTTAAGCAGGCCGTATCGGAGCGCCCTTAGGGTGTTTCGAAATGCCATGACTAGGTCAACTGGCCAAAGTCAACATGATGAGTCCGTTTCGAAACAGGGGTGACCCGTATCAAAACGAGGTCAACGGTCAGCTTCTCGTGGTCAACGATACGAAGACCGTTCCGAAACGCTAAGGCTGGTTTCGATACATCAATTTATCGTCAAATTCTCAGATTTCCAGTGGCAAAATCGTATCGAAACGTTCCTTAGGCGTATCAAAATGCCTGGCCAAAAACAAAGGGGTCGTATCGGAACGGGGTCGACCGTTTCGAAACGCCCTCTGTCTGCAGATTGGTTTTAGCTGGTTTTAAGGTACAAGGATGCCCAAAACCCCACTAAAGCCTCTCACAACACACAAGCACAAACCTAAGGCAAGACCACACTTCTACAAACATGTTTAACACACATCAAGCATATAAGAACCAAACATTAAAGGAACCAACATCAACAACATGTTAATCATACATAGCATTGAAGGTTCATGCTTCACAAGGAAAACACTTGAGCATTAAAGATAGGCATCCAACACAAGGTCATACGTTCACCACAAGGGAGCATATATAGCTTTTAAGGTTACATGCCTTAGCCAACAAAACATATAAGCATTCAAGACATGCAACAAAAACGAGGTTTGAAAATCAAACAAGGCATCCAAAAGCCAAACCAACATTAACATACAACAAAGCATTCACATCAACAACACATATCCCATTGCTTGACTATTACAATCTACAATTTAAAGATCATACTTGAGCTAACCAAAAGCAACCCTTGGAGACCTTTCCTTGCCCTTGCCACCCACAAGCTACTAATCTGCATTGTCGAACAAAAAGGAGCGTAAGCATAAAATCTTAGTGAGGGTAGATAATAAAACAAACCTCGACAATGCAGGGTCCAAGCACGAGTATACAACCAAGGTAGAATGCATGAGTTCTTACCTTCGAACCGCAAGAGCCAAAAATGTGAATGATGCATGATCATAGTATCAATGTCATGTCATGCTCATCGAGTCCATAACCACACATATAGTAACACATATAACCACATATGAGCAACATAATCCCCAATCCGTATTGGCACCTAGCTATGACTCGAATACGCGGATAACCGTTGGAACTCACATCCAACAACACAACCATTACATGACGGTGGGATTACACTCATCACCGTTCATGCGGAGGGGATTCCACTCATCCTCACGCCTCATTTCACGCGGAGGGGATTCCACTCATCCTCACGCCCTTCGATGGGATTCCACTCATCACCGACTAATATATATATAAGAAGATTTTCGGGCGAACCCGTACTCCATCTTGATGACTACCAATAATCAAGACCACGCGCGCATTTGACTCACGTGTGCAAACTAAACATTCTAATGATCGATCATTTGTACCCAAGCATACTAGTTCCAATACTAGTATATGATCTATATTTTCAAAATCAGACCCCTTTTCTATATTTTCAGAGAAAGAGAATTAGTATATGATCTATTCGAAGCTGCCACCGGTATGAGAATGATGCATAATTATTTTCGTATCGGAGGAGTGGCGGCCGATCTACCTTATGGCTGGATAGATAAATGTTTGGATTTCTGCGATTATTTTTTAACAGGAATTGTTGAATATCAAAAACTTATTACGCGAAATCCTATTTTTTAGAACGAGTTGAAGGGATAGGCGTTATTGGTGGAGAAGAAGCAATAAATTGGGGTTTATCCGGCCCAATGCTACGAGCATCGGGAATCAAATGGGATCTTCGGAAAGTTGATCATTATGAGTGTTACGACGAATTTGATTGGGAAATCCAGTGGCAAAAAGAAGGAGATTCATTAGCTCGTTATTTAGTCCGAATCAGTGAAATGACGGAATCCATAAAAATAATTCAACAGGCCCTGGAAGGAATTCTGAGGGGTCCCTATGAGAATTTAGAAATCCGATGCTTTGATCGAGAAAGGGATCCAGAATGGAATGATTTTGAATATCGATTCATTAGTAAAAAACCTTCTCCCACATTTGAATTACCGAGACAAGAACTTTATGCGAGAATGGAAGCTCCAAAGGGAGAATTAGGAATTTTTCTGATAGGGGATCAAAGCGGTTTTCCTTGGAGATGGAAAATTCTCCCGCCGGGTTTTATCAATTTGCAAATTCTTCCTCAGTTAGTTAAAAGAATGAAATTGGCTGATATTATGACGATACTAGGTAGCATAGATATCATTATGGGAGAAGTGGATCGTTGAAATGATAATTTATACGACAGAAGTACAAGATATCAATTCCTTTTACAGATTGGAATCTTTAAAAGAGGTCTATGGGATCATATGGATGTTGGTCCCTATTTTGACTCTTGTATTGGGAATCACAATAGGTGTACTAGTAATTGTATGGTTAGAAAGAGAAATATCTGCAGGAATACAACAACGTATTGGGCCTGAATACGCCGGTCCTTTGGGAATTCTTCAAGCTCTAGCAGATGGAACAAAACTGCTTTTCAAAGAGAATATTCTTCCATCTAGAGGAAATACTCGTTTATTTAGTATTGGACCGTCTATAGCAGTCATATCAATTTTACTAAATTTTGCAGTAATTCCTTTTAGCTCTCGCCTTATTTTAGCCGATCTCAATATCGATAATTTTTTATGGATTGCCCTTTCAAGTATTGCTCCTGTTGGACTTCTTATGTCAGGATACGGATCAAATAATAAATATTCCTTTTTAGGTGGTCTGCGAGCTGCTGCTCAATCGATTAGTTATGAAATACCATTAACTCTATGTGTTTTATCAATATCTCTACGTGCGATTCGTTGAAATAGAAACTTTTATTTTCCCTATTCCTTTCGTTCTAGAAAATAAGTTGAATGGATTGAATAGATATCTTTGTTTTTTATTATCCTTCAGTTCAGGTTGATAAACTAAATTAGATAGTTATATATGAGTGAAAGAAAGCAGTTTATAAATTCGCAGTAAATTAAAAAAAATAATTGAATCTCATTTACTATGTACAAGAGTTAAGTGGAAGAAAACGTAAGCGAAAGTAGTCTTTACCCCAAGTCGGGTTGATTAGTCAATCTAGCTTGAAGCGGGCTCAAATTTCATTAATCTTTCACAATATCATTTCATAACACTTCCGTGCTTAGCACGTACTCACCATGACTTACCGTCATGCACAAACCACATTTTCATGCCTAGCATGTACTCACCATGATCCTCGGATCATGCAACCACCTCATATCATCATTTCACATGTCAACACCACATGTATATCATTAACACAAATATCACATCATATTTCACACATATGTATATCCATATCATATTTATCATCAACATGCTTATAACAATGCATAGACCCATGCCTCAACATACATGTATAACAACGTGTACATAACACCACAATCACAACTAATCAAGAGGCATAAGCAACCATTAAAGAGTGTAACCAAAGTCTCTAATTTAAGCTTGGGATTAGGCTACCACTCTAATCCCAACTCTAGGTGGGTCTTCCAATCCCAACCTAGTCCACATGCTTGAACCAATTGCTCAAAACCATTTAAAACATTTTAACCACTCACCTCCACCTCCAAGCTCAATTACCAAGCAACCAAGGTCTTCAAATTTCCGGATTTGTTGCCGAGGCTTCACCAACACATAATCTCGCTTCTAATCACCTCAACATAATTGAAACAACCTCAAACCAATTCACCAATTAATGTATCAAACCCGAAACATCATTCAAGCAATACACACAAGATTTCAAGCCAAGAACAACCCCAAAATCACAAAACCCGAGCAGCCCTTATACCCATCCCAAAACTTGTGAATTCAACACATTTAACACTTCCAAATGCTTCCAAAACAGCCCCCAACTATTACCCTAACATCAACCCTCAATTTCCAACACAAACCACACCCAAAACTCAACTAAAAACCCTCCTAAAACCCCCACCAAAACCCAATTTCGTGAATTCTTATAAAACACCTTAAAAATTATATATGTTGGTTCATTTGGTTCATAAACACCATATCTAACAATATTAAATCAAAATTTTAAGTTAAAAGCAATAAAGATATCATTTTTATTCAAATCTTCAAAAAAACCCAAATTCTAAAACATTGATGAAAATGAAATATATTTGTACTTTCAAGTAGAGGAATATGAGAGCAAGGTGGGGATGTGTTTACCTTTCAAAAATCACCAACAAAGGTCAAGGAGATGATGAAATAAAGATTTGGAGAAGAAGAGCATTTATAACGTGGAAGAAGAAATGAAGAAGATGAAGACGAGATAAAAGTTATCTTCTAAAATAAAAGAGGGTTTTTATTTAAAAGTTCACATATTTACCAAAACGCCATTAATGAGATGACCACTCTTATCTATTCTAAAATCCATGGGATTTGATTCCCAAAACAATTTAAATCCAACATAATTGTTTGCTTCGAATATATGAAGCCCAAAATAATTATTTATTGTTTTAATTATAAAACCAGAACCCGAACCATTGTTTAAATATTATTTTCTCCTGGCCCCCAAACCCGGGTGTTACAACTCTCCCCCACTTAAGGAATTTCGTCCCCGAAATTCATCGAACCGAAAAAGCTACGAAATCTACTCCTCCACACTTTCCTTCTCACCACAACACACTGACCAACTTGGTAGACTTACCACACAACAATAGCTATCTAATGTTAAGGTCTCAACTGGTTCCTTCAAGGCATGTCAATTTTAAACTTAATTCAATCTCTTCGCAAACATAGCATGGGATAAATCTGACTCACACTTCCGAATCACAGATACACGGAACGCATCAAAAATCCTTTTCTAACTCTGGTGGTAACCGCAACAAATAAATAACAGAACTAGTCCGATTCACAAACTCATACAGCACTGTTTTAAAACTTGACCGATAACTTCCTCTGACCAATCATCTGACTTCAATAGGTAACCAAACACTATGTAGACGTCCTCAAAAATCTAGTTGAATTTTTGAATCTATATTACCCACTTTCATTAAGAATCTTCCACGGATGTAACAAACTAGAAGAAAATTGATGCTCGGTCTTGACACGCTGGCAAATTACACACTTACTCTCATACTGAACAACCTCATTCATCAACTCAATCCAGAAGTACTCATCTTCAACCCACAATGCGTCTTCATACCCCTCAAATGCAATACAAATAAATTGTCGTGTGCTTCGGCCAAAATAACACATCTCAAAACACTATGTCATTCGGCACAACTATTCTGTCTCTAAAAATACAAACTCTATCATCTCTAAAATTGTATTCTGAAGGTCTTCCTTCTGCCACGTATTGCACGTGAGGTGCCAAGAACCTGTCTTGCAACTGTTTCTCTTCAAGTATCTGACTCAATGTAGGCTTAACATGAAACTAGGCCACAAAACTACTATCATTCGGTAAACTGAATCTGGCAAACACAGCTCGCAACTCTACTACTAATCTAACAACAGATATAACTCTGAACATCGGTTACTACGTTGACTCTCTTCGGATGGTACTCAATCTTGGGATTACGGTCTTCAAGCAGTTCTAGCAACTCATGTTGTTCAAGTTTCAACCCTTCCTAAGTCGTCTATTTTTTTTCAAGTTCTGATGATATGTATATACTGTGCATTTCTTACTATACAAGCTTTGCCTCTAAGTCTTCGAAGCAAATACAATGTAATTAACTCTAAGTCTAGTGTCGGATAACTCTTCTCTCGGTCTTTCAACCATCTCGATGAATAAGCCACAATCTTCTGTCTTGCATAAATACACAACCTAACCCTACATGTAATGCATCACTATGGTTCACAAATTCTTTCTCTGACATTGGCTGGATCAAGGTCGAAGCTTTCATCAAAGTTTCTTTAGGTTTCTCAAGGGCTCATTGTCTCGCATCTGACCACACAACTAAACATTCTTCTGTAGCAACTTGTCAAAGGAGCAGATATCTTCGAAAGATCATCTACAAACCTCCGATAGTAACAATACTAGACGCAGGAACTATAGATACATGTCACTGTCATTGGTTTCTTCCAGCTCACATCTTCTTCTACCTACTTAGGATTTATTCTAATACACTCGGCTATGCTACATGTCCAAGGAGAACATCTTCCTTGACTCGGAGTTCACGTTGCACAACTTGGAATACAACTGATTCTCTAATAGGATCTACAACACTAACTCTAAAGCTTGTCATGGCCTTCTTCGGTACCTGAATATACCCATGTATCCTCTATGAGAATTACTACAAACTGATCAAGGAACTCAGGAAATATTTTGCTCAACATCTCTATAAAAGTGACTAACACACTAGTCAATCAAAGCGGCATAACTCCGAACTCAAAGTGATCACATCTTACCCCGAAAGCTGTCTTCGGTACTTCAAATTCTCTCACTTTCAACTAGTAGTAATCGGATCTCGAATTAATCTTGAAAAGACTGGAGCGCACCCCAACTGATCAACAAATCACTGACATTCAAAAATGGATACTACTTATTCACTGTCACTTGTTTCAACTGTCTGAAATCTAAACACATTCTCGTATTGTCTTCTCTCTTCTTCACAAATTGCACTGCCATACTCTAAGATGATGTATTAGGCCTAATGAATCTAAGGTCTAACAAATCTCGAAGTTAATTCTTCAACACTCTCAATTCTTTCAGGAACCATAAGATACAAAGCAATCAAAACATGAGCAAACTTAGAGACGGTATCAATAACAAACTCTTCTTCCCTTTCAAGAGACAAACCGAGCAATTCTTCCAAACACTTTTAGGAAAACACAAACTATTCTAACATTCTGCGGTCTAATCTTCATCCAAAAATCAAATCTATCACATTTGCTAGGTAAGCCTGTCAACCAAACTCAAACAATCTTTGACCTCTAAAGCTGGATCAACACTCGATAAGAAGTTCACATCCTCACCTACCACTACAGTCTCACAGAAATCTGCAACTTCAAGGCAACTCTCTCTCTATCTCAAGGTATACTCTAGCTCTGTGTGCTACAAGCCAAACCATGCCAAAAGTTACATCGAAATCGTAAAAAGATAATTACTTCACATCTACTAGAAATTCGTAACCCTGAACCATCAACAAACATCTTCCGTACATCTTTCTAACCACCACTATCTTACCAAAAGGACTAGTCACAAGTGTCCCTACGTCTAACATCTCAACAGAGATAATCTTCAGTCCTCTTGTTTTTCAAGCTGGTTCTTCAACAAAATCTGACTCCTCTAAATTGTTCTTAGAGCATCTCAAAACTTCAAAATTCAATTCTGATCACACACAAACAATCATGCTGGACTTGTTCTATAACATCGGTCCTGACAGCTCAAAACATCCCACTACCAATCAGTCTGAAGTTAAAGCTCAAGACTTCCTTCTCGGCTCAACTATGTCGGAAGTGACTTCATCTCTCCTTCTTGCTGGAAGACAACTCAGATGCACACTGGCCCAATCACACAAATTGATTCCCACTCACGGATATTGACCGGCTGTCTTGTATTAAAATCATAGGTCGAACCCCAACGATCACCATCTAACATTTTTGAGTTTCGGATTACTCACACGAGACCCTTACCCTGATCTCGCCAACAGAACTAAGGTACTCGCACCTACCTCTAACACTTTACCGAGCATATTCAAACCTTGCATGCTTGCTATCAACATACGGAAGCACAGACTCAGAATCAACCAGAAGGGGACAAACTCATAACTGTACCAAGGGCTTATCTACTATAACATCAATCCACTTTGAACCTCACTCAAAGGTCTTCACTTCTTTTTACCAACTAATACCAGAAACGATCACATCGTCCCTCACCAACGAGAATCAACCCACATACATTCTGACTCAAACAAACCAAGGGTACCTCAGCCTCTGGTACAACCATACTCCCCTAACTACAACAAAGAACTTCCTCAACATCATCCATATTTTCAGAAACCACAACTTCTACTTACCGGTTCACGATCCACACGCTGACCTCAAACTTACTAAAAATAATAAATCAACAACAACAACAACACATTAACATACAACTAGGTTAGCAAAGGAAAAGGTCCAAGTGGCTCAAGTATGATTCCCTCACTTAAAATCTCTTTTTTTGATGTAATAGAAGCAATGTGACTCTACTCAATATGCTTCAAGCAACATATATTCCCAATCAAACAATCACACATCACAGCATACTCGAATAACAAGCAACATGCTTACATGGCAAGAAAACACCGTGCAATTCAACATAAGAACTTAACTTACCTCACTTACCTGCCCAAGGTCTCGGAAACCTTAGGCTCTGATACCAACAAATGTAACCCCCTCGCCCCGGTCTGGTCGGCTGACCGGTTCGAGTAGGCTACACGGGGAAAACCGATGTGAAACCCGTTAAGGTCCCACCTCGGTTAGCAACCCTATAAAATTCCTTTTAACTTTATCTTGTCTATAGGAAATATTAAGTCCTATGTGAAACACGACAGCGAAAACACAAACAATATAACAACGACCATCCGAAACAACACTTTAAAACATCCCATTTATCCTTTTTAAGCAGGCCGTATCGGAACGCCCTTAGGGTATTTCGAAACGCCATGACTAGGTCAACTGGCCAAAGTCAACATGATGAGTCCGTTTTGAAACAGGGGTGACCTGTATCGAAACGAGGTCAACGGTCAACTTCTCGTGGTCAACGATACGAAGATCGTTCTGAAACACTAAGGCCCGTTTCGATACATCAATTTATCGTCAAATTCTCAGATTTCTAGTGGCAAAATCGTATCGAAATGCTCCTTAGGCGTATCGAAACGCCTAGCCAAAAACGAAGGGGTCGTATCAGAACGGGGTCGACCGTTTCGAAACGCACTCTGTCTGCAGATTGGTTTTAGCTAGTTTTAAGGTACAAGGATGCCCAAAACCCCACTAAAGCCTCTTACAACACACAAGCACAAACCTAAGGCAAGACCACACTTCTAAAAACATGTTTAACACACATCAAGCATATAAGAACCAAACATTAAAGGAACCAACATCAACAACATGTTAATCATACATAGAATTGAAGGTTCATGCTTCACAAGGCAAACACTTGAGCATTAAAGATAGGCATCCAACACAAGGTCATACATTCACCACAAGGAAGCATATATAGCTTTTAAGGTTACATGCCTTAGCCAACAAAACATATAAGCATTCAAGACATGCAACAGAAACGAGGTTTGCAAATCAAACAAGGCATCCAAAAGCCAAACCAACATTAACATACAACAAAGCATTCACATCAACAACACCTTAAAGATCATACTTGAGCTAACCAAAAGCAACCCTTGGAGACCTTTCCTTGCCCTTGCCACCCACAAGCTACTGATCTGCATTGTCGAACAAAAAGGAGCGTAAGCATAAAAGCTTAGTGAGGGTAGCTCATAAAACAAACCTCGACAATGCAGGGTCCAAGCACGAGCATACAACCAAGGTAGAATGCATAAGTTCTTACCTTCGAACCGCAAGAGCCAAAAATGTGAATGATGCATGATCATAGTATCAATGTCATGTCATGTTCAACGAGTCCATAACCACACATATAGTAACACATATAACCACATATGAGCAACATAATCCCCAATCCGTATTGGCACCTAGCTGTGACTCGAATACGCGGATAACCGTTGGAACTCACTTCCAAAAACACAACCATTACCTGACGGGTGGATTACACTCATCACCGTTCACGCAGGGGGGATTCCACTCATCCTCACGCCTCATTTCACGCGGAGGGGATTCCACTCATCCTCACGCCCATCGATGGGATTCCACTCATCACCGACTAATATATATAAGAAGATTTCCGGGCGAACAAGTACTCCATCTTGATGACTACCATCATCAAGACCACGCGCGCATTTGACTCACGTGTGCACACTAAACATCCTAATGATCGATCATTTGTACCCAAGCATACTAGTGTCAATACTACACATTTCATTAATCTTTCACAATATCATTTCATAACACTTTTGTGCTTAGCACGTACTCACCATGACTTACCGTCATGCACAAACCATATTTTCATGCCTAGCATGTACTCACCATATCATCATTTCACATGTCAACACCACATGTATATCATTAACACAAATATCACATCATATTTCACACATATGTATATCCATATAATATTTATCATCAACATGCATATAACAATGCATCGAGCCATGCCTCAACATACATGTATAACAACGTATACATAACACCACAATCACAACTAATCAAGAGGCATAAGCAACCATTAAAGAGTGCAACCAAAGTCTCTAATTTAAGCTTGGGATTAGGCTACCACTCTAATCCCAACTCTAGGTGGGTCTACCAATCCCAACCTAGTCCACATGCTTGAACCAATTGCTCAAAACAATTTAAAACATTTTAACCACTCACCTCCACCTCCAAGCTCAATTACCAAGCAACCAAGGTCTTCAAATTTCCGGATTTGTTCCCGAGGCTTCACCAACACATAAGCTCGCTTCTAATCACCTCAACACAATTAAAACAACCTCAAATCAATTCACCAATTAATGTAGCAAACCTGAAACACCATTCAAGCAATAAACACAAGATTTCAAGCCAAGAACAACCCCAAAATCACCAAACTCGAGCAGCCCTTATACCCAGCCCAAAACTTGTGATTTCAACACATTTAACACTTCCAAATGCTTCCAAAACAACCCCCAACTATTACCCTAACATCAACCCTCAATTTCCAACACAAACCACACCCAAAACTCAACTAAAAACCCTCATAAAACGCCACCAAAACCCAATTTCGGGAATTCTTATAAAACACCTCAAAAATTATATATGTTGGTTCATTTGGTTCATAAACACCATATCTAACAATATTAAATCAAAATCTTAAGTTAAAAGCAATAAAGATATCATTTTTATTCAAATCTTCCAAAAACCAAATTCTAAAACATTGATGAAAATGAAATCTATTTGTACTTTCAAGTAGAGGAAGATGAGAGCAAGGTGAGGATGTGTTTACCTTTCAAAAATCACCAACAAAGGTCAAGGAGATGATGAAATAAAGATTTGGAGAAGAAGAGCATTTTTAACGTGGAAGAAGAAATGAAGAAGATGAAGAAGAGATAAAAGTTGTCTTCTAAAATAAAAGAGGGGTTTTTATTTAAAAGTTCACATATTTACCAAAACGCCATTAATGAGATGGCCACTCTTATCTATTCTAAAATCCATGGGATTTGATTCCCAAAACAATTTAAATCCAACATAATTGTTTGCTTCGAATATATGAAGCCCAAAATAATTATTTATTGTTTTAATTATGAAACCGGAACCTGAACCATTGTTTAAATATTATTTTCTCCCGGCCCCCAAACCCGGGTGTTACAAGTCCTCCTTGAAGTAGGAGTTCTAAAAGTAAATTGCATTAAATATAGACTTTTTTATGCTTTAAATACAGACTCTTTGGACGTTGCCTTCTTCCGCAAGTAAGGATAAGTGCTCATACTTATCCATCTTGAATCAGCTCTATCGTCCGCTACAGGCTTCGAGAATTTGCAAGACTGGGCTCATTGGGCTTATGAAATTGTCATCTTGAAATCGCAACCCATCTTGGTTAAGTCAGTGTAACTCCTGCCTCGGCAGCACATGACGGTATTACTGCTTCGGCAGCGTCTTTTGCGGCATCTTGAGATGCTTCAGTACAGCTCCTTTGGTTCCAATTCTCTTTCCTGGTCCTGTCCTTTCCTCTCTTCTCCTAGCTATAGCACCTGAAAAGATAAACTAAACTAAAACAATAACTTTTCTCAACCAAATATGAAATATTCAATAGAAGCATGGTGTAAGAGAAGATACTGTTATAATGCATGCAATGCACCTACATATGCCTAAATGAGCTAGAGAACAACGATAATTAGGGCAGGAATGTGTACAAAATATAGAACTCATGGACACTCTACACACCCCCAAACTCGAACTATTGCTTGTTCTCAAGCAATGCAACCTAATTGGTAAATCTGCCCTTTAGCACAAAGTTAATAGAAACATTAGCCTTCAACTTTATTTCTTACCTCAAGGCCGTAGCACCTATTTGATGTTAGTGATAGGGAGTGGCATGAAATAACTTAGATTAATTTCTCTTAATGCCGCTGCAGTGTCTGCAGGCCTGTGTTCATGCTAAACATGCTAAAGTTACTAAGTTAACAAAGTATGCCTAAAATAATTTAAGTTACTGGAAACGATACGAGTTGCTGCCTTGGCAGCACAATTGGGCACTTTTGTTCTCTTTTTCTTATCATGGCTTAAGGGCTTCAGCTCATCACAAATATTCTCTGGGTTTGAAGCTAAGGTAGGTGCACTCTACAAAACTCTAAACCCTTTGAATAGAGTCATCCCGTGAAGACTTTCATTCACTCTTGCTAATTTGTCCGTCACTTAGCACAAAGAGGACTAATTCCCCCAAACTCAAGGCTTCCATTGTCCTCAATTCCTCTACAAAACAAAAATTAAGAACAAAACATAAAAAAAAAGAAATTAAAAGGATAAAATACAAACAGAAAAATAAAATATAAACATAAAAAATTAAAAAGAAAGGGAAAAAATGTGCTATAAACTGGGGGAGTTCCCCCCTATTGCTACCGCGTCAAAGGAAGATTCTGAGAAGGTAGGCAGGACAATGCGGCGCGTAGTGGATGGTTTTTCTGATGGGCTCTTCTTTGAGCTACGCGGCGGCTAGATGCGACTAGGGGTGGCTTTCTTGGTTTTTCTTTCAGCCTCTCCACCCTAGGGATCTGCTGCTGTCCGCTTTCTCTTTTTGGCTACCTTTGTCGGGTCTTCGTCAAGGGAGTAGGAAATCTCCATGTATGAGTAGCCGGTATCCTTGATAGCGGTCGTTTTGGCTACTGGGGAGGCAGCAGTTGTCTCTTCTTCCTTCTCTGATTCTGAGGAGGAGGTGAGGTCATATGGCTGGATGGGGGTCGGGGAGGTTCTTCTCTTGGGGCGGTAGTATGGACCCTCGCTATCGTCGGCGGTAGGAGCAGCAGCTGGTCTTGCAGTGATGTGGACTGGTTTAAATGCTACTAGCTCCGTTGGAAAGGCAAGCAACTGTGGGTCGGCACCCTGGTATTTGTCCAGCAGGTAGGCCACAAATACCTCCTGCATGTCTTCTACGTATTTCGTGAAGATTACCTGCTTATGCTCGATCCCCTGGCAGCTTTCCACTAGGTTGCGCAGTAGAGGGATTGCGGCAGACGTAAGGGCAACATCAGTACTGCCTACTGCGGCTGGGGTGGCGGCAGCTTGGGACGGCGGTTGGGGTGGTGGCAGCTTGGGACGACGGCTGGGCGGTGGAGGGTGTGTCAGGCTCTGTACTATACATCATTTGTTGGCATGCTCTTCGTGTCCATCCTTCCTTGGTAGGAAGAATTTTATCTTTTGGGTGTAGTGGCACGCCAAAATTGGCACACAAGCCAGTGATGAGTGCAGGGAAGAAGAGTGGACCTTTGACGATTGGCTTTTCAGCGTGGGTGTAGATCTCCTTTATTATTACTTCACCAACGTTGATCGACCGCCCCCTCATAATATTGCAGATAAGGGCGAGCTGTGGCCTGTTTACTGTCGATCCGTGCGAGGTTGGCATCAGGCGGCGCTGGACAAAGAAGCTCCAAAGGGCTGCCTCTGCCACCAAGTCTCGGCAGTTGACTGACCCGTTGTTCTTGCCTGTCAGCCATTTGGTGTTTGTCTTGCAGAGCTCCTTCTTGATTTTGTTGTAGTCAACCACCGTCAGATTTGATTCCCACTCTTCGTGCGGGTTGCCGCTGACTTTGATGCTTTAGAAGCTATTGATCATGTCGGCAGTCAATTTAACACCTTCTCCCTGGACGTAGACGAAAGGGCTCTCTGAGTTTGGTCAGTGGGCATAAAACTCTTGCACATGGTTGCTGTTGATCCCTTCTAGTTGCTGTGTGAATTGGTCACAGCCCATATTATGGATCCTTTCGAACAGGGAAGGTTCCAACCTAAAATCAACATCAGGCTGGGTGTACTGGAAGCCCATCTCTTCCCATAGTTGCATGTCTTTGTAAAACTGGTTGTAGGTCTCCTCGACAACAGGTTTCAAGAACCTCGTGTATTTATTTTTTGGAGGTGGCGTCGGGTTTCTGTGATGAGGCCATAGTGTGTGGAACGGTTGTTTTCCTAAAGAAAGAAAAAATAATGTGAAAGAAAATAAAGTAGAGAAATCTTGGAAGCAAAGACTGTAGAAGAATTCAGAGAAAAGAGAGAGAAAAGTGAAGAACAGGGTGGTAGAATAGGTTGCCTTATATAGCCATTTCTCTCCACTGCCTTGGCAGGCACGCTGTAAACGGGCGGCAATTATTGCGGCGCGAATAACGAGATTCTAGTCATTACACAGATATATGTTACGCTCGTGGGGGCAAATATAGTTGTTGCGGCTAGTCGTTATGAAGCCACTAGTCGTTGTGCTTATCTGCCTTGGGCTACCTTGGCTACTAGTTAGGCCTCTCCTTTATTCTTTCATCTTTCTAGGTCTTTTCTTCATACATAACCTGAAATAAAATGAATACAAAAGAATTAAATCTAATCCTAATCCATAAAAATAAATTAAAAATAATAATAATAATAATAATAAGGTTATGTTGGGCTGCGCTTTTCCCAAGCATAACCACTTCCTGAGGGTCTTTGTGTTTGGCTAGATGTTTGGGCATGTCCTTCCCCTCCTCAGGTGGATGTTGTTGCCAACCTTGCTACCCTGGAGGGACATACACCAAGAAGACAAAGAGGCTTTTTTAAGCAAATAAATAAAAGAGATTTAATGTACAGAAACTATGTAGTAGTGCAGAAATTCAAACGTAGTTGCTGTTGCCAATCCCCGGTAACGGCGCCAAAAACTTGTAAAGCGTTTGGGTGTTCTCCATTTATGAGCGCAAGTGCACACTCTTGTCAAGTTATAGTATAAAAGATATCGTCTCCCATAGAGATTGGAATAGCTAATATGAATGGTTTCCTGCACAAAGATTTAGTAAATGCGCCATTAAATCTCAAGATGTGGAAATATAAAAACACAAGTAAAGATAAAGATAGTGATAAGAAGAATGATAGGGAGAGATTGAGTGATAAGCTGGGTAAGACAAGTGCAGCTTCGTAGCTTGTGGACTGCATTGTAGAGCTTGAGTAAGTTTTGTGCTGCCAAGAATTGCTGCCTCGGCGGGTACGGCGGGTGGAAAACTACGACCCTGTCACGCGATCCCAGCACGTCACTGCCACTACATGGGTGTGTACTATCTCGGTAGGTGGAACGGAAAGAAGTCCTGGCGGCAAGTCTGGCAGACATTCCAAGTTTGGCATGATAGTCGACAATGATCCATCCTATTTCTAGGTTAGGATGCTTAAGATTGCTTAACTTGTGGACTAGTGTGGAACCAAATTAGACAACTCGGTTGGTAATCCGTTTTAGCCGCTGAAACTTGTGGACTAGTGTTGAACCAAGTTAGTCATGCCTTTGTGAGTTGTGACCGTGCTTAACCTTTCTGTGAGCCTTGCACGTTCGTTCCCGACAAATGGATTTTCTTTTCAACTGACTATTGTAGACTAATTGAACGAACAAAAAGCATAGATTAAGCAAACTCAGAACTTTATTGAAAACAACTCAAAACTATACAACCGTTTCCACAAATTACTTTACATACACGCACCTAAACCCTAGGAGAGTTGGGCCACGACCCCCAACACTCCAACTTATCTAGCTATCCCCCCATCTATACTCTCTTCGGCAGATGTCGTTGATCTCTCACGACATGCCCTTATACCCTTACATACATTGGGTATATATAGGGCTCATGACCTAAGTTTAGTCCTCCTTGAAGTAGGTGTTCTAAAAGTAAATTGCATTAAATACAAACTCTTTTATGCTTTAAATACAGACTCTTTGGACGTTGCCTTCTTCCGTAAGTAAGGATAAGTGCTCCTACTTATCGATCTTGAATCAGCTCTACCAACCGCTACAGGCTTCGGGAATTTGCAAGACTGGGCTCATTGGGTTTAGGAAATTGTCCTCTTGAAATCGCAAGCCATCTTGGCTAAGTCGGTGTAACTCCTGCCCGGGCAGCACATGGCGTCATTACTGCTTCGGCAGTATCTTTGGCAGCATCTTGAGCTGCTTCAGTACAGCTCCTTTGGTTCCAGTTCTCTTGCCTGGTCATGTCTTTTCCTCTATTCTCCTAGCTATAGCACCTGAAAAGATAAACTAAACTAAAACAATAACTTTTCTCAACCAAATATGAAACATTCAATAAAAGCATGGTGTAAGAAAAGATACTGCTATAATGTATGCAATGCACCTAAATATGCCTAAATGAGCTTGAGAACAGCGATAATAAGGGTAGAAATGTGTACAAAATATAGAACTCATGGACACTCTACAATACCATAGTTATTCGTTTATAATAGTCTACACAAGATATCAAGAAATATTAGATGGACTATACAAGTGTGATTGTTCCATGACTTGTGTCCAATCTAGATATAAAGGACAAAAGGATTTAATACATAAATAAAGTTAATCGGGAAAAGTTTATGTCGAATCATGTTTTCCTGCAACTTAGGTGACAATGACATATTGCTAGATGTTACTCATTGTTTGTAATACTAAAAATGTTCTAATATTTACTACTAACGGTACATGAACCTACAAAATCACACCCATAGTTGAAATGAGCATATATTAAACGAACTATATATGTACAAATTTGTTGTACACGAATTTAGTTAAATTAATATATATTTGATATATATAATTTAAATATTGGATAAATATTAAAAAAATATATTGTAATTATTACTCTTTTAATATATAAATAATATAATTTGATTTAAATCAATATATATATATATTGAAATTCTAATTAAGTTGAATTGGGATTATATATATTTAATATATATATATATATATATTGAAATCCTAGTTAAGTTGAATTAGGATTATATATATTTAATATATATTCAAATCATAATTAAATTAAATTGAGATTATATATATTTAATATATATATATATATTGAAATCCTAATTAAGTTTAATTAGGATTATATATATTTAATATATATATATATTGAAATCCTAATTAAGTTGAATTGGGATTTCAAAGGATATATAAAGACATGAGAGATCTAGCATTCATTAATGCTTTTTGGAGAAAAAAAACCCTTTAAATAGTTTAGAGAGTTTTTATATGCTCGTTCTCTTCTAAAAGGTTTAGAGAATTTTATATGCTCGTTCTCTTCTAAAAGGTTTAGAGAATTTTATATGCTCGTTTCAACTGGGAGAGCTACGTAGAGGTCGAAGCGTTATCTTTGCGGCTTAGAAATCGACATCGTGGAATCGTGATTGAATATCTATCTCCTCCGAATTCAGAATTCTAGATTTTAAACAGGTAATTCTTCATCCTTAATCACCATGATTCGTTCCTCGTACATGGATCTCCGGTGGTAATTGCCAGATAATTTTTCCGCTGCGTCATAGGGTGTACTGGTGTGACCCAACAAGGTCCACTTTTCTAGAGATTGATCAGTAATGCTACGTAGAATTTTGCTGACATAGTAACGACTGGGAACTGATAGAAGAAAAAATTAAAAGAGGTAGGATCGAGAGTGGGGAGAGCTCTCGTAAGATCTACTAGAGGAAGGATAATGAGGTGAACAATACGAGCGTGTATGAGGCTCCTAAGAATGTAACCATCACTTCACCTGGTACAACGTCATGAAATTCAGAGGGTTCAAACAAGAAAGATTCTCGTGGCCCAAGAAATGATAGGAAAAAATTTTACACCAATACTGATGTCGTATGCTGAACTGTACCCACAGTTGTATGAAGTGGATCTGGTAAGGCCATATTATCTGACCCCTCTGCAGCCACCTTACCCCCGTGATACAAACCTGATGCTCATTGTGAATTCCACGCCAGAATACCGGGGCATTCGATTGAGACTTGCATGCCATTTAAAAAGGTGGTTCAAAATCTGATTAACAATGGGATTTTGAAGTTTAAGGAGCCAGTATTGCAGCGAATCCCTTGTCGAGTCATGGTGGGCGAGGAGTGAATGTCATAGAGGAAGATGATGAAGAAAAACGATTGAAGGCTGATGTGTCAGAAATCAGATCTCTGTTGAGATGGGTATTTGAGTAGTTGTATAATGTCGAGATGATTGAAATAGGAATGAAGGTGGAAATACAATCGGATGTGTACCTGTGAGTATCACCAGGAATGTGACCATAAGATTCAACATTGCTCAGAGTTCAAAAGATTGGTACAAAATATGATGGACAATAAAGAAATTGAGTTTTTCGAGAAAACATGAGTGAAGAATGGAGTGGAGGTATGTACTTTCGAGTATTCTGGAATCAAATATGGAATCCACAAGACTTTGGTTGTTTCTGTTAGACCAAAGGTTGGAAGTTTGTCAGATTTAAAGCCAACAGTGACTCCCAAGGTTCTGATTTCATCTCCCGTGTCATTTTCTTTCAAGATCACCCACGTAGTTCCCTGGAATTTCGCAGCTAATGTGACTATACCTGAAGAAGGAAAATCACAATAGGAGATAAAATCACCTGGTGAAATGAAAAAAGTGCTGGAAGAGAAGAAGGATGAACAACTTGGTACGAAAATAGTGAATGAGGTGGGACACTTTACTCGTAGTGGTAGATGTTATTCTTCTTCTAAAGTATCTAAGGAAGCGGAGAAGATTAAAGGAAAGGTCATGGCAGTACCTGAGAAAAGTTTTTGGAACATATGAAATCAGGAGAAAGGTAAAGATAGGGACTGCATTCTCACCAAAAGCTAGACAAGGGATGATTGATTTGTTGTGAGAGTTCAAAGATGTCTTCGCCTGGTCATATCAAGACATGCCAGGATTGAACACTGACATAGTGGTACACAAATTCCCCATAAGGCCAGAGTGTAAACCGGTTCAGCAGAGGCTTAGAAGATTGAGGCTGGAAATGGTACTAAAGATAAAAGAAGAGGTACAAAAACATATTAATGCTGGTTATCTTGGGGTATCCCAATTTTCGGAATGGGTGGCCAATATAGTTCTTGTACCAAAGAAAGATGGGAAAGTACGCATATGTGTGGATTACAAAGATCTGGATAGAGCCAGTCTGAAGGATAATTTTCCCACGCCCAACATAGACATCCTGGTTGATAATACGTTAGGACATTTGTGGTTCTCCTTCATGGATGGATTTTCTGGGTATAACCAGATAAAGATGAGCCCAGAGGACATGGTCAAGACGAGATTCATAACCTTTTAGGGTACATTCTGTTACAAGGTGATGCCTTTTGGACTAAAGAATTATGGGGCAACCTATCAGCGAGCAATGGTGACCTTATTCCATGACAAGATGCACAAAGAGATTAAAGTGTACGTGGATGACATGATCGCCAAATCACATACTGAAGAGGAGCATATTCATAATATAAGGAAGTTGGTTTTTAGGTTGAGGAAGTACCAGTTATAGCTCAATCCTAATAAATGTACTTTTGGAGTAACATCAGGAAAATGTCTAGGATTTGTTGTTAGTAGAAAAGGAATTGAAATAGATCCAGATTAGGTGAAGACAATTTAGAACTTACCATTTCCTAGTTCACAAAAGAAGTTTGTGGATTCCTCAAGAGATTGAATTATGTTTCTCAGTTCATTTCTCATTTGACTGATAAATGCGATCCAATCTTCAGATTGATTAAAAAGAATAATGCAGGAGAAAGTAACAAAGAATGCCAAGAAACGTTTGATAAAATCAAGAAATACCCGAAGAATGCTCTGATACTAGTTTCATCGCTTCCTCACAGACCACTCATCATCTATCTAATAGTTTATGAGAACTCAATGGGATGTGTGTTGGGGCAACATGATGACATAGGGAAGAAAGAAAGAGCCATTTATTACTTGAGCAAAAAGTTTACAGAATGTGAAGTACGATACCCACCAATTCAAAAGTTATGATGTGCTTTGGTTTGGGTAACTCGTAGACTCAGACAATACATGTTATACCACACTACTTGGTTAATCTCTCACCTCGATCCATTAAAGTTCATGATAGAAATGCCATCATTGACTGGGAGATTGGCGTGATGGCAAATGTTGCTGTCAGAATTCGACATTAGATATGTGAGTCAGAAAGGAATAAAAGGAAGTGCTATAGCAGACTTCCTAGCAAGTCGTGCTTCAAAAGATTATGATCCCCTAGACTTTGATTTCCCAGATGAGGATGTGATGAATATCTCCACAAAAGAAAATGGACTCCCAGATAATGAAACTTGGAAATTGTATTTCAACGGAGCATCCAATGCCCTAGGACGTGAAATTGGAGCAGTATTGATTTCTCCAAACAATGTACAATTTCCTTTCACAAGCAAGCTAGAGTTCCTATGTACTAATAACATGGAAAATATGAGGCTTGTGTCATGGGTTGGTGGGCTGCTATTGAAAGAAAGATAGAGGTCTTGAAAGTATATGGAGATTCAGCCTTGGTTATCTACTAGCTTCGTGGAGAGTGGGAAACAAAAGATGTAAAGTGGGTCTAGTATCGAAAATTGACCTTAGAGCTGATGAAAGATTTGAAGAAATTACTTTTACATACATCCCAAGGGAGGATAATCAAATGGAGGATGCCTTAGCTACACAAGCTTTGGCATTCTTAGCAAATAAACCAGAAGACATGATGTCAATTCGAATGTAGAGTTATGAGTCCTATGCACACTTTTGTAGCATAGAAGAGGAGGCAAATAAAAATCCTTGGTATTTTGGTATCTTGCAATACATTAAATTTTAGGCTTACCCATGGAGGCAAATGATAATGAAAAAAAGACTATTATAAGGATGCTTTCAGGATATGTGCTCGATGGAGAGATCCTGTACAAAAAGGGCAAAGATGAAGACATCCCAGAGAGGATAATCAAATGGTGGATGCCTTAGCTACCCTCTTCATACGATAAATTCACCTTGGCCTTTTGCTATTTGAGGCATAAATGTTATTGGGAAGATTTACCCTAAGGCTTCTAACAGACATCATTTTATCCTTGTAGCCATTTATTACTTCACCAAATGGGTAGAAGAGCTTCTTATGCCAATATCACGAGAACAACAGTCTGCAAGTTTCTAAAGAAAGAAATAATATGTTGGTATGGATTACTAGAAAGAATTGTTACTGATAATGCCACCAATTTCAACAACAAGATAATAGCAGAAGTGTGTGAGCAGTTCAAAATCATACACCACAATTCTGTGACTTACCGCCCTAAAATGAATGGAGCAGTGGAGGCAGCAAACAAAAACATCAAGAATATCATATCAAATATGACAAAACCCTACAAAGACTGGCATGATAAGCTACTATTCGCACTGTTCGCATATCGAACTTCAATACGAACCACAACTAGGGCAACACCATACTCTTTGGTATACGGGACAAAAGCGGTACTTCCTATTGAGGTTGAAATTCCATCTCTTCGTGTTTTGACCGAAGTAAAGTTGGATGAAGCGAAGTGGATACAAGTTCGATTTGACCAACTGGATCTTATTGAAGAAAAAAATTAAGGCTATTTGTCACAATCAAATGTACTAGAAAAGAATGATGCGGCCAAATGATAAGAAAGTTCGGCCCAGAGAGTTCTGAGAGGGAGATCTTGTACTAAAAAAAGGTCTTGCAAATACACTAATATGATCGTGGAAAATGGATGACTAACTGGGAAGGACTTTATGTTGTTAAAAAGACTTTCTTTGGAGAAGCGTTGGTTCTGGCTAAAATGAATGGCAAGGAGTTACATAAATCAATAAACTATGATTCAGTCAAGAAATATTATGCTTGAAAAATTCAAAAAGAGATTGAAAAAAAAAATAAAGTGAAAACCTGAAAAGAGCGCTTTGCAAAATGAAAATATATATGGTGAAAACCTGAAAAGGCACCTTAGATATAAAAAAATAAAAAATAAAAAATGCAATACATGTATTTTGTCCGGGTACCCATATATATACATATATATCTCTATAAATAAAACCATAAATATATAAATAGTACGCATAAATAAATAAATCCCCACATTATATAAAAATAGCCCAAGTGTCCATTTACATATCAAGACTTGTTTGCAGTGCAAAGCCCAAAACCACTTTACAATCCAAGACTCTTTTCTAACAACTCATTCCCGCCTATTTTGACCAAACAAACACCAAATAGAAGCTGAAATTTCATTTCCCGCCCAAATCGGTACATGTGGCGCTCTCTTATTGGTGGCAAAGCTTTTCACGCGAATCAAGCCCCCTGATGACGTCATTGTTGATAACCCTATAAATATGGACAGAGAGAAATGTCAGATTCATTAATACCCACTAATATACCATCACTAAAACTAATAAAATAATAAATATATCAAAAAAGAGGAGAGAGATTACCCCTTGGGATTCGAACCAGCCGAGAGTTAAGGGGTCATCCGAAAATCCCGTTTGCTGCTGCAAAAGGAGGCCGAAAAGTGAAGATCGAAATGTTGTTTCCGCTGTTGAAGCTATATTTCTTTTGTTCTTTTGTTTCCTTGCAAAAAGAGATACAAATGTTAATGTTTTTGAAGAAAAACAGGAAATGAAATATGTGCAAACTCAAATCTAAAAGATATGGAAGTCGAAACTTATCTCGGTGGTCAGAGTGGCTTGGAAACTATGTCGGAGTTGAATATAAGTGTTGGTTATGGGTATATCTAGGCCTAGAACGGGGAAGTCGGGTGGTTCTGATGAACCAGGATTAATTTTAGGATTTTAGCGTTGAAAAAGGGAAATTTTAGGGATTTTAACTCGAATGGCGGTAAAAGACAGTGGCTTGTGTCATCTAGCGGTGGCCGGCCGAGGACAAATGGTGGTCAGCCAAGGACAAACGGTGGCCGGGGAGAGTTGGGTGTGGTCAAAGTCTAAGAATGGTAGCCGGATAACATGTTTGGTGATCAGAATTATGTGGTTGCGGAACAAATAAGGTATATGGTAGAACAAGTGAAGAACTTGGATGAAAAAATAGAGTTTTGATCTGTTTGGCTTGAGTTTTTCTAGGTTTGGTGTGTTTAGGTTCAGAGGATTTTAGAGAGGAGGGAGAGGATATATACGAGAGAGAGAGAGTTGCAAGTTTTAATTTAGCCCCTGTTTTGTACTATTCTCATGGATTTCTTCATGTTTTTGATCTGTTAGCCCATGTTTATTCTTTTAATTTAGTCCTAATTTTCAGTTTTAATTTAATTTTAATTGTTTTAATTATTTGTATGTTGCATGATTTAAAATGAAGCATATAGTGTTATTGTTTAGGTGACTAATTCACATAGTCATAAATAATTAGAGCCTTGGTATCTTAGGTTCTTTAATTAAATTAAGTAATCTAAATAGGCGAGACAATTATAGAAAATAAATGAATATTAAATGGAAACTTTAATATTCTAATTTGATTACTGTCTCACTGTAATGAGATGTTAATCAAAGGAATATTTTAGTTGAATATTTAATATTTCATTTAAACCTAGAATAATGAAATCACATAGTTAATCTAATTAAAATGAAATTAAGATGGGATATAAGTAGTTAATGTCACTAAATAATTAGGAATATTATTAATTTGGGCCTAGTATGGATAGTGCCCAATTGTTTGGGTGTTATCACATAAACCCTAAACTTGGTAATATTCATAGTTTTCTTAATTAATTAAATCAATTGGAGCCTAATTAGGTTTGAACTTAAGATTGACAAGAAAATAAATGGACATGCATTCAAACCTTTTGTGTTGAGATACATATTGAATATAAATTGAAGTATCCTAAAGTAATTGGATGTTTCAAAACTTCTATTCATTTTAAATGTATTTTCTTGCAAAAGGATATCTTCATTCGAAATGAAACTCAATTAACAATTAAATGATTTAATTAAATTCAAATAATTGCTCAAAATGCCATGTGGAATTAATAAGGTACTGATAACGGGCATTTGTAGGGGTAATAATCCTCCCGAACCCAAATTTTAAAGAAAATAATCTTTGGTTCGTTTTTAAGGTGTCTGGTCTACCAAAGTGACCGGTGGCGACTGCAAATTGATTTTCAATAATAAATAAAAAGAAATTCGATTTAATATGAAAAAACAACCTTAATTTCAAGACCAAATTAAAAATGATAAAACCCTGATTTCAAAACCATAATCGTCAAGCTATTTTTACACTCGGTTTAAAAAATGATCGTGACAAAAAAAGAGAGAAAAAACAAAAAGGGGGTTCAAGATGAAAATTCACAAAGGGCATCTTGAAACCAAAGGAGGATCTGGGTTGAAAACCCGTAAAGGGCGGTTCAGATATGAGAAAATAAGCATCTGAAAATTAGAACCTCTCAGACACCTAGTATCTTAGAAGGGATTTCACATCTTTAAACATCCTGAAAACATTCGAAGTTTGTTGGATAAGGGTTCGAGCTCAGGGATATATCTGGTAAACTTTAACACTCTAGGTTAATGAAGAAGAGTGTATAAAGCAAGACGGTGTTGAATGTCACGCCAGCAGGAATTCAGAGACAAGAAATTTAAAGACCGAATTCAAAGCTCATGAAAACAGTTGTAGAAAAACATCATGTTAGGCTTCAGCAGAGATTCTTAGATTAACATGGAGCTATCATTGAAAACAAAGTCTGTCACCCGAAGAACAATGATTTTTATCTTTGTTCTTATGCTAAGATGATTGGAACCACAAGGACAACACATTATGATTAGAACTTGTCCATTCTCTATCCAATGTGTATCAAAGGAACACTATTTCTATCTCTGCTATTATTCCTGCTAGTCGTGATTGCTTGGCAGTATTTCAGTTGGGACAATTTATGAAGTTTGAAAGAGATTATGAGGCATTGATGGGCTATGATAGAATTTCCTCATGAAGAGTCGATATTATCAGCCTCTCAGAGCGACAATTCCATGTTTCAAGTTGTTGATTATTAAAATATTGATACGGTCAATTAGGTCCAAAAAAAAAGAAAGAACAACAGAGGTGAAAACCCGAAAGGGCACTTCGAGAAAAGCAATCTAAAGTGAAAACCTGAAATGGCGCTTTAGAGCAAAGGGCCAGAAACACGGAAGGGAGATCTTGACGGCCAATCCTAAATGTGAAATGAGATAACAAGGAAAATGAGAATTAATAAATAAGCGAAAAAAGAAGCACCGAAATGGATTCTCAGAGAGCAGAAGTTGATTGATTGATTCATCTTAACGAGTCGTGGTTCATGCATCATATAGGGAAATTAGGATCATGCTAACCCTCATACTTTAGTTTGTTTTGACAAAAGACTGATGAAGAAGGAGGATCTCATAATGTGAAGAGTTTTCCTAGCAAAGAAAGAGCTCATAATGTGAAGAGCTCGCCCAGCAAAGAAAGAACTCATAATGTGAAGAGTTCGCCCAGAAAATAAAGACCTCATAATGTGAAGAGCTAGCCTAGCAAAGAAAGAATTCTTAATAAGAAGAGTTCATCCCCAGCAAAGAAAGAACTTCTAGTAAGAGAAGTTCGCTCAACGAAGATAGAACTCCCAATGATAAGAGTTCGTGTTGAGGTTCTAAATGAGAAGAGCTTATTCTTTTGAAGAATGAGGAAGTCCACAATAAGAAGAGCTTTCTTATTCGACATCTTTACAGAAAGGCAGATTAGCAAAAGAGAAGATTTAATATTTCATAATCAGAAAAATTGCTTCAAGTTTCGGTGGTCAGACGGTTCGAGAAAAACTTGTGTCTTTTCAGTATTTGCCCTATTCTTGTTCCACAACAATAAGCAAAAAGGGGCAACTGTAATCCTCGTATTTTGTCCGGGTACCCATGTATATGTATATATCTATATAAATAAAACCAAATAATAATAATTAGTAGCAATCCAAATATAAGTATTCATATTGTCCATAATACAATTTAAAATGCCCATTAAACATTCCCACCCATAATACAAAAGAACCAAAAGCCCAAAATACAAGTGCTAGGCCCAAATATAGATCATTCCCGCCCATTTATAAGCCAAACAAACACAAAAGCCCCATTTGTGTTTTCTGAGCCAGCCTAAAAGGCCAGGTGGCAACCTCTTATTGGTCCGTGCACCCTTCACCCAGATTAAGAGTCTCAATGTTGTTAGCGTCCACACCAGCTATAAATAGCCTGAAAGAGAGAGAAAAAACAATCATGAGCCAATTAATAGAGCAATTAATACCAAATAATTAGGAAAGAGAGAGAGGAGAAGCACGAGAGTCTTACCTGCAACTGAAGAGACACTGGTGAATGTGATAAGTCACCGGAAATAGTTCATCGAGGGGTCGTCGGAACTCACTGAGCATGTCTGAAGGTACATTTTGATCTCCTCTTCATTTACCTACAGTGAAAAATATAAAATCAGATCTAGGATCCTAAAAAATCTATAAAAAAAACTAGTAAGTCCTAGATCTAAAAAATCAGATTCAAAATTAGTGGCTTATCTGAGGTTTTTGAATGAGATTTCAAAGGTTAGGAAGCTCAAATGCTCCAGTGGAGTTGAAGAGGGTAGATTAGGGTTTGGTTTTATGTAGTTTAGGCCTAGGATCGAGCGGAGATGGGCGAATTCTATCGAATTCGGGCTTAGATTGGGGTTTAGGATTAAAAATTTGGATTTTGGAGGGGTTTAAGTTTTCGGTACGGTGGCTGGAACTGAACCATGCAGTGTTCGGAGAAGGAAACTGTCTGGAGAAGATGACCAGGGACGAAGACCAGTGGCCGGCGTCGCCTCCTGCGACCAGCGAACAGAACGGAGCATCTAGTGAGTGGTGGCAGAAGATCAAAGGTGGTGTTGAGGATGAACAAGAGATGAGTTTGAAAGGTTTTTGGTGTTTCGATCTTGAAAAACAAGTGAGCGAAGATGTTTTATTGTTTTTGTGGATTGAAATGAAGAAAGTTGATGAACTAGTGATGAATGCTGAGGAAAATGGTAGTTTTGATCGAATGGGGTTCAATATTAGTTCAATTTTGCCCCTGTTTTTAATTGCTTTAAATTTATTTAATTTCTTATTGTTTGTATGCTTGCATATTTTAAAATTGGGCATATAGTACACTTGCTTAGGTGATTAATTCACCTAGTGTAAATAATTAAAGCCTTTAAACTTAGGTTCTTTATTTAAATTAAATAATTAAAATTGGAAGATAAGTGTAAAAATAAATGAATATTAAATGGAAACTTCAGTGTTCTAAGTTGAATAGTGTCTCATAGTAATGAGATATTAATTAAGGGGACATTTTAGTTGAATATTTAATATTCCATTTAAACTTAGAACATTAAAATCACACATAGTTAATCTAATTAAAATGAAATTAGGATAGGATTCAAATAGTTAGTGTCACTAAATGATTAGGAATATTATTAATTTGAGGCCTAGTATGGATAGTGCCCAAATTGTTTGGGTGTTATCACATAAACCCTAAACTTGATAATATTCATAGTTTTCTTAATTAATTTAATCAATTAGAGCCCAAATTAGGTTTGAACTTAAAATTGAAAAGAAAATAAATGGACATGTATTAAAACCTTTTGTGTTGAGATAAATTTTGAATATAAATTGAAGTATTCTAAAGTAAATGGATCTTTCAAAACTTATTTTCGCTTTAAATGTATTTTCTTGCAAAAGGATATCTCCATTCAGAATGAAATTCAATTAACAATTAAGGATTTAATTAAATTTAAATTATTGCTCAAAATGCCAAAATGCCACGTGAAATTAATAAGTTACTGATAACTGGCGTTTGTGGGGTGCTAATCCTTTCTCACACGTAACAAACTCCCAAACCCAAAATTTTGATTAAAAAATTTCTGGTTTGTTTTTATGGTGTTCGTTCTACCAAAGTGATCGGTGGCGACTCTAAATTGATTTTCAAGAATAAATAAAAGGAAACTTGACTTAAAGTGAAAACCCTAATTTTCATAATTAAATGAATTAAAATGGATAAAAACCCTATTTTTTTAAAAAATAAATCGTCAGACTATTTTTACACTCGGTTATAAAATAGTCGTTATAATTAGAATTGAGCCATTGCAAAGCTTTAGGCTGAGTGGAAATTTAGCTAAGAATGGAATGGATGATGCTTAGCATTTGGTATGAAAAAAATAAAGAATAAGGAAGGTAAAAGAATGAAAAGGAAAATAAGAACTCTTTATAGAAATACCAAGAGAAATATAAATTCCAGTCTGAGTTCAAGTGTTGAACCTAAATGTAACATCCAATTTTCCGTCCTAGAATTTAACTCATTGAATTAGAATATTAAATTATTCATTGGAAGTTAATAAGTTCAAAATTAAGCAATTGATTCACTTTAAACCCCATTTTCCTTCAATTAGCAATTATTGTATTAAATTGAAATTAAAGAAAACTTGGGCATTCGGATTGAAGGATTGAATTGAGTGAGTTAAGATGATAATATAGTTGAACGTTAATTTGATTATAACATGATCAAAGAAATAGAATTGATGAATTAAAATAATTAGAATGGATATAAATCTTCTAGTGAAAATCGGGCCAAATTGTAAGAAGATAGAAATTATGTATGATCATAATTAATGACCAAATTAAAGAGAAAACAAAACATAAAATTTGCATGCTAAATATTAGAATTCTTTGGGCTGCCCTTAGTCAAAAGCAAAATTAGAATACGATGGGAGGGTAATTGGGTAAAACTACATTCCAACACAATCCCCAAATTTGCTTGAGTGAATTCTAAAATTTTGGCTTTAATGGAGGAAGGAAATTCATGCATGTTGATGAAATTGAGCTAGGAAGAAGAAGTGTCATCTAGTGATTGCAAATTTAAGAAGTACCTTGTTTTTCTTCTATTTGTGGTTCGAATAGGAGCAAATTATGCATGTAAAATAATAAGATAATTTAAGCATGAAACTGATAGAGTTATGGTTATTAAAATGGGTTGAAATGATTGAATTTTTGAATGGTTATGTGTAAACTGTGAACCGAGTAATAAGGGATTGTTTTGAGGAAAAGCTAAGAGCTCTTGATTAAATTGAAATTTTGAGATAGTTAGGGGCCAAACTGAAAATTTTCTATTAGGGCAAAGTTGAAGAAAAATGAAAATTCTTTAAGGAACAAGCCTTATATTGCTGGAAAAAATGAACTTGGATAGGGAAATTTTGATTGGAATTAAAGCTGGACGTGTACTAAGATAAAATGGAATCAGGGATTGTTTTAATTAAAATCAATAAATTCAAGGACCTGAATTACACGAAATTTAGAACTTAACACAGAGTTTAGAACTAGGGGATCATGTAAGAATAAGTATGGGCTCTTGAAATGGCCTAAATTGGTGAATTAAGGAAGCTAGTCACTTGAAGCATGAGAATAGGACTAATCTGGATTTTCACGAAAATTGAGGACTTATCTGTTGATTATAAGAATTACTCAGGAATTAAAAATGATTTCAAAGGATAGTATGAATCATGTATTAAATGGTTTAGGGAATAAAGTGAGGTAAATAGGTGAAATTGAAGTTTAATGTGTTTAAAGAGTGAACTGTCCAGAAAACCTAAGCCTTGAGCTGTTACTTTGAAAATTCACCTAAAATAGGATATAATATATTTTGAGCTGAAATTTTATGGTATAAACTTTGAAATTTCTATTATCATTGAGAGAAAACGGAATTGAATTCCAACTTGTGAGTTACAAGTTATAGATTAAAGAAGTTAAGCAGTACAAGTTGTCCAGGATTGTTAAAATGGTCATGTTTAAGTAATAAACTGTATTAACTTAGAATAGATAAAAATATGAAGTTTATATGGTTGGAAAACTGAGTTTATTACCTTTCTAAGGGTGTATGATAAGTGGAATTTGGATTAGTAAGTAAGAAGTTATGATCAAAATGGTAATTGGTCCTCCAACTAATTAAATGAAAAATAGCTTTGAAGGTTAATGTTTGTAATTGTGTCAAAGGGTTAATGTGATTGAATTGTTCTCTGATATGGTTTGTACATGCTTTGTGTTTGAGTGTTAAGAGCAAATTTCTGAAGAATCTTTGGAGGAGGCAAAGGTTGGTCAATCAAAGGGGAGAAACAAAGGCATATTAATCAAAGATCAAGCTTAAAGGAGTATTGTGAGTGTAATTGTTTTAGGGTTGGGACTAGTGTCCTAACCACCCTGTTTTATTTATGTGATTTATATTTTATACATGAAATAGACTTAATTCAAAGTTGGTAAATTGTTTAGTAAGGGAAGGAGGTTAATATGGAATGGAAGCATGAAATGAGTTATTGCTAATGCTTGTTGTTATGAAAATGTGGACTGCCCTTGTGAGATACATTTGCTATGTTGTTATGAGCTAATAATCACATGTAATGTTGTTGTTTATTAATGTTATGATATTGACCGAATGTGATATGAAATTATTTGGCATGACTTGTATGAAATGGTGCAATTACATGATAGGATAAGTATGCATTTCGAATCATGCAATATGTATGTGATAAATTAAGTAATGGATGATATAATTGAAGTGTATGATAAACTGAAAAGATTAACGAGCCCTTGGTCGATTAGAGGTCTTAGATATTAAGGCATGCCTAGATTCTGAGCATCCCCTGACTTGTTGCTTAGGCAACCCTTGTTTGGTACTTGGTACCCTCCTGTTGACTTGCTTATTTAATCCTTCTACTCTACCTAGGGAAAATTAAATGAAATGTATATGCTTAATAAAAGCTTATGAAATGGATAAATGAGATGATTATTGACATGCTATGATATGATGTTTACTTGATAATTGAGCATCATGGACATTGGTCCTTTCGAATAAGTTAAGCAACAATGTGATATGCTATAATTGTATTATACTCAAGCATGGTAGACAATGGTCCTTTCGAATGAATCTGAAATGCCAAGAGTTATGTTTGAAATGTTTAAATCATGGATAATGGATAATAATCCTATTCGAATGACATGTCTAAAATGTTCTATGATTTTGATTATGAATGATTGATGACTCAATGACATGTTTGGAATGGTTCTTGCTTGTTCGAATATAAAGCATGGTGATAAACATGATGCAAATTGAAATGTGTATGATCATATGTTATAAATGTTTGTATATGTTATGTATGAAATCACTTGAGTGCACTAAATTTGAAAGATAAATATTTTAAATTAGTGCACTAAATTTAAACCAAGGATTTATCATGAAAGATGAAGATACTTAATTTGAAACATGTGGCTCCGGTTGAATTCTGTTTTATTTTCTGGATCATCCTATATTTATCTCTTAGGCATTTATCCTTTAGATAATTATGAATTTCGACTTTGGGATAATGTTGATCTGCCTTCTAAAGTTGTTGAATGGACCGTCGAAATATGCTGCTTCTCGAGCTCGGACTGCATCGTACCTCAGGTCGTGCCCACGAATCCTGCCATGACATCCACTGAATATCCAAATTCTGCCTTTATTTGTTGGTTTTGAGCTGACATAGTCCAATGAAGCTCCTGACCAAAACAAGCCCAAAAAGTGACAAATTAGTAGTATCCAAGTAAATAATGAAGAATAATTAACACTAAAAATATGCAATATTCTACACTTATCATGGACTAATTAATATATGATGCTTCCAGATCAATTAAGATACGATGTTTTTGGACCAAGAATATCCTTACCCTTTTCTTGAGGGCGAAATAAATCTTTGCTTACATTAAGCGACCTAGCAACCATATGCGTGCTCAACGGATGTGCGTTATGCATTTAAAGTCTCTTTAAACATTTTTCTATGTATGTCAATTGATGCACGAGAATTTTATTGTCGAAGAGATCTCATCATGAGGTGACTCAATTGACTTTATAACAAGCTAAAAATGAAACTTTAGGCACTTATTTCAACCAAAAATAAAAAAATTGGCATCTATTTCAACAAAAATACTTTAGGTACCTATTGCGGCAAAAATATATAGTTTAGGTATTTATTTTATAGTTAAGCTTTTTTCCCATTTTACAACTGTTGATTTAATGAGTGGCTGGAATTGCATGACATTACATATGTTTTCTTTCGGATTACCAACTTTGCATTCGTAATTTTGTCTGTCTCTCCTTATTCTTAGCATCATCTTCGTTGTTTCTTCCCCTCTTTGTATAAACAGTTCCTATTGCTATGAGATTTTACTAGATTATTCCCCTTTTATTCTATAATATGATTTTTTTTAATTTTTCAAATATGTATTTTTTTTCTTAAAGTTCCTTTCTTTGTAAAACATGTGATGTATACCCATTAAAAGTGTATTCGGCTCGGTTCGATTTTTCAATAATCAATCGGTTTTAGGTTGGTTAATCTAGGTTTTTGGTTTTTTAAAGGCTTGATGACATCAATGGTCTCTAAAGTATACACTTTGTACTGAGTTCCACTTTAAAGAATTTTTCAGTATGTTTTGCCCCCTAAACTTTAAATCGCGATCTCAGTTACTCTTACTGCTAACTCTCGTTAAAAAAATTATGAACCAATCAGAACATGCTATGTGTCACTTTATTAACAAAAAAATTAGCTAACTTTAACAAAAAGGTAAATTGCACGTTAAGTCTATCAAATTTTTATTTTTTTCAATGTAATCCTAAAATCTTTATTTAACCCGAAATTGACTCATATTTCTTTATAATTTTTATAATTTAGTCTAATATTTTAAATATACTTATTTTTTGTTCAATTTAATCCTAAAAATCTATATTTAACCCGAATTTTTTTGCTCAATCGTATGATTTTATTAAAGAAAAAAATCATACAAAACGTCCAAACTCGGGCCTCATTAAAAACCTCCCTACACCTAGATGGAGGAAAAGAGTACCCAAGTTGAACGCAAGAAACCAACCCCGAGATCATACAGCTCACACACACCCCGAAACACAATAAGCTCACGCTCGAGCACACCATCGAAGCCACATCCCCACACTGCCCGCACCCCAACCGTCCTTCTACAGGCCCACGCACAACCAAACCCCGTCGGATACACCTCACACCCTCCCCCGAATTCAAGCTCATGCCCGAGCACACCATCGAAGCTACTTCCCCACACTGCCCGCCACCCCAACCGTCCTTCTACAGGCCCACGCACAGCCAACCCCGTCGGTCGACACCCCCCTTAGCCAACTTGTCCGCAATGTCGTTAGCTTCGCGATGTACATGCTGAAACGTACAATGCACCCCTCTTCGTGCAACATCAATTCGCCGAAACAACCAAAAATACTTCCACGACCTACTCTCAACATTCAAAACCCAAGATAAGGCCACCAATGAGTCGGATTCAATTATGCAAGACCAATCACTCCACTTCGACCCGTCAAACGCCTCGAGCGCATAACATATCGCATGCACTTCAGCCTCATTCGAGTCAAGCACCCCCAATGGTCCCGAAAACATCGCCAACACCTTTCCCCATGCATTACGTAACACTCCACCACAACCCGCTTGTCCCGATTTCCCCTAGCCGACCCGTCCACATTAAATTTCTCCATATTCTCCAACGGTGGCAGCCACGTAACCCCCACACGAGGTCCCTTTGCACGGACCATTCCCTCACACCACCAAGGACTATCCCACCACACCGATTCCACAAGCATAGCGTTATGGTCCAGCGCATTCACCCAAGAAAATGATCGCAATTTGATCAGAAAAAATAAATCTGAAGGCGACACCCTCTTACCATTGAACATCAAATCGTTGCGCGCTAGCCACATCGACCACAAAACTGCAGCACATCCCGACACCCACCATTACTGGACCACCCCCCGGAAAAAACTATCCAAAAAAATATGCACAAACCCCACAAAAGACGTCGGTCGAACCACCTCCACCTGCCACCAAGCAAAAAATATCAACCACACCCGCCACATCCACGAGCATCTAAAGAGGATATGATCCGCCTCATCCTCTCCTTCCCCCACACCAACGACAAGAGAAATCCTGCACATCTAAATGCATACCACGATCCCGCAGCAAACATAATGTGGGTAATCGTTCGAGGAGCACAAACCACACAAAGCACTGCACCTTCGGCGGCGTAAGCAACGACCAAATTCCTGCACTATCCCATTCCTCTTCCCCCTCCAAACCAAAGGCTGCCATTAAGCTCGACAACCTTGCTACCGAAAAAGATCCCGTTGGAGTATGTTTCGATACCCATTTATCCTCCACCTCCTCTACTAGAACCGACGCCCCCACCACACCTCGCAACTCTCGCAATTGTACCAACTCAAACGAGCGCAACGGTCTAGAAAAAAATTTACTCCAATCTGCATGCCCCAACGATTGTGCACGTGCATAATCCCACACCAACGCCCATTTATTCACCGCAATCCGATAAAGGCGTGAAAACACCTCACATAACGGCACCTCTAAACACCACCTATCGCGCCAAAAAAGTACCTTCCTCCCATTCCCAACCAACCATACAAAATTAGGCAAACCCATAAACTGATTAATACTAACCTCATGTTGTACCTCCACTATTTGTCGCCACACTGTTGACATAGCTCTCCTTTGTCCAATCATCACCCGCCTACACAACACATCCTCGCCATATTTTGCAACCAAAATTTCCCTCCACAAAGACTTATCTTCCAATGCAAAACACCAAAGCCATTTCGCCAAAAGAGCTAAATTCTGCTTGTGCAAATCTACCACACCCAATCCCCCAAACTTCCACGGTCTACACACCACCTTCCAGTTCACCCTGCTCATTTTATATCTCTCCTCCGTACCTCCCCATAGAAAGCTCCTACGGATACGATCTATCCATTTAATAACACCTTTTGGTACCACAAAAATACTCATGTAATAAATAGGAAGGGCAGACAGAACTGAATTCAATAACGTCAACCGAGCTGCAAAGGATAATGAATCCCTCTTCCATCCAGCCAAAATTTTCCGAAAACGTTGTATCAATGGCTCCCACATACTTAAGCTACGCGGGTTCACTCCCAAAGGCAAACCAAGATAAACCATCGGCAAAGTACCCATGCAACACCTTAACATACCTGCCATCTCACGCAATAATCCTTCCTCGACACCTACCCCATATAAGCAAGATTTAGCATAATTGATTTTCAGCCCCGAACTGTATTCAAAACAAGTAAGGACCCTCTTCAAGTTCAGTTCCATTCGCGGATCACCCTGGAGGAAGATCATTGTGTCGTCCGCGAATTGCAAGTGCGACACAAAGCACTCATTAACAACACACATGCCTTGTATAAGTCACCCTTCTCCGCCTCCACCAACAAAAGATGCAACAATTCAGCCACAATTACGAATAAGAGAGGCGATAAAGGATCACCCTGTCGCACACCTCGCTTCATCGGAAATTCTTTTGTCGGAAAACCATTGAGTAAAACCGACAGCCATGCCGTACTAAAACATGCGCGCATCCAAGCACTCCATACCGTCCCAAAAACCATCCTCATCTGAATCTTCTCTAAGCAATCCCACTTCACGCAATCATATGCTTTCGCAAAATCAAGTTTCAGCAAACCCCCCCCCCTCACTACCTGCATTTTGTTGCATCGAATGTATCACCTCATTCGCTAGCATAATACCATCTACAATCTGACGGCCTTGGATGAAAGCGGATTGAACATCACTGATCAAAACGGGCAGCACCCTTTGTAGTCGCTTCGCTAAGCACTTCGCCACAATCTTATAAATAGAATTCAACAGACAAATCGGCCTAAAGTCCCCAATTTCTCTCGGGTTGTCTTTCTTCGGAATTAAAGTCACAAAAGCCGAATTCACACCCTTCGGTAATTCCTTCGACTCATGAAAATTATTCAACACCTGCATCACATCGCCCTTCAAGAAATTCCGCCCCTTCTTATAGAATTCAAAGGTAAAACCATCTCGGCCCGGCGCTTTTGTCCCATCACATCCCCATACTACGACACGCACTTCTTCCTCACTAAAAGGAACCTCCAAACCAGCTGCCAACTCCAACGACAAATGCTTAAAAACCACCACCATATCAACATCCCCCAAGAAAATTGGAGCTGCAAAGTGCTTTCTAAATTCCTCAGAAACCACGTATCGAAGTCGTTTCGGCTCTACTTCCCATACCCCATTTATAATCAATCCAGAAATACCATTTCGCAACGATCTCAATTTGGCCGAACGATGGAAAAAAGTTGTATTCTCGTCCCCTTCCCGCAACCACCGCACCCTAGCCTTTTGTCTCCACAATGATTCACGCATATGTGCTAGGGACCATAATTCTTGCTGATAAATACGTCGTTGCACCCCTTGGGACTCCGAAACAACATTAGCACCTGTTTCCCCATCGATTAAGGCAATCGCGTTAGTAGTTTCCTCAATTCGGTGGTCTATATTACCGAACACCACCTTATTCCATTCCCGCAAAAAGTTTTCATGCTACGCAATTTCTTAACCACATCCCAACCATCCAGCATCGACGACAATCTCACCCATTCCATTTCTAAGTCACAGATAAATCTCCTATCTCCCACCCATGCATTAAGGAACCTAAACGGCTTCGGCCCCCAATCCAAAGTATCACTCACAAGTAAAAGTGGCGTATGATCGGATAAGCCCCTCGACAATGACGACAACTTCAAATTTACAAACTTATCCAACCAATTCAGCGAAACCAAACATCTATCAATTCTAAAAATCTTTATTTAACCCAAAATTAACCTCAATTTCTTTCTCATTTTATAACTTAGTCCAATATTTTAAATATAATTATATTTTTGTTCAATTTAGTCCTAGAAATCTTTATTTAACCTGGAATTAACCCCAATTTTTGTTCAAATATTCTTATAGTTTAAGTATTTTTTACTTATGATTTAATTGTGTACCTTTAAAATTTTATGATTTCACACCCTTTAAATTTATAATATAACTTTTTAAAAATTTACATCTCTAATATAAAGTCATGTGTACTATCACTATTCATATTTTAGTTTACAGGGTGAAGACTGAAAAATCTAATATTATAAATAAAGTTATAAAAAGCGATAGTTTTTCTACATATACTTGAAGACCTAAGTATTAAGTAAGAATAATCTAATGAACAGATAAGAATATGGTTCTAATGAACCCATTGACTAGTCTATATGATAAAGAATGACATTATTTTTCTTAGGTGAAGCAACATAGTTTGTATTATATGTGTAGGTTTTCAAAAAAAAAACTAAAGAGTAAATAACAGATATTATCATGTAATCACACCAAAATATTAAAAAATGAATTTTGTTCTAACATAAAAGATGGTTAAAGAACCTACTCATAATAAAATGAAGAGTAAATAACATAAATGGTCATTAACTATAGGGTATTTTATTGAATCATTTAATTATGTAAAGTTATAAAACGGTCACCAAACTTAAAAAAGTAAAGTGTAACGATAGATGATGTTCATTCGAGATCTTTCTCTCTTGAAAATCTCTTACTTCTCTCTAGGGTTTTAAAATTTTTGTTCATCTCGGAGCCAGTTGTCTCATTCTTTTCCTTTAATGGTTGGCCTCATCCTCCTCGTCCTCTTTCCAGTTTTCTTCCTTGGCTACCTCATCCTTCATTCCTTCTTCTTTGGTGTTTCGTTCCGATGACCACCTATGGTGTTTTCGTTGGTGTCTTTTTGTCCTTCGTGACTATAGTCTTGACCTGTGCATGCCTTTGTGAGGAGGTTGACAGACACCCTTAGTGGCTCGGGTTGTGATCGTAAGGGTGATGTGATGTTATCCCCCCCCCCCCAATTTTCCTCTATTTTGAATGTAACACCCTCAACCCAGTTCAAGAGAAAACCAGAATTGAAGACATTACCGAAAACTTAATCTAGAAATTTAGTGACCAAATTATAAAATTTGGTCAAGTTTTAGAACTGGTACAAAAAAAATGACCATTAGGACACAATATTGTCTTTAGGATTTAAACAACAAGGATTCGTCACATTTCGCATAACATACTATTTGATAGCTCAAAGTAAGCTTTAATATAACCTTCAAATTTACAAAGAACTCAAGAACCCAAAATTCCAAATAGTGGAACTACTTGCTGCCGATCCTAATTGCAAGGTGGTCAAATAAGGATTCCAACATAATTTAAACACAAAGCAACTTTCTATGCTTAAACAACCTGGGATATACTATTTGAATCATTTTATAAATTAGTCTAACTCATTTAGCATCACTTTCAAGTTCTTTAAATTATTTTGAATATACCTTCTACCAAATTTATCAAATTGATCTCCTAAAAGCTTTTCAAGGAAGGTTTGTTAAAGATTACTTATGTAAATATGGCATACTAGAGACCACTACTAAATTCATGATAAATAATTAAGCACATCCAACATTTTTATTCGAATTATAAGTCTGCTTTAGTTATACATCCATGATCTCAACTCAAGAATTAGCAAACTTTAAACCCATATTAGCTATACACTCAAAATCAAGATCTAGATTAACCATTTACGTCCACTAACATACATACTAAAACATGAGCAATGATTTACAAGTTATTCTGACATCATATATAGCATGTCTTAGCCAATAAGCAAACATTCGAATGACAACATTACTTATCTTAGCCCACAAGCAACCCCTCACATGATAGGATGCATATCTAACTCATCCCTTGACCATATAAGTATTCAGCAGTATCATAACAACATGATTTGACAACATTACAACCAAAAGGGCATACAGACCATAAACATGAAATCACCTTTTCTTTCTAAAAAGTTAAATTCATATGTAATCAAAGGATCATTTAAGTGATTAGCATAGCTCTGTTTAGTAATTTTATACTTTCACATTGTATCCTTTAGAACCTACTTAATAACTCATGATTATTAACAAACAACACACACTTCAACCAACATTTAAAAGTGGTAACAAGTATAGATATTCTTATCACTTTGATTAAGCATTGTCTATGATGACTAGAACCCAAAATTTTCCTTCAATTTATTATGCAATGTCCAATTACAAACAAACGAAACATACCAACATTGATCACTCAACATTCAAGAACCTCTTTATCTGACTTTTATAGTTCACATTACTTAGCCAACAAGCAAGATAAAATCATAATGGGCCCTTTTACAATTTAGAGTCCCTTATACAAATTGTAATAATGTAAATATGACTATGCTTATTCAAATGCAATGAACTACCGTTACTTATACAATTTAGAGTCCTTTATACAATTTAGAGTCCCTTATACAATTTAGAAACACCCTCAAAGTGTTTCGATGCGTTTTTCCACTGGAGATATCTATTTCAAAACGGCTAACACCCGTTTTGATACGGCCTTCATTTGGTTTTTGATTTTTGAGTATCGTTTTGAAACGGCTCACACCCGTTTCGATACAAGGGTTAAGTAATTTTAAAATTGGGCATTAAATGAACTAGTCGTTACTTGTCAGAAACTGATTTTTGAAGATTTAGTTAAGTGTTTCGATACACCCCATAAGCTATTTCAGAACACCAGTTTACAATTTCAAAACATTTCGATACGGCCTTATATGTTTCGATACGACCTTCTTTTTGCACTTATTGTTTCGATACGATCTATAACCATTTCGATACGGGCCTTTTTTACACATAACGACTCTTTTTTTAGTGTCTGTTTTGATACATGGGTCCCGTGTTCCGATACGGGTAGTTGCAGAACTACATTTATGGAGGGAAGAGAGAGCCCCAACGGCTCTATTGATTATATCAATCACCCAAACGGCTAGAAATTAATGAGAAGGTATAAAAACAAGTCTAAAAAACTACATCAACAACTATTGAGCCTTCAAGCCACATCAAAGCATTCAAATCCAAACCTTGATCATTTAGAGTCAAATCTTTGTACCCAACTCAATTGTGTTTTTCATTGTAATTTTTATTGAGAGTTTAGGGTGTGATTGATTGTATTTGGGTAAACATCAACCTTTGAGACGTATTTGTAAGGTTTACCAAATTCCTTCTTTGTGAAGAATGTGTTGGATTAAGCTTTGGGTAGAAAGCTTAATCGGTCTTGTAAGGTTTCCTCCTCATCTAAGAAAAAGGGAAGAATCAATTAGTGGATTGGTTGAAAATCCTTAGTGGGAGCTAAGGTAGTGGAGGTAGAGTTCATTTAGGAACTTGAACCACTATAAATTGCCTTGTGTCCAATTTTCATTCATCCATTTTCTCCCTTCAAATTTTAATAGTCAATTCACCCGCTCTTGGTCATTTGCAATCGTTTGATCAACTCAACAATTGGTATTTGAGATACACTCATTGGAAGGATTACAACCTTCTTGATATGATTCTATGAGAGTTTGATCAACAACAAATTGAAGCAATGGCATCCACCTCCGGTCCCAACCTCTATGAGTCTCAATCCACCACTAAATCACCATTCTTCAATGGGGATAACAACCCATATTGGAAGAATTGGATGCGACTCTTCATCAAATCCAGCGACTACATGGTATGGAACGTTGTAGAAGACGGACCAAGCATTCCCATGAAGAGAGATGGTGAAGGAAGATTAGTCCCAAAGATCAAAGCTGAGATGACCGATGAAGATAGAAGACGGTTGCAAGTCAATGATAAAGCCTTGTATATGATCTTTTGTGATCTCGGTTCTGATATCTATTCAAAGGTGTCTTCCATCGAAAGCGCCAAGGAAGTTTGGGATACTCTCGAGATGACATATAAGGGAACTAGCGATGTTAAAGAGACGAAGATCGGGCTACTCAACTTAAGCTATGAAAAATTCAAGATGGAACCCGATGAAAGTGTCTCTAAGATGTTTGATCAGTTCTTGGTCATCGTCAATGGATTAAAGGGTTTCGATGAAATCATTCCCGAAGACAAGCTAGTTCTGAAACTCCTATATTCTCTTCCTAAATCTTGGGATAGAAAAATAATGGCCATCATCGAAGCTAGAGATTTGAAGACTCTCAATCTTAATGCCCTTGTTGGATCTCTACTCACTCATGAGATCATGAAACAAGGGAGAGAAGAAGAGAAGAAAAAAGAAGAGAGAAAAGTTGAGAAGAAGGAGGTTGAAAAGAAGAAGATTGGAATCACACTTAAAGCTTCATAAAATGATAACGATTCTAATGAAGAGGAAGATGAGGAGATGACCATGTTGGCCAAAAGATTCACACGATTCATGAAGTCCATCCGAGGAAGAAAATTCAATAGAAAAGGGGACTTCAAGAATAGAAGTAAAGAAGAAGAGAAGGACCAAATCATTTGTTATGAGTGCAAGAAGACCAGCCATATCCGATCTGAGTGCCTTCAATTGAGAAAGAAAAGCTTTGGGAAGAAGAACAAGCTCAAAGCTCAAGTGGCAACTTGGAGTGACGAGGAGTCATCCGAAGAGGAGGAGGTAGTGGCCAACCTTTGTCTCATGGCATTTGACGAGGAACCAATGGTAAACTCTAACTCATCATCTCTTACTTACAATGAATTGTATGATGCATATGATGAGTTACAAGATGTTTATGACGTGTTGGTTGAAAAATACAAAGAGTCTATTTTAAAAAATAAGAAAAATATTTCTAATTTGAAAAATCAAAATGAGTCTCTTTCAAAAAACAATTTCGAATTGGAAAAGAAGGTTTTGTATTTGATTAATCTTTCAAATGATCTCAAAAAGAAAATTCTTGATTCAGAAAAACTTCTTTTTGATTTTCAAGATTATCGCATCAAGGAGGTAGATAATATTAAAACTTCTTTTACTATTGGGAAGAATGATTTTGAAAAAGGAAGTTCTTCAAAAACCCAATATGTTAAGAGAAAACCATTTTACTCTAAACAAATAAGCTTTCAAAATCAATATAAAGTAAAAACAACTAGAAGTGTATGGGTTCCTAAGGAACTCATTGTTTCTAATAATGTAAATGATATTGCTTCTTGGATTCCTAATGGAACCAAGCTTTTGGGAGCTAACACTCATGGACCCAAAATGATTTGGGTACCAAAATCAAGAAACTAATCTTTGTTTGTATGGGAAGCATTGCTACAAGGCCAAAGCTTCAAGTCAAAACACATGGTACCTTGATAGTGGATGCTCGAGACACATGACCAGAGACAATAGTAGATTCTTGGAGCTTAAACCAAATAGTGTAGGATATGTGACATTTGGCGACAATTCCAAAGGGCACATTGAAGGCATAGGCTCCATTGGTAATCTCTCATCTACATTCATTGAAAATGTGATATATGTCAATGGTATAAAACATAATCTTTTGAGCATTAGTTAACTTTGTGATAAAGGCTTTAATGTTCATTTTGATAAAAATTGGTGTAAAATTGTGAACATTAAAACAAATAAAATAATGCGCATTGGTCATCGCATAGGAAATATTTATATGGTGCATTTAGATGACATATATTTGTCCCATGCATGTTTAGTTGCACATGATGAGAATGATGCATGGTTGTGGCATAGGAAACTTGGGCATGCTAGCATAAGTGTTTTAGAAAAATTAGCTTCCCAAAATCTAGTTAGATGTTTACCCAAACTAAAATTTTCATTAGATAAAATGTGCAATGCTTGCGCTAAGGGTAAACAAAAGAGAACTTCATTTAAACTCATTAATGATGTTTCGACTAGTAGGGTATTACAACTAATCCACATGGATTTATTTGGGCCTATTAGAACTATGAGCTTGGGTGGTAAGTCATATGCATTTGTATTGGTAGATGACTTTTCTAGATACACTAGGGTTCTATTCTTAAGTACTAAGGATGAGACTTTAGAAAATTTTATTACATTTACAAAAATTACCCAAAATGATCTTGATCATCAAATTTCACACATTAGAAGTGATCTTGGAAACGAATTTTAAAATATGGGTTTTGAAGATTTTTGTAATGAAAATGGTATTAGCCATAATTTTTCGGCTCCTCGCACTCCTCAACAAAATGAGTTAGTTGAGAGGGAAAATAGAACTTTGGAAGAAATTGCTAGGACTATGCTTTGTGAAAACAACTTACCTAAGCATTTTTGGGCGGAAGCAACTAATACGACTTGTTATATTATTAATAGAGTAATTATTAGGTCCATTTTAAAGAAAACACCTTATGAGATTTTAAAATCCAAAAAGCCTAACAATAGCTATTTCCACCATTTTGGTTGTAAATGTTTTGTTTTAAACAATGGAAAAGACAACTTAGGTAAATGTGATGCTAAAAGTGATAAAGCAATATTTTTGGGTTACTCTCTAAACTCTAAAGCCTACCATGTATTTAATAAAAGAACTTTGACTATTGCAGAGTCTATACATGTTGTTTTCGATGATAACCTCATTCCGAGGAAGGATTCTTGTAATGATGATGATGATGTAGGGATCTTTGAAGCCATTGATGGAGGAAAAACATCAAAGGTGGATGAGATTCCAACTAAAGAAAAAGCTGCACAAGATCCACCTCTTGAAGCCTTGAAGTACTTGGCTCTTGAGGAAAAAGAGGTGATATACCCAAGGGAGTTCAACTATGTCAAAGGTGGTGAAATCTTGGGTGATCCATCCAAGGGGGTAACTACTAGATCATCTCTCAAACTAATGAACCATGTTGTATTTATTTCATGCATTGAACCTAAAAATATCAAAGAAGCATTAAAGAATGATTTTTGGATTTTGGACATGCAAGAAGAACTTAATCAATTTGAGAGAAGTGAAGTATGGACATTAGTTGAAAGGCCTAGTAATCAATCTACTATAGGAACTAAATGGGTATTTAGGAATAAACTAGATGAGAGTGGTAACATAGAGAGAAAAAATGTTAGGCTTTTGCTCAAGGTTACACTCAAGAAGAGAGAATTGATTTTGATGAAACATATGCACCCATAGCTAGAATGGAAGCTATTAGGATGCTTCTAGCATTTGCATGTTACCATGATTTCAAGCTTTTTTAAATGAATGTAAAAAGTACTTTTCTAAATGGTTTTATAAATGAAGAAGTGTATGTTGAACAACCATCGGGTTTTGAGGATCTGAAATTTCCAAATCTTGTTCTTAAATTAACCAATGCTCTTTATGGTTTAAAACGAGCTCCTAGAGCTTGGTATGAAAGGCTTTAAAACTTTTTGATTGAAAAAGGTTTTGAAAAGGGCAAGGTGGACACTATACTTTTTGTAGAGCATTTGGTTGTTCTCTATTTATGAGCGCAAATGCACACTCCTGTCAAGTTATAAAAGATATCGTCTCCCACAGGGATTGGACAACTTGATTCGAGTTGTAAGTCTTGCACAAGAAAAGTAAATGCACAATTAAATTGGGTGTTGAGGAAGAAAGTAAAATAAAAACACAAGTAATTGAAAAGGAAGTGATCAGATTGGTAGAGAGGGCAGGGTTATGTTGTTGCTTAGTGTGAAACTGCGTTGAATAGGATAAGATGTTTTGCGCTGCCAGACTCTGCTGTCTCGGCGGATGATGGGAGGTAGACTGCTGAGACCCTCTCGCTGCCTCGGTAGGGGAATGTAACTGTGTCTCGGCGGCAAACTCGGCAAAACTACAAGGCTCGACAGAACGCTTTGAAAGTGACTCCGCTCATGTCTAAATCAGAGTGTTGTTGATGCCCACTGCAGATAATACCAGTCGCGGCGTGAATCGTGCAAAGATAGCAATGTTGATTCATCCTCTTTTAGTTGTCTTAAACCCTTAACCTATGTCTAGGCCGGATTGATCGCATTGTCTATAGATGAAATCGTACTTACTCCTTTCGTGAGTTCGACTCTCTCGATACCAAGCAAATGGATAGAATTCAACTAATCTTTCGCCTTAATTGAAAACTATGAAGAACATGGAATAAGTAAACCTTGTAATTTTATTTGCATAAACAAACTTGAAATCCTAAACAACCATTCTCACAACTAATTACAACATAACCCAAACCCAAGGAGAAATTTAGAACATCTCGGCGGCAAGAAAACCTAAACTATGCCTAAGGAAAACCTAAGCTATTTTGAACTAGAATTACAATGGGTATATATATGCATTAGCTAGGTCTAGTCCTTCTTGAAGTAGAAGTCTTCAAAGTAGCTTTTTACATCAAATGTGGCTTTAAACTCTGACTTCTTTGAGTTGAATATGGACTTTATGATGTTGCCTTGCTCCGCAAGTAATCTTGAGATTCTCCCTCGGTGGCTCTACCGGCTGCTACAGACGTCAAAAAAATGAGTGGACAACATCGATAGAATCATGATTTTCTACTCTACAGATTGCACTCCGGTTCTTCCAACTCCATATTCTATTGTCTTGGGCGGCAAGGTGGGCGGCAACAACTACTCGACAGTTGTTGTCTCTGTCTAGAACCGCATCAGTACAACTCCTTGGTATGCTGCCTCAGCATCACATACTCAACTCCTCTTTCCCTCTGTCAGCCTCTAGTACCTGAAACTAAACTAAGCTAAAACAATATCTTTTCTTCACCAAATAAAAGATAATCTAGAAAAACATAGCAAAGTAAAGAAATACTGTAAAATACAATGCATGGCCCTAATTATGCCTAAAATGCACTAAAAACAACAATAATATGAAATGGAATGTGTATGAAATATAGAACTTGCAGACACTTTACACACCCCCAAACTCGAACTATTGCTTGTCCTCAAGCAATGCAACCTAAACATACTTGCCATTATATTAACCAGAAATAAAAACATGTTTTCAACTTGATTAAGTACCTCGAGGCCGTGGCACCTATAGTAGATTAGTGAAGGGAACTTAGCAAGAAAATAACTCAGAATTAATTTCTAATGCCAGTGCAGTGTGTGTAGGACTGTGTACATGCTGAATATGCAGAATAACTAGATAAACAAAGATGTTGTTATGATATATAAGGTTGTTGTCGAGACAACACTATTAAGCACAATATTTAATCATGGCAATGAGGGCTTCAACTTATCACAACTACTCTTCTAGGTCTGAAATTAAGATAGGAGCAAACTACAAAACCCCGAACCCATGGAGTAGCGTCATCCCATGAAGACTTCATTCACTCATGCTAATTTGTTCGTCACTTCAAAATTTTAGATTCATGGACTTTGATAGAAGCGGAGTGTCCTCGCACAGGATTCTTCCTACAGCCTGTTGCGGGCACCTCTAGGGTAAAAAACAATGTTTCTTTGTTTTTTTCGGCTGTCGTGGTGGTGCTGTATTTTTCTTTTCATGTTTTCTGCCTCGGCGGCTACCTGCAACCATTGTTAAAACTTTGCAAAGAATTCTAAAAACAAAGAAGGCAGTGTTCATTAGATATTCTAGCAAATTCAGCAAGTTGCAGTAGTGTTTGACAGTTTTGGCAATTAAAAAAAATTCTAAGTCATTTTGCATGCTTTTTTCCCAAATTAAGTTCAATTTATTTATTGGTGCGAAAATAAGTAATCGGCTAACTATCATAGGCACAAGTTATATAACAAGTTTTTATGTTCCGATTAACATTAAGGCAAGTACAATGCAACCTATATGCTACTAAGTATGCCTAGACAAGATGCAAGAGCTATCCCCCCCCAACTCGAGATGGGCATTACCCTCAATGCACAAAATAAAAATAGAAAAATAAAAACAGAAAAATACAAGTGATATATAAAAAACAAAAAAAGGAGGAAGAGAAAAAAACTAGAAATTGGCTGAGGGTTGAGAGGAGGCTTGAGTCTTTGCTGCTGAGGAGGAGGAAGAGGTTTGGATGATGAAGTGGCAGCCGGCAGATGTCTTGCCAGCAAACTTGGCAGGGGAGACCTTGGCTGTCCGCGGTGGTTGGACTCTCTTGGGAGTGGGACAAGGCTCTTCTTGAGGTTCGATAGGGGGAGCAGCATGAGGTGCTTCGCTCTCTTATGACTCTGGCTCGTCGTCCACAGGCTCGACGGCTATGATGTGTCGCTTCCTCTTCCTAGTGCCTTCCTCCGTGGGTGCTGCCGGAGGGTCTATCACCATTGAGATGGTTGTTGGTGCTGCTACTACTGATGTTGCTAGTGCTGGCAGCTGCTGGTCAATCTCCTCTGAGGAGGAAGTGTTCGCCACTATCGATGTTGTACAGGCAGGTGGATGGTGTTGCCGATGCCTTTCGGGGGAGTCTACCGCTGTGTTGGAAGCGGAGGTGGCTGAGTATGACATGTAGTGCGTCGGAGATGGAATTTGGCGGCATGGTGGGCAGCGATGGTTGATGGCGTTCCTTGATCTGGGGCAGCTGTGACAGCTAAATCTGTATGGTAGGTTGGCAAGGTGGGGTCGTCATCAGGATACTTCTCTCAGGAAATAAGCCACAAATGATTCTTGGACTTCCCCTACGTATTTCATGAAGGTCGGTTGTTGCTGCTTGATACGCTTGTTGTTGTCGATAAGGGTGTGCAGCAGCGTGAGGACTTCATTGTCTAGGGTAGCTTCAGTACTGCTGGGGGCGGCTGGCGTGTCAGGCTGGGCGGCAGAGGGTTGGCTGGGCGTTATGGGCTCTATCTCCTAGGTCTGCATCATCTACATGTGGACTTTTCTAGTCCACCCTTCCTTTGTTATCGTCATCTCATCTTTGGGGTTGGTCGGGACATTAAAATTGGTGCAAAGTCCGGTGATGAGTGACAGAAAATATAACCTGCCCTTCGTCTTCTGGAAGCAAGTGTGGATCTACTTACAGATAATCTCCCCAACATTGATGGGCCGGTTCATCATGATGTTGTGGATTAGGGCAAGGCGTGGCTGATCAACGGTGGAGTTGTGAGAGGTGAGCAGCAGACGCCTCTTGATAAATGTGTTCCACAACATAGTCTCGGGTAGCAGGTGGTGGCGTTGGACAGATCTGCCATGCTTTCCTGCCAACCACGGCATGTTAGGCTTGCACAGCTTGGCCTTGAGTTTCTCATAATCAGCAGCCGTCAGTGACTGCCTCCACTTCTCGTGAGGGTTGTCATTCATATCCAGGCCATAGAAACTGTTGATTACGACAGTGTTGAGCTTGACAGGTTCCCCTCGGACGAACACGAACAACATCTCAAGGCGGGGATGGTGAGCATAGAACTCCCTTACCATGGGGATGTTGGCTATCTCTGGCTGTCGTGCGAATATTTTCCATCCCTTGTTGTGGATGGTTTCGAACATATTTGGTTCTAGGTCGAGATCTCATGTATTCCTTGTATAGTGAAAGCCTTGATCCTCCAATATGGCTTGTTTGGCGAACTGGGTTTGATATCTCTTTTCATCTTCACATGAGAATAAGCCTTGGAAGGTGGGTTTGGGTGCCGATGTTGAAGCCATGTGATACGGTTAAAGTTTACCGAAACTTGAAATAAAATAAAGTGAGAGTAGTGGATGCAAGAATAAGATAGCAAGAAGGTGAAAGTAAAGTAAATGAATGAAGTGAGACTGATTTAAATAGAGGTTGTCGAGAGGTGTCGTGGCAGCATTAAATGTCTAACAGTCCAGTTTTCTCGCGTACATTACAAAATTTCTGCCCGTTATTTTTGTAGTTGTTGCCAGCTAGCCGTTAGCGGGCAACTAGCCGTTACGCGTTTTCTGTGATGGGCTGCCCTAGGCTGTCTCGGCGGGATGGTGGGCAAGCTCCTTGTTGGGCCTTCTTTTTCATCCAGCTCTTTTATTCTTGATCTTGAAATAAAAATAAAGACAATTAAATATATTCTAAAAATTAAAAATGTGGAAATTAATCTAATCCTAATAAAAATAAATTGCAATAAATTAAATTCTAATCCTTATGCATAAAATAAAAATAAAGAAAGTAAAAAAATTAAGTTATGTTGGGAGTGCATTGGGGTGCATCTCCCAGACATAACCACTTCCTGAGGTAGTTTGGCTTGTCCTTCCCTCGTGGGGTCCTCTTGTTCTTGCTGGTGATGTGCTATTGGGTCCTTTAGTCTACCCTACGGTCTGTCACGACAATTGCTGCCTTGGCCTGTCTCTATGCCGATTTTGGAAACCTTAGCATCTGGGCATCCTTCCTTTTCTTTTCTTGAGGGTTGTAGCACATTTAACTTTATGCTCTGGTTGTCTACCCTCATGGTCAACTCTCCACATTCCACATCTATTAACGTTCTACCCGTGGCCAAGAATGGTCGCCTAAGGATGATAAGGGCCTTTTCATCGACCTCACAGTCTAGGAAGAGGAAATCAGCTGGAAAAATAAGGTTGCCCACTTTCACAAGGATGTCTTCGATCTTTCCCTCCAGTTGTACAAAAGAATGATCGGCAAGTTTCAGCATGACGGAGGTAGGTTTGGCTGTCCTAATTCCTAATTTATCGAAGACTACCTTAGGCATTAAGTTGATGCTAGCTCCCAGGTCGCACAGGGCTTTTGTTTCGTGCTTGTTGCCTATCTTACATGGGATAAAAAAGCTGCCTGGGTCTGTTTGCTTGTGCGGCAGTTTGTTGTGCAACATTGCCATGCACTCATCTCTTACAACAACTGTTTCGAATTCCCCAATCCTCTTCCTTTTAGAAACCATGTACTTGAGGTATTTAGCATAGTTGGGCATATTCTAAATGGCTTCTATTAGAGGGATGTTTATGTGCACCTGCTTTAGAATATCCAGGAATCTCCTAAACTAGTGCTCTTGCTTCTGTTGCTTAAGCCTCTGGGAGAAAGGTGATGGCAAGCGGATGTCATATATACGCTCCTTGCATGGGAACTTTATTTGTGGAGGATCATCTATTTCAGGACCGCTGTCAAGTTCAGCTGTCGGGCGGCTAGTGTTGATGTTGTCGCGGCAGGTTGTTCGTTTTGTGCTGGCTGTGTTTCTGGTTGCTTTTCTACCCTGGGTTCATCCAACTGCTTCCCATTTCTGGTAGATATGGCTTTGCACTACTCATAAGTGGGCTTGGCTATTGCTTATGCACTATTAGATGTTGCTCCCAATGTCATGTTGCTGAAGATCTCCGTGAACTGCCCAAATTGGGTCTCTAAGTTCTTTATAGTAGCCTCCAAGTTGTTCATCTTCATCTATGTCCTGTCCATGAAAGATTCAGCTTTATCAATAAATTTATTAGTACGAACAATAAAATCACCAGTTCCAGACATAAAAGTATGAAGAGTTTCTTCTAGTGAATTATTGTTTTGCGACTACTGAGCTTGCAGTCTGGACAGGATTTGTCGGTAGCCTCCCTGTTGTTGTTGTGGGTTTGCAGCAGTCTTTGGGTTGCTCCAGGAGAAGTTAAGATGGTTCTTCCATCCAAGGTTGTAAGTGTTCTAGGCATGTCTGTTGTTCTTCTCGTATCCTCCCATAAAGTTGGCAGATGTGGTGCATTTAGAGGAATCATGGTTGCCCCCACACTCTGTCAGCTTGTCAAGGTGGGCATTGACAGATTCTGAGGCTTGTACTTCATTCACATCAGCTAGCCACCTCGGCGGGCTGTTAGGTAATTATAGTCTTTCTTGGCGGCTTGGTTCAGAATCTGCAGTGCCTCCTCTAGTGGTCTGTCAAGGATGATTTCGTTGTCCGAGGCATCAATCATCATCTGTGTTGGGTAGTTCACCCCGTTGTAGAACATTGATACCCGTGTCCAAGCCGGAAAACCATGTAGCACGCAGTTATTCAGCATCTATTGGTACTGCTCTCATGCTTCATACATCGACTCATCATCCCTTTGTGGGAAGGTTGTTATTTCGTTTCTCAACCTGTCTCTGACATTGGACGGGCTGAAACAGTCCAGAAAATCTTTGCACAACTTTGTCCATGTGTTGAATGACCCTACTGGCTGGTTGTTTAACCACTGTTTTGCCCTATCCCTCATTGAATAGGGAAATAATCTCAGTCTCAGCACATCTTGATGGACTTCGTGTATTTTGAATGCTCTACAGATGTCCATGAATCCTTTTAAGTGCTGTCGAGCATCTTATGTGGCAGTCACTCCAAATTGCCCTAACGTGTTGATCATGTTAAACATAACGGGCTTCAGCTCGAAGTGATCCGCCTCAATCTCAGGTTTTGTCACTGTCGAATTGAACCCTCTAAAGTCATGTTACAGATAATCCCTAGTGGTTCGAACATACTGTGGTTGTCTGGGCTGCATTTGTTGTTCTTTGGGCGGCGGATCTTGCTGCCCATCCCTGTCGTTCACAGCATTGTTGGCAGGGTTGTCGTTCTGCATGTTTACCTTTGCTTTTTCTTTTTCTTCTTTAGTTTTCCATAGAGCAACTATGATTTCCTTCTTGGGCTCTCTTGCTCTTCGTTCGATATCATCGTAATAAAGGATTTATCCTTTTGGATTTGCCCTGGTCATACACTAGCAAAGGAAACTGTAAAATTCTTTTTTCCGATTAAAAATAAAAAAATAAAAAAATATATAAAGAAATAAAAGTGCAGAAATTAAAGACGAATTTCGCTGTTACCAATCCCCGGCAACGGTGCCAAAAACTTGTATAGCGTTTGGGTGTTCTCTATTTATGAGCGCAAGTGCACACTCATGTCAAGTTATAGTATAAAAGATATCATCTCCCACTGGGATTGGACAACTTGATTCGAGTTGTAAGTCCTGCACAAGAAAAGTAAATGCATAATTAAATTGGATGTTGAGGAAGAAAGTAAAATAAAAACACAAGTAATTGAAAAGGAAGTGATCAGATTGATAGAGAGAGCAGGGTTATGTTGCTGCTTAGTGTGAAACTGCGTTGAATAGGATAAGTTGTTTTGCGCTGCCAGACTCTACTGCCTTGGCAGATGATGGCAGGTAGACAGGTGAGACCCTCTCGCTGCCTCGGCAGGGGAATGGAACTGTGTCTCAATGGAAAACTCGGTAGAACTACAAGGCTCGGTAGAATGCTTCGAAATTGACTCTGCTTATGTCTAAGTCAGAGTGTTGTTGATGCCCACTGCAGATAATACCAGTCGCAACGTGAATCGTGAAAAGACAACAATGTTGATTCGTCCTCTTTTAGCCGCCTTAAACCCTTAACCTATCTCTAGGCCGGATTAATCGCACCATCTATAGATGAAATCGTACTTACTCTTTTCGTGAGTTCGACTCTCTTGATACCAAGCAAATGGATAGAATTCAACAAATCTTTCGCCTTAATTGAAAACTATGAAGAACATGGAATAAGTAAACCTTGTAATTTTATTTGCATAAACAAAGTTGAAATCCTAAACAACCATTCTCACAACTAATTACAACATAACCCAAACCCAAGGAGAAATTTAGAACATGTCGGCGTCAAGAAAACCTAAACTATGCCTAAGGAAAACCTACGTTATTTTGAACTAGAATTACAATGGGTATATATAGGCATTAGCTAGGTCTAGTCCTTCTTGAAGTAGTAGTCTTCAAAGTAGCTTTTTACATTAAATGTGGCTTTAAACTCTGACTTTTTTGAGTTGAATGTGGACTTTATCATGTTGCCTTGCTCCGCAAGTAATCTCGAGATTCTCCCTCGACGGCTCTGTTCGATGCTACAGACGTCGGAAAATTTAGTGGACAACATTGATAGAATCAGGATTTTCTACACTATAGATCGCACTCTGGTTCTTCCAACTCCATAGTCTTCTGTCTTGGGCAGCAAGGTGGGCAGCGACAGCTACTCAGCAGCTATTGTCCATGTCTGGAACTGCATCAGTACAACTCCTTGGTCTACTGCCTCAACGTCACATCCTCAGCTCCTCTTCCCCTTTGTCAGCCTCTAGTACTTGAAACTAAACTAAGCTAAAACAATATCTTTTCTTCACCAAATAAAAGATAATCTAAAAAATATGGCAAAGTAAAGAAATACTGTAAAATACAATGCATGGTCCTAATTATGCCTAAAATGCACTCAAAAATAGCAATAATATGAGATGGAATGTGTATGAAATATAGAACTTGTAGACAGTTTACACTTTTCATAAAAAGGTATTGTAATGACATCTTAGTAGTACAAATTTATGTTGATGATATCATTTTTGGTTCTACTAATGAATGTTATTGCAAAGAATTTTCTAAGCTAATGCAAGGTGAGTTCGAGATGAGCATGATGGGGAAGCTCTCATTCTTTTTAGGGATCCAAATCAAACAAATGAATGATGGCACCTTCATCAATCAAGCAAAGTACGTGAATGAAATGCTCAAGAAGTTCGGCTTGGAGAATGTGAAGCCTCAAGCCACTCCTTTGAGCTCTTTTATAAAGCTTGACAAAGATGAAGGAGGTAAGTGTGTCGATTCTAAGCTTTATAGATCTATGATAGGTTCTTTGCTTTACCTTACCGCAAGTAGACCAGATATTATGTTTAGTGTTTGCTTGTGTGCTAGGTTCCAAGCTAGTCCTAGAGAATCACACTTAGTAGCCATTAAGAGAATTTTTAGATACCTTAGAGACACACCTAACTTAGGTCTTTGGTATCCTAAGGATTCTTCCTTTAGCCTTCATGCTTATTCGAATGTGGATTATGGGGGTGCAAGATAGATAGGAAAAGTACCTCCAGAACATGTCAATTCTTAGGTAGTATGCTTGTATCTTGGTTTTCTAAGAAACAAAATAGCGTAGCCTTATCTACCACCGAAGCGGAGTACATATCCTTAGGGAGTTGTTGTGCTCAAGTCCTTTGGATGAAGCAACAAATCTTAGATTATGGTGTTCAAGTAGATGCAATACCCCTTAGGTGTGACAACACTAGTGTCATTTGTCTCACTAAGAATCTCATCCAACACTCTAGAACCAAACATATAGAAAGTAGACATTATTTCATTAGAGAACATGTTTTGAAAAATGATGTTGTTCTAGAATATGTTGATAACTTGAACCAATTAGCGGATATATTTACCAAACCTTTAGATAAAGAGCGTTTTTGGACCCTTAGGAGAGAGTTAAGTTGAACTAGCCTTTCTTGACCCTTTTAGGTCCCAAATGGTCAAAATTTTGCTTGAAATTGGTTGTTATTCATGCTTATGTTAATTTGTATCATTTTGCTTCTATACATGTTGCTATGGGGAGTATGCATAAATTTTAGCCATTAAATCTTGCTCATATATCATTCATATGCATTTAGGCTCGATCTAAGTTGGCTCTTTGGATATGAAACTGCCCAAAATGCAGTTTCTGGTAAGGATGTATCGAAACAGCTAAACATGTTTCGATATGGGCTTAATTTAGGGTGGTTCCAGTAGTGAATCGAATCGAAACGGGCTCTTCGCATTTCGATATGGGTTTGTGGTGCCGTTCCAAAACAAGGCCAGCCTGTATCAAAACGAGTCTGGTACTGAAATGGCTCGATGCATTTCGAAACGGGCGTTCCGATATGCCAAGTGGCGTATCGAAGCACGATCGCGCAGACTACTTTAAATAGGCTTTAAAAGGTATCAAACTTTAATTAAAACACCAACTCTTTTTCCTATCAAACCCTAACCGCAAAACCCCTATAAAAACCCTTCAAATCACTTGATTTTTCACATCAAAACCTAAATTTTTTCGAGGGTTTTCAATCTACATATCAAGACTAGAGCTTTGCAAGCAACTTGGTGCATCAATCACCCCTCATTCATCCTTATCCCATTTCAAGGTATAAAACCTTTTTCTTTTTATTTTCAATTTTCGTGTTAATTTATAGGTTGTTTTTAATTCCTTTTTGTATAAAACGTATACATATAGTATATTTTTTCAAGTTTTTTCAAAAAAATCAAAAAAATCTATATCGTATAATCTTTTTTTAATTCTTTTCACCAAAATTTTATTTTATATTCATATATATTTTTAAAACTATATTGTATAGTTTTTATCAATATCTTGATTATCGGATTGTATAATGGATTGAATTTGGTTGATTTACGCATACATATGTTTTTGTCTTGATTTCATTCCAGATTTCAAATATGAGTTCTAGGAAGAGAGTTATAACCAATGAGGCTGGCGGAAGTTCCAACATTGATGACGATTCTACTTGTTCAAATCTAAATTTGCTTTACCAAAAGTCTCTTTGCAACAAACATGTCTATACCAATTTTAAGCTATTTCAAGATCGTGCTATCCGACGTGAGCGTATCGTTTCTCTTCCCTTTTTGGATTTCGAGCTTTTTCAATTCCGCTATCTTGATCTATTGAAGTGTTGGAATTTTATAGCTTTCTTGGGTTTATCCCGTACCTTGTACCGTAACATTGTGCTTATGTTTTATGCCAATGCTCGTTGCACCTCCAATGTCGGTTAAGTGGTTTCTATCGACTCCTATCTCATGGGAAAGAAGTTTAGGGTTGATCCGAAAGTTTTGTGCAATGTGTTCGGGTCTGAAGATGAGGGAATCTGGGATGAGAACTCATTGGGTCATACCCTTGGTGGCTCTGTCACGGTTTTTTATGCTCATGATCGCATCCTACACCTCATGGTATCGTGGTGGTTTCTCCCTTTCGGAGGAAAGTTCTCTCACATTAGGTAAGTGGATGATTTTTGGATTCGGTGCTTTCGTGAAGGACTTCGTCCGAATCTATGTCAAATCATGTTTGCCAAAATGATGTACCTTGTCCAAAATCGCAACTTCGATCTTGTTACCTCTTTCACCTATGGCACGACTTTGAGCTACTTGTTTTCTAAGTTGGGAATTAATTGCTCGCTTGATTATCCGGAACCACTCAAAGATCCCATCGATACACGCACACTTCTCTAGAACCACTCAAAGATCCCATCGATACACGCACACTCGTGTTGAGAATCCTCCACCCATTGTTGCCCCCGAACCTCAACTTCAAGTTGCTCTGCAAAAAAACTAAGCCCGCATGACCTTCCTTACCGAGCAATTTAACGGCATGCGCACTCACATGGACTCCAGCTTTGCTACTATTGATACTCGCCTCACTACCATGGAGGGACGTATCCAAAATGTTGAGAATCGCCTTACCTCGGTTGAAACTCAACAAACTTCTATGGTTATGTCCTTTACCGGTTTTTATGGCGAATGGAGACAATTCTGTAGGAGCAATGCCAATGATGAAGATGACGAAGATGATGAACCTTAGATCATTGCATCTCATATAGCTTAGGATTTCTCTATTTTTATGCACCTATTTATGTTTTTATTTTAAGACATATGCTTTGATTTATGTTTGGATGTTATGGTTTGAATATTATGTTTCCAATTTATGAACTTAATTTGCTTTGGTTTTTAATGCTTAATGAAATTATGTTGCTCTAATTGTGGTTTGACTTGTGCTATATTGTTATATTCCTTCATTGATTTTGCTCTAACAAAAAGGGGGAGAAGGGTTAAGCTAAATTTTTAAAATCTTTTTCAAAACCTAGCTTAAATTTAGGGGGAATTTACTTAAAAATATACTTTGGTTTTGTTATATCAAAAAGGGGGAGATTGTAAAACTAATATTTGATTTTGATATAACAAGTAAATTCAAGGACTAAATTGCAAAGTAAATAAATTTTTAAGTAATCAAAACACTAGATTTTGACAAGTACAATTTATACTTAAAATGTTTTGAAGTCAAAACTTAAACCCCATAAATTTTTCTAAGTGTTTCAAAGCTAAAATATACAAAATCTCCCAGGTGTTTCAAAACACTGATGTGAGCACATCTTCACCACCACATGTTGCTGATCCGGAGGTCTTACCGTTAGGACCAATTACGCGATCTAGGGCGCAACGTTTCAGGGAAGCTCTGTTCCTTATTTGTGCTAATATTTCTGAATCATTTGATAATACTTGTGCCTTAGGCGATACGACTTTTAATGTGTTGCATACTGATATGTGACTTATTTAGGTTATATTATTTATTACGTATGTTTAAGAATATATTATTTATGTGTGTGTGCAGTAATGTGTGTACGTGAAAGTGCAAATGCATGGTGAATGTGGTGCAGCCAATACGTGATGTGCATGTGTAACGTGTGTGAAGACTCTTGTGAATATGTGACCGAATGCATGGAAGATCATTGTGCATGTGTGTGGCTGAATGCATGCAACATTTCTTCTCTTCATTGTGCGGCAAGATAAAGGATAATCACAAGGGTGGTTTCTTTTCAAATTCAAGCAAAACACATTTACAACATGTGTTTTATTCAATTTGGCGCACAAATTATTTCCAAACAGAAGGATCAGATTTGATTTCACCATGTGCCTAATTCATTACTTATGCGGCAGTGATGGATAAGGGCACAAAAATTGCACATTTTGCATGTGCTAATTGTTTGAATTTGTGGCTGATCATATAGGCGCTAGATTATTTTTCAAACTTATTTTTTTTTATTTTTTTTTATTTTTTTCTCTTTACTTTGTAGCCATACATTCAAATTCGGCAGCCCCCATGTAGTTCTATATATTTTGTAAACTCAATTAAACAAGGGTTAGACTTATTTGATGAATAAATTATTTTGTGAGATTTTCTCTCAAATTTGGTTCTTTTTAGAACTTTTTCTTTGATACTTCGGGTTCTCAATTGTTCGATAATTGAAGGGTCCAAGTTCGTATTCGAGCAAATTCAAGATAAGGTTCGGGTTCGTTCAACAGATTGTTCGAGTTCTTCCTTGGGGTTTGTTCATCTTTTCCGACTACGAAGAACAGATTCGATTCGGGTTTGCATAACAGATTATGCAGGTTTTTTCGAGTTCATCGTGTCAAATTCCAAGAACGTTGCTACCGTTGTTGAATGCTTGAAGAATTGCATCTTCGCCGTTCAAATTATCCTAAAATTTCTGCAACTTTCTTCTCTCCCAATTCTGATTTTTTTTTTCTTTCATTTTTTTACTATTTAAGTAATCAAAACACTAGATTTTGACAAGTACAATTTATACTTAAAATGTTTTGAAGTCAAAACTTAAACCCCATAAATTTTTCTAAGTGTTTCAAAGCTAAAATATACAAAATCTCCCAGGTGTTTCAAAACACCCTCAAAGTGTTTCGATACGTTTTGCCACTAGAGAAATCTATTTCGAAATGGCTCACACCCGTTTCGATACAGCCTTCATTTGGGTTTCTGATTTTTAGTATTGTTTCAAAATGGCTCACACCCATTTCGATACATGGGTTAAGTAATTTTAAAATTGGGCATTAAATGAACTAGCCGTTACTTGTCAGAAATTGATTTTTGAAGATTTGGTTAAGTGTTTCGATACACCCCTAAGTTGTTTTGGAACACTAGTTTACAGTTTCAAAATATTTCGATACAGCTTTTATCTGTTTCGATACGACATTCTTTTTGCACTTACTGTTTCAATACGGCCTATAACCATTTCGATACGGGCCCTTTTTACACATAACGACTATTTCTTTTTTGAGTGTTCGTTTCGATACAAGGGTCCCGTGTTTCGATACGAGTAGTTGCAGAACTGCATTATGGAGGGAAGAGAGAGCACCAACGACTCTATTGATGATCTCAACCACCCAAACGGCTAGAAATCAATGAGAATGTATAAAAAAACAAGTCTAAAAAGCTACAACAACAACTATTGAGCCTTCAAGCAACATCAAAGCATTCAAATCTAAACCTTGATCATTCAGAGTCAAATCTTTGTACCCAACTCAATTGTGTTTTTCATTATAATTTTTATTGAGAGTTTGGGGTGTGATTGATTGTATTTGGGTAAACATCAACCTTTGAGAGGTATTTGTAAGGTTTTCCAAATTTCTTCTTTGTAAAGAGTGTGTTGGATTAAGCTTTGGGTAAAAAGCTTAATCGGTCTTGTAAGGTTTCCTCCTTATCCAAGAAAAGGGGAAGAATCAATTAATGGATTGGTTGAAAATCCTTAGTGGGAGCTAAGGTAGCGGAGGTAGAGTTCATTTAGGAACTTAAACCACTATAAATTGTATTGTGTCCAATTTTCATTCATCTATTTTCTCCCTTCAAATTTTAATTGCCAATTCACCGCCTCTTGGCCATTTGCAATCGTTTAATTAACTCAACAATTGTAATACCCATTATATGCCTGGGTTATAATCACTTTTTTCTCGAATAATATTACTACTGAAAAAAAGTAAAAAGCAAAAAAAAGATGAAAAAAGAGCAAAAGCAAATAGCAAAAGCATCGTGGATGCCATGCAACGCATCCACGTCCATTATCATCACACCTCACCTCCCCCTAATTGCCTATAAAAGACGGGGGAGGCAGCATGGGCAAACACACAAAAATTAAGCCATGGAGACATGGCAAGCAAAGCGGGCAGTGCCCCTTTCGAACCTCAAGGGCAGTGCCCTTTCAATGGTTCGATCAATTATTCGATCGGGGTCCTACTGAGATTTGGGGGAGACATTGTTTTTATAGTCAAATGATGTGAAGATCTTACTAGGGGTCGATCGAAGCTCTTCGTTCGAGCTTTTAATAAGGTAAATTTTAATTTTAATCTTAATCTTTATATTTATTTTAATGTCGACTTTTGTAATAAATATCTTTGTATGAATAAATTACAATGTTCTTATATATTATTGATATGCTTTTTTATTTAGAATTTCATGTTTCTATATTTTAAGATATATGAATTATTTGTAATGCTCTTTTAATTATGATTATAAAATATTTACATCATTTTTAATTCTAAATCATAATTTTCAAAATAGATTCCTTCATTCGGGAATCTAACAAAAATTATGCCTCGAGCGTAGGGGCCTAAATTTCTTAGGGATAACTGTGAAAAACGTACCTTGAGCATAGGGGCCGACATTCGGGAATCTAACGGAAACTATGCCTCGGTTGTATGGGTGTAAATTTCTTTCATACACGAAAATTATGCCCTGGGTGTATGGGTGTAAATTTCTTTGTACAAAGGAATATTCTTTTAAATATTTTCAGGGATCACAATTTCTATATTAAATTCGAATTCCTAATTTACATCGTTAAAACAATTTGTAATCGACTAGGTACCAATTTTGGGCGTTGTGGGGATGCTCAGCCTTCCCCACACGTAACCGACTCCCAAACCCAGTTTCTGGTTTTGCAGACCAAAACTTGTTGTTTTAATAAAAACGACAAAACAAGTTTTATTAAAATAATCGAGTTTTAGGTGATCCAATCTCACCTAAAGTAAACAAAAGCATTGGTGGCAACTCCTTGTTGTTACAGCTTGGTGACTCTGCTGGGGACCCTTTTTTTAGAGAGTCAAGCCACAAGTCGATTATTTTTTGCTTTAATAGATGGAAATCATTACTTCGGTTCAATTTATTTTGTAATCCTTTTTTTACAAAAAAAGTTTTTAAATCTATTTTTTCTGATCTTGCATATCATAAGCTCTAGACCCGAGCCTTGCCCCTTCTAAGTGGGAGCGAGAAACTACTCATTCATGAGGTACCCCCTCCGTGTAGTATGGTGGATTACTTTCGGGATATAGGTCCTTTTATCATTCGATTTATTCATTCAATTTATTCTTTCGATTTATTCATTCAATTTTTTTATTATGAACTAACCCATTTTCTTTTTTGGTGATCACATTGCAATATATCATTCATTTCGCATTAATTGCATGACATCATTATAGCATTTTGAATTTTGCATTGCACCAGTATGAAGTACTAATTCACAATTGGTTCCTAATTTAATAAAAAAATCTATCATCTGGAGAAAATCTAGTTCCCTAGATATCAATGCAACATTCAAAAGTTGTGAATAAATCACGTAAATTCAGGCCACTTGAACCATTTTTGAATTAATACCTTCACATCTGGGGCATGCACCTTGCATTTACATTACAAAATTTTGAGACCGGTCCCATGGATGCACCATGTCAGAAAATACTGGATAAAACGAAGTCAGACAATCTAATATCATGTTGAACCTATACAAGAGCCCAGTCCAGGGGCGTTTTCAAATAACCTCTGCGCTCATACAAACATCATGCCTCTACAAGGCCCCAATTTAGGGGTATTCCTCGACGAGTTCAGAGAGCGAGCCTCCGATGCCGAGTTAGACTTCTGCACCCTAGACGACTACATCAATTATCTTCTGTAGCACTTTGCTAGAGCCAAAAGTAATGAGCTATCATGCACGGACACAACAAATTTATAGACCCAACCGAGGGGCAACATAACGCGTCCACGAGAACAATGAAAGCTCTTCAAGAAGAGACAAAAACATACTTCGAGTTCGCTTCAAGAGCAGTCTTAGACGAAAATAGAGGGGCATTCACTCGACGAAGTAGTCCACAAAAAGATGATCAAACCCAATGGAGGTTGGGGACATCCTTACAAACAAGGCACCGAGCACTGTTTAATCAGAAGCAAAGATCTGACCATCATAGAGTCAAGGGCATCCCTTTGAGGGGCAAAACAGAATCTCATTCACATATTTATCATCTTGCATTACCTATAAGCATTGTACATGCATTTAAGCTATCATGCATTTAGGCTAAACACATGCATTAAGCACAAAGTTAGGTACATCCATAACACATTTATTTTTTGCTTGAACATACAAACAGGTCAAAAAAAGAGAATGAAGACCTCAACTATGGGGGCAACAACATGATGACCAAACCTTTAACCCTGAAGGAGGTTGTAGAATGATTGGGTGTTCTCTAAATATGAGCGCAAGTGCACACTCCTATCAAGTTATAGTATAAAAGATATCGTCTCCCACAGGGATTAGACAGCTTGATTCAATTCGTAGTTCCTGCACAAGAAACGTAAATGCACACTTAAGTTGGTTGTTCGAGAAGAAAAATAAAATAAAAACACAAGTAAATAAAAGGGAATAGATTAGGTTGATAGAATGGGAAGGGTTATGTTGTTGTTTAGTGTGAAACTGCGTTAAATAGGACAAGTTGTTTTGTGCTACCAGACTCTGTTGCCTTAGCGGGGGATGGCAGGTAAGTTGTTGAGACCCTCTCACTGCCTCGGCAGGGGAATGGACTTGTGTCTTGGTGGCAAACTCGGCGGAATGCTTCGAAAGTGATCTCGCTTATGTCTAAGTCAGAATTCTGTTGATGCCCACTGTAGATAATACAAGTCGTGGCGTGAATCGTGCAAAGACAACAATGTTAACTCGTCCTCTTTTAGCCGCCTTAAACCCTAACCTATGTCTAGGCTGGATTGATCGCACCATCTATAGATAAAATCGTACTTACTCTTTTCGTGAGTTCGACTCTCTCGATACCGAACAAATGGGTAGTAATCAACTAATCTTTCGCCTTAATTGAAAACTATGAAGCACATGGAATAAGTAAACCTTTAAGTTTTATTGCAAAATAAACTTGAAATCCTAAACAACCATTCTCACACTAATTACAACATAACCCAAATCCAAGGAGAATTTAGAACATAATGGCGGCAAGAAAACCTAAATTACGCCTAAGGGAAAACCTAAGTTGTTTTGAAGTACAATTACAATGAGTATATATAGGCAATAGTTAGGTCTAGTCCTTCTTGGAGTAGAAGTCTTCAAAGTAGCTTTTTGCATTAAATGCAACTATAAATGCTGACTTCTTTGAGTTGAATGTGGACTTAATCACGTTGCCTTGCTCCGCAAGTAAGCTCAAGTCCCTCCTTCGGCGGCTCTGCTTGCTGCTATAGTCATCAGAAAATTGAGTGGAAAGCATCGATAGAATCAGGATTTTCTACTTTACATATCGCACTCCAGTTCTCCAATTCCACATCTTGTTGTCTTGGGCGGCAGGTAAGGCGGCGGTAGATACTCGGCAGTTGTTGTCTCTATATGGAACTGCATCACTATAGCTCCTTCGTCTTATGCCTCAGCATCATGTCCTCAGCTCCTCTTTCTCTCTGTCAGCCTCTAGTACCTGAAACTAAAACTAAACTAAAATAGTACCTTTTCTTCACCAAATAAAAGATAATCAATACAAATCATGACAAAGTAAAGAATATTGTAAAATACAATGCATGAGCCTAATTATGCCTAAAATGTACTTTAAAACAGCTATAATATGAGATGTAATGTGCATGAAATATAGAAATTATGGACACTTTACACACCCCAAACTCGAACTATTGCTTGTCTTCAAGCAATACAACCTAAACATACTTGCCCTTATATTAACCAGACAGAAAAACATGTTTTCAACTTGATTTCGCACCTCAAGGTCGTGGCACCTATATTAGATTAGTGAAGGGAAAATAGCAAGAAATAATTCAGAATTCATCTATAATGCCAGTGTAGAACTGTGTACAAGCTGAATATGCAGAATAACTAAATAAACAACGATGTTGTTATGATATATAAGGTTGGTGCCGAGACAACACAATCAAGCTCATTTATTTAATCATGGCAATGAGGGTTTCAGCTCATCACAACTACTCTTCTAGGTCTGAAATTAAGATAGGAGAAAACTACAAAACCCCGAACCCATGGAGTAGAGTCATCCTGTGAAGACTTTCATTCACTAATGCTAATTTGTTCGTCACTGCAAAAAAATTTAGATTCATGGACTTTGATAGCAGCGGAGTTTCCTCGCACATGATTCTTCCTAGAGCTTGTTTCGGGCAACTCTAGGGATAGACATAATAAAATTTTCTTTGTTTTTTTATGTCGTGGTTGTGCTTTTATTTTTCTATTTCCTGCCTCGGCAGCTACCTACAACCATTGTTAGATCTTTGCAAAGAATTCTAAAAACAAAGCAGGCAGTGTTCATTAGATATTCTAACAAATTCAACAAGTAACAGTAGTGTTTGACAGTTTTGGCAATTAAAAAAATTCTAAGTTATTTTTCATGCTTTTCCCAGAATTAAGTTCAATTTATTTAATGCTGCGAGAATAATTAATCGGTTATCCATCATAGGCACAAGTCATAACAAATTTTTCTATTCCGATTAATAATAAGGCAAGTGCAATGCAACCTATATGATACTAAGTATGCCTAAAGAAAAATGTGAGATCTATCCCTCCCAAACTTGAGATGGGCATTGCCCTCAATGCACAAAATAAAATAGAAAAATCAAAGAAAAAAACTGAAAAATATATATGAGAAAAAGGGAAGGAGACTTAGGCTTAGTCAGATGGTGTAGAGGATTTGGAGGAGTTATCTACTTTGCTGTCAACTATGGATTACTGCAGTAGGCTTAGTAATGTCGCCCTCTGCTGTGCACTGAGGCTCGATTCTTAAGGGTCTGGATATGTATAATTAGTTGTGACACAGAAATAAACGATAAAAAAACAAAAAGATAAAATCTATTCTTAAAAATTTACTCTTAATTAGATAAAGCGGTAAAGATGTAGAAAGGTAAAATTATGTCACAGTTGTTGGGACACGTCGGCACGCCCCGTGGCGCAGCAGAAAAATTAATTCGACGTAATCCAGCCAGGATCCATGTACATGAACGAATCCGGGGTGAAAAGATGAAGAGTTACCTTTTAAAACTCTAGAAACTGGAAAACCGACGGTATGTCGGAATAACCACATCAAGTAAAACCGGAATCGTCACAGGTTCGCAACGACCTCTACGGAGTCCACCGGAACAAAACGAACAAAGTTTCTGCCTCCCTAACTCTTAGGGATAAATTTCGACAGGTTTGAACACCTTCTAGGGAGAAGTCGAAATCCCTCCAGGGATTCTTGAGGGAGTCTGAAATCGACCAGGAGTTCAACCGAGACTTGCAATCGAGCAAGGGAACCTTCAGGGATTTGCCAGAGGGGCAAGTAGAACACCAGAAAAATATCGAACGGCTTCTTAGAGAGCTTTTTGGGATATGTCGAATTCCAGTGGGGAATCCCTAGGGGTGTTGTCGAAATCTTCAAGAGGAGGAAGAGGGATAATTTGGTTGCTAGCCCTTGTCCCTTTAAATAGTATTCAGAGACTTAATTCTAGTTGAATACCTTAAATCCAAGTTCAACCAAAATTCATAGAATCTAATTCTACTTAAAATTGGTTTATATTAAATATACATTATATTTAATAATATTAAATAAATAAATATATATTTAATTATGTATAATCTTATTCTACATAAAACATGGATTTAAATATACATTATATTTAACCCAAATATATATATATTTATTATATAGAATCTCATTCTATCTTTACTTGGATTTAAATATAAAATATATGTTTTTAATTATGTGGAATATAATTCTACATAAAATTGGAAATAAAGACACATTATATAAATTCCAAATATATATTTAAATTTCTAGAATCTTATTCTATAATATTTAAGTCTTTAAATATTTTACATACTCTAAGTAATATTTGATAAATGCAATATTTATCCAATATTATTCCCATTTAAGGGAGTTGCCGATTTCCCTTATCCCATAGGGGATTTTCGGCAACCTCTCTAAAATAGGGAGTATGGTTTCCAATTTTTGTTCGTTTCATTCGAAGGGTGTGACCCTTGTAGGTTCATGCAACGTTAGCAACAAAATTAGAACTGTTCTAATTTTACAAACAATGAGTGGCATCTAGCAATACATCATTGCTACCTAAATTGCATGAAGTCATGGTTTAACTTTCCTAATTCCTGAATAAATTTCCTTTATGTATTTCATCCTTTTGTCTTTTATATCTTAGATGAACACAAGTCATGGGTTAGTCACACTTGCGTTGTCCATCTAGTGTTTCTTGATGTCTTGAGTAGATTATGATAAACGAATCTCTATGATATCTCATATCATAATATTCGAGCATGGCCATGCATTTTCTAATCTCGCTCAATCAAGTGGCCGAAGATATTTCTCCCATTATGTAGGAGGGACAAATCCTTTCTTGATCAACCATATTTCACTACATAGGTCATCACGTATCCAATCATCAGTCTTTATAATGTAGTAAGTTACGACACACGTTTGACTATGTCAAAATACGTAAATCTTTATGTTGAAATCATGTTAATCTCAAGTCTGAGGATTATACATATGTTTATCATCAGCAATGTTGTGACTGTCACATAATTACCCAAGAAACATGCTCATAGCGGGTCAATCCAGTATGTTGTTCTCTAACAAATACTTATGTGTTGCTTTTGACATCTCTATGTCAGTGACAACACTTGTTATCAATCAACCACATATTAGTCTTTATATATTATCACTGTCCATACCCGTAATAATATTCGACTAAGGATCCTATTTAACAATAATCGTATTATTGTATGGACATTATTATCCAATGGTTAGTTTGATGCACAGAAACATACCAAATGATAATAACGGCAATGCCATTACTTGATAAATCTAGTAAAATAGTATGTCTATTCAATCATCATATGATTGGTCTTTGGGCATACTCCAACAATCTCCCACTAGCACTAAGACCAATCATTCTCGTATCTAATACGATATGGCTTAGTGTAACTGACATGCTTATGCTGTGTCAAAAGCTTTGTCAGGGAGTTGACAAAGTTATCAACTTTGTGCGTATGTTGCATACTTTCACATCTCCAAGATGTAAGCACTTTAGAATATGTTTGGATTTATTGATGAGATCTAGGTTTTATTTGCTTACGCTAAGGTTCCATCATAACAGAGTTATGTAGCATCCAATATGATGGGAACAACCCTTAGTTCAGAAGTGAACCCTTTAGATCCAAACATCCTTCTTTATTGTTATGTCGACTGTAATACATTCAGCCTATGTTGTAGTGTTAGATATTGTCTCATGTTGCTAACTCGCAGTATCTTTTATTAATGCAAAACGGATTGCGATCTTTAGTTCCTTTTGATGAGTATGTCATCTATATACAATACTTAGGAAAGTAACAATGCTCCCACTAGCTCTTTTGAAAACAAGACTCCCCTTTGTTTCTAGATAAACCAAACCTTTTGATTATATCTTCTGAAACGAATATCCCAACTTCGAGAAGCTTGCCTTAGTCTACGGATAGACCTTTGTAGCTTACATACCTTCCAAGTGTTTAATGGAGTGACAAAACCATCTGGATGTGTCATGTACACATCTGTTTCAAGTTTTCCCTTAGGAAAGTGGTTTTGACATTCCTTTATTTGATTCCATAATCATCGTATGTAACTACTTGCAAGTGAGATTAAGATGGATTAAACATAGCTACAAGGAAGATGCTTTATCATAGTCTATACTATAAAGTTTGTCGAAAACTTTTAGCGACGAATCATCCTTTGTATGTTTTATAATCCTTGTCGGTTTTTCCTTTTTTGAAAAATGCATCCATACCTCTTAGGTTTTACCCTTTTAGGTAACAAAAGTCTATACTTGGTTTTAGACATGGATTCCATCTCATATCTCATGGCTCTTAGCCTTTTCTCGAATTTTGGGCTCACCATTGCTTTCTGATAAGACCTAGTCTTTATCTTGATCCGAAAAGAAGTGTGTTTCCATGTACGGATAGTGAGAAATCCATATTTCTCAAGTATATGGTATTCTCTTTAAGGATCAACAGAGTGGTTGTGTTTTGTTCCAATGTTCCTTGATCATTTGTGGAACATTCTCAATCTTTGGTTCATAAATTTGTTGTCTAAAATTTCTTCACATTCCAAATTCCATTTTTTTCTTTTGTGAGAGGTAATCTCTTTCGAGAGAAACTCTCGTTTGAGCAACAAACATTTTGTCCTCGTTGAAAAATGAAAACCCTTAGTGATAAGTATTCTCTTTCGAGATAAACTATCGTTTGAGCAACAAATATTTTGTTCTCGTTAAAGTTGAAGAAATAATATCCCTTTGTGAGAATTAATCTCTTTCAAGATAAACTCTCGTTTGAGAAACAAACGCTTTGTTCTCGTTAGGATAAACAACAAATGGAGTTTTTAAGGTTCGAACTTTGTAAACATTTTAACATGTAAGTAACCTTAAAACTTCAAAGGTATTCTAGAACAATTCTTAGTCCATATCTTATATGACTTTTCGGAAGAAAAAAACACGATTAAGTATGAGAGTTGTTTTTCTAGTGTATAAAGAAGACGAAAATGACTTGTTCTGAATCAAAACATGTCTAACATATTTGATTCTCTTTCAAAGACTTTTCGTTCCACTTGTGGGATTTAATTATGGGACAATCCCGTATTCTTTGAAAGTTCATCAAACTTTAAATATTCTTGAATTTGATCTCATCAAATTACCTTAATACTTTTTATGAGTTTGAGATTAGTCATTTGTTTTATTTATCTTATAAATATTATTGATTTGATTAGTTTAAAGATCATTGATTCGTTGTGCCATAAGAGATTAAAAAAATAACATTTATTTAAATAATCTCAAAATTAAAATATCTTGTCCTTACAAGATAACTAAAACTTAGGCACAAAATAATAATCTTAAAAACTAAAACAAATCTATTTAAGCAAAAACACGTGTCCTAATGGATGATGTAGCAACTCTTGCTTTATTTCCATTCGCAGGTCCATGTCTATTCTGATGCCTTCTCTTTAGAAGCCTTTGAGGTTGATGCCTCACTCGTTTTTGCTTTCTTGACTTCTTGTAGGTGTGTGGGGCAGTTTCTCTTCCAATGTCCGGTCTTGCCGCAATGGAAACATTTTCCATCCTTCTTGATTCCCTTCTTAGGTTTCAATGTCTCCTTTCCATCGGTTTTGGTCTTACCATCACCTTTAGACTTTGCTGGCGATTTACCTTTCTTCTTGCCCTTGCGGACCATCAGAACATGTTTAGGTCCTACCTTCTTTAGGTTGATTTCAGCAGTTCTCAACATGCCGAGCAATTGTGGCAGCGTCTTGTTAATTTCATTCATATTGAAATTAAGGACGAACTGATTAAAACTATCCGGCAACGATTGCAGGATGACATCAGTAGCTAATTCGTCTTTCAGCGGAAAGCCGAGCTTCTCCAACGTTTGGATGTAGCCCATAATTTTGATGACGTGAGCTCCTACGGGAGATCCCTCACTCATCTTGTATTGAAACAGAGCTTTAGAGGTCTCGTACCTCTCTTGACGAGCTTGCCCTTCATAAATCTCCTTTAGATTTTGAATCATATCATAAGCTACCATGTCCTCATGTTGCTTCTGAAGCTCAAGGGTCATGGAGGCAAGCATAAGAAAACCGACATCCAGCATGTCATCCATGTGTTTCTTAAACTTGTCTTTGTTAGCTCTAGAAGCAGTGGCAACCGGTTCATCGGGAACAGGTTCTTCAATGACATATTCCTTTTTTTTTTAGAACAATTCTCAAATTGCGGAACCAATCAAGGAAGTTTATGTCATTGAGCTTATCCCTCTCAAAGATAGATCGCAGAGATAGAGTATTATTTGCCATTACTTCTACAACAAAGAAAATATGCTACATAAGTTTTACTAAATTTTAAAATTTATAGAAAGGTCTTTACTATAAATTTACTCCCACTATTTTCTTCAAAATTAAAAACCCTCTAGTTTTAATTTCAGAAAAACGTTTCGATAGTTTTTCTAGTGAGTGAGGATCCGTATTTCACCATTCCTAAATCAGCTTTGGCCAGTCTTTTAGGAAATGGTTATTTAGGTAAGTAACACCTTACTAATTACATCTCATGTAATTCCTCATCTTATGGCGAACAACTCTTGCTCTTTAAATCATCTTATGATTAACCAAAAACTTTTAACCACTAGGTTTTCTAATCCTATTAGAACAACCCAGCTAAGTCAATACCAATATCTCAATCGGCGAATATCACTAGCTTATTCTTCGCGTTTAACTAAGATAGATAAATGTGACATTGCTTTGGCAAAGCTTGCATTATATCGATCGAAGCTTTAACGAGGGTAAATATTGGATGGTTAAAACAAACTTAGAATTATAGTGAGGGATTTACTTAATTATCTCATCATTTTAACATTGATCCTATCAATAGAACTATGTTTAATCATGCTTATAAAACATCCATTGCATCACATACAAGGTAAATATAAGCGGTAAATAAATATGCAATGATTATAGCCCTTCTTAACTTAAGGTGACCCGTCCCAAGCCAATGGGAGGACCATTCTACTAAAGATAGAATCTGCTTCTGAAACACCCGGTCCATCAGGGAAGGCCCACCACGCTGCTACCTTGGTTCTTGCTTTATCTCCATGAGTATTTACAATTTTCAGAAACTCGCGTTACATGCGAGGGAGTGAGATAAGAAGAGAAGTACAATAGAAGATAGAGAAAGGCACGACACGCAGGCCGTATTTATAAAAACCAAAACTATAAAGGCTATAGGCTATAACCATGCAAAACAAACACCGTGCAATCTAACATGCATTTCAAACATCGTGCGAACAAAGTAATGACGTGTTTACAGAGTTTTAAACTGATTATCCCTATGTTGCGGTTAATGGGCCAATGAAGGATCACGAGGTTTCATAAACCATTTGCATTAACGAACAAATGCACCAGGTAGGTCAACATGAAAGAGAGGTGGCGCACTAGGCACACTTAAGTACCAGGTCTTTGATGATGTCAATCCTAGACATGCATTTTTCATAACGTCTAACCATAACTCTTATGGATTCACCATGAAAGATAGTTTGATAACTTTTATCAAATTAGAAGCCCTTTCAGAGATTTCATAAATCTATGAAACTACGAACAACTACGTGTTCTCTAGACTAACTATTAGTCTCAACATGTTAACATTTAACACTGAAGCAACCTAACATAGTTATGATTAACTCTTAATCATTCAGTGTTAATCGAAATAAGTCTTTATTAGGTGTGATACGATAGACGATAAATATCTAAATCGAATCAAATAGCATGCATCTCATACATAAACATCACCCTATAATTTAAGTCTGAATTCGTATGATACAAGTGGCTCTGATACCACTGTTGGGACACGTCGGCACGCCCCGTGGTGCAGCGGAAATATTAATCTGACGTAATCCAGCCATGATCCATGTACAAGAACAAATCCGGGGTGAAAAGATGAAGAGTTACCTTTTAAAACTCTGGAAACTGGAAAACCGACGGTATGTCGGAATAACCACGTCAAGTAAAACCAAAATCGTCACAGGTTCACAATGACCTCTACGGAGTCCACCCGAACAAAACGAACAAAGTTTCCGCCTCCCTAACACTTAGGGATAAATTTCGACAGGTTTGAACACCTTCTAAGGAGAAGTTGAAATCCCTCCAGGGATTCCTGAGGGAGTCTGAAATCGACCAGGAGTTCAATCGGGACTTGCAATCGAGCAAGGGAACCTTCACGGATTTTCCAAGGGGCAAGTAGAACACCAGAAAAATATCGAACAGCTTCTCATAGAGCTTTCTGGGATATGTCGAATTCCAGTAGGGAATCCCTAGGGGTGTTGTCGAAATCTTCAAGAGGAGGAAGAGGGATAATTTGGTTGCTAGCCCTTGTCCCTTTAAATAGTATTTAGAGACTTAATTCTAGTTGAATACCTTAAATCCAGGTTCAACCAAAATTCATAGAATCTAATTCTACTAGAAATTGGTTTATATTAAATATATATTATATTTAATAATATTAAATGAAATATATATATATATATATTTAATTATGTAGAATCATATTCTACATAAAACATAGATTTAAATATACATTATATTTAATCCAAATATATATATTTTTATTATATAGAATCTCATTCTATCTTTACTTGGATTTAAATATATTTAAATATATATTTTTTTAATTATGTAAAATCTAATTCTACATAAACTTGGAATTAAATATACATTATATAAATTCCAAATATATATTTAAATTTCTAGAATCTTATTCTATAATATTTAAGTCTCTAAATATTTTCCATACTCTAAATAATATTTGATAAATACAATATTTATCAAATATTATTCCCATTTAAGGGAGTTGCCGATTTCCCCAATCCCGTAGGGGATTTTCGGCAACCTCCCTAAAATAGGGAGTATGGTTTCCAATTTTTTGTTCGTTTCATTCGAAGGGTGTGACCCTTGTAAGTTCATGCAACGTTAGCAGCAAAATTAGAACTGTTCTAATTTTACAAACAATTAGTGGTATCTAGCAATACATCATTGCTACCTAAGTTGCATGAAGTCATGGTTTGACTTTCCTAATTCCTGAATAAACTTCCTTTATGTATTTCATCCTTTTGTCCTTTATATCTTAGATGAACACAAGTTATGGGTTAGTCACACTTGCGTTGTCCATCTAGTGTTTCTTGATGTCTTGAGTAGATTATGATAAACGAATCTCTATGATATCTCATATCATAATATTCGAGCATGGCCATGCATTTTCTAATCTCACTCAATCAAGTGGCCGAAGATATTTCTCCCATTATGTAGGAGGGACAAATCCTTTCTTGATCAACCATATTTCACTACATAAGTCATCACGTATCCAATCATCAGTCTTTATAATGTAGTCAGTTACGACACACGTTTGACTATGTCAAAATACGTAAATCTTTATGTTGAAATCATGTTGATCTCAAGTCTGAGGATTATACATATGTTTATCATGAGCAGTGTTGTGACTGTCACATAATTACCCAAGAAACATGCTCATAGCAGGTCAATCAGTATGTTGTTCTCTAACAAATACTTATGTGTTGATTTTGACATCTCTATGTCAATGACAACGCTTGTCATCAACCATATATTAGTCTTTATATATTATCACCGTCCATACTCATAATAATATTCGACTAAGGATCCTATTTAACAATAATCATATTATTGTATGGACATTATTATCCAATGGTTAGTTTGATGCACAGAAACATACCAAATGATAATAACGGCAATGCCATTACTTGATAAATCTAGTAAAATAGTATGTCTATTCAATCATCATATGATTGGTCTTTGGGCATACTCCAACAATAGTGGGGTGGGCATTCTCCAATGTGAATACTTCATGTTCTTTTGGGACAGAATCTCATGTATAGTGCTTTGATCGCTACCCATTAACTTTGAATTTTGTCCCTCCATTTACTGGTTTTACTGTCACCGCAGCATGTGGGAAAGCTTGGACTACTTCGAACGGTCCTGACCATCTGGATTTTAGATTCCCAGGAAACAGCTTGAGGCGGGTGTTGAATAGCAGCACTTGCTGCCCGGGCAAGAACTGCCTCGGTTAGATCTTGTTGTCATTCCATTTTTTGATTTTTTTTCCTTGTACAGCTTGGCGTTCTCGTATGTCTCCCGCCGGAATTCCTCCATTTCTGTCAAATTGTGTAATCTCTTTTCACCGGCCTATTTCAAGTCCATGTTCACCTCCTTGAATCCTCGGTATGCCTTGTGTTCTATTTCTACAGGGAGGTGGCAGGCCTTGCCGTACACTAGTCGATATGGGGACATTTCGAGTGGTGTTTTGTATGCTATCGGGTATGCCCAAAGAGCATCGTCAAATTTCAACGACCAATCTTTTCTACTTGGATTTACAAATTTTTCCAAGATGGTCTTAACCTCTCTATTTGAAATCTCTGCCTGCCCATTTGTTTGTGGATGATATGCCGTGGAAATCTTGTGCTTAACACCAACTTTTTGGAGTGCCTTGGCAATGAGCTTGTTATCAAAATGGGTGCCCTCGTCACTAATGATGGCTCTTGGAATCCCAAACCTTGTTAATATGTTCTTACGTAGGAATCTATAGACGGTTTTTGCATCATTGTGAGGGGTGGCAATGGCTTCTACCCACTTGGAAACATAATCAACTGCTAGGAGGATGTACACATTGCCACAAGAAGATGGGAATGGTCTCATAAAATCTATCCCCCAAACATCGAATAACTCAACCTCCAAGATGGTTTGTAGGGGCATTTCGTTCTTTCTCGATATGTTTCATGTTCTTTGGCAACTATCGCACTATTTGTAGAAGGCTTGGGCGTCTTTATTCAATGTTGGCCAAAAGAAACCTTATTGGAGTACCTTTTCTGTCGTGCGATGTCCTCCAAAATGGCCTCCATATGATGCTGCGTGGCACTGTGACAGTATGGCTTGCTTTTCATCCTCTGGGACACACCGTCTAATAACCCGATCTGCATAGTTTTTAAACAAGAAAGGCTCGTCCCAAAAATAATGCTTAGCATCATGTTGGAAATGTTTCTTTCCTTGAAAGTTAAGTTCATAAGGTAAAACACCAGATACCTAGTAATTTACGATGTTTGTGTACTAGGGTGTGGATGTCGATGTTGCTGTCGCGACCTCTTCATGGGCGGCTAGAGAGATGCCTTCAGCTTCTATGGCATCTACCAGAGTAGAGGCTAGTAACAACTGTTCATTAGGGAATGCATCATGGATTTCGTTGTTGGAAGTCTTTTCTTGTCTATTATCAAGCCGAGATAGAAGGTCCGCCACTTGATTTTTTGAGCCCTTTTTGTCTCGAATTTCCATATCAAACTCTTGTAGCAGCAGAATCCAACGGATCAAACGAGGCTTTGCATCCTTCTTTGCGAACAGGTACCTCAAGGCAGAATGATATGTGTGGACTATCACCTTTGTTCCAATTAGGTAGGGCCAGAACTTTTTGAAGGCAAACACTACTGCCAATAATTCTTTCTCTGTAGTGGTGTAGTTGGTTTGGGTAGGATTTAGTGTTTTGCTGGCGTAATAGATTACATGGAAAATTTTGTCTCTGCGGTGTCTTAGGGCGGCACTGACGGCAGTATCGCTAGCATCGCACATTAGCTCAAAGGGCTGGCTCCAATCAGGGGAACTACCACATGTGATGTCATTAGCTTCTCCTTTAAGGTTTTAAATGCTTCCAGGCATGCCTTATCGAAGTTAAATGGTTTGTCATGTTCCAACAAGGTACACAACGGTTTAGAAATTTTAGAAAAATTTTCAATGAATCGGCGATAAAAACCTACATGTCCTAGGAAACTCTGAATGCCCTTGACAGCAGTCGGCGACGGTAAGTTGGAAATCACTTCGATCTTGGCTCTGTCTACTTCTATTCCTTGTGCAGAAATTTTATGCCCTAAGACTATGCCTTCATCGACCATAAAGTGGCATTTTTCCGAATTGAGTACTAGGTTTGTTTCCTCGCATCTGGTGAGTACTTTCTCTAGGTTGTCGAGGTAGCTACCAAAGCTGCAGTCCAAGACAGAGAAGTCATCCATAAATATCTCCATAAAGTCTTCTATCATGTCGGAGAAAATAGCCATCATGCATCGCTCGAATGTGACAGGGGCGTTGCATAATCCGAATGGCATTCTTCGAAAGGCATAAATGCCATATGGGCATGTGAATGTTGTTTTGGCCTGGTCTTCCGGAGTAATGGCAATCTGGTTATAACATGAATATCCATCCAAAAAATAGTAGAAAGGTTTGCCAGCAAGGCGGTCAAGCATTTGATCAATAAAAGGTAACGAAAAATGATCTTTTTTGTTGCTTTATTTAACTTGCGGTAATCCATGCATATTCTCCAACCAGTTACTGTTCTAGTTGGAATTAACTCGTTATTGTCATTGCTTACCACAGTTATGCCACCTTTTCTTTGGTACACGTTGTACCGGGCTTACCCATTCGCTGTCAGAGATATGATATATGATACCAACATCTAACCATTTGATTATCTCCTTTTTGACAACTTCTCTCGTGGCATTGTTTAATCTTGTCTGGGCATCCACATATGGCTTTTGATCCTGTTCGAGCTGGATTTTGTGCAAGCAAATGGCTGGGCTTATTCCTTTTATATTTGCAATGGTCCAGCCTATTGATTTCTTGTGCTGCCGCAGTAGAGCTATCAGTTTCTGTTCCTGTGTAGGCTGCAACTTGGAGGAAATTATTACTGGTAGTGTATCATTTGGTCCCAAGTAAACATACTTAAGTTGTGCAGGTAAGGCTTTTAATTCAAGAGTGAGGGTTGTTCGATAGATGGTTTGAACATTTTGCCCCCCTTTTCTGTGTAATTCAATGGTTCGAAATACTTACCTGGCATGTTTGCTATCTAGTATGCTGCTTCTTGCCCCTCCAGTTTATGCTCTGTCCACTCACTGCATTGGTCATCTTCTAGGAAAGCATCTAAATGGATGTCGAGGCAACTGTCGAGGTTAATGCCCGGGCAGTTGTGTTGTAGGCAGTGTCTGTGAACTTCGAAATTGAACTCTGAGATGGCCTCCATTAGCTGGCACTCTTCTGGATCATCAGCCTGCCTTATGGTTTGGAAGACATTCAACTTCACTTTCTGATCATTGACCCTCATTGTAAGTTCACCTTTTTCCACATCAATCAGCGTTCTGCCCGTAGCTAAGAATGATCACCCTAGGATTATCGGTGCCCTTACATCTACTTTACAGTCTAGTACCAGGAAATCGGCAGGGAAAATGAATTTGTCCACCTTCACCAAGATGTCTTCAATGTTTCCTTCCGGTTGTACATATGTTATGTCGGCTAGTTGTAGCATTACTGTTGTTGGGCGGGCGTCTCCTACTCTTAGTTTCTGGAAAACAAATTTGGGCATTAAGTTGCTGCCTATTTTACAGGGAATTATGAAGCTGCTTGGATCTTTCTGTTTGGGAGGTGCCTTATTGTGCAGCATTGCCATGCATCCTTCTGTCACTTCCACTGTTTCAAATTCCATGATCCTTGTTCTTTTGGATACCATATCCTTCAGGAACTTGGCATAGTTGGGCATCTGTTCGATCAACTCTACCAGTGGAAGATTGATTTTAACTTGCTTCAGAACATCCAGGAAATTTTTAAACTACATATCATGTTTCTGTTTTTTCAACCTTTGTGGGAATGGTGGTGGAGGTGTCGAGTCAACATTTTTCGCCTTGAGGGGAATCTTATCCTGGAGGTGGTGACTGGTTTAGAGTGTGACTGTTCATTCGTAGTGTCATCTGTCGGCTCTTTTTCTGGTTCCACGTTACTTTTTTTAGGTGTTGCCGCGGCAGGTTACCCGGCGGCTTGAACTGGTTTGGCAAATGTTGTTTCTTTCGCAGCAGGTATGGATGGCTCTTGTGGTGTTATCCCACTTCTGGTTGTTATAGATTTGCACTGCTCATGGGATTTTCCTTGCGTGGTTTCAGTATCCCTAGGTATTCCACCCATTGGCTTAGTGTTTACAATCTGGGCGAACCTTCCGAACTGGGTCTCAAGATTCTTTATGGCTGCCTCCTGGTTGTTTATCCTGGTTTCAGTCCTGTCAATGAAAGATTCAGTTTTGTCAATAAACTTATTTGTATGAACAATAAAATCATTAGTACGAGATATAAAAGTATGTAAGGTAGATTCTAATGAATTAGTGTTCATATTCTGTTGTTGCTGAGGTAGCTGTCTAGACTGGTTTTGCTGGTAGCCTCCCTGTTGCTGTTGTGGATTGGCAGCAGTCTTAAGATTGCTCCAGGAGAAGTTTGGATGATTTTTCCATCCAGGGTTGTACGTGTTTGTGGCTGGCCTGATGTTCCTCTCGTATCCTCTCATAAAATTTGCAGATGCAGTACATTTAGAGGAATCGTGGTTGCCCCCACACTCATCACAGAATGGCTCCACAGCCTTGGCCTCATAAACTTTCCCAGAGGGTTTCACCTTGGTCATAACCAGCTCCGTCAGCTTGTCGAGGTGGGCATTGACAGTTTTTGAGGCTTCCACTTCGTTCACCACTGATGGCCGCCTAATGCCACCTCGGCGGGCTGTTGGGTACTTATAATCATTCTTGGCAGCTTGGTTCAGGATCCGTAGTGCCTCCTCTAGTGGTCTGTAAAGGATGATTCCGTTGGATGAGGCATCAATCATCATTTGAGTTGGGTAGTTCACCTCGTTGTAGAACATTGACACTTGTGTCCAAGCCGGGAAACCATGGAGCGGGAAGTTGTTAAGCATATGTTGGTACCGCTCCTATGCTTCATACATTGGCTCATCATCCCCTTGTCGGAAGGTTGTGATCTCGTTTCTCAATCTGACGGTGACATTGGATAGGCTGAAACGATCCAGGAAGTCCTTGCACAGCTTTGTCCATGTGTTGAATGACTCTGTTGGCTGGTTGTTTAACCACTACTTTGCCCTAACACTCGGTGAATAAGGGAATAGCCTCAGCCTAAGCACGTCTTGGTAGACTCCGTGTATTTTGAATGAGCTGTATATGTCCAGAAATCCTCTTAAGTGCTGTCGAGCATCTTCTGTGGCAATCCCTCCAAATTGCCCCAACGTGCTGATCATGTTGAACATCACAGGTTTCAGCTCAAAGTGATCTGCCTCGATCTCAGGTTCTGCCACTATCGGGTCGAACCATCTGAAGTTATGTTCCAAGTAATCCCTAGTGGTTCGAACGTATTGTGGCTTCCTTGGCGGAACTTGATGTTCTCTGGGTGGCGGGTCTTGCTGCACATCCCTGTCGTTCTGGGCATTGTTGGCAGGGTTGTCATTTTCCATGTTTACCTCTTCTTTCCTTTCTTTTGCTTTCCCTAGGGTTGTACTGAGTTTCTTTTTTAGCTCTATTGCTCTTCGTTCGATATCGTCATAATAAACGATTTGTCCTTTTGGATTTTCCCTGGACATGCACTAGCAAAGGAAACTGTAAAATTCTTTTTTTCGATTAAAAATAAAAACTAAAAATAAAATAAAGTGCAGAAATTAAAGAACGAATTTCGCTATTATCAATTTCCGGCAACGACACGAAAAACTTGTAGAGCGATTGGGTGTTCTCTAAATATGAGCGCAAGTGCACACTCCTGTCAAGTTATAGTATAAAAGATATCGTCTCCCACGGGATTGGACAGCTTGATTCAATTCGTAGTTCCTGTCCAAGAAAAGTAAATGCACCATTAAGTTGGTTGTTCGAGAAGAAAAATAAAATAAAAACACAAGTAAATAAAAGGGAATAGATCAGGTTGATAGAATGGGCAGGGTTATGTTGTTGTTTATTGTGAAACTGCGTTGAATAGGACAAGTTGTTTTGCGCTGCCATACTATGCTGCCTCGGCGGGGATGGCAGGTAAGCTGCTGAGAACCTTTCGCTGCCTCGGCAGGGGAATGGACTTGTGTCACGGTGGTAAACTCGGCAGAACTACAAGGCTCGGCAGAACGCTTCGAAAGTGATCTCGCTTATATCTAAGTCAGAATTCTGTTGATGCCCACTGCAGATAATACCAGTCACGGCGTGAATCGTGCAAAGACAGCAATGTTAACTCATCCTCTTTTTGCTGCCTTAATCCCTAACCTATGTCTAGGCCAGATTGATTGCACCGTCTATAGATGAAATCGTACTTACTCCTTTTGTGAGTTCGACTCTCTCGATACCGAACAAATAGGTAGTAATCAACTAATCTTTCGCCTTAATTGAAGACTATGAAGCACATGGAATAAGTAAACCTTGAAGTTTTATTGCAAAAACAAACTTGAAATCCTAAACAACCGTTCTCACACTAATTACAACATAACCGAAACTCAAGGAGAATTTAGAACATAATGGCGGCAAGAAAACCTAAACTATGCCTAATGGAAAACCTAAGTTGTTTTGAAGTACAATTACAATAAGTATATACAGGCATTAGCTAGGTCTAGTCCTTCTTGGAGTAGAAGTCTTCAAAGTAGCTTTTTGCATTAAATGCAACTCTAAATACTGACTTCTTTGAGTTGAATGTGGACTTAATCACATTGCCTTGCTCCGCAAGTAAGATCGAGTTCCTCCTTCGGCAGGTCTGCTTGTTGCTACAATCATCGGAAAATTGAGTGGACAGTATCGATAGAATCAGGATTTTTTGCTCTACATATCGCACTTCAGTTCTCCAATTCCACAGCTTGTTGTCTTGGGCGGCAAGTAAGGCGGCAGCAGCTATTCGACAGTTGTTGTCTCAGTCTGGAACTGTATCAGTACAGCTCTTTGGTCTGTTGCCTCAGCATCATTTCCTCAGCTCCTCTTTCCCTTTGTCAGCCTCTTGTACCTGAAACTAAAACTAAGCTAAAACGGTACCTTTTTCACCAAATAAAAGATAATCAATAGAAAGCATGACAAAGTAAAGAATATTGTAAAATGCAATGCATGAGCCTAATTATGCCTAAAATGTACTTAAAACAACAATAATATGAGATGGAATGTGCATGAAATGTAGAACTTATGGACACTTTACAGAGGTCAAATACGCAAAAAGCTCAAACAACCAGATAAAAACGAATCAATTTGTTTCTAAACTCACCTTTGTTAATGGTGGTGGCCAAGTCAATTTCCCTGGAAAATGAAAAAATGAGATGACATTGGGATCATTCAGCTTAGAAGTTCAAATTCAGAAAAGAATGTGGACAATGAAACTCTGGGGCAAACTTCTATTGGGGAAAATGTTGAACAAAAAATGATTTAGAAGACTAAGCTAATCCAGAAAAAGAGGACTTCTGCAAGAATTTCATGCATCTCCATGAGAACATATATGAAAACACATGCATCATTACATCACTAAACATGTTCATACATCATGGCATCTGGTTGTCATAAAGCATTCATGACTTAAGTATTCTGACAAGAATTTCATGCATCTTTGCATCATCACAAAAACATACGCATGCATACCATTTGCATAAATACATTACCGAAAAATAATTTCGCACTCCTTGCTCAAAGAAATTTCTAAAATCCATCCTTTCATAAGGATACTCTTTCTCAAAATTGAAATTTTTTAATTTTACCATTTCTTGAGGACAATTTTTCTCAAAACATGAATTTCTTAATTCTATCCTTTCTTAAGGATAGTTTTCCTCAAAACAAGAATTTTTTAATTCCATCTTTTCTTAAGGATCTTTTCGAAGTTTCTTAATTTCATCTTTTCTTAAAGACAAATTTTCTCAAAACAAAAATTTCTTAATTATATCCTTTCATAAGGATAGTTTTTTTTCTAAAAATTGGAATTTATTAACTTCATCCTTTCACAAGGACATTTCTTTGAAAACAAGAATTTCTTACTCCCAACCTTCTATAAGGATACTTTTTCTCAAAATATGAATTTTTTAATTTCATCCTTTCATAAGGGTAGTTTTTCTAAAAACCAGAATCTCTTAACTTCATCTTTTCATAAGGATAGTTTTTTCTCAAAATCGGAATTTCTTACCCCCATCCTTCAATAAGGATACTTTTTCTCAAAATATAAATTTCCTAATTTCATCCTTTCGTAAGGACTTTTCTCTAAAAACAATAATTTCTTACTATCATCCTTCCATAAAGACTTTTCTCTGAAAACAAAAATTTCTTACTCCTATCCTTCCATAAGGATATTTTTTTCTCAAAATATGAATTTCTTAATTTCATTCTTTCTTAAGGATAGTTTTTCACAAAACCGAAATTTCTTAATTTCGTCCTTTCATAAGGATAATTTTCCTAAAAACAATAATTTCTTAATTCCATCATTTGATCTCGTCTCTTTGTCAGAGTTGCAGCTAAATTAAAGCTATTTTTGGTAACTCTAACAGAAATGTCGGCACAACGTGCTTAAACAAATCAAAGTTTAAGACAATGGATAATTCAAATGTCCATCGAAAATCCATTTTTACAAATGGTCAAAGGAAAATAAATCCTTTGAAAAAATTCAATGTCATGATTGGTATAAACTAACTGTACCCAGGGGAATGGTACAGCTAACCCGGAGCAAACGGCTACCGGTAAAGGCAAGTAAAAACCGATAATCCTTGTGCATTTGGGAAAAATGCTAAAGAAATCTACCAGCCAAGCTGGAGGTATTTTTCCAGATCAACTGTCAGAACCTTCATCCCTCAATCCGATCTCTGCGTCAGTGTTGCAGTTGGATCAAGTTTTGCAAACCTTGCTTCTTCATCAGTATTGCAGCTTGGTCAAACTCTCTCCAGGTATTAGGTCGTCGTCAGAGTCGTAGCAAGCCGAACTCATTTTACTTCCCCACGGGTCTTCATAGTTTGAAGATTCTCTCTCCAACGAATCATTCTATTTTGAAGATTTTGTCAATAAGAACGGTCGAGCAGATTAAGTGAAGCCTAAGAATGAGTGTTGACCAGAGAAAAGAACCCAAACCCGACCAAACATAAAATGATTTTTCTTTTGTCTTTGCCCTTTTTTTGTTACACAACAATGAGCAAAAGGGGACAACTGTAATATCCATTTTATGTTCGGGTTATAATCACTTTTTTTCTCAAATAATATTACTATTTAAAAAAGCAAAAAAGCAAAAAAAAAAAATGGGGCAAAGCATCGTGGATGCCATGCAAGGCATCCACGTCCATTATCATCACACCTCACCTCCCCCCAATTGCCTATAAAAGGCGGGGGAGGCAGCATGGGCAAACACACAAAAATTAAGCCATGGAGACATGGCAAGCAAAGCGAGCAGTGTCCCTTTTGAACCTCAAGGCAGTGCCCTTTCGATGGTTCGATCAATTATTCGATTGGGGTTCTACTGAGATTTGATCGAGTCGTTGTTTTTATAGTCAAATAGTGCTAAGATCTTACTAGGGGTCGATCGAAATTCTTATATTTATTTTAACGTCGACTTTTGTAATAAATATCTTTGTATGAATAAATTACAATGTTCTTATATTTATTGGTATGCTTTTTTATTTAGAATGTCATGTTTCTATATTTTAAGTTATATGAATTATTTATAATGCACTTTTAATTATAATTATAAAATATTTACATCATTTTTAATTCTAAATCATATTTTTTAAATTAGATTCTCTCATTCGGGAATCTAACGAAAATTATGCCCCGAGCATAAGGGTCTAAATTTCTTAGGGATAACCGTGAAAAATGTACCCTGAGCGTAGGGGTGTCGCTTTCCGTCAGTCTCTATTACAAAATATTATTTTTAACTCTAAATTATAATTTCAAAACATGTTCCCTACATTCGGGAATCTAAAGAAAATTATGCCTCGGTTGTAGGGGTGTAAATTCCTTTCATACACAAAAAATATGCCCCGGGTGTAAGGGTGTAAATTTCTTTCGTACAAAGGAATCTTCTTTTAAATATTTTCAGGGATCATAATTTCTAAATTAAATTTGAATTCATAATTTTCATCGCTAAAGAAATTTGTAATCGACTAGGTATCAATTTTTGGCGTTGTGGGGGTGCTCACCCTTCCCCCACACGTAACCGACTCTCGACCATATTTTCTGGTTTCGCAGACCAAAATTTGTTGTTTTAATAAAAACGAGAAAATAAATTTTATTAAAATAACTGAGTTTTTATGTGATCCAATCTCACCTAAAGTAAACAAAAGGATTGGTGGCGACTCCCCATTGTTAAAACAATAATGATATTTTTAAAAACATAAGCAAAATGAGGGAGCACATTTGGTCGATTGGTCAACCTACTCATCTTTGCTCCCTCATATTCCCTTAGGCCATGGGTTCTATACCCACTAAGAGCGTTCTCCTTCCTTCCCTTAGAGTCTCTTACTCCTCATCTCTAGGTAGGATTAAGATTAAATTTATAATTTGTCAAACAAAAAACATAAACAAAATCAGTTGGTCTAGTGAGAAAAATAAGGATGTCACTTATTTTAAGAGTCACACAGCAAGATGAGATTGGACTACACCAAACAACTAATTTCTTTGTCTTTTCCTTAAATTGAGGGTTAAATTTATTATTATGTTGATTTTCACTGATTGTCTTATCAATCATATTTAAAAATTTAAGGACAACATATCAATTTATTATTTTTGAAGTCAAATAATAATTTTATAACTTTTCATTATTAAAGAAGTCGGTTAAATTATCATATAATCAATGGACTACATGTCTATTTTATCTGAAAATAAATAATTTTACTCGACCAAAAATTTGATTTAAAAAAATGATAAAGATCATAATTCAAAGCCGTCACTTGCAATCACTTACCTTACAAGCTTTAGATGTTGCCTAGTGTCGTGTTCTTGCGCTTGTTCCAACTTGTTAACTAGTTAGTAATATTCAATTAGTTAGCTTTAGTCAATTATGTTATTATAAATATCCCATTGTAATCTTATTTTGAGATATATGAAAAAGAGAAATTTTTAATTCTCTCACTCTTAACATGGTATCAGACGCTTAGGTTTGGGTTTCTCTCGTTTGGGCTTTCTTTTCTTCCTAATTTTCTCTCGTTTCTTCTCTTTTTTTTCATTTTCTTCCAATTTTCCCCAATTTTTCTCTCGTTTTTCTTCTCTGTTTTCGCGATGGGTTCCATTGACTTTAATCACCCACTGTATCTTCATTCTTCTGATACTTCGGGTGCTCTCCTTGTTTCTCATCAACTCACCGGCATTGAGAATTACAGTGTATGGAGTCGCTCGCTTCACCTTTCTTTGCTCGCGAAGAACAAATTAGGGTTCGTGGATGGCACCTATAAACGCGATTCTTTTGAGGAGTCCTTGCGCGCTTAGTGTGATCTGTGCAACGCTATCGTCCTCAACTGGATTCTGATCTATCCACCGGCATCGTCTTTGCTTCTGATGCTTCGCTTGTATGGCTCGATTTGAAGGAGCGCTTCGATAAGGTTGACGACGCTCAGATTGTTTTCCTTCATCGTCAGATTGCCACTCATGTTCAGGGAGACTCTTCAATTTCTGTCTATTTTACAAAATTGAATTTAATTTGGGATAAATATAGTGTATTGGTTCCTTTTTCATGTGAATGTGCTAACTCCGATAGGAATCAGAAGCATATTTTGCAGCAGCGATTGTTCCAATTTCTGATGGGCCTGAATGAAACCTACTCTATCGTTCGTAGCCAGCTTCTCTTAATGCAACCTCTCCCCACCGTCAATCAGGCATATTCTATGCTCATTCAGGAATAATCTCAACGGATTCTTCTTCATGATGTCTCTCATGTTTTAGAGTCTACAGTTTTATATTGCAATTCTTCCAGTGCTCGACGACGCTTCAACGAGATTTGTGATCACTGTAAGGTTCGTGGTCACAAAAAAAGAATTGCTATCGGTTGATTGGCTACCCCCTGATTTCAAGTTTACCAAGAAGAGAGATACTTCCACTGCCCTAGTTGCTCACTCTGAGTCTTCTGATCCGCCCTCGAAGTGCTTGGTTTCTAGTCATATTAATTCGCCTTCCGCTCCTGTCTTTACTCAGGCTCAGTACAATCAAATCTTGGAGATTCTGACCAAGTCTTCCCCTGTCGACGCTAATTTTGCAGGTAAAGTTGCTTGTAATTCACCTGCTTATTTTGGCTTGACTTGGATATTAGATACTGGTGCAACTGACCACATTTCCTATGATTTCAATAGCTTGATTTCTCCTATTGCTTGTTCTCCTAATTCTCGCTTTGTCCACCTCACTGATGGTAAAAAAAAGTTTATGTCACCCACATTGGCTCTATTTCTTTAAGTTCTGACTTTGTTATACATGATGTGCTATATGTTCCTGATTTTACTCATAACTTGCTCTTTGTCTCCAAGTTAGCTCAGGAACTACATTTGTTAGCACTTTTTTTATCTTGATTTATTTCTTTTACGGGATCTCTTCACTGGAAAGACGAAGCAGATTGGTAGGGAACAATGGGGCTTATACTTTCTCGAGTCTTCTTCTACTTCTCGTATGTCTTTTTCTTTTGTTATTCATTCGCATCTTCAGTCTTCTACTAGTATGTCTTATGTGGTTGATGTTACTAATATCTGGCATGCTCATTTAGGACATACTCCTATCAATAAAATACATAGATTACCTTGCTTCAATACAATGAAATTTGATTCTGTTTGTATTCGTCAGTGTTCCATTTGTCCACTTGCTAAACAGACTAGACTGTCTTTTCCTTTAAGTACTTCTAGAGCTTCAAGTCCTTTTCACCTTGTACATATTGACCTTTGGGGCCCATATCGAGTATCCACTCATGCTAGTTATAGATACTTTCTTACTATTGTAGATTATTACAGTAGGATGAGTTGGGTGTACCTGTTAAGACTCAAAATTGATGTTCTTCTCCATCTTAAGAATTTTTTCACTCTTGTTCAAACTCAATTTGGTGTCCCTGTTAAGATTGTCCGCAGTGACAATGGCACTGAATTCTTCAATTCTACATGCTCTTCCTTTTTTCAATCTCTTGGCATCATTCACCAAAGCAATTGCATTCATACTCCTCAGCAAAATGGAATTGATGAGAGAAAACATCGTCATCTTCTTGAAGTGGTCAGAGCCCTTCGAATTCATTCCAAAGTTCCCATCAAATTCTGGGGTGAGTGTATTCTCACTGCTTGTTATCTCATTAACAGGCTTCCCTCCTCTATTCTCAATTGGAAAACTCCATTTGAGTTACTTTTTAATAAATCTCCTTCTTTGTCTCACTTAAAAGTCTTTGGTTGTTTGTGTTTTGTCACCACACCTAACTATAAGGATAAATTTTCTCCAAAATCCATTCTTTCTATTTTTCTGGGTTACTCTTTAACTCATAAAGGCTATATGTTGTTCAATTTGGAAACTCGTTCTTTCTTCATCAACAGAGATGTTATCTTTCATGAAACTATTTTTCCCTTTCACATGGCCAGAAATTCCTCTCCTGCTTTCTTTCCTTCTCATCCTTTTATTCCTGATGAGGATTTTTTTAATTTTGACTCCCACTCAACCTTCAGCAACTACTTCACTTGTTCCTCCTTCCCCAAATACATCACCTTCACCAACTACTTCTCATGTTCCTCCTTCCCCAAATACTTCACCTTCACCTTCACCTACTACTTCACCTACTTCACCACCTATTTTACCTCCAAATTTATATTCTTCTACTTCACCCAATACAGGTACACCTGACTTGTCTCACTTACATCCTCCCTCACCTTTTGTTCCATTAAATGTTCTTCCCCGCAAATCTACTCGTGTCACTAAGCTTCATACTTGGCTTGCAGATTACACTTGTTCCTACCACTCTACTTCCTCTTCTCCAGGTTTGCTTCTTTTTTCTTCTTCTTCTTTTTCCTATTCTCATTTACCTTTTCCCACTCAAATTTTCCTTCCCTCCACCACTTTGTTTGAACCAAAAAAACTTTTCTGAGGTAATAAAATATCATGTTTGGATTAAGGCCATGCAAGATGAGATTCAAGCCTTGGAGTCTAATGAAACGTGGACTGTTGTGCCTTTACCAAAAGACAAGATTCCTATTGGCTGCAAGTGGGTCTATCGTGTTAAGTACAAAGCCTCTGGTGAAGTGGAACAGTTCAAAGTTCGTCGTGTTGCAAAGGGTTACAACCAACAGGAAGGGGTTGACTATGATGATACTTTCTCTCCCGTTGCTAAGTTGGTCACTGTTCGCACTGTTCTGGCTCTTGCAGCTATGTTTGATTGGCCATTGTTTCAGATGGATGTGCACAATGTCTTTCTTCAAGGAGACTTATTTGAAGAGGTTTATATGTCCTTGCTTTTGGGTTTCAACAGCCAGAGGGAGAATATGGTGTGTAGGCTGCAAAAATTCCTCTGTGGTCTCAAACAGGAATCAAAGCAATGAAATATGAAGTTGACATGGGCATTGGTTACTGCTGAATATAAGCAAAGTAAGCATGATTGTTCATTGTTCACAAAGAAGCAAGGAAACAAAATGGTAATCATGCTTATCTATGTTGATGACTTAATGCTGACTGGAAATGACATTGGATTTATTGATGAGTTAAAAGAGATTCTGAACAAAAACTTCAAGATGAAAGACTTAGGTAGCTTGAAGCATTTTCTTGGGTTGGAAGTTTTGAGGTCTAAAGATGGAATTCTGCTGAATCAAAGGAAATATGCCCTGGAGCTTATTGAGAGTACGAGTTTAGGGGGAGCCAAGCCTGCACCTACTCCTTTAGAGTAGAATTTGAAGCTTACCTCTGTACAATTTGATGATAATTTGCAACAACATGAGGGTCTGGTGCTTGAAGACAAAACAATCTTTCAAAGGCTAATTGGAATATTGATTTATCTCACACACACTCGACCAGATATTACATATGATGTTCACCATCTTAGTCAATTCATGCAATTGCCTAAGAAGTCACACATGGAAGTAGTACTTAGAATTGTGAGATATATAAAAGGGAGCCCACGACAAAGATTGTTGTTAAGCAATACAAGTCAATGTCAAATAAAGGCCTATTGTGATTCTGATTGAGCTTCTTGTCTAATATTAAGAAAGTCAGTGTCAAATTTTTATATCAAACTGGGTGATTCTTTAATCTCTTAAAAGTCCAAGAAGCAAAGTACCATTGCTAGATCGTCAGCTGAAGCAGAGTATAGAAGTATGACTGCAACTACTGCTGAAATTGTCTGGTTGGATGGTCTGCTAAAAGAACTGGAAGCAAATGTTCTTAGGCCAACATTACTCTATTGTGATAATAAAGTTGCGTTAGAAATAACTGCAAATCCAATGTATCACGAGAGAACAAAGGACATTGAGATCGATTGTCATTTCATAAGGGAAAAAATTCAAGAAGGTCTCATACACACAGAGCACGTGGGTTCAGTGGAGCAGCTTGCAGACATCTTGACTAAAGCCTTGAGCATTCAGCAACATAGCCATATTCTCTTCAAGTTGAGAGGTAAAAATGTCTTTCAACTACCAACTTGAGGGAGAGTGAAGAAAGTTAGTTGGCAGATTAGGTATGTTGTTAATTAGTTAGTAGTATTCAGTTAGTTAGCTTTAGTCAATTATGTTATTATAAATATCTCATTGTAATCTTATTTTGAGATATATAAAAAAAGAAATTTTTTAATTCTTTCACTCTTAACACATTTGATTATAAAAGTGATTTTAAAAATTCAGTTTAAATATCTAGTTTTAAGATTGTTGTTAAAAAGTATTGTTAGAAATTTAAAATGTCTGTTTTAAATATGTTGTTAAAAAATATTATTTTTGAAAGAAATAAAAATTAAATTTAAAAATTAATAAGGATTAGACTTATCATTTTAAATCTAAACAGAATTTTTAACCCAAAAATTAAATAATCACTTTTCAAAAGTGATTTTTTTATCCACATTTAAGTGTTTTTTTATTTATTATTAAGTGGATAAGTGATTTTGACTATCCAAACGAGACCAAAATTTCTTCTTTATTATTACAGCTCGATAATTTAAGACAATAAAAATTAATCATTCGCATGCACGATTTCAAAGATAAAAATAAAATAGCTGTTGCTGACGCGTTAGCTAAATTAATTTGACCAACAGTTTCGAGATTCTCCATTTTAATTCTCCACCGGCCGATTTTAGTGTCCTCTTACATAAGTATATACTTTCTTACTCTTCACTCTTCAGTCTTCCCTTTTCATAAAAAAAATAAAAACAAAAAAAAATCGGAATTGTGGGAAGAAAAGGAAAGGGTATTATCGTCCAGCCATCTCCAGCCTTTTATTCGGTCCCTGAAAAAGGCCTTCTCCAACTAATCACCGTCTCCTTTCTCTCTGTCTCTCATTGTTTTTTTTTTTTTTTTTTGGGATTTTATAATTTATATTAAGGCTTTTAATAAAAGAACAAAACAGGATCCCACCATCGGAGATATTCCCGTTTCTTTCTCCGCAAGAACACTGTCCGGCGCGTGCTCTCTACGCTCTTCAACGGTACCCCTTCTCAACCACTCTTCTCTGCTCGCTTTCCTTCCTTCCTTCTTCAACTAGCCCCTCTCTCACCATTGAAAGGGTTTTAGGGTTTTATCTTAAACCCCAACTTCTAGGGTTTTCGACTGATTCCGAACTTCCCCTTCCCATCTAATTTCATCATTCATGACACGCGTTTTCCCAGCTACCAACAAATATGATTGAGAAAACAAAGAAACAGAGAAAGGGTTCAATCAGCGAGGATGATGTCTCTACTCTTCTACAAAGGTCCCTGCCCCTTTTCCCAATTTAGTTTTTCTGTATTGGGATTTTTTCTTTTCTTTTTGTTGTCATGTTTTTCGGTCTGGGCAGGTATACAGCAACTACTGTTTTGGCACTGTTGCAAGAAGTGGCACAGTATCCAGGTGTAAAGCTGAATTGGAATGCTTTGGTCAAGAAGACTACTACTGGGATTTCTAATGCCAGGGAATACCAGATGTTATGGCGCCATTTGGCCTACCGCAACACCTTGCTTGAAAAATTCGATGATGGAGCTGAACCCTTGGTTAGCTCTTTAGTTTTATTTATTTTTTCTTTTAAACATTTTGTATATATATATTTCTAACTGTTCGCAATGCTAAGGGTATAATTTAAAATCTGCTTGAACTTATGTGTGTGTATGCTGTCCGGAGAGAATATCTGCAAAAAGTCCCCTTGGATTAATATACCATTTGGATGTATATCTTTTTAGTATATTGAGATACATTTGGTATATATGTTTCTATCTGATGGCAATGCTAAGGGTTTAATTTAAAATCTACTTGAACTTCCTTATGTGTTTATTTGTATGCTGAAATGCCTGGAGAGAATTGCTTCTAAAAGAACATAACCCTGAGATCAGTATACCATTTGGATTTGTATCATTTTAGTATATTGAGATAGCTTTGTTTAATTGAGGTGTATATGTTTCCTGATATTCTAACTTATGTCCTGCCAAATGCTGGTTTCGCTTTGGATAATTTAAAATTTAAGGCTGTTGTGTTATTTGATTAACTTTTTATCTTGCAGGATGATGACAGTGACTTAGAATATGAATTGGAACCTTGCCCTTCTGTTAGTGGTGAAACTTCAGCAGAGGCTGCAGCATGTGTGAAGGTAAGTAAAATAAATGTAGTTACCATAAAAATGAGAATAAAGGTTTAATCGTTTATCATTTGTGGTTGATGATCAATTAACCTCTTTAGGATGGAAAAAACAGTAATGGTAGTGGAGAAACTATAAATAATAAGTGACATAGTTAACACCAAATCCATTTTTGATCTGGTTGGTAGTACCTCTTACCTGTTAGATAATTGGGTTCTGAATATTCCATTTGTTGCAAACATTTAAACTGGCTAGGTGTTATGAAAGGTTGCTAGTAGAAGATGGTTTTTGACATAATGTGGTCAATGGCTACCCTATGACCAGTATGGAACAGTTAATTATAACCTCATGGAAATCACATAGATAGTAGTTTTTGATGACCTGTTCTTTGATTTCACAACTGATTATCTCATTCCTCACCTTTTTTTTTCCAAGCCAGTCAGCTGAAATGGTTCTTCTTGTCAGGTTTTGATTGCTTCTGGTTTACCAAGTGACTCAGGTCTCGCAAACAGCTCAATGGTAGATGCTCCATTAACAATAAATATACCTAATTTGCAGTCATCTAGAGTATCTTCTGAAAACTCGCAGCCCACATGCTCAATGCGAGGGATAAATATCACCGTTCCAGTTTCTGTTCAGAAACAGATTCTGCCTGCAGTGGCATCGACTGAAACACTGGAAGGGAACGGATCAGCTGGTGCAAACCTACCTGCTCGAAGGAAAAGAAAACCTTGGTCGGAAGCAGAGGATATGGAACTTATTTCTGCTGTGCAGAAATGTGGTGTTGGAAATTGGGCAAACATCTTGCGAGGAGACTTCAAAGGAGATAGGACTGCTTCACAGTTGGCTCAGGTTGTTTTCTAATTATAACCAGACCAACTTATTTATTTTATATATCTATTAACTTTAGTCATTAATCCTACTTCATATGCATTACATAGAAGCAAGTGCACAGTTCTTTTTTATGGGGCTTAAAGTTGGTAAATTAAGTGATGTAATGAAAGTAATATATCAAAAGTCTACTTTTATATGCTTTGCTTAAGGAGCTAGAGATTTTTGGATTTCAAACTAAATGCGTAGTAGACGTGAAACTTAGTACATTCGGTAAAGTTATTCTGTCTTCCTATGTTACATTGCTGCTAGCTGATTTGAAAAGAAATCTTTTGGTTGATAACATCTACCAGCTCTATTTTTTTTACAAGAGATCTAGCTGTTTATATCATCTCTATGCTACGTACCAATTATGTGATTGAAAAAACTTAATTGCTCCCATTTTCTGGTCTCTGTTTTATCTCAAGTTCGATATGATGTTTCCAGACATCCTTAAATCCCATATATGTGCATGCTTGTACATGTGTGTGCTTTTTTTTTTTTACATTTCTTTTAAGTGAAGAACATTGTTACTGTTCATAGTTTATTTGTCTATACAGAATTGAGAACATATTCTAAATGCTGCTAAAAATTGACAGCACTGGTTTTATTTTGGTGTTTGTGTTTCTATATCACCAACATTTAGTTTCTTCTTTTTCGCCATCTAGTTGTTGCTGTAGAATAACAATCCTGTTATGATCTTGCGATCTTGTGCTTCGTATTAATGATTCAACTCATTGGAGGGAGACCGAAACCTCTCAGCTCATCGAAGGGAGATGGAAACCTTAGGACTCGTTAAAAGAGAGACCAAGATCTTTTTAGGGTTTTTTTAATAAAAGTATAACTTAGGGTTTTATTATTTCATGTCCTTTTAAATAAAGATCTGAAGCTATTCTCAAAAGGAAAATAAATCAACTGAAATAAAAAAAAAACATAATCAATAAACCTATGGAAAGAAATAAAAGCACCCAAGCCTCAATTAAATAGCCGAAATGAAAGGCCTTTCCTGACATAGATTTGGCCAATAACATTGCTCCCCTCTCGCAAAAAGAGTTTGTCAAGCTCAAAGCCAGGATAAACTTGGTGAAAGGTTCCTTCCATTAGTAATAAGTCTGACATCGATAACAGTCGTGCACCTCCACATTTATTTCCTTTATCAGGACCATTGAGTAAAATCTTCAAGCTTATTGGCATTTAGAATTACGTCCTTAAGCTTCTCACCCGTATTTAGTGTTTTTAAAAATAACTTAGCAAGTTTAGACCCGTTAAACTTTTTTGATATGGCGTTGAAGGGTTTTTGGATCGGGTATAAAGAAAATGTCGAATTATTGGACGAGTTTAGGAAGGGTTGATGAATAAGACGACAAGTTGGTGATGGATTTAGAAGGGCTTGTTGCATGGGACAAGGAAAGGACATTGGTAGTGGTTTTCATTGTTTGGTTTTGTTCAGTTAAAGGGTCTACCTCATATCAGCCGTGGAGTGGCTAACCTATTTAGCAGTAGTTACTTCACGTAGGTGATTTAACAGTTGTGATGATTGAGTTTTGACTTCAGCAATCTGCCGCGACATAAGATACACCGTCCGTTGTATCTTCTTGCGTATTTTGACTTGTTGCTTTGTCAAACACTGTTCTGCCATTGTTTAGGATTGTTGGCTCTGAATTCCAAATGTTATGATCTTGTAATCTTATGCTTTGGATTAATGATTCAGCTCGTCGGTGGGAGACCAAAACCTCTAAGCTCATTAAAGGGAGATTGAAACCTTAGAATCCTTAAAAGAGAGACCAGTATCTTTTTAGGATCTTTTATAAAAATCTGGCTTAGGGTTTTATTATTTCGTATCATTACATAAAGAGGAAAATTTATTCTTAAAAGGAAAATAAATCAACTGAAATAAAAAACATAATCAATAAATCTATGGAAAGGAGTAAAAGCATAACCTGGGACTTAATTAAATAACAAATCAAGGGCCTTTACTAACATGGATTTGCCCCGTAACAAATCCGTTGTCATCTAGTCCGGTCATGATGTCTGGGTCTTGCCCAGTTTATCCCGGGTTCAAATCCCGGCAACGGAATTCTTTTAACCGCGCTTATTTTTTAGTTTTTGACCGATTCTTTGAAACCTGATTGGATTTGCTATATGTGTCATGCAAATGAAGCGACTATACTATTTGTTTCTCTGCTTTTTCTGCTGCTATTTATGACAAGTTTGTTCTACTATTTGCAGAGGTGGACTATTATTAAGAAGCGACTTGGCAACTTAAATGTGGAAGGAAACTCCACTGTTCCCCAACTGTCCGAGGCACAGTTGGCAACGCGTAGTGCTTTGTCCTTGGCCCTTGATATGCCCGATAAAAACTTAACAGCAGCCTGTACAAATAACCCTGGTAATCTTCTCCGTCTAATGCTATTTTTAGTTCTTTGCAGCGTTTGATGCAAGGACATTCTTGTGACTAAGCAGCTAAAGGGTCTATTTAAGGGATAAAATTATGGGAACCTTCTTTTTTCCTTCTAGTTTTCTTCTTTGAATACAGAAGGCCTATTGTTCTCTTTCTAATATACTAGCATCATTGCTACCGAGCCAGGTTTGAAGATCACATCCAGTACCTCCGCACTTCCAACTACTGGTGGTGAAGCTTCGGTTCAAGTGCAAAGCCAATTCCAACAAGGTCCCATTGCTTCTTCTCAATCTCAAAATCATTCTCAACAAGTTCCCATTGCTTCTGCTCAATCTCAAAATCATTCTCAACAAGGTGCAATCACTTCTGTCTCGGGCCATAATGAACCTCAAAAAGCTCCAATTATTTCCATCCCGTCCCATAATCAGCCTCAGAAAGGTCCAATTGCATCTGTCCCCGCCAAGATTCTGTCTAAGCAAGTTCCTGTTGCTTCAGTCCAAGTTCCAATCCCATCTCAACAAGGTCCCATGACTACAAAAACCTCCCCCCAGGGATCATCAAGTTCTACTTTAAAATCTCGGGTTACCATGAAGAAACCACCAACATATTTTTCCAGTACAGGTTCATTCCTAGAGGCCACTGCTGTTGCTGCTGGAGCCCGGATTGGTTGCCCAGAGGATGCTGCGTCCCTGCGTAAGGCTGCCCAGTCTAAAAATGCTATTCATATAATCACGTCAGGTGGCTCTTCGGTTAAACCTCTCATACCCAGTGGATCCTCTTCTCATTTGGAGGTGCATTCTAATGTGCAATCTTCTACCTCGCATCCTGGTTCAGTGAAATCTGCAGCTCAAAGAGTTGAGCATACTCCTTTGTCATCAAATTTTCCGATTCAGCAGTGTATTGCCATCGCATCTGGTCCAACTGTGGAAGGTCCCTCGAGGGAAGAGCCGGAAGCAGCTGTAGATATCAAGAGTTCTGCGTCGGACAGTTTGCCTGTCGAGCACATGCGAGAAAATGGAGCACTTGTATTGAAAATTGAACCAGGTGAGGGAGTTGAACAAAAAGCAGCTGCATCAAATCCGGAATCTGAGCTCAAGAATCTTGAGGCAGTTGCTGAGCATCCCAATGAGAAATTAGTTGAGGGTCATCAAGTTAATGTGAAATCAAACCTGGTTGAAGAATGTCAAAATGTCAATGATAGTACCATTGATTGTTCATTGGTTAAAAAAAGCGACTGTCAACCTGCTGCTGAAGAATGTTGCAGGAATCAAAGTATGACCGAGGCGCTGGCTGAAACCTCTGTAAACAATGGATGCACCAAGGATATGGAGATTACGAGCACACCAGAAACTGCCAAAGGTCCGTAATGAGACATGGTGTCTTGTGTCACGGTCCATATTTTATTCAAATCTGCCAAAGTGACTATCAAGTCTTGGCCTGTGACATCCTGTCTGTATGCATTGAGGTTTTAGTCTATAAGCTATTCTAGGAAAATATATTGCAGATTTAGGTTTATGTTCTCTTGAATTGTTCAGAAAATTTTCTCAAGGAAAAAGTGAAGATTGTTCGGTAGGGATTTTTTAATGATTGGATCATATAATAAAAAAGTTTTGGAAAAAAGAACTAGGGGTTAATGTTTTAGTTTAAGGGTTTAGGTTGTAGAGTTTAGAATTCAAGGTTAGAATTTAGCATATAGGGTTTTAGTTTTTCCCTCTTAAAATCTTTTGGTTATTCTGTTTCCTTTTTCAGATTTGTTAGGTTAAAATATTACCTTTAATATTAGGGTAAACTACAACGAATGTCACTCAATTATGAGTAAGATTACATTTGGGTCACCTAATTATTAAAGGTTACATTTGGGTCACTCAATTATTAAAGGTTATATTTGGATCACTCAATTATGAGTAATGTTACATTTGGGTCACCTTTCATATTTAAAGAAAAAGTATATCAATTTGTGTATTAGATTAATTAATGATTTCAAATGAAGTATTATGATATTATTAATATTTAAATATTGGTGTTTTATTCTAACCAAAAATAATAGTGATATTTAAACTTAATAGTTTTAGAGGCTCCTGAAATTTTTCAAAACAAAATCAATTTAACTACTTTACAAATTCAATAACCTGAAATTAAAAAAAAAAAACAATTTTAATAACCAACATGTAACATCCCAAATTCGTATTTATGAATTCATACGTACACCATATGTATTTATATTCAAACCATGGTTTTAGTATGGTTATTTTTTATTAATATTATATATATTAATGGCGTGTAATAGGGGAGCAGAGGTTCAGGCAACTAACAACTCACCCATCAATGAGAGAGATAGTGGGGTAGGAAAGAAAATTTGAAGTTTGGGGCAGCTTTGATCAAGCTCCGATGGGATGTTCAATTGTGGTTGGATCGAGCTAATTTTTGGACAGAAGTTAGATGGCATGAAAATCTTGATGGTGGTCGGTCGAAAATTTTCATCCGAATTTTATGATACCGGGAATCCGTGTTTTTCCGCAGCATCGTCATTGATAATTTTGGTGCTTGAAATTAAGTTAGTACTTAAATATCTCTTTGAATTCTTATAAATACGGTTTTGTATGCTTGATTAGATTATAATTGTGGTATGATATATGTGTATGAATGATTAAAATCATTTGTTTGGTAAATGGTTGTCGTAAGTTTGATTAGATGTTGATATTGAGTTTTAGGCCTTCAGGTATTGATTCAGGGGTTTATAGAATTTTTCTCCGAAATAATTGGTATAATTTTAGAGGAATGTTTCGATACAATTTAAGTTATTATTTTTGGGATTTTAGTTCAGTTCGGGTTTCGATATACGAATAAGGATTTCAATACTTTAAATCCTAAAATATTAGGTTTTATTTGTTTTGAACTGTTTTGGCACGTTAGAAATTTCGTGTCTGTCGTAGACTATTGCATCCATTTAAATATTAGGTAATTCGTATCCCATCTCTAAAACCTTTGAATTAGCCTATTTTCTTATGAAATCAATATTCTCGTATGTGAACGAAATTACCAAAATGCCATATTTCTTGTAAATTACAAAAAGCACTTGTGGGTTAAAAAGACTAAAATGCCTTTTGTTTGAAATTGACCAAAATACCCCTTTTGGGTATTAATTACCAAATGCCCTTTGTGCTTGAGTTGACTAAATTAGTCTCTCAAATTACCAATTCCGCTTGTAAAGATATATTTCTAAATTACCTTTGTATAATCTATTTTTGATTTATCTTTGGAATGTGATTTCGATTTCAATTGCTTTTGAGTACACCTCGAGAGCGAGTAAAGCTTAGGCTTCGGTTATTTATTGTCCGAGAATCTTTGGATCCATATTAAGGCTTGACAGACATGGTTTGACTCGAGCGAGTTTTGTTCGAGATTTGGTCAATCACGACTCGCTCGAGATTTGGTCAGTTTCGTGATTTTAGAATTCTCATATTTGAATATATGATGTACGCACGCACACGATTTTCTTTCAATGCCCGTACAACGATGTCAACTTATAAATCCTATGATTTTCGTCATAGTGCATTAGCACTGACATCCTGTTATTGGACGATTACATCCCGTCGTAGTGCATTAGCACCGACATTCTGTTATTGGACGGTTATGTTCATCGTAGTGCATTAACATCGACATCATGTTATTGGACGAGTATGTCTGTCGTAGTATACTAGCACCGACATTCTGTTATATAGTCGTATCACACTAGTACCGATATCTTGTTTCGGTCAACCGATGATAGCATGCTTATGTGATTATGCCTGCAATTAAGGCTTTCTACAATCTAGCCTATGATTCAGGTAGGCTTTTGTGCTATTGTACATGTGGTTCATGTAACACCCGTGTTTTGGGCCTAGGAGTTAGCCGGGTTTTAGTTCGAGTCAAATAAAATTTAATTAAAACATTTCAACTTCAAATAATGGTGTATTTGAACTTTAGTAAAAAGGGGAGGGACTTATGTTGGAAATTACCCAAAAACTTTTAAAAAGGATGACAACTTTTATAGTTGTCATCTTCTTCCTCCTTTGCACATTTGAAAGCCCCCACCATTTTTAAAACCTCTCAAAACCCTAGCTCCTATTCCATCAATTTGCTACTCGATTTCAACCCCGTTTTAAGAGGTAATTACATTTTCTTAATCTCCTTTTCAATCTCTATCTATCCTTTGTTTTAGATTTCAAAAATATGGTGTTTTGGAAATTAGGGTTTATGATAAGATTTGGGTTTTTAAAGGGGTTTTTCGATTTGTTTTGATAAATCATGTTGGGGTTTTGCTTAAGCATGATGAAATACACCATATACTTTAATTTGGTTGAGTTTTGATAAAAATTCGTAGTGATTCTTTAGGGCAAGTTTTAAGGTGTTAAAACTTGAGTTTTTGGTGGGTTTTGTGTTGAATTTGATGGGCTGTTGGTCTACCTATGGTATGAGAGTATTTTGGGATGATTTGGAAGCCATTTGGATGTTTGGAAATTGAATTTTCAGCCTTGAGTTGTGGGAGTCCGAAAATGGGATTTTTAGAGATGTTATGTGGTTTGGAAATCGTGGAATTTAGGTTGTGTTAGCAAGTATGTTGATGATTGAGTTTAGCATTGAATTGGGAAGTAATATGTATGTTTTATTTGGTTAGAAGCAAGTGGAAGCGCGGAAGAGGCTTTGGGACCGAATCCGGGTTCGTAGGGAGTTTGGTTCGAATTGCTAAGGAAGGGCGGTGAGTGGTTCAACTTGTTTTTAAGTTTGGCTCGAGCATGTGTAGTGTGTGTGTGTAAAGTGTGCTTGGTAGGCCACTTCCATTTAATTCAAGTTGATAGTTTAGCTTTGATATCCTCAAATGCTTTGTGCTACTAGTTATGCTCTTGATTTGTGGTTGATTGATACATGTATATATATCATGATGAGTAGATATGTGATGAGCATGTATTGTGGTTGATGATGGTTAAATATGATGTGGGTATGATAATTGGCACTAAAAATTACCGGTTGTAAATGATCGATCATTAGGATAGTGTGCACACAAATTGAGTCAAAACGTACGTGGCCTTGATGGCGTTAAGTCATCAAGGAGGAGTACGGTGATGTAACATTCCACCGGAAGCTATTCATATATTTCTACGGGATGATGAGTGGAATCCCATCCGTAGGGCATGTGGCGATGAGTGGAATCCCGCACATGCAAGGTCCGGTGATGAGTGGAATCCCACCGAGGTAAAGTGTTGTCAAGGTTTAAATCCGCACAATCGGGGTAATTAAAGTGGCCAATTAAACTTAAATCATGTAATGTGATATATGATGGTGTTATGTGAGTGTGATATATGGTATTGATGTATGTTGATGATATTGATGATCAAGCTTGTTAGGATTGAGAGACCATATATGCCACTTGAAAGACTAGCTAAGTCTACTTGATATTATGCCTATGTTTGATGTATGTAGACTAGGATTAACATGCTTGGACCCTGCATTGTTGTTGTTTTCGTTTTAGATCACCCTCACTAAGCTTATAGCTTACGCTCTCTATGTTCAACAATGCAGATCATTAGCGTGGCGTTAGCTCGAGGCAAGGCAAGAAGGGCTTTCCAAGTTGTTGCTCAAGTATGGTTAATTTTGTAGTAGTTAAGCAATGTGGCAATAGGGTGTTTGTACGAGCCTTGTATGACTCTTTTGATGATGTTGTTTCGGATTGATATTTTGGATTGTAAAGCATGTAATGCTATGTTGATTGATGGTGTGTGATGGCATGTCTAGGATGCTTAGGTTGCTTTATGTTTGAGTGCAAACCTCTTGTGTTGTTTTGTGCCTTTTGGGCTCTTGAGCTCCATATATGTCTCTAAATGCTGAATTTTACCCTTTTGATGGAATGCCATGTTTCGAATGCTTGATTTATGTTAGATGCTTCCTATGGCTCATGTATGCTTGTTGAAATGGTCATATGTGCGGGTCTTGTGGGTGTTGATGCATGCTTTTGATCCTTCTTACGCTCCTATGCATGTCCATGTATGATTTTGGGGTTTTGCAAGGTTAGGAAGTCCTTAGGTTGAGCAGAATGTGATCCCCTGCACTAAGGTTTCGAAACCATGAGTAAGGTTTCGAAACCTTTGCAGAGGATTTGGTTCCAGGGCATTCTGCCAACCAAAAGTTTCGAAACCTTTGGGTAGGTTTCGAAACTTTGGTCAAAGGTTCCGAAACCTTCCCCAAGGTTTCGAAACCTTTGGAGAATTTTGGTTCCAGGGCATTCTGCCAACCAAAAGTTTCGATACCTTTGGGTAGGTTTCGAAACTTTGGTCAAAGGTTCCGAAACCTTCCCCAAGGTTTCGAAACCTTTGGAGAATTTTGGTCTCATGGGTTTCTGCCAGCAAAAAGTTTCGAAACTTCTGCTTAGTATTGCACTGTTTTGAGTTATTGGCCTGTTCAAAGAGAAAAATACATAGGATTTAATATGCCTTTAGTTAAGATTAAAATTTGGGCGTTTGTTTGTGGTTGGGGGTTCAAAATGATGAGTTTAAAATGAAAAAAAAATTTAGGGTTGCTAACCGAGGAGGAACTCCTTTGGGTTTCGCTTCGGTTTTCCCCGTGTGGCCCACTCGGACCGGTCATCCGGCCAGACCGGGACGAGGGGGTTACATTTGTTGGTATCAGAGCCTGAGGTTACCGAGACCTCGGGCAGGTAAGTGAGGTAAGATTAATGTGTTAAATGCTTGTGTTGCTTGATGCATGATTTGCCATGAATCCTTGATGCTGATTGATCGTATGATGTTTGGAATGCTTGAACTGTTGTGTCTGGTATAGAGTGAGTGCCCATTGCTACTATTACTTAATTTAAAAAGATTTTTGAAAGAGGAATACTTGAGCACTATTGGACCCATGCTTTGACTAACGTAATCCTTATCTGTTTCTTGTTGTAGTTTTACCTTGCTAGTTGAACCATGAGACCACGTGGGAGGCCTAGGATGGTTCGACCGGAACCACGGGCAGAGGCTCCGAGAGTTGAGCCAGTTGTGAGAGTTGAGGCTCAAGTGGGAGAGCCAGTGGTTGGAGTTGGAGCTCCTCCACCACCTCCACCACCACCACCTCCTCCACCGGGAGTGGGAGGCGAGGCTGGACCCGGAGGAATGGGACCACAAGGAGGCCAAGGTGGCCAAGGACCGGCCGGGATTGACTTAGCTCCGTTGGTTCAGGCGATAGCCGGGGCATTCCAGGCTGCAGTAGCTGGAGGTCAGGCAGCTCATCATCAGGGTGAGGGCACCGGATTACCATTAGAGAGACTTCGGGGCCTTGGGGCCGAAGAGTTTAGAGGTGCTACTCCGAAGAGGTCAGAGATGTGGTTTGAGAAGACCGTCCGTATTCTTGCTCAGATGGGATGTACTGGTGAGCGCAAGTTGGGATGTGTTGAGTCTTTGCTTCAGGGTGATGCCTACACCTGGTGGGTCACCGTTACTTCGGGGATGGATGAGACCGAGATCACTTGGGAGTTCTTTGAGACAGCTTTCCGGAAGAAGTATTTGGGTCCGCGATACCTCGATGAGAGGAAGAGAGAGTTTATGGCACTGCTTCAGGGGAGTATGTCCGTGACTGATTATGAGATCCGATTTGTCAGACTGAGTCAGTATGCACCTGAGCTTGTACCTACTGAGGTGGAGCGTTGTAACCGCTTCCGATATGGGCTGAGTGAGGAGATCAAGACTTATACACTAGCTTCAGATTACACTGATTTTGATGTCTTGGTCTCGAGGGCCAAGGACTTGGAGCACAGTCTGAGTTTGACCAGGCGGTCAGGTGGATCTAGTTCAGGTAAGAGGTCCAGCAACTTTGATAGAGGTGATGCCAAGAGGCATCGGGACAACCGGCATCAGTTTGATCATAGGCGTGGTGGCGGTAACCACGGTAGGGGCCATCAGGGTCAGAGAGCTGGTGGGAAGTTGCCCACATGTGCTACTTGCGGGAGGAACCACACCGGTGAGTGTTGGGGAAATTATCATTCCTGTTGGAGTTGTGGTGCTAGAGACCACATTAGGCGTGACTGTCCACATCAGGTGGGACAGGCACCAGCTCAGGCTCCTGCTAGAGCCAATGATGTTCAGAGAGGCCGCGGGCGCGGTAGGGGAAACTTCCAGCCAAGGAACGATGGTCAGAGGAACATAGCTCATGTTGTTGCAGTCCAGCCGGAGGGCGGAGGACATGCTAGGGTTTATGCTCAGCGCGGGGAGCAGCATGACACCGATGTGATCGCAGGTAACTTCTCTATACAGTCTTTGGGTTTGCTTTCTTTGATTGACTCTGGGTCTACACATTCCTACATATTGAGTGAGCATGCACGATCCTTGAATTTGCCTTGTGAGTTGTTAGAGGTAGGAGTTAGTGTTACTAGTTCCTTTGGGGACACGGTAGTGGTTAGGAAGATGTACCGAAGGTGTCCGTTGATGGTTCAGGGACATGTGTTTCCAGTGGATATGATGGAGCTTCCCTTCTATGGTTTTGATGTAATTCTGGGTATGGACTGGCTCACGGAGCATAGAGCTAGGATAGACTTTGAGACTAAACGGATTTCTTTGAAGCTCACAGATGATTATGAGATTGTAGTGGTCGGTGAGAATGTGAAGTTCTTGTCCAATGTGGTTCCAGTGTTAGAGGCTAAGAGGTTAGTGGAGTTGGGGTGTGAAGCATACTTAGCGTATGTGATGAACCCTAACATGAGTGAGGTTAGACCTCAGGACATCCGGACAGTATGTGATTTTCCTAGTGTGTTTCCGAAAGAATTGCCAGGGTTACCACCGGACAAAGAGGTAGAGTTCAGCATTGAGACTTATTCTAATTCAGCTCCTGTTTCGATTGCTCCGTATCGTATGGCACCGAAAGAATTGAAAGAGTTGATGACTCAGTTGCAAGAATTGACAGATAGAGGTTTTATTAGGCCTAGTTCTTCACCTTGGGGTGCACCAGTATTGTTTGTGAAGAAGAAAGATGGGAGTATGAGAATGTGCATAGATTATAGACAGTTAAATCAGTTGACAGTGAAGAACAAATATCCGTTGCCTAGAATTGATGACTTGTTTGATCAGTTGAGAGGGGCGTCTGTCTTTTCGAAGATTGATTTGAGATCAGGTTACTACCAGCTAAAGGTTAGAGAGGTTGATGTACCGAAGACGGCCTTTAGGACTAGGTACGGTCATTATGAGTTTTTAGCCATGCCCTTTGGGTTGACTAATGCACCGGCAGCTTTCATGGACATGATGAATAGGATTTTTCATCAGTATCTAGATCAGTTTGTGGTTGTATTTATTGATGACATCTTGGTGTACTCGCGAACTGAAGAAGACCATGACCGACATTTGAGACTTGTTTTGAAGACTTTGCTAGATCATCAGTTGTATGCGAAGCTCAGCAAGTGTGAATTCTGGATCCGGGAAGTAGTCTTCTTAGGACATGTAGTGTCAGCTGAAGGCATTAGAGTTGATCCGAAGAAGATTGAAGCCATTGTTGAGTGGAAGCAACTGAAGTCAGTGACAGAAGTACGTAGCTTCCTAGGCTTAGCCGGATACTATAGGAGGTTTGTAGAGGGTTTCTCTAAGCTAGCCGCTCCATTGACACAGTTACTTCAGAAGAGTGTTCAGTTTGAGTGGACAGATGCAAGACAGAGAGCCTTTGAGAAATTGAAAGAAGCTTTGACCCAAGCTCCGATTTTGATTCAGCCTGAGTCCGGGAAGGACTATGTGATTTATAGTGATGCCTCGTATGTAGGGTTAGGATGTGTTCTGATGCAAGACCGAAGAGTAGTGGCTTATGCCTCAAGACAGTTGAAGACTCATGAGCGCAACTATCCGACCCATGACATAGAGTTAGCGGCAGTTGTGTTTGCTTTGAAGATTTGGAGACATTATTTGTATGGTGAGAAATGCACAGTATACACCGATCACAAGAGTTTGAAGTACATTACGACTCAGCGAGATTTGAATCTCAGACAACGTAGGTGGTTAGAGTTGCTAAAAGACTATGATCTTACTATTGAGTACCATCCGGGTAAGGCCAATGTAGTGGCCGATGCATTGAGTAGAAAGATGGCTGTAGACTTGAGAGCTATGTTTGCTAGATTGAGTTTGTCCGGAGATGGTGGCTTGGTAGCCGAGCTTCAGGTTAGACCTACTCTAGGTCAGTTGATTCGAGAGAAACAGCTCTTAGATAGATCTTTGGCACCTCACGTGCAAGATATAGCCGAAGGTAGATCTTCAGATTACAGCTTCAGCACTGATGGGGTTCTGTGTTTCAAATATAGAATAGTTGTGCCAGAAGACAGTGACTTGAGACGTACGATCTTGACTGAAGCCCACAGTAGTCCGTTTGCTATGCATCCTGGAAGTACGAAGATGTACCGTGATTTGAAGAATGAGTACTTTTGGGTTGGCTTGAAGAGAGATGTGGCCGACTTTGTGAGTAAGTGCTTAGTGTGTCAGAGGGTGAAGGCGGAACATCAGGTTCCCTCAGGTTTGTTACAGCCGTTGAGGATTCCGGAATGGAAGTGGGAGAACATCACTATGGATTTTGTTTCGGGCTTGCCTTTGACTCTTACGAAGAAAAACTCAGTTTGGGTGATAGTAGATCGTTTTACGAAGTGTGCTCACTTCTTGGCAGTCAACACTACTTACACCCTAGATAGATTGGCTGATTTGTACATTGGTGAGATTGTGAGGCTACATGGTGTGCCGAAGTCCATTGTGTCAGATAGAGATCCGCGGTTTACTTCTAGATTTTGGGAGTGTCTGCATACAGCTTTGGGTACCCGTTTGAACTTCAGCACTTCTTATCATCCTCAGTCAGAGAGGGTTATTCAGATATTAGAGGACATGTTGCGTTGTTGTATCATTGACTTTCAGGGTACTTGGGAGAAGCATCTGCCTCTAGTAGAGTTTGCGTACAATAACAGTTTTCAGTCGAGCATTCAGATGGCTCCATATGAGGCCTTGTATGGCCGGAAGTGTAGAACTCCTGTGTGTTGGGCCGAGGTAGGACAGAAACTGTTACCTATGCCGGATTTGCTCAAGGGGACAACCGAAAAGGTAAAATTGATTTGTGATCGTTTGAAGGCTGCTTCGGATAGGCCGAAGTCCTATGCCGATTTGAAGAGGAAGGAAGTTGAGTTCTCAGTGGGTGAGAAGGTATTCTTGAAAGTGTCTCCGTGGAAGAAAGTGATGAGATTTGGCTGAAAAGGGAAATTGAGTCCGAGGTACATAGGACCGTATGAGATTGTGAAGAGGGTTGGTCCCGTTGCTTATCAGTTGCGTTTGCCATCCGAGCTTGAGAAGATACATGATGTGTTCCATGTGTCGATGCTTCGCAAGTATAGGTCCGATCCATCACATGTTATGCCCGTAAAAGAAATTGAATTGAATCCGGATTTGACTTATGAAGAAGAGCCAGTGGAGATCTTAGCTTCTGACAGTAAAGTGTTGAGAGGTAGATCGATTGAGTTAGTAAAGGTGCGGTGGCAACGTAGAGGTGTGGACGAGGCCACTTGGGAGAGGAAGGAGGATATGGAAAGGCAGTTTCCGTATCTCTTTCAGTCAGGTAATTTCGGGGACGAAATTCCTTAAGTGGGAGAGAGTTGTAACACCCGTGTTTTGGGCCTAGGAGTTAGCCGGGTTTTAGTTCGAGTCAAATAAAACTTAATTAAAACATTTCAACTTCAAATAATGGTGTATTTGAACTTTAGTAAAAAGGGGAGGGACTTATGTTGGAAATTACCCAAAAACTTTTAAAAAGGATGACAACTTTTATAGTTGTCATCTTCTTCCTCCTTTGCACATTTGAAAGCCCCCACCATTTCTAAAACCTCTCAAAACCCTAGCTCCTATTCCATCAATTTGCTACTCGATTTCAACCCCGTTTTAAGAGGTAATTACATTTTCTTAATCTCCTTTTCAATCTCTATCTATCCTTTGTTTTAGATTTCAAAAATATGGTGTTTTGGAAATTAGGGTTTATGATAAGATTTGGGTTTTTAAAGGGGTTTTTCGATTTGTTTTGATAAATCATGTTGGGGTTTTGCTTAAGCATGATGAAATACACCATGTACTTTAATTTGGTTGAGTTTTGATAAAAATTCGTAGTGGTTCTTTAGGGCAAGTTTTAAGGTGTTAAAACTTGAGTTTTTGGTGGGTTTTGTGTTGAATTTGATGGGCTGTTGGTCTACCTATGGTATGAGAGTATTTTGGGATGATTTGGAAGCCATTTGGATGTTTGGAAATTGAATTTTCAGCCTTGAGTTGTGGGAGTCCGAAAATGGGATTTTTAGAGATGTTATGTGGTTTGGAAATCGTGGAATTTGGGTTGTGTTAGCAAGTATGTTGATGATTGAGTTTAGCATTGAATTGGGAAGTAATATGTATGTTTTTTTTGGTTAGAAGCAAGTGGAAGCGCGGAAGAGGCTTTGGGACCGAATCCGGGTTCGTAGGGAGTTTGGTTCGAATTGCTAAGGAAGGGCGGTGAGTGGTTCAACTTGTTTTTAAGTTTGGCTCGAGCATGTGTAGTGTGTGTGTGTAAAGTGTGCTTGGTAGGCCACTTCCATTTAATTCAAGTTGATAGTTTAGCTTTGATATCCTCAAATGCTTTGTGCTTACTAGTTATGCTCTTGATTTGTGGTTGATTGATACATGTATATATATCATGATGAGTAGATATGTGATGAGCATGTATTGTGGTTGATGATGGTTAAATATGATGTGGGTATGATAATTGGCACTAAAAATTACCGGTTGTAAATGATCGATCATTAGGATAGTGTGCACACAAATTGAGTCAAAACGAACGTGGCCTTGATGGCGTTAAGTCATCAAGGAGGAGTACGGTGATGTAACAAATTGGGTAGGTTTCGAAACTTTGGTCAAAGGTTCCGAAACCTTCCCCAAGGTTTCGAAACCTTTGGAGAATTTTGGTTCCAGGGCATTCTGCCAACCAAAAGTTTCGATACCTTTGGGTAGGTTTCGAAACTTTGGTCAAAGGTTCCGAAACCTTCCCCAAGGTTTCGAAACCTTTGGAGAATTTTGGTCCCAGGGGTTTCTGCCAGCAAAAAGTTTCGAAACCCTTCCCCAAGGTTTCGAAACTTCTGCTTAGTATTGCACTGTTTTAAGTTATTGGCCTGTTCAAAGAGAAAAATACATAGGATTTAATATGCCTTTAGTTAAGATTAAAATTTTGGTGTTTGTTTGTGGTTGGGGGTTCAAAATGACGAGTTTAAAATGAAAAAAAAATTTAGGGTTGCTAACCGAGGAGGAACTCCTTTGGGTTTTGCTTCGGTTTTCCCCGTGTGGCCCTCTCGGACCGGTCATCCGGCCAGACCAGGACGAGGGGGTTACAGTTCAGGTAGTATGTTATTACGCCACCGATTTAGGTATGCTACGAATGTGAAGGTTGTGTCCGACTACGGTTTGAATGAATTAATTATTCTATACATTAAATTATATTAAGTTTATTTTCTGTCAATTATACTGGCCTACTTTACAATTATTCATCTTGGTATTTCTGTATTACTGGGCTCTCAAGCTCATTAAAATTATTAATCTTCGCAGGTCAGTTGATTGAACTTTGTTCGGGATATTAGCATTAGTTCATGAAGTTCCAGCATTATTAATTGCAGTGTACAATACTTGTATATCTAGGCGGATATGTAAGTCACTATACTTTGTTTGTATGTCGGTTTAAGCCTAAGTTATATTTCTGTTTTTGGATTCGGTTTTAAATTGCATTGGTTTATTCAAAAACTTTAAATTTAATTTTGATGGTATTTGTGGGTCGTCCGTGTGACCCAAATGTGACACCTCGGATCGAGTTGGATCGTCCGTACTGGTCTAGGGTGTTACACAACATACAACAATTAGAAACTTATTAGCTAACTAATCATCTTTCTAATTAACTGAGCCGACGTTTATTTGAATCGGGGTGGAGGTAATGATCTCATCGGGCTTTGGCAATCATGATGGAACACGTGGCTACACTTGGGGATCAAACGCAACGATTCACCGTCGCTCAAGCAAATAACATTCGTGAGTGGGCTTCCCCATCTTGCATCCTTCAACCGTCGAGTAGTTGAGTCTAAGTATCAACCTCATGAGGTCTTAGAGTAAATCATGTTCCGACGTCAAGTTCTCCTATCCCCCATCAATGTTGCATCTAAGCCGTTGCTAAAATATATGAGGTACAAACCCATAACTAGTAAAACCACAATGATTGCACTTGCCTTGATGATTATTTGTCCATCCAGACCATTGCGATAGAGCTCAGATTATTTGGGTTTGCGCATTTGTCAATGAGATAAAATAGATAAACAAAAAGACCCAGCTTGTATTTCCCCTACATCCACATTAAGATTCCAAATTAAGTTTTTTTCCTTAATACTACAAAAATTCCCCATTAGTACAATTTATCTTGACTGTTCATATCACATGTTCCACAATATTTGGCTAAAATAGAAATAATGCCTTACACGTATGATGCATGTGTCATGAAATCTAAACCTTAATGAAACGAGGAAAGATACTTGATAAATAATTGCGTATTAAATGTATAAAAACCTAACAACTTCAATAAACGAACAAACCAAGAAACAGAAAATTCTCACGGTTCTCGATATAACTTGGCTATGTAGGAGGCTCGTGATCTCAACATCAAAATTAAAAGGATGAATTTGAAACTGTATTTTATTGGATATAGGTAATGAACTCGTGCTTTAACCTTCCCTATTTAATATTCGAAATAATCAGAATTACCTATATCCAATAGAATACAATTTCGAATTCATCCTGCTAATTTTGATGTTGAGATCACGAGCCTCATACGTAGCCAAGTTATATCTAGAACTGTGAGAATTTTCTGTTTCTTTGTTTGTTTTAAATTTGATGCTGATTGTTTTTTTTGTTTCTTGAAGTTGTCAGGGTTTTATACATTTAATGCACAATTATTTAACACGATTTTCCTCATTTCATTAAGGTTTAGAATTCATGACACATGCATCATACGTGTAAGGCATTATTTCACATTTTAGCAAGATATTGCGGAATGTGTGATATGAACAGTTGTAAACTGTCCACATGTTCTATATTTCATGCACATTTCATCTCATATTATTATTGTTTTCGAGTACATTTTAGGCATAATTAGGACCATACATTGCATTTTACAGTGTTTCTTTACTTCGCCATGTTTTTCTAGATTATCCTTTGTTTGGTAAAGAAAATGTATTGTTTTAGTGTACTTTTGGTTTTAGGTACTAGAGGCTGACAGAGGGAAAGATGAGCTGAGGATGTGATGTTGAGGCAGTGAACCAAGGAGTTGTACTGACGCAGTTTCAAATAGAGACAACAGATGTCGAGTAGCTTTCGCCGCCCTACCGTGCCGCCCAAGACAACACACTATGGAGTTGGAGAACCAGAGTGCGATTTGTAGAGTAGAAAATCATGATTCTATCGATGTTGTCCACTCAATTTTCCGACGTCTCTAGCAGCAGACAAAGCCGCCGAAGGTGAATCTCGAGATTGCTTGCGGAACAAGGCAACGTGATAAAGTCCACATTCAACTCAAAGACATCAAATTTTAAAGTCACATTTAATGTGGAAAGCTACTTTGAAGACTTCTATTTCAAGAAGGACTAGACCTAGCTAATGCCTATATATACCCATTGTAATTCTAATTCAAAATAGTTGAGGTTTTCCTTAGGCATAGTTTAGGTTTTCTTGCCGCCGACATGTTCTAAATTTCTCCTTGGGTTTGGGTTATGTTGTAATTAGTTGTGAGAACGGTTGTTTAGGATTTTAAGTTTATTTTTGCAAATAAAATTACAAGGTTTACTTATTTCATGTTCTTCATAGTTTTCAATTAAGGCAAAAGATTAGTTGAATTCTATCCATTTGTCCGGTATCGAGAGAGTCGAACTCACGAAAAGAGTAAGTACGATTTCATCTATAGACGGTGCGATCAATCCGGCCTAGACATAGGTTGAGGGTTTAAGGCGGCTAAAAGAGGACGAACTAACCTTGTTTTCTTTGTATGATTCACGTCGCGACCGGTATTATCTATAGTGGGCATCAACATAACTCTAACTTAGACATAAGCGGAGTCACTTTCGAAGCATTCTACTGAGCCTTGTAGTTCTGCCGAGTTTGCCACCGAAACACAATTCCATTCCCATGCCGAGGCAGCGAGAGGGTCTCAACAGTCTACATACCATCCACCACCGAGGCAGCAGAGTCTGGCAGCACAAAACAACTTAACCTATTCAACGTAGTTTCACACTAAGCAACAACATAACCCTGCCCTCTCAACATCCACCTTACTTCTGCATTTACTTTTCTTGTGCACTTGCGCTTGCGCTTGCGCTCATAAATAGAGAACACCTAAATGCTTTAAAAGTTTTTAGCGTCGTTGTCGGGGTTTGGTAACAGCGAAATTCGTCTTTAATTTCTGCACTTTTATTTCTTTACAACTTATTTTATTTTTAATCGAAAAAAGAATTTTACAGTTTCCTTTGCTAGTGTATGACCAGGGCGAATCCAAAAGGAGAAATCCTCTTCTACGATGATATCGAACGAAGAGCAAGAGAGCTCAAGAAGGAAATCAGAGTAACCCTAAAGAAAACCAAAGAGGAAAAAGAAAATGCAAAGGTAAACATGGACCCGCCCAACAATGTTGTGAACGGCAGTGATGAGCAGCAAGACCCGCCGCTCAAAGAATAGCAAGTTCCGCCCAAGCAGCCCCAGAATGTTCAAACCACTAGAGATTATCTGGAACATGACTTCAGAGGGTTGCATCCGACAGTGACAGAACTAGAGATTGAGGCGGATCACTTCGAGTTGAAGCATGTTATGTTTAACATGATCAACATGTTAGGGCAATTTGGAGGGACTGCCACAGAAGATTCTCGGCAGCACTTGAGAGGATTCTTGGACATCTGCAAAGCATTCAAAATACACGGAGTCCATCAAGACGTACTGAGGCTGAGACTATTTCCCTATTCACCTAGGGATAGGGAAAAACAGTGGCTAAACAACCAGCCAGCAGGATCGTTCAACACATGGATAGAGCTGTGTAAAGATTTCCTGGACCGTTTCAACCCGTCCAATGTGATTGCGAAACGAAATAACAACCTTCCAACAAGGGGATGACGAGCCAATGTATGAAGCATGGGAGCGGTACCAACAGATGCTGAACAACTGCCCGCTACATGGTTTTTTGGCTTAGACAGAGGTATTAATGTTCTACAACGGGGCGAACTACCCAACACGGATGATGATTGATGCCTCAGCCAATGGAATCATCCTTGACAAACCACCAGAGAAAGCACTACGGATTTTGAACCAGGCCGCCTGTTGAGTGTGTAAAAGTTCTATTATTTACCCCCTATTTAACCCATATTTCTGCTACATTCAAGCATTATTTATTACATTTAGGTCAGTTTACAGCAAAAGATCACAAATATATTAAAAGGCACAGTTTCTACTAAAAATGGTTGTTTTTGCAGGTTGTTGCTGTAGCAAACGGAAAGGGCAGACGCTGGGCAGTGAAGCAGAAGAGTTGGAACTGGACGAGCAGTCAAGGAGGACGATGCTGCCATAGTTGCCGCCGTGACAGCAGAGGACGACAGCAATTTTGAGGAGAATAAGCAAAGTGGACCTTGATAGATAGAGAAAATTCAGCCCGTCTGTCGTGTGAAATCACCATACTTTTCCAAGCCCCAGATTGAAAGGAATGTCAAGCCCAAAGTTCAAGGAGAGAAAATCCCAAGCAAGAAAGATGACGGCTGGAAAGTAGATTCCTTGAATATTTAGTCTTTATTAGAATTGTACTTTCATTTAAAGTTGTATTCTTGCTATTTTAGAAAACTTGGACCCAAAGCCTATATAAGGGCATATATTTCGACCTAGGAGCATATAACCTATCTCTAGCCTTCTTCCCAAAACCCTAGCCGTTTTCCTTCCCTCAACATATTCTAAATTCCCCTTAGGGCCACAGGTTGTTTTGTAAATTAGTTGCAAGGGTTGTTTTGTTTAGGAATTTTCAGTTCAATAAAATAAACTTCAAGTTCTCTTATTTTGGTTATTAATATCTTGCAAGAGCATCGAGAGAGCATTGCGAGGTTATCAATTTACTTAGCATCGGGAGAGTTAAGTATACGAAAGAAATAAGAGCAAGTTCTCTAGTTTATAGTTGAACTATCTCGGACCTAGGGATAGGACGAGGTTAAGTGGCTAAAGAAGAATTCATCGACATCGGTGTTCATCCTTCGATTCACGCCGGGAGGTATCATCAAAGACGTGATCATCGACAGACTTGGACCTAGGGATAGGCCAAGGCACATCTGAGATTCTTGCCAAACTTGAAGTACTGAGTTGAGTCTTCGCTGCCGCGACAAGCAACGGACTGCTGCCGCGACAGGTGCTGCCGCGACGGGGACGACGACAGAACTGGAGTTCCGAAACTTAGCAATACCTGCACTACTGAGCAATTCAATACCAGCCCATTCTCTCTATCTTGATTTCCCTACTCTTTAATTTAAGTTCTCTTTATTATTTTCGTGACAACTTCTCAAATATTTTCTTTACTTTCGTGTAGTGAATTAAGGTGAAGCTATTAGCCCAATCCCTGTGAAGACGATATCTGATACTTCGTATCACTTTACTACTTGCGTCGTGTACACTTGCACTACAATTGCGATAGACTCTTTTACACGCAACAAGTTTTTGGCGCCGTTGCCGGGGATTGGCAACATAACTCTACCTTTTCTTTTACTGCACTTTTTGTTTTTGTTTTTATTTTATTTTTCTGTTTTTCTTTGGTGTTTTCAACTCTTGCTTTTCACAAGGTTCCTTGTTTATGCGCAGATCGAAACGAGGTGAAGATCCTGAGTATCCATTAGACCCGGAAATCGAACGTTCATTCAATCTCAAGAACTGACTTCGTCACATACTAGCCAGGAACGAGTACCTTGAGGAACAGTTAGAGACGATGGCACACCGAGAAGACAGCCCTCCTGTTGGAGATGGAGAGGTTAGACCGCCTGTCGGCAACCCTGCTGCCGCTGCCGGACGACGGTCCTGTCGTGACTACATGTTGAATGACCATGTAGAGCTGGAAACCACGCTGCCGGACATAGATGTTGACAACTTCGAGCTGAAACCTGTTATGTTTAGCATGATCAACAATGCCGGTGAATTTAGTGGTGCTGTTACAGAGGATGCTAGGGAGCATCTCAAAACATTCCAGGAGATCTGTGGTTCGTTTAGACTACCGGGAGTTAATCCGGAGATACTGAGGCTTCAGTTATTTCCCCATTCATTGAGGGACAGAGCAAAGACTTGGTGGAATAAACTTACGCCGGGTTCAATTAGAACTTGGGCAGATTTGTCTCGTGAATTTTTATCTCGTTTTAATCCTTCACATTTATCTGAGCGATTACGTAATGAAATTGCTACTTTTCAACAGGAAGATGACGAGCCGATGCACGAGGCCTGGAACAGATTTACTACTCTTCTACGGAACTGCCCAATGCATGGATTCCCCGTCTGGAATCAAGTAACTAAGTTTTATAATGCTGCCAACTTACAAACTCGTATTCGAATTGATTCAGCAGCAAACATATTATTATTGGACAAAGACCCGGACGAGGCAATGCAAGTATTGAAAAATCTGGCCAAGAATGAGGAGCAGTTTCCGAATGCAAGAAGAGTGGGTAAACGGGTTCTAGCTGTTAAGGATTATGAAGCCGACAACACGATGTAATCACAGGTGGCATACCTTACTAAGGCAATGAAAAAGCTCTTGAACGATGATGCACAACATGGATTTGTTGTTGAGGAGGTATGTGAAATCTGTGAGGGAAATCATAGTTCGGATGAGTGTCCTATACAGTTAGAAGAGGGAAAGTATGTTGGAAACTATAAGCCGAATTACAACTCCAATAACTATAATCCCAACTGGAGAAAGGATCCCAAGTTTTCTTGGAGTAATCCTAATAATGCCCTGAATCCTCAAGCACACAATAATCAGAATCAGGGAGGACCTTGATTGCTGACTCGACAGCAACTGCAGCCGTAGCAGCAACAACAACAGCCACCAGCTGCCACGAACAGTATACTAGAACAGACTCTGGCTACTTTTATGTCACAGACAGGTACTTATATTGAGAATATGAATCAGTTTGTCAAGAAAACATAAACATTCATGGATAAAACAGAGATGCGGATGACAAATCATGAAGCTACTCTGAAATCTTTGGAGACACAAATGGGTTAGGTTTCCCAGCATATCAAGCCAAGGCAGACTTGAGGATTTCCTAGTAATACTGAAAATGCTAGGCAGCCCACACATGAGCAATGTAAGGCCATTACTACTAGGAGTGGGAAGAAACTACCAGGGCCGGAAAAGGAAGCTGAAACAGTAAAGAAACCAGCCTTGGATAGACCTGTCGAGGAAGCTGCCCCGACAGGTAACAAACAGACTGCTGCCGATAAACCTGCTACGACAGCAGAAGCGACAGATGAGAAAAATGATGAACCAAAACCTCCTCAGATTCGTATGTAGTGGGAAGGACGTATTGCTGATTATCGTCCCCCACCTCGTTTTCCTCAACGGTTACAGCAAGCGAAGCAAGAATCTCAGCTCAAAAAGATTTATGATATTTTTAAGCAGGTTCATATTAACATTCCGCTGTTAGATGCCGTTAGGGAGATGGCCAGTTATGCCAAATTTCTCAAGGATGTCATGTCAAAGAAATCTAAACTTGAGGAATTTGAAACGGTTAAGATGACAGAAGGATGCATGAGTATTCTTCATAGGCAGCCACCCTAGAAAAAGAAGGATCCGGGGAGCTTCATCATACCTTGTGTAATCGGAGATAAATATGTGGGTAAGGCACTTTGTGATCTTGGTGCTAGTATTAATTTAATGCCAAAATCTGTTTTTCAGAAATTAGGTATTGGAAAAGCTCGGCCCACGACAGTAGTTCTGCAGCTGGCAGACCGCTCTTATGTTCATCCGGAAGGAAAAATCGAAGATATTCTGGTAAGAGTGGATAAATTTATTTTTCCTGCTGACTTTCTTGTTTTAGATTGTGAAGCAGATGAAAACACACCAATCATCCTAGGGCGACCCTTTTTAGCCACGGGAAGATCACTGATTGATGTGGAAAAAGGAGAACTCACCATGAGAGTGAACGATCAAGAGATTAAGTTGAATGTTCTCCAAGCTATGAAGCATGCTGATGCAGACGAGGAATGCAAGGCTATCACTGAAGTTACCCTTGATCAACCCTGCATCAGGTCGGGCTGTCACGACATCAAAATTGGTCACTGCCTCGGCAGCCACTTACAGGACTGTCACGACAGCACCGACGACAGCAACTCCTCAGAATCCGATACATCAGATACTGAAGATCAGGAGGAGGTAAACTGGATAGGCAACGTCCAGGTAAGTTATTCGAACCCTTAAATTATAATTCAGATAACCATGCAATCCAAAAGTCATCTACTGTTGAGCCCCCTATTTTAGAACTGAAGCCCCTTCCAGGGCAGTTAAAGTATGCTTTTTTTGGTTCAAATGATATGTTGCCCATAATCATCTCTTCCAAGTTGATGCAGGAACAAGAAAAACAGTTAATAGGGATGCTGCAGCAGCACAAAAAGGCAATTGGATGGACGATAGTTGATATTCAAGGCATTAGTCCAGCATTATGTATGCATAAAATCCTTTTAGAGGATGATCATAAGCCGACTATAGATGTTCAAAGGCGGTTAAACCATGCGATGAAAGAGGTGGTGCGTAAAGAGATAATCAAATGGTTAGATGTTGGTATAATTTACGTCGTCTCCGACAGCAAATGGGGGAGCCCGGTGCAATGTGTTCCTAAGAAAGAAGGAATGACCGTGGTGACCAATGAAAACAATGAGTTAATCCCAACCAGGACTGTGACCGGTTGGAGGGTTTGTATGGACTATCGGAAGCTTAACAAAGCTACCCGAAAGGACCACTTTCCTTTACCCTTTATTGATCAAATGCTTGATAGATTAGCGGGTAAACCTTACTATTGTTTTCTTGATGGTTATTTAGGTTATAATCAAATAGCTATCGCACCGGAAGATCAAGAAAAGACGACTTTCACATGCCCCTACGGAACGTATGCTTTTAGGAGGATGCCTTTTGGACTATGCAATGCACCCGCCACCTTCCAAAGGTGCATGATGGCCATATTCTCCGGTATGGTGGAGGACTTCCTTGAAATTTTTATGGATGATTTTTCAGTCTTTGGGGACGATTTTGAGAGTTGCCTAGGCAATCTACAAAAGGTACTTGAAAGATGTGAAAAAGCGAACCTGGTCTTGAATTGGGAAAAATGTCATTTCATGGTGGACAAAGGGATAGTCCTTGGCCATAAGATTAGCTGCCGTGGGATAGAAGTAGACAGGGCCAAGATAGAAGTGATCGAAAAGCTGCCGCCGCCAACCACAGTCAAGGGTATTAGAAGTTTCTTAGGATATGCTGGTTTTTATCGAAGATTCATTGCAAATTTCTCAAAAATCACCAAACCCCTATGCCATCTTCTGGAGCAGAACCGACCCTTTGACTTTAATGATGAATGTACTTCGGCAGCGGAGAGAAAAATTATTTCATGTCATATATTATGCCAGCAAGACACTAAACGATGTCCAAGTGAACTACACCACCACAGAGAAGGAGTTATTAGCTGTGGTGTTCTCCATTGACAAGTTTCGTTCTTACATACTTGGAACAAAGGTGATAATGCACACAGACCATTCTGTCCTGAAGTATCTGTTTGTGAAAAAAGATGCTAAACCTCGATTGATACGGTGGATCCTGCTATTGCAAGAATTCGACCTTGAAATCAAGGACAAAAAGGGGACGAAAAATCAAGTAGCAGACCACTTGTCAAGGTTGGAGAAGGGACAGAGTATACCAACAGATGAGAGAAACATACTAGAGACCTTCCCAGACGAACAGCTCTTTGCTGCTGCAATCACTGCCGCGGCAGCCATGGCGGCAGGTAAGTCTTCTGAACTCCCCTGGTATGCTGATTTCGTTAATTTCTTAGTTAGCGGAATAATTCCTTCTAATCTTAATTATCAAGCCAGGAAGAGGTTCCAAAATGATGTTAAGCTTTATTATTGGGACGAACCTCTTCTTTTTAAAATCTGTGCAGATCAGGTTATAAGAAGATGTGTACCACATGACGAGCAAGAAGACATACTTCATCACTGCCATGCTTCACAGTATGAAGGTCACTTAGGAGGCAACAAAACTGCTGCCAAGGTGCTGCAGTCTGGGTTTTATTGGCCGTCACTGTATAAAGATGCGCAAATCTTCTACAAGAGTTGTGACAGGTTCCAAAGGACAGGAAACATCTCAAGGAGAAACGAGATGCCACTACAGAACATTCTAGAAGTCGAGATCTTCGACGTTTGGGGGATTGATTTTATGGGACCATTCCCATCTTCATGTGGGAATCTATACATCCTCCTAGCAGTAGATTATGTCTCTAAGTGGGTTGAAGCTATCGCCACTCAAAATAATGATGCCAAGACAGTCCAAAAGTTTTTACACAAAAACATTTTTTCTAGGTTTGGCATCCCTAAGGCGATTATCAGTGATGAAGGGAGACATTTCGACAACAGGGTTATTGTTGCTGCCTTGAAGAAATATGCTGTCAAGCATCGGATCGCGACAGCATATCACCCACAGACCAATGGACAAGCTAAAATATCTAATAGGGAAGTTAAGAACATTCTTGAGAAGATGGTTAAGCCAACTAGGAAAGATTGGTCTTTACTCCTCAATGACGCGTTATGGGCTTATATGACAGCTTTTAAAACTCCATTGGGAATGTCTCCGTATCGATTGATTTACGGGAAAACATGTCATCTACCTGTCGAGATAGAGCACAGAGCATACTGGGCTATTAAGGCAGTGAATATGGACTTGGACAAGGTAGGATAGAAAAGGCTATTGGATCTGAACGAAATTGAAGAAATCCGGACCATGGCCTATGACAATGCAAGAATCTACAAGGATAAAACTAAGAAGTGGCATGACAAAAAGTTGCTGCCACGACAGTTCTGCCCAGGGCAGCTTGTATTGCTCTTCAATTCTAGACTGAAACTCTTCCCAGGGAAGCTAAAATCTATATGGTCTGGCCCATTCCAAGTCGTACAGGTTTTCCCCCATGGTGCCATAACAATCCGATCATTAAAAGACGGGCACCAATTCAAAGTCAACGGACAACGCCTCAAGCATTATCAGGGGACTGAAGCCTCAAGAATGCAGGAAGTGGTTACCTTAGGAGATGCCCCACTTGGCATCCCTAATTTAACCTAAATTTATTTTAATTTTATTTTTATTATTATTTATTATTTATTAGGAAATAAGATTTATTTTATTAGAATAATGTTTTTCTTTTTATTGTTTTTAGGAAATAAAGGAGTCAAGAAGAACAGGAGAAGTGAACTCAGCCCACCATCCATCCACCAGCCCAACAAAAACCCAAATTTTGAAGCCTGTCGTTACAGCTGTCGCGACAGACGCGGAAAATACAGGTTGTCATCACGCTGTCATGACAGACGCGGAAACACGTGACAGACGCGTCAGACACGCTAACGTATAACAGCTGGCCCCGTTATTCGCGCCTACCGTTACAGCTTCAACGGGCAGCAAATCCTTCTCTATATAACCCCGTTTCATTTTTCATTTTTCACTCACCTCTGCTTTTCTTACTTGCTCTCTCTTAGTTTTTATTTGCTTTCATTTTATTTCCACAACCCTTGCACAAAAATGTCTTCTAGGAAAACCCGACGAAATGCTGCCTCCAGTTCCACACCGACAGCAACTCCCCCATGTTCCTTTGCCAGCAGAGATATGTGGGAAGAGAGAGGCTTTATCTATACATCGACAGAGGAAAATCTGGGCCTCAGGCCATTCATAGCCCGAAAGGTTAGAGCTTTATAGTGGCAAACCTTTGCGGAGCAGCCGGAGGAAATGAATGTCACGCTAGTTCAAGAATTTTATGCTGCCATCAGCAGCAGGATAGTGACAGTGGTGTTCGTTCGAGGGAAAGAAGTGTCGTTTGAAGCAGATTACATTAACACCTTATATGGCTTCTACATCGGCAACAATGACGACGCTCACCAGCAGTTCCTCAATACATTAGACACTGCTGCCTATGACGCTATCATGGCAGAGTTGACCAGTGCAGGGACTCAATGGAACACCAGCCGGAAGAATCCAAGGATAGTGAAGAGGACCCAGCTGCTGCCGGAGGCAAAGTTATGGAATGTCTTCATAAAAAAAGGATCATGCCGTCATCCCATAACACCACCGTCGACCAACCAAGGTTAGCGTTGATACACTCTATTCTACATGAACGGCCCATTAATGTGGGCAGCTATATTCGAGAAAGTATTTTGGAGTGTGCGCACAGACCGACGGGTCCCCTCTACCTTCCGTACCTCATCACCTCGCTCTACCGCGGCCATAATGTACCAGAAGTGTGCATTGATTTGCGAGTCGAAGGAAGAGGTTGGACTGAAAAGAACATCCTCAGCCTTATGGAGCTGACTGCTGCCACCCCTCTGTCGTCATTCGACCCAGCTGCCACCACAGCCGACACGAAAGAGCAGCCAAACACTAAACCAGCCGCCGCAGCAGCTGCCCCGACAGACTCCTCCGCCCAGATATTAGCTGCCATTCAGAAGCTGGAGGAACGACAGCTGGGCTTAATGACCTTCATCAGGGACTTTGCTGCTTCTACGGTAACTTTTATACAAAATTCTTTAAATTTCCCTGATGCTGCCTTCCAAACTTTTCCTGCACATTACTTTACTGTCACTACACCTGCCCACACTCCTACACCTGCTGCTACCCCACAGACACCCTCTGTCGCCTCAACGCCATCGCCTACCCCGACAGTAGCAGGCAGCACCCATGCTGAACCATCTGCCCGAGGCACGAAACGTCGAATGGCATCGGAGGATCTTGATGCCTTTGTTGTTGGGTTCTCTTCCTCTTCTGTTTGGGCCGCCAGTGATACTGAACCCTCTATCAAGAGGAATCTGTCAAAGGAATTCTCACCGGTGAAGAGGCAGAAGCGGATGGCAGATAAAAATAACATGCCAAAAGCCAGCAGTAGCAGCAGCGGGGAGAGCAGCAGCAGCAGCTCTGAAGTTTAGGTTGTGGAGCAACCCCCTCACATCTCCCCAACCAGGATTCAGCCACCACGGGAGGCCAAGGCAAATAACACATCTACCTCCCCCGTGCCCCCGACCACCTCCGAAAGCCAGAGCCCGCCGTCAGATCCGACTCAGCAGCAGCAGCGAAGACAGATATTAAAATTTAAGTTTCTTATCTTATTATTGCTGTCTATTATATATTCTGTGATGTACTGCCTTATCTTTTGTTTTTTATTTGTCATTTGCATTGAGGGCAATGCAACCCTCGAGCTTGGGGGTGGCAACCCTCCATTAATGGAGTACATCTTAGTTTACAAATTGGTGTCTTTACTTAGTTTATTTTTGTCTTAAAAAAATATTGAAAACTTTGGCTGAAAACTATGAACTGAACTTACCTGTCGTGACAGCCCTATCGTGGCAGTCACTTTAGGATAGTTTTTAGGAGAAGTTTAGAGCCTTTCTATAGTTCTGAAAACTTAAACACATTTGTGACTGTTATACTGCTTAGAACTCTTTTAGCCAACTAGAATAGGAAGCTTAGCACTTGAATAGCCCCTAGAGGTGCCTAACACTGGCTCTAGGAAAGAAGTTTAGCAAAAGAGACTCAACAGCCCTAGAGGTGCCCGAAACTGGCTCTAGGAAGTTAGCTAGAGGTGCCCAAAACTGGCTCTAGTGAAACTTTAGTTTAAAAAAATAGAGAAATCGAGTCAGAACAAAAAAATCAAAGGAGCATGAAAAAGTACCTTCAAAAGATAAACTTTGGCATAAAAATTCGAGTTAAGAGCTGAAATATTCTAGTAAAACTAAGAGAGTCTTGGCATATAACTGTTCACAAGCATGCACACACTGCACGAGGATTATAGTGAGACTCCGGACATATCCTAAATTATCCGACAGGTTGTTGCCGTCATAGGGAACGAACGGCGCGTAAGATAAAGTTCATTGTTTGAAAGCCAAAACAAAAATATTTCATTTTTCTTTTAGGTCTTAGTTGCTTGAGGGCAAGCAAAAACTTGAGTTTGGGGTGTGTTGAGTGTGTAAAAGTTCTATTATTTACCCTCTATTTAACCCATATTTCTGCTGCATTCAAGCATTATTTATTGCATTTAGGTCAGTTTACAGCAAAACATCACAAATATATTAAAAGGCACAGTTTCTACTAAAAATGGTTGTTTTTGCAGGTTGCTACTGTAGCAGACGAAAAGGGCAGACGCTAGGCAGTGAAGCAGAAGAGCTGAAATTGGACGAGCAGTCAAGGAGGACGATGCTGCCATGGTTGCCGCCGTGACAGCAGAGGACGACAACAATTTTGAGGAGAAGAAGCAAAGTGGACTTCGACAGATAGAGAAAATTCAGCCCGTCTGTCGTGTGAAATCATCATATTTTTCCAAGCCCCAGATCGAAAGGAATGTCAAGCCCAAAGTTCAAGGAGAGAAAATCCCAAGCAAGAAAGATGACGGCTGGAAAGTAGATTCCTTGAAGATTTAGTCTTTATTAGAATTGTACTTTCATTTAAAGTTGTATTCTTGCTATTTTAGAAAACTTGGACCCAAAGCCTATATAAGGGCATATATTTCGACCTAGGAGCATATAACCTATCTCTAGCCTTCTTCCCAAAACCCTAGCCGTTTTCCTTCCCTCAACATGTTCTAAATTCCCCCTAGGGCCACAGGTTGTTTTGTAAAGTAGTTGCAAGGGTTGTTTTGTTTAGGAATTTTCAGTTCAATAAAATAAACTTCAAGTTCTCTTATTTTGGTTATTAATATCTTGCAAGAGCATCGGGAGAGCATTGTGAGGTTATCAATTTACTTAGCATCGGGAGAGTTAAGTATACGAAAGAAATAAGAGCAAGTTCTCTAGTTTATAGTTGAACTATCTCGGACCTAGGGATAGGACGAGGTTAAGTGGCTAAAGAAGAATTCATCGACATCGGTGTTCATCCTTCGATTCACGCCGGGAGGTATCATCAAAGACGTGATCATCGACAGACTTGAACTTAGGAATAGGCCAAGGCACATATGGAATTCTTTCCAAACTTGAAGTACTGAGTTGAGTGTTCGCTGCCGCGACAAGCAACAGACTGCTGCCGCGACAGGTGCTGCCGCGACGGGGACGAAGACAGAACTGGAGTTCCGAAACTTAGCAATACCTGCACTACTGAGCAATTCAATACCAGCCCATTCTCTCTATCTTGATTTCCCTACTCTTTAATTTAAATTCTCTTTATTATTTTCGTGACAACTTCTCAAATATTTTCTTTACTTTCATGCAGTGAATTAAGGTGAAGCTATTAGCCCAATCCCTGTGGAGACGATATCTGATACTTCGTATCACTTTACTACTTGCGTCGTGTACACTTGCACTACAATTGTGATAGACTCTTTTACACACAACACAGCCAAGAACGACTACAAGTATCCAACAGCCCGCCGAGGCGGTGTTAGACGACCAACCACTGTGAACGAGGTAGAAGCCTCAAAATCTATCAATGCTCGCCTTGACAAGCTGACAGAGCTGATCATGAGCATCGTGAAACATGTTGGGAAAGGCTATGAGGTAAAGGCTGTCGAGCCATTATGTGATGAGTGTGGGGGCAACCATGATTCCTCTGACTGCACCGCATCTGCCAACTTTATGGGAGGATATGAGAGGAACAACAGACTTGCCCAGAACACCTATAACCTTGGAAGGAAGAATCATCCCAACTTCTCCTGGAGCAACCCAAAGACTGCTGCAAACCCTCAACAGCAACATAGAGGCTACCAACAAAACCTGTCCAGACAGCAGGCTCAGCAGCCGCAAAACAATAATTCACTAGAAGCAACTCTTCATACTTTTATGTCTAGAACTAGTGATTTTATTGTTCGCACTAATACGTTTATTGATAAAACTGAGTCTTTCATGGACAGGACGGAGATGAAGATGAACAACCAGGAGGCTGCTATAAAGAACTTGGAAACCCAATTTGGGCAGTTCACAGAGATCTTTAGTAGCAGAACAATGAGAGCAGCATCCAGCAGCACAGAGGCAACAACCAAACCCACTTACGAGTAGTGCAAATCCATATCTACCAGAAGTGGGAAGTAGTTGGATGAGCCGAGGGTGGAAAAGCAACCAGAAACACAGCCAGCACAGAAAGAACAACATGCCACGATAGCATCGACACCAGCCGCCCTGACAGCTAAACATGACAGCGGTCTTGAAGCAGATGATCATCTACAGATAAAGTTCCCCTACAAAGAACGTATAAAGGACATCCGCCTGCCAACATGTTTCCCCCAAAGGCTCAAGCAACAGAAACAAAAGCAACAGTTAAGGAAATTCCTGGATATTCTGAAGCATGTGCACATAAATATTCCTCTCATAGAAGCCATTTAGAATATGCCCAACTATGTCAAATACCTCATGGACATGGTTTCTAAAAGGAAGAGGATTGTGGAGTTTGAAACAGTTGTTGTAACAGAGGATTGCATGGCTATGCTGCACAACAAATTGCCGCCCAAGCAAACAGACTCAGGCAGCTTTGTTATTCTATGTAGGATAGGCAGCAAACACGAAACAAAAGCCATGTGCGACTTGGGAGCTAGCATCAACCTAATGCCTAAGGCAGTCTTCGATAAATTAGGAATTGGGCCAGCCAAACCTACTTCCATCATGCTAAAACTTGCCGATCTTTCTTTTGTGCAACCGGAGGGCAAAATCGAAGACATCCTAGTGAAGTGGGCAACCTTATTCTCCCAGTTGATTTCTTTATTCTAGACTGTGAGACTGATGAAAAAGCCCCTATCATCCGTGGGCGACCATTCTTGGCCACGAGTAGAACGTTAATAGATGTGGAACGTGAGGATCTGACCATGAGAGTAGACAACCAAAGCATTAAGTTAAATGTGCTACAACCCTCAGGAAAAGAAAAGGAAGGATGCCTAGATGCTAAAGCTGCCAAAATCAGCATAGAGACATGCCAATACAGTAGTTGTCGCGACAGACCAAAGGGCAGGCAGAAGGACCCAACAGCACATCACCTGAAGGAACAAAAGGACCCCCCCCCCAAGAAGGAAGGACAAGCCAAATTACCTCAGGAAGTGGTTATGTCTGGGAGATGCACCTAAATGCACTCCCAACATAACTTAATTTTTAATTCTTTACTTTATTTTTATGCATTAGGATTAGAATTTAATTTATAGCAATTTTTTAGGATTAGAATAATTTCTACAATTTTAATTTATTTTCAATATTTAATTATCTTTATTTAGTGTTTCATGATCAAGAATAAAAGAGCAGGATCAAGAAGAAGACCACGCAAGAAGCCCGCCCACCATCGCGCCCAGACAACCCAGGGAAACCCAGCGCAGAAACGTGTAACGACTAGTTGATTGCTAACGGCTACAAAAATAACGGGCAGAAATCATGTAGCGTGCGCGAGACAACTGGACCGTTAGACATTTAATGCCACCACGGCACCTCTCGACAACTTCTATTTAAACCCTTCTCATTTCATTCATTTACTTTACTTTTACCTTCTTGTTATCTTATTCTTGCATCTGCTGCTCTCACCTATTTTCTTTCAAGTTTCAGTAACACTTCAACCGTCTCACATGACTTCCTCATCAGCACCCAAACCCACCTTCCAACGCTTCTTCTCCCGAGAAGATGAAAAGAGATATGGTTTTTCTCCCAACATAACTTAATTTTTAATTCTTTACTTTATTTTTATTTTTATGCATTAGGATTAGAATTTAATTTATTGCAATTTTTTTAGGATTAGAATAATTTCTACAATTTTAATTTATTTTCAATATTTAATTATCTTGATTTAGTGTTTCATGATCAGGAATAAAAGAGCAGGATCAAGAAGAAGGCCACTCAAGAAGCCCGCCCACCATCCCGCCGAGACAGCCCAACGCAGAAACGTGTAACAGCTAGCTGCCAACGACTACGAAAATAACGGGCAGAAATCCCGTAACGTGCGTGAAACAACTGGACTGTTAGACATTTAATGCCGCCACGACACCTCTCGACAACTTCTATTTAAACCCTTCTCATTTCATTCTTTTACTTTACCTTTACCTTCTTGCTATCTTATTCTTGCATCTGTTGCTCTCACCTATTTTCTTTCAAGTTTCAGTAAAACTTCAACCATCTCACATGGCTTCTTCATCAACACCCAAACCCACCTTCCAACGCTTCTTCTCCTAAGAAGATGAAAATAGATGCCGAACCCAGTTCGGAAAACAAGCCATATGGACGGAGCAAGGCTTTCATTATACAAGGCAAACAAGAGATTTAGGCCTAGAATCAAATCTATCCGAAACCATCCACAGCAAGGGATTGGAAGTCTTCGCACAGCAGCCGGAGATAGCCAACATCACCATGGTCAGGGAGTTCTATGCCCACCATCCCCGCCCAGAGGTGCCGTTAGTGTTCGTTCGAGGAGAACCAGTCAAGCTCAATGTTGCCGTCATCAACGGTTTTTATGGCCTGGATATGAACGACAACCCTCACGAGGAGTGGAGGCAGTCATTGACGGCTGCCGATTACGAGAAAATCAAAGCAAAACTGTGCAAGCCCAACAAGCCATGGTTGGCAAGAAAGCATGAAAGATCTGTCCACCGCCACCACCTACTGCCCGAGGCAATGTTGTGGAACTCATTCGTCAAGAAGCGCTTGCTGCCCACCTCCCACAACTCTACCGTAGATCGGTCGCGCCTAGCCCGAATCCATAGCATCATTATGAACCGCCCCATCAATGTTGGGGAAGTTATATGCAAGGAGATCCACACCTGCTTCCGGAAGACAAAGTCCAGGTTGTACTTCTCGTCCCTCATCATAGGCCTTTGTGCCAACTTTGGTGTTCCAGTCGACCCAAAAGACGAGATGGCGTCAGCCAAAGAAGGGTGGACCAGAAAAGTCCGCCTGCAAATGATGCAGGCCCCGGAGACAGAGCCAATAACGCCCAACCAACCTTCTGCCGCCCAGCCAAACACCTCAGCTGCCCTCGATAGTACTGAAGCTGCCCCGGTCAACGAAGTCCTCACACTGATGCGCACCCTTGTTGACACCAACAAACGCATCTAACAGTAGCAGTTGACCTTCATGAAATACGTGGGGGAAGTCCAAGAAGCATTTTTGGTTTATCTCCTGCAGAATTTCCCTGATGATGGCCCCACCCTGCCTCCATACGCAAACCTTGCCGCAGCTTCCCCAGCACAAAGAACGCCATCTGCCGCAGCTACTTGTCATGCTGTTTCCCGCCGCCATGTGCCCTCTCCGACGCACTACCCATCTTACTCAGCCACTACAGCATCCAACACGGTGGCAGACTCTTCTGAGAGGCACCAACAACACCATTCACAGGCCTGTACGGCGACAACAGTGGCAAACGCTTCATCATCGGAGGAGATTGAGGAGCAGCCGCCGGAACCAGCAATAACAGTAGTAGTAGTAGTAGTAGTAGTAGTAGTAGTAGTAGTAGTAGTAGTAGTAGTAGTAGTAGTAGTAGTAGTAGCAACAGCAGTCATCTCAATGGCAATAGACCCTCCGGCAGCACCCACAGAGGAAGGCACCAGGAAGAGGAAGCGACACATCATAGCCGCCGAGCCTGTGGACGAAGAGATAGAGTCAAAAGAGAGGGAAGCACCTCCTACCGATCCCCCTGCCGAACCTCAAGAAGAGCCTCGTCCTACGCCAAAGAGAGTCCAGCCGCCGCGGACAAAAAAAATCTCACTTGCTAAGGCTTTCGCCAAGACATCTGTCGGCCACCGCTTCATCATCCAAACCTCTTCCTCCTCCTCAGCAACAAAGGCTCAAGAATCCTCTCAACCCTCAGCCAATTTTTAGTTTTTTCTTCTTTCCTTTTTCTTCATTTAATCTTTTCTGTTTTCTTTTTTTTCTTGTTTTTATTTTTTTGTTATTATTTTCTATTTAATTTTGTGCATTGAGGGCAATGCCCATCTCAAGTTTGGGGGGATAGCTCTCGCATCTTTTATCTAGGCACCCTTAGTAGTATATAGATTGCATTGTACTTGCCTTAGTGTTAATCGGAACAGAAAAATTTGTTATATAACTTGTGCCTATGACAGTTAGCCGATTATTTATTTTCGCACCAAGTAATAAATTGAACTTAATATGGGAAAAGCATGCAAAATAATTTAGAATTTTTTTAATTTCCAAAAATGTCAATCACTTATGTTACTTGCTGAATTTGTTAGAATATCTAATGAACATTGCCTGCTTTGTTTTTAGAATTCTTTGCAAAGTTCTAACAATGGTTGCAGGTAGCCGCCGAGGCAGAAATTAGAAATAGAAAAATAATGCACTGCCACGGCAGCCGAGCGAAAAACAAAGAAACATTGATATTTTACCCTAGAGGTGCCCGCAACAGGCTCTGAGAAAAATCATGTGGGAGGACACTCCGCTGCTATCAAAGTCCATGAATCTGAAAGTTTTGAAGTGACGAACAAATTAGCACGAGTGAATGAATGTCTTCACGGGATGACTCTACTCCATGGGTTCGGGGTTTTGTAGTTTGCTCCTATCTTAATTTCAGACCTAGAAGAGTAGTTTTGATAAGCTGAAGCCCTCATTCCCATGATTAAATATTGTGTTTAATTGTGATGTCTCGACAGCAACCTTATATATCATAACAACATCTTTGTTTATCTAGTTATTCTGCATAATCCAGCCTGTATACAGTCCTGCACACACTACACTGGCATTAGAAATTAATTCTGAGTTATTTTCTTGCTAAGTTCCCTTCATTAATCTAATATAGGTGCCACGGCCTTGAGGTATGAAATCAAGTTGAAAACAAGTTTTTCTTTCTGGTTATAATAAGGGAAAGTATGTTTAGGTTGCATTGCTTGAGGACAAGAAATAGTTCGAGTTTGGGGGTGTGTAAAGTGTCCACAAGTTCTATTTTTCATGCACATTCGATCTCATATTATTGTTGTTTTCGAGTACATTTTAGGTATACTTAGGACCATGCATTGCATTTTACAGTGTTTCCTTACTTCGCCATGTTTTTCTAGATTTCCTTACAGCCGCCGAAGGTGAATCTCAATATTGCTTGTTGAACAAGGCAACGTGATAAAGTCCACATTCGACTCAAAGAAGTCAGAGTTTAAAGTCACATTTAATGTGGAAAGCTACTTTGAAGACTTCTACTTCAAGAAGGACTAGACCTAGCTAATGCCTATATATACCCATTGTAATTCTAGTTCAAAATAGCTTAGGTTTTCCTTAGGCATAGTTTAGGTTTTCTTGCCGCCGACATGTTCTAAATTTCTCCTTAGGTTTGGGTTATTTTCTAATTAGTTGTGAGAACGATTGTTTAGGATTTCAAGTTTGTTTTTGCAAATAAAATTACAAGGTTTACTTATTTCATGTTCTTCATAGTTTTCAATTAAGGCGAAAGATTAGTTGAATTCTATCTATTTGTTTGGTATCGAGAAAGACGAACTCACGAAAGGAGTAAGTACGATTTTATATATAGACGGTGCGATCAATCCGGCCTAGACATAGGTTAAGGGTTTAAGGCGGCTAAAAGTGGATGAATTAACCTTGTTGTCTTTGCATGATTCATGCCACGACTGGTATTATCTGTAGTGGACATCAACAGAACTCTGACTTAGACATAAGCGGAGTCACTTTCGAAGCGTCCTGCTGAGCTTTGTAGTTCTACCGAGTTTGCCACCAAAACACAATTACATTCCCCTGCCGAGGCAGCGAGAGGGTCTCAACAGTCTACCTGTCATCCACCGCCAAGGCAGCAGAGTATGGCAGCGCAAAACAACTTGACCTATTCAACGCAGTTTCACACTAAGCAGCATCATAACCCTGCCCTCTCTATCAATCTGATCACTTCCTTTTTGATTACTTGTGTTTTTATTTTACTTTTCTTCTCAACATCCACCTTACTTATACATTTACTTTTCTTGTGTAGGATCAATAATTCGAATCAAGCTGTCCGATCCCTGTGGGAGACGATATCTTTTATACTATAACTTGATAGGAATGTGCACTTGCGCTCATAAATAGAGAACACCTAAACACTCTACAACAGTTAAGAAAAATTGTACTAATGGGGAATTATTGTACTATTAAAGATAGAACTTAATAATTTTAATGTCGATGCAGGGGAAATGCAAGCTCAGTCTTTTTGTTTATCTATTTTCTTATCTCTTTGACAACTGCGCAAACCCAAACAATCTCAGCTCCATCGTCGCCCATATTGTGATGGTCTAAATGGACCAATAATCATCTTGGAAATTGCGATCATTTTGGTTTTACTAGTTACAAGTTTGTACCTCATATATTTTAGCAATGACTTAGATACAACGTCGAGGTTGGATAGGAGAACTCGACGTCGGAACATGATTTACTCTACGACCTCATGAGGTGATCCAGAAGGTTGATACTTGGACTCGACTAATCAGTGGTTGAATCTTTCTTGTCGTTTCTTTACTTGACGGTTAAAGGATGCAAGATGGGGAAGGCCACTCACGAATGTGTTATTTGCTTGAGCGAGTTTGAAGACAATGAAACGATGCGTTTAACCACCAAATGTAGCCACGTGTTCCATCTCGATTTCATCGACACTTGGTTTTTTTTCTCATTCCATTGTCCCATTTGTCGTGTTAATCTGGTGCCAAAGCCCGATGAGATCATTACCTCCACCTCGATTCAAATAACCGGCGGCTCAATTAGTTAGAAAGATGATTAGTTAGATAATAAATTGTTAATTGTTGTATGTCGTGTAACACCCTAGACTAGTACAGACGATCCGACCCGATCCGAGGTGCCACATTTGGGTCACAGGGGCGACCCACAAATACAATCAAAATTAGTTTTAAAGTTTTTGAATAAACCAATGCAATTTAAAATCGAATCTAGAAACCGAAAACATAACTTAGACTTAAACGAAAATAAAAAAAAAAGTATAGTGACCTACATGCCCGCCTAGATATACAAGTATCGTACTTCGTAAGTAATGCTGCTGGATCTCCTAAACTGATGTTAATATCCCGAACAAAGTTCAACCTACTAACATGCGAAGATTAATAATTTTAAAGAGCTTGGGATCCAGTAATACAGAAATACCAAGATGAATAATTATAAAGCAGGTTAGTATAATTGACAGAAAATAAATGAAGAATAATTTAATGTAAAAAATAATTAAATCATTCAAATCGTAGTCGGACATAACCTTCAAATTCGTAGCATACCTAAATCACTGGCATAATCACATACTACCTGAACCGCAGGGCAATAGCGTAAAAGCCTGAATCGTAGGCTAGATTACAGAAAGTCTTAATTGCAGGTTGATAAGTCATTATTTTACATGTTTTTCACATATTAAATCTTATGTTTTAGCACATTAATCTATCTTAAAACCCTTGATTCGGTTCTTATTTAACTTTGTAGGTGTTTTGGGCCTTAATGATGTTTTATACGTAAAAGATGAGTTTTAGCACCTTTTTGACATTTATGGAAAATCCTTCGCGCAAAACCAGTAGCATTCGCGGAATAAGGTGTGACCACAATGCATCACAAACTTTTTGACTTGGAGGACAAGCAATCCTACTACAAGAAAGACTTCTATTTTTACCATAATTAGAGTAGTTTAGGGTTGTTGTATTTAATGTAAAGTCTTCCCTTTATTTTCACCTATAAATAGTGATTAAAGGTTGAAGGAAAAATAACCTGGAGTAGCCGAAACTCTATCCCCTCTCTTGTAGCCGTCGACTACCATCTGTGGCTAAACCACTCTTTTCTAGTCAAGTGTAGTTACAAAGATATTATTTCAAGTTTTTAGTGATATTTCTTGTTCCCAAATTATCTTCATCTGTATTCAAGTATCTTCATATCTTCTGTGCTTTATCATCATGTGTATGTTGGGTTATACGTATGCATGCAATCAAGTTATGGGTTATTGAAGCAAGTGGTAAGGAACTTCGGGTTAGATTTCCAAAGGTATGAATTCATGTTCTTAATAAGTTAACGGGTTAGTGCGTAGTAGGAATATGTGTTTGGGTCTCTATGGTTCTTAATGCTATTTGATACGTTATAATTCTTAGTGGGTTATGTAATGAAATTTAACCTTGATAATAAGAGTTAGTAATTTATGGGTTATTAAATTTCTTTCTATCAAAGAAGATATTTAAGTTATTTGTGGGTTATCAACTAACTTGAAACTAAGATATTTGAGATTGATGTTGATTTATCTTTTGTGAAATATATGATCTAAGTTCTTCCTCATTACAATTGCTTTCTCCAAATCAAATCCAAAACCCTTTTTTACTTTTATTACATTCGCTTGTGAATTTAATTTCTTATTGCTCTTTGTGGGATCGACCATACTTACCGCTACTACAAATCCAAATAATCGCATAAGCATTATTTCATTGGTCAACCGAAACAGGATGTCGGTACTAGTGTGCTACGACTATATAACAGGATGTCAGTGCTAGTGCACTACGACAGACATAATCGTCCAATAACCGGATGTCGATGCTAATGCACTACGATGAACATAATCATCCAATAACAGGATGTCGGTGCTAATGCACTATGACGAGATGTATTTGTCTAATAACAGGATGTTAGTGCTAATGCACTGCGACGAAATCATAGGATGTATAAGTCAGTATACGTACGTAAATACTTTATTCGTCTATCCATTCACACAATTGACGATTGTGTAATGTCATAACATGTGTTTTGTTTACTTTGTTAAAATGTTGTGTTCATAAATACTTTGTTTATATTATATATAAAGTAAGTTGAATTGGGTTCCCTCGACTAAGGAAGATTTTTTTAAATTAATGTTTTCATTCTCATCATGTATTGATTAGGAATTTTAATTTAATAACTTCACGAAATTTAAGATCATGTAGATCCGAAAAGAGTGTTAAGTGAAAAAATGTTCAAATTACAGTAAAACCTCTATAAATTAATACTCTTTAAATTAATAAACTCTATTAAATAATAAATTTCTCCGGTCCCGACTTGGGCCAATGTAAAAAATCATCAAATTTGATAAGATAATAATATAATATTTTTTTGGAGATCCTCTCTATAAATATAAAGGTCCCATCAAAACTATAAATTAATAATTCATAAATATTACAATAACTACTTTGGTAACTTGATAAAATATGAATCTATTGTAATCTGTTTCTTTTTAAAATTCAAATCTAATTCAATTTCATCTCTAACTTTTCTAATTGCACCCACAAGTTCTGGCGTTGAGGTCTCCAACTGCAATAAAAAGTTGTGAAGAGTTGTTGCCGCATTCAATGCTTCCTTTTGCGTGACTAGTCAAGTGGCGTTGAATCATCTTCAACTTCATCATTAGTAGAATTTTCAATAATATTAGCCACAATTTCCTCTAAATTTTGAACTTGTAAACATTCTCCATTTTCGTGTGGATAATCCAACAAGTTACTGACGTCCATTTTATTGTGATAACCAATATCATTGATCATATTCTCAAGTTCATCATTTGAGTGAATTGAAATATTATGTACAATTTAAAATTTATTTGCACACAATATCTTTATCAAAGTTATATTTGCTGAATTGAGAAATTTTCTTTTAATTAATAAATTATTAATTTATCGATATATTAATATCTCTCTAAATTAATAAAATTTCATGGTCCCAATAGTATTAATTTATAGAGGTTTTATTGTACTTTTAATAACATAACTTAATTCAAATTACTATTAAAAATTGTTCATATTATTGGGAATATGCGTCATTTGAAATTCTATATCCATTGAACCCGCCAATTTATTCCATTTACCCGTTTTAAAGTGGTTAGTGATGACTTATTGGGTTACATTAAATGACGCATTTTAATTTAAGAATTGAAAAGACAATTTGAGCAGGCTCCAAAAAGTTGTTACCAGGTTCAAAACTTCTAACGCTTACGTGAAACTGAAATGATAAGTAAATTTTGTAATATTTTGGGTTTTCAATGAAATGTTCGAACTTTGTTCGCAAACGTTCGATACCCATCATTTCACTAAAAAGACACTTCGTTCCCTAACTGTTTTTTTTTATAAAAAAAGAGGGACAATCTCAGCAATGAGGAGTTATCTAAAACATTTTTAAGAGGATGATAGCAGGCAGTTGTATTCTAAACATCCCCAATTCTATTTTCTGCAAGGCATCCATGACATCTTCTGGACTCACTATTGACAAGTTGTCTAAAATATTTTCAAGAACAGATTTAAAGACAATGGAGAAATGTCGAATGTTGTCAAACCGGTGTAATGCTCTAACGTACAAATCCAGCTTTGTGGAATCTTTTACCGGAAGAAAAAACTCAATATGCAGGTACTTAATTGCAAGCAACTATGAGAAATTTCATTCTTATAGTTTTGTAAGCGAACACCAATCAGGTTGTGATGATAGGAAACTCACTTTCTATTTTTTGCCTCATTGGGACGCCGAGATCTTAGTCGATGTGGGTACATGTTTAGTGTTTTGTAGAGCTCGTCCAGGAAAAAACGAGTATTATATTCGTAAACCCATGACAAGGAAATTTCAATTTCTTCCAAGTCCACACCCTAAACCTCTACAGCATAAATATCCGCCAATGAAGATCAGGATGATTGTTCTCAGATCAAGAAGGCCTTTGGAGTACAAGATCCTGTAGGTTTCCGATCAGTGCAATTATGATTACGTTAAAGGTGTTAAAGTTATTCGTTGCACGGGCATTGAAATGAAATCGCATGCGTGCGTACGTCATACATTCAAATACGAGAATATTAAGTAACATAACTATCAGAAATGCAAAATTTGTCTAATATATCATATATCGGAACTTAGAACCTCATAACTTACCAAGTATATCATACAGAATTCTAGAACCACGAAACTGTCCAAATCTTGAGCGAAACTCACTCGAGTAAAACCATGGTTGCCAAGTTTTAATAAGGATCCAAGATCCTTAGACAACAAATAATCGAAGCCTAAGCTTTACTCGCTCTCGAGGTGTACTCAAAAGCAATTGAAATCGAAAACATATTTCGATGATAAATAAAAAATAGGTCATACGTGTAAGGCCTTATTTCTCATTTTAGCCAGATATTGTCAAATGTGTGATATGAACAGTCAAGGTAAATTGTACTGATGGAGAAATAGTGGCGGATGCAGAAATATTTTTGATGTTGGGCACACATGTATTAACATCATGTTTGAATTCAGTTTGTTTATTACTTAGTGTATTCGTACTGTTGATTTAATTTTTGTGAACATGTTCGTTTAGTGTTTGAGAACATGTTCATTTATGTTCGTGAAGATAAGCAACTATGTGTAAATAAGTTAACAATGCTTATTTACAATGGTATAAATAAGTTGTCAATGGAGGAATTACCTAAATATTGCACTCAATTTTTTCTTTTCAACAATCATGGCATAAGTCAGATTATTTCCACTAATATTGTACTTGCTACAGTAATTTTGAAGTCGGAATCATCAAAATCCGTCTTTGAACAATTAGTTTTTTTTTTTTAAATTGAAGACGATATCATCAGAATCTGACTTTGAACAGTGCTTGCACCAATAGGATTGCTTTTGTCTTCAACTCATTTGAACAGTAATGATTTTTTTATTAAAAATAATTCAAACAATGTTCAAAGACAAATTCTAATGATTACGACATCAAAATTACTGTAGCAAGTGTAATATTTGTGAAAATAATATGACTTGTACCATATTTGTGGAAGAAAAAAATTGAGTGCAATATTTAAGTGATTCCACCATTGTCAATACAGACATTACTGATTTAGAAATCAACGTTAGTAAATAACTTGCTCACTCGCACTATATGGTGGATCCACCGATGTATTTAATACATATATAATTTAAAATTTGTTTACAAAGCATAAAACAAAGTCTTATGTTACAACTAACATAGACGGACCTATATAGCATCTTCATTATGTGAACAATTTTATGCAAATATATGTTCTCTCATATTGTGGGGATTGAATACAATCTTGCGTAACAAAAGGGAGGAAGACATATCATTCATGCTAGCCATAAAAACACACAAAAAAATCTTCAAATACAATTTACAAAGCAATGTGATAGATAATACCTACAAGACTACAATAAATTCGGAAAAAAAAAATCCATTTTTTTTCTATTACCAATTTATATTCAATCAATGAAAAGCAAGGAAAAAATGAAGGATGATATTTTCACACACAAGTTGTGTAAAACAAAAAATAATACACAACTCTAACTCTAAATTACTATACTTAAAACCCTAAAACGTAAACTTTAAACCTAAACTTAAACTCTAAACTCTAACTCTGAATTAGAAATTGTAAACACTACAATCTAAACCTCTAAACTATAACTTCCAAACCTAAAAACTAAAGTCTACACAAGCTTGTGTATCAACCCCCAATGAATGCATTTGTTAAATTGTTTCAATGAAATTAATATAAAGAATCATTAAATTTATAAAGTTATATTTCTCATTATACTGAATTAATTTAATTTCTAACTCAAAACTAAAAATTAGAAAAGAAAAAGGTAAAAATAAATTCACTAAATGTCTTAAACTCTTGAAAATCTTGCAGAACAAATTTTAAATAAATAATTGAAATATACTAGAAAATAGAGATACTTGAACTTTGAAAACTAAAAATTTTGTGTTTGAAGAAGTAGATGTAGAAGTTGCAGATCCCAAAAAAATGTATTTTTAGTGAGTTTTCCTTCTTCTCTTGTAATTGGTTATTATTTTTTGAGCTTTTATGTAGGTTTTTAAATGGATTGGGCTCAAATGAATTGTTTGTGAACTCAAAGAATAAATTATTACTTATGGACATCTTTTGTTAGTTTTTATTATAATTTATATGCGGTTGAGACACATAAAATTTTAGGGTGGGCGCAAAAAATTTTAGTGTGAGGACAGATAAAATTTCATAGAATTCAAGGCAGGCACAAATATAATTTTAAAGTGGGCACAATCAATAAAATAGATAATAAATAAGAGAAATTTAGATTTTAAGGTGGACACATGCCTACCCTGGAGAAAGGGTGTGTCCGCAACTGTGGGAAATTACAGCACAAACCTCATTAAATTATACACAATTATAGAATAAAGAAGCTAAAATAAAATTTCAGAGAGTTTGTTATGACCTGATTGATAGTGCATCTCACATATCGTGGACTAGAATTTTCGGTGTCTCTTGTAGCGACTATTTTTTTTTAAAACTATAAGCCTTCCTTCGCTTTTGAAAACATTTAATTGGAAATTTGAAAAACTCATATTTTGAAAATTAATAAAAGAGTCGCAACCGATCATTTTAAAAAGGGTAGACCAGACACCGAAAAATAAAACTAAAAATTTAAAAAAAAGGTTTGAGAGTCGGTTATGTGTGGCAAAGGATTAGCACCCCACAACGCACAAAATTGGAACATAAGAGTTCATATCGTAAATGTAAAGAAAAATTAAGATTCATTTTAATCTAAAATTTAATTTCTAAAATGCATGAATGCAAGAGCATACGAAATTGCCTCGATATTCACAGTACCTAAGAAGATAACACCCGAAAATCGGGATAACACTCCCACTAGTATACTGGAACAATGAGGCCTAAAATTATATACGACAAATATATGCATGAAGAATTAATATGCATAAATAAAGTAAAAAAAACTAAATAATAATATACCATAAATTAAATACGTGTAAGGTCAGAAGCATACATATATTAGACAATATGAAAACAAAATCGTAATAATATATATAATGAAATTATATGTAATATAACTGACAAGTGTCGTGAATTGTCAAATAAATATCTTTTATCTCAGTATAAATATAGAAAAAGCGTAGTATAGAAAAGAAGGAGTCGGTCCACAGAGTTTAAAGAGTTTCTAGTATACGGTTGTTCTGATTCTGACTGTTGCAAGGTAATTTAGTGAATAGGGTGGTTTTGATTGAAAATTGTAAAATAAGTAAAAGTGACTGCAAAAATAAATATGATAAAAATAAATCGATGAATTTAACTAGCCTCGGACTTTTACTCCGCTTCAATTTAAAATGATCATTGAAAAAAAAAATTCACTCTGGATACATGTCGATTACAGTCTAAAAGGCCCAACCATTGTAACTTGCTTTTTTCTCCAGTAAACCAATAATCTAAAATCAATTTTTAGATTCCAGTTTTCTGGTTTAACCAACCACGACTATTGTCGTTAGAATAAAACAGTTTCAAAGCTCTGGAAAAACGAACTCAGATTATAGTGTCTCGATGAGAATCGAATCCGCTCTCAATTTTCTCTAAGCGAATCTGTTGCTAAGTGTGTTCATAAGAAGTTGAAACCACGACTATCGTCGAATCTTCCTCCCACTGTAAATCTCAACTACAATCAAATCAACGCTAGCTTTTTGAAGTGAAAGCGAAAAGATTTTGATAGAAATGTCGATTGCCGATCTAAGTTTTCAGAAAAATCGAGAATGTAAAACGAAGTTTGTTAAGTACCTTTTATTCTCACAAGGTGAATTGAAGATTCACTTTTAAGGCATTGGCTAATAGAAAATTTAGCTAAGCATGATAATAGAAGAAATCATACTTAGCATTTTTTTGAAATAAAATATAAAAACTAAAGAAAATAAAGAATTTAAAAGAAAGAGAATTTTTATAAAACTCAAGAGTAAAAAAAAAGCAAAGAACAAGAGATGATTTTTGAGTTCACCCCAAATGGAGTATTTATAGTATTCTAAAAACCCTAAAAGAATCTAAAATAATAAAAGATAAATACTCAAATTAAATAAAAAAAAAGATAAATCCAAAGTTTCAATTTAAATCTCGGCTGATAAGTTATTTGAATCAGGGCTGATAAGCTATCCGTCGCTGCTGACGTCATCTTCTAGAAGCTACTGACGTGTCGTCCAATCAACCCTTTCATGCCCTGATTCATACCCACTAATCCATCCATGAATCCATAAAAATAAAAACTGCAGAATTCAGCCTCTTTTAGCACAGTTTTTGGAATCCAATGTCCTGGATAGAAAATAATGGAAAACGCCCAAATTAGTTATCTAAACCGAAAATTAAGGAGTAATTATCAACAAGATAATAACTATTTAAACCACTCGTCAAATTCCCCATCACTTATTCAATGCTTGTTCTCAAGCATTTCTCAATTATCATGCTAGAAACCTTAAGTTGCCAACTCCAATTTTATAAAATTTTTAAGATTTTTTAAGTAAACTAAATCAAGTAAATGCTAAAATTCAAAGATCAATCAAGCAAGGCATAATCAATTAAGTGTAAATCTACCAAGGTATTTTAATTGTCTACCAATTTTAAAGAATACAAGACTTAGCTCCTCACATTGGTTCACTCATTTCGCTCAAGTGTTTCAGGTGAAAGAATCGCTCAGACCTAAACTAATCAACTTATTACCATAGTCTTGTAACAAAATCTAATATCTACTACTTAATATGAAAATGATACAAAAATCAAGATAAATTTAAAACGGGTTGTAACAGAGCTAAGGTTCGGGTAGGATAAAGGCCGAAAAATAAGGTTTCAAAAATTCAAGACGAAGAGAAAAACTATTCCAAAGAATTTATCCAAATGGAAACAAAAATCAAGCAAGATTTATTCACTCTTTTTCTTGTTGTTCAAGCCAAACTGTGTCTTTTATGCATTGTACTTTTCTGCTCATTCGAATCAAAACTGCACTGTTTGAATTTTTCTGCATTGTTCAAATAGTGTAGTTTTTTGGACTGTTTTGTTCGATTCTGCGCTGTTTTGAATAGTTTTTTTACGGAATAACCTCACCTTTGTCTTGACGAAGGGGAACAAAAGAGGAAATTAAATTCAGTTTGGGTTTAAAATGTGGAGAACAAAGAAAAGGATAAGGTTCAAAATGGTTCACTAAGGGAAAATAAATAAAAAAGGGTAGGCTATTTTGTTTGCGAAGAGAAATTGGTTTAATCCTAATGTCTCTATCTGTAGAACTAATGTTTTGATATAATAATTGAAAAATGTTTTAGACTGAATTAAAAAGAATTCAAAACTATTTCCAAAGTCCAAATAACTTGAATCTATGTTTAGGGGATGTTTTTAAAGGTTTTTGCATGTTTTTAAAGCCAAACTAAACAAAATCATCCAGGTGTATCGAAACACCCTTAGGCGTTTCGATACGTGGTCTTCTAGTGTCAAAACGTTTTGAAACGGGTTTCGAAATAGGTCTTTTTTGGATGTGCATTTTTGCCCAGCGTTTCGATACGGGATATGGTGTTTCGATACGCCTGCGTGGCATCGACCACAACGGTCATAAACCCCAACGACTATTTCCCAACTAACATTTAAATGCAGATCGTTTCGATACGGCCAACAATGTTTCGATACGGGTGTTGCAACGGCTCTTTCTACTTGAAGAGCGTATCGAAACGGGTTCGGGTGTTTCGATACAGGTAGCAGCAGAACTGCATTCATGGTGGGAATTTATGTCTCCAACATCTCCAATTCAACCCAACGGCTAGTAACGGCTACAAACTCATTAAGGAGTATAAAAGGGACCTTCAAGCATCAAGATATGGTTAATGCTTCAATTTTCAATCAACAAATGATCAAAAATTGTCTTTGTACTTAAATTGTCATTTCTTTGTATAGACAAACACTAGTGAGCCAAAATTGTCAAATTTGCTCAAGTGTTTTAGGTTTTGGGTGAGAGCTTATTTGTGCAAACAATCACCTATTAGAGGGATTTAAGTTTGCTTATCTTTTCTCTTTGTAAAGAGGGTTTGATCAAGGCTTTGGGTAGAAAGCTTGATCGGTGTATAAGAGTTTCCTCCTAAGCCTATAAAAGGGGACGAATCAATAGTGAATTGATTGGAAATCCTTAGTGGGAAGCGAAGGTAGTGGATGTAGACATTGGTTAGAAGGTTGAACCACTCTAAAATCATTGTGTCATTTATCTTTTAGCTTCCACACCACATCCACCCAAAATTCCACCTCTCCACCACTTGGTGAGCAAGATCGGTTGAAGAAATCGAGCACCTCATAACTCAACAATTGGTATCAGATCTTGGCTCAATTGAAGAGGATTAACATCCTATTGAGAAGATCCAGCAAGCTCGATCATCATTTCATACAACCGGCTCAATGGCGCAATCCATCGACAAACGGCCCTTCTTCGACGAAACTCACTATGCTCATTGGAAGACAAAGATGAAGTTCTTCATCAAGTCTAGAGACTACAAGCTATGGGACATAGTTGAAGATGGTTCGTTCGTGCCTCAACGAAGCAAAGCGGAGTAGAGTGCCGACGATTGCAAGAAGATGGAGCTAAATTGCAAAGCCTTGCACATCCTCTTTTGTGCATTTGGCTCAACCATCTATGAGAAGATGTCTTCTTGTGAGAGTGCCAATGAGGTATGAGACAAGCTTGAAGTCACATACGAGGGAACCGATGAAGTTAAGGAGACCAAGATTGGGCTCCTCACCTTAGAGTATGAGAACTTCAAGATGGATCCGAAAGAAAACATCGAGAAGATGTTTGATAGGTTCTCCACTATCACTAATGGTCTCAAAGGCTATGGAGAAGCCATCCTGGAGGAAAAGCTTGTCCAAAAGTTCATCTACTCACTTCCCGAGTCATGGGACTCAAAGAGGACCGCCATCATCGAAGCCAAGAATTTGAAGACCTTGAAGCTTGATGAACTCATGTGGTTACTCCTTACTCATCAAATCATGAAGAAGAACAAAGAAGATGAGAAGAAGAGAGAAGAAATTAGAGCTATGGGAGAGAAGAAGCTCAAGGGGCTTGGCATCAACACAAATGACATTGCTCTCAAGTCCTCCACTTGCCATCATGTTGATTCAAGTGAAAAGGAGGATGAAGAAGAAGAGATAGTTCATCTCTTCAAGAAGTGTGCCTCGTTCATGAAGAAAGCTTTAAGAGAGCTTGAACGAGAATCCATGAAAAATAAGAGGGCAAGCACTTCAAGCCATAAGAAGAAGGTACATGTGGCTACTTGGAGTGATGAGGACTCCACCGACAATGAACAAGTCAACCTTTGCCTTATGGTCATCGAACAAGATTCAAGGGTAACTTCTAATTCATCTACTTCATGTTCTTACTCTTTTGATGAATTACAAGATGACTACGTTGATTTGGTTTTAGAGTTTAAAAACACATTTTGAAAAACAATAAATTGATTTCAAAGTTAAAAATTCAAAATGATTTGATTTCTAAAACCAAACTTGAACTTGAAGCAAAACTCGAAGAGTTTGAACTAAATGTTTTGATTTACAAAATTTGTTTCAAAAAGTTCAAGAAGAAAAGGATTTGATTTCCAAAGAGCTTGAAAAGAAAATTAGTTTTGGAAAATCAATTTTTTATGTAAGACAATCTAGTGCCCCTAGATTTGTAAAAGGAAAATGTTTTAGAAGTATTTAGGTCCCAAAAGGACTTAGTACTTCAATTAAAAAGGATGAAATTGAAAAATGGATTCCTAAGGGGACTAAAGTTTGTGCTACTAACGTTTATGAATCCAAGGCAATTTGGATACCAAAAATCACTTGATTGTCTTTTGCTGGGTGTGATGGAGAGTGGTCAACAAGTCAAACATTGAGGGGGAGCTTCATGCACACAAGGAAGAACACTTGAAGAAGGAAGGTTTCACATCCTCTCTTGGGTTCAAGCGTTGGTAAAAATCTAGTTGTTTTTTATTTTATTTGATTTATTTCATTTTATTTCAACTAGATGATCATAAATGTTGGACTAAATTTTTAATGATGTTTTGAGTAAGGGGGAGCCATTTTAAAACTAAATTCTTATTTTTGTCAATTTTTTCTCATCTATAGTTATTTTGAACTTAATATTTTGAATTCTTTTTGATATAACAAAAAGGAGGAGAAATGGTTTGAAAAATTGGATTTTCAAATGAATAAGAGGGAACTTTATTTGATTTCATATATTTAATCTCTTATTCACATTTTTCTACTTAAAGGGGGAGAATCCCAAACAAATTTTCAAGTTAGTTTTATTATATCAAAAAGGGGGAGATTGTAGAACTAATGTTTTGATATAATAATTGAAAAATGTTTTGGACTGATTTAAAAAATCAAAACTATTTCCAAAGTCCAAATAACTTGAAACTATGTTTAAGGAATGTTTTTAAAGGTTTTTGCATGTTTTTAAAGCCAAACTAAACAAAACCATCCAGGTGTATTGAAACACCCTTAGGCGTTTTGATACGGGGTCTTCTAGTGTCAAAACGTTTCGAAACGGGTCTTTTCTGGATGTGCATTTTTGCCCAGCGTTTCGATACGGGCTATGCCGTTTCGATACGCCTACATGGCATCAACCACAACGGTCATAAACCCCAACGACTATTTCCCAACTAACATTTAAATGTAGATCGTTTCGATACGGTACTAGGCGTTTCGATACGGCCAACAACGTTTTGATACGGGTGTTGCAACAGCTCTTTCTACTTGAAGAGCGTATCGAAACGGGTTCAAGCGTTTTGATACAGGTAGCAGGAGAACTGCATTTATGGTGGGAATTTATGTCTCGAACGGCTCCAATTCAACCCCAACGGCTAGTAACGGCTACAAACTCATTAAGGAGTATAAAAAGAACCTCCAAGCTTCAATTGTCAATCAACAAATGATCAAAAATTGTCTTTGTACTTAAATTGTCATTTCTTTGTATAGACAAACACTAGTGAGCCAAAATTGTCAAATTTGCTCAAGTGTTTTAGGTTTTGGGTGAGAGCTTATTTGTGCAAATTTAAGTTTGCTTATCTTTTCTCTTTGTAAAGAGGTTTGATCAAGGCTTTGGGTAGAAAGCTTGATCGGTGTATAAGGGTTTCCTCCTAAGCCTAGAAAAGGGGACGGATCAATAGTGGATTGATTGGAAATCCTTAGTGGGAAGCTAAGGTAGTGGATGTAGACCTTGGTTAGAAGGTTGAACCACTCTAAAATCATTATGTCATTTATCTTTTAGCTTCCACACTACATTCACCCAAAATTCCACCTCCCACCACTTGGTGAGCAAGATCGGTTGAAAGAATCGAGCACCTCATAACTCAACACTATCACATTAAAGCATCATAATCAAAATGTGTAGTCTCAACAAGCATCAAGTTGCAAGTTCTAGAATGCAATCAATTAATTCGGCACATTCAATTAAAACAAAGAGTAAGAATAAAAATATGCTCATTAAGCTCAAAACTCACATGAAAGGTTTATTGAACTAAGTCATGAATTCATTTCAATCAACAAATTCATGAAATTACCAAGAAAAATTTACATCAATTAGTCATGCTATGCTATCTTACATCCTAAATTCAACAAGAACGAGATTGAATTCACAAAGGAACACAAAGAAATTAAATCAAATAAGAGACTGGCAACCAAGATTATCAAAAATTCTAACCAAGAAATAGCTCAATTATAATCACAAAGCATAAGCAAGAGTTAATTTAATTTCACCCCTCACTTAAGTCATTTTTTACAATATGGAAAATAAAGTGCAAGAGAGGGAACAGAACTACTCTTCGTTCTAACAACGATTGCGGACGAAAGGGCAGTAGTGGGGCTAGGGGCCGGTTTCGGCTCGTGCGTCAGAGATGCTACTACTTGCTGTCGTCGGGCTCTACCACGATGAGGAGGGCTTTGCTCTCGCGTGCTCACCATGTTGGGTGAAGAAGATGAATCTGGAAAGGGAATAGGTGTGCGGCTGGGCATAAAACAAAAGGGAATAAAAAAATGGGTTTGAGTGAGGCAGGTTAGGGTTTAGGTTAAAGGGAGGTAGTTGTTTCACGGTTTGGTCAAAAAGATGCGGGGTCCACGGGGTTTTAAAATTTAAAGATAAGTGGGTTTTAAAATTTAAAAGGGAAAAGATGGTTTAAAGTAAAGATAAAGACAAGGATATAAGTGGAATGATGGTAGAAGATGGGGTTTTGGGTTCAACAAGTCACGTGGGAATTTTTAAAGGAAATAAAAACTTAAAAAAATTGTTTGAAAAGAAAAAATTTGCATGGTTATCAATGTGTGTGGGGTCTATTAAAATTTAAAATTTTAAAAGAAAAAGTGGGATAAAAATAAGGGTAAACTACGCAAATGACCATCATACTATTGGAAAAGTCGCGATTTGATCACCTTATTTTATTTTCGAAGCAATTAAATCACCAAACTATTTAAATGGTATCAATGTGACTACCAACCGTTAGAGCTTAACGGTAGGATGACATGTCAGTTAAAAAAATAGGGGTATAATTACATATTTGGTCCTTATTATTTACACATTCTTTCAATTTAGTCCTAATTTTAAATTAATAAAATTAATTAATTATTTATTTAGATAGTGACACGTGTCAACACCTTATTAAAGTATTTACACGTGTCACCACCTATTTAGAGGAGAAAAAATAATTCCAAGTAATATGCTTGCCAAGAGAATCGAACCTAGGCAACAAAAGGTAATTGGCAGCAACATAACCACTACGCCAAACCCAATCTTGTGTTTTAATTTACTCCATCAAATATATATTGCTTATTGTTTTTACATTTATTCTTTTAATTCAACATATATAATCATCGAACTAATTTCACATACATAATATTAAATGGTAAACCATAAACCCTAAACCCCAAAACTAAATGATAAACCTTAAACCCAAAAAATTAAATACTAAACTTCAAACCCCCAAACCCTAAATTCTAAACTCTAATTTCGTGATCATCGAATTTATTTCACATAATAACCCTAAACCTTAAATTCTAAATGCTAAACCATAAACTCTAAACTCTAATTTCGCGATCATCGAATTTATTTCACATGATAACCCTAAACCTTAACTTTTAAATTCTAAATGCTAAACCCTAAACCCTAAATACTAAAATTATGAACACTTATGGTTAATATTTAGGGTTTGGGGTTTAGCATTTAGGGTTTGGAGTTTAAGTTTAGCATTTAGGGTTATTTATATGAAATTAATTTGATAATTATATATGTGAAATTAGGGTTTGGGGTTTAGGGATATATATGTGAAATTAATTCAATGATTATATATGTTGAATTAAAAGAATAAATGTAAAAAAATAAGCAATATATATCTGTTGGAGTAATTTTAAACATTGGATTGGGTTTGGCGTAGTGGTTATGCTGCTGCCAATTATCTTTTATTGCTTGGGTTCGATTCCCTTGGCAAGCATATTGCTTGAAATCGTTTTTTCTCCTTTAAAAAGGTGGTGACACGTGTCACCACTTTATTGGAGGAGGGAAATAAATTTATTAAATGATTAAAGTTCTCCAATAAGGTGTTGACACGTGTCACTACCTAATTAAATAATTAATTTATTTTATTAATATAAATTAGGATTAAATTGATAAAATGTGTAAATAATAAGGACCAAATGTGTAATTATACTAATTTAATTTAACAGTCTCGTCAACTTTTCTATTATTTTTAACAGCTGGTGGTTACATTGATACCATTCAAATAGTTTGATGGTTTAATTGTTTAGAAAAAAAATAAGGTGGTCAAATTGAGACTTTTCTAATAGTATGATGGTCATTTATGTAGTTTACCCTAAAAATAATGATGGAAAATGGTGGCAGAGGATTGCGGGTTCGGCTAAAATGCTCCTAAAGATGGGAAGGGTTTTGCTAACATGAACCATTTTATAAATTGGTGCATCCACTACTGATCTATGCGTGAAGTTCTTCATGGATTGGTTGTTATACCATGTTGGATTTAAAATACTTGGGTACCTAAAAATATCAATGCAAAATAAAATAAGACAAATAAATAAATTAAATTAAATTAAAAACTAATCAAAATTAAGTAAAATATAATAAATGGGTTGTCTCCCATTTAGCACTTTATTTAACGTCGTCGACGACCTGGTTCAGACTACAGGTACTGCCGTACTGTGACAAATATTTCTTCTAACTCATGCGCTTTATCCAACTAAGAATTTCCTTAAGATTAATTCTGTGATTATGGAGTTCTTTTGTTTTCTTCTTGTAGGTTCGAGTATTAACGTAGGCATTTCTTCGGATCTTTTTCAACTTTGAAAGCTTGTTTAAATTAACTACCGACAAGATATCTCCTTTGCTAAAAAATAAGCACTTAAAATGTTCCGGCGGTGGTTTCAATTCAATCTTCGGTGCCTGCAAAATGGAAAGTGGGGGTTTAGACTTAAACGGAGTAAGGTTTGAATCATAATCAATAGAAATTTTTTTCTCAAACTCCTTGATTTCCCCTTCAAAATCCTCTAATTCCCTGCACAAATTGTCAACGAGGTTAGGCTCGAAAGACTCTTCAGCGACAGATCAATAATATCAATGAAATTAATACTAGCGACATTATTAGGGTATCTTATTACTTTGTAAACATCGAATTTAACAACGTCACCATTAAATTCCATTGTAAGAATTTTGCTTCTTACATCAATCTTCGTATGTGTTGTTCTTAGAAAGGGACGGTTGAGAAGAATCTCTGAAGAAGTTTTGGACCGATCGTTTTCCATGTCTATTACATAGAAATCTACCGGAAAGATGAGGTCATTTACCTTTACTAGAACATTCTCGAGGAATCCTTCCAAGTACATTATGGATCGGTTAGCTAGCTGTATAGTCACCTTAGTATCCTTTAAGGGCTCAGCAGACAGTGAGTTATATAGAGAAAGGGGCATAACGTTAATAGAAGCCCCTAAATTGCACATTGCACGTTTTATACCAACATTACCAATCTTGCAGGGAATGGCGAACATACCTTGGTCCTTCGAATTTGGTGGTAGCCTTCGCTGAAAAACTACAGAGACGTGTTCTCCCAGATTTACTTTCTCGATTCCGATAAGCCGTATTTTATTAGTGCATAGATCTTTTAAGAACCTGGCATACCTTGGTACTTTCTGAATTACTTCAAGGAGTGGAATATTGATTTCCACTTTCCGGAACACATCTAGAATCTCCTTCTCCTCAGCTTGCTTATCGCGCTTCACCAACCTCGAAGGGAAGAGAGGTGGCGTGGCATAGGGAGATGGTGTAGGAGGAGTTTGTGAATCAGCTTTCTTCTTCTGGGTTTCTACATCAACAACCCATTTCCCTTTTTGGAACTCTAATTCATCTTTCTTCTAGGGTTCTATGGCAACATCTTTAGGGGTTGGCGGTTTGACAATAGTGCCACTTAGAGGGTGATTGCACTAACATTTCCCGTGGATTCGCCCCAGTCTGCAATGACAGCTTCCCTTTAGATTCTAAATGACTCACTGCTATCGTCAGTTGACTCATCTGTTTGTCAATTGCTTCAAAGTGTGCTTCAGTCTTTAGTTGAAATTTTTCTTGGAATAGCGCCAACCTTTCAACAATTGACTCCAATAATGATTTTTGCGGTTGATATTGTTGTGGTGCAGGTGGTTGATAAGCTTGATTTGATCTCTAGTTTTGCGCATAATTAAAGTTCGGATGATCTTTCCATGCGGGGTTGTATGTATTAGCATTGTGATTGTATTGTCTCTAAGGAGGTCCGGGGAAATTACCTATGGCATTTGCTTGCGCAACATCCTCGTCTTGTATCATCGGACAACAATCTGTTGGATGTTCTGGGCTTGTGCATATACCGTAAATTATGGCTGCTTTTATTTTGTCTACAACAAGGGATTGAACTATTTCAGCTAGTTTGTCAATTTTGTTTTCTAGTGAAACCACTCTTACCTCGTGAACTCGTCGAGATGGTTCACTTGAAGGGCGAAACTATTGGGAGTTAGCGACCATTGTAGAGATTAGTGTTTTTGTCGTTGTTGGGGTCATGTTCACAAGCGCCTCTCCATTGGGGTTAGCCCCTCATAAAAGTACTGGAGTAGTGTTTGTTCTGAGAGCCCGTGTTGGGGACAATGTGAGCATAACTTCTTAAATCTCTCCAGTAGTCGTATAGTGACTCAGAATCCTTTTTTCGGATACTCGGGATGTTCCGTCTTAATTTGCTTGCCTTTGTCGTAGGAAAAAACTTGTCAAGAAAAAGTCGCGCCATATTAGTCCAAGTTGTATTAGAATTTGAAGGTAAATCAAATAATCAATCCTTGGCTATATCAGCTAAAGAAAAAGGGAAAGCGCGAAGCTTTATTTGGTCTTCAGATACTCTATGTGGTTTTGTACTCAAACAAACCATATGAAATTCTTTGAGGTGCTTGTGAGGATTTTCACTGGGCAAGTCATGAAAAGTTGGTAGAAGGTGAATCAAACCCGTCTTGAGTGCGAATGATGTTTCACCATTTGGGAATGTAATGCACAAGGGTTGTTGATCGTTCGCTACCGCGACAAGATGGCGAATGGTTTGGTCTTTGTCCGCCATTGAAGTTTGTTTGCAGCTGGTGTACTCAAAGTATGTTTTAGCTTCGGAGGATATTTCTAGGTCTTGTTGAAATCGTTGTTGTCGTTGCCTTCGTTCTTGTTGTTTTTCTTGAAGTGTTTGTGCGTATAATCTTCAAGATAATGCTTCAATCTCCGATAGAAAATCTACTAGTTCACCCGGATTCTTCCTGGTCATAAATCAAAACAAACTATATTAGTAACTTTGCCGAAGGCCCCCACAACGGCGCCAATTTGACAAGCGTCGTGAATTGTCAAATAAATATCCTTTATCTCATAATAAATATAGAAAAAGCGTTGTATAGAGAAGAAGGATTCGGTCCACAGGGACTAAGGAGTTTTTTATATACGGTTGTTTTTATTTTGACTGTTGCAAGGTAATTTAGTGAATAGGGAGTTTTGATTGGAAATTGTAGAATAAGTAAAAGTGACTGCAGAAATAAATATGGTAAAAATAAATCGATGAATTTAACTAGTCTCAAGCTTTTACTCCGCTTCAATTCAAAATGATCATTGAAAAAGAAATTTTCCACTCCGGATACATGTCGATTATAGTCTACAAGGCCCAACCTTTGTAACTTATTTTCTCTCCGGTAAACCGATAATCTAAAACCAATTTTTAGATTCCAGTTTTCTGGTTTAACCAACCACGACTATCATCGTTAGAATAAAACAGTTTCACAGCTCTGGAAAAACCCGACTCGAATTATAGTGTCTCGATGAGAATCGAATCCGCTCTCAATTTTCCCTTAGAAAATCTGTCGCTAAGTGTGTTCATAGGAAGTTGAAACCACGACTATCGTCGAATCTCCCCCCCCCCCCCACTGTAAATCTCAACTACAATCAAATCAACGCTAGCTTTTTGAAGTGAAAGTGAAAAGATTTTGATAGAAAAACCGATTTCTGATCTAAGTTTTCAGAAAAATCAAGAATGTAAAACGAAGTTTGTTAAGTACCTTTTATTCTCACGAGGTGAATTGAAGCTTCGCTTTTAAGCCCTTAGCTAATAGAAAATTTAGCTAAGCATGATTATGAAAGAAATCATATTTAACATTTTTTTTTGAAATAAAATAGAAAAACTAAAGAAAATAAAAAAAATAGAGAAAGGGAATTTTTATAAAAATCAAGAGTAAAAACAAGTAAAGAACAAGAAATGATTTTTGAGTTCACCCCAAAAGGGTATTTATAGTATTCTAAAAACCCTAAAATAACCTAAAGTGATAAAAGATAAATCCTAAAATATTCAAATTAAATACAAAAGATAAATCTCAAGTTTAAATTTAAATCTCGGCTGATAAGTTATCCAAATCAAGGCTGATAAGCTATCCAGCGTTGCTGACATCATCTTCTAGAAGTTGCTGATGTGTCATCTAGTCAGCCCTTTCATGCCCCGATTCATGCCCACTAATCCAGCCATGAATCCAGAAAAACAAAAACTGCAGAATTCAGCCTTTTTTAGCACAGTTTCTAGAATCCAATGTCCTGGATAGAAAATAATGAAAAACGCCCAAATTAGCTACCTAAACTGAAAAATAAGAAGTAATTATCAACAAGATAATAACTATTTAGACCACTCATCAAATTCCCCATCACTTATTCAATGCTTATCCTCAAGCATTTCTCAATTATCATGCTAGAAACCTTAAGTTGCCCACTCCAATTTTATAAAATTTTCAAGATTTCTTAAGTAAACTAAATCAAGTAAATGATGAAATTCAAAGATCAATCAAGCAAGGCATAATCAATTAAGATTAAATCTACCAAGGTATTTCAATCGTCTACTAATTTCAAAGAATGCAAGACTTAGCTCTTTACATTGGTTCACTAATATATATAATAATATAAAAACAATATATATAACATACATAATATAACTTAACACCATATGATATACATATACTTATATAAAAATACATATTATGTGAAACAAGAATAGGTGCATTGAACAAATTCAAGAGCAAAATGAAAGATCATGGCATATACAATAACGATACAAACAAAAAATAAAATTTAAAGTGATAAATCGAACACTTAAACATATAATCGCATGTAAGCACAAAAAAGACCGAAATTAAGTAAATATACAAAAAGCAAGGGCGAAAGTATATATTTGTAACCCCCTCGACCCAGTCTGGGCAAAAGACCTAACCGAACAGATCACACAAGGAATATTGAGGTAAACCGAGAAGTTTACCCCAATAAACGACCCTTTTTATTTTATCATGTCTAGATGCTCATTATTATCCTATGTAATAAATATCGCAGAGAAATAATTTGCAACTCGACTAGACAACATTTAGGGGCTCAATTGCATGCAAACACATTTTAGGGACCATTTTGTAATTTTAACAAATTACAGAGACTTCTTCCATTTTTAAGTTACCAACCTTTAATTAAACACATTATATGCATGTCTGTCAAATCTCAGCTCAAAACAATCATCCAAGCTCATTTAATTTCATTCACAACATTCAGGGACTAATACGTAAAAAAACAAAACTTCAAAAGATTCCAATAACCAACTTAACAGCTGGGTGTTTCGGTATAGGTTACCCTGTATCAGAATAGGGTCAAGCATCTCGAAGCACGAGCTCGTATGGAAACACCATCTATGGTGTTTCGGAACACGGGATTCTAGTAGCCAAATGTATCAAAACACTCATTCCTTGTTTCGAAACCCCTAAGCCATTTCAAGGTCTTTGTTTCGGTACAGCCTTAGGTGTATCGAAACACTTGGGCCTGTAATGACACTTTTTGCTGGTTTTTCATACTTTAATCCATACAAAAACATTCCAACATGCATACATCATATCTAAACATCAAACCTCAATCATACATGGCAATTCCAACATCGTAGCATGGCCAAGTGCATTAAGGAAATCTATAGGCATGCAACCTATACAAAACAACCACTCAAGAGACAAAACACAAACTGATGCAAATATCAGCAAGTAAATGCCATTTACAAGACATCAAGGGCATCACAAACTTGCCACAAAACATGGAGTTTCAAAACACACTCTCCCAAAACATAAAAGCATCCTCCCATTGTCGATTATTACTAACAGGTAAACATAAAACCATACTTGAGCTAAGTCTCACTCCTTGGGTTCCTTCTTTCTTCTTTGCTTACCCAAAGATGATATCTCTCTGCATTGTTGGGAAAAAGAGAGCATAAGCAATAATGCCTAGTGAGGGATGCTCAAAACAAACCACACATGCATAATCTCAAAGAAAAACCACACATGCTTGTTTCTCAAAAGCATTTCTCAAAGCATAATCTCATATACAAAACTCACTTCATTAAATCATTTATAAACAAGGTACATTTGAATCTCATATATTGGCTTTTTAGCAACATTACTCGAATATACAGATAGCTTGACGAAATCTCACATCGTCAAGTCCTACCTCGGTGGAATCTTACATCACTGAGCTCTCATGGCGTTATCTCTCATCGCCACAAAGCTTGATGGAATCTCACATCATCAAGACCTATCGTGGTGGAATCTCTCATCACCACACTCTCACTTTGGAAGGGATGGCACTACCCCTATTGCCCGAACCAAAGAGCACGTACGAAATTTGTATATTATAGTGCACTTCTCATCCCATTGGTCGACCAATTATATCTGGTAAAAGTAATCTCATCTCATGCCAATATACACATTTTAAACAACATTTACTTACTATTTTTCTTTGCATAAACATAAACCATTCTCATCTCATTTCAAAAGCATAAACAATGCATATCATTTTCTCAACAAGTTATATCTTTTCAAAATCATAATTCTATCTAATGGGATCATATAAGTCATCAAATCTTTTCTCAAAACATGCATAAAACAGTAGGATTACATTTTCAAAACATGAGCATGATCATATAAATCAACGAGATAAAAACTGAGAAACAAGAGAGAAACATCTCAAACTTACTTTTGAGCTTAGATCAGTGTTTCAAACTCAATCTAAACCCCCAAACCCTGCTTTCAAGTCTTTGAAGGGCTTTAAAACCAATTCTACTCACCGACAACGACTTGCTTGCTTTGCTGAAGCGTATCAAGCTTCTGAAGCTCCCAGAACCTCACCAATTGCTTCCGATACGTTCTCACATGTTTATACCACACAAGAACATAGGATTAATGCATATCAATGCATTAAAATCATCAGCAACTAAAGCCACCACACTGCTCTGCCTGAAAACACCAAAACGCTTATCTGAAACAATCGAAAACACATTCGATTACTCTACAAACTCAACCCAGCCAAGACCTAACACTTCTATCCATTTTTAATCATCAATTAACATCCAAAAAGAACCTAATTACATCCTTATATCTTCAGCAACACCGCAACCACATTAACCACCACAAAAACCCAAATCTAGCAACCTAACAACTAGAGATCCAATTCATTTAGGGATTACTATGATAAAACCTTTATTTCAACATAATTTAACATCAAAAACATGATTAAAATCAATCTCAAATTAACCAAAACAGTACCATTACGAAATCTTGAGAAATCATCTTCCAAAGCTTGATCTAACCACTTTCATCAAATAGATTATAAAACCTTATTAATAAACATAATTAGAGAGCCAAAGACTTGGGAGTTTCACTAAAGAACCTTGATTAGAGGAGTTGAACGAAAATTACCTCTAACTCTTGCCTATTGACAAGATTTGTTGTAAAATCTTCAAGAATCCTTTGAGATAAATGGAAGAATCACCAAGGAAATCATTTGTAAATCAAAGTGAAGTGGAAAGATGAAAATATCTGGAAGCTTTAAGAGAAAATGAAGTGTTTGGCTGATGAGAAATGAGAGAAATAGAAGTTACGTCAAAATAGATTTTGGAAGACTAAATTCCTTTTTAATAAAATCTCTTTTTATTCTTTTTAATAAAATACATTTAAAATAGTCAATTAAAGGAAATGGCCAATTAATAATATATTAGCTCCATAAAGATTCTAATTTTTGGCCCTTCAAAACAGTCCTTTAAAAACAGATTTTGCATTCTTTACAATTCAGTCACCAACCGGAAATGTCAATCTTCTAGAAATCATTTTCCAAAATTGAATTCACCAAACCTTTATATATATATATATATATATAGAAGATTTTAGGATTTTTTCCCAAAATTTTATCATATCCCAAACCATACTTTCCCTGAATCACATCTTAAAGACTTCTAGGCCCAAAACCGGGGCATTACAATATGCATGATTAATTAAGGATCTGAAGGGGAAATAAACCATAAAATTTGGAGTTAAATAAAAACCAAAGGAAATTTGAATGACCGAAACAGGGATTATCCCACTGAAAAACGGATTACACCTGAACTCGGGATAAAATTGAAATAACTTGAAATTGTTCAGGGACTGCGAAACAAATTTAGAGAAACAAAATGGCTAAACTTGTATATACCTTGGGGCGGAGAGATTTATTACGATATTAACCTATTTTAAAATTTTTATAGTATATATTATACCTTTTAGGTGAAAAATCAACCTTTTCTCATTTTTTTTTTCAACAGCTCCAAAAAAACTCCAAATCCTCTGACAAGAGGATGAACACCGCCCCTTCAATTCCAGAAACCACCACCATTCTCAGATGTCGGTGGTGGCTCAACCCTTCCAGCTACTGTAATCGACCTCCGGCCACCATGAATCGATGCCGAAAACTGCAAAAACTTTCTCCTTTTTCCTTTGTAAAATCAAAATTGAAATCCAATCTTTGAAAATTGAACTAAAATACCCCTTTTCTCTTAGAAAATAGATTCAAAGAGAGATCTCTTTTTTAGAAAATCAGTGACATTTTTCCAAGGGGATAATTGAAAGAGGAAGATAAACCGGTGATGTTCATCGGCGTACCACCCTTAGCCACCGGAAACAACGGTGGGCCGAACACAGAGAAAGGTATAACCTTTCACATCTTTTACACTTGCTTATTTGTGTTTTTAATTGATAAGATGCATGCAAAAAAAGAAAACAAATGTATACCTCTGAAATGTTTTTGCTTGTTTTTCTACTGATCTGAAAAGTGAGTACAATGGTAGATTTTTCATCTTTTATATCTGATTTCTTATTTACAAAAATAAGTAAACTTCAAATAAAAAGAAGAGTGAACTACATAAATGACCATCATACTATTAGAAAAATCGCGATTTGACCACTTTACTTTTTTTCGAAGCAATTAAACCATCAAACTATTTAAATGATATCAATGTGACCATTAGCTGTTAAAAATAACAAAAAAGTTGACGGGACTGTTAAATTAAATTGGTATAATTACACATTTCGTCCTTATTATTTACACATTTTATAAATTTAATCCTAATTTATATTAATAAAATAAATTAATTATTTAATTAGGTAGTGACACGTGTCAACACCTTATTGTAGGGCTTTAATTATTTATATTTGATTTAATAAATTTATTTCCCTCCTTCAATCAGGTGGTGACACGTGTCACCACCTGTTTAAAGGAGAAAAAAAACAAATTCAAGCAATGTTACTTGACAAGGGAATCGAACCCATGCAACAAAGGGTAATTGGCAGCAGCATAACCACTGCGCAAAACCCAATCTTGTGTTTAAATTTACTCCATCAGATATATATGTCTTATTTTTTTTACATTTATTCTTTTAATTCAACATATATAATCATCAAATTAATTTCACATATATATCCCTAAACCCCAAACCCGAAACATTAATTTCACATATATAATTATCAAATTAATTTCATATAAATAACCTTAAATGCTAAACTTAAACTCCAAACCCTAAATGCTAAACCTCAATCCCTAAATATTAACCATAAGTGTATGGTTTTAGTATTTAGTGTTTGGGGTTTAGTATTTAGAATTTAAGGTTTATGGTTATTATGTGAAATAAATTCAATAATCGTGAAATTAGAGTTTAGGGTTTGGGGTTTGAAGTTTAGAGTTTAGCATTTAGTATTATATATGTGAAATTAGTTCGATGATTATATATGTTGAATTAAAAGAATAAATGTAGGGAGTAAGACATATATATCTAATTGAGTAAATTTAAGCACAAGATTGGGTTTTGTGTAGTGGTTATGTCGCTTCTAATCACTCTGTGTTGCCTGTGTTCGATTCCCCGATCAAGCATATTGCTTGAATTTGCTTTTTCTCTTCTAAACAGGTGGTGACACGTGTCACCACCTGATTAGAGGGAGAAATAAATTTATTAAATTAAATATAAATAATTAAAGTCCTCCAATAATGTGTTGACACGTGTCACTATCTAATTAATTAATTTTATTAATTTAAAATTAGGACTAAATTAAAATAATGTGTAAATAACAAGGATCAAATATGTAATTATACCCCTATTTTTTAAACTGCCACGTCATCCTACCTTTAAGCTCTACGACTGGTGGTCACATTGACACCATTAAATAGTTTGGTGGTTTAATTACTTCGAAAAAAAGTAAGGTGGTCAAATCGCGACTTTTCTAATAGTATGGTGGTCATTTATGTAGTTTACCCTAAAAAGAATGTAGATGATTTAGTTTTGATATCCATCTCTTTTTATGATTTATTGACTGATACGGTGGTTAGGGAGCCGATGGTAGTACGCCGAGAGCCGGCCCTCGATCCGCTAAGAACGGGTGATCGTGGATGAAGACATGTGGCATCATCAAAGAAAATGAGATGAAGAGTCTTTCTCGATCAGATTTAATCTGGACTGTTGGATCAAATCTGATTCAACGACTAAGATTAATTGAAGATGGACTCTGGGTGATGATGTGGTGGCACCTGATGATGAGACATGGAGCGTGGGCGTGCATCACACGTGTGCGTGAAAGGTGAATGATCCCAGGACGCACGCGTCATCTGAAGGGATTCTCGGGCATGATCTTGGTCGTTGGATCTAACTTGATCCAACGAATCTCCTTTGGCAGCAAAAGAAAAGATTTAAGCCCCGTTTAGTATTGCTTGTCAAAAGTGCTTTTGGAGGCAGAAGCAATGCTAAATAACTAACTTTTGGAGAAAAGCTACTTTCGAAAAGTGTTTTTCAACCCAAACGCAAAAGTTAAAATTTCTAGCTTTTTGCGGTTGGAAAAGTGATTTTGGGAGCCAAATTACAATTTTAACCTTCATTTGCTATTATGTTTATTTTTAATTTATAACTTTATAATATCTTACGAAGATATAATTATATAATTAATAAATTATTTTTTAGTTTAAAAATTATGTACATTTATTTATATCATGTTATGAATATTTATATATGTGGATGTCTATCATGATTAGAACTTTATCAAATGAGTTTGATTTATTTATTATTAGGAATATTATCTCTATGAATTAGAGTTTAATGTATTATGTACTTCTTATGCCTATAAATAGATGATTCATTGAAGACATTGTATACAAGTCTATATTTTGAGAATAATACAAATCTCCCTCTTTCTCTCATCTCTTTGTTCTTCTTTTTCTTATTCTTGTTCTTCTTTATTTTACTCACAACATATCAAGTTTTTTAAATAAAATATTTTAAATTTATTATATTTTTATGGAAGGCGTACAATTGTTAGAAAAATATGTATATATTAATAAAATATTTTTATATATTTTATGATAATTTAAGCCGATTTATATCATATACTATAATATTAAATCATTTGGATAATATATATATATATATATATATATATTACAATATCATGTCTAAAATAATTATTTATCTCCTTAAAAGCACTTTTTGACAGTAATACTAAACAACTTTTGATATATTGGCCCTTAGTAGATTAAGGTTTTGGTATATTGCTTGGCCAAAATGAGCGATATGTAATATTATATGGGTTTTAATTTGTAAATGAACATAGACTTCTATTAATATTAATATGGGTTATTATATTTGATCTGTTATTTTATTTTAATAACATATATAAATAGTACTAATAGTACTACTAATAATAACACATATGTAATATTATATGGGTTTTAATTTGTAAATGAACATGGACTTCTATTGATATGGGGATATTTTGGCAGATAATCCAAAATGGGTTAATAATTAGGGAAATAGGGGACTTTGGGGGATATTTTGGCATCTAGGCCAAAATCTACAGTACCACGCCACCCCCTTATGGCGTGGTCACCTTTTAGCCTGACCTCGCCACCTCCTTATGGCGAGGTGCTTGATGGCTCACGTTTAGCTGGATGCTCGGCTCGAGTGTTGGCTGGTGGCTTGATGGGAAGAGTGACCTCGCCATAAGGAGGTGGCGAGGTCACATGGGCCATGCATCCTACGTTAATTACATGCTATCCATGCATGGTTAAAATAATTTAGGGTTTAGGGTTTAGGGGGTCATTTGTGGTTTAGAGGCGAGCTCACATGGGCCTACATGGTTAAAATAATTTAGGGGTTAGGTAAATGTTTAGGGTTTTGGTATTGGTTTAGGGTATGTGTATGGTTTAGGGTTCGGGGCTCATTTGCGGTTTAAAAGTTTCTAGGCGGATCTTTTATTACGTTAATTGAAATCTAATATAAATTTAATATAATTTGATTGTAAAAAATTCAATCATGAATTTTCATTTAACTTTGTTCCAATTTAATTTTTTTCAGACAAAATTTAAACTCGTATATTAATAATAATACATATATATTTTTTATTAGTTCAAATATGAACTGTAAAAAAGTAAAGGTTAATTAATTATTTTAGTTCAATTAATAGGGTTTAATAATCCAAAATGGATTATCCCCCAAAATATCCCTCAATTAATAATTTTTTTTTGAATATGTTACAATTTTTTATATAAGGACCGATTCATAAATGTTAAAAAAATTAAAATTAAATATGTGGGGTTTAAAAAGATGATATCTAATGGATTTAAGTTTTTTAAATTTCAAACCCTAAACCCGTACACAAATAAATGTTAGAGATTGTGCTCTTTCACAATAAAAAACACTTTAATTCTAAAACATAAAAATATTAAAAAAAATATTAAAAAAAACACTCAATTTTTAAAACGTAATAGAAATAATTTACAAACAATTAAATAAATATAATCTATTTCCTACGGGTCCTTGGTAACACCTGCCGGTGGAAGGATGATGTTTGATCGTACCGCTCCGGGGGGTGAACTTGTCTTCGTTCTTGAATCGGAGTCTGCTCATTCGGAGTCTGCTCATCGTTGTCACATTGGTCACCCATCATTTGCATAGAAGGTGGAGTACTATACATGCCTTGCAAATCTAATGGCGAGCTATTGATCGTGGTAGTCGACAACAAGGATGTCATAGTACCAACAGTCATACCTTCCCCATGAAAGGGTGTTTGAGGATACTGAAATTGTGGAATGTATCCTTCATCATTGTTGTAAGCAGACTGATAAGATGAGCTTTCTCCAAACTGTGGTTGGGATTGGTCCGAAGAATACAAACTTGTTGAACCCTCCAAGTTTGGTTGATGAGAGCTCTGACCAAATGCGTACGATAGTTGTACGCGTCTTGAGCACCGTGGATCTTGAAGCCATTGATTTGCTTCTTCAAGAGGTACTATGAACGGTTTTCCATTTGATGAATACCACGAATAGTACTCTAAATTAAATTCAAAATCATCGGCTTGAATTGGACTCAAGTTGGTATCCCAATGCCTTCGTCTTTCCCGCCACAGTTGGATGAACTCCGCTTGCTTCGCAATCCAATTATCGTTGAATCGACCCCTATGAACAGTATGAATTTCTTGCGGTAGAGCTCTAGGAATGGGTTGATGGTAGTTAAACTGCCGCAACACTCTATCAGCGCAATGAAACTCAACAATAGAAAAATGTATCAAAGGCACAACCGCACCCCATATTGATGACATTTGCCGAAAATTTAGCGGTATAATGTCCCAGATCGCGGTAGTCACGTACGGCTGCCAAAAGAACTGCAAAACATAATTATTAATATGCATACACAAACAAACAAACAATGTTACTTTAATAAATTACAAAACCAAAATAAAAGCCAAAAAATGAAATTATGATACCTGATCTTTCCCTATTGTCTGGATTTTTAGTCTTGTTTCTCTGACACTGTTGTGCACCACACCCGCATTTATCATCCTATGTCTCCATCTGCCAAGATTTAAAACATATATTTCTAAGTCTTTGCAGAAAAAAAATTAATCAATAAAATTAATATATAACTGTAATCACAATATTAGTACCTTCCAGCAAGCGGAAACTCCATCGGTACTTCTACAATTGGCGTTAGATAAGGCAATCTATACCATGCCCAGGACTGCAATAAGATTTGGCATCCACCCATATCTGTTAACTTTCTCGAACCATACATTATTGAAACTCTGCACATTTCATGGTACAAGAATGCCAATATTGCAGATCCCCAACTGTATGTAGAAGTTGTGTCAAAATTTTCCAAGAACGGCAAATACTGAGTGTGAACCATATTACCAGATGTATCTGGCATCAATACCCCGCCAATAAGTTGGAGTATATACGCTCGAGTTGCACACTCAATTTCTCGGTCATCAGATTCATCTGCTAAAATAAATTGTCGTTGCAACCAAGAAATCTTGATACGGAGACCGTCCACACAATCTGAAGGAGGAATTTTGTCCAGATATTGCAAACAAAGTTCATCTGCTATACGGCTATTCTGTCTAACCACAGGCTTCCCATTTGTTGGCACACCTAGTTGTAGTGCTACATCCTCCAAAGTTATTGTGCATTCACCAAATGGAAAATGAAATGTGTGTGTCTCTGGTCTCCACCGTTCAATCAACGCCGTAATCAATCCAGGGATAATTTTAAATCCACGGAGAAATGAAGCATTATAAAAACCTGAACGCTGCAGAAAATAAACTATGCGTTCATCAGCTTCCTTAATCTTCGGTCCTCGACGCCGGATAGTATGCTCTACACCCTATAAATATAAAAAAACCGTAAATAAAGAAATTTTAAATCATAAATTATAGTAGTAAATAAAAAAAATTACACAATCCCAACTTACCCCCTCTTCGTGAATATGAGAGGAAATGTGCTCGTGGTCACGGTACAGCAAAACTCTTTCGGAATCCATTCGAATATAAAAATCAGAAATTATGATTTGTGCTAAAACTCTGTAATTTCAACAACAAAAATTTTCTCTTCTCTCTTCTCAAGTTGCAAAAATACACTGCATCTATCGAATATTTATAGGGGTAGGAACAAAAAAAAACTTTAATTATAGTCTATGTGACCACGCCATAAAGACATGGCGAGGTCACTGTTTATTCACGGGCTGCTGGCCGTGCGTCAGAGGAGCAGGGGGACTGTGACCACGCCATAAGCACATGGCGTGGTCTTCTTTTTTCACGTAGGGTGCATGCATGCATGCAGGGTAGGGTGCTTTGGGGGCAGGGTTTAGGCTGGCCGGGTCTGCCTCTTGCAGGGGACAGGGTGCAGGGTCTGTGACCACGCCATAAGCACATGGCGTGGTCTTCTTTTTTCACGTGGGTGTATGCATGCATGCATGCAGGGTAGGGGTGGCAGGTTTAGGGTGGCCGGCTTTATTCACGGGGTAGGGGGTGGCCGGCTTTGACCACGCCATAAGCACATGGCGTGGTCTTCTTTTTTCACGGGGTGGCCGGCTTTATTCACGGGGGGTGGCAGCCTTAGGGGTAGGGGTGGCAGGGTAGCTTTATTCCCTTGCATGTAGGGTTTAGGGGTGGTAGGGTCGGGTAGGGATTAATATTTGTAAAAATATTAAGAAATTTTTTTTCTATCTATATATTTAGTGGAGGGAGAAGATAAAATTTTTGATATTGAAAATTTGAGAGAGTTAATCACAGTTGTTGGAGCATATTGTTTTGTTCGATTATTTCAAATTTTTCAGAGAATGAGTTCATCAACAAATTGGGACACCGAACCCTTAGTCGGTCGTTTTGGCGAATCTCTTGCAGACTTCAGTGATGATGAAGAAAATATTGTTCCTATGGAAGACGACGACGTACATTTACTCGACAGAGATGATGTTGAGGCTATTATGTCAGATGTGTCAATGGGCAACGATATTGATGTTGAAGATGATGTTTGGGCCGCGGCTGTTGCTAAGCTCGGGTTGGGAAATAACCAACCAGCTTGGGGTTATGTTCAACCGGAGCCCGAACAAGCGCAACCAGTTTATCCAGCATATAAAGCTCCAGCAGCTCGTATGTATGAGGTCGACTATTCTGCAATGCACGATGCTGAATATCAAGCTCATGTGTTTGGTTCTTCATCGCATTCCGAGTTTGGAGAATTGGCATTGAGAGCTGAATTTGACACAAAAAAAGCTGCCCAGTTGGCAATTCAAGAGTACTGCGTCAAACGCCATACATCATGTCTTGTTAATGAGTCCAATCAAATTACCTATTGTGTAAAGTGTATAAATTGGAAGAGCAACTGTCCTTGGTGGGTAAGAGCTTCATACAAGAAGAGGACTGACAACTGGGTGGTGACACGGTTCATTGATGAGCACACCTGTTCAAATAGAGTTTTATCCCAAGATCACATTAATTTAAACTCTGATCTAATTTGTGCTTACACTATCGAATTGGTGAAACAGGACCCAAGAATTTCGATTGCAGTCTTAGTGGCATCAATTCGGAGTCAGTTTGGATATAGTCCATCTTACTACAAGACGTGGATGGCAAAGCAGAAGGCGATGGCGCAAGTGTATGGTAATTGGGATACATCATATAATGACCTACCAACTCTTTTACGAGCAATGCAAATATTCATCCCAGGAACCAAGGTGGAATACGAAACAAAGGTCGCGGTCAACGCACAAGGCGAAATACTCCATGGTAAAAGAATATTTAGTAAGTTGTTTTGGGCGTTCAATGCGTGCATCGAAGGGTTCCCATTCTGTAAACAGATTATTCAAGTGGATGGTACTTGGCTATATGGGAAGTACGGTCATATATTACTCGTGGCCGTTGCACAAGATGGAGACAGTAATATATTCCCAATTGCCTTTGCCATTGTTGAAAAAGAAGACGCGGAAGGATGGGAATTCTTTTTGAAGCATCTACGCAACCATGTAGTGAAGAAAGATGGGATTTGCATGATTTCTGATAGGGGGACTGCGTTGTTATCAATAATTGACAGAGATAACAGTTTATGGAAGCCTCCACATGCATATCCAGCCTATTGTATCCGACATATTATGTCAAATGCGAAGCAGCGTTTCGGACACAATCAAATCCGAAGAGATATTTATAACGCGGGTAAGTTCTTATTTGTTGTTTATAAAAAAATAGTTAACGTAAATCTTTTAAACTGATCATGCTGACTTATTTAATTTCTTTTTAATAGGGAACGAACTAGTTCAACCAAAATTTCTCGCGAGGATAAATAGGTTGAAGAGGTATGGTTCGGCTGTTTTTGATTTTGCAAACGACATACCCAGAGAAAGATGGGCACAAGCATATGATGAAGGTCGACGTTATGGCTATATGACAACGAACCTTGCAGAGGCTATAAACGCAGTGCTTAAAGGAACACGCCATCTGCCAATTGCAAGCATTGTGTGGGAGACTTATTTCAGATTGGGTAAAGTGTGGGCCGACAAAGGCCAGGAAGTGAACGCCCGGATAAACAACAGGTTCAGTTGGTCTGAAACCCTACAAAAAAAATGCTCGAACTTCAAGCCATAGCAACCTCTATGAGAGTCAGAACATTCGACCCAGATGGTTATCAATTTACGGTCGAAGCTAAGGTCCGAGGTGAGCACAAAATGTACACTTTAAACCTTGCTCGGAGATGGTGTGATTGTGGTGCATTCCAAGCATTTAGATACCCCTGCTCTCACGCACACGCCGCATGCTTGCATTTTCGTCTCGACCCTTATGAATTTGCGGATCAATGTTATAAGCTGGAGAATATTGCAAATATTTACAGAAATCAGTTTAACACGATCCCGAACAAAGATTATTGGCCGGTAGAGCCAATATACGAAGAATGGTTACCAAATCCAGAGCTTCGTAGAAAGTTGAAGGGTCGACCGAAGTCCACTCGAATTCATACGAATATGGATGATGCAGAGAATAATAGAGAGGGGGGAGTTCTAGTTAAGCATTGTACTCTTTGTAGGGCACCGGGTCATAATAGAACCAAATGTCCGAACAAACACAATTTTTCAAACTATCATGCCGGACCATCAAACTAATGTAATTTGCAGTTTGTGTTAATGCAAGTACTTTTTTTATCTCCTAAATTATTATTTACCTAACCCCTAAATTATTATTTTTTCATTCAAATGTCTATGAGATTATTTAAAATTATTTAAAATATCAGAAAATTATTATTTTTTCATTCACATGTCTGTGAGACTATTGGATTTTGGTATTTTCATCCACTTTTGACAGTTGACATGACCGTATAGATAAAAGAGAAAGCATTGGAGTTTGGGCGTGATTGGCTATTGAAATTATTGGATTTTGGGCAAGGTGAATAAAATTTGTCTCGAATCGAGTCACTCAATTTTATCTTATATATATTTTTATTATATAAAAAATATGAATAAATATATATGGATAAAATGTATAGTTATAGAGTGTCGTTTAAATTGTAACAAAATATTATTATAATTTATAACATTATAAATATTTACAATTAAATTTAAACAGAAATTCAAATATCTCGACTTAAATTCACCCGACTCGAATATCATAAACTCGACTAAAAAATTTAAATAAAATTTGATTTATAAAATAAGACTCACTAACTCAATTAACTCAATCTTTTTATTCGACTCAATCTCATACTCACCCCTAAAATTAAATAATATGATCTTATAATTCTATTTGTAAAAAGTTTAGATAGATTTTATTCGAATTAAAGTTTAGATAGGGGCAAAAATGTAAAATGCAATAAATGATGAGCTGTATTCCACCTTTCATTAAATATTTTACTAAAATTTGATACATTTACTATTAAATTGTAATTTTAGACACGATATGATATGATATGATAAATATTATAAAAATAATATAAAGTATTTATATTAAAATATATGTAAAGATAATCTTCTATCAATATATAAATATATATATATGTAAAGATTTTGTACTTTGAGAAATAATATAATCAGTGTCGAAATTATTTTGATTTACTTAGGTTAATATACATTCTAATCTATTGGCCAAATTTCGTACATCCTAAACCCTAAACCGCAAATGAGCCCCGAACCCCGAAATTATTTTAACCATGCATGGATAGCATGTAATTTACGTAGGATGCATGGCCCATGTAACCCCGAAATTATTTTAACCATGCATGGATTATTAATATATATGTATTATTAATATACGTATTATTAATATATATGTATGTATTGTTAAAATATTCTTCATTTTTATTTTGTCTGAAAAAAATTAAATTGGAACAAAGTTAAATGAAAATTCATGATTGAATTTTTTACAATCAAATTATATTAAATTTATATTAGATTTCAATTAACGTAATAAAAGATCCGCCTAGAAACTTCTAAACCACAAATGAGCCCCAAACCCTAAACCATACACATACCCTAAACCAATACCAAAACCCTAAACATTTACCTAACCCCTAAATTATTTTAACCATGTAGGCCCATGTGAGCTCGCCTCTAAACCACAAATGACCCCCTAAACCCTAAACCCTAACCCCTAAATTATTTTAACCATGCATGGATAGCATGTAATTAACGTAGGATGCATGGCCCATGTGACCTCGCCACCTCCTTATGGCGAGGTCACTCTTCCCATCAATCCACCAGCCAACACTCGAGCCGAGCAGCCAGCTAAACGTGAGCCATCAAGCACCTCGCCATAAGGAGGTGGCGAGGTCAGGCTAAAAGGTGACCACGCCATAAGGGGGTGGCGTGGTACTGTAGATTTTGGCCTAGATGCCAAAATATCCCCAAAGTCCCCTATTTCTCTAATTATTAACCCATTTTGGATTATCTGCCAAAATAACCCATTGATATGGGTTATTATATTTGATCTGTTATTTTATTTTAATAACATATATAAATAGTACTAATACTACTACTACTAATAACACTAAATGGTACATATTTACACTAAAGAATTCAATACACACGCAGACAACTTTCTCCATTTTCCCCCAAACAAATTACAAACACATTAGACACAAACAAATGAACATTTTCTCAAAACAGCAAGGAAGAAAAACGCCTTCAGCTCCCAAATGAAACAGCAGAAAATCACGTCTTGTTGGATATGCACATCGTGCGTAGCTAAACTGCTATTTCCGCTGCTCATCGTGTTTCTCCTGTATAAGCAATGATAAAGTGGGCAATCTCGTTGCATTCGCTCTTTTTTTTTTAATTTTACGGTATATACAGGTATTTTTATACAATATCTATCAGCATTTAAACACCAGACCCCATTCTTCCAGCAGATGCTGCAACAGAATACAGATCCATTCACAATCTTCAATAGCCTGTGATATTAGCTAGTCTGCAGAGATGAGAGCCACTGTTCCACGTCATTTTTGCTTGCTTCAGATTAAGAAATTAAGACAAACACCATGTTAGCATAATACATTTGCCTCAGCAAATTCTACAAAGCTTATAGAGCTAGAAAATGCGAGGGGCCAGCCTCAATTTTCAGCAATTTAATGTAAGATGTACAGCAGTTCAGATAGCAGCAAGAGACACCCAGTTAAATGATAAAACTTGAAGATATAAAGCAGTTCAGATAGCACCAAAAGATACCCAGTACTCAATAAAGCAGAAAACAAAGTTCGAGTATTAAAAAGAGTCCGGTTGGAACAAATATACAAAAGAGATTCAGCAAATATGAGAATCTGGTTAAAGGGGTTGAACAAAGAGCAATAGTCGGTAAAAGTAAGAAATTAAGGACAATAGCTGAACAGCAGCTCCAAAATTGAAACTTCCAACCGTTTCGGCCTTATCACAGAAATCTCACTAAGCATACATAGCATAAATTCTTCAACCTCCAAATGTACTCAGAAAACCATTTAGCAGAGTATGCAGGAAATAGGAAGTTGTGAGAGCAAAATGCTGATAAAAATCACTTACATTCTGATTAACAATAAAATATGAACTAGATTGAACAACATTAGATTTTTTTCGTTGAAGTTTAGAGGCTCATCCACATGAGAATTTGAACGATACTTTTCAAAGATCAACGCAGAGTAAATCTCACAACTAAAATCACTTATCGCCTTGTTTTCATTAAATTAGTCTGCTCCTACTATTCCTAGTGCATCCTTGAACAATTCAAGCAATTCAACAGTAAAAAAGTAAAAGCTAACAGTGTTGAAATATGCTTTGAGTTCACAAATCCATGAGCCAAAAAACAGAGTTAGCAAATGGTAAATGAGAAACAATCCTACAGACTTTCAGTAATTCATCTACAGATTGTTCCCTATGAATATGATATCAAAGGATCTAAACCCCATAATCAAAATAATAGACAATGACTTGGCAGGCAACAGAAAAGAGATAACTGAAAGTTACAAAGAATGTTCAAATATTAAATGTGTAAGAAATGGAAATTACCAGCAGGATAATAGCTAGGGATGTTCACAATGCCACCCAAAAGGTTGTTCTTTGGATCCTCCAACATAATATCTTGCCTATGCCCATAACATGGAACCAACACAGCAAAACTGTTGTTTGCATCTTCACCACTATTGAATCCAGGTCCATGGGGCTCCAACCATCCAATGGAGTAATCTGAACCATCAGATTCAGACCCTGAAACACACCCTCCATCAGATGGCACAATAACCACATCATATTCCCTATCAATCTTTCTTTCTTCCCGGCTATGCCATTTCCTCTTAACTTTCCTGGACGAATACGCTGTATTAGCACTATTAACCAGTTGAAACTTCAGATTGTCTGATTCCCATAAACCGGATTCCGGCGAAGGACTTAAAGGAGATCCGTTGGCGATTTTAGGCTCTTCATGTTTCCCACTCCACAACCACCATGAAAGATTACTAAAGGCCAGAGCCATATATACGAGCAACTAAAGCAAGCTGTTCTTCCAAATTCCAATCTTTTGGTGTCAAAAAAGTTTCAATTTTGAAACACAAATATAGGTAATATGCAATCCCCAGAAAGGCAATTCCGTCAGGAGTTTCTGCATTTAAAAACAAAACACATACTTAACAAACTGCATTCAAATCATAATTACATGAAACAATTAGATCGCAGCAAAAACAACCTTCGTACTTTAAACTTTTTTATATTTTCATCGGCTTCCTCTCACATTTCCATTTTTATGCTTGAAGAATAAAATACATGTTTTTATCTGTTCTTGGGAAGAAACAAAGAGAATATAGTCTTACATAATATTTGCTGCCAATACAATGAATTTAGACATAATCCAGATGAATAAGAGATAACAGGGCCCATCAAATCAAACTAAATAGTCGGGGAAAAGAGAGAGAGAAGAGAAACAGGCCCTTTTCTGCTAAAAATACATTTCTCTAAAAAAAACCATAAAACTGAATTATTTTCCATTTCCTTTTCAAATTTACATTTACAATTTTTTTCTTAATCAGCTCCAAACAGAATTCAAAGAAATGTCAAAACAAACCATTTAAAGACCCAAAAAAAGGAGACTTTGAGGGAAAGACTTCATTTTTGAAGGGCGCAAAACAAAAGGAGAAGGGGGGGGGGGGGGGGGGGGGGGGGGGGCAAACACAATTCGTTCCTAGTGTTCCGAATATAAAGAAGAAGATTCAATGGAGACTTGAAAGAACAAACCTTAAAAAGCCACCTAAAGTGAGAAAAACACCACCCAGATTTTCGGATATTCTGCCAATAAAAAAAAAGGGTGATGGAATCGAAATCCCACAATTTTTTAACTCCCTCCAATCACTTTACTTCCAAGGGAAAGATTCACATAAGAGAAAAAAAAAAGACTTCTTTTTGGGTTTATATTGCAGACTCCTTTACGGATTCAACCAATTAGGGTAATATTTTAACAGCGGATGAAAATAATGTAAAATTACTAAGAAGTTTCATTCTCTGCGGTCAAGAGCAGAGAAGCTTTGACAGGTTTCGTAAATGCAAGCGTTTTTTTGGGATTTATCGATTAATTTTAGCCTTTTGCAGTTGTAGTCGATGGGGAGAAGTGGGATTATTTTATTTAAAATGATATCGAGCATAGGAGAATACCACGTTTGACTGAAATTGATTGCCAGGTCAGAATGTGGGGCGGTAGAAAAGGTGACGTGGCCCGAAAGAAGCGTGTGAGGGTAACTTAAGTAAACCCATGCCCGTTTCCTGGGAAATTCCAACCTCTTTCCCTTGTATTTTTGTGCCTCTAATTTCTCCCTTTTTTCTAATCGAAAACAAATAAATTATCCAAATTGGTAAATAAACACTTTTTAAATCAAATTTTGGTACAGTTATATCATATTTTTTTAATGGTTTAGTTACAAGATAGTATTTGTTCATTAATTTTAGTCTTTTAACAATTCACAATAAATTACCCGAACCTGAGATTATCTAAAAGTGTCAAAGTCCCTTTTTTTCAATAGGATCACTTGATGAGTTCGATTTTATTATATATTTTTTTGTTAAAAGAGATAGTTATTACCATGTGCCTCATTAAAAACTCACATAATCATAATCGAAGGAAAGACGAGAGGAACCGGTGACATAGAAAGTCACCCCTTCGAGCAATCTTTGTCATCTCATCCGCAAGCTTGTTCCGCTCCCAAACCAAATGTTCCACACGAACCTCCCAAGAACGGGACAATGCCAAATATCATGAACCAAAGTAGATGCCTAAGGAGAACCGCCAGCATTCTTAACCTAATTAACCACCTCCAAACAATTTGATTCCAAGACAAGGCGTCAAACTCCAATTGATCAGGCACAGAGCAGTCCCTCATATATGCCCCATAATTCTGAATCAAGCACAGAACACATACATATATGGTTGGTGAAGCCAATCAACCAAAGTCCCTAATTATCACGCACCACCCCCACCGCATAATGCTAGCCTAGATGACACTAATCGAGCTCCAAAAACATTAACTTACATCATCCCATCGTTGGGGGGCTCCAAGACATTTTGAAAACCTTTCAACAATATTTTTCAAGTTATTTGGCCTTTGAATTATTTTCAAAATATGTTTAAGTCCAAACATGTTTTTCATTTAAGTTATATCAAAATCAATATCTCAACAGATAGTAATCAAGTCTCATATACCAGCTAAAAAGCTCTAAATTTGAATTGAAATCCCAAAAGGATAACATGTTAGAGCGAATGGATGTAAATCATGCATGAAGCATGATAGTTAAGATTAGTTCCAATGATCAAAATTTTCATAAACGGAAATTAGTATGGGATGGTCATATATTGGAGGCGGATGTTCCTGAAGAGACCATGTAATGACCCGAATTTCAAAATTCGTGGGTTAGTCTAACCCAAGTCATGGGTCTTGCGTTTTGGGCAGAGTGTTGGGCCTTTGAGAGCTCAAGAGACCCTTAATGGACCTCTAGTTTAGTGTTGGGCTTGAGTCTTTGGGTTTGATTATGTGTTGGAGGGATGATGGAAGGGTAGTGAGGTAATTACTTCCTTTTGAAGAGAGTAAGGATGGGGCTTCTTTAATTTTTTGCAGAAAAGTTTTATGGTGAGATCATATTGTTCCCTTGTTTTCTCTCTTCATCCATTATCATCTTTCTCCCAAGAACCAAAGATTAAAGGTCTAATCTTTGTGTTTCGAAGTGTGAATTTCAGAATTTGGGTAGAGGGTTTTGTTATCAGCATCAAAGGATCTACATTTCGAGGTAAGATTCATCAAGGTTGGTGGAGGATGGAAATGGTGGGTTTTGTGGGGGTTATGTTGAAGGGTTCTAAGAGGATATTTAAATCTCGTTTTTTCAACCCTAAGAGTAAGTTTTGTTGAAATCTTTATTTCATACAAGTTGTAACTCATTTAGAACTTCCTTGTGTAGTGAAAGAGGTTGAAAATTCTTCCAAAGAGCTTGGGAAGAATAAAGCTTGAGGAGCTTGGTTGGAGGCTTCTTTTCCAGTAGCGATAGCAAGGTTGGTACACTACTAACTCCCTTGTTTCATGCACATTCTAAGGATGATGCCTTGTGTGTTTGATTTTGATGTGTATGGTTGTTTTTTTGGTGTTAGGTGCTTGAGACCTTCTTTAATGATAAAACTCGAATTTCATGTTAATAACTTGTAAAAAATGGTTGTTTTGGGGTGTTGGGTGCTTGATTTCCGAGCCTAGGAAGTCATTTATGTGCTTCGGTATCGGTACTTAGAGAGGCAGTACCAGTACCCTAGTGTTGTGGATTTAAGAACATTGTTCCATTAAGATAAACTATAGAGGGGGTATCGACATGATGTTCAACCAGTACTTATACGCCTTGTAAAGAGGTATAGGTACGGATCGACTCGTACCAGTACGTTAAGGTTGTATGAAATTTTAGTAAGCTCAATTGGTATCGTTACTGTAACACCACGATCCCACGGATCCAAGATGCTACATTCAAGCTACCTCTAACCCGATCGTTCAAAAATTTATTTAATTTTAAAACCTCAGGTTAGCCACAAATTAAAATAAATTAAGCCATGATAAAATGTCCCATAAATAAGTTCAAATTTCAAAATAAGAAGATCCAAATACAAGTTTAAATCAACGTATTTTAAAAGAAGAAATTAAGAGTTTACAGACCCAAAAGAGTTAAGGTTCTACGAATACATAACCCACTACAAGAATTTAAGTATTGTACTCTATTATTCAAATCGGTGATGGGAATCCTTGATGACGTGCTCCCTCAAGACAAGCTACCTGTCAACCTACGCACGGAAACAACAAATATGCATGCTGAGCTAACAAAGTCAAGTGATACATTTCTACTATACACCATTTCATGCATTTCATAAAATACGAGCAAGCTTAAATTATCATCATAACAATGGTATAAAGTAAGCCAAATCATTACACTTATAACATAACCCCGGATCACAAAGCTTCGGGTCAAACACAAGGTACTTGGGATCACCTAGCATCGAGTAAAAAATTATCATATTCGGGATCACCTAACATTGAATACTCACATTTACAATTATCACGGGGATCACCTAGTATCGGGAAAAAACTCATAAATGTACACCTGGGATCATGATGAATTGGGTACACATTTCGGCCAAGTACTTTAGTACATGTTTATTATAATCCATCCCTACCATTAGGAAACCATTTAGGCACCACTAGGACCCTCAACGAGGCCCAATACAAAAACAAAAAATGTTGGGTAGTAGCTCTAGTGGGTATCGGTACGTCATCTGGATATCGATACACGTGTCTGGGTACCGATACTATATCAACTTACTGGTACCAAAAAGGGCTAACTGAATTATATGAAATAAAATGGTACCGGTACTGGGTCAATCATATCAGTACACGAGGTCATCGTATCGGTACTGCCTTCGAATAATATTGGCACGTAAGCACCAGCTTGCCTAGTTTATGCTTGAAAACCCACCGGTATCGGTATGAGTTCGACTCGTACCGATACTCAAACCTAAGAAAATGGCTTTTCAACCATGTGTTTGCCTCCACACAGCCCTTAGACGCGCATATTCGAACCCTCAACTCACTTGGAAGTTCTATGGTGATTTTGGCCACTCAAGGGCCACCCAAATCAAGCTCATAACATTAAAATAGCATCATTTCAACAATCAAGCCAAAAAAAAACCCATTAGAGCATGCTTTCTCTAACCCTTTCCCCAAATATAATTTCGCCAAGTATCAATAATTTAGGAAAGGTAGAAAATAAGATAGGTTAGAGATGTACTAACCTTAACAACAACACAAAATCCACCACTAGCAAGCATGGACCTCATTTTCTTCCCTTTTTCTTGGTGTTGGAAGCTTCCCCCACCTCCTTAGTTATTCACAAGTGTAAATACAACATAGTTACACCTCTAGATGATTAAAAGGAAATGTAAACAAATTACTAACCTTCAAAACTCATGCTAACAACTCTACAAACCCAACTTTCCTTCAAATTCCAATTCCTCCAACCACCGTTTCTCAACATTTTTACCTCAAAATGTACATCCTTTCAATCTCATTTCAAATCTTACCTTTAGATTTCAGAAAGAAGAACTACAGTAATAAAGCTTCCAACTTTGCTCTCAAATTTCTATAGAGGATGAAAAAAATGAAGAATAGAGAGATGGGGAAGAAGGCCTTAATGGTGATGATATAAGCAAAATGGAAAATATCTCATTGTCTTGCTTATTCCCACCAATGGGGGAGCAAGGGAGGGCATCTCACTTTTTAAAATGGGTGAAATTCCCATCCTAACCTTCACTCATCTTCCTAAACATTTCTCCATCCCACCATGAGGCCCAAGCTCATACCCAAAACTATAGTAGGCCTATTTAGGTTTTCCCACTGCCCAAATTCGAAGGCCCATGACTCAGGTCAACACTAACCCATTAACTTGAGAAAAATCCAAGTCTTTACAACTCTTCACTTCTTAAAGAAAAATTTGTCCTTAAATTTTACCTGATCTGAAGATATGCAGATACAATAGCTCCATGTTGTCTTTAGATTCCCAAGTGGCCTCTTCCACACCATGATTCCTTCATAGCATCTTCACTAATGGTATACTCTTGTTGTGCAACTCCTTAACTCCCACAGTAAGGACTTTAATCGGTTCTTTCTCGTAGGACAAATTAGCACTAACCTTAATTTCCTCAAGAAGAAGTACATGGGAGGGGTTGGAGCGATATCAAAAAATTCGGGTCTTTACAAGTACATCGTGAATACTGGTACTCAAAGGTACTGTACTGGTACGTGAGGGCCAGTACCAGTACCCACTGAGCAATCTATCCAAAAAGTTGAGTTTGCGTTTGAAGGGTTGATAATTAGAAGGATATGGTCCGATGGGCCTCTAATGTAGTAAAATAAATTGTAAAACTAAGAAAACGAATGATGTTGTGTGTCGTATGTAGTCGTGTCTATGTTGTATGTTGTATTGGACACCTTGTTTGGTTGAGTCACCTTGGTTGATGGGATCTGGATACCCAAAAGAGTGTGTTGCAACACCATGAGATGAGATGTCGGATGTACGTTCCCAAGGTTGTGTGACACTGGGCTTCACTCTAGGTTTGTAGGGTTTGATGCATATGTGCTTAGTGAGATTAATGCATCCCTTATTGTTTTTCTATGTGTTTCGACGGCTAGAGGTAGCTCCATTTGTTATTGTATTGTCATGATATCACATTTAGCTACATGCTCATATTTATGATTTGCATGAAACATGGTTGAGTGAAAGTGTATTGTAGCACCCTTAAATCGGGCTTATGATTAATGCTACCATTTCGAAATCCCTAAATAGTGAGACAAGTCACATTTAATAGGATTTAATTAAGGATCAAAATGTAAAAGTAACAAATAGAAGTGTCGAAATTAAAAGAGATCAAAATACAATTGAATTGAGGACTTACTTGAAAGAATGCACAAAATAGTGATCTAATCTCTAGTGACCAAATCGAAACAATTGGAAAATATGATGATTGCATGATAAATTCTTGAATTCTCATTTGCCCTTGGTTAATTATATGATTAAGGATTAAACAAAGGGTAATCTAGACATTTCCTAAATCCACTATCTTAAGCTATTATCATCACCATCTTCTCTAATCTCTTCTTCTTCACTTAGCCGAATGAGAAGGAATTAGAGAGATATAACTAAATTGAGAGAAAACCCATTAGAGACATTTGAAAGCTTGCATGTTGAGTGATTTCAAGTGGAAACCAAAAGCTAGGAAGCTTGGTAAGTTTATCCTTCCATAACTGAATTAGAGTGTTGTTTAAATTCATGAAATCTTGATTGTTTGCATGTTGGAATGCTATTTAAATGTTGCTGGAAATTATAATAGGGTGATCTTTAGATTATAATCATGTTAGATCATGAAATTGACGGTGAAAGTAAAATGGAAACTAGCTTGGCCGAATGGTATACTTGTTTAATTGATGTAATTGATGAATGAATTGAATATGAGATGACGTTAGCTAGTAATCCACTAGATGAAATCATGAAAATTAAGTGATTGTGGCCTTGAATGAGTTAGAATGATATTAGGATTGACGAAAATCGAATTGATAAGGAAATTGGTCACTTAAGTAGCTTAAACTTTATTTAGGGAATGTTTCGAATGAATTATAGACTCTTATGGCTAAATTGAGAAATTGAGAAAGATAAGTATTGAACTGGAAAAATTGATGTTGGAAAAAAATTGTTAGAAATTGAGTTTACTAGTGGATTGAAGAGTTAAACAAGTGAATCTGCCATTAAATTGATGAAATTTGATCTTAGAGTGAAACTGGTCACATAGAAGGCTTAATTGATAAAATTAGGGATTGTTTTGAACAAATTGGTAAATTCAAGATCGAATTGGATAAGTTTAAGGGCTTGTAATGTTATTTAAAAATAGGGGAAACATTTAAATAAATAGTAGATAACTTAAAATGCATGAATTATATCTCAATGAATGGATTAAAGTGACTAAATGGCAAGATAGGTGAATTTGGACTAAACTGTAAAGTCGGCTAAATAGAGGACCTAGATGAACTAATTAGGGACCAGCCTTAACTTAAAAAAATAAGGTAAAAACAGGGTAAACAATGATAAAAATGGATAAAATTAATTGGCAAGGGTCTTAGGTGGATTAGCTCTAAAAGTGGACTGAAATTGTAATCTGGGCAGTTTCAAGGCTGTAATTTGGCTTGACTTCAATTGTAAAAATGTATTAATCTAGAAACGATAAAAATATGAGTCTTATATGGTTAGATAGACAATTGAATCAGCTTTTCAAGGATGTAAATTAGTTGAAAATCCAATATGTAGATTAAAAGATATGAACAGATTACTAAAGGGTGTACAAACTGCAAAGGCATAAACTGTTTTAGATAATGTAGTTCAAATGAGCTTGAATTAATAGTGTATTGATTCTAATGATTTCTCTATGTTGTGTATGAATTTCTAGAGCAAGGATTAGAAGAGATTGCTAAAGGAATTAAGGGTGGATCATCAAGGGATAGACAAAAAGGAATAGCAATACTAGACTAGCTTAGAGTATTGCGAGTGTAACTCCACTTAGGGTTAGGAATTAGGTTCTAACCAATCTCTTTTATTGAATTAATGTCATGTAAAATGACTAACCTATATTTGGTAATCAAGGGAAGAATGAACTAATTACAAACTTTTTTGATGCCATGATGAATTGTTTCGAATATCTTGGTTGTACTAAACTATTTCATGTCTAAATTCATGTTCCCATATGCATTGCTTATGCCAAAGATATGTAATGGCATTCTAGCTTTCTTGGATACAAGGTACGTACAAACATGCATAAATGAGATGTGATTAAATGCTTTTATGTATGCTGATATGTTTGAATGGCCTACTAGATTTAATGTTCTTCTGTAGTGATTGATTATCTATGAATTGAGCTGAGATCAAATGCTTCCATGTATGCTATGTTCGAATGGCTGGTTACCTTGAATACCCTTGTATGGTGCTTATGCATGCTTAATCACTTGAAATGCATTGTTTGATAATAAAAGAAGTAACAAGATCTTGGTTGCTAGTTGGTCTTAGGTAGAACGACATGCCTTAGATTCTAGAGCTCGATTTGTTCTAGTAATTATGTACCTGCTTGTTTGGTGTTGTAGCACCTTCTTATTGGATAACTTGGGTATCATCTTGCTAGGTGCTTAGTGTACTCTCTTTTGTGGTGTAGCAGACACCTTCTTGTTCTGGTACTTAGTGTAGCTTCTTGTTCTGGTACTTTGTGTACCTGCTTGAGACTTGATTACCTAGTCCTACTATCTACCAAGGAATTATTGGATAACTTGGGTATCATCTTGCTAGGTGCTTAGTGTACTCTCTTTTGTGGTGTAGCAGACACCTTCTTGTTCTGGTACTTAGTGTAGCTTCTTGTTCTGGTACTTTGTGTACCTGCTTGAGACTTGATTACCTAGTCCTACTATCTACCAAGGAAAACAAGATTAAATAAACTTGTATGATAGACTTGCAATCTTGAATAATGTATGAATAAACTTGAAAATGATCTTGAAATGAGTTAGATGCTCTCCTTGTTCGAATTACTTACACTTGATTGATTAGCCTATTGTACCTGATATGAAACCTTGTTCTCTTGATTTGTTGTACTTGAATGGGATATGGAAACTAGCTAGGTAAACTTTATTAAAATGAATAATGATATTAAATGCTCATAAGCTTGATAATATGTTAGGTAGTTGTTACCTTACTAAGTACATTATGTACTTATCACTCTCGTCTTTCATTCTTCCCAAGCCACATGTCTAAAGTGATCAAAGCATCCCAATCTGGAGTCGAGCATTACACAAGTGAAGATTGAGAGTATGGCTTGTCTATGTCTTATTGCACTCCTAGTTGGTGGCTTAATCTTGTGTCTAGTTAAACAAGTTTCATGCATTTGGCTTATATTAGATATGTATATGAAATGTATGTAAATCTTGATGGATGGATGGTAATGTTTTAAGTCACTTTGGTATGTAAATAAATAAACATATGGATGTATAAACTTGAATGGCTAGTTAGCCTCTTTTGATATGTATATATGAATGAAGTTCAGTAAAAGCTTGGTTGAAATATGATAGTGAATCATGGATGTTAGTATTGTGTCTAATGATATTCGAATGAGACTTAGTTATCTTGTTTTATAATTAGATTTCTTTGAATAGCCATAGATCAATGTGAGCTTAGTTTGAATAGAAATTAAAATGACAATCTAGATATATGTTGAATAATTCGAATTGAAATAGGTCCTAAAATAGAGATGATGTTCAAATGGTATAAAGTAGTAATGTAAGTGGAAATGGTCATTTGATACTTAATCATAGTGTTCGAATGACTTATTTAAATTATTGTAGTAATTGACCTTAATGTTTGAATGGCTTAGGGAGCTAGGTGAACATCTTGAATTGGTTACAAGGTTAACTAGATCACTTAGTAACTATAAGAATAATTGGTAGACTTTAAAATGAAATTGTTGGTAACTTGATTTACATAAATCTTAATATATGTAGAAAAGGTTCAAATTGGGCCAAATTTTATGTGTCTTTGTTTCGATTCTTGCATCGACACTCCTCGCTCCTAACCCGGGCGAGGGGTGTTACATGTATCCACTGAGCTTCGTTGGCTCAACGTTTGAAAATGTTGTTTCCGTTCGCATGTTAGTAGGTTCACGTGCATTGTTGGAGTACCATTGGAGTAAGACTTCAGCATCAGTTTGTCAGGAGTACAATACTTAGATTTATTTGGGCTATGTATTCGTAGGACCCTATATCTTGTATTGTAACTCATATTTTGAGATTTAAATTGTGAGTCGAATGTTTTATAATTGTATTTTCAAATGGAGCTTCTATGTAACGTTTTAAATACTTATTTAAGTTGAAATATTTGAACTCGATGAATTTTCTAAAAATTGATGTGTTTGGGCTAAACTAGGTTGAAATTTTATGGTAATAGGTTGGGCTTGATGCCCAAATGTGACATCCAGGTTGAAGGTGTTATAGACCAAATGCATAACTAATAATAAAATTCTATAAGAGTTTTAGGCACCTTAAATGAAGATTGAAAAGAGATCTCGATAAGTTATGTCACTACGAGAAAATAATGAAATCGAAATAGAAAGGTTGTCGACAACGGTTTTACAAACAATGTTTCTATAAAAGTAAAGAAATAAAATAAGGATAATGTATATAAATCTATCGATGAGTATGGATATTGAAATTATTGGCCAATGTAGAAAGATGTTTTAAACTTCAAGAAATGAAGTTCTTGGACTAGTAGCCCAAACACATAAAGGTGTAATGCAAGTGGAGTATTAATAAGTAGTCGTGAGATATAAATACGACTTGAATTATGATTTATGATTATTTTTTAATTACTTCATGGTGGATACAATTAATTTGGCAGTTATAAAATACTTTATATGAGCCTAATTATTTTGTGGATCCATATATAGTGAAATTTATCCTCGAAGGATTTAAAATGCTAGAAGAATATGGAAATTTATGAAAAAATTTATTCGGATATATCCCCTTGGATATTTATATGCATCAAAACAATTTGGGCGTAGTTGGTATAATTGCCTTAATGGGTACTTGTTGAGGAAATATTATAAAAATGATATTGTTTTCATAAAAAATTGGATAAAGATCCTTTATGATACATATTGATAATTATTAGAACTCTTGAAGAGATTCAAATTGAAAACTCCTGAAAAGCTTTCAAAAACATTTGATTATTTAACGAAAGTTTTTGAGAAAAAAAATTTTGAGATCAAGTTTTGCATCGACCTGAAGATCGAACACTTCAATATAAATTTTTGTCTATGAATGGACATATGCTGAAAGAATCTTAAAGAAGATTCAATATGAATAAATTGCATATATTAAGTACCCGATGATTGTAAGATACTTTTGTCTTCGAAAGAAACATGAAGAAATCCTTAATACGGAAACATTGTATCTTAGTTGGTCTAGAAGCATCAGATCTTAGTTGGTTCTGAAGCATCATATTTTATTTAGTCCAAAAGCATTATCTAATTGCTAAAAGATCATTAGCTTTAGATCTTCAAACATTACCCGGTGCCTCTTTAAATCATTGTTATGCACGATGTAAGCCGAAAATGTGTTTGACTAAGACTATTAATCAAACATATCAAGAAGATATGTGATTTAGTTACACAAGATAAGATGCAAGTTATCTTGTACGAGGATAATGTATAATGTTCAACACAATCGAAAGATGGATACAACAAAGGTGGCAAAACTAAATTTCTCCAAAGTTTCGTCACCCCCGATCTTCAAAAGAATAGCATTCGATGAATCCTTTCAAACAATAATTTGGAAAATCTATTCACTAAGTAATTTTTTCTCATGAGGTTTTCATCTTAGTAAGATTTTAACGAGACATTTTATCTTTATGGACATTCAAGGAGAGTGTTATAAATATTTATTAATATAAATGTTCATCATGATAATAGCTCTATCTAGAAGTTTGATTTACTTTGTCATTAGGGATTTACACTTTATTAAAATTAGAACTCCGTATTATATTTACCTATTATGACTATAAATAGAAAATTTAGAGAATACATTGTACATAAGTTTATATCGAGAATAATACAAATCTCTCTTATTATTATTATTATTATTATTATTATTATTATTATTATTATTATTATTATTATTATATTACGTTATTTACAACAAATTTTAATCATTTAAAAATCAATATTTCATTTCTAAATTAATAGAATGACTTATAATCAAAATATCCCCAATTCTTCAAAATAAAACCCATCAAATGTCAACGACTTGTTTCAATCATTCACGAGAGGGACGACAAATCCAACGTCAGCCAGCCAATGGTGCACATGGAACGTCTATTATATGGCAGAGAAACCCATGCACTTTTTATAGCTTTCGTCCATTAATAATTATTATTTTGTTTTTCAAAGGCTTAGGTATATTTCAGTGTATAAAGTAAATGTTGGCCACAAATATATGATTGAGAAGTGTATGATATGACTTGGGGTTCATTCAACTTTACTTTTATTTAAAAGTGGGGTTCTCATTCGAATACAACACATCAAGTGTGTGATAAAAGTTTTATAAATGCTAACATGGATGTTTAAACTAGGATAAACAAAAATCGACTCATTTAAAATAGGCTTAGGGATATTTGAAGCTTTTGAACTTTTGAAAAAAAAATAATTTAGTCTCTGAATTTTTTCACCTAATTAAGCCTTCCTACCAAAAAATTTAAGAAAAAACTACATATTTAGTACACCAACTATGTCTGTGTTACTATTTCGGTACCTCAACTATTATTTTGGTAAAATAATACCTAACGTTACGCTTTTGTTCTGGTTTGATACCCAGACCGTTAAAAACTAACGGTGATGATGCCATGGCTTTGTATAATCACAGTTTTAGTCCAAAACACACACACACATATAGTCCAAAATTCATCAATTTAAAATATTATCTTAATTTTGATAGAATTTTATCTCATCCTTTTCTCACCCATCGTATTCTCGTCGATATCTCGATCGTGAGTTTGGATACTCCAATGGACCCCGCATTAACCCCACATTAATCTCCAAATCCTAAAGTTTTGATTGTCCTTAGCGTATTTTTTATACTCCAAAACCCAAAAAAGTGTTCAACTAGATAAGGAGAAAAATGAGGAATTTACAATTTTAATCTAAAAATTAAAATATTATTTAAATTGGTAGAATTTTAGACTAAATAATATTTTCGTTAATTTTAAACGGCGGAGGTACAAAATAGAACAAAAACGTAACGTTAGGTACTATTTTGCTAAAAATAATAATTGTGGTACCAAAACAGTAACACTAGAATAGCTAGGGTAATGTAGTTTTTCTAAATTAAATCAATTAAGTCATTTGACATTCAATTTTTGACGATTTTTTCTTGACATATCATTGTCATGTAACACACTACAATTCTGTCATGTGACATATACAGAATTTTTTAGATAACTATTTTTTTTTTATAATTTTACAAGTTTTTTTAGAAATTTTAAAAAAATCAATAAAATTAAAAATTTTAAACATGTCAAGTGAAAACATTGTAACACGACACGTTACATCTATTGATCCAGAAAAAACTGTTAGATTTAACAATTAACGTTGGTCAAAAGGTGTATTGATGAAATATTATTGGGTGCAAAAAAGTTCAGGGGTTTAATTATTTTTTTCCAAAAGTTTAAGGGTTTATGATACCCTTATATCATTAAAATATAATATTTTTTTATTTGACTTGACTCGAATTGTAATTTTATAAATTCGACTTGTAAAAATTTTAAATAATGTTTTAGTTATAAAATAACACTTGATTAACTCAAATTTTTAATAATTAGTCGATCGATTTTCAAGTTCGAGTCGAGTCTCTCAACTATGTTTGATATATTTATATCACATTATAGAAATATGAAGAAGTATATATGTATACCGTATATGGTTATAGAAAATCGTTTAAATTGAAACCAATTAGTACCTAACATTATTAATATGGATGATGGACGTCTGATTCAAAACAAACTTACAGGCTGCTTCACAAAACAGATCTGAATACATCGACAAACAGCCACAAAAGGGAATCTAACTACTGAAAGACCATCGATAATCACAAATAAGATACAAACAATGTGAGAATCTCTACACGATTACAGATCTACTGCAAAGGTAGGCGAACAACGCGCCATAAGGCAGAGGAAGCGTGCCACAAGAGCATAATTAAAACGTGCCACAAAAATAAAAGAACATATGCAAAATATATGAAAAGAAAAAAAGCTAAACAAAAGCGATTTTTTATTAAAATTTAAAATAAAAATTAAAAAAATAACAAACCAAAACAGAATATAAAAAATAATGGTAAAAATAAACATCGACGATCGACAACCAACATTAAAATTAGTGCCGCCACAAATAAAACCAAAAACAAAAAAATGGCTTGCGTCGCAGAGTATGAGAAAAGAGGAAGACTAGCCCTAATTTTACCAGTTAAATTAAATTTAAATTAATTGTTTTCGCCAAAAATTAAATTTTTAATAGAAACAATTTAGATTAATTGAATAAATAAAACAAGTTATTACACAGTACTTAATTAAACATCTTAATTTAAATTTAATGTTAACATATATACGTATTAGTATAAAAATTAATTTCATTATTTTTAATTACAATTCAAATTAGAAGATAGGCTCAAGCTTGATTTGGAACCATTCCAATAAAATAAATAAATCAAATCAAATCGCGATATGGATAAGTATATTCCAAACACCCAGACCCACCATATTTTAACAAACAATTATTGCAGGGATTTTCGTTTGGTAGTTGCAAAGTTCATAAATACACTTACAAGATTAACACTTGTAATAACAATTACTCCATAAATAATACACATCAAAATAATTTTAAAAAATTAATTATCACAAATTATAATGACTAATAATACTAGCACAAAAATTAACTATTTGGCATACCTCTCTTGCATAATCGGGTTACGAAAGCGACGTATAGCTATTTGGTGGAGAAGGTTCGAGGCCAACTTATTTCGAGACCGGCGAAGTCTCTCGCCTTTGCGGGGCGGGTTACACTTGCCCGGTCTGTTTTGCAATCTATTCCTTACTACACCATGCAAGCAACTTGGCTGCCTAAAAGCATATGTATGGAGTTGGAAAAGTTGATTAGAGGCTTCATTTGGGGGAGCTCGTCGGATCATAGAGGCGTGAATTTGGTTAGGTGGGACGAGGTGCAAGCGCCAATTGAGTGTGGTGGTCTTGGCATTCGTAACTTGGAGTGTGTGAATCAAGCTTTCCTTATGAAATTGGGCTATCAGGTTCTTACCGAGAGTAGCAAACTATGGGTGCGGGTTGTTCGAGCCAAGTATAAGGTGGAAGGGATCCTCCCTAGTAGTATTCGGGTAAGCAACTGCTCCCGATTATGGTCCGGCATGTGTAGTGTCTGGGAATCAGTTGTTTCAGGCATGGGTTGGGTTGTGCGTGATGGTTGTCTTGTGGATTTTTGGTATGACGAGTGGTTGGCTTCGCTCAGTCCTTTAGTTCATTTTTACAAGCAAAACGGAAGACCAACACCTTGCCCAGTAATTTCTTTTGTTACTGATGGTTACTGGGATATTCAGCGGCTTGGAGAGGTGCTTCCGGAGGTATGTATTCAGCAGATTATTGCGGTTTACCTGCCATCGCCACACTTGGGACATGATCGCCTTGGATGGAAGGATGATAAACGAAGTAACTTTACAGTAAAATCTGCTTATAACAGCCTTGCAAGTAATCCGCCTATGGAGGATGCTAATGTGTGGAAAATGATTTGGTGTTTGCCCGTTCCGCAACGTATTCGTGCTTTTGTTTGGCTTGCGTTTAGAGGGAGTTTGCTGACGAATAAGGAACGTACGCGGCGTCATATGACAGATGATCTGGGGTGCTCCTTATGTGGTCATGCGTGTGAAGATGGAATCCATGTTCTCCGTGATTGTGCGATATCGAAGGGGTTATGACGGCAAGTGGTGGACGGTAATGTGTACAACAACTTCTATTCTACTCCCTTGCAAGATTGGCTTCATATGAATCTTGTTGGGAATAGCCCTGTTGCACGGACTATGAACAATTGGAATATCTTTTTTGCCATTCTTTGTTGGAAGATTTGGCAGCGGAGGAATACGAAGATCTTCGATCCTGATGTGGTGGATACCGACGATGTGATTAGGGCATGCTTGTGCTATATGAACGAGGTGGTCGCTGCGAAGGCCACGCCGAGTGCTATGGTTGGGCAGCAAAATGTTGCAAGCAGGAGTGCGGTTTCGGGATGGAAATGTCCTCCGGCTACTTGGGTTAAACTCAACGTTGATGGAGCTGTGAATATGACCACCAAGGCGGCTGCCATTGGAGGTGTATGTAGGACGGATATTGGTAATTGGTTATTTGGCTTTAATAGAAGACTTGGTTGTTGCTCGGTTCTAAACGCTGAACTTTGGGCGGTACTTGAAGGCCTTCGTCACGCATGGCGGTGTGGTTTTCGTCGTGTTGAAGTTGAATCGGATAGTAGGGAGGCGGTGTGCTGTGTAGTAGAGGGCTTACGGGCCCGGACTGCGAACGCCTTGGTATTTGTGATCGAGGAATATTTGAAACGGGACTGGGAGGTGGCTTTGAAATGTGTTGGGCGGGAGTCGAACGCGGTAGCAGACTGGTTCGCAAAAGGGGCGCGCGACAATGAGTTGGGTGAGTGGTTCTTTGATACACCACCGTTGGATGTGCAGTTGCTGCTGGAGAAAGATAAGCACCAGGGCTAGCTGCAGTGGGTTTCGGCTGATCTTTGTGGACTGCATCGGTTAGTTTGATGGCTTGGTTAATTTGCTGCCGTGGGCAGCTGTTTTGAATTATGTCCTTGAATTGTTTTGATGTTGTTTTAGCCCTACGACATGCACTCTTTTTCCTCCATTAGGTTTAGGGAGGTTTTTTAACGAGGTATGTTGTAGGTGCTCCCAATCCTTATTAATCAAAAAAAAAATAACTATTATAAAGTACAATCATACTAATAATTAATAGGGATATCGACCTATTTAATACCCGAATTATTACCGTTTTACTACTTTAGTACCTCACCTAATTTTTTTAACAAAAATATATCTAACGTTGCCTTTGGTTAGCATTTTAGTACCGTTCCGTTTAAACTTAACGGAACCGGTGATGTGGACCATTTCCCCCTTTTTTTTAAGCCACACTTTTTTAGGGATCCAAGTCAACTATTCCACGTAGGCTAACCAAATAAAATAATAATTAAAAGCTTAATATAATGGGTGAAAACCCTAATAGAAATCTACTTTTTTTTCTTAAACTAAATTAAAGTACGGTTGGAGAAAGCAAAATTGAAGACAAAGATGAAGGAGCTAGAGAAACTGGAGACAACAAACTCCATTCCTTTTTGTCATTGTGGTGTTCCAGCTGCGCTGAGAACATCTTGGACAAAACATAATACTAGTAGAAGGTTTTTTGGGTGCCTTAATTTAAAAAACAAGAAATTGTCGTATTTTAAGTGGTTTGATACTGAAATACATGATCGTCCAAGAGCTGTAATTGTTGGTCTATTAAAATCGAAGGAAGCAATAAAGAAAGCAAGGAAAAATAAGCGGATCATTTGGGTTATTTGTCTTGCCTTTTGTGCATATTTAGCGTTTTTTAGAGTTTAGTAAAAGGGATAAAAAATGGTTGGGTTAGTGTTGTTGGTTTAGGGGTAATTATAATTTTTTGGGCTAATGGTTAAAACTTCTAGTTTAAGGGTGATTGTCATATTTTGAGGTAAGGGTGAAAATTTTCGTTTAGGGTTTCTAAAATTATTTGTATGCATAACATTCACAAAAATATAACAATTTGTTAACAATGATCTTATTTGGCAGAAATTGGTAAATTTCATAACTTTCATTAACTTTCAATTTTATAACAATGTTCATACATCAAAAGAAATTGGTATAAGTTGCTAAGCCAGTTTAGTAGCAACTTCTTTCAATTTACATCACATTCACAAGCCAAATCACAAAATGATATTAACTGGCAGAAACTACATTGCCAATGTTAGCCAAACAAAATATCAAGTTAATGTCTAATCCACACTTGTGAATGTCCAAAAAAAACAAAAAAATACAATGAACTCATTAATCATTCCTTCAAAGCTTTGAACTTGAAGCTGTAGTTGGTGTGGGTTGGCTCACTGAACTTTCTCCAATGTTGAACATTCATTTAACTATATTGACTGGTGGTGGTTGTGTTGAAGCTCTTTGATGGTGAGAAATATGTGGATTAGAGAAAATATTTCTTGCATCAACTTCTTTCCTAAATCCCCAAAAGGTCTCTTAATCTGTATAAGAACACACGTATTAGTAGCATAACATGATATTAAAATAACTAAATTGAGATTGTAGAACATGGAGGATGCATTGATACTCATTGGTATTTTAAAAATTCTTTCACCTCTGATGGTTGAATTTGAGGATTAACATAAGTGTTACCTCTTGGTGGTTGAGTTTGAAGATGATTCAGTCGATTATTTTCTCCAATCAAACCTTTACAAGTCCTAACATTATGTCTTGGTTTGCCACACTTGGTACAAGTCATTCTTAGCCCTTTCTTTCAAATCTTTCCAGTGTGATCACATCTTTCATCAGCTTCTTTTTTTCTTTTTATTTTAGGTCTGACAGGGGGTCGTTTTAGGACTGAAGGCAAGAAAGGCATGCAAGTCTTATCTGAAATTCATTGATTTAGACCTTTAATATGTTAAATTATATGGATGTATATTGCTTGCTATGTGGTTGTTTTGTAACACTGATCCACAAATTCATCATGTCTTCGATCAATAAAAAATATTACTAAAACGGTATGGTTGCGAGAAATCCATATGTAAAATAAGCACGAGTCAGCAAGTAAATAAATAATAATAAAATAAAAGTTAAAAAGGTTTATCTAACAATTGACACTTTCTACATGAGCAAGTACTCCTTTTCAAGTCCACTACATGTTGGGTGTGTGGTCCACATGCAATTTGGAACTTCAGACCACCTACATGAGTGGTCCAGCACTTACATCCAACATTTTATGTTTCAAATTAAACACAAGTAATATCACATGCAATTTACTATCAAATAATAAGTAATATTTTTACATATTAAACATTTCAATGGATACATCTAACTTTTGTTGAATCTTTGGACAAAGAATTGTACTTTATTTGTGTAACGCCTCGGGTTTAGGGTCTGAGAGTTCGAACCGGAACTCGGGAAAGGTTTGATATTCGAATTTTAGGGTTTAGGTTGTCTTTAAATAAAAATGATTTTGTAAAAGAGTTTTTAATATGTTAATTGAGTTTTTAGGGGTAAATAAAAGTTAAGTTAAGGTAAGAGGAATTTTTTTATTAAAAAAGAAGTTTTAAAATAAAAGTGGAATAAAATAAATTATTTCAAAAAAAGAAAGAAAGAAAATAAAAACCACTTTCTATCTTCTTCCCTTCTCATTTTCTCATTTCACATTAAAACTCTCAAAGCTATAGCCACCGTCCATTTTTCACCAATCTTCACCATTTTAGAAGTTTCAAAGAGGTAAGCAACTTGATTTTTACTCTTCTCTTTATTTCAAACTTACTTGTAGCATTTTCTTTTCAAAAGCATGAAGATTTCTCAAGTTCCTCTATTTGGGAAAAAATGAGTTTTCAAGAGTTTAAGCGAACGATGATAAAACAGTGTTTTGGGGTGAGTTGTAAACTATATTTTGGGTGTAAAATGATGCTAATATAATGGGTGTAACTTGAAATCTCGAAATTTGGGATAGTGGGTGATTTTTTGGTAATGAATATTTGGGTTTTGGGTTGAAAATGGTGGGGAAGGACTTCTAATGGTTTGATGGCGTGGGTTGATGTTTTTTGGAGTGTTTGAACATGTTTTGGATGTTAGATTGAAGGAGTTATGACTGACTTATGGTTAGAGTAGAAATGAGGATAGTTTTGGCTAGTTTTAGAAACTTGTTATTGTCGGATTTTGATAGGATTGATTTCAGTGGGCTCGGTTGTTGAAAAGTATATTAATTCCTTGTTTTGGTTTGGGTAGAAGCAACGGATAACGATTTGGGTTCTTCGGACGCTACACCGGGAGTTGCGGAAGCTTGATGGAGGACCATTAGCTTGTTTTGGTATTGAGCTGGTGAGTGGAAATTGTTTTGAAGCTTTGAAATGTTTCAAAGAGGTTTTATTGGGGTTTGGGTGGAGCCTTAGGGGTGAACCTAAACCCAAGTGTAAGTTTATTTGATTCTTGTCTTGTTTCGTTAAGTGTCGGTGTATATGATTATTGTTGCGTGTAAAAGAGTGTATCGTAATGTAGTGCAAGTGTACACGACGCAAGTAGTAAAGTGATACGTAAGTATCGGATATCGTCTCCACAAGGACTGGGCTAATAGCTTTAACCTTGGATTTCTGCACAAGAGGGAAAAGAAAGAGTTTAAATTGTTTGTCACGAAATAATAAAGAAGACTGAAAATAAAAGATGAAAATATTCAGAGTAAAGAGTAGGCCGGTATTGATCTGCTCCGTAGTGCAGGTGTTTGCACTGTCTAAGACTTCTCTATTCTGTCATAGCGCCTGTCACGACAGCACCTGCTGCGGCAGCAGTCTGTTGTTGTTGCGGTAGTGAATACGCAACTCAGAACTTCAAGCTTGGCAAGAATCCCTGCTATGCCTTGGCCTATCTCTAGGTCCAAGTATGTTGATGAACACGTCTTTGATGATACCTCCCGGCGTGAATCGAAGGATGAACACCGATGTTGTTGAATTCTTCCTTAGCCACTTAACCTCGTCTTATCCCTAGGTCCGAGATAGTTCAACCATAAACTGGAGAACATGTACTTATTCCTTTCGTATACTTAACTCTCCCGATATTAAGTAAATGTGTAATCTCACAATGCTCTCCCGATACTCTTGCAAGATGTTGAAAACCAGAATAAGCAAACTTGAAGTCTATTTTATTGAACAGAAAAAATCCTAAAATAATACAATCCTTGCAACTACTTTACAGAATCAACCCTTAGCCCTAGAGGAAATTTAGAACATGATGAGAAGGGGGAAAATGACTAGGGTTTAGAGGAAGACGGCTAGAGAGTAAGATATCCTTCCCTTAGGTTGAATTACATGCCTTTATATAGGCCTTGGGTTCAAGTTTTCTAATATGGCAAGAATACAAGTTTAAATTAAAGTACAACTTTATTAAAGACTAAATCTTCAAAGTAGATGTCTTTAATTAGTCCTCTCTTCTTGCTTGGAGTTCATTCCTTGAACTTTGGGCTTGGCCTTCATTATGATCTAGGGCTCAGAAAAATATAAGAGTGCTCCACGACAGACCAGCTTAATTTCCTCTTTCTGTCGAGCTCCACTTCACTTCTTCCCTTCATTATTGATGTCGTCATTGGCTTCCACGGCAACGGCCGTGGCAGCTTCGTCCTTCTCGTCTGCAGTCCTTTGTTCTAGTTCTGCTTCTCCACTGCCCTGAGTCTGTTACAGCAGCTACCTGCAAAAGTAACCAATTCCAGTAGAAACTGTGCCATTTAATATAATTGTGATGTATGAATGAAATCTATCCTAACATGCAATGAATTATGCTTGAATGCAACAGAAATATGGGTTAACTAGGGGTAAAATATAGAACTTTTACACACCCAAACTCAAGTTTTTGCTTTCCCTCAAGCAATTAAGACCTAAATTTTTTTTGTTTGGCTTAAAACAATGAACTTTTTCTTACCTACCATTCAATCATTATTGTGAGCAACACCATGTTGGATAATTCAGGATTCATCCGGAACCTTGCTATAATTCTCGTGTAGTGTGTGCATGTTTTGTGAACAATTATATGCCTAGACTCCCTTAGTTTACTAGAATAGCTAAGCTTCTGACTTGAATTTTTATGCCAACTTTCATCTTTTTGGAGGATATTATTAGGCTCCTTTAGTTTTTACTTAGACTCGATTCTCTTTTCTTAGTTTAAGTTTGACTAGAGCCGATTTCAAGCACCTCTAGCTAACTTCCTGGAGCCGGTTTTGGGCACCTCTAGGTGTATTGAGTCTATTTTTTTTCTTAACTTCTTTTCCTAGAGCCAGTGTTAGGCACCTCTAGGGGCGATTCAAGTGTTAAGCTTTTCCTATTCTAGTTTACTTACCAGAGTTCTAGACAGTATAAAAGTCACAAAGTGTTTTTAAGAATCACAACTATAGTAAGGCTCTAAATTGTTCCTAAAACTATCCTAAAGACACTACCACGACAGAAGCTGTTACGACAGGTAAGTTCAGTTCAAAGACTTAAGCCAAATTTTCATTTTTAGTACAAATAAACTAACACTTAGATACAAATCTAAACATAAAGACATTTCATTAATGGAGGGATGCCACCCCCAAACTCAAGGGTTGCATTGCCCTCAATGCATGATGACAAAATGATAAAAAGAAAATAAAAACAACATCACAATTATAACAAAATAGCAGACAACAAATATAAGAAAAGTAACTTAAATTTTAAGCGTTGTCGTCGCTGCTGCTGGTGCTGATCCGAATCTGCCAGCGGGCAGTGACTTCCCTTGTTGGTGCCGGTAGATGGCTGGGAGAGGCAGATGTGATCTTTTTCTTTGCTTCCCTCGGAGGCTGGATGCGGGTCGGTGAGAGTAGTTTCTCCAGCATCTGAACCTCTTTGGAAGAGCTGCTGTTGCTGCTGTCAGATTTCCCTTGGTCAGATGGTCCGACTCCAGTGTTGGGTTTCTGCCGTTTCATTTGGGTGAATTCTTTGGACAGGTTCCTCTTGACAAAGGGCTCTTCATCAGATTCCCCCCAAATTGAGGAAGAGAAGGAACCAGCTATGTATCTGTCGAGGTCGGACATGGGCTCTTTTTTCTTCTCTCCCCTAGCAGATGTTGTGGCAGTGTGGCTGCCGCCTGCAACTATCGTGGCCGAGGTTAGGGTGGATGCGGCAGACGGTGTTCTCGATGTGGTAGCAGGGGTAGGGGTATGGGCAGGGGTGGGGGCAGCAAAATAGTGATCGGGGAAAGCAAGAAATAATACATCTGGAAAATTTAAATTGCTTTTAATGAAATGCATCGTTGTTGTTGTGAAGTCCCGAATGAAGCTCATCAGACCTAGTTGTCGTTCCTCCATTTTCTGCAGTGTGGCAAGGATTTGGGTAGAGGAGTCAGCTGGGGGAGCTGCTATTGTGGGCTGCCTTGGTTTTGTGACGACATGCTCTGTTTGGGTGGGCTCTGTCGGCTCACCTGTCGCGGCAGACAGGTTGAAGCTGGATATTGGCATTGCAGCTTTCAGCTCCATCAAGCTAAGGATGTTCCTCTCCGTCCATCCATTTCCTCGGATTCTCAAATCCTCAACAACTTCAGGGACGTTGTGGCCACGTCAGAGGGCTGTTATGAGGTAGGGGAAAACAAGTGGTCCCGATGGCCGAAATGCACAATCTAAAATCCCCTCCCGAGCATATCTACCAACATTAATAGGCCTCTCGTTTAGAATTGAATGGATGAGAGCTAACCTTGGTTGATCTATCGTGTTGTTATCTGAGGAGGGCATAATCCTCTTTTTGACGAATGCGTTCGACAACTTGGCTTCGGGGGTGAGTTGAACTCGTTTCACCGTCCTTGGGTCTTTGGGATCAATATTCCATTCAGTGCCTTCCTTGGTGAGTTCCGCCATGACATCATCATAATCTGCTGTCTCCAGACTCTCCACAAATCTCTGGTGCCCGTCTTCCCTTCTGCCGACGTAGAATCCATAAAGGGTGTTGATGTACTCTGGCTCAAAGGGTACTTCCTTCCCACGAACTGTCACTGCTGCCGCCTCCCTGCTGTAGATGGCAGCATAAAATTCTCTGACTAAAGTGACGTTCATCTCTTCAGGCTACTCGGCAAACATTTGCCAATGTAGAGTTCTGATCTTTCGGGCTATGAATGGTTTGAACCCGAAATTCTCCGTTCTTTTGCTGTAGATGAAGCATTTTTCTTCCAACATATCTCTCTACCTTGGAAGGAGCTGGGCGTGGCTGCTGCTGGGGCAGAGCCTAAGGCAGCACTATATCGGGTGTTTCTGGTACTCATGGTTGCAAGGGACTGTAGAAAAAAAAGAAAGCAAATGAAATTCTAGGGAGGAAACAAGTAGAGAGAGTAAAAGTGAAGTGAAAAATGAATAGTAAAACAAGGTTTATATAGATGAGGAGTTTGCTGCCCGTTGGAACTGTAACGACAGGCGCGAATAACGAGGCCAACTATTATGCGGTTTCTGACGTGTCTGTCATGCATTTCTGTGTCTGCTGCGCGTCTATTACGCGTTTGCGTGTCTGTCACGACAACGTGTTGAGAGGCTGGATTTTCCGCGTCTGTCGCGACAGCTCTAACGGCTGGCTCCTATTTTGGGATTTTTTGGGCTGATGGTGAGGTGGTGGGCTGAGCTCACTTCTTCTCTACTCATTGTCTCCTTTATTTCTTAAAAATAATAAAAATGAACACTTAGTTCCTACAAAATAAAATAATTCTAATTACCTAATAAATAAATAAATAATAAATAATAAAAATAAAATTAGGTTAAATTAGGGATGCCATGAGGGGCATCTCCTAAAGTAACCACTTCATGCATTCTTGGGGCTTCAGTCACTGGATAATGCTTTAATCTCTGTCCGTTGACTTTAAATTGGTGCCCGTCTTTTAAGGATTTGATCGTGATGGCACCATGAGGAAAAACTTGCACCACTTGAAACGGGCCGAACCATCTAGATTTCAACTTTCCTGGGAAGAGTTTCAACCTAGAGTTGAATAACAACACAAGCTGCCCTGGGTAGAACTGTCGTGGCAGCAGCTTCTTGTCATGCCACTTCTTCGTCTTGTCCTTTTAAATCCTTGCGTTGTCATAAGCCATTTCTCGAATTTTATCGATCTCATTCAAGTCAAGTAGCCTTTTCTGTCCTGCCTTTTCCAAGTCCATATTCACTGCCTTGATGGCCCAGTATGCTCTGTGCTCAATCTCAACAGGTAAATGGCATGTTTTTCCATAGATCATCCGATAGGGTGACATTCCCAATGAAGTTTTAAACGTTGTTCTGTAGGCCCATAGTGCATTATTGAGGTATAGAGACTAGTCCTTTCAAGTTGGTTTAACCATCTTTTCAAGAATGTTCTTTACTTCTCTGTTAGATATTTCAGCATATCCATTGGTTTGAGGGTGGTAAGCTGTTGCGATCCGATGTTTGACACCATACTTTTTTAAAGCAGCAAATATTACCCTATTGTCAAAATGCCTCCCTTCATCACTGATTATCGCCTTAGGGATGCCAAATCTAGAAAAAAATGTTCTTGTGCAAAAACCTCTGAACAGTCTTGGCATCGTTTTTCTGTGTGGCGATCGCTTCTACCCATTTAGACACATAGTCCACTGGCAGGAGGATATATAAATTCCTACATGATGCTAGGAATGGTCCCATAAAATCAATCCCCCAAACGTCGAAGATTTCGACTTCAAGAATGTTTTGCAGCGGCATCTCATGTCTTCTTGAGATATTTCTTGTCCCTTGACATTTATCACAACTTTTGTAAAATGCCTGGGCATCCTTGAACAGTGAAGGCCAATAAAAACCAGGCTGCAAAACCTTGGCAGCAGTTTTGTTACCACCTAAGTGTCCTTCATATTGTGAAGCATGGCTGTGATGAAGCATATCTTTCTATTCATCCTGTGGTACACATCTCCTGATGATATGATTTGGACACATTTTGAAGAGAAGATGTTCGTCCCAATAATAATGTTTAACATCATTTTGGAACCTCTTCCCAACTTGATAGTTAAGATCGGGAGGAAATATTCCGCTAACTAAATAATTAACGAAATCAGCATATCAGGGGAGTTTAGAAAACTTACCTTCCGCCATGGCTGTCGCGGCGGTGCTTATGGCAGCAAACAACTTCTCGTCAGGGAAGGTCTCCAGTATGTGTCTCTCGTCTGTTGGGAGACTCTTTCCCTTCTCTAGTCTAGACAAGTGATCTGCAACTTGGTTCTCTGTCCCCTTTTTATTCTTGATTTCTATGTCGAACTCTTGCAACAACAGAATCCAACAAATCAGTCTGGGATTTGCGTCTTTCTTAGCAAATATATATTTTAGTGTAGAGTGGTCTGTGTTGACCACCACTTTCGTCCCAAGTATGTAAGATCAGAACTTGTCAATTGAAAACACCACAACCAACAATTCCTTCTCTGTTGTGGTGTAATTCACTTGGGCATCGTTGAGTGTTTTGCTAGCGTAGTAAATTACATGGAATAACTTGTCCTTCCTCTGCCCAAGTGCTGCCCCTATAGCATAATCACTGGCATCACACATAATCTCGAATGGCAACTTCCAGTCTGGTGGCTGTACGATCGGGGCTGTTACTAGCTTCTCTTTTAAAATTCTGAATGCCTAAGTACATTCAATGTTGAAGTCGAAGGGACGATTCTGCTCTAGTAAGAGGCATAATGATTTGGTGATCTTCGCAAAATTGGGTATAAACCTTCGATAGAAACTAGCATGCCCTAAAAAATTTCGAATTCCCTTGACTATGGTGGGTGGTGGCAGCTTTTCAATTACCTCAATTTTTGCCTTGTCGACCTCTATGCCGCGACAGCTTACTTTGTGGCCTAGGACTATCCCTTCATCCACCATGAAGTGACATTTCTCCTAGTTTAATACCAAGTTCGCTTTCTCGCATCTCTCGTGCACTTTCTACAGGTTGCCTAAGCAGCTTTCAAAATTGTCTCCAAAGACTGAGAAGTCGTCCATGAATATCTCAAGGAAATCCTCCACCATTTCGGAGAATATAGCCATCATACACCTCTGAAAAGTTGTTGGTGCATTGCAAAGTCCAAATGGCATCCTCCGAAAAGCGTAAGTACCGTATGGGCAAGTGAAGGTCATTTTCTCTTGATCCTCCGGTGCGATGGCTATTTGGTTGTAACCTGAGTAACCATCAAGGAAACAGTAATAAGGCTTTCCCGCTAATCTATCAAGCATTTGATCAATAAAAGGCAAAGGAAAGTGGTCCTTCCGGGTAGCTTTGTTAAGCTTCCGGTAGTCCATAAAAACCCTCCAACCAGTCACAGTCCTGGTTGGGATTAACTCGTTTTCTTCGTTAGTCACCACGATTATTCCTTCTTTCTTAGGAACACACTGCATCGGGCTCACCCACTTACTATCCGAGATGGCATAAATTATCCCAGCATCTAGCCATTTGATAATTTCTTTTCGGGCCACTTCTTGCATAGCATCATTTAAACGTCTCTGGGCATCAATGGTCGGCTTGTGATCATCCTCTAAGAGGATTTTATGCATACATAGTGCCGGACTGATGCCTTGGATGTCAGCTATCGTCCATCCAATGGCCCTTTTGTGCTGCTGCAACATCTCTATCAGCTACCGTTCCTGTTCCTGCATCAACTTGGAAGAGATGATTACGGGCAACGTATCATTTAATCCAAGAAAAACATATTTAAGCTACCCTGACAGGGGCTTAAGATCTAGAACAAGTGGCTCTACAGTTGATGGCTTTTGGATTATATGTTCATTCGAGGTATAGTTTAAGGCCCCAGATAACTTACCTGGACGATTTCCTATCTAGTTTACCTCCTCATGATATTCAGTATCAGATATGTCAGAGTCTGAGGAGCTGCTGCCGTGACAATCTTCTAAATGGCTGCTGGGGCAGTGGCCAAATTTGATATCATGGCAGTCCGACCTGATGCATGGTTGGTCAAGGTTAACTTTAGTGATAGCCTTGCATTCTTCTTCTGCATCAACGTGCTTTATTGCTTGGAGAACATTCAGCTTGATCTCTTGATCATTCACTCTCATAGTGAGTTCTCCCTTTTTTACATCAATCAGTGATCTTCATGTGGCTAAGAAGGGTCGCCCCAGGATGATTGGTGTATTCTCATCTGCTTCATAATCTAAAACAAGAAAGTCAGCAGGAAAAATAAATTTATCCACTCTTACCAGAATATCTTCAATTTTCACTTCTAGTTGCACGTAAGAGCGGTCTGCCAGCTGCAACATAACTGTTGTGGGTCGTGCTTATCCAATGCTTAATTTCTGAAATACAGATTTTGGCATTAAATTAATACTAGCACCTAGATCACAAAGTGCCTTACCCACAAATTTATCTCTGATTATGCACGATATTATGAAGCTCCCAAGATCCTTCTTTTTCTAGGGTGGATGCTTGTGCAGAATCGTCATGCATCCTTCTGTCAGCTTAACCGTCTCAAATTCCCCAAGTCTGGATTTCTTTGACATAGCATCCTTGAGAAATTTGGCATAACCAAACATCTCCTTGATAGCATCTAACAGCGGAATATTGATGTGGACCTGCTTAAAAATGTCATAGATCTTCTTAAGCTGGGATTCTTGTTTCAACTTCTGTAACCGCTGATGGAAAGGAGGTGGAGGATGATAGTCTTTAATGCATCCTTCTCACTGCATTCGGATCTGAGGAGGCTTAGGTTCTTCATCCTTCTCCTCTGTCCCTTCTGCTGTCGTGGCAGGTATATCGACAACAGACTGTTTGTCGTCTGCCGGAGCAGCGTTCTCGGCAGTCGATTCTAGGGCTGGTTCCTTAGCTGGTTCAGCTTCCTCCTCTGGCCCTGGTAATTTCTTCCCACTCCTAGTTGTGATAGCTTTGCACTGCTCATGTGTGAGTTGTCTAGCGTTCTTAGTATCGCTAGGGAATCCTTCATTCTGCTTTGGTTTAATATGCTGGGAAACCTGACCCATCTTTGTCTCTAGTGATTTTAGAGTAGCTTCATGGTTAGTCATCTGCATCTCTATTTTTTATCCATGAATGACTCAGTCTTTTTGACGAAGTGATTCATGTTCTCAATGTAAGTTCATGTTTGAGACATAAATGTAGCCAAGGTCTGCTCCAATATACTAGTCGTGACTGCTGGTGGCTATTGCGACTGCTGTTGCGGTTGCTGTCGAGTCAGAAGTCTAGGTGCCCTCTGATTTTTAGTGTTATGTACTTGAGGATTCAGGGAATTGTTCGGGTTGCTCCAAGAAAATTTGGAATCTTTTCTCCAGTTGGGATTGTAGTTGTTGGAATTGTAGTTCTGCTTGTTATAGTTCCCAACGTACATCCCTTCCTATAGTTGTAGTGGGCAATCCTCCGAACTATGACTCCCACTGCAAGTTCCACATACCTCTTCTGCAACATAGACAAATTGAGAATCCTTCTTCAGCAAGTTTTCTACTGCCTTTGTGAGATATGCGACTTTTGTCTTTAAGGAATTATCTGCTTCATAATCCTTCATAGCTAGTACTCGTTTACCTCTCCTTGATGTGGGAAACTGTTCTTGATTCTTAGCCAAATTCTTTAACACTACCACGGCGTCCTTTGTATCTTTATCTAACAACAACCCATTGGCTGCTGAATCGATTCTCATACGAGCCTGTAGGTTGGCAACATTGTAAAATTTGATTACCTGATTCCAAACAGGGAATCCATGCATCAGACAATTCCTCAAAAGAGTGGTAAACTTGTCCTATGCCTCGTGCATTGGCTCGTCGTCTTCCTGTTAAAAAGTAGCAATTTCGTTATGTAATCGCTCAGATAAATGGGAAGGGTTAAAACGAGACAAAAATTCACGAGTTAAATCTGCCCAAGTTTGTATTGAACCCGTCGTTAGTTTGTTCCACCAAGTTTTAGCTCTGTCCCTCAGGGAATGAGGAAATAACCGAAGCCTTAGTATCTCCGGATTTACTCCTGGTAGTCTAAACGAACCACATATTTCCTGGAACGTTTTTAGATGTTCCCTCGCATCCTCTGTAGCAGCACCACTAAATTGGCCAGCGGAATTAATCATGCTGAACATGGCAGGTTTCAGCTCGAAATTCTCAGCTTCCACATCTGGCAGGGTGGTCTCTAGTTCCACATGATCATTGATCATGTAGTCTCGGCATGACCGGCGTGCGGCCGGATCAGGAGGATCGACAGGCTGTCCGTTTCCTCCATCTCCGACAGGATCTTTAGGACCTTGGGGATTCCTTCGGTTGTTCCTCCTGTCTTCGTGTCTTCCGTTCACCATTGCTTCTAACTGTTCCTCCAAGTACTCGTTTCGTTCTACTAGGAGGCGGACTCATTTCCTGAGGTTGCAAGTGCGTTCGATTTCAAGATCTAACTTGTGCTTAAGTTCTTTCCTTCGTTGAGATCTGCGCATAAGAAAACAAAAGACATTGTGAAAAGCACAGGGTGAACAATCCAAGTAAAAATAGAAAAATTAAAAAAGTGTAGTAAAGTATGGTAAAGATATGTTGCCAGTCCCCGGTAACGGCGCCAAAAACTTGTTGCGTGTAAAAGAGTCTATCGCAATGTAGTGAAAGTTTACACGACGCAAGTAGTAAAGTGATACATAAGTATCGGATATCGTCTCCACAGGGACTGAGCTAATAACTTTAACCTTGGATTTCTGCACAAGAGGGAAAATAAAGAGTTTAAATTGTTTGTCACGAAATAATAAAGAAGACTGAAAATATTCAGAGTAAAGAGTAGGCTGGTATTGATCTGCTCTATAGTGCAGGTGTTTGCATTGTCTAAGACTTTTCTGTTTTGTCGTAGCGCCTATCGCGGCAGCACCTGCTGCAGCATCGGTCTATTGTTGTTGCGGCAACGAACACACAACTCAGTACTTCAAGCTTGGCAAGAATCCATGCTATGCCTTGGCCTATCCCTAGGTCTAAGTCTGTCGATGAACACGTCTTTGATGATACCTCCCAGCGTGAATCGATAGATGAACACCGGTGTTGTTGAATTCTTCCTTAGCCACTTAACCTCGTCCTATCCCTAGGTCCGAGATAGTTCAACCATAAACTGGAGAACATGTACTTATTCCTTTTGTATACTTAACTCTCCCGATATTAAGTAAATGTGTAATCTCACAATGCTCTCCCGATACTCTTGCAAGATGTTGAAAACCAGAATAAGCAAACTTGAAGTCTATTTTATTAAACAAAAAAAATCCTAAAACAATGCAATCTGTGCAACTACTTTACAGATTCAACCCTTAGCCATAGGGGAAATTTAGAACATGATGAGAAGGGGGAAAACAACTAGGGTTTAGGGGAAGACGGCTAGAGAGTAAGATATCCTCTCCTTAGGTCGAATTACATGCCTTTATATAGGCCTTGGGTTCAAGTTTTCTAATATGGCAAGAATACAAGTTTAAATTAAAGTACAACTTTATTAAAGACTAAATCTTCAAAGTAGATGTCTTTAATTAGTCATCTCTTCTTGCTTAGAGTTCCTTCCTTGAACTTTGGGCTTGGCCTTCATTCTGATCTAGGGCTTAGAAAAATATAAGAGTGCTCTACGACAGACCGGCTTAATTTCCTCTTTCTATCGAGCTCCACTTCACTTCTTCCCTTTATTATTGTTGTCGTCATTGGCTACCACGGCAGTGGCCGTGGCAGCTTCGTCCTTCTCGTCTGCAGTTCTTTGTTCCAGTTTTGCTTCTCCACTGCCCTGAGTCTGCTACAGCAGCTATCTGCAAAAGTAACCAATTTCAGTAGAAACTGTGACATTTAATATAATTGTGATGTATGAATAAAATCTATCCTAATATGCAATGAATTATGCTTGAATGCAGCAGAAATATGGGTTAAATAGGGGTAAAATATAGAACTTTTACACACTCAACAATTATACATGTTGTTGGTTGAAATCCAATTGCTTTTACTTCCTTCTAATGTTGTGTTGTTTTTGTTGTCAAAGCCTCACGCGATGGTTAGTGGAAAGTGTGTTGTTGAATACGGTGAAGTGTTGTCCTACCAGAAGTGACTAGTAAATGAGTACAGTGATGTGTAGTCCCACCGGAAATATGCTAGTTGTTGTGAACGTTGATGTGTAGTCTCACCGGGGATGGTTATGCATTGTATACCATGGTTTGTCATATGCTTTCGGTTTATCGTATTTCCTTTTTAATGGTGTCTTCTTTAAAACTACACTTATGTTTTGAACTGCATTGTTGTTGTTGTGATTTTGAGCTCCGCTCACTAAGCTTTTAAGCTTACACTCTCCTTTCCAACAATACATATCATTAGTGGCTTCGAGAAGCAAGCGGCTCAAAAGAGAAACCTTGGAGTTCATTTGCTAGCTCAAGTATGATTTTCATGGTTGTAATAATACATAGGCAATGTGAATGCTAGACTTTTGTGTTGTGGAGTCGGTGTCCAAACTCCTATGTTTTTGTTTTGTTATTCTTGTTAACATGTTTCGAATGTTGAAGTATGCTTTAGTTTGGCTTTTGATCTCTTTGTGGATGTTAAGCATGTTTGGTTATCTATGTTGAATCTTGTTTGTTGATTTTAGCCTCGTTGGATGTTTGAGTTGCTTTAGATGAGTTCTTGGTTGCCTTGAGTTGCATGTATGTTTAGAAGTTGGTCAAATTCTTGCTTAGGATGTTTAAGTTAGCTCCTTTGTGGTTAAAACTAAAATTTATGGTCTTTCCGTGCAGGGTGTATTGATACACTCAAAGGGCGGTATCGATACGGTCCTCTATTTTAAGCCTATCGTACCGATATGCGAGGGCGTATCGATACCCTCTTTTCCCTCTAAAAATCTGAGAAATTGATGAGAAATTTGAGGTATCGGTGTGGGCCTTAGGCGTATCGATAGGGTCCTAGAGTTGACTTTGAGAAACATGGCCGTTAGGGGAGTATCGATACCAGCCTTGTAAGGTATCGATACGGCCTCTTGAAGTTGATTTTGAGGGATTTTGACTGTTAAAGGCGTATCGATACGGGTCTTTGACGTATCGATACAGCCTGAAGTAAAATGACAAAAAGTTGCCTTTAATTGTCTGATTTGCTTGGTTCGTATCTATGTTTGATTTTCGATGTCTACTTTCTCACATAGGTTCGAATAAAAAATTTAGAGGTAGGTGTGAATGTTACTAGTTCTTTCGGTAAGACCTTAGTAGTTAGGAAAATTTATAGGATGTGTCCTTTTATTATTAAGGGTCATGTGTTTCCAATCGATATGATGGGATTGTTGTTAAATAGTTTAGATATGATTTTGGGCATGGATTGGCTCGTAGAGCATAGAGCTAGGGTAGACTTTGAAACCAAGAGAGTTTCCTTGAGACTTGCGGATGATTTTGAGGTTGTAGTAGTTGGCGAGAACGTTAATTTCTTGTCCAATGTTGTTTCTGCTTTAGAAGCTCAGAGATTGATGGATTTGGGTTGTCAAGCGTTTTTGGCCTACGTGATGAATCTAAAAATGAGTGAAGTTAGACCGCAAGACATCAGAACGATTTGTGATTTTCCGAGTGTCTTTCCAGAGGAGTTGCCAGGTTTACCTCCAGATAGGGATGTTGAGTTTGCTATTAAGACGTATTCAGATTCTGCACTTGTGTCTATTGCTCCGTATAGAATAGAACCTAAGGAGTTGAAAAAGTTGAAGACACAACTTCAGGAACTGTCAAATAGAGGTTTCATCAGGCCTAGTATTTCCCCGTGAGGTGCTCCGGTCTTGTTTGTGAAGAAAAATGATGGCAGTATGAGGATATGTATAGATTATATACAGTTGAACAAGGTAACAGTAAAGAACAAGTATCATTTGCCGCGGATCGACGATTTGCTTGATCAGTTGAGAGGTGCTATAATATTTTTGAAGATTGATTTGAGATCTGGTTATTATCAGTTAAAGGTGAAGAATGTGGACATACCGAAGACAGCTTTTTGTACATGTTATGGGCACTACGAGTTCTTGGTAATGCCTTTCAGTTTGACCAATGCCCCAGCTGCATTTATGGACATGATGAGCCGAGTGTTTCACGAGTTTTTAGATAGGTTTGTAGTAGTGTTCATAGATGACATTTTAGTGTACACTAGAACCGAGGAAGAACATGATGAGCATTTGCGATTGGTGCTACAGACTTTGCTTGAAAATCAGTTGTATGCCAAGTTGAGTAAGTGTGAGTTTTAGATTAGAGAGGTAGTCTTTTTAGGTCATATGATCTCAGCCGATGAGATTCGTGTGGATCCCAAGAAGATAGAAGCGATAGTAAATCGGAAACAACCGAAGTCAGTGACCGAAATCCATAGTTTCCTAGGCTCGGCGGGGTATTATCGAAGATTTGTTGACAGATTATCGAAGATTGTGGCACCTTTGACTAAATTGCTTCAGAAAAATGTTCCGTATGAGTGGACAGATGTAAGGCAGTAAGCGTTCGAAAAGTTGAAGAAAGCATTGACAGAAGCTCCTATTTTGATTCAGCCTGAACCAATGAAAAAGTCAGTAATCTACATTGATGCGTCGTATGTAGGGTTAGGTTGTATGCTTATGCATGAAGGAAAAGTGGTAGCTTACGCTTCGAGACAGTTGAAGGTCAACGAGAAGAACTACCTCACTCGTGACATAGAGTTAGCTGCTCTAGTGTTTGCATTGAAGATTTGGAGACACCACCTTTAGGGTGAGAAATGCACAGTCTACACCGACCACAAGAGTTTGAAATATTTGATGACTCAGAGAGAGTTGAACCTTAGGCAACGTAGGTGGTTAAAGCTTCTTAAGGACTATGACCTCACGATAGAGTACCACTCGGGTAAAGAAAACGTAGTGGCTGATGCTTTGAGTAAAAAAGTGGCAGTTGAGTTGCGAGCTATGTTTACGAGATTGAGTGTGTCACGCGATGGCGGTTTGATAGCCGAACTACAAGTTAAACCTTTGTTGGTTTAGTTGATTCGAGAGAAACAGTTGCAAGATGAATCTTTGGCACCTCACGTGCAAGATATAGCCGAGGGTAGACCCACAGATTTCTGCTTTGGTGAGAATGGGATCATATGTTTCAAGGATAGAGTAGTTGTCCCAGAAGATGTCGAGTTGAGGCGTACTATTCTGAATGAAGCTCACAATAGTCTTTTTGCTATGCATCCAGGTAGCACGAAGATGTATCGTGGGTTGAAAGATGAGTACTACAGGATTGGGTTAAAGAAAGACGTGGCCAAATTTGTGAGTAAGTGTATGGTTTGTCAGCGAGTTAAGGCTGAGCACCAGTATCCTTCAGGTTTGCTACAGCCGTTGAAGATTCCAAAATGGAAGTGAGAACGTATTACTATAGATTTTGTGTCAGGTTTACCGTTGACTCCTTCGAAGAAGAATTCGGTATGGGTGATAGTTGACAGATTCACTAAGTGTGCCCATTTCATACCTGTTTATACTACCTACACCTTAGACAAGTTGGTCGATCTGTAAATCGGTGAGATAGTGAGATTGCATGGTGTATCGAAATTGATTGTGTCAGACCGATATTCGAGGTTTACAGCTAGATTTTAGGAGTGTTTGCATCGAGCTTTGGGAACTCGGTTGAACTTCAGTACTTTGTATCACCCATAGTTAGATGGAGAGTCACAGAGAGTTATCTAGGTGTTAGAGGATATGTTGAGGTGTTGTATCATCGACTTTTAGGGCTCGTGGGAAAAACACCTACCGTTAGTATAGTTTGCGTACAATAACAGTTATCCGACTAGTATTCAGATGGCACCGTATGAAGCTTTGTACGGTAGGAAATGTAGAACACCTATTTGTTAGGCCGAGGCCAGATAGAAGCTTGTGCCTATGCCGGACTTGCTTAAAGGCACTACCGAGAAGGTAAAACTGATTTGTGATCGCTTGAAGGCAGCTTCAGACAGACAAAAATTGTATGTCGACTTGAAGAGAAAAGATGTAGAGTATGTTGTGGGCGACAAAGTATTTTTGAAAGTCTCACCTTGGAAGAAGGTGATGAGGTTTGGTAAGAAGGGTAAGTTAAGTCTGAGGTTCATTGGTTTGTACGAGGTAGTTGAGAGGATTGGTCTCGTTGCTTATAGATTGAGATTTCCGACCGAGTTAGAGAAGATTCATGATGTGTTGTCCCATGTAATGTCAGTGGAAGAGATCAAGTTAAACCCGAATTTGTCGTACGATGAAGAACTTATTGAGATTTTTGCTACGGATAGTAAAGTGTTGTGTGGGAGGAATATTGAGTTAGTCAAGGTTTTGTGGAGACACCAAGGTGTGGAAGAGGCCACTTGGGAGAGAAAGAATGACATGGAGAATCAGTTTCCGTACCTTTTCCCATCAGGTAAAATTTCGAGGATGAAATACCTTAAGTAGGAAAGAGTTGTAACGCCCCGAGTTTAGGGTCTGGGAGTTTGGACCGAAACCCGGGAAAGGTTTGATATCTATGTTTTAGGGTTCATGTTGTCTTTAAATAAAAATAGTTTCGTAAAAGAGTTTTTAAAATGTTAATTGAGTTTTTAGGGGCAAATAAAAGATAAGTTAAGGCAAGAGGGATTTTTTTGTTAAAAATGAGTTTTAAAATAAAAGTGGAAGAAAATAGATTATTTCAAAAAAAAGAAACCCACTTTCTATCTTCTTCCCTTTTCATTTTCTCATTTCACGTTGAAACTCCCAAAGCCATAGCCACCGTCCATTTTTCACCAATCTTCACCATTTTAGAAGTTTCAAAGAGGTAAGCAACTTGATTTTTACTCTTCTCTTCATTTCAAACTTGTAGCATTTTCTTTTCAAAAGCATGAAGATTTCTCAAGTTCCTCTATTTAGGAGAAAATGGGTTTTTCAAGGGTTTAAGTGAACGATGATAAAAGAGTGTTTTGGGGTGAGTTGTGAACTATATTTTGGGTGTAAAATGATGCTAAGATAATGGGTGTAACTTGAAATCTCGAAATTTGGGAAAATAGGTGATTTTTTGGTAATGAATATTTGGGTTTTGGGTTGAAAATGGTGGGGAAGGACATCTAATGGTTTGATGGCGTGGGTTGATGTTTTTCGGAGTGTTTGAACATGTTTTGAATGTTAGATTGAAGGAGTTATGGCTGACTTATGGTTAGAGTAGAAATGAGGATAGTTTTGGCTAATTTTGGAAACTTGTTGTTGTCGAATTTTGATGGGATTGATTTTAGTGGGCTCGGTTGTTGAAAAGTATATTAATTCCTTGTTTTGGTTTGGGTAGAAGCACTAGATAACGATTTGGGTTCTTCGGACGCTACATCGGGAGTTGCAGAAGCTTGAAGAATGACCATTAGCTTGTTTTGGTATTGAGCTGGTGAGTGGAAATTGTTTTGAAGCTTTGAAATGTTTCAAAGAGGTTTTCTTGGGGTTTGGGTGGAGACTTAGGGGCTAAACTAAACCCAAGTGTAAGTTTATTTGATTCTTGTCTTGTTTCATTAAGTGTCGGTGTATATGATTATACACGTTGTTGGTTGAAATGCAATTGCTTTTACCTCCTTTTAATGTTGTCGTGTTGTTGTTGTTGTTGTTAAAGCCTCACGTGATGGTTAGTGGAAAGTGTGTTGTTAAATACGGTGATGCGTAGTCCCACCAGAAGTGATTAGTAGATGAGTATGGCGATATGTAGTCCCACCGGAAATATGCTAGTTGTTATGAACGATGATGTGTAGTCTCACCGAGAATGGTTATGCATTGCATACCATGGTTTGTCATATGCTTTCGATTTATCGTATTTCCTTTCTAATGGTGTTGTATATAAAACTACACTTATGTTTTGAATTGTATTGTTGTTGTTGTGATTTTGAGCTCCGCTCAATAAGATTTTAAGCTTACGCTCTCATTTCCAACAATGCAGATCGTTAATGGCTTCGAGAGGCAAGCGGGGCAAAGGAGAAACCTTGGAGTTCATTTGCTAGCTCAAGTATGGTTTTCATGGTTGTAATAATACATAGGTAATGTGAATGCTAGACTTTTGTGTTGTGGAGTTGGTGTCCAAACTCCTATGTTTTTGTTATTGTTATTCTTGTTAACATGTTTCAAATGTTGAAGTATGCTTTAGTTTGGCTTTTGATCTCTTTTTGGATGTTAAGCATGTTTGGTTATCTATGTTGAATCTTTTTTGTTGATTTTAGCCTCGTTGGATGTTTGACTTGCTTTATATGAGTTTTCTTAGTTGCCTTGATTTGCATGTATGTTTAGAAGTTGGTCAAATGCTTGCTTAGGATGTTTAAGTTAGCTCTCTTGTGCTTAAAACTAAAATTTGTTGTCTTTCTGTGCAGGGCGTATCGATATGCTCAAAGGGTGGTATCGATACGGTCCCCTGTTTTAAGCCTATCGTACCGATACGCGAGGGCTTATCGATACCCTCTTTGCCCTCTAGAAATCAGAAAATTGGGGTATCAGTACGGGCCTTAGGCGTATCGATACGGTCTTGGACTTGACTTTGGGAAACATGACCGTTAGGCGTATCTATATGGTCCTGGAGTTGACTTTGGGAAACATAACCGTTAGGAGCGTATCGATACCAGCCTTGGAGGATATCGATACGACCTCCTGAAGTTGACTTTGAGGGAGTTTGACGATTGAAGGCGTATCGATACGGGTCTTTGACGTATCGATACGACCTGAAGTAAAATGGCAAAAAATTGTCTTTAATTGTCTGGCCTGCTTGGTTCGTATCCGTGTTTGCTTTTCCGCTGTCTACTTTCTCACATTGGTTCAAATAAAGCATTTAGACAATAATAATAATAATAATAATAATAATAATAATAATAATAATAATAATAATAATAATAATAATAAATGGGGTTGCTAATCGGAGTGAGGCCTTAACGGGTTTCATTTTGATTTTCCCCGTGTAACCCGTTCATTTCGGTCTGGTGGCTAGGCCGGGACGAGGGGGTTACATTTGGTGGTATTAGAGCTTCAGTTACGAGGTCTCCCGAGAAGGTAAGTTAGGTAAGTTGGTATGTTTGGTTTGTTTGCCATTGCACGGTGTGTGAAAGCATGATTTCTCGTTCTTGTTGTTGGTTGAAGAGTAGTCGAGCGTCCCCAATTCTAGGTATTGTTATTGGAAAATGGTTTTGGTTAAAAGAGCTTGAGCACTTGGATCTTTTCCCTTGTTGACCCAATGTTTTCTTGTGTGTTATGTTTGTTGTTTTAGATTTTATCTTCGTTATGGTAAGACCGATAGGACGACCTAGAGCATGTGACCAGGCACTCGGGGATGTGCCTCTTGTTCCTCATGTCTTGATGGTAACGGGAAAATGTCGGAGGCGTTGAACCTCAGTCTAGTGCGAACGTTGGAGGTGATGGTAATAGACCTCAGGTAGGCCAGGGTTAGGTTGGTGCGGACATGACTCATTTGATTCAGACCATAGTCGGGGCTTTTCAGACAGCTTTAGCCGGTATACATGCTGCAGCACCACCTCAGGGTGCGGGGACTGGTTTACCCCTTGAGAGACTTTGTAGTTTGGGCAGAGTCGAGTTCCGTGGTTTGACTCCTGAGGGTTCAGAGGCTTGGCTTGAGAGCACTACACGAATCTTAGGTCAGATAGAGTGCTTAGACACTCGTAAGTTGGGTTGTATTGTCTCCTTCCTTCAGGGAGATGTGTATTCTTGGTGGACTACCGTTATTTCGGGTATGCTGGAGGCGGATGTCACTTGGGAATTTTTCAAGACGACCTTCAGAAAGAAATACCTTGGAGACTGATATCGGGATAAAAATAAGAGAGAGTTTATGGATTTGGTTCAAGATAGTAAGACAGTGTTAGAGTATGAGGTCCAGTTTGTGAGGTTAAGGCAATATGCTTCCGAGTTGGTTCCTATTGAGAGAGAACGGTGTGAGCGCTTCCGTTATGGTTTGACTAGGGATGTGAAGACATATATGCTCACTTCTGATTACACCGAGTTTGATGTTTTGGTCTCTAAGGCCAAAAATATTGAGCAAAGTTTAGGCTCGAACACTCATGCAAGTAGGTCTGATTATAGGAAGAGACATGCGGATTGGGACAGAGAGCATGCCAAGAGGCACATATATCAACTAACATGATTGGTTCTAGGTAGATCAACTAACATGTTCACAACATCTATATCACAAGACACATATAATATCTTGTGTTGACCATCTGATGAAATCCTAAAAAGTTTTACAACATTTCTTATCCCTAAATTGTTAACCACATCTACCAGCTCAAACATAGACATCTCATTCACGTCACAAAAATTAAAATACTCAATTTTCCCTCTATATTTTCCAGAACTTAATTTGGGAAAATATCCACCATGATGCATAACAACGGTAAATTTAGTTGAATTTACAGCTGCACATGACATACAAAACTAAATTAATTTTCTATGCATGTGTAAAAGCACTAAAAAAAGCAAACAAATAGATAAAGACTGTGGACCCTTTTAGAATGAATAAACGAACTAAAATACAAGGTTTCAGAAAAAAATAGTAATAAACAAACCCTAAATTAATAAAGACATTGGACCACTTCATCTAACATTAAAGACATTGCCTGCAAATTCTACCAACATAATAATATAATATTAGTAATAAACAAACCTAAACATTAAAAAATAAACTAGAAGAATCAATAAAATATCATCATTCTAATTTTTTACCATCAAAACAAATTTACAGTACAAATAAGAAGAAATAATAAAGAGGTCACACAAGTGTCCCCTAAATTAGAAGAATCAATAAAATACCAAACCCTAAAAACACCATTGCCAACATTGATAAGAACTCAACACACACAAGCGCCCCTAAATCAAGAACCCTAAATGACTGATATAAAGAGTGAAAAAAATAGCGTACCATAAAGAGGGCTTGATTTTCCTTTCTCTCTACGCCTCCTACTACTCATCCGAATCGAATCAGATTCTCCTCTTTCTCAACAATGAACTTCCAAATAAAATTTCTCCCCTAAATCAAGAACCCTAAAAATACAAATGAATCTGAAGTTTTGATGATAAGAGAAGTTTAATTATTACTTGGGTACCCCACCTGGTTATATTATAATTTAATTATGATTTTATTTGGTCAGCCTACGTGGAATAACTGACTTGGATCCCTAAAAACGCGTAGCTTAAAAAAAGGTGAGAAATGGTCCACATCACCGGTTTCGTTAAGTTTAAACGGAACGGTACTAAAATGCTAACTAAAGGTATCGTTAGGTATATTTTTGTTAAAAAAATTAGATGAGGTACTAAATTAGAAAACGGTAATAGTTAGGGTACTAAATAGGTAGTTATCCCTAATTAATATATACACACAAAATCATAATAAAATTTGCACCGAAAATCTATACATGAGAAAACTTGAATCTAAGACTCAAACTTGAAACATCAGTATTTCCACAACGGAATAGTATCTTTTGTCCATTTTTGTGAATCTATTATGCCTTATATATACTAAATAAAATTAGGTTTAGAGTTAAGAACTAGAGTTTAAGGATAGGACTAAAGTTTAGGAAATTAGTGATAGAGTGTATTTTTAGGGTTTAAGGTTTAAATGATAAAATTTAAAATTTAGAGTTAGGGTTAAGACTTAGAATTTAATTTTTAGTGCCGGAGCATAGAAAGAGGCATCAGAAAGAAGAAACGAATTTTTGTTCTTGTTAGCTGCTATTTAGAGAACAAAAATCATGTCATTTTTCGGTGCTCCTTTTTATGCCTCAACACTAAAAGTAAAATTATATGACGTAACCCTAAATTTTAAATCCTACCCCTAAACTCTAAATCTTAAAAATACACACTATTCTTAATTTCATAAACTTTAATCATAAACCCTAATATTAAACTACAAATCCTAATCATATTTCTTATTATGAGGTATAGATAGAGAGAAAAAAGAAATTTTATTATTTTTTAGATGTTAGTAAGAAACTAGGAAAGCCCTAAGAAAACGGAATTCTGAAAGAAATGTCGAGAAAATATATATTTTCAGTTGCATATAACAAAATTATGTAAACTTGGATGACCTAAATTTATACTTAATGCCAAAACTCAATGATTTCTTTGCATGTTGCTTTTGGTAATAATCATATTTTTGTTTACTTGTGTATGTCGTCCACGTTTTGTATTTCTTTTGGGCATTTATTCCAACTATAAACAATAATTTTAACCTAAATTATGTATTTCACTAGCTGCAACCATTTCTGGAAAAGTTCATTATCAACACATAAAATAAATATGAGAACGAAGGAGTTGGAGAGCCCATTTATAAGGGTGTAAATGAACCGAGCTTGAATGAATAAGACTATATTCATGTTCCTTTGTTTATTTTTAAAGGTGTTTATGTTTCTTTAAATTTTTAATATTGTGTTCATGTACGTTTATTTATTTTTGAAGGTGTTCGTGTTCGTTCGTTTAAGTGTTTGCGGATGTGTTCATTTAAGTGTTCGTGGATGTATTCGTTTATATGTTCAGAAATGTTAACTAAATTAGCAATAAATAAATAAAACAAAAGCAACAAAATAAAACTTACATTTCAACATGAACTTATATTACATCCTTAGCAACAACAAAAAGTAGTATTTAGATACATCCACAAGCATTTTCATCCTATAAACGAGTTTGTTCGTGAACATAAACAAATCAAACACATTTGTTCGTGTTCGTTCATTTATTAAACGAACATAAAATTTCTGTTCATACTCGTTTATTTGGCTTAATAAACGAACATAAACGAACGTTATATGAACGATTCACGAACTGTTCGTCGAACACTCTGTCTAATTACACCCTAGCCATTTATTTTAGTTCAACATATATTTTTTTTCTCTAAAATTATATATTCAAATTTACCACTTTGATGTTTTGAGGTTTAGACTTTCTTTTGATTTGAGATTTGGTGGTTGATTTTTGGATTGGGATTGGGATTGAGATTAGAGTTAAAAGGTTTTGTTCTTTTATATTTTTTATTTTAAATCAGACATGACACTAAAAATTAATAAAATATGTCATGTCATAGAAAATATTAATAAAATAAGCCATGTTATTGTTATCTTAGAGTGATCAAAATATGAGTAATTCAAAAGTTGAGTGATTAAATTAAAAAACTTTAAACATTATTGACCAAAATAAGAGCGAGAAGAAGGTTGAGTGATGAACGGTGTAATTTACCTTAAAATTAAAATAAAATTTTAAATATAGGGAAAAATCACAAATGATCACTAAGCTATGCCTTAATGTTCATTTTGGTCACCAAACTTTTAATTATTACAAAATGGTCACTAAACTATTGATTTTGTTACAAAATGATTACTAAACTATTGATTTTATTACAAAATGGTCACTGAATCCTATCTGTCGTAAAGTGTGGTGACGTGGAAGTTTGGAAATTTTGTCTAATAGAACAATTAGTCCCCCATATTTATACATTCGATTAGTTTGGTCCTAATTCGAAAAAAACCAATAAATTTAGGCTCATTATTTACAACTTCTATCAATTTAGTCCTATTTTTATTAGAAATGATTTAATATTTAATATTTCGATCAATTTAATATTTTTAATATTCCATATCTAATATTTACGAATTCTATCAATTTAATATTTAAGCTCATTATTTACAACTTCTATCAATATTTACAAATTCTATCAATTTAATATTTAATATTTATTTAATATTTTTAATATTCCATAACTAATATTTTTATTTAATTTTTAATTTTAATTATTTAATATTTTTAATATTTCATATTGATATCTAATATCTAATATTTTATTTAATTTTTAGTATTTTAAATATTTAATATTATTATTTAAATAAAATATTAAATTATTTCTAATAAAAATAGGAGTAAATTGATAGAATTCATAAATAATAAGCCTAAATTTAATGTTTTTTCAAATTAGGACCAAATTAATTGAATGTATAAATATAAAGGACTAAAATGTGCTATTAAATAATTTTACCAAAATTGCCACATCAGCCCACTTAACGGTAGTTAGGGCTCAATGACCATTTCGTTACAAAATCGATAGTTTAATGACCATTTTACAATAATTGAAAGTTCGATGACCAAAATGAACAATGGTACATAGTTTAGTGACCATTTGTAAACTTTATCCTTAAATATGATACAAATACTTCGAATAGAGTTTAACTAAAAAAAGCTTAATATCAAAATAAATGTCTAAACCATCCCGTTTTTTTAGGTGTTTAAAATTTTTTTATTAATAAAGGGGATACTATGGCAAGCCTCGTTAAAAACCTCCATAACCTAAATGGAGGAAAAGAGTACCCACCATAGTATTACATAGGCACGGAAATAACCCGAAAATACATCCAAATCAAACAGTAAGACTAGGTAAATCCTCATGCAACAACGTTATCACTGCATCCGGTGGAGCATAAAAATAGCTAGGCTCATAACCATTCCAGAGACCCAATTTAGCAAGAAAATCGGCAATCCGATTATCATCTCTAGAAATATGACGAAACTCAATCAAGTTAACCTGTGAAAGCAAACGACGGACAGAACCTAAAAGCGACAACAGACCAACATCATCCCTCTCCTTGTGTATCAAACGAACCACATCAAGACAATCCGATTCAACGATCAATGCCCCAACATTGCAATCTAGCGCACATCTCAGGCCCTCATGAATCGCCCATATTTCCGCTTCAAGAGCACTACAACGACCAATAAATTTCGAGAAACCACTAATCCAAGACCCCACAGAATCACGAAGACACCCCCAGAAGAAGCACGCCCCTCAGAAAGATCACATGCTCCATCCACGTTAAGTTTCCATACATTGACCGGCGGTGGAGACCACCTCCTCTGATGTCTTGTATCCAACACGGAACCACACCCAACACTGTAGTGCAGCACAACTCTCCCGCCCAGCAGCGCCTTGGTCGTTCCCTGCACCAGCCGCTTGGCCCGCGATAGCACATCGTCAACACACGGCCTTGCATTGCCAAAGACAGCGCCATTACGCGCTAACCAGAGGTACCAAACAACCGCCTCGAACAGCAGTCCCCACTGCTCCTCGCCACTACCGACACTGCCTCGCAAATTCCCGCTAATCCAATCCTCAATTGAAGCCGTGAAAAACCAGCCCCGGTTAGCAGTTGGAACCAAGCGAACCACGTGTCCCTCGCCGTCAAACATTGTCGAAACACATGGTCAATTGTCTCATTACTATGTTCGCATAACAAGCATTCTGCTGTGTCCGCGATGTGCCTCCGACATCGTTCACTATTCGTTAACACCCACCCTTTGCACAACATCCATAAAAACAAACGAATACGCTGCAAACTTGGAAACCGCTGCAAACTTCGCCAAAGATTCCCTCTCGATACTTCTAGTTCATCATGCTTCGCCACATAAGCCGACTTAATCGAAAATTTCATATTCGCACTCCAACTCCACCCTACGGCGTCGATCACCTCATTGTCCACAAGGGAATGGATTGCAGCAATTCTATCAACAACATCACTCGGCAAGATCTGTTCAAAGCGATCAAAATCCCAATCCCCCTCACTATTTCGCATATCCTGTAGGGAAACAAAATCTTGTTGCAGCCCACTCGGAGAACTCGCAAGGTTTGCAAGCGGCCCAAGACCCCGGATCCAATTATCACACCAAAAATCGATACATGTTCCATTACCGACTCTCCAAACAAAGCCCTCCCGAACATCTTCCCAAACCGACGATATCCCCCGCCACAAATGGGAACAATTCCGCCTAACAAGTGTATCCGGGATAATTCCACTACACTTATATTTAGCACGAAGGAACCACACCCAAAGATGCTCTCGCTTATCAACTAAATTAAATGCGAGTTTCATTAGAAACGCGTCATTCTGATCTTTTAGACATTTAAAGCCCAACCCGCCCATCGAAGTAGGCTTACACAATTCAGGCCAATTCACCAAATGCACCTTTTTGTTACCATCACAATGTCCTCAAACAAAATTTCTAATTAGGCGTTCAATCTCGTCACACACACTTAGCGGTAATTTCGTCGTTTGCATTGTATAATAAGGCAGTGTTGACAACACAACCTTCGCAAGAGTAATACGACCGGTAAACGAAAGATACTTAGCTTTCCACCCTGATAGGCGATCACGAACTTTCTGTATCCGATAGGTATATGTCGATTTAGAGACCCGATTATGTAACATAGGAACACCGAGGTACCTACCTAGATCCGTTACTTCAGAAAAACCCACCACAGTAGTCAGATCCCGTTTCAAATCAGTGTCCACATTTTTCGAAAAATAAATATTCGATTTTTGCACACTAACCTTCAGTCCAGAATACTTACAGAACTCAATGAGAACTTCCCGAATCACGTCCAACTGTTCCATCGACGCTTCCGCAAAAAGAACCATATCATCCGCAAACATCAAATGCGAAATAACAGGACCCCGTCGAGAAGTACAAAAGCCCTTCCACTGACCCGAAGCCACTTTATCATTAATCGCCTGCGTCAATCGTTCCATACACAAAACAAAAAGGTAAGGCGATATGGGATCCCCTTTCCGGATACCCCTGGTAGGTGTAAAAGGCTCGGTAACTGCGCCGTTCCAAATGAGCTGAGTAGATACACTAGAGACACAGTCAAGAATAAGATGTCGAATATTCGAGGGTAAAACAATGTCCTGCAAGGTATCGTCGATAAAAGCCCATTCCAGCCTATCATAGGCTTTCTCCAAATCAATCTTCAGCGCCATCCAACCCTTCCTTCTAGACTTTATCTTCATCGAATGCACAATTTCCTGTGCCAAAATAATATTATTCGAAATAGACTGTCTCGGAACAAAACTAGTCTGATTGTCCGAGATCCAATTTGACAGAAAAGGCTTAATGCAATTAACCACCACTTTGGTCACAATTTTATACAACATCGTGCACAAACTGATAGGGCGAAACTGACTCATCGTTTCAGGCGAAGTGACTTTAGGAATAAGAACCATAAGAGTATTATTAATGGAAGATGGGGATAACTCACCATTGAAGATACTTCTTATAAACTGACATACATTCGACCCACAACATCCCAATTCTTCTGGTAAAACCTTGCGTGCAGGCCATCAATACCTGGAGCTTTCCACGGACCCATACCAAACACGACCGCTTTCACCTCCTCATCCAAAACCGGTCCACCTATCGCCTAACACATATGTACATTCAAGCTAGGAAACATACCACGAACCTGATAGACCCCTGAGCAATTTGTATCAGCCGTGAATAACACCCTGTAAAAATCAATCGCCTGTTGACGCAACATCTCTTGATCAGTGCTCCAGGTACCATCCCTCATTTTAAGTGCCACAATAGCGTTCGCCCTCCGACGTGCCATTGTCGATGCATGAAAGTAGCGAGTGTTCCTATCACCAAAAAGAATCCATTGGCTCCGTGATTTTTGGAACCACAAAGATTCCTCTTCCTCGAGGATAATGTCAAGCTCATCCCGCAGTTTATGCAATAAATCCGTCAGAAAATCTGATTGAGTTCTCCGCAAAGCCCTATCAATGCCCCGGATCCGCGCCAGCACCCTTTTTTTCCTACGCCCAATGTGGCCAAACTCCACATCATTCCAATGTTTCACACTCTCCTGAAAGTGCTGGATGTTGTTAACCACCGAAGCCGAACTATCCCAAACTGAATCAAGCATTGATTTGAACCCCGGATGATCCTGCCAAGTAGCTATAAATCGGAATAAACGTGAATCACTCCTACCCCTTACACCTCTGGTTGAATAAAAAGTGGACAATGGTCACTTCCAACCCGATCAAGATGCACGACAATCGACTCCGGAAAACTCAATAAACCAAGCTTCATTCGCCAAACAACGATCAATCCTTTGGTAAAGATCACCCCTGCTCCAAGTAAAATCATCTCCCTTGTAATCCATAGACTGCGTCGGATACCCGTATTAGGACTAGCATATACAGTCGTAAAGAAAAACCACTTGTTTCCGGTAACCTCCCGAAATTTACCATGCACAAATTGATTAGAAATTGATAAAACCTCAATCTCTAATCCATCTCACCAAAGAATCTAGATATCCCCACTGAAACCTCTTGCCTCAACACGAAAAGAATTCGGAAACCCAAAACGGTGAAAAACTCTATCAGCTTCAGCAAAGCTGACACGTGGCTCAAACAAAGCCACCACCTGCGGATTGTTAGCTCTAACAAAATTTTTAAAGTGATGGCAAAACTCCGCACTTGTCGCCCCCTGTGTATTCCAAAACATCATAGTATTCATGGCACACTAATAAAAGAGGAGTAGAACTTACTGGAGGGAAGGAAGGTTCTCCTTCCCAACGGCCAGCCCATGCATCGCCGTCGAAGTCGCTTTCGCTGGAACAGAGGCCCCTCCCGCCGCTGTATCAACCCCAGAATCTCGAAGCATATCCAACTTCGATGAGAGAGACTGTACCCATTCTGTCAATACCGGGCGAGGTGGCACACGTGGTTCCGATTTCCGTGATACCTTTAGACTTTTCTTATGTATGGCCCGTATCGCCGCTCCACCCTTAACCGAATTCAACCCATGTTTCAACCTTGACGTCGATTTGATATCATGATTCCTCTCCGCAATTGCTACAGCTCTGTGAGTACCATAAACAATCCCCGACGTGTGTTCAACAGTCTGCGGCTCCACACCCGTCACCGAAGGAATAACCTGTATACCGCCATGCCCAGTACCATTTGTAGAACGTTCCCGAACAACATTCGATACATCCTTAAACTGTTCACGCCCCGTCACCGTACCCAAAAATTTATCCGACAGAACCCCCTTCCCTTTCTCCACCGGCTTAACGCCACCCTTCACTTCATTCACCTTCGCCCCCGAGCTACCAGCACCCTTAACGAACCGATTACCCTCATTTATCACTACTCCCTTAGAACCATTCGGTTGAGAACCCAAAGCCTTACGCCCCGGTGCCAAATTCTTATGGCCTTGTCCCGCGGAACTCTCCCTCGTCCGCGAACTCTCCTACCCTTTCTCACGATCACCCTCTGCACTATCTCCCTGCAAAACGTCAAACTGCGAGCCACTACTGTTGGCTTGAGAACCATCGCTTCTATTTCCACCACCTTTGTTGAGTGCCAACGTTGCCTATCCACAACCATCCACGGTCCAAACAGGTTGTCCTCAGCTATGACTTCATCGGATGGTGCAACAGAGCTAGTTGCAGCCAATTTCTCCCCCTCTGATACCCCCGCGGCATTAGTACCAACCCCACAGGAATCTTGCGAATAATCATATCGCCCACATTTGAAACAAATTTGGTGAAGACCTTCATACTCAAGCTTCTGAATAAAACCATCGATTCCAATACAAGATAGTAGGGGTTTGTTCAGATCAACCACCACAGCGAGGCGAGCAAAACGACCACGCTCACCCAACGAATTGTTGTAATCTATCTTGATCACATGTCCAATCACATCAGCTATCCTTCGAAACAATGTCTTCGAGTAATAACGGTATGGAAGCCCCGACAATCGTACCCACACCACAACTTTCGACGGATGCTTTTCCGATGTTGAAAAGTTCCTTGACCACGGCTGCACCGTTAAATAGCACCCAAACAAAGTCCAAGGACCTCCAGTAAGCACTTTAGTGTAGTCATCAGCGGATTCAAACTTCACTAGGAAATAATTATTATCCAGATCGATCACCTGAAAGTTCTTCTCCGTCTTCCATAGATTATGGACATGGTTCACCAGAGTCTTGAAACCGATCGCCCTCCCTAAAGGCCGAACTATGATAGTACGTTGCATACTCTCATCGATACGCTCATGAACTTTTTCAGAAAAGGTAATCTTAGGAAACACCCCACTGCGATCGATCGAGAAATCTGCATCCAACACCTCAATCCCATCCTCGGAATTCCCTTCCGTTCCACGACCACCGTCGGTCGATCCACCCGATATCGGCGCCCTGTTACTGTTCTCCGCCGTCACCTCCATCGTCGGCCTGTCATCGTTTGCCGCTTGTACGTCCATCTCCTCGGCACTAGTACTATCTTTCGCATCTGCCGTAGAACCCTCCGACATCACAACATCCATCGCACGTGTCTTCTTTGCCGCCAGCTGCTCCTCCATCCCGGCGGGAGAACCAGACCGCTCCAACACTGGCGGCACCACCAACTCCACCCCTCCCGGCGGCTGGCCACCAGAGTCATTGTACTCTGCCACCGGTGCGTGTCCCTGCTGCTCCGAGAAGTTCGGAGGGAATGTGAACGGCATGCCTAGGGTTTTTCTAATTAAATACTACTAATTAATTAAATTTTTAGAATATTAGGTGTTTAAATTTTTTTATTCCTTTTAGATGCTCAAATTTTCATTTGTCCCTTTTAAGGTGTACCTACTTTGGCCAAAAAATAGTAATGTGAAAATCTAAAAAATCAAAAACAAAAAATTAAATATTTAAAAAAAATAGATAATTTAGACACTTATTTTGATATTATACCATTAAAAAATAATAGATAATTCCGTTGGATAAAAATATGCGCCATGTTAGTATTTAGCAACCGCAAATCGCCGCATAAGGTTAAATATCATGTTCAAAACTCGGCCTTTGATTGGACCACGTCGACGTCGGCTCAAGAAAAATCAAGTCGCTCCCCCTGCACGTTTTCGTCCTCTTCTCCACCACTCACTCTTCAAAAAGAAAAATCTTTCTTTTCTCCATTATCCAAAACTTATGAAAAATGAACAAAACAAGTCTCCGGAAACTATTATATTCTATTTAGTCTCCACGGTAACGGATCTAATTTATCCATTTATTTTGTTTTATTCTCCATGCTAAAATTTATACGACTTTTGTTTTTCATTTTTCTGAAATTTATATCAATTACAGCGATTTATTGTTGTTTCATCCTTAATATTCCGGTAACCTTTATGAACAAAAGAGGCATTTTATGATCTAGGGATTTTAATTTGTGCTTCCGTTCAATTATCCTCTGAATTACACATTTTAGTTCTATGTCGCAACTGAATTGTTAATTTTCTACTTTTCTTTTGTATTTGCAGGCATTTATTGCTTGGAGAATTTATTGCCTAGTTGGAATTAGGGATTCTATAAGGTGATATTGTCTTCCTAAAAGAAATTTGACTCTTTTGTTAAAGGATGGCGCGTGTTGCTACTATGCAATTGTCTAATGAACTGAAAGTTCATGATAGTCATCGATGCAGTCGCCAGAACATTGTATGTGATGTTTAAATCTTGTTGTTCTAACACTTCTACGGTCCGTCTTGTCTTCTCTAAGTAAGTATTTGCAACTGAATATGCTAATGTCAACAGGGTGCCGTAGAAAAAGGCCGGCTACATTTAGTTCGTATCAACCTTTCCTCACATGCTATGGTATGCTTTTCGTATTCCTCGATGGATGAAGAGGCTTTTGTTTGCAATATATATGTAGCTTTGTTTGATCTACTTTGCTTTGGTTTGGATTTTAAACAACTACACTTTATTTGCTGATTTTGTTCATTTACTTCTGGTTTAGCAAACATGAGGGTTGGTTAGAGTGAATGTGATATGCATTTGCATGCATGTGATGCGACTTTTACAAACTCTGGGGACATGAAAATTTCTTCTGTTTCTTATCCAGCGACAGGATGCTTCGAGTCTTCATCTCTTGAGCAGCGTTTGTAGGCCCGTAAGACCTGTATATTCCAGGTCTAATGTCATTCTCTGCCGATCTATTCTAATTCCTAATGGGGGAAATGAGATTCCTATAATAAAATCTGCTAGAGTGGCTTTTATGAGGTAACCTATATTTGTGTCCTACCTTCATGTATTCCTTTTAGATTCTTTCCTTTCTCTGTCTAAATACTGTAAACAAATACTTGGATTTTCAATCCTGGAGACATCTATGAGTCACCTTATTTTTAACAAAACCCTAGCTAAATTATTCAAATGGTGAAATTTGTGCCACATTGGAAAATATAAGCTTTTTTAGGCATATATTTCAGATGTGCAGCCTCCACAGCATCCTTCCCTGGAGTAACCCTGCACTGATAAAGGCAAATATGTGTAATTCACCAACCTTAGAATTCTAAATGTCATTGATAGATTCGTTAGACAACATTGGGCCTTTTCTTTCATTTTAGTGCTTTAATTTTTAGAAAGAATATTTGAGACTTCACTAACTTAAAGAATAAAGCCTTTTCAGCTTGGTTTCATAATTTTTAAACCAAACACTGTTGAATATACATGTAGCTTGGATAAGTCAGACAGATTTTCTTTTTTCTTTTATTAGGGAGGTGCGTGTTAGTTGGAAAACTTTCCTCTCTATGCTCTGAGAAGCATTTGGTCAATTTTGTTATTTATTAAGAAGACTTTATATCAAATTTTATTACTAATTATGCTATATTTCTCCCCCTGTTGGAGACAGCTACTTAGTTTTATATTCAAATTTACGTTCTTTTTCGGGGTGGAGTTAGGGGGTGGATTGAAGTTCTATTAGGTGGGGCTAGTTCAGTGCTATTTTCTTGTGCATCTTCATGCATTTTTTCTTTTTTGTTCCTTAATATATAACATACTCATTTTTTTATTTGGATATATCAGGGCATTTGGTAATTTACATGCCAGTCCTATTGTACCTCAGTTGATCCCAGCAGTTGTGATTATTGCTTTTGCTGCATGGGGCCTTGGGCCACTTATGCAGTTGGGCAGGGTTATCCTTTTCCATGTAAGCACTGAACACTATTCTACATGCTTTTGTATTCTATGTTGGTGGAATTCCTTTACGATTCACTGCCTTGCTATTTTCTGCAGAGGAGCAATAACAGTTGGAAGAAGAGTAGAACACATCATATTATGACCTATTATCTTCGACCCATGCTGCTCTGTACTGGAGTGACACTCATCTGCAGGTGCCCCATAAGGGATTAAGTTGAATCTTCATATTTTTGCAGCCAATATGCTAGGTCTGATGATACCGTGGTTTCTTTCAGAGCATTAGATCCAGTAGTTTTAGCCTCAGAAGCAAGCCAGGCTGTTAAGCAACGACTTATACATTTTGTGCGATCCTTATCGACTGTGCTCGCCTTTTCCTATTGTTTGTCAAGGTGAGTTCAGTGGACTGCTTTCAGTTGTAATTTTTTAACAACTGGCTAATTATGTTATGTGTACTTTTTTTCGGTTTTTCCTTTATTGATTAAATTGGATTATTTATAATGGAATACTTAGAGGAAAGTAGAGGAGGCTCTTGTGTGTGGTTGCTTATTTCTATGTTTCAGGGTTTGACATGCTAATATTAAAGAGTGCTTTGCTGCATGCCTATTCAGTTTTAACATTTCATCATTCTTGTGCATGTTATTAAGATAACTTGTTGATTTCCTATTTATTATGTGTTTAGCCTAATTTTAGGGGCTTGAACTAATGTGCAAGAAAAACTTATGTTAAGATAACTTGTTGATTTCCCATTTATTCTGTCTTTAGCCTAATTTTAGGAGGAATGAACTAATGTGCAACCATGTGTTTTTCTTGCAGTTTGATTCAACAAACGCAAAAATTCTTTATGGAGATGAATGATTCCAATGATGCAGGAAACGTATGTTTTGTCGCTTTCATGTTGTTCTACTTTCTAAAATCTTTTAGTAGCATCTGCAGCAGTTATCAAATTGCACTGGGGTGGTAATGGTGTATTTAATTCTAGCAACTTAGGTCAGCCTGATCAATATTTTTGCAGTCTCTACTATTTGGTAAATGATACCCCGTCTTCAGCATTTTCAGGAAATAGCTTAGCGTTTTTTTTTGGTATCAAATGTTTAAACTTCTCGTGATTTGTGGAATAATAATGTAGCTATCTTGAGGTCTCTTACAAATTGCAATGGGCAGAGCTGAAAACTGTTTTTTATTCTATTGACAGATGGGCTTTGACTTTGCTGGAAAAGCTGTTTATACTGCAGTATGGGTTGCTGCTGTATCATTGTTCATGGAGTTGCTAGGTTTTTCCACCCAGAAGTGGGTAACTGCTGGAGGACTTGGTACAGTATTGATCACCCTTGCTGGTCGTGAGGTAAATCGGTTGCATAAAAGAAATTGATTTGCTTATTTTTTGTAGGATAACTTCATCACTGTCCTAAGTAATAAGTAAGCATAGTTACAATGTCATTAAATACCAATAGTAGATCAATATTAGCTTGAAATTTGAAACTACCTTGAGTGAGTTATTCTAAAAACTTTTATATTCTTAGAGCCATTATTCTCAACTCCGGCATTACCTGTTAAGCATGCAATTAGAGTGTTTGTTCTTGTCCATAGCACATTCGATATCATCCTTATCTATGTATTCGTCAAGTTCTTAATTTGAAGTTTTTCTGATCCTTTCTTGATTTTTCTTTTTTTTAATGCATTCAGATATTTACAAATTTTCTTTCAAGTGTAATGATCCATGCAACAAGGCCATTTGTTGTCAATGAATGGATTCAAACTAAAATAGAAGGCTATGAAGTTTCAGGGACAGTAGAGGTTTGTGCTGACTTTGCTCCATTTGGCTCTGTTAAGAAATCTGAGCAATTGAACAAATTGGTTGCTTCTGTTTACTTTGCTGGTACAGCATGTTGGTTGGTGGTCACCAACAATTATAAGAGGTGATGACCGCGAGGCAGTTCACATTCCAAACCACAAGTTCACTGTGAACGTTGTGAGGAACATTAGCCAGAAGACTCATTGGCGCATCAAGAATTACTTTGCCATTAGTCATTTGGATGTTAACAAAATCAATGTAAGCTTTTGTGGTTTATCTTGCTGTTGGCTTGTCATGTAACTGGTTTGTCTTCTTTCTAGAGCTCATGCTAGAACTCTGTACCTTTTCTCTATGCAGAATGTAGTAGCGGACATGCGGAAGGTTTTAGCCAAAAATCCTCAAGTAGAGCAGCAAAGATTGCATAGAAGAGTATTTTTGGAAAGTATTAATCCAGAAAACCAGGCTCTTATGGTGAGATTTTTTCACTGTTGGAAATTTTCCCCAAAGAAAAATAATTTAATCTTAAGGGTTCTACCCTCCTCTCCCTTTTTCTGATTGCATTTTGTTCATAGATGTTTCTGATAGTTAATTTTGGCCCTTAAAATTTCATTGAGCTGATTTAGTTTATTCACTTGGAGTTTCTAGACTTTATTTTGGTGTATGAGCAGCCCATGTTATCCCATTAGTTTGTTTGGTCTCTCTTGCATTTATGTAAATGATGTACTAACACAATGCACGTTTCAGAGGAGACTTTTGTGGCTATTGACTATTTCTTTGTGAGTAATGACAATTGCTTCTGTTTGAAGTTTTTAACTCCTTTTTATTTGTTCATATCGTTTCAGATATTGGTATCTTGTTTTGTGAAAACATCACGTATTGAAGAATATATGTGTGTTAAGGTATGTGCGTTTGTATTCTGTGTTTCATGTAAAGATCTACTGATATAATATGGAATGGTGATTTAGAATCTCTAGATTGAAAAAAAAAGGTTTTCAATCTCTACAATTCTGGTTTTTAGTATATATGAATCTGTTTGTGTTAAGTAGTGTATGGCGGCCCCTGCTACTATGGATAGTTTTCATAAGAATTACTAGAAGAAGCATTGACAATCGTTTGTTTGGATAACAAGTATGAGGAATTTATAAAGACGATGCCGACAAAATTAGCATAATTTATTGGTGAAATTATGCACATGTATCCCACATACATGTGAAAAGGCTACGTTCTGTTTGTACCTAATGATAGCATTGCAACAGGAAGCTATATTGTTGGATCTTCTCAGAGTAATTAGCCATCATCATGCCCGGCTTGCCACCCCTATCCGCACAGTTCAGAAAATATACGGTGAGGCTGAATTAGAAGACGAACCATTTGGTGATTCTATTTTCAGACGATCTCGAGCAGCTTCCAGCCGTCCACTTCTCCTCATCGAACCCAGTTATAAAATTAATGGTGATGAAAAAGTCAAAGCTTCAACACGTGCAAATCCCATGGAGGAAGCAACCTCCACATCTGACTCCAAGGGAAATACCAACTCTGTGTCAACATTGGACTCTAAAGAAGACGAGATTATGGCACCGTCAACCAATAACAGCAGTTCAAAAGCGTCATTGTCCGAGGCTGGAAGTGGGAACTCGGTGCCTGGTAGTTTAGTTGAAGCAAACTCTGAAAAGCAATTCAGTGAGAGCAAGAGTGAAACTGGGAAGTCGGCAAGGTTTGGAAGGGTGGTGATCACTGATCCACAGGCTGCAAATGAAGAATCAGAAATCCCATTGGGTGTTGACAAGTCAATTCCGCAGGCAGCAGTAGGCCGGCCGGCTTCCTTGGAAGAGAATATCGTTCTTGGTGTTGCACTAGAGGGCTCAAAACTGACCCTTCCGATAGAGGAAGAAATGCCCTCAGAATTGGGCAGTCGAAGTAGGGCTCAAAATTCCGGCTTCTAATGAATGTTCAGCTGTGTTTTTTGAAGCTGGCATTATTATTATTGTTGCTGTTGCTGCTGCTACTACTACTATTGTTACTGCTCTTTTTGTAAATAGTTGTTGTATTCAAAATTCCTGTGGCGGTTTAGGGGGGTAAGACTGTAAGTAGATGCAAAACTAGTGGCCCGTTTTTTCTCCCATTCAAAGTTGCGGTGGTAATTTGTGATTGATGAATTTGTTGACTGCAGTAGTTCGGTTCTTCGAGTGCTTCATTTCATTTTCTGTTCCTCACCAATGCTTTAACTCCAAACTTGTCTCTTTCTTTCGACCTCAGAATCTGCTTACTATGGGATCAGATTGGTTGGAATGATATTATTTCTAATTAAGGGTAAATTACACTAGAGGCCACTTAGTTATAGGTTTAGTAACAAACAAGTCACCCTTCTTTTAAAAGTAGCAATTGAGTCACCTAATTATAGTTTAGAAACAAACATGCAACTTTACTTCTAAAAATAACAATTCAATCATTCAATTATATGTTTAAGCACAAACATTTTATTCAATTGAAATTTTTGTGACAAACAAGTCATTTTGTCATTAAAATTGAAATAAGAGCTTGACATGCTAACAATTTTAGTCCACGAAACTTATACATTTTACTAATTTGATCTTAATTCGAAATAATTCAATAAATCTTTCATATTTAAAAATATCATCAGTGAAATGATTGTGTCAACTAAGATGTGACTTTAAGGTCATAATCAACTATTCCATTAATCTGTCAACTCTCTAATATTGAAATGACTACGTCTGTGTAACTATCACATTTGTTGATTATCAAACTGATGGACAATGTCATGGAGTATAGTGAGTGGTCAGAAGATGTGTCAGAATGATACAATGCCAACTTTTTTAAATAGGAATGATTAAATTTATTAAATTATTTCGAATTATTATCAAATTAAAAAAGAATTTAAATTCTTGATATATTTTTAAATGCGACGATTCTACATTTTCATGCATTTCATCTATGTATTATATTGAATGTCAAGTATTATCACTTATATAAAAAAATGAAAACGAAATCCTTAATTTTGTATTTGAAAATGAAGTAATAAAAAAGTCATAATACGCCTACCATTTTAATTCCTTGATATGTTCAAACCTATGTACGCATATTATCAAATACACGTGATAGAAATCTTTTATTTTCACAAATATCTTAATTTTAGAATTTAAGGTTAGTCTAAGATTATAGGGTTTTAGTGTAGGTATTTAGGTTTTAAGGTTAGAATTAAGGGTTTAGATTGAGATTTAAGTTTTAACCTAAAAACTTTAAATTTTAACCTTAAACCCAAAATTTTATCAACAAACCTTAAATTCAAAATTACTATACTTAACCCCTAAACCCTAAATATAATACCCTAAAATTAAAACGCTTGTTAGGCCTGTAAATGAATCAAACGAACACGAACGATGGTGTATTCATGTTCGCTCGTTTAACTTTAACCGAACAAATGAACGAACACGAACATAAACAAACACAAAATTTCTTGTTCGTGTTCGTTCTTGTTCGTTCGTTTAAATGATAAACGAACATATATAATGTGCTAAATATTTAATATTTTGTGTTAGTTCTATTAATTTAGTTAATTAATCGATTTTAAACCAAATTAATCGATAATTGAAATTTGAAAAAAAACTCTTAATCATTAACCGAAACTTAAAATTATATAATGGATTAACCAATTTTATTTTGGTTTGGTCGATTAGTTCGGTTTAACCGGACAATGAACACCCCTAGACATATGTGAATAAACTTAAATGAACATAAACAAACGAACATAAACGAATACAAACAAACGAACATATTACCGAACGTTCATGAACATAAATGAACGAACAAACCTTTTGTTCGTGTTCGTTTATTTAATTAAACGAACAAAAAATCTTGTTCATGTTCGTTCGTTTAATAAATAAACGAATATAAACGAACTTTCCACCAAACGGTTCACGAACGATTCGCTGAACGTTCGGTTCAACTTTGATACCCAACTTTAAATATCGCAAGGTAGAAGAAATCAATAGGTCAAACATTAGTCAAAAAAGTATGTGTAATAGTAAATTACTTGTACAAACCTGCAACTGTAATCATTAATGAGCAGTCATAGAACCCAAGTGTTCTACCAGTTGAAAGATAAAAAACCAAAGAGTTAAGCAATTACCACCTTCCAATCCTGCATACATTTTAGGAATACTCTTCTCATCTGTTTCAGCTAAGTGAAGGGAAGCCTGCACCCAAAAAAATTGGATAAACTTAATAATTTATCGGCATACATAAAATATGATCATTCCATTATAGGCACTAATATGATATGATTTACTGCATAGATACTAATACGTTTGATCGTGTTTACCCGTATTAAGAGGCTAAAACACCATTATTTCAACTTACCCTAACTTGAGAGAAGTGTCAGAGCATTCATCCTCCATTAAAGGAGGGCCGCTGCTACTGCAACTGCAAACATTATTTGTGACGGATTCCGATGACATGCCTTCTTCCCCAACCACACCACCATCTAAATCTGCTACAACAGCTGCTTTTCCTTTACACGATGCCGCCATCTAAAAAAACCCACAACTTCTTATCTCTTTATTTTGTGAAATTGAAACAGCAACTACATGCACTGCAATTTGGTAATAAAAACTACCTACTTTCTGTTTAAGTTGCTTATTCTCTTCCAGTAACCTAGCTCCCTGCATTCACATCAAATGACTAACATCAGTTTTCCTGGTACAATAACATGGCTCCGGATACGCTATGTCACTTAAGCAATGTCAAAGATTCGAATAATGTATAACGCAATGCTTCCCAGATTTTGACTGCTAATACTAACCTTCATTTCGAGAGAAGAGATCTCGTTCATAATACGATCACCCTATAAAAATCAAAATAGAAATAACCTAACTGTTAAAATTAAAAAAAAATCACGCTAGAACTAAGTAATGAACACGTGTGTAATAAACCTTAGTACGGCTAACACGTTTAAGTCCAGATTCGAGCATTGTCTCTAGCTTCTGCAATTCATCAATGTTCAATCCTTGAAGATCTTCCCCTCTCATCTGCCTGTTCAAGACTCGACTTAAATTAAATTATAAAATACACCAGTTTAAAAATATTGAATATTACTCGCCTTAATTCCTGGGTCTTATCTGCAATTTCCTTGCTCAACCGTACGTTGTTACTGCTTTCCAGCTATAATTGAAAAATGGCTAGAATTTTCAGAGAAATAAATATTCATATCCAATACTCGTTGATATAATAAACAGCTTAATAATTAAATACCTGAAGTTCAAGAGAAGGTCGGTCCAATTTGTTGAGATTGTTGGAGTGCAAACCATATCTTCCCAATATATCTTTCATACTTCTCATGGAGAAAAAAAGAAGAAAGAATGATGAATAAAATTACTCAGACAACGTTAATATTCAATTAAGACCTAGTAGCATGTAATTAAATAGTTGTTTTTTACATAAACAAAAACCAATTTTAATGAATTGTATTTACTTGCATATTTATAGTTTTAAATTAATTTTTTGAAACATAATAAATATCAACCACTTCAGCCCTAGAAGATCATTATCAACTCGCCTTTGTTAACATAAAATAATCTTGTATCGCTTTATCTATAAGGTGTGTGTATTGTTAAAAGATTAAGAATATGTATGAAGAGATACTACCGTGCAATTATCTATAAACTATTAAAAAACTACTTATAGCATAAGTCCCTAAATTGATATTATTATATATAGGTATGCACATATATGTTACTAACCCAAAATTATTTAAGACAATCATGAATTGATATTTTTTTTTAATATTTGTTCATATTTTTTACAAGGCATACACTTTGTATACATAGCTACTCAAACCCAAATTTTTCATAATGAACATCACCGTCTTTTCCACTTGAATCACTGGTTAGTTTCAACTAATGAAAATATTAAATCAAAAGAGACAGACCCTTTATAGAATAAAACGAAACTAATATGGAAATGTGAAGGTCTCCCATTACTTATTCGAGCCGAGAAGAAGCCACTATTTCCACCTACACGACAGCTAAAACGTAGGGTTTGTAAAGATCTCATTTCCTTTTAAGAAACTCAAACTCAAACAACTCATAGTTCACAATCATAAACCAAGGCCTCTTTACATTGTAGAAAAAGGTAATCTTGAAATGACAATCCGCAGGATCTGTAAGAAGTAAATGTATACCTGGAGCTAGCGAACTCGAATAGCTTCCCAGTAGCCGAGAAAATGATAAGAGCAACCTCAGCATCGCAAAGAACTGAAAGCTCTTGAGCTTTCTTGAAAAGCCCTCGCCTTCTCTTTGAGAAAGTCACTTGCCTTGCCGTCAGGTTGTCTATCTTCCTGATTTTGATCTTTTCCCTTGCCATTTTTATTATCTTTGCAAACCCAAATAAATAAAAAAACAGCTTCAGATTTATGATTTCTCAACAGAAACAAAAAATACTCGTATTGGCACATAAAACCCTAATTCAACTGTGGAAGAAGACCATGCTCAGATCCAGCTGATTGAAACAACAACAACAAAAGATTTTTTTAAAACAAAACCCCACCAATCTTAGCTCATTAACATACAAAAAGAAGCACACAAGTAGCAAAGATTTGTGGGTTTATTTTCATAAGTCTTACCTTATTATGGAAACTGAATTTTTTGGTTCAGGAGCTGCAAGTTAAAAGAAACCAAAAGCCTTCCAGTTAAAGACAGTTTTGATTGACTGTGAGAAAAAAGAAAAGCTTTGATTGACTGTGAGAGAAATTTGCTGCTGGTTCAAGAAAGGAAAGATTTAACTATTTACCTTCCGTTTATAGCTAAAGGGAGACTGGATCCATCAACATTTAGCCTATGAAAAGCACTAAAAGATAAATACATAGAAAGAGAAAGTTGGGATTGGAACATGAAAAAACCCAAACACATTGCAATTTCTTTTTCTTTTTCTATTTTCAGAAACCCTTTATTCTATTTTATTTAAGTGGATGAGGTCTATTCGTACATAGATAGTAATGATGGAAGGTATTAAACCCTACTTTGTACCCACTGCCTCTGCCAACCTCCACTGCTTCTTTTTCAGATACACCCCGACATTTATTTATTAAGATGTATCTCTTCACCCAAATTAGAGAAATATTGTATTTGAAAAAGTAAGAGAGATTTAGAGATATGATATTTTGGCTTCGTTTAGGTATTAAATTTAGAAAAATAAGGTATATTTAAACATATTTAAAAATTTACTGCAAAAAGAATAGTGGGTGAAAGTGTAGGTGGTATCCTAATATTTTTTAATTATTTTTTCATAAAGTTGTCATGCACCAAACATTTTATATTATAAAAATTATTAAACAAACCCATAATATCATATGCAGGCGGCGTCTTTCACTTGCATTGTTTAATTTGCCATAATTTCTAAAATAAAATTTAAAGATCTTCATTTCTCTAAATATAATTCTAAAAAAGGCAATCTTCCCTTAATTTCTCCCGACATTTCTTGTCATGTTATAATACAAAGAGAATTGTCCTACTTTTTCGATGAGCTAGAGAAAAAATTGATTTTAAGAAATTTATCGTCTCTTTTTTATTTCTAAAATTCTATGTTATAGTACAAAGAGAATTGTCCCATCAATTTAAAATATCATCTTAATTTTGATTAAATTTTGTCTCATCCCTTTCTCACCCCTTGTATTCTAGCGGTATCTCGATCGTGGAGTTTGGCTCAAACGGACCTTGCATTAGCCCCCATTGTTCCACAAATTCTAAAATTTTGATTGTCTCTAGCGTATTTTTTAAACTACACAACCAAAAAATGTTCAACTGGAAGAAGAAGAAATTGAGGAATTTACAATTTTAATCCAAAAATTAAAATAATGTTTAAATTGATAGAATTTTAGACTAAATTGATAGATTGTATAAGTTTTTGGACTAAAATTGTTATTAATCCAAGCCACACCACCATTTTCGTTAATTTGAAACGACGAAGGTACTAAAATAGAATAAAAACGTAACATTAGGTACCATTTTGTTAAAAATAATAGTTGAGGTGCCAAAACAATAATACATACATAATTAAGGTACTAAATGGTACCTGACGTTACGTTTTTGTTCTATTTAATTGAGGTTGAATTAAAAAATTGAGAAAAAACTGCTGAGCTTGAAGCAAATTAAGTGGGAGAAAAATTTGTTGAAGCTTTTTTTAGAGAAGCTTCAAAGTATGTTTTCAAAAATTTATGTTATAATATATATATATAGTTGATATTATGTTAGTAGTGTGGTTTATGTTATATATATATTTTTGAATTGTTATTGTTATACTCAGTATCTTCGTACGCAAAAACGACCTCCAACGTCTTCGTACTTAAGAGTGTTTATAGACGGTTAATCGTACCTGTACAGCTTATCGGTACGATTATTAGAAATTTTGGTTCAACATTTCGATGAATCGTTATTGTCCCGTTTAAATCAATTACCGGCTAAACACTTAATCGGTTTATTCGGTACGGTTACTCGATTAACCATGAACCGTTTTATATATTTATTAATACTAAATTTATTAGTTTAAAAAATCAACCAAATAAAGTTTTCAAGATTTATATTTAAAAAGTCTTTAAACAATTAAAAGTTTAGAAAATTATATTAATTATAAAAATATTAGTAATAATCAATAATTTATATTAATTTGTTGAGTTGACCACACAATTGCAAATGGCCAAGAGGGGGTGAATTGACGATAAAAATTTTGGTGGGTGAAAATATGGAAAAATTAAAATGTGACACAAGGCAATTAGAGTGGTTCAAGTTCTCCAAACGAACTCAACACCCACTACTTTAGTTCCCACTAAGGATTTTCAACCAATTCACTACTTGAATCCTTCCCCCTTCTTGGATGAGGAGGAAACCTTACGATTTGATTAAGCTTTCTACCCAAAGCTTAATCCACTCACTTTTACAAAGAAAGGTATTTGGTAAACTCTAAAAGTTCCTCTCAAATGATGATTGTTTACCCAATTACAATTTCACACTCCCCAAACTCACAATAAAATATTACAATGAGAATACAAGAGTTGTGTACAAGAATTTGACTCTAATGGTACAAAGTTTAGATTTGAGTGCTTTGATGTTGCTTGTAGGTTCAATAATTGTTGCTAGTTCAATTGAGACTTGTTTTTATACCCTTGCATTGAATTCTAGCCGTTTGGGTAGTTGAGAGATCATCAATAGAGTCTTTGGGATGCAATTTCCCGCAATAAATGCAGCTCAGCTGCTAACCGTATCGGTACGGCTTGGGGGCGTATCGGTACCTGTATCAAAGAAGAAAGAGCCGCTGTGACTAAAAACAACGTGTATCGATACGTTTAGAGGGCGTATCGGTACGATTTTTAAGGGGCGTATCGATACGGAAGGGCGTATGGATACAAAATTTGCTCACTGGAATCCTAACTTTGGTTTTGATAAAAAGCGTATCGGTACGGATACTTAGCGTATCGGTATGGTATAACGGTCATTTAAATTTTGGGATACCAACTAACTGATAAGCCAGCGGTCAAAAATTAAATGCAAAGAATTTGCAAAGATAAGCAAATCGTATCGATACGGTTGCAATGCGTATCGGTACGGTATCATTTTAAGTGCTACCGAGATGAATATCGTATCGATACGGGGTAATACCGTATTGATACGCTATGGTCTATTAAAATTCCAGTGACTAAAAACCGTATCGATACGCTTAAGGGTATCGATACGCCTGGGTGTTCTAGTGAAGTTTGGCTTGAAAATACATAGAAAAACTTAGAAGATTTTTATCATTTAAGAAAGATTTATCTTGGGATATAGTTTGGTTTAAAAAGACTTGTCAATAGTGAGACTTTGAAGAGTACTTAAAAATTTATTGTTTTGAAATTTAGTCCATAAGTCTAGGTGTTATATCAAAATCAATTTTGGTTTCACAATCTCCCCTTTATAGTATAACAAAACCACATATAATTTTTTAAGTTTTTGAAACTTTTGAAAAGCTTTCTCCCCTTAATTTAAGATGGATTTTTAAAATTAATTTTAAGTTTTCAAAAAAAATTGGCTCTATAATCCTTCTCCCCCTTTCTGTTAGATCAAACATAAGCACAAGGATAATAACAACAATAATATGATAAACTTCAAAGCAAAATTCAAATTAAAAGCAATATAATAGTCCAAACTTAGATCTTAAAACATAGATAAAAGGCATAAAGTACTAAACATAGGTGCAAAAGCTAAAGAAACTAAATGACATAAGATGATATGCAAAAAGCTACTAGTCCCCATCATCATCATCTTCTTCGTCCTCTTCATCCCCATCGTCTCGAGTAGGTTGATTCCTCCTATTTTGGTTAAGCCAAGCACCATGGAAGGCGGTGAGAGAGACATCCATGGAGTTTTGTTGAAGAGCGATGGCTTTCATTTGATCATCCAACGATGTGAAACGAGTGTCAAAGCCCTTGACTTGATTTTCCAAAGAAGTGAACCGAGTGTTAATGGCGGCAAACCCGACTTCCATGTTTGTGAACTTCTGATTGAGGAATGTCATTAGGTTGTCCATGGAGGAAGACACAATCAGAGCTCGTTGAGAGCTTGAATGAGCATGTGGAGCATCAACTGAAGCATCTTGTTGAGGAGCATGAGGGACACGAACCTATTCATTGTTAACATAGGAGAAATGAGCACGAGATAAGGAACGTTCATCAGTAGGTTGGCCAAAGGGTTCGGGAAAATCATGTGAACAATCAATTTCAAGGGAATGGAATAGGGAACTCAACGCCGTAGAATAGTAAAAGGATTTGAATTGCTCGGTGTGACGGTGTTGAACGAGATAGACAAGGTCGGAAAACATAATTTGACAAAGGTTTGGACGTTTACCCTCCCTAAAGCACCTAAGCCAAAAATCATCGACTTGCCGAATTGTGGAAAATTTCCCTCCTGATGGACGCAAAAACCAAGTAATGATAAGATGAAGGACACAATCTTGAGCATTTAAGACTTTGACGGAACCTACGTGACCTTGACCTAAGGACTTTTCATCATCAATTCCTACGTTTTCAAAACCAAAAGCCATGAAAAGAACATCTTGATCAATTTTAATGGTTTTGCCCATTATATAGGACTCGATTGGAATGACATGTTCTCTAGCCTCATCATGAATATATATAGCATTTGAAAAGAAGATAATGACCAAGTTCCTATAGAGAATGGGAGGAAGATTTAAAAAGTTGATAAATTTCCATTGCCTAATCAAATGGAGGTATTGAAATTTAAAATGGGCAGAGTTTAAAAATGGTAGAGACACAATACATTCTTCCCTAAGAGTGAAACCTTGAAAGAGTTTGTAACGAGACATATCCGAAGGGTTAGGAAAACTATATTAGAGAATATAAGGGAGATTTGGTTTAGGGTTACCATCTTCGTCATCAATAGGATCAGAAGTGGCAAGGTGACGTCTAGCTCTCTTTTTCGGTGCCATAATCTTGAAAACACATCAAAACGATTCGAATATGTATGCAATTAACATCTTATCCAAACCAATAAATTCTAATAGTTCAAAGTAATTTTAAAAGACAATTTTATTGTTATATATATATATATATACATATATACATATGCTAAAAAAAGATTTATAAAGTTTTTTTTTGGAAAAACAGATAAAAAAATACGATGAGAAAATATATTCAAATAAAAAATTTTGATTTTGAAAAAAATTTGGTAAAAAATTTGAAACCCGTGTTATAAAAATATGTTTTGTACAAAAACTAAGTTGAAACAATTATAAAAAACAAACGAAACAAAAAAATAAAAGAGAAAAAAATTTATACCTTGAATTGTTAGATTAGATGAATGTGTTGATGTGAATGCACTTAGGTTGTTGACAAAGCTTAGCTTTGATGTGGATATCAAAAACCCTCAACGAATTTTTAAGTTTAATGGAAAAAAATTGATGGATTGAGGGGTTTTTTATAGAGAGGTGAGGCTAGGGTTTGTAGAGAAAAAGAGGGGTTTTTAATTTTTGAAGTGTTTTGTAAAAGCAGCCCTAAATAAAGTCTCCATCAAGACCGTATCGGTACGCTTGTAGAGCGTATTGATACACGTTTTTCCCTAATTTTTAATTATACGTTATTACAATATCGATACGCGGGACCGTATCAGTACGTTTTGACCTGGATTACTTCCATTGACTTATCCGTATCGATACGCGGGGTCGTATCGATACACATTTAGCTTTTAAAATTTCCCTTTGATGAACCCGTATCGATACGAGTTAGCCGTATCGATACGCCTTTACCAGATGAGGCATTTTTTTACAGTTTTAAGATAAAAAAAATCCAACTTCAAACGTTCCTAAATGCATGTATATGACATAAGAAAAAGTTTCAATGGCTATAATTAATGCATTCTCTCACTAGAAACATGCATACAAGCAAAAAGAAACAATTCAACATAAGCATGGATATCAATCAATTTCAAGCAAATTTTGACCATTTGGGACCTAAAAAGGGTCAAGAAAGGCTAGTTAAACCTAACTCTCTCCTAAGGGTCCAAAAACGCTCTTTATCTAAAGGCTTTGTGAATATATCTGCTAATTGGTTCAAGGTATCAACATACTCTAGAATAACATCATTTTTCAACACATGGTCTCTAATGAAATGATGTCTAATTTCTATGTGTTTGGTTCAAGAGTGTTGGATGTGATTCTTAGTGAGACAAATGACACTAGTGTTCTCACACCTAAGGGGTATAGTTTCTACTTCAACACCATAATCTAAGAGTTGTTGTTTCATCCAAAGGATTTGAGCACAACAACTCCCTAAGGATATGTACTCCGCTTCGGTGGTAAATAAGGCTACACTATTTTGTTTCTTAGAGAACCAACATACAAGCATATTACCTAAGAATTGGCATGTCCCAGAGGTACTTTTCCTATCTATTTTACACCCCCCAAAATCCGCAACCGAATAAGCATGAAGGCTAAATGAAGAATCCTTATGATACCAAAGGCTTAAGTTAGGCGTGTCTCTAAGGTATCTAAAAATTCTCTTAATGGAAACCAAGTGTGATTCTCTAGGACTAGCTTGAAACCTAGCACACACGCAAACACTAAACATGATATCTGATCTACTTGCGGTAAGGTAAAGCAAAGAACCTATCATGGATATATAAAGCTTAGAATCAACACACTTACCTCCTTTATCTTTGTCAAGCTTTATGGAAGAGCTTATAGGTGTGGCTTGAGGCTTTACATTCTCTAAGCTGAACTTTTTGAGCATATCGTTCACGTACTTAGCTTGATTTATGAAGGTGTCATCTTTTCTTTGTTTGATTTGGAGTCCCCAAAAGAATGAGAGCTCCCCTATCAAGCTCATCTCGAACTCACCTTGCATTAGCTTAGAAAATTCTTTGCAATAACATTATTAGTAAAACCAAAAATGATATCATCAACATAGATTTGTACTACTAAGATGTCATTATTATATCTTTTTATGAAAAGTATAGTGTACACCTTACCTTTTTCAAAACCCTTTTTGATTAAAAAGTTTGAAATTCTTTCATACCAAGCTATAGGAGTTTGTTTTAAACCATAAAGTGCTTTAGTTAGTTTGAACACATGATTTGGAAATTTCGAATCCTCAAAACTCGGTGGTTGTTCAACATACACTTCTTCATTTATAAAACCGTTTAGAAAAGCACTTTTCACATCCATTTGAAAAGGCTTGAAATCATGGTAACATGCAAATGCCAAAAGCATCCTAATGGCTTCCATCCTAGCTACGAGTGCATATGTTTCATCAAAATCAATCCCCTCTTCTTCAGTGTAACCTTGAGCAACAAGTCTGACCTTGTTTCTCACTATATTACCATTTTCATCTAGTTTATTCCTAAAGGCCCATTTAGTTCCTATAGTAGATTGATTACTAGGCCTTTCAACTAATGCCCAAACTTTACTTCTCTCAAATTGATTTAATTCCTCTTGCATGGCCAAAATCCAAAAATCATCTTTTAATGATTCTTTGATATTTTTAGGCTCAATGCATGAAAGAAATGCAACATGGTTCATTAATTTGAGAGAGGATCTAGTAGTTACCTCCTTGGATGGATCACCCAAGATTTCACCACCTTTGACATAGTTGAACTCCCTTGGGTAAGATACCTCATTTTCCTCAAGAGCCAAATCTTTTAAGGCTTCAAGAGGTAAATCTTGTGCATCTTCATCTTTAGTTGGAATCTCATCTACCTTTGACGTTTTTCCTCCATCAATGGCATCAAGAATCCCTATATCATCATCATCACAAGATTCCTTCCTCGGAAGGAGGTTATCATCGAAAACAACATGTATAGACTCTTCTACTACTAAAGTTCTTTTATTAAATACACGATAGGCTTTAGAGTTTTAAGAATACCCCAAGAAAATGGCTTCATCACTTTTAGCATCAAATTTACCTAAGTTGTATTTTCCATTATTTAAAACAAAACACTTGCAACCAAATGGATGAAAATAGCTAATGTTAGGCTTTTTAGATTTTAAAATCTCATATGGTGTTTTTTTTCAAAATTGGTCTAATCATTACTCGATTTATAATGTAGCAAGCGGTATTTGTGGCTTCCGCCCAAAAATATTTAGGTAAATTATTTTCACAAAGCATGGTTCTAGCCATTTCTTCTAAAGTTCGATTTTTTTCTCTCAACTACACCATTTTGTTGAGAAGTGCGAGGTGCGGAAAAATTATGGCTAATCCTATTTTCATTTGAAAACTCTTCAAAATCTAGATTTTGAAATTCGGTTCCATGATCACTTCTAATGTGAGAAATTTTAAGTTCAAGATCATTTTGAGTTATTTTAGAAAATATGATGAATTTTTCTAAAGCCTCATCTTTTTTACTTAAGAATAGAACTCAATTAAACCTAGAATAGTCATCAACAAGTACAAATGCATATGATTTACCACCCAAGCTGATAGTCCTAATAGGCCCAAAAAGATCTATATGAATTAGTTGTAAACATCTACTAGTAGAGACATCGTTAATGGATTTAAATGAGGTTCTATGTTGTTTACCTTTAGAGCATGCATCACAAATTTTATCATTAGAAAATTTAAGTTTGGGTAAACCTCTAACTAGATTAAGGGAAATCATTTTTTCTAAAAACACTCATTCTAGTATGTCCTAATTTTCTATGCCAAAGTCATGAATCATGTTCATCACGTGCAACTAAACATTTATGAGATGTATGGATGTCATCTAAATGCACCATGTAAATATTGTCTATTCTATGCCATATGAGCATCAATTGATTTGTTTTAATGTTCACAATTTTGCAACCACTTTTATCAAATAAAACATTAAAACCCTTATCATACAATTGACTAATACTCAATAAATTGTGTTTAAGATCGTTGACATACAAAACATTTTCAATGAAAATAAAAGAGTGATTACCAATGGAGCATATTCCTTCAATGTGGCCTTTGGAGTTGTCACCGAAAGTTACCACTACACCAATCTTTGGCTTTAGTTCCACGAATCTACTCTTGCACCAGTCATATGTCTTGAGCGTCCACTATCAAGGTACCATGAGTTTTGGCTTGAAGCTTTGGCCTTGTAGCAATGCTCCCTACAAACAAAGAAATTAGGCTTTGATTTTTGGTACCCAAATCATTTTGGGCCCATGTGTGTTAGCCCTCAAAACCTTGGTTCCCTTAGGAATCCAAGAAGCAATAACATTCATGTTATTAGAAATAACGAGTTCCTTAAGAACCCAAACAGTCCTAATCCTTTGACCCCCTATATTGCTTAGGAAAATTTCTTTGTTTAGGAACAAAAGTTTTTCTTTTTACATATTGGGATTTAGAAGACTTTCCCTTTTCAAAATGGTTTTTCCCAATAGCAATAGACGTTTTAAGATTATACACTTCCTTTGTGTGATAATCTTGAAAATCGGAAAGAAGTTTTTCAAGATCAAATTTTTTTCTTTTTAAGATCATTTGAAAGATTTACTAAGTACAAAACCTTCTTTTCCAATTCTGAGTTAGTTTTTGAAATATATTCATTTTAAGTTTTTAAATCTGAAATGTTTTCTTGTTTCTCAAAATATAATCCTTATATTTTCCAACTAACTCATCATAAACCTCTTGCAATTCATCATAAGAATTTGAAGTTCATCATAGGTAAAATCAAAATTAGATGAGTTAAGGTTTACCTTTGGTTCATCATCAATGGCCATAAGACAAAGATTAGCCACTTCCTCCTCCTCCTCGGATGACTCCTCGTCACTCCAAGTTGCTACTTGAGCTTTGAGCTTGTTCTTCTTCCCAAAGCTCTTTCTCTTAAATTGAGGACACTCATAATGGATATGGCCGTATTTTTTGCACTCATAGCAAATGATTTGGTCCTTCTCCTCTTCTTTACTCTTGCTCTTGAAGTCTCATTTTCTATTGAACTTTCTTCCATGGTTGGACTTCATAAAGCGAGTGAATAGTTTGACAAACATGGCCATCTCCTCATCTTTATCTTCACTAGAATCGCTTTCATGATATGAAGCTTTAAGAGTGATTCCAATCTTCTTCTTCTCAACATCCTTCTTCTCAACCTTATTTTCCTCCATTTTCTTTTCTTCTTCTCTTCCATTCTTCATGATTTCATGGGTGAGTAGAGATCCAACAAGATCATCTAGCTTGAGAGTCTTCAAATCTCGAGCTTTAAGAATAGCCATTATCTTGCTATCCCATGATTCCGGAAGAGAGTACAACAATTTTCTCGCTAGCTTGTCTTCGGGAATGATCTCACCGAAACCTTTCAATCCATTGACGATGACCTAGAATCGATCAAACATCTTGGAAACACTCTTACAGGATCCATTTTGAAATTTTCACAACTTAGATTGAGTAGCCCGATTTTTGTTTCCTTGACGTCACTAGTTCCCTCATATGTTGTCTCGAGATTGTCCCAAACTTCCTTGGCATTCTCGATCGAAGACACATTGGATTAGATATCTGGACCAAGCGCACAAAAGATGACATGAAGAGCTTTATCATTTACTTGCATTCTTCTTCGATCATCTTCGGTCATTTCGGCTTTGACCTTTGGAACAAGTCTTCCTTCACATTCTCTCTTCATCGGTATGAATGGACCTTCTTCAACCACATCCCACACCATGTAGTCGGTAGACTTGATGGAGAGCCTCATCCTATTCTTCCATATGGGTAGTTATCCCCATTGAAGAATGGTGTCTTGGTGGTAAATTGAGACTTGTAGAGGTTGGAATTGGAGGTGGATGTCATTGCTTGACTAGTTTTTGATCAAACTCTCCTAGAATTGACTCAAGAGGGTTGTAATCCTCCCAATGAGTGTAGCTCTGATATCAATTCTTAAGTTGATCACACAATTGCAAATGGCCAAGAGGGGTGCATTGGCGATAAAAGATTTTGTGGGTGAAAGTATGGAAAAATTAAAATGTGACACAAGGCAATTAGAGTGGTTCAAGTTCTCCAAACGAACTTACAACCACTACCTTAGTTCCCACTAAGGATTTTCAACCAATTCACTATTTGAATTCTTCCCCTTTTCTTGGATGAGGAGGGAACCTTACAATTTGATTAAGCTTTCTACCCAAAGCTTAATCCACTCACTTTTACAAAGAAAGGTATTTGGTAAACTCTAAAAGTTCCTATCAAGGGATGATTGTTTACCCAATTACAATTCCACACTCCCCAAACTCACAATAAAAGATTACAATGAGAATACAAGAGTTGGGTACAAGAATTTGACTCTAAAGGTGCAAAGTTTGGATTTGAGTGCTTTGATGTTGCTTGTAGGTTCAATAGTTGTTGCTAGTTCAATTGAGACTTGTTTTTATACCCTTGCATTGAATTCTGACCGTTTGGGTAGTTGGGATCATCAATAGAGCCGTTGGGATGCAATTTCCTACAATAAATGCAGCTCAGCTGCCTACCGTATCGGTACGGCTCGGGGGCGTATGGGTACCTGTATCAAAGAAGAAAGAGCCGTTATGACTGAAAACAACGCGTATCGATACACTTAGAGGGCGTATTGGTATGGTTTTTAAGGGGCGTATTGATACAGAAGGGCGTATCGATACGGAATTTGCTCACTGGAATCCCAACTTTGGTTTTGATAAAAAGCGTATCGGTACAGATACTTAGCGTATTAGTACGGTATAACGGTCATTTAAATTTTAGGATACCAACTAACTGACAAGCCAACAATCGAAAAATTAAATGCAAAGATAAGCAAATCGTATCGGTACGGTTGTATTGCGCATCAGTACGGTATCATTTAAAGTGCTGCCTAGATGAATATCGTATCGATACGGGGTAATACTGTATTAGTACGCTATGGTCTATTAAAATTCCAGTGACTAAAAATTGTATCGGTACGCCTAAGGGTATCGATACGCCTGAGCGTTTTAGTGAAGTTTGGCTTGAAAATACATATAAAAACTTCGAAATTTTTTTATCATTTAAGAAAGATTTGCCTTGAGATATAGTTTGGTTTAAAAAGACTTTTCAATAGTGAGACTTTGAAGAGTACTTAAAAAGACGTTTCACATAACTACACAAATATTTGTATAATCAATAATGTGATATCATTATATTTTTTAAAAAGAAAATAACTTGGTTAAAATCCCCTCCTCCGTTTGAGTCAACCGAAAGAGAAAAAGTACACCAAATTTATTTCATTTCACGATCACAATAACATGAACATGAGTTCAACAAAGTTGTTCAAGAGCAAATGTAAATAAAATAAAGACACGACAACATGAACTGTAAAATGAGCTGCAAGATGAAACTAATGCACCCAAAACACAAACCGCCTGCAACCACACTGAAAACCCAACAAAAACAAAAGGATGCAACACATATCCCACTATATCTCAATACTAGAATAGGTGCACGTTCGAATAAACGTAGACTACACGTTTGATTATTGCTAATAATTTAATATCATTATAAAATATAGTTTAAATATGGTAATTACACATATATTAGTAATAATCAATAATTTAGTAATAATATAAAATTAATTTTAAAACTTCTTATTGGTTTTATCGATTAATTGTTTAGCGAAAAGTTGTAATCGCTCCCATCCCGTTTAACCGCTTTTTTTATCGGTACGATTACCGTACCGTTTAAGCTAATTTTTACCGGTACTATTACATATTATTTAATCCCACTTTTTCGGTACGATACATCAGTTCAGCCTTTTATGAACACCCCTATCCGTACCCAGTGAATTTAGAGGTGGACCTCGGAGCCGTAGGATACCGAAGGCAATGAAACTGAAGGCCTACACAGTCTTGGAAACATACATTGTCAAGCGCCACAACACTCCACCCGCGTGACCAGGCTGTAGAGCCTGATACTTGAAAATTGAGTTGACACCATCCAATCACCAACAATACCAAAGGGCTAGAAACACCCACGCCCTCGATGAGAGAGGAAAATTTAGAAAACAACCACAATGTGCTTGGGCAAGGCTAAGTTAAGAGGGTTGTGCCCCTCTCTTCTCCTCTCTTCTTCTTCACTACGACCACCGTATTAACCACAACTCTATGCTCCAAACCTACAGGGGGCGAACCGTCTGAATCTGCCACGACCACCTTGGTCCACCATCTCCACCTCACTTGTTCGATGCATCATTTTGGCATCAACAATCGGTGCAGTGAGCGTGGACACACTTTCTGACCAAAAGAATAAGTTGAAGATGGATTCTCGTGAGTGATATCCTCGCAAAAATTAGTCAACCCACAATGAGCAACCACTTGATGTTCCCAGCTAAAAATGGCATATCTCTCATGAACACTCCATTTATTGTTCCTATCGTATGTAGTTTCGATCAAACCCTTACATGCAAGAGCTAAACAATGTCAAGCTTCATGATCTAGAAGATGATATGCAGTGCTTGCGGACTTAGTTTCTAGCAGCCTACCAACAACTGCGCTGGTAGAATTAGAAGCAGCAAAAGCTAAAAGCGTTATAAGTTTACGATATCGTCAAAGGTATTTAACGCTTTCGCTTGAATGTTTTAGAGATGAATACTACATGCCACATACTCCGAAACCTTAGGCGCATGTACCCTCCGCGAGCAGTCTTGATTTACATGAGAATACAAAGAACACTAGCTAGATATCATAGAAAAAAAATCCTTTACGCTAAGCTTATTGAGCTACTACTACGAAGAAAGGCGTTGAGACTCCCCGCCTTCGTTCTAAGCTTAGAAATGACCATGCCCATTAACTATAACTTCTAAGAGTACTTTTATGAGCTATTCTCCTCTTAATAGGCATTAAGATGGACTAGCTTAAGGAACACACTCCACCCTTAGAGATATAGAGATATGTTAGCTCATGGACTTTTCTCTTCCCCAAAAATCATATAGAGAAACTTGCACATAGCTTCACACCCAACTTCAATAACTTGTGATTTATTTGCAAATGTATTGAGATATGTTGCCCTTATTTCAATGAGTGTTTATACTCTCACATAATTACTGTCAAAATAAATTAACATCCTCCTCCCAAGAGTCGTTGAGACATAAGACATTTTTAACACTTTTTGCTTTACTTATATAGATTGTTGTGTATGCTTTTACAGAGGCATCGAGATACCTCCGCCCAATATTCATAAATGTTTTATAATTTGCTTCATGGATGAATGATTGTATGAGATTTACAAATGCTTTTGCCTCTCCTAATTTTTAGTGCATTCTCATATTTTTATTCTTCGAATAACATTGTTAGATGTCTCTGCCCATTCAATGCCTCATGCATTGTTTTTCTCCAACGGCGTCGAGATGTCGACACTCATGTGTATTGAGTGACACATGATCTGGAAGAGTGTTGATGCCTGCTCCAGTAGAGGATTTTCTTCGACTCGGTCATTGTTATTTGCATCGTTGTTCAACAAAAGTTGTAACATCCCATAAATTAGGTTTGGAGAGTCAGATAAATGAATCAATTTGGTTTTGAATTTTTTTCTAAGAATTAGCTAATTAATTACTTTCGGATAAATAATTGGGGTTGACAAAATTAATTTTTGACAATCACATTATGATTAATATCATGAAATTATTTAACCATTTTGTTAAATAATGAGATTGGATTTTTGACGGCTTTTAAATAAGTTAAGTTGGTTTCGATTAAATTGGGTGATTAAATCGTAAAAGTTTTGAAATATTTTTAGTGACTGAATTCAAAATGAATACATGCTAAGAATATTTAAGGAGTTATTATAACAATTGATTTTTAATTAGGATTTTGGATTTTGACTAAAATAATTGACGGCTAATTTTTTAAATGGTAGATAGAGTTTTCATTTTTTCTCAAAATGTTTCTCTTGATTTCTAAAATCTTCATGGATTTCCTAAACAAAACTAAATCATTTCCTATTTCATTGATTTCTTTTCCTAAAATTTATTTTATTGAAAATCAAATTTCTTCATCATTTGAAAGTTACTTCAAATTCTTTGAAATCAACTCTAAATCTTTTTTCATTCTAAATCAAGGTATGATTAGATTTCATATTGACATTCCATGTGCTATGCATTCCTAGATTTTATTTTAATGATCTTTTGTGGATTCAATTGTGGTTTAGTTAAGGAATTGAGTTTTTGGAAGAGTATTGGTGAAATCTTGATTTGCAAATGAAACCTAATTGATTTTGGTTGGTTTTTGATGATTCTTTATTGGTTAGATGTAATCTAAACTCAATTTTGTAAGTTTAATCCCAAAATTAATTTAATTGACTAAATTAGATTAGGTGTTCTTGATCTATATTAATTAGTTGATGGTGATTTGGGTTTCTAAGGGTTAGCTACTATTTTATGCGATTTTTAGATGATATTTGGGATTGAGGATGATGAAGAATTGGGAATATATGCTGAGTTGAAGTTTGGATATGATTGTATGTTGTTGGAATAATTTTCCTTTTTGAAATTTTTGGAAGCGAATGAGTTAGCGATCAACTAAAGAATTGAATGCTGGAGCGTTTGTGTTGATTTTTATGAGGAATATATTGTTGATTGATCTATAGAGCAATTGGAGTTGGATCCGGAGGCATCACTTTGATTTCAATAATTTTGAACGACTATCGACAAGGCTTCGACACTAAAGCTAAAGCTAATTGGTGAGTGCATGTGTATTTCGGTTTTCAAACAAGGGTTGAATTAATATTTTGGGGTTTGGCTAAAGCCTAACAAATTTTATCAAGCTCGAAAGTAAGTTCCTTAATTTTACTTAAGTTGCAAATAGCAATGCTTTCTGTATATGTTCCGATTTGTCATTTGCATATGAAAAATAGTAAGTAAATGTGAATTATTTGATTATATTGGCTTGTGAAAAATAAAGTTTGAGATCAGATATAGTTGGCATATCATATGATACGAGTACTATATATATATTTTTTGAAAGTTTGTGATGAACTTATAGTCTAATCGATCGATCGTTCTTATGTGTATATATTCTACTAGGCCAGGTTACTATAGTCATTGATTCACAAGGTCGGGTGACTACATTTATTTGTTGAATGTAAATCATAAGGTCGAGTGATTAATGTCTATAAAATATATAGTTTGTTTTGTTGGGGGCGGGGACCTAAGCCCACATATTTATAAAGTTTGATTCGTGTATCCGAAGATTTTAAATATATGTGAAGTCAAAATTATAATGCCAATATAATAAGCTTGTATGATATGATGAACTTGATTATATATGTTTTGAAATCTTAAATCAAACATGTAAATGCAATAAATTTCTGCTTATTTAAAGGAGTGCATATCACTAATGTTTTAGCTTTTAAAGTGCATTGATGAATTATTTATTGAGCGTACTCACTAGGAATATTTTGCTTATACTCTCTATTTATCTTTGCAAAGGATTAATCGATTCGGGGCTGCAATTTGAAGCAAGGACCTTATCCAAGACTCATTTAGTTGAGTATGTTTAGACTTTTTTTACAAACTTTGTAATCAAGTAATGTGGGTCGATTACCTTTGGGGTTTTGTTTGAAGAGTATATTTTTGATTTCCATGCGTTTTATATTTCGAAATTCCTTTTTGGATGTTGGTTGGACCTTTGGATCATTGCGATTTATTTTATTTATGAATGTGGAAGCATGTTATGTGATTTGGTTAGTTGGTCAAATTTTGATATGATGAATATTTCATGATATGGACAAGTTACTTTAGTGTAAATGTACCTATGTTATTATTTTGGAAAAGATTTTAGTCTTATACGTATTTTTTGACCTTTTTGGTTCTTAATGGTAAGGTATTATGCAATCACAGGAAAGCACGCCTTTAGATTTCGTAATTCTCTACCATGAATATTGTAATTTGTCATGTGAATGCTTGATCAAATGTGTTTTATGTTGGTAATTTATTATGAGCATGTTTAGGCTATTTGGAATCATTTATTAGGGTTTCAAAAAGGTATTGCATATTCGAATCTACAATACTATCCAAAGCGTATCGGTACCCCTCACTGTATATTTGGCATTTTGGGTCAAGGACTCAAGGCGTACCAGTACAACCTATTTGGGGATTGGCAGGCTCATTCGTACTAGTACAATAAGCAGTATCGGTACATGAATTGGCTATTGGAATATATATGGGAGCCTATGTGCTAGTACGAGACCCCGTGTACTGATACGACCGACAATTAATCCAGTTAAAGGGTTTTCCTAGTTTTTTTTTGCAATTTGGTCACTAAATGATCATGCATTAATTAAATGAGCTAATGGTGTTTAATTGACTTAAAATTTTACATGAAAGCATAAAATATGTTCAATTTCTGTTTGATGCCTTTATTTTACAATAAGTGCTTATGAGTTTATTTATTTACAATTTGGTCTTTAAACCTCTAGATTTTGTAATGGAGCATGTTTCGGATGTCTGATTTAAATAAAATTTGGTGTGTTACTTGTATGGGTTTATTAGAAAGGTTTGATGCATCTAGAATTTTATATGTTTGGAAAATTTAAAATTGAAGTTGTTTTTGATTCGTCTATTTAGGATTCATTTCGGTGAAACAATGTGACATCTGTCACTCAGGTCTAATCCTTCAAGACCAAGTGATGGGTGTTACAAAAGTGAAAATGCATGTACCTATTTGTGCTTTGACAACACCGGATCTACAAGGTTATATACTTTTATGCTCATTTTTAGCCTCTGAACCTAATGATTTACCGGGGTTGAGTCGTTTACTTATATATCTACTCACCCAATGATTTCTTAGGGTCGAGTCATTTGCTTATATATTTAATCCCTGATGATTTCTCGAGGTCGAGTGATTTGCTTATATATTCACTCCTCCAATAATTTCCTAGAGTCGAGTCATTTGGTGATATATTCACTCATCTGATGATTTCCTGGAGTCGAGTCATTTGGTGATATATTCACTCATCTGATGATTTCCTGGAGTCGAGTCATTTGCTGATATATTCACTCATCCGATGATTTTTAAGTCGAGACATTTTCTCATATTATCTCCCTCGATGACTTTACAGGGTTGATTCATTTGCTCATATTCGCTTCCCTGGTGACTTTATGAGGTTGAGTCATTTGCTCATGTTTGCTCCACGATGATTTACCAAGGTCAAGTTATTTGCTCATATGCACTCCCCTAATGACTTTTCGAGGACGAGTTTCCTCCATCCTGGCACTTGTTCAATTACGATGAGCATAACAATTACAAATCAAACTTCAATTACAAGTCTCGACTTGTGTCACTTTATAAAACCGTCGACGAAATATCGTTTGGCAAAAGATTAAGTATTCTATTTGTCAATTCACGAAATAATGCCAAGGATATGTCTTTTACGTGCAAGTATACATGGTCAACAAGTGATAAAGTAGTAAGTTAAGTATTGTCTCCACATGAATTGTCCTGGAATTAATTGCCACGATTAATACTTGTGAATTGGAAAATAAAGGTGATGGTGATTGATTGAGTGAATGAGTAAACTAAAAGAACTAAAGAAATAAAGTAAACTAAAGCGAAGATTACAGAGGTAAACTGATAACATACTGAAAAATAATGGGTGCAAGAATGATAAATAAGGATTGGTAAAGGATGTTTGGATTTCACATTAGTAAAGATAGCAATTAGTAACATTAAACTTCAATTCTATTATCGAGCAAATTTTAAGTTAGTATTGCCTCTATCGATGACAATACCTTAAGTTTACCACTTTCAACACCCATATGTCTATATGAGTTTTCAACTAATTAACTTGGTGAAGAGTCAACCTATACTCCTAAGGGGTAGATTTACTTCAAGTGTAAGTTTCATATACTTGAACATCTTATGTCGAAGTTTCTCTCATTAGTATTTGACAGTTAATCCTTATCTCCTAAGTCTGTTAAGATATTAGGGGATAATAAGCATTCAATACCAACTGTCATATGACATTAAATATGTTAACAATAAGCATATGCGAAATAGAAAATAAAACCAAAGCATTCAATTACTAAAAATTAAAACACTAAGCGTTCATTGCAAACACCCCTAGCCAAATGAAAATATTAGTTCAGGAGAACTTCAACAAATTTGAGTTTGAAATCTTTCTTAACACAGATAAAAAAATTCAAGAAAGAAGCAAGAAACTAAGGCAATGAAGGAAGTCTTTTGATGCAGCCCTTCAATGGATCTCAGATGTCTCGTGAGATCTTTAAGCCTTTGATCTTGTTGCCTTCGATTCCTCTTTTTCGTTGCCGCAACCTACTATGTTTGCTACCAATCGTCTGTCACGTTGTTGTGGTCTGCTATCTTCTACCAGTCCTGTAGTGGCCTCCGCGGCCTAAGATGTCTGGCGGCTGCGCATGTCCTTATATAGGCACAAGTGTAGCCCTAATTAGGGCTAACGCAACTCTTGGCACCATTTTTCAACGTCTGATCTTGTGCTATTTTTCCATAGTCTGATCTGGTGCTATTTTCTCGCAGCCTAATATGGTGCTATTTTTTCAGGATGGTTTGCATTGTCATTCCTTCACGTATTGCCAAGGGTGCTTGTTAAAACTCTTTTTGCAACTACACCCGCGATTCTTGCACATCACCGTATAAATACAATCCTTTGCTAATGGTTAGTCTGGTAATATAAACCTGACATTCCTTAACTCCTCAATGCAATGTAATGCGAATGCATGAAACTACTAGGAAATATACTAATATATACTTAAAGTCAAGCAATATTCTTGGCAGTAAATGCATGGAAAGTACTTCTTTTCATGAGTTAAAAAAACGCTCATAGCCTAAGGGGGGATAAGTGTTATACTCGTATCTCCACACCTAGAAATGACCTCCAAGACCTTCGCACCTGGTGAATGCGGATGTAGCCCCTAGAGCTTTGTGATACTAGAGGTAATGGAAACGGAGGCCTACAAATAGACATCGTTAGGCGTCACAACACTCCACCCACATGACCAGACTATAGAGCCCGATACTTGGAAATTTGGCCTATCTTTGCCAACCCATCCGTAGGCTACCACATGGTCTGACATCATTCAATCACCAATAGTACCAAGGGACTATAAATACCCATGCCCTCAATGAGAGAGAAGTTAGAAAACAACCACAATGCTTTTGAACGAGGCCGAGTTAAGAGGATTGTACCCATCTCTTCCTCTTTCTGTCTTTTTCATTCTGACCATCGTATTAATCGTGCCTCTCCACCCCAAACCTACAAGGGGGTGAACCGTCTGAATCCACCTCAATCACCTTGGTCCATCATCTCCACCTCCCTTGTTCGATGTCTCATCATTTTGGCATCAACAATTATAGTTGATATTTTGTTAGTAGCAGTTTATGTTATTTTTTTAATTTTTAGTTAAAAATAGGAGTATTTGTTAAAGTTAATTGATTTCGTGAAGAAGAAATTTTAGAGTGATTGGTAGTGTTGGAGGAAAGTTTTTTTTTGATCAGTAAGCGATGTATATTATTAAAGAAGGAATATACAACGCAAGTCGAAACATGCGCCTCGTTAAAAACCTCCCTAAACCTAACGGAGGAAAAGAGTACGACATGTCGACTGAATGCAAGGACCCTCCCCGTACATAATTAGACCGATGCATGAAATAAAGAGACACGAGACACCCCTTCCTTTGCTAACGCATCAGCCAAACCATTCGCCTCCCGAAAAATATGAGAAAAGCACACAGATCCTAACGGCAAAATAGCGCGGTCAATCACCCGGAAGAACTCCCATAGTCGCCACGGCCGACGCTCCACCTGCAACACCCACCCAATTGCCACTTTGGAATCCGACTCAACAATAAGAGGACGATCAGCCCATTTTGACGCAACATAGAACTCCAAAGCAAAAGCTATCGCCCGAACCTCGGCGACGTTAGAATCAAGCAAACCAAGTGGCCCTGAAAACAAGGCGAGGATACGACTCTGAGCATCCCGCAACACTCCCCCAAAACTCGCAGGACCCCGCTTTCCCCGAGCAGAACCATCCACTAAAAATTTTAATGTTTCCCCAATCGGTGGCTCCCAAAATACTCCCAACCGGATCAGCGGTTTAGCAAGCCCTTCCCGATACAAACTCGGGCAGTCCCACCAAAGGGCTTCACTAACCGAGAGCCCCTCCTTAAGGGTTTTCACCCAATAAAATGAACGTAACTTCACCAAAAAACCTATCTCCGCTGCCGGGATAAACTTCCCATTAAACATAAGGTCATTGTGCGCAAGCCACAATGACCACATCAATGCCGCGACGCTCGACACCCACAGCTTCCGCAAAGTACCTCTGAACGAACAGTGCATATCCGGAAGCAAAAAATCTGCTAAAGATTTAGGCAAAGGCAAAGCAATCGCCCACCACCCTCGAAACCAATTCCACAAGCCTTGAGCAAACGAACATGAATAAAATAGATGCTCAATGTCTTCCTCCAACTCGCGGCACCATCTACACAAGCCTTGACGCTCACCCAAATCGATCCCACGCATTCGCAAGAACGCAAACGTGGGCAGCCGACGCAACCAAGCGAACCACAAGAATGCCTGGACCTTTGGGGGAACCAAAACCTTCCACGCAAAGCAGTCCCCAAAGTCACTCTCTCCTGCCTTGTCCAACATAAGCAAGTGGGACAGCCCCTTGACAGAGAAAATGCCATGTTTGTCCGGCGTCCATACTAGTGTATCTAGCTCACCTCGTCGCAACTGTACACAGCACACCAAAGACCGAAGATCCTGTAGCTGCCGCTCCTCAAAAGAACGTAGACTACGGCGAAAAACATCCCCCCACCTAACACGCTGAAAATGTCCCTCTACAACCATGTCCGCTACTAGTGCTAACCGATCAATTACAAGCGAGAAAAGGCGTGGAAACACATCTTTAAGCAGCTGCTCGACACACCAAGCATCAAACCAAAATAACACCCGCTCCCCCGAGCCCACCTTCCAAATAAACTGATTGTCACTCATATGTTTTTGCACACCCTCCGAGCTAACAGTCTGCACAATCTGTTTCCAAACCACAGACATCGGTCCCCTAGCCGAGTTATTAAATCGCCACCATTGTGCCGCCTCCCCATACTTTGAGACAATAATAGCGCACCACAATGATGTTACGTCACTTGCATATCTCCACGATCACTTCGCCAAAAGAGCCTTATTACGGACTTCCATATCAGCCACCCCCAATCTACCTAGATGGCGCGGGCGGCACACCAAACTCCAGCTTACCCTGCTCATTTTTCGCTGTAAATTGACCCCGCCCCATAAAAAAGCTCGCCTTAACTTATCAATGGCTGCAATTACCCCTTTCGGCACACGAAACAGGCCCATATAATATACTGGAAGTGAAGAGAGGACAGAATTTACCAATGTGACGCGTGCCGCAAACGATAACGATGTCCTCTTCCAACTTGCAAGTTTTCGGCGAACAGATGCGATGACAGGTTCCCACACCGCTATGTTTCGCGGATTCACCCCCAGTGGTAAGCCCAAGTACACAAAAGGCAGCTCCCCCTGACGACAACACAATACCTCTGCCATAGAAGCTACCAACTCCCCATCTATCCCAATCGAATAAAGGGAGGACTTTGAAAAATTAATACGCAAACCATAACACACCTAAAAACAGCAAAGGAGCCTACGAATGTGCAAAGTCACGTCGACTGATGCTTCAAAAAATAGCACTGTATCGTCGGCGAACTGGAGGTGTGTCAACGTCACCCCCGGAGCTACTGTCACCCCACGAATCAAACCCATTTGCTCCGCTTGTACTAACATCCGATGCAAAGCCTCAGCAACTATGACAAACAATAATGGCGACAATGGGCAGCCCTGCCGCAACCCACGTCCCATGTCAAACTCCTTCGTCGCGCTTCCATTTAGCAGAATAGATAACCGAACAGTGCCAATACACTCCCTCACCCATCCCCGCCACGTCTCGCTAAAACCCATCGAGCTCATGATTTGATCCAAGAACTCCCATCGGACACAATCATAAGCCTTCGCAAAATCAAGCTTCAGCACACATCCCCCACACGATTTTGCCGCATAGAATGAATTGTTTCATTAGCCAACAATATCCCATCCACTATCTGTCGACCGCGGACAAAAGCTGACTGATGGTCGTTGATCAAACCGCCTAACACCCCTTGTAGCCTCTTCGCTAAAATTTTAGCTAAAATTTTATATATAGAGTTTAACAAGCTGATCGGTCGGTACTCATGCAAGGACATCGGCGAATCCACTTTAGGTAATAGCACAATAAAAGTGTTATTCACGCCTATCGACAGCTTACAGGTTATAAAGAAAGTAGCCAAAAACCGTTCCACATCACCACTTAAAACCTCCCAGCACCGCTTGAAAAACTCCATACTATATCCATCCGGACCCGGAGACTTCGAACCCTCACTCCCTCGCACGACCATCCATGCCTCATCAGACGAAAACGGCGCAATCAAGGACAAATTCTCAGCCGCACTTATCCTGCTGAAATCACCCTCGAATACCCAACTACATGATCTTTCTTCCGCAGCGAAATGCTTAGAAAAAAAGCTTACAACATGTCTGCGTAATCTTTTCGGATCAGTGACCCAAACGCCACCAATAGTCAACCCCACAATCGAATTGCGTATCGCACGCAACTTCGTTGCCCTGTGAAAGAATGCAGTATTCCGATCACCCAACTTCAGCCAAGTCGCACGCGACTTTTGTCTCCACAACGATTCTTTCCTACGAATCGTAATAATAATAGTAATTGTTATTAGTATTATGTTAATCGAGATTATTAATAATAATAATAATAATAATAATAATAATAATAATAATAATAATAATAATAATAATAATAATAATAATAATAATAATAATTGCATAAGGTGCGAGAGTGGTGAAGATGAAGCAGATCACATATTGTTCTCTTGTCTGATTGTGCATGTGTTATAGGAGTGTTTGCTCCGTTGGTGGGACGTGACTTTGCCTCTGCCAAGGAATTTGAAGGATTTGTTAATCTCGGGCTTCTATTGTATATTCTCGGGCATGCTTCGACATTGATGGGTGTCGTGTGTCAGCTTTGTTGTGGTCTGTATGACTAGCTCGAAACGACATAGTTTTTAACGATAGGAGATTGCTGGTTACGGATGTGTTTTTTTTGGTGCAATTACAATCGTATTATTGGGTGCAGACGTTGAATGATGCCATGTTCGTAGATGAAGCTTAATGGTGGAGTTATACTCAGTTGTGTAGTATACGTATACCAGCCAGTTCGTCGTGTCCGAGGTTGGGAATTGTTTGGTCATGATCACCTGTTTCAGCTCTGAAATTTAACGTCGATGGAGCGGCTCGATGTAAGTCGGGACCACTTGGGATTGGAGGCGTTTTGAACGATAAGGAGGGGACGATTTTGGGTGTTTTCTCTGGTCCCGTTGGCATCTTGGAATCGAACGAAGCAGAGTTAGTGCGTTGGAATGTACATTATCATTGGTGTTGCGTTCGTAGTGACTTAATGTGGGAAGTTTGATTGTTGAGTCAGATTCTAGTGTGACGGTCGGTTGAGTATTATATAAAGAGCGTAAATCATGGAGGTTTTGGAGCATTTTCGTGTCGATTGACTTTACATGTGCAGATTTGTGTTGTGTATGCTTTTCACATGTTTATAAAGAAACTAACAGGCTTGCGGACGTGTTGGTTAAGGAAGGCGTCCATCGGTGTGATAGGTTGTGGAGGTGAGGGGTGTTCCGTCTGTGGTTAGTGCCAGTAGTCAAATGCTTTTAGTTTTGTCTTGCATTTGTTCTTGCGTTATGGGATGCAAATTGGTGTTTGGTCCTTTTTTTCTTTAAAGTTGATAGTACTCTTTCCCTCTATTTAGATTTAGGGGTTTTAGCGAGGTTTGTGACCATATTTTCGTAAGTGTGATTCCTTTTTAATAAAGTTAAAAGGTCAAAAATAGCTTCTAACGTTTCACCGTTTGGTCAATTTAGCTTTATCTTTTTTTGGTGCAAATAACTATCTAACATTTTATTTTTTGTTCAAATTTCACCATTGATGGATGAAAACCATTAATTAACTAACGGTCAACGCCTAAGGCTGACGTGGCATGTTTCCAGGGCATGTGGAGATGACGTGGCACTACCATGTGGCATTTTTGCTGACACGACATTTTTAAAATTTTAAAAATTAATTAATTAAAAAAATCATACATACTTGTAGACCTGACGAACTTGACCCGAGACCCGAATCGATTTATCCGACCCGAGACCTTATATCGATCCGAACATGATGACCTGTAATATGATTCATAACCTAAAATTAATCGAACTGAACCGAAACCGACTCGAATTTTAGTTGAACAGAAGTGTACTGAATCGATTTTCAACTGAGCCGAATGGACGCGAACCGAAGACAACCCGAAATAAAGAAAGATGAGATGTGAACAACCGCACAATTCACAAAAAGTAAAATATATTGGCTTTATAAAGCCATATTGCGTATAAAAAATTGATACGACCTAAAAACGCGATTAAAACCGACCGATCTCCCGTTGACCCAAAATTGACCTGAACCGAAATCAACCGAACCGAAAATAACCGACTTGATATTAACCAACCTAAAAATCAACTGACTCGATATGACCCAGATCACCATAGACCCAAATTAAACCTGAACCAAATTAAACCAAATGATATTAGACCCCAAAATGATCCGAACTAGAATTGAACCGAATAACTCATTTACCACCTCTACTCACTTGTTGATCAATAATAATAATAATAATAGTTGTATGATTGTTATGGTCATTATATTAAAAATATTTTAAATGTATTATTTTTATTAGTGTTATTATTATATGAAAACAATTGCTCTCCGGTTTTTAGGGATTTACCCTAACTAATCTAGATTGAGTCACGTCGTACAACTGGCTCTGATAGATGAGTTTTTCAATAAAAAATTCTGCATACATAAGAATTACTAGAATTACTATTGTAGCTAGATAATCAACGATTTTATCTCATACATGAGAACTGGTGTGATTGTTTAATAATTTAATTAATTAGAAACAAATTATTTTATTTGAAGCATTTAAAAAATAATTTTAAATGTAACTTCTCGATCCGACATGAAGATCCGAAATAAAGACTCTTTTATTATTGAAGGTTCTACAAATAATCTAAATTTGAATAACTCATGTTTGTTTTTTAAGTAAAACATATTCTAATATATAATTTAAATAATTGTTTTCTCTCCAAATAAATAGATTAATACATATACTTTAAGGAAAATACTTTGATGCACAAGCTTGTGTAAACTTTAGTTTACACAAGCCCTTTAATTTTAGGGTTTAGGGTTTAGGGTTTTAGGTTAGGGTTTAGGGGTTTAGTATGTAGGGTATATAATTTAAGGTTTATGGGTAGAATTTAGAATTTAGAGTTTAGGATTTAGGGCTTAGGTTTTAGGTTGCTAGGGTTTGTGATTTAGATTTTAAATTTTATAAAAGGAATGTGTAAAATAAATTTACACAGCTTGTGCATCAAAATAAAACACATACTTTAAATATCATTTAAATTTAATAATTAATAAAATATTAAAAAAACTAAAAAAGATGAACATATTCTACTCTTGTGTCACACTAACATATTTAAAAAATATTAAATATTAATAATTAATAAATTATTTAAACAAATATTAAATATAATTATATTTTTATATGTAATTATGTAATCCATCATCACCCGGTTGTCAAACATGTACAATACGCTAACTTTTGTGTTGTTGAGAAAGCGCACAACACGAATACCTCCGTCTTTTAAAAGTTTTGTGCATCATAGCCTTTGAAAAACAGTTAACTAATAGTAATATTCAATGTTGAAATTAGGGATGTAAAATCGTGCATTTGGACGACCTTTAGAACGGGTCAAGTCAGGTTAGGTTAGATTGAGTTTCGGTTATGTTGGGTTGAGTTAATTTGGATCCGAGTCAATGTCGAATTGATCTCAACTCAGACTCGATTTAGGTTTAGTTTGAATCAATTTTAATTCAGGTCAATATGAGGTTCATGTCAAAATAGCTCAGGTCTAAGTCGGTTCATTATCGGGTTAGTTTAGGTTCAAATTAACTTTGGGTCAAGTCATTTCGGGTATCAGGTTAAGTTCATACCGAGTTACGTCGATTTTGGATCAAGTTTAGGTCATGTTATATCACTTTCGAGTGAAGTTCAGGTTGAGTCACCTCTCTTAGGTCACAACTCTTAGAAGTCACAAGTATATATTAGAACTTCGTTTCCTTCCTTAAAATAGTTAAAACACTCATAAATCACAACGCTCTCATGTCTCAAGTATATATTCGAATAATTCAATCAATTTAGAACATAAGAAGTTATATTTTCATGAAGAAAACAATTCTCACATTAAGTGGAAAAATAGTGTGCGTGATAGTTAATTTAGTAGGATTTTTTTATTAAGTAAAGATATATTTACATTCCCAAGATAAATGTCTAAAGAAATACAAAGATGTATTGATGAAGAAAATGTGTTTCATTGAACTGAGAGTATGACTTTAAATACACAAATGGAGCAACAAATTCTCCTGCTGATATGGAGAATTATCTAAACAAATTAAACTCATTTAAATTTAAAAACAATTGAAACTAACTTATTTAAATCTTATCAAAACAGCAAGGTAAACTACAACTCCTTGATATTAGGAACGTTTGACTCGTTGATATGCCCCCTCAAGCTGATGGGTAGTGGAACAACCTTCAGCTTGACAAGATGACGATGAAAAGCGGGCCGAGATAAAGGCTTTGTAAGAGTATCAGCGAGTTGATCTGCAGCGTGCAAATGTTGAACAGAAATTTGGTTGCTTTGAACTTGTTCACGGACATAGTAAAAGTCAACTTCAATATGCTTCATCCTACTATGAAGAACCGGATTTTGGCAAAGATAGGTAGCATCAACATTGTCACAATAGATGATAGGTGGAGAAATAATCGGAACCTAAAGTTCATTGAGCAGCTTTTGAACCCAATTGACTTCAGCGAGAGCAGTGGCAACTGCTTTATATTCAGCTTCCGTAGAAGAGCGCGCTATTGTACGTTGCTTCTTAAAAGACCAGCTAATGGGATTTTGGCCAAAGTAAAGAATATAACCAGATGTAGACGTTCGATCATTGACATCGCCAGCCCAATCAGCATCGGAATACATAGTAAGAGCAGAATTAGTCGTAGACGTGATCTGCAACCCATGTGATTTTGTTTGCTGTAGATACCGAAAAACTCTCTTCACAAAGGACCAATGAGTAACGGTTGGAGCATGCATAAACTGAGAAAGTTTGTTCACTGCAAAGCTAAGATCGGGTCGTGTGAAGGAGAGGTATTGAAGTTTCCCAAGAGCCCGACAATATAAGGTGGCATCAGTTGAAGAACTACCATCTTGAATGGTGAGAGATGCATTAGAACTCATCGGCGTTTGAACGGGTTTACAATCTGCCATATGAAACTCAAGAAGAAGATCAGAGATGTATTTTTCTTGAGAAAGTATAAGACCATCGGAAGTGGGAATGACTTCAACACCTAAAAATAAGTGAGTCGGTCAAGATCTTTTATCAAAAATCTGGAACTCAGAGACTGGATGATATCTTGAATGGAAGAGGAGCATGTTCCAGTTACAATGATGTCATCCACATAGACTAAAATGTAAATCATATTACCGCCACGATGATAGATAACCAATGAGGAATCAGAGTTGGACGGTTGAAAACCAATATGAACAAGATAATTCTTTAATTCAGAATACCAAGCACGTGGAGCTTGCTTAAGTCCGTAAATGGCCTTGTTTAGTTTACAGACATAAGAAGGATAGTCAGGATGCTCATACCCCAGAGGTTGCCGTATGTATACTGTTTCAGCAAGGTGGCCTTGGAGAAATGCATTGTTTACATCCAATTGATGCAACGGCCAATTATGTTGAACAGCAAGAGAAATAATGAGACGAACAGTCACAGGCTTGATTACAGGACTAAAAGTAGAATGATAATCAACACCAGGTCGTTGGGTGAATCCTCTGGCGACAAGACGAGCTTTGTACCGATCAACGGTACCATCAGGTTTGGTCTTTATCCTGAAAAGCCATTTGCAGTCTACAACATTTTGTGAAGCAGATGATGGAACTAATTCCCAAGTTTTGTTGTTCATTAAAGCATCAAACTTAAGTTACATAGCTTGTCGCCATTGTGCACTTTTCTGGGCTTGTTTATATGTGGAAGGGAGTGAGGTTGGTGTAGTATGAGCTAAATAATCAAAAATAGGTTTTGGTTTGGTGATATTATTTTGTGAACGAGTAACTGGGCGATGAGCAGGGGTGGTTGAGGAGCAATATCGAGAAGGGGTGAAGTGGGAGGCGAGGTGGAGAGTGGTGATATAGGTTGGGAAGGCGAGGAATGATCAGTAGATTTAGGGTGTCGGTGTTGACGATCAGGGGAGAAGTAGAAAAAGTTTGAGAGGAAGGAGATACATGATTGGGTAAAGAGGGTGATAGAGGAACTGTCGCAGGAGACGAGGTGGATGCAACTCTTTGTGTTGAACTTGTAGAGTGGCCGGACGAGAGTGGTCCTTGCAATTGAGGACCAACCGGAATTATTGGAGGGATCTCATTAAAGTTTGGTGGCTTAGTACAATGATCAGAATTGTTAGGCGCATGTGTAATATGATCCCATTGTAATTGTGAAAAAAATTTATGTCGTAAATGAGAAAATATGTCAGAAAAAGGAAAACATTTCTCATAGAAAACATCGCGTGACAAGAAAACCTTATGAGATATTGGATCAAAACACTGATGGCTATGATGAGTATGTGAGTAGCCTAAGTAAACACATGGTGTAGATAGAGGTTCCAATTTATGTTTCACATATGGTTTTAACCAAGGATAACAGAGACACCCAAAAGTATAAATGTTTTTATAATTTGGTATGTCACCAAATAACATTTGATATGGGGATTGATCGTCTAAAACTTTGGTTGGAAGTCTATTTATGAGATAAGTGGCTTGGTGACAGGCAAATGACCAAAAAGGAGAAGGTAGTGATGCTTGATGGAGAATTGTTTTGGCTGTTTCAATTATATGGCGATGTTTGCGTTCGGCTAAGGCTACTCGTTGAGGTGTGTATGGTGGGGAAACAAAATGTTCAATGCCATTGTTTTGAAGAAAGGATTTTAGGCCTGCAAACTCACCACCACCGTCAGTGTAAAATGAAAGTATTTTAGTTTGAAAATAGTTTTCAATTAGAGGATTAAATTTTGAAAAAATTGATTGAACCTCATCTTTTCGTTGGAGAGTATAAAGCCAAGTGTATCGAGTACATTGGTCAACAAATATTACGTAATATAATTTTTTATCAATAGATAAAACTGGCGATGGACCCCAAAGATCACTGTAAATAAGTTGAAATGGCTTTTTGCTTAACAAAGTGTTTTGAGAAAAAGGTTGCCGATGGCTTTTATTTGAAGCGCAAGAGTTACAATGATCAAAACCTGTCGAAGATGAGAATGGAATTGACAGTGTTTGAAAAATTGTTTGAAGAACTCTTTTATTCGGGTGTCCTAACTTTTTATGCCATAGATGTTGAGATTCCTCCTTTTTAATGTAATAAGTGTGGTGGGTTGATTCGCAATGACGACTCTCGACAGGCCATTCATATAGTCCTTGTTTATTCTGGCCGCATGCCAACAACATCCCCGTGCGCAGATCCTTAACATGAAAAACAGAAGGAAAAAATTCAATGGATGTTAGATTATCTTGACAAAACTTGGAAACAGAGATAATGTTACGTTTAATATTAGGAGCACACAAAGTATGAGAAAGCTGAAACTTTTTGTTTGATGCATTTAAATGAACTGAACCAGTAGAAGAAATGGGAATTTTGTTACCATTACCCACTGTAATCTCATATGTGCCTGTGTAGTCCTACGGATGTTGAATATTATTCGCATCAGTTGTGACATGATGAGATGCTCCTGAATCAACTATCCATGGCATAGAAGCATAATGAGCTTGAGCTTCTATGTGGTTATGAGAACATGAGCGACAAACATTGGCTATGTGGCCAGGACGACCACAAAGTTGACAAGCCACACGATTGCGTTGAGGATTGCGTTGAGTATTGCCAGGCTGGCGTTGTTGCAGGTGTTGTGGCCTAGAATTTTGAGGTCGCCATGATTGATTGTTCCTATTTTTTCGAAAAGCATTATGGCCAGATGAGGATCTTTGAGCAACTGCAGCAGTGATAGGAGACGAGGATTTTATGTTTTCTCTGTGTGTGAGAAGAAGTTCCCTGTTGATGAGTTTGTCATAAAGGTCATCATAGGAGATTGGGGAGTCTCGAGCTTGAATGACAACTGATATAGAATCATATTCGGGTCCTAGGCCACTGAGTATTTTAACAGCAAGTTCAGTATCCGATATAGGGGCACCGGCAGTGGCAAGTTCATCTGCCACATTCTTGATGTCACGTAGATATTCTGCTATGCTGCGAGATTGTTTAGTGATGGAGGCTAAGGTATTTTGCAAACTGAAGACTCTACTATGAGATTTATTCGCATACAGATTGTGCAGCGTATTCCAAGCTTCCTTTGAGGTGGATGATTTTGCGATGGCAAAGATGATAGTTTGATCAACTGACGCCATTAAGGCATTACGAATTAGCTGATCTTGTCGAAACCAGATTTTGTATTTCGGATTGGAGGTTTGAGTGTTGTCAACAGTAATGGTTCTTGGTGGGGCAATCATGGTGCCGTCTAAGTAAGGATAGAGATCATGACCAAACATGAGGGATTCACTTGAGCTTTCCAGGTGACAAAGTTCATTGCGCCTGTGAGTTTCAATGGGAGTTGGGATCCTGGATTAAATTGAATTAGATGATTGGTGTTGTCCACAGACACAATGGTATCGGATGGATTTATCATGGATGTGGAATTGGCCATGAGGATGAGAGAGAAAAAATGAATTGAGGGGAAAAAATCTCGTAGGAGACTAGAAAGGCTCTGACACCATAAAGAAATACAAAGATGTATTGATGAAGAAGATGTGTTTCATTGAACTGAGAGTATGGCTTTAAATACACAAATGGAGCAACAAATTCTCCTGCTGATATGGAGAATTATCTAAACAAATTAAACTCATTTAAATTTAAAAGCAATTGAAACTAACTTATTTAAATCTTATCAAAACAACAAGGTAAACTACAACTCCTTGATATTAGGAACGTTTGACTCGTCGATAATGTCAGGATTCGAACTCATACGAGATAGAACAACATGAGCGTCATTGGTCACTCAACCAATTAGTAGATCTCAATTTCGCAGGATTCTTGAAATAACGATAAAGAAATAAATTCAAAAAAAATTATCAATCAATATCTTGTAGTAATAGTGAAGTGAACATGTTAAATTGATTTCAGATCATCACTCCCTCAAATCGGTTTTACTCCCGTTTTTAGACCGAATCAATTTTTTTCACCAGTAGTACAAAATGTGCAAAGCACTATGATGCTCGTTATAAGCAAAAAAAAAAGGTTCGTTTTTAAAACCAATGTGAAAGTAGATTTGAGTAAGCCAACCAAATGCATTAGTTTTTAAAACCAATGTGAAAGTACATTTGTGTAAGCCAACCAAATGCAAGGCAGATGAGCACTTGTCACCTGCACATGCACACTTAACCCATAAATTAATTTATTTTTTTAATTTCCAAGACAAGCCTTCCTTGGACAATCCAAGTATGTTGCCCATTCCGTGGGTTAAAGATGCTTCTCTATGGCTCTTTAAAATAATTACTATTTACTACCATGGAACAAACTCCTATATGTTTATATTATAAAATATTTATACATAAATTACTTTTTTCCATCTTTCAATTTTCAATCAAATCATGATTTATTTTTCAATTATGCCTGTGTTAGTGTAAAATAATCGAAATGATTATAGTTTAAGTTGTACATTTAAAATACCTAAAAAGTCTAATTCGCTTAAAATCTAAAAAAACTTAAACTATTAAACTCAAAAATAAGGAAGTTTTTGTTTCCTAATTGCGGTGGGGCTCCTCTTCTCTCTTGGATATGTGGGTATGGTTTGCATGAGCCAGCTCAGTTCAGAGTTAATGGACATTACTTGTGTCAGAAAGCCCATTTTTACGTACAATTGGTTGACAAAATTATTAGTTCATTGTTAATATCTATTTTTTTCTATTAATTCAAATTAAATATTATAAAAATATTTCTTAAAAAATTATTTTATTTTCGATTTATACCTTTATATAAAACATTTAACTTTTCACCACCTTAAATCGATAAATAATTCATCACATGCTTAAAAAGTTATTATTCTTATTGATAGAAATGTAATGATCGATGCTATTAATTTTCTTATCATATTTATCTTTATGATCAGTGACGATATTATATGGAAAATATTTTTTTTAATTTAATTATTTATAAATTTGCTTATACTTTTAATTATTTGTGTTTTGTTCTCTTAACTTTAAATCGTGGCTTTGTCTCTGTGTATAACGTTAATTTTAAAGAAAATGAAATGTTCAATTAAGCTATAATTTTTAATTTAATGACAGCAGGAAGAAAAGTATTCCAATTAATTTATAATTTTATAAAGTTAATTTTAAAATTTGTATTTCATATTCAAGTTTTCAAATGAAAGGGTTAAATGTCTGAACAAAATGTATAAAATAAAATAACAATCACATAGAATATCTTGGAAATATATAAATAAAATTATGACTCAACTTAAAGTTAAGGGCCTTGTATTTAATTAGATCTGATGAAAACATTTTAAATTAGTTGAATAAATAAGTTATATTTTATCATCTTTGTTCAACGTAAAATTTTTCAAATCTTGTCAAATAATTTTCTATGGATTGAATTGGATTGTAGCTAACCTTGAACATGCAAGAGTAGATCGATTGTAGCAGGGGGATAAGTGCACTAAATTTTTTTCATGATGCAGTGATAGTAAAAAAAAAAACAGCATACGGATGGTTGTGAATTTTAAGGGGCAAAGGCTGGAGTATTTTGATGATATGTCTGTTGAGTTTGTGCAATTCGATACTAAACTAATTGAATAAGTTCAGGGCTTGATGGCTATACTGCTGCTTTTTCAAGACTGCCTGAGTGATTATCAAAGATATATATATATATATTTTTGCTACGATTAAGTATTTCTTTGCAGTCTTTAACCTGCTGCCAGCCTTCAATGCAACTGCAATTGTTTTAGTGCCTAAGGTCCAAAATAGTTGTATGGCCAAGGATTTTCAGCCTATTGTTAGTAAAATGAACTGCAAAAAAGCTGTTAGCACTGACTGGAAACTATAAGCAAAAACAGAACGTAAATTCGTTGACCGTGTCGTGGTATGGTGGCCACTGTCTTAGAAACAAAACTGCCCCGAACAGTGTAGTCGCTTCACGGGCAGGCTGTCCCTCGAGGTGCACATGGACGCTCCTGGAATCGTACACTCGACTCTCGGAGTGAACAACAGTGGAACTGCTCGAACAAGTGGAGAGAACAGAGAGAAACTGGAATGCTTTGTGAATGTGTTTGATGATATGAAATGCTGCATGCAACATCTATATTTATAGGCTGTATAACATGTCTATAATAGACATTTCATTGCACAAATAATTACAGAATTAAATATGTATAACAGCCATCTTAAATATGCTGTAACAGATTGTTATAAACACCATTTTAATTCTGTAATAATCATGTCATTACAGTGCTGTTACACCATGAATTTGACTGGAAAACAGTCTAAATTCATCCACTGAACAGACTGTACATATTCGAATAAATTCGAATAATCTGCACTGGAATCAAACCGTTCTGAACGTTCGAATTAAATCAAATAAAATTCTGAACGTTCGAATCAATTAAATTCGGATGATTCAAACAGTTTATCAAGAGCCTATAATTAAGAAAAAAAATTCTTTCTCATATAGTCTTTTATTCATAAGAAAATTCCTATGAATTTTCTCCAAAAAGAATATATTCGACACGTGTTACCCGAACCTAAACCCGAGCCCGAGCCGGCCGGACGGCGGCGGCGGCGGCGCGCGAGGACTTCCCTTGTTCTTTCCCACTCAACAAGGGAGGGAGGAAGTAAGGGTATAAATACCCTTCCCTAGCTATTTTCCCAACCAATGTGGGATATAGCTTTGGTAACTTTCTTGAAGCATTACCAACATTCCCCCACTAATGCGAAAGAATTCATATGTATCTCAAACACAGCCCTCCTCAGACGAGCAGTTGCGGAATTAGTTGCTTAAGCACTAGTGAACGTATCTTGAACTAGTACATAGTGATAATGAGCGATCCTTCTCTTAGATAAGTGAAACTAGTCTTGAACTTTCTAAGATAGGGGTAAACTCATAACACACAACTAACTCCTTCATCCACCGAAGTTCTCGATGTGTAAGATATATATACACAAGTGTATATTTGGTCATCTTACCCTCAGGATTCTAGTAAGTGTTTTAGAAAAACGGCCCAACGTTTTTCACAGAAGGTGGCTAATCCTTCTCACTTACATAGGTTATTTCATCAGGTTTATCTCAATATAAACCACCCTGAATCTGGGCTATGAAATAATTAAGAACCATTTGTAATGGTTCAACCTCTTATAGACTTATGGTGATTTCTTCAAGTCCATTTAAAATGAACCACCCAGTATTGGGATAAGAAATCATTAAGAATAAATATTCAACCTCATTGTCGGTGAATTCAAAATGTCCTTCTCAATAGGATCATTTAAACTTTGAATTCATTAAGAGTTTCTCGAAACTCAACCATTCTGGCGGTAAGTCCATATTGTCCTTCTCAATAGGACAACACATTCATACTTGTGTTATGAACTTATTAAGAATAAGTATTCAACCATGATTCGGTAAATTCATCAAGTCTTTCTCACAAAGACCACCCAAAATCTGGGCTATGAATTTATTAAGAGTAATAGTACTCAACCTGGGCATGTACATTATTCGTCATAGGGATAGGCAGTGAGAAATGTACACTATGAGTCTTTCTATGGTTTCGTTTGACCACATTGAACTTAGATAACTAAGTTGGGTATCCACCATGAATTCCTCAACCAATGGGCTTTAAACCCATCCCCCTCGACGAATCAATGACCAATTTCCGACTTAACCCTTTGGTAAGCAGATCTGCTAGGTTTCTTTCCGACTTCACATACTCTAAAGAGAGTACTCCATTCCTTATTAAGTGTCTAACAGATTCATGCCTTATGCGAATGTGTCTCTTTTTGCCATTGTAAACATGACTCTTGGCAACACAAATCGCTGCTTGTGAATCACACAACAAGGAAACAGGAGGAGTCGGAGTTCCCCACAACGGAATATCGGCTAACAAACTCCTTAGCCACTTAGCTTCTTGCCCAGCTAAGTCAAGAGCTATAAACTCTGACTCCATAGTAGAGCGAGCAATACAAGTCTGTTTTGAAGACTTCCAAGAAATTGCTGCTCCTCCCAAAGTAAATACATACCCACTCGTAGAGCTTACTTCATCACTATCGGAAACCCAGTTGGCGTCACAATATCCTTCTAATGTAGCAGGAAAGCCAACATACTCAAGTCTCCAGTCCATAGTACCCTTAAGGTACTTAAGTAAGCGTCTAAGAGCAACCCAGTGCTCACCACTAGGGTTATGAGTGTATCTACTGAGTCTGCTAACAGCATAGGCAATGTCTGGCCGAGTACAGTTCATTAAGAACATCAGACTGCCAATTATTTTGGCATATTCCGTTTGAGAAACGCTACTTCCTTCATTCTTAAAGAGATGTATGCTAGAGTCATAAGGAGTTCGAACAAGGACGACATCAAAACTGTCAAATTTCTTTAACACTTTCTCAGTATAGTGTGCCTGGCTTAAAGAAAATCCCTTTTCAGATTTGATTACTTTGACTCCTAAGATTACATCGACTTCTCCCAAGTCAGTCATCTCAAACTTAGTGGACAAGAAACTTTTTGTTTTGTTAATGGACTCAATGTTAGTACTGAAAATCAACATGTCGTCAACATACAAGCTTATGATGACACAATCAGTACCAAACATCCTCGAATACACGCATGCATCCGAACCATTCACAACAAAACCAAAACTAAGAATAGTTTTGTGAAATTTCTCATACCACTGTTTAGGAGCTTGCTTCAGGCCATAAAGTGACTTTTTAAGTCTACATACTTTGCCTTCCATACCAGGCGCCTCGAAGCCAAGAGGTTGCTCCATATAGATCTCCTCATCTAGATCCCCATTCAAAAATGCAGTCTTTACATCCATTTGATGTACTTGCAACTTGTGAATGGAGGCTAGTGCAAACAATGCACGGATCGTTGAGATTTTTGTGACGGGAGAGTAAGTATCAAAGAAGTCTTGACCAAATCTTTGAGTGAACCCTTTGACTACTACCCTTGCCTTATACCTTTAGATAGAACCATCTGGTCTAAGTTTCTTTCGAAAGACCCACTTACTGTTAATGGTTTTAAATCCTCTAGGCAAGTCAACTAATTTCCAAGTATGATTAGACATTATTGATTCTAGTTCATCTTTTATAGCGCTTTTCCAGAAACTAGCATCAATAGATCGTATAGCTTCTTCGTAAGTTTTAGGATCCTCATCTAACAAATATGCTTGAGCTATAGGATCAGAAAGAGTGTCTAAGTCATTTATCTCAGAAATGAAGGAAGTTATGAAATCTGGTCCAAAAGAGGTTTCAACTCTTTGTCTCTTACTTCTTCTAGGCTCAAATTCAATCTCTTGAGAAGACCTAGCAGGCACACTAGAAGAAGTGGATGGCAAGTTTTCTATTTGTGTTTCAACATTTAATCTAGGTTTCTTGAGAGGAAAGATTTCTTCAAAGAAAACAGCATCCCTAGATTCACAAATAGAGAAGTCTTGTAGAGTCATGAATCTGTATGCGGCACTGTTAGAAGCATAGCCTATAAACACTGCATCAACGGTCTTAGGTCCAATGGTGGACTTCTTAAAGTCTGGCAACCCCACTTTTGCCAGACACCCCCACACTTTCAGGTATTATAGATTTGGGGCATACCCTTTCCATAATTCGTAAGGGGTAGAATCAATTTTCTTATGAGGTACTCGGTTCAGAATATGATTAGCCGATAGAATGGCTTCCCCCCACATGTTGTCAGACAACCCAGAACTTATCAACAATGAGTTCATCATCTCTTTTAAAGTTCTGTTTTTGCTTTCGGCTATTCCGTTCTGTTGAGGAAAATAAGGGGCTGAAGTTTCATGTATTATGCCATTCGTCTCACAAACCTCTTTTAGAAAATTAGATCCATATTCACCACCTCTATCAGACCTAACACGTTTTATTCTCCTATCTAACTGATTTTCAACTTCTGCCTTATAAATAAGAAAGAAATTTTCAGCTTCATCTTTAGTTCTTAGGAGATAAACTTTTGTATACCTAGAGAAGTCATCTACAAAAGTTATGTAGTAGTGTTTTCCTCCTTTACTTTCAGTGTTTCTAAAGTCTGCTAGATCAGTATGAATGAGTTCTAACAGTTCAGTCTTTCTTTTAGAAACATTTTTAAAGGTAGGTTTTGCATGCTTTGCTTCTACACAAACTTCACATTTATTATAGTTTGTTATGTCTAGTTTAGGCAAAATATTCATATTCATCATTTTCTTTAGGGATTGAATATTTACGTGTCCTAATCTAGCATGTCACATATCAATAGACTCAACAATATAAGCAGAAGTGGTAGCTTTATTATTTTCATTAAGTTGAGTTTCTATGACAAATAAACCTTCGCTTAAAAAACCTTTCCCGACATAATCATCGTTACGGGAAAGTACAAGTTTATCTGCCTCAAAAACTAACTTAATGCCTGCCTTATTTAAGCGGCCACCACTAATCAAATTTCTACGCAGGGCAGGCACATATAGGACATTATTAAGGGCCAAAGTTTTACCGGAAGTCAGCTTGAGTAAAACCTTGCCTTTGCCCACCACTTGAGAGCTGCTGGAGTTCCCCATGTACACACGTTCACCATTTTTCACGTCCTCGAATTCTGTGAAGAACTCCTTCTTTGCGCAGAAGTGTCGAGAAGCTCCGGTGTCTACGACCCACTCGGTGTTCTTCTCTACGAGGTTGACCTTCGAAACCACCGCGGCTATGACATCATCATCCATGTTCTCCGTCACATGCATGCGTGGTCTAGTCTCATTCTGGCGGTCCGAACGGTGCTGACATTGGTACGCCTTGTGACCAGCTTGCCCACACACGTAGCACTTCATGGTTTTCACGTCGGGCTTAGCCTTCATGGGTTTCTTGAAATTGGTAGTCTTTTGTGGTTTGGGCCTTTTGTTTGGAGGGCCTTTCTTAAAGGGCTTTTTGGACCCTGAAGCACCACCAGACTCAACAATGTTAGTTTTAAAAGATAAGTGACTAAAATTGTTCGTAACCTTATCTTTCAAACGGTTGGCCTCCTCGATTTTCATGTGACCGATCAGCTCCTGAAGTGGTATGTCCCTTTTCTTGTGCTTGAGGGAGTTGCGGTAATCGGACCATGATTTTGGCAACTTTTCGATAAGGACGTTTGCTTGCAAAACTTCACACATTTGCATGCCTTCCGCTATGATGTCCGAGACAAGATTCTCATAGTCATGGACTTGGTCCATGATGGTCTTGTTGTCGGTCATCTGGAACTTCAACCATTCTCCCACGTCATATTTTTTGATCCCCGCATCATCGGTGCCATACTTGGTGTCCAAGGAATCCCATATCGCCTTTGCACTCCTCTCCTTTAGATACATGTCAAATAATTTGTTGGACATGTGACTAAGGAGATGGCCACGGACCGTCTTGTTGTCCTTCTCATATTTGGCAAAGGTGGCAACAGCAAGGGCATCGGCGGCAGCATCGGTTTGGCCTTGATTATCGGCAGAAACAGCAACGGTAGGTGGTGCAACTGGTGGTTCGTTGAGCAACACATAATCGAGGTCCAATTGCTCAAAGAAGATAAGTATACGTTGGGACCACCTTCGATAATTGAAGCCATCTAAAGCATCGAGCTTGGAAAGGTCGGGAATAAGCTTGCTTTGTAGTTCGGATGAAGCAGCCATTTTGCAGAATCGGAGATAGTTTTGTTTCTAAATTGTTAGTAAAATGAACTGCAAAAAAGCTGTTAGCACTGACTGGAAACTATAAGCAAAAACAGAACGTAAATTCGTTGACCGTGTCGTGGTATGGTGGCCACTGCCTTAGAAACAAAACTGCCCCGAATAGTGTAGTCGCTTCACGGGCAGGCTGTCCCCCGAGGTGCACACGGACGCTCCTGGAATCGTACACTCGACTCTCGGAGTGAACAACAGTGGAACTGCTCGAACAAGTGGAGAGAACATAGAGAAACTGGAATGCTTTGTGAATGTGTTTGATGATATGAAATGCTGCATGCAACATCTCTATTTATAGGCTGTATAACATGTCTATAATAGACATTTCACTGCACAAATAATTACAGAATTAAATATGTATAACAGCCATCTTAAATCTGCTGTAACAGATTGTTATAAACACCATTTTAATTCTGTAATAATCATGTCATTACAGTGTTGTTACACCATGAATTTGACTGGAAAACAGTCTAAATTCATCCACTGAACAGACTGTACATATTCGAATAAATTCGAATAATCTGCACTGGAATCAAACCGTTCTGAACGTTCGAATTAAATCAAATAAAATTCTGAACGTTCGAATCAATTAAATTCGGATGATTCAAACAGTTTATCAAGAGCCTATAAATAAGAAAAAAAATTCTTTCTCATATAGTCTTTTATTCATAAGAAAATTCCTATGAATTTTCTCCAAAAAGAATATATACGCGCGCGTACGTGTCGAAGACACGTGTTACCCGAGCCCGAAGCCCGAGCCGAGCCGAGCCGGCCGGCCGGCGGCGGCGGCGGCGCGCGAGGACTTCCCTTGTTCTTTCCCACTCAACAAGGGAGGGAGGAAGTAAGGGTATAAATACCCTTCCCTAGCTATTTTCCCAACCAATGTGGCATATAGCTTTGGTAACTTTCTTGAAGCATTACCAACACCTATTTCTTGTTGTACGATCATTTACAAGACAATTACAAGAATTTTGGCCAGCAGATTTGATTGCTTTAAACCTATCTGTCTTTGTTCAAGAGCGTGGCATTATTTATAAAAATCTTTTGGCTTAATAGCTTGTGAGGGGCTATTTCAGGAAATCCCTCTCAATCTTAGGGGTGCATGCCAAATTGGATAGGTTTTATGACTTTTCTGGCCTTAAACTAAATGCAGCTAAGTCTAAGTTTTTCTTCTGGTATTTCTGTAAGGAAGATTGAGAAAATATTTAAAAGTACATGATTTCATGTTAGCCAGCTCTTATGATCTATCTTGAAGTCCCTTTGGTGACAAGAAAGTTGACCATAAAAGATTGTGCACCTTTAATTGAGAAGGCTAAGGCTAAGTTGGGGGTATTAGGTTACAACAAATTTAAGCTATGGAGGAAGGCTGCAACTGACAAGCGTCGTAAACTGTCAAATAAACTATCTTTAATCTCAAATAAATGAATAAATAACGTAGTAATAGAGAAGAAGGGTCGATCCAAAAGGACTAAGAAACTTCTTATGTAGAGATGTTTTGATTCTGACTTTAGCGAGAAAATAAAGAAAATAAGGGGTTTTAATAAAGTAGTTAGTAAATGTAAAATAATAAAAATGAATTTAGAGAAAATGACGAAAGTAAATTTTGAGAAGAAAATTGATTGAATAGAATAACCTCAAGTTTTGCTTAGCCTCAATTCAAACTGATCATCGAAAAAGCTTTTTACTCTGGATGCATGTCGGTTATAGTCTACAAGGCCCAACTCTTGTAACTTGTTTTTTTCTCCGGTAAATCGATAATTCAAAATCAATTTTTGAATTTCAGTTGTCTGGCTAGACTAACCGCGACTATTGCCATTAGAATAAAATAGTTTAAAATTTGGAAAAACCCGACTCGGACTATGTTGTCTCAATGAGAATCAAATTCGATCTCAATTTTCCTTAGCGAATCCGTCGCTAAGTGTATTCATAAGAAGTCGAATATGCTACAAGCCGATCCTTTCTCACAACTTTAAATCAGAACAAGATTCAAACCAACGCGCCCTTTTTGAAATGAAAGTGTAAAGATTTTTAAAAGAAAGGCCGATTGTTAATCTATGTTTAAAAAAAATTGAGAATGCTATCCGAAGATATTAAGTGCTTTTCAATTCTCACAAAATGAATTGAGGCATCGCTTTAAGCCTTTGGCTAATTGAAAAATAAAACTTTTATAAAAGTAAAATTTCTTAAGAACAAATTAAAGCTAAGTGATGATTTTTAGGCTTCACCCTAAAGGGATATTTATAGCTTGTGAAAACCCTAAAATATTTAAAATAAAATACCTAAGATAATTCTAAAAACATTCAAATAAAATCCTAAATGATACTTCAAATGTAAAGTGATAATTCCCAAATATTTAAATTCAAACTTTATCCTAAAATCCTAATTAAATCTCGACCGTCGTTCTTCTAGATGATGCTGACTAGATTTTCTTTTGGAAGCTTCTGCTAACTGGACTGTCGAATTGTGCCACGTCAGATCTTGTCATGCCCATATGTCTAGCCTTGATTCCAGAAAATAAAAATTGCAGAACAAGTTCTTTTAACGTTGCTTTCTGGAAGTTAAAGTCATGCACAGAAATGAATAAAATCGACCCAAATTAGTAATATTAAATATTCAACATGGAGTAATTAATGGTAAAAAATTTAAGCTATGGAGGAAGACTACAACTCATCCAACAAATGCTATTCAGCATTGCCAATTATTTGTGCTGCCTAAGGCCGTGATTCAGAAAATTGAGCAACTATGTAGTCGATTCTTCTAAAAAGGATGTGATAGTGTTGAAAAAGGTGCCAAAGTGAGTTGGAAGAGGATTTGCTATCCAAAGTCTGAAGGTGGCCTTGATTTGAAGAACATTTTAACTGGTACAAAACATGTTTGATGTTATTGTCGGAAGACATCCTTGCTAATGAAGGATCTTTATGGGTGACTTGGCTTTGAGTATATGTCTTGAAGGGCAATAATTTATGCCATATAGATAGTAAAACTCATCATAGCTGGATTAAAAACAAAATTTTGAAGTTAAGGGAGGAAGTTCATTGCTCAACACTAGAAGAGATATGGTTGATGTTAGTGCTAAGTGAATTTGAGGTGATGTTTGTGAAAAGAGAGATAAGGTAGAGTGGCATAAGTTGGTATAGTTCTCTTTCTCTATACCTAAGAATGACATTGTTTTGTTGATGGCTTTATTGGATAGGCTTCCCATAAAAGATGAATTATCTAGGATGTGAATAGTTAATGAAGAGAAGTGCAGGCTATGTAATTCTTGTAGAGAGAGCATAAATCATATTTTTTGGACTTCTCTTTCTCAAAGAGTATTTGGGAGATTGTTTTAAAGCTATGCAGGGTGAAGCATTGCAAAATTAGGACATTGAAGTATAATGGGCATGCTCGAGAAATTCCCCATGTATCGGTACTCTTGGACTTATAATGTCTAATTTTGCTGGTTTTTCACCCAAATAATAGCTCAAATATGCTTTAACACATTAGATTCGTATACACAATAATTACAGAGATCAAACCATACCAAATACTCAAGGAACCATGATCAATTCAAGACTAAACTACTCTAATCATAATACTATAGGCTTGCTCCTTAAAATCACTCAACTTAACACCTAAAAAGAGATTCAAAGCACATAACAACATATGAATTGCATCAACAACCTATTTGCATCATTTAAACATACTAGAATCACCAAAAACATAAGTATATGTATATCCAACCAAAGGGCATCCAAGGGGATTCGCAAAGCATGAATTCATACTAGCATGTCATCAACAATTATGCCTCAAACCACAAACATGAAAATCACCTACCACAACATACAAACCTCCACAAAACATCCAAAATCTATATTACAAAAGGCCCTAAAATATGGTAACACATTGTCTTATTAACCGAATTTATAACTAAGTTTCATACTCATGCAAATGTCTTGATCTTGGACTTTCCTTGCCAAACCAACCCTGCCCTTCAACTCTATTGCTCTACATCAATAGAAAAAAGAGAGCATAAGCACAAATGCTTAACGAGAATGCTCTTAAATAAAACATTGATGCATTTGTAAATCATTTGAAAATCGTAAACCATTTTGCTTTCAAATCATGCTTAACTACCCAAGCACTTTCACATTTGTTTCCACAACAAATCATGCATAACATCTATATTCATCAAACCGATTTAAAATCTCATTTATCACAAATATTCTCATATATTGACAATTACAATGACCCGAATAGACTTACCTCCATCCATGGATAGCACTACCCATATCCATTCATGTTCGGATATACGGATTCCCTTGATGGCACTACCCCATCAAGTCTTTTCTCATGGCGATACTACCTCCACCATAACTCACTTCGGTCGGGAATAGAACTACCCCTATTCCGTTGTGATAGCACTACCCCTATCACTTCACAATAGCATTACCCCTATTGTGTAACCAAAGAATTTCACATGATCAATTTTACATTTTATAGTGCACTATAATCCTATGGCTAGCCAACAATATCTGAAACTTTCTCATTACGTCACATAGCCAATATATCATTATCAAATACGTTTACTTATTGTTTTCCAATACATTTCACAAAACCATTTCATATGCAAAACCACATTGCCAAAGGCAACACCACATTCCTTTTAGGAACAATTCTCAATGCTCATAGGCATTCAAAAACGTTGATAAACATTGCATATTAATCCAAAAACATGCATTTACAACAAGTAAATCAAACCATGTTCAAAACCAAAACATGAAATCCACAAGCTCAATTCAAAACCAATAACCAAGGTGAAGCGAAATTTACGCTTGAGCTTAGTTAAGCTTTTTAGGCTATAACTAAACCCCCATGATCCACCGATCAAACCTTTAAAGAACTTTACACGTTTATTCACTCACCGATACGCCCACCTTTCTCACCGACGCGAATTGAGCCTCTAATAAGCAATGTACGCAACTAGGCAGTCTTGCCTTAATCATCCCCTGTTTTAACCACATAAAACCAGGGGAAAATGCATCATTATGCATTTAACTCATTGCTAAACAATGATCCATGTATCCTTAACATTAACCTTCCAAAAACTCGTTGATACTACCGGAAACAACATCAATCTTTGCCCTATCAACTCCCAACCTCAAACCAGTGATTCTAACATTCAATCCACATCAAAACATATCCACAAACATCTTTTGAACATCCTTACATCTCTAGCAACTCAAAAACATATAGAACAACCCCAAAACCACTAAAACCCCATCTAAAAATTAGCCAATCAAATAGTTTCGGTTTCCATTTTCTCATTTCACACTATGATTACCTTATCAAAACATGAAATTACCCAATTAAAATCTCTAGGTTTCATCAACTTAAACAAATCTTTAAGCAAAACACCAAAATCACCATTTATTTCACAAATCTTGAAATTCACTGCAAAACTATATTAAAATCAATCTAACAATATCCAACTACTAGGGATTATCAATAAAGAACCTTAGTTTTAAGAGAGGAAAAGAAATTCACCTTTGAAGAAGCTCCCACCAAAATTGACGTAAGTTTTTTCTTGAAATCCAACTTGTGAAATTGATGAAATCCTTGAGTAAATCTTGTGAGGTTTTATTAAGAAACAAAAGTGAAAACAAATGATGGATTCTCCATTGAAAATCAGCAAGGAATTTTAGAAAATCTTGTTTGAAAGTTGAAATGGAAAGTGAGGGAAAATCAAAATAATATGAAAATAATTTAGGAGTTAATTAACCGCCAATTCCTTACTCAACTAAGGTGGTTTATTTTCTGATTAAAATATTTGGAAAATATAGCTCTCTAAGGATTCTTAGTATTGGCCCATCTACAAAATAGTCATTAAAAACAATTTTGCAATCTTTACAATTTGGTCACTTAAAACCAATTAATTACCCTCCAATTTAATTGCCAAAATGCTTGATAACATTTATAAACATTTTAAATCACATAAATCAATTTAATCTCCATAATTCCACAATTTAAAAATATCAAATCTCCCGAAACTAGCTCCAATCGGCTAATCCGGTTCGAACTGAACCCGGTTGAACCCCTAAACATCTAACCCTATTTTTTGGGTGTTACAAAAAATAATAAAAAAGAAAACAACAAATCTAAAAAGATAGCTAAAGGGTTGCTCCAATCACATTAGACACTTCCTCTTTGTACCACATCAAATCTCTGAAATCCATTGTAGGAAGAGTACATGGGGAGTTGTCAAAACATGAACTAGATGAAATCCTCACTGAAAACTACAGATACCTTTCACGTCGGTTCCAAAGGTGTCGATCCGCTCCACAATTTCGATTCCATTTGCAAACAACCACAAAAGGGGATGAAACTATCCATGACCAATGACAAACCCAAATCAGAAACAAACGTCGTGAAAAACACTACATGAGCATCAAGCGGACGTAAAAGTATCCAAAAAAAGTGTCATGAGATAAAGACATGCTATAAAGGCAGAGAAAAGGCGAGCCCTAAAGACAGAGAAGAAACAAGCGCAACAAGACGTGCGGAAAAGAGATAACCAAAACACATAGATTTTTTTAATAAAAAATTAGATAAGAAACTAAAAATATAAAATTCAAAACAAAAATAAGAACACATGTAGAAAATAGAACACCGCCGATCAGCGACCAACACCAAAGCTGGTGCCGCCGTCGACGGCCAAAACAAAAAAAAAGTAAGCAAGCGTCAGAGTTGGGAAAAACCTAGCTGCTGAGTTGGGAGAAAATATAACTTCATTAATAATTGACTGGCCTATTTCTAATTTCACTAATAATTGAGTGACCACCAATGTAATTCCCGACACAACATTTTAACGTATGTTTGCATTTAAACGGGAGAGTGACTTAATTGTAACAAAAATATTAATTGATTGACCTAATTGTAATTTTTAATAATTGGGTGACCTATTGAGACCTTACTAATAATTGAGTGACCTCTACTTTAGTTTACCCTTTAATTGAAAAACAACACATCCATTGTTTAGTTGGATGTTCGTCGACGGAGCAATCGATGATTCATTCGTCGATTTTCAACAACGGGATGATGGAATATTCAATTGTTGGGGTCCGACGAAGATAAGTGTGACCGGTGGTGATTGAATTGGTGGTGAGATGGGAGTAATTTAAGGATTTAAGGTTTGAATTGGGGTTTTAGAGAAATTAAAAATTTTAATTTTTTATATAAGATTAAAGGTTTTCTAATTTTTAAAAAATAAAAATTAGAAAAATACTAAAATATACCACATAACGTATTTTTATTGGATAATAATTTTTTAGGGTTAACTACTGGAATAGTCACTTATGTTTCTCCCCAGTACAGAGTTAGTCACCGATTTTGAAAAACGACCAGTAAGGTCACTTACGTTTTCGGGGCGTAAACTTTTGGTCACTCAGTCGTTTGTTGCCGTTAAACATTGACGGCTTGTTGACCTAGCAGCGAAAAAATAAGGGTAAACTACTGCAATGGCCACTAAATTTTATCCTATGTACATTTCTGCTCCCAGTTTTAAAAAAATAAACATTATGGTCACTACTGAAATATTTTTTTTATAATTTCACCCTTAAATTTTTTAAAATTCATTTTCCAGCCTTAAAACTTTACAATCAATTAGTACAATAATATTATAAATGCTTAAATGAAAAATAGGTGCCTGAAGTATACCCATTTAAATTTTAGGTGCCAAAATTGCTCATATTTAATAGCTAAACTTTCAAATTACTCCTATTTTTTTACTCTAGATTATTTTATTATTATTATTATAACATGACATGTCAGTTTTTATTATTGTTAAATTAAAAATAATTTAAAAATAAAATAAAACCATTTTTATTAAATTTAAAATATTACTTCTTAAATAATTTAGGCGTCTAAAGTATTTTTTTGTAAAAATAGGTGCCCAAAATTTCGATAGTTACAATTTTAGGTGCCCGACTATTAAATGTGTGTTAAAAAATTGTCAACCAATCGATTCTTGGCACGTGGCATTAATTTTATTTTATTTTTAAAACTTTTAATGGAAAATACTCAGATTTTTCAAATTTTTATAAAATCTCAAAATTTTACAAGCTTCACAAAATTGTCCCTAAATTCCTAAAAATTCTTAAACTTCTACCGTCGATTGTCGCCGCTTCCGCCGCCGGTCACTGTCGCTGACCGTAACCACTTGGTCGTCGCACCAAGGCGACCATTTTCCCTAACACGACGTCGCCAAAAATGCCAAACGGTGTGCAGCCGAACGTCGAACACAAAATCGACAATTTGAAAAATCTAAGTATTTTTCATTAAAAATTTAAAAATATAAAATTAATGCCACGTGTCAAGCACCGATTGGTTGAAATTTTTTTAACACCCATTTAACAGTCGGGCGCCTAAAATTGTAACTATGGAAACTTTGGCCACTTATTTTTACAAAAAATACTTTAGACACCTAAATTATTTTAGGGTAATCTTCATCAAAGGTCACTTTTGTTTGGGATTTGTTCTGTTTTAGTCACCCGATTTGAAAAAAAGATTAAAATGACCACTTATGTTTTCGATCGTTACTGTTTTGGTCACCCGACCGTTAACCTCCGTTAATAAAAAATGTTAATTTTAATTTTTAGCCCCCCAACTTTTGCAAGTTTATTATTTTCACCCCTATAAAAAACCTCGTCGAGAAACACAAGCTCTACTCTGAATCAACAAAAATTGACTTCCACTTTGAATCTTTCTAACGCCGGATCTCCACCGTCCATTGCCGACTCTGGTCAAGTGAACCGCCGGATGAATCCTTTTCTACTCCTCTTCTTCTTTCTCGGTATGACCTCACTAGGAACGGATCTGGATGCCTCAAAACAAGACCGAACACCCTCGCGTTTTAGGGTTTTGATTTGACGCCGTTCACCGTCAATCTTCACAAAATCAAAATATGTCTTTCATTTCGTCGAACGAGGGTCGTTCGCCGTTGGGATCTGTCTGGTGTGCTCTGTTCGTTGAAATCACCACGATCGAGAATGGGTAAGGATTCTTTCTTTCCTCTCTACGTTTTTTTTCTTTTGGTCTAAATATGTGTTGTTTCTTTTAGTTTTGGTACTGGTTATTTGTTGGTTTACTGTTTATTGAAGGAAATGTTGGAAGGGTAACAACACAGATTAGTGGTAATTTGTTGGTTTACTGTTTATTGAAGAAAATGTTGGATGGGTAACAACACAGATTGGTGGTTATTTGTTGGTTTACTGTTTATTGAAGGAAATGTTGGATGGGTAACAACACAAATGAGGGAGGTTCGGTGAGAGGTTGTGGTTTCGATTAGGAGTAATGGTGGTGATGAGGTTGAAGGGTGAAAGAGTGAAAGGGATGAGTCAGCTGCTTGATTTAGGGGCATATTTGACGTAGGTGTGGGCTGAGAGATTGGTGGAGAATGGATGTGTTGGCCGAGTGGTAGTGTTGTTTATGGGGATGGAGATGGTGATAGGTAATGTTTTTTGTTTGTAAGGGTGAAAAAATAAAGTTTCAAAAGTTTAAGGGTTAAAATTAAAATTAAATTTTTTATTAACGGAGGTTAACGGTCGGGTGACCAAAACAGTAACGATCGAAAACATAAGTGGTCATTTTAATCTTTTTTCAAATTGGGTGACTAAAATAGAACAAACCTCAAACAAAAGTGACCTTTGATGAAGATTACCCATTATTTTAAGAAGTAATATTATTTTAATATTTTAAATTTAATAATAATAATAATAATAATAATAATAATTTTATTTTATTTTATTTTTAAAATATTTTTAATTTAACAATAATAAAAAATAACATGTCATGTTATAATAATAATAAAAAATAATTTAGAGTGAAAAAATAAGAGCAATTTGAAAGTTTAGTTATTAAATAGGTGCAATTTGGGGACTTAAAATTTAAAAAGAGTATACTTTAGGCACCTATTTTTCATTTAAGCCTTTATAATATTATTGTACTAATTGATTGTAAAGTTTTAGGGTTGAAAAATGAATTTTAAAAATTCAAGGGTGAAATTATAAAGAAACCTTTTCAGTAGTGACCATAGTGTTTATTTATTAAAATTGGGGAGCAGAAATGTACATAAGATAAATTTTAGTGGCCATTGTAGTAGTTTACCCTTATTTTTTCGTTGTCAGGTCAGCAAGCCGTCAATATTTGACGGCAATAAACGACTGAGTGACTAAAAGTTTACGCCCCGAAAACGTAACGTAAGTGACCTTACTAGTCATTTTTCAAAATCGGTGACCAACTCTGTACTGAGAGAAACATAAGCGACTATTCTAATAGTTAATTTTTTTAATGTATAACACGAAAAAACACTAAGCATCAATTTTAGTCGAAATACACGGTAGACGCTAAACTAAAAAAAAGTTTATCACATTTCTAACGGTTAACAAGTCTTAGAAATTCGAAATTCCAACATAAATTAACGGCAATTTTAGGTGAATAATCCTTTTTTATTATTATTTGGGAAAATAGCTCCCAAAAAATATTATTTGGAAAAATGACCCCCAAACTTGCCACGTCGGTGGACCTCGCGTTGTGTAGGACGCGAGGTAGGATATCGCGTTCTGCACAACGCGATTTCCGTCTACGTGGCCTTGTTGTTTGTGTTAACGGTTTTACAGTACCTCGCATTCTGCAAAACGCGAGGTCCACGAGAATTTGAAAGGGCGGCTGAATATATCGCACAGACCTCGCGTTCTGCAGGGCGCGAGTTCTGTGCAAAAATGGGCTGAAAAACAAGGGAAAACAAGTGTGGGTAGGCATGTTCGAGCCCAATTTCGGGCGTGTAAATTGTATATTTTTAGCGATCATCGAGTTTGGGGTCATAGTAATGGAAATTCTCTATCGTATGATACCAACATGGTTAATTTCCGTCCATTCTACAATGGTTTAAAATGGATTCGAAAACCATATGTTATCATCCTTTTTTTGAATGAAGTTGCATTTGAACAAATATCGATTTTTGGTTTAGTAATCCCATAAAATTTATTTAAAACTGAAATTAAATAAACTTTTTAAAGTTTAATTATAATAGGTAAACAAAATTATAATACGACATTATAAAAATCAAATGTGTGGAATATAAATATTAAAAACATAAGTACAAATCAATAAAAGAAAAGACTAAAAATGCATATGTCCACCCGTTCCGTAGTCGGGTGGATGACGATCACGAGCCGGATACCTCCGTCCATCGTCTGGTGGTCCCTGGTCCCCATCATCCTGACCACCGTGTGCGATATGTAGATCTGTGCTGGGCCCAGGCGGGGAGTAAAACAAGCTATCCATTGGCGTACTCTCCACAATGCGAAAGTCATACTGAGATTGCAGTTGTGGATAATCGATAAGCTGAAGGTCAGTCGTGGGCGTATGGGGACGATAGGCATCGGAGGAGCCGAACTGGGGTGGAGGCATCGTCTGCTGGAAACTCGATGGACCGCTATAAGTATGAAATGTTGCGCCAGAAGATGATGCCCCTGCAGTGTCATATCGTGGTCTCGGACAGCGCTGCGTCGACTGCCTCTGGCTCTACCTCTGGCTCTGGGTCACTCGACAGGTGCCGCGTGGGCGATTTTGGGGTTGCTAGGGAAGCCCTGCATCGCGCTCGGCCTGAGTAAGGATATGCGGCAGCCCATTGAGCCTATACCACTGGTCATAATTGAAAGCGACCGAATCAGCCCCTTCCATAATTTGTTGGAGAAGCAGTGGGCGTTGGGAAAATCGATTACCCCAAATCGCTATCCAGGGAGCGTGGTACTCGGACCAGTCAACCTCCGTCTTCCCCTGGCGCGTAAGATTGTGGAAGCGGTCCATATTTTGCGGAACGGCTGGAACATTTTGGAAGTACCCGAACTGTCGGAGAACCCTATCCGTAGCATGCCACACGTAAATTTTGTAGATGAGCAGCGGCACGACGGAAATCCAGAGGTCTCGGTCACGCAGAATATCCGGTGGAGTAATCTGCCGAATCTCCTTTGAATCGTAGGGCCTCCACACGAACTAAAAAGAATGAAAACGTTTGTAACGGTTATATGAAATATTATTGGAAAAAATAGTATGAAAAAATTCAAATTAATTTTCGAATTACCTCGTCCTCCGTCAAGCCATCGAAAGCATGCATGAATTCTTTTTGGGAGTTCAGCAGGCCGGTGTGGGTTAGTGTGCCGTTCCACCTATAATTAATGAAAAAAATCGTTAAATAAAATAATTTAAAAATAAAAATATAGTAGATTACGTAGTACCTCCGTAGAAGCGGAAATAACATAGCAGTGGGTTGTCTAAGCTGTGGTCTCAAAATAGACATCCGAAACCAAACCCAAGCTTGTATGAGTAAACAACATCCTCCCATCGATGCTCTTGAGGCGTCAACATTTCTGCAGAGCTCTCTGTAAAGAAACGCCTAGACAGTTGATCCCCAAGATTTTCTTCCAGACTCATTTAAATCTGTAAGATGACGAAGCCACATCACGTGCACCTTTGTGCGGGATTTGTCTGACATTAATATCCCGCCAATAATGCGCAAGATGTGGGCACGCGCACACCGCTGTGAAAATAAAGATTTAATAAAGACATCCTAATTAAAAAATTGTAAGTTCATCCTAAATTTAATAAATGCATCCAAAAAAATTAGTAAAGGCATCGTAATTTGCAAATAAATATTTGTAACTTCATCCTAAATATTTAATGTAGGCATCCTAAATATTTAATAAAGACATCATAAATATTTAATAAAGGCATCCTAATTTTCAAGTAATTATTTGTAATTGCATCCTAAATTTATTAAAACGATCCTAAATATTTAATGAAGTCATCTTAAAAATTTCATAAACTATCGTAATGTTCAAATAAATATTTTTAATTTCATCATAAATTTAATAAAAGTATACTAAATATTTAATAATGGCATCCTAATTTTTAAATAGAAAAAATATGTAACACCCGTGTCTTGGGCCTAGGAGTTAGTCGGGTTGTTGTTCGAGTCAAATAAAATCTAATTAAAATAAATCAACTTTTGAATAATGACCTATTTGAATCTTAATAAAGAGGGAGGGACCAATGTTGTGATTTACCCACATTTTAAATAAAGCAAGACAACTTTTAGAGAAAAGTTGTCATCTTCCTTCTCATTTTTCCCTTTCCCAATTTCAAAACCCTCTCCCCCATTTTCAAACTCTCCTAAAACCCTAATTACTATTCCATTGATTTTGCCACTCGATTTCAACACCAAATTAAAAGGTAATTATATTTTCTTAACCTCCTATCTATTCTCTACTTATCTATGGTCTTGGATTTCAAAAATATTGAGTTTTGGGAATTAGGGTTCATATTGAAATTTGGGTTTTTTAATGGGGTTTTTCAAATTGGTTTGAGAAATTGTTTTGGGGTTATGTTTAATCATAATGAAATATACAACATATATTAATTTGGTTGATTTTGGATGAAATTTCGTAGTGGGTCCTTAGGGCAAATTTTAGAGTATGAAAAATTGGGTTTTTGAGAGGTTTAGTGTTGGAATTGAAGGGCTGATGGTCTACCTATGTTAGGAGGGTGATTTGGGATGTTTTGGAAGTCATTTGGGTGCTTAGAAATGGGTATTTCAGCCAATGGTTGTTGGAGTCCGAAAATTGGGTTTTTGAGATGTTATGTGGTTTGGGAATTTGAGGAAATTGGGTTGTGATTTGCAAAGTAGATTGATGGTTGAATTAGCATTGAATTGGGAAGTAACGTAGGTGTTTTGTTTGACTAGAAGCAAGAGGAAGCGTGGAAGAGGCTTTGGGACCGAATCCGGGAAGTTGAAGGTGATTGCTTGCTTGGTCGTCGAGCTTGGAAGCTTAGGTGAGTGGTTACTTGTTTTTAAAGGTTTTAAAATAGTTGGTTCGAGTATATGGACTAGGTTGGGCTTGGTAGACCCACCTAGAGTTAGGATTAGGGTGGTAGCCTAATCCTAAGCTTGATCTAGAGCCTTTGGATGAACTCTTTTATGTGGTTGTGTATGTCTCGTATGATATGTGATATGAATGGTTATGTATATTGTATTATACATGTGGGTTGAGATATGAATTGTGATGATTGAGACATGCATGATGATGGTTGTTGGTGAGTACGTGCTAAGCACGGAATTGGTTGAAATGAGTAATGTGAAATGAGTAAATGTTGGCACTAGTATACTTGAATACAAATGATCGATCATTAGGATGTTAGTGTATACACATGAGTCAAAAGTCGAGCGTGGCCTTGGTGGCGTTGAGTCACCAATAATGAGTACGGGTTTGCCCGGAAATTGTATTTAAATATAGTCGGTGATGAGTGGAATACCATCGACGGGGCGTGAGGATGAGTGGAATCCCCTCCGCGAGGCCGGTGATGAGTGTAATCCCACCGTGAGGTAATGTGGTTGTTGGATGTGAGTTCCAACGTGTCTATCCGTGTATTCGGGTCATAGCTAGGTGCCAATATTGGTTGATAAATGTATCAATGTGTTGAGATTAATGATCTTAAATTTGGATGTTTGATGTGACTACTTGTGTTTAGGATTTAGAGCTTGTTGACCATGACATTTACTTGTATATTGCTCATGCATCTTATCTTATGGCTCTTGTGGATCCTTGGTTTATATGTGATTTGCCTTGGCTAGATCGTGCTCGAACCCTGCAATGTTGAGGTTTGTTTTTAGAGCTTACCCTCACTAAGCATCATTGCTTACGCTCTCTTTGTTCAACATTGCAGATCGTTAGTTCGTGGGTTGCTCGGGCAAGTTGAGGGCCTCCAAGTGTGGTTTTTGGCTTGAGTTCATCAAGTATGGATTTTTAATGTTAGGCATGTAATAGTTTGAGCAATGGGACATGTATGGTTTTGTTGGATAGTTGTTGGTTGCTAGGAGCATGTTTAGACTCCATGTTATGTTGCTTTTTTATGGCGTGTGATGCCATGTTTGAGTTGTAATCCATGCCTAAATTGCTTATCTAGAATGTTGGTTAAGTGTCTTTGAGTTTGCCTTATGTTGAATGTTGAAGTATGAGTTTTTGGATGTTTAAGTGTCATCTTGATTCAATTGCATGCTCCTTTGATGTATGTACATGTCGGATGCTTGTATGGATGTGAAGTGGTATGTAAATGTTGTATGAATGCTTGTTGGGGTCTAGGAGAGTCCTAAAGTGCATTTAGAATCGAGTCTTGATCGTTTTTGCTGAGTTTGGAGGTTTTTGCTGTGCAGGGGTATCGATACGGTTGGTATGGTATCGATACCACCTTCTTGTTCAAGCCTCGTGTATCGATACACTTGAGAGGTGTATCGATACTATTTTTGTCACTGGAGCTACTGTCCAGTTCGGTATCGATACCGGCCTCTAGGGTATCGATACCATCATCTTGACGTTGACCGTGGGAAGTCAACCATTGGGGAGGGTATCGATACACTCCTTGGGTGTATCGATACGGTCCCTACGGGTTGACTTTGACCAGTTGACCTAGTTAAGGGGGTATCGATACACCCCTTAGGTGTATCGATACCGCCTGCAGTTTAAGCTTAAAATTGGGCTTTAACACGATTGTTGAATTCGTTCGATTGTTTTGTATATGTTGTTCCGCTGTATGATCACTTAGGGTTTAATATCCATCTAGACAAGATTTTTAAAATGGAAAAAAAATAGGGTTGCTAACCGAGGGGGAATTCCTTAGGGAGTTTTCGCTCGGTTTTCCCCGTGTGGCCCACTCGGATCGGTCATTCAGCCAGACCGGGACGAGGGGGTTACACTTGTTGGTATCAGACCTAAGGTTTCCGAGACCTTGGGCAGGTAAGTGAGGTAAGCTTAAGTTTTTGAATTAAATTGCACGGTGTTTGCTTGTTTTGCAAGAATGATTGCTTGTGTGACAAGTATGTTGACTGTTTTATTTTAAAGCATGTGTGTGTGGGTCCCATTGCTACTATTACATTGGAAAAAATGATTTTAAGTGAGGGAACGTACTTGAACCACTTGGAAGCCTTGCCTTGCAAACCCAGCTTGTATGTTTCGTTGTTGTGATTGTAGTTAAAATCTGTGAGAGTGATGTCTAGACCGAGAGGTAGACTGAGGTTGGTTCGTCAGGAACCACGAGTTGCGGCTCCTGTTGAGCCGGCAGTTGGTGCAGAGGCTCACCTTGAGGGGCCGGTGGCCGCGGGAGTTGGCGCTCCTCCACCACCTCCACCACCACCACCTCCTCCACCTGGAGTTGGGGGCGAGGATGGAGTCGGAGGAAATGGACCACAAGTTGGCCAAGGTGGCCAAGGTCCAGCTGGAATTGACATGACTCCGCTTGTGCAAGCAATAGCGGGAGCATTCCAGGCCGCAGTTGCGGGAGCTCAGGTTGCAGCTCAGCCTAGGTGTGATGATGCTAGTCTACCTTTGGAGAGGCTCCGTAGCTTGGGGGTCGAGGAGTTTAGGGGATCTACTCCGGAGAGGTCGGAGTTATGGTTGGAGAAGACAGTTCGTATTTTGGCCCAGATGGGTTGTGCGGGCGCACGTAGATTGGGTTGTGTGATCTCATTGCTTCAGGGTGATGCCTACACCTGGTGGGTCACCATCACTACCGGGGTTCTAGAGACAGCGATTGATTGGGAGTTCTTTGAGTCTGCTTTCCGGAAGAGGTACTTGGGACCGAGGTACCTAGATGAGAAGAAGAGAGAGTTCTTGGCTCTCACTCAGGGAGATGCTTCTGTGACTGATTATGATATTCGTTTCGTTGTCTGAGTCAATATGCTCCGGAGTTAGTACCTACTGAGAGGGCTCGATGTGATCGTTTCAGATACGGGCTCCATGAGGAAGTTAAGAGGTATACCTTAGCTTCTGATTATTCTGACTTTGATGTCTTGGTTGCTAGAGCCAAGGACATTGAGCATAGCTTGGGGCTGGCCAAGCGTTCTGGGGGATCTAATTCTGGTAAGAGGCACAACAACTATGATGGTAGAGATGCCAAGAGGCACAAAGGTGGCGGACATCAGTTTGACCATTGACGTGGCGGTGGCCACCATGGTAGGGGCCATCAGGGCCATAGAGGAGGAGGGCGGTTGCCCGAGTGTACCCATTGTGGGAGGCAGCATGCTGGTGAGTGTTGGGGTAATTTCCATGCCTGCTGGAACTGTGGTTCGAGGGACCACTTTAGGAGGGATTGTCCGCATCAGGCGGCTCAGGCACCGAACATTGCTCAGGCTCCTGCGAGAGATAATGATTTTCAGAGAGGCCGTGGGCGCGGTCGTGGCTACTTCCAGCCTAGGGCTGATGCACCTAGGGTAGATGCTCAGAGGAACCTTGCTCATGTTGTGGCTGTGCAGCCAGAGGCGGGAGGACCAGCGAGAGTCTATGCTCAGAGAGAGGCCGGGAACGACACCGATGTGATAGCAGGTAATTTCGAGTTACAGTCTATGTCTTTGCTTTCTTTGGTTGATTCGGGTTCTACGCATTCCTACATTTTGAGTGAGCATGCACAGAAGTTAGATATTCCTGTTGAGATCTTAGATGTAGGTATGCATGTTACTAGTTCTTTTGGTGAGACAGTTGTGGTTAGACGTATGTATAGGAGGTGTCCACTGAAGATTCAGGGTCATGTGTTTTCAGTTGATATGATGGAACTTCCCTTCTATGGTTTTGATATTATTTTGGGTATGGATTGGTTGGTTGAGCATCGGGCTAGTGTGGATTTTGAGACAAAAAGAATTTCTTTGAAGCTTTCTGATGACTACGAGGTAGTAGTAGTAGGCGAGAACATTAAGTTCTTGTCTAATGTGGTGTCATCTTTAGGGGCTCATAGGTTGATGGACTCTGGATGTGGGGCTTATTTAGCTTATGTTATGAATCCGGATATGAGTGAAGCTAGACCGAAAGATATCATAACAGTGTGTGACTTTCCCGATGTGTTTCCTGAAGAGTTGCCGGGTTTACCTCCTGACAGAGATGTTGAGTTTGTGATTGAGACAGTTTCAGGGTCTAATCCAGTTTCGATAGCTCCGTATCGTATGGCTCCGAAAGAGTTGAAAGAACTGAAGAGTCAGTTGCAAGAATTGTTAGACCGTGGTTTCATTAGGCCTAGTAGTTCTCCGTGGGGTGCTCCAGTGTTGTTTGTGAAAAAGAAAGATGGTAGCATGCGCATGTGTATTGACTATAGGCAGTTGAATCAGTTGACTGTGAAGAACAAGTATCCGTTGCCTCGTATAGATGATTTGTTTGATCAGTTGAGAGGTGCTTCAGTATTCTCGAAGATAGATTTGAGATCCGGGTACTATCAGTTGAAGGTGAAAGAGTGTGATGTTCCGAAGACAGCTTTTAGGACTAGATATGGTCACTATGAGTTTCTTGTGATGCCATTTGGGCTCACGAATGCACCAGCAGCATTCATGGACATGATGAACAGAATTTTCAGAGACTATCTAGACCGTTTTGTAGTTGTCTTCATTGATGATATACTTGTGTATTCGAAGACAGAAGAAGAGCATGATGAGCACTTGAGGTTTGTTTTACAGAGATTGTTGAGTAACTAGTTGTATGCGAAGCTTAGTAAATGTGAGTTCTGGATTCGAGAGGTGGTATTTCTTGGCCATGTTGTTTCGGCCGAAGGCATTCGAGTTGATCCATCGAAGATAGAGGCTATTGTTGAGTGGAAACAACCTAAGTCCGTGACCGAGATTAGGAGTTTCCTAGGATTAACTGGTTACTATAGGAGATTTGTTGATGGCTTCTCTAGAGTAGCTGCTCCTTTGACTAAGTTGTTGCAAAAGGGAGTCAAGTTTGAATGGTCAGATGCAAGACAGAAGGCCTTTGAGAAATTGAAAGAAGCTTTGACAAATGCTCCAGTGTTGGTGCAACCTGTTTCAGGTAAGGAGTTTGTGATTTACAGTGATGCTTCTTACGTAGGCTTAGGATGTGTTTTGATGCAAGATAGGAGAGTTGTTGCTTATGCTTCCAGACAGTTGAAGATTCATGAGAAGAACTATCATACTCATGACATAGAGCTAGCCGCAGTGGTGTTTGCATTGAAAATTTGGCGTCATTACTTGTATGGTGAGAAGTGTGTTGTTTACACCGATCACAAGAGCTTGAAGTACTTGATGACACAGAAAGAGTTGAACTTGAGATAGAGAAGATGGCTAGAGTTGTTAAAGGATTATGATTTGACCATTGAGTACCATCCGGGTAAAGCAAATGTAGTAGTCGATGCTTTGAGTAGAAAAGTGGTCGTTGAGTTGAGAGCTATGTTTGCTAGATTGAGTGTGTCCGATGATGGTGGTTTGATCACCGAGTTGCAAGTGAAGCCTTCTTTGATTCAGTTGATTAGAGAAAAGCAGTTGCAAGATGTGAGTTTAGTTCCTCATGTTCAGGACATAGCCGAAGGAAGACCGACTGAGTATAGTTTCAGTGGTGAGAGCTTGTTGTGCTTTAGAGATAGAATTGTTGTACCAGAAGATGTGGAGTTGAGACGTCAAATTTTGAGTGAAGCACATTCGAGTCCCTTTTCTATGCATCCGAGTAGTACCAAAATGTACCGAGATTTGAAGGATGATTACTTCTAGGTTGGTTTGAAGAGAGATGTAGCCGAGTATGTGAGCCGTTGCATGGTTTGTTAGAGAGTGAAGGCAGAACATCAGGTTCCTTCAGGTTTGCTACAGCCTTTGAAGATTCCGGAATGGAAATGGGAGAGGATCACCATGGATTTTGTATCGGGGTTGCCTTTGTCTCCTTCGAAGAAGAATTCAGTTTGGGTGATTGTTGATAGGTTCACTAAGTGTGCTCACTTCTTAGCAGTGAACACTACGGATTCTTTAGACAAGTTGGCAAACTTGTACATCCGTGAGATTGTGAGACTTCATGGAGTTCCAAAGTCCATTGTTTCAGATAGGGATCCTAGATTTACTTCGAGGTTCTGGGGTTGCTTACATAGTGCTTTGGGTAGCCGTTTGCATTTCAGCACATCTTATCATCCGCAGTCCGATGGGCAGTCAGAGCGAGTGATACAGATTCTTGAGGATATGCTTCGTTGTTGTGTGATTGATTTTCAGGGTTCTTAGGAGAAGCACTTACCGTTGGTTGAGTTTGCTTACAACAACAGCTATCAGTCTAGCATTCAGATGGCACCTTATAAGGCTTTGTATGGTAGACGATGTAGGACTCCGATTTGTTGGGCTGAGATAGGTCGGAGATTGTTACCTATGCCAGACTTGCTTAAGGGAACTACCGAAAAAGTGAAGTTGATTTGTGACCGTCTGAAAGCAGCTTCCGATTGTCAGAAGTCTTATGCAGATTTGAAGAGGAAAGAGATTGAGTACTCAGTGGGTGAGAAACTGTTTCTGAAAGTATCTCCGTGGAAGAAGGTGATGAGATTTGGCCGGAAGGGCAAATTGAGTCCGAGGTTCATTGGTCCGTATGAGATAGTTGAGCAGATTGGGCCTGTAGCTTATCGCTTGAGGTTACCTTCGGAGTTAGAGAAGATCCATGATGTCTTTCATGTGTCTATGCTTAGGAGATATAGATCAGATCCTTCTCATATGATGCCCGTTGAGGAGATTGAGTTAAATCCGGATTTGTCCTATAATGAAGAGCCCGTTGAGATACTTGCTTCTGATAGCAAGGTACTGCGCGGCAAGACCATAGAGTTGGTCAAGGTGTTGTGGAGACATAGAGGCGTGGAATAGGCCACGTGGGAGAGGAAAGTAGATATGGTTGAGCAGTTTCCGTATTTGTTTCCACCAGGTAATTTCGGGGACGAAATTCCTTAAGAGGGAGAGAGTTGTAACACCCGTGTCTTGGGCCTAGGAGTTAGCCGGGTTGTTGTTCGTGTCAAATAAAATCTAATTAAAATAAACCAACTTTGAATAATGACCTATTTGAATCTTAATAAAGAGGGAGGGACCAATGTTGTGATTTACCCACATTTTAAATAAAGCAAGACAACTTTTAGGGAAAAGTTGTCATCTTCCTTCTCATTTTTCCCTTTCCCAATTTCAAAACCCTCTCCCCCATTTTCAAACTCTCCTAAAACCCTAATTACTATTCCATTGATTTTGCCACTCGATTTCAACACCAAATTAAAAGGTAATTATATTTTCTTAACCTCCTCTCTATTCTCTACTTATCTATGGTCTTGGATTTCAAAAATATTGAGTTTTGGGAATTAGGGTTCATATTGAAATTTGGATTTTTTAATGGGGTTTTTCAAATTTTTTTGAGAAATTGTTTTGGGGTTATGTTTAATCATAATGAAATATACAACATATATTAATTTGGTTGATTTTGGATGAAATTTCGTAGTGGGTCCTTAGGGCAAATTTTAGAGTATGAAAAATTGGGTTTTTGAGAGGTTTAGTGTTGGAATTGAAGAGCTGATGGTCTACCTATGTTAGGAGGGTGATTTGGGATGTTTTGGAAGTCATTTGGGTGCTTGGAAATGGGTATTTCAGCCAATGGTTGTTGGAGTCCGAAAATTGGGTTTTTGAGATGTTATGTGGTTTGGGAATTTGAGGAAATTGGGTTGTGATTTGCAAAGTAGATTGATGGTTGAATTAACATTGAATTGGGAAGTAACGTAGGTGTTTTGTTTGACTAGAAGCAAGAGGAAGCGTGGAAGAGGCTTTGGGACCGAATCCGGGAAGTTGAAGGTGATTGCTTGCTTGGTCGTTGAGCTTGGAAGCTTAGGTGAGTGGTTACTTGTTTTTAAAGGTTTTAAAATAGTTGGTTCGAGTATATGGACTAGGTTGGGCTTGGTAGACCCACCTAGAGCTAGGATTAGGGTGGTAGCCTAATCCTAAGCTTGATCTAGAGCCTTTGGATGAACTCTTTTATGTGGTTGTGTATGTCTCGTATGATATGTGATATGAATGGTTATGTATATTGTATTATACATGTGGGTTGAGATATGAATTGTGATGATTGAGACATGCATGATGATGGTTGTTGGTGAGTACGTGCTAAGCACGGAATTGGTTGAAATGTGTAATGTGAAATGAGTAAATGTTGGCACTAGTATACTTGAATACAAATGATCGATCATTAGGATGTTAGTGTGTACACATGAGTCAAAAGTCGCGCGTGGCCTTGGTGGCGTTGAGTCACCAAGGAGGAGTACGGGTTCACCCGGAAATTGTATTTAAATATAGTCGGTGATGAGTGGAATCCCATCGACGGGGCGTGAGGATGAGTGGAATCCCCTCCGCGAGGCCGGTGATGAGTGTAATCCCACCGTGAGGTAATGTGGTTGTTGGATGTGAGTTCCAACGTGTCTATCCGTGTATTCGGGTCATAGCTAGGTGCCAATATTGGTTGATAAATGTATCAATGTGTTGAGATTAATGATCTTAAATTTGGATGTTTGATGTGACTACTTGTGTTGAGGATTTAGAGCTTGTTGACCATGACATTTACTTGTATATTGCTCATGCATCTTATCTTATGGCTCTTGTGGATCCTTGGTTTATATGTGATTTGCCTTGGCTAGATCGTGCTCGGACCCTGCAATGTTGAGGTTTGTTTTTAGAGCTTACCCTCACTAAGCATCATAGCTTACGCTCTCTTTGTTCAACATTGCAGATCCTTAGTTCGTGGGTTGCTCGGGCAAGTGGAGGGCCTCCAAGTGTGGTTTTTGGCTTGAGTTCATCAAGTATGGATTTTTAATGTTAGACATGTAATAGTTTGAGCAATGGGACATGTATGGTTTTGTTGGATAGTTGTTGGTTGCTAGGAGCATGTTTAGACTCCATGTTATGTTGCTTTTGTATGGCGTGTGATGCCCTGTTTGAGTTGTAATCCATGCCTAAATTGCTTATCTTGAATGTTGGTTAAGTGTCTTTGAGTTTGCCTTATGTTTAATGTTGAAGTATGAGTTTTTGGATGTTTAAGTGTCATCTTGATTCAATTGCATGCTCCTTTGATGTATGTACATGTTGGATGCTTGTATGGCTGTGAATTGGTATGTAAATGTTGTATGAATGCTTGTTGGGGTCTAGGAGAGTCCTAAATTGCATTTAGAATCGAGTCTTGATCGTTTTTGCTGAGTTTGGAGGTTTTTGCTGTGCAGGGGTATCGATACGGTTGGTATGGTATCGATACCACCTTCTTGTTCAAGCCTCGTGTATCGATACACTTGAGAGGTGTATTGATACTATTTTTGTCACTGGAGCTACTGTCCAGTTCGGTATCGATACCAGCCTCTGGGGTATCGATACCATCATCTTGACGTTGACCGTGGGAAGTCAACCATTGGGGAGGGTATCGATACACTCATTGGGTGTATCGATACGGTCCCTACGGGTTGACTTTGACCAGTTGACCTAGTCAAGGGGTTATCGATACACCCCTTAGGTGTATCGATACCGCCTGCAGTTTAAGCTTAAAATTGGGCTTTAACACGATTGTTGAATTCGTTCGATTGTTTTGTATATGTTGTTCCGCTGTATGATCACTTAGGGTTTAATATCTGTCTAGACAAGATTTTTAAAATGGAAAAAAATAGGGTTGCTAACCGAGGGGGAATTCCTTAGGGATTTTTTGCTCGGTTTTCCCCGTGTGGCCCACTCGGACCGGTCATTCAGCCAGACCAGGACGAGGGGGTTACAAAATACCTGAAGTGTAACTTCATCCGCGTCGAGGGGAGGGGTTCCAAAGTGAGCCTCTAAATATGATAGGTCGATTTTTCCACCGTCCCACACTTCCTCAAGGGGCATCACGCCCATTTATTCAGCAAATAGAGTTGGCCAATCTGCCAACGCTACACCCGTAACAACGATGCCGTCTGTAGGCAACCCCAGAATGTAGGCAACATCCTCCAGTGTGATTGTTGCCTCGCCAAATGGAAGATGAAACATGTGCGTCTCGGGCCTCCACCGTTCTATCAGCGCGCTGATTAACGATGATTTTACCTTCACCCCCTATATACAGTGCTATGTGGCCAAAATCAGCGCGCTGAATCCACTCCATAACAGCATCAACGGGTGCGGTGTTGATACGGTTAAGGTAACATTGTAAATTACGTTCGTATCCCTTCAAAAAAATAGTTAGTAAATAAAAAATTAATTAAATAAAAAAATTTAAAAATTAATAGGGAAAAGTAATACCGATGGATTGCTTCGCCAATATTGATTGCAGTGAGTCACCTCGTTGCGTAATAAGGCTCCATTATATCGAACGAAATATAAAAGTTGCCGATAATTTGTTGTAAAAAGCTAAAGAGCTCACATTCTGTGGTTGATATTGGGGGCAGAGCCTCCAATTTATAGAAGACCTCGCGCCTTTTGGGATGCGATGTTAATGAACCTCGCGTTCTGTAGAACGCGATATCTATATACCTCGCGTCCTATAGAACGCGAGGTTCATTGAAAAGGCGCGTCACGGAACAAACGCGTGAACTGAACGGTCAGAAGTGACCTCGCGTTCTATAGGACGCGAGTTTCTAAAGACCTCGCGTTCTACAGGACACGAGGTCGTGGGGTTTTTTAAAAGAAGACTTCCCATGCGGGAAATTCATTTATTATAATTTTAATAATAATAATAATAATAATAATAATAATAATAATAATAATAATAATAATAATAGAAATAACAATAATTATAATGATAATTATAATTATTATAATTATACCTCGCAATCTTGCGTTCTGTAGGACGTGAGGTCCTTTAAACCTCGCGTTGTACAGAACGCGAGGTCATTTAGATGTTGGTATATATATATGCACATCGATGGATTTTTGTAACCAGTTAAGTTTTTCTCAGTTGAATATGAGTTCGTGTCATGCTGTGTTTTTTGCAGTTGAAATTTTTTTTGTCCGAAATATTGTTCCTTAATGATAGTTGGAGTTCACTTAAAGATTTGTGTTCCGCGGGGTTCATTGAATAATATTTACCGACATATCGCAATATTTGAGAGGTTGTGGGCGACTGCGTCCCCTTCAATGGAAGCTTCTATAGCCGCTATCGAGAGGATCCTCGGGTATAGTTTTTACACGAAACGACTTTTAGAAGCGAGAGCGGATTCAGATCGACCATGTTGCATAAGCAGCCCTATTTTGCAAATGCAGCTGGTGCTGATTACATTTGCTAATGTGGATCAAAGCTACTACCATTTCAGAAGAAATCTGATTATCGCGCTTTGCTTCTTTCACTCGGGACCTCCGATCACATTTGCCCACCGACATATCGCAATATTTGGGAGCTTCTAGGCGGCTGCCATTTACCGCCAAGTAGTGCCTTGAGAGTTTCCAGTAAAACTTTCGAGTCACTTCTTGGGGACTCTTCTCTGAAATTCGCAGCTTGCCCACACAATCTGCAAAAAGTCTGGAGTTCAAGAAGTGATTAGAAAGACCAGACCTTTGCTTTCTTTTCTAAGCAGACCTCCAATCACATTTGCCCACCGGACTATTTTGCATATAGTGTTTTGACTTTTGTAGATATTTTATCGAGTTGTCTCAATTTACTTATTAAAGAATACATGTTGAAAGTTTTGTTAAATGAAATGCGAATTAAAGTTTTCATTCAAGTTAAATTTACTTATGCTGCGTTTTTTCGTTACTATAAATACCCATCATTTAATATAAATATCGAACAATTCCACCATCATTTCGAATGAACGATAACATAGACAATATCACTTATGTTGGGAGCTAGCGTTAAATGACTTACGGATATCTCCAAATGTCTGAAATATTCAAACATGTTTTCAATTATTCAAACATAACACGTGTATACAATTGGACTATTATTAACTCTGAGAAAAGGGACCTCGCGTTTCATAGAACGCGAGGTCTGACGAACCTCGCGTTGCACAGAACGCGAGTTCACTTTGATTCTGTTGAGATCAGCACGCGAGTTTGATCTATATATTTGGATGCGGATGGATTTTCGTAACCAGTATAAGTTTTTCATGATTTCCTGCATATGCTGGAATTTTGAAGTTGTAATTTTTTTGTATTTGCTCTTCGTTCATGATTTAATACAGTTCAATCATGATTTTGTGTTCAGTTGGGTTAAGACCCTCGCATGATCCGTTGATTGAAGAATACTTACCGATATATCGCAATATTTGGGAGCGTGTGGTCGTTTGTCGTTGTTCGTCAAGAAGTGCCTAGAGAGTTTCCAGTAAAACTTTTCTAGAGCCTCTTAAGGAATATTTTATGAAATTTGTCGCTTCCCCTAACCATCTAGGAGACTCTTGGTGACTCTTTTCTGAAGTCCAAGGTCAAAGAAGCAAGGGCGGATTCAGATCGACCAGAGTGAAAGAAGTCGGTGCCGATTATATTTCTCCACCTGGATTTTTTTCATATACTGTTTTGTAAATATTGTATCCAGTTGTCTCAATTTACTTAATAATGAATACTTGTTGAAAGTTGAAAGTTTTGTTAGATGAAATGCGAAATAAAGTTTTGATACGACTTAAATTTACTTATGTGGTGTTTTTCCTTTACTATAAATACCCACGAATTCCACCATCATTTACTCATTCCAAATTCTCTCTAAACACCCAATCTTTGCTCACCTTATGGCAAAATTTCAGGCAACATTTTATTTTCTTGATACTTATTTTGATTCAACAATCACTGGCAAAATGTCACTGAAAGATTTAATACAGTTGACAACAATCGAGGTTAGTAAACACACCGACAAACAAATTTCTTCCTTAGAATGTCGAATCCCAACACCGTAAGCAAACGAAACGCAATCCGTTATGAAGCTTACGAACGAAACAGACGTTCGTAACATGTATGACCGGCTCAATTCTGTCGGAGCTAGAGACATCGATTTAAATGTTAAGTTTAATGAGGTAAACGCCGACGAAGATAGTACGTCTGCACCCGTACAACCTGCTCCGAACACTAAACACGCACCGTCTTCACCGGATGTTGATGCGGCTGCGGACGAGCTGCAGCTTTTTATGTACAGGCGTAGACAAAGAAAACAACAGCTGATCGAAGAACTAAACCTAAGTTCAGACGTGTCCACTGACTATGATGATTCGGATTAACCATAAACTTCTGAAATTATCTTCCAATTATGTTATATGACGTCTTATTTCATCATTTATTAATGTTCAACGGACCTCGCGTTATGTAAAACTACTAGTATTCAATTACATTGCTAAACTACAATTGTCTAAGTTATTCAAACATAAATCGAGTTCATAGTACGAGTTTTATTAATTCTGACGTAATCTCTGTCTCAATATATATAAAGGGACCTCACGTTATGCAGCACTTGTAGTATTCAATTACATTACCAGACTACAATTGTCTCAATTATTCGAACATGTTCTCAATTACACAAACAGACAATGAGTACATAGTACGGTTATTATAACTTCTGACGGAATTTTTGCGACAAAGCAATTAAAGCGACCTCGCGTTCTACAGAACGCGATATTTATAAGACCTCGCGTTGTATAGAACGCGAGGTACTGCTTATCGCGTTGTGTAGAACGCGATGTTCGTTAAACCTGCCTCCCCAGTAACTTTATCCCTTACTTGTCCAAAGTTAGGGGACTGCCTCCCGGGCACCATTATTCTTGACTTGTCCATTATTTGCCTGTTTATCGGTTTTAGGAAATGGACAAGCAAAGTTACCTCTCGGAACCATTATTTGCCTTACACAACCAGATTCTCCGGGATTTCAAGTGGCAATAATTTTGCCTATATATGAAGCAGAACCATAAATCGTAAATATATGTTTCAATTGCCAAAACAATTCCTAGAATTTTTCGAGTATCAAAAATTCAGAAGTCTTTCACAAAATATTCAAATGGCCAGACGAGGCGTTACTACTCTAGTTTACTACGATGGGCAGATATTCGAGGGTATGGAACTCGGCATCGTTTTTCACTGCGAAGATCTGGTAACGCTAAAGCTTCCAAGGAGATTATCGTTCAAGAAGTTGGTAAAGGAACTGGAGGCAAAAGTCCCTCATTTCGATAACCACCATTTGTCCGACGTGAAGTATCGGGTGCCAACATCTATAGCCTCTTTAAGGTACTATGTATGCCAAATTGCGGAAAATGCTGATGTGGACATGATGATGGAAACTCACTTCGACTATTCAATTGGGGGGCCCCTCGAGCTGTATGCATCATTCTCCGAGTCTAATCCAGTTATCCAAATACCAAGCTGGGACCGGGCGAATTTCGACTTCGATCCGAATGCCAACGTTGATAGCCCGACCGCAAGTCTACGACGTGATTTTAACCTACTGTGCCAAGACAACGAGTTTGGTGCATCGTCATTTTCTTTTCCAAGGCAGTCGTGCGTAGCTAGTATCGGGTTCGACCTGAACCAACCCCAAACGATGAATTCGATGCACCAACAAATGCATCATACAATCCATACAATCCATACAATCCTTATAGTTTTGGGGGGGAGGGAACGTCGGCTCCTTACGTTGCGCACGACCATGAAGCATCATATGGCCAACACTCAATGTATGTCCCTGGCACCGACTACAGTTAACCATCTATGGGGAGACATTCTTCTTTTGGAGGTGAGGGAGCATCGTCTTCTTACGATATGCACGACCATGATTCCTCATATGGACGACACTCAACGTATGTCCCTAGCACGGAGTACGTTCAACCATCTATTGGGGGACATTCTTCTTATGGTGATATTGATTTTGGTATTGGAAATACGGTTCGTGAGCGATCTCGTGAGAGGTATCCCGCTCATCGACCCCCATCCTCGCCTCCAAGGGTAGTGATCGACGAAGCTCTACTATTCCAGCTCCCGGAGGATGCTTCTGACGAAGAACCGGTTAGAGAACTCGGGCCCGACGGAGACGAGCTGTGGCCATTCTATGATGAACCAGAAGACTTGACCGTTCTACCGGAAGACACTACCGTTCCACCACCAGATTTCGACGAACAACCGACTGCCACCAACTTTCCTATAGACGCAACACCAATTTCTATGTTCCAGCCACCATCCCACTTCACAACGGTTGATATGGATGCAATGGACGTCCCTGATTTTCCGCACGACGACACAATAGATGGCCGAGTCAACTGTTCTGATGGTGAACTAAGAATTGGTATGACGTTCTTGAAAAAGGAAATTGCGGTGGCGGCAGTTAAGCAGTACAACCTTCGTCATAATGTTGAGACGACAGTGGATAAAACCCAATCCAGATACTACAAGGCTTATTGGTCCAAAAAAATCAAGGCTGTAAATGGAAAATCCGTATATCACAGTTGAAGAGGGCAGACGACCGTTGGACAATAACAAAACTTGAGGGGCCTCATACATGCACCGTTCCTAGCCTCAACCAGGATCACAAGAACCTGGATGCAAAGTACCTCGCGGACATCTTTTCGACACTGGTGAAAACAAATCCCACTATATCGGTCCCCATATGTCAGGCTGCAGCTATAGCTGTCACCGGCTATTGTCCTCAATATTCCAAAGCATGGTATGCAAGGAAGTGGGCCAAAGAGGAAATGTATGGCCGATAGGAGGAATCTTACAAAGAGTTGCGCCCGTGGCTTAATCTCCTGCAGAAACACATCCCCAAAATGGTTGTCAAACTTGATACGGTTCAAGCATACAAAAATGATGGTGTCGTCCGAGGTGTTTCTCAATTCCACCGGTTATTCTGGACTTTCCCCCAGTGCATCAACGCATCCAAGCACTGCAAATCGATGGTCCAAATCGACGACACATGGTTGTACGGAAGATATACACAGACCCTACTTCTAGCTATAGCACATGACGACAATCGCAAATGCGTTCCTGTTGCATTCGCAATCGTCCCGAAGGAGGATTTGGAGTCTTTGAAGTTCTTCCTTCGGAACATAAGAAAATATGTCATTGATCCTGTAATACGAAGAAGGGATGGAGGGGTATGTGTTATTTCTGACAGAGGCACCGCTGTTGTGGGCGATAGAAAATTTGGGTGACTATTGGAAGCCTCCATACATTCACCACCGTTTTTGCTTGCAACACATAGCCGCAAACTACCTGCTACAATACAAGAACCGTGATAAACGTCAAATGGTGCTCGATATGGGTACGTCCTTTATGTCATTTTCATTTACTATATTATTTGTTACTCGCTTTCATTTACGACCTTTTTGTATGTGTTTTTCGCCCATAACTATTTAACTGTCATCCCGTAGGCAACTCGCGCTACAAACAAGAGGTGGCTGACCTACTCGAGGAATTGAGAGCGATAAACAAACGTGGCGCAGAATACCTTGAAAAAATCCCAAAGGAAAAATGGCTTTGATTGTATGACGAGGGTAAACGTTATGGTCATATGACAACGAACTTGGCTGAGGCAGTGAACTCATCACTGAAGGGAGTGCGGCAGTTGCCTATCACTTCCATTGTCAAAGCGACCTATTATCGTTTGGCTACCCTTTTTGCAACCTTGGGAAGGCAAGCAACTGAGTACATGGCAGGTGGACACAAAGTCCATCCGGATTTCCGCACAAAACTGCATACTCAATTGGGCCAATCAAGATATATGACTGCAACTCTCTTCTCGCGAGAAGGACACATGTTTCGTGTTGCAGAATTTTCTAGGCAGTTGGAAGGCATCCAGCACAACACGTACGTGGTAAATCTAAGGGAAAGAACCTACGAGTGCGGAATTTTCCAAACATTCAAATACATGTGCGCACACGCCATTGCTGCTTGCACTAACCAACGAATACAATACATGCATCTGGTTGATCCGGTATACTTACTCGAAATGGTGTTTAAGGTTTACGAAAAAGAGTTTCCTTCAATCGGAAATGAGGTTGATCCGAATGTTTTGGACACTAAACCGATTATACGCCCAGATCCAGCACTACTACGAGCCAAAGGACGTCCACGTTCTACAAGAATATACTGTGCGGAGGATATGGTCGAACATCGAGAAATAACCGGACAAAAGAAGCATTGCACTGTATGTAAAAATCCTGGACACACAGCTCATAAGTGTCCTAATCGCTCAGCTCCTCGTCATAATTAATTATTTTTAATTTGTATATGCGAGTTCGCCCATGACAATCGAATCAATAAAGTCAGTCTACTTTGATTTATACAGTACGCCATCTTATATTTTCAATCATTCAAAAAATATGTTATGATAGTGTTTTCGAAGCAACTTTAAGTCAGTGTACAATGGACGAAAATTGACCGTGTCAGTGTCATACGATAGAGAATTTCCAGTACTACAACCCCAAACTCGATGTTACCTAAAAATTTAAAATTTCTACGTATGAAATTCTGCTCGAACATGCCTATCGACATTTGTTCAAATGCAACTTCATTCAAAAAAAGATGATAGCATAGGGTTTTCGAATCCATTTTAATCCATTGTAGAATGGACGGAAATTAACCATGTTGGTATCATACGATAGACAATTTCCAGTACTACGACCCCAAACTCGATGATCGTTAAAAATATACAATTTACACGCCCGGAATTGGGCTCGAACATGCCTACCCACATTTGTTTTCCCTTGTTCTTCAGCCCAGTTTTGCACAGAACTCGCGTCCTGCAGAACGCGAGGTCTGTGCGATATTTTCAGCCGCCCTTTCAAATTCTCGTAGAGCTCGCATTCTGTAGAAGGCGAGGTACTGTAAAATCGTTATCACAAACAACAAGGCCACGTAGACTGAAATCGCGTTGTGCAGAACGCGATATCTGACCTCGCTTCCTACACAACGTGAGGTTCACCGACGTGACAAGTTTGAAGTCATTTTGCCAAATAATATTTTTTGGGAGCCATTTTCCCAAATAATAATTAAAAAAAGGATTATTCTTCATAAATTGCCTAAACTAACAGTCCAACTAAAACTGAACAAGTCGAAAACCCTATCCTTTGTTTTTCTTATCATCCAAACATACCCTTAAGAAAATGGAGGAAAATGGCAGTAGAGCTGAAGCCCTACGCCTACTAGGGATCGCCGAGAAGCTTCTCCAAAACCGTGATTTCAACGGCTCAAGGGACTTCGCAATCTTAGCCCAAGAAACCGAACCCTTGTTTGAAGGATCGGATCAGATCCTAGCTGTCGCCGACGTCCTCCTCGCCGCCGAGAAAAAAATAAACAGCCACCACGATTGGTACTTGATCTTGCAAGTCGATCACCGATCCGAAGACAACGATTTCATCAAGAAACAGTACCGTCGCCTAGCTCTCCTTCTCCACCCTGACAAAAATAAGTTCCCTTTTTCCGATCACGCGTTTAAGATCGTAGCCGATGCATGGGCCGTTTTATCGAACACCTCGAAAAAATATCAATACGACAAAGAGTTGGGCTTTTTCACGAGGATCGACTTTAACAGCTCCGGCGATCGTTCAAATCAGTCCGGGAAATTTTCGGCCACGAGAAGAGGGAAAAATCAGGAAGGTGTGCAACGGAAGTCGACGAATTCCCCAACCCACGATGAAAATCAAAGGCCGAGATCATTGACATTTTGGACAACTTGTCCGTATTGTTATCGGTTGTTTGAGTATCCAAGGTTTTACGAAGGTTGTTGTTTAAGGTGTCAGAATTGCGAGAGATCTTTTCATGCTGTTTCGATTCCGACACTCCCGCCGTTGGTGCCGGGAAAAGAAGCCTATTATTGTTGCTGGAGTTTTTTTCCGATGGGATTTATGTCTGGGAATCAAGAGGATGGAGGAAAAGGGAAACCACCGACTGCATTTCCAAGTTGGATGCCTTCTATGGTCCCCGAAGGCCAGCCGGAGAGTGAAAGAAATGGAGGCAATGTGCCAGCTCCTCCTCCTCCTCAGCCGCCGCCACCACAACCAGCAGCAGCTGCTCCTAAGACGGCAGTGAAGAAGGTGGTGCAAAATAGGAACAATGCGCAAGGTGGGGGTGCGCCCAATTCCACGCCAAAGAAGAGAGGGAGGCCAAGGAAGAATCCCATTTGAGGTTTTGGTTGGCAATGCTATATAGTTCTTGTAGCTTGGGTTTGAAGAAATCTGACCGGATGGCAGGAGTGTTTCCAAGAGACATGATTTCAATGAACTGAGACCGAAGGATAAGGCTGAGGATGAAACTCTGCTATTTTGGAAGGAAATTGTAGGTATTGCTGTAGCTTGTGATTGTTATGTTTTAGATTGTTTTCATGTACTGACTAGCACATAGGTAATTTTGTAACATTATGATAAATGCAGCAATAGCAAGTCAGCGTGCTCCTTAGCCATGGATTGAGTTGTCTCTATTGTTGTCACTGGTTTGAACCGCCACATTATGTTGTCATCTTCCAGTGTCTTGTAGGAAAACATGGTTAGATAAAGGTAATCCACATTGGCACAAACTTTTTCTTGCATTTTCAAAGTAGGAGACGTTTTAGAACATTAGCATAATTGTTGTTGTAGACGACAGGACAGGACTGGTTGCTTTTTACTTATTTCATTGATTAAATTATGTTGTCTGGCTGGTGCATCCTCCATGATTCGACTGGCCTAGCTGCAAACGAATATTAATGATGATATCAGTGCTGATGTGGTTGAATATATCCAAGGAGTATTTGTGTTTTGGTACAATTATTGTTTAGTTGACTGATAGAGATCGAATTTCAGATGGAAGTTAAGACTGTAAATTCCACAGGCAGTTAACCGGTTGGTTGAATTTTGGTTGTCTGGATGTTGATTCAGTTTTGCTACTAAATCCCTCGAGTTTTGTTCATCGGATTATCCAATCAAAATGCAGTTCTCTTTACGTTCTGGACTTGTTATTAATTTGCTGAAGCACTCTTTAATGCCTTGACATAGCAACCTGTGATTGTTCCCAGGTCAGAGTCTCTTCTTTCTGATTCGATCAGGTATGTTTGCCTCAATTGGTGATCATATACTTCTAACTTGGTATTCGTTGACATGGCGCAATTTTTTTTTGTTTACAAATAAAGCATTAATGGAAATAGAAATGTTTTTTGTTTTTACAATTTCATGTTGCAGGCTGCGAGTGATGCAGTTTCTATTTAAAATTGTTTTTTTGTATGAGTTCTTGCTAATACTTCCAACAGAACTGGAGGCATATGAATATGGTTACTATATTCAAAATGTAAGTTTGAATTTTGAAGAAATTGGGGGAAATGGTTAATCTAGATAGATTTTAAACTCCATGCATAGGTCTTGTTATTGCAGATTTTCATGACAAACTGGTTTCAAGATTACTTTGCGTTGGCTGATGAACACCATATCAGAGAGGTACTAAAACCGGGGCAACCGGCATACTGTGAAAAGAAATGTTCAAAAGGTGTGAATTTAAAGGAGACTGCGTCAATTGCAATGCACAAATTTGGTGTTGTAAAGGAGGTTCCGCCGGCAATTCGTGAGGTCCGCGGGGTTGCGAATGAGGATTATTTTCCGATTCTCCATAGGAGCACTATTGGGCGCTGTAATCAGTATATCAGACTTGGGAAATTGGAGGAATATTTGCCACTGGCTGGCCTTACGGGGTTCACTTTGATGTGTGTATTGGGTTCTTCGATATTATTGACATTTGAGTCGACTGAAAAGAGGACATAGGCGTTACAAGATTCAGCTGACATGTTTTGGCGATGGTTTGTTGCAGTGGAGGAGTGGTCGTAAAGTGTGGCCTTTATCGACATGAGGGTCTTGTTATAAATACAGGGGTGCCTCTTCATACATGGTCTCAGGAGACTTCAAAATGTGACTGCCTTGTGAGGTTCGCTCATTGATTTTCATGCGAATACAACGTCTCAATTATCTTTTAAACGGGGTAATGTACAAATTGTAACTTCAGTTTTACATAAAATTAATGAGTTGATGTTATTGCGTGTAGTGTTTTGAAGTGCGAATTTGTGAAATAGAACCTGTCGCGTTCTAGCCGAGTCAGAGTGAGGAGGGTTGGACCAGTAATGGGGGACACAAACGAGAATTCTGTCCGGAATGATATTGTTAGCGATTATATGGCTTTGGTGTTGCCTCAATTTTGGTCGAATATGCCCTTTGGGATGATATTCTACAGTTGGATGATGTCATGGGATGGGTGGATAGGGAAAGAGAGGTTTTACATGAAACTTCAGCGGAAGAACCTTATCTTGAGAAGGTGATGAGTGGTTCAAATGAGAAAATTGTATGCCTTCCTTCACAGCCATGTAGGGTCGTTGATCGTGAAGTTGCTTCTGTTGATCCGACTTCACCGAAGAAGACACAAACTATAGTTTATAATGGAGTTGAGTGCAAGGTGCGTGCTATGTTAGATATTGTGTAGAGTTTCCTATCCCATACCAAAAGACATGATGGCTTTTTATACCCGAAAGAGCGAAGGGTTGCTGCAAAACATATGAAGAAAAGAAATCGTAGTCGATTAAAGTCGTAAAAGAGTGAAGGGTTGCTGCAGAACATATGAAGAAGAAAAATCGTAGTCGATTAAAGTCGTAAAAGTATAAGGTGTTTGCTGATTTAGTTTGTCGAGTTTGGGCATTTTGTTAGCTCTGGAAGGTTCGATATGCATTAAGTTGAGATGGTTTGCTGATGGTTGTGCTGTGTAAGAGAAGGGTGGAGTAGATTCGAGGACTGATTTTTTAGCAAGTTTGGTATGCTGGTGCACATGTGCAGTGTCTATGTGTGCCCGGGGATGTTGTGTTGATATTGTTTGGTGTTGTATGCCTTGCTTAATCTGGATGTATTTATTTAACTCGTTTGTGGGTGATGTTTTAAAGTTTTGTTTTGAGTCATTTCGTGGTGTCTTTTGATTCTAGGTGTTGTTTTCCTCTGTTCCATAGTTATGTTGTACTCTTTCCTCCATTTAAGATTAGTAAAATTTTTAACAAGACACATGATCATGATATAGTAAGTATGATGCCCTTTCAATAAATTTACACTACTTTGCTGATAAAAAAAAATAAAGCACCATTGAAATGCTTTTAATGCATATATTAAAAGTATAATGCTAAAAAATGCTTCTAACGTTTGATAGGATAATTATTTTCGTCTTTATTATTATTATGAAATACTTTAACCCTCAACGTTTTATTTTAGGTAAGAATAGCTCATTCGTCGATAAAAATTATTAGTCAATTATCTGTTAAAAGTCTTGAATTGGCATGACAAATCTGCATGACATTTCACATTGATAAGATAATATTATATGGACAAAAGTGCTGACTTGAAAGTGACACGAAAACACTAATTCTTCTTATTTAGTTCCTGAAATACTAGCTTAAAAAATAAATGAATGTCCTTAGCCAGACACTAATTCAACAGGTTTATGGAAATTTGTAAGGTTTCGTTAAAATTACCCCATTGCCTTTGTTGAGTCTTACTACCATCCTAATTAGTTGCGGATAAATTGTTGTGTTGTTGTACTCTGTTACTAATAGATGAATATTGTGTTAAAGCAAACTGAATTTTAGCTGAAAAAAGTTTATACTTGTTTATAACATAAGCCATTGTTAAAGCAATGGAAATGTGCATATCACCGCCACCGACCGCCGCCCTCTCCCTCCTCCTCATCTCTTTCTCCACCACCATTTCCAATGCACACAACATCACTCGCATTCTCGCCAACGTTATTATCCACGTGGCGGTGACATGGTGGTGGAATTGGAGGTGACGGTGACATGCGAGTGATGTTGTGTGCATTGGAGCTTGACTTGAAGAGTTAGAAATGGTCGACCACATCAGTAACCTTCCAACGTTATTATCCACGTGGATATTGCCATTTAATTAATTCCGTCACATCAGCAATCTGTTAGGGGATTAACGGACTATAACGTCGGAGTGACAAAGTCTTTACACATCGAAAACGTAGATGACTACTTATTGTCACTTTTCAAAAGTGGTGACTAAATCTGTACAAACGAGAAACGAAAGTGACCACTGCACTAGTTTACCCTTAAATCAATAAACTGATGGTAATGGACCAAACACACTTATTTTACACGTGTGAACAAGCGCTAATGTGCAATACAAACAGACAGCGGTGCAGATTGATGGCAAAGGGTAGAGCGTGCGGGTGCTGCTCAAAAATTACAGACGGTGGGAGACGCATGGGCAATAGCGGTGCAGATTCAGATGGCCAAAAGATCCGAGGGACGTGCAGCGCTCGGACGGGTCCTGCGATGATCTTCCGATGACCTCACCGGCGGCAGCGTGAGAGGCTAGTTAAAGAGAGCAACCATGAGTGCAGGAGGCGAGGGGCTAATTTCAGACGTGAGATAGACTTAGGAAACTTACTATGGGTTAAATTCACTAAAGAGGCCTCAAGCTTCTTAAGGATTTTCAAAAAGGCACCTAACTTTCTATTCATTCAAGTTATAACTCCTGACTTTTAGAAAATCAAATGTTGACCCTTAAACATTTGGGAAATTATAAAATATACCCAACTTTAGAAAATTAAAAAACAATCCATAAACTTTCAAAGATCACGTTTTTTTTCCAAATCCCTGAAACTTTATTTTTTTACAAATAGATCACGAATTTCAATTTTAAATTTTCAACAAATCATTTCCAAAATCCTCTAAAGTTAAAGGTTTCAAAAGCTGAGAATTTTAAAATTAGTACTTTTAATTTGGGGCTAAAAGAGAAGAATACCTTCAATACTCAAAAAACCACCAAGTGAAAAAAATACAAGTTTTATTTTTAAAGAATTTTTGGATGAAAAATGGTGAATGAAGAAAGAAAGCATTTATGTTTCGGCCTCTACTAATTCCTACTTTGCATCATCTTCAAGAGTTTATACTTTATTTCAGCTTAAGGAAAATTCGGAAGGAAGAAAAAAGTAAAGTGAATGTTAGAATTTAATTCATAATAATTCTGTTTTGAATTTAGTTAATATGTTTTTAAGTTTGTTAATAGTTGGTTATTAGTTTGGTTTATATAAACTCAACTTTTGTAATCCATTAAGATACCAATTGTTTTAGTGTTAATAAAAAATAAAAAATTTATTTTCTCTATATTTTTACTAAAACACAAATCGCCGCTCACATTCTTTTCCTATTCTCTACCGCTGCTTACTATCTCCCGCACTGTTGTGTGCTTTCTCACATGTTGAAGATTTTGACTCCGTTCGTTCTCCGATGATGTTATCGTTTTGAATCTGACATTGCTTCCTCATTGCGGTTTATCTTCTTGTTTCTTTTTAGAGCCATTCTAGCTTGTTTTCGGAGATCCCGCCACTGCTTCCTTCTTCAGAGATCAAATTCCTCAGTTGCGAGTTTCATGTGCATCATCAATTGTTTCTTCTATTGTTGTTACCTGTGCAATTCATTCTATTCTTTCACCTCACTCGAGAGGCTCATGTTGGTTTTTACAGCCGCCACCATTACTGCTATCTCAGATCGATAATATATTCTTTCAGATGCACACCGTTTTTTCAGATCAACATTTCAAACCTAACATCCCATATGTTTCACTAGAATGTTCATAAAGCTTACATCTTCTCATATTGTGTTTCGTATCTTTTTCGTTTTGCTATTAATCTTCAAAGTTTTTTAATTAGCGGATCAACTTTGTGATTTACATTAGCTCGAAGTACTCATATTAATCTTGTTCTTTGAAACAGTCTAAAAAAGAGATGACCACTAGAAACTATTATTCTTTGTAAAGCTCGCTATGATTGTCTTCATTTGAGATTATAAGATTTTAAATCTGTAAGTAAATATAACTCGGTTGTAACAGTCCGAGCTTCGAGTTAGTGGTTCAAGTTTCGTTATTTTAGTTTGATTCTTGGTTTCGAGTTAAGTATACTCAAGCGATTTTTTGCTAGGCTTGGTGGGTTTATGAAGACTTGGGCTCATTCCTATTTATTTTTCTTTGGCCCGATTAGATGATGGGGTTTTATTTGAAACTTCCTAAAATTTAAGGACCTATGGCCAATTAAACCATTGTTCCACCCCCAAGCTGATCTCTTCCCCCTATTTTCACGGGGAATTGAGTATAAAATTTGAAAGAATTAAATTGGTTGTCAGTCCTCCTTATTATCCTTAAACTTTTCCTCTTCATTCTCTAGTTATTTTTCCTTCATTTTTTTCTTTTCCTTTTTCCTCCCAATTACTTGAAACAATTGAAACTCCCTGGAAATTATCTTTATTCAACTAAACTCTCCACTACATCTGTCATATTGATCTTCGTCTTCATCATCCAATTTCTTTCTAGTTGAGCTCAACTTCTCTTTGGAGTTTTAAAAGGTTTGTGATAGTTAACGGATTCTCTTAGCTTTCAATGATTTTGGTCATTTGCATATTCTAAATGGTTGCGTTAATTGTTTGTTCTCATTTCCATGCTTGAATCAAGTTTTCAAGGAGATTGGAGAACCTTCAAGGAAGAAAGGCAAAGAAAATATCTGAGGGACCGTAGGAAGGTTTCTTTTGTTGCTTGAGCTAAGGAAATAAAATACTTACATTATGGATGTTGTATAAATCATGTTCGTATGCTTATTGATGGTAAATATATTGAATGTAGGTAGGGATGGGCACGGGTCGGGTCGGGTTTTTGGCCCACCCGACCCCGACCTGAAACTAATTATCCTAAAATCGACCCCGACTCGAAACTAATTATCCTAAAATCGACCCCAACCCGACCCGATCCAATTCTTTAAAAAACCCGACCCGACCCAAAAATAAATATTCTAAACCCGATCCCGACCCGACCTATAGAAAAAAATTTAATTTTAGGGACCTAATTGTAAAAAAATAATTTATAAAAGGCATAATTATAAAAATAATAAATTTAAGGACTAAAATGTAAATAAAAAAAATTAATTTTAAGGACCTAATTATAAAAAAATATATAAAGAGGGGGTATTATTATAAATATCCCTAAAAAATTTAGGGGAAAATTACACTATTAGTCCCGGGTCGGGTCAGATTTTTTGCACTTTAAACCCCGAACCCGACCCGACCTCACCCTACACAAAAACCCGACCCGACCCGAACCCAATTTTTTCATAAAAATACCCAACTCGATCGGGCCGGGTCGGGTCAGAACCCGTCGGGTCCGGGTGAAATGCCCATCGACTCGAAAAAATTGAATTATTTGACTCAATTCGAGGCAAAAAAAAAATTAACTCGTTTTGACTTGACTCGTAATTTCATAAACTTTACTCAACTCGAAAAAATTTCAAATAAAGTTTGAGTTATCAAAATGGAAATTCGAATGACTCGAAAATTTTAGTAATTAGTTGATCAGTTTTCATATTCGAGTATAGTTTGTCAATTCTGCATGATATATTATATATATCACGTGTGAAAATATGAAGAAATATGTGTATGTTATATATGCATATAGAAAGTCGTTAAAATTAGAATCAATATGTGCACCGCCCAACCCTAAATATATGCATACATGAATATATATAAGTGCACCGCTACGTATATGCATATAGAAATATATATATGTGAACAATTAAAATTGTACAAAAAATTGAAAACTCGACTCGATTTGACTTGACTTAAATTTCATAAATCGACTCGATTCAAAAAATTCAAATAAAATTTGAATCGTAAAATAAGACTTGTAAACTTGAATAACTTAAAATATTTTGACTTAACTCGACTCGATCAAACACTCAACCTAATTGAATGATGTTGTGTGTGCTTAGCTAAATCCTTAATGGTGGGAATGTCTCTAGTGTATCCATTAGCTACCCTTGGTTCACATTAATTGAACAAAGTTAACATAGCTAAAGAATACTCCATTTATTTAATGGAAGACCCAAAATAACTCAGCTAAAATGTATAAAAACACTCATGCACATTTATATTCCTTTTGTTAACAGTGAATTGAAACACATTCAAAGAATCACAACAAATAACACAGCTAAAATGTATGAAACATCCATGTACATTGTTGCGTGCAAAATTGATGCGCAAATTGTGTGCAAGTATACACGGTGTCAAGTTATAGTATTTAAGATATCGTCTCCACAAAGATTGTGACAACTTTCGGAATTCATCTTTCTGCACAAATAAAAATAAAAACACAAGTAGTAAAAGTCGTTTGAACTTAATTAAAACTAAAACTAAAGCAATTAAAATAAATTGAGAAATTAGAGTGATAGAATGGGCTGATATTGGAATGCTTCGTAGTGTGGAGATTAAATGCACTGTCTTGGCACAGTTTTGCAGATCAACTTAACAACTTTAACAGCCGCCCACGAGTATGCCTCGGCAGAAGCCCACCTCGGCAGAGACCAATGTGACTGTCTGGGCAGTTAAGCGATGATTCAAGGTTCAGCAAGGCTCCCTTCAATGACTTCCTATTATCCCTAAGCTTGAAGTACTATTGGCGAACATGTCTTGGATAATACCTCGCGGCGTGAATCTAAGGATGAACACCAACCGATTATGAAGCCTCTCTTACCCGCTGAACTTCTAACTTATCCCTAAGTCGAAGTAGCTTTACCCTATGGTTGGATAAAACCGTGTTTACTCGTTTCGTGAGTCCAACTCTCCCGATATTGAACAAATAGATTGATGCTCTCTTCTCTCCCGATAAAGATTGAAACAATGAAGAACCAAGAGTAAACAAACCTTGAATTTTATTGCAAAAACTGAAGACCTAAACGAATACAAGCAAAACTCTCACAACTACTAGGCAACCAACCCTTAGCCCTAGGGAAGGTTTAGAACATGATGAAGATGGCGGCACGAGGGTTTCGACAAGAAGGGTTTTTCTCTATAATCTCAATTGTTTTTCTTCTTTCAAGTCGATTACATTTATAGGGGTGGGCCTAGGTCTAAGTCGGTTTAGGGTAGAAATCCTAGTTAGAATCTAATTACAACTTATTAAAAGAACAAATCTAACATTAAATCTTCCTAGATTCCCGTTTGACTTTTTCCACCTTGACTTTGACCATGGCTTTTTGTAGAGTGTTAGGGTGTTCTCTAAATATGAGCGCAAGTACACACTCTTGTCAAGTTATAGTATAAAAGATATCATCTCCCACGAGGACTGGACAGCTAGTTCGAATGTAAATTCTTGCACATAAAATATTAAATGCACAAGTTAATTTCAATTTGTTTAAGAGAAAAATAAATAAACTCAAATAAATAGTAGAAGAGATCAGAGTGATAGAATGGGTCAGGTTACGCTGCTCCGTAGTGTGAAACAACGTTGAATAGGTTAAGTTGTATTGCGCTGCCAGACTTTCTGCCTCGGCGGAAGATGGCAGATTGGTGCTTCGACGCTTTCGCTGCCTCGGCAGGTGGAACGAACGATTGGCTCGACGACAAACTCGACAGAGCTTTAAGGCTTGACATAAAGCTTCGATAATGATTCAGTTTATGTCTAAGTCTGAATGCTGTAGATGCCCGCTGCAGATAATACCCATCAGTGTGAATCTTGCAATGAACAACAACCTTTGGTTTGTTCTCTTTTAGCCGCCTTAAACCCTAACCTATGTCTAGGGTGGATTGATCAACACATGGTATTGATGAGATCATTCTTATTTCTTTCGTAAGTTTATCTCTCTCGATGCCAAACAAATGGATTGCTCACAATCGATCTCTTGACTCACTTGAAAACAATGAAGAACATGAAATAAGCAAACCTTGAATTTATTGCAAAAACAAACTTAAACATAAACAACCGTTCTCACAACTACTTTACAACACAACCCAAACCTTAGAGAATTTAGAACATAGTAGTGGCAATAAAACACAAGAGAAACCTAGCTATGCCGACTATGAGTTCTCTAAAATACAAAATATGATCGACTATATATAGGGCATGGCGTAGGGTAAGTCCTCCTTGGAGTAGAAGTCTTCCTCATGATAAAGTAGCTTTTGCATTGAATGCATCCTTTAAATCCGACTTCTTTGACTTGAAGTTGGACTCCTTGTGCCACAAGTAAGCTTAAGCCGCCATAAAAATTTCTCCTTTGGCGGCGCTGTCTGCTGTTTCCAGCATCAATAAATTACGTGGATGGTCTCATTGGACTCAGAAAATTATGCTTTCCCTATCGCACTCCAATTCACCAAATCCTCAATTTGCTGCCCTAGGCGGCAGATATAGCGGCGGCATCCACTCGACAACGTTTCTCTCTGTGTTGAGCTGCTTCAGTACAGCTCCTTGGCTTGCTGCCTCAGCATCATCTCCTCAGCTCCTCTCTCCATCTGACAGCTTCTAGCACCTGAAACCAAAACTAAACTAAAACAATATCTTTTCTTACCAAATCAAAGATATTCAACAAGAACAAGGCAAAGCAAAGAATATTGTAAATAATGCATGCATGCACCTAAATATGCCTAAAATGTACTTAAGAACAACAATAATATAAGATGAAATGTGCATAAAATATAGGACTTATGAGCACTTTACACACCCTAAACTCGAACTATTGCTTGTCCTCAAACAATGCAATCATAAACATACTTGCCCTTGCACTAATCAGAAAGAAAAACATGTTTTACACTTGATTTAGCACCTCAAGGCCGTGACACCTAAAATTAGATTAGTGAAAGGAGAATAACATGAATTACCTCAGAATTAAACTATAATGTCAGTCCAGTGTGTGCAGAAACTGTGTACAAGCTAAATTTGAAGAATATTCTAAGTAAACAAAGATGTTGTTAAGGTAATATAAGGTTGCTGCCGAGGCAACATAATTAAGCATAGTTTATAATCATGGTAGTAAGGGCTTCAGCTCATCACAACTACTCTTTAGGTTTGAAATTAAGATATGAGCAAACTACAAAACCTCGAACCCATTGAGTAGAGTCACCCTGTGAAGACTTTCATTCACTCATGCTAATTTGTCTGTCACTTCAAAGATTTTAAGATTCATGGACTTTGATAGCAGCGGAGTGTCCTTGCACATGATTCTTCCTACAGCCGGTTTCGGGCACCTCTAGGGAAAGACAACATATATTTTTTCTTGCCATGGCAGTGTATTTTTGTTTGTTTGTTGCCTACCGCGACAACTTCCTGCATCCATGTTAGAATTTTACAAATAATTCAAGCAAGCAATGTTTATCAGAAATACAATCAAATTCAACAAGTAATAGTTGTGTTTTTAATTTTTGGAAATTATGGAAAAAATTCTAAGTTTACTTCAAGCTTTCCCAAAAATTAAGTTCTTTATATTATGGTGCGAAAAATTTAAAATCAGCTATCCTATCATAGGCACAAGTTCTAACAAAATTTTTCTTTTGATTAATTTTTAAGGCAAATACAAATGCAACCTATATGCTCTAAATATGCCTAAACAATGATGAGTGCTAATCCCCCCAAACTCGAGATGGGCATTACCCTCAATGCACAAAATAAAAAATATAAAAGACAAGAAAATTAATTAAAACATAAAAACAAGTAATAAAGAAAGAAAAGAAACAACGCTAGAAGTTGTCGGATGGTTGAGATGATGCTGGAGTCTTTGAGGCAGAGGAGGAGGATGATGATTGGATGACCAGGCGACAGCTGGTAGAGGTCCTAGCAGTAGGCTTGGCAAGTGAAATTTTTGCTGTGCACATCGGCTGGGCTCTCTTGAGAGTGGGGCGAGGAGCTTCACTGTGGTTCGGTTCAGATTCTGAGTCCTCATCTTCTGGCACTGGTTCGACTGAGATTATATGCCGCTTCCTTTTCCTGCTTGGCTCCGCCATGGGTGTTGCCGATGGCTCTGCTGTTGCTGTTGGTTCCTTGGTTTTTGTCGTCTGTTGCCCATCATCATTGGAAGAGGAGGTGTCTGCCACTGTTGCTGCTGTGAAGGCTGGAGATAATTGTTGTTGATGCCTCTCTGGAGTGTCGGCCACCGTGTTAGAGGCGGAGGTGGCTGAGTAGGACATGTATCGCGTTGGAGAGGGCATTTGGCGGCGGAAGGCGGCGTGGCGGGCAACATCTTCTGATGGTGTAGTCTCTCTTAGTTCAGCTGCGGTGACCAAATCTTCTGGGAATCTGGGCAGGGAGGGGTCGCTGTTTGGGAACTTATACAGCAAATATGCCACAAAGGCCTTTTGGACTTCCCCCACGTACTTCATGAAGGTCAGCTACTGCTTCCCTATTCTCTTGTTGCTGTCGATCAGTGTGTTGAACAGTTGGATAACTTCAGGGTTTTGGGCAACTTCAGTACTGCCTCTGGTTGCCGGGGCAACGATGTTGTCGGCTGATGGCTGAGAGGGTGTGATCGGTTCTGTCTCAGGCGCCTGCATCATCTGGAGCCTGACATTCCTTGTCCAGCCCTCCCTTGGTGGTGTCAGTATGTCCTTGGCGTCGGAAGGGATATTGAAGTTAGCGCAAAGCCCGATGATGAGGGAGGGGAAGTAAAGTCTGCCCTTCGACTTCCGGTAGCAGCTGTAGATCTCCTTGCAGATTATATCGCCCACGTTGATCGACTGATTGTTCATGATTGAGTGGATCGGGACTAGACGTGGCCGATCAACTATTGTGTTGTGGGAGGTGGGCAGCAGGCGTCGCTTGATGAAGGTGTTCCAAAGCATCGCCTCTGGCAGAAAATAACGGCGATGCACAGACCCGCTGTGTTTCCCTGTGAGCCATGGGGTGTTTGGTTCACACAGTTTCTCATTCATTCTATAGTAATCCCATGCTGTCAGTGTCTGCCACCATTCTTCATAGAGGTTGTTGTCCATCTCTAGTTCATAGAACCTGTTGATGGCAGCGGCGTTGAGCTTTACAACATCCCCTCTAACAAAGACGAATGGCACTTCTGGGTGGGGTTGGTGGGTGTAAAACTCTCAGACGAGGGTGACGTTGGCTACCTCCGGCTGTTTTGCAAAAATATCCCACACTTGGCCATGGATCTTCTCGAAAAGGGCAGGCTCGAGACCTAAGTCTCCTGTCTGCTGTGAGTGGTGAAATCCTTGCTCCTCCCAAACTGCTCGGTTGACAAATTGTATGTTGTGCCTCGTTTGGTCTAACTTTGAGAAGAATCTCTGGAAGGTGGGTTTGGATTGTGATAATGCCATAGTTGTGAATCGGTTGTAATCTGAGAGTGACTAAAAATAGAAAATATTTGAGAAAGCAAGTGGACGTAGAAGAGGTTAAACAAGGAGATGAAGTGAAGAAAATGAATGAAATAGTGAGGTATATATAAGGGTTGCCGAGAGATATCATGGCTGCATTAAATTCCAACGGGTAGATTTTTACAGCGCGTGTTACGAGATTAAGTGCCCGTTACACTGTAGCCGTTGGCAGCTAGCCGTTAACGATATTCTATCTGTTATGTATTTTTTCGGTGGGCTGCCTTTAGCTGTCTCGACGACATGGTGGGCGGGCTCCTTGTTGGGCCTTCTTCTTGGTCCGGCTTTATTTATTCCTAAACCTGAAAAAATAATTAACTAAATAAAGAAAACTGAAATAAAAATAATTAAATTTGAAAAAAATAAAAATACGGAAAATAAATTGCAAAAAATTAAAATCTAATCCTAAAACATAAAAATAAAAAGAAAGTTACTAAAAATAAATTAAGTTATGTTGGGAGTACATTTAGGTGCATTTCCCAAACATAACCACTTCTTGAGCTGGTTGTGCTTTGTTTTTTGTCCAGGTGGGTCATCTTGCTCCTCAGGATCTTTGTTGCTGCCATGCATTCTACCCTGGCGGCTGCTGCCTTGCTCTGCTTCTTGGCTGATCTTAGAGGCATGTGTTTCTAGGCATACTTCTTTTTCTTTGGCTGGTTTCATAGACTGTAAAACATGTATCTTTATGTTCTAATTATCCACCATCATTATGAGTTCCTCATTCTCTACATCTATCAATGTTCTACCCGTGGCTAAGAATGGTCACCCAAGAATGATGGGGGCGTTCTCGTCTGCCTCACAGTCCAAGATGAGGAAGTCAGCTGAGAAAATGAAGTTGCCCACTCGTACAAGGATATCTTCAACTTTTCCCTCCGGTTGCACAAAGGAATGGTCAGCTAGTTGGAGCATGATGGAAGTTGATTTTGCTTTTCCAATTCCTAATTTGTTGAAGACAGCCTTGAGCATCAGATTAATACTTGCTTCTAGATCACATAGAGCTCGCATGTCATGGTTGCTGCCTATCTTTCATGGGATGATAAAGCTGTCTGGATCTGTCCTCTTGGGCGGCACCTTGTTATGCATTATCGCCATGCACTCTTCAGTGACAACTACCGTCTCAAATTCCCCAATTCTCCTTCTCTTGGAAACCACATCTTTCAGATATTTCACATATTTTGTGTGGCTTTCACGAGCGGGATGTTGATGTGCACCTGCATGAGAATATCCAAAAATTTCTTGAACTGGTGCTCTTGCTTCTGCTGTTTAAGCCTTTGAGGGAAGGGCGACGACAGTCGAATGTCCTGGATGCGTTCCTTACAAGGAAATCTGATTTGTGGGGGTTCAGGATCATCTGTCTCAGGGCTGCCGTCATCTGCCTGGACATCAAGGTGTTTTAATGTCATAGTAGGTTGTTCATGTGCTGCTGTGGCAGGCAGCTTTGACTGCTTTTTCTTTGGCTGCTCAATTTTGGGCTCGTCCAATTGCTTTCCACTTCGTGTAGTTATTTCTTTGCACTGCTCATAAGTGGGTTTTGCTGTGACCTCTGTGTTACTGGATGATGCACCCATTGTTCTGTTGCTTATGATTTCAGTGAACTACCCGAACTAGGTCTCCAGGTTCTTTATTGCTGCCTCATGGTTGTTCATCCACATCTCAGTCCTGTCCATAAAAGACTCAGTTCTGTCAATAAATTTATTAGTACGAACAATAAAATCACTAGTGCGAGACATAAAAGTATGTAAAGTAGATTCAAGTGAATTATTGTTCGTATTCTGTTGTTGCTGAGACAGCTGTCGTGACATGTTCTACTGATATCCTCCTAGTTGCTGGGTTGGATTTGCAGCTGTGTTTTGGGTTACTCCAGAAGAAATTTGGATGCTTTTTCCAGCATGGGTTACATGTGTTGGTGTTGGGTCTATTGTTCCTCTCATAAGTTCCCATGAAGTTGGCAGATTCACTACATTCAGAGGAATCGTTATTGCCCCCACACTAATCACAAAATGGCTCCACAGCCTTGGCCTCATATGTTTTCCCTATGGCCATATTCATCACCAGCCCTCTCAGTTTATCCAAGCGGGCATTGACAGATTCAATGGCTTCTACTTCATTCACAATAGCTGGCCGCCTTATGCCGCCGCGACGTGCTGTAGAGAACTTGTAGCCATTCTTTACAATCTTGTTCAGAATCTGTAGTGCCTCCTCGGGTGGTGTTTCGTTCGTGCAGTGACTATAAATGGTACGCAAATGGTGCAAGTATACACGTCGAATGAGTAATAAAGTGATGAGTGAGTATCGTCTCCGCATGGATTGGAGGTGAACACAGTTCCGTTTCCAAATTGCTATAGTAACCAAATTGTAATGTGAGTATGCTGGGGCAGAATGAATGAGGGAAAAATGCTGTAGAAAAACAAGCAAATATAGAAGAGATAATCAAATGACAAATAGGTCCTCTCTCGGATACGAAGCTCTCTACGAAATGGCTGGCTAGCTCTTGAAGGAGAATCATCTAAAAACTCTTAACACTGCTAACGAATCCTAGTTCTCTCACTATGCTCGGCGGGATTTACTTAGGCTGCCTCTAAACTATCTCTAGCAAGAAGGCTGGGAGACTAAAATGCTACAGCAATACCTCTCAGCTTAACCCTAACACTTTACTCTCCTAATCTCTATCTCTCTTAGCCGTTTAAACCTATCACTTATCTCTATGACAAGTTGGAGACCTTCCCCTTGGCGGTTACTCCATTGTTTATGAAGATCTAAGGCTAGTTCTTTCGATCACCCCTAGCTAATGCTAAAGCAATGACATTCTCTCGAAAGTTGTCACACACTACTCTAACTGTCACTATTGGCTAGGGCTTACTCTCTTAATCACTACCCCTATCTGTACCTAGGGAACGTTCATCACTCGAAGGCATCATAAGGAATGGCCTGTCTCTCGAGGCACTAACATCCCTACTCTCTTACAACCCTGGGCTGTTCCTAAAGAAAGACCAACTCTCAAAGGCGCTTAAGGTAGGGCCTATATCTCAAAGCACTAACAACCCTAAGCTCTTACAACTTTAAGGAAATTAAGCATACCATAAACAAAGCAAAGTTCAAGAGAGAACAATAAACATCAACATGAGATTAAGAAAATAAAAAGAGTATCATCCAGCAAAACCCACGCCATGTAAAACAGTTCATGTCTGGGCAGTAATCAAACGTATCATTCTCATACAACCCTCCAGATAAATAAATGCTATAGCAAAAAGGAAAGATAAACTCCCAGTTCGCCAGTGGACTGCCATGACCGCCTTAGGCTCACCGCCTCATAAGAGGACAGTGAGGCCACTCCTCGAGCTCCCCGATGAAGGACACCAAAGCTGACCGACGATGAAGTGCTCCTCCCCTCTGTTGTGCTTCCTCTTGCACACTTTTCTCTCTCTCCCCTCTTTCCTTTCTTATTGCCTCCTCTACTTGAAGAGATGAAGCCTTTATATAGTGGGGGGGTGGTCTTCTAGGGTTTTGGTGCCTTGGTATCTCATTGGGGATCCCAACGAATATCCTCCGACAAGCTCTGTCCACCAGGGGACAAAAGGACGGTCGGCAGATGGAGTGCGACTGCTGCATAAAGCTGTCTGACAGTGTCATACGTCTTTTCTTGCACTTCACGTGCTTGCACTTTCGTGCGCCAGCTATTATTCTTTCTCTCCCTTGCTATAGCATTTTGTTCCTTGTTTCTTCCCTCGCATTCTACTCTGTCATCCTGCACACAAACAACCAAAAACTACCTTTCACACAACACCAACTCCACAGGAGCAATAAATTGAAAAGCACCCATAATATACTAAAAATGCAGCCTACATACAATGTAATGCACTTGAAAACAAGCAATTGCTATAGCAAAGAGGCATAAATATAGAGGTAATAGCATATCTATCACACCCTCAAACTTAAGCTATTGCTTGTCCTCAAGCATTGAGTAAAAATAAACAAAAGGGATGCTATGGCAAAGATTTAACAAGGAATTAATACTACAGTAGTGTTTCAACTTTTAGAAAAATATAGGCATTCAATATCAACAACATTTATTTGAGACTGGCAAGAATTTCTCTTAAGAGCAAGCTTCTAGTGAGTGTGTGTGTAAGATTACTTTCGAGCTATGCGTGATATGCGAAGAAATTTTTTCAAGGAAGCTCAATAATAATGCCTTAGCAATGAATCTTCAAGTATTACAGACTTCTACAAAAATGAAAAAGGTATTGTTGCGAAGGGTGTAAGCTAATCACACCTATCGTCTTTAACTCTAGATGAGTAGGGAGCATACCTCTCACCCCCGAGCTAGTAGGTAGAGTCATCCCGTGACAACTTTCATTCACTCATGTGCTTTTCATTGCCACTTATTTATTTTGTTTCTTTTTCTATCTTTTTTTGAACAGGGCCTGAAGAATGCACAACAGAGTGTCCTTCTACAGTTATGCTATAACATTTATTCTATGTCTAGTTTTAGGCACATGTGAGTCTTTTTTTTAAGCTCATTTTTCATTCTTTCATGCAAGGCAATACTAAAGTCCTTTCTAAAAAGTTTTTCTAAACCTACCAAGCAGAGAAAGAAAGCAATCTTGTGTCTAAAATAAACTAAAATGAACGAAAGATAAAAAAATTGTACCTCATGGGTGCTGAGGTCAATTGTCACTTGTGTCGTCTGTGGAGTGGTCGTCGTGCACCATTGGAACTGTTAAGGTTGCACTGTCATCAGATAGAGAAAGAGCTGGATCGGTTGGTTTGACAGTGCGCCCTGCTGTGCGTTTATAACGTTTTGGCTTGGATGATGTAACATCCTCAGATGGTGGCACAACGGGGTTGGTTCCAGCGGTGGGGGTCACCTCAGCCATAGGCTGATCATCATCACTCAAGGTGGTGGCTGGCTCCCTTTGCGATTCAGGTGGCTGTGATGTTGCTGTAGCAGGCTTGTTGCTTCGTGTTCTCTTCCTAGTGGGTGTGGAAGCATGATCGATTTGCTGTGACTTTTAAGCTGAGGGGTATCGAGTATCTAGTTTATGGGCAGGCATTGGATTGAATTTCTTCCTAGCTGTCAACTTCCTCTTTTGAGCTGGTGGTCAGGGCGTGCTCGCTGCATCATTCTGGTCTTGAGGTTCAGGAGTGATGAGGAGTTCCTTTGGAAATGGGGGAAACTGAATTGCAATTCCCGGCAAGACCTTGGAGAAGCATTGTGAGATGGCCACATCCCTATGGTTGGCATATTTGAAATAGGTACTCAGCTGCACCCTCAGACTGTGAAGCTTTGTGGCTAGATGGGTTGCTTTAGCAACCAATGCTGCGGTCCTTGCTGCAGCAAAGCTCTTGGCTCCTCCCTCCAGGGTCTCGTTTGGAGCATCCTCAACAAATCCCTTCAGCTAAGGAATCTGAGCAAGTGTTAACCCCTTTTTGCCCTCCATTCGCTCGTCCTTAGCCGAGTTTTCAAATACTTCCTTCTTTCGACACAAGGCGGTTACCAAATTTTGGAAAATCAGAGAGCTCTTGCTCCTCTTTAGGCACGCATAGACCTCATCCACCACCAATTTCCCTATATCAATTTGTCGCCCATTGATGATGGAGTGAATAACCAGCAAACAAGATAGGTGTACCGTAGTTGAGTGCAATGTGGGCATCAGTCTCGTTCGGAGCAGATGATTCCATAATTTTACTTTAGGCTTTAGTCTCCCCCTCTCAACTGTCATGGTGTTTCAATTGAGTTCTGTCCCTTGAAAGCATAGTTCCTTTACGATTTCTTCTTGTGCTTTGTCGTCTAGCCCAGCAACAAAGCTTCCATGCTCATCCACTATATTATTTAGGCCGTGAAATTTGTTCACTGCTGCAGCAGTGATTTCACTTGTTCTCCTATAACGTGGACACTTGACTGTGTTGGGCTTGTCAAGTGCGCATAGAATTCCTTCACTAATGGAACACATATGCCTTGGGGATGCTCAACTAGCTTCCTCCAATTGTGCTTGGCTATGGCATCAAGAAGAGCTGACTCGAAGTTCTCCTTATTTTCCTCGGGGAATCAGAGTCCTTGCTCTGGCAGTAGTTTTCTATCTTTTAGATTTAGCAATCTTTCTCGGGCTGCTTCATCGTAGAAGAGTTTGATTTTGACGGCCGGTGGGTTTTGTGAACTTGATGCCGCACTAGAGACATTTTTGCATCGGACCATGGCTGGAGGCTTGAAGGTAGGTCTTTTTGTCTTTTTAGGGAACAAATGTTTTTGTTGGGAAGAAAAGAAAAAGAAAAGGTGAATGGGTTGAGGTTGAGTGAAGAAGATGAAGCATGAGGACGGTTTGAGTGGAGAGTGGGGGAAGACGCGTGGGAAGTTTCCTTGGGAAACGACTAACCTCTGACTCTCCTTAATTAGGAGAGAGGGTAGAGGCTGATGGGAGCCATCTTTTGTCAGGAAAGAGAAAAGGGCTCTTAATTGCTTGAAGAAAAAGTAGGAGAAAGAACTAGGTTATATGTGGCTAGGGTTTAATCTTCAAATATTCTCTCTATTAATTCCTCCTTTTTATAATGCCATTTTATTCCCCTCCTTTTCCTATGTCGTTCCATCTCCCAAGTCAAGACAAATTGTGTTCCCTACAAACTCTGATCTCCTTTATCAACCAATAAAATAACCCCTTTTTGATGTACCACCTGCATGACTGATCATCACTATAGAGGACATGTACTATGATACGAAATTCACAGGATAATAAATTAAAGGAAAGGGCAAACAAAAGATAAGATCAAAGCTAAAAACACACAAAAACAAACTAACTACTGTTTATTGAAAATGCTAAAGCAAAAAGAAAAAGTTAAGAGGCATACTATCAAGGGTCGGGAAGGCTGAGGTGAGTCGTGGCTAGCCCCACTTTGTTTGAGTGATTTTCAACATTTGGGTTTCCTTTCCTGGTCAGGTCCTTAAATCCTTTCTCTTGAACTGGTCCAACAAAGGCTTTCTTCTGAATGTTGATGCTACAACAAAGTTCTTGTAGCTCATCCCATGTTATAACATTGCAGTGCCTATCTTCCATTGACCTCTCATGAAGGGTGTTATGTATGTTAATGGTGACTGTCTCTTCACCCACTCTCAGTGTGACTTCACCCTTCTCACAGTCAATCAAGGCTCGCCATGTAGCTAAAAATGGCCTTCCTAGAATAATAGGAGCATCGCTGTCTTCCTCGCAATCCAGGATCAAGAAATCAACCGGGAAAGCAAAATGATCCACTTTTACTACAACATTTTCAATTTTTCTTTCTAGTCGGATTTCAGAGTGATTAGCAAGCTGTAGCGCAACCCTATTAGTTTTGACATCCCTTAACCCTAGTTTCTGAAATATGGATTTAGGCATCAGGTTCACACTCGATCCCAAGTCACACAATGCTCTTCCAATGAACTTATCTCCAATAGAGCAGGGGATAATAAAGCTTCCTGGGTCTTTTCTTTTTTGTGGGTGTTTTCTCCAAATGTAGTAGTATTCCTTTGCTATAGCAACCATCTCGTGCTTTTCCACCTTCCTCTTCTTTGTAATGATATTCCTTCAAAATTGAAGATCTTCTTCCTTTTTGAGTCTTTGAGAGAATAGTGGAGGTGGTTTGGCCAGATCTGCTGTAGCTTGTGAGGCCGTGACTTTTGCTGTAACACAAGTTGGTCCTTCCTTGATTGGTCTTTTGGCCTTGCCCTCCTCCTTTATTCTTTCTCCTTGCTGTGGTTCCTGAAGATTTTTTTGCTGTGGCAGTAAGCGGGGTTGGGCTTCGTTCTTCTCTCCACCCCAAACTTATCACCTTGGTTAATCTCCGTGCCTTTCCTTAGTGTGAGTGCACTGTATTGTTCCTTGCCATGGTGCTTAGTGGCTTCAGTGTCGCTAAGCAGACTTCCTTGTGGACGTGCATGCAAGGTTTGAGCTATCTGACCCCCTTGAGTTTCTAAAGCTCGTAAGGATGCACTATGACTTTGTAGAAGGGCTCCCTGATTTTTAATGTGTACTGCTTGATCCTGTAGCATAACTTTAGTGGTTCCCATGAAGTTCTTTGCCATAGCCATGAACTCCTTAAAAGTAGACTCCAATGAACTGCTTGATGAAGGTGCTACTCCCTTTTGATTTTTCCATGGCTTATTCTGGCGGGATTTGTGTACCTCTTGTCGATTTTGCTGTGGCATTTGATTGGCCGAAATGTTGCTATGCCCTTGATTATCCCAACTCAGGTTTGTGTGCTGATGCCATCCTGGGTTGTTGTTGCTATGGTTGTAGTTCCTCACATAGTTGGCAGATTCTGGATTATCAGGGCAATCATTAAGGTGGTGATTGCCATTGCATCTTAGGCATGACCTTACTGCCTTAACTTCCTTCACTTCGTTGGAACGCTGGAGATTCTTTAGCAAATCTGTGATGTTGGCCAACTGATTCAGTATTGAGTTGTCAACTTCACTTTCCTTGGTAGCTTGTCTTCTTCTCCCCGTTCCAAGCCTTGCTGTTGGGAACTGATAATCATTGTTGGATACCTTGTCGAGGATTTCAAATGCTTCTTCCGGTGACTTGTCTAACATTGTCCCATTTGCTGCAGCATCTATCAACATTCTTGTGGGCGCATTGATACCATTATAGAACATAACCACCTGGGTCCATTCATGATACCCATGGTTAGAGCATTTCCTCAACAATCCCTTAAATCGGTCCCAACTCTCATACATAGATTCGTCATTAGACTGATGAAAGGAAGCGATATCATTCCTCAACTGGGTGTTCATTACTGGCGGACTATGCCATAGCAGAAAGTTCTTGCACAATTCGGTCCAACTTTGAATTGATCTGATTGGCACCCCATTTAGCCATGCTCTAGCACAATCTCTTAGCGAATACGACAAGAACTTTAATTTCAACACATCTTCATGCACCCCTTGCTGCTTGAAACAATCACAAACACCCAAGAAAGCACGAATATGCTACCTAGCATCTTCCTGAGGCAAGCCACCATACTGTTCAATGTTGCTCAACATGTTGAACATGACGGGTTTAAGCTCGAACCGGGCTGCCTGAATTTCTGGAGCTACTATTCCGGGATAGAGATCGTCCAAGACAGGTGTCAAATGATCTCTAATTGCTTGTGGTCGAGCCGCTACTCCCTGGACATTTTCCATAGCATCTGCGTTAACAGGTGTCGGTTCCATGACCCTAGCTTCTGCTTGCTCGTGTCTTCTCAAACGAAATAAACGACCAGCTTCAGGAACAATGGGCTGAATAGGTCCTCTTGGTCTTCTTCTTCTGGTCATAAACTATAAAATTACCTGAAAAGAAAAATAAAACAACCAAAAACAAAACTAGTGAGTATTTGCAATGTGGAAAAGGAGAGCAAAGTGAAAATAAAAACTATGGACAACCAATTTCCAATCCCTGGAAATGGCGCCAAAAACTTGTTGCGTTTGTGCAGTGACTATAAATGGTACGCAAATGGTGCAAGTATACACATCAAACAAGTAATAAAGTGATGAGTGAGTATCGTCTCCACATGGATTAGAGATGAACACAGTTCCGTTTCCAAATTTCTATAGTAACCAAATTGTAATGTGAGTATGCTGAGGCAAAATGAATGAGGGAAAAATGCTGTAGCAAAACAAGCAAACATAGAAGAGATAATCAAATGACAGATAAGTCATCTCTCGGATACGAAGCTCTCTATGGAACGGATGGCTAGCTTCTGAAGGATAATCCTCTAAAAGCTCTTAACACTGCTAACGAATCCTAGTTCTCTCACTATGCTCGGCGGGATTTACTTAGGCTGCCTCTAAACTATCTCTAGCAAGAAAGCTGGGAGACTAAAATGCTACAGCAATACCTCTCGGCTTAACCCCAACACTTTACTCTCCTCATCTCTATCCCTCTTAGCTGTTTAAACCTATAACTTATCTCTAAGGCAAGTTGGAGTCCTTCCCCTTGGCAGTTACTCCATTGTTTATGAAGATCCAAGGCTAGTTTTTTCGACCACTCCCCCTAGCTAATGCTAAAGCAATGTCCTTCTCTCGAAAGTTGTCACACACTACTCTAACTGTCACTATTGGCTAGGGCTTACTCTCTTAATCACTACACCCATCTGTACCTGGGGAATGACCATCACTCGAAGGCATCATAAGGAATGACCTGTCTCTCGAGGCACTAACATCCCTACTCTCTTACAACCATGGGCTGTTCCTAAAGAAAGGACAACTCTCGAAGGCTCTTAAGGTAGGGCCTATGTAACCCCCTTAGCCCGGCCTAGATGGTTGACCCGAACTACGAAGATTACACGGGGAAAACCAAAGTCAACCTGAAAGTCAACCTCGATTAACGACCCTTTTTTTCTTTTTAAACTTGTCTAGATGCACATTAATCCTAGGCATACTCTTGAGATAAGCATACTAAAAAATCACCGCAATCGGAAAACAATAAGGGACTCAATTGCACAACATACGAATTTAGGGACCAAAATGTAAAATCTGGAAATTAAAAGGACTTTGCTAATTTTTAAGATACCATTATGAAATTAGTTAGGTTATAAGCTTCTCTGTCAAATTTCACCTTAAACGGACATCTCGAACTCAAGCAATTGCACATACAAAAATCAGGACTAAAACGTAAAGCTTGCAAACCTCAAAACCATTCAAAACAGTGCCCAACGGTCAAGTGTTTCGAAACGGGAATTGACCGTTCAGAAACGGGGCTTGGCAGTAGCCAAAGTGTTTCGAAACACCTCTACCCGTTTCGAAACGCCCAGGCCAAATCATGCACCTGTTTCGAAACAGGCAAGGGTGTTTCGAAACACCCTGCCCAGAAACAACAGAAAAACCTGTTTTTACACATCCAAACTCCATCAAACATACTCCAAATCAATCCTCAACATATCAACAACAGGCCAAACATCATAACTACCAAATTGCATTAAAATCTAGATATAAAGCAAACCTTAGGTGCACCAACTCCTTCAACACATCCAACACTTGATCACGCCTTTAAAACAAGAAGCATAATATAACAACTTAAGAATAAGAAGATTCAAATGTTGCAAAGCGATAACAATAAGATTCAAACCACCAACCAAATACGGTCAACATACTCAATCTCATTACACATCAATATAAAAGACTTTCCCCCATTGCCTTTATTATCTATAGCTATTAACCGATACATACTTCTCAAGTGGAGCTCTCCTTGAATCCCTTGCTTCTCGCTGCCCCAACTTCAATTATCTGCATTGATGGGCACAAAGGAGCGTAAGCACATAATGCTTAGTGAGGGATGCTCAAAACCAAAACACCATCAATGCAGCAAATCATAAAACCTTCTTCAAAAGTAGATACAAATCAATAAACCAAAGCATTGTTTGAAAACCCCTTTTTAAAGCAACATGCTTCAAACCGTGCATTACTCAATATGAAAACCAACCTTTAGCTTAGAAAAGCTAAACAACTCAGCTCAAACACATTCTTGCAAACTATCATTTAAACCCTTTTCATGCATGAACATCACATGCAAAGTTAAACACAAATTCCTTGGAAAACACTTCCACTTCACAACATACTTCCCTCATTCTTGATGAACATCTCAAAACAAGAAACCTTTTGAAAACCATTTGCTCCTTCTAACTATCTCACGCATTTAACAAATGCAACACATGAACCACAAAAACAACATTTGCATTACATGCCTTCTAAAACAAGCCCTCACAAGACTTCAATGCATTTATGAGATTCTATGCACTTATGCACCATTCACATTAGCAAAATATACTTGTGCCCAAGCTTAACAAGCATCGCATGTATTCTTGCATCATTTACATATTTCCCATGCACCTTGCATCATTTCCAAACAACTCTTGATTCATCACATTCAAACACATTATATTGGCTTTCAAGCGACAATTCACAAATCATCACAACACAAGACACAATCGGATACGCGGATTACAAGCGTTGTCCCACACGCTTCATACCACTACCGAACAACACAAGGTGGAGTTTACCGGTACAATCTCAACCCCTCAACACCCGTGATGGAGTTTAGCGGTACAATCTCAACCCCTCAACATCACTCATCGGAAGTTGTATAACTCACTAGCGAGAACCGGGACACACCACAAGGCATACACATGGGAGCTACCTCCACCATTGTAATCACCTTAACCAAGCTCACACACGGGAGCAACCCTCCACCGTTGTGACGCTTAACAAGGTCCACCCACGAGAGCCATCCTCCATCGCGGTGACTCTTAACAAAGTCCACCCACGAGAGCCATCCTCCATCATGGTGACACTAATTTCCTCAATCGCTAGGGTACTTGGATGGAGTTTACTGTACAATCACAACCCCTCAACATCCAAGGCGACTCAATTCACGGTGCACCCAATCCTATAGCCGGCTAACTATATCCGATTAAAGTAACCAACAACCACTTACATCACTTGCCAATATAACCATTTTACCACATTAATCCACTGTTTTTACAAGCATAACCAAAATGCCAAATCCACAAGCATCACATGCTTTAATCATATGCACCCAACACATGCAAGTCAAGGATTACTTACCTTATGCATCTTTAACATAATGGCATTAATAACCAACATTAAACCATGTCCAAACATGCTTAAAAACAATAATTTAAACACAATCATCCCAAGTGCATTTAAAAACCAAAGTGTAGAACTTATGTTTTGATATAATAATTGAAAAATGTTTTAGACTAATTTGAAAAGAATTTAAAACTTGGTTTTAAGTCCAAACAACTTGATTTTATGTTTGAGGTATTTTAAGAGGTTTTTGGCAAAGATTTTTCATGTTTTAAACAACCAAACTTGTATTGTCAACGTCCCAGTATCGATACGGTTGTACCCGTACCGATACCATTTTGCCTTAGTTTGGCCACTGTCAAGACCCGTATCGATACGAGGGTTTCGTGTATCGATACGGATCGGGTCGTTTCGATACGCTAGGTAAGCGTACCGATCCCTTTTCAACTACCCCAACGGCTATTTCCCAACGGCCATTCAAATATGGACCCGTACCGATACGCCCTCAAGCGTATCGATACGCCTATGCTAGCAAAAGCCCAACGGCTATTTCCTCAAGAAGACCGTATCGATACCGTTCCACGTGTATCGATACTGGTAGCTGCAGAACAGCATTTATAAAGGGAAATAAAGTCCTCAACGGCTCCAATTCATCCCCAACGGCTAGTAACGGCTACAAACTCATTTGGGAGTATAAAAGGGACCTCCAAGCATCAAGAGAAGGTCAATGCTCATATTGTCAAACATCAAATGATCAAGAAATTGTCTTAGCACTTAAATTGTCATTTCTTGTATAGACAAACACTAGTGAGCCAAAATTGTCAAATTTGCTCAAGTGTTTTAGGTTTTGGGTGAGTGCTTAATTGTGCAAACAAACACCTATTAGAGGGTTTTAAGTTTGCTTTCTTTGTCTCTTTGTAAAGAGGGTTTTGATCAAGGCTTTGGGTAGAAGCTTGATCGGTTGTAAGGGTTTCCTCCTAATCCTAGAAAAGGGGACGAATCAATTAGTGGATTGATTGAGAAATCCTTAGTGGGGAGCTAAGGTAGTGGATGTAGGTGCTTGTTAGAAGGCCGAACCAATATAAATCATTGTGTCTTTTTACATTCTAGCTTCCACAACCCTTCCTCCCAAAAATCCACCTCTCCACCACTTGGTGAGCAATATTGGTTGATCGAATCGAGCCCCACACAACCCAACAATTGGTATCAGAGCTTGGCTCAATCAAAGGGGATTCACATCCTATTGAGAAGATCCGGCAAGCTCGATCACTATTTCATCAACCGGCTCAATGGCACAATCAATCGACAAACCGCCTTTCTTTGACGGAGCTCACTATGCCCATTGGAAGACAAAGATGAAGTTCTTCATCAAATCAAAAGATTACAAGCTATGGGATGTAGTTGAAGATGGCCCGTTCGTGCCTCAAAGAAGTAAAGCGGAGTGGAGTGCCGACGATCGCAAGAAGATGGAGCTAAATTGCAAAGCCTTGCACATTCTATTTTGTGCATTTGGTCCATCCATCTATGAGAAGATGTCTTCTTGTGAGAGTGCCAAGGAGGTATGGGACAAGCTTGAAGTCACATACGAGGGGACAAATGAAGTCAAGGAGACCAAGATTGGCCTCCTAACCTTGGAGTATGAGAACTTCAAAATGGATCCGGAAGAGAACATCAAGAAGATGTTTGATAGGTTCTCCACCATCACCAACGGTCTTAAAGGGTTTGGAGAAGCCATCCCGGAAGAAAAGCTTGTTCGAAAGCTCATCTACTCACTTCCCGAGTCTTGGGACTCAAAGAGGACCGCCATCATCGAAGCTAAAAATTTGAAGACTTTGAAGCTTGATGAACTCATGGGGTCACTCCTTACTCATCAAATCATGAAGAAGAACAAAGAGGATGAGAAGAAGAGGGAAGAAATTAGAGCTATGGGAGAGAAGAAAATCAAAGGGCTTGGCATCAATGCAAGTGCCATGGCTCTCAAATCCTCCACTTGCCATCATGTCTACACAAGTGAAGAGGAGGATGAAGATGAAGAGATAGTTCATCTCTTCAAGAAGTGTGCCCCGTTCATGAAGAAAGCCTTGAGAGAGCTTGAACGAGAACCTAAGAGAAAGGAGAGGGCAAGCACTTCAAGCCATAAGAAGAAGGCACATGTGGCTACTTGGAGTGATGAGGACTCCACCGACGATGAACAAGCCAACCTTTGCCTTATGGCCATCGAAGAAGATTCAAGGGTAACTTCTAATTCATCTACTTCATGTTCTTACACTTTTGATGAATTACAAGATGCCTATGATGATTTGGTTTTAGATTTTAAAAGCCACATTTTGAAAAACAATAAATTGGTTTCAAAGTTAAAAATTCAAAATGATTTGCTTTCTAAAACCAAACTTGAACTTGAAGCAAAACTTGAAGAGTTTGAATTAAAATGTTTTGATTTACAAAAATTGCTTCAAAAGGTTCAAGAAGAAAAAGACTTGATTTCCAAAGAGCTTGAAAAGAAAAACAATTTTGGAAAATCAAACTTTTATGTTAGACAATCTAGTGCCCCTAGATTTATTAAAGGAAAATGTTTTAGAAGTATTTGGGTCCCAAAAGGACTTAGTACTTCAATTAAAAAGGATGACATTGAAAAATGGATTCCTAAGGGGACTAAATTTTGTGCAACTAACGTTTATGGATCCAAAGCATTTTGGATACCAAAAATTACTTGATTGTCTATTGTAGGTGTGATGGAGATGTTCAACAAGTCAAACATTGAGGGGGAGCTCCATACACACAAGGAAGAACACTTGAAGAAGGAAGGCTTCACATCCTCCCTTGGGTTCAAGTGTTGGTAAAATTTCTAGTTGTTTTGATTTTATTAGTCTTTTTTTTATTTAATTCAACTAGATGATCATATATGTTGGACTAACATTTTTAATGATGCTTTGAGTAAGGGGGAGCCAACTTTTAAACCAAATTCTAATTTGTGTCAAAATTTTTATCCCTATTGTTATTTTAAAACTTAATGTTTTAAATTCTTTTTGATATAACAAAAAGGGGGAGAAATGGTTTGAAAAATTGATTTTTCAATTGAATAAGGGGGAGCTTTACTTAATTTCATATCCTTAATCTCTTATTCACATTTTTAAAGTTAAAGGGGGAGAAACCCAAACAATTTTTCAAGTGAGTTTTATTATATCAAAAAGGGGGAGATTGTAGAACTTATGTTTTGATATAATAATTGAAAAATGTTTTGGACTAATTTGAAAAGAATTTAAAACTTGGTTTTAAGTCCAAACAACTTGATTTTATGTTTGAGGTATTTTAAGAGGTTTTTGGCAAAGATTTTTCATCTTTCAAACAGCCAAACTTGTATTGTCAACGTCTCAGTATCGATACGGTTATACCCGTACCGATACCATTTTGCCTTAGTTTGGCCACTGTCAAGACCTGTATCGATACGAGGGTTTCGTGTATCGATACGGATCGGGTCGTTTCGATACGCCAGGTAAGCGTACCGATCCCTTTTCAACTACCCCAACGGCTATTTCCCAACGGCCATTCAAATATGGACCCGTACCGATACGCCCTCAAGCGTATCGATACGCCTATGCTGGAAAAAGCCCAACGACTATTTACTCAAGAAGACCGTATCGATACCGTTCCATGTGTATCGATACTGGTAGCTGAAGAACAACATTTATGAAGGGAAATAAAGTCCTCAACGGCTCCAATTCATCCCCAACGGCTAGTAACGGCTACAAACTCATTTGGGAGTATAAAAGGGACCTCCAAGCATCAAGAGAAGGTCAATGCTCATATTGTCAAACATCAAATGATCAAGAAATTGTCTTAGCACTTAAATTGTCATTTCTTGTATAGACAAACACTAGTGAGCCAAAATTGTCAAATTTGCTCAAGTGTTTTAGGTTTTGGGTGAGTGCTTAATTGTGCAAACAAACACCTATTAGAGGGTTTTAAGTTTGCTTTCATTGTCTCTTTGTAAAGAGGGTTTTGATCAAGGCTTTGGGTAGAAGCTTGATCGGTTGTAAGGGTTTCCTCCTAATCCTAGAAAAGGGGACGAATCAATTAGTGGATTGATTGAGAAATCCTTAGTGGGGAGCTAAGGTAGTGGATGTAGGTGCTTGTTAGAAGGCCGAACCACTATAAATCATTGTGTCTTTTTACATTCTAGCTTCCACAACCCTTCCTCCCAAAAATCCACCTCTCCACCACTTGGTGAGCAATATTGGTTGATCGAATCGAGCCCCACACAACCCAACACAAAGCATAGCCCAACCAAGAGTGAAATTCCATTTACTTACTCTTGAGCTTAGCTAAGTTGTTTAGACTTAAACTAAGCTCCCAAAGCCTCATCCAAAATGTTTCAAAGCTGGAAATCTCTTTACCACTCACCGATACACAAACTATGCTAGCCGACAAGCCTTCCAAGCATCCCAAACCTCCAACGCCACCTCTATTGCCTCCGGATCATTCTCCCATGTTTTAAACACATAACAACAGAGGATTAATGCATCATTATGCATTAAAATCACCAGCAACACACCTAAACTCGCTGCTCTACAAAAATCCAACATTTCGGCTACCAAACACAACCGAAAACACCTCCAAACTCTTCCAAAACATAACCCAGCCAAGATCCATCACTTCCAACCATTTCTAAACATCAATTAACATCCAAAATGATCCCAAACTCGTCCTTATACCTCCAGCATTAACAGAACACCAAAATCACCCCAAAAACCACCATTTCCACAAGTAAAAACTTAAGAAAATCAACCTATTCGCGATTGCATTGATTAAACCTCCATTTCACATATTTTAAACATCCAAAATACATCAAAAAGACATCTCAAAATAGAGCCCAATCATCTATTACGAATTTCTTCAAAATTAAATCCAAATCTTGCATTTTAAGCCAAAATCAAGATCACAACATTAAAACCTTTAATAAAACTCAATTTAAGGATTGAGAATTTCAGTAAAGAACTGAGTATTTAGAGGAGAATGACGTTTATACCTCTAAATGTGGATTTCTCCTTGTTTAGAGCCAAAATCCTTGAAAATTCATTAAGCAAATGGTGAGGATTTGATGTAGAAATGATTATGAATCATTTGGGGATTGAAAACTCTTCTTTAGGCGTGAAAATCAAAAGGAAAGTTGCTGTGGAAATGTTTTTGGATGAGGGAATTTTGAGAGAAAATGAAATGAGAAAATTTTGGTAAAAGTTAGTTATGAAACTAAAATATCACTTTTCCCTCTTTTCTTTTTTTTATTAATTAAACACTAAATGAGTCTTAAAAATTAAGAAAAATCTGGAGAAATCCTCCCTTGGGTAAATTAGCTCCTTAAAGATTCAAAGTTTCAATCCTTTTAAAACAGTCATGAACTTTTCAAAAATTACATTTTAGTCACTAACTTGAAATGTCATATTTCCAAACCTCATTTTGTAAAATTGATTTCACCACTCTCTTATATATAATAAAAGAGGATTTTTAGATATTTTTCCATATTTTTAATGCATCCCGAACTAGGCTTTCCCTAAAACCACCTTTTATATTCGAACCGAAAATCCGACCGGTCCGGTTCAAACCCAAAACTTCTGAGCCCAAAATTGGGGTGTTACAACTCTCCCCCTCTTAGGAAATTTCGTCCCCGAAATTTCAGCCGGCGAAAAGAGCACAACCAAACTTCTCAAAGCAACCCACAAGGCAACACAGGAGACTTAACCACCACTGAACACTCTCCACACAAAACTATACAAAACCGGCTCCTCCACAAATCAACTTACACTATAACCAAACCCAACACCACTACATACTGTTCACAAATTCCAGAACACTCAGATGTTAACCACATCTTAACCTTTCACACTTCCGAACTGCGCATAGCCTCAACAACAACCCGAAGAACCTCCAAACTTTTACAGCATACTCCACCTTAACTCATAACTCCCAAAACTCGCACACACGGTGACACCAACCCATCCAGTTCAGCCACCATGTGACCCACAACCTTCACTGCTTCTAAAACCCCTTGCAAAACCGCTCAACCTCTTCCAAACATTACCACACCAAGCAAAATTTTAATCAACAACTGCTTACTCAAACTTCTCAACGTGTTGATGACATTCCTCCACATCCGCCACTATCATTACCATAACGACTCACCAAAACTTACTCACCCATCACTTGAAATCAACACCGCAAAACTCCAACCTTAACTCTGTCAGTCGTTCCACGTACCCCTAGCTGACTTTAGAAAGGATTTACTTATACATGATAAACAGGCCACTTCTCACTAGAACCCGTCCAACCAACAATGGCTCTTGAACTTACATTGTCTTTCCACTTCAAGCTTTGACTACAACACTAGCCTTACCAGGACACCGCCCATTCTATACATACATTTTCTACAACCCTCAACACAACCTCTTCTCAACTCCTCAAAGGTTGGTACGAGCCATCACCTACATAAACACCCTCCTATTACCACATCAATGCCAAGTCACCTCATCACTCGGGAGACACATCCACTAACCTACTACATCACTTAACACAGAGAACCACCACATCTATCAGCTATTCAAAACCACATGACCGGTTCTAACTCCAACCGGAAATATCCTCACCATCATACCGCTAAACTCTTTAAGCACCAAAACACTTCCCTCCTGTTAATTATACAAGATCGCAGCCACTATTACTGACAACTCACCTACTGCCCTCCATTACTTCTAATATTCTCCTAGCACCGTAACAACTCTTAAAACCCACCATCCAACCTAATCCTACCACAACACTAACGGACCCGATTAACTATTAGCAAGTGTGAACGTTCGTATGCATGGTCACCAATATGCCCTATCAATGCCTGTGTACATGTATGCAAAACCTCTAATGTCATGTCACATGTATGCATGTACCAACACACACACACACACATATATATATATAATATTATATAACAAATGGTTTTAACTGTGCATGTATGTTAGTTCACACCCACCAATAACATCCTCAGAGTCCGTCTAAGATCAACCTCTTACCCCACTTCTAACTTGTCCAACTCTACCATTCTAACAATCCGCTAACTACAAAATACTCCACTAATGCCCTCTTCACACTAAAGTTGTTTTCAAAACAACACCAACTACTACCCCAAACTTGCTAGCTATAAGACCATACCCACTACGCAAGGGAAAACCAAACCGAAACCAAACTAAGATAACTAGGGTAAAGGTTACATAACAAGGTTACCTGTAAACATCTCACTGCCTCGGGACTTCAATAGACAAACTCTCTTCTTCGCAGAACCATCATTCTCTAGCCGCACCACCGCAGCATCAGCCAACACCTTAAGGTTATCACCATCTCCCTGCGGTAAAGAACCCTGACTACCCCAAGCCAACTTCAAAACAATTTCGTCTCAAATGTCCAACAGACCCACAATTCCAACAAGATTCATTCCCCAAGCTCCTCACACCTTTCTGCCCTTCCTGCCACCTTCGAACTTTGTCTCGGCCGCGCCCACGACCCTTCTGAGACCCTTTTGCTACTACTGAAGCTAATCTCACCACTTGAGGACAATTCCGATTCACATGCTCCTTAGAACCACAGTTCCAACAAACTCCCGTGCCCCAACAACCTCCAACATGACACCTTCCACAACGGTCGCACATCGGCAACCGAGCTGCCCCTCCTTGATCATGTAGCACTTGCCCCACATCTGCACTACCATCCAGGCTTCGATTCAAGCAAAACCTTCTATCACGTAACCTCTTATGCTGACCGCTCCCGAGATCAGTACCCACAGCTCTCTTGTTAAAACTTTTTTCACCTTCATAATCTGAAGCCACACCCCCACTTTGCTTAACCCTTGGGAATTTCTTTCCAAGGTACCTTTCATAAAAAGTAGACACAAAGAAGTCCCAATCTATATCGTGGATATGCGTTGCCACCGCCACAGACGTCCACCAGGCACAAACGTCCTCCAACATCAATGAGACCACACTTCCCAGCTTACAGGCGTGGTCACACCCGTCCTGATCCAAAATCAGAATTACACTGGCTAACCAAGCCTCGAACGCCTCAGGTGTCGAACCACAATACTCCACAGCTCCCAAATCATATAAACGCTGTTTTGACAAACTCGCGTGTCCCACAGTTGACACATCCCCATGCCTCACTTTCACCACGGCCTGAGATGTTCCCGACACCTCTTGAACTATAGGTGATGAACTCTTCATCACAGAACCAACTTCCTCCTCCTGCCTTAATACCTCAACTCCAGACACTGTAGGCTGAAACGAAACACCTCCACCAAAAAGTGAATTCCAAGACTTAACAACCTGCTCTAAAGCAGCAACCATCTCACCCAACTGCCATTCTCTCATCGATTCCATCGCGCTTACAACAACAAGCAATCATAACAAAACAAACAAAACCATCAGGCCAGCTTCAAGCAAGGATTCAAGACTCCAACTCCAACATAACACAATAGCTATAACAATAAGGCAATGGGTATCCCGAATTCTCCCCTTTTACATGACATAACAATCAATAAAAAAACATGGATATCACAACATCGAGCATATCAATCAACATACTTCGATCATGCCCTCATCAAACAATATTCACCCGCAACAATATATCATCAACATATCATACCCATCACACTTTCATTATTCATAAAATCAGCTCACAACACCAGCATATCATCAATACAAATTCACATCAGCTCAATGAAGATTCATAACCAAAAAGCATGATAAAAACATCAACAATTCGCTCAAAGACACACATTTCAATCGACTTTCAACCACACATCAGAATAAACATCAAACACTTATTACAACAATTTACCATTTCCCCAAGCATTCGCAACTCAGCTCTGATACCACCAAATGTAACCCCCTTAGCCCGGCCTAGACGGTTGACCCGAACTACGAAGATTACACGGGGAAAACCAAAGTCAACCCGAAAGTCAACCTTGATTAACGACCCTTTTTTTCTTTTTAAACTTGTCTAGATGCACATTAATCCTAGGCATACTCTTGAGATAAGCATACTCAAAATCACAGCAATCAGAAAACAATAAGGAACTCAATTGCACAACATACAAATTTAGGGACCAAAATGTAAAATCTAGAAATTAAAAGAACTTTGCTAATTTTTAAGATACCATTATGAAATTAGTTAGGTTATAAGCTTCTCTGTCAAATTTCACCTTAAACGGACATCTCGAACTCAAGCAATTGCACATACAAAAATCAGGACTAAAACGTAAAGCTTGCAAACCTCAAAACCATTCAAAACAGTGCCCAACGGTCAAGTGTTTCGAAACGGGAATTGACCGTTCAGAAACGAGGCTTGGCAGTAGCCAAAGTGTTTCAAAACACCTTTAACCGTTTCGAAACGCCCATGCCAAATAATGTACCTATTTCGAAACAGGCAAGGGTGTTTCGAAACACCCTGCCCAGAAACAGCAGAAAAACCTGTTTTTACACATCCAAACTCCATCAAACATACTCCAAATCAATCCTCAACATATCAAAAACAGGCCAAACATCATAACTACCAAATTTCATTAAATTCTAGATGCAAAGCAAACCTTAGGTGCACCAACTCCTTCAACACATCCAACACTTGATCATGCCTTTAAAACAAGAAGCATAGTATAACAACTTAAGAATAAGAAGATTCAAATGTTGCAAAGCGATAACAATAAGATTCAAACCACCAACCAAATACGGTCAACATACTCAATCTCATTACACATCAATATAAAAGACTTTTCCCCCATTGCCTTTATTATCTATAGCTATTAACCGAGACATACTTCTCAAGTGGAGCTCTCCTTGAATCCCTTGCTTCTCGCTACCCCAACTTCAATTATCTGCATTGATGGACACAAAGGAGCGTAAGCACATAATGCTTAGTGAGGGATGCTCAAAACCAAAACACCATCAATGCAGCAAATCATAAAACCTTCTTCAAAAGTAGATACAAATCAATAAACCAAAGCATTGTTTGAAAACCCCTTTTTAAAGCAACATGCTTCAAACCGTGCATTACTCAATATGAAAACCAACCTTTAGCTTAGAAAAGCTAAACAACTCACCTCAAACACATTCTTGCAAACTATCATTTAAACCCTTTTCATGCATGAACATCACATGCAAAGTTAACCACAAATTCCTTGGAAAACACTTCCACTTCACAACATACTCCCCTCATTCTTGATGAACATCTCAAAACAAGAAACCTTTTGAAAACCATTTGCTCCCTCTAACTATCTCACGCATTTAACAAATGCAACACATGAACCACAAAAACAACATTTGCATTACATGCCTTCTAAAACAAGCCCTCACAAGACTTCAATGCATTTATGAGATTCTATGCACATATGCACCATTCACATTAGCAAAATATACTTGTGCCCAAGCTTAACTAGCATCATATGCATTCTTGCATCATTTACATATTTCCCATGCACCTTGCATCATTTCCAAAAAACTCTTGATTCATCACATTCAAACACATTATATTGGCTTTCAAGCGATAATTCACAAATCATCACAACACAAGACACAATCGGATACGCGGATTACAAGCGTTGTCTCACACGCTTCATACCACTACCGAACAGCACAAGGTGGAGTTTATCGGTACAATCTCAACCCCTCAACACCCGTGATGGAGTTTAGCGGTACAATCTCAACCCCTCAACATCACTCATCGGAAGTTGTATAACTCACTAGCGAGAGCTGGGACCCACCACAAGGCATACACATAGGAGCTACCTCCACCATTGTAATCACCTTAACCAAGCTCACACACGGGAGCAACCCTCCACCGTTGTGACGCTTAACAAGGTCCACCCACGAGAGCCATCCTCCATCGCGGTGACTCTTAACAAAGTCCACCCACGAGAGCCATCCTCCATCATGGTGACACTAATTTCCTCAATCGCTAGGGTACTTGGATGGAGTTTACAGTACAATCACAACCCCTCAACATCCAAGGCGACTCAATTCACGGTGCACCCAATCCTATAGCCGGCTAACTATATCTGATTAAAGTAACCAACAACCACTTACATCACTTGCCAATATAACCATTTTACCACATTAAACCACTGTTTTTACAAGCATAACCAAAATGCCAAATCCACAAGCATCACATGCTTTAATCATATGCACCCAACACATGCAAGTCAAGGATTACTTACCTTATGCATCTTTAACATAATGGCATTAATAACCAACATTAAACCATGTCCAAACATGCTTAAAACAGTAATTTAAACACAATCATCCCAAGTGCATTTAAAAACCAAAGTATAGCCCAACCAAGAGAGAAATTCCATTTACTTACTCTTGAGCTTAGCTAAGTTGTTTAGACTTAAACTAAGCTCCCAAAGCCTCATCCAAAATGTTTCAAAGCTAGAAAACTCTTTACCACTCACCGATACACAAACTATGCTAGCCGACAAGCCTTCCAAGCATCCGAAACCACCAACGCCACCTCTATTGCCTTCGGATCATTCTCCCTTGTTTTAAACACATAACAACAGAGGATTAATGCATCATTATGCATTAAAATCACCAGCAACACACCTAAACTCGCTGCTCTACAAAAATCCAACATTTCGGCTACCAAACACAACCGAAAACACCTCCAAACTCTTCTAAAACATAACCCAGCCAAGATCCATCACTTCCAACCATTTCTAAACATCAATTAACATCCAAAATGATCCCAAACTCGTCCTTATACCTCCAGCATTAACAGAACACCAAAATCACCCCAAAACCCACCATTTTCATAAGTAAAAACTTAGGAAAATCAACCTATTCGGGATTGAATTGATTAAACCTCCATTTCACATCTTTTAAACATCCAAAATACATCAAAAGACATCTCAAAACAAAGCCCAATCATCTATTATGAATTTCTTCAAAATTAAATCCAAATCTTGCATTTTAAGCCAAAATCAAGATCACAACATTAAAACCTTTAATAAAACTCAATTTAAGGATTGAGAACTTGAGAATTTCAGTAAAGAACTGAGTATTTAGAAGAGAAGGACGTTCATACCTCTAAATGTGGATTTCTCCTTGTTTAGAGCCAAAATCCTTAAAAATTCATTAAGCAAATGTTGAGGATTTGATGTAGAAATGATTAGGAATCATTTGGGGATTGAAAACTCTTCTTTAGGTGTGAAAATCAAAAGGAAAGTTGCTGTGGAAATGTGTTTGGCTGAGGGAATTTTGAGAGAAAATGAAATGAGAAAATTTTGGTAAAAGTTAGTTATGAAACTAAAATATCACTTTTCCCTCTTTTCTTTTTTTATTAATTAAACACTAAATGAGTCTTAAAAATTAAGAAAAATCTGGAGAAATCCTCCCTTGGGTAAATTAGCTCCTTAAAGATTCAAAGTTTCAATCCTTTTAAAACAGTCACGAACTTTTCAAAAATTACATTTTAGTCACTAACTTGAAATGTCATATTTCCAAACCTCATTTTGTAAAATTGATTTCACCACTCTCTTATATATAATAAAAGAGGATTTTTTTAGATATTTTCTATATTTTTAATGCATCCCGAACTAGGCTTTCCCTAAAACCACCTTTTATATTCGAACCGAAAATCCGACCGGTCCGGTTCAAACCCAAAACTTCTAAGCCCAAAATTTGGGTGTTACAGCCTATATCTCAAAGCACTGACAACCCTAAGCTCTTAAAACTTTAAGGAAATTAAGCATACCATAAACAAAGCAAAGCTCGAGAGAGAACAGTAAACATCAACATGAGATTAAGAAAATAAAAAGAGTATCATCAAGCAAAACCCACGCCATCTAAAACAGTTCATGACTGGGCAATAATCAAACGTATCATTCTCATACAACCCTCAAGATAAATAAATGCTATAGCAAAAAGGAAAGATAAACTCCCAGTTCGCTAGTGGACTGCCATGACCGCCTTAGGCTCACCGCCTCATAAGAGGACAATGAGGCCACTCCTCGAGCTCCCCGATGAAGGACACTAAAGCTGACCGACGATGAAGTGCTCCTCCCCTCTGTTGTGCTTCCACTTGCACACTTTTTTTTCTCTCTCTCCCTCATCTTTCTTTTCTTCCCGCCTCCTCTCCTTGAAGAGATGAAGCCTTTATATAGTGGGGGTGGTCTTCTAGGGTTTTGGTGCCTTGGTATCTCGTCGGGGATCCCAACGAATATCCTCCGACAAGCTCTGTCCACCAGGGGACAAAAGGACGGTCGACAGATGGAGTGCGGCTGCTGCATAAAGTTGTCTGACAGTGTCAGACGTCCTTTCCTACACTTCACGTGCTTGTACTTTCATGCGCCAACTAGCCTTCTTTCTCTCTCTTGATATAGCATTTTGTTCCTTGTTTCTTCCCTCGCATTCTGCTCTGTCATCCTGCACACAAACAACCAAAAACTACCTTTCACGCAGCACCAACTCCACACGAGCAATAAATTGAAAAACACCCATAATATACTAAAAATGCAGCCTACATGCAATGTAATGCACTTGAAAACAAGAAATTGCAATAGAAAAGAGGCATAAACATAGAGGTAATAACATAGCTATCAGGTGGTCTATCCAAGATGATTCCATTGGCTGAGGCGTTGAGCATCATTCGTGTCGGTTGATTTACTCTATTATAAAACATCGACACTTGAGTCGAGGATGGGAAGCCGTGAAGCGGGCAATTGTTTAACATCTGTTGGTATCTCTCCCAAGCTTCATACATTGGTTCATCATCCCCTTGGAGGAAGGCAGTGATCTCTTTTACATCTGTTTGTATCTCTCCCAAGCTTCTCCCAATTGTTTAACATCTGTGAACCATCGTACCGAAACATGTCTTGAGGAGTTTTGAAACGATCTCGGGTATCGAAAAGATCAGTGTAGACTGTCCACGAGTTCTATATTTTGCATACATTCATGCCCTTATTATTGCTATTCTTAAGCTCATTTAGGCATATTTAGGTGCATTGCATGCATAATAATAGTATTTTCTCTTTTACCATGCTTTCATTGAATACTCTATGCTTGATTAAGAAAAGATACTGTTTTAGTTTAGTTTTTATTTTCAGGTGCTATAGCTGTGTAGAGGAGCAGAGGACAGGAGACGATAGGAAAGCTGGGAACAAAAAGAGCTGTACTGAAGTAGTTCCAGGTGCCACTGAGGACGCCACCATAGCAACAATACCGCCACGTGCCGCCCAGGCAAGAGTTACATCGACATAGTCAAGATGGGTTACGATTGAAAGAGGGCAAATACCCTGTGCCCAATGAGCCCAATCTTGCAATTTCTGAAGCCTGTAGCGGCTGGTAGTGCTGATCCAAGATTGATAAGTAAGAGTATTTATCTTTACTTGCTGAAGAAGGCAACGTCCAAATAGTCCGTATTCAAGTCAAAAAGGAGTCAACATTTAATGTAAAGTTACTTTAAGAACTTCTACTCCAAGGATGACTCAAATTTAGGTCATGAGCCCTATATATACCCATGTATGTGAGGGTATAGGGCATGGAAGGATGCACGTATGCGTAGCGGAGAGGTAGATAGATAGATTGGAGGTGTTGAAGGTCGCAGCCCAACTCTCCTAGGGTTTAGGTTTTTGTATGTAAAGTAGTTGTGAGAAAAGGTTGTAATAGTTTAAGTGTGTTTTCAATAAAATATTCCAAGTTTGCTGAATTCATGTTCTTCACTTCTTCAATTAGTTCCAAAAGTCCAGTTGAAGAAATTCATTTGCCGGGCACGAAAGTGTATGGCTCACGAAAGGATTAAGCACGATCTCATCATGTCGAGGTGTTGACTAATTCTGCTTAGACATAAGTTTGAGTTTAAGCGGCTAAAAAGAGCAACCAAACGTTGACTGCCTGTGTTAGGTTTACGCTGAGATTGCTAGGTATTGCCTACATCACGTGGTGATAGAATCCTTGCCTAGACATAGGAAGGATCACTTAAGAATTGCTCTGCCGAACTTAGAGTATCTGCCAGACTTGCCGCCAGAACTTATTTCCATTCCACTTGCCGAGACAGCGAAAGTTGTAGGAACAAATACCCGCTGCGGCCGTGTGACAGGGTCGTAGCTACCGTCTGCCATTACTCGCCGAGGCAGTATATCGTGGTAGCACAACACACTTAGGCTTTACAATGCAGTTTGTACACTACTTAATTACAATTACCTTACTCAATTTATCGACCTTATCTCTCCCTATGAACCCTACCATCACTGTCTTTATTTTATTTGTGTTTTTATATTTCCACAATTAGAGATTTAATTGTGTATTTACTAAATCCTTGTGCAGGAAACCATTCATAGAAGCTGCTCCAATCCCTGTGGGAGACGATATCTTTTATACTATAACTTGACAAGAGTGTGCACTTGCACTCATAAATAGAGAACACCCAAACGCTCTACAGTCAGCTGTGTTTCGATACGGCCATTTCGATACTCGGTATTCTGTTCCGAAACGTTTGACCGTTGGACCTATTTTTGAATTGTTCTGAGTTTCTATTTCTTACGTTTTGGTCCCTATTTGCCTTGTATGCAGTTTGATGAGTTTCAAATGTCATTTTAAGCTGAGATTTCACCGAGAAGCATGAAATGAACCTAATTAATGGTTGGTAACTCGTTTTTGCTAATAACCCTTATAATTTATGAAAATTACAAAATGGTCCCTAAATCTTAATCAGCTTTAATTGAGGGGCAATTACATTGGTGTTTTATCCGCTGTTTATGAATGAACACATATGAATCTAAGTTGCATCTAGACAAGATAAAGAAAAAAGGGTCATTTATTGAGAAAAAACTTCCCGGTTTACTTCAATACTCCTCGTGTGATCCACTCGGTTCGGTCTATCGGCCAGGCTGGGTCGAGGGGGTTACAGAGCGTTAGGGTGTTGTCTAAATATAAGCACAAGTGCACACTCTTGTCAAGTTATAGTATAAAAGATATCGTCTCCCATGAGGATTGGACAACCATTTCGAATGTAAATTCCTGCACATAAAATATTAAATGCATAAGTTAATTTCAATTTGTTTAAGAGAAAAATAAATAAACACAAGTAAATAGTAGAAGAGATCAGAGTGATAGAATGGTTCAGGTTATGTTGCTCTGTAGTGTGAAACTGGGTTGAATAGAATAAGTTGTATTGCACTGCCCGACTTTGCTGCCTCGGCGGAAGATGGCAGATTGGTGCTTTGATGCTTTCGCTACCTCGGCAGGTGGGACAGACGATTGGCTCGGCGGAAAACTTGGCAGACCTTCAAGGCTCAACATAACTCTTCGATAATGATTCAACTTATGTCTAATTCTGCATGATGTTGATGCCCGCTGCAGATAATACCCATCGGCATGAATCTTGCAATGAACAACAACCTTTGGTTTGTCCTCTTTTAGCCGCCTTAAACCCTAACCTATGTTTAGGCTGGATTGATCAACACATGGTATTGATGAGATCGTGCTTACTTCTTTCATGAGTTTGACTCTCCCAATGTCAAACAAATGGATTGCTAACAATCGATCTCTCGACTCAATTGAAAATAAATGAAGAACATGAAATAAGCAAACCTTGAATTTATTGCAAAAACAAACTTAAACCTAAACAATCATTCTCAGAACTACTTTACAACACAACCCAAACCCTAGAGAAATTAGAACATAGTGGCGGCAACAAAACACAAGAGAAACCTAGTTATGCCGACTATGAGTTCTCTAAAATACAAAATATGATCGGGTATATATAGGGCATGTCCTAGGGTAAGTCCCCATTGGAGTAGAAGTCTTCGTCATGATAAAGTAGCTTTCGCATTGAATGCATCCTTTAAATCTGACTTCTTTGACTTGAAGTTGGACTCCTTGTGCCACAAGTAATTAGTTTAAGCTGCCTTAAACAATTTCACCTTTGGCGGCGCTGTCCACTGTTTTTGGCATCAATAAATTACGTGGATGGGCTCATTGGACTCAGAAAATTATGCTCTTCCTATCACACTCCAATTCACTAAATCCTCATTTTGCTGTCCTGGGCGGCAGACATGGCGGCGGCAGCGTCTCTCCTTGTGTTGAGCTGCTTTAGTACAACTCCTTGGCTTGCTGCCTCAACATCATCTCCTCATCTCCTCTCTCCATCTGACAGCTTCTAGCACCTGAAACCAAAACTAAACTAAAACAATATATTTTCTTACCAAATCAAAGATATTCAACAAGAACAAGGCAAAGCAAAGAATATTGTAAATAATGCATGCATGCACCTAAATATGCTTAAAATGTACTTAAGAACATCAATAATATGAGATGAAATGTGCATAAAATATAAGACTTATGAGAACTTTACACTTTCTTTGTCTGTTGGGCTCCAATGCACGTGCAAGTGGTCTCCAAAAATCGGACTTGATGAGCTCTTTCAGTCGCATACCACTTTGCATATTTCCACCCTTCCTCGAGTTACTGCCTCGGTGACATACTGTTTAATGCCTCGGAAGAGGTCTGGGTTGGTGTGCAGGGGTTGGCATAGTTCTTGATCAGCTCTCCAGATGGTCCAACGACTTCCTCCATCAATTTCCAGCTTCTTTTCTTCTACCCTCCGTGCTTCCTTGGAAGCATCTGCCTGGGCGGGTACCTACACACAAAGAGAAAACACACCTGAGCTGTATCTTTTATATATAAAACAATTAAGTTCATCAAATAAGGCATAATATCTAATCTATGCAGTTTTGTGTATGTTTTCCTAATAAATGCAACTAAACAATACTTAAGAACAACAATAATTGAGCTAAACTAGGGCATAAATATGAGAATTTTGCACACTTAACATACCCCCAAACTCGAACTATTTCCTGTCCTCAAGCAATGCAATCTAACAATAACAAGCCAAAACTTAAAATCATATGTAAACTTAGTCGAAAAAGTATCTTGAGAAACCTTTACATACCGTGTAGATTTACACCTAATAGAAACCTTTCAAATGACAAAGGACTTACCCGGAACCGAACTATGTATCTCGTGAGTGTGTGCGGTCCTTGTGATAAGAATGATTCTTCGGCTTCTAAGTAAACCCCGGTAAGCACCTTAATTTCCTTGGGTTTCCCTCTTGTTTCTTTTTGCAATCAACCACTAGATACGGTGATAGGCACCTCTAATGATTTCTTTTAGCACATTTCTAGCTAGATTCAGCTTCAGACACCTCTAGCTTATCCTAGAGCCAATTTCGGGCATCTCTAGGGCATCATTTTTTTAATAAACTTCAAGTTCTACCCAAGTTTACTAGGTGAAATACCTAAGTTTCCTAGAAGTCCTAAAATGAAACTAGTAACAAAGAGTGCTTCAGTACAACTCCTTGGCTTGCTGCCTATTTCCGATGCCGCGACAAAATTTTCTGGGGTGGCAGATGTGTAGAACTAATGTTTTGATATAATATTTGAAAAATGATTTGGACTAATCTAAAAAGTATTTAAAACATTTACAAAGTCCAAACAACTTGAAATAGAGTTTAGGGAAGATTTTAAAAGGCTTTTTCATGTTTTTCACGCCTATCTTAACAAAACTGTCCAGGTGTTTCGAAACACCTTAGGGCGTTTCGAAACAGGTGCCTCCAGTAGCCAAAACGTTTCGAAACTTGTTTCGAAACGGGCTCTCTATGGACAGCATTTTTGCCCAGCGTTTCGAAACGGGCTAGGCCGTTTTGATACGCCCACGTGGCACTGACCACAACGGTCATAAACCCCAACGGCTCTTTCCCAACTAACTTTTAAATGCAGGTCGTTTCGATACGGGCTTATAGCGTTCCGATACGCGTTCCGAAACGGCAAGGGGGTGTTCCGAAATGGGTACCCTGACAGACTGCAACGGCTCTTTCTATATTGAGGGTGTTTCGAAACAGACTCGAGTGTTTCGAAACGGGGAGCTGCAGAACTGCATTTATGGAGGGAATTAAAGTCCTCAACGGCTCCAATATGATCCCAACGGCTAGTAACGGCTACAAACTCAATTGGGAGTATAAAAGGGACCTCCAAGCATCAAGAGAAGGCTAATGCTCATATTGTCAAACATCAAATGATCAAAAAGTGTCTTAGTGCTTAAATTGTCAATTCTTGTATAGACAAACACTAGTGAGCCAAAATTGTCAAATTTTCTCAAGTGTTTTAGGTTTTGGGTGAGTGCTTCATTGTGCAAACAATCACCTATTAGAGGGTTTAAGTTTGCTTTTATTTATCTCTTTGTAAAGAGGGTTTTGATCAAGGCTTTGGGTAGAAGCTTGATCGGTTGTAAAGGTTTCCTCCTAATCCTAGAAAAGGGGACGATTCAATTAGTGGATTGATTGAGAAATCCTTAGTGGGAAGCTAAGGTAGTGGATGTAGGTGCTTGTTAGAAGGCCGAACCACTATAAATCATTGTGTCTTTTTACATTCTAGCTTCCACAACCCTTCCACCCAAAAATCCATCTCTCCACCACTTGGTGAGCTAAATTGGTTGATCGAATCGAGCCCCACACAACTCAACAATTGGTATCAGAGCTTGGCTCAATCGAAGGGGATTCACATCCTATTGAGAAGATCCGGCAAGCTCGATCACTTTTTCATCAACCGGCTCAATGGCACAATCAATCGACAAACCGCCTTTCTTTGACGGAACTCACTATGCCCATTGGAAGACAAAGATGAAGTTCTTCATCAAATCAAGAGATTACAAGCTATGGGATGTAGTTGAGGATGGTCCATTCGTGCCCAAAAGAACAAAGCGGAGTGGAGTGCCAACGATCGCAAGAAGATGGAGCTTAAATGCAAAGCCTTGCACATCTTGTTTTGTGCTTTTGGCCCAACCATCTATGAGAAGATGTCTTCTTGTGAGAGTACCAAGGAAGTATGGGACAAGCTTGAAGTCACATACGAGGGGACAAATGAAGTCAAGGAGACCAAGATTGGGCTCTTAACCTTGGAGTATGAGAACTTCAAAATGGATCCGGAAGAAAACATTGAGAAGATGTTTGATAGGTTCTCCACCATCACCAATGGTCTTAAAGGTTTTGGAGAAGCCATCCCGGAAGAAAAGCTTGTTCGAAAGCTCATCTACTCACTTCCCGAGACTTGGGACTCAAAGAGGACCGCCATCATCGAAGCCAAAAATTTGAAGACTTTGAAGCTTGATGAACTAATGGGGTCACTTCTTACTCATCAAATCATGAAGAAGAACAAGGAGGATGAGAAGAAGAGGGAAGAAATAAGAGCTATGGGAGAGAAGAAAATCAAAGGGCTTGACATCAATGCTAGTGCCATGGCTCTCAAATCCTCCACTTGCCATCATGTCTACTCAAGTGAAGAGGAGGAGGAAGATGAAGAGATAGTTCATCTCTTCAAGAAGTGTGCCCCATTCATGAAGAAAGCCTTGAGAGAGCTTGAACGAGAACCTAAAAGAAAGGAGAGGGCTAGCACTTCAAGCCATAAGAAGAAGGCACATGTGGCTACTTGGAGTGATGAGGACTCCACCGACGATGAACAAGCCAACCTTTGCCTTATGGCCATCGAAGAAGATTCAAGGGTAACTTCTAATTCATCTACTTCATGTTCTTACACTTTTGATGAATTACAAGATGCCTATGATGATTTGGTTTTAGATTTTAAAAGCCACATTTTGAAAAACAACAAATTGATTTCAAAGTTAAAAATTCAAAATGATTTGCTTTCTAAAACCAAACTTGAACTTGAAGCAAAACTTGAAGAGTTTGAGTTAAAATGTCTTGATTTACAAAAATTGCTTCAAAAAGTTCAAGGAGAAAAAGATTTGATTTCCAAAGAGCTTGAAAAGAAAAACAATTTTGGAAAATCAAACTTTTATGTTAGACAATCTAGTGCCCCAGATTTGTGAAAGGAAAATGTTTTAGAAGTGTTTTGGTCCCAAAAGGACTAACCACTTCAATTAAAAAGGATGACATTGAAAAATGGATTCCTAAGGGGACCAAAATTTGTGCAACTAACGTCTATGGATCCAAAGAAATTTGGATACCAAAAGTTACTTGATTGTCTATTGTAGGTGTGATGGAGATGTTCAACAAGTCAAACATTGAGGGGGAGCTCCATGCACACAAGGAAGAACACTTGAAGAAGGAAGGCTTCACATCCTACCTTTGGGTTCAAGTGTTGGTAAAAATCTAGTTGTTTTGCTTTTATTTGTTTTAATTTTTAGTTTATTCAACTAGATGATCATATATGTTGGACTAACATTTCAATGATGCTTTGAGTAAGGGGGAGCCATTTTAAAACCAAATTCTCATTTTTGTCAAATTTTTACCTCTATTGTTATTTTTGAACTTAATGTTTTAAATCTTTTTGATATAACAAAAAGGGGGAGAAATGGTTTGAAAAATTGAATTTTCAAATGAATAAGGGGGAGCCTTATTTGAAATTAAAATTTTAATCTCTTATTCACATTTTTAAAGTTAAAGGGGGAGAATCCCAAACAATTTTTCAAGTGGTTTTATTATATCAAAAAGGGGGAGATTGTAGAACTAATGTTTTGATATAATATTTGAAAAATGATTTGGACTAATCTAAAAAGTATTTAAAACATTTACAAAGTCCAAACAAATTGAAATAGAGTTTAGGGAAGATTTTAAAAAGGGTTTTTCATGTTTTTCAAGCCTATCTTAACAAAACTGTCCAGGTGTTTCGAAACACCTTAGGGCGTTTCGAAACAGGTGCCTTCAGTAGCCAAAACGTTTCGAAACTTGTTTCGAAGCGGGCTCTCTATGGACAACATTTTTGCCCAGCGTTTCGAAACGGGCTAGGCCGTTTCGATACGCCCACGTGGCACTGACCACAACGGTCATAAACCCCAACGGCTCTTTCCCAACTAACTTTTAAATGCAGGTCGTTTCGATACGGGCTTATAGCGTTCCGATACGCGTTCCGAAACGACAAGGGGGTGTTCTGAAACGGGTACCCTGACAGACTGCAACGGCTCTTTCTATATTGAGGGTGTTTCTAAACAGACTCGAGTGTTTCGAAACGGGGAGCTGCAGAACTGCATTTATGGAGGGAATTAAAGTCCTCAACGGCTCCAATATGATCCCAACGGCTAGTAACGGCTACAAACTCAATTGGGAGAATAAAAGGGACCTCCAAGCATCAAGAGAAGGCTAATGCTCATATTGTCAAACATCAAATGATAAAAAAGTGTCTTAGTGCTTAAATTGTCAATTCTTGTATAGACAAACACTAGTGAGCCAAAATTGTCAAATTTGCTCAAGTGTTTTAGGTTTTGGGTGAGTGCTTCATTGTGCAAACAAACACCTATTAGAGGGTTTAAGTTTGCTTTTATTTATCTCTTTGTAAAGAGGGTTTTGATCAAGGCTTTGGGTAGAAGCTTGATCGGTTGTAAGGGTTTCCTCCTAATCCTAGAAAAGGGGACGAATCGATTAGTGGATTGATTGAGAAATCCTTAGTGGGAAGCTAAGGTAGTGGATGTAGGTGCTTGTTAGAAGGCCGAACCACTATGAATCATTGTGTCTTTTTACATTCTAGCTTCCACAACCCTTCCACCCAAAAATCCATCTCTCCACCACTTGGTGAGCTAAATTGGTTGATCGAATCGAGCCCCACACAAATCAACAAGATGTGATCTCCATTTTTCAAAGGATGATGTCCCTCGTCCACCTGGTTCTGTCTAGCGTCATGGTGTCGGTTGGGGCATTCGCAACGTGTGCCTTCTCGCACAATGCTGTGATGAGGCTGGGAAGATAGAGCTGCCCCTTCGATTTCTGCCCACACTAAAAATCTCATTAGCTATAATCTCACCCACATTGATATACCTTTTGTGCATGATTGAGTGGATGAGTGCCAACCTCAGTTTGTCGACAATGGAATTGTGTGATGTGGGCAACAACCTTCTCTTCACGAACATATTCCACAATTTTGCCTCGGGCAGCAAGTTCTGCCGATTGACAGTGCCCTTGTTTTTGCCCACATTCTAGACTGTCACTGGAATGAAAAGTTCTTCCTTCATTGCCTCAAAACTGTCTGTCGTGAGGGAGGCAAGGAACTCCTTGTGTTTATCGTTGCAAATGTGAAGGCCGTAGAAGAAGTTGATATTGTCTTCATCGAGTAACACTGGCCGCCTGCGGACATTCACCGTCGGTACATCTACTGTCGGCACATGGGCATAATACTCGCGCACCATTGTCTGATTTGCTGGCTTTGGTTGCTGGGTGAAGATCTGCCATCTTTGGTGTGTGATCTTGGAGTATATGAACTGCTCATGCCCTAAGTTCCTTTTCCCCATCTCATAGAAAAAACCTTGTTCCTCCAACACCAATCTCTCTTTGAATTTTTCATTGTGTCGGGCTTTGATTTCCGGTGTGGCAAAGCGTTAGAGAGATTCCTCGGACTCTATCTGGGCAGCGCGGCGACATGGGGTTCTTGCAATTCTTAATTTTGGGCTTTTAGGGTTTTGATGCGATAAGAGTTGTGAGAGTTGAGAATCTGTAGAAAAAAAAGAAATATGAAGGTAAAAGAGGATATGCGAAACAATATGAAAAAGAGAGAGTAAAAGGAGTGAATAGTAAAAAAATGAGGGGGTTTAAATAGGAGTGAAGAGGCTGCCATTTTGTTTGCCGAGGTAGCCGTTGCCCGGGCAGAGAGCCGTTGGAACAGAACGAGCATCTGGGAACGGCTAGTTTGCAACGACTAGTTTTGGCGGGACGCAACGTCTGTCTGCCGTGGCAGTCTTGGCGGGCGGGCTGGAATGGGTGATGGATTTAGGCATGCTTCTTCTCTCCTCTCTTGGGCTTATTGTTTCTCCTAAAATAAAAAAACTAAAATAAACAATATTAGTGCATAAATAAATTTTGAAATTAAATCTACCTCCTAAGAACTGGAAAAATGCACGAAATTAAAATCTAAATCCTAAAAGATGAAAATAAAATAGAAGTAAGTGAAGTTATGTTGGGAATGAATTCGGATGCATTTCCCAACATAACCACTTCCTGGGTTGCTGCAACATCTACTTTACCCTCTGCCAAGGCGGGTTTTTATGTTTCTTTGCATCAGTGTCATTGACAGGTCGCCCGCCCTGGCGGCTGTGGCTGGAGTGCTCTATTACATTGCTGGGTTTGGTGTCTGCCGAGGAATGAATATCCTGACATTCTTCTCGGTCGTCAGTGTTTTTCAAGGGTTGCAAGACATTCATCTTAATTTTTTGGCCATCCACCCTCATAGTGAGCTCCCCATTCTCCACGTCTATTAGATTTCTTCCCGTGGCTAGGAATGGTCTTCCAAGGATGATGGGTGCTTTGCCGTTTGCCTCACAGTCCAGAATTAGGAAATCAGCTGGAAAAATAAAATTATCTACTCTTACTAGGATATCTTCATTTTTTCCCTCCGGGTGCACGTAAGAGTGGCCAGCTAACTGAAGCATGACGGTAGTGGGTCTAGCTTTCCCAATTCCTAGTTTTTCGAACACCGACTTGGGAATTACATTGATGCTTGCCACAATGTCACATAAGGCTTTCTCTTCGTAGTGGTTCCCAATGGCGCAAGGTATGAGGAAGCTGCATGGGTCTCTCAGTTTGGGTGGCGTTTTATTATGCAGCATGGCCATGCATTCTTCCATCATGGCGATAGTTTCAAATTCCCTGATTCTTCTCCGTTTGGAAACCATGTCCTTCAGAAATTTGGCATTTGTTGTATGGCTTCCACCAGGGGTATGTTGATATGCACTTGCTTAAGAATATCCAGAAACTTTTTGAACTGATGGTCCTGCTTTTGGTGTTTCAGCTGCTGTGGAACAGGTGGGTGTGCACGTACCTCACATTTTTTGAAAGCATCAATAGGGTCTGCCATGGCAGAAGGTCCTGGATCTGCCGAGGCGGGCTTGGCTGCTTCTGTTGGGGCGGCTGATTTGATTGGCTGCTTACAACTTGTGGTATTGATGGCCTTGCAATGCTCGTAAGTGGGTTTCCTCGTGACTTCAGTGTTGCTGGGCAATCCTTCCATAGGTCTGGTGTTCAGGACTTGTGAAAATTGTCCCACTTGAGTTTCCAGTGACTTTAGATTTGCCTCGTGATTTTGCATTCTCATCTTGTTCCTGTCCATGCAAGCTTCAATTCTCTTAACAAATAAATCTATATTGGACATATAGGTACCTGTTTGAATCATGAAGACATTTAATGTCTACTCTAAAGCACTGGGTGCTGCTTGTTGCTGATGCGGCGGCTACTGCCACGACATAGTTTGCTGGAATCCTTGCGTTTGGTTTGTCTGATTAGTCGGATTCATAGCGTTGTTGTAGTTACTTCATGAAAAATTAGGGTGCCTCTTCCAGCCTGGATTGTAGGTGTTCGATGTAGGGTTGTTATTTCTGTTGAAGTTCCCCACAAAGCAACTGGTTTCGGTTCCTTGTTGGCACTCGGACGAGTCATGGTCTCCCCCATATTGGTCGCAAAAGGCATCAACGAATTTAACCTCTTGGGTATTGTTTTGCCTTTGCATAGCTTCTACCATCTTTGTCAACTGAGCAACTTGTGCTACGATTGCATCTGATGCTCCTAGCTCATTTGTTGTGGCCTGCCTCCTTATGCCGTCGCGACAGGAATTAGGGAATTGGTAGTCATTTTGGCCATCTTGTTCAAGATTTGAATTGCTTCGACCGGCTCCTTATCGAGTAATGTACCATTGGTAGAGGAATCCAGCATCATCCTTGTTGGTGTGTTTACACCATTGTAGAATATGGATACTAGTGTCCACTCTAGAAGTCCATGGGAGGGGCATTTATTCAGGATCTCACAATATCTCTCCCATGCCTCGTACATCGCTTCATCATTTGCCTGTCGAAAAGTAGTAATGTCATTCCGCAATTTATTAGTTGAATTGACAAGATTGAATCGAGCTAAGAAATCTCGGCATAGTTCTGTCAAGGATTCAATGGACTCTGATGGTAGGCTATTGAATCAAGTTTTTGCCCTATCCCTCAGTGAATAGGGAAATAATCTGAGTCGAAGCACATCAAGGTGGACTCCATAGATTTTGAAGGATTTGCAGATATCTAGGAAGGATTTCATGTGTTGCCGGGCATCTTCAGTGGCGGATCCTCCAAACAGTCCAAGTGTATTCAGCATGTTAAACATGACTGGTTTGAGTTCGAAGCGGTCTGCTTCTATTTTTGGATTAACCACGCCAGAATTCAGCCTTCTGAGATCCTACTCCAAGTAGTCAGGAACTAGCTGCCGAGCAGCAGGAGGTTGTCTGCCATTGCCCGCCATGACATTATCAATTGGGGGTGGTGGTGGAGGCTGGTCCTGGATGTTCGCTTGGTCACCCATGGGTTCTCTGTTTACTTGTCTTAATCTACGCATAGTACGTTCAGGCTCTGGATCCTAGTCTCGCATGGGTGATTTCTGGTTTGCTCTGGTCATAAAACAAAGAAAACCAGGGGGTTAAACAGAAAAATAAAAAGTGCAGAAAAAATAAAAACAAAAAGTTGTACGCCAATCCCTGACAATGGCGACAAAAACTTGTTGCGTGCAAAAGTGGTACGCAAATTGCGTGCAAGTATACACGGTGCCAAGTTATAGTATTTAAGATATCGTCTCAACAGAGATTGTGACAACCTTCAGAATTCACCTTTCTGCACAAATAAAAATAAAAACACAAGTAGTAAAAGTTGTACTATTGGCAAACACGTCTTGGATAATACATCTCGTCGTGAATCTAAGGATGAACACCAACCGATTATGAAGCCTCTATTAGCCGCTGAACTTCTAACTTATCCCTAAGCTGAAGTAGCTTTACCCTATGGTTGGATAAAACCATGTTTACTCGTTTAGTGAGTCCAACTCTCCCGATATTGAACAAATAGATTGACGCTCTCTTCTCTCCCGATAAAGATTGAAACAATGAAGAACCAAGAGTAAACAAACCTTGAATTTTATTGCAAAAACTGAAGACCTAAACGAATACAAGAAAAACTCTCACAACTACTAGGCAACCAACCCTTAGCCCTAGGGAAGGTTTAGAACATGATGAAGATGACAACACAAGGGTTTCAACAAGAAGGGGTTTTCTCTCTAATCTCAATTATTTTTCTCTTCCTTCAAGTCGATTACATTTATAAAGGAGGGACCTAGGTCTAAGTCGGTTTAAGGAAGGAATCCTAGTTAGAATCTAATTACAACTCATTAAAAGAACAAATATAACATTAATCTTCCTAGATTCCCGTTTGACTTTTTTCACCTTGACTTTGACCATGACTTTTCTTTGTCTATTGGGCTCCAATGCACGTGCAAGTGGTCTCCAAAAATCGGGCTTGATGATCTCTTTCAGTCGCATATCACTTTGCATATTTCCACCCTTCCTTGAGTTGCTCCCTCGACGACATATTGTTGACTGCCTCGGTAGAGGTCTGGGTTGGTGTGCAGGGGTTGGCACATTTCTTGATCAGCTCTCTAGATGGTCCAACGGCTTCCTCCATCAATTTCCACCTTCTCCTCTTCTGCCCTTCATGCTTCCTCGGCGGAATCTGCATGGGCGGGTACCTGCACACAGAGAGAAAACGCACATGAGCAGTATCTTTTATATATAAAACAATTAAGTTAATCAAATACGACGGAATATCTAATCTATTAAGTTTTGTGTATGTTTTCCTAGTAAATGCAACTAAACTATGCTTAAGAACAACAATAATTGAGCTAAATTAGGGCATACATATGAGACTTTTGCACACTTAACATATATATCCCTTTTGTCAACACTAAATTGAAGTGCACATTAATCAGAGAATGTCAAGAGCAATGACTCTAATAATCAATTTTAAAATTGCTAAAAATTTCACATTTTTTTCTAGGCAAATATGACTTATTCATTAGAACATATCGTCTTAACCAGATGTGTGCATCGTTAAAAAATTCTCTAAACCTCCTTAAATGAGTACAACACATACCGGTATAAAACAAATTCAAATACAAGATCCATAATACACCTTTTCTAAGCTTGCCAAAATACATACCATGATTTAAATGCCATACTTTGCAAAGGGCAAAGCAAGCTACAAAAAACACTCCAAGTATCTAAGCATTCCATGTTACCCCACTAAAATAAACAAGATCAAACTTTTTAGATAGCAATCGAAGCCCTCCCTGCTAAAAATTTCACATTACTAAATATTACCAAATTAGTCCAGATAATGGCATGCTAAAGAAAAGTAAAAGATGCGATCAGACATTAAAGCCTATCAAACATGAGATTCATTCATTTGTGCATTCTGAAGTCAGGGTGATAGAGGATTCTTCACTGAATCAGGATCAATGAAGTCAATTTTTTTCTCCATTGGACGATATTATCCTACTTGATTCCTCGTTGTTTGTCTGCGAGAGAGTCAAGTAAATATCATCACTAAATTAACTAACTAATTACAACCGACCAAACACATACTGGAAGCATGAGATTCATTCATCTGTGCATTTTGAAGTCAAGAGTGTTATGTCACAAGGGTGATAGAGGGTTCCTCACCGAATCAGGATCAATTAAGTCATTTTTCTTCTCAATTTGATTGTATATTTTCTGATTTGATTTATGCTTGTTTGTTTGTAAGAGAGTCAAATAAATATTATCATTAAATCAACAAACTAATGATAATTGACTAGACGTATACGGGAAGTGCACTTATTTTACATGTGAGAACAAGCACTCATGTGCAATACCAACAAACATAGAATCCAATTAATTACTCACCCACTTTGTAACGACCTAATTTTCAGGTCGATCATCTCGAACTTGGATTTGAGTTGAATAATTAATTCAAGCATTAAAAATAAAGGAATGAGATATTGGAAAAATAAATTTTAAGGTAACTGATGTTCGTTTTGTGTAAAGATTAAAGGTTGGAGATCTATGATGCAATTATACCATTGAGTTTGGAAGAAAAATAGTTTGAATTAAAGAGGTGAGAAAGAGAGGAAGAAAATCAGATTTTATATTTTCTTCTCTCTCTCCCCCATTTTCATCTTTTATTTCCTCTTTGCCTCTCTCGCCAATCTTTAAACTTTGATCTATCGAGATCCGGTCGTCCATTGTTGACACCTCCACCATTATTGAGTTCATCTTGTTGAGACGAGTTCGTCGGTACCAGTGGCGTCGCCACTGGAGCCGTCGTTGTAAGGGGTGAGAGAAAAGAAACTCCAGGTTGTTCAGATGGGATAGTTCGAGTGCTCAAAACAATAAAATGATGCCACTATAACATCCCAAAACCCGGCGTAGTCGGAATTGGGTTCCGGCAATCGGAAACCCTACATTGAAAATGTCCAAATATTGTTTTGACTTTGACTGTGAAGTCAATTTCATAGATGTCGAACTTTAATTGAGTCAAATTATGGATTAAGAACCTTATTGAATACATAAAAAATCTCTATAGTGACTAAATCATAGGGATTGAAAGGTTGGGGGAAACAAGTATAGAGAAATTGAGAGTTGAGGGACCAATTGTGTGATTATTTCTTCTCAAATTAATCATCCTATACGTGGATGATAGGAATTGAGTTCCTTCATCCTAAGGAAACCTTAGGCTATTGATATCATTGAATCAAAAGGGGGGGGGGAGGGAATTAGAAAACTTACCCGATTACCTTATCAAGCAAGCACCTCAATCTTTATTTTCTCTCAAGCACACACCTCCATTAGAGGATAGCTCAAGCATAGTTTTTCTTGCATTATTGTTATCGAAACATTACTAGCAATCGGGTAAGCTTTTTCCCTCAAGTTATTGTTGATATCCATGGAAAACTTGAGTGTAATCCCAAGTTAGGGTTTGGCCATCCTTGGATAATATACCGTTGTTGTATATATCAAACTCGAATATCGATTTTGATATTGTTATATTGATTTCGATCACGTATAATCAATTCTAATAAATTCCCTATTGATTTTTCCTAGCTCAAGAAGTGAAAAGTGATCATCCACCATTGCCAAAAAAATCTAGGAACAAAGCGATTGCTATCCGAGAGCCTTGAAAGCTTCAGATTATCGAGGTGAGTGTAGTCAGAGTCTCGAGACTAGGCTATGTGCTTTTTCCGATTTCATTGTTATCGAAATTATCATTGCTAACCCTATTGTGAAGGGATTTGCATCAAATCCTTTAGAGGATACATCGATAAGCATATCATCGAACATCGAATATTAATAGTGTATTGTTAATATCAAATATTGATAGTCATTGAATCAAGGGACTATAGAACATCGAGTATGGAACATTGTCATCGCTATTGTCATAATCATTGTCATCATATCATTGTATATTGTTCACTGGACTATTGCTATTGTTATTGAATTATTGAATACATTGAACACGATTATTGTTACTGAACATCGATTATCGATATTGTTACCGGACCTTGGATTTGAAGGACATTGGATACAATTGGCATGCCATAGAATTCATGAGCTTAGAGTACATGTGGACTACGGTCCTAGGGCAACGACCTATATTGATTTGGCGAGGCAGAGGGATGTACTGCGGTATTGGTCACATTGGTGAAGCAGAGGGACTAGACAATTTTATTGACTTGGCGAGGCATAGAAATTCACGTATCCACTATCCGGAATTGATCCAAGGGTTATTGTTATAATATGGAATGTTAATGATAAACATAAACATTGCATTGATATTAATGGTTCATTGCATTGCTATTGTCTTTACTTGAATTTCCAGGCATTATTTTGTTATTGATATCGCTTTTGACTAACTCACTTGGCATTGTATGCCTAATGCATTGCATTTCATCTATTTCAGGTTAAGAGATTCGAACGTCGGAGATTAGATAAGTTGTTGCGTTGTACAAGTCACAAGCAAGCCTAAAGTAATGTATATCGAAACCATAAACTCCTAGTAGGGTGGAAAATGTATATTTTATGCTTGTGGTGTAGTGGTGCATAATGCTCTAAGTGGTCTTTTTGTATGGCTTAAAGAGGACTAAAAATGCTTATTTGGCCCTAAAGGTGAAGTCGTAGTAAATGAATTTGAACAATCCTAAAATTTTGCATGCAAGTAGTTTACAATATTGAAATACTGTGTGTAAAGTTTCATTGTATTTGAACATTGTCTAATAGTTCAAATTGATTAAAAACCAGCAAAATTGATACGACCTTGGATATTTGGTCGAGTCAACACTGGTCAAAAGGGGAGTAATAATACGGCTTAGACATATCAATACAGATTTTGGCTACTGGAATTTGGGTGCAAAAATGGTATCGATATGGGGTCAAGGCGTATTGATACGACGTCAATTTTGCCTTGAATCTAGAATTTGAAAATTTGACTTAGTGTACCGATACAATCTTAGTTGTATCGATACGGTGTTAGTTTATTCGGTTAAAGGTTATAGAACACACATTCCAAAAAACGTTATAGAACACAATTTTGCATTGTTCAGAAAATGGTCACTGAATCTTGCATAGTTTAATTGGATAGGTAAATGAGCTTCGAATAACCTGAAATATTATATGGTTATTTTTTACATGAGTTATTTGAAATTGGTAAGTCTAATTTCTAAAAAGGACCACTAAAATGCTGAAATTATGATTTAGTCCCTTAAACCTCTAAAGGTTTAATTGGTCATAATCATAGACTTGTAATAGATTAATTAGATTTGTGCATTGCTTATTCTTGAATGCCAGGTCTAAAAATGTTGCTTATTACATGAAATTATAGTGTCGACCACTGTACAGTTCATTGGTAGTGTAACCCCCTTAACCTGGCCCGGACGGTTGACCCGAATTAAGAAAGTCACACGGGGAAAACCAAAGTCAACCCGAAAGTCAACCTTGATTAACGACCCTTTTTTTTCTTTTTAATCTTGTCTAGATGCACATTAACCTTAAATGTGATCATGCAAACAGCATACTCAAAGATCACAAACATCAGAGATCAAACAGGGACCCAATTGAACAATTTACAACTTTAGGGACCAAATTGTAAATTCTGAAAACTTTAAGGACTTAACCAGAATATAAGCTACCAACTTAAAATTAATCAGGTTCCATGCTTCTCTGCCAAATTTCAGCTCAAACGGACATCCCAAACTCATACAATTGCACAAACAAGTTTCAGGACCAAAATGCAAACATTCTGAAACATTTAACCGCCCGTGTCAGCCCCCAACGGTCACCCGTTCCGAAACAGGCAGAGCCCGTTTCGAAACACAGGGCCGTTCTGCAACGCGTACCGCAACGGGGGACTGGCAGTAGCCAAACCGTTCCGGAACGGTGGCTCCCGTTTCGGACGCCTGGGTTTATGCAGGGCACCCGTTCCGAAACGGTGTCAACTGTTCCGAAACGCCCTGCCCAGATTGCAGCATTTTGCTCACTCAAACACACAATTGACCATCCAATCATGCTCCAAAAGCCACCAAACTTTACCAACATGCAATTCAACATAAATGAGACATACTTGCATCAACAATTCAACCAAATAACATCATATATGAAAAGCCCCAAAACTAAAGGCATGCTTCCTACACAAGCAACCATTTAAGCACAAACATTCCAAATCAATCTCATTAAAGCCAAATCATGATTCAGCAACATTAACAACAACATTAAAACAACCTTGTCCGAACATGAACGAACACATACACATTAACCCGAGAGATTCTACCCCCATTGCCTTTATTAACTATAGCTATTCATCGAGACATACATCTCAATTGGAGTCCACCTTGAATCCCTTGCTCCTTGCTGTCCAAACTTCAAGAATCTGCATTGATAGACAAAAAGGAGCGTAAGCACATAATGCTTAGTGAAGAATGCTCAATACCAAAACACCATCAATGCAGCGGGTCATTAAATCACTTTTAAAACAAACCCGATTTGACAAACCAAAGCCATGTTTGAAAACCCTTTTCAACAACATGCTTAAACCATGCATTGCACATACATGAAAACTAACCCTTAGCTTAGCAAGCTAAGAAAACCTTTTCAAAGCACAACTTGCAAAATCATCCATTTAACCATTCCATGCATAAACACCATATGCAAAGCTAAATTCAAAACCTTGGAAAACACCTCCATTTCACAACATACCTTTCTTATACTTAAAAACCATTCAAGCAAGAAACCCTTTAAAATCATTTACTCAATCAATCCAACACATGCATTAACCAAAGGCAACTCATGAACCACAACATCATTATCACATGCCTTTTAAAACAAGTCTAAACAAGACTCCAATGCATTAAAGAGATTTCATGCTCACATGCATCATTTACCAAATGATAATCAACACTTGTTCAACTTAACAAGTAAACATGCATTCACAAGCATTATACACTTTTCATGCAACCACGCATCTTTTCAAGCATCTCATGCTTCTCATGCAATTATACATCATTTCAAGCATTTCATGCTTCTTTAATAATCAAGAACATTACATTGGCTTCCAAGTGATCAACCAAATCCACTTTTCAACTCAACACCCGATCGGATACGCGGATCCCGAGCGTTGTCCCTACGCTCCATACACCCTACCAATCCAAGGTCTCCCAAATGGACTTTTAAACACCATTTGACCTTACAAGCCTAAGGTTCCCATGTATGGACTTTTAAACACCATACAACCTTAGCTTTTCCCGAGGTTCCCATGCATGGACTTTTAAACACCATACAACCTCAACATGCACAAGGTTCCCATGTATGGACTTTTAAACACCATACAACCTTTGCATCACCGATTGGTAGTTGTATAACATCACTAACGAGATCCGGGACACCCCAACACAAGATCCACACATGGACTTACACCGCCATTGTGATCTTAACAAGCACAAGGTTCCCATATATGGACTTTTAAACACCATATAACCTTTGCTCAACCAAGGTCCTCGAATGGGCATTCAACCTCCATTACGACCTTAACCATCTCGTTAGGATACTTGAAGGGAGTTTACCGGTCCACTCTTGACCACTCCACCTCCAAGGCGACTTAATTCACGGTGCACCCAATCCTATAGCCGGCTAACTATATCCGATCAACGAACCAAGAACCACTTTCATCACTTGCCAATATAACCATCTTACCATGATAATCCAATGATTCACATGCATAATCATAATGCAAAAACCATCATTTATCTTAACCAATAACCAACCATGGACTTACCAACACCATGTTGTTCTTAAATAAACAAGGCTTACACAAGGACTTTCAACCACCTTTGTAACCTTTAGCATCACTTACTAATGTACATCATTAAAGAACAATAATCCACTGTTTTTAAGCATCACACAAAAGCCATTAAACAACATGCAACACTATGCATCAAAACCACAATTTCCATGTACAAAACCAAGGATCTCTTACCTTGAGCATCCTTCTCAAATGGCTTTCAAAACCAGCATTAAACCATGCTAAAATATGCTTTCAAAACAGATTTAAACCATGCAAAACACATGCATTGCAACCATCAAACACAATTGCTTAAAAGCCAATTCATAACACAAACCAAGAAAGAAATCCATTTACTTACTCTTGAGCTTAGCAAAGTTGTTTAGACTTAAACTAAGCTCCCAAAACCTTCAAACCTTGGTTTAAAAGCTGAAAACCCAACTTCACTCACCGATACACAAAACAAGGCTAACCAACATGCCTTCCAAGCATCCGAAGCCTTCCGCACCACCTCTAAAGCTCACGGATCAAACTCCCCTGTTTCAAGCACACAACAACAGAGGATTGATGCATCATTATGCATTAAAAACACCAGCAACACAACACAACTCGCTGCTCATCACAAATCCAACATTTCGGCTACCAAACACAACCGAAATCACCTCCAAACACTTCCAAAACTTAACCCAGCCAAGATCCATCACTTCTAACCATTTTTAAACATCAATTAACATCCAAAATGATCACAATCACATCCTTATACCTCCAGGTATAACAGATCACCAAAAACACTCCAAAAACAACCAAAAACTCAAGCCAAACTTAGGAAATTCAACCTATCCGGGATTGCATTAATTAAACTTCAACTTCTAATCAATTTAGCATTCATTTAACATCATTTTGACACTTCAAACCACTGCCCAAACAGATCACACGAAAATTTCACCAAAAATCACCAAATCTTGCATTTTAAGCCAAAATCAAGATTTCAATTGAAAAGCCATTAACAAAACACAAATCAAGGATTGAGAACTTAGGAATTTCAGTAAAGAACTGATAGTTTAGAGGAGAAGGACGTTCTTACCTCCAAACTTGAGTTTCTCCTTTTTAGAGCCAAAAAGCTTGATGAAACAACTTGCAAATTGAGAGGTTTTGTTGATGAGATGATTAGGAATCAAAAGAGAGTTGAAATGAGTGATTTAGATGACAAAATCAGAGAAGAAAATCTGGAGAAATGTGTTTGGGTTGAGAGAAAATGAGAGAAAAAGAAAATTGAGAGAAAATAGAAAAGTTAGTTATGAAATGGTAAAATGATTTCCCTCCACATTTCATAAACTTTAAAATCAGAATAAAGCCTTAAAATATCTTAGAAAAATCTGGAGAAACTCTTTTTGGAATAATAGCTCCTTAAAGATTCAAAGTTTCAATCCTTTATAAAACTGTCACGCAACTTTCAAAAATTACATTTTGGTCACTAGCCAAAATGTCAACCTTCCGAACCTCATTTTCCAAAATTGATTTCACATTTCACTTAAATATATTAAAAGATGATTTTAGAACATTTTTCCATATTTTTAATGCAACCCGAACTAGGCTTTCCTAAATTCACTCTTATATATTCGATCAGCACTTTGACCGAACCGGTCAACGCCCAAAACTTCTGAGCCCAAAACCGGGGCGTTACAACTCTCCCCCCCTTAGGAAATTTCGTCCTCGAAATTTCAACTGGCGAAAAGAGAAAACAACCTTCTCAAACCAACACACAAGGCAACACAACAGCCTCAACTACCACTGATTACTATCCACACAAAACCTCCACCAAACCCAACACCACCACATGCTGTTCACTAAATCCAGAACACACAAAGTTAGCCACAACTTAACCTTTCACATAACCGGACTGTACACAGCCCCAACATCAACCTGAAGAACTTCAGCTCTTACAACACACATCACTGTAACACATAACTTCCAAGACTTGTTTACACAGTGACAACAACCAATCCAAAACAGCCACTATGCAAACCTTTCTGCTTCTAAAACTCTTGCAAACTCCCAAACCTCTTCCAAGGATTTTCCCAACAAGCAAAAATCTTTAAGCATCAACTGCTTACCCAAACTCCTCAACGAATGCTGATAATCCTTCACATCTGTCGCTAACATTACCACAACAACTCATCAGGATTACTCACCCAGATTCCAAGAATTACATTACAACCCCAACTTGACTCCGTCAGCCGTTCCACACACCACCAGCTGACTTCAAACGGAACTTTCTTAACCACAACCAGCCAACCACTTCTCACAAGAACCCAAACAACCAACAAAAGCCTTCGATCTTTCATAATCCTTCCACTTCAAACTTCAACCGTAACACTTGTCTTACTAGGACATCGCCCAACCTGCCATACATACCAACTCCTCAACTCCTCAAAGGTTGCTAAGAACCAGCACTTACAAACACAACCCTTCCACAACAACTTAAATACTAGGCTACTTCAGCACTTGGGAACACAACCACTAAACTGCAACATCCTTAGCACCAAGGAACTGCCACTTCCACTTAGCTATTCAAACCACTTAACCGATTCTAACCTCAACCGGTACTCCTCACCACCAAACCACTAAACTCTCTGAGCATCAAACACTATCCTTCTACCAACAGGCTATACCACTCTCACTATCACTAGCAACTAGTTTAACAAACTCTAATACTCTTAGCTCTCACCCAGTACCCAAAACAACCTCTAAAAACCCATCATCCAACCTAACCTAACCAAAACACTAACAGATTCGATTAGTTATTAGCGAGTGTGAACATCGTATGCATGATCACCTACATGCCCTATCAATGCCTGATGTACATGCATGCAAAACCTCTAGTGTCATGCCACATGTATGCATGGACCAACATATATAATATAACATATAACAATGATTTTAACTGTGCATGAATGCCAGTTCACACCCTCCAATAACATCCTCAAAATCCGTCTAAGAACAACCTCCTACCTCACTTCTAACTTATCTAACTCCATCATACCAACAACCATTAACCACAAGATACTCACTAAACCTTCTTCACACCAAAGATGCTTCCAAAACTACAACTATTACCCCCAACATGCTAGCAACAAGACTAAACTTACCACGCAAGAAAAACCAACCGAAACCATACTAAGGTAACTAGAGCAAAGATTACTTAACAAGGTTACCTGAAAACACAACACCACCCTGAAGCTTCATCAGACGAGCTCTCTTCCTTGCGGAACCATCATCCTCCTGCCGCACCACTGCAGCACCAGCTAACACACTGAGATCACCACCAACTTCTTGCGGTAAAGAACCTTGGCTATTCCGAGCCAACATCAAACAATCACGCCTCATGTGACCAGCAGACCCACAATTCCAGCAATTCTCTTTTCCCAAATTCTTCACAACCTTCTGCTCTTTCTGCCACCTCTGAACCTTGCCTCGGCCGTGCCCACGACCTTTCAGAGACCCTTTGGCTAACACCAAAGCTGACTTCACTCCATGAGGACAATCACGCTTAACATGCATTTTGGAACCACATTTCTAGCAAGCACCCGCGCCCCAACAACCTCCAACATGGCGCCTTTCACAACGGTCACACACCAGTGGCTGAGCTTCTATTCCTTGCTCAAGCAACACTTGCTCCACAACAGCACTACCTTCACCTTGCTTAACCATTGGAAACTTCTCTCCAAGATACCTCTCATAAAAGGCAGATACAAAGAAATCCCAATCAATATCATGGATACGTGACGCCACCGCCACAGATGTCCACCAGGCACATGCATCCTCCAGCATCAAAGAAACAACACTCCCCAGCTTACAGGCATAATCACAGCCTTCCTGATCGAAGATCAGAATCACACTGGCCAACCAGGCCTCAAATGTTTCAGGTGACGAACCATGATACTCCACAGCACCCAAATCCAACAAACGCTGTTTCGGCAAACCCACACATCCCACAGCCAGCACATCCACTGACTTTACCTTTACCACAGCCTGAGATGTTCCCAACACCTCCTGCTCAACAGATGATGAACTCTTCATCACAGAACCAGCTTCTTTCCCTTGCCTTACCACCTCCACTCCAGGCACAGAAGACTAAAACAAAACACCTCTACAGAAAGGTGAATTCCAAGCCTTAACAACCTGCCCCAAGGCAGCAACCACCTTACCCAACTGCCATTCTTCCATCGACTTTGCCATACTACTAACAACAACAAACAATCACAACAAGCAAACAAACCAGTTAGACCAGCATTAAGCAAGGATTCAAACTCCAACTCCAAAATAACACAATAGCTATATTAATAAGGCAATGGGTATCCCGAATCCTCCCCTTTACATGACATAACAGTCAACACAACATGGATATCACAACATCAAGCATATCAAACAACATACATTGATCATGCTTACATCAAACAGCATCCATTTGCATCAGCATATTATCAACATAACATACTCATTACACTTCCATCATGCATAACATCAGTTCACATCATCAGCACATATCCACATAAGCTCAACCAAGATTTATAACCATAAAGCATGCTTGCAAACATCATTAACATGCTCAGAAACATCAGCAACATACTCAGAAACATCATACACACATCACAACAACTTACCGTTTTCCCCAAGCATTCGCAACTCAGCTCTGATACCACCAAATGTAACCCCCTTAACCCGGCCCGGACGGTTGACCCGAATTAAAAAAGTCACACGTGGAAAACCAAAGTCAACCCGAAAGTCAACCTTGATTAACGACCTTTTTTTCTTTTTAATCTTGTCTAGATGCACATTAACCTTAAATGTAATCATGCAAACAGCATACTCAAAGATCACAAACATCAGAGATCAAGCAGGGACCCAATTGAACAATTTACAACTTTAGGGACCAAATTGTAAATTCTGAAAACTTTAAGGACTTAACCAGATTATAAGTTACAACCTTAAAATTATCAGGTTCCATGCTTCTCTGCCAAATTTCAGCTCAAACGGACATCCCAAACTCATACAATTGCACAAACAAGTTTCAGGACCAAAATGCAAACATTCTGAAACATTTAACCGCCCGTGTCAGCCCCCAACGGTCACCCGTTCCGAAACAGGCAGAGCCCGTTTCGAAACACGGGGCCGTTCCGCAACGCGTACCGCAACGGGGGACTGGCAGTAGCCAAACCGTTTCGGAACGGTGGCTCCCGTTTCGGACGCCTGGGTTTATGCAGGGCACCCGTTCCAAAACGGTGTCAACTGTTCCGAAATGCCCTGCCCATATTGCAGCATTTTGCTCACTCAAACACACAATTGACCATCCAATCATGCTCCAAAAGCCACCAAACTTTACCAACATGCAATTCAACATAAATGAGACATACTTGCATCAACAATTCAACCAAATAACATCATATATGAAAAGCCCCAAATCTAAAGGCATGCTTCCTACACAAGCAACCATTTAAGCACAAACTTTCCAAATCAATCTCATTAAAGCCAAATCATGATTCAGCAACATTAACAACAACATTAAAACAACCTTGTCCGAACATGAACGAACACATACACATTAACCCGAGAGATTCTACCCCCATTGCCTTTATTAACTATAGCTATTCATCGAGACATACATCTCAATTGGAGTCCTCCTTGAATCCCTTGCTCCTTGCTGTCCAAACTTCAAGAATCTGCATTGATAGACAAAAAGGAGCGTAAGCACATAATGCTTAGTGAGGAATGCTCAAAACCAAAACACCATCAATGCAGCGGGTTATTAAATCACTTTTAAAACAAACCCGATTTGACAAACCAAAGCCATGTTTGAAAACCCTTTTCAACAACATGCTTAAACCATGCATTGCACATACATGAAAACTATCCCTTAGCTTAGCAAGCTAAGAAAACCTTTTCAAAGCACAACTTGCAAAATCATCCATTTAACCATTCCATGCATAAACACCATATGCAAAGCTAAATTCAAAACCTTGGAAAACACCTCCATTTCACAACATACCTTTCTTATACTTAAAAACCATTCAAGCAAGAAACCCTTTAAAATCATTTACTCAATCAATCCAACACATGCATTAACCAAAGGCAACTCATGAACCACAACATCATTATCACATGCCTTTTAAAACAAGTCTTAACAAGACTCCAATGCATTAAAGAGATTTCATGCTCACATGCATCATTTACCAAATGATAATCAACACTTGTTCAACTTAACAAGTAAACATGCATTCACAAGCATTATACACTTTTCATGCAACCACGCATCTTTTCAAGCATCTCATGCTTCTCATGCAATTATACATCATTTCAAGCATTTCATGCTTCTTTAATAATCAAGAACATTACATTGGCTTCCAAGTGATCAACCACATCCACTTTTCAACTCAACACCCGATCGGATACGCGGATCCCGAGCGTTGTCCCTACGCTCCATACACCCTACCAATCCAAGGTCTCCCAAATGGACTTTTAAACACCATTTGACCTTACAAGCCTAAGGTTCCCATGTATGGACTTTTAAACACCATACAACCTTAGCTTTTCCCGAGGTTCCCATGCATGGACTTTTAAACACCATACAACCTCAACATGCACAAGGTTCCCATGTATGGACTTTTAAACACCATACAACCTTTGCATCACCGATTGGTAGTTGTATAACATCACTAACGAGATCCGGGACACCCCAACACAAGATCCACACATGGACTTACACCGCCATTGTGATCTTAACAAGCACAAGGTTCCCATATATGGATTTTTAAACACCATATAACCTTTGCTCAACCAAGGTCCTCGAATGGGCATTCAACCTCCATTACGACCTTAACCATCTCGTTAGGATACTTGAATGGAGTTTACCGGTCCAGTCTTGACCACTCTACCTCCAAGGCGACTTAATTCACGGTGCACCCAATCCTATAGCCGGCTAACTATATCCGATCAATGAACCAAGAACCACTTTCATCACTTGCCAATATAACCATCTTACCATGATAATCCAATGATTCACATGCATAATCATAATGCAAAAACCATCATTTATCTTAACCAATAACCAACCATGGACTTACCAACACCATGTTGTTCTTAAATAAACAAGGCTTACACAAGGACTTTCAACCACCTTTGTAACCTTTAGCATCACTTACTAATGTACATCATTAACAACAATAATCCACTGTTTTTAAGCATCACACAAAAGCCATTAAACAACATGCAACACTATGCATCAAAACCACAATTTCCATGTACAAAACCAAGGATCTCTTACCTTGAGCATCCTTCTCAAATGGCTTTCAAAACCAGCATTAAACCATGCTAAAATATGCTTTCAAAACAGATTTAAACCATGCAAAACACATGCATTGCAACCATCAAACACAATTGCTTAAAAGCCAATTCATAACACAAACCAAGAAAGAAATCCATTTACTTACTCTTGAGCTTAGCAAAGTTGTTTAGACTTAAACTAAGCTCCCAAAACCTTCAAACCTTGGTTTAAAAGCTGAAAACCCAACTTCACTCACCGATACACAAAACAAGGCTAACCAACATGCCTTCCAAGCATCCGAAGCCTTCCGCACCACCTCTAAAGCTCACGGATCAAACTCCCCTGTTTCAAGCACACAACAACAGAGGATTGATGCATCATTATGCATTAAAAACACCAGCAACACAACACAACTCGCTGCTCATCACAAATCCAACATTTCGGCTACCAAACACAACCGAAATCACCTCCAAACACTTCCAAAACTTAACCCAGCCAAGATCCATCACTTCTAACCATTTTTAAACATCAATTAACATCCAAAATGATCACAAACACGTCCTTATACCTCCAGGTATAACAGATCACCAAAAACACTCCAAAAACAACCAAAAACTCAAGCCAAACTTAGGAAATTCAACCTATCCGGGATTGCATTAATTAAACCTCAACTTCTAATAAATTTAGCATTCATTTAACAACATTTTGACACTTCAAAACACTGCCCAAACAGATCACACGAAAATTTCACCAAAAATCACCAAATCTTGCATTTTAAGCCAAAATCAAGATTTCAATTGAAAAGCCATTAACAAAACACAAATCAAGGATTGAGAACTTAGGAATTTCAGTAAAGAACTGATAGCTTAGAGGAGAAGGACGTTCTTACCTCCAAACTTGAGTTTCTCCTTTTTAGAGCCAAAAAGCTTGATGAAACAACTTGCAAATTGAGAGGTTTTGTTGATGAGATGATTAGGAATCAAAAGAGAGTTGAAATGAGTGATTTAGATGACAAAATCAGAGAAGAAAATCTGGAGAAATGTGTTTGGGTTGAGAGAAAATGAGAGAAAAGGAAAATTGAGAGAAAATAGAAAAGTTAGTTATGAAATGGTAAAATGATTTCCCTCCACATTTCATAAACTTTAAAATCAGAATAAAGCCTTAAAATATCTTAGAAAAATCTGGAGAAAATCTTTTTGGAATAATAGCTCCTTAAAGATTCAAAGTTTTAATCCTTTATAAAACTGTCACGCAACTTTCAAAAATTACATTTTGGTCACTAGCCAAAATGTCAACCTTCCGAACCTCATTTTCCAAAATTGATTTCACAGTTCACTTAAATATATTAAAAGATGATTTTAGAACATTTTTCCATATTTTTAATGCAACCCGAACTAGGCTTTCCTAAATTCACTCTTATATATTCGATCAGCACTTTGACCGAACCGGTCAACGCCCAAAACTTCTGAGCCCAAAACTGGGGCGTTACAGGTAGCACACTCGGACCTAGTTCTCGACTAAGTCGGGAAGGGGTGTTACATTTGTGGTATTAGAGCTAGAGTTTAGTTGATTCTAGGACTAAACCAAAGTCTATTACATTGTTGTTGCATTAATTTTCCACCTAGGAGTTGTATATTGTGTAATGTGACTTGTCGACTAATCCGATCTCTTTATATTATAGATGTGTCTGAGAATAACAAAGCTCATATAGACGAGCATGCTATTGGCTTCTTGACTCATGGAGAGGATTAAGTGGGGAGACCCACCGAATCCACCTAATCCTCCACCTCCTAATGTTTTAGCCGGTATTGCATGATGCACAAGTAGAGTGTTATCAGAACATGGCCGATATGTTCAAAAAGTTTGTGGCTTCGATGAGAGCTGAACCACCTGTGCAACCAGCTCCACATGTTGTCCAGTAATATAGAAGTAAGTTGAGTATCTTCTCCACAGAGATTGCCTAGGGATTAATTGTCACGATTAATACTTGCGAACTAGATAATAAAAGATGATTGAGGTAATGAATGAAGTAAGAGACTGGAAGTAAAATAAGCTAAAGTAAAGTAAAGACTACATCGACAAATTGATAACAGTCTGTAAAACAATGGGTGCAAGAATGAAAACAAAGTTTTGGCAAAGAATATCTAAATTTCATGCTAGCATTGCCGTCAGTAATAATGTCCTGCCTTGGCATTGATTGCCGAGCAGATTCAAAATTGGCATTGCCTCTCTCGATGGTAATGCCCAAAATTAACCATGCAAAAACTCATATATCTCTATAGCGATGTTTTTCATAAATCAATTTGATTAAGTCCCAATCTATACTCATAAGGGGTAGACTCACTCCCGAAGTAAGTTCATCTACTTGAACTCTTCTCTCGAAGCATCTCGCCTTAGTATCTAGTAATTGGTCGTTGCCACGCAAGCTTGTTAAGATATTGAGGAGCAATAGGCCAACAATGCCAGTTCTTGCTTGGCAATGTATTAAAAAAACAGTAATTCCAGCTCTCGCTTGGCAAGACAATTAAAAAACAATAAAGCATGCCAGATAAACGAACAATGCCAGGGCGTTTGAATTATTAACAACTAAACGTAAAACACAGTAAAGATAGGTTTGAAATCATTCTTTAACACATGAAAGAAATACGAAAATCAACAAAGAACTAAAGCAAGGAATGAGGTCTCCCGATGCAGCCCTTTAATGGATTCCCAATGTCTCATGGAATCTTCAAGCCTTTGATCTTGTTGTTTTCGATTCCTCCTTATCCATTGATGCAAACCGCTTCTCAAATTCGAGCCTCCATCTTCTTCATCGCCTTTTTCTCCTTCTATAATTCGTCGTTAAATGATGATCGATCTCCTCTTTAAATAGGTTTGCATAGAAGCCTTATGATAAGCCTTTCTATTTAAAATTTAAATGTGCAAGGGATAAGGCTTGCGATCACCTTATCCTTTGTTTGGAGTGTAAGGCTGATCAGGTGCTAAGTTGATAAGCTGATAAGGCTAGGGCTAACATCATCGTGCCGATACTGCTTTGGCATCCCAACTTGGCATGATTTTGCCAACTGTGCTCGACACTGTTTATCCATTATTTTTTTCGAATATTGATCCAATCCCTATTTTCTCGCAACCTGATATGGTCATATTTTCTCGGGTTCATCAGCTCCTTGGCATGGCATCAGGATCCTATGCTATACCAACCGATGCTTAGAAATGTTGTGCTAACGACATCTCGACATTCTCTCTGGCATCCTTTCCTTCTACGCTGCTCTGCTTCGCTCTGTCAACTATTGTGCCAAATGTAATGCCAAATCTGCAAAAATATCACCAAAAACCTCCATTCACACTAGCATAACATCAATTCCTAACTCTTTATGCAAATGCATATTTTTATGATTTAAATGCAACTAAATGTACTTCAAACAAAAGAAAAAGCATGTGAAATAGGCATGAAAAACAATAGTTTTGAGGTGTCAACAAGCTACGTCCTATGTTTACTGCCTTGGGTATCACCAACTTCCATGGTTTGGTGAATCGAGTTAAGGCTACTAAAGCTGCTAAGAGGGCTCAAAGGGCCGGTGGATTCGACAAGTCCGAGAAAAGCTTCAGAGATGATTCCCGACCACCCAAGTGGAATAAGAAGGGCAAGTATCAAGGCCTTAAACAGAATACATATTCGCAGCCTTCCTGTTCTGGGAATATTGAGAAGCCACAGACTCTGATGCAATCTTTTGTCAAGACTGATACAGTCGAGAGTTCAAGGGGTTCCAACCGGATTTTACAGAATCTAGTTTGCAACTACTGCTAGAAACGATATCTGGTAGGTCAGTGTCGTAAGTAGACTGGAGCGTGCACCTATTGTGGTGAACAAGGTCATTTTATTCGTGATTTTTCTTTTGGGTGCCGTTGCGTGTGTAAAGTGCCTCGCAATTGTGCAAGTATACATGTCTTAAGTAATAAAGTGATGAGTATTGAGTATCGTCTCCATAGGGATTGGTGTAACCTTCAATGTTTATTGTCTCGCAATGAAAAGAAAAGAAAATTAAAAAACACAAGTGATTGATTGGGTTTTGAGAATAATATAATAAACAGAAATTAAAATAAGCCAGTAAATTAAAGAGTTGAGTAATCAAGATGATTAGAATGAGCCAGATTATATTGTTTCGTAATGTGGAAACCAATTGGAATTTTCTCGGTTTTTGAATGCAACAAACACCGAATGGCCCCAGCAATGACCAAAGCTACTATCGCGACAATAGGGTAAGTAAATGCCTCGACAATCCCTTGCTTTGGCAGCAACAAACAACGTCAAGGTTCAGCAAAGTGCCCTTCAACGACTCCTTCTTATCCCTAAGTCGAAACATTGTTGATGTGTAGGCCTTGATAATACCTCCCAGCGTGAACCAAGGATGAACACCAATCAATCTTATGCTTCTTTTAGCCGTTGAAACTCGAACTTATCCCTAAGCTGAGTTAGTTTTCACCGATTGGGATGAAAACTATGATTATCTGTTTCGTGAGTCTAACTCTCCCGATGTTAGACAAATAGATAGTTTCATGAGATCATCTTCCAATTCACTCGCAAACAAGATTAAAAATCAAGAATAAGCAAACCTTGAACTAAAATTGCATTAACAAAAACTTAAACAGAGTCCAACCGTTTTCTCACAACTACTAAACAATACAATTTAAACCCTAAGATGAAATTAGAACATGCTAACAATGTGAGCTCGCTACAAAAACTCTCAACTCTTGATTGCTTAATTGCGTGATATTCTCAATGGCCAACTTTGGCTTTTTATTTATAGAGGAGGTCTAGGTCAGGTCTTTCTTAAAGAGGAAGTCAAGTTAGAATTAAATACATTAAAAGAAAAGTTTTCTTTTAAGTATTATGTCATTCTTCCTTAAAATCCCCCCACTTGCGTGGAATCTTCTCTTGACCATCCTTCGGCGTTTTCATGATCTTCCCGCATTCCAAACTTCATGCAAAGTCCATAAAAAAATTTAGATGTTCATGCTCTTCAAAACACATACCACTTTGCATGTTTTCTCCCTTGTCAACTATGTCTAGGCATTGCCTCGGCAATGGCTATTGCCTCGACAATGGCCTGTCTGTCTTTTTCCGCTCAGCAGGGCTCTATCTCATGGTTCAGCTTCCCTCAATAGAAACTGACATCCACAACTAGCTTTATCTGGACCGTCGAGCGATGGTTCTGCACCATTCCTTCCTATCCTTCACTGCCACTGCAGTACTTTCCCGGGCATTGAGTAAAAATTTGCATACGCACCAAACACACATATAAGCAATACCTTTTTCACCAAATAAACCAAACATAAGAATCAAACATGATAAAGATGAGAGCAGTGTGATTGATGTATGGAGGGCTACAATGTGACTAAAATGGGTGTAGAATTAGCAATAATTGTCATAGAAAAAAGGGTGAAATTATAGTACTTTTACACACTTAACACACCCCCAAACTCGAATTATTGCTTGTCCCCAAGCAATGCAACTAGTAAAAATATAATTATTGGCCAATGTTCTTAATCTTCATAGAAATTGCTTCGACTCACCTTCTTCCTCATGACCTAGCACTTGAGAATACATGATTAAATTTTTCAGATGACTAAAGGAGTTACCCGGAATCAAACTATGATGCTTGTGAGTGTGTGCATGCTTGTGAACAAGATGATTTTCTGGGTTCTATGAAAACACTTAAGCTTTAACCTACTTTCCTTGGGTAAATATTTTTTTATTTTTTTTCTCTAATCGACTAGAGCCAATTTCGTGCACCTCTAGTGATTAGCCTAAAGCCAATTTCGGGCACCTCTAGTGTTTCCTTAAGCTAGAGCTGGTTTTAGGCACCTCTAACTTTTTACCCAAAATTTTCTTTCTAAGTAAATGTACTAAGTGTCCTAGAACTCCTTAAATCATACAAGTCACAAAGGTGTAATTTTGTTTTTAGCCCCCATAGTGTGATTCTAAGTATTCCCTAATAGTCATCCTAGCTTTTAAAGTATATTTTTAAGTGCTAAGGTAGTTTTATCACTGGAAGAGCTTTTGCAAATCTAGGAAATTTTAAGATTAAAAATAAGGCAAGTATTAAAACAATAAAGAAACTGCATTGATATAGAACATGAACTGTTGCGGAAATAACTGCCTCAGTAGTGGCATACACCCCCAAACTCGAATCAAGCATTGCCCTCAATGCATCAACAGAAAACACAATATATAATAAAGCAAAATAGAGGGAAAGAGAAAAAAAAAAACTAGATTGGCGGGGACTCGGAGGAGTCATCGTCATTTTGGATGATCAATTTTCTTGTTGCCATGTGCTTGATTCATTTGGTGGCTCTCGGTGGTTGGGTGCGAGTCGAAGGAGTTGGTTTGGCTTTGGTGGTCACTTCGTCTTCCTCATCGGTGTGAAGGCAAATTTTTTCAGTGGTGTTTGCCTTGTTCTTGAGTGATTGAGATACGACTTCATCCAACTTCTTGATGATAGATCGGACGGTGTCAGAACAACCAGACAAGGACTCGATGAGAATTGGCTCGTCAACAGGAGCTTTGTCTTCTAGATGTACGATTGTAGAGCTAGAGGATCAGGAAATTCCGAGGCAAAGTATGCATGTGTTGCCGAGGTGGAGAAAGTCGGCATTGTCGCGACAGTGGGGTCTGGTGTTGCCTCAACAAGAATCTCGACATGGAATGGTTGGAATGGCACAATGCTTTCTGGGAACTTCTCTTGGATGACTTGGGTGATGGAGTGAGTGAAGTCTCTTGTGATTTGCATGAACTGTCGCTGCCTTCTATCCATCTCTTCCAATTTCTGGGCAATGTGTTGAAGGGTTACTGCCAAGCTAGAGGGCTGTGGAGTTCATGGGGTGTTGCCTGATGATGCCGCGGTGGCAGTGCCTTGCACCGATGTAGACAATGGCTCAGCTTCTGTGATCTGCTTACGTTTGTAGTACGCTTCTTTGTCCAATCCCTTCCTATTGAGCGTGTATTCTTTGGCTAAATTGGTGGGGGACCTTCTTTTGTTTGTAAAGGCCGATGACGAGCATCAGGAAGTAGAGGCGACCTCTCTCTTTTTGGCTGCGCTGGTACATCTCATTGCAAATCATATCACCCACATTAAATATTCATTTGTGCAATATAGAGTGTATGGGTGCAAGCCTAGATTTATCAACAGTGCTATTGTGAGAGGTAGGCATTAAGCAAGGTTTCACAAAGGTATTCCATAAATTTGCCTCCGGTCGAAGCCTTCGGTAATTCACCGTTCCTTTGTATGCGACGGTATTCCATTTCGTGTCGGCAATGCAGAACTCTTTCCAAATGTCTTCGTAGTCATCAATTATGAGCTTGTCTATGAACTCTTTGTGCTCATCCCTTGACACATGTATGTCGTAGTAGAGGTTGATTGTCTCAGGATCTATAGGGATTGCTTCGCATCAGACGTGCCCAAAGAGGTTGTTTGGATTCTGAGAATAGGCATAAAACTCCCTCACCCATGTCATGTTGGCCGGTTCTGGTTGATGGCAAAGGATTTGCCACTTTTGATGAGAAATCTTGTCGAAGATGAATTGGTTGATGCCAAAATCGGTGTGGGAGTCAGAGTATTGGAAGTCTTGTTCCTCCCAAACTTGTCGTCCGATGAAGTGCTTGTTGAATCTCCGTTCAACCTCCGGTGGTGCGGACCTTTTGAATGCTGGTTCCTCGGTGGGTTTTGAGCTTTCTCCTCTTTTCAGTTTTAGGGCCATTGTTGAGTTGTTGTAGGGTAGTGAGAAACAAGAATAAAAAATAAAAGACTAAAAAATCTTGGGATGGAAAGATGATGAAGAAGATTGTGAGTGATGGTTTAGGGAGGTGTGGGTTTAAATAGATGGAGGATATAGCCGTTGGGGTGGGAGTAACCGTTGGAGGGTATAACCGTTGATGGGCAACGATTGCGTGTACGACAATGATTATTGTTGTGCTAGACGTTGCGGCTTTCTTGCCGTTCAGGAAATGCTTGCATGCTGGCACGGGGCTCCTCCAAACCAGCCGTTGGCGGCTTGTTGTCATTGGGCAATGAATGGGCTTTAGGGTTTCGGTTGGGTTGTTGGGCTTGGTCCATCTTCTTCTCATCTTTGGGCTCCTTCCTAAAAAATAAAACAAATTTACTAGAGCAAAATAAAAAAATCTTAATCCTAAAAACAATAAAGTACATAAATTAAAAATAAAAGAAAAAGAAAAGGAAAATTTTAAGACACTAAAGGAGTGCATGGGATGCATCTCCTGGAGTTATCACTTCCTTGTCCCTCCTGACATGGTTTCCATTGTAGTGCTTCAGTCTCTATCCGTTAACCTTGAATTCATGCCCATCTTTGGTTGATTTGATTGTCACGACACCATGGGGAAATACTTTGACAACTTTGAACGGTCCACACCATCTTGATAAGAGTTTTCTAGGAAATAGCTTCAGTCTAGAATTGAAAAGGAGCACCAACTGCCCGGGCAGGAATTGCCGCGACAGTAGCTTACTATCATGCCATCACTTTGTTTTCTCTTTGTAGATTCTCGAATTGTCATACGCCAAGGCTCAGAACTCTTCTAATTCGTTGAGGTCTAGGAGTCATTTCTGTCCAGCATTCTCCCAATCCATATTCACCGTTTTGATTGCTCAATATGCCTTATACTCGATCTCAACTGGTAGATGGCAAGTTTTTCCGTACACAAGTCGATATGGGGACATTGCCAATAGGGTCTTGAATGTTGTTCGATAGACCCATAATGCATCATCTAGTCGAAGGGACCAATCCTTTCAAGATGGGTTAACCACCTTTTCAAGAATGTTTTTCAACTCTCTGTTTGATATCTCGGCTTGCCCATTGGTCTGCGGATGATATGCCGTGGCAATCTTATGCGTGACACCAAATTTCTTCAATGGCGTGGCAATGAGCTTATTGTCGAAATGTTTTCCCTCGTCAATGATGATAGCTCGGGGTACTCCAAACTGTGTAAATACGTATTTTTTCAAGAATTTTGTACGGTTTTGGAGTCATTGTTTGGGGTGGCAATGGCTTCAACCCACTTGGATACATAGTCAACGACCAAAAGTATGTAGAGATTCCCATATGAGGATGGAAAAGGCCCCATGAAATCAATTCCCCAAACATCGAACAACTCGACTTTGAGGATGTTTTGTAAGGGCATCTCGTTTTGTCTCGAAATATTCATGGTCCGCTGACATCGGTCACATTGCTTATAGAAAGCCTGAGTGTCTTTGTAAAGCGTAAGCCAATATAATCCTGACTGTAGTACCTTGGTCGCGGTTCTAGTTCCTCCAAAGTGTCCTCCACATGGTAAAGAATGGCATTGTTCAAGCACCTCTCCTTGTTCTTCTTTAGGGACACATCTCCTTATAACCTTATCTGCATACTGTTTAAAAAAGAGGCTTATCCCCAAAATAATGCTTGGCATCATGTTGGAACTTCTTATTCCCTTGATGGTTAAGGTTATAAGGTAATACACCACTAACTAAAAAATTGACAAGATCAACATACCAGGGTGTTTTGAGGATGACATTGCTGAGGCAATGCAATCTGAAATTGTCGAGGCAATACTGTCAGTCGAGGCATTAGTTCCAATCTCTACTGAGGTAGTAGTGTAAGTCACTGCCGAGGCAATTAAGAGCTGCTCATCTAGGAATGCATCTTGTATTTTTGGGCCTGTGGTGTCCTCACTTCCTTGTTCCAGTCGTGACAGGTGGTCAGCAACTTGATTTTCCCTTCCTTTTCTATCCTTGATGTCGACATCAAATTCTTGTATTATAAGAATCCATCGAATCAATCTAGGCTTTGCATCTTTCTTGGAAAATAAGTATTTGATTGTCGAGTGGTCTATGTGAACAGTCACCTTGGTTCCAATGAGGTATGATCGAAACTTGTCGAAGGCAAAGACTACTACTAGTAACTCTTTTTCAGTGGTAGTATAGTTGACTTGGGCCTCGTTGAGTGTTTTACTAGCATAATAGATCACATGGAAGATTTTGCCTTGCCTTTTTCCAAGTACTGCTCCGACTGCATAATCACTTGCGTCGCACATGAGTTCAAAGGGCAATGACCAATCTGGTGGGACTATAATGGGTGCGGTCACAAGTTTTTGCTTCAATGTCTCGAATGCTTCAGTGCATGCATCATTGAAATCAAAGGCTTTATCCTATCCAATCAAGTTACACAAAGTTTTAGTGATCTTAGAAAAATTTGCAATAAATCTCCTATAAAAACCTGTATGTCCCAAGAAGCTTCAAATTCCTATGATTGTAGTTGGTGGAGGTAGCTTCTCGATCACATCTATTTTTGCTTTGTCTACTTCTATGCCCTTTGATGAAATCTTGTGGCTGAGAACTATGCCTTCATCCACAATAAAATGACACTTCTCCCAGTTTAGGACCAAATTGGATTCCTCGCATCGTTTGAGTACCCTTTCCAAATTGCCGATGCAATTGTCAAATATATCACCGAATGCTGAGAAATCGTCCATGAAGATTTCCAGAAAATCTTCCACCATGTCGGAGAAAATTGCCATCATGCATCGTTGGAAGGTCGTTGGGGCATTGCACAGTCTGAATGACATGCTTCTAAATGCATATGTGCCATATGGGCATGTAAATGTGGTCTTTGCCTGGTCGTCCTGTGCTATTGCAATCTAATTGTAACCTGAATAACCATCAAGAAAACAATAGAGTTGTTTACCTGCAAGTCGATCAAGCATTTGATCAATAAAGGGTAAAAGAAAATGATCCTTCCTAGTAGCTTTATTCAACTTGTGATAACCCATACAAACCCTCCAATTGGTCAAAGTCATTCCACCTTTCTTTGGTGCATATTGTACCGGGCTTACCCATGTGCTGTCAGTGATAGGGTAGATGATACCAGCATCAAGTCATTTGATGATTTCTTTTCTCACTACCTCTTTCATAACATGGTTAAGCCTTCGTTGAGCCTCAATGGTAGGTTTGTGATCGTCCTCTGAAAGGATTTTGTGCATACATACCGCTGGGCTTATTCCCTTCAAATCGGAAATTGACCACCCTATTGCCTTCTTGTGTAGCTTAAGCATGCCGATCACTCATTGTTCATGTTCATGTTGCAGCTTAGAAGAAATAATTATGGGCAATGTATCATTGTGTCCTAAATAAACATATTTCAATTGCCCTGGAAATGGTTTCATCTCAAGGACTGGTGGTTGCTCGATTTAAGGTTTTTCGATCTTCTTTTCCTCCCTGAGTAATTGAGGGGCTCGAAATACTTACCTAGATGGGATGCTATCCAGTTTGCTTCATCTTTTCCTCAATCTCTATCTCTTAAATTTCTTTAGAATCCGGCAAGTCATTACCGAGGAAATCGTCACGGTAATGGTCCAAGTGATTGCCGAGGCAATGTTTTCCTAGGTATGGTGCATCTATGTCAAAGTTGAATTCAGTGGTTGCTTGAATCATTTGACATTCTTCTTGATCGTCAGCATGTTTTAGGGTCTTGAAAACATTGAGTTTGACTTGTTGGTCATTTACCCTAATGGTTAGCTCCCCTTTTTCCACGTCTATCAAGGTCCTTCCCGTGGCTAGGAATGGTCTTCTGAGTATGATGGGTGCATGCTTATCTGCTTCACAATCCAAAACAAGGAAGTCAGCAGGAAAAATAAACTTATCTACTCTTACCAATATGTCTTCGATTTTTCCTTCTAGATGCACATATGAATGATCGGCCAGCTGGAGCATGACTGTGGTGGGTTTAGCCATTCCATTTCCCAATTTCTGGAAAGTGGATTTGGGCATCAAATTTATGCTTGCTCCTATGTCACCCAACGCCTTCCCAACATAATGATTACCGATTGCATATGGTATCGTAAAGCTCCCATGATCCTTAAGTTTAGGTGGTGTCCGGTTGTGTAGCATGGCCATACATCCTTATCTCATGACAATAATTTCAAACTCTCCAATCCTTGTTCGCTTAGAGACAATGTCTTTCAGGAACTTGGCATAATTCGGCATTTGCTCAATTGCTTATAGCAAGGGCAAGTTGATGTGGACTTGCTTCAAGATGTCCAGGAACTTCTTGAATTGGTACTCTTACTTCTGCCATTTTAGCCTTTGTGGGAACGATGGTGGAAGTCGAATGTGTTTGATCCATTCTTTGCATGGGAATTTTATCTGGGGTATGGAGCTGGTTGTTCAACTATGTTCTCGTTTTCCTTAGTATCTTTTCTAGGCTCTGTCGCGACAATATGGTCGAGTATTGCCAAAGAAGAAGGATCAGGCATTGCCGAGGCAATGTTGTCAGGCAGTGCCGCGGTAATGGGGTTCCTTAAGCTGCTTGCCACTCCTTGTACTGATTGCTTTGCACTATTCATGAGTTGCTCCCTTGGCGACTTCAGTATCGCTTGGCAACCCTCCAATTGGTCTGGTGTTCAGGATCTGGGCAAATTGCCCTGCTTCGGTCTCTAGTGAATTTAGGGTTGCTTCATGGTTCTGCATTCTCATCTCAGTCTTTTCCATAAAAGCATCGATTTTCTTTATAAATCTATCATTTCTAGCCATATATGCACTAGCTTGAGACATAAAAGCATTTAAGGAATGTTCCAAGGAACTGGCTGGAATTTGCTGTTATTGCGACATTTTTTGTTGCATTGATTGCGGAGGCATTTGTTGTCGCGACATGTTCTGTTGGAATCCCTATGCTGGAGTGCTCTAGTTGAGGGCATTATTTGGGTTGCTCCAGGAGAAGTTGGGGTGTTTCTTCTAGGCCGGGTTGTAAGTGTTGGACATCACATTGTTGTTGCGGTTGAAGTTTCCAATGTAAAAGCTTGACTCTGGATTCTATGGATATTTAGAAGAAATATGGCTACCCCCACAATTTTCACAAAATACATCCATTACCTTGACCTCATGGTGATTATTTTGCTTTTGCATGTTCATGACCAATTTGGTCAATGTGGCTATTTGGGCTGAAGTCGAGTCTGAGGACTTTAGTTCATTACTATGAGTTGGCGTCTGATTCCTCCTTTTTTGGCTGTTGCGAATTGATAGTCGTTTTTAGCCAGCCTATTCAGAATCTCCATTGCTTCCTCCGGTTGCTTGTCTAGAAGTATGCCATTTGTCGAGGCATCAAGCATCATCCTCGTTGGCGTGTTTACAACATTATAGAACATTGTCACATGTGTCCACAATAGGAATCCATGTAAGGGGCATTTATGTAACAACTCTCTATATCGCTCCCAGGCCTCGTACATGGATTTACCATCAGCCTGTCGAAAAGAAGTGATTTCATTACGTAATTTATCAGTTAAATTTGTAGGATTAAATCTAGCAAGGAAATCACGACATAAGTCATTCTAAGATTCTATAAATCCAAATGGAATGCTATTTAACCAGGTTTTTGAATGAATTGCAAATCTGCAGGAAGGATTTTAGGTGTTGTCTAGCATCTTCAATTACTAAGCTGCCAAATTGTCCCATGGTATTCATCATGTTGAACATTACAGACTTTAGTTCAAAATGGGCAGCTTCTATTATAGGTGTGACAACTCTTAGATTCAGTCCGTTTAGATCTTCTTCTAAGTAATCTCGGATGGTTGGGTTTCTTACTAGAGCAAATTATGGTGGCGGGATTACTCTGTCTCCTGCCGCGGCATTTTGATTGCCGTCGGGATCCTGGTTTCCATTGGCATTCTCATTGCCAGGTCTATGTGCCATTTCTTATCTTATCCTTTGTTTGAGTATTTGGCAAGTACAGTCGATTTCTGGATCAAGTTCGTATAATGGATTCTTTGGATTCGCCTTGGTCATACACCAATGCAAAACCAAATTTAAATAGCGCTTGAAAAACTAAAAATAAAAAGTGCAAGAAAATAAAATTAAAAGTTGCTATTGCCAATCCCCGACAATGGTACCAAAAACTTTTTTGCGTGTGTAAAGTGCACCGCAATTGTGAAAGTATACACGTCTCAAGTAATAAAGTGAGAATTATTGAGTATCGTCTCCACAGGGATTGGTGTAACCTTCAATGTTTATTGTCTTGCACTGGAAAAAATTAAAGTAAAAAACACAAGTGATTGATTGGGTTTTGATAATAATCTAATGAACAGAAAATAAAATAAGCTAGTAAATTAAAGAGTTAAGTAATCAAGATGAGAGAATGGGCTAGATTATATTGCTTTGTAGTGTGGAAACCAATTAGATCTGTCTCGGTTTTTGAATGCAATGAACACCGAGTTGCCTTGGCAATGACCAAAGGTATTGCCGCAGCAACGTGTTAAGTAACTGCCTCGACAATCCGTTTCTTGGGCAGCAACGAACAACGTCAAGGTTCGGCAAAGCATCCTTTAGTGGCTCCTTCTTATCCCTAAGTTGAAACACTATTAATGTGTAGGCCTTGATAATGCCTCCCAGCGTGAACCAAGGATGAACACCAACCAATCTTACGCTTCTTTTAGCCTTTGAAACTCAAACTTATCCCTAAGCTAAGTTAGTTTTCACCAATTGGGATGAAAACCATGCTTATTCGTTTCGTGAGTCTAACTCTCCCAATATTAGACAAATAGATAGTTTCACGAGATCCTCTCCCAATCCCCTCGCAAACAAGATTAAAAATCAAGAATAAACAAACCTTGAACTAAAACTGCATAAACAAAAACTTAAACAAAATCCAACCATTTTCCTACAACTACTAAACAATACAATCTAAACCCTAAGAAGAAATTAGAACACGCTAACAATGTGAGCTCGCTACAAAAACTCTCAACTCTTGATTGCTTAATTGCGTGATATTCTCAATGGCCGGCTTTGGCTTTTCATTTATAAAGGAGGTCTAGGTCAAGTCTTTCTTAAGGAGGAAGTCAAGTTAGAATTAAATACATTAAAAGAAAAGTTTTTCTTTTAAGTATTATGTCATTCTTCCTTAAAATCCTCCCACTTGTATGGAATCTTCTCTTGACCTTCCTTCGGCGTTTTGATGATCTTCCCGTAGTCCGATCTTCATGCAAAGTCCATAGAAAAACCCAGTTTTTCATGCTCTTCAAAACGCATACCACTTTGCATGTTTTCTCCCTTGTCAGCTATGTCTGGGCATTTCCTCGGCAATGGTTTGTCTATCTTTTTCCGCTCAACAGGGCTCTATCTCATGGTTCAGCTTCCCTCAGTAGAAACTGACATCCACAACTAGCTTTATCTGGACTGTCGAGAGATGGTTCTGCACTGTTCCGTCCTTTCCTTCACTGCCACGACAGTACTTGCCCGGGCAGTGAGTAACGAAATCTACATACACACCAAACACACACATAAGCAGTACCTTTTTCACCAAATATACCAAACATAAGGATCAAACATGATAAATATGAGAGCAATGTGATTGATGCATGGAGGGCTACAATGTGACTCAAATGAATGTAGAATTAGCAATAATTGTCATAGAAAAAAGGGTGAAATTATAGTACTTTTACACACTTAACAGGTGCTACCAAGTCCAATGATACACTGAAAAAGGTTGCCTCCCATACTCGGTCCTTTCGAGGCAAGGGATCGAGGCAAGGATCATCAGGAGCTACGGGGAGACCTAGTGGCTCAGGAAAACCATTCAACAAGCAAGAATCGAAGGCTTCTGCCCCCAGATGTATCATGTAAGGAGAAGAGAGGAGGAGGATAAGCCTGATGTTATTACATGTACCATTGAAATGTACTCTCATTCTTTGTACATTGATTGATCCTGGCTCTACGCATTCATTTATAAGCACGAAATTGATTCGGAAGTATAGAATGTCTAGTGAACCTATAACATCTAGAATCTCTGTAATGATCCCTTTGGGGGATTGTGTCTTTGTAAACCTTGTGTGTGAGAACTATCCTCTAATGATTCAAGGGATTCCATTCGCGACCGACTTACTGGCCTTACCTATCCAAGAGTTTAATGTTATACTATGATTAGATTGACTTAGTAAACATCAGGCTTGGGTAGATTGTAGCAAGATGAAGTTGTATCTTCGAGGCCTTGGCAAGGAGAGTATCTTAGTAATGAAATCCCAAAGCCCATTGTTATGTGTTTTGACGTTGGAAGCCAAGAAGGAACCTCGTTTGCAGGATATTGATACTGTGTGTGTCTTCCCTGATGAACTTCTGGGATTACCTCCAACCCGTGAAGTTGAATTCAACATTGAAGTGCAACCTAAAACTTCCTTTATTTCTATTAAACCCTATCGAATGGAAGTCATTGAGTTGAAGGAGTCAAAATCCCAGATACAATATTTACTTGATAAAGGCTTTATCCGACCGAGTTCCTCACCCCGGGGAGCTTCGATTCTTTTGTGAAGAAGAAGGATGGTTCCATGAGATTATGCATCGACTATCGACAATTGAACAAGGTAACCATCAAGAACAAGTACCCATTTCCAAGGATAGACGACATGTTTGATCAAATCAAGGATGCCTCTATGTTTTCCAAGATCGATTTAAGGTCGGGGTACTATCAAATGAGAGTTAATGACTGTGATGTACCCAAAATTGCCTTCCGTACTAGATATGGTCACTATGAATTCTTGGTGATGCATTTTGCGCTAACCAATGCTCCGACAGCCTTAATGGACTTGATGAATTCAGTTTTTAGACCTTATCTCGATAAATTCGTGGTGTTATTCATTGATGATATCGATAAGTGCCCAAAAGTCCTATATTCTGTTTATTCTATGAAAAATGTACTATTTAATGCATGACTGGTATTTTTGCAGTTTGTACACTACTGGAGCAGGAAGATGCCGCCACAACGTAGAAAGTAGGAGGGAAGATGAAGCAAAATTAGCAGACAACAGACCTTAATCGAGCCAAGCCACTTGACAGCTTCTACTGAGGGAAGCTGATAAAGCCTTGTGAGCAGAGCAAACTGATGCTGAGGTGGCAAAAGCCAGGCCGCTACAACATTCCGCAAGAGGGAAAAATGGACAAAGTGGTAGCTGACTTGTAGAACTTTTAACGCTGGATTTTTCTGCACACTTTGCGTGACAATCAGAGTTCGAGAAGAGGGTGAAGACATGGAAGGAAGGATAAAGTTTGACCTTTGGCCAAAAGTGTATATTGTAATAAATTAAAGATATTTACTGCTTTAATAAAGTCTAGTCCAAGTCCAACTTAACTTCCTCTCCAATAAGGATTTGTGCCTACACCTTCTCCTATATAAGGGCTTGCCGCCATGAAGAAACAAGATCGAAGAGAGGAGAGATCGCCGGAGAGAGATTGAGTTTAGGATTAGTTTAATTATGTTCTAAATTTCTTAGGGTTAGGATTAGTTTGTTTAGTAGTTGTGTGAAAACTCATTGTACTTAGTTTTGTTCTTAATGCAATAAAAGTTAGGGTTTGCTTATTCTGGCTTTAATTATTTTCGCATTCTACTTGGGCGAGGGTTTGTGAGATCATCCATTTGTTCAATATCGGGAGAGTTAAGCTCATGAAAGGAATAAGTACGATTTTCGCCCTACGTGGTGTTAACTAACTCGGCCTAGGGATAGGTTATAGTTTCAACGGCTAAAAGAAGTCTATGAACAGTTGGTGTTTGCCCTTTGATTCACGTCGAGAGGTATCATCAGAGTTCAGTCATAAACCAGCGTTTCGTGCTTAAGGATAAGTCAAAACCACCGAAGGACGCTTTGCTGAGCCTTAACTGCATCTGTCCATGAGAAAGGGATTGTCGCGGCTGGAGTTCAGCCATTACGGTTGCGGCAAGGATTTAGGTTACTGTCACGACAGTAGTGCATTGCTGCATTCAAGAACAGAAACGAAGTCAAGAGGATTCCACACTACGACACACTCTAATCCGGCCCATCTTCTCATCTTGATTACTTCTTTATTTTATTTACTGGATTTTCTTAGTTTAGTTATTTTTAGATTATTTCAATTCACCCAATTAATTTGTGTTTTTACTTTATTTATTTTACAGTGAGAGGGAGTAGAACCGAAGGTTGAGTACCAATCCATGTGGAGACGATACTCATATACTTATCCCTGTATTACTTGCGTCGTGTATACTTGCACAAATGTGGAGCACTATTTACACACATTAAGTTTTTTGCGCCGTTTCCAGGGATTGACAACTTTTGTTTTTATTTTCTTTCACTTTCTATTTTATTTAAGTTTATTTATTTTTTTTATTTTAATAAAACGTGGTTTTGTTTCGGTGCATGACCAGAGCTAACCCAGGAAGCCCATTGCGAGATCCATATCCTGAAATCGAACGCACTTATTGAAGGCTTATACGGGAGAAAGAAGTTGCGATGAAACAACCTGAAGTCCCAGCTCGAGGTCGCAGCTTCAGCATAAACCAAGGTGCCTCGGCACACAATGTAATTGGGCAGCATCCTGCCGATGGGCAGCCACTTGTTGAAGAGCAGTAGATCCCGGCAGTAGATGGAGCAAATCTGCAAGCTCCATTTGTACCAGTACAACACCCAACAGTCCGAGACTACCTTGAAGAGGACTTGAACGGAATAAACCCTAGAGTTGTTACCCCAGAGATCGAGGCTGCCCACTTCGACCTGAAGCTCGTGATGTTTAATATGATCAAAACTATGGGGCAATTTGGCAGCTCCACAACTGTAGATGCCAGACAGCACCTCAAGTCCTTCCTCTAGATTTGTAACTCATTTAAAATACATGGAGTACATGAGGATATTCTGGGATTGAAGATGTTCCCCTATTCACTGAGGGATAGAGCAAAAACCGAGCTCAATTGTATCCCAGCAGGATCAATTGGATCCTGGAGTGATCTTTATCGTATTTTCTTAGCTCATTTTAATCCTACAAATTTAACTAACAGATTACGTAACAAGATCACTTCTTTTCGATAGGCTGATGACGAGTCCATGCATGAGGCTTGGGAGCGATATCGAGAGCTATTACACAAATGCCCCTTGCACGGATTCCAGTATGGACGCAAGTGATCATGTTCTACAATGCGGTTAACATGGCAACTAGGATGATGTTTGATGCCTCGAAAAATGACATACTCTTAGACAAAGAGCCAATAGAAGTCATGGAGATTTTAAATAGGACGACCAAGAATGATTATCAGTTCCATGGCCAGAAGGGGAGGAGTTCGCTGTCAACCCACAACTAATGAAATAGGGTCTGCGGACTCAATTTCATCTCAGATCGCCACCTTGATGAAGCTAGTTCTGAACTTGCAATCGCAAACAATTAATAGGAAGTCAAGGTAATGGATTTATTGCGAAAATTGTGGGGGTAACCATGCCTTTTCTGAATGCCCGCAGAACCTAGATTCAGTCTGCTATGTTGGAAACCTCAACCGCAACAATCAGATGTCCAACAACTACAATCCATCATGGAAAAAGCTTCCCAACTTCTCTTAGAGCAACCCTAATAATGCCTTCAATCTGTAGCATCAGAATGCTTCAGCCGCAGGATTCCAACAACCCATGCTGCCCTAGTAGCACTAGTCGTCGCAACAACCGATGCAGTCTACTTCTTTAGAAAACACTCTTCATGCCTTTATTAATCATCCTAGTGCATATATGGCTAACATTGACAAGTTTATAAAAAATATTGAAACTTTTATGGACATGACATAAATGCAGCTGCAGAACAACGAGGGAACATTGAAATCCTTAGAAATGCAAGTGGGGCAGACTGCTCAAATACTGAACACCAGGCCAGTTGGAGGTTTTCCTAGCGACACTGAAGCCGCTAAGGGGACATCATACGAGCAGTGCAAGGCTATAACCACTAGGAGCGGTATTCAACTACAAGAGCCACATGCCAAACAACCAGAAAAGGAGAAACCATAGGAGCCCACTGTCCCTACACAGTCTAAGGACAAGGATGCCGCGACACCAGTCAAGGCAAATCCTGATGTCGCTGACCCTGTGACATCACCCACAAAGCCCAGAGATAGCCCACCAACCCCACTGTTCCCACATTGGCTGAAACAACCCAAGCAAGAGTACCAGTTTAAAATGTTCCTGGATATGCTTAAAAAGGTACATATTAATATACCTTTAGTGGCGGCTATTATACAGATTCCAAACTATGCCAAGTTCCTCAAGGACGTAGTGTCAAAAAAAAGATTGGGGAATTTGAAACAATGGTTGTGACGGAGGAATGCATGGCCGCATTACACAATCGAGCACCACCCAAGCTCAAGGATCCTGGAAGCTTTCTCATACCGTGCGCAATCGGGAACACATATGAGGGGAGAGCACTATGTGATTTAGGTGCAAGCACCAATATCATACCCAAGTTCGTCTTTCAAAAATTGGGGATTGAGATGGCACAACCGACTACAGTGATGCTACAGCTTGCCGATGGATCACATGTGCAACCGGAAGGGAAAATCGAAGATATCTTGGTAAAAGTGAACAAGTTTATTTTCCCTACTGATTTCCTCATCTTAGACTGCGATGCAGATGAAAGAGCTCCGTTGATACTTGGACGGCCATTCCTCGCAACTGGGAAGACTGTAATCGACGTGGAGAAAAAGAGAACTGATAATGAGGATTAATGATGAGCATGTTACAATTCATGTCCTGAACAGTAGAAAACATGTCGACGATATAACAACTTGTCAGGCACTCTAGGCCACTCAGCAACAAGGTAGCAGTAAGGAACCAAACGGCCCCACCACTGAAGCGATAAAATGTCGCGACAAACATGTTGGACCATGCGGGACACATTCCATGGCATACAAGGGGGAGAACAAGGACAAAGGCTGCTACCATATACAAGAGCACATGTTATGAAGGATAAGGAAGTATACACTTTAGGGGATGCATCCAAGTGCACTTCTTTAGTGCACTATTATTTTCTCTCTTTACTTTATTTTTATTTTTTAGTTTCAGTTTTTTTTTTCAGAATAAATTTTTATTTTTTGTTATTTATATTTATTTCTCGCATTTTTATTCAGAATATTTTTTTCCTTTTTCTTGTTTTTTAGGAGGGAGATTAAAAAAGAAGGAAGGAAGGAACAAACGGCTTCGAGAAGTGACCGTTAGCTGCCGCGGCATCTGACGCCCAATGCGCTACGAGAGCTGCAACGACTAGTTTTCCAACGGGCAAAAACCGCAACGGGTAGCAACATCTAGTAACGACCACGACCGCGAATTGCGCTCCAACGACACAATGTGTCGAGACTCTATAAAAGGTCCACTATTCTCCTTTGTTTTTCACTTCCTACTTTCTTTTAATTTCTTGAATCTCACAGTTATTCACGCTCTATTCCGCTCTCAATTCTTTTTTTTTACTCTATCAATTTCTCTCACCGCTCTTATCAAATTCAGATGGCAACTAGAGGAGCATCTTCCAGCACTATCGCGACACCAGCCAATACTCGCTTCACATCGACATCGGTGGAAGAAAGGTTTAAAACACACTACATCTCACGGAAGGTGTGGGAAGAGCAAGTGTTCCATGCCTCAAGTGAAACAAATTACGACATCAAGCACTTCCTTTTCAACAAGATCAAATGCCAGAAGTGGCAAGTCTTCTGCATCCAGCTGGCTCATGCCAATCTAACGATCGTACGAGAGTTCTATGCTCATAGGCCATATGTCGATGCACTGTTCGTGCAAGTGAGGGGAAAAGCCATCCGCATCGATTCCGACACCATCAACAAGTTCTACGGCCTGCACATTGGAAGTGATGAGCATGCCGAGGTTTTGGAGGCCCTAAATGAAGATGATTTCTTACGCATAAAGAGGAGCTTTGCTTCGCCAGAATTCCATGGGAGACCGGATCACATAGAGGTTCGGTGCAGCGGAAATATCTCTGGCTGGAAGCCAAATTGTGGAACAAGTTCATCCACCACCGCCTTCTACCGACATCCCACAGCACGGTCGTTGATCAGCCCAATATTTCTATTATCCACTATATTATGCAAAATCATAAAATTAATGTGGGTAATTTAATTGTTAATGAAATCTACAAATGCACAGTGAAGGAGAAAAGGTCGCTCTATTTCTCGTCACTCATCACCAGCCTCTGCACAGAGAATGAAGTCCCATTCGATAGAACCAACAAACTCACGAAAGAAAGACAAGGATGGGACAAGGTGACCTACCATGGAATAATGGAGATCCTAGATGTCGAGCCTCTGTAGGCCACACCGATGCAGAGTACTGTCGGGGCAGAAGCCGCGACATCTGTCCCGATGACACCTCGATACAAGCCCCTACCGCCACATACCTCCAGCAAATTCTGAACAAGCTGGAAGCAATGGATCAACGCCAAACAGCTGCTTATGGCATATACCAGGGACTTCCACACTGTAATAACACAGCTGATCTAGAGGAGGTTCCTTGATCCGACGGTCCAATTCCGTATCTACCCTATTGTCGTCTTCTTTGTTGCCGCCGCACCTCAGCACAGAGCCCAAGTAACCCATGTCGCATCTACTGCAAGGCACCACCAGTCCCAGCCCGCCGCAGCCTCCGATACACTTTCTACCGCGGCGAGGAAAGGCAAGCGCAAGGGTGGACTGGACACACTAGCCGAATCCATACACCACACCACCTCAGATAGTTACCAATCTGTTAGCTGGGTGTTCGACTTGATCAATCGCAAGGGACTAAACATGGATAACATCGACATTGACTCCATTGAAGAGGTGGATGCACCGACAACAAATCCCACCCCACCATCCCCCATCCAGCCACACCGAGTATCCAAACGAATCAAGCGAGCGGCTACTAAGCCAACGAAGAGGCTAATTTTGTAGTCCGACAGTGAAGAGGAGGATGATTATGCAACCTCTAGTTCTGTTTAAATTCCTCTTCATTTTGTGTTGCTTATCTGTTTTTCCCTTATATTTTGTGATTTAATTTTTCTATCTTATACATGATTTGTAAAGAATTGAGGGCAATACTTGGTTCGAGTTTGGGGGTGTAGGTTGAGAGGCCGAGGCACAGTCATGCCGCGACAATATAATATAATTGCCATGCATATTTTATTCTTTTACTTGTCAAAATTTTTGTATTGCATTGCCTTCACTGAATAAAGCTTATGTCGTGACAGTACTTTCTATCAATTGCCTTAGTTTAGTTTTAATTCAATCACACCAAATCAGAAGTAAGGTGACGGTTCACACAGACCACTCGGCAATAAAGTATTTGTTCTCCAAAAAGGATGCCAAGCCAAGAATGATTCGATGGATTCTCCTTCTACAAGAATTCGATGTCAACATCAAGGATAGAAAAGGAATAGAAAACCAGGTTGCCGATCACCTCTCAAGGCTGGAAACAGGAAGAAAGGAGGCCACCGTCATGGATATACAAGATTCTTTCCTAGACGAGCAGCTCTTACTTGCCTCGGCTGTGGAAGACGATCCCGCCGCGGCACTGAAGGTTAGCCTTGCCTCGGTGTTGTTGGACTGCATTGTCGCAGCACTACCCTTGACTGTCATGTCTGCCGAAACAACACCATAGTACGCTGATATTGTTAATTTTTTAGTTAGTGGTGTCTTACCCTATAACCTTAACTATCAAGGGAAAAAGAGGTTCCAAAATGATGCAAAGCATTATTTTTGGGACGAGCCCCTTTTGTTTAAACATTGTGCATACCAAGTTATAAGGTGATGTATCCCCGAAGAAGAACAACAAGAAGTGTTCCAACATTGCCATTCTTCACCATACAGAGGTCACTTTGGAGGAGCTCGAACCACGGCAAAGGTACTGCAGTCAGGACTCTTCTGGCCCCCATCTACAAGGATGCCCATGATTTTTCTAAACAATGTGACATATTTCAATGAACTGACAATATAAGCAAACGTAATGAGATGCCTATGCAGATCATACTTGAAGTGGAACTATTCGATGTATGGGGTATTAATTTCATGGGACCTTTCCCATCATCTTGCGGTAATCTCTATATACTTTTAGTTGTTGACTATGTGTCCTAGTGGGTCACAGCCATTGCCACCCCCCACAACGATTCCAAGACTGTGCATAAATTTTTGCACAAACACATATTCACAAGGTTTGGGATATCCAGAGCCATAATCGGCGATGAGGGCAGACACTCTGATAATAGACTGATTTTCACAGCATTGAAGAAGTTTGGTGTCACACACAGGATTGCCACGACATATCACCCACAAACCAATGGGCAAGCTGAGGTCTCAAACAGAGATTTAAAGGCAATCCTTGAAAATGTGGTTAACCCTTCACGTAAGGATTGGTCACTTCGTCAAGACGATACCTTATGGGCATACCGAACTACATACAAGACACCGTTAGGTATGTCTCCATTCTGACTCGTGTACGGGAAAGCATGTCACTTTCTAGTTGAAGTCGAACATAAGGCATACTGGGCAATCAAGGCGGCAAATAGGGATTGGGAGAAGGCTGGACAAAAGAGACTGTTAGACCTCAACGAAATAAAAGAGTTTCGAGCCCAAGCTTACGACAACGCAAGAATCTACAAAGAAACGACGAAACGTTGGCACGATAGTAAGCTCCTGTCGCGATAGTTCATGCCTGGACAGCAAGTATTTCTCTTTAATTCTCGCCTCAAGTTGTACCTAGGAAAACTCGGATCAAGATGGTCTAGGCCGTTTACAATTTTCAAATTCTTCCCCCATGGTGTCGTAACGATCAAAAACAACAAAGATGGGCATGAGTTCAAAGTAAATGGGCAAAGACTGAAGTCGTAGTCCAAGTCGAATATCATGAGGAATAAGGAAGAAATCACTTTAGGTGATGCATCTGCATGCCCTCCTTTAGTGCCTTGACCTTTTCTCTTATTTTATTATTTGTATTTTTATTTTATGTTCCTATTTTTATTTCATTTGCCACATCTTTAATTTTCCTTAGGAATAAAGTTTTAGTTTATTATTTGGTTTTAGGGTGGAAAACTAGAACCGGGGAAGGGAAAGAGATCTCCGACCAATCCACCTTGTGAATCCAAACGAGTCAAGCACGCGACATCCAAACCGAAGAGCAGATATTGTAGAGTGATAGTGACGAGGAAGATGAATCTTCCAAATCACCATCCATCTAAATTCATCTTCTTTATGACGCTTGTTTTAATGCCCTTATATTTTGTGTGCTAGTTTTTCATATATTAAATATATGCAATGTAAGCATTGAGTGCAATGCTTGGTTCGAGTTTGGGGGTGTACGTTCAGCTACCGCGGAAATATAAATATAATTGCAGTTTTGTTCAATAATTGCCAATTTTTTCTTACTGCATTGCCTTAACCGAAATTAGCTTGTGTTGTGGTAGTACTTTCTATCAATTGCCTTAGTTTAATTTTAAATAAATCTTCTTACTTGGCAATAGAACTCTCTCTTCTTACCATAACTTTGAATTGTTTAGAGCCTTTAATTTTAGGAAGCTTAAGAAAGATAACTTAGGATCATACTATGAGATTAGAACTTTAAAACACCTTTGTGACTTGCATGATTTAAGGAGTTTTAATACACTTAAGGAATAGACTTGCTTAGAAAGAAAATTTTGGGTAAAAAGTTAGAGGTGCCTAACACTGGCTCTAGCTTAAGGAAGCCCTAGAGGTTCCCGAAACCGGCTCTAGGCTAATCACTAGAGGTGTCGGAAACTGGCTCTAGTAGGTTAAATTGCTTATAAAAAAAGAAAAGAATTTACCCAAGTTAATTAGGTTAATGCTTAAGTGTTTGCTTAGAATCCTTATAATCATCTTGTTCACAATGCATGCACACACTCACAAATCTTATAGTTTGATTCCAGGGAATTCCTAAGGCATCCAAAGACTTGAGGGCCGAGCATTCTTTGCCATGGTTTGAAGAGAGAAGGAAAAGTAAGAACAAGAAGATGGTTTATAAAATTTAAGGTTTGGCAATTGATGGTTTACATTGCTTGAGGACAAGCAATAGTTCGAGTTTGGAGGTGTAATAAGTGCTAAAAGTCCCACATTTTTACCCCTTTATCATGGCAATTATCACTCAACCTACACCCATTTGAGCTGCATTATGGCCCTTCATGCATTGATTTTATCATGTAGGCCTTTGATCCTTATATTATGTTTACTCTTTGAAAAAAGTATTGTTTGATGTAGGTTTGGTGCTTTTGCAGATTTGCACGCTGCCAGGGGAGGAGATTTCGTGAGTGCAATGAAGGAAAAGAAAGGATGAGGAAAAACCAGCTAGTAGCATAACCTGATTGAGCCTAGCCACAACTGACAACTTCTACTGAGGGAAGCTGGTTTATGAAGAACGAAGCCTTGCGGAGCAGAACCAATCACAGACACATGCCGAGGCAATAGAATGCTATGTTGTGACAGTGTACTACTCAACGTACCGAAGGCAAAACAGGCAAAGTGGTAGCCGATTTGTAGAGCTTTAAATACCGGATTTTTCTACACACTTTGCGTGGCAGTTGGAGCTCAAGAAGAGGGTGAAACATAAAAGGAAGGATAAAGTTGGACTTTTGGCCAAAAGTGAATAATGTTTTAAATTAAAGAGATCCACCTCTTTAATTAACTTCCTCTCCAATAAGGATTTGTGTCTACACCTTCCCCTATATAAAGGAGACTTGCCCCCATCATCAAGGGAATCACGTTGAAGGAGAAGAGAGACGAGAGAGCTTAGGATTTAGTTTGTTTTTTCTTTCCATTCATTATGTTCTAATTTTCCTTAGGGTTAGGATTAGTTTGTTTAGTAGTTGTGCGAAGACTATTGTATTTGTTTAAGTCTTAATGCAATAAAGTTAAGGTTTGCTTATTCTTGACTTTAATCATTCTTGCATACTTATCAGGAGAGAGTTTGTGAGATTATCCATTTGTTCAATATCGGGAGAGTTGAATTCACGAAACGAATAAGCATGGTTTTCATCCCACGTGGTGTTAACTAGCTCGGCCTAGGGATAGGTTAAGAGTTTCAGCAGCTAAAAAAGCGGGTGATTGGTTGGTGTTTATCTTTGGTTTACGTCGGGAGGTATGGTCAAATTCCATTCATCAACAGTGTTCTAATCTTAGGGATAAGGAGGAGCCATCTAAGGATGCTTTGTCGAACTTTAACAGCATCTGCCTAAGAGCAAGGGATTATCGCTGCAGAGACTCAACCATTGCGGTTGTGGCAGGGACTTAGGTTACTGCCACGATAGTGTTGTGTTGTTGCATTCAAGACAGAGACAAGTTAATAGGATTCTACACTACGACGCATTATAATTCGGCCCATTCTCTCAACTTGAATTTGTCTTACTCTATTTTATGGCTTATTTTAGTTTTAGTATTTTTAGATTACTCAAACCAACTCAACTTATCTGTGTTTTTACTTTATTTTTTTGTAGTGCGAGGAAGTAGGATCAAAAGCCTAGCCCAATCCCTGTGGAGACGATACTCGATATACTTAGCATTATATTACTTGAGATGTGTACACTTGCACTATTGAGGGGCACTTTTACGCGAGCATCAACGGATATGGTGAAGCTTTTCCTCGAAAATTACTTTCCAGCCTCAAGAGCAACCAAAATTAGAATAGATATATGTGGAGTTGAAAAAAGAAACTCGGAGTCACTGCAAGACCACTGGGAACGGTTCAAACAACTTTGCGCTATCTGTTCGCAACATGAGATATCTAATCAATTACTCATCCAATACTTTTACGAAGGATTGTTACCGATAGAAAGAAGGATGATGAATGTCGTGATAGGAGGAGCAATCGTGAATAAAACCCATACCCAAGCCAAGGACCTAATACATATGATGGCCGCGAATCGCAACAATTTGGTCTATTACATGACAACGTCTCTTGACGTGTGAAAGAGGTAAATATTTCTTTTCTTGAAGATAAGATTTCAAATTTAACCTCTGTTGTTCATAAATTGACATTAGGTAATACTCATCAAGCCTAATCTTGTGGCATCCACACAAATTCCCCATACCATGCGAAAACTATTGAAGCCTCTAATGCCTTTGGAGGATTCTATGGCCAACAACCTCAGCAAAGTGCCTTTCACGAAGCCCAACCGTCAGCTTCAGCAGAGCCCCCATTGGAAGACATTGTGTACAAACTTGCCCACAACCTCAAACAATTCCAACGAGAAACAAGGGCAAGTATCAAAAACCTTGAGACTCAAGTAAGTCAAATTGCCTCATCTATTAGTCAATCTGAGTCATAAGGTAAGTTGCCTTATCAAACTATTGTCAATCTGGTACAAAACGTAAGTGCCATTACTTTGAGAAGTGGCAAGAATTTATAGGAACATCTCGAGCACATTGCGGACGCAACAAAAGAGACGAGCGTGAATGGACCATCTACTACACCTCTCACAAACGCAACAAAGGAAGAAAAGACTGCGAGCACAATGTTACAAATTTGGCGAACTCCTGAACCTTTGAAGAGTCTAGCCAGCGAACAAAAGGACATTCGCCCCATCATGGTCCAACTTCCATTCCTTCAATGGTTCTCAAAGAAAAAGCAAGAAGATCAAGAAAAAGAGATTCTTAAGATGTTTTATGAAGTCGAGAGAAAGTTGAACGACAACAAAAAGGACACTTCCATCCATCTAAAGAAGAAATCAATTGGGATTCAGTAATTATTTCAATCAATGCCAAGCCACCCAACAAGCCTTTAATGCACCAACCATGAAAAGCAAAAGTGTTCAATTCCATCAAGAATAAACCTCCTAACGAACATCTTCTCGGCATAATATGAGAAATAGAGGGAGTTGTGTCTAGCCAAAAACGTTAAAGAAAGGTGCTTCTTGGGAGGCAACCTATGATTTTATTCCTAGTTTATTTCGTATTATTTTATTTCATCAATATTTTTTTATGAGTTTTTATGTTTTCTTTATTTTCAGGTACATGGGTAGCACTCTGGAAATAAGGCGAGCTCATGCCTTAAGAAAAAGCTCTAGGCAGAAACACTCTGAAAATAAGCCGTGCTCACGCTGCGAAAATTTCATGAAAATTTTTTATAGAAATTTTTACCACTAGTGGGAAAGCAAAATTTGGTAAAAAAAAATTGGCTCTTCTTTTTTACAAGATAGATGCCGAAAATTTAGAGAAAATAAGGGAAAGATTTACTTTATTTAAAAATCTATCACCTTTAAGTCTTTCTATTCAATTAAAACTTTCCAGCTTTAAACCTTTCTTGTTTTCCAAGAATTTGAAATTCTTTTTAAAAGAGAAAAAATCCATTCACTTTTTCATCTACTATTTTCTTTCATAAATTCACCCTAGTTCTTGTCGTACAAGAAAAAGGTTTTCTCTTTGTCTTTTCTTAAAGATCTTCAAAACACCAAAAGAATTCTCTGTAAGAAATCATTCAAGCATGCCAAGGATAAAAAGTCAAGCAAGGAGGGATGAAGGACAAATCTTCAAACAACCGCCACCGTCGCCGGTTCATGCCTCCTCTTCTCGCACTCGCAACCGCCGTCGTGCGCCACCTTCTCCCACCAATGCTAACCACACCGACAACCTCACCTTCACATCTTCAAAGCACAAGAAAAGGTTAGTCGATGTACAAAGAAGAACAATCCAAGGTTTTAAATAAATTCATCTTGAAACTCTTTCTAAGCTTGGATTGTTAGAGAAGGTAAGAAAATATTTTCATGAAATTGGTTGGATGAACTACATGACTATTACCTTTCCGATTTATGCCGAATTGTTATGGGAATTTTATGCTACCTTTGAGTTTAAGGATGAAGGGTATGTTGATTTAAATGCCCCCAATGTTATTAAATTTTAATTGATGAACAAACAATTTTCTTTATCCATTACGGAATTTAATCTTGCCATGGGTTTTATTTCTAACGACTATGCACTATATAATGACTATGCATCGAGCTTGTGTGGCTGTAGTGCAGATTTAAAGCCCACAACCCTCTTCAAAGAATGGTCGACGAGTACCTCGAGGAACAACCCTGGCCACTTGGAAGATCATGAACTCAAAGATCCAGTGCTAAAATACATCCATCGATTCCTCACATTTCTTTCTCCAGTAGAGTGCATTCGGCAAGAATATTGAACAATGCCAAATTTTTCTTCCTTTGGTGCATGGTAAAGGGTAGAAAAGTTAACCTCGAGTGTTGGTTCACACAACAACTTGCCGCTGTAGAAAATTGGAAGAGTAAACCCTTGATCCTAGATTCTTATATTTGTCATTTAGCGTTTAAGGACAACTCACTTGCCGCAAATACTAACCTACAGGTAGTGCGAAAATGGAACCAGTCGACATCAATTTCTTAAAAACCATGAAAATGCTCGATAAGGATGCAAGGGGGAATCTTGTCATAAAGTCATCATATGGAGCCACGGAGGAAGCCTCCTCTTCGCAAGCCATGACCACCGAGCAGCGACTAGCTTGCTTGGAATATCAAATACTAAGATTAGAGGCAAACCAAAGGGCATTCTTCGAGCAAGCAGAGTTCGACCCACCACACCCCTACACCCCCTAATCCAACGCATGCCGCAAGAGGGAGCACTCTTCTCCCTTAACTTTTTATTTGTTTTCTTTTTTTCTGCACATAGGTTAAGGAACATTTAAGACAATGTTAGGTTTAAGTGTGGGGGGTTTAACTTTGATGTGCTTAATTTATGCTAAAACCATGGGATATAGTTGTGTGAAATTGCACGCTTCTAGATAACTTTGAATATTACTTTCACGTGAAATTTTTTCTTGAACTTAACATGTTGAGATTTTTAAGAAAATTGGATCCCTGGATAAAGATGAGATTGATATGGGAAGTAAAATAGGATTGATATGATCTTGTTAGACTTGCAAATTGTTTCTCATATTAATTGTTTTGATAGTTGGATGGTGTAACCCCCTCAGCTAGGCAAAGACGCCTGACCCGAACTATGAAGATTACACGGGGAAAACCAAAGTCAACTCGTTAAAGTCAATGTCGATTAACGAGCCTTTTATATTTTATCTTTTCTAGATGCACATTATTATCCTATTTGTTCAGCAAAGCGATTAGGCGAAAAAGGCACAGCGATCGGAGTTCGATTAGGGGTTCAATTGCTTATAATATAACTTTAGGGGCTAAATTGTAATTTCCATTAATTATAGGGTCATTTCGGGTTTTAAGTTACCAAACCATAATTAGTCATATTACATGCTAGCATGTCAAATTTCACCTCAAACGGATCATCCAAACTCATCCAAGTGAACATACAACATTCAAGGGTCAAAAAGCAACATTTCCAAACTTAAAAAGATTCTTTTAACTGAATTTCAATGACCCGTATCGATACGCCTTAGCATGTATCGATACGAAAAATGGTTGTAGCCAAAGTTCACAAAAGGGTATCGATACGCTTCAGCCCGTACCGATACGGCCTTCAAACTTTTGCCTAGGCGTATCGGTACACCTAAGCCACCAAGCTTGAATTTAACCTTAGTGTATCGATACTCTTCCCCGAGTATCGATACGCATACCAGATTTTCACACTCAACAGCCATTTAAACACATTTATCAACATATAATCATGCTTGGAACATACATACATGTTATAAACAACTTACCAACACATTTGCATCATCAAATATTCATCATATAAGCACCAAGCATGGCAAATCAAGGTGAAGCTTAACCACACAAGCATGCTTTAGAAATATAAACCATAGCATAGCCAAAACATTATAAGCAAGACCATAAACCAAATAGAGACCCTTTACAAGTCCAAAAACATAAACCAAACATGCTCAAGGTGTTAAACATCACCAACAAAACCAAGAGTAGAAATCCCACCCATTGCCTCTTATTACACTAAAGAAAATCCACATACATTGGTTAGTCAAAGTACTTGGAATCCTCTTGCTTTCTTGATGCATCTAAAGCTCAATTCTCTGCATTGATGAAAAAAATGAGTGTAAGCATAAAGCTTAGTGAGGACCGCTAAAAACCAAACATTCATCAATGAATTTTGTAAAACCAAAACATCATCATTTTTCAACATATGTCTTCCTTTAAAACATGCTCTTTAAAGCATCAATGCACTTTTAAAACCACATGCTCATAACATCATTAAAATAACAGCAAAATCCTTTGCTCGTGCTTAAACCAAGCATTACATGTATTCTAGCATAATTCCCAAGCATCACATGCTTAAACCATTAGTAAACAACATTATATTGGCTCGCAAGTGATCAATCTCAAACCATATCAAAACTAATACAATTGACACAATCGGATGCACGGATTACAAGCATTATCCCACACGCTTCATACACACTATCGAACTACACAAGGTGGAGATAAATGGCACAATCACAACCCTCCAACACCCGTGATGGAGAATAATGGCACAATCACAACCCCTCAACATCACTCATCGGTAGTTGTATAATTCCACTAACGAGAGTACGGGACACAAACCACAAGACTCACACACGGGATTAAACCATCCATCGTTGTGATCTCAGCCTCAATCGTTAGGTTACTTTGATGGAGTTTACGGCACAATCACAACCCCTCGACATCTAAGGCGACTTTATTCACGGTGCACCCAATCCTATAGCCGGCTAACTATATCTGATTAAAGTTACCAAAAACATAGCACATTCTGAGAGACTTTTGATTTACTTACTCTTGAGCTTAACTAAGTGTTTCAAACTTAAACTAAGCTTGTAACACCCCAATTTTGGGCTTAGAAGTTTGGGGTCTGAATCGGACCGATCTGATAAATGGTTCGAATATAAAAGGAGGTTTTAAGGAAAGCCTAGTTCGGGATGCTTTAAAAATATAGAAAAATATCTAAAAATACGAATTTAATATATATATATAAGAGAGTAGTGAAATCAATTTTACAAAATAAGGTTTGGAAATACTACATTTCGGTGTAGTGACCAAAATGCGATTTTTGCAAAGTTTTGAAGTCAATGTTTTGTAAAGGATTGAAATTTTTAATCTTTAAGGAGCTAATTTACCCAAAATGTTTTTCTCCAGATTTTTCCTTAATTTGGGTGATTTAATTAATGTTTTAATTAATTAAAAGAAAGGTGGAAACTAAATTTTGACTTTCATAACTACCTTTTCCTAATTTTCTCTCATTCCTTTTTCACTCAAAATCCCATCATCCAAACACATTTTCTCCAGAAAAATTTACATTGATCTTCACTTCAATTGATGAGATTTCCATCATCTATTGGTTCCTAATCAATCTTGCATCAAATCCTTTTGATTTCCACATTGAATTTTCATGGAATTTTGCCCAAATCAAGGAGAAATCATCATTTAGAGGTAAGAATGTTCTTCTCCTCTAAATACTCAGTTCTTTACTGAAATTCCCAAGTTGTCAATCCTTTATTAAAGTTTTATAAGTGGTTTTAATGTTAGAAACATGATCTTGGCTTAAAACTCAAGATTTTGGAAGAGATCTTGAAGAATTTCGTTGTGATTGATTGGGCTTTGTTTTGAGGTGGTTCTTTAATGTATTTTGGATTTTAAATGATGTTAGAAATGAGGTTTTATCAATCCAATCCCGAATAGGTTGTGTTTCCTAAGTTTTTGCTTAAGAAAATGGTGGTTTTTGAGGTGTTCTTGGTGTTCTGTTATAGTTGGAGGTATAAGGTCGAGTTTAGGATTGTTTTTTATGGTGATTGATGTTTAGAAATGATTAGAAGTGATGGATTTTGGCTGGGTTAAGTTTTGGAAGAGTTTGGAGGTGTTTTCGGTTGTGTTTGGTAGCCGAAATGTTGAGTTTAGGTGGTGCAGCGAGTTTAGGAGAAGTGGCTAATGATTTTAACGCATGATGATGCATTAATCCTCTGCTCTTATGTTTTGTAAACAGGGGAGACACCTTCAAACACTTTTGGTGTTGGTTCGGGAGTATCGGAGGCATAGTTAGAGTTTCAGCGAGCAAGGCGAAACGTAATTGGTGAGTGGAGATGGTTTTCCAGCTTTGAAACGATTATTTGGAGGTTTTGGGAGCTTAGTTTAAGTCTAAACAACTTAGCTAAGCTCAAGAGTAAGTTTTCGGAAAAACTCCCTCGGGCGTGCTAAGTTATGGTTTGATGCATTAGATATGAAATGCATGTTTAATTACTGTTTTGAAAGCATGTTTTAGTATGATTAATGCTGATTTTGAAAGCCATGTATTGAAGGATGCTCAAGGTAAGAGATCCTTGGTTTGACATGTTTTTATTTTGGTTATGAAGCATGGAGATGCATGATGATAAGTGGCTTTGATTAATGCTTAAAACAGTGAAATGATGATGGTATTTGATGTCTATTGGCAAGTGATGAAATTGTTTTTAAATACTTGAATCGGATATAGTTAGCCAGCTATAGGATTGGGTGCACCGTAAGTAAAGTCTCCTTGGATGTTGAGGGGTTGTGATTGTATCGTAAACTCCATCCAAGTACCCCTAACGATTGAGGTAAGATCACAACTGTGGTTGTAAATTCCGTATGTGGATCTTGTGTTATGTGTCCCTTACTCTCGTTAGTGGAATTATACAACTACCGATGAGTGGTGTTGAGGGGTTGAGATTGTACCGTTATACTCCACCACGGGTGTCACATCAATGGAGGGATTGCTCTTGAGTGTGAACCTTGTATAGTTCGGTAGTGTGTATGAAGCGTGTGGGACAACGCTTGTAATCCGCGTATCCGATTGTGTTTTATGTTGAAATGGTTATGAACTATCACTTGAAAGCCAATATAATGTATTTAAATGTAACAAAGCGTGAGATGCTTGAAAATGATGCAAAGTAGCATGAGAAAGAGATGAGCATGTGGTTTAAAAGCTTTGTTGAAAGTGATTTCTAAAAATGCATTGTTGTATTGGTTTTACTTAGAGCTTGCCTCACTAAGCATTTGTGCTTACGCTCTCTTTTACCAATAATGCAGATAATTGAGGTGCTTTGGGCATCAAGGAAGCTAAGTTCATCTAGGAAGTCCAAGCTCACGTATGGTGAAGTTTTCATACACTATTAGTTTTGATAAATTGGCAATGGGAACCTAAGTTTTGTTTTGGGAGATGTGTTAAACTCCCTGAAGTTGTGGCATGTTTGCCTTGGTTGGTTTGAATTGTAAATGGCCTTTAAATGCTTGATTTGAAGTTTGTTTTCCTATTTGGTTTTGATAATAGGAAGCATGCCTCTAGACTTGTGAGATTTCACGTTTGATGATATGAATGTGTTAGGGTGTCCTAAATGTGTACCTTATATATATTTGGACTTGTTGACATGATTAGAGAGTCTTTAGGATGTATTCGGACGGGTTTATGCATGAAAAACCAGCATTAAGTGCAGTTTCTGGGCAAACCGTATCGAAACACCCTCTAGTGTTTCGAAACGGGGGCCTGAAATGGCCTTCGTGTATCGGAACGCTAAGGGCTGTTTCAAAACGTTTTGGCTACTGGAATCCATGTTTCGGAACTGGTCTCGGAACCAACCCACGTATCGAAACGGTCAACGCCGTTCTGATTCTGCATTTCGATACGGCAGGTGGGTGTTTCGGAACAGGTGACCGTTGGGCACTGATTTGAATGGTGGTGTAGTTTGCAAGCTTTACAATTTAGTCCCAAATGTTGATGTTGCAATTGTTTGAGTTTGAGATGTCCAATTAAGTTGAAATTTGGCAGAAAAGCATGAAATGGGACTAATTCCGTATTGATAACCTTAAAATCAGTTATGACCTTCTAATTTACAGAAATTACGTTTTGGTCCCTAAACTTGTAATAAGTGCAATTGAGTCCCTCTTTGTTGTTCGATTGTTGTGCCCTTCTCATATATGTTTTATGAGTACTCACTTAGGGTTAACTTGTATCTAGACAAGATTAAAAAGAAAAAAAAGGGTCGTTAATCAAGGTTGACTTTGGTTTTCCCCGTGTAATATTTGTAGTTCGGGTCAACCGTCTAGACTGGGCTAAGGGGGTTACATTTGGTGGTATCAGAGCTTGGTTCTCGTGTAATTGGGATTTGTGATGTGGATGTTGTATGTGTAATTGCATGATGTGTTTTTTGAGTAAAAGAATGTTGTGTGCATCGTGATGCATGGTTTCAATTGTGATGTTATGCTATGTTGGAGTGTGTTAGGGGATCCCATTGCCAAGTCAAAACTAATGAAAGGAACTTGTTTTCGAAAAAGAGCTTGAGTACTTGGATTACTTACCTTATTGAGCCTAATTATGTTTATTGCATTTGTGTTAGTGCATTGTTTTCTTGTAAATGGGGCCACGCAGAGATATGAGAATGAATACAAGAGCTATGGCTCAAAATGAGAATGATGAGAATGTTGAGAATGTTGTGGATTTACCTCCTCCTTCTGGTGGTGGACCACCCGGTGGTGAGGGTGCTGGAGCTGGTAATGCTGGTGCTGGTGCTGGGGTCGCTGAGCCTGAAGGTGTGCAGGGGCAAGCTGCTCCTGACATGACTGTGTTGATTCAGGCTATTACTGGAGCCTTTCAAGTAGCAGTAGCTGGAGCTCATGGAGCTGCGCATCAGGATGATGCTAATGTGAGATTGCCTTTGGAACGTCTATGCAGTCTAAGAGGGACTGAGTTTAGAGGTTTATCTCTGAAAGGGTCTGAGTCTTGGTTGGAGAGCACCAAGAGGATTTTGGTACAAATGAACTGCAATAATATGCATAAGCTGGGTTGTGTGGTGTCACTGCTGCATGATGATGCTTATACGTGGTGGACGACCACTATCTTTGGAATGGAGGAAAATGATGTAACTTGGACGTTTTTCCTGAATGCGTTCAAGCGGAAGTATCTGGGTGTGCGATACCTAGATGAGAAGAAATAAGAATTTATGTCTCTTGTGCAAGGCAGCATGACGGTAGCTGAGTATAAGATCTAGTTTGTCCGCCTTAGTCAGTATGCACCTGAGCTAATCCCTGATGAGCGGGAGAGGTGTGAACGTTTCCGTTATGGGTTGGTAGCGGATGTGAAGACTTTGATGCTTGCGGCTGAATATACAGATTTTGATGTGCTTGTGTGTCGAGCGAAGGACATCGAGCAAAACCTGGGTTTGTCTTCCAGAGGCGTTGGTTCTAGCTCGGGAAAAAGAGCTACTGATCATAGTTCTGGTGGTGGACGGAACAAGAGAGGACGAGATAGGAGGTATCAGTCTACTGCTAGGCGTAGTAATGGAGGACATGGTACGCCTGTTCAAGGAGATAGGATGAGGGCTGATCAGAACACATGCTGGACGTGTGGATCTCGTGACCATTTGAGGCGAGATTGTCCTCGAATAGCGAGAGAGGTTCAGGCTCCTATTGCAGCGACATGTAACTCATGTTGGAAATGTGGTTCGGCAGACCACATGAGGAGGGAGTGTCCTTTGTTGGCCGGTGGTGGTCAGGAACGTGCTCCTAGGGTAGTTGCACCTTAGGGAGGTCATGGGCGTGGTCGTGTTAACTTTCAGCATAGAGATGATGGTGGGAGAAATGTAGCGCATGTTGTGGCCGTTCAACCTGAGGGTGGTGGTCAGGCTCGAGTGTATGCTCAGCGTGAGGGAAGGAATGATACGGATGTGATCGCAAATACCTTTACTTTGCAATCCTTATCATTACTTTCTTTGATTGATTCTGGATCTACACACGCGTACATATTGCGTGAACATGCTCAAATGCATGGTTTACATGTTGAGTCTTTGGATGTTGCATGCGTTTGACTAGTTCTTTTGGTGAGACAGTTGTAACGCGAAAGTTGTATAGAAGAAGTCCCTTAAAAGTGCAAAACCATGTTTTTCTTGTTGATCTCATGGAATTGCCTTTCTATGGTTTTGATGTAATCCTTGGTATGGATTGGCTTGTTGAGCATCGAGCTGTAGTGGATTTTGAGAGCAAGCGAGTTTCGTTGAAACTTGCGGATGATTACGAAGTGGTAGTGGTTGGTGAAAATGTAAAGTTTCTCAGTAATGTAGTGTCTACCTTGGAAGCAAGTCGGATGTTGCGACAAGGTTACGAGGCTTATCTAGCCTTTGTTATGAATCCAAGTTCGAAGGAGGTGCGCGTTCAAGATATAAGAACTGTGCGAGAGTTTCCTGGAGTGTTTCCGGAGGAGTTACCTAGATTGCCGCCTAGTCGAGAGATGGAGTTTGGAATTGAGCTGTATGAAAACACAACTCTAGTGTCCATTGCTCCCTATCACATGGCACCTAAGGAGTTGAAGACGCACCTTCAGGAGTTGCTTGACCGTGGTTTTATTCGGCCTAGTGTGTCACCGTGGGGTGCACCTGTTTTGTTTGTGAAGAAGAAGGATGGCACCATGAGAATGTGCATTGACTATCGTCAGCTAAACAAGTTGACTATCAAGAATCGGTATTCTTTGCCGAGGATTGATGATCTTTTTGATCAATTTCGGGGAGCGGCTGTGTTCTCCAAGATTGACTTAAGGTCAGGGTACTACCAACTTAAGGTGAAAGATGTGGATGTGCCAAAAACAACCTTTAGAATGAGGTATGGGCATTATGAGTTCCTTGTAATGCCGTTTGGCTTGACGAATGCTCCTACAGCTTTTATGGACATGATGAATAGAGTGTTCCATGAATACTTGGACAAGTTTGTTGTGGTGTTCATTGATGATATCCTTGTGTACTCTCGTACTGAGGAGGAGCATGAAGGTCATTTGAGGGTTGTCTTGCAAGCCCTTCTGGAAAATCAACTTTATGCTAAGTTAAGCAAGTGTGAATTTTGGCTAAAGCAGGTTGTGTTCCCTGGTCATGTGGTTTCGGCTGAGGGGATTCGTGTTGATCCTCAGAAGATTGAGGCGGTGATGAATTGGAAGCCTCCTAAGTCCGTTCATGAAGTCCGTAGTTTCCTTGGGTTGGCGGGATATTACCGGAGGTTTATGGATGGATTTTCGAAGATTGCTACCCTTTTGACGAAGTTGTTGCAAAAAGATGTCAAGTATGAGTGGACAGAAGCAAGGCAACACGCTTTTGAGAAGCTTAAGGCAGCTTTAACGCAAGCTCCTATTTTGGTTCAGCCTGAATCAGGAAAAGAGTTTGTGGTGTACAGTGACGCATCCTATGTTGGTTTAGGGTGTGTGTTAATGCAAGAGGGTAAGGTGGTGGCTTATGCATCGCGCCAGTTGAAGGTGCATGAGCGCAATTATCCTACGCATGATATTGAGTTAGCTGCGGTGGTTTTTGCTTTGAAGATTTGGAGACATTATCTATATGGTTAGAAGTGTACTGTGTACACGGATCACAAGAGTTTGAAGTATCTGATGTCTCAGAAGAGTTGAATCTTAGGCAACGACATTGGGTGGAGTTGCTTAAAGATTATGATCTGACGATCGAGTACCATCCAGGAAAAGCTAATGTTGTGGCAGATGCCTTGAGCAGGAAGGTGGCGGTGGAGTTAAGGGCCATGTTTTCCAGCTTGAGTATTTCACAAGATGGAGGTCTTATGGTTGAGTTGCAAGTGAAACCATCTCTGGTTCAGTTGATAAAAGATAAGCAGTTGTTGGATGATTCGCTGGTGCCACATGTTCAGGATATTGCTGAGGATAGACCATCGATTTTTGTTTTAATGATGATGGGGTTCTATGTTTTGGGAGTCGAATAGTAGTGCCAAATGATGCGGAGTTGAGGCACACTATTCTGACTGAAGCTCATAGTAGTCCTTTTGCTATGCACCCTGGTAGTACAAAGATGTATCGTGATCTGAAGGATGAGTACTATTGGGTGGGTTTGAAGAAAGATGTGGCGGAATATGTGAGTAAGTGTATGGTTTGTCAGCGGGTTAAAGCTGAGCATCAGTTTCCTTCAAGGTTGTTGCAACCGTTGAGGATTCCTGAATGGAAGTGGGAAAGAATTACCATGGACTTTGTGTTTGGTTTTCCTTTGTCGCCATTGAAGAAGAATTCGGTGTGGGTGATTGTGGATCGCCTTACGAAGTGTGCACATTTCTTACTAGTGCATACCACGTATACTTTGGATAAGCTTGTAGAGCTGTACATAGCTGAGATTGTGCGTCTGCATGGTGTGCCAAAGTCTATAGTGTCGGATAGAGATCTGAGGTTTACATCGCGTTTTTGGGAATGTTTGCATCAAGCTTTGGGTATGCGGCTAAATTTCAGTACTTCTTATCATCCACAGTTGGATGGACAGTCTGAGCGTGTTATCCAAGTGCTTGAGGATATGTTGAGGATAGCTACCATGCAAGTATTCAAATTGCACCTTATGAAGCCTTGTATGGGAGGAAGTGCAGAACTCCTCTTTGCTGGGCTGAAACAGGACAGAAGTTGGTCTCGATGCCGGCTTTGTTGAAAGGAACCACCGAGAAGGTGAAGCTCATATGTGAGCAGTTGAAGGCAGCTTCTGATTGACAGAAGTCTTATGCGGATTTGAAGCGTAAGGAGATTGAGTTTGCGGTGGGCGACCGTGTGTTTTTGAAGGTTTTGCCTTGGAAAAAGGTGATGAGATTTGGCCGGAAGGGTAAGTTGAGCCCTAGGTATATTGGACCATACGAGGTGATTGAACGTGTGGGTCATGTTGCTTATAAGCTGAGATTACCACAAGAGTTGGAAAAGATACATGATGTGTTTCATGTCTCTATGCTTCGGAGGTATAGAATGGATCCTTCGCATGTTATGCCTGTGGAGGAAGTGGAGTTGAATCCATATTTGACCTATGAAGAGGAGTCGGTTGAGATTATGGATTCGGACAGTAAAGTTCTTCGAGGTAAGACCATTGAGTTGGTTAAGGTGTCGTGGAGGCATCGCGGTGTTGAAGAAGCCACGTGGGAAAGAAAAGATGACATGAAGAAGTAGTTTCCTTACCTTTTTCCTCCAGGTAAATTTCGAGGACGAAATTTCTTAAGAGGGGGAGAGTTGTAACACTCCAATTTTGGGCTTAGAAGTTTGGGGTCTGAATCGGACCGGTCTGATAAACGGTTCGAACATAAAAGGAGGTTTTAAGGAAAGCCTAGTTCGGGATGCTTTAAAAATATAGAAAAAATATCTAAAAATCCTCATTTAATATATATAAGAGAGTGGTGGAATTAATTTTATAAAATAAGGTTTGGAGATACTACATTTCAGTGTAGTGACCAAAATGCGATTTTTGCAAAGTTTTGTAGTCACTGTTTTGTAAAGGATTGAAACTTTGAATCTTTGAGGAGCTAATTTACCCAAAATGTTTTTCTCCAGATTTTTCCTTAATTTGGGTGATTTAATTAATGTTTTAATTAATTAAAAGAAAGGTGGAAACTAAATTTTGACTTTCATAACTACCTTTTCTTAATTTTCTCTCATTCCTTTTTCTCTCAAAATCCCATCATCCAAACACATTTTCTCCAGCAAAGTTTACATTGATCTTCACTTCAATTGATGAGATTTCCGTCATCTATTGGTTCCTCATCAATCTTGCATCAAATCCTTTTGATTTCCACATTGAATTTTCATGGAATTTTGCCCAAATCAAGGAGAAATCATCATTTAGAGGTAAGAATGTTCTTCTCCTCTAAATACTCAGTTCTTTACTAAAATTCCCAAGTTGTCAATCCTTTATTAAAGTTTTATAAATGGTTTTAATGTTAGAAACATGATTTTGGCTTAAAACTCAAGATTTTGGAAGAGATCTTGAAGAATTTCGTTGTGATTTATTGGGCTCTATTTTGAGGTGGTTCTTTAATGTATTTTGGATATTAAATGATGTTAGAAATGAGGTTTTATCAATCCAATCCCGAATAGGTTGTGTTTCCTAAGTTTTTGCTTAAGAAAATGGTGGTTTTTGAGGTGTTCTTTGTGTTCTGTTATAGCTGGAGGTATAAGGTCGAGTTTAGGATTTTTTTTATGGTGATTGATGTTTAGAAATGATTAGAAGTGATGGATCTTGGCTGGGTTAAGTTTTGGAAGAGTTTGGAGGTGTTTTCGGTTGTGTTTGGTAGCCGAAATGTTGAGTTTAGGTGATGCGGCGAGTTTAGGAGAAGTGGCTGATGATTTTAATGCATGATGATGCATTAATCCTCTGCTCTTATGTGTTGTAAGCAGGGGAGACACCTTCAGACACTTTTGGTGTTGGTTCGGGCGTATCGGAGGCATAGTTAGATTTTCGACGAGCAAGGCGAAACGTAATTGGTGAGTGGAGATGGTTTTCCAGCTTTGAAACGATTATTTGGAGGTTTTGGGAGCTTAGTTTAAGTCTAAATAACTTAGCTAAGCTCAAGAGTAAGTTTTCGGAAAAACTCCCTCGGATGTGCTAATTTATGGTTTGATGCATTAGTTATGAAATGTATGTTTAATTATTGTTTTGAAAGCATGTTTTAGCATGATTAATGCTGGTTTTGAAAGCCATGTATTGAAGGATGCTCAAGGTAAGAGATCCTTGGTTTGACATGTTTTTATTTTGGTTATGAAGCATGGATATGCATGATGATAAGTGGCTTTGATTAATGCTTAAAACAGTTAATTGATGATGGTATTTGATGTATATTGGCAAGTGATGAAATGGAATCAGATATAGTTAGCCGGCTATAGGATTGGTGCACCGTAAGTAAAGTCGCCTTGGATGTTGAGGGGTTGTGATTGTACCGTAAACTCCATCCAAGTACCCTAACGATTGAGTTAAGATCACAACAGTGGTTGTAAATTTCGTGTGTGGATCTTGTGTTATGTGTCCCTTACTCTCGTTAGTGGAATTATACAACTACCGATGAGTGGTGTTGAGGGGTTGAGATTGTATCGTTATACTCCACCACGGGTGTAACATCAATGGAGGGATTTCTCTTGAGTGTGAACCTTGTGTAGTCCGGTAGTGTGTATGAAGCGTGTGGGACAACGCTTGTAATCCGCGTATCCGATTGTGTTTTTTGTTGAAATGGTTATAAACTATCACTTGAAAGCCAATATAATGTATTTAAATGTAACGAAGCGTGAGATGCTTGAAAATGATGCAAAGTAGCATGAGAAAGAGATGAGCATGTGGTTTAAAAGCTTTGTTGAAAGTTTTTTTCTAAAAATGCATTGTTGTATTTGTTTTACTTAGAGCTTTCCTCACTAAGCATTTGTGCTTACGCTCTCTTTTACCAATAATGCAGATAATTAAGGTGCTTTGGGCATCAAGGAAGCTAAGTTTATCCAAGGAAGTCCAAGCTCACGTATGGTGAAGTTTTCATACACTATTAGTTTTGATAAATTGGCAATGGGAACCTAAGTTTTGTTTTGGGAGATGTGTTAAACTCTCTGAAGTTGTGGCATGTTTTCCTTGGTTGGTTTGAATTGTAAATGGCCTTTAAATGCTTGATTTGAAGTTTGTTTGCCTATTCGGTTTTGATAATAGGAAGCATGCCTCTAGACTTGTGAGATTTCACGTTTGATGATATGAATGTGTTAGGGTGTCCTAAATGTGTACCTTATATGTATGTGGACTTGTTGACATGATTAGAGAGTCTTTCGAAACGGAACACCCTCTAGTGTTTTGAAACGGGGGCCTGAAATGACCTTCGTATATCGAAACGCTAAGGGCTGTTTCGGAACGTTTTGGCTACTGGAATGCCATGTTTCGGAACTGGTCTCGAAACCAACCCGCGTATCGAAACGGTCAACGCCGTTCCAATCCTGCGTTTCGATACGGCAGGTGGGTGTTTTGGAACAGGTGACCGTTGGGCACTGATTTGAATGGTGTTGTAGTTTGCAAGCTTTACAATTTAGTCCCAAATGTTGATGTTGATATTATTTGAGTTTGAGATGTCCAATTAAGTTGAAATTTGGCAGAGAATCATGAAATGGGACTAATTCCATATTGATAACCTTAAAATCATTTACGACCTTCTAATTTACAGAAATTACATTTTAGTCCCTAAACTTGTAATAAGTGCAATTGAGTCCCTCTTTGTTGTTCGATCGATGTGCCCTTCTCATATATGTTTTATGAGTAATCACTTAGGGTTAACGTGTATCTAGACAAGATTAAAAAGAAAAAAAGGTCGTTAATCAAGGTTGACTTCCGGGTTGATTTTGGTTTTCCCCGTGTAATCTTCGTAGTTCAGGTCAACTGTCTAGACCGGCCTAAGGGGGTTACAAAGCTCTCAACACCACGCTCAAAGCGTTACAAAGCTAGAAAATCCATTTCCACTCACCGATACGTGAAACCTCGCTCGCCGACGCGAAGATCACCCTTCTGATGCCTCCAACAATGCTTCGCTTGGTTCCGGATCAAGATCCCTTGTTTTTATATCAACAAAACAGAGATCCAAATGCATTAAAATGCATTTCAACACTAGCAACTAAACACAAACTCATTGCTCACCAAACTACACCAATTTACCCATCTGAAACAACCGAAAACTCAATCAATTGCTTCCTAAACCAAGCCCAACCAACTTACATTACTTTTAAACATTACTAAACATCAAAACAAATCTAAAAACAACCTAAACCCTTCCTTATACCTCCAGCAAGCATAACACCATCATTTCACCTCAAAAGCCCAACTAAAACCATCAAGAGACTCAAGGATCTCAAGGATTTCGGGATCTATATTATCAAAACTCTTTTCAACATAATAATTAACTCAAAACTCAATTAAAATCAATCCAAAACAGAGCTCATCAATATCACTCCGAAAATCAAGATTTAAATCATAATTTTGCAAGATTTTGATCTTAAATCAAAACTATAGTAAAAACTCATCCAAAAACAACAATTAGAAGTCAAAAATCTTGGGAATTTCAATAAAGAACCTAGATTGAAGGTTGAGAACAGGATTTACCTCCAATCCTTGCCTTTCTTAAGGTTTGACAAGTTTTTGCTTCAAAAAACTTGAAGAACTTGAAGATAATTCTTGGAAATGATTTAGAAATCAAAGAGAGAGTGTTTGGAGAAAAAGAATTCTTGAGAAAGAGTTGAGAAAATGGTTTTGCTGAAAATGGAAGTTAGTTACGTGAAATGAAATCTCAATTTCCTATTTTACCAATTTAATTAAATAAAATCTTTTTTATTTTAATCATCCAAAAATCATTTTAAAACACATGTCAAATTAAGGAAGGTGTAATTGCACCATAGCTCCCTAAAAATTCTAAGATTTTGACTCCTTTTTGAAATTTGTAATTTTCCATAGTTTTGAACTTTACATTTTGGTCACCACCCAAAATGTATCACTTCCAAATCTTATTTTGTAAAATTAATTTGACCAATCCCTTGAACATGATTTTAGAGGATTTTAGAAATTTTTGTCATATTTTTAGCCTTTCCCGATCCTTGATTTCTCTAAACCACCTAATACGATTCGAACCATTCTCGACCGATCCGATCCGAAGTCCAAAACATCTAGGCCCAAAACCAGAGCGTTACAACTCTCCCCCACTTAGAAAATTTCATCCTCGAAATTTTACTTGAAGGAAAAAGGTGCGGAAACTGCTTTAACATGACCGCCTTGCTTTCCCAAGTGGCCTCCTCAAATCCTCGGTGTCACCACAACACCTTCACAAGCTCTATCGTATTCCCACGAAGAACTCTGCTGCTCACATCTAGGATCCTCACCGGTTCCTCGTCATAAGACAGATCCGGATTCAACTCTATCTCCTCAACAGGCATCACATGTGAAGGATCCGACTTGTACCTCCGCAACATCGAGACATGAAACACATCATGAATCTTTTCCAACTCTAGAGGCAACCTCAACCGATAAGCCACAGGACCAACACGCTCCACAATCTCATATGGTCCAATAAACCTCGGGCTAAGCTTACCCTTACGCCCAAATCTCATCATCTTCTTCCAAGGTGATACCTTCAAGAATACATGTTCGCCAACCACGAACTCAATCTCATTATGCTTCAGATCCACGTAAGACTTTTTTTGATCGGATGTTGCCTTCAAACGCTCATAGATGAGCTTCACCTTCTCGGCGGTTCCCCTTAACATGGTCGGCATCAAAATTAACTTCTGCCCGGTTTCTGCCCAACAAATAGGGGTTCTACACTTTCTTCCATACAAAGCCTCGTATAGAGCAATCTGGATACTTGCCTTGTAACTATTGTTGTAAGCAAACTCAACCAAAGGAAAGTGCTTCTCCCAAGAACCCTAAAAATAAATAACGCAACATCTCAACATGTTCTCAAGCACCTGGATAACACGTTCTGACTGCTTATCAGTCTTAGGATGATAAGAAGTACTGAAATTCAACTGTGTACCCAAGGCTTGATGAAAACATTCTCAAAACCTCGATGTGAACCTCGGATCTCTATCCGACACTATAGACTTTGGCACACTGTGAACCACACAATCTCAGCAATATACAGCTCTGCCAACTTATCCAAGGTGTACGTAGTATGCACAGGCAAGAAATGTGCACACTTCGTAAGGCGATCTACAATCACCCACACATAATTCTTCTTCGATGGTGACAAAGGTAACCCATACACAAAATCCATGGTAATCCTTTCCCACTTCCATTCTAGAATTCTCAAAGGCTGCAACAACCCAGAAGGAACTTGATGTTCAGCCTTCACTCGTTGACACACCATGCACTTGCTAACGAACTCGGAAACATCCTTTTTCAACCCCACCCAATAGTACGCATCCTTCAAATCACGATTCATCTTGGTACTACCAGGGTGCATAGCGAAAGGACTACAATGAGCTTTGCTTAGAATAGTGCGCCTCAACTCAACATCACTCGACACCACTATTTGACTCCCAAAACACAGAACACCATCATCATTAAAACTGAAATCCGAAGGCTTACCATCCGTAATATCCTGAACATGAGGAACAAGGGAATCATCAAGCAATTGCTTATCCTTGATCAACTAGATCAGAGATGGTTTCACTTGCAATTCAGCAACAAGACCACCATCACGCGATTTACTCAAGCGAGCAAACATCGCCCTCAACTCCACAGCCATTTTTTGGCTCAAAGCATCGGCCACAACATTGACCTTTCCAGGATGGTACTCAATCGACAGATCATAATCCTTAAGCAACTCCACCCAACGACATTGCCTAAGATTCAACTCCTTCTGAGACATAAGATACTTTAAACTCTTATGATCTGTGAACACCACACACTTCTCGCCGTACAGATAATGCCTCCAGATCTTCAAGGCAAACATAACAGCCACAAGCTCAAGATCGTGACTAGGGTAGTTACGCTAATGCACCTTCAACTGCCTAGATGCATATGCCACTACCTTACCCTCCTGCATCAACACACAGCCTAAACCGACAATGGACGCATCACTAAAGACTACAAACTCCTTACCAGACTCAGGTTGAATCAGGACAGGAGCTTGCGTCAAAGCTTCCTTCAGCTTCTCAAAAGCTTGCTGCCTCGCATCTGTCCACTCAAAGCAAACATTCTTCTGCAACAACTTGGTCAAAGGTGCAGCAATCTTCGAGAAACTCTCAACAAACCTACAGTAATATCCAGCCAAACCAAGAAAACTTCGCACTTCTGTCACCAACTTAGGAACCTTCCAACTCATCACTGCCTCAACCTTAAGTGGATCAACACGAATACCCTCGGCTGATACAACATATCCAAGGAAGACCACCTCTCTAAGCCAAAACTCACACTTGCTTAGCTTAGCATACAACTGGTTCTCCAACAACACTTTGAAAACTATCCTTAAGTGTCTATCATGATCCTCCTCGGTACAAGAGTACACAAGGATATCATCGATGAACACTACCACAAACTATTCTAAGAACTCATGGAATACACGATTCATCATGTCCATGAAAGCAGCAGGCGCGTTGGTTAAACCAAACGGCATTAGTAAGAACTCACAATGCATGTACCTTGTCTGAAAAGTTGTCTTAGGTACGTCTACATCTTTTACCTTTAACTGGTAATACTCTGACCTCAAGTCAATCTTAGAAAACACCAAAGCTCCTCGAAACTGATCAAAGAGATCATCGATTCTTGGAAAGGAGTACTTGTTCTTGATCGTCAACTTGTTCAGTTGCCGATAGTCTATACACATCCACATTGTCCCATCTTTCTTCTTTACAAACAGCACTGGCGCACCCCAAGGTGACATACTCGGTCGGATAAACCCTCGATCAAGCAACTTCTGAAGTTGCGTCTTCAGCTCCTTCAGCTCTTTTAGTGTCATTCGATAAGGAGCAATGGACATCAGAGTCATATTCTCATACAACTCGATACCAAACTCTACTTCTCTGTTTGGCGGCAACCCAGGCAATTCTTCCGGAAAGACACTCGGAAAATCGCAAACGATTCTGATGTTCTGCACATGTACATCCTTCGTACCAGGATTCATCACATAAGCAAAATAATCATCACAACCTATCCTTAGCATACGGCTTGCTTCCATAGCCAAAACCACATTAGACAAGAATTTCATATTCTCGCCTACTATCACCACTTCATAATTATCAGCAAGCTTTAAGGTGACTCATTTAACATCAAAGTCAACCACTGCTCTATGCTCAGACAACCAATCCATACCAAGGATCAAATCAAATCCATAAAAGGGTAACTCCATCAAATCCACAAGAAAAACATGACCTTGAACAGATAAAGGACACCTCTGATACAACTTCCTAGTGACTACAGTCTCGCCAAAAGAACTAGTCACTTGTATTCCTACTTCAAGCAACTCAACATGTATATCAAGCAAATGCGCATGCTTACTCAAGATATAAGAATGTGTGGATCCAGAATCAATCAAAGCCAACAATGATAAACACTATAGAACAAAGGTACCTGTGATAACATCAGCGTCGTTGCGCTCCTCGCGTCGAGCATAGACCCTTGCAAGACCGCCTCATTCGGGTCGAACTGCTACGACATGAGTGAAACCATGCTAACCCTCATCTCTCCTCTGAAAATTCCCTCGGCCATGCCCACAGCCTCTCTAAGGTGCAGCTACAACAGGTGCACGTCCCTGGCCTCCACCGGCCAACAAAGGACACTCACGCCTCATATGACTTGCTGAGCCACAGTTCCAGCAAGAATTCCATGTTACCACAATAGGAACCTATGCCTCTCTAGATGCACGTGGACAATCTCGCCTCAGATGGTCCCTTGATCCAAAAGTCCAGCACGTGTGCTGCTTAGACCTCACTCGGCCTCCCTAAGCCTGACCACCCCGTCCCGGAGCACCTCGCCTCGCATTAAGCTGATGTCTCTTATCACGACCCCTTTTGCTATGTCCACCTCCAGAACTATACTCAACTGCTCTCTTTCCAGAGCTAGGACCACTTCCACGAGATGCCAGATCCAAATTTTACTCGATGTCCTTAGCTCGACATACAAGAACATCAAAATTCGTGTAGTCTGTAGCCAACATATAGGTCTTGACTTCCTGCACCAGTTCATATCGGAAGTGATCACATTGATGTCTCTCACTTGGCATCAATTCAGAGGTGTATTGGCTCAGACGTACGAACTGGACCTCGTACTCAGCCACAGAAAGACTTCCCTGAACAAGCGACATAAACTTGCGCTTCTTCTCATCCAATTATCTCACACCAAGATACTTCCTCTTAAAGACACCTCGAAAGAACTCCCAATCTACCTCATTGGGTTCCATACCAGCGGTGATAGTCGTCCACCAACTATAAGCATCACCCTGAAGCAAAAAAACTGCACATCTCAGCTTGTGCACATCATTACATCCCATCTAATCCATAATACAGATCGTGCTAGCTAACCAGGCTTCCGACACCTCAAGAGACATTCCATGGAACTCAACGACTCCCAAACTCCTCAGCCTTTCCAAAGGCAAACCCGTCTACCCAGCTGCATGGGCTTGAACATGCGCTCCGGTCATTACAGCCTAAAACGCTTCGGTGATCGCCTCAACTAGCGGCACTAGATCACCCAATCCTGGACCCACTTGTCCTTGTTGCTACGGCTCTCCACCCCCAGGTGATGGTGGAGGTAAAGTCTCATCAGTTGGGTTCTCAACCTCATGATTGCCCTGCTCAGCCGCAGGCACAATCGTATTCGACCTAAGCTCTCTCATCAGACCCATTGTGCTATTTTTAACAAGGCATAACAACAAAAACAAATCAAACCATGATTTAGGCTAGCCTCCAGCAAGGATCCATGTTTACAAAAAAAATATTTAACTAGTGTAATAAGGCAATGGGCACCCCAATTTCCCTCGAACATAACATAGCTTACAACAGCATAACATATTCTGCATGCTTCACATCATCCACATCATCAACATGCAATCATATTTAACTTTCATAGGATTTACAACAACCAAGCATGGCATAAGCTCCAACATTCAATCCAAAAATATGCCTTCTCAAATAATATGTCATTCAACATTGCATCAAACATCAAAACTTATCAATTTCACTTACCATCATCCCCAATTCTTTCGAAACCTGGCTCTAATACCAACAAAAGTAACCCCTTCAACCCGGCCTAGACACCCGACCCGAACTAAGAAGATTACACGGGGAAAATCGAAGTCAACTCGTTAAAGTAAACCTCGATTAACGACCCCTTTTATTTTATATTTTCTAGATGCACATTATTAACCTATTTGTTTAGCAAAGCGATTAGGCAAAAATGGCACAGCGATCGGAGTTTGATTAGGGGTTCAATTGCATATAATACAACTTTAGGGACTAAACTGTAATTTCCATTAATTACAGAGTCATTTCGGATTTTAAAGTTACCAAACCATAATTAGTCATATTACATGCCAGCATGTCAAAGTTCACCTCAAACGGATCATCCAAACTCATCCAAGTGAACATACAACATTCAGGGGTCAAAAAGCAACATTTCCAAACTTAAAAAGATTCTTTTAACTGAATTTCAACGACCCGTATCGATGCGCCTTAGCTTGTATCGAAACTAAAAATGGCAGTAGCAAAAGTTGGCAAAAGGGTATCGATACGCTTGAGCCTGTACCGATACGGCCATCAAACTTTTGCCTAAGCATATCGATACGCGGGCAATTCGTATCAGTACACCTAAGCCACCAAGCCTGAATTTAACCTTAGTGTATCGATACTCTTCCCCGAGTATCAATACGTGTAACCCCCTCATCCCGGTATGGTCGGTTGACCGGTCCGAGTAGGCTACATGGGGAAAACCGATGTGAAACCCGTTAAGGTCCCACCTCGGTTAGCAACCCAAGAAAATTTCTTTAATTAAATCTTGTCTAAAGGCATATTATTTCCTAAGTGATCACGACAGCGGAAAACATCAAGAAAGAAACACAACCGAACCCAAAACAACATGTTAAACAACCCAGTTTAAAGCCACAGAGCAGGCCGTATCGATACACCAGTCAAGGGTATCGATACGCCTTGACCAAGTCAACTGCCATCAGTCAACATAGGAAGACCGTATCGATACAGCCCTTGAGCGTATCGATACGCCCTTCTCGATCAACATCTCGCGGTCAACGAGACAAAACTGTACCGATACGCCTAGAGCCCGTACCGATACGCCAAAGTCTCACCAAAATCTCAAATTTTCAGTGAGCTTTGGGCGTATCGATACACCCCCGAGTATCGGTACCCCTAGCCAATTATGTGTCTCGAAGTGTAGGACCGTAGCGATACGGCCCTTAGGCGTATCGATACGCCCTGCAATGCAAGACACTAAACTGCAGCAAAACACCACGAAACTCAACTCTAAATGTATTTTAAGACTTTCCTAGCCACATACAAGCATCCATACAACATCCCACAACCTAGAACTAGCATGGAGAACAATTTAGATGATCAACGAGACATATACATCATGGCATTCACATAATGATAGATATTGCATAAAAGGCATGCTTAAAAGCTCAAAGCCAAAAGGCACATGTCTTCATATATAAGGTTTGCATACTCAACCAAAAGCAACATAAACATCCATGGCATGACCTCTCATCACTAGCATTCAACAAGACATAACATGGTTTACAAAGCTGAAGCATAACATAAACATCATCAACATATATGAGTCATACAACGCTCATACAAACACATAGTAGCCCCATTGCTAAACTACTACTTTATTTACTAAACCATACTTTAGCAACTACAAAGCTTGGAATGTCCCTTCGCCTTGCTCCTTGCTAACACCACGCTACTGATCTGCATTGTCGAAAATGAGAGCGTAAGCTAGAAGCATAGTAAGGATGCTCTAAAACCAAAAACAACGACAATGCAGGGTTCAAGCATATAATCCTTAACATCACACACAATCATACATAAGCATCAACATAGCAACTAGCTAGCAACACAAGAGTCAATAATATGGCATCTTACTTCATATTAAGCTCAACAATATAAAGCAAATATCTCAACATCATAACCACAAGAGCAAGTACATTGGCCACTATTAGTTTACTCGGATATGCGGATTTACTCTCAACAACAACATTACCTCGGTGGGATTACACTCATCACCGGACCTTGCATGAATGGGATTCCACTCATTATCACAAGCCCTACGGATGGGATTCCACTCATCATCGCGTATAATATAAACAATTTCTGGTGGAATATTACATCATTGTACTCCTCCTTGATGACTTAACGCCACCAATGCCACGCGCGAATTTGACTCAAACGTGTGCACACTAATCCTAATGATCGATCATTTATACCCAGTAAGTTAACTAGTGCCAATTACTTTTAAACCACATCATATCAACCATCATTTATAGCACACATCCATCATCACACACATCAATGTATATTCACACATAATCAATTCATGCCTCACAAGATCAATATAAGCATAAACATCTAAAGCTTATTAACACACAAGAAGTTAAACTACCAATTTAACTCCTACCTTGGAATGGCCTACCAAGCTCATTCCAATACCTCCACCACACACACACTTGAACCAATTTAAAACAATTGAAAGTTTCACTCACCACCTTTCCTTAGCAAACCAAGCAAAGCTAGTCAAGCCTCCACGATTTCCGGAATCGATCCCGATCCTTCCCCGATGTTTCCTCTTGCTTCTAACCAATCAAAAGACAAGTATTACTCACCAAATCAATGCTAAACTCAGCCACAAACCCAACTCACAATCACAAGCCAAAACTTCACAATTTCAACCCAAACTAACCACAAAACTCACATTTTCGTGCTCCTCAAATACCCAGCTGAAATCCACAATTTCTAACACCCAAATGACATCTAAAGGCTTCCAAAACACCTTCCTAACAACCCTATACCATCAGCCCTTCAACCCAACACAAAAACACACCAAAAATTTAAGTTTTGACACTTTGAAAAATACCCCCAAGACCCACTTCAGGATTTTTCCCAAAATCCTTCCATTTTAAGATATTAGGTGTATTTAAGTGAGATTAACTCAAAACCTAACTCAACAAACCAAAAACAAGTGGAAAACCAAAATGGGAGAAGATGACTTCTTTTGTTTTTCTTTTTGATTCAAAAAGTTGTCTTCCTTTGTTTTAACTTAATTACAAAATTGTCATCCCTTAAATTTTAGTCTCATTTAAATCAAAACCGATGTCTAATTTAATTAAGCCGATTTTGACGACTTGAACCCAACACACACACCAAACTCCTAACCCCAAAACACGGGTGTTACAACTCTCCCCCACTTAAGGAATTTCGTCCCCAAAATTATCTGACTGAAAGAGATAAGGAAACTGCCTTTCCATATCCTCCTTCCTCTCCCAAGTGGCCTCGTCCACCCCTCGACGCTGCCACCGCACTTTTACTAACTCAATTGATCTACCCCGTAACACCTTGCTGTCAGAAACTAAGATCTCAACTGGTTCTTCATCATAAGTCAAATCTGGATTCAATCCAATCTCTTCTACAAGCATAACATGTGATGGATCTGACCTATACTTACGGAGCATCGAAACATGAAACACATCGTGTATCTTCTCTAGCTCGGATGGAAAACGCAACAGATAAGCAACTGGGTCAACCCTCTTCACAATCTCATACGGTCTTATGTACCTCGGACTCAACTTCCCTTTTCTGCCAAATCTCATTACTTTCTTCCATGGAGACACTTTTAGAAACACCTTCTCACCCACTGAAAACTCAACTTCCTTCCTCTTCAAGTCGGCATAGGACTTCTGCCTATCCGAAGTTGCCCTCAAGCGATTGCAAATCAATTTCACTTTATCGGTTGTCCCCTTAAGCAAATCTAGCATAGGTAACAACTCATGTCCCACTTCGGCCCAACAAACTGGAGTTCTACACTTCCTACCATACAAGGCTTCATACGGAGCCATCTGAATGCTCGACTGAAAGTTGTTATTGTAAGCAAACTCAACTAGAGGCAAGTGCTTCTCCCACGTACCCTGAAAATCAATGATGCAACAACGCAACATATCCTCTAGAATCTGTATAACCCTCTCTGACTGACCATCGGTCTGAGGATGATATGACGTGCTGAAATTCAAACGGGTACCCAAAGCTGTATGCAGACACTCCCAAAATCGAGCTGTAAACCTCAGATCTCTATCGGACACAATATACTTCGACACACCATGTAGTCTAACAATCTCACCAATGTACAGATCGGCCAATCTATCTAAGGTATAAGTCGTATTGATTGCCAAGAAGTGAGCACACTTCGTGAAACGGTCTACTATAACCCAAAATGAGTTCTTCTTCGTATGAGTCAAAGGCAAGCCCGAAACAAAATCCATGGTGATATTCTCCAATTTCCATTCCGGAATTCTCAACGGTTGCAACAAATCTGAGGGAACCTGATGCTCCGCCTTCACTCTCTGACATACCATACACTTACTCACGAAGTCGGCTACATCTCTCTTCAAACCAACCCAAAAGTACTCATTCTTCAAATATCGGTACATTTTCGTACTTCTAGGATGCATAGCAAACGGACTAATGTGTGCTTCAGTCAAGATCGTATGTCTCAAGTCACTGTCTTCTGGCACAACTATCCTATTTCTGAAACACAAGACCCCATCGGTACTGAAACTGTAGTCTGAAGGTCTACCCTCAGCTATGTCTTGCACATGAGATGCCAAAGATCTATCTAAGAGCTACTTCTCCCTAATCAACTGACCTAGAGTAGGTCTAACCTGAAGCTCGACCACCAAGCCACCATCTTCGGACAAGCTCAATCTAGCAAACATGGCTCTCAAATCTACAGCTACCTTTCTACTCAAAGCATCGGCCACTACATTGGCCTTACCTGGATGGTACTCAATCGTAAGATCATAGTCCTTTAGCAACTCTAACCACCTACGCTATCTGAGATTCAAATCTCGCTGAGTCATGATATACTTCAAACTCTTGTGATCCGTGTACACTGTGCACTTCTCACCGTACAAATGATGCCTCCAAATCTTCAGAGCAAACACAACTGTAGCTAACTCTATGTCGTGGGTCGGATAGTTACGCTCGTGAGTCTTCAATTGTCTAGAGGCATAAGCCACTACTCTCTTGTCTTGCATGAGAACACAACCTAGGCCTACATAGGAAGCATCACTGTAAACTACATACTCTTTCCCTAACTCTGGCTGAATCAAGATCGGTGCTTGGGTCAAAGCTTCTTTCAACTTCTCAAAGGCTCTCTGTCTTGCATCTGACCACTCAAACTGAACAATCTTCTGAAGTAACTGTGTCAATGGAGTGGCTAACTTCGAGAAATCTTCTACGAATCTTCTATAATATCCAGCTAAGCCTAGAAAGCTACGAACCTCTGTCACTGACTTCGGTTGCTTCCACTCAAGAATGGCCTTTATCTTCTTCGGATCAACTCTAATCTCATCGGCTGACACAACGTGCCCTAGGAAGACTACCTCTCGGATCCAAAACTCACACTTGCTCAACTTCGCATCCAAATGATTATCTAACAAAGTTTGCAAAACTAACCTCAAGTGTCGGTCGTGGTCTTCCTCTGTACGCGAATACACCAAAATGTCATCTATGAAGACAACTACAAACTGATCTAGGTACTGGTGGAAGATCCTATTCATCATATCCATGAAAGCAGCCGGTGCGTTAGTCAACCCAAAAGGCATGAATAAAACCTCATAGTGACCATATCTGGTCCTAAAGGCCGTCTTCGGTACACCAACCTCTCTTACCTTTAGCTGGTAGTAACCGAATCTCAAGTCGATCTTCGAAAAGACTGATGCCCCTCTCAACTGGAAAAACAAATCATCAATTCTCGGCAATGGATACTTGTTCTTCACTGTTAACTGATTCAACTGTCTATAATCTATACACATTCTCATGCTTCCATCTTTCTTCTTTACAAACAAAACTGGAGCGCCCCAAGGCGAAGAACTCGATCGGATAAAGCCTCTATCTATCAACTCTTGCAACTGAGTCTTCAACTCTTTCAGTTCTTTCGGTGCCATACGATACGGAGCAATCGAAACATGAGCTGAATCTGAATAAGTCTCTATAGCAAACTCTACCTCTCTATCAGGTGGTAAACCATGCAACTCTTCCGGAAACACACTAGGAAAGTCACACATTGTCTGGATGTCTTGAGGTCTAACCTCACTCATGTTTGGATTCATCAAATAGGCCAAATACGCCTCGCAACCCATCTCAACTAACCTCTTAGCCTCTAGAACTGAAACTACATTTGATAAGAACTTCACGTTCTCACCTATCACCACTATCTCATAATCATCTGCGAGTCTCAAAGAAATCCTCTTAGTCTCAAAGTCTATCCTAGCTCTATGCTCAGTGAGCCAATCCATGCCCAGAATCACATCAAAACCATAAAATGGTAGCTCCATCATATCCACTGGAAACACATGTCCATGAACCATAAGCGGACATCTTCTGTACATCCTCCTAACTATTATTGTATCCCCGAAGGAACTAGTAACACTAACTCCTACCTATAATATCTCACAAGGCAATTTCAACAACTTTGCATGCTCACTCAGAATATAAGAATGTGTAGACCCGGAGTCAATCAAAGAAAGCAAACCCAAAGACTGTATCGAGAAGTTACCTGCAATCACATATGTGTCATGCTGATCCCTACGCTGAGCGTAAACTCTGGCCTGGCCTCCGCCCTCTGGCTGGACTGTAACTACATGCGCTATGTTCCTCTGGCCATCATTTCTCGGCTGAAAGTTACCTCTACCGCGCCTGCGACCTCTCTGAAAGTCATTGGCTCTAGCAGGAGCCTGAACTGGTGTCTGCCCCACCTGATGTGGACAGTCACGCCTAATATGATCCCTAGCTCCATAGCCCCAACACGAGTGAAAATTTCCCCAACACTCACCGGTGTGATTCCTCCCGCAACTAGCACACGTGGGCAACCGCCCACCAGCCCTCTGGCTCTGATAGCCCCTACCGTGGTTACCTCCACCACGTCTATGGTCATAGTGATGTCTGTTGTCCTGATGCCTCTTGGCATCGTCTCTATCAAAGTTACTAGATCTCTTCCCAAAACTAGAATCACTAGATCGTTTGGTCAAGCCCAAACTGTGCTTCAAGTCCTTGGCCCTAGCGACCAAGACATCAAAATCTGTGTAGTCAGAAGCTAAAGTGTACCTTTTGATCTCTTCATTCAACCCATAGTGGAAACGGTTACAACGTTCCACCTCGGTAGGAACAAGCTCAGATGCATACTGACTCAGCCTGACAAATCTGATCTCATAGTCTGTCAAAGTCATACTCCCCTGAAACAAAGCCATAAATTCCTTTTTCTTCTCATCGAGATATCGAGGACCCAGATATTTCTTACGGAAAGCTGACTCGAAAAACTCCCAAGTGATCTCAGCCTCTTACATACCCGTAGTGATGGTGACCCACCAAGTGTAGGCATCACCCTGAAGCAAAGATACAACACACCATAGCTTGTGTTCCCCGGTACATCACATCTGTGCTAGAATACGGACGGTCTTCTCTAACCACATCTCAGACCTCTCCGGTGTCGACCCTCTGAACTCTTCACCTCCCAAACTATGGAGTCTCTTCAATGGCAAACCAATACCCTCTCCCTGGGGTTGTGCCACTGCCTGACCCCTAGCCACTGCAGCCTGAAAAGCCCTGACTATCGCCTGAACCAAGGGGAGCTAAATCTATTTCGGTCGGTCCTTGGCCAACTTGAGGTTCTACACCCTCGGCTCCCGCCTCGCCTCCCTGTTGATGAGGAGGAGGTGGGGGAGGTTGAGAAGCCTGCGCCCCACCAATTTGCTCAACTCCCGGAGCTTGTGCATGTGGTTCCAGTTGAACCATCCTAGGCCTCCCTCGTGGTCTCATGTTACAGCTAGCAAGATAATAACTACAACAAACAAACATATAAGGATTAAGTTAGCAAAGGCAAGGGTCCAACTGTGCTCAAGTATTTTCCTTTACAAAACTTTTTCAAATTAAGTAATAGTAGCAATGGGAACTCGACACTACACCAAACGCAACAATCATGCTTCCAAACACCATATGAACGATCAAACAACAAGAATACATGGCATAGAACCACCGAGACATAACAATTACTTAACACATCAAACTTGTACCCGTAGTGATGGTGATCCACCAAGTGTAGGCATCACCCTGAAGCAAAGATACAACACACCCTAGCTTGCGTTCCCCGGTACATCCTATTTGTGCCAGAATACGGACGGTCTTCTCTAACCACATCTCAGGCCTCTCCAGTGTCGACCCTCTGAAATCTTCACCTCCCAAACTGTGGAGTCTCTCCAATGGCAAACCAGTACCCTCTCCCTGGGGTTGTGCCACTGTCTGACCCCCAGCCACTGCAGCCTAAAAAGCCCCGGCTATCGCCTGAAACAGGGGAGCTAAATCTATTACGGCCAGTCCTTGGCCAACTTGAGGTTCTACGCCCTCGGCTCCCGCCTCGCCTCCCTCTTGATGAGGAGGATGTGGGGGAGGTTGAGAAGCCTGCACCCCACCAATTTGCTCAACTCCCGGAGCTTGTGCCCGTGGTTCTGGTTGAACCATCATAGGCCTTACTCGTGGTCTCATGTTACAGCTAGCAAGATAATAACTACAACAAACAAACATATAAGGATTAAGTTAGCAAAGGAAAGGGTCCAACTGTGCTCAAGTATTTTCTTTTACAAAACTTTTTCAAATTAAGTAATAGTAGCAATGGGAACTCGACACTACACCAAACGCAACAATCATGCTTCCAAACACCATATGAACGATCAAACAACAAGAATATATGGCATAGCATCCACCTAGACATAACAATTACTTAACACATCAAACTTACCTCACATACCTGCCCGAGGTCTCGGTAACCTCAGGCTCTGATACCAACAAATGTAACCCCCTCGTCCCGGTCTGGTCAGCTGACTGGTCCGAGTAGGCTACACGGGGAAAACCGATATGAAACCCGTTAAGGATGCTCAACTCCCGGAGCTTGTGCCTGTGGTTCCGGTTGAACCATCCTAGGCCTCCCTCGTAGTCTCATGTTACAGCTAGCAAGATAATAACTACAACAAACAAACATATAAGGATTAAGTTAGCAAAGGCAAGGGTCCAACTGTGCTCAAGTATTTTCCTTTACAAAACTTTTTCAAATTAAGTAATAGTAGCAATGGGAACTCGACACTACACCAAACGCAACAATCATGCTTCCAAACACCATATGAACGATCAAACAACAAGAATACATGGCATAGCATCCACCGAGACATAACAATTACTTAACACATCAAACTTACCTCACTTACCTCCTTGAGGTCTCGATAACCTCAGGCTCTGATACCAACAAATGTAACCCCCTCGTCCCGGTCTGGTCGGCTGACTGGTCCGAGTAGGCTACACGGGGAAAACCGATGTGAAACCCGTTAAGGTCCAACCTCGGTTAGCAACCTTAGAAAATTTCTTTAATTAAATCTTGTCTAAAGGCATATTATTTCCTAAGTGATCACGACAACGGAAAACATCAAGAAAGAAACACAACCGAACCCAAAACAACATGTTAAACAACCCAGTTTAAAGCCACATAGTAGGCCGTATCGATACACCAGTCAAGGGTATCGATACGCCTTGACCAAGTCAACTGCCATCAGTCAATGCAGGAAGACCGTATCGATACAGCCCTTGAGCGTATCGATACGCCCTTCTCGGTTAACATCTCGCGGTCAACGAGACAAAACCGTACCGATACGCCTAAAGCTCGTACCGATACGCCAAAGTCTCACCAAAATCTCAAATTTTCAGTGAGCTTTAGGCGTAGGGGTGATAACGAGCCGAGCAGAGCCCGAGCCTGGCCAGGCTCGGCTCGGAAACAGTGTAATTAGGCTCGGCTCGGGCTCGAGGCTCACCGAGCTCGGAATTTTAGGCTCGAGCTCGGCTCGAAAACAATTCTATTGGGCTCGGCTCGAAGCTCGTCAGGCTCGGCTCGGGCTCGTCAGGCTCGGCTCGACTCGAAATGAAAAAATTTGCTATAGTTTTTTTATATAAAATATTCGTTAAAAATCCCTTTCATAACCAACACTAAAACGAAATTCAATGACCGGAAAGGGGAAAAAAGTGCCAAAATTAGATTAATCTAAATAATCAATAAATATTCTTATAATACAAACACATAATTAAAGAAAATACAAAATCAAACAACAATCAACTAATGAAAGAAAATACAAACACATAATTTATTTTAGTGCATATGTAGATTCTGAGCCTGTTCACGAGCTTTTCGAGCCGAGCTTGGGTAGGCTCGGCTCGGCTTGTTAAGGTTTCGAGCCGAGCTTTGACCGAGCCGAGCCCGAGTAGCTCGCGAGCCGGTCAGGCTCATTATCACCCCTATTTGGGCATATCGATACACCCCCGAGTATCGGTACCCCTAGCCAATTCTATGTCCCAAAGTGTAGGACCGTATCGATACGGCCCTTAGGCGTATCGATACGCCCTGCACTGCAAGACACTAAACTGCAGCAAAACACCACGAAACTCAACTCTAAATACATTTTAAGACTTCCCTAGCCACATACAAGCATCCATACAGCATCCCACAACCTAGAACTAGCATGGAGAACAATTTAGATGATCAACGAGACATATACATCATGGCATTCACATAGTGATAGATATTGCATAAAAGGCATTCTTAAAAGCTCAAAGCCAAAAGGCACATGTCTTCACATATAAGGTTTGCATACTCAACCAAAAGCAACATAAACATCCATGGCATGACCTCTCATCACTAGCATTCAACAAGACATAACATGGTTTACAAAGCCGAAGCATAACATAAACATCATCAACATATATGAGTCATACAACGCTCATACAAAACATAGTATCCCCATTGCTAAACTACTACTTTATTTACTAAACCATACTTTAGCAACTACAAAGCTTGGAATGTCCCTTCGCCTTGCTCCTTGCTAACACCACTCTACTGATCTGCACTGTCAAAAATGTGAGCGTAAGCTAGAAGCTTAGTGAGGATGCTCTAAAACCAAAAACAACGACAATGCAGAGTTCAAGCATATAATACTTAACATCACACACAATCATACATAAGCATCAACATAGAAACTAGCTAGCAACACAAGAGTCAATAATATGGCATCTTACTTCATATTAAGCTCAACAATATAAAGCAAATATCTCAACATCATAACCACAAGAGCAAGTACATTGGCCACTATTAGTTTACTCGGATATGCGGATTTACTCTTTACAACAACATTACCTCGGTGGGATTACACTCATCACCGGACATTGCATAGATGGGATTCCACTCATCATCACATGCCCTACGGATGGGATTCCACTCATCATCGCGTATAATATAAACAATTTCTGGTGGAATATTACATCATCGTACTCCTCCTTGATGACTTAACGTCACCAAGGCCACGCGCGAATTTGACTCAAACGTGTGCACACTAATCCTAATGATCGATCATTTATACCCGGTAAGTTAACTAGTGCCAATTACTTTTAAACCACATCATATCAACCATCATTTATAGCACGCATCCATCATCACACACATCAATGTATATTCACACATAATCAATTCATGCCTCACAAGATCAATATAAGCATAAACATCTAAAGCTTATTAACACACAAGAAGTTAAACTACCAATTTAACTCCTACCTTGGAATGGCCTACCAAGCTCATTCCAATACCTCCACCACACACACACTTGAACCAATTTAAAACAATTGAAAGTTTCACTCACCACCCTTCCTTAGCAAACCAAGCAAAGCTAGTCAAGCATCCACAATTTCCGGATTCGATCCCGATCCTTCCCCGATGTTTCCTCTTGCTTCTAACCAATCAAAAGACAAGTATTACTCACCAAATCAATGCTAAACTCAGCCACAAACCCAACTCACAATCACAAGCCAAAACTTCACAATTTCAACCCAAACTAACCACAAAACTCACATTTTCGTGCTCCCCAAATACCCAGCTGAAATCCACAATTTCCAACACTCAAATGACATCTAAAGGCTTCCAAAACACCTTCCTAACAACCGTATACCATCAGCCCTTCAACCCAACACAAAAACACACCAAAAATTTAAGTTTTGACACTTTGAAAAATGCCCCCAAGACCCACTTCGGGATTTTTCCCAAAATCCTTCCATTTTAAGATATTAGGTGTATTTAAGTGAGATTAACTCAAAACCTAATTCAACAAACCAAAAACAAGTGGAAAACCCATTAAAAATCCATACTTTCATCAAACTTGAAAAACACAAGTGGTGATGATTTTGAAATCTAAAACCATGGAAATGCTTGGGATGATGAGGAGAGTTCAAAAATGAAATTACCTTCGAAAGAGCTCTTGAATTGGTGGAGAAAATGGATGGAATAGTAGACTTGGGGTTTTGGGAGGGGTTTGGGGTTTTCCAACATGAAACGAAATGGGAGAAGATGACTTCTTTTGTTTTTCTTTTTGATTCAAAAAGTTGTATTCCTTTGTTTTAACTTAATTACAAAATTGTCATCCCTTTAATTTTAATCTAATTTAAATCAAAACCAAGGTCTAATTTAATTAAGCCGATTTTGACGACTTGAACCCAACACACACACCAAACTCCTAACCCCAACACACGGGTGTTACAATACGCATACCAGATTTTCACACTCAACAGCCATTTAAACACATTTATCAACATCTAATCATGCATGTATTGTACATACATATTATGAACAACTTACCAACACATTTGCATCATCAAATATTCATCATATAAGCACGAAGCATGGCAAATCAAGGTGAAGCTTAACCACACAAGCATGCTTTAGAAATATAAACCATAGCATAGCCAAAACATTATAAGTAAGACCATAAACAAAATAGAGACCCTTTACAAGTCCAAAAACACAAATCAAACATGCCCAAGGTGTTAAACATCACCAACAAAACCAAGAGTAGAAATCTCACCGGTTGCCTCTTATTACACTAAAGAAAAACCGCATACATTGCTTAGTCAAAGTACTTAGAATCCCATTACTTTCTTGTTGCCTCTAAAGCTCAATTCTCTGCATTGATAAAACAAATGAGCGTAAGTATAAAGCTTAGTGAGGACCACTAAAAACCAAACATTCATCAATGCATTTTGTAAAACCAAAACATCATCATTTGTCAACATACGCCTTCCTTTAAAACATGATCTTTAAAGCATCAATGCACTTTTAAAACCACATGCTCATAGCATCATTAAAATAACAGCAAAATCCTTTGCTCGTGCTTAAACCAAGTATTACATGCATTCTAGCATAATTCCCAAGCATCACAAGCTTAAAACATTAATCAACAACATTATATTGGCTCGCAAGTGATCAATCTCAAACCATATCAAAACCAACACAATTGACACAATTGGATATGTGGATTACAAGCGTTGTTCCACACGCTTCATACACACTACTAGACTACACAAGGTGGAGATAAATGGCCCAATCACAACCCCTCAACATCACTCGTCGGTAGTTGTATAATTCCACTAATGAGAGTACGGGACACAAACCACAAGACTCACACACGGGATTAAACCATCCACTGTTGTGATCTCAGCCTCAGTCGTTAGGGTACTTGGATGGAGTTTACGGTACAATCACAACCCCTCGACATCCAAGGAGACTTTATTCACGGTGCACCCAATCCTATATCCGGCTAACTATATCCGATTAAAGTAACCAAAAACCATTTCCATCACTTGCCAATATAATCATTCAACGTCATCATTTCACTGTTTACAAGCATAAATCACAATGCCATTTTCACAAGCATAAACATGCTTAGACTCAAATGCAAATATCTCATAAATCCAAGGACCACCTACCAAGTGCATCCTTAATAAAATGGCATTAAAAACCAGCATTCTCAATGCTCAACAACATGCTTTAAAATAGTAATTAAACCACATTTAATTCAAGTGCATTTCAATCAAAACATAGCACATTCCGAGAGACTTTCGATTTACTTACTCTTGAGCTTAGCTACGTGATTCAAACTTACAATAAGCTCCCAACACCACGCTCAAAGCGTTACAAAGCTGGAAAATCCATTTCCACTCACTGATACATGAAACCTCGCTCGTCGACGCGAAGATCACCCTTCTAAAGCCTCCAACAATGCTTTGCTTGGTTCCGGATCAAGATCCCCTGTTTTTAGATCATCAAAAAAGAGATCCAAATGCATTTAAACACTAGCAACTAAACACAAACTCGTTGCTCACCAAACTACACGAATTTACCCATACGAAACAACCGAAAACTCAATCGATTGCTTCCTAAACCAAGCCCAGCCAACATACATCACTTTCAAACATTACTAAACATCAAAACACATCTAAAAACAACCTAAACCCTTCCTTATACCTCCAGCAAGCATAACACCATCATTTCACCTCAAAAACCCAACTAAAACCATCAAGAAACTCAAGGATCTCAAGAATTTCGGGATCTATATTATCAAAACTGTTTTCAACATAATAATCAACTCAAAACTCAATTAAAATCAATCCAAAATAGAGTTCATCAATACCACGCCGAAAATCAAGATTTAAATCATAATTTTGCAAGATTTTGATCTTAAATAAAAACTATAATAAAAACTCAGCCAAAAACAACAATTAGAAGTCAAAGATCTTGGGAATTTCAATAAAGAACCTAGATTGAAGGTTGAGAATGGGATTTACCTCCAATCCTTGCCTTCCTTAAGGTTTGACAAGTTTTTGCTTCACAAAACTTGAAGAACTTGAAGAGAATTCTTGGAAATGATTTAGAAATCAAAGAGATGGTGTTTGGAGGAAGAGAATTCTGGAGAAAGAGTTGAAAAAATGGTTTTGCTGAAAATGGAAGTTAGAAAAGTGAAATGAAATCTCAATTTCGTATTTTACCAATTTAATTAAATAAAATCCTTTTTATTTTAATCATCCAAAAATCATTTTAAAATACATGTTAATTTAAGAAAGGTGTAATTGCATCATAGCTCCCTATAGATTCTAAGGTTTTGACTCCTTTTTTAAATTTGTAATTTTGCACAGTTTTGAACTTTACATTTTGGTCACCGCCCAAAATGTATCACTTCCAAATCTTCTTTTGTCCAAATCTTATTTTGTGAAATTAATTTAACCAATCCCTTAAACATGATTTTATAGGATTTTAGCAATTTTTGTCATATTTTTATCCTTTCACGATCCTTGATTTCCCTAAACCACCTAATACGATTAGAACCATTCCCGACCAGTCCGATCCGATGTCCAAAACATCTAGGCCCAAAACTAGGGCGTTACAGATGGGAAAAAAATTGGACACAACAAACCACTTTGTGAGACTTGAGCCTTAACAAGCGGATATCTTTTGTGCTTTATCTTTTTCTTCAAACTGTGATTGTCAAGAATGATTAGATTACTTCTAGAACTTGAGATGTTATGCATGTTGAGACCATATAGGATCAAATTACTTGAAATGATTAAGAAACCTAGGTATGAACCTTGAGCCAAAAAGCCTACCTTGGTAAATATGACCATTAGAGAACCAATTTTGAGCCTAAGCTTTTTGTTTGGAATTAAACACATTACAAGCCTAATTCTTTTTTGTTGATTTCCCCAATTTGCACTCGAAATCAGAGAAATATACACTTCTCTTACTTGAAAAAAAAAATCAAGCAAAAGAAAAATGAAAGGGAGAAAATCTTGAAAACAAAGAAAATCAAAAAATGAAAAAGAAATTTGTCTTGTTTATAAGGAAAAATTAAAAGAAAAGAAAAGATAAAAAAGTGTGAAAATTATTGAATCCTTGTTTCTCCGGGAATTAAATTGTGCAAAAGCTTGATACAAAAGAGAAAAATGAGTGTGAAGTTCTTTGATTCAAAAAGCTTAAAAGTCTTTCTCATCATACCTTGTCCTAAGCCCCATTACAGCCAATTCAAAGACCTTTTGATCTTGTGATTCATCCTAACTAAGTGGTGGAGATTTGATATATTTTCAAGCTTATGATAAGTATCTTTTCATGCTTTGACTTGAGTGTTGTTATCCCCTAAACACATTAAGCAATATTGAGTGAATCCTTTGCGAGGTGTTTGATTTTATTCCATCTTTGACTTCATGATAATTAACTGGGATATTATTTGCTTGTGCTAATTTGCAATCATGATTTATTACTTCTCTTATCCTTTTCTTCATTACCAAAAAGACCCTAGATCTTGAATTTCAATATGATTGAGGACAAGCATAATCTAAGTGTGGGGGTATATGATAAGTCATATATTTACATGCTTTTCATGTATTGAATCATATGTTTTAGCACATCAATCTATCTTAAAACCCTTAGTTCGGTTCCTATTTGGTTTTGTAGGTGTTTTTGGGCCTTAACAACTTTTATACGTAAAAGTCCAATTTTAGCACCATTTTGGCGTCATTGGGAAATCCTTCACGCAAAACCAGTAGCACTCGCGAAATAAGGCGTGGGCACAGTGCGAGTCTGACTTTCTAACTTGGAGGACAAGTAATCCTACTACAAGTGGACTTCTATTTTTACCATAATAGGGTTATTGTATTTAATGTAAAGTATTCCCCTTATTTTCACCTATAAATAGTGATCAAAGGATGAAGGGAGAGGAGGATCCAAGTTAGTCAAAACGCTCTCCTCTTCTTGTGTTGTCGTCGCTACTTCATAAGTAGCTAAACCCCTTTTTATGGTCAAGTGTAGTTACGAGGATATTATTTCAAGTTTTTAGTGAGATTTCTTGTTCCCAATTTATCTTCATCTTTATTCAAGTACTTTCACATCTTTTATGCTTAATCCTCATGTGTATGTTTGGTTAAATATATGCTACAACCAATTCAATGGTATTTGATACAAGTGGTAAGGAAATTCAGATTTGATTTCTAAACGTATGAATTCATGTTCTTAATAAGTTAACAGGTTCGTGCTTAGGAAGAATATGCGCTTTGGGTCTCTTAAGATCATTAATGATATTTGATATATTATAATTCGCTAGTGATATCTAGGAATTTAATCTTGATAATAAGAGTTAATCTTTTAATGGTAATTAATTGATTATCTAACTTAGAAGAGATTGGATTATTTGGTAGTATTCATCTAATCTAAAACCAAGCTATTTGAGATTGATGTTGATTTATCTTTTGTGAAATCTATGATCTAAGTTTTTGATTTAATATTCTGAGTTCTACCTTGACTAGAGTTCCAATTTATATTGAATTCCTCTTTACTTAAATTGTTTTCTTCAAATCAAACACAACCCCTTTTTTTACTTTAATTACTTGTGAACTTAATCTCTTAATCGCTCTCTGTGGGATCGACCCTACTTGCCGCTACTACAAATTCAAAGAACAAGTAGGCATTATTTTTTGACGGATTCAACACCCATCAAGGGGGAAACTTACCCAGTTAGTTGATCAAAAAGCAAGACACCATCTTTATCTTTAACCTCTCACTTTGAATAAGTAAGCACCTCCATTGTTGTTGATTCAAAGCTTGAGTTTTCTTCAATTTCTTGATTCCCTCGTATTACCATCGATTGGGTAAGTGAAAGCCCTTCATCAATTCCTTGAATTCAAGGCTAAAATGATGGGAAAATCCAAAAGGGATATTCATGAAGCCTAAAATATCATCTAAGTTTCCCAAGCTTATACCCATACCCATGGAAATCTAATAGCTATTTCAAGTTTGTGTATTGATTTTGATATTGTTGTGTCGATTTTAATGTATTCTCTTATTTCACCTAGCTCAAAGAATTGGAAAAGAAGAGTCCACCATCTCTATCAAAGGCTAGAAATAAGGGAATTGTCATCTGAGGGCCGTAAGAGCTTCAAAAAACAAGGTGAGTGTAGTCGGAGTCTCGGGAATAGGCTAGGTACTTTTCTTGATTTCGTCGATATTGATTTTTGCATAACTAACCTTGTGTCTAAGGATATCGCATTGAATCTCATAGGAAACTATAATGGTAAGAATTCATAAGTTATTGCATTGAATTATTGTGCATAGAAACATTGTTATTGTCATTGGTCTCATTAAAGCATTGGAATATAGAAGCATTAAGCATCGAACATTGATATTGTTATTGGCATTGAATATCGACATTGATATTGTTATCGTTATTGTCATTGAGTGTTGCTATTGATATTGTTATTGCTATCGTTATCGTTATTTTTATGGAACCTTGGATTCGAAAGGACATTGGATACAATTGGCATGCCATATAATTCATGAGCTCATTGGTACGGGTGGACTACGGTCCTTGGCTACGACCTTTATTGTGGCAAGGTAGAGGGATGCTTGTGGTATTGTTCAATTGGCCAGGTGGAGGGACTAGACCTTTTATTGATTTGGCGAGGCGTAGGAATTCGTGTATCCAGTATCTTGATTCGATCCAAGGGACATTATTATAATATGATGTTATTGTCATTGAACTTCATTCATAGTATTGTGATTGATAAAACATGATTTGGAATGCATCTCATTATAATGTATATTATCCTCAGAAACTCCTAGTATGGTGGCAAAGTAATTAAATCAATCACTTTTAGCCCTTTTGTTGTGTATATGTTGCTTATGATATGTATAAGTCTTAAAGTCCTAAAATGTTGTTTTGAAGTTGGCTAAAAGTGGTAAAACATGCATATTTGGCCTAAAAAGGTAAGAACCCAATAAATGGATTCATATGGCTGTGAAATTTGGCATGACAGTAGATTATGATGTTGTAGACTTGTATATAAAATTTCATAGGATTTGAACATTGTATGATAGATCAAAATGGATAAAAACCAGACCAAACATGTCATTATAGACCCTGTCGTACCAATACAGGTAATGGTGTATCAGTACGATTATGCATAATTGGACCAAGTTAACGTAGCTCAACAAGGCGTATCGATACAGCCTTGGGCATATCGGTACGAAAAATCAACAAAGGAATTTGGTTTGTTAAAAGGTTTCGGTACGGTTTCAAGGCGCACTGATACTTGTTCATATGTACTGATACAACTAAGGTTGTACCGATACTAGTTTTGGTCACTAGAATTTGACAATATGTAAAATGTGCATGTCTTACCAATATGGCCTCTCGAATATCAGTACCAATTCAGGTAATTCAGTTAAAAGCTTTTGTAATAATTCTAAAAAGTTGCATATTGGTCACCTATTAGTGATGGGCTTAATTGAAGGGGTAAATGGATTCTGATTAACACGAAAATTTTCATGTATATTAATTATAGGATGAGTTTCATTGTGGTAAAGTTAATTTCAAAAAATGACCTCAAATTTATTTAAATTACTGATTAGTCCCTAAAGCTTGTAAAAGTTTAAAATTGGTCCTAAACTCAAGATTGTCATATTATATCAAAACACGGTTCCACTTTATAGAATTAGTATTGTAGTGAGACATCAAAATAAACATTGTACGAATTTTAACTTACTAAATCATTGAACAAGGATTAAAATATTGTACCGATCATTGTATTGAACTACGATGACATACTCTGACCCGATCCTCGACCAGGCCGGGGAGGGGTGCATAGTTTCGATCAAGTAACCTATCCAGGACTGGAGTTGTTGGTCCGAATCGGGTGATGGGGTGTTTACTGTTAATTCCTTGAGCAAAAAAATTATCTAGTTTACTCCATGAAGACCTCAAATGGAAACGACACGTGTGGCTTGGGTTGACTACTCCAAAAGTTGAAATTTTCACTTGGCTTGTGATTCGCTAACGGGTCCCTATTAGAGTCGAGTTGATTAAAAGAGGTGTTTCTTCGATTCCTGATAATCTTTGCCCATTGTGTGGTCATGCTTCTGAAATGGTCTCCCATTTGTTATTCTCTTGCCCGGTCTCATGGAAAATTTGGATAAAATTCTTCTCATTGTGGGGTATTTCCACTATTTTACATGAAGAACCAGTCTCATTTTTATTTACCTAGCGAGAGGTACGTCATCCCGTTTCATCCATCTCCATTTGAAATTCAATCCCTTTTGTGGTACTTTGTAGGGGTGTTCAAAAATATCCGATCCGACCGATCCGATCCGATTATCCGTTGATCCGATCCGAAAATTCGGATATCCGATCCGATTTTTATTTTTGGATCGGATATCCGATCCGATTATAGATTTTCCGGATCGGATACGGATCGCAATATTACAAGTTTCGGATTATCCGAAAACCCGAAAATCCGAATATCTAATATTTTTTAAATATTAATCTTGTTATATTTAACAATTTGATGCTTGTTATGTCCGAAAATTTAAAAAATCGAATATTTCATAGATGTGAATCTTGTTATATTTAGCAATTTGTAGTTTGTTATATTCGAAATTTCGAAATTTTCATAAATACGACATTCAAATTCGAAAAAATAGTTGAATCAAATTATATGTTCGGATAATCGGATATCCGAATATCCGATCCGGTTATCCGGTATCCGAAAAACCGGATATCCGATTTTTTCCGGATCGGATACGGATCACTATATTGCCGATCCGAAAACCCGGATATCCGAAAAAATCGGATCGGATCCGATCCGATATCCGACAATGAACACCCCTAGTACTTTGGATTGTTTGGCTATTTAAAAATGATATTATTTTCAGAAACTGACATGTGGATGTTCATCAATTGTTTTACCTAGAAAAGTCTCGATTAGCTTCATGGTATAAAGCTAATAATCCTTCAATTATTATCCCTCTTGTAGACTTAATTGCAGACTCGTCGGTCGCGAATAAATTAATTTTAATTTTTGCATCAACGTTGGTTCTTTCATGGAAGTCCCCCAATAGGATTCATCAAACTAAATGTATATGGGTGATGCCTAAGAATGGGTTAGTTGGGGGCATTGGTGAAAATTTACGGAACAGTGAAAAGAATACTCTAGCTTCATTTTTAGAATCAAATGGCCAAGGACCACCTACTCTGGCTGAATTGTCAGCCATAAAGTGTGGATAGGTTTTATATTCTCATACTACTCAAGTATCATCCTCAAGACTCATTTGTTGAAAGTGATAATAAAACGGCTGTAGATTGGATCTTTAGTCTGGATAGTAGTCATGCGTGCTTTGAAGCTGACATTCTTGCCAAAAGAGGGATTGTATGAGGAACCTTAGGAAGTTTAATGGGTGTCTATTTTCTAAAATCTGTTTTTTTTTTTTTTTTGTAAAATTGACCAAATGTAATCCTTTTTTATTGATATTAATATATTATTAGGGTATTCGTTTTCCCTATTTAAGTTTAGAAGAGGTTTTTAACAAGGCCCGATTATCTTTCGAAAAAAAAAGTCTAAAAGTTATAAGATAGTGATAAAAAATTAAAAAATAGTGATAATCAAATAACGATATTGTTGAATATTTAAATCTAATAAAATTTAGTATTAGATGAAAATCTAATAAAAATATATTGCCTATGTTATTAATTGCATTTAAAATTTTAAATCAAATAAATAAAAAGATTAAATACTTAAAAAGAAATATTGAAAGAATAAATTACAAAAATTTTAAAAATTCAAGGACTAAAAGCGTAACTAAACTATTGTTTGTCTCTTGATTTCACCCGTGGGCTAGAATTTTCCTATTTTATAGGTGTATTTTTGTCTTAAATGAAATGAATTGTCGAATACCAGTAAAAAGGAAAAGAATACGACTCCTCGTATGAATTCAAAAAAGCGAAATTGTTAGTAATGTAGTATTACCCCCGGTGAAAATGCTCTAAATCTAGACGCAGGTATGAGATTTCGATTTTTTTCCTGATATATATATATATTTTTTTTGCGATCCAAATGTCCCATAATGTTTTTACTCGTTTAAACCAAAAAAGAATGGCAGAGGTTGAAGAGGATTAGCATCTATAATGTTACATTATCTAAACTCCTTTACTCAGAGGAATAGAATTTTAAACTCCGGGGTCCTAAAACTGACAAACATGCCATTCATAGCCTGAACATAGCACTTCTTACCGCATTTAACGTCATTCTACACAAATCACTTGGTTAGGCTAGTGTTTTTTAACAATCTTCAATATTGAAGTTACTCCACAAATACAGAAACAACTATTGTTGTGTTCATGTCGTACCTTTCTTTATTTCAATAAAATTTAGTTTATTGTTCTTAGTTATATATATATATGGATGAGATCTAGTTACGCTATATAAAAATCAACTAGTTTGAAACGGATAGATGAGATGGGAAGTAGGATTTGGGAAGATTATCATTTGGAAAAAAAAAAGTAAAGAGTTAATATTATCAATCCATTTCACTCATCTAATGGCCATGAATTAGTCTAAAAATAATTTAGTTTTACATAGCGTAAGTGGATCCTAACGATGAGCACCACTAACGATGAGCATTGATGAGCACCATTAATTTAATTTATAAAGATTAAAAATCTAAAAGACTCACTGTGTAATTATAAATTGTTTAAAAATCAAAAAGGTAAATTAATTAAAATATATTATTTTATTTTTACTTTTATTTTAAACATAATTAAATCAAAATACATACTCTAAATTACAAAACTCTAATTTTTGTTCATTTGAAATTGTCGTTGCTGCCCTACCGCCACCGCTGCCCACCGATGATTATAAGTATGACCCAAAATCTTTCTTATCCTCAAAAATTTTCGTCGTTTGATGATCGATGTCCATGCTCAGGATTTTTGCCATGATTTAGTTCAATATCAAGACCTGCAACTGTGGTCTATCATAACCATCGGTGAACAGCGATGGCGGCAGGGCAGCGGCGGCGACAATTTTAAATGAACAAAAATTAGAGTTTTGCAATTTAGGGAGGTATTTTGATTTAATTATGTTTAAACTAAAATAATATATTTTTAATTAATTTACCTTTTGATTTATAAATAATTTATAATTACACAGTGAGTCCTTTAGATTTTTAATCTTTATAAATTAAATTAATGGTGCTCATCAGTGCTCGTCGTTAGTGGTGCTCGTCGAGCGTTGTAGAATTTTCCATATATACACACACACACCATGTAAAATTTGGAAGTTTTACACACACCACGTAAATGAATGACTAAGATTTATAGTAAGAAATGAGAAGATTATCAAATAAAAAAATATATTTAACTATTTATTTATCCCCATCTAACTATTCAAAAAGTGTGTAAAAGTAAGTTGTATACCGTGTAAGTGGAGCAAATTTAGGCTTATCATTTGTGAAGAGACCGGTTCAGTCCCTTTTAATTTTAAAATTGGATAAAGCAGATTCTTAAAAAATATGAGTAATTTAGTATTGTTAATTTCGAAGTGAAAAACTAATGAATTGAAAATTTTGAAGCCTGATGGTCGACGAAGGTAGTAGGTGGTGGCCGATGGTGACTGACAACGATAGTGAGCATAAACCAATGGCGAAGACTTTATTCGAATTTAAGTGTTAAATTGATATTTTATTTGAAATTTAAGGGTCAAATTAATATTTTATTTAAAGTTTAGGGTCAATTTGATATTTTATTTAAAGTTTACTCGCCAAATGCGTAAATGGCTAAAACATTACTTTTTAAAATTTGGTAACCAGAAATGAACCCTAATGAAACAAAAGTTACCATTTCTATAATTTACCATATAATTAAAAATACATCAAATAATTATGTTAAAGTCCTAATTATAGTTTAAAGACTAAATTAAATATTAGCCTATTAATATGCCTAGTCATTAAAAATTATAAGAGATAGTTAAGAAGAATTGTTAATTGACCGAGTGATCAAAAAAATTTATACTATCTCATCTTGTGTGGGTTTAAGTCACGGTTTATTTTTTATTCAGCAACACAAGTGCGGTTATGGTCAAATTGCAATTTTGGCTCACATCTCGTTTCTTCTACATCAGAAGTAGTTAGTCAAGTTCCAACAAATCACTTTAAAAAGGAATAGAGTTGCGGATGCCATAGACAAATTGACTAGTACGGACAAGTTGGAGTGTTCGAAGTTCTCTCAGCCACCTGCAACGGTTGACCCCTTAGTATATGATGAGGGCCTCATCATATTTATATTGAGAATAAATTATTTTATTTATAATTTTTTTATATTTATTATTAATTTGTAAATAATATATCTATATATAATTTAGAATGTAATTTATATTTTCAAATTAAATTTTATAAAAAAATAAAAAATTTATTATAATTAAAATTGACTTATTTTATATACCAAAACATTAATTATTTGAACATCGTCCAAGTTTACTTTTACGTTTTAATATAATGTCTAAAATAGACATTTTATCTACTCAAAATTACTTTTTGACATTAATGACAAACATTAACCAGCTTTTCAAAATTACTTTTCAACAGCTAGTTTAAGAATCACTTTTTCACCGTACTTTTTAAAAACAACCGCAAACTAAGCCTTAATCTTTTAGTAGTTTCCTAAATGTTGAGCAATACGATGATTTAGATGGGCCGCAATAGTTTTTCCCCAGGTTGTCTTATTATTAACCTTTAAGATTAGTATGTGTACTTTTTTCGTTTCAATTAGGTGGAATAGATTTTTAATAAGATACATGTTAATCTTTCTTTTGATATTAAATATATTCTTCATTCACAAGAAAAATCCTTACCGTCAAGTTACTTTTTAATTTTTCTCTAATTTTTTTCTTCAAAATTGTCATCTCTTACGGAGCATTTTATGGCGTTGTTTAATTTTTTTCTCTTTTATTTTTATCTCAAATAAAATTTTTTTTGTTTTAATTCTTTCTTTTCGCATATTTTATTGTGTTTATTCGCCTTTTTGTGGTATAATTTTGTTTATCATATCATTATGATAGTTTGGCGTTCATTTAACGAATATCACGACGTGCTTCTGATCAGGAAAGGTTGATTGTAGTTTCCCTTCTGTGGTAATTTTTCGATACAATCATAACCGTTAGCACATAAATCTTCAATATTATTTTTTTCGATTTTCACTCATACATCAATATCACCCGTCTAGTTTTTCTTATTAATAATGAGATATTAACACGAGCCTCATTAAAACTCCTAATTCAATTTGAGGAAAAGGATATCTATGTTAATAAATATATAAAAAAAAAACAAGAATAACTCGTCAAAACAACATGTAAGACGAGTATTACAAAATTAGTAACCACGATACAATAGAGATTGAACAAAAATCGACGGCCAAGAAAAAACACTTTTATCGTCTAGTTAATAAAATAAATTTTTTTTAATAATGATCACTGAATTCTCAATATAGCGTATTCAAGGAAAAGTTTAATTAGAGCCATAATTTTTTTTATTTCTTAAACTTTATTACTGATTTTTTTTAATTTGAATTTAATTTACTCAATTTCTAAATTTGAATTTCCTTGGACCCCATTTTGGCCTACTTAAAAAGTATACCTAAAATCCAAAAAAAGAAATCTAGAGCCGCACGATTATAAACTAACGGTTGATCTCCCTCTCAACGGTCAACACGCCATCTCTAAAAAAAGGCACCGAGAGAAATTAAGACTATAAATTAAAACTTTCAAATCGGGCGAGCTCTCGCGTTAATTTCTATTTTTCTTTTTTCCATTCTGATTTGACTTAGCTCCCGCCTCCCTTGTTTAAAGGTTTCTTTTTTGGGGGGCTTATTTCCGCTCTTTCGTTTCGATGGCGTCTACTTCGAACCGAACCGGTGGCGATTCCTTCTACGGCGGTGCGACTCCTTATCGATCAAGGTCTAATTTTATTTTATTGAATTTTTTTTTTGATTCAATTGGTTTTTTAATTAGAGAATTCAGCGAGTTTAGAATTTATTAGGTTTCCTTTTTTTCATTAGTTTGTCTGAGCCACTTTTGATTTGTTGTTAATACTGAAATAGGGAGGGTTTAAGCACGAGAACGGTGGCTAGTTCCGATGAAATACAATTGCGGATTGACCCGATGCATGGTGATTTGGACGATGAGATCTCCGGTCTCCGTAGCCAAGTTAAACAGTTGCGAAATGTAAGACCTTTTCATTTATTTCCTAATTTCATATTCTATGATTCATTTGATATTTCTTTCTCTATTGGATGAAGCGCATAAAGGATCTTGCTGGTGATTTGATATGATTTTCCACCTTCCTTAGTTTGACTTTAAGCTAAAATTTGAGTGTAATTATTCCTTTGGATTCTTTCAGTTCTCAGTAGATGTCGTGAATCGTGATAATATTATCATTTTTTATTTGGTCTATTTTCTTTCTTGAACAGATGTTGAAAAATAATTTAAAACAGTGTTTGTAAATATCAAACGGCACTTTGAATTGAGATAAACAACGCTCATAAGAATTTATCTTCTAATGACATTTAATACTGCTTTCCTTTTTCTGTTGGAGTTGTGTCGGTATTTTTATTTCTTTTTTGTAAGGAATTGTAAGTGAACTTTGGCTTTGGTTTTTTTATGCTCTAGAGGGACAGTTCTTATCCTTTCTATTGGTTCTCTACCTTTAACTGGCTAAATCGTGTTCATCTTAATTATGGTGCAGGTTGCTCAAGAGATAGGATCAGAAGCCAAATTTCAGAAGGACTTTTTAGATCAGCTGGTATTATCACTGCTACATTTACCCTTTCTTCACATTTTTTATATGGTTTCTTGCATGCAGTGAGTTATTGCTCCTTGAAATTGAGGAATGCCCACCTTAGTTTATCATACATTTCATGGTTTTACTATTAATATTGCTACATGGTCTTGTGTAGGAAAGTGAAATTGAGGGGGGAATAAAATTTTGAACTCTTTGAACCATGGAAGACTTGGAAAAATAACCTGAAAAAAATGCTGGAAGTAATTATTATCAGGATATATGCGCTTGACATAGTATTTGTCTATTAGAGTAGTTGAACATAATGCACTCTGCTCTTTGATTCATCTTATCATTATTGTCCTCCATCTCTTGGAATCTTATGGTGGACAAGGAGGCAGAGTTCTGTTAACCATCGAGTTGGTATGGCTAAGTTGTAATGTTAAAGAAAACTGAATGCAAAGGATAAGCAGGAAGCTTTTCTTGATGATTACCCTTTCTTGATTTGAACTGTTATATTCTACAGCCATCTTTTTTTTTATCATGCATGCTTTATATTTGGGATAACATGGAATTACTTGGTGCTTTGCCTGCCTTTTATATTTGGGAGGACATAGATGCTTAATATTTTTTTTGCTGCTTACTGAATGTGTAGTCTCACTTTATGACAGCAAATGACAATGATTAAAGCTCAAGCAGGGGTAAAGAACAACATTAGGAAACTGAACAAGAGTATAATCAAGCATGGCTCTAACCATATCGTTCATGTGGTTCTTTTTGCACTGTTTTGCTTCTTTGTCGTCTATATGTGGTCCAAGTTTTCCAGAAGATGAAGTTCGTCGAATGACGATGGAGATAGTGCCAAAACATCAATGTTGCTTACAGTTTCTGTAAAGTTTTATTTTACTTTCTTTGTGGTTCTAATCAAGCATGGCTCTAACAAAGACGTCAATGTTTCTAGGTTTCTTCTGTTATGCTTGTGGTAAGAACGCTAGTTCTATTTTAATGCATGATTTGTATGATCCATGCTGCTTTTTTCTACAACACTTGGACGAAAGTGTTTATGTGAAGAGTATCCTCCCCTCGTTATGCTTATGGTCCGAGCCTGTAAATTTCCATATATAAGCTATGAATATTCAGTAACAATAACAGACGCCTATACAACTGAGAAAAAAATGTGATTTCAAAAAGAACTATTAACAGGAAATCTCAACAGGCTAGTACAATTATATAGTTAACACTATTGCTTAAGAAGCCAAAAAGCTCTGCAAAGAGATGACAACTTTGTCACAATTCCATCCATATTCATCATTTTGGCCCCTGAAAATTTCAACCAGGGTGGTTAATTCTAAATCCCCAGCTCAAAAACCTGTGGAGATAATCATGTATGTTAGTCGTGTCAGCATATGATCAAAAGGCTCTACAGAGGTTGTTAGCAGTCAAGTTAGATGAACACTGCTGCTCTATAGGTCCCGGGGGGCTACAAAGTCGGCTCCTCTTTGGTTCGGAAATCCTCACATGGGAAATTGCTACGGCCAGCACATCCACCACACCATTTTCATCTTGTTCCTCAGACTTGCAGCTCGAACTGTTTGACGATAAGACCAACTGTGGATGTCGACTATGAGAGTGACCATCTATCCTCGTCACACTCTCAGATCTGGGAGAAGTGAAGTTTTGGGCAGATAGTTCTACTGATTTCTTCGACTTTGATTTCATGTATAATGTCTTTAATGAGTGCTCAGTGTAGAACAATATCCACGGATGCCCTGACATTTCACAATTCAAAAAATATCAGAAACAGAAATGTAAATGTAAAGCTATTTCAAGAACTGATTCAAAGTTGATTTTTTTAACTAATCTGTTGGAGGAAAAAAGAACTTAGTCCACATAAATTGAGGAATACACACACACACACACAAGATCAGAAGAAATTCTAAGAAAGCAAGCATTCATGACAGAAAATCGATGAATGGACTACCTTAATGATGGCTCAAGAACTTCATATGTATATAATTAGCAAAACTACATGTATATTTAATAATTCTACATAATTTAGAGAGAGAAAGTTGAGGCTTTACTTAGTACTTCATCAGCAGTTATTCTTGATGAAACATCCCTTGTCAGCATTCTTGCCAACATATCACGTGCAGGTTTAGATACAGACTCCCATATCCCCGAGTGAAAATCCAGGTTTACATTCTTGATGGCCTCAAATACTTCCTTCAAGGAGTCTCCTTGAAATGGAAGGACACCAACCAAAAGTGCATGTAGCAGCACACCAGCACTCCATACATCAACCTTCTCAGAATAATTTCCCAAAAGTACTTCAGGCGCAACATATGCCGGACTTCCAGCCAAAGCAGACAAAGTCTGACCTGTGGTAAATAGTAATTTGTGTCACTTACAACCATTATGCACAGCTCAGAGAAATATAAACATATTTGGATACAGAAAGGATAATATATAAAAGGCCAGATAACAACTCAAGTTCTCTTCATCATAGGCTGATAGGAAGATATTTTCTTTTGGCCCATTCTCTCTCTAACTCTTCATGTATATGTGCAACTCATTTTAAGCCAATCTCAAAAGTAAGATGTTTTTCACATTTGATAAAATTAGGAACATACAAACATAATTATACATCTCCAAACATTTGCATATTCAGTTGCAAGATACTAAAGGAAATGATAATTTAAAGATATTCACCATTAGAGATTCTCATGGCAAGACCAAAATCTGCTAGCTTTATCTTTCCTGAAGTTGTGAGTAGAATATTTTCAGGCTTAATATCTCTATGCACAACTCCCATCTCATGACAGTACTTAATGACCAACATCACATCTTTAAAAATATTAGCAGCACGTTGCTCTGAATACTGTTCCTCTGCCATTTTGTCAATCAATCGACCTCCAGAGCACAACTCCATTACCAGGTGAAAGCAATCCGGTTCCTCATACACTGCCTGCAATGTCACGACCCCAGGATGACCAGATAAATGCTGCATTATCTCTACTTCTCTGTGAACTGTTTCCTCTCCCTTGTGCAAAGTTTTACATGCAAAATCCACTCCACTAGTCCTAGACCTACATAACCAAACCAACCCAAATTTACCCTGTCCAATGGGATCACCTTTAACATAATCATCCTCGATCTTTTTCTTCCTACCAGTTCGTGTAATTGCCTCAATGCACCCTATCTTCCTCTTAAGACCTCTTCCCGGAGGCACCAAAGAAGACGCACCACAAGGCGGGGCAGTCGCAACACCAGCAACTCTACTTTTACATGAACCAATAGGATGTATCTCTTCTTTACATCTTTTTTTTATCCTTGCATAATCTTCTAAGGAATAATGGGACCTAATATTAGATGATCGGGAGCCACAAGTGGGTGCAAAATTGTTGGTTACCTCCGGAGATACATTGGTTTCACTTCCTTTCCTTTTCTTTCTCATCAAGTCAATTATCAATCTAAACAATCTTCTCTAAACTAGATCTTGGGTACATTGACGTTTCAGAAAACAATTACAAATAATCAATGAAAATACCAAATTTTATTCCCAGGATCTTCTGCTTTCCTTTCCTGTAAATCAAGAACGAAAACAAATTATTATAACAAAAAATACAGAAAAAATCAAATAATGTATGCATACATATATAACCATAAAAATTGTAATTTGATTAGGCGAAGGAATTAAAAACCTAAAATATTTAATTAAAACGAAAAATACAATAAGAAAGGAAAATCAAGATACTAAAAGTATACTATTTGCTTTTTCAGTGGATTCTCCTGGGATAAGATAGAACGTAAGATCAAAATCCTGTTATTCTTCCATCGTTCAAAAATCCAGAAAATAAGGTCGAAGAACGAACCTGTAATCAAGGCCAAAAATGACACAGATTCCAACAAAAGGGAGGAGACCCCGGTTGGAAGACGGTAAAGAAAGAAAGGAAAGAAGGAGAATGAGTGAAATTAGATAAAGTATATAATTGGGAAAATCCCGGGAGAGAAATTCGGACTTCGGAGGATCAAATCGGAAAACCTAGAAATGTCCGGGCCAAGAGATTTGGGGGTCACCTTTTTTTCGTTTTTATCTTACGCTTAATGGCATGTTTGGACTCGAATTATACACAAAATATTGAATTATCTCTTAAAATAATTTTTTAAACGTTTTGCTCTCTGAACTCAAAATCTTAATTTCCGTTAGTCCCTAACTAAAAATCGTGATCTCATAAGTTTTTTTCGTTAAAAAAATTCTCACGGGCCAATCAGAACGTGCCACATGTCACTAATAAACAAAAAAACCAGCTGACTTATTTTAAATGAATAAATTACACGTTAAGTCTATAAAATTTTTATTTAACCTAAATTGACCAAAATTACTTTCTAATTTTTATAAATTAGTCTATTGTTGTTAATATCCTGATGTTTTTGTTCAATTTAGTCCTCAAAAAATTTATTTAACCCACAATTAACCCTTACTACTTTATAATTTTTATAAATTAATCCAATATTTTTAATATGCTGGTGTTTTTGTTCAGTTTTGTCATCAAAATCTTTATTTAACTAACAATTAATACCTACTACTTTTTAATTTCTATAATTTAGTCCAAAATTTTAAATATAATTATATTTTTTGTTCAATTTAGTCCTAAAATCTCTATTTAACCCGAAATTGACCCATGTTTCTTTATAATTTTCATAATTTAGTCTAATATTTTAAATATAATCATATTTTTGTTCAATTTAGTCGAAAAATAATTTTTAACTTGAAATTAACCCCAATTTCTTTCTAATTTTTATAATTTAGTCTAATATTTTAAATATAATTATATTTTTGTTCAATTGAACGAAATACGATTATATTTAAAATATATATTTATTCTGAAATTTACCCTTATTGGACTAAATTGAAAAAAATACGATTATATTTAAAATTTTAGAATAAATTATAAAAATTATAAAGAAACATGGGTCAATTTCAGGTTAAATAAAGATTTTGAGGACTAAATTGAACAAAAATATCAGCATATTAAAAATATTGGACTAATTTATAAAAATTACAAAAAAATTGAGGTTAATGTCGGGTTAAATAAAGATATTTTAGACCGAATTTAACAAAAATATAATTTTATTTAAAATATTGGACTAAATTATAAAAATTAGAAAGAAATTGGGGTTGATTTTCAGGTTAAAATGATTTTTTTACTAAATTAAACAAAAATATGACTATATTTAAAATATTGGACTAAATTATAAAAATTATAAAGAAATATGAGTTAATTTTGGGTTAAATAAAGATTTTAGTACTAAATTGAACAAAAAAATATAATTAAATTTAAAATATTAGACTAAATTATAACAATTATAAAGTAGTATAGATCAATTGTGAGTTAAATAAAGATTTTGATGACAAGATTGAACAAAAATATCAACATATTAAAAATATTGGACTAATTTATAGAAATTATAAAGTAGTTGGGGTTAATTGTTGTAGGTTAAATAAAGTTTTTGAGGCCAACTTATTTATTTATTTATTTATTTATTGCATGAGATGCTTGTTAATCTTCAATCATGTCCTAGAACCTGCATCTATCATCATAAATGATGAGCAATACCAAAGCTTGAGACTTGAATGGGATAACAAAGAATTCACTTGGATTCTAAAGCCTAAATATTGGGGAGGATACAGAGTAGAGACTTGGACCTGAGCGTTTAGAGTTTTGGTAAGGCTTTGCATGACAGACAGATTGTTTATTCCACTACCTCGCTTTAAAAAATCTATAAAATGTGACCTGTTGGAGAAAATAAGAAATATGTTTGGGTCACAATTGTTGTTATCAGTTTGTTAGTTTGTTAATAGTTGGTTTTAGTTTGGGTTATATAAACCCAACAAGTGTAATGAAAAAAAGAACCTTTTTCTTAGACATTTCATTTAATAATATAATTTCAGAATTTCTTTTTCTCTGTATTTTATCTCATTCCTAATTGTCGTTTCACCTGTATCTCTTCCCTTCATCACCAGTCTTTTACTATTTCGGCCACCATGGCCCCATTCTCACATGATATTAGAGTCTATCGATCCATTCTGTGAAGCCTCTGTCAACGTCTTCGCTACAATTTTTCTTTCATCAATTCAATATCGCTCGATCATTGATTTTGATTTCTTCAATAATCTCTCTTCTTTTGCAACCATCGTTGTTTTCTTATGATTCCGCCGTCGCCAACGCTTTCTTTTACACAGCTCAGATCTGGTTATCATTAGGAGTTCGTTCTTTATCAGGATCTTCACCAACGATCTTCAGATCTGGAACCGTGTTCATTTTTTCCACCTCTGGTCGTTTCCAAATATGCATGCGACTGATTCTGACATCACCATCATTGTTGGCGAAAGTTTCGGATCTCAAATCTTTATGACTTGGTTTGTCTCGATTTCTTCTTGTGATTTTGCTGCGATCTTAATCTTTCTTGCTGATATTTTATCATCTTGCTCCGTTGTTGGCTGCTAAATCTGAGTATGATTGATTCATAGAAAATTTGATTATTGTCTTTTACGTTTTGGATTCTTGAACTGAGCCATTATTGTTTGCTTAACCAATATATGTCTTGATCTTGCTGCTATATTGTGCTTGTGTGGATCTCTGCTCTTAATATTCGGGAGGAGTACTGATGATGGATATATGGTTTGGACCAACCAAGCTGTTTGATCGAAGTTCTGGTGAAAGTAATATGATGGTTACTTTGACTCTTCCAGATTATTTGTTGTTTTTAAAATCAGTTGATATATTGCTTCACATTTGAGTAAGAATTGAACGTAGCTTTTGCATCTAAGTTCTTTGCACTGATGTGAGTTAACCTCTTTGGTTATGAGGTGTTTGGTTCTGAATTTGAATTTGTGACACCAACTTGTTGGTAGTTAAGCTTTCAGATCATAGTTGATCTGAATTGAGAATTTTAAGTCTGTCAATTGTTGATTGCTACATTGGGAACCCAAGTTGGCTTTGATCCTCTGCTTTTATTGATGTTGTTATTGAATGTTGGTCACGTTATAAGTTTGGGCTGATGGCATTTTCATTGTCCTTTGTTTTGTTCACAATGGTACCTGAAACTTTTGGTTAGCAACCAAGTCTGCAGGATAGAAAATCTCTAGGGAATGTATAGCGTTTAACAGCCTTGCATTTATTAACCAGACATAAGAGGGTGTCTTCTTGCTCGAAGGAGGGCTTTAGATTACACCCGGAAGCTTGACGCTTAATAGCCTTGCTTCCAACAAAAAGACAGTCCAAATAAGTGAAGAAGAAGACAATGAAGAATGAAGAATTTGTGTTGAAGAATGAAGAATTTGTGTTGAAGAATTAGAAGAAAATGTGAGTGAATGAAGACAAGAATATGAATGAAGAAGAAAGAAACATTTTGTTTAGGTTATCAGCTTACAATTTTAGCCCACTTATGGATTCAAATACAAAGAATGAAGGATGAAAAGAGATATTGAGGAAATGTTATGGTGAAAAATTTCAGCTTTATATGTTATGATTCAAGAAATTTGACAGAAGAAAAAGAAGATTAAGAAGTCGGGTGAATGTTAGAGAAAATAAGAAATGTGTTTGGGTCACAATTGTTGTTATCGGTTTGTTAGTTTGCTAATAGTTGGTTTTAGTTTGGGTTATATAAACTCAACAAGTGTAATGAAAAAAGAACCTTTTTCTTAGACATTTCATTTAATAATATAATTTCAGAATTTCTTTTTCTCTGTATTTTATCTCATTCCTAACTGTCGTTTCACCTTCATCTCTTCCCTTCATCACCGGTCCTTTACTATTCCGGCCACCATGACCCCATTCTCACATGACCACATTGAAGGGTTGCTGATCAACATCCTCAAAACAGCAAGTTAAGCTGGGTGTCCCATTCCACAAAAGTCAGAAAGGATTCGTTGAACAAGGATAACATCATCAGATACCACTCAACAAAAATACAAAAAACATATAATCACTCATGTCCCATCCCTCCACTTAGCTTTATAAGTATCCTGCAAAGCTTCATGAAATTTGAAAATAAATACTCCCAATTTGTTTGATATGATCAGCAGCAAACTCAGCATGAGCTTCTATTCGCCCCAATATATAAACAGATTAGGTTACACGAAAACAAATTTATTTCGAGGACAACTACAAACACAATCGACTCTCGAACCTGTTTTCTGGTTTCGCAGGCCAAAACTCGTTGTTTTAATAAAAACGACAAAAAAACAAGTTTTATTAAAATAAACAGGTTTTCAGGTGATCCAATCTCACCTAAAGTAAACAAGAGGATTGGTGGCGACTCCTCGTTATTACAGCTTGGCGACTCCGCTGGAGACTATTTCTTAGAGAGTCAAGCAGCAAGTCAATTACCTGTTGTTTCAATAAGATGGAAATTATAACTTTGATTTAATTTGACTTTGTGATCCCTGCTCTTTTTACCGAATTCTTTACAAAACTTCTTATAAAATTTATTTTTTGAATTTTCATATCATGAGCTCTGTACCCGAGGTTTGTCCATTCTAAGTGGGAGCAAGAAACTACTCCTTCGTGAGGTACCCCTCTATGTAGGATGGTGGATTGCTTCCAGGATATGGGTCCATTTGTCTTCGTGAGATCTTCATCTCCGTGCAGACCTAGGAAAATATATTCTCTCGAATCGATGTCCTAGCGAGCCGTAGGAGCAAACCTCTTAGAGCATATGCAAGACTCTGCCCTTAGCGGTCATCCTGTTTAGGTTTTGATGACTTCATCTGTCATTTATGTACAATTTGCATTACTGTTAATTTTGTCTTATTCATCATTTGATTTATTCATTTAATTCTTTTATTATGAACTAACCCATTTTCTTTTCTGGTGATCACATTCCATTAAGTCATTCATTTTGCATTAATTGTATGACACCACTATAATATTTTAATTTTTGCATTTCACCAGCATGAAGTATTGGTTCACAACTGGTTCTTAATTTGAAAAACGATCTAACATCGGGAGAAAATCTATTACCCTAGATATCAATGCAACATTAAAAAGTTGTGAATAAATCCCATAAATTTAGGTCATGGGAACCATTTTTGAATCAGTACTTTCACATCTAGGACATGCACCTTGCAATTACACTTCAAAATTTTGAAATCGGTCACAGGGATGCCCCATGTTAGCAAATACCGGATAAAGAAAAGTCGGTCAATGTAACATCATGTTGAACCTATGCAAGAGCCTAGTCCAGAAGCATTTTCGATTAATCTCCGCATTCATACATACACTCTGTCTCTACAAGGCCCCAGTTTGGGGGCATTCTGCAACGAGTTCAGAAAGCGAGCCTTCGATGCCGAGTCAAACTTTTGCACCCTAGATGACTACACCAATCATCGACCGTAACACTTTGCCAGAGCCAAAAGTAATGAGTTGCCGTGAACCATCACAAAAAATTTATAGACCCGACCGGGGAGCAACATAACGCGTTCACGAGAACAATGAAAGCCTTTCAAGAAAAGGCAAAAACATACATCAAGCTTCGAGATCGTTTCAAGAGCAGTCTCAAACAAAAATGTTGGGGGCATTCACATGAGCAAGTAATCCACCAGATGATTGAACCCATGGAAGGTTGGGGCATCATCAGTGAACACTACTTAATAAAAAATAAAAGATCTGACTAGCAGAGAGTCAGAGGCATCCCTTTGAGGGGGAAAAAGAATCCCTCATTCACATATTCACCATTCTACATTAACCACATGCCTTCTACATGTCATCATGCATTTAGGCTAGACACATGCATTAAGCACAAAGTTAGGTACATCCATAACATATTTTTGTCTTGAACATATAAATAGGTCCAGGAAAGAGAACGAAGACCTCTGTTGCGACTAAAAAATACCTCGGTGTCACTTAGAAGAACCGTGTTTTAATGATGTTTTCGAAAATTTAGTCAGATTTGTATAAAAAATAGAGGAGTCGCCACCGGCCATTTATAATGGTAGACCGGACACCGAAATAAAACAAGAGATTTTTCTTTTGAAAATGGGTTCGGGAGTCGGTTACACGCGGGGAAGGATTAGCACCCCCGTCGTGCCCGAAAATCGGTACCAAAAACATTACCGCTTAATTAATATTAAATCTTGCGAATTAAAGTGACGAGTAGTATCGAAATTTGGTTATACGAATGAGTGGATTTTAAAAGCCTTAATATTCGAAAAGGAATGTCCGAACCACCACCACTACGACTGGTACTGGCCTCGTTCGATCCCGAATAAAAAGACATTCGCATTGCAATTTAAAATTCGAGATGCAACTTATAAGAATCAATACACGAATGAGACATAGAATCACACGATAAAAGGGAGAAATAAGTGAGATATATGAAGCAAGTGAGATAAATATGCAAAATTAATACACAAATTATACGCTTCTTAAAAAACAAATGCAACAACATATAACACAAATGTGAATGCATGAGCCTATAAAATCATAAATTGCCATAACGACCCTAAGTAAAAAATCATATAAAGCGACAACATCGGATCAACACACATACTAACATATTCTCATTAAAATAAAAACAAGTTACGTTAACATGAACAACATGTAAGTTGAAATTTAAACAAGCATAAACAATATGGCAAGAACATATATTAAAAAAAGGCTAAAATGCATGAGTAACAACATATAATATAACCAAAATAAAAAAATGCAAAGTAAACAAATAAAATGCAAACTAACAGGGACCACGATGATAATAAAACCATTTGACACATCAATTAAAAATGCAAAGCGGGACTAAATTGAAAAGAAACGGAAACTTAAAAGGACGCAAAGAGGGATTTTACCAATCAAAAACTGATTAAAATGAAAACAGGGACGAAATTAAAAAAGGTTTAAAAGTTCGAGGGACCATAGGCGTGATTTTAAAACGCGGAAGCCTCTGCGGGATCATTTTCAAAACACGGAGGGACTAAACTAGCGAATAAGCCAATTTTAAAACACAAATCCACTATAAAAAATGTGTTTTTTAGAAAACGGTTCCCTTTTGCCCATTTCGAATAGAAACAGAGAGTTTTTCTCTCCCTCTTCTCCGTCCGCCCCTCCGGTTAAACACGCCGGCCGGTTGCCGCTATCCGGCAACGGCGACAATCTATCCGAAATCCCCTTTCCCAAAAAGAACAGCGTCAGCGTTGATGGTTACGACGCAAACCCTTTTCAAACAAAACTGAAAAAAAATCCCCCCTTTTGAAACCCTAAATCGAACCGAAAAAAAAACTTTTGTTTCTTTGAAAAAGACAAAGCCTTCACGTCGTTCACCGATCCGTCACCTCACCACACGCGGCTTCACAAACGCGTGGCGGCTTGTCGGTGTCGAACGGGTGAGACGACGTGAACCGGGGACCCAAACAATCGAAGGTAAAAAGAAATCTTTCCTATTTTTTTGTATATTTTTTGTGATGCATGCAATCGAAAGAGTGGGAACACGGATACCTCAGAAGGGTTTTTTCTCTATTGATTCCTCTGTGTTTTCTTTACAATGGTTTCTTTGTTCAGATTTTATATTCGAAACTATTACATGCAAAACGTTTTTCTCTCTGATATGCTCTCTGTTTTTGTCTTCCTTTTTTCTTTCGTGTTTTGTCTTGCTCTGATTTAATGCATGTCGTGGTTGCTGTTTTTGGATACCTTTGACCCTCTGTTTTCTTCTGCGGTTTGCCGGATGAGCCCAATCGGGAGGGACACGGCGTGGTTGCAGGCGTACGGAGACGGGCAGACGAGGGGTCAACTGTTCCGCGAGTGTGGGCGACGCGCGCGCTTGGGGACACCAGTCGTCGCGTGTGGGCGCGTGAGTGTCTGGAAGCTTCATCGTCCTTCATCCGGGGTCGTTGGATGGACTTCGATCTAACGGCTACGAGGGGTGCGGCGCTAGGGCAAGGAGAGACCCTCTCTAGGGTTTCTTGGCAGACTTGGTTTGGGCCGTTGGATCTGCTTCGCCAGATCTGATGGTTGTGGGAGTGCGGCGGCTGCATCAAAAAGAAAGGATGAAATTAGGGTTTCTTTTTTAGTTGCTGGGCTATGGGCCTAATGTATAAATATATTTCTTTATATTATTTTGGGCTCTTATTTTATGTAATGAACTGTTACTTATTTAATTGACTTGGGTTTTTATATATTGTGTTTTATTTTTACAATAATAATACTAATATCCGATAATCATAATAAGTAATAATACTAATAAAAACGATACTAATAATAATAATAATAATAAACAAAAATAATAATAGTAAATATATCAATAATAATTACTAATAGTAGATAATATTAGCACACACTCAATAATAAAACAAATATGTAATGGATGTATATAAGTGATAAATAATAATGATATGATATAATTATTATTAATTATAATAAGATAATATTTAATATAATATATTAGTAATGTTTAGGTTTTTTCTTTTTTCAAATAGATGATAATATGATAAATAATAACATAAGGTAATAAGTGTAGCATTATTTATACATACATACATGTGTATATATATTTTTCCTTTTTTTATTTTCTTTTTTATTTAATTACCTAATAGCCCTAATAAGCCCAAGATAAACACAAATTAAAGGGGTTCAAGGTCCGGAAAAAATTAGTGATTACAACCTCAACTGTGGGGGCAACAACATGATGACCAACCTTTAGCCTTGAAGGAGGCCAAATACGCAAAAAGCTCGAACATCCAGGTAAAAATGGTAATTTTTTCCGAACATATTACTAACTAATGTTCCATTTTCAGGTCAAAATCCACGTCATAAAGTTCTAGAACCAACCTTTTTCCGATCTCCCCTCTGTCAGTGGTGGTGAGCCAAGTCAATTTCCCTGGAAAAGAGAAAAAAAGAGATGACATCGGGATCATTTAGCTTAGAAGTTCAAATTTAGAAAAGAATGGGGACAATGAAGCTTAGGGGGCAAACTTTTGCTGGGGAAAATTTTGAACAAAAATCAGAAGATCAAACTAAGTCAGAAGAAAATGACTTCTACAAGAATTTCATACATCTTTGCATCACCACAAAAACATGCACATGCATACCATTTGCGTAAATACATTACCGGAAAATAATTTTGCACTCGTTGCTCAAGGAAATTTTCTAAAACCCATCCTTTCATAAGGATAGTTTTCCTCAAAACATGAATTTCTAAATTCAACCCTTTCATAAGGACGTTTTTTTTAAATGGATCTTCTCTCAAAGATCATTTTTTAAATCAACCCAATATTTTCTTAAAGATAGCTAATCCTTTCTTAAAGGATGAATAATTTGCAGGTTTGACAGCCTCAAACAAAAAGAAGCAAATAGTTGCCAACAAATTTCAGTATCCCTGACATAAAGTAGCAGAATCAACTTCCTTCCAATCTCACCTCCGTCAGTGGTGGTACCCCAGTTTAATCTAGACTCTGCATCTTCGACCGTGGTGCTACAAATCGAAATTATCCTCCATATTCCAAGGCTTGCTTCACCATTGATGGTGCGACACGCCAATTGTTTTTCTAGGTCTATTTTCGTCGTAGTTCGTGCGACTAGATCAAATTCTAGAACATGCCACTTCATCAGAGTGGAAGCTTAATTAAACTCAAAATCTCGATCATTTCTCCTCGTCAGTGTTGTAGTTGGATCAAAACAACTTTAGATCATGCCTCTTCGTCGGTGTTGTAGTTGGGTCAAACCTTACTAATTCCTGGTCTTGCCTCTTCGTCGGTGTTGTAGCTGGACCAAATATGCCAAAATCATGATCCCGCCTCCTTGTCAGTGTTGTAGCTGGATCAAAACAACTTCAGACCCTACCTCTTTGTCGGTGTTGTAACTAGTTCAAACCTTACTAATTCTTGATCCTACCACTTCGTCAGTGTTGTAGCTGGACCAAATATGCCAAAATCTTGATCCTACCTCCTCGTCAGTGTTGTAGCTGCATCAGAACAACTTCAGACCCTGCCTCTTCCTCGGTGTTGTAGTTGGGTCAAACCTTACTAACTCCCGATCTTGCCTCTTCGTCGGTGTTGTAGCTGGGCCAAATATACCAAATATCGATCCTGCCTCTTCGTTAGTGATGCAGCTGGATCAAAATAACTCTCAGACCCTGCCTCCCCATTAGAGGTGCAGTAGATCACTTTGAATTTGTAGATTCTATTTCTCCAAGATTGGCGAAATTATGCTTCTCCAAGAAATGGTGGAACATATCAACCCAACAACAAGTTGTCTCCCTGGAGTTGCAGTGGAACAAATTTCATCACAATAACCCAATCTCCCTGAAATAATAGTAGAATGAACACTATGACAAATCTGTCTCCCTAAATTTGTAGTAAAACATATGAAGCTAGGATAATTTCATCTCCCTAAATTTGCAACGAAATAAGCATGATAACAATTTTATCTCCCTGAATTTGCAGCTAAATAAACACAAACATCAATTTGTAGAGGAGTAAGAACACCAAACAAGAAGTTTGTCTCCCTGAATTTACAACAGAACAAAGCTATGACAAACTCGTCTCCCTTAACATGTAGTAGAATGAGCACAAACACAAGTTTATCTCCATAAGTGTGCAACATAATGAACGCGATAGCAAATCTGTTCCCCTGAATTTGCAGTGGAACATATAAAACATGACAACAAGTTCATCTCCCTGAGGTTGCAGCGGAATAAACATAACAACAAATCATGTCTTCTTGAAGATGCAAAGAAACAGGTTACCCAATTCATGCTTTTCCAAGAAGAGACAAAGTGAAAACCTGAAAAGGGTGGCTCAAATTTTAATCAAATTGAATCCTTGATCCTGCCGCTTCATCAAAGTTGTAGTGGGCCATATCTTCTAAGTCTAGTTTCACCGTAGTAGGTGCGACTAGATCGAACCAGGTCATGACGCTTGTCAGAGTTGCAGCAGGTCATATCTTCCAAGTCTAGTTTCACCGTAGTAGGTGCGACTTGATCGAACCAGGTCATGTCACTTCGTCAGAGTTGTAGCTCGGTCAAATTCTAGTCATGCCTCTTCGTCAGAGTTGTAGCTTGATCAGAGCATTTCTCATACCTTGGCTCTTCATCAGTGTTATAGCTCGGTCAAAATCTAGTCCTACCTCTTCGTTAGAGTTGTAGCTTGATCTAAACTTTTCTCATACCTTGTCTATTTGTCAGTGTTGTAGCTCGGTCAAATTCTGGTCCTGCTACTTCGTCAGAGTTGTAGCTTGATCAGAGCTTTTCTTAGACCTTGTCTCTTCGTCAGTGTTGTAGCTCGTTCAAAATCTGGTCCTGCCTCTTCGTTAGAGTTGTAGCTTGATCAGAACTTTTCCTTAGACCTTGCCTCTTCGTCGGTGTTGTAGCTCGGTCAAATCACTGTCTTGCCTCTTCGTCAGGGTTGTAGCTTGATCAGAACTTATCTCAGACCTTGCCTCTTTGTCGTTGTTGTAGCTCGGTGAAATTCTGGTCCTGCTTCTTCGTCAAAGTTGTAGCTTGATCGGAACTTTTCTCAGACCCTGCCTCTTCGTCAGTGTTGTAGCTCGGTCAAATCCTGGTCTTGCCTCTTCGTCGGTATCATAGCTAGACCAATCTCACTAACTCTTGATCTTGCCTCTTCGTCGGTGTCGTTGCTGGATCAATTACACTAACTATAGACCTTGCCTCCTCTTCGGTGTTGTAACTTGGTCAAAGTTTTCTGAATTTTAAATCCATCTCTTTGTCTATGTCGCGGTCAAAAAAAAGAAGAAAAAAAAAGAAAAGAAGAAGAAGTAAAAACAATGAAGAAAGAAAAAAGAAAAGGGAAGAAAAGCAAAAAAAATTAAAAGAAAATAAACAAACAAACAAAAAATTTTGGCAGGTCATATTGCAGCTGAATCAAACACCAAAATATTCATCTTTCAATCTTGTCTCTTTATTAGAATTGCAACTGGATCAAAGCTATTTTGGCAAGTCCGACAGAAACGTCGGCACAACGTGCTTAAACACGATAAAGTTTAAGAGAATGGATAATTCAAATGTCCATCGAAAATTCATTTTTGCGAATGGTCAAAGGAAAATAAATCCTTTGAAAAAAATCCAATGTCACGATTCGTATAAATTGATTGTACCAGGGAAATGGTACAACTAGCCCAGAGCAAATGGCTACTAGTAATGGCAAGTCAAAACCATTGATCTTGTACATTTTGGAAAATAATATATATATGAGCTAAGCTGGAGGTATTTTCTGGATCCAATGTCAAAACCTTCATTCCTGGATTTTGTTTCTTCGTCAGAGTCTTAGATGAATCCAAGATTGGAATCTTCGTCATTCGATCATGTCTTCCCATATCAACTATCAGAACCTTCATCCATTTGTTTGTGTTTGTTCATTTAATTAAACGAACATAAAATCTTATATATTCGTTCGTTTAATAAATAAACGAACATAACCGAACTTTTTGTCATTTTTACCAATTGGGGATTGTCATTACTTTTTTTATTTTTTTTCAAGGAGATTTCTTTAACATAAATGATTTTTTTGATGCTATTTAGTCTTTTGTAGTCATATTGATTGTATGGAGGGATCAAAGTCTTAAATCTCTAAATAAGGTAAATAAGTGAACCACCAAATTTAAATTCCTAGTTCCGCCCTTGGTCGTTCGTCGTTTAGAAGGTAGAGATGTAGGGTTTATTTTGCATGTTCTCAGGGATTCGGCATGAATCCTCTAGAGCTTGTCATCGTTTTTTGATGCATGGCTTCTTATAAGGGACTGGATGGGTTGAAGGCACATGTCAATCGAGAAGAATAGATGTGTTAGTAAGTTGGGTTCACTGTGACTCGGATATTGACACAAATCACGTGGTTGTGCACGTGATTCAGATAACATTCGCATGTCGGGTCCGCAACGGAACTTATCAAAAGCAAAGAAAACACCACCAAGACTCAATCAACATACTTCTTCACTGCCAATGAAAATAACTTGCTTCACAGCCTCAAATTTCAATTGAAGCTATTGAATCTTGTAACATAATTGCCCAAGCTTTTCCACTCAATTACTACCATGCCTTGAACATAATTTGTCTTGACAATCCTTGTTTTGCTAGATGGTATGCTGTAGTATTTCTTTCTCTCAAGACATGGGGGAATTTTGAAGCATATACTGCCCTTGCAAGTTGATCTATTTCCTCAAATAATTCTACCAACGCCAAGGTCTTAACATCGGATCTTTAATCCAATTCTACACCAGTATACAATCAGATAGCTTTGCCTGCCCAACCTGCTTGGAGGAAAATCGAGATCGCCCAAGCATCTGCAAATTCTGAGCTTGAACCTTGAATTTCTGAGAACCCCACCAGAAATAGCTAATTCAGTAGTTGTTGCTGCCCCACCGACATTGAACATCAAAACACCTTCTTGCGGTGAATCCAGATATTTGATTCCATATTAGAAGATAGGCACAAGTGCGGGTTCTCCCACAAACCAAACTGATGAATTCATATGAAAGCAGTCATGAACTTTATGTGTTTAAGACTACTACACTAAAAGACCTTTTCGAAAACCGCACATGGAGCATAAACAATTATCCAGATAGAGTCCAAGATTTCAGATATGAAACTAACTACGATAAACCTTTCGTTGACAAGAATCTTATCCATCTTGATTGCTACTCATGATCTGGGTTGTCCTTTTCATTCTTGCTGTTGAGTGTGTAAAAGTTCTATTATTTACACCCTTTTTAACCCATATTTATGCTGCATTCAAGCATCATTGCATTGCATTTAGGTTAGTTTTCAGTAAAACATCACAAATAGATTAAAAGCACGGATTCTACTAAAAGATGGCTATTTTTGCAGGTATCTGCCATAGTTGACAAAGAAGGCAGGCGCAGGGCAGAGAAGCAGGAAAGCTGAACTGGACAAGTAGACGAAGAAGACGAAGCTGCCATGGACCTGTCGTGACAGCATGGTGACAGCAGACTTATGAAGAGGAAAAGTAAAGTGGACCTCGATAGATAGAGAAAAATCTGCTCGTCTGTCGTGCGAAAGCCAAATATTTTTCCAAGCCCCAGATCAAAAGATATGTCAAGCCAAAGCTCAAGGAGAGGAATTCCCATGAAACAAGGAGGCGGCTGGAAAATAGGAATCCTTAGAGATTAAGAATTTATTAGAATCTTACTTTTCATTAAAGTTGTAATCCTTGTTAACTTAGAATACTTGAGCCCAAAGCTTATATAAGGGCATAGATTTAACCTAGGAGGCATCCAATACCCCATAACCGAAACCTAAACCCCTCTGTCGTTCACCCGTCACCGACATGTTCTAAATTCCCCTAGGGCTACGGGTTGTTTTGTAAAGTAGTTGCAAGGGTTGTTTTGTTTTAGGATTTTCCAAGTTCAATAAAATAGACTTCAAGTTCTCTTATTTTAGTTTTAACATCTTGCAAGAGCATCGGGAGAGCATTGTAAGGTTATCCATTTACTTAGCATCGGGAGAGTTAAGTATACGAAAGAAATAAGAGCGAGTTCTCTAGTTTATAGTTGAACTATCTTGTGCCTAGGGATAGGGCAAGGTTAAGTGGCTAAAGAAGAATTCATACACATCGGTGTTCATCCTTCGATTCACGCTGGGAGGTATCATCAAAGACGTGATCATCGAAAGACTTGGACCTAGGGATAGGCCAAGGCAGATTTGGGATTCTTGCCAAACTTGAAGTACGGATTTGGTGTGTTCGCTGCCGCGACAGCCAATGGACAACCGCCGCGACAGGTGCTGTCAATGACGGGCACGACGACAGAACTGGAGTTCCTAAGCAATTCAATACCTGCACTACCGAGCAATTCAATACCAGCCCATTCTCTCTATCTTGATATTCCAAATCTGTTATTTACGTTTTTCTTTACTATTTTCGTGACAATCTTCTAAACTATTTCCTTTACTTCGTGCAGTAAACTAAGGTGAAGTCATTAGCCCAATCCCTGTGGAGACGATATTCGATACTTCGTATCACTTTACTACTTGTGTCATGTACACTTGCACTACAATTGCGATAGACTCTTTTACACGCAACAAGTTTTTGGCGTCGTTGCCGGAGATTGGCAACATAACTACATCTTTCTTTTATTGCACTTTTTGTTTTTATTTTTATTTTTGTTTTCGTTTTTATTTTTATTTTTCTTTAATTTTTCTTTTGTGCTTTCAACTCTCGCTTTTCACGAGGTTTTCTTGTTTATGCGCAGATCTAAAAGAGGTGAAGATCCTGAGTATCCATTAGATCCGGAAATCGAACGTTCCTTCAGTCTCAAGAAACAACTTTGCCGACTTTTAGACAGAAACGAATACCTCGAGGAACAGCTAGAGAAGATGGGCCATAACCAACCTGCCGGTGGTCGTATACCACCCCTTGGCGATAACCACCCGCCTGTCGGTGACCCGCCTGGGGCATATGGACGACAGTCATGTCGTGACTACATGCTGAATGATCATGTAGAGCTGGAGACCACGCTGCCGGATATTGATGTTGATAACTTCGAGCTTAAACCTGTCATGTTTAGTATGATCAACAATGCCGGGTAGTTTAGTGGTGCTGTGACAGATGATGCTAGGGAGCATCTCAAAACGTTCCAGGAGATCTGTGGTTCATTTAGACTGCCAGGAGTTAGTCCGGAGATACTGAGGCTTCGGTTATTCCCCCATTCATTGAGGGACAGAGCTAAAACTTGGTGGAATAAACTTACACCGGGTTCCATTATGACTTGGGCAGATCTAACTCGTGAATTTTTATCTCGTTTTAATCCTTCGCATTTATCTGAGCGATTACGTAACGAAATTGCTACTTTTCAACAGGAAGATGACGAGCCGATGCACGAGGCCTGGGACAAATTTACTACTCTTCTTCGGAACTGCCCAATGCATGGATTCCCCGTCTGGAATCAGGTTACAAAGTTCTATAATGCTGCCAATCTACAAACTCGCATTCGAATTGATTCTGCAGCAAATGGACTATTATTGGACAAAGATCCGGACGAGGCATTGCAAGTTTTGAAAAATCTAGCTAAGAATGAGGAGCAGTTTCCGACAGCTAGAAGAGGGGGTAAACGGGTACTTGCTGTCAAGGACTACGAAGCCGACAGCACTATGAAATCACAGGTAGCATTCCTTACTAAAGCAATGAAACGGTTATTGAATGAAGATGAATTACAAGGATTTGCTGTCAAGGAAGTCTGTACTATCTGTGAGGGAAATCATAGTAGGGATGAGTGCCCAATAAATGTAGAAGAGGGAAAATATGTTGGAAATTACAAGCCGAACTATAATTCCAACAATTACAATCCTAATTGGAGGAAGGATCCCAAATTTTCCTGGAGTAATCCTAACAATGCTCTGAATCCGCAAGCATATAATCAGAATCAAGGGGGACCTAGATTGTTGACGCGACAGCAACTGCCGCCGCAGAACCTGCCGCAGCACCTGTCGCCACAGCAGCAACAGCAGCCACCACCTGCCACGAGTAGTATATTGGAGCAGACTCTGGCCACCTTTATGTCTCAGACCGGTACGTATATAGAGAATATGAATCAGTTTGTCAAGAAGACGGAAACCTTTATGGATAAAACCGAGATGAGAATGACAAACCATGAAGCTACATTGAAATCTCTAGAGACACAAATGGGTTAAGTTTCTCAACATATTAAGCCAAGGCAGAATGGAGGATTCCCTAGCAATACTGAAAATGCTAGACCGCCTCCACATGAGCAATGTAAGGCGATTACTACTAGGAGTGGGAAGAAACTACCAGGGCCAGAAAAAGAAGTTGAAACAGAAAATGAACCTGCCTTGGATAAACCTGCCGAGGAAGCTGCCCCGACAGGTGATAAACAGACTGCTGCCGATGAGCCTGTCACGACAGCAGAAGCGACAAAGGAGAAAAAAGATGATTACCGACCTCAGATTCGCATGCAGTGGGAAGGACGTATTGCTGATTATCGTCCTCCACCACCTTTTCCTCAACGGATACAGCAAGCTAAGCATGAATCTCAACTTAAAAAAATTTATGATATTTTTAAGCAGGTTCATATTAATATTCCGTTGTTAGATGCTGTTAAGGAAATGCTCGGTTATGCTAAATTTCTCAAGGATGTTATGTCGAAAAAATCTAAACTTGGGGAATTTGAAACGGTAAAGATGCAAGAAGGTTGCATGAGTATTCTTCATAGGCAGCCGCCCCAGAAAAAGAAGGATCCGGGGAGCTTCATCATACCTTGTTTAATCGGCGACAAATTTGTGGGTAAGGCACTTTGTGATCTTGGTGCCAGTGTTAATCTAATGCCCAAATCTGTTTTTCAGAAACTAGGTATTGGCAAGGCGCGGCCCACGACAGTAACTCTGCAGCTAGCCGACCGCTCTTATGTTCATCCTGAGGGAAAAATTGAAGATATTTTGGTAAGAGTGGATAAGCTTATTTTTCCTGCTGACTTTCTTATTTTAGATTGTGAGGCAGACGAAAACGCACCAGTCATCCTTGGGCGACCCTTCTTAGCCACGGGAAGATCATTGATTGATGTAGAGAAAGGAGAACTCACCATGCGCGTAAACGATCAAGAGATTAAGTTGAATGTTCTCCAAGCGATGAAATATGCTGATGTGGACGAGGAATGTAAGGCCATCATTGAGGTGACCTTTGATCAACCCTGCATCAGGTCGGGCTGCCGTGATATAAAATTTGGTCACTGCCGCGACAGCCACCTACAGGCCTGTCACGACAACAACGACGACAGCACTGACGACAGCGACTCCTCTGAATCCGATACATCTGATACTGAAGGTCAGGAGGAGGTAAACTGGTTAGGCAATCGTCCAGGTAAGTTATTCGAACCCTTGAATTACACTTCGGATAACCATTTAATCCAAAAGCCATCTACTGTTGAACCACCTGTCTTAGAACTTAAACCCCTGCCAGGGCAGTTAAAATATGCTTATCTTGGTTGCAATGACACACTGCCCGTAATCATCTCTGCCAAGCTGCCGCAGGAACAGGAACGACAGCTAATCGACATGTTAAGGCAGCACAAAAGGGCGATTGGATGGACGATAGCAGACATTCAAGGCATTAGTCCGGCGATATGTATGCACAAAATCCTCCTAGAGGAAGATCATAAGCCGACTATTGATGCCCAAAGGCGGTTAAACCTTGCAATGAAGGAGGTAGTGCGTAAAGAGATAATTAAATGGTTAGATGCTGGTATTATTTACGCCATCTCCGACAGCAAATGGGTAAGCCTAGTGCAATGTGTTCCCAAGAAAGGAGGAATGATCGTGATAACCAACGAGAACAATGAGTTAATCCCAACCAGGACTGTGACCGGTTGGAGGGTTTGTATGGACTATCGGAAGCTTAATAAAGCTACCCGAAAGGACCACTTTCCTTTACCCTTTATTGATCAAATGCTTGATAGATTAGCGGGTAAGCCTTACTATTGTTTTCTTGATGGTTACTCAGGTTATAACCAAATTGCTATTGCACCGGAGGATCAAGAAAAGACGACTTTCACATGCCCCTACGGAACATACGCATTTAGGAGGATGCCGTTCGGCCTCTGTAACGCACCTGCCACCTTCCAAAGGTGCATGATGGCTATATTCTCCGACATGGTAGAGGACTTCCTTGAGATTTTCATGGATGATTTTTCCGTCTTTGGAGACGATTTTGAGAGCTGCCTCGGCAATCTTCAAAAGGTACTTGAAAGATGTGAAAAAGCTAATCTTGTTCTAAATTGGGAAAAATGCCATTTTATGGTAGACGAAGGGATAGTCCTTGGCCATAAGATTAGCTGCCGTGGGATAGAAGTCGACAGGGCAAAAATATAAGTGATTGAGAAGCTGCCGCCGCCGACCACAGTCAAGGGCATTAGAAGTTTTTTAGGGCATGCTGGTTTTTATAGGAGATTCATTGCAAACTTCTCAAAAATTACCAAGCCTTTATGCCACCTCTTAGAACAGAACCGACCCTTTGACTTTAATGAGGAATGTACTGAAGCATTCAAGGTTCTGAAGGAAAAGCTAGTGACAGCCCCCATAGTACAGCCACCAGACTGGACACAGCCATTCGAGATCATGTGTGATGCTAGTGACTATGCTGTCAGGGCAGCACTTGGGCAGCGCAGAGATAAGTTGTTTCACGTCATATACTATGCCAGCAAGACGTTGAATGACGCCCAATTGAACTACACCACCACAGAAAAGGAGTTGTTAGTTGTGGTGTTCTCCATCGACAAGTTTCGTTCTTACATACTTGGAACGAAGGTAATAATACACACCGACCATTCTGCCCTAAAGTATTTGTTCGCAAAGAAGGATGCAAAGCCTAGATTGATACGGTGGATCTTGCTATTACAAGAATTCGACCTTGAGATCAAAGACAAAAAGGGGACAGAAAATCAGGTGGCAGATCACTTGTCAAGGTTGGAGAAGGGACAGAGTCTACCAATAGATGAAACACACATACTGGAGACCTTCCCTGATGAGCAGCTCTTTGCTGCCGCAATCGCTGTCGCGACAGCCATGACGGCAGGTAAGTCTTCTGACCTTCCCTGGTATGCTGATTTCGTTAATTTTATAGTTAGCGGAATATTACCTTCTGATCTTAATTATCAAGCCAGGAAGAGGTTCCAAAATGATGTTAAGCATTATTATTGGGACGAACCTCTTCTTTTCAAAATGTGCGCAGATCAGGTTATAAGGAGGTGTGTACCACAAGAAGAGCAAGAAGACATTCTCCATCACTGCCATGCTTCACAATATGGAGGTCACTTAGGAGGCAATAAAACTGCTGCCAAGGTGCTGCAGTCAGGGTTCTACTGGCCGACACTATATAAAGATGCACAGGAGTTTTACAAAAACTGTGACAGGTGCCAGCGGACAGGTAACATCTCGAGGAGAAACGAGATGCCACTACAAAACATTTTAGAAGTCGAGATCTTCGACGTTTGGGGGATTGATTTTATGGGATCTTTTCCATCTTCATGTGGAAATCTTTACATCCTCCTAGCAGTGGATTATGTCTCCAAGTGGGTAGAAGCAATCGCAACTCAAAAGAACGATGCCAAAACGGTCCAAAAGTTTTTGCACAAAAACATTTTTTTCTAGATTTGGCATCCCTAGGGCGATCATCAGTGATGAAGGGAGACATTTTGATAATAGGGTAATTGCTGCCGCCTTGAAGAAATATGGTGTCAAGCACAGGATCGCGACAGCATACCACCCACAGACTAATGGACAGGCTGAGATATCCAATAGGGAAGTGAAGAACATTCTTGAAAAGATGGTTAAACCAACTAGGAAATATTGGTCTTTACTTCTAAATGATGCATTATGGGCATACAGGACAGCTTTCAAGACTCCATTGGGCATGTCTCCATACCGACTGATTTATGGGAAAACCTGTCACTTGCCTGTCGAGATCGAGCACAAGGCATATTGGGCAATCAAGGCAGTGAATATGGACTTGGACAAGGCCGACCAGAAAAGTTTATTAGATCTGAACGAGATTGAAGAATTACGGACAATGGCCTACGACAATGCAAGAATCTACAAGGAAAAGACTAAAAAGTGGCATGACAAGAAACTGCTGCCACGACAGTTCTACCCAGGGCAGCTTGTGTTGTTGTTTAATTCTAGACTTAAACTATTCCCAGGAAAGCTAAAGTCTAGATGGTCTGGCGCATTCCAAGTGGCACAAGTTTTTCCCCATGGTGCCATTACTATCCGATCATTAAAAGACGGGCACCAATTCAAAGTCAATGGACAGCGCCTCAAGCATTATCAGGGGACTGAAGCCCCAGGAATACAGGAAGTGGTTACTTTAGGAGATGCCCCACAAGGCATCCCTAATTTAACCTAATTTTTATTTTTATTTATTTTATTATTATTATTATTATTTATTAGGAAATTAGGTTATTCGAATAATGTTTTGTTTTTCTAATTTCAGTTTTTAGGAAATAAAGGAGTCAAGAAGAAAAGGAGAAGTGACCCAAGCCCACCACCCATCCATCAGCCCAACAAAGCCCATTTATGGAAGCCTGTCGTTTCGGCTGCCGCCGCGGACGGATATGACAGGCTGTCAACAGACTGACACGGCAGACGTAGAAGCGTGCGGCAGACGCATAACAGACGCATAAATGCGTGTCAGACGCGTCAGACACGCTAAATACCATCCGTCGCCCCGTTATTCACGTCTGCCGTTACAGCATTAAACGGGTAGCTACTCGACCTCTATAAAACCCCGTTTTCATTTTCATTTTTTCTCACTTCTGCTTATTCTTCCTTGCTTTCTCCTCTAGTTTTATTTGCTTTCTTCATTTTTCACAACCCTTGCAACTAACATGTCTACTAGACAGACCCGTCGTAGTGCTGCCTCAGCATCCTCCTCAGCAGCAGCAACGCCCTTCGCCACAAAGGAGTTATGGAGGAACGTGGTTTCGTTTACATCCGCAAAGCACCCAACATGGGACTCCGGCCATTCATTGCCAGAGCAATCCAGAATTTGCTATGGGAGCACTTTGCTGAACAACCGGCAGAGCTAAACGACACATTAGTCCGGGAGTTCTACGCGGCCATAGACAGTAGAACGGCAACATCTGTCACCGTTCGAGGAGTGCAAGTGCCCTTCACTACCGACAGCATCAACCACATGTTTGGCCTCTTCTTTGGCCCCGATGATGATGCCCACCAGAAATTTCTCGACACCCTCGATGCTGCCGCTTATGATGCTGTCATGGTGGAGTTGACAGAGGAGGGAACATCATGGACAACCAGCAAGAAGAACCCCCACTCCGTCAACAGGGGGCAGCTGCTCCCGGAAGCCAAACTTTGGAACGCTTTCATCAAAAAGCGTATCCTGCCTTCTTCCCACCACACGACAGTCAACCGGCAGCGGCTCGCCCTCATTCATTCCATCATGCACGACAGGCCTATCAATATAGGCCGTTATATGAGGGACAGCATCCTGGACTGCGCCTTCCGTTCCGACTCACGCCTCTGCCTGCCGTTCACAATAACCTCCCTCTGCCGTTGTGCTGCTGTTCCCGAGGAACCCTCCGACAAAATAAGGAAGGGCAGAGGCTAGACAGACAACAACCTCAACAGCCTCATGGAGCTGGTCGTGGCTACACCTGTCTCATCTTTCAACCCAGCCGGCTCCCCAGAAGAATCATCAAAGGAGCCTGCCCCGGAACCTGCTGCCGCCACCGCTCCGACAGACTAGTCTGCCCTCCTCCTTGCTACGCTACAACGGGTAGAGGAGCGACAAATGGGATTGATGACGTTCATTCGGGACTTCACAAACTCGACGGTAAATTTCATTACCCAAACTTTAAATTTTCCCGATGTTCAATTCCCTACTTTTCCTGCCCATTATTTCCGTGTCCACACCCCTGTTCACACACCCACACCACCTGCCTCCCTACATTCCCACTCTACTTCCTCCACCACATCACCTGCCCCGACGGCAGTAGGCAGCCCACCGGCAGACACCTCTCCCAGAGGAACAAAGAGACCTGCCTCCGATGTCAGCCCTCTGATCAGGAGGAATTTGGAGAGGGAATTTACGCCGGTCAAGAGGATTAAACACGTGGCAGACAAGAAACGACTGCCCAAGGCTAGCACCACCACCACCAGCTCTTGGGACAGTGGCAGCAGTTCCGATGTTCAGCTCGTGGAGCAACTTGTCCCTGAACCTGCCTCTGCACCTGCCCAGCCTCCTCCACAGCCCAGACGCCCCGTCAGATCCGTGTCAGCAGCAGCAACGAGGACAGCGACTGAAAATTTAAGTTTTTATTTTCCTCTTATTGCTGCCTGCCTTTATCTTTTGTGATGTACTTTTCTTTATATTTTTGTCTTTTCATGTCATTTTGCATTGAGGGCAATGCAACTCTTGAGTTTGGGGGTGGCAACCCTCCATCATTAATGGAGTCTTAAGTACATCTTTTTATTATTTGTTGTGTCTTTTATTTTCTCTTAAAAAAAATCAGAAAATATAAAACCGTTGGCTTAAAATTGTGAAGTTAACTTACCTGTCATGACAGCTCTGTCGTGGCAGCATCTTTAGGACAGTTTAAGGAGAAGTTTAGAGCCTTTCTATAGTTCTGAAAAACTTAAACACCATTGTGACTGTTATATTGCTTAGATTTCTTTTAGCCAAACTAGAATAGGAAGCTTAGAACTTGAATAGCCCCTAGAGGTGCCTAACACTGGCTCTAGGAAAGAAGTTTAGCAAAAGAAAATCAAAAACCTAGAGGTGCCCGAAACCGGCTCTAGGAAGCTAACTAGAGGTGCCCAAAACTGGCTCTAGAAAAATTTAGCTTGAAAATAGAAGAAAAAGAAGCATGAAAATGTGCCTTCAAAAAAAAATAAACTTTGGCATAAAAATTCGAGTTAAGAAGTTGAATATTCTAGTGAAACTAAGAGAGTCTTAGCATATAACTGTTCACAAGCATGCACACACTGTACGAGAGCTATAGGGAGATTCCGGACAGATCCTAACCTTTCCGACAGGTTGCTGCCGCCATAGAGAATGAGCGACGGGTAAGGGACAGTTCACTGTTTGAAGGCCAACACAAAAATTTTCATTTTTCTTTTAGTCTTAATTGCTTGAGGGCAAGCAAAAACTTGAGTTTGGGGGTGTGTTGAGTGTGTAAAAGTTCTATTATTTACACCCTTTTTAACCCATATTTCTGCTGCATTCAAGCATCATTGCATTGCATTTAGGTTAGTTTTCAGTAAAACATCACAAATAGATTAAAAGCACGGATTCTACTAAAAGATGGCTATTTTTGCAGGTATCTGCCATAGTTGACAAAGAAGGCAGGCGCAGGGCAGAGAAGCAGGAAAGCTGAACTGGACAAGTAGAAGAAGAAGACGAAGCTGCCATGGACCTGTCGTGACAGCATGGTGACAGCAGACTTATGAAGAGGAAAAGTAAAGTGGACCTCGATAGATAGAGAAAAATCTGCTCGTCTGTCGTGTGAAAGCCAAATATTTTTCCAAGCCCCGGATCAAAAGATATGTCAAGTCAAAGCTCAAGGAGAGGAATTCCCAAGAAAAAAGGAGGCGGCTGGAAAATAGGAATCCTTAGAGATTAAGCATTTATTAGAATCTTACTTTTCATTAAAGTTGTAATCCTTGTTAACTTAGAATACTTGAGCCCAAAGCTTATATAAGGGCATAGATTTAACCTAGGAGGCATCCAATACCCCATAACCGAAACCTAAACCCCTCTGTCGTTCACCCGTCACCGACATGTTCTAAATTCCCCCTAGGGCTACGGGTTGTTTTGTAAAGTAGTTGCAAGGGTTGTTTTGTTTTAGGATTTTCCAAGTTCAATAAAATAGACTTCAAGTTCTCTTATTTTGGTTTTAACATCTTGCAAGAGCATCGGGAGAGCATTGTAAGGTTATCCATTTACTTAGCATCGGGAGAGATAAGTATACGAAAGAAATAAGAGCGAGTTCTCTAGTTTATAGTTGAACTATCTTGTGCCTAGGGATAGGACAAGGTTAAGTGGCTAAAGAAGAATTCATACACATCGGTGTTCATCCTTCGATTCACGCCGGGAGGTATCATCAAAGACGTGATCATCGACAGACTTGGACCTAGGGATAGGCCAAGGCAGATCTGGGATTCTTGCCAAACTTGAAGTACGAAGTTGGTGTGTTCGCTGCCGCGACAGCCAACGGACAGCCGCCGCGACAGGTGCTGTCAACGACGGGCACGATGACAGAACTAGAGTTCCTAAGCAATTCAATACCTGCACTACCGAGCAATTCAATACCAGCCCATTCTCTCTATCTTGATATTCCAAATCTGTTATTTACGTTTTTCTTTATTATTTTCGTGACAATCTTCTAAACTATTTCCTTTACTTCGTGCAGTAAACTAAGGTGAAGTCATTAGCCCAATCCTTGTGGAGACGATATCCGATACTTCGTATCACTTTACTACTTGCGTCGTGTACACTTGCACTACAATTGCGATAGACTCTTTTACACGCAACAAGTTTTTGGCACCGTTGCCGGGGATTGGCAACATAACAACATCTTTCTTTTATTGCACTTTTTGTTTTTATTTTTATTTTTGTTTTCGTTTTTATTTTTATTTTTCTTTAATTTTTCTTTTGTGCTTTCAACTCTCGCTTTTCACGAGGTTTTCTTGTTTATGCGCAGATCTAAAAGAGGTGAAGATCCTGAGTATCCATTAGATCCGGAAATCGAACGTTCCTTCAGTCTCAAGAAACAACTTCGCTGACTTTTAGACAGAAACGAATACCTCGAGGAACAGCTAGAGAAGATGGGCCATAACCAACCTGCCGGTGGTCGTATACCACCCCTTGGCGATAACCACCCGCCTGTCGGTGACCCGCCTGGGGCAGATGGACGACAGTCATGTCGTGACTACATGTTGAATGATCATGTAGAGCTGGAGACCACGCTGCCGGATATTGATGTTGATAACTTCGAGCTTAAACCTGTCATGTTTAGTATGATCAACAATGCCGAGCAGTTTAGTGGTGCTGTGACAGATGATGCTAGGGAGCATCTCAAAACGTTCTAGGAGATCTATGGTTCATTTAGACTGCCAGGAGTTAGTCCGGAGATACTGAGGCTTCGGTTATTCCCCCATTCATTGAGGGACAGAGCTAAAACTTGGTGGAATAAACTTACACCGGGTTTCATTATGACTTGGGCAGATCTAACTCGTGAATTTTTATCTCGTTTTAATCCTTCGCATTTATCTGAGCGATTACGTAACGAAATTGCTACTTTTCAACAGGAAGATGACGAGCCGATGCACGAGGCCTGGGACAGATTTACTACTCTTCTTCGGAACTGCCCAATGCATGGATTCCCCGTCTGGGATCAGGTTACAAAGTTCTATAATGCTGCCAATCTACAAACTCGCATTCGAATTGATTCTGCAGCAAATGGACTATTATTGGACAAAGATCCGGACGAGGCATTGCAAGTTTTGAAAAATATAGCTAAGAATGAGGAGAAGTTTCCGACAGCTAGAAGAGGGGGTAAACGGGTACTTATTGTCAAGGACTACGAAGACGACAGCACTATGAAATCATAAGTAGCATTCCTTACTAAAGCAATGAAACGGTTATTGAATGAAGATGAGTTACAAGGATTTGTTGTCGAGGAAGTCTGTACTATCTGTGAGGGAAATCATAGTAGGGATGAGTGCCCAATAAATGTAAAAGAGGGAAAATATGTTGGAAATTACAAGCCGAACTATAATTCCAACAATTACAATCCTAATTGGAGGAAGGATCCCAAATTTTCCTGGAGTAATCCTAACAATGCTCTGAATCCGCAAGCATATAATCAGAATCAAGGGGGACCTAGATTGTTGACGCGACAGCAACTGCCGCCGCAGCACCTGCCGCCGCAGCAGCAACAGCAGCCACCACCTGCCACGAGTAGTATATTGGAGCAGACTCTGGCCACCTTTATGTCTCAGACCGGTACGTATATGGAGAATATGAATCAGTTTGTCAAGAAGACGGAAACCTTTATGGATAAAACCGAGATGAGAATGACAAACCATGAAGCTACATTGAAATCTCTAGAGACACAAATGGGTCAAGTTTCTCAACATATTAAGCCAAGGCAGAATGGAGGATTCCCTAGCAATACTGAAAATGCTAGACCGCCTCCACATGAGCAATTTAAGGCGATTACTACTAGGAGTGGGAAGAAACTACCAGGGCCAAAAAAAGAAGTTGAAACAGAAAAGGAACCTGCCTTGGATAAACCTGCCGAGGAAGCTGCCCCGACAGGTGATAAACAGACTGCTGCCGATGATCCTGTTACGACAGCAGAAGCGACAGAGGTTAAGTGGCTAAAGAAGAATTCATACACATCGGTGTTCATCCTTCGATTCACGCCGGGAGGTATCATCAAAGACGTGATCATCGACAGACTTGGATCATCGACAGATCTGGGATTCTTGCCAAACTTGAAGTACGGAGTTGGTGTGTTCGCTGCCGCGACAGCCAACGGACAGCCGCCGCGACAGGTGCTGTCAACGACGGGCACGACGACAGAATTGGAGTTCCTAAGCAATTCAATACCTGCACTACCGAGCAATTCAATACCAGCCCATTCTCTCTATCTTGATATTCCAAATCTGTTATTTACGTTTTTCTTTATTATTTTCGTGACAATCTTCTAAACTATTTCCTTTACTTCGTGCAGTAAACTAAGGTGAAGTCATTAGCCCAATCCCTGTGGAGACGATATCCGATACTTCGTATCACTTTACTACTTGCGTCGTGTACACTTGCACTACAATTGCGATAGACTCTTTTACACGCAACACTTGCAGCTCAAACCTTATGTATCCCAGTGCCCAACTGAAGTTAAAACAGCCGAGGCTGGTGAATCATCTAAATAATCAGATGGAGTGAGTATAGTTGTTTCATCTAACTTGTGCCATGTTAAACTACATCATGTTCTTGTGGTCTTGCCGGTTCTTTATTTTGGTAAGTTGAGGTCTGAAATGTATAACATTTCTACATGATTCAGCTGGTAATCTGGAAATATAAGCTATAAGATGTGCTACTGTCTTCAATAGTTGTACTGATTAGTATCCAAAATTTCAATTGCTCTTTCACCACCTATGTTTCTTAAAATAATTGATGTACAGGCAGTCAAGCTTTTTTTTTTCCAAAATCTACAATCTAAAACCTTTAACCTTGTATTCCTAAATTCTAAACTCTAAACATTAAATTTTGAACCTAAACTCTAAATTCAATATTTTATAACATAAATCACTAACATTTAAATCCTTAAACCCAAAAATAAGCATGTCTATGTAAACAAAAATTTACACTAACCGTGTATCAAATATTTTTTAAATGAATTCCAATAAAATTTATGAAATTATTCTACATCTCAAAGATGTAAAATAAAAGTCGATAACCATTCACACCCAACTCTTTACTTTAATTAGAGTTCAATCGAAAATGATAAATTCAAAAATACAATTTAATCCAAAATTAATTTAAAGAAAGATTATACATAAATTTCATAAAGAAAACTTCATCTAACTTCAATGGATGGTTATAAATTATTAAGCGACTAATGCATAGAGATCAATTAATTGGTTGAATGGTTAAAAATATTTATTGTTATGAATATCTTTATTTATGATGGATATCTATATATTAAATGAGACTTCAATGGACTTTATTATTAGGGTTTAATACCCATTGGAATTAGGGTTTCCATCTTATGCCTATAAATATACACTTAAAAAAAACATTGTACACAACCCTACATAGAGAATATAATAAAAGTCTCTCTCTGTGTCTCTCATTTTTGCTCTTATTTATCTCTATTGTTCTTCTTTATTTTATTCACAACACGTTGTCAGCACGAGACTCTAACCTACTGAGGTGTTTGGTCGTTCGAATTCTAAAGGAGTTATTGAAAAGAATTTGATACTAGCATGAATCAAAGATAAATTCTTCTCCCTCAATTATATTTTAATTATCGTGTAACCCCCTCGTCCCGGTACGGACGCTTGACCGGTCCGAGTGGGCCACACGGGGAAAACCGAAGCAAAACCCGTTAAGGTTTCTCCTCGGTTGACAATCCTAAAATTTCTTTTATTTATCTTGTCTATATGCATTACTATTGTCCTATGTGAGACACGTCAGCGGAAACACAAGCAATTATAAAAACGATCATTCGAACAACATACGCAAAATAGTCCATTTTAGATTATTAGGCAGGCCGTTTCGAAACACCCTCAAGGTGTATCGAAACGCCTTGACTTGGTCAACGGCCCCAAGCCTACACGAGGAGGCCGTATCGGAACGGAGGTCAACCGTTCTGAAACACCCTCAACGGTCAACTTCTCGTGGTCAACGAGATATTAACCGTTCCGAAACACTTAGACCCGTTCCGAAACCCCCATCATCTCGGCAAATTCTCAGATTTCTAGTAGCCAAAGTGTTCTGATACCCGTTTCGGAATAAGGGTTCACAGTGGCCAAACTGTATCGAAACGAGTTCCGATACGGGGTCCCTAAAGCCTAACCCATTTTGAAACACTGGTTGTCTGTAAAATCCCAAAATATGTTTTAGACAACTCCTAGAGGTTCCAAACGCCCGAAACAACTATACGAGGCATACTAATCATATAAATACATTCTAGAGACATGCTTCCTAGCAACCATACGCAACATACACAAGATATACAAGAGGACATCCGCACCAAGGACCACACATGGCATTACAATTAGCATACTTTAACATAGTCAACACTTAGACAAAACAAGGTAAGCCATTACCAACAAGGTTTACAAGCAAGGACATACATCTCAAAAGCCAAGTTGACAAACACATAAAGGGAGTCTAACATGCTCCTAAACAACAACATCATAGTTCAAAAGCATCACAACAAGATTACATGTCCCATTGCTTGACCATTACATCATAAACTAAAAACCATACTTGATAGCTAGCACCACAAGCACACACACTTGGAGGCCTCTTCTTGCACTTAGCAACCCACGAGCTACTGATCTGCATTGTCGAACAAAGAGAGCGTAAGCAATAAAGCTTAGTGAGGGTAAGCTCTTTAAAAACAAACCTCGACAATGCAGGGTCCAAGCACGATCTCAACCAAGGTAAATGCATGATTATACCTTCGATCCTCAAGAGCCAAAATGTTAATGATGCATGAACAATATCCAATTAAATGTCATGCTCAACAAGCTCATTTCCACAACATATGTAAACACATATAAACATCCAAGTAGAAATCACATTCCACATCACATTGATACACATATCAATCAATATTGGCACTTAGCTATGACCCGAATACACGGATAAACACGTTGGAACTCACATCCAACAACCACTTTACCTCACGGTGGGATTACACTCACCACCGGTCTCGCGGAGGGGATTCCACTCATCCTCACGCCCCGTCGATGGGATTCCACTCATCATCGACTACTATATAACAATTTTCCGGGTGAACCCGTACTCCTCCTTGGTGACTCAACGCCACCAAGGCCACACGCAAATTTGACTCATGTGTACACACTAACATCCTAATGATCGATCATTTGTACTCAAGCATACTAGTGCCAACATTTAACTCAATCCACATTATCAATTACAACCAATTCCGTGCTTAGCACGTACTCACCATGATCACAATCATGAACAATCCACATGCACATCACAATGCATCACAATTCATGCCTCGTCTCACATGTATAGCACAATATACATAAATCATCATATCACAAATATTACGAGGCATAAACATCATTTACAAGTTCAACCAATGTCTCTAGTTTAAGTTTAGGATTAGGCTACCACCCTAATCCTAACTCTAGGTGGGTCTACCAAGCCCGACCTAGTCCGTATGCGCGAACCAAACACTTAGAAATCACTTTGAAAACATTAATCACTCACCTAAACTTCCAAGCTCAATTACCAAGCAATCAACCACCTTCAAGCTTCCGGATTCCCTCCCGATGCTTCACCAACACAAGTTCTCGCCTCTAAACAACCACAACACAAACCAAACAACTTCCAATCAGCCCAAGCATCAAAGTAGTTAACCCGGAATACAATTCAAACATTAAACTCAACATTTCAAGGCATGAACAAACCCCAATTTCATCCAATTCGAGCAGCCCATAAACCTTGATCAAAACCCAAGTTTCCAACACATTTTATACCCACAATTGATCCCAAAAAACCCCTAACCATAGTACTAACATTACCCCACCAATTCAAACCTAAAACAACCCCCAAAATTCACCCAAAACCCTTCAAAAACCCTCTTTAAACCCAATTTCGGGAATGTGCTCAAAACCAAGTAAAATTCATATATGTTGAACCATTTAGCTCTTAGACTTCATAACCAACAACATTAAATCGAAATATTAAGTTAAACATAGTAAATGTATCATTTTTAATCAAAACCCTTGAAAACTCCATTTCCAAAACTTTAATGAAAATAAAAACTAATTGTACTTTTGAAGAGAGGAGGTTGAGGACAAGTCAAAAATGATGTTACCTTTCAAAAACGAGTTGAATTGAAGGAGAAATGAGATGGAATAGTGGAGGAGATGAGAGAGCTCTATTTCACGTTAGCTTTGTTGGAGAAGAGAGTGAATAGTGAAATGTTTGATAAAATGAGATTTAAAATTGGAACTTGTATTATTTACAAGTTTGCCATTAATGAATGGTTATTTCCTTTATTCTTTAAAATCCCTCCATTTTGTATTTCATCCATTTTAGTCCAGCATCAAAAGTTTGTTTTTGAAACCCGAGGCCCAAAAGATTATTTTAATTATAGTACTGAACCCCAAATAATATTAAAATATTATTTCCACCCGACCCCTAAACCCGGGTGTAACAACTCTCCCCCACTTAAGGAATTTCGTCCCCGAAATTACCTGACGGAAACAAATACGGAAACTGCTCAAGCATATCAGCTTTCCTCTCCCACGTGGCCTCTTCCACACCTCTATGTCTCCACAACACCTTGACCAACTCTATGGTCTTACCACGCAACACCTTGCTATCAGAAGCAAGTATCTCGATAGGCTCTTCATTGTAAGACAAATCTGGATTCAACTCTATCTCCTCAACGGGCATAGCATGAGAAGGATCTGATCTATATCTCCTAAGCATCGACACATGAAAGACATCATGGATCTTCTCTAACTCAGAAGGTAACCTCAAACGGTAAGCTACAGGCCCAATCCGCTCAGCTATCTCATACGGACCAATGAACTTCGGACTCAACTTGCCTTTCCGGCCAAATCTCATCACCTTCTTCCACGGAGATACTTTCAGAAACACTTTCTCACCCACGGAGAACTCAATTTCTTTCCTCTTCAAATCTGCATAAGACTTCTGACGATCGGAAGCTGCTTTCAAACGGTCACAAATCAACTTCACCTTGTCGGTAGTCCCCTTAAGAAAATTCGGCACAGGTAACAATCTCTGACCTGTTTCCGCCCAACAAATCGGAGTCCTACATCGTCTACTATACAAAGCCTCGTAGGGAGCCATCTGAATACTAGACTGATAACTGTTGTTGTAAGAAAACTCAACTAAAGGTAAGTGCTTCTCCCAAGAACCCTAGAAGTCAATCACACAACAACGAAGCATATCCTCTAAAATCTGTATCACTCGCTTTGACTGCCCATCGGACTGCGGATGATAAGAAGTACTAAAATGCAACCGGCTACCTAGAGCACTATTCAAGCAACCCCAGAACATCGAAGTAAATCTAGGATCCCTATCTGAAACAATAGACTTCGGAACTCCATGAAGTCTCACAATCTCACGGATGTACATGTTTGCCAACTTGTCTAAAGAGTCCGTAGTATTCACTGCTAAGAAGTGATCACACTTAGTGAACCTATCAACAATTACCCATACGGATTTCTTCTTCTAAGGAGACAATGGTAACCCCGACACAAAGTCTATGGTGATCCTCTCCCATTTCCATTCCGGAATCTTCAAAGGTTGTAACAAACCTGAAGGAACCTGATGTTCTACCTTCACTCTCTGACAAACCATACAACGGCTCACATACTCGTCTACATCCTTCTTCAAACCAACCCAGAAGTAATCATTCTTCAAGTCACGGTACATCTTGGTACTACCCGGATGCATAGAAAAAGGACTCGAATGTGCTTCACTCAGAATCTGACGCCTCAGCTCAACATCTTCTGGTACAACAATTTTATCTCTAAAGCACAACAAGTTCTCACCACTGAAACTATACTCGGTCGGTCTTCCTTCGGCTATGTCCTGAACATGAGGAACTAGAGTCACATCTTGCAACTGCTTCTCTCTAATCAACTGAATCAAAGAAGGCTTCACTTGCAACTCGGTGATCAAACCACCATCATCGGACACACTCAATCTAGCAAACAAAGCTCTCAACTCGACTACAACCTTTCTACTTAGAGCATCGGCTACTACATTTGCTTTACCCGGATGGTACTCAATGGTCAAATCATAATCCTTTAGCAACTCAAGCCATCTTATTTGTCTCAAGTTCAACTCTCTATGTGTCATCAAGTACTTCAAGTTCTTGTGATCGGTGTAAACTATACACTTCTCACCATACAAGTAATGACGCCAAATCTTCAATGCAAACACAACTGCGGCTAACTCTATATCATGAGTAGGATAGTTCTTCTCATGAACCTTCAATTGTCTAGAAGCATAAGCAACAACTCTTCTTTCTTGCATCAAAACACATCTTAAACCTATGTAGGAGGCATCACTATAGATCACAAACTCTTTACCTGAAACAAGTTGTACTAACACTGGAGCATTTGTCAACGCTTCTTTCAATTTCTCAAAGGCCTTCTGTCTTACATCTGACCATTCAAACTTAACTCCTTTTTGCAACAATTTAGTCAAAGAAGCGGCTACCCTAGAGAAACCATCAACAAATCTCCTATAGTAACCGGCTAATCCTAGGAAACTCCTAATCTCGGTCACAGACTTAGGTTGTTTCCACTCAACAATAGCCTCAATCTTCGATGGATCAACACGGATACCTTCGGCCGAAACAACATGGCCAAGAAATACAACCTCTCGAATCCAGAACTCACATTTACTAAGCTTCGCATACAACTGATTGCTCAACAATCTCTGTAAAACAAATCTCAAGTGCTCATCATGCTCTTCTTCTGTCTTCGAGTACACCAGTATATCATCAATAAAAACAACTACAAAACGGTCTAGATAGTCTCTAAAAATCATGTTCATCATATCCATTAATGTTGCAGGTGCATTCGTGAGCCCAAACGGCATCACAAGGAACTCATAGTGACCATATCTAGTCCTAAAAGCTATCTTCGGAACATCACACTCTTTCACTTTCAACTGATAGTACCCTGACCTCAAGTCTATCTTCAAAAACACAGAAGCACCTCTCAACTGATCAAACAAATCATCTATGCGAGGCAACGGATACTTGTTCTTCACAGTCAACTGATTCAACTGCCTGTAGTCAATACACATGCGCATACTACCATCTTTCTTTTTCAAAAACAACACAGGAGCACCCCAATGAGAACTACTAGGCCTAATAAAACCACGGTCCAATAATTCTTGCAACTGACTCTTCAATTCTTTCAACTTTTTTGGAGCCATACGAGATAGAGCTATCGAAACTGGATTAGACCCTGAAACAGTCTCAATCACAAACTCAACATCCCTGCTAGGAGGCAAACCCGACAACTCTTCAGGAAACACATCCGGAAAGTCACAAACTGTTCTAATATCTTTCGGTCTAGCTTCACTCATATTCGGATTCATAACATAAGCTAAGTAAGCCCCACATCCGAAATCCATCAACCTATGAGCCTCTAAAGCTGACACAACATTAGACAAGAACTTAATGTTCTCGCCTACTACTACTACCTCGTAGTCATCAGAAAGTTTCAAAGAAATCCTCTTCGTCTCAAAGTCCACACTAGCTCGGTGCTCAACTAACCAGTTCATACCCAGAATAATATCAAAACCATAGAAAGGAAGTTCCATCATATCAACAGAGAACACATGACCCTGAATCTTCAGTGGACATCTCCTATACATACGTCTAACCATAACTGTCTCACCAAAAGAACTAGTCATATGCATACCTACATCTAGGATCTCAACAGGTATATCTAACTTCTGTACATGCTCACTCAAAATGTAGGAATGCGTAGAACCTGAATCAACCAAAGAAAGCAAAGACATAGACTGTAACTCAAAATTATCTGCTATCACATCAGTGTCGTTCCTGGCCTCTCTCTGAGCATAAACTCTCGCTGGTCCTCCTGCCTCTGGCTGCACTGCCACAACATGAGTAAGGTTCCTCTGAGCATCTACCCTAGGTACATCAGCCCTAGGCTGGAAGTAGCCACGACCGCGCCCACGGCCTCTCTGAAAGTCATTCGCTCTCGCATGAGCCTAAGCAATGTTCGGTGCTTGTGCCACCTGATGCGGACAATCCCTCCTAAAGTGGTCCCTCGAACCACAGTTCCAACAAGCATGGAAGTTACCCCAACACTCACCAGTGTGCTGTCTCCCACAACGTGGACACTCGGGCAAACGCCCTCATGCTCTATGGCCCTGATGGCCCCTACCATGATGGCCACCGCCACGTCTATGGTCAAACTGTTGTCTGCCATCTCTATGCCTCTTGGCATCTCTACTATCAAAGTTGTTATGCCTCTTACCAGAACTAGATCCTTCAGAATGCTTGGCCAGCCTCAAGCTGTGCTCGATGACCTTGGCTCTAGCAACCAAGACATCAAAGTCAGAATAATCAGAAGCTAAGGTGTACCTCTTAACTTCCTCATGAAGCCCATATCGGAAACGGTCACATCGGGCCCTCTCAGTAGGCACTAACTCTGAGGCATACTGACTTAGACGGACAAAGCGGATCTCATAGTCAGTCACAGTAGCATCTCCCTGAACAAGAGCCATGAACTCTCGCTTCTTCTCATCTAGATACCTCGGTCCCAAGTACCTCTTTCTAAAAGCAAACTCAAAGAAATCCCAATCAACCTCTGCCTCTGGAACTCCAGTAGTAATAGTGACCCACCAGGTGTAGGCATCACCTTGAAGCAAGGAGATCACACAGCCCAATCTACGTGTGCCCACACAACCCATCTGAGCTAAGATGCGAACGGTCTTCTCCAACCATAACCCAGACCACTCTGGTGTAGACCCTCTAAACTCTTCGGCCCCCAAGCTACGAAGCCTCTCCAAAGGTAGACTAGCATCGTCACCTCTAGGCTGAGCTGCAGCCTGAGCTCCCGCAACTGCGGCCTGAAATGCTCCCGCTATAGCTTGCACTAGCAGAGTCATATCAATTCCGGCCGGACCTTGGCCACCTTGAGGTCCTACTCCTTCCGCTCCATCCTCGCCTCCAACTCTAGGCGGAAGAGGTGGTGGTGGTGGAGGAGCTCTAAGTCCAGCAGCAGCAGGCCCTTCTATATGAGCCTCCACTCCAACCACCGGCTCAATAGGAGCCGCAACACGTGGTTCCTGATGAACCACCCACGGCCTACCCCTCGGCCTATACATCGCTCACAAACGATAACTACAACCACAACAAACAAAATATACAAGATTGGGTTAGCAAGGCAAGGCAAGGCTTCCAAGTGCTCAAGTACGTTTCCCTCACTTAAAATTTTTTTTCCGATGTAATAGTAGCAATGAGACTCTTAAACAACATGCTTTTAAACAAAACAATCAGCATACTTGTCACACACGCAATCATGCTTACAATACAAGCAAACACCGTGCATATCATTTCAAACTTGAACTTACCTCACTTACCTGCCCAAGGTCTCGGTAACCTTAGGCTCTGATACCAACAAGTGTAACCCCCTCGTCCCGGTCCGGACGCTTGATCGGTCCGAGTGGGCCACATGGGGAAAACCGAAGCAAAACCCGTTAAGGTTTCCCCTCGGTTTACAACCCTAAAAATTTCTTTTATTTATCTTGTCTATATGAATTACTATTGTCCTATGTGAGATACGTCAGTGGAAACACAAGCAATTATAAAAACGATCATTCGAACAACATACGCAAAACAGTCCATTTTAGATTATTAGGCAGGCCGTTTCGAAACACCCTCAAGGTGTATCGAAACGCCTTGACTTGGTCAACGGCCCCAAGCCCACACGAGGAGGCCGTATCGGAACGGAGGTCAACCGTTCCGAAATACCCTCAATGGTCAACTTCTCGTGGTCAACGAGATATTGATCGTTCCGAAACACTTAGACCCGTTCCGAAACCCCATCATCTCGGCAAATTCTCAGATTTCTAGTAGCCAAAGTGTTTCGATACCCATTTCGGAATAGGGGTTCACAGTGGCCAAACCGTATCGAAACGAGTTCCGATTCGGGGTCCCTGAAGCCTAACCCGTTCCGAAACGGCCCAGCCCGTTTCGAAACACTGGTTGTCTGTAAAATCCCAAAATCTATTTTAGACAAATCCTAGAGGTTCCAAACGCCCGAAACAACTACATGAGGCATACTAATCATATAAATACATTCTAGAGGCATGCTTCCTAGCAACCATACGCAACATACACAAGATATACAAGAGGACATCCGCACCAAGGACCATACATGGCATTACAATTAGCATACTTTAACATAGTCAACACTTAGACAAAACAAGGTAAGCCATTACCAACAAGGTTTACAAGCAAGGGCATACATCTCAAAAGCCAAGTTGACAAACACATAAAGGGAGTCTAACATGCTCCTAAACAACAACATCATAGTTCAAAAGCATCATAACACAATTACATGTCCCATTGCTTGACCATTACATCATAAACTAAAAACCATACTTGATAGCTAGCACCACAAGCACACACACTTGGAGGCCTCTTCTTGCACTTACCAACCCACGAGCTACTGATCTGCATTGTCGATTAAAGAGAGCATAAGCAATAAAGCTTAGTGAGGGTAAGCTCTTTAAAAACAAACCTCGATAATGCAGGGTCCAAGCACGATCTCAACCAAGGTAAATGCATGATTATACCTTCGATCCTCAAGAGCCAAAATGTTAATGATGCATGAACAATATCCAATTAAATGTCATGCTCAACAAGCTCATTTCCACAACATATGTAAACACATATAAACATCCAAGTAGAAATGACATTCCACATCACATTGATACACATATCAATTAATATTGGCACCTAGCTATGACCCGAATACGCGGATAAACACGTTGGAACTCACATCCAACAACCACTTTACCTCACAGTGGGATTACACTCATCACCGGTCTCGCGGAGGGGATTCCACTCATCCTCACGCCCCGTCGATGGGATTCCACTCATCATCAACTACTATATAACAATTTTCCGGGCGAACTCGTACTTCTCCTTGGTGACTCAACGCCACCAAGGCCATACGCAAATTTGACTCATGTGTACACACTAACATCCTAATGATCGATCTTTTGTACTCAAGCATACTAGTGCAAACATTTAACTCAATCCACATTATCAATTACAACCAATTCCGTGCTTAGCACATACTCACCATGATCACAATCATGAACAATCCACATGCACATCACAATGCATCACAATTCATGCCTCATCTCACATGTATAGCACAATATACATAAATCATCATATCACAAATATTACGAGGCATAAACATCAATTACAAGTTCAACCAATGTCTCTAGTTTAAGTTTAGGATTAGGCTACCACCCTAATCCTAACTCTAGGTGGGTCTACCAAGCCCGATCTAGTCCGTATGCTCGAACTAAACACTTAGAAATCACTTTGAAAACATTAACCACTCACCTAAACTTCCAAGCTCAATTACCAAGCAAGCAACCACCTTCAAGCTTCCGGATTCCCTCCCGATGCTTCACCAGCACAAGTTCTCGCCTCTAAACAACCTCAACACAAACCAAACAACTTCCAATCAGCCCAAGCATCAAAGTAGTTAACCCGGAATACAATTCAAACATTAAACTCAACATTTCAAGCCATGAACAAACACCAATTTCATCCAATTCGAGCAGCCCATAAACTTTGATCAAAACCCAAGTTTCCAACACATTTTATACCCACAACTGATCCCAAAGCTACCCCTAACCATAGTACTAACATTAGCCCACCAATTCCAACCTAAAACAACCCCCAAAACTCACCCAAAACCCTTCAAAAATCCTCTTTAAACCCAATTTCGGGAATGTGCTCAAAACCAAGTAAAATTCATATATGTTGAACCATTTAGCTCCTAGACTTCATAACCAACAACATTAAATCGAAATATTAAGTTAAACATAGTAAAGGCATCATTTTTAATCAAAACCCTTGAAAACTCCATTTCCAAAACTTTAATGAAAATAAAAACTAATTGTACTTTTGAAAAGAGGAGGTTGAGGACAAGTCAAAAATGACGTTACCTTTCAAAAACGAGTTGAATTGAAGGAGAAATGAGATGGAATAGTGGAGGAGATGAGAGAGCTCTATTTCACATTAGCTTTGTTGGAGAAGAGAGTGAATAGTGAAATGTTTGATAAAAGGGGATTTAAAATTGGAACTTGTATTATTTACAAGTTTGCCATTAATGAATGGCTATTTCCTTTATTCTTTAAATCCCTCCATTTTGTATTTCATCCATTTTAGTCCAGCATCAAAAGTTTGTTTTTGAAATCGAAGGCCCAAAAGATTATTTTAATTATAGTACCGAACCCCAAATAATATTAAAATATTATTTCCACCTGACCCCTAAACACGGGTGTTACATATCGATTCTCTCTCATTATTTGATCTTTAATTTGACTTTTAATTTTTGAAAAATCTTTGGTTGTTTGGTGTTAGTGTAGCCATAGAGTGACTCAATTACCGTGGTTCTTGTCGACAATTCCCGGAAAAAAAAAATTTAATAAGATATTGGTAACTACATCTACCATATATTTTGATATAGCGATTGATTAATCATTCTTATTTATACATCCTTATGGTTGTTTATTTGTTTAAGAATGATAATTATTTTGTAGTGATTATATTTTTTTGTTAAAGTTGGTATTTTAACCATATTTTGAGTTTTACATGATATCTTTAAATGGTTTGGAAAGACAAAAGAGATTATGAAGACCTGACTAGTCATGTATATCTCCATTGTCCTTGAGAGGAAAATCAATATCGGTAAACTCTAATTTTATTTTTATTCTTTAATTTATGATTTTAAGGTGTTATAAATTATGGTGATTTATGTTTTTTATTTTGATGGTTTAATCCGAGTATATTGGCTGGACATCCCGTTTTGCGAGGCTACTGGTCTCAAAGGAGGTTCTTTTTAAAGGACCTTGTGGACTGGTTTAACAATTCCGCGTATGAGGGTTAAATTTTTGTTCTCTATAAGTATTGTATAAATATATATATATATATATTGGTTGCTCAATTATTCTTTAATAGTATGATTGTTATAAAGTCTATATTTGCTTGAAAGCAATATTATTTTATGTCAAAAAATTTGACTATAGACTTCTCCCAAGTTCAAGTTACGAAAATCGTCTTGATCCAAAAAAAATCTAAGGGATGCATTCCTCAAGCATGATGTTTATTCCATGCGATTATTGGACTTATGTCATTCCTTGAAGTGAATGCAAGCATGATGTTTATTCCATGCGATTATTGGATTTGATTCATTCCTAGATGTAAATGCAAACATGATAATTCACTATGTGGTTAGTGAATAAAACTCAGTTATGTGTCAGAGTATCACTGATGAGGTTTTAAAGACCTATTGGCCCCTGCTACATTCCCTAAAGTGAATGTGATATTTTTATAGCGGAAAAAATAAATGTCACGTTAGAAATTGTGGTCTCGATTGAGGCCATAAAAACTAGACATGGATAAGATGATCCTTTTAAGAATGTTTACATGCACCGAAAGTGGGATTATAAGGATGACAAGAATGATAGATATCATATCAAAATCTTTATTTTATCAATACGATGGTACAAACCATTGGTCTCGTACTTGTCAAACGCCAAAGTATTATGGACTTTATCCATAAGCATGAATGATAAATGAAAGAAAATATAAAGAAATTTTATTTATGGCGAAAATAATTATGGTGTTGTTAGTCCAACTCAATTGGATATTGTTAATTTCTTCATAAACCTCGAAGGGAATAATTTGTCATTTATTTTATTTCCCTTGTAAACCACTAAAGAGAATAATTGATCTTTTATTTATTTTGTTTTATGTTAATTTTATTATTTATTTATGTTAATTTACTTTATATTATCTTGTTTTATATATTATTTATTTATGTTTTATATTAATTTATTCTTTGAAGAATGTGATTACTTTCGAGATAAAATATATAATGAATTGTGGCTATTTATGCCTAGCAGACAGTGCAAGTACTCATAGTATACTTAAGCGTAAGAAATATTTTCCCATTTAAATGCAAGGAAAAAATATGAGTATTATTTTCCAAAGTACTAAAGTATTAATGCTTCGTAAGAACAATAAGTTCTTGAGGGTTTATCTCTGATAGATAACCGATTTGATATGATGTGTTATATTTAATATTTCTCATTCCCCGAAGTAAAAGAAACAAAGCACATTGTGAAAGGTGTATAACTATGCATATTTTCTCATTTAAAATGCAAGAGAATAATGTGAGTATTATATCTGGAAGTACTAATATCACAGAAGGCGTCGACTGAGCAAACATGTTATTGCCAAATAGAACTCTATTCTATTTTCACAGTGCATTATACTCGTCAAAGACGCAAAGAGACTTACTGAATTTTAAAGATATTTACAGAAATATATTGAGAATATTAGTCGAGGGGTGCCGACTATCTCAATATTACGAGTATAACTCAAGGCAATAATAAAATCTTGAAAAAATATATGCAATGTCATTCATATTGTACTACACAAGAATTAGTACAAATTGAAGCTCATGCTATTGTAAATCAGAAGTTTATCGATAACTTTATTATTTAGCATGACCGGTTAGGCCATCCCGGTTCAATTATGATGCAAAAATTTGTTGACACTTTCATGTGGTCATTATTAAAGAACTAAAATTTTCTTCAAGGTAATATTTTTTATGTGATACTTGCTATCAAAGCAAATCAATTATTCAATCATCATCAGCTAAGATAGATTGTGAATATATTAATTTTTTTGAAATGGATACAAGGTGATATATGTGAGCCCATACACATTTCTTACCATCCATCTAGATATTTTACGATTTTAATCGATGCATCGAATAGATGGTCATATGTATCCTTGTTATCAACCCGTAACTTGGTGTTTGCGAGGCTACTTGCTCAATTGATAAAATTATGAGCACATTTTCCAGATTACCTTATAAAAACAATCACTCTTGATAATGCTGGTGACATGTCATTTTACATGTAGTATCACTAATTCGCATCAAGCCAACAAATTATCATAAGTTCACCCCATTACAAATAGTTTTTGGTCAAAACCAAATATTTCTCATCCTAAATTTTTTTTTGTGTGATGTATGTTCCGATTCCTTCACCATAACGCACAAAGATGAGTTCTCAAATGAGGTTGGGAACATATGTCAGATTCAAATTTCCCTTGATAATTAAATATCTTGAGCTTCTGATACAAAATTTATTTACAGCTCGATTTACTACTATTGTTTTAATGAGTCAGTTTTCCCAACATTATGGGGAGAAAATAAAATAGCTGAAATAAGAAATAAATTGAAATGAATTATCATTATCTTAGTTTGATCCACGTACTCAACAATGTGAACTATAAGTTCAAAGGATAATTCATTTAGCAAATCAATTTCTAGATGATTTTGTTGACCCTAATAGAGTGACTAAGTCACATATACCAGCTATGAATGCTCCGTTTAAATTTGATGTTCCGGAAGGACAAACTCTAGTTGTGTTGAGTGTGTAAAAGTTCTATTATTTACACCCTTTTTAACCCATATTTCTGCTGCATTCAAGCATCATTGCATTGCATTTAGGTTAGTTTTCAATAAAACATCACAATTATATAAAAGGCACGGATTCTACTAAAAGATGGTGTATTTTGCAGGTAACTGCCATGATTGACAATGAAGGCAGGCGCAGGGCAGATAAGCAGGAAAGCTGAACTAGACAAGCAGCTGAAGAAGACGAACCTGCCATGGACCTGTCGTGACAGCAAGGTGACAGCAGATTTATGAAGAGGAAAAGCCAAGTGGACCTCGATAGATAGAGAAAAATCTGCTCGTCTGTCGTGTGGAAGCCAAATAATTTTCCAAGCCCCGGATCAAAAGATATGTCAAGCCAAAGCTCAAGGAAAGGAATTCCCACAAAATAGGGATGCGGCTGGAAAGTAGGATACTTTAGAGATTTAGTCTTTATTAGAATCTTACTTTTAATTAAAGTTGTAATCCTTGTTACCTTAGATGACTTGAGCCCAAAGCTTATATAAGGGCATAGATTTAACCTAGAGATATAACCGATGACCCCATAACCGAAACCAAAACCCTGCCGTCCACCCGTCACCGACATGTTCTAAATTCCCCCTAGGGCTAAGGGTTGTTTTGTAAGGTAGTTGCAAGGGTTGCTTTGTTTTAGGATTTTTCAAGTTCAATAAAATAAACTTCAAGTTCTTTTATCTTGGTTTTAATATCTTGTAAGAGCATCGGGAGAGCATTGTGAGGTTATCTATTTACTTAGCATCGGGAGAGTTAAGTATACGAAAGAGATAAAAGCGCGTTCTCTAGTTTATAGTTGAACCATCTCGTGCTTAGGGATAAGGCGAGGTTAAGTGGCTAAGGAAGAATTCATACACATCGGTGTTCATCCTTCGATTCACGCCGGGAGGTATCATCAAAGACGTGTTCATCGACAGACTTGTGCCTAGGGATAGGGCAAGGCAGATCTGGGATTCTTGCCAAGCTTGAAGTACGGAGTTAGTGTCTGCTGCTGCGACAGCTAACGGACAAACGCCGCGACAGGTGCTGTCGGCGACGGGAGCGACGACAGAACTGGAGATCCTAAGCAATTCAATACCTGCACTACTGAACAATTCAATACCAGCCCATTCTCTCTATCTTGATAACTCAATCCTTTTATTTACGTTTTTATCTTATTATTCTCGTGACAAATCTTAATTATTTTACTTTCGTGCAGTAAACAAGGTGAAGCTATTAGCCCAATCCCTGTGGAGACGATATCCGATACTTCGTATCACTTTACTACTTGCGTCGTGTACACTTGCACTACAATTGCGATAGACTATTTTACACGCAACAAGTTTTTGGCGCCGTTGCCGGGGTGGACGACAGGGTTTTGGTTTCGGTTATGGGGTCATCGGTTATATCTCTAGGTTAAATCTATGCCCTTATATAAGCTTTGGGCTCAAGTCATCTAAGGTAACAAGGATTACAACTTTAATTAAAAGTAAGATTCTAATAAAGACTAAATCTCTAAAGTATCCTACTTTCCAGCCGCATCCCTATTTTGTGGGAATTCCTTTCCTTGAGCTTTGGCTTGACATATCTTTTGATCCGGGGCTTGGAAAATTATTTGGCTTCCACACGACAGACGAGCAGATTTTTCTCTATCTATCGAGGTCCACTTGGCTTTTCCTCTTCATAAATCTGCTGTCACCTTGCTGTCACGACAGGTCCATGACAGGTTCGTCTTCTTCAGCTGCTTGTCTAGTTCAGCTTTCCTGCTTATCTGCCCTGCGCCTGCCTTCATTGTCAATCATGGCAGTTACCTGCAAAATACACCATCTTTTAGTAGAATCCGTGCCTTTTATATAATTGTGATGTTTTATTGAAAACTAACCTAAATGCAATGCAATGATGCTTGAATGCAGCAGAAATATGGGTTAAAAAGGGTGTAAATAATAGAACTTTTACACACTCAACACACCCCCAAACTCAAGTCTTTGCTTGCCCTCAAGCAATTAAACCTAAAGGAAAAAGAAATTTTTGTGTTGGCCTTCAAACAGTGAACTGTCCCTTACCTGTCGCTCATTCTCTATGGCGGCCGCAACCTGTCAGAAGGGTTAGGATCTGTCCGGAATCTCCCTATAGCTCTCGTGCAGTGTGTGCATGCTTGTGAACAGTTATATGCTAAGACTCTCTTAGTTTCACTAGAATATTCAACTTCTTAACTTGAATTTTTATGCCAAAGTTTATTTATTTATTTTTTTTAGAAGGCACATTTTCATGCTTCTTTTTCTTTTGTTTTCAAGCTAAATTTTTCTAGAGCCAGTGTTGGGCACCTCTAGTTAGCTTCCTAGAGCCGGTTTCGGGCACCTCTAGGTTTTTAATTTTCTTTTGCTAAACTTCTTTCCTAGAGCCAGTGTTGGGCACCTCTAGGGGCTATTCAAGTTCTAAGCTTCCTATTCTAGTTTGGCTAAAAGAAATCTAAGCAATATAACAGTCACAAAAGTGTTTAAGTTTTTTTTTTTCAGAACTATAGAAAGGCTCTAAACTTTTCCTTAACCTGTCCTAAAGATGCTGCCACGACAGAGCCGTCATGACAGGTAAGTTAACTCCACAGTTTTAAGCCAACAGTTTTAGTTTTCTGATTTTTTTTTAAAGAACTTAAAATAAATAATAAGACACAAAAATTTAATAAAAGATGTACTAAGACTCCATTAGAAATGGAGGGTTGCCACCCCCAAACTTGAGGGTTGCATTGCCCTCAATGCAAAATGACACAAAAAGAAAAAAATAAAGAAAAACAAGATAAATAAAAGTACATCACAAATATATAAGGGCAGGCAGCAATAAGAGGAGAAAAAGAAATAAAAACTTAAATTTTATTCGTTGTCCTCGCTGCTGCTGCTGACGCGGATCTGATGGCGGCGTCTGCGTTGTGGAGGTGGCTGGGCAGGTTCCGGAGCAGGTTCATCAGCAGGTTCTTCCTCCGGTTGGGGGACAGGGTCGTCAGCAGGTTGAAGGGCAGGTGGCTCCACTAGCCTGATGTCGGAACTGCTGCTGCTGTCCCATGAGCTGCTGGGTATGATGGCTTTGGACAACCTTCTCTTGTCTGCCACGTGCTTAATGCGTTTGACACGCGTGAAGTCGCTCTCCAGATTCCGCCGGACAAGAGGGCTGTCATCAGTGGCAGCTCGCTTGGTTCCTCGAGGGGAGGTGTCTGCCGGTGGGCTGCCGGCTGCCGTCGGGGCAGGGGATGGTGTGGAAGTGGAAGATTGTGTATGGGAGAGACAGGTGGTGTGGGAGTGGGGGAGGGGATATTGAAATAATGGGCGGGGAAGGTGGGGAAGATGACATCCGGAAAATTCAAAGTATTGGTAATGAAATTTACCGTTGCATTGGAGAAGTCACGGATGAAAGTCATCAGACCCATCTAGCGCTCCTCTATCCTCAAGATGGCAGCAAGGATGTGGGCGTTCTGATCTGCCGGAGCGGTGTTGGTGGCAGCTTCTGGGGCAGGTTCGGTGGCAGGTTCATCATCAGACTCAGCAGGATGGGCGTTTGGATCAAAGGCGTTGAGGGGCGATACGACTATGATCTCCATGAGACTGGAGATGTTGTTGTCTGTCCATCCGCTGCCCGTCTGGATTTTGTCTGAAGGGTCCTCCGGTACGGCAGCGCAGCGGCAGAGGGCAGTGATGGTGAAGGGCAGGCAGAGTCGTGAGTCTGATCGGAAGGCACAATCGAGAATGCTGTCCCGCATGTACCTGCCCACATTGATGGGCCTGTCATGCATGATAGAGTGGATGAGGGCCAACCGCTGTCTGTTGACTGTCGTATGGTGGGACGACGGCAGGATACGCTTTTTGATAAAAGCGTTCTAGAGTTTTGCCTCAGGGAGTAGCTGCCCCCTATAGACAGAGTGGGGGTTCTTCTTACTGGTGCTCCATGTCGTACCAGCCTCTGTCAGCTCCCTCATGACGGCATCATGTCCGGCAGTATCGAGGGTGTCCCAAAATTGTTGGTGAGCATCATCATTGGAGCCGAAGAAGAGGCCGAACACATGGTTGATGCTGCTAGCGCTGAAAGGAACTGTCACTCCTCGGACGGTGACAGATGTCGCCGTCTTACTTTCGATCGCCGCATAAAATTCCCTGACCAGAGTGTCATTAAGCTCTGCCGGCTGCTCGGCAAAGTCCTCCCAAAGTTGTGCTGTTATGGCCTTCATAATGAACGGTCGAAGTCCAAAAAGAGGGGCATCTCTGTTGTAAATGAAACCGCGCTCCTCCCATAGCTCCTTTTTGGTGAATGGCGATGCTGCTGCTGAAGAAGAAGCGGCAGCAGTGTTTTGACGGGTTTGTCGTGAAGACATTTTGGTTGCAAGGGCTGAAAAAGAGAGAAAATAGATAAAACTAGAGGAGAATAACAAGAGAGAAAAATCGGAAGTGATGAAAAATGAAAATAGGAAGGGGTTTATATAGCTGTTGGGGAGCTTCCCATTTAATGCCGCAACGGCAGGCGGGAATAACGGGGCGGCAGATTGAATGTAGCGCGTCTGACGCGTCTGACGTGCATTAATGTGTCTGCTGTGCGTCTGCCGCACGCTTCTTCGTCTGATGTGCGTCTGTTGACAGCCTGTCACATCCGTCTGCGCCGGCAGCCGAAACGACAGGTTACCATAAATGGGCTTTATTGGGCTGGTGGATGAGCGGTGGGCTTGGGTCACTTCTTCTTTCTCAATTGACTCCTTTATTTCCTAAAAACTGAAATTAAAAACAAAACATTATTCGAATAAAATAAATCTAATTCCTAATAAATAATATTAATAATAAAAGTAAGAATAAAAATAAAAATTAGGTTAAATTAGGGATGCCGTGTGGGGCATCATCTAAAGTAACCACTTCCTGTATGCCTCGGGCTTCAGTCCCTTGATAGTGCTTGAGGCGTTGTCCATTGACTTTGAATTGGTGCCCGTCCTTTAGTGATTGAATTGTAATGGCACCATGGGGGAAAACTTGAACTACTTGGAACGGGCCAGACCATCTAGATTTGAGCTTCCCTGGAAAGAGTTTCAACCTAGAATTAAACAACAACACAAGCTGCCCTGGGCAGAACTGTCGTGGCAGCAATTTCTTGTCATGCCACTTCTTAGTCTTTTCCTTGTAAATCCTTGCATTGTCGTAGGCCATTGTCCGTATTTCATCGATCTCATTTAAATCTAACAGCCTTTTCTGGCCTGCCTTGTCCAAGTCCATGTTCACTGCCTTGATCGCCCAATATGCCTTGTGTTCTATCTCGACAGGCAGATGACAGGTTTTTCCATAAATCAAACGGTATGGAGACATGCCCAATGGAGTCTTGAAAGCTGTCCTGTATGCCCATAATGCATCATTCAGAAGCAAAGACCAATCTTTCCTAGTTGGTTTAACCATTTTTTCAAGAATGTTCTTCACTTCCCTATTGGATATCTCAGCCTGTCCATTGGTCTGTGGGTGGTATGCTGTCGCGATCCTGTGCTTGACACCATATTTTCTCAAGGCGGCAGCAATTACCCTGTTGTCAAAATGTCTCCCTTCATCACTGATAATCGCCCTAGGGATGCCAAATCTAGAAAAGATGTTTTTGTGCAAAAACTTTTGGACCGTTTTGGCATCATTCTTTTGAGTTGCGATTGCTTCTACCCACTTGGAGACATAATCCACTGCTAGGAGGATGTAAAGATTTCCACACGAAGATGGAAAAGGTCCTATAAAATCAATCCCCCAAACGTCGAAGATTTCGACTTCTAAAATATTCTGCAGTGGCATCTCGTTTCTCCTCGAGATGTTACCTGTCCGCTGGCACCTGTCACAGTTTTTGTAAAATTCCTGTGCGTCCTTATACAGTGTCGGCCAGTAGAACCCTGACTGCAGCACCTTGGCAGCAGTTTTATTGCCTCCTAAATGTCCTCCATATTGTGAAGCATGACAGTGATGGAGAATGTCTTCTTGTTCTTCTTGTGGTACACATCTCCTTATAACTTGATCTGCCGCCATGGCTGTCGCGACAGCTATTGCGGCAGCAAAGAGCTGCTCATCTGGGAAGGTCTCAAGTATGTGTGTCTCATCAATGGGTAGACTCTGTCCCATCTCCAACCTCGACAAGTGGTCTGCCACCTGGTTTTCTGTCCCCTTTTTGTCTTTGATCTCAAGGTCGAACTCTTGTAATAGCAAGATCCATCGTATCAACCTAGGCTTTGCATCCTTCTTTGCAAACAAGTACTTAAGGGCAGAATGGTCGGTGTGCACTATTACTTTCGTCCCAAGTATATAGGAACGAAACTTGTCGATGGAGAACACCACAGCTAACAGCTCCTTTTCTGTGGTGGTATAGTTTACTTGGGCATCATTTAATGTTTTGCTGGCATAATATATGACATGAAACAGCCTGTCCTTGCGCTGCCCAAGTGCTGCCCCGACAGCATAGTCACTAGCGTCACACATAATCTCAAACGGCTGTGTCCAGTCTGGTGGCTGTACTATGGGGGCTGTCACTAGCTTTTCCTTCAGAACCTTGAATGCTTCAGTACATTCTTCATTAAAGTCAAAGGGTCGGTTCTGCTCTAAGAGATGACATAGGGGTTTCGTGATTTTTGAGAAATTGGCAATGAATCTCCTATAAAAACCAGCATGCCCTAAAAAACTCCTAATGCCCTTGACTGTGGTTGGCGGCGGCAGCTTCTCTATGACCTCTATTTTTGCCCTGTCGACTTCTATCCCACGGCAGCTAATCTTATGGCCTAAAACTATCCCTTCATCTACCATAAAATGGCATTTTTCCCAATTAAGAACAAGATTAGCTTTTTCACATCTTTCAAGTACCTTTTGAAGGTTGCCGAGGCAGCTCTCAAAATCATCTCCAAAGACGGAAAAATCATCCATGAAGATCTCGAGGAAGTCATCTACCATGTCGGAGAATATTGCCATCATGCACCTTTGGAAGGTGGCAGGTGCGTTACAGAGGCCGAACGGCATCCTCCTAAATGCGTATGTTCCGTAGGGGCATGTGAAAGTCGTTTTCTCTTGGTCCTCCGGTGCAATAGCAATTTGATTATATCCTGAATAACCATCAAGAAAACAATATTAAGGTTTACCTGCTAATCTGTCAAGCATTTGATCAATAAAGGGTAACGGAAAGTGGTCCTTTCGGGTAGCTTTGTTAAGCTTCCGATAGTCCATACAAACCCTCCAACCGGTCACAGTCCTGGTTGGGATTAACTCGTTGTTTTCGTTGGTTATCACGGTCATGCCTCATTTCTTGGGAACACATTGCACCGGGCTTACCCATTTGCTGTCGGAGATGGCGTAAATAATACCTGCATCTAACCATTTAATTATTTCTTTACGCATTACCTCCTTCATCGCAAGGTTTAACCGCCTTTGGGCATCAATAGTCGGCTTATGATCTTCCTCTAGGAGGATTTTGTGCATACAGATTGCCGGACTAATGCCCTGAATGTCTGCTATCGTCCATCCTATCGCCCTTTTATGCTGCCTCAGCATGTCGATCAGCTGTCGTTCCTGTTCCTGCGGTAGCTTAGCAGAGATGATTACAGGCAGTGTGTCATCACAACCAAGATACGCATATTTAAGCTGCCCTGGCAGGGGCTTAAGTTCTAAGACAGGTGGTTCAACAGTAGAGGGCTTTTGAATTAAATGGTTATCCGAAGTGTAATTCAAGGGTTCGAATAACTTACCTGGACGATGATCTAACCAGTTTACCTCCTCATGACCTTCAGTATCAGGTGTATCGGATTCAGAGGGGTCACTGTCGTCGGAGCTGTCGTCGTTGCTGTCGTCGTCACTGTCGTGACAGGTCTTTAAGTGGCTGTCGCAGCAGTGACCAAATTTGATACCACGGCAGTCCGACCTGATACAGGGGTAATCAAAGGTCACCTCGATGATGGCTTTGCATTCCTCGTCCACATCGGCATGTTTCATTGCTTGGAGAACATTTAACTTAATCTCTTGATCGTTCACGCGCATGGTGAGTTTTCCTTTCTCCACATCAATCAATGATCTTCCCGTGGCTAAGAAGGGTCGCCCTAGGATGACTGGTGCGTTCTCATCTGCCTCACAATCTAAAATAAGAAAGTCAGCAGGAAAAATAAGTTTATCCACTCTTACCAAAATATCTTCAATTTTTCCCTCGGGGTGAACGTAAGAGCGGTCGGCTAGCTGTAGGGTAACTGTCGTGGGCCGCGCCTTGCCAATACCTAGTTTCTGAAAAACAGATTTGGGCATTAGATTAACACTAGCACCAAGATCACAAAGTGCCTTACCCACAAATTTATCGCCGATTACGCAAGGTATGAGGAAGCTCCCCGGATCCTTCTTTTTCTGGGGTGGCTGCCGATGAAGAATACTCATGCAACCTTCTTGCATCCTTACCGTTTCAAATTCCCCAAGTTTAGATTTTTTAGACATGACATCCTTGAGAAATTTAGCATAACCGGGCATCTCCCTAACAGCATCTAACAACGGAATGTTAATATGAACCTGTTTAAAAATATCATAAATCTTTTTAAGTTGAGATTCATGCTTAGCTTGTTGTATCCGTTGAGGAAAGGGTGGTGGGGGACGATAATCAGCAATGCGTCCTTCCCACTGCATGCGAATTTGAGGACGATAATCATCCTTTTTTTCCTCTGTCGCTTCTGCTGTCGTGACAGGCTCATCGGCAGCAGTCTGTTTGTCACCTGTCGGGGCAGCTTCCTCGGCAGGTTTATCCAAGGCAGGTTCCTTTTCTGTATCAACTTCTTTTTCCGGCCCTGGTAGCTTTTTCCCACTCCTAGTAGTAATTGCCTTACATTGCTCATGTGGGGGCGGTCTAGCATTTTCAGTATTGCTAGGGAAACCTCCATTCTGCCTCGGTTTAATATGCTGTGACACCTGACCCATTTGTGTCTCTAGAGATTTCAAGGTGGCCTCATAGTTTGTCATTCTCATCTTAGTTTCATCCATAAAATTTTCCGTCTTTTTGACAAACTGATTAATATTATCCATATACGTGCCAGTCTGGGACATAAAGGTGGCCAGAGTCTGCTCCAATACACTACTCGTGGCAGGTGGTGGCTGCTGTTGTTGCTGAGGCGGCAGGTGCTGCGGTAGGTTCTGCTGCTGCAGTTGCTGTCGCGTCAACAATCTAGGACCCCCTTGATTCTGGTTATATGCTTGCGGATTTAGGGCATTGTTAGGATTACTCCAGGAAAATTTGGGATCTTTCCTCCAATTAGGGTTGTAGTTGTTGGAATTGTAGTTTGGCTTGTAATTTCCAACATATTTTCCCTCTTCTATATTTATGGGGCACTCTTCACTACTATGATTTCCTTCACAAGTAGCACAAATTTCCTCGACAGCAAATCCTCGTAAGTCCTCTTCACTCAATAAGTGTTTCATTGCTTTAGTAAGGAATGCTACCTGAGATTTCATAGTGCTGTCGGCCTCATAGTCCTTGACAGCAAGTACCCGTTTACTCCCTCTTCTAGCTGTCGGAAACTGCTCCTCATTCTTGGCTAGATTTTTTAGAACTTGCAATGCCTCGTCTGGATCTTTATCCAATAATAGTCCATTTGCTGCAGAATCAATGCGAATGCGAGTTTGTAAGTTAGCAGCATTATAAAATTTAGTTACCTGATTCCAGACAGGGAATCCATGCATTGGGCAGTTCCGTAGAAGAGTAGTAATTTCGTTACGTAATCGCTCAGATAAATGTGAAGGATTAAAACGAGATAAAAATTCACGAGTTAGATCTGCCCAAGTCATAATGGAACCCGGTGTAAGTTTATTCCACCAAGTTTTAGCTCTATCTCTCAATGAATGGGGAAATAACCGAAGCCTCAGTATCTCTGGACTAACTCCTGGCAGTCTAAACGAACCACAGATCTCCTGGAACGTTTTGAGATGCTCCCTAGCATCTTCTGTCGCAGAACCACCAAACTGTCCGGCGTTGTTGATCATACTAAACATGACAGGTTTAAGCTCAAAGTTTTCAACATCAATATCCGGCAGCGTGGTCTCCAGCTCTACATGATCGTTCAGCATGTAGTCACGACATGACCGTCGTCCACCTGCCCCAGGCGGGTCGCCGACAGGCGGTATGTCTCCTCCAGCAGGCTGGTTACGGGCCATCTGCTCTAGCTGTTCTTCAAGGTAATCGTTCCTGTCTAAAAGGTGGCGAATCTGTTTCTTGAGATTGAATGATCGTTCGATTTCCGGGTCTAACTTATACTCAGGATCTTCGCCTCTTTTCGATCTGCGCATAAACAAAAGAACCTTGTGAAAAGCAAGAGTTGAAAACAAAAAAAAATAAAAATTAAAGAAAAACTAAAAACGAAAACAAAAATAAAAATAAAAGCAAAAAGTGCAATAAAAGAAAGATGTAGTTATGTTGCCAATCCCCGGCAACGGCGCCAAAAACTTGTTGCGTGTAAAATAGTCTATCGCAATTGTAGTGCAAGTGTACACGACGCAAGTAGTAAAGTGATACGAAGTATCGGATATCGTCTCTACAGGGATTGGGCTAATAGCTTCACCTTGTTTACTGCACGAAAGTAAAATAATTAAGATTTGTCACGAGAATAATAAGATAAAAACGTAAATAAAAGGATTGAGTTATCAAGATAGAGAGAATGGGCTGGTATTGAATTGTTCAGTAGTGCAGGTATTGAATTGCTTAGGATCTCCAGTTCTGTCGTCGCTCCCGTCGCCGACAGCACCTGTCGCGGCGTCTGTCCGTTAGCTGTCGCGGCAGCAGACACTAACTCCGTACTTCAAGCTTGGCAAGAATCCCAGATCTGCCTTGCCCTATCCCTAGGCACAAGTCTGTCGATGAACACGTCTTTGATGATACCTCCCGGCGTGAATCGAAGGATGAACACCGATGTGTATGAATTCTTCCTTAGCCACTTAACCTCGCCTTATCCCTAAGCACGAGGTGGTTCAACTATAAACTAGAGAACGCGCTTTTATCTCTTTCGTATACTTAACTCTCCCGATGCTAAGTAAATAGATAACCTCACAATGCTCTCCCGATGCTCTTGCAAGATATTAAAACCAAGATAAAAGAACTTGAAGTTTATTTTATTGAACTTGAAAAATCCTAAAACAAAGCAACCCTTGCAACTACCTTACAAAACAACCCTTAGCCCTAGGGGGAATTTAGAACATGTCGGTGACGGGTGGACGGCAGGGTTTTGGTTTCGGTTATGGGGTCATCGGTTATATCTCTAGGTTAAATCTATGCCCTTATATAAGCTTTGGGCTCAAGTCATCTAAGGTAACAAGGATTACAACTTTAATTAAAAGTAAGATTCTAATAAAGACTAAATCTCTAAAGTATCCTACTTTCCAGCCGCATCCCTATTTTGTGGGAATTCCTTTCCTTGAGCTTTGGCTTGACATATCTTTTGATCCGGGGCTTGGAAAATTATTTGGCTTCCACACGACAGACGAGCAGATTTTTCTCTATCTATCGAGGTCCACTTGGCTTTTCCTCTTCATAAATCTGCTGTCACCTTGCTGTCACGACAGGTCCATGACAGGTTCGTCTTCTTCAGCTGCTTGTCTAGTTCAGCTTTCCTGCTTATCTGCCCTGCGCCTGCCTTCATTGTCAATCATGGCAGTTACCTGCAAAATACACCATCTTTTAGTAGAATCCGTGCCTTTTATATAATTGTGATGTTTTATTGAAAACTAACCTAAATGCAATGCAATGATGCTTGAATGCAGCAGAAATATGGGTTAAAAAGGGTGTAAATAATAGAACTTTTACACACTCAACAGTTGCGAATGAGTCTAACTTACGCCTGTAGCGTGATAGACAAGTAGGTTCCAAAGATAAAAATCCTAAAAAGGAAGGGAGCTATAGTTATGATGGTCTGATCGAGGATTCAATGAATTATGAAAATATCAAGAAGAGATTAAAAGGTCTCCAATAAAGACATTAACATGACTCAGGTACCTGATAATAAAGAGATCTCAATAGATTAAGTCATGTCTGGTAATATGTAGAACTGAAATCAAATCGTCGTCGATAATACATTTGCATGCAATATAGCACTAGAGATTTTATTTGATGATGTGGATCATGAATCATTGTCAATTGGACAATGTAAACAAAGAAATGATTGGCCAATATAGAAAGAGGCAATTGAGGTGAAACTAAGATCTCTTTCGAAAAGAGAAGTATTTGGGCCTATAGCCCGTATATTGAAATGTGTAAAGCTCGTGGATATTAATAAGCCTTTGTGAGAAAGAGAAATCACGAGATATAAGCTTGTTTGGTTGCACAAAGATTTTCACAAAAACATGAAATTGATTATGAGGAAAATATATTCCTCGATGGTGGATGTAGTCACTTTTAGATAGTTTGACAATAAAAGAAATAACTCAGTTTTCGCCTAATGGAAGTTGTTACATCTTATTTGTATGAGCCTCTTGATAACAACGTTTACATGAAGCTTCTGGAAGGATTTAGACTGCCATAAGCAGTTAATTCAAGTTCTCAAGAACATTATTCAATTATATTGAATATATCTTTTTATGGATTAAATCATTTTGGGCACAGTTGGTATAATCGCCCCGTTGAATACTTATTAGCATAAGGCTAAGAATGATTTAATTTTCGGAGCATTTTATTAAGAGATTTAGCTCTGGATTTGTCTTTGTTTTTATTCTATATGTTGGCGATTCATTGAGACTCATGAAGAGATCTCCTTAACAATGGAATCCTTGTGCAACAATTGGCATACACAGAAAAATGTTTAAAGAGACTTTACATGCATAATGCATATTCGTTGATCACTATTTCGTTGCTAGGTCTCTTAATGTAAACAAAGATCCATTCCGCCCTCGAGAAGAAGGTGATGATATTCTTGGTCTAAAAGCACCATATATACATTAATTGATCTGGAAGCATCGTATCTTAGCTGGTCTAGAAATACTATTTAAGTGCTACGAGACCATTACCTTTAAATAATTGTTATGCATGAGGCAAAGCGGAAATATGTGTTTGGCTAAACATATCCAAAAGATATGTGAATTACTTTCACAAGATAAGATGCAAGCTATCTTATGTAGAGATAATGCATAATTTATATCTCAAGGTGGATACATCAAATGTGATAAAACGAAACATATCTCTTTAAAGTTTCGTCCCTCATGATCTTTAGAAGAATAATATTAGATGAATCATTTCAAGCAATAATTTGGAAGATGGGTAATCTTCACCAGTGGTCCCTTTCGTTTAGGGTGTGTTTTATTTTGGTCACCAAAATTCAAAAACGAGTATTTTGGTCCCTAACGTTACAAAATGTTTATATTTTGATCACCCAACCGTTAGTCTCCGTTACTTGGCTAACGGGTAGCTAACATGGCTCGTTAAAAAACTAAAAAAAATCACGTGTTTACCCCGCCATCATCCCTCTTCTCTCCTCCGCCGCCACCTCTCCGCCCTTTCTTTGACATCGGTCTCTCCCTAGGCCCTAACTGATTCTTCGGACACTCGTAAGACAAATGCCCACTAACCCCACATTCATAACAGCTAGACTTATCCTTGTAAACCCTCTTTTTAATAAATTCAGGGGCTCGTCCATTATCGACGGCAATGGAAGCGCTGAGGGTTCTGCCGTTGAGTACTTTCCCATGCTTGACACTCGCTGCGGATAGCGCATCCTCACGGGAAACAAACTGGACGAAGGCGACCCCCTTTGAAGTTTATGTGCCTCGATCTTTGAGGACTGTAACGTGGGCGATTTTGCCAAAGGTGGATAAGAGAGTGTGGAGGTCGGAGTTTGTGAGGGAGTATTCGAGGTTGGAGACGTAAAGGGTTGATTTCGATGGGGCTAGACGGCCGGATCCGCCGCCACCACCGCTGGAAGATTTGGTGGCGGTTTGGTTCGAAGTGGTGGGTCTCGAGGAGGAGGATAAGGCGGCGACGGAGGTGAAATAAAACACACCCTCGAACAAAGGTTTCGTCTTCTTCAAAAAAAGGTCTCGAGGAGGAGGAGAGGGCGGTGACGGAGGAGTTGCCGATGAAATGCTTCGAGTATAGCTTGGTTAGAGGTGACAGTTTTGTTCGGCCTGAAATCGCCGAGAACCGACGGAGCAAAGTTGTCCTCGCATGCCATTGATGTCTCAGCTGCCTGCAAGCTACCACGGTGGTCGGTTTCTGTATTCTCAGCCGACAAGTCATCAATGAGTTGCTTGGTGACATGTTCGACCCACTCGGAAAGTTCATTTCTGTCCGAGTTTATGCATTGTTGTTGCCGGGGAATGGAGCTGACGGTGGTGGTTGTGAAATCCCATATGGGTTCACGGTGGGGCTGGATCATATCCAGAGTCGCATGAACCACTTCGAATCCTCCTTTCATCATTGAAAGATGAAGCAGAAAAAGGGTAGCTGACATGGCTCCTTTTTACCCCTTTTCAAAATAATAATTGATTAACATATTACACGTGGACTAAACACGTGATTTTTTTTAATTTTTTAACGAGCCATGTCAGCTACCCGTTAGCCAAGTAACGGAGACTAACGGTTGGGTGATCAAAATATAAACGTTTTGTAACGTTAGGGACCAGAATACTCGTTTTTAAATTTTGGTGACCAAAATAAAACACACCCTAAACGAAAGGGACCACTGGTGAAGATTACCCTTGGAAGATTTATCCACTAGTTCATACTCTATTTCAACATTTAAAGATTATATTCAAGATTGAATTATGAAGATTCAAAGATCTTATGTGATATTTTTATGAGGGGAAGTAAATATGTGTTGCACTCTTTTTTCCTTAACCGAAGTTTTGTCCCAATGGGTTTTCCTGGTAAGGTTTTTAATGAGGCAACATGTTATGCGTATCAAAGACGTGTGTACTCTTTTTCCTTACTAAGAATTTTTTTTCCGCTAGATTTTTATCTTAGTAAGGTTTTAACGAGGCACATTATCTTTATGGATATCCAAGGGGAAGTGTTATGAATATCTTTATTTATGGTGAATATCCATATATTAAATGAGACTTTAATGGGCTTTATTATTAGGGTTTAATCCCCATTGGAATTAGGGTTTCCATCTTATGCCTATAAATATAGACTTTTGAAAAAAACATTGTACACAACTCTACATTGAGAATATAATAAAAGTCTTTCTCTTTGTCTCTCATCTTTGCTCTTATTTATCTCTATTGTTCTTATTTACTTTATTCACAACATTTATATTTTTATCATCTTATATGGGTTTAAATATTAACATTAAACATAAAAAAATATAATTATTTTTCCACTTAATTAAAAAAACTAATGCATAAATTTGAGTATTAAAAATGCTACTACTAATAAATTAGTAAATAAATTGATCCATTCCAGTGGAATGGTGGGAATGGGGTTTAAGGTGGCTATACTAGTATCTCAAGGTTTTCAAATCTGAAACGGTAATAAATATGTATCCATGTTGAGCTTAAGAATATCATCACGACATAACCACCGACTCTGACAATCAAGTGGACCCCATCTAAATACTTAGACCTAGTAAATTTGACCCGAGACCTCAAGAGCTGAATTGATTTATTTGAACCGAGACCCGAAATCGACTCGAACACAATGACCCGGATTTAATCCGAAATCCGAAATAAATCTAATTGAAACCGAACTGAATTTCAGTTGAACCGAAAATGGACTCGAACCAACTTTCAATCGAACCGTATGAAATCGAATCGATTTCTCTTGAACCGAAGACAATCCGAAATAAAGAAAATATATTAAAATAAATAAATAAAGATGTGATATGAACTTTCGCACAACTCACTAAAAAGTCAAATTTGCGTGCTATATAAAGTCATATGTAGGGTGGAAAAACCTAACTCGGCCTGAAAACCCCACTAAAACTAATCGATCTCCTATTAAACCGATACTGACCCGATCCGAAATCAACCGACCTAAAAATAACCGACACGAAATCAACCGAATTGAAAATCGACCGACCAAACGTCCTGACCTAATACCCAAACCAAAAGCACCATAAAACCAAACCAGACTCGACAGAACTTAAACCGAATATAATCAAACTCTAAAATAATCTGAACCAAAACCGAACCAAATCACCAGTTTGTCACCTCTAAACACTTGCAATGCCAATACACACAATGCACACACGCTGTCAAAAAGCCAAAGGAATCATCCCATGAACTGTCTTGGAAACGCACTCACTCTTTGCTTTTATATATATATAATTACCTGGGTAGGATTATTATCCAATAAATTGGCGGTGAAAAATAAAAAAATTTACAAGCGTCTTAGTTTAAGGAGTAGAGTTTAGGTATATTGTTTTAAAATTTAAGGATAACTGATAGATTTTAGGGTTTAGTTTTTAGGATAATATGGTGATGATTTAGGTTTTAATCTATATGGGATAAGATCCAGTTACACAGTGTAAAATTCTCTAAATTTTACACATTTTTTAGATTGTTGGATGAGGTGAAACGGATGGCTAATATTAACTTCATACTTAAAGAGTTTTACACTGTGTAAGTAGATCATATACCTGCTTTTCTTTTGAATTTGCTGGTATGATTATAAGATAATATTTGTTCAATTTTCGTAGCTTTTAATAACGCACACACATCGTAAACACACAGTACTCAAACTTGAATCACTGAATAAAATATATTATCATTTACCACCCCTCCACATGTTCTAAAGTTACGTCTTCTTTGTACTTTTTAATGGAAATGAAAAGTTACGTTGTCATGTGTCTACGGCTTGTGAAGTAAAAAGGCTTCTAATCTTACAAAACTAACCATAAATCTAAAATTTTCGTTCTGAACTCTTAAATTTTATTCCTAAATTTTAAAAAGTACCGCTTACAAAATACAGCCACCGTAATATAATATAATCAATAAATAAATTAGTGATAGATCCACTAACTGGCCAACTAGCTAAGAATAATCATCTTACCTCATTTTGTATGAGTTCATTCTAGGTATTAAAATGTAATATCTTCATTTAATTAAAATAAATGAATAAATAAATAAATTATTGAGTGGCATAAGGTGCGCGGGCTGGCTGATGATGGCCCATATGACATGATATGATCTCTATCCAAGATTTTCTTGTCTTATTTAAAGATTAAAAGTTTGTTTGGTAGGATGAATAATATCGGAAGATTAAAAAATTAAAGCAATAAAAATTAAAAAATTATTATTTTATTGGTGTATTTGATAGGGATGATAAAAAAATTAAAAATATATATTTTTATTCATTGGTTGATAAAATAGAAAATAAGAGAAAAATAAACTTTAAAAAGTAAATATTTTAAACTAATTAAATTTTTTGTTATTTTTTTATGTCCCATTAAACTTGTCCTTTTGTATTTTAAAATTGTTTCTAAAACAAAATTTAATTTTTCAATGATAAAATTATTATTTTAATTATATTACAATGTATTTTTTACATAAACTTTTTCTTTTTAAAATTACATAAAAACAATTTAAAACGTGCACATAGAATACATTAGAATAATTTGTTTTATATAATATATAAAATAATCATCTTCATTTATTTTTCTCTCATTTTTCTTTCATACGGTTAGTATAAGAAATCAGTAGGACCCAACTAGATATAGGCAGATGGACTGTTAAAATTGTTAGATGATTATTGGACAGTTAAAAGTAGTTATATTTGAGCCTTATTAAACCAACAAATGTAAAGAAGTATTTTCTGAATAAATTCAAGGATAAAATTATACCGGTAGTTACAGAATTTTTAAGGCGCTTTCAATATGATCATCGAATTTTTAAAATTTATTGTAGTCAGTCAATCACTAAACTTTTAATTCGCATTTATTATAGCCACTGCCGTCAGTTACCGTTAAAAGAAGCTTACGTAACACGTTAACTTTTTTTATTATAAAATTAAAAAAAAATTAAAAAGATGTACTTTTATTGATTGATAAAATTAAACAATAAGAGAAAAATAAATAATATTTTAAATTAATTAAAATTTTTGTTACTCTTCATGTCCCATTCAACTTGTCTCTTTTGTATTTTAAAATGATCTCAAAATAAAAGTTAACTTTTCAAAGATGAAACTGTCATTTTAATTATATTACAATGCATTTCTTACACAAATTGTTATTTTTTAAAACTACGTAAATAATCAACAAAAGACAATTTAAGAGAAGATGGAGAGTACATTAAAAAAAATTGGCTTAAGGGTGTAAGAAGCCCTTGAACTTTTGAAAAAAAATCAATTCAGCCCCTAAATTTTTTTACACCAAATTAAGCCTTTGAACCACAAAATTTAATCAATTAAGCCCTTAAACTAATAAATTGAATCAATTAAGCCATTTGACCAACTTTGACCATTAAATCTTAATAGTTTTGTTCGATCCATTGTTGCAGTGCACTATGTCACAATGTTTCCACTTGACAGTCTTCAGAATTTTTTATTTTATTTAAAAAATTCTTTAAAGGTTCCAAAAAATTGTAAAAAACTTATAAAATTTATAAAAAATACTTTTTGAATTTCTTTTGTAAATGCAACATGATGGAACTGTAGTGTATTATGTGCCGGTAATATCTGAAGAAAAAAAAGGTCAAGATTTAATGGTCAAAATTGGTCAAAGGGCTTAATTGATTCAATTTCTTGGTTCAATGGCTTAATTGATTAAATTTCTTTGTTCAAGGGCTTAATTGGGTGCAAAAAAAATTTAAGGGCTTAATTGATTATTTTTTAAAAGTTTAAGGGCTTCTTACACCCTTAAGCCAAAAAAATTTGTTTTTACATATAATGAAAGAAAACAATCCTCTTCACTTTTTTTTCTCACTTTTCTTTCACACGGTTAGGATATGAAATGAGTAGGACCCCACTCGATATTTTTTTTAAGAACTCGTATTTTTTAAAATTCCCCAAAACTATTTTTTTTAAAAAACGAGAGAAACATCTAAATTTTTAATTAGTCGTTACAGATACTATCAAATTAAGAATGAATGGAGCACGTCGTGTAATCGTCTTTCCCCCTTGGAGTGTTGAAAATGAATGGAGAGCGGCCGTAAGCCTAGGGTTAGAAAGGAGATTTTGTTTTGGAAGAAATAGAATTTTTAGATTTTTTAAAGAGGGTGAAAAATAACTTATAAGTTTAGATATTAAATTTGAAATTATCTTTTTTTAATATGTTATATTATTAAATTAACAATTCAGTAATACTTGACAATTCATGCTCATTTTACAGATGAAGTGATTTGAACTCGAATTTTTTAAGATAAACATCATCTTATTTTCCACTAAAACCACTTGTTTTATTACTCACAAATTAATGGTTAAAAAGATGCAAATTAGTTTCACTTATGTTTATTACCGACTCTATTGATGACGTTTAGTTTTAAGTCAATTTCACCAACCACAAATAAACTCATTTGTATATATATATATATTTTTGAATAAAGTGCCGGTGTTTTATTAAAATAATAAAAGAAAACAAAGCAGGCTAGTTGTCCCGCAATAAAGCTAACTAAATGAAAGGAAACTAAAGAGACACATCGAAGTCTCTGAACAAAACTAAACCGACACAAAACCCACCCCCAATCAACACAGAAATTCCCAATTCATACACAAAGGGGTGCAGCCAAATTCATATCGATCCACTAGTCCACTAAGCCTAATTTCAACGAAGAGCCCTGTAACACCCGTGTTTTGGGGTTAGGAGTTATCCGGGTTTATAGTTCGAGTCAATAAAATTAAATTGAAATAAATCCAACTTAAAATGTGGCCTAATTGAACTTTAGTAAAAAGGGAAGGGCTTATATTGTAATTTGCCCAAAAACTTTTAAAAAAGATGACAACTTTCAAATTGTCATCTTCTTCCCCTTTTCCCACTATCCCCCACGTGAAATACCTCCCCCCATTCCCCAAACTCTCTCAAATTTCAAGCATATATTTCATTCGATTTCAACTTCGATTCAAGGGGTTTTTGAAAGGTAATCACATATTTGAACTCTTCTTTCCATTTCCTATCTATCCATGGTCATTGATTTTAAAACCATGAACTTTTGAAAATTAAGGTTTATATCAAGTTTAGATTTTTAAGGGGGTTTTCCAATTGGTTTTGATAAATTGAGTTGGGGCTTTAGTTAATCATGTTAAAAGGTGTAACATATATCAATTTGGTTGAATTTTGATGAATTTCCGAAGTGGGTTCTTAGACTCATTTTTAAGGTGTCAAAAAGTTGATTTTTGGTGAGTTTTAGGGTGTAATTAGAGGGTTGATGGTATATGTATGCTAAGGGGATGATTTGGGACCATTTAGATGTCATTTGGGTGTTTGGAAATGGAATTTTCTGCTGGGTAAAATGGAAGTACGAAAATGGGAATTTTGGTGATTGTTTGGGTTGGAAATTTGTTGGAGCTTGGCTTGCACCTATGGGTTGATGTTGTGGCTGAATTTAGCAATCATTTGTGAGTATAAAATGTGTTGGAAACTTGAGTTTTGGTCAAGGTTTATGGGCTGTTCGAATTTGATAAAGTTGGGGTTTGATCATGACTTGAAATGTTGGATTTGATGTTTAAATTGTATTCCGGGTTAGCCACTTTGATGTTTGAGTTGATTTGAGGTTGTTTTGCTTGTATTGAGGTTGTTTAGAAGCAAGAATTTGGGTCGGCAAAGCATCGGGAAGAAATTCGGAAACTTGGAGGTGATGGTTGCTTGGTATTTGAGCTTGGAGGTAGAGGTGAGTGGTTAATGTTTTTAAATTGGTTTTTAAGTGGTTGGTTCAAGCATGTGAACTAGGTTGGGCTTGGTAGACCCACCTAGAGTTAGGATTAGGGTGGTAGCCTAATCCTAAGCTTTAGTTAGAGACCTTGAATGTACTCTTTAATCGTTGATATGCCTCATGATGAGTATGTATAATGTGATACACATGTATGTGAAAGTATGGCTTAATGTATTGATTTTATATGCATGTTGATGACAAATAAAATGTGGATTTATGATGAGATGATTGTTCGGTTGACATACATGTGGTGTTGGTTTGTGAAATGAGGTTGTGTTGTGGATTGCATGATTTTGGAGAATCATGGTGAGTACGTGCTAGGCACGGAATTTATATTGAAATTGATATTGTAAAAAGTTGTGTAGTTTTATTTATATTGGCACTAGTATGCTTGGGTACAATGATCGATCATTAGGATGAGTGTGCACACAAATTGAGTCAAAACGTACGTGGCCTTGGTGGCGTTAAGGCACCAAGGAGGAGTACGGTGATGTAATATTCCACCAGAAGCTTTTATATATTTCTACGTGATGATGAGTGGAATCCCATCCGTAGGGCATGTGGCGATGAGTAGAATCCCGCACATGCAAGGGTCGGTGATGAGTGGAATCCCACCGAGGTAATGTTGTTGTTGGAAATGCGTTCCAACGGGTTATCCGCGTATTCGAGTCATAGCTAGGTGCCACTATGAGGTTGTATGTATATACCAATGTGGGATTATGCTTATGTGCTTATATTGACATGAAATGAGATGCCCTTTATGAATTGATATATGATGTGGTTAATGCTTTGAGTTATACATCTTGGTACGTTGAGCTTATGGGTTGTTGAGCATGGCATAATGTTGATTATATGTTCATGCATCATGATCATTTTGACTTATGCGGATCGGAGGTAAGAACATGCATTTCATTATGGAAATTGCTCGTGCTTGGACTCTGCATTGTCGAAGGTTTGTTTTATGAGCTTACCCTCACTAAGCTTTTATACTTACGCTCTCTTTTGTTCGACAATGCAGATAAATAGCTTGTGGGTGGCAAAGGCAAGGAAAGGTCTCCAAGTGTTGCTTTTGGTGAGCTCAATGTATGAGTTTTGAGTAAATGAATGTAATAGTTAAACAATGGGATAGGTTTTGATGATTGAGTTTTGATGTATGTCGATATTGGTTTGATTCTTGGATGCCTTGTTTGATCTATAAATATCGTTGTTGTTGCATGCCTTGGATGTCTATTTGTTTGGTTGCTAAGGCATGAAATCTTACGTGCTTGTATGACCATATATGCATAAATTGCCCTTTGTATGAATGCTATGTATGTATGCCTTGTTAATTGCTTGGTTGCTATCTATGGTTCATGTATGGTTGCTTAAATGTTAGTATGTGCAAGTCTTACGAGTGTTAATACACGCCTTTGGTCCTTCGTAAGCTCTTATGTATGTCTATGCATGATCTTAGTGTTCTTTCTCCCTAGGAAGTCTTAGAGTTGAGCAGTAAGTGATCCCCTGCACAATGGTTTCGAAACCATGGGTAAGGTTTCGAAACCTTTGCAGAAATTAGGGCTTCCAGACCTTACTGCCAGCCTAAGTTTCGAAACCTTTAAGGAAGGTTTCGAAACCTTTACAACATCTGGGATTCCAGACCTCACTGCCGGCCTAAGTTTCGAAACCTTTGAGGAAGGTTTCGAAACCATGGAAGAGGGTTTCGAAACCATGGGTAAGGTTTCGAAACCTTTGCAGAAATCTGGGTTCCAGACCTTACTGCCAGTCTAGGTTTCGAAACTATTTGAGGGGTTTCGAAACCTTCACTTAAAAATGCACTGTTTTGACTTGTTGGCCTTTTTAAAGAGAAAAACACATATGAACTAAGATGCCTTTAGTCAAGATTAAAAATTGGGATGTTTGAATGTGGTTTGGGGTTCGAATGTGACAAGATTAAAATGAAAAAAATAGGGTTGCTAACCGAGGGGGAACCTTAACGGGTTTCGCTTCGGTTTTCCCCGTGTGGCCCACTCGGACCGGTCATCCGGCCAGACCGGGACGAGGGGGTTACAAGCCCGGCGTTCCTCTTCCACCACGCCCGCAATCGATGGTGGAACCTCCTCCACCCAAAATCGGTCGTGCAGATCCCATATCGAATCCGTAGCCAACAAATGTGCTGCTCGATTATTTGCCCTAGAAACATGGTCAAACCGTGCTGCATGTAATGATCGGCTCCTCTGTTTCGCATCCCACACCATTGAGATTATCGTCGACATATCCGGCGCTGGAGAAGACATCTTCTTAATCACCGTCAGCGAATCCCCTTCGAAGATGACCCGAGACAAACCCAAATCAAGCACGAAGACAACCGCATAAAGTAACGTCGTCGCTTCAGCTGCAAACGCCGATTGAACCCGGTAAATTTTCCGATGACATGCTCCTAGAACCTGCCCATTTGAGTTGCGTACCACCACGCCTGACCAAGCTTTTTTTGTGTGAATTTCAAATTTGGCGTCAAAATTGGCCTTGACAAATGGGTCCTGCGGTGGAGACCAGCCCTGTGGCAGAGGCGGAGGCAAAGCGCGGAGGCGGGCCGGTAAAATCCTTAACTCATCTAAGTAGGATTTTACATGCGTGGCAATATCTTGTGGTCTCTGATCTAATCTCTCATGTACAAATCTATTACGTAAATACCATAGTGCCCACAAAGCAATTATAATTTCTGAATGTTTCGTGCTCCTATTATTATCAAACATCCACGAAAGCCATTCTTTATAGCCCAACTGTGTTTCTCCAGTAGTCCAAAAGTAGCCTAGAACGTTCCATACTTGTAGAGCTTTCGGGCAATCCCGTAATACATGTAGAATATCTTCAGGGGCATTCGAGCAAACAAGGCATATAGAATCAGACAGAAGCCGTCGATAGAGCATATTAGCCTTCGTAGGAGCATAATTCCTAATAAATTTCCAATTTTGTAATTTAATTTTAGAGGGACAGTTCACCAACCAAAGTTGACGATAGAGGTTCTTATCCCGATGTGTCATAATCGAAGGCCTTAACAAAGTTCGATAACCACTCCTGACAGAATAGACTCCAGATTGTTCTTCGTTCCACACTCGATAATCATCCTGATAGAAACTCGACGGGGGTATAGAGAGAATCAGATCCACCTCTTCCGGAGAAAAAATCCCCCGTATCAAGTCCTCATTCCATTTTCCACCCGTAGGTATAATAAGATCAGCCACCAACAAAGCATCAATACGTTGCTCGGATAATACTCGTCGAAGAGGGGAGAAAGGAAGCCAGTAATCATTCCATATGTTGATGGTTGTCCCCGCCCCAACCTTCCAACGTAAGCCATGTTCCAATAGCCCACGTGCACTCCATACACTCTTCCATATATACGATGGTTGCGAGCCGAGAGTTGAAGTTAGAAACGTGGATCCTGAATAGTATTTGGCCCGATAAACTTTAGCCACCAATGATGTAGGTTGGATCATTAATCGCCAGGCCTGTTTTGCTAGGAGGGCCACATTGAACTTCATTAAATCACAAAACCCAAGCCCACCATCCTCCTTCAGCTGACACAAATCGGCCCAACCACACCAATGGATACCCTTTTTGTCCTGGCCCTTTTACCACCAATATCTAGCCATAATAGCCTCCAAGGACTTGCATAATACTTTAGGTAGCAAAAATACACTCATAGCATAAACCGGTATCGCTTGTAATGCGGATTTAATGAACACCTCTTTACCACCTTGTGTTAAAGGTCGAATACTCCAAGAGTTAACCCTTCCTTTCATCTTTTCTCCCAGCCCACTAAAGGCAAGCCGCTTATTTCGGCCCACTAAAGGTGGTAGGCCTAGATACTTTTCTATACTCGACACATTCTCCACCCCCATCATCTGCTTAATTAACAAACGAGTATGATCTGCTGTGTTGGACGAAAAGAACAGACCTTACTTATCAAAATTAACAAGCTGACCCGATTTCTCAGCGTAAATCTGAAGAATATCTTTAATATGCCGAGCACAAGTTGATGAAGCCTTGCCAAAGAGAAGGCAATCGTCGGCAAACAACAGGTGTGTTACCGATGGTGTGTATCTGTTCAAACGAAATCCCGTAAGATTACCAGCCAAAAGAGCCTTCCGGATCAACGCTGACAACCCCTCAGTGCAAAATAAAAATAGATAGGGGCTTAAGGGATCTCCTTGCCTCAAGCCTCTGGTAGGTAAAAAGGATTCACCTACCACTCCATTGATAACCACCGAGTAAGATACAGAAGAGAGACATCGTTGAATAAGTAAAAGCCACTCCTCCACAAATCCCATTTTCCTCATAACTGCCAATACAAAGTTCCACTCCACGCGATCATATGCCTTACTCATATCAAGCTTCAAGGCAAAATAACCTTCCGAGCCCGTCCGATTCCAAGTGTATGAATGCAATATCTCATAGGCAATCATCACGTTGTCTGTAATTGCACGCCCTGGGATGAAGGCACTCTGACTCTCATCAATACTAACATTCAAGAACCTCTGTAACCGATTCGCTAGCACCTTCGATGCAATTTTAAAAAGCACATTGCATAAACTAATTGGGCGATAGTGCGTCATGTTAGATGGATTACTAACCTTCGGGATAAGCACAACATGAGTCTGATTAATTAGTTGCATATCATAGACACCATTTAATAATCCAATGCAAAAATCAGCGACCTCACGTCCAACTATATGCCAAAACCGCTGATAAAAGACAGCCCCCAATCTATCCGCCCCTGCCGCTTTAAGAGGACCCATCGACTGGAGAGCATCATAAACCTCTTTCCGGTTAAAAGGGGCCAGCAGTACATCATTATCATCCATCGAGATACATGGCTCAACCCCGAGAGAATCGGCTCAAAATTTTTCGGTTGAATAGTTGAGAAAATGTTCATGAAATAATCCCTAGCAATCGTATGAATTTACAACTCCGTCTTCGCACGAACACCTTGCTCAGATTCCAGAAATAGAACTCTATTACGTCTTTTCCGTTCTGATGCAAAACGATGAAAGAAATCCGAGTTCTGGTCACCATGGCGTAGCCAATTGGCACGGGCACGTTGTTCCCAGTATAGTTCAGATCAGTCAAGTTCTAAATTAAGCGCAAGCTTTGTCTCCATAATTTCCTCTAACACCTCGTATGTTGGTTGTTGATCAGCCAGCATATCCAACCGCTTCTTAAGCATGGTAGTGGTTACCTTCCGAGAACATCAAAGTTTACGAAACCAAATTTCTAAGCCTCTATTAACAGTAGCAAGTCGTTTCGGAACTGAACCTGTTGACTCACCCCATAGCTTAAACACCTCATGTTCACAACTATCCTCAACCAACCAGGCCGCTTCAAATTTAAAATGAAAATGCTGCAGCCCGCCAGTATCACTACCCGTGTTTAACAACAGAGGACAGTGGTCTGACAGTGATTCCACCAAATGATGTAAAGAGAATAGAGGGAAAAGATCCCACCAGGTTCCATTAGCCACTCCACGATCTAATCTCTCTCTAATATTCGTGGTCGAGAATTTACCTATCTCCCATGTGTACCACCTGTCAGTATATCCAAGGTCTGACAAACCACAATCATCAAGAGCAGCCTGAAAAGCATCCATATGTCTCTGACCACGAATCCTGCCCCCCATCTTCTCACTAGTATACAGTATTTCGTTAAAATCACCCATTACCACCCATGGAATTTTCAGACTATCATCCAAATGACGAAGTAAAGCCCAAGATTCACTCCGAAATTGTTCCTCCGGTGCACCATAAAAATCAGTAAACCACCAGCACTTATCCTCCGAATCTCTTGAAATTATAGCATCAATGTGTCGACCCGAAAATGACCTCAAAGTAACATCACAATTTGTTTTCCAAGCGAGACAAAGTCCCCCACTTCGTCCCCTAGAACTAACCTCCACACCATACTGAAAACCCCACCTACGACGAACATTAAGCATTTCCGCCGCCTGCAACTTAGTCTCCATGAGAAAGATAACAGACGGATTCACGTCTCGCAAAGTTGCTTGGAGACGTGTCCTTGCCCGGGGCTTGCCCAAGCCCCGGACGTTCCAACTAAGGAGCTTTATTGCTCCCGGCTGACCTGCTTATCCAGGCCTACCGATATCAAAGAATTTGGCTCATTGGAATCCTTGTGGTTGGAAACCGTCGAGAGTGTGCGATGGCGTTTGAGACCATCCGACGTAGTAACTGGTTGGCCCTCTTCCCCCATATCCATAACTGTGTCAAAACTAGAGGATAAAGGCCCAAAAGCCCACCCTAATTGTGGACCACGACCCTGAGTAGGAGTAAATACCAGCTTGCCCTTTGATTGACTTTCCTTAGAACCCGGATTCAGATTACTCTGAAGTTCCTTATTAATTGGGGGTGGTTGATTCACAATCCTTTGATTTACGCTGGGCATATTCCACCACTGAGAAGAGCGGTCGCCATCCTCCTCTCTTAGCCAAGGGCTAGCCTATATATTCCTCCGATATACCGGCGCCTTCAACGACGCATCCCACAAAAAGGATGCCTCCGACTGATCTTGAAGCACTCGGAGAGGGCAAAAACCTTCCCCATGTCCCAAACGACCACACCTGTAGCAAAACAACCTCAGTTTTTCATACTGAAATGAGACAAATCCACTATGTCCATTCGGTAAAAGAAGTTTCTTTCGTCTTTTTAAGGGGTTGAGAACCGATAAGCAAACCCGGATACGCATAGATCCCCGGATCCCTGATGTAAGGGCCTTGGAATCATACTCTAGAAAAGCAACAATAAAGTTACCCAATTGCTTAGCCACCGTTTCCTTCACGAACCCCGGGGGCAGATCATTCACAAGTACCCAAAAATTAACCTTCTTAAGCGGGACACCCATCGGATCATCACCATCCTTTAGTTTGTACAAAACCAGCAAATGTGAATTGAAATACCATAGCCCTTCCTGCTCTATCCGCTCCACATCCACCACATGAAACAATCGAAACAAATACCGACCAGACCCCATATCCGAGATCGCAATTCCTCCGATTGGATGCCAAACATTAGCCAGTGTGTTTCTCATTGATTGAAAATTAATCATGCTTGAAGTCAGAAACGAACCCACAAAACAGTGGGCAAATGAGATCTGATTATCAACCGGATCCGGATCAGCGGCGACAACAATCACCTATTCCTCATCCAGCGAGAGATCCACCAAACCATCTACCACCTCCGCCATAATCAAATGAAGCGCAACTCCCGACACAGAAACACAACAGAGACTAGAAAACAATAAGAAATAATTGACAGAACCAGAGGGAAAAGAATGAAAACTGGCAGAACCAGAGAAAAAACTGGCAGAACCAGAGGACCAGATAAACTCATTTGTATATGGAAATGAAGGAATAAACATGTAAATATTTGATAGATTGACTATATAAAGTATTAGATATATTATAATATATTGTAAAAAGTTTAAATTTATAATTAATTTTATTTTTTACAATTAATGGTATCTAATTCATTGATTAATTAGTCTGAATCAAATTTTGCAAACGTTTATTATGAGAGCAACCTTCTCAACTCAGTTTTTTTTTTTCGTTCATAACGTTCGGATCCAAACCTTTGAACTTAATTAAGAGAGCTATCGTCTCATCCCGTTAGACCAATTGATGTTGGTAAATTAAATTTATTTTTGATAATCCATTAACATCTGATTTACTATCAACACATAAAATTATTTACTCTCTCTATCTCAATAAACTTGTTACTTTTGTGTTTTAAATTTGTCTCTAAGAATTTATTTTAAATTTTAAATTCTAAATTATTAAATCCTAAATTCTAATCTCTAAACAATAAATTAAAGCCATTATAAAAAAATTTATTTTCGTATATCAAATATAAATCCTTTTTGCAATCGAAAGAAAAGAAGATGTGAAGTCTTATTCATAATTATTGATACTCAAGGCCTAAAGGACGAAGACCACCAAGATTTTGTCATTTCGCCATGCAATGGGATTTGGTGCACAACTACCCTATTATTTCATAAAACCATCACATGTCACCATTTACTACTCTAGCACCAACTTTGATAGTGGAAATGTTGATTCACTAAGGATTCGTTCAGCTCTGCGGTTAATCACCATTTGCGGTGAAAAGACTGTCACAGTAGAGAAACTAAAAAAATTGACGGTGAAAAAATTAGCTTTTAAAGTGCAAAATTTAACAAAAACGACGGCAACGTTACTTTAAAAGAATCATTCAGCACAGTTTCCTGTTTGCGTGCAAATGATCTTCTTGCAGTAATGTTGAACGAGACCTAAATCCATGGCTTATTAGATCAGCTAAATAAAGTAGGATAGAATACATATCAGTTCATTTAGTTATCCCAGTGAATGTAAATAAGTCATTTTTTTAAAAAAAATTATAATTTAACCACTCAATTAAAATTTTGTTACAAACATATCATTAAATTGTAATAGTGTTAGTCTGTACATCTTATCAATTTAGTTTTAATTCAAAATAATTTAATAAAATTAACCATATATGTTTAAAAATTCTGACATAGCACACTTTTGACACACCCTACGACCACTTGTTGCACTCCTTACTATTGTACATTAGCTTGATAACTGATAGAAGAGATAGCTTAACAAACATTGTGTCTACACTACTGAAAAACTGATAGACTAATGATAAAGACCCATTTGACCCTGACTAGAGATGGGCACGGGTCGGGTTTTTGGCCCACATAAACCCGACCCGAAAATAAATATCATGTACCTGCACCCAACCCAAAAATAAATACACTAAACCCAACCCGACCTTTAGAAAAAAATTAAATTTTAAGGATCTAATTGTAAAAAAAATAATTTTAGGGGACATAATCGTAAAAAATATAAATTTAAGGAATAAATTATAAATAAAAATTCAGTTTTAAGAACCTAATTATAAAAAATATATAAAGAGGGAGTATTATTATAAATATCCCTAAAAAATAAGAGAAATTACACAATTAGTCCCGGGTCAGGTCGAGTAGGGTATTCTTCACCCTAAACCCAAACCCGACCTGACTCGAACCCGATTTTCATTAAAAAAATCCGACCCGATTGGGCCGGGTCAGGTCGGTACCCGACGATTCGGGTAAGATGCCCATCCCTAACCCTGACACTAGGGGTGTGCATTTCGGATATCCAATCTAATTCGATCTGAAATTTCGGATATCTGCAATTTTTGGATAGGCAGTTTAGTGATTTGTATCTAATTCGAAAAAATCGGATATTTGAAAAATCAGATATCCAATTTTTTCTGATCGGATATCCGAATTTATAACTTCATTTAATTATTTTTTAAATTTGGCGGTCTTATCCATGAGAAACTTAGGTTTTCGAATATAACAATCAACAAATTATTGAATATTACAAGATTTGTATCCATGAAAATTTCAATTTTTCATATATAACAAGTAAAAATATTGAATATAACAAGATTCATATATATAAATAATATTGAATTTTCGAATATCAGATAATCGAATATTTGATCTGAATGTGAAATAACTATCTGAGTATCCGTTCCGAATTATCCGAGAAATAAAACACGGATTGGATATTCGGATATCCGAATTTATAACTTGATTTAATTAATTTTTTTTAAAATGTGACGATCCTATCCATGAAATTTTAGGTTTTCGAATATAACAATCAACAAATTATTGAATATTACAAGATTTGTATCTATGAAAATTTCAATTTTTCATATATAATAAGTAAAAATATTGAATATAACAAGATTCATATATAAAAAAATTGAATTTTTCGGATATCCAATCCGAATGTGAAATAACTATCCGTATTTGATCTGAAATTTTCGGATACCCGATCCAAAAAATAAAAAATAGATCGAATATCTGAAATTTTGGATCAGATCATTCAAATCGAATTTTTTCGCACACCTCTACCTGACACTGCCCGCTAATAAGCACAATCACTTCACTAATAATTTTAAATACAATGGTTAAATTTATTAAATTATTACTGACTCTATTGAAGAGGTTTAGTTTTAAGTCAATTTCACCAACCATAAATAAACTCTTTTGTATATGTAAATCAAGGAATAAACATGTAAATATTTGATAGATTGACTATATAAAGTATTAGATATATGATAATATATTGTAAAAAGTTTAAATTTAAAATTAAATTTATTTTTTATAATTATCGGTATCTGATTCATTGATTAATTAGTCCAAATCAGATTTTGCATACGTTGAATATGGGAGCGTCCCTGTCAACTCAGTTTTTTTCGTTCATAATTTTCGGATTCAAACCTTTGAACTTAATTAAGAGACCTGGCGTCTCATCTCATTAGACCAATTGATGTTTGTAAATTAAATTTATTTTTGATAATCCATTAACATCTAATTTACTATCAACATATAACTCTGTCTCAATAAATTTGTCATTTTGTTTTTTAATATTATCTCTAAATATTAACTCTAAATTCCAAATTCTAAACCCTTAAATCTTAAATTTTAATATATAAATCATAAATTAAGACGATTGTAGAAATTTTATTTTCCTATATCGAATATAAATCCTAACTTTTTTTGCAATAGAAAGAAAAGATGTGAAGTCTTATTCATAATTATTGATACTTAAAGGACGAATACCACCATGATTTTGTCATTTTGCCATGCAATGGGATTTGGTGCACAACTACCTATTATTTCATAAAACCATCACACGTCACCATTTCCTACTCTAGCACCAACTTTGATAGTGGAGATGTTGATCCATGACTTATTAGATCAGCTAAATAAAGTAGGATAGAATACTTGGATAAAAAAAATAGAATAGATATCAGGTCATTTAGTTATTTTTGTGGATGTAAATAAGTCATTTTTAAAAAATAAATAAATTATAATTTATTTAATTAATTAAAATTTTGTTACAAATATGTCATTAAACTGTAATAATTTTAGTTTGTACATCTTATTAATTTAGTTTTAATTCAAAACAATTTAATAAAATTAACAATATATATTTAAAAACTCTAAAATAACAAACTCTTGACGCACCCTACGACCAATTGTTGCACTCCTTACTATTGTACATTAGCTCAATAACTAATAGAAGAGATAGCTCGACAGTCTAATGATAAAAACCCATTTGACCTTGACACTAGGGGTGTGCATTTTAGATATTCGATCCGAAATTTTTGGATAGAGAATTTAGTGATTTGTATCCGATTCGAAAAAAATCAAACATTTGAAAATTGGATATCCAAAATTTTCAGATCAGATTTTCGAATATCCGAATTTATAACTATCCAGGAAAATTTTAGCTTTTCGAATATAACAATCAACAAAGTATTGAATATAACAATATTTGTATCCATAAAAATTTAAATTTTTCATGTATAACAAGTAAAAATACTGAATATAACAAGATTTATATATATATATATATAAAGTTGAATTTTTGAATATCCGAAAATCGAATATTTGATCTGAACGTGAAATAACTATCTGAGTAATCGATCCGAATTATCCGAAAAATAAAAAAACGGAACGAATATTCAAAATTTTCGGATTGGATATGTGGATATTAAAATTTATAACTTGATTTAATTATTTTATAAATTTGGCGGTCCTATCCATAAAAATTTTAGGTTTTCAAATATAACAATCAACAAATTATTGTATATAACAAGATTTGTATCCATGAAAATTTTCAATTTTTCATATATAACAAGTAAAAATACCGAATATAACAAAATTTATATATATAAATAAAATTGAATTTTCGGATATCCGATCTGAATGTGAAATAACTATCTGAGTAATCGGTCCGAATTATTTGAAAAATAAAAAAACGAATAGGATATCCGAAATTTTCAGATCGAATTTTTTTGCACACCCCTACCTAACAATATTTGGTAATAAGCACAATCACTTTATTAATAAATTTAAATATAATAAATTATTTTAATTTGAAATCAAATTAATATTCCCTCGTTACTATTAATTTTTTTCCATTAAAGTTTATAACTTTGACCACTATTGCAATAGATTATAAATCATAGGAAGCGGAAGTAGAAGCAAAGCCAAGAAAACTGCTCCCATCTCTTCATCTTGTTTGAAGAAGCAATGGAAAACCAAAGCGGCTCCAAAACTGCAGGAAAAGCTATAAGATGCAGAGGTTCTAATTCTAATTCTATTTTATTTTATAACTATATATTTTTTTCCACCTTCTCCTCTCTGTCTGATTCGTTTATTTATTGGATATAAACAGCTGCAGTTTGTAGAAATCCAGGGGAACCACTCATAATAGAGGAAATTGAGGTTGAGCCACCTAAAGCTTGGGAGATTAGGATCAAGATTCTCTGCACTTCTCTCTGTCATTCTGACATTACCTTCTGGAAAATATCCACTGTAATTCTTTATCAAACTTCCATTTTTCCATATATTTTGTTTGAAAATATCCACTGTAATTGTTCTCCTCTAGGGACCATTCGCAGTTTTCCCCAGAATTTTTGGGCACGAAGCTGTGGGGTAATTAAACTATAGCTTACACATGTTGTTGTTGAATGATTAAGGCATTTACACATGTTGTTGTTGAATGATTAAGGCATTTATATAGTTGTTTTGTTTGAAGAGTTGTGGAGAGTGTAGGGGCGCATGTGGAGGAAGTTGAAGAAGGGGATAGGGTGGTGCCGGTGTTTCATCCGAATTGCACAGAATGCGGAGACTGCAAGTCCCCAAAGGGGAATGAATGCTCAATATTTGGTTACAAAGTGGAGACTGAAATGCCAAGGGACGCAACAAGTAGATTCAAGGGGATGAATGGGGAGGATATGCACCATTTCTTTTCTGTTTCCAGCTTTACTCAGTATACAGTGGTGGATGTGGTTAATGTTGTCAAAATCTCAAACCAAATCCCGGTTGATATAGCTTGCCTGCTTAGCTGTGGAATCTCCACCGGTAACTTAACAAACCAAACTATACCTAATCCACCATTTCATTCATTACCCTTTGCTTCATCTAACAGGGATAGGAGCAGCATGGAAGGTGGCAGACATTGAACAAGGCTCCACAGTCGCCATTTTCGGCCTGGGAGCTGTTGGGCTTGCGGTACACCAAATAAAAATCCATTTTTCCTTGACAAAAAAATGATTCATTCACATATATATATATATGATATATCAGGTTGCAGAAGGGGCAAGGTTACGTGGAGCTTCAAAGATCATTGGTGTGGATTTGAATGAGGAAAAATTTGAGATTGGTAACACTACTATTGACTATTCAGTATTCACCGTATCATGTTGATTAAGCATCAGAAACTTATGCTCAACAGTCTGTTTTCTTATTCACAGGGAAAAAGTTTGGGGTCACTGATTTTATCAACCCCACAGCATGTGTAGAGAAAAAAGTGAGCGAGGTTAGTCTGCACCTCCATACGCCTGATTATACCCCATACCAAACACAAATATTAAATCCAAAAAAAACAAGAGAAACGTGAATGTTTGGTGGCAGGTGATTAAGGGAATAACAGATGGGGGCGCTGACTACAGCTTTGAGTGCATTGGGTTGGCTTCACTAATGGAAGATGCTTTCCATTGTACAAGACGGGTAGGTTTAAATGTTTTTGTTGGTTAAAAATTAGAAGCTGATTTCCATGGTGCTGGGGCCAGGGTTGGGGCAAGACAGTGATATTGGGAGTGGAGAAGCATGGGACGCCATTACCCGTCAACACATATTTTCTTCTGAGGGGCAGAAGTGTGAGTGGCTGCTTCTTTGGAGGACTTAAACCCAAATCTGACATTCCAATGCTTGCTCACAAATACCTAAACAAGGTCACATTCCATGTGCTGTTAAGTGTTAATCACTGAATAAGTAAATGGTTTGAGAAGCTAATGTTTTTAAATGTATATGCAGGAGCTTAATCTGGATGGATTCATAACGCATCAACTCAGTTTACAGGATATCAACAAAGCTTTTGAATTAATGCTTCAAGGAAAAGGACTCCGTTGTATCATATGGATGGATTAACTGCTTTGTTTTCTCATTTATATTTCTTACAATAAAATGTTACAACTTAGTATTAAAGATGTCATGTTGTTGTCTGTGATCTCAGTTAATAAAGTTCATCCATGTGGAAAAAAAAAAAACTTCCAAACAATTATCTTTTTTTTTACATGTAAAAAAGAAGTGAAGATTCACCTTGAGTTAAAATAACATTAATGAATCTTATGACTGAATTCACAGATGACATAATTAGCCGAATTTATCTAATAATTTTCTAATTTGACGGTCCAACCGGTCCGTGACGTGAAAAAAAGTGGATACTTCCATAGAGATAAGCATGCCATCAAAATTTAGAAGCTTTCTTGAATTTTCTTGTCTCTATTCAATCGAGACGCATAACGGGTGAAAAAAGAGTGGTGAGCGACCCAAACTATCAGGCAGAAAGTTCCGCTACCCAGGACCGATTGCATCGACAACTAACCATCAACCGAGTGTGATCCATCTTTGCAAGACCATCGACAGAACCATAATCAGATATTAGCGCCGTGAAGATCTTTGTGTGAATATCAATCGGTTGTCGAAGAATACTGAAATCATGCCACAAGGACAGATGAAACAAACCACTAAAACAAAGAAAAGCGTGTGACAAGGACAGAGAAAAACGCGTGTCACAAAAATAAAGATTCTTATTAAAATATAAAAACAAAAAATACCTGTGATCAACAACCAAAAGCTAATTGATTACCGATAGTCGGCTAATAAAAAAATGTGAAAAAAATACAGCCGCGGCTTAACTATTTGAGAGGGGGAAAAAACTAGGGCAAGTCGACACTTTTTGTTTACATACAAATTTTAAATATTTAGAATCACATTTGGTGTTTGTAATACATTATTTTAATTCAATCCGAATTCTAATTAATTTAGTCATTCTCATTTATGAATTCTATGAATTTAGGTCCTTCCCAAGGTCCCTTCTCTGCAACTGTTTCCTCATCCATCAGCTTCCACAACCTCCCTATACAAAATTGGGTTCGAATCTCATACAAACACAACGCAGCGGAAAATTAAAATTGATATCCCTCAACCTATTAAGGATCTCATGAAATACATACAAATCCAATAAGGATTAACAAAAATTATCTTCTTCCATTAAACTTTCTGAAGCTAACATTTGATTTGAATCAATCTCTAAAGTAATGCCTTTTTTAAAGACAATCACTCTCTACAAATATTCACATACGAATAAAAAATAAAAAATTAAATAGAATGCTAGTTAAGACTTCGTTTTCTCAAAACGATTTTGAATTTTCTCTCAAGCAGCCGAAAACCTCTAAATCTTTTATTTTGTTTATTATTAAGTTCGTAACTAATAGGAGATAATAATAAATCTATTATATGTTATTATTTTGATTACGAGTTTAAATTTCTCAAATTAAATTTGAATTTAAATAATAACTAATTACTATTTTTAATTGAAATTAAGATTATCATTTAAATTAGGGTAAACTACACAAATGACCACTGAACTATGAGTTTGGTGTCAAAATGATCACTATATTATTTTTTGCCGCAAATACACCACACAACTATTTAAATGGTTCCATTTTAGCCACACGCCGTTAAAAAACGAAAAAGTTGACGGAACTGTTAAAAAATTGGTATAATTACACATTTGATCCTCTATATTTATAGAATATATCAATTTACTCCTAATTTTAATCTAATAAAATAAATCAATTATTCAATAAGATGGTGACACGTGTCACCCTGATTGGAGTAGGAAAAATGAAAACCAAGAAACTGCTCTTGATAGGAATCAAACCTGGGACCTTAGGGGTATAACACGCGTGAGTTTGCCACTAAGCCAAACATCTACTTGTGATATGTAATACTAATAAAAATATATGTGTTATACATATGAGGAAAGAAAAATAATTATTATTAATATTGCATATCACAAATATATACTTGACTATTAAAAGGATGAAGCATAGAGACACTGATTGCATTGAACAAGTCATGAATGAGATCAAGCTAATTTCATATGGCAGCCACCAAAATCTAGTGCGCCTCTTGGGTTGCTCCATAGAAAATGGTGAACAAATACTTGTGTACGAGTTTATGCCCAATGGAACATTATGCCAGCATTTACAAAGAGAGAGGGGTGATGCACTTCCCTGGCCAGTTCGCCTTACGATTGCTGCGGAAACTGCACAAGCCATCGCTCATCTGCACTCGGCTATAGATCCCCCAATATACCACAGAGACATCAAGTCAAGCAACATTCTCCTAGATTACAATTTCAGCCTCAGGTCCAAAGTAGCAGATTTTGGTCTTTCTAAACTTGGAATTACTGAAATATCACACATCTCAACAGCCCCTCAAGGAACTCCGGGTTACCTTGATCCTTAGTACCATCAGAACTTCCATCTTTCAGACAAAAAGCGATGTTTATAGTTTTGGGGTAGTTTTCATTGAGATCATAACAACGAAAAAAGTGGTGGACTTTTCTAGGCCTCCAAATGAAGTTAATCTGGCTTTTGTTGCTACTGACAGAATCGACAAAGGTCGTTTAGATGAGATCATAAATCCATTCCTAGAGCCAAATAGTGATTCTTGGACGTTATCTTCAATCCACAAGGTGGCAGAGCTGGCTTTTAGATGCTTATCATTTCAGAGGGAGATGAGACCTACAATGATGGAAGTAGCAGTTGAATTGGAACAAATCAGACTAAGTAGATGTGTTCCTGCATAACAAATCAGACCTACAACTACGAAGTAGAGTACCTTTTAAGGGCGAGTATATTGTTTGTTTTTTTTCTCTATATCTATAACACATATATTATTAGGGAAAACTACACCAGTGACCACCGAAGATATTGGGGATACCTATTTGAATCAATGAACTAAAAAAAAACGTTAATCACACCACCAAACTTATTAAATCAACTTATTTTTGTTGCGGAATACGGTCGTCAGATAGAGCAAAAACGCAACTGATAATTTGAGAAAATAATAATGAAGATAAAAGAGACACAAATTTTACGTGGAAAACCCCTAAATAATATAGGGTAAAAACCACGGACAAGGTAGAAGAATTTCACTATGAGAAAATAGAAATTACAACTTATCTCAATCTAACAAGGAGAAAACAATGACAATTCTCTCTTGATAAGAAAGGAGAAAACAACTCTATGAAAACTCTCTAATTTCTCTAATATTGAGAGGATGTTAGAATGATTTGGGATGTTGAGAAATGGCAAATGGCTAGGCTATTTATAGTTGAACTTAAGGGACCAACTTATAAATAATCTAAACTTTAGGTACTAACCCAAGTAATTATACCATCACATTTTCAACCAAATTGGTTGATTTTGCAGCCTTTGAAAAATGTTTCATATGCACTGAATTGTGCATTTAATGCACCGAAATGGTGCTTGACTTTTAACAATTTTGACAACCGTCGTTAAAAAATTAACGGAGGGGTAACGGAAGTGCACGTGGCAGTTAACAAAACATTTTTAAAATTACATGTTTAGTCCCTTTTATTTACTTATTAAATCAATTTGATCTTAATTTTATTTTAATTAAATAAAAATTAATCAACCAATCAAATTATGACACGTGTCATCACCCAATTGGATTAATTTGACCACCGCCGTTAAAAAATTAACGGAGGGGTAACGGAAGTGCCACGTGGCAATTAACATAACATTTTTAAAATTACATGTTTAGTCCCTTTTATTTACTTATTAAATCAATTTGATCTTAATTTTATTTTAATTAAATAAAAATTAATCAACCAATCAAATTATGACACGTGTCATCACCCAATTGGATTAATTTGATTTATTTTGTTTAATATTTAATATATTTTTTCCTCCAATCAGGTGGTGACACGTGTCACCACCTAGTTAATGGAAATTTAAAGAAGAAAATTAAAATGGCATTATGGTAGTTTGAACTTGGGACCAAAGGGATAAAACCCCCAAACTTTAACCATTGAACCAAACTGCTCTTAGTGCTATAGTTTACACCTTTTATATACATATCTTATAGTTTAGTAAAATTGATGCGTAAAGTTCTGTGCAAGATAATCTTCTAGTTCCGACATCTTATATTTTTATATGCTAGATGTAACTTTATTAACTATTGTTTCCAGATCTTCGAAAAAATTATTTCTGGTATGTATTTGGGTGAGATTGTACGTAGAGTTCTGTGCAAGATGGCTGAAGAAGCTGCATTTTTTGGTGATACCATTCCGGCAAAACTAAAAATTCCATTCATACTAAGGTATCTCTTTATTACTTTCACCGGTTAGACTGCACTAGGTGTGCAGTAGAGTAACGTGTCGTATTTTGCAATGGTCACAAACACATCGTTGGCTGACTGGTAAACCACTAGACCGGTGACTCTCGTACTTGAAAGATAATAACAAGTAGATCCTTAACCCGACCCAATCTTAGTCTGATCTAATCCAGTTTGGTTTAATGATTTTGGTTACTGAATTTTTAGGCAGCTTTGTATGTATTGAACCATGGTACTCGTTTAAGTCTGTTCAATTTGAATCCATAAGATAATCGTTTTGCAATATTTAGTTTAGCAATCTTTTTGGACGTGATGAGAACTTTGAGACTGGTTAACATTTATCTGTTAATTTCACAGAACTCCACACATGTCTGCAATGCATCATGACTCATCTCCGGATCTGAAAATTGTTGCTGCAAAACTAAAGGATATCTTAGAGGTAAAATACAGTAGATGTTTACTGTACAAATATTTAACGTTCTATAAATCATTTTTGGTCGCTTTGATTCGAGTTTCTTGAAGGAGAGAAGTTTTACATGAGATTTTTGTTGTGAATTCACGGCTTGAATAGGGTTTTCTTATGTTTTTGTTATCTTCCCTTTGTTTTAATTTCAGATATCAAATACCTCCCTGAAAATGAGAAAAGTAATTGTTGAGCTATGCGACATTGTTGCTTCTCCCGGTGCCCGCCTATCTGCTGCAGGAATTGTCGGCATCCTCAAGAAAATCGGGAGAGACACTGTGAAAGACGGTGAAAAGCAAAAGTCGGTGGTATCCCTAGATGGTGGATTGCATGAACACTACACTAAATTCCGGAGTAAATTAATTTGTACATAAAAGGTGACTATAGTACTAAGAGCAGTTTGGTTAAAGCTTGGGGGTTTTATTCCTTTGGTCTCAAGTTTGAACCACCATAATGTCATGTTTATTTTCTTCTTTAAATTTCCTTTAACCAGGTGGTGACACGTGTCACCACCTGATTGGAGGAAATATTAAATATTAAACAAAATAAGTTAAATTAATCCAATTGGGTGATGACACGTATCATAATTTGTTTGGTTGATTAATTTTTATTTAATTAAAATAAAATTAAGATCAAATTGATTTAATAAGTAAATAAAAGGGACTAAACATGTAATTTTAAAAATGTTATGTTAACTGCCACGTGGCACTTCCGTCACCCCTCCGTTAATTTTTTAACGGCGGTGGTCAAAATAGGTTGATTTAATAAGTTTGGTGGTGTGATTGACGTTTTTTTTAGTTCGGTGGTTCAAATAGGTATCCCCAATATCTTTGGTGGTCACTGGTGTAGTTTTCCCATATTATTATTAGTATTGCATATCACAAATACATGCTTGGCTCAGTGGAAAACTTGCGCGCTACACTCCCAAGGTCCCAGGTTTAATTCCTACCAAGGGCAGTTCTTTGGTTTTATTTTATTAGATTAAAATTAGGACTAAAGTGATATATTGTATAAATATAGAGGACCAAATGTGTAATTATACCAATTCTTTTAACAGTTCCGTCAACTTTTTCGTTTTTTTAACGGTGTGTGGCTAAAATAAAACCATTTAAATAGTTGTGTGGTGCATTTGCGGCAAAAAATAATATAGTGATCATTTTGACACCAAACTCATAGTTCAGTGGTCATATATGTAGTTTACTCTTTAAATTATTAAAGAGAGTCGATAATCGTAATCATTCTTGTTTATTCTTTATGTATGGCGTTGTAAGCTCAATTAACGTGTCAAATCATATTTGGTCGGTCTCTAACAAAATATTATAACTACCGAAGTTAATTAAAAGCTCGTGATTTAAGACAACCTTAATACAATTCATGACAATCATTTTTGTCTCACAATATTTGAACATAATATAAGGCATGGATAAACTTAACCTTGTATCATTTTATCTTTAATTTCGTGATACTCAATTAGACTAACAAAATGAATGACCTTAATCTCAGTCAATTCATCAGAGCACGGCTTATGCATTTCTTTTTAATTTCAATCGTCGCAGAACCCAGTGATATATTTTTTATAATAAGAGGGGAAATTCCATCTTAATCCATATCTCACTACATAATCCTTGTTATATTCAAACATAACTTGTATAGTTGTTCGATTAAAAATGAAGTTTGATTATATCAAAACATAATATTACTCATGTCTAAAGATTTAATTCCATTCATTTCTCATATAATGACACAGCATAAGCTATTACTAAAACGTCACCGTATTATTTAGTGGAACTGGCCTCTGACACCGGACACCAGTGTGTAGAAGGGGATACAGAGAAAAACCAAAGGAGAAAAAAAATCCCAAGAAATGAAATTACTGTCATCTTCGGGGCAGGTTAGTTTAATTACAAATAATTATCACTGTATTTTAACATATTGCAATTTTCAACAATCAATTTATCTTTCATCCATTATTTTAAAATTTGAGTATCATTTAGCATGGCACCATTCTTTCACATCAAAGAGAACCAAACATAACCGACAAGACATGAAAAATTAATACAAATCTCTAAAGATATAAAACCAAATTACTTGTTTTTCACAACTCTCAAGTGGGGGTAAAGTGGAAGGCAGAGCTGATGAAAGTTGGGGCACAGATTTAGAGAAATGAATAAAATAGTAATGGTCTCATCTTCCAACTCTCCACAAACTACTTCTGCATAAATGTTGCAAAACATAAGCTCCATGCATTAACCATTTTAACAGAACCTGTGGGATTTCATCAAAACAGAAAAGGGGGATGTCCTGTATAGCTAGTTAGAATGGGCAGAGAAACATTTCAATAAATTCATGGTACTATATATGACAATAGGATAGTTTTCTAATGCTACAACTGTCAATGAAATCCAGTAGAAAAATAGTGTTCTCTCGGTTCCTCGGCATGCATCCATAATTCCATATAGATGATACCAACATTATTCCCTGTGAAAATACATGAAACAACTTAGTTAAATGTTCAAGAAATCCCAACTTAACGTGGTAACCTTGTTATTTCAAACCATAATGTTACAGCAACATGATGCCAAGTAAAACAACAAACAAACAAATATAACAATATCTTAAGATCATGCAAATCATAAACTAAACATGCCCATATGTATGCCATACATATGCTGAATAAAATATTTATCAAAGGTATATGCTGAATAAAAAAATTATCAAAGGTATTCTGGGAAGGGGTATAAAAGTGCAGACACCAAAAACACACATGAAGTTCACCAGAGTTCAACAGATAAGCCTCCTCATGAATACAAATAATTTAATTGAAGTTCACGCCCATGCAATACAGGGAGATTTGAAAATGTATCCAGGCAACATGAATTCTATCTTGAATGGTTTTAAACAAAGGAATCACTATTGAACAGAAAAAAGATTGGCAGAACCAATCTTCATTATTTCTTGCATATGGCCGAAATGGTTGTTTCATATATCACTTAGAGGAGGACATTTAAGATGAGTTTTTCATCTTAAATAATGAAAGCACCTCAATTGGAACACAAATATTGTCCAGAACCAAATCTTCATCAGCCACCTCACATGGTGCAAACTTTGTTTATCATATTATTCGGATGAGATTTTAACCTGATATACTACAATCTATAGGAGTAACAGTGAGGATTAGTTGTATCAAGATCCTGTCATCCTGATAGATGGCACATTCTTTTCTGTCCTCTCAGAAAAGGCCCTAATAGGCAAGTAAGGGTGCTCATTCAGCGATTCACAGTACAGATAACTCTTGATCATGTTCATGTCCCGGAATACAGGATAAATATTGGCCTTTAGAGCCCAAGCTTTGATGATCTCTATAAAGCTCAAGCCGGTCATGAGATTCATGGCATTTTGCCAAATTCAATCCTATGGCCTAATATATGATGTATATACAAACAGAAAAATAAAAGGATTAATAAACAAATGTGCACTCCTAAACAAGGACAGAAAAAAATATTTACTAAAAGTGTAAAGCATACACTGAAATATGATTACTCCCGACAATCAAAGATAAGCAGAATAATCAAGGCATAAGTAAAACGAACCATGCCCGTTACTCTATTTGTTACATCACACCCAAAGACAACTATAGCGAAAAGATCAATTCATGGGGAAAATAGTTTGATATGAATTTGTAATGGTATTAACTTGTGATCAATTCTATGATGAGGTTCAGAATAGCTTAGCCATAGTTACCCAGAACTGGGAACGGCCCGCCATACGGCGTTCCTGGAATGACGACCTTAATCAGAGAACGAAATGTCGTGGGATGCGACTCAGAACGGTTTTAAGGTAAAGTGAGGAAGAAGGAAAATAAACAAGAAGAAAAAGAAGAGATAGTCGAGGAAGATTAAACGACAGAGATGTTAAAAACCCTAGCTGCTAATGGGGACTTAAAATGACACTTTTCTTAAATAAAAGCTCAAAAAATGTGTGGGCCCTCTCTCTTTTAGGCTTAATAGAGAAAGTGGAAAATTAGGAGTTCAACTCTTGGGCAGTCTAAAGTTCATAGAAATAGTCTAAAACTTACAAATTAACCCAAAAGAATTTTCAATTTAATCCAAGATTTTAACAACTTAAAATTGATTCTTAATTTCAAAATTTATCATTATTATAATATTAGTAGTAGTATAATTACTTATATACCCTATCTCATCGTACCGGATTTAGTAAAGTAGCGTTCCACGTTCCCGTTTTCGTTCCCCGTTTCGTATCGTATTGTGTTCCGGGTAACTACGGCTTAGCCATATGGCATGAATATTCAACATAGTATACACCATAGCAAGGCATGAATTCAGTAAAACATAAGGATAGCAGCCTTGCCATCTACTGCAGCCACCAAAGTCTGCATTCTGAGAGGCTAAACCATAGTTACCCGGAACACAATACGATACGGGGAACAAAAACGGGAACGCGAAACGTTACTTTACTGAATTCAGTACGACGAGATAGGGTATATAAGTAATTATACTAGTAATAATAATGATAAATTTTGAAATTAAGAATCAATTTTAAGTTATTAAAATCTTGAATAAAATTAAAATTTGTAAAATTTTCGGGGTTAATTTGTAAGTTTTAAAAGTTTTGGACTATTTCTATTAACTCTAAACTGCTCAAGAGTTGAACTCCTAATTTTCTACTTTCTATTAAGCCTAATAGAGAGGGCCCACACATTTTTGAGTTTTTATTTAAAAAAAACGTGTCATTTTAAATCCCCATTAGCAGCTAGGTTTTTTAACATCACTGCCGTTTCATCTTCCTCGACTCTCTTCTTTTTCTACCAGTTTATTTTCCTTCCTCCTCACTTTCCCCTAAAGCCATGGAAACCGTTCTGAGTCGTGCCCCAAGTTGCGTCCCACGGCATTTCGTTCTCCGATTAGGGTCGTCGTTCCGTGAACGTCGTACGCTGGGCCGTTCCCAGTTCCGGGTAACTATGGGCTAAACAATCATCCAATGATAGAGAAATAAATCTCTACGCTACGCTGATACTCCTAAATATCTGGCATGGGACTCTTAACAGTGACTTAGGTATTATTATTAATGAAGGCATTCACAATTCTCAGGAGCCATTTCCAAGTAATGGCACCATCCTCATGATGGCAATCATCAATCATTGCAAAGCAGTTGTAAATGGAGGGTTTTTTCTATATAGATTCTTGCAAGTTGGTTTAACTTAACATCAGACAGTACTCGGAAACTGAGCAACATTAACCATGATACTAAAAGCAATAACAAAGTTGGCACCGGCATGAATCATGCACCCCTTGTACATAAAAAATACTACAACCGAAGGAAAGGACGGCTTTTTTAGATCCCCATTAAAATGATAAACTGGAAAATCTATTAGGTTCTATATGATCAGTTTGTTTCAAATGGTTTGTTTGCAGCAATTCAAAAGGACCAATACTAATACCATTGGTGCATCAGACTGCAAAGGGTAATTTACAATCTAGATATCGCAACTTTGTATTCATTTTCATAAAGATAAAAAAAATCTTTGGTTTAATGAAATTAGATCACTCCACTTTTATTATTAATAATTTAAATCATTTATATTAACATCGTTAAATATTCTTAATCAAAAAGCTTTCACTCAACTATTTCAGCTTCCTTTAAAAAACACCTGTATCAGTTTGACTCAATAACAATTTTAGGTCTCGTACAAACAAGAGGGGCATAGCATTTGACAATCAAGTTTCCAAGAAGAGAAACAGAAAGAGGCAAAGATGAATTAAGGTTGCTAGAAGTAATGTTTTACGTTAAGGGACAGAGCAGAAGAAGAACAAATCTCCCCTTCCATGTCGTGAATCACGAATGCAGGTTCATTACTTTAGGGGAAGGTACCTTCCCTTAGATTGCACAGCATGTATATAACTTAAATCAAACTAAACAGAACAAACATGACATTGAAATCGGAAATGTTATATAAAACAAGTAAACCCCAGAAACAACTTACCACTTAATGAGCCATCCAAAGAGGAAATGCTGCATAATAGGAACCTTTCCCAGCACCTCAGCTTTATACATCTTAAGCATCCCACTATTCACCTTCTTCCAATTAGGCACTGCACTTATATCATCCAACATCGGCGAATGCTCTGCAAACGGACCTTTCTTCACCTTCTTTATAAACCCAATACAGGACAGATACATATACTCACTCGAAAAGTTGTCCAAAATATCCTCATTGTGAATCGATTTCGGCTTCATATACTTGTGATCAATCAACTGCGAACTCCCAAATATAAACGGCAAAAAATGGTAATCATCTAAACCCCAAACCCCGTGTGACCCCGCTGGTTCCAAGCAATAAACAAGCTGAAGCTTCCTCATTAAGTTTAAATATTGGACGAAAACCCTAGCCACCACTGCTTGGTAATCTTCTTCCATAATTATACCCATTCTGGCTAAGCAATATAACCAGGCTGCAAAATTGGTTTCGTGTCCCGTTCCGTAATCTATTCTGCTCGAGTTTCCAAAGCTGTCTGCGAAGTAAGGGACTATTTCCACGGTGGAGGGTTTGAGATCGTCAGGGAGGAACTGTAGCATGAGGGATTCGGCGTTTTCGGTTAAACGTTCCTGCCAAGTTCGATAAGAGATGTTACCGTAACGAGAGGATTGCTGAACGGGTGGGATTTGATCGACCCAGAGAGTTAGGTTTTCGATTATGGAAACGATTTTGGACACAGTGGGGGATTCATGACATGGATCGGAGATTTTACGGCCGCGGATCGATTCCGACAAGGCGACAATGAAACCCAGGAAGTTTTTAGAAGTAGGGGAGTCGTGGAACTTGCGGATGTCGTCGGGGGATGTGATTTTTTTGGATGGGATTTGGAAATGAAAAGGTGGAGTGATGGTGGGGACTTTTTGGGATTGAGGGACGGGAGTTAGGATAATGGCTTGGGTGTTGTTCGGAGGGAGGTTTAAGGCGGGAGCTCGAATGGGTCGGTACGTAGGGGGAGAGGACAGGTCGGGCCAGGAAGTTGGGGATTGGGTTGGTGGCGAGCAGGTCGTTTCGCCGCCGCACTTGCAGCAAGTTCCCGTGATGGGAGTGAAGGTGGAGGCGGGGGGATGAGAGTGAGTGTGAGGGGCTTCGTCTCGTGGGGATCGCGGCGGCGGTGGTTCCATGGCGGTGGCGGGGAAGTGTTCGGGACAGGAAGGATGCCGATGATGGTTGGAGAATTAGGCCTTCGGGGGTAAAACGATGTTTCTTGGAAATGATTGAAAATGCGAATTTTCCAGACCAAACTAGATGTTTGCACTTATATTGGGCTACGTAATTACAACGGCCCACCAGTGCCTATTTGAAAAGCCCAAGGCCTAGTTCATAGTCTGTCTTTATGATTCACCCAATTGAAATCACCCTCTATAGTTCTACATCTAGGGGTGTTCAAAAATACTCGACCCAAACTACTTGACATGTCAACCCGCCTACCTAATTAAAAATTATTAAGTATTTATTTAAAACTATTCAAAAATTTTGGGTCGGATACCCGACTCGTAATTTTTCTCGGGTAGTCGGGTAGGGTCAGGGCAATTTTTTTTATAACCGGGTACCCGACCTGACCCGGTAATTTTAATGCTTATATATTTAAAATTTTATTTTATGTTTCTTTCTATTTTTCCCTAAAATTAATATTAAATCCCTAACTTCTTTTTATACTTGTATTATATACTTTTAAGTTTTAAAATTTTCAAAAATAATTATATTAATTTGTCAATATGAGATTCGGAAGGAAAATAATGTTCGAGATTAACCTTTTTAATACAATCTTTTGTCGATAAACTTTAATATATATATATATATCCAAATATTTCTCACTTAAAATTAACCCTTAATCAATAATTTTTGTGTTTGAAATATATATCATGAAATTTGATAGGTTTCTTATGTATTTAAAAAAAATTATACATATATATATAAGTGAACTGGGTACCCGATACCCGATTTTACGGGTACTCGATTCTTATGGGCTGGGTCACTGGTCAATTTTTTTGTACCCGAAAATTAGGTACCCAGATATAAACACTCCTATTTACAATTAGATTAGTACTTAGTCGAGTAGTCATTCTACTTCCACTAAAAAATTTTGTTATTGAAGTTCTATTTTTGACTTAATTTTATATTCAAATTACTCATAATAATCCCTTCAACTACATAATTATTTGAGCACGTATATTTGGCCGGTTGGTTAATTTACTTTTCTATATTTTCTTATATTTCTGTAGGTAATAAGTTCGATACCCACTAGAGCACTCCTCTTCTCCTCCCCTTTAATTAGGATTAGAATTAAATTTAAAATTTATCAAAAAAAATTACATAATTACTTTCGGCAACTTTTATAAAAAAATCTATTTTGACTTAACTGGTATTCAAATTACTCACAAATAATTTCTTAACTACGTGATTACTTTGGGCAAATTTTATAAAAAGAAGTCCTTGTTATTTACAAGCGTAGTCCTTCTACTGTATTGTTTTTGATAAGGGTAAATTATACAGATGACCATTTAATTATAGGATTGGAGTCAATTTGACCAATATACTTTCAATTTTAGTAAATATACCACTAAACTATTTAATTGGTTCCAATCAGGCCACCAACCGTTAAAAAACAAAAATGCTGGCGTGGCCTGTTAAATAAAATCGATATAATTATATATTTGATCCTTTTTATTTATACAACCTATCAATTTGGCCCTAATTTTAATTAAATAAAATAAATTAATTATTTAATTAGGTGGTGACATGTATCATCACCTGGTTAGAGAAGGAAAAATAGAAGCTGGGAAAATAACCTTCGGTAGATTCAAACTAGCAACCTTGGACAAATGTGGGGCATGCTTACCACTAAGCCAAGCACATTTTTGTTATATGAGTTACAACATTTCATATATGTCCTAAATGCTTGTTAATGACCGGAAAAAGGAAACAAGAAAAAATAAACTTGGGTGGATTCAAACTAGCAATCTTAGAGTGAAGGTTGGGTATGCTTACCACTAAGTCAAGCATATTGTTTAAATACAACGTACAACATTTAATATATGTCTCATGTCGTTGTTAATGTCTAGGAAAAAGAAAGAAATGTGATTTTAGGAAACTCAAACACGACGTACTTATGATGCATAAAAACATATAATCCAATTAAATAAATCTAATAATTAAATTAAATTTAAAAATATTTTGTATATATTTTAAATTATAGTCAATGCACGACTTAAAATCAAAAGTTTAAAATTATATTAAATACATTTAGAGAATTCAAACTCACCAACATAATTCAATAGTAAGGGTAAACTACACAGATGACCACTTAATTATGAGGTTGGTGTTAATTTGACCACTATATTTTTAATTTTGGCAAATATACCACTAAACTATTTTTATATTAAATAAATAAATAATTGAGTTATGTTCATGTTTGGATTTGCTAAATTAATTTAATAAAATTTTAAAATTTTGATTTTAAATCGTGCACTAAATAAAATTTAAAATATATATAAATATTTTTAAATTTATTTTAATTATTAGATTTATATAATTGTGTTAGATGTTTTTATTCATCATAAGTATGTCTTGTTCGAGTTTCTTAAATTCACATTTCTTTTTTTTCCAGACATTAACAACAATATGAGACATATATTAAATGTTGTACTTTGTATTTTGAAAATATGCTTGGCCTAGTTGTAAGCATACCACACTTTCACTCTAAGGTTGTTGGTTCAAATCCACCCAGGTTTATTTAACAAGCATTTAAAAGATATATTGAATGTTGTACCTTATATCATAAAAATATTCTTGGCTTAGTGGCAAGCACACTCCACTTTTAGTTTAAGGTTGTTGGTTTGAATCCACCCAGGGTTATTTTCCGAACTTTCATTTTTTTCTCCTCCAATAATGTGGTGACAAATTGATAGGTTGTGTAAATAATAATGATCAAATGTGTAATTATATCAGTTTTATTTAACATAACAAGTCAATTTTTTTGTTTTTTAACAGTCGGTGGCCTGATTGGAACCAATTAAATAGTTTAGTAGTATATTCTTAGAACAAAACCGAACCCAGGTCGATTGCAAGGAGGAGGCCACTTGTTGCGGGCAAAGCTTGTGCGGCAGAGACAAAAGAAAGATGGGATGCGAGGGAGCATTGCGCACCCAAGATATAGGCCTCCTCATCTGGAACTATATGCTCCACTGGTAATTGATGGCCTTGAGCTTAACCTGTTGGGGTGCACGAAGGTAGCTAAATCTCCTGCTCTTTGATTTTTCCCCTCAAAAATCAATTTGTTTCTGGATCACAACGCGTCTGTCCATATAGTTCCAGTGAAGTGTGTATCCATAAGGGGAAGTCATGCATCATATCAATGTTTACAGTGGGAAAATTATGACCATTCAAACCAGCCCAAACCTGTTTAGCATAGGGGCAGTCCCGGATCACATAGTTCTAGAAAGAAGATGTTTTTGTAACATACGTGATGTAAACAAATTCAAATAATAATTTTACATTGTGACATTTGTAAATTAATATTTTTTTTATTTTTTTTATTCTCCCACGTTTATATTTGCATTCAAACTTAATAATGAATAAAATTATATTAAAAATAATTATATAATAACATATAGATACTTCAAATATGGTTAGTAATGTTATAATAAAAAATATTTTTCATAATTTAATTAATATTAATAAATACAAAATATTGATAACTAATAAATTATTCAAACAAGTATCGAATGTAATCACATCATTATATGTCATTTTGATTGTTTAAATAATCAAACAACCATCAGTTATCAGTTAATTTTATCAAACACTTTTATACAATCGACTAATACAATCCGCTAGTTAAATTAGCCTATACAAATTATTCATTATCAAACAAGATCGTTGTATATTTCAGTACAAGGTGAAGACAAATGCGTGCGTTTTGTCGGTTTACATAAGGCCAAGATGCCAATGAAACCTTGAAACATAAATGTGCCTGAAATTATTAACTTTGTTTTTTTAATATAAAATTATCAACTTTGTTGAAACAAATATTTTCATCTTCAAAAATATTATATATGTTTATAACAGCAGCAAGCTAATTAATTTACCCACAAATGTTCTCATGAAAAACGATTTCATCAAAACTTGATTATATACGGGCATGTGTTTATAAATTTGCAATGTTGTCCTGGCAATAAACTTTATATACAGAGAGATAGAATTCTCTTTATCTAAAACTTTGAAGTTTACATTTTTTTAACAATTTATTAGAAGATATTATGTATAAGTTAGTTAAGGGTTAGTTGGCAAGATTCAAGATTAGTTATATTTGTTATATAAGATAGTTAGCTTATATTATAATATTATATATATATGTGAATAAACAGATATACAAAATAATAAAAAGTTTACCTTTTCATTTTACACGTTTACATTCTCTCTCTTCCTCCCAAATCCTCTCGATTCCCTTTTCTTTCTGTTAACCCTAAATCCCCAAATTCCAAATTCTTCAATCCTTATTTGGTTTATCGATTCGTAATATGGTATCAGTTGATTCCGCTTCGTATTCTCCGTCATCGGACAGCCGTTCTGTTAGCACCGATGATCCGTCCAGCGAATTCTACATTCATCCGAATGAGAATCCCGCTCTCGTCTTAACCTCTTCGTTGCTTACTGGCAGCAATTATCATGGATGGGCAAGGTCCATGAAGATGTCTCTCATCTCGAAGAACAAGCTTTCGTTCGTGGATGGTTCGATTAAAGAGCCACAGAAGGATGCAGACAACTATCGGGCGTGGGTCAAGTGCAATAATCTTGTTTTGTCTTGGCTTCAGCGCGCCCTCAGTCCTGAAATTGCCCAGAGTGTCATCTGGATTGACAACGCCTCTGAGCTTTGGGTCGATTTGTTCGACAGATTTAATCAAGGTGATGTTGTTCGAATCTCTGACCTTTTGCAAGAATTTTATTCCCTTCAACAGGGTAGTATGTCTGTTACTACCTACCATACGCAGTTAAAAGTTTTGTGGGATGAAATATCTAATTTGCGTCCGTTAGGTCTTTGTGATTGTAATGCTGTGAAGTATAGGAAACAGGATTTTATCCTGAGGTTCTTGCGTGGTCTGAATGAGTCTTTTTCGGTTCAGAAATCTCAAATATTGATGATGAAACCCATGCCTACTATAAATCAAATCTTTGCTTTTATTATTCAGCATGAAAGAACCCTAGGATCTGTTATTCCTCTTTGTGCTTCAAATGTTCTTATGGCCGGTCGTTTTAGTGGTTCTGCTTCTGGGAAAAATGCTTCTTATAGGGTGGATAATAATGGGAGAAAACCACCATCTAATTTCAATAAAAAACCTGTCTGTTCTCATTGTGGGATAGTTGGCCATACGGTAGATAAGTGTTATAGGAAACATGGGTTTCCCCCTGGCTATAAAACTAGGAATCAATCTAGTAAGGTCAACCAAGTCCATTCTGAGTCTTTGCCTAGTGCTGATAATCAGTTCTTGGGTTTTACCAAAGAACAATATGATGGTCTTGTGAATTTGCTTCAAGAAAGAGCCTCTGGTTCTACTTCTTTACACTCCAGTGTTGAGTCTCAACAACCATCTCAAGTGAATGCCTTGACTTCTGTTTTTCATCCTGATTCTGTAACTGTTTCTGAGGGTTCAGGTATAATTCTTTCTTCCTTTTCTGATGTTAATTCTAATGTTGTTAGTAATGGTTCTGTCATTTCTTGGATTGTGGACTCTGGAGCCACATATCATATCATTAACAACATTAGTTTTTTCAAGAGTTATGAAACTGTTAGTAATAAGTTTGTTAGGCTTCCTAACAATGAAATTGTAAAGGTTTCTCATGTTGGGACAGTGGAATTGAATGATTCTTTAGTTTTGCATAATGTGTTTCACATTCCTAATTTTTATTTCAATCTTATCTCTGTTTCTCAACTTGTACAAGGAAACTTATATTCTTTGGTTTTTTCTTTTGATGCTTGTTTTATACAGGATGTCAAGAGCTGGAGGACGATTGGTATAGCTAAGCAGTCTCATGGTTTATATCAGCTTGATATGTCAGTGTGTTCTTCTTTTTTAAATTCTGTTACTTGTGTTGTTTCTTTAGAGCTTTGGCATGCTAGATTAGGTCATCCCTCTTCTCAGAGGATGAAATTTTTTGCTGCTTTAGACAGTACCATTCCTTCAGGATCTTTGTATGACTGTGAGGTTTGTCATCTAGCAAAGCAAAAGAGATTACCTTTTCCTATTAGTACTACTTCTGTTGACAATGTTTTTGATCTTGTTCATATGGATATTTGGGGTCCATTTCCTGTTAAAAGTCTGTATGATCATTCTTACTTTTTGTCTGTTATTGATGATAAAAGTAGATATCTTTGGGTTTTTCCTATGAAAGACAAAAGTGAAGTAAGAAATCTTATTGTGCATTTCTATACCCTTGTTGAAGTTCAGTTTGGTAAAAGAATTAAAATTTTAAGATCTGATAATGGAAAGGAGTTTGAAATGAATTAGTTTTTTAAAGATAAAGGAATTTTACATCAAACTTCATGTACTTATACACCTCAACAAAACAGTACTGTGGAAAGGAAACACCAACACATTTTAGCTGTTGCTAGAGCTTTAAGGTTTAATGCTGGTTTGCCTCTTAGTTTTTGGATTGACTGTATACTGCATGCTGTTTATTTGATAAATCTTACACCAACACCTGTTTTGAGTAATAAAACTCCTCATGAAATGTTATATAATTCTAAGCCTAATATTTCAAATCTAAGAGTGTTTGGTTGTTTAGGTTTTGCATCAGTTTTACCAAAACCAAAGACTAAGCTACATCCTAGATCCATTAAATGTATTTTCATTGGCTATCCCAGAAACATTAAAGGTTTTAAAATGTATGACTTGGAAAGTAAAGCTGTTTTTATATCTAGGGATGTTGTATTTTCAGAATCTGTTTTTCCTTTTATTAAAACTTCAAAAGTCAATAATGACATTATTTTTCCAATTTATGAAAATGATGTTTTTCTTGAAGAAATTCAAAAAGATTCTGATAAAACTAATTCTGAAATAATTAAAACAACAGCATCTTTAGCTCCTGAATGTAATAATTCTGAACCTGTACAAGTTCAAGATTTTGAACCTGTACAAGTTCAAGATACAAATCCTACTCAACCTTCAAAGTCTATTTCAAATGATAATCCTTGTCACACTTCAGCACATCCTATCAGTGTTGATTTTCCACAGTATTCAGTTATTTCTTCAAGGCCTTCAAGGAACAGACATATGCCACAAAGGTTCAAGGACTATAATGTTGATCTTCCTCAAGTAAGATCTACACCTCACTCTATTAGTCAAGTTATTTCTTATCATAATATCTCTTCTGCTCATGATTCTTATATTAATAGTGCTGTTATCCTATCTGAACCTAAAACTTACAATCAAGCTATTAAACATGCTTGTTGGACTAAAGCTATGGAAGAAGAGATTAAAGCTTTAGAATTGAATGAAACATGGGAACTAGTCCCACTTCCTCCTGGTAAAAGTACAATTGGCTGTAAATGGGTCTTTAAAACAAAGTTAAAGTCAGATGGCACATTAGAAAGATATAAGGCAAGATTAGTAGCTAAGGGTTACACACAGCAGTCTGGAATTGATTTTTTAGAGACCTTTAGTCCTGTAGCAAAGATTAATACAATTAGGGCTCTTATGGCTGTTTCAGCAGCTAAAAACTGAAATTTACATCAGTTAGACATAAATAATGCCTTTTTACATGGTTTTTTACAAGAGGAAGTTTATATGGATTTGCCACAAGGTTTTCAAACTTTTAATCCTAATCTGGTTTGTAAACTAAAAAAGAGTTTGTATGGGCTGAAGCAGGCTAGTAGAAAATGGAATGAGAGGTTAACTGCTACTCTTTTATCTCTTAATTTTAAGCAAGCTTCATCTGATACTTCTTTATTTGTTAAAGGCACTGGTCCTACTTTTATTGCTCTAGCTGTGTATGTAGATGATATTATAGTTGCAAGCCCTAGTTTAAGTGAAATCTCTGCTATTAAAAACATTCTACATGATACCTTTAAGATAAAGGATCTGGGAAACTTAAAGTTCTTTCTTGGATTAGAGGTTGCTAGATCTGCTGCAGGGATTAATCTATGTCAGCGTAAATACACTTTAGATCTTCTTCAAGACACAGGTTTTTTAGGGTCCAAACCTGCAAAAACCCCTATTGTTAAAACTGTTAAGTTGAGTAAATCTGAGGGTAATCCTCTTGTTGACATTACTGAATATAGGAGGTTAATTGGGAGATTAGTGTATTTAACTAACACTAGACCTGATATTGCATACCCTGTTCAACAGTTGTCACAATTTTTAGCATGCCCTACTGATATTCACTTGACAGCAGCTCATAGAGTTCTTAGGTATCTTAAGGGTAGTCCAGGTCAAGGCCTTTTCTTTCCAGCATCCAATAAGCTTAGTTTAAGTGCTTTTTCAGATTCTGACTGGGCTTCTTGTCCAGATTCTAGGCGATCTATAACTGGTTTTTGTGTTTTCTTAGGTGATGCATTGATTTCTTGGAAATCAAAGAAACAACAAACTGTTTCCAGATCATCCACTGAGGCTGAATATAGAGCTTTAGCTGCTATTACTTGTGAAATACAATGGTTTAACTATCTGTTTTCTGATTTGCAGATTGATATTCCTTCTGCTAATTTGTATTGTGATAATCATTCTGCCATCCGTCTTTCTGAAAATCCGGTGCAACATGAACGGACAAAGCACATTGAAATTGATTGCCATTTAATTAGGGAGAAAATTCAGAAAGGCATCATCAAGCTTCTGCCGGTCTCTTCACATCAACAACTGGCAGATTGCTTCACAAAGGCTCTACCAACTACAGATTTTCTCAAGTCTATTAGCAAGTTGGGCATACAAAATTTGTATGCTCCACCTTGAGGGGGGCTATTAGAAGATATTATGTATAAGTTAGTTAAGGGTTAGTTGGCAAGATTCAAGATTAGTTATATTTGTTATATAAGATAGTTAGCTTATATTATAATATTATATATATGTGAATAAACAGATATACAAAATAATAAAAAGTTTACCTTTTCATTTTACACGTTTACATTCTCTCTCTTCCTCCCAAATCCTCTCGATTCCCTTTTCTTTCTGTTAACCCTAAATCCCCAAATTCCAAATTCTTCAATCCTTATTTGGTTTATCGATTCGTAATACAATTGGACAATAATAAAATAAATGATTGAGGTTAATAAGAGAAACTTGAAAATATTTTTTATCGAAAAGAAAGAGAATAAAATAATGACAACCATTCATTTACCCTCGTCCAATAATTCAAAAGAAAATGTAAAATTAAATAAACTTCTCATGATGTAAGTGGTTCATATATATATATATATATATATACATCAAATGAAATAGCAGCCGCAGAATGAGAGCACAATGTTTTTGCCAGTTTTTGTTGAGTGGCATCGAATGTCTTGCACTTCATGATGCTTTGTTACGTAAGAATCCAATGTTTTTTTCACTTCAAACTCATATCTTTTTGTTTTGGGTTTGTTTTACTTTGGTCATCCGAATTCAAAAAAGACTATTCTTGTCACTTACGTTTGAAACCGTTTCTGTTTTGGTCACTGGACCGTTAACCTCCGTTAATTAAAAATAATAATTTCTAATTTAACCCTCAAACTTTTAAAATTTCATTTTTTACCATCTTCCCCAAAACTCAATGAACTACCCACTGCAGGGGAGAACTGCAAAAATCAATTTATAAGAGGGCATAAAGATTCCAGCTAACGCAATGAAAACATGTTAATGTTGCCGCAAAAATGAATTTCCATGAGCAAGTCAGCTACCTGACATAAAAGCACTCCACCGAACATTGCTAAATCAATCTGTCAAAAAATGAACAGGAGCAACATATAACTCATAGTTAGCAATAAAAAAAATGACAATTGAGAGTTTGGGACCATAGAGTACTCAAACTTTACAAGCAGTACTATAAGTTAAGTAAATAAAAAATTATTAGAGTTTGAAGCACAAACCGGAAGAACCCTTGCAAGAGAAGGTGCAGCAATGCCAACAAATCCATCACTTGAACCATTATTGCGAAGAGCAATACTAGTTATACTCTTGCCAAAAAGCTACTGCCACATGCCTACCTCATTTTCTGGGACATAAGTATTTTCCATTTCAATGGACCCATATATGAAGCACATGGAGCCTGCATTTTGTAACATTCCACGTCAACTTTGGATGAATTAAAGTCTACATGATAACAAGCAATAACTAACAGAATGCAGCAAGCCAATCATCTTATTGATTAAGCAGCTCTCCTTACTGATCTTCAGCAGAGGTCCAGAGGATCTAATGTGGTCGTAATTATAAGCAAAACAATAGGATACAAGTTGATAGTTTAATTGATAGTAAAACAACTTTTCCATTTTATCGAACTTTTGACACCTTCTGGTCACAATTTGTACTACAATATATTCTTGGTAATAGAAAACTGTAGCGTTTCAAATTGTATATTATAGTGCTTAACACCTAGCCTAGCAACCTGTACAAGTTTGTTTACAAGTTGATTATAAACAGAATCAAAGTCAACTCTATTTAAGGAAAGCCCAATTAAAATTCTTCAACAATGCGGGATCAAATGCAAAAGAAAAAGCCTAAATTCCATTAAAATTTCACGCCATTTTCCCAACAACCAATATTCAATTTCCTTGTGGCTTTTCCTTTTTCTCATGAAACAAGCAAAAATTCAGTGAAACAATCTGTTGCAAAGAAGGCTTGTGAACTTGGTTTACAGGTATGCCAAGTTTATTATTAAGGTATAAATTGATTTTTGCAGTTATCCCCTGCAGTGGGAAATTGATTGAGTTTTGGGGAAGATGGTAAAAAATGAAGTTTTGAAAGTTTGGGGGTCAAATTAAAAATTATTATTTTTAATTAACGGAGGTTAACGGTCCAGTGACCAAAACAGAAACAGTTTCGAACGTAAGTGACAAGAATAGTCTTTTTTGAATTCGGGTGACCAAAGTAGAACAAACCCAAAACAAAAGTGACCACGAGTGAAGATTACCCTTTGTTTTATTACCATTCCTATACTCATGATGGTCTGTAGTTGATTCTCAGTTCCCACTCAACGTTAGATACTCTAATAATGTTTCTTCCAGCAAAAACACTTGCCGATATGTTTTCATCCTTATATTATTGTTTTTATCCCCTTTCTTGGATGTTTATATTTTGGAGTACTCATCCTATAGACTTGCAAATGAATAAGCAAAAGTTTTATCATCATTTTGTGTTTGAAAAACATTGTTTCACTCTTTAATGGTGTGGATGACATATTCATTACAAGTTAATTAAATGGAAGAGAGCATTTTCTAGATCCAAGGGAAAAGAAGTAGAAGGATATATGTTACTCTCTGTATCGCGATAAACTCATTCAAATGAACATAAATTTTATGCCCATTTTCGGTACATATTAGAAATTCTAAAAGAAGATAGAAGAAGAAGAAGGATTTGTTTCATTGAGAATTACTTGATTACATACACCAGCAAGGATGACTATTTATACACAAGCTTTACAAGCCTCTAACCGTATAACAAACTAGGTTAGCACCTGCCACCTTTGTAACTACCTAACAACCTCAGATACAAACTATATGAGGTGCAACTCCATGACTCACAGTGCTGCTACAGAATACACACTGATCTTCATTCAACAGTACATCTATCTATGTTCCAACATTAAAAAACGAGATTTAGAGTTTATGATTAAGGGTTAGGGTGTATGGTTTATTTTTTAGAGTTTAGAATTTAGGGCTTACAAATTAACTTTTTAGTGTTGGACATAGATAGAAGCACTGAAAAGTTATATAGGGATTTTTGTTCATTCAAATTGTTATTTTGGAAAACTAAGCGACTTTTATAAGACCGATTTTCTTTTATATCGTCTTTTAGTTTCTCAACAAAAATAGAAGTCAATTTTTTTAGAATAAATTTATTATTTAAATTATTTTAAGGAAAAATCAATTAATGAAAAAATAATTGAGACGGAAGGAATAATATTTTACTAGAGTCGGAAAATGTGGGAAATATTATTTCAGACATGTAGGGAAGAAGCAGTCTCCTCAAGTAGTTCAACCCATTAAATGAAGGAGGAAAAGGAGCGTGAGCGGACCCAAAAGCCTTGATGTGGTCTTTGAGCGATCCCTTGTGCTGGAAATCAGAGCCGCAAACACAAAGCCAACGCCTCCCACAGTTTTTCTGATGGGTTCTCCAGTCACCTTTCAGGCTTTCACTGCCAAGAACTTCCCACACTTGCGGCACATAAAGGGTTTCAGCGGCCCATGTTTCCTCTTATAATGTGTTTGCAAGGTCCTGAAATCTTTTAGCGGCTTCGCCCTCGGGTGTTGTATGTTGTTCTTGCATCCTTCTGCGCAGCAGTAGCATGGAATCCCTATGTTGATCTGATGAAATCTGGAACGGGAATCTCGAAGCACAGCTAAAGAACCTTCTGGAAACGAAAAGAAAAAATAAAGGTTATTGAAAAAGAAATGTAGGCCTATATTTTCGAGTAAAACCCGGTTACTCTCATATAGCCATATGGGTATTAACCCAAAGTTTATATAGCCCAATAGCCTAACAAACTTGGTATGGTATAACCACCAAGCTGTTAAACAAAACGGCTTAACAACCTCAACAGTTTTAACAAAGATAAGGCCCACACACAACCGGTCAAATAGACCCAATACAGTCCAACATTCTCCCCGCTTCTCCACGTCTTATTTTCCCCTCCTCTACTTGCAGCCAGGCTTTTTCAACACTGCATCACAGAAGACTAGCGTTCAAACGGATGAACAAACATTTTGTCTCGAAACAGCAGAAAATAAGACTTGGATAGGGGTTTGGTGAGGCCATCAGCTGCCTAAAACTGAGCCGGAACATAGTTGACAAAAATCTGCTTGGCCGTGACCTTTTCCCGAACAAAGTGGACGTCCAACTCCACATGTTTCGATCGAGCATGAAAGACGGGATTGGCAGCCATAGCAATGGCAGAAGTGTTGTCACTCCAAACAACCGGAGTGGACTGCAAATGGAGACCCAAATCAGTGAGCACAGTTTCAACCCAAGTAACCTCAGCAACCGAATTAGCAATACTCCGATACTCAGCCTCAGTGGTGGACCGAGAGACGGATTTCTGCTTCTTCGAACTCCAAGCAACTAAGCACTCATTCACGTAAACACAGTAGCCCGTCGTGGAGCGCCGATCATCCAAGCTGCTGGCCCAGTCGGCATCAGAATACGCCACCACAACAGGCGAAGGATGGTCAGACGGAGAAAAGACCAAACCATATTCCAAAGTCCCAGCTAAGTACCGAAGAATATATTTTACAGCATCAAGATGGGCCTCACAAGGTTTATGCATAAATTGGGCCACCTTATTCACGGCAAAAGTAATGTCGGGCCGCGTATGACACATATATAAAAGAGCGCCCACGATACTACGATATTCTTGAATGTCGACAATAGGACTACCTCCATCAAGGACGAGTTTTGATGAAGAAACTATCGGTGTGGGAGTAGGCTTGCATTGACTCATACGAGTCTTGTCCAACAGCTGCATTACAAACTTTCGCTGACTAAGAACAAGAGAGTCATTGACTCGAATTACTTCAATGCCAAGAAAGAAAGCTAACTCCCCAAGATCTTTCAACGCAAACTTGTCCTTTAATTTCAAGATTACATCCTCCACAAGTTGTATGGACTGCCCGGTGACAATAATGTCGTCAACGTACACTATCAAGTAAGTGGCGACACCGTTGTTGTCACAAACAAATAAAGAGGCATCGGCTTTTGACTCACGAAAGCCAATATGCAAGAGGTACAATCGAAGCTTGTTATACCAATTACGGGGTGCTTGCCGTAATCCATACAAGGCTTTTCGAAGCCTACAAACTAGTTTAGTACCATCACCACTAGTTTGTTCAAACCCGGGCAGTTGTTGCATATAAACTTCCTCTCTAAGTTCACCATTCAAGAACGCATTATTGACATCTACTTGTCTAAGAGGCCATTTATTTGTAACTGCCACAGCAAGAATGACATTAAGGGTAGTGAACCGAACAACCGGGCTGAAAGTATCCTCGAAATCTTGCCCCGGTATTTGAGAAAAACCCTTAGCCACAAGACGGGCTTTGTACCGAGATACCGACCCATCGAGATTCATTTTTACCCGAAACAACCATTTGCATCCGACACATTTACGATCAGGAGGAAGAGGCTCAAGTGTCCAAGTACCATTGTTTACTAGAGCCGTATATTCACTATGAACAACAACACTCCACTCCGGAACAACAAGAGCTTGATGAACCGTATTAGGAACTACATCAGCTAGAGATGATGTATACAACTTGGGCTTAAAACCCCCACACTTTCTACGGGTAAGCATGCCATGAGTATTGGACGATGAGATGGCGGATGGGCCAGACGGAGCACTGGGCACACAGGGTTCCAACGGATAGGGCTCACCTGGGCTAGGAGGAGAAGACTGAGTCGAAGGCTCCAAATCACAGGAAATTGTTGGACCAGAGCCCAAATTAGACTCATCAGACCCAACTGCAGAGGAAACACCACCCACAGGGCTCACTGGAGAACCCAAAGGAGACCCAGACGAAATATCAGCAGGCATAGGACATGGACCAGGCTCAGACCCAACATGTAATTCAGCAGACCCATCACCAGAGGACAACCCAGCAAGAGGCCCAGTATGGACAACGCCAGCATCCATGGTTGCAACATTGGGCCTTGGGGACACACCAGAAGAACCACGACTCGTACACTCAGGGGAAACAACAGTGGGAGATGTGGACTCAACATGAACATCGTCACATCTAACTCGTTCAGAAGGGGACACATCAAGAGGAGCAGAGCAAAAAATCATATGAGTGTATGAGGACGAGGAACACCGAGGGGATTTGGCAGAAGCGAAAGGAAAAACACCTTCATCGAACACAACATGGCGAGAAATCACAGTCTTTCCGTCAGGTGTCAAGCACTGATAACCGCGATGAAGGGGACTATAACCAAGGAAAGTACATTCTTGAGACCGAAACTCCATCTTATGCTTATTAAAAGGACGCAGGTGCGGAAAGCAACGACAACCAAACACATGCATAAACTTATAATCAGGAGCACGCTTGTAAAGCTTTTCAAAGGGGGACACACCTTGAAGAACCTTGGTAGGAAGACGGTTAATGAGGTAGACCGCTGTCACAACAGCAAAGGCCCAGAACTGAAAGGGTAGAGAGGCTTGGGCTAGAAGCATAAGAGCAAGTTCAACTATATGCCGGTGTTTTCGTTCAACAACACTGTTTTGTTCGGATGTGTAGGGACAAGTGACTCTATGACCAACACCCGTTTCAACAAGCACACGAGACAAAGTTTGAAACTCCCCACCCCAATCACTCTGAACCTCACGAATCTGAGCATCAAATTGAGTTCTAACCATTTGAGCAAACTGCTTATATGCAAGGACAGCCTGAGACTTAGTCTTAAGTAAATACACCCAAGTGTGTCTAGTACACGCATCTACGAACGGAACATAATAGACATATCCAGCTGAATGAACATGAGACAGTCCCCAAACATCAGTGTATATCAGTTCAAACGGTTTAGCATACACAGTACTGGAATCGGAAAAAGGTAACTTATGACTTTTTCCTTGTTGACAAGCAGCACAGAAAAATTCTTTATTACACTTCAAAGGAACATTACACTTAGAAAAAATTGAAGTCAACGTGGCTTGAGCAGGATTCCCAAGTCGACGATGCCATAGTTCAACATCAGAAGCAACAGAACTATTAACAGTAGTAGCAGACAAACAATGACCAAATAAAGACTGCAAACTTACTCCAGCAGCAGCATTATTTGTATGAAAGGCATAAAGACCACCATCTTCCACACCTTGTAACAAAACTTCACCAGTGTACTCATCACGAACAACACAACTACTCGCATGAAACTCGAAATAGACCGCATTATCTCTAGCAAACTTAGAAACCGAAAGCAAGTTCTTAGTAACTTGAGAAACAATCAATAGATCATGCAATACTAAAGACCGGGAAACAGAATCAATCGAAGTATGACCAACTTTGGAAATAAACAAGCCATTACCATCACCAACAACCAGTTTACCTGGGCCAGAGTAGTCGGAGCATTGATGAGCAGTCGATGCATCAGGGGAGACATGATGTGTGGCCCTCGTGTCAACGAACCACAATTCAGACTGCCCAGGCGACGAAGCACCACTAGGAGTACACTAGTTACACCCTGAAGTCAGGCCTGCAATATTACAAACTGGGGAATTGTTAGTCGAATCAGAAGATAAATGCACAACAGTAGAACCATCACTGTTACGAGACTTATTAAGATTTGCAGTCACTCCAGCAAAGCTTTTATCGAAACGACGGTAACATCGATCCACAAGATGGCCGAGTTTACCACACAACTGGCACTGGAACTTGTTACGAGAACCCCTTCCATTAGCACTGACCGAAGATCTGGTACCATCAGATTGACCACCAGACTGAGACGTGTTCGACGACGAGAACTGAACGTTATGCGCACTCATCGTAACCGGAAGGTTGTTGTCGTACATCGCTTGCTGAGCCTTAGCATCCACAAGAGTAGCCGTAACACTATCAAGTGTAAACGGAACCCTACTAGCCGTGATAACCGCCACGAACGGCCGATACTCAACGGGGAGGCCGTTCAAAATAGATGCCACATGTTCAGTCGTCGATACCGGATTGCCGCACGACGCCAGAGCATCACAGATCTCCTTCACTTTGGAGATGTACGCTCGCATGCTCAAGTCACCTTTGCGAATCGATCGGAGACGGAAGTGGAGGCTCATGACGGTGGTGGTGGACTTGCTGCTGAAATAGTCCACCACAATCTTCCAGATCTCAGCCGAATTATCAGCACCAACAAACTGAGACAACAGAGAGGGATTCATTGTGGACAGTAGCCAAGAGGCTAGGGCACTGTCCTGAGCAATCCACGACTCATAGTCATCATTCGGGACCAACGCACCAGAGGTAGAGCGAACCGTTGCCGGCGGGGCAACAAAGGTGCCATTAAGGAACTTCTCGAGGCGGTGGCTGCGAACGGTGAACAGAATTTGCTGTTTCCAGACGAGGAAATTATGCTCATCCAACAAAACATTGACGCATTTGTTGGTGGAGGGACGACCAGCACCAGCCGATCCAGATCCAGAATCATCTTCACCGGAACTAGGAGGAACATGGCTCGGCATGATCGGAGAAAACAGAACCAACAAAATACACAAAGAACATAGGAGAAAAACCAGAGAAAAACCATATCGGAAGACTAACCGTCGAACAGAAAACCAGAGAAAGGAACCTGAGCGAATGATACCATGTTGATCTGATGAAATCTGGAACGGGAATCTCGAAGCACAGCTAAAGAACCTTCTGGAAACGAAAAGAAAAAATAAAGGTTATTGAAAAAGAAATGTAGGCCTATATTTTTTAGTAAAACCCTGTTACTCTCATATAGCCATATGGGTATTAACCCAAAGTTTATATAGCCCAATAGCCTAACAAACTTGGTATGGTATAACCACCAAGCTGTTAAACAAAACGGCTTAACAACCTCAACAGTTTTAACAAAGATAAGGCCCACACACAACCGGTCAAATAGACCCAATACAGTCCAACAATCCCTACCATGGCTTGCGGTTGAGTTCCTTTCAGTGACTCCGGCCCTTTACGATACTGTGAACCATGTCCCCACATATGCATCTGCTATTCAAATCATGACCACCAGTCAAATATGCAGACGTACAATAACATGCATATATATATATATATATATATATATATATATATAGAGAGAGAGAGAGAGAGAGAGTAATTGCACCTGAAGATTATTGTAACGGTTGAAGGTCTTAAAGTAGACGTGGCAAGAAAATATTGTGAAGCCAATGAGGATTTGTTCAGGAGTTGGGATCCAATACTGTTTAGCACCTCCATCCGCAACATTGTCCTTGCTGTTGGTGGTATCAGGGAGGCCGATATGCAAGGCCACAATCACATCCTCTTTGTCTTCTTCACTGCATGCTTTAGGGTTTTCATCATTTAATGTTGAGCCAATAAAGGAGCTCAGCAAGGGTACGAGCTCGGGCAACTCCTGCATTGCGCCTGGAAAGAGACCAAGTGGCTTAATATCTGAAGGTTCCATGAGGAAGAGAATACTATTATAGTACAAAGAAAAGAGAATATCTGCTGCTTTTTATTTTAGGGTAAAATACAAAAATAATGACTCAACTTTTTCCTCTCTCCTATTTTACTCACTCATTTTTAAATTGAGTCAATTTAATGATTCAACTTTTAACATTGGGTTTTTATCATCACCCAACCGTTATATTATAGATGTCGTTAATGATGTGGCATTTTTTTTATTTGGCCGCCACGTAAGCACACACACGTGTTAAAAAACCAAACCAAAACGACATTTTTGCTCCATCAAAAAAGGGAAGAAAATTCACCATCCAAACTCAATTTTGTAGACTTTTTAGTATCGTCATGTAAATCCATATCAGACCATCCCAATTCCCCGAGTTCAGCAGCCAGGTCATCCTTATCCCTACCCACCGTATTAAGGACCTTGTTTTTTCTGCCAGATTCTCCAGGGACTTCTTTATTGAGGATCCCGAACATGTTGCCGGATTGCAAATTTTTTTATTGTTTTTTCTTATATACATCTCCAACGACTCAGCCTGCCTCTCTAGCTCCTTACCTCTCTTAAAGGCTCTAAGAGCTTCTTCCGATTTCCCTTCTCCTTTAAGAACTTTGTGCTTCTTTTTTTCTTCCAATGCTTGTTGGCGCAATTTTTCGGGACTGATTGACGCCATATCATTCTGCATACACTGATCAACAGACTGACTTTTATGCATTTCTTCTCCCCCATCATGACTGACAACTACTTGCCCATCGAAACACATAGCACCACTAGTTTCCCTTTGAACACTGGAAATGGTTTCATTGTTTGAAGTTACTCCCGATGAAGACGACGACTCCTTTCCGCCAGCTCCTAGAATCCGGTTCAAAACATCATCCTCATCTTTTAGAGCTGGTTTCAAACTACCTGCACAAAACAAGTTAACTAACTTCCACGACCACGATAACCAAAAAAGAAATTATACCTCTCCCAGCTCTACTTCTGTATCAATGTCGAGACTCGAATCGAGCAGCCTCTTTGAGCTTTTTACAAGGCTCACAAACGCGAACAGATGAATCACCATGTCCGCGCAAAACCATTCTTTGCTGAGAGCAACAATTGCAAAATATGCCCCCACACCTTCGGCAATGATGCTGATAATCCAGTGTAAAAGACCATCAACAACAATCACAAAATAAATCATGCATCTTCCTTCACTAAGTAACCAACAAAGAATCTCAAATCCCAAATCCCAATTACAACCAAGAAAAAAATCAAATTTTGATATATGGGTATTGAATTAGAAAGAATAAAATACAGGAATTGATGAAATAAAGAAGGGATTAAAAGTAAAACCTTGCGATTGATGAAAGTGAACTGAGAAGAACAGCCTTGGCAATGTGAAGAATAAACCTCCCAAGTAGTCCCTCTCAATCCGATCTTCTCCAGCATCTCTGCTCTTTTAATCAAAAACGAATAATTAAAAAAGAAAGAATCTTTCAGCCTCTGGTTATTATTCTGCTCTTGGGTTCTTATTATTAGAATTTCTGGGTAGATTTTCTGCAGAGAGATCGATGATGGAGCAAAAATATGTCGTTTTGGTTTGATTTTTTAACAAGCGCGTGTGCTTACGTGGCGGCCAAATCAATAAAAAAATGCCACATCATTAACGGCATCCATAATATAACGGTTGGGTGATGATAAAAACCTAATGTTAAAAGTTAAGTCATTAAATCGACTCAATTTAAAGATGAGTGAGTAAAACAGGAGAGAGGCAAAAGTTGAGTCATTATTTTTGTATTTTACCCTTTATTTTATTGAAGTTTGGGAGGTTTTATAATTGGATTCCCAGGCCAATTGATGATGAGAATTAAAGTCTCTGATAACAGAAAAAAATGGAAAAAAGAAGAGAGAATAATGCAGTTGAATGAAAACAACAATAGTTGAAGGGACTCATAAATATGTGCTGCTTTTTATGCTTATCTACTCTTGGGATGGGAAGGAAAATACCTTAAATCCTGTGGCCCCATGGCTTCTCACTTTAGCAAGAATTGTACAGCAGATGGTTCAAATTCTATGGCAATGTATTATATAGTCTGGTTTACTCTCACCACACCATGCTCCTTGGCTATTTGATTTTCTTAATTCCTTGCAGGGATCAATTGTTTCTATTTCTACTTGGGGACTATGACTTCTGAAAACCCCTTTTTACATTTCTTTCCTTCTCATCTTTATGTAAATCTAAACATTCCTAGCATTTATTAATAGATAATTGTACTGTAGTAGAAATTTTTTTGTTTCAACAAGCATATTGGTTTTAGGGTTTAGAGATCCGATTTAGGATTCTTGATTTATATGTTTTGGTTTATGTGCTTGGAATTTAGTGACCGGTTAGAATTTAGTAATTGTAGCTTAAATCATAAATTCCTAACATATTATCCTAAAACTTAAACCATAACCTCTAAACTTTAAATTTTAACTCTAACCTTAAATTCTAACTACAATCTCTAAATTCTAAACCCCTAAACTTAAACCAAAATGATCCACATATGTTTGTTGAACCACGCCACCGTGCAAACTGCAAAGGAGGGTCTATCATTGAAGTGTTATAAACCAAACCTTCTTCCTTAGATTTCTTGGACATTAACACCATGCAAAGAAACCATGAAGTGTAATGTATGTATGTATGTATGTGATTGAAAAATCAATGTAATGAGAAACAACTGAATCTAAGTTAAAAGAGTGTGTTTTTGTGTGTGTTATCATAGTTGCAGACAAAATACCATGGAAGTGATGTTTCATTGAGAAACAGGGGCCCTCTTCTGCCTAGCTTGTATGTTAAGTCCTTGAACATCTGCATTGGAGTGGGGGCATTGTAAGTTTTGAAATCCAACAGCCATGCAACAATTACAGTGAGGGTTACTCTTTTAGTGAATAATCAGAATGATCATATTAACTTTGTAGTTAAAATTGATTAAAACACCAATTGAAGTCCATATAGGAATAGAAGAAATGGTTAAAACAATGGGCGTGGAATGCATGGTGAGTGATACTAAAACAACATGGACTCACTATTAGTTTACTCTATGATTTTCTAGCCATCCATTATTTGGGACATGGCAATTATCATTCAATTTTTTGAGGTATACACCATACCATGTGCCCTACACTTTTGGTTTAATGACTAATACATTCCCTTGACATGCAATAAAAATGGGGTAGCACTGGCAAAAGAGGATTGCAAACAACGTAATCACAAAAGACGAAATAACATCCTATGCTGAGAGCTGAGTTACCTGCCCCGAATGAAAATTGGTGAAAGGAACACCTACTACCATGGCTTGAAGGGCGCACCGTTCTTGATAACTCATCTTTTGCCAAACTTGTAACCATTATATTGCTTGTTTGCGGCACTGCCAAAAAATTTAACCTCACCAATCTGGTTTGAGATAAATAACGACACGATTGAGATGATTTGAAATCCATAATGACACCAATTTCGAACAGCTTATCTTTACTCACCCACTCAGCCTTGACAAACAACTCTAGTGCCATTTTTATCATAAAACCAGAAAACAACGCTATCAGAACACCATCTTCCATTCGTAGTACCCCATTCACTCCTGCACTACTCACACTAGTAGCCCCTGCAACATTGAATTACACGTAACCTTCAATGAGGAAAGCCCATTTCCACAGGATCCTGCACTACTCACACTAGTTGCCCCCTTTAAAAGTTTTAATTTCGTCTCCTCAAATATTTTACAAATGTAATTATATTTTATAATTTTTAAATATTTTTTAATCAACTCGCCTCTTAAAACTTTTAAAATTCTTCATTAAAACTCGAAATGTTTGAAAGCTTTAAATAAAATGTCAATAAAATTTAAAAATAAATAAGTCCTCTCAATCTGAACGGTCAAGATCCACCTCTCGTAATGGCAGCAAATTCACAAATTTGATGTTGGGAAAAGGGTGTGAACCGGTAGTTACTTCCACGCGAAAATCGTATCGTTGTTTTGAGAATAATGAGCTGGATTTCCTCTTCTCTCACAAACGAAAAATTATTAGAGGGAACTGGCTCACCACGTCATATGTGGTCTCAGCCAATAAAATTTATCCATTTCATTTTTTTCTGAGGTGAATCATCACCTCTTTCCTACATGTTAATGAAGAGTGAGTAGTTATTATTATTTTGAAGTGGATAGACATTATTAACTAAGACCACGGAAGACGTGGTGAGCCGAGTCCATTTAATAATTTTTCATTTGTGAGAGAAAAGGAAATATAGATAAATGATTAAAACGTTACTAAGGAGCTCAAACTTAGTTTAGCCCAACCAAAATATTTTCTAAAAACATTTAAAACCAACAGCTGAAAATATAGATAAATGATTAAAACGTTATTAAGGAGCTCCAATTTAATTTAAAACATTTTAACATTTGACATGATCAATACAATTTCAAGTAAGAGTTACATACTTGACCACATAAGGTCCTATGAATACACATCTCACTAAATACAAGTGTTGTACTCAGATAATCATTGATTGCTGGAATCTTGTTCTAATGGTGCTCCTCGATCCCACGATCCAACGAACAATCTACGCACGAAAACAATGATTCCGAGCATTGAGCTTACAAAGCTCAGTGGTACAAATCTACTATACTATGCTTCATGTTAATCATAAACATAAGCATGCAAGCTAGTACAAGCAATATGAAGAGATAATTAAACACGTGGCGCTACCACTAGTCGCCTAAACACATGCTCAGATCATGCAAGTCATCATACATGGCACACAAGACCCAACCATACCCGAGATCTCAACAGATCATATAGGAAAAATCACACAAAGTAGAACCACAAACCTGGGGTGAGACCCGAGGCCACGCAGCATCTAGAACGTACACTCTAAGCGAGATTGGGGGCCACACAACATCAGGAACGTACACTCTATACTTGAAATCCCCTCTCAAGTATCTTCAGATGAGACTCGTTGCCGCACAACGTCGGGAATGTACATTCAGTATCTCTAACCATGGTGTTGCAACACTCTCATTGGGTATTCGAATCCCATCAACCAAGTGCCCACAAGGCACACAACATCATCATATAACCATATCACCGTATGGTTGCTATTAACATAAGTAACACAAGTCATTTATCGAGTCTTTAAGATTTATGTTCAAGTATAAGGAGATTTCTCGGTTTATCAATTTTATAACTCATTTCAAGTCATTAGGGGTCTATTAGAACGAACATTACAATTTTTCAGCCTTTTGGGCAAAAATTAGCATTTTCAGGCAGAATGCATAGTGAGTACTGGTATTGGTCTTCGTGTATTGGTACTCATAGCATACCGATATCAAAACAGCTCACTTGAATCTCAAATTTTCCCGAGTACCGATACGGGTCGACCCATACTGATACATCATCGAATAGCGTACAGGTACAATCGAAACTCGTACTGATACCCTAATCATGAGCTCAAACCATATTAGCAAATTACAAATCTACGAGGCTTTATTCAATCACTAAAGCTTATAAAAAGTAATTAGAGTTTGTTTACTAATGCAATTAATATCAATTCTCAACTTTATGATCATTTATTCAAATATTATCAAATATCAATCCATTAATTATAATTTCTATCGAACATACCAATTTCATATCTCAAGCACTCAAGCAGCACATGTAAATCAACCAATCAGATAATTATACGAATATTCAACCGACCCTACAGTCTCTAAAGCTCATACGAGTCTCAAAATATTCTCAAACTCATCAAGCATCTCATAATTACCAAGTCTTGTAATACCGGTCTCAACACATTCTTATTTACCATTTACCTATTTTACATACACAAACACGCAAAACGATCACATTTATGATGCTCATGAAGCTTTAGGAGTTCGAATTGTACTAACATCAAGCGATTATCAATAAATTCTTACTTAAGCTCCCCAAACGCTGCTCTTGATCCAGTATACAAGCCTGAACAATCCTTACACAATTACGAATACAAGATATATTAATTTTCTCCATTCAGTAACTAATTAACAAGGTCAAACACGTAAAAATAGCTTACTGGGTTTGAAATTGGCGAAACAGACTACGCCAACGGACTCATAACGTCGAAAGCCTCCTAGGTAGAGTCCCAAAAAAAGTCAACGACCGGTCAACTCTAATTAACACCGATCAACGGCCCGGTGATCTAGTGCTAGGGGTGGCAATCGGATGGGGAAAAACCGAAAATCGTGGGGATCCGAACCGACGGGGATGGGGAATAACCGAAATCTTCGCCCACGGGGATGGGGATGGGGGAAGTTTTATCCCTGAAACTCAAATGGGGATGAGGACGGGGATTGCTATATCCAAACCGTACCCGTGTGAATAACCGTAGGGATCCCCGAAAAATATCCGTAGGATCCCCAATATCTTACAAAATTTTAAAAATATATTTATAACTATTTACTTATATACCCTTAATATATCTTAATAAAAATATTATATATGATAAGAAAATAAAAGAAAACCCTAACTATATATTCTAATACCACAATATTATTCTCTTCCACTTACACAGCCGCAAACCACAATTGAAGATTTTTTATCAAAAACCACAATTGAAGATTAGAAGCACTACGTCTGCAAGCTTCCTCACGAGGTAAAAAAATCCAAAATTTATAATTATTTTTAGTCTAGATTTTACATTCTTATTCACGTGGAATGTAGTTTTATGTTTACGCATATTCTATACATGGCTACAGCTGAAGCGATTTGTTTAATTAGAATGTTTTTAATTTTTTAATTTTTGGTGTAGGTTTTACATTCTTATTCACGTGGAATGTACTTTTTAATACCTCAATTTGCTCTCTAATTTATTTATGATGCAAGCATTTTAAATTATAGGTTGAATTAGAATGTTTTTAATTTTTAATTTTTGGTGTAGGTGAATTATGGATAAACAAGATAATATGGATTCAACAACAAATACTCCTAATGTTATTATCGGAAGTACTAGTAGCTTTCAAAGATCTACTACTAAAGAAAAAGAAGATGGATCAACACCAATTGGACAAGAGATGTCAACACCAAATGATTCTAACTCAATTGAATCTTCCGTAGAAGAAGCAAGCTCAGGAATTAAACGAGGTCGAAAATCATATGTGTGGAATCACTTTAAAAGGCAGAAAATTGGTGAGAAGTGGAAGGCGATATGTCTTTATTGTCAAAAGAAACTTGGTGGAGAGTCAAGAGATGGGACCACTCATCTACGTAACCATTACACGATATGTCCATTAAGAAAAACTAAGGACATAAAACAAAGTTTCTTGGGAGCGAAAATATAAGATAAAGAGATAACACTTGCAATTTGGAAGTATGTGTTGAGTGTGTAAAAGTTCTATTATTTACACCCTTTTTAACCCATATTTCTGCTGCATTCAAGCATCATTGCATTGCATTTAGGTTAGTTTACAACAAAACATCACAAATACATCAAAGGCACGGATTCTACTAAATAATGGCTGATTTTGCAGGTTGCTGCCATAGTAGACGGAGAAGGCGAGCGCAGGGCAGAGAAGCAGAAGAGCTGAACGGGACAAGCAGACAAAGAGGACGATGCTGCCATGGATCTGCCGTGACAGCATGGTGACAGTAGTTTTGCGGAAAGAAAAAGCAAAGTGGACCTCGATAGATAGAGAAAATTATGCTCGTCTATCATGTGAAAACCAAACATTTTTCCAAGCCCCGGATCAAAAGATATGTCAAGCCAAAAGCTCAAGGAGAGGAAATCCCAAGAAACAAGGAAGGCGGCTGAAAAGTAGGATACTTGAAGATTAAGTCTTTATTAGAATCTTACTTTTAATTAAAGTTGTAATCCTTGTTAACTTAGAATACTTGAGCTCAAAGCTTATATAAGGGCATAGATTTTAACCTAGGAGATAGCCGATACCCCATAACCGATTTCCCAACCAAAAACCCCTCCGCTGTTTACCCACCGTCGTTATGTTCTAAAAAACCCCTAGGGCCACGGGTTGATTTGTAAAGTAGTTGCAAGGGTTGTTTTGTTTTAGGATTTTCCAAGTTCAATAAAATAAACTTCAAGTTCTCTTATTTTGGTTATTAACATCTTGCAAGAGCATCGGGAGAGCATTGTGAGGTTATCCATTTACTTAGCATCGGGAAGTATACGAAAGAAATAAGAGCGAGTTCTCTAGTTTATAGTTGAACTATCTTGTGCCTAGGGATAGGGCGAGGTTAAGTGGCTAAAGAAGAATTCATACACATCGGTGTTCATCCTTCGATTCATGCCGGGAGGTATCATCAAGACGTGATCATCGACAGACTTGGACCTAGGGATAAGCCAAGGCAGATCTGGGATTCTTTCCAAACTTGGAGTACTGAGTTGGTGTGTTTGCTGCCGCGACGACCGACGGACTGCTGCCGCGACAGGCGCACGACAGAACTGGATTTCCTAAGCATTGCAATACCTGCACTACTGAGCAATTCAATACCAGCCCATTCTCTCTATCTTGATATTCCTACTCTTTTATTTACGTTTTCTTCAATATTTTCGTGACAACTTTCTAAACTATTTTCTTTACTTCGTGCAGTGAATTAAGGTGAAGCTATTAGCCCAATCCCTGTGGAGACGATATCCGATACTTCGTATCACTTTACTACTTGCGTCGTGTACACTTGCACTACAATTGCGATAGACTCTTTTATACGCAACAAGTTTTTAGCGCCGTTGCCGGGGATTGGCAACATAACTCTACCTTTTTTTATTGCACTTTTCGTTTTTTTTTTTGTTTTTTTTTTATTTTGTATTTTTCTGTTTTTTCTTTGGAGCATTCAACTCTTGCTTTTCACAAGGTTTTTCTTGTTTATGCGCAGATATAAAAGAGGTGAAGATCCTGAGTATCCATTAGATCCGGAGGTTGAACGTTCCTTCAATCTCAAGAAACAACTTCGTCACCTGTTAGCCAGGAACGAGTACCTTGAAGAACAGCTTGAGAGGATGGCCCACGTTGGAAACGACCCGCCTGTCATGCCGGACGACGGTCGTGTCGTGACTACATGCTGAACGATCATGTAGAGTTGGAAACCACGCTGTCGGATATTGATGTTAACAACTTCGAGCTTAAACCTGTCATGTTTAGTATGATCAACAATGTTGGGCAGTTTAGTGGTGCTGTTACAGAGGATGCTAGGGAGCATCTAAAAACGTTCCAGGAGATCTGTGGTTCTTTTAGACTACCAGGAGTTAATCTGGAGATACTGAGGCTTCGTTTATTTCCCCACTCATTGAGGGATAGAGCTAAAACTTGGTGGAATAAACTTACGCCGGGTTCAATTAGAACTTGGGCAGATCTATCTCATGAATTTTTATCTCGTTTTAATCCTTCGCATTTATCTGAGCGATTACGTAATGAAATTGCTACTTTTCAACAGGAAGATGACGAGCCGATGCACGAGGCCTGGGACAGATTTACTACTCTTCTACGGAACTGCCCAATGCACGGATTCCCCGTCTGGAATCAGGTTACAAAGTTTTATAATGCTGCCAACTTACAAACTCGTATTCGAATCGATTCAGCAGCAAACAAATTATTATTGGATAAAGATCCAGACGAGGCATTGCAAGTTTTGAAAAATCTAGCCAAGAATGAGGAGCAGTTTCTGACAACAAGAAGAGGGGGTAAACAGGTACTTGCTGTCAAGGATTATGAAGCCGACAGCACGATGAAATCATAGGTAGCATTCCTTACTAAAGCAATGAAAAGGTTATTAAATGATGATGGACAACATGGATTTGCTGTTGAGGAAGTATGTGACATCTGTGAGGGAAATCATAGTCGGGATGAGTGTCCAATACAAGTAGAAGAGGGAAAATATGTTGGAAACTACAAGCCGAATTATAATTCCAACAATTATAATCCCAATTGGAGGAAGGATCCCAAGTTTTCTTGGAGTAATCCTAATAATGCCCTGAATCCTCAAGCACATAATCAGAATCAGGGAGGACCTAGATTGCTGACGCGACATCAACTGCCACCGCAACTTCCGCCGCACATGCCGCCGCAGCAGCAACAATAGCCACCAGCTGCCACGAGCAGTATATTGGAACAGACTCTGGCCACCTTTATGTCTCAGACCGGTACTTATATTGAGAATATGAATCAGTTTGTCAAGAAGACAGAGAATTTCATGGATAAAACAGAGATGAGGATGACAAATCATGAAGCTACTTTGAAATCTCTGGAGACACAAATGGGTCAGGTGTCACAACATATTAAGCCAAGGCAGACTGGAGGATTCCCTAGTAATACTGAAAATGCTAGGCAGCCCACACATGAGCAGTGTAAAGCTATTACTACTAGAAGTGGGAAGAAATTACTAGGGCCGGAAAAAGAAACTGAAACAGAAAAGGAACCAGCCTTGGACAAACCTGTCGAGGAAGCTGCCCCGACAGGTGATAAACAGACTACTGCCGATGCGCCTGTCACGACAACAGAAGCGACAGAGGAGAAAAATGATGATTACCGTCCTCAGATTTGTATGTAGTGGGAAGGACGCATTGCTGATTACCGTCCTCCACCACATTTTCCCCAACGAATACAGCAAGCTAAGCAAGAATCTCAACTTAAAAAGATTTATGATATTTTTAAGCATGTGCATATTAATATTCCGCTGTTAGATGCCGTTAGGGAGATGCCCGGTTATGCCAAATTTCTCAAGGATGTCATGTCAAAGAAAACTAAACTTGGGGAATTTGAAACGATAAAGATGACAGAAGGTTGCATGAGTATTCTTCATCGGCAGCCACCCCAGAAAAAGAAGGATCCGGGGAGCTTCATCATACCTTGTGTAATCGGAAATAAATTTGTGGGTAAGGCACTTTGTGATCTTGGTGCTAGTGTTAATTTAATGCCAAAGTCTGTTTTTCAGAAATTAGGTATTGGAAAGGCGCGGCCTACGACAGTAACTCTGCAACTGGCAGACCGCTCTTACGTTCATCCAGAAGGAAAAATTGAAGATATTCTGGTAAGAGTGGATAAGTTTATTTTTCCTGCTGACTTTCTTGTTTTAGATTGTGAGGCAGACGAAAACGCACCAGTCATCCTTGGGCGACCCTTCTTAGCCACGGGAAGATCACTGATTGATGTGGAGAAAAGAGAACTCACCATGCGAGTAAACGATCAAGAGATTAAGTTGAATGTTCTCCAAGCGATGAAACATGCTGATATAGACGAGGAATGCAAGGCTATCACTGACGTTACCCTTGATCAACCCTGCATCAGGTCGGGCTATCACGATATTAAATTTGGTCACTGCCGCGGCAGCCACCTACAGGACTGTCACGACAGCACCGACGACAACAACTTCTCTGACTCTGATACATCTGATACTGAAGATCAGGAGGAGGTAAACTGGTTAGGCAATCGTCCAGGTAAGTTATTCGAACCTTTGAATTATACTTCGGATAACCATCTAAATCAAAAGCCATCTATTATTGAACCACCTGCCTTAGAACTGAAGCCCCTGCCAGGGCAGCTAAAATATGCTTTTCTTGGTTCAAATGATACGTTGCCCGTAATCATCTCTTCTAAGCTGCCGCAGGAACAGGAACGACAGCTCATCGGCATGTTACGGCAGCACTAAAAGGCAATTGGATGGACGATCGCTGACATTCAAGGCACTAGTCTGGCGTTATGCATGTACAAAATCCTCTTCGAGGAAGATCATAAGCCGACTATAGATGCCCAAAGGCGGCTTAACCATGCGATGAAAGAGGTAGTGCGTAAGGAGATAATCAAATGGTTAGATGCTGGTATTATTTACGCCATCTCCGACAGCAAATGGGTGAGCCCGGTGCAATGTGTTCCCAAGAAAGGAGGAATGACCGTGATAACCAATGAGAACAATGAGTTAATTCCAACCAGGACTGTGACTGGTTGGAGGGTTTGTATGGACTATCGGAAGCTTAACAAAGCTACCCGAAAGGACCACTTTCCTTTACCCTTTATCGATCAAATGCTTGACAGATTAGCGGGTAAACCTTACTATTGTTTTCTTGATGGATATTCAGGTTATAATCAAATTGCTATTGCACCGGAGGATCAAGAAAAGACGACTTTTACATGCCCCTACGGAACATATGCTTTTAGGAGGATGCCGTTTGGACTATGCAATGCACCCGCCACCTTCCAAAGGTGCATGATGGCCATATTCTCCGACATGGTAGAGGACTTCTTGGAAATTTTTATGGATGATTTTTCAGTCTTTGGAGACGATTTTGAGAGCTTCCTCGACAATCTACAAAAGGTACTTGAAAGATGTGAAAAAGCAAATCTTGTTTTGAATTGGGAAAAATGCCACTTTATGGTGGATGAAGGGATAGTCCTTGGCCATAAGATTAGCTGCCGTGGGATAGAAGTCGACAGGGCCAAGATAGAAGTCATAGAGAAGCTGCCGCCACCAACCACAGTCAAGGGCATAAGGAGTTTTTTAGGGCATGCTGGTTTTTATCGGAGATTCATCGCAAATTTCTCAAAAATCACCAAGCCCCTATGCCACCTTTTAGAGCAGAACCGGCCCTTTGACTTTAATGAAGAATGTACTGAAGCATTCAAGGTTCTGAAGGAAAAACTAGTAACAGCCCCCATAGTACAGCCACCAGACTGGACACAGCCATTTGAGATTATGTGTGATGCTAGTGACTATGCTGTCGAGGCAGCACTTGGGCAGCGCAGAGATAAGCTGTTTCATGTCATCTATTATGCCAGCAAGACATTGAATGACGCCCAAGTAAATTATACCACCACAGAAAAGGAGCTATTAGCTGGGGTGTTCTCCATCGACAAGTTTCGTTCTTACATACTTGGGACGAAGGTAATAGTGCACATAGACCATTCTGCCCTGAAGTATCTGTTCGCGAAAAAGGATGCAAAGCCTAGATTGATACGGTGGATCCTGCTATTGCAAGAATTCGACCTTGAAATCAAGGACAAAAAAGGGACAGAAAATCAGGTGGCAGGTCACTTGTCAAGATTGGAGAAGGGACAGAGTCTGCCAATCGATGAGACAAACATACTGGAGACCTTCCCAGATGAACAGCTCTTTGCTGCCGCAATCGCTGCCGCAACAGCCATGGCGGCAGGTAAGTCTTCTGAACTCCCATGGTATGCTGATTTCGTTAATTTTATAGTTAGCGGTATACTTCCTTCTGATTTTAATTATCAAGCCAGGAAGAGGTTTCAAAATGATGTTAAGCATTATTATTGGGACGAACCTCTTCTTTTCAAAATGTGTGCAGATCAGGTTATAAGGAGGTGTGTACCACAAGAAGAGCAAGAAGACATTCTCCATCACTTCCATGCTTCACAATATGGAGGTCACTTAGGAGGCAACAAAACTGCTGCCAAGGTGCTGCAGTTAGGGTTCTACTAGCCGACACTATATAAAGATGCACAGGACTTCTACAAGAACTGTGATAGGTGCCAGCGAACAGGTAACATCTCAAGGAGAAATGAGATGCCACTGTAGAACATTCTAGAAGTCGAGATCTTCGACGTTTGGGGGATCGATTTTATGGGACCCTTTCCATCTTCATGTGGAAATCTATACATCCTCCTAGCAGTGGATTATGTCTCTAAGTGGGTTGAAGCTATCGCCACTCAAAAGAATGATGCCAAGACAGTCCAAAAGTTTCTGCACAAAAACATCTTTTCTAGGTTTGGCATCCCTAAGGCGATTATCAGTGATGAAGGGAGACATTTTGACAATAGGATTATTGCTGCCGCTTTGAAGAAATATGGTGTCAAGCATCGGATCGCGACAGCATACCGCCCACAGACCAATGGACAAGCTGAGATATCCAGTAGGGAAGTAAAGAACATTCTTGAGAAGATGGTTAAACCAACTAGGAAAGATTGGTCTTTACTTTTAAATGATGCATTATGGGCATACATGACATCTTTTAAGACTCCATTAGGCATGTCTCCATATCGATTGATTTATGGAAAAACCTGTCATCTGCCTGTCGAGATAGAGCACAGGGCATACTGGGCAATCAAGGCAGTGAATATGGACTTGGACAAGGCAGGTCAGAAACGGCTGTTAGATCTGAACGAGATTGAAGAAATACGGACAATGTTCTACGACAATGCAAGAATTTACAAGAAGAAAACAAAGAAGTGGCATGATAGGAAGTTGCTGCCACGACAGTTCTGCCCAGGGCAGCTTGTATTGTTGTTCAATTCTAGACTGAAACTCTTCCCAGGGAAGCTAAAATCTAGATGGTCTGGCCCGTTCCAAGTTGTACAAGTTTTTCCCCATGGTGCCATCACTATCCGATCATTAAAAGACGGGCACCAATTCAAAGTCAATGGATAGCGCCTCAAGCATTATCAGGGGACTGAAGCCCCAGGAATACAGGAAGTGGTTACCTTAGGAGATGCCCCACAAGGCACCCCTAATTTAACCTAATCTTTTTTTATTTATATTTACTTTTATTAGTTATTATTTATTAGGAAATAAGGTTTATTTTATTCGAATAATGTTTTTAATTTTTCTGTTTTTAGGGAATAAAGAAGTCGAGAAGAAAAGGAGAAGTGACCCAAGCCCACCATCCATCCATCAGCCCAACAGAGCCCATATTTGGAGCCTGTCGTTCCAGCTGCCGCCGCAGACACGGATAAGACAGGCTGTCAACAGACTGTCACGGTAGACGCAGAAACGTGTGACAGATGCGTAACAGACGCATAAATGCGTGTCAGACGCGTCAGACACGCCAAATATCAACAGTCACCCCCGTTATTCACGACTGCCGTTACAGCATTAAACGGGCAGCAACTCTACCTATATAAAACCTCGTTTCATTTTCATTTTCCTCACTTCTGCTTATTCTTACTTGATCTCCCCTCTCGTTTTTCTTTGTTTTTCTTTACTTTCACAACCCTTGCAACTAAAATGTCTTCCAGACGTACCCGCCGCAGTGCTGCTTCAGCCTTTTCACCAGCAGCACCCACCCCGTCGTCCTTCGCAACTAAGGAACTATGGGAAGAAAGAGGATTCATCTACATCCGCAAGGCAGAAAATATGGGGCTCAAACCATTCATCGCAAGGGCGATAAAGGCTCTCCTATGGGAGCAATTTGCAGAACAACCAGCTGAAATGAATGAAACGCTGGTGAGGGAGTTCTACGCTGCCATCAACAGCAGGACGGCAACCACAGTCACTGTCCGAGGGACAGAAGTGCCATTCACAGCAGAGCGCATCAACAATATGTATGACATCTACTTTGGTCCTAATGACGATGCCCATCAGCAGTTTTTGGACACCCTTGACACAGCTGCCTTCGGTGTTGTCATGGCAGAGGTAACAGAAGAAGGAACTGAATAGAATACGAGCAAGAAACACCCCCACACCGTCAGAAGGGCGCAGCTGCTCCCAGAAGCAAAATTGTGGAACGCTTTCATCAAAAAGTGCATCATGCCGTCCTCCCACCACACGACAGTGGACCAGCAGCGGCTAGCCCTGATCCATTCTATCATGAACAAACGGCCAATCAACGTGGGACGCTACATGAGGGAGAGCGTCTTGGACTGCACCAACAGATCAACCGCCCTCCTCTGCCTACCATTCATGATCACATCTCTCTGCCGCTGCGCTGCCGTACCAGAAGCCACCACCGATAAACTAGTCAAGGGACGGGGTTGGACCGATAAGAACATTCTCAGCCTCATGGAGCTCACAGTGGCAACCCCCATCTTCTCTGTCAACCCTAATACCACCCCAGTAGAATCATCCGAGGAACCTGCCCCTGAACCTGCCGCAGCAACTGCTCTGACAGACCAATCTGCTCAGATCCTTGCTGCCATACAACGGGTGGAAGACAGACAGATGGGGCTGATGACATTCATCAGGGATTTCGCCAACTCTACGGTAAATTTTATTACAAATACTTTAAATTATCCCGATGTTGTCTTCCCCACCTTTCTTGCCCATTATTTCACCATCCCCACCCCTGCGCACACACCTACACCACATGCATCCCCACACACACATTCTGCTGCTTCCACCCCATCACCTGCCCCGACGGCAGCTGGCAGTCCTCCGGCAGACACCTCCGCCCGAGGAACGAAGCGACAGCCCTCAGATGACCTTAATGTCTTTGTTGCTGGTTTCTCCTCTTTCTCTGTCTGGACTGACAGCGAGGCAGAACCTCCTATTCGGAGGAATTTGGAGAAGGAATTCACGCCTGTCAAGAGGCAGAAAAAGATGGCCGACAGAAAGCTTATGCCAACGGCCAGCACAACCACCAGCAGCAGCAGCACCTAGGACAGCGGCAGCAGCTCTGACATCCAGGTCGTGGAGCAAACCGCCCAGCCTGCCCCACAGCCCAGAATCCGCCGCCAAATCCGTGTCAGCAGCAGCAGTTAAGACAACGCTTTAAGTCTTTTATTTTCTTCTTATTGTTGCCTGCTTTATCTATATTTTGTGATGTACCTGCCTTCATATTTTTTTCTGTCATTTGCATTGAGGGCAATGCAACCCTTGAGTTTGGGGGTGGCAACCCTCCATTTTAATGGAGTCTAAGTACATCTCTTTAATTATTTGTTGTGTCTTTTATTTAAGTTCTCTTAAAAAAAATCAGAAAAGACTGAAAATTTTGGCTTAAAACTGTGATTTGAACTTACCTGTCATGACAGCTCTATCGTGGTAGCATCTTTAGGATAGTTTAAGGAGAAGTTTAGAGCCTTTCTATAGTTCTGAAAACTAAAACACCATTGTGACTGTTATACTGCTTAGATTTCTTTTAGCCAAACTAGAATAGGAAGCTTAGTACTTGAATAGCCCCTAGAGGTGCCTAACACTGGCTCTAGGAAAGAAGTTTAGCAAAAGAAACTCAAAAAAAAACCTAGAGGTGCCCGAAACCGGCTCTAGGAAGCTAACTAGAGGTGCCTAAAACTGGCTCTAGTAAAACTTAGCTTGAAAATAGAAGAAAAGAAGCATGAAAATGTGTCTTCAAAAATAAACTTTGGCATAAAAAAATTTGAGTCAGAGTTGAATATTCTAGTGAAACTAAGAGAGTCTTAGCATATAACTGCTCACAAGCATGCACACACTGCACGAGGACTATAGGGAGATTCCGGACAGATACTAAATTATCCGACAGGTTGCTGCCGCCACAGGGAACGAACGACGGGTAAGGGAAAATTCACTGTTTGAAAGCCAAAACAAAAATATTTCATTTTTCTTTTAGGTCTTAGTTGCTTGAGGGCAAGCAAAAACTTGAGTTTGGGGGTGTGTTGAGTGTGTAAAAGTTCTATTATTTACACCCTTTTTAACCCATATTTCTGCTGCATTCAAGCATCATTGCATTGCATTTAGGTTAGTTTACAGCAAAACATCACAAATACATCAAAGGCACGGATTCTACTAAATAATGGCTGATTTTGCAGGTTGCTGTCATAGTAGACGGAGAAGGCGGGCGCAGGGCAGAGAAGCAGAAGAGCTGAACGGGACAAGCAGACAAAGAGGACGATGCTGCCATGGATCTACCGTGACAGCATGGTGACAGCAGTTTTGCGGAAAGAAAAAGCAAAGTGGACCTCGATAGATAGAGAAAATTATGCTCGTCTATCGTGTGAAAACAAAACATTTTTCCAAGCCCCGGATCAAAAGATATGTCAAGCCAAAAGCTCAAGGAGAGGAAATCCCAAGAAACAAGGAAGGCGGCTGAAAAGTAGGATACTTGAAGATTAAGTCTTTATTAGAATCTTACTTTTAATTAAAGTTGTAATTCTTGTTAACTTAGAATACTTGAGCCCAAAGCTTATATAAGGGCATAGATTTTAACCTAGGAGATAGCCGATACCCCATAACCGATTTCCCAACCAAAAACCCCTCCACCGTTTACCCGCCGTAGTTATGTTCTAAAAACCCCCTAGGGCCACGGGTTGATTTGTAAAGTAGTTGCAAGGGTTGTTTTGTTTTAGGATTTTCCAAGTTCAATAAAATAAACTTCAAGTTCTCTTATTTTGGTTATTAACATCTTGCAAGAGCATCGGGAGAGCATTGTGAGGTTATCCATTTACTTAGCATCGGGAGAGTTAAGTATACGAAAGAAATAAGAGCGAGTTCTCTAGTTTATAGTTGAACTATCTTGTGCCTAGGGATAGGGCGAGGTTAAGTGGCTAAAGAAGAATTCATACACATCGGTGTTCATCCTTCAATTCACGCCGGGAGGTATCATCAAGACGTGATCATCGACAGACTTGGAGCTAGGGATAGGCCAAGGCAGATCTGGGATTCTTGCCAAACTTGGAGTACTGAGTTGGTGTGTTTGCTGCCGCGACGACCGACGGACTGCTGCCGCGACAGGCGCATGACAGAACTGGATTTCCTAAGCATTGCAATACCTGCACTACTAAGCAATTCAATACCAGCCCATTCTCTCTATCTTGATATTCCTACTCTTTTATTTACGTTTTCTTCAATATTTTCGTGACAACTTTCTAAACTATTTTCTTTACTTCGTGCAGTGAATTAAGGTGAAGCTATTAGCCCAATCCCTATGGAGACGATATCCGATACTTCGTATCACTTTACTACTTGCGTCGTGTACACTTGCACTACAATTGCGATAGACTCTTTTACACGCAACAGTATGATTCAGAACTTTTAAGAAAAGAGATTGCTTGTATGATTGCTTTTCATGAATACCCATTGACCATGGTGGAGCATTATTGGTTTCGTAGAGTTATGAAAATAGCTTGTCCGAAGTTCAAGGAATATACTCGGAATACAGCTAAAAGTGATATCTTCAAGGTTTATGAGAATGAAAAGAAATAGATGGCCATTACACTTCAAAAAAATGATAGTAAAATTGCTATCACCACTGATATGTGGACATCAATGCACCAAAAGAAGGGATTTATGGCGATAACAGCACACTTCATTGATGATTCATGGATTTTACGAAGCCGAATTATTAGGTAACTTTGTAACACCTAACCTTTTATTGTTGATTGAATTGGGTAGTTAAATTGTTAACTGTGTGATTATTTAATAACTACATTTATTACTTTAATTTTATTCAATTTATTTTATTTGATTAGGTTTATGTATGTGCCATGTCCGCATACAGCTGAAGTGATTTGTGATGTTCTTTCTGAAAGCTTGATGGACTCGAACATTGATAATAAAATATTTGCATTGGCTTTAGATAATTGCTCAACAAATGATAAAATGATGAAGCTGATTTGTGCTAAGTTGACACCTAACTATCTCTGGTTGGACGAAAAATTATTGCATGTACGTTGTTCTGCACATATTTTAAATTTGATAGTTAAGGATGGTTTGAAGATTATTAAAAGCTTTATTGACAATGTTCATGATAGTGTTACTTTTTGGATTGTTACCCCTAAGAGAATTGAAAAGTTCCAAGAAACTGCTTGTCAGTTAAACATTCTTGTGACCACAAAGATAGCATTGGATTGTAGTACTAGGTGGAATTCAACTTACCATATGCTCAATGTTGCTATTTCATATAAAGAGTTTTCAAGCGTTTGAAGAAAAGAGATAATCTTTTTTTATCATGTCCATTCGATGAAGAGTGTGAAATTGCTCAAATTATTTGTGATAAATTGAAAATCTTTTATGATGCTACTGAGTTCTTCTCTAGGACTGATTATCCTACTATTAATCTTTTTCTTCCGAAGATTTGTGATATCAGGGTGAGTTTGAGGCAATGGGATACTTCTAGTTTTTTATGTTAGAGATATGACAACAAGAATGGTTCAAAATTTTGACAAATATTGGACCGAGATTAATCTTATCTTGAGCATAGCAACAATATTTGACCCTAGGTACAAGTTTAAGGTGTTACAATATTATCTTCCACTTCTCCATGGTGAAATAGTGGCAAAGGTTGAGATGACAAGAATTAAAATAGCTTGTTATCAATTGGTTGCTGAATATTCAAAATTGAACACTAGTGAAGATTTTGAAAATGTCACTCAATCATCACCTACACCTCTTCGGGGAGATGGTGAAATAACAAGCTTTGATGATTTTGTTGCTGCCTCTGAACTTTCTTTTGAAAATGTTGCGGTTGAATTTGATCATTATTTGGAGGAGCGTTTGTTGCCAAGAAAAGGTGAATTTGATTTGCTTGCATGGTGGAAAAATTGTCTTAAATATCCTATATTGCGATTGATAGCTAGAGATATTTTGCGATTTCTACCTCAACTGTAGCTTCAGAATCAGCTTTTGGTACCGGCGGCAGAGTTATAAGTGATTCTCGTAGTAGTCTTAACAATGATACAATAGAAGCATTGATGTGCACACAAAGTTGGCTAGGAATTGAATTGAAAGGTATTGAATATACAAAAAGTTATTTTTTAATTTGATATTGTTGAGTGTGTAAAAGTTCTATTATTTACACCCTTTTTAACCCATACTTCTGCTGCATTCAAGCATCATTGCATTGCATTTAGGTTAGTTTTCAATAAAACATCACAATTATATAAAAAGCACGGATTCTACTAAAAGATGGTGTATTTTGCAGGTAGTTGCCATGGTTGACGATGAAAGCAGGCGCAGGGCAGATAAGCAGGAAAGCTGAGCTGGACAAGCAGCTGAAGAAGACGAACCTGTCATGGACCTGTCGTGACAGCAAGGTGACAGCAGATTTATGAAGAGGAAAAGTCAAGTGGACCTCGATAGATAGAGAAAAATCTGCTCGTCTGTCGTGTGGAAGCCAAATAATTTTCCAAGCCCCGGATCAAAAGATATGTCAAGCCAAAGCTCAAGGAAAGGAATTCCCACAAAATAGGGATGCGGCTGGAAAGTAGGATACTTTAGAGATTTAGTCTTTATTAGAATCTTACTTTTAATTAAAGTTGTAATCCTTGTTACCTTAGATAACTTGAGCCCAAAGCTTATATAAAGGGCATAGATTAAACCTAGGGCAGAACCGATTACCCAACAACCAAACCTAAACCCCTGCCGTCCACCCGTCACCGACATGTTATAAATTCCCCTAGGGCTACGGGTTGTTTTGTAAAGTAGTTGCAAGGGTTGCTTTGTTTTAGGATTTTTCAAGTTCAATAAAATAAACTTCAAGTTCTTTTATCTTGGTTTTAATATCTTGCAAGAGTATCGGAAGAGCATTGTGAGGTTATCTATTTACTTAGCATCGGGAGAGTTAAGTATACGAAAGAGATAAGAGCGCGTTCTCTAGTTTCTAGTGAACCATCTCGTACTTAGGGATAAGGCGAGGTTAAGTGGCTAAGGAAGAATTCATACACATCAGTGTTCATCCTTCGATTCACGCCGGGAGGTATCATCAAAGACGTGTTCATCGACAGACTTGTGCCTAGGGATAGGGCAAGGCAGATCTGGGATTCTTGCCAAGCTTGAAGTACTGAGTTAGTGTCTGCTGCCGCGACAACTAACGGACAGACGTCGCGACAGGTGCTGTCGGCGACGGGAGCGACGACAGAACTGGAGATCCTAAGCAATTCAATACCTGCACTACCGAGCAATTCAATACCGGCCCATTCTCACTATCTTGAATTCTCAATCCTTTTATTTACGTTTTTACTTTATTATTCTCGTGACAACTCTCAATTATTTCCTTTACTTTGTGCAGAGAAATTAGGTGGAGTCATTAGCCCAATCCATGTGGAGACGATATCCGATACTTAGTATCACTTTACTACTTGCGTCGTGTACACTTGCACTACAATTGCGATAGACTATTTTACACGCAACAAGTTTTTGGCGCCGTTGCCGGGGATTGGCAACATAACTACACCTTTCTTTTATTGCACTTCTTGCCTTTATTTTTATTTTTTTTGTTTTCGTTTTTTATTTTTTATTTTTAATTTTTCTTTAATCTTTATTTTTTGTTTTCAACTCTTGCTTTTCACGAGGTTCTCTTGTTTATGCGCAGATCGAAAAGAGGCGAAGATCCTGAGTATAAGTTAGATCCGGAAATCGAACGATCATTCAATCTCAAGAAACAGATTCGCCACCTTTTAGACAGGAACGAATACCTTGAAGAACAGCTAGAGCAGATGGCCCGTAACCAGCCTGCTGGAGGAGACATACCGCCTGTCGGCGATCCGCCTGGGGCAGGTGGACGACGGTCATGTCGTGACTACATGCTGAATGACCATGTAGAGCTGGAGACCACGTTGCCGGATATTGATGTTGACAACTTCGAGCTTAAGCCTGTCATGTTTAGTATGATTAACAACGCCAGGCAGTTTAGTGGTTCTGCGACAGAAGATGCTAGGGAGCATCTCAAAACATTCCAGGAGATCTGTGGTTCGTTTAGGCTACCAGGAGTTAGTCCGGAGATACTGAGGCTTCGGTTATTCCCCCATTCATTGAGGGACAGAGCTAAAACGTGGTGGAATAAACTTACACCGGGTTCTATTATGACTTGGGCAGATCTAACTCGTGAATTTTTATCTCGTTTTAATCCTTCGCATTTATCTGAGCGATTACGTAATGAAATTGCTACTTTTCAACAGGAAGATGACGAGCCGATGCACGAGGCCTGGGACAGATTTACTACTCTTCTTCGGAATTGCCCAATGCATGGATTCCTTGTCTGGAATCAGGTAACTAAATTTTATAATGCTGCTAACTTACAAACTCGCATTCGCATTGATTCTGCAGCAAATGGACTATTATTGGATAAAGATCCGGACGAGGCATTGCAAGTTCTAAAAAATCTAGCCAAGAATGAGGAGCAATTTCCGACAGTTAGAAGAGGGGGTAAACGGGTACTTGCTGTTAAGGATTATGAGGCCGACAGCACTATGAAATCTCAGGTAGCATTCCTCACTAAAGCCATGAAACACTTATTGAGTGAAGAGGAAGTACGAGGGTTTGCTGTTGAGGAAATTTGTGCTACTTGTGAAGGAAATCATAGTAGTGAAGAGTGCCCTATAAATATAGAAGAGGGAAAATATGTTGGAAATTACAAGCCAAACTACAATTCCAACAACTACAACCCTAATTGGAGGAAAGATCCCAAATTTTCCTGGAGTAATCCTAACAATGCCCTGAATCCGCAAGCATATAATCAGAATCAGGGGGTCCTAGATTGTTGACGCGACAGCAACTACAGCCGTAGAACCTGCCGCAGAACCTGCCGCCTCAGCAACAACAGCAGCCACCACCTGCCACGAGTAGTGTATTGGAGCAGACTCTGGCCACCTTTATGTCTCAGACTGGCACGTATATGGATAATATTAATCAGTTTGTCAAGAAGACGGAAAATTTTATGGATGAAACTAAGATGAGAATGACAAACCATGAGGCCACCTTGAAATCTCTAGAGACACAAATGGGTTAGGTGTCGCAGCATATTAAACCAAGGCAGAATGGAGGTTTCCCTAGCAATACTGAAAATGCTAGACCGCCCCCACATGAGCAATGTAAGGCAATTACTACTAGGAGTGGGAAAAAGTTACCAGGGCCGGAAAAAGAAGTTGATATAGAAAAGGAACCTGCCTTGGATAAACCTGCCGAGGAAGCCACCCCGACAGGTAACAAACAGACTGCTGCCGATGAGCCTGTCACGACAGCAGAAGCGATAGAGGAGAAAAAGGAAGATTATCGTCCTCAGATTCGTATGCAATGGGAAGGACGCATTGTTGATTATCGTCCCCCACCACCCTTCCCTCAACGGATACAGCAAGCTAAGCATGAATCTCAACTCAAAAAATTTTATAATATTTTTAAACAGGTTCATATTAACATCCCGTTGTTAGATGCTGTTAGGGAGATGCCCGGTTATGCTAAATTTCTCAAGGATGTCATGTCAAAAAAATCTAAACTTGGGGAATTTGAAACGGTAAGGATGCAAGAAGGTTGCATGAGTATTCTTCATCGGCAACCACCCCAGAAAAAAAAGGATCCGGGGAGCTTTCTCATACCTTGCGTAATCGGCGACAAATTTGTGGGTAAGGCACTTTGTGATCTTGGAGCTAGTGTTAATCTAATGCCCAAATCTGTTTTTCAGAAACTAGGTATTGGCAAGGCGCGGCCCACGACAGTTACCCTACAGCTAGCCGACCGCTCTTACGTTCACCCCGAGGGAAAAATTGAAGATATTTTGGTAAGAGTGGATCAACTTATTTTTCCTGCTGACTTTCTTATTTTAGATTGTGAGGCAGATGAGAATGCACCAATCATCCTAGGGCGACCCTTCTTAGCCACGGGAAGATCATTGATTGATGTGGAGAAAGGAGAACTCACCATGCGCGTGAACGATCAAGAAATTAAGTTGAATGTTCTCCAAGCAATGAAACATGCCGATGTGGACGAGGAATGCAAGGCCATCATTGAGGTGACCTTTGACCAACCCTGCATCAGGTCAGGCTTCCGAGATATAAAATTTGGTCACTGCTGCGACAGCCACCTACAAGCCTGTCATGACAGTGACGACGACAGCGATGACGACAGCACCGATGACAGTGACCCCTCTGCATCCGATACATATGATACTAAAGGTCATGAGGAGGTAAACTGGTTAGACCATCGTCCAGGTAAGTTATTCGAACCTTTGAATTACACTTCGGATAACCATTTAATCCAAAAGCCCTCTACTGTTGAACCACCTGTCTTAGAACTTAAGCCCCTGCCAGGGCAGCTTAAATATGCTTATCTTGGTTGTGATGACACACTGCCTGTAATCATCTCTGCTAAGCTGCCGCAGGAACAGGAACGATAGCTGATCGACATGCTGAAGCAGCATAAAAGGGCGATAGGATGGACGATAGCAGACATTCAGGGCATTAGTCCGGCAATCTGTATGCACAAAATCCTCCTAGAGGAAGATCATAAGCCGACTATTGATGCCCAAAGGCGGTTAAACCTTGCGATGAAGGAGGTAGTGCGTAAAGAAATAATTAAATGGTTAGATGCAGGTATTATTTACGCCATCTCCGACAGCAAATGGGTAAGCCCGGTGCAATGTGTTCCCAAGAAAGGAGGCATGACCGTAATAACCAACGAAAACAACGAGTTAATCCCAACCAGGATTGTGACCGGTTGGAGGGTTTGTATGGACTATCGGAAGCTTAACAAAGCTACCCGAAAGGACCACTTTCCTTTACCCTTTATTGATCAAATGCTTGACAGATTAGCGGGTAAACCTTACTATTGTTTTCTTGATGGTTACTCAGGTTACAACCAAATTGCTATTGCACCAGAGGATCAAGAGAAAATGACTTTCACATGCCCCTACGGTACATACGCATTTAGGAGGATGCCGTTCGGCCTATGTAACGCACCTGCCACCTTCCAGAGATGCATGATGGCTATATTCTCCGATATGGTAGAAGACTTCCTTGAAATCTTCATGGATGATTTTTCCGTCTTTGGAGACGATTTTGAGAGCTGCCTCGGCAACCTTAAAAAGGTACTTGAAAGATGTGAAAAAGCTAATCTTGTTCTTAATTGGGAAAAATGCCATTTTATGGTAGATGAAGGGATAGTTTTAGGCCATAAGATTAGCTGCCGTGGGATAGAAGTCGACAGGGCAAAGATTGAAGTCATAGAGAAGTTGTCGCCGCCAACCACAGTCAAGGGCATTAGGAGTTTTTTAGGGCATGCCGGTTTTTATAGGAGATTTATTGCCAATTTCTCAAAAATCACGAAACCCCTATGTCATCTCTTAGAGCAGAACCGACCCTTTGACTTTAATGAAGAATGTACTGAAGCATTCAAGGTTCTGAAGGAAAAGCTAGTGACAGCCCCCATAGTACAGCCACCAGACTGGACACAACCGTTTGAGATTATGTGTGACGCTAGTGACTATGCTGTCGGGGCAGCACTTGGGCAGCGCAAGGACAGGCTGTTTCATGTCATATATTATGCCAGCAAAACATTAAATGATGCCCAAGTGAATTATACCACCACAGAAAAGGAGCTGTTAGCTGTGGTGTTCTCCATCGACAAGTTTCGTTCTTACATACTTGGGACGAAAGTAATAGTGCACACCGACCATTCTGCCCTCAAGTACTTATTTGCAAAGAAGGATGCAAAGCCTAGGTTGATACGATGGATCTTGCTATTACAAGAGTTCGACCTTGAAATCAAAGATAAAAAGGGGACAGAAAATCAGGTGGCAGATCACTTGTCGAGGTTGGAGACGGGACAGAGTCTACCTTTAGATGAGACACACATACTGGAGACTTTCCCAGATGAGCAGCTCTTTGCTGCCACAATAGCTGTCGCGACAGCCATGGCGGCAGGTAAGTCTTCTAACCTTCCCTGGTATGCTGATTTCGTTAATTTTATAGTTAGCGGAATATTACCTTCTGATCTTACTTATCAAGCCAGGAAGAGGTTCCAAAATGATGTTAAGCATTATTATTGGGACGAACCTCTTCTTTTCAAAATGTGCGCAGATCAGGTTATAAGGAGGTGTGTACCACAAGAAGAACAAGAAGACATTCTCCATCACTGTCATGCTTCACAATATGGAGGACACTTAGGAGGCAATAAAACTGCTGCCAAGGTGCTGCAGTCAGGGTTCTACTGGCCGACACTGTATAAGGACGCACAGGAATTTTACAAAAACTGTGACAGGTGCCAGCGGACAGGTAACATCTCGAGGAGAAACGAGATGCCACTGCAGAATATTTTGGAAGTCGAAATCTTCGACGTTTGGGGGATTGATTTTATGGGACCTTTTCCATCTTCGTGCGGAAATCTTTACATCCTCCTAGCAGTGGATTATGTCTCCAAGTGGGTTGAAGCAATCGCAACTCAAAAGAATGATGCCAAAACGGTCCAAAAGTTTTTGCACAAAAACATCTTTTCTAGATTTGGCATCCCTAGAGCGATTATCAGTGATGAAGGGAGACATTTCGATAATAGGGTAATTGCTGCCGCCTTGAGAAAATATGGTGTCAAGCACAAGCTCGCGACAGCATACCACCCACAGACCAATGGACAGGCTGAGATATCCAATAGGGAAGTGAAGAACATTCTTGAAAAAATGGTTAAACCAACTAGGAAAGATTGGTCTTTGCTTCTGAATGATGCACTATGGGCATACAGGACAGCTTTTAAAACTCCATTGGGCATGTCTCCATACCGTTTGATTTATGGGAAAACCTGTCATCTGCCTGTCGAGATAGAGCACAAGGCATATTGGGCAATCAAGGCAGTAAACATGGACTTGGACAAGGCAGGCCAGAAAAGGCTGTTGGATTTAAATGAGATCGATGAAATACGGACAATGGCCTATGACAATGCAAGGATTTACAAGGAAAAGACTAAGAAGTGGCATGACAAAAAGTTGCTGCCACGACAGTTCTGCCAAGGGCAGCTTGTGTTGTTGTTCAATTCTAGGTTGAAACTCTTTCCAGGGAAGCTCAAATCTAGATGGTCTGGCCCGTTCCAGGTAGTTCAAGTTTTTCCCCATGGTGCCATCACAATTCAATCATTAAAGGACGGGCACCAATTCAAAGTCAATGGACAACGCCTCAAGCACTATCAAGGGACTGAAGCCCCAGGAATACAGGAAGTGGTTACTTTAGGTGATGCCCCACAAGGCATCCCTAATTTAACCTAAATTTTTATTTTTATTCTTATTTTTATTATTAATATTATTTATTAGGAATTAGATTTATTTTATTCGAATAATGTTTTGTTTTTATAATTTCAGCTTTTAGGAAATAAAGGAGTCAAGTGAGAAAGAAGAAGTGGCCCAAGCCCACCGCTCATCCACCAGCCCAATAAAGCCCATTTATGGTAACATGTCGTTTCGGCTGCCGGCGCAGACGGATTTGACAGGCTGTCAACAGACGCACAGCAGACGGAGAAGCGTGCGGCAGACGCACAGCAGACGCATTAATGCACGTCAGACGCGTCAGACACGCTACATTCAATCTGCCGCCCCGTTATTCCCGCCTGCCGTTGCGGCATTAAATGGGCAGCTCCCCAACAGCTATATAAACCCCTTCCCATTTTCATTTTTCATCACTTCTGATTTTTCTCTCTTGTATTCTCCTCTAGTTTTATCTATTTTCCTTCTTTTTCAGCCCCTTGCAACCAAAATGTCTTCACGACAAACCCGTCAGAACGCTGCTGCCGCTTCTTCTTCAGCAGCAGCATCCCCATTCGCTAAAAAGGAACTTTGGGAGGAGCGGAGCTTCATCTACAACAGAGATGCCCCTCTGTTTGGACTCCGGCCGTTCATTATGCAAGCCATAATAGCTCAATTGTGGGAAGACTTCGCCGAGCAGCCGGCAGAGCTTAATGACACCCTGGTCAGGGAATTTTACGCGGCAATCGAAAGTAAGACGGCGACATCTGTCACCGTCCGAGGAGTGACAGTTCCTTTCACCGCCAGCAGCATCAACCATGTCTTCGGCCTCTTCTTTGGCCCTAATGATGATGCTCATCAACAATTTTGGGACACCCTCGACGTTGTCGGACATGATGCTGTCATGAGGGAGTTGACAGAGGCAGGCACGACATGGAGCACCAGTAAGAAGAACCCCCACTCTGTCAATAGAGGGCAGCTACTCCCTGAGGCAAAACTATGGAACGCTTTTATCAAAAAGCGTATCCTGCCCTCGTCCCACCATACGACAGTCAACAGACAGCGGTTGGCCCTCATCCACTCTATCATGCATAACAGGCCCATTAATGTGGGCAGGTACATGCGGGACAGCATTCTTGATTGTGCCTTCCGATCGGACTCACGACTCTGCCTGCCCTTCACCATCACCGCCCTCTGCCGCTGCGCAGCCGTACCGGAGGACCCTTCAGACAAAATCAAGCAAGGCAGCGGCTGGACAGACAACAACATCTCCAGCCTCATGGAGATCATCGTCGTATCGCCCCTCAACGCCTTCGACCCCAACGCCCCTTCTGCTGATTCCGATGATGAACCTGCCAACGAACCTGCCCCAGAAGCTGCCACCAACACCGCTCCGGCAGATCAGAACGCCCACATCCTTGCCGCCATCTTGAGGATAGAGGAGCGCCAGATGGGTCTGATGACTTTCATCCGTGACTTCTCCAATGCAACGGTAAATTTCATTACCAATACTTTGAATTTTCCGGATGTCATTTTCCCCACCTTCCCCGCCCATTATTTTAATATCCCCTCCCCCACTCCCACACCACCTGTCTCTCCCCACGGAGAATCTGCCTCCTCTACACCTTCACCGACGGCAGCCGGCAGCCCACCGGCAGACACCTCCCCTCGAGGAACCAAGCGAGCTGCCACTGATGACAGCCCTCTTGTCCGGAGAAATTTGGACAGCGCCTTCACGCGGGTAAAACGTATTAAGCATGTGGCCAACAAGAGAATGCTGTCCAAAGCCATCACTAGTAGCAGCTGGGACAGCAGCAGCAGTTCCGATGTCAGACTCGTGGAGCCACCTGTCCTTCAACCTGCTGACGACCCTGTCCCCCAACCGGAGGAAGAACATGCACCTCAACAGGCTGATGAACCTGTTGATCAACCTGCCCCGGAACCTGCCCAGCCACCTCCACAACGCAGACGCCGCCATCAGATCCGCGTCAGCAGCAGCAGCGAGGACAACGAATAAAATTTAAGTTTTTATTTATTTTTCTCCTCTTATTGCTGCCTGCCCTTATATATTTGTGATGTACTTTTATTTATCTTGTTTTTCTTTCTTTGTTTTTGTGTCCTTTTGCATTGAGGGCAATGCAACCCTCGAGTTTGGGGGTGGCAACCCTCCATATTTAATGGAGTCTTTAGCACATCTTTTGATTATTTATTGTGTCTTATTATTTACTTATTTTTCTCTTAAAAAAAATCAGAAAACTAAAACTGTTGGCTTAAACTGTGAAGTTAACTTACCTGTCATGATGGCTCTGTCGTGGCAGCATCTTTAGGACAGGTTAAGGAAAAGTTTAGAGCCTTTCTATAGTTCTGAAAAACTTAAACACTTTTGTGACTGTTATATTGCTTAGATTTCTTTTAGCCAAACTAGAATAGGAAGCTTAGAACTTGAATAGCCCCTAGAGGTGCCTAACACTGGCTCTAGGAAAGAAGTTTAGCAAAAGAAAATTAAAAACCTAGAGGTGCCCGAAACCGACTCTAGGAAGCTAACTAGAGGTGCCCAAAACTGGCTCTAGTAAAAATTTAGCTTGAAAAATAGAAGAAAACGAAGCATGAAAATGTGCCTTCTAAAAAAATAAACTTTGGCATAAAAATTCGAGTTAAGAAGTTGAATATTCTAGTGAAACTAAGAGAGTCTTAGCATATAACTGTTCACAAGCATGCACACACTGCACAAGAACTATAGGGAGATTTCGGACAGATCCTAATCTTTCCGACAGGCTGCTGCCGCCATAGAGAATGAGCGACGGGTAAGGGACAGTTCACTGTTTGAAGGCCAACACAAAAATTTTCATTTTTTCTTTAGGTTTAATTGCTTGAGGGCAAGCAAAGACTTGAGTTTGGGGGTGTGTTGAGTGTGTAAAAGTTCTATTATTTACACCCTTTTTAACTCATACTTCTGCTGCATTCAAGCATCATTGCATTGCATTTAGGTTAGTTTTCAATAAAACATCACAATTATATAAAAAGCACGGATTCTACTAAAAGATGGTGTATTTTGCAGGTAGTTGCCATGGTTGACGATGAAAGCAGGCGTAGGGCAGATAAGCAGGAAAGCTGAGCTGGACAAGCAGCTGAAGAAGACGAACCTGTCATGGACCTGTCGTGACAGCAAGGTGACAGCAGATTTATGAAGAGGAAAAGTCAAGTGGACCTCGATAGATAGAGAAAAATCTGCTCGTCTGTCGTGTGGAAGCCAAATAATTTTCCAAGCCCCGGATCAAAAGATATGTCAAGCCAAAGCTCAAGGAAAGGAATTCCCACAAAATAGGGATGCGGCTGGAAAGTAGGATACTTTAGAGATTTAGTCTTTATTAGAATCTTACTTTTAATTAAAGTTGTAATCCTTGTTACCTTAGATAACTTGAGCTCAAAGCTTATATAAAGGGCATAGATTAAACCTAGGGCAGAACCGATTACCCAACAACCAAACCTAAACCCCTGCCGTCCACCCGTCACCGACATGTTATAAATTCCCCTAGGGCTACGGGTTGTTTTGTAAAGTAGTTGCAAGGGTTGCTTTGTTTTAGGATTTTTCAAGTTCAATAAAATAAACTTCAAGTTCTTTTATCTTGGTTTTAATATCTTGCAAGAGTATCGGGAGAGCATTGTGAGGTTATCTATTTACTTAGCATCGGGAGAGTTAAGTATACAAAAGAGATAAGAGCGCGTTCTCTAGTTTCTAGTGAACCATCTCGTACTTAGGGATAAGGCGAGGTTAAGTGGCTAAGGAAGAATTCATACACATCGGTGTTCATCCTTCGATTCACGCCGGGAGGTATCATCAAAGACGTGTTCATCGACAGACTTGTGCCTAGGGATAGGGCAAGGCAGATCTGGGATTCTTGCCAAGCTTGAAGTACTGAGTTAGTGTCTGCTGCCGCGACAACTAACGGACAGACGTCGCGACAGGTGCTGTCGGCGACGGGAGTGACGACAGAACTGGAGATCCTAAGCAATTCAATACCTGCACTACCGAGCAATTCAATACCGGCCCATTCTCACTATCTTGAATTCTCAATCCTTTTATTTACGTTTTTACTTTATTATTCTCGTGACAACTCTCAATTATTTCCTTTACTTTGTGCAGAGAAATTAGGTGGAGTCATTAGCCCAATCCCTGTGGAGACGATATCCGATACTTAGTATCACTTTACTACTTGCGTCGTGTACACTTGCACTACAATTGCGATAGACTATTTTACACGCAACAGATATATTTAATAGTTATATATATAAAAATTTTAATACATGAATACTTTGTGCTTTTAGATTATGAATCGGTTAATGATTCATCGTTGTGGAACATTACTAGAGATATGGATGTGCATGCTCGTGAGGTAACTTTTCAATTTTTTACTTCTAATTTTTATTTAATTCATGTATTTTTTATGCCTGTGAACTTATGATATTTACTTTCGTATTATTTGATAAATATAATATTTACTTTTGATATTATAGGTTGATGACAAGAAGAATTAAAACAAGTCTACAAGAGCGTCATCAAATATCATATATTAGATCAATTTAGCTACAAAAGTATTGAGAAAAACAACCCCCAATTTTAATATTTGAATCATGTTTGGACTTATCCAACATTTATGTTTGGTGGATCTTTGAGATCACGTGTTGCCACTGTTACATCTCAAAGAAACTAAAATTGAAGTTTAGATATTTTCTTATTTAATATGCATTGATTTTTTGAGATTGAAAATGGTTAAGATTGTACATATACATTGGGTGTTAGATGAATATTGACGTTTGAAACTTTCATATTATAGGTAGAGACCAATCTGAGACAATATGATATATCTTACAAGTTTTATGTGTTGCATTGATTTCAAAAATATTTGTTTATTTATTGGGGACGGGGATTAACCAAAACCGACGGGGATCCGTAAGGGATGGGTATGGGGACTAAAAAATCCCCGAAACATATAACGGGGATTCCCCAAAATCGTACCCGCAAGTGTTGGGGACATAATGGGTAATACAAAACCGTCCCCGCCCCGTTGCCACCCCTATCTAGTGTGGCGCGGTGCAGGGTAACCAGGGTCTACCTGCGGGCAGTGATCCAATGCGGCAATGAGCATGTGCACTTAGCCGAGCGGAATCTAGTGCAGCGCGTTGCACTGGATCATGGTGCACCCGCCTGGGTAGATGCACGCGCACTCTCAGAAGCGACACACAGGGCCGCGTGGGGTGCTCTTCGGTGGTTCAAGGTTTGCGCTGCATATTTCATTTCTGAATAATTTTCCTTCAATCTTGAAATCCTTACTAAAAAAATCTTATGATTTCAGGCCAACTCAAAATTCAGTGTATTATCCAAAATATGATGGGATTAGACTGCCAATTGATCCCCATTTGAGGCTCTTCGCCACCATTTAACTGCATGATAATTTCTTCCATTATATTCCAACAGCCTATATTACATACATAATCCATGGAAATGGTGAATTGCTTTAGAGGTTTGGTTATTTAAATAGAAAATTTTATAATGATTGTCGGATACTGGTACACACCACTTACTTTTAATATAAAAGAAAAAATATAAAAACCTAAAAGTTTCTTTTCCTAATTAATCTCAATAAAATATGGGTTAGTTTTATGATTGGTGTATGAATTATACTCAATTCTTCATGACATATTTTTCAAAAAGAATTGTTTACTCATAGTAGCAAGATTAGTCTTCAACAATAAACTTTTTTTTAAATTTCAACCTTAAAATTTAAAAATATATATTTATTTTAAATAATTATAAAAATATTTAAATAATCTTAATTTATGTGTGGTCTAATATTAAAAATTAAACTTAATTTAATTATGATATTTTTATGTTTTTTCATCTTTCTTTTTTTATCTTATTTCATTGGAGCTTCTTAAAAGCTTTAAAGTTCTGATTTTCGATTAAATGAAACAAAAAAATTACATAGTTATAATTTTTTTTTTAAAATCCAAAACTTAAATGTTATCAACCCTAATTATATTGATATTCATAAAATTATGGTTCTTTATAAATGAGATCCTTATTCTCAATCCTAATTTTCTCTTTCTCTCAAATCCTCAAATTCGATTCAGACATAACAAATAAATTTTGTAGTAGATATTGAGAAAATACCAGACCACATGAATTTGAAAAATATTATTTTATATACCAAAAATTGAAGATAACTAAATGAATAAACACTAATGCTAAGAGGGTAGAAACATTAAGTAAATAAACGTTATTGACAATAAATAAGATGTAGTCTCAACAATTAAACCTTTAATTGTTTAAATCATCAATGTGAAAGAACAAATCACACAATATAGATCAGACTTATAAACCCCATATAAAGTCAGATTTTACAAAAAAATATCATCTTCGTCCATGACTTCGTAACGAGACTAAAGCGATTGAAACCAAATTATAAATCAGATGGTGAGAAACTAGGAATTGGGTAACCAGGTGGATCACTTTTTTCTTCAATTGGTCTCCAACAGCAATCGAGCGAGACTAGCTTTTGTTGCTATCATTTTTGTTGGGTTAAATAAGGAGAATAAGAAAAGTAAAGGTTATGAGGGAGAAACTTAATCAAACGAAAAATATTTGTAAAGGTTTTTTATATAATTTTTAAAATAAAATTCAATTTTTTAAATTTTTAAACCTTAAGGGAAAATTTGATAGAACACGTAAATATTGATAGTTAAAATTATTGGAATATTTTTCAAATTAGGATCAAATTGATTTAATGTATAAATTTTGGGGACTAAAATTGTTATTATATCATGCAACATCATTATCTTCGTTAATTCTTAATAGTCACTGACCAAAGTATAAAAATGTATCATTAGAGACTATTCCTGCAAAAAGAAAATGTATGATGACCAAAATAAAAGAGAAGTGATAATTTGGTGGCTAATAGTATAGTTTATCCTATTTCATATTAGTAGTGTATATCAGTGTATGACATTCATTGTAGAGCAATCCTATTTAAATAAACTTTTTTAGGGATGAAAAGTGGGGTTTGACTAGGGATGTAAAAAGCTGACCCGACCCGACCTGAAAACTTGACTGAAACCTGCTCGAGTCAGAACCTGGTTTGACCCGAGAATGCGATGACCCAAAATTGATCTGTAACCGACTGTTGTTAACCCGAACCCGAGTTGGACATGTTGTTGTAGTAACCAAACCCGACTTGTATCCGACCGAGAACGACCCGAACCCGAATTGAACATATTATTGTAGACCTGAAACCCAACCTGCACCTGACTAAAACGAACCCGAACCCGAATTGAACCTGGCAAATAACCGATATTAACCGACTAAATAGACATATATCCGATTTTACCTGACCTGTTAAAAGACTCGACTTGTTTTGAACCCGACATGTTGAATTGTTGTTGACGTGAACTGATATTGACCTGGCTTGATATTTACCTGACATGTAATTGAGGAAGTCTATGATTTTGATAAGTATTGCTAAATGTAAACTATTACTTTTTTTAAATTAATTTAAAGTGTTAAATAATTTATATATATATATATATAAAAGAAAATATTAGATTTAGATATTTATTATATTAATCCTGATTCAACTTACTAATTTATGGATTTGAATTAATTAAATATTTAAGCATTATCTATGGACTTCAATATTTGACTAGTTTTAAATCCATATAATGCACATGACATTAATTTTAATAAAAAAATTATATCACGTGAATAAATTTAACAATTTTTTTGTTAGTAATAGTTTATTCCTACAATGCCGTTTTTTTTCTACAAAATATAATTTTTAGAAAATAAATTATTGAGATACAAATATATCATGTAATGCATATAACTTTATCTTTTAAGGTTAAAAATATTGGGTGCATTGGTAAGGCACATTATATTCTCAAGGTGAGGACGCAAGTTTAAATCTTGAAGACGACATTGTTAAGAGAACATGGACCATAAGATGAACATGCATATTATCAAAAGAAAAAAAAACTTTATTTTTTAAAATATCTACATTTATTTTTTAAATAAAACATGGATGAAAATATACTTATTCCAAATGATAAAATAATGTTAAAAAAGTACAATCAATTAAAAAAGTATTATTAATTATATATGTGTGCGCGCGTGTGCTTGTTGGTGGAGCCGAGAATTGTTGTTTACCAACAAATTTGAATTTGGATGAGAGAATAATGGAACCTCGTAACAGCGGAGGAGAAGATTTTTGTTTGAAGCAATCAGGTTTCTCCCCATTTTCTCTCACATATTTAGTCTCCTTTTTCCGTCGCCTTAGAGATTTCACCAAATCTGTTTTTGGATAAAAGTCGTTGAAGGAATTGTGGGATCATGTTTAAGAATGAGTTACTAAAAGGATTATATTTTATATAACATTTAACAGTTGAGGATTATTTTTTTAGAACTATAATTAAATTTAAAATATGTAAAGTATACCGTCGATTTTTCATCAAAAAAATAACCGTCAACGATTATTTTGTTACCTCTATCTATAGGGAGGGAAAGAAAAAATTTTCTCTAAATGTGTCTAAAACCCACAACTATTTAATAACTTTTGATAATTTAATTGAACAATTTATAATACTTTAAGCGGGTGATGTACATCCTAGGAGACACGAGTTCAAATCGTTTTGTTTGTAAAGTATATGCACATTGTCAAAAGGTTCAGAATATGTATGAATAGATACTACGTTGTAACCTTTATACTATATATTAAAAAAAACTTAAGTATAATATGATGAAAAAAAAACCTCCATAAAAAATGATGACTACAAAAATCAAAAAATTTGAAAAACCGATACAATGTTAGGAGAAAATAATTGGACCTTTGCTGCCGAACTTAATGGAAAGCATGGGCTTTTCACACAAATTGAAAGCTTATGGATATGTGAAAACCATGGCATTAATGGAAGAATTTAAATAAGATAGGAACTCAGTGGACTTGATTGGCCCAAGGATGAAAGGACCTTTAAAAGGTAGATCTTCCCTCTTTTAAATACGTTGTAATAAAGTAATTTCAAATCCATATCAGTGTGGGGTGGTGGCGCAGTTGGCTAGCGCGTAGGTCTCATAGCTTCTGAGTTATCCTGAGGTCGAGAGTTCGAGCCTCTCTCACCCCAAACTTATTTTTTTTCTTTAATTCTTGTTTTAGTCATGGAAATGGATGTTTTTCCAATCCTCATAGATTAGTTTATGGTCCTGTTCTTACCCTTATGTTGTTATAATATTATTAGCATGTCCAATTAAAGTAGAAAAATAGAAGCCGGAATTATTGTTGAACCAGATTTACAGGGATTTGTGGTCCTCACGTGTTCCTTTCATCTCATATTGATGATGTTAGATGGTGGTTGTTGCAACTTGCAAATATTTGCTTTCATGGTCATGATTTTGTTTCAATGTGATTACAAATTTACTTGTGTTCAGCTACTTTCATAACATGGTTTGGCCTTGTGGGTTTTCAAATGTCATAATCATGACAAGCAATTCCAGGTTAAATCAAATGAATAGGAGCTTGTGGAATTTGACATGGTTTATATGAATCATATTTCATTAATTGATTTGGTTAGTAGTTTTCATTAAGAATTGCTTACTCCCCACTCATATTTTCATTCACCAAATATAGCTTCAGTGCAATGAAAACTACTCATCTTGGGAACTGGGATATTCATATCCGTATGGTAGAGTTACACCAATCAGTAAAATGATGAAGCTTGGAGCTGCAGTGTGAGGCAGTAAGTTGTTCATTCATGAATCCAAATTCCATTAAGACAAAGGATGAAGCATTCGGAAGGCATGGGCAGAAAGCATGTGATGAGAGTATATGAGGCACATGAATGGCTGCCCTGCCTTCAATCATCCCCAACTGTCGGCGTATGAATACAAAACTGGGGGAATTAATTATAAGATACGTATTTTTATTTTTCCGATAAATGAAGAAACCTGGCAGTCAGGTGATTTCTGAAGCAAGGATTAGGGGTATTATCTCTGAAAATGACATTTTTGGAATACCAGATTATTTTAGATATTGTTAGGATTGTTATATTATTTTGTTTGGTTTATATAGCTCGAATATAAGATTATTTAAAACCAATCCTTACTAAATCATCCTTATAATATTAAAATTATGATTCAATGTTAAATTGAAAAAAGAGAAATATTTCATACACTAACTATAAGCTGGTTTAATTTAGTGTTTAAGATTTAAGTTATATGGTTAAAATTTAAGGTTTATGGTTTATTGACTAGAATTTAGATTTTAAAATTTTAAAGATAAAGTTTTTCTTTTTAATTTTTAGAATTAAAATAGACATGTTTGTGTGGTAAAATTCCACTGCAAACAAGTGCATTAAATATTAACTCATAAGAAAATATTAATAAAAAATTTATAGAGATCTTTTCATTTGTCTATCTAAATTTTACATTTAATACTTTATTAATTTAATTAATTAACATCTTAAATAATCTTGTGAAGATGATTTACAAATTTAGAAAATATTTAAATGAATTCGACAGCCAAATTTTACAAATTTAGTCGACAAGTTGAAAACCCGAACCCATGAAAACGAGCCAAAGTTCACCCTATGATTGAAAAAAAAATATTAAATAATTTCTAATTGAAAACAAGACCAAATTGAGAGAATATGTAAATAATGAGATTAAATTTATTGAATTTTTAAAATAGGACAAAATTGATTCAATGTACAAATATGAAGGATTATTTTGTAGCAAAAACTAAAGTTTAATGTCTATTATGTAACTTTTGAAAGTTTGTAGAACATTTTAAATTTTTCGAGATAATTTAGTGGCTAGTACTTTACCTAGGGGTGTTCAAAAATACTCAACACGGGTGACAAGTTCGTTGACCCGTTGACTCGAACCCTAAAAACCCATGTATTTCTCTAAAAAAAATTACCCAGTTTGTGAGTTTACCCACGTAGTCGAGTCGGGTATGGGATGAAAATCTTTTGTAATCCAATACCCGACCCAACCCGATACTTTTAATATATATATATATATTATTTTTATTTTAGGTTAATTAATATTTTCACATTTAAATTAATTTTTTAAAAAATATTTGTATTAATTTATCAATATGAGATTCAAAGAAAAAATCATGATCGAGGTTGATATTTTTAATATCTTCTTTTGATTATAAACTTTAATATATATTTATATATTTTTCACATAAAATTAACTTCAAATCACTAATTTTCGTGTTTGAATTATATATTATGTACTTTTAAAAATAATGTGTTTTATATGTGTGTTTTTTATTTTTAAATTTAAAAATAATATATATATATATATATATATATGGGTTAGGATCAACTTACACTGTGTAAAACTCTTTAAGTTTTACACTTTTTTTGGATCGTTGGATGGGGGAAATGGATGGTTGAGATTAACTCCGTGTTTTTAATTCCCAAGTGATAATCTTCACATATTTTACTGTTAATCTCATTCATCCGTTTCACTCATCCAACGATCCAAAAAAGGTGTAAAACTTAGAGAGTTTTACACAGTGTAATTTGATCCTATCTCTCTCTCTCTCTATATATATATATATGGGATAGGATCAAATTACACGGTGTAAAACTCTCTAAGTTTTACATCTTTTTTGGATCGTTGGATGAGTGAAACGGATGGATAAAATTAACAGTAAAATATGTGAAGATTATCACTTGGGAATTAAAAACACGGAGTTAATCTCAACCATCCATTTTCCCCATCCAGCGATCCAAATAAGGTGTAAAACTTAAAGAGTTTTACACGGTGTAAGTTGATCCTAACCCTATATATATATATATATGTATATATATATATATATATATATATATATATATAAACCGCGTATTCAGTACCCAATTTGATAGGTACCTAAATTTTATGGTAACCAGATTTTGTGAGTACCTAACAATCACATGTCGAAATACGAGCCGTCAAATATAATATATCGAAAAATCAGATATCCGTAACTTCGAGTACCCAAAAATCTGGATACTCAATTTAAAACACGCCTAGCTTTACCCAATTTTTTAAGTAGAAAATAGAATGCACGCAGAGGAACACAACCCCACACAATGGCAGCTTTTAGAATTGGCAAAATCCGAATATCATGAAATCAGAATGCAGAAATTTCAAGTACTTCAATAAATCCGATCCCTTCCATATGAGATCTTGCTTCAGTGATATGGGACATTTAGGACAAAATATAATTTTCTTTCTTGAAATATTCCGGGGTAAACTACCCAATTAGCCCCCGATTTAAGGTATTTTTTGTCAAGTTTTTTACTATAAAAAAACTCGAGTCCAAAAATAACAAAGTCGCCATTTTTAAAAAAAATTAATGACAAATGACATGCACTTTATAAAATTGGTATAAAGACAAATTTAGGCCTTAACTTTTATACACTACAACAATACAATTCTAATTCTAAAAAATTAATTTTTAATATTTAAATATTATTTCAATTTATCCCCTAAAATCACAAATTCGATGTTATTCTATTATAAAAAAGGTAGCCAATCATGAATCAGCCATTGAATAACCACAATTAGGGATGTAAAAACAGGTAATCAGACGGGTTTCAGGTCGGGTACTGTCAGGTCGGGTAAAATCGGATACAGGTCATTTCAGGTCATTTTTCTGTTTTGACTCGACTCGGGTCGGGTGCGGGTCCATTTCAGGTCGGGTCTATTTCAGGTCGGGTCCGAAGCAGATAATTGACAGGTTAATTCGGGTTCGGATACACTTCAGGTCGGGTCCATTTCAGGTCGGGTCCATTTCAAGTCGGGTCCGTTTCAGGTCGGGTCCGTTTCAGGCCGGGTCCATTTCAGGTCGGGTCCATTTCAGGTCGGGTTCATTTCAGGTCGGGTGCATTTCAAGTCAAGTATTTCAGGTCAGGGTATTTTCGGATTTGGAATTCGTATTGAGTTTGAGTTCGGTACAACCGTATAAGTAGTTGATAGACTTTAGGTTGGCCTCCATCAATCGTCATTGATTTTGAGTTAATTATTTAAAGTCATATCAAATTAAAATTATAAAACATTGTAGTAATTAAAAAAATAATGAAAAGTGTCAATTTGGACTGAAAAAGGGGTCAATTTGGATTAAAAATAAACTTTCACAGATTATAATGAACAAAAATATCAAATTAAAATTATAAAACATTAGATAGATTTAAAAGAAAACAAGGAAAATGGGTCAATTTGGAATAAAAATAAAGTTTTGGGATTATAATGAACAAAAATATCAAATTAAAAGTATAAAATTAGAGTAATTAAAAAAAAACAATAAGTAGAGGTCAATTTAGAATAAAAATAAAGTTTTAGGGTCTAGAATGAACAAAATTTCAAATTAAAATTATAAAACATGATGAATTAAAATATATACATGGGTCAATACAGAATTAAAATAAAGTTAAGGGACTAGAATAAAGAAAATATTAAATTAAAATAATTAAACATTGGACAAATTAAAAAAATAAACGTGGGTCAATTTGGAATAAAAATAAAGTTTTAGGGTATAGAATGATGAAAATATCAAATTAAAATTATAAAATATTGGACGGATTAAAAAAATAATGAATATGAGTTTAGGGTTCATACATTTATAGGTACATTTACATACATACATTAGGGTTTAGGGTTTAGCGAAAACTTATTAATTGTTTAAGGTTCATACATTGATAGATACAAACATACTTACATACATTAGGGGTTTAAGGTTTAGAGTTTATGTTTTAAGTGTCTAGGTTGTAGATTTAAGGGTTTAGGGTTTAAGGTTTAGAGTTTTATGAAAACTTCATTAAGTGTTTATGGTTTAAGGTTTAGGTTTAGTGTTTATGGTCTAGGGAGAAATTCATTATGGGTTTAGGGCTCATACATTGATAGCTACATATATACATACTTATATATATATATTAGGGTTTAGGGTTTAGGATTTATGGTTACTTGTTTAGAGTTTAGGGTGTAGCGAAAACCCATTAAGAGTTTAGGGTTCATATATTGATAGATACAAACATACTTACATACATAAGGGTTTAGGGTTTAGAGTTCATGGTTTATGAGTTTATGTTGTGGATTTAAGGGTTTAGGGTTTATGGAAAACTATATTAAGGGTTTAGGCTTTAGACATTGATAGATATATATATATACTTACATATATTAGGGTTTAGGATTTAGGGTTTAGTGTTTAGAGTTTAAGGTAAAACTCATCAAGGGTTTAGAATTCATACATTGATAGATATATACATACTTATATACATTATAGTTTAGAGTTTAAGGTTTGGGGTTAGGGTTTAGGGTCTATGATTTGATGAATTTAAAGTGTTGATAAATGTAAAATATTAACTATTAACTTTTTAAATCAATTTAAAGTGCTAAATAATATTTCTGTTAAATATACATGTATAATCAATTTAATATATATGTATAAAAAATTGTATTTAAATATTCATTTCACGCTTCTAAGTTTTAAATTTTATTAAATAATTTAATATGCTTAGTATTAACTCATTTAATATAAATTATTTGTGGCGTTAATAACTTAAAATTTTTATTAAATTAATAACTTGTGATTGATGAATTAAAAATAAATTATTTAAAAATTTAAATTATTTTATTAATTATGATTATTAAATTAAATTTTTATTTTATTAAAAAATTTAATTAGAGGGAAAGTTAAAAGTTAAAAATACTTTAGTTTTTAATTTAGGGGGAAGTTTGTGCAACCAAATTTGGGGGGGAGATTTTAGATTAAAAAGTTGGGGGAAAATTGATGGGGAGGCGGCAAATTGAGTGAAAATGGATAGGGAGGTTTTTTTTTTTGAATTTGTTATTTAATGGTTAATTACCTTTTAGGCCCTTCCTTAATTAGATGCTTAGGGTTTAGATTATTTAAGTTTTAGTTTGTTTTTTTTAGTGCTAACTTTTGGTATAGTTTCTTTAGATTTAATTAAACATGGTTGAACTAAAATAAGGATTAGCATGTCACAACTCACATGTGTCCTCAATTTTCTGGTCTAATAACAATTCAGGTCTATATAAGTATAATTATTAGATAAACTATGCATTGTCCCTAAATTTTGAGTTTGAATACTTATTAAGTCCTTATAATTTTGAAATTCAATATTTTAATTCTACTTGATTTCTCCTTTGTATTGAAATAAAGTATTTTATGTGAGATAAATTATGTCTTTGCTATAAGATCTGAGAGCTAATATTATTACAAACAAATTTCTTGTATTTTATCAGTTCAGGTCAAGAACAGGTCGGGTCACTTAACAGGTCGGGTTTAAAAGCAGGTCGGGTCCATTTCAGTCGGGTTCAAAACAGGTCGGGTCCATTTCAAGTCGGGTCCATTTCAGGTCGGGTCCATTTCAGGTCGGGTCCATTTTCAGGTCGGGTCCATTTCAGGTCGGGTAAAATCGGATACCGGGTCAATTCAATCGGGTAATTTCGGTTATTTGCCAGGTTGGCTTCGGGTTCGGGTTCTTTTCAGTCGGACGCAGGTCGGGTTTCATGTCCAAATTAACAGGTCCAATTCGGGTTCGGGTCGTTTTTAGTCGGACGCAGATCGGGTTCGGTTGCTACAGTAACAGGTCAAATTCGGGTTCGGATCAACAACAGTCGGTTGCAGATCGGGTTCGGGTCAACAAAAACTCAGGTCAAATCAGGTTCTGACTCGGGCAGGTTTCAGTCAGGTTACCAGGTTCTGACTTGTTTTTACATCCCTAACCACAATACCCTCTCTTGATTTTCCTCTAACAAATCCTTTGTTACGACTAGAAGATTTATTCTCGTAAATTTATGTTCAATTTTAATGGTTCCCAATGACTTCAAACAGCCTCTAAAGCCCTATATTTGTTACGAAATGAAGAGAACATATAAAATAGACCTTAAAACAATAGAACAACTTAAAAAAAAGCAAATTCAAACATTCAAGTGATAAAAATCCAACATTGTATTTATTTTTACTCTTTCTTGTGAGCACTAGACTTGTTCATCCATTTGTAGTTAATTTACTAGTGTTCTTAGGTGTATGTGAGCTTACATTTATTCCAAGCAATCTATGTTGTGAGGTTTTTTTTTGTATTTATCTTTAGGAAAAAGATACGAAAGAAAGATAAATTAGTGAATTTTTGACATCCTAAATGTGAATACTAAGATAATGAATGTGTATAACTCATTGAAAAAGTTAAACCACACTAAAATCCTTTTACAATTTCTTTCTTTGCATTGATTTCTAATAAAATTTATAAAAGTCTCTAACATAATCAAACATCAAATTGTGTTGAACATATTTGTTCAAAATAGGCTTAAACGTCAAATAGGTGCCCAAACTATACCCTTTTTTTCAGTTAGGTGCCTAACGTTTCATTTCGTAACCCATTTAAGGTTTTAGCCGTGACGGACGTTAAAATTTTCCGTTAAAGGACACGTGGCATGTTTTTAGATTTTCTGATATTAAAAATAAAAAAAATAAATTAAATTAATTAAAAATAAAAATAACTGAGTTAAATTACCTTAAACCCCCCATCTTCTTCCCCCCATCAAACCCATATTTGATTACGCAGGGGAAAAAACAGGGGGAAAAGTAGGGGAAAAAATGTTATCCCACTTTCTTCTTTCCCTTCAGCTCTATAAATTTGGGATTGGGGGAAAAAGCAGGGGAAAAATGTTATCCCACAGCTCTATAAATTATGGATTGAGAAATACCAAAATGCAAATCCAAGCAGCTAATTGTTTGTTCATTATTAGCTGCTAATAATCAAAACCCAGATTTTTCTTCTTCTTTTTATATAAATTTTATGGTAAGTAGTTTTGAATTATTCTATCTTGCATTCCCTGTTTGCTGGATTTTAATGGCTATGCTTATCAATTTTTTTTGTTTTTCTTTCTCGATTTTGTAATTTTTTTTCTGGTAACTTAGTTGTTGTTTATGAATATGTTTTATGTTAATAATTTTATGTTGTTTATGATTCAGATGCTGTGTTTTTTTACTGTGATCTGTAATTTTTCTTAACACTGCTGTGTTCACCAACATCATCTTCATCATCAAATATGGGATTGGGAACCACACTTTCTTCTTTCCCTTCAGCTCTATATATTATGAACGGTGCTGGTGAATGAAAAAAAGTGTGTTTTTTCCCCTGCTTTTGTTAACATTATTAATCGGTTATGAGCTTGTGAAAATGTGAGGGAATGCTGTGGGATAACATTTTTTCCCATGCTTTTCCCCCTGTTTTTTCCCCTGCGTAATCAAATATGGGTTTGATGGGGGGGAAGAAGATGGGGGGTTTAAGGTAATTTAACCCAAGTTATTTTTATTTTTAATTAATTTAATTAATTTTTTTAATTATTTTTAATATCAGAAAATCTAAAAACATGCCACGTGTCCTTTAACGGAAAATTTTAACGTCCGTCACGGCTAAAACCTTAAATGGGTTACGGAATGAAACGTTAGGCACCTAAGTGGCCCGAAACAAACGTTAGGCACCTAACTGGAAAAAAGGGTATAGTTTGGGCACCTATCTGACGTTTAAGCCTTCAAAATAATAAGTATGAAACTCAGATAAACTATAAGATTAATACTAAAAACTTGATTACAACAACCATTAGGCAATCAAAATGCTTTCCAAAAAGCTACATTCATTAAATCACACAATCTGAAAAAAAATGGGTCCATTAACTGTAATAACATAATAAAAATAACAAATCACTATTAAAGATCACATCCTAAAATCTCAATTTATTTTTATTTAAAATTTTATAATTTTTTATTTAATAAAAATGTCACATGTTTATTGGTTCACGTTTTTTTATGTGAGAAAAGAGATAATTTCATTAACTATAATGTTTAATTTTATTTATTTTATAAAATATGAATATTTAAATAAAATAATAGTATCTATAATAATAAATATAAGACTAAATTATAAAGTTTAGAAATAAATAAGAGTAAATTTTATGCACAAAATAGACTTTTAAAGACTAAACTGAACAAGAGAGAAAATCTGAGAAACTTGACATTTACCCTTCATTAAAATCAAACGAGTTTAACCTGATCAAAGAGGGGTTGTCGTGATACGATTTTATTAGTTTAATTTTTTAACAACTCTTAAATGTAAGGGATAATATGAGTAACATGCGAAAGCACTAATGACAAAAAAAAACATTAAGTACCAAATTAAAAAAATAAAATAAAAAGTCATGATGCAATTTATGTAATAAGCCTTTTTGATAATAAAAAAATTGACACGTTAACTAAACATCTTTATTGATAAATAAAATAAAATTCAAATATAAACTAATAGAGGTTTTAGAAACAATAAAATAATAAAACTAAAAAAAATAAACGATGCACCTGTCAAATAGACACTTCCTCTTTGCACCAAAGAAAATCTCTATGGTACATTATAGGAAGGGTCTCTAGGGAGTTGTCGAAACACGAACTAGATGAAATCTCCAAAATCGACAACCACCTTTCACGCCTATTCTCAATAAACGATGATTCACTCTAGATTACATCAGCAAACAACCTAAAAGGAGACCAAGCTCTACGTGACCACCGACAAACATGAATCAGAAACGAACGCTATGAGTGTAATTGTATGAACACCAAAAACCTGCAAAAATAACAATAGAAACATGCTACAAGGCGGAAATGTGCCATAAAGGCAAAGAAAATGTGTCATAGAGGCAGGGGAAAGCTCAACAAAATGTACAAAAAAAAAAAACAAATGAAATACTAATCACCAGCAGTCGACAACCAATACAAAGACTGGTGTCACCGCCGATTAAACAAAAAAAATATCAAAAAGCAAGCAGCTATGTTTGAAAGAAAATGAAAAAGGGGCTAAAAATATCTAATCCATTAAAATGTAGAGATAAAACATAAGAGGATTCTATGGTGAACGTCACACACTGATATATACTACTATATGAAATATAGACAATTGATTAAATGATTATGTGGTCGCAACCATTAGATCAGTTAAAATTTGAGTAAAATACACAAGTAGTCTCTCAATTATATGAAACTTTTTTATTGAATTCTCTAACTGTTGAGTTGATCGAACACTTGCAAATGACTAAGAGGGGTGAATTGGCAATTAAAATTTTGGTGAAAAGAAAGATTGAAAATAAAAATGACACAAGGGGTTATAGTGGTTCAAGTTCTCCAAATGAACTCTACATCCACTACCTTAGTTCCCACTAAGGATTTTCAAACAATTCACTACTTGAATTCGTCCCCTTTTCTTGGATGAGGAGGAAACCTTACAATTTCGATTAAACTTTCTACTCAAAGCTTAATCCACTCAAATACAAAGAAAGAATGTGGTAAAGTCAAATGTTTTCTCTCAAAGGATAATTGTCTACCCAATTACAACTTCAACAACCCCAAACTCACAATACAAATTGACAATTTGAAACACACTAGAGTTGGGTACAAAAATTTGACTTTGAATAGCTCAAGGGTTTGGATTTTTTCTTTGATGATGCTTGAATGTTGAAAATGGTTGTTGCTGACCTTCAAAGGCTTCATTTTAGACCTCCTCTATTAATTCTAGCCGTTTGGGTGGTTGGGAACATAAATGGAGCCGTTGGAACCCTCTCTTACCACCATAAATGCACTTCTGCAGCTATCCGTATCGGTACACGGAGAGCCGTATCGATACCTGTCTCAGAAAAGAAAGAGACGTTGTGTGCAATAAATAAGGGGTATCGATACGCACGTAAGCGTATCGATACGGGGTATCGAAACAACAAGGACCGTATCGATACCTTTTTCTCAACTTAGCTCATTGTCGATTTCCGTATCGGTACGAGGGTTTGGCATATAAATACGGGTCAACGACCAATTTAAAATTTGGTTACCAACCAACTGACACCAACAGTCAAAATATTTAAACTGACTTGAATTTAAAATTCATTAAGTCCGTATCGATACGAGGGTTTGTCGTATCGGTACACCATTCAAACTCTTTAGACTTTTATAAAGGGGCGTATCGATACAGGTAAAGAGCGTATCGATACGTGTTCCTCCAGTAGCCAACTTTGGTAAAAAGGTATCGATACGGCTGGAAGCGTATCGATACACCTGGACGATTTTCAATAGTTTGGCCTTGGAACACTTAGAAAATATTTTGAGTTTGAGTTTTTCAAATCAATTTTAAAGTGCTGGTGATTTAAAACTTATTAAGGGACTTATAAAACAATTTTAAGTTTTTCAAATTGATTCTTAAAGATTTAATTATATCAAAATCAAACATAGGTTTTACACTAACTATAAAAAGCTATAAAATAATTACTTGACTAAATAAAATAGCAAATTAGTTTCTTTGTTGTTACTTTTAATATTTTTCCAATTAAATTAACATTTAAATAATTCGTGATACAGACTCAACCAAAGACATTTAATCTGAAATTTGATTAAATAAAGTTACATTGTTGTTTGTTTTTTAAAGTCGTAATATATAGAAATATTGATTTAATATAATTATATTTATTTCAAAGGGCAGTGGCAGTGAACATAGTGAATAGGATAAGAATCGATTTTCCTTGTCAAATACTTTGTTCAACCATTGGAAATTGGAATTACTTAAACATGAGGGAGGAAGGAGGGTCGAGTTCTTGAACTAAAAGACGAGAAACAGGACATTTAGAGGACATTTTTGTATTTTGCTCAATTAAAAAGTGATGATATATCTTATTTTAGGTTGAGTACATCACAATTGGAGTGACAAATGATTTGTGTTCAAATCTCAATGGACACTAATAATAAATTCAAGGAGTATTTTTACCCCTATAGTAATCCTAAATAACAATGTTACCCCTCCTTTATAATTTCATCGTTTGAGCTCTTAAACTCCTAAATTACATCAATTTCGCCTTTTTAATGTCGTTAACTAATAAGATTATTAATCTTAGCCGCTTTTGTCATGTCAGACACTATATTATTAAATATATAGCATTGTCTAAGTTAACATGTCAATGTGTCATTTTTTTAATAAATTAATGTCATCTAATAAGATGATGACGAGTTAACTTTAAGGATGTGGCAGGATGATTTTTTAAAAAAATCGTGTAATTTTAAAATAAAAAATTCTAAAACTCTTCATTCATACTATCACGTCATCAAAACTGACGCATCATCGTCAACATAGCAAGACAATTGTTAACAACGACTAATGTAGAAGCAAATAGCGATCACATGCACAAAATTTAATAGTTCTATCAATTAACGACAATTAAAGGGCGATATCGATACAATTCAAGAGCTCGAAATCAAATTAATGCAATTAAAAAAAGAGAACATTACTGATCTAAAGTTACTATATGGTAAAATTATCCTTTAAACCTTAATAATAAATTTGATTAATGTAAAACTCATTGTTTCTTAACTCTTATATTAAAAAAAGTTCATTTTAGTATTTTATTTAAAATATAATAATAATAATAATAATAATAATAATACTTTTTTCTAAAATTTTAAAAACAGTTAAATTTAAACGATCAAAGATGAAAATATAAAGCATCTTGTTTGGCCAAGTTTGTTTGTTTATATATATATATCATATTTTATTGGATCTTAACCAATTTTTCATTTCTGAGTTTTCAAATTTTTGTCGCCTGACATAAATATTTGGTTTTTTTTAAAGAGAAAAGGGCCTCGTTAAAAATCTCATTCGTACCTAAAGTCGAAACTTAAGCATTGGAAGGAGAAAAAGAGTGCCCAATTTTATTGCTTAAACTGCTTTGATCAGTTTTGCTGTTACAATGCTCCATCTCGAGTACTAGGAGTTCGAAAATACAACCAACCATATAGAAAATAAAGCGACAACAGCATTACAAAATAAGTGAACTATCAGCTACACATACAGACAAGGATTTGCAAGCCAACAAAGGTTTAAATTTCTACCAATACCATTTTTAGCCAATGAATCAGCTTCGCTATTGCACTCCTTGTAGATAAACTCAAATTTCCAATTTCTTGACGCGCTCCAATTGCTAATTTCTACAGCTATGGATCTGAAAATTGAAGGCGCCACAGTTGGATTTCGTATCCAAGTCACAGCGAGGGAACTATCCGATGTGAAGAGGATTCTTTTATCTAGCAACGTTGCAGCCGACATACAAATAGAACACGCCTCCTTAATAGCCATCAATTCAGCGGAAGTAACATCTAGTACACCGATTGATTTTGAAAATTTTGCAACCAAGATTCCGTTAATATCTCTGCACGTACCCCCTATGCCTCCTTCACCAAAACTCCCACTAACAGCGCCATCCACAAAGAAAGTGTAATTAGCCTTTGGGAGATCAAGCAAGCTAGACGTTGTATTCCTCTTTGACTTTACTATAGAGCAAAAAGAACCAGCCGGATTAGCTAAGAAGTAACTCTCGGAAAAGAATGAACTAGGCCAATTGTAGTTGCACCATTTGAACGTTCTAATTTGCGCTCCGGCAAAAAGCTGATCAACCGTCATCCGCGAATTATTGAAAATGAGTTCATTACGGAACAACCAAATACTCCAGCAGAATGCAAAAAAGGAGATGGCCCAGATCATTTTTGTTTCGATTTTGACTTCCATTTGGGACCATGCGGAAAACACGCTGGTTATAGTTCCTGAGAATACAAAATTATAATTCCACTTGAGGCACCATTTCATCCAGACTTCCCAACTATTTCAGCAAGAGAAAAATAAGTGATATTCAGTTTCTTCTTCACATCCACATACAATGCACAAAGCATCATTTATTTTGGAAGAGCCTCTTTTAAGAAGATTAGCTTTAGTGGCTAATCTCTTTCGAATCAATCTCTACATAAAAAACTGCACTTTAGGAGGTATGAATTAAGGATAAGAATTTACCATAATATTTGGCATCAATAGTTTTACGCCACAGGCTCTTTTGATCTGCGTTGTACCTCCATATCCATTTATTAAGAAGTGCACTATTTCTCAACCTGATGTCAACAATACCCAGCCCTCCGGATTCTTTGGGGCAGCATACATCTTCCCAACAAACCCAATGAGTATTTCATCCGTCGGCTTTGCCCCAAATAAAATTGGAAATGAGCTTGTTTAATTGTGAACTGATAGATGCCGGCATTTTGTCGGAAGACTGAATAGAACAGATTTAATTAAGGTCAAACGACCAGATGGTGATAAGTTGGATCCTTTCCAACCAGCTAAGCGATGACGGACTTTGTCCAGAACTGGATCCCATAATGCAGTGTTGTTCTTAGGAGCCCCTAATGGCAATCCCAAATACTTAGAGGGAAGGGACTTATAGGAGCAATTTATGGTGTCGGCAAAATTCTTTATGATTTCCTCACTGACATTAACACCAAAAAGTTCAGTTTTCTTCAGATTAAGTTTCAATCCGGACGAGACTTCGAATACCCTCAATATTCTTTTCAAGTTGCGAATCTGTTCCAACTTAGCCTCAGAAAACAATATTAAATCGTCTGCGAACTGAAGGTGAGTTATTAGAAGATTTTCTTTTTTGAATTCAGCTCCCTTAAAAAAACCCATAGCAGCAGCTTTAGATAGGGAGGCACTCAAACCTTCAGCGACCAAGTTGAATAGTAGAGGCGATAGGGGGCAGCCTTGTCTCAATCCTTTTTTAATGCGGAAGAACTTTGTCGGAATTCCATTAATCAAAATAGCAAGAGATGCAGTCGTAATACAAGCTCGGATCCACTTACACCACCTTGGACCGAACCCCATCCTCCTAAGAACGAGAAATAAGAAAGGCCATTCAATAGCATCATATACTTTCTTGAAATCCGCCTTGAACACTACCAGCTCTTGGCCACTGTTTTTAGCAAAATCTACGATCTCGTTAGCCACTAACGAACAATTAGCTATTTGTCGACCTTTGATGAAGGCAAACTGATTCTCACTTACTAGAGAGCTCATATGAACCGCCAATCTTCTAGCAAGGACTTTTGCTAATATTTTATAAAGACTGCAAACTAGGCTGATAGGTCTAAAATCCTCGACAACTTCCGGATTATTAGTTTTTGGAATTAGAGCCACAAAGGTGTTGTTAAGATCCGTTGGAATGCCTTTACCTTGATAGAAGTCCTCGAAGAATAGCATCACAGAATTTTTCAGAGATCCCCAATATTTCTTGTAAAAATCAATATTAAATCCGTCTGGACCCGGCGCTCTATTACCATCCATAGATTCGATTGCCTCCCATACTTCCTCAATTGAAAAAGGCCTTTCGATTGAAGAGACGTCTTCGCAAGTGAGGGAGTTGAGAGATATCTCCCAATGTCGCAACTTTAGAGTCTTTAGATCAGTGTAGAAACTCTTAAATTGCTGTTCAAATTCACGCGATATATTCTGTTGTTCCGAATAAACATTCTGCCCATCTTTGATGTGAGAGATATGGTTGCGAGCTTTACGAGTCGATGCTGTGAGGTGAAAAAACCTCGTATTTCTATCCCTTCGCGAAACCATTTTAGTCTAGATTTCTGGAGCCAATCGAGTTCTTCTTTTCTGTACAATTTCCAAAGTTGAGCCCTTTTTTCTGTTGCTTCTTGAATGAGAACAGGTTGATTATTGTTGCCAAGTAAGTTCACCTCAATCTTCTGCAAATCAGCTTCGAGGGATTTGATAGAATCAACATTTTTCTTTCCAGCAGCAATGAACCAATCTTTCGATTTCTTTTTGCATTCCAGTAATACTCTACTAATGCCTTTAGTTTCAGTTTTATCCACCACATCTTTGATCAAATCGAAATAGCCCTCCATATCAGCCCAAGAGATGAACCATTTAAAAGGTTTAGCACCAATAGAATCTGTCTTGAATACCAGAGATATCGGGCAATGGTCTGAGATACCCCTCGGAAGGACCTTCTGTACAAAAGTCGGCCAAAGGAGTAACAAATCTGGAGATATGCAAAATCTATCCAACCTGCTAGCTTGAGGGGGATTGATACCACCAAACCAAGTAAATTCACCCCCTTTTAAAGGAAGATCAATCAAATTCAGATTATCTAGTAGTTTATGTAAACATGCTGCAGAGTTCTTGTTGAAAAAGGATCCAAGTTTTTCATTTTCCGAGAGAGTGGAGTTAAAATCACCTCCTAGAATAATAGGAAGGTTCAAACGTAGCAGCAATACCTCAAGATGTTCAAAGAAAATTTTTCGGTCGGCTTCCACATTTGGAGTATAAATGTTCACAATGCATATTTTCAAATTCCACACTTTCAATACCCCAACCATAATGATGTACCTCTGATCAATTAAGTTGGATTCGATTGCAAAGAAATCCGGATCCCATATTGAAATCAAACCGCCCGATAAACCTTCAGCAGCTCGAAATAACATTTCTCCCCGTTTTGGTCCACATAATTTCCTCAATAAATTGCCCCTGTCTACTTTCAATTTGGTTTCTTGTATGAGAATTAGCTTAATATCAATGCTGTAACAAACTTTCCTAATTGCCCGTTTTTTAAGAGGATTGCAACAACCTCTAATGTTCCAAGAAATGAGCTTAAAATCAGTCATTGCATGAAGAGATAAAACGATAAGAAGGTACCTTTGGCAGAAGCTATGATTGTTGAGAGTCTATACAATCCAAGTCCATGAATTTAGCAATTAACCGATCGTTAGATTCAACGAAAGCGAAACCCAAATTTTCTGCTACCTCCACTGTCTCTGCCGCTTCACTCTGGCAGGTCGATAAATCAGCCATATGGGAAGGAAGGGACGGCTTAATACCTTGAGCATCACGTTCTTTACGACAATCAGAATTTTCAACAGGCTTCGGATATAAGGAAACTGGAGTTGGCTGGCGAGGAGGACAGCCGGAGAACACCGCTGCTGGAGGATTGACCAATTTAAGCGGTTGAGATTTTGGGCTATGATTTGAGGAAGCCCGGAGTATAGTAGTTAAACCTCCATCTGTCGGAAATTTTGAGGCACGAACAATTTTGGGTCTTATGGTAAAAAGACCTGCTTTTGGATCAAGAATTGGGCCAACTGATTGGCTATCCGACGAATTAGAGCAAGAAGGCCCAAAGTCTTTATGCACTAGGATATTTACCAATTCTGGGTCCAAAATGGGATTAGATAAGTTTGGGTTGACTTCCTTAAGGTTAGATGTGGGTCCCATAACAGAAGGAATTTCATTAGCCGGCTCAAAAGTTGTGTCCCTTTTATTAGAAGAATGATTGCCCATTTCCTTGGAGGAATCAGAGTTAGCCGCCGAAATTAAATCTTCCTCTCCAGAAACGAAGCGTCTACAATCTTCCTCACCATCACCTGGAAACGACGAAACTCCCACCGGAACTCCATCTAGCCACCGGCGATTATCTTCATAGGCCGAAGTATGAATTTTAAGCCTGAAAAACTCACCGTTGACATTGACTCGCGGATTGACCAGAATGTCTGCCACCGAACTAACATCGATTAAGACTCTTGCAACATCGAATCTCTTTCTCGTTCTTGTGTCTTCTTCAATTTGGATCACTTTACCCCATTTTCTCGCTATAGCTTCAATGATCTTGGGGTACCAAGCAAATACTAGTAGACCTTCTATGTTCGCCCATACTATCAGCTTTTTATTCCCAGTGAAATTAGGATGGGTGTCTATATCATCAAACCACGACTCCATTAATTTGTCTCTTAAGTCCCAAAAGATGGGAACTTGTTCCTCCTCCAAAACGTGGATAACTGTATAGAATCCGGACCAAGGACATACTCTCACCTTGAAACCTTCCGCTGATAGAGCATGCTCGACCAGTTTTGAATCATACATCGATTTAACTTGACCCACAAAGCAGTTCTTTGTCCAGTTGGATTCACTCATATCCAAATTAACGCTGATGTTTAGGTCTACTGAATCGAAACGCTTCATCTTCTCATGAGATTCCTCTTCTGATAACCCTTTAGCAATCTCGGGAGTGTTTATTAAAGGGAGGTTTAATAACGCGTCCTTGTAAGACTTACCCACTGTAGTTAAATTATGGTTCTTCGGATGGTTTGCCTGATCAAAGACCTTTAACCCCTGGACAACTTTTCTAACCTGAGTACGCGGTTTGTGCTTCAAAGCTGGTTGGACCAATATAAAGTTGCCATCCATATTCCTCCTATTTCTTTCTCTAATAGCTTTGTCTGCTTCAACCGTAGAAGAGAATTTAACGAATGCGAACGTTCTAGATGATCTACTTCTTTTGGCGTTGTTGTAAGCAATATAGGCATGCAAGATTTTCCTATATGCAGAAAACGCTTCTTTGAAGGCCGACCAAGGAATTCTTTTGCTAACATTGTTGATAAACACGGTTGCTTTGGTGTTGATGTTCTTGAGGGGTTGACTCTTCACGAACTTCCGCGCCTCAAAACGACGCCCTCCGGCAGCTGCATCGAATCTGGCCATCTTCTCCGGTACTGAAAGACCACGACGGAAACTCTCTCTCTCACTCTCTCTCTCTAATCTATCACATAAGCTTGTTTCGATTAGACAAAAGTAAAATTCTGACATAAATATTTGATTCAATTTAAAGAGTTAAAAGTGTCGGAGCAATTGTATGAATTTGATTTTTTTAAGAAAGATGAATAGAAAGGAACATTAAAAAGATAAATTCTGAATGTAAAGATAAGTCAATTGATTAATTTGAGTGATTAATGTTTATATTGTTTTATTTTGTATGAGTTTAAATTTTGACATTTGTCATTTGAGATATAAACATTCTTAACTTAATAAAAAAAATAGTGATAAAGAGTGATGGAATGAATCTCAATAATAAAGTGCGTCGTATTTTTTCTAGTTAATCGAAATTTAAATGGTTTAGATTATAAATTTAAAATTAAACAAAAAGTTATTTTTACTCGATAAAATGTAAAAAGTAAAAATAAACCATGACTACAAATTCACCCGAAAAAACGATTTACTGATTCATTGCGAAAATCTTCAATTCCCTTGCTACGTTTCCAGACTAACAAACAAAAACAATCAAGTCGCAACAATAAATAAACAAATAGACGGCAGCTATGATCGCCTGCGTCGCACTGTATTCTGTAAAATTAGCCGGCGCCACCAAAGTTGACACGTAGTTAATTCTATGGCACCGACAGAGGAACGCTGTCCTTTTTTGAGGGGGTTTTAATTCTATGCTAAATTTGCACTATTTTAGGCATAATGTTTGACCACCATCTCTCCACACTCGTAAGTCGTACCAAATCATTTGTTTCAAATACAAATTTAAATTCAAAAATAATTACATCTATACTTCCTCTATTTTATTACTTTAATTTTCATATTTAATTCTTCATATACAATATTAGAATAAATTTTAGGGTCTGTTTAGACACAAGATTTGGAGGATGCGTTTTATTTTTGTCAAAATTTTAAATTGAAATAGAATCCAGTTATATAGTGTAAGAGTTTTTAATTTTTACACGTTTTTTAAATTGTTGGATTTGTGAAATTGATGATTGAAATTAACAATAAGTTATGTAAAGATTATCACGTGAAAAAAAAGAGATTAAGGAATTAATCTCAGCCATCCATTTTACTCATCCAACATCTAAATATCGTGTAAAATTATAAATTTTACATTTTGTGTAAGTGAATTATATCCCTTTTAAATTACTTTCGTAAAATAAATATATTTATTCAGTAAAAATGATAAAAAAAAGTTATGATTTAAAAAAACAATTAAAATTTTCATTCAATTTATGCATTTTCAAAATTATCAAAGTATTCTCCATTCAATTCGCATGCTACCAAAAAAACCCTAAACCACCGAATATCATTTTATTAATTTTAATATATATTTTTATTAAAATAACATTAATATATTTTTAAAACACTAACGATACATAACACATATGTGGTATCCCGTATCTTCACATATATAAACACAATTTTTTTATCACTCTATAATTTTTTTCTCATAAAATTTCTATAACTTAATTTTTAAATAATATTTATTCAAACAAAACAATACAATATATTGATATTTTTATATCGCGTGTTTAGATGTTTTAATTTGAAAAATTATAGACTTAATTTACAATTTCTCTTTTAGAGTATACACTCTTCTTCTTCTTTCACACTTATTTTCTTTTCAATTTGCCCTAAAATTATCCTTTCGTCTATTTTGTCTTAAAAATTATTGTTATTTGTGTCACGTTTTTATACGTTGTTTTTATTTTATTTTGAGGATAAATGGAAATGAAAATAATAATTTAAAGAGTCAAATTAAATTTTTTAGATTGAAGTGAGAAAAATATACTTTAAGAAAAAAAATAGTATGTTAAGTAGAATTTTTTTTACAAACCCTAATTCTAATTCTAATCTTACATAGAGGGAGAGGAAGGGGACTTTAGAGGAATGAAATAGTATTTTTAGTGGGTCTAGAACTATGACCTAAGGGAATATGCGAGAACAAAAATGAGTAGCTTGACCAACTTGCAAAATGTGCTTGATCAAGTAGAAAATCTTTTAAAGATTAAAATCACCAACCTTCTCACTTTATCGAAACAATCCAATTTTTTTTTTTTTTATAAATAGTAACGTTAAATTTTATAAACAAAAAAGAAATACAATAAAATAAGAAAAAGAGTACAAAATTATAATAAACTAATTATATTAACCGATGATTTCTCCTAAAACTATAGAAATACACAAAGTAGCCACTAAAATATAAAATAGAATTAAATTTAGGAATGGCAGAAAAAATCTGAGTTCAATAGGTTCTGATTCAACATGATCCAGTAGAGTTAGATTTTTTTTTTTAATTTTTGGATTTTTGGTCGAGTCGGGAGGTTATGAAAAAGTTCGAGTCGGGTCGGGTCAAGTTCGAGTTTAAGTGAAAATTTCTTGACCCGACTCGAGTTATTTATAGTTTTTTATTAATTATATTTTATATATTATATTTAATATTTTTATTATTTTTTTCTGGGGCGGGTCATATTTAGTCAATTTTTTAAACATTTTAGTGTCGGGTTAGATTATGCTTTTATTATATCGAGTGGGGTCGAAAATAAAAATATATTAAATTCGGGTCGGATTAAAATTTTAAAATTTTGAGTCGGGATTGGGTGACCAAAAACTCATCTCCGCCCCCATTGACATCCCTAACAAAATTATACAAGAAAATGACTAAAACACAACCAAACAACTTCGAAAACTTATAGATAAACAAACACGGTTGGTGAAAGATAAAAACCGTCAACATCAACATAAAAATACATATAAAAATGATAATACGTTAAAAAAAACTAGATCTACGTCAACAACACAATCGCGAACTATCTTTGGTGATTGAAAGTGTCTATCAATACAAGAGAACTTAAAACAATGATCAACATGATGATCAAATAACCGCCAACGAAAAAGGAGACGCCAAATTCCACTATAGAAAAAGAAAATAAAAAAATACTATAAGAATAAAAATAGGTGTCATAAGAACAGAAAAAGTATAATGCAAGAGCAAAAAATAAGAAAAAATAGTAAAGAATTATTAACAAAAACACAAAAATTAAAAAGGTGAAAGATGAAAAAAAATATAAAGGAACACAATAAAAGTTATGACCAAAATAAATTATTTATTTTATTGAATAGAAAAATATCACATTTTTAAGTATATGGTAAGATGCTAAGTTTCGAATTTATATAAAATAAGATAACATAAATACCTTATCTATTCGACCCATTATGGATCTCAAGTAATTTTACTATAAAAATGGTGATAGTCTCCTTCAAATATATAATAATATATATTATTTGTTTCATTTTTTCTCAAGTGTTAAACAACTAAAGGTAAAATATATTAGAGGTCATTTAGTTATATATTTGGTAACAAACTGAATGCTTTTCTTCTAAAAATAATAATTGAGTAACTCAATTATAGATTTAGGAACATACATACTACTCTTATTTAAAATTAGAACAATATTCTTATAAAAGTAACAATTTTGTCACTTAATTATATGTTTATGAACAAACAAGTCACTTGACTAAAATTTTGCGACAACCAAATCACCATGTTATTAAAATTAAAACAATGGCATGATACAATAACAATTTTAGTCTCTAAAACTTATCTTATGTATTCTATTAATTTGTTATTAATTCAAAATAATTCAATAAACTTAATCATTCATATTTAAAATTTTCAACACCGCACCATCCTAACACACCATTCGGCCACTTACTACTCTACATGCTATTGTCCATTAGTCCAATAACCAACAAATGTGATAGCTCAACAGACACAATCACTTCACTACTAGATAATTGGCAAACTAATGGAATAGACACATTACGATCTTAACGTCGCTTGCGTAGACATAATCACTCCACCAATGGAAAATTTAAATATGAAAGATTAAGTTTATTGAATTAATTCGAATTATGACAAAATTAATAGAACGCATATGTTTTAGGGACTAAATTGTTATTATACCAAGCCATTGTTTCGACAAAGTAACTTGTTTGTCACAATTATTTAATTGAATGATTAAATTGTTATTATACCAAGCCATTGTTTCAATTTTAATGACAAAGTAACTTGTTTGTCACAATTTTTTAATTGAATGATTAAATTGTTACTTTAAGAAGAAGAGTGACATATTTCTACAAAACCTATAACTAAGTGACCTTTAGTGTAATTTATTCATAAATAAAATAGTACTACTAGTGATTTAGATTAAATTAATAAAATAATTGAAAGATACAGTTGGAGTCGAACTCTACTGGTGTCGCTTTAGCGTGTTTATTAGTAGAGAAACAGTGTCTGAAGATAAAAAGCTCAGAGGAGATTTGAGAGCCATTTGTTGATCATATATTAATATGTATTTTAATTCATACCATTTCATTTGATTTGTTTTTTTCCCCAGCTTTTCACGAGCTCTGTCGTGATTGGGTTGATACGAAAACCGCCTAAACTATCGAAGGAGCTCGCCATAAACAAGAAAACAAACAAATATAAGAGAGTTTTCTCCAGTTCAAACAAAAGGAATTTTCTTCATTTGTTGAAATCTCGCTTATTTTAAGGCCGGTTTCGCGCTATCTTTCCATTTGCAGCTCTACTCCTACTAACAAGGTACACTTTTCCTTTTGTTTTTGTACCCTTCGTGTGTGTTTTCTAGCTGCTTTTGGATTCGTTAGATTCGATATCATTTCAGTTTTCCAATGATTGATCCAAAATGGGTTTTCCTCATTTTAATCTGGGTTTCTGTTAAATTTTCGTATTGGGTAGCAAAGAGGAGTGAGTTTTAATGGGGAAATAAGTGATTTTGAATGTAAATGCGCTTACCCTTTATTACTCTCAGGTGGCGGAACTCGCTCAAAGTTTGTTGTATGGAAACGTATCTACTTTACTTTCCTTTATTTCCTTCGAATCTTAAATTTTCCCTTTTCCACCCTTTAGCTGTTTCAGTCTTATAATCTTTCAAAGAAAAGAAGAACCACGTCGTCTTCATCTTCCTTTCACTGTTTAGAATTTTCTTTTCTAACAGGTTCATTTTCAGCAGAGTTTATGAATCTAGTATTTTAAAATTGGGAAAACATGTCATTTGATCTTATTTCAGTGTAGAGTTGCTTTGCTTAAGCTAAGCCATTTCAGGGTTGTCGTTATTAAAAGTTAATATTTTTTTAGAGGAATATTACTGGCTTAGCTTGTTTGATAGAGTGGATTTGAGTAGTATATATATATTGCTTCTTTCAACTTTAACAACTTCACTGAGTTATTTCTTGGATGTTTACATAATTTTCCCCCTCTGACCAACTTTTGGGGATTTTAGGGTATAGCAATGTCCCGGCCTCTGCATCGAGGTGTATCTGGATTACGGAACTCGGGCAACAGCAATGATTTTTGGGACTCTCAGTTGAAAGATAAAACGGAAAAGGAAGATTTGGATAGAAATCGCCCTTCTGATCCAAGCTATTTATCCCTCAGGTTTCCTTTTCGGTTATTTTGTCTAGATAATTCACATTCTAAATATGGCACCACTGAGAATGGTTTTGCATCTGACTCCTTCAGTATTGGGTCTCCAAGAAGCCGGCATAAGTTAACAGTGCTATTTTTGAAATTAAGTTTAATTGTGATTGTGATTCTTGCCCTTACTGGATCATTTTGGTGGACACTCTCTATTTCAACATCGTCTAGAGGTCATATCTTCCATGGTTATAGGCGACTGCAAGAGCAACTTGTTTCTGATTTGTGGGATATAGGTGAGCTTTCTCTTGGTCCTTCAAGGATGAAAGAAATAGATTTCTGTCCTGAGGAGTCTGAGAATCATATTCCTTGCTTTAATGTTTCGGAGAATCTTGCTATCGGTTATTCTGATGGTAATGAGTATGACCGACTATGCGGACAAAGCTCAAGGCAAAGTTGCTTAGTTCTTCCACCTGTGAACTATAAAATTCCTCTTAGGTGGCCAACTGGGAGAGATGTAATTTGGGTTGCAAATGTCAAAATTACTGGTCAAGAGGTCTTTACCTCTGGCAGTTTAACCAAGAGGTGAGTGGAGGTTTCTTTTGTAAGTCAACTTTCTCATCTAACTGCCTTCATTTCTCCAATCCTCATTTTATTTCTTACAAAAAGTATTTCTTTAACTCGATTTTTGCAATTGCAGAATGATGATGCTGGAGGAAGAGCAGATTTCATTCCGATCAGCATCACTTATGTTTGATGGTGTGGAAGACTATTCCCATCAGATTGCTGAAATGATTGGATTGAGAAATGAATCTAATTTCATACAAGCTGGGGTAGGCGAGAATTTTCCGTAGTCCATACTTCCATTGTTCATGGATTTTTAACTTCGAATATTTTATTCTAGTAAGGTTATATTCGTTTAGGTTCACAGTTGGGATGCTTTTTGAAGTCATTATTTATTTTCTTACTTGACAGTATAAGAAGAATTATTTTTTCTTGGGGTCTAAGCGTGAGCAAGTTGTTAATAATCATTTAATTGCTACCTTTGGTTTGCACATTGCAATTTTAGCAATATATGCTAAAATAGCTTAAAACCTTCTTCGTAGCTATTATTAAGAAGACTGGTATTTTGTAGTGCCATCATTCTGTTAGCTTCTTTTGCATAAAAATAAAAAATTTCTCCCTGCCTTGTCTAAATTTAAGGTTAATCTTGCAGGTCAGAACTATCTTGGATATAGGATGTGGTTATGGTAGCTTTGGAGCACATCTCTTTTCCAAACAGCTCTTAACCATGTGCATTGCTAACTATGAGTCGTCAGGCAGTCAAGTCCAACTCACGCTAGAAAGGGGCCTTCCTGCAATGATTGGTTCTTTCAATTTAAATCAATTACCATATCCATCTCTTTCATTTGATATGCTGCATTGTGCACGCTGCGGCATTGACTGGGATAAAAAAGGTATCAGTTAACAGTGTAAACTCTCCTCATATAGAATTTGCTGCTCCTTTTTCCCATCTTTCCATCTCCCCCTTCCCCTGGTATGTTATAGTTTCTTATTTTAATAAAGGAAATTTCTATTGAGACTAAAAAGTAGGTCTCAAATATTTTGTATTTTTATGATATCATACTACAAAATAAAATTGTTAATTGTTCTGTATATAACTCCTAGCCAAAGATTCATTTTGACTGCTTTTTGTTGAAAGTTCTACAAGTTGGCCAGACCTTTACCAACTCTTATATCTGCTAATTTTGATTTGTAACCACATTTTGTCTCCTAGTCCTATATGTGACTCGTGCAAAGATTATTGTGTTTGAGCTTTTGGTAAATAAACTTCTATGCTAAATGTGTGCTACAGATGGTATTTTCTTGATTGAAGTTGATAGAGTTCTGAAGCCCGGTGGATACTTTGTGTGGACTTCACCTCGTACCAATGTTCAGAGTTTTCTTCGTAACAAAGAAAAGCAGAAAAGGTGGAACTTTGTTCGTGATTTTGCAGAAAATCTCTGCTGGGAATTATTGTCTCAACAAGACGAAACTGTTTTGTGGAAAAAGACTGGTAAAAAGAATTGTTACAATTCCCGGTAATGCAGTTTTCTAGATTTACCTTCATTTTCTTAAAAGATGATGTATTTTGACCATATGAATTATTGGAAATCCTAATAACTCAATCATTTATGTTCAGGAAGCCTGGTTCTGGTCCTCCTATCTGTAGCAAAGGACAAGATATTGAATCTCCATATTATCGCCCTCTACAGAACTGTATAGGTGGCACACATAGCCGCCGATGGCTTCCTATTGAAGAGAGGCCAACCTGGCCTTCTAGGTCTAACTTGAACAAGAATGAACTAGCTCTATATGGTAATTTGATGTTCTTTACCTACTAATGTTATAAGTAACAATTCCATTATGTAGGCAATGATATAAGAAATTTCTGTCTGTCACTTTGACTTATTTTTGCTGATATTTTTTATATTGTGGCAGGATTACACTCCGAAGAACTCAATGAGGATACTGCAAAGTATAAAACAGCTGTTCATAATTATTGGTCTCTTCTGTCGCCCCTAATATTCTCGGATCATCCAAAGAGACCAGGTGATGAGGATCCCTCTCCGCCTTATAACATGGTCAGGAATGTGCTAGACATGAATGCTCGCTATGGTGGTTTAAATGCTGCATTACTGAAAGCAGGGAAGTCTGTTTGGGTTATGAATGTAGTCCCAACAAGTGGACCCAACTACCTTCCCCTCATTCTTGACAGGGGCTATGTTGGTGTACTACATGATTGGTGATTCTCTTCTCTATCTAAACAATTTTATCGTGTTGTCATAATATATTCTTATAGTAATTCCTATGTTGGCAAATAATACGATTTTGAGCAACATAAAAATATGCTGTTCTAATATGGTTTGGTCTTCACTGAAACTTGAATGAAGTGAGGACACCATGTTGCTTTTATTTGACAGTTCATTTAACTGCTCTTACTTTCAAAGATGTGAAATGCTTGCCATTAAAGCTTTTATGAACAACATATGCTTTTCCCTTTTTGTGTTTTTATTTGTCTAATGATCCATCTGTATCACTTTCAGGTGTGAAGCATTTCCAACATATCCTAGAACCTATGACATGGTGCATGCAGAAGGACTTCTATCCATTGAGACCAGTCAACATCGAAGATGCACCATGCTTGATATATTCACTGAGATAGACCGGTTGCTTCGTCCCGAGGTACTAGAACCAAGCTATCAATTAGTCAAATCTGGCCACTTTTTAGCTCCTTTTGTGGTTACCTTCTACAGTTTCTCTATTCCTGAAATGATATACTAAAAATTATATTAGGTATATATAATAAACCTAATGCTTAATTGTTATTACAAGCCGAACTCTTTCTTGCCACTGCTTTATCACGTGCTGCTCTTTAGTTAGTTATGCTGCATAAAGATTATCACGGGAACTGCTTTGAGTGTATTTCTTACATATATGCCAATGAGTACGCTGCTAATATTGTAGATCTTTTTTCTCATAAACCTAAATGCTTGATGTTGTGCCATCCAAAGAGTGTTAAAGAGGAAATTTATTGTTTAAAAACCCTACATCCTAAACCCATTCTATCAAATGGTACCGACTGTATCGTCTTCTATCGCAATGTTCTAATATATGATGCATTTGATGATTGGTGCAGGGTTGGGTGATAATCCGTGACACCGCTCCTCTCATTGGATCAGCCAGAGTTCTAACAACACGGTTGAAGTGGGATGCTAGAGTTGTAGAAATTGAAAGTAACAGTGAAGAAAGACTCCTCATCTGTCAGAAATCCTTCTTGAAGAGGCAAGCAATTTGAGAACAATTTCTCGATAATGTTAACTAATCATCCTAAAGCTCCACCATGGAAGGGTACATACCACATGTTTTGAACAGGAAGAAGAAAGAGAATGAATCCTATGGAGCCGTAAGGCAAACATAGGGACTTGTAATTACTCGATCGATGCACCATTGCAAGTGAGAAATATAGGGTCGGATTTAAAATTTTCATGTTTATGTCTCATTATAAATATACAACTACATGATTAAGTTTGTGAAAGATGATTTACAGAATAAGCAAGTGCTACTAGATGTGCAGTGTAGATTTTAAAAAAAGGGAAGTCCTTGGCAGTGGCATTTATGATGAATTTTTTCTTCTTCATTTTATCATTCTTTACTATACCGTTTATATCCAATGGAAACTCATGTTGAATAGTGTTTTCATCAGAATTTATGCTCTCGTCAGGTGTAGTTGATTGTTTGTTTTGCATGTAACGTAGGTGTGTTTATATGGGGAAGCACATAGCAGATCATTAAAATTACAGAAATGAATGCATGTGATTCAGTTTTGGTGCATTGAAGTGTTAGATGGTGGGTTCTTGGACCTACCTAGCTAATGCAGTGGTGCAATTACAAAAATATTTTTGGGTCTGTTGGAGATCTTGCCGCTGAGGTCACCAATTTTTTTTTTTTTGGGTCAAAAACATTTATATAGTCATAATTAATACTAAATAAAACATTTTTACAGAATAAGGTGTATAGACACTAATTTTTTATGGCCCCAATAAATTAGGCTCGAGTGCGTGTAGAATTGCTACAACAATATGTAAGTGGGCAGATTTGGGGAAAAACCCCTTTTTAATAAATATATAGGGTTTTGGCTCCCTTCAACATTTATTTAGGAAAATGACCCCCAAACTTACCACGTTGTTAAACCTCGCGTTCTGTGGGAAGCGAGGCTTGATATTGCGTTCTGCAGAACGCGAGGTCTGTCTACGTGGCCTCGTTGTTTGGGTTAACGGTTTTTTAGAACCTCGTGTTGTGCAGAACGCGAGGTCCCTGCTGAATATATCGCGCAGACTTTGCGTTCTGGAGGACGCGAGTTCTGTGCAAACCTGGGTTGAAAAACTAGTAAAAACATGGGTGGATAGGCCTGTTCGAGCCCAATTTCGGGGTTGTAAATATTATATTTTTAGCGAACATCGAGTTTGAGGTCGTAGTACTGGAAATTCTCTATCGTATGACACCAACACGGTCAATTTCCGTCCATTCTAAAATGGTTTAAAATGCTTCCAAAACCCTATGCTATCATCCTTTTTTTGAATGAAATTGCCTATGAACAAATGTCGATAGGCATGTTCGAGCAGAATTTCATATGTATAAAGTGTAAATTTTTAGCTAACATCGAGTTTGGGGTCGTAGTATTGGAAATTCTCTATCGTATGACACCAACACGGTCAATTTCCGTCCATTCTACACTGACTTAAATTCGCTTCGAAAACGCTATCATAACATTTTTTTGAATGATTGAAAATATAAGATGACCTACTTTATAAAACGAATTAGACTGATTTTATTGATTCAATAGTTATGGGCGAACTCGCATAAACAAATTACAAAGAATTAACTAAGACGAGGGGCCGAGTGATTAGGACACATAGTCTTTGTGTGTCCAAGATTTTTACATACACTACAATGCTTCTTTTGTCCGATTTTTTCTTGATGTTCGACCATATCCTCGGCACAGTGTATTCGTGTAGACCGTGGACGTCCTTTGGATCTTAGTAGTGTTGGATCTGGGCGTATGGTCGGTTCAGTTTCCACGGCATTCGGATCAACCTCATTTCCGATTGGAGGAAACATTTTTTCGTAAACCTTAAACACCGTTTTGAGTAAGTATATCGGATCAATCAGTTGCATGTATTGTATCTGTTGGTTTGCGCAAGCAGCAATGGCGTGTGCGCACGAGTATTTAAATGTTTGGAATATTCCACACTCGTAGGTTCTTGCCCTCAGATCTACCACGTACGCGTTGTGCTGAATGCCTTCCAACCCCCTGGAAAATTCTGAAACACGAAACTTGTGTCCTTCTCGCGAGAAGAGAGTTGCAGTCATCTGTCTTGATTGGCCCAATTGAGTATGCAGTTTTATGCGGAAATCCGGATGGACTATGTGTCCACCTGCCATGTACTCAATTGCTTGTCTTCCCAATGTTGCAAATAGGGTAGCCAAACGATAGTAGGTCGCTTTGACAATGGAAGTGATAGGCAACTGCCACACTCCCTTCAGTGATGAGTTTACTGCCTCAGCCAAGTTCGTTGTCATGTGACCATATCGTTTACCCTCGTCATACGATCGAAGCCATTTTTCCCTCAGGATTTTTTCAAGGTATTCTGCGCCATCTTTGTTTCCCGCTTTCAGTTCTTCAAGCACCTCATCCACCTCTTGTTTGTAGTGCGAGTTGCCTAAGGGGTGACAGTTGAATAGTTATGGGCAAACAACACATGCAAATAAGTCGTAAATGAAAGCGAGCAGCAAGTAATATAGTAAATGAAAATGACATAAAGGACGTACCCATTGTGAGCACCATTTCACGTTCATCACGGTTCTTGAATTGCTGCAGATAGTTTGCGGCTATGTGCCGCAAGCAAAAACGGTGGTAAATGTATGTAGGCTGCCGATACTCACCCAAATGTTCTACCGCCCACAAGAACGCTGTGCCTCTGTCAGAAATGACACATACCCCTCCTTCCCTTGCCCGTATTACAGGATCAAGGACATATTTTCATAGGTTCCGAAGGAAGAACATCTAAGACTCCAAATCCTCCTTCCGGACGATTGCGAATGCAACAGAAACGCATTTTCGATTGCCTCCTGTGCAATAGCTAGAAGTAGGGTCTGTGTATATCTTCCGTAAAACCATGTGCCGTTGATTTGGACCATCGGTTTGAAGTGCTTGAATGCATTGATGCATTGAGGAAAAACTGGTGGAATTGACAAACACCTCGAACGACACAATCATTTTCGTATGCCGGAACCGTATCAAGTTTGACAACCATTCTGGGGATGTGTTTCTGCAGCAGATTTAGCCACGGGCGCAACTCTTTGTAAGATTCCTCCCATCGGCCAAACAGTTCTTGTACGACCCACCTCTTTGCATACCATGCTTTGTAATATTCAGGACGGTAGCCGGTGACACTTTTAGCTGCAGCTTGACATGTGGGGACCGACACTTTGGGATTTGCTTTCACCAGTGGCATAAAGATGTCGACGAAGTACTTTGCATCGAGGTTCTTGTGATCTTGGCTTAGGTTAGAAACGGTGCATGTATGGGGCCCTTCAAGTTTTGTTATTTTCCAAAGGTCGCTTGCCTTCTTCAATTGTGATATACAGATTTTCCATTTACAGCCGTGATCCTTTTGGGTGCAATGCGCATTGTAGTATTTTGCTTGGGTTTTCTTGACTATCGTCTCAACAGCCTGACGAATGTTGTACTACTTAACTGCGGCCACCACAATTTCCTTTGTCAAGAACGTCATACCAATTCTCAATTCACCCTCAGAACAGTTGAGTCTGCCGTCTATTGTTTGGTCATGCAAATATTCAGGGACGTCCATGGCATCCATATCAACCGTTGTGAAGTGGGATGGTGGCTGGTACATAGAAATTGGTGTTGATGATACAGGAAAGTTGGTGGCTACATACTGTTCTTCGAAATATGGTGGTGGAATGGTCAAGTCTTCTGGTGGAATTGTCAAGTCTTCTAGTTCATCATAGAATGACCCCAACCCGTTGTCATCGGGCCCGAGTTCTCTAATCGGTTCTTCGTCAGAAGCATCCTCCGGGAGCTGGTATAGTATATCTTCGTCGGTTGCTACCCTTGGAGGCGAGGATGGTGGTCGACGATCGCGAGACCTCTCACGAGATCGCTCACGAACCACATTTCCAAAACCAAAATCAAGAGCACCATAAGAAGAATGTCTACCCATAGATGGTTGAACGTACCCCGTGCTAGGGACATACGTTGAGTGTCGTCCATATGAGGAATCATTGAAGGGGTTCAATGTTTCATGGTCGTGCATAGCGTAAGAAGACGACACTCCCTCCCCTCCAAAAGAAGAATGTATCCCCATAAATGGTTGAACGTAGTCCGTGCCAGGGACATACGTTGAGTGTCGGCCATATGATGCTTCATGGTCGTGCGTAACACATAAGTAGACGACGCTCCCTCCTTTCCAAAACTATACGAATTGTATGGATTGTACGTTGCATTTGTTGGTGTATCGAATTCATCGTTTAGGGGTTGGTTCAGGTCGAACTCGATACTAGCTACGCACGAATGTCTTGGCACATCAGATGACGATGCACCAAACTCGTTGTCTTGACACAGTAGGTTAAAATCATGTTGTAGACTTGCAGTCGGGCTACCAACGTTGGCATTCAGATCGAAGTCGAAATTCGCCCGACCCCAGCTTTGTATTTCGATAGCAGGATTAGACTCCGAGAACGATGCATACAGCTCTAGGGGCCCGCCCAATGAATACTCGAAGTGGGTAGCCAGCATCAACTCCACATTAGTAGTGTCCGCAATGCTGCATACAGAGTACGTTAAAGGAGCTATATATATTGGCACCCAATACTTCACGTCGGACAAATGGTGGTTTTCGAAATGCTGGACATTGGTCTCCAGTTCCTTAACCAACTTCTTGAACGATAATCTCCTCGGAATCTTTAGCGTTACTGGATCTTCGCAGTGAAAAACGACGCCGAGTTCGGGATCGTTGAATATCTGCCCATCGTAGTAAACTAGAGTAGTAACTCCTCCTCATCTCGCCATTTGAATATTTTGTCAAAGACTTGTGAATTTTTAATACTTGAAAAATTTTGAGGACTTGTTTTGGCTATTCAAACATATATTTATGGTTTATGGTTCTGCTTCATATAAGAGACACTTATGGCTTATTATTGGCACATGAAATCCCAGAGAATCCGGGTGTGTAAGGGAAATTATTGTACCGGGAGGCAGCTTTGAGAAAATCACGTTCTACACAAAGCGATAAGCATGACCTCGCGTTCTGTACAACGCGAGTTCTTTTGAAAATCGCATTTTACATAACGCGAGGTCCCTTTTATTTCTATTGAGGCAAGGATTCCTTCAGAAGTAACAATACTCGTACTGTGTACTCGTTTTCTGTTTGTATAATTGAGTACATGTTTGAATAATTGAGACAATTGTAGTCTAGTAATGTAATTGAATACTACAAGTTCTACATAACGCGAGGTCCCTTTATATCTATTGAGACAGAGATTCCGTCAGAATTAATAAAACTCGTACTGTGTACTTGTTTTCTGTTTGAATAATTGAGTACATGTTTGAATAATTGAGACAATAGTAGTCTAGTAATGTAATTGAATACTACAAGTTCTACATAACGCGAGGTCCCTTGAACATTAATTAAGGATGGAAAAAGACGTCATATAACATAATTCGACGATGATTTCAGAAGTTTATGATTAATCTGAAACATCGTAGTCAGTGGACACGTCTGAACTTAAGTTTAGTTCTTCGATCAGCTGTTGTTTTCTTTGTCTACGCCTGTACATAAAAAGCTGCAGCTCGTCGGCAGCCGCATCAACATCCGGTGAAGACAGAGCGTGTTGATTGCTCGGAGCAGGTTGTACGGGTGCAGACGTACTACCTTCGTCGCCGTTGACCTCATCAAACTTAACATTTAAATCGACGTATTTAACTCCAACGGAATTGAGCTGGTCATACATGTTACTGTTGAGTGGATCGAATGGTCGAAATAAACCAAGAGGGGGTGAATTGGATTTTTAAAGTTCTTGGTGGTGGAATTTGCAAATAAAAATGGTAGACAAGGAATTTTAGAGTGGTTCAAGTTCCAATTTAACTATACATCCACTACCTTAGCTCCACTAAGGATTTGCAACAATTCCACTAATTGCTCTTCCCCTTTTCTAGGCTAAGGAGGTAACCCTTACAATTTTCGGTCAAATTTTCTACCCAAAATTTGACCCAATCCTCACACAATTGAAACAAAGAAGTTGTTGGCTAAAACAAGTATCTCTCAATACACAATATAGCCCAATTATAAGCACTCAACCCAATTGAAATGATAAGAATGAAAAATACAATTGGGGTTACAAGATAATAATGGGATTTAGGCACAAATGCTTGGATTTGATGTTTGCTTTAGGATCAATAGTTGTTGCTGAAGCTTTTAGAGGTCCCTTTTATACCTTCTCATTGTATTCTAGCCGTTGTGGTTGTTGCATTCATCAATAGAGCCGTTGGGGGTGTTATCTTCCTTCCATAAATGTAGTCTGCAACCAACCGTTTCGAAACGCCCGACCCTGTTTCGAAACAGACCAAAATAGAAAGAGCCATTGGGGTGCATTAAAGAGCCCGTATCGAAACGGTTAGAAATGCTTCGATACGCTAAGAGCCGTTTCGAAACTCGTTTCGAAACAATTTTGCCACTATCAAGGACCGTATCAAAATGGGATGAGATCATTTCGATACGCCTTAACGACTTGTTTAAAATCAGTTAAAAACATTCAACGGCCATATTTTTCAAATCTGATTGAGTACCGCTTCGAAACATTTTATGTCGTTTTGATACGGTATCTCGAGGTTCTTAAGCCGTTTCGAAACTTGTTTCGAAACAAGGGTTGGAAGTGTTGAAATCGTTTCGATACCCGTTCCGAAACATGAACTCACAGTTTCAAAACTATTTCGAAACGCCTTAGACCGTTCCGAAACGTTGACTCGAAAATCACTGTTTTGGCTTTAAGAACACTTAGAAAATATTTGATAAATTCAGTTTTTAACTTAGGCATATTGTTTAAAACATATAGAGGGGTTTGAGGACTTAAAGATTCATTTTCATATTTTCAACTTAGTCCTTAGATTCTTTAGTTATATCAAAATTAAAATATCGGTTTCACAATCTCCCCATTTTTGATATAACAAAACCAAAGTTAGAATTTTTAAGAGTTTTGAAAATTTTGAATACATTCTAACTCCCCCTCAATTTTAGATGGGTTTTTATAGTTTTAAAAAGATTTAAGGATTTAAATTCAAGGTTTAAAACTTAAAAACACTTTAAACATTTAAAACGAATTTTGGCTCTTAAAGTACTTCTCCCCCTTTTTGTTAGATAAAAAATAATAGACAAGGCTCAAAGAGAAGAGATAAGGTTAAAAGCAATAATCAATAAGCAATAAGCAATAAGCAACATAATATTAATTCATAAAATTCAAATATCCAAAACATAAATCGTAAATAATAAGTTCAAAGCATAATATTAAATAAAATCAAAGCATAGGTTCCTAAAACATAATGGAAATAAAGATGCAAACTTAATCCTAATATGCATAGCTAATATGAGATGACATGAGAATCCTAAGCCTTGTCGTCGTCACCATCATCATCCATGGAATCATCATTGTCCTTGGCTTGAGAGCGACGAAAATTCATCCATTGGCCATAAAAGGTGGAGAAGGACATGTCCATAGATGTGTGTTGATTCTCAAGGGATGTGAGTCGATTCTCATTTGCAAGGAGACGATCCTCTATGGATTGCAAGCATGTATTGATAGCACCAAAACCTCTAGACATGTTAGTGTCCAAAGTGTTGAACCGCTCGGTAAGAAAAGCCGTGAGAGCTTCATTGTTCGCAACTGGAGCTTGTGGTTGAGGTTCAACTTGAGGTAGAGGTGCTTCCCTATCAACACGTTCCCATTGCCCATTGTTTACATAGCAAAATCCGGACCTGCGGAGAGAAGATTCACCAAGTTTTTGCTTGCGGGGTTCCGGTGAGTCATAGGTGCAATCAAGATTAAGCTTTCCAAAGATGTAACTTAAAACAGTCCCATAAGTGAAAGATTTTAGTGCATCGGTGTTGCGAAGCTTAACATTATTGACTATCTCGACAAACATGATCTTAACAAGATTAGATCGCTCACCAGGACAAAAACATTCAAGCCAAAAATATTCTACTTGACGAACGTGAGAAAATTCACCTTCGGAGGGGCGAAGAAACCCCGAGACTATGAAGTGGAGGAACCTGTTGTGAGCATCCAAGGCAAGCATCGAACCGGTGTGAGAACCAAAATGACTATCATTATCGATTTCTTCGTTATTAAGACTAAAAGTAGTCTCTAAGTAAGAGATGTCAATGTCAATCCTCTTTCCCAAGATAGAAGACTCAAGGCCAACAACTTCGGAGTTGTCTTCACTATTAATAAATTGGGCATTTGAGTAAAAGAGAAGAACCATGTGCTTGTAGCAAATATCCGGGATACTCAAGAAACCAAGGAATCCCCATTCTCTTAAACAGGGGAGGTAACGAAAGAGAAAGCGCTCGGAGTCAAGAAACGAGAGGTCAACAACACGCTCACGACGAACGTCAAACTCCTTAACATAATTGAAACGCTCCCTCATCTCTGGAGTCCGAAGACTTTTGAGAAACAACTGGGTGAGATTAGGACGGATACTCGAATCACTTGTTTGACTTGTCTTACGCTTTTTGTTAACGTTCTCCATAGACATCCTAAAAACATAAAACAATAAATTTAAAAACAAGTTTAAGTGTATGCATGAAATTTCTTAATTCAATCCAATGGTAAATCTCACTTAGGTTTAAAAAACAAGTTTTAAAAACAAAGAAACAAAACAAAATTTTTTTAAGAGAAAAACAATTTAAAAAACAGTAAAGAAAATACGAATGAAAACATATATATTCGAATAAAAACTGAAGATTTTGAATTTTTTTTACAAGTTTTGAAAAACCCAAGTATCAAAATACATAAACTATACAAAACTAAAATTTTCTAACCTAAGATTCGAATATAACTTGAAGGAAAAAGAAAAAGATAAAAAATACCTTAAATTGAGATTTTGGATGAATAGATGAAAATCCTTGCACAAAGTTGTTGATGCTTGCTTAGACTTGTATTTAAGAGTAAAAGCCCTCAAGATTTGTTGAAAAACAAAGAGGTTTAGAGGGTTTTTATAGGGAAAAATCATTTTAGGGGTTTTAGGGTTTGAGGAGAGATTTAGATAAAGTAGAACTTTAACATTAAAAGCCCTCTATAAAGCTGTCTGCTAACCCGTTTCGGAACGGTGTCGATCGTTTCGAAACGCGGGCACCGAGGTTTGACTGATTTTTCAGCTCCAGTTGACCGTTTCGATACGACATTGACTGTATCGAATCCTCGTTGACTCGTATCGAAACACGTTTCGATACACCAATTAGCAGTAGCAAAAACGTTTCGAAACCCTTGGAAGGCGTTTCAAAACACCCTTCTCTCAGATGGAATTTTAATGCATCCATATCGAAACAGGTGGACCCGTTTCGATACACCTAGGCCTAGAAGTGCAGATGAGGCTCTAAAAGAGCAGAAAAATGAAATCTTTGAAGGCCTAACTTGCATGAATGACATGAATGAGCAAGAATAACATGTGAAAACATAAACATACCCCCTAGCTATAGGCATGGATGGAATTAGGAGTAAAAAACACATAAACATTGCTAGTTAGACCTAACTCTCTCCTAAGGGACCAAAAACACTTTTTGTCTAAAGGTTTTGTAAATATGTCTGCTAAGTGATTTAAGGTGTCAACATACTCTATAACAACATCTTCTTTAAGGACATGATCTCTAATGAAATGATGCCTTATTTCTATGTGTTTGGTTCTAGAGTGTTGGATGAGATTTTTTGTCAAACATATGGCACTAGTGCTATCACATTTAAGGGGTATGGTTTCAACTTTAATACCATAATCTAAGAGTTGTTGCTTCATCCAAAGGACTTGAGCACGACAACTCCCTAAGGATATGTACTCGGCTTCGATGGTAGATAAGGCTACACTATTTTGTTTCTTAAAGAACCAAGATATGAGCATACTACCTAGGAATTGACAAGTTCCCGAAGTACTCTTCCTATCGATTTTACATCCCCCATAATCCGTATCCGAATAAGCATGAAGGTTGAATGTGGAGTCTCTAGGGTACCAAAGACCTAGACAAGGAGTATCTCTAAGGTACCTAAAGATTCTCTTAACGGCTATAAGGTGAGACTCTCTAGGACTAGCTTGAAACCTAGCATACAAACAAACACTAAACAAGATATCTGGTCTACTTGCGGTAAGGTAAAGCTATGATCCAATCATAGAACGATAAAGCTTAGAGTCGACACACTTACCTTCTTCATCTTTGTCAAGCTTTGTAGATGAGCTCATAAGTGTGGCTTGAGGCTTTGCATTCTCCAAGCCAAACTTCTTGAGCATATCCTTTATGTACTTTGCTTGATTGATGAAGGTGCCATCATTCCTTTGCTTGATTTGGAGTCCCAAAAAGAATGAGAGTTCCCCCCATCATGCTCATCTCGAATTCACCTTGCATTAGCTTAGCAAACTCTTTGCATTGACATTCGTTAGTAGAACCAAAAATAATATCATCAACATAAATTTGTACTACTAAGATGTCATTTTTATACCTTTTTATAAAAAGTGTAGTGTCCACCTTGCCTTTTTCAAAACCTTTTTCAATTAAAAAGTTTGAAAGTCTTTCATACCAAGATCTAGGAGCTTGTTTTAAACCATAAAGAGCTTTAGTGAGTTTGAAAACATGATTTGGAAATTTTGAGTCTTCAAAACCCGGTGGTTGTTCCACATACACTTCCTCATTTATAAAGCCATTTAAAAACGTGCTTTTAACATCCATTTGAAAAAAACTTGAAATCATGATAACATGCATATGCAAGCAACATCCTAACGGCTTCCATTCTAGCTACGAGTGCATAGGTTTCATCAAAATCTATTCCCTCTTATTGAGTGTAACATTGTGCTACTAGTCTAGCTTTATTTCTCACAATGTTACCACTTTCATCTAGTTTGTTCCTAAAGACCCATTTAGTTCCTATGGTAGATTGATTACTAGGCCTATCAACTAATGTCCAAACGTTGCTTCTATCAAATTGATTTAACTCTTCTTGCATAGCCATAATCCAAAAATCATCTTTCAATGCTTCTTTTATATTCTTAGGCTCTATGCATGAGATAAATGCAACATGATTCATTAGTCTAAGAGAAGATTGAGTGGTTACCCCCTTGGATGGATCACCCAATATTTCACCATCTTTGACATAGTTGAACTCCCTTGGATAGCTCACTTCCTTTTCCTCAAGAGCCAAGTCCTTCAAGGCTTCAAGAGGTGGATCTTGTGTGTCATCTTCTTTTTTTAGAATCTCGTCCTCCATTGAAGTTTGTCCTCCATCAAAGGCATTTATGATTCCTACATCATCATCATCACAAGAATCCTTCCTTGGAAGGAGGTTATCATCGAATACAACATGTATAGATTCTTCTACTACTAAAGTTCTCTTGTTAAATACACGATAGGCTTTAGAGGTTAAAGAATATCCTATGAGAATAGCTTCATCACTTTTTGCATCAAATTTACCTAAGTTGTCTTTTCCATTATTCAAAACAAAACACTTGCAACCAAAATGATGAAAATTGCTAATGTTAGGTGTAAAACCTATGTTTGATTTTGATATAATTAAATCCTTAAGGATTATTTTGTAAAACTTAAAATTAGTTTTTAAGTTCCTTAATAAGTTTTGAAAACACCAACACTTTGAAACTGATTTATAAAACTCAAACTCAAAATATTTTCTAAGTGTTCCAAGGTAAAACCATTCAAAAACGTTCAGGAGTATCGGTACAGCACCCAGCGTATCGATACCATTTTACCAAACTTGGTTACTGTCGGAACCTGTATCGATACCCCAAACCCTCGTATCGATACAGCCTGTGTTAAAATTCAAAGAGTTTGAATACGGTACCGATACGGCTAACCCTCGTATCGATACGGGCTTTATAATTTTTTAATATAAGTCGGTTTAAAAAATATGACCGTTGGTGTCAGTTGGTTGGTAACCAAACTTTAAAAGTTCGTTGACCCGTATCGATACGCCAAACCCTCGTACCGATACGGTTGTGGACAGTAAGTTCAGTTCAGAAAATAGTATCGATACGGCCCTTGCCGTTTCGAAACTACGTACCGATACGCTTACGAGTGTATCGATACCCCTGTATTAAATGCACACAACGATTCTTTCTTTTCTGAGACAGGTACCGATACTCCTTCCTGCGTACCGATACTGGTAGCTGCAGAAGTGCATTTATGGTGGTAAGAGAGGGTTCCAACGGCTCTAATTAAGTCCCCAACCACCCAAACGGCTAGAAATCAATGAAGAGGTATAAAAGACACATCAAAAAGCTACAACAACAACCATTGATCTTCAAGCAAACACTTATTCATCAAATCCAAGCAATTGTGCTAAATTTCATATTTGTCTAGAAATCCCAATTTGTGTTCTTCATTCATACTTTGTAAAATTGGGTTGAGTGCTTGTATTGGGGCTATCATTTGTATTGAGAGATACCTTATTAGCCTTCAATTTTTCTTGTTCACTTGTGTGAGGATTGAGTTGATTTTTGGGTAGAAAAATCAACCGAAATTGTAAAGGGTTGCCTCCTTGTCCTAGAAAAGGGGAAGAACGATTTAGTGGAATTGTTGCAAATCCTTAGTGAAGCTAAGGTAGTGGATGTAGAGTTCATTTGGAACTTGAACCACTCTAAATCTCTTGTCCATCAATTTTTAATTTGCCAATTTCCACCACAAGCTTTTAAATTTCCAATTCACCCCCCCTCTTGGTCTATTTCGATCTTGCGATCCACTCAACAATTGGTATCAGAGCCTAACTCTTTGAGGATTAACAACCACAAGAGGAGATCCTTGGAAGAGTGTGATCATCAAAATATCAAGAGATGGCTTCAACCTCCGGTTCCGGCATGTACGAGTCACAATCGACCACAAAGCCTCCTTTCTTCAATGATGACAACTATTCTTTTTGGAAGAATAAAATGCGTCTATTCATCAAGTCTAGTGACTATCTTGTGTGGGGTGTCATTGAGGATGGGCCATACATTCCATTGAATCAAGACGGTGAAGGCAAGATGGTGTTGAAGAAGAAAGCCGAAATGAGTGAAGAGGAGAGGAAAAAGATTCAAGTCAATGATAAAGCTCTCCACATGCTATTTTGTGCTTTCGGTCCGGACATCTACTCAAAGGTCTCATCAATTGAAAGTGCCAAGGAAGTGTGGAACACTCTTGAGGCCACCTATGAAGGCACCAATGACGTTAAAGAAACTAAGATTGGAATTCTCAATCTTAGTTATGAAAATTTCAAGATGGACCCCGATGAGACGGTGTCAAAGATGTTTGATCGATTCTCCACGATTGTCAATGGTCTAAAGGGCTATGGAGAGATCATACCGAAAGACAAGCTTGTCCGGAAGCTACTCTATTCACTTCCCGAGTCTTGGGATGGGAAGAGAACCGCTATCATCGAAGCAAAGAATTTGAAGACATTGAAGCTTGATGAGCTTGTGGGTTCTCTCCTTACTCATGAAATCATGAAGCAAGGAAGGGAAGATGAGAAAAAGAAAGAAGAGAGAAGAGTAGAGAAGCTTGAAGTTGAGAAGAAGAAGAAGATGGGAATAGCTCTCAAAGCTAAAGCTTCACAACATGATGAGAACTCATCTTGTGAGGAGGATGAACTTGAAGAATTGGCTATGATAGCCAAACGATTCTCACGCTTTATGAGGTCCAACCGGGGAAGAAAAATCCAAAGGAAGATGGACTTCAAAAGCAAGAACAAGGAAGATGGAAAGGATCCAATCATTTGCTTTGAGTGCAAACAACCCGGCCACATACGTTCGGAGTGCCCTCAACTCAAGAAGAAGGGCTTTGAGAAGAAGAGAAAGCTCAAAGCCAAACTTGCTACTTGGAGTGATGAGGAGTCATCGGAGGATGACGAACAAGAAGTGGCTAACCTTTGTCTCATGGCACTTGAGGAAGATTCCTCCATGGTAACCTCTAACTCATCTACTTTAGATTTTTCATATGAAGAATTAAATGATGCATATGATTAGTTCCAAGAGGTATATGATGAATTAGTTGAGAAGTATAAGGAGTCAGTTATTAGGAATAAAAAGATTATTCAAGAACTAAATGAGAAAAATGACTCACTTACTCAAGCTAATTCTAAATTTGAGAAAAAGATTTTAGGGTTAAAAGATGAACTTAAATTTTTTCAAAATGAAAATGTTGATCTTAATAATCTTTTGTCTCAATGTAATTGTGAACACCAAAAGGTGTTGGGTGAGCTAAATGAGCTCAAAAATTCTTTAAAAAATGTTGGTAGTGTCAAGCATGAAGTAGGAGAATCCTCTAGAACACACCAACTTAAGAAAAATACTAATTACTACAAACAAGGTAGCTACCCTAGACATAGTAGAGCTAAAAGAATTAGAAGTGTATGGGTTCCTAAGGAACTTGTAAAATCTAATAATATTATTGCTATGTCATCTTGGATTCCTAAGGGAACCAAGGTTTTGGGAGCTAACACTCATGGACCCAAAATGATTTGGGTACCAAAAACCAAAGTTTAATATCTTTGTTTGTAGGGGGAGCATTGCTACAAGGCCAAAGCACAAAGTCAAAACTCATGGTACCTTGATAGTGGATGCTCGAGGCATATGACCGGAGACAAGAGTCGATTCATGGATCTAAAGCCAAAAAGTGGAGGAGTAGTAACATTTGGTGACAACTCCAAAGGCCACATTAAAGGTATTGGCTCCATAGGTAATCACTCTACCATTCTTATTGAAAATGTCTTATATGTCGATGGTCTTAAACACAATTTATTGAGCATAAGTCAATTGTGTGATAAAGGATTTAATGTTTTACTTGATAAAAATGGATGCAAAATTGTTGACATTAAATCTAATAATATTATGCTCATAGGTCATCGCATAGGAAACATATACATGGTGCATTTAGATGACATACATACATCTCATGCATGTTTAGTTGCTCAAAATGAAAATGATGCATGGTTGTGGCATAGGAAGCTAGGACATGCTAGCATAAGTGTTCTAGAAAAACTAGTCTCTCTAAATCTAGTTAGAGGTTTACCCAAGATAAAATTTTCAAATGATAAAATTTGTGATGCATGCTCAAAGGGTAAACAACATAGGTCTTCCTTTAAATCCATTAATGATGTTTCTACTAGTAGATGCCTACAATTAATTCACATGGATTTATTTGGGCCAATTAGGACTATGAGCTTGGGTGGTAAATCTTATGCTTTTGTGCTAGTTGATGATTTCTCTAGATTTACTTGGGTTCTCTTTTTAAGTACTAAAGATGAGGCTTTGGAAAAATTCATCACATTTTCAAAACTAACCCAAAATGATCTTGAACTTAGAATCTCACATATTAGAAGTGATCATGGAACCGAGTTTCAAAATTTAGGGTTTGAAGAATTTTTGAATGAAAATGGTATTAGCCATAATTTTTCGGCTCCTCGAACTCCTCAACAAAATGGGGTAGTTGAGAGGAAAAATAGAACTTTACAAGAAATGGCTAGAACTATGCTTTGTGAAAACAATTTACCTAAATATTTTTGGGCGGAAGCCACAAACACCGCTTGTTATATTGTAAATCGAGTAATGATTAGGCCAATTTTAAAGAAAACACCTTATGAGATTTTAAAATCTAAAAAGCCTAACATTAGCTATTTCCACCCTTTTGGGTGCAAGTGTTTTGTTTTAAATAATGGAAAAGACAACTTAGGTAAATTTGATGCAAAAAGTGATGAAGCCATTTTTATAGGTTACTCTTTAACTTCTAAAGCCTATCGAGTATTTAACAAAAGGACTTTAGTAGTAGAAGAATCTATTCATGTTGTATTCGATGATAACCTCCTTCCTAGGAAGGATTCTTGTGATGATGATGATGTAGGAATCATAAATGCCTTTGATGGAGGTCAAACTTCAAAGGAGGATGAGATTCCAACAAAAGAAGAAGACACACAAGAACCACCTCTTGAAGCCTTGAAGGACATGGCTATTGAGGAAAAGGAAGTGAGCTACCCAAGGGAGTTGAACTATGTCAAAGATGGTGAAATCTTGGGTGATCCATCCAAGGGGGTAACCACTCGTTCTTCTCTTAGATTAATGAACCATGTTGCATTTATCTCATGCATTGAGCCTAAGAACATAAAAGAAGCATTGAAAGATGACTTTTGGATTATGGCTATGCAAGAAGAGTTAAATCAATTTGAGAGAAGTAATGTATGGACATTAGTTGATAGGCCTAGTAATCAATCTACAATAGGAACTAAATGGGTCTTTAGGAACAAACTAGATGAGAGTGGTAACATTGTGAGAAATAAAGCTAGACTTGTAGCACAAGGTTACACTCAAGAAGAGGGAATAGATTTTGATGAAACCTATGCACCCGTAGCTAGAATGGAAGCCATTAGGATGTTGCTTGCATATGCATGTTATCATAATTTCAAGGTTTTTCAAATGGATGATTAAAAGCGCATTTTTAAATGGTTTTATAAATGAAGAAGTGTATGTGGAACAACCACCGGGTTTTGAAGATTCAAAATTTCCAAATCATGTTTTCAAACTTACCAAAGCTCTTTATGGTTTAAAACAAGCTCCTAGAGCTTGGTATGAAAGGCTTTCAAATTTTTTGATTGAAAAAGGATTTGAAAAAGGTAAGGTGGACACTACACTCTTTATAAAAATGTATAAAAATGACATCTTAGTAGTTCAAATTTATGTTGATGATATCATTTTTGGTTCTACTAATGAATGTCATTGTCAAGAGTTTGCTAAGTTAATGCAAGGTGAATTTGAGATGAGCATGATGGGGGAGCTCTCATTCTTTTTGGGACTCCAAATCAAGCAAAAGAAGGATGACACCTTCATCAACCAAGCAAAATACATAAAGGATATGCTCAAGAAGTTTGGCTTGGAGAATGCAAAGCCTCAAGCCACTCCTATGAGCTCATCTACTAAGCTTGACAAAGATGAAGGAGGTAAGTGTGTTGACTCTAAGCTTTATCGTTCTATGATTGGATCTTTGCTTTACCTTACCGCAAGTAGACCGGATATCTTGTTTAGTGTTTGCTTGTGTGCTAGGTTTCAAGCTAGTCCTAGAGAGTCTCACCTTATAGCCGTTAAGAGAATCTTTAGATACCTTAGAGACACTCCTTGTTTAGGACTTTGGTATCCTAGAGACTCTACCTTCAACCTTCATGCTTACTTGGATGCGGATTATGGGGGTTGCAAAATTGATAGGAAAAGTACTTCGGGAACTTGCCAATTCTTAGGTAGTATGCTCATATCTTGGTTCTCTAAGAAACAAAATAGTGTAGCCTTATCTACCACCGAAGCCGAGTATATATCCTTAGGGAGTTGTTGTGCTCAAGTCCTTTGGATGAAGCAACAACTCTTAGATTATGGAATTAAAGTTGGAACCATACCCCTAAAATGTGACAACACTAGTGCTATTTGTTTAACAAAAAATCCCATCCAACACTCTAGAACCAAACATATAGAAATAAGGCATCATTTCATTAGAGATCATGTCCTTAAGGAAGATGTGGTTATAGAGTATGTAGACACCTTGAATCAATTAGCAGACATATTTACAAAACCCTTAGACAAAGAGCGTTTTTGGTCCCTTAGGAGAGAGTTAGGTCTAGCTAGCCTATCTTGACCTTTTAGGACCTTTTTTGTGTTTAAATATGCTTGATCTTGTGAAATGCCATGTTTGTATGCTTTGACTCCCAATTTCTTCCATGCCTATAGTTAAGGGGAGTATGTTTCTATTGAAATATGCTTAGAACTGCTCATACATCATTTGCATACTCATAGGAGTTGTTAGGTTCGAGCTTTTGGTTGTTCTTTGAACCAAATAGGTAATTCTGGGCATACAGTATCGATACTATTGTACGCGTATCGATACCTGTTCTTCATTTCGTTTCCCAGAATTTTCTTCGCTTCACGCGTATCGATACGATTCATCCCGTATCGATACGGACCCCTCCGTTTCGATACGACCGTTCAAAAGGTTATATTTGCGAAAAGACATCTTTATCCCCGTATCGATACCCTAAAGGGCGTATCGATACTCGACTGCGCTGATGGCTTTAATTAGCTTTTAATGAGTTCAACTTTTACCCAAATTCAAACTTTTCAAAACCTAATTAACCCTAGCCGTTTTTGCCTATAAAAAGGCACTTCCTCCTTCATATTTTTTCACATCTCAACTCAAACCTAAAAGAGTTTTTGAATCAAGCAAGGCTTTGTGCTCTCTTTCTCATCTTTGTGCAAGTTCTCTTCAATTCTTCAAGTTTCTATCAAGGTAATCACCTTCTTCCTTCTTTTTAATTTTTTTTTTCTGTTTTGATTTTTTTTAAAAACTTTGCTTTTGTTCAAACTTTTTCTTGAGTTTTTCTTCTAAAATATTTTTTTTTAAAATCTCTTGAAATTTTTTTTACCTTGATTTCCACTCAAATTGAAGAAATCTCCCTTGTTTAATTTCTCTTTTAGATCATGGCACCAAAAGAGTCATCGAGGAAGCGACAAAGGGTTAATCAAGCCGGTGAATCCTCCAACCTTGGATCGATTGCTCGTCCTAACTACTCGACAATCTATGAGCAATCCTTTGAAGGCAATTCGGGTCTCACTCACTTTCGTCAATATGAGAATTACAAGATCCGTGCCGAAAGGGTAATATCCATCCCTTTTCTCAATTCGGAGCGTTTCAAGTTTAAATACCTCCCCTTGCTTCATCGTTGGAATTTCATACATTTTCTCTCTATTCCCGGTTTTTACTATCGTCTCTTGGTTTTGATTTTCTATGCTAATGCAAGATGTGTTAGTCGAAATGGGGAAGTTGTTGCAATTAACTCCTATCTTATGGGAAAGAAAATAACCCTTGATGTCGAGTCTATTTGTGAGGTTTTTAAGTTGGATGATGAAGGCCTCGATGATGAGCACCGTAGGGGGCATGTTCTTAGTGGATCCGTCACCGCCCTTAATGCTCACGACCGGATTCTACATTTGATGGTATCGTGGTGGTTTCGTCCTTCCGGAGGAAAATATTCCACCATCCGTCAAGTGGATGATTTTTGGATTCGGTGTTTCCGTGATGCCAAGCGACCAAATCTAGCTCGTCTCATGTTCGCGGAGATCGTCTACCTCGTTCAAAATCGTCACACTCCTCATGTCACCTCCTTCACATACGGTACGGCTTTGAGCTATTTCTTTGTTAAAAAGCAAATTGATTGCTCCTATGACACTCCAACTCCTCTCACCGATCCCATTGATGAGCGATCTCTTTCTCGGGCAAAATTCTCTTATATTAATGGTGAATGGATACGTCTTGCCGAGTTACCACCGAAAGTCGACGCAATGCATGAAGCGGCTCAGGCTCCTCAAGCTCCTCAAGCTCCTCAAGTCCAACATCTCAATATGGATGCTCTCATGACCTATCTCAATGAGCAATTCACCGGGTTGCGTACGGACATGAATACTCGTCTCACATCCATGGAAACTACCTTTGATACTAGGATGACGGGTTTCGAGAATCGCCTCACATCTCTTGAAAGTGGGCATAATTCCTTGAATATTTCCATTGCCGCTTTCCATGATGAGTGGCGTAATAGTATGCGCACTAATGAGCCTTTGGGAGATGATGATGAAGAGGATGAAGACGACGAAGACGATGCTTAGACGTTTTCTCTTGTTTGTCATGCATATCATTTAGGATTTTATATTATTATGCACCTATGCTTTATGTTTTTAGGATTAAGTTTGTTTAGGGTTAAAACCTATGCTTTGATTTCTATTTTGCCTTTGTTTGGATTTTACGTATGTTGCTTTAATGAATAATATCTATGTTGCTTATTATACCTTGATTTCTTTATGCACTTAATTGTCTCAAAGATTTTTTGATCTAACAAAAAGGGGGAGAAGAAACTAGCTCACACTTTAAAATATTTTGATTTAAATTCAAAGGTTACCAAGCTTATATTAAGGGGGAGTTCTTTATAAAGGTTTTTCAAAAATTTTAAGTTTTAGTTTTGTTATATCAAAAAGGGGGAGATTGTAAAACCTATGTTTGATTTTGATATAATTAAATCCTTAAGGATCATTTTGTAAAACTTAAAATTAGTTTTTAAGTCCCTTAATAAGTTTTGAAAACACCAACACTTTGAAACTGATTTATAAAACTCAAACTCAAAATATTTTCTAAGTGTTCCAAGGTAAAACCATTCAAAAACGTCCAGGAGTATCGATACAGCACCCAGCGTATCGATACCATTTTACCAAACTTGGTTACTGTCGGAACCTGTATCGATACCCCAAACCCTCGTATCGATACAGCCTGTGTTAAAATTCAAAGAGTTTGAATACGGTACCGATACGGCTAACCCTCGTATCGATACGGGCTTTATAATTTTTTAATATAAGTCGGTTTAAAAAATATGACCGTTGGTGTCGTTGGTTGGTAACCAAACTTTAAAAGTTCGTTGACCCGTATCGATACGCCAAACCCTCGTACCGATACGGTTGTGGACAGTGAGTTCAGTTCAGAAAATAGTATCGATACGGCCCTTGCCGTTTCGAAACTACGTACCGATACGCTTACGAGTGTATCGATACCCCTGTATTAAATGCACACAACGGCTCTTTCTTTTCTGAGACAGGTACCGATACTCCTTCCCGCGTACCGATACTGGTAGCTGCAAAAGTGCATTTATGGTGGTAAGAGAGGGTTCCAACGACTCTAATTAAGTCCCCAACCACCCAAACGGCTAGAAATCAATGAAGAGGTATAAAAGACACATCAAAAAGCTACAACAACAACTATTGATCTTCAAGCAAACACTTATTCATCAAATCCAAGAAATTGTGCTAAATTTCATATTTGTCTAGAAATCCCAATTTGTGTTCTTCATTCATACTTTGTAAAATTGGGTTGAGTGCTTGTATTGGGGCTATCATTTGTATTGAGAGATACCTTATTAGCCTTCAATTTTTCTTGTTCACTTGGGTGAGGATTGGGTTGATTTTTGGGTAGAAAAATCAACCGAAATTTTAAAGGGTTGCCTCCTTGTCCTAGAAAAGGGGAATAACGATTTAGTGGAATTGTTGCAAATCCTTAGTGAACCCCTCTTGGTCTATTTCGATCTTGCGATCCACTCAACATTAGGCTTTTTAGATTTTAAAATCTCATAAGGTGTTTTCTTTAAAATTGGCCTAATCATTACTCGATTTACAATGTAGCAAGCGGTGTTTGTGGCTTCCGCCTAAAAATATTTAGGTAAATTGTTTTCGCAAAGCATGGTTCTAGCCATTTCTTGTAAAGTTTTATTTTTCCTCTCAACTACCCCATTTTGTTGAGGAGTTCGAGGAGCCGAAATTTTTTGGCTAATACCATTTTCATTAAAAAACTCTTCAAACCCTAAATTTTGAAACTCGGTTCCATGGTCACTTCTAATCTGAGAAATTTTAAGTTCAAGATCATTTTGGGTTAGTTTTAAAAATGTGATGAATTTTTCTAAAGCCTCATCTTTAGTACTTAAAAATAGAACCCAAGTAAATCTAGAAAAATCATCAACAAGAACAAATGCATAAGATTTACCACCCAAGCTCATAGTCCTAATTGGCCCAAATAAATCCATATGGATAAGTTGTAAACACCTACTTGTAAAAACATCATTAATGGATTTAAAGGAAGACTTATGTTGTTTACCCTTAGAGCATGCATCACAAATTTTATCGTTTGAGAACTTAATCTTGGGTAAACCTCTAACTAAATCAAGGGAAACTAATTTTTCTAAAACACTAATGCTAGCATGTCCTAGTTTCCTATGCCACAATCATGCATCATTTTCATTTTGAGCTACCAAACATGCATGAGATGTATGTATGTCATCTAGATGCACCATGTATATGATACCTATGCGCTGACCTATGAGCATAATATTATTAGATTTAATGTCAACAATTTTGCACCCATTTTTATCAAATAAAACATTAAATCCTTTATCACACAATTGACTTATGCTCAACAAGTTATGTTTAAAACCATCGACATACAAGACATTTTCAATAAGAATAGTAGAGTGATTACCTATGGAGCCAATACCTTTAATGTGGCCTTTGGAGTTGTCACCAAATGTCACCACTCCTCCACTTTTTGGCTTTAGATTCATGAATCTACTCTTGTCTCCGGTTATATGCCTCGAGCATCCACTATCAAGGTACCTTGAGTTTTGACTTTGTGCTTTGGCCTTGTAGCAATGCTCCCCCTACAAACAAAGATATTAAACTTTTGTTTTTGGTACCCAAATCATTTTGGGTCCACGAGTGTTAGCTCCCAATAACTTGGTTCCCTTAGGAATCCAAGATGACATAGCAACAATGTTATTAGATTTTACAAGTTCCTTAGGAACCCATACACTTCTAATCCTTTTAGTTCTACTATGTCTAGAAAAGCTACTTTGTTTGTAGTTATTAGTCTTTTTCCTAGGTTGGTTTATTTTTGAAGATTCACCTATTTCATGCTTCACACTACCAACATTTTTAAAAGACTCTTTGAGCTTGTTAAGCTCATCTAACACCTTTTGGTGTTCACTATTACATTGAGAAAGAAGATTATTAAGGTCAACATTTTCATCTTGGAAGAATTTTAGTTCATCTTTCATCCCTAAAATCTTTTTCTCAAATTTTAAATTAGCTTGAGAAAGTGAGTCATTTTTATCATTTAATTCCGAAATAATTTTCTTATTCCTAATGACAGACTCCTTGTATTTCTTAACTATTTCATCATAGACCTCTTGCAACTCATCATATGCATCATTTAATTCATCATATGTAAAATCTAAAGATGATGAGTTAGAGGTTACCATGGAGGAATCTTCCTCAAGTGCCATGAGGCAAAGGTTGGCCACTTCTTGTTCGTCATCCTCGGATGACTCCTCATCACTCCAAGTAGCAAGCTTGGCTTTGAGCTTCTTCTTCTTCTCAAAGCCCTTCTTCTTGAGTTGAGGGCACTCCGAATGTATGTGGCCGGGTTTATTGCACTCGAAGCAAATGATTTGATCCCTTGCTTCTTCTTTGTTTTTACCTTTGAAGTCCATCTTTCTTTGTATTTTTCTTCCCCTGTTGGACCTCATGAAGCGTGAGAATCGTTTGGCTATCATAGCCAATTCTTCTAGCTCATCCTCCTCACTAGAAGAGCTCTCCTCAAGTAATGAAGCTTTGAGAGCTATTCCCATCTTCTTCTTCTTTTCCACCTCTACCTTTTCTACTCTTTTCTCTTCCTTCTTCTTATCTTCTTCCTTTCTTTGCTTCATAATCTCATGAGTAAGGAGAGAACCCACTAGCTCATCAAGTTTTAAAGTCTTCAAGTTTTTGGCTTCTATGATGGCGATTCTCTTCCCATCCCAAGATTCGGGAAGTGAGTAGAGTAGCTTCCGGTCAAGCTTGTCTTCCGGTATAGTCTCTCCAAATCCTTTGAGCCCATTGAATATGGTTGAGAAGCGATCAAACATCTTGGACACCGTCTCATCGGGTTCCATCTCGAAATTCTCATAACTAAGATTGAGAATTCCAATCTTGGTTTCCTTGACATCGTTGGTTCCCTCATAAGTGGTCTCAAGAGTATCTCACACTTCTTTGGCACTCTCAATGGATGAGACTTTGGAGTAGATGTCCGGACCGAAAGAACAAAAGAGCATGTGAAGAGCTTTGTCATTTATTTGGATCTTCTTCCTCTTTTCTTCACTCATCTTCATCTTCTTCTTCAAAACCATTTCCCCTTCACTATCTTGCTTCAATGGAATGTAGGGGCCATCTTTAATGACATCCCAAACCAAGTAATCGTTGGACTTGATGAAGAGGCCCATCCGATTCTTCCAAAACGGATAGTTGTCACCATTGAAGAAAGGTGGTTTTGTAGTGGATTGAGACTCATACATGTTCGAACCGGAGGTAGATGCCATATCTTGATTTTTGGATGATCACACTCGTCCTAGGAACTCCTCTTGTGGTTGTTAATCCTTCAAAGAGGTAGGCTCTGATACCAATTGTTGAGTGGATCGAATGATCGAAATAAACCAAGAGGGGGTGAATTGGATTTTTAAAGTTCTTGGTGGTGGAATTTGCAAATAAAAATGGTAGACAAGGAATTTTAGAGTGGTTCAAGTTCGAATTGAACTCTACATCCACTACCTTAGCTTCACCAAGGATTTGCAAAAATTCCACTAATTGCTCTTCCTCTTTTATAGGCTAAAGAGGTAACCCTTACAATTTTCGGTCAAATTTTCTACCCAAAATTTGACCCAATCCTCACATAATTGAAACAAAGAAGTTGTTGGCTAAAACTAGTATCTCTCAATACACAATATAGCCCAATTACAAGCACTCAACCCAATTGAAATGATAAGAATGAAAAATACAATTGGGGTTACAAGACAATAATTGGATTTAGGCACAAATGCTTGGATTTGATGTTTGGATGTTTGCTTTAGGATCAATAGTTGTTGCTGAAGCTTTTAGAGGTCTCTTTTATACCTTCTCATTGAATTCTAGCCGCTGTGGTTGTTGCATTCATCAATAGAGTCATTAGGGGTGTTATCTTCCCTCCATAAATGCAGTCTGCAACTAACCGTTTCGAAACGCCCGACCCTGTTTCGAAACAGACCAAAATTGAAAGAGCCGTTGGGGTGCATTAAAGAGCCCGTATCGAAACGGTTAGAAATGTTTCGATACGCTAAGAGCCGTTTCGAAACTCGTTTCGAAACAATTTTGCCACTGTCAAGGACCGTATCGAAACGATCTCATCCCGTTTCGATACGCCTTAACGACTTGTTTAAAATCAGTTAAAAACATTCAACAGTCATATTTTTCAAATCTGATTGAGTACCGTTTCGAAACATTTTATGTCGTTTCGATATGCTATCTCGAGGTTCTTAAGTCGTTTCGAAACTTGTTTCGAAACACGGGTTGACAGTGTTGAAATCGTTTCGATACCCGTTCCGAAACATGAACTCACAATTTCAAAACTGTTTCGAAACGCCTTAGGCCATTCCAAAACGGTGACTCGAAAATCACTATTTTGGCTTTAAGAACACTTAGAAAATATTTGATAAATTCAGTTTTTAACTTAGGCATATTGTTTAAAACATATAGAGGGGTTTGAGGACTTAAAAATTCGTTTTCACATTTTCAACTTAGTCCTTAGATTCTTTAGTTATATCAAAATTAAAATATCGGTTTCACAGTTACGAATGTTTGTTTCGTTCGTAAGCTTTATAACGTAGTGCGTTTTGTTTGCTGACGGTGTTGGTATTTGACATTCCAAGGAAGAAATTTGTTTTTCGGTGCGTTTACTAACCTCGCTTGATGTCAACTGTATTAAATCTTTGAGTGGCATTTTGCTGGTGATTGTTGATTCAAAATAAGTATCGAGAAAATAAGATGTTGTTTGGAATTTTGCCATAAGAGGAGCAAAGATTAGCGTTGGTTGATTGTGGAGAAATTGGAATAAGTAAATGATGGTGGAATTGATGGGTATTTATAGTAAAGGAAAAACACCACATAAGTAAATTTAACTCGAATGAAAAATTTAATTCGCATTTCATTTAACAAAACTTTCAACAATTATTCTTCAATAACTAAATTGAAACAAGTCGACACAATATCTGCAAAAAGCCGAAACAATATATGCAAAAATTCCGGTGGGCAAATGTAATCGGCACTGGCCGCATTTGCAAAATAGGGCTGCCTATGCAACTTGGTCAATCTGAATCTGCCCTTGCTTCTTTCAATCTGGACTTCAGAAAAGAATCCCCAAGAGTCTTCAAGATGGTTAGGGCAAGCGATGAACTTCAAAAAAGAGTCCCCAAGAGTCTCTAGAAAAGTTTTACTGGAAACTTTCTAGGCACTTCTTGGCGACAAATGACAGACGACCACACGCTCCCGAATATTGTGATATGTTTGTAAGTATTCTTCAATCAACGTATCATGCGGGGATATGAACCCAGCGGAACTCAAAATCATGACAGAACTCCATGAACGAACATAAAATAAATAAAAATTCCAACTTAAAAAACCCAACAAAACACGAAATCATGAAACAACTTCACTGGTTACGAAAATCCATCGGCATGCTAATATATAGATCAACCTCGCTTTCTGAATGAAGCGATATCCATAGAAATCACAGTGAACTCGTGTTCTGTATAACGCAAGTTCCTTGAGACTTCGCGTTCTATAGAACGCGAGGTCACTTTTACTAAGGTTGAAATTCCGCCAGAGTTAATAATACTCATATTGTATACACATGTAATGTTTGAATATTTCAGATAATTGGAGACTACTAAGTCATGTAACGCGAGCTCCCAACATTCGTTACGTTCGAGTCATTTAACGCGTTTACTAACCTAGCTTGATGTCAACTTTAACAAATCTTTAAGTGACATTTTCTATGGGATTGTTGATTCGAAATAAGTACCGAGAAAATAAAATGTTGCGTGAAATTTTGCCATAAGAGAAGCAAAGATTTGCGTTGGGTGTTTTCAGGAGAAACATGAATGAGTAAATGATGGTGGAATTGTTCGGTATTTACAGTAAAAGAAAAACACCACATAAGTAAATTTAATTCGAATGAAACATTTAATTCACATTTCATTTAACAAAACTTTCATTTAACAAAACTTTCAACAAGTCTTTCTATAGGTAATTCGAAGGACAAACTTTCATTTAACAAAACTTTCAACAAGTCTTCCTTAGCAAAATAGGGTTGCATCTGCATGTCAATCGGTCGATACATTATCTGCAAAAAGTCCTGAGTGAAAGAAGTAGAGCGCGATAATCAGATTTCTTCTGAAATGGTAGCAGCTTTGATCCACATTAGCAAATGTAATCGGCACCGGCCGCATTCGCAAAATAGGGCTGCATCGGCAATATGGCCGATCTAAATTCGCCCTCGCTTCTTTGACTCTGGACTTTTTGCAGATTGTGCGGGCAAGCTGCAAACTTTAGAAAAGAGTCCCGAAGAAGTGCCTCGAAAGTTTTACTGGAAACTTTCAAGGCACTTCTTGGCGGTAAATGGCAGCCGCCCACAAGCTCCTGAATATTGCGATATGTCGGTAAGTATTCATCAATCAACGTATCATGCGGGGGTCTGAACCCAACGGAACATAAAATCATGACAGAACTCCAACTATCATGAACGAACAGAAAATACATAAAAATTCCAACTTTAAAAACCCAGCAAAAATGAAATCATGAAACAACTTTACTGGTTACGAAAATCCATCGACATGAAAATATATAGATCAACCTCGCTTTTTGAATGAAGCGATATCCACAGAAATCACAGTGAACTCGCGTTCTGTATAACACGAGTTCCTTGAGACTACGCGTTCTATAGAACGCGAGATCACTTTTACTAACATAGTTAATAATACTCATAATGTATACACGTTTTATGTTTGAATATTTCAGACAATTGGAGACTAGTAATGTAATTTATTCGAGTCATGTAACGCGAGGTCGCAACATTCTTTCCGTTCGAGTCATTTAACACGTTTACTAACCTAGCTTGATGTTTTTGGGAGAAACATGAATGAGTAAATGATGGTGGAATTGTTCGGTATTTATAGTAAAGAAAAAACACCATATAAGTAAATTTAATTCGCATTTCATTTAACAAAACTTCAACAATTCTTCCTATAGATAATTCGAAGGACAAACTTTCATTGAACAAAACTTTCAACAAGTCTTCCTTAGCAAAATAGGGCTGCATCTGCATGTCAAATGGTCGATACATTATCTGCAAGAAGTCCCGACTAAAAGAAGAAGAGCGCGATAATCATATTTCTTCTGAAATGGTAGCAGCTTTGACCCACTTTAGCAAATGTAATCGGCATCGGCCGCATTAGCAAAATAGGGCTGCACCGGCAGTATGGTTGATCTGAATCTGCCCTTGCTTCTTTTAGTCTAGACTTTTTGCAGATTGTACGGGCAAGCTGCGAACTTAAGAAAAGAGTCCCCAAGAAGCGCCTCGAAAGTTTTAATGGAAACTTTCAAGGCACTTCTTGGAGGTAAATGGCAGTCGTCCACAAGCTCCCGAATATTGCGATATGTCGGTAAGTATTCTTCAATCAACGTATCATGCGTGGGTCTGAACCCAGCGGAACACAAAATCATGAAAGAACTCCAACTATCATGAACGAACAGAAAATACATAAGAACTCCAACTTAAAAAACGCAGCATAACACGAAATCATGAAACAACTTCACTGGTTACGAAAATCCATCGGCGTGCAATTATATAGACAACCTCGCTTTCTGAATAAAGCGATTTTGACAGAAATCTGACGTCACAGTGAACTCGCGTTCTGTATAATGCGAGTTTCAAAAGACCTCGCGTCCTAGAAAACTCGAGTTTGCCACGTCAGCATATCCACCTCCATATATAAATAGCAAACTCCTAGGGAGGCAAGGACCACCCACCCATCAATTTTAAAAATTTTCGATCGCAGCTACTAATAGCAACATATCGCGTATCTGAGAAGTTTATTTTAAAACTAATTTCCTGAATATTGCGATATGTTGTTATTTATAGTTGCATATATACGTCACCATATCCACGTCAACAATTTTCGATTGCAGCTACTAATGGCAACATATCGCGTATTTGGCAAGTTTTTTTTTAAACTAATTTCCCGAATATTGCGATATGTTGTTATTTGTAGTTGCATATATACGTCCCTTGAGTTTATTATGCGTAATTTTTTCATCATGGGTTCGGTGTAACTACGATTTTATAAATTCAATTGTTATGAAATACTCAAATTCGTTCAATTCTAAAAAATATTATTATTTTTAATAAATAATAATATTTATAACATTATTTACTTACACTATATTTATAACAATATTTTAATCGTAATATAAATTAGTATTATTATTGCTAATAATATATATATATATAATAGGATATTAAATTATTTCTAACAAATTTTTTGTAACATTACTTATTTTTTAATAATAATAATAATAATAATAATAATAAATATTTAATATGATATTAAATGACTTTCCTGTCTTGTAAGTCTTCTTTTAAAAAATCCACGACCTCGCGTCCTATAGAAAGCGATGTATTTGGAATATCGTGTTTCCCAGAACGTGAGGTCACTTCTGCCCGTTTAGTTCACGCGTCTGTTCCGTGACGCGTCTTTGCAATGAACCTCGCGTCCTGTGTAACGTGAGGTCTTTGGAATACCGCGTTTCCTAAAACGCGAGGTTCATTAACATCGCTTCCAAAAGGACGCGAGCTCTTCTATAAATTGGTAGCCCTACCCTCATATTAACCACAGAACGCGAGTTCTTTTGTTTTTTATACTATACTTACGTAGTTTTCATTCGATACGCGAATCACTGCTGTCACTATTTCAGATCAACGCAAGAGGTTTTATTATTTTATTATTTTTTTAAATTTTACATGCATTTTTCCAACTATTTTATTTTTTATTATTTTTAAGGCATACGAATGTCGGTTAACTTGTTACCTTAACCGTATCAACAACGAACATGATCCTTGTTGCGTGTAAAATAGTCTATCGCAATGGTAGTGAAAGTGTACACGACGCAAGTAGTAAAGTGATACGAAGTATCGGATATCGTCTCCACAGGGATTGGGCTAATAGCTTCACCTTAGTTCACTGCACGAAAGTAAAGGAAATATTTGAGAAAGTTGTCACGAGATTAATAAAGTAAACGTAAATAAAGAAGTAGAAATATCAAGATAGAGAGAATGGGCTGGTATTGAATTGCTCAGTAGTGCAGGTATTGCAGAGTTTAGGAAATCCAGTTCTGTCGTCGCGCCCGTCGCGGCAGCACCTGTCGCGGCAGCAGTCCGTTGATTGTCGCGGCAACAACGCTCAACTCAGTACTTTCAAGTTTGGCAAGAATCCCAGATCTGCCTTGGCCTATCCCTAGGTCCAAGTCTGTCAATGATCACGTCTTGATGATACCTCCCGGCGTGAATCGAAGGATGAACACCGATGTGTATGAATTCTTCTTTAGCCACTTAACCTCGCCCTATCCCTAGGCACGAGATAGTTCAACTATAAACTAGAGAACTTGCTCTTATTTCTTTCGTATACTTAACTCTCCCAATGCTAAGTAAATAGATAACCTCACAATGCTCTCCCGATGCTCTTGCAAGATATTAATAACCAAAATAAGAGAACTTGAAGTTTATTTTATTGAACTGAAAATTCCTAAAACAAAACAACCCTTGCAACTACTTTACAAATCAACCCGTGGCCCTAGGGGGGATTTAGAACATGTCGGCGGCGGGTAAACGACTAGGGGTTTTTGGTTGTCGGTTATGGGGTATGATGTCTATTATCTCCTCCTAGGTTAAAATATATGCCCTTATATAAGCTTTGGGCTCAAGTTATCTAAGTTAACAAGGATTACAACTTTAATTAAAAGTATGATTCTAATAAAGACTTAATCTCCAAGGAATCTACTTTCCAGCCGTCCTCCTTGTTTCTTGGGATTTTCTCTCCTTGAGCTTTGGGCTTGACATATCTTTTGATCCGGGGCTTGGAAAAATATTTGGTTTTCACACGAAAGACGAGCAGAATTTTCTCTATCTATCGAGGTCCACTTTGCTTTTTCTCCACTAATTTGCTGTCGTCCTCTGCTGTCACGGCAGCACCATGGCAGCATCGTCCTCTTTGTCTGCTTGTTCAGTTCAGCTCTTCTACTTATCTGCCCTGCGCCCGCCTTCTCCGTCTACGACGGCGGCAACCTGCCAAAAATAGCCACTTTTAGTAGAATCTGTGTCTTTTATTTATTTGTGATGTTTTGTTGTAAACTAACCTAAATGCAATGAACTGATGCTCGAATGCAACAGAAATATGGGTTAAAAAGGGTGTAAATAATAGAACATTTACACACTCAACACACCCCCAAACTCCAGTTTTTGCTTGCCCTCAAGAAACTAAGACCTAAAAGAAAAATGGAATATTTTTGTTTTGGCTTTCAAACAGTGAACTTTCCCTTACCCGTCGTTCGTTCTCTGTGGCGGCAGCAACCTGTCGGATAGATTAGGATCTGTCCGGAATCTCACTATAGTCCGTGTGCAGTGTGTGCATGCTTGTGAATAGTTATATGCTAAGACTCTCTTAGTTTCACTAGAATGTTCAACTCTTAACTCGAATTTTTATGCCAAAGTTTATTTTTTGAAGGCACATTTTCATGCTTCTTTGATTTTTTATTTTGACTCGATTTCTAAAGTTTTACTAGAGCCAGTTTTAGGCACCTCTAGTTAGCTTCCTAGAGCCGGTTTCGGGCACCTCTAGGTTTTTGAGTCTCTTTTGCTAAACTTCTTTCCTAGAGCCAATGTTAGGCACCTCTAGGGGCTATTCAAGTACTAAGCTTCCTATTCTAGTTTGGCTAAAAGAAGTCAAAGCAGTATAACAGTCACAATGGTGTTTAAGTTTTCAGAACTATAGAAAGGCTCTAAACTTCTCCTTAAACTATCCTAAAGATGCTGCCACGACAGAGCTGTCACGACAGGTAAGTTCAATTCACAGTTTTAAGCCAAAATTTTCAGTTTTTTCTGATTTTTTTTAAGAGAACTTAATAAATAAGTGAAAGACACAACAATTAATTACGATGTACTTAGACTCCATTCAAATGGAGGGTTGCCACCCCCAAACTCGAGGGTTGCATTGCCCTCAATGCAAATGACAAAATAAAATGGAAGGCAGTACATCACAAAATATAGATATGGCAGGCAGCAATAAGAAAAGGAGGAACTTAAATTTTTAAGCACTGTCGTCACTGCTGCTGCTGAGGCGGATTCGGCGGCAGATTCTGGGCTTTGGGGCAGGCTGTGTTGGTTGCTGCATAACCTGGATGTCGGAGCTGCTGCCGCTGTCCCAGCTGCTGTTGCTGCTGGCCTTGGGCAGGGTTTTCTTGTTGGCCATTCTTTTCTGCCTCTTGATAGGTGTGAATTCTTTCTCCAAGTTCCTCCGAATAGATGGTTCGGCGTCGCTTTCTGCCCAGACGGAGGAAGAAGAAAACCCAGCTACAAAGGCATCAATGTCATCCGAGGGTGCCGGTCGCTTTGTTCCTCGGGTGGATGTTTCGGCCTGAGGGCTGCCGGCTACCGTCGGGGCAGGTGATGGAATGGAGGCAGCAGATGGTGTATGTGGTGTGGCAGCAGGGGTAGGTGTGTGGGAAGGGTTGGGGATGGTGAAGTAGTGGGCAGGGAAGGTGGGAAAAACAACATCAGGAAAATTTAAAGTATGGTGAATGAAATTTACCGTGGAGGCGGCAAAATCCTTGATGAATGTCATTAGACCCAGCTGTCTGTCCTCCATCCTCTGAATAGCAGCAAGGATTTGGGTGGATGGGTCTGTCGGAGCAGCTGCTGCGGCAGGTTCAGGGTTGGGCTGCTCTGATGATTTTGCTGGGGCGGCAGCAGGGTTGAATGAGGAGAGGGGGTTGCTACAGTCAGCTCCATGAGGCTGATGATAGCTTTGTCTGTCCAGCCCCGTCCCTTCACTAGACGATCGGTGGTGGCTTCCGGTACGGCAGAGCAGCGGCAGAGAGATGTGATGAGGAAAGGAAGGCAGAGGAGGGCCGTCGATCTGTGGGCGCAGTCCAAAATACTCTCCCATGTAGCGCTCCACATTAATGGGTCGTTTGTTCATAATTGAGTGGATTAGGGCTAACCTCTGCTGGTCCACTGTGGTGTGATGTGAAGACGGCAGAATCCTCTTTTTAATGAAGGCGTTCCACAATTTGGCTTCTGGCAGCAGCTGCCCCCTCTTCACGGTGTGGGGATTTTTGCGGCTCGTGTTCCATTCAGTCCCTTCTTCAGTTACTTCTGCCATGACAACGTCGAAGGCAGCGTCGTCTAGAGTGTCAAGGAACTGCTGGTGAGCATCGTCGTTGGGGCCGAAGTGGAGGCCATAAACAGAATTGATGCGCCCGGCCGTGAACTGCACTTTTGTCCCTCGGACAGTCACTGTTGTTGCCGTCCTGCTGCCGATGGCAGCATAAAACTCCCTCACCAGCGTTTCATTCATTTCTGCTGGTTGCTCTACAAATTGTTCCAACAAGAGGGCTCTGGTCGTCCTTGCGATGAAAGGCTTGAGGCTCATATTAACGGCCTTTCGAGTGTAAATAAAGCCTCTTTCTTCCCATAAATCCTTAGTTGCGAAGGACTGTGGGGTAGGTGCTGCCGGTGAAGAGGTTGAAGCATCACTGCGGCGGGTTCTTCTAGAAGACATGTTAGTTGCAAGGGTTGTGTGAAAGTAAAGAAAACAAAGAAAAACTAAAGGGGAGAGCAGGTAGGAAAAACAGAAGTGAGTGAAATGAAAATGAAATGGGGGTTTTATAGAGGAAGAGTTGCTGCCCGTTGAAGCTGTAACGGCAGACGTGAATAACGGAGCGACTGTTGAGTTTTAGCATGTCTGACACGCATCTATGCGTCTGTTATGCGTCTATCACACGTTTCCGCGTCTGTCGTGACAGTCTGGTGACAGCCTGTCTTTTCCGTGTCTGCCGCGGCAGCTGGAACGACAGGCTTCAATATTGGGCTTTGTTGGGCTGATGGATGGATGGTGGGCTTGGGTCACTTCTCCTATTTTTCTTGTCTCATTTATTTCCTAAAAAGAGTAAACATAAAAACATTATTCGAATAAAATAAACCTTATTACCTAATAAATAATAATAATAATAAAATTTAGGTTAAGTTAGGGCTGCCCGGTGGGGCATCGCCTAAGGTAACCACTTCCTGCATTCCTGGGGCTTCAGTCCCCTGATAATGCTTGAGGCGCTGTCCGTTGACTTTGAATTGGTGCCCGTCTTTTAATGATCGGATTGTGATGGCACCATGGGGAAAAACTTGTACGACTTGGAATGGGCCAGACCATCTAGATTTCAATTCCCCTGGGAAAAGTTTCAGTCTAGAATTGAACAACAATACAAGCTGCCCTGGGCAGAACTGTCGTGGAAGAAACTTCTGTCATGCCACTTCTTAGTTTTCTCCTTGTAAATTCTTGCATTGTCGTAGGCCATTGTCCTAATTTCTTCAATCTCGTTCAAATCTAACAGCCTTTTCTGGCCTGCCTTTTCCAAGTCCATATTCACTGCCTTGATTGCTCAATATGCTCTGTGCTCTATCTCGACAGGCAGATGACAGGTTTTTCCATAAATCAATCGGTATGGAGACATGCCCAATGGAGTCTTAAAAGATGTCATATATGCCCATAATGCATCATTTAGGAGTAAAGACCAATCTTTCCTAGTTAGCTTAACCATCTTCTCAAGAATGTTCTTAACTTCCTTATTAGATATTTCAGTTTGTCCATTGGTTTATGGGTGGTATGCTGTCGCGATCCGATGCTTGACACCATATTTCTTCAAGGCGACAGCAATAACCCTATTGTCAAAATGTCTCCCTTCATCACTGATAATCGCCTTAGGGATGCCGAACCTCGAAAAAATGTTTTTGTGTAGAAATTTTTGGACTGTTTTGGCATCATTCCTTTGAGTGACAATAACTTCAACCCACTTAGAGACATAATCTACTGCTAGGAGGATGTATAGATTTCCACATGAAGATGGAAATGGTCCCACAAAATCAATCCCCTAAACGTCGAAAATTTCGACTTCTAGAATATTCTGCAGCGACATCTCGTTTCTCCTTGAGATGTTTCCTAACCTTTGGCACCTGTCACAGTTCTTGTAGAAGATTTGTGCATCCTTATACAATGACGGCCAATAAAACCCTGACTGCAGCACCTTGGAAGCAGTTTTATTGCCTCCTAAGTGACCTTCATACTGTGAAGCATGGCAGTGATGAAGTATGTCTTCTTGTTCTTCTTGTGGTACACACATCCTTATAACCTGATCTGCACATAGTTTGAAAAGAAGAGGTTCGTCCCAATAATAATGCTTAACATCATTTTGGAACCTCTTCCTGGCTTGATAATTAAGATCAGAAGAAAGTATTCCGCTAACTATAAAATTAACGAAATTAGCATACCAGGGGGTTCAGAAGACTTACCTGCCGCCATGGCTGTCGCGGCAGTGATTGCGGCAGCAAAGAGCTGCTCGTCTAGGAAGGTCTCCAGTATGTTTGTCTCATCTGTTGGTAGACTCTGTCCCTTCTCCAACCTTGACAAATGATCTGCCACCTGATTTTCTGTCCCTTTCTTGTCTTTGATTTCAAGGTCGAATTCTTGCAATAGCAGGATCCACCTTATTAATCTAAGCTTTGCATCCTTTTTCGCGAACAGATACTTCAGGGCAGAATGGTCTGTGTGCACTATTACCTTCGTCCCAAGTATGTAAGAACGAAACTTGTCAACGGAGAACACCACAGCTAATAACTCGTTTTCTGTGGTGGTGTAGTTCACTTGGGCGTCATTTAGTGTCTTACTGCATAGTATATGACATGAAATAACTTATCTCCGCACTGCCCAAGTGCTGCCCTGACAGCATAGTCACTAGCGTCACACATAATCTCAAATGGCTGTGTCCAGTCGGTTGGCTGTACTATTGGGGTTGTTACCAGTTTTTCCTTCAGAACCTTGAATGCTTCAGTACATTCATCATTGAAGTCAAAGGGTCGGTTCTACTCCAAAAGATGGCATAGGGGCTTGGTGATTTTTGAGAAATTTGCAATGAATCTCCGATAAAAACCAGAATGTCCCAAGAAACTTCTAATACCCTTGACTGTGGTTGGTGGTGGCAGCTTCTCGATCACTTCTATTTTGGCCCTGTCGGCTTCTATCCCACGGCAGCTAATCTTATGGCCAAGGACTATCCCTTCATCCACCATAAAGTGGCATTTTTCCCAATTTAAAACTAGGTTTGCTTTTTCACATCTTTCGAGCACCTTTTGTGGATTGCCGAGGCAGCTTTCAAAATTGTCTCCAAAGACTGAAAAATCATCCATAAAAATTTCAAGGAAGTCCTCTACCATATCGGAGAATATGGCCATCATGCACCTTTGAAAGGTGGCAGGTGCATTACATAGTCCAAACGGCATCCTCCTAAAAGCATACGTTCCGTAGGGGCATGTGAAAGTCGTCTTTTCTTGTTCCTCCGGTGCGATGGCAATTTGATTATAACCTGAATAACCATCAAGAAAACAATAGTAAGGTTTACCCGCTAATCTATCAAGCATTTGATCAATAAAGGGTAAAGGAAAGTGGTCCTTTCGAGTAGCTTTGTTAAGCTTTCGATAGTCCATACAAATGTCGGTTAACTTGTTATGTTGTTTTCATTCGATACGCGAGTTCTTTTGTTTTTTATACTATACTTACGTAGTTTTCATTCGATACGCGAATCACTATTTCAGATCAACGCAAGAGGTTTTATTATTTTTTTTTGGCTAAAGGGTACCAAAAGCCCCTGAACTTTTTTAAAAAAATCAATTAAGCCCTTAATGTTGTTTTGCACTCAATGTCACCCTCAAACCTCAAAATTTAACCAATCTAACCCTTTGACCGACGGAATCCGTCATTGACCGACGGAATATGTTAAATACTTAAACATGGGCTGTTTATATGCCACATCACCTGCCAAATATTAAAAATTTATTTATAAACTAATGACGTGGATTAAAAACGATGACGTGGATTAAAAATATTAAAAAAACAAAACACTTATTAAATCCTAACCCTAACATTATATCCTTCCAAAACTTGAAATCCAGAAAGTGAAATCTGCAGGTTTAGTGAACACCCATTTTGATTTTTTTCTCTCTTGCATATCGTGAATTTCTCCTGGCTTGATTGTAAGATCTTAATAGGTGAGTATTCAAATTTCATTTTTTCCTAATCAGTTATCTCTCTCACATCTCGCGTCTATCGCCATTATTGGGAAATACAGGTTTTGATGATGACGATCCCGGCTAGTTCATCAAACTAAGCAGAAGCTGTTTTTTGTGATTGCGGTCTAAAATGTCGTATGTGGACAACATGAAAAAGGAAAAATGCTGAAAGAAGATTCTTCGGTTGTTCAAATTATAAAAATTTTGACTGTAATTTTTAGGTGGTGTGATGAAGAGCAAAATTTATTATAAACAAATTGAAAAAAAAGAAAATGATGAGTTAAAGAAAGTGAGTCGACCTAATGAGGAAGTTCAACAAATGAAGCTGGAATTAGAATTGATGCAGAAATAACTGGTTTTAGCTATCGAACATGCTCATACATTTAGGAAGAAATAATAAAGATGTTCAATATGCATTTTTATGAATGGATTAAGGATTGTGAACAATCTTGTTTAATGGAACATGAACAATATTGGTTAAACACAAAAGTAATTGTTTATGAACTGATTTATACCAGTATAAGATAGTGTTGATTGTTTAGTAAATTAAAGAACTGATTTACACTGGTGTAAAACAGTGTTGATTGTTTACTAAATTAAAGAACTGATTTACACCGGTGTAAAACAATGTTGATTTCTTCCTAAATGTATGAGCATGTTCGATAGCTAAAACCAGTTATTTTTGCATCAATTCCAATTCCAGCTTCATTTGTTGAACTTCCTCATTAGGTCGACTGACTTTCCTTAACTCATCATTTTCTTTTTTCAATTTGTTTATAAAATTTTTGCTCTATCATACATATCTTCATCACACCACCTAAAAAATTACAGTCAGAATTTTTATAATTTGAACAACCGAAGAATCTTCTTCCAGCATTTTTCCTTTTTCATGTTGTCCACATACGATATTTTAGACCGCAATCACAAAACACAGCTTCTCCTTAGTTTGATGAACTAGCCGGGATCGTCATCTTCAAAACCTGTATTTCCCAATAATAGCGATAGACGCGAGATGTGAGAGAGATAACTGATTAGGAAAAAATGAAATTTGAATACTCACCTATTAAGATCTTACAATCAAGCCAGGAGAATTTCACGATATGCAAGAGAGAAAAAAATCAAAATGGGTGTTCACTAAACCTGTATATTTCACTTTCTGGATTTCAAGTTTTGGAAGGATATAATGTTAGGGTTAGGATTTAATAAGTGTTTTGTTTTTTTTTAATATTTTTAATCCACGTCAGCGTTTTTAATCCACGTCATTAGTTTATAAATAAATTTTTAATATTTGGTAGGTGATGTGGCATATAAACAGCCCATGTTTAAGTATTTAACAGATTCCGTCGGTCAATGACGGATTCCGTCGGTCAAAGGGTTAGATTGGTTAAATTTTGAGGTTTGAGGGTGCCATTGGGTGCAAAACAACATTAAGGGCTTAATTGATTTTTAAAAAAAAAGTTCAGGGGTCTTTGGTACCCTTAAGCCTTTTTTTTTTAAATTTTACATGCATTTTTCCAACTATTTTATTTTTTATTATTTTTAAGGCATACGAATGTCGGTTAACTTGTTACCTTAACCGTATCAACAACGAACATGATCCTTGTTGCGTGTAAAATAGTCTATCGCAATGGTAGTGCAAGTGTACACGACGCAAGTAGTAAAATGATACGAAGTATCGGATATCGTCTCCATAGGGATTGGGCTAATAGCTTCACCTTAGTTCACTGCACGAAAGTAAAGAAAATATTTGAGAAAGTTGTCACGAGATTAATAAAGTAAACGTAAATAAAGAAGTAGAAATATCAAGATAGAGAGAATGGGCTGGTATTGAATTGCTCAGTAGTGCAAGTATTGCGGAGTTTAGGAAATCCAGTTCTGTCGTCGCGCCCGTCGCGGCAGCACCTGTCGCGGCAGCAGTCCGTTGATTGTCGCGGCAACAACGCTCAACTCAGTACTTTCAAGTTTGGCAAGAATCCCAGATCTGCCTTGGCCTATCCCTAGGTCCAAGTCTGTCGATGATCACGTCTTGATGATACCTCCCGGCGTGAATCGAAGGATGAACACCGATGTGTATGAATTCTTCTTTAGCCACTTAACCTCGCCCTATCCCTAGGCACGAGATAGTTCAACTATAAACTAGAGAACTTGCTCTTATTTCTTTCGTATACTTAACTCTCCCAATGCTAAGTAAATAGATAACCTCACAATGCTCTCCCGATGCTCTTGCAAGATATTAATAACCAAAATAAGAGAACTTGAAGTTTATTTTATTGAACTGAAAATTCCTAAAACAAAACAACCCTTGCAACTACTTTACAAATCAACCCGTGGCCCTAGGGGGAATTTAGAACATGTCGGCGGCGGGTAAACGGCTAGGGGTTTTTGGTTGTCGGTTATGGGGTATGATGTCTATTATCTCCTCCTAGGTTAAAATATATGCCCTTATATAAGCTTTGGGCTCAAGTTATCTAAGTTAACAAGGATTACAACTTTAATTAAAAGTATGATTCTAATAAAGACTTAATCTCCAAGGAATCTACTTTCCAGCCGTCCTCCTTGTTTCTTGGGATTTTCTCTCCTTGAGCTTTGGGCTTGACATATCTTTTGATCCGGGGCTTGGAAAAATATTTGGTTTTCACACGAAAGACGAGCAGAATTTTCTCTATCTATCGAGGTCCACTTTGCTTTTTCTCCACTAATTTGCTGTCGTCCTCTGCTGTCACGGCAGCACCATGGCAGCATCGTCCTCTTTGTCTGCTTGTTCAGTTCAACTCTTCTACTTATCTGCCCTGCGCCCGTCTTCTCCGTCTACGACGGCGGCAACCTGCCAAAAATAGCCACTTTTAGTAGAATTTGTGCCTTTTATTTATTTGTGATGTTTTGCTGTAAACTAACCTAAATGCAATGAACTGATGCTCGAATGCAGCAGAAATATGGGTTAAAAAGGGTGTAAATAATAGAACTTTTACACACTCAACAATCCTGCTGTTATGACGTGGATTGAGTGAGCTGGTTTTGGCCACGTAGCGAGGATCATAGGGGGTGAAGTGTAACCCATCGTTGATTAGCGCGCTAATAGAACGGTGGAGGCTAGAGACGCACACTTTTCATTTCCCGATAGGCGAGACAACAATAACGTTGGAGGATGCCTATCATCTGGGGTTGCCTACAGACATGAACCTTATTATGGGTGTAGCGTTGGGGCATTGGCCAACTGTATTTGCTGAACAAATGGGAGTGGAGCCCTCAGAGGATGTATGGGACGGTGGGAAAATAGAACTATCTTATTTGGAGGCTGAATTTGAAAACCCTCCCCCCAATGCGAATGAAGTTACACTCCAGGTATTTTTTTTTCTCGATTTTTTCACTATTTTATTTATTTTTAATATATTTCATTTATAAAATATTAGGATGCCTTTATTAAATATTTATGATGCCTTTATTAAATTTAGGATGAAGTTACAAATATTTATTTGAAAATTAGGATGCCTTTATTAAATTTAGGATGAAGTTACAAATATTTATTTGAAAATTAGGATGCCTTTATTAAATTTAGGATGAAGTTATAAATAATTTTTTGAAAATTAGGATGCCTTTATTAAATAATACTCGATGCCTTTATTAAATTTAAGATGAAGTTACAAATATTTATTTGAAAATTAGGATTCCTTTATTAAATATTTATGATGCCTTTATTAAATTTAGGATGAAGTTACAAATATTTTTTTTGAAAATTAGGATGCCTTTATTAAATATTTATTTTTTTAATATCCATATTTCTGCCTTTTTCTTTACTATTAAATTTTGTTTTATTTATTATTTTCACAGCGGTTTGCGCGTGCCCGCATCTTGCGCATTATCGGCGGGATATTAATGCCAGACAAATCCCGCACCAAGGTGCACGTGATGTGGCTTCATCATCTTACTAATTTCGATGAAGCTAGAGGAAAATGTTGGGGAGCAGCTGCCTTGGCGTTTCTTTTTAGAGAGCTTTGTAGAAACGTCGAGCATTCTAGAGTAGCAATTGGAGGATGTTGTTTATTCCTTCAATCTTGGGCTTGGTTTCAGATGCCTTTTTTAAGCCCAGAGTCTAGACAGCCCACTGCCTATTTATTTCCGCTTCTATGGAGGTACTATTTAGTCTATTATATTTATTTTATTTTTAAATTATTTTATTTAACGAATTGTTTTTATTTTCCATTACTGATAGGTGGAGCAAAACATTGTCGTACCACGGCCTGCCGAAAAACCAAACACAGTACATACTTGTTTTGGATAAGTTGAGGCACGAGCAGGTAATTCGAAAATTAATTTGAATTTTTTCATACTATTTTTCCAATAATATTTCATATAACCGTTAGAAACGTCATTATTTTTTTAGTTCGTGTGGAGGCCCTACGCTTCAGTGGATATTCAGCAGATTACTCCACCCGAGATTCTACGAGAGCAGCAAGTATGACTTTCCCTAGTGTCGCTGATCAACTATGAAATTCTCGTGTGGCATCCTACAGATCGGGTTCTCCGACAGTTCGGGTACGTCCAAAATATTTTGCTCGTCAATCCACCAAATTTGGACCAATTCCACCTTCTGACGCCCCAGGGGAAGACAGAGATTGACTGGGCCCTTTACCACGCAAAGTGGATAGAGATTTGGGATAATTGATTTGCCCGCTGCCCACCCATTCTCCGACCCATTGTGGATTGGGCCGATTCGGTCACTTTCGATTACTTTCAGTGGTATGGGGTCAATGGGAAGCAATATATCCTTACCGACGAGGAGCGCGAGCAAGAGCTTCCCCAGGCTCCCCAAAACCGCCCACGCCCCACACGTCGAGCGAGCTAGAGCCAGAGCCAGTCGAGGCAGCGCGGTCTGAGACCACGAAATGACACTGCAGGGGCCTCATCTTCTGGCACAACATTTCAAAATTTTAGCGGTCCTTCAACTTTCCAGCAGATAAGGCCTTCACCCGAGTTCGGCTTCTCCGATGCCTACCGTCCCCATATGCCGACGAGTGCTCTTCCGCTGATCGATATTCCACCATTGGCATCTCAGTTTGACTATAGCATTGTGGAGCAAACGGCACCTGGTAGCTTGTTTTACTCCCTGCTCGGGCCCAGCAGAGGTCCGTGTAACACCCGGGTTTGGGGGTTGGGAGAAATAAATAAATAAAATAATATCCCGGTTTTGTTTTGCAAAATTAAATTTAAAGTGTTGGACCAAATTTATGATATTTAAGCCCAATAGCCATTTTAATGGCATTTTTGTAAATAGTTGGACTTCCAAATTTAAAACCCCCATTTTTAATTAAAACACAAAAGTTGTCATCTTCCTCCCTCCCCATTTTTCCATTCTCACGACAAAGGGGGAGTTTTTCTCCAAGTGACTATTCCACGTCCTTTCTTCTTCATCCTTTGAGCTTTTTTAAAGGTAAATATGGTTTTGACTTGGCCTTGCTATCCTCTACATTTTGGTATTTTTAGATTTCACTAAAACTATGTATTTTACATTTGGGTTTTTCAAAGTTTTAAGCTAAAGGTTAAAGCTTTATGGGTTTTTTTACTAAAGCCTTTTATTTATTATGGTTAGATATGTTGTTTGCTACCCATAAAGTCCAACATAGATGATTTTTACATGATTTTATACATATTCCCGAATTTGGGTTTTGGTGGGTTTTTAGGAGGGTTTTTAGTTGAGTTTTGGGTGTGGTTTGTGTTGGAAATTGAGGGTTGATGTTAGGGTAATGGTTGAGGGTTGTTTTGGAAGCATTTGGAAGTGTTAAATGTGTTGAAATCACAAGTTTTGGGCTGGGTATAAGGGCAGCTCGGGTTTGGTGATTTTGAGGATTGTTCATGGCTTGAATTCATGTGTTTATTGTTTGATTAGTGTTCCGGGTTGTTACATTGTTGTGTGGACTGATTTGAGGCTATTTTGGTTGTGTTGAGGTAATTAGAAGCGAGATTATGTGTTGGTGAAGCCTTGGGAACAAATCTTGGAACTTGAAGGTGTTGCTTGCTTGGTAGTTGAGCTTGGAGGTGGAGGTGAGTGGTTAAATATTTTTAAAATAGTTTTGAGTATTTGGTTCAAGCATGTGAACCTAGGATGGGCTTGGTAAACCCACCTAGACTTGGGATTAGAGTGGTAGCCTAATCCCAAGCTTAAATTAGAGACTTTGGTTGCACTCTTTAATGGTTGTTTATACCTCTTGATTAGTTGTGATTGTGGTGTTATGTATACGTTGTTATACATGTTTGTTGAGGCATCGCTCGATGCATTGTTATATGCATGTTGATGATAAATATGATACGGATATACATATGTATGAAATATGATGTGATAATTGTTTTGATGATATACATGTAGTGTTGACATGTGAAATATATTATGAGGTGATTGTATGATCTGAGGATCATGGTGAGTGTTGCGTGTAAAAGAGTCTATCGCAATTGTAGTGCAAGTGTACACGACGCAAGTAGTAAAGTGATACGAAGTATCGGATATCATCTCCACAGGGATTGGGCTAATAGCTTCACCTTAGTTTTACTGCACGATGTAAAGGAAATAGTTGAGAAAGTTGTCACGAGAATAATAAAGTGAACGTAAATAAATTAGTAGAAATATCAAGATAGAGAGAATGGGCCGGTATTGAATTGCTCAGTAGTGCAGGTATTGTAGAGTATAGGAAATCCAGTTCTGTCGTTGCGCCTGTCGCGGCAGCAAACACACCAACTCAGTACATTCAAGTTTGGCAAGAATCCCAGATTTTCCTTGGCCTATCCCTAGGTCCAAGTCTGTCGATGATCACGTCTTGATGATTCCTCCCAGCGTGAATCGAAGGATGAACACCGATGTGTATGAATTCTTCTTTAGCCACTTAACCCCGCCCTATCCCTAGGCACGAGATAGTTCAACTATACACTAGAGAACTTGCTCTTATTTCTTTCGTATACTTAACTCTCCTGATGCTAAGTAAATGGATAACCTCACAATGCTCTCCCGATGCTCTTGCAAGATATTAATAACCAAAATAAGAGAACTTGAAGTTTATTTTATTAAACTTGAAAAAATTCTAAAACAAAACAACCCTTGCAACTACTTTACAAATCAACCCGTGGCCCTAGGGGGAATTTAGAACATGTCGACGGCGGGTAAACGGCTGGTGGTTTTTGGTTGTCGGTTATGGGGTAATTGGCTATGGGATATGAGATCCCTCCCTTAGGTTAAAATACATGCCCTTATATAAGCTTTGGGCTCAAGTTATCTAAGTTAACAAGGATTACAACTTTAATTAAAAGTATGATTCTAATAAAGACTTAATCTTCAAGGATCCTACTTTCTAGCCGTTCTCCTTGTTTCTTGGGATTTTCTCTCCTTGAGCTTTGGACTTGACACATCTTGTTATCCGGGGCTTGGAAAAATATAAGGTTTTCACATGACAGACGAGCAGAATTTTCTCTATCTATCGAGGTCCACTTTGCTTTTTCTACACTAACTTGCTGTCGTCCTCTGCTGTCACGGCAGCACCATGGCAGCATCGTCCTCTTTGTCTGCTTGTTCAGTTCAGCTCTTCGGTTTCTCTGCCTTGCGCCCGCCTTCACCATCTACGACTGCGGCAACCTACCAAAAACAGCCATTTTTAGTAGATAATAGAACTTTTACACACTCAACACACCCCCAAATGCAATGAAATGATGCTTTGTTGTAAACTAACCTAAATGCAATGAAATGATGCTTGAATGCAGCAGAAATATGGGTTAAAAAGGGTGTAAATAATAGAACTTTTACCCACTCAACACACCCCCAAACTCAAGTTTTTGCTTGCCCTCAAGCAACTAAGACCTAAAAGAAAATTGAAATATTTTGTTTTGGCTTTCAAACAGTGAACTTTCCCTTACCCGTCGTTCGTTCCCTGCGGCGGCAGCATCCTGTCGGATAATTTAGGATCTGTCCGGAATCTCACTATAGTTCTCGTGCAGTGTGTGCATGCTTGTGAACAGTTATATGCTAAGACTCTCTTAGTTTCACTAGAATATTCAACTCTTAACTCGAATTTTTATGCCAAAGTTTATTTTTGAAGACACATTTTCATGCTTCTTTTGTTTTGACTTTATTCTTCGATTTTTCAAGCTAAGTTTTACTAGAGCCAGTTTTAGGCACCTCTAGTTAGCTTCCTAGAGCCGGTTTCAGGCACCTCTAGGTTTTTGAGTCTCTTTTGCTAAACTTCTTTCCTAGAGCCAGTGTTAGGCACCTCTAGGGGCTATTCAAGCACTAAGCTTCCTATTCTAGTTTGGCTAAAAGAAGTCTAAGCAGTATAACAGTCACAATGGTGTTTTAAGTTTTCAGAACTATAGAAAGGCTCTAAACTTCTCCTTAAACTATCCTAAAGATGCTGCCACGATAGAGCTGTCATGACAGGTAAGTTCAAATCACAGTTTTAAGCCAAAATTTTCAGTCTTTTCTGATTTTTTTAAGAGAACTTAAATAAATAAAAGACACAACAATTAATTAAAGAGATGTACTTAGACTCCATTAAAATGGAGGGTTGCCACCCCCAAACTCGAGGGTTGCATTGCCCTCAATGCAAATGACACAAATAAAAATGAAGGCAGTACATCACAAAATATAGATAAGGAAGCAGCAATAAGAAGAAAATTAAAAGACTTAAATTTTAAACAATGTCTTCACTACTGCTGCTGAGGCGGATTTGGCGGTGGATTCTGGGCTGTGGGGCAAGCTGGGCTGGTTGCTCTACGACCTGGATGTCAGAGCTGCTGCCGCTGTCCCATTTGCTGCTGGTGGTGGTGGTGGTGCTGGCCTTTGGCATAAGCTTTCTGTTAGCCATCTTTTTCTGCCTCTTGACAGGCGTGAATTCCTTCTCCAAATTCCTCCGAATAGGAGGTTCTGCCTCGCTTTCAGCCAAGACGGAGGAAGATGAGAAACCAGCTACAAAGGCATCGATGTCATCCGAGGGCTGTCGCTTTGTTCCTCGGGCAGATGTGTCGGCCGGTAGACTGTCGGCTGCCGTCGGGTTAAGTGATGGAGTGGAGGCGGCAGATCGTGGTTGTGGTGTGGTGGCAGGGGTAGGTGTGTGGGCAGGGGTGGGGACGGTGAAATAATGGGCAGGGAAGGTAGGGAAGACAACATTAGGAAATTTTAAAGTATGGTGAATGAAATTTACCGTGGATGCGGTGAAATCCTTGATGAATGTCATTAGACCCAACTGTCTGTCCTCCATCCTCTGAATGGCAGCAAGAATTTGAGTGGAGGGGTCTGTCGGAGGAGTTGTTGTGGCAGGTTCAGGGGCGGGTTCCTCTGATGATTCTACTGGGGTTGCAGCAGGGTTGAAGGAGGAGAGGGGGGTTGCGACTGTCAGCTCCATAAGGCTGATGATATTCTTGTCTGTCCAGCCCCGTCCATTTACTAGTCGATCGGTGGTGGCTTCCGGTACAGCAGAGCAGCGGCAGAGAGAGGTAATAAGGAATGGCAGGCAGAGAAGGGCGATCGATCTTTGGGTGCAGTCCAGGATACTTTCCCTTATGTAGCGTCCCACATTTATGGGCCGTTTGTTCATGATTGAGTGGATTAGGGCTAACCGCTGCTGGTCCACTGTCGTGTGATGGGAGGACGGCAGAATCCTCTTCTTAATGAAGGCGTTCCACAATTTCGCTTCTGGCAGCAGCTGCCTTCTTCTGACGGTATGGGGATTTTTCTTGCTCGTGTTCCATTCAGTTCCTTCTTCTATCACTTCTACCATGACAGCATCGAAGGCAGCGTTGTCTAGGGTGTCCAGGAACTGTTGGTGAGCATCGTCGTTGGGGCCGAAGTAGAGGCCATAAAAATTGTTGATGCGCTCAGCTGTGAACTCCACTTCTGTCCCTCGGACAGTCACTGTTGTTGCCGTACTGCTGCCGATGGCAGCATAGAATTCCCTCACCAGCGTTTCATTCATTTCTGCTGGTTGCTCTGCAAATTGCTCCCACAATAGAGCTTTTATCGCCCTTGCGATGAACGGCTTGAGGCCCATATTGACTGCTCTTGGGGTGTAAATAAAACCTCTTTCTTCCCAGAGATCCTTAGTTGCGAAGGACTGCGGGGTGGGTGCTGCCGGTGAAGAGGTTGAAGCAGCACTGCGGCGAGTTCGTCTGAAAGACATGTTAGTTGCAAGGGTTTTGTGAAAGTAAAGAAAACAAAGAAAAACTAAAGGGGAGAGCAAGTAAGAAAAAATAGGAGTGAGTGAAATGAAAATGAAACGGGGTTTTATAGAGGAAGAGTCGCTGCCCGTTGAAGCTGTAACGACATGCGTGAATAACAGGGTGACTGTTGAGGTTTAGCGTGTCTGACGCGTCTAACACGCATTTATGCGTCTGTTATGCGTCTGTCACATGTTTCTGCGTCTGCCGTGATAGTCTAGTGACAACCTATCTTTTCCGTGTCTACTGCGGCAGCTGGAACGACAGACTTCAATATTGGGCTTTGTTGGGCTGATGGATGAATAGTGGGCTTGGGTCACTTCTCCTATTCTTCTTGACTCCTTTATTTCCTAAAAACAGAAAACATAAAAACATTATTCGAGTAAAATAAAACTTATTTCCTAATAAATAATAGATAATAAAAATAAATAAAAATAAAACTTAGGTTAAATTAGGGATGCCTTGTGGGGCATCTCCTAAAGTAACCACTTCCTGTATTCCTGGGGCTTCAATCCCCTGATAATGCTTGAGGCGCTGTCCGTTGACTTTGAATTGGTGCCCGTCTTTTAATGATCGGATTGTGATGGCACCATGGGGAAAAACTTGTACAACTTGGAACGGGCCAGACCATCTAGATTTTAGCTTCCCTGGGAAGAGTTTTAGTCTAGAATTGAACAACAATACAAGCTGCCCTGGGCAGAACTGTCGTGGCAGCAATTTCCTGTCATGCCACTTCTTAGTCTTCTCCTTGTAGATTCTTGCATTGTCGTAGGCCATTGTTCTTATTTCTTCAATCTCGTTCAGATCTAACAGCCTTTTCTGACCTGCCTTGTCCAAGTCCATATTTACTGCCTTGATTGCCCAATATGCTCTATGCTCTATCTCGACAGGCAGATGACAGGTTTTTCCACAAATGAATCGGTATGAAGACATGCCCAATGGAGTCTTGAAAGTTGTCCTGTATGCCCATAATGCATCATTGAGGAGTAAAGACCAATCTTTCCTAGTTGGTTTAACCATCTTTTCAAGAATGTTCTTAACTTCCCTATTGGATATCTCAGCTTGTCCATTGGTCTGTGGGTGGTATGTTGTCGCGATCCGATGCTTGACACCATATTTCTTCAAGGCGGCAACAATGACCCTATTGTCAAAATGTCTCCCTTCATCACTGATAATCGCCTTAGGGATGTCAAACCTAGAAAAAATGTTTTTGTGTAAAAATCTTTGGACTGTCTTGGCATCATTCTTTTGAGTGGCGATAGCTTCAACCCACTTGGAGACATAATCTACTGCTAGGAGGATGTATAGATTTCCACATGAAGATGGAAAAGGTCCCATAAAATCAATCCCCCAAACATCGAAGATTTCGACTTCTAGAATGTTCTGCAGTGGCATCTCGTTTCTCCTTGAGATGTTTCCTGTCCGCTGGCACCTGTCACAGTTCTTGTAGAAGTCTTGTGCATCTTTATACAATGTCGGCCAGTAGAACCCTGACTGCAGCACCTTGGCAGCAGTTTTGTTGCCTCTTAAGTGACCTCCATATTGTGAAGCATGGCAGTGATAGAGAATGTCTTCTTGCTCTTCTTGTGGTACGCATCTCCTTATAACCTGATCTGCACATATTTTGAAAAGAAGAGGTTCGTCCCAATAATAATGCTTAACATCATTTTGAAACCTCTTCCTGGCTTGATAATTAAGATCAGAAGGAAGTATTCCGCTAACTATAAAATTAACGAAATCAGCATACCAGGGGAGTTCAGAAGACTTACCTGCCGCCATGGCTGTCGCGGCAGCAAAAAGCTGCTCGTCTGGGAAGGTCTCCAGTATGTTTGTCTCATCTATTGGAAGACTATGTCCCTTCTCCAACCTCGACAAGTGATCTGCCACCTGGTTTTCTGTCCCTTTTTTGTCCTTGATTTCAAGGTCGAATTCTTGCAATAGCAGGATCCACCTTATCAATCTAGGCTTTGCATCCTTTTTCGCGAATAGATACTTCAGGGCGGAGTGGTCCGTGTGCACTATTACCTTCGTCCCAAGTATGTAAGAACGAAACTTGTCGATGGAGAACACCACAGCTAATAGCTCCTTTTCTGTGGTGATGTAGTTCACTTGGGCGCCATTCAATGTCTTGCTGGCGTAATATATGACATGAAACAGCTTATCTCTGCGCTGCCCAAGTCCTGCCCCGACAGCATAGTCACTAGCGTCACACATAATCTCAAATGGCTGTGTCCAGACTGGTGGCTGTACTATGGGGGCTGTTACTAGTTTTTCCTTCAGAACCTTGAATGCTTCAGTACATTCATCATTAAAGTCAAAGGGTCGGTTCTGCTCCAAAAGATGGCATAGGGGCTTGGTGATTTTTGAGAAATTTGCAATAAATCTTCGATAAAAACCAGTATGCCCTAAGAAACTTCTAATGCCCTTGACTGTGGTCGGAGGTGGCAGCTTTTCAATTACCTCAATTTTTGCTCTGTCGACTTCTATCCCACGGCAGCTAATCTTATGGCGAAGGATTATCCCTTCATCCACCATAAAGTGGCATTTTTCCCAATTCAAAACGAGATTTGCTTTTTCACATCTTTCAAGTACCTTTTGTAGATTGCCAAGGCAGCTCTCAAAATCGTCTCCAAAGACAGAAAAATCATCCATACAAATCTCAAGGAAGTCCTCTACCATGTCGGAGAATATGGCCATCATGCACCTTTGGAAGGTGGCGGGTGCATTACATAATCCAAATGGCATTCTCCTAAAAGCATATGTTCCATAGTGGCATGTGAAAGTCGTCTTTTCTTGATCTTCCGGTGCGATAGCAATTTGATTGTAACCTGAATAACCATCAAGAAAACAATAGTAAGGTTTACCCGCTAATCTATCAAGCTTTTGATCAATAAAGGGTAAAGGAAAGTGGTCCTTTCGAGTAGCTTTGTTAAGCTTTCGATAGTCCATACAAACCCTCCAACCGGTCACAGTCCTAGTTGGGATTAACTCATTGTTTTCATTAGTCACCACGGTCATTCCTCCTTTCTTTGGAACGCATTGCACCGGGCTCACCCATTTGTTGTCGGAGATGGCGTAAATAATACCAACATCTAAACATTTGATTATTTCTTTACGAACCACCTCTTTCATCGCATGGTTAAGCCACCTTTGGGCATCAATGGTCGGCTTATGATCTTCCTCTAGAAGGATTTTGTGCATGCATAATGCCAGACTAATGCCTTGAATATCAGCTATCATCCATCCAATCGCCTTTTTGTGCTGTCGTAGCATGCCTATTATCCGTCGTTCCTGCGGCAGCTTAGAAGAGATGATTACGGGCAGCGTATCATTTGAACCAAGAAAAGCATATTTTAGCTGCCCTGGCAGGGGCTTCAATTCTAAGGCAGGTGGCTCAACAGTAGATGGCTTTTGGATTAAATGGTTATCTGAAGTATAATTCAAAGGTTCGAATAACTTACCTGGACGATTGCCTAACCAGTTTACCTCCTCCTGATCTTCAGTATCAGATGTATCGGATTCAGAGGAGTTGCTGTCGTCAGTGCTGTCGTGACAGGCCTGTAAGTGGCTGCCGCGATAGTGCCCAAATTTAATTTCGTGACAGCCCGACCTGATGCAGAGTTGATCAAGGGTAATGTCAATGATAGCCTTGCATTCATCATCTACATCAGCATGTTTCATCGCTTGGAGAACATTCAACTTAATATCTTGATCGTTCACGCGCATGGTGAGTTCTCCTTTCTCCACATCAATCAGTGATCTTCCCGTGGCTAAGAAGGGTCGCCCAAGGATGATTGGTGCGTTTTCGTCTGCCTCACAATCTAAAATAAGAAAGTCAGCAGGAAAAATAAACTTATCCACTCTTACCAAAATATCTTCAATTTTTCCTTCCGGATGAACATAAGAGCGGTCTGCCAGCTGCAGAGTTACTGTCGTGGGCCGCGCCTTGCCAATACCTAATTTATGAAAAACAGATTTAGGCATTAAATTAACACTAGCACCAAGATCACAAAGTGCCTTACCCACATATTTATTTCCGATTACACAAGGTATGATGAAGCTCCCCGGATCCTTCTTTTTCTGGGGTGGCTGCCGATGAAGAATACTCATGCAACCCTCTGTCATCTTCACCGTTTCAAATTCCCCAAGTTTAGATTTCTTTGACATGACGTCCTTGAGAAATTTAGCATAACCGGGCATCTCCCTAACGACATCTAACAACGGAATATTAATGTGAACCTGCTTAAAAATATCATAAATCTTTTTAAGTTGAGATTCATGCTTAGCTTGCTGTATCCATTGATGAAAAGAAGGTGGGGGACGATAATCAGCAATACGTCCTTCCCACTGCATACGAATCTGAGGACGAATATCATCGTTTTTCTCATCTGTCGCTTCTGCTGTCGTGACAGGCTCATCGGCAGCAGTCTATTTGTTACCTGTCGGGGTAGCTTCCTCGGCAAGTTTATCCAAGGTTGGTTCCTTTACTGTTTCAGCTTCCTTTTCCGGCCCTGGTAATTTCTTCCCACTCCTAGTAGTAATAGCTTTACACTGCTCATGTGTGGGCTGCCTAGCATTTTCAGTATTACTAGGGAATCCTCCAGTCTGCCTCGGCTTAATATGTTGGGAAACCTGACCCATTTGTGTCTCCAAAGATTTCAGAGTAGCTTCATGATTCATCATCCGCATCTCTGTTTTATCCATGAAATTCTCTGTCTTCTTGACAAACTGATTCATATTCTCAATATAAGTACATGTCTGAGATATAAAAGTGGCCAGAGTCTGTTCCAATATACTGCTCGTGGCAGCTGGTTGCTGCTGCGGCGACAATTGCTATCGCGTCAGCAATCTAGGTCCTCCTTGATTCTGATTGTGTGCTTGAGGATTCAGGGCGTTATTAGGATTACTCCAAGAAAATTTGGGATCCTTCCTCCAATTGGGATTATAATTGTTGGAATTGTAATTCGGTTTGTAGTTTCCAACATATTTTCCCTCTTCTAACTGTATTGGGCACTCATCCCGACCATGATTTCCCTCACAGATGTCACATACCTCCTCAACAGCAAATCCATGTTGTCCATCATCATTCAATAACTGTTTCATTGCTTTAGTAAGGAATGCTACTTGTGATTTCATTGTGCTGTCGGCTTCATAATCCTTGACAGCAAGTACCTGTTTACCCCCTCTTCTTGTTGTCGGAAACTGCTCCTCATTCTTGGCCATATTTTTCAAAACTTGCAATGCCTCGTCCGGATCTTTATCCAATAATAGTCTGTTTGCTGTTGAATCAATTCGAATACGAGTTTGTAAGTTGGCAGCATTATAAAACTTTGTTACCTGATTCCAGACGGGGAATCCATGCATTGGGCAGTTCCGTAGAAGAGTATTAAATCTGTCCCAGGCCTCGTGCATCGGCTCGTCATCTTCCTGTTGAAAAGTAGCAATTTCATTGCGTAATCGCTCAGATAAATGTGAAGGATTAAAACGAGATAAAATTTCATGAGATAAATCTGCCCAAGTTCTAATTGAACCCGGCGTAAGTTTATTCCACCAAGTCTTAGCTCTGTCCCTCAATGAATGGGGAAATAACCGAAGCCTCAGTATCTCCGGATTAATTCCTGGCAGTCTAAACGAACCACAGATCTCCTGGAACGTTTTGAGATGCTCCCTAGCATCCTCTGTCACAGCACCACTAAACTGCCCGACATTGTTGATCATACTAAACATGACAAGTTTAAGCTCGAAGTTATCAACATCGATATCCGGCAGCATGGTCTCCAACTCTACATGATCGTTCAACATGTAGTCACGATAGGACCGTCGTCCGCCGGCGGCAGGGTTATCGACAGGCGGTATAACTTCGCCGGCAGGCGGGTCGTCTCCAACGTGGGCCATCTTCTCTAGCTATTCCTCAAGGTACTCGTTCCTGGCTAGAAGGTGACGAAGTTGTTTCTTGAGATTGAAGGAACGTTCGATTTCCGGATCTAATTGATATTCAGGATCTTTACCTCGATTCGATCTGCGCATAAACAAGAAAACCTTGTGAAAAGCAAGAGTTGAATGCACCAACGGAAAAACAGAAAAAAAAATAAAAACAAAAACAAAAACGAAAAGTGCAATAAAAGAAAGGTAGAGTTATGTTGCCAATCCCCGGCAACGGCGCCAAAAACTTGTTGCGTGTAAAAGAGTCTATCGCAATTGTAGTGCAAGTGTACACGACGCAAGTAGTAAAGTGATACGAAGTATCGGATATCGTCTCCACAGGGATTGGGCTAATAGCTTCTCCTTAGTTTTATTGCACGAAGTAAAGGAAATAGTTGAGAAAGTTGTCACGAGAATAATAAAGTGAACGTAAATAAAAGAGTAGAAATATCAAGATAGAGAGAATGGGCCGGTATTGAATTGCTCAGTAGTGCAGGTATTGTAGAGTTTAGGAAATCCAGTTCTGTCGATGCGCCTGTCGCGGCAGCACCTGTCGCGGCAGCAGTCTGTTGATCGTCGCGGCAGCAAACACACCAACTCAGTACATTCAAGTTTGGCAAGAATCCCAGATTTGCCTTGGCCTATCCCTAGGTCCAAGTCTGTCGATGATCACGTCTTGATAATACCTCCCGGCGTGAATCGAAAGATGAACACCGATGTGTATGAATTCTTCTTTAGCCACTTAACCTCGCCCTATCCCTAGGCACGAGATAGTTCAACTATAAACTAGAGAACTTGCTCTTATTTCTTTCGTATACTTAACTCTCCCGATGCTAAGTAAATGGATAACCTCACAATGCTCTCCCGATGCTCTTGCAATATATTAATAACCAAAATAAGAGAACTTGAAGTTTATTTTATTGAACTTGAAAAAAATCCTAAAACAAAACAACCCTTGCAACTACTTTACAAATCAACCCGTGGCCCTAGGGGGAATTTAGAACATGTCGACGGCGGGTAAACGGCTGGTGGTTTTTGGTTGTCGGTTATGGGGTAATCGGCTATGGGATATGAGATCCCTCCCTTAGGTTAAAATACATGCCCTTATATAAGCTTTGGGCTCAAGTTATCTAAGTTAACAAGGATTACAACTTTAATTAAAAGTATGATTCTAATAAAGACTTAATCTTCAAGGATCCTACTTTCTAGCCGTCCTCCTTGTTTCTTGGGATTTTCTCTCCTTGAGCTTTGGGCTTGACATATCTTGTGATCCGGGGCTTGGAAAAATATAAGGTTTTCACACGACAGACGAGCAGAATTTTCTCTATCTATCGAGGTCCACTTTGCTTTTTCTCCACTAACTTGCTGTCGTCCTCTGCTGTCACGGCAGCACCATGGCAGCATCGTCCTCTTTGTCTGCTTGTTCAGTTCAGCTCTTCGGTTTCTCTGCCTTGCGCCCGCCTTCACCATCTACGACGGCGACAACCTGCCAAAAACAGCCATTTTTAGTAGAATCTGTGCCTTTTATATATTTGTGATGTTTTGCTGTAAACTAACCTAAATGCAATGAAATGATGCTTGAATGCAGCAGAAATATGGGTTAAAAAGGGTGTAAATAATAGAACTTTTACACACTCAACAGTGAGTACATGCTAGGCATGGAAATGTGGTTTGTGTATGACGGTAAGTCATGGTGAGTACGTGCTAAGCACGGAAGTATTATGAAATGATATTGTGAAAGATTAATGAAATGTGTAGTATTGACACTAGTATGCTTGGGTACAAATGATCGATCATTAGGATGTTTAGTGTGCACACGTGAGTCAAAATGCGCGTGTGGTCTTGATGATGGTAGTCATCAAGATGGAGTACGGGTTTGCCCGGAAATATTCTTATATATATTAGTCGGTGATGAGTGGAATCCCATCGACGGGCGTGAGGATGAGTGGAATCCCCTCCGCGTGAATGGTGATGAGTGTAATCCCACCGTCAGGTAATGGTTGTGTTGTTGGATGTGAGTTCCAACGGTTATCCGCGTATTCGAGTCATAGCTAGGTGCCAATACGGATTTTGTATTATGTTGCTCATATGTGGTTATATGTATTTCTATATGTTGTGGATATGGACTTGTTGAGCATGACATGGTTTGGATAATATGTTCATGCGTCATCTTTTATTTTGGCTCTTGAGGATTGGAGGTAAGACCATACATTCTATCTTGATTCTTGCTCGTGCTTGGACCCTGCATTGTCGAAGGTTTGTTTTATGAGCTTACCCTCACTAAGCTTTTATGCTTACGCTCCTTTTTGTTCGACAATGCAGATCAGTAGCTTGTGGGTGGCAAGGGCAAGGAAAGGTCTCCAAGGGTTGCTTTTGGTTAGCTCAAGTATGATCTTTAAATTGTAGATTGTAATAGTCAAGCAATGGGATAGGTGTCGTTGATTTGAATGCTTCGTTTAATGTTGTTGTGGGTGTGGCTTGTTGATGCCATGTTTGATTTGCAAGTCATGCTTTATTGCTTACCTTGAATGCTTATGTGTATGTTGGTCTTGTGCCTTTTTGTGGATGCTCTTATGTATGTTTGTCTAAGCATGTTAATCTTGATTGCTATGTTTGGTTCGTATGTGGATTGTTGATCCTTTGTATGTTTGGTTTTTATATGATCGATGTGTGTTAAGCATGTTCGTATAGGATGTCTTGCATCTAGGGTTAATGCTTGTGTGTTGTGAGAGGCTTTAGTGGGGTTTTGGGGTATCCTTGTGCCTTAAAACCTGCTAAAACCAATCTGCAGACAGAGGGCGTTTCGAAACGGTCGACCCCGTTCCGATACGACCCCTTTGTTTTTGGCCAGGCGTTTCGATACGCCTAAGGAACGTTTCGATACGATTTTGCCACTGAAAATCCGAGAATTTGACGATAAATTGATGTACCAAAACGGGCCTTAGCGTTTCGGAACGACCTTCATCTCGTTGACCACGAGAAGTTGACTAAGGTGATCGTTTCGATACGGGTCACCCCTGTTCCGAAACGGACTCATCATGTTGACTTTGGCCAGTTGACCAAGTCATGGCGTTTCGAAACACCCTAAGGGCGTTCCGATACGGTCTGCTTAAAAAGGGAAAATGGGATGTTTTAAAGTGTGGTTTTGGATGGTTGTTTTTATATTGTCGTGTTTCCGATGTCGTGTTTCACATAGGACTTAACAATGCATTTAGACAAGATACAAATAAAAGAAATTTTCTAGGGTTGCTAACCGAGGTGGGACCTTGACGGGTTTCGCTTCGGTTTTCCTTGTGTGGCCCACTCGGACCGGTCAAGCGTCCGGACCGGGACGAGGGGGTTACAGTCCGCGTATCGCAGATGATGATGATGATGAGGACCGGGGCCTAGCACATGTTGTTCGGAGGAATCCAGATCGGGATCGTCGTCCACCCGACTGCGGAACGGGTGGACATAGACATCATTAGTCTTTTTTTAATGGATATGTACTTATGTTTCTAATATTTTTATTCCAGACATTTGTTTTTTTAATATCGTATTTTAATTTTGTTTATCTATTATAATTAAACTTTTAAATGTTTATTTAATTTCAATTTTTAATTACTTTTATGCGATTACTAAACTGAAATTCTCGATTGTTCTTCAAAGGTAATTTCATTCAAAAAATGATGATAGCATAGGGTTTTGGAAGCCATTTTAAACCATTTTAGAATGGACGAAAATTAACCGTGTTGGTGTCATACGATAGAGAATTTCCAGTACTACGACCCCAAACTCGATGTTCGCTAAAAATATAATATTTACAAGCCCGGAATTGGGCTCGAACAGGCCTACCCACCCTTGTTTTTGCTAGTTTTTCAACCCAGGTTTGCACAGAACTCGCGTCCCGCAGAACACGAGGTCTGCTCGATATATTCAGCCACCCTTTCAAATTCCAGGGGACCTCGCGTTCTGCACAACGCGAGGTTCTGAAAAACCGTTAACCCAAACAACGAGGCCACGTAGACAAACCTCGCGTCATGCAGAACGCGATATCACGCCTCGCTTCCCACAGAACGCGAAGTGTAACGACGTGGCAAGTTTAGGGGTCATTTTCCCAAATAAAGATTGGAGGGAGCCAAAACTCTATATATTTATTAAAAATGGGATTTTGCCTCAAATCTACCATGTGCGTGTACATGTCGTAAAAAATATATAAGTATCGTTTTCATATGGATTGCGATGTTATCTTATTTACTAAATTGGATGTAAACAATGAATAATTGTGATTTGAAATAACCAAATGTAAACTAAAATTAACTGTGAAGTGCACTGGCAATGAACAAGGTACGAATTGCAACAACAATTGACCGAAATCATAATTGCAACAACAAAGTACAAATCAGAGGAATAAGATGCCACAAATCGATAATTACTCAAGATAGTTGAAGTCATTCAGTGGTGATCTGCCGTTTGTTCAGAGTGGGTATGTGCTCATCTTAGAATCTAATTTTTTTATTAGTTATTTATTTTATTAATTATATTTACTCTGAAATTTTATTTGTGCTCGCCTTGAAATTTTATTTGTCACCCACATATAAATTATATTCCTCCTGTCCTATTAAATTTGTCCAGTTTTGACATTTTTGGGTCAAATATTTTTTACTAACTCTTTATTACTTTAAAGTTATTTTTGATAAAAACGTTAAAAAAATATGTTTTGAAAACCCTCATTCAAGTAGTTTAAGAATATTTATTTTATAAATTTTAATTAATTAAAATATGTAAAATAAATATGGCTAGAGTTTAAAATATTTGACTTTTAGAAAGTTAACACGGGATAAATTTAGTGAGACAGATGGAGTAATAAAAACTGACTAAAGATGTTAATAAATAGTAACTTATTCTTTCTTAAAACTCTACAAACAATTCATTTGAGCCCAGTTCATCTACAACCTACATAGAAGCCCAAGCAATAATAACCAATTACGAGAGAAGATGAAAGCTCACTTTTTGTGTGTGAATTTTGTGACTTTTATATCTACTTTTGGCGCTTTTTCTTCCTCAAATAAAAAATTCTCAGTTTTTAAAGTTCAAGACTCTCAAATATCTCATAAGTGAATATATGTAATTTTTTATTTTTAAATTATTTATTTATTCAATATATAGAACTATATTTCAATTATTATTTAAATTTTGTTCTATAAGATTTCAAGAGTTAAAAGACCTTCTATTCTTTCTCTTACAATTGTAGCAATACAAATAGAGATATAATAAATAAATATTTATTTAATTTTTGTTTGCTTTTTCCTTTTTTAACTTTGGGTTTTGAATTAGAGACTAAATTAATTGAGAGTAGAAGTAGAAAGATGACTTCATGAAGTAATGATTCTTTATACTAATTTCGTTGAATCAATTTAACAAAGACAAATATATTTATTTTTTTATTGATTGAATATAAATTATTAATAGGCACAAATTGAGTTGTTTCAAATTTATTGCATCCTTTTAGGTATTCTATATCACATTGCTTTGTAAATTATAATTTGGAGACATCTGATTCACTAATGTGATTTTATGGCTAGGGCGAATGCATTGCTTTCCTCCCCTCTGTTATGTAGAATTGTACTCAATCACTACGGCATAGGGGGAAACTAATGTTTGCATAAAATTTTACACATCATGAAGATGTTATATAGGTTTGTCTCTGTAAGTTGTAACAAAAGACATTAATTTTTTCTTTTCAAACAAACTTTAAATTATATACATATCAACCACAATGGCAGATCCACCATATAGTCAGGGCGGACAAGTTATTTACATCGTTGTTTTCTGATTCACTAATGTTTACATTGATAACTTATTCACACCGTTATAAATAAGCAGTGTTAACTTATTTACACCTAGTTGTTTATGTTCGCAAATATATAAATGAACATGTTCGTGAACATCAAACAAACATATTCGCAAATGCTAAAATAACCGAGCCCAAATACATTAAATAATAAATGAACCGAATTCAAACATGATTATTAATATATGAGTACTCACCCTAAAAAATATTTATGAATCCACCACTAAACTTAATGCTACTGATGTTGCATCAACAATTCCCAAATCATGATCTAAACAGGCTTTGCATCTTTTGATCAACAAGAATCTCTAACTAACGTAAGCCTATATGTCTATGGTTCTTAAGATAAATTAATATTAACAAACAATCCTTTTATCAAAAGCTAGGTCTATGTATAGAGTAGCTTAATCAGGTTACGAAATGTTAATATAGATTAATCTAACTCTTTTTGAAACAACCTAGATTTTGAGTTAGTCATTCAGATCTTGGATCCAAGTGTGAGTATTTCAATATTAAGGATTAAATTGAAAGAATGAGAACTTGGAAACTCAATTTTGAGGGAATTGAGGATCAATTTGTAAAAAGTTTAAGTGGGAACACCTTAGGTGTAATTTACCCATTTTTGTTCTAAAGCCAAATATTTGAAGGGATAAGGGTGAGAGAGAGGAGGGAAATGTCATATTTTTCCTCTCTTTCTTTTTCCTTTCCCTCCTTTATCTTTTATTTTCTCTCTTTCTCCCCAAAATTTTCATGTTGGATCTACCGCCATTGGAGCAGCCATGTTCGAAACTACCACCATCATTGAGTTCTCTTGATGAGATGAGTCGGCCAGTGGTCTTGGCATCGCCATCGGAGCCGTATAGAAGAGGGTGCAACATGAAAGGTTTCAAGTGGTCAGAATGGGGTAGTTCCACCGCTCTCCGTTGCAAATCGAGGTCACCATCGAAATTCTTGTACCAAGAAATGTCGTTCTAGAGTTTTTTGCCATCGTTCGACTGTCAGAGGTTGTCGCACACGCCGCCGCCTGCGTGAGAGCATGCCTCACTAGCAAATTTAGCGCTTATTAACTGCTAGGTCGCTAGCTGAGCTAACCCGCTAAGCTTTTGGATTGAGCTATGAAGACGACATTCCAAGTCGCGAGCCCAAGCCACAATTTTGAGTCATTGAGTTGTCTTATTGAGTCGCACTAACCGCGTTGACCGACCATTACCTTTTTGAGACCCTAACCGGCAGGTTTCGACGTCCCGAGTTCGTTTTTGTAGCTTGTTTCATCAAATTAAAAGCATTAACATGTTTTCTACATTTAATTCTACAGATTAGTCTACTTGTCTGATTCATTGATATATTTCATATTGGCATTTATCCGAAGATTATTTGGACTCAAATATTATATCGAGATGGATGATTGGAGATGTAACGACTCAGATTTTGGGTTAATAATTTAGGTCTTGGATCTGGATTTGAATCTTTCAAGAGTTAAGATTTAAATTGGGAGGATAAAATTTGAAAGCTCATTAAATAGATTATTGGACTAATTTGAATAAGAATTTAAAGTTGAGTCTAAAGTGAAAATAAAGATAATGTCATGTGTTTATTATTTTTTTATTGGAGATAGTGGTGTTTGAATTTAAATAAGTGTGAATAGTAGAAAAAGCCGAAGATGATATGACGGAGAGAGAGAAAAGATAAAATTGGAAGATGACATGATGGAGAGAGAAACTATAAAAGTGAGAGTGAAAGTAAAATGGAGAGCTCTAAACCCCCGGTCTACAGTTGTTCAACCCGCCATTAGCGACACCGCTGACACCGTTGGAAAGAGCTCATCGAGACTAGTCGACCGGTGGTCTCCAAGTTACCGTTGTTGTTGCCGTTTCCAGGGGTGAGAGGATGAAAGTTTCAGATTGCTTGAAAAGAGTTAGTTTCGGCGGCCAAATCGCGAAACGAAGGTCATCGGCGCCAGGAGCGGGATTGGAGCTTGTCGCCGCCGTTCGACCACCAGAGGGCACACGTCTTCGCGCGCTGCCATTGAGAGTGGGCGTGTGCAGCAGCTGGCGGGTGCACACTGCTATAGTGCATCGCACCACACTGGATCCCGCTCCTAGGGTGTACCGAAGCTCCCATGCACCTGCGTCGCACCAGATCACTAGGGTTGTTGACCAGCTGAAAATTGTCGTTGACCAACCGTTTACTTTTTCGGAGGATCCTACATGGGGGTTTTCGATATTTTGAGTCTGTTGGCGTAGTCCGTTTCACCAAATTCGAACACTATAAGCTGTTTTAACACTTTTGACCTTGTGAATTAGTTAGTGAATGTGGGAAATTAATATATATTGTATTCATATTTATTTGAGGAATATTTGGGATCGAATATCGAAACAAGTGGAGTAATCGGGAAGCTCAAAGGAGGATTTATTGCTAGTGCTTGAGGTTAGTACACCTCGAACTCTAAAATTCTTAATGAGCATCATAAGTGTAATTGCCTTGCATGTTAGTGCCTCCAAAATAGGTAGATGAGAAATAGGCATGTCTAGAGACCGATATTATTAGAATGATATTTACGAGATGCATGGTGATATTATAAATATGTCGAGACTCGTAGGGGCTTTAGATATTTGAAGGGTCGTTTGAAATACTCATATAATTATTTGATGATTGGTTGATTGATTGATAAGATTGTGATTCCTTGTATGTTAGTTCGAATGGATTGACGTGATTTGATGGAAATTATGCTTAAGGGATAATACCGATAAATATTTGATTAAATATTCATAAAGGTGGTAATTAATATTAAATAATTAAATGCGCTAGTAAACAAATCCTAATTACTTTTATAAGATTTAGGGATCGATTAAAGTCTAGTAAATACCGTAATATGCTAATATGGTAGAAATTGTGAGGGGTATCGATATGAGATTTGGTTGTAACTGTACGTTATTCGATGTCGTATCGGTACGGGTCGACCCGTACTGATACTTGAGGAAATTTAATATTTTTAATAAGCAATGTTTGTATCGGTACATGTGTGAGTATCAATACCTGAGCGTATTGTATCGATTCTTGTGTTCGAGTACCGGTACCAAATAAGCTAAACATTCAATAACGCTTATTAAAAATGGAATAAGGTGGATTAATGGGATAACATGGATTAGCGAAGATAAATAAATAAGAATAATTATGTACTCCTCCGTAATATATTAATAACTCAGTAATGTAAAATAAATATTGGGTTGATGATTAGCAACAATAGGGGGATCTTGGGGATCGTGTTGCTTGTATGTTAGCTAGGCATTATTTGGTAGAATCTTTGATTGTTGGGATTCGGATACCCAATGAGAGTGTTGCAATACCATGATCAGAGATGTCGAATGTACGTTCTCGATGTTGTGTGGTACCAAGTCTCATTCGAAGATACTCGAGGGCGGATTTCGAGTATAGAGTGTACGTTCCTGAAACTGTGTAGCCTTGAGTCTCAGTCAAGTATTGCGGAGTATATAGTGTATGTTCCCTATGTTGTGTGGCCTCGGGTCTCGCTCAAAGTGTAAGTTCTCGATACTTTGTGGTCCCGGGTCTTATTCCAAGTTTATGGTTCTAGCTTGTGTGCTTTTTCCTAGATGATCTGATGAGATCTCGGGTATGGTTGGGCCTTGTGTGTCATGTATGATGACTTGCATGATTTAAGCATGCGTTTATGTGACTAGTGGTAGTGCCACAAGTTTATTTATCTCTCCTTATTGCTCGTACTACCTTACATGCTTACGTTTATAATTAGCATAAAGTATAGTAGAGTATATGTGTACCACTGAGCTTTGTAAGCTCAACGCTCGGAATCATTGTTTCTGTGCGTAGGTCAGTAGATTGATCGAGAATTCGAGGGGAACTATCAGTTGGGATTCCAGCAAGTGGTGTTTTCCAGAGTACGATACTTACATTTAGTGGGCTAAGTATTCATAGGAACTTACGTGGCCAAGTCTGTAACTTTATTTTGAAATATTATTTTGATTCACAATGTATAAACTTGGAGCTCCTATTTTGTAACGCGATTTATACTTTTTATTTATTTACATGATTTATGAATGGTTTAATATTTTTATACGATGGCCAAATTTATGGTTTAAAATGGAATTTTGTTGGGTCAAATTTCGGGTGACCCGAATGTAGCACTTCATATCCAAATCGGGACCGGGGTGTTATAGGAGAAGCTCAAAAGAGGAATTACCCATAGTAGTTGAGGTTAATATTGTAAGTTTAGACGTAGTAGAGTTAATGTTGTAATTAAATTGTATTAGTAGAAGTATTATTAAAGTCATGTACCTAAGGCTAGAGTTAGAAGTCAATTGTTAGTAGGACTTCTAATGTAACTAAAAGTCCTAGTCTATAAGAGCATGTAAAGTATGTAGCAGATGTATGAGTTAACTTACTCAGTAAATCAAAATCAGAATATAATTCTATTTCTTTTCATGGTATCAGTCTAATTCAATCCTATTGAATTTCTTCCTCCTTTCATAGACAATCAATCTAGTTCGAGTGAGTTGTAGTCACCATCATCATTTGCAGTTTCCATGGCAGACTTTTCAGACTCATCAAGTTCAACTAATCTTTGTCACAGATTTGTTAGCACCAATTACATTCCATGGTCCCAATCTATCAAGATTTTTCTTACTAGGCGAGGAACCCTAGGTTACATCATTAGAAAGGCAAAAAAACTCTCTACCGATGACCAAAGCTTTGAAAAGTGGACTCAGGAAAATGGCAGAGTTATTTCTTGGCTGATAAACACTATTTTCCCTGAAGTTGATTCGTAGTTCCTACTGTATGAAATTGCAAGTGAGATTTGAGATGTTGTTAAAGATACATACTCTAGTACCAACAACAACTTTGAGTTGTTAGGCATTGAAAGTACAACCTCCACCTCGAGACAAGAAGAGATGAATGTTACTCAGTATTACATGACCCTTGCCAATATTTGGCAGCAAACCGATCTCTATAAAGCTCACGATTGGGAGACTCCTATAGATGATACGCTTTATAGAAAAATTACTGAACAGAAATGAATCTTCAAATTTCTCAATGGTCTCAATAGAGACTTGAACCCAATCAAGTCAAAGATTCTTGGCCTTAATCCTCTCACTTCCATCCGAGAAGTTTTTTTCTAAGATTCAAAGAGAAGAAAGCATGGGGTTGTATATGGTTCCTACAGCTCCTCTCCCTATCAGTTCTGCACTAGTAACTCAAACATCATCTTCTATAAAAACAAGAAAAAAAGAATTAATTGTGATTACTGCAAGAAGTCGGGACACTTCAAAGAAAGCTGTTGAAAACTCCATGGTGAATTAGCAGATTGAAAGACGCTTGTTAATAAGGTACAAAGGGAATCATCCTCTAATAATGCTACTAATTCCACACCTAATGGATTCACAAAGCAGCAAATGACCCAGCTACAACAGATGTTCATCCAATTCACTGGGAGCAGTGAAGGAAATTTGGCTTTAGTTGACATTGAATGTACACAAAACAAATATGTCTCCACTGCCCTTCTTACTACTTTGAATCCATCTGCATGGATTGTGGACTCTAGTGCTTCTGATCATATGACTGGTAACATCGATTTTTTTTTCAATTTAAACAATCCTCTTTTAAAACTTCATTAAGATAACTGATGGCTCATTTTCATACATTCGAGGCAGTGGTTATATGATTCTCACTGATGACTTAGTCCTTCAAGATGTGTTATTTGTGCCTAGTTTGGGCTGTAATTTGTTATATGTTAGCAATCTATCCAAAGATATATTGTGTTTTCCAATTCACTGATTTTGAATGCTTTTTTTTACAGGAACTGGACTTGAAGACGAGGATTGGCAATGCTATCTTGCAAAATGGTTTATATGTTCTTCACAATACCAGATCTCATACAGTTTCACCTTTTAAATTTTGTTTTACTTTTTTAGGACAGTCTGATATTAATTAATGGCATTTTAGGTTAGACCACCCCAATTTCTACTACCTTGAAAAGTTGTTTCCTTGATTATTTGTTAATAAAAAATCTTCTTCTTTTAAATTTCATATATGTCCTCTTGCAAAACAAACAAGACAATCTTACTTACCATCTACTTACAAACCCTCACATCCTTTTTATCTTATAAATAGTGATGATTGGGGTCCTTGTAAAGTGAAAAATATCATGTTTCCCTCGCTTTAAACCTTTGCCCTCTACACTTCCTTTGAAAAAATTTGGGTGTACTCTATTTGTTAAAAACCTATCCTTCTAGGTCTAAACTCGATCTTAAATCCCCCAAATGTGTGTTAGTAGGATATTCTTCACTAAAGAAGTGCTACAAATGTTATCATCCACCTTCTCGTAAATTTCTTGTTTTATCAGATCTTAACTTCTTTGAACAAGAACCATATTTTTCCATGGCTACAATTCAAGGGGAGAGTTTTGATGATTTCTAGCCTTCTCCAAAACAGGTTCCTTATTTCCCCTTACTACCTCCTACTTATCCCTCATTACTTGAGCTTTAGACTTCTTTTCCTCCCTCTAATGCTTTACCTATTTCTTCACCTACTACCTTATCTACACCACATCCTTCACCTACTGTCACGCCTATAGGAACCTAAAATTTAACCAAATCTTCTTTCCAGGCCCCTAAACAACTGCATGTTTACACCAAAAAAAGGAGAACCATTTTGCAATCTGGTACTTGCCAAGAATTGGATTTCAGTCCAGCTGCTTGTAAAGATGGTGAAGGTAATTATTCTACTAGTATTCCTTCCTATCTTCTTGAATTTGACTACTTATCTATTGCTAAAAGAAAATGGGTAAAACGGTATACTAAATATCCTATTCAAAGGTATGTTGCTTATGGGAATTTGAGACCATCTTTTAAAACGTTTACAACAAGTTTAAATGAAGAACAGATTCCTAAGTCTATTGAGGAAGCTTGCAGAATTCGAAGTGGAAGAAAGTTGTTGATGTAGAAATTGAGGCACTTGAAAAGAATGGTACATGGACCATTACAAATCTTCCCCAAGATAAGGAGACGTTTGCTATTGTTGCTAAATTAAATTCGATTAGAGTTTTGTTAAGTCTAGCTATAAACTGTTATTGGCAATTACACCAACTTGACATAAAAAATGCTTTTCTTAATGGTAAACTTGAGGAAGAAGTCTATATGTAGATTTCACCAGGACTAGAAGGTGTTGGACAGAATCAGAAAGTTTGCAAGGTTGACAAATCCCTCTATGGCCTGAAGCAGTCTCTAAGAGCATGGTTCGACATATTTACCAGGATTATTTTGGAGAATGGATACAAACAGTCATTGGCAAATCATACCTTGTTTTCTAAGGTAACCTCATTGAATAAAAAGGTTATCCTCGTTGTTTATATGGAAGATATAATCTTAACAGGAGATTATGAATAAGAATTGAGTCGGTTAAAGGTTCTGTTGAGCAGGGAAATCGAAATTAAAGACCTGGGAAAACTCAGATATTTTACTAGACATGGAGGTAGCAAGGTCCAACAAAGGATTAGTGATTAATCAGGGAAGTATGTTCTGGATTTGCTTACAGAAACAAGGTTGTTGGGTTGCAAACCAGTAGATACACCCATGGATGCATGTTTGAAGTTCAACAAATTTAAACTCTGTCCTAAGGTAGATAAAGGACTCTACCAGAGGCTAGTAGGAAAATTAATCTACCTATCACTAACAAGACCAGATATCTCCTTTCCAGTGAACATTGTCAGTCAACACATGACAGACCCAAGGCAGGAGTATATGGAAGAACCAAAGAGGATTCTGAGATACTTGAAAGGTACTCCTGGACATGATTTAATATTCAAGAAGAGTCTTGACAAAACTGTTAAGGTATTATCATATGCAAGCTGGGCTAGCGAACTGACAGATAGAAGGTCAACCGGTGGTTATTGCTCTTTCGTATGGGGTAATTTGGTGACATGAAGAAGAAAAAAAGCAGACATTAGTTTTTAAAAGCAGTGCAGAAGCAAAATACATGGCATTAGTCTTGGGAATGTGTGAAGGAATCTGGTTAGTAAAATTGCTAAAAGAACTGGGGATGACTCGAGATGAAAAATTCTAGATATTTTGTGATAATCGGTCAACCATTCAAATTCCCAAGAACCCTATTCAACATGATAGAACAAAACATGTTGAAATAGATAGGCACATTATCGCAGAGAAGTTGACCAGTGGAGTGGCTTCATTAGAGTATGTTCCGGCTGAATATAAGTGGCAGATGTACTCACAAAAGCACTACCATATGCCTTCTTCGACAATTTTTTATTCAAGTTGGGATTATACGATGTATATTCTCCAACTTGAGGGGAGTGTAAGTTTAGACGCACTAGAGTTAATGTTGTAGTTAAAATGTATTAGTAGAAGTATTATTAAAGTTATGTACTAAAGGCTAGAGTTAGAAGTCAGTTGTTAGTAAGACTCGTAATATAACTAAAAGTCCTAGTCTATAAGAGTCTGTAAAATATGTAGCACATGTATGAGTTAACTTACTCAGTAATTCGAAATCAGAATAGAATTTTGTTTCCCTTCAAGTACACTTCGAATTCTGAAATACTTCATGAACATCATAAGTGTGATGGCTTGTTAGTGGTTGCAAAAATGAGTAGCATTTGATCTTTATATTCTATGAAAAAAGGTACTATTTGATGCATGTTTGGTGCTTTTTGCAAAATTGCACAATGCGAGGGCAGAATGATGCTATGACGACGCTAGAGAACAAGGGAAAATGAGGCAGAACCAGCTGGTAGCAGACCCTGATTGAGCCAAGCCACAGCCGATAGCTTCTACTGAGGGAAGCTGACTTATGATGAAGCCTTGCGGAGCAGAACCATTCATAGACCCATGCTGAGGCAGTAGAATGTCATGTCGCGGCCACGTGCTACTCTACCTGCCGGAGGGAAAAAAAGGCAAAGTGGTACCAATTTGAAGAGCTTTAAATGCCAGATTTTTCTACACACTTTGTGTGGCAGTTGGAGCTTAAGAAGAGGATGGAATTATGGAATGAAGGATAAAGTTGGACTTTTGGCTAAAAGTGTACATTGTATTAAATTAAAGAGATTCACCTCCTTAATAAAGATAAGTCCAAGTCCAACTCAACTTCCTCTCCAAGAAGGATTTGTGCCTACACCTTCCTCTATATAAGAAGGCTTGTCGTCATCACCAGAGGGGAGACGAGTTCGAGACGAGATTGAAGAGAAGAGAGGAGAGAGCTTAGGACTTTTGTCTTTGGTTTACGCCGAGAGGTATAGTCAGAGTTTAGCCATCAAAAGTGTTCTGAGCTTAGAGATAAGGAGAAGCCATTCAAGGACACTTTGTCGAACCTTAACAGCATCTGCCCAAGAGTAAGAAATTGTTGCGACAGATATTTAACCTTTGCGGCCGCGGTAGGAAATTAGGCTACTGTCAAGGCAGTATTGTGTTGCAGCATTCAAGAATAGAAGATAAGTCAATAGGATTCCACACTACGACACATTCTAATCCGGCCCATTCTATCAACCATGATCTTCTCTTTACTTTTATTTTTAGCATACTTAAGTTTTAGTATTTTAGTTTATTCAACCAACCCAACTCATCCGTGTTTTTACTTTAATTATTTTGCAGTGCAAGGAAGTAGGACCAAAAGGCTAGCTCAATCCCTGTAGAGACGGTACTCGATATATTTATCACTATATTACTTGATGTGTACACTTGCACTATTGCGGGGCACTTTTATGTGAGCATAAAGTTTTTGGCACTGTTTCCAGCGATTGACAACTTTTGTTTTTATTTTCGTGCACTCTTTTGCTTTATTTAGTTTTTTTTATTTTAGTACTAATAAAACTTAGTTTTGTCTTGGTGCATGACCAGAGCGAACTCAGACAGCCCATTGCGAGATCCAGATTCAGAAATCGAACTCACTTACCTAAGGCTTAGATGAGAAGCCGCAATGCAGGAACCTGAGGTCCAAGGCTGAGGTTGAGGCAAAAACTAAGGGCCCCGGCACACAATGTCATTAGGCAGCCACTTGCCGATGGGCAGCAGAATATTCCGGCAGAAGATGGAGAAAATTTGCGAGCTCCATTCGTACCAGAACGACACCCAACAGTCCGAGACTACCTTGAAGAGGAACTGAATAGACTAAACCCTAGAGTTGTTACCCCAAAGATAGAGTCTTCTCACTTCGAGCTGAAGCCCGTAATGTTCAACATGATCAACACTATGGGGCAATTTGGCGGCTCAGCAACTGAAGATGCCAGACAACACCTCAAGTCCTTCCTCCAGATTTGTAACTCGTTTAAAATACATAGAGTACATGAAGATATTTTGAGATTTAAATTGTTCCAATATTCACTGAGGGATAGGGCAAAAACCTGGCTCAATAGTATCTCAGCAGGATCAATTGGATGCTGGAGTGATATATGTCGTAATTTCTTAACGCGTTTTAATACTACAAATTTAACTGACAAATTGCGTAATGAAATCACTTCTTTTCGACATGTTGATGACGAGTCTATGTATGAGGCTTGAGAGTGATATAGAGAGCTATTAGAAAAATCCCCTTTGCACGGATTTCCAGTATGGACGCATGTGACTATATTCTATAATGCGGTCAAGACGACAACTAGGATGATGCTCGTTACCTCAGCAAACAACATACTCTTAGACAAGGAACCAAAAGAAGCCATGGAGATTCTGAACAGGACGGCCAAGAATAACTACCAGTTCCCAACGGCCAAAAGGGGAGGAATTCACCGCCAATCCACAGTAAATGAAATAGGGTCCTCGAACTCAATTTCATCTCAAATTGCCACCTTAACAAAGCTGGTTCTGAACTTGCAATCACAAAACAATCAACAAGAAGTCAAGGTAATGGAATTATTTTGCGAAAATTGTAGAGGTAATCATGCTTTTTCTGAATGCCCGCAGAACCCAGAGTCAACATGCTATGTTGGAAACTTCAATCGCAACAACAACTAGATGTCCAACAATTACAATCCAGCCTAGAAAAAACACCCCAACTTCTCTTGGAGCAACCCTAACAATGCACTCAATCCACAACATCAGAATGCTCCAACCGCAGGATTCCAACAAAACATGTCGCAGCAACAGCCCATGCCGCTGCAACAGCCTATGCAGTCTAGTTGTTTAAAGGACACTCTACATGCTTTTATGACTCAAACTAGTGCATATATGGCTAACACTGATAAGTTCATAAAAAGACTTAAACTTTTATGGAAATGACAAAGATGAGGCTGCAGAACAACGAGGCAACGTTGAAATCCCTAGAAACTCAAGTGGGGCAGATTGCACAAATTCTGAACACTAGGCCAGTTGGAGGTTTTCCTAGTGACACTGAAGCCGCTAAGGGGACATCATATGAGCAGTGAAAGGTTGTAACCACCAAGAGTGGTATTCAACTACAAGGGCTACAGAATAAGTAGACAGCACCAGAGAAACCAAAGAAGTCAACTTCCACAACACAGACCAAACATAATGGGGCCGCGGCAGCAACCAAAAACAATGTTGCGCCGACAGTACCTGTGGCAGTGCCCATGACAGAACCTAGAGACAGCACATCAACTCTACCATTCCCACAAAGATTGAGACAACAAAAGCAAGAGTACCAGTTTAAGAAGTTCATGGACATTCTAAAATAGGTACACAACAATATACCTTTGGTGGAGCAATCAAGAAGATCCCAAACTATGCCAAGTTCCTCAAGGACATAGTGTCAAAAAAGAAATGGATTGGGGAATTTGAAACGGTGGCCGTAACGAAGAAATGCATGGCCGCATTACACAACTAAGCTCCACCCAGATTAACGGATCCCGAAATCTTCCTCATACCATGCGCAATCGGAATCATTACGAGGGGAAGGCACTTTGTGATCTAGAGGCAAGCATAAACATCATGCTAAAGTCAGTCTTCCAAAAATTGGGGATTGAAATGGCCAGACCAACAACGATAATGCTACAACTTGCCGATGGATCCTATGTGCCACCTGAGGGGAAAATCGAGGATATATTGGTAAAAGTCAATAAATTTATTTTTCCTACTGACTTCCTCATTCTAGATTGCGATGCGGATGAAAGAGCCCCACTCATTCAGGGACAGCCATTCCTTGCTACCGGAAGGACAATAATTGATATTATGAAAGGAGAGCTGACAATACGAATCAATGACGAGCATGTAAAACTTCACGTACTAAACACAAGAAAACATGCGGAGGATTCAGAGAGATGCCAAGAACTCCAGGCCACAAAGAAACCAGATCACAATAAAGACCCAAGCTGTCTCGGCATAGAAGCTGCACAATGCAGTGACAAGCATGTAGGACCCTACCAAGACCATTGCCGCGACAATCTAATGGAAGAACCTGAACACCAGCTGCTATTTCACAAGGTATCACATGTGATGAGGGATAAGGAAATAAACACTTTAAGGGATGCATCCACATGCACTCATTTAGTGCTCTAATCTTTTCTCTCAATTTTTTTATTTTAGTTTTTAGTTAGTTTTTAATTTCAGTCAATTTTTAATTTTCTAAATTTTTAGAAATAATATTTTATTTTTATTGTTTATTTTAGGACAGAGATCAAGAAAGGAAGAAGAGATAAACGACTAGGAGAAAAATCGTTTGCTGTTGCGGCATTCGTCGCCCAATAAACTGCAAGAGCTGCAACGACTAGTTTACAACGGGCAGAAACGACTCATAACGGCTAGAAGTGTCGTGGCCGAAAATTGCGCTCCAACGGCATGATAAGTCGAAACTCTATATAAGGGCCACTATTCTCCATTATTCTTCACCTTAACATTCTCTGTTGTTGCCTTGAATTCTCCAAAGCTTTTATTTTCTTTTACACTCGAACAAATACTCTAAACTCTTCTCCAATTTCAGATGGCAATCCGAGGCGAAAGCTCTAGCACTACCGCAGCACAGACTTACAGTTGCTTCGCACCGCCAGGAGTTGAACATAGATTAAAGAAATATGTCATCTCTCAGCAAGTATGGGAAGAACAAGGCTTCCAAGTTTTCGAAGAACCCAACCTCGGCATCGACCACTATCTATTCAAAAAGATAATCCATCAGAAGTGGTACATATTCTGCCTTCAACCTACCCGAGCCAACATCACCATAGTCGAAGAATTCTATGCCCACAGTCCCAGTGACGAAACACTCTTCCTACATGTAAGAGGGGAGGCAATAAGAGTTGATGCCGACGCCATAAATCAATTTATGGCCTGTACATTGAAAGAGACAAACACGAGGAAATCTTGGAAGCACTCACAGAAGAAGATTACCAACATATCAAAGAGGAGCTTTGCTATGTCGGCACAGCATGAGAGGTCGGAGCACACCGAGGGTAAGTCCAAAGGCGAAGCCTTAGACCAGAAGTGAAGCTGTGGAACAAATTCATTCGCCACTGCCTTATGCCAACCTCCCACAACACTGTCATTGACCGGCCCAGGCTTGCTCTTATTCATTTTATTATGCATTATCGAAAGATTAATGTTGGTAATATTATTTGTCAAGAAATGTACAAGTGTGCACAAAAGGATAAAGGGCCGCTTTACTTTCCTTCGTTGATCACCGACATGTGCACGAAAAAGGAGGTGCTCGTTGATGAAGCCGACGAATACACACCGTACCGAAAGGGCTGGGATAGGGAAGCCTACCACAGGCTGATGAACATCACTGATGTTGACCCGGTACAGGCCAAGCGAATGACGGGCATTATCGGGGAAGTAGCCTCGACAAACACCCCAGATACATTCCCCGGCCGCAGTAGACCTCCAACAGATTATGCAAAAGCTTTAAGAACTAGACCAACGCCAGCGACTGTTCATGGCACACACAAGGGACTTCTATGCCTCTATTGTTCAGTTGATCCAGATGAAGTTCCCAGACCTGGCAGTCTAGTTTCCTCTCTTCCCTACCATTTTCACCACCACCACCTCCCCCGATCCTAGAGAGGAAGCAACCCCTATCGCTGCCACTGCCCAGGCATCCCAAGTACCCACTGTCGTAGCCTCTAACACCCTTTCAGCTGCGACACGGAAAGGCAAGCGCAAGGTTGGTTTGGATACACCTGTCAGATCTCCGTACCACACTACCTCCAGCTGGTAAGATCATTCGGTTAGTCGAGTCTTTGAGGAACTAAAACGCAAGGCAGCGACTGCGAATGAAATCTGCCCCAACTCAGAGGACGAAGAGGTCACTGCCCCTGCAGCAAAGCCCACCCCAACCTCACGCATCCAGCCACCATGTGAATCCAAACGAATCAAGCACGCGACAACTAAGCCAAAGATGCTGATCTTAACGAGTGAAAGTGACGAGGAAGATAAATCTTCCAAATCACAATCTATTTAAATTCCTCTTCTTTATACAGTTTATTTTTAATGCCCTTATATTTTGTGTACTAATGTTTTCTATCCTAATATATGAAATCTAAGCATTAAGGGCAATGCTTGGTTCGAGTTTGAGGGTGTAGGTTCAGTTGCCAAGAAAATACCAAGCCGCAGCAGTATAATATAATTGCCATGATGTTTTGTTCTTTTACTTGTCAAATTTTTTTTTCTGTATTGCCTTAACCGAATTTTGCTTATGCCTCGGCAGTACTTTTTATCAATTACCTTAGTTTAGTTTTAATTAAATCTTCTTTCTTGGCAATAGAACTCTCTCTTCTTATCATTGTTTAGAACTGTTTAGAGCCTTTAATTTTAGGATGCTTAAAGGAAGATAACTTAGGATCACACTATGAGATTAGAACTTTAAAACACCTTTGCGACTTGCATGGTTTAAGGAATTCAATTACACTTAGAGCATAGACTAGCTTAGAAAGAAAATTGGGTAAAAAGTTAGAGGTGTCTAACACTGGCTCTACCTTAAGGAAGCCCTAGAGGTGCCCGAAACCGGCTCTAGGCTAATCACTAGAGCTGCCCAAAATTGGCTCTAGTTGGTTAGGTTGCTTATAAAACAATTTTACCCAAGTTAAGTAGGTTAATGCTTAAGTGTTTGCTTAGAATCCTTATAATCATCAAGTTCACAATGCATGCACACACTCACAAATCTTATAGTTTGATTCCAGGGAATTCCTAAGGCATCCAAAGAATTAAGGGCTGAGCGTTCTTTGCTATGGTTTGAAGAGAGAATGAAAATTAAGACCAAAGAGACGATTTATAAAAATCAAGGTTTGACAATTGATGGTTTGCATTGCTTGAGGACAAGCAATAGTTTGAGTTTGGGGTGTGATAAGTGCCCAAAAGTCCTATATTTTGACCCCTTTTACATGGCAATTATCACTCAACCTACGCCCATTTGAGCTGCATTATGTCCCTTCATGCATGGATTTCATCATTTATGCCTTTGATCTTTATATTCTATTTATTCTATGAAAAAGGTACTATTTGATGCATGTTTGGTACTTTTTGCAGAATTACACAATGTGAGGGCAGGATGATGATGTGACGGCACTAGAAGACAAAGGAAGAATGAGGCAGAACCAGCTAGTAGCAGACCCTGATCGAGCCAAGCCAACCGATAGCTTCTACTGAAGGAAGCTGACTTATGATGAAGCTTTGTGGAGCAGAACCATTCACAGACCCATGTCGAGGCAGCAAAATGCCATGCCACGGCCGTGTACTACTCTCCATGTCGAAGGGCAAAACAAGCAAAGTGGTAGCCAATTTGAAAAGCTTTAAACGTCGGATTTTTCTACACACTTTGCGTGGTAGTTGGAGCTCGAGAAGAGGACGGAAACATAGAAGGAAGGATAGAGTTGAACTTTTGGCTAAAAGTGTATATTGTATTAAATTAAAGAGATTCACCTCTTTAATAAAGATAAGTCCAAGTTCAACTCAACTTCCTCTCCAAGAAGAATTTGTGCCTACACATTTCTCTATATAAGAAGGCTTGTCATCATCACGAGAGAGGGAGACGAGTTCGAGACGAAATCGAAGAGAAGAGATGAGAGAACTTGGGATTAGTTTGTGTTTTCTTTCCATCTATTATGTTCTGATTTCCTTAGGGTTGAGATTAGTTTGTTTAGTAGTTGTGTGAAGACTATTGTACTTTGTTTATGTTCTTAATGCAATTAAGTTAAGGTTTGCTTATTTTTTGCTTTAATCATTCTTGCATTCTTGTCGAGAGAGAGTTTGTGAGATTATCCATTTATTCGATGTTGAGAGAGTTGAATTCACAAAACGAGTAAGCACGGTTTTCATCCAAGTGGTGTTAACTAATTTGGCCTAGAGATAGGTTAAGAATTTCAGTGGCTAATAGAAGCGTGTGATTGGTTGGTGTTTGCCTTTGGTTTACGCCGAGAGGTATGGTCAGAGTTCAGCCATCAATAGTGTTATGAGCTTAGAGATAAGGAGGAGTCATTCAAGGACGCTTTGTCGAACCTTAACAGCATTTGCTCAAGAGTAAGAGGCGGCAGAGATTCAACCTTTGCGGCTGCGGTAGGAACTTAGGTTACTACCAAGGGAGTATTGTGTTGCAGCATTCAAGAACATAAGACAAGTCAATAGGATTCCACACTACGACACATTCTAATCCGGCTCATTCTATCAACCCTGATCTTCTCTTTACTTTTATTTCTGGCTTACTTAAGTTTTAGTATTTTAGTTTATTCAACCAACCCAACTCATTTGTGTTTTTATTTTAATTATTTTGCAGTGCAAGGAAGTAGGACCAAAAAGCTAGCTCAATTCCAATGAAGACGATACTCGATATATTTATCACTATATTACTTGATGTGTACACTTGCACTATTGCGGGGCACTTTTACAAGAGCATCACAGTGGGTCGGTATAGATACCTCTTTAATGCAATACCGATATTTAAAGGCTGAGTAATGATACTCGCAGTGCTAATTGGTTAATAATTGAATAATGAACACGATAATGAAGCTGTGCGATCCATAAGGATTAATTGGTAAAGAATGATTAATTATCCCTTCACGCTAAAGACTTGACAATAATGTTGTGTGAACTTATGAGGCTTAAATGGTAGGAAAATTGAATTTCTTTCCATAATGTATTGGTAATCAATGATGAGAATAAATCACGTTGTATGGCTGTGCAAACCAACCTCGTGATTGAATGTCGTGTGAGCATTGCTTGGTGTTGTGGAGATGTGTCATCGGAGGCACTCCACTTGGGTGCTAATTGTTGATGGTAAGGAATTCATGTCTTACAAAACGTACTCGATACAAGGGCTGACCATGGACGAACGGAAAAATTAAGTCCCAATAATAAATATTGAAGAACTGAATTTTAATAGTATACTTCTAATAATAAATACTGAAAAATAATTTTTAAGAGTAGCCCCTAGTAACAAATATTAAAAAAAATTAAAATTTAAGAATTGGACCTTAATTAAAAATATTGGAAAAAGATTGATCCTCTAATAATAAGTATTGAAAAAATGGGCTCCAAATAACAAGTATCGAAAAAAACTGGACTACTAATAAAAAATATTTAAAAAATTATGAGTAGGCCCTTAATAAAAAATTAATTTTAAGAGTAAGCCCCTAATAACAAATATTGAGAAAAATTGAGCATCTAATTACAAGTATTGAAAAAATGGACCCCTAATAACAAATAATAAAAAAATTGAACTATCATTAAAATCTTAATTATGGCCCTAAGACCCAATAACATCTAGACTAAATAAATTTTAATTGTTCTTTTCGTTCACCGTCATCTGATGAGTACCGTAAAGGGTGGTCGTTCAGTTTATGAAAATGCCCCCAAAATTTATAAATCGGACAAATTTTTTTTAATTTCTTTCTTGTCAATATCTCTCCTCTACCGTCGGATGGAGTCTGTTTTTAAATATATTATTTTTCTCGTGCCGATAAAGTTCTCCACCGTTAGATTTGGAGAAATTTTTTTGTTCACCGGTAAATGAATGTCATCAAAAAGTTAATGGACGAGTGACAAAAACGTTTATTGTACTTTAGTGAGTAAACTGAACGTTTTAAAACTTCAATAGTCAAAATAGGTTTGAGAGTAAAATTCAGTGATAATTTATGTAACCTACCATAACTGATACGCACTTAAAAGCTTATCCTTTTACTTAAAGACTTCTTAGCATTAACCTTTAAGATAAAGGCGAATTAGTCCATTAATGAGGAAAAATTATATCATGGGTGATTCCCACTGCATCATTCATATGACCAACCAATGGAAATCACTCACCTCACCATGATTTTTTTTATGTCATTTTTTTCAACATGAATCTTCACTAAAATTTTTCCATGTCATTTTAAAAACTGTTTTTTAAGTTATTCTATTATTAGATTAATGACCTGAAAAATAGTGATGAAGTGGGTAGTTTCTATTAATTGGTCTTATAAATGACGTGGAGGAATCATCCATGATATAATTTCTCCTATTCACTGTAGATTTTATAACTTTTCTAATTAGTTTTTATCGATAAGTTTTTATCGATAGTTGTGATGTGATCCGAGATGTTGGTTGGCAATAAATAAATATTTGTTGTATATAAATTATCAAACGTAAACTTGCATTTTAAGAATTAGAAGTTACTATGTGGAAGAACTAAAAAAATAGGTATCCCTTTCCAAAAAAAAACCAAATTTAGGTTCGGGTTTAGATTTTTTTTCAAGTTTAATCTTTTTTGGGTTTGGACCTTTTCAAAATCATATTTTTCTTGGATTTAAACTTTTAATTTTTTTATCAAATAAGATTTAAACGAACTTAGACTCAATTTTTTCTTCAAGTCGGCTCATTTCATCACCTCAACACAAACGTAGTCATGATAAAGAATAGGGTTGAATTGTTAACCGTAGAAAAATTTGTGGAAGTGTGAAAAACTCATTTGATTTTCCGTTGGTGTAAAACCAAAAATATACATACTGCTGTAGTACAAGTTGTCCCGTACTTTAGCCTGACCAATTCGTTCCCCTTGACTAATAGTTAATGAAGAATTTAAGTTATTGAATTAAATGTGAATCTTCAAGATGAGGGTAACCGGGTAACGTAAAACTGAAGCAAAGGTCTCGACCGAATGCCATCCCATCCCGGTCATGGAAGGGGGCAGCTTCAAATGAAAATGGCAGACATATAGGGACTTCATGGTTACTACATTGTACCACACCATGGAACTGCCTTCACTCACAATCAAAGTCAACTTCATCTATACACAACAATATACACTCAATTCCTAATCACCTTCATAAAGAAATCAAACATCTGAACCTAATCGATAAAACGAATTTACATGGGGTGAATCCTATATTCTTGGTTTCTTCACTAATTCGTAAACTGCAATCCTCAATCCCCATATAACTTGAAGGGTAACCCCAAGCAGGTATGTATTGTCATGTTGGTTTAATCCACAAATCAGCATCTTGTGTAAACACTCTTTATTTCAGGTATACTGCAAAGGAAGAGCAATATGATCTTACCAATTCTATCCCCTAAACCTAACGACGACACAAGATATGTCATCTTTACTGTCTCTTTGAACTGCTTCGGCAATTAGTTGTTTTGCAGCCTTCAGTGGGTCTTTAATCTTTCTTGCAATATCAACAGCCTCTTGATTATTCATCACCTGGATTCAGCATATGGCAAAGGAAAAAAAATATAAATCCTAGATAACTATGGGCATAATATGCTTCCTGTAGGATTCTTTACATTTGCACAAAGTAAATAATAAAGATGTAGCAAAAATGAGGAGACGTCAAAGCAAAAGGTATTACCTTCCAAAGACCATCACTTGCAAGGATTAAAATATCTGTATTGTTATCTACATTGGTGTTTTGAATGTCCGGATCAGACCGCAGATGTGATTTAAGGCTCTTATCCCCGAATGCACGTGAAACTGCCAGTTGTCCATTAACTCTAGGGACATCTCCTGATAGATAGCATACAGAAACAACAAATTTAACAATCTCATCTGTATCAGGCCACCCTCCCAGTTTTTTTCTCTCAATTCATAAGAATATGTCAAAGCATACAAAAGCTAAGAAACGATATTAGGACACCATTACTTAAAAAGCTGCAAATTTGTCAATTGGTAGGATATCCATTCTTGTTAATCCTTCTCATCATATTAGCAAATTGGAAATGATGTTCCTCTGGATATAAATTCAGGGTCATATTTTACACAAGGAAAATGCCGCAATTATACTAACCGAATTAGGACAAAACCTCAATACCACTCAATAGTAGAAACCTCAATGGATTAGAATTAGCAGAACTGATATTTTCAGGCCTTGACTTTTTTCTTGGCGTCTTGAGCATGTATTTCCAAGGCCAACAAACAAGAAGCAAAACAAGATAATGGCGGCTGGCAGTTTCCTTTTCAGTTGGCAAGATTAAGATTGAATGCAAAAGAAATCCATCATCTAGATTTTTCCAGCAAAGCCACATTTGTAATGGCTTCACTATATGCCTGATGCATTCGTACTCCATAACCAACAGAACGACATGCCTTAAGAGACCCTTAAGTTGTTATAAAACAAGGACCAGAAACATAAAACAGAGTGCAGAATTTCACTAGTGCTTGACATGTGAAAAAGGAAAGGCAAACAGTATATGGTTTCCTACAAGATCAGAGGAACTAACAGAGATGATCTCTCCCTATGGTAGCAGGGAGACTAAGATCTAAATACATGAGAAAATGGAGTTAGAACAGATGTAACTAAAATTTAACTAATTCCTACAATTGGCTGGCAGCAAGTCAGCAACAAGACTACAAGAGAAAAATAGCCTATCATCTTAGTGGTTAAACAAGATAAATAATACTTTGCTATAACCAATAATCAAACATTTGCCTCCATAAGCATTTACACCAGGCTTTATTCAACTTAATCCAAAAAGAAAAGTGCACACTAGTAAGGGTGTTTGCAAGACAATCCTTTCAATGTAACTGATCTATTCTTGATAATAGATTAACTAACTGACTGCTGATGTCCTATTGAGGAATGACACTACATGGACGCGAGTAAATAGTACATACATGAACATCTGCTTATCAGGAACTGCACAGACCAGGAAATTAGTAAATAGTAAAGTCGAAACAAGTTATTTTAACTTTTAAGAACTTCCTACACAAAAGTGTTACAAAATAGAAGCTGCAAAAAACACATAAAAATAATCAGCAGGTTTGACTACTCAACTGTCTAGCCAAAAATATTTGTTGTTGTATCAACATATATGGCTAGATGTGTGCTCAAAGAATTAACTTCTAAAAATTGGCTGCAGTAACAAACCTGGAATATTTGAGACAAATCCACCTCTGTTCTCAATGCTGCCTCGTTCAGTGTTGGGTTCATGATCAGTGGTCATCTGTATTGCCTGACCCCCTCTTGAAAGAACTGCACGTGAATCTCCAACATTTGCCACCCATAGCCTTATTCCATTTATCAATATTGCAGTCACAGCAGTGGATCCGCCACGACCCAAGTCTGAGCTATGTGAAAGAATTGCTTGGTCTGTTTTCTCATAAGCTTTGGATATGGCTCTGGATGGGTCAACCCAAAACTCTTCCTACAATAAGTGAGAAAATGTTAGCAGATAGTGGCTTGAAAATAATAAACCAAACCATGTAATTTCCCCTTTAAAAAATGATATAGGTTATCCCACCTCCTTTAGGATATTGGCAAACAAATGCTTCTGTAGGTAGGCAGGAATACTATCTCCCAAATGACCATCATAGATAGCGAAAAGCCCTAACTCGTGCTCATGAATCTGCATGAACTTAGCGACATGATAATCCTCCATGGGATGATTAGCTTTCCCTTTTACTAAGCTGAAACCAAACTTCATCATACCCTCACGGCTTTTCCCCTTACCAGAACTTGAATACGTACGCCCTTCTCCAAGCTGAAAAGATAAAATAAGAACAATATATCTCATTGTGAACCACACAGCCACATTGCTTAATGGAAAACAACAGCATCCTCATACTAATCCAGTTTTCAAAACCATCAAAAGCGTTGCAGTAACCACCAAAGTTCGCAACTCATTCAATGCAATGGTTACCAAGTTAGAAACATTCTTTTCTTTTTACAGTGAAAAAATACATATAAAATGGCTCAATTCTGTAAAGCTCGTTATAAGGAACTTTTTATGAAACATACTTGTACCCCAAAACAAACCTAACATGAATGACCAAATATTCTCCATAAGCAGCAGAGTTATTCAATTCTAATTACAGTAGAACCTTCCCAGCAACTAAATTCAAAACCCCCCCAACACAAGAAAACTAATATGGGACCAAACTGAAAAACCTTAAAGATAGAAATATGTTTTACCTGAGATGAACTAAAGCAGCACAACCGATCCATAGAAAATTAAAATTGTACAAAACCTCTAATTTGCCAGACTAATTTCCCTTCAGCGTCAAATTCTAGTCACCTGCTGCCAAAATTCAAAGCCTGGAGCATAAGAAACCGAAAACATTAAAGAAAAGCCCTTTAAACTATAACCCTAAAAGGCACAAAAAGAAGAGCAAAAACAAGAAGTGTGTATTAAAGGATCACCCTAAAAAGGATCAATTCAAAGGCCAAAGTATGGGCATGCTTCTGCAGCTGCTGGGTGAAGCTGCTATCATCTAAAGAAAACCTCTTTTGTTAGTTTGCACAAGAAATTTAATTAGAAAACTCAAGGAGAAAGGGTGGGTGGAGTCGTCAAGAGGGGAACATTTCCATGTTTTTTTATATAATATAAGGTTGATTATTTGATACTGTAAAAATTAAAAGTTTTTACAAGTGACTTTTTAATTTTAGAGTTCATCGACTTAGTTTGGATACATAGTTTAGTAGCTTAGATATATGAGTTTTAAATTTAGGGATAGTAGTTGAAATTAATAGTTTAGTATTATAATTTAGGGTTTATATATTAAAACATAAATCTTCATCATATTACCCTAAAAACTACAACCTAAATTTTAATTGACATCCTTACATTTTAAATCCTTACACCTAAACTCTCAAACTATACACAATAAACTAAGCCCCTAAACTCTAAAGAGCTAAAGCACTTGTAAAAACTTTTAATTTTTATCGCCAGTGTATAAAACAATAATTCATAATATAACACTATATAATAAAGAAAGGAGGAATCAAGCTTTTGGATATATATGATATATGATGTTTTAGGAAGAAATAGTTTTTATATGTAAAGGAAGGAAAACCATAAAACCCCACACTTCTTTTATGTTTTGACTTTGATCTTCCAGTTTGGTTTTCCACTCTCCCTTGTTTGGCACAACCACTTTATTTCTCTCCACCCCTTCTTTTTTGCTTTTTGATTTTTACCTGTGCCAAACGGGGGATAATCATATAACCCTTTTATGTTTTTATTTTGGAATTTTACAAGGAAATTTATTATTATTATTATTATTATTATTATTTATAATCGGTATCTTGATTTATTGTCATATTAATATGAATTGAGTTTTGTAGAGACTCAATATGAGAATTACTCTTTCAATAATTTTTTTTTCATTCACAAAATCACCATTTAAATGGAGACATAATTTTTAGAATTTAAGAATTAGAATGGTAGGATTTAGGGTTTAAGATTCAAAACATACAATAATATTTAAATAATGTTTGTAGAATTAAATTTTTTATTATCATTATATTAAATATTAATTTATTTTATATTAATAGAGAATTGAGATAAAAAAATCGAAGTATACCATTTAAATATAAGATAAGGAGGATTATCAGTTGTGGAATATAATTATTAGATAAAATGAATATATATATATATATATATTAATTATTATAGAAGATTTATTTCCATAAAAATGGTTTAAATTAGCTAAACTATTAAATTGACACGTTTTTTCATGTTTATCTTTTTATTTATTTGTCTATCAAACAAATAGTAAAATTTAGGTAATCAAATTAGAATGAATCATAGTATTAAATTCTATTCGTATAGCAAGAGAAAGTCAACAATATAATGTCCCACTTACAGAAATCTACACGGCATAACTAAGATCTTCCGCGTAAATGGTTATGCAAAATTATTCATTGGGTAAAATATATATAACATCATTGAACTATTTTCTCACTTTTATTTTGATCATTCAATTTTAAAATTATTTAATTTAATAATTGAATTTTATACATTAAATATTTTTTGTCACTCTAATTTTTTTAATTGGTTGAATGGAAGGTGATAATTTTGTGGTTGAAATTAAAATGAGTTGAAGATAAATAGGGGTTGTGTTGAAGGTAGAAGATAGAAGAGGAAGATTTTGAAGAAATTGTATGAGTATTTATATTTTATTTGAGAAAATTATGTTAAATTTATATTTATATTTATAATATATGTATTTTTTGTAGTTACCAATTTTTTTTTATTTTTTCAGATTAATTTTTTAAAATTTATATATGTTAGAATTTTGAAGTTGATGTTTGAAATATTAAAATTTTTGTGTTAAATAGGTTCTTGAAGAGGAGAAGGAGAAATTTTGTGAAGAGTTTGAGAAAGAGAGATTTGAAGAAATATAGTCAGTATAATGCAATTTTATTTGAAAAAATTTATGTTAAATTTATATTTATATTTTTAATGTATGTATTTTTTGTAGTTACAATTTTTTTTCAGATTAGCTTTTTAAATTTTATATATGTTAGAATTTTGAAGTTGATGTTTGAAATATTAAAAAATTTATGTTAAATAGGTTGTTGAAGAGGAGAAGAAGAGATTTTGTGAAGAGTTTGAGAAAGAGAGATTTGAAGAAATATAGTAAGTATAATGCAATTTTAATTTACGGTTGAATTTTATAAATTTATGAAGAGATTAATTTGTTGTTTTTTAAAATTTTGGAGTTGATAATTGAAAATTTTAATGTTTGAATATTTCTATTGTTATTAATTTTATGTTAGATTTTATAACATTAATGTTGAAAATGTTTATATTTGGAGTTGAATAAAAAAAGTAAAAAACATTTTTAAAATTTATTTGTAATTTAAAAAAAACTTAAGAGTTGACATAGTAAAAAATATTAAAGTTTTTTTTAATTTAAGAGTTATTACTAGAAAGATGTTTTTTAAATTTATTTGTAATTTTGAAAAAAAAATAACTTAGGTTAGGAGTTGGTTTAGGGTAAACAATATTAATGTTTTAATTTAGGACCTTTTTTAAAAATTTATGTATATACCGATTGTAATTATGGTATTTATTATAAGTATATTAGTGATTAGTTTGTAAAAAATGTTAAAATTGAAGGTTATGAAGCGAAAGTAGTAAATTAGTGAGTAATTTGTAAAAAAATTAAAGTTGAAGAGTTTTAGAGGGAAATTAGTGAATGATATAGGGACTAAGGATTAAAGTTATATTAGTAATAGTAGTATTAGTAAAAAAAATGTTTTTAAATTTTATTTGTAATTTTGAAGAAATTGTTTTATTTAGGAGTTGTTGAAAATTATTAAATAAATTCGGTAAAATTAATTTATAAACTTCAAAGAAATTTAATGAATTTGAGAGTTTTTTAATTCTAGTTTTATTTGTAATTTTGAAGAAATTATTTTAAATTCTAGTTTTATTTTTAATTCGGTAAAATTGAACGAAATTTAAATTCTAAGCATTTATTTAGTTATTTAGTAGTGTGATAAATGCAATAAAATATTAATGAATTTGAGAGTTTTTTAATAATTAATGACCTTAAAATTGTATGTATTAAAAAATATGGATGTTATTAGTCTTTTAATAGTAGTGTAGTTGAATTGAAATTTAAACAAAATTAATTTATAATATCTAGTATTATTTTTAATTCGGTAAAATTCAACGAAATTTAAATTCTAAGCATTTATTTAGTTATTTAGTAGTGTAATAAATGTATTAGAATGAAAATTTTAATTGCGTAGAATTTTATAAAATTGAGTCTCGGGTTATAATATATTCATACTTATCATGTAGGATGGCTGAGCAAGCTCATCTATTGAGATTTCAAGATGAACACATTAGTAGTTTGTCGGTTCCTGAGATGGTACAATTTTGTTAATAATTGATTTATTAGAAATTCAATTCAATTATGTTAATAATAATTTGTTTGGTTTATCCTTTATTTATTGATGTGTTAATTATAAGATTTTGAGGACACATTTAAACATCACCTGACCATGGCGAAAAATCCTCCGCACGATCGAATCACTGAATGGTTGCAACAATCTGGATTTTATTATGCGACATTCCTTCAAGGGTACAAGTTGGTGCCCGGGTTGATTGTTGCTCTAATTGAGCGTTGGAGGCCGAAAACTCATACGTTCCATATGTCGTGTGGGGAATGCACGATCACACTTGAAGACGTGGCCATGCTTATTGGGGTGCCGATAAACGGGGAACCATTGATCGGGGCACCATTGATCGGGGAACCCTCGATCGACCAGACTGAAGTTAGACTTGAAGCATTTTGCGGTTATTTTCTTGGGAAGGTGCCGGACAAATCAAATTTTTCAAGAAGTCGTGTGAAACTGAGTTGGTTGCAAAAAAAAATTCAATCTCAATGAATATAGTTCGATTGATGCGGTTTATAATGCCAGTCGAGCTTATATTCTGCAGCTCATTGGAGGTATATTGATGCCGGATAAATCTGGCAATCTTGTACATACATGGTATCTACGCTTTTCGAGGTACCCGTGGGAAGCTGCTCAATATAGTTGGGGATCAGCCATATTAGTGTTTTTGTATCGTGAGTTGTGCAAGGGCGCTAAAATAGATAATGGTCATAAGGTTCGAGGTATTGGTGAATGTTTTTTGTTGTTGCAAGCATGGGCTTGGCAGCGACTTCCGTTCTGGACACCGATTACTCTAACACCAGTACAGTTCCCTCTTGTCGCCAGGTAATTATTTTGATTTTAAGTTTAATTTTTTGTGGTAATTTTAAATTATTTTTTTATTAATTAAAACATTATTTGTGAATTGTATGCAGATGGTGCGAGAAAAAAAACGCACACAGGATTGTCGAACAACAACTTGAAAGTGTTTAGAGCGGAAATTAATTTGTATTGTCAGGAGCGGGTATGTGGTTAACTGTATTGTTTACAATTTAGTAAGATAGATTTTAAGTAATAGTTTTTTTTTACATTATAGTTAGGTCTAATTATAATAATCATTATTTTTGTAGTTTATTTGGATGGCGTACTATGATGATCGCATATTTGTACCAGATAAATTGTTGAAGGATTATAACAAGTGGTGTACGGTTACACCGTTGATCCACTTTGCAATTGTCGAGTTCCACTTTGCCGACAGGGTGCTTAGGCAATTTGGCTTCCACCAACCTATTCTGTGTCCCCACATTGAGCATGATTATTTGCACAATTATGATGGACGCGACAGGGCAGATGTTCCGTGGGAAGTCATACACGTTGAGTACGTTACGATGTGGAACAACAGAGATTCAATGATACCTTTTCGTGCTCAAATCGAAGAGGATGATTTTGATTTTCAAAGGTCAGAGTACCTGATTTATTTTTTTAATAATGGAAAGCCTTACTTATCTTCGGTCGAAGAACGAGAACAATGTCAAACATTTAAGAAAAAATATGGCGGTAAAGCTAAGTTTTCCGAGATAGCAGCAGCGGCCGCATCTCAAAATCCCGTTTGGTCTCAAAATCCCGAAGGTTGGCCAAGAACTTGGGAACATCCAGTGGGATCGTCAGTTATTTGGGAAAAAGAACCGGCCCCAACACATCATGCAGGAGAAGTGAGCCCGAGCTTCTCCGATATTCACGGGTTTGATGATGCTGATTTATACACACCGAGTTTATTCCTCCACATTTACCTCGTTACTCAAACTTTGAACGGAGCATGGATTTTTAGGAAATACAAGATTTCCTGAATTCACCAGAGTTGTTACCTCGTTACTCCACGGGTTGCGTGGACACGTACACAACACCGCCTCTTATGCCCTCGGTGAATGAAGAGGATGCTGGAGAGGTGGATGCTGAAGAAGAGGATGCTGAAGAGGTTCATGAGGAAGAATTGAGGCCACAACGTAAGAGGACCAAAAAACACACCTATTTTCGACCATATCCGCTCATTGTCAGAAATTACGTAAGCGGATGCAAAAGAAAAATGATGTTATCTTTATTTGTGTAATAACTTAGAGTATTGATTGAATTTGAATATTGAATTTTCACTATGTGTTTTGTTTTTTATTATTCGTTGTTTGGTTAAAATATGATATAAATGGTATATTTTGGCCTAAATAGTGAAAACGTAGTAAATGAAGTTGAAGCGTTCTAAAATTTTGTATGCTATTAGAAATATTATTTTTAAGGTTTCTGTTAAAATTTGGAAATCGTTTGGTAGATGAATTCCAATAAAAACAGTTTTGAATACTTTACGAAATGGGCCTATCTCTCTCTCTCTCGGTAGTATGTCTCTGTTACCAAGCTGGCTATTGGGAGATGACATGACTCTTTGAGTACTCCATTAATACACTCCACAAGGTTGGTAGTCATTTGCCCATATCGTCTACCACCTTCATCATATGATTGGGCCTATCTCTCTCTCTCGGTGTTGTTGGCCCAACTCTAAACACGCTCATCATATTTCATTAAACCAGCCATCTTCCTTTCAAATTCTGGCTGTAGTAATTGATACCATGTGCCATAATATTTGTTTGACTTAGCATCAACATAAATCAAAACACATCACTGCATACACATATATAACATAATTTGAAAGAATGACACTTACCCATGCTCATAATCTCACTGCGAAGGTACTGATTTTTGAACCTTTCAACGACATTCTTTCCGATGTGACGAACACAGTATGCAGGGTATGCATAGGGAGGTGTCCAACGACTTCCCTCTCGATTAATTGCTGCTTTGATACCCGTCCCTCGATCAGAGATAATACAAACATCGTCTTCTTAGACCACATGCTCACGCAAATTTGTCAAAAAGAAATCACAAGCTTCAACAGCTTCCCCTTCAACAATTGTGAATGCAATCGGAATGACATTGCTCTCACCATCTTACATAACGGCAACCAGTAGTATGTGAGAGTATTTCTCGTAAAGCCACATTCCATCCACTTGGATCATACGCTTACAATACGGAAAGTCGTCAATGCATGGCTTGAAAGCCCAGAACAGTCGATGGAAAAATCTATACCCTTGAAGCAATTGCCCTTGTCGGTCGCACGCATAATTTGTTTGATACCTGACTATGGTGCCTGGGATGAACTGTGTCATTGCCATCAATAACACTGGTAGTTCATTATACGATCTGTCATAATCATCGTACAATGAATGCAATGCCTTATCCCTTGCACGCCACCCCTTCTTGTATTGTATTTGATATTTAAATAGTTGTGCAACGGTTGCTTGAATGGTTGAAACTGGAACCCTTGGATTTGCTTCGACCAACTTCATCACGTGATGGATTATTACGCTGGAGTCCAATTTGTTGTGGTCCTGGTCGATGGCTGTTCGTAAACATGTGTGATCGTCATTGTACTTTGTGACCTCCCAACGACCACTCTTCTTAAGCTTCGTTACACGAATCTTCTAGTTGCACCCTGCTCTGTACTTCACACACTTCGCAAGGAAAGTTTTCGTGTTGGATTTTGCAACCGCATAATCTACATGTTGTCTGATGTTATACTCTTTAATTACCAATATAGCTTCATCTTTTGCCTTAAATTCCAGCCCCTCAAACAAGTCGCCATTTTGACTCGAACTTAGTTGGGGGATATCTGGAAATTGTGGCGCCATCATCACATCAAAATCCACCAAGTGCATATGAGCAGGAGCTTCGTATAATGTAATGTCACCCCCGGTCAGAACAAATTCTCCAACACCGAAGTTAGGGGCTTGACCAACGTTATTCGGGAACAAATCAGGATCCCCAATATCTTCATCTTCGTTAGAATCTTCTAATGATTCTCCCCATCGGCCACGTCCAAGTGCAATATTAGCATCAACATCAACAGTCGGTCCGTACGATGGACTATGTGTTGACGGCCCACCTTCATGAAATCCACTAGATATCCCAGTTGCCAACATTGCAACAAAACTGCCTCTAGACATATCAATTTCATTACCGACACCCATTTGACTAGATTCCCGGTTGCATTTCTAGAGGGGCCGAGAATATCAAGCATCTCAGCAAAGAACTCGACATTTCGAATTCCCATTGACTCATGCTCTACGATCATAACTTCCACATCTTCATTATCTTCGAGAGCAATTGCGGAATATATGACTGGATTCGAACATGTCATCCACCGGTACCGCAAACTATGAATCGTAGCTCCAATTTTTTTCGATATCTCCTCTTTCAATACTCGAAATGTGATTTCTTTGTTAATTCTCATCTTCGTAGGCCTCTCCGAATGAAATACGATATCAACATTAAATTTTACCATTTGTCCGTTGTAATGGACAGTCAAAAAACAACCGTTGTTGCTCATTTTCTCTGCATATTCAAAAAAAGATTTTACAATTAATTTTCAAATAACATCAAAATTATACAGATAAAAAAATAATATTTCAAAACAACTTACATTTTTTTCTTCCAACATTCTTCTTCTACTTCTTCTTCTCCATCTTTACTCAAATATAACTTAAACGATTTTCTATCAAACTACATTCTTCAACACTAACATAACCTATTTAAAAAAATCCAACTTGAATATTTCCCTATAATACCCCTACACGAAAATTAATATTCGCTAACAGATTTACAATAAAAAAAAACTACACCACCCCTTATATAATTTAAAATTATTATAACAATTAAATTTTTTACTACCCTACACCTACACCACTATTATTTCACATCACTAAAACTTACATCTGCACCTATATCATATCACTGAAACCCTACACCTGCACCTGCACCTACACCACTATTATTTCACATCACTGAAACCTACATCTGCAGCTACACCTGCACCTATATTACATCATTGAAACCCTACACTTGTACCTACACCACTATTATTTCACATCACTGAAACCTACATCTGCACCTACACCTGCACCTATATCACATCACTGAAACCCTACACCTGCACCTACACCACTATTATTTCACATCACTGAAACCCTACACCTACACCAATATCAATTAAAATAATTATTCGAATATTTTTTCAGTCTGAAAAGACTGATCACTGAATTAAAAATTAAGTTATATTTTAGTACATAATTAGTGTAAAATCTTTTTTTCAAATAAAATTAAAAATTAAAATATCATATTTATAATATTTAATATTTAAATAATAATTATTTATTATTTTATATTCGATCCAAAATAAAAATTATCACCTCCCATTCAGCCAATTAAAAAAATCAGACATAAAAAATTATCACCTCTCATATTAAACTGCAAAAATAATCCCAACCCCTTTCAATTTTAACCACAACATATCCACCTCTTAACCATCCAGTCAACCCCCCCTAAAAGCTAAAAAATCAGTCAACCCGTGAACTCGTGCCCAGCACCCCTTGTGCGCGTAGCTTTTGTCTTGCACTGTACAAAATCGGAGGGTGGGGAACCCAATTTTGAATAGTCCCCATTCCTTAAAATCACGCCACGTGTCAGATTTCATTTGTTACAAAGTAGAGTGTGGGTAACTCGTTTTTGAACAGTACTCGATACCCAAAGTTACTGTTCAAAAACGGGGTGTGGTCCTTTAGTTTTCTAAATTTGAACAGTAAACATCCCTAGAATTGGAAATAATTTGGGCAGGTCTTTATTCTTGGAATAAAAAATTCCCCAAATAATATTTGGGTAAATCTTTCGAATTTTTTACTTGAATATTAGTTTTGATTTTTTTTATTCCAACAATAGTGTTCCCTTGAAATTATTTCCCAAAATAGGGATGATTACTGTAGAAGATTTAAAGGCTGAAATATCACAACCCGATTTTAAACAGTGATTTTCGAGTTGTGCTACTATTTAAAAACATGGTGTTATCCTCCCCTCTTTCAACTTAGCACGATGCCACCTGTCACTTGCTGGGCAACCCGTACACTGTTTAAAAACGGGTTGCTCACCCCATGTCTATGAACAGTGCAACAATAAACGATATTAGTGCAGACACTGGAAAGCCATATGCTATGTACTGTAGAAAAACGGAGGGTGAGAAACCAGTCTTTGAACAGTGGTTGCACACCCTAAATTTTGCCACATAGTAGTATGGTTTTTTAAGATGCATGGCTTACCATTCGACTTTGAACAGTACCAACATGGGAAAGGTACTATTCAAAGACGGGTTGTAGTCCCATGTCTTCATTTTTTGCACAGTAAACATCTTTAAATCTGGAAATAATTTGATAGGTTCTTTACTTTTGGAATAAAAAAATCTAAAAGTAATATACGGGTAAATTCTCCGAAAAACCAGTATTTCATTTCATTTAAAACAAACTGCCTACAAATAGAGCTTTCTCTCTATCTCGGTCTCTTTCACTCAACAAATCCAACATTAGACAACGTTCATCAGCAGCGCCGCCTCACTAATCACCCCAACGACGACCGAAAAGGCCGATGGTGAACCGGTCTGAACCCCTAACCCAGTCTACAAACAAAAACCTCAAAACACAATCCCAAAAATTTCAGATCTACCTCAGAAAGAAAGATTATGGAGAGGATGAAAGAACTCGAAAGGTATGTTTTTTCTCTCTCAAGGATTCACTCTATTATTTGATTTTTCTCTAAAATGTTTGGTTCCTCTTTACTCTCTACAATTTTTTGCGCCGAAAAAGTTCCCCCTCTTTCATGCATCTTCCTTTTTGCTCTTATAGTCGAACCATCTTCCTTTTGATTGGCTACTGATTTGTTTGCATCCTCCGGATTGTTTCTTTAAAATTCCTTTTTCATCCCTTGTTTGTTTGTGCATGACGTGCCTTCAAGGAGACCATGGGACTGCTGTTGGGCCGTTGTTGCTGGATAACCGAAACAAGGGTGGGGTGAGAAGTCTCTGCAGGAAAATAGTTTGATAGAGTTTTCATAAAGCCAAAGATGATAATGGGAATATATGACACAAATTTGTACTAGATGAACTTACATTACAAGCTTTCGGCATCATCATCAGGCTCAACGCTCTAAGACTTTCGACCATTCTTTCTAAATGATATCTCTCCATAATTCTAGAGAAGAAGAAGAAATAGAAGAGTTCACATGGGTTTTTAATCAGCTGAAGGTGGGGCCAAAATATACTATTTTATTAAGGAAAAGGAAAATTAACGTGCTACATCAGCATTTTTTAACATAAGGTAAATGGAGGGATCAAAATGAAAACGAAATAAAAGTTAGGTGACACTAATGAAAATTTAAAAGTTTTGGTGACAAAAATGGAAGCATCCTAAAAGTTCAATGGCCATATGTGTACTTTACCCTATTTTAAATTTTGTTTATATTTACTAATGATAAAATATGTGATGTCATACAAAAATAATAATAAAATAATTTAGAGTAACTAAAACATGAGCAATTCGAAAAGTTCCATTATTAGATTGAAATTTTTAAAGTTGAGTGAGCAAAATATGAGAGAGAAGTTAGTTGAGTGTTGATGTGTGTAATTTACTCTCGTTCATTGTATATGTTTTATACCTTTCAAAAACAATTGTATATGTTTTATATAAGGTTAAATTATAAAATGCATCACTCAACTTTCTTTTCACTTCTATTTTGGTCACCGAAGTTAAATATTTATTTTAAATACTAAACTTTCAAATTTCTCTTGTTTTGTATGTGATAACATGAATTATTTTATTAGTATTTTCCTCTGACATGACTAATTTTATAACATTTTCCTATGCTATGTAGGACTAGAATAAAAAAATAAAAACTTAAATTATAATCTCAAACTCAGACTCTATTTTGTATGTGATAAAAGGAGGAGATTATTGAGATATTGATTTTGATATAACAATTTTACGGAAAAAAATATAAATTTATTTTATAATATTTTCCAAGTTACTTGAAAAATATGTTTAAAACTAATTTTTAAATGTCTTTGACTTGTACCAATATTTATAAAGCTTTTAAGTGTTAAAAACATACAACTCGTACCTGTACAGACCTCCTCGTACCGATACGTAGCAGCCCATACCGGTACGGCTTAGCCAGTACCGACACACGAAAGGGTTTTAGATTCCAGAAAGGCTAGTCGGTATCGATACCGACCGGTCAATACTGATGTCTAGTTATGTGTAACGATACCCTGAGTATCGATACTTAGCTGCGCATACCGATACTCATGTCATATTTGCAACGACTCTTTCTATTTAAAGCAAGTACCGATATGGCAATACGCATATCGATAACCACTATTCCATAATTGCATTTATGGCTGAAAATCAGCTCTCAACAACTCTAAACAACATTTAACGGTCACAAGCTCATTAAAGGAATTAAAAGGAACCTTTAAGCTAATACAAATAAATTATTTTTTGGTATTTAAAGTTTATTTCTTTTGTCGAAAACACTTGTGAGCTTTAATTGTCAATTTGCTCAAGTGTTAGAATTTGAGTGAGAGCTTCAATTTGCAAACACTTTAATTTTGTGAGGTTTTTCATATGTTTGTTTAATTTGGAATTTCTCTTTGGGAGAGAGGTAGACAAGATTTTGGGTACAAACCTTGTAAGTTGTAAGGTTATCTCTTTGTCCTCAAAATAAAGGAAAATTAGTGAATTTGTAGAAAATCCTTAATGTAGATAGCTAAGGTAGTGGAGGTAGACTTAGTTGAAAAGTCGAACTACTATAAGTCATCGTGGAAAGTTTTTATTTCTTAGCGTTTCATCCACAACTGTTCAAAGATCAATTCACCCCATCTTGGTATATTCGATTGATCGTATTCAAGTCCAACAATAAAGAACCAGTAGAGTAAATAACCCAAGACTCAAAACATGAAGATCCTTTTTTAGATCAGAGTCATCACACGAGTCACCAATCACGTCAAAACGTTACGTTTGGAGAATGTACATGAATCCTTCCCCAAAAATGAGGCCAATAACCAGATGAGGAAGAAAATTTACACGGGCCTAAAATCTGACCACCCCAAAAGGAAACCCCAACATCGAAAGGTTTTCGAAGTACCTTAGACACGACTCCAATGAATGTCGAAGGACTCAGTTTCAAAACTAGGATTTTGATGACCTCAGACTCTAGATCTCACTCGATTCGGTAAGGTTTTCTTCTCCTTAACTTCTTTTTTTTGCTTTTCTTGCTTTGTTTCTCTATTTTCCTTTTTCTTTTTCTTTTATTCTCTCTAAATGTCTCAACTCTACCCCCTTTGTATTCTCTATTTTCCTTTTTCTTTTTCTTTCATTCTCTCTAAATCATTTGTGTCTTTGATTGGTTGTTGGAAAAATTTCTTTTCCATTCCTCATTTTTATGCAATGTCTAATTCATTTTCTTTGTTTTTTTGTATTTGTCCTTACTGGTGACAAGGCATACAGTGGCCATACGAACACGTGGGAGGTCTAGGGTGAACGTGAGCACGTGACAACCTAGTGACATGATCGACGATTGTTGAAGATGAAGGGTCTCTGGTGAACCTTCTAGAGATTGGCGTTGTATTGGGGAGAAGAATCATATGAGGTGCCTGCTAGTAGTGTAAACGAGTCGAGTCAAGCTTGAGTAGTGTTGAGCTCGACTTAGCTCGTTAAGATTTTTAGTCGAGTTTGAGCTCGAGTAATTTTTAACGAGCTTGAGAAATCTGAGCTCGACTCGGCTCGTTAAAACTCGAGTCGAGTTCGAGCTTGATTCAAGCCCAATCGAGTCAAGTGTTGACCAATCTTTGACCGTGTCGGACTTGAGTAGCTCGCGATCTGTCGCGTCTCTGTAGAACTAATGTTTTGATATAATAATTGAAAAATGTTTTAGACTAATTTGAAAAGAATTTAAAACTTGCTTTTAAGTCCAAACAACTTGAATTTATGTTTGAGGTATTTTAAGAGGTTTTTGGCAAGATTTTTCATGTTTTTAATAGCCAAACTTGTATTTTCAACGTACCCGTATCAATACGGTTGTACCCGTACCGATACCTTTTTGCCTCAGTTTGGTCACTGCTAAAACCCGTATTGAAACAGGCTTGGCCGTTTAGATACGGATCGAGATTGTTTCGATACACCTGGTAAGCGTATTGATCCCCTTTTAACCAACCCCAATGGCTATTTCCCAACGGCCATTTAAATATGAACCCGTACCGATATGCCCTCACGCGTATCGATACGCCTAGGCTGGCAAGAGCCCAACGGCTAGTTCCTCATGAAGGCCGTACCGATACAGTTACACGCGTATCGATACGAATAGCTGCAGAACAGCATTTATGAAGGGAAATAAAGTCCTCAACGGCTCCAAATCATCCCCAACGGCTAGTAACGGCTACAAACTCAATTGAGAGTATAAAAGGGACCTCCAAGCATCTTGTAATGGTTAATGCTTCAATTGTTACAACATTATGATGTCAAAATTTGTCTAGAGCTTAAATTGTTTATTTCTTGCTTAGACAACACTTGTGAGCTTACATTGTTAAATTTGCTCAAGTGTTTAGGTTTTGGGTGAGTGCTTAGAATTGCAAACAAACACCTTTTAGAGGGATTTCTAGTTTGCTAAGTCTTTCTTTATAAAGAGAGTGTTCCTTCAAGCTTTGGGTAGAAAGCTTTGAGGGTTGTAACGGTTTCCTCCTAATCCTAGAAAAGGGGACGAAATTCTTAGTGAATTTTTTGGAAATCCTTAGTAGGAAGCTAAAGTAGTGGATGTAGACCTTGGTTAGAAGGTTGAACCACTATAAATCCTTGTGTCAAATTGCCAAATTTTCACCTCCCAATAAAACACCCAATTATCCAACTTCTCCACACTTGGCGAGCAAGAACGGTTGATAGAATCGAGCCCCTAAAATCTCAACAATTGGTATCAGAGCTTGACTCAATCGAAGGGGATTCACATCCCATTGAGAAGATCCGGCAAGCTTGATCAATATTTCACCAACCGGCTCAATGGCACAATCAATCGACAAACCGCCTTTCTTCGACGGAAATCACTATGCTCATTGGAAGATAAAGATGAAATTCTTCTTGAAGTCAAGAGATTACAAGCTATGAGACATAGTTGAAGATGGTCCGTTCGTGCCTCAAGGAAGCAAAGCGGAATGGAGTGCCGACGATCGCAAGAAGATGGAGCTTAATTGCAAAGCCTTGCACATGCTCTTTTGTGCATTTGACCCTACCATCTATGAGAAGATGTCTTCTTGTGAGAGTGCCAAGGAGGTATGGGACAAGCTTGAAGTCACATACGAGGGAATCGATGAAGTCAAGGAGACCAAGATTGGGCTCTTAACCTTAGAGTATGAGAAATTCAAGATGGATCCGGAAGAGAACATCAAAAAGATGTTTGATAGGTTCTCCACTATCACCAATGGTCTTAAAGGTTATGGAGAAGCCATCCCGGAAGAGAAGCTTGTCCGAAAGCTCATCTACTCCCTTCCCGAGTCATGGGACTCAAAGAGGACCGCCATCATCGAAGCCAAGAATCTCAAAACCTTGAAGCTTGATGAACTCATGGGGTCTCTTCTCACTCACCAAATAATGAAGAAAAACAAAGAAGAGAAGAAGAAGAAGGAAGAGATTAGAGCGATGGGGAAGAAGAAGATCATGGAGCTAGGCATCAATGCTAATGCCATAGCTCTCAAATCCTCCACATGTCATCATGTAGATTCAAGTGAGGAGGAAAGTGAAGATGAAGAGATGGCCTATCTCTTCAACAAATCTGCCCGGTTCATGAAGAGCAAAATTGAAAAATCCAAGCATGAATCGATGAAGAAGATGAAAGACTCCCACAAATCCAAAAAGAAGGGTTCATCTTCAAAACAAGCATATGTGGCCACATGGAGTGATGAAGACTCCACCGATGATGAAGTAGCCCACCTATGCTTGATGGCCCTCAATGAGGAGGAGGTAACTTCTAACTCATCCATTTCAAATTCTTATACATTTGATGAGTTACAAGATGCCTATGATGATTTGCTTTTGGAATTCAAGGCATCATTTTCTAAAAACAAAAAGTTGATTTCAAAAATAAAAATTGAAAATGATTTGTTTTCCAAAACAAATCTTGAACTTAAAGCACGATTAAAAGATTTTGAACAAAAATGTTTTGATTTACAAAATTTGCTTCTTAAAGTTCAAAAAGAAAAAGATTTGATTTCCAATGAACTTGAAAAGAAAAATAGTTTTGGAAAATCAAACTTTTATGTAAGACAATCTAGTGCCCCTAGATTTGTGAATGGAAAATGTTTTAGAAGTGTTTGGGTCCCAAAAGGACTAACCACTTCAACTAAAAATAGTTCTTCCGGAAAAACACTAGGGAAATCACATACTATTTTGATGTCCTGAGGTCTCACCTCACTCATATTAGGATTCATTACATAAGCCAAATAAGCCTGACACCCGAACTCAACAACCTCTGAGCTTCCATAGCTGAAACCACATTGGACAAGAACTTAACATTCTCACCAACTACCACAACCTCAAGGTCATCGGTAAGCCTCAAGGAGACTCTCTTGGTCTCGAAGTCAACCCTAGCTTTATGTTCTACAAGCCAATCCATGCCCAAAATCACATCAAAGCCGTAGAAGGGTAACTCCATCATATCGACCGGAAATACGTGACCCTGAACCATCAAGGGACACCTCCTATACACCTTTCTAACTACCACTGTATCACCAAAAGAGCTAGTAACATTTACACCTACCTCTAGCCAATCACATGGTAACCCTAAAGACCTTGCGTGCTCACCCAAAATATACGAATATGTCGACCCCGAATCTATCAAAGAAAGCAAACTCAAAGACTGTAACGAGAAATTACCTGCAATGACATCAGTGTCATTCCCAGCCTCTCGCTGAGCATACACCCTAGCCGGTCCTCCTCCCTCGGGCTGGACTGCTACAACATGAGCCAAGTTCCTCTGACCCTCATTCCTTGGCTGAAAGTTCCCGCGACCGCGCCCACGACCTCTCTGGTGCTCAAAGCCCCTAGCTGGAGCCGGTCCGCCCCTAACCGGGTGTGGGCAATCGCGCCTCAAATGGTCTCAGGAGCTACAGTTCCAACACGCCCCGTAGATACCCATGCACTCGCTCGGATGGCATCTTCCGCACCTGGTACACTCCGGAATGTGAACAACAGCTCCTTGGCCCTAACGACCCTGACCATAGTTACCACCCCTATACCTCGTATCCGACTGGTACCTCATATCCCTATGCCACTTGGCATGATCTCTGTCCCATTTCGCATGTCTCTTTCCAAAGTCAGATCCACTAGCATGTGCTCTAGAGCCTGGGTTCTGCTCTATATCCTTGGCCCTAGAGACCAAGACATCAAACTCAGTGTAGTCGAAGGCTAGCATGTAGATCTTCACATCTGTAGTCAACCTATATCTGAAACGCTCACACCGCTCTATCTCATTTGGGACTAACTCTGGTGCATACTGGCTCAACCTCACAAACTGAACCTCGTATTCAGACACAGTCCTATTACCTTGAACCAAAGCCATAAACTCTCTTTTCTTTTCATCCAAGTACCAAACTCCAAGGTACTTCCTCTTGAAGGCATTCCTAAAGAACTCCCATGTGATATCCGCCTCGGCCATACCAGAGGTAACAGTGGTCCACCAAGTATAAGCGTCCCCCTGAAGCAAGGAGACAATGCAACCCAACTTACGGGCGTCTGAACATTCCATCTGACCCAGGATGCGAGTAGTACTCTCAAGCCACCCCTCTGAACCCTCGGGAGTCAATCCACGGAACTCAACTGCTCCCAAGTTGCGAAGCCTCTCTAGGGGTAATCTTGTCCCCGCACCCTGAGGTGGTGTTGCAGCTTGCATACCGGCCAAAGCTGTCTGAAAAGCCCCAGCTATGGTCTGAATCAAATGGGCCACATCTGCACCTGCCTGACCCTGGCCCGCTAGAGCCCCGTTACCTCCCACATTAGCATCAACCTGAGGCTCATTACCATCACCTCCAGCATTTACCCCATTACCATCGGGAGCATGAGGAGCAGGAGGCACGTCCTCGGGTGCCTGGTCACCCGCTCTAGGTCGTCCCCTCGGTCTCACCATAGCAAAACAAGATCTAAAACAATCAACACAAAAAAATAAGGAAAACATTAGGTTAGCAAAAGGGCAAGGACTCCGGTTCTCAAGCTCGTTAAACAAAAAAAAAATTCCTTTTTGACAACAACACCTAACAATGGGGACATTCGACTAGCCCTTACCCAACCAGAAAAGCCACTGAAACATGCTTACAAACACCGTACTAGCAAGAAACATTCGAGCATACATGATAAAACACTCATCACTACAAGGCAACATCATAACACATCAACTTACCTCACTTACCTACCCGAGGTCTCGGAAACCTCAGGCTCTGATACCACCAAATGTAACCCCCTCGTCCCGGTCTGGATGACTGACCGGTCCGAGTAGGCTATACGGGGAAAACTGAAGTGGAACCCGCTAAGACTCCCCTTCAGTTAGCAACCGTATAAAAAAACCTTTTATTATTATCTTGTCTAAATGGTTTTATTAAATCCTATATGAAAGGTCAACAACGGAAGCAACAAACGAGACAAGCAATTCAACAACATTACAAAACAGTCCATTTTTACTTGATAAGCAGGCCGTTTTGAAACACTCGAGAGGTGTATCGAAACACCTTGACTTGGTCAACAGGCCTAAGTCAACACGAGAGGACCGTATCGAAACGGTGGTCAACCGTTCCGAAACACCCCCAACGGTTAACTTCTCGTGGTCAACGACATATTGACTGTTTCGAAACACCAAGACCCGTTTTGGTACCCCAATTTATCAGCAAATTCTCATATTTCCAGTGGCAAAATTGTACCAAAACGGCCCATATGCGTATCGAAACGCCTGGCCTGAAACAAGAGGCCGTATCGAAACGGGACCAACCGTTTCGATACACGGGCTGGGAAAAGACAGATTTTAGCTGGTTTTTTTTATTTAAGGCAGCCTCAAACTCATCCAAAACCTCTAAGACTCATCATACATCAATTCTAGATGAAAGACACCCTATATAGACATGCCTAGCACACAACAAACATGAAGGAGCCATACATTAAAAGAATCAATAAGCACAACAAGGATTCATGCATAACATTCAAGATTAATTTGCAATTTCTCTTTGGGAGAGAGGTAGACAAGATTTTGGGTACAAACCTTGTAAGTTGTAAGGTTATCTCTTTGTCCTCAAAATAAAGGAAAATTAGTGAATTTGTAGAAAATCCTTAATGTAGATAGCTAAGGTAGTGGAGGTAGACTTAGTTGAAAAGTCGAACTACTATAAGTCATCGTGGCAAGTTTTTATTTCTTAGCGTTTCATCCACAACTGTTCAAAGTCAATTCACCCCCTCTTGGTATATTCGACTGATCGTATTCAAGTCCAACAATAAAGAACCAGTAGAGTAAATAACCCAAGACTCGAAACATGAAGATCCTTTTTTAGATCAGAGTTATCACATGAGTCTCCAATCACGTCAAAACGTTACGTTTGGAGAATGTATATGAACCCTTCCCCGAAAATGAGGCCAATAACCAGATGAGGAAGAAAATTTACACGTGCCTAAAATTTGACCACCCCAAAAGAAAACCCCAACATCGAAAGGTTTTCGAAGTACCTTAGACACGACTCCAATGAATGTCGAAGGACTCAGTTTCAAAACTAGGATTTTGATGACCCTCAGACTCTAGATCTCACTTGATTCGGTAAGGTTTTCTTCTCTTTAACTTTTTTTTTTTGCTTTTTTTTGTTTTGTTTCTCTATTTTCCTTTTTCTTTTTCTTTCATTCTCTCTAAATGTCTCAACTCTACCCCCTTTGTATTCTCTCCGTTTATGCGGCTAAATCATTCGTGTCTTTGATTGGTTGTTGGAAAATTTTCTTTTCCATTCCTCATTTTTATGCAATGTCTAATTCATTTTCTTTGTTTTTTTGTATTTGTCCTTACTGGTGACAAGGCATACAGTGGCCATATGAACGCGTGGGAGGTCTGGGGTGAATGTGAGCACGTGACAACCTAGTGACATGATCGACAATTGTTGAAGCTGAAGGGTCTCTGGTGAACCTTCTAGAGATTGGCGTTGTATTGGGGAGAAGAATCATATGAGGTGCCTGCTAGTAGTGTAAACGAGTCGAGTCAAGCTCGAGTAGTGCTCAGCTCGACTCAGCTCGTTAATATTTTTAGTCGAGTTTGAGCTCGAGTAATTTTTAACTAGCCTGAGAAATCTGAGCTCGACTCGGCTTGTTAAGAACTCGAGTCGAGTTCGAGCTTGATTCGAGCCTAATCGAGTCAAGTGTTGATCGATCTTTGACCGTGTCGGACTTGAGTAGCTCGCGATCTGTCGCGTCTCATTTAAAGCCCTATTAGGGGGAAAAAACTTTGATACACAACTGTGTAAACTCAAGCTTGTTAATTTTAGGGTTTAAGGTGTTAGATTAGGGTTTAAAGGTTCATATTGTTAGGTTTAGAATTTAGGATTTAGATTTTAAGGTTTAGGACTTATGTTTAAGGTTTATGTTTATGAATTTAGATTTTAAATTAAAAAAAAATTAGTATATTATATTTTCGAGTAGCTCGCGAGCTTTTCAAATCGGGTATTAAGTAGCTCGACTCGGCTCGTTAAGAACTCGAGCCGAGTTCGAGCTCGAATCGAGTCCAATCGAGTCGAGCTTAGACTAAAATTTGATCGAGTCAAACTCGAGTAGCTCGCGATCTGTCTTGTCTCATTTACGGCCTAGTGCCTGCATCTCGTGTGGAAGACAGGCTGTTTGGACTTCATGGTTTGCACGCGCGCGTAAAGAAGATGATAAGTTTTGACCCTGGTGGGACCGTTAGATCACTTGCAGATTCGACAGCTGAGATGTTGCAACTATTGCTGCTGAAATTAGGTTGTGGTTTAGTTTAGGTTAATATTTAGGTTGGGCTTGCGTTGTTAGTTTAGGGTAGAGAATATATTTGAGTATTTATTGTATATCGGGGTATGTATGCCCGAATGAAATCGAGTATATATGCATATATAAATTCAGAAGTAATTTTTATTCTTCAAAATGTAGTAGACAAAATTCTATTGGTATGATTTTGGACCTTCCAAAACATCTTTTATCTATTTATTCTACAATTGAAGATAAATAATATTTATTCAGTCTTAAAATTTATTTGTGACTCACACAATAAGCCGTATAAGGTAAAAATTTCATGTACGTTTTTGGACTAGTGATGCAAACAATGATGTTATATCATCGACTATAATTATCTAACAATTCATGTACAGTTAATTTAGTTGAGGCATATATATATATAAACTTTGTAACCCCCTCGTCCCGGTCTGGATGACTGACCGGTCCGAATAGGCTACACGGGGAAAACCGAAGTGGAACCCGCTAAGACTCCCCTTCGGTTAGCAACCCTATAAAAAAAACTTTTATTATTATCTTGTCTAAATGGTTTTATTAAATACTATATGAAAGGTCAACAACTGAAGCAACAAACGAGACAAGCAATTTAACAACATTACAAAACAATCCATTTTTAGCTTGATAAGCAGGCTGTTTTGAAACACCCGAGAGGTGTATCGAAACGCCTTGACTTGGTCAACGGGCCTAAGTCAACACGAGAGGACCGTATTGAAACGGTGGTCAACCGTTCCGAAACACCCCTAATGATCAACTTCTCGTGGTCAACGACATATTGACCGTTTCGAAACACCAATACCCGTTTTGGTACCCCAATTTATCGAAATGCTTGGCCTGAAACAAGAGGCCGTATCGAAACGGGACCAACCGTTTTGATACACGGGCTGCGAAAAGACAGATTTTAGCTTTTTTTTTTATTCAAGGCAGCCCCAAACTCATCCAATACCTCTAAGACTCCTCATACATCAATTCTAGATGAAAGAAACCCTATATAGACATGCCTAGCACACAACAAACATGAAGGAGCCATACATTAAAAGAATCAATAAGCACAACAAGGATTCATGCATAGCATTCAAGATTCAAGCTTTAGACAAGCATACATATAGCATCAATAAAGGGATATAAGTTTCAACCACAAGACAAGCATGCATCAAGTAAATATGGTTTACAATCCATACATAAAGGCATACACGTGGCCAACATAAGTTAAACAATTTAGCATGCTCAACAAATCAAAACATCAACTAAGGAGTTTGACACCAACTCCTACAAGTCTACACCCCCATCGTCTAGGCATTATTACAATACATAAATCATACTTGAGCTAAAATGAGAACTCCAAAAGCTCCTCCCTTGCCCACTTGCCTCCCGAACTCTAACGATCTGCATGTTGGAAACAAAAGAGAGCGTAAGCTAACTAGCTTAGTGAGGGAAGCTCTACAATTCAACAAGCATGCAGTTTTCAAAATATTTTTCAAGATTGACAATTAAACCAATGGATGCACGAACGACTTTCTCAACAAAACTACACATGGTTTGCACATGCACAACCAACATACACACACGGTGAGACTACACATCACCGTTTCGACTAGTAGTTTTCCAATGAGACTACACATCAAAGTACTTTCCTACTACTCACTACCGGTGGGACTTCACATCGCCGTAGTTAAGACAACCATCACGTGAGGCTCGACTTCACACGACTACACAATAACAACTGTATAAGACAACCCAAGATGCACATGATAATCACAACACATAGTCATTCATCCACACATAACAAAGTATAAGAGTAGAACTTACACTCGGGTTTAGGTGAACCCTCTAGGTCCCACCCAAACCCCCAAGGGTTCCATTTCGAGCACAAAACAAAGATTAACAATTCTACTCACCGTCGCTACCCAAGAGAAGACCGAAAACCAAGCTCAAAACTCCAAAATCTCCAGATTCGTCCCCGAAGCTTCACCAACCGAATTCCTTGGTTCTAAACAATCAAACACACTATATTAATCACCAAAACAACCACAAACCACTGATGTAACTCATAACACTAATTAAGCATCAAATCAAGCCAAGAACACCCACAAAACTCCTATTTTCGAGCAGCCCTATTGCACATACCAAAATCCTTGATTTCAACTCCTTTAACACACTTAAATGCCTCCAACACAACCCCTAACTATCATACTAACATCAGCCCTCAATTTCCAACATAGGACACCCCCAAAACTAACCTTTAAACCCTTCCAAAACCCCCTAAAAACCCAAATCCAAGAATATATATATATAACTCTTTAAAAATCACATATATTGGACCTCATGGATAGCAAACAACTCACACATCAATAACAAATCAAAATCTTTAGCTAAAGACCATAAAGGTAGCATTTTTAACCAAAATCTTCAAAACTTCAAATTTCAAAAACATGGACAATATTGAAAACTAAGAGTACTATCTTGTAGAGGAAGAGGAGGACAAACCAAAAATGTATTTACCTTTCAAAAATCACCAAAGATGAAGATGCTAGGTGGTGGAATAGTAGAATGAAGTAGAGAGCTCTCAATGGTCGTGAAATGTGAAATGGGAGAGTGGGGAAGATGATGACAAAATGACTATTTTAATGGAAAGAGATTTAAATTGAAAGTCCACTTATTTACAATCTTGCCATTAATGAGATGTCATTCTCATACACTTTAAAATTAATGGAAAATTGAGTTTCAAATTAATTTGAGTCCAACATAAATTATTTGCTTTCAAAAATATGAAGCCCAAAAAGTATATTATTATTTTAATTGTAAAATCGGAATTCCAAATATTATTTTAATATTATTTTCACCCGACCCCCGAACGCGGGTGTTACAAACTTAGATTGCCAGAATTTCTCAGGGTGCATAAGAAATTATCTTTGGAGAAATGATGGAAGTTTAGATTGTCAAACTATTTTAACCATCCATTGTAATTTTGTTAATCTTCCAAAATCTCAACCAATCATCAAACTTTGAGTTGCGATCAAATGTTGATTTCTTTCTTTTTTTTTCAGAAATATGTTATAATGTTTCTAGTTTTGTTTTTAATATATATTTCTAGTTTTGTTAAATGTTAATATCAAATAATAATGAGCCAAGCCTAAATTCTAAACATAAACTAAAATTAAAATTAGTTGTAATACCAACCCAACCCTAAATTAGGCATTTCACTATTATATTGCCCCCAAAACTAGTCCATAGTAGGAGAATAGACTCATCCTTTCAACAATACAAAACTCATCCCAAGACTTAAAGAAGCATCAACCCACCTTCTGCTGCTTTTATGCTTAATTTGACTGTAAAAGTAGTATTAACAATTGCGATTGCGATAATATTGATATTGTGTATGTTACAATTAGATGCGGCAAACGGATTATTCGGATCGGTTACGATTCGAGTTATTTTGGGTCTGACTACTTTTAGTTTAGTTTCAGTTCGGGTTTAGTTCAATTTTAGTTCATATTTGTGGTGATTCGGTTTAAGTATCGGGTCGGGTCAATAGGAGATCGATTTCAGTCGAATTTTTAGATCAGATCAGTTTTATTACACCCCTATATGGCTTTATAAAGCTAGTATATTTGACCTTTTGATGATTTGTACAGAAGTTCACATCTCAACTTTTTTTATTTCTTTTAATATATTTTCTTTATTTCAAGTTGCCTTTTGTTTGGGTATTTGGCTCGGTTGAAAATCGATTCAAGTCTATATCGGTTCAACTAAAATTCGGGTCAATTTCGTTTCAATTTGATTTATTTCGATTTTCAGATCAAATTTAAATCATCATATTTGGGTTGATATCAGATCTCAGATCGAGTAAATCAATTCGGCTCAGATTTTTTTTTTGAATTCATTGGTTACGATTACAATATCGCTGTGAGATTGAGAATCATTAAGATGTGACACAATTTAATAGCATAGTTGCAAAGGCAACACAAAGAAAAAAAACAGTTGATGGAAAGAAAGAAATGAAGAGGTAGTTAACTCATACGATGTTGTCATCAAATATCGAGGGGGTGATCAATTGCTTCTCTCTTAGGATCCATTTTCTTCAATGCTTGATTCTGAGCCTACCGCCCATAACCTTTTTCTTCCACAAACTCTGGATGAACCCCAATTGCATCCCAAAAATAAACTTACCTATATTCCTATCAGATCAAAACTGAGAAATGAAAAAAAGAGAAAAGCTTTAAATCAGTGGGGTGTTTTTATTTTTATTTTTATTTTTGCAAGAGAAGTATGTTCATGCGGTGGCTACTTTTAACTATAAATGAATATGTTAACGCCTTTTTTAACAATAATGATCGTAATAATAATGAATCAAAAGTTTAAGAAATTTATAAATATTTGATGACAAAATGCAAATGCCTTAAAAGTATAAAGGACCATTTATGTAGATTATTCTTATTTTACTTATATGTAGTATAATTAATATTACTATTTTATTATTTTATATGTAAAAACAAAAAGAAAATTTGTTTATTTATTGATTATGACCTGATCTTTTACTGCAGACAAACATGTTTGATTTATAAGGATCATGAAATATTTTGCTAAAAGGTTGGTTTAACATTCGTAACTATGCTTTGTTCAAAGTTCACAAAAAAATATTTAATTTAAAGATAAAAAATAAGTTTATTTAATTTAAACAAATGAATATGAACCTACTTTTTAAAATTTTTAACAAGCATGAACCGAAAACGAACAAAAATCCGTTTGTTCAAGCTCAATGCATTTAAAACCTAATATCTATCTCGTGGAATCACTTTGACAAGTCCATGAAAATAATATGAAGTCCATGGGGGATCTATCAAGCAAAACCCTGTTTACACTGTTTCTACAAAATAAAATAAAATTAACAGAAAAATAGATGACTCATAACTCAGCAGGGGAATGATTTACTAACCTGCATTGCTATTTTCTACAACCAACATGGTGCTGCCAGTCAACCGTCCATAAAAGAATACTCGCCTATAAAACTATCTTAATCGCCAAAGCCTGCAAATCAAATCGAATCAAGTGTTTTTGCTACCAGGGGTTTCACATGGGGGAGGAGGCACACCAAACACCCAATCAAGAACATTCAAGTACTTGGATCGAAACACTTCCCTCTCCCGTGCGTAGCAGTGCATTATGATTGCCGTTGACACACTAAAAATTACCACATCAGCTCTCTTTAGATTCTTCGATTGTGGCAAGTACCCAATATCGGCCATGCATGTAAAGAAGCTCTCCAAGGCCCGTGCAAGGCAGTAGAGTGATATCTCAATCCGCCTACTTTTCTTCTCAATGGCCAACGCCAGACCTGTCGGGAACTGCCCAATAATGTATGCTACATTAGGATCAAAAACAAAACTTTGTCTCCTAATTCACATGATAAATTGCTGGTAATCTTTTACCGTTCCCATTGCTACCATTGGTATGTTACATCTTCTGAATAACCTAAACAGTACGCAAGTCCACAACCTGTTTAAAAATTAATGGTTAGCTCAATGACGGGTCAATAATTTAAATGGAAGCAAGATCTAATAGCTCAAGGTACACAATAAAATTATTTAGCAATATGTACAAGTTGAGTTGTAGTCAACTTATATCGACGCCAAGCAAGTGGAAACTGTATATAGTACAAGTTTGAGTTGTAGTCAACTTATATTGACACCAAGAAAAATGGAAATAATAATAATAATAATAAAAGACGAAGTAATTGTAACGGGCCGCCAGTTCGAGCCCGTGTCATATACGCATTTGCCTATAGAAGGGGTTCAGACACAGACTTTGAGCTCGAAAAAACCACCAGACATAACCCGGTTCGTGAGAGATTCTGGAAGGTTCCGGAATGTTCTGGAAGATTTAGTCCAACATTATCCATTTGAATTGATTCATTTAGATAATGTTGTGATATTTAGAGAATTTTGTAAAGATATTATGTAAATCTCGTCCGTCAATGTAAATCAGTTTTGACCGTCAGATCTGGGGGAGTTCAACTATAAATATAGACTCCCAACTCATTTGTAAACCACTTAATTTTCTATCTTCAGAGTAATCAAAGCATTCACTCTATATCCTTTTTGTTGTTCTTCGCGTTCTTGATTTTCTTCTTTCAGATTCAAAGGCCATTCAATATAGTTTGCTTCCGCTTAGAACGATCTTGCGTTCTTGAGTGTCTTGGAAGTTTTGATCTTCCGGAGTTAGAATTTAGGCTTACTTAGGCGTTTGTGTGGTGAAATTTGACTAAGGCCGCGCGGTTTGCTAATTCAAAAATCTAGCCCCGTGACAGTTGGTATCAGAGCGGGTGTTCGAAGAAGACACTGATTGAGATGACACCGAAGAAATGAGATAATGTTGTAGCGCAAAAAGGTGCGAAAACCCAGGCTACTGAGGGAAAGACGTTCGAAGGATATCCCCGAGACCTTGGAGGAAAAGGTGATCAGGCTCGAGGGTTCGATGAAGGACTCGCGTGAGCGACTCGACGTGGTTGATTCACGGTTCGAGGAGCAAGACAACAAGAGGAACCATCTCAAGGGTGAGATGGAGGAACTTCTGACGAATTTGTTCAAAAAGTTAGGCAATAGAGGTGATGCGCTTGAGGTCGAGTTAGAGGCTGCGAAGGTTGAGATTGAGGAGATGAAGGCAGACATGCCTTTATTGAAAGTTTCCTTGAAAAATGGAGCAGCACCCACTGCGTCCAAGCATAGGAAGGACGTCCCAAAGCCGAAAGAGTTCAAGGGTAACAGTTCGACCCAAGATGTCGAGAACTTCGGGTGGGGAATAGAGCAGTATTTACGGGTGATGGGCATCAAGGATGATGCGGAAAAAATAACTGTTGCTTCTATATATTTGACTGATGTCGCTCTTATATGGTGGCGACGCAGGTGCTCTGAGGAAAAGGGCAACGACATTCCTGTTGAGACATGAGAAGAGTTTCAGGTTGAGTTCAAAGGTCAGTTCTATCCGACCAACGCTCAACACGATGCTCGAGCGAAGTTGCGGCAACTTAGACATGAGAGTTCCATCCCGAAGTATATTAGAGAGTTTATTGAGCTCAAGCTTTAGATTCCAAACTTGAGCGAAGATGAAGAATTCTTTACCTTCATGAATGGACTCCAGCGATGGTCTCAAATGGAGTTGGAGCGGAGGGGAGTCAAAGAAGTTTCCAAGGCATTGACCGTAGCCGAATCCATAGCATGGTATGAAGTTGGGAAATCAAAGTTTGACAGGCCCGAGGCAAGAACAATGGTGGGGGAGACGAGGATGATCACTATAGCAGTGATGGAGACGAAAATCCCAACAAGTTCGTCAAACCATTGGAAAAGAAGGAACGAGGACCCATAAGGTGGTACCGTTGTGGTGGTCCGCACGTAGTGAGGGACTGTCACAAGAAGAGCCACCTCGATGCCATCGTCGATGGGGACGACGAACCAAAAAAGGAGGAATGTCGACTTGGTGCAATTGCCAGTGTCAAAGTAATCAAACCAAGTGTATGAGGGAAGCAGGTGAAATGTTACCAGTGTAAGGGGCCTCATACTGTGAAAGAGTGCCCGGATTGAGTCAAGCCGTCCAAGGGGGATGACAAGCCCGAAGACAATAAGGCTTTAAAGTTTGGTTCGATGTTGTTGAGTTCTGCCAAGGCGAGCAAGAACCGAAAACAGAAAGGGTTGATGTATGTAGACATCAACGTGGCATGTCAAAAGAGAAGTGCTCTTGTGGACACACGAGCATCTCATTTGTTTGTGTCGAAGAAAGCTACCGACGAGATTGATTTGAAGGTTGAATAGTCAACCGGGGTGATCAAGACCGTTAATTCTAGAGGTGTTCCGACAGTGGGAATGACACGAGGCGTGTAGTTAGAAATTGGAAAATGGAAAGGCAAGGAAAATTTTGAGGTAATTCACTTGGATGACTATGATTTTGTCATTGGTTTAAATTTCCTTGACCGGGTTAATGCACTCATTGACCCTTTTGCCGATTGTGTTTGCATTTTGGAGCCTCGCAAACAATGCGTCGTACCGATTCATCGGGTTGTGAGGATTGAGAACAGGGTTTTGAATGCTGTTGAGCTAACCAAAGGTGCTGACTTGGTTCCTGCCACCGAGGAAACGACCTTGGAAGGGCTAGTGGAGCCGAAGTCTTTGGAAGACATGGGATCCGTCGAGTGTCCACCAGTGAGTAAGGTGGATGGGGCATTGAGCTTCGTGGACAAAGAAGCATCAGTGCGAGCTGAGGTGTCAAAATTCTAGATTGAAGAAGTGCCGATGTTGTCGATAAGCGACGAGTTACCGATAGGCGATGGTGCATCAGACTTCGCGAGGTAGGAAGTGTTGATGCGAGTTAAGGTGAATGCCAACCGGAGTAATTCGAAAGAGATATATATCGAACACAGTTATTGTGTTTTATAGTTTGATTTGCCTGGTTTGCTGGGTGTATGAAGTAGAAAACATAACCCAACAGATGGAGTTGCCAAGACTTGGCGAGATCCCAAGCAACCTTTCAAAGTTCTGAGGGTCCGTCTGGTGTTCAATGTGATGGGTTCCGAGTACTCGAGCAAGGATCGAGGGGATCCGAGTAGAGGCAAGTTGCAACTGGTAGGAAAGAATTCCTACAATCGAGATGTAGAAGGTGAGTCGACGAATGATGTTACATGGTGGAGAGTGCCGAAGCGGGCAGTCCTTATGGGGGATGACCGAGTCAGAGTCGAGTGCTCTTTATGGGGAGAGCGGTCCTTATAGGGGGACAACCAAGCCCGATTCTGAGTAGGAGGCGAGCCAAGGTACGGAAGCGAATTCAGGATTACCGAGTCAAGCTTCATCCCGAAGGCGCGACGAGGGCGTCGCCAAGTTTTGTGGGGGAGATTGTCACGGGCCGCCAGTTCGAGACCGTGTCATATGCGCATTTGCCTATAAAAGGGGTTCGGACACAAACTTTGAGCTCGAAAAGACCACCAGACATAACCCGGTCCGTGAGAGATTCTAGAAGGTTCCGAAATGTTCTGGAAGATTTAGTCCAACATTATTCATTTGAATTGATTTATTTAGATAATATTGTGATATTTAGAGATTTTGTAAAGATATTATGTAAATCTCGTCCGTCGAAGTAAATCAGTTTTGACCGTCATATCTAGGAGAGTTCAACTATAAATAGAGACTCCCCACCTCATTTGTAAACCACTCAATTTTTTATCTTTAGAATAATTAAGGCATTCACTTTATATACTCTGTGTTTTTATTCGCGTTCTTGGTTTTCTTCTTTCAAATTTAAAAGCCATTCATTATAGTTTGCTTCCGCTTAGAACGATCTTGCGTTCTTGAGTGCCTTGTAAGTTTTGATCTTCCGGAGTTAGAATTTAAGCTTACTTAGGCGTTTGCTAGTTCCCTGTAGAAGACTTAAAGGCCGCGCGATTTGTTAGTTCGAAAATCTAGCCCCGTGACATAATGCTTAAACTCGTATTATCTGCTATGAGGTAAACCCATCTAGTTATTCAATGTGTATATAGTATATACAGACTATTTTGCTTAATATAGTTCATATTTGGTAAGCACAGTAAGAAAGAGATTTCTTAGTATTCTCGTATACACATCTCACCATTCTCATTTTGTTAAAACAAACTATAAATTTTCCCAGTTAGGTGATTCCTCTAACATATATCAGTCCCTCATTTTCTATTGGAATATAAATGTTTCCTAAACAAACAAATATATTGCCATTATAATCTAACACATGACATCAACAAATAGTGCACATAAGTTGACACAACTCACACAACTGCCAAAATAGTGCACATAAGTAGCAAAGCCAGTACAAACTTCCATTCTTTTTGCTTATTTCAGTCCCTCACTTTCAGCACTGCAAACTCACACAACTTGACACATGACATCAACAAATAGTGCACATAAGTAGCAAAGCCAGTACAAACTTTCATTCTTTTTGCTTATTTCCTTCAAACTGCCAAAATTCACTTCTAGGTGGGAAAATATCTCTTACAATTTGGAATTTTGAGAACCAAGTTTTATTTATATTATGCAATTATTATCTTATAATATATATCAAGTTGCTAAAATTACTACCAGGAGCATTGATGCAGTAAGTTGCAGTTTAGATCTTCACTAGAATCCAAAGTCAAATTTCTATATCACCATGTAACGTAAACTTTCTCCCTCTTTAAGTCTTCTACAAGAAACTATGCTACAGTATTGACTATCCTTGTAAAAACTAATAATTCTGATACCCAAACAATCACAGCAAGATTTGGAACAAAAAGAAAGACATTCAAACTGGTCTTCCTGTTCTAGAAACAAACCACTAAGGAAGCTAAGAGGTCTTTATAAGCCACAAATGGAATGTGAATACATGAAAAAATGATTGTAAAGATTGTTGCCACCTGGCACTATAAGGTTCAATGTGCAAAATAATAACCAAAGTAACATCAATTCTCAGTGACAATCAATTACCAAGAAAATAAAAATTAAAAAGGGGAGAGCTCAAAATTGAAGTTGAAATACATCAGGAACTACTGACCTTGGCAAATAAAAAGACAATGTTATGAATACAATGCATGAACAGTAAAGATAGTAGAACACTAACCATGCAGACGTGCAATAGGTAGATAAAAATAAGCTTGATCTGGCTGTACCAACAATACCCTTTCTTAATATTGCGGAAGGCCTGTATTAAGGTCATAAAGAACTTTGTCAGATAATAATGATAACGCAGAGCATCTGTGTGAAGAGACAATAATGATAACAACACTGTTGTCGATTATAGCTGGAAAAAAAAGAGACGGGGGCAGGGCTGAATAAAAAAGGAAGCAAAAAGACTACAAATTGGTTTTACAAGAAAATGACATGAAAAAGTCAGCTTGAGGGTTTTTCTCTATTGCTCAGATTATGATGGCTTAAAACCAAACATAATTCTTTGTCCACCACAACATATATGAAGCAAAAGCATGCTATTATCCATGTTTAATAATGAGTTCAATTACAAATCAAAATTTAAAGGGCATTTACCTACTGTGATGACATGGAGGACTTCATGAAGAATACAGCCGTATAGCACTAGTGTAGGTTGTAGACGATATACTTCAATTATTGTAAATATTATTTGTTAATTATCCGCCAACAATTTAGGATTAATTCTAAAGGGATAAAACTCTTATCTCCTAGGATTATCCTAGGATTCGTATCTCTTAAGGGATAGAGTTCTTATCTCCTAGTTAGATTCAAATTTAAATTAGAGTAATTTGATTGTAACATAACTCTTTATTTTCAGCCTATTTAAAGGCCTTGAAGGATCCAAGATGGAAAAAAGCTGTAGAAGATGAGATTCAAGCACTGCAAAAAATTAAAACCTGGGAGATGACTTCTTTACCTCCAGTAAAGAAGGTTGTAGGCTATAAATGGGTATTTACAGTTAAATATAATTCGTAGGAGACATTTGCTCCAGTGGCAAAACTCAACACAGTCAGAATCTTATTGTCCCTTGCTGCGAATTTGGACTGGCCTCTTCATCAACTCGATATAAAGAATGCCTTCCTAAATGGGGATCTAGAAGAAGAGGTGTACATGCAAAAGCCACCTGGTCTAGATGAAAACACAGAACCAACTAAGGTATGTAAATTGTTAGAATCGCTCTATGGTCTTAAACAATCACCTAGAGCTTGGTTTGGCATATTTACAAAGGTTGTTCTCAAAGCTGGTTACCTTCAATGCCAAGTTGATCATACTATGTTCATCAAGACCTCTTCTGGAAACAAAAAGGCTATTTTAATAGTCTATGTTGATGATATAATCATCACCGGTGATGATGTTCTGGAAATCAAAAAAATGAAAGAGTTCTTGGCTACAGAGTTTGAAATAAAAGATCTGGGTCAGTTAAGATACTTCCTAGGAATGGAAGTGGCAAGATCAAATGCTAGGATTGTGATAAATCAGAGAAAGTATGTTCTAGATCTCCTTTCAGAGACAGGGATACCGAAACACCAATGGAGCATAATCTGAAGTTCAGAACTGACAACAATGGAGTTCCTACGAATAAGGAACAATACCAGAGGCTAGTTGGGAAGCTTATTTATCTATCACTTACACGACCTGATATTTCTTTTTCAGCTGGTATTGTTAGTCAGTTTATGAATGATCCTGGAGAAGAGCATTTAGAAGCAGTGTTCAGATTTCTGAGATATTTGAAGATGACACCAAGCCATGGCTTAATTTTCACCAAAAATGAGAACAGAAAAGTCGAAGTCTTTACAGATGCAAGCTGGGCAGGAGAGCTTACATCTAGAAGATCTACAAGTGGATATTGTGCTCTAGTCTGGGGAAATTTAGTGACATGGAGAAGTAAGAAACAATTTGTAGTATCAAGAAGCAGTGCAGAAGCAGAATTTCGAGCCTTAGCTAATGAAATTTGTGAAGGGATTTGGATTCAAAGGTTGCTGTCAGAACTAAAACTCAATCACAGTAAAGATTTTGAACTTCATTGTGATAATCAGTCAGCAATTAGTATTGCTAAGAATCTTGTACACCATGATAGAACAAAACACGTGGAGCTAGATCATCACTTTATCTCTGAGAAGATCACTAGTGGGACAGTCAAGCTAAATTTTGTTCCATCTCACAAACAACTAGCCGATGCACTCACCAAGGAACTTCCTAGAACTACCTTTAATGAGCTCACATCCAAGCTTGGTCTCTACAATGTGTATTCACCAGCTTGAGGGGGGTGAAGAATACAGCGCTATAGCACTAGTGTAGGTTGTAGACGATATACTTCAATTATTATAAATATTATTTGTTAATTATCGGCCAACAATTTAGGATTAATTCTAAAGGGATAAAACTTTATCTCCTAGCATTATCCTAGGATTCGTATCTCTTAAGGGATAGAGTTCTTATCTCCTAGTTAGATTCAAATTTAAATTAGAGTAATTTGATTGTAACATAACTCTTTATTTTCAGCCTATTTAAAGGCTTGTACCGATGCATTATTCAATTCAATATTGAGAGTTCATTCTTTCTCTACAAAACAGTTTCTCAATTATTAACACTTGAAGTATAGGTTATAGTGTAAAATCTAAAACATATAAATTTAACAAGATTCCTTTTTAATTGATAATAAATAGCCATATTCTAATCAAAAATTTCAACAAATTTCAGCTAAACAGTCTTCAAGAAAGATAAAGAAGTCTAACTAAATTACCTTTCTAAGAGGTCTTGACGATGAACTATTAATGCAGGAATCAAATAAACTGGAAGATATACTGATAATGCCCTTTTATATCCTTCAATGAAAAAAGAAATAACATGTGCACCGCATGATTGGTTCCCATGTATCATCTGCAAATAGCTCGAGGATTTAAGCACAATTCTCAAAGTAACAGTATACTTTTGCCACAAAACTTCAAGCAACAATAGCTTGAGTGTTTAAATTCAAAGTCTATTCTGAATTTTTCAAAGTTATCGGAGTAATTTAAATAGAAAGCACAAACATAATAATTCCTGAAAGAGAATCTATTTTATTTCAGCACTCAAGGATATTGCTTAATGCAATCACTATAAGGATCATATCGCAAAGGGATCAATTAAAAACAATACAGTGGTTAAGCTAAAAGAGTTTCTACTATCCACATCCAAATAACTTATAATTTTGGAAGAAAATTTTGAACTGATGAATGCAAGGTTTATAGAGATTGAAAAGAATAATCGAGTGCTTTAAATTACAATGCATAACTGCGGATAATAACTGCATGGTTTTTAATCTGTCAAAAACACCTTAATTATGAGTTTTTACATACAAGTCAGCATAAAATACCAATAAGAAGACAAAAGGCACTAAATTAGTTCTCAAAATATGAAAGTCCCAAGGCAATATCAGGCTGATAACTGGAAAATTGAATTCACGGATCACTAAAATAAAATGTTTCACATTCATGTTCAGACATGCACTAGTTCTATTCAAATGTCTTCATGCCCTCTCATTCAATTTTCAGGCTTTCAGCTTAAATTTTCTGATAAAGTATGCATGAAGGAGAGGTTTTATCTCTCATAAGGATAAGCTTTATGAGATAGAACAAAATGACAGAAAGCCAAAAGGCTGAAAGTCACTTGCATTATTTTTCTTAACCAAGACCTTCTTACTTATTTTGTTCAAATTATTCCAAACACCTCTATCGATGCGCACCTAACTTAATCTTCATGATGACAATATATGCCTCCATACGGAAAAAGAACACATCTTTAACGATCTTATTCAAGATATGGTTCTAGATAAATTAAAGCATAATGGTAAAGTCTTGTTCATTTTGTGGAGACTATGCAGGGGGAATAGTCTTTGCTGTTATTGGTTTACTCCCAAAGGAAGAACAAAAGGCAGCTAACGAAGGAATTCACACAAAATGGAATTTACATTAGTACTACTTACGCATAATAATTGGGAGAAAAGAATTATACCGAGCAAGGGATTTTCATGTTTGGATCTAATTTAACATCTACTCCTGTTGCCTTGTAAAGTTTCTCTATTGCTTCCAAATTAGTGAATGGAAGACCGCTGGCAATCTCTTTTACACCTTGCAAGATGAGAATATCCTTTCCACCATGTTTATTGAGAAAGGACCTATACGATGGGGGTAAACTATCTTGCTTCAAAATGTAAGAAGACCTGGAAATATAAATGACTTCACTTAAAAGTTATTCCCAAAATAAATAAATAAATGTAATTCATGTTTTTTCTTGGAAAATGTATTAAGCATTACCAGACTGCTTATTTGAAGCCATTACGTTTACGTATACAACTTGTAAAGCTACCCAATATATGGGCTATATAATGCCCATTTCAATTGTGCATATATAAGTATGACAAGTTACTTTTAGTCCAACCAAATACTTTTTTCACATATGCTACGGCATACTTGGGCTTTGAACAAACTTTAGATTTAAGTATCAGAGTTCCTGCTACAAAACCAAGATTGAATGAAATTTAAACTATATAGATGTCAAGGCAGCAGGCAAACATGTGAATTTTGGCCGTCTGCTTTAACAGGTTGAATGGTAGTTAAAGAAGACAAAGAAAAGGAATAATAGTCCCTTGGCCTGCTGAATGGATTCATTCGTATATAGATTGATATATTTCAGAATGCCTCCAAAATGTGACAGTACCAGACTTTCCTTTTCTCCTACAAGGAAATAAAATGAGTTCGGCAACTTGAATGGAAAGATTGGGTTCTTAATCCAGGAGTCTTACTCACCTAAACTAGGTGGCAACTTAACATAAACAATTGCACGAAAGTTTAATAGTAGAAAAAAAGAATACAAAAAAACTAAGATAACTTAACAAAAGAAACATACAGAATTTGCGAAGACGAGAGACACATAAGGAATATGTCACCATGTTTCCATGTAAGGGGTTTACACAGCTTCCCAAACTGCTTACTCTTTATTCCACAACGTGATGCCAATACAGCAGCTCGCATGAGTATGTATATAGCTAAACTTTTGTGCTCTGTATTATGCCCAGTAAGAAGCATGGAAGGCCCAGCAACCAATCCGGCAACTAATGCCCTCCATTTCGCCGTCCTTTTTCAATATTTAACACTCCACCAAATCAAAATTAAGTTCAATAAAACTTTCATTACAACTGAAGATAACAAAAATAAGATTAAGAGCATTGCCTGTTATGTCCTCCGAGATAGCCAATAATTTCATCTACTGAAACAAATGTACCAGCAAAAGTTCCAAGAAAGAGACCGTATCTGAGAGTCTCCTTAATAGCCATAGATATTGCTTCTTTATTACTAAACGCCTCAACTTTCCTAAATCAAGAATTACTGTCGTGTTATTCTCAACGAAAATGAAAGAATAGACAACAAAATTTTTATCACATAACGATTACCTTGAATTTTTGCGCCGCAAGCGTGCGAGAATTGAGAAGAGAGCTAAGCCACCTTTAAGACCGGCTCCAATTGAGAAGCTTTTAGCTGAAGCGACGACAATTCTGCGCAACTTCTTCGAGTCTATTAATAGAACCGAATCATCCCCGAGCGCAGAGGAAGACGATGACAAAGGTTTGGATCTCGAACAATGAGTACAAGTCTCGTCGTGTGATGTGGGGCCGCCATAATCGGCGGATCCATCATGGAAACAACCATTCTCGCCGGAGGAAAAGGAGCAGCGACATCCGCCATTGGTGGCTCCATCACCGCCCGGCGACATGGTGGTGAGCTAGGGCTTTGCGGGGATTAGATAAGGAAGTAGAATGGGGGAAGAAAGAAGAATAATATTATTTCGGGGGATGGTGGGAATGTAGGAATTGAATTTTATCAGTGCGAGAGGAATTAAACATTTGCTGCCCGTTTACCGGGCTTTTTTACCAAATAACAACGGCTTATATAGGGGAAGACACCGTTAATTTTAAAATTTTGTAAAATGGTCCATACCAATCATTATTTAAGAAAATGGTCATTTTCTACTGTACGAATGAGAGTTGTGTTCAGTTGCCGACGGCTTCCATAGAGTGGGGGAGTTACAGACAATTTGGGCCAATTTATTTTTGTTTTTTTTACAATTTGGACTAAAGTGTAAAAATATATGATTATAGTGATTAAAATGAAGATTTTGGAAAACTTGACATAAAACTCATTGTTGTGAAAGAATTAAATTAACTGATTTGATTTTCAACTATAAGATGAGTCTAAAACTTTCAAAAGTCATGACTGTGCTCGTGTGTCTGATTGAAGGAGTTTTTTTAATTCACGTAATTTTTCAAGATTTACACGATGACAATGAGACGTAATTGATTTGACGTCGTTTTCATCCCGAAAAAATATTATTGCGAGCTTCAATTTTGGCTTAAAATTTCATTTTTTATCGATACTTTTAACTATAGTCCATACTAATAAAAACTTCAATTTTTATATAGATATACATCATTATTCACAAAGATTCGATAATGCACTTTTACTACATTTTAGAATTTTATTTTGGTCCCTATAATTTTAATTTTCTTTCACCCGAGTCCATATAGTTTAACTAAATGACCAAAATGAAATGTTTCAGAATTTAATAAGATTACACATGAATACAACCAAAAAAAAAACAACGACTAAAGTTTAGTTCCTATAATATTAATTCTTTTCATAGTAGACCCCCAAAATGTAAAAAAAAATACAACTGAAGTCGCTGGAAGTTTTCGATGACTCCCCACCGAAAGTTATCACCACTTGAACACGACTCCCTTTAATACTGTAAAAAATGAATATTACCCTAAATAATTATTGGTATGGACCATTTTATTTTTTATGTAATGGTCGTTTCCCTAACTCTTCGTAGATTATTTATTAAATTGGAAAACAGTCATTTTATCTTTGAATATGGCGATATTTTTTATTCGAAGAACCATTACTTCATTGCTTCACTCTTTTTTGAGATATTTTCAACTTATTAATGTTCCACATTCTTTGCTTTTCTCAGTGATTTTATTTAGATGTTACTTGATTGAAAATTTCTTAAAGATAAATATTGTTTGTAGTGTAAAATTTAATTGGTAATTGTAATATTAAATTATTAATTAAGTGATAATTAATCTAAACTAATAAAATAATTAATCATGGGATTAAGAATATCTATTTATGTGAATATCTATCATGATATAGACTTTATTTAAAAGATTTGATTTACTTTATCAGTAGAAATATCATCTTCATTAATTAAAGTTTTATGTATTATGTACTTCTTATCCTATAAATAGATGATTTGATGAAACATTGTACACACTTGAATATTCAGAATAAATACAAATCTCCATATTTTTTGTAACACTCGAGTTTAAGGCCCGGGAGATATTCGGGTTTGGTTAACCTGGTTCGGGTTGAGCTAATTTAGGAAAAACCGTTTAAATAATCAAGATTTAAAGTTTTAACGGAAAGAAGAATTTTTAAAAGGGTGTTTTTGGTAAAATGGGCAACAAATAGGTTTTGGAGATGAATTTTAAATTAAAATAAAATATTATATTTCAAACTTTATCCATCTCTTCTTCTTCTCCAAAACTATTTCACGTTACTTTTCTTCCCTCCATCAAACCTCCACCATTTTTGAGGATTCGTCAAAGGTAAGTGTTTTATTCCTAACATTCCTTTACATTTTTTTATTTTCTATTAATTTCCTTCCAAAACTTTGAAAGGATTTCTCAAGTTCTTCCTTTTGGAAGATAATGGGTTTTTGAAGGGTTTAAGGAAAGTGGGTCAAAATAGTGTTTTGTGTGGGTTGTAAATCATATTTTGGGTGTAAAATGATGTTAAGATAATGTGTTTATCAAGAAATTCTGAAATTTGGAAAATGAGTAATTTTTGGATAAGAGATATTTGGGTTTTTGGCTTGGAAATGGTGAGGAAGGACTTCCAACGTCTTGATGGTGTTGGGTTGATATTTTCCGGGGTATTTGGACATGTTTGGATGTTAAATTTATGATTTATGGCTAACTTGAGGTTAGAGTAGAAATGATGATGGTTTTGGTTAGTTTCGGATAGAAATCGAAAACTTGATGTTATCGGATTTTGATGGTGTTGATCTCAGTGGGTTTGATTGTTGAAAAGTATATTAATTCTTTATTTTGATTTGGGTAGAAGCATGGGATAAGGATTTGGGTTCTTCGGACGCTACACCGGGAGTTGAGGAAGCTTGAAGGTGGACCGTTAGCTTAATTTGGTATTGTACTGGTGAGTGGTAATGTTTTGAAGCTTTAAAATGTTTCAAAGAGGTTTTCTTGGGGTTTGGGTGGAGCCTTAGGGGCCAACCTAAATCCTAGTGTAAGTTTATTTGATTTTTCCTTGTTTCGTTAAGTGTTGGTGTATGTGTTTATACGTGTTGTTGGATGAAATACGTTTTGCTTTTACCTCCTTTTTAATGTTGATATGTTGTTGTTGTCAAAGCCTCACGTGATGGTTAGTGGAAAGTGTGTTGTTGCATACGGTGATATGTAGTCCCACCGAAAGTGACTAGCAGATGAGTACATTGATGTGTAGTCCCACCGGAAATATGCTAGTTGTTGTGAACGGAGATGTGTAATCCCACCGGGAATGGTTGTGCATGTGCACACCACAAGTTTGTTTTTATGCTTTCGGCTTAGTGTAATTCTTTTCCAAATGGTTTTGTCTTTAAACTAAATACATGTTTTGAACTGCATTGTTATTGTTGTGGTTTCGAGCTTCGCTCACTAAGCTTTTAAGCTTACGCTCTCTTTTCAAACAATGCATATCGTTAGTGGCTTCGGGAGGCAAGTGGGGCAAAAGAGGAACCTTGGAGTTCAATTGCTAGCTCAAGTATGGTTTTTCATGGTTGTAATAATACTTATGCAATGCGAATGCTAGACTTTTGTGTTGGGGAGTTGGTGTCCAAACTCCTATGTTTTTGTTATTGTTGTTAACATGTTTAAAATGTTAAAGCATGCCTTGGTTTGGCTTTTGACCTCTTGTGAATGTTAAGCATGTTTAGTTACCTTGATCAATCTTGCTATGATGATCCTACACTCGTTGAATGCTCAACTTGTTTTAAATGAGTATTCTTGGTTGCCTTGGGTTGTATGTATGTTTAGAAGTTGGTCAAATTCTTGCTTAGGGTGTTTATGTCAGTCTCCTTGTGCTTAAACCTGCAAATTTATGTCTTTCTATGCAAGGCGTATCGATACGCTCAAGGGTTGTATCGATACGGTCCCATGTTTTAAGCCTATCATACCGATACGCGGGGGCGTATCGATAACTGCTTTGTTCTTTGGAAATATGTGATTTTGACGAGAAATTGGCATTTGGACAAGAGTTAAAAAGAAAAAAAATAGGGTTGCTAATCGGAGTGAGGCCTTAACGAGCTTCGCTTCGATTTTCCCCGTGTAACCCATTCGGTTCGGCCTGGTGGCTAGGCCGAGTCGGAGGGGTTACATTTGGTGGTATCAGAGCCTCAGTTTCGAGGTCTTCGGGAAGGTAAGTCAGGTAAGTTGGTTTGTTTGGTTTGTTTGCGATTGCACGGTGTGTGAAAGCATGATTTCTCGTTCTTGTTGTTGGTTGAAGAGTAGTCGAGCGTCCCCATTGCTAAGTATTGTTATTGGAAAATGGTTTTGGTTAAAAGAGCTTGAGCACTTGGATCATTGCCCTTGCTGACCCAATGTTTTCTTGTGTGTTATGTTTGTTGTTTTAGATTTTATCTTCGTTGTGGTGAGACCGAGTGGAAGGCCTAAAGTGGGTGACCAGGCACCCGGTGTTGTGCCTCCTCCTCCTCCTCATGCTCCCGATGGTAATAGGGCGAATGTTGGTGATATGTACCTCGGGCTGGGGCGAATGTTGGAGGTAATAGAGCTCAGGCTGGCCAAGTTCAGGCAGATACGTACATGACTCGTTGGTTTCAGACCATAGTCGAGGCTTTTCAGACAGCTTTAGCCGATATACATGTTGCAGCACCACCTCAGGGTGCGGGAACTGGTTTGCCCCTTGAGAGACTTCATAGTTTGGGCGGAGTCGAGTTCCGTGGTTTGACTACCGAGGGTTTAAAGGCCTAGCCCGACAGCACTACACGAATCCTAGGTCAGATAGAGTGCTCAGACACTCGTAAGTTGGGTTGTGTTGTCTCCTTACTTCATGGAGATGCGTATGCTTGGTGGACTACAGTTATTTCGGGTATGTCGAAGGCGGATGCCACTTGAGAATTCTTTATAACAATCTTTAGAAAGAAGTACCTTAGAGCCCGATATCAGGATGAAAAGAAGAGGGGATTTATGGCTTTGGTTCAGGGTGGTAAGACAGTGTTAGAATATGAGGTACAGTTTGTGAGGTTGAGCCAATATGCTCCCGAGTTGGTTCCCAATGAGAGAGAATGGTACGAGTGCTTCCGTTACGGATTGACTAGGGATGTGAAGACTTATATGCTTGCTTCTGATTACACCGAGTTTGTTGTTTTGGTCTCTAGAGCCAAGGATATTGAGTAGAGTTTAGGCTTGAACACTCGTGCTAGTGGGTCCGATTAGGGAAAAGACATGCAAATTGGGACAGAGAGTATGCCAAGAGGCACAGAGATATGAGATGTCAGTCCAACTCGAGACAGAGGGGCGGTAACCAAGGACGTGGCCATCAGGGCCAAAGAGCTGTTGTTCACACACCCGAGTGCACTAAGTGTGGGAGACACCATCCGGGCGAGTGTATGGGTACCTTTAGGGCATGTTTGAATTGTGGTTCCTGAGATCATTTGAGGCGTAACTGTCCTCACCCGACTAGGGGCGGGCATGCCTCAGTTCGAGGTTTTGAGCACCAGAGAGGCCGTGGGCGCAGTCGAGGTAACTTTCAGCCAATGAATGGTGGACAAAGGAATGTAGCTCATATGGTAGCAGTTCAGCCCGAGGATGGAGGACCGACTAGGGTGTATGCACAGTGAGAGGCTGGGAATGACATTGATGTCATCGCAGGTAATTTCTTGTTACGGTATTTATTCTTGCTTTCGTTGATAGATTCAGGTTCAACACATTCCTACATTTTAGGTGAGCATGCAAGATCTCTAGGTTTACCGTATGTGTGGTTAGAGGTAGGTGTGAATGTTACTAGTTCTTTCGGTGAGACCGTGGTAGTTAGAAAAATGTATATGAGGTATCCTTTGATGATTCAGGGTCATGTGTTTCTAGTCGATATGATGGAACTGACGTTCTATGGTTTCGATGTGATTTTGGGCATGGATTGGCTCATAGAGCATAGAGCTAGACTTTGAGACCAAGAGAGTTTCCTTGAGACTTGCGGATGATTTTGAGGTTGTAGTAGTTGGCGAGAACATTAAGTTCTTTTCCAATGTTGTTTTTGCTTTAGAAGCTCAGAGATTGATGGATTTGGGTTGTCAGACGTATTTGGCTTACGTGATGAATTCAAATATGAGTGAGGTTAGACCGTAAGACATCAGAACAGTTTGTGATTTTCTGATTGTATTTCTAGAAGAGTTGACGGGCTTGCCTCCATATAGGGATGTTGAGTTTGCTATTGAAACGTATTCAGATTCTGCACCCGTGTCTATTGATCTGTATAGGATGGCACCTAAAGAGTTGAAAGAGTTGAAGACACAGCTTCAGAAACTGTCAGATAGAGGTTTCATTAGGCCTAATATTTCTTAGCGGGGTGCTCCATTCTTGTTTATGAAGAAAAATGACGGTAGTATGAGGATGTGCATAGACTATATGCAGTTGAACAAGGTAACAGTAAATAACAAGTATCCTTTGCCGCAAATCGACGATTTGCTTAATCAGTTGAGAGGTGCTATAGTATTTTCGAAGATTGATTTGAGATCCGGTTATTATCAATTGAAGGTGAAAGATGTAGATATACCGAAAACAGCATTCCGTACACGATATGGGCACTACGAGTTCTTGGTAATGCCTTTCGGTTTGACTAATGCTCCAGCTGCGTTTATGGACATGATGAACAGAGTGTTTCACGAGTTTTTAGATAGATTTGTAGTAGTGTTCATAGAAGACATCTTAACGTACTCTAGGACCGAGGAAGAGCATGACGAGCATTTGCGATTAGTGCTTCAGACCTTGCTTGAGAACCAGTTGTATGTCAAGTTGAGTAAATGTGAGTTTTGGATTAGGGAGATCGTCTTTTTAGGTAATGTGATCTCATTCAATGGGATTAGTGTGGATCCCAAGAAAATAGAAGCGATAGTGAATTGGAAACAACCGAAGTCAGTGACCGAGATCCATAGTTTCCTAGGCTTGGCGGGGTATTACCGAAGGTTTGTTGAGGGATTCTCGAAGATTGCTGCACCCTTGACCAAATTACTTTAGAAAAATATTTTGTATGAGTGGACAGATGCAAGGCAGTAATAGTTTGAAAAGTTGAAAAAGCCTTGACAAAAGCTTATATTTTGATTCAGCCTGAACCAGGGAAAGAGTTCGTAATCTACGGTGATGCATCGTATGTAGGTTTAGGTTGTGTGCTTATGCAAGAAGGAAGAGTTGTAGCTTATGCTTCGAGACAATTGAAGGTTCACGAAAAGAATTACCCCACTCATGACATAGAGTTAGCTGCTGTAGTTAGGGGTGTTCAAAAAAATCCGATCCGATTGATCCGATCCGATTATCCGTTGATCCGATCCGAAATTCCGGATATCCGATCCGTTTTTTATTTTTCGGATAATTCGGATCGGATATCCGAAAATTTCGGATCGGATACGGATAGTGGTTTTACATTCGGATCGGATATCCGATTATCCGATATCCGAAAATTCAATTTTTTTATAGGTATAAATCTTATTATATTCGATATTTTTACTTGTTATATATGAAAAATTGAAATTTCTTGATACAAATATTGTTATATTCAATAATTTATTAATTTTTATATTTGAAAACCTAAATTTTTCATGGATAGAACCATTAAATTAAAAAAAATAATCAAATAAATTCATAAATTTCGGATATTCGGATATCCGAGTATCCGATCCGAAAATTCAGATATCCGGATTTTCGGATATCCGGTTTTTTCGGATCGGATACGGATCGCTATTTAGGTGATCCGAATTTTTCGGATATCCGAAATGAACACCCCTAGCTATAGTGTTTGCTTTGAAGATTTGGAGACACCATCTTTATGGTGAGAAATGCACAGTCTACACCGACCACAAGAGTTTGAAATATTTGATGACTCAGAGAGAGTTGAACCTTAGACAGTGTAGGTGGTTAGAGCTTCTTAAGGACTATTACCTCACAATAGAGTACCATCCGAGTAAGGCAAACATAGTGGCTGATGCTTTAAGTAGAAAAGTGGCAGTTGAGTTGCGAGCTATGTTTGTGAGGTTGAGTGTGTCGCGGGATGGTGTTTTGAGAGCCGAGCTACAGGTTAAACCCTTGCTAGTTCAGTTGATTCGAGAGAAACAGTTGCAAGACGGATCTTTGGCACCTCACGTGCAAGACAAAGCCAAGGGTAAACCCACAGATTTCTGCTTTGGCGAGAATGGGGTCTTATGTTTCAAGGATAGAGTAGTTGTCCCAGAAGATGCCGAGTCGAGGCGTACTATCTTGAATGAAGCTCATAACAGTCCTTTTGCTATGCATCCGGGTAGTACGAAGATGTACTGTGGGTTGAGAGATGAGTACTTTTGGGTTGGGTTAAAGAAAGATGCGGTCGAGTATGTGAGTAGATGTATGGTTTGCCTACGTGTTAAGATCGAGCATCAGTTTCCTTCAGGTTTGTTACAGCCGTTGAAGATTCTAGAATGGAAGTGGGAATGGATTACTGTGGATTTTGTGTCAGGTTTACCGTTGAATCCTTCGAAGAAGAATTCAGTATGGGTAATAGTTGACAGATTCACTAAGTGTGCTCATTTCATACCTGTTCACACTACTTACACTTTAGACCGGTTGGCCGAGTTGTATATTAGTGAGATCGTGAGATTGCATGGTGTACCGAAGTCTATTGTGTCAGACCGAGATCCAAGGTTTACAGCTAGATTTTGGGAGTGTTTGCATCGTGCCTTGGGGACTTGGTTGAACTTTAGTACTTTGTATCACTCACAATCAAATGGTTAGTTAGAGAGAGTTATTCAGGTGTTAGAAGACATGTTGAGGTGTTGCATCATCGATTTTCAAGGTTCATGGGAAAAGCACCTACCGCTAGTAGAGTTTGGTACAATAACTGTTATGAGGCTAGTATTCAGATGGCATCGTATGAAGCTTTGTATGGTAGGAAATGTAAAACACCGGTTTTTTGGGTCGAGGCCGGACAGAATCTTGTACCTATGCTAGACTTGCTTAAGGGCACTACCGAGAAGGTAAAACTGCTTTATGATCGCTTGAAGGCAGCTTCAGATAGACATAAATCGTATGCTGATTTGAAAAGAAGGGAGATAGAGTATGATGTGGGCGACAAAGTATTTTTGAAAGTCTCACCTTGCAAGAAGGTGATAAGGTTTGGTAAGAAGGGTAAGCTAAGTCCGAGATTCATTGGTCCATACGAGGTAGTTGAGAGGATTGGTCCCGTTGCTTATAGATTGAGATTGCCGACCGAATTAGAAAGGATTCATGACGTGTTCCACGTTTCGATGCTTCGAAAGTATAGATTAGATCTGTCCCATGTAATGCAGTGGAAGAGATCGAGTTGAACCCAAATTTGTCATATGACGAAGAACCAGTTGAGATTCTTGCTACGAATAGTAAAGTTTTGCGTGGGAGGACCATTGAGTTAGTCAAGGTTTTGTGGAAACATTGGGGGTGTGGAAGAGGCCACTTGGGAGAGGAAGGATTACTTGGAGAAACAATTTTCGTATCTCTTCCCATCAGGTAAATTTCATGGACGAAATTCCTTAAGTGGGGGAGAGTTGTAACACCCGATTTTAGGGCCCGAGATATATTCGAGTTTGGTTAAGCCGATTCGGGTTAAGCTAATTTGGGAAAATCGTTTAAATAATAAAATTTTAAAGCTTTAGAAGAAAGGGGAATTTTTAAAGGGGGTTTTGGTAAAATAGGCAACGAATAGGTTTTGGAGATTGATTTTAAATTAAAATAAAATATTATATTTGAAACTTTATCCATCACTTCTTCTTCTCCAAAACTATTTCACGTTACTTTTCTTCCCTCCATCAAACTTCCACCATTTTTGAAGATTCATCAAGGTAAGTGTTTTATTCCTAACATTCCTTCGCATTTTCCTATTTTCTATTAATTTCCTTTCAAAACTTTGAAAAGATTTCTCAAGTTCTTCCTTTTAGAAGATAATGAGTTTTTGAATGGTTTAAGAAAAGTGGGTCAAAACAGTGTTTTTTGTGGGTTGTAAATCATATTTTGGATGTAAAATGATGCTAAGGTAATGGGTTTATCAAGAAATCCCGAAATTTAGAAAATGAGTAATTTTTGGATAAGAGATATTTGGGTTTTTGGCTTGGAAATGGTGGGGAAGGACTTCCAATGTCTTGATGGTGTTGGGTTGATTTTTTCCGGGGTATTTGGACATGTTTGGATGTTAAATTGATGAGTTATGTCTGACTTGAGGTTAAAGTAGAAATGAGGATGGTTTTGGTTAGTTTCGGAGAGAAATCGGAAACTTAATGTTGTCGGATTTTGATAGTGTTGATTTCAATAGGTTTGATTGTTGAAAAGTGTATTAATTCTTTGTTTTGATTTGGGTAGAAGCAGTGGATAAGGATTTGGGTTCTTTAGACGCTACACCAGGAGTTGAGGAAGCTTGAAGGTGGACCATTAGCTTGATTTGGTATTGTGCTGGTGAGTGGTAATGTTTTGAAGCTTTAAAATATTTCAAAGAGGTTTTCTTGGGGTTTAGGTGGAGCCTTAGGGGCCAACTTAAACCCAAGTGTAAGTTTATCTGATTTTTGCATTGTTTCGTTAAGTGTTGGTGTATGTGTTTATACATGTTGTTGGATGAAATACGTTTTGCTTTTACCTCGTTTTAATGTTGATTTGTTGTTGTCGTTGTCAAAGCCTCACATGATGGTTAGTGGAAAGTGTGTTGTTGCATACAGTGATGTGTAGTCCCACCGGAAATATACTAGTTGTTGTGAATGGTGATGTGTAGTCCCACCGAAAATGGTTGTGCATGTGCGCACCACGAGTTTGTTTTTATGCTTTCAACTTAGTGTATTTCTTTTTCAAATGGTTTTGTCTTTAAACTAAATACATGTTTTGAATTGCATTGTTGTTGTTGTGATTTCGAGCTTCTCTCACTAAGCTTTTACGCTTACGCTCTCTTTTCCAACAATGCAGATCACTAGTGGCTTCGGAAGGCAAGTGGGGCAAAGGAGGAACCTTGGAGTTTAATTTCTAGCTCAAGTATGGTTTTTCATGGTTGTGATAATACTTAGGCAATAGGAATGCTAGACTTTTGTGTTGGGGAGTTGGTGTCCAAACTCCTATGTTTTTGTTAATGTTGTTAACATGTTTAAAATGTTAAAGCATGCCTTGGTTTGGCTTTTGACCTCTTGTGAATGTTAAGCATGTTTAGTTACCTTGATCAATCTTGCTATGATGATCCTACACTCGTTGAATGTTCAACTTGTTTTAAATGAGTATTCTTGGTTGCCTTGGGTTGTTTGTATGTTTAGAAGTTGGTCAAATGCTTGCTTAGGGTGTTTATGTCAGTCTCCTTATGCTTAAACCTGCAAATTTTTGTCTTTATTTGTAGGGTGTATCGACACGGTCCCCTGTTTTAAGCCTATCGTACCGATACGCCTCGGCATATCGATACCTTATTTGTTCTCTGGAAATCTGAGATTTTGACGAGAAATTGAGGTATCGGTACGAGCCTTAGGTTTATCAATACGGCCCTGGAGTTGACTTTGGAAAACTTGACCATTAAGGTCGTATCGATACCAGCCTTGGAGGGTATCGATACGACCTCTCAAAGTTGACTTTGGGGGAGTTTGACCGTTGAAGGCGTATCGATACGGGTGTTAGGTGTATCGATGCGGCCTGAAGTAAAATGGCTAAAAGTTATCTTTTAATGTCCTTTTTGCTTGGTTCGCATTCGTGTTTGCTTTTTTACTGTTTGCCTTCTCACATAGGTTCAAATATGGCATTTAAAAAAGAGTTAAAAAGAAAAAAATAGGGTTGCTAATCGGAGTGAGGCCTTAACGGGTTTCGCTTCAGTTTTCCCCGTATAGCCCGTTCAGTTCGGCCTAGTGGCTAGGCAGAGTCGAGGGGGTTACATTTTTTTCATCTCTCTGTTCTTATTATTGTTCTTCGTTATTTCATTTACAACACGTTATTAACACGAGACTCTAACCAACTGAGGTGTTTGTCGTTCAAATCCTGAAGGAGGTATTGAAAAGAATTTGATTCTAGCATGAATCAAAGATAAGTCCTTTTATATTTGTTATATATATATATATATTTAAAATCAGTTTTTTATTATTAGTTTGAATTGGTGTTTTTGATTTTTAAGGTTCCTGTTAAACAAGAAGATCATGATTATTTCATGGGTGACCGAGGATGACCTAGGTTCTGGTACGATTCTTTATTAAGGATAAATTTGATACTTATATGTTCCATTGATTACACGATTTCAGTGAATGACCGTGGGTGATAAACTTGATCTTTAATGCGCAGAAATTACCACTTTTAAGTATTTTTTTAATACAATATATCTCATGAACTTTTGGTATTGTTATCTACTAGAAATTTTATCATGAAATGATATATATAAGGTTAAATAACGTTAATGGGATTTGAATCACAAACATACCTTAATTACTTGATCAATTCTACTATAATATGATTTGTCGCCAAGGAACCATAAATCTCACATGTTTATATATTCTTGTGTTAGTTTGCTTATAATGCATGGTCGAAAGTTTGTGGTTATTTATTTGTTATTTAATATTTAATTGATAAGAGCGGGTGTTTTTAACTGTGTTTTGAATTTCACATGATATGCTTAAATGGCTTGGAAAAAGACATGACATAAAGAGATTATGTGAAGTTGTCTTGGTCATTTGTTATGTCATCATTGTTCTCAAGAAAAAAAACAATATCGATAAACTCTACTTTTTTATTCTTTAAACTATAATTTTAAAATGTGATAAATCATGGTGATTTTGAATTTAAAAGAAGACTATTAAAAGTCTATATTTTCTTAAAAGCAATAATTCTTCTACGTCGAAAAAAATCGACTCAGTACACCAGACTTGTTCTAGAAGATTACATCAACGAGAGATTCATAAGTTGTTCACAGAAACTTTTCATGAATGATTAGGAAAGACGGTAAGCAACTAAATCTCCGCACGACACGTAACTATTTTATAACTATTCTTGTTTTAATATATCAACAATATTAATGATAACTAAACCATCTTTTATGTGTAATAGGTTTGGGGTAGGAGAGAAGTTGGCGAAGAACTTAAATGGCTTTCTCAAGGTCTGGACAAAAGTGTTATAAGATACAATGACTCTCTTATTAATGGGTTTAGGTTTCACACGAAATCTCGAGAAAGATTATGGAGGACAAGGAATTGTGGAGTAGTTGTTACTTCTTCAACTACAAGTTATGCTACTGCTATGGACAATCATCATGTATAAGGATATGTTGAATATTATGAAATTCTTACAGATATTATTGAGTTGGATTATTATGGCAAACGAAAGTTGTGTTATTTCGTTGTGATTGGGCTGGTGTAAATACTACTCGAGGTAGCAAAAGAGATGTCACACCCAAAAAATTACGCCCAAATTGTAAACCCTAGATTTGAAAAATCCCTAATTTAGAAACTTAATTTTAAAATCCCAAAATTCAAAACCCTAATTATTTGGGAATTTTAATTCAAGAACCCTAAATTTTTTAATGGACTAAATAAGAATTTTTATCAACCTTAGAAGTTAATATGAAATTTCTTAAAAGTTTAAGGACTGACTCCATAAATAACCCTTTGTCAAATTAAAATTCAATTCAATTTGATTTGTGATTTTGTCTTTTTTTTAATCGTTTATTATTATTATTATTATTATTATTATTATTATTATTATTATTATTATTATTATTATTATTATATAGTTCTTTAATTTTAAATGGAATTCTAATCCACTCGTCTTGTTTTAATTATTTTATTTATTTTTATTATTTTCTATCCTATATCGCTTTTATTATTTTACTTAAATTAGGTTTACTCTCCCTATATATATACACACATAGTTCAAATAAGATCACCTCAAGAACCCTACTTTTTTATATATAGTTTCATGCCGCCAAAATCCAATTGGTTTGTTAAATTCCTATGTAATAATCTTTACCGCTCTATACCCCTTCTTGTTCGTTAATTCATTCAACACCATGTTTAGTCCAGTACCGATACAGTTGAATCCAATACTTCTGATCATAGAAAATCACATCATTCTATAGGTTGAGTATAGCTTAACTAAGGTGTGTTTTCTTCCGGTGCTATAATTAAATTATATACTATTTTTCTATGTGTTGGTGTTTTACCTCTTGTGTGATTATTTATATGTATTTGGCTTGTATGGTTGACGTCATATGCATATGATTTCAGAATTTATTTTGGTTCTGTACTACAAACATTGATTTATGGAACTATGATTTATGAATTATGTTTATGGAATATCGAATTTACGAAATTGGTTTTTATGAAACTTAAATTTTAAACATCATATGTATGAGCATGGGTTAAGATTTGCAAGGGGGAAGTTCAGTGGTTTTATCCTTCGGGCTGAACTCCACTTCGGATTAGTGGTTCCACCTTTCGAGCTGAGTTCCACTTCGGATGTGAAGATGTAGTGAGTGGTTCTGGGGAAACTTACTCTTCTTATGGCGGTTGTAGTTGGGTGCATTGCACTGCGCTTGTGATTTGTGTTATGGTTTAAAAGATTTCATTCAAAATAATATTATGTTTTATAATTATGGTTTTTCTTGCACTTTAGAGACACACTAAGCTCTTTAGCTTACTCCCCCATAGTTTCTCTTTTCAGATATACTCAGACTCTCTAGGCGACGTGGTACTTGGAGGATCTCAATTTTATCCGGTTATTTTATTATTCAGTACGAAACTATTTTAGTTTAATCATATTTCTATTTATTATTTTGGGACATTGATGTAATTTTAGACTATTTATGTTTTAGGGTTATTTTTAGCAATCATTTACTGTTATTTTAATTTAGAGATTTTATATAAATATTAGAATAATTATTATGATATTATATTTTTATTTATTATTAAATTTATGTTATTTTATTTTAATTAAAGTATAATTTTTAAAATTAGATTTCTTGAGGGAAAAGTTCTCAACGGTGACTTCCTAAATTCGGCTGTCACCTAAATTCGGCTATTTCTTTTAGGCCGGGTTTAGGGGTTACATTTAGATCAATTTAATTTTACAATGGTGAATTTCTCTCGATTAATTCACACATGTCAACAATTAATGGATGAACCATATGTATTTTCTTCTCAAGTCAAACATGTTTTCTATTGCCATGATCCATTAGATAAGGGTTAGTTTGTTGTACTCCGTAACACCCCTAGAGACTTGATAGACATTAGGGATGGAAGTAGAGATGCCATTGAAACAAGATCAGAAACTTTGCCTTTTGCAGCATAAAACATAGATGAAAGAATCAGTTGTTCTAGTTCCCAATTCTAATGGGTTCGAGATGACATAGATGAAGATTTTAATGAAAATTGAGTACATAACAATGTAGTAAGATTTATTTCTTAATTTATAATATTTTAACGTCTAACTTGATGTTGAATACATACATTAATAGTATTGTCATTTGGTAGTAAAAAAAATTGTTTGTTTATTGCACATATTATGCCTAGGCGGACGTTAAGTGATCTGCGGATGATTCAAGTTCCTCGAGCAGAAAAAATAGTAAATAATGAGAGTTCTTCCGTTGTTGGATCTTCAAAAGTTTCGAAAATAGTTGAGGATGTGGAAATAGAAGGTATTGTTCAACACTTTAGTATAACTTCTAACTATTGACTTGATATTAAAAATTGTATTGAATTGTTTCTTATGTAGGTGACAATGGCCGAAGGCGCAAGATTAGTGGGTGCACGACATTGAATGAATTGTACGAGCTTCCTCCTGGGGAACGTGTGAAAGTTTCACGTAATGATGTCGACCAACCAATTGGGGAAGACACACATGTTTTGGCCAGTTACTTAGGCATTGTTGCATGCAATGCTACAATTTTACTAATCAATTATGAGTCATGGCGTAAAATTCCGAATAGTAACAAAAATCAGGCTCTGGATCTGGTTAAGGTAATAATGTCATTGAAATATATAATTCATTACAGTTACATAATAATGATATTTGGTTTGACTGTGTAATTTGTAGGATAAATTTTCTTTGGAGGTTTCATATGACTATTTGAAAAAGTACACTAGGAAAGAAATGGAGAGACCATAAGAGCGCGTTGAAGAAGACACATTTCAAAAATAATCTCAGCCTTCAAGAAAAGCTACAAAATGTCCCACCAGGAATCCTTCGATATCAGTGGGAAGATGTAGTTAGGTTTTGGAGTTCAACTAAAGGAGAGGTATGATCGATCCACTTTAAAAAAATAATACTATGTCATTATAATATTGACTTTATACGTAATGTAAATTTTAATGCTAGAAATAAAGTCTCAACGGCTAGTAACGATCATGAAGCCATTATAGGGTTTAAAAGATCTCTTCAAGTAGCCATGGAAGAACAAGAAACCAACTACCAACATTCAATATTAGAGAAAGTGTTTTAGTGCTTAATTTTCTCATATTTTTGTGTAGAACACACTTGTGAGCTTAATTATTATATTTGCTCAAGTATTAGGATTTTGTGTGTGAGCTTAAATTGCAAACACATTTGCCTCGTAAGGGTTTTCATCATTTGTTTATTAGTTTTCTCTTTGCAAGAAAGTATTTTCAAGACTTTGGGGTATATGCCTTGGGTTGTAAGGGTTATCTCCTTGAGCCCGGAAAAATGAAACACAAATTAGTGAATTTGTGGAAAATTCTTAGTGTGGATAGCTAAGGTAGTGGAGATGAAGGTGGACTTTGGTTAGAAAGTCGAACCACTATAAATCATTGTGTCCCAATTTTTATTGCTTAGCTTTTCATCCACCAAAATAAAAATCTAATTCACCCTCTCTTAGCTATTTCGGTTGATCGTTCGAGCTCTCAACCATAATAAACAATAAAAAAATATTTTCATATGTTCAAAAGTTTTTCTAAACTCATACATTTTTATATTATGGTAACTATTTCATACACAGGCGGTGGAAACTAAAAGTTTCCACAAACGTCTTAGTATTAGGGTTTAAAAATTTAGTTTAAGGTGTAGGGTTTAGGGGTTTAGGTATATGACTTTAGAGCTTAGGGATAATGGTTAGAATTTATGTTTTAGAGTTAAAATTTAGGTTTTGCAGGTTAAAACTTAAATCACTCACTATATTACCTTAAAAAGTAAACTATAACCTTTAAACCCTAAATATTATCCTTAAAGTATAAATTATAACAATTATCCCTAAAACTAAACATTTATACCTAAACTCTAAAGCCTACACCCTAAACTAAATATCTAAACCCTAAAACTAAGGCTCTTGTGAAAAATTTTAGTTTCCACACCGTCTGTGCATCGAATATAAATCCTTATATATATATATATATATATATATATATATATATATATATATATATATATATATATTCCTAATATTTGGCTTTGTAGATGTTGTAGCCCTAGCTAACTAGGTTATATATTGAGCTTTGTGAATTATTGGGAAAAAGGTTATTAATAACAAATGTTGTTTTAGAGTAAAAATATCAACATTAAAGTATTCAAAAAGTCCTTTTATCAATTGCAATAGACTTTTATTTGTAGGTTAAAAAAAGAGTTTGAAAGCAGTAAGTTGTAATAGACTTTTTTTTTAGATTACAAAAATGGGAATTGAAAAAGTTAAGTATTAAATAAGAGTAATGAGATTGATTTTTCAGTTACAAAAGATATTAATAAACATAACGCTCAATATTATAAGAACTGTCAAGAATGAAATTTCTTGATCACCTCCCCATCTGATTGACTAAGTTAATTTTTTCGAGTCAATAATTTTTATAGTAAATGGTAAAAATTTACGATTGACTAATTTCTATTCCGTTAAAAATTTTGAGGTTTGCCATTTTATTTACTTCATTTTTTAAGTATACGTAGTGGTTTATAGTTTATGATTGCATTACGTGCAGTTCCTTTTGCTTATTATCATATCTTCTCTTTTTATTTTTCAGTTATACCATATATAACTGCCTTTCTTTTCACTTTCTGGTGATTATGTCATATACCCAACTATGTTTATCTTGGTTGAGAAATATATTGAAAATTTCTTAATCAAATATTGTATGTTCATATAATCTAAAATATCTTAGTTCTTAATAGTAATTAATAATGATGATAATGACTAGGGGCGAATCTTGGTAATAGAGTCTAAAGAACCATACTTAAAATTTTTAAAAATTTTAGAAGTCCAAATTAAAATTTTTAAAAATTCTAAAGTTTTTAATTTAAAATTTTCAAAAAAAAAATAGAGTCTAACCAAAATTTTCAAAAAAATTATAAACTTATAAGAACTTTTAAAATTTTTAGTAGGATACTTGATTATAAATATTTAAAAAAAATTGAAACAAAAAAATATTTAAATCTTTGAAAGGAATTAAATTGAAACTTTTAAATTTTTAAAAAATTAAATAATTTTTTTTTTCAAAAAGAAATTGGGCGGCTCCCACTAGCCCATTAATGTCTGCCCCGGATGATGAGCACTTGCATTAAGCAACTTAAGAGAAAAGAGGTCTTTTATTGCAAGTGTTGTTTAACTATCTACACTCCTAAATTTATTATTATTTTCATTCTAATTGTAAATTTTAGGATTTTATGGGTAGAAATTTATATTTTATATGAAAAATAATTTGATATATAAGTTTGTGTAAACTTTAGTTTACATAAGCCTTTCAATTTTAGTGTTTAAATATTTAAGTTATGGTTTATATGTTTAGGTCGTAGGATATAAATTTTAGTATTTATGATTAGAGTTTAGAGTTTAAGGTTTATGGTTTAATTTTTAGGGTGTTAGAGTTTGGAATTTAAGTTTTGGATTTTATAGTTTAAATATGAAGGGTTGTATAATTTTTTACGCAGCTTGTGTATTAAAATATAACACTATATTATATAGATTAAAGGAATATATTTTGATACACAAGTTGTGTAAAAAGATTTACACAACCCTTCATATTTAAGCTATAAAATCTAGAACCTAAATCTTTAGTCTTAACACCATAAAACCTAAACTTTAAACCTTAAACCCTAAAATCTAAATTCTAACCATAAACCTTAAATTCTACACATTACAACATAAACCCCTAAACCCTAAACTACAACATAAATCTCTAAATCCTAAAATTGAAAGACTTGTGTAAACTTATGTAAATTTCAGTTTACACAAGCTTGTGTATCAAAGTATTTTTCTAGTTTAAATATGAAGCGTTGTGTAATTTTTTTACATATATTGTGCATTAAAATTTAGAATTTAAAATTATAAAATAAAAATTTAGATAGTTTAAATAAAAATAACTGTGTAATTTTTTTACATCAAAATATAAATCGACTGAAAATATATAAAAATGTTTGAACGTTAATAACCAAATCCATGCATTTAACTGACGCCGGCAAAATATAGTTTCTGTTTGCTTTCATCGATTCGATTTGATTCGATTCGATTCCGTCTCCAATAAAAGGCAAGTGTTGTAGTCAAACAGGTAGCATTCCAAGAATCATTTCAACCTTAGGAGCTATGGTGTGAAGTCAGAGTAGGTTAAAAGATTAAAAGGGCTTCTCTATTTATTGAAATGTTGTCCTTAATATGTAATACGAAAGAAATATAATATTTTTTTAATTAAAGTTCCTTTAAATAAATAAAAATGTTAGATTACCCTATTGATCAACATAAAAATAACTTACAAGCATTTTAAAATCCAACAATTACACTTAAAAAGTATTGTTCTTCTTGCATGTTTTGAAGCAAAATCATCTACAACATTTTTAATATTAACTTCTTTTAAAATATTGCTCTTAATTGTCATCAAAACAAATTCATTTATCATTTCTTACGACATAGTTGTCCGTAAATATGACTTAAAAATTGACAATAATTTCAATTTTAAAAAGTTTCATTCTACAGAAACAACAACAATAAAAATAGTCAATAAGACTCTATATGCAACTGTCGCATTTAGAAAGTTAATAGAATTGAATGATCTTGGGTTCTTATTAAATAACTCACCAATTGTTAGATATATTTTATATATTAAATAACCCATTTTGGGTTCTTATTTTTGTGGGCTCTATTCGGTCGAACCTATTGAACATTCTCAGAACCAACCTTTGTGAAGTGAGACTCAAGTCTACACTTCCATTCTTATCTTTAACTCACCAATCCCATCTCAAACCAATCAACTCTTGAACTCACCAATCTCGATAAATAATAATCATAGGCGGAGCCACCCTTTAGAACGAGGTGTCTCATGACATCCAAAATTTTTAGAAATTTATTTTTTCTATATAATTTGTTTATAAAAAATTTAAAATATAGACAAATGACACATTTTATATGAATAAAATGACGTCTCTTTATAAATAATTAACCTTCCTTAAATATCATTGAAAAAATGACATCCCTTAAATAAATTTTTGGCTCCGCCCCGGTAATAATTAAACACTTCAACTCGGAGTTTTGTTTGTTTTAAGGTAACATGTTCTGACTTTCAAGACTTTTACTGCTTTACTATTTGATTACAAATTTAGCATCTGAAGTAGATGGGCATTTTCTTTGGGTTAATGTTGTTTTTAGATGTGATTCATGGTCCAGGTTTGATTTCTTTATTTCTTTCTTTCCGTGCCCGCAATATGTTCGTCATTTGTCCTCTTACAATTTCCTAGTTTTGGGTTGCTTTTGTACTCCATGATATATATTCATGGTCTTGGATTTATTTTGAGTATTGACCCCTTCCAAACATATTTCATTTCGAACAAAACTCGGCTGTTTTGTAGGAGGATAGAGGCCTAAAATCTTGAAATAAAACCTCTACTTCTAGGAGATTGATTTAGTTACTTTTACAACGGTGTAATGTAATATTGTAGAAAGAAAGGTTGTTCTGAAATGCTGTTGCTTTGGAACTAACAGAGCATATTGCCCACCTGAATGTCCAGAACAAGAGGGAGAGTCTTATCATATGTTAAATATAAAAGGTACCAACTTCCATTAACAACCAGCTGGCTGCTTAACATGAATGGGCCAACAACTTTACTAGAATACAAAAGACTTGGATTCAAGTCAATCCTGACGTGAAAAATGAGCCATAGACTTTGAATGGAATGACATAAATCGACATGCAGCTCAGCTCTAGCGTGGAAAATGGGTGAAACTTATAGTTACTTTGAGCGTATGGGGCACTGCAATTAACCTATATATAAACAACACATCAGGGATGTTATTTGTATGCAAAACATATTTTAATCATGAAGAGTTTAACCTTGCTTGCTCCCCTACTCTTCTTTGTTACTTTACTATGTTCTTCGCTTAATGCTGCTTCCGATTCTGCAGCAGAAGCAGGGGCAATCCTCAAATGGAAAGCCAGCCTTCAAAACCATTCTGTTCTGCTTTCCTGGAATACTTCCAAGTCTAACAACCTAAATGGGGAAACAAGTCCATGTGGTTGGTTTGGAATCCATTGCAACCATGCGGACAGTGTTATGAGGATTAACCTCACTGGCTATGGTGTAAAAGGTACGCTCCATTCATTTCCATTCTCGTCTTTGCCTAATCTTGCAGTGTTGGACCTTAGCACCAATGAACTTTATGACATAATCCCACCACAAATCAGTCAACTCTCCAAACTCACCTACCTTGATTTATCATATAACCACTTGTCTGGGCAAATCCCACCTCAAATTGGCCACCTTATACATCTTGAGACCCTCCACCTTGCTGGAAATCAGTTGAAGGGTTCAATTCCTGAAGAAATTGGTCAGCTCAAATCCATGACTGAGCTTGCCTTGTGTAGCAACCATCTAAATGGTTCCATTCCTGCTTCTCTTGGTAAATTAACCCAACTTGTTTCCTTGCTTCTCTATGATAATTCCCTTTCTGGTCCCATTCCTCCAGAATTGGGTAACCTTAGGAATTTGTTTGAACTTTACATGGACACCAACCGTCTAATTGGTCCCATCCCTTCCTCGCTTGCAAACTTGAAAAAACTGAGCATACTTTACATGTTTAACAATAGTCTTTCAGGACCCATCCCTTCTGAATTAGGGAGTTTGGAATCTCTTGCTGAAATAAGCCTTTACCATAATAACCTATATGGTTCAATCCCATCCTCATTTGGTGATTTGAGATTTCTTACGCGTCTCCAGCTCTATCAAAACCAACTCACTGGTCCTATTCCTGAGGAGATGGGGAACTTGAAATCTCTTGTTGATCTAGAGTTGAGTCAAAACAAACTCAGTGGCTCTATTCCTGCTTCACTTGGCAATTTGAGCAACTTGACAATTCTGTTCCTTCGAGATAACCAATTCTCTGGTCCCATTCCTAATGAAATAGGAAACTTGATGAAGTTGACCATGTTAGAATTAGACCACAACAATCTCACGGGAAATTTGCCGCAACACATTTGCCGTGGTGGATCACTTGAATACCTCACAACAAGTTACAACCATCTTGTCGGGCCAATCCCTCGAGGGTTGAAAAATTGCACTAGCTTGGAGAGAGTTTACCTTGAAGGAAACCGGCTCAGAGGGAATGTATCTGAAGATTTCGGCGTTTACCCGAAACTCAAATTCATTGACTTAAGTGACAATGAATTTTATGGTGAAGTGTCCTCCAATTGGGGGTTGTGCAAAAGTTTACAGGGCCTTTCTATTGCAAGGAACAGTCTCACTGGTAGAATACCAGCTGATATTGGAAACTTGCATCAGATAGGAATGCTTGATCTTTCTTCAAATCATTTAATTGGGGAGATTCCAAAGGAAATTGCAAAGTTGACTTCTTTGCTTAAGCTTTCTTTGAATGGGAATCAACTTTCTGGAAGCATACCTTTGGAACTTGGATTTCTGTCCAACCTTTTGTATCTTGACTTGTCTGAAAACCAATTGAACAAGTCAATCCCTAAAACTATAGGGAACCTGTCCATGTTATTCCACTTGAATTTGAGCTTTAATCAGTTAAGCCAAAGAATTCCATTTCAAGTAGGCAAGTTAATTGGGCTGGATACTCTAGATTTGAGTCACAACATGCTTTCAGGGGAGATTCCAAAGGAATTTCAAAGTTTGCAGAGCTTGATGATGCTAAACCTGTCTTACAACAATCTCTCCGGTGAAATTCCAGCCACTTTTGAGCAGCTCCACGGCTTGTCCTCTGTTGACATTTCATACAATCAGCTGCAGGGTCCCGTTCCCAACTGCCAAGCATTTCGAAATGCTTCAGTAGAAGCATTGCGAGGGAACAAAGGTTTATGTGGCAATGCTAGCGGATTGCCACCTTGCACGCCGTTTTCTAAGAAGGGTCACAACAACAAAACCCTTTTTGTAGTTGTGTTCCCTCTTTTATTGGTTGGTAGTCTCTCAATTTCATCATTTGCTTTGTTGTTCACCTTCAAGAAGAGGAAGAAAGATGCAGATGAAGAAAGACAAAGCAGTGCAAGTGATGAAATATTTTTCTCAATACCATCCTTTAATGGAAGATTACTATATGAAGAGATCATTAGAGCTACCAAAGATTTTGATGCTCAATATTGCGTTGGGAAGGGAGGATATGGAAATGTATACAAAGCAGAGCTGTCATCAGGAGATGTTGTAGCTGTGAAGAAATTCCATCCTTTGCATACTGGTAAAATGGCAGATCAAAGACAGTTCGTAAATGAGGTAAAGGTATTAGTGAAAACAAGACATAGAAATATTGTGAAGTTCTGCGGTTTCTGTTCCTCTGCGGACCGTTCCTTCTTGGTATACAAGTACCTTGAAAGGGGTAGCTTGGCTTCAGCTCTCAGCAACGATGAAGAATCTAAGAAACTGGACTGGAATAAGAGGGTGAATATTGTCAAAGGTGTTGTTCATGCCCTCTCATATTTGCACCACAACTGTTCACCGCCAATTGTTCATCGAGATATAACGAGCAGCAACATTTTGCTTGATTTGGAGTATGAAGCTCATCTTTCAGACTTTGGCACTGCTAAGCTTCTCAACCCAGACTCATACAATTGGACTAATATCGCTGGAACATATGGATACATTGCACCAGGTGATTTCATTATATCTCCATAGATGACATGGCATATGGAATAATATATGTTATTAACTATTTATCTCTTCCTTTGCAGAGCTTGCCTACACAATGGAAGTTACTGAAAAATGTGATGTGTATAGTTTTGGTGTGCTGGCATTGGAATTGATAGTTGGGGGATATCCGGATGATTTCCTCTCCAATCTATCAATTTTAACTGCAGAACGCATCCCACTAAACTATGTGTTGGATCAAAGGCTTTCACCTCCACAGCCAGAAGTTGAGAACAAACTCGTATTCATCCTGAAGGTTGTTGTCTCATGTTTAGATAATAATCCAAAATCTAGGCCAACCATGCACGCTGTTTCTCAGCTGTTGTTCAACCGAATCTAGTCCGATATAGGATTTATTGATCTTCATCCAAGTGGCCACCTTAGAAATGCTTGGTATTGCTCTAATGTTGTTGCTTTAGTTTTTGTGTAGTTATCATAGGTGAAATGGATTATGCATTTTCTTGAGAATTGTTATGAACCTTTGGTAGTGAAATAGGAGTCGTTTCATTATTCTGTTAAACCCCTTTCCCCCCATCTGAAGAACTTGACATTATCAAGTTCCCATAAAGAAGCTGATTAAGTATTTCCAAATTCCAAATGAGAAAAGGAAAAATGCAAACTAAAAGGGAAATTGGGGCATAACATAAGATTTGCTACATCCATGAGCAGAAACTGAAGTCTTTGAACGTGATAAAAATATCATACATCCAAAGTTTGGATCGACGAAACAACAACAAGACAACAGAATAATACAAGTTGCAACAACATAATAAACAACTAGAAGCAAAACTTTCCGTCTACATCCTTAGGACTCTTTCCAAGCTGATCCACTCATCTGAAGCTGTTAGCCTTCTCATCAAACAAAGCAGCCCCAGAGATTCATGTTACATTCTCCATCAAGTAATCCCAGGACATTTCCTTATTTTGTACTGAACAAGCTAGCAAACTTTGGAAGCACAACAACACTTCTGCAAAGTGACTCCCATCACTTCTTCAGGAGATTCCTCGAGAAAATTCTCTTGCAATATGGGCTGGTACGAAGGATTGTGTGCGGTCGGACTGCTTCGACTAGAGAAGCATGAAGAGGACCCTGCTTGGGACAAATATGTTTTATGTGACGAAAATAATATGTTTAGTACGAAGAGAAGCAAAGAATTGCAACAAAAGGTTTCATCCGTGGTTGAACATGTTACAGTTAAAGCATATGTTCCCTTACCTTGGTTACGGCTAAAGCAGATTGAATCACATAGTTGGCAAATGGGTCTTGCAATAACTGTTCAAAGTGAACAACAGATATCAACTCACGGATGATCTGAGACCTACTTTCAGCAAAATGCTTGAGGCATTTCTCAACCACATGGCTGCTACATTTCTGCATTGAGAGATGAACATAGTGCCCTTTGAACTGAGATAGTAAGTTGCCAACGGCAGAGCGGACATTCAGCTCAATTATGTACTGAACAACATAATTCCTGTTTCATACAAACAAAAGAATCTTAGATACGAGAGCTCTATTTTCATGATGAAATCCTCCTTTAGTCATTCATGATTTGAGCTAAATTTCTTTTACTCCAGACTCAATAGGTTATATTTGTTTCAATTTCTAATGTAGCAGAGTTGTTGGAGGGTTTTCTTTCGTGTAGGCACTCTGATATGTGCATTATAAAAAAGTAAAGCAAATAAGGGTATGGAGAATCCTAATTGTAGGTAATATAAAATCTGCCACCTACCATGCAGCCAAAAAAAATGAAATGCCTATGTTTATTAAATGGATCTATAACTCTCAGAAACCTGATCCACTAATGAACGATGCCTGTCATCTCCCTGTTCTATGAAGAAGGATGTTATTCTGAGACTAGAAATTTAGAGAGAGATGTTGGCTTCAATAAAAAAGCAATAATTTTACATGCTTGATTGAAGACAATCTATAAGCTAATCAGAACCAGCAATAAGAATCTTATTTACTAGGAAACTGGGAAGCAAAGAAATAAGCAATAAGAGCTTAGCTTATTACCCGAAAGGATCCTGAGCAAGAAAAAGTCCATTTCTGGAAATCTGAGTGATTAGCTTATCTCGATGTTGTCCATTGGAATGAGCAATGCAGCGTTGCAACACACAGCACCCATGGCGGTGAGTGGCGATATCTACGCAAAATTTTGCAGCAGCATCAAAAATAATCTGACAGAAGCAAAGGAAACTTGAGTAAAAGTATAAGATTGTTAGGTCACATGAAAATGCATAGCATCAAAGTAGAGAGCTTTTTTATAAAAGGAAGCGCACCGAAGTATGACAACTAGGGTATGAAAGAAAGCATACTTCTTGAAGAATTTGGACAAAATCCTATTAGTTCACAACTCTAACACAAGAGTGCCTGATCAATTATGAGAAGTTGCAAGCTGCAGGAGGTTCTTCTAATGGCCTAAGCACTCTTCAAATACTTTACTTACTATGCATCCCACATCACATTATAGCCTTGTTACATGTTGGTCCATCCCAAGGAAAGAAGGAATCTGTTCAATCCCATCGTATTAATAAATATTGGAATAGATGGAACAGATTCCTTCTAACAGGCTCCTTGTTTTCATGTCAGTTGATTGCCATGCAAATGCACGTAATCAAGCCTGCGTCTAGAGAAAAGGCTTCTGCTAAATGTACCTATAAGAATACACATGCAAAAGATGCCCTGAACCAAAGAAGAGGAGAAACATGTTCAAACAGAATGCTGTAACCTTCAGAGTTTGTAATGAATCAAACCAAGATATACCTCCAATTGGCATCTTAGACTAAATTAAGCACATAGGTAATAGGCCATAGGATAGACCTCTAAAATAGCCATATAATTTTCTTTAAAAGAATTGAGTACCCTTTGGCAAGATGAATTCAATGGAAGAAAGCTATATGTTTGAATAGTTAACTAGAGATAGAGCATGCAGTAAGTTGACATGGTGAAAGGAGAATGTAGTTGATGGCCAAAATTCTTCAATGCAGTTCCTGATGATTTATTAATTAGTAAACCTACAACATGCTGCTAAAACAAACAAGGTCCGATGAGTAAACATCATTTAATGCAATGCCAAAGATTCATGTTTCACCAGTTGCAATTAAATAATGTAAAATGTGCATTTTTAGATTTAAAAATTAAGTCATCATCAAAAAGCAAACTCATGATGATACCATAACATGACCTTCACAACTTATAAAACAAATATTAGCGAACCACACATGAAAAGCTATTCACTTTAGAGAAAACTATGATTCTAAGGTAACAATCAACAGAAAACAAAAAGGACATAGAATGTGCATGATTAGAATCATTTATGAGAACAAACATTAAACCTCCCCTCTTCATTATACCTTGTTATCTTCATTGCCAAGGCACTGCAAGCAGCGCTGCAACACATGATTTCCATTGAGATCCTTGATAAGATCAAGAATTCCAGGTTTAAGAGCGGATTTGATAAGAGAAATCTGTTGTCTGGATTTGAGAGTCTCAATCAGCTTCTGTACCACACGCGTACTGAAATATAGCAGTAAATCCACTTAACAACAAAGAAAGAAACAATATCATAAAAGGAAGAGAGAATGAATGATAAATGAAGCAGATACCCATATGTGTTTAAAGAAATCCTGACTAGCTGCCCCGGTTCTTTGGTGACAGTGAGAACAATCTGCAGCCTTTGTTCTTCAGTACACACATCCAGCAACTTTTGAACAAGGTAGTTTCCAAAGGGATCCATCATTAGTTCAACAATATTAGCAATAACCTCATTGAATATTATCTGCACATCCAAGCAGCTTCCTTCATCAAATATCCTTTGTAGGAAGCGACAACCCTTCTGGTCCTTGGCCATGTAATATATGCAACCTTGAAACTCAACCAAGGAGTATGGACTTGCCATCACTGTTACATTTTCCCCATGTATCTTATCAAGTTTAGAGCTTTTCTCTTGAAGATCTTTGTGAGACTTTTTCTTATGGTACTTGTCCATATCATACTTCAAACCTCTTCCTTGAATGATCACACTATCATCCTCCACCACATTTTCCTGGACAGGAATCCTACTGTGCAAGAACCTAGGAGAACCAATGGCAGCTCTTCCTCCATTACCATCCACTACTCCACATTGCTGCGTGCAAACAAAAGGAGTCCCAATGTAGGGCCTGGTGCTAAAACCACTCTGCAATAAAATTCCCCTATTGTCCAACCCCCTACCGTGTTCCATTCTCTGCTCCAAAAGATAGTCTCTTTGGTTATCATGCCAAGTCGGCAGTGAGGACAAATCATTGGACTGGTTGTAACCAATGCTGTAAGACCCAAATGGATCACCCTTTTCGTATCCGCCTTGCAGCCCAAGGAAGGTGGACCTGATGACATCACCACCATCTAAACACAGTGAAACCTGCTGAGGAGACGATTGAAACCCTTTGTTAAAACCTTCATAGGAACCATATTTTTCAGCATTATAAGCAGAAACATCGCCAAAACCGAAGCCTGAACCATCCGGGTCCCTCCCAAATCTTCTCATTTGACCAGAATTATCTCCATCTCTTTCGTCATCTCTAATATGCATCTGATACAGATTCTCACACAAACCGAAACCATCGTCGACCAGCTTGTTTTCATTGGCATTCTTAGTTCTGTAATGAGAATCGGGTGACCCTTTACAATCCAACCAGAGCCCATAGTGATGGAACTTGGGCAGCTGTTGTTGGTCCTCAAATGATGGAACTTCTTCGGGGGAAGAAGAAAACCAATTGGCGAAGGAGTTTGAAGGAGAAGGAGAAACTCTACCCATTGTTGAATGGTGTTGAAGATTCTGCAATGGAGAAGCCTCAAGGCTATCAGTGCCCAAGAAAGCTCCATACCCACCATTTTTCTTCACGTCCCTCATCATCATCAGCTGCTCCTTGTTCTCAACCAGCTTATACATCTTCAAGCCTTTACAAATACAAAAAGAGAACACTTTTATAGGAAAACACCGAACCAACGTTAGAAACCAAAACCCAAATATGATTTCCTTTTTTCTTTTACATATAAAAGAAAGTTGACAAAAGAGGAGAACACCCAGAAAAACAAAAACGTTTGCTTTTCAGATGGCTTTTTCGGGTTCTTTAAAAGAGAATGCTGGAGACGGTTACGAAAAGAAACAAAAGGGTGGTGTACGGAAAGGTTAATGTCGTTTAAGCTCTCGCCATTGGAGTGAGCTGAGCCGGCACTATACTGTGAATGAGCAAAACAACATTTACAGAGAGAAAGAGAGGATCTTTTTTGAAAAGGGAGGTTTGTTTTCTTATTTGCAAATGATTTAACATTTAAAAAAAAAAAAAAAACCAACTGAATCTAAATAGACAAATCAAAATCTTAACTTCTTAAACGATAAAAAATGCTTGATTTTTGTTTGATATTTTTGACTGCCCTGAATTGTTGTTTATTTTACTCAGTATAACAAACAAATGGTAGGGCAGTCTTATTATAGTTTTCAGGCACTGGATTAGTACTCAGAATACCAACCCTCATTGATCTCCGTACCTCGTCCCATTTGGCCACTCCTAAATTAATAATTCCCGGATGTTGTAACCGAATCCTCTCCTCCATAACCATTTTGAATTTTTCTTTCAGATAATATCTCATTTTACTGCTCAAATTATGGTTTTGGTCCCTCTTTTCTACTCTAATTCCTCTACTAACTCAAACAATTCTCAATGTTAATAACCCCACATTTTAGCAGGCACTTGAACATAGACCCAACACGTTAACACGTAGATTCTATTCTTAGTGCAATTAGTTGATAATGTCTAAAGATGATGTGTTCATCTCATTAAAATTAATCAACATACTACAACGATTAACCATGAACCCCTACTTGAACCTGCATGACAGAGAGGATCTTTGACTTCATGCAGCATAGATTTTGAGATTTGTTGGGGACAGACACTAATAAGTTTTGTAAGGATAATTAAGAATGAGTTGGGATAAAAAAATGGACTGAGGGATGCTATGGGCAATATTAATCTCTGAAAACTCCAATTTCTCATGTAGTTTAGTAATTTTCTTTCTATTTTATACTTACTGATCATGATCTAAATTTATATCTCTAAAAATTTTAAACTCTCATATAATTTTATTGAACATAAAATTTTGTGTCATTTCTGGTTGAGATATACTAGGCACTGTCACGGCCTTTTGGTATTCCTTATGTACCAAAGTTTGCATCATTAACTAAATAAAAATTACACTTAGAAACAGAAACATTTAACAAGTACTAACTGTGAGCATGATAATAAAAACAAAATGGTTGATATATTTGTAGGACGTACATGTGCCCCAAAACACACAGTGGAAGATGGGAAATCAAATAATGACAAAAGCGTGGCAGTCCTTAAATGCCAAATTCCCTTTGCCAAACCCTCTCTCACTTGTAGTACAACCGTGACTGTGACTGATGATATAAAATGGGCATTCCTCCAGGCTCCAACTATAAACCATGCTCCAAAATATCCCATTGCAGCTTTATCTTTTTTGTTTAACCCAAGAATTTAATCATCTTCTTAAAAAGATCAAAATAATAAAAATATGTTTAAAGGTTTTTAAAAAATTCTATGATCACATATTTCAAATAAGAAAAAAATATAACATACATTAGTGGTGGAAAAAAATATTTTTTTTAGAAGAAGAGATGAATAACATTGGAGTTTGCCTTGATGCTGAAACTTGACACACACAATATTGAAAAAAAAGCAGCAATATTGAAGAAGATAGGGCAACAAAGTTACTTTTTATATATAAATAAATGATTTTTAGGACAAAATCTGCTTAACTTTCAATATAATGAGGTTCGTATGTTTTAAACTCGGATATGAATCGGGCCCGAATAAAGTTCATATTCGACCTGCCTCTTATGAGGACTCAAAACTTTTTTCAGATCTAAATTTCTTTCAATCGGATTTGGATTATATTTTTCTTCGTCCAATCGTATTTAAATTAAATTCGGAATAAATTATCATCCCTATTTAGTTAATTGGTAGTATCAATTTGATCAGTTATTTTTAATAATAGTATAAATAGATAAATTAGTAAAAATTAAAATTAAAATAAAAAAATCAAAACAAATTAATTAGGAAAATATCAAGGCTAACAGTAAAATAAGTCTGAATGAAAAAGTTCACTTCGGTCTGTTAAAAGTTCAAAATTAATCATGATAAAATAACAATTCAAAAGTAATGAATAAATAAAAAACAATTCGAGCCATCGAGTTGTTCTAATTATTTAGGAATGTTTTTTTACGTTTTAAATTCGAAAAATAATATCTACAGATGGATGGGATAGACTAATTTAAAATTGTAAAAAAAATGCTTTCTTTCGATTCTCGACTTATTGATAATGATAACCGTTAAAACAATTTTGTCATTCAATTATTGTATGATAAGTGACTTATTTATTAATTTTAATTTTAATTTTATTAAAAAATAGAAAACCATTAACTTTTTTAAAAACGTCAAAATTTTAATTTTAAAAGAAACCCACAACCTTTAAATGTCTCTTCTACTGTGTCGAATACCACACCGTCATCCGTTCAGTTTGTTGTTCGAATGGATATTATATGTTTGATGTTCGTGGTTAGTTTGATTGTTTCTTCGTCGATTTTTGGTGATGTGTGGTTGAGGTTATCGACTTTGGAGGTCAACAAAGGTCGTTGAATTGACAGTCGTGCGAGAGAAATTTAAGGGTATGAAGTTTTAGGGGTTTTTGAGCAATTAAATATTTTAGAGTTTTTTTATAAAATTAAAAAAAATTATAATTTTTAAATAAAAATTAAAGAAAATTACATGAATAGGCCGCATGTAACACTTTAATTAGATAATGAAAAATTTTTAACGTCGGTCACGTAAACACCTAAAATGGTTATAGAATGAAACATTATACATCTAATTAAGTCAAAAAATACTTTAGAAATCTATCAAGAAAAAAAATGTATAGTTTGAACTCATATTCAATGATTAACCCTTTAATTATCCTCAAATAACAACAACAACAATAATAATGCACTGGATCCTTCTATAAAATAATAATAATAAAAATAATGCACTGGATTCCATCAGAACTCCGTAGTTAATAATAATAATAATAAGTCAGACCCCTAAATATGTATTATATATAAAATAAATATGAGTAATTATTAAGGGTTATATTTTGATATACAAACTGTGTAAAAAGTTTTTTACACAATCCTTCTATAAAATTTAAAGCATGAATCCAAAACCCTAGCACCCTAAAACCTAAACCGTAAACCTTAAACTAAATTCTAACCATAACCTTAAATTCTACACCCAGACCCTATACCCTAAACCATAACTTAAAATTTAAAACCTTAAAATTGAAAGGTTTGTGTAAACTTTAGTTTGCACAAGCTTGTGTATCAAAGTATTTTCCAATTATTAAAGACATAGTCAGTACTATAATTTTTTTTCCACAAACGAGTTTCTAAAACTCTATATTTTAAACCTTAAACTCTAAACCCTAAAATACATTCACAAATCTTAAAACTTAACCATACACATTAAAATCCTAACACTAAATCCTAAATCATAAACACTAAACCTTAAAATTTAGACGCTCGTAGAAAAACAAATTTTCTAACATTTAGTGCATAAAATATTTTCTCAATAAATATTTATATTTTAATGAGAAATATGAAATTTGCCACTCACCATCCAATTTCATTTATCCTTTCATTGACTTTTGTCTATGATTATTGAGCTTTAGTCTCTACTAGTGTACAACGGCTTTTCAATCTTCTCTCTTCTTCTCCCCTTAACGTTTAGCCACCAGTCACTAGCCTTGATTATGGCCCGACCACCATCGCCTTCCTTCTGTCAACTGGCGGACATAATCACCATTCCTCTACATTGATTCTTACACCAGCCATTGCGACTCATCTTCTGGAGGGCATTGTCCAAGTTATTAAAATGAGGCTTTTAATTTTAAATTTTTTTTAAATATTTGTTGACTTGTATGTGTGGTAAATTGACTTTTGAATAAAAATGGAATATAACATAACTCAAAATCTACGAAGTACAACATTTTATTTTCTCTATATATATTAGTTTTATCACTACTTCATAACTTATATATTTTGTAAACATTTAACTTAACTCATAACTAATCTTTTTATTTCTCTCGTAAGCATTTATCTTAACTCATTTAGAGACATTCTTTTTCTGAGGCCCTATAGGGTTGTTTGCATTGTATATATCCGGAACCAACTTTTTAGTTTTATTGTAGTAACCAACGTTCCTCAATCGTATTCGTAAGCTACCGTACAATTTTAAAATCTTTAATTGTAGATTTGGATTGATATTGCTTATTTTTTTAGTTCGGTAAATAAAATTTTATTAAAGATTGAATCATACACGCCTTAAACCGGCACAATGTGCCACGTTAACCTCGTTAGAGCTTGATCCTGAAACTCAAGAAGAGAAGCATATATGTTTTCCTTTCCCAACATGCGAACCAATTTGAATTTGAATCCCCCAGGCCCCAGTGTGGTAGGTGCTTTTCAGGTTTTGGATTAAGTCATTACCATGAAAGCCCGTCAATCTTAGCTCATCCATAGCCCGCTTCTGACACACATCCTCCACGTCAAAATTAACTTCACTAGTAGGCCCAACAATCTCTTGGGGAGATGATAATATTTTCTTAGGTCTTTCACTTCAACAACCAGGTTTTATATTTTGCCCTGGCCAATTAGTAGGAGAACCACAAAAAAATCTTAAACCTATATATATCGATTTTTATATTTAATACATATTTTAAGATTTAGGGGTTAGAATTTAGTATTTAGAGATTTAAGTTTAAGGGCGTAGTTAGAATTTAGGGTTTAAGTGTTAAAATTTAAGGTTTAGAGGTTAGGATTTAGAGTTTAGGTTAATATGGCTAAGGGTTTAGGTTTTAACCTATAAACCCTACATTTTAACTCCAACCACTAAATTCTAACCACAACACATCAATTCTAAACCCATAACCTCTAAACACTAAAACTATGACACTTATGATTTTTTTATTCCATCACATGCATATTCTAATTATATATACGGGATAGGATCCAATTACGGCATAAGAATTTTTAATTTTTACATGTTTTTTGGATCGTTGGATGAGTGAAATGGATGCCTGAGATTAACATTGTATTATGTGAAGATTATCACTTCAAGAAAAAAAAACTAAAGACTTAATCTGAGTTTGGATATTATTTGATAGTTTATAATGTATTTTTGAAGATATCAAATCAAATGGAGATGTGGGTTTGATACGATTTTTGGTGCCTTTATATATTCTCCAAAGCTAAAAATAAATAAATTTTAAGTTCTAAATCTAATTTTTAAATTTTAAACCCTACAAATAAATCTTACACACTAAACTCTAACCCCTAATTATAATCTCTATCTTTAAATTATAATTTTAAACCATAAATTTAAATATTTTTAATTTTTAAGACATATATAGAAACACCAGAAAGAGATAAAGGGATTTATGATGGGTCTAGGCTGGACGTGATGAAGTAGCTAATCTAAAATGTTATTGGGAAGTCCATTCACGTTGAACATTGTTGCTGGAATTGGAATTACTTTATTATATAAAATTGGAAGACAGCGTTTTGCATGATTTCATTGTGTTTGAAGATGGGAAGTTTTTATTTTATGGCTGAATCAAATGGATTAATGGCTGCCAATTGCGTCACCATGCAATCAACTTTCATCACTGATTACGTACACTTTACTTACAGAACTAAAACACATTCAAAGTAAACAATTGACCCCTACTACTTTACAATTTTTATAATTTAGTCCAATATTTTAAATATAATTATATTTTTTGTTCAATTTAGTACTAAAATCTCTATTTAACCTAAAATTGACCCATATTTCTTTATAATATTTATAATTTAGTCCAATATTTTAAATATAATCATATTTTTGTTCAATTTAGTCAAAAAAATCATTTTAACTTGAAATTAACCCCAATTTCTTTCTAATTCTTATAATTTAGTCTAATATTTTAAATATAATTATATTTGTGTTCAATTAGTCCAAATATGTGGAGTGAGAGAGAGAGAGAGAGAGAGAGAGAGAGAGAGAGAGAGAGAGAGAGAGAGAGAGAGAGAGAGAGAGAGAGAGAGAGAGAGAGAGAGAGAGAGAGAGAGAGAGAGAGAGAGAGAGAGGGAGAGAGGGAGAGAGGGAGAGAGAGGATCCGTTTACACAGTGTAAAACTCTTTAAGTTTTACACGTTTTTTGGACTGTTGGATGAGTGAAACGAATGGATGAGATTAACAGTAAATATGTGAAGATTATCACTTGAAAAAAGAGAGAGTAAGGAGTTAATCTGAGCTATCCATTCCCTCCATCTAACGATCCATAAAACGTGTAAAACTTAAAGAGTTTTACATTGTGTAAGTTGATCCTAACTCATATATATATCTATATAATATTTCTACTATTATTTTGTTTTATACCTTATCTTAATAAGGATTTATTTGGTGCGGAGAGTTTTGAGTCAAAATTAGAGGTTTGAACCACAATTATAGGTTTGGTTAGTCAAATCTGTTAATTTAGTTTTTGGTAAATATAGGATTGTAATAAGGAATTGGGAGTGAATCCTATAATTTTGAAAAAGCTCATAAAAGGAGTTTTTGGAATAGAGGATTGAATATAAGAGTTCTAAAGACTTTTTTGTCGTTAACAATTACAAATAAAATTATTCAAATATCCTAAATTTGAATAACGAATAAAATAAAAAATACATATTTTCTTAAATAAAAATTAATATATACATCTAAATTTAATAATTAATAAAAATATATTAAAAAATAGTTTCATAAATAAGAATTAATATATACATACATATTTAATAATTAATAAAATTATTTTAAAAAGATAATTTCATAAATAAGAAATCAAAATATACGTCCTTCAAATATGCTTATGTTTATGATTATCATGAAGTATAGTAGAGTAGATGTGTACCACTAAGCTTTGTAAGCTTAGCGCTCGGAATTGTTTTTTCACGTGCGTAGGTTAATTGTCGGATCACAGGTTCGAGGAGCACTATCAGTTCGGGATTCCAATATGTGGAGGTTTCCAGAGTACGATAACTGTGTTTAGTGGGCTATGTATTCATAGAACATAACGTGGCTGTGTCTACAATCCTTACTTTTGAAATAGTATTTAATAAAGTAAAATGTTTAAACACTTTAAACTAAAGTGGAGCTGTAATACCCCTTCCCGGCCTGGTCGAGAGACGAGTCGAAAGGTGTTATCGATGAACAATACGATGATCGATGCGATAAATTTCATTCCAAAGTCAACATATAATCAATGTTATACATATAAGACAATACCAAATATAATTCTTAGTCCAAATTATCCATTATGAATTAATAATGAACCATTTAGGACCAATTCTTAATTATTACAAGTTTTAGGGACTAAACTACAATTCCGATAATTTAGAGGTCCTTCGATGCAATTGATTATACGAAAATGAAATTCAATACCATAACAGCAAGTCTGTAATTTTTCATACTATTCTGAGTTCATTTACTTATCCAATTGAATCATCCTAAATGGAGTGACCAATCTGTGAACATTGTAAACCTTTAATATATGCCTTTTAACCAACTTAACTAACTCTGTATCGAAACACTTTGATGTCGTTTCAATACGGGTGTACATTATTAGTCTGAGTTGATTTTGCCCATACCCCGTATCGATACAGGTAAGCCCTGTTTCGGTACAGGTTGACTTCGTTGACCTTGACTATTGACCCGTTCCGATATAGGTTAGGCCTGTATCGAAACGAGGAATTCCAGTGGCAAAACGTATCGAAACAACTCCAAACTGTATCGATACACCCTTTTCTTGGGTTTAATTATGCTTAACAGTATCGATGCTGCAACACCCCATTACCGGCTTGGTCGAGAACCGGGTCGAAGTATGCTACCGGTGAACGGTACGGTGATCGGTGCAATAAAATTTCATTTCTTAGTCGAAAATTGATCAATATTACACAAACAAAACATTACTGGATAAACATCTTGGTCCATTCGACCCTTTGTGAAACAATATTTAAACGTTTAGGACCAATTCTTAACTTTTACGAGTTTTAGGGACCAAACTATAAATCTAGTAAATTAGAGGTCCTTCGATGCAACCAATTATACTACAATGAAATTCAATACAATATTAACAAGCCTGTAAAAATTTGGAGTTCATTTACTCGTTCAATTTAAACATCCAATACTCAATGATCAAACTGTAAACTTTACAAATTGCCAGATTGTGCCTTTTAACTAACTTAAGTAACCCTGTATCTGTAAGTTATCCGAGAGAAGTATTAGTGTTGTACTTAATGTATAATTAGGATTAAATAGTTTATTTATAGTATATCTCTTAATAGGATTAGAATTAAAAGTTTATTGTAAATAGGACTCCCTAATATACCAAAAGTCCTATTTTAGAGTCTTTAAAAGCTAGTAAACGAGATGTAATTGAATTGATATAATTTTTCTAAATAAAACATAAAGATATTCTGTTTCTCTACATGGTATTAGTTTAAATTCGATCCTTCTCGCAAGTTTGCATGGAGACTCTTCAGACTTCCAGTGAGATGCAATCTACAATAGAGAATGTTGTTGGTTTGACAGATTTTTCAGAGGTACCAAATTCTACTGTTACCTGTCATAATTATCTCCAGTGGTCCCAATCTGTCAATTTTTTTTCTCATTGAAAGAGGCATATTAAGGTATATTATAGGGGAAATTAAAAAACCCTTTGCTGATGATCAGGGCTTTGAAAAGTGGGTTCGAGAGAATGAAAAGATCATGTCTTGGCTCATCAACACCATGTCCCCTGAAGTTGGTACCTGCTTTCTTCTCTATGAAACAACTAGTGATATTTAGAGTGATGTTAAGGAAACATACTCCAGCACTAACAATATTTCAGAACTCTTTGGGATTGAGAACAAAATATCCAACTTACAACAAGAAGGGATGAGCATCACCTTTTTTACAACACACTGACCAATCTGTGGCAACAACTTGATCTTTATGAAGCACATGACTGGGAGACTCCCAATGATGATGCACTTTACAGAAAAATCATTGCTTAAAAAGGATTTTTCAATTTCTGAATGACCTGAATAGGGAGTGGGATGCAATAAAATCCAGGATTCTTGACAGCAGTCCCTTACCATGTATTAGGGAAGTTTTTTCAGAACTTCGAAGGGAGAAGAGCATGAGATCGTTCATGATTCCTGAAGCATCCACTATTGAGAGTTCTGTCCTTGTAACTCAGGCGTCCCCTTCTACTAAAACAAGAAGAGGTCGACCCATGTGTGACATCTGCAAGAAAGTTGAGCACTTAAAAGACCAGTGCTGGAAACTCCATCGTCGACCAGGAGATGGGGAATTTTCAGCGTACAAGGCCCCTAGGGAGTCACAATCTTATGCAACCACCAGTGTTGGATCTAGTGGTTTCACCAAGCAGCAAATGGAAGCACTCTAGAAAATGTTTGGCAGCTTTAACAACCCAAGTGAGGGAAACATAGCCTTGGTAGAGGATACAGGTAAAGCAAGCAATTCCCTATCTACTGCTCTTATTTCTACCAAGAATAAGTAAGCATGAATTATTGATTCTGGAGCGTCTGATCATATGACTGGTAACATAGATTTGTTTCTTAATTTTGTGTCTTCCACTTCTAGAAATTCCATTAAAAATGTTGATGGCTCTTTCTCATCTATCAATGGAAGTGGTTCAGTTTTTATTTATGATAGGCTAATACTTGAGGATGTGTTATTTGTGCCCAATCTTACTTGCAACCTAATGTCTGTTAGCAAGCTTTCTAAGGTTCTAAAGTGCTTCATTCAATTTACTGATTCCGACTATTTTTTGCAGGCACTGGACTCGAGGGAGATGATTGGTGGTGCTAGTTTGTAAAATGTCTCTACATTCTTCAGCCATCTACTGTTTCTACTTCCCATTATTGTTTTACTTTTGTAGGACAATTTGATCTTGCATTGTTATGACATTTTAGGTTAGGCCACCCTAGCTTTTATTATCTCAAAAAGTTGTTTCCTGCTTTATTTGTTAATAAAAAACCAGGTTCTTTTAAATGCCATATATGTCCACTTGCTAAACAAACAAAAGCATCATATTTACCCTCCTCTTATAAACCCTCATAACCATTTTCTTTAATTAACACTGATATTTGGGGTCCTTCTAAAGTGAAGAATGCTACTGGTACTAGGTGGTTTGTTACCTTTATGATGATCATAGTAGAACCACTTGGACCTATTTACTTAAAGAAAAACCAGAAGTTACTTCTACCTTTGAAAAATTCGACAACATGGTTGACAATCAATTTGGTAGCAAAATGCAGATTTTTAAATCTGATAATGGGGGTGAATACTTTGCTAAGTCCTTAGGAGAATTTTTTACAGTAAAAAGGGATTGTCCATATTATTTCTTGTGTGGATACACCACCACAAAATGGGATTTCCGAGAGGAAAAATAGACATTTGTTAGAAATTACTAGGGCTTTGATTTTTACAAATAATGTTCCAAAATATTTGTGGGGTGAAGCTTTGTTAACAACAACCTATCTTATTAATAGGATGCCTAGTAAAGTCTTAAATTTTTAGACACCTAGAGATGTTTTCTTGGAGAGTTACCCCAATTTTAAGCATATGTCATCTCTTCTTCCTTTAAAGGTGTTTGGTTGTACTGTTTTTGTATAAAATTCAGATCCCTCTTAATTGAAACTTGACCCTAAATCCTCGAGGCGTGTTCTAGTTGGGTATTCTTCACTTAAGAAGGGTTACAAATGTTATCATCCTTCTTCTAAAAAATCCATTACCTCCTTAGATCTTAGTTTTTTTGAGCATGTACTTTATTTTCCCACGACTGCAAATCAGGGGGAGAGTAGGGATATTTTCTAGCCTCTTAGAAGTCAGGTTTACCCTTCTCTACCATCAGATTTCTTGCCTACTGATAATTCTTCGCTTCTTGAGCCTTATACTTCTTTTAAGCACCCTACTTCTTCACCTAGTATTATAGTTTCACCATCTTCACCTATTGTTTCACCTACAGCCCCTTATACTTCACCTAAATCTATCGTACATCCTCCCAAACAAATGAAAGTGTATACTAGAAAAAAGAAAATGCTTCCAGAGGCTATTTTGCAATCTAACACATGCTAAGAATTGGACTTTAGTCCAGCTGCTTGTGATAGTAGTGAAGGTAATAACTCAACTGAAATCACTTCTCATTTACTAGATTTTGAATACTTGCCTATTGCAGAAAAAAAAGGGTGAGACAATGTACAAAACACCCTATTCAGAGGTATAATGCTTATGGTAATCTAATGCCATCATTTAAGGCTTTTATAGCTTGTCTAAATGAAGAGCAAATACCTAAAATTGTTGAGGAAGCCTTAAGGGATTTCAATTGGAAGAAAGCTGTTGAAGAGGATATTGAAGCTCTAGAGAAAAATGGTACTTGGGCCATAACTGATCTTCCACGGGGCAAGAAACCAGTGAGATGCAAATGGGTTTTTGCTATTAAATATAATTCTGATGGTAGTGTGTATAGATACAAAGCGAGACTGGTGGCCAAAGGTTTTACACAAACTTATGGAATTGATTACAAAGAGACCTTTGCTCATGTAGCCAAGTTAAATACTATTAGGGTTCTTTTAAGTTTGGCTATTAATTGTGACTGGAAGCTCCATCAATTGGACATTAAGAATGCTTTTCTTAATGGAAAATTAAAAGAAGTTTTCATGAGGATCCCTCATGGTTTAGAATTTGCAGACAGGGAGAAGAAAGTTTGCAAGCTTGACAAATCACTCTATGGCTTGAAGCAGTCACCGAGAGCTTGGTTTGACAGATTCACTAAAGTAATTTTAAAAAGTGGATACAAGCAATCCCTAGCAGTTCACACACTATTCTCTAAGGTAACCTCCAAAACAAAAAAGGTTATTTTGATTGTGTGTGTAGATGATATAATTTTGACAGGAAATGATGAAGAAGAGATAAGCCACTAAAAGCTTTGTTAAGCAAGGAATTCGAAATTAAAGACCTAAGAAAACTTAGATATTTCCTAGGCATGAAGGTAGCAAGGTCAAGCAAGGGTTTGATAATTAACCAGAGGAAATACATTCTGGACTTACTCACAGAGACTGGAATGTTGGGTTGTAAACCAACTGACACACCAATGGATGCAGGCTTAAAATTCATCAAAGATGAGTCAAGTCCAAAGTGTTGAGTGGATCGTAGAATCGATTTAAGCCAAGATAGAGGTGAATTTGATCTTTAAAAATTTTGGTGGTGAAATGGAAAATAAAAATTTGCAAGACAAGGGATTTAGAGTGATTGAGTTCCAATTGAACTCTACATCCACTACCTTAGCTTCACTAAGGATTTTCCAATAACTCCACTAGTTGATCTTCCCCTTTTCTAGGCTTAGGAGGAAACCTTTACACAATGACCAATTTCTCTACCCAAAAATTGACCCAATCCTCACACAAGGTTTACAAAGAACTTATGTTGGATCAATGAGTGCATGCTAGAACCTATGTTGGAGTATTCACTTGTTATTCTTTATGGATTATGTTGGAGTATTCACTTGAATTATTCTTTTTGTTATCAAATATGTTATGGAGTTTATGAGTTATTGTATGGATTATATGAATTTTTGAATTTTTATGTATGTAACGTAAAAGGTAAAAATAACGTAATTGTTGTATAAATGGGAAAATTTTCTCCAAAAAAGTACTAACATGAATCGAAATAATAAAAAACAAAAAATATAAAGTGTTCAAATTAGTCAAAAGGAAAAGGAAATGACCCAAAAAATGTTTCACTACAATTCAAAATTTCTTAATCGTCGGCTACTTCATCTTTTGTGGGCAATTTAAATAGATCAACTTCATTGTGATTGGTACAAACAAGTTTGGCCAAAATTCTCAATCGTTCAACTCCAATTTCTTCTGTCTACACAATATAAATATAACGTTAGTCAAATATCACACCTTTTCAAAACGAAACTACATGATATACTTTACCGTGAAAAAATCTCCGACCAATCACTTTTGTTATCGGCTTCTATATACTTAAATGTATACATGCCACAATCATCCCAAAAATTGACCCAAAAATTGAATCAATGAGTGCATGCTATAACTTATGTTGGAGTATTCACTTGTTATTCTTTTATGGATTATGTTGGAGTATTCACTTGTTATTCACTTAGATTATTCTTTTTGTTATCCAATATGTTATGGAGTTTATGAGTTATTGTATGGATTATATGAATTTTTGAATTTTTATGTATGTAACGTAAAAGGTAAAAATAACGTAATTGTTGTATAAATGGGAAAATTTTCTTCAAAAAAGTACTAACATGAATCGAAATAATAAAAAACAAAAAACATAAAGTGTTCAAATTAGTCAAAAGGAAAAGGAAATGACCCAAAAAATGTTTCACTACAATTCAAAATTTCTTAATCGTCGGCTACTTCATCTTTTGTGGGCAATTTAAACAGATCAACTTCATTGTGATTGCTACAAACAAGTTTGGCCAAAATTCTCAATCGTTCAACTGCAATTTCTTTTGTCTATACAATAGAAATATAACGTTAGTCAAATATCACACCTTTTCAAAAAGAAACTACATGGTATACTTTACCGTGAAAAAAATCTTCGACCAATCATTTTTGTTATCGGCTTCTATATACTTTAATGTATACATGTCACAATCATCCCAAAAATTGACCCAAAAATTGAATCAATGAGTGTATGCTTGAGAGTATTCACTTTTTATTCTTTTATGGATTATGTTGGAGTATTCACTTGTTATTCACTTAGATTATTCTTTTTGTTATCCAATATGTTATGGAGTTTATGAGTTATTGTATGAATTATATGAATTTCTGAATTTTTATGTATGTAACGTAAAGGTAAAAAACGTAATTGTTGTATAAATAGGAAAATTTTCTTAAAAAAGTACTAACATGAATCGAAATAATAAAAAACATAAAACATAAAGTGTTCAAATTAGTCAAAAGGAAAAAAATGACCCCAAAAATGTTTCACTACAATTCAAAATTTCTTAATCCTCAGCTACTTCATCTTTTGTGGGCAATTTAAACAGATAAACTTCATTGTGATTGCTACAAACAAGTTTGGCCAAAATTCTCAATCGTTCAACTCCAATTTCTTCTGTCTACACAATAGAAATATAACATTAGTCAAATATCACACCTTTTCAAAACGAAACTACATGGTATACTTTACCGTGAAAAAAATCTTCGATCAATCACTTTTGTTATCGGCTTCTATATACTTTAATGTATACATGCCACAATCATCCCAAAAATTGACCCAAAAATTGAATCAACGAGTGCATGCTAGAACTTATGTTGGAGTATTCACTTGTTATTCTTTTATGGATTATGTTGGAGTATTCACTTGTAATTCACTTAGATTATTCTTTTTGTTATCAAATATGTTATGGAGTTTATGAGTTATTGTATCGATTATATGAATTTCTGAATTTTTATGTATATAACGTAAAAGGTAAAAAATGACGTAATTGTTGTATAAATGGGAAATTTTTCTTCAAAAAACTACTAACATGAATCGAAATAATAAAAAACATAAAACATAAAGTGTTCAAATTAGTCAAAAGGAAAAGAAAATGACCCAAAAAATCTTTCACTACAATTCAAAATTTCTTAATCCTCGGCTACTTCATCTTTTGTGGGCAATTTAAACAGATAAACTTCATTGTGATTGCTACAAACAAGTTTGTCCAAAATTCTCAATCGTTCAACTCCCATTTTTCTGTCTACACAATAGAAATATAACGTTAGTCAAATATCACACTTTTTCAAAATGAAACTATATGGTATACTTTACCGTGAAAAAAAATCTTCGACCAATCACTTTTGTTATCGGCTTCTATATACTTTAATGTATACATGCCACAATCATCCCTGAATCAAATATGAAATAAATTAATCTATTAACAAAGAAAAATTTAGAGAAAAAACATAATATATTTAAACTTACTAAAGAACTAATGTTTTGATATAATAATTGAAAAATAGTTTTGGACTAAATTGAAAAGATTTCAAAAGTGCCTTTAAGTCCAAACAACTTAAAAATATGTTTGATGATTGTTTTAAGAGGTTTTGAAGTGTTTTCTAAAGCCAAACTTAACAAAATCACTCAGGTCTTTCGAAACACCCTTAGGCGTTTCGAAACAACCATTCACAGTTTCAAAACGTTCCGAAACAACTATGTCTGTTTCAAAACGAGCTTTAATCTGGGTGAGGATTTTTACATAGCGTTTTGATACGGGCTTTACCGTTTCGATACGCCTATGTGCAAAGACCTCAACGGTCAAATCTGCAACGACTATTTTCCCAATGACTTTTTAATTTGCAGCTCAACTGTCATCCGTTCCGAAACGGGGTTGCTATTGTTTTGATATGGATCAAGGTGTTTCGAAACAACCAGAGGTGTTTCGAAATAGATTATTGCATCAGACTTCAGCGGCTAGTTCTGAAGAGGGGCGTTCCGATATGGGCTCGACTGTTCTGAAATAGACAACACTAGAACTGCAATTAATGTGGGAAATAAAGTCTCCAACGGCTCCAAAACAACCCAACGGTCCTCAATGGCTATAAATTCATTTGGGAGTATAAAAGAGACCTCCACGCATCAAGTAATGGTTAATGCTTCAATTGTCAACAACATCATGATAAGAAAATTGTCTTAGGGCTTTATTGTTCAATTTCTTGTATAGACAACACCTATGAGCCTAATTGTCAAATTTGCTCAAGTGTTTAGGTTTGGTGAGAGCTTTATTTATGCAAACATATACCTTGTAGAGAGATTTCTAGTTTGCTAAGTCTTTCTTGTGTAAGAGAGTGTTTGATCAAGCTTTGGGTAGAAAGCTTGATCGGTGTAACATTTTCCTCCTAATCCGAGAAAAGGGGACAAAATTCTTAGTGAATTTGTTTGAAAATCCTTAGTGAGAAGCTAAGGTAGTGGATGTAGACCTTGGTTAGAAGGTTGAACCACTATAAATCCTTGTGTAAATTGTCTATCTTTCTATTCCCCAAAAAATACCCAAATATCCAACTTCTCCGAACTTGGCAAACACATTGGTTGAAGGAATCAAGCACCTCAAAAACCCAACACTTATGAATTTGGCTGCTTCGGTACTTGTACACAATTGAATGAAAATTCTACGACATCTTTAAATAATCGACCCAAATGAGCATGAACCGCAAACCAAACTAGAGATTTAGTCAACTGTATAAACCGTGAAAAAATAATAAAAAATCGATAGTTAAACACTATTCATATATTAGTTCCCATAAATGAGTTAAGGACTTACTATATTTTCTGCAATCTTTTTACGCGCTCTAGTAGCACCAAGAGAGTCCAAAACGTAATTATGTCTCTCAGCAACATCAACAACTAATAAAAATCAGTGACTTTTTGCATTATATAAAGGCACATATACCTACAAAATCATGTAAGTTCAAAATCATTGCCAACTACATAAAAACAAACTACAAGCTGTATATATATCTGCTCAACATTATTACTATCAGTAGGCATAAAGTCATCTATCCAACGGGTATGAAATTTGAAAAGATTATGTTGTGATCCCGGCTTCTTATCAGGTGAAAAATCTTGAATCAAAGTCTGCGACAAACAAAAAATTGGACAATATCATCAACTGAAAATAATGTTATTTCTAGGTAGCCTATAAATATATATTTTTACCTTAAAGGACAAAGGGAGATATAACTTTTTTGGCATTGGCTCTTGTCTCAAATGAAAATCGTAGACATAGATATCGATGAACTACTAAATATTAAAAACAAAAAATTAGTAATGTTAACAACAACAAAAAAACTTTATTATAACATGTTACATTACCCAATCAGATAACCAATTTTCTGGAAAAACAATGCGAGCATTGCCAACGTCCAACATATTATTTTTTGCCATGTAAAAAGTCCTGACTGTATCATCCCAAGTAGCAATGTTCATGAAAACTCTGGTTTCTTTAGGCGTTAAGTACTTCAAATATTGCTTGTACGCATCGCTTAACCTCGTATTTTCCCTTACGTACTTCTGCTAACGTATCACCTGGCTTAGAACAATACTTCATGAAATAAATTAATTAAACTCTTACAAATGATAATAACAAAAAAATTACATGTCGATATTTATAAATAATTTTTTTGTAGAATCTAAAACTTTTTTTCTTAAATTTTTTTGAGCATGTAGGATCAAATCTTTCAATTCTTCTTCACTATCAACATCATAGACATTGTTCTTGTTCCCAACCTGCACAATTAAATAGTAATTGATCACATATGTAATTTAAATGACATATTTGTACATTATATATTTCGAATTTACACCCTACGAAGAAAATAATTTTTTTCTCATTACCACCTCATTTTTTTGGAGCATCAACCTTGCATCTTTCTCCACCATCTTGCAAAGTAGTGTTTTTTTGCCTGTTATCATATGTCAAATATTAGTTTTAAGTAAAATATGCTAAATAACAAATAAAGAATTATTTATACATACATTTGTATTCACTCCAGAAGTTCGAGCTCTTTTTTTGATGTCATATCTTTCAACTTCAGATAATCTGTAACATTAAAATGTGCAGTCAAACTTCTCTTTGACAATGACTTCTGACCGTTAGACATTTTAGGCCACATTTTTTACTTATTGGAGTTTCCTTCAACGTAACTAGTTGACTAGGAAATCCTGGGGACTAAATTCAAATTTAAATAAATCGCTCGAAATTTCTGAAAAACCATCCCCATCAGTCTTGATTTTATCTTCTGAAATAGCTTCAACTTTACTTTTACCACTACGTTCTAATGAGGGAGAAAAATCCATATCACAATTAATAAATGAAGACATAATCGGTATTTTAATACCACTCACGGTTTCTTCCTTCATTGCCCCGACAGTTAGTTCTTCTTCCCTGTGAAATTCATTCTCTAAACCATCAGCATTAAATGGTTCGCTGTATAAATTCATATCTTCAGGTATACTTTTTAAATCATCTCCCTCTAATGATTTACTACGTACAACCTCCCCTTTTAGTGAATCACTATCTTGTTTTGAGCATTTTACATTGCTCGCTGCTAATATGGACACTAATTTTTTAAATTAGCCATTTAATTTTTCAAATTGACCATTAAATTTTTCAAAATGGGAATTTATTTTTCACAAACTTCTTTTCAATATTTTGCATAGATTGAATGAGTGTCTCGAACTTCTGATCACTTTGATAAGGAGTGCTTATGTTTTCCTCAAGTACAACTCCACGCTTTTCCTATAAGTACATAAAACACTAATCTCAACAAAAATTATTTAAGACAAGCCTTGAAATTTCAAGTAATTATTAATAAATGTACCTCGGTGTTTGTCTTCCTCGAACACATGTCGATATGACGCTTGCACTTCATCATTGTTGTATCTTGTTTTGAAGGCGTTTAATTTAGTTCCATCATCTACATCAAAGATGCTAATTTTAAGTAAAAACAATTTGCAACATTTGAAACTAGCGTATCGGTACGCCATCAGTACCGTACTGATACTGGTTTGGTACTAGTAACGTACCAGTACGCTAAAATTATCGTACCGGTGCTACATGAAATCGCTGAAAATTCAGTGACCAAAAACTGTATCGGTACACATATCATACCGATACATTAATATCCAACGTACCGGTACGTGTGAGAGTACCGTACTAGTACGGTAAGTTATCACTAATTTTCCAGTGGCTAAAAACTGTATCGGTACACATAGCGTATCGGTACGGTATTCCCACACGTACTGGTATACGTACCACTACGCGAATAATATCATACCGATATGCGCGATGAGCAACAAAATTGGGGTTTTTTGATCAGCCATTAATTTTATGAATCAATAAAAAAATTGGCTTGCTGAAACTTATTTTGGGGGGTCTTAGCAAAGGCGTTGGGTTCTCAATTTTGAATTACATAAGCCAATTAACATAATTTTGGTTAGGGTGATGATTAGGGTTTCAAAAATTAAGGATAAATTACCTAGTTGCAACAAATAATTAGGATTGGCGGCGGCTGTCGGTGACGTTTGGCAGTGGGTGCGGTGGCAATTAGGTTAATTTCAAAGCAAAAAAACTTAGAATTTTTTATTTGGGATAGTTTATATTAATTAAAAATAAATTTAAAACTAAAAAAATACTTTAATTAAATTACACTTTTAATTTGTTTAAAAATATAATTACGCATAAAGCATTTTGGATTTAAAAAATTTATAAATTAACCTATCAGTGCTCATCGATGCTCATTAATAGTGGTGCTCGTCGTTACTCGACAAGAGCTATAAATTTTTCCTAAAATAAATGTTGTTACCACCTTTAAATATCGCTAAAGCAAGCAAATATTACTAAGACAAATATTACTAAGCCTAATGTTGCTAAAACAATAAAAGTGTGACTAAAGCTTAACTTAATGCCAAGGCAAACATGGTAAAAGTCAATAAGGACTTCAAGAAAATAAATGGCATAGTAGGTCATATCTGGGAAAAAACGATATGTCAAAGAAGTAAAATTTTATGAGAAATAATTCAATTATTATAAGATGACAAATCAGTCATCTGACTATAGACTTCTAAAGAAAGTCAGAATAAATGAGGTCAATGTTATGACAAAATATTTTCATAATAATTAACTTGTCAAACTATTATTTGCGTGAATAAATTTACTACTTTCATTAATAATAGCTCAAACTAGTGTTATGTGTATTTGATTAAAATCAAAGATAAAGCTATAGAGAAATTGTTATATATATATTTGTTATTTTTTGCTAATTTTTATTTTATTTTAAATATTTTTCTATTTTATTTTCTTATAAATTTGACCCATATATTATTAAAAAAACATAACAGATTAAATATATTCCATAGTATAATCCAAGAACATAATACATTTTAGGGATAACTACATATTTAGTGTCTCATCTATTTTTGCGTTCCTAATTTAGCACTTCACCTATTTTTTGGTAAAATGGTACCTAACGTTATGTTTTTGTTCTGTTTTAGTACCCAACTGTTAAAAACAAACGGAAATGATGACATGGCTTATTTTTAATTGGGATAATTACAGTTTTAGTCCTCAAAATTTATACATTTCTATCAATTTGGTCCAAACTCTATCTATTTAGTAATTGTCTTAAATATTTGGGTTAAAACCCTAAATTCCCCATTTTATTTTTCTTCTCCAAAACCCTAACCTCGTTTTATTTCTTCGTCTCAATACAGTTGTTCTTGCCGCCATTGAGGAACATGTAAGCTTCACTCCGATTTTCCTATCTCATCATTCCATACACCTTACTATTTTCACACATCGTTTCATTCGGGTCTGAGCATGCGGGATCATTTACTTTAAACATTAAGCATTAGCATTTATTCATCGGGTAATAGTTTTTTATGCCAAGCACATGTATTCTTCTTCTGTCCTGCATTAGATTCTAAGGTGATCATTTTTAAGAAAAAGAGAAGGAAGAATTACCGTCGAACCAAAGAACATCGACATATATGTCTGACGGCTATGTTTCTAAACAACTCTAGTTTGTTGAGCCTGAATTCATTGTTGATGATATTTTCTTGATTGTTGTTCTTCGTTTTGCAAATAATAGCTGCTCATGTTTTTAGTCTCAAGATTATGCAATTGTACTAGTGAAGATTGCCAACGTACATTGTGCATGCTCATCATGTGGCATTAAAGTTTATGCCCCTGCTAATATTTTTTTGGGTATTGAAGTAACCAAGTTCACTAACTTGATTGTCACAATTTCTTGGTTACAATAATAGCCAAATCATTTCCAAGTTTTTTAATCCTTAAATTTACTCATCTATGCAATTACCTCTTTACTTTTTAACTGTGATGGGAAACTTTGAATTTGGATGTTATTATGTTAAATATGAAAAACTTGAAGAATCCTGATAAGCTCATTCAAACTATTTATAGGAGATAAATTAACTTTAAAGATTTGAAACTATATTTTTTCACTCTGAATTACATATGAATAAGGTCAATAGGAAAAATAAATTTGTAACACCCGGTTTAGGGGTTGAGAGTTAAGTATGTGAATCGAGTTCGAGTCGTTGGGCTTGTTTTAAATAAAATGAGCTTTGTTTTTAAACTAAAAAGGCTTGTGATTCATTAAAGGCAAAATGGAGATTTTCTAAATGGGAAAAATAAAACATGTAAAGGAGACTTTTTGAAAGTCATCTTCTTCCTCCCTTTCAACCTAAAATCACGACACCAAAAACCTCCCCAACCCAAAACACTGTTTCATCCATTTCCTTCACGATTTCAAGAGCTTTCATCAAGGTAAATGTGTTTTTGACTTCTTCTCATCATTCTTAACATTTCTATAGCTTCAGATTTTCATAAACCCCTTTTTTTGTGATATTTCAAATGTTCAAGTTTTAAGAAATAGGTGGAAGCTTTAATGGTTTTTCATTGGGTTTTTGATTCGTAAAGTTAATTTATGTAATACTCTTACCCTTAGGTGTATCATATCTTGAAATGGTAAAGTTTTGTTGAAAATCCCGAAATGAGTTTTTGTGGGTGTGTTAAAGGGTAGAAAACTCGAGTTTTTTGGGGTAGTTTTGTGAGAAAATGTTGGGCTGATGGTGTGGTTATGCTTGAAGGTTGTTTTGAGCATGTTTAGTGATGAGTTGGGTGTTTGAATCAATGAGTTTTTGCTGGGTTGAAAGTAAGTCAGAAAATGAAGAGTTTGTGCTAGTTTTGGCTTGGAAATATAGTGAAATGGTCTTGAGATTGTAATCTAATTTGCGGCAGTGGTTTATGGATGTTTTGATGAGTAATACGTTGTTTTTGGTTGATTAGAAACAAGGGAAACTGCTGGAGATGCTTTGGCTTGAATTCGGGAAACTTGGAGGCTTGATCGACTTTTTCGGCTCGTTTTGTGGGTTCGGTGAGTGGACTATCTTAAATGGTTTGAAGTTGGCTGAAAGTGTGTGGTTGAGGTATTAGATTGTGCTTGGTAGGCCAATATAATGTAAGGATTAAGTTGGTAGCTTAAACTCTCGTTTGACTTTATGAGTTCTTGTTAAATATGCATATATGATCTTGTGTGATATGTGTTCGTCTATGCATGTTGCGATATATTGATGTTGCATAATGATGATTGATATGTTGGGTAGCATGATTGGGAAATCGTGGTAAGACTCGTTTAGTATGTTGGCACTAGTCTTAATTACGTAATATAAATGATCGATCATTAGTATGAGTGGGCACACGGTAAGAGTCAAATTCGTGCGTGGCCTTGGTGATATGTAGCCACCAAAGAGGAGTATTGTGAAGTAATATTCCACCGGAAAACATATGTGTGTGATGATGAGTGAAATCCCATCCGTAAATGAAAATGGTGGTGTGTGTAATCCCATCGGAAGGTAATATAGATGTTTGAGTATGTTGGGTCAAAAATCCCAACGGAAGTTATCCGCATATCTGAGTAAGCTATTTAGTTGCCAATATACTTGTTTATGTGTGGTGGTTGTGATAAGATGTTCTATTGCATTGGTGCTAAGCATAACATGAGGTATGATGCCATGTTCATGCATTCTCGTAGTATATGGCCATGTTGATATGTTGGTGTTAATGTATGGCTTGTGAATGTCTTATGGATACCATGTTTTGAACCCTACATTGTCAATATTTGTTTTGAGCTCCCTCACTAAGCTTCTAGCTTACGCTCTCGTTTTCGACAATGCGGATCATTAGTGTAGAAGCTAGCAAGGAGCAAGGAAGGGGGCATCCAAGCGCGTGTGTGGTTGCTCAAGTATGGTTTCATTGAATAATGTAATAGTTAGCAATGGGGATGCTATGTGTGTAGGAGCGTTGTTAGACTCCTATGTATTGGCTTTAATGTTGATAATGGATGCTTATATTTTTGGTGTGAAAGGCATGTAAACCTTGTTTTATGTTATATTTATGTGGATGTATGTTTCCTATGAATGAAATGGACTTGTTATGCATGTTTATATCTTTGAACATGCTTGTGGTAGGATATGATGCCTCTAGAATGTATGTATGAGTTTTGCTTGTGATTCGTGTTGTTTTAGGCAAGTTTGGGGATGTTTGAAGATGTAGAAAACTGTTTTCAGGGTCACTCTGTGTGCAGGCATTTTGAAACGTGCATGGTTGTTTTGGAACAGTTGTAGCTCCAGGGATACTCGTATCAGAACGGGGGTTGTGTAGTTTCGATACGATTTGACACTGTGAACTCCCGTTTCAATACGATTTGCCTCTGTGAGTGCCTGTTTCGGAACAAGTTCCGAAACATTTCAACATTGGAGACCCATGTATCGGAACAAAGTGGACCGTATCGATACGGCCTGGTCTGGTTTTTAAATTGGAGCCCGTGTTTCGAAACGGGCAAGCTTGTTTCGAAACACAGACCTATAAATTGGATTTTGGCACCTTCAAAGGTTCCCGAATGTTGTGTTTTAGTTCAGTTTGTTTATAAGCTTCCATTTTAGGTTCGGTGTGTATCTCTTATGTATGGTTTTGGTTCGTGAGCATGCAATTAGACTAACATGTCACTTGATAAATTTAAAGTTGACTCATGTTCTGCTTGGGCTGTTTCTATATCGTTTTCCGTTGTCCTTTCTCATATAGGGCTAAATGATACATTTAGACAAGATAATTAAATGAAAAATTTTCTAGGGTTTCTAATCGGAGTGGAGCCTTAACGGGTTTTGCTTTGGTATTCCCCGTGTAACCTGTTCGGACTGGTCTGTGGGCTAGCCCGGGACGTGGGGGTTACATTTGTTGGTATTAGAGCCTGAGGTTTTTGCGACCTCGGGAAGGTAAGTAAGGTAAGCTTGAAGTGTTATGTTGCAATATCTTGGTGTATGTTGTACGGTGAATGCTTTTGCTATGCATGCTTGTCGTTTGCTTGCTTGTATGGTTTTTGAAAGCATGTGTTAGTATGGTTGTTGTGTTGAGACGTAGTGTCGAGTTCTCGTTGCTACTATTACTTTATTGGAAAAGGTTTTGTAAAGGAATACTTAAGCACCTTGGACCATTGTCTTTGTTAACTTAATCATTGTGTGTTTATTTTATTGTAGTTAATATCTTGTTAGCCGTAAGATGAGACCTAGAGGCAGGCCTAGGGTGGTTCATCCGGAACCACGGGCAGCGACTCCTGAAGTTGAGCCAGTTGTAGAGGCGGATGCTCCTCCACCACCTCATTCTCTTCCTCGTTAAGTGGGAGGTGAGGCGAGAGCTGAGAGCGTAGGACCTCAGGTTAGCCAATGTCTGACCGATATAGATCTAGCTCCGTTAGTTCATGCTATAGCCATGGCTTTTCAAGCAGCTGTGGCACAACCTCAGGGTGAGGGTACCAGTTTGCAACTTGAGAGGCTCCGTAGTTTGGGAGGTGAAGAATTTCGAGGGTTGGCACCCGAGAGATCAGAGGCTTGGTTTGATAAGACTGTTCGTATCTTGTCTTAGATGGGTTGTACTGGAGCACGTAGACTGGGATGTGTTGTTTCTTTGCTTCAGAGTGATGCCTTCACTTGGTGGGTCACCATTACTATGGGCATGCCAGTTGCCAAGATTACTTGAGAGTTCTTTGAGTCAGTTTTTCGCAAGAAGTATCTGGGTCCCCTTTAACTTGATGAAAAGAAGAGAGAGTTCATGGCTTTGCTTCAGGGTAACATTATAGTGACCGAGTATGAGATACAGTTTGTTAGATTGAGTTAGTATGCGTCCGAGCTAGTTCCTACTGAAAGGGAACGTTGTGACCGTTTCCGTTACGGGTTGAGTGAGGAAGTGAAGAGGTATACTTTGGCTACGGATTACATGGACTTTGATTTCTTGGTCGCTAGGGCCAAGGACATAGAGCACAGTTTGGGTCTGACCAAACATTCAGGTGGTTCAAGTTCAGGGAAGAGGTCTACTGACTTTGTTAGAGGTGATGCCAAGAGGCACAAAGACAATATGCATCATTTTGATCATAGACGTGGTGGTTGTAACTACGAGAGAGGTCATCAGGGCCAGAGAGTTGGTGGGTGTTTGCCCGAGTGTGATAGATGCGAGAGGCATCACACTGGGGAGTGTTGGGGAAAATTTCATGCGTGTTGGAACTGTGGGGCTAGAGATCACCTTAGTTGTGATTGTCCACATCAGGCTGGGTTTGCACCAGTTCAGGTTCAGGCTCCTACTAGAGCTATCGAGTACTTGAGAGGTCGTGGGCGCGGTCGAGGTAACTTTCAGCCAAGGAACGATGGCCAGAGGAATGTAGCACATGTAGTTGTGGTTCAGCCAGAAGGCGGAGGTCAGGCTAGAGTTTATGCTCAACGAGAGGAACAGAACGACACAGATGTGATTGCAGGTAATTTCTCGATACAGTCTCTGAGTTTGCTTTCCTTGATTGACTTCAGGTTTATGCATTCATATATTTTGAGTGAGCATGCAAATATGTTGAATATACCTTGTGAGGTACTAGAGGTAGGTGTTAGTGTTACTAGTTCATTCGGGGATACAGTAGTGGTTAGAAAGATGTACAAAAGGTGTCTGTTAATGGTTCATGGGCATATATTTCTAGTGGACATGATGGAGTTACCATTCTATGGCTTCGATGTGATTTTGGGCATGGACTGGCTTATAGAGCATAGGGCTAGGATAGATTTCGAAACAAAGAGAGTCTACTTGAAGCTTGCGGATGACTACGAGATTGTTGTAGTAGGTGAGAATGTAAAATTCTTATCGAATGTTGTTTCAGCCTTAGAGGCTCATAGATTAGTTGAGTTTTGTTGTGAGGTGTACTTGGCCTACGTAATGAATCTGAACATGAATGAAGTTAGACCAAAGGATATTAGAACAATATGTGATTTTCTGAGTGTGTTTCTGGAAGAATTTCCTAGTTTACCGCCTGATAGAGAAGTAGAGTTTGCTATAGAGGCATACTCAGATTTTGCTCTTGTTTCGATTGCTCCATACCATATGGCACCGAAAGAACTGAAAGAGTTGAAGACCCAGTTACAAGAGTTGTCAGATAGAGGTTTTATCCATCCGAGTTCTTCACCTTGGGGCGCTCCAGTATTGTTTGTGAAGAAGAAAGACGGTAGTATGAGGATGTGCATTGATTATAGACAGTTGAATAAATTGACAGTGAAAAACAAGTAACCCTTGCCACATATCGATGATTTGTTTGATCAGTTGAGAGGGGCATCAGTCTTTTTGAAGATTGATTTGAGGTCCGATTATTACCAGTTGAAGTTAAAAGAGGTTGATGTACCGAAGACAACTTTCAGGACTAGATATGGTCACTACGAGTTATTGGTTATGCCGTTTGGGTTGACAAACGCACCTGATGCTTTCATGGACATGATGAGCAGAATCTTCCATCAGTACTTAGATCAGTTTGTGGTTGTTTTCATAGATGATATTTTTGTGTTCCGAGGAAGATCATGACAGACATTTGAGGTTAGTTTTGCAGACTTTTCTAGACAACTAGTTGTACGCTAAGTTGAGTAAGTGTGAGTTCTAGATCAGAGAAATAGTCTTCCTAGGACATGTAGTGTCAGCCGAGGGTATTAGAGTTGATCCGAAGAAGATAGAAGCCATTGTTGAGTGGAAACAACCAAAGTCTGTGACAGAAATTTGTAGTTTCCTAGGCTTAGCAGGTTATTATAGGAGGTTTGTGAATGGATTTTTGAAGATAGCCGCTCCTTTCACAAAGTTGCTTCAGAAAATGTTCAGTTTGAGTGGTCAGATGCGAGACAACAAGCCTATGAGAAACTGAAAGAAGCTTTGATAGATGCACCGATTTTGATTCATCCAGTCAGGGAACGAGTATGTGATCTATAATGATGCTTCATATATAGGGTTAGGTTGTGTACTCATGCAAGACGAAAGAGTTGTAGCTTATGCCTCGATACAGTTGAAGAACCACGAGCGTAATTATCCGACACATGACATAGAGCTAGCCGTAGTTGTGTTTACCTTGAAGATCTGAAGACACTACTTGTATGGTGAGAAATGTACATTGTATACGGATCACAAGAGTCTAAAGTATTTAATGACACAACGAGAGTTGAACCTTAGACAACTTAGGTGGCTAGAGTTACTTAAGGACTATGATCTCACGATGGAGTACCATCCGGGTAAAGCCAATGTAGTGACATATGCTTTGAGTAGGAAGGTGGCTGTTGAGTTGAGAGTCATGTTTTCTAGTTTGAGCTTGTCTGGTGATGGTGGTCTAGTGGCCGAGCTTCAGGTTAGACCTACCTTAGGCCAGTTGATTAGAGAAAAACAATTGTTAGATAGATCTTTGGCACCTCACGTGCAAGATATAGCCGATAGTAAACCATTGGACTACAATTTCAGTGTTGATGGGGTCTTGTGTTTCAGAGATAGAATAGTTGTGCCGAATGACAGTGATTTGAGACGTACTATCTTGACCGAAGCACACAATAGCCCGTTTACTATGCATCCAGATAGTACAAAGATGTATCGTGATTTGAAGAATGAATACTTATGGGTTGGTTTGAAAAGAGATGTAGCCGATTTCATGAGTAAGTGTATGGTATGCAGAGAGTTAAGGCAGAACATCAGGTTCCTTCATGTTTGTTGCAATCGTTGAGGATTTCGGAATGGAAGTGGGAAAATATCACCATGGACTTCGTTTCAGGTTTGCCTTTGACTCCTTCGAAGAAGAACTCAGTTTGGGTTATAGTTGATCGTTTCATAAAGTGTGCTCACTTTATAGTTATTCATACGACTTACTCTTTAGATAAGTTGGCTGATTTGTACATCAGTGAGATTGTGAGACTGCATGGTGTACCGAAGTCAATTGTGTCTAATAGAGATCCGAGATTTACATCCAGATTTTGGGAGTGTTTGCATACTGCTTTGGGTACCCGATTGTATTTTAGTACGTCATATCATCCTCAGTCAGATGGTTAGTTAGAGAGGGTTATACAGATTTTAGAGGACATGTTGCGTTGTTGCATTATTGATTTTCAGGGTACTTGGGAGAAACACTTGTCGTTGGTCGAGTTCGCATACAATAACAATTATCAGTCGAGCATTCAGATGGCTCCGTATGAGGCACTATATGGTAGAAAATGTAAGACTGCGATTTGTTGGGCCGAAGCAGGTCAGAAGTTGTTACCGATGCCGGACTTGCTTAAAGGTACTATCAATAGGGTGAAGTTAATCTGTGATCGTTTGAAGGCAGCTTCGGATAGGCAGAAGTTCTATGCCAATCTGAAGAGGAAAGAAGTTTAGTATGCCATGAGAGATAGAGTGTTCTTGAAAGTCTCTCTGTGGAAGAAAGTTATGAGGTTTGGCAGAAAAGGGAAATTGAGTCCGAGATACATCGGGCCGTATGAGATTGTGAAGCGAATCGGTTCGGTTGATTATCAGTTACGTTTGCCATCCGAGTTAGAGAAGATTCACAATGTGTTCCATGTTTCGATGCTTCGTAAGTATAGATCAGATCCGTCGCACGTTATGCCTGTGGAAGAGATTGAGTTGAACCCAAACTTGACGTACGATGAGGAACTAGTTGAGATCTTGGCCTTAGATAGCAAAGTGTTGCGTGGCAGACGGATTGAGTTTGTCAAAGTGAAGTGGCAATGCCGAGGCGTGGGCTTGTTTTAAATAAAATGGGTTTTGTTTTTAAGTGGGGGAGAGTTGTAACACCCTAGTTTTGGGGTCGAGAGTTAAGTATGTGAATCGGGTTCTAGTCGTTGGGCTTGCTTTAAATAAAATGGGCTTTGTTTTTAAACTAAAAAGGCTTGAGATTAATTAAGGGCAAAATGGAGATTTATTAAATAGGAAAAATAAAACATGTAAATGAGACTTTTTGAAAGTCAGCTTCTTCCCCTCTTTTCAACCTAAAATCACGACACCAAAAACTTCCCCAACCCAAAACAGTGTTTCATCCATTTCCTTCACGATTTCAAGAGCTTTCTTCAAGGAAAATGTGTTTTTGACTTCTCCCCATCATTCTTAACATTTCTATAGCTTTAGATTTCCATAAACCCCAATTTTTGTGATATTTCAAATGTTCAAGTTTTAAGAAAAAGGTGGAAGCTTTAATGGTTTTTCATTGGGTTTTGATTTGTAAAGTTAATTTATGTTATACTCTTACCCTTAGGTGTATCATATCTTAAAATGGCAAAGTTTTGTTGAAAATCCTGAAATGGGTTTTTGTGGGTGTGTTAAAGGGTAGAAAACTTGAGTTTTTGGGGTAGTTTTGTGAGGAAATGTTGGGCTGATGGTGTGGTTATGCTTGAGGATTGTTTTGAGCATGTTTAGTGATGAGTTGGGTGTTGGAATCAATGGGTTTTTGCTGGGTTGAATGTAAGTCCGAAAATGAAGAGTTTGTGCTAGTTTTGGCTTGGAAATGTAGTGAAATGGTCTTGAGATTGTAATCTGATTTGTGGCAGTGGTTTGTGGATGTTTGATGAGTAATACGTTGTTTTTGGTTGATTAGAAACAAGGGAAACCGTTGGAGAAGCTTCAGGCTTGATTCCGGAAAACTTGGAGGCTGGATCGACTTTCTCGGCTCGTTTTGTGGGTTCGGTGAGTGGACTGTCTTAAATGGTTTTAAGTTGGTTCAAAGTGTGTGGTTGAGGTGTTAGATTGTGCTTGGTATGCCAATCTAATGTAGGGATTAAGTTGGTAGCTTAATCTCTCGTTTGACTTTATGAGTTCTTGTTAAATGTGCATATGTGATCTTGTGTGATATGTGTTCATCTATGCGTGTTGCGATATATTGATGTTGCATAATGGTGATTGATATGTTGTGTAGCATGATTGTGAAATCATGGTGAGACTCGTTTAGTATGTTGGCACTAGTCTTGATTACCAGATATAAATGATCGATCATTAGGATGAGTGTGCACACGATAAGAGTCAAATTCGTGCCTGGCCTTGGTGATGTGTAGTCACCAAGGAGGAGTATGGTGAAGTAACATTCCACCAGAAAACATAAGTGTGTGATGATGAGTGAAATCCCACCTATAAATGAAAACGGTGATGTGTGTAATCTCACCTGAAGGTAATATGGTTGTTTGAGTACGTTGGGGAGAAAATCCCAACGAAAGTTATCCGCATATTCGAGTAAGCTATATAGTTGCCAATATACTTTTTTATGTGTGGTGGTTGTGATAAGATGTTCTATTCCATTGGTGCTAAGCATAACATGAGGTAAGATGCCTTGTTCATGCATTCTCGTAGTATGCTATGTTGATGTTAATGTATGCCTAGTGAATGTCTTATGGATACCATGTTTTGAACCCTGCATTGTTGATATTTGTTTCGAGCTCCCTCACTAAGCTTCTAGCTTACGCTCTCGTTTTCGACAATGCAGATCATTAGTGTGGAAGTTAGCAAGGAGCAAGGAAGGGGGCATCCAAGCGCGTGTGTGGTTTCTCAAGTATGGTTTTGTTGAATAATGTAATAGTTAGCAATAGGGACACTATGTGTGCATGAGCGTTGTTAGACTCCTATGTGTTGGCTTTAATGTTGATAATGGATGCTTATGTTTTTGGTGTGAAAGGCATGTAAACCTTGTTTTATGTTATGTTTATGTGGATGTATGTTTCCTATGAATGAAATGGACTTGTTATGCATGTTTATATGTTTGAACATGGTCGTGGTAGGATATGATGCCTCTAGAATGTATGTATGAGTTTTGCTTGTGATTCGTGTTGTTTTAGGCAAGTTTGGGGATGTTTGAAGATGCAGAAAACTGTTTTCAGGGTCACTCTGTATGCAGGCATTTTGAAACGCGCGTGGTTGTTTTGGAACAGTTGTAGCTCCAGGGATACTCGTATCGGAACGGGGGTTGTGTAGCTTCGATACGATTTGACACTGTGAACTCCCGTTTCAATACGATTTGCCTCTGTGAGTGCCTGTTTCGGAACAAGTTCCGAAACATTTCAACATTGGAGACCCCTGTACCGGAACGAAGTGGACCGTATCGGTACGGCCTGGTCTGGTTTTTAAATTGGAGCCCGCGTTTCGAAACGAGCAAGCTTGTTTCGAAACGCAGACCTATAAATTGGATTTTGGCATATTTAAAGGTTCCCGAATGTTGTGTTTTAGTTCAGTTTGTTTTTAAGCTTCCATTTTAGGTTCGGTGTGTATCTCTTATGTATGGTTTTGGTTCGTGAGCATGCAATTAGACTAACATGTCACTTGATAAATTTAAAGATGACTCATGTTCTGCTTGGGTTGTTTCTATATCGTTTTCCGTTGTCCTTTCTCACATAGGGCTAAATGATACATTTAGACAAGATAATTAAATGAAAAATTTTCTAGGGTTGCTAATCGGAGTGGAGCCTTAACGGGGTTCGCTTCGGTACTCCCCGTGTAACCTGTTCGGACTGGTCTGTGGGCTAGCCCGGGACGAGGGGGTTACATTTGTTGGTATCAGAGCCTGAGGTTTCCGCGACCTCGGAAAGGTAAGTAAGGTAAACTTGAAGTTTTATGTTGCAATATCTTGGTGTATGGTGTACGTTGAATGCTTTTGCTATGTATGCTTGTCGTTTGTTTGCTTGCATGGTTTTTGAAAGCATGTGTTAGTATGGTTGTTGTGTTGAGACGTAGTGTCGAGTTCCCGTTGCTACTATTACTATTACTTTATTGGAAACGCGCGTGGTTGTTTCGAAACGGTTGTAGCTCCAGGGATACTTGTATCGGAACGGGGGTGGTGCAGTTTCGATACGATTTTACACTGTGAGCTCCCGTTTCAATACAGTTTGCCTCTGTGAGCACCTGTTTCGGAACAAGTTCCGAAACATTTGAACACTAGAGACCCCCGTACCGGAACGAAGTAGACCGTATTGGTACGACCTAGTCTGGTTTTTAAACTGGAGCCCGCATTTCAGAACGAGCAAGCCTGTTTCGAAACGCAAGCCTAGAAATGGGATTTTGGCATCTTCAAAGGTTCCCAAATGTTGTGTTTTAGTTCAGTTTGTTTGTAAGCTTCCTTGTTAGGTTCGTGTGTATCTCTTATGTATGGTTTTGGTTCGTGAGCATGCAATTGGACTAACATGTCACTTGGTAAATTTAAAGTTGACTCATGTTCTGATTGGGTTGTTTCTATATCGTTTTCCGCTGTCATTTCTCACATAGGACTAAATGATACATTTAGACAAGATAATTAAATGAAAAATTTTCTAGGGTTGCTAATCGGAGTGGAGCCTTAACGAGTTTCGCTTTGGTCTTCCTTGTGTAACCTGTTCGGACCGGTCTGTCGGCTAGCTCGGGACGAGGGGGTTACAAGATTAGATTATGGCATCGAAGTCTTCGGCTGCAAGGATAACCACTTGTCCTTCATTTGTTATCGGAACAAAGCATGAGTGAGACTATCATTGCCATTGTTTCTCGGAGGAAGAAGTAGAAATAAAATGGGGTTAGGGTTTTGGGGAAGAAGAAACAGAATGAGGGATTTATAGTTTTAACTCAAATATTTAAGATGATTATTAAATAGATAGAGTTTGGACCAAATTAATAGAAATGTATAAGTTTTAAGGACTAAAACTGTGATTATCCCAATTAAAAATAAGCCATGTCATCATCTCCGTTTGTTTTTAACGGTTGGGGTACCAAAACCGAACAAAAACATAACGTTAGGTACTATTTTATCAAAAAAATAAATAAAATATTAAAATAGAAACACAAAAATACGTGAGGTATTAAATATGTAGTTATCCCTATTTTTTACACCCTAATTCATTTGAAAACAAGGGGGGTGCATTCTGTTTCACATCACATGAGTGGGTGAGATAAAGATGAGAAAAACAATGATGATTGCTAAAAACCAGATTATTCTATCTGTCATGGGCCACCATTAACATCATTCCAGACATCGCCTCTTCCTCATTCTTACTTGTTTTCCAAACATTTCATCATTGTCGTGCTTTTGTTTCACAAACGCGTATATGATAGTGCTATTTTTACATCCTTCTTCAAGCTTTCAAAATGACACACTAAGATTTTTTAACCCCAGAATCTGTCTCTCTTCTCATTCATTTAATAGCCAACAGCCATCCACGTATAATAATTTCTCCCTTTTAGTGTATATTCCAATGAGTAGGGTTTAGGGGATCTACCATGTGAGGCAAAATCTAGGACAACCAATCCATATATGAAAAAAAACTAATCATCAACTTTTAGGATGATATGTTTTAGTATTATAATCGAATTCAACGAGTGATTCTAATTAGGGTCGTCTCAGAAATTTCTGAGGATATATGCGAAATTAAAAAATGTACTCCTATAAAACAAAAGCATATCTCATTATTTCCAACAATTAATTTTATATTCTATTAATAACCATAGAAACATAATTAAACTTTGACAAATATATTTACTTCATTGCTTTGTTATGAAAAATGAAGGAATTGAGTTTTTTTTGTTTAACCACTGGTATTCAACCCATTGACTGACTAATTTAGATCGTGCATTGCAAACTTATTATGGGGGCGACCCTTCCAATCTTATTTGCTCTATTCACAATATCATGATTCAAACTTCTGATCTTGCTTAAAAGATCCAATTGGTTGCTGATAATTATTTTTTATTGTTAGATTAAATAATTTATTTAATAAATAAAAAAAATTTAAAAATAAGAATAATTATTTTTAGGGGCCCTGAGCGGTCGCTCGTTGTGCTCCCCTATTAGCCGACCACAATTCTAATAAAAAAGCAAATGATATTTATTTTAAAAGAGTTAAATCTAAACTATTTTTATTATAATGTGTTTATGTCTTATCAAAAGATTAAGTAAAAAATATAACCTTAATAAGGTTTAACTCGTCGGTTCTTATTTTATACATTGTATCAAACGATTGTTAACAAACGTCTATGTCCATATTGCCTTAACCACATCTATTAATAAATGGCATATTATACATTTTCATACGTATATGATAAGAATAAATATTTTATACACATGCGGTGAAAACTGAAAGTTTTCACAAGCGCCTTAGTTTTAAGGTATAAGGAGTTAGTTTAGAGTATAAAGTTTAGGGGTTTAGGTGTAGGGGTTAGAATTTAGGGATAATTGTTTCAATTTAAGGCTTAAGGTTATAATTTAGGGTTTATAGGTTAAAACCTAAACCCTCACCATATTACCCTAAAAACTAAACTCTAAACTCTAAACCCTAAATTATAACCCTAAACCTTAAATTGAAACAATCATCCCTAAATTCTAAACTCTTACACTTAAACCTTTAAACCCTATACCCTAAACTAACTCTTTATACCCTAAAACTAAGGCGCTTGTGGAAACTTTCAGTTTCCACTGCCAGTATATAGGATATTAATCCATACGATAATTATTCGATCTAACGAGGGTGAAGTTATTTTTTAAAGAGTTGTCACCTATCCACTAACAAATAAATATGACGTGTCCGTATGCCATATTAGTACATCAATTAACCATGTCATATTCATAGGTTGTTTTTTTCTTTTAATTAAATGAATAGTTTTACAAATTTCTTTATGTTTTCTTACGGAGAAAGTCACATATTCACCATACTGATGGACGGTTTAAATATTAAGGCGATTTGTGTAATTTAATAAAATTAAGTTTTTAATTTTTTTTAAATAAATAAATGTTTATTGATTTATTGTGTATATGATAAAGTGTTTTTTAATAAAAATAAATATAATAAAACTCGAAATCTATGAAGTACAATTATATTTTATTTTCCCATGTTTTTATCAACAATCCAGTAACTAATCTTTTATTTTTCTGTTGTCAACATTTAACTTAATTTATTTTCAGTCTTTTTGTAAGACTTTAGGTACATAATAGCTATTACACATGTCTAGAACCACACCATCTTTTGCTGATTCTATATATGATTCAAAGAAAGAATATAGCGGACCTTTAATTTCTGATTTTATAGAGATCGATTTTTGAATTATTTTTATTCAAACAAAGGACAACGAAAGAAGATAACAACAATTATTATTGAATTAATATATTAAATCGAAGACATTATTTGTTTTGAGTTTGACTTGTAGTTTATGATTGCGGCAGGTAAGGATTCCTTCTATCTTTCTTGCCACCGATTCAATCCATCTCTCCTCTTTCCTCTCTACCCCAATTCTCTTGAATTTCCATAAATATCTAAAATACTTAACAAAATGATTTACTCCATTAATTAATATTTTATATTATTTTATTTTATATAAATTTAAATTTTGATACGAAAATATAATTCTTCTAAGTCGGTAATCGGTAAAACTTATTTTATCATGCTAATTTTATGTCTATGTTAAATACCTTGAAAATTTTTAATTTCTCATCGCATGTATAATTAAAATAATCTCTGTCCATATGATTTTGTGTACTGGGGGGTCCATCCATGGTCCTATTAATTGTAAGAAAGAGAAGAGGTTTAGGTTTAGGACTAAGAGGACCATTCCGTTTGAAATTTCAACTTTCTAGTCAGGGGAGCATGGGGATTTAAAAATTTTAACAGGCTTTTTGTTGACACCACCCACCTATTTATTTTCCCATGCCTAGAGCCCAGACAATGGTACGAGGAAGAAAAGCTTCTGCTTTCCTTGTCATAATATATAGATGTTGCACTTACACTTGAGTTCCTCAACCAAAAGTTATAGCCAACAACACAATAATAATGTAGAGAATTATTCTAAACAACAACATAAATCAAATTAAATTGTTACACTACATTAAGTGTTCAATCCAAAATAGGAGAAGAAAGACAATATCTGTGCATCATATATCCGAATGATGGAATTGAAAATATTCTTTGTTTTATATCTAGAATGAACATAGAAAAAGGAATAAATTAAGGGGAGAGAAGAGGATTACTGATGCAAAAGCCACTCCGCATTAAAACTTGTGTAGTTGTTCTGCATGACAAATTTGTGCACATCAATATATGAGTTGTAGTAAGGTAATTTCGACAAATCCATGAATGAACAGTACCTTCAGCTCTAGAAGAAGCGTTGTCCAACCCTTTTTCATGTGGGTTACTACCACTATTACCATAATTCCAATCTAAACCCCTCAAATGATCTTGGTTCAATCCAACCCCATCTCTCCGGTTTCCTTGACCACCCAGCTCGGCATTGACCTGACCATGGCTCAACCCCAGTTCATCAAGGGATGGGGCTGAACTTCCATGGGACTTGACCCCGAAGCCAGGCATATTAACCCAAGGGGGAAGATGAGTAGGGTCTAGGAAGGACTGGAAAGGTAAAACGGGGCTCTGGTTTTGCAAGTTCAACATATTCTGAGGCTGCTTTACTAGGCTCAAATCAGAAGGAAGTTGGTACTTACTTGGAATGGTGGTATTGGCAATTGGTTGAACCCTTTTAGCTGAGGGACGTAGAGGGTAGAGAGCTTCAAAATGACCGGACCGAATACCCGAGCCAGAGCCAAAAAGATCGAGCCTTCGAGAATATGGTGATGGTGCAGGGATTCCAGTGAATTCTTGCACCATTGCTCTAAAATTCGTTGTGTCGGTGGCGAGAACTGTAGTGGGTGCTCTCCTCGATGCCCTCGTTCGCTTCTTGGGGTTCTTTGTCGATGATCTTACACCATTGTTGTCATGAGGTGGCCTTGTTTGAATCGATGATGAGCTTGGGAATGAATCACGGTTGAGTCCTTGGCCTGATGAAGACGAACCTGGTAGGTTACCAAGGTCAGTGCAGTAGGGGTCAGATCTAAGGCTCCGTGGCCTAACCCCATCAAGATTAAGCAGTTGAGATTGAGAGAAAGTGTTATTGAGATAGTTGGGCGAAGGGTCAAAGAAAGTGGGTGGTTGGTGGTGTTGGTGCGAGCCAAGCGATGAGGGTGGATATGATAAGCCACTAAAGTGGCCAGAAGTGTTCAGAAAAGCTGGGACTGACTCATGCCTTGAGTCATACTCTTCATCATCACCGCTTGAAGATTGTAAACTACTACTACTATTACCGGAATCCATGGCAAAAGGTTGGGAATTGTACATGTCGTTGACAGTTCCTCAGTCCCCAAAAACAGAAACAAAGCTATAATCTAACTAGATAGCTTGGAAAAAGCAATTCTGAAGACACTGTAAAAGGAAAGGACCCAAAGAAAGAAAGAAAGAACTTAAAAAATGTTTACCATATCCTCAAAAGAAAAAAGCTTTCCATTCATATCGATCGATCCTCTTGTAAACTACTATATATATAAAAAAAGTTGTTCATCATCTTGTTGGTACCTCACCCTGTATGATATGAATTAGGGTTTTATCTTGGAGGAGGAAGAGAGAGGAAAGAAAGGTTATTTGAGATTTGTTTAGCTCTAATAAAGAGGAAGAAAGAGAGGGTATTTCTCTCATTATCTAGAGAGTGCGGGGTGGGGCAGCCATTGGAGTAGAGAGAAGCCGGTGGCTGGCGACGGGTCAAACTCAAAGTGAATGAGAAAGAGAGAGGTTGGATTAATATAAGAAAGCATGGAGATTAATTTAAAGTACATGGCAATTAGCAAATACCATATCATATGTATGGCATATTTGGGTCAAAAACCCTTTAAAAATAATTATATATAAAATTGGCTCCCTCCAATGATTATTTGGAAAAATGACCCCAAACATGTCACCTAATGGAGCCTCGTGTTCTCAGGGAAGCGAGATGCGAACTCGCGTTCTGCAGAGCGCGAGTTCCATCTACGTGTCATCATTGTTTGAAATAACGATTTTTCAGGAACTCGCGTTCTGTTATGTGCAAATCTGGGTTGAAAAACAAGGGTGTGTAGGTCTGTTCGAGCCCGATTTCGGGCTTATAAATCGTATATTTTTAGCGAACATCGAGTTTGGGTTCGTAGTACTAGAAATTCTCTATCGTATGACACCAACACGGTCAATTTCTGTCCATTCTAAACTGACTTAAAATGGCTTCCAAAACTCTATTGTATAATCCTTTTTGAATGAAATTGCCTTTGAACAAAGGTTGATAGGAATGTTCGAGCGGAATTTCAGGTTTATAAATCGTATATTTTTAACAAACATCGAGTTTGAGTTTGTAGTACTTGAAATTCACTATTATATGGCACCAACACGGTCAATTCCCGTCCATTCTACACTGACTTAAATTCGCTTCGAAAACGCTCTCCTAGCATATTTTTTTGAATGATTGAAAGTATAAGATGGCCTATTTTATAAAACGAATTAGGCTGATTTTATTGATTGATAGTTAGGGGCGAACTTGCGTAAACAAATTACAATGAATTAATTAAGACGAGGGGTCGAGCGATTAGGAAACTTGGTCTTTGTGTGTCCAAGATTTTTACATGTACTGCAATGTTTCTTTTGTCTAGTTTTTTCTTGATGTTCGACCATATCCTCGACACTGTGTATTCGTGTAGACCGTAGACGTCCTTTGTCTCTCAGTAGTGCTGGATCTGGGGGTATGGTCGATTTAGTGTCAACGACATAAGGATCAACCTCATTTTCGATTGGAGGAAACTCTTTTTTGTAAACCTTAAACACCGTTTCGAGTAAGTATATCGGATCAACCAATCTCATGTAGTTTATCCGTTGGTTTGCGCAAGTAGCAATGGCATGTGCGCACGTGTATTTGAATGTTTGGAATATTCCACACTCGCAGGTTCTTGCCCTGAGATCTACCACATACGCGTTGTGTCGAATGCCTTCCAACCGCCTGGAAAATTCTGAAACACGGAACTTATGTCCTTCTCGCGAGAAGAGAGTTGCAGTCATCTCTCTTGATTGATGCACTTGAGTCTGTAGTTTTGTGCGGAAATCCGGATGGACTATGTGTCCACTTGCCATGTACTCAGTTGCTTGCCTTCCCAAGGTTGCAAATAGGGTAGCCAAACGATAGTAGGTCGCTTTGACAATGGAAGTGATAGGCAACTGCCGCACTCCCTTTAGTGATGAGTTCACTGCCTCAGCCAAGTTCGTTGTCATGTGACCACATCATTTACCCCCGTCATATGCTTGAAGCCATTTTCCCTTAGGATTTTTTCAAGGTAGTATGCGACATGTTTGTTTCTCGCTCTCAGTTCCTCAAACACCTTCTCCACCTTCTGTACGTAGTGCGAGTTGCCTAAGGGATGACAATTGAATAGTTATGGGCGAACAACACATACAAAGAGGTCGTAAATGAAAGCGAGCAACGACTAATATTGTAAATGAAAATGACATAAAGGATGTACCCATTCTGAGCACAAGTTCATGTTCATCACGGTCCTTGAACTCTTGATACAGGAAAGTTGGTTGTTGTCGGTTGTTCTTCGATGTCTTCTAAATCATCTTCCAAGGATGCTGATAGAATGGTCAAGTCTTCTTGTTCTTCATAGAAGAGACCCTGCTCGTCGCCGTCGGGCCCGAGTTCTCTAATCGATTCTTCGTCAGAAGCATCCCTCGCGAGCTGGTATAGTTTAACATTGTCGATCGCTACCCTTTGAGGCGAGCATGGTGGTCGACGATTGCGAGACCTTTCACGAGATCGCTCACGAACCGCATTTCCAAGACCAAAATCAAGAGCACAAAAGTAGAATGTCTCCCCATAGATGGTTGAACGTACCCCGTGCTAGGGATATACGTTGAGTGTCTTCCATATGAGGAATCATTGAAGGGGTTGAATGCTTCATGGTCGTGCGTAACGTAAGAAGACGACGCTCCCTCCCCTCCAAAACTATACGGATTGTATGGAGCGTACGTTGCATTTCTTAGCATATCGAATTCATCGTTTGGGAGTTGGTTCAGGTCGAACCCGATACTAGCTACGCACGGATGTCTTGGCACAGCATACGGCGATGCACCAAACTCATTGTCTGGGGTCTGTATACCAAGTAGTAGGTTAAAATCATTTCTTAGACTTGCGGTCGGGCTATCAACGTTGGCATTCAGATCGAAGTCGAAATTCGCCAGTCCCCAACTTGGTATTTCGATAGCAGGATTAGAATCTGAAAACGATGCATACAGCTCTAGGGGCCCGCCCAATGAATACTCGAAGTGGGTAACCAGCATGAGCTCTACATTAGAATTGTCCGCAATGCTACATACAGAGCACGTTAACAGATCTATAGATATTGGCACCCGATACTTCAAGTCAGACAAATTTTGGTTTTGGAAATGCGGGACATTGCTCTCCAGTTCCTTAACCAACTTCTTGTACGATAATCTCCTCGGAATCGTTAGCGTTACTAGATCTTCGCACTAAAAAATGACGTCGAGTTCGGGATCGAAGATTATCTGCCCATCGTAGTATACTAGAGTAGGAACTCCTCGTCTCGCCATTTGAATATATGTTCAAAGACTTGTGAAATTTTAAAACTTAGAAAATTTTGACGACTTGTTTTGGCTATTCAAACATATTTTTAGGGTTTATGGCTCTGCTTCATATAAAGGGACACTTATGGCTTATTATTGGCACCGGAAATCTCGGAGGATCCGGGTGTGTAAGGAAAATTATTGTACTAGGTGCCAACCTTGTGAAACTCTTGTTCTACAGAATGCGAGATCATTGAGATTCCATGACATCACGTTATGTAGAACGTGAGTTTTAGGAAAAAAAATGAGTTCTGTAGAATGCGAGGTCCCTTTATCCCTCTATGTAAGCAGAGATTCCGTCAAAGTTAATAATATTGGTACTGTGTACTCGTGTTATATTTGAATAATTGAGTATATGTTTGAATAATTGAGACAGTTGGAGACTAGTAATATAATGTGTTTGAGTCATTTAACGATAAATGGAACGTGTTGGGAAAATATAATTGAATATAAATTGTACCGAATAATAAATGACAGTAATAAATATTGATAAATCGCATCATTACAGATACTTTAATCATTCATAAAGGATGAAAAAAGAGGTCATATAACTTAATTTGACGATGATTTAAGAAGTTTATGGTTAATCCGAATCATCGTAGTCAGTTGACACGTCTGAACTTAAGTTAAGTTCTTCGATCAACTATTGTTTTCTTTGTCTACGCTTGTACATAAAAAGATGAAACTCGTCGGTAGCCGCATCAACATCCGGTGAAGACGGAGCTTGTTCATTGGTTGGTGGGACTAGGGTCGGAGTAGGTTGTATGGGTGCAGACGTACTACCTTCTTCGACTTTGGCCTAATCAAACTTAACATTTAAATCGACGTTTTTAGCTCCAACGGAATTGAGCTGGTCACACATGTTACGAACGTCAGTTTCGTTCGCAAGCTTCAGAATGTAGTGCGTTTCGTTTGTTGACGGTGTTAGGATTCAACATTCCAAGGAAGAAATTTGTTTGTCGGTGCGTTTACTAACCTCACTTGATGTCAACTGTAATAAATCTTTGAGTGACATTTTGCTGGTGATTGTTGATTCGTAATAAGTACCGAGAAAAAAATGTTGCGTGAAATTTTTCCATGAGAAGAGCAAAGTGTGAAACCGATAATTAATTTTGATATAACTAAAGAATTTAAGGACTAAATTGAAAATGAGAAAACAAATTTTTAAGTCCTCACACCTCTCTATATGTTTAAAGGAAAATGGTTAAGTTAAAAACTCAGTTTGTCAAAACTTTTCTAAGTGTTCTTGAAGCCAAAACAGTGATTTTCAAGTCACCGTTTCAGAACGACTTTAGGTGTTCCGAAATACTTTTGAAACTGTGAACCCGTGTTTCGGAACATGTATCGAAACGATTTTGAAACTGTGAACCTTTTTTCGAAACGGGTTTCGAAACAGCTTAAGAACATCGGAATGGTTTGTCCCGTTTCGAAACGGCTTTCAAATTGTGTTTTAAAAAATATGACCGTTGAAGTTTTAACCGTTTTTATACTGATCGTTAAGGCGTACCGAAACACCTTCAGTCTGTTTCGATACGAGCTTTGACAGTGGCTAAGTTTTTCGAAACGGGTTTCAAAAAGGGGTTCTTAGCGTATCGAAACGATCGTGCCCGTTTCGGTATGGTCTCTTTAATGCACCCCAACGACTCTGTCTTTTTTGGCTTGTTTCGAAAGAAGATTGGGCGTTTCGAAACGGGTGGTTGCAGACTGCATTTATGGAGGGAAGATAACATCCCCAACGGCTCTATTGATGATTGCAACAACCCCAATGGCTAGAATTCAATGAGAAGGTATAAAAGGGACCTCTAAAAGCTTCAGCAACAACTATTGATTTAAAAGCAAACATCCAAACATCAATTCCAAGCAATTGAGCCTAAATCCCATTATTTCTTGTAAACCCCAATTGTGAGATTGTAATTTCCATTCTTATCCTTTCAAATTGGGTTGAGTGCTTGTAATTGGGCTACATTGTGTATTGAGAGATACTTGTTTAGCCATCAACTTCTTTGTAATTCTTGTGTGAGGATTAGGTCAAATTTTGGGTAGAAAATTTGACCGATATTGTAACGGTTACCTCCTTAGCCTAGAAAAGGGGAAGAGCAATTAGTGGAATTGTTGAAAATCCTTAGTGAAGCTAAGGTAGTGGATGTAGAGTTCGACTAGAACTTGAACCACTCTAAATCCCCTTGTCTATCTTTTTATTTGTCAATTCCACTACCAAAAAGTCTAAAAATCCAATTCACCCCTCATCTTGGTTTATATCGATCATTTGATCCACTCAACAATTGGTATCAGAGCCTACCTCTTTGAAGGATTAACAACCACAAGAGGAGTTCCTAGGAAGAGTGTGATCATCCAAAAATCAAGCCATGACATCTATCTCTGGATCAAGCTTGTACGAGTCTCAATCCACCACAAAATCATCATTCTTCAATGGTGACAACTATCCATTTTGGAAAGAACTAGATGTGCCTCTTCATCAAATCCAACGATTACCTTGTTTGGGATGTAATCGAAGATGGTCCCTATATTCCTTTGAAGAGGGATGATGAAGGAAAATTGGTTCTAAAGAAGAAGATTGAGATGAGTGAAGATGAGAGAAAAAAGATCCAAATGAATGACAAAGCGCTTCACATGCTCTTTTGTTCTTTCGGTCCCGACATCTACTCCAAAGTCTCCTCCATTGAAAGTGCCAAGGAAGTGTGGGATACACTAGAGACCACCTATGAAGGAACCAACGGTGTGAAGGAGACCAAGATTGGAATTCTCAATCTTAGTTATGAGAATTTGAAGATGGAGCCCGACGAAACCGTGTCCAAGATGTTCGATCGCTTCTCAACTATCGTCAATGGGCTCAAGGGTTTTGAAGGGACAATCCCGGAAGACAAACTTGTCCGGAAGCTACTCTACCCACTTCCCGAATCTTGGGATGGGAAGAGAACCCCCATCATCGAAGCTAAAACTTGAAGACACTAAAACTTGATGAGCTAGTGGGTTCTCTCCTTACTCATGAGATAATGAAGTAAGGAAGGGAAGATGAAAAGAAGAAGGAAGAGAAAAGAGTGGAGAAGCTAGAGGTAGAAAAGAAGAAGAAAATGAGAGTGTCTCTCAAAGCTTCATTACATGAGGAGATCACTTCCAGTGAGGAGGATGATTTAGAAGAATTGACAATGATAGCCAAAAGATTCTCTCGATTCATGAGGTCCAATCGAGGAAGGAAAATTCAAAGAAATATTGACTTCAAGGGCAAAAAAAAGAAGAATAGAGGGATCAAATCATTTTCTACGAGTGCAAAAATCCCGGTCACATTCGTTCGGATTGCCCTCAACTCAAGAAGAAGGGCTTTGAGAAGAAGAAGAAGCTCAAAGCCAAGCTTGCAACTTTGAGTGATGAGGAGTCATCCGAGGATGACGAACACGAAGTGGCCAACCTTTGTCTCATGGCACTTGAGGAGGATTCCTCCATGGTAACCTCTAACCCATCATCTTATAACTTTATATTTGATGAATTACATGATGCATATGATGAGTTGCAAGAGGTTTATGATGAGTTAGTTGAGAAGTACAAAGAGTCGGTCATTAGAAATAAGAAAATTACTTCGGAATTAAATGATAAAAATTACTCGCTTTCTCAAACTAACTTAAAATTTGAGAAAAAAGATTTTAGGTTTAAAAGATGAACTTAAATTCTTCCAAGATGAAAATTGTAGACCTAAATAATCTTCTTTCTCAATGCAATAGTGAACACCAAAAGGTGATAGATGATCTTAACAAGCTCAAAGAGTCTTTTAAAAATGTTGGTAATGTGAAGCATGAAAAAGGTGAATCATATAAAACAAACCAACCTAGGAGAAAGACTAATAACTACAAAGTAGCTTCCCTAGACATAATAGAACGAAAAAGATTAGGAGTGTATGGGTTCCTAAGGAACTTGTCAAATCTAATAATATTGTTGCTATGTCACCTTGGATTCTTAAGGGAACCAAACTATTGGGAGCTAACACTCGTGGACCCAAAATGATTTGGGTACCAAAAACAAAAGTTTAATATCTTTGTTTGTAGGGGGAGCATTGCTACAAGGCCAAAGCATAAAGTCAAAATTCATGGTACCTTGATAGTGGATGCTCGAGGCATATGACCAGAGACAAGAGTAGATTCATGGACTTAAAGCCAAAAAGTGGAGGAGTAGTGACATTTGGTGACAACTCCAAAGGCCACATTAAAGGTATTGGCTCCATAGGTAACCACTCTACTATTCTTATTGAAAATGTTTTATATGTCGATGGTCTTAAACATAATTTGTTGAGCATAAGCCAATTATGTGATAAATGGTTTAATGTCTTATTTGATAAGAATGAGTGCAAAATTGTTGACATTAAATCAAATAATATTATGCTCATATGTCATCATATATGTAATATTTACATGGTGCATTTAGATGACATACATACATCACATGCATGTTTAGTAGCTCAAAATGAAAATGATGTATGGCTATGGCATAGGAAACTAGGACATGCTAGCATTAGCGTTTTAGAAAATTTAGTTTCCCTTGATCTAGTTAGAAGTTTACCCAAGATTAAGTTCTCAAATGACAAAATTTGTGATGCAAGCTCGAAGGGTAAACAACATAAGTCATCTTTTAAATCCATTAATGATGTTTTTACAAGTAGGTGTTTACAACTTATTCACATGGATTTATTTGGGCCTATTAGGACTATGAGCTTGGGTGGTAAATCTTATGCATTTGTACTTGTTGATGATTTTTCTAGATTTACTTGGGTTCTATTTTTAAGTACTAAAGATGAGGCTTTAGAAAAATTCATCACATTTCAAAATTAACCCAAAATGATCTTGAACTTAGAATTTCTCATATTTGAAGTGATCATAGAACCGAATTTCAAAATCTAGGGTTTGAAGAGTTTTTAAATGAAAATGGTATTAGCCATAATTTTTCGGCTCCTCGAACTCCTCAACAAAATGGGGTAGTTGAGAGAAAAAATAGAACTTTACAAGAAATGGCTAGAACCATGCTTTGTGAAAACAATTTACCTAAATATTTTTGGGCGGAAGCCACAAACACCGCTTGCTACATTGTAAACCGAGTAATGATTAGGCCACTTTTAAAGAAAACGCCATATGAGATTTTAAAATCTAAAAAGCCTAACATTAGCTATTCTCATCCATTTGGTTGCAAGTGTTTTGTTTTAAATAATGGAAAAGACAACTTAGGTAAATTTGATGCAAAAAGTGATGAAGCTATTTTCTTAGGATATTCCTTAACCTCTAAAGCCTATCGTGTATTTAACAAGAGAAATTTAGTAGTAGAAGAATCTATACATGTTGTATTCGATGATAACCTCATTCCAAGGAAGAATTCTTGTGATGATGATGATGTAGGAATCATTAATGCCTTTGATGGAGGACAAACTTCAAAGGAGGATGAGATTCCAACAAAAGAAGAGGATACACAAGATCCACTCTCTTGAAGCCTTGAAGAACTTGGCTCTTGAGGAAAAGAAAGTGAGCTACCCAAGGGAGTTCAACTATGTCAAAGGTGGTGAAATCTTGGGTGATCCATCCAAGGGGTAACCACTAGTTCTCCTCTTAAACTTATGAACGATGTTGCAGTTATTTCATGCATAGAGCTTAAGAATATAAAAAAGCATTAAAAGATAATTTTTGGATTATGGCTATGCAAGAAGAGTTAAATCAATTTGAGAGAAGTAATGCTTGGACATTAGTTGATAGGCCTAGTAATCAATCTACTATAGGAACTAAATGAGTCTTTAGGAACAAACTAGATGAGAGTGATATCATTGTGAGAAATAAAGCTAGACTAGTAGCACAAGGTTACACTCAAGAAGAGGGAATAGATTTTGATGAAACCTATGCACCCGTAGCTAGAATGGAGGCCATTAGGATGTTGCTTGCATATGCATGTTATCATGATTTCAAGCTTATTCAAATAGATGTTAAAAGCGCATTTTTAAACAGTTTTATAAATGAGGAAGTGTATGTGGAACAACCACCGGGTTTTGAAAACTCAAAATTTCCAAATCATGTTTTCAAACTTACTAAAGCTCTTTATGGTTTAAAACAAGCTCCTAGAGCTTGGTATGAGAGACTTTCAAACTTTTTGATTGAAAAAGGTTTTGAAAAAGGTAAGGTGGACACTACAATTTTCATAAAAAGGTATAAAAATGACATCTTAGTAGTACAAATTTATGTTGATGATATTATTTTTGGATATACTAATGAATGTCATTGCAAAGAGTTTGCTAAGTTAATGCAAGGTGGATTCGAGATGAGCATGATGGGGGAGCTCTCATTCTTTTTGGGACTCCAAATCAAGTAAAGAAAGGATGGCACCTTCATCAATCAAGAAAAGTACATCAAGGATATGCTCAAGAAGTTTTGCTTGGAGAATGCAAAGCCTCAAGACACACCTATGAGCTCATCTACAAAGCTTGACAAAGATGAAGGAGGTAAGTCTGTTGACTCTAAGCTTTACCGTTCTATGATTGGATCATTGCTTTACCTTACCGCAAGTATACCGAATATCTTGTTTAGTGTTTTCTTGTGTGCTAGGTTTCAAGCTAGTCCTAGAGAGTCTCACCTTATAGCCGTTAAGAGAATCTTTAGGTACCTTAGAGATACCCCTTGTTTAGGTCTTTGGTACCCTAGAGACTCCACCTTCAACCTTCATGTTTATTCGGATGCGGATTATGGGGGTTGTAAAATCGATAGGAAGAGTACTTCGGGAACTTGTCAATTCTTAGGTAGTATGCTCATATCTTGGTTCTCAAAGAAACAAAATAGTGTAGCTCTTTCTACCACCGAAGCCGAGTACATATCCTTAGGGAGTTGTTGTGCTCAAGTCCTTTGGATGAAGCAACAACTCTTAGATTATGGTATTAAAGTTGAAACCATACCCCTTAAGTGTGATAACACTAGTGCCATATGCTTAACTAAAAATCCCATCCAACACTCTAGAACCAAACATATAGAGATAAGGCATCATTTCATTAGAGATCATGTCCTTAAGGAAGATGTTGTTATAGAGTACGTTGACACCTTAAACCAACTAGCGGACATCTTTACAAAGCCTTTAGATAAAGAGCATTTTTGGTCTCTTAGGAGAGAGTTAGGTCTAACTAGCCTTTCTTGACCTTTTAGGACCCTCTTTGTGCAAAATTAGAGCCTCATCTGCACTTCCAGGCCTAGGTGTATCGAAACGGGTCCAACTGTTTCGATACGTGTGCCTTAAAGGATCTATCTGTGAGAATGGTGTTTTGAAACGCCTTAAAAAGGGTTCGAAACACTTTTGCTACTGCCAAGGGGTGTATCGAAACGAGTTTCGATACGGGTTAACGAGGATTCGATACGGTCAAAGCCGTATCGAAACGGTCAGCTGGACTTGAAACGTCAGTCAATGTTTCGATACCCGTGTTCCGGAACGATCGAGCCTGTTCCGAAACGGGTACACGGACAGCTTTAAAGAGGGCTTTTAATGTTAAAATTCACTTTAATTAAAACTCTTTCAAAACCCTAAAAACCCTAGATCGGTTTCCCCCCTATAAAAACCCTCTAAACCTCATTGTTTTTCATCAAATCTTGAGAGCTTTTACACTCAAACACAAGTATAAGCAAGCCTCATCAATATTGTGCAAGATTTTCAACTTATTCATCCAAAATCCCCTTCTAAGGTATATCTACTACTCTTTTTCTTTTTCCTTTGATTTAATTCGATTTTAAGGTTAGAAAATTTTAATTCTGTATAGATTAAATGTTTTTGAACTTGGGTTTCTCAAAACTTGCAAAAAATTTTAAAAATCTTAAATTTTTTGGTTCGAATATATTATTTTTCACTCGTATTTTTTTGTTGTTTTAAAGTTGTTTTTCTCTTAAATTTCTTTTAAAATCTTTTTTAAACCTAAATGGGATTTGTTATTGGATAGAATTGAGGATATTCATGCATACACTTTTATTTCAAAATTGCTTGCTTTATGTTTTTAGGAGTTTTTTTTTTCAATGGAAAACGTTAACAAGAAGCGTAAGACGGGTCAAGCAAGTGATTCTAGTATCCGTCCTAATCTCACCTAGTTGTTTCTCAAAAGTCTTCAGACTATAGAGATGAGGGAACGTTTCACTTATGTCAAGGAGATTGTCGTTCGTCGGGAACGTGTGATTGATGTTCCATTCCTTGATTCGGAGCGTTTCACCTTTCGTTATCTAGATCATCTATGAGAATGGAGCTTCATGGCTCTCTTGAACATACCGTATGTGGTCTACAAGCACATGGTTCTCATCTTCTACTCGAATGCTCAGCTTGTTGATAATGAGGATCACTCTGAAGTTGTTGCCATTGAGTCATTTCTCTTAGGGAAGAGGTTTGTCATTGACATCACCTTGTAGAGATTACTCTTGGCCTTAAAAACGAAGGCATCGAGAATGAGACTCATTTTGGTTCTCATACTGGTTCTATGCTTGCATTGGATACTCATGATAGGTTCTTGCACTTGATGATCTCGTGGTTTATTCGCCCCCTGGAGGTAAATTCTCTCACGTTCGTCAAGTAGATTATTTTTGGCTTGAATGTTTTCGTCGTGGAGAGCGCCCAAATCTTGTTAAGATTATATTTGCCGAGATGGTCAACAATGTGAAGCTTCGTGACTGATGCTCTCAAATCCTTCACATATGAGACTGTTTTGAGCTATATCTTTGGGATGCTCAACTTTGATTGCACTTATGACTCACCAGAATCCTGTAAGCAAAAGATTGGTGAAGTTTCTCTCCACAAATGCGGGTTCCACTACAACATTAATGGCAAATGGGAACGAGTTGATAGGCATGCTCCTCCACCACAAGTTGAACCACAGCCTCAAGCTTCGGTTGCCAACAATGACGCTCTTATGGCTTTTCTCATCGAATGGGCGATTCAACACAATGGAGGCGAGTCTTGGTACTATCAATAATCGCTTGCAATCCGTGGAAAATCATCTCACCTCCCTTGAGAATCAACATCAATCTATGGAGTTGTCATTCTCCACCTTTTATGGTCAATGGATGACTTTTCGTTGCTCTCAAGCTAGGAACGATGATGACTCCTCCGATGTTGATGGTGACGATGACGAGGCTTAGGATCTTTTTTTATTGCATCACATATTAGACTATCATATTAAGATTAAGTTTTCACCTTTATTTCTTTATGTTTCATGAACCTATACTTTGATTACTTTGTTTGGGATTGAGTTTTGAACCTTATTGTTTAAGTTTTATGTTTGGATTTGGATTATATGAATCTATATTATGTTGCTTATTGCTTTTAACCTTGTTTCTTCTCTTTGAGCCTTGCTTATTATTATTTTTGATCTAACAAAAAAAGGGAGAAGTAATCTAAGAGCCAAATTTCATTTTAAGTGTTTTAAGTGTTTTGAGTTTTAAAACTTAAATTTTAAATCTTTTTAAAACTTTAAAACCCATCTTAAATTGAGGGGGAGTTAGAATGCATTTAAAAGATCAAAACTCTTAAAAATTCTAACTTTGGTTTTGTTATATCAAAAAGGGGGAGGTTGTGAAACCGATAATTAATTTTGATATAACTAAAGAATATAAGGACTAAATTGAAAATGAGAAAACGAATTTTTAAGTCCTCAAACCTCTCTATATGTTTAAAGGAAAATGGTTAAGTTACAAACTCAATTTGTCAAAACTTTTCTAAGTGTTCTCGAAGCCAAAAAAAGTGATTTTCGAGTCACCGTTTCGGAACGGCCTTAGGCGTTTCGAAACACTTTTGAAACTGTGAACCTGTGTTTCGGATCGTGTATCGAAACGGTTTTGAAACTGTGAACTTTTTTTTTCGAAACGGCTTAAGAACATTAGAACAGTTTGTCCCATTTCGATACAGAAGTATCAAAACGACTTCAAACGTTTCGAAACAACTTTCAAACTGTGTTTTAAAAAATATGACCGTTGAAGTTTTTAACCGTTTTTGTACTGATCGTTAAGGCATATCGAAACACCTTCAGTCCATTTCGATACGAGCTTTGACAGTGGCTAAGTGTTTCGAAACGGGCTCTTAGTGTATCGAAACGATTGTGCCCGTTTCGGTACGATCTCTTTAATGCACCCCAACAACTCTTTATTTTTTGGTCTGTTTCGAAACAAGATCGAGCGTTTCGAAACGGGTGGTTGCAGACTGCATTTATAGAGGGAAGATAACATCCCTAACGGCTCTATTGGTGAATGCAACAACCGCAACGACTAGAATTTAATGAGAAGGTATAAAAGGGACCTCTAAAAGCTTCAACAACAACTATTGATCTAAAAGCAAACATCCAAACATCAAATCCAAGCAATTGAGCCTAAATCCCATTATTTCTTGTAAACCCCAATTGTGAGATTGTAATTTCCATTCTTATCATTTCAAATTGGGTTGAGTGCTTGTAATTGGGCTATATTGTGTATTGAGAGATACTTGTTTAGCCATCAACTTCTTTGTAATTCTTGTGTGAGGATTGGGTCAAATTTTGGGTAGAAAATTTGACCGATATTGTAACAGTTACCTCTTTAGCCTAGAAAAGGGGAAGAACAATTAGTAAAATTGTTGAAAATTCTTAGTGAAGCTAAGGTAGTGGATGTAGAGTTCGATTGGAACTTGAACCACTCTAAATACCTTCTCTATCTTTTTATTTGTCAATTCCACTACCAAAAAGTCAAAAAATCCAATTCACCCCCTCTTGGTTTATATCGATCATTTGATCCACTCAACACAAAGATTTGCGTTGGGTGTTTTGGGTGAAATAGAAATGAGTAAATGATGGTGGATTTGAGAGTATTTATTGTAAATGAAAAACACCACACAAGTAAATTTAATTCGGAGAATTGTAAAAAATAATATTATTTTAATGAATAATTATAATAACAAATAATAATATTTATTATTAGTAGTAATAATAATAATAATAATATTTACATTTAATAATAATAATAATAATAATAATAATAATAATAATAATAATAATAATAATAATAATTGTCACGGGGTCAGAGTCTTGGCGCAGGGACATAGCCCCCGTGCGGCAACCCAGGGCTTTTACTAGCCCGGGGCTCAGCCTTTTCCACTCGATGCTTATTGGTTTCGCCCTCCCATGGGCTCATCAGGGAAGCGGGGACAGCTCCCGACCAGTGTGGTGCCTAACTAGCATGCCCGTCCTAAGACTGAACGGCTGTACGACACGTACTACACCCTTATTGCTATCCCACATCCCGCATTAAGCACAGCCAGCAAGCATCCTATCACGGTCTCGCCTATCACGCGAATAGGACCGTGACAAACTCCCCCACTTGATTCATGCACGCCCTCGTGCATGGGGAGCAAGCTCTTTACCCTCTTCTTTTTTAATTAGCTCAGATCTAGTGTGCAATTCCCTGCCTGCTCGCCCTCTTTACCGAGGTTCTGCGAGTGCTTGGTGAACTTTCGCTGTAGCTTCCTACCTACCCGACCTCGTCTCTAGAGGCCCCACTCGCGAACACCCCTTTACCGAGTGTGAGACAAACGCTCGTCCACTTTGACTCGCTACGCAGCACATGGAGCGCTTGGTAAGCTCACAGCTAGGACACAGACTGGCTCTGATACCATATGTCACGGGGTCAGAGTCTTGGCGCATAGACATAGCCCCCGTGTGGCAACCCAGGGCTCTTACCAGCCCGGGGCTCAGCCTTTTCCACTCGATGCTTACTGGTTTCACCCTCACATGGGCTCATCAGGGAAGTGGGGACAACTCCCGACTAGTGTGGTGCCTAACCAGCACGCCCGTCCTAAGACTGAACGACTGTACGGCACGTACTACAGCCTTATTGCTATCCCGCATTAAGCACAGCCAGCAAGCATCCTGTCACGGTCTCGCCTATCACGCGAATAGGACCGTGACATAATAATAATAATAATAATAATAATAATAATAATAATATGTATATATTTAATGTATAATAAATGACTTTCCTGCGCAAGAAGTCATCCTTTTTGAAAATCCCATGACCTCGCGTCCTGTAGAAAGCGAGTTCTTTAGAAACTCGCGTTCTACAGAACGCGAGGTTTGTTCTGTCCGTTCAGTTCACGTGTCTGTTGCGTGACGTGTCTTTTAAATGAACCTCGCGTTCTGTGGAACGCGAGGTCTTAAGAAAATCACGTTTCCTAGAACGCGAGGTTCATTAACCTCGCTTCCCTAAGGACGCGAACACCTCTATAAATTGGTGGCCGTACACCCTTCTCTACGCACCAGAACACGATTTCTTCTCTGTTTTTACTACACTTACTTTTCTTTCGATACAATGGCGGGCTTACGAAACGACGCGCAACACTGCTCTAACTATTTCAAAACAACAACAAAGGTATTTTTTTTTTCAGAATAATAATTTTTTTTTAAATTTTACTCGCATTACCAACTATTTTATTTTTTGTTATTTTATTTTTGAAGGGATATGAACGCTGGTTACTTTGTTACCTTAACCGTATCAACCACGTACCTCATCCCGACCTTATGCCGTGGGTTGAACGAGTTGGTCTTGGCCACGTAGCGAGGATCTTAGCGGGTGTGAAGTGTAACCCATCGTTCATTAGCGTGCTAATAGAACGATGGAAGCCAGAGACGCACACTTTTCATTTCCTGTGTGGTGAGGCAACAATAACGCTGCAAGATGTTGCCTACCATATGGGTTGCCTACGGACGGCAACCTTATTACGGGTATACCGTTGGGTAATTGGCCAGATCTACTTGCTCAACTAATGGAAGTGGCGCTCCCAACGGATGTGTGGGACGATGGGAAAATATCTCAATCTTATCTGAAGACTGAATTTGAAAACCCTCCCCCCATGCGGATGACGAAACACTCCGGGTAATTTTTTTTCTCATTTTTCACTAACTTATATATTTTTAATATATTTCATTTTTTAAATATTTAATTTTTTTACTATCAATATTTCTTGCTTTTTTTGTTTTGTTACTATTAGATTTTGTTTTATTTATTATTTTCACACCGGTTTGCGCGTGCCCACATCTTGCGCATTATTGGCGGTATATTGATGCTAGACAAATCCCGCACCAAGGTGCACGTGATGTGGCTTTATCATCTTACCGATTTCGATGATTCTAGAAAAAATGTTGGGAAGAAGCTTTCTTGGCCTTTCTTTTTAGAGAGCTGCACAGAAATGTCGACCAAGATAGAGCAGCAATTTGAGGATGTTGTTTACTCCTTCAGTTTTGGGCTTGGTTTCGGATGCCTTTTTTAAGCTCACAGCCTAAACAACCCGCCCCTACTTATTTTCGCTTCTTTGGAGGTACTATTCAATTTATTATATTTATTTATTTTTAATTATTTTATTTAACCAATTTTTTTTTTATTTTCCATTAATGATAGGTGAAGCGAAACACTGAGCCACCTAGGCCTGCCGAAAAAACAATAAGACTACAAGCTTCTTATGGATAGGATGACGCACGATCAGGTATTTCGAAAAATTCATTTAAATTTCTTCATACTTTTTCCCCAATAATATTTCATATAACCGTTACAAATGTTATAAGTTTTTTAGTTCGTGTGGATGCCCTACAATTCTGAGGCGATTCAACATATTATTCCACCCGACATTCTGGCTCACCAACACGTATGGCTTTCCTGAGTGCCGTTGATCAACTATGGAATTGTTTTGTGGCATCCTACAGATCGGGTTCTTCGACAGTTCGGGTACGTCCAATGGGTTCCGCAAGTGGAACCACCAAATTTGGACGAATTCCACCATCTAACGCGCCAGGGAAGATCAAGATTGACTGGGCCCATTACCACGCTGACTGGATTGAGCTTTGGCATGACCGATATGCCAATCGCCCACACATCCTCCGACCCATTGGGGATTGGGCCAATTCGGTCACTTTTGATTACTTTCAGTGGTATGGGCTCTTTAGGAAGCAGCATATCCTTACTCCCGAGGAGCGCGAGCGACAGCTTGACGAGGCTCTTTGAAACCGCCCACGCCCGCAACGTCGAGCGAGCAAGAGCCAGCCGAGGTAGCGTGGTCCGAGACCGCGAACAGACACTACAAGGGCCTCATCTTCTGCCACAACATTTTAGAATTTGAGCGGTCCTTCGACGTTCTAGAAGATGAGGCCTCCACCCGACTTCGACTTCTCCGATGCCTACCGTCCTCATATGTCGACGAGTGGTCCTCCGCTGATCGATATTCCACCGTTGGCATCTCAGTTTGACTTTAGCATTTTCCAGCAAACGCCGCTGGGAAGCTTGTTTTACTGCCCGCCCGGGCCCAACAGAGGTCCGTGTATCATAGATGATGATGATGATGAGGACGAGGAGGATGCAACATAGCTTGTTTGGAGGAATCCAGATCGGGATCGCCGTCCACCCGACTGCGAAATGGGTGGACATAGACGTCATTAGCCTTTTTTTTTGTAATGGATATGTACTTATGTTTTTAATATATTTATTCGAGACATTTGGTTTTGTTTTTAAATATCATATTTTAATTTTCTTTATCTATTATAATTAAACTTTTAAATGTTTTTGTTTAATTTCAGTTTTTTATTACTTTTATGCGATTACTAAACTGAAATTATCAATTGTTCTTCAAAGGCAATTTCATTCAAAAAAGGATGATACCATAGGGTTTTGGAAGCCATTTTTAGTCAGTTTAGAAACAGTGTTGGTGTCATACGATAGAGAATTTCCAGCACTACGAACCCAAACTCGATGTTCGCTAAAAATATACGATTCATAAGCCCGGAATTGGGCTCGAACGCGAGTTCCTAAAAAACCGTTATTTCAAACAACGATGCCACGTAGATGAAACTCACGCTCTACAGAACGCGAGTTCGCATCTCGCTTCCCAGAGAACGCGAGGTTCCATTAGGTGACATGTTTTGGGGTCATTTTTCTAAATAATCATTGGAGGGAGTCATTTTTATATATAATTATTTTAAAGGGTTTTTGACCCAAATATGCCCATATGTATGGGTAATCAATACTTACATTTTTTTTTTTTGAATAATTTTAAAGTAATTATAAGTTAGTATCTGTTCATATATATTTTTAACCTTTTGACAATACGCATGCACCTTGAAAACAAAACAATTTAAACTCGAATTTCTTAAAATGAATATCATCTATTTTTTACTGAGACCACTTGTTGGGTTTTCAATACTTATATTATTAAAAGGAATACGAAAAAAAGGAAAAATATATAAAATATTAAATTACAAGTTGAATAATATAAAGTATCTGATGTCTATGGCAGCAAAATATGAAGACAACAAAAAACATTACTTCCAGCGCAAGGGATCAATATTTAAAGTTCCCACTAGGGGACTTATTTTAAAAAAAATCATGAATTTAAATAATGGTTTTATACTCTTAATAATAAAGGCCAACATATTTTATTTGAGTGATCTAATTTTGAATAATTTATTTTGTAAGCATACATACAATTATCCAAATTTCAAATCAAACAACACAAATGTTATTTTGTATTAGAAATAAAATTATAAAAAAACCGTCTTGCCCTCTTTAGTTTTCTTTTCTTTTTATAATCATATACTTTTCTTGAACAGTTTTATTCATCGCAAACTAAAATTCTAAAACTCTAGATTGGAGATTGGAGATTTTAGTCCGTGATAAGATTTGCAAAATTATAAATTCATCAACTAATTAATAGTGGGCATTATTTTAACTTTTGTTTCTGATTTTTTTTTCAATCATGGATTGCCTAGGGAAGAATATAACATTTAAAATTCGGTTCTCTTGAATTTTTAGATAAAAAAAAAAGAATTTGCCAATTTGCTGTACGGAAAGATAGGGTCGGTCATGTAATCTATACTGCAATAACCAATAATTGTACTCTATATATTAAATTTTCATTTTTAAGATTTTGATATGATTATACAATAATATTTATTTTTATTATAGTTTTTTTCTGTATTGCATATCAACAATTTGCCACAAAAAATGTCAAAAAAAATCATTTCCAAACATAAGCAAAATAATTAATATACTTCATAAACAAAATCCAAACCATGATTGAGTAAGGTAAGGTGATCTTTTACCAATTTTTACGATTTAAGAATGTGTTTGAAATAGGGTAAACAAAACTCAAACTTGAAAAAAAAATTCAAAACTTTATTTTGAAATTTGAATTATTTGAGTAAAGTTATTAAATTGTTAAAGGTATTAGAGAGAACTTAAATAAGTGGTTCAAATTTTAAGTTTGAATTTTAAAATTTAAATAAACAAAAAATATTAAAATTATGTTATTTTTTGCCATTAGTTAAGCATTTTATTGTTTTGTGATTTGATCCCTATTTTTTTATTTCTTTTTCGTTCTAATTTTATTATGATTAAATTTGAACCACTATTCCTCAACAACCGTATAAATGTGTAAGTTTTAAAAGATCAATGGAAAATGATGAAAAAAACTTGATGCATTGAGAAGGAAGCATGGTTTAAATACAAGAAAGAAAAAACTTCTCCTCTATCGATGAAGAATTATCTAAACAACCTTATTCAAACTAAATCACCTCTATAGATGGAGAATTATCTAAACAACCTTTTTCAAACTAAATCAAACTTATTTAAATTCAAAACAAACTCTTTCAGATTAGTCAGGGTGAAGCATTGGAACCGGAAGGGACAGCCAAAAAAAAGTTAAAAACAAACTATTATCCTAATAAAATAAAATAAAATTATTGCTTCTAGATATTAGGAGATGTTGTTAATGTGTTAATATGCCCCCTCAAGCTGATGGTAGTGGAACAACTTTTAGCTTGGCAAGATGACGATGAAAGGCTGGCCAAGGTAAAGGTTTCGTAAGAGTATGAGTGAGCTGATCTAATGCATGCAAATGTTGAACAAACACTTGTTTGTTTTGGACTTGTTCACAATAAATTATGGGTGTGTCCAGAAGATGAACACAAAGTTCAATGAGAAGCTTTTTAATCCAATTAACTTCAGCGAGAGCAGATGCAGTTGCTGTATATTCAGTCCATGTAGATGATTGTGCTACAATACAATGCTTTTTAGAAGACCAACTAATGGGATTTTGACCAAAATAGAGTATATACACAGACGTAAAGGTTCAGTCATTGACATTTCTAGCCCAATCAACATCGGAGTGCATAGTAAGAGCTGATGTAGTGGAGGAAGTGAAGTGAAGTGGAAGCGAAGTGACTGCAGGATATTATCAATTGGAAGTGAAGTGGGGATTGAGGTGGGAGGGGATGATAAGGATGGGGGTGAGGGAGTAGCAATAGGTTGAGTTTGTTTCCATTCGCGAATTCGAAATTGATAGGGCTACATAGAAGTAATAGGAGAGGAGGAAGGTACCTAATTAGGGGATAAGGTGGATGGAGGAGCTATGGCGGGGGATGAAGTTGATGCAACCGCTTGTGTTGGATTAAGAGATGGACCTGTAACGACAGGTTCTTGCAATTCAAGACCAACCTAAACTATTGGAGGAATCTCATCAAAATTCGTTCGCATCATGTGCAATATGATCCCAATTTAAATGTGAAGTTTTTTATGTTGTAAATGAGAAAATATTTCAGAAAAAGAAAAATTATTTTCATAGAAAGTAGAAGTAGCATCTCTTGATATAAAAGTCTTTTTGAGATATAGGATCAAAGCACTAATGACTGTGATGAGTATGATAGAAGCCTAAGTAAACACATGGTTTAAATCGAGGTTTTAATTTATGTTTCGCATATGGTCTAAACCAAGGATAATAAGGAATCCAAAGGTATAAATATTTTTGTAATTTGGTGTTTCATTGAATAATTTTTGATAAAAAAGACTGATAATCTAAAGTTTTAGTTAGCTTGATGTAAAATAAAATTATTTTTGTTTCAAAATAGTTTTCAATGAGAGGTTTAAATTTTGAAAGAACTTATTGAACCTCATTTTTTTTGTTGAAGCGTATAAAGCCATGTGTATCTGGTAAATTGATCAATAAAAATTACATAATATAAATTTTATCAATTGATAAAACATGTGAAGCACCACATAGATTACTGTAAATAAGTTGGAATTATTTTATGCTTACCAAAGTTTTTTTTTGAGAAAAGGGTTTTCGATGGCTTTTATTTGAATCACATGAATTACAATGATTAAAACTCGTTGAAGTTAAAAACGAAATTGACCATGTTGAGAAATAGAGAAGGACCTGGAATTTTGTTCACAATTGTATTCAACAACCTGAGTTTTACATTAACAGTGCTTCAGGTTATATAGCCTTACATGAAAACCCTAATTGACTACGTTAACCAACTAACCAATCTAACAGATTTTTTAACAACCTCCATTTGCATTAAAAACTCTCTAACATCTCACTCATTTAAAAGTTTAACACACAACCACCTGGAAGCTCAAGTCAATTATACATCTACGCCTTGGATAGTTGAGTCAAGAGCACCTCATCATGTCACAACGAATGCCAATAATATTCAACATTCACAGGACTACACATGAACGAATGAAATCATAGTGGTAACAGTAACAAAATTCTCATTTCATCTACTTGTTCAGTTCATTTGAAGGCATCAAACAAAAAGTTTCAACTTTCCCATACTTTGTGTGCTCCTGACATTAAACGTAATCTTAACTCTGTTTCAAAATTTTGTCACGACAATCTAACTTTAATTGAGTTCTTTCCTTTTTTTCATGTTAAGGATCTGCGCACGGGGCATTTTTGGCACGCGGCCAAAATAAGCAAGGATTATATGAGTGGCTCTCTGAGATTCATTTATGCAAGTCGAGCCACCACTTTTACTACATTAATAACGAGGAATATCAACTTCTATGGAAATGAAAATTACGACACCCAAATAAAAGAGTAATTCAAACCGGTTTTTAAACACGATCTGTTAAACTTGTAAATGAGTGAGCTGTTAGAGAGTTGTTAATGCAAATGGAGGTTGTTAGGAAATCTGTTAGATTGGTTAGTTGGTTAACGTAGCCAATTAGGGTTTTCATGTAAGACTATATAACCTGAAGCACTGTTAATGTAAAACTCAGGCTGTTGAATACAATTGTGAACAAAATTCCAATTCCTTCTCTATTTCTCAACATGATATCAAAAGTTGGGAAATTCTGGTTTCTTGCTTCCGCATAATCGTTTCTTTTTGTTGCTTTTGTTGTTCGTTTTGTATTTCTTGGAAGTTTTTTGATGACAAACTCGGGAAGCTCCTCTGTTCTTGCCTCTGACGCAGCTGGTAGTTCTTCCGGTTTTGGCAAGGTCTTCACCAATAAGAGGACCAGCCTCGTTCTTGATGAGACACATTTCTTTCTCTGGAAACAACAAGTGTTGTTAGCCGTTCGCAGCCATCGTCTTGAAAAGTTTTTGACCGGTGCGTTGAAGGCTCCTCCGGCTGAAATCACCAATGAGCAAGGAGAAAAGATCGAGAATGAAGCATATGAAGTTTTTGTTGCCCAAGACAGTGCTTTGGCGTCCTGGATCCTTTCCATGATAAGCCCTCACCTGTTGTCCGAGTTTGTTGGCGCTGAAACGACGGCTGAAATCTGGACAACGGTGGTCACATATTTCTCCAGTCGATCAACGACTACTACCATGAGTCTGCACTACAAGCTTTGGTCGATTCACAAGGGAGATCTTAGCATGAGAGCGTACATTGCTCAGATCAAAGAAGTCTGTAATATGTTGGCTTCTTGTGGTAGTCCTATTTCAGATCTTGAAAAGGTGGCTTCGATTCTCAAAGGACTTTCGACCGAGTATCAGCCATTCATTGTTGTGATAACAGCTAGTCAGTCTCCTTTTACTTTAGATGCATCCATTTTTGTTCTCATGGATGCTGAGACTCAGATTCTCAACTTCAATCAGTTCACTGATATCACCCCTTCAGCCAATGTGGCTCAGGTTTCCAATTCTCTTCAAGGTGATACTCAAAACAACAATCGAGCACCCCACAGGCCCTATCCTGCTTCCATGGGTCAAAGGGGGCGTGGTCGTGTGAATTACAAGTCGAATGTGAAGCCCCAATGTCAACTGTGTGGCAAGATTGGGCACCTGGTGGATAGATGCTGGCATAGATTCGATGAGAACTTCCCTGGTGTCATAGCTCGTGGTACAGATCCCAGTGCTCAGGATGTCACCAATGCCCATGCTCATGTTGCAAGTCTCAAGGACTCTCAATGGTTTGTTGATTCTGGTGCTTCATACCACGTTACACTTGATGCAACCAATGTAGGTACCAACTCGAATTACACAGGCCCTGGTAAGTTACTTGTTGGAAATGGCTCAGCATTGCCTATATCTAAATTCGGGCATACTTTACTTTCTTCCTCCTCAAGGTCTCTGTCCTTAAAGAATGTATTACATGTGCCTAAAGTCACTAAAAATATTATTTCTGTGTCTAAGCTTGCTAGTGACAATAATGTGTTCTTGGAGTTCCATACTCGTTCATGTCTTGTGCGAGATGAGATCACAAAGAAAGTAATTCTTCAAGGTGATGAAGTTGGTGGTCTGTATCGGTTTGATTCTACTCCAGCCATTCATGTTGCTGAGGTTTCCAGTACATCCAAGTCTATTAACACCTTCAGTTTGTGGCATCGAAGGCTTGGTCATCCAGCTTTTGACACACTTGTATCTGTTTGTAAAGAGTGTGATGCACCTGTTGATTTTTCAATTAATAAAACATTGCCTTTGTGTGTAGCTTGTCAAATGGGCAAAATCGACTGTCTTCCCTTTCCTAATTCCATCACAACATACACAACACCTTTCGAACTTATCTTTACTGATTTATGGGGACCAGCTCAAGTCTCGTCTCAGGGCTTTGTCTATTATATGTCTTTTGTGGATGCCTTTACTCGACATTGCTGGGTCTATTTACTTAAAGCAAAATCTCAAGCCATTGTTGCTTTTCAGTCGTTTCAAAAGATGGTTAAGACTCAGTTTGACAGGGATATTAAAGTAGTCCAAAGTGACTGGGGGTGAGTTTCGTGGCTTTACTTCTCTATTGGTGCAGCATGGCATTTTGCACCGTGTCACCTGCCCACATACGTCTCAACAAAACAGAGTGGTGGAGAGGAAGCACATGCATATCGTCGAACTAGCCTTGACTCTTCTTGCTCAGACGTCACTTCCATTACGGTTTTGGAGTTATGCAGTTGTCACTGCTCTGTTTTTCATTAACATGCTTCCTACTAAAGTTTTGAATGGTTCTTCACCCTTTGAAAAATTGCATGGTACGAAACCTAGGTATGACATGCTACGTGTGTTTGGGTGCAGGTGTTTTCCTCATTTGAGGCCATTCAATGTGCACAACCTTGACTTTCCCTCTCGTCCTTGTACCTTCTTGGGTTATAGCCCCATGCACAAAGGATACCAATGTGTCGACTCCAATGGCAAAGTATTTGTGTCCATGAGTGTCGTGTTCGTTGAGTTTACATTTCCTTTTGCTGGTCAGAGTACGACTCATGCATCTGCCTCGCCTCCACAGTCCTTTGGGGTACATGAAATACCACTAGTTCCAGGTGTTGATCAGTTGTTCAAGAGCTTGTCAACCTCACCTACCACTTCAAGGAGTTCTATATCTTTGGAGCAAGGGCCAGACTGCGTTCGTGTGTCATCAACAATGTGTGTTGATGCTACCTCTAATGATCTGACCCACATTCCTTCTCCCACAGTGCTGGAGCAAAGCAATAATGAGGTTGTCACTCCTTCCCCTGGGTTGCACGAGGATGAATCTGGTCCAGTTGATGTCTCTCCTCCTATGACTCCAGTCTCAGAGAATGTCAGTGATCTGGCTCCCAATGATTCTCAAGCCTCACATGCGTCAGGAACTGTGCATGATAATGATCAGAGTGACCCCTGTGAGTTCCCTGTTTTCAATGATCAATTACTTGAGCCTGTTGATGGCATCTTTATGCCAACATGCACTTCTGATCCACCTCTTGTCAGTTATGTGCTGCCTACTGATGCCTCTAATGTACATCCCATGACCACACGTAGCAAGGCAGGAGTGTTCAAGCCAAAAATATATATGGATGCCCTTGAAGACGATATCCCTACCACAGTTCATCAGGAACTTGCTCATCCAAAATGGAAGGAGGTTGTTCTTGCTGAGTATGAAGCACTGAAAAAAATGGCACTTGGAAGCTTGTTGCCACGCCTTGGTTGGTTGGATGTCCCTACCAGAGTTCATCAGGTACTTTCTCATCCAAAAATATATATGGACGTACCATGCCATGCCTCGGTACAAGGCAAGACTAGTGGCTAAGGGTTTTAGTCAGATTCCTGGCTAGGATTTTCACGACACATTCAACCCTGTTATCAAGCCCACTACTGTAAATGTTGTCTTAGCTCTAGCTGTGTCGTGAAATTGGTCATTGAGGCAAGTTGACATCAACAATGCCTTTTTCAACAGTGATCTCAATGAGGATGTGTACATGTGTCAGCCTTCGGGGTTCGAATCCGTGGCAAGTGATGGTACTCAATTAGTGTGCAAGCTTGAACGTGCCCTTTATGGTTTAAGACAGGCCTCTAGGAGCTGGTATACAAAATTAAAAGACTTCTCGTTAAAGCTTGGCTTTCGAAGATCCAGTGCTGATTCTTCTGTAACCCCTTCGCCTCGGTCTGGTCGATTGACCGGTTCGAGTAGGCTACACGGGGAAAACCGATGCGAAACCCGTTAAGGTTCCACCTCGGTTAGCAACCCTAAAAAATTCTTTTTATTTATATTATCTTTTCTAGAGGTAATAATGAATCCTATGTGAGGAAGGCAACAACGGAAGAACATATAAGACAATCAACCAAACAGCTTATCGAAACAGTCCATTTTAGTTCTTTACAGCAGGCCGTATCGAAACGCCCTTAGGGTGTTTCGATACGCCTTGACTTGGTCAACATGCCAGAGTCAACCTGGTGAGACCGTTTCGAAACAGGGGTGACCCGTATCAAAAAGACCCCGACGGTCAACTTCTTGTGGTCAACGAGATGAAGGCCGTTCTGAAACGCTAAAGCTCGTTTCGATACATTAATTTATCGTCAATTTCTCAGATTTCTAGTAGAAAAAATGTATCGAAACGGCCCCTAGGCGTATCGAAACGCCCAGCCAAAACAAAGGGACCGTATCGAAACGGGGTCGACCGTTTCGAAATGCCTTCTGTCTGCAGATTGGTTTTAGCTGGTTTATGGCACAAGGATGTCCCTAAACCTCCTCTAAAACCTCAAACAACACACTAACATCAACCCTAAGGCAAAACCCACATAACAAGCATGCTTAACACATCAAACACAACAAGGCTATACATTAAAGGAACCAACATCATAAGAATCATACATCCATGCATAGCATTAAAGGTATTAAGCTTCAACAAGGCCAACACTTAGGCAAAATAAGATAGGTAAAGACCAACATGGTTTACAAGCAACATGGCATCCAAAGCCAAACCAACAAAACATATAAAAGGAGTCTAGCATGCTCCTAACAACAATATCAACACTTCAAAAGCATCACAACAAAAATACATGTCCCATTGATTGACCATTACATCATAACTAAAAATAATCATACTTGATAGCTAGGCTAGCACCACAAAGCACACACACTTGGAGGCCCCTTCTTGCACTAGCAACCCATGAACTAAGGATCTGCATTGTCGAACAAAAGAGAGTGTAAGCATAAAGCTTAGTTAGGGTAAGCTCTATAAAAACAAACCTCGACAATGCAGGGTCCAAGCACGAGCACAACAAGGTAAATGCCTGTCCTTACCTTCGATCGACATGAGCCAAAATGTCAAATGATGCATGGACATATATACAATATCATGCCATGCTCAACAAACTCAAATCCACATCATATGTAAACACACATAATAATCCAAATAGGAATCACATTCCAAATCACATTGATACACATATCAACTCACATTGGCACCTAGCTATGACTCGAATACGCGGATAAACACGTTGGAACTCACATCCAACAACAACTTTACCTCACGGTGGGATTACACTCATCACCGGTCTCGCGGAGGGGATTCCACTCATCCTTACGCCCCGTCGATGGGATTACACTCATCACCGACTATCACAATATATAAGAAGAATTTCTGGGCGAACCCGTACTCCATCTTGATGACTACCATCATCAAGACCACGCGCGCATTTGACTCACGTGTGCACACTAACATCCTAATGATCATTCATTTGTACCCAAGCATACTAGTGCCAACATTTAACTCAATCCGCAATATCATTTAATATCAACTTTCGTGCTTAGCACGTACTCACCATGATCACAATCATGAACCATCCACATGCATATCACAATGCATCACAACATGCTTCAACATACATGTATAACACATGTATACATAACCATCATAAATATACATCACCATGAGACATAAACAACAAGTTAAGAGTTCAACCAATGTCTCTAACTAAAGCTTAGGATTAGGCTACCACCCTAATCCTAACTCTAGGTGGGTCTACCAAGCCCAACCTAGTCCACATGCTTGAACCAAACACTTAAAACCACTTTGAAAACATTTAACCACTCACCTTCACTTCCAAACTCAACCACCAAGAAAGCAACACCTTCAAGTTTCCAGATTCACTCCCGAGGCTTCACCAACACTAGTCCTTGTCTCTAAACAATCTCAACACAGTTCAAACAACTTCAAATAAGCTCAAACATCAATGTAGCTAACCCGGAATACTAATCAAGCATCAAACATAACAATTCAAGCCATGGACAACCCTCAAATTTACCAAACTCGAGCAGCCCATAAACCTCAACCAAAACTCATGTTTCCAACATTAGTACTACATCCAAATGATTCCAAAACGACCCCCAACAATAGTACTAACCTCAGCCCACAAATTCCAACCTAAACCAACCCCAAAAACTCTTCCAAAACCCTTCAAAAACCCCCATTAAACCCAAATCCGGGAATATGAATAAAACTATGTAAAAATCATATATGTTGGACCATTTAATTCAGAAACATCATATCTAACATTATTAAATCAAAACCTCAAGTCAAAAACAATAAAGTTACCATTTTATTCAAATCCTCCAAAAACTCAAATTCCAAAACTTAGATGAAAATGAAAACTACTTGTACTTTTGAAGAGAGGAAGTTGAGAGCAAGTTGAAAACATAATTACCTTTCAAAACCGAGTTGAAACGAAGGAGCAAGGGAATGTAATAATGTAAGGGGAAGAGAGCTTCTCTTTTTCGTGGGTTTTTTTTTGAGAAGAAGATGAATAGTGAAACTATTTTAATAAAGGGGAATTTAAATTGAAGGTTGAGTTATTTACAAGATTGCCATTAATGAGATGACAATCTCACTAACATTCAAAATCCATGGAAATTAGCTCCCAAATCAATTTGAGTCTAACATGAAATATTTGTCTTGAAAACTCAAGGCCCAAAATAATATATTATTATTTTAATTAGAAAACCGAGACTCAAAAATATTATTTAAATATTCTTTTCGCCCGACCCTAAAACACGGGTGTTACATCTTCCCTCTTTCTTCACGATAATTCAGGAGTGTTCACCTATGTCCTTGTGTATGTCGATGACATTATTGTCACCGGTGGGTTTGATACATTTATTTCTGAAGTTATCAGCTCACTTGGCAATGAGTTCTCGTTAAAAGACTTAGGGCAGCTTGGCTATTTTCTGGGAATCAAGGTGCAACGTGCCAATGGATGCCTCTTCCTTAATCAGCGCAAGTATGTTCAAGAGTTTCTTGAGAGAGCCAACATGGATAAAGCCAACTCAACCTCCACTCCTATGCTTCCCTCGGCCAAACTCAGTGAGAGTGCAGGAAGTCCTATTGCTGATGCCACAAGTTACATGAGCATTGTGGGTGCCTTACTGTATTTGTGTTACACAAGTCCTGATATTAAGTTCAGCGTACATCGTGTTGCTCAATACATGCATAACCCTTGAAGAACACCTTGTGGCTGTCAAACGCATCCTTCGATATCTGAATGGTACCTCTCATTATGGCATTGTGTTTCGACCTTTTGAAGCTGATGTTGGCCTAGTAGCCTTCTCGGATGCAGACTGGGCAGTAGTCCTGACGACAGGCGATCCACCTCAGGGTGTTGTGTCTACCTTGGTGACAACATTGTTACATGGAGCTCTCAGAAGCAAAGAGGTGTGTCCAGATCAACGATGGAGGCTGAATACAGAGGTATTGCAGACACCGTGGTAGAGGTGACATGGCTCAAATCCTTGCTTACAGACATGAGAGTTAAGCAACAAGATGTCCATGTGGTTTGGAGTGACAACACTAGTGCTGTTTCTCTAAGTATGAATCCAGTTTTTCACTCTCAATCGAAACATGTGGATCTCGACATGCATTTTGTCCAGGAGAAGGTTGCTGATGGTTCCCTTCGCGTGAACTACGTTCTTGCCTCATACCAAACAACATATGGGTTCATCAAGGCTCTAACCAGCTCATATTTCGACCTATTTCGCCAACGATTAAACGTGATTACATTCAGTCAGATTTGCCAGGAAGGTCGAACAAGTAGGGGGGATTTTAAACTTGTAAATGAGTGGGCTGTTAGAGAGTTGTTAATGCAAATGAAGGTTGTTAAGAAATCTGTTAGATTGGTTAGTTGGTTAACGTAGCCAATTAGGGTTTTCATGTAAGGCTATATAACCTGAAGCACTGTTAATGTAAAACTCAGGTTGTTGAATACAATTGTGAACAAAATTTCAATTCCTTCTCTATTTCTCAACATTGTGAGAGCATGTGCGACAAACATTGGCTAAGTGGCCATGACGACAACAAAGTTGACAAACTACACGATTACACTGCATGTTGACAGGTTGGCGTTGTTGCATGTATTGTGGCCTAGGATTTTGGGATCTCCATTGTGTAACATCCCAAAAAATGGATTAGAAGATTCAGGTGAATTATCAGAATCGTGTTGAAATTTAGGATAGGGTTTAGCTAATCAATTAATTCCAGAAAATAATTTGGGTTAATTAAATTGGTTTATGATAAATTTATCGTGACAAATATTTTTGAAAGTATGTTTAATGAGTTTATTATAGGATGAAATTTAGTTTTGAGTACTTCTTAAATGGGTCGATTTAATATTAAATTTAAAATAACTATTTTGCAAAACTTGTAAAAGGTTAGGGATGACAATATTGTAAAAAAGAAACTAAAGAGATATTTATTGGGATTATTAAACTAATTATTATTATTACTATTATTATTATTATTTTGAAATTTATATATTATTACTGGAATTATCCAATAGCACAGACCTCATTAAAAAACCTCCCTACGCCTGTGTGGAGGAAAAAGAGTGCCACATGCTAATGGTCTAATACAAGCAAATTAAACAACAAGCCACATGTTTCCTCTAATACATCCAAATAAACTCAACACACATGCCTTTACTAATTATAGTACTCAACCTGCAAATTTACAGAGTTGAACAATCTCATCGTGCTTCCACAACAAAGGTGACTCGTTCTTCAAAGCCCGTTTTGCAAGCCTGTCAGCGGTTTTATTAGCCTCCCTGGGAACCCCTTTGATGGACCGCTTGAAACTAGTACCAACTCTGTGACAATCGCGAACCAACTCCGCAAAAACGCTGGGAGTTACTGACGGGTTTAGCAACCGATCTACGCACATGGAGCAATCAGTTTCCAGTAACAACTCACAGGGGCGATAAACTTCTAGTTCCTTGAAGATTTTTAGCGCCTCCTTTAATGCCAGCAACTCCGCTGACGTAGCGTCCATCAGTCCAACGTAACTAGAGAACACAATCAGCGAGACATTGTTCCAATTTCGCAACACTCCACCGATACCCGCCTTTCCGAATCCACCAGCAACTGCCCCATCGACTTTGAATTTCAACGTATGCAAACTTGGTTTTACCCAGCAATTCTTAACGTTGGTCATTACTGCCTCGTTCAACTCTTTTAGAAGGTTCGGATCCTGAAGTAACATGTCAGAAGAATGCACAATCCAGGGCCATTTGACCCTACACCACCAGCCCAATCTTAATAGACATAATTCAAAGACTAGATCGACATCGAATCTAACACCTCTAAACACAACCTCGTTTCTATGCAACCAAATGGACCAACATAGAATGAAAAGGCTAAGATTCCAGACCTCGGCAGACTTGAACGGGTTTTGCATAGATTCCCATAATTTCAGAAAAGAAACAAAATCACGGGGAATGACAAACGCAATATCCCACCAGCAAAACCATTTCATCCACAATTTCCAGGTGTAGGAGCAATAACAGAAAAGGTGGCTTACTGTTTCTGGTTCGATCCCACAGAATGGGCACATCATCCCTTGTTGTAGTTGGACCCCTCTTTTCGCAAGCTCGAACTTGGTTGGAATTCTTCCGTGCACTAATTTCCATATGAACATTTCCACCTTCAGAGGCGCAATCTTTAACCAAACTCGCTCCCAAATGCTCTCTTTATTCTTGCCAAAAAAAGCGGCATTAACACAAAAATTCTTAACAGAATACACACCGTTTGCATTTCCTTTCCACCTCAAACCATCCTTTCCTAATTTTCCAGGCACTACACTGTTAATGGCGTCCAAGAAATCCTCCCAAGTCCGCCTTTCCCAATCGAAGATCCTCCTGCGCAAATTGATTTCCCATTTCCATTTGTTGTTCACAAAATTTCCAAACTCAGAAATAGTTCCGAATTTTTTAAGAGCTAATGCAAAAATCCCGGGGAAGGACACTTTCAACGGAGCATTGCCTAACCAATGATCCGTCCAAAACATAATTCTAGTGCCATTACCGACCACCAACGAAAAATTCTTCAAGGTCAAGCTATCGGGTTGAGAAAGTGAGGAAATGATGTTCCTCCATATCCAAGAAGCATTACTAACCTTGATATTTCGAGGGAGCAACGCATCATCTTTCTCCTTGTATTTAGTGGTGATGACTTTACGCCACATGTTATTTGGTTCCACACTGAATCGCCACATCCATTTGTTGATTAGTGCCCTATTTTTAACCTTGAAATCCAGCAAACCCAGTCCGCCGTACTCCGTAGGCCTTGCTAAAATCTCTCTATTGATCTAGTGTATGCCCTTACTGTTAGATGACCCCCAAATGAACTTGGACACCACGCAATTCAGGGTCTTGTAGATTTTACTGGGCATATTAAAGATGGACTTAAAGAAGACAAGTAAGCTATTTAATACTGATTTCACCAGTAAGATTCTACCAGCAAAGGATAGGGTACTTGACTTCCAACCAGCTAGTTTTTTCTTGAATCTATCAACTACCGGCTCCCAAATTTGCACATAATTTTTTGAAGCACCCAAAGGAAGGCCTAGGTATTTGCAAGGAAGAAATTCTTGTTGGCATTTCAACAAAACTGCCCACCTTGCAACGATGTTCTTGTCCACATTGATACCTATGAGTTTAGATTTCTTTCTATTGAGTTTTAACCCAACAACGATTTAAAAGCCTTTCAGGATTCTGAGTATATTCCTGATCTGACTTTCCCCTGCACCAAAAAACACGATAAGGTCATCCGCATACTGAATATGAGAAACTTCGAACTTATTATTACCGATGCATATTCCCTGAAAAAAACCACACTCGTTAGCTTTTGTCAGCGCACAACTCAAAGCTTCTGCTACCAAATTGAAAAGAAGTGGCGAAAGCGTGCATCCTTGCCTAAGGCCACGCCCGATAGCAAAGGGGGCTGTCGGCGAACCATTAACTAAAATAGAGATATAAGCCGTCGAAATGCAGAGCTGAATCCATTTACACCACACTTCCCCGAACCCCATTCTCCTCAAAATGTTTAACAGAAACCTCCAATCGACCGAATCGTAAGCTTTATTAAAATCTACCTTAAAAACCAATGCCTCCATACCTCTCCTCTTGACGTGCTCAATGGTTTCGTTAGCGATTATGGAGCAATCGATCAATTGTTTTCCCGAACTAAAAGCAAACTACTTTTCTCCGATAATGCTCTCGGCCACTTCATTCAGACGAACTGCCAGGACCTTAGCCAATAACTTCTAGATACAACCCACCAGGCTTATTGGTCGGTAATCCTCGATAGCAACTGGATTAGGAACTTTCGGTATAAGCACTATGAAGGAATGATTGAAGGCAAAATCGGACACCTCTCCCCTGTGCACACTGCTGAAAAAATCAAGAATTTCCTTACTTAAGGATTTCCAGAATCTCTTAATGAAGCCCATGTTAAAGCCATCTGGGCCCGGGGCCTTAGACGAGCCCACAGTAGACAAGGCTGCCAATATTTCCTTTTCTGAAAAGGGCCTTTCGAGCCTATTAGCAGTCTCCTGATCTATTTGTTTCAAGCCACCCCCTGTGAACTCAGTAGGAATCGTTTTGCAGCAATTATACAATTTCTTGAAATGATTTCCGATTTCCTTCTTAATTTCCTCAGGCGTATTATACTCAGTGTTACCCACTTTAATACTACCAATTTAGTTTTCTCTCTTTCTCGCTGAAGCACATAAATGGAAGTATATGGTATTCTTGTCTCTCTCCACCGCCCACTTTACCTTGGATTTTTGAATCCACTCACGCTCTTCTCTGCGAATAGCTTCCCATAATCTCCTTTTATTCTCCAGTAGCTCTTCCCGCATAGAATTATCAGATTGCCCATTCAGAAGCTTAGATTCCAATTCCGAGCATTTGCTCTCTAGGTATCTGACGGAGTTGTTTGCACAATCTATATTCCTGGCAACGTATTCTTTTGAGATTTTCTTGCAGGCTTGTAGGAGTTTGCCAACACTAGATCCTCGCAAGTTTTCTCACGCCCCTTCAATTGCTTTAACATATAGTTTATCCTCTGCAAGATGTTCGAACCACTTAAAGTATTTTTACCCATGTTCATACTCATCTCCGACAGACCTATGGGGTTATGATCAGAGATACTTTTAGGGTATAACGTTTGAACCAAATTGGGCCAACAACACGCAACTTCAGGGGACAAGAGGAACCTGTCTAGACGACTGAAGGAAGGAGAGTCTCTGAAATTTGACCATGTAAATTGTCCTCATTGTAGGGGTAAATCCACCAGTGATAGTTCGTCGATGAACTTTGCAAAATCCTCCATGCTTCTCTTGTTTATACAGACCCCTATTTTCTCTTCAGTATTTCTTACCACATTGAAATCTCCCCCTATTAACACCGAAGTTTTAAATTCCCTAATAAGAACCTGCAGTTTGTTAAAAAACTCCCTTCTTTCTATTATGTCATTCGCCCCATACACATTAATCAGCACACATTTGAGAGCAGCCATAGGAAACTCACCGATCAAGGCGATAAAATTCTTGCTAACCAAGCATCCTTCCTGCCGAAACACACTTGTATCCCAAATTGTGATTAAGCCCCCAGATGCACCTACAGACCCTGAAAATCTGAAATCGAAATTACTTCTTCGCACACATAACTGCCGAAACACCTTCGAATCGCACACTTCTAGCTTCGACTCTTGTAAGAACACAATCCTGATCTTGAAATCAAATTTCTCACCGCCACCCTTTTTTCTAATCGGCCCAGCCCCCGGATATTCCAAGATAAGCATAAAGGCTTGTTCATCAAAACTAAACCAAACTCACCTGTAAACCTGATTTACAGTCAAACTTCTAATTCCTTCTCAATCTTCATTAATTTTTCAACAATCACCCCCTCCGGGGCCAAGAAGTTTAACCCAACCGCTCTACAAACCTCCAGTGACGCCCTAGCTTCCGCCAACCTCCCTTCCTCGCTGGAAATTGTGTTTAGAAAGACCCCCGAAGTGCTCTTTTCCTCTGCGCCTGAAGCACCGCTCGCGCTCTCGGTCCCCTTTTTGTCTCCGACATCCTTGGCTAGTTTCACCTCCGATTGTGTTCCGTGAACCATACCTGGGGAAGATTGCAACCCTCTGAACGATCTCATGTCAAGTTTAGAACGAAAACCCCTTACCTCAAGAGTAGAGGCTCCCCTCCTTGCCGATTTGGGTCTCACAGAATATAAACCCGAACAAGGGTAAAAAACCAGCTCAATAGACACGCTATACCTGGAAGAGGCATTGGACTCAGATGCTTCAGTAACAGGTACCTCAATGAGGCCTTTAAAAAACTCAGACGTTTTGGTCTCAGGAGGCCCACTTGAGACAGCCCTTTCAGCAGAGGCCAAAAACCTTTCATTAAATTTTCCTAACTTGTTAATTGGGTCCTCTTTAGCCTGGCCCTTGACTCTATCCATAACATGTGAAGGCCAACCGGCCTCATCTCCCCTGGGAGACATGCTTTTGGAACTTCTAATTGAAAAAGACGACTGTAATTGCGGCTCATCATTCTCCTGAGTATTGGGAATAGTCGCACATTCTTTTTCCACAGAATCGCCTTGGTTAGTGTGGGGATTGTCTGCCATCTCATTCTCCTGACCGTTCACTAACTCGTCGTCGATCCATCTTCTTTCGTCTTCGAATTCAGCTATAGAGACTCTCAATCTGACGATCTTCGGATTTAGGCTTAAAGACACGCACGCCAGAATAGCTGAAAGAGATTTAACTCCGACGAGGATCCTTGATGTATCGAGCCTGTTCCTTTTTGGTATGTCCGCATTCAAACGAAGGACTCTCCCCCATTGCGCATCAATAGATTTTAAGCAATGATCATTCCATACTTCCAGAGGCACACGTTCTATGCAAACCCAAAGGAGTAGCTTTTCCATTTTCGTAAAATTATCCAATGAATCTACGTCGGTAAACTAGGTTTTCAGATTCGAATTTTTCAAATCCCAGAAGATTTCCATTTGTTCCACCTCTTCGAACCAAATTAATACGTAAAAGCCAAACCAACGATGAACCTTCACCTTGAAGCCTTCCGACGCTAGGGTTTGTTGAATGACGTCTGCATCGAATACGGAATTGATTTGGCCCACCAGAGAGTTTTTAAGCCATTGAGTATTTGAATCCATGCATTTAAGAGTCACTATATTCTCGTCCAGCACCATGCCTTGGTTAATCTCCGATCGATCGTGAACTCCATACCCAGCTTCTTTTCCTTTTTTGCCCGAGTTTGTAACATGCACTTCTGCTTTTTCCGGACCCAACTCCTCCGAAGTAAGACTAGTCAGCAATGCCTCCTTGTAAGACCGTTTGTCAATTTTTTTAGCCCAAGCCACTTTGGTAGTCTTTGTTGTCGAACGATCCTTCATTCTTACTCTAGGAATATTCTCCTTTGATCCGCTCTTCTTATCCAGGAAGACCCTAATTATGAAGCCATCCATCCTCCTATTATTTGCTAAGTCGACCGCGTTCATAGCTTCCCACAGATTCGAGAATCTGACAAACGCAAATGTGCTCCTCCTCTTAGCTCTTCTAAGATTGTTGTACGCGATATACACGTTCTTAACCCTCCCATACTCCTCAAATGCATCCTTGAGAGATCCTGAATGTATTTTCTTGCTGACATTATCGACGAAAACGGAAACACCTGTTCTACGCCGATGTTGCAACCCGCCAAACTCCTTACCATTATTGCTTGCCTTCTTATCTGAGAAGTCGCACGACATCTGGAACCTCTTGCTGCCGAATAACCCATATGATCCTGTGTAACTGCCCCAACCGTCGTGTCTTCCACCGTAGTTGCCTCTTCCACTGTAGAGGTCTCTTCCTTTGCCTTCCGCCATCTGAATTGAAAAACTAACTTTTCTTTTTTGTTTGTATTATATTATATTATATATTTCCATCTCATTTTTAACAAAGTGAGATGACATTTATTATATTCCCAAAGATGAGGAAAAACATATCTAAGCTTTTCTTTCATTTTCTCTCTTGAATTTGCCAAACACAATTTAAAAAACATTGATTTTTCTTCTCGATTTTCATTTTTTTATATCCTAAATGATTTATAATCAACAATCTAGCAAGAGTTAGTGGTCTTCATCAACAAGTATTCTTCGAATTCACGTTTAAATGGATGAGGATGTTTTCAACTTCTATTTTTCCTATCAATTGGGGTAAGCTTTTGATTTTTAAAGGTTCTCTAATCATTTTTAATTGAATATCTATCATTCTCATTGGATTTTATGAATTAAAATGAATTTAATTTGATTTATTTAGTTTCTTGGATGGTAAAGGAGTGATTGTAATTTGATAAATAAAATCAAAATGTTTTAATTAGATTGAAAGTTAATTTTATGGGTAAGATGGAATTTAATATCAATTTTATAAAATTATACCGAAATTAATCTAATTGGTTAGGTTTTGATTTGAGTTCTTGAATGGGTGATTAGTAGAATAATTGATTGAATTATTAGTTCACACATTAGTGTGCATTGTGAGTGTTCGAATAAATTACCATAAGAAATTGGATCACTAAAATAGGGGAAATTAAAAGGGTGCGATTTTGGGCAGCATCAGTTTAGGGCATGTGGCGCTGCAGCAATTGCCTTTTTGGAGGGCTCTTGAATTGCATTTCTTGTGGCTGCCTTGTGATGTGTATTGTTTCGGGGTGTTTATTGAGCGAGTCGATCACGAGTTGAGTAGTGTTTAACTCGTGCTCGTTAGAAAAATTCGTTGCTTGACTTAACTCGTTGCTCGTTAAACTCGCTAAAATTTTGCTCGAATCGTGCTCGTTAAAAAATATCGTTGCTCGACTCGACTCGTTGTTCGTTAAGCTCGCCAAAAATTTTACATTATTTTTTAGGGTAAACTATACTAATGACCACCGAACTATGGGGTTGGTGTCGATTTGACCACTATATTTTCAATTGTGTTAAATATACCACATAACTATTTAATTGGTTCCAATGTAGCCACTTGCCGTTAAAAAAACGAAAAAGTTAACGGGACTGTTAAAATAATTGGTGTAATTACACATTTAGTCCCCTTTATTTATACAATCATTCAATTTAGTCCTAATTTTAATCAAATAAAATTAATTAATTAATTAATTAGGTGGTGACACGTGTCACCACCTTATTTGAGGGAATTATCTATTTTTATTAAATTTATTTTCCTTCCCCAATCAGGTGGTGACACGTGTCACCACCAATGGAGTAATAAAAATTGAAATTGTGATAATTGGCCCTAAGGAGAATCAAACTCGGGTCACTAGGGAAAGAAAGCAACGCCCTTGCCACTAGGCTAAGCATGTTTTTAACATATGAAATACCAAATATTTAATATGTGGTATATGTGTTATCCGTTTGGAGATATAAGATCTGCAAACAAGAGAAAGAAGATGATCCTTTTGAATCTTTAACAAAACATGCTTAACTCTAAATGGGGTGAACTGGGTAGACAAGGAATTGAGCTTATCCCAATCAGAGTGAATGAGGTGGCTGTGTGCAACATTCACAAAATCAAGGTCTTGACCTATGGGTTCAGGTATTGTTCTGAAGGGAATATGAATTGGATTCCAATTCTTTCTCCTCGAATTCACTTCAATTAAGGGTTTCAAAGAAGTGGGTTTTGCTTTAACAGAATCAAACAAAGTAGATAAGTGAGGACTCGGGGATTTATTCATGAATAAGAGCAGAAAAAAAAAAGAAACTTTGAAATCTTTCTGTTTAAAAGGAATCAGAGAAAAGGGGGGAAAGTTGGGAGCTTTAAATTCACCTGAAAAACACCAAACGGATAACACATATACCACATATAGAATATTTGGTATTCCATATGCTAAAAATACGCTTAGCCCAATGACAAGGGCGTTGCTTTCGTTCTCTAGTGACCCGAGTTCGATTCTCCTTGGGGCTAACTATCACAATTTCAATTTTTCTTACTCCATTGGTGGTGACACGTGTCACCACCTAATTGAATAATTAATTTATTTTATTAGATTAAAATTAGGACTAAATTAAATGATTGTATAAATTAAGAGGACTAAATGTGTAATTATACCAATAATTTTAACAGTCTCGTTAACTTTTTCGTTTTTTTAACGGCAGGTGGCTACATTGGAACCAATTAAATAGTTATGTGGTATATTTAACACAATTGAAAATATAGTGGTCAAATCGACACCAACCTCATAGTTCGGTGGTCATTAGTATAGTTTACCCTATTTTTTAAAATATAAGTAAAATCTAGTGATACTATTAGAGCTTAATATACACATACAAATTCAGAGAAAAAAATATGCGAGGACTCAGGAGATAAATAAAGGAACATGTCATTATTGAGTTAGAGATGAAGTTGATATTCGAGTGTACGTGAGACTCTTTTTAGTTTCTCAATAATCTTTGATGAACAAACGAGAAGAAAAGGCCTTAGAAATTTTGGTGTTTTGACTTTCAATCGTATTTGTATATGAGAACTAAATATTTTTTTTTCTTTTTTACTTTTATACATAAAATAATATCACATAAGGAAAGACTAATTAATATGGGTTGATTTCTTATTAATACTAATTGATATTTGAAATTCTTGAGAAATACAACTTTTTGAAAATTTGAAACCAAATATTTTATTGGTAAATTACCTACCAAGTCATTGAATATTTTAGAGTCTTCAACTAGCATTTAAATTTCTTGGAACATAATATTTTAAGGTAGCACCAAACATCATTAAAATTTATTAAAAAATATAACGAACTGCCCGCGAACTTATTGAGTCGAGCTGGGCCTTGATCAACTCGATTTATTAAGATCTCGAATTGAGCTCGAGTTGAAATCGAGCATTAATCAAATTTTGACCGAATCGATCTCGAGCTGTTTGCGAGCTGCTCAACTCACCCCTAGTATTGTTGGCTATAGGGTGGCGGTTGATGGGGATTAAATGAGTGTTGGCAGTGATGTAATGAAGTAGGGTGAAAAACAGGGTTGTGGTGCGTAAATTGTAAGGGTGCAGCTATTGTTGTTTTTATTTTGTTTCAAGTATAGCTGGAATATATTGGGTTACTATAATAAAGTGGTTACTTTGGGGTGGTCCTATTTATATTGATCCTTGCAATTTTTCATGGAAGTTAGCAAGTGTTTGGATGATTTTTTGAATAGGCGTCGAGACGTTGACGTCAAGGCGATAGCAAGTTGGTGAGTGCAAATGTGTTTTTGTACTATAAGATATTTGAATTATGGTTTGGGGGTTTAGTTAAGGCCTAACAAGCTTAGCTAAGCTCGGAAATAATTTTTTCCTAATCTTACAATTTGAATATCGGATAAAATGAAAATATGTTTTACATGATTGGATTTGGAAGCATGAGATGAATTATCTATTGTTTTTATGCATCATTATTTGATATTCTATGATTTATCAAGCATGAGAATGCTTATACGCACCAATATAAGTTTCGAAAAAGGAAATGTAGTAGTTGCCAAGGGCAATGTTATTTGAATACGAAATTGATTTTAATAAATGCATGAGGTTAAAATTTATTGTTATGATGCATTATAATTATGATTTGCCATGTTACATAAACATGAGAATGGTTTGAATAGGTGCACTAGATGCACAACCATCAATTAAAATGCTATGAGCATGATTTTTAAATAAAGTGATGAAACGAGTACATGTAGCATTGAAAAACAGTAAGTTTCAATGCATATATAATTTATATTGACTATGTGACACATTAAAAAGATATCAGATATAATTGGCATGCCACATGATTAAAGTGCATTATAAACATAAGGGGGCTTTGAGCCTAACCGATCGCCCCACTGCCTTGAGGTAGTTGAAAGACACTATACGTGTCTGAGGTGTCACTCGGCATTGAGGTGATTGAAAGATATTATCTGGGCCTAGATGAGTAAAACGTAATTGAAAGATTATTGTCACCGTTAAAAAGGGGATTGAAAGACTATCTCCACTGTAATCCGAGTATCTGATGAGATTTATTACTAAATAATGACAATTTTGATTGGTCACATTGTTGCCAATATATGAATATATGATGGAAAACAAGATTGTTATAAAAGCATGATGCATATGTTTTGATCAAACATGTTTTATTAAGTGCTTTGAGAATGAAAAGATTGTTATGAAAGCATAAAATATATGTTTCGAATAAGCATGTTTTATTTAAATGCTTTAAAATGGTGAGTTTAAATTACTTTAATACGAGTTTCTAATATTGATTTTGGTTTTAAAAATGTATTGACGTTTTATCCTTTTTGAACGCACTCACTAGGCATTATATGCTTACGCTCTCTTTTCTTCTGTCAATACAGTGGATTAAGCAAGTGCAGGGTTGTGGTTCATGGCGAGAAGTGATCCCAAGACAAACATATTAAAGAGTATATTTATGGTGTTATCATTATTTGTAATAAGGCAATGTGTGATATTAATTGGAATGTTTTATTGTGTATAAGGCATGATTATTATTTGGTGAAAGTTTGTATTATTTGGATGATGGCATTGTGAAATAGTTATGATGTTGATTATGTTTTAATGCTATGTATATTTGGCGGTTAAGATCTAATGTTTTAAAATGATTTAAATAACGATTGGTTGATTTGCTTAGTTCTCTAGTGTTTAAATGATCATATGCCTCTAGTTATATTTGTTTGTAGCCTATGTTTGGGGTCTTGACCTTTTGGTACATATTGGAAATTATGTTGCGCAATTATGTTTTATGATGGTATAATTTTAGTAGTATGTCTAGATTGTTTGTATATACTTTGGTTATGTTTGGGTTGAGATTCGAATTCTCAAAATACATTTTAGTGCAGCTCGTATTGGTACACTAGGAGCAGTACCAATACACAGGGACATTCTAGTGACCAGAGTATTGCTTGTGGGTATCGATACAGGACCAAATTTCGGTACGCGTAACTGAGTATCGGTACACCATATTGCATACCGATTCTAATATTTGTTTCAATGTTCGTCTGTATCGGTACGATATTCCGTGTACCGGTACGGATTTTGTAAGCATGCTTATAATTTAGCTAATTACAGTAAGATGCTTATCAATTGAATAAGCAGTTTTATGATTTAATCCTTAATTTCGTATTTTGCTAAATTGGATGCTTATTTGTTATTAGTCTGAGCTAAAAATTGACATGCTCGAATGAAATATGATTAATTAATTATTGATAATATTAAATTTGGCTAAGTCCTTGTAATTATACATATTTTCATTTTGATCCCTAAAATGCTCCTTTGTGCAATTGAGTGCCTAGTTGGTGTCTGTTTCGAGTTTGTTTTGTACCGCTGCTTGTATGTATACCATAGAACTTAACAATGCATATAGAAAAGATAAGAAAAAAATGGACCTAAATGGAGAAAGTTAGTTCGGGTTTGCTTCAGTAAACCACTGTGATCTTCTTGATTCGGGTCTAGTGACTAGACCGGGTCGAGGGGGTTAGACATTGAGAATTAGACAGTTATCCTTTTCTGTTGCTTTGATGAGCATTTTTGCTTGGGGGGGTGCGATGAGCAACTGCAGCAATGATAGGATGAGAGGATTTAGTTTCTTCTTTGTGTGTAAGAAGAAGTTCCTGTTAATGAGTTTTTCATAAAGTTTATCGTATGATATTAGGGAGTCACGAGCCTGAATGACAGCTGAATCATACTTAGGTCCTAGGCCACTATATATTTTAACGGCAAGTTGGTATTTGGCGTAGGAGCACATACAATGGCTGGTTCATCTACCACATTATTGATGTCTCGTAGATAATCTGCAATGTTGCGAGATAGGCTAATTTTTTTTTTTAAAACCGAAGACTCTTGTGTAGGACTTATTCGCATACATAATGTGTAGCGTGTCCCAATCTTTCTTTGAGGTGGTTGTTTTGGTAATTGCAAAGGTCACCGATGCCATTAAGGCATTACAAATCAATTGATCTTGTCTTAACCAAATTTTATAGCTTGGATTTGAGGTTTGGATATTGCCGACTGTGATGGAATAATCATGGTGTCGTCTAGACAGGGGGAGAGATCATGGCCAAACATGAGGGATTCAACTTGAGCTTTCCAGGTTACAAAGTTCATTGGTCCAATAAGTTTCAAACGCAATTGGGATCCTGGGTTAAATTGAACCATATAATTAGTGTTGTCCACTAACACAATGAAATTAGATGGTTGGGGTTGAATTTTCCATTTAAAAGAAAAAGAAAAACGATATAAGAGGAATGGAAAGAAGTGACAAAAAGGACCGATTTCTCATCAGAGATTAGAGTAGCTCTGACACCATAAAAGATCACTGATGGAAAGTGATGAAAAGGCTTGATGTATTATTGAGAAGGAAGCATGGTTTAAATACAAGAAGGAAAAAATAAATTCTACTCTGTAGATAGAGAGTTATCTAAACAACCTTATTCAAACTAAATCAAATTTATTTAAATTAAAAACAAACTCTTATCCTAATTAAATAAAACAGTTGCTGCTGCTAGATATTGAGAGTTGTTGTCGACGTGTTAATAACTTTAATTTCTATATTTTGACAACAACCTTTCTATTTTTTGCACAAAGCCAAGACAACATTCACGATAATGAACCTGCAATCGCACACCAAGCTTTCTATTTTTTTAGTTTAATCTTTTAACTTTATATTTTATTTAATTTAATTCTTCGACTCCGTCTCTTTGTAAATTTGTTATTCTCATCAATTTCTTGACTCACGTATACTCTCATCAATACTTTTTTCCCTCAAAACGTATTCTTTTATAAAATAACATTATAATATATTATATAATTTTAGATAATATTTGATTTATTAAATAACATTTCAAATCTTACAAACACAATTAAAAAAGAACATGAATAAATATATATGCATATTATATATGGTTAGAGAGAGACATTTAAATTGGAATCAATCAATGTCATACCATTATAAATAATTACAATAAAATTTGAACATAAACTCGAACAAATATATTCGACTCAACTAAAAAATTTCAAATAAAATTTGAACGATAAAATAATACACGCCAACCTGACTAACTCAACCTTTTCCACTTAATTTGACTGACTCGGTCGAATACTCACTCCAAATTTGAAGTAATTAATCATTTTAACCCATAAAAATGTGTTTAGAAATTATATTATTTGTATCTATTTGATGGTTCATTTGAGCGATTTGGGGTCTTTATCCAACTGCCCCGGTTTAGTTCTTGTTGTTTCTCTTTTTATATTAATTTATTATTATTATTAAGGATGAGTCTAGAATTGGGACACACACTGTTACACATTACTAATGCTACACACATAAAAAACCATTATTTTTTTAATATTTTTGAAATAAATATTCAAATTCTCAGGGACTCAATGTAACACCCCGATCCCGATCCGAAGTGCTACATTCGGGTAACCCAAAGTTCGACCCAATTTTTTTGTTGAAAATCATAAGTTTAGCATTCATTTAAAACATTAAACCATCCATAAAGTCAAATAATTAAATAAACAAAATAAATCAGTTTACAAAATACAACTCCAAGTTTATTCATCGTGTATCAAACTAGAGTTACAGACTCAACAATTGTAAGGTCCTATAAATACAATAGCCCAAGATTAAACATTAAGTATTGTACTCTGAAGTGAAATAGTACTGAGAAATCCATCGATGATGTGCTCCTTTTCACTAACCACCTACCAACATGTGAACGAAAATAACGATTTCGAACGCTAAGCTTACAAAGTTTAATGGTACATTTCTACTCTACTATAATTCTTGATTATCATAAAACATACGCGCAAGATAATTATAGTATAGAGATTATAGATATGGCTTTACTATCTATGATTCGTCATCTAGTCTACATAAGATAGAGTTTTTAGATCACCTATCTTAAGGCATCCTTAAAACTACAAGAAGTCTTAAATGTTCCACATTTCTTCACAATACCAGAGATCACTTAGCCTATCGAGGATAATACATCCATAAGCTATCATTCTATAGCATCCATACAAAATACATAAATAATCCATGCAACACTACATAACGGCTCACGAAGCCCTACTTTACCTGTGCTCACACAGCCGTTAGGTTACCCATGCTCACATAGTTGTCGGGTTAAATGGACCATATCCAGATCACCATGGCCACATATATGTCCTGAACATACCAAGATCACATTAGCCACAAGTAGATTATGAGCATACTCAAATCACTTTAAGCCACAAGTAATCCTTACCTGAGGTTTACCCGAGCTTACATAGTCGTCAAGTTAAATGGAACATATCCAAATCAGCATAGTCATAGATATTTCCTTCATACTCATATCAACATAGTCACGAGTAGGTTCCTAACCACATATAGATCACATAGCCTTAAGTATGCATCTCCTTATATAAGTATCGTAGTATTGACCCTAGGACATCTGAATTCCTTTACACAACAACCATATGGTAAGAAATTCTCTCCGAGCATTAAAACACCCCATCATGAGGTAAGTGGTTCCAAGGCCAAAACTATCAAGCAATGCATCCAAGGCATGACACCATTCAACCATAAACCTACTATCAAGTTATGGTTATCTAGTCTCTATTACTTTATAGGAGATATTTGTTAAGTGTTCAAAAGTACTATTTTGATTATTCTTTTGAATCATATTATTGTTAGAATTAAGCTCATTTTAGTTGCATTATTAGGAATTCATGCATGTTTTAATGATTCCCTTCATAGTTATGCTTGAGTTCATATTTTGATTAATTTTGTAGAAAAAAAGGTACTGCCGGTAGTTGGTTTTATGCGTGCAAGATTAGTTGCCAGAGCAGGGTTGAAACCAGTTGCCAGAGCAATGTAGGGAGGATATGCTGAATCAGTTTCCAGAGCAATACATGAGGGATATGTCGAACCAGTTGCCAAGGCAACCATCGACAACTAAAGATGAGGTGAAGTGGTAGCCGAATTGACGAGTGGACAAATCTGACTTAATCGGGAAATGTGGCGTGGAGTAAAATAGTTGGAAGTACATGAAGAGGTCAAGATGAGATAAAATTACAAGAAAATATGAGGAGTTTTAGTTGGAATAAAATTAAAAGAGATTTAATAATTCTTTTATTCAATTTAAATCCAACTTAACTTCCTTCTCAAGAAAGACTTTGACCTAGTCATCTCCTATAAATAAGAAGCCTAGCCGCCTACTTTAAGGGGAAGTTAGATAGAGAGGGTGTGCGATAGAGAGGGACAATCCAAGAGAGGGGCTGACGACTTCATCTTCTTCTTCCTTCTTCTTTGTTTTGGTTTTGTTCATGCTAGGGATATTTTATTTTGAGTTTGTCTTGAACCTAGACATGAACTAAACTCTTTTGGCTAGGATTATTGTGTTAGTGGTTGTGAGAAAATGATTGGATTTGTTTAGGTTTTGTTATGCAATTTAAGTTCAAGGTTTGTTCATTCTTGGTAATTATTTTTGCTTGCAATTGAATCGGGAGACGATCTCGTGAATGCATCCATTTATCTAATATCGGGAGAGTTAGATTCAAGAAACGAATGAACATGGTTTTAGTCTAAATCGATGAAGACTAATTCGGCTTAGGAATAAGTTACGAATTTAAATGGCTCAAAGAAGGGCAAGATAGTTTGGTGTTCACCCATGATTAACGTATGGATGTATTATCAAGGCATGCACATCGACTAGAGTTTCAAATTAAGGATAAGGAGAAACCATTGAAGAACGTTTTGCCGAACCTTGAAGGTTCCCGCCCAATTCCCTAGGCAATCGTTTCACTAGTTGCCCAGGCAATCGTGTTGCCTATTGCCAAAGCAATCACGCTGCCTCAATATGCAAAACCGATATTGTCCATTGAATTTCCACACCATGATGCACTTTAATTCGTCATATTCTCTCAATCATTCAACTTCTCTTTTATTTAATTGCTCTTTATTTTACTTGTTAATTAGAACTTCTACAATCACCAACTTGTATTTTTATTTTCAATGTGAGAAAGTAGATTCCTGAAGTAGCACTGTTGCGTGTAAAATAGTCTATCGCAATGGTAGTGCAAGTATACACGACGCAAGTAGTAAAGTGATACGAAGTATCGGATATCGTCTCCACAGGGATTGGGCTAATAGCTTCACCTTAATTCGCTGCGCGAAAGTAAAAGAAATATTTGACAGTTGTCACGAAAATAATAAAGAAAACATAAATAAAAGAATAAAGATATCAAGATAGAGAGAATGGACTGGTATTGAATTGCTCAGTAGTGAAGGTATTGCAGAGTTTAGGAAATCAAGTTCTGTCGTCGTCACCCGTCGCGGCAGCACCTGTCGCGGCAGCAGTCCGTTGATTGTCGCGGCAGCAGACGCTCAACTCAGTACTTTCAAGTTTGGCAAGAATCCCAGATCTACCTTAGCCTATCCCTAGGTCCAAGTCTGTCGATGATCACGTCTTGATGATACCTCCCGGCGTGAATCAAAGGATGAACACCGATGTGTATGAATTCTTCTTTAGCCACTTAACCTCGCCCTATCCCTAGGCACGAGATAGTTCAACTATAAACTAGAGAACTTGCTCTTATTTCTTTCGTATACTTAACTCTCCCGATGCTAAGTAAATAGATAACCTCAGAATGCTCTCTCGATGCTCTTGCAAGATATTAATAATAAAAATAAGAGAACTTGAAGTTTATTTTATTGAACTGAAAATTCCTAAAACAAAACAACCCTTGCAACTACTTTACAAATCAACCCGTGGCCCTAAGGGGAATTTAGAACATGTCGGCGGCGGGAAAACGGCTAGGGGTTTTGGTTATCGGTTATGGGGTATTCAAGATATGCCCTAGGTTAAAATACATGCCCTTATATAAGCTTTGGGCTCAAGTTATCTAATTTAACAAGGATTACAACTTTAATTAAAAGTATGATTCTAATAAAGACTAATCTTCAAGGAATCTACTTTCCAGCCGTCTTCCTTGTTTCTTGGGATTTTCTCTCCTTGAGCTTTGGGCTTGACATATCTTTTGATCTGGGGCTTGGAAAAATATAAGGTTTTCACACGACAGACGAGCTGAATTTTCTCTATCTGTCGAGGTCCACTTTGCTTTTTCTTCACAAAAGTGTTGTCGTCCTCTGCTGTCACGGCAGCACCATGCCAGCATCATCCTCTTTGTCTGCTTGTCCAGTTCAGCTCTTCTGCTTCTTTGCCCAGCACCTGCCTTCTCCGTCTGCTATGGCAGCAACCTGCAAAAATAGCCATTTTTAGTAGAATCTGTGCCTTTAATATATATGTGATGTTTTATTGTAAACTAACCTAAATGCAATGAATAATGCTTGAATGCAGCAGAAATATGGGTTAAAAAGGGTGTAAATAATAGAACTTTTACACATTCAACACACCCCCAAACTCAAGTTTTTGCTTGCCCTCAAGCAACTAAGACCTAAAAGAAAAATGAAATATTTTTGTTTTGGCTTTCAAACAGTGAACTTTCCCTTACCCGTCATTCGTTCCCTGTGACGGCAGCAACCTGTCGGATAATTTAGGATCTGTCCGGAATCTCACTATAGTCCTCGTGCAGTTTGTGCATGCTTGTGAACAGTTATATGCTAAGACTCTCTTAGTTTCACTAGAATATTCAACTCTTAACTCGAATTTTTATGCCAAAGTTTATCTTTTTGAAGGCACATTTTCATGCTTCTTTGATTTTTTGTTTTGACTCGATTTCTCTAAAGTTTTACTAGAGCCAGTTTTAGGCACCTCTAGTTAGCTTCCTAGAGCCAGTTTTAGGCACCTCTAGGATTTTTGAGTCTCTTTTGCTAAACTTCTTTCCTAGAGCCAGTGTTATGCACCTCTAGGGGGCTATTCAAGTGCTAAGCTTCCTATTCTAGTTTGGCTAAAAGAAGTCTAAGCAGTATAACAGTCACAATGGTGTTTAAGTTTTCAGAACTATAGAAAGGCTCTAAACTTCTCCTTAAACTATCCTAAAGATGCTGCCACGACAGAGCTGTCACGACAGGCAAGTTCAATTCACAGTTTTAAGCCAAAATTTTTAGTTTTTTTTACTTGAAAAATAACTAAGTAAAACACAACAATTAACTAAAATGTACTTGGACTCCATTAATATGGAGGGTTGCCACCCCCAAACTTAAGGGTTGCATTGCCCTCAATGAAAATGACAAAAAATGAAAACATATTAAAGCAGTACATCACAAAATATATAAAGAGCAGGCAGTAATAAGAAAATAAGAAACTTAAATTTTAAGCAATGTCTTCACTGCTGCTGCTGAGGCGGATTTGGCGGCGGATTCTGGTTCTTGGGGCGGGCTGGGGTGGTTGTTGTACAACCTGAATGTCAGAGCTGCTGCCGCTGCTGTCGCTGCTGTCACTGCTGCTACTACTGCTGCTGCTTGCCTTTGACAGAGTTTTCTTGTTTGCCATTCTTTTCTGCCTCTTGACTGGTGTAAATTCTTTCGACAGGTTCCTCTGAATAGAGGGTTCAACGTCGCTTTCTGCCCAGACGGATGAGGAAGAGAACCCAACAACAAAGGCAGCAAGGTCATCTGAGGGTACCTGTCGTTTTGTTCCTCGGGCGGATGTTTCGGCATGGGGGCTGCCGGCTGCCGTCGGGGCAGGTGATAGTATGGAGGCAGCAGATGGTGTATGTGGTGTAGCAACAGGTGTAGGTGTGTGGGCAGGGGTGGGGACAGTGAAATAGTGGGCTGGGAAGGTGGGGAAAACAACATCAGGGAAATTTAAAGTATTGTGAATAAAATTTACCGTGGATGCGGCAAAATCCTTGATGAATGTCATGAGGCCCAATTGTCTGTCCTCCATCCTCTGAATGGCAGCTAGGATCTGATTGGATGGGTCTGCCGGAGCGGCTGCGGCGGCAGGTTCAGGAGTTGGCTGCTCTGAGGATTCAGCAGGGGCGGCAGCGGGGTTGAAGGATGAGAGAGGGGTTGCCACTGTCAGCTCTATGAGGCTGATGATATTTTTGTCTGTCCAGCCCCGTCCTTTCACTATGCGATCGGTGTCGGCTTCCGGCACGACATAACAGCGGTAGAGGGACGTGATGAGATAGGGGAGGCAAAGGAGGGCCGTCGGTCTATGGGCACTTTCCAAAATACTCTCTCGCATGTAACTTCCCACATTAATGGGTCGTTTATTTAGAATGGAGTGTATTAAGGCTAACCTTTGATGGTCAACGGTGGTGTGATGTGATGACGGCAAGATCCTCTTTTTGATGAAGGCATTCTACAATTTTGCCTCCGGTAGCAGCTGTCCCCTTTTCACTATGTGAGGATTTTTTCGGCTTGTGTTCCATTCAGTCCCTTCTTCGGTCACTTCTTCCATGACAGCGTCATAGGCAGCATCATCCAAAGTGTCAAGGAACTGCTGGTGAGCATCATCGTTAGGGCCAAGGTAGAGGCCATACAAGGAGTTAATACGCTCGGCTGTGAACTGCACCTCTTTCCCTCAGACAGTCACTGCGGTTGCCGTCTTGCTGCTGACGGCAGAATAGAATTCCCTCACCAGCGTCTCATTCATCTCTGCGGGTTGCTCCGCAAATGATTCCCATAAAAGAGCTCTAATTGTCCTTGCGATGAAAGGCTTGAGGCCTAGATTAATTGCCTTTGGAGTGTAAATGAAGCCTCGTTCTTCCCATAGATCTCTAGTTGCAAAGGACTATGGGGTAGGTGCTGCCGGTGAAGAAGTTGAAGTAGCACTGCGGCGGGTTCTTCTGGAAGACATGTTAGTGCAAGGGTTGTTGAAAGTAAAATAAAGCAAATGAAAACTAGATGGGGAGAGCAAGTGAGAAAAGCAGAAGTGAATGAAAATGAAAATGAAACGGGGTTTTATAGAAGAGGAGTTGCTGCACGTTGAAGATGTAACAGTAGGCGTGAATAACGGGGTGACTGTTGAGCTTTAGCGTGTCTGACGCGTCTGACACGCGTTTCTGTGTCTGTTACGCGTCTGTCACACGTTTCCGCGTTTGTCGCGACAGCCTGTCTTTTTCGTGTCTGATGCGACAGCCGGAACGACAGGCTTCAATATTGGGCTTTGTTGGGCTGATGGATGGATAGTGGACTGGGTTCACTTCTCCTATTCTTCTTGACTCCTTTATTTCCTAAAAACAATAAATATAAAAAAAACATTATTCGAATAAAATAAACCTTATTACCTAATAAATAGTAAATAATAAATAAAAATAAAATTTAGGTTAAATTAGGGCTGCCAGGTGGGGCATCTCCTAAGGTAACCACTTCCTATATTCCTGGGGCTTCAGTCCCCTGATAATGCTTGAGGCGTTGTCCGTTAACTTTGAATTGGTGCCCGTCTTTTAATGATCGGATTGTGATGGCACCATGGGGAAAAACTTGTACGACTTGCAATGGGCCCGACCATCTAGATTTCAGTTTTCTTGGGAAAAGTTTCAGTCTAGAATTGAACAACAATACAAGTTGCCCCGGGCAGAACTGTCGTGGCAGCAACTTCCTGTCATGCCACTTCTTAGTTTTCTCCTTGTAGATTCTTGCATTGTCGTAGGCTATTGTCTGTATTTCTTCAATCTCATTCAGATCTAACAGCCTTTTCTGGCCTGCCTTGTCCAAGTCCATATTCACTGCCTTGATTGCCCAATATGCTCTGTGCTCTATCTCGACAGGCAGATGACAGGTTTTTCCATAAATCAATCGGTATGGAGACATGCCCAATGGAGTCTTAAAAGTTGTCATATATGCCCATAACGCATCATTGAGGAGTAAAGACCAATCTTTCCTAGTTGGCTTAACCATCTTCTCAAGAATGTTCTTAACTTCCCTATTGGATATCTCAGCTTGTCCATTGGTCTGTGGGTGATATGTTGTCACGATCCGATGCTTGACACCATATTTCTTCAAGGCGGCAGCAATAACCCTATTGTCAAAATGTCTCCCTTCATCACTGATAATCGCCTTAGGGATGCCAAACCTAGAAAAAATGTTTTTGTGTAAAAACCTTTGGACTGTCTTGGCATCATTCTTTTGAGTGGCGACCGCTTCAACCCACTTAGAGACATAATCCACTGCTAGGAGGATGTATAAATTTCCACATGAAGATGGAAAAGGTCCCATAAAATCAATCACCCAAACATAGAAGATTTCGACTTCTAGGATGTTCTGCAGTGGCATCTCGTTTCTCCTTGAGATGTTACCTGTCATCTGGCACCTGTCACAGTTCTTGTAGAAGATTTGTGCATCTTTATACAGTGACGGCCAATAAAAACCTAACTGCAGCACCTTGGCAGCAGTTTTGTTGCCTCCTAAGTGACCTCCATACTGTGAAGCATGGTAGTGATGAAGAATGTCTTCTTGGTCTTCTTGTGGTACACACCTCCTTATAACCTGATCTGCACAAATTTTGAAAAGAAGAGGTTTGTCCCAATAATAATGCTTAACATCATTTTGGAACCTCTTCCTGGCTTGGTAATTAAGATCAGAAGTAATTATTCCGCTAACTATAAAATTAACGAAATCAGCATACCAGGGAAGTTCAGAAGACTTACCTGCCGCCATGGCTGTCGCGGCAGTGATTGCGGAAGCAAAGAGCTGCTCATCTAGGAAGGTCTCCAGTATGTTTGTCTCATATGTTGGTAGACTCTGTCCCTTCTCCAACATTGACAAGTGATCTGCCACCTGATTTTCTGTCCCCTTTTTGTCCTTTATTTCGAGGTCGAATTCTTGCAATAGCAGGATCCACCTTATCAATCTAGGCTTTGCATCCTTTTTCGCGAACATATACTTCAGGGCAGAATGGTCTGTGTGCACTATTACCTTCGTCCCAAGTATGTAAGAACGAAACTTGTCAATGGAGAATACCATAGCTAATAACTCCTTTTCTGTGGTGGTGTAATTCACTTGGGCGTCATTCAGTGTCTTACTCGTATAATATATGACATGAAATAATTTGTCTTTCCGCTGCCCAAGTGCTGCCCCGACAACATAGTCACTAGAATCACACATAATCTCAAATGGTTGTGTCCAGTTTGGTGGCTGTACTATTGGGGCTGTTACCAATTTTTCCTTCAGAACCTTGAATGCTTCAGTACATTCATCATTGAAGTCAAAGGGTCGGTTCTGCTCCAAAAGATGGCATAGGGGCTTGGTGATTTTTTGAGAAATTTGCAATGAATCTCCGATAAAAACCAGCATGTCCCAAGAAACTTCTAATGCCCTTGACTGTGGTTGGTGGCGGCAGCTTCTCGATTACTTCTATCTTAGCACTGTCGACTTCTATCCCACGACAGCTAATCTTATGACCAAGGACTATCCCTTCATTCACCATAAAGTGGCATTTTTCCCAATTTAAAACTAGGTTTGCTTTTTCACATCTTTCAAGTACCTTTTGTAGATTGCCTAGGCAGCTCTCAAAATCGTTTCCAAAGACTGAAAAATCATCAATAAAAATCTCAAGGAAGTCCTCTACCATATCGGAGAATATGGCCATCATGCACCTTTGGAAGGTGGCGGGTGCATTACATAATCCAAACGGCATTCTCCTAAATGCATACGTTTCGTATGGGCATGTGAAGGTCGTCTTTTCTTGATCCTCCGGTGCGATAGCAATTTGATTATAACCTGAATAACCATCAAGAAAACAATAGTAAGGTTTACCCGCTAATCTATCAAGCATTTGATCAATAAAGGGTAAAGGAAAGTGGTCTTTTCGGGTAGCTTTGTTAAGCTTCCGATAGTCCATACAAACCCTCCAACCGGTCACAGTCCGGGTTGGGATTAACTCATTGTTTTCATTAGTCACCATGGTCATTCCTCCTTTCTTTGGAACGCATTGCATCGGGCTCACCCATTTACTATCGGAGATGGCGTAAATAATACCAGCATCTAACCATTTGATTATCTCTTTACGCACCACCTCTTTCATCGCATGGTTTAGCCACCTTTGGGCATCTATAGTCGGCTTATGATCTTCCTCTAAAAGGATTTTGTGCATGCATAACGCCGGACTAATGCCTTGAATATCAGCTATCGTCCATCCAATTGCCCTTTTGTGCTGCCGCAGCATGCCTATTAGCTGACGTTCTTGTTCCTGTGGTAGCTTAGAAGAGATGATTACGGGCAACGTATCATTTGAACCAAGAAAAGCATATTTAAGCTGCCCTGGTAGGGGCTTCAGTTCTAAGGCGGGTGGCTCAACAGTAGATGGCTTTTGGATTAAATGGTTATCCGAAGTATAATTTAAAGGTTCGAATAACTTACCTGGACGATCGCCTATCCAGTGTACCTCCTCCTGATCTTCAGTATCAGATGTATCAGATTCGGAGGAGTTGCTGTCGTCGGGGCTGTCGTCAGTGCTGTCGTGACAGGCATGTAAGTGGCTGTCGCGGCAGTGACCAATTTTTCTGTCGTGACAGCCCGACCTGATGCAGGGTTGATCAAGGGTAACTTCAGTGATAGCCTTGCATTCCTCGTCTGCATCAGCATGCTTCATCGGTTGGAGAACATTCAACTTAATTTCTTGGTCATTCACTCTCATGGTGAGTTCTCCTTTCTGCACATCAATCAGTGATCTTCCCGTGGCTAAGAAGGGTCGCCCAAGGATGATTGGTGCGTTTTCATCTGCTTCACAATCTAAAACAAGAAAGTCAGCAGGAAAAATAAATTTATCCACTCTTACCAGAATATCTTCGATTTTTCCTTCCGGATGAACGTAAGAGCGGTCTGCCAGCTGCAAAGTTACTATCGTGGGCCGCGCCTTTCCAATACCTAATTTCTGAAAAACAGATTTTGGCATTAAATTAACACTAGCACCAAGATCACAAAGTGCCTTACCCACATATTTATTTCCGATTACACAAGGTATGATGAAGCTCCTCAGATCCTTCTTTTTCTGGGGTGGTTCCCGATGAAGAATGCTCATGCAACCTTCTGTCATCTTTACCGTTTCAAATTCCCCAAGTTTAGATTTCTTTGACATAACATCCTTGAGAAATTTAGCATAACCGGGCATCTCCCTAACGGCATCTAACAGCGGAATATTAATATGAACCTGCTTAAAAATATCATAAATCTTTTTGAGCTGAGATTCATGCTTAGCTTGCTGTATCCGTTGGGGAAAAGGAGGTGGGGGACGATAATCAGCAATACGTCTTTCCCACTGCATACGAATCTGAGGAGGTTTGGGTTCATCAATTTTCTCATCTGTCGCTTCTGCTATCGTGACAGGCTCATCGGCAGCAGTCTGTTTATTACCTGTCGGGGCAGCTTCCTCGGCAGGTTTATCTAAGGCTGGTTTCCTTACCGTTTCAGCTTCTTTTTCCGGCCCTGGTAGTTTCTTCCCACTCCTAGTAGTAATGGCCTTACATTTCTCATGTGTGGGTTGCCTAGCATTTTCAGTATTACTAGGGAATCCTCCAGTCTGCCTTGGCTTAATATGTAGGGAAACCTGACCCATTTGTGTCTCCTATGATTTCAGAGTAGCTTCATGATTTGTCATCTGCATCTCTGTTTTATCCATGAAATTCTCTGTCTTCTTGACAAATTGATTCATATTCTCAATATAAGTACCTGTCTGAGACATAAAAGTGGCCAGAGTCTGTTCCAGTATACTGCTCGTGGCAGCTGGTGGCTGCTGCGGCAGCAAGTGCGGCGGCAGGTGCGGCGGCAGTTGCTGTCGCGTCAGCAATCTAGTTCCTCCCTGATTCTGATTGTGTGCTTGAGGATTCAGGGCATTATTAGGGTTACTCTAAGAAAACTTGGGATCCTTCCTCCAATTGGGATTATAGTTGTTGGAATTGTAATTCGGCTTGTAATTTCCAACATATTTTCCCTCTTCTAATTGTATCGGGCATTCATCCGAACTATGATTTCCCTCACAGATTTTACATACCTCATCAACAGAAAATCCATGTTGTGTATAATCATTTAATAACTTTTTCATTGCTTTAGTAAGGAATGCTACATGTGATTTCATCGTGCTGTCGGCCTCATAATCCTTGACAGCTAGTACCCGTTTACCCCTTCTTCTTGCTGTCAGAAACTGCTCCTCATTCTTAGCCAGATTTTTCAATACTTGCATTGCCTCGTCCGAATCTTTATCAAATAATAGTCCATTTGCTGCTGAATCAATTCGAATACGAGTTTGTAAGTTGGCAGCATTATAAAACTTAGTTACCTGATTCCAGACGGGGAATCCATGCATTGGGTAGTTCCGTAGAAGAGTAGTAAATATGTCTCAGGCTTCGTGCATCGGTTCGTCATCTTCCTGTTGAAAAGTAGCAATTTCATTACGTAATCGCTCAGATAAATGCGAAGGATTAAAACGAGATAAAAATTCACGAGATAAATCTGCCCAAGTTCTAATTGAACCCGGCATAAGTTTATTCCACCAAGTTTTTGCTCTGTCCCTCAATGAATGGGGAAATAACCGAAGCTTCAGTATCTCCGGATTAACTCCTGGCAGTCTAAACGAACCACAGATTTCCTGGAAAGTTTTTAGATGCTCCCTAGCATCCTCTGTAACAGCACCACTGAATTGACCGGCATTGTTGATCATACTAAACATGACAGGTTTCAGCTCGAAGTTGTCAACATCAATATCCGACAGCGTGGTTTCCAACTCTACATGATCGTTTAACATGTAGTCACGACAGGACCGTCGGCCGGCAGTAGCAGGGTTGCCGACAGACGATATAATATCCTCGACAGGCAGGTCGTCTCCATTGTGGGCCATCTTCTCTAGTTGCTCCTCAAGGTACTCGTTCCTGGCTAGAAGGTGTCGAAGTTGTTTCTTGAGATTGAATGAACGTTCGATTTCCGGATCTAATTGATACTCAGGATCTTTTCCTCGATTCGATCTGCGCATAAACAAGTAACATTGTGAAAAGCAAGAGTTGAATGCACCAAAGAAAAACAAAAAAATAAAAACAAAAACAAAAACAAAAACGAAAAAGTGCAGTAAAAGAAAAGGTAGAGTTATGTTGCCAATCCCCGGCAACGGCGCCAAAAACTTGTTGCGTGTAAAATAGTCTATCGCAATGGTAGTGCAAGTATACACGACGTAAGTAGTAAAGTTATACGAAGTATTAGATATCGTCTCCACAGGGATTGGGCTAATAGCTTCACCTTAATTCGCTGCACGAAAGTAAAAGAAATATTTGAGAGTTGTCACGAAAATAATAAAGAAAACGTAAATAAAAGAATAAAGATATCAAGATAGAGAGAATGGACTGGTATTGAATTGCTCAGTAGTGCAGGTATTGCAGAGTTTACGAAATCCAGTTCTGTCGTCGTCACCCGTCGCGGCAGCAGTCCGTTGATCGTCGCGGCAGCAGACGCTCAACTCAGTACTTTCAAGTTTGGCAAGAATCCCAGATCTACCTTGGCCTATCCCTAGGTCCAAGTCTGTCGATGATCACGTCTAGATGATACCTCCCGGTGTGAATCGAAGGATGAACACCGATGTGTATGAATTCTTCTTTAGCCACTTAACGTCGCCCTATCCCTAGGCACGAGATAGTTCAACTATAAACTAGAGAACTTGCTCTTATTTCTTTCGTATACTTAACTCTCCCGATGCTAAGTAAATAGATAACCTCACAATGCTCTCCCGATGCTCTTACAAGATATTAATAACAAAAATAAGAGAACTTGAAGTTTATTTTATTGAATTGAAAATTTCTAAAACAAAACAACCCTTGCAACTACTTTACAAATCAACCCGTGGCCCTAAGGGGAATTTAGAACATGTCGGCGGCGGGAAAACGGCTAGGGGTTTTGGTTATCGGTTATGGGGTATTCAAGATATGCCCTAGGTTAAAATACATGCCCTTATATAAGCTTTGGGCTCAAGTTATCTAATTTAACAAGGATTACAACTTTAATTAAAAATATGATTCTAATAAAGACTAATCTTCAAGGAATCTACTTTCCAGCCATCTTCCTTGTTTCTTGGGATTTTCTCTCTTTGAGCTTTGGGCTTGACATATCTTTTGATCTGGGGCTTGGAAAAATATAAGGTTTTCACACGACAGACGAGCTGAATTTTCTCTATCTGTCGAGGTCCATTTTGCTTTTTCTTCACAAAAGTGTTGTCGTCCTCTGCTGTCACGGCAACACCATGGTAGCATCATCCTCTTTGTCTGCTTGTCCAGTTCAGCTCTTCTGCTTCTCTGCCCAGCACCTGCCTTCTCCGTCTGCTATGGCAGCAACCTGCAAAAATAGCCATTTTTAGTAGAATCTGTGCCTTTGATATATTTGTGATGTTTTGCTGTAAACTAACCTAAATGCAATGAATAATGCTTGAATGCAGCAAAAATATGGGTTAAAAAGGGTGTAAATAATAGAACTTTTACACACTCAACAAGCACCAATCCCTATGGGGACGATATCTTTTCATACTATAACTTGCGACGTGTACACTTGCACCAATTGTGAAGCACTTATTATGTGCAAAAAGTTTTTTGGCGTCGTTGCCAGGGATCGGAAATAGTGACTTTGTTTTTATTTTCTTGCACTTTTATTTATTTTTACTTTTTACTGTTCAGTTTCCAAAGGGCTAACAAAATTTGGTTTTGCATTGGTGTATGACCAGGGCAAACCCAACAGCTCCAGAATATCCACTTGATCACGAATTGAACGTACCTGCCAGAGACTCAGACAAAGACTGAGAGCAGCAATGGCAGATTAAGTCGGCAATAACAATGCCAAATGCAATCAGGTTGCTGTGATAAAGGTGGAGCGATTCTTCCAGCTCAACTTGCTCAAGCAAGGAACCGAATCATTCGAGACTATTTAGAGGAAGATCTCAACGGCCTAAACCCAAGAGTTGTCACACCTGAAATTGAAGCTGCTCACTTCGAATTAAAACCAATAGTGCTCAATATGATCAATACAATTGGTCAATTTGGCGGATCAACAACTGAAGATGCCAGACAACATCCTAAATCTTTCCTGGAGATTTGCAATTCATTCAAACTACAACGAGTCCATGAAGATATTTTGAGGCTAAAACTATTCCCTTATTCAGTGAGGGATAGGGCGAAATCATGGTTGAATAATATTCTATCCGAATAATTATGATTTTTGATTGATTTATGTCGTGATTTTCTTGCTCGATTTAATCCTACAAATATGACTAATAAGTTACATAATGAAATTACCTCTTTTTGGCAGACATATGATGAATCCATGTACGAGGCTTGTGAGCGATATAGAGAACTGTTACACAAATGTCCCCTACACAGATTCCCAGTATGGACACAAGTGATGATGTTTTACAACGCAGTAAACACGTCGACAAGGATGATGCTAGATGCCTCGGAAAATGGCATACTCCTAGACAAGCCACCAGAAGAAGCAATATAGATTTTGAACAAGCTTGCTAAAAATGATTATCAATTCCTAACTACCAAAAGAGAAGGAGTCAAACGCCATGCCACGATAAACGAGTTTGAGTCATCAGATACAATTCTCACACATTTGGCTACCTTAACCAATTTGGTTAAGAACATGCAACGGCCAAGCAACACACAAGAGGTCAAGGTAGTAGGTTCCTTTTATGTTTATTTAACGGTAGCCAAGATTCTTCTGAGTGTCCACAGAATCTAGAGTCCAGTTTTTATGTTGGAAACTACAACTGGAACAATAACGTGATGTCCAACACCTACAATCCAGCCTGGATGAAGTATCCAAATTTCTCATGGAACAATCCCAACAATGCCCTTAATCAGAACAATCAGAATGCACAAGCATTGGGATTCCAACGGCAACCGATGCTGCAGCAACAGATGCCGCAGCAATAAATGCTACAGCAAAACAATCAACCCCATCAAGTTCTTTGGAAAACTCTCTTAAAGCTTTAATGATAAAAATGAATCTTATATGGCTGAGAATAGTAGTTTCATGGAAAGGACTAACGCTTTTATTAACAAGACTAAAATGAGATTGCAGAATCAGGAGGCAGCCCATAAGTCATTGGAGACTCAAGTTGGGCAGTTCGCCTTAAATCTGAATACAAGACCGCAAGGAGGTTTACCCAAGGATATTAAGGTCACAAGAGAAATTTGGCCATGAGCAGTGCAAATCTATTGTAACACCCCCTTCCCGGCCTAGTAGAGAATCGGGTCGGAGTGTATTATCGAAAAATAATACAGAGATCGGAGACATAAATCTTAAATTTTTAATCAATATTTTAGTGACAAACATGTCATTACAACCAATATACACATATCAAAATAATTAATGTTGACTTAACTACTTTGCCACCATACTAGGAATTCGTAAGAACAAAATACATTACTCTTTACTAGTGACTTACCGATCTTCCAACTAATTCTGATCTCGGTCCGTTACTTTCCTAACCTGAAATGTTATGTGTTAGACTTATATAGTCTAAGTGAGGTAGCCAATAACAATGAATGAACATGGAATGCCATTTATCATGCTTTGATGACAATCATAATATCAATTATACAATAAAAATGCAATGCTCCTTATTCATAATAAAAACAAAGTATCATGTCATCAATGTTAATATCATGATTTCATAGCAAACAATATCAATAACTAATAGTCCCCTTGGATCGATTCATTGTATATGGATACACGAATTCCATCTCCTTGCCAAATCAATAAATTGTCAATCCCGCCGACGTCGCCAATAAGACCAATACTCAATACATCCCTCCGCCTCGCCAAATCAATATAGGTCGTAGCCCTAGGACTGTAGTCCACCCGTACCAATGAGCTCATGAATTCTATGGCATGCCAATTGTATCCAATAGTTCGAATCCAAGGTTCAATTCCATAGTTCAATATCCATTATTTGTTAACAATATTTCCACATCAATAGAAATAACAATAATTGAATGGCAGTAGTATCATATCAATAACTCAACAATCATGATTTCCATGTCAATAAACAATAACAATAATTCATGTCAATGATTCTTACATGTCAATGCTTCAATGATTTCTATGACAATGATAGCAATACCATGGACAATGAATCGATGCAATGCTTACCAAAACTTACCAACATGTCTTACAATAATGCTTCATGTAAAGCCTTTAGAATCAATGGTTAGTAAAACAATAAACAATGATTCGAGATGACACCTAGCCACTCTCGAGACTCTGACTACACTCACCTCGGTATTAGGGTTCCCGAATAACGACGCCTTTTTCCTTGGTTGACGGTTATTCTTTCTGGACTTCTTGAACTAGATTAAATAGGAATCAGTTAGGACCGATAAGACAATATCGAATAAATATAAAAATATTAATTAGAATCGATACTAAAACTTAAACCAACCAAAGATTTGAGCTTACCCCGATGTCGGTAGAGATTCGATATTACTGTAGCGAAAATATCAGACCACCAATCTAATACTAAACCTACATAACTATGTCTCTGTTTACCCTTCACTAATTCTTGTTCTTAATTTTTCCATACCATTTGCGCCATAATCTCCCCCTTTTATACTCAAACTTTCCCGGCTTTGGCATCCCTTAAAATCATGTTTTCATTCCCCTAACATTCACCTCCCAAATGCCACGTATAATGGTGGCTGCCACCATTTTCCCCTATTCGGCCGAGTGGCCTTATAACGTGGGCTGCCTATATATATATATATATATATATTTATATTTAATAATAATAATAATAATAATAATAATAATAAACCATATTAAATTAACATGTATAATTTTTTATTGTTTCAATTAATATCGAATAAATTATATGAGCGATATAAAATATTCGATCATCAGAATTTAATTTCGACTAGGCTGGTTTTTGGGTGTTACAACTCCCCCTCCTTTAAAGAAAATTCGTTCTTGAATTTTCTCTGACAACAATACGCTCATCCATATGAGCCTGGCTAAATTTAGACATTTATACATAGAGAGATCAAATTAGCCGGCAAGTCACAATAAATAACTCCTAGATGACAAAGTAACACAATATTCAATACAAACAAGCGTATGTTTAGTCCAGAACTGACTAAACTCTAGCTCTGATACCACTAATTGTAACACTCCCTTCCCAGCCTGATAGAGAACCGGGTCGGAGTGTGTTACCGAAAAACATTACAGAGATCGGAGACATAAATCTTAATATTTTAATCAATATTTTAGTTACAAATATGCCATTACAAGAAATATAAACATATCAAAATAATTAAAGTTGACTTAACTACTTTACCACCATACTAGGAGTTCATAAGGACAAAATACATTACTTTTTACTTATAGTGACTTGTCGATCTTCCAACTTATTCTGATCTTGATTATGCTTTAGACTTATATAGTCTGAGTGAGGTAGCCATTAACAATGAATGAACATGGTATGCCAAATTTGTTTTTCAGAAATTAGGTATTGGAAAAGCTCGGCCCACAACAATAGTACTGCAGCTGGCAGACCGCTCTTACGTTCATCTAGAAGGGAAAATTGAAGATATTCTGGTAAGAGTGGATAAGTTTATTTTTCTTGCTGACTTTCTTGTTTTAGATTGTGAAGCAGATAAGAATGCACCAATCATCCTGGGGCGACCCTTCTTAGCCACAGGAAGATCGCTGATTGATGAGGAAAAAGGAGAACTCACTATGAGAGTGAACGATCAAGAGATCAAGCTGAAGGTTCTCCAAGCAATAAAACATGTTGATGCAGAAGAAGAATGCAAGGTTATCACTAAAGTTATCCTTGACCCACCTTGCATCAGATTGGTCTATCACGACATCAAAATTGGCCACTGCCCCAGCATCCATTTAGAAAACTGTCATGGCAGCGACGATGACAACAGCTCCTCAGAATCTGATACATCTGATAGGAAATCGTCCAGGTAAGTTATTCGAGCCCTTAAACTATACCTCGGATGAACATATAGTCCAAAAGCCATCAACTGTAGAGCCACCTGTTCTAGATCTTAAGCCCTTGCCAGGGCAGCTTAAATATGTTTTCCTTAGTTTAAATGATACATTTCCCGTAATCATCTCTTCCAAGTTGATGCAGGAACAGGAACAACAGCTGATATCCAAGGCATCAGTCCGACACTATGTATGCATAAAATCCTCTTAGAGGATGATCAAAAGCCGACCATTGATGCACAGAGACGTTTAAACGATGCTATGCGAGAGGTGGTGCGTAAAGATATCATAAAATGGCTAGATGTTGGAATAATCTATGCCATCTCGGATAGCAAGTGGGTGAGCCCGGTGCAGTGTGTTCCCAAGAAAGGAGGAATAACCGTGGTAACCAACGAAGAAAATGAGTTAATCTCAACCAGGACTGTGGCCGGTTGGAGGGTTTGTATGGACTACCGGAAGCTTAACAAAGCTACCCGGAAGGACCACTTTCCCATGCCTTTTATTGATCAAATGCTTGATAGATTAACGGGAAAGGCTTACTATTGTTTTCTTGATGGATACTCAGGTTATAATCAAATAGCCATCGCACCGGAAGATCAAGAGAAAACGACATTCACTTGCCCATACAGAACTTACGCTTTTCGGAGGATGCCATTTGGACTTTGCAACGCACCAGCAACCTTTTAGAGGTGTATGATGGCAATATTCTCCGATATGGTGGAGGATTTCCTGGAGATATTCATGGATGATTTCTCTGTTTTTGGAGACAATTTTGAAAGTTGCCTTGGTAACCTACAGAAAGTGCTCGAGAGATGTGAGAAAGCAAACTTGGTATTGAACTGGGAGAAATGTCACTTCATGGTGGATAAAGGGATAGTCCTATGCCATAAAATAAGCTACCGCGGCATAGAAGTCGACATAGCTAAGATCGAGGTAATTGAAAAGCTGTCGCCACCCACCACAGTCAAGGGAATCAGGAATTTCATAGGGCATGCTGGTTTTTATCGGAGGTTTATCGCAAACTTTTCGAAGATCACCAAACCCTTATGCCATCTTCTAGAGCAGAACCGTCCCTTCGACTTCAACACTGAATGTACTGAGGCATTCAAGGTTCTAAAAGAAAAGCTGGTAACAGCCCCAATAGTACAGCCACCGGATTGGAAACTGCCATTTGAGATTATGTGTGATGCTAGTGACTATGTTGTCGGGGCAGCTCTTGGGTAGAGGAAAGACAAGCTCTTCCATGTCATATACTATGCCAACAAAACATTGAATAATGCCCAAGTAAATTACACCACAACAGAGAAGGAACTGTTAGCTGTGGTGTTCTATATAGACAAGTTCCGTTCATATATACTTGGAACGAAGGTCATTGTCCACACAGACAACTCTGCATTAAAGTATTTGTTCACCAAAAAGGATGCAAAGCCTAGACTGATACGTTGGATTCTGCTACTACAAGAGTTCGACCTTGAGATCAAGGACAAAAATGGGACAGAGAATCAAGTTGCATATCACTTGTCAAGGTTAGAGAAGGGAAAGAGTCTCCCAGCAGACGAGACACGCATACTAGAGACCTTCCCTGACGAGTAGTTGTTCGCTGCCACAAACACTGGCGCGACAGCCATGTTGACAGGTAAGTTTTCTGAACTCCCCTAGTATGCTGGTTTCGTTAATTATTTAGATAGCAGAATAACTCCTCCTGGCCTTAACTATCAAGCTAGGAAGAGTTTCCAAAATGATGTCAAGCATTATTATTGGGACGAACCTCTTCTTTTCAAATATTGTGCAGATCAGGTTATCAGGAGATGTGTACCACAGTATGAACAGGAAGTTGTGCTTCATCACTGCCATGCTTTACAATATAGAGGACACTTTGGAGGTAACAAAACTGCTGCCAAGGTTTTGCAGTCAGGATTTTATTGGTCGTCAATGTTCAAGAATGCCCAGACATTCTACAAAAACTGTGACAAGTGTCAACGGACTGGAAACATCTCAAGGAGACATGAGATGTCGCTGCAAAACATTCTTGAAGTCGAGATCTTCGACGTTTGGGGGATAAATTTTATGGGACCATTCCCAACATAATGTGGAAACTTATATATCCTCCTTGCAGTGGACTATGTGTCCAAATGGGTTGAAGCAATCGCTACCCAGAAAAACGATGCCAAGACGGTTAGGAGGTTTTTACATAAAAACATATTTTCCAGATTTGGCATCTCCAAGGCGATCATCAGTGATGAAGGGAGGCATTTTGACAATAGGGTTATAGCTGCTGCCTTGAAAAAGTATGGTGTCAAACATCGGATTGCAACAACATACCACCCTCAGACCAATGGACATGCTGGAATATCCAACAGAGAGGTTAAGAACTGTAACCCCCTTAACTCGGCCCAGACGGTTGAACCGAATTAACAAGTTTACACGGGGAAAACCAAAGTCAACTCGAAAGTCAACCTTGATTAACGACCCTTTTTTTCTTTTTAATCTTGACTAAATGCACATTAACCCTAGATATGATCATACAATCAGCATACTCAAAGATCAGCGCATTCGGAAACATTCAGGGACTTAATTGCATAAAACATGAATTTAGAGACCAAAATGTAAATTCTGGAAATCATAAAGACTTAACCCATTTTTGTGTTACCATTATGAAATTAATCATGTTTCAGGCTTCTCTGCCAAATTTCAACTCAAACGGACATCTCGAACTCATTCAATTGCATAAACAAGATTCAGGACCAAAATGCAAAGATTTCAAAACATTTAACCAACAATTTCAGTGCCCAACGGTCGGGTGTTCCGAAACAGGGAGGACCTGTTCCGAAACGCGGGACCATTCCGAAACACGTTTCGATACAGGGCTTGGCAGTAGCATTATCGTTCCGGAACGGTTCCTCCCGTTTCGAAACGCCTAGGCCATTTCAGGCCCCCGTTCCGAAACAGTAGCACCCGTTCCGATACGGCCTGCCCAAATTGCAGAAATTTTGCTGGTTTATCATACAATTGACCCATCAAACATGCTCCAAAGGCAACCAAATTATACCAGCAAGTCATTACATGCACAAAGAACATAATAGCATCAACCATTCTCAAACATGGCATCAATTAAGCAAATCCCGAATTCTAAAGGCATGCATCTTATGTAGAAAACCATTCAAGCACCATAATACCAAACCAACTTCACAAAGGCCAATTACGTGTTCCATCATCAACAACAACATAAAACCAAACTAGGGAGTCCAAATCATCTCCCAAAATCAACAACATAGGTTCCCCATTGCCAAATGCCCAAAAGCTAATAGTGGTAAGAAAACATTCACCATACATGAGCTTAGTTCTTCACTTGGATTCTTGACCTCTTGATGCCCCTTCAAGCACTTTAATGCTCTGCATTATTGGTTTAAGAAAAGAGAGAGCGTAAGCAAATAGCTTAGTGAGGAATGCTCATTTAAAACAACTCAATAACGCATTTATAAAACACCTTTAAAAACCTTAGTTCAAACAACATTTATACATGCACATAAGCATCTAAAACAAGCATTTCATGCTTCAAATTCATTATCATGTCATATTGGCCACAAGTGATGATCATAATCTTTTTCCGTCTCAAAATACAATCAACACAAGATCCACACATGGACTTTTAACCACCATTGTGATCTTACAATTCACAAGGACCACACATGGACTTTTAACCACCATTGTGTCCTTAGCACAAGAATCACCCATGGACTTTTAACCACCATGGTGTTCTTACAATCCACAAGGTCCACACAAGGACTTTTAACCACTTTTGTGACCTTAACACAAGAATCACCCATGGACTTTTAACCACCATGGTGTTATTAAAATACACAAGGACTTTTAACCACCTTTGTGACCTTACAATACACAAGGCTCACACAAGGACTTTTAACCACCTTTGTGACCTTAACACAAGAACCAACCATGGACTTTTAACCACCATGTTGTTCTTAACACAAGAACCACCTATGGACTTTTAACCACCATAGTGTTCTTAACCATTCTCAAGACAACACTTGCCAATATGCATCTTTAAACAACCAAAATCCATTGTTTTAAAGCATTTAACAAAGCCATTAATCATCATGCACCATTATGTAACAAAACCACATTTTATCAAATGTTCAAAACAAGGATCTCTTACCTTGAGCATCCTTCAACACATGGCTTATAAAATCAGCAAATAAACATGCTAAAATATGCTTTCAAAACAGAATTAAAAACATGCAAACCAACACATTGCATTCAACCAACTCATGGTTCATCAACAAAAGAGTTTTCCCGAAAACTTACTCTTGAACTTAGCAAAGTTGTTTAGACTTAAACTAAGCTCCCAAACCTTCAAAACATTGGTTTCAAAACCGAAAACCAAAATCCACTCACCGATTCCGTTTCGCAACTTGCCGAAACACCGATCAAGCTTCCGGATCACCACCACAAAGATCCGAAGATGTCTCCCCTGTTTTAAACACATCAAAGAAGAGGATTAATGCATCATCATGCATTAATATCTTCAATGAAAGCACCTAAACTCGCTGTTCTCATCCACACTCCATTTTCGGCTACCAAACACAACCAAAAACACATCCAAACAACTCCACAACACTACCCAGCCAAGATCCATCAATTCCAAACATTCTTAAACCTCAATTAACATCCAAAAAGGATCTAAACACGTCCTTATACCTCCAGCTACAGCAGATCATCAAGATCATCCCCAAAACAACCAAAAACTCAAGCAAAACTTAGGAAAATTAACCTATTCGGGATTGCATTGATAAAACCTTAATTTCTCATCAATTAAACATCCATTTTACATCAAAATGACATCTCAAAACAATTCCCAATCAGATCCTACAAATTTCATCAAAATTAAAGCAAATCTTGCATTTTAAAGCCAAGATCAAGAACACAATTGTAAAACCTTTTATAAAACACAAATCAAGGATTGAGAACTTGGGAATTTCAGTAAAGAATTGAGAATTTAGAGGAGAAGGACGTTCATACCTCTAAACTTGAGTTTCTCCCTTTTTGGAACCAAGATTCTTGAAAAACCAATAAGCAAATGCTAAGGTTTTGTTGAAGAAATGATTAGAGATCAAATGAGGATTGAAATCTCATCTTTAGTTGTCAAAATCAGAGGAAATTTTGCTGGAGAAATGTATTTGGGTTGAGAGAAAAGTTGAAAGAAAAGAAAATGGAAATTTAGAGAAAAGTTAGTTAAAATGCCAAAATATATTTTCCCTCCTTTTGCACTTAATTAAAAACCATTAATTAAATTGATTAATATTCAGAAAAATCTGGAGAAACTCCTTTGGGTAAATAGCTCCTTAAAGATTCAAAGTTTCAATCCTTTTTAAAACAGTCACCCAGTTTTCAAAAATTACATTTTGGTCACTAACCCAAAATGTCACTCTTCCAAACCTCATTTTGTAAAATTGATTTCACCATCCTTTTATATATACTAAAAGAGGATTTTAAGACATTTTTCCATGTTTTTAATGCAACCCGAACTAGGCTTTCCTAAATTCACCCTTTTATATTCGAACCGCAACCCGACCGGCCCGGTCCAAACCCAAAACTTCTAAGCCCAAAATTGGGGTGTTACAACTCTCCCCCCTTAAGAAATTTCGTCCTCGAAATTTACCTGAAGGAAAGAGGTACGGAAACTGCTTCAGCATGTCATCCTTCCGTTCCCACGTGGCTTCTTCAACACCACGATGCTTCCACAATACCTTTACCAACTCAATGGTCTTGCCTCAAAGAACTTTACTATCCGAATCCAGAATCTTCACCGGTTCCTCGTCATAGGTCAAATCCGGATTCAATTCCACTTCTTCCACAGGTATCACATGTGAAGGATCCGATCTATACTTCCGAAGCATAGAAACATGAAACACATCATGAATCTTTTCCAACTCTTGAGGTAACCTCAACTTGTACGCAACAGGACCCACACACTCAACCACCTCGTATGGTCCAATGTACCTAAGGCTCAACTTACCCTTTCGGCCAAACCTCATCACCTTTTTCCAAGGCGAAACCTTCAAAAACACACGGTCACCCACCGTATACTCAATCTCCTTACGCTTCAGATCCGCGTAAGACTTTTGCCGATCAGAAGCTGCCTTCAAGCGCTCACAAATGAGCTTCACCTCCTCGGTGGTTCCTTTCAACAAAGCTGGCATCGAAACCAACTTCTGACCCGTTTCAGCCCAACAAAGAGGAGTCCTACACTTCCTCCCGTACAAAGCTTCATAAGGTGCCATTTGAATATTTGCCTGATAACTATTATTATAGGCAAACTCCACCAAAGGCAAATGTTTCTCCCAAGAGCCCTGAAACTCAACAGCTACCTTTCTACTCAAACTGGCAAACATAGCCCTCAACTCAACAGCTACCTTTCTACTCAAGGCATCCGCTACAACATTAGCTTTACCCGGGTGATACTCAATCGTCAAATCATAATCCTTGAGCAACTCCAACCAACGTCGCTGCCTAAGATTCAATTCCTTCTGAGACATCAGATACTTCAAACTCTTGTGATCCGTGTACACAGTACACTTCTCACCATACAAATAATGTCTCCAGATCTTCAAAGCAAAAACCACTGCAGCCAACTCAATGTCATGCGTAGGATAATTGCGCTCATGCACCTTCAATTGTCGTGATGCATAAGCCACCACCTTACCCTCTTGCATCAACACACATCCCAAACCAACATAGGACGCATCACTATACACCACAAACTCTTTCCCTAATTCAGGTTGAACCAAGATAGGAGCTTGCGTCAAAGCTGCCTTAAGCTTCTCAAAAGCCTGTTGTCTCGCTTCCGTCCACTCATACTTAACATCCTTCTGCAACAACTTCGTCAAAGGTGCAGCAATCTTTGAAAACCCATCCACAAACCTCCGGTAGTATCCCGCCAAACCAAGAAAACTACGGACTTCATGAACAGACTTAGGAACCTTCCAATTCATCACCGCCTCAATCTTCTGAGGATCAACACGAATCCCTTCAATAGAAACCACATGACCAAGAAACACCACTTCCCTAAGCCAGAACTCACACTTGCTCAGCTTGGCATAAAGCTGATTTTCCAACAAAGCTTGCAACACAATTCTCAAATGCTCTTCATGCTCCTCCTCAGTACGCGAGTACACGAGGATATCATCAATGAACACCACAACAAACTTATCCAGGTATTCATGAAATACACGATTCATCATGTCCATGAAAGCTGCAGGAGCATTTGTCAAACCAAACGACATCACAAGGAACTCATAATGCCCATACCTCGTCCTGAAAGCTGTCTTTGGCACATCCACATCCTTCACCTTCAATTGGTAATACCCTAACATCAAGTCAATCTTAGAGAACACAGTTGCTCCCCGAAATTGATCAAAAAGATCATCAATTCTCGGCAATGGATACCGATTCTTGATAGTCAACTTGTTAAGCTGACGATAATCAATGCACATTCTCATAGTGCCATCCTTCTTCTTCACAAACAAGACCGGTGCACCCCAAGGTGACACACTCGGCCAAATGAAACCACGATCAAGCAACTCCTGCAATTGCGTCTTCAGCTCCTTCAACTCTTTAGGTGTCATTCTATAAGGGGTAATGGACACTGGAGTTGTGTTCTCATACAGCTCAATCCCAAACTCCACTTCGCGATTAGGAGGCAATCCAGGCAACTCCTCAGGAAACACACCAGGGAACTCTCGCACAGTCCTGATATCTTGCACACGCAACTCCTTAGAACTAGGATTCATCACAAAAGCTAGGTAAGCTTCACAACCTTGCCTCAGCATCCGGCTCGCCTCCAATGTAGACACCACATTGGCAAGAAACTTCACATTCTCACCAACCACAACTACCTCATAGTCATCCGCAAGCTTCAACGAAACTCGCTTATTCTCACAATCCACTACAGCACGATGCTCAACAAGCCAATCCATACCAAGGATTACATCAAAACCATAGAAAGGCAACTCCATAAGATCAACAGGAAAAACATGATCTTGCACAACCAAAGGACATCTTCTATAAAGCTTTCGAGTCACAACAGTCTCACCAAAAGAACTAGTGACACGCATACCAACATCCAAAGACTCAACAGGCAAACCAAGCAATTCAGCATGCTCACGCAATATGTATGAATGTGTAGATCCAGAATCAATCAAGGAAAGTAATGACAAGGATTGCAAAGTAAAAGTACCTGCGATCACATCCGTGTCATTCCTCCCCTCCCTCTGAGCATACACTCTAGCCTGGCCGCCACCCTCAGGCTGAACAGCTACAACATGGGCCACATTATGTCCACCATCCTCCCTACGCTGGAAGTTACCACGGCCGCACCCACGACCTCTCTGTGGTGCAACAACTACAGGAGCACGCCCTTGGCCACCAGCCAACATAGGACACTCCCTCCTCATGTGATCCGTAGATCCACAATTCCAGCACGAATTACCAGCCGCCACAACAGGAGCTTGTACCTCCCTCACAGCTCGAGGACAATCACGCTTCATATGGCCACGCGATCCACATGTCCAACATGCGTTCGGATCAGCCCTTGCCTTGCCTCCCTGAGCAGGCGCACCACCACCTCGCTTAGCTGAAGACTGATACCTCTAATCACGTCCCCTCTTGTTCCGTCCACCACCGGAACTATACTCAGCAACTCGCTTACCAGCACCAGAACCAGCACTTTTAGAAGATAAACCCAAGTTCATCTCAATGTCCTTTGCTCGGCCAACCAGCACATCAAAATCATTATACTCAGCAGCCAGCATATACGTCTTTACTTCCATCACCAAACCATAACGGAACCTTTCACACCTCTCCCGCTCATCCGGAACAAGCTCAGGTGCGTACTGATTGAGTCGGACAAACTGAACTTCGTACTCAGCTACAGACATGCTCCCTTGGGTAAGAGACATGAATTCCCTCTTCTTTTCATCTAGGTACCTCACACCCAGATATCTCCTCTTGAACGCGTTCTGAAAGAACGTCCAAGTCACATCGGCATCCGCCATCCCAGAGATAGTGGTTGTCCACCACGTATACGCATCATCTTGCAACAATGATACCACACATCCCAGCTTCTGCACATCAGTGCAATTCATTTACCCCAAGACTCTCTTGGTACTTTCCAACCAAGACTCCGAACCTTCAGCAGACAAACCCCTGATCTCAGTCCCTCCCAGACTGCGCAAACGTTCCAAAGGTAGTCTAACTCCAGCATCTCCCTGATGCCCAGCTCCTTGAGCTCCAGCTACCGCAGCTCGAAAAGCTCCAGCAATGGCTTGTACCAGCATTGTCATGTCAGGAACAGCTTGCCCCTGACCAGCCTCAGGTTCAGCGCCCCCAGCACCAGCTCCAACTGCAGCTCCTTCACCCTCAACACCACCACCACCAGGCGGAGGAGGTAAATCCACCACATTTTCTACATTCTCCTCATTCTCATTTTGAGCCATAGCTCGCGTATTAACCCTCAATTCTCTACGAGGTGCCATTCACTAACAATGCAATCATAATGCAACAAACAAAGTCAGGCTCAGCAAGGTAAGCAATCCAAGTACTCAAGCTCATTTCCACTTAAAACAAATCATTACATTAGCTTTGATTTGGCAATGGGTCCCCCTAACATGCTTTCACCACAGCATACACCACAATTGTAACATGCTTATATCTCACACAACATGCTTTCACTCAACAAGCATACAAAGCATTCAAGCAGTTAACAACCATTCATCAGTTCCCAATTACTCAAGAACTCAGCTCTGATACCACCAAATGTAACCTCCTTAACCCGGCCCAGACGGTTGAACCGAATTAAGAAGTTTACACGGGGAAAACCAAAGTCAACTCGAAAGTCAACCATGATTAACGACCCTTTTTTTTCTTTTTAATCTTGACTAAATGCACATTAACCCTAGATATGATCATACAATCAGCATACTCAAAGATCAGCGCATTCGGAAACATTCAGGGACTTAATTGCATAAAACATGAATTTAGGGACCAAAATGTAAATTCTGGAAATCATAAGAACTTAACCCATTTTTGTGTTACCATTATGAAATTAATCATGTTTCAGGCTTCTCTGCCAAATTTCAACTCAAACGGACATCTCGAACTCATTCAATTGCATAAACAAGATTCAGGACCAAAATGCAAAGATTTCAAAACATTTAACCAACAATTTCAGTGCCCAACGGTCGGGTGTTCCGAAACAGGGAGGACCTGTTCCGAAACGCGGGACCGTTCCGAAACACGTTTCGATACAGGGCTTGGCAGTAGCATTTTCGTTCCGGAACGGTTCCTCCCGTTTTGAAACGCCTAGGCCATTTCAGGCCCCCGTTCCGAAACAGTAGCACCCGTTCGATACGGCCTGCCCAGATTGCAGAAATTTTGCTGGTTTATCATACAATTGACCCATCAAACATGCTCCAAAGGCAACCAAATTATACCAGACAGTCATTACATGCACAAAGAACATAATAGCATCAACCATTCTCAAACATGGCATCAATTAAGCAAATCCCCAATTCTAAAGGCATGCATCTTATGTAGAAAACCATTCAAGCACCATAATACCAAACCAACTTCACAAAGGCCAATTATGTGTTCCATCATCAACAACAACATAAAACCAAACTAGGGAGTCCAAATCATCTCCCAAAATCAACAACATAGGTTCCCCATTGCCAAATGCCCAAAAGCTAATAGTGGTAAGAAAACATTCACCATACATGAGCTTAGTTCTTCACTTGGATTCTTGACCTCTTGCTGCCCCTTCAAGCACTTTAATGCTCTGCATTATTGGTTTAAGAAAAGAGAGAGCGTAAGCAAATAGCTTAGTGAGGAATGCTCATTTAAAACAACTCAATAATGCATTTATAAAACACCTTCAAAAACCTTAGTTCAAACAACATTTATACATGCACATAAGCATCTAAAACAAGCATTTCATGCTTCAAATTCATTATCATGTCATATTGGCCACAAGTGATGATCATAATCTTTTTCTGTCTCAAAATACAATCAACACAAGATCCACACATGGACTTTTAACCACCATTGTGATCTTACAATTCACAAGGACCACACATGGACTTTTAACCACCATTGTGTCCTTAGCACAAGAATCACCCATGGAGTTTTAACCACCATGGTGTTCTTACAATCCACAAGGTCCACACAAGGACTTTTAACCACCTTTGTGACCTTAACACAAGAATCACCCATGGACTTTTAACCACCATGGTGTTCTTAAAATACACAAGGTCCACACAAGGACTTTTAACCACCTTTGTGACCTTACAATACACAAGGCTCACACAAGGACTTTTAACCACCTTTGTGACCTTAACACAAGAACCAACCATGGACTTTTAACCACCATGTTGTTCTTAACACAAGAACCACCTATGGACTTTTAACCACCATAGTGTTCTTAACCATTCTCAAGACAACACTTGCCAATATGCATCTTTAAACAACCAAAATCCATTGTTTTAAAGCATTTAACAAAGCCATTAATCATCATGCACCATTATGTAACAAAACCACATTTTATCAAATGTTCAAAACAAGGATCTCTTACCTTGAGCATCCTTCAACACATGGCTTATAAAATCAGCAAATAAACATGCTAAAATATGCTTTCAAAACAGAATTTAAAACATGCAAACCAACACATTGCATTCAACCAAACATGGTTCATCAACAAAAGAGTTTTCCCGAAAACTTACTCTTGAACTTAGCAAAGTTGTTTAGACTTAAACTAAGCTCCCAAACCTTCAAAACATTGGTTTCAAAGCCGAAAACCAAAATCCACTCACCGATTCCGTTTCGCAACTTGTCGAAACACCGATCAAGCTTCCGGATCACCACCACAAAGATCCGAAGATGTCTCCCCTGTTTTAAACACATCAAAGCAAAGGATTAATGCATCATCATGCATTAATATCTTCAATGAAAGCACCTAAACTCGCTGCTCTCATCCATACTCTATTTTCGGCTACCAAACACAACCGAAAACATATCCAAACAACTCCACAACACTACCCAGCCAAGATCCATCAATTCCAAACATTCTTAAACCTCAATTAACATCCAAAAAGGATCTAAACACGTCCTTATACCTCCAGCTATAGCAGATCATCAAGATCATCCCAAAAACAACCAAAAACTCAAGCAAAACTTAGGAAAATTAACCTATTCGGGATTGCATTGATAAAACCTTAATTTCTCATCAATTAAACATCCATTTTACATCAAAATGACATCTCAAAACAATGCCCAATCAGATCCTACGAATTTCATCAAAATTAAAGCAAATCTTGCATTTTAAAGCCAAGATCAAGAACACAATTGTAAAACCTTTTATAAAACACAAATCAAGGATTGAGAACTTGGGAATTTCAGTAAAGAACTGAGAATTTAGAGGAGAAGGACGTTCATACCTCTAAACTTGAGTTTCTCCCTTTTTGGAACCAAGATTCTTGAAAAACCAATAAGCAAATGCTAAGGTTTTGTTGAAGAAATGATTAGAGATCAAATGAGGATTGAAATCTCATATTTAGTTGTCAAAATCAGAGGAAATTTTGCTGGAGAAATGTGTTTGGGTTGAGAGAAAAGTTGAGAGAAAAGAAAATGGAAATTTAGAGAAAAGTTAGTTAAAATGCCAAAATATCTTTTCCCTCCTTTTGCACTTAATTAAAAACCATTAATTAAATTGATTAATATTCAGAAAAATCTGGAGAAACTCCTTTGGGTAAATAGCTCCTTAAAGATTCAAAGTTTCAATCCTTTTTAAAACAGTCACCCAGTTTTCAAAAATTACATTTTGGTCACTAACCCAAAATGTCACTCTTCCAAACCTCATTTTGTAAAATTGATTTCACCATCCTTTTATATATACTAAAAGAGGATTTTAAGACATTTTTCCATGTTTTTAATGCAACCCGAACTAGGCTTTCCTAAATTCACCCTTTTATATTCGAACCGCAACCCGACCGGCCCGGTCCAAACCCAAAACTTCTAAGCCCAAAATTGGGGTGTTACAAGAACATTCTTGAAAAGATGGTTAAGCCAACTCAGAAGGACTGATCCCTACACCTCAATGATGCATTATGGGCCTACAGAACAACATTCAAAACTCCATTGGGAATGTCACCCTACCGGCTGATTTTTGGGAAAACATGTCATCTACCTGCTGATATTGAGCACAGAGCATACTGGGCCATCAAGGTAGTGAATATGGACTTGGAAAAAGCAGGACAGAAAAGGCTACTTGATCTGAATGAGATTGAAGAAATTCGAGCAATGGCCTCTGACAACACAAGGATTTACAAAGATAGGACAAAGAAATGGCATGACAAGAAGTTGCTGCCACGACAGTTCTGCCCAAGGCAGCTTGTGTTGTTGTTCAACTCTAGGTTGAAACTCTTCCCAGGGAAGCTGAAATCTAGGTGGCCTGGCCCATTCCAAGTGGTATAGGTTTTTCCCCATTGTGCCATCACAATCAGATCTTTAAAAGACGGGCACCAATTTAAAGTCAATGGACAAAGATTGAAGCATTATCAGGGGACTGAAGCCCCACGAATACAGGAAGTGGTTACTTTAGGAGATGCCCCTTCTGGCCTCCCTAATTTAACCTAATTTTTATTTTTATTTATTATTATTATTATTATATATAATATATTAGGTAATTAGAATTATTTTATTTTTAGGAACTAAAAGTTTTTATTTTTATTATTTTCAGGAAATAAAGGAGACGAGGATAAGTGAATTTAGCCCACCATATTTCCATCAGCCCAAAAAGCCCAACTTTGGAGCCTGCCGTTACAGCTGCCACGACAGACGCAGAAAATCCAGCCTGTCAACACGCTGTCGCGGTAGACACGCATACGCGTAACAGACACGCAGCAGACACGGAAATGCGTGACAAACGCGTCAGAAACCGCGTAACAGTTGGCCCCGTTATTCGCGCCTATCGTTAAAGCTCCAACGGGCAGCAAACTCCCCCTCTGTATAAACCCCATTTTACTATTCATTTTTCACTCACTTTTACTCTTTCTACTTGTTTCCTCTAGAATTTTACTTGCTTTCATTTTCTTTCCACGGTCCTTGTAACATGAGTACTAGAAATACCCCCCGAAGCACTGCCTCAGGATCTGCCACAGCAGCATCCACTCCAAGCTCCTTCTAGATCTAAGATATGTGGGAGGAGAAAGGCTTCATTTACACCTCAAGAACGGAGAACCTTGGGCTGCAACCATTCATAGCCTAAAAAATCAGAGCCCTGCAGTGGCAGATATTCGTAGAGCAGCCAGAGGAAATGAACGTGACCCTCTTACGTGAATTCTATGCTGCCATCGACAGCAGGGAAGCGACAGCAGTTACAGTCCAAAGAAAAGAGGTACCTTTCGAGCCCGAATACATCAACACACTATACAGGTTCTATGTTGCGAGAAAGGAAGATGGCCACCAGAGATTTGTGGAGAGTTTAGAACCTGCCGACTACGATGCTGTGATGGCAGAACTCACATAAGAGGGTACCGAGTGGAATACCGATCCTAAACACCTAAGGACGGTAAAACTAGTTCAACTCACGCTGGAGGCAAAACTTTGGAATGCATTTATCAAAAAACAGATTATGCCCTCCTCGCACAACACAACAGTCGACCAACCAAGGTTAGCCCTCATCCATTTATTTTAAATGAGAGGCCAATTAGCGTTGGCAGATACGTTCGGGAGGGTATATTGAACTGTGCATACCGGCTGTCAAGACCACACTTCTACCCTTACCTCATTACTATCCTCTATCACGACCACAATGTACCGGAAGCTACCGAGGATTTAAGAGTTCGAGGGAAAGGATGGACAGACAGGAACATCCTCAACCTGATGGAACTCAAAGCTGCCACACCCCTGTCGTCTTTTGACCCCACTGCCACGGCAGGTGAGACGACAGAGCCCACCAACACCGAGCCTGCCACCATAGAACCCAGGCAGCCCACCGCAGCAGCTTCTCCAGCAGACACCTCCACACAAATACTCACTGCCATACAAAAAATGGAAGAACAACAGCTAGGCATGATGAGTTTCATCCGAGACTTCACCACCGCCACGGTACATTTCATCCACACCTCTATTAATTTCCCTGATGCACTGTTCCCTGTATTTCCCAACCATTATTTTGCTGCCCCCACCCCTGCACAAACCCCTACACCTGCTGCCACACCAAAAATGCCATCTGTCGCGTCCACTCCGGCCCCTGCCACAACAACTGCAGGAGGCAGCCACACAGCAGAAACTTCTACTAGGAGAGCCAAGAGAAAGGAGCCTATGTCCGACCTCGATAGGTATATTGCTGGTTTCTCCTCCTCTGAAATTTGGGTGGCATCTAATGACGAGCCCTCTGTCAAGAGGAACTTGTCCAAGGAGTTCACCCCGGAGAAACGACAGAAAACAGGCACCGGAGTCGAACCAGCAGATAAAGAAAAATCCTGCAGCAGCAGCAGCAGCTCCGATGAGGTTCAGGTATTGGAGAAACCACCTCATATCTCCCATACCCGCATCCAACCTTCACGGGAAACCAAAACAAAGAACACTTCTGCCTCTCCCATCCGTCTGCCAGAACTAGCAAGGAAAGTCACTGCCCGTCGGCAGATTCACCTAAGCAGCAGCAGTAGCAGCGGCAACGACAACACTTGAAATTTTAAGTTTCTTATCTTATATTGTTGTCTGCCTTTTTGTTATATTTTGTGATGTCATTTTTATTTTTATTTTTCATTTCTGTCATTTGCATTGAGAGCAATGCAACCCTCGAGTTTGGGGGTGACATCCCTCCATTAATGAAGTCTTTTTAAGTTTAATAATTGTGTCTTTTACTTAGTTTATTTTTGCTAAAAAAGATGAAAATAAAAATTTGGCTTAAGTCTTTGAACTGAACTTACCTGCCGTGACAGCCTCTGTCATGGCAGTACCTTTAGGATAGTTTTAGGAGCAGTTTAGAGCCTTACTATAGTTCTAAATCTTAAACACCATTTGTGACTTTTATACTGTCTATAACTCTGCTAGTAAACTAGAATAGAAAGCTTAACACTTGAGTTGCCCCTAGAGGTGCCTAACACTGGCTCTAGGAAAAGAAGTTAAGAAAAATAGACTCAATACACCTAGAGGTGCCCGAAACCGGCTCTAGGAAGTTAGCTAGAGGTGCTCGAAACCGGCTCTAGTCAAACTTAAGCTTGAGAAAATAGAATCGAGTCTACATAAAAACTAAAGGAGCCTAAGAATTGCCTCCAAAAAGATGAAAATTGGCATAAAAATTCAAGTTAGAAGCTTAACTATTCTAGTAAACTAAGGGAGTCTTGGCATATAATTGTTCACAAGCATGCACACACTACACGAGAATTATAGCAAGGTTCCGGATGAATCCTGAATTACCCAACAAGGTGTTGCTCACAATAGGGAATGAATGGTAGGTAAGGAAAAGTTCATTATTTTAAGCCAAACAAAAAAATTTTGTTTTTCTTTTTTAGGTCTGAATTGCTTGAGGGCAAGCAAAAACTTGAGTTTGGGGGTGTGTTGACTGTGTAAAAGTTCTATATTTTACCCCCTATTTAACCCATACTTCTGCTGCATTTAACCATAATTCATTGCATTTAGGTTAGAATTCATTTATACATCACAAATATATCAAATGACACAGTTTCTACTGAAAATGGTTGCTTTTGCAGGTAGCTGCTGTAGCAGATGGAGAGCGGAGAAGAAGTAGACGCTGGGCAGTAAAGAAGCAGAGTTGGAACTGGATGTGAAGATGAGGAGGACGATGCTGCCATGGTCGCTGCCGTGGCAGCCAAGGACGACAACAATGGTGAAGAGAAGAAGTAAAGTGGGACTCGACAGAAAGAGAAAATTAAGTCGGTCTGTCGTGGAACACACTTATATTTTTCCAAGCCCTAGATCAGAATGAAGGCCAAGCCCCAAGTTCAAGGAAGAAACTCCAAGCAAGAAGGAAGGACGAATTAAAGATATATGCTCTGAAGATTTAGCCTTTAATAGAGTTGTACTTTAGTTTAAACTTGTATTCTTGCCATATTAGAAAACTTGAACCCAAGGCCTATATAAAGGCATGTAATTCGACCTAGGGGAGGATATCTTACTCTCTAGCATTCTCTTCTAAACCCTAGTCGTTTTGCCCCTCTCATCATGTTCTAAACTTCTCCTAGGGCTAAGGGTTGATTTTTAAAGTAGTTGCAAGGATTTCATTTGTTTTAGGAATTTTTCTGTTCAATAAAATAGACTTCAAGTTTGCTTATTCTGGTTTTCAACATCTTGCAAGAGCATCGGGAGAGCATTGTGAGATTACATATTTACTTAATATTGGGAGAGTTAAGTATACGAAAGGAATAAGTACGGGTTCTCCAGTTTGTGGTTGAACTATCTCGGACCTAAGGATAGGACAAGGTTAAGCGGCTAAGGAAGAATTCAACAACATCGGTGTCATCATTCGATTCACGTCGGGAGGTATCATCAAAGACGTGTTCATCGACAAACTTGGACCTAGGGATAGGCCAAGGCATTGCAAGGATTCTTGCCAAGCTTGAAGTACATAGTTGCGTGATCGCTGCCGCAACTAACAACAGACCGTTGCCGCGACAGGTGCTGCTGCGACAGGCACAACGACAGAACAGAGATTCATAGACTTTGCAACACCTACACTACTGAGCAATTCAATACCGGCCCATTCTCTCTATCTTGAATTTTTTACTCTTTTATTTTCAATATTCTTTATTATCTCGTGACAACATTTAAACTATTTCTTTTCCCCTTCGTGCAGAAAACTAAGGTTGAAGCTATTAGCCCAGTCCCTGTGGAGACGATATCCGATACTTACGTATCACTTTACTACTTGCGTCGTGTACACTTGCACTACATTGCGATAGACACTTTTACACGCAACATTGTTCAACCACTACTTCGCCCTATCCCTCAATGAATAGGGGAATAACCTCAGCTTTAACACATCTTGGTGGATTCCGTGTATCTTGAATGATCTGTATATGTCTAGGAATCCTATCAAGTGCTGTCAAGCGTCTTCTGTGGCAGTTCCTCCAAATTGCCCCAATGTGTTGACCATGTTGAACATCACATGCTTTAACTCAAAATGGTCTGCCTCGATTTCAGGCTCTGCAACAGTTGGGTCAAATCCCTTGAAGTCATGCTTCAAGTAGTCTATGGTGATTCGTACATACTGTTGCTGCCTGGGCAAAATTGAGGGTTGATGTCTAGGTGGATTTTTCTGCTGCTATCTAGGCGGCAGATCTTGCTGCCCATCCCTGCCGATACATGCATCGTTGGCAGGATTATCGTCTAGGTCGTTAACCATTGTTGCTTTTGCTTTCCCCCTCTTCCTTGGCTTTCCCCAGGGCTTCTCTGACTTCTTTCTTAAGTTATCTTGCTCTTCGTTTGATGTCCTCAAACAAAACGATTTCGCCCTTTAGATTTGCTCTGGTCATGCACTAGCAAAGGAAACTGTATTTTTTTCCGAATATAATAGAAAAATAAAAACTAAAAATTAAATGCAAATTAAAATAAAAGTGCAGAAATATAAAACCAAATTTACTATTGCCAATCCCCGGCAACGGTGCCAAAAACTTGTAGAGCATTTGGGTGTTCTCTAAATATGAGCGTAAGTGCACAGTCTTGTCAAGTTATAGTATAAAAGATATTGTCTCCCACAGGGATTGAACAACTTACTCGAATTGTAATTCCTGCACAAGAAAATTAAATGCACAATTAATTTTAGTTTATGAAAGAATTAAAAGTAAATAAAACATAAGTAATTGAAGAAAAGATCAGAGTGATAGGATGGGTCAGATTATGCTGCTCCCTAGTGTGAAACTGTGTGGAATAGGTTAAGCTGCTTTGCACTACCAAACTTTGCTGCCTCAGTAGAGAATGGAAGATTGACTGCTTTGACGCTTTCGCTACCTCAGTAGTGGAACGAGCAATTGGCTCGGTAGCAAACTCGGCATACCTTAAAGGCTTGGTATAACGCTTCGATATTGATCTCACTTATGTCTAAGTCAGAATGATGTTGTTGCCCACTGCAGATGATACCCGTCATGGCGTGAATCTTGCAAAGACAGCAACCTTGGTTTGTCCTCTTTTAGCCGACTTAAACTCATACCTATGTCTAGGTCGAATTGATCAACACCTGATTAAGATGAGGATCATACTTATCCCTTTCGTGAGTTCGAATCTCTCGATACCGAACAAATAAATAGTTGACAACTAATCTTTCGAACTTAATTGAAAACTATGAAGAGCATGGAATAAGAAAATCTTGAAGTTTTATTGCAAAAACAAACTTAATTCCTAAACAACCATTCTCACACTAGTTTACAACATAACCCAAACCCAAAAAAGAATTTAGAAAATAATGGCGGCAAGAAAACCTAAACTATGCCCAAAGGAAAAACTAAGTTTTCTTCAATTACAAAATATGTCAAGTATACATAGGCATTAGCTAGGTCAAGTCCTCATTGGAGTAGAAGTCCTCAAAGTAGCTTTTGCATTAAATGCAACTTTTAATTCTGACTTCTTTGAGTTGAATGTGGACTTCTTCTCGTTGCCTTGCACCACAAGTTATCTCGATTTCCTCCTTCGGCGGCCCTGTCTGTTGTTCCAGGCGTCAGAAAATTGAGTGGATAGAATCGTTAGAATCAGGATTTTCTACTCTACAGATCACACTCCAATTCTCTAATTCCTTATCTTGATGCCCTAGAAGGCAGGTACGACAGCGGCAGGTACTCGACAATGGCTTTCTCTGCTTGGAACTACATTAGTACAGCTCCCTGGTCTGTTGCCTCTGCATTCTCTTCTCTGATCTGTCCTCCTCCTAACAACTCCTAGCCCTAAAATGCAAACTAAACTAAAACAGTATCTTTTTCGTACCAAATAGAAGATAATCAATAAAATCATGGTAAAGTAAAGAATATTGTAAATATGTAATGCATGAACCTAAATATGCCTAAAATGTACTTAAGAACAACAATAATATGAGCCGAAATGCATATAAAATATAGGACTAATGAGCCCTTTACACATGTTATCATGATTTCAAGCCTTTTCAAATGGATGTGAAAAGTGCTTTTCTAAATGGTTTTATAAATGAAGAAGTGTATGTTGAACAACCACCGAGTTTTGATGATCCACAATTTTCGAATCATGTTTTCAAACTAACTAAAGCTCTTTATGGTTTTAAACAAGCTCCTAAAGCTTGGTATTAAAGGCTTTCAAACTTTTTGAGTTGAAAAGGTTTTGAAAAAAGCAAGGTGGGCACTACACTTTTCATTAAAAGATATCGAAATGACATCTTAGTAGTTCAAATATATGTTGATGATATTATTTTTGGTTCTACTAATGAATTTTATTGCCAAGAATTTTCATGTTAATGCAAGGTGAATTTGAGATGAGCGTGATAAGAGAGCTCTCATTTTTCTTGGGACTTCAAATCAAGCAAAGGAAAGATGACACCTTCATCAATCAAGAAAAATACATAAAAGACATGCACAAGAAGTTTGGCTTGGAGAACGTAAAGCCTCAAGCCACTCCAACGAGCTCATCAATAAAGCTTGACAAAGATGAGAGAGGTAAGTGTGTCGATTCTAATCTTTATAGATCTATGATTGGCTCTTTACTTTACCTTATCGCAAGTAGACCGGATATTATGTTTAGTGTTTTCTTGTGTGCTAGGTTTCAAGCTGGCCTAGAGAATCACATCTAGTTGTCATTAAGAGAATTTTTAGATACCTTAGAGATACACCTTATTTTGGTCTTTGGTATCCCAGGGATTCCTTCTTTGACCTTCATGCTTTCTCCGATGCGGATTATGGGGATGTAAGATAGATAGGAAAAGTACCTCCGGAATATGTCAATTTGTAGGTAGTATGCTCGTATCTTGGTTCTCTAAGAATCAAAATAGCGTAGCCTTATCTACCACTGAAGCGGAGTACATATCCTTAGGGAGTTGTTATGCTCAATTTCTTTGGATGAAGTAACAACTCTTAGACTATGATGTTCAAGTAGATACCATACCCCTTAAGTGTGACAACACTAGTGCCATTTGTCTCACTAAGAATCCCATCCAACACTCTAGAACAAAACATATAGAAAGTATACATCATTTCATTAGAGATCATGTCTTGAAAAATGATGTAGTTCTAGAATATGTTGAAGCCTTGAACCAATTAGCGGACATATTTACCAAACCTTTAGATAAAGAACATTTTTGGACCCTTAGGAGAGAGTTAGGTTTAACCAGCCTTCCTTGACCCTTTTAGGTCCCAAATGACAAAAAATGTGCTTTAAATTATTTGATGCTTATGCTTGTGTTGATTTGCCTCCTTTTGCATCTATGCTTGTTGTTAGGGAGAGTTTGCAACTGTTTTAGTTCATATAACATGCTCATATATCATTTACATGCATTTAGGCTCGATCTAAGTTGGCCTTCTGGACTTAAAACTGCCCAAAATGCATTTTCTGGCAAAGGTGTATCGATACAGGTGCATCTATTTCGATACGGGCTCTTACTACTCAAAATAAGTTGGTTACTATAATTTGTCGTATTGAAACATGGTCTACGTGTTTCGATACGGGTTCGTGGTGATGTTCCGAAATAGGGTCTACCTATATCGAAACATGTCTCGTACCAAAACGGCTCAAAAGCGTTTCGTCCCCCCATTCCGATACGCCAAGTGGCGTATCATACGCGTTTGCGCAGATTGTTTAAATAACCTTAAATGAGTATCCAATTTTAATTAAAAGTCAAAACTCTATTTTTTTCAAACCCTAGCCGAAAACCCCTATATAAACTCTTCAAATCTCTTGATTTTTCACACCAAAACCTGAAATCTTTTGAGGGTTTTCAATCTACACATCAAAGATAAGGCTTTGCAAGCAACTTGGTGCATTAATCATCCTTCATTCATCCAATTTCCTATATCAAGGTATAAACCCATTTCTTTTCTTTTTAAATTTTCGTTTGTTTTTCTTCAATGTTTTTACTCAATTTTTGTATAGAATAAATACTTATAGTATTGGTTTTGAATTTTTTGCAAAAATTCTTTAAAACTCGAAATTTTTTGGTTCGAATATAAAATTTATATCGTAAATTTTTATTTACTGTTTTTTAAAACTCTTTTTTATCAAAAATTTGTTTTATATTTATATATGTTTTTAAACTATATTGTATAGATTTTTATCAACACCTTGACTACTCGATTGAATTTGGTTGATTTACGCATACATGTGTTTTGTATCTTAATTTGTTTTCATATTTCGAATATGGGTTCTAGAAAGATAATAAGAACTCATGGGGTTGGGGGAGTTCACAAAATGATGATGAATCCTCTCGTCCCAACCTCAGTATACTCTATCAAAAGAGTCTTCGAAACAATGACGCCCATACCAACTTCAAACTCTTTCAAGATCATGCAATCCGACGTGAGCGTGTTATTTCTATACCCTTTTTGGATTCTGAACGTTTTCAATTACGTTATCTCCATTTATTGAGGCGTTGGTCTTTCTTACCCTTTTTAAGCTTACTCGATACTTTGTACCGTAACATGGTTCTTCATTTTTATGCCAATGGTCGATCGTTCTCAAGTGATTGTTATTGAATCCTATCTCATGGGGAAGAAATTTCGGATTGATCCTCAAACTTTGGTCAATGTTTTTGGGTTTGAAGATGAGGGTATTTCGGATGAAAACTCTTTGGGACATACTCTTGGTGGTTCCGTTACGGTCTTTGACGCTCATGATTGCATCCTTCATCTCATGGTCTTTTGGTGGTTTCGTTCATCCAGAGGAAAGTTCTCCCACATTCTCCAAGTTGATGGTTTTTAGATTCGTTACTTTTGTGAGGAACGTTGACCAAATATTTGCTGAATCATGCTCGCCAAGATGGTGCATCTTGTTCAAAATCGTAACCCTGATCTTGCTACTTCCTTCACCTATGGAACCGCCTCGAGTTATTTTTTTCTTAAAATTGGGGATCGATTGCTCTCTTAATTTTCCGGAATCTCTCAAGGATCCCATCGATGAACGCACTCTTCTCCATTGCAAGTTTCACTTCATTGATGGAGATTGGTTCGTGTTGAGAATCCTCCTCAAGTTGCGGACCAATATGAACTCCGGTTTTGCCGCTATTGACACTCGTTTCACATCTTTGGAGGAACGTGTCCAAAATGTTGAGAATCGACTTACTTCGGTTGAAACTCAACAAGCATCTATGGACATGTCTTTTACCGACTTTTATGGCGAGTGGAGGCAATTTAGAAGGAGCACCGCCAGTGATGAAGATGAATATGACAATGAGCCTTAGTTCTTTGCATCCCATTGCATATCATCTAGTTTAGGATTTCCCTTTTTATGCACCTATTTATATTTTATTTTAGGACCTATGCTTTGATCTCTTATTTTTAGGTATTAAGTTTGGATATTTTGGAACTTTTGCTTTGGTTTATTATGCCTAATCATATTATGTTGCTTTAATTATGCTTTGTCTTATGCTATATTGCTTTATATCTTGGTTATATTCTTTATTCCTTCATTGATTTTGATCTAACAAAAAGGGGGAGAAGTGGGTTAAGCTAATTTTTTTAAAAATCTTTTTCGAAACCTAGCTTCAATTTAGGGGGAGTTTACTTAAAAATTTACTTTGGTTTTGTTATATCAAAAAGGGGAGATTGTAAAACCAATGTTTGATTTTGATATAACTCATAATCTAAGGACCAAATTGCAAAGCAAATAAATTTTTAAGTACTTAAAAGACTCGCATTTGACAAGTAAATTTTAGATTTAAAATGTTTTGAAGTCAAAACTTAAACCCCATAAAATTTTCTAAGTGTTTCAAAGCCAAAATACTCAAAATCGCCCAGGCATTTCGAAACACCCCAAGGTGTTTCGATACGGTTCGACACTGGAAACGTCTGTTTCGATACGGAATCACTTGTTTTGAGACTAGAGTTTCGAAACGGGCTTGCCCGTTTCAATACAACCTTCATCTGGGCTTTTATTTTTAAGTGTCATTTCGAAACGGCTTATACCCGTTTCGATACATGGGTTAAGTATTTTCAAAATCGGGCATTAAATAAACTAGTCGTTACTTGTTAGAATGGAATTTTTGAAAATTGGTTAACTGTTTTGATACACCCCTTCGGTATTTCGAAATGCCATTTTACAGTTTCAAAATGTTTCGATAAGGCCTATAGCCATTTTGATACGGTCCCCTTTTTACACATAACAACTCTTTCTTTCTTAGAGGCTGTTTCGATACAAGGCCACGTGTTCCGATATGGGTAGTTGCAGAAATGCATTTATGGAGGGAAGAGAGAGCCCCAACGGCTCTATTGATAATCTCAACCACCCAGACAACTAGAAATTAATGAGAAGGTATAAAAGTAATCCTCGAAAGCACCAACAATAATTATTGAACCTCAAAGCAACATCCAAGTAATCATATCCAAATCCTAGCACTTATAGTCAAATTCTTGTACCCAACTCTTAAAGTTCGTAGTGTAAATCAAATTTGAGAGTTTGAGGAGCGTTTGTAAGCTATTTGAGCTATATTTATCTTGTGAGAGATCAATTGTAATAACCAACATTTTCTTTATAAAGTGAGAGTCTTGTGGTTCAATCTTTGGGTAGAAAGATTAGACATTTGTAAAGGTTGTCTCCTTAGCCTAAAAAAGGGGAAGAACAAATTAGTGGAGAGTTTGTTGAAAATCTTTAGTGGGAGCTAAGGTAGTGGATGTAGAGCTTGTTTAGAAGCTTAAACCACTATAATTGCATTGTCTATCTTTTTAATTGTTTCTTTTGCTCCCTTCGATTTTTAAAGTGCCAATTCACCCTCTTTTGACTATATCGGTTAATTTGATCCACTCAACACATTGTTACTTATTTGTTTCTCATTTGAAGCTCTTATGATTAGGTCCTTATGGTTCGCCAATAGGGAGGCCTTTCTCCAACCTTGGAGCTCTCTAAGCTGCCTTTGAATGATTCAAAAAAGTTTTGAGCCCCCAATGGAAGCTGAATTTATTTACTTTTTTTTTCTTCTTTTATGCCGGTTGGCCACGATTTTTTTTGGATCCCTTAAGTGTTTCCTTTATGTTTCGTTGCTTCTTGTTTTATTTGGTCAGTGTTGACCCAATTCTCAGGTCTTTTGGTTCTATCATGTTTATGTTGCGGTGAACCCTCGTTTAGGATGACTCTCTATGTTGTTATCCTCTTTTGGGTTTTTATGCTTTTGTACTTTTCTTTGTTTTATGAAATTGTTATATAATAATAATAATAATAATAATAATAATAATAATAATAATAATAATAATAACTCGATCTTAAACCTTCTCATTTTGCTTTGAGGTTCCACTTGGACCTTACCTTTAAAAGTTTGAATGTACAACATTAAAGTACAAATTACTATATTGACAACTCAAAAAATCATCAAATCTAAACCTAAAATATGAAAATATGGATGAATTATCACCATTCTTAATGTAAAATATTTAACTCTGTGCCTTAAATTCCTTGATCCTTTAATTTTTTTAAAGCTTCCGAACATTCATTGAAAATGCAGTTGCTCTAACAATGGCTAATATTAGTGGTGTTTATTGTTAGATATCAAATCAGATCGGATCCGATTTTTTCGAATATCCGATTTTTTGGATCGACGATATAGTGATTTAGAAAAAAATTAGATATTCGGATATCAAATATTCGGTGATCCGATTATCTGAAAATATAATTTGATTTATTTTTTTCGAATTTGAAGGTCGTATTTATGAAAAATTCAGAATTTCGAATATAAAATACTCCAAATTGTTAAATATAACAAGATTCACATCTATAAAAATTTCGATTTTTTAATTTTCGGATATAACAAGTATCAAATTGTTAAATATAACAAGATTAATATTCATGAAATTTTGATTTTTTGAATTTTTGGATAATCTAAAACTTGAAATATTGCGTACGAATCTATTCGAAAAATTTAAAACCAGATCGGATATCCAATCCAAAAATAAAAATAAGATAAGATATCCAAATTTTCAAATCGAAACAATAGATAATCGAATCAAATCAGTCGGATCATATATTTTTAAACACCTCTAGCTAATATTACTTGTTTTATAGCCCTCCCAAATTCTATATAGACAATGAATTAACCGTTAAAAAATTGCAAGGAAACCTCATAGAACAGGCCTGAAAATCATTGTAAAAAATGAGGAGGCCGTTCACATACCTCAGTTTATCATTTTTTGAACATAATGAAAATAAACTAAAAGCATTATCAAACTCAAATATATTCGCTCCTGTTGGACACTGCTTGTAATTTTATGCCTCAGTCACGTGCCCTATTCTCCTTACCGACGGTATTTTGTAATGGTTTATAATTATAAATATGTACATAAAATATAGTATTATTATTTTTTATTTAGGTACTTAAATTTTTTTTAATTAAAATATATCTTAAAAGTATTTTTTTTATCAAAATAGATATTTAAAATATTTTTTAGTCAAATTAAGTACCTAAATTACTTTTTGGTTAAAATATATATATATATATATATATATTCTTTTATGTTTTTAAAAATTGCGACATTTATTAAAAAAATATATTATGTGTCTACTTTGAAAAAAAATATTTTAGGTACAGACAAAAATATATACTTTATATACCTATGACAAAAAATACTTTAGCTGTTTATTATGAGAAAAAATATACTTTAAGTATTTAATTTGACAAAAAGTATATTTTATGTATTTATTTTTTTTAAAAATATTTTAAATATTTACTGAAAAAGTTAATATACTCTAGGCAGGAGAATATGCTTTAAGGGACCGGTGGGGCCACGACCCCTGAATTTTGCCTCTAAAATTTTTAAAAATTTCAGTTTCCCCTCAAAATTTTTAAAAATTCATATTAAATTTTAAAATTTTAAATATTTTTAATCAAATTTCCTCTAACATTTTTTGTTAAATCACTCAAAATTATTAAAAATTTTAGTTAAATCTTTAATTTTTTTAATTTTTTATTTAATCCTTCATTTTTTTTAATTTAAGTTCACATTCTTAAACTTTTAACTCTAAATTTGACCACGTATTTTAGACACTTACTTGCGATATAAGCCTTTTGTAATTTGCAAAGCTTGTGGGTGCCATAAGTAATGTCTTGTTGCTCTATGCTTTTCTGTCAAAGATTTGATTTGTAATTAATACTGGAAAAATCTTGAAAATGGCATCTTCTCTGATCCGTCTCCATTGAGCTTTGTCTGGTTTCCCAAACATTTTCCCGCTTGAAAGGGTCAATTCTAGCCTCACTCATGTTAAAAAGGAGCCCAAGTTAGGTTAGAAACAAAATTAACAACAGGCTACCAACCAAACCCATTTAGTATATATATATAATGGGTTAGGATTAACTTAAATTGTGTAAAACTTAAGGGTAAACTATCTGTTTGACCACCAATCTATTGGAAAAGTTTTAAAATGACCACCATAGAAAAAAAAACGCGTCATTTGACTACCCAAACTATTAAAATGGGATCAATTTGGCCACCGGCCGTTAAGAGGCTAACGGAAGGTGACGTGGCAGTTAAAAAATTAAAGGTATAATCACACATTTGGTCCTTATTATTTACACATTTTTTCAATTTAGTCCTAATTTATATTAATAAAATAAATAAATTAAATAATTAAATAGTGACACGTGTCAACACCTTATTGGAGGACTTTAATTATTTATATTTGATTTAATTAATTTATTTCCCTCCTCCAATCAGGTGGTGACACGTGTCACCACCTGTTTAAAGAAGAAAATATGACTTCATGAAAATACCTAACATGGGAATCAAACCCAGGCACTCATGTTTGAGTGGTAGCAGTATAACCACTGCACCAAACTCAATCTTATGCTCAAATCTACTCAATTAGATATATATGTCTTTTGCTCAAACCTTGTAACGAAATCCCATCAAACACCAAAGCCAGACATTTTAACAAACACCATACAATCATCCCCCAAAACTCCACCCATAATATTTTCTCAGCAACCAAACAGATAAAACAACTCACATTGAAACCCAGAGCCCCTTTTTCTCCATCCGCAACAAGCCACAAATCCATTTCTGCCCGTCCACGGAAATTTCGAAAACTACCGGAGCTCAACACCACAAAAGTTGGCCTTTATATCAATCCTCAAATCCTAAACGTCAAAGCAACAATTTCCATGAAGCTCAACACAATAACTAGAGCCCAAAACATCGAAACCCTCTTGAGTTACAAATCTAACACCCGAATCAACCGAAACACTTTCTCCTTTGTCTCCCTGAACCTAAGTTGTCATAAAACACAAAGCAATGTGCAAAGCTAAGATGAAAATCCCTACAACTTTCAAATAAACAATTCCATAAATTTAACAAAGCAAATTGATACCAAATCAGCCAAATAGAAAACTGAAACTACAAGCAAATATCAGCCTTTTCAATCTATAATTTTCAGGCAATCAAACACTACATCATAAACAAGGGCAGCCTAAATAACTTCAAAAAAAAAACAAGATTTACCCATATGAAAACAATCTAAGAACTGCAAGAAAAAAAATCAACAACGAACCCATTTGCCCCCAAAGTGAAGATGAAAAAATGGTCAAAAAAGAAAGGGCATTTACCTCTTTTTTTCGTGTTTTATGAGAATCAGATTGAGTATTAAAGCAAAATTCAGCAGACCCAAGTTAAGCTACATTCACCTGCATCCCTTGATGTATCAGTTCTAGTTTTTCAATAAATAAAAATCAGAATTTTTATAAAAATTTCTCCTTTTCAAAAGATTAAATAAAATTTCGACTTCAAATTTAATTTTTGTCGGTAACAAAATTAATGCTGGGATTTACTTGTTGAACCCATCTGTTCTTGACCGAATTGAACTGAGACCCACCTCGATCGAGAAAGAAGTCTTCCCGAATATTGTTGCAGCCAATAAGCTTTATGCAATGGTGCTACCTGGGTTCTGGATGGACTTTGGGTGTTGTGGGGAAGAAGATGAATGAGAGAGTCTTTTTATGTAGGATTTGGGTGATTTTTCTTCAGAGGGACTAAATTGAAAGAATGTGTAAATAATAAGGACCAAATGTGTGATTATACCTTTAATTTTTTAACTGCCACGTCACCTTCTGTTAGCCCATTAACGGCTGGTGGTCAAAATGATCCCATTTTAATAGTTTGGGTAGTCAAATGGCGCGTTTTTTTTCTATGGTGGTCATTTTAAAACTTTCACAATAGTTTGGTGGTCAAACAGATAGTTTACCCAAAGCTTAATTATTTTTATATTTTCTTTGGGCCATTGGATGATAACAATTAATAGCTAGATTATTTCAAGAGATAATTTTCACATTTTCTAATGTTAATCAGACCCAAATTTCTTTGTTTTCTTCCATTGCTTGCATATGACTGTGATTCCATTCAAAGATATTATCCATTAAAATAGTCCTACTTTTCTGGGGTTGACCCTTTTCTTTCATTTTTATCATCAGTCTGAAAATCCCCACAAATTCTCCTCTTTACTTGCCTTTTGAAGATCCGTCTCTTATTCCATTATTCCTTGAATCAGTCAGGTAAGTTGCTCAATTTCAACATAAATACGACTTACTTTTGCCCTTTGGATCTTCATATATATATATATATATATATATATTTCATTTATATTTTTGGCTGTTCTTTATCTAAAAGAAATGTGATATAGGGGTTTAAATTTGTAGTCAAGTGAACTTAATGGGATTTGGATCGTTTTCTTATTTGATTCGATTATTGTTTGACCACCAAGAGAAAAGGGATTTGGGTGTAAATAAGGGAAGCTTATGTTATTTGTGGATCCAATTCTAGACTGATATCTAGGTGCTTATGTCTTAAATGTTTTAGTCTTCAACCTGGTTTTACATAGTTGCAGTCCAATTTGAAGTCAAGTGTCACTCGGTTGATCAAACAGATCATTGACTAATTTCAATAATCTTGTTTCCTATGATGGATGATCAGTACAAATTACTATGATCCATGAAGGGAATCTGCAGAAGAATTCCTGGTTACTATTGGATGCCAAAGAAAGGAAGCAAATGAACAAAAAAATGTTCCTTTCATCCGTCTCGGGCAACATAATTGTAACCTGGGATGCTATTTTGTACTCGGACAAAGATTGTTTTCTTTAAAGGTTGTAAAAGAGAAAATAAAGAAAACGAAACTCACAAAGAAGTTGTATTACGGAGCAATCTGCTGCTGACTGTTGTTATGAATAGTTAAGGCAGAGCATTCATACAAAAAAAGTGGATAAGTTGTAATAAAGAAGTGATTTTGAATTTTCTTGTCATTCATACAAAAAAGTTACATAAGTTTTATTCTGCTTCAGCAGAAGAAGGAAGTCACTTCACACATCTATATCCCTCATGATCTTATGCAATTTATTTTCATGAAAATAAGATATTGTTTTTTTCTTAAACAAGCTTGCACTTGGAACACAAAGTGCAGATGTAGTGTCACTGAGATTAATGATACTATTGTGAAGGATTTAACTGTTAACATACAGGGAGACATTGTTAAACTATGAGTGCGGATTTAAAGAAATCCTCTTCAAATAACTCCGAGAAGTCTTTAAGAGATGAAGAGCAGCAGGCAAAGGTATATTTTGTTTATACTTTCCAGTATTCCTATTTCCTTGTTTCTCATATCTTACCATTTTATCATGTCATAGATTTTGATAGTTGAAGCAAGCAAAAGCTACTTTGACGTTCTGGAGTAAAGCTTTCAAACCTTTCGATATTTGCAGATTACTGAAATAAGAAAGTTGATAGGACCCTTGCCTGAGAAGTTAGCCATTTATTGTTCTGATGCAGCCATCGCTAGATATTTAAGGGCACGAAACTGGAATGTCAAGAAGGCAGCTAAAATGCTGAAAGAAACCTTGAAATGGAGAGCGGAATACAAACCCGAAGAGATTCGCTGGGTATGCTACAATTCGTCCTCCCATGATTTATCTGTAGTTTCTTAAAGAAAGCATGAAATGCATGCAGGAATTGACCATTGAGGATACTATGAATTGACAATCCTAGGCCTTACTATCTTTCTTAATCATAGCATTCTTTTGCATTTTTTTTCATGCACTCAGCATGGTTCATTGAATTAGGAACTTTCCTTTGGATTTTAACCCTTAGAGATAAACTCATGTCCAATGTACTTATCAGGATTGAATTCTGGTGACTTGGCAGCTGGGGGCTTTGTCCTTTTTTGTGTGAACAAATAGCTGGTTGAGGCCAAACTTTTTTTTTCTTTTGCCAATAGGTGCTTTAATTCCGTTTTGTTTTTCTATGTAGGAAGAGATTGCTCATGAAGCTGAGACAGGAAAGATCTACAGATCAAATTATATAGATAAGCTGGGAAGAACGGTTCTTGTGATGAGACCTAGTTGCCAGGTTTCATCTGACTTCCTTCGATTTCTGTGCAATTTACAAATCTGGTACTACATAAAAGTTGAAACAATTTTGAGTTAATGGTATCAGAGTTCATGTGTGAAAATTATCCTACACCAGAGAAACTGAAGAAACATATAACATATCAGATCTCAATCAAATGGTTTAAGATTTTTAGTCATGGAGGTGTCGATCTTTGTCCCAACAATAGGATTATCCTCTATATCTTACACCTTTATTTAGTCCAAAAACAGCTCACCGCACCAATATCCTTTGCCTACTTTAGGCTAATGACATGTTTGATTGTCTTAATGTCTTTTGGATTAGTAAGCATGTATTATTGTGCAAGTAGACCATGAAGCAACTATGAGCGGAAAGAAAAAGGAGCCTTCTCTTTTCCCATATTTTTGAGACCATCTCTCTCTCAGCCATGAGGATGCAAGTTTCAAAGCACACTACTTAACTGTGCATTAGTTGGCCTTGACATCTTAGTTAAGTTTGTTTTGATTGCAGAACTCAAAATCAACAAAAGGGCAGATTAGGTATTTGGTTTATTGCATGGAGAATGCAATTTTAAATCTTCCAGCAGACCAGGAACAGATGGTCTGGTTGATCGACTTCAATGGCTTTAACTTGTCACATATATCAGTGAAGGTGACACGGGAAACAGCACATGTTTTACAAGAACATTATCCAGAGCGTCTAGGTGTGGCGATACTATACAACCCGCCCAAGTTCTTCGAACCTTTCTGGATGGTAACCCATTTTAATATTTTTCTCCTTTCCTTCATTCAGAAAGTAAAATTATCCACGAGGTTATTAGTATGTCTCAGAAGTATTCACAAAAGATTATGTATTCACAGTGCACAGAGAACTATTTAAGCATATACAATGGCTATTATCTTAATATGGAATTTGGATAAATAGTTCTGTCAGAGATTTTGCAGATTTGAAGAGTTCCAGATTAAAGTAGCTTTCAACTTCCATGATTCTTTAAACTACATGTACCCTATTGGTTTTCAGCGATTGCTACTTTGAAACATTTCGGCACTATGGTTGTTTTACTATATCAGCGGTTTTCATGTCGATTTGAATCCATTCCAACGTTCCAATCCAGCTCTATGCAAGCTTTTTATTGAAGCTCAAGAAAAACCCTTTTTTGGTCTTTCACTCTTTTGTCAAGCAATGCCCTTCCCCTTCACTTTATAAGATTCTGTGTAGCGTCAATACATCTCTGAATGGTGTCAATGCCATTTTTTTCATTTTGTTTTGTTGTTTTCTTATTGTTCTGCATATGCTGTTATCATATTGATCTATGCTTCATGTGTGATTGATTTAATATTGGTCGTATGTTCCTTGGCAGGTTGTCAAACCCTTTCTAGAGTCCAAGACTCAAAACAAAGTAAAATTTGTTTACTCTGATGATCTCAATACCAAGAAAATAATGGAGGATCTTTTCGATATGGAGAAACTGGAGTCTGCATTTGGCGGAAACGACGACTCAGGTTTCAACATCAATAAGTATGCCGAGAGGATGAGGGAAGATGACAAGAGGATACCCGCCTTTTGGGCTATGGGAAATACTCAATCCTCAGCTCCACCAGATCCCATGCCAGCATCTACTGTTGATTTGAATTCTATCGAGCAAAACCCAGATTCTAATGCCTCTGACAATGGCAAGGTAGATGGTTCCTCCAATCATGTTTAAGATTTAGAAGGCCTCATTTCCAATAAAAGTGTCCTGGTTACATTGAGGGCACTGATAATGGCTCCAGGGACTTCCATTAGAGATGAGCCATGTCTTGGCTGAGGTAATAATGTACGGTGATCTGACTGTAAGCGGCCTCCCTGACTGTTTTAGTTAGTAATATGAAGCCGAGTAGAGCTCCCCCTCAATTGTATCATTGGCCTTTTCAAACCTCTGTTGAAAGGATTTTGTCTTTCATCTAATTTAATGTAGCCTTCTGATAAGAACTTTTCTTGTTTAATCCTTTGCAAGTTTGCTCTTTGATCTTCAATGACCATTAAATCTTAAGCTGGAAAGTGTTTGCAGCACAGGTTAAGCATCCAATTGTCTTCTTGTTAAGGTTTCGTTGGCATTGATGTTATGCTATTTTAGTATGCATTCCATACAGACGAGATAAAGTAACTGATAAACTTGTTCTAATTGCAGTCAAAATAAAACATTCAGATTCGATAAAAAGAAAAAGAAAAAGAGAGAGCCCCGGAAATAAATGGAAGCCCAAGTAAAAACTGGAAATAAATATTCTTTATTTTTGTATATCTGTTACGGGGTTTGAATGAATGTTCACCATCTATAGCTCCTAGCCTAACCAGCAGGGACCTGCAACTGGAGCGAATGGTCCGACACTATAAGAGTCTATAACCATTGTAGATGCAGAGGGCGATGTGAAGAGAGCCCCGGAAAACATACAGAAAAAAATAGCTTTAAACGAGTCAGAAGGGGGCTAGTATGCAGAAAGCTATAATAAGGGCCATAATGTTTGAGTGTAATTCATGATATCTGCGTACCATGTCAATGATGTGGCAATCAGCAATTGCTCATCATGGAAATTTTCTTTAATCACTTCATTTGCTCCATCTTCACTTCCCTCTTCAAGCCTTGATAAGTGGTTTGCTTACTTGATTACAGTCCCTTTCCAATCTCTAATTTTCAAATCAAATTCTAATAATATAACATCCAACGAATCAATCGTGGCTTGGCATTCTTCTTTGAAGTAAGGTATTTGATTGTCGAATAATTCGTGTATACTGACCTTTCCTACCAAGTATGACCTGAATTTGTCAGGCATATACTACTGTAAGAAGTTCTTTCTCAAATCTCAATCGTGGTGTAATTCAAATAAGCCTCGTTCAATGTTGGGGTTACATAATATATAGTGTAAAAAAGTATGCTCCTTTCTCTATCCAAACACTCCCTCAACAGGTGTGAAAATAGGTGCAACAATCAATTGTTTCTTAATACTCTCAAAGGCAGAAAGGCAACCATCATCAAAGTTGAAGGGTCTGTTTTGCTCTACCAATGAACAAAGGGGTTTGCTATCTCTGAGAAGTTCTTAATAAATCTTTCATAGAATCTGGCATGCCTAGGAAACTTTGTTTTCCCTTCACACTTGAGGGAGGAGACAATTTCTCAATTACTTCTGTTTTTGCTCTATCTACCTTAATGCCTTTTTTTGGTATTCTGTGGCCCAAGATTAATTCCTTTGATTGATTAATTAAAGAGGTATTACATTCTCATATCAGGATAAGATCCATACAAGATAGAATAATATGAGATCTTTGACCATTAGGCCAATTTAAAATCAAATTGGGTTTCTCACAATGTTGCAACACCTTGGTTAAATTGCTGAGGAAAACATCAAAACTGTCTCCAAAAGCTGAAAATTATTCATAAATACTTAGTGGAATTTTTCTACCATGTCGAAAATAATAGCCATCATGCAGTGTTGACATGTTGGAGCAATGCAAAATCAAATGGCATGCATCGAAAAGCAAAAGTGCTATAAGGACAAGTAAATGTTTTTTTTCTTTTGATCCTATGGTGCTATGGAAATTTGATTATATCTTGATTATCTATCCACGAAGCAATAATAAGACTTTCTAACTAATCTATCAAGTATTTGATCAATGAAAGATAAGAAAAATAATTTTTTTAGTGGTCTTGTTCAACTTACGATGATTCATACACACACGTCAACCAATGACAATGCGTGTAGAAATTGATTCATTCTTATTGTTGCTGACCAGTGACCACAATTATCTTTTTTTTTTTTGACATACATTGAATTAGGTTCACCCAATAACTATTAGATACGAGGTAGATGATTCCAGCATAAAGCCACTTTATAATTTCTTTCTTAACCATATCCTTCATGATGTGATTAAGTCTTATTTGTTGTTCTACTAAATTATTGTGGCAATCATCCAATAGAATCTTATGCATACAAAATGCAGGACTAATTCTCTTTATATCGACTAAGGTCCACCAAATTGCCTTCATGTGTTTCCTCAACACATTTAGCAAACTTTCCTCTTATATAGGTACTAGGTAGTAGCTTGGCAGAATAACTACCTGTAAAGTGTTATCATCTCCAAAAATAAGCATATTTAATTGATGTGGCAAAGTCTTGGTTTCTAAAGATGGAGGTTCCTCAATGAATTTTTCTACCATGCGGCAGCCTAATATGCGGTTAATATACGGCGTTACCGGAAACATCATTAAAAAATACCGGAAACATGGATTGATATACCGGAAACATGATAAGATATATCGGAAACATGGATTTCGAAAGTATCGATACTTTTGGATATGTTGATTTCGAAAGTATCCATACTTTCGAAAGTATCCATACTTTTGGATATGTTGATTTCGAAAGTATCCATACTTTTGAAATCCATGTTTCCGGTATATCTTATCATGTTTCCGTATATCAATCCATGTTTCCGGTATTTCTTAATGATGTTTCCGGTAACGCCGTATATTAGCCGCATATTAGGTTGCCGTACCGCAGAACTACCCTTCCTCAATAGACGGTTTAAAAACACTTACCGTTCGAGTTGAAATATCCAGAGTCTCGAACCTCTTATATAGTCTCTTTTCTAATTGTTTACGCTCCAATAGCTGTGTTACTGTTATCCTCAGAATGCATCCACATTAATAAGTGTCATGGCAGCGGACTCAACTTCCTCATTGTTGTGGCAATTTTCAATATATTTTGTTTCTACAATTTCGTCCATCATATCAACTGAATGACATTCAAATTCCCCATCGTCCTATATTTTCTCAAAGACATTAAATGTGATTCGCTCATCATCCAAAAGCATGGTTAATTATCATTTGTGCACATCAATAAGAGTTCTTCCCGTAGCAAGGAATGGTTGTCTCAAGTTGATCAAAACTTCTTCCTCAGCTTCACATTCAAGTACAATGAAATCTGTATTGAAGATAAATTTATTCATACGAACCATGTAACACCCCGATCCCGGTTCGGATCTGAAGTACTACATTCAGGTCGCCCAAAAATTCGACCCAAAAAGTTTCATCTAAAAACTATAGATTTGGCCTTTATTTAAAACATTATATCATCAAATACTTCATATAATTAAATGAATAACATAAATTAATTTACAAAATAGGAGTTCCAAGTTTATACGTTGTATATCAAAATAATAATTTAAAATAAAGTTACAGACTCGACAACGTAAGGTCCTATGAATATTCAGCCCAGTAAATACAAGTATCGTACTATGACAATCACCGCTTGCTAGAATCCCAAACATATAATACTCTTCGAGCTCCGGCCAATCTACCAACCTAAGCACGGAAACAACGATTCTGAGCGCTGAGCTTTGTAAGCTCAATGGTAAATATCTACTCTGCTATACTTCATGCTAATTATAAACATAAGCATGCAAGCTATTACGAGCAATACGGAGAAATAAATAAACACGTGACGCTACCACTAGTCGCCTAAACACATGCTCTCATTATGCAAGTTGACACGCGTCGTAACGTGTCAAGAATAATTTCCTTCTTCCAAATAAATAAATAAACAAAGAAATTAAATTTAATATAGACGGGGAAGTAGGAGTCGAACCCACAAGGACTTGGACTTTTCTTGTTGCGCCTTTGACGTTTCTGAACCAAGAGATGATGGAATTCAATTTGTGTGATTTGGGGGGAAATTGCAATGAAATAATTTAAGAGAGCAAGAAGATTGGTTTAAAGATTTAAAACTAACAATAGAGATATTCAACCTTGGCTAAGCTTTGACTTGTTCTACTCGGTTCATTGGTAGAGATTTTAATTTCGAAAAACTTGTTGGCGAAATTACTTCAAGGTCAATCCTTGAATTTTCTTTGTAAACTGAATTTCCAAAACCTACGTTTAGCTTTAGTTTTGATAATTTGTTTAAATCAACTCAATGTTTGAGAAATTCTTTAAACTCGTAACCAACTCGAAAAGTTATTTCAATAAAATGATTTGATCTCAATTTCCCTTAGTAATCTATTTACTAAGTGTGTTCTCTGGAAGTCGGATTTGTTTCAATAACCGATCATCCCTCCCACTTGATAGATCAAAACAATTATTTTCTCCAAAGTCAATCTTCGGGTTTAAAAATCATTTTGATTTTGAAGATAAAGTGCGAAGAAATCGAGAAAAGTTTTCGAAATGTTTGAAGCTTAATTTCGAACCTCGCCTTGAGAACACATCATTGCATAAGCCTTTGGCTTAGAAAGATCTAGCCGAGCATGGTTATTAAATTAATCATGCTCGACATTTTAGAAATAATCTCAAGAAAAATAAGAAAAGAACTTAAGGAAAAAACTAAGAAGAGTAAAAATTCCAAGAGAAAGATGAAATGCTATTCAAATTTATGATGAAGTCTTACCCCAAAAGAGGTATTTATAGTACTTCAAATAACCTAGGTAAACCTAAAATAATAATTAAAAATTAAACAAAATAATTATCAAAAGTTTAAAATTTAAAATTTAAAATTTAAAATTCAAAAATCTGGAGATAGACTATCTGATAAGCGGCTTGATAAGCTATTAATGCTGATGACGTCAGCTTCTAGAAGACGCTGACGTGGTACCCAGTCAGCATTCATGCCCTGATTCATGCCCATGAATCTTCCCATGACTTCAGTATCTCCTGCAGCATTCCCACTTATTTCCAGCATCACATCCCCTGCATGAAAACAACATAAAACAACCTAGTTAAGTCCCTAAAACTTGTATTTAAACGAAATAAGGACAAAAAACACAACCAAAATAAATACTCATCAAATTTCCCCTTACTTATCTGATGTTTGTCTTCAACTATCCTAAAATTAAACAAATCTAAGCTCAAGTTGTCATCCTTAATTTCACGAAGTCTCAAAGTTTCCGGTATGATTAAGTATCTAAACATGAAAGAAAATAAGGAGCAAATAGATAAATGACAAGATTTAGAATAATTTTAAGCAAAAACGACATTCCAATACCCTACTAACAACAATGATACAAACCAAGTACCCTCACAAGGAATCGCTCATGTCACTCAAAGTGTATAAGGGTAGAGAAAACCACTCGAGCCAAAACTAATTAGAGCATTACCATAGGCTTGTGGTTAAATCTAATCTCCACTACTAAGTTTGAATGTGATGCAAAAATCAAGAGGTCTTAAAAGGGTTGTAACAGGGCTAAGGTTTGGGTAGGATAAAGGCCGAAAAAATAAGAGTTAAAATTCAAGAGAAAAATCATCCCAAAAATTTATTCGAAATTGTTTTTTATTTCATTCGAATCAAAACTGTTCTGCAGTATATTTTTTTAAACCGCACTACTATTTTTTACTGTAGATTCGAATAATTTTCTGCACAGTTTTTTTGCACTGAATATTCGAAACAATTTCTACAGTCTTTTTTTCTACACAGGGTTTTCTGCTCTGCTGGATTGCATGATTTGAATATGTTTTTTTAGAAAATTTTGTCTTGAAAATGGGACAAAATAATGGAAATAATAAAAAAACGGATTAGGCTAAAATTTGGTGAATCTCAAGAAAAATGCTAAGGCTCAAAATTATTTCACTAAGGGAAAATAATTAAAGGGTAGACAATTTTTTTTGAGAAGAGAAAGGGTTAAAACCTAATGCCTCAATCACATTTAAGCATCATACTAAAATAATGTAATCTTGAAAATAATTTAAACCACAAGTTCTAGAATGCAACTAATTAGCTAGGCACACTCAAAGAAACAAAGAGCAAAAATAATGCATGCTCATTAGGCTAAAAAAACTCACAAAAATTGTCTTGTGTACCTAGGTAAGCATCATATCAATTAATAGAATAAGGAATGTCATAAAAAAGATTTTATGGAAAAACTATCATGCCAAAATTTACCATGCAACCTAAAATTTCTAACAAGATAGATACAAAATCATACGGAAACAATGAGACAAAGCCAAACTAAGGATTAAACGAGTAACTTAAATTAAATAAAATCAAGAGAACAAGAGAGCAACCAAACGAATAAGCAAAAAAAGAAAAGAATTTGACCCAAATTCTTACTCCCCTCACTTAAGTCATTTTGCCCCAAAATGAATATAAAATAAAATACAAAAGAGAGAGGGTGAAAATACTCACCGATTGTAGAAGAGCATGTTTCGGTGGTGGGCTCCGAGTCTGGCGGAGGCGAGCTTGCTCCCGAGTTTGGACTATGGTGGTGGTGACGGTGGACGGTCGGGTGATGAAGGTTGAAGATGAAGTGAGAATGAAGACTAGTGATATTTGTGTAGTTTAAAAAGAATAAAATAAAGACAAAGGGTTTGTTGGAAAGGGACGGCTGGTGATATTTGTTTTGATAAGGGGTGTTTAAAGTTGGGAGGTGGGGTCCACTGAATCTCTAAAAATAAGGAATGGGTTGGTTTGGTTTAAAGTTGAATTGAGAGAGTTTAACCAAAGGGATTGGGCGGGTGGGGGAGATAAGGGTGGGGTCCATGGGTGATAAAGGGATAAAGTGATTTTTTAATTTGTTTACTAGTTCCCAAACATATTCGAATCAGGGATAATGTGATAGGACATTTTTTAGTTCTAAAAATTTAAAAAATGGACCCACATAATCTAGCTGAAAATGATATCTTCCCATGCCTTTTATTCGATCAACCTGTATTATTTGCGAATAAAATAAAGATTAGATAAAATAAAATAAAATTAAAATAACGAAAATAAGAATAATTTTGAAACTGAAAAATTAAAATAAAGAAATAAATAAAGAAAATGGGTTGCCTTCCATCTAGCGCTTTATTTAACGTCGTTAGCTCGATGACCTGTGTCGCTCAGACTATAGACACTACGACAAATACTCCTTCCAATTTATGTGCTTAATCCAACTAAGAATTTCCCTACGAGAAATTTTATGCCAGTGATATTTCTTCATTTTCCATGAAAAAATTTCTTTTTTACTCTTCAATTTATCCGACGGTAATTTTAACTCGATATTCGGTGCCTGCAAAATGGAAGGGAATTTTTTTAATTTTTTAGGGAGTTAAGTGTAGATCAAGATTAACAAATGAATTGTTTTCCAACTCCATAATTTTTTCATCGCGCCCTTCCAATTTCCTGCACGAATTATCAGATAAATTAGTTTCCACAAAATCATCAACTAAAGGCTTATAAACACCAAAAAAGCTAATGTTTTCCATAGAATCCAGATGTTTCATCGCCTTGTAAACATAAAATTCTATGACCTCACCATCAAATTCCATTGTTAACATATCGCTTCTCACATCAATCTTTGTATTTGTCATACTAAGAAAGGGACGACCAAGAAGAATGTCGGAGGAATAATTGGTTTGGTCATTTTTCATGTTGATGACATAGAAATCCGCAGGAAAAATTAAATCATTGACTTTCACTAACACGTTTTCAAGCATTCCCTTTGGATAGATAATTGAGCGATCAGTCAACTGAATTGTTACCCTCGTTTCCTTCAAAGGATCGTTAGTAATTTTTTTTATAAATAGAAAGCGTCATTACATTTATAGAAGCTCCAAGATCGCACATTGCACGTTTAATAGATATATTACCAATTTGACAGGGTATAACAAACATACCTTGGTCTTTCATTTTGGGTTGTAACTTACGTTGAAAAAATGCAGAAACATGCTCTCCCAAATTTACCTTTTCGTGCCTGGTGAGTTTTCTCTTGGTTGTGCAGAGCTCTTTAAGAAAACGAGCATACCTTGGCACTTGTTAAATGACTTCTAAGAGAGGAATGTTCACTTGGAATTTTTAAACACATCAATAATTTCCCTCTCTTCAGCCTTTTTGTCACGTTTTACCAATCGTGATGGGAAGGGAGGTTCGACTACAAGGGGTGGCGAAGGAGTAGGAGATGGTGGTAAAGGGTTACCTTGTTTTTCGTTACCTTCTTCTGTGGGTGGATTGTGTCTTTTGGTGGCTATTTCGCTGCTATAATGGTCCCACTGGGAAGAGTAATTGCACTTACATTTTCTTTAGGGTTAGACTCCGTATGAGAAGCTAACCTCCCTTGTGACTCCATTCTTCCTAATCGTTGGGCAATCTGACTTATTTTCTTGTCCATCTCTTGAAAATGGGCCTCCATACGGGTTTGGAATTTTTCCTGAGACATAGCCAACCGCTCTACAATGGACTCTAGGTTCGACTTTTGTTGAAATTGTTGGTTAGGCTGCCTTTGCTGATATTGTTGTCTTTGGTTCTGCGCAAACCCTTGGTCTCTCCACCCTTGATTGGCATTAGGGTAGTACTGCTTTTGATAGGATCCCGGAAAGTTTCCCATCGCTTTCACTTGTTCGGTACCTCTTATTGGATCATAGGGCAACAATCCGTTGGGTGTGTGGGGCTTGTGCATATTCCACATAGCCTAGTAACAATCATCATATCTGTAACCAAAGTTTGAACAATTTCAGGTAATTTATCAATTTTTCTTTCTAATGAAACGATACTTACCTCATTAATTCTTCGAGATGGTTCACCCGATTGGTAGAAGTGTTGTGAGCTGGCTGCCATGGTCGAAATCAATGTTCTTGCTGCCGCCGGGTCATATTGACTAGGGCTTCTCCGCTAGCTGCATCAACTACTTTCATATCTGTAGGGGTTATTCCTTCAAAAAAATGTTAAATAAGTGTTTGATCTAACAAACTGTGTTGTGGGCAATTAGCCCATAGTTTCTTGAAGCGCTCCCAATATTCATAAAGTGTTTCAGTATCCCTTTGTCAGATACTTAGAATATTTCACCTTAATTCGCTTACTATAGCGGCTGGGAAGAACCTGTCAAGAAACAAGCGAGCCATTTCAGTCCAGGTAGTAACTGAGTTAGAAGGTAAATCAAAAAGCCAATCCTTAGCAATATCAGATAAAGAAAAGGGAAAGGTGTGAAGTTTAATTTGATCCTCATATACTCCTTGTGGTTTCGTAGTTGAGCAAACCATGTGGAACTCCTTAAGGTGTTTGTGTGGGTTTTCGATGGGCAAACTTTGGAAGGTTGGTAGGAGATGGATCAAGCCCGTTTTTAGTTGGAACGACGTTTCACCATTCGGGAAGGTTATGCACAAGGGCTGATTGTCATTTGGTGCCCTGACCAGTTGTTGGATTGTCTGTTCGTTGTCTCCCATTTGGTTTCGTTCTTCAAAGTGCGTTTCGGGTTGGGATGATTCAATATCTTGTTGGAATCGTTGTTGGCGCAACTTATATTGCTTCTCTCAGTTTTGTTGTGCGTTATGTCATCTCGCAAATGCTTCAATTTCCGGAATGAATTTAATTTGTTCTCCTGGATTTCTCCTGGTCATAAACAATCAAAAACAAATAGTAAAAGTTGCCGAAGTCCCCGTCAACGACATCAATTTTGACACGCGTCGTAACGTGTCAAGAATAATTTCCTTCTTCCAAATAAATAAATAAATAAAGGAATTAAATTAAATATAGATAGGGAAGTAGGAGTCGAACCCACAAGGACATGGACTTTCCTTGTTGTGCCTTTGACGTTTCTGAACCAAGAGATGATGGAATTGAATTTGTGTGATTTGGGGCGGAAAATTGCAATGAAATAATTTAAGAGAGAAAGAAGATTGGTTTAAATATTTAAAACTAACAATAGATATATTCAGCCTTGGCTAAGCTTTGACTTGTTCTACTCGGTTCGTTGGTAGAGATTTTAATTTCAAAAAACTTGTTGGCGAAATTACTTCAAGGTCAATCATTGAATTTTCTTTGTAAACTGAATTTTCAAAACCTATGTTTAGCTTCAGTTTTGATAATTTCTTTAAACCAACTCAATGTTTGAGAAATTCTTTAAGCTCATAACCAACTCGAAAAGTTATTTCAATAAAAACGATTCGATCTCAACTTCCCTTAGTAATCTATTTACTAAGTGTGTTCCCTAGAAGTAGGATTTGTTTCAATAACCGGTCCTCCCTCCCACTTGATAGATCAAAACAATTATTTTCTCCAATGTCAATCTTTGGGTTTAAAAATCATTTTGATTTTGAAGATAAAGTGCGAAGAAATCGAGAAAAGTTTCCGAAATGTTTGAAGCTTAATTTTGAACCTCGCATTGAGAACACGTCATTGCATAAGCCTTTGGCTTATGAAGATCTAATCGAGCATGGTTATTAAATTAAACATGCTCGACATTTTAGAAATAATCTCAATAAAAATAAGAAAAGAACTTAAGGAAAAAAACTAAGAAGAGTAAAAATTCCAAGAGAAAGATGAAATGCTATTCAAATTTATGATGAAGTCTTACCCCAAAAGTGGTATTTATAATACTTCAAATAACTTAGGTAAACCTAAAAATGATAATTAAAAATTAAACAAAATAATTATCCAAAGCTTAAAATTTAAAAGTCGAAAATCCGGAGATAGGCTATATGATAAGCGGCTTGATAAGTTATCAATGTTGCTGACATTAGCTTCTAGAAGACGCTGACGTGGCGCCCCGTCAGCATTCATGCCCTGATTCATGCCCATGAATCTGCCCATGACACCAGTATTTCCTGTAGCATTCCAGCTTATTTCCAACATCACGTCCCCTGCATGAAAACAACATAAAACAGCTCAGTTCAGTCCCTCAAACTTGTATTTAAACGAAATAAGGACAAAAACACAACCAAAATAAATACTCATCACAAGTCATCATACATGGCACACAAGGCCCAACCAAACCCGAGATCTTACATGATCATCCGTGCAAAAGCACACAAAGTCAAAACCACAAACATGGAGTGAAGCCCAGTTTCACAAAGCCTGGGGAACGTGCACTCTAAGTGAGGCTCGATGTCATATAGCCTCTAGAGCGTACACTCATACTCGTAATCTCTCTTCGAGTATCTTCAAATAAGGCCTTGTGTCACATAGCCTCGGGATCGTACATTCGACATCTCTGACCATGGTGTTGTAACACTCCCTTACTGGGTATTCGGATCCCATCAATCATCGAATCAACCAATCAAATGTCTATCCGGCATACAAGCAACATGATCCCAAGGATCCCCTTATCGGTGCTAATCATTAACACACCATTGATTTTACATTACTGAGTTTTTACTACATAATAGAGGAGTATAAAATTAATCTCATTTATAATCTCCATTAATCCACATTACCAAAGTATAAGGCATTAATCAATTCATTAATCATCCACCTCAATTCCCATCTTTAGCTAAAATTATAGATTATTTATCTCAATGGGTACTGGTACTCGAACACGAGTATCAGTACGATACCCCTGGTACTGGTACTCACACGTGTACCACTAGTGAAATTACTTAATGAAAATCTTAAATTTCCCAAGTACCGGTACAAGTCGACCTGTACCGATACGACCCCCAATCGCATCCTTGTACGATCGAAGCCCATATCGATACCCTACTCATGGGTTCATACCATTTCTGCGTAATATAATGTTACAATGCTTTATTCGATCCTTAAAGCTTATGAAAGTCATTAGGATTTGTTTACTAACGCCTTTGATCATTTAATATTAATTATTGGCTTCATGATCATTTAATCGAGTATTTTTTAACATTTTTCCCTTAAGCACAATTTACATCGAACACGTCAATTCTCATATCACTAGCACCCAAAAGAAAGTAACATGTAAATCAACCATTCAGAGGATTATACGAATATTCAAATGACCCTACACAGTCTCTAAAATCTTTATGAGTCTCAACATATTCACAACATCAACATGCATCTCATAAATGTCAGTCTCTAAGCATGATTATTTCTCGTCTACCTATTTTGCAAACACTAACGTGCAAGGCAATTTCACTTATGATGCTCATGAATTATTTCTGAGTTAGAGGTGTACTAACCTCGAGCCATAACGATAAATCCTCATTCAAGCTCCTCCAATCATCTCTTTTAATCTAATATTTGAGTTCACATAATCCTCAAATAAAAAAACACGACTACATAAGCAAATTCATATTATCATACTATTTTAGGGAATAAAACGCGTAAAAACAGCTTACCAAGTTTGAATTTGGTGAAACATACTATGCCAACGGACTCAAAACGTTGAAAACCCCCCGAGTAAGGTCGCTGAGAAAAAGTCAACCTGGGTCAAAATGTCAACAGCCAACGCCCCGATCAACAATTATTGGCGAGTGGTCAATGCGGCTCGGCTTGGTGGGCTGGCTTCATAGGCTGGCTCAGCCTTCGGCTTAGGTCGGTTGAGCAGGCCAACTCAGCTCGGCTCAGCAGCTAAAGCCCAACGACACAACCCAAACTTCTAGAGCCTGCTCTCGCTAGCGTCGCACGCCCACGCACAGGGGGCGGCGCGTGTGGTGATGTGACCCAGGCAAGCACCAAACTTCTTGGGTCCTTTCTCACATCAGTGAAGCAATTGCAGGGTTTAAGCACTTGTTCCCAAGCTAAGGATCTCAACAATTCGAGCTCAAACATGCCTTTTCAAGCTTTAAATACGAGCTTAGAACCTTGGCTAATTTTTTGAATAATGCAATTTGATATCTGCTTGCATTCTATTCACATTATATATATATATGTGTGTGTGTGTGTGTGTGTGTGTGTGTGTGTGTTTGCATACATTACATTTTGTTTGCATACATGTAGTTTGCATGTGCATTAATAAATTTGCATGTTTAATTATGCATGATAGTTCACTTGTTGCAGATGAATAAATATGCATGTTAGTTCATTTAAGCATGATAGTTCATCAAAGCATGCTAATTCATTAAGTATGATATTTCATTTAAGTTGCATTATTTGAACATGTCTTTTTGTATTATTAGATGCATGACGGCTGAATAAATTTGACACTCCAATGGACACCAAGATGAATTAATCACTTTTTTGAAGTCTTTTGGGATTCAAGCACTTAAGGAAGAGTAAAGGCATGAATTAAAACAACACTTACTGAGGGAATTCAAGGAGCCTCGTACATTCAGTCAACTTGTTCGCCATTTTTGAATTGGATACAAGCCGATATGAGTCTTGAAGTCTTCTTGAAACTTATTCCTCTATTTCTTAGCTTAACCGTGCACTTTGAATTACATCAGTCAAATACCGGGAGCTTATGATATGACCTGATTATTGGAGAAAGTACATGCTAGAAATTCAATACGGAAATAATCACCACTCAAACAAGAGACCATTCATTTGCTTGTCAGATTCATTCTCCATGCAAGGACCATTCAGTTTCTCCTTTAAAGAGCATTCAAAGGCTTCATAATCATCTAATTCAGCCATTAAAGAAGAGTGGATGACATTAATCAAAGGTGTGAGAGCTTAAAAGTCTTTTCCTTGTAGACAAATGGATGTCTACATTCATCCATGAGATGTCTAGATTCATCTTACAGATTCTACACAACCGTTCAACTACCAAAGGAGATAAAAGGACACAAGCCTTAATTTCTTGCCATCATTTCCATGTTTCTTTGTTAGACCCTTCAATTTCCATCTTGTAAAGCCTATAAATAAGGGGTGCTATTTTTATTTGTAAACAGAATATCAGAGATTCCTAGTTTAATTTCGTTGTTCTTTATTGATATTTTTGACTTATCACGGAATTCTCCTTGTGGCGTCATTTTCATATTTCCATATACCAAGGTTCCTAGTGTTCTAACTAGAGGGTCACAATCTTTTCGTTTATGAACATTATAGGAAACAAGTCTTCACTTTTTCATAGTGTTGGTTCCTTCCTCGTTCTTCTATACATCCAATAGGATTCGAGTCGACATTCTCTATAGTGTTGGTTCGTTCCTTGTTACTTTCCATCTTTACCATTTCCCATTTACACATATCCTTTCACCATCATCTTCCATATGTCTTATTTCATTCCCATCATATCAGTAAACCAGCTTTCGCAACCACACCAATTTCATCATCAATAACCCTTTTGAAATCCATTTAGCACCTTTCAAAATACTTACTCCGTTCATGATTGGGCAACTAGTGATTTTTTTTTTGCAACTGGGATCACATCTTGCAACTACCTCTAATGGCCTGACAGTGGCGGTAAAGCTCTATTTCGAATCTCTTGATGCTAGTGAGTTCACATGTGGCGTCAGCTTTTGGTGGAGAAATACGGAGGGTGGTGTTTAGAGACTCTAAAACTTGGTCTAATCTTTCTTCCTCCCGTGTCGGCGAATGACAACTCTAACGACGATGGAACCACCACCAACCAACTCATCTTGGAGAGAGGAATCCAATGGTGCTGGTAGTATTAGAGTCATACCACCGGACAACAACCAATCAAAGCTTCCTCTCTCCAACTATAACATTTCTCTCTTATTCCTCTCTTCCTCTATATTTAATTTCCTCTTATAGTTTCTCTCTTTTTCACGCAAATAAACAACCTATTTTATGCCTCCCATACCTTGATGGGAAAATCACCAACATTGTCATTGCACTTTTTAAATATTTCTCTTTAGACACCAAAATTTGGCCCTTTTACAAAATAGCCACTAAATTTACTAGATTGAACTTCTAATTTTGTTTTCTTTTAATTTAGCCCTCAATTAAAATTAATAAAAACCCAAATCAAATAACCGAAAACCCAGATTCGTGATCTGAACTTTTGACATGATATTTAAGTCGTTAGAACTCTCCCGTTTTGAAAGAAAATTCCCTCCTTGAAATTTGTACCTATTACTCAACAGAAGATGATGAACTATATTAACTCTTCTAAGTCCTCAAATATTTCCTGTTGTTCTACTCTAATCTCTCACCACACTTAGAAATCATAACTTTTTCCCTTTAACGGTACAACCAAAATCTCAGCTAATTCTTTCCTTTAAATGTGGTCCATTCTCAGTTGGTGCATTACTGAAGGGATGAATAAACTCAACGGTACCCTATCAAATTCTTCACACGAATACATCATCAAAAAATCTAATTTATATCGTAAGGCCCAAAAAATAAAATGCACAACAAGATATCTTCCCCACCTCGAATGATTAAAAGAAACAGGGGTCAACTCGTTGTTACTACTAAAACGAAATGAATCTTCTCTTGGTGACTCCCCGAGAAAGACTCTAACTCTGATGTCACCCTTTATCAATATCATTGCTTACCCGACAAGAGACTTTTGAAAGAGAAATACATTTCAACTTGTCTCAAGATCTTACTTTAAACCCATCATGTTTATTCAAACCTGTCATCATGAAAATGCCACCAAAGAAAAATGGTTCACCTAAGACCTAGAATTCTCAATTCAAAAGGTAGGTATATATAACCGTGGTGTCATAAAATTTAAACCACATTCACTCCAAGAAAACTTTTCACATGGATTTCGTCCTTACCAAAAATAAGCGCGTGATACCTACCAAGGAAGGTATTGTCACTCATACGAATTTCCATCGAAGTTGTGTACTAAAAAATCCTTTAAAAAATCCACAATCGTTTTATTCAATTCCCACTAAGGAGATCTCGAAGTATCTGAAACGGATGGCAACTCAAGAACTTATCAACGAACTCAGACACATATCTAGTTACTACATCCCAATTCACACGACGAGAGTTTGGTACAAACTTTCACTCCCGTAATATATCATGTACTAACCATTGTACTATACAGGATGAATCTCTCGCCTCGATATATCATTCTCTAAATCAAACACAATAAGATCTCAATATCCATCTTAAACCATCGAACCTAAATTCAACCATAACATTGTACCACTTAATTACAATCAGGTGTCACTCCTCGCGGCTTCTAGAGCTAATCGATCCTCAACTCTGAGCTTAATTGATAAAAAACACGAGTACTAATGGCCATCACTTGCAATCATCGGTCGATTCACATGAACAACATAAGACTCTAACTCGAACTGAACTTCATGCGGTTCATCACTCATCAAGTCACTTTACTTAGATGGTGATCAATCACGCGAATAACGGTTCTTAATTACTTCGACTCACGTCGTTGTCACAAATCTCAATTCCCCTAGTGAAAAAGTACTCAAAATTTCTCAATGCTGGAGTAGGCACAATCTTTACCCTTCTTGCACAGAAATATATTCTGGTCAAAATAACATAACATACTCCAAGATTTTAAAGCACTCATCAATGAACTCAAACATGAATTAACACCGCTATCACAACACAATGGTCCTGAGTAACTCGAAGCTCAACCGATGTTCCTCGGCTCACTCCAAAGAAACAGTGGCCCCAATAGAAAGCATTTACAAAGTCTTAAACCTTAAACCTCATTAGCTAATCACGTGGGAAATTAGCCTTTCCGACACATATGGGCATTTTGATAATTTCCTCATCATCACATATATTTCCATAATCCTCATACATTCACACGCGTCACACAAAGCATCAAATTGATATTCGAGAGACAATCTGATGGCCCCACCCTAACATTGCTGAAACATCTCGTACGTCAATGCAGACATCAAACGTTACTACAAAACGTCTTAGAGGAAAAAACCTCATTTTAAAAATCATTTCGAAATTACTGACCTCCAACACTTTAACCATTAGCATCTCACTCTCGAACCAAATATCAAAACACACCCACATGTACTCCAAAATCGGTTAAACAAGCCATCCACCTTAAGAGGCAAATAACAATCTTTCACTGTCACTAAACAAGTTGTCAACGGTTTAAACATCATTTCAACAAACCAATTTCCCATTCGTGCACGAGTCTAGTTCACCCTTGGGCCAAACATCCAAACAAATGAAACCTCGTTCGATATGTGCCCTCACACTAAACTCCTGACTTTCTTAATTAGGTCAGTGTCCTTCGATAAGAGCGATGGACACCGACGCCTAACTCGATGTTACCTCAATGTCCACTCACGTCCTTAACGGTGAGGAAGTCTCGACGACTCCTCCAAGAAGAATAAACAAATACATCTAAACATCCAAAATCTCTCAAGCGTCGAACTCTCTACGTTGACATCTATCGCACTGGCCAAACATGTTCCACAACCTTGTTGTGCCGTTCTCAAAATGACCACTTCAAAAATCACGATGGAAGGGAAATGGTTCTGCATTCTTCTTACCTAAAGGTTCAGTTCTCTTGGAACCTCGAAGCATCGAGCAGATCTCTCGACATCACGAGCTAGAATCACAATTGGTTAACCAACTCAATTCCCAAGGTGCAACAACTCTCAAGAAGATAGCTCTACCGAACTTGAAAAATGCCTAACTTAGATATGAAACAACTCTCAAGTACTGGTACAGTTCGACCCTACTCATGGGTTCGTACAATTTCTGCGTAATAAGATGTTACAACGCTTTATTCAATCCCTAAAGCTTATGAAACTTATTAGGGCTTGTTTACTAACTTATTATATCATTTAATATTAACTATCTGCTTCATGATAATTTAATTGAGTAATTTCCGATATTTATCCCTTAAGCACAATTTTCATCAAACACGTCAATTTTCATATCACTAGCACCCAAGCAACACAACATGTAAATCAACCATTCAGATGATTATAAGAATAATCAAACGACCTTACATGGTCTCTATGATATCTATGAGTCTCAACATATTTAGAACATCAACATGAATCTCATTAACATCAGTCTCACTATCACGATCTCTAAACATATTTGTTTTTCGTCTACGTATTTTGCAGATACTAACGTCCAAGGCAATTACACTTATGATGCTTATGAAGCATTTCGGTGTTTGAGCTGTAGTAACCTCAAGAAATAGAGATAAATCCTCATTCAAGCTACTCCAATAATCTCTTTAATCCAATATTCAAGTCTGCATAATCCTCAAATATAACAAACACGACTATATAAGCAAATCCACATTATTGGAGTACTTTAGGTATTAAAATGCATGAAACCAGCTTATTGGGTTCCAATTCGGTGAAACGAACTACGCAAGTGGATTTAGAATGTCGAAACTCCCATGGGTAGGGTCCTCTAGAAAAAAGTCAACATAAGTCAAAAAGTCAACAGTCAATGGCGGTTGGTCAACGCGGCTCAGCTTGGTAGACTGGTTTGGACCGGCTGGATAGGCCTGCTCAACCCTCCTCTTGGGTCAGCTCAGTAAGCCAACTCGGCTATGACCAACAGTTAAAGCCCAACGGTTTAGCCCACATCGCTAGAGCCTACTCTCACCAGCGTCGGAAGCCCACACGAAGGCATCGATGCGTGTGGCACGTGCGACTTCCTCTGGTAGCCAGATGGTAGCGGCAAAGCTACATTTCGACTCTTCTGATTCTGGTGAGTCTACTGGTGGTGTCAGATTTTAGCGGAGAATGATGGAGGGTGGTGTTTTGAGAATCCAAAACTTGGTCGTATCTTTCTTACTCCCACCCCGGCGAACGACAACTGCAACGACTATGAAACCACCACCAACCGAATCATCTCGAAGAGAGGAATCAAACGGTGTCGACGGTTTCGGAGTCTGTCCATCGAATAACAACCAATCAAAGCTTCCTCTCTCTAACTCTAACATTTCTCTCTTCTTCCTCTCTCTCTCTCTTTATATTTAACTTCCTCTGATATTTCCTCTCTTTTTCATGTAGATAAACAACCCATTCAATGCCTTCCAGACCTTGATGGGTAAATAACCAACATTGCTATTGCACTTTTTAAACATTTCGCTTTATACACCAAAATTTGGTCCTTTTACAAAATAGCCACTAAATTTACTAGATTGAACTTCTAAATTCTGTTTTCTTTCGATTTAGCCCTCAATTAAAATTAATAAAACCCACATCAAATAATCGAAAACCAAAATCCATGATCTGAACTTTTAACTCGATATTTGGGTCGTTGCAAACCAAGACAACTTATGTTTTGCCTTGAGGGTGCGCCAATGATCTATCTGCCAGCCGAAGTGTTATAGTTGTTGTTTGTCTTCTATAATCCTAATTTCCTACATATTAGCATTGGTATCACATTTATACTCAAACCTAAGTCACAACGAGCTTTACCAATGTATAAATTTCCATTCTAACAAGAAATAATAAAATTTCTTCGGTCTTTTAGGTTAGGTGGCAAATTATTTTCTAATATACCATTATACCCTTTAGTGAGTGCAATGGTCTTGAACTCCTATGTGATGTTTAGGTTGAGTTGCTTCAGAAATTCAAGAAAAAGTCAGAACTGTTAATCTTGTTTTAAATCTAGATCCTTTGAGAAAAATGGTGGAGGTTGTCTAGCAATAGCTTGGGTAGGTACCCACCCTTGATGTGTCATTAGGTTATAATAAGTTTTCTTCTCTGGGTGAAACATCATTCGACTTAGGCATTGTTGCAACATTACTCTGATCTCTAGATGGGCCCAATTTGTAGCAATGTTGCTATTAGGATCTTGTAGCTGCATTCCACTTCTCAACGTTATAACCTTGCAGTACTCTTTCCTATTTCTTTGTACAACTTCATTGTCATTAAGAAGACTTTCTTGGAATATTGAGCTTAAAGTATTAGCAATTTGTCAAATTTGGTTATCTAACGCTCGTAAAGATGCGATTTGGAAAATGTCATCATTCCTTGCTATTTACTCCTTTATCATTGATTCCAAACCTTGCGAAGAAGTTTGCTCTTGATGTGGTATTTGTTGGGGCATTGAATGATTTTGCTGAAATCCAGGTCTCACTGTTGGGGAGTTCTGCATAGGGGCTGTAGTAGTGTTACTCAACCCTTGATTACTCTACTGAAAATTATGATGTTGTCTCCATCCTGGATTATATGTGTTAGAGTAAGGATTGTTGTTCTTGTTGTAACTCCCCATATAGCATATCGAAATTGGGTTGTAAGGACATTCTCTTAATGCGTGACTATCTCCACACTATATGCAAGAAATAGAAGTTGCTTGCACCTATTTAATTTTAGTTGGTAGAACTGCATTGATTTGATCATTTAAATGAGATAAGACACTTGGGCAGAAATCGTTATGGCATCCAGTTCTATTACCTTGGTATTCCTTCTTGTAGCAACAATTCTAGTTGTCGGATATTGATTATCAATATTTGAATCCTTTCCAAGATCTCATAAGCTTTATTATATGACTTATCAAGCAATGTTTCTCTTGATTGACCGTCTGCTCAGTCCAGCTCCTCCCAATTCGCACACCTGCGCGCACCCATAGTTACTCGATCTAGCACCGCTACAGAGTGTAGCGAGGTAGGTGTTTAGTGTACCCTTATGACCAGATTTTTGAGGTATGTTCCTTGTGTTCTATATTACTATTAAATGAACTAATTGAAATGATTTCTCTTAATCAATTATGGAACGTTGTCTGATTTGAACTTGACTATTTTTTTTTGTTTTGAAAGAATGTCTACTTTTTCTGCTTGAAAGTATGCCCTATGTCTGATTTGAAAACATGATCTCTGGTTTCGGTTTTACTAGTATAAAATACATGCATACCTCTTGATTTCTAATCATAGTAATTACTAGCCTAAACTGATTTACTTGGGGTGTACTATTTGGGATATGATTTGATGTCTCTACAGGTACAACCCTGATCCACCTGGTAAATACTTCTGGTAGGCTCCTACGCCCAATGGGCCTAGGGTAAGTCCTTATGGACCTAAAGTATCCCCTTAGGTAAGCTTGTACCCCCAATGGGCCTAGGTTAAGTCTTCTATATGCGTTTTTGGGGAACTACATATCAATGTTCGGTTAGAGGGTAGATAGGTGTTAAATAAAAACTCTATTTGCCCTAAAATATGTTTTTACTGAAATGATTTATACATGTTTGAACTATTTAAATTTTTTACTATGCACTTATTGAAACACATTAAGCTATTTAGCTCTCACCCCGAAATCTTTTTCCTTTCGGATACTTTTGGATAGGCTTCCCAGACTTGGCCCTTGGAGGATTGACACATTCAGTACCTCTTTTATTGTAATGTTTCTATCTTCTAGACTATATGTATTAGGGTGACATGAGCCTATATTTTGTACTGTGTACTTTACTATTTTGTCCGATGTGGCATTATTTGGTAACCAAATTTTGATATGTTGTTAGATTGATTATCTTGTATTATTTATATGGTTTTTAATTATTATCTTTTTTGAACTTTAATTTTTAAATATTTTCATGGAAAGTTTCGGGTATGGGTTATGACCTCATGAAATTAAACTTAATGCACAAGCGGGGTCTAGGGGTTACACAAAAATTCTTTCACGGTTTAAAATAAGACACAAGGAAAAATCCTTATAGATTTTTTTTCCAAAAAGATACTACGCACTCAGTACATGTTACCACAAACCGGGCCGATTGAGAAATGGTGGAGACGCTTGCATGTAAGGGCCTTGTCATCTAACCATTCAACAAGGAAAGCAAGAAATGGCCCTTTATAAATCCATCTCAATACCCTTTCTCACCCAATGTAGGATTTACATGCTATACACCCTTGAGCATTATCAACAACTGTCACAAAATATCCAACATTACATGGAAAAACAAAGCACATCAACATTCGTTTTCATTTTATTATGACCTGGTTACATATGACTCTATAAATACGATGTTTTGTACAACTCATGAGCATCTGGCATACATATTATTCTAATAGACAATGCAATAATACATATTATTCTAGGCGATAAAAAGTATTTTTAAGAGAGTGTGTTAACTTAAGATCAAGAAAGCATATTCCAACATTTATTGAGCAGAAATTCTTATTGTAATCATTTTCCAACTTTCTTACTTGAACACTAGTCTTTCTCATTATTGTATTAGTTTCTTTCTAGTGTTCTTGGGTGTGAGATGAGATTGTGAAAACATTTACTTTGTGGGGATTCTCTTTAGTTTGTATATTTGTATTTATGAGAGTATGTTAACTTAAGATTTTGTGGTTTAAATGATAAGGGGTTTGTAAAGTTACACTTTATCCTTAAATGTTGATGCAAATTAGTAAATTTTTGAAATCGTTAGTGTGGATAACTAAGGCAATGGATGTAGACTTCATTGAAAAAGTTTAACCCATATAAACACTTGTGTCAATTGTTATATTTTTCTTCAAAGCTCCCACCAACTTTTTAATTGTCGGTTCAACCCCATTTTTTTGCTATTTTGGATCGATCAATTGTGTGAACAAATTTATTTAATAGTTGAAGTTAGATAGATAAGTTTCTAACTGAACATTTTTGGCCAAATATTTTAGAGATCCCTAAATTTACAACTTTCGATCTTCTTATCCTTTGTCCCAATTCACTGCTTTTAACTTTTTTGGTCTACTTCCTCTACTTCTATATGATATTTGTAACTTTTTGTGATATAGGAGTTGAAGAATACAAAAGTCAAAATGACGGAGCAGAGTAAGGTCCTATACACCCCTAGTGCAAAGAAACATACAAAAAAAGAATTGCTTGAGGCACTTAGGCAGGAACTTGTGCGAGTGGGGTGATTCTAGCGTTAGACACCTTAAAAATAGGCTAATATTAGGTAGCCCGGTTATACCGGTAGCCTGTAACTATGGAATTCGTTACAACACGGTTACCGAATTTGTTACAGTAAGTGTAAGAAAAATGGTAGTTACTGAAAATCTTATCATGGTAGTGAATTTTGTAACTACCTTAAATCTTAAAGGATTACTATATATGTTACAAAACGCATGATAAATACGATACCTACAACATATCTTACCACACCTACGTAATTATTTACAACATATATAGTAAAAAGGGTAACTATAGAATTTATTACCCCATATCTCCTAATCTTAAATCTACCCATATTATGCTAAGACATTTTGTAGCTACCTAATCTCTTAAAGGATTACTCTATATGTTACAATACGCCTTATAAATACGATACCTACAACATATCTCACAAAACATACGTAATTCTTTACAAAATATATAGTAAACAAGGTAACCATCAAATTTATTACACAATTTCTTCATGAATTCAACCCTAATCAATGTTGAAAATTCCAAGAAATCCTAAGAGGAATCGAAGCCCTAACCGAGAGAGAAAATTGTGATTGCATCCATTTATTTAATATCGGGAGTGTTAGATTCAAGAAATGAATAAGCATGGTTTTACCCAAATCGGTGAAGACTAAAAGAGGTGTAAGATCGGTTGATGTTCACCCTTGGTTCGCGTTGGGAGGTATTATCAAGGCTTACACATTGAGAGAGTTTTAACTTAAGGATAAGAAGAAACCATTGAAGAACGCTTTGCCGAAACTTGAAGGTTGTCGCTCAAATTGCCCAGTCAGTCGCTTAATTCATTGCCCTGGCAACCGCCTTACCAATTGCCTAAGAAATCACCTTGTGCATTGCCCAGGCGATTGTATTACCCATTGCTGAGGCAATCATTATTCCCATTGCCGAGGCAATCAAGCTTCTTCTTGCATGCAAAACCAAGACTGTTCCATTCGAATTCCACTCTACGACACAATATAATCCGGCCTATTCTCTCATTCTGTCAACTCAACTCTTTAGTCTATTCGTTATTTTAGTTCAGTCGATTATTTAACCCAAAACTATTACTTGTGTTTCTTTTACTTTTTAGTGCGAGATGATGGATTCTTGAAGTGGCACCAATCCCTGTGGAGACGATATCTTTCTATACTACAACTTGTAAAGTGTATACTTGCACAAATTACGAAGCACTCTAATCACGCAACAAGCTGCAAGCTCTAAATCGTGTATAGGGTAACTACATTCATGTGGCTTGAGTTTTCTCGAGGTGTAAGAAACTACCTTACCCTCTTGCGTGAGAACACAACCAAGCACATTCAACGACGCATCACTAAACACTACGTAATCTTTTCCCGATTCGGGTTGCGTCCAAATTAGAGCCTCCGTGGAATAAGCCTTCAATTGCTCAAAACTTTTTTGTCTCCTCTCGAACGGAACTCCTTTCTATAACAACTTTTTCATAGGAGCAACTATGATCGAAAACCTTTGACAAAAGTCTAAATCTTTTACGAACCTCCGTGATATTCCTAGGTGGCTTCCACTCTACAAAAGTCTAAATCTTTTACGGATCCGTGCTAATCTTATCCACTGCCACAATATGGCAAAAAAATGCCACCTCAAAAAGTTGAAACTCACACTTACTGAACTTGGCGTAAAACTGCCTCTCTCAAGATCTGAAGGACAACACGAAGGTGATAATCATGTTTATCCTCCAAACTTGAATAAACCAAAATGTCATCAATAAAGATCAATACAATCTAGTCTAGGTAGGGCTGAAAGATCCTATTCATAAAATCCATGAAAGTTGTAAGTGCGTTGGTAATCCCAAAGGGAATAACTAAGAACTCGTAATGGCTATACCGCATCCTGAACGCAGTCTTCTAAACATCCTCATCCCTTACCTTTAACTGGTAATAACTCAACCTCAGGTTGATCTTTGAGAACACACGAGCATCTCTCAACTGGTCTAAAAAGTCATCTATCCTTGGAAGAGGATTGTAGCAACTAAAAAATCTGAATATTAAACTTTTTATATAAAAAAATGATTAGGGGGACTTTCATGAAAAAATCATATTCTAGAATAAAAATAGATTAACCATCGGTCATTTGGGTTAGGTAGACCAGACACCAAAAAAACAAACTAGAGATTTTTACTTTTCGAGTTTGGGAGTCGGTTACATATGGGGAAGGGTTTGCACCCCACCATGCCCAAACTTGATACCAAATCAATTACCACTTTTATTAATATTGTGTTTTGCGAGATAAAGTGAAATTTAAATTAGAATTTAGTTATACATGCAAGTTCATTTTAAAGGGCTCCAATGTTCGAGGAATAAACGAAAACCACCACTTACTTCTTAGATACTAGCCATGTTTATCCTTAAAAAAGGTAGAGTCACATTAACAATTTAAATCCCAAATAAAAAACATAATAATAACATGGCATACATTTAATAAAATAAAAAATACTATAATGCAATGATAGGATACCCCCACCGAAAAAATTTAAATCCCTAATACAACATAATAAAAACGGACTGGTCACACAAATCCCAACCTCAAGGTCCTCAACGGGGATACCCCACTGATTGGATATTCCCCTACAAATATATGAATGGTTAGACCGCGAGTCTACCAAAGCAATAATAGGAACAAAGAACAAGGTAAAATTACTTGAGATGACGTTGGTAGCCTCGTAGTCCTCCTACGCCTTGACTGCATACTGACTCACTGATGTTCTAGTAGTGGACTAGATAGTGGCATGATAAGTCATTATTTTTCATGTTTATCATATATTAAATCCTATGTTTTAGCACATTAATTCATCTTAAAAGCCTTGATTCTGTTCCTATTTGGTTTTGCAGGTGTTTTTGGGCCTTAATGACATTTTATACGTAAAAGATGAGTTTTAACACCTTTTTGGCATTTATGGAAAATCTTTCACGCAAAACTAGTAGAAGTCGCAGAATAAGGCACGACCACGACGCGTCACAAACTTTTTGACATGGAGGACAAGCAATCCTACTACAAGAAGGACTTCCACTTTTACCATAATTAGAGTAGTCTAGGGTTATTGTATTTAATGTAAAGTCTTCCTCTTATTTTTCTCTATAAATAGAGATCATAAGGGTGAAGGGAAAATATATCCAAAAAACCATAGAGTAGTCGAAATACTCTTCCCTTTTTTCTTGTAGTCGTTGACCACCATGAGTGGCTAAACTCATATTTTCTAGTCAAGTGCAGTTACAAGGATATTACTTCAATTTTTTAGTGAGATTTCTTGTTTCCAGATTATCTTCACCCTTATTCAAGTATCTTCATATCTTTTGTGCTTCATCATCATGTGTATGTTGAGTTACACGTATGCATGCAACCAAGTCATGGGTTATTGACGCAAGTGGTAAGGAAATTCGGGTTAGATTTCCAAAGGTATGAATTCATGTTCTTAATAACTTAACGAGTTATTGCTTAGTAAGAATATGTGTTTGGGTCTCTATGGTTGTTAATGCTATTTGATACGTTATAATTCTTAGTGTGTTATCTAATAAATTTTAACCTTGATAATAACAATTAGTAATTTATGGGTTATTAAATTGCTTTCTATCAAAGAAGAGATTTAAGTTATTTGTGGGTTATCATATAACTTAAAACCAAGCTATTTGAGATTGGTGTTGATTTATCTTTTGTGAAATCTATGATCTAAGTTCTTGATTTAATATTCCAAGTTCTACTTTGGCTGGAGTCCCAATTTAGATTGAGTTCTTCCTTATTACAATTGCTTTCTCCAAATCAAATCCAAACCTTCTTTTTACTTTTATTGCATTCGCTTGTGAATTTAATTTATTAACTGCTCGCTGTGGGATCGACCCTACTTGCTGCTACTAAAAATCCAAAGAACAAGTAGGTATTATTTTTTTGACGGATTCGACACCCATCATGGCCCCACTCTGATGTCCTTTAATGCGGCTCGCTCTACCCCTAGCCTCTGGGCAGTCTCTCATGAAGTGGTCGGGTGATCCACATCAATAACATTCCTTAGCCTTTTTATAGAACTCTCCATGGTGCCTACGCCCACACTGACCACAAATGGATGCACTAGACCCTCTCGCTAAACCTCAAAAACTCATCGCTAAAGAGGAGGGATTAGGCTTCCGACGGCTAGCAGACTCAGACCTACAGTCGACCTCGCAGATTGATTTGATGCTTCTCTACCTTGATTCCAGTGACCTATATTTCCCCTGGAGTGAGATTACGATTGGTTGGAGTGGGTATGTGTCAATAGAATGTTGCTTGGCAAAAGGTTAAAGATTATGCATAATTATTCAAATAAATAATGCCAAGAATATGTCTTTTTACGTGCAAGTATACACGATCAAGATATAATAAAGTGGTGAGTTGAGTATCGTCTCTACATGGATTGTCTATGAAATAATTGTTGTTGAGTGTATAAAAGTTCTATATTTTACCCCCCATTTAGTGGTCACATTTAGCTCTGTCTCTACATAGATTCTTACATATACATCACAATTAGATAAAATGGCACAGTTGCTACTGAAATTGGTCACTTTTACAGGTATCTACGGTGGACGACTCAAGGCAGCAAAGGAGAAGAGCTGGAGCACAAGACTGGAGTCGAGGAGCAAAACGCTGTCGTGGCCACTGCCGTGGCAGCCATGACGATAACATTGGTGAGGCGGAAGATTAAAATGGAGCTTGATTGATAGAGAATTTCAAGCCAGTTTGTCGTGGACCACTCTTATATTTTTCTGAACCTTGAGGCAGAATGAAGGTCAAGCCCAAAGTCCAAGGAAGAAACTCAAGGCAAGAAAAGAGGACGAATTAAAGGCAAATACTCAGAAGATTTAATCTCCAATAGAATTGTACTTTAGTTTAAACTTGTATTCTTGCCATATTAGAAAACTTGGACCCAAGGCCTATACAAAGGCATGTAATTCGACCTATGAAAGGAGATCTTATTCATAGCCGTCTTCCCCAAAACCCTTGCCGTTTTCCCCCTTCTCATCATGTTCTAAACTTCCCCTAGGGCTAAGGGTTGATTCTGTAAAGTAGTTGCAAGGATTGTACTGTTTTAGGAAATTTTCTATTCATGCAATAAAACTTCAAGTTTATTTATTCTGGTTTTCATATTTCGCAAGAGTATCGAGAGAGCATTGTGAGGTTATCCATTTGTTTGATATCTGGAGAGTCAAGCATACGAACAAAATAAATACGCATTTTCCAGCTTATGGTTAAACCATCTCGGCTTAGGGATAAGTACGAGTTTAAGTGGCTAAGGAAGAATTCAACAACATTGGTGTTCGCTCTTCGACTCACGCCGAGAGGTATCATCTAAGAAGTATTCATCAACAGCACTTGGGGCATAGGGATAGGACAAGTCATAGCAGGGATTCTTGCCAAACTTGAAGTAGAGAGTTGTGTGATCCCTGCCGCGACAACAACATACTTCTGTCATGAGAGGTGCTGCCATGACAGGGACGACGACAGAACATAAGTTTCTCTTCAGTGCAACACCTGCACTACCCAGCAAATCAATACCGACCTATTTCTTAAACATGTTTCCTCTATCTTTTATATTACTTGTTTCCCAATATCACTTTACAATCAATTTAAACTATTTCTCTCTTTCGTGCAACAACTCTAGGTTAAAGCTATTTCGAGTCCATGTGGAGACAATTTCCGATACTCCAAGTATCACTTTATTACTTGCGTCGTGTAGACTTGCACTATTTGTGATAGGACTTTTGACACGCAACAAGTTTTTGGCGCCGTTGCCGGGGACTGACAACATATCTTTACCCTTACTCTTACTGCACATTTTCTTTTTAATTTTTCTGTTTTCCTAGGTATTATTTACCCTGTTCTTTTCACAAGGTTTTCTATTTGCTTATGCGCAGATCTAGACGAGGCAAAGAACCTGAGTATGAACTAGACCCTGAAATCGAATGTACGTACAACCTCAGGAACTGAGTCCGACAATTGATAGCGAGAAATGACTATCTTGAAGAACAACTAGAAGCAATGTAGAACAACGGGGTAGATGATAATCAAGGGCTTATTGGAGATCCTCCCCAGGATGCCCGGAATGGACGGCCTGTTGCTACCGCTGCCGCACGACAGTCCTGCCGCGACTACATGCTCAATGACCATGTTGAACTGGAGACCACCTTGCCAGACGTGGAAGCTAAGAATTTCGAGCTGAAACCTGTTATGTTCAGCATGATAAATTCTGCTGGCCAATTTAGTTGTGCTGCAACAGAGGATGCCCGAGAACATCTGAAAATGTTCCAAGAAATATGTGGATCGTTTAGATTGCCAAGAATAAATCTAGAAGTACTGAGGCTCCAGTTATTTCCTCATTCATTAAGAGACAAAGCTAAAACTTGGTGGAATAAACTAACACCGGGTTCAATACGAACTTGGGCAGATCTCTCTCGTGAATTCTTATCTCATTTTAATCCTTCTCATTTATCTAAGAGACTGCGTAGTGAAATTGCTACTTCTCAATAGGAAGATGACGAACCAATGCATGAGGCATGGGACAGGTTTACAACTCTTCTAAGGAACTGCCCGATGCATGGATTCCCCGTGTGGAATCAGGTCGTTAAATTCTACAATGCTGCCAGTACACAAACTAGTATGCGAATAGATTTAGCAGCGAATGGACTATTATTGGATAAAGACCCAGACGAGGCAATGGTGGTGTTGAAAAACCTAGCAAAGAACGACGAGCAGTTCCCTACAACAAGGAGAGGTAAACGGGGGATAATTGTAAAGGATAATGAAGCTGACAATTCCCTAAAGTCACGGTTTGCATACCTCACAAAGACGGTGGAAAATCTGTTGCGGAAAGATTCTAAACTAATATATTCTGCAGAAGAAGTATGTGAGACTTGCAGTGGGAACCATAGTTTGGAAGGTTGTCCGTTACAGTTAGAAGAAGGGATGTATGCTGGAAATTATAACAAGTCAAGAAACTATGATTCCAACAATTACAATCCCAACTGGAGGAAAGATCCCAAGTTTTCCTGGAGCAATCCGAACAATGCACTGAATCCTTAGATGCAGAACAACAAAAACCCAAGGGCACCTAGAATACTGTCGCGACAGCAGGCACAACAGCAGGCACAACAGCAACCAGTAGCTGCACCTAGTTTATTGGAGCAGACATTGGCCACATTCATGTCACTGTCAGGAGCGTACATGGCAAACATGGATCTCTTTGTCAAGAAAACTGAGTCATTCATGGACAAGACAGAGATGAGGATGACAAACCATGAGGCTACCCTGAAATCCCTGGAGACATAGATGGGTCAGGTTTCCCAGCATATCAAGCCAAGGCAAAACGGAAGATTCCCGAGTGATATTGAGGTCACTAGAAAACCCACACATGGGCAGTGTAAAGCCATCACAACCAGGAGTGGAAAATAGTTACAAAGGCCGGAGGTGAAGAGCATACCAAGTAAGGAACCGACCCTAGATACACCTACCGTGAACACTACCCCAGAAGAGGAAGCGCAACCTGCTGCCGACACACCTGTCACGACAACAAAAGGGACAGAGGAGCAATTAGAGGATGTTGAAGAACCTAAACCTCTTCAGATCTGAATACCATGTGAAGGACGTCTTGAAGATTACCGTCCTCCACCTCCTTTTCCACAACGGTTACAAAAACAGAAACATGAGTACCAGATCAAAAAGATTTATGATATTTTTAAGCAGGTGCACATTAATATACCACTGTTAGAGGCCCTCAAGCAGATGCCCAATTTTGCAAAATTTCTCAAGGACACCATGTCAAAAAGGTCCAGACTTGGGGAATTCAAAACAGTAAAAATGACAGAGGGATGCAAGACTATCTTGCACATACATCCACCCAAGAAGAAGAAGGATCCTGGGAGCTTCATCATACCGTGCATAATTGGTGACAAATTCGTGGGTAAGGCTCTTTGAGATCTTGGTGCTAGCATAAATTTAATGCCAAAATATGTGTTTCAGAAATTAGGTATTGGACGAGCACGACCCACAACAGTCATGTTGCAGCTGGCAGACCGCTCTTACATACAACCAGAAGGGAAGATTGAAGATATTTTGGTAAGAGTGGATAAATTCATTTTTCCTGCTGACTTTCTTGTGTTAGACTGTGAAGCAGATGGAAACGCACCGATCATCCTGGGGCGACTCTTCCTAGCCACAAGCAGAACTGTGATCGATGTTGAGAAAGGAGAACTGACAATGAGAGTGAATGATCAAGAAATAAAACTCAATGTTCTCCAATCAATCAAACATGCTGATGCAGAAGAAGAGTGCAAGGCCATCACTAAAGTAATCCTTGACCAACCCTGCATCATGTCGAGCTGCCATGACATAAAGTTCGGTCACTACCACAACAGTCATTTAGAAGTCTGTCACGGCATCAACGATGACAGTGACTCCTTCGATTCAGAAATATCTGACACTAAAGGTCATGAGGAGGTAAATTGGATAGGCAATCGTCCAGGTAAGTTCTTTGAGCCCCTAAATTATACCTCGAATGAACATATAATCTAGAAGCCTTCAATTGAAAAGCCACATGTTCTAGATCTTAAGCCCCTGTCAGGGCAGCTTAAATACGTCTTTCTTGGTTTAAATGATACGTTACTCGTAATCATCTCTTCCAAGTTAATGCAGAAACAGGATCAACAACTAATCAAAATGCTACAGCAGCATAAGAAGGCCATTGGATGGACGATAGCTGATATCCAAGGCATAAGTCCGACATTATGAATGCACAAGATTCTCTAAGAGGATGATCATAACCCAACTATTGATGCCTAGAGACGTTTGAACGAGGCTATGCGAGAAGTGGTGAGAGAAGAGATTATCAAATGGCTTGACGCCAGCATCATTTATGCCATCTCGGATAGTAAGTGGGTGAGCCCGGTGCAGTGTGTACCTAAAAAGGGAGGAATAACTGTGGTGACCAATGAAGAAAACTACTAATCCCATCCAGGACTGTGACCGGTTGGAGGGTTTGTATTTATTACCGGAAGCTTACTAAAGCTACCCGGAAGGGCCATTTTACCCTACCTTTTATTGATCAAATGCTTGATAGATTAGCGGGGAAACCTTACTATTGTTTTCTTGATAGTTACTCAGGTTATAATCATATAGCAATTGCACCGGAGGATCAAGAGAAAACTACCTTCACATGCTTATACGATACTTATGCTTTTCGGAGAATGCCATTTGGAATCTGCAATGCACCAGCAAATTTCGAAAGGTGCATGATGGCAATATTCTCCGACATGGTGCAGGACTTTCTAGAAATTTTCATGGACGATCTTTCCGGCTTTGGAGACAGTTTTGAAGGTTGTTTAGGCAACCTACAGAAGGTGCTTGAAAGATGCGAAGAGGCGAACTTGGTCTTAAACTGGAAAAAATGCCACTTCATGGTGGATGAAGGGATAGTATTAGGCCACAAGGTAAGCTGTCGCGGCATAAAGCTGGATAGAGCAAAAATATATGTTATCGAAAAGCTGCCACCACCCACCACAACCAAGGGGATTTTGAGTTTCTTAGGACATGCTAGGTTTTATCGACGATTTATTGCCAATTTCTCGAAGATTACCAAGTCCTTATGCCACTTATTGGAGCAGAATCGTCCCTTTGACTTTAATACTGAATGTACTGAGGCATTCATAATTCTGAAGGAGAAGCTGGTAACAGCCCCGATCGTACAACCACCAGATTGGAGTTTACCATTCGAGATAATGTGTGATGCCAGTGACTATGCTGTCAGGGCAGCACTAGGGCAGAGGAAGGATAAGCTCTTCCATTTGATTTACTATGCCAGCGAAACATTAAATGATGCCCAAGTGAACTACAACACGACAAAGAAGGAACTATTAGCAGTGGTGTTCTCAATCGACAAGTTCCGTCTGTACATACTTGGAACAAAGATGGTGGTCCATACAGACCATTCAGCACTGAAATATTTGTTCACAAAAAAGATGCAAAACCAAGATTGATACGTTAGATTCTGCTACTTCAAGAGTTCGACATTGATATCAAGGATAAAAAAGAACAGAGAACCAAGAAGCAGACCACTTGTCGAGGTTAGAGACGGGAAAGAGTCAATCGACAAATAGGACCAACAAATTGGAGACCTTCTCGAATGAACAACTATTTGCTGCCACCAGCACTACCGCGACAGCCATGACGGCAGGTAAGCTTTCTGAAACCCCTTGACGCTGATTTTGTTAATTACATTGTTAGCAAAGTACTACCTCCTGAACTTAATTACCAAGCAAGGTAGAGGTTCCAAAATGATGCAAAACATTATTATTGGGACGAACCTCTTCTTTTCAAACATTGTGCAGATCAAATTATCAGGAGATGCGTACCACAGGATGAACATGAAGCTGTGCTTCACCACTGCCATGCTTCCCCATATGGAGGACACCTAGGTGGAAACAAAACCGCTACCAAGGTTCTGCAATCTGGTCTCTATTGGCCCACACTGTTCAAGGATGCACAAGCCTTCTACAAAAGCTGTGACAAATAGCAAAGGAATGGGAACATCTCGAGAAGGCATGAGATGCCACTGCAGAACATTTTAGAGGTCGAAATCTTCGATGTTTGGGGAATCGTGGGACCATTCCTAGCATCTTGTGGGAACCTTTACATCCTACTGGCAGTGAATTATGTGTCCAAATGGGTAGAAGTGATCACCACTCAGAAAAATGACGCCAAAACTGTTCAAAGATTTCTACACAAGAATATCTTCTCCAGATTTGGCATTCCCAATGCGATCATCAGTGACGAGGGAAGACACTTTGATAACAAAGTAATTGTTGTTGCCTTGAGAAAATACAGAGTAAAGCACCAGATTGCAACATCATACCACCTTCAAACCAATGGACAGGTCGAGATATCCAACCGAGAAGTAAAAAACTTACTTGAGAGGATGGTTAAACCCACTCGAAAGGATTGGTCTTTACACTTCAACGATGCACTATGGGCCTATAGAACAGTTTTCAAAACACCATTGGGAATGTCACCCTATAGACTCATCTATGGGAAATCATGCCACTTACCTGTTGAGATTGAACACAGAGCTTATTAGGCTATCAAGGCAGTAAATTTGGACTGGGATAAGGCAGGACAAAAGAGGCTACTGGACTTGAATGAGATTGAAGAAATTCGAGCAAAGGCCTACAACAATTCCAAGATCTACAAAGATAAAACCAAAAGGTGGCACGACAGGAAACTGCTGCCACGACAGTTTTGCCCAGGGCAACATGTGTTGTTATTCAATTCTAGGTTGAAACTTTTCCCAGGAAAGCTTAAATCTTGATGGTCCGGTCCTTTCCAAGTTGTCCAGGTTTTCCCTCATGGTGCCATCACAATCAAATCCCTAAAGGACGGGCACTAGTTCAAAGTCAACAGACAGAGACTAAAGCATTATCAGGAGACTAAAGCCCCAAGGATGCAGGAAGTAGTTACTTTAGGAGATGCCCCTCAAGACATCCCTAATTTAGCTTAGTTTTTATTTTAATTTATTAGGAATTAAGATTTATTTATTTCATTTTATTTTAGGAACTAAGATTTAGTTTTCATTATTTATTTAATTTTTTTAGGAAATAAAGGAAGCAAGACGAAGAGAAGGAATGGACCAACTCAACACATCCACAACAGCCCAAAACGCCCAATAGAGGAGTCTCTCGTCACAGCCTGTCATCAGCTGTCGCAACAGACGCGGAGAAGATAGCCCGTCACCAAGCTGTCGTGACAGACACACAAACGCGTAACAGACACACAACAGACACGGAAACGCGTGATAGACGCGTTAGAAACCGCATAATAGTTTGCCCCTTTATTCGCGCCTGCCGTTACAGATCCAATGGGCAAAAAATCACCCTTCTATATAAACCCCTACTCACTATTCATTTTTCATCTCATTCTCATTCTCTCAACTTGTTTTCTCTAGATCTCAAAACTTTCTTTACATTTTTCTATAGTCATTGCAAATGGCTAGCAGACAAACTCGTCGTAGTGATGCCTCTACTTTTGCCGCAGCAGTATCCACCCCAAGCCATAACGCCATTCCAGACCGCTTCCCCTCCACCGACACCACCACAAGATACTACAACTCCTTCCAAAAGAGGGACATGTGGGAGGAATGAGGGTTTATCTACACAGAACCCACGGGAGACCTAGGGCTCGAGAACTTTATAGCAAAGAAAATCCAAGCCCTCAAATGGCAGCAATTTGCTGCTCAACTCGAGGAGATGAACCTCACACTTGTCAGAGAGTTCTACGCTGTCGTCGACAACAAAGACACCACGACAATAATAGTTTGAGGTAAACAACTCTCCATCGGGCCTACCTATATCAACACCCTCTACGACTTATATGTGAGTAAGAAGGAGGACTCCCACAAAAGATTCGTGATTAGTCTGTCGTCGACAGACTATGATGCGGTCATGGCAGAGCTCACCGAGGAAAGAACGGAGTGGAACACTGACCCTAAACACCGATGGAATGTGCAGAGAACTAAGTTGACTCCACAAGACAAATTGTGGAATCACTTTTTGAAGAAGCGCATCATGCCATCCCCCCACAACAGCACCGTTGATAGACCAAGGTTAGCCCATGTGCATTCCATTTTAAATGAAAGATCAATAAATGTCGGCTGCTACATACGGGAGGGAATACTGGAGTGTGCCCTCCGACCGTCGGGTCCCCTCATCTTCCCATACCTCATCACCACCATCTGTTGGGGCCACAATGTACCGGAGATTGCTGAAGATGTCAAAGTCTAAGGAAAGGGATGGACAATGCGGAACATTTTCAGCCTCATGGAGTTGAAAGCTGCCACCCCACGTTTGTAATTCAATCCCTCTGCCACAGTAAAGTAGACGGCAGGCCCCAGTTCCCCAGAACCTGCCGCAACAGAACAACAACAAACGACAACAACACCTCCACCAGACACCTCTGCACAGTTTCTATCGATGGTAAAAAGAATGGGGGAACGACAGCTCGGACTGATGGGCTACATGAGGGATTTCACAACCGCAATGGTAAACTTTATTCATAATGATTTACATTTTACGCATGTGTCGTTCCCTTCCTTCCCAGAGCACTTCTTTGCTACCCCAACACCTACCCCTGTTGCAAGCCCGAAAACTCCATCTACTGCTTCCACACCTACTTCTGCCACGACAGCCGAAGGAGGCAGGCAGTCCGCCACAGCCAGAGGAGAAAAGAGAAAGGACCCCCTCCTGAAAATCGACCCCAAATATTGGGAAGGGTTCTCCTTCTCTTCAGTTTGGCAGGATTCTGATTCCGAGCCCTCAGTTGCCTGAGACATCTCCAAGGACTACCCTCTGATGAAGAGGAAGAAGCTCAATGAGAATGTCGAAGGACCCTCCGGCCAAGGCAGATCTGCCAGCAGCAGCAGCAGCTCCGACGATAAGGTCGAAGTTCTGGACAAGCCCCCACATATCTTACCAACACGTGTCCAGCCACCTCGAGAGGCAAAGAAGAAAACAACCTCTGCCTCTCCCAGCACCTGCCAGCCCTAGCAATGAAAGTCACTGCCCGCTGGCAGCTCCAGATCAGCAGCAGCGACGACAGCTCCTCAACTTAATTTTCTATCTTATATTTTGTTGTCTTGATGTTTTATTTATTTTGTGATGTATTTTGTTTTTCTGTTTTTATTTTCCATTATGTCATGCATTGAGGGCAATTCAACCCTCGAGTTTGGGGTGGCATCCCTCTATTAATGAAGTTATAGTTGTGTCTGAAATTTGTGTCTAAGTATTAGTTATTGTTACGTTCATTTTTGTTAAAAAAATAAAAACAAAAATTTGGCTTAAGACTTTGAACTAAACTTACCTGTCGCGAGATACTCTGTCGTGGCAGTGCCTTTAGGAAATTTTAGGAACTGTTCAGAGCCTTGCTATAATTCTGATATGTACAACACTCTTTGTGACTCTTATGCTATCTAGACTTCAATAGTGCACTATAATAGGAATGTTTACCCACTTGAATTTGCCCCTAGAGGTGCCTATCACTGGCTTTAGGAAAGAAATAAAAGAAAGAAAAATATTCAGACTCAATTGCTTGCAAAACTGCCTTGCACTGATTTTAGGGAGATTTCTTTTTAAGCTTAAGTTAAAAAAAACTAAAGGAGCCTAAGAATTGCCTTCATAAAAGATACAATTAAATCAAGAGTCAGAAAAAAACTAAAGGAGCCTAAGAATTGCCTCCAGAAAAAATGAATTGGCATAAACTCAAGTTTGTAAGCATGACTATTCTGGTACACTAAAGGAGTCTAGACACATAGTTGTTCACAAAACATGCACACACCCCACAAGAATTATAGCATGGTTCCGAATAAATCCAGAAATGCCAGACAAGGTATTGATCTTGATAGAGAATAAATGGTAGGTAATGAAAGGTTCACTGAATTAAGCGAAACAAAAAAAGTTTTTATTTTTAGTTAGATCATATTTGCTTGAGGGCAAGCAAGAACTTGAGTTTGGGGGTGTGTTGAGTGTATAAAAGTTCTATATTTTACCCCTTATTTACCCATATTTCTGCTGCATTCAAGCATATTTCATTGCATTTAGGATAGATTCTTACATATACATCACAATTAGATAAAATGGCACAATTGCTATTGAAATTGGTCACTTTTGCAGGTATCTGCCGTGGCAGACTCAGGGCAGCAAAGAAGAAGAGCTAGAGCACAGGATTGGAGTCGAGGAGCAAAACACAGCCGTGGCAGCCATGACGATAGCATTGGTGAGGCGGAAGATTAAAGTGGAGCTCGATAGATAGAGGATTTCAAGCCGGTCTGTCGTGGACCACTCTTATATTTTTTTAAACCCTGAGGCAGAATGAAGGCCAAGCCCAAAGTCCAAGGAAAAATTTCAAGGCAAGAAAAGAGGAGGAATTAAAGGCAAATACTCAAAAAATTTAATCACTAATAGATTTTTACTTTAGTTTAAACTTGTATTCTTTCCATATTAGAAAGCTTGGATCCAAGGCCTATATAAAGGCATGTAATTCGACCTATGAAGGGAGATCTCATTCTTAGTCATCTTCCCCAAAACCCTTGTCATTTTCCCCCTTCACATCATGTTCTAAACTTCTCCTAGGGTTAATGGGTTGATTCTGTAAAATAGTTGCAAGGATTGTACTGTTTTAGGCATTTTTCTGTTTATGCAATAAAACTTCAAGTTTATTTATTCTGGTTTTCATATTTCACAAGAGTATCAGGAGAGCATTGTGAGGTTATCCCTTTGTTTGATATCAGGAGAGTCAAGCATACGAACGTAATAAATATGCGTTTTCCAGCTTATGGTTAAACCATCACGACTTAGGGATAAGTACGAGGTTAAGTGGCTAAGGAAGAATTCAACAACATTGGTGTTCGCTCTTCGATTCACGTCGGGAGGTATCATCTAAGAAGTATTCATCAACAACACTTGGGCCTAGGGATAAGACAAGTCATAGCAGGGATTCTTGCCAAACTTGAAGTACAAAATTGTGTGATCGCTGCCGCGACAACAATAGACTTCTGCCGTGACTGGTGCTGCCACGACAGGGACGATGACAGAATAAAAGTTTCTCTTCAGTGCAACACATGTGCTACCGAGAAAATCAATACCGTCCTATTTCTTAAACATGTTTCCTCTATCTTTTATATTACTTGTTTCCCAATATCACTTTACAATCAATTTAAACTATTTCTCTCTTTCGTGCAACAACTCTAGGTTAAAGCTATTTCGAGTCCCTGTGGAGACGATTTCCGATACTCCAAGTATCACTTTACTACTTGCGTCATGTACACTTACACTATTTGTGATAGGACTTTTGACATGCAACAATCCACAGTTAATACTTGTGAACTGGAAAATAAAAGTGATGGCAATTGATTGAGGTAGCGTGTAAAAATAAAAGAACTAAAGAAATTAAAATTATAAAGGAAACAAAAGTAAATATCCAAGTAGAGTTGCAAACAACTAGTGTAATGATGATTGCAAGGCTTGGCAAGGGATGTTTAGATTTCATGCTAGCAAAGGCAACAACTAATAACACTAAACTTTGGTTTTAATGCCGAGCAGATTATAAGTTGGTATTGCCTCTGTCAATGGCAATACCCTAAGTTAATTACTTTTAACACCTATATGTCTATAGCGAGTTTTCAAACAATTAACTTGGTGAAGATTCAATCTTTACTCCTAAGGGGTAGATTTACTTCCGAAGTAAGCTCATCTACTTGAACATCTTCTGTCGAAGTTGCAATTAATCGTTATCTCCTAAGTCTGTTAGGATATCTAGGACAATGAGCATTCAAAGCCAACTATCGATGGCAATAAATATATGAAATGCAAGCACATGCGAAATATACAATAATTCCAAATCATGTAATTTTTAAAAACTAAAAATACTAAGCGGTCGTTGCAAACACCCCTAGCCAATGTAAAAGATTAGTTCAGGGTTGGGGAAACCAACAACAAATCATCATTTTGTTCTATCATCACAAAAAACAGAAATAAATTCAAGAGATAAGAAACAAAGAAGGAGTTCTTTCGATGCAACCCTTTAATGGATCCATGGCTTTCAACAAATCTTCCCAGCTTACTTCTACCCTGCTCGTCTCTTCGCGGCTCCAGCTCTTCATTTGTCTCATTCTTGAACTCCTTTATATAGGTGTTGGGAAAGCCCTAATTAGGGTTTTCGGTGTCACACTCTTTGGATGTGGCATCCACGTGTTTTTTCCATCATTATTTTGCCAACCAAGCTTTGCATTCTTCACCTTTATTTTGTCAACCAAGCTTGGCATTCTACTCTTGCCAACCAAGCATGACATTCTACTTTTGCCAACCAAGCTTGGCATTATCTTCCTGCATTTGCTAACTACGCTCATCATTTCCTTCTTGCGTCCCCTTGCTTCAGTCCTGCCGTAATTGCATACCACAACAAGAAAACACCCCTTCACTCTAGCATTAAAAACTATACATTCCTCAACTCCTAGATGCAAATGCATGAAACTACTGGAAAATATACCAATATGACCTAAAGTCAAGCAATAGTATGGAAATATATGCATGGAAAATACATCTTTTGAGGAGTTATTACACCCCAAACCTAGCTCATTACTTTTCCTCAAGTAATGCAAAACAAAAAACTATAAATTAGAGTAAAGTGCCTCGACAAAATTTTTCTGATTAGCAACACAAGCTAGCAAGCAAAATTTGGCCCTAGTTATGTTCTAATCATCTCGCAATAGTAATGAAGTAGAACTCAAAGCAATTTCAAGTGCATAAATATAACTCTAACCTAAAGTCATGAAGTGTGCATGAAGTGCAAGTGGTTTGCATCAAGTATCCCTCAACTCCCTTAGTCATTTTTACTTCCCAAACTCAATTTTTTTTATTATTCACCAAGGATTTCTTTTCTTTTCTTTCTTTTGGCATTATTTTTAGGTTCGTGTCATAATGATGTTTTGCATGAGAACTAAGAGGGAGCAAACCATGAACCCTCACGTTAATCTAGACAATATCATTAAGCTAACCTATTACACTCATACCCTAAAGTTTTTGTTGGCCTGTTAACTAAGAGGGAGCAAACCACGAAGCCACAAGTTACTTATTGTCTTTAAGGCAGAGAAGTGTTCTAATTTTTTTCTTGCCTTTGGAAAAACATTGTTGCCTTATTCTTTACTTTTACACTGGCATTTTTTCTTTTTCTTTTTGAGTTTAGCTTCAAAACCCTAAGTTTACCTTCAGAACTAGATGCATACTATGTGTTTAAGTGAGATTAAAGTTCCCTAATTTAGAGATCAATTTCCAAACAACTCGTCCTTACTAAGTCTACTAGCTCTTACTAATTCTAGAGATTTCTAAATTCATCATTGAACATGGACATACTAGAACAAAATCTCAATATGCTAGCAATGTGATTGGCAAAATTATCAGTTAAAAATTAGGTCGTGGCAATTTTTTTAATGGTTTGGTATGCATGATTTTATCTTATCTACATGGAAAAGACATAATGCAAAATATAAACAAAAAAATGAATGTCATGGCAATAAATGTGAGGAAACACATACCCCAAAACTTAAGGTATGCATTGTCGTCAATGCATGAGAACACATATATACAAATGTAGTGTATGATGGAATCAAAAGCATGAGTTTAAAGATTTAAGGGTATGAGGACTCCCTTAAGGAATGATTTTAAGGAGTGGAGCGAGTCGTTCTTTTGAGGAAGGATCCTCGTTTCGGTGCCATCAAATTCTTCTTCTTCAACTGTGGATTCAGAACATCAGTCATGGCATCATCTTTAGGCTCAGCGTCTACATGTCGGGTCTTAGTCTTGGCAGAATCTTCTTGGGAAGGTGATGCTGGTACAGTGGCATAAGATTCCCGGGTTGGAGTATGATCGGGCTGATGGTTGGCTGGCATTCCTTCCAGCGCATGAAATTATGTTGGGAAATATGGATATGGTGGCAAAGGATTAGGGGACAACACTTTGAAAGTTGTCAAATGGTATGGTCTCGAGCCACAATATAATGCTAGAGTGTCATGTTTTGTTTCTCAGCCTTTTGGAACTTTTGAAGGAGGAGTTCTTGGTATTGATAGATCTGGGAGAGTAATGCCACAACATTAATATGCAAATGAATGGTCGATTCAACCTTGGGTGTTTTGGCAATAGAACTCGGCGTGGTGTCTTGGTAAAATTTCACTTGCTAAGAATCAAAGACCTTTCAAAACAGAAAAAGAAATAAAACGAAAAACTAAAAAAATAAAACTGAGATATCCTAAGTACTGAAAATAAAATAACTCTCATAAACCTATTTACAATGATCAGAATGGGTTGGAAAAAATTTATTGAATGTCTGCAACGAGAATGGTCTGCTTCACATTAATCTGACTTCTTTCCCAGTAGTGCTTCAGTCTTTGGCCATTTGCTAGTGGATGGTAGGATGTGGCAATCTTTCGTTTGAATAACCAACATAGAAAGTCTAAGTATTGCTTTCCTTTAACCATTCCAAACTCTTGATTGCCCAATGAAAGAGACTATTTTGCCATGATAGCTCTGAGCAACCAGCTTAGAAAACCTAAGTATCTCTTTGTTCTAGGTCTCGAGAACCTTTGATCAAACTCTTAATCGAACCTTTAGTGTCTAATTTCATTGTGAGCAGGGGAATGTCAGCCCGACTCCTCCTTTATTTCTTGATCTTCTTCTTAAAAATAAAATAAATAACATCAAATTAAAATAACATCTTATTCCTAAACAAAAATTTAAAGATGTAGAAAATAAAATAAAATGAAAACAAAAGAAAGATAAAAGGTTAAGACACTAAAGGGGTGCATGGGGATGCATCTCCTAAAGTGATCACTTCCTTGTCCCTCATGACATGTTGGCTAGTATAGTGCTTCAACCTCTGTGCATTTACTTTGAATTCCTGCCCATCTTTGGTGGATTTGATTGTCACAGCTCTATGGGGAAATACTTTGACCACTTCGAACAGTCCATACCATTTTGACCACAGTTTTCCTTTGAACAAATTTAGTCTAGAATTGAAGAGTAGTACTAATTGCCCAGGCAGGAACTGTCGCGACAGTAGCTTTCTATCATGCCAGCATTTTGTTTTCTCCTTGTAGATTTATGCGTTGTCGTACGCCAGGGCTCAAAACTCTATTTCATTGAGTTCTAGGAGTTGTTTTTGTCTAGCATTTTCCCAGTCCATATTCACCGTCTTTTTCGCCCAATATGCCTTGTGCTTTATCTCAACTGGTAGGTGGCAAATTTTTTTCATACACAAGTTGATACGGGGACATTCCCAATGGGGTTTTGAACAATGTTCGATAGACCCATAAAGCATCATCAAGTCGAAAGGACCAATCCTTTTGACACGTGTTAACCACATTTTCAAAAATTGTCTTCATCTCTCTATTTGATATCTCGGCCTACCCTTTGGTCTGTGGGTGATATGTCGTGGCAATCTTATGTGTGACCCCAAATTTTATCAATGACACAGAAATAAGCTTGTTATCAAACTATTTTCCCTTGTCACTAATGATAGCTCTTGGTACTCCAAACCGTGTGAATATGTGTTTTTGCAGGAATTTCTGAACGGTTTTGGAGTCATTGTTTGGGGTGGCAGTGGCTTCAACCCACTATGACACATAGTCAACGGCTAGAAGAATGTAGAGATTCCCACTTGAAGACGGGAAAGGCCTTATGAAATCATTTCCCCAAACATCAAACAACTCGACTTCAAGGATGTATTGCAAGGGCATCTCGTTTTGTGTCAAAATATTATCGGTTCACTGACAACGATCACATTGCATATAGAAAGCATGGGCATCTTTGTACAATGTCAGCCAATATAATTCTGACTGTAGTACCTTGGCCGCAGTTCTGGTTCCTTCGAAGTGTCCTCCATATGGTGAAGAATGGCATTGATGAAGTAGCTCTCTTTGTTCTTCTTCGGGGACATATCTCCTTATAACCCGATCTGCACATTGTTTATACAAAAGAGGCTCGTCCCAAATGTAATGCTTAGCATCATGTTAGAACCTCTTCTTTCCTTCATAGTTAAGGTTATAAGGTATTACACCACTAACTAAAAAATTGACAAGATCAACATATCAAGGTATTTTGGAGGCGGATCACTGTCAAGGGTATTGCCGAGGCAATGCACTCTGAAATTGTCGAGGAAATGATGTAGGTTTTGGTGGAAATTTATTGGTTATCATTGCATTGCACCCCTCAGTGAGTGCGACAGTCTCAAAATCACCCAACTTCCTCTTTTTGGACAAGATATCCTTCATGAATTTAACGTAGTTGGGCATTTTTTCGGGAGCTTCCACTGGTATGTTGATCTATAGTTGTTTAAGGACTTCTAAGAATCGCTTGAACTGCTGATCTTGCTGGTGTTTTTAAAGCCTTTGTGGAAAAGGCGGTGGTGGGTAGACAAATTTTGGCTTCGTTAGTTTCTCGAGGTGATGTTGGCATTAGATTACTGTCTGGCATTGCTAGTGCTTGCCTCCCCTTTCTCGACATTCTTGGGTTTGTCTATTAGCACTGACTTGTCTTCTTTGCAAACAATTGGTTATTTGGCAGGTGTTTCATTCGCATCTTGTATTCCACTCCAAAGAGTTACGAAATTGCATTGTTCTTTACATTTATGCTGAGCATCCTCCGTATCATGTGGAAAACTTCCTTGTGGTCCAATACTGAGTGCGTTGGCAATTTGTCCTATCTGAACATCCTTCAAGGTGTTCTCATCAGAATATCTTTGCACTGGATGTACATTATTATGCGCTCTATGTGGCATCACATTCTAGTTGAAATAAGGTAGTGTATTGGTGCTCTTACACTGGTCATTAAATTGGTTACCTCTTTGGTTCGACCATGAAAAGTTTGGATGTTGCTTCCACCCCACATTATATGTATTATAGTATGGGTTTTTATTGCAGTTGTAGTTGACAACAAAATACACCGACTCTAGGTTTGCCGAGCATTCCTCCATGATATAGTCATCACCGCAAATAGTGCAAAATGGTTCCAATACCTTTACTGCTAGACTTTAGCAGGCGTTTGCATTGTCCTCACTATATTAGTGAGGTTGGCATTTTGAGCATTGATTAATGAAAGCACATCAAGTTCCCAATCTGGTGGTAGGGTATTGGTGGCAATCCTTTCAAGCATGTCATATGCCTCTGTGTAATTCTTGTCTAGCAACGAACCGTTTTTCGAAGCATCAACAACAACCTTGGTATGAGCATTGAGTCTATTATAAAAGGTCTCAATTGAGTCCATGTAGGGAATCCATGCATGAGACATCTTCTCAACAGGTCCTTGAATCGTTCCCAAGCTTCATACAGAATCTCATCATCAGCCTGACTAAAAGTAATTATTTCACTTCGCAGCTTGGTAATAAATTTAGGTTGCAGGAATCTTAGAAGAAACTTCTGGCATAATTTGACCATGTAGTGAATGAAATTGATGGAAAGGAATTTAGCCACAATTTTGCCCTATCTCGCAATGAAAATGAAAAAATCTTCAGCTTTACTGTCTCTTCAGTTACACCAAGCTGGTGGAAAAATTAGCAAACCTCCATGGATTTCTTCAAATGTTGTCTTGGGTCTCCAATAGGTGATCCATCAAATTGACCTACATTAATTAGCATTTGAATCATTAACGGGTTAAGCTCAAAGTTAGCCATATTTACCTCTGAATCGATTAGTCCTAACATCAAATCATCTATAGTGGGTGCTAAGTGTTCTTTGATGGGTTGGTTATTGTTAGGTGTATAAAAGTATTTATTTTAGGACCCTTTATGACTCAATTATAGTTAGAATTAAGCTTATTTTAGATACATTACTAATCATATATACACAATTTGCTGTTCTTAACTTTTCCACACTTGATCATCTTTATTTGATTATATTTGGAGGAAAAGGTATTGCTTTAGTGTGTGTCTTGTGCTTGTGTAGATTTCACTAGCCACTGCCCGGGCAAGAACTGCCGTGGCAGTGAAGGAAGGGGAAAAAGCATAACCATCATTAGACCATGCCATCCTTTGACGTCAAGCCTTACCAAGGACGTTGGACCAAGAACGAGCCCTGTCGAAGCAGAAGAAACTAACAAACCATTGTCGAAGCAAAGACCAAACAAGTATCGACAAGGGAGAAAATATGCAAAGTGTTATGCGACTTCAAGAGCATAAAATGCCGAATTTTTAGAGATACTTTGCATGAAGATCAGAGCCGAGGAAGGCCTTGAAAAAGTGAAAGAAAAGTCAAAGATGGAAAAGCGATAAGGAGGAATAAAATAATGAATTAAAAGAGATTCATCTCTTTTATGAAGTTATATTCAACTCCAACTTATCATCCTACTCCAAGAAGGACTCTGCAAGGCCACGCCCTATAAAACCAAGACCCATCCGCTAACATCAAGGCATCTAGAAATGGAGAGGCTTAGGGGTTTAGTAGAGTGCTCATCATCGCCATTATGTTCTAATTCGTTCTTAGGCTGGGATTATTTTGTTTAGTAGTTGTGAGAAGACGATTATAACTTGTTTAGGTTTTTGTTAATGCAATTAAGTTCAAGTTTTGCTTATTCTTTGTATTTAATTTTCCTTGTAATAGAATCGAGAGAGGATATTGCGATTGCATCTATTTGTCTAATATTGGGAGAGTTAGACTCACAAACGAATAAGCATGGTTTTCATCCCAATCGATGAAAACTAGTTTGATTTAGGGATAAGTATGAGTTTCAACAGGTAAGAGAAGCATAATATTGATTGGTGTTCACCCTTGGTTCACGCGAGGAGGTATTATCAAGGCATGCGCATCAATAGAGTTTTGACTTAGGGATAAGAAGGAACCATTCAAGAATGCTTTGCCAGCCTTGAAGGTTGTCACTCAATTACCCCGGTAGTACCTGTTATCCTTGCCGCGGCAGCAGCTTTGCCCATTTCCGAGGCAATCAAGTTGACGATTGCATTCAAAACCAAGACAATTTTATTCACTTCTACACTACGACGCAACATAATTCGGCCTACTCTATCATCATATCTACTCAACCTCTTAGTTACTTGCTCTCTTTATTTTAGTTTCTATCTTAACCAACCATTACTTGTGTTTTTACTTTTCTTTACAATGCGAGACGATAATTTCTAGAAGTAGCATCAATCTCTATGGAGACGATATCTTTTATACTATAACTTGGCGACGTGTATACTTGCACTAAAATTGCGACACCTAATACGCGTAACAAGTTTTTGGCGCCATTGCCGGGGATTGAACGCACCTACTGAAAACTCAAACAAAAACTGAAGAGAGCAATGGCACATGTAATCTGCAATCAGAATGCCGCGGCAGGAGGCGGAGGGATTCAGCCGCCTCAATTTGCTCAAGCAAGAAACCTAACTGTCAGAGATTACTTAGAAGAAGATCTCAATGGACTAAATCCAGGAGTTGTCACATCTGCAATCGAAGCTGTCCACTTTGAGTTAAAGCCCATAATGTTCAAAATGATCAATACCATGGGTCAATTTGGTGGCTCAGCAACTGAAGATGCTAGACAAAACCTCAAATCCTTCTTGGAAATTTACAATTAATTCAAAATACAAGGAGTCCATGGGGATATTTAAGGTTGAAATTGTTTCCCTATTCATTGAGGAATAGGGCAAAAACCATGTTAAACAGAATTCCAGTCAGATCAATAGAATCCTAGAATGACTTATGTCATGATTTCCTTTCTAGATTTAATCTTACAAATTTAACTGATAAGTTACGTAATAAAATCACTTCTTTTTGATAGGCAGATGATGAATCCATTTACGAGGCTTTGAAGCGATACAAAGAGCTTTTTTACAAATACCTCTTACACGGGTTCCCATTATGGACACGTGTGACAATGTTTTACAATGTAGTAAGCACACCAACGAGGATGATGCTTGATGTCTTGGAAAATTGCATATTGCTAGACAAGCCACCGGAGGAAGCAATGAAGATCCTGAATAGGCTTGCTAAAAACGACTATCAATTCCCAACTGCCAGAAGAGGAGGAGTCAAACGCCATGCCACCATAAACGAGCTTGAGTCATAAGATTCAATTCTCTCACAATTGGCAAACTTAACCAATTTGGTTAAGGACATGCAAAGACCAATCACTACACAAGAGGTCAATATAGTAGGTTCATCATGTGATTTATATAATGGTAACCATTACTCTTTTGAATGACCATATAATCTAGAGTCGAGTTTTTATGTTAGAAACAACAATTGGAACAACAATGTGATGTCCAACACCTATAACACGGCCTGGAAGAAACACTCTAACTTCTCATAGAGCAACCCTAACAATGCCCTGAACCAGAACAATCAGAATGCTCCAGCACTAGGATTCCAACAAAACATGCCTCGGCAACAAATACCTCAGCAATTGATGCAGCAACAAATGCTGCAGCAACAATCCATGCCATCTAGTTCTTTGGAAAACTCCCTTAATGCTTTCATGTCTCAAACTAGTGCATATATGGCTAATATTGATAAATTCATAAAGAAAACTGATGCTTTTATGGACAGGACTGAGATGAGAATGCAGAACCACGAAGCAACGCTGAAATCATTGGAAACTCAAGTTGGGCAGTTCGCTCAAATCCTCAACTCGAGACCAATGGGTGGTATGCCTAGCGATACTGAGGTCGCATGAGGAACAACTCATGAGCAATGCAAGGCAATCACTACACGAAGTGGTAAACAACTCAAGGAACCACGAGCTCTTGAAATAGAGGAAACAAAGTCTGAGGAGTCGATTGCCTCGACAATACCCAATAACATTGCCTCGACAATGCCTAGTAACATTGACTCGGCAAAGCCTGATAACACTGCCTCGGTGATGCCTGAGACAGACACCATGGAAAACAAGAAGGCATCTGAAGCTCCTAATCTAATGCCTCAAATCAAATTCCCATGCAAGGAATGGGTTGAAGACATTCGACTACCTCCACCGTTCCCACAAAGGTTGAAACGGCAAAAACAAGAATACCGATTCAAGAAGTTCCCAGACATCATGAAGCAAGTCCACATAAACTTGCCCTTGGTAGAAGCAATAGAGAAAACGTCGAACTACTCCAAGTTTCTTAAAGACATTGTCTCTAAGAGAACAAGAATAGGGGAATTTGAGACCGTTGTTGTAACGGGAGGATGTATGGCCATGCTGCACAACCGAATGCCATATAAGCTGAAAGAACCCGACAGTTCCACCATACCATGTGCAATTGGCAATCACTATGTCAGGAAGGCACTATGTGATCTTGGAGCAAGCATAAACCTTATACCGAAGTCAGTCTTCCAACGATTGGGTATAGGGAAGGCGAGACCCACTACAGTGATGCTATAGCTTGCTGACATATCCTATGTTCATCCAGAGGGAAAAATTGATGATATCCTGGTAAGAGTGGATAAATATATTTTCCATGCTAACTTTATTGTTTTAGACTATGAAACAGATGAGTTCGCACCTATTATCCTTGTGAGGCCATTACTAGCTACGAGAAGAACCTTGATCGACGTTGAGAGAGGAGAACTCACAATGAGGGTGAATGATCAGTAAATCAAGTTGAACGTGTTTCACACCCTTATGCAGCCCAACGATCTAGAAGAATGCCAAGTCATTCAGGCCATAACCGAGTTCGACATGGATATAGACTGCCTAAGCAATTGCCTTGGCAATAGCTGTGAAAACTGCCTCGGCAATGACCATAACAATTGCCTCGGCAATGCCTGTGACAACTGCCTCGGCAATTACATTGACAACTACCCTGACCTTGAAGAACATAATGATGAGCAGGAAGAAGCCAACTGGATAGCTAGCCATCCATGTAAGTATTTCGAACCATTAGATTACTCAAGGGAGGAAAGAAAATTGAAAAACCCTCCATCGAGTAACCCCCTATTCTTGAACTAAACCATTCCCACGGTAATTAAATTATGTTTATTTGGGAACCAATAATACATTGCCCGAAATCATCTCTTCTAAGTTGCAGCCTAAACAAGAACAAAAATTGATTGACATGTTAAAGTTGCACAAAAAAGTAATAGGGTGGACAACTACCGATTTTAAGGGAATTAGCCCAGCGATTTGTATGTATAAAATCCTTTTAGAGGATGATCATAAACCAACCATTGAGGCACAAATGAAGCTAAATCGAGTCATGAAAGAAGTGGTAAAGAAAGAAATCATCAAATGGCTCGATGCCGATATTATCTACTCTATCTCTGACACTACATTAGTAAGTATGGTACAATGTATGCCAAAAAAAGGAGGTATGACAGTGGTAAGCAATGAAAACAATGAACTAATCCCATCCAGGACTGTGACCGATTAGAGGGGTTGCATGGATTACCGTAAGTTAAATAAGGCTACTAGGAAAGATCACTTTCTTTTACCCTTTATCGATCAAATACTTGACCATCTTGTAGGTAAAACCTTTTATTGTTTTCTTGATGGTTATTTAGGGTATAACCAAATTTCCATAGCACCAGAAGATCAAGAAAAGACCACCTTGATTTTCCCATACGACACTTATATCTTTCGAATGATGCCTTTCGGGCTATGCAATGCCCCGACAACCTTCCAACAATGCATGATGGCAATTTTCTCCGACATGGTAGAAGATTTCCTAGAAATTTTCATGGACGATTTCTCGATATTTGGAGATAACTTCGACAATTGCCTCGGTAAATTGGAGAAAGTGCTTAAACGATGCGAGGAATCTGACTTTGTCCTAAATTGGGAGAAGTGTCGCTTTATGGTGGATGAAGGCATAGTTCTCGTTCACAATATCTCATCCAAAGGTATCGAAGTTAAAGATTGAAGTGATAGAGAAACTACCCCCACCAACATCAGTCAAAGGAATTCTAAGCTTCTTGGGACACACAGATTTTTTATAGGAGATTTATTTAAAAATTGTCTAAAATCACTAAACCTTTGTATAACTTACTTGAACAAGATAAAGCCTTTGACTTCGATTACTCATGCATCAAGGCATTCGAGACCCTAAAATGCAAACTTTTTGCCGTACCAATAGTGGTTCCACCAGATTGGACATTGCCCATTCGAATTGATGTGCGATACAAGTGACTTTACATTATGAGTAGTCCTAGGTCAACGAACATGTAAGATATTTCGTGTGATTTACTACACTAGTAAAACTCTGAATGAAGCACCAGTGAATTACACCACCACTGAGAAAGAGCTACTAGATGTAGTGTTCACATTTGATAAATTTCATTCATACTTGATCGGATCCAAGGTCATTGTTCATACTGACCATTCGGCAATTAAGAACCTCTTTGCCAAGAAAGATGCCAAACCTCGTTTAATTTGTTGTATTTTACTTTTACAAGAGTTTGACATTGAAATTAAGGATAGGAAAGGTACAAAAAATCAACTTGCCGACCATTTATCCCGACTGGAACAAGAAGAGAAGGAGACCACTCCTACAAAAATCCAAGATGCATTCCTAGACGAACAATTGCTTATTGCCTCGACAACTCTAGAAGGCACTGCCTCGTCAACCCAGACATGCACTACCTCATCAACACTGATGGGCACTACCTCGGCAATAACTTCAGCTATTGTCGCAACACTTTCATCGACACCCTGGTATGATGATCTTGTGAATTTCCTAGTCAGTGGTATTTTACCTTATAGCCTCTCATCAAGGAAAGAAGTGGTTCTGACATGATGCTAAGCATTATTTTTGGGACGAGCCTCTTTTGTTTAAACAATGCGTAGATCATGTTATAAGAAGGTGTGTCCTAGAAGAAGAACAACAAGATATGATCCAACAATGTCATTCTTCACCCCATGGAGGACATTTTGGAGGGACACTCATGGCGGCCAAAGTTTTACAATCTGGATTATACTAGAAGACTCTCTACAAGGACGCCTAAGCCTTTTACAAGCAAAGCAACTGTTGTCAACGGGCCAAAAATATTTCAAGACGAAACGAGATGCCCTTGTAGAACATCCTTGAAGTTAAACTATTCGACATTTGGGGAATCAAATTCATGGGGCCCTTCTCATCTTCATGTGGGAATCTCTATATCTTACTTGACGTTGACTATGTGTCCAAATGGGTAGAGGCAGTTGCAATACCTTAAAATGACTCCAAAATCGTGTAAAGATTCCTATAGAAAAATATCTTCACATGATTTGAAATACCAAGGGCAATCATAACTGACGAAGGCAAGCACTTCGACAACAAACTCATTGCCAAGTCATTGCAAAAATTTGGAGTGACACATAAAATTACCACGACATACCATCCACAAACCAATGGACATGCCAAAATATCGAACAAAGAGTTGAAGAATGTTTTAGACTAACTTAAAAAGAATTCAAAACTATTTCCAAAGTCCAAATAACTTGAAACTATGTTTAGGGGATGTTTTTAAAGGATTTTACATGTTTTTCAAAGCCAAACTAAACAAAACCTTTCAGGTGTTTTGATACGTGGTCTTCCAGTGTCAAATAATTTTTAAACATGTCTTTTCGAGATGAGTATTTTGCCTAGCGTTTCGATACGGGCTATGCCGTTTCGATATGCCTACGTGGCATCGACCACAATGATCATAAACCCCCAATAGCTATTTTCCAACTAACATTTAAATGCAGATTGTTTCGATACTGTAAAAGGCATTTCCATACGAGTGTTCCGAAACGGCCAAGGGCATTTCGATACGGGTGCTGCATCAGACTGTAACGTCTCTTTCTACTTAAAGAGCGTATCGAAACGGGTTCGAGCATTTCGATACTGTTAGCAGCAGAACAACATTTATGGTGGGAAATTATGTCTCCAACGGCTCCAATTCAACCCCAACTGCTAGTAACAGCTACAAACTCATTAAGGAGTATAAAAGAGACCTCCAAGCATCATGATATGGATAATGATTCAATTGTCAATAAACAAATGATCAAGAATTTTCTTTGTACTTAAATTGTCATTTCTTTGTATAGACAAACACTAGTGAGCAAAAATTGTCAAATTTGCTCAAGTGTTTTAGGTTTTGGGAGAGAGCTAAATTGTACAAACAAACACCTATTAGAGGGATTTATGTTTTCTAATCTTTTCTCTTGTAAAGAGGGTTTGATCAAGGCTTTGGGTAGAAATCTTGATCGGTGTATAAGGGTTTCCTTCTAAGCCTAGAAAAGGGGACGAATCAATAGTGGATTGATTGGAAATCCTTAGTGGGAAGCTAATGTAGTGGATGTAGACCTTGGTTAGAAGGTTAAACCACTATAAAATCATTGTGTCATTTATATTTTAGCTTCCACACCACATCCACCCAAAATTCCACCTCTCCACCACTTGGTGAGAAAGATCGGTTGAAGGAATCGAGCACCTTAAAACTCAACAATTGGTATCAGAGCTTGGCTCAATCAGAGAGGATTAACATCCTATTGAGAAGATCCGACAAACTCGATCATCATTTCACACAACCGACTCAATGGCGCAATCCATCGACAAACCTCCCTTCTTCGACGGAACCCACTATGCCCATTGGAAGACAAAGATGAAGTTCTTCATTAAGTCAAGATACTACAAGCTATGGGACATAATTGGAGATGGTTCGTTCGTTCCTCAACGAAGCAAAGCGGAGTGGAGTGCCGATGATCGCAAGAAGATGAAGCTAAATTGAAAAGCCTTGCACATCCTCTTTTGTGCATTTGACCCAACCATCTAGGAGAAGATGTCTTCTTGTGAGAGTTCCAAGGAGGTATGGGATAAGTTTGAAGTCACATACGAGGCAACCGATGAAGTTAAGGAGACCAAGATTGGTCTCCTCACCTTAGAGTATGAGAACTTCAAAATGGATCCCGAATAGAACATCGAGAAGATGTTTGATAGGTTATCCAATATTACCAATGGTCTCGAAGGCTATGGAGAAGCCACCCCAGAGGAAAAGCTTGTCTGAAAGCTCATCTACTCAAGTTCTGAGTTATGGGACTCAAAGAGGACCGCCATCATCGAAGCCTGGAATTTGAAGACCTTAAAGCTTGATGAACTCATGGGGTCACTCCTTACTCATTAAATCATGAAGAAGAACAAAGAACATGAGAAGAAGAGGGAAGTAATTAGAGCTATGGGAGTGTAACACCCTAAAACTACCCTAGTTGGAATTATAGAAAAATAACATGAAAAGTGTAAACATTTTACACTTTAGCTATGATTATAAAAAAATAAGATAGATTATGTCTTAATAAGTTACAATTGGATTTAAAACAACAAGTATGATAAGGTAAATATATATATATATACTTACGGTGGTAATGGAAATTAACATGTACAATATATCATATGTATAAAATAATAGGATTTTATGTTAGATTAACATTATAATATGATATATAATAATAAGTTAGTGGGAATTAAACTTATAATAGATTAATATATATATATATATATATAATTATGGCTGAATACTTTATAATATAATATACATGAGATAGTGGAATTTAGGTGTCTTAATACATGGCTTAAAATAAACCATGTGTCTCTTTCTTTTGTTTCTAAGAGACACACGGCCACAAGGGTGAAACAACCCCCAAATGCTATCATCTTTCTTCCATTTCCTCACACAACAGAAACTAAGAGAAAATAAGAGAGAGAGAGAGAGTGAATTTATAGAGATTAATGCTGGAAAAATTGAAAGGGAAGCATGCATGTTCATCTTAGACTCATGTAAGTGTTCTAGCTAAAATTCTGCTCATGTTTTTGTTTGAATGTTCCTGATGAATTGAGGTGTTTCTTGAATTGTTTGTGCTGTAAATTTGATTGGAGAATGATTATTGATGTGTTGATAGGTTGTATGTTACATTAGGTTGCTTAAAATGCTAGAAAATTTACATGCATGAAGCTTGAATAATGAATCTGCCCAGAATTTTAATTATAGACACCTTTGTGAAATTTGGAAAATTGAGCATGTTAGAGTCATTTCTGGAAAGAGTGTTGTTATACAAAGTTGTAGAGGACAAAATTGTACATGAGATAGAAGTAAGAATTGAACGAAAATGTTAAGTATAGATCTCTAAATTGTTGTTAGAAGTTGACTGAACTGAAACTGAATGAATTTGGAATCTGTTGGACTAAATTGTGAAATTCGAAATGTTTAGGGGTCAAAATGGTATTAATAAATTCTGAAAATTTATGCTTGAAACAGGGGAGTCATGGAATGAATAAATATTAAATGGCCAAGCTTTAATTAAGTCTCAATTGGTAGGTTAAATGCATTTAGATCACATGTAGGATTATTAAAGGATTAAAGGGGACTGTTTTGAAGAAATTGATAAATTGAGGACTTGAATGCTCTGTTTTTAAAGATGTTAGAACTTCATTGTTATTTTAATACATGTAGGTTAATGTGGTTAATATCATAGAATCAAATGAATTGTGAAATATAGGATTTAAATGCATTAAAGTCACTAAGTTAAGCTTGGACAGATTAGGCCCTGAAATTGGCCTGTTTTCAAATGTAAAATTGTATTAACTAGGAAATGCTAAAAATATGAGCCATACATGGTTTTAAAGGTGTGTTTATAAGCTTTTTCCAGAATAGTATGATATGCCTTATTTGGATTAGGGAATAAAAAGTTATGGACAGATTAGTGGACAATGCTCAAAACTGCCATGTTAAGGACAACTTGTGTGTTTATTGTTGTTTGTTTGATTTAGTTGGATTTTTGTGCTAAGGTTGATACTAATGGATGTTATATATGTTGTAATATGATTCCAGAGCATATTGGTGAAGAGATATTTGAGGAATCAAGGGGTGATCAAACCAAGAAGAAATGGAGAGGCATCATCATTAAGGAGACAAACTAGCTTGGAGTATTGTAAGTGTAGTTTTGTTTAAAGTGTTAGGATTAGTATCCTAACCTTGTTATTTTTTATTATTAGATAACATGAAGGAAGCATGAAATGAACCTAATAATGGTTGGTAAAAATTAAAATGCTAAGGAAGAAAAATTAAAGGAAAGACTTATGATATGTTGACTATGCTAGTTAGATAAGCTTACTTTGGCCTAGATATGTTACATTGGGTTGATGATTGAATAAACCATATGACATGAACTTATATGATGGGTTTAGCTACTGTATTTTGATGTTTACATGATGAAAATGAAAATATATGCTTGTTGATTTTTCATGTTATCATGAATTGAATGATTGCTCTTAAATAAAGATCGATATTGTTACATGTTTGGTGAATTGTTAAATAACAAGCAATTGGTTTTGTTAAACATATAAGATAAGATAAGACCTTGGTTTGATTATTGTCTATAGGTAGAAGGACATGCCTTAGAGTCATTGAGCTCCTCTGATTATTGTTAAAGGATGGTGGTTAGTCACCAATATACCTTAAGGTGGTAAGTCACCTTGATGCTATGGCATCCTCTGATTACTTGTCACAAGTTGGTTATAAAGCATTGATACCTTTGTGTATCCAAAGTCATATGTCACACGTAGACTCGATTACCTTGTTCATTAATCATCTAAGGCAATATATTTAAAAGTTACATGACTTGAAAGATAAGTACTTAAATGATAAGTACCAATGAAATGAAACTGATATGCCTACTTTCCTTGTATATGCTAATGCTTTTAAATGATGCTTGTTGTTGTATAGGATAATGTTTTGATTGATACTTGTTGTATGAATGAACATAAAAGTATGTTGTTTATGTTGCATTAGTGGTTACATGAAATGGTTATAAGATTAGCTAAGTCTACTTATGTATGATGGACTAGCTAGGTGAACTTTGATTAAAGCCTAGTTAGGTAACCTTAAAGATTGAATAATGCTCTAAAAGATAGAGATTAGTAAAGTTTAGGGCTGCCTCACTAAGTACATACCTTGTACTTATCACTCTTCTGTTCCCTTCTTCCTAAAATTTCAGGTACTAGTCCCGAAAGCTAGTCGAGTGTCTTAGAGAGCTGATCTGGAAGTCCAAGCACAAGTATGACTCTTTTGGTTATTATAGTTGGTGGAATAGATGTATATAAGTGTCACATGCATATGATACATGTATTTTGGATGCTTGTCATGTAAATTCTATGTTTAAGACTTGGTTTTGTTTTGTATATATATGTAAGCATAAGCTTGTTTTGTAATAACTTTATGTTGGCATGTATATAAGTGATGTTTGTTAACTTTAAGTTTGTTATGATGGTTTCTATGGGATTTAAAGTGTGCTTGTATGATTATGTGATCTTGGAAAATTGATAGTGTTAATGAGACATGAACTATAGGATTGTAATATGCATCAAGATGTATGATATAAAATGAAGATTAAAATGTATTGCAATGCTTAGTTAGAATGTACCTAGGGAATGAGCCTTGTTTATATGTATGGTTCGAATAGGGTAGATTAAGAAATTGGTTTGGTAACATGATTATGTAATGGTTGTTGAATGTATAAGCATGATTAAATGATTATCTTGTTGTGTTAGTACATGTATGTAATTGCTATGATTATAACATGATTGCTTGTATGTAATAGTTAAGGTTTTTGTTAGCCCACATATATGTATGTTTACATTTTTGGTTGAATGTTAGAGTAAGCTTCCGCATGTATACGTTGTATAAATCTAAAGTATTTTTCATAAAGAAACTTGTATGTCAAGTATGTTATGATAATTGGAATTGCATATGTATGTCATGAATATGTTTAATATGAATCCGAATAATAATATGCTACAAATGTAACGCTCCTCGCTCGCATTCCCGGGCGATGGGTGTTACATAAATTGGTATTAGAGCTTTAGGTTATAGATCCTAAAATTTGTTTGAACATGTCATGCATTATATAGGATTACACTATGCCACCTAGGAGTCTTATATTGAATTATTTGTGACTTCGCTCTCTAATTCTGAACTTTCCTCTAAATTCCTTATAGAATGTCTGCTACCAACTTAGCTCGGGACGTTGAGAGTCCCCAAGGATCTTCTACTAAGAACGGGGATAGCGTTGCTATGCGACCCCCGATTGAACCTGAGAAACCTCGAGTACAAGTCCCTCTTCCTTTGGACAATGCGACCATCGAAACTGTTCATCGGGAATGTTTTATCAGTGTCAATGAAATATTCGATCACTTTGCAACGGGTGTACGAGCAGCCCCGGTTGCTGTTGCACCATCTCAAGCCCCGATCGACAAGCTCGCTTCACATCGAGCTACTCCTTTTAGTGGCCTTGATATCGAGAAACTGGAAAAAGGTGAGCAGTGGCTCGATAAAACTATCTAGATCTTGACTAAGCAACTCAAATGTTTCGATGAGCATAAACTCGAGTGTGCAGTCTCCTTATTAACCGAAGACGCTTTAAGCTGGTGGGAAACCACGATTCTAAATACCCCTGCTGAGTCAGTAACCTGGGACTTCTTCGTTGATGAGTTTAAGAAGAAGTTCATTAGCAAACAATATCTGGCCGACTGCAGAAATAAATTCTTGTACTTGAAGCAGGCCAATCGGCCGATTGAACAATATGTTGCTGATTTCTGCAAATACTGCAAATACGGAGTTGTTTACATTAAGACTGAAGAAGAGAAATGTCGTAAGTTCTTCGGTGGTCTGAACGAAGAGCTAAAACCGATGTTCACTGCTCTTGGTCTCACAAACTTTCAAACTCTTGTGAACCGAGCTATTTCTACTGAAGCTACGATGAGGGTAGCAGAAAAGCGAAAGAGTAGTTATCGTCCGGACAAGGGTAAAAAGGGTGACAGTAAGTCCCGGTGGTCGAAGAGGCCTGTGCACCAGAATGAGTCCTTTTCTACTTATTCACCTATCACTCAGAATGATTATCGACCTCTGTCCTCAAACAAGATGGCAATTCTGGTGGTTTCTGTTAACAGCACCGAAAAATCTGAAAGGACACCTACTTGCAAATTCTGTCAAAAATAGCACTTCGGCCAATGTCGATTTCAGTCTAATCTCTACTTCGCCTGTGGAGGCAATGATCATTATATTCGTGACTGTCCAAAGAAGGATGACCAAACTTCTACTCGTCACTCTAATCTGAACCCGACACCATCTGGTAGAAACAAGAACCCGAGACAAGCTCAATCGGGTAATCAGGGGAAAGGCAAGGCTGCTCATTCAAAAGCCACTACCTATCAGGAATCTCGAGCCCCAGCTCGTGTCTATCACATTCGTGGCAAAGAAGAAGAAGAGTCTCCCGATGTCATTGCTGGTACGGTTGAACTTAACATTAAACCTGTTTACGCTTTGATAGATTCAAGATCAACCCATTCATTTATATGCTCATACTTGTTAGATGAACTTAAATTGAAACTTGAAACTGTACAAACTGGGCTAATTGTTTCGAACCCTATAGGAGGTAGTATGCCTATAAATTTTATTTGTAAAGACTGTCAGATAACAATCTGAAATGTACCATTTCTTTGTAATCTTTATGTGTTGCCTAAATGTGAATTTGATCTAGTTTTATGACTAGACTGATTGGGAAAACATGAAGCCTGGGTAGACTGTCAAAACCATAGGTTGTATTTACGAGGTTTAGGAAAAGAATCCATTCTATTGATAGACAAGAAACGACTACTATTTTTCCTGTTATGGCATTACAAGATGAGCTTGATGAATCGAGTATTCAAACCATAGGTTGTATTTACGAGTTTCTAGTGATGCCGTTCGGTCTAACAAATGCCCCTGCTGCATTCATGGATTTGATGAATCGAGTATTCAAACCCTATCTCGACAAGTTTGTTGTCGTATTTAACGATGACATTCTTGTTTACTCCCGGAACAAGGAAGAACATGCTGATCATCTTCGGATTGTACTTCAAACGCTCCGAGATCGCCAATTATACGCCAAGTTTACTAAGTGTGAATTTTGGTTATCCGAAGTTTCATTCCTCGGACACATCATTTATACCGATGGAATCAAAGTAGACTCTAAGAAAGTACAAGCTATTCTTGATTGGAGACCTCTGAGAAATGTGAGTGAGATCCGAAGTTTTCTTGGCTTGGCCGGTTATTACCGAAGATTTGTGAAGGGATTCTCGGTGATTGCCACACCGTTAACTAAACTCCTTCGAAAAGATGTAACCTTTGAGTGGTCGAAAAAGCAGCAACAAAGCTTCGACCAACTCAAACAAGCTCTGACACATGCTCCAGTCCTTATTCAACCCGAATCGGGTAAAGAATTTGTTGTGTGCAGCGATGCATCACACTCGGGCCTAGGTTGTGTTCTGATGCAAGAAGGCAACGTGATTGCATACGCATCTCGACAATTGAAGCCGCACGAATTGAATTATCCTACTCACGATCTCGAGCTTGCGGCCATTGTGTTTGCACTCAAAATTTGGCGGCACTATCTGTACGGTGAAAGATGCAAGTTGTTCACCGATCGCAAAAGCCTAAAGTATTTACTCACTCAAAAGGATTTGAACCTTAGGCAAAAAAAGATGGTTAGAGTTACTCAAAGACTACGATTTGATCATAGATTATCATCTCGGAAAAGCCAACGTCATTGTCGACGCTCTGAGTCGAAAACCGAATCTTGGTATGTTATTCAAAGCCGAGAACAATCCATTCTTATGATTTAAGCACTTGTTCGAATTCTTTCTTAATAGTTAAGGAAGAAATTCGAACTCTTCTTACCTATTAAGTAACAATTCGAAAGCCTCCTTAATCATTAAGTAAAAGTTTGGAATCATACCTTGAATTGTAAGTAACATCTCTAATTTTGTTATTCGTAGCTACCTTGGCTATCAACGCTCATTTCTGGCTATGCAAAGCTCAGAATTATCTAAATGAACTTCAAGTTCAATCTGCTCTGATCACCAGGATCAAAGAACTTCAACAAATTGATCCGGAACTTCAGAAAATCAATTCTAAGCTTGAGTCTAATCCTGACTTCTCTGTTAAGTCGAACGGTCTTCTATACTTCAAAGATCGTATATGTGTCCCTAATAACAAATAATTACAAGATGAAATCCTACAAGAAGTGCACCAAAGTTCTTTTTTGATCCACCCTGGATCAGTTAAGATGTACAAGGACCTCAAGCCCTTGTATTGGTGGCCAGGAATGAAAACGGCTATTAACGACTCTGTAGCGAAATGTTTGAACTGCCAACAGGTTAAAGCCGAGCACCAAGTCCCTACTGGTTTGCTTCAACCTCTCAAATTTCCGCAATGGAAATGGGAACAGATCACAATAGATTTCGTAAATGGTCTTCCTTGTTCACCAAGAAAGTGCGATGCTATCTGGGTGATCGTTGATCGTTTCACCAAGTCAGCACATTTCATTCCGGTGAGAATGAATCTCAGTCTTGAAACCTTGGCTGAATTATACATCTGAGAAGTAATTCGTTGACATGGAGTTCCAATCTCAATAGTCTCCGATCGAGATTCTCGATTCACAGCTCGATTTTGGAAATCATTACAGAAAGCTCTCGGAACCAAACTAAATCTTAGCACAGCTTTCCATCCGCAAAGCGATGGTCAATCCGAGCGAGTAATTCAAATTCTCGAAGACATGATCAGAGCTTGTATCATTGACTTCGGAAAGAACTGGGAGAAATCGCTACCTTTGGTAGAATTCGCCTACAACAATAGCTTCCAATCTTCAATTCAAATGGCTCCTTTCGAAGCGTTGTATGGCAGAAGATGTCGAACACCTCTATGTTGGTCTGAACTCGGTGATAATAAAGTTTTGGGACCACAATTGCTTCGGGAAACCGAATAACAAGTTGAAATCATTCATTCTCGATTGAAGCAAGCTTTCGATCGCCAAAAGTCTTACGCCGATCTAAAACATAGAGACATTCAACATCAAGTCAGAGATAAAGTGTTTCTTAAAGTCTCCCCGTGGAAAAAAGTATTCTGATTCGGCAAAAGAGGCAAGCTAAGTCCTCGGTTTATCGGACCATTTGAAGTAGTCGAAAGAACTGGTCATGTAGCTTATCGACTCGCTCTTCCTCCCGAGTTTGATAAGATAGACAATGTCTTCCATGTCTCAATGCTCAGAAGATATCGATCTGATCCGTCTCACGTTCTTGAGCCTGAAGAAGTTGAGCTCAATCCCGATCTTTTATACGAAGAAGAACCCATCCGAATCCTCGATCGAGAAGTCAAGAGACTTCGGAATAAAAGTGTTCCTCTTTTCAAAGTTCTTTGGAGGAATCACAACGTCGAAGAAGCGGCGTGGGAACCTGAGGACACGATGAAAAAGCAATATCCTCATCTGTTCGATTCAGGTAAAATTCGAGGACGAATTTTCTTTAAGGGGGAGGAGTTGTAACACCCTAAAACTACCCTAGTTGGAATTATAGAAAAATAACATGAAAAGTGTAATCATTTTACACTTTAGCTACGATTATAAAAAAATAAGATAGGTTATGTCTTAATAAGTTACAATTGGATTTAAAACAACAAGTATGATAATGTATATATATATATATATATATATATATATATATATATATATATATACTTACGGTGGTAATGGAAAGTAACATGTACAATATATCATATGTATAAAATAATAGGATTTTATGTTAGATTAACATTATAATATGATATATAATAATAAGTTAGTGAGAATTAAACTTATAATAGATTAATATATATATATATATATATATATATATATATATATATATATATATATATATATATATAATTATGGCTGAATATGTAACACCCCAAAAATTACGCCCAAATTATAAACCCTAGATTTGAAAATTCTCTAATTTAAAAACTTAATTTTGAAATCCTTAAATTCAAAACTCTTTTTATTTGAGAATTTTAATTCAAAAACCCTAATTTTAAATTCTTATGGCCAAATTGAAAATTTTAAGAGTTAAATTATCTTTAATAATAATTTTACGACTTTATAAAAACAAATCAAATGTTTGAGGACCTGTTGGGTGATTAACCCATTTTGTTTTTAAATACAAATCAAATTCGGTATTTTCACTTTTGTCCCTTTATAACTACAATTCTTTTATATTATTATTTTATTCTAAAAATCCCTCCCCGTTTGTTTTATCACCGAAACTATGTTTTTTTTACCCATTTAGTAATTCAAAACAATGTTTTCCCTCAATGTCGTGTGGTTTTAATTTTATGATGTTCTCCTACTTTTATTATTATTATTATTATTATTATTATTATTATTATTATTATTATTATTATTATTATTATTATTATTATTATTCTATTCCTGATTGAAAACCTAAACCTAAACGTGTATATATATATATTGGTTCTTAGGTTTAAATGCCATAGACCAAGCGTCCAAATTTTTTTTCCTATGTCACCGTCAACATTAAAACCCTTTGTCGAATTATAAAATTCCTATGCTATTATTCGGCTGCTCCAACCTAATATTGAGTATCTTTCCAATCTCTTTTATTTCACATGAATACTTCCATGATTCGGTTGTTAGCCATGATCTATATTTGTGCTACTCATGTTTCGATCCAACAAAACCCAATATTAGATTTAAGTGCGAGGGACACTGTTTCCGATGTTAGAGCTATTGTTGCTTAAGGTGTGTTTTCTTCCGGTGCTATAATTAAATTATATACTATTTTTCTACGTGTTGATGTTTTACCTCTTTATGATTATTTATATGTATTATGGTTTGTATGGTTGACATCATATGCATACGTTATCAGAATGTGTTTTAATTATGATTTATGGAATATTTGATTTATGAAACATCGGATTTTCGGAACTATGATTTATGAATTTATGGACTATGGTTTATGAAGTATGTTTACGGAATATCGGATTTATGGAGCTGTGTTTATGGAATTTGATTTTTAAACATCATATATGTATGAGCATGGGTTGGGATTTGTACGGAGGAAGTTCAGTGGTTTCATCCTTCGGGCTGAATTCCACTTCGGATCAGTGGTTCCACCCTTCGGGTTGAGTTCCACTTCGGATTGGTGACGATGTAGAGAGTGGTTCTGGGGAACCTTACTCTTCGGACGGTGATGTAGTTCGGTGCATTGCATTACGCTTGTGATATTGTATCATATTTTTTTAAAAGGATTTTAAGAAAATAATACTATGATTTACGATTATGATTTTTCTTGCACTTTAGAGACACACTAAGCTCTTTAGCTTACTCCCCCCATAGTTTCCTCTTACAGATATCTTTGGGCTTTAGGCGACGAGGTACTTGGAGGATCTCAGATTTTATTCGGTTATTTTATTATTCAGTACGAAACTATTTTAGCTTAATTAGATTTCTATTTATTATTTCGGGACATGGATGTAATATTAGACTATTTAAGTTTTGAGATTATTTTTAGCATTCATCTACTATTATTTTAATTCAAAGATTTTATACAATCATTCGAACACTTATTATGATATTTTTATTTTTATTTATTATTATATATTTATTAATTATCGTTACATATATTTTTTTAAATTAAAGTGTAATTTCAAAATTGGTTTTCTTGAGGGTAATGTTTTCAATTGTGACTTCCTAAATTCGGTCTTTTCTTCTAAGTCGGGTTTAGGAGGTTACAAAATACTTTATAATATTATATACATGAGATAGTGGAATTTAGGTGTCTTAATACATGGCTTAAAATAAACCATGTGTCTCTTTCTTTTGTTTCTAAGAGACACACGGCCACAAGGGTGAAACAACCCCCAAATGCTATCATCTTTCTCCCATTTCCTCACACAACAAAAACTAAGAGAAAATAAGAGAGAGAGAGAGAGAGTGAATTTATAGAGATTAATGCTGGAAAAATTGAAAGGGAAGCATGCATGTTCATCTTAGACTCATGTAAGTGTTCTAGCTAAAATTCTGCTCATGTTTTTGTTTGAATGTTCTTGATGAATTGAGGTGTTTCTTGAATTGTTTGTGCTGTAAATTTGATTGGAGAATGGATTATTGATGTGTTGATAGGTTGTATGTTACATTAGGTTGCTTAAAATGCTAGAAAATTTACATGCATGAAGCTTGAATAATGAATCTGCCCAGAATTTTTAATTATAGACACCTTTCTGAAATTTGGAAAATTGAGCATGTTAGAGTCATTTCTGGAAAAAGTGTTGTTATACAAAGTTGTAGAGAACAAAATTTTACATGAGATAGAAGTAATAATTGACCGAAAATGTTAAGTATAGATCTCTGAATTGTTGTTAGAAGTTGACTGGACTGAAACTGAATGAATTTGGAATCTGCTAGACTAAATTGTGAAATTTGAAATGTTTAGGGGTCAAAATGGTATTAATAAATTCTGAAAATTTATGCTTGAAACAGAGGAGTCATGGAATGAATAAATATTAAATGGCCAAGCTTTAATTAAGTCTCAATTGGTAGGTTAAATGCATTTAGATCACATGTAGGATTATTAAAGGATTAAAGGGGAATGTTTTGAAGAAATTGATAAATTGAGGACTTGAATGCTCTGTTTTTAAAGATGTTAGAACTTCATTGTTATTTTAATACATGTAGGTTAATGTGGTTAATATCTTTTTTTTTATCAGAATGTGGTTAATATCTTAGAATCAAATGAATTGTGAAATATAGGATTTAAATGCATTAAAGTCACTAAGTTAAGCTTGGACAGATTACGCCCTGAAATTGGCCTGTTTTCAAATGTAAAACTGTATTAACTAGGAAATGCTAAAAATATGAGCCATACATAGTTTTAAAGGTGTGTTTATAAGATTTTTCCAGAATAGTATGATATGCCTTATTTGGATTAGGGAATAAAAAGTTATGGACAGATTAGTGGACAATGCTCAAAACTGCCATGTTAAGGACAACTTGTGTGTTTATCGTTGTTTGCTTGATTTGGTTGGATTTTTGTGCTAAGGTTGATACTAATGGATGTTATATATGTTGTAATATGATTCAAGAGCATATTGTCGAAGAGATATTAGAGGAATCAAGGGGTGATCAAACCAAGAAGAAAGGGAGAGGCATCATCATTAAGGAGACAAACTAACTTTGAGTATTGTGAGTGTAGTTTTGTTTAAAGTGTTAGGATTAGTATCCTAACCTTGTTATTTTTATTATTAGATAACATGAAGGAAGCATGAAATGAACCTAATAATGGTTGGTAAAAATTAAAATGATAAGGAGGAAGAATTAAAGGAAAGACTTATGATATGTTGACTATGCTAGTTAGATAAGCTTACTTTGGCCTAGATATGTTACATTGGGTTGATGATTGAAAAAACCATATGACATGAACTTATATGATGAGTTTAGCTACTATATTTTGATGTTTACATGATGAAAATGACAATAAATGCTTGTTCATTTTTCATGTTATCATGAATTGAATGATTGCTCTGAAATAAAGATCGATATTTTTACATGTTTGGTGAATTGTTAAATAACAAGCAATTGGTTTTGTTAAACATATAAGATAAGATAAGACCTTGGTTTGATTATTGTCTGTAGGTAGAAGGGCATGCCTTAGAGTCATTGAGCTCCTCTGATTATTGTTAAAGGATGGTGGTTAGTCACCAATATACCTTAAGGTGGTAAGTCAGCTTGATGCTATGGCATCCTCTGATTACATGCCACAAGTTGGTTACAAAGCATTGATACCTTTGGGTATCCAAAGTCATATGTCACACGTAGACTCGATTACCTTGTTCATTAATCATCCAAGGCAACATATTTAAAAGTTACATGACTTTAAAGATAAGTACTTAAATGATAAGTACCAATGAAATGAAACTGATATGCCTACTTTCCTTGTATATGCTAATGCTTTTAAATGATGCTTGTTGTTGTATATGATAATGTTTTGATTGATACTTGCTGTATGAATGAACATAAAAGTATGTTGTTTATGTTGCATCAATGGTTACTTGAAATGGTTACAAGATTAGCTAAGTCTACTTATGTATGTTGGACTAGCTAGGTGAACTTTGATTAAAGCCTAGTTAGGTAACCTTAAAGATTGAATAATGCTCTAAAAGATAGAAATTAGTAAAGTTTAGGGCTGCCTCACTAAGTACATACCTTGTACTTATCACTCTTATGTTCCCTTCTTCCAAAAATTTCAGGTACTAGTCCCGAAAGCTAGTCGATTGTCTTAGAGAGCTGACCTGGAAGTCCAAGCACAAGTATGACTCTTTTGGTTATTATAGTTGGTGGCATAGATGTATATAAGTGTCACATGCATATGATACATGTATTTTGGATGCTTGTCATGTAATTGCTATGCTTGGTTAGAATGTACCTAGGGAATGAGCCTTGTTTATATGTATGGTTCGAATAGGGTAGATTAAGAAATTGGTTTGGTAACATGATTATGTAATGGTTGTTGAATGTATAAGCATGATTAAATGATTATCTTGTTGTGTTAGTACATGTATGTAGTTGCTATGATTGTAACATGATTCCTTGTATGTAATAGTTAAGGTTTTTGTTATCCCACATATATGTATGTTTACATTTTTGGTTGAATGTTAGAGTAAGCTTCCGCATGTATACGTTGTACAAATCTAAAGTATGTTTCATAAAGAAACTTGTATGTCAAGTATCTTATGATAATTGGAATTGCATATGTATGTCATGAATATGTTTAATATGAATCCGAATAATAGTATGCTGCAAATGTAATGCTCCTCGCTCGTATTCCCGGGCGAGGGATGTTACAGGGAGAGAAGAAGATCAAGGGGCTTGGCATCAACACCAATGTTGTTGCTCTCAAATCCTACAATTGCCATCATGTGTATTCAAGTGAAGAGGAGGATGAAGAAGAAGAGATAGTTCATCTCTTCAAGAAGTGTGCCCCATTCATGAAGAAAGCCTTGAGAGAGCTTGAACGAGAATCCATGAAAAAGAAGAGGGCAAGCACTTCAAGCCACAAGAAGAATGCGTATATGGCTACTTGGAGTGATGAGGACTCCACCGATGATGAACAAGCCAACCTTTGTATATGGCCATCGAAGAAGATTCAAGGGTAACTTCTAATTCATCTACTTCATGTTCTTACTCTTTTGATGAATTACAAGATGCCTACGATGATTTGGTTTTAAAGTTTAAAAATCACATTTTGAAAAACAATAAATTGATTTCAAAGTTGAAAATTCAAAATGATTTGATTTCTAAAACCAAACTTGAACTTGAAGCGAAACTCGAAGAGTTTGAACAAAAATCTTTTGATTTACAAAATTTGCTTCATAAAGTTCAAGAAGAAAAAGATTTGTTTTCCAAAGAGCTAGAAAAGAAAAACAATTTTGGAAAATCAAATTTTTATGTAAGACAATCTAGTGCCCCTAGATTTGTAAAAGGAAAATGTTTTAGAAGTATTTGGGTCCCACAAGGACTTAGTACTTCAATTAAAAAGGACAAAATTGAAAAATGGATTCCTAAGGGGACTAAAGTTTGTTCCACTAACGTCTATGGATCCAAAGCAATTTGGATACCAAAAATTAATTGATTGTCTTTTGCTAGGTGTGATGGAGAGTGATCAACAAGTCCAATTAATGAAGGGGAACTCTATGCACACAAAGGAAGAACACTTGAAGAAGGAAGGCTTCATATCCTCCCTTGGGTTCAAGTGTTGGTAAAAATCTAGTTGTTTTTCATTTTATTTGATTTATTTCTTTTTATTTCAACTAGATGATCATATATGTTGGACTAACATTCTTATGATGCTTTGAATAAGGGGGATCCATTTTAAAACCAAATTCTTATTTTTGTCAATTTTTCGCTCTATAGTTATTTTGAACTTAATGTTTTAAATTCTTTTTGATATAACAAAAAGTGGGAGAAATGTGGTTTGAAAAATTGAATTTTCAAATGAATAAGGGGGAGCTTTATTTGATTTCATATCTTTAATCTCTTATTCACATTTTTAAACTTAAATAGGGAGAATCCCAAACAATTTTTCAAGTTAGTTTTATTATATCAAAAAGGGGGAGTTTGTAGAACTAATGTTTTGATATAAAAATTGAAAAATGTTTTGGACTAATTTAAAAAGAATTCAAAACAATTTCCAAAGTCCAAATAACTTGAAACTATGTTTAAGGGATGTTTTTAAAGGGTTTTACATGTTTTTCAAAGCCAAACTAAACAAAACCTTCCAGGCGTTTCGAAATACCCCTAGTATTTTGCCTAGCGTTTCGATACGGGCTATGCCATTTCGATATGCCTACGTGGCATCGACCACAACAGTCATAAACCCTCAACAGATATATCCCAACTAACATTTAAATGCAGATCGTTTTGATACGGTGAAAGGTGTTTCGATACGGGTGTTCCAAAACGGCCAAGAGCATTTCGATACGGGTGCTGCATCAGACTGCAACGACTCTTTCTACTTGAAGAGCGTATCGAAACGGGTTTGAGCGTTTCGATACGGTTAGCAGCAGAACATCATTTATTTTGGGAAATTATGTTTCCAAGCATAATTGTCATTTCTTTGTTAATGCTTCAATTGTCAATAAAAAATGATTAAGAATTGTCTTTGTACTTAAATTGCCATTTCTTTGTATAGACAAACACTAGTGAGCCAAAATTGTCAAATTTGCTCAAGTGTTTTAGGTTTTGGGTAAGAGCTAAATTGTGCAAACAAACACCTATTAGAGGGATTTGTTTTTGATAATCTTTTCTCTTGTAAAGAGGGTTTGATCAAGGCTTTGGGTAGAAAGCTTGATCAGTGTATAAGGGTTTCCTCCTAAGCCTAGAAATGGGGACGAATCAATAGTGGATTGATTGGAAATCCTTAGTGGGAAGCTAAGGTAGTGGATGTAGACCTTGTTTAGAAGGTTGAACCACTCTAAAATCATTGTGTCATTTATCTTTTAGCTTCCACACCATATCCACCCAAAATTCCACCTCTCTACCACTTGGTGAGCAAGATCGGTTGAAGGAATCGAGCACCTTAAAACTCAACAAAGAATATCCTTGAGAAGGTAGTCAACCCCTCGCGCAAGGATTGGTCCCTTCGACTTGATGATGCACTCTAGGCCTATAGGACAGCCTTCAAAACACCATTGGGCATGTCACCCTTTTGACTTGTGTATGGTAAAACATGCCATCTACTAGTGGAGATCGAGCACAAGGAATATTGGGCAATAAAAACTGTTAACATGGACTGGGAGAGTGCTGGTCAAAAATGCCTAATGGAATTTAATGAGATAGAGGAGTTTCGTTCCTTAACCTATGACAACGCAAGACTATACAATGAGAAAACTAAGCGATGGCATGACAAGAAGCTATTGTCGCGACAATTCCTGTCTGGGCAATTAGTCCTCCTTTTCAATTCTCGATTGAAGCTATTCCAAGTGAAACTAAGATCGAGATGGTCAGGACCTTTTGAAGTTGTCAAAGCATTCCCCCATGGAGCCCTAACAATCAAGTCCTCAAAAGACATACACGAATTTAAAGTTAATGGATAGAGATTGAAGCACTACATTGGCACCCATGTCATGAGGGATAAAGAAGTGATTACTTTAGGAGATGCATCCCCATGCACTCCTTTAGTATCTTAATTTTTCTCTTTAAATTTAATTTTTCCATATTTTTTTTGTTTATTTAAATTTTTTAGGATAACAATGTTATTTTTAAATAATATTCTTTTTATTATTTTCTTTTTTAGGAAGGAGTTCAAGGATGTGAGAAACATTGGCAAATTTCAAGCCCAATCCAAAACACGACAACCGTTACACTCGACCACAACATGGCCATTGGAAAGCCCCTTAATTACTGTAACATGACCGTTGCAAGCCCGCCCACAAGCAAGCATTGTCATTCAATGCTTGTGACCGTTACATCAAACCCCAATGTATTTAAACCTCTCCCCTCAAACACTCCACAATCAAAACCCGTCTTCTCCCAACTTAAAATCCAAGATTTACTTTCGTTTTTCTTTGGTTTATTTTCTTTAATCGTAATTTCTCACAACTATCTCAGATGGCCTTAACAATATGGAAGTGGCGAGCACTCTCAACCTATGGAGGAACCGGCTTTCAAAAGATTTGCCCCGCTGAAAGTCGAACGGAAGTTCAACACAAAGTTTGTTGGCCAACAAGTATAGGCAGAGCAAGGCTTCCATTACTCCTCATCGCACATTGTAGTGGTTAGGTGTTCTCTAAATATGAGCGCAAGTGCACACTCTTGTCAAGTTATAATATAAAAGATATCGTCTCCCGCGAGGATTAGTGTAGAGTGATGGGGTGTTCTCTAAATATGAGCGCAAGTGCACACTCTCGTCAAGTTGTAATATAAAAGATATCGTCTCACACGAGGATTGGACAGCGAACTCGAAGATAAATTCCTGCACAACGAATATTTAAATGTACAAGTAAATTTCAGTTTTATAAGAGGAAAAATAAATAAACACAAGTAATTAAGAGAAAATATCATATTGATAGAATGGGTCAGGTTATGCTGTTCCATAGTGTGAAACTGCGTTGAATAGGTTAAGTTGTATTGCGCTACTAGACTTAGATGCCTCGGTGGAAGATGGCAGATTGATACTTTGATGCTTTCGCTGCCTCGGCAGGTGGAACAATCGATTGGCTCGGCAACAAACTCGACAGACCTTCAAGGCTCAGCGGAACGCTTCGGTAATGATTCAGCTTAAGTTTAAGTCAGAATAATGTCGATACCCGCTGCATATGATACCCGTCGGTGTGAATCTTGCAATGAACATCGACCTTTGGTACGTCCTCTTTTAGCATCCTTAAACCCTAACCTATGTGTAGGCTAGATTGATCAACAACCGGTATTGATGAGATCGTGCTTACTTGTTTCGTGAGTTTGACTCTCTCGATGCCAAACAAATGGATTGCTCAGAATCGATCTCTCGACTCAATTGAAAACAATGAAGAACATGAAATAAGCAAAACTTGAATTTATTGCAAAAACAAACTTAAACCTGAACAACCATTCTCACAACTACTTTACAACACAATCCAAACCCTAGAGAATTTAAAACATAGTGGCGGAAAGAAAACACAAGAGAAACTAAGCCATGCCAACTATGAGTTGTTTAAAATACAAGGTATGATCGGGTATATATAGGGCATGACCTAGGTTAAGTCATCATTGATGTAGAAGTCTTCTTTATGATAAAGTAGCTTTTGCATTGAATGTATCCTTTAAATAGGACATCTTTGACTTGAAATTGGACTCCTTGTGCCACAAGTAAGCTTAAGCCGCCTTAGACATTCTCTCCTTTGGCGGTTGTGTCCACTGTTTCCGGCATCAATAAATTTGCATGGATGGGCTCATTGAACTCAGAAAATTATGTTCTTCCAATCGTACTCCAATTCACCAAATCCTCAAGTTGCTTCCCTGGGCGGCAGATATGGCGGTGGCAGCTACTCGGCAACATCTCTCTCAGTGTTGAACTGCTTCAGTACAGCTCCTTGGCTTGCTGCCTCAGCATCATCTCCTCAGCTCCTCTCTCCATATGACAGCTTCTAGCACCTGAAACTAAAACTAAACTAAAACAATATCTTTTCTCACCAAATCAAATATGTTCAACAAGAACAAGGCAAATCAAAGAATAATGTAAATAATGCAAGCATTCACCTAAATATGCCTAAAATGCACTTGAGAATAGAAATAGTATGAGATGAAATGTGCATAAAATATAGGACTTATGAGCACTTTACACACCCCAAACTCGAACTATTGCTTGTCCTCAAGCAATGCAATCCTAAACATACTTGCCCTTGTACTGATTAGAAAGAAAAGTTTGTTTTAAACTTGATTTGGCACCTCATGGTCGTGGCACCTATCATTCGATTAGTGACAATAGAATATCATGAATTACCTAAGAATTAAACTACAATGCCAATGCAGTGTGTGTAGAAACTGTGTACAAGCTAAATCTGAAGAATATTCTAAGTAATAAAGATGTTGTCAATGTAATATAAGGTTGCTGTCGAGGCAGCACAATAAGCACAATTTATAATAATGGCAGTAAGGGCTTTAGCTTATCACAACTACTCTTTAGGTCTGAAATTAAGATAAGAGCAAACTAAAAAACCCCAAACCCATTGAGTAGAGTCATCCTGTGAAGACTTTCATTCACTCATGCTAATTTGTCTGTCACTTCAAAAAAATTTAGGTTCATGGACTTTGATAGCAGCAGAGTGTTCTTGCACATGATTCTTCCTAGAGCCCATTTCGGGCACCTCTAGGGAAAAACAACATAAAATTTTCTTTTCTTCCTGTCGTGATAGTACTTTTCCATTTTTTTCTATTTGTTGCCTGTCACGATAGCTTCCTGCAACCATGTTAGAATTTTACAAATAAAAATAATTAACTAAATAAAGAAAACTAAAAAATAATTAAATTTGAAGAAAAATAAAAATGCAAAAAATAAATTGCAAAAAATTAAAATATAATCCTAAAACATAAAAATAAAAAGAAAGATATTAAAAATAAATTAAGTTATGTTGGGAGTGCATTCAGGTGCATCTCCCAAACATAACCACTTCCTGAGCTAGTTGTGCTTTGCTTTTTGTCCAGGTGGGTCATCTTGCTCCTCAGGATCTTTGTTGATGCCTTGCATTCTGCACTGGCGGGTGCTGCCTTGCTCTGTTTTTGTGCTGACCTTAGAGGCATGTGTGTCTTGGCATACTTCTTTTTCCTTGGCTGGTTCCATGGGCTATAAGACATGTATCTTTACGTTCTAATTGTCAATGCTCATTATGAGTTCCCCATTTTCCACATCTATCAATGTTCTACCTGTGGCTAAGAATGATCGCCCAAGAATTATGAGGGCGTTCTCGTCTGCCTCGGAGTCCAAGATGAGAAAACCAACTGGAAAAATGAAGTTGCCCACTCGTACCAGGATATCTTCAACTTTTCCTTATGGATGTTGTAGAGTGTCCACAAGTTCTATATTTTGTAAACATTACTGCCCTTATTATTGATGTTCTTAAGCTCGTTTAGGCATATTTAGGTGCATTACATGCATCATAACAATATTTTCTCTTTCACCATGATTTTATTGAATATGTTATGTTTAGTAAAGAAAAGATATTGTTTTAGTTTAGTTTTTATTTTCAGGTGTTGTAGAGGACAAGGAGAGGACAAAATAGCTGGAACAATAGGAGTTGTACTGAAGCAGTTCCAGATGTCGCTAAGGATGCTTCCGAAGCAGCATTACCGCCAAGTGCCACCCAAGAAATAGTTACACCGACTTAGCCAAGATGGGTCACGATCGAAAGAGGGCAATTTCCTATGCTCAACGAGCCCAATCTTGCAATCTTCTGAAGCCTGTAGCGGCCGGTAGAGATGATCCAAGATCGATAAGTATGAGCACTTATCCTTACTTGCAGAAGAAGGCAACGTCCAAAGAGTCTACATTTAAGTCAAAAAGGAGTTTGTATTTAATGTAAATTACTTTGAGAACTTATACTTCAATGAGGACTCAAACATAGGCCATGAGCCCTATATATACCCAATGTATGTAAGAGTAGAGGGGCATATCGTATAGATCGCCTACCGAGAAAATATAGATGGGGAGATAGCTAGATAGATGGGGGTTGTTGGGGGTCGCGACCCAACTCTCCTAGGGTTTATACATGTGTATGTAAAGTAGATGTGAGAAACAGTTGTAATAGATTTGAGTTGTTTTCAATAAAATTCCAAAGTTTGCTTAATCTATGCACTTCATTCTATCGATTAGTCTACACCAGTCAGATGAGAGAATTCATTTGTCGAGCATGAAAGTGTAAGGCTCACGAAAGGGTTAAGCACGCTCACAACATGTTGGGGCGTGACTAACGTGGTTTCTAACAAGTTCACAAGTTTCAGCGGCTAAAAGGGAAACAAGTAATCAAATGGACTTGCATGTGTTAGGTTTACACTGAGATTGCTAAGTATTGCCTACATCACGTGAGTGTTCGAGCATCCTTGCCTAGAAATAGGGAGGATCATTGTCGATATCCTGTCGAGCTTTGAATGTCTGCCAGACTTTCCGCCAGAACCTATTTCCATTCCACCTGCTGAGATAGCCAAAGTTGCAGGGGTAGTGACCCGTTGCGGCCGTGTGACAGGGTCGTAGCCTGCCGCTCGCCATACCCGCCGAGGCAGCAATTCATGGCAGCGCAAAACATAATCAAGCTTTACAATGCAGTCTTCATGCTACTGAGCTGCAATTGTCTTACCTAGTCTATCGACCAAATCTTTCCCTCTCATCCTTCTCATCAATATCTTTACTTTATTTCTGTTTTTATATTTCCACATCATGAGATTTAATTGCGCATTTACTAAATTTTTGTGCAGGAAACCACTCATATAAGTTGCTCCAATCCTTGTGGGAGACAATATCTTTTATACTATAACTTGACAGGAGTGTGCACTTAGGCTCATAAATGGAGAACACCCAGACGCTCTACAAGTTTTTAGCGTCGTTGCTGGGGATCAGAAACAACAACTATGTTTGAATTTCTGCACTTCTATTTTAGTTTTTGCACATTAAATCTATGTTTATTTTATTGCCAAAAAAGCCTCTTTGTTTTCTTTGGTATATGTCCCGCCATGACAGCAAGGATGGCAACAACATCCACCTGAGGAGGGGAAGGACATGTCCAGATGAAAAGCCAAACACAATGCCCTCAGGAAGTGGTTATGCTTGGGAAAAGCGCAGCCCGATATAACCTATTTTTTATTTTATTTTTATTTATTTTTATGCATTAGGATTATATTTAATTTTCAGTTATGTTTTAATTAAATTTTGCATTTAATTTATTTCAGGTTAGGAATGAAGGAAAGATCAAGAAAGATGAAAGAATAAAGGAGAATCTCAACTAGCGGCCAAGGCAGCCTAAGGCAAATCAGCATAACGGCTAGCCGCAACGGCTATATTTTGCCGCAGTGAGCGGAATGGATATATTCGTAACGACTAAAATCTCGTTATTCGCGCCGCAATGATTGCAGCCCGTTGACAGCGTGCCTGCCGAGGCAGCGGAGAGAAGCAGCTATAAGGCCAACTATTCTCTCCCCGTTATTCACTTTGCTTTCTTCTTTACTCTGAATTCTTTCTACTATCTTTTCCTTCAAGATTCCTCTTGCTTTACCTTCTTTCACGTTCTTTTTCATTCTTTATGAAATACAACTGTCTCACAGCTATGACCACATCACAGCAAATTGCCGCCACCGCCAAGCCGCTTTTCAAGAACTTCTTAAACCCAATTGTCGAGGTAACCTACAAAGAATACTACAGAGAGTTGCAACTATGGGAGGAAATGGGGTTCCAATATACCCAGCCTGATGGGGATTTTGGCCTCGAGCCCTCCTTATTCGTAAGGATACACAACTTCGGTTGGGACCAGTTTGCACGACAGCCTGAAGGAATCAATAGCAACCATGTGCGAGAATTATACGCCCACAGACCGACACCGAGAAATCCTTTCGTTTATGTCCGCAGAGAAGATGTCAAATTTACAGCAGATATGATCAACAACTTCTACAACATAGAACTATACGACAACTGTTGAGTGTGTAAAAGTTCTATTATTTGCGCACTTTTAACCCATATTTCTGCTGCATTCAAGCATCATTCATTGCATTTAGGTTAGTTTACAGCAAAACATCACAAATATATTAAAGGCACAGATTCTACTAAGAATGGTTGTTTTTGCAGGTTGCTGCCATAGCAGACGGTAAAGGTAGGCGCTGGGCAGAGAAGCAGAAGAGCTGAATTGGACAAGCAGACAAAGAGGACGATGCTGCCATGGTGCTATCGTGACAGCAGAGTACGACAACAGTTTTGTGGAGAAAAATCAAAGTGGACCTCGACAGATAGAGAAAATTCAGCTCGTATGTCATATGAAAACCTTATATTTTTCCATGCCCCAGATCAAAAGATATGTCAAGCCCAAAGTTCAAGGAGAGAAAATCCCAAGAAACAAGGAAGACGGCTGGAAAGTAGATTCCTTGAAGATTTAGTCTTTATTAGAATCATACTTTTAATTAAAGTTGTAATCCTTGTTAAATTAGATAACTTGAGTCCAAACCTTATATAAGGGCATGTATTTTAACCTAGGGCATACCCCCATATTCCATAACCGATTACCCTAGCCTCATTCCCAAATTCTGTCGTTTTCCTACCCTTGACATGTTCTAAATTCCCTCTAGGGCCACGGGATGATTTGTAAAGTAGTTGCAAGGGTTGTTTTGTTTTAGGAATTTTCAGTTAAATAAAATAAACTTCAAGTTCTCTTATTTTGGTTATTAATATCTTGCAAGAGCATCGGGAGAGCATTGTGAGGTTATCTATTTACTTAGCATCGAGAGAGTTAAGTATACGAAAGAAATAAGAGCGAGTTCTCTAGTTTATAGTTGAACTATCTCGGGCCTAGGGATAGGACGAGGTTAAGTGGCTAAAGAAGAATTCATACACATCGGTGTTCATCCTTCGATTCACGTCGGGAGGTATCATCAAAGACGTGATCATCGACAGACTTGGACCTAGGGATACGCCAAGGCAGATCTGGGATTCTTGCCAAACTTGAAAGTACTGAGTTGAGTGTTTGCAGCCGCGACAATCAACGGACTGCCGCCGTGACAGGTGCTGCCGCAACGGGTGACGACGACAGAACTGGATTTCCTAAACTCTGCAATACATGCACTACTGAGCAATTCAATACCAGCCCATTCTCTCTATCTTGATATCTTTACTCTTTTATTTACGTTTTCTTTATTATTTTCGTGACAACTCTCAAATATTTCCTTTACTTTCGTGTAGTGAATTAAGGTGAAGCTATTAGCCCAATCCCTGTGGAGACGATATCCGATACTTCGTATCACTTTACTACTTGTGTCGTGTATACTTGCACTTCCATTGCAATAGACTATTTTACATGCGACAAGTTTTGGTGCCGTTGCCAGGGATTGGCAACATAACTCTACCTTTTCTTTTACTGCACTTTTGTTTTTATTTTTGTTTTTACTTTTATTTTTCCGTTTTTCTTTGGTGCATTCAACTCTTTTCATAAAGTTTCTTGTTTATGCGCAGATCGAATCGAGGTAAAGATCCTGAGTATCCATTAGATCTGGAAATCGAACGATCATTCAATCTCAAGAAACAACTTCGTCGCCATCTAGCCAGGAACGAGTACCTTGAGGAACAACTAGAGAAGATGGCCCACAATGGAAACGACCCGCCTGTCGGCGATATTATACCGCCTGCCGGCAACCCTACTGCCGCTGCCGGACGACGGTCCTGTCGTGACTACATGTTGAACGATCATGTAGAACTGGAGACCATGCTGCCGGATATTGATGTTGAAAACTTCGAGCTGAAACCTGTCATGTTTAGTATGATCAACAATGCTGGTCAATTCAGTGGTGCTGTTACAGAGGATGCTAGGGAGCATCTCAAAACTTTCCAGGAAATCTGTGGTTCATTTAGAATGCCAGGAGATAATCCGGAGATACTGAGGCTTCGGTTATTTCCCCATTCGTTGAGGGACAGAGCAAAGACTTGGTGGAATAAACTTACGCCGGGTTCAATCAGAACTTGGGCAGATCTATCTCGTGAATTTTTATCTCGTTTTAATCCTTCACATTTATCTGAGCGATTACGTAATGAAATTGCTAATTTTCAACAGGAAGATGACGAGCCAATACACGAGGCCTGGGACAGATTTACTACTCTTCTACGGAACTGCCCAATACATGGATTCCCCGTCTGGAATTAGGTAACTAAGTTTTATAATGCTGCCAACTTACAAACTCGTATTCGAATTGATTCAGCAGCAAATGGACTATTATTGGATAAAGATTCAGACGAGGCAATGCAAGTATTGAAAAATCTGGCTAAGAATGAGGAGCAGTTTCCGACAGCAAGAAGAGGGCGTAAACGGGTACTAGCTGTCAAGAATTATGAGGCCAATAGCACGATGAAATCACAGGTAGCATTCCTTACTAAAGCAATGAAAAGTTTATTGAATGATGATGCACAACATGGATTTGCTGTTGAAGAGGTATGTGAAATCTGTGAGGGAAATCATAGTTCGGATGAGTGTCCTATACAGTTAGAAGAGGGAAAATATGTTGAAAACTATAAGCCGAATTACAATTCCAGCAACTATAATCCCAATTGGAGGAAGGATCCCAAGTTTTCTTGGAGTAATCCTAATAATGCCCTGAATCCTTAAGCACACAATCAGAATCAGGGAGGACCTAGATTGCTGACGCGACAACAATTGCCGCCGCAGTAACAACAACAGTCACCAACTGCCACGAGTAGTCTACTGGAACAGACTCTGGCCACTTTTATGTCTCAGACAGGTACTTATATTGAGAATATGAATCAGTTTGTCAAGAAAACAGAGACATTCATGGATAAAATAGAGATGCGGATGACGAATCATGAAGCTACTCTGAAATCTCTGGAGACACAAATGGGTCAGGTTTCTCAACATATTAAGCCAAGGCAGACTGGAGGATTCCCTAGTAATACTAAAAATGCTAGGCAGCCCACACATGATCAGTGTAAAGCTATTACTACTAAGAGTGGGAAGAAATTATCAGGGCCGGAAAAAGAAGCTGAAACAGTAAGGAAACCAGCATTTGATAGACCTGCCGAGGAAGCTGCCCCGACAAGTAACAAACAAAATGTTGTCGATGAACCTGTCACGACAGCAGAAGCGACAGAGGAGAAAAATGATGAACCCAAACCTCCTTAATTGATGATTTATAAATGGTTTTAAAGTTGTGTGATGGATCTTGGCTTAAAATGCAAGATTTGGTGATTTTTGATGAATTTTCGTTTGATCTGTTAAAGCAGTGATTTGAGGTGTGTTTTTGATGTTAAATGAATGTTAATTTGATAAGGAATTGAGTTTTAATTAATGCAATCCCGGATAGGTTGAATTTCCTAATTTTAGCTTGTGATTTTTGGTTGTTTTTCAGGTGATCTTGTGGATCTGATGTTGCTGGAGGTATAAGGATGTTATAGGTCCTTTTTAGATGTTAAATGATGTTAAAGGATGTTTAGTTTTGATGGTTTATGGCTGGGCTTTGTTGAGGAGTTGTTTGGATGCATTTTCGGTTGTGTTTCGTAGCCGAAAATGGAGTGTTGATGAGAGTAGCGAGTTTAGGTGCTTTCATTGAAGCTATTAATGCATGATGATGCATTAATCCTCTGCTTTGATGTGTTTAAAACAGAGGAGTCTGTTGAGTGTGTAAAAGTTCTATTATTTACACCCTTTTTAACCCATATTTCTGCTGCATTCAAGCATCATTGCATTGCATTTAGGTTAGTTTTCAATAAAACATCAAAATTATATAAAAGGCACGGATTCTACTAAAAGACGGTGTATTTTGCAGGTAGCTGCCATGGTTGACGATGAAGGCGGGCGCAGGGCAGATAAGCAGGAAAGCTGAACTGGACAAGCAGCTGAAGAAGACGAACCTGTCATGGACCTGTCGTGACAGCATGGTGACAGCAGACTTATGAAGAGGAAAAGTCAAGTGGACCTCGATAGATAGAGAAAAATCTGCTCGTCTGTCGTGTGAAAGCCAAATATTTTTCCAAGCCCCGGATCAAAAGATATGTCAAGCCAAAGCTCAAGGAGAGGAAATTCCTAAAAGCTAGGATGCGGCTGGAAAGTAGGAGACTTTAGAGATTTAGTCTTTATTAGAATCTTACTTTTAATTAAAGTTGTAATCCTTGTTACCTTAGATAACTTGAGCCCAAAGCTTATATAAGGGCATAGATTTAACCTAGGAGGTATAACCGATACCCCATAACCGAAACCAAACCCCTGTCGTCCACCCGTCACCGACATGTTCTAAATTCCCCCTAGGGCCATGGGTTGTTTTGTAAAGTAGTTGCAAGGGTTGCTTTGTTTTAGGATTTTTTCAAGTTCAATAAAATAAACTTCAAGTTCTTTTATCTTGGTTTTAACATCTTGCAAGAGCATCGGGAGAGCATTGTGAGGTTATCTATTTACTTAGCATCGGGAGAGTTAAGTATACGAAAGAGATAAAAGCGCGTTCTCTAGTTTATAGTTGAACCATCTCGTGCTTAGGGATAAGGCGAGGTTAAGTGGCTAAGGAAGAATTCATACACATCGGTGTTCATCCTTCGATTCACGCCGGGAGGTATCATCAAAGACGTGTTCATCGACAGACTTGTGCCTAGGGATAGGGCAAGGCAGATCTGGGATTCTTGCCAAGCTTGAAGTACGAAGTTGGTGTCTGCTGCCGCAACTGCCAACGGACAGACGTCGCGACAGGTGCTGTCGGCGACGGGAGCGACGACAGAACCGAAGATCCTAAGCAATTCAATACCTGCACTACCGAGCAATTCAATACCGGCCTATTCTCTCTATCTTGATAACTCAATCTTTTATTTACGTTTTTATCATATTATTCTCGTGACAATCTTCTAAACTATTTCCTTTACTTCGTGCAGTAAATCAAGGTGAAGTCATTAGCCCAATCCCTGTGGAGACGATATCCGATACTTCGTATCACTTTACTACTTGCGTCGTGTACACTTGCACTACAATTGCGATAGTCTATTTTACACGCAACAAGTTTTTGGCGCCGTTGCCGGGGATTGGCAACATAACTACATCTTTCTTTTATTGCACTTTTTGCTTTTATTTTTGTTTTCGTTTTTAGTTTTTCTTTAATTTTTATTTTGTGTTTTCAACTCTTGCTTTTCACAAGGTTCTCTTGTTTATGCGCAGATCGAAAAGAGGCGAAGATCCTGAGTATAAGTTAGATCCGGAAATCGAACGATCATTCAATCTCAAGAAACAGATTCGCCACCTTTTAGACAGGAACGAATACCTTGAAGAACAGCTAGAGCAGATGGCCCGTAACCAGCCTGCTGGAGGAGACATACCGCCTGTCGGCGACCCGCCGAGGGCAGATGGACGACGGTCATGTCGTGACTACATGCTGAATGACCATGTAGAGCTGGAGACTACGCTGCCGGATATTGATGTTGACAACTTCGAGCTTAAACCTGTCATGTTTAGTATGATCAACAACGCCGGGCAGTTTAGTGGTTCTGCGACAGAAGATGCTAGGGAGCATCTCAAAACGTTCCAGGAGATCTGTGGTTCGTTTAGACTGCCGGGAGTTAGTCCAGAGATACTGAGGCTTCGGTTATTTCCCCATTCATTGAGGGATAGAGCTAAAACTTGGTGGAATAAACTTACACCGGGTTCTATTATGACTTGGGCAGATTTAACTCGTGAATTTTTATCTCGTTTTAATCCTTCGCATTTATCTGAGCGACTACGTAACGAAATTGCTACTTTTCAACAGGAAGATGACGAGCCGATGCACGAGGCCTGGGACAGATTTACTACTCTTCTACGGAACTGCCTAATGCATGGATTCCCTGTCTGGAATCAGGTAACTAAATTTTATAATGCTGCTAACTTACAAACTCGCATTCGCATTGATTCAGCAGCAAATGGACTATTATTGGATAAAGATCCGGACGAGGCATTGCAAGTTCTGAAAAATCTAGCCAAGAATGAGGAGCAGTTTCCGACAGCTAGAAGAGGGAGTAAACGGGTACTTGCTGTCAAGGACTATGAGGCCGACAACACTATGAAATCACAGGTAGCATTCCTCACTAAAGCCATGAAACACTTATTGAATGAAGAGGACTTACGAGGGTTTGCCGTCGAGGAAGTCTGTGCTACTTGTGAGGGAAATCATAGTAGGGATGAGTGCCCTATAAATATAGAAGAGGGAAAATATGTTGGAAATTACAAGCCAAACTACAATTCCAACAACTACAACCCTAATTGGAGGAAAGATCCCAAATTTTCCTGGAGTAACCCTAACAATGCCTTGAATCCGCAAGCATATAATCAGAATCAAGGGGGTCCTAGATTGTTGACGCGACAGCAACTGCAGCCGCAGAACCTACCGCAGAACCTGCCGCCGCAGCAGCAACAGCAGCCACCACCTGCCACGAGTAGTGTATTGGAACAGACTCTAGCTACCTTTATGTCTCAGACTGGCACGTATATGGAGAATATTAATCAGTTTGTCAAGAAGACGGAAACCTTTTTGGATGAAACTAAGATGAGAATGACAAACCATGAAGCTACCTTGAAATCTCTAGAGACACAAATGGGTCAGGTATCGCAGCATATTAAACCGAGGCAGAATGGAGGTTTCCCTAGCAATACTGAAAATGCTAGACCACCCCCACATGAGCAATGTAAGGCGATTACTACTAGGAGTGGGAAAAAGCTACCAGGGCCGGAAAAAGAAGCTGAAACAGAAAAGGGCCCTGCTTTGGATAAACCTGCCGAGGAAGCTGCCCCGACAGGTGATAAACAGAATGCTGCCGATGAGCCTGTCACGACAGCAGAAGCGACAGAGGAGAAAAAAGAAGATTATCGTCCTCAGATTCGCATGCAGTGGGAAGGACGCTTTGCTGATTATCGTCCCCCACCACCCTTCCCTCAATGGATACAGCAAGCTAAGCATGAATCTCAACTCAAAAAAAATTATGATATTTTTAAACAGGTTCATATTAATATTCCGTTGTTAGATGCTGTTAGGGAGATGCCCGGTTATGCTAAATTTCTCAAGGATGTCATGTCTAAAAAATCTAAACTTGGGGAATTTGAAACGGTAAGGATGCAAGAAGGTTGCATGAGTATTCTTCATCGGCAGCCACCCCAGAAAAAGATGGATCCGAGGAGCTTCCTCATACCTTGCGTAATCGGCGATAAATTTGTGGGTAAGGCACTTTGTGATCTTGGTGCTAGTGTTAATCTAATGCCCAAATCTGTTTTTCAGAAACTAGGTATTGGCAAGGCGCGGCCCACGACAGTGACCCTACAGCTAGCCGACCGCTCTTACGTTCACCCCGAGGGAAAAATTGAAGATATTTTGGTAAGAGTGGATAAACTTATTTTTCCTGCTGACTTTCTTATTTTAGATTGTGAGGCAGATGAGAACGCACCAGTCATCCTAGGGCGACCTTTCTTAGCCACGGGAAGATCATTGATTGATGTGGAGAAAGGAGAACTCACCATGCGCGTGAACGATCAAGAAATTAAGTTGAATGTTCTCCAAGCAATGAAACATGCTGATGTGGATGAGGAATGCAAGGCCATCATTGAGGTGACCTCTGATCAACCCTGCGTCAGGTCGGGCTGCCGAGATATAAAATTTGGTCACTGCTGCGACAGCCACCTACAAGCCTGTCATGACAGTGACGACGACAACAACGACGACAGCACCGACGACAGTGACCCCTCTGAATCCGATACATCAGATACTGAAGGTCATGAGGAGGTAAACTGGTTAGACCATCATCCAGGTAAGTTATTCAAACCTTTGAATTACACTTCGGATAACCATTTAATCCAAAAGCCCTCTACTGTTGAACCACCTGTCTTAGAACTTAAGCCCCTGCCAGGGCAGCTTAAATATGCTTATCTTGGTTGTGATGACACACTGCCTGTAATCATCTCTGCTAAGCTGTCGCAGGAACAGGAACGACAGCTGATCGACATGTTGAGGCAGCATAAAAGGGCGATAGGATGGACGATAGCAGACATTCAGGGCATTAGTCCGGCAATCTGTATGCACAAAATCCTCCTAGAGGAAGATCATAAGCCGACTATTGATGCCCAAAGGCGTTTAAACGTTGCGATGAAGGAGGTAGTGCGTAAAGAAATAATTAAATGGTTAGATGCTGGTATTATTTACGCCATCTCCGACAGCAAATGGGTAAGCCCGGTACAATGTGTTCCCAAGAAAGGAGGCATGACCGTGATAACCAACGAAAACAACGAGTTAATCCCAACCAGGACTGTGACCGGTTGGAGGGTTTGTATGGACTATCGGAAGCTTAACAAAGCTACCCAAAAGGACCACTTTCCTTTACCCTTTATTGATCAAATGCTTGACAGATTAGCGGGTAAACCTTACTATTGTTTTCTTGATGGTTACTCAGGTTATAACCAAATTGCTATTGCACCGGAGGACCAAGAGAAAACGACTTTCACATGCCCCTACGGAACATACGCATTTAGGAGGATGCCGTTCGGCTTATGTAACGCACCTGCCACCTTCCAAAGATGCATGATGGCTATATTCTCCGACATGGTAGAGGACTTCCTTGAAATCTTCATGGATGATTTTTCCGTCTTTGGAGACGATTTTGAGAGCTGCCTCGGCAACCTTAAAAAGGTACTTGAAAGATGTGAAAAAGCTAATCTTGTTCTTAATTGGGAAAAATGCCATTTTATGGTAGATGAAGGGATAGTTTTAGGCCATAAGATTAGCTGTCGTGGGATAGAAGTCGACAGGGCAAAAATAGAGGTCATAGAGAAGCTGCCGCCGCCAACCACAGTCAAGGGCATTAGGAGTTTTTTAGGGCATGCTGGTTTTTATAGGAGATTCAATGCAAATTTCTCAAAAATCACCAAGCCGCTATGCCATCTTCGAGAACAGAACCGACCCTTTGACTTTAATGAGGAATGTACTGAAGCATTCAAGGTTCTGAAGGAAAAGTTAGTGACAGCCCCCATAGTACAGCCACCAGACTGGACACAGCCATTTGAGATTATGTGTGATGCTAGTGACTATGCTGTCGGGGCAGCACTTGGGCAGCGCAGAGACAGGCTGTTTCATGTCATATATTATGCCAGCAAAACATTAAATGACGCCCAAGTAAACTATACCACCACAGAAAAGGAGCTGTTAGCAGTGGTGTTCTCCATCGACAAGTTTCGTTCTTATATACTTGGGACGAAGGTAATAGTGCACACCGACCATTCTACCCTCAAGTAATTGTTTGCAAAGAAGGATGCCAAGCCGAGATTGATACGGTGGATCTTGCTATTACAAGAATTCGACCTTGAGATCAAAGACAAAAAGGGGACAGAAAATCAGGTGGCAGACCACTTGTCGAGGTTGGAGATGGGACAGAGTCTACCCATTGATGAGACACACATACTTGAGACCTTCCCAGATGAGCAGCTCTTTGCTGCCGCAATAGCTGTCGCGACAGCCATGGCGTCAGGTAAGTCTTCTAACCTTCCCTGGTATGCTGATTTCGTTAATTTTATAGTTAGCGGAATATTACCTTCTGATCTTACTTATCAAGCCAGGAAGAGGTTCCAAAATGATGTTAAACATTATTATTGGGACGAACCTCTTCTTTTCAAAATGTGCGCAGATCAGGTTATAAGGAGATGTGTACTACAAGAAGAACAAGAAGACATTCTCCATCACTGTCATGCTTCACAATATGGAGGACACTTAGGAGGCAATAAAACTGCTGCCAAGGTGCTGCAGTCAGGGTTCTACTGGCCGACACTGTATAAGGACGCACAGGAATTTTACAAGAACTGTGACAGGTGCCAGCAGACAGGTAACATCTCGAGGAGAAACGAGATGCCACTGCAAAATATTTTGGAAGTCGAGATCTTCGACGTTTGGGGGATTGATTTTATGGGACCTTTTCCATCGTCGTGTGGAAATCTTTACATCCTCTTAGCAGTGGATTATGTCTCCAAGTGGGTAGAAGCAATCGCAACTCAAAAGAATGATGCCAAAACAGTCCAAAAGTTTTTGTACAAAAACATCTTTTCTAGATTTGGCATCCCTAGGGCAATTATCAGTGATGAAGGGAGACACTTTGACAACAGGGTAATTGCTGCTGCCTTGCGGAAATATGGTGTCAAGCACAGGATCGCGACAGCATACCACCCACACACCAATGGATAGGCTGAAATATCCAATAGGGAAGTGAAGAACATTCTTGAAAAAATGGTTAAACCAACTAGGAAAGATTGGTCTTTGCTTCTGAATGATGCATTATGGGCATACAGGACAGCTTTTAAGACTCCATTGGGCATGTCTCCACACCGTCTGATTTATGGGAAAACCTGTCACTTGCCTGTCGAGATCGAGCACAAAGCATATTGGGCAATCAAGGCAGTAAACATGGAGTTGGACAAGGCAGGCCAGAAAAGGCTGTTAGATTTAAATGAGATCGATGAAATACGGACAATGGCCTATGACAATGCAAGAATTTACAAGGAAAAGACTAAGAAGTGGCACGACAAGAAGTTGCTGCCACGACAGTTCTGCCCAGGGCAGCTTGTGTTGTTGTTTAATTCTAGATTGAAACTCTTTCCAGGGAAGCTCAAATCTAGATGGTATGGCCCGTTCCAAGTAGTTCAAGTTTTTCCCCATGGTGCCATTACAATTCAATCATTAAAGGACGGGCACCAATTCAAAGTCAATGGACAACGCCTCAAGCACTATCAGGGGACTGAAGCCCCAGGAATACAGGAAGTGGTTACTTTAGGTGATGCCCCACAAGGCATCCCTAATTTAACCTATTTTTTATTTTTTATTTCTATTTTTTTTATTAATATTATTTATTAGGAATTAGATTTATTTTATTCGAATAATGTTTTGTTTTTATAATTTCAGTTTTTAGGAAATAAAGTAGTCAAGCGAGAAAGAAGAAGTGGCCCAAGACTACTGCCCACTCACCAGCCCAATAAAGCCCATTTATGATCACCTGTCGTTTCAGCTGCCAGCGCAGACGGATTTTACAGGCTGTCAACAGGCTGACTCGGCAGACGCAGAAGCGTGCGGCAGAAGCACAACAGACGAATTAATGCGTGTCAGACGCGTCAGACACGCTATATCCAATCTGCCGCCCCGTTATTCCCGCCTGCCGTTGCAGCATTAAATGGGCAGATCCCCAACAGCTATATAACCCCGTTCTCCCTTTCATTTTCTTCACTTCTGATTTTTCTCTCTTGTTTTCTCCTCTAGTTTTATCTATTTTCTTTCTTCTACACAGCCCTTGCAACCAAAATGTCTTCGAGACAAACCCGTCGTAATGCTGCTGCCGCCTCTTCCTCCGCAGCAGCATCCCCCTTCGCCAACAAGGAGCTATGGGAGGAGCGTGGCTTCATTTACAACAGAGATGCACCTCATTTTGGACTCCGGCCGTTCATTATGAAGGCCATAACGGCACAACTATGGGAGGACTTTGCCGAGCAGCCGGCAGAGCTTAATGATACTTTGGTCCGGGAATTTTATGCGGCCATCGAAAGCAAAACGGCGACTTCTGTCACCGTCCGAGGAGTGACAGTTCCCTTCAGCGCCAGCAGCATCAACCATGTGTTCGGCCTCTTCTTTGGCCCCAATGATGATGCTCACCAACAATTTTGGGACTCCCTCGACGCTGCTGCCCATGATGCTGTCATGATGGAGCTGACAGAGGCTGGGACAACATGGACCACCAGCAAGAAGAACCCCCACTCTGTAAACAGGGGGCAGCTACTCCCTGAGGCAAAACTATGGAACGCTTTCATTAAAAAGCGTATCCTACCCTCGTCCCACCATACAACAGTCAACCGACAGCGGCTGGCCCTTATCCACTCCATTATGCACGACAGGCCCATCAATGTGGGCAGGTACATGCGGGACAGCATCCTCGATTGTGCCTTTCGCTCGGACTCACGACTCTGTCTGCCGTTCACCATCACCGCCCTCTGCCGCTGCGCTGCAGTACCGGAGGAGCCCTCATACAAAATTAAGACGGGCAGCGGATGGATAGACAACAACATCTCTAGCCTCATGGAGGTCATAGTCGTATCGCCCCGCAACGCCTTCGATCCAAACGCCCCTCCTGCTGAGTCCGATGATGAACCTGCCACCGAACCTGCCCCCGAAGCTGCCACCAACACCGCTCCGGCAGATCAGAATGCCCACATCCTTGCTGCCATCCTGAGGGTAGAGGAGCGCCAGATGGGTTTGATGACTTTCATCCGTGACTTCTCAAATGCAACGGTAAACTTCATCACTAATACTTTGAATTTTTCGGATGTCATCTTCCCCACCTTCCCCACCCATTATTTCAATATCCCCTCCCCCACTCCCACACCACCTGTCTCTCCCCATACACAATCGGCCACTTCCACACCATCCCCTGCCCCGACGGCAACCGGCAGCCCACCGGCAGACACCTCCCCGCGAGGAACCAAGCGAGCTGCCACTGATGACAGCCCTCTTGTCCGGAGGAATTTGGAGAGCGACTTCACGCGAGTCAAACGTATTAAGCACGTGGCAAACAAGAGAAGGCTGTCCAAAGCCATCACAACCAGCAGCTCATGGGACAGCGGCAGCAGTTCCGACATCAGGCTAATGGAGCCACCTGCCCTTCAACCTGCCGACGAACCTGTCCCCCAACCGGCTGATGAACCTGCTGATCAACCTGCTCCGGAACCTGCCCAGCCACCTCCACAACGCAGACGCCGCCATCAGATCTGCGTCAGCAGCAGCAGCGAGGACATCGAATAAAATTTAAGTTTTTATTTCTTTTTCTCCTCTTATTGCTGCCTGCCCTTATATTTTTGTGATGTACTTTTATTTATCTTGTTTTTCTTTATTTTTTGTGTCATTTTGCATTGAGGGCAATGCAACCCTCGAGTTTGGGGGTGGCAACCCTCCATTCTAATGGAGTCTTAGTACATCTTTTATTAATTATTTGTGTCTTATTATTTATTTAATTTATCTCTAAAAAAAATCAGAAACTTTAAAACTGTTGCCTTAAAACTGTGGAGTTAACTTACCTGTCATGACGGCTCTGTCGTGGCAGCATCTTTAGGACAGGTTAAGGAAAAGTTTAGAGCCTTTCTATAGTTCTGAAAACTTAAACACTTCTGTGACTGTTATATTGCTTAGATTTCTTTTAGCCAAACTAGAATAAGAAACTTAGAACTTGGATAGCCCCTAGAGGTGCCTAACACTGGCTCTAGGAAAGAAGTTTAGCAAAAGAAAATCAAAAACCTAGAGGTGCCCGAAACCGGCTCTAGGAAGCTAACTAGAGGTGCCCAAAACTGGCTCTAGAAAAATTTAGCTTGAAAAATAGAAGAAAAAGAAGCATGAAAATGTGCCTTCTAAAAAAAATAAACTTTGGCATAAAAATTCGAGTTAAGAAGTTGAATATTCTAGTGAAACTAAGAGAGTCTTTGCATATAACTGTTCACAAGCATGCACACACTGCACGAGAGCTATAGGGAGATTCCGGACAGATCCTAATCTTTCCGACAGGATGCTGCTGCCATAGAGAATGAGCGACAGGTAAGGGACAGTTCACTGTTTGAAGGCCAACACAAAAATTTTCATTTTTCTTTTAAGTCTTGATTGCTTGAGGACAAGCAAAAACTTGAGTTTGGGGGTGTGTTGAGTGTGTAAAAGTTCTATTATTTACACCCTTTTTAACCCATATTTCTGCTGCATTCAAGCATCATTGCATTGCATTTAGGTTGGTTTTCAATAAAACATCAAAATTATATAAAAGGCGCGGATTCTACTAAAAGACGGTGTATTTTGCAGGTAGCTGCCATGGTTGACGATGAAGGCAGGCGCAGGGCAGATAAGCAGGAAAGCTGAACTGGACAAGCAGCTGAAGAAGACAAACCTGTCATGGACCTGTCGTGACAGCATGGTGACAGCAGACTTATGAAGAGGAAAAGTCAAGTGGACCTCGATAGATAGAGAAAAATCTGCTCGTCTGTCGTGTGAAAGCCAAATATTTTTCCAAGCCCCGGATCAAAAGATATGTCAAGCCAAAGCTCAAGGAGAGGAAATTCCTAAAAGCTAGGATGCGGCTGGAAAGTAGGAGACTTTAGAGATTTAGTCTTTATTAGAATCTTACTTTTAATTAAAGTTGTAATCCTTGTTACCTTAGATAACTTGAGCCCAAAGCTTATATAAGGGCATAGATTTAACCTAGGAGGTATAACCGATACCCCATAACCGAAACCAAACCCCTGCCGTCCACCCGTCACCGACATGTTCTAAATTCCCCCTAGGGCCACGGGTTGTTTTGTAAAGTAGTTGCAAGGGTTGCTTTGTTTTAGGATTTTTTCAAGTTCAATAAAATAAACTTCAAGTTCTTTTATCTTGGTTTTAACATCTTGCAAGAGCATCGGGAGAGCATTGTGAGGTTATCTATTTACTTAGCATCGGGAGAGTTAAGTATACGAAAGAGATAAAAGCGCGTTCTCTAGTTTATAGTTGAACCATCTCGTGCTTAGGGATAAGGCGAGGTTAAGTGGCTAAGGAAGAATTCATACACATCGGTGTTCATCCTTCGATTCACGCCGGGAGGTATCATCAAAGACGTGTTCATCGACAAACTTGTGCCTAGGGATAGGGCAAGGCAGATCTGGGATTCTTGCCAAGCTTGAAGTACGGAGTTGGTGTGTCTGCTGCCGCGACTGCCAACAGACAGACGTCGCGACAGGTGCTGTCGGCGACGGGAGCGACGACAGAACCGAAGATCCTAAGCAATTCAATACCTGCACTACCGAGCAATTCAATACCGGCCTATTCTCTCTATCTTGATAACTCAATCTTTTATTTACGTTTTTATCATATTATTCTCGTGACAATCTTCTAAACTATTTCCTTTACTTCGTGCAGTAAATCAAGGTGAAGTCATTAGCCCAATCCCTGTGGAGACGATATCCGATACTTCGTATCACTTTACTACTTGCGTCGTGTACACTTGCACTACAATTGCGATAGTCTATTTTACACGCAACAGAGTCGTCTTTGGATTCAAGTGGTGGTGATCCGGAAGCTTGATTTGTGTTTCGGCAAGAGGTGAAACAGAATCGGTGAGTGGATTTTGGTTTTCGGCTTTGAAACCAATGTTTTGGAGGTTTGGGAGCTTAGTTTAAGTCTAAGCAACTTAGCTAAGCTCAAGAGTAAGTTTTCGGAAAAACTCTCTTGGTGATGGCCATGGTTTTTGGTTGTATGCAATGTGTTGTTTGCATGATTTTAAATCTGTTTTGAAAGCATATCTAGCATGTTTATTTGCTGAGATTTTAAGCCATGTGTTGAAGGAAGCTCAAGGTAAGAGTTCGTTTTTTTTTAACATTGTTTAAATGTGGTTTAATGCTTAAAGATGCATAATGTTTATGGCTTGGTTTAATGCTTTAAAACAGTGAAGTAATGTTGATTAATGATGCATATTGGCAAGTGATGTTAAGGTCACAAAGGTGGTTAAAAGTCCTTGTGTGAGCCTTGTATATTTAAGAACATCAAGGTGGTTAAAAGTCCTTGGATGGTTCTTGGTTAAGATCACAAAGGTGGTTAAAATTCCTTGTGTGGATCTTGGAAAGGTTAAGAACAACATGGTGTTTAAAAGTCCATGGTTGGTTCTTGGTTAAGGCTCAAGGTGTTTAAAAGTCCTTGTGTAAGCCGTGGTTACTTAAGAACTCCAAGGTGTTTAAAAGTCCTTGGGAGATTCTTGTTAAGGACACAAAGGTGGTTAAAAGTCCTTGTGTGGTCCTTGCCATGGTGTTTAAAAGTCCATGGGTCCATGGTGTTTAAAAGTCCATGGGGATAAGATCACAATGGTGTTTAAAAGTCCATGTGTGAATCTTATGTGAAATGTATCACTTGTTGCCAATATGACTTGTTATGAACATGAAGCATGAGATGCTTGTTGAAATGTTATGAGCATGATTAATGATACTTGAAGCATGAGATGCTTGTTTTAAATGTTTAAGAACATGGTTAATGTTGCTTGAAGCATGATTTACAAATGAGTTTTATAAATGCATTATTGAATGGTTTTAATGAGCATTCCTCACTAAGCTTTTGCTTACGCTCTCTCTCTTTTTCTTAAACCAATAATGCAGAGCATTAAAGTGCATTGAGGGCAGCAAGGAAGGCAAGCAATCAAGTGGAAATTAAGCTCAAGTATGGGAAGGTTTTCCTAATCACTTTTAGCTTTTGGCATTTGGCAATGGGGGACCATTAAGGATGTTTTGGGAGATGTTTTGAACTCCCTAGGTTTGCTTAAGGTTGTTAATAATGCTGGATTTTTGTAATTGGCCATTATGTGTTTAGTTTGGAGGTTTTAGTGCATGAATGGTTTGCTTGAGTAGGAAGCATGCCTTTAGATTTGGGGCTTTTCATATATGATGATATTATGATGAATGGTTGGTGCAAATATGTCTCTTGTATGTTGATTATCTTGCTGATAAAGTTTGGTAGCAATTGGAGCATGATTGGTTGATCAATTGTGTGTTTAAGCAAGCAATTTTCTGCATTCTGTGCAGGCCGTATCGGAACAGTAGCTACCGTTTCGGAACGGGTGCCTTGTAGTAGCCCAGGCGTCCGAAACGGGAGACACCGTTCCGAAACGGGAAGCCCTCTGCCAGCCATCGTTTCGGAACATGTTGCGAAACGGCCCCGCCTTTCGAAACAGGCTCTCCCTGTTTCGGAACATCCGACCATTGGGGGCTGACATTGGCAGTTAAATGTTTTGAAATGTTTGCATTTTGGTCCTGAAACTTGTTTGTGCAATTGTATGAGTTTGGGATGTCCGTTTGAGTTGAAATTTGACAGAAAAGCATGAAACTTGACTAATTACAAGTTGGTAACATTAATTTGGGTTAAGACCTCATAATTTACAGAATTTACAATTTGGTCCCTAAAGTTGTAAATTGTTCAATTAGGTCCCTGTCTGATCTCTGATGTTTATGATCTTTGAGCATGTTGTTTGGGTGATCATAACTAGGGTTAATGTGCATCTAGACAAGTTTAAAAAGAAAAAAAAGGGTCGTTAATCAAGGTTGACTTTCGAGTGGACTTTGGTTTTCCCCGTGTGACTTTCTTAATTCGGGTCAACCGTCTAGGCCGGGTTAAGGGGGTTACAGAATTCATGATGCCCTCTCTTATAGTTTTCAGCCCTTGCCCTTTCTTGCTTGACACGGAGTTCAGCCCCCTAACTCGCCCCACCTTCGCTAGCTCTCTTTCCCTTGTTCATCCTTTGCAACTTTTGTATTTCCTCCTTCTCCATCCTTAGGTCAAGTTGTAACTCGTCATTCTTCTTTTGTAGTACCTTAATGTTCCCTTCATATCGCACTCTTTCTAGTTCGAAATCGAACTTCTCTTTATTTGCCTTCTCTTCAAGCTGTGCATACTTCTTTTGTTCCTTCTCTAGTTGTTCCCTCCTTAAGTCCGCTTCGGTAGGAAGTGAAGCCAACCTTTCCCTCATGGTCCTCCTTTTGTCCGGGTTCAACTGGGGAATGTTATCATCGACGCGGTTAAACCTCCACACTTCGTTTTTTGGGGTGACCATGTAAGTAGCATTCAGTATCCTTACCCGCCTTGCATTATTCCATGTTGAAGAAGTGATAAACACCTTTCCTTTGTAGCCTTTTTATTTTTGGTAGTTGACGTCGAAATCATTCAAACCCTTCGTAGCTGGCACAAACTGCTTGACCCATACTGTCTTAAAACTAACAGAGTTGCGTAGGCCGTATGTCCCTAAAGTCCCAACAGAGGTACCCACGAGTACATTCTGCACCTGTAGAGAATACTTCTTGCTTATAACCAAGGGACTCTCCAAACTACGTCGTCGACATTCAAATTCTAAAACACATCAAGCTAAACCTCATCGGTTCGCTTTGTTCGCCAATTCCCTTTGTTAAAAAATTCTTTTAAAGCTGAAAACTTACTATCATAAACCGGCCTTGAAAAACTAGCATATGTCCAAAAGTAGCCATAGAACCACACCGTTAATAGTTGAGGACATCCCAAGAAGCGACCACCTCCATGCTTTCGGCAAAATCTTAAAGATTGGAAGGTTTCTGACAGAACGATTGGAACTGGATTACCTCCCTCGGCCAATTTATCGAACAAATCTAACACTGCCGGATGGATGAAGCCTAAGGCTTTAGGAAAAAGGACCAACCCATAAATCAACAGTGCAAATAAATTTCGTTGAACCCTACCCGCCGAAAGTACCGAAGCTAAGGCCAAAATCCCATCAACCTTTAGGTACTCATTTTTATTCCATTCCCAACTTGTTGGTCTACCCATGATGCTAAAGTATCTGAAAGCTTCAGAAGTTTTGCCCGAAAAGTCTTGTACTTGTTTGTCGTCAAGAAAACACGATCCTCTTGTATTTTCTTGCAATTCACAAGATCTAGGTACTCTTCGATAGTTGGTGTGAGGTCTAAATCCCCGATCGTAAAGCAATTGTAGGATGGGTTCCAAAACTCGGCTAAAGCTCGAAGTAATGCTTGATCAACTGGGACGTACAACAGGTACGCTATGTCACCAAACTCCCCTTTGAAAGCGGTCCTCGCTTCGGAATCCCAATTGTTCCATATTTGCTTCAACCCTGACACATTATTGATTTTTGTATTCATGAAAGTCTTGTTAGCCATCACTGACCTGGACCCAACAGTAATGCTATCCCCTTCGTGTTGTTGCTCTCCTTCCAACCACACTTGTACCTCTAAATTCTTTTCATCCATACTCCTCACTATTTCCCCCATAATTCTCGCCTTTAATTTAGACTATCCCAAACCAATGTGCTCTTTATGACATGATGATATATGCAGAATAAGAGAAAAGGGGAAGGAAAGCAAAAGGGGTTAGTCACATGATAAATATATATTATAAGACAAGCAATGAAATTCAAGCATTTATGAAAAAAAGAAGCGTAGAAACCAGCAATTAGCAAGAAAAACCTAGACACTCTAAACTCTAGGGTTATCCGCATGGCTCTAAATGGGTGGGCTTTCTACATTCTCACTCATGAGTTCGGTTCTAGCAAAAGGTACCCGAACCTATCTCATTATCTACTAAGGCAATAAGAACCCCTATTCTGGCCCATTATAGGCTTGCGAATTGGTTTTGACTCGAGGGAAAGCACGACCTAATGACGTGGAGGGCTACTCACGTGTAAAAATGTGTGGATTCCAAAACTGAATTACTGACCTATGGAGGGAAACTCACGTGGGTATGGGTGTATCACTCTCACTTAAGAAGGGTAGCTCAGGTATAGAGCTTAATGACCATGATGCAACACATGTCGGTGACTTCCTTAATAATTAAATGGAAAATTAATTCCAATGTCACAAATTTTCAAAGCCCGTTCAACATAAGTCGTATTTTCATAAAAGAACAAACTTACTAGCTTCACTTCGAATTTTAAATATTTTCTATCGATTAAATGGCAACAAGAGTTTTATTGGCTTAACTCTTATTTTTTGTTTTTTAAAAAACAAAAAATTTGTCCCCAGCGGAGTCGCCAAACTGTGATAAGTTTTTTTTTAGAAAACCGAACCATCTAAGGCCCTATCACTTTCTCTTTGAAAAGGATTTTATTTAAGAGGGGGGAAATTCAGATTTATGAAAAGAATAAAAATTTGGAGTCGCCACCGGCCACTAAGGTAGGCCAGACACCAAAAAACCAGACATTCATTCAAAAATGGGTTCGGGGGTTGGTTACGCATGGGGAAGGATTAGCACCCCCATCACGCCCAGAAATTGGTACCGAATTGCTTGATGTCTTTTGATTGATAGAAATTATTTAAAAAACCGAAGTGAATTTAATAAAAATGTTCTTAAATGAAAATGTGGCTTAGTTTGCATGGGCTTCATCGAATTTGTGACTTTAGAATTAATTAAACGTTTAATTAAAAAGGATGACGGCACATCAGACCATAGACTAAACCGACATCATATAAGACTGACTGTCATGTTAGTTTAGGGTTCGGATCCCGTACGTCACCTTTATGCATGATGCTGACAAATAAAGGTTGATGCGTGTTATTTTCCTTTTTATGCTTTCGCTTACCTATAGAGGGTGAAAATTAATCCAAGTATTAGATCGACATCCATTTAGCTAGGATTGTCGTTTATCGGATACCGGGGTAATTAATACCTCTCTTGGGGTAGATTTTGAAGTCCGATTATCATGCTTAATTTTCGGGCCTCAAGAATGACAAGTATATATATGCATGTCATAAAAATACTCAAAATAAACACATAAAAGCCCACCCAAGGCCCTAACTTAAAGGTCCAAGTTATTGAATATTAATTAGTGATCTAATCATTTATCTCACAATTTTAATATTAGACCCTAGATCGTTTATATCCTAATTAAAAGGTTCGAATCAATTATGGATTATCTTGTACAATTTTTTTCTAAGAGTCACATTAATTCTAATTTTTTTAGAAGTGGGTGCGATTAAACATAATGAAAGTCTTAATCCTGAACCGACCTAATTACTTGGATCATGCCCCTATAAGCTGGGAGCATAAACCGACTTAATTAAACCGATCGCGATAACTTATCTAAACTAACTAACCCAAGCCCATTTTAAGAAAGGGTGAAGCACATAAGACACTAAACCAACTTATTTATCCTAAGGCCCAAAAGGCGCACATTAAGGACACCTACATCAAAACCACTACAAGGCCCAATTTTAACACCCTAAACATATATTGATTAATTTAATCGAAAAGACATTTTTGCATTAGTTTAATTAATACATAAAACTCAATGAATTAATAAAAACCATGGCAACAAATATATATTTGACTCATGTAGCTACTCAAAACAAGCATGAAAACACAAGAACTCTAAACATTCTAGACCGTAAAAACAAACCAAAAACATACATTCGATAAAACGGCAATTAGGAAATAAACGAACCATGCGGGCCCAAAAAATTGTAACAATCATACCGGGCCATCATACATATTCAATATATAAACATACGATTATAAAACAAACAAAATACATCAAGATCATCAAACACATTTATCATGCCATAAAAAAAAAAAAAATGGGACCATATTGCAAGAACATAAAAACAGTAGCCAATTTGAAGAAACACAAAAAATAAATATAAAATTGCGAACGGGAACCAAGATGGACACGGGACGAAGGGAGGGGGACTGGACGAACAATAAGACCAAAAATGGACTCGCTCTGGGACGAAATTGAACATAGACCCAAAACCCTAAGGACATAAGGTGTAATTTAGGAAGACGGGGACCCTTAGTACACTAAAGACGCGACACGAAAGGACCAGATGCGAGATTACCCCAAAACTAAAACCTAAAAACCATATAGATACCTAACCTAAGCAGCTCGGACACCATTTTGCCCAAACCAAAACCCTAGTCATCATTCTAAACGACTCTCTCTCGACCCCCGAACGCCGGCCGATGCTATTCACCGTCCGGCAGACCTAAAATGCACCCCGACCAGAAATACTAACCCCCAAATATCCTAGAAACAAACCAAAGACAAACCCGGACATCCTCTATTCCTTTCAAAACAAAACCCAGAAAAACCTAAACCCTAAATGACCTACCAAACACCCAAGAGACGATGAAGACACATAGATGAAGGGAAACTCTTCTCGTTTCCCCCTGACCGAGTCGCCATTTAGAGCCAGAGGGTGGCTAGGTTTATTCTCGGCAGAGGAGGGAGAAGTCGGAGAAGACGAAAAGGTAAAAAACAATAAAATTTTCTTTTTATTATTCTATCTTTGCATGCAATAATGGAAATCGATATACCTGAGAATGATCTGGAATTGGTATTGCTCTTCGTGTTTTTTTGCGAAAGATCACGAATCCCTTACAAATGAATATCGATTCGGCTTTATAGCCAGATTTTCGATTGCTTTTTACATTTTGTTTATCAGATGGAAAATTGCTATTGGCTCGTATATTTCATTTGGCCGGATTCATGTGTGATTATGTCATTCCTCTGCCATTCTGTTACTTTTTTGTTCGTTTTGCTTTTCTTTTTCCCCTTTTGTTTTGTTGCATTTGATATTGACTGATCTCTTTTTTTCGTACATGACTCGTACGGTGGACTATCGTGGCCACTGGATCGTCTATTGGATCGGACGGGGACGACGTGGCGGGCTCTCGGATGCACTGGAACGTCAGGCGTTGTTGCGTGTAAATGTGTCTATTGTAATTGTAGTGCAAGTGTACACGACACAAGTAGTAAAGTGATACTGAAGTATCGGATATCGTCTCCACATGGACTGGGCTAATAGCTTCACCTTGAATTACTGCACGAGAGTAAAAGGAATAGTTTAAGATTTTGTCACGAGAAAAATAAAGAATACTGGAAAATAGAATTAAAATAATCAAGATAGAGAGAATGGGCTGGTATTGAATTGCTTAGTAGTGTAGGTATTGCTAAGTCTAGGATATCAGCTCTATCATCATCCCCGTCGCGGCAGCACCTTTCGCGGCGGCAGTCTATTGCTTGTCGCGGCAGCGAACACACAACTCCGTACTTCAAGTTTGGAAAGAATCCATGTTGTGCCTTGGCCTATCCCTAGGTCAAAGTCTGTTGATGAACACATCTTTGATGATACCTCCCGGCGTGAATCGAAGGATGAACACCAATGTTGTTGAATTCTTCTTTAGCCACTTAACCTCGTCCTATCCCTTGGTCCGAGATAGTTCAACTATAAACTAGAGAACTCGCACTTATTCCTTTCGTATACTTAACTCTTCTGATATTAAGTAAATAGATAACTTCGCAATGCTCTCCCGATACTCTTGCAAGATGTGAATAACCAGAATAAGAGAACTTGAAGTATATTTTATTGAACTGAAAATTCCTAAAACAAAAGCAACCCTTGCAACTACTTTACAAATCAACTCGTAGCATAAAGGGGAATTTAGTACATGATGAGAGGATGAAAACGGCTAAGGTTTTGGGAAGAAGGCTAGAGATAGGTGATGTCCTCTCCTAGGTCGAATTACATGCCTTTATATAGGCTTTGGGTCCAAGTTTTCTAAATTAGCAATAATACAAGTTTAAATTAAAGTACAACTCTAATAAAGACTAAATATAGTCATATTCCACGACAGACAGGCTTAATTTTCTCTTTCTATCGAGGTCCACTTTGCTTCTTCTCCTCAAAATTGCTGTCGTCCTCTACTCTCACGGCGGCATCCATGGCAGCATCATTCTCCTTGACTGCTCGTTCAGTTCCATCTCTTCTGCTTCACTGCCCAGCGCCTGTCTCTCCATCTGCTACAGCAGCAACCTGCAAAAGCAACAAATTTCAGTAGAAATTGTGCCTTTTAATGTATTTGTGATGTCTAACTGTAAACTAGCCTAAATGCAATGAATTATGCTTGAATGCAGCAAAAATATGGGTTAAATAGGGGATAAATAGTAGAACTTTTACACACTCAACACACCCCCAAACTCAAGTTCTTGCTTGCCTTCAAGCAACTAAGACTTAAAAGAAAAAAAATATTTTTGTTTTGGCTTAAAACGGTGAACTTTCCCTTACCCTTCATTCATTCTCTGTTGATGGCAGCACCTTGTCGGATAACTTAAGATTCGTCCGAAATCTCACTATAGTCCTCGTGCAGTGTGTGCATGCTTGTGAACAATTATTTGCCAAGACTCTCTTAGTTTCACTAGAATATTTCAGCCTTAAACTTGAATTTTTATGCCAAAGTTTGTCTTTTTGATGGAATTTCTTATGTTCCTTTGATTTTTTTTTGTTTTGACTCAATTTCATTATTTTTTAAGCTAAAGTTTCACTAGAGCCGGTTTCGGGCACCTCTAGCTCACTTCCTAGAGCCGGTTTCGGGAACCTCTAGGGCTGTTGAGTCTCTTTTGCTAAACTTCTTTCCTAGAGCTAGTGTTAGACACCTCTAGGGGCTATTCATGTGCTAAGCTTCCTACCCTAGTTAACTAGAAGAGTTCTCGGCAGTATAGCAGTCACAAATAGTGTTTAAGTTTTCAGCACTATAGAAAGGCTCTAAACTTCTCCTAAAACTATCCAAAAGGCACTGTCACGACAAAGCTATCACGTCAGGTAAGTTCAATTCACAGACTCAAACCAAAAATATCATATTTTCAATTTTTTAAGAAAAAATAAACGAAGTAAAAGACAGAATTTTAAAACTAAATTAGACTCCATTAATGGAGGGAAGCCACCCCCAAACTCGAGGGTTGCATTGCCCTCAATGCAAATGACAAAATAAAATAAAAATAGTACATCACAAACTATATACGCAGACAGCAAAATAAGTTAAGAAACTCAAATTTTTAAGCGTTGTCGTCACTGCTGCTGCTGACTCGGAGCTGGCGGCGGGCACGAGCCTTCTGAACTGGCTGGCGGATGGGAGAGGCAGATGTGTTCTTCGTTTTAGACTTCCTCGGAGGTTGAATTCTGGTAGGGGAGATATGAGGGGGATTCTCCACAACCTGGACCTCTGAGCTGCTGCTGTTGCCCTCACTACTGCTGATGTCGCTGCCGCTATCCGGTTTGTTTTTGTCTGCCATTCTTTTCTGTCGTTTCACCGGTGTAAACTCCTTCGAGAGATTCCTATTAATAGATGGTTCATTTTCGCTCTCCTCCAAAATGGAGGATGAAGAGAAACCGGCAATGAAGGCGTCAAGCTCTTTCGAGGGCATTCTTCATTTTGTTCCACGAGTAGAGGTCTTAGCACGGTTGCTGCCGGTGGCTGTCGCGGCAGGTGTTGGTGTGGACGCTGCAGAAGGTGTCCGTGGTGTGGCATCATGTGTTGGGGTGTGGGCAGAGGTTGGGACAACAAAATAATGGGCAGGGAATGTAGGAAATACGACATCAGGGAAATTTAAAGAGGTTTGGATAAAGTGTACCGTAGCAGCGGTGAAATCTCTGATGAAGCTCATAATACCAAGCTGTCGTTCCTCCATCTTCTGTATAGCAGCAAGGATCTGGGAGGAGGAGTCGGTCGGGGCTGCTGCTGCTGATTGCTGCTTGGCTTCTGTGGCAGCAGGTTCATTATTTGTTGGCTCTATCGTGTCTGTTGTCATGGCAGCAGGATCAAATGTGGACAGAGGGGTGGCAACAGTCAGCTCTATTAAGGTGAGTATGTTTTTGTCCGGCCATCCCTTCCCTTGGACTCGTAGATCGCTGGCAGATTCAGGTACACCATGGCCGCGGCAAAGGGCGGTGATGAGGTAAGGAAGGTAGAGCGGTCCTGACGGCTGGTGTGCACACTCCAGAATGCTTTCGCGGATGAAGCTGTCCACATTAATGGTCCTCTCATGCAAAATGGAGTGAATTAAGGCTAACATGGGCTGGTCGACAGTGGTGTTATGTGAGGACGGCATGATGCGCTTTTTTATAAAAGCGTTCCATAATTTGGCTTCCGGCAAGAGTTGAGTTCTTTTCACCGTCTTTGGGTTCTTACGGTTGGTGTTCCACTGTGTTCCTTCATCAGTCAGCTCTGCCATGACAACATCATAGGCAGCAGGGTCAAGGCTGTTCAGAAATTGTTGATGACCGTCATCGTTGCTGCCCACGTAAAACCCATACATGGTATTGATGTATTCGGCTTCGAATGGCACTTCCCTCCCTCGTAAGGTAACTTTTGTCTCCGTCCTACTGTTGATGGCAGCGTAGAAATCTCGCACTAAAGAGATGTTCATCTCCTCAGGTTGTTCGACAAAGATTTGCCACTGTAGAGCCCTTATTTTGCGAGCAATGAATGACTTTAGGCCCAAATTTGCCTCCTTTGAAGTGTAGATGAATCCCCTTTCCTCCCACATGTCTCTGATCTGTAATGATCGTGGGGTGGATGCTGTCGGGGTGGAGCCGGAGGCAGCACTCCTTCGGGTATTTCTGGAAGACATTATTGCAAGGGTTGATAAAATAACAATGAAAGAAAAAAATTCTAGAGGAAAACAAGTAAGAAGAGAAGAAGTGAGTGAAAATGAAAAAAATGAAACGGGTTTATATAGAGAAGAATTTGCTGCCAGTTGGAGCTGTAATAGCAGGCGCGAATAACGGGGCCAGCTGTTACGCGTTTGCCTGTTTGACGCGTCTGTCACGCGTTTTCGTGTCTACTGCGCGTCTGTTACGCGTTTTCGTGTCTGTCGCGACAGCGTGTCGACAGCATGTATTTTTCGCGTCTGTCGCGGCAACTGTAACGACAGGCTCCAAAATTTGGGCTTGTTGGGCTGGTGGATGTATGGTGGACTGAATTCACTTCTCCTTTTCTTCTTGTCTCTATTATTTCCTAAAAAACAATAAAACATGATTTAAAAAAATAAAATAAATATGCTTTCCTAATATATAAATAATAAATAATAATAAAACTTAAAATAAAGATTAGGTTAAATTAGGGATGCCAGGTGGGGCATCTCCTAAGGTAACCACTTCCTGCATTCTTGGGGCTTGACTCCCCTGATAATGCTTCAAGCGCTATCCGTTGACTTTGAATTGGTGCCCGTCTTTTAAAGATCTAATAGTGATAACACCATGGGGGAAAACTTGTACAACTTGGAATGGGCCAGACCATATAGATTTCATCTTCTCTAGGAAGAGCTTCAACCTAGAGTTAAAAAGCAACACAAGCTGCCATGGGCAAAACTGTCCTGGTAGCAACTTCTTGTCATGCCACTTCTTAGTTTTATCCTTGTAGATTCTTGCGTTGTCAAAGGCCATTGTCTGGATTTCTTCAATTTCGTTAAGGTCAAGTAGCCTTTTCTGCCCTGCCTTTTCCAAGTCCATATTGACTGCCTTGATTGCCCAGTATGCTCTATGCTCAATCTCGACAGGTAAATGGTATGTTTTCCCGTAAATCAATCGGTAAGGAGACATTCCCAATGGAGTTTTGAAAGTTGTCCTATAAGTCCATAATGCATCATTAAGGTGTAAAGACCAATCTTTCTGAGTTGGCTTAACCATCATTTCCAGAATGTTCTTAACTTCCATGTTGGATATTTCAGCTTGTCCATTGGTCTGAGGGTGGTATGTTGTCGCAATCCGATGCTTGACACCATATTTCTTAAAGGCAACAACAATAACCCTGTTGTCGAAATGCCTCCCTTCATCACTGATGATCGCCTTAGGGATGCCGAATCTGGAAAAAAATGTTTTTGTGTAAAAACCTTTGAATTGTCTTGGCATCATTCTTTTGAGTGACGATAGCTTCAACCCACTTAGATACATAATCTACTGCCAGAAGGATGTATAGATTCCCACATGAAGATGGGAATGGTCCCATAAAATTGATCCCCCAAACGTTGAAGATCTCGACTTTAAGAATGTTCTGCAGCGGCATCTCGTGTCTCCTTGAGATGTTTCATGTCCATTGGCACTTGTCACGGCTCTTGTAGAAGATTTGAGCATCTTTATACAATGACGACCAGTAAAATATTGACTGCAGAACTTTGGCAGCAGTTTTGTTGCCTCCTAAGTGTCTTCCATACTGTGAAGCATGACAGTGATGAATTATGTTTTCCTGCTCATCCTGTGGTACGCATCTCCTTATAACCTGATCTGCACAGATTTTGAAAAGAAGAGGTTCGTCCCAATAATAATGCTTAACATCATTTTGGAACCTCTTCCGGGCTTGATAATTAAGGTCAGGAGGAATTATTCCACTAACTAATAACTTAACGAAATCAGCATACCAGGGGAGTTCAGAAGACTTACCTGCCGCCATGGCTGTCGCGGCAGAGACTGTGGTAGCAAATAGCTGCTCATCTGAGAAGGTCTCCAGTATGTATGTCTCATCTGTCGGTGGACTCTTTCCCTTCTCCAACCTTGACAAGTGATCTGCCACTTGATTCTATGTCCCCTTTTGTCCTTGATTTCAAGGTTGAATTCTTGTAATAGCATGATCCAATGTATTAGTCGAGGCTTTGTATCCTTTTTCGCGAACAGATACTTCAATGCAGAGTGGTCTGTGTGCACTATGACCTTCGTTCCAAGTATATAAGAACGAAACTTGTCAATGGAGAATACCACAGCTAATAACTCCTTCGCTGTGGTGGTATAGTTCACTTGAACGTCGTTTAGTGTTTTGCTGGCATAGTATATGACATGAAAAAGTTTGTCTCTTCGCTGCCCAAGTGTTGCCCCGACAGCATAGTCACTAGCATCACACATGATCTCAAACGGCAGTGTCCAGTCATATGGCTGTACTATTGGGGCTGTTACTAGTTTTTCTTTCAGAACCTTGAATGCTTCAGTACATTCATCGTTAAAGTCGAAGGGTCGGTTCTGCTCCAAAAGATAACATAGGGGATTGGTGATTTTTGAAAAGTTCGCAATGAACCTCCGATAAAAACCAGCATGTCCAAAGAAACTTCTGATTCCCTTGACTATAGTGGGCGGCAGCAGCTTTTCGATCACTTTTATCTTAGCTCTGTCGACTTCTATGCCACAGCAGCTAATCTTATGGCTAAGGACTATCCCTTTCATCCACCATGAAGTGACATTTTTCCCAGTTCAAAACCAAGTTTTCTTTTTCACATCTCTCGAGTACCTTTTGTAGGTTGCCTAGGCAGCTTTCAAAGTTGTCTCCAAAGACTGAAAAATCTTCCATAAAGATCTTCAGGAAATCCTCCACCATATCAGAGAATATTGCCATCATGCACATTTGAAAGGTGGCTAATGCATTGCATAGTCCAAAAGGTATTCTCCTAAAAGCGTAAGTTCCGTAAGGGCATGTGAATGTCGTCTTTTCTTGATCTTCCGGTGTGATAGCTATTTGATTGTAACTTGAATAACCATCAAGAAAACAATAGTAAGGTTTACCCGCTAATCTATCAAGCATTTGATCAATAAAGGGTAAAGGAAAGTGGTCCTTTCGGGTAGCTTTGTTAAGCTTCCGATAGTCCATACAAACCCTCCAACCAGTCACAGTCCTGGTTGGGATTAGTTCATTGTTTTTGTTGGTCACCACGGTCATTCCTCATTTCTTGGGAACATATTGCACCGGGCTCACCCATTTGCTGTCCGAGATGGCGTAGATTATTCCAGCATCTAACCATTTGATTATCTCTTTTCGCACCACCTCCTTCATCGCATGGTTCAACCGCCTTTGAGCATCTATAGTCGGCTTATGATCTTCCTCTAAAAGGATTTTATGCATACATAATGCTGGACTAATGCCTTGAATATCAGCTATCGCCCATCAAATAGCCTTTTTATTTTGCTGTAGCATCCCTATTAACTGTTGTTCATGTTTCTACATCAACTTGGAAGAGATGATTACGGACAACGTATCATTTAAACCAAGAAAAGCATATTTTAGTTGCCCTGGCAGGGGCTTAAGTTCTAAAACAGGGGGTTCAACAGTTGATGGCTTTTGAATTGCATGGTTATCCGAGGTATAATTTAAAGGCTCGAATAACTTACCTAGATGATTGCCTATCCAATTTACCTCCTCATGATCTTCAGTATCAGATGTATTAGATTCTGAGGAGTTGCTGTCTTCGGTGCGGTCGTGGTAGTCTTGTAAGTGGCTGCCGAGGCAGTGACCAATGTTGATGTCGTGATAGCCCGATCTGATGCAGGGTTGGTCAAGGGTAACTTCAATGATAACCTTGCATTCTTCTTCTCCATCAACATGCTTCACAGCTTGGAGAACATTCAACTTTATTTCTTGATCGTTCACTCTCATGGTCAGTTCTCCTTTTTCCACATTAATCAGTGATCTTCCCGTGGCTAAGAAGGGTCGCCCCAGGATGATTGGTGCGTTTTCATCTACTTCACAATCTAAAACAAGAAAGTCAGCATGAAAAATAAACTTATCCACTCTTACCATAATATCTTTGATTTTTTCATCTGGATGAACATAAGAGCGGTCTGCCAGTTGCAGAATTACAGTTGTGGGCCGAGCTTTTCCAATACCTAATTTCTGAAAAACAGATTTTGTGCAGAATACTCATGCATCCTTCTGTCAACTTAATTGTTTCAAATTCCCCAAGTCTAGATTTCTTCGACATGGCATCCTTGGGAAATTTGGCATAACCGGGCATCTCCCTAACGTCATCTAACTATGGAATGTTAATATGAACCTGCTTAAAAATATTGTAAATCTTTTTAAGTTGTGATTCTTCCTTCAATTTTCTGTAACCGTTGAGGGAAAGAAGGTGGGGGACGATAATCAGCAATACGTCCTTCCCACTGCATACAGATCTGAGGAGGTTTGGGTTCATCATCTTTCTCCTTTGTCCCTTCTGATGTCGTGCAGGCTGATCGGCAGCAGGCTGTTTGTTACCTGTCGGGGCAGCTTCCTCGACAGGTGATTCCAAGGTTGGTTTAACTGATTCAACTTTCTTCTCAGGCCCTGGTAGTTTCTTCCCACTCCTAGTAGTGATGGCTTTACACTGCTCATGTGTGGGCTGCCTAGCATTTTCAGTATTGCCAGGAAATCCGCCATTCTGCCTTGGGTTGATATGCTGAGAAACCTGACCCATCTGTGTCTCCAACGATTTTAGAGTAGCTTCATGATTTGTCATCCGCATCTATTTTTTGTCCATGAATGTCTCCGTCTTATTGACAAATTGATTCATGTTCTCAGTATAAGTTCCTGTCTGAGACATAAACGTAGCCAGAATCTATTCCAGTATACTGTTTGTAGCAACTGGTGGCTATTGCTGTTGCTGCTGCGATTGCTGTCGAGTCAGCAATCTAGGTCCTCCATGATTCTAATTATTGTGTGCTTGAGGATTCAGGGCATTATTAGGATTACTCCAAGAAAACTTGGGATCCTTTCTCCAGATGGGATTGTAGTTGTTGGAGTTATAATTCTGCTTATTGTAGTTTCCAACAAACTTTCCCTCTTCTAACTGTATAGGACATTCATTTGAACTGTGATTTCCTTCACAAATTTCACATACCTCTTCGGCAACGAATACAAGCTGTGAATCATCATTCAGGAGCTTTTTCATTGCTTTAGTGAGGTATGCCACCTGTGATTTCATTGTGCTGTCTGCCTCATAATCCTTAACAGGTAGGACCCGTTTACTCCCTCTTCTTGCTGTCGGAAACTGCTTCTCATTCTTAGCCAGATTTTTCAATACTTGCATTGCCTCATCTGAGTCTTTGTCCAGTAGTAATCTGTTTGATGATGATCAATTCGAATACGAGTTTGTAAATTGGCAGCATTATAAAACTTTGTTACCTGGTTCCAGACGGGGAATCCATGCATTGGGCAGTTCCTTAGAAGAGTGGTAAATCTGTCCTAGGCCTCGTGCATTGGCTCGTCATCTTCCTGTTGAAATGTAGCAATTTCATTACGTAATCGCTCAAATAAATGTGATGGATTAAAACGAGATAAGAATTCACGAGACAAATCTACGCAAGTTCTAATTGAACCTGGCGTAAGTTTATTCCACCAAGTCTTTGCTCTGTCCCTCAATGAATGGGGAAATAACCGAAGCCTCATTATCTCCAGATTAACTCCTGATAGTCTAAACGAACCACAGATTTCTGAGAACGTTTTCAGATGCTCCCTAGCATCCTCTGTAGTAGCACCACTAAATTGACTGGCGTTGTTGATCATGCTAAACATAACAGGTTTCAGCTCGAAGTTGTCAACATATATATCCGTTAGCGTGGTTTCTAGTTCTACATGATCATTCATCATGTAGTCTCGGCAGGACCGTCGTGCGGCAGCAGCATGAGGGTTACCGACAGGAGGAATAATCTCTCCATCTCTGGCAGGATTATCAACCTGGGGATACCTTGGTTGTTCATCGTTTCTAATTTTTCTTCAAGGTATTCGTTCCTGGCTAATACGTGACGTAGTCGGTTCCTAAGATTGAACCAACGTTCTATTTTAGGATCTAGTGGATACTCAGGTTCTTCTCCTCGTCTCGATCTGCGTATAAACAAGAAACCTTGTGAAAAGCACAAGTTGAACAAACTAAATTAAAACAAAAAATAAAAAGAAAAGTGCAGTAAAAGATAGGGTGGAGTTATGTTTCCAGTCCCCGGCAACGGCGCCAAAAACTTGTTGCGTGAAAAAGTGTCTATCGCAATTGTAGTGCAAGTGTACAAGACGCAAGTAGGAAAGTGATACTGAAGTATCGGATATCGTCTCCATAGGGATTTGGCTAATAGCTATACCTTGAATTACTGCACGAGAGTAAAAAGAATAGTTTAAGATTTTGTCACGAGAAAAATAAAGAATACTGGAAATAGAATTAAAATAATCAAGATATAGAGAGAATGGGCTGATATTGAATTGCTCAGTAGTGTAGGTATTGCTAAGTCTAGGAATATAGCTCTGTTGTCGTCCCCGTCGCGGCAGCACCTGTCGGGGCGGCAGTCTGTTGCTTGTCGCGGTAGCAAACACACAATTCTGTACTTCAAGTTTGGCAAGAATCCCTGTTGTGACTTGGCCTATCCCTAGGTCCAAGTCTGTCGATGAACACGTCTTTGATGATACCTCCCGTCGTGAATCAAAGGATGAACACCTATGTTGTTGAATTCAACTATAAACTAAAGAACTCGCACTTATTTCGTTCGTATACTTAACTCTCCCGATATTAAGTAAATAGATAACTTCACAATGCTCTCCCGATACTCTTGCAAGATGTGAATAACCAGAATAAGAGAACTTGAAGTTTATTTTATTGAACTGAAAATTCCTAAAACAAAAGCAACCCTTGCAACTACATTACAAATCAACCCGTGGCCTTAAGTGGAATTTAGAACATGATGAGAGGATGAAAACGGCTAGGGTTTTGGGGAGAAGGCTAGAGATAGGTGATGTCCCCTCCTAGGTTGAATTACATGCCTTTATATAGGCTTTGGGTCCAAGTTTTCTAAAATAGCAAGAATACAAGTTTAAATTAAAGTACAAATCTAATAAAGACTAAATCTTCAGAGAATATAGCTTTAACTCGTCCTCCTTCTTGCTTGGATTTTCTCTCCTTGAACTTTGGGCTTGGCCTTCATTCTGATCTAGGGCTTGGAAAAATATAGTGATATTCCACGACAGACGGGCTTAATTTTCTCTTTCTGTCGAGGTCCACTTTGCTTCTTCTCCTCAAAACTACTGTCGTCATCTGCTGTCACGGCGGCATCCATGGCACCATCGTCCTCCTTGACTACTCGTCCTCCTTGACTGCTCGTCCAGTTCCAGCTCTTCTGCTTCACTGTCCACCGCCTGTCTCTCCATCTGCTACAGCAGCAACGTGCAAAAGCAACCAATTTCAGTAGAAACTGTGCCTTTTAATGTATTTGTGATGTCTAACTGTAAACTAGCCTAAATGCAATGAATTATGCTTGAATGCAGCATAAATATGGGTTAAATAGAGGATAAATAATAGAACTTTTACACACTCAACAGGCGTGTGCTACACGCGTGTGCGTGGTGACCTCAAACGTCGCGCGTGGACGTGCTGAGAATCGGGGGAATCTCGCGTGTGAAGTCTCTTTGCATCTGAGCCGTTGGATAGTGTTTGATCCAACGGTTTAGATTCGGGTAGCGCAACACCATCTGATGGAGGCTAGGGTTTTGTGGAGGGGCATTCTGGAGCGTTGGATCTCCACCTGATCCAACGGCTCTGATCGTGGGGTGCGAACCTGGGCGGACCCTTTCCTAGGGTTTCTGTCATCAGTGGTCATCTGGACCGTTCCATCAAATGCCCTTTATCTGACGGTCCACATTCGGCTGCGCAAAAACACAATAGAGGCAGTAAGGGTTTTTTGGGTTAGGTTGGATTGGGCCTGAACGGGCCTTGTAATTAAATTTCAGGGCTTTCTCTTTTGAATGTAAATGGACTTTATAATTATAAACGAACTTTGGGCTTATGTTATTTAATATATATTAGGCTTACGTATATGTTTATATTAGTTTTTTTTCTTCTGATTTTCAGACTTATTTCAATAATAATAATAATATAGTATATGATACTGATAACAATAATAACAATAAATAATACTGATAATAATATATGATAGTAATACAAATAATAATAATAATAATATAGTAACAATGATTAATAATAGAATATAACAAGATAATAATTATAATAAGATAATACATAATAATATAATAACAATATAATACTTATAGTAATTATAATACATGGTAATAATAATAAGTACATGGTAATAACACTATAAATGATAATAATAATAATAATAATAATAATAATAATAATAATAATAATAATAATAATAATATGGTATATGATAATAGGATAATAATAATAGATATGGGTAAATGATATAATAACGGGAATAATAGAAGATTAATAATAGTAATCAATAACTCTAATATATAATATATATATATATACTTGTTTTTCATTCTGTATAAATTTTCCCATAACATATATATATATATATATACATATATATATAAGTATCAAAGCCCATTATTATTAAATAAGAAAGGCGTGTTAGCACCCTGGACAAATTAGGTGATTACACTTATGAACATGGTATAATATATATATATATATATATATATATATATATATATATATGTGTGTGTGTGTGTGTGTGTGTGTGTGTGTGTGTGTGTGTGTGTGTATGTATGTGTGTGTGGATTAATTTAAGTTAAACAAAGCCTAATGTGAATAAAAAGCCACATTTTATTTAAATATATGTAAAAGTTAATTAGCCTGGACAAAATTAGTGATTACAGTTAACAAGTGTTGAAACGTTTTAGAAAAGGTTTTTGGGAAGTTAATAACAGCTTGAAACGCTTTATTAAGTTCGGAAGTAAGTAAATCAAAATTTCTCCCTCGTTTGTGCTAATTACGAGCCTTTGGTTGCACTTGATTTTAAATGCATTTACCTACTGTTTTAAAGCATGTTTTCGAGGATATGAATTGTGTATGATGATGCCATGTGCTTTAAGGATGCACTAGCTAAGTAGTCCTTGTATGCATGTGTTGATGCACGAGGTTTTAATCATAGTTTAATGCTTGTTATGGGTTTATCATGACTCCTTTGTAAAAAGAGTGAGTTATGCATCTGTTGTGCACTATTTTGGATGTTGATTAATGCTTAGAATGTGTTGGATGAGTTGGGTAAAGGCTGGGCTGAGGTTTGAGGTCAATCGATTGAGTTTTCGGTTGTTTCGGATGGGTGTTTTGTTGCTTTAGAGCAGGGCTACGGGTTTTATTGCGTGTGCTGGTGTAACGCCATGGTTTTGGGCCTAGATGTTTTAGACATCGGATTGGACCGGTCGGAAATGGTTCGAATCGTATTACGAGGTTTAGGGAAATCAAGGATCGGAAAATGATAAAAATATGGTAAAATTTGCTAGAATCCTCTAAAATAATGTTTAAAGGGTTGGTCAAATCAATTTTACAAAATTAGCTTTTTAAGTGGTACATTTTGGGTAGTGACCAAAATGTAAAGTTTTAAAACTGTGGAAAATGAAATTTTAAAAAGGAGTCAAAATCTAAGAATCGTTAGGGAGCTATGATGCAATTACACCTTCATTAAATTGGCATGTGTTTAAAAAGGATTTTTAGATGATTAAAATAAAAAAGTATTTTGTGTTATTAAATTGCTAAAATAGAATAATGAGAAGTTTTTGACGTAACTAACTTTCATTTCAGCAAAACCATTTTCTTAGCTATTTTCTCCAAATTTCTTTTCCCCCAAACGCTCTCTCTTTGATTTCTAAACCATTTTACAGAGTTCTCTTCAAAATTTTCAAGATTTGTGAAGGAAAAAGTTGTCAATCATTGAGGAAGGCAAGGATTGGAGGTAAATCTCGTTCTCAACCTCCAATGTAGGTTCTTTATTGAAATTCCCTTGATCTTTGACTTCTAAATATTGTTTATAGCTGAGTTTTGATAATAGTTTTGATTTAATATCAAAATCTTGCAAAATTATGATTTAAATCTTGATTTTCGGATTTGTATTGATGTGCTCTATTTTGGATTGATTGTAATTGAGTTTTGAGTTGATTATTATGTTGAAAAAGGGCTTTGATGAAATAAATCCCGAAATCCTTTAAGATCCTTGAGTTTCCTGATGGTATTAGTTGGGTTTTTGAGGTGAAATGATGAATTTATGCTTGTTGGAGGTATAAGGAAGGGTTTAGGTTGTTTTTAGATGTGTTTTGATGTTTAATAATGGTTGAAAGTGATGTATGTTGGCTGGTCTTGGTTTAGGAAGCAATTGATTGAGTTTTCGGTTGTTTTGGATGGGCAAATTGCTGTAGTTTTGGTGAGTAACGAATTTGTACCTGTTTTGATGCTCTAAAAATAGGGGATCTTGACCCGGAAGCAAACGAAGTATTTTTGGAGGCTTCAAAAGGGTGATTTTTGCGTCGGCGAATGAGGTTTCGCGTATCGGTGAGTGGAAATAGATTTTCTAGCTTTGTAACGCTTTGAGCGTGGTCTTGAGAGCTTAGTGTAAGTTTGAAACACTTACCTAAGCTCAAGAGTAAGTGATTCGAAAGACTCTCTCAGAATGTGCTATGTTTTTGTTGGAAAATACACTTGAATTAAATGTGGTTTAATTTACTATTTTAAAGCATGTTTTGAGTATTGATAATGCTAGTGTTTAATGCCATTTTGTTAAGGATGCACTTGGTAAGTGATCCTTGGTTTTATGAGATGTATGCATTTGAGTTTAATCATGTTTATGCTTGTGAAAATGACATTGTGATTTATGCTTGTAAAACAATGGAATAATGATGTTAAATGATTATATTGGCAAGTGATGGAAATGGTTGGTGGTTACTTTAATTAGATATAGTTAGCCGGCTATAGGATTGGGTGCACCGTGAATAAAGTTGCCTTGGATGTCGAAGGGTTGTGATTGTACCATATATTCCATCCAAGTACCCTAACGATTGAGGCTAAGATCACAACGGAGGATGGTTTAATCTCGTGTGTGGATCTTGTGGTATGTGTCACGTGCTCTCGTTAGTGGAATTATACAACTACCGATGAGTGGTGTTGAGGGGTTGTTATTGTACCCTTAAACTCCACCACGAGTTTCATAACGGTTGATGGTCTAATCTCGTGTGTAAGCCCTGTATAGTCTGGTAGTGTGTATGAGGCATGTGGGACAAAGCTTGTGATCCGCGTATCCGATTGTGTCTTTTGTGTTCATTTTGATATGGTTTGAGATTGATCACTTGTGAGCCAATATAATGTTGATGATTAATGATTAAACATGAGGTGCTTGGAAATTATGCTAGAATGCATGTAATGCTTGGTTTAAGCATGAGCAAAGGATTTTGTTGTTGTTTTAATGATGCTATGTAACACCCCAATTTTGGGCTTGGAAGTTTAGGGTCTGAACCGGACCGGTTTAAATAACGGTTCGAATATAAAAGGTGGTTTTAGGGAAAGCCTAGTTCGGGATGTATTAAAAATATGGAAAAATATCTAAAAATCCTCTTTTATTATATATAAGAGAGTGGTGAAATCAATTGTACAAAATGGGGGTTTGGAAATATGACATTTCAGGTTAGTGACTAAAATGTAATTTTTAAAAAGTTGGTCACTGTTTTAAAAGGATTGAAACTTTGAATCTTTAAGGAGCTAATTTACCCAAGGGAGGGTTTCTCCAGATTTTTCTTAAATTTTAAAGACTAATTTTATGTTATTTAATGAAAAGAAAAGAGGTGAAAATGATATTTTAGTTTCATAACTAACTTTTTCCAAAATTTTCCCATTTCATTTTCTCTCAATTTTCCCTCAGCCAAACAGATTTCCACAGCCACTTTTCCTTTGATTTTCACACCTAAAGTTGAGATTTCAATCCCTAAATGATTCCTAATCATTTCTACACCAAATCCTCATCACTTGCTTATTGAATTTTCAAGGATTTTGGCTCTAAACAAGGAGAAATCCACATTTAGAGGTATGAACGTCCTTCTCCTCTAAATACTAAGCTCTTTACTGAAATTCCCATGTTCTCAATCCTTAAATTGAGTTTTACTAAAGGTTTTAATGTTGTGATCTTGATTGTGGCTTAAAATGCAAGATTTGGATTTAATTTTGAAGAAATTCGTAATAGATGATTGGGCTCTGTTTTGAGATGTCTTTTTGATGTATTTTGGATGTCTAAATGATGTGTAATTGAGGTTTAATCAATGCAATCCTAATAGGTTGATTTTCCTAAGTTTTTACTTGAGAAAATGGTGGTTTATGGGGTGATTTTGATGTTCTGCTATAGCTGGAGGTATAAGGACGTGATTAGGCTCTTTTTGGATGTTAATTGATGTCTAATAATGATTGGAAGTGATGGATCTTGGTTGGGTAATGTTGTAGAGGTGTTTGGATGTGATTTCGGTTGTGTTTGGTAGCCGAAATGTGAGTTTTGATGAGAGCAGCGAGTTTAGGTGTTTTGGTTGAAGATTTTAATGCATGATGATGTATTAATCCTCTCCTTTGATGTATTTAAAACAGGGGAGACATCTTTGGATCCTTGTGGTGTTGATCCGGAGGCTTGATCGGCGTTTCGGCAAGTTTGCGAAACAGAATTGGTGAGTGAAGTTTGGTTTTCAGCTTTGAAACCAATGTTTGAAGGTTATGGGAGCTTAGTTTAAGTCTAATCAACTTAGCCAAGCTCAAGAGTAAGTTTTCGGAGAAACTCTCTTTTTGAAGAACCATGAGATGGTTGAATGCAATGTGTTTATTTTGCATGTTTAAATTCTGTTTTGAAAGCATATTTTAGCATGTTTAATGCTGGTTTTGTAAGCCATGTGTTGAAGGATGCTCAAGGTAAGAGATCCTTGATTTGAACATTGATAAATGTGGTTTGATGCATAGTGATGCATGATTATTTAATGGCTTTGTGTAATGCTTAAAAACAGTGGATTGATGATGGTAAATGATTTATATTGGCGAGTGATGTGTTGGTTTAAAAGTACTTGAATCGGATATAGTTAGCCGGCTATAGGATTTGGTGCACCGTGAATAAAGTCGCCTTGGATGTTGAGGGGTTGTAATGGTACCGTAAACTTCATCCAAGTACACTAACGAGATGTCTAAGATCATAATGGTGGTTAAAATGCCATGTGAGGATCTTGTGTTGTGTGTTCCGTGTTCTCGTTAGTGATGTTATACAACTACAAATGAGTGATGTGGAGGGGTTGTAATTGTACCGTAGACTCCATCACGGGTGTTGAGGGGTTGTGATTGTACCGGTAAACTCCACCTTGAGTGTTTGGTACTATGTATGAAGGGTATGGGACAACGCTTGTAATCCGCGTATCCGATTGTGTTTTGAGTTAAAAAATGGTTATGGATTATCACTTGAAAGCCAATATGACATGTTGATGTATTGAAGCATGAGATGCTTGGTTTGTATGCATAAATGCATGATAAATGATGTTTTGAAACTAAAGGCCTTGGAAAGGTGTTTTTACAAAGTGCATTATTGTGTAGTTTCATTAGAGCATTTCTCACTAAGCATATGTGCTTACGCTCTCTCTTTCTTGAACCAATGATGCAGAGCATTGAAGTGCTTAAAGGGCAGCAAGGAGGTCAAGGATCCAAGTGAAAGTCTAAGCTCACGTATGGTGACTATTTTCACAACACTATTGGCTTTTGGTATTTGGCAATGGGAACCTAGATTGTGTTTTTGGGAGATGTTTTGGACTCCCTAAGTTTGGTTTAACACCTATGATGTTTGGATCATGTAAATGGCCATTTGGTATTTGTTTTGGAGATTTGATGATTGCTTGCTTTTCAATATAGGATGCATGCCCTTAGACTTGTGGTCTTTCTTATTTGAGGCCATGATTGAGCTTTGATGATGCAAATATGTTATTTTAATGTTTCGAAACAGGTGCATGTTTTGGCATGGGTGTTTCGAAACGGGCAGAGGTGTTTCGAAACACTTTGGCTACTGCCAAGCCGTGTTTCTGAACGGCTTAGACCCGTTTCGAAACACTAGACCGTTGGACACTTATTTGAATGGTTTTGAGGTTTGCAAGCTTTACGTTTCAGTCCTGATTTTTGTATATGCAATTGATTGAGTTTGAGATGTCCGTTTGAGATGAAATTTGATAGAGAAGCATGAAACATGACTAATTTCATAATGGTAACTTAAAAATTGGTAAAGTCTTCTTAATTTCCAGAATTTACAAATTGGTCCCTAAATTCGTATGTTGTGCAATTGAGTCCCTTATTGTTTTCCGATTGTTGTGATTTTTGAGTATGCTTATCTCAAGAGTACACCTAGGGTTAATATGCATTTAGACAAGGTTAAAAAGAAAAAAAGGGTCGTTAATCAAGGTTGACTTTCAGGTTGACTTTGGTTTTCCCCGTGTAATCTTCTTAGTTCGGGTCAACCGTCTAGGCCGGGCTAAGGGGGTTACATTTGGTGGTATCTGAGCCAGGTTCTCGAGTATTTGGGAATGGCTAAGTGGGTGATATGTGTATGATTGCTTGTATACTTGTCGAGTGAATGGATGATGTATGAATTGTAAGTATGTTGCAATTGTGGTGTATGATGTGCTGAAGCATGTCAGAGGGACCCATTGCCATATCGAAGCTAATGAAATGATTTGTTTTTAATTGGAAATGAGCTTGAGTACTTGGATTTCTTACCTTGCTGAGCCTGACTATTTTTATTGCATTTGTGATTGCATTGTTTAGTGAATGGGACCTCGTAGAGATACGAGGATTAATATGCGAGCTATGGCTCAAAATGAGAACGAAGAGAATGCTGAAAATGTAGTGGATTTACCTCCTCCACCCGGTGGTGGTGGTGTTGGGGGTGAGGGAGCTAGTGTTGGTGCTAGAGCTGGGGTCGTTGGACCTGAAGCTGGGCAGGGGCAAGCTGCTTCTGACATGACAGTGCTGATTCAGGCTATTGCTGGAGCCTTTCAGGCGGTGGTAGCTAGAACTCATGGAGCTGGGCATCAGGGAGATGCTAATGCTAGACTACCTCTGGAACTCTTGTGCAGTCTGGGAGGGACTGAGTTTAGGGTTTTGTCTGCTGAGGGTTCTGATTCTTGGTTGGAAAGTACCAAGAGAATTTTGGGACAAATGAACTGTAATGAAGTGCAGAAGCTGGGCTGTGTAATATCGTTGTTGCATGACGACGTGTATACCTGGTGGACAACCACTATCTCTGGAATGGAGGATGCTGACGTGACTTGGACGTTCTTCCTGAACGCATTCAAGAGGAGGTATCTGGGTGTGCGGTACCTAGATGAAAAGAAAAGGGAATTCATGTCTCTTACTCAAGGGAGCATGTCAGTGGCTGAGTACGAGGTTTAGTTTGTCCGACTCAGTCAGTACGCACCTGAGCTTATCCCTGATGAGCGGGAGAGGTGTGAACGTTTCCGTTATGGTTTGGTGACGGAAGTGAAGACCTATTTGCTGGCTGCTGAGTACACTGACTTTGATGTGCTGGTTGGTAGAGCGAAAGATATTGAGTTGAATTTGAGTTTATCTTCTAGAGGTGTTGGTCTTAGTGTGGGTAAGTGGGCTGCTGAGTATAGTTCAAGTGGCGGACGGAACAAGATAGGACGTGATCGGAAGTATCAGCCTTCAGCTAGGCGTGGTGGTGGAGGGCAAGGTGCGCCTGTTTAGGGAGACAGGGCGAGAGCTGATCAGAATACATGTTGGGCATGTGGATCACGTGGTCATCTGAGGCGTGATTGTCCTCGAGTAGCGAGGGAGGTATAGGCTCCTATTGTGGTGACCGGTACTTCGTGCTGGAACTGTGGTTCGGCGGATCACATGAAGAGGGAGTGTCCTCTGTTGGCCGGTAGTGGTCAGGGACGTGCTCCTGGAGTTGTTGCACCACATAGAGGGTTTAGGGTTTATGGTTTAAGGTTTATGGTTTATGCTTTAGAGTTTAGGGTTTAGGGTTTAGGGGAGTGGTCGTGGTAACTTCCAGCGCAGGGAGGATGGTGGAAGGAATGTGGCTCATGTGATAGTTGTTCAGCCTGAGGGTGGTGGCCAGGCCAGAGTGTATGCTCAGAGGGAAGGGAGGAATGACACAGATGTAATCGCAGGTACTTTCTCTTTGCAATCCTTGTCATTACTTTCCTTGATTAATTATGGATCTACACACTCATATATATTGCGTGAACATGCTCAATTTCTTGGGTTGCCTGTTGAGTCTTTGGATGTTGGTGTGCGTGTAACTAGTTCTTTTGGTGAGACTGTTGTGACACGAAAGCTTTATAGAAGGTGTCCTTTGGTTGTGCAAGACCATGTTTTTCATGTTGATCTTATGGAATTGCCTTTCTATGGTTTTAATGTAATCCTTGGTATGGATTGGCCTGTTGAGCATCGAGCTGTTGTGGATTTTGAGAATAAGCGAGTTTCGTTGAAACTTGCAGACGATTATGAGGTAGTGGTTGTTGGTAAGAATTTGAAGTTTCTTTCCAATGTGGTGTCTACGTTGGAAGCGAGCCGGATGCTGAGGCAGGGTTGTGAAGCCTACCTAGCCTTTGTGATGAATCCTAGCTCTAAGGAGTTACGAGTGCAAGATATCAAGACTGTGCGAGAGTTTCCTGGTGTGTTTTCGGAGGAGTTGCATGGATTGCCTCCTAATCACGAAGTGGAGTTTGGGATTGAGCTGTATGAAAACACAACTCCAGTGTCCATTACTCCTTATCGAATGGCACCTAAAGAGTTGAAAGAGGTGAAGACGCAACTTAAGGAGTTGCTTGATCGTGGCTTCATACGGCCGAGTGTGTCACCTTGGGGTGCACCGGTCTTGTTTGTGAAGAAAAAGGATGGCACTATGAGAATGTGCATCGATTACCGTCAGCTTAACAAGTTGACTATCAAGAATCGGTATCCATTGCCGAGAATTGATGATCTTTTTGATCAATTTCGGGGAGCAGTTGTGTTCTCTAAAATTGACTTGAGATCAGGGTATTACCAGTTGAAGGTGAAGGATGTTGATGTGCCTAAGACAGCCTACAGAACGAGGTATGGGCATTATGAGTTTCTTGTGATGTCGTTTGGTTTGACGAATGCTCCTGCAGCTTTCATGGACATGATGAATAGAGTGTTCCATGAATATTTGGATAAATTTGTTGTGGTGATCATTGATGATATTCTCGTGTACTCTCATACTGAGGAGGAGCATGAGGGGCATTTGAGAATTGTGTTGCAGGCTTTGTTGGAGAATCAGCTTTACGCCAAGCTGAGCAAGTGTGAGTTCTGGCTTAGAGAAGTTGTGTTTCTTGGTCATGTGGTTTCTACTGAGGGGATTCGTGTTGATCCTCAAAAGATTGAGGCAATGATGAATTGGAAGCCTCCTAAGTCTGTTCATGAAGTCTGTAGTTTCCTTGGTTTGGCAGGATACTATCGGAGGTTCGTGGATGGGTTTTCAAAGATTGTTTCACCTTTGACGAAGTTGTTACAGAAGGATGTTAAGTATGAGTGGACGGAAGCGAGACAACAAGCTTTTGAGAAGCTTAAGGCAGCTTTGACGCAAGCTCCTATCTTGGTTCAACCTGAATCAGGGAAAGAGTTTGTGGTGTATAGTGATGCGTCCTATGTTGGTTTGGGATGTGTGTTGATGCAAGAGGGTAAGGTGGTGGCTAATGCGTCACGACAGTTAAAGGTGCATGAGCACAATTACCCTACGCATGACATTGAGTTAGGTGCGGTGGTTTTTGCTATGAAAATTTGGAGACATTACATGTATGGTGAGAAGTGTACTGTGTACACGGACCACAAGAGTTTGAAGTATTTGATGTCTTAGAAAGAGTTAAATCTTAGGCAACGACGTTGGGTGGAGTTGCTTAAGGATTACGATTTGACGATCGAGTACCATCCGGGTAAAGCTAATGTTGTAGCGAATGCCTTGAGTAGGAAGGTAGCTGTTGAGTTGAGGGCTATGTTTGCCAGTTTGAGCATTTCGCGTGATGGTGGTCTTGTGGCTGAGTTGCAAGTGAAACCATCCTTGGTTCAGTTGATTAAGGAAAAACAGTTATTGGATGATTCCTTGGTGCCACATGTTCAGGATGTTGCGGAGGATAGGCCACAGAGTTCTGCTTTAATGATGATGGAGTTTTATGTTTTGGGAGTCGCATAGTAGTGCCCAATGATACTAATTTGAGGCGTGCTATTCTGACTGAAGCTCATAGTAGTCCTTTTGCTATGCACCCTGGTAGTACTAAGATGTACCGTGATCTTCGTGATGAGTACTATTGGGTGGGTTTAAAGAAAGATGTTGCTGAGTTTGTAAGCAAGTGCATGGTATGTCAGCGAGTTAAAGCTGAGCATCAGTTTCCTTCAGGGTTGTTGCAACCGTTGAGGATTCCTAAGTGGAAGTGTGAAAGGATTACCATGGACTTCGTGTCTGGTTTTCCTTTGTCGCCATTGAAGAAGAATTCGGTGTGGGTGATTGTGGATCGCTTGACGAAGTGTGCGCATTTCTTGCCTGTGCATACTACATACACGTTGGATAAGCTTGCGGAGCTGTACATTGCTGAGATTGTGTGGCTGCATGGTGTGCAAAAGTCAATTGTGTCGGATAGAGATCCGAGGTTTATATCGCGTTTCTGGAAGTGTTTGCATCAGGCTTTGGGTACATGGTTGAATTTCAGTACTTCTTATCATCCGTAGTCGGACGGACAGTCTGAGCGTGTTATCCATGTGTTGGAGGATATGTTGAGGTGCTGTGTGATTGAGTTTCAGGGTTCTTGGGAGAAACATTTGCCTTTGGTGGAGTTTGCCTATAATAATAGTTATCGGGCAAGTATTCAAATGGCGCCTTATGAAGCTTTGTACGAGAGGAAGTGTCAGACTCCTCTTTGTTGGGCTGAAACAGGTCAGAAGTTGGTTTCGATGCCAGCTTTGTTGAAGGGAACCACCGAGAAGGTGAAGCTCATGTATGAACGATTGAAGGCGGCTTCTGGTCGGCAAAGGTCTTATGCGGATTTGAAGCGTAAGGAGATTGAGTATGCGGTGGGTAACTGTATGTTTTTGAAAGTTTCGCCTTGGAAAAAAGTGATGAGGATTGGCCGAAAGGGTAAGTTGAGCCCTAGATACATTGGATCATACAAGGTGATTGAGCGTGTGGGTCCTGTTGCGTACAAGTTGAGGTTACCGCAAGAGTTAAAAAAGATTCATGATGTGTTTCATGTTTCTATGCTTCGGAAGTATAGATCGGATCCTTCTCATGTGATGCCTGTGAAGGAAGTGGAGTTGAATCCGGATTTTACCTATGATGAGGAACCTGTGGAGATTCTGGATTCGGACAGTAAAGTTCTTCGAGGCAAGACCATTGAGTTGGTAAAGGTGTTGTGGAAGCATCGTGGTGCTGAGAAAGCCACGTGGGAACGGAAGGATGACATGTTGAAGTAGTTTTCGTACCTTTTTCCTCCAGGTAAATTTCGAGGACGAAATTTCTTAAGGGGGGGGGGAGTTGTAACACCCCAATTTTGGGCTTGGAAGTTTAGGGTCTGAACCGGACCGGTTTAAATAACAGTTCGAATATAAAAGGTGGTTTTAGGGAAAGCCTAGTTCGGGATGCATTAAAAATATGGAAAAATATCTAAAAATCCTCTTTTATTATATATAAGAGAGTGGTGAAATCAATTGTACAAAATGGGGTTTGGAAATATGACATTTCAAGTTAGTGACTAAAATGTAATTTTTGAAAAGTTGGTAACTGTTTTAAAAGGATTGAAACTTTGAATCTTTAAGGAGCTAATTTACCCAAGGGAGGGTTTCTCCAGATTTTTTTTTAAATTTTAAAGACTCATTTAATGTTATTTAATAAAAAGAAAAGAGGGAAAAATGATATTTTAGTTTCATAACTAACTTTTGCCAAAATTTTCCCATTTCATTTTCTCTCAATTTTCCCTCAGCCAAACACATTTCCACAGCCACTTTTCCTTTGATTTTCACACCTAAAGTTGAGATTTCAATCCCTAAATGATTCTTAATCATTTCTACACCAAATCCTCATCATTTGCTTATTGAATTTTCAAGGATTTTGGCTCTAAACAAGGAGAAATCCACATTTAGAGGTATGAACATCCTTCTCCTCTAAATACTCAGTTCTTTACTGAAATTCCCAAGTTCTCAATCCTTAAATTGAGTTTTACTAAAGGTTTTAATGTTGTGATCTTGATTTTGGCTTAAAATGCAAGATTTGGATTTAATTTTGAAAAAAATCGTAATAGATGATTGGACTCTGTTTTGAGATGTCTTTTTGATGTATTTTGGATGTCTAAATGATGTGTAATTGAGGTTTAATCAATGCAATCAGAATAGGTTGATTTTCCTAAGTTTTTACTTGAGAAATGGTGGTTTATGGGGTGATTTTGATGTTCTGCTATAGCTGGAGGTATAAGGACGTGATTAGGCTCGTTTCGGATGTTAATTGATGTCTAATAATGATTGGAAGTGATGGATCTTGGCTGGGTAATGTTGTAGAGGTGTTTGGATGTGATTTCGGTTGTGTTTGGTAGCCAAAATGTGAGTTTTGATGAGAGCAGCAAGTTTAGGTGTTTTAGTTGAAGATTTTAATGCATGATGATACATTAATCCACTGCTTTGATGTATTTAAAACAGGGGAGCCATCTTCGGATCCTTGTGGTGTTGATCCGGAGGCTTGATCGGCGTTTCGGCAAGTTTGCGAAACGAAATTGGTGAGTGAAGTTTGGTTTTCTGCTTTGAAACCAATGTTTGAAGGTTATGGGAGCTTAGTTTAAGTCTAAACAACTTAGCTAAGCTCAAGAGTAAGTTTTCGGAGAAACTCTCTTTTTGAAGAACCATGAGATGGTTGAATGCAATGTGTTTATTTTGCATGTTTAAATTCTGTTTTGAAAGCATATTTTAGCATGTTTAATGCTGGTTTTGTAAGCCATGTGTTGAAGGATGCTCAAGGTAAGAGATCCTTGATTTGAACATTGATAAATGTGGTTTGATGCATAGTGATGCATGATTATTTAATGGCTTTGTTTAATGCTTAAAAACAGTGGATTGATGATGGTAAATGATGTATATTGGCAAGTGATGTGTTGGTTTAAAAGTACTTGAATCAGATATAGTTAGCCGGCTATAGGATTGGGTGCACCGTGAATAAAGTCGCCTTGGATGTTGAGGGGTTGTAATGGTACCGTAAACTCCATCCAAGTACACTAACGAGATGTCTAAGATCATAATGGTGGTTAAAATGCCATGTGAGGATCTTGTGTTTTGTGTCCCGTGTTCTCGTTAGTGATGTTATACAACTACCAATGAGTGATGTGAAGGGTTGTAATTGTACCGTATACTCCATCACGGGTGTTGAGGGGTTGTGATTGTACCGGTAAACTCCACCTTGAGTGTTTGGTAGTGTGTATGAAGCGTATGGGACAACGCTTGTAATCCGCGTATCCGATTGTGTTTTGAGTTGAAAAATGGTTATGAATTATCACTTGAAAGCCAATATGACATGTTGATGTATTGAAGCATGAGATGCTTGGTTTGTATGCATAGATGCATGAAAAAATGATGTTTTGAAACTAAAGGCCTTGGAAAGGTGTTTTTACAAAGTGCATTATTTTGTAGTTTCATTAGAGCATTTCTCACTAAGCATATGTGCTTACGCTCTCTCTTTCTTGAACCAATAATGCAGAGCATTGAAGTGCTTAAAGGGCAGCAAGGAGGTCAAGGATCCAAGTGAAAGTCTAAGCTCACGTATGGTGACTATTTTCACAACACTATTGGCTTTTGGTATTTGGAAATGGGAACCTAGATTGTGTTTTTGGGAGATGTTTTGGACTCCCTAAGTTTGGTTTAACACCTATGATGTTTGGATCATGTAAATGGCCATTTGGTATTTGTTTTGGAGATTTGATGATTGCTTGCTTTTCAATATAGGATGCATGCCCTTAGACTTGTGGTCTTTCTTATTTGAGGCCATGATTGAGCTTTGATGATGCAAATATGTTCTTTTAATGTTTGATGGCTTGTTGGCATGATATGGAGGTCATATGATTGTGTTTGGTGGGTCAAAAGAGTGTTAAACATGCTTTTCTGCTGTTTCTGGGCAGAGTGTTTCGAAACACCCTTGCCTGTTTCGAAACAGGTGCATGTTTTGGTCTGGTGTTTCGAAACGGGTAGAGGTGTTTCGAAACACTTTGGCTACTGCCAAGCCGTGTTTCTGAATGGCCTAGACCCGTTTCTAAACACTTGACCGTTGGACACTGATTTGAATGGTTTTGAGGTTTGCAAGCTTTACGTTTCAGTCCTGATTTTTGTATATGCAATTGATTGAGTTTGAGATGTCTGTTTGAGATTAAATTTGACAGAGAAGCATGAAACATGACTAATTTCATAATGGTAACTTAAAAATTGGTAAAGCCCTCTTAATTTTCAGAATTTACAAATTGGTCCCTAAATTCGTATGTTGTGCAATTGTGTCCCTTATTGTTTTCCGATTGTTGTGATTTTTGAGTATCCTTATCTCAAGAGTACACCTAGGGTTAATATGGATTTAGACAAGTTTAAAAAGAAAAAAAAGGGTCGTTAATCAAGGTTGACTTTCGGGTTGACTTTGGTTTTCCCCGTGTAATCTTCGTAGTTCGGGTCAACCGTCTAGGCCGGGCTAAGGGGGTTACATGCTATGAGCATGTGATTTTTAAAGTGCATTGATGCTTTAGAGAGAACGTTTTTAAATGAAGGCATGAGTTTGCAAATGATGATATCTCGGTTTTATAAAGGGCATTAATGAATGTTTGGTTTTAGTGATCCTCACTAAGCTTTATGATTACGCTCGTTTGTTTCATCAACGCAGAGAATTAAGCAATTGAAGCAGGAAGAAAGCAAGTGGAATCCAAGCATTTTTTACTTAGCAATGTATGTGGCTTTACCTTGGTGTAATAAGAGGCAATGGGCGGGATTTCAACTATTGGTTTTTTTGGTGATGTTAAACACCTTGAGCATGTTTGGTTTTCTTTTTGGGATTTGTAAATGGCCTTAGAGTTTTGGTTTGAGCTTGAATATGGTTTTAAGCCTTTTTTTTATTGTTTTGACATCTATGAAGCATGCCTATAGTCTTATAGCTTGCAAGAATGATACAATGATATAGCTTGTGCTTCGTATAGATGGTTCTTGATGTTTAACCATGTTGTATGTGTGTTGGGACAAGTGTCGGAATGGTTTCGTAGATGAAAACTTGTTAAAAACCAACAATTTGGAAAGTTGCAGGCTCAGACGTTTCGGAACTCCCTTGTACGTTTCGGAACGAAGGCCTGTAAAGACCATGGTTTCTTGGAACAAGAAGGCACGTTCCGGAACATTTCGCCAGTGTGAACCAACATATCGAAACGTGTTTCTTGAGGTTTCGGAACGCCCCCGCGTATCGAAACGGTCATTCTTTTTTCGAAACGGTCGTTCTAATACATGGTTCTCTATTCCAAAACACTTGACCGGTGGATGCTGATTTTTGAATTGTTCCAAGTTTATGTTTCTTACGTATTGGTCCTTGAGTAATGTTTGTTCAACTGGTTGAGTTTTGATGGTTCGTTTGAGATGGGGTTTGACATGCTGACATGCTATATGACTAATTTTGGATTAGTAACTTTAAAAACTGGATAGTCCTTGTAATTCCTTAAATTTACAAATTAGTCCCTAAAAGTTAAATGAATGCAATTGAACCCTTAATTGCACTTCGTTCGTTGTGCCGCTTTCGCCTAATCGCTTTGCTAATCATATAGCATAATAATGTGCATCTAGAAAAGATAATAGGAAAAAAGGGTCGTTAATCAGGGTTGATTCTTACGAGTTGACTTCGGTTTTCCCCGTGTAATCTTTTTAGTTCGGGTCGGACATATAAGTCGGGCTAAGGAGGTTACATTTGTTCGTATCAGAGCCAGGTTTGGAAAGAATTGGGAATGATGGTAAGTGAAATTGGTATGTTTTAATGCATGATTGTTTGGAAAAGCATGTTTTGATTGAATGTTGGAGCATATGTTATGCTTGATTGTTATAAATCATATGTGCGATAAATATGAGTGTATGTTGATAATGTCATAGGAACGTAAGCTGATTTTGGATGGCGTAAAGCATGTTGATTATGAAATGCTATTGTATGCTATGTTATGCTTGAGGGAAATCGGGGTGCCCATTGCCTTATGACACTAGTTAAATGTTTTTGTGAACTTGGATCCTTGCTTGAGGCTGGCCTAAATCATAGTTGATTTGTTTTTGTTGTTATGACTTGTTAAAAGTAGCAAAATGGGTCCGATGAGAGAGCTTAGGTCGAACACGATTGTGCATGCAACTGAGCAGGGCAATCAGGGTAATCAAGGGGTTGAGAACCCAACTGATGAGACTTTACCTCCACCACCACCACCTGGAGGTGGAGAGCTGGAGCATCAAGGATAAGTTGGCCCAATCTTGGGTGATCTAACGCCATTGGTTCATGCAATCACTGAAGCGTTTCAGGCTGTGGTACCTGGAGCGCATGTTCATGCCTCTACAGTTAGGCAGACGGGTTTGCCTTTGGAAAGGCTGAGGAGTTTAGGAGCTGTCGATTTCTATGGTATGTCTTCTATGGATCAGATGGGATGTAATGATGTGTTCAAGCTGGGGTGCGTAGTTTCTTTGCTCTAGGGTGACGCTTATAGTTGGTGGACGACTATCTCCGCTGGTATGGAAACCAATTAGGTAGATTGGAAGTTCTTTTGAGGTGCCTTTAAGAGGAAGTATATTGGTGTGAGATACTTGGATGAGAAGAAGCGTGAATTCATGTCACATGTTCATGGAAATCTCTCGATGGCTGAGTACGAGGTCCAATTTGTATGTTTGAGCCAGTACGCCTCTGAGTTGATGTCGAGTGAGAGTCATCATTGTGATCGCTTCCGATATGGGCTGGTGCATGAAGTGAAGACTTATATGTTGGCTACAGACTACACAAATTTCGAGGTGCTTGTATGTCGAGCTAAGGAGATCAAGCAGAGTTTGGGTATGTCATCTCGTGGAGGTGGTTCTAGCTCTAGTAAGAGAGCACTTGAGTCTAGTTCCGCTGGTGGACGGAATAAGAGAGGTTGATATAGGAGATATTAGCATGCTTCTAGGCGAGGTAATGTTGGACATGGTGCACCGACAAAGGGAGACAGGATGAGGGTGGAACAAAACACGTGCTGGACGTGTGGTTCTCGGGGTCATCTGCGGTGAGATTGTCCTCGTACGACTAGGGAGGTACATGCTCTTGTTGTGGTGGTAGGGAATTCTTGTTGGAACTGTGGTTCAGCAGACCATTTGAGGCGTGAGTGTCCTCTATTGGTTGGTGGAGGCCAAGGACGTGCACCTATTGTGGCTGCACCTCAGAGAGGCAGTGGGCACGCCCGAGGGAATTTCCAGAGAAGATATAAGGGTTAACGTTGTATTAATCATGTTGTAGCAGTTCGGCATGATGGAGGCGGTCCTGCGAGGGTCTATACTCAGCGCGAAGAGCGCAACGATATCGATTTCATTGCAGGTACCTTTGTTCTTCAATCTTTATCATTGATGGCTTTGATTGATTTTGGATCCACGCATTCATATATCTTGAGTGAGCATGGACATTTTCTTGATATACCTGTTGAGTTGCTTGAGGTAGAAATGCAAGTGACTAATTCTTTTGGTGAGACTGTAGTCACTAGGAAGTTGTATCAGAGGTGTCCCCTATCTGTTCAGCGCCATGTTTTTCTTGTGGATTTGATAGAGTTACCCTTTTATGGTTTTGATGTGATCCTTGGTATGGATTGGCTATCTGAGCATAGGGCAGTGGTTGGCTTTGATGCTATGCGGGTCACCTTAAAGCTTACTGATGATTATGAGGTTGTGATAGTTGGCGAGAATGTGAAATTCTTGTCTAATGTGGTTTCAGCTTTGGAAGGAAGTCGTATGCTAAGGTTGGGATGTGAGGCTTACCTTACGCATGTGATGAAACCTGGTACAAAGGATGTATGTAACGCCCCGGTTTTGGGCTTAGAAGTTTGGGCGTTGACCGGTTCGGTCAAAGTGATGTTCGAATCTAAAAAGGTGAAATTAGGAAAGCCTAGTTTGGGTTGCATTAAAAATATGGAAAAATGTTCTAAAATCATCTTTTAATATATATAAGTGAACTGTGAAATCAATTTTACAAAATGAGGTTTGGAAGGGTGACATTTTGGCTAGTGACCAAAATGTAATTTTTGAAAGTTGCGTGACTGTTTTAGAAAGGATTTAAACTTTGAATCTTTAAGGAGCTATTTACCCAAAGGGAGTTTCTCCAGATTTTTCTAAGATATTTTAAGGTTTAATTCTGATTTTTAAAGCTAAAGAAAAGTGGAGGGAAAATCATTTTGGCTATTTTGTAACTAACTTCCAATTTTCCTTTTCCCTCATTTTCTCTCAACCCAAACACTTTCTCTCCAGAGATTTCTTTCTGATTTTGTCACTTAAATCTTCCTTTTCAATTCTCTTTTGATTCTTAATCATCACATCAACAAAACCTCACCATTTGCAAGTGGTTTCTTCAAGCTTTTTGGTTCCAAAAGAGAAGAAACTCAAGTTTGGAGGTAAGAACGTCCTTCTCCTCCAAACTATCAATTCTTTACTGAAATTCCTAAGTTCTCAATCCTTAATTGATGTTTTATAAATGGCTTTTAAAGTTATGAAATGGATCTTGGCTTAAAATGCAAGATTTGGTGATTTTTGGTCAATTTTCGTTAGATCTGTTAAAGCTGTGATTTGAGATGTGTTTTTGATGATTAATGAACATTAATTTGATATGGAATTGAGTTTTGATTAATGCAATCCCGGATAGGTTGAATTTCCTAAGTTTAGCTTGTGATTCTTGGTTGTTTTTGAGGTGATCTTGTGGATCTGATGTTGCTGGAGGTATAAGGATGTTGTTAGGTTCTTTTTAGATGTTAAATGATGTTAAAGGATGTTTGGTTTTGATGGTTTATGGCTGGGCTTTGTTGAGGAGTTGTTTGGATGCATTTTCGGTTGTGTTTGGTGGCCGAAAATGGAGTGTGGATGAGAGCAGCGAGTTTAGGTGCTTTCATTGAAGCTATTAATGCATGATGATGCATTAATCCTCTGCTTTGATGTGTTTAAAACAGGAGAGTCATCTTTGGATCCAAGTGTTGGTGTTTTGGAAGCTTGAATTGGTGCTTCGGCAAGAGGCGAAGTGGAATCGATGAGTGAAAATGGGTTTTTAGCTTTGAAACCAATGTCTTGGGAGCTTAGTTTAAGTCTAAACAACTTTACAAAGCTCAAGTGTAAGTTTTCGGAAAAACTCTCTAAGTGGTGGCCATGATTTGGTTGTTGTGCAATGAGGTTTATTGCATGTTTTAAATTCTGTTTTGAAAGCATGATATAGCATGGTTATTGCTGATTTTGTAAGCCATATGTTGAAGGAAGCTCAAGGTAAGAGTTTCTTTGTTTTGAACATTGATTAAATGTGGTTTGATGCTTAAAAATGCATGATGAATATGGCTTGGTTTAATGCTTTAAAACAGTGGATTATTTGATGATAAAGATGTATATTGGCAAGTGATGTTTTGAAAAAGGCTAAGGTCACTAAGGTGGTTAAAAGTCCTTGAGTGAGCCTTGTGGATTCTAAGAACTTCATGGTGGTTAAAAGTCCATGTTGATTCTTGCTAAGGTCACTAAGGTGGTTAAAAGTCCTTGAGTGAACCTTGTTACTTAAGAACATCAAGGTGGTTAAAAGTCCTTGGATGGTTCTTGTTAAGGACACAAAGGTGGTTAAAAGTCCTTGTGTGGTCCTTGCCATGGTGTTTAAAAGTCCATGGGCCAAGGTGTTTAAAAGTCCTTGGGGCCAAGGTGTTTAAAAGTCCTTGGGAAGAACACGAAGGTGGTTAAAAGTCCTTGCGTGGTTCTTGTTTATTATAAGATCACAATGGTGTTTAAAAGTCCATGTGTGAGTCTTATGTTGAACTTGTTTTTAAAAAGATGAAACTTATCACTTGTGGCCAATATGACATGAATTGATATGGAAGCATGTGTTGCTTGTTTAAATTGCTTTTGAGCATGTCTAAACGATATTGAAAGTATGTTTTGCAAATGAGATTTACAAATGCATTATTGAGTGGTTTAATGAGCATTCCTCACTAAGCTTTTGCTTACGCTCTCTTCCGTTTTCTTAAACCAATAATGCAGATCGTTAAGGTACTTGAGGGCAGCAAGGAAGGCAAGCAATCAAGAGGAAGTTAAGCTCAAGTATGGAAGGTTTTCTTAAACACTTAAGCTTTTGGCAATTTGGCAATGGGGGACCTATGTGTATGTTTTGGGAGATGTTTAGAACTCCCTAAGTATGTTTAATGATGTTGGAAATGCTGGTTTTGTAATTGGCCTTTACATGTTTGAATTGGAAGTTTTATGCTTGGATGTTTTGCTTGTGTAGGAAGCATGCCTATAGAATTGGGGCTTTTCTTATATGTGGTTAATATGTTGATTGGTTGATGCAAACATGTCTCATATATGTTGAATTTGTTGCTGGTAAAGTTTGGTAGCAATCGGAGCATGTTTGGATGATCAATTGTATGTTTAAGGAAGCTTTTTGCTGCATTATGTGCATGGTGTTTCGGAACTGTGGACACCGTTTCGGAACGGGTGCCTTGAATAAGCCCAGGCGTCCGAAACGGTAGGCACCGTTTCGAAACGGAAAGGCCACTGCCAGCCCTCGTTTCGGTACGCGTTGCGGAACGGCCCCGCGTTTCGAAACGGGCTCTTCCTGTTTCGGAACACGTGACCGTTGGGGGCTGACATTGGTAGTTAAATGTTTTGGAATGTTTACATTTTGGTCCTGAATCTTGTTTGTGCAATTGTAGGAGTTTGGGATGTCCGTTTGAGCTGAAATTTGACAGAGAAGTATGAAACCTGACTAATTTCAAGATGGTACCTTTAATTTGGATGAAGTCCTTATAATTTACAGAATTTACAATTTGGTCCCTAAAGTTGTAAATTGTTCAATTGGGTCCCTGTTTGATCTCTGATGTTTATGATCTTTGAGTATGTTGTGTGAATGATCATAACTAAGATTAATATGCCTCTAGACAAGTTTAAAAAGAAAAAAAAAGGTCGTTAATCAAGGTTTACTTTCGGGTTGACTTTGGTTTTCCCCGTGTGACTTTCTTAATTCGGGTCAACCGTCTAGGCCGGGTTAAGGGGGTTACATTTGGTGGTATCAGAGCTGAGTTCTCGAGTAATTGGGAATGAGTGTGTGCATGATTGAAGTATGTATGCTATGTATGCTTGATTGTTTGAAAGCATGTTCAGTGGTTTGAGAATTTGATGCAATTGAGTTGTATGCTGTGATGTAGCATGTTGTGGGTACCCATTGCCAAATCAAAGCTAAGTAATGATGTTGATTTTGAATGAAATTGAGCTTGAGTACTTGGATTGCTTACCTTGCTGGGCCTGACTTTGTTTATTTGTATTGTGATTGCATGGTTAGAGTATGGCACCACGTAGAGAGTTGAGAAGTAATGTGCGAGCTACGGCTCCCAATGAGAATGAGAATGAGGAAAACGCGGGTAGTGCGGTGTTACCTCCTTCTCCACCTGGTGGTGGTGCTGAGGGAGAAAGAGCTGAAGCTGCAGCTGGTGCTGGAGCTGCTGGACCTGAGGTTTGTCAGGGGCAAGCTATGCCCGACATGTCGATTTTGGTACAAGCTATTGCGGGTGCTTTTCGAGTGGCAGTAGCTGGAGCTCAAGGAGCTGGGCATCAGGGAGATGCTGGTGTTAGACTACCTTTGGAGCGTTTGCGCAGTCTTGGAGGGACTGAGTTCATGGGTATGTCTGCTGAGGGTTCTGAAGCTTGGTTAGAGAGTACCAAGAGGATCTTGGGTCAGATGAGTTGCACTGATGTGAAAAAGCTGGGTTGTGTAGTATCTTTGCTACAGGATGATGCATATACGTGGTGGACGACCACTATTGCTGGGATGGCTGATGCTGATGTAACTTGGACATTCTTTCAGAATGCGTTCAAGAGGAGATATCTTGGTGTGAGATATCTTGATGAAAAGAAGCGTGAGTTCATGTCTCTTACCCAGGGGAGCATGACTGTGGCTGAGTATGAGGTACAGTTTGTTAGACTCAGTCAATATGCACCTGAGCTGGTACCTGATGAGCGGACAAGGTGCGAAAGATTCTGTTATGGTTTAGTGACGGATGTGAAGATGTATGTGCTGGCCACCGAGTATGATGATTTTGATGTGTTGGTGGGCCGAGCCAAGGATATTGAGATGAACTTGGGTTTATCTGCTAAAGGTGCTGGAGCAAGTTCTGGTAAGCGAGCTGCTGAGTTTAGTTCCGGTGGTGGACGGAACAAGAGGGGACGTGATCAGAACACAAAAAGGAAAAACAAGAAAATGGATAGAAAAAGAAAAAAGAGAAGAGAAGAGAAGAAGAAGAAGAAGAAGGAAAAGAAGAAGGAAAAGGAAAAGATAGAAAAGAAGAAATGCGAAGGAAAATTTGAAATCCTTCAAACGATATTGTACCAGAAAAGGAAATGAGCTCTAAGGTGAAAACCCAAAATGGGTCGTCTAGAGTGATCCAAAGAATAAAAGAAGAACAAAGATTTCATCAGAAAAAGTTGATCCTTGGTTTAATCGCCCTTAAAATATGAATTTGAGTCTTTATATCCATTCTTTGGCAACCCGAGCCTAGCCTACATTACAAGTCTTAAAGACCATTTGGATCACACATGAATACTTGAGAAAAGGAGTTCGTCTTCATAACACATTCCGCCTAATTGAGTTAACCTTTCTTCAGGGACCTCGAGCTTCTAATATCTTATTGAGATTAGAAAAGTGGGAAAATTTTAAATTTGGGAAGTGTGTGAGTAAAAGAGAGCCACCAAAAATGGGGCACTATCTGATTGACGGATTCTTGAATCATCCATGCTTTGAATTTTTGGGCATCTGACTTAGCCCTTTTTCTTGTGTTTGCCATGACTATTTTCTTAAGATCCCTATTTTTAGCCTTTTCTCACATTTGCTATGACTTTCTCCTTTGAACTATTATTTCTAGCCTTTTCTTGCATCTTGCAAGTAGGCTGACATAGATCAATGAAAATCAAAAGATTTCTTGGTATTGATCTCAACCGTAGGAGACTATAAATGAATGTTTTCATCACTTCAGAAAAGAACTGAACCTCGGTTTGAATGGGGGCATCTCCTTGCATGAGAAGGTAAAAAGAAAAAGAAGAAGAACATGCGTTGAAGAGTTTGAAGTGGGTCGTGTTGCCAAGAAAGATCCATATATAAAATGAAAAAATCTCAAAGGCATGAAAAGAGATAGAATTGCACTTGATAAGCAAATGATGCCATCAGATTGGGGCAGTCTACAGGCCCTCGGTATTAATAGGCATGAGAAGAAGAGATTGAAGCGCCAACATCATTCGAAGATATTCAAGGTAGAAATAAGCTTTGCTGCAAGGATTTACACGCAAGCAATTCAAGATGTCATGCAAGGGCAAGAATTTGAGAATTCACAGGAAAGCATTGAAGATGCTTAATATTTTGAGGGGATTATGGACACTTGAAGCTTTTCACTCAGCATTGATGTATCAACTACAATGATGGTAGACGTTGAGACATTTGCCTACAAAGATCGAATGTTTTTCAACGAAGCAAAGAGGTATAAAGAATGAGAATGACAGTTGAAGCAATTTGTCTGTCCAGCTAGGAATACAAGATCACTGGGTTAAGTGAGCAAGCTTGCAAAGATTGAATGTTTTCCATAAGTCGGAAAAATAGTGAAAAAGTATAACTGCTTATCTGGAGTAAGTGAGTAAACATGTGGAAAAATTAATTTTGAGAAAAAATTCAAAAAGAAATGAGACATGCATTCATGTTTTAGGCATCCCTAGGGGCATGCACATTATAATTGCATTAAGTATTGCATTTTCCAAGTACACAAAGGACCTTTCAGGAAAAGAACTTGCCTATCCGTTCTGGCATTTGGAGAATGGAACCCGCTTATTCATCCATTCGTAAAGTGGATGAAACACTTTTTGGAACCTGCTTATTCATCCGAGGATGAGGAGGATGGAACAACTTTTTGGAACCTGCTTATTCATCCGAGCATAAGGAGGATGAAACCCTTTTTTTAAAAGCCTACTTATTCATCCAATTGTAAGGTGGATGAAACACTTTTTGAACCCGCTTATTCATCCAAGCATAAGGATGATGAAGTTTTTTTTCAGAAGTTAGCTTATTCATCCAAGCGTACGGAGGATGAAATTTTTTAGACGGTTCGCCTATCCGTTCAAGCGTAATGAGAATGCAGTTCACTTATCCCTCCAAACACAAGGTGGATGAAACATTTTTTGAACCCGCTTATTCATCCAAGCATAAGGAGGATGAAATTTTTTAGAAGATTCGCTTAGGCGTAAGGAGAATGGAGTTCGCTTATTCATCCAAGCACAAGGAGGATGAAATTTTTTTAGAAGATCCGCTTATTTATCCAAGCATAAATAGGATGAAATTTTTTAGAAGTTTGTTTATTCATCCAAGCAAAAGGAGGATGAAATTTTTTCAAAAGATTTGTTTATCCGTTCAGGAGTAAGGAGAATGGAGTTCGCTTATTCATCCAAGCACAAGGAGGATGAAATTTTTTAGAAGACCCGCTTATTTATCCAAGCATAAGGAGGATGAAAATTCACTTATTCATCCAAGAACAAGGAGGATGAAGTTTTTTTTAGAAGATTCATCTATATGTTTGGGAGGAAAGAGAATGTTTGCTTATTCATCCAAGCATAAGGAGGATGAAATTTTTTGAAGTTTGTTTGCTTATTCATCCAAGCATAAGGAGGATGAAGTTTTCAGAAGAATCTGCATGTTTGAGTATCTGAGAGAATAGAACCCAACTCAACAATTCGGGCATTTGGGAGAATATAACCCAGCTTAGCTATTCGAGCGTAAGGAGAAAAGAATCAGCCTATCTGTTTGAGCATGGAACCCGGCTCAACAATTTGGGAATTTGGGAGAATAGAACCCAGCTTAGCTATTCGGGCATAAGGAGAATATTATCAGCCTATTTTTTCGGGCGTTTGGAGAATGGAATCCGCTCATCTATTTGGGAAAAGGGAGAATAGAACTAGCCTATCGGTTGGGCGTTTGGAAAATGGAATCCACTCATCTATTCGGGCGTCTTTAGAATAGAACATGCCTAACCATTCGGGCAACAGGAGAATGGAACGAATCAGAAAATCGGTGAAAATTAGTGTATTTTGGTCTTTGCTCTATCCTTGTTTCAAAGAGATTAGCAAAGATGGAGAGTTGTTGTTACTGAATTTTCACCCTCTTTTATTCATTTATTTTTTTATTATTAGTAGTAGTAGTAGTATTATGGACTATTTTTATTATAGTTAAAACCCAAAAAGTTGCAAAAAAGGAGTCCATCTAAATTAAATAAATGCCTACTAATAATAAAGTCCACAATTTTATATGATGAAAAAAACCACTTTAAAATATAATAAGGAACCCATTTTTATTTATTTTTAGAGGCCCAAACTAACCCATTTTATGTTTTTCAGATTTAATCAGAACTGTTGGGTTTGGGGTTGAAAATATGAATGAATAGGATCGAATAAGGGAAAAAGGGAAAAGGGGTCCAACCCGCGCAGCCACACATTGGCGCGTGTGCGTCACGCGCGCGGGATTGGATCCCCCAATCCAGCCCCGATAAAACACCAGGTGGAGCTACCGACGTTCGACCCGTTGTTATAGACCATGCCAGCCGCCATGAGGGGTGCTGGTCGACTCGCCTCGGTCGTTCGGTTCTATTGCCGCCGACCTCACTCCTTGCTGTCGTCGGTAGCTCACCGATTTAGGGGGAAGGTTTCGAACCCTAATTAAATTGGGGGGGGCAAAATTCCCCAAATTGGAGTCAAATCTGTTGAAATTCAGACATAAATTTCAATGTAATAATGTTGGCTGGTCAAAAATATGATTTTTAGGGGGAAGAATTCGGGGATTTTGTCCTCAATTGCATTAAAACCCCCACCCCCAAAACCCTATAAAACCCCCCAAATGCTTCATTGTTGTACACACAAAAAATTGAAGAGAAAACTACTAGAAAAAACTTAGAAAAATCCAAAAAAATCTCTGAATTTTTCAAGAGTTTGCTAGAAAGTTTTGGAGTAAAAGTTCGAGTTATGGAGCAATTTTCCGGAGGCGGTTTGGAGCATTTCGAGAAGCCCGAATTCGAGTTCTTCGTTCGTCATTTTCTCGGTAAAATTTATATCTTTCTTTTCGTTTATTTTTATATTGATTTTTATGTTTGTTCTTGGATGAATTTTTGGTGTTTGTGTTTGTGTTGTTTGTGAATTTTAGGTTTCTTTCTCGAAGTCGGAAAATCGTTCTCGATTCCGGTAACTTTTTTCGTTTTAAATTCCGTTTTAATTTTAGTTTGATCTTAAAAAATTTTGCATGCTTAAAAGTGTTGTTAGGATTATTTTGATCTTTAGGAATGAAGAAATAATTTTTAAAAATGTTTTAATTAAAAATGCAAGAATAAAAATGAATAAATGTAGTCAAATTAAAAAACATGAAATTAGAGATTTAATTAGGGGAAACTAATAATGTGTGGTGTGAAATAATAAAGGGGGATTGATTTAAAAAATATAAAAATATTTTAATGAAATTTAGTTTTTAATAATAGATGGGAAAAGTGATTTTAAAAGAGAAAAAAAGTTTTTTTAGGAGAAAGGGAAAAAGAATAAGTTTTCAAGAAAATAAAATAAAAAGGTTTTAAATAAAAGTTTAGGGTCTAGGATAAAAGTTTTTTTTTAAAGGAAAAAATTTAAAAATAAGTTCTTTAGGGGAAAATAAAGTTTTTTAAAGGGGTCGTTTTAAAAGAAAAACTTAAAAATGGAAAAATGAAAATGAGTTTAAAAGAGAGAAAATTCTTTGTTTTGGAAAAGGAAAAAATAAGAAGGTGAAATATATAAAAATGAGAAAAGGTAAAGAAAAAATGTAAAAAAATGGCTTTTTTTTAAAAAATAAAAATTAAAAAGAAATAAAAGGTTATTTTAAAGGAATAATAAAAAGGGTAAAAATTCAAAAAGAATAAAATTTGCTTGCTTGTTTTAGAAATAGGTTTAAAACTTAGGGCTAGGTTCTAAAGCTTAGATAGAGACTTGTTTTGTTGAAAAATGTTCTTCACAAAAATATATACACTTAAGCATACTTAAACTTTAAGTTAGGAATAAAAGACTTAGACGTTTTTTAGGGGTTTTAAATAATCGAACTTAGAAATGAATAAAATGTTCAACACACTAAATATCTTTGTTGTTTGAAAAAGTGAAATTAATTTAATGGGGTGTCTTATCAAACGGGAATGACGGGTTAGCTCCAGAAAATTTGGCGGTGATTAAAGTTCATCTGCCGGGCGATAAGGCTATTAAAATAGACTAATATTCATTAAACAGACAAATAAAGTTGAACCTTCATGAACTTTCAAATTCCAGTTTTGAAAACGATTTTAAAATCAATTAGGTACCAATTTTGGGCGTCGTGGGGGTGTTAACTCTTCCCCACGCGTAACCAACCCCCGAACCAGTTTTCTGATTTTTCACAGACCAAAACCGTTGTTTTATGAAAACAAAATATTTTATTAAAATAACCTTATTTTTAAAAGTGATCCAATCACACTTTTTTCAACAAAAAAAAGATTGGTAGCGGCTCCGTGTTTTTAAAGTTTTCAAAAAGTCGAAGCTCGAAAGGGTTGCGACAGATGCATGAATGTTTTGTAAGTCACTCATCTTATTGGAGTGACTTCCTTCACTCATTGTGTTTCCTTGAGCAGTTTCGGTACTGCTTGAATCAGTCGTATCTATCATACTCTCTTTGGAGAAAAAGAAAAAATGTCCAATAAGAATTGTAAGGCCTAAGAAATGAGAGGCTTTGAAACCATGTCAAAAAGATTGATTTTCTAATTATTTTGCAAGTAGGAAAACCTACTGTTAAATATACAAGTCTAAACTCTATCTTGGGAAACTTCTAAACAAGGAAAGATACTAAACTAGGTACAAAATACAATCCCTTAGAGTTAGGGATCCTAAAATATTTACAACTAAAATATTTACAAATCTTCTAACTGAGGAAACGAATCTCTGACACGTTCTCACAACTAATTTACAACACAACCCAAACCCTAGAGAATTTTGAACATAGTGGCGGCAAGAAAACACAAGAGAAACTAAGCTATGCCGACTATGTGTTGTTTAAAATACAAGGTATGATCGGGTATATATAGGAAATAGCCTAGGTTAAGTCCTCCTTGGAATAGAAGTCTTCTTTATGATAAAGTAGCTTTTGCATTGAATGCATCCTTTAAATCTGACTTCTTTGACTTGAAATTGGACTCCTTGTGCCACAAGTAAGCTTAAGTCGCCTTAGACATTCTCTCTTTTTGTGGCTCTGTCTGCTATTTCCGGCATCAATAAATTGCATGGATGAGCTCATTGGACTCAAAAAATTATGTTCTTCCAATCGCACTCCAATTCACCAAATCCTAAAGTTACTGCCCTGGGCAACAGATATGGCGGCGACATCTACTTGGTAAAATCTCTCTCTGTGTTGAACTGCTTCAGTATAACTCCTTGGCTTGCTGCCTTAGCATCATCTCCTTAGCTTCTCTCTCCATCTGACAGCTTCTAGCACCTTAAACTAAAATTAAACTAAAACAATATCGTTTCTCACCAAATCAAAGATATTCAACAAGAACAAGGCAAAGCAAAGAATATTGTAAATAATGCATGCATGCACCTAAATATTCCTAAAATGCACTTGAGAATAGCAATAATATGAGATGAAATGTGCATAAAATATAGGACTTATGAGCACTTTACAATTGGACAGCTAACTCGAATATAAATTCCTGCACAAAGAATATTTAAATGCACAAGTAAATGTCAAATTATACTGCTTCATAGTGTGAAACTGCATTTAATAGGTTAAGTTGTATTGTGATGCCAGACTTTGCTACATCGGCAGAGGATGGCATATTGGTGCTTGAACAACTTTCGTTGCCTCAACATGCGGAACGAATTATTAGCTCGGCGGCAAACTCGACACACCTTCAAGGCTCAGCAGAACGCTTCGAGACTAATTCAGCTTATGTCTAAGTTGGAATATTGTTGATGCCCGCTACAGATAATACCCATCGGCGTGAATCTTGCAATGAACAACAACTTTTGGTTTGTCCTCTTTTAGCCACTTTAAACCCTAACCAATGTCTAGGCTAGATTGATCAACACCTGGTATGGATGAGATCATGCTTATTTCTTTCGTTAGTTTGGCTCTCTCGATGCCAAACAAATGGATTGCTCACAATCAATCTTTCGAACTCAATTGAAAAACAATGAAGAACATGAAATAAGCAAACCTTGACTTTATTGTAACAACAAACTTAAACCTAAAAATTTTTTCTCACAACTACTTTACAACACAACCCAAACCCTAGAGAATTTAGAACATAGCGGCGACAAGAAAACACAAGAGAATCTAAGCTATGCCAAGATTATTTCTAAGATTCAAAGTAAGATAGGGTATATATAGGACATGGCCTAGGTTAAGTCCTCCTTGGAGTAGAAGTCTTCTTCAAGATAAAGTAGCTTTTGAATTAAATGCATCCTTTAATTTTGACTTCTTTGACTTGAAGTTGGACTCCTTGTGCCGTAAGTAAGCTTATGCCGCCATAGATATTTTCTCCTTTGGCGGCTCTATCCACTGTTATCGACATCGGTAAATTGTATGGATGGGCTCATTGGACTCGGAAAATTATGCTCTATCAATCGCACTCCAATTCACCAATTCCTCAAGTTGTTGCCCTAGGCGGAAGATATGGCGGCGGCAGCTAATCGGCAGCATCTGTCTCTGTGTTGAACTGCTTCAGTACAACTCCTTGGTTTGCTACCTCAGCATCAGCTCCTCTGATTTATCCTCCTCCTGACAGCTTCTAGCATCTAAAACTAAAACTAAACTAAAACAATATCTTTTCATACCAAATCAAATATATTCAACAAAAACAACGTAAAGCAAATAATACTATAAATAATGCATGCATGCACCTAAATATGCCTAAAATGCATTTGAGAATAGCAATAATATGAGATGGTATGCATACAAAATATAAGTCTTATGAGCACTTTACACACCCCCAAACTCGAATTACTGCTTGTCCTCAAGCAATGCAATCCTAAATATACATGTCTTTGCATAAATCAGAAAGAAAAACATGTTTTAAACTTGATTTAGAACCTCAAGGTCGTGGCACCAAAAATTAGATTAGCGAAAGGAGAATAACATGAATTACCTTAGAATTAAACTATAATGTCAGTGCAGTGTGTGTAGAGACTGTGCACAGGCTGAAACTGAAGAATATTTTAAGTAAACAAGGATGATGTTATGGTTATATAAGGTTGCTGCCAAGGCAGTACAATTAAGCACTTTTTTAATCAAGGCAGTAAGGGCTTCAGCTCATCACAACTACTCTTTAGGTCTGAAATTAAGATAGAAGCAACAAAAAAAAAACCTCGAACCCATTGAGTAGAGCCATCCCGTGAAGACTTTCATTCACTCATGCTAATTTGTCTGTCACTTCAAAAAAATTCAGATTCATGGACTTTGATAGCAGCAGAGTGTCCTTGGCACGTGATTCTTCCTAGAGCCTTCTTCAGGCACCTCTAGGTAAAATAGCATATCTTTTTTTTTCTATTGTGTTAGTGCTTTTCGTTTTCTGTTTGTTGTTTGCCGCGGCAGCTTCCTACAACCATGTTAGAATTTTACAAATAATTCAAGCATACAGTGTTTATCAGAAATTCACTCAAATTCAGCAAGTAATAGTAGTGTTATTTATTTTTTGCAACTATAGAAAAATTCTAATTTTTCATCATGCTTTTTCCCAAAATTAAGTTCATTTTATTTAATGGTGCAAAAAAATTTAATCAGTTATCCTATCATAGGCAAGTTCTAACAATTTTTTTTCTTTTGATTAATTTAAAGGCAAGTGCATATGCAACTATATGATCTAGGTATGCCTAAAAAATAAGTGAGTGATAATCCTCCCCCCCCAAAAAAAACTCGAGATGGGCATTCCCTTTAATGCACAAAAAATAGGAAAAAAAGACAAGAAAAATAATTAAAGCAAAAAAACAAGAAAGAAAAAGAAAGAAAAGAAAAAAACGCTAGAAGTTGTCTGATTGTGGAGATGTTGCTGGAATTTCTGAGGCGGAGGAGAAAGATGGTGGTTGGATGACCAGGCAGCAGCTGGCAGAGGTCCTGGCAGCAGACTTGGCAGGTGAAATCTTTGTTGTGCGCAGCGGCTAGACTCTCTTGGGCGTAAGACGATGAACTTCTATATGGATCGGTTCAGTTTCTAAGTCCTCATCTTCCGATGTCAGTTCGGCCGAGATTATATGCCGCTTCCTTTTTCTGCTTTGTTCTGCCATGTGTGATGTCGATGGTTCTATTGTGGCCATTGGTTCCCAGATTTCTGCCATCTACTCCCCAAAATCTTTGGAAGGGGAGGTGTCTGCCACTGTTGCCGTCGTGATGGCTGGAGAGAATTGTTGGTGATGTCTTTCTAGAGTGTCGACCATCGTGTGAGAGGAGGAGGAGGTGGAGTAGGACGGGTATAGTACGGGAGAAGGCATCTGGCGGTAGAAGGCGGCGTGCCGGGCAACAGCTTATGGGAGTGTATCCACTCTTGGCTGAGTTGCGGCGGTTAAATCCTCTTGTAATATGGGTAGTGAGGGGCCGTCATGGGGAAACTTCTACAACAGATAGGCCACAAAGGCCTCTTGAACTTCACTCGCATATTTCATGAAGGTCGGCTATTGCTGCTCAATTCTCTTGTTGCTTTCGATCAGTGTGTTAAGAAAGTGTATGACATAAGGGTTTTGGGCAGCCTTAGTACTGCCACTTGTTGTCGGGGCAGCTGTGTAGTCAGCCAATGGCTGAGATGGTGTGATCGGCTATGTTTCAGGTGCTTGTATCATCTAAAGCCTAACTTTTCTAGTCTAGCCCTCCCTTGATGGTGTCATCACATCTTTGGAGTCAGAGGGGACCTTGAGGTTCGCCCACAGTCTGGTGATGAGGGAGGGGAAATAAAGTCTGCCTTTTGACTTTCGGTAGCAGCTGTAGATCTCCTTGCATATTATGTCTCCCACGTTGATCGACCGGTTGTTCATAATCGAGTGGATCAGGGCGAGATGAGGTCGATCAATAGTTGTGTTGTAGGAGGTAGGCAGCAGGCGTCATTTGATGAAGGTGTTCCACATCATAGCCTCTGGCAGCATACAGCGGTGATGCACAGACCCGATGTGTTTCCCTGCCAGCCATGGGGTGTTTGGTTCACACAGCTTGTCCTTCATTCTGTCGTAATCCCCTGCTGTCAATGTCTATCACCATTTCTCATGGGGATTATCCTCCATTTTTATCCTGTAAAATTTCTTGATGGTGGCGGCGTTAAGTTTTACTGCCTCCCCTCGGACAAAAACAAATGGTATTTCCTAGCGGGGTTGGTGGGCGTAGAACTCTCGAACGGGGGAAATATTGGCCACCTCGGGCTACTTTGCAAAGATCTCCCACCCTTGGCTATATATTATCTCAAAGAGGGCGAGCTCAAGACCTAAGTCTCTCATCTGTTGTGATTAGTGAAACCCTTGCTCCTCTCATACTGCTCGATTGGCGAATTGCGTCATGTGCCTTTTTTGGTCTAACTCGGAGAAGAAATGCTAGAAAGAGGGCTTTGATTGTGATAATGTCATAGTAGTGAGGCGGTTGTAATCTGAAATTAAACTGAAAATAGAAAATATTAAGAAAGCAAGTTGATGTAGAAGAGGTTAAACAAGGAGATGAAGTGAAGAGAATGAATGAAATAGTGAGGTATATATAGGGGTTGCCGAGAGATGTCGTGGCGGCATTAAATTCCAACATGAAGATTTTTATGGGGCATGTTATGGGATTAAATGCACGTTACGTTGTAGCCGTTGGCAGCTTGCTGTTAGCGGTATTCTAGTTGTTACGCGTTTTTTCATTGGGCTGCCCTCAACTGTTTCGACAGCATGGTGGGCGGGCTCTTTGTTGCGCCTTCTTCTTGGTCCTGCTTATTCATTCCTAATCCTGAAATAAAAATAATTTACTAAATAAAGAAAATGTAAAATAAAAATGTGGAAAATAAATTGCGAAAAATTAAAATATAATCCTAAAACATAAAAATAAAAAGAAAGATGTTAGAAATAAATTATGTTGGGAGTGCATTGAGGTGCATCTCCCAAACATAACTACTTCCTGAGTTAGTTGTGTTTTGCTTTTCATCCAGGTGGATCATCTTGCTCCTCGGGGTCTTTGTTGCTGCCCTGATTTCTGCCCTGGCAGATGTTGCCTTGCTCCTTTTCTGTGCTGACCTTGGAGGCATGCGTGTCTTGGCATACCTTTATTTCCTTGGCTGGTTTCATGGGCTATAAAACATGTATCTTTATGTTCTGATTGTCAACTCTCATTATGAGTTTCTCATTCTCTACATCTATTAATGTTCTGCCCATGGCTAAGAATGGTCGCCCAAGAATGATGGGGGGGCGTTCTCGTCTGCCTCACAGTCCAAGATAAGGAAATCAACTGGAAAAATGAAGTTGCCCACTCGCACAAGGATATCTTCAACTTTTTCTTCCAGTTGCACAAAGGAATGGTCATCTAATTGGAGCAAGGTGGAGGTTGGTTTTGCTTTTTCAAATTCCTAATTTGTTGAACACAACTTTGTACATCAGATTAATGCTTGCTCCTAGGTCACATATAGCTCTCATATCATGGTTGCTGCCTAACTTGTATGGAATGACAAAACTGCCTGGATCTGTCCTCTTGGGCAACACCTTGTTATGCAGCATTGTCATGCATTCTTTAGTTACTGCCATTGTCTCGAATTCCCCAACTCTCCTTCTCTTAGAAACCATATCTTTCAAATATTTTCATAATTTGGCATGTTTTGTATAGCTTCCACGAGTGGGATGTTGATGTGCACATGTTTAAGAATATCTAGAAATTTCTTGAACTAGTGCTCTTGCTTTTGCTATTTAAGTCTTTGGGGGAAGGGCGGCGGCAGACAGATGTCCTGGATGCGTTCCTTACAAGGAAATCTGATATGTGGGGGTTCAAGATCATCTGTCTCAGGGTTGCTATCTATCTCCTCTGCCTGGGCATCAATTTGTTTTGCTGCCATAGTAGGTTGTTCGTGCGCTGCTGCGGCGGCGGTTCTGGTTGCTTTTCCTTTGGCTACTCAACTCTAGGATCATCCAATTGATTCCCACTTCTTGTTTTTATTGCTTTACATTGCTCATAAGTGGGTTTTGTTGTGTCCTCTGTGTTTCTGGATGATGCACACATTGACATGTTGTTTATAATCTTTGTAAACTGCTAGAAATGGGTCTCCAGGTTCTTTATTGCTGCCTCCTGGTTGTTCATCCGTATTTCAGTCTTGTCCATGAAAGATTCAGTCTTGTCAATAAATTTATTAGTATGAACAATAAAATAACTAGTACGAGATATAAAAGTATGTAAAGTAGATTCGAGTAAATTATTGTTAATATTCTGTTGTTGTTGAGGCTGATGCTAGGACGGGTTCTGATGATATCCTTATGGTTGCTAGTTTGGATTGGCAGTAGTGTTAAGGTTACTCTAGGAGAAATTTGGGTGCTTTTTCCAGCCTCGATTGTATGTGTTGGTGTTGGGTTTGTTGTTCATCTCATAGGTTCCCATAAAATTGGTTGATTCATTGCATTCGAAGGAATCATGGTTGCCCCCACACTCATCACAAAAGGCTCCTCAGCCTTAGCCTCATATGTTTTCCCAGCGGGTTGTGTCATATTCATCACCAGTTGTGTCAGTTTATCCAGGCGAGCAGTGACAGATTCGGTGGCTTCTACTTCATTCACAATAGTTGGCCGCCTTATGTCGCTGCAGCGGGTGTAGGGAACTTGTAGTCGTTTTTTTGCAATTCTATTCAGAATCTGTAGTGCCTTTTCAGGTGGTCTGTCTACGATGATTCCATTGGCTGAAGCGATAAGCATCATTAGCGTTGGTTGATTTACTCCATTATAGAACATCGACACTTAAGTCCAGGATGGGAAACCGTGAAGTGAGCAATTCTTTAACATATGTTGGTATCTCTTCCAAGCTTCATACATCTGTTCGTCATCTCCTAGGCGGAAGGCAGTTATTTCGTTTCTTAATATGTTAGTTACGTTTGAAGGGCTAAAACGGTCTAGGAAGTCCTTGCACAACTCCGTCCAAGTGTTGAATGATCCTGCCGGTTGGTTGTTCAACCATTGTTTTGTTCCATCCCTCAGTGAATAGGGAAATAGTCCCAGCTTAAGCACATCTTGGTGGACTCCATGTATTTTGAAAGCTCTGAAAATGTCAAGGAATCCCCTCAAGTGTTGCCCAGCATCTTCCGTGGCAGTTCCTCCAAAATTCCCCAATGTGTTTATCATGTTAAACATCACTGGTTTCATCCCGAAGTGGTCTGCTTCAATATCAGGCTCTGCCACATTTTGATCAAATCCTCTGAAATCGTGCTCCAAGTAATCCATGGTGGTTCGCACATAATGATGCTGCTTGGGCTGAATTGGGGGATGCTACCTAGGTGGCACATTTTGTTGCCCGTCAATGTCGTTCCGGGTATTGTTGGTAGGGTTGTCATCTTGGTCGTTAACCATGGATGCCTTCGTTTGTCCTTCTTCCTTAGCTTCTCTGAGGGCTTCTCTTGCTTTTTTTCTTTAGGTTTCTTGCTCTTCGTTCGGTCTTGTCTATGAAAATGATTTCGGTCGACGTGTTGGCTCTAGACATGCACTAGACAAGAAAACTGTAAAATTCTTTTTTTAATAAAAAGGAAAAATAAAAATTGAAATTAAATGCAATAAAATAAAAGTGCAGAAAAATAAATACAAAATTACTTTCGCCAATCCCTGGCAACAGTGCCAAAAAAAACTTGTAGAGCGATTAGGTGTTCTCTAAATATGAGCGCAAGTGCACACTCTTGTCAAGTTATAATATAAAAGATATTGTCTCCCACGAGGATTGGACAACTAACTCGAATATAAATTCTTGCACAAAGAATATTTAAATGCATAATTAAATTTTAGTTCGTTTAAAAGAAAAGTAAATAAACACAAGTAATTAAGAGAAGATGTCATATTGATGGAATGGGTCATGTTATGCTGCTCCGTAGTGTGAAACTGTGTTGAATAGGTTAAGTTGTATTGCATTGCCAGACTTTGTTGCCTCGGCGGAGGATGGCAAATTGGTGCTTCAACAAATTTCGCGTCCTCGGTAGGTGGAACAGATGATTTGCTCGGTGGCAAATTCGGCAGACCTTCAAAGCTCAGCATGACACTTCGAGAATGGTTCAGCTTATGTCTAAGTCAGAATACCGTTGATGCCCACTGCAGATAATACCCATCAACGTGAATTTTGCAATGAACATCAACTTTTGGTTCGTCCTCTTTTAGCCTCTTTAAACCCTAACCTATGTCTAGGCTAGATTTATCAACACCTAGTATGGATGAGATCGTGCTTACTTCTTTCGTGAGTTTGACTCTCTCAATGTCAAACAAATGGATTGCTCACAATCGATCTTTCAAACTCAATTGAAAACAATAAAGAACATGAAATGAGAAAACCTTGAATTTATTGCAACAACAAACTTAAACTTAAACAACTGTTCTCACAACTACTTTACAACACAACCCAAACCCTAGAGAATTTAGAACATACCAGTGGCAAGAAAACACAAGAGAAACTAAGCTATGCCAAGATTATTTCTAAGATTCAAAGTAAGATCGGGTATATATAGGGCATGGCCTAGGTTAAGTCCTCCTTGGAGTAGAAGTCTTCTTCATGATAAAGTAGCTTTTACATTAAATGCATCCTTTAATTTTGACTTCTTTGACTTGAAGTTGGACTCCTTGTGTCGCAAGTAAGCTTAGGCCGCCTTAGATATTTTCTCCTTTGGCAGCTCTGTCAGCTGTTATCGGCATCGATAAATTGCATGGATGGGCTCATTAGACTCTGAAAATTATGCTCTATCAATCGAACTCCAATTCACCAATTCCTCAAGTTGCTGCCCTGGGCGGCAGATATGGTGGCGACAGCTACTTGGCAGCATCTCTCTCTGTGTTGAATTGCTTCAGTACAGCTCCTTGGTTTGCTGCCTCAATATCAGCTCCTCTGATTTCTCCTCCTCCTAACAACTTCTAGCATCTGAAACTAAAACTAAACTAAAACATTATCTTTTCTTACCAAATCAAAGATATTCAACAAAAATAAGGCAAAGTAAAGAATACTATAAATAATGCATGCATGCACCTAAATATGCCTAAAATGCACTTGAGAATAGCAATAATATGAGATGGAATGCATACAAAATATAAGACTTATGAGCACTTTACACACATCAACTTCGGTTTGGAGCCCTTCATCTTCAGTAAGATCAAACATAAAAAGTGGCAAATTCTTTGCCACCAACCGAAGCCGACAAACGTCACATGGGAACGGGAATTCTATGCACACTGCCAAATCCCAACAACCTCTTTATGCATCTGCGAGGTCAAGCAATACAAGTAGATGCCAATTCCATCAACCTCTACTACGGCATACATGGAACCAAGGATGAGCATAAAGAATATGTCAACAAGCTCACGGCAAACGACTACGAGGACATGCTGAAAACGTTGTGCATTGTCGGGACAACATTGAACGAAGGAGAACAGAAAGTAACGATAAACTGCCGAAGGCTTCGGCCCGAGGAAAAACTTTGGAACACCCTCGTTAAGAGATGTCTAATGCCCACTTCGCACAACACAACCATCGACAGACCAAGGCTTGCACTCATTCACTCTATATTTTATAATAGAATTATTAACGTTGGATCCATTATATGCAATGAGATAATTTTTTGTAGCAAAAAAGATAAAGTTCGACTCTACTTTCTAAGCCTCATCACTGGCTTGTGCAAGCAAAAGAATGTCCCAACCGACCTGGCCGACGAGCTCACACCAACAAGGAAGGGATGGACAAAGGCTAAGTACTACAAGATAATGCAAATCGCGAAAGCCAAGCCAGAGTCTACATCGGTACAGGTCATTGTCGTGGCAACCTCCTCGAGCAATGCCCAAGCCACCCCACAGCACGGTGCCGCGGAAACCACCATCCAGCACCTTGCACAGAAACTCGATGTGATGGACAAAAGGCAGCACATGTTCATGCAATTCACAAGGGAGTTCACCAACTCCATCACTCAAGTGATCTTAGAGAAATTCTCAGAGAGCACGGTGCAGTTCCTAGCATTCCCCGCTGACATCCTAGCCCCAGAAATACATAGAGCCCCTTTCGCGGCAACACCTAAAGATATTTCCTCGACAATGAAGACAACCACTACCTCGGCAACGTAGGAAAACAGTGCCTCGACAATCATAGCCGCCTCTTTTGCGGCAACAGACAAGGGCAAGGCACCTTTCATAGAGACAACCCAAACCGAGACGTGGTCAGAATTTTCCGACTCAGACGAGTCAGTTTCACCTCAAGCCAAGACCACTCTGATTCCATCCCTCAAGAAACGCAAGGCCTCTTCCACCGTGGAAATTTTCCTAGATAGTGACGATGAAGAGGAAGTCACCAAGAAAGTCGAACCAACACCTATGACATGTCACCAACCACCAAGGGAAACCAAGAAGATCAAGCAAACGACGAGGAAATTGATTATCCAAGACGTTGATGTTTACTCATCCATGTCCCAATTGTTGTAAAGTTTTTTATTCATCTCTTACCTTTTATTTTATATTTTGTGTATGAGCATGCATTGAAAGCAATGCTTCTCTCGAGTTTGGGGGAAGTAGCTAGTAAATTCTTTGTCACGTCTATAGAAAATGAATTCTTATCAATTGCCTTAGAATTTAATCCAATGAAATTGTTGCCTCGGCAATAGATGTCTCTCTCTTTACCATAGTCTTAAAAATTTTGCTAGTTAGCTTCCAATTTTAGGATGTCCATAGAAAATACTTAGAATCACACTTTGAGGTTGAAAACAAAAAATTTTACACTTTTGTGACTTGAATGATTTAAGGAGTTCTAGGACACTTAGGACATTTACTTAGAAAAATTTTGGGTAAAAAGTTAGAGGTGCATAAAATTGGCTCTAGCTTAAAAAAAAGTACAAAAATCACTAGAGGTGCCCGAAATTGGCTCTAGTAGATAAAATCCGTAGAAACAAAAAGGAAACACTAGAGGTGCCTGAAATTAGCTCTAGTTGAAATAGAAAACCCAAGGAAAGTAGGTTAATTGTTCAAGCGTTTACTTAGAACCCGGAAAATCATCTTGTTTACCAAACACGCACACACTGACGAGTCTTATAGTTTGATTCCAGAGAAATCCTCGACGTCCAAAGAATTGAAGGCAAAGCATATTCATATTCACGGTCTAAAGAAGAGAAGAAAAAGTAAGACCGAGAGATGATTTCATAAAGATTAAATCTTTGGCAATTGACTGTTAGTTTTGCATTGCTTGAGGACAAGTAATAGTTTGAATTTGGGGTGTGTGTTAGGTGTATAAAAGTATTCATTTTTGGACCCTTTATGACTCAATTATTGTTAGAATTAAACTTCTTTTAGATGCATTACTAATCATACAAACACAATTGACTGTTCTTAATGTAGCCATAATTGATCATCTTTATTTGATTATATTTGGTGGAAAAGGTACTGCTTTAGTATGTGTTTTATGCTTATGCAGATTTCACTACCCACTGCCCAGGCAAGCACTGCCGTGGTTGTTGCGTGTAAAAGAGTCTATCGCAATTGTAGTGCAAGTGTACACGATGCAAGTAGTAAAGTGATACGAAGTATCGGATATCATCTCCATAGGGATTGGGCTAATAGCTTCACCTTAATTCACTACACGAAAGTAAAGAAAAGATTTGAGAAAGTTATCACGAAAATAATAAAGAGAACTTAAATAAAATAGTAGAGAAATCAAGATAGAGAGAATAGGCTGGTATTGAATTCTCAGTAGTGCAGATATTGCTAAGACTAGGAAATCCAGTTCTGTCGTCGTCCCTATCATGGCAGCAGTCTGTTGCTTATCACGGCAGCGAATACTCAACTCAGTACTTCAAGTTTGGCAAGAATCCCTGATGTGCCTTGGCCTATCCTTAGGTCCAAGTCTGTCGATGATCACGTCTTTGATAATACCTCCCGGTGTGAATCAAAGGATGAACGCCGATGTTGATGAATTCTTCCTTAGCCACTTAACCTCGTCCTATCCCTAGGTTTGAGATAGCTCAACTATAAACTAGAGAACTTGCTCTTATTCCTTTCGTATACTTAACTCTCCCGATGCTAAGTAAATCGATAACCTCACAATGCTCTCCCGATGCTCTTGCAAGATATTAATAACCAGAATAAGAGAACTTGAAGTTTATTTTATTGAACTGAAAATTCATAAAACAAAACAACCCTTGCAACAACTTTACAAATCAACTCGTGGCCCTGGGGGAATTTAGAACGTGTTGAGGGAAGGAAAACGGCTAGGGTTTTGGGAAGAAAGCTAAGGGAATCAGTTATGCCCTCCCAGGTCGAAATATATGCCCTTATATATGCTTTAGGTCCAAGTTTTCTAAAATAGCAAGAATACAACTTTAAATTAAAGTACAATTCTAGTAAAGACTAAATCTTCAAAGAATCTACTTTCCAGCCGTCATCTTTCTTTCTTGGGATTTTCTCTCCTTGAACTTTGGGCTTGACATTCCTTTCGATCTGGGGCTTGGAAATATATGGTGATTTCACACGACAGACGGGCTGAATTTTCTCTATCTGTCGATGTCCACTTTGCTTCTTATCCTCAAAATTGTTGTCGTCCTCTATTGACACGGCGGCAACCATGGCAGCATCGTCCTCTTTGACTGCTCGTCCAGTTCCAGCTCTTCTGCTTCACTACCCAGCGCCTGCCCTTTCTGTCTGCTACAGCAGAAACCTGCAAAAACAACCAAATTTAGTAGAAACCGTGCCTTTTAATATATTTGTGATTTTTAACTGTAAACTGACCTAAATGCAATAAATAATGCTTGAGTGCAGCAGAAATATTGGTTAAATTGGGGGTAAATAATAGAACTTTTACACACTCAACACACCCCCAAACTCAAGTTTTTGCTTGCCCTCATGCAACTAAGACCTAAAAGAAAAATGAAATATTTTTGTTTTGGCTTTCAAACAGTGAATTTTCCCTTAACCGTCGTTCGTTCCCTGTGACGGCAGCAACCTGTCGGATAATTTAGGATATGTCCGGAGTCTCACTATAGTCCTCGTGTAGTGTGTGCATGCTTGTGAACAGTTATATGCCAAGACTCTCTTAGTTTCACTAGAATATTTCAGCTCTTAACTCGAATTTTTATGCCAAAGTTTATCTTATGAAGGCACTTTTTCATGCTCCTTTGATTTTTTTGTTTTGACTCGATTTCTATTTTCTTAAGCTAAAGTTTCACTAGAGCCAGTTTTGGGCACCTCTAGCTAACTTCCTAGAGCCAGTTTCGGGCACCTATAGGGCTATTGAGTCTCTTTTGCTAAACTTCTTTCCTAGAGCCACTGTTAGGCACCTCTAGGGGCTATTCAATTGCTAAGCTTCCTATTCTAGTTAACAGTCACAAATGTGTTTAAGTTTTCAGAACTATAGAAAGGCTCTAAATTTCTCCTAAAAACTATCCTAAAGTCACTGTAACGACAGGGCTGTCACGGCAGGTAAGTTCAGTTCACAGTTTTCAGCCAAAGTTTTCAATATTTTCATTTTTTTATTACAATAAATAAACTAAGTGAAAGACACAAATTTTAACAACTAAGATGGACTCCATTATTGGAGGGATGCCACCCCCAAACTCGAGGGTTGCATTGCCCTCAATGCAAATGACAAATAAAAACAAAAGATAAGGCAGTACATCACAAAATATATAGCAGGCAGAAAAAAAGATAAGAACTTAAATTTTAATCGTTGTCTTCGTTGCTGCTGCTGAGTCTGATCTAGCGGCAGGCTCTAGCTTTCGGAGCTGGCTGGGGCAAGGGGGAGGCAAAAGTGTTCTTTGCTTTGGCCTCCCGTGGTGGCTGGATCCTGGTTGGGGAGATGTGAGGAGGTTGCTCCACAACCTGGATTTTCGAGCTGTTGTTGCTGCTCTCGCTGCTGCTACTGTTGTCACCACCGATGTTGCGGTCACCATCGCTGCTGATGGCTTTTGGCATGTTATTTTTGTCTGCCATCCCCTTGTGCCTCTTCATCGGTGAGAACTCCTTTGACAGATTCCTCTTGATCCAGGGTTCATTATCACTGGCGGCCCAAACAGAAGAGGAGGAGAACCCAGCATCAAAGGCATCAAGCTCCGCCAATGCCATTCGACGTTTTATGCCACGGGCAGATGGTTCTGCACAGGTGTTGCATGCTGCTGTCGGGGCAGGCAATGGTGTTGAGGCGGCAGAGGGTGTCCGTGGGGTAGCAGCAGGTGTAGGAGTGTGGGCAGGTGTAGTGACAGTAAAGTAATGTGCAGGAAAAGTGGGGAAGGCAGCATCAGGGAAATTTAAAGAATTTTGTATAAAAGTTACCGTAGAGGCAGCAAAGTCCCTGATGAAGGTCATTAAACCCAGATGTCGTTCCTCCAGCTTCTGAATGACAGCTAATATCTGGGCGGAGGAGTCTATCGGGGCAGCTGCTGCGGTAGCTAGTTTAGTGTTTGGCTGCTCTGTCGTGTCGGCTGTGGTTGCAGCTGGGTCGAATGACGACAGAGGAGTTGCAACAGTTAGCTCCATAAGGCTGAGGATGTTCTTTTCAGTCCAGCCTTTACCTTGTACTCGCAAGTCAGTGACCACTTCTGGTACGCCATGGCCACGGCAGAGTGAGGTGATGAGGTACGGGAGGAAAAAGGGACCCGTCGGTCTATGCGCACACTCCAAAATGCTCTCTCAAATATAACTGCCCACATTAATGGGCCGTTCATGTAGAATAGAGTGTATCAACGCTAACCTCGGCTGGTCGACTGTGGTGTTGTGGGATGACGGCATGATCCTCTTTTTTATGAAGGCATTCCATAACTTTGCCTCTGGCAGCAGCTGGGTCCGCTTTACCGACCTTGGATTTTTCCGGCTGGTATTCCATTGAGTTCCCTCATCCGTCAGTTCTGCCATGACAGCGTCATAGGCAGCACTTTCTACTGTATTGAGGAACTGCTGGTGAGCGTCATCATTGTTGCCGATGTAGAAGCCATATAAGGTGTTAATATACTCTACTTCAAACGGCACTTCTTTCCCTTGAACCATCACCGTTGTCGCTTTCCTGCTACTGATGGCAGCATAAAATTCTCGAACCAACGTCACATTCATTTCCTCCGGCTGCTCCGCAAAAGTCTGCCACTGTAAAGCTCTAACCTTCCGGGCTATGAAAGGCTTGAGGCCCAGATTTTCCTCCGTCGATGTATAGATAAAGCGTCTCTCTTCCCACATATCTCTGCTGGCAAAGGAACGTGGGGGAGTTGCTATCGGTGTGGAACTGGAGGCAGCATTTCGTCGGGTTTTCCTGGAAGACACTTTTGTGCAAGGGTTGTGGAAATAAAATGAAAGCAAATAAAAACTAAGATAGAGCAAGTAAGAAAAGCAGAGGTGAGTGAAAATGAAAAATGAAACGGGGTTATATAGAGAAGGATTTGCTACTCGTTGAAGTTGTAATGGCAGGCGCGAACAAAGGGGCCAGTTGTTATACGTTAGCGTGTCTGATGCGTTTGTCACGCGTTTCTGTGTCTGTTACGCGTCTGGGACGTGTTTCCGCATTTGTCGTGACAGTGTGATGACCGCCTGTATTTTCCGCGTCTGTCGCGGCAGCTGTAACGACAGGCTTCAAAATTTGGGCTTTGTTAGGCTGGTGGATGGATGGTGGGCTGAGTTCACTTCTCCTTTTCTTCTTAACTCCTTTATTTCCTAAAAACAATAAAAAGAAAAACATTAATCCAATAAAATAAATTTTATTTCCTAATAAATAAGTAATAATAAAGATAAAGTTAAAGATAAAATTTAGGTTAAATTAGGGATGTCAGGTGGGGCATCTCCTAAGGTAACCACTTTTTGCATTCTTGGGGCTTCAGTCCCCTGATAATGCTTGAGGCGTTATCCGTTGACTTTGAATTGGTGCCCGTATTTTAATGATCGGATTGTTATGGCACCATGGGGAAAAACCTATACGACTTGGAATGGGCCAGACCATCTAGATTTCAGTTTCCCTGGGAAATGTTTCAGTCTAAAATTGAACAACAATACAAGCTGCCCTGAGCAGAACTATCGTGGCAGCAGCTTTTTGTCATGCCAGTTCTTGGTTTTATCCTTGTAGATTCTTGCATTGTCATAGGCCATAGTCCGAATTTCTTCAATTTCGTTCAGATCTAACAACCTTTTCTGCCCTGCCCTATCCAAGTCCATATTCACTGCCTTGATCGCCCAGTATGCTCTGTGCTCTATCTCGACAGGTAGATGACATGTTTTCCAATAAATCAATCGGTACGGAGACATTCCCAATGGAGTTTTAAAAGCTATCCTATAAGCCCATAACGCATCATTGAGGAGTAAAGACCAATCTTTCCTAGTTGGCTTGACCATCTTCTCAAGAATGTTCTTAACTTCCCTATTAGATATTTCAGCTTGTCCATTGGTTTGTGGGTGATATGTTGTCGCGATCCGATGCTTGACACCGTATTTCTTTAAGGCAGCAGCAATAACCCTGTTGTCGAAATGTCTCCCTTCATCACTGATAATCACCTTAGGGATGTCGAACCTAGAAAAAATGTTTTTTTGTAAAAACCTTTGGACGGTCTTGGCATCATTCTTTTGAGTGGCGATGGCTTCAACCCACTTAGATACATAATCTACTGCCAGGAGGATGTATAGATTCCCACATGAAGATGGGAATGGTCCTATAAAATCAATCCCCCAAACGTTGGCACCTATCACAACTCGACTTCTAGAATGTTCTGCAATGGCATCTCGTTTCTCCTTGAGATGTTTCTCGTCCTTTGGCACCTATCACAACTCTTGTAGAAGATTTGCGCATCTTTATACAATGACGGCCAATAAAACCGTGACTGCAACACCTTGGCAGCAGTTTTGTTGCCTCCTAAGTGACCTCCATACTGTGAAGCATGGCAGTGATGAAGTATGTCTTCTTGCTCCTCATGTGGTATGTATCTCCTTATAACCTGATCTGCACAGATTTTGAAAAGAAGAGGTTCGTCCCAATAATAATGTTTAACATCATTTTGGAACCTCTTCCTGGCTTGATAATTGAGGTTAGAAGGAATTATTCCGCTAACCAAGTAATTAACGAAATCAGCATACTAGGGAAGTTCAAAAGACTTACCTGCAGCCATGGCTGTCGCGGCAAAGATTGCGGCAGCAATGAGCTGCTCGTCTGGGAAGGTCTCCAGTATGTTTGTCTCATCTGTTGGTAGACTTTGTCCCTTCTCCAACCTTGACAAGTGATCTGCCACCTGATTTTCTATCCCTTTTTGTCCTTGATTTCAAGGTCGAATTCTTGCAATATCAGGATCCACCGTATCAATCGAGGCTTTGCATCCTTTTTCGCGAACAGATATTTCAAAGCAGAATGGTCCATGTGTACTATGACCTTCGTTCCAAGTATATAAGAACGAAACTTGTCAATGGAGATTACCACAGCTAATAACTCCTTTTCTGTGGTGGTGTAGTTTACTTGGGCGTCACTCAGTGTCTTGCTGGCATAATATATGACATGAAATAATTTGTCTCTCTGCTGCCCAAGTGCTGCCCCGACAGCACAGTCACTAGCATCACACATGATCTCAAATGGCTGAGTCCAGTCTGGTGGTTGTACTATTGGGGCTGTTACCAGCTTTTCCTTCAGAAACTTGAATGCTTCAGTACAATCATCATTAAAGTTAAAGGGTCGGTTCTGCTCCAGAATATGGCATAGGGGCTTGGTGATTTTTGAGATTCGCAATGAATCTTCGATAAAAACCAGCATGTCCCAAGAAACTTCTAATACCCTTAACTGTGGTCGGCGGCGGAAGCTTTTCGATCACTTCTATCTTGGCTCTGTCGACTTCTATCCCACGGCAGCTAATCTTATGGCCAAGTACTATCTTTTCGTCCACCATGAAGTGGCATTTTTCCCAATTTAAGACTAGGTTTGCTTTTTCACATCTTTCAAGTACCTTTTGTAAATTGCCTAGGAAGCTCTCAAAATCGTCCCCAAAGATTGAAAAATCATCCATAAAAATTTCAAGGAAGTCCTCCACCATGTCGGAGAATATGGCCATCATGCACCTTTGGAAGGTGGCGGGTGCATTGCATAATCCAAAAGGCATCCTCCTAAAAGCATACGTTCCATAGGGGAATGTGAAGGTCGTCTTTTCTTGATCTTCCAATGCGATAGTTATTTGATTATAACCTGAATAACCATCAAGAAAACAATAGTAAGGTTTACCCGCTAGTCTATCAAGCATTTGATCAATAAAGGGTAAAGGAAAGTGGTCCTTTCGGGTAGCTTTGTTAAGCTTCCGATAGTCCATACAAACACTCCAACCGGTCACAGTCCTGGTTGGGATTAACTCATTGTTTTCGTTGGTCACCACGGTCATTCATCCTTTCTTGGGAACGCATTGCACCAGGCTCACCCATTTGCTGTCGGAGACGGCGTAGATTATACCAGCACCTAACCATTTGATTATCTCTTTACGCACCACCTCTTTCATCGTATGGTTTAACCGCCTTTGGGAATCTATAGTCGGCTTATGATCATCCTCTAAAAGGATTTTATGCATACATAATGCCGGACTAATGCCTTGAATATCAGCTATCGTCCGTCCAATTGCCTTTTTGTGCTGCTGCAGCATCCCTATTAATTGTTGTTCCTGTTCCTGCATCAACTTGGAAGAGATGATTACAGGCAACGTATTATTTGAACAAAGAAAAGCATACTTTAGTTGCCCTGGCAGGGGATTTAGTTCTAAAACAAGGGGCTCAACAGTTGATGGCTTTTGGATTGCATGGTTATCCGAAGTATAATTTAAGAGTTCGAATAACTTACCTGGACGATCGCCTATCCAGTTTACCTCCTCCTGATCTTCAGTATCGGATTCTGAGGAGTTGCTGTCGCCGGTGCTGTCGTGACAGTCCTATAAGTGGCTGCCGAGGCAGTGACCAATTTTTATGTCATGACAGCCCGACCTGATGCAGGGTTGACCAAGGGTAACTTCAGTGATAACCTTGCATTCCTCATATGCATCAGCATGCTTCATAGCTTGGAGAACATTCAATTTTATCTCTTGATCATTTACTCTCATGGTGACTTCTCCTTTCTCCACATCAATCAGTGATCTTCCCGTGGCTAAGAAGGGTCGCCCCAAGATGATTGGTGCGTTTTCATCTGCTTCACAATCTAAAACAAGAAAGTCGGCAGGAAAAATAAATTTATCCACTCTTACCAGAATATCTTCGATTTTTCCTTCCAGATGAACATAAGAGCGGTCTGCCAGCTACAAAATTACTGTCGTGGGCCGCCGAGCTTTTCCAATACCTAATTTCTGAAAAACAGATTTTGGCATTAAGTTAATACTAGCATCAAGATCACAAAGTGCCTTACCCACATATTTATCTCCGATTACACAAGGTATGATGAAGCTCCTCGGATCCTTCTTTTTCTGGGTGGTTGCCTATGAAGAATACTCATGCATCCTTCTGTCATCTTTACCGTTTCAAATTCCTCAAGTTTAGATTTCTTTGACATAACATCCTTGAGAAATTTAGCGTAACCGGGCATCTCCCTCACGGCATCTAGCAGTGGAATGTTAATATGAACCTGCTTAAAAATATCGTAAATCTTTTTGAGCTGAGATTCTTGCTTCACTTGTTGTAACCGTTGAGGAAAAAGAGGTGGGGACGATAATCAGCAATACGTCCTTCCCACTGCATACGAATCTGAGGAGGTTTGGGTTCATCATTTTTCTCCTATGTCGCTTCTGTTGTCGTAACAGGTTTATCGGCACAGTCTGTTTGTTACCTGTCGGGGCAGCTTCCTCGGAAGGTCTGTCCCAAGCTGGTTTCTTCACTGTTTCAACTTCCTTTTCCGGCCATGGTAGTTTCTTCTCACTCCTAGTAGTAATGGCTTTACACTGCTCATGTGTGGGATGCCTAGCATTTTCAGTATTGCTAGGAAATCCATCAGTCTTCCTTGGCTTGACATGCTGGGAAACCTGACCCATTTGTGTCTCCAAAGATTTCAGAGTAGCTTCATGATTCATCATCCGCATCTTTGTTTTATCCATGAATGTCTTTGTCTTCATAACAAACTGATTCATGTTCTCAATATAAGTACCTATCTGAGACATAAAAGTAGCCAGAGTCTGTTCTAGTATACTGTTTGTGGCAGCTGGTGGCTGTTGTTGCTACTGCTGCGGCTGTAGTTGCTGTCGAGTCAGCAATCTAGGTCCTCCCTGATTCTGATTAGTGTGTGCTTGAGGATTCAGGGCATTATTAGGATTACTCGAAGAAAACTTGGGATCCTTTCTCCAGTTGGGATTATAGTTGTTGGAGTTGTAATTCGGCTTATAGTTTCCAACATACTTTCCCTCTTCTAACTGTATAGGGCACTCATCCGAACTATGATTTCCCTCACAGATTTCACATACCTCCTCGACAGCAAATCCATGTTGTGCATCATCGTTTAAGATTTTTTTTCATTGCCTTAGTAAGGTATGCCACCTATGGTTTCATCGTGTTGTCGGCCTCATAATCCTTAACAGCTAGGACCCGTTTACCCTCTCTTCTTGCTGTCGGAAACTGCTCCTCATTCTTAGCCAGATTTTTCAATACTTGCATTGCCTCGTCTGGGTCATTGTCCAATAGTAATCCATTTGCTGCTGAATCAATTCGAATACGAGTTAGTAAGTTGGCAGCATTATAAAACTTAGTTACCTGATTCCATACGGGGAATCCATGCATTGCGCAGTTCCGTAGAAGAGTGGTAAATCTATCCCAGGCCTCGTGCATCGGCTCGTCATCTTCCTGTTGAAAAGTAGCAATTTCATTACGTAATCGCTTGGATAAATGTGAAGGATTAAATCGAGATAAAAATTCACGAGACAAATCTGCCCAAGTTCTAATTGAACCCGGCGTAAGTTTATTCCACCAAGTCTTTGCCCTGTCCCTCAATGAATGGGGAAATAACCGAAGCCTCAGTATCTCCGGATTAAATCCTGGCAGTCTAAACGAACAGCAGATCTCCTGGAACATTTTTAGATGCTCCCTAGCATCCTCTGTAACAGCACCACTGAATTGACCGGCATTGTTGATCATGCTAAACATGACATGTTTCAGCTCAAAGTTGTCAACATCTATATCTGGCAGCGTGGTTTCCAATTCTACATGATCATTCAACATGTAGTCACGATAGGACCGTCTTTCGGTAGCGCCAGCAGGGTTGCCGACAGGCGGTCTAACCTCTCCATCTCCAACAGGAGGGTCGTCTCCTCGGTGTGCCATCGTCTCTAACTGTTCCTCAAGGTACTCATTTCTGGCTAGTATGTGACGAAGTCGGTTCTTGAGATTGAATGAACGTTCAATTTCTGGATCTAATGGATACTCAGGATCTTCACCTCGTTTTGATTTGCGCATAAACAATGAGCCTTGTGAAAAGCAAGAGTTGAACACACCAAAGAAAAATAGAAAAATAAAAATAAAAACAAAAAGTGCAGTAAAAGAAAAGGTAGAGTTATGTTGCCAATCCCCGGCAACGGCGCCAAAAACTTGTTGCGTGTAAAAGAGTCTATCGCAATTGTAGTGCAAGTGTACACGACGCAAGTAGTAAAGTGATACGAAGTATCGGATATCGACTCCACAGGGATTGGGCTAATAGCTTCACCTTAATTCACTGCACGAAAGTAAAGAAAAGATTTGAGAAAGTTATCACGAAAATAATAAAGAGAACTTAAATAAAAGAGTAGAGAAATCAAGATAGAGAGAATGGGTTGGTATTGAATTGCTCAGTAGTGCAAGTATTGCTAAGTCTAGGAAATCCAGTTCTGTCGTCGTCCCTGTCGCGGCAGCACCTGTCGCGGCAGCGAATACTCAACTCAGTACTTCAAGTTTGGCAAGAATCCCTGATGTGCCTTGGCCTATCCCTAGGTCCAAGTCTGTCGATGATCACGTCTTTGATAATACCTCCAGGTGTGAATCGAAGGATGAACGCTGTAACCCCCTTAACCCGGCCTAGACGGTTGACCCGAATTAAGAAAGTCACACGGGGAAAACCAAAGTCAACCCGAAAGTCAACCTTGATTAACGACCTTTTTTTTCTTTTTAAACTTGTCTAGATGCACATTAACCCTAGTTATGATCATACAAACAACATACTCACAGATCATAAACATCAGAGATCAAACAGGGACCCAATTGAACAAATTACAACTTTAGGGACCAAATTGTAAATTCTGTAAATTATGAGGTCTTAACCCAAATTAAAATTACCATCTTGAAATTAGTCAGATTTCATGCTTCTCTGTCAAATTTCAGCTCAAACGGACATCCCAAACTCATACAATTGCACAAACAAGATTCAGGACCAAAATGCAATCATTCCAAAACATTTAACTGCCATTGTCAGCCCCCAACGGTCGGCTGTTCCGAAACAGGGAGAGCCCGTTTCGAAACGCGGGGCCGTTCCGCAGCGCGTACCGAAACGAGGGCTGGCAGTGGCCTTTCCGTTTCGGAACGGTGTCTCCCGTTTCGGACGCCTGGGCTGATTCAAGGCACCCGTTCCGAAACGGTAGCCACTGTTCCGAAACGCCTGCACAGAATGCAGCAAAAAGCATGCTTAAACACACAATTGATCAACCATACATGCTCCAAATGCTACCAAACTTTACCAGCAACTCATACAACATACAAGAGACATGTTTGCATCAACCAATCAACAAATTATCATCATATATGAAAAGCCCCAATTTTAAAGCATGCTTCCTACACAAGCAAACCTTTCAAGCATAAAGCCTTCAAAACCAAGCACATAAGGACCAAATACAAATCCAGCATTTCCAGCAACATTAAACATACTTAGGGAGTTCGAACATCTCCCAAAAACATACACATAGGTCCCCCATTGCCAAATGCCAAATGCTAGAAAGTGTTTAAGAAATCCTTCCCATACTTGAGGTTAACTTCCACTTGATTGCTTGCCTTCCTTGCTGCCCTCAAAGTACCTTAATGATCTGCATTATTGGTTTAAGAAAACGAAAGAGAGCGTAAGCAAAAGCTTAGTGAGGAATGCTCATTAAAACCATTCAATAATGCATTTATAAAACACTTTATAAATCATACTTCAAATCATCATTTACTCATGCTCAAAGCAATATAAACAAGCATTGCATGCTTCCAAATCATTACATGTCATATTGGCCACAAGTGATAAGTTCCATCTTTTAAAAACAAGATCAACATAAGACTCACACATGGACTTTTAAACACCATTGTGATCTTATAATTCCCAAGAACCACACAAGGACTTTTAACCACCTTTGTGTTCTTTACAAGTTTCACCCCAAGGACTTTTAAACACCTTGGCCCCAAGGACTTTTAAACACCTTGGCCCATGGACTTTTAAACACCATGGCAAGGACCACACAAGGACTTTTAACCACCTTTGTGTCCTTAACAAGAACCATCCAAGGACTTTTAACCACCTTGATGTTCTTAAGTAACAAGGCTCACTCAAGGACTTTTAACCACCTTAGTGACCTTAACAAGAATCATCATGGACTTTTAACCACCATGAAGTTCTTAGAATCCAAAAGGCTCACTCAAGGACTTTTAACCACCTTAGTGACCTTAACCTTTTTCAAAACATCACTTGCCAATATACATCATTATCATCAAATAATCCACTGTTTTAAAGCATTTAACCAAGCCATATTCATCATGCATTTTAAAGCATCAAACCACATTTAATCAATGTTCAAAAACAAGGAACTCTTACCTTGAGCTTCCTTCAACATATGGCTTACAAAATCAGCAATAACCATGCTAAATCATGCTTTCAAAACAGAATTTAAAACATGCAATAAACCACATTGCATAACAACCAAACCATGGCCACCACTAGAGAGTTTTTCCGAAAACTTACACTTGAGCTTAGTAAAGTTGTTTAGACTTAAACTAAGCTCCCAAGACATTGGTTTCAAAGCCGAAAACCCAATTTCACTCACCGATTCCACTTCGCCTCTTGCCGAAGCACAAATCAAGCTTCCGGATCACCACCACTTGGATCCAAAGATGACTCCCCTGTTTTAAACACATCAAAGCAGAGGATTAATGCATCATCATGCATTAATAGCTTCAATGAAAGCACCTAAACTCGCTGCTCTTATCCACACTCCATTTTTGGCCACCAAACACAACCGAAAATGCATCCAAACAACTCCTCAACAAAGCCCAACCATAAACCATCAAAACTAAACATCCTTTAACATCATTTAACATCTAAAAAGAACCTAATAACATCCTTATACCTCCAGCAACATCAGATCCACAAGATCACCTCAAAAAAACAACCAAGAATCACAAGCTAAACTTAGGAAATTCAACCTATCCGGGATTGCATTAATCAAAACTCAATTCCTTATCAAATTAACATTCATTTATCATCAAAAACACACTTCAAATCACAGCTTTAACAGATCAAACGAAAATCTATCAAAAATCACCAAATCTTGCATTTTAAGCCAAGATCCATTTCACAACCTTAAAAGCCATTTATAAAACATCAATTAAGGATTGAGAACTTAGGAATTTCAGTAAAGAACTGATAGTTTAGAGGAGAAGGACGTTCTTACCTCCAAACTTGAGTTTCTCCTCTTTTAGAACCAAAAACCTTGAAGAATCAACTAGCAATTGGTGAGGTTTTGTTGATGTGATGATTAGGAATCAAAAGAGAATTGAAAAGAGAGATTTGAGTGACAAAATCTGAAGGAAATCTCTGAAGAGAAAGTGTTTGGGTTGAGAGAAAATGAGAGAAAAGGAAAATTGGAAAATATGGAAAGTTAGTTACAAAATAGCAAAATGATTTCCCTCCACTTTTCTTTAGCTTTAAAATCAGAATTAAACATTAAAATATCTTAGAAAAATCTGGAGAAACTCCCTTTGGGTAAATAGCTCCTTAAAGATTCAAAGTTTCAATCCTTTCTAAAATAGTCACGCAACTTTCAAAAATTACATTTTGGTCACTAGCCAAAATGTCACCCTTCCAAACCTCATTTTGTAAAATTGATTTCACAGTTCACTTATATATATTAAAAGATGATTTTAGAACATTTTTCCATATTTTTAATGCAACCCGAACTAGGCTTTCCTAATTTCACCATTTTTAGATTCGAACAGCACTTTGACCAAACCGGTCAACGCCCAAACTTCTAAGCCCAAAACCGGGGCGTTACAACTCTCCCCACCTCAAGAAATTTCGTCCCCGAAATTTACCTGAAGGAAAGAGATAAGGAAACTGCTTCAGCATGTCTTCCTTCCGCTCCCCCGTGGCTTCCTCAGCACCACGATGCTTCCACAGCACCTTCACCAACTCAATGGTCTTGCCACGAAGAACCTTGCTATCCGAATCCAGAAACTTCACCGGTTCCTCATCATAGGTCAAATCCGGATTCAATTCCACTTCCTCCACAGTCATCACATGCGAAGGATCTGATCTATACTTCCGTAGCATAGAAACATGAAACACATCATGAATCTTCTCCAACTCTTGAGGTAACCTCAACCGATACGCAACAGGACCCACACGCTCAACCACCTCATATGGTCCAATGTACCTAGGGCTCAACTTACCCTTCCGGCCAAACCTCATCACCTTCTTCCAAGGTGAAACCATCAAGAACACACGATCACCCACCGCATACTCTATCTCCTTTCGCTTCAAATCCGCGTAAGACTTCTGCCGATCAGAGGCTGCCTTCAACCGCTCACAGATGAGCTTCACCTTCTCGGTGGTTCCCTTCAACAGAGCCGGCATCGAAACCAACTTTTGACCCGTTTCAGCCCAACAAAGAGGAGTCCTACACTTCCTCCCGTACAAAGCCTCATAAGGTGCCATTTGAATACTTGCCTGATAACTATTGTTATAAGCAAACTCCACCAAAGGCAAATGCTTCTCCCAAGAGCCCTGAAACTCAATCACGCAGCACCTCAACATATCCTCCAAAATCTGGATAACACGCTCTGACTGACCATCCGACTGAGGATGATAGGATGTACTGAAATTCAACCTTGTACCCAGAGCTTGATGCAAACACTGCCAGAAACGCGATGTGAACCTCGAATCCCTATCCGACACAATCGACTTAGGCACACCATGCAGCCGCACAATCTCAGCAATGTACAGCTCCGCAAGCTTATCCAAAGAAAACGTAGTATGCACAGGCAAGAAATGCGCACACTTCGTCTGGCGATCCACAATCACCCAAACCGAATTCTTCTTCGATGGTGACAATGGTAAACCAGATACAAAATCCATGGTAATCCTTTCCCACTTCCATTCAGGAATTCTCAACGGTTGCAACAAGCCGGAAGGAACCTGATGTTCAGCCTTAACTCGCTGACACACCATACACTTGCTCACAAACTTCGCAACATCCCTTTTCAAACCCACCCAATAGTACTCATCACGAAGATCACGATACATCTTAGTACTACCAGGGTGCATAGCAAAAGGACTACTATGACCTTCAGTCAGAATAGCACGCCTCAACTCAGCATCATTGGGCACTACTATTCGACTCCGAAAACACAACACACCATCATCATTAAAACAGAAATCCGAAGGTCTACCCTCCGCGATATCCTGAACATGAGACACCAAGGAATCATCCAGCAACTGCTTCTCCTTAATCAACTGAACCATAGATGGTTTCACTTGCAACTCAGCTACAAGACCACCATCACGCGATATACTCAAGCTGGCAAACATAGCCCTCAGCTCAACAGCTACCTTCCTACTCAAGGCATCCGCAACCACATTAGCCTTTCCAGGATGGTACTCAATCGTCAGATCATAATCCTTGAGCAACTCCAACCAACGCCGCTGCCTAAGATTCAACTCCTTCTGAGACATCAGATACCTCAAACTCTTGTGATCCGTGTACACAGTACACTTCTCACCATACAGATAATGTCTCCAGATCATCAGAGCAAAAACCACTGCAGCCAACTCAATATCATGCGTAGGATAATTGCGCTCATGCACCTTCAACTGCCGCGATGCATAAGCCACAACCTTACCCTCTTGCATCAGCACACACCCCAAACCAACATAGGACGCATCACTATAGACCACAAACTCTTTCCCTGATTCAGGCTGAACCAAGATAGGAGCTTGCGTCAAAGCCGCCTTAAGCTTCTCAAAAGCCTGCTGTCTCGCTTCCGTCCATTCATACTTAACATCCTTTTGCAACAACTTCGTCAAAGGTGCAGCAATCTTAGAAAAACCATCCACAAACCTCCGGTAGTATCCCGCCAAACCAAGGAAACTACGAACCTCATGAACAGACTTAGGAACCTTCCAGTTCATCACCACCTCAATCTTCTGAGGATCAACATGAATCCCCTCAGCAGAAACTACATGCCCAAGAAACACCACCTCCTTAAGCCAAAACTCGCACTTGCTCAGCTTAGCATAAAGTTGATTCTCCAACAAAGCTTGCAAAACAATCCTCAAATGCTCTTCATGCTCCTCCTCAGTACGCGAGTACACGAGGATATCATCAATGAACACCACAACGAACTTGTCCAGGTATTCATGAAACACACGATTCATCATGTCCATGAAAGCAGCAGGAGCATTTGTCAAACCAAACGGCATCACAAGGAACTCATAATGCCCATACCTTGTCCTGAAAGCTGTCTTAGGCACATCCACATCCTTCACCTTCAACTGGTAATACCCTGACCTCAAGTCAATCTTAGAGAACACAGCAGCTCCCCGAAATTGATCAAAGAGATCATCAATCCTCGGCAAAGGATACCGATTCTTGATAGTCAACTTGTTCAGCTGACGGTAATCAATGCACATTCTCATAGTGCCATCCTTCTTCTTCACAAACAAGACCGGTGCACCCCAAGGTGACACACTCGGCCGAATGAAACCACGATCAAGCAGCTCTTGCAACTGCGTCTTCAGCTCTTTCAGCTCCTTAGGTTCCATTCTATAGGGAGTGATGGACACAGGAGTTGTATTCTCATACAGCTCAATTCCAAACTCCACCTCGCGATTAGGAGGTAAACCAGGCAACTCCTCAGGAAACACACCAGGAAACTCCTTCACAACTCTGATATCTTGCACCCTCAACTCCTTAGAGCTAGGATTCATCACAAAAGCTAGATAAGCTTCACAACCTTGCCTCAGCATCCTGCTCGCCTCCAAGGTAGACACCACATTGGCAAGAAACTTCACATTCTCACCAACCACAACAACATCATAATCATATGCAAGCTTCAGCGAAACTCGCTTATTTTCACAATCCACAACAGCACGATGCTCAACAAGCCAATCCATACCAAGGATTACATCAAAACCATAGAAAGGCAGCTCCATAAGGTCAACATGAAAAACATGTTCTTGAACAACCAAAGGACACCTTCTATACAGCCTTCGAGTCACAACAGTCTCACCAAAAGAACTAGTGACACGAACACCAACATCCAAAGACTCAACAGGCAGACCAAGCAATTCAGCATGCTCACGCAAAATGTATGAATGCGTAGATCCAGAATCTATCAAGGAAAGTAATGACAAGGATTGCAAAGTAAAGGTACCTGCAATCACATCCGCGTCATTTCTCCCCTCCCTCTGAGCATACACCCTCGCTTGACCTCCACTTTCGGGCTGAATAGCCACAACATGGGCCACTCCTCGACCACCTTCCTCTCTCCGTTGGAAGTTACCACGGCCGCGCCCATGACCTCTCTGCGGTGCAGCAACAACAGGAGCACGCACTTGGCCACCAGCCAACATAGGACAATCTCGCCTCAAGTGATCCGCAGATCCACAATTCCAGCACCCGTTACCAGCTGCCGCAACAGGAGCTTGCACCTCCCTCACAGCACGAGGACAATCACGCTTCATGTGACCACGTGATCCACAAATCCAACAAGCACTCGGATCAGCTCTAGCATTGCCTCCCCGAGCAGGTGCTCCACCACCTCTCTTACCTTAGGACTGATACTTCTGATCACGTCCCCTCTTGTTCCATCCACCACCGGAACTATACTCAGCTGCTCGCTTTCCAGCACTTGCTCCAGCACCTCTAGCAGATAAACCCAAGTTCATCTCAATATCTTTGGCTCGACCCACCAGCACATCAAAATCATCATACTCGGTGGCCAGCACATACATCTTCACATCCGTCACTAAACCATAACGGAATCTTTCGCACCTCGCCCGCTCATCAGGTACCAGCTCAGGTGCATACTGACTGAGTCTAACAAACTGTACCTCATACTCAGCCACAGTCATGCTCCCCTGGGTAAGAGACATGAACTCACGCTTCTTTTCATCCAGATACCTTACACCAAGATACCTCCTCTTGAACACATTCTGGAAGAATGTCCAAGTTACATCAGCTTCAGCCATCCCAGCTATAGTGGTCGTCCACCACGTATATGCATCATCCTGTAGCAAGGATACAACACAACCAAGCTTTTGCACATCAGTGCAACTCATCTAACCCAAGATCCTCTTGGTACTCTCTATCCAGGACTCAGAACCCTCAACAGACATACCCCTGAACTCAGTCCCACCAAGACTACGTAAGCGCTCCAAGGGTAGTCTAACACCAGCATCTCCCTGATGCCCAGCTCCTTGAGCTCCAGCTACTGCCGCTCGAAAAGCACCAGCAATAGCTTGCACCAACATCGTCATGTCAGGCATAGCTTGCCCCTGACCAACCTCAGGTCCAGCAGCACCAGCTGCAGCTTCAGCTCTATCTCCCTCAGCACCACCACCACCAGGTGGAGGAGGAGGTAACACCGCACTACCCGCGTTTTCCTCATTCTCAATCTCATTTGGAGCCGTAGCTCGCACATTACTTCTCAATTCTCTACGTGGTGCCATACTTTAACCATGCAATCACAATGCAAATAAACAAAGTCAGGTTCAGCAAGGTAAGCAATCCAAGTACTCAAGCTCAATTTCGTTCAAAATCAACATCATTACTTAGATTTGATTTGGCAATGGGTACCCACAACATGCTACACCACATCATACAACTCAATTGCATCAAAACACAAGCCACTAAACATGCTTTCACTCAATCAAGCATACATAGCATACATACTTCAATCATGCACACATTCATTCCCAATTACTCGAGAACTCAGCTCTGATACCACCAAATGTAACCCCCTTAACCCGGCATAGACGGTTGACCCGAATTAAGAAAGTCACACGGTGAAAACCAAAGTCAACCCGAAAGTCAACCTTGATTAACGACCCTTTTTTTCTTTTTAAACTTGTCTAGATGCACATTAACCCTAGTTATGATCATACAAACAACATACTCACAGATCATAAACATCAGAGATCAAACAGGGACCCAATTGAACAAATTACAACTTTAGGGACCAAATTGTAAATTCTGTAAATTATGAGGTCTTAACCCAAATTAAAATTACCATCTTGAAATTAGTCAGATTTCATGCTTCTCTGTCAAATTTCAGCTCAACGGACATCCCAAACTCATACAATTGCACAAACAAGATTCAGGACCAAAATGCAATCATTCCAAAACATTTAACTGCCATTGTCAGCCCCCAACGGTCGGCTGTTCCGAAACAGGGAGAGCCCGTTTCGAAACGCGGGGCCGTTCCGCAGCGCGTAACGAAACGAGGGCTGGCAGTGGCCTTTCTGTTTCGGAACGTTGTATCCCGTTTCGGACGCCTGGGCTGATTCAATACTTGCATTGCCTCGTCTGGGTCATTGTCCAATAGTAATCCATTTGCTGCTGAATCAATTCGAATACGAGTTAGTAAGTTGGCAGCATTATAAAACTTAGTTACCTGATTCCATACGGGGAATCCATGCATTGCGCAGTTCCGTAGAAGAGTGGTAAATCTATCCCAGGCCTCGTGCATCGGCTCGTCATCTTCCTGTTGAAAAGTAGCAATTTCATTACGTAATCGCTTGGATAAATGTGAAGGATTAAATCGAGATAAAAATTCACGAGACAAATCTGCCCAAGTTCTAATTGAACCCGGCGTAAGTTTATTCCACCAAGTCTTTGCCCTGTCCCTCAATGAATGGGGAAATAACCGAAGCCTCAGTATCTCCGGATTAAATCCTGGCAGTCTAAACGAACAGCAGATCTCCTGGAACATTTTTAGATGCTCCCTAGCATCCTCTGTAACAGCACCACTGAATTGACCGGCATTGTTGATCATGCTAAACATGACATGTTTCAGCTCAAAGTTGTCAACATCTATATCTGGCAGCGTGGTTTCCAATTCTACATGATCATTCAACATGTAGTCACGATAGGACCGTCTTTCGGTAGCGCCAGCAGGGTTGCCGACAGGCGGTCTAACCTCTCCATCTCCAACAGGAGGGTCGTCTCCTCGGTGTGCCATCGTCTCTAACTGTTCCTCAAGGTACTCATTTCTGGCTAGTATGTGACGAAGTCGGTTCTTGAGATTGAATGAACGTTCGATTTCTGGATCTAATGGATACTCAGGATCTTCACCTCGTTTTGATTTGCGCATAAACAATGAGCCTTGTGAAAAGCAAGAGTTGAACACACCAAAGAAAAATAGAAAAATAAAAATAAAAACAAAAAGTGCAGTAAAAGAAAAGGTAGAGTTATGTTGCCAATCCCCAGCAACGGCGCCAAAAACTTGTTGCGTGTAAAAGAGTCTATCGCAATTGTAGTGCAAGTGTACACGACGCAAGTAGTAAAGTGATACGAAGTATCGGATATCGACTCCACAGGGATTGGGCTAATAGCTTCACCTTAATTCACTGCACGAAAGTAAAGAAAAGATTTGAGAAAGTTATCACGAAAATAATAAAGAGAACTTAAATAAAAGAGTAGAGAAATCAAGATAGAGAGAATGGGTTGGTATTGAATTGCTCAGTAGTGCAAGTATTGCTAAGTCTAGGAAATCCAGTTCTGTCGTCGTCCCTGTCGCGGCAGCACCTGTCGCGGCAGCGAATACTCAACTCAGTACTTCAAGTTTGGCAAGAATCCCTGATGTGCCTTGGCCTATCCCTAGGTCCAAGTCTGTCGATGATCACGTCTTTGATAATACCTCCAGGTGTGAATCGAAGGATGAACGCTGTAACCCCCTTAACCCGGCCTAGACGGTTGACCCGAATTAAGAAAGTCACACGGGGAAAACCAAAGTCAACCCGAAAGTCAACCTTGATTAACGACCTTTTTTTTCTTTTTAAACTTGTCTAGATGCACATTAACCCTAGTTATGATCATACAAACAACATACTCACAGATCATAAACATCAGAGATCAAACAGGGACCCAATTGAACAAATTACAACTTTAGGGACCAAATTGTAAATTCTGTAAATTATGAGGTCTTAACCCAAATTAAAATTACCATCTTGAAATTAGTCAGATTTCATGCTTCTCTGTCAAATTTCAGCTCAAACGGACATCCCAAACTCATACAATTGCACAAACAAGATTCAGGACCAAAATGCAATCATTCCAAAACATTTAACTGCCATTGTCAGCCCCCAACGGTCGGCTGTTCCGAAACAGGGAGAGCCCGTTTCGAAACGCGGGGCCGTTCCGCAGCGCGTACCGAAACGAGGGCTGGCAGTGGCCTTTCCGTTTCGGAACGGTGTCTCCCGTTTCGGACGCCTGGGCTGATTCAAGGCACCCGTTCCGAAACGGTAGCCACTGTTCCGAAACGCCTGCACAGAATGCAGCAAAAAGCATGCTTAAACACACAATTGATCAACCATACATGCTCCAAATGCTACCAAACTTTACCAGCAACTCATACAACATACAAGAGACATGTTTGCATCAACCAATCAACAAATTATCATCATATATGAAAAGCCCCAATTTTAAAGCATGCTTCCTACACAAGCAAACCTTTCAAGCATAAAGCCTTCAAAACCAAGCACATAAGGACCAAATACAAATCCAGCATTTCCAGCAACATTAAACATACTTAGGGAGTTCGAACATCTCCCAAAAACATACACATAGGTCCCCCATTGCCAAATGCCAAAAGCTAGAAAGTGTTTAAGAAATCCTTCCCATACTTGAGCTTAACTTCCACTTGATTGCTTGCCTTCCTTGCTGCCCTCAAAGTACCTTAATGATCTGCATTATTGGTTTAAGAAAACGAAAGAGAGCGTAAGCAAAAGCTTAGTGAGGAATGCTCATTAAAACCATTCAATAATGCATTTATAAAACACTTTATAAATCATACTTCAAATCATCATTTACTCATGCTCAAAGCAATATAAACAAGCATTGCATGCTTCCAAATCATTACATGTCATATTGGCCACAAGTGATAAGTTCCATCTTTTAAAAACAAGATCAACATAAGACTCACACATGGACTTTTAAACACCATTGTGATCTTATAATTCCCAAGAACCACACAAGGACTTTTAACCACCTTTGTGTTCTTTACAAGTTTCACCCCAAGGACTTTTAAACACCTTGGCCCCAAGGACTTTTAAACACCTTGGCCCATGGACTTTTAAACACCATGGCAAGGACCACACAAGGACTTTTAACCACCTTTGTGTCCTTAACAAGAACCATCCAAGGACTTTTAACCACCTTGATGTTCTTAAGTAACAAGGCTCACTCAAGGACTTTTAACCACCTTAGTGACCTTAACAAGAATCATCATGGACTTTTAACCACCATGAAGTTCTTAGAATCCACAAGGCTCACTCAAGGACTTTTAACCACCTTAGTGACCTTAACCTTTTTCAAAACATCACTTGCCAATATACATCATTGTCATCAAATAATCCACTGTTTTAAAGCATTTAACCAAGCCATATTCATCATGCATTTTAAAGCATCAAACCACATTTAATCAATGTTCAAAAACAAGGAACTCTTACCTTGAGCTTCCTTCAACATATGGCTTACAAAATCAGCAATAACCATGCTAAATCATGCTTTCAAAACAGAATTTAAAACATGCAATAAACCAAATTGCATAACAACCAAACCATGGCCACCACTAGAGAGTTTTTCCGAAAACTTACACTTGAGCTTAGTAAAGTTTTTTAGACTTAAACTAAGCTCCCAAGACATTGGTTTCAAAGCCGAAAACCCAATTTCACTCACCGATTCCACTTCGCCTCTTGCCAAAGCACAAATCAAGCTTCCGGATCACCACCACTTGGATCCAAAGATGACTCCCCTGTTTTAAACACATCAAAGCAGAGGATTAATGCATCATCATGCATTAATAGCTTCAATGAAAGCACCTAAACTCGCTGCTCTTATCCACACTCCATTTTCGGCCACCAAACACAACCGAAAATGCATCCAAACAACTCCTCAACAAAGCCCAGCCATAAACCATCAAAACTAAACATCCTTTAACATCATTTAACATCTAAAAAGAACCTAATAACATCCTTATACCTCCAGCAACATCAGATCCACAAGATCACCTCAAAAAAACAACCAAGAATCACAAGCTAAACTTAGGAAATTCAACCTATCCGGGATTGCATTAATCAAAACTCAATTCCTTATCAAATTAACATTCATTTATCATCAAAAACACACTTCAAATCACAGCTTTAACAGATCAAACGAAAATCTATCAAAAATCACCAAATCTTGCATTTTAAGCCAAGATCCATTTCACAACCTTAAAAGCCATTTATAAAACATCAATTAAGGATTGAGAACTTAGGAATTTCAGTAAAGAACTGATAGTTTAGAGGAGAAGGACGTTCTTACCTCCAAACTTGAGTTTCTCCTCTTTTAGAACCAAAAACCTTGAAGAATCAACTAGCAATTGGTGAGGTTTTGTTGATGTGATGATTAGGAATCAAAAGAGAATTGAAAAGAGAGATTTGAGTGACAAAATCTGAAGGAAATCTCTGAAGAGAAAGTGTTTGGGTTGAGAGAAAATGAGAGAAAAGGAAAATTGGAAAATATGGAAAGTTAGTTACAAAATAGCAAAATGATTTCCCTCCACTTTTCTTTAGCTTTAAAATCAGAATTAAACATTAAAATATCTTAGAAAAATCTGGAGAAACTCCCTTTGGGTAAATAGCTCCTTAAAGATTCAAAGTTTCAATCCTTTCTAAAACAGTCACGCAACTTTCAAAAATTACATTTTGGTCACTAGCCAAAATGTCACCCTTCCAAACCTCATTTTGTAAAATTGATTTCACAGTTCACTTATATATATTAAAAGATGATTTTAGAACATTTTTCCATATTTTTAATGCAACCCGAACTGGGCTTTCCTAATTTCACCATTTTTAGATTCGAACAGCACTTTGACCAAACCGGTCAACGCCCAAACTTCTAAGCCCAAAACCGGGGCGTTACAACTCTCCCCCCCTCAAGAAATTTCATCCCCGAAATTTACCTGAAGGAAAGAGATAAGGAAACTGCTTCAGCATGTCTTCCTTCCGCTCCCACGTGGCTTCCTCAGCACCACGATGCTTCCACAGCACCTTCACCAACTCAATGGTCTTGCCACGAAGAACCTTGCTATCCGAATCCAGAAACTTCACCGGTTCCTCATCATAGGTCAAATCCGGATTCAATTCCACTTCCTCCACAGTCATCACATGCGAAGGATCTGGTCTATACTTCCGTAGCATAGAAACATGAAACACATCATGAATCTTCTCCAACTCTTGAGGTAACCTCAACCGATACGCAACAGGACCCACACGCTCAACCACCTCATATGGTCCAATGTACCTAGGGCTCAACTTACCCTTCCGGCCAAACCTCATCACCTTCTTCCAAGGTGAAACCATCAAGAACACACGATCACCCACCGCATACTCTATCTCCTTTCGCTTCAAATCCGCGTAAGACTTCTGCCGATCAGAGGCTGCCTTCAACCGCTCACAGATGAGCTTCACCTTCTCGGTGGTTCCCTTCAACAGAGCCGGCATCGAAACCAACTTTTGACCCGTTTCAGCCCAACAAAGAGGAGTCCTACACTTCCTCCCGTACAAAGCCTCATAAGGTGCCATTTGAATACTTGCCTGATAACTATTGTTATAAGCAAACTCCACCAAAGGCAAATGCTTCTCCCAAGAGCCCTGAAACTCAATCACGCAGCACCTCAACATATCCTCCAAAATCTGGATGACACGCTCTGACTGACCATCCGACTGAGGATGATAGGATGTACTGAAATTCAACCTTGTACCCAGAGCTTGATGCAAACACTGCCAGAAACGCGATGTGAACCTCGGATCCCTATCCGACACAATCGACTTAGGCACACCATGCAGCCGCACAATCTCAGCAATGTACAGCTCCGCAAGCTTATCCAAAGAAAACGTAGTATGCACAGGCAAGAAATGCGCACACTTCGTCTGGCGATCCACAATCACCCAAACCGAATTCTTCTTCGATGGTGACAATGGTAAACCAGATACAAAATCCATGGTAATCCTTTCCCACTTCCATTTAGGAATTCTCAACGGTTGCAACAAGCCTGAAGGAACCTGATGTTCAGCCTTAACTCGCTGACACACCATACACTTGCTCACAAACTTCGCAACATCCCTTTTCAAACCCACCCAATAGTACTCATCACGAAGATCACGATACATCTTAGTACTACCAGGGTGCATAGCAAAAGGACTACTATGACCTTCAGTCAGAATAGCACGCCTCAACTCAGCATCATTGGGCACTACTATTCGACTCCGAAAACACAACACACCATCATCATTAAAACAGAAATCCGAAGGTCTACCCTCCGCGATATCCTGAACATGAGACACCAAGGAATCATCCAGCAACTGCTTCTCCTTAATCAACTGAACCATAGATGGTTTCACTTGCAACTCAGCTACAAGACCACCATCACGCGATATACTCAAGCTGGCAAACATAGCCCTCAGCTCAACAGCTACCTTCCTACTCAAGGCATCCGCAACCACATTTGCCTTTCCAGGATGGTACTCAATCGTCAGATCATAATCCTTGAGCAACTCCAACCAACGCCGCTGCCTAAGATTCAACTCCTTCTGAGACATCAGATACCTCAAACTCTTGTGATCCGTGTACACAGTACACTTCTCACCATACAGATAATGTCTCCAGATCTTCAGAGCAAAAACCACTGCAGCCAACTCAATATCATGCGTAGGATAATTGCGGTCATGCACCTTCAACTGCCGCGATGCATAAGCCACAACCTTACCCTCTTACATCAGCACACACCCCAAACCAACATAGGACGCATCACTATAGACCACAAACTCTTTCCCTGATTCAGGCTGAACCAAGATAGGAGCTTGCGTCAAAGCCGCCTTAAGCTTCTCAAAAGCCTGCTGTCTCGCTTCCGTCCATTAATACTTAACATCCTTTTGCAACAACTTCGTCAAAGGTGCAGCAATCTTAGAAAAACCATCCACAAACCTCCGGTAGTATCCCGCCAAACCAAGGAAACTACGAACCTCATGAACAGACTTAGGAACCTTCCAGTTCATCACCACCTCAATCTTCTGAGGATCAACACGAATCCCCTCAGCAGAAACTACATGCCCAAGAAACACCACCTCCTTAAGCCAAAACTCGCACTTGCTCAGCTTAGCATAAAGTTGATTCTCCAACAAAGCTTGCAAAACAATCCTCAAATGCTCTTCATGCTCCTCCTCAGTACGCGAGTACACGAGGATATCATCAATGAACACCACAACGAACTTGTCCAGGTATTCATGAAACACACGATTCATCATGTCCATGAAGTAGCAGGAGCATTTGTCAAACCAAACGGCATCACAAGGAACTCATAATGCCCATACCTTGTCCTGAAAGCTGTCTTAGGCACATCCACATCCTTCACCTTCAACTGGTAATACCCTGACCTCAAGTCAATCTTAGAGAACACAGCAGCTCCCCGAAATTGATCAAAGAGATCATCAATCCTCGGCAAAGGATACCGATTCTTGATAGTCAACTTGTTCAGCTGACGGTAATCAATGCACATTCTCATAGTGCCATTGCCGAGGTAATTCTCTTGCCTATTTTCGAGGCAATCAAGTTGATGATTGCATTCAAAATCGAGACAATTCCATTCACTTTCACATTACGACACAATATAATCCGGCATGCTCTATCATCATATCTACTCAATCTCTTAGTTACTTACTTTCTTTATTTTAGTTGCTATCTCAACCAACCATTACTTGTGTTTTTACTTTTCTTTACAGTGCGAGACGATAATTTTTGGAAGTAGCACCAATCCCTGTGGAGACGATATTTTTTATGCTATAACTTGGCGACATGTATACTTGCACTAAAACTGCGACACCTAATACACGCAACAGTTATCTCCTAACTCCACATTCCCATTCTACGCCATCTCTTGATATTCTCTCCTTAGCTTGTGTAGGGTTCTCTCAATTTTAGGATCGTGCTCAAGTTCTTCCCTTGCAATGTTGCTCATGTTTCATAAGCTAAATAAAATTAATTAAAATAATTAAAATTAAAAACAAGTAAGAATCAAAACAATCAATTTTGTTGCAATCCCCGATAATCGTGCCAAAAACTTGTCGATGGAATACTGTTTTGCAAAAGATTAAGGATTCTGTGTTAGTATTCAAATAAATAATGTCAAGAATACATCTTTTTACGTGCAAGTATACATGGTCAGCAAGTAATAAAGTAGTGAGTTGAGTATCGTCTCTACAGGGGTTGTACAGGAATTAATTGCCACGATTAATACTTGTGAACTTGAAAATAAAAGTGATGGCAATTGAATGAGGTAGCGTGAAAAAATAAAAGAACTAAAGAAATTAAAATGATAAAGGAAACATAAGTAAAGATCCAGGTAGAGTGGCAAACAACTAGTGTAATGATGATTGGAAGGCTTGGCAAGGAATGTTTGGATTTCACGCTAGCAAAGGCAACAACTAATAACAATAAACTTTTGTTTTAATGTCGAGCAGATTTTAAGTTAGTATTGCCTCTGTCGATGGCAATACCTTAGGTTAATTACTTTTAACACATATATGTATATAGTGAGTTTTCCAACAATTAACTTGGTGAAGATTCAATCTTTACTCCTAAGGCGTAGATTTAATTCCAAAGTAAGTTCATATACTTGAACATCTTCTGTCGGAGTTTTTCTCCTTAGTATTTGGCAATTAATCGTTATCTCCTAAGTTTGTTAAGATGTCAAAGGATAATGAGCATTCAATGCCAACTGTCGATGAAAATAAATATATGAAATGTAAGCACATGCGAAATAGATAATAATGTCAATGCATGTAATTATTAAAAAATGAAAATACTAAGCGTTCATCGCAAACACCCCTAGACAATGTAAAACATTAGTTCGTGGCTGAGGAAACCAACAAAAAATCATCGTTTTGTTTCATCATCACAAAAACCAGAAATAAATTCAAGAGATAAGAAACAAAGAAGGAGTTCTTTCGATGCAGCCTTTTAATGGATCCAGAACTCTCGGAAGATATACCTAGCTTGCTTCTACCCTTCTCTTCTCCTTGCGACTCCAGCTCTCTATTTGTCTTATTCTTGAACTCCTTTATATAGGCATTGGCGAAGCCCTAATTAGAGTTTTCGGTGCCGCACTCTTTGGAAGCGGAATCCATGCGTTATCGTCCATCATTCTTTTGCCAGCTAAGCATGGCATTCTTCTCTTGCCAACCAAGCGTGGCATTCTGCTTTTACCAACCCAGCTTAGCATTATCCTCCTACATTTTCCAACTGCGCTCTGCATTTCCTTCTTGTGTCCACTTGCTTTAGTCCTACCGTACATGCATCCCGCAAAAAGAAAACACTATTCACTCTAGCAATAAAAACTATACATTCCTCAACTCCAAGATGCAAATGCATGAAACTACTAGCAAAATAGACCAATATGTATCTAAAGTCAAGCAAAAGCATGGAAATATATGCATGAAAAATACATCTTTTGAGGATTTAACAGTATGATTCCCTCCACTTGAACTTCCATAACCTCCAGTCTGGTTATAGATCAAACCTTGTACTTGCTCAAGAGATTTGGCACTAGTGGCCAAGTAAAAAAAACACTTTCGGCGGATCGCTAGTTAAGTACATCTGAATCTCTTTCCTCAATCCTCTCTGAAACTTCTTGCACCTCATCATTTTAGTAGCAACTACTTCTCGGGCATACATACTCAGCTGCAGGAACTCCTGCTCGTACACAAAGACAAACTAGTTCCTTTGAACCAGGTTAGTAAATCGATCCCTCAAACTATCCATGTGGGCTTCACCAACATATTTCCTTTCAAACTCTTCTGGGAAGTCATCCTATGTGGTACGATTAGGGTACCATCCTAACTCTACGATTGCATATCATTCTCGAGCATTCTTCTTCAAGAGAGAAAAGATGCATGCCAACTTGTCCTCGAGTTCCAATTGCATCTACCGCAAGATCCAGCGAGTATCCCTCATCCACTGATCTACTTTAACCAGATTGTCTTGTCCCATCCCAAGAAACTCTGTTGCGCCATGACGGTGAACCCTCTCAATTAAAGCCTTATGAGAAGTGGTCGAAGGCATAAGAATGGCTATCATAATGCGGTGAAGGTCCCAATGCATATGGGTGAAGTAGTTGGGCCCTCGACCTCTCTCGTCCTCTGACATTTCCTCAGTGTCAGGAACGTAGTCCTTATCATAATTCTCCGCACAAGAGCCCCATCCCTCGTCACGAGCATGCGCTCCTCTAGGCATGATTAAGTTCTACACATGCAAACAAACAAGGTTACACCACCATATATTCAGCTTAAATCGAGTACGACTTCGACTTATAGGCATGTATTCACTAGAAACCCTTTTACGATTCTCCATTATCCCGAGGTTTTCCTAAAATCGACTAAACCTAGGCTCTAATGCCACTAAATGTAATGTTCAAAATTCAATATCACATTTGGGCCTCAAGCCTAACCCGTAAGCATAAATTGTTTGAATTGGTTTAGCCCAAACCATATTTAATGTTAATAAATCCATCAACATTTAAAATAAAATGATCAGAAATAGTTAAATCATTTACAAAGGGAGCTCCAATTTAAAACAAATTATTTAAGGGTTAACTACTGGGATGGTCACTTATGTTTCTCTCCAGTATATAAATGGTCACCTATTTTCAAAAACGACCAGTAAGGTCACTTACGTTTTCGATCTGTAAACTTTTGGTCATTGAGACGTTTATAATGTTAAACTTAAACAGGAGGCCGATCTGGCATAATAAAAAAAGAATAAATTGCTTAGATAGTCTCTAAACTATTACTTCACTCCTATTTTGACCACCGAAATAAAATCAATTTGTATGGTTACACATTTAATCCTCCATATTTATAATTTTTTATTTTTTCTCCCCTCCACCAGCTTCCATAGTCTTCTTCATCTAACACAATCCTTAATTTTCATATAATTACACATTTAATCCAAATGTTAGTTTTGTTTATTTTAATCCTACTACTTTTCACTCTTCTTTTCCTCTTTATCTTTAATCTCCAAACCCTTCAGCTAATCATCAAAACAACCCTTCCCAACCATGGCTTCTCCTTCATCACCACCCACAATGATACATCTTTAACTTCCACAATTCACAATATACGGTGATGGTTCTCATTGTGAGTGAAGTTAGAAGAAAATCAACACCATAGTACATTTTTCCAGTTCGCTGAACTTAAGTTCATCCAAATTTTCAACCTCATAACAAACACAATATTCTAACTATTACAAGACTCAATTAAGTAAACTAACAGCGGAATTGTAACTCAGTCCAGAAAGCTAATTATAGATTCAAAAATCAACTCAGTTAAGTGAGTTATATGATACTCCGAACAAATACCGATTATAAAGAGATCGATCGTGTTGAAATACACATGTTACGTTCAACACATAAAAATAAACAATGGTATTAAAAAAATTAATGAAAATGATAATAAAAGAGTTTTACCTCATTTTTAGCCTCCACTGGATGCTCATCATCAATGTGACAACACAAGCCAACGATATCAAAATACTCTGAGCAGAAAAGGCATCGAAACTCCTCTCTTATTTCATCTTCCCCATCTATTTCTTCAAACCCCATAAACATATCTGCAATTTCAACCCATTTCCACACATTAAACCTTTTCTTAATAAAAGAAAGGCAAAAATTCCCTTCATTTTCACGCAGAGACAAAAAAGTAAATATTGAACTTGAAGTATTTAACCCCAAAATAAAAGTTCAAAAAAATTGATTTTTAAACCTTACCAGATCATAATTGAAGAGCTGATTGATATCTCTTAGAAGCTGAAGAAAGACAAGAACTCCAAGAAGTAGCATCCTTTTCTAAATCACCTTATTGATTAAATTCAGAGGTTTAAAATCCAATCTTTTGAAGCTCTGATCTTGGATTCGTGAAATAAATTAATTAAATTAAAGTAATAGGATCCGAAGAATGTAAGAGAGGAAGAGGCTTGTTAGAAGTTTGGGGTTTGATGAAACACGGGAAAAGAAGAAGAGAGCTGCATGTTATTGATTTTCTGCTAAATTCACTCACAATGAGAACCATCATCGTATATTGTGAATTGGGGAAGTTAAGGATGTGATCAATGTGGGTGGTGATGATGGAGAAGCCATGGCTGGGAAGGGTTGTTTAAATGATGAGCTGAAGGATTTGGAGATTAAAGATAAAAGAGAAAAAGAAGAGTGAAAATTAATAGGATTAAAATATATAAAATTAATATTTGGATTAAATGTGTAATTATATGAAAATTAAGAATTGGGTTAGATGAAGAATAATATGGAAGATGGTGGAGGGGAGAAAAAAATATAAATATGTAAGATTTAATGTGTAATTATACAAATTGTTTTTATTTCGATGGTCAAAATAGGAATTAAGTAATAGTTTAGGGACTATATAGGTAATTTATCCTTTTTTATTGTTCCGGATCAGCCTCTCGTTTAAGTTTAACGGCAACAAACGTCTCAGTGACCAAAAGTTTACAAATCAAAAACGTAAGTGAACTTACTGGTCGTTTTTGAAAATCAATGACCAACTTTATACTGTGGGAAAACATAAGTGATCATCCCAGTAGTTAACCCATTATTTAAACCATTCAACATGATCAAAATAAATCCAAAATAAAAGTTGCAAACATAAAATAGAGCCCTATGAATACATTGCCCGACAAATCTAAGTATTATACTTTTGAACACGTCGATGAGCTAAAGTTCTACTCTGATGGGGCTCCTTCAATGCAATGCAACAATCTAAAAACATGTGAACATAAACAACAATTCTGAACGTTGAGCTCATAAATCTCAGTGGATACATCTCTACTCTACTATGCTTCATGCAAATTATAAACATAACCAAGTAGCTAGAATAGATGACATACCAATAGATTAATACATGGCGCTACCTCTAGTTGCCTAAATCATGCTCAACAACAATATATATCATGTCATCATCAACCACATCATAAATAAAACCACAAACCTAGAGTGAGGCACGGGTCACACAATATTGAGATATACACTTGAAGTAAGGCCCGGGTCACACAGTATCAGACGTACATTCGGTTAACATACCATGGTATTGCAACACGTCTCGGGTATCCAAATCTCATAAATCAAGGGTGATTCAACCAAGTAAGTGCTCACACAGCACACCTCATCATTAACGGTACCACGACCCTATGGTTTCTAATATTAACAAGTCACCAAAAGTTTACCAAGTTATTACACATTATGTTCATGTATGTGACTGAAATCTCATTTTCTCAATTTCGCATCTCATTTTATATCATCAAAGGCCTATTGGATCGAATCTCATGATTTTTCAGCCCCCCAAGATTAAACTCAACATTTTTGGGCAAAATGCCTAGTTGGTACTGGTATTGGCCTTCGCGGATTGGTACTCACATATGTACCTATACCAATTTGGTTCGTTGGAATTTTCCAAGCCTTGATGTACCGGTATAGGCTGACCCTTACCGATACTACCCTAGGTGGCGTACCGGTACATATTGCACACCATATCGGTACCCTTCTATCAATTTGCCTCAATCAAACAATGTTCTTCAATCTAGAACACTAGGGTACCAATACCGACTCCTCGCGTACCGGTACTGAAGCCAATAAATAGCTTGCTTAGGCTCGGGAATCATCCCCAAAGCCTCTAAATCGCAACCAACAACCCTTTAAGTTGATCCTACATCTTATGAAAGTTATTTAGGATGATTTGCTACCATTTTTACACATTATTAACACCAAATTCGTGATTTACCATTAACAAGAATTTCAAGCAGTTAAACACCCATTTAATCAAATCAACCATGCAAGGCATCATCTTTAGGATGTGCATGAAACAAAAGGAGTTGAATGTGTACTAACCTTCTTTCAACAGCTAGAAAAGAAACTCTTTTCTCCACTCTTCAAACACTCTTCTTGCTTTGAGCCTTAGAGTCTCACTCACCTCTTTCACTACACAAAAGAGTTGTAAATGGGAATTACAACTTGCAGAAAATGAACGGCTAGCTACAACTTATTCTTAGAGCTGGTAAAATAGAATTAAATCCACACATAACCTATTTTCATCAAAACCCAACCATTTTGCTCTTCCACCAAAAATAACGATCCTTACCTTGATTTGTAGATCCTTGAATGCTGATTACAACTCTCTCAATTCAAATTCTGAAATTTCTACTCAAACTAACAAACATTTGATCATTGTCTTTGGGCTCTCAACAATACGAAGAAGAAAGAGACACAGGGAGGATAAAGGGGACAAAAGTGAGATCATTCATCTTGCATAACCAACCTTTTTCCCTCTTCAAAATGAGGAAATTTACTTCTTTACCCCTCCATCATCCACCTATCTCACATATCCACCCAAAACTCAAGCCCAACAATAATTAGGAAGCCGAATAAGGCTCTCTTGAGCACCCAATGGACCCAAAATCTTGGCCCAACACGTATCATCCACCGCTCGGGTGAACTAACCCACGGATTTTGAAATTCAGGTCGTTACAGATATTCTACTAATGTGTGATATTGGTTTCTCATTTTCCTTACACAATTCACAAGTACCCTACTTTGAGCATCAATTTCCCATTTATCGCTTCACCGTTTTGAACATGTGAGATATCGTTGTAAAAGTTTTATGGAATAGTATATGAATCCATATATGCATCATTCGAATTTGCACCTTTACCCATATAAAATATGGCTCAAAATTTTCAATTTATCATATTTTTCCTACAGATAGTGTGGAACCCAAAGACCCTTCTCATTACAAGCTTATTAGCAACACTTTTGGTGCTTCTTTCAAGCTAAAATCAGTTCAAGTTCATAAGGGCACTACTCGGAGGCTTTATTTTTCTTCTCATTCCATGAAGAAAGGCAACAAATATTACGTGAAGGTGCATTTGAATGTGGACGATAAAACAAATTACCAGTGGAAGGAAGGGGTACAGTGAACGGTTGTGTGGCTATGAGGAGAATAAAGCAAAATCATTTTTAGGAGTTAAATTAGAGTAGTTTTCAAATGTTGAAGATTAAATTATAATGTGTAAAAATAAAGGGATAAACTTGTTTTTTTAATTTTATTAACCATCACATCGTTTTCCATTAAATTTTTAACAAAGCGAACAAATTTTTTTTTGCTTGCTTAAATATAAAATAAGTGCCCAAGTAAGCCATATTTTCATTTAGGTGCCTAAACTATTTTTTTTAGATAAAATAAGTGCCTATATTTTTTTTAGCCAAACTAGGTGTTTAAAGATTTAATTTTTGTCCAAATAGGTGCCTAACTCTTTTGTGAATTTATGTATTTTGGTCACGTGTCAATTAATGAATGGGTATTCGGGTTTTTTTAAATTAAGCACCTATTTTGATAAAAATAAGACATCTATTTTATTCAAAAAATAGTGTAGGCACCTAAATGGGAAAAAAGATTTTCTGGATACTTATTTTATATGTAAGCCTCGTTTTCTTTAAAGTCGAGTGACCATTTTATAATTTTTTATAGTCGGAGACTAAAAAAAACACTATATTTGTGGGACTATTTAATTAGTTCACCCTTTATATATATATGAATCTTCATATGTTTTTTTAAATGGAGTTATTGCTTAGAAATATTGGAAAGTGCCAAATAAAATTTGAACTATAATTGAGGGGCCAAAGAGAGATTAACCATTATATTAATGTGTTACGCTTACGCCATCCCTTAACAACAAGTAACGCCACGATGACTATTTTATAACCGTTTGAAAATTTTGATAACTATTATGTATCTTTTAAGAATTCATTGATCAGAACAATTATTTTAGCAAAGTTCATTGACATGTGATATACTTTACCCAATAATTTATAAACGTTTTCATTTTCATATACTAAAACTTAAATTTTAATCCCTAAATTTTAAACTTAAACGTTAAATTCTAAACATAACTTTAAATAAGACATCAACACTCTAAAATTAACAAATTTGTTTAAATTAAAATTTGTAAAGTGTATTAAAATATTTTTCTTAATATAATGCATGATAGATATAAAAGTAATAAATTCAATCCTAACTCAATTTTTTTCTTTAATCTCATTAAAAATATTGTTAGAGCTTCAATTGGATGCCGGAGATAATATTTTTTTTTTTCTTTTCAAATTGAAATGATAAAGTGTTTTTTTTTTTAAATTGAATTTAGCTTCCCCCGGTGGGAAAAAAAAAAGAAAAGAAATTCAGCTCAATGGAACTAAAAAAGAAAACTGAAAAAGAACACAAGGTATGCTAGAATCTTACGTCTCTCTTTTTATAGAAATCTGAACATGGGTTGGATTCTTAATGAATGTAGCGCCGATTCGTGTCTGTGTTCATGATTGCATGTAGTTCCTCGTCTTACCTTGAAGGAAACCTAAACTCGCCACATTTAATTAGTAAAATATGGTTTGTAGTTTTAATGTAAAGCTGGTTTCAAATTCAAAAAATAATTCTTTTATTTTGACCTAAGGTTTCAAAAAGTTCAGTCACTTTACATAAAAGAAAATGTAACTATTATGTAAGTAATTAAATTTAAAAATTATTATGACTAAGTTACTCAGAATTATTTCAATTCTTACTCCTAAGTCTCAAATGTACTCTAATTTAAAAATATTTTTTGTATAACAACTCTAACTTACATTTGATATAGTGAAACACACTAATTATAATAACTGCAAAAACATATTATGGATTATTACATTGCAGTGTATCAAATATTAATACATTATATATATATATTATTGTATAATTATTCCATGCACAATCGTTAATGGAAATTTTGTTTATCTAAGTGCCTTAATTTTAGGGTTTAGTGATTAGGGTTTAGGGTAGATGGGTTTAAGTGTAGTAGTTTTGAGTTTAGGAGTTGTTGATAGAATTTTGAGTTTAGGGTTAAAATTTAGGGTTTATAGGTTAAAGAATAAATCCCTAACCATATTACCCTAAACCATAAGCCCTAAATTCTAACCATGAACCCTAAATTCTAAACATCTACACTAAAACCCCTAAATCCTAAACTTAAGGCACTTGTGGACTCAAAATGTTTCCACCGCCTATGTATGGGACAATAATCTTGTAACACCCCTTTTCGGTCTGGTCGAGAACCGAGTCTAAAGGTGATACTGATGATCAATACAGTGTATGGTACACTAAAATTTCATTTTTATACTCAACATTTAAAACATTAATGTACAATAACATTTTACCACAATGCATCTTAGTCCAATTAATCCTTGTGAAACAACAATTAATCATTTAGGACTAATCCTTAACTATTACAAGTTTTAGGACCAAATTGTAAATTTAATAAATTAGAGGTCATTTGATGCAATTAACCATACTACAATGGGATTCAATGCAATATCAATGAGTCTACAATTTTTCATGAAATTCTCAAATCATTAACTCATTCAATTTAATCATCCTAAAAATAGTGACCAAACTGTGAATATTGCAAACTATCAATTATGCCTTTTAACCACTTTAACTAATTCTGTATTGAAAGTTGAAACACCTCAAGGCCATTTCGATACGTGTGTGCAATGGTCAACCTAAGTTGACTTTATCATTTAGATCGTATCGATACGAGCAAGCCTTGTATCAGTTCGGATTGACTTCCTTTGACCATGACTTGGACTCATTTCGATACACTACAGACCTGTAACGAAACAATTAATTCCAGTAGCAAAATGTTTTGATAGGGCTTTAGACTATTTCGATATGCCCTGTTCTTTTTTTCTTTTTCCTTTTCACTCTGAATCTAGATCCAACCCTTTTTTTGACTCAAATCTAAAAAAAAATAGGTTTTTTCTTTTGAAAACACAAGCAAAAAGTCCCTCTTCTGAGAGATTCTCAACCGACTCACCACTCACGGATTTCGAACGAAAATCGAATGGTTTGTTACTGATGGGAATCGAAGAGATGAGAAGATTTTCGGACGGCCAAAAAGGTGAGAACTTTGAAAAACCCTAACCCTTTTTGTGATTATGCTTCGAAAAAAAGAAGGGAGAAGATACCTCTGAAACTTTGAAGCTTTTTCTTTCTATTGATTCCAATAATTCTCGTCTCTAGAGTTTACAATCATAGGTTTCGGTTTATATATAACTGATATATTACAATTTTTTTAATACATGAAAAGCATCTAAAATCCCTATTGGTTCGTATTTATTTTTTTTGGTCGGATTTATGTGTAACTCTGTCATTGTCGACTCTGACTTTTTTTGTGGCCTCTGATACTCTGTTTTTTTGGCTTGGTTGGCGACTGCTCTGATATTTGTCGTTTGTTTTCTTGTTTTTTTTCTCATCGTTTTCTCTCTCTTTGCATGTGTGGTCGTACGGTGGAGACGAGGAGTGGACCAGAGAGATCGACGTGGTGAGGAGCTGGAGCGCCGTGCGCAGCCTGCAAAGCTGAAGAGTCGAGCGCGTGGATTAAACGCGCGTGTGGGTGACGCCAAAGGTCGCGCCTGAACGCGTGAGGGATCTAGAAAGGCCTCTCGGTTGCATCTGGATTATCCGCCCTCCCTTCTCGATCTGACGGTTCAGGATGGGCTGCGCAAAAACACAAAGGTGTTAAGGTTTGTTGTTATCAGGTTAGGGTTTAGTCACCTTGGCCTTATTGGGTCGAATATATATATATAATATTTTTTGAATTTTTAATGTAAGTGGACTGATAATTTTAATATTACTTGGGTTTTTAATTATTTGACCACTATCTATATATTGCTTTCTAATTTTAATATAAATTGGGTTTCCACCTATAAAATGGGCAAGCAATATTAATTGGGCTTAACTATGTTATTTCTTTCTTTCTTTCTTTTCAATTTAAGTTATATAATAACACTAATGATAATATAAAGGATATAATATAGTATACTAATAATATTTTAGGATACTAACAACATAATAGTATTATATTCATATATGTTACTAATATCAAATATAAGACTATTAGTACTTAACTGTAACACTAGTAATATTTTTGGTGTTGTGGATTTTAATCATACACAAAAATAGATAAACAAAGCCTTTTATTACGAAATGTAAAAATGGGTTAATACCGGATAAAATTAGTGACTACTATTTCTAACAATCATCTTTTTAATTTTTTTGTTGATAGAACACCACTGTAAACAATAAAGATTATGTTATCTCGATCCTTTAAAAAAAATTCCCAAGTTTTAAAATTAAATCTGATTATTTTTTTTTGTTATATGCATATTCATCTTAAGGTTCATGTTTAGGTTTTTAAAGTTAATGTAATTTTTAATTATTTTAATGTATTTAAAATATAATTTTTTATACCATGCTTAGTTAAAATACAGTTTATGAATATTTGAAATTAAGACACAAAACCCACTACTTTGGAATTCGGGTTTAGATCAGGAGAAAAATTTCGATATACGGTGTAAACTAAAATTTGTATGTGCTTGTCAAATTTAGGGTTAAGAGTTTATGTTTTAGAGTTTAAAATTTAGAGTTAAGATTTGAAATTTTAGATTTTAAAAAAAAATTAAATTGCACACGTTGTGTATCAAAATATAACCTTTATATTAGTGATCTCCTATGTTAAAAGCAATGAAAAACCAAAGAGGAAAAAGATGATTGGATTTTATGAACAATATTTTAGAGAATTTAAGAAACCAGACCTTATCCCCAACCACATTGCACACTTTTAGTCTTGTCCTTTTGGAATATGATCTCAGCCATTCCCACTCAAAACACTTTTATAATTCACCCTTTCATTACTACCTTCTTCACAGATCCCCTCCCTCTTATTCCACACTGCAAATCATATTGTTCATACTTGTTCAGCCTGTTTTGGACAACACAATGACACCGCATCGGCAACCGTCAAGAAGATCTTGTCCTCGCCGATTAAATTCGCAAATTTCGACGCCTCAAGCTTGTCCATCACCACTGGTCCGGGATTTGCAAGTATAAGCTATGCAACAATGCAGGAAATATCAGGTAAACTTGTAAAAGCTCTTACATTTTGTTGTTTTTATACAAGATATATTGTTGTTGCAGCATATAATCATTTTAATTAATTACCTCAATATTTTTTTTCCCAAGAGTCCTATGCAATTCCTCCAAGGCATGGATGCCACTGGTATCAATGTCAGTTACGGCTGCATAACATACACATACAGGGGGCATTAAGAAATCTGAGCTTAGAGCCTTAAACTGCAAACAAAAACATACTTAAAACCACCACTTGGAGAATTCTTACGTGACATCTCGACTATCAAAAATCGGATTTCCGACTGACATGCAGCTTTTACCCGCTCTTCTTCATCCATCAACCATCTCAATATCCTACAACCATGTTAAGACTCTGATCATCTCTAAATCTAATGGTTGCCTAGCTGATTCAGTCAAATTCTAAAAGACCGAACCCAGACCTTGCAATCCTTTATATGAAATCTGTATGTGACAGAAAGGATAGCCGTGTACTATACCTCTCTTTGACATAGTTAGAGTTGGAAAAGTAAATAGCAGAATCAACTCTCACAATCAGAATCCCTGGAACTTTAGCTGCTTCTGGATATTGTAAGATGTTCCGGTACACATTAGTCCTAGGGACCTTCCCTAGAATAGCCGTTCGAGGTCTAGTAACTTGTAAAAGGATTTTAGCAAATGATATAGAGACCTGCCATGGAGTTTTGGTGACAAACAGATTTTAATCCAACATAAATAGAGTATAGTGGAGAATGTAGATAGTTGTGATCTTGGTGCTTACTGCAATTAGGAGGCCTGTCTCAACCGATGAAAATACTACTCCAAGAAAGGCTCCCAAGCATGCAACAAAATCGAATTTGTCAATCTTCCATACTAAAATTGCTGCCGGAATATCGATAAGTCCAGCCACGGCAGATATAATGATGGCAGCAAGAATAGCATTTGGGGTGTATTTGAAAAGTGGTGTTATGAATTCTAAAGTTAGAAATACAACACATGACATAATGACATTAGAGACAGCAGTTTCGCAGCCAGCCATGAAATTTACTGCTGATCGTGAAAATGAACCTGAAAATGATGAAGGAATAACATCAGTACTACATAGTACATAATAAAATTATGAAAATTTGTGTGTGGATGTCTATATTTTCGATATATCCTATTCATATTGACAAATAAATAAACATGTTCCCCCTTCTTAGTTCTTACCAGTGGCTACATAGCAGGAAGTCATTGAACCAACGACATTCATTGCTCCTAGTGCCACCATTTCTTTGTTTCCATCTAGCTGATAGTCTTTCATCGAAGCAAAGGTTCTTCCAATGGCAGCAGCTTCCTGTTAAATCGACCCAACAAAGAAGGAAACATCATACGAAACGTCTTTTTAGATGCAATTAATTGAAATATCCTTGTTTGAGGAAGATCTATAGGAAACAAATGGCTTACCGTCAATGCTATCATACCAGCCACAATACCAATCTTCAAACCTTTAAGAAGATATTCACCACTGAAATAAATTTGATTTACCGATGAGGGATTGATTCCTTTCTCAATGTTTTTCACCTGCATATATGAGAAAGCATTCATACTAAAAGATTGCAATATTGTACTAAAAGATTTTCATAGGTTAAAGATGCTTACAATCTGGACCCCTTTCTTTTCTGCATGTGTTATATAAACGAAAAAGGTGGAGAGAATAACAGATATCAAAGGAGCTATTGCAGGCACCCAGAAGAACTTCTTGTTCTTTTTTCCCTATATTTCAAAGCATGTAAAACTTAGGAAATGCTCGTAAGCCTCCTATAATGTTTGTATCTAGATCTTAGAGGCTCTTACGATGTACTTGGCAACAAGGAGGAAGGATAAAAAGCTAACTCCAATAAGTATAGTCTGCCAGTTCCACTGCAAAAGTAGTGTTTTATAGACTTAGTAACCGGGAAATAGTGTTCAGATTGTAACTTGGGAAGATCGGAGGGCTGCTTACTCCGTGATGGACATTTCCCCATACAGAGTGCATTACAGAAATAATATCTGTTTTCTTTGTAAAGTTTTGTATACCAAGAAGACCTTTAAGCTGTTGGAGGGCGATTGTAATAGCAGCTCCCGCCATAAAACCGATGATGGCAGCATGCGAAAGAAAGTCGATCAAGAAGCCCAACCTAATTATTTGTGTTCAAAATATAGGTTAGTGAATGATAGTAGCAAATAACATTCTGCTAGTTATTGTCAGAGGGTGAGATATAGAATTACCTGAGAAAACCAAGTGTTGCTTGAGTGATCCCTGCAAAAAACGTAGCTGTAAATGCTAGCCGCCGATACTCGGCTTTGTTCTTAGGGTCAATCTCATTTGAAAGCATCGACCCCAGTAAAAGAGATACCACAGCGACCGGTCCAATCGCAATATCTCTTGAACTTCCCATGAAGGCATATATCAATGGTGGAACAAAGCTGGAGTCTGCAATGGTTAAAATGACAATAACAATAATGAAAACCTTAAGAAAAATTCACCAAAAAAAAACTACTTTAATAATGGAAGGTGGTTATAGAACATGGAAACTTACAAAGTCCATACTGTGGATCCAAGTTTGCTAGCTTTGCATAACCGATGTCCTGTTTTCCAAGTAAATACATATGAAAATTATCAGAGGTTCCATAACAATTAACAGTCCATGTATGTTGTAGGAGTATAGAAAAATCTACCTGAGGAATGCAGAGACTGGCAATAGTGAGTCCAGCAATGAGATCACCTCTAAATTTTTTCCAGTTGTAACTCCTTCCCCATTCGAAAATCGGGAAGATGGCCTGGATACCGAGGACTAGCTTTCGAGACCTCGGTTGATCCTTGAAGGGACGCAGAGGATCATCAGCAAAGAATGTTTCTTTCACCCTGGCAGTGAATTCCCTCAAGAGGTTTTGCTTAGGTGGAGTTCCCACCTTGTGAAGATACTGTGAGCCTAGGCCTGAGGCCGACAGGCTTCTAGTGTCCATCTCTCTGGTTTCACCCTCCATATCATTTGAACAAGACTTCGAATCCATGTCACTTATCTGTACAATAGCAAAACCAAGCCTTATAAAAAATAAGGCACTGCTGAATTTTGCTGGGAATTAACAGCAGAACCATGATTCCATGCAAACCATGAAAAACACCATATTCAAATGTACTTGTGTTGTTTTTTATTCCCTTGTAAATTTTACTCTGAAAAAAGACTAACAGATCATTGATATTAAAGAACAGAACATGACATGAGGCTTATAGTTCTTAAAAGTAATCTGAAAGCCATCAATGGATATTGAATATAAGTCGCGGCATTCGAATGCGATGAACACCCTTAAACTAACCAAGAAAGTGAATGGAGGTGGGACGAGGAGAGGTTTAGAGACTGCAAAAATCTTGTTAAACTTGGGAAATCCTTGTGAACATATTTGCTTGTATAAGCGTTGAAAGGATTTCGAGTCAAACTTTGCATGCTAAAAGAGAGAATTAAGCATCAATAATGCACGAATCTAGTGTAAAAAAAGAGTATAAAAGTAAAAGAATGACCTTTGAAAGTGCCTCCGAGTTTAATTTGAATAGAATTCACTAAGATAATATCACTAGAATAGTAATTAAATATTCACATCATTTTCCAAAATCTGGATTCAAGTGGTACCAAAATAAAAATAAAGATTATACAAGAACTGGTCATTGATTTAAGCAAAGTCTTGTATAATTGTGGCGCTTAGAGTAAAATATGCAGTTTGTAAGTACAAACCAGAAACTTTAGCAACCTCTTTCTATGTGCCTTCTTATGTATATTTTCTTCTAACTAAGCAGTCAGTGACAAGCAGGCAGCTATTACGAAATAGAAATTTTAAGCTTTATTCTTGTTTGATGTATTTTTAAGGGTCCCATTTTGTGGAAAAGCCCTCATGGAGGAGGACCACCCCAAGGAGAATAATTGCAATCTCTTTGACTTGTAGTGCATACTTGGGAACCAAAAAAAAAAAAAAGCAGAAGTCTCTCAGCAATTTCATGCAATTATATCACATTCACAATAACTTGGGTTTAATTTACTGTCCCAATTACTGCTCAAATTAATGGACTAATTTCATTTCATTTTAAAAAAAATGGGTCACCGAAAAAAGTATGGTAAAGCCATTAAAAAGATTGAAATCAAGTTTGATGTTCATGCAGCAACATTTTGCATACAAAAGAGAACAAAAATCTTGTCACTAACTATGTTTCTTCTATGTCTCACACTAAAAAAATATTTAAAAATTAAATTTTAAATTTTAACTCTAATTTCGACATCCTAAACGCTAAATTCTAAAAAAAATACACCTTACTCCTAATTTTCTAAACCCTAATCACAAACTCTAACTTTAAACCTTAAACCTTAAATCTAATTTTTAAAGTGGAGAGAGCAAAAGAGATATAGTTTGGAGGTAGACAATTTTCATCTTAGAAAAAGAACTATATAATTCATATATAATATATTGAACGAGGATGTAAAGTTACAGGGGGAATAAAGGGTAAGTTAGCCAAGTTTGTCTCACCTTGTTTCATAAACTTCATACTGAAACCATTGATAGTGGAAGACCCCACCTTACTTCAAATAGAAGTTGTCCGAAATTTTTTTAAAAAATGGATAAAAGGGGAAACGAATGGTAACAAGAAGGGATGGGAATTTCTTTTTTCATGCAAAAAGTATAGTTTAAAATCAGTTCAAAAGCTCACCTTTTCGCATCCCACACTCGATGGTCCTCATGTTCCCCCTGCCTTTTCTTTTTATTTTTTATATCTCAAGATCACAAGGGAAGATCCCAAATATCGACCAGGTTCAATGAACCCAACATTACCCTTCTTTTTACTCCCTTTCCATTTTCTCGGGGGTTTTCCAAACCATTTCTTTTCTCTCTTTTTTTCCCATATAAATAGGAATAGAAAATGTAGAATAAAGAAATAAACTGCAGTTGGAAAAAAAAAACTGCGTAAAGAAAAACCGACAGCTTCCATTCAACCAAACGTGAGCGTTTAAAAGATGATAATATCTTTATAGTTAATCTACGATCGGATGAGGCAATAAAAAAATACTGCCCTTGAAAGTTTCAACTTAAAGTGTAGAGATATTTACGAAAGCAGCATCTAAAATAGAAGGAAAAGTCAATGGTGAAAGCATGGCCTCTGCTTTAACTAGATTTTCTGCCGTCAAACGTTTCACACTAGAGATAAAGACTTTGAGGCTCCCCGCAATTGAGAGGCTCACATAGTTCCAAATTTTGTTTGAATGTGGACGAGTTAATGGGTAGGTTCGTCCCCATAGAATTTAGGGTTTGGCTTTGAATTTTGAATTCTATGGTATTGACTATTGAGCCTTAAGGCTATCCGCTTTTACTCTTTAAATGCACTTGCACTAGTATTAACGACGAACGCACGATTTTAGGTCAGGGACGAACTTATAAAATTTTAAAAGTGACGAATTTATAAAAATTTAAGAGGGCGAAAATAAATTTCAATAAAAAAATTTTAAACTTTTTAAGTCATATAAAAATTTAAAATTTTTAAGAGAAAAGCGACTACCCCTGCCCCCTCGTCCATCCCTGCATGTACCGGATTGTTTACACATTTTGACAACCCCATATTATCGTCAACAAAAGGAAGAGGAAATTCTTGGAGAAGAAACAACTAAAGGATTATTCATAGAGAAAATATCCCATGCATTTACAGTAAGAAACCAAACAGATCGTTTAGTTTTAGGATTTAAGGATTTGATTTAGGGTTTAAGATTTAAATTTTAAAAATTCAAGGGTATAGATTTAGAATTTAAGGTTAATTGTTAGAATTTGTTATTTAAGGTTACAATTTAGAGTTTAGGGTAATATTTAGGAATTATGTTTTTCCTACAAATCCTAAAATTTAACCCCTAAACTCTAAATTCTAACCACATCTCTAAATTCAAAACTCATACACTTAAATCCAGTGGCGGATGCACCTAGCCTTCAGGGGCGAAGCCATGAATTAAAAATTCAGGGGCCGAAAAAAGCTAAGGGTATGAAAAGCCCTTGAACTCGCGTTGGGTCACAGTGTCTTGATTTGACATTTTCAAAAAAATATTTTATTTAAAAAAATTTTTTAAAGTTCTAAAAATTCTAAAAAAACGTATAAAATATAAAGAATATATATTTTAGAAGAAATCTATAAATGCAACATGATATAACTGTAGTGTATCATGTACCAATAATATCTAAAGAAAAAAATCTCAAAAATTAATGGTCAAAATTGGTCAAATGACTTAATTAATTCAATTTATCGGTTCAAGAGCTTAATTGGGTGCAAAAGAAAGTTTAAGGGCATAATTGATTTTTTCAATAGTTCAAAGACTTCTTACACCTAAGTCTAAAATGAATAAATGACTAAAAAACGCCCTCAATAGGATTCGATTCACTAACATCAAGTAAAACAAACTTAATTTCTTGTACACAGTTTACCACTAAGACACTGTCCACTCTATAATATTAAAACAAGTCAAAAAAATATAATTTAAAATTCTACATGAGCCAAATTAAAAAGAGTGGACTACAGGGGCTGACCCCTGCCAACCCCCATGTGGCTTCGTCCATGCCATCCCCGGTGGGGTGCATCACATCCCTATTTTTTAATTTTTTTAAAATAAATAGGTTTAATTTAGGGTTTTTTAAAAAAATAATTTTGTTTAGTCCGTAAAGGAAAAATTCATTTTTGCGTACTCATTTGAGAAAAAAAATATTTTAGACTCCTATTCTTGAATTTTAAGATCTGCCACTGCTTAAATCCCTAAACACTAGATCCTAAAAGAAACTCATAAACCCTAAAATTAAGGCACAACAAGCATTTGTGCATGGAATAATTACACTTATTTATAACCATATATATGTTCTTTTCACTTGAAAGATAAAATCATAATGCAAAAAAAATACCCCTAACGTTTGACTAAATTATCATTGTGTCCCTGTTTTTTTTTTTTTGAAGCAATGTAGCCTTAACGTTTCATTTTGGGTTGAAATGACCTCTCTGCGGATGAAAACTGTCGGTCAACCAATGGTAAATGGCATGAAATGACGTGGCTAACCTACACGATAGAAATGTCATATAGGCAAATATGCTGACTTTACAGAATGACACATAGGTCAAAAAATAATTTAAAAAATTGTATAAAATATAAAATATTTTTTATTCTGATGTGTCATTATGCTGAGTCATTTTAAGTTGTTTATCGTCAGTTGACTAACCGTTTTTATTCACAGATGAGCTATTTTAACTAAAAATAAACATTGAGGGCTAAATTGCTTCAAAAAAAATAGGGGACAAAATGACTATTCAATCAAACGTTAAGGGCATATTTTGGCATTATGCCAAAGATAAATGTGCTTATTTGTTTTCTATACATAGGGTGGCAACAAGACGAAACGAGGATGGTTTTGTATTCCCTGCTTTGTCCGACCGTCCCAACAATTTCATGAACGATTTTGGGGAATTGTCATTAAACGCTTAGGGATTTATTTTGTCCTCATACCCTCCCACACAGATGTTTGTGGGTTTTGGGAAATCTCTCTAAATAAAAAAACAAAACTTACTACTTTATTAGTCAAAATATATGATTAATTTTAATTTACAAGTTAAATATTCATTACACTTAAAAATATCTAAATCTTAATATATTAAAAAATATTCAACATTAAATATTAAAATTACGGGAGGTAAGTATATATTTTAAAAATGTAAAATTTTGAGCATCTCTGCGGACATTTTTTGTGATCCCCGTGAGAATTTATAAAAGTACGGTTTGAGGATTTCTACAGTGCGGATATAACAATTTTCGTCTCCATCCTTATTTGAGCTTCGAGGATAAAATCTCCTCGGCCCTGTGAGTGAAGATTTCAGTTATTCTTCAACCCGTTAGTTCGGATACTTACGATTTTTGGTTATTCCCTACCTGATTGTCACCCCTACCTATACATTTTTCTAATATAAATATCACGATTAGAATCACATAAGGTGGAAAGTAAATGAATATTCTTGACAATTAGACCAATTATATGATCTTATTTTTTTATTTGATATATTTAAAATAGAATAACCCCATTCCCTATACTTTTAAATCCACTTTTTTGTATTAAAAAAATTAAATCCACTTTTTTACATTACCAGACAGCACTATGCAGGAACTTGTAAGGGCCGACCGTGGCTATACTCTTAATAAATATTTAAAAATCACTTAGATTATATAATTTGATCATTTATAAGTTAAAATTTTTAAAATGGCCATCCAACAAATTTGAAAATTTTAAATAATTTTTTAAATAAAATTGAGTTTCAACACTGAACATCATTTTTCAAATGAATTAATTTCTTAAAAATAAATAAATAAAATTTTGAGGTGTAACCGCCTGACTTGTAACCCGAGAAAGATATCTTACTGTGCAGATCCACAATAAAACTATTACGAAGAAGCCCCTCCGTTAAGAATTGCTTAGAAAATATCCTCAATCGTCCCTGTTTATTAGGATTCCTATGCTTTAAAGACTCTTGGCCTCTTGCACGAACCAACTTGACTCAGTGGTTAAGGGAACGGTTGTTGTTCCTAGAGGTCACGAGTTCGAGCACCAACAGTTGCAGCAGGGTGATTGAGCGTTTTAACAGTAGAATATGTGAAGATTATCACTTGGGAAAAAAATAAAAGTTAATCTCATTCAAACGAATCTTATATATATTAAAAAAACATTAAACATTTTTTAGAAGGAACATTTCATTCAAACGGCTCCAAAATACAAGCAAATGGTGGAAGTTTTAATTTTCAACATAAAAAGTCAATCAATTGTGTTATCTTTGTTTTCGACATAAAAAGGTCAATCAATTGCGTCATCTTTTATTTCCAACATATAAAGGTCAAGCAATTGCGTAATCTTTTAATCTGCAGCATAGAAAGTTCAATCAACTAGGTAATCTCTTACCTTCATTCTGCTATATCCCTTGCCTCGGGAATTTAAGAATAAAATTTTGAAACGCTAATTTTTTTTATTAATAGTCTTGATTAACGACCAGCGACAAGCTGATAGCGGAAATACATTAGTTAATAATTGATAATAAAATTATATTGGTTGATTAACATAAAATTAAAAATAAGGCAAAATGACAAAAGATGTTCCCAACGTTTGCATGTTTTTTCATTTGGCCCCTATTTTTTTTGGTCCAAATATGCCCCAACGTTTCAATTTGGTCCAAATATGCCCCGTTAGATGGAAACTGTCAGTCAACTAACGTTAAACAACTTATGTTGATTGGACTTGCCACGTATTAAGATCTGTTGATGCCACGTCAAAATTTTTTTATAAGTCGTTGACCGTCAGTTGATTAATAGTTTACATCTAACATGGGTATATTTGGACTATGAATGAAATGTTGGGGGCATATTTTGACCAAAATAAAGAATAGGGGGCCAAATGACAAAAAGCAAACGTTGGGGGCATATTTGGACAAAAAAAAAAGGGGCCAAATAACAAAACATGCAAACGTTGGGGGCATCTTTTGTCATTTTGCCTAAAAATAACCCCAACGTTTGACCTTTTGGTCACTTTAGCACCTATTCTTTTTTTACAAACAATCATCTAACGTTTTATTTTTATACAATTTTCACCTTCGTTAGATGAAAACCGTTAGTCAATTAACGGTCATTTTTTAATGACGTGGCACCAACAATCTTTAAAAAAATATTTTTTTATTATATTTATTAGTTCAAAATCAAAAGAAAAATAAAATAAAATTTTAGACTTGAAAATACTAAGAATCAAACCCAGGATTAATGGTCAGAAGGCGTAACGCCTAATCACTTGGCTAACCTACTAACTTAATATTATTTTAACAGATATTTTATTTATCACATCCAAGTAAAAACAGATCTTATACTTTTTCATTTCAGTTAACACTTTTAGGATCTATAATCTCCTCCTCATCTTAGACCTTGCATATATGCAAATCCAATAAGATGCGTCATTTGGGATAATCAAATGAGCCTACCAGATAATCATATTTAAAATTAATAAAGGCAGTTATGTATACTCTGTTAGAACCAAATTATAATTAATATGAAATTTAATACTCATGATCTATCATGTTAAATCATCAAGAATAAAATACTAGATGCGAAAGCGTACCTTGAATCCTTAGATGAAGATCGCCTAAAACATGGTTGTGATCTTCCAAGAAGATAGGTTAGCCCTTGCCGTAAAAACTCTCTGATGGGGACACGAGTAATACAATTTAACATATTTCTTAGGGACCACTACCTCTTTATATAGGTGATTATTAAATCAACTATTAAATATTTATAATTCTACCCTTCATTGAATTATAAATACATCTTATGGTATCTACACTTTTATTTCCATGACACTTTAATGCCCATGACATGCCTAACATAATTGGTCACTTAATTTTGTGTATACTTTATAATAGCATCATACATTTTACATATGTGCCCACAATTGTTGATTTTAATCCAACATACTCTATGTGCATGCCGCCTCGGTCTGATGAAGGTAACAGGCTGCTATGAAGACCTGTCATCACTTTCGTGGCTTGTTCTATTTCCTGTGATGTAAAGACAAATGCTTTGCTTGGTATGAAAGACAGAAATGTGGAAGGATAGAAAATTCGTTAATCAAATTGTTAAGATTCAAAGTAAGATGATGGTTATGAATCTCCACCATTTAATTAACAAATGGTCACGTAATTTTGTGTCAGTAGCATTATACATTTTACATATGTGCCCACAACTGCTAATTTTAATCCAACAATCTCCTACTTGGGCAACAGATGTTTCTTGATAAATGTACTACCTTATGAGCTCAAAAATTGCTATTATATAATAGGTATTCTATAACAATCTCGTCCATCAACTATATTCATATAGGATCAAAGCAGTCTTTGCCATGTCAATCATGACTAGACCCATCAATGGTCACATATACAAATATAGCCAAATGAAATGGATCAATCATGGATGCGTAGCATGGAAAAGTACATGAAATGTGAACCGTACATGTCTATTTCCAACTGGTCCTCCGAAACCTTAGTGAGATCAAACTTTACTGAATTCAGAGTGTGCATAAACCAAAAGAACTTTATTTCTATAGAAAATAATCTTAAACTGAAGTACTGAAATTGTATCTAAAACGAATTAGCCTTCTTCGAAATTACAAACTCCCACTAAAACTGAATATCCTTAAATAACATTACACCCACATGAGTAGTGTGCTCATGAAAGACCTAGAGTGACAATTTCTTAACATGCGTGCAATTATGGAGTTTGTACCAACATATTCTATAGACACACAACCACTCTGATTTTTTTAACAACTAGGAACTTAATATTTATGTGCTTTAAATTTAAAGTGTTTCTATTGTTTATAGAATGAATGAATGCATATTTGTTGTCACAAAATAACTAAAGTGGTCTTTCTATTCAATCTATAAATAACAGCTCATGTGACAAAATTCTTTTGCATCAATATTATATTAGAATCGAACTCTATAAGCTGATGATCTCTAACTTACTAGAACTCTGATATGCGAGCATGTAATTTTTATTCTCTAAAGATATCTCATAATCATATTGACTGCTATCCAATAGTTCATACTAGATTTTCCTAAATATTTGTCTAACATTGCAACAATGTACGCAATATCCAAACGCATACATACTTAAACATAAATTAGATTCTTAATAGCATATGCATATGGAATCATTTGTATTTTCTAAATTTCAAGGTTACTTTAGGGCATTGAGTAAGACAATATTTGTCTTCTTTAGTGTAGAACTAATTGTTTTGATATAATAATTGAAAAATATTTTGGACTAAATTGAAAAGAATTTAAAACATGCTTTTAGTCAAAACAACTTGAAAATAAGTTTGAGGTGTTTTCAAAAGGATTTGGCAATGTTTGAAACGTTTTTTAAGTAGACAAACCAGTGCTTTTAATGTACTCGTTTCGATACATGCATAATCTGCATCGATACGTTTTAAAATTTCCAGAACTCGTTTCGAAACGGGGCTTACCTGTTTCGATACATATACGTGATGTTTCGAAACACCTAAGTGTGCTTCGATGCGCCTACGTGGCAGACACCCCAACGGCTAAAACCCCCAACGACTATTTCTTAACGGCTATTTCGATACGACATTAGGCGTTTCGATACGGGCGTTCCGATACAACCCACAATGTTTCGATACGGCATATTACATCAGACTCCAATGACTAGTTCTGAAGAAGGGCGTTTCGATACAGCTACATGTGTATTGAAACAAATATAACCATAACTATATTTATGGTGGAAATAAAGTCTCCAACGGCTCTAATTCAATCCCAACGGTCCTCAACGGCTACAAACTCAATTGGAAGTATAAAAGGAACCTCCAAGTATTAAGGAAAGGTTAATGCTTCAATTGTCAACAACATTATGATGAGAAAATTGTCTTAGGTGCTTAATTGTTTATTTCGTGTATAGACAACACTTGCGAGCCAAAATTGTCAAACTTCCTCAAGTGCTTAGGTTTGGATGAGAGCTTAAAGAGTGCAAACAAATACCTATTAGAGGGATTTTGGTTTGCTTATTTTTCTTTCTCTTGTAAAGAGGGTTTTCTCAAGCTTTGACTAGAAAGCTTTGAGTGTGTAAGGGTTTCCTTCTCATCTTAGAAAAGGGGACGAATCAATTAGTGGATTGATTGTGAAATCCTTAGTGGGAAGCTAAGGTAGTGGATGTAGGTGCCTCTTAGGAGGCCGAACCATCTAAATTATCGTGTCTTTTATCTTTTAGCTTCCACACCTCAATCACCTAAATATCCAATTTCTCCATCACTTGGCTACCTAAATCAGTTGAAGAAAATCGAGCCTATCAAGCTTAACAATTGGTATTAGAGCGAGGCTCAATCGAAGGGGATTAACATCCTATTAAGGCGATTCGGGAAGTTCGATACAACAATTCATTCAACCGGTCAAATGACGCAATCCATCGACAAGCCACCATTCTTTGACAGGACCAACTACGCTAATTGGAAGATTAGAATGAAGTTCTTCATCAAATCCAAAGACTACAAGCTTTGGGATATTTTCGAAGAGGGTCCTTATGTACCACAAAGAGTAAAGGCGGAATAGAGTGCGGATGATCGCAAGAAAATGTTTCTTAATTGCAAGGCCTTGCACATCCTCTTTTGTGCATTTGGCCCCAACATCTATGAGAAGATGTTCTCTTGCGAAGATGCTAATGAAGTATGAGACAAGCTTGAAGTCACATACGAGGGAACAAACGAAGTAAAGGAGACCAAGATCGGCCTCCTCAACCACGAGTATGAGAATTTCAAGACGGAACCGAATAAAGACATCACAAATATGTTCGATAGATTCTCTACCATCACAAATGGACCCAAAGGCTATGGAGAAATCATTCCGAAAGACAAGCTTGTCCGAAAGCTTCTCTATTCTCTTCCCGAGTCATGGGACTCAAAGAAGACCACCATCATCGAAGCCAAAAATCTCAAGACCTTGAAGCTAAATGAACTCATGGGGTCTCTTCTCACTTATGAAATAATGAAGAAAGAAAAAGAAGAGAAGACGAAGAAGAAAGAGATAAAGTAGATGGGGAAGGAAAAAATCATGGAGCTTGGCATCAACGTTAATGTCATTGCTCTCAAGTCCTCCAAGTGCAACCATGTTGAATCAAGTGAGGAGAAAAGTGAAGAAGAAGAGATGACCTATCTCTTCGAAAAGTTTGCCCAGTTTTTGAAGAGCCAGATGGCTAAATCCAAACATGAATCGAAGAAGAAAAAGAAGATGAAAGATTCCCACAAGTCCAACAAAAAGGGATCATCTTCAAAGAAAGCATATGTGGTGACATGGGGTGATAAAGATTACACCGATGATGAGGTAGCCCACCTATGCTTCATGGCCCTCAATGAGGGGGAGGTAACTTCTAACTCATATTGTTCAAATTCATATACCTTTGATGAGTTGCAAGATGCATATGATGAATTGGTTTTTGAATTCAAGGCATCATTTTCCTAAAACAAGAAATTAATCTCAAATTTGAAAAAGGAAAAATGAAATTCTTTCTAAAACCAATTTAGATTTTGAGGCAAAATTAAAAGATTTTGAGCAAAAAGTTTTTGATTTACAAAATTTGCTTCAAAAGATTGAAAAAGATCATCAAAATGCCTTGGATGATCTTCAGAAAGAAAAATATTTGATTTCCAAAGAGCTTGAAAAGAAAAATAGTTTTGGAAAATCAAACTTTTATGTTAGACAATCTAGTGCCCATAGATTTGAAAAATGGAAATGTTTTAGAAGTGTTTGAGTTCCAAAAGAACTAATCACTTCACATAAAAAGGATGAAATTGTAAAATAGATTCCTAAGGGGACTAAATTTTGTGCCACTAACGTCTATGGATCCAAAGAAATTTGGATACCAAAAATTACTTCATTGTCTTTTGTTAGGTGTGATGGAGAGTAATCAACAAGTCCAAATTTGAGGGGGAGCTCCATGCACACAAAGAGAAAACTTGATGAAGGAAGGCTTCACATCCTCTCTTAGATTCAAATGTGGTAAAATTAGTTGAATTTATTTTAATTTAGTTTTATTTCTTTTAATTCAACTAGTTTAATCATATTGTTGGACTAACAATATTTGATGCTTTGAGTAAGAGGGAGTCAATTTTAAAACTAAAATTTTTAATTGTGTCAACTTTTTTAACATTCTAAGTTATTTTGAGCTTAATGTCTTTTAAGATATAACAAAAAAGGGGAGAAATGGTTTGAAATTTTGATTTTCAAGAGAATAAGGGGGAGCTTTAATTTTCATTCAATTTTTAAAATCTCTTATACAAATTTTTAAAATACTAAGGGGGAGAATCCTAAATAATTTTTCAAGTTTGTTTTATTATATTAAAAGAGAGAGATTGTAGAACTAATTGTTTTGATATAATAATTGAAAAATGTTTTGGACTAAATTGAAAAGGCTTTTGCAATATTTGAAAAGTTTTTAAGTAGCCAAACCAGTGCTTTTAATGTACCCATTTCGAAATAGGCATAATATGTATCGATACATTTTAAAACTACCATAACCCGTTTCGAAATAGGGCTTACCTGTTTCGATACAGATAGGTGATGTTTCAAAACACCCTTAGGTGTTTCGATATGCCTACGTGGCAGACACCCCAACGACTATTTCCTAACAGCTATTTAAATTACAGGCTATTTCGATACGACGCTAGGCGTTTCGATACAAACGTTCTGATATGACCCACAGTGTTTCGATACGACATATTGCGACAAACTCCAACGACTAGTTCTGAAGAATAGCGTTTCGATACAGCTACACATGTATCGAAACAGACATCACCAGAACTGTATTTATGGTGGGATATAAAGTCTCCAACGACTACAAACTCAATTGGGAGTATAAAAAGGACATCCAAGCATCAAGGAAAGGTTAATGCTTCAATTGTCAACAACATTATGATGAGAAAATTGTCTTAGGTACTTAATTGTTTATTTTTTGTATAGACAACACTTGTGAGCCAAAATTGTCAAACTTGCTCAAGTGTCTAGGTTTGGGTGAGAGCTTAAAGAGTGCAAACAAATACCTATTAGAGGGATTTTGGTTTACTTATTTTTCTTTCTTTTGTAAAGAGGGTTTGCTCAAGCTTTGGTCTAAAAAGCTTTGAGTGTGTAAGGGTTTCCTCTTCATCCTAGAAAAGGGGAAGAATCAATTAGTGGATTGATTGTGAAATCTTTAGTGGGAAGCTAAGGTAGTGGATGCATGTGCTTGTTAGAAGGCCGAACCACTCTAAATTATCGTGTCTTTTATCTTTTAGCTTTCACACCTCAATCACCTAAAAGTCCAACTTCTCCACCAGTTGGCTACCTAAATCTGTTGAAGAAAATCGAACCTATCAAGTCTAACATTTAGTAATATGAGTATCATTTGGTTTACTCCCACTGAACTTGTAGTACATACAATTGTAAACCAAATTTATCTCAAAACTGAATGAGATAATCAATATGAAATTTATAATTTCATTAATGAGAGCCCTGCTTAAGCTTATTGATGTACTTCTTTAATTTACATATCATTGATATTGTATCATAAGACACAACTCTATGATTGTACCATATAAATAGTTTCTTCAATGTCGCCATTGAAAAACACAAGCTTAACAGCTATCTTATGTAGCTCAAGATTAAAATAAGCAACAAGCGTCATGATTATCATAAAAGTGTCTTTGAATGAAACTTGAGAGAAAGTTTCTACAAAATCAATGTCTCTTTTTAGAGTATATCCTTTATATACAAGACATGCTTTATACTTATCCACATTACTATTTTCATCCCTATTGGTTTTAAATATTCATTTACAATCAATTGGTTTACACCTTAAGGTAATGAGACAAGTTCTTAAACTCTATTTTCTTGCATAAAATTATACTCTTTTTATATGACATCAATCCACTTTTGAGAGTTAGAACTTTTATGGCCTGATAAAAAATGATTGAGTCATTTTGTATCATTCCATTTTTATGCTTATTTTCTTGAGAAAATACAATATAATAATATGGAATAATATTTCTCCTTTATCTCGTGGATCTTTTTAATGACCCTTATTTTTTTTAAGGTTGTTGAGTTTGTTCTTCTGAAACAATTACTTTATCTTGAATGAGAGTTGTTCAACATTGTTTTTCTGAGTTACTTGATTCACTTTCTTGATTAATGATAGGTGCAAAAACCTAACCATCATCAAAATGATAATAGGAATTATATTATAATCCAATTCCTCCTCAAAATCAATGTATCTAACCTTATTTCTACCTCCAAACTCAATACCCAAAAAATATCTCCTTAAATAATTCCTAATTGTGGGATCATAAAACTTACAGCCCATAGACCACTCAAAATAACCAAAGTAGTTGCTCACTTTTGAAGTTTAATTACTTCACATATGTCCTAACTTGTTACAAAAGAAATCAACCTCTTGTAACTTATTGTTATTTCTTTTGAGTAGGACCTTTAACAACTTTATTCTAATATTTTCTTTTATTGCCCTTGTTCTTAGAGACACAAACTAAAAGAGCACTAACGAAATGAGTATTTTTTCACTTATAATGCTTCAACCTTTCTTCCTCTTGAACACAATGAGAAATGAGCTCGATTAGAGTCTATTTCTCTCTTTGATAATTGTAACTTGATTTGGTTAAATCGTATAGGAAGCGGTGCCAAAATCATAAGAACAAACAATTGTTAGAAAGTGTGATTTTATGTTCCTTGAGTTTTGAATCAATATTAAACATTTTCATAATGTACTCCCTCACATTTCCTTGACCCTTATACTTCATAGAAATCAAAGAAGACATAAATAATATCATCTTAACCTTAATGTCTTAGGTAAAACATTTCTTAATTTCGTCAAGGAAACCCTTAGTATGAGTAATTTCTTTAGATTTGTGCTCCTAAAGACATCTAGAATGTTGTTCTTTATGATTATTAGACTCATTCGATTCGAACAATCTCATCTCTCAAAATCCCTTTTATGGGTGCTTACCGTGGTGAGAGGTGCAAGTTATTCTTCCCTTAATGCAAAGTCTATGTTCATACAACCAAATACTATATGTAAGTGTATCTCTATTCCTTGAAATTAATTTCACTAAACATGAGTGTAGAATGTATTTAACAGATATTGTGACAACAAAGATAAATTACCTAAATATAGAACAAAATAAGTAAATAAAATAAAAACAAGCCCACATAAATTTTCATAAGTAAACAAATAAATCTTTAGACTAGTTTCCCTCAAGATACTAAGCGCAACATTAATATCAAGTCTTTGGACAATAATATTAACTGTAAGCGGTACTCGTATTATAGCAATCAAATATTGACAATAAACTATGTCAAACAATATATTAATCTTTGAACTAACGTATTGCTCACATAAATACCTTATAATTGTCACATATTTATCGCTACAGTTGTCGTTGTAATTCTGCCAAATATTAACATTCTTTTGGGCCAATTATTAAACGCATGAATTACAAAAACCCATAATCATCTTGATATTTTAAATAAACTAATCTACACAAAAGTGATCACTTTGATGACATTATATTTCAATTAATCAATTAAAATACTAGACATCCAAAGTCAAAATATGAATTTATTTGTGTCAAAATATTTATCTTAATTTTATCTTTCAATCAAATTAAAAGATAACCAAAATAATAATAAACTTGAATAAATGTAAACATAATATCAAGATACCAGACACTCCATTAATATTGCATCTTTAGACAAAAGATTAACTTGCAAGTGATATCTTGGTATAGTAATCAAACATTGATAATAAGAACATGTCAAACAGAAATCTTCATTTAGGCCGATTTATTGCTCACATATAATACTGAAATATTTAACAGTCAATAAAGGTCACAGGTTAGCTGATCTTACATTTCTAGGTCCAAGCCAATAATAGAACCCCTTATATTATATATTAGCCTAGTTGATTTAATTAGTTATCAGCATTAACTGATTGTATAAAAGAGTTTGGCAAAATTAACTAACAGTGGACAGTTGTTTGCTTATTTGAACAAGTACAATAAAATATAAGAACATGATTATAAATAATATTTGTTTGAATAGTTTATTGATTATCAATATATATATTAGATTATAAAAATAATTAAATTTTTAATATAACATTAATAAGAATATTTGAAGGATATATACATTAATTTTTTATTTATGAAATTAGATTTTTAATATAATTTTATTAACTATTAAATTTAAATATATATTCATTTATATATTAATTTTTTATTTATGAAATTATATTTTTAAAATATTTTTATTAATTATTAAATTTAATTGTATTTATTAATTTCATATTTATGAAATTATTTTTTTTAAAATTTTATTAGTTATTCAAATTTAGGTTATTTGAATAGTCCTTCTTATAATTGTCAAAGACAAAAGAGTCTTTACAACTCTTATATCCATATCTCTAACCCAATTTTTTTTCAAATTTAGAAGATTCACCTCAATTCGATATTACAATTTTGTTTACTAAAGAATCAAGTTAACATATTTAACTAGTCAATCCTCTAAAAGTGGTTCAATCCTCTACTTTTGAGTAAAAACTTTGTTCAGCAAACAATGCCAATATGCAATAAAATAATTTGATTGTCAACTAATTATATTTAAATTAAAATCAAAATATTATAATAAGTTATACATAATATGAATCGAATAAGGTCATGATACCAAAATAATATAAAGTTATACATAATATAAATCGAATTAGGTTATAATAAGAATATAATAAAATCAGAACAAAAACGCACAAATCATTGTATAAAATTTTAAGGGTAAATGTATCAACCCAATTTTCGGGTAGGTAATTCGGGTCTTGGATATGTGTTTTGGATATTTAATGTTGGAAATTAAATTTAAAGAAATTAAAGTTTGAAAGCTCAATTTAAGGAAATTAGTGACTATTTTGTAAAAGGATAAAAGCTTGGAATCTAAGTTATAAAGTTTCAAAGGTGCAAAGACTATGTTGGCGAGTTACCCATTTTAGTTTTAATGGCAACAAGTGTTGTTGGATTTTGCCTGTTCGGGCAGAAAAAGAAAGAGGAAGTAAATGAAGAGAGAGAGAGAGTTTATTTGAGAGAGAGAAAAGGAAAAAACACTTGTTATGTTGTCGTTAAGTCGTTGGTGTGCAACATCGTCATAATCATTGGTTTTAGCATGATGAGACAAATTATCTAGTATTTCTCTTGTCGTTTTCGTTCATCGGGCTGAGAAGAAAGAAGAAACGAATAAACTCAATCGCAAGGATATGTCGCCCTTCGTCGTGTTTTAGCACCACCACAAGACTTTCCATTGTCGAGAATGCCATCATAGAGCTAGTTGTCACAGGCAGACCATCGGTCACTGCAACACGAGCAACACACGTCGCCCCGTTAATCATTGTCTTTTTTTTTTTTTATCAAAGTTGATTTTTTTCAGGGGACCTTACCATGGAGGTTTTGATGTCGTGAGTCCGATTCCACAATTTTTTTCACCAAATTTGAACCGGGTAGGTTAATTTTCGTGTTTGAATATAAATATTAGTCTACTGAATAGTTTAATGGTTGTGATTAATGAATATTCGTATTGCTATGTTTATGAGGAAATATTAGGACATTAAGTATTAAATTGAGAGGGATCGAATATTTGTCAAAGGCCGACCGTTGTATCTTAGAGTCAAGGTAATACTTTGCTAAATCTCGTATGCTATATGATATATGTTAGTTTATGCGTTAATGTATGTATGTATATGATTAGTCAAGTGATTAGGTTTGGTTATTTAAATGTTACTTGTGAATACGATATATGAATAGTTAGATTGATTAAGTTTCGATTAATTCGATAAATGAATTAGATGATCTAGACGAATGTTTGAGTTTAATTATAAACCGATAAGACACTGCTAGTCCCAAGACCTTCAAACTCTGATTTATTTCACTAAAAGTAAATGCACGAAATATTCAAAGGTAGGGGTGTTTAAAAATACCCGACTTGAGTGATTCGGTCTGTTGACTCGCCGACCCAAACCCTAAAAAATCATGTAATTTTTTTAAAAAATTATCTGATCGGGCCAGGTACCCAACACATAATTTATCCCGGGTAATTAAACCGAGTCTGGACCGAATTTTTTGTGGCCAAATACCCGACCTGTTACTTTTAATATATATTTTTTAATTTTAAATTATATTTTTATTTTTGGTTGTTCGATTTTTCCCTAAAACTACTTTTAAATCATTAAAATCTTTGTATTAATTGACAGTAACCACAATACAAATCCAGTTTAAAAGCATAGAAAAAATATATCAGACAGTTGAAAAGCACGTGTAAAGGTAAGGTTTTAGTTAGCATCTAAATCTTTATACTGCCATGGGTTGAATTCGGTGCACTTAACGTCAATCTCCTCACTGCTACTCGAGCTATTTACCGCATCATGGTGTTCACCATACTTGCCATTGCATTGATAGCAAACTTTGAATCATTGGGTGTATTTTAAAAAAAATTGGATAAAAAAATAAAAAAATATAAATCAAGTAGCCGGAACCTGATTTTACGGGTAACCTGGTAGTCACAGGCCGAAATACAAGCGAAAAAATTATGATACCTTAAAAACCGGATACCCGGTACTTCGAGTATCCGAATTTGAACACCTCTACTCGAAGTGTCAAATGATGAAAGTACCCATGATCTGTAAAGTAAAAGACTTGATATCCTTGAAAGAGAAAATAACCTTGAAAATTGTTTTTAACCTACTATAACTTTCGAGTCATTTCGTTGAATTCCCAAATTTCTTAGAAAAGCTCGATAACTTGTTCCCATCCCTCGATTTTGCAAAGTATCCAAATTACACTTTGGACACATGATTTCTATTTTTTGTTTGAAGACCAGTTTACGAAAATACCTCGGTGGTTAAAATGATCGAAACACCCTCAATCCTTGAAATGATTGAAATGCCCTTATTTGATCTAGTACGAAAATCACGGTGAAGCCTAAATGACTATAATGCCCCTAAGACTTGTAAAGTTTGACTTATGTACCTCAATCACTCTTGATACTAATGCAAGACCGGAAGAAGATCATATGAAGACATGTTCAACTGTTCGGTGGATGTCCCATGATGATTTGTGAAGACGTTCGTTCTTCTTAACTATACGATGGAGCATGTACTAAGATATGAATATGCGAAAGGTGCATATAGGTTTGATTGTCCATCTTTTTAATATAATCTTAATATATATAAGACATCCACCAGATACTTCAAATCAAAGCAATTGGATGTCCGACTCGGGCTTATAAGACATGACCGATCAATAAAAATACTCCAACACTCAACCTTTGTCATATATTCCATACATCACACTAGATAGATATCATATTCATGGAATACGATTCAATTTCAAAATGCCTTGGTGGTGAAATGCTAGACACGCTAGACTCAAAATCTCGTGCTAAAGAGCGTAGAGGTTCGAGTCCTCTTCAAGGCATAATATTGAGAACACTCATTGAATTGAAATAAGTTCGGCAACAGATCACGAGATCTTGGTGATCTTCTCTATCTAATGAATGGGGAGTCCGCTTTGAAATCGTTCGCCCTGCACCCACCCCGAGTATATGCTTCAACAGGAATCACGCACACAAGGGTAGATTGATAAAATATAAACCCCTGGTAAAATGCCCCCCGTAACCCAGCGAATAAAGTACATTACATAGTCCGTTTTAGAGATTAGCGACTTACCCATTCCATGACTTTGGCACTGGACGTTCCCAAAATGGGTACATATTGTTGTTGCATCGAAACATATAAATGTTGACTAATCTGGGTAACATTGAACTTGGTAAAATGAAATGGTTGAATAATTGAATAATTAAATTATTCAGGAATACACATTGAATGCTAAGATTACGCATAGAATTTCTGGTAGTACGTCCATAATAAAAAAAGTCTTTGTGATTGTTCCAGAAGAAATGAAACAAAAGATAATATAGAGCTAGGACAGTTATTGTATGACGTTTACCCAATGCTAAATGCAGAGGTACATAGTAGATTGATATGAACATCATGAACTATCCTGCAATAAACCCACTTATTGCTAATACCATGTTATGGGTTCCTTATGGTACTTCTGTCACTCGATCCCCGTAAAGACAAAGAACCCCTTGTCGTCTCAGTAGTGTTACTGGAGGCTCTGGGGAAGTCGGAATAGGAGAGCACTCATATTGGGGTGGGCTTACTACTTAGATGCTTTCATCAGTTATCCGCTCCGCACTTGGCTACCCAACATTTACCGTGGGCACGATAACTGGTATACCAAAGGTGCGTCCTTCCCGATCCTCTCGTGCTAGGGAAAGGTCCTATCAATGCTCTAACGCCCACACCAGATATGGACCGAACTGTAACACCCCAATTTTGGGCTTAGAAGTTTAGGGTCTGAACCGAACCGGTCTGATTTTCGGTTCGAATATAAAAGGAGGTTTTAGGGAAAGCCTAGTTCGGGATGCTTTAAAAATATAGAAAAATATCTAAAAACCCTCTTTTAATATATATAAGAGAGTGGTGAAGTCAATTTTACAAAATAAGGTTTGGAAATACTACATTTCGGTGTAGTGACTAAAATGCGATTTTTGAAAAGTTTAGTGGTGATTGTTTTGTAAGGATTGAAACTTTGAATCTTTAAGGAGCTAATTTACCCAAAAATGATTTCTCCAGATTTTTCCTTAATTTGGGTGAATTGATTAATATTTTAATTAATTAAAAGAAAAAGGGAAACTAATTTTTGGAATTTCATAACTACCTTTTCCTAGATTTTTCTCTTTTCTTTTTCTCTCAAAATTCCATCATCCAAACACTTTTTCTCCAGCAAATTTTGCATTGATCTTCACTTCAATTGATGAGATTTCTATCATCAATTAATTCCTAATCAATCTTGCATCAAATCCTTTTGATTTCCTCATTGAATTTTCAAGGAAATTGGCTCAAATCAAGGAGAAATCACCATTTAGAGGTAAGATTGTTCTTCTCCTCTAAATACTCAGTTCTTTACTGAAATTCCCAAGTTGTCAAATCCTTAATTTAAGTTTTATAAATGGTTTAAATGTTAGAAACTTGATTTTGGCTTAAAACTCAAGATTTGGAAGAAATCTTGAAGAATTTCGTTCTGATTGCTTGGGCTCTGTTTTGAGATGATTCTTAAATGTATTTTGGATGTCAAATGATGTGGAAATAAGGTTTTATCAATGCAATCCCGAATAGGTTGTAATTCCTAAGTTTTTGCTTATGAAAATGATAGTGTTTGAGGTGTTTATGGTGTTATGTTATAGCTGGAGGTATAAGGACGAGTTTAGGTTTATTTTAGATGTTAATTGATGTTTGGAAATTGTTAGAAGTGGTGGATCTTGGCTGTGTTAAGTTTTGGAAGTGTTTGGAGGTGATTTCGGTTGTGTTTGGTAGCCGAAATGTTGGTTTTAAGTAGAGCAACGAGTTTAGGTGTGTTGGCTGAAGATTTCAATGCATAATGATGTATTAATCCTCTGCTTTGATGTATTTAAAACAAGGGACACATCTTCGGACACCTTTGGAGTTGACCCGAAGGCTTGATTGGCGTTTCGGCAAGCGTGCGAAACGTAATTGGTGAGTAGAGTTGGGTTTCTAGATTTGAAACAATTATTTGAAGGTTTTGGGAGCTTAGTTTAAGTCTAAACAACTTAGCTAAGCTCAAGAGTAAGTTTTTCGGAAAAACTCCCTTGGATGAGCCATGAAGTGGTTTGATGCATTGGTTTTAATTTGCATATTTAAATTCTGTTTTGAAAGCATTTTTAGCATGGTTAATGCTGGTTTTGAAAACCATGTATTGAAGGATGTTCAAGGTAAGAGATCCTTGGTTTGACATATTGTTAATATGGTTTTGATGCATAGTGATGCATGATGTTAGATGGCTTTAATTAATGCTTTAAAACAGTGAATTGTTGATGGTAAATGATGTATATTGGCAAGTGATGTAATGGTTTTAAAGTACTTGAATTGGATATAGTTAGCCGGCTATAGGATTGGGTGCACCGTGAATAAATTCGCCTTGGGTGTTGAGGGGTTGTGATTGTACCGTAAACTCCATCCAAGCACCCTAATGAGTGAGGTAAGATCACAACGGTGGTTAAAAGTCCGTGTGTGGATCTTGTGTTATGTGTCCCTTGCACTCGTTAGTGGAATTATACAACTACCGATGAGTGATGTGGAGGGGATGTGATTGTCCCGTTAAACTCCATCACGGGTGTTGAGGGGTTGTGATTGTACCAATAAACTCTACCTTATGTTGTTCGGTAGTGTGTATGAAGCGTATGGGACAACACTTGTAATCCACGTATCCGATTGTGTTTTGTGTTGTAAATGGTTATGAATTATCACTTGAAAGCCAATATGTTGAGTTGATTGTAATGAAACATGAGATGCTTGTAAAGTATGCAAGGTTGCATGAAAAGAGATGAGCACATGTTAAAAGCTTTGTTGAAAGTGTTTTCTAAAGTGCATTATTGTGTGGTTTTCTTTAGAGCATGCCTCACTAAGCAATTGTTCTTATGCTCTCTCTCTTGAACCAATAATGCAGATAATTGAAGTGTTTAAGGGCAACAAGGAGGCTAGAGTGTCCAAGGGAAACCAAGCTCATGTATGGTGATGTTTTCATACACTATTAGTTTTGGTAATTTGGCAATGAGAACCTAAGATGTGTTTTGGGAGATGTGTTGAGCTCCCTAGTTTGTGGCATGATGCTTTTGATGTTTTGAATTTTTAAAAGGCCTCTTAATGCTTGTTTTGGAGTTTGGTTGGTTGCTTGGTTTTGGATATTAGGATACATGCCTATAGACATGTTAAGTTTCATGTTTGATGCCATGAATGTGATTAGGAGTTGCAAGCATTCTCTTTATATGTATGATGACTTGTTGGCATGATTAGGAAGTCATTCGGTTGTGCTTGAGTGGAATTATGTATAAAAACCAGCAAAATCTGCAGTTTCTGGGCAAACCGTATCGAAACAAGCACTGGCATTTCGAAACGGGGGCCTGTAATGGCCTTCGTGTTTCGAAACGGCTGGAGGTTGTTTCGAAACGATTTGGCTACTGGACGGCCCTGTTTCGAAACCAGTCTCGAAACCAACCCGTGTTTCGGAACGGTCAACGCCGTTTCGAAACAGGTGACCGTTGGGCACTGATTTGAATGGTGTTGAAGTTTGCAAGCTTTACGTTTTAGTCCCGAAAGTTGTAATTGCAATTGTATGAGTTCGAGAAGTCCGATTAAGGTGAAATTTGACAGGGAAGCATGTAATATGACTAATTTAATATTGGTAACTTTTAAATCAGTTTTGACATTCTAATTTTCAGAATTTACATTTTGGTCCCTAACATTTGTATATTGTGCAATTGAGTTCCTTTCTGAAATCCGATCGCTGTGTTTTACTCGTATGCGAATCTCAAGTGTTCAGTTAAGGTTAACGTGCATCTAGTAAATATTAAAAAGAAAAAAAGGTCGTTAATCAAGGTTGACTTTCGAGTTGACTTTGGTTTTCCCCGTGTAATCTTCGTAGTTCGGGTCAACCGTCTAGGCCGGGCTAAGGGGGTTACATTTGGTGGTATCAGAGCTTGGTTCTCGTGTAATCGAGAATTGTTATGTGGGTGATGTATGTGTTTATGTATGATGGACCTTTTAAGTGAAGGAATGTTTTATGAATTGTGATGTATGGTTGCATTTGTGATGCTATGCTACGTTGAAGCATGTTAGGGGACCCATTGCTATATCTAAACTAATGAAAGGAATTGTTTTTGGAAAATGAGCTTGAGTACTTGGATTACTTACCTTGTTGAGCCTAATTATGTTTATTGCATTTGTGTTAGTGCATTATTTTCTTGTAAATGTGGTCTCGTAGAGAAATGAGGATGAATACGAGAGCTATGGCTCAGAACGAGAATGAGGAACATGCTGAGAATGTTGTGGATATCCCTCCTCCCCTGGTGGTGGACCACCCGACGGTGGTGGTGCTGAAGGTGATAATGCTGGTGTTGGTGCTGGTAATGGGGTCGCTGGACCTGAAGGTGTGCAGGGGCAAGCTGCTCCTGACATGACTGGGTTGATTCAGGCTATTGCGGGAGCCTTTCAGGCAGCAGTAGCTGGAGCTCACGGAGCTGCGCATCAGGGTGATGCTAACGTGAGATTGCCTTTGGAACGTCTTCGCAGTCTAGGAGGGACTGGGTTCAGAGGTTTATCTCCTGAAGGTTCTGAATCTTGGTTGGAAAGCACCAAGAGGATCTTGGGGCAAATGAACTGCAACAATGTGCAGAAGTTTGGTTGTGTGGTATCACTGTTGCATGATGATGCTTATACGTGGTGGACGACCACTGTCTCTGGAATGGAGGAAAATGATGTGACTTGGACGTTCTTCTTGAACCCGTTCAAGCGAAAGTATCTAGGTGTGCGATACCTAGATGAGAAGAAAAAAGAATTTATGTCTCTTACACAAGAAAGCATGACGGTGGCTGAGTATGAGATTCGGTTTGTCCGCCATAGTCAGTACGCACCTAAAGTTTATCCCTGATGAGCGGGAGAGGTGTGAACGTTTCTGTTATGGTTTGGTGACGGATGTGAAGACTTTCATGCTTGCTGCTGAGTATACGAATTTTGATGTGCTGGTGAATATAGCGAAGGACATTGACCAGAACTTGGGTTTGTCTTCCAGAGGCGTTAGTTCTAGCTTGGGCAAAAGAGCTGCTGAGTATAGTTTCGGTGGTGGATGGAACAAGAGAAGACGAGATAAGAGGTATCAGTCTTCCGCTAGGCGAGGTAATGGAGGGCATGGTGTGCCTGTTCAGGGAGATAGGATGAGAGCTGATCAGAACACGTGCTGGACGTGTGGATCTCGTGGCCATTTGAGGTGAGATTGTCCTCAAGCAGCGAGAGAGGTTCAGGCTCCTGTAGTAGTGACCGATAATTCATGCTAGAATTGTTGTTCGGCAGACCACATGAGAAGGGAGTGTCCTTTATTGGCCGGTGGTGGTCAGGGACGTGCTCCCGGGGTAGTTGCACCACAGAGAGGTCGTGGGCGTGGCCGTGGTAACTTCCAGCGCAGAGATGATGGTATGAGAAATGTGGCGCATGTGGTGGCTGTTCAACCTGAGGGTGGTGGTCATGCTCGAGTATATGCTCAGCGTGAGGGGAGAAATGATACAGATGTGATCGCAGGTACCTTTACTTTGCAATCCTTATCATTACTTTCCTTGATTGATTCTGGATCTACACACTCATATATATTGCGTGAACATGCTAAATTGCTTGGTTTACCTGTTGAGTCTTTGGATGTTGGTATACGTGTAACTAGTTCCTTTGGTGAGACCGTTGTGACACGGAAGTTGTATAGAAGATGTCCCTTAAAAGTGCAAAACCATGTTTTTCTTGTTGATCTCATGGAATTTCCATTCTATGGTTTTAATGTAATCCTTGGTATGGATTGGCTTGTTGAACATCGAGTTAGTGGATTCTAAGAACAAGCGAGTTTCGTTGAAGCTTGCAGATGATTATGAGGTAGTGGTGGTTGGTGAGAATGTGAAGTTTCTTGACAATGTGGTGTCTTCGTTGGAAGCAAGCCGAATGCTGAGGCAATGTTGTGAGGCTGATTTGGCCTTTGTTATGAATCCTACCTCTAAGGAGTTACGAGTTCAAGATATTAGGACTGTGCGAGAGTTTCCTGGAGTGTTTCCGGAGGAGTTACCTGGATTGCCTCCTAGTCGTGAGGTGGAGTTTGGGATGGAGTTGTATGAAAACACAACTCCAGTGTCCATTACTCCTTACCGAATGTCACCTAAGGAGTTGAAGGAGCTAAAGACGCAACTTCAAGAGTTGCTGGATCGTGGTTTCATTCGGCCGAGTGTGTCACCTTAGGGTGCACCAGTCTTGTTTGTGACGAAGAAGGATGGCATTATGAGAATGTGCATCGATTATCGTCAGGTGAACAAGTTGACTATCAAGAATCGTTATCCTTTGCTGAGGATTGATGATCTTTTTGATTAGTTTTGGGGAGCGACTATGTTCTCTAAGATTGAATTAAGGTCAGGTTATTACCAGCTCAAGGTAAAGGATGTGGATGTGCCAAAAACATCCTTTAGGACGAGGTATGGGCATTATGAGTTCCTTGTGATGCCGTTTGGCTTGACGAATGCTCCTGCAACTTTTATGGACATGATGAATAGAGTGTTCCATGAGTACTTGGACAAGTTTGTTGTGGTGTTCATTGATGATATCCTTGTGTACTCTCGTACTGAGGAGGAGCATGAGGGGCATTTGAGGATTGTGTTGCAGGCGTTGTTGGAGAATCAACTTTATGCTAAGCTGAGCAAGTGCGAATTCTGGCTTAGGGAAGTTGTTTTCTTTGGTCATGTGGTTTCAGCTGAGGGGATTCGTGTTGATCCTCAGAAGATTGAGGCGGTGATGAATTGGAAGCCTCCTAAGTATGTTTATGAAGTCCGTAGTTTCCTTGGGTTGGTAGGATACTATTAGAGGTTTGTGGATGGATTTTCAAAGATTGCTGCTCTTTTGACGAAGTTGTTGCAGAAGGATGTCAAGTATGAGTGGACAGAAGCAAGGCAACAAGCTTTTGAGAAGCTTAAGGCAGCTTTGATGCAAGCTCCTATCTTGGTTCAACCTGAATCATGGAAAGAGTTTGTGGTGTACAGCGACACATCCTATGTTGGTTTGGGGTGTGTGTTGATGCAAGAGGGTAAGGTGGTGGCTTATGCATCACGCCAGTTGAAGGTGCATGAGCGCAATTATCCTACACATGATATTGAGTTAGCTGCGGTGGTTTTTGCTTTGAATATTTGGAGACATTACCTGTATGGTGAGAAGTGTACTGTGTACACGGATCACAAAAGTTTGAAGTATCTGATGTCTCAGAAAGAGTTGAATCTTAGGCAATGACGTTGGGTAGAGTTGCTTAAAGATTACGATCTGACGATCGAGTACCATCCGAAAAAAGCTAATGTTGTAGCGGATGCCTTGAGTAGAAAGGTGGAAGTGGAGTTGAGGGCTATGTTTTCCAGCTTGAGCATTTCACGAGATGGGGGTCTTGTGGCTGAGTTGCAAGTGAAACCATCTTTGGTTCAGTTGATAAAGGATAAGCAGTTGTTGGCTGATTCTTTGGTGCCACATGTTCAGAATATTGCTGAGGATAGACCATTGGATTTCTGTTTTAATGATGATGGGGTTCTATGTTTTGGGAGTCAGATGGTAGTGCTGAATGATGCACAGTTGAGGCGTACTATTCTGACTGAAGCTCATAGTAGTCCTTTTGCTATGCAACCTGGTAGTACTAAGATTTATCGTGATCTTAAGGATGAGTACTATTGGGTGGGTTTGAAGAAGGATGTTGCGGAGTATGTGGGTAAGTGCATGGTTTGTCAACGGGTTAAGGCTGAGCATCAGTTTCCTTCTGGGTTGTTGCAACCGTTGAGGATTCCTGAGTGGAAGTGGGAAAGGATTACCATGGACTTTGTGTCTGGTTTGCCTTTGTCGCCATCGAAGAAGAATTCGGTGTGGGTGATTGTGGATCGCCTTACAAAGTGTGCGCATTTCTTACCTGTGCATACTATGTATACCTTGGACAATCTTGCAGAGTTGTACATTGCTGAGATTGTGTGATTGCATGGTGTGCCAAAGTCTATAGTATCGGATAGGATCCGAGGTTTACGTCACGTTTTTGTGAGTGTTTGCATCAAGCTTTGGGTACACGGTTGAATTTCAGTACTTCTTATCATCCACAGTCGGATGGACAGTCTGAGCGTGTTATCCAAGTGATGGAAGATATGTTGAGGTGCTGTGTGATTGAGTTTCAAGGTTCTTGGGAGAAGCATTTTCCTTTGGTGGAGTTTGCTTATAACAATAGCTATCAGACAAGTATTCAACTTGCACCTTACGAAGCCTTGTACGGGAGGAAGTGCAGAACTCCTCTTTGCTGGGCTGAAACAGGTCAGAAGTTGGTTTCAATGCCAGCTTTGTTGAAAGGAACCGCCAAGAAGGTGAAGCTCATTTGTGAGCTTTTAAAGGCAGCTTCTGATCGATAGAAGTCTTATGCGGATTTGAAGCGTAAGGAGATTGAGTTTGCAGTAGGTGACCATGTGTTCTTGAAGGTTTCGCCTTGGAAGAAGGTGATGAGGTTTGGCCGGAAGGGTAAGTTGAGCCCTAGGTACATTGGACCATACGAGGTGATTGAACGTGTGGGTCCTGTTGCGTACAAGCTGAGGTTACCGCAAGAGTTGGAAAAGATACATGATGTGTTTCATGTCTCTATGCTTCGAAGGTATAGATCGGATCCTTCGAATGTTATGCCTATGGAATAAGTGGAGTTGAAACCAGACTTGACCTATGATGAAGAGCTAGTTGGAATTCTGGATTCGGACAGTAAAGTTCTTCGAGGCAAGACCATTGAATTGGTTAAGGTGTTGTGGAAGCATCGTGGTGTTGAGGAAGCCACGTGAGAAAGAAAGAATGATATGAAGAAGAAGTTTCCGTATCTTTTTCCTCCAGGTAAATTTCGAGGACGAAATTTCTTAAGAGGGGAGAGTTGTAACACCCCAATTTTGGGCTTAGAAGTTTAGGGTCTGAACCGGAACGGTCTGATTTTCGGTTTGAATATAAAATGAGGTTTTAGGGAAGGCCTAGTTCGGGATGCTTTAAAAATATAGAAAAATATCTAAAAACCCTCTTTTAATATATATAAGAGAATGGTGAAGTCAATTTTACAAAATAAGGTTTGGAAATACTACATTTCGGTGTAGTGACTAAAATGCGATTTTTGAAAAGTTTAGTGGTGATTGTTTTTGTAAGGATTGAAACTTTGAATCTTTAAGGAGCTAATTTACCCAAAAATGATTTCTCCAGATTTTTACTTAATTTGGGTGAATTAATTAATATTTTAATTAATTAAAAGAAAAAGGGAAACTACTTTTTGGAATTTCATAACTACCTTTTCCTAGATTTTTCTCTTTTCTTTTTCTCTCAAAATTCCATCATCCAAACACTTTTTCTCCAGCAACTTTTGCATTGATCTCCACTCCAATTGATGAGATTTATATCATCAATTAATTCCTAATCAATCTTGCATCAAATCCTTTTGATTTTCTCATTGAATTTTCAAGGAAATTGGCTCAAATCAAGGAGAAATCACCATTTAGAGGTAAGATTGTTCTTCTCCTCTAAATACTTAGTTTTTTACTGAAATTCCCAAGTTGTCAATCCTTAATTTAAGTTTTATAAATGGTTTAAATGTTAGAAACTTGATTTTGGCTTAAAACTCAAGATTTGGAAGAAATCTTAAAGAATTTCATTCTGATTTCTTGGGCTCTGTTTTGAGATGATTCTTAAATGTATTTTGTGAAATAAGGTTTTATCAATGCAATCCCGAATAGGTTGTAATTTCTAAGTTTTTGCTTATGAAAATGGTGGTTTTTGAGGTGTTTATGGTGTTCTGTTACAGCTGTAGGTATAAGGACGAGTTTAGGTTTATTTTGGATGTTAATTGATGTTTGGAAATGGTTAGAAGTGGTGGATCTTGGCTGGGTTAAGTTTTGGAAGTGTTTGGAGGTGATTTCAGTTGTGTTTGGTAGCCGAAATGTTGGTTTTAAGTAGAGCAGCGAGTTTAGGTGTGTTGGCTGAAGATTTCAATGCATAATGATGCATTAATCCTCTGCTTTGATGTGTTTAAAACAGGGGAGACATCTTTGGACACCTTTGGAGTTGATCCAGAGGCTTGATTGGCGTTTCGGCAAGCGTGCGAAACGTAATTGGTGAGTGAAGTTGGGTTTCTAGCTTTGAAACAATTATTTGAAGGTTTTGGGAGCTTAGTTTAAGTCTAAACAACTTAGCTAAGCTCAAGAGTAAGTTTTTCGGAAAAACACTCTTGGATGAGCCATGAAGTAGTTTGATGCATTGGTTTTAATTTGCATGTTTAAATTCTATTTTGAAAGCATGTTTTAGCATGGTTAATGCTGGTTTTGAAAACCATGTATTGAAGGATGCTCAAGGTAAGAGATCCTTGGTTTGACATATTGTTAATATGGTTTTGATGCATAGTGATGCATGATGTTAGATGGCTTTAATTAATGCTTTAAAACAGTGAATTGTTGATGGTAATTGATGTATATTGGCAAGTGATGTAATGGTTTTAAAGTACTTGAATCGGATATAGTTAGCCGGCTATAGAATTGGGTGCACCGTGAATAAAGTCGCCTTGGGTGTTGAGGGGTTGTGATTGTACCGTAAACTCCATCCAAGTACCCTAACGAGTGAGGTAAGATCACAACGGTGGTTAAAAGTCTGTGTGTGGATCTTGTGTTATGTGTCCCTTGCACTCGTTAGTGGAATTATACAATTACCAATGAGTGATGTGCAGGGGTTGTGATTGTACCGTTAAACTCCATCACGGGTGTTGAGGGGTTGTGATTGTACCGATAAACTCCACCTCATATTGTTCGATAGTGTGTTATAAGCGTATGGGACAACGCTTGTAATCCGTGTATCCGATTGTGTTTTGTGTTGTAAATGGTTATGAATTATCACTTGAAAGCCAATATGTTGAGTTGATTGTAATGAAGCATGAGATGCTTGTAAAATATGCAAGGTTGCATGAAAATAGATGAGCATGTGTTAAAAGCTTTGTTGAAAATGTTTTCTAAAGTGCATTATTGTGCGGTTTTCTTTAGAGCATGCCTCACTAAGCAATTGTGCTTACTCTCTCTCTCTTGAACCAATAATGCAGATAATTGAAGTGTTTACGGACAACAAGGAGGCTAGAGTGTCCAAGGGAAGCCAAGCTCAAGTATCGTGATGTTTTCATACACTATTAGTTTTGGTAATTTGGCAATGGGAACCTAAGATGTGTTTTGGGAGATGTGTTGAGCTCCCTAGTTTGTGGCATGATGCTTTTGATGTTTTGAATTTGTAAAAGGCCTCTTAATGCTTGTTTTGGAGTTTTGTTGGTTGCTTGGTTTTGGATATTAGGATGCATGCCTATAGACATGTGAAGTTTCATGTTTGATGCCATGAATGTGATTAGGAGTTGCAAGCATTCTCTATATATGTATGATGACCTTTTGGCATGATTAGGAAGTCATTCGGTTGTTCTTAAGTGGAATTATGTATGAAAAACCAGCAAAATCTGTAGTTTCTGGGCAAACCGTATCGGAACAGGCGCTGGCGTTTCGAAACGGGGGCCTGTAATGGCCTTCATGTTTCGAAACGTCTGGAGGTTGTTTCGAAACGATTTGGCTATTGGAAGGCCCTGTTTCGGAACCAAACCGTGTTTCGGAACGGTCAACGCCGTTTCGAAATAGGTGACCGTTGGGCACTGATTTGAATGGTATTGAAATTTGCATGCTTTACGTTTTAGTCCCGAAAGTTGTAATTGCAATTGTATGAGTTCGAGAAGTCCGATTAAAGTGAAATTTGACAGGGAAGCATGTAATATGACTAATTTAATATTCGTAACTTTAAAATCAGTTTTGACCTTCTAATTTTCAGAATTTACATTTTGGTCCCTAACATTTGTATATTGTGCAATTGAGTTCCTTTCTGAAATCCGATTGATGTGTTTTACTCGTATGCGTATCTCAAGTGTTCAATTAGGGTTAACGTGCATCTAGTCAAGATTAAAAAGAAAAAAGAGGGTCGTTAATCAAGGTTGACTTTTGAGTTGACTTTGGTTTTCCCCGTGTAATCTTCGTAGTTCGGGTCAACCGTCTAGGCCGGGCTAAGGGGATTACATGAACTGTCTCATGATGTGCTGAACCCAGCTCATGTACCACTTTAATGGGCGAACAACCCAGCCCTTGGAACATACTATATCCCCAGGTGGTGAAGAGCCGACATCGAGGTGCCAAACCTTCCCGTCGATGTGAGCTCTTAGGGAAGATTAGCCTGTTATCCCTAGAGTAACTTTTACCGTTCTGATTTCTCTATTTTTTTGAAGAATACCACTTTTCCTTCTCGTATCGAATAGAACATGCTGAGGCAAACCTTCTTCATGTAAAAACTGGTTGATTTAGATCGGGAGAATCGTACGGTTTTATGAAACCATGTGTATATGGCTCGAATCCGTAGTCAATCCTATTTTTGATAGGAGAAGATGACAATTGAATCCAACTTTTTCCATTATTTTCGTATCCGTAATAGTGCGAAAGGAAAGCCTGGCTCTAATTTGTTCAAGAATAGTGTCGTTGTTGAGTTTCTCAATCCTTTAACTTAAGATTAGTCAGTTCTATTTCTTGATGGGGTAGGGAAGGGATATAACTCAGCGGTAGAATGTCACCTTGACGTGGTGGAAGTAATCAATTTTAGCCTGATTATCCCTAAACCCAATGTGAGTTTTTCTATTTTGCCTTGCTTCCCCGCCGTGATCGAATAAGAATGGATAAGAGGCTCGTGGGATTGACGTGAGGGGGTAGGGATGAATATATTTCTAGGAGCGAACTTCAGGCGAATATGAAGCCCATGGATACAACTTATGCCTTGGAATGAAAGAAAATTCTGAACCGGCTTTGTCTACGAACAAGGAAGCTATAAGTAATGCAACTATGAATCTCATGGAGAATTCGATCCTGGCTCAGGATGAACACTGGCGGCATGCTTAACACATGCAAGTCGGACAGCTGGAAACGGCTACTAATACCCCGTAGGCTCTGGGGAAGTCGGAAAAGGAGAGCACTCATCTTGGGGTGGGCTTACTACTTAGATGCTTTCATCATTTATCCGCTCCACACTTGGCTACCCAATGTTTATTGTGGCCACGATAACTGGTAAACTCCACGATTAATTACTTTATTTATGAATTTCATAGTAATAGAAATACATGTCCTACCGAAACAAAATTTGTAACTTGCTATCCTCTTGCCTAGCGGGCAAGGATTTACCTCCGCGGAAAAGATGGTTCATTCGAATCCACATGAAAGCCCAACTCCATTGCATTACGAGAATCATGTTGTATATCGAAAGAGGTTGACCTCCTTGCTTCGCTCATGGTACAATCCTCTTCTCGCTGAGCCCCCTTTCTCCCCAGTCAGTTTGGTAATGATCGAGTGACATTGCTTCTTCGGTCTGAGCCGATGAATCCCTTATATATGATGCAAAATGGATCTTGTTTTATCGTTGATTAGAGAAATCTCTATGAAAAATACGAATCGAAGTTTGAAGAAGGGGAAGGAGAAGGAGTACTCGACCCGCAACAGATAAAGGAGGATTTATTCAATCACATAGTTTGGGCTCCTAGGATATGGAGTCCTTGGGGCTTTCTATTTGATTGTATCGAAAGGCCCAACAAATTGGGATTTTCCTATTGGGCCGAGTCATTTCGGGGCAAGTGGATCATTTATGATGAAAATGACGAGCTTCAAGAGAATGATTCGAAGTTCTTGCAGAGTGGAACCATGTAGTACCAGGCACGAGATAGATCTTCCAAAGAACAATGCTTTTTCAATAAGCCAATTCATTTGATCATGAGTCGAAATATGGTTAGGGCCCTTATGTGTCTTGAACTTAAACTAAATGCGGTTAATATAAATTTTGTAAAATTTTCTGATTTTTTGACAGTCGGCAATTAAAAGGAAATATTTTCTCAATTTTTGTTATAGCTATTGCAGCCGCTGAAGCATCTATTGGATTAGCTATTGTTTCCTCGATTTATCGTAATAGAAAATCAACCCGTATCAATCAATTAACTTTGTTGAATAAGTAATATTATATTAATAATATTAAATCATAAGATTCACCAATTTTAATTAGCACGTCCAATATGTTGGAATCTACATCTGCCCGATTTTGATTTGCGCATATAGGACAAATAACCTAATACCACGTCTTTTGGCTATGATTTCATTTACTTTTTTTTATATTAATTTAATTCCCTTTTCTTTCACGTTTTTCGGCAAATATTCAACATATTTCTCATATTATTAGATTGATTAACAGTTTGAAATCGCTCTTATTTCTATTTATAATTTTCTAATTTTAAAATAAAAAAGATTTATGAATATGATATAAGTGGTAATCATAAATATATTACCATTTTGGTTTTTTTCTAAACGAAGCCTGGATGCTTCATTTTATCGGTCCAACCAAGACAACCATAAATCATTCTAATTGGAAATATTAATCTGGATACCCCAAAATGAAATGGATCTCTAATTGCACTTCATTAGACTTCACGCTACAATTTTTTGATAATTTAATCAATTTTTTAACCTCATTGATGAAATTTGTTTAGTTCGATATGACTTGGAAGCATGAAAAGATCTAAACATATATTGTGCATAAATGGTTACGTCTTGAAGATCTAAACATATATTGTGATACTATAACTGTTGAGAAACTTGTTTTATATTGTGTTGAGACCCTTTTACACCCTATAGGTCATTTGGACTAACCTGATAATCTTCCTAGCTTGTTGTAAGAATTGATAAGTTGTTAGTAACATTGAAGAATGTAAATTATCAATTTACACTTATCAGACTAAATTAACAAAGTGCCTTTTAAAGTCAAAATGACCAAAATGACCTTGTAGGCAAAAATATTGGAACACTCCTAATATACAAAAATTTCCTGAATAATCCTGATGTTTCAACTCAGGAATTCCCTTGTGAAGTCTTTAATTACCAAACTACACATATAAGATTCATATTTCCATAATTCATTTCAAAATTTTAAAGAACGAAGGTACCCTTTTTCTTATAATTACTAGAGTACTCTTTATTATTGGTTCTTCGCAATGCAAATTCATTTGGTTATAGTTGCAAATTCTTGACCACATTGGTTATAGTTGATAATGGAGCTAATACAGTGTTTGAATTTTCCAATTCAAGAGTGCCTTGAGTTTTTCTTCCTAATCTCAACCTTGAAGAAGTGAATTGGTAATCACTATTTGCTATCCTGTCAAGAATATTAAATGCTCCATTAGGTGACTTGTCGAGGAGGGTACCATTTGCTGAAGCATCCAACATTATTCTCGTTGGAGCATTCACCCCATTATAGAACATAACAACTTGAGTCCAATCCTAAAGCCCATGAGTAGAACATTTACATAGCATGCTTGTGTACATATCCCGACATTCAAACATAGATTCTTCATTAGCTTATCAGAAGGAAGCAATATCATTCCTAAGTTCGGTGCTCATGTTAGGTGGATTATACCACATCAAAAAGTTCATACATAGCTTACGCAAGGTTGAGATTAGGAATAATGGTTGACAAACAAAACAATAACAATGAATTGGATTTTTCAGATAAGGATAAGAAATCGGTGGTTATTGTTTCCTTGGAGGAGGGTGAGGAGCCTAGGGCTTTTTTCCCGAAATTGGGAAAAAAGAAACATAAAGGAAAGAGATATAACTCTTTGAATGCTTTCCAGGACAAAACTCTATCATATATTGAGAGAAGAAAGAAATACCGAACAATTAGAAGGGAACTCAAGAAGGACAAGTCTCAGGAAGAATCAGAATTATCTGGAAGATCTTTGTCGGACTCGGATTTGGTGTCAAGGTGTTGCTTTTTAATGAGAGAAGCGAGAAAGGCTTTAAAGCTTGGAAAGAGGCTGGGGATTCAGATAGTAGGTGATGAAAACCAAGCAGTAAGAGACATCACACATTTAGAAGTATAATAAAAGAAGTTATTAAAGATAGCTCTACTGCGTTAAGGTTGCTCACTTGGAACATTAGAGTGTTAGGGTGTTTGGGAGGACTAATTATAGTACGAGTTAAAAAAAATTATCACTGGAGAGGTATTTTGCAAGTCCCTAAATTATCATGATATCGAGTAAGTGGTTTGAAGATTACTTTGAATCAGTGTGTCTAAGCTCCTTGCGAGGCACAAGCTCGAATTCCTTTTTAGGTAGAACGTGTTGAGTTGAATAAAAATGGGAAGAAAATGAGGCAGGCGCTCTTTGAAGCATATGGCAGGTGAGGATCAAGTCCACTAAGAATGGTGAAATTGCTAATATGGTTGAATGGTGAAAAAATCCATTGGTGTGCTGTTAAAAAGTGAGAATTCAAACAGATTCTGAATTTGTATGGATGTCGTCACATTTCGGTTTTGTAAAACTCAATATAGTTGGAGCTATTAAAGCAGAAGTTGCAGGTTATGGTGGAGTCCTGAGAACGGAGGATGGCATCTTGAGTATGTTGTGTTCAGGGCCAACTAAGTATTTGGGAGCCGAGTTTGCTGAAATGATAGCAACGATAGCTGCATTAGTATTTGTTTATTGAAGCAGAATGGTTAAGGAAGCCTTGTGGGTTGTAGATTCTGACAGCAAAGTGGTGTTGAACTGGTCACACAATCTGATGCAACGCCTCTGGCTTTGGTGTTCAAATCTTTTATAATGAGATTGTGGCAAAGAGGATTGGCAATGTGAACTTTGAATTTGTGCCGAGAGAAGCATGGTGGTAGCCTAATTGACTATGATCTGGTGTATCTATGCATGTAACTTTCTGTATTTATAGTTGTAGTAGGAGTGGTAAGTGTGAGATCATGGTTTGGCTTTACCCTGGAAAATGTTCTGTTTTAGCTATAAAGGTGATCAGACTCGTGTGATTTCTTGTAACCCTTGATCGTATGTAATCTTTTCCTCCAACCTAGGCTTAGGGAGGTTTTTAATGAGCCTTATGATCAAGGTTATTCTAATAGAAAAATAATCATTGTCGAGTAAAAAAATATCTGATTAAGATTAACCAAAATTAAATAAATAATAAATAAAAATAAAAGAAAAAGTGCAACAACTAAGCTAAAATCACCAATTGCCAATCCTCGACAACAACACAAAGCTTGTTGCGATGTAATAGATGCGTAAATAGTGCCAAAATGACCATCAAAACCCACTCAATTGCATTTATAAGATCAAGGGACTAAAATGAAAGAACAAAAACACTCAAACATCACTTTAACAGAAATAAACGCTGACCGTATCGGTACTCGAGCACGTGTATCGGTACACTTTTGCCATTTCAAAATACTAGATTCTAGTAGCTCAAAACTGTACTGATGCGCTTCTCAATGTATTAGTACCCTTTGTAAAACACATACACCTGTACCGAAATAGTTCCACGTGTACCGATCCTTTAAGCTAAAATACACCTACTCGTACCGATATGGAGACCCGTATATCGGTACGCCTGGACCTGAAATATCCAATTTTGCTGGTTTTTCGTACAACCATAGATTCTAACATGCTTTAACATGCCACAAACATATACACAACTATTCTAGAGATCAAACCATGTCACAACATCAAAGAAACAAGATCTAAACAAAACATCATACTTCAATCATATGTCTAGAGGCGTGCTTCCTAAAAACCAAACCGACAAAAGCACAAAATGTAAACCCGCAGCACAAATCAAACATATAAGGTCAATTACAAACCTACAACAACAATATAAACTGTTGGAATATTCCCAAAGACCAATCATGAGATGGTTGTAAAAGACATACTTATTTTATCTTGTTTATTAATATAAAGCCATTATTATTATTTGTGTCTTATTCTATGCATTTATAAATAAACTGAATTTTAATAAAGTCCTTAGAATAATATAGTTATTCTTGAATATCCTTAGTCGAGTATTATTGTAGGCATGGACAACAATAATATATTAAGACTAATATGTAGTTGATTGGTGATAAAGCATTGTCATTAACATGGAGATGTCAAAATCAATATATGTATGTGTTAGAGAATGACATACTGGACTGACCTGCTATGAGAATGTTTCTTGGATTATTATGTGATAGTCGTGACATTGCTCATGGTGATAACTACATGTATGATCCTCAGACTTGAGATCATCATCATTTCAACATTGTGAGTGACATATTTAGATACAGTCAAACGTGTGTCGTAACTAACTACACTATAAAGATTGACATTAGATATGTCACAATCTATGTAGCAAAATATGGTTAATCAAGATATGATTTGTCCCTCCTACATAATAGAAGTAATATCATATGCCACTTGATTGAGTGAGACTAGAAAATGCATGACCATGTTAGAATAAATTGATATGATATTTCATAATTATTCTTTTATAATAGTCTAATCAAGATATCAAGAAACATTAGATGAAGTATACAAGTGTGACTAATCTATGACTTGTGTCCGATATAGATATGAGGACAAAATGATGTAATACATAAAATAAGTTAATCACGGAAAAAGGCAAAGTCGAACCACGACTTCATGTAACTTAGGTAGCAATGATGTATTGCTAGATGCCACTCATTGCTTATAATATTAGAATTGTTCTAGATATTATTACTAACGTTACATGAACCTACAAGGGTCACACCCTATGATTGAAACAAACAAATATTGGCTAAATAACATGTGTACAAACTTGTTGTACACATAATAATTATTACAACAAAATTATTATAATTATTGTAATTATAGATAATTTCGTATATATATATTAATACTAGATAATTATTGTAATTATCAAATACTATTAATATATATATATATATCTAAAGAAACCTAATTAATGTAGAATCATATTCTACATATTTAATTATATTTAGTTAAATATATTGTATATTTAACGAATCCAAATTAAAGTAGAATTAGATTCTACATATTTAATTATATTTAGTTAAATATATTGTATATTTAATGAATCCGAATTTAATTAGAATTAGGTTTTTGAATGCTATATAAAGGCATAAGGTCTAGGAGCCAAGGTGTGCTTTCTCGAAAAACCTCTCCAATAGTTAGAGAAGAGAAAATATTATTTGTTTCGTTTGGGTGGACTACGTAAAGGTCGGAACATGATTGTGACGACTCAGATTCGATTTGGATTCTCCTATACTCCTTGCGGATTTCCAGATTTATTAAGGTAACATTTCATCATTTTCACCCCGAATTCGCTCATCGTACATGGATCTCTAGAGGTAACTACCAGATATTTTTTCCACCGCGCTATGGGGTGTACCGACATTTCCCAACATAAACATGCACAAACAGGGAGTTAGAAAAAACCCTCCCAAAACAACAATGAACCCCGATGCCTTTATTACTACTAGTCTAGTTCAAAACCCATACTTTCGAATAGTTCAAGTCCTTGGATTTTCCCTTTGGTTGCTTGCTGCCTCCAACCTTTAATTCTTTGCATTGATGGATGAGGAGAGCGTAAGCACACTAGGCTTAGTGAGGAGTGCTCAAAACAAAACACCATCAATGCATTTAAAACTGGTTATCAAAACCACTTGAAAAATATCATTTTAAACATCTTTCAAAACATCATGCCTTATAAACCATGCACTTAGCATTCCCAAAAATAAGCATACTAAGGAGTAAATCCCGTTTTCTAACCTTCAACTTAAGCTTTCACATGTATAACAACTCCTATGCAAGGCTTAAGGAGTAAACATGTATAAATCCACATTAAACAACATAATCCATCAACATAATCCATTATCAATTATATTGGATTTCAAGTGATCATAAACTAAGTTCCACTTTACAAAATATAACATCGGATACACAGATTCAACAAGTGTCCTCTCAACACTTCATACAATCTCATCCAGAATCATGGTACCATCACAACCAGTACTGGGTACAACAACAACCCTAATCATCGTTTAGAGGTATCCATCATCAAAACACTTACATGGACCATTTAAAAAATGCATCCATCAACAATATATGATCAAAATCAATATAAAACATACTTAAAACATGCTTAAACAATAAATACCATGTAAATAAAAACAAGTGCATAAAACCAATTTCGCCAAAACAAGACCGAGGGAGAAATCTCGTTATACTTACTTCCAAGTTTAAATCAGCATTTCAAGCTTAATTTAAACTCCCAAATAACCTTTAAACCATTTCAAAGCTGAATTCCATGTTCTCACTCCCGACTATGCGAAACCTTGTTCGCCGATGTGAACTACTCCTTCAAAGTTTCCGAAAAAATACCACAAGCTTAAGGATCAACCACCCCTATTTTATCCACACAAAAATAGAGGATTCAATGCATCTAAATGCATTCAAAGACTCATCAACATTAATCCACAACAACTCTAACTAAAAACCTCTTCTCAACAACCGAAATCAAAATCAAACACCTTTTAAACTTAACCCACCCAAATCCTAAAGGTTTAAACCATCAATTAACATCCAAAAACAATCTAATAACATCCTTATACCTCCAGAATTCATAAAACAACCACATCTCCTCAAAAACTCATGACTAACAACCTAGAAAATTAGAGATTCACCTAGTTTCGGGATTCCATTTTTAAAACCAACTTATTAACATTATAAAACATCAAAATCATGATTAGAATCTATCAAGAACTCAGCAACACAAATCCAAAACGAAAGTCAACCAATCTCATCAATTAAACCTTAATTTAACTAATTTTCCACAATTAAATCATTAAAACTCATTAGAAAATACATATAAAGGATCAAATACTTGTGAATTTCAGTAAAGAAAATTTCATTAGAGGAGAAGAACGAACTTTACCTCTAATGAGTGAATTTCCTCTCAATTGGACGTTTTACTCTTGAAAACAAATGAGGAAACAATGAGATTTTGGAAAACACGATTGAAGAATCCATTAGAAATCAACAGTTTAAGAAATCAAGAATATTACCTGAAATCTTTGATGAAAAAGATAATGTTTAGTTGAAAGAATTTTGAGAGAAAAATTTTAGGGAGAAAAGTTATGTCAAAAGTGTTTTTAAGAATTAACTACTTCTCTTTTATTTTTTTAGGTGAAAAGGGAAATTTTATTGCCACGTGCCTCGTTAAAAAACCTCCCTAAACCTAGGTGGAGGAAAAATAGTACACACGAAAATAAGTACATAATAAACGAAGAGAAAACCTCGACACACAATCAACAAACACTACTAACTCATCCAACAAGACTACACATGAGTCACAACCCAATAAGTCCACACAACAACATGACCAACGAGCTTAGGCCGACAATACCCAACCATCACTACCTTATAAACTCCTTTAACAACCTTCGGATCATGTTCCACCAGCACGACACTATTACACACAATTGAAGGAACAACGACCTTCTCCTTGCCAGCCAAACTTTGTTTCGATGCTTTCTTTGGAGGGTTAGACGTGAGATACACTGTGTTCTTTGGAATTTCCCAGTGCTCAACCACAACCTTTTTCTTCATAGTCACAGATGGCGCAATACGATTTCCACCTCCTAACGTTTCCACCCCACGCTCAACCTCCTTAGTCTGTCCATCCACAATACCACCCTCAGCCAACGCCCGAAACCTAGACCCCGATGATAAACCCCTACGCGGTTGCTTCCCTGCCACCACACCAGAACCATTATTCACTTGGCACCGACGATTCTCCACAAGCATTCATGGACCAAACAAATCAGCAGCCACGTCAGACAACTCTGTCGCATTACCAACAGACTTATCATTATTATGTTGCTTGTCATTATACACCATCTTAACATGCTCTGATTGACACTCCTCTTTAGCATGCCCATAGGCACCACACACAAAGCATACTTACCGCAGACCCTCGTATTCAAGCCTCTGAAGCATTCCATCGATACATATACAAGATTGAAGAGGCTTATTCAAATCAACAAATAGAGCAAGCTGTGCAAATTTCCCACGTCCACCCTCTTGAGTGTTATAGTCAACCTTCACAACTGTTCCAAGAACGACGACAATACAACGAAACATCACTTTCGTATAATCACGAAGAGGAAGTCATGGAAGCCTCACCCACACAATCACTTTCGACGAATAGCTTTCTGAGGTGGAGAATGTTCTACTCCATGGCTGCACAGTTAAACAACTATCGTAGATCGTCCATGGACCCTCCATGAGAACCCGAGTATAGTCCTCTGCATCCGAGAACCGAACAACATAATAATTATTATCTAATTCAATCAGCTGTAAATTTCCCACCGGTTTCCACATAGCATGGATCTGTGTGTACAAAGCCTTGAATCCAAATACCTTTCCTAGAATCGTATTGACAGAACCGAATTCGACTGGTCAACAATAACATCCTCTGCGCACACAACCACTTCTTCCCTAAAGAACGATGGACTAACCTTGCTATTCGTCTCCTTACCACCAGCCACTTTACTCGCATAACTCAGCTTTGAGGCCTCCGCAGTCTCTTTAGCATCAACGTTTACATGATGCATCGTATCACCACCCACAACACCATCAGTTATGTCCCCCTTAATACCATCCGTAGCAGCACCGTCAGCGTCCATAACCATCTCATCCCCCGACTCCCTATCCATATCAATAGTCATCTCTTTCTTTTGCAGGCTTTACCCATACAACGGTGAAGGGGAAGTAGGTCGCTTCAGCGATATCGGCACTGTGACATAAGGTGTATCCTCCGGTGGTCTTTCCACAAGCAGATCATACGGTGCTGGTATCGTCATCACCGACACTGTCTCAGGCGATCGACCATGATTGATCACATGTTGCACAAGGCTAGGTGTAGAGCGTTTATGTGTTCTCCTTTTATGAGCGCAAGTGCACACTCTTATCAAGTTATAGTACAAAAGATATCGTCTCCCACATGGAATGGAGCAGCTCCTATGAATGGTTTCTTGTACGCAGATTTAGCAAATGCGGCATTAAATCTCAAGATGTGGAAAGATAAAAACATAAGTAAAGATAAAGATAGTAATAAAATGAGTGATGGGGAGATATTTTGGCGATAAGCTGGGTAAGACAAGTGCAGCTTAGTAGCTTGTGGACTGCATTGTATAACCTTGAATATGTTTTGCGCTGCCATGAATTGTTGCCTCGGCGGGTACGACGAGCGGCAAACTACGACCTTGTCACATGATCGCAACAGGTCACTGCCACTGCAGGGGCGTGTACTTTCTTGGCAAGTGGGATGGAAAGAAGTCCTGGCGGCAAGTCTGGCAGACATTTTGAGTTCGGCATGATAGTCGACAGTGATCCCTCCTATTTCTAGTTTAGGATGCTCGAGACTTCTTAACCTGAGGACTAGTTGGAACCAAATTAGAAAACTCAGTTGGTAATCCGTTTTAGCCGCTGAAACTTGTAGACTAGTGTGGAACCAAGTTAGTCACGCCCTTGTGAGTTGTGACTGTGCTTAACCCTTTCATGAGCCTTGCACTTTCGTGCCCGACAAATAGATTTTCTCTTCAATTGACTGGTGTAGACTAATTGAACAAACAAGAAGCATGGATTAAGCAAAATCAGAACTTTATTGAAAACAACTCAAAACTATACAACCGTTTCCCTCAAACTTCTTTACATACACACGCCTAAACCTTAGGAGAGTTGGGCTGCGACCCCAAACACACCAGCTTATCTAGCTATCCCCCCATCTCTACTCTCATCGGCGTTTGCTATTGGTCTCTCACGACAAGCCCTAATCCCTCTACGAGATATGCCCATATACCCTTACATACATTGGGTATATATAGGGCTCATGACCTAGGTTGAGTCCTCTTTGAAGTAGGAGTTCTAAAAGTAAATTACATTAAATACAGACACTTTTATGCTTTAAATACAGACTCTTTGGACTTTTCCTTCTTTCGCAAGTAAGGATAAGTGCTCCCATTTATCGATCTTGAATTAACTCTACCGACCGTTATAGGCTTCAGGAAGTTGCAAGACTGGGCTCATTGGGCTTAGGAAATTGTCCTCTTGCAATCGCAACCCATCTTGGCTAAGTCGGTGTAACTCCTGCCCAAACGGCTCTTGACGGCAATGCTGCTTCGATAGTGTCCTTGGCGGCATCTTGAGCTTCTTCAGTACAACTTCTTTGGTTCCAGCTTTCTGTCTTGTCCTGTCCTGTCCTGTCCTCTCTTAGTTATAGCACCTGAAAATATAAACTAAACTAAAACAATAACTTTTCTCAACAAAATATGAAATATTCAACTAAAGCATGGTGTAAGAGACGATACTGTTATAATGCATGCAATGCACCTAAATACGCCTAAATGAACTTAAGAAAAACAATAATAAGGGTAGGAATGTGTACAAAATATATAACTCATGGACACTCTACACACCCCAAACTCGAACTATTACTTGTCCTCAAGCAATGCAACCTAACTAGTAAATCTGCCCTTAGAACAAAATTAATAGAAACAAAAGCCTTCAACTTGATTTCTTACCTCAAGGCCGTGGCACCTATATAATGTTAGTGATAGGGAATGACATGAAATAACTTAAATTAATTTCTCTTAATGCCATTGAAGTGTGTGCATGTATATGTTCATGCTAAACATGCTAAAGTTACCAAGTTAACAACGTATGCCTAAAATAATTAAGTTAATGGAAAGGATACGAGTTGCTGCCTTGGCAGCACAGCTGGGTATTTTTATTCTTTTTTTTTATCATGGCTTAAGGGCTTCAGCTCATCACAACTATTCTCTGGGTTTGAAGTTAAGGTAGGTGCATTATACAAAACTCTGAACCCTTCAAATAGAGTCATCCTGTGAATACTTTCATTCACTCTTGCTAATTTGTCTGTCACTTTGCTTAGATTCTTGGACTTAGATAGCCGCGGAGTGTCCTTGCTCATGATCCTTCCTAGAGCCTATTTCGGGCACCTCTAGGGTCTTTATTCTTCCTAGAGCTTGTTTCGAGCACCTCTAGGGTCTTTATTCTTTCTGCCTAGAGCATGTTTCGGGCACCTCTAGGTTTTTCATCATTTTTGTTGTGCTGCCCTGTGCTGCCATGGTGGTAAACCTGTATTCAATCAAGAAACTTTTATTAAGTAAGGCAAGCAATGTTTAAACTTAGAACTTAAGCAAAAACTCATCATTTAACAGACAAGTGTAAAGATAATTGGCAAAAAGAAAATTTTTCTAAGTATTTTTCATGCTTCTTCCCATAGTTAGATTAATTTTTTTGAATAGTGCGAATATAAGTAGTCGGCTAAGCTATCATAGGTACAAGTTTTGAACTAAAGATTCTATTTCATTAAGTGCTAGGGGCAGAATTTATATATGCATCTAAATGCTATGAACCTAACAAAAAGAGGACTAATCCCCCCCCCAAACTCAAGGTTGGCATTGTCCTCAATGCTTCTACAAAACAAAACATATATCAAAAGAAAATAGAAAGGAAAAATTGAAAACAGAAAAAGAAAATAAAAACATAAAAAATTTAAAAAAATGGTGCTATAAACTGGGGGAGTTTCCCTATGTTTCTGCCGCGTTAGCGGAGGAATCTGAGGTGGCAGACAAGATAAGGTGACGCGTAGCGGATGGTATTTCTGTTGGGCTCTTCTCTGAGCTACGCGGCGGCTGGATGCGGCTGGGGCTGGCTTTCTTGGGTTGTCTTTCAACTTCTCCACCCTGGGGATCTGCTGCTGGCTGCTTTCCCTTTTTGGCTACCTCATCCGGTTCATCGTCAAGGGATTCAGAAAACTCCAAGTCAGAGTAGCTGGTATCCTTGGCAGCGGTCGTTTTGGCGACTGGGGATGCAACAATTGTTTCCTCTTCCTTCTTTGATTCTGAGGAGGAGGTGGGGTCATATGGCGGGATGGGGGTTGGGGAGGTTCTTCTCTTGGGGCAGTAGTGCGGCCCCTCGCTGTCGTCGGGGAAAGGAGTAACAACTGGTCTTGGAGTGATGTGGACTGGTTTGGATGCTGCTAGCTCTGTTAGATAGACGAGCAACTGTGGTCTGGCGTCCTGATATTTGTCCAACAGGTAGGCCACAAAGGCCTCCTGCACGTATGCTACATATTTGGTGAAGGCCACTTACTTATGCTCGATCCGCTGGCAGCTTTCCACTAGGTTGCGCAATAAGGGAACTGTGGCAGACATGAAGGCAACATTAGTACTGCCTGCTGCGACTGGGATGGAGGAAGCTTGGGACGGCGGCTGGACGGTGGAAGGTGAATCAGGCTCTGCACTATGCATCATTTGTCGGCGTACTCTTTGTAACCCCCTTAGCCCGACCTAGACGCTTGACCCGAACTACGAAGATTACACGGGGAAAACTAAAGTCAACCTTTATTAACGACCCTTTTTTCATTTTATCTTTTCTAAATGCAATTTTAAGCCTATGTGATCACTCGAGATCATAGGAAGGAAAGGCACAACGATCGGAATTCATTTAGGGGTTTAATTGTAAGAATTAGACTTTTAGGGACCAAAACATAAATTTTGCAAATTACGAGAACTTTGCAGATTTTGAGTTTACCAATATACAATTTGTCATATTTCATGCATCTCTGTCAAATATCAACTTAATTATATATTCTAAACTCAACCAATTGCATCCATAATCATCAAGGACTAAAATGTAAGAAACAAGAACTTGAAACAATTCAAAATGCAGTCCAACGGTCGAGTGATTCGAAACGCTGACCATTGTATCGAAACGGCCGTATCAAAATAGAGTTGACCATTTCAGTACTCGGGTGTGTTCCAAGACCCGTATCGAAACATGGCTCTCTAGTAGCTAAAGTGTTCCGAAACACTCTTACCCGTTCTTAAACACAATGGCCATTTCATGCCCCTGTTCCGAAACAAATAAGGGTGTTTCGATACACCCTACCCTGCAACTATACATTTTTCTGGTTTTTCACATCTTTACACATTCAAACATATCCCAAATGATAACATAACACACCAACAACATGATTTTTTTTTATAAATAGACGGGCCTCGTTAAAAACCCTACTAAACCTATTAGGGGAAAAGAGTGCCCTTATTTTATTAATAATTAGGAACCTGTTACATTCAATTATAACCCTAAAGCATTAACAAGAACCAATAAAACCTCCTACCCATCAGGTAGCTCACTCACCCTATACCCTCTTTTGCTAACTGATCCGCTGCAGAATTCCCCGCTCTCGGGATCCATCGTACTATCCACCCCCAATCTGTTAAGAGTCCCTTCAAATTTCCTACTTGAAAAGATATATATGGCGGTGGATCAGCTGCCCCATTAAGCCAGTCGACAACCATCCTGCAGTCCGACTCCACAATAAGCCTCCTGTTTTCCTTCCAACTTGAGTTAAGGAAACACTTGACACCTTCACTCACAACTTGAAATTCAATTAGGCCTGGCTGACCAACCTTGCTAGGACCCGAAAAGGAACAAAGCTTCCTTCCACTGCTGTCCCTAAGAAGCCCTCCGATTCCACCTCTCCCATCCACTCCCGACACTGCGCCATCCACATTCAATTTTAAGAAACCCGGCGGCGGAGCCACCCAAGATGTTGTTGGGCCCTGTGTTGGCTTGGACACTTTAAAATAACATGCAAGACCGGGATTAGCAACCAGGTTTTCTATCGAAACTGTAACGCCCCGGTTTTGGGCTCAGAAGTTTTGGGCGTTGACCGGTTCGGTCAAAGTGCTGATCGAATATATAAGAGTGAATTTAGGAAAGCCTAGTTCGGGTTGCATTAAAAATATGGAAAAATGTTCTAAAATCATCTTTTAATATATTTAAGTGAACTGTGAAATCAATTTTGGAAATGAGGTTCGGAAGGTTGACATTTTGGCTAGTGACCAAAATGTAATTTTTGAAAGTTGCGTGACAGTTTTATAAAGGATTGAAACTTTGAATCTTTAAGGAGCTATTATTCCAAAAAGAGTTTCTCCAGATTTTTCTAAGATATTTTAAGGCTTTATTCTGATTTTAAAGATTATGAAATGTAGAGGGAAATCATTTTACCATTTTATAACTAACTTTTCTATTTTCTCTCAATTTTCCTTTTCTCTCATTTTCTCTCCACCCAAACACATTTCTCCAGATTTTCTTCTCTGATTTTGTCAATCTAAATCACTCATTTCAACCCTCTTTTGATTCCTAATCATTTCATCAACAAAACCTCTCAATTTGCAAGTTGTTTCATCAACCTTTTTGGCTCTAAAAAGGAGCAATTCAAGTTTGGAGGTAAGAACGTCCTTCTCCTCTAAACTATCAGTTCTTTACTGAAATTCCTAAGTTCTCAATCCTTGATTTGTGTTTTGTTAATGGCTTTTCAATTGAAATCTTGATTTTGGCTTAAAATGCAAGATTTGGTGATTTTTGGTGAAATTTTCGTGTGATCTGTTTGGGCAGTCTTTTGAAGTGTCAAAATGATGTTAAATGAATGCTAAATTGATTAGAAGTTGAGGTTTAATTAATGCAATCCCGGATAGGTTGAATTTCCTAAGTTTGGCTTGAGTTTTTGGTTGTTTTTGGAGTGTTTTTGGTGATCTGTTATATCTGGAGGTATAAGGATGTGTTTGTGATCATTTTGGATGTTAATTGATGTTTAAAAATGGTTAGAAGTGATGGATCTTGGCTGGGTTAAGTTTTGGAAGTGTTTGGAGATGATTTCGGTTGTGTTTGGTAGCCGAATTGTTGGATTTGTGTTGAGCAGCTAGTTGAGTCTTGTTGCTGGTGTTCTTAATGCATAATGATGCATTAATCCTCTGTTGTTGTGTGCTTGAAACAGGGGAGTTGGATCCGTGAGCTTTGAAGGTGTTGCGGAAGGTTTTCGGAGCTTGGAAGGCTTGTTGGCTAGCCTTGTTTTGTGTATCGGTGAGTGAAGTTGGGTTTTCAGCTTTTAAACCAAGGTTTGAAGGTTTTGGGAGCTTAGTTTAAGTCTAAAAAACTTCACTAAGCTTAAGAGTAAGTGAATGGATTTTCGCTCTTGAATTGTGTTGTGATTTGCTTTTAAAAGCAATTGTGGTTGATGATTGAAATGCATGTGTTTTGCATGGTTTAAATCTGTTTTGAAAGCATATTTTAAGCATGGTTTAATGCTGGTTTTGGAAGCCATATGTGAAGGATGCTCAAGGTAAGAGATCCTTGGTTTTGTACATGGAAATTGTGGTTTTGATGCATATTGTTGTATGTTGTTTAATGGCTTTGTCTAATGCTTTAAAACAGTGGATTATTGTTGTTAATGATGTACTTTGGTAAGTGATGCTAAAGGTTACAAAGGTGGTTGAAAGTCCTTGTGTAAGCCTTGTTTATTTAAGAACAACATGTTGTTGGTAAGTCCATGGTTGGTTCTTGGTTAAGGTAAATGATGGTTTTACATTATGATTATGCATGTGAATCATTGGATTATCATGGTAAGATGGTTATATTGGCAAGTGATGAAAGTGGTTCTTGGTTCGTTGATCGGATATAGTTAGCCGGCTATAGGATTGGGTGCACCGTGAATTAAGTCGCCTTGGAGGTGGAGTGGTCAAGAGTGGACCGGTAAACTCCCTTCAAGTATCCTAACGAGATGGTTAAGGTCATAATGGAGGTTGATGCCCATTCGAGGACCTTGGTTGAGCAAAGGTTATATGGTGTTTAAAAGTCCATATATGGGAACCTTGTGCTTGTTAAGATCACAATGGCGGTGTAAGTCCATGTGTGGATCTTGTGTGGGGTGTCCCGGATCTCGTTAGTGATGTTATACAACTACCAATCGGTTATGCAAAGGTTGTATGGTGTTTAAAAGTCCATACATGGGAACCTTGTGCATGTTGAGGTTGTATGGTGTTTAAAAGTCCATGCATGGGAACCTCGGGAAAAGCTAAGGTTGTATGGTGTTTAAAAGTCCATACATGGGAACCTTAGGCTTGTAAGGTCAAATGGTGTTTAAAAGTCCATTTGGGAGACCTTGGATTGGTAGGGTGTATGGAGCGTAGGGACAACGCTCGGGATCCGCGTATCCGATCGGGTGTTGAGTTGAAAAGTGGATGTGGTTGATCACTTGGAAGCCAATGTAATGTTCTTGATCATAAAGAAGCATGAGATGCTTGAAAAGATGCATGGTTGCATGGAAAGTGTTTAATGCTTGTGAATGCATGTTTACTTGTTATGTTGAACAAGTGTTGATTATCATTTGGTAAATGATGCATGTGTGCATGAAATCTCTTTAATGCATTGGAGTCTTGTTAAGACTTGTTTTAAAAGGCATGTGATAATGATGTTGTGGTTCATGAGTTGCCTTTGGTTAATGCGTGTGTTGGATTGATTGAGTAAATGATTTTAAAGGGTTTCTTGCTTGAATGGTTTTTAAGTATAAGAAAGGTATGTTGTGAAATGGAGGTGTTTTCCAAGGTTTTGAATTTAGCTTTGCATATGGTATTTATGCATGGAATGGTTAAATGGATGATTTTGCAAGTTGTACATTGAAATGGTTTTCTTAGCTTGCTGAGCTAAGGGTTGGTTTTCATGTATGTGCAACGCATGGTTTTAAGCATGTTGATGAAAAGGAGTTTTCAAATTTTGCTTGGTAAACAAATCGGGTTTGTTTTAAAAGTGATTTTATGACCCGCTGCATTGATGGTGTTTTGGTTTTGAGCATTCCTCACTAAGCATTATGTGCTTACGCTCCTTTTTGTCCATCAATGCAGATTCTTGAAGTTTGGACAGCAAGGAGCAAGGGATTCAAGGTGGACTCCAATTGAGATGTATGTCTCGGTGAATAGCTATAGTTAATAAAGGCAATGGGGGTAGAATCTCTCGGGTTAATGTGTATGTGTTCGTTTATGTTTGGACAAGGATGTTTTTATGTTGATGATGTTGTTGGAACATGTATTGGCTTTAATGAGATTGATCTGGAAAGGTTGTGCTTAAATGGTTGCTTGTGTAGGAAGCATGCCTTTAGATTTGGGGCTTTTCATATATGATGTTATTTGGATGAATTGTTGATGCAAGTATGTCTCATTTATGTTGAATTGCATGTTGGTAAAGTTTGGTGGCTTTTGGGGCATGATTGGATGGTCAATTGTGTGTTTGAGTGAGCAAAATGCTGCAATCTGGGCAGGGCGTTTCGGAACAGTTGACACCGTTTCGGAACGGGTGCCTTGCATAAACCCAGGCGTCCGAAACGGGTGCCACCGTTCCGGAACGGTTTGGCTACTGCCAGTCCCCCGTTGCGATACGCGTTGCGGAACGGCCCCGTGTTTCGAAACGGGCTCTGCCTGTTTCGGAACGGATGACCGTTAGGGGCTGACATGGGCGGTTAAATGTTTCAGAATGTTTGCATTTTGGTCCTGAAACTTGTTTGTGCAATTGTATGAGTTTGGGATGTCCGTTTGAGCTGAAATTTGGCAGAGAAGCATGAAACCTGATTAATTTTAAGTTGGTAACTTAAAATCTGGTTAAGTCCTTAAATTTTTCAGAATTTACATTTTGGTCCCTTAAGTTGTAAATTGTTCAATTGGGTCCCTGTTTGATCTCTGATGTTGGTGATCTTTGAGTATGCTGTTTGCATGATCACATCTAAGGTTAATGTGCATCTAGACAAGATTAAAAAAAAAAGGGTCGTTAATCAAGGTTGACTTTCGGGTTGACTTTGGTTTTCCCGTGTGACTTTCTTAATTCGGGTCAACCGTTTGGGCCGGGTTAAAGGGGTTACATTTGGTGGTATCAGAGCTGAGTTGCGAATGCTTGGGGAAAACGGTAAGTTGTTGTAATGTGTGCTTGTTGTTTATCCTGATGTATGGATGAAAGTTGGTTGAAACACGTGTTTCTGAGCAAATTGTTGATGTTTCTGAGCATGTTGCTGATGTTTTCAAGCATGTTTTATGGTTATGAATCTTGGTTGAGTTTATGTGGAAATGTGTTGATGTTGTGAGCTGGTGTTATGCTTGATGAATGTGTAATGAGCATGTTATGTTGCTATTATGCTATTGCAAGTGGATGCTGTTTGATGTAAGCATGATCAAAGTATGTTGTTTGATATGCTTGATGTTGTGATATACATGTTTGTGATGACTGTTATGTCATGTAAAGGGGAGGATTCGGGATACCCATTGCCTTATTAGTATAACTATTGTGTTATTTTGGAGTTGGAGTTTGAATCCTTGCTTTAAGCTGGTCTAACTGGTTTGTTTGTTTTGTTGTGATTATTTGTTGTTGTTAGTAGTATGGCAAAGTCGATGGAAGAATGGCAGTTGGGTAAGGTGGTTGCTGCCTTGGGGCAGGTTGTTGAGGCTTGGAATTCACCCTTTTGTAGAGGTGTTTTGTCTCAGTCTTCTGTGCCTGGAGTTGAGGTGGTAAGGCAGGAGGAAGAAGCTGGTTCTGTGATGAAGAGTTCATCACCTGTTGTTCAGGAGGTGTTGGGAACATCTCAGGCTGTGGTAAAGGTAAAGTCAATGGATGTGCTGGCTGTGGAATGTGTGGGTTTGCCGAAGCAGCGTTTGTTGGATTTGGGTGCTGTGGAATATCATGGTTCTTCACCGGAGATGTTTGAGGCCTGGTTGGCCAGTGTGATTCTGATTCTGGATCAGGAGGGTTGTGATTATGCCTGTAAGCTGGGGAGTGTTGTTTCTTTGATGCTGGAGGATGCATGTGCCTGGTGGACATCTGTGGCGGTGGCGTCACATATTCCTGATATTGATTGGGATTTCTTTGTATCTGCTTTTTGTGAAAGGTATCTTGGAAGGGAATTTCCAAGGATTAAGCAATGTGAAGATAGTGCTGTTGGGGAGCATGTGTTGCTTGAGCAAGGGGTGGAAGCTCAGCCACCGGTGTGCGACCGTTGTGAAAGGCGCCATGTTGGAGGGTGTTGGGGCGCGAGTGCTTGTTGGAATTGTGGTTGTGCATGTTAAGCGTGATTGTCCTCATGGAGTGAAATCAGCTTTGGTGTTAGCCAAAGGGTCTCTGAAAGGTCGTGGGCATGGCCGAGGCAAGGTTCAGAGGTGGCAAAAAGAGCAGAAGGTTGTGAAGAGTTTGGGGAATGAGAATTGCTGGGAATGTGGGTCTGCTGGACACATGAGACGTGATTGTTTGAGGTTGGCTCGGAACAGCCAAGGTTCCTTACCGCAAGAGGTTGGTAGTGACCCTAGAGTGCTAGCTGGTGCTGCAGTGGTGCGGCAGGAGGATGATGGCTCCGCAAGGAAGAGAGCTCGTCTGATGAAGCTTCAGGGAGGTGTTGTGTTTTCAGGTAACCTTGTTAAGTAATCTTTGCTCTAGTTACCTTAGTTTGGTTTCTGTTGGTTTTCCTTGCGTGGTAAGTTTAGTCTTGTTGCTAGCATGTTTGGGGTAATGGTAGTTGTTTGGGAACATCTTTGGTGTGAAGAAGGTTTAGTGAGAATCTCGTGGTTAATGGTTGTTGGTATGATGGAGTTAGATAAGTTAGAAGTGAGGTAGGAGGTTGTTCTTAGACGGATTCTGAGGATGTTATTGGAGGGTGTGAACTGGCATTCATGCACAGTTAAAATCATTGTTATATGCTATATTATATATGTTGGTCCATGCATACATGTGGCATGACATTAGAGGTTTTTCATACATGTACATCAGGCATTGATAGGGCATGTTGGTGATCATGCATACGATGTTCACACTCGCTAATAACTAATCGAATCTGTTAGTGTGGTGGTTGGTTTGGATGATGGGTTTTTAGAGGTTGTTTTGATGCTGGGTGAGAGTTAGAAGTAATATTAAGATGGTTGCTAGTAATAGTGAGAGTGGTATGGCCTGTTGGTAGAAGGATAGTGTTTGTTGCTTAAAGAGAGTTTAGTGGTTTGGTGGTGAAGAGTACCGGTTGAGGTTAGAATCGGTCAAGTGGTTTGAATAGCTAAGTGGAAAGGGTAGTTCCTTGGTGCTAAGTGATGTTGTAGTTTAACAATTGTGTTTCCAGGTGCTGAGGTAGCTTAGCATTTAAGTTGTTGTGAAAGGGTTGTGTTGGTAAGTGTTGGTTCTTAGCAACCTTTGAGGAGTTGAGGAGTTGGTATGTATGGCAGGTTGGGCGATGTCTTAGTAAGACAAGTGTTATGGTTGAAGTTTGAAGTGGAAGGATTATGAAAGATCGAAGGCTTTTGTTGGTTGTTTGGGTTCTTGTGAGAAGTGGTTGGCTGGTTGTGGTTAAGAAAGTTCCGTTTGAAGTCAGCTGGTGGTGTGTGGAACGGCTGACGGAGTCAAGTTGGGGTTGTGATGTAAATTTTGGATTGTGGGTGAGTAGTTCTGGTGAGTCGTTATGGTAATGATAGCGGCAGATGTGAAGGATTGTCAGCTTTTGTTGAGGAATTTGGGTAAGCAGTTGATGCTTAAAGATTTTTGCTTGATGGGAAAATCCTTGGAAGAGGTTTGAGAGTTGCAAGAGTTTTAGAAGCTGAGAGGTTTGCATAGTGGCTGATTGGATTGGTTGTTGTCTCTGTGTAAACAGGTCTTGGGAGTTGTGTGTTACAGTGATGTGTGCTGTAAGAGCTGAAGTTCTTCAGGTTGATGTTGGGGCTGTGTACAGTCCGGTTATGTGAAAGGTTAAGTTGTGGCTATCTTTGTGTGTTCTGGATTTAGTGAACAACATGTGGTGGTGGGTTCGGTGGAGTTTTGTGTGGAAAGTGTTCAGTGTTGGTTGAGGCTTTTGTGTTGCCTTGTGTGTTGGTTTGAGAAGGTTGTGGTTCTCTTTTCGCCGGTTGAAATTTCGAGGACGAAATTTCCTAAGGGGGGGGAGAGTTGTAACGCCCCGGTTTTGGGCTCAGAAGTTTTGGGCGTTGACCGGTTCGGTCAAAGTGCTGATCGAATATATAAGAGTGAATTTAGGAAAGCCTAGTTCGGGTTGCATTAAAAATATGGAAAAATGTTCTAAAATCATCTTTTAATATATTTAAGTGAACTGTGAAATCAATTATGAAAATGAGGTTCGGAAGGTTGACATTTTGGCTAGTGACCAAAATGTAATTTTTGAAAGTTGCGTGACAGTTTTATAAAGGATTGAAACTTTGAATCTTTAAGGAGCTATTATTCCAAAAAGAGTTTCTCCAGATTTTTCTAAGATATTTTAAGGCTTTATTCTGATTTTAAAGTTTATGAAATGTGGAGGGAAATCATTTTACCATTTTATAACTAACTTTTCTATTTTCTCTCAATTTTCCTTTTCTCTCATTTTCTCTCCACCCAAACACATTTCTCCAGATTTTCTTCTCTGATTTTGTCAATCTAAATCACTCATTTCAACTCTCTTTTGATTCCTAATCATCTCATCAACAAAACCTCTCAATTTGCAAGTTGTTTCATCAAGCTTTTTGGCTCTAAAAAGGAGAAATTCAAGTTTGGAGGTAAGAACGTCCTTCTCCTCTAAACTATCAGTTCTTTACTGAAATTCCTAAGTTCTCAATCCTTGATTTGTGTTTTGTTAATGGCTTTTCAATTGAAATCTTGATTTTGGCTTAAAATGCAAGATTTGGTGATTTTTGGTGAAATTTTCGTGTGATCTGTTTGGGCAGTCTTTTGAAGTGTCAAAATGATGTTAAATGAATGCTAAATTGATTAGAAGTTGAGGTTTAATTAATGCAATCCCGGATAGGTTGAATTTCCTAAGTTTGGCTTGAGTTTTTGGTTGTTTTTGGAGTGTTTTTGGTGATCTGTTATATCTGGAGGTATAAGGATGTGTTTGTGATCATTTTGGATGTTAATTGATGTTTAAAAATGGTTAGAAGTGATGGATCTTGGCTGGGTTAAGTTTTGGAAGTGTTTGGAGATGATTTCGGTTGTGTTTGGTAGCCGAATTGTTGGATTTGTGTTGAGCAGCTAGTTGAGTCTTGTTGCTGGTGTTCTTAATGCATAATGATGCATTAATCCTCTGTTGTTGTGTGCTTGAAACAGGGGAGTTGGATCCGTGAGCTTTGAAGGTGTTGCGGAAGGTTTTCGGATGCTTGGAAGGCTTGTTGGCTAGCCTTGTTTTGTGTATCGGTGAGTGAAGTTGGGTTTTCAGCTTTTAAACCAAGGTTTGAAGGTTTTGGGAGCTTAGTTTAAGTCTAAACAACTTCGCTAAGCTCAAGAGTAAGTGAATGGATTTTCGCTCTTGAATTGTGTTGTGATTTGGTTTTAAAAGCAATTGTGGTTGATGATTGAAATGCATGTGTTTTGCATGGTTTAAATCTGTTTTGAAAGCATATTTTAAGCATGGTTTAATGCTGGTTTTGGAAGCCATATGTGAAGGATGCTCAAGGTAAGAGATCCTTGGTTTTGTACATGGAAATTGTGGTTTTGATGCATATTGTTGCATGTTGTTTAATGGCTTTGTCTAATGCTTTAAAACAGTGGATTATTGTTGTTAATGATGTACTTTGGTAAGTGATGCTAAAGGTTACAAAGGTGGTTGAAAGTCCTTGTGTAAGCCTTGTTTATTTAAGAACAACATGTTGTTGGTAAGTCCATGGTTGGTTCTTGGTTAAGGTAAATGATGGTTTTGCATTATGATTATGCATGTGAATCATTGGATTGATTGAGTAAATGATTTTAAAGGGTTTCTTGCTTGAATGGTTTTTAAGTATAAGAAAGGTATGTTGTGAAATGGAGGTGTTTTCCAAGGTTTTGAATTTAGCTTTGCATATGGTATTTATGCATGGAATGGTTAAATGGATGATTTTGCAAGTTGTACATTGAAATGGTTTTCTTAGCTTGCTGAGCTAAGGGTTGGTTTTCATGTATGTGCAACGCATGGTTTTAAGCATGTTGATGAAAAGGAGTTTTCAAATTTTGCTTGGTAAACAAATCGGGTTTGTTTTAAAAGTGATTTTATGACCCGCTGCATTGATGGTGTTTTGGTTTTGAGCATTCCTCACTAAGCATTATGTGCTTACGCTCCTTTTTGTCCATCAATGCAGATTCTTGAAGTTTGGACAGCAAGGAGCAAGGGATTCAAGGTGGACTCCAATTGAGATGTATGTCTCGCTGAATAGCTATAGTTAATAAAGGCAATGGGGGTAGAATCTCTCGGATTAATGTGTATGTGTTCGTTTATGTTTGGACAAGGATGTTTTTATGTTGATGATGTTGTTGGAACATGTATTGGCTTTAATGAGATTGATTTGGAAAGGTTGTGCTTAAATGGTTGCTTGTGTAGGAAGCATGCCTTTAGATTTGGGGCTTTTCATATATGATGTTATTTGGATGAATTGTTGATGCAAGTATGTCTCATTTATGTTGAATTGCATGTTGGTAAAGTTTGGTGGCTTTTGGGGCATGATTGGATGGTCAATTGTGTGTTTGAGTGAGCAAAATGCTGCAATCTGGGCAGGGCGTTTCGGAACAGTTGACACCGTTTCGGAACGGGTGCCTTGCATAAACCCAGGCGTCCGAAACGGGTGCCACCGTTCCGGAACGGTTTGGCTACTGCCAGTCCCCCGTTGTGGTACGCGTTGCGGAACGGCCCCGTGTTTCGAAACGGGCTCTGCCAGTTTCGGAACGGATGACCGTTGGGGGCTGACATGGGCGGTTAAATGTTTCAGAATGTTTGCATTTTGGTCCTGAAACTTGTTTGTGCAATTGTATGAGTTTGGGATGTCCGTTTGAGCTGAAATTTGGCAGAGAAGCATGAAACCTGATTAATTTTAAGTTGGTAACTTAAAATCTGGTTAAGTCCTTAAAGTTTTCAGAATATACATTTTGGTCCCTTAAGTTGTAAATTGTTCAATTGGGTCCCTGTTTGATCTCTGATGTTGGTGATCTTTGAGTATGCTGTTTGCATGATCACATCTAAGGTTAATGTGCATCTAGACAAGATTAAAAAGAAAAAAAAAGGGTCGTTAATCAAGGTTGACTTTCGGGTTGACTTTGGTTTTCCCCGTGTGACTTTCTTAATTCGGGTCAACCGTCTGGGCCGAGTTAAGGGGGTTACAGAAACGGTGCCCTCTGGGAATTTGGCTTTGAGCCAAGATGTCAGGTTCCATTTAGAAAGGAAGACAAGGAGTGGCAAGTCGGGATGACGGTCATGGAAAACTTTATCATTTCGACATAGCCAGATTGTCCAAAGGATTGCGAAAGGGATGACCTCCCACCAACATTTGTCCCGGTGATCCACTGCTTCATTCCAAGCAACCAGGAAACTCTCCGGAGAACCGGGGAGTGACAAAGAAATTCCATAATCCCTGCAAAAGAACATCCACATTTGCCATGACACATGGCACCTAAAAAATAAATGACTCACATATTCATCTTCCTTGTTACATAGAAGGCAAACTAAGCCACGTTGCACCTCTATGCCTCGCTTTTGCAACTCTCTTTTAACTGGGATGCGTCCCAACATTACCCGCCATACAAAGACTTCAATCTTGGGGGGGGGCAATACCTTGCCAAATCTTCTTGAAAGACTCTGCATGCTGAGTGCCAAGGTCCCTGGAGCTTTCTTTCAACCCTCGAACGTTGAACCTTCCATCACTGCTCCCCTTCCATTTCACCCAATCTGTGTCACTAATGCTCGAGGAAAACGAGTCCAGGAGACTCATCATCTCCAGCCACTGTGTTTTTTCCCAGTCGAAGGTCAGACGTTGCAAAATAATGTTCCATTCCCACTTTGCCTCATTTCTGGTTCCAAAATCTGCTATAGGTCCATACTTGTTGATTGCTAACGCGTAGATGCGGGGGAAACGGTCTTTCAAGGGTTGAGACCCAAGCCAAATTTCTGACCAAAATTTGATTAAGTTCCCGTCACCAACCTGAAGAATACAGTTGTTTCTAAGACATCTTCCAATCTTGTCTTCACTGTGAAATTTTTTCGCAATGTCTCTCCATACCCAGGAAAAGACCTTCGCCAAAGGTTCATTAACCCACATCTCCGAAGAAGCATTGACGTCCAAACTTCTTATAACCCTCCTCCATAAACAATCATGCTCATTCCCTTATCTCCATGCCCATTTACCTAAGAGGGACCTATTAGTGACACCCAAGTCCGAGATTCCAAGACCTCCTTCGCATTTATTCTTAACGACCTGTTCCCAGCACACCCAATGTATTTTGTTGTTGTTAGCGTCGCCTTCCCAAAGAAATTTAGCCATAAGGCTGTTTAGTCTCTTCTCAACTATTCTAGGCATCTTGAATAGAGACATGTAGTACAAAGGCAAACTTGAGAGTATTGACTTAAGCATTACAATTCTCCCCCTATCGAGAGTAGCTTCGACTTCCACCCTTCCAACCATCTTACGAATTTGCTTATGATAGGTTCCCATAGGGATACTAAATTGCGTTTAGCCCCTAGTGGAAGACCCAAATAAGTCGAAGGGAAGTGATCTACTTGGCATCCAATTTTACTTGCCCAACAAGTTAACTCTGAAGTATCAACATTAATACCAAATAACCGACTCTTCTTTAAATTCAGCTCCAAGCCAGATGCAAGTTCGAAAACGCGAAGAGTCCTCTTTACATTTCTAATTTGTCTCTCCTCCCCACTGTAGAAGATCAGCAGGTCGTCGGCGAACTGTAAATGTGAGATTTCAACGTAAGCATCGTTCCTCCCCACCTGAGCACCGAAAAACAACCCCTTTTTTACTGCTTTATTCAGCATGAGATTTAGAGCTTCGCCTACTAGGTTGAAGATGAGCGGGGACAATGAGCACCCCTGTCTCAATCCCCGCTTGATGAAGAATCTATCTGTGGCAGCACCATTCACAAGAACAGAAATTGAAACTGTCGAAATGTAGCATTTAATCCAATTGCACCATCTTTCCCCAAAACCACATTCCATTAAAATTCTGATTAAAAAGTCCCAGCTAACGGTGTCATATGCCTTCTTCAAATCAATTTTGAAAGCTTCTCCGCTTCTCCCACTTCTCGCAATAAAATCAATAGTCTCATTCGCAACTAGGGAGCAATCCAATATCTGACGACCAGGGATAAAGGCGAATTGGGTCTCCCCCACAAGTTTGGGCAATACAGTACGAAGGCGTTGAGCAAGGACTTTTGACAGAATTTTGTAGAGCGCCCCCCACAAGACTTATCGGCCTATATTCATTGAGAGATATTGGATTTTGTACCTTAGGAATGAGAGCAATGTAGGAATGATTCATCCCCGGATCCCATTTTTTCTCTTCATAAAAATCCCTGAAGAACCTCATAATTTCCTGTTTAAGCTCTGGCCAGAATTTTTTATAGAACCCCATGTTGAAACCGTCGGGACCAGGGGCCTTGTTGCTCTCCGATGCCGCCATAGCTTCCCACACTTCACCCTCCGTGAATGGTTTCTGTAAAAAATGGCTTTCCTCTTGACTTAGCTTCACAAAGTCTAGCTTCATTTCTTCGATCTCCAGAGCATGTTGCTTATTGTAGGCGTCACAGAAATGCTCCACCACTGCTGCTTTTATTAGAACCGGATCATCAACCAGCTCATTGTTCACACGCAGCTGCTTAATAGCATTTGTTCTTTTTCTCTCGGAAGCAGCTTGGTGAAAAAATCGGGTGTTTTTATCACCCTCCTATAGCCATTTCACTCTAGAGTTCTGTATCCATATGCTTTCCTCAATCCGATACTCCCTCCAAAGTGCCTTCCTTAAATCAATCAACTTGTACCAAGAATCTTGAGGCGCTGTGTTGTTTTGCAGTTGAAGTTCCAGAGTGTTGATGCTTTTTTCCAAAGACAGAATGCCTTCCTTACTCCCCCGTTTGTTCGAATCATTCCATCTTTTAGCCACCAGTTTCGACTCTTTTAACATTTTCCCAATCCTTGAACCTGGTTGCGCTTTTTTCAATTCTTTTAAGGAGTCCCTGATAGCTTCAACAAAACTCTCCTCTCGCAGACATTAATTGAAACACCGAAAGTGCTTTGGACCCGAATTCTTCCTTTCCTCAAACAAAACAATAGCACAATGATCTGAAATGGATTTTTCACAGACTTTTTGATTATAATCCGGAAAGCATGCTATAAAACCATGGGATAACAAGAACCTGTCGAGCCTAATGCAGGTTGGAGGGTCCCGGTTGTTACTCCACGTGAACCGGCCCCCTGCAACGGTAAATCAACTACCCCAGCTTCAAAAACAAAATTGTTGAAAAGTTCTATCAAATAGTGGTTTAGAGAGAAACCCATCTTTTCCTCCGTATTGAGAAAGACGTTGAAGTCGCCTCCCAAGCACCAAGGAATGTCCCACTGCTTCATGAAAGTTAGTAACTCTTCGAAAAAAACTTGCTTGTCAGCATCGATCGCAGGCCCATATACATTCAAAATACCACATCTCGTGTTGCATATGTGCATGATACCCACTAAAGCAATGAAACGTTGCCTCACAATGACATCCGAAATTGAAAATTCTTTTTGTTCCATATGCTTAACAGACCGCCAGATGACCCAACTGCCGGTGAAAAAATAGATTCTATATCACCTTCTTTCCACATTCTCCTAATGATTGCCGCGTCTATAACTTCCAACTTTGTTTCCTACAGAAACACAAAAGTTGGATTTGATCTCTGAACCATCATCTTCACTGCCCTTTGTTTCTCCCTTCTCCTAATACCTCTGACGTTCCATGATACAAAATTTATCTCGTTCATCATGATATTTATTGAATTCTTGTAGTACCGCTGATCTATTGATCGTTCCTTAAATCCCTTTCTAGATCCATTACTTTGTTCATCAGGACCTCCTTCCCACCTTGGAAGGAGACTCCAAGTATATTACTCACCGCCCACACATCCTCCGCTTCCCTCTCTTCGGCCGATTTATCCGATATGCCTACTGGGCTATTTTCAGCATGAGCCTCCTCCTCCTGACCATCTTCTATTTCATCACGGATCTGCCGCCGTAGGATCTTCCTCGTTTCCGCTCTGTAAAAACCATTTGTCTTTATGTATTTCCTACAAAGCCAGTTGCCATTTGAGTTCCCCACTGGAGCCACCCTAGCTACAGTACCATGCAAACCCACATCAAAACTGTCGGGAACCTCATCCACGAGATCAATATGCAGACCATTCAAAAGAAAAGAGTGGCGGCTACGCTGATTGGAATTAACCCTAACCTCAATTTCCGAATTTTCATTATTTAGTTTTGGGGCCATGTTCCCCAAATCCGACGCTAGACCACTGTCTGTTATTGGGTCTCCATTGGCCGCTCCAGTCACACTTGGCCCACCAAAACCAAGGCTAATGTCAATCAACCCTTTTGTTTTGATTGAGGTATTATTACCCATATAGATTCTTGTCTCCCTATCCATCCCATCATTTTCCCTTTCCTCTAGATTCGTCTGATTTGCGGCTATTTTTGCACTTTCCACGTCAGCCTCCTGCCTCGGAATTCCACTTCTTCCTTCGAATTTTCCATCTTCATTATTCCTCATAAAGGAATTTTCTGTCGGTGAGTTGTGGCGATTCGAATTCTCATCACCAACCAAGGCCTTACCCTCTTGACCTTCCTTTGCCGATTCTCCGACCACCCTCATCTCCTCCGGCGGACCAAGATCATCGTTCGGTTCCCAACTCTGCCAGTCCCTTGGCCCATTCCCTCCGGTTCCGTCTACTCCCATGTTGGTCTCTGACTCAATGAAGGAACCAAAGGAGAGCTTGATACAAAAGGAATAGCCCATCGAGATGATTTTAATGGATTTTGGGAATACTGATGGACTTGCCGCACGGACCCAAAATCTTGCTACATCAAGTCGATCCATGTCCTTTGTAATGCTATCAACAGCAACGAAAGTTCCCCATTTGTTTCCCAGAGCCTTGAAAATTTTTCATGCCAGCAAGTTAACAGTACCCCTACCAGCATCATCGGGAAGAATTGTAACGGGATCCCGTTCTCACATAGGGGTGCCAAATGTTCGAACCAGAACCATATTGCTTCGCTTTTTTATTCCACACTTCCTCAAGGGTAGATCTAGAGTCGAAATGAATAACATATGAGTTCCCGGAATTCCCCCACTTTGAAAGTTTGGCTTCAATGCCCTCATGGGATAAAGCCTGCTGAACGAAACCAATTTCATATATCGGTTTGAGTACCCCCACCAGACAATGGTTCAGCCACGAAACATCCTCTTCTTCCAAGTCCACGCTTATGTTGCTTACCCCAGCCGCTGGATTAGACTGTTCGACATTCCCCCTCTTGTTATTGTTGAGAAGAGCTTCCCTGTACGACTGGTTGTTCCCGATTCTTGTGTTTTCCATTATCGACGTTCCATTCATATTCTAGTGAAACTTTTTTTGACCCCCTTGGTCTTTCCCCTTGCTTTGCCTTTTCTCCTTAGGACCTCCAAACTACTTAGGGTTGGGAAACTTAGCCCTTGCAACCCTGAGTATCTTCCCGTCTATAAGCGAGTTATCCATCACTTCGATCAACTTTTCCATGTCTGCCTTTGTTGCCATATTCACAAAAGCGAAGGTGGAGTTTTTGTAGTTTGCTCTCTGGTTGTTGTTGGGTATGAACACCCTCAGAACCTTCCAATGATGGTTAAAGAGTTCCCTCAATGCTCCTCTATGAACTCTTTTGCTAAGGTTGTCCACAAAAAGAGTCCAGGATGTTGGAGCCTTCCTTGCCCCCTCCTAGACGCCGTTGACACTTGCCGCGAAACCATCCACCTTTTCTGGCCCATCGTCGACGTGTTCCTTCCTTGATCCTAGTCTGTCTTCTTCCCTGTGGAGAGACGTTTCAGCTCTCGTTTCGCCCTCCATCCTAGATATAATAATACACCAACAACATGATTAAACATCAAAGATCACTATTACGAGGTTTAAGCTAAAGCATGGCATCAAACATATGATCATTGAGTCTATAGGCATGCTCCCTAGTCATGAAAACCATATGCAAGCTACAAGCTACAAACTAAACCATATAGGCCAATTACAAACTTCAAATACCATATTAAACTTGCACAACCACAGAGAGTTCAAAATACATCTCCCAAAACCAACCATAGGTCCCCATTGCCAAATATGAATACTAAAGCATACGAAAACATCACCATACATGAGCTTCTCACTTCCTTGGATGACCTTAGCCTCCTTGCTGCCAAAAAACGTCTCAATTATCTGTGTTGTTGGTAAAAGAGAGCGTAAGAACATTTTCTTAATGAGGCAAGCTCTAAGAAAACCAACACAACAATGCACCACCAAAACTCTATCTCAAAAACCATTTTCTACATCATGCTCTTTCTATTTCATGCTTGAAAACCATTTCAAAGCAACTCTCCATTTGAAAACTCATGTACCTTTATTCTATCTCATGCTTTAAACCAATGCAAATCTCATGGCAAAGCCATACACGTGCTTAATGTAAACAAAAGCATTTCATACTATAAATCTCATATGCATTTCTCAGAGTATAAATCATCTCAACATTTGGTACATGTGAATCAAATGCAATTTCATATATTGGCATTTCATATTACATCTTTACTCGGATATGCGGATTAGCTTGACTCAAAGTCAAGTCCTAACCCGGTGGAATCTCACATCACCAGACTCTTATGGCGGTAACTCTCTTCACCATAAAGCTTGGGTATTTCACCAAGTCCTACCCCGATGGTATCTCTCATCATCGGATTCTCACTTTGGATCGGGATGGCACTACCCCCATTGCCCGACTCCAAAGAGCACGTATGAATTTTTAGTTTATAGTGCACTCTCATCCTATTGGTCGACAAATTATATCTGGTAATTATCTCAACATTTATGCCAATATACTATATTAAAAACATCATCTCACCCACTATTTTGATGCACATTTCTCAAATCTTTCTCATCTCATTTCAAAACCATATCTCATGCTTTGCATTAAATCAAAATCTCAAAACACTTTAATGCAACATGCTCTCTCATGAAATCACTACATAGCATCATCTCATGCTACAAATCATGCACAAAACAATGGGAATTTGTCTATATTAAAACAAGAGCATGAAAAAGCATTTAGGGGCATCAACCACATATTTGAGAGCAAATCTAGCCATACTTACTTCCAGACTTTGGATGGTGTTTCAAACCAATCCTAAATTCCCAAACCTTGTTTCCTTGTCCATCAAGGACTTCTAAAACCATTCGCACTCACCGATTACATTATGCATGCTTGCCGAAACAATATCTAGGCTTCTGACACCTCCGAATCAACACCAAAAGCGTCCAAAGATGCCTCCCCTATTTATTACACATAAGAGCAGAGGATTAATGCATCACCATGCATTGAAATCATCAGCCACTCATTCAAACTCATTGCACTACAGAAAAACACCATTTCAACTACCCGAAATAACCTAAATCGCCTCCAAACTTTCCCAAAACAAAGCCCAGCCAAGATCTATTAATTCTAATCATTTCTAAACCTCAATCAACACCAAAAACCATCATAAACACGTCCTTATATCTCCAACAACAACAAAACACCAAGAACACTCCAAAAACCACAAATCTACTTGTAAAACTTCGGAATCCAAACCTATTTGGGATTTTTTTGATAAAACCTCATTTATAACAACAATTATCATCCAAAATACATTAGAAATCAACCTCAAAATAGAGCCTAACCAAGAGTTACGAAAATCATCAAAATCTCACCAAGAATCTTGAATTTTACCATAATTTCATGTTTCTAACATTAAAGCAACTCAAAAATCATTAACAAAGGATTGATAGCTTGAGAATTTCAGTAAAGAACTGATCATTAGAGGAGAAGGACGAAGCTTACCTCTAATGGCTGATTTCTCCTCAATTTGGGCAAGATTCCTTGAAAATCCAAAGGAAAAACAAAAGGTTTTGATGAGGTAAAGATTAGAAATCCTTAGGAGAATTAAATCTCAGCAAAAAAAGATGAAAATAAAAGGTTAATTGGTGAAGGAAATGTGTTTTGCTGAGTGGAAGTTGAGAGAAAATGTAATGAGAGAAAACTAAAATAAGGTAGTTATGAAAAAGTCAACTTAGATTTTCTTTTTAATTCTCCTTTATTCCTTAATTAAAACATTATTAAATACTCCCAAATTAAAGAGAAATCTGATAAAAACATTTTGGTAAAATTAGCTCCTTAAAAATTAAAAGTTTCAATCCTTTACAAAACAGTCACTAGCAACTTTTGCAAAAATTACAATTTTGTCACTACACCGAAATGCAATATTTCCAAATCACATTTTGTAAAATTGTTTTCACCATAACCATTTATATAATAAATGAGGATTTTTAGATATTTTTCCATATTTTTAAAGCATCCCGAACTAGGGGTTCCCTAAACCTCCCTTAAAGATTGGAACCGTTCTTGACCGACCCGATTCAACCTCTAAACATCTAGGCCCAAAACCAGGGCATTGCAACTCTCCCCCACTTAAGAAATTTCATCCTCAAAATTTACCTGGAGGAAAAAGGTAAGGAAATTGCTTCTTCATGTTATCCTTCCTTTCCCACGTGGCTTCCTCAACGCCACGATATCTCCACAAGACTTTGACCAGTTCAATGGTCTTACCCCGAAGAACCTTACTATCCATATCCAGAATCTTAACGGGTTCCTCATCATACGTCAAGTCTGGGTTCAGCTCAACCTCTTCCACATGCATAACATGCGACGAATCCGATCTATACCTCTGAAGCATGGATACATGAAACACATTATGTATCTTTTCTAACTCTTGAGGTAGTCTCGGCTTGTACGCAACATGACCCACACATTCTATCACCTCGTATGGTCCAATGAACCCTGGACTCAATTTGCCCTTCCGGCCAAATCTTATCACCTTCTTTCAACAAATTCGGCATCGATACCAACTTTTGTCCCGTTTCAGCCCAACAAAGAGGAGTTCTGCACTTCCTCCCATATAAAGCCTCATAATGTGCCATTTGAATACTTGCCTGGTAACTGTTATTATAAGAAAACTCCACCAAAGGCAAGTGCTTCTCCCAAGAGCCCTGAAACTCGATAACACAATACCTCAACATATCCTCAAGCACTTGGATAACACACTCTAACTTTCTATCCGTTTGCGGATGATAAGAAGTACTGAAATTCAGCCGCGTACCCAAAGCTTGATGTAATCATTCCCAAAACCTTGCGGTGAGCCTCATATCTCTATCCGACACTATAGACTTTGGTACTCGATGCAAACGTACAATCTCAACAATGTACAACTCTGCAAGCTTATCCAAGGTATACGTAGTATGCACATGCAAGAAATGTGCACACTTCGTAAGGCGATCCACAATCACCCAAACACAATTCTTCTTTGATGGTGACAGCGGTAAAACATACACAAAGTCCATAGTGATCCTCTCCCATTTCCATTCTGGGATCCTCAACGACTGTAACAACCCAGAAGGAAAATGATGTTCAACCTTAACCCTCTGACAAATCATGCATTTGCTAACAAACTCAACGACATCTTCTTCAATCCCACTCAACAGTACTCATCCTTCAAATCACGATACATCTTTGTACTACCAGGGTGCATAGCAAAAGGACTACTATGAGCTTCAGTCAGAATAGCACGTCTTAACTCAACATCATTCGGCACCACTATCCAACTCCCAAAACATACAACACCATCATCATTGAAACAGAAATTCGAAAGCCTACCTTCTGTGATATCCTGAACATGCGGTACCAAAGAATCATCCAACAATTGTTTATCCTTTATCAACTGAACTAGAGATGGTTTCACTTGTAATTTAGCAACAAGACCACCATCTCGCTATATGCTCAAGCTAGCAAACATCGCTCTTAATTCCACTGCCACTTTCCTGCTTAAAGCATCAGCCACAACATTGGCCTCCCCCCAACGTCGTTAGATCGTTAGATCGTAATCCTTAAGAAAATCCACCCAACGTTGTTGCCTAAGATTTAACTCCTTCCGAGACATAAGGTACTTCAAACTTTTATGATCTGTGTACACAATACACTTCTCACCATATAGATAATGTCTCCAAATATTTAGTGCAAAAACCACCGCTGCTAGTTCAATGTCATGCATAGGGTAATTGCGCTCATGTACCTTCAACTGTCGTGATGCATAAGCCACTACTCTACCCTCTTGCATCAACACACACCCCATACCAACATAGGATGCATCACTATACACCACAAACTCTTTTCATGACTCAGGTTGAACCAAGATAGGAGCTTGCGTCAAAGCTGTTTTTAGCTTCTCAAAAGCTTTCTGTCTCACTTCCGTCCACTCAAACTTCACATCCTTTTGTAACAATTTCGTCAATGGAGCAGCAATCTTAGAAAATCCATCCACAAACCTCTTGTAGTAACCTGTCAACCCAAGGAAACTACGAACTTCATGAACAGACCTAGGAGGCTTCCAGTTCACCACCGCCTCAATCTTCTGAGGGTCCACACGAATCCCTTCAGCCAAAACCACATGGCCAAGAAAAACAACCTCCTTTAGCCAAAACTCACATTTACTCAGCTTAGCATAAAGCTGATTCTCTAATAGCGCTTGCAAAACAATCCTCAAATGTACTTCATGCTTCTCCTTGGTACGAGAGTACACAAGTATATCATCGATGAACACCACAACAAACTTATCTAGGAATTCATGAAACACCCTGTTCATCATATCCATGAAAGCAACATGAGCATTCGTCAATCCAAACGGCATCTAGAAATTCATAATGCCCATATCTCGTTTGAAAGGCTGTTTTCGGCACATCTACATCCTTCACATTTAACTGATAATATCCTGACCGCATATCTATCTTTGAAAACACAGCCGCTTCTCGAAACTGATCAAAGAGGTTATCAATCCTCGGCAACGGATACTTGTTCTTGATAGTCAACTTATTCAGCTGACGATAATCAATGCACATTCTCATTGTGCCATCTTTCTTTTTAACAAATAAGACCGGTGCACCCCAAGGTGACACACTAGGCCGAATAAAGCCTCGGTCAAGCAACTCTTGAAGTTGCGTCTTCAACTCCTTGGGTGCCATGCGATAAAGAGCAATGGACACCGGAGTTGGGTTCTCATACAACTCAATTCCTAATTCAACCTCTAAACTATGCGACAAACCCGGTAATTCCTCCGGAAGCACTCTAGGGAATTCACACATGGTTCTTATATCATGTACACGAACCTCCTTTGTACTAGGATTCATAACTAAGGCTAGATAAGCCTCGCATCCCTGACGCAACATCTGGCTTGCTTCAAGCGTCGACACCACATTAGATAGGAATTTCACATTTTCTCCCACCACCACAACCTCATAATCATCCGCAAGTTTCAGCGAAACTCTCTTAATATCAAAATCCACAATGGCCCTATGCTCAACAAGCCAATCCATACCAAGGATTACATCAAATCCATAGAATGACAATTCCATAAGATCAACTAGAAACACATGCTCTTGCATCTTTAAGGGACATCTCCTATACAATCTCCTTGTTACAATCGTCTCACCAAAGGAACTAGACACACGCATACCCACCTCCAAAAACTCAACAGGTAAACCAAGCATTTGAGCATGTTCACGCAATATGTACGACTATGTAGATCCATAATCAATCAAAGAAAGTAATGACAGGGATTGGAAAGTAAAGGTACCTACGATTACATCAGTGTCATTCCTCCCTTCACGATGGGCATACACTCTAGCCTGGCCACCACCTTCAGGCTGAACATCCACCACATGTGCTATATTCCTTACACCTTCATCTCTGTGCTGGAAGTTGCAACAGCCGCGCCCACAACCTCTATCTAGCTCAGCTGTTCTCACCGGAGCCTGACCTTCTCTCATCGGCTGTGGACAATCCCTCTTCATGTGCCCACGATTGCCGCAATTCCAACATGTACTAAGATTTCCCTAACACTCACCAGTGTGCCTCCTACCACACCGATTACACTCAAGAGTCCGTAAGAAGGCATTCGGTCCATGTTGACCTCTTCCAGGGTTGCCACCCCCACGTCTAGCATCTGCATGAGATCTTCTATCCTTATGTCTCTTGAACCAATCTCTACCAAGATCACATTTCGCAGGTCGCTTCCCTGAGCTAGATCCTCCCGCTCGACTTGCCAAACCAAGATTCAACTCAATGTCCTTGGCTTGAGTGACCAAGACATCAGAATCAATATAATCTACTGCGAGAATATAGGTTTTCACATCAACCATCAGCCCATATTGGAATCGTTCACATCTCTCCCGTTCACTAGGAATCAGCTCAGGTGCATACTGGCTGAGGCAGACAAATTGCACCTCATACTCTACCACTGTCATACTCCTTTGCACCAGGGACATGAACTCCCTCTTTTTCTCATCTAGGTAGCTGACTCCCAAATACTTTCGCTTGAATACATTCAAAAAGAATGTCCAAGTCACCTCATCATCATCCAACCCCACTATTGTGGTTGTCCACCACGTATATGCATCACCGTGCAACAGGGACACAATACATCCCAATTTCTGAGTATTGTTACAGTTCAGCGGCCCAAGTATCCTCTTGGTACTTTCTAACCAAGACTCATAACCTTCTGGGGTCAGCCCCCCAGAACTCAGTCCTAAGGCAACCTCACATTCGCACCATCCTAAGGTGCAGCCCCATGAGCTCCAGCTACTACTGTCTGGAAAGCTCCATCAATAGCTTGTATTAGCACCGACATATCAAGAGCAGCTTGCCTCTGAACTCCCTCGGGTCCAGCAACCCATGCACCAGCTTCTGTAGCACCAAGTCCTGCTCCACCTCCACCGGGTGGTCCACCAGTATGATCCTCAACATTCTCATTATCAGCCGTAGCACGAGTATTAATTCTAAGCTCTCTACGTGGCCCCATATGAAAACAATACAACTGACAAAATACAATAAATTCAATTAGGCAATGTAAGGCAAGTAATCCAAGTACTCAAGCTCATTTTTTTCAAAACAATTCTTTCCAATAGTAATGATATGGCAATGGGATCCCCAACTATACCCCAAACATAGCATAGCATCACAAATTCATCTCATTAAAGCTAAAACATCAACAATCATACACCATGCTTTCACCAAAAAACCATAACCATTCATACTCACACCCATTAACCACTTACCAAGCCCCAAATATTTGCTAACCTGGCTCTAATATCAACAAATGTAACCCCCTTAGCCCGACCTAGACGCTTGATCCGAACTACGAAGATTACACATGGAAAACCAAAGTCAACCCAAAAGTCAACCTTGATTGACGACCCTTTTTACCTTTTTATCTTTTCTAAATGCAATTTTAAGCCTATTTGATCACTCGAGATCATAGGAAGGAAAGGCACAACGATTGTAATTCATTTAGGGGTTTAATTGTAAGAATTAGACTTTTAGGGACCAAAACATAAATTCTGCAAATTACGAAGACTTTGCAGATTTTAAGTTTACCAAAATGCAATTAGTCATATTTCATGCATCTCTGTCAAATATCAACTTAATTAGACATTCCAAACTCAACCAATTGCATCCATAATCATCAAGGACTAAAATGTAAGAAATAAGAACTTGAAACAATTCAAAATGCAGTCCAACGGTCGGGTGTTTCGAAACACTGACCCTTGTATCGAAACGGCCGTATCGAAACGGAGTTGACCATTTCAGTACTCGGGTGCGTTCCGAGACCCGTATCGATACATGGCTCTCCAGTAGCTAAAGTGTTCCGAAACACTCTTACCCGTTCTGAAACACTATGGCCATTTCAGGCCTCTATTCCGAAACAGATAAGGATGTTTCGATACACCCTGCCCTGCAACTATACATTTTTCTGGTTTTTCACATCTTTACACATTCAAACATATCCCAAATGATAGCATAACACACCAACAACATGATTAAACATCAAAGATCACTATTACGAGGTTTAAGCTAAAGCATGGCATCAAACATATGATCATTGAGTCTGTAGGCATGCTCCCTAGTCATGAAAACCATATGCAAGCAACAAGCTACAAACTAAACCATATAGGCCAATTACAAACTTCAAATACCATATTAAACTTTCACAACCATAGGGAGTTCAAAACACATATCCCAAAACCATCCATAGGTCCCCATTGCCAAATATCAATACTAAAGCATACGAAAACATCACCATACATGAGCTTCTCACTTTCTTGGATGACCTTAGCCTCCTTGTTGCCCAAAAACGTCTCAATTATATGCATTGTTGGTAAAAGAGAGCGTAATCACATTTGCTTAGTGAGACAAGCTCTAAGAAAACCAACACATCAATGCACCATCAAAACTCTATCTCAAAAACCATTTTCTAAAACATGCTCTTTCTATCTCATGCTTGAAAACCATTTCAAAGTAACTCTCCATTTGAAAATACATGTACCTTTATTCTATCTCATGCATTAAACCAATGCAAATCTCATGGCAAAGCCATACACGTGCTTAATGAAAACACAAGCATTTCATACCATAAATCTCCTATGCATTTCTCATAGCATAAATAATCTCAACATTTGGTACATGTGAATCAAATACAATTTCATATATTGGCATTTCATGTTACATCTTTACTCGGATATGAGGATTAGCTTGACTCAAAGTCAAGTCCTACCTCGGTGGAATCTCACATCACCGAACTCTCATGACGGCATCTCTCTTCGCCATAAATCTTGGGTATTTCACCAAGTCTTACCCCGATGGTATCTCTCATCATCGGATTCTCACTTTGGATCGAGATGGCACTACCCCCATTGCCCGACTCCAAAGAGCACGTACGCATTTTTAGTTTATAGTGCACTCTCATTCTTTTGGTCGACCAATTATATCCGGTAAGTATCTCATCATTTATGCTAATATTTTATATTAAAAACATCATCTCACCTACTGTTTTGATGCACATTTTTCAAATCTTTCTCATCTCATTTCAAAACCATATCTCGTGCTTTGCATTAAATCAAAATCTCAAAACTCTTTAATACAACATGCTATCTCATGAAATCACTACATAGCACCATCTCATGCTACAAATCATGCATAAAATAGTACGAATTTGTCTATCTCAAAACAAAAGCATGTAAAAGCATTTAGGGGCACCAACTACATATTTGAGAGCAAATCTAGCCATACTTACTTCCGGACTTAGGATGGTGTTTCAATCCAATCCTAAATCCTGAAAGCTTGTTTCCTTGTCCCTCAAGGACTTCTAAAACCATTCACACTCACCGATTACATTTTGCTTGCTTGCCGAATTGATATCTAGGCTTCCGGCACCTCCGGATCAACACCAAAAGCGTCCAAAGATGTCTCCCCTGTTTATTACACATAAGAGCAGAGGATTTATGCATCACAATGCATTGAAATCACCAACCACTCTTTCAAACTCGATGCACTACACAAAAACACCATTTCGGCTACCCTAAATAACCGAAATCACCTCTAAACTTTCCCAAAACAAAGCCCAGCCAAGATCTATCAATTCTAATCATTTCTAAACCTCAATCAACACCAAAAACCATCATAAATACGTCCTTATATCTCCAGAAAAAACAGAACACCAAGAACACTCCAAAAACCACAAATCTAACATGTAAAACTTAGGAATCCAAACCTATTTGGGATTTGTTTGATAAAACCTCATTTATAACATCAATTATCATCCAAAATACATTGGAAATCAACCTCAAAATAGAGCCTAATGAAGAGTTACGAAAATCATCAAGATCTCACCAAGAATCTTGAGTTTTACCACAATTTCATGTTTCTAACACTAAAGCAACTCAAAAATCATTAACAAAAGATTGATAACTTGGAAATTTCAGTAAAGAAATGGTCATTATAGGAGAAGGAAGAAGCTTACCTCTAATGGCTGATTTCTCCTCAATTTGGGCAAGATTCCTTGAAAATCCAAAGGAAAAACAAAAGGTTTTGATGAGGTAAAGATAAAAAATCCTTAGGAGAATGAAATCTCAGAAAAAGAGATGAAAATCAAAGTTTAATTGGTGAGGGAAATGTGTTTGGCCGAGTGAAAGTTGAGAGAAAATGAAATGAGAGAAAACTAACGTAAGGTAGTTATGAAAAAGTCAACTTAGATTTTCTTTTTAATTCTCCTTTATTCCTTAATTAAAATATTATTAAAAACTCCCAAATTAACGAGAAATCTAATAAAAACATTTCGGTAAAATTAGCTCCTTAAAGATTCAAAGTTTCAATCCTTTACAAAACAATCACTAGTCAACTTTTGCAAAAACTGCAATTTGGTCACTACACCAAAATGTAGTATTTCCAAATCATATTTTGTAAAATTGTTTTCACCATAACCATTTATATAATAAATGAGGATTTTTAGACATCTATCCATATTCTTAAAGCATCCCGAACTAGGTGTTCCATAAACCTGACTTAAAGATTCGAACTGTTGTCGACCGGCCCGATTCAACCTCTAAAACATCTAGGCCCAAAACTAGGGCGTTACACTATTCTTGTCCTTCCTTCCTTGGTAGGTAGAATTTTATCCTTTGAGTGTAGCGGCACACCAAAATTGGCATAGAGGACGATGATTAGTGTAGGAAAGAAGAGTTGGCCTTTGACGGTTGGCTTTTCTGCGTGAGTGTAAATCTCCTTTAGTATTACATCGCCAACATTGATCTGTCGTCCTTTCCTAATACTGATGATAAGGGCGAGCTGCAACCTGTTTACCGTCGATCCGTACGAGGTTAGCATCAGGCGGCGCTGGATGAAGTACCTCCAAAGGACTGCCTATGGCAGTAAGTCTCTGCGGTTGACTGACCCATTATTTTTGCCTGTCAGCCATTTGGTGTTTGGTCGTCAGAGCTCCTTCTTGATTTTTTTTTGTAGTCAACCCCTGCCAGATATGATTCCCACTCTCCATGTTGGTCGTCGTTGACTTCTATGCTGTAGAAGCTGTTCATAATGTTAGCAGTCAACTTGACACCTTATCCCTAGACGTAGACGAAAGGGCTCTATGGGTTTGGCCGGTGGGAATAGAACTCTCGCACATGGTTGTTGTTAATCCCTTTTGACTGCTGTGCGAACTGATCCTAGCCCATATTATGGATCATATCGAACATGGAAGGTTCCAACCCGAAATTATCATCAGGCTGGGTGTAGTGGAAGCCCATCTGTAACCCCCTTAACCCGGCCTAGACGGTCGACCCGAATTAAGAAGATCACACGGGGAAAACCAAAGTCAACCCGAAAGTCAACCTTGGTTAACGGCCCTTTTTTTTCTCTTTTACTCTTGTCTAGATTCACGTTAACCCTAGATATGTTCACAAAATCATCATACTCAAAGATCATAACAATCAGAAAACATTCAGGGACTCAATTGCACAAATTACAACTTTAGGGACCAAATTGTAAATTCTGAAAATTATAAGGACTTAACCCAAATTAAAGTTACCAATATGAAATTAATCATCTTTCATGCATCTCTGCCAAATTTCAGCTCAAAAGGACATCTCAAACTCATACAATTGAATAAACAAGATTCAGGACCAAAACGCAAAGGTTTCAAAACATTTAACCAACAATTTCAGTGCCCAACGGTCGAGTGTTTCGGAACAGGGAAGACCCGTTCCGAAACTGGTACCGAAACGGGACCTGGCAGTAGCCAAACCGTTCTGAAACAGTGTCTTCCGTTTCGGAACGCCCAGGCCATTTCAGGCCCCCGTTCGGATACGGTAGCACCTGTTCCGAAACAGGTTGCCCAGATTGCAGAAAAATTGTTGGTTTATCATACAATTGACCCATCAAACATGCTCCAAATGCAACCAAACTTTACCAGCAAGTTATTCAACATACAAGGAACATAATTGTATCAACCAAACATCAACATGGCATCAATTATGAAAATCCCCAATTCTATAGGCAAGCATCCTATAAAGCAAACCATGAAATCCTCAAATCATCCAAAACACATACCAAGAGGCCAAACACAAGTTCTAGCATTAACAACAACATAAAACCAATCTTGTCCAACATACACAATCTCGTTAAACATCAACATAAGAGATTTTCCCCCTCCCATTGCCTTTATTATCTATAGCTACTAACCGAGACATACATCTCAAGTGGAGCTCTCCTTGAATCCCTTGCTTCTCGCTGTTCCAACTTCAATTATCTGCATTGATGGAAAAGAAGAAGCGTAAGCACATAATGCTTAGTGAGGAATGCTCAAAACCAAAACACCATCAATGCAGCGAGTCATAAAACCACTTTTTAAAAGCAAACTCGATTCGATATACCAAAGCAATGTTTGAAAACCCTTTTCAACAACATGCTTAAAAGCATGCATTGCTCAAACATAAAAACCAACCCTTAGCTTAGAAAAGCTAAGTAAACCTTTTCAAGCACAAACTTGCAAAACCATCAATTTAACCATTCCATGCATGAACATCATATGCAAGGTTAAATACAAAATCCTTGGAAACACACTTCCACTTCACATCATACCTTTCTCATACTTGAATATCATTTAAAGCAAGAAACCTTTGAAAACCATTTACTCATTCAATCTAACACGTGCATTAAACAAATGCAACATATGAACCACATCATCAATATTTGCATCACATGCCTTTAAATAAAACAAGTCTTCGCAAGACTTCAATGCACTAAAGAGATTTCATGCACACATGCACCATTCTCAATAGATAAACAACACTTGTTCAAGCTAACAAGTAATACATGCATTCATAGATCATTATACACTTCTCATGCGTCCATGCATCATTTCAAGCATCTTATGCTTCATTACATTCAAGAACATTATATTGGCTTCCAAGTGATAAACCACATCCACTTTTCAACTCAACATCCAATCGGATAGGCGGATCACAAGCGTTGTCCCCACGCTTCATACACACTACCATTCTCAAGGTCCCCAAATGGAATTTTAACCACCATTTGACCTTACCATACACAAGGCCCTCATATGGAATTTTAACCACCATATGGCCTTAACATTCACAAGGTTCTCATATGGAATTTTAACCACCATATAACCTTAACACTCACAAGATCCTCATATGGAATTTTAACCACCATATGACCTTAACATGCACAAGGTCCCCATATGGAATTTTAACCACCATATGACCTTAGCATCAACCATTGGTAGTTGTATAACATCACTAACGAGATTCGGGACATACTTCACAAGATCCACACATGGACTTTACACCACCATTGTGATCTTAACAAGCACAAGGTCCTCAAATGGAATTTTAACCACCATTATAACCTTTGCTTACACAAGGTCCTCAAATGGAATTTCAACCACCATTATGACCTTAACACAAGACCCACCCATGGAATTTTAACCACCATGGTGTTCTTAACCATCTCGTTAGTGTAGTTGGATGGAGTTGCCGGTTCACTGTCAACCACTCCACATCCAAGGCGACTTTATTCACGGTGCACCCAATCCTATAGCCGGCTAACTATATCCGATTTAAGTAACGAAGAACCACTTACATCACTTTCCAATATAACCATCTTACCACATTAATCCATTGATTTACAAGCATAACCAAAATGCAAAAACCACCATTTACCATCATCAAACCACTGTTTTTGAAGCATTACACAAAGCCATTAAACAACATGCAACACTATGCATAAATTCCACAGTTCCAATGTACAAAACCAAGGATCTCTTACCTTGAGCATCCTTCACACATGGCTTTCAAAACCAGCATTAAACCATGCTAAAAATATGCTTTCAAAACAGAATTTAAAACATGCAAATCACATGCATTGCATCCAACAATCACAAGTGCTTTAAAAACCATTTCATAGCACAACCAAGAGAGAAATTCCATTTACTTACTCTTGAGCTTAGCTAAGTTGTTTAGACTTAAACTAAGCTCCCAAAACCTTCAAACCTTGGTTTAAAAGCTGAAAACCCAACTTCACTCACCGATACACAAAACAAGGCTAGCCAACAAGCCTTCCAAGCATCCGAAACCTTCCACACCACCTCTAACGCTCACGGATCAATCTCCCCTGTTTCAAGCACACAACAACAGAGGATTAATGCATCATTATGCATTAAAAACACCAGCCACACAACTCAACACGCTGCTCCTTGCAAAAACAACAATTCGGCTACCAAACACAAACGAAATCACTTCCAAACACTTCCAAAACTTAACCCAGCCAAGATCCATCACTTTTAACCATTTATAAACATCAATTAACATTCAAAATGATCCCAATCACGTCTTTATACCTCCAGCAATAACAGATCATTAAAAACACCCCCAAAACAACCAAAAACTCAAGCAAAACTTAGGAAAATCAACCTATTCGGGATTGCATTGATTAAACCTCAACTTCTCATCAATTTAACATTCATTTAACATCAAAAAGACACCTCAAATCACTGCTCAAACAGATCATACGAATTTTACCAAAAATCAACCAAATCTTGCATTTAAAAGCCAAGATCAAGAACACAACCTTAAAACCTTTTATAAAACACAAATCTAGGATTGAGAACTTGGGAATTTCAGTAAAGAACTGAGAGTTTAGAGGAGAAGGACGTTCTTACCTCCAAACTTAAGTTTCTCCCTTTTTGGAACCAAATTCTTGAAAATCCAAATAGCAAATGCAAAGGTTTTGTTGAAGAGATGATTAGAGATCACAAGAGAATTGAAATGTGTTATTTAGATGACAAAATCAGAGGGAAATACTCTGGAGAAATGTGTTTGGTTTGAGAGAAAAGATGAGAGAAAAAATGAAAATGGAAAAATTAGGAAAAGTTAGTTAAAAGGCTAAAATATCTTTCCCTCCTTTTTACCTTTATTTTAAACCATTAATAAATCATTTAATATTTAAGAAAAATCTGGAGAAACTCCTTTTGGGTAAATAGCTCCTTAAAGATTCAAAGTTACAATCCTTTTTAAAACAGTCACCCAGTTTTCAAAAATTACATTTTGGTCACTAACCCAAAATGTCACCCTTCCAAACCTCATTTTGTAAAATTGATTTCACCTTTCTCTTATATATAATAAACGAGGATTTTAGAACATTTTTCCATATTTTTAATGCAACCCGAACTAGGCTTTCCTAATTTCACCCTTTATATTCGAACCGCACTCCGACCGAACCGGTCCAAACCTCAAAACTTCTAAGCCCAAAATTGGGGCGTTACACCATCTCTTCCCATAGTTGCATGTCTTTGTAGAACTGGTTGTAGGTATCCTCGACAGCATGTTTCAAGAACCTCTTGTACTGGGTTTTTGAGGTGGCGGCGGGTTTCTTTGCTGAGGCCATCGTTTGGAGAACATTTGTTTTCCTAAAGAAAGTAAAAAGAATGTGAAAGAAAAAATAAAGCAAAGAAATCTTGGAAGCAAAGACTGTATAAAGAATTCTGAGAAAAGTGAGAGCAAAGTGAAGAACTGGTGGTAGAGTAGTTGGCTTTATATAACCGTTTCTCTCCACTGCCTTGGCAGGCACGCTGCCAACGGGCAACAATTATTGCGGCACAAATACGAGATTCTATCCGTTCTTCTCGTTGTGGCAAATATAGCCGTTGCGGCTAGCCGTTATGAATCCATTAGTCGTTATGCTTATCTACCTTGGGTTGCCTTGGCCGCTAGTTGGGTTCTCCTATATTCTTTCATCTTTCTTGGTCCTTCCTTCCTTCCTAACCTAAAAAAAAATAAATACAAGAATTAAATAAAAATTAAATCTAATCCTAATACATAAAAATAAATTAAAAATAAAAATAAAAGGTAGGTTATGTTGGGCTGCACTTTTCCCAAGCATAACCACTTCCTGAGGGTCTTTGTGTTCGACTATTGGTCTGGGCATGTCCTTCCCCTCCTCAAGTGGATGTTCCTGCCAACCTTGCTGTCGTTTAATTATAGTTTAACTACTTTTCTTTTATTAAATCTCATTTAATTCACTAATTAAAACTCATTTAAAATAATCAAAATTGAAAGAAAAATCATATTAAAGCATTTGGTAAATTAGCTCCTTAAAGATTCTATTTTTTGACTCCTTTTACAAAACAATCACTAAAAACTAATTTTTCATTTTTTACATTTTGGTCACCAGCCAAAATGTCCAATTTCGAAAATCTATTTTTCAAAATTGACTTTACCAAAACATCCATATATTAAATAATGATTTTAGGATATTTTCCCATATTTTTATCTTACTCAAAAATATATTGATGTGAGCACGGTTACATGCCTTACATGATTTTCTGCAACCTTTCTGAGACCGTTTGATCAAGGCATGTTGTTTACATCTGAGAATATTTAATAAGCTTATTCAAGCTTAATCTGTGATGTTCAAACTATGGTCATATTTTTGAAGGTGTATTTCAACCCGAAGGAAGAACCTCCATCATCATCGAAGATCTTCAAGGCTAATTCTAAGGGTGCTCTTCCTTATTCTATCTTTTACTTGTGCATGAATTTGCATGAGTATTAATAGTTTACATTATAAATTGCATGAATAAATAAGCGTGCAACTTCATTAAAGCATGTACTTTCTTTATGCAATTACATCATTTAAGTATGTTGTTCCATTTAATAAGGCTAGTTCACTAATTAAACTAGTTTATTAATTTAAACTAGTTCATTAATTAAACTAGATCCTTTAAATTTTGTATGACATGTTTATTTCTTAATTTTATTCAATCATGAACAATTGCTATTTTTGTGTCTAGGTGCACGAAGGGAGATGAACAGTCACATCAAATGCAAGAATATCAGTCGATTTGTCTTCCATTTTTGGATGTGATACGAATATGTTTGGTTCCCAAAATCAAATGGATATTATTTTGCTATCTTTATCTTTCTGACACCTTTTGAATCACCTCAATCCGATATCTCGAGATTGAGATATGATCGTTTTACTAAGGACTGTGCATGCTGGAATTTCATTAGGGGAAATGCATGCATGAGAGATAAGCAAATAAAGTCCATCATTATCAACCATTTGGAGTGTTTATTCTAATTCTACAAGGAAGACAAGCCTTAAAAGCTATCTTTATCACTCAATTGAAGGCCCCAATTATTCATATAATCAAGTCATTCAAGTAATCATTTGAAGACTTTTCATATTCTATAAGGAGACATGTAATGAAGGCCATCTTTATGACATTCAAGAAGGATGAATGGATTGTAGTTGAGTGTTAAGTGTCCAAAAGTCCTATATTTATGCCATAGTTTAACTCAATTATTGTTTTCTTAAGTATAGTTTAGTTGCATCTATTAGGAAAACATACACAAAAATTGCATAAATTAGATATTCTGCCTTATTTGATGAACTTAATTGATTTTATCTAAAAGATACTGCTCTGGTGCATTTTTTAACTGTGCGCAGGTACTCGCCCAGGCAGATGCCGCCGAGGCAGCAAAGAGGGCAGAAGAGGAGAAGCTGAAAACTGATGGAGGAAGATGTTGAACCATCTAGAGAGCTGATTGAGGAGGAAAGGAACAAAATGCAGAGCTGTGCCAAACCCTACACACCAATCCACACCTTCGTCGAGGCTGTCAACAGTGTGCCGTCGAGGCAGCAACTCGAGGAAGTGTTGAAAAATGCAAAGTGGCATGCAATATAAAGAGCTCATCAAGCCTAATTTTTAGTGACCACTTGCTGTTGCGTGTAAAATAGCCTATCGCATTTGAGTGCAAGTGTACACGTCGCAAGTAATAAAGTGATACTAGAGTATCGGATATCGTCTCCACAGGGACTGGGCTAACCCTCTCCTTCGCTATCTACACAAGGGGAAAAGAAGAGATTTAATAGATTGATTAAGTTGTCACGAAAATAATCAAGTAAAAGAGGAGAATTAGGATAACAAAAAAACAGGAATTGATTTGCTCAGTAGTGAAGGTATTGCACAGTTCAAGGACTTCTGTTCTATGTCGGGCTCTTGTATTGGCAACACCTGTCGTGGTAGTGGTCTGTTGTTGTTTTGGCAGCGATAAGCAACTCAGTTTCTTCAAGTTCGGCAAGAATCCCTGGATTGACTTGGCCTATCCCTAGGTCCAAGTTTTGTCGATGAACACGTCTTGGATGATACCTCCCGGCGTGAATCGAAGTATGAACACCGATGTTTATGAATTCTTCCTTAGCCACTTAACGTCGTCCTATCCCTAGGTCCGAGATAATTCAACCATAAACTGGAGAACCTGCACTTATTCCTTTCATATACATAACTCTCTCGATATTAAGTAAATGAATAATCTCACAATGCTCTCTCGATACTCTTGCAAGATGTTGAAAACCAGAATAAGCAAACTTGAAGTATTATTTCATTGAACAGAAAAATCCTAAGAATAGAACAACCCTTACAACTACTTTACAATATCAACCCTTTGCCCTAGGGGAGGTTTAGAACATGGTGAAGAAAGAGAAACGGATAGGGTTTTTAGATGAGAGGTATGTGATGTGATTATGTTTCTCTAGGTTGAATTGCAAGCATATATATAGGCCTTGGGTACACGTTTTCTTAATGGCCAAGAATACTAGTTCGAATTAAAGTGCAATTCATTAAAGATTAAATCTCTGAATAAACGTCCTTTAGTTCGCCCTATCTTCTAGCTTTGACTTTCTCCTCAAACTTTGGGCAAGGCCTTTCTTGTGCTTCTGGGCTCCAAAAATTAAGCAAGTGGTCTCTAAAAATTAGGCTTGAAATCCTCTATTAGTCGAACTTCACTTTGCATTTTCCATCTCTTCTTCTTCACTATCGCCACCTCTGTCACGACAGCTGTCACGACATCTGTCACAACATATGTCACGGCATCGCTGTCACATCATCACTGTCACGGCATCTGCCACAGCATTTGTCACAACAATGATGTATAAGGCAGTTTTCTTCACTCTAGCTCTTCTGTTCCTCTACTGCCCTGGATGCTGCCACGACTGCTGCCCTAGATGCTGCCACGACTGCTGCCCTAGATGCTGCCACGACTGCTGCCCTAGATGCTGCCACGACAGATACCTGCAAAAGTAACCAAATTTAGCAGTATCTGTGTAGTTTTATCTAAATGTGATGTTGATGCAAAACTTAACCTAAAATGCAGTTAAACATGCTTGAGTGCAGCAAAAATAAGGATAAATGATGGGTAAAATATAGAACTTTTATGCACTGATCACACCCCCAAACTCGAATCTTTGCTCGTCCTCAAGCAAATGCAACCTAACTAACATACATGCATATATATATATATATATATTATTCTTTTTTCTTGGCTTAAGTCAGTGAAAAATCCTTACCCACAACACCATCCCTATCATGTTTAGCACCTGTTCAAATATTTAAGGATCTACTTAGAGCAAAAGTATAGTTCTCGTGCATGTGTGTGCATTTATTGTGAACATACATGAATATAGACTTCCCTAGCAACTAGAATATTATACTTAGCTTGTTTAGAGTTTTCCTTCGAGAATTAATTCTTTTTTATTACTAGAGACGGTATCGGGCACCTTTAGTTGTTTTCCTTCATTTTCTAAATTTTTCAGTTTTTTTTACTAGAGCCAGTATTTCAGGCACCTCTAGTTAACTATCTAGAGCCGATGATAGGCACCTCTAGAAGTTTTTCTCTGGTTATTTTTCTAGAGTCAGTTATAGGCACCTCTAGGTTTTCTGAGTTTTTAGTTTCTTTCTACTCTAAGTTCTAAGTTTTTCTATTCTAAGTATGCTAGAGAAAGTCTGTTATCAAGTAAGTCACAAAGTGTTTCAGTTTTTTAGAACTATACTAAAGCTCTACTTACTTCCTAAAATATTTTTAAGGGGCTATCACGACAGAGATGGCAGCGACAGATAATAAAAGTTCAATAAATTAAGCCAATTTTTTAATAAATGCGACACAATTAAAACTAAATGCAATATTATATTAATAATTAGGAGGACTGCCTACCCTCAAACTCAAAGGGTTGCATTGTCCTCAATGCATGACACAAGACATAAAAATTAAAAACAGAAAATAAAAATGACAGAAAAGTGAAACATCACAAAAAGATAATATATACAATAGGCGGTAGAGAAAAAGAAAAAAGAAACTTAAGTTGTGCGGCTGTCGTCGCTGCTGTTGGAGCTTTTGATGAGGAGCCGCCGGCGGGCAGTCTCCTTGAACTTTGTCGGAGGAGCTGTGGGTGCTGCCTTGGGAGTTGGAGACGCGGGCTGCCTTCTTCCTTGCGTCACTATCTTCACTGCTGTTGGCGGCAGTCACTTTGGAATTCATCTCAGGGAGTATAAGTGTTGTCGCGGCAGGGGTGTAGGCAGAGCTTCTACGGGTTGTTTGTATCGTCATTGCAAGGGTCCTCTCTATTTACCTAATAACACAAACAAACTAAAAACTAATATCAAATTTCTAATTCCTAAAACAATAAAGATAAAATAAGATAAAAATAAAATACAATAAAATAAATTAGGTTAAATTAGGAGTGCCTTGAGGGGAATCTCCTAAAGTAACTGCTCCCTGTTCTATTGATGCTTGAGGGTTCGTTTCCGGTACATCTTGAAGTCCTTTTGTACCCTCCACCTGGTGATTATTCTCATGGTGGGGGCTCCTTTCTTTCTCTTCCCTTTGTAGTCCATGAAGTCCTCCATTCTTGGTAATGTTTCTGAGGGTATGAATATATGATTAGAAAAAATCAAATTGACATTCGACCACAAAATTACCTTGTTTTCGTTGAATGTTGTTGTGGTTGAATGTAGCCCTTGCTGTCGTGCCTGCTGTTGCGGCAGCCAGTTATTTTGATAGTCTTTTATCAGGTTAGTTTGCAGGTCAATGAGACATTGTTAAGTGCCATCACTCTCTATATCAAATTCTGTTGACCACTCGTAGATCTCCATCAGTAGAGACTTTGATGATTCTGAGTCGACCGGTGTTGGTTCCTCTAATACCTCGGATGTGGTTGCTGTAGTGACATTCTCTGGAATTTCACTCAGCGTTGTTGCGGTGTTGCTCCATTCTAGCTCCTCGATCATTGCCATGACAAGTTGTTGCTCAGACTCATCATGTGTTGGGTATTCCTTCACATGGGCATCCTTGTCATCTTGCCTCAGGATTTCAGGTTCTTCCGTGGCATGAATGAGGACTGGTCTGCTCAAGATTTCATCCATCTTGGCGATACTTTTGTCCATAGAAGCCGACAATTCTTGAGTGAGTGCCATGAAGGCTTGCAGTGTGTCTTCTAAGGATTTTGACTGCTCTTGAGGATGATGACATTGCTAGGGCATGTCAGGTTCTGCAGCAAAACTGTTATGGTATAAAAATTTTTGCGGGTTTTGATCGTACCATAATTTTTTTTGCTTCTTCGACATCGTCATTCGTTGTCCCTGTTGCTGTTGGGGTGCATATATTGTTCTTTTTGGTTCCATTGTTGGTTGTCCATATATTCACCGAAAAATAGGGACAACTTTCTGATGCATGATTACCTTTACGGTAATTGCAATAACTTTCCCGCATCAGCTCTCGAATGGTTTTTCCTGGATGTTGATACCCTTGAACAGTATTTTCACCTGAGTTTTTGTTAGAAAAGAAAAAAAATTAAAATAAAATAAATAAAAAGAAAAGAAAAGTGCAGAAACTAGGGTAAGAGTGTGTTGCCAGTCCCCAACAACGGCGCCAAAAACTTGTTGCGTGTAAAATAGTCTATCACAATTGAGTGCAAGTGTACACATCGCAAGTAATAAAGTGATACTAGAGTATCGGATATCATCTCCACAGGGACTGGGCTAACCCTTTCCTTCGCTATTTGCACAAGGGGAAAAGAAGAGATTTAATAGATTGATTAAGTTGTCACAAAAATAATCAAGTAAAAGAGGAGAATCAAGATAATAAAATAGGCCGGAATTGAATTGCTCAGTAGTGCATGTATTGCACTGTTCAAGTACTTCTGTTCTGTGTCTGGCTCCTGTCACGGCAGCACCTGTCGTGGCAGTGGTCTGTTGCTGCCGCGACAGCGATAAGCAACTCAGTTTCTTCAAGTTCGGCAAGAATCCCTGGATTGACTTGTCCTATCCCTAGGTCCAAGTTATGTCAATGAACACGTCTTGGATGATACCTCCTGGCGTGAATCGAAGTATGAACACCGATGTTTATGAATTCTTCCTTAGCCGCTTAACCTCGTCCTATCCCTAGGTCCGAGATAGTTCCACCATAAACTAGAGAACCCACACTTATTCCTTTCGTATACTTAACTCTCCCGATATTAAGTAAATGAATAATCTCACAATGCTCTCCCGATACTGTTGCAAGATGTTGAAAACCAGAATAAGCAAACTTGAAGTTTTATTTCATTGAACAGAAAAATCCTAAGAACAAAACAACCCTTACAACTACTTTACAATATCAACTTTTTGCCCTAGGGGAGGTTTAGAACATGGTGAAGAAAGAGAAACGGCTAGGGTTTCTCTAGGTCGAATTGCAAGCATATATATAGGCCTTGGGTACAAGTTTTCTTCATGGCCAAGAATACTAGTTCGAATTAAAGTACAATTCATTAAAGATTAAATCTCTGAATAAACGTCCTTTAGTTCTCCCTATCTTCTTGCTTTGACTTTCTCCTCAAACTTTGGGCAAGGCCTTTCTTGTGCTTCTGGGCTCCAAAATTTATGCAAGTGGTCTCTAAAAATTAGGCTTGAAATACTCTATCAGTCGAACCCCCCTTTGCATTTTCCATCTCTTCTTCTTCACTGTCGCCACCTCTGTCATGAACTACAAAACGAAACAAGTTGTCCAATTCCCGTGGGATTTGACATCTATTATACTATAACTTTGCAGGAGTGTGAACTTGCGCTCTCACAAAAAGGGAACACCTATACGCCCTACAGGATCCCACTCAATTTCTTCCTTTTTCAACCACGTCCTTCTCCTTTCTTGTTACTTTCTAATTTATACCTTTCTTTGCCAATGATTGGGCTTGAAGCCTAGTGTTGCGTGTAAATAAGACTATCTCAATTGAGTGCAAGTATACACGACACAAGTAATATAGTGATACGAAGTATCGAACATCATCTCTACAAGGACTGGAAATACTTCTATCTTTAAAACTCTGTACAAGAAAAGAGATAGATTTAATAAAGTGTTTTGAGAATTCTTGAAGATAAACTAAAATAGAGAAGGAAATCAGATTTATAAATTAGGTTGGTATTGATTTGTTCCGTAGTGCAGGTATTGCACTGTTCAGAGGACTTATGTTGCTTATGTCGTAGAACCTGTCGCGGCAGAGGTCTGTTGTTGTCGTGGTAGCGATCAACAACTTCGTTACTTCAAGTTCGGCAAAAACCCCTCGTCTGACTTGTCCTATCCCTAGGTCAAAGTTCTGTTGGCGAACACGTCTTGGATCGAACCTCTCGGCGTGAATCAAAGGATGAACATCGATGTTTGTGAATTCTTTTTTGGCCGCTTAACCTTATACCTATCCCTAGGCCAAGATAGTTTAACCATAAACTGGAAAACTGTATTTACTCATTTCTTATACTTAACTATCCTGATATTAAGTAAATAGATAATCTCACAATGCTCTCACGATACCCTTTTGAGATGTTGAAACCAGAGTAAATAAACCTGAAGTTTTATTGATTTAACAGAAAAACCTAAGAAAAAATATAACCCTTACAACTACTTTACACAAGATCAACCCTTAGCCCTGGGGAAGATTTAGAACATGATGAAGAAGAGAACATCTAGGGTTTATGATGGATGACGACTAGGAGCCATATATATCTTCCTTTTTTCGAAATATAAGCATATATAGGCCTTGGGGGTAAGCTTTCTTAACGGCGAAGAATACTAGTTTGAATAAAAGTACAATTTATTTAAAGACTAAATCTCTGAATAAACGTCCCTTAGTTCACCCTATATTCTCTCTTTGACTTTCTCCTTAAACTTTGGACAAGGTCTTCCTTGTGCTTCTGGGCTCCAAAAATTATGCGAGTGGTCTACAAATATTAGGCTTGAAATCATCTATCAGTCAAACTGCACTTCGCATTTTACATCTGTGTTGTCTTCACTGTCCCCACTTCTGTCACAGCAACTATCACGACAGTGATGTATGAGGCAATTTTCTTCAACCCTTCACTCCAGCTTTGCGGTTATCTTCTGTTTCTCTACTGCCCTGGATGCTGCCACGATAGGTACTTGCAAGAATTGACCGAAATCAACAGTATTTGTGCAAAATTATCTATATGTGATGTTTATGCAAATTCTATCCTAAAATGAAACTAAACATGCTTGAATGCTTCAATAATATGGATAAATGAGGGTTAAAATATAGAACATTTATGAGCTCAACATACCCCCACACTCAAATTATTGCTTGCTCTCAAGCAAATTCAATCTAACTAAGAATGAAACTTTTTTTAGCTTTGGCTTAATTCAATGAAAAACCATTACCTACAACACCTTCACCATCAAGATCAATACGTTTTTGGATGTTCACAGACTTATCCGGAGCAATACTATAACTCTCGTGTGAGTGCGTGCAGGTTTTGTGAACAAATATTAGCCTAGACTCTTTAGCAACCAAAATAGTTACTCAACTCACTTGAGTTTTTCTTCAAAATAATTCTTAACTAGAGCCAATTTCGGACACCTCTAGTTTACTTCCTAACTTAGATTGAAGTCTTTCTATTTCTACTAGAGCCGATTTCGGGCACCTCTAGTTATCTTTCTAGAACTAATGTTAGGCACCTCTAAGAGTACCTCTAGTTATCTTCCTAGAGCCAATGTTAGGCACCTCTAGGAGTAAACTGAGTCTAAGCTTTTTTTTCCTAACTCAAGTGGCTAAGCTTCCTATTCTAAGTTTACTAATAGAAGTCTTAACAACATATAAGTCACAAAAGTGTTTTAAGAGTTTAGAACTATAGTAAGGCTCTAAATACTTCCTAAAACATTCTAAAGCTATTGTCACGACAGTGAAGGCCGCGACAGGTAAGAGAAGTTAAAAACTTCGAGGGTTGCGTTATCCTCAATGTATGGAAAACAAAAACAGAAAGATAAAAACATCACAAATAGAAAATAGAAACATAGAAGATAGAAGGAGCAAGAAACTTAAGTTGAAGTGCCAACATTGTTGTCATCATTGTTGTTGTCTATTCAGAGCTGTCGGCGGACAGTTACTTTTGAGGTTGAGTCTCTCTTTTTCTTTGCCTCTCAAAGCGGCTGGATTCTGGTAGGTGAAATTTTTGGAGCTTTGTCCAAAACCTCAAGGTGATTGTCACTTTTGCTGCCATCTCCAATGTCATGGCATAGTCCCTCTACATCTAGATCAAACTTCTATTTATTCATAGGAGGGAAGTCCTTGGCTATTTGGTGTACAACAGAAGGTTCAGAATCTGAATCATCTTGTCAAACTGAAGAAGAGGAGAAGTCCTCGAAATGTTTTGGATCAATTTCTGGCACTGATTCCTTCCTCTTGGCTCCTCGAGAGGGTTGGTCTTTCTCCTTGGGAGGGGCCTCCTTGGGTGAGGTAGGTGTAACCAAGGGTGATGCAGACCTTCTGTCGTCTGGTCTTGTCGCGGCAGATGGCAAGGCGAAAGCAGCTGTCGGTGTAGCCTTCTTGGGGGAGGGGAAAGGTGATGGGACAGAGACAATATTTTCTGGAATAGGAGGAAAGTACACGTTGGGAAAATCAAGTTCAACTTTAATAAAATTTATCGTTGAAGTGTGGAAATCCCTCATATAGTCCATAAATCTTTGTCATCGTGCCTCCATTCGCTGCAGCAGGTGGATGATGTTGCTTGAAGAAGTGCCTACTAGTATGTTAGATGGCTCTGTCGTGTGTTGTGTCTGATCAGGCTCTGTCGAGCCAGGTTCTGTCGTGGGCTCTATCGTGGCAAAGGGGTCGAAGTATGCCATTGGTGTGGCTGCCTTGAGCTCCATCAGGATGTAAAGGTTTGGTTGTGTCCAACCCTTGCCTTGGATGTTGACATGCTATTCAATCTCGGGACCTTAATCCTTTTGTGAACGCTCGAAAATTCCATCGAGAATGTACTTCCCCATGTTGATATGTCATTCATTTATAATGGAATGAATGATGGCCAACCTTTGTCTATCAAATGTCATGTTGTGTGGTGTGGGCATGAAGCGTTTCTTCACGAAGTGGTTCCATAGCTTGGTGGTAGGTGTGAGTTGAGTCCTTCGAATAGTCCATCGATGTTTTGGATCGGCATTCCAGCAAGTGCCTTCACTGGTGAGGTCTGCCATGATGCTGTCGTATTCTGGTGATGACAGATTGTTGATGAACCGTCTGTGTTCGTCCTCTTGCCTGCCCACGTAAATGCCATAAAAGGAATTGATATAAGCTGGTTCTAACTCAATTATCTTACCCTTGATGGTAACTTGAGATGTGTCCTTGGTGAGATTTGCAGCATAGAACTCTCGAATGAGGGTGACATTCACTGTAACCCCCTTAACCCGGGCTAGACGGTTGACCCGAATTAAGAAGTTTACACGGGGAAAACCAAAGTCAACCCAAAAGTCAACCTTGATTAACGACCCTTTTTTTCTTTTTAATCTTGTCTAGATGCATATTAATCTTAATCAAACACTCGAGAACAACATACTCGAAAACCACAGCAGACGGGCAACGATCAGGGACTCAATTGCACAACAATCAAACTTAGGGACCAAATTATAAATTTTAGAAAATTAGAGGACTTAATCAGTTTTAAGGTTACCAATATGAAATTAAACATATTTCATGCTTCTCTGCCAAATTTCAACACAAACGGACACCTCAAACTCAACCAATTGCATAAACAAACATTGGGACCAAAACATAAGGATTTCAAAACATAAAACCGTCAATTTCAGTGCCCAACGGTCGGGTGTTCCAAAACGGGAATGATCCATTCCGAAACGCGGGACCGTTCCGAAACAAGTTTCGGAACAAGGCTTGACAGTGGCAAAACTGTTCCGGAACGGCTCTACCCGTTTCGAAATGCCAAGGCCATTTCAGGCCCTCTGTTCGGAAACGGTAGCACCTGTTCCGAAACGTGCTGCCCAGATTTGCAGATTTTTGTCTGGTCTAAATCACTTTCAACCAATCAAACACATTCCAAAGACCCTCAAAACATACCAGCAAGTCATTAAACACTTAAGGAACATGATAGCATCATCCAATCTCAATCATAGCCCCGATCTAAGAAAAACCCAATTCTATAGGCATGCTTCCTATATAGAAAACCATGAAACCATCAATTCTTCAAAATCAAATATCAAAAGGCCATTACAAGTCTCAACATTATCAAAAGCGTTAAACCAACTTAGGGAGTCCAAAACATCTCCCAAAAACACAATTTAGGTTCCCATTGCCAAATGCCAAAAGCTAAACAAGTTATGGAAATTGTCACCATACATGAGCTTAAGCTTCCACTTGGATTCTTGACATCCTTGCTGCCCCTTTAAGCACTTCAATGCTCTGCATTATTGGTTTAAGAAAGAGAGAGCGTAAGCACATAACTTAGTGAGGAATGCTCAATTAAAACATCACAATAATGCATATTTGAGAAAACACCTTTTCAAAACCTTTAGTTTCAAAACAACATTTAACAAACAATTATGTTTACAAACCAAGCATTTCATGCTTAAATCCATCATCATGTCATATTGGCTTACAAGTGATAATCCATAACATTTTTCAACTCAAAACACATTCGACAATCGGATACGCGGATTACAAGCGTTGTCCCATACGCTTCATACACACTACCAATATCAAGGTGGAGCATGGTACAATCACAACCCCTCAACACCCGTGATGGAGACTATGGTACAATCACAACCCCTCCACATCGCTCATTGGTAGTTGTATAACATCACTAACGAGATCACGAGACATACAACACAAGATCCACACATGGACTTTTAACCACCATTGTGATCTTACAATACTCAAGGTTCACACATGGACTTTTAACCACCATTGTCACCTTAACAATACACAAGGTCCACACATGGACTTTTAACCACCATTGTGACCTTAACAATGCACAAGGTCCACACATGGACTTTTAACCACCATTGTGACCTTAACACATCTCGTTAGTGTACTTGGATGGAGTTTACGGTACAATCACAACCTCTCAACATCCAAGGCGACTTTATTCACGGTGAACCCAATCCTATAGCCGGCTAACTATATCCGATTCAAGTACTTTAAAACCAACACATCACTTGCCAATATACATCATTTAACATCATTAATTCACTGTTTTAAAGCATTTAACAAGCCATTAAATCAACATGCATCACTATGCATTAAAATCACATTTATCAATGTTCAAAACAAGGATCCCTTACCTTGAGCATCCTTCAACACATGGCTTATCAAACCAGCAATAAACATGCTAAAATATGCTTTCAAAAACAGAATTTAAACATGCAACAAAACACTTTGCATTCAACCAACTCATGGCTCATCAACAAGAGAGTTTTTCCGAAAACTTACTCTTGAGCTTAGCTAAGTTGTTTAGACTTTAACTAAGCTCCCAAACCTTCAAAACATTGGTTTCAAAGCTGAAAACCAAACTTCACTCACCGATTCCGTTTCGCAAGCTTGCCGAAACACCAATCAAGCTTCCGGATCAACACCACAAGGATCCGAAGATGTCTCCCATGTTTTAAACACATCAAAGCAGAGGATTAATGCATCATCATGCATTAATATCTTCAACCAAAACACCTAAACTCGCTGCTCACAACAGAACTCACATTTCGGCTATCAAACACAACCGAAATCACATCCAAACACCTCTACAACATTACCAAGCCAAGATCCAGCAACTCCAAACATTCTTATACATCAATTAACATCCAAAAAGGATCTAATCACGTCCTTATACCTCCAGCTACAGCAGATCAACAAGATCACCCCAAAAACCATCACTAACTCAAGAAAAACTTAGGAAAATCAACCTATTCGAGATTGTATTGATTAAACCTCAATTTCACACCAATTATACATCCAATTTACATCAAAAAGACATCTCAAAATAGTCCCCAAACATTTCATACGAATTTCATCAAAATTAAACCAAATCTTGCATTTTAAGCCAAGATCAAGAACAAAACATTAAGACCTTTAATAAAACTCAAATGAAGGATTAAGAACTTGGGAATTTCAGTAAAGAACTGAGTATTTAGAGGAGAAGGACGTTCATACCTCTAAATGTGAGTTTCTCCTTGTTTAGATCCAAGATTCTTGAAAATTCAATAAGCAAATGCTAAGGTTTTGATGTAGAAATGATTAGAGATCCATTGGATTGAAATCTCATTTTTAGATGTCAAAATCAGAGGGAAAAAGGCTGGAGAAAAGTGTTTGGGCTGAGAGAAAAGTTGAGAGAAAAGAAATGGAAAATTTTGAGAAAAGTTAGTTATGACAACAAAATATCTAATTCCCTCCTTTTTCCTTTCATTAAAAACCATTAATTAAATGTTTAATATTAAGAAAAATTTGGAGAAACTCTTCTTGGGTAAATTAGCTCCTTAAAGATTCAAAGTTTCAATCCTTTTAAAATAGTCACCAACTTTTCAAAAAATTACATTTTAGTCACTAACTTGAAATGTCACATTTCGAAACCTCATTTTGTAAAATTGATTTCACCACTCTCTTGTACATAATAAAAGAGAATTTTAAGATATTTTTCCATATTTTTAATGCATCCCGAACTAGGCTTTCCTAAAAATCACCTTTTATATTGGAACCGAAAATCGACCGGTCCGGTCCAAACCCAAAACTTCTAAGCCCAAAATTGGGGTGTTAAATTCACATCCTCTAGTTGCTCAACAAACATCTGACATTTCAGACCGATTATTCTCACATCTCTCTTTTCCCAGATCTTCTTTCTTCTTCTGGTAAGTAAAACCCCTTCTCTTCCCACATCTCTCTCTTCTAAAAAGATTCGTAGTATCGTTTTTTCTGTTTCTATAGAGTTGAACCTTTTTCGAATTCTGCTTTGTGTGGGAGTGGAGGCTGCTACGGCAGAGGTGGAGGTAGAGCTTCTGCGGGTTGATCTTATCGTCATTGTGAGGGTGATGTGGAAAAATAAACGAAGGAGAAAAAACTGAAAGCTAAAAAAATTCTAGAACAGAGTAAAGAGAGTAGAATGGAGGTAAAAATATAAATGGGAGTGGGAGTTTATATAGAATGTGATTTCTACCCGTTGAAGCTGTAACAGTTGGCGTGAAAAACGGAGCCAACTCTCACGCGGTTTCTGGATGCGTCTGTTACGCGTTTCTGTCGCGACAGCTGGTGATGGATGTAACCAAGTTTGTCACGACAGCCTTGTTACAGTTGAGCTCTCTCTTGGGCTTCTTGGGCTGATGTGTGTGTGATGGGCTAGTTCATTCCTTCTCCTTCCTCTTTTTATTTTATTTGATTGAAAAATGAAATAAAACTAATATTAAATTCCTACTTCCTAAAGCAATAAAAATAAAAAAAGAAAAGAAAAAAATATAAATTAAGTTAAATTAGGGATGCCTTGAGGGTCATCTCCTAAAGTAATCACTTCTTGTTCTCTTGGGGCTTCAGTCCCCTGATAGTGCTTAAGTCTCTGTCCATTGACTTTGAACTGGTGCTCGTCCTTGATAGATTTTATTGTGATGGCACCATGGGGAAAAAATTGAACTACCTGAAAGGGTCCATACCATCTAGACTTTAACTTCCCTAGGAATAACATCAACCAGGAGTTGAACAACAACACCTTTTGGCCTGATATGAACTGTCGTGGCAGAAGTTTTCTGTCGTGCCACTTTTTTGTCTTGTCCTTGTAGATTTTGGTGTTGTCGTAGGCCATGGCTCGAATTTCTTCAATTTTGTTTAAATCCAAGAGTCTTTTTTGTCCTACTCTATCCCCATCCATGTTAACTGTCTTAATAGCCCAATATGCATTATGTTCTATCTCGACAGGTAGGTGGCAAGTTTTTCCATAGATGAGTCGGTAAGGTGACATTCCCAGTGGTGTTTTGAAAGCAGTCTTGTAATCCCATAATGCATCATTCAAGTGGAGAGACCAGTCCTTCCTAGATGGCTTAACCATCTTTTCCAGAAAAGTTCTTCACTTCTCTATTGGAGATCTCGGCCTGCCCATTAGTCTGAGGGTGATATACTGTTGCGATTTTGTGTTTCACTGCATACTTCATCAATGCGTTAGCAATCACCCTATTGTCAAAATGTTTACCTTCATCACTAATGATTGCCCTCGGGATGCAAAACCTGGTGAAGATGTGTTTGTGTAAAAATCTTTGGACGGTTTTGGCATCATTCTTATGTGTGGCGATGGCATCTACCCACTTGGACACATAATCTACTGCCAGCAGTATATATAGATTCCCACAAAAACTTGGAATGGTCCCATGAAGTCGATTTCCCAAACATCGAAATTTTGGACTTCGAGAATGTTCTGTTGGGGGCATCTCATGCCTTTTAGAGATGTTTCTCTTCCTCTCGCACTTGTCACAACGCTTGTAAAAAGTTTGTGCATCTTTGAATAGTGTAGGCCAAAATAAACCGAACTGCAAAACCTTGGCAACATGTATTTTATTGCTGAATGATCTGTGTGAACCACCACTTTTGTTCCAAGTATGTATGGTCTGAACTTGTCAAAGGCGAATACCACAACTAGAAACTCATTTTCTGTCGTGGTGTAGTTTATTTAGGCATCGTTTAAGGTCTTGCTAGCATAGCATATCATGTGGAAGAGTTTCTCCATCTGATGCCCTAGTGCTGCCCCTACAACATAGTCTCTAGCATCACACATTATCTCGAATGGTAAACTCCAGTCCAGTGGCTGTACTATTGGGGTTGTTACCAGCTTCTCTTTCAGTGTCTTGAATGATGTGTGTCCTAAGAAACTCCTAATGCCCTTGATTGTGGTGGGTGGTGGCAGTTTTTCGATGACTTCAATTTTAGCTCTGTCCACTTCTATGCCATGACAGTAAACTTTGTGTCCCAACACTATGCTCTCATCTACCATAAAATGACATTTTCCCCAGTTCAGTACAAGATTTGCCTCTTCACATCTTTCAAGCACTTTCTTCAAGTTGCCTAGGCATTTGTTGAAGCTATCTCCAAAGACGGAAAAGTCATCCATGAAGATCTCTAGGAAATCTTCCACCATATAAGAGAATATAGCCATCATACACCACTGAAAAGTTGCTGGTGCATTACACAGTTCAAATGGCATTCTCCTAAAGGCGTATATTCCATAAGGGCATGTGAAGGTTGTCTTCTCCTGGTCCTCTAGTGCAATGGCAATCTGATTGTAACCTGAATAACCATCAAGGAAACAATAGTAAGGTTTTCCCGCTAATCTATCTAGCATTTGGTGAATAAAAGGCAAGGGGAAGTGTTCCTTCCAGGTAGTTTTGTTAAGCTTCTGGTAATCAATACAAACCCTCCAACCAATCACATTCCTAGTTGGGATTAGCTCATTATCCTTGCTGGTTACAACAATTATTCCTCCTTTCTTGGGTACGCATTGCACAGGGCTCACCAACTTGCTATCTGAGATGGCGTAAATAATTCAAGCGTCAAGCCACTTGATAATTTCCTTTCGCACCACCTCTCACATAGCTTTGTTTAGTCGTCTATGAGCATCTATCGTCGACTTATGATCATCCTCCAGGAGGATCTTATGCATGCAAATTGCAGAACTAATGCCCTGAATATCGACAATGGTCCATCCAATTGCCTTCTTATGCTTTTGTAGCATACCAAACAATTGTTGTTCTTGTCCCTGCATCAACTTAGAAGAGATGATCACGGGCAACATATCATTGAGACCAAGAAAAACATATTTAAGTTACCCTGGAAAGGGTTTAAGATCTAAAGTAGGTGGCTGATCTATGGAAGGCTTTTGAATTACATGTTTGTTAAAGGTATAGTTCATAGGTTCGAAGAACTTACCTTGACACATGCCTATCCAATTTACCTCCTCAGGATCTTCAGTGTCAGATGTGTCATTGTCTGAGGAGTTACTGTCACCAGTACTGTCGTGGCGGTTTTCTAGGTGGCTATGTCGACAGTGACCGATTTGTCTATCGTGATAGCTTGATCTGATGCAAGGTTGGTCTACAATTACCTCTGATATTGACTTACATTCTTCCTGTACATCAGCTTGTTTTATGGCCTGGAGAACATTTAGTTTTATCTGTTGGTCGTTGACTCTCATAGTCAGTTCTCCCTTCTCTACATCGATCATTCTTCTACATGTGGCTAGAAAGGGTCGCCCTAGGATGATCGGTGCGTTCTCGTCCATTTTACAGTCTAGAACAAGGAATTCATCAGGAAATATGAATTTATCCACTCTTACCAAGATGTCTTCAATTTTTTCCTTCTGGCTGTACGTCAGAGCGGTCTGCCAATTTAAGCATGACTGTTGTGGGTCTTGTTTGTCCAATACCTAATTTTTGAAAAACAAATTTGGGCATTAGATTTATACTAGCTCCAAGATTACAAAGTGCCTTACCCACATATTGATCACCGATTATGCATTATATAATGAAACTCCCAAGATCCTTCTTCTTTGGCCTCCAACAAATGAATATTGATATGTACTTCCTTAAAAACATCATATATCTTCTTAAGCTGGTACTCTTGTTTAAGTTTCTTCAACCTCTGTGGAAAATGGGGTGGAGGAAAACAATCTTCGAGACATCCTTCACATGGGATTCGAATCAAAGGAGGCTCAGATTCTTCAATTTCTTCTGTCACCTCCTTAGATTCTTCTACTATCGTGGCAGGGTTGGCGACCTGGTAACAAACCATTAGCTGCCGAATCAATCCTAATTCAGTGTCTGCATTGGCAACATTGTTGAATTTGATGACCTGGTTCCATATAGGGAATCTGTGCATCGGGCAGTTTTGTAAGAGAGTTGTAAAACGGTCCGATGCATCATACATTGGTTCATCATCTTCCTATTAAAAAGTAGCAATTTCATTATGCAATCTTTCAGTTAAAAGAGAAGGATTAAAACGAGAAAGGAATTCACATTAAAGATCCGCCCAAGTTCTTATTGAACCTGGTGTTAACTTATTCCACCAGGTTTTTCTCTATCCCTCAATTAATGGGGAAGTAGTCGGAGGCTCAACAATTCTAGGCTTATTCTTGGTAGTCTAAATGATCCACAAATCTCTTGGAAGGTTTTCATATGCTCGCGTGCATCCTCTATAGCAGAACCACCAAATTGTCCGGCTGAATTTAACATGCTGAACATCACATGTTTTAGTTTAAAGTGTTTAGCTTCTACACCTTGCAGTGTAGTTTGAAATTCAACTTGATCATTGTCCATATACTCTCAGCATGTTTGTCGTGCTTCCGGGGCAGCAGGAGCTTGCTGGTTGTCTTGAATATCAACTGGAGGAATAATATCAAACGTGGGGTTGTTGTTGTTGTTATTTACCCTAACACCTTGTCTTAGAGTTTCCATTGCTTCAATTCTTTCCTCAAGATAGCGGTTTCACACTATCAGGAGTCGGGCTTGGTTCCTTAGATGGTATGTACGATCAATTTCTGGGTCTAGTTCGTGTTCAGGATCTGTACCGCATCTCGATCTATGCATAAGCATGAGAAGAAAACCTTATTAAAAGAACAGTGAAATATAACAACAAAAAATAGAAAAGAAATAAAAGTAAATGTATGTAGTTAAAGGTAAAGGTATGTTGCCAGTCCCCGACAACGGCGCCAAAAACTTGTTGCGTGTAAATAAGACTATTGCAATTGAGTGCAAGTATACACGACGCAAGTAATATAATGATACAAAATAAGCACTTCTGTCACAGCAACTATCACGACAGTGATGTATGAGGCAGTTTTCTTCAACCCTTCACTCCAGCTCTGCGGTTATCTTTTGTTCCTTTGCTAACCTGGATGCTGCCACAACATGTACCTGCAAGAATTGACCGAAATCAGCAGTATCTGTGCAAAATTATCTATCTGTGATGTTTATGCAAATTCTATCCTAAAATGCAACTAAACAAGCTTGAGTGCATCAATAATATGGAGAAATGAGGGTTAAAATATAGAACATTTATGCACTCAACACCTAGCCCAAACCGACCAGTCTTTGTAGGGATAACCACAGGGTACAACCTCCTTTGATGCCTCTTCTCAAATCCTTTTTTTAGCTCCAGCTCCTTTTCCGAGTGTTTGTTCACTTGAATTTTCGTGCAACTGGATAATTCTGGCTCTGTTAGTTTGCTTCCCTCTGTGACAAAAGTTGCATTGACTAGCTCCAATGTTCTGAAGTGACACTCGAGCGCACCAACATCTATTTCGATAAAGGGGGCATTAGTGGCTACTGATGCAATGATTTCCTCTTTTGCACGTATTGTTACTAGTTATCTGTCGATCACAAGTTTCAGGTTTTAATGTAGATTAGAAGGGACCACTCTTGCTTTGCGGATCCATGGGCGTCCAAGAATGCAACTGTAACTGGGTGTTTCGTGTTAAAGTGTCTATCGCAATTGAGTGCAAGTGTACACGTCGTAAGTAATAAAGTGATACTAGAGTATCGGATATCGTCTCCACAGGGACTGGGCTAACCCTTTCCTTCGCTATCTGCACAAAGGGAAAAGAATAGATTAAGATATTGTCACGAAAATAATAAAGAATACTTGAAAATAAGATTAAAGAAATCAAGATGAAGAGAATGGGCTGGTATTGAATTGCTCAGTAGTTCAGGTATTGTAGAGTTTAAGAAATTCAGTTATGTCGTCGCCACCCATCGTGGCAGCACCTATCACGGCGGCAGTCCGTTGATTGTTGCGGCAGCAAACACTCAACTCAGTACTTTCAAGTTTGGCAAGAATCCCATATCTGCCTTGGCCTATCCCTAGGTCCAAGTCTGTCGATGATCACGTCTTTGATGATACCTCCCAGCGTGAATCGAAGGATGAACACCGATGTGGATGAATTCTTCTTTAGCCACTTAACCTCGTCCTATCCCTAGGCCCGAGATAGTTCAACTATAAACTAGAGAACTTGCTCTTATTTCTTTCGTATACTTAACTCTCCCGATGCTAAGTAAATAGATAACCTCACAATGCTCTCCCGATGCTCTTGTAAGATATTAATAACCAAAATAAGAGAACTTGAAGTTTATTTTATTGAACTGAAAATTCCTAAAACAAAACAACCCTTGCAACTACTTTACAAATCAACCCGTGGCCCTAGGGGGAATTTAGAACATGTCGAGGGCAAGAAAACGACAGAATTTGTGAAGGAGGCTAGGGTAATCAGTTCTTCTTTATGGGATATGGGATATGCCCTTATATAAGCTTTGGGCTCAAGTTTTCTAATTTAACAAGGATTACAACTTTAAATTAAAGTATGATTTTAATAAAGACTAAATCTTCATGGAATCTACTTTCCAGCCGTCCTCCTTGTTTCTTGGGATTATCTCTCCTTGAACTTTGGGCTTGGAATATCTTTTGATCTAGGGCTTGGAAAAATATGGTGATTTCACACGACAGACGGGCTGAATTTTCTCTATCTGTCGAGGTCAACTTTGCATCTTCTCCAAAAAACTGCTATCGTCCTTTGCTGTCACAGCGATGACCATGGCAGCAACGTCCTCCTTGACTGCTCATTCCAAATTTTCTGCATCGCTGCCCAGCGCCTGCCACGATTGCTGCCCTGGGTGCTGTCACGGTTGCTGCCCTGGATGTTGTCATGACTGCTGCCACGGCTGATACCTGCAAAAGTAACCAAATTTAGCAGTATCTGCGCAGTTTTATCTAAATGTGATGTTTATGCAAAACTTAACCTAAAATGCAGTTAAACATGCTTGAGTGCAGCAAAAATAAGGATAAATGATGGGTAAAATATAGAACTTTTAAGCATTGATCACACCCACAAACTCGAATCTTTGCTTGTCCTCAAGCAATTCAGACCTAAAAGAAAAATGAAATATTTTTGTTTTGGCTTTCAAAAAGTGAACATTCCCTTACCCGTCATTCGTTCCCTGTGACGGCAGTACCCTGTCGAATAATCTAGGATCTGTCCGAAATCTCTCTATAGTCCTTGTGCAGTGTGTGCATGCTTGTGAACAGTTATATGCCAAGACTCTCTCAGTTTCACTAGAATATTATACTTTAGCTTGTTTAGAGTTTTTTTTCTTACGAGACTGATTTCTTTCTTCTTCTTACTAGAGCCAGAATCAGGCACCTCTAGTTATTTCCTTTTTTCTAATTTCTTCTTTTTTTTTACTAGAGCCAATATTTCAGGCACCTCTAGTTAACTGTCTAGAGCCGGTGATAGGCACCTCTAGAAGTTTTTCTCTGGTTATCTGCCTAGAGCCAGTGGTGGGCACCTCTAGGTTTCCTAAGATTCTAGTCTCTTTTCTACTCTAATTGCTAAGTTTTCTATTCTAGTTTGGCTAAAAGAAGTCTAAGCAGTATAACAGTCACAATGGTGTTTAAGTTTTCAAAACTATAGAAAGGCTCTAAACTTCTCCTAAAGACTATCCTAAAGTTGCTGCCACGACATGGCTTTCACAGCAGGTAAGTCAAGTCACAGTTTTCAGCCAAAGTTTTCAATATGTTCATTTTTTTGCATAAAATAAATGTGACACAATTAAAACTAAATGCAATATTATATTAATAATTAGGAGGACTACCTACCCCCAAACTCAAGGGTTGCATTGTCCTCAATGCATGACACAAAAGATGAAAAACATAAAGAAAAAAAATGACAGAAAAGTTAAACATCACAAAAAGATAATATATATAGCAGGCGACAGAGAAGAAGAAAAAGAAAACTTAAGTTGTGCGGCTGTCATCGCTGCTGCTGGAGTTTTGGATGAGGAGCTGTGGGTGCTGCCCTGAGAGTATGAGTGCTGCCGCAGCAGGGGTGGAGGCAGAGCTTCCTCGGGTTGCTTGTATCGTCATTGCAAGGGTTTTTCTCTGTTTACCTAATAACAAAAACAAACTAAAAACTAATATCAAATTTCTAATTCTTAAATAATAAAGATAGAATAAGATAAAGATAAAATACAATAAAATAAATTAAGTTAAGTTAAATTAGGAGTGCCTTGAGGGGCATCTCCTAAAGTATGCTCCCTGTTCTATTGATGCTTGAGGGGTCGTTTCCAGTACTTCTTGAAGTCCATCCGTACCCTCCATCTGGTGATTATTCTCATGGTGGGGGATCCTTTCTTTCTCTTCCCTTTGTAGTTCATGAAGTCCTCCCTTCTTGGTAATGTTTCTGAGGGCATGAATAGGTGATTAGAAAAAATCAAATTGACATTCGACAATAAACTTACCTTGTTTTCGTTGAATGTTGTGTTGGTTGAATGTATCGCTTGCTGTCGTGCCTGCTGCTGCGGCAGACAGTTATTTTGACAGTTCTTTATCATGTTACTTTGCAGGTCAATGGGACATTGGTAAGTGCCGTCACTCTCTATATCAAATTTTGTTGACCACTCGTAGATCTCCATCAGCAGAGACTTTGATGATTATGAGTCCACCGGTGTTGGTTCCTCTAATACCTGCTCGTATTCCATTTGTGAAGAACTGTCATTGGGTAGCTCTTCTAGGTGGTCGTGCGAATGCCATGACAGAGATGAATGTGTGCAATCTTGGTCGGGCATAACTGAGGTAGTGGGTTGAGAGTTTTCATCGGATGTGGTTGCTGCCGTGACATTCTCTTGAATTTCACTCAGCGTTGTTGCAGTGTTGCTCCGTTTCGGCTCCTCGATCATTTCCATTAAAAGTTGTTGCTCAGACTCATCATATGTTGGGTATTCCTTCACATAGGCATCCTCGTCACATTGCCTCATGATTTCAGGTTCATCTGTGGCATTAATGAGGGTCGGTCTGCTTAAGATTTCTTCCATCTTGGCGATACTTGCGTCTATAGAAGTTGACAATTCTTGAGTGAGTGCCATGAAGGCTTGCAGTGTGTCTTCTAAGGATTTTGACTGCTCTTGAGGATGACGACATTGCCAGGGCAGGTCGGGTTTTGTAGCAAAACTGTTATGGTATAAAAAATTTTGTGGGGTTTGATCGTACCATAAAAATTTTTGCTGTTGCGGCATCGGCATTTGCTGCCCCTGTTGCTGTCGTGATAGCATATCTTTACGGTAATTGCAAGAACTTTCCCACATCAACTCTCGAATGGTTTTTCCTGGCATGTTGATGCCTTTGAACCTGTATTTTCACATGCGTTTTAGTTAAAAATAAAAAAAATAAAAAAAAATAAAAAAACAAAAGAAAAGTGCAGAAGCTAGGGTAAGAGTGTGTTGCTAGTCCCCGGCAACGGCGCCAAAAACTTGTTGCGTGTAAAACTGTCTATCGCAATTGAGTGCAAGTGTACACCTCGCAAGTAATAAAGTGATACTAGAGTATCGGATATCGTCTCCACAGGGACTGGGCTAACCCTTTCCTTCGCTATCTGCACAAGGGGAAAAGAATAGATTAAGATATTGTCACGAAAATAATAAAGAATACTTGAAAATAAGATTAAAGAAATCAAGATGAAGAGAATGGGCTGGAATTGAATTGCTTAGTAGTGCAGGTATTGCAGAGTTTGGGAAATCCAGTTCTGTCGTCACCACCCGTCGCGGCAGCACCTGTCACGGCGGCAGTCCGTTGATTGTTGCAGCAACAAACACTCAACTCAGTACTTTCATGTTTGGAAATAATCCCAGATCTGCCTTGGCCTATCCCTAGGTCCAAGTCTGTCGATGATCACGTCTTTGATGATACCTCCCGGCTTGAATCGAAGGATGAACACCGATGTGGATGAATTCTTCTTTAGCCACTTAACCTCGTCCTATCCCTAGGCTCAAGATAGTTCAACTATAAACTAGAGAACTTGCTCTTATTTCTTTCGTATACTTAACTCTCCCGATGCTCTTGTAAGATATTAATAACCAAAATAAGAGAACTTGAAGTTTATGTTATTGAGCTGAAAATTCCTAAAACAAAACAACCCTTGCAACCACTTTACAAATCAACACGTGGCCCTAGGGCAGGAAAACGACAGAATCTGGGAAGGAGGCTAGGGTAATCGGTTCTTCTTTATGGGATATGGGATATGCCCTTATATAAGCTTTGGGCTCAAGTTTTCTAATTTAACAAGGATTACAACTTTAAATTAAAGTATGATTCTAATAAAGACTAAATCTTCAAGGAATCTACTTTCCAACCGTCCTCCTTGTTTCTTGGGATTATCTCTCCTTGAACTTTGGGCTTGGAATATCTTCTGATCTAGGGCTTGGAAAAATATGGTGATTTCACACGACAGACGAGCTGAATTTTCTCTATATGTCGAGGTCCACTTTGCATTTTCTCCACAAAACTGTTGTTGTCCTTTGCTGTCACGGCGGCAACCATGGCAGCAACGTCCTCCTTGACTGCTCATTCCAGATTTTCTGCATCGCTGCCCAGCGCCTGCCACGATTGCTGCCTTGGGTGTTGTCACGGTTGCTGCCCTGGATGCTGTCACGACTGCTGCCACGGCAGATACCTGCAAAAGTAACCAAATTTAGCAGTATTTGCGCAGTTTTATCTAAATGTGATGTTTATGCAAAACTTAACCTAAAATGCAGTTAAACATGCTTGAGTGCAACAAAAATAAGGATAAATGATGGGTAAAATATAGAACTTTTAAGCACTGATCACTGGGCCTAATATCCATGACCATAAGCTCTACATTGAAAGTTGATGGTTTGATTTGCAAAGGCACTTCAATTCTTCTTATTACCTCCCTTTGTGTTCCATCAAATGCCCTCATCGTCTTCTGATAAGCTCTCATGCGCAAGCTATCTATTGACAGCTTCTTTAATGTTGCAACCGACAAAACATTAAGGGCTGACCCATTATCACTTAGGACACTTGGCAGCATGAATACCTTGCCTCTTGTTGAAATGTGTAGAGCTTTGCACGACCCCCTCCCTTCTTCTGGTATTTCTTCATCATTAAATAAAATAAAGTTGTTAACAACAATATTACCGACCAACATGTCCATCTTCTCAGTAGTGATCTCTTTTGGTATGAACGTTTGGTTCAGAATCTTCAAAAAAAGCCTCAAGGTGGCCCTCAGAATTCACTAACAAAGATAGCATAGAAATTTGAGCCGAGATTTTTTCCACCATGTTATAATCACTATGTTTGAGTATCTTCAAAAATTCTTGAGCCTTTGACTCCTTCACTGGCTCATGGTATACTGGTGGCTTCTCTTTGAAGAAATCACCCTCATTTCTTTCTCAGGCTCTTCAGCCGCATCCCTCCTCTATGTTGCATCTTTGCCTTCAGCTACCGGAGGGGAATACAATATCCCACTCCTAGTGAAACGGCTTACTTCATTGACTGGTTCATCTTTGTACAGAAATGAGGTTGGTGCCTTAATTATAAGTCGGAGCTATTAACTACGCAAGCGTAATTCCATGGGACCTGCACACTATCCTTGTACAGAAATGAGGTCGGTGCCTTAATTATAAGTCGCGGAGTTACACCCCTCATGGATTCACTTACTTTTTGCCTTGGTTTTGATAACAATGAGCTTCATTCTAGTATAATCTTTCTTAGAGGATGACTTCTCTATCGCACAAACATCCAATATACCTCCTTGTTGCCTTTCTAAAAAAACTCAAGTTCTTTTTCATCCATTTTCCTTTGGACCAATAACGTAAACTCTAAGAAACACTCGATCCCATGTCCTTCTACCTTGTGGAACTCGCAATACAATCCAACCTCAACCTTCAATTTCTAGGCTACTCCTTCCAACATCCCACCTGCCACCATTTGGACCCATATCCACTCCATGGGTGTTCTAACCTCAGTAACATATTCCTTAATTATCTTGTCTCCCTCCTTGATAAATGCATTCACTCTTGTTTTCTAGTGGTTTGGCAAATGGTTACCTTTTTCTTCAAACGTGTCAAAGGATAACAGGTCTGACTTCCTTAGATCATCCACCACCCTCTTAAATGCAGTGCAATTCTCAATGGCGTGCCCCCTAATTCTTGCATGGTATTTGCATTGCGCCTTCTCATCGTACCATGGCGGGTATGGAGATGAGGAAGGAGGGACATGTCGTGGTAGCAGTTTTGGGATTTGAACAGTTCAGCAAATAACTCTACACATGTCATTGAAATAGGAGGGAAATATGGCTTCGAATTCCTTTGATACCTTCGTAGCAGCTGGAGCTGTAGTCAAAACGTTGAGCTTATTGAAAACTACTCCCTTCGAATAATTAGGATTGTAGACATTTGTTGTGTTGACTTCACTCCCCCTTTTCTTGTAGGGCTTTTTCATTTCTCCACTATCTAGTTTCCAACTCTTTACAACCGCCAGAATCCGTTCTCCATTCATTAGCATATCTACGAAACTTCTAGTTGCATGGTTTATCATGTTGTCATATAAAGAGCACTTAAACGTCTCCACGAACATCAGCGTAATCTTATTCTCTAGCAGTGGTGGGTGAACTTGAGTAGCTACATCCCTTCACCTTTGCGCGCACTAGCAAAAACTTGCATGATGCTTTAGCTCCATCCCTTGAGGGACCAGTCGGGTTAGAACCATGTCTGAGACATGTTTGTACTACTCACTAAATACTCTGGATAGATCTTTCCATAATTTGATGTAGACCCAACTCAATTGCGTGTACCAACATGCAGCTGACCCTACAGGACTATCCTGGAAGCAATGAATGAGTAACTTCTCGTAGTCCATGTACATTGTAATCTTCCTGCAGTATATGGTTAGATGTTCCGAAGGGCATGTGGTTCTATTCTATTTTTTGAAGTCTGAAACCTTAAACTTCAGAGGCACAGCCAGGTTTATCACCATGCTTAGGTCCTTGGCATCCATTCCAGTGTGAATACTTCCTTTATGGTAGGATTTGATCATTCCTTCAAGCTTTTCATATATATCTTCTCATTTCTTCTCAGCTTTGGCTTTATTAGCAATTTCATCGAGGTCATGTACCTCATAGTTGTTAATCTCTCTATATGGGCCACAAATGGACGATTCAGCAAAATGGAAAGGGATTTTGGCTTTGGAGGCAGCCACCTTCTGCATCCCAAAACTCATTCTAGGGATTCGCAGTAGCGTGCCAGTGCCTCCTCCTACTTCAGCTGCATCTAGATCCTTAAAACCCAGCATGGTTGCGATCTGACTAACTATTTTTCGATGAGCTAACTTTATTTCATGCTTCCAATCAGTTTCAATCTTTTCTAGCCTATCTTGGGTGCTTTTGTGATTGGTTTCTAAAGTCGTCAATCTATTTTCCATGTACATTGCTCTGAATTGGGAATGAGTACCGTACTTGTGAGTTGTTTTTGCTATTATGAAGGTTATTTCTATCATTTTTTTGTTTAAGTTAGTTTCTTATCATGTCATGAATGTATACAATAAGGAAATAAAAACAAGCAACTAAACAAACAAACATGATGCAAATGCATGAATACAAACGAAGGGCCACTAGTTTCATAATATATTTGCTTAAGAAACAACTTTCATTTTAATGCCAAAGGTTCTTTACTACAATAAGTTTTATTTTTCTATGTGTACATCTCAGCCCGAGTACCCAAGTTTTTGATCTCTTCTATTAACAACATAAGCCTTTGTCCTACTTCTTCTATAGGCCTAATGTAACGACGAAGGGTTGTGGCATCAGGTGCTAACATCATCATGTGCCTATCCACATCTTGAATTTGAGTCATCACAGACCTATCGAACTCATCTCGTTCTTGGAATCTTTTCGCTTTGTCTTTAAGACGAGTGAATTAATATTCATTTCCTCCGTCAACAATATCTTCAAGGACAAGGATATTCGTTTTGTATTCTTGGATGATGTTGTCCATTTCTTCCATTCGTTCTTTCAAGAAGTCATTTTCATTTAGACTAGCATGAAATTCCTCATAGGTTTGATCACTCTGAAGCTTGTGAAGTCTCTGGTTCAGGTCCTCCATCTTGGCTTGCAACTCAATAACAAAATCTTGGCATTGTTTCAACTTCTCAGATGTTTCATCATAGGCTGACTGCAACTCCAACAAATGGATCTTGTTGTCATGGGCCTTCATTTTCCATGCAGCTACATTTTCCTTTTATTATTCAAGGGTTCATTTTCCCCTTTCATTTTTGCCCACCTACATTTCTCAATTTCTCTTATGCCATGCTTTCTTTCTTTGGCGACAACTTGTTCAATCCCTTGTCTCTATTGCTTTGGGCTCTTTCTTAAATCAACATTCCATACAGTGGCTTGAAACTTGAGGAAGTCAACACTTTGAATCTCATTTTTTCCTTTCAGGTCCATATACATCTTTGTTCCTCGACTGGTTTCCCCTTTATATTTTTGCACGTCAAGACTTGACTCGAACTTGTCTCGTTGGTTCTGTTCTCGTAGGGCTTCAATCTCCAACTTGGTTTGTCTCAGTTCTTCTCTCTGAATATCAGCCTCATAGGGAACCACCATCAAATGTACTAAGACACAACAGTTTTTTTTACTTCACAATTCTGTCATGACAGGTAAGTTTTACTTCACAGTTCTAAGCCAACAATTTTTTTACTTAAATAATTAAAAGACGCAACAATTAATTAAAGATGTACTAAGACTCCATTAAAATGGAGGGTTGCCACCCCCAAACTCGAGAGTTGCATTGCCCTCAATGCAAATGACAGAAAAAATGAAGGCAGGTACATCACAAAATATAGATAAAGCAGGCAGCAATAAAAAGAAAATAAAAGACTTAGATTTTAATCGATGTCTTCACTTCTGCCGCTGACACGAATTTGACGGCGGATTCTGGGCTGTAGGGCAGGCTGGGCTGGTTTCTGCACAACCTGGATGTCAAAGCTGTTGCCGTTATCCCAAGTGCTGCTGCTTCTGGTGGTGGTGCTGGCCTTTGGCATTAACTTTCTGTCGACCATCATCTTCTGCGTCTTGACAGGCGTGAATTCCTTCTCCAAATTCCTCCGAATAAGAGGTTCTGTCTTGCTGTCAGCCCAGACAGAGGAAGGGGAGAAATCAGCAACATAGGCATCGATGTCATCGGAGGGTGGTCTCTTCGTTCCTCGGGCGGATGTTTCTGCCGGAGGACTGCCAGCTGCCGTTGGGGCAGGTGATGGGGTGGAAGCAGTAGAATGTGTGTGTGGGGATGCAGGAGGTGTAGGTGTGTGGGCAGGGGTGGGGATTGTGAAATAATGGGCAGGAAAGGTTGGGAAAACAACATCGGGATAATTTAAAGTATTGGTAATGAAATTTACTGTTGAGTTGGCGAAATCCCTGATGTATGTCATCAGCCCCATTTATCTGTCTTCCATCCGCTGTATATCAGCAAGGATCTGAGCAAATTGATCTGTCGGAGCAGCTGTTGCGGCAGGTTCAGGGGCAGGTTCCTTAGATGATTCTGCTGAGGTGGCCGCCGGATTGAAGGAGGAGAGGGGGGTTGCGACTGTCAGCTCCATGAGGCTGATAATGTTCTTAACGGTCCAGCCCCGTCCCTTTACTAGTTTATAGGTGGTGGCTTCAGGTACGGCAGCACAGCGACAGAGAGATGTGATCATGAATGGCAGGCAGAGGAGGGAGGTTGATATGTTGCTACAGTCCAAGACGCTCTCTCTCTTGTAGCGTCCCACGTTGATGGGACGGTTGTGCATGATCGAATGGATGAGGGCTAGCCTCTGCTGGTCCACTGTCGTGTGATGGGAGGACGGCATAATTCGCTTCTTGATGAAAGCGTTCCATAACTTGGCCTCTGGAAGCAACTGCCACCTTCTGACGGTGTTGGGATTTTTCTTGCTAGTGTTTCATTCCGTTCCCTCCTCTGTCACCTCTGCCATGACCGCATCGAAAGCAGCGGTGTCGAGGGTGTCCAAAATATGCTGGTGAGCATCGTCGTTGGGACCGAAGTAGAGGCCATACATATGATTGATGCTTTCTGCTGTGAGTGGCACTTCTGTCCCTCGGATAGTTACTGTGGTAGCCGTCCTGCTGTCGATGGAAGCGTAGAACTCTCTCACCAGCGTTTCATTCATTTTAGTTGGCTGTTCTGCAAATTGCTCCCATAGTTGAGCCTTTATCGCCCTTGCGATGAATGGTTTGAGCCCCATATTCTCTGCCTTTCGGATGTAGATGAAGCCTCTTTCTTCCCATAGTTCCTTAGTGGCGAAGGCCTGCGGGGTGGGTGCTGCCAGTGAAGAGGTTGAAGCAGCACTGCGGCGGGTACGTCTGGAAGACATGTTAGTTGCAAGGGTTTTGAAAGTAAAGAACACAAAGAAAAGCGAGAGGGGAGATCAAGTAGGAATAAGCAGAAGTGAGGAAAAATAAAAGTGAAACAGGGTTTTATAGAGGTAGAGTTGCTGCCCGTTTAATGTTGTAACGGCAGGCGTGAATAACAGGGCGACTGTTGAGCTTTGGCGTGTCTGACGCGTCTGACACGCATTATGCATCTGTTACGCGTCTATCACACGCTTCTGCGTCTTCCGTGTCAGTCTGTTGACAGCCTATCTTATCCGTGTCTGCGGCGGCAGCTGGAACGACATGCATCAATAAATGGGCTCTGTTGGGCTGATGGATGGATGGTGGGCTTGGGTCACTTCTCCTTTTCTTCTTGACTCCTTTATTTCCTAAAAACAGAAAATATAAAAACATTATTCGAATAAAATAAATCTTATTTCCTAATAAATAGTAAATAATAAAAATAAATAAAAATATAATTTAGGTTAAATTAGGGATGCCTTGTGGGGCATCTCCTAAAGTAACCACTTCCTGTATTCCTGGGGCTTTAGTCCTCTGATAGTGCTTGAGGCGCTGTCCATTGACTTTGAATTGATGCATGTCTTTTAATGATCGGATTGTGATGGCACCATGGGGAAAAACTTGTACCACTTGGAACGGGCCAGACCATCTAGATTTTAGCTTCCCTGGGAAGAGTTTTAGTCTAGAATTGAACAACAATGCAAGCTGCCCTGGACAGAACTGTCGTGGCAGTAACTTCCTGTCGTGCCACTTCCTACTTTTCTCCTTGTAAATTCTTGCATTGTCGTAGGCCATTCTTCTTATTTCTTCAACCTCGTTCAAATCTAAAAGCCTTTTCTGGTCTGCCTTGTCCAAGTCCATATTCACTGCCTTGATTGCCCAGTATGCTTTATGCTCTATCTCGACAGGCAAGTGACAGGTTTTTCCATAAATCAGTCGGTATGGAGACATGCCCAATGGAGTTTTAAAAGCTGTCCTATATGCCCATAATGCATCGTTGAGGAGTAAAGACCAATCTTTCCTAGTTGGCTTAACCATCTTCTCAAGAATGTTCTTAACTTCCCTATTAGATATCTCAGCTTGTCCATTGGTCTGTAGGTGGTATGCTGTCGCGATCCTGTGCTTGACACCTTATTTCTTCAAGACGGCAGCAATAACCCTATTGTCAAAATGTCTCCCTTCATCACTGATAATCGCCTTAGGGATGCCAAATCTCCAAAAAAATGTTTTTGTGCAAAAACTTTTGGACTGTCTTGGCATCATTCTTTTGGGTGGCGATAGCTTCAACCCACTTAGAGACATAATCCACTACTAGGAGGATGTATAGATTTCCACATGAGGATGGAAAAGGTCCCATAAAATCAATCCCCCAAACGTCGAAGAACTCGACTTCTAGAATGTTTTGTAGTGGCATCTCGTTTCTCCTCGAGATGTTACCTGTCCGCTGGCACCAGTCACAGTTTTTGTAGAAGTCTTGTGTATCTTTATACAGTGTCGGCCAGTAGAACCCTGACTGCAGCACCTTGGCAGCAGTTTTGTTGCCTCCTAAGTGACCTCCATATTGTGAAGCATGGCAGTGATGGAGAATGTCTTCTTGTGGTACACACCTCCTTATAACCTGATCTGCACACATTTTGAAAAGAAGAGGTTCGTCCCAATAATAATGCTTAACATCATTTTGGAACCTCTTCATGGCTTGATAATTAAGATCAGAAGGAAGTATCCCGCTAACTATAAAATTAACGAAATCAGCATACCAGGGGAGTTTAGAAGACTTACCTGCCGCCATGGCTGTTGCGGCAACGATTGCGGCAGCAAAGAGCTGCTCATCTGGGAAGGTCTCTAGTATGTTTGTCTCGTCGATTGGTAGACTCTATCCCTTCTCCAACCTTGACAAGTGGTCTGCCACCCGATTTTCTGTCCCTTTTTTTATCCTTGATCTCAAGGTCGAACTCTTGCAATAGCAGGATCCACCGTATCAATCTAGGCTTTGCATCCTTTTTCGCGAACAAATATTTCAGGGCAGAATGGTCTGTGTGCACTATTACTTTCGTCCCAAGTATGTAAGAACGAAACTTGTCGATGGAGAACACCACAACTAACAACTCCTTTTCTGTGGTGGTGTAGTTTACTTGGGCGTCATTCAATGTCTTGCTGGCATAATATATGACATGAAACAAGTTATCTCGGCGCTGCCCAAGTGCTGCCCCGACAGCATAGTCACTAGCATCACACATAATCTCAAATGGCTGTGTCCAGTCTGGTGGCTATACTATTGGGGCTGTTACTAGTTTTTCGTTCAGATCATGAGGCTGATAATGTTCTTGTCTGTCCACCCTCGTCCGTTCACTAGTCGATCGGTGGTGGCTTCTGGTACGGCAAAGCAGCGGTAGAGAGATGTAATCAGGAAGGGCAGGCAGAGGAGGGCGGTTGATCTGTGGGTGTAGTCCAAGATACTCTCCCTCATGTAGCGTCCCACATTTATGGGCCTTTTGTTCGTGATAGAATGGATTAGGGCTAGCCTCTGCTGGTCCACTATGGTATGATGGGAGGACGGCAGAATCCGCTTCTTGATAAAAGCGTTCCATAATTTCGCTTCTGGAAGCAGCTGCCCCTTCTGACGGTATTGGGATTTTTCTTGCTCGTGTTCCATTCAGTTCCCTCTTCTGTCACCTCTGCCATGACAGCATCGAAGGTAGCGGTGTCGAGTGTGTCCAAAAACTGCTGGTGAGCATCATCGTTGGGACCGAAGTAGAGGCCATACATATTGTTGATGAGCTCTGCTGTGAATGGTACTTCTGTCCCTCTGACAGTTACTGTTGTGGCCGTGCTGCTGCCGATGGCAGCATAGAATTCCCTCACCAGCGTTTCATTCATTTCTGTTGGTTGCTCTGCAAATTGCTCCCACAGCAGAGCCTTTATCGCCCTTGCGATGAACGGCTTGAGCCCCATATTCTCTGCCTTTCGAGTGTAGATAAAGCTTCGTTCTTCCCAGAGGTCCTTAGTTGCGAAGGACTGCGGGGTGGGTGCTGCCGGTGAAGAGGTTGAAGCAGCACTGCGGCGGGTTCTTCTGGAAGACATGTTAGTTGCAAGGGTTTTGTGAAAGTAAAGAAAACAAAGAAAAACGAAAGGGGAGAGCAAGTAAGAATAAGCAGAAGTGAGGAGAATGAAAATGAAATGGGGTTTTATAGAGGAAGAGTTGTTGCCCGTTGAAACTGTAACGGCAGGCGTGAATAACGGGGTGACTGTTAAGGTTTAGCGTTTCTGACGCGTCTGACACGCATTTATGCGTCTGTTACGCGTCTGTCACACGTTTCTACGTCTGCTGTGACAATCTGGTGACAACCTGTCTTTTTCGTGTCTGCGGCGGCAGCTGGAACGACATGCTTCAATATTGGGCTTTGTTGGGCTGATGGATGAATGGTGGGCTTGGGTCACTTCTCCTATTCTTCTTGACTCCTTTATTTCCTAAAAACAGAAAACATAAAAACATTATTCGAGTAAAATAAAACTTATTTCCTAATAAATAATAGATAATAAAAATAAAACTTAGGTTAAATTAGGGATGCCTTGTGGGGCATCTCCTAAGGTAACCACTTCCTGTATTCCTGGGGCTTCAGTCCCCTGATAATGCTTGAGGCGCTGTCCGTTGACTTTGAACTGGTGTCCGTCTTTCAATGATCGGATTGTGATGGCACCATAGGGAAAAACTTGTACGACTTGGAACGGGCCAGACCATCTAGATTTTAGCTTCCCTGGAAAGAGTTTCAGTCTAGAATTGAACAACAATACAAGCTGCCCTGGGCAGAACTGTCGTGGCAGCAACTTCTTGTCATGCCACTTCTTAGTTTTCTCCTTGTAAATTCTTGCATTGTCGTAGGCCAGTGTCTGTATTTCTTCAATTTCGTTCAGATCTAACAGCCTTTTCTGGCCTGCCTTGTCCAAGTCCAGATTCACTGCCTTGATTGCCCAATATGCTCTATGCTCTATCTCGACAGGCATGTGACAGGTTTTCCTATAAATCAATCGGTATGGAGACATGCCCAATGGAGTTTTAAAAGCTGTCCTATATGCCCATAATGCATCATTAAGAACTAAAGACTAATCTTTCCTAGTTGGCTTAACCATCTTTTCAAGAATGTTCTTAACTTCCCTATTGGATATCTCAGCTTGTCCATTGGTCTGTGGGTGGTATGTTGTCGCGATCCGATGCTTGACACCATATTTCTTCAAGGCGGCAACAATAACCCTATTGTTAAAATGTCTCCCTTCATCACTGATAATCGCCTTAGGGATGCCAAACCTAGAGAAAATATTTTTGTGTAGAAAATTTTGGACTGTCTTGGCATCATTCTTTTGAGTGGCGATAGCTTCAACCCACTTAGAGACATAATCTACTGCTAGGATGTTGTATAGATTTCCACATGAAGATGGAAAAGGTCCCATAAAATCAATCCCCCAAACATCGAAGATTTCGACTTCTAGAATGTTCTACAGTGTCATCTCGTTTCTCCTTTAGATGTTTCCTGTCCGCTGGCACCTGTCACAGTTCTTGTAGAAGTCCTGTGCATCTTTATACAATGTCGGCCAGTAGAACCCTGACTGCAGCACCTTGGCAGCAGTTTTGTTGCCTCCTAAGTGACCTCCATATTGTGAAGCATGGCAGTGATGAAGAATGTCTTCTTGCTCTTCTTGTGGTACACACCTCCTTATAACTTGATCTGCACATAGTTTGAAAAGAAGTGGTTCGTCCCAATAATAATGCTTAACATCATTTTGGAACCTCTTCCTGGCTTGATAATTAAGATCAGAAGGTAGTATTCCGCTAACTATAAAATTAACGAAGTTAGCATACCAGGGGAGTTCAGAAGACTTACCTGCCACCATGGCTGTTGCGGAAGCGATTGCGGCAGCAAAGAGCTGCTCATCTGGGAAGGTCTCCAGTATGTTAGTCTCATCTATTGGCAGACTCTGTCCCTTCTCCAACCTTGACAAGTGGTCTGCCACCTGATTTTCTGTCCCTTTTTTTATCCTTGATTTCAAGGTCGAATTCTTGCAATAGCAGGATCCACCTTATCAATCTAGGCTTTGCATCCTTTTTCGCGAACAGATACTTCAGGGCAGAATGGTCTGTGTGCACTATTACCTTTGTCCCAAGTATGTAAGAACAAAACTTGTCGATGGAGAACACCACAGCTAATAACTCCTTTTCTATGGTGGTGTAGTTCACTTGGGCGTCATTCAGTGTCTTCTTGGCATAATATATGACATGAAATAGCTTATCTTTGCGCTGCCCAAGTGCTGCCCCGACAGCATAGTCACTAGCATCACACATAATCTCAAATGGCTGTGTCCAGTCTGGTGGCTGTACTATTGGGGCTATTACCAGTTTTTCCTTCAGAACCTTGAATGCTTCAGTACATTCATCATTAAAGTCAAAGGGTCGGTTTTGCTCCAAAAGATGGCATAGGGGCTTGGTGATTTTTGAGAAATTTGCAATAAATCTTCGATAAAAACCAGCATGCCCTAAGAAACTTCTAATGCCCTTGACTGTGGTAAGCGGCGGCATCTTCTCGATCACTTCTATTTTAGCCCTGTCGACTTCTATCCCACGACAACTAATCTTATGGCCAAGGACTATCCCTTCATCCACCATAAAGTGGCATTTTCCTAATTCAAAACTAGATTTGCTTTTTCTCATCTTTCAAGTACCTTTTGTAGATTGCCTAGGCAGCTCTCAAAATCGTCTCCAAAGACTGAAAAATCATCCATAAAAATCTCAAGGAAGTCCTCCACCATGTCGGAGAATATGGCCATCATGCACCTTTGGAAGGTGGCTGGCGCATTACATAGTCCAAACAGCATTCTCCTAAAAGCGTATGTTCCGTAGGGGCATGTGAAAGTCATCTTTTCTTGATCTTCCGGTGCGATAGCAATTTGATTGTAACCTGAATAACCATCAAGAAAATAATAGTAAGGTTTACCCGCTAGTCAATCAAGCATTTGATCAATAAAGGGTAAAGGAAAATGGTCCTTTCGGGTAGCTTTGTTGAGCTTCTGGTAGTCCATACAAACCCTCCAACCGGTCACAGTCCTGGTTGGGATTAACTCGTTGTTTTCATTGGTCACCACGGTCATTCCTCCTTTCTTGGGAACACATTGCACCGGGCTCACCCATTTGCTGTTAGAGATGGCGTAAATAATTCCAGCATCTAACCACTTGATTATCTCTTTACGCACCACCTCTTTCATCACATGGTTTAGCCGCCTTTGGGCATCAATAGTCGGCTTATGATCTTCCTCTAGAAGGATTTTGTGCATGCGTAGCGCCGGGCTAATGCCTTGTATATCAGCAATCGTCCATCCTATCGCCTTTTTGTGCTGCCTTAGCATGCCGATTAGCTGTCCTTCCTGTTCCTGCGGCATCTTAGAAGAGATGATTACGGGCAGTGTGTCATTTGAACCAAGGAAAGAATATTTTAACTGCCCTGGCAGAGGCTTAAGTTCTAAGGCAGGTGGTTCAACAGTAGATGGTTTTTGGATTAAATGGTTATCCGAAGTATAATTGAAAGGTTCGAATAACTTACCTGGACGAGTGTCTAACCAGTTTACCTCCTCCTGATCTTCAATATCAGATATATCGGAGTCAGAGGAGTTGCTGTCGCCGGTGCTGCTGTTAATGCTGTCGTGACAGTCCTGTAGGTGGCTGCCGCGGCAGTGACCAAATTTAATATCGTGACAGCCCGACCTGATGCAGGGTTGATCAAGGGTAACGTCAGTGATAGCCTTGCATTCATCGTCCACATCAGCATGTTTCATCGCATGGAGAACATTCAACTTAATCTCTTGATCATTTACTCGCATGGTTAGTTCTCCTTTCTCCACATCAATCAGTGATCTTCCCGTGGCTAAGAAGGGTCGCCCAAGGATGATTGGTGCGTTTTCGTCTGCCTCACAATCTAAAACAAGAAAGTCAACAGGAAATATAAATTTATCCACTCTTACCAAAATATCTTCGATTTTTCCTTCCGGATGAACGTAAGAGCGGTCTGCCAGCTGCAGAGTTACTGTCGTGGGCCGCGCCTTTCCAATACCTAATTTCTGAAAAACAGACTTTGGCATTAAATTAACACTAGCACCAAGATCACAAAGTGCCTTACCCACAAATTTATTTCCGATTACGCAAGGTATCATGAAGCTCCCCGGATCCTTCTTTTTCTGGGGTGGTTGCCGATGAAGAATACACATGCAACCTTCTGGCAAAAACTTGTTGCGTGTAAAATAGTCCATCGCAATTGTAGTGCAAGTGTACACGACGCAAGTAGTAAAGTGATACGAAGTATCAGATATCGTCTTCACAGGGATTGGGCTAATAGCTTCACCTTAGTTTACTGCACGAAAGCAAAGAAAATATTTGAGAAAGTTGTCACGAGAATAATAAAGTAAACGCAAATAAAAGGATAGAAATATCAAGATAGAGAGAATGGGCTGGTATTGAATTGCTCAGTAGTGCAGGTATTGCAGAGTTTTAGGAAATCCAGTTCTGTCGTCGCGCCTGTCGCGGCAGCACCTGTCGCGGCAGCAGTCTGTTGATCATCGCGGCAGCAAACACACCAACTCAGTACGTTCAAGTTTGGCAAGAATCCCAGATTTGCCTTGGCCTATCCCTAGGTCCAAGTCTATCGATGATCACGTCTTTGATGATACCTCCCGACGTGAATCGAAGGATGAACACCGATGTGTATGAATTCTTCTTTAACCACTTAACCTCGCCCTATCCCTAGGCACGAGATAGTTCAACTATAAACTAGAGAACTTGCTCTTATTTCTTTCGTATACTTAACTCTCCCGATGCTAAGTAAATAGATAACCTCACAATGCTCTCCCGATGCTCTTGCAAGATATTAATAACCAAAATAAGAGAACTTGAAGTTTATTTTATTGAACTGAAAATTCCTAAAACAAAACAACCCTTGCAACTACTTTACAAATCAACTCGTGGCCCTAGGGGGGTTTTAGAACATATCGACGGCGGGTAAACGGCGGAGGGTTTTTGGTTGTCGGTTAAGGGGAAATCGGCTATGGGATATGATATTCTATGCCCTAGGTTAAAATACATGCCCTTATATAAGCTTTGGGCTCAAGTTATCTAAGTTAACAAGGATTACAACTTTAATTAAAAGTATGATTCTAATAAAGACTTAATCTTCAAGGATCCTACTTTTCAGCCGTCCTCCTTGTTTCTTGGGATTTTCTCTCCTTGAGCTTTGTGCTTGACATATCTTTTGATCTGGGGCTTGGAAAAATATTTGGTTTTCACACGACAGACGAGCAGAATTTTCTCTGTCTATCGAGGTCCACTTTGTTTTTTCTCCACTAACTTGTTGTCGTCCTTTGCTATCACGGCAGCACCATGGCAGCATCGTCCTCTTTGTTTGCTTGTCCAGTTCAGCTCTTCTTCTTCTCTGCCTTGTGCCCGCCTTCACCATCTACGACGGCGGCAACCTGCCAAAAACAGCCATTTTTAGTAGAATTCGTGCCTTTTATATAATTGTGATGTTTTGCTGTAAACTACCATAAATGCAATGAAATGATGCTTGAATGCAGCAGAAATATGGGTTAAAAAAGGTGTAAATAATAGAACTTTTACACACTCAACAGTTACCCTTCCCCACACGTAACCGACTCCCGAACCTGTTCTTCAGGTTTCGCATACCAAAACTCGTTGTTTTAATAAAAACAAGTTTTATTAAAATAATCAAGTTTTTCAGGTGATCCAATCGCACCTAAAGTAAAAAAAAAGATTGGTGGCGACTCCCCTGTTGTTACACTAGGTATACCCAAAGGAACCTCATTTAGGGTAGGCAGTCGACACACTAAACAACGACGTTTTGCACTGTCACACCCTAAAAACACATTAGAAGAAATCATAAGATATTGGGTTATTTGTGGGATAACCTATAATATGATATACCACATAAGATAGTGGGTTATTAGTGGGATAACCTATAATATGATGTATAACATAAGATAGTGGGTTATTAGTGGGATAACCCATAATCTGATAAATAACATAAGATAGTGGGTTATTAGTGGGATAACTTATAATATGACTTATAAGATAAGATAGTGGGTTATTAGTGGAATAATACATGGACAAAATAAGTCCATGTGCCATTCTCTTGAAACACACAGCTAACAAGTGTATAACACCAAAAAGGATTATTATATTTCTCACTTTAATCCACCAAACCAACATAGAAAAAAGAGGAGAGAGAGAGAGCTTAAAAATCTAGAAAAATAGAAGCAAAAGAAGAAGGAAAATTTAAAGTTTGAGGGCTGGAAATTATACTTAGATTGCATGCATGTTCATACAATTCAAGTAAGTGTCTAATATGTTACCTGATTTTGTCCATGAATTTATATTGTTATCTTGATAAATTCTAGGTTTGATTTTTTCCTGGAAATTTAAGTTTGAAGGTGTTCAAAATGGTTATGAGAAAATTTAGAAGTAGCTAGTAAAATAAGATTAGATGGTGGAAGCCAAGAAAATATGTTATTAAGGAGCTTAAGGGAGAAATTAGTGTAATCTGCCCAACATTGCCCTGTGTTGGACAGTGACTTTTAAAAATTTACCAAAAATAAAATACATGGAATTTAGAACTGAAATTTTGATAGACCATACTTAGGTATGTCTAGTTTAACTAGAAACAAGAGGCACTAAAATTTGATATCTATAGAAAAATCTGGAACCAAAATTGTGGAGGTGTTACAAACTATCCAGAACTGCAAAATGGCTTATGTTTAAATGATAAACTGAATTGATTGAGAAATGAGAAAAATATATATCATACATGGTTGTAAAGCTGTGTAAATAATATTTCTAGAGTGGTAAAGTAATCAAAATTTGGATATGTGTGTGAAAAGATATGCCCAGATTAGTAACAAGTACTCAATCTGTCAATAAGAAAAATGATTTTGAATGTTAATGTTGGCGGTTGTGTAATGAGCTTATCTGTTTGAATTGACTTCTAATGTGTTTTATATATGTTTGTATGTGAATAACAAGATCAAGAACTTGAAGAGATTTTGGAGGCATCAAGGGTTGGGCAACAAAATAGGAAGAACAAGGGAATTGCTACCAAAGAACAAGACAAGCTTGGAGTTGTGAGTGTAGCTATCATTAGGGTTAGGACTTAGGTCCTAACCAAATTATTAGTGTTTATAATATTCTTGAATGGTGCCATGTAATTGAATCTAAAGTATACTTGGTAAAAAAATAAGGGAATGATGATAATAATTACAAATGGTAACATATGATAAAAATAAGTAAATTGATGTGTTACTTGTGCTATAATGAGCTTGAACATGACCTTGCTTGTTGCCTTGATTGTTTTAATTTGTTAGTCGATGAAACATGACATGAAATAATCTCTCTTGAAATTGAGCTATGATTCATTAGCCTAAGGGCTCTTGATCTCGATACCTGATTATTGATCACTTGAATATGCCATGATTCTTGTCTAGCTTGTTACATGATCCTTGATTCTTGATCACATGAATAAACAATGCCTTGGTAACTAGTGAGTCATAGGTAGGATGGCATGTCATAGAGTCTTGAGCTCATTTGTGTTGAGGTGGTCTATGGACCGGCCTAAGGCTCTTTATTTGGCGACAGTAGGAGAGATGTGTGTTATGGTCTTTGGCGATAGTAGCAGGGATATGACCATATACTTGTTTTAGCGACAGTTGTTTGACGACTCGATTACCTAGACTCGACTATAAACCAAGGCTTAAACTTGAAGTTGATTAAGTAAAGTTGCTATTATGAACTTGTGTTTACATGAAGTAAAATAGATCTTGTTATGATTACTTACATGATATCCTTTTCCATGAAATTTGATTGATTATTATTCACTTGACTTTTTGATGATAATATATAGTTGTTTGATTGCAAAATCATATTGTTATAAGTATTCTTAGGACCTTGTATTGCCCTATTTAAATGATAGAACAATTTAAATGAAATGATATGAAAGTGTGTCAACATAAGATCATTCGAATGCAAGCCTTGTACAAACATGATTCATGTGAACCTAACTAGGACTACTAGGATTAAAACACATGTTAAATGAATTAAGCTTTCCTAGCTTAGGTTTCTACCTCACTAAGTACTTAACTGTGCTTATCACTCTCATTTCATTCTTCCCACTTCAGGTTTGTAGATTGTACGATTTCTCGGTTGGAGGCAAAGTAAGACAATCTATAGCTTTAAGTATGAACTCATCTCATGCGTGTAAAAAAGTCATATTAAATTGGAGCGCAAGTGTACACCCGTGTCAAGTTATAGTATAAAAGATATCGTCTCCACATGGATTGGGACAACTTCATAATTAATTTTCCTACACAAGGGGAAAGATAACTTGAATGAAGAGTTGTGAAAATTCTTGAATATAAACTAAATTAAACAAGGAATTCAGATTGAGAAAATAGGTTGGTATTGATTTGATCAGAAGTGCAGGTGTTGCGCTGTTCAAAGGTCTTCTGTTGTGTCTAAGGTCGAGCCTGTTGCAGTAGAGGTCCATTGATGTCGCAGCAGCGAACAACAACTCTCTACATCAAGTTCAGCAAGAATCCCTGTTGTGTCTCGTCCTATCCCTAGGTCCAAGTTCTGTCGATGAACACGTCTTGGATGATACCTCCCAGCATGAATCGAAGGATTAACACCGATGTTGTGGATTCTTCTTTAGCAGCTTAACCTTGTACCTATCCCTAGGCCAAGATAGTTTAACCATAAATTGGAAAACTCGTATTTAAGCCCTTCGTATACTTAACTCTCTCGATATTAAGTAAATGGATAACCTCACAATGCTCTCCCGATACTCTTATGAGATATGAAAACTAGAGTAGATAAACTTGAAGTTTTATTGAATTGAACAGAAAATCCTAAGAAACAGTTTAACCCTTACAACTACTTTACAAGATCAACCCTTAGCCCTAGGGGAAGTTTAGAACATAATGGAGAAGGGGAAAAACTAGGGTTTGTGATGGAAGACGGCTAGTTGTAGGTTATCTTCTCTAGGTCGAATTACAAGCATATATATAGGCCTTGGGTACAAGTTTTCTTAATGGGCAAGAATACTAGTTCGAATTAATGTATAATTCATTAAAGACTAAATCTCTGAATAAACATCCTTTAGTTCGTTCTATCTTCTTGCTTTGACTTTCTCCTCAAACTTTGGGAAAGGCCTTCCTTGTGCTTCTAGGCTCCAAAAATTACGTGAGTGGTCTCTAAAAATTAGGCTTGAAATGCTCTATCAGTCGAACTCCACTTCACATTTTTCATCTCTTCTTCTTCACTGTCGCCACCTCTGTCACGACATATGTCACGACAACAATTTATAAGACAGTTTGCTTCAACACCGTCGCCACTTCTGTCAAGGCAACTGTCACGATAGTGATTTCTATTGCGGTTTTCTTCAACACTGTCGCCACTTCTGTCACGGCAGCTGTCACGATAGTGATGTCTGATGTAGTTTTCATAACACTGTTGCCACTTCTGTCACCGCAGCTGTCACGATAGTGATGTATGGGGCAGTTTTATTCAACCCTTCACTCTTGCTCATCAATTAACTTATGTTCTTTTGTTGTCCTAGATTCTGCCACGACAGTTATCTTCTGTTCCTATGCTACCCTAGATTCTGCCACGACATTTATCTTTTGTTCTTCTGTTTCCCTAGATACTGCCACGACAGTTATCTTATGTTCCTATGCTCCCCTAGATTCTGCCACGACAGTTATCTTCTATTCCTCTGTTGCCCCGGAATCTGCCACGACAATTATCTTCTTTTACTCTGCTGCCCTAGTTCTGCCACAACAGTTATCTTCTATTCCTCTGTTGCCCTGGATTCTGCCACGACTGTTACCTACAAGAATTGACTGAAATCAGCAACTTCTGTGCAAAATTATCCATATGTGATGTTTATTCAAATTCTATCCTAAAATGCAACTAAACATGCCTGAGTGCTTCAATAATATGGATAAATGATGGTTAAAATATAGAATATTTATTCACTCAACACACCCCCAAACTCAAATTATTGCTTGTCCTCAAGCAAATGCAATCTAACTAAGAATTATTTTTTACTTTGGCTTAACTCAATGAACAACCATTACGTACAGCATCTTCACCATCAAGATCAATACTTCTTCGAATGTTTATTGATATATCCAGAGCAATACTATAATTTTTGTGTGAGTGTGTGTGGGTTTTGTGAACAAATATGAGCTTAGACTTCTTAGCAACTAGAATAGTTACTTAACTTACCTGAGTTTTACTTCAAAAATAATTTTTAACTAGAGCAAATTTGGGGTACCTCTAGTTTTCTTCTAACATTTTCTATTTTTACTAGAGTCGGTTTTTGGCGCCTCTAGTTTAATTTCCTAGAGCCAGTGTTAGGCACTTCTAGGAGTACTTCTAGTTTTTTTGCCTAGAACCAGTGTTAGGCACCCACTAGGAGTAAGACTGAATCTAAGTTTTCTAACTCAAGTGGCTAAGCTTCCTATTCTAAGTTTGCTAATAGTGTCTTAACAGGATATAAGTCACAAAAGTGTTTTAAAAGTTTAGAAATATAGTAAGGCTCTAAATATTTCCCAAGACACTCTAAAGATACGGTCACGACAGAGAATGCTGCGGCAGGTAAGGGAGGTTCAAAAATTTAAGCCAAAATTTTTTTAACACAAAATATAATTAGTCTATTAATAATAAGAGGACCGCCTACCCCCAAACTTGAGGGTTGCATTGTTCTCAATGCTTGATAGACAAAAACAGAAAGATAAAAAACATCACAAAATAGAAAATAGTGACACAGAAGACAGAAGGAGCAAGAAACTTAAGTTGAAGTGATGACAGTGTTGTCGTCAATGTCGCGGTAGATGCAGCTGGTAATACTGGGGCGGCAGGATGGGCAGGTGATGTTGGGCGGCGGGTGTAGGGCGGTAGCATCAGTACTGTCGGGTGGCGGGTGCAGGGCGGCAGTATCAGTACTGCCAAGTGGTGGGTGTAGGGCGGCAGCATCAGTACTGCCGGATGGCGGGTGCCTAGGTTGCCAATCTTTCAAAGGATGCCTCCTTTGCTTCTAAGGCAGCGAAACTAGATATTATCGCGGCAGAGAACACCATGTCTTTATGGCCTTGGGATTTTAGGTTGTTGTGAGTTCTTTATTGGAAAAGACAAGAAAAACAAATAAAATAAAAACTTAAGAGTTCAAGAGGGAATTAATCCTTGAAACTTTTATCCTAAAATAACGAAATTAAAAACTGAACCTAAATAAAAATTTGAGGAGCGTCGTTTCCGTTATTTCTTATGGTCCATCCGCACCCTCCATCGAGTTACAATTTTGCCTAAAAGGGTTGGGCCAATGTGCTTGTGGCTACTCCTTTTTGTTTTATCATGGTGGAGGTGACTTTCTTTCTGGTCATTTGTAGTCCATAAAGTCCTCCCATCTTGGCATTGTTCCTGAACACATGAACATATGTTTAGGAAAAATTATATCTATATCTAACCATGTACTTACCTCATTCTCGTTGAAGTTCGTTATGATGGAAAGTATCTTTTTCTGTTGTGTCTGCTGCTGCGATAGCCAGTTATTTTGACAGTCCTTTGTCAGGTTGCTTTGTAGGTCAAGGGGACATTGGAAAGTGCCATGAATCCCGATATCAATTTCTGTTGGCCACTCATAGGTCTCGTTCAGTAGAGATCTCGGTGATTCTAAATCCGCAGGTGTTGGTTCCTCAAATACATGCAATGGAATTGATGAGTTTTCAAAGAATTCAAAAGGTTCATTTATTACCTACTCATATTCCATTGGCGAGGCATTTTCATCGGGTTGCTCTTGCATGTGGTTGTGCGAGTGCCATGGCGAAGGTGGATGTATGCAATCTTTTTTGGGCATAGCCGAGGCAGTGGATTGAGGTTTTGCCTCGGTAGTGGTTGCTGCTTCAGCATCAATCGCTGTCGAGGCGGCAATTTTCACTTCGACTGGGGTTTCTGCCTCATAAGTGGTTATCGCCATGACATTTTTCTCAACTTCGATAGGTGTTGTTGCGGCGTTGTTCCGTTCAGGCTCCTCGATCATTCCCAAGGCAAGTTGCTGCTCATGATCATCATGTGTTGGGCAGTCTCTTTCACTGGCATCCTTGTCATCTTGCCTCGGGATTTCAGGTTCATCCGTGGCATGAATGAAGACCGGTATGCTCAAGATTGCATCCACCTTAGCGATTCTTTTGTCCATAGAATCTGAAGATTCTTGAGTGAGTGCCATGAAGGCTTGTATTGTGTCTTCTAAGGATTTTGACTGCTCTTGAGGATGATGACATTGCCAGGGCATGTCGGGTTCTGCAGCAAAATTGTTATGGTACCAAAAATTTAACGGGTTTTGATCATACCATAAAAAAAATTTCTGCTGCGGCATCTGTTGTCCTTGTTGCTGCTGTGGCGGCATATCTTGTTCTTGTTGGTTCCATCGTTGGTTGTCCAATTATTCACCGAAAAAATGGGACAACATTCGAGTGCATGATTACCTTTATGGTAATTGCAAGAATTTTCCCACATCAACTCTTGAATGGTTTTCCCTGACATGTTGATGCCCTTGAACATGTATTGCACCTGAGTTTTTTTTACAAAAGAAAAAAAACGAATAAAATAAGGCAAGAAAATAAATATAAGTGCAGAAAAAAACGAAGTTGTGCGCCAATCCTCGACAATGGCGCCAAAAACTTGATACATGTAAAAGAGTCATATTAAATTGGAGCGCAAGTGTACACTCGTGTCAAGTTATAGTAAACGAGGAATTCAGATTGAGAAAATAGGTTGGTATTGATTCGCTCAGTAGTGCATGTGTTGAACTGTTTAAAGGTCTTCTGTTGTGTCTGTCGTCGAGCCTGTCGCGGCAGCACCTGTCGTGGTAGAGGTCTGTTGATGTCACGACAGAGAACAACAACTTTGTACTTCAAGTTCAGCAAGAATCCTTGTTGTGGCTCGTCCTATCCCTAGGTCCAAGTTCTTTCGATGAACACGTCTTGGATGATACCTCCCGGCGTGAATCGAAGGATGAACATCGATGTTTTGGATTCTTCTTTAGCTGCTTAACCTTGTACCTATCCCTAGGCCAAGATAGTATAACCATAAACCGGAAAACTCGTATTTACTCCTTTCGTATACTTAACTCTCCCGATATTAAGTAAATGGATAACCTCACAATGCTCTCCCAATACTCTTATGAGATATGAAAACCAGAGTAAATAAACTTGAAGTTTTATTGAATTGAACAAAAAAATCCTAAGAAACAGTTTAACCCTTACAACTACATTACAAGATCAACCCTTAGCCCTGGGGGAAGTTTAGAACATAATGGAGAAGGGGAAAAACTAGGGTTTGTGATTGAAGACGGCTAGGAGCTAGGTTATCTTCTCTAGGTTGAATTACAAGCATATATATAGGCCTTGGGTACAAGTTTTCTTAATGGCCAAGAATACTAGTTCGAATTAAAGTACAATTCATTAAAGACTAAATCTCTGAATAAACGTCCTTTAGTTCGCCCTATCTTCTTGCTTTGACTTTCTCCTCAAACTTTGGGAAAGGCCTTCCATGTGCTTCTGGGCTCCAAAAATTATGTGAGTGGTCTCTAAAAATTAGGCTTGAAATCCTCTATCAGTTGAACTCCACTTCGCATTTTCCATCTCTTATTCTTCATTGTCGCTACCTCTGTCACGACATATGTCACGACAACGAGTTATAAGGCAGTTTGCTTCAACACTGTCGCCACTTCTGTCACGGCAACTGTCACGACAGTGATTTATAAGACAGTTTTCTTCAACACTATCGCCACTTCTGTCACGACAGCTGTCACAACAGTGGTGTATGAGGAAATTTTCTTCAACACTGTCGCCACTTCTATCACGACAGCTGTCACGATAGTGATGTATGAGGCAGTTTTCTTCAACCCTTCACTCTTGCTCATCAATTATCTTTTGTTCTTTTGCTGCCCTAGATTCTGCCACGACAGTTATCTTCTATTCTTATGCTGCCTTGGATTCTGCCACGACATTTATCTTTTGTTCCTCTGCTGCTCTGGATTCTTCCACGACAGTTATCTTTTGTTCCTATGCTCCCCTGGATTCTGCCACGACAGATATATTATGTTCCTCTGTTGCCCTGGATTCTGCCACGACAGTTATCTTCTGTTCCTCTGCTGCCCTGGATTCTGCCACAACAATTATCTTTTGTTCCTCTGCTACCCTAGATTCTGCCACGACAGTTACCTACAAGAATTGACCGAAATCAGCAGCTTCTATGCAAAATTATCCATCTGTGATGTTTATGCAAATTCTATCCTAAAATGCAACTAAACATGCCCGAGTGCTTCAATAATAAGGATAAATGAGGGTTAAAATATTGAATATTTATTCACTCAACATCATCCTTTTGTAAACTCTTAGATAGTGGCCTTAACTTTGTAATTAGATACATTTCCATGCATTTTGAGCCTATGAATGGCTTTGTATATATTTGATATGATATGGCTTGTATAACTCGTTAATGTGGCTCGTTCGATAGCCTAATTGATCTAGGTATCTTATGTTTATATGAGATGAATATGGTTGGTTTCTATGGTGATGTTTATATGTTTTGAAAGCTTGGAAAGTATTGAATGTTGGATACATGTCTTGGACGTTGTCTAGGGTTATTCATTAGTTGATTATGTGATAGAATCATACATTGAAATGCTTTGATAATCTTAAGATTGTCATGCTTTCTTGTGTTGTTGATATGAAAGGATTTGAAAGCATGTTAATATGAAATGTTGCTGCCATGTGATAAGTTTAGTTAATGTGTCATTGATTCATGTATTAGGGTCATGATAGTGTGCTTAAAATTCTTGTGGTAGATGAACTTGTCATTCGAATGTATAAATGATGTTAGTTTGATCATAGGTGATAGTATCCTAATCGACTGAACCATTTCTAAGTCATGTAGTTCTAATTGGTTTTGTTAATGTACTCGTGTATAGAATATGTATTAAGATGTTTTATAATTCGAATAGGAGGTATGTATTAGTTTGTGTGATATGAAAAAAATTGATCATGTTGTTTCTATTAGAGTTCGAATACCATGTTAAATAGGGTGATTAATATTGAATGCTCCCATGTCTAATTCATGTTGTTAGGGTTGCCTATTGATCACATGTTTTAGCTTGATTGAAGTATAATCCTTGTTAATGAATCATGGTGCTTGTAATTGTTTGTTTAAAAGTCTAACTTACCTATTAGGGGCAAGTTAGACAAAAAAATTTGTTGGTTCGTGTTTTTCTATGCTTAAGTAACATTCCTTAGCCAGTTTACAACTAAACCGGGTGAGGTGTGTTACATGCACATTTATGTAAAGGGTCGCCAATACCATCGATTAATTATTGCACCTCGAAGTCTTGCACGCTTAATTAAAGTTATGCGATTTTCAAAATCCTACTCAATAATCCCATAGACGAACGCAAATGCTTGTCACCATCAATCAAATGCTTTATTTTCCATCACAGTCTGACCTGAATTGTCTACATCACCGCCAACTACGCCAATAAGGAAAAATAATAAAAGAAATAAAAACACACCCTCATCGCAAAACCCAATGGCTACCAAATACCTTCCGCTCTCATCATCGCCGGCCATCACACTATAAAAATAATGAAACAAACCAATAAAAAATGTCCCTATGACTCATGCAATTCAAGAAGTACACCATCCAAAGTTTGAAACTTTGTTACCACAAAACTCTCACCCAAAAGAGTTCCCTATAAACTCTACAAGCTCACCAATGTCACTTTATAACCTTCTCTCATTTGGGGGCAATTATTAGTACCAATAAAAAGCACCACCATGTGTCAAAACCTGAATAGGCAAGACTATGAACTATGAACACAAGAGACATCCAGTGACGAGAACAACAACGTAGGCGAACCGCTACACACGGAACTACCCACAAACTGTGCACAAATACTCTTCGCATCTTATGATGTCCCACGACCACGTGCCCACGCATGTGGTCGCTACGGATAACGAGCGAAACTTAGGACGTCAGGTCATAACTAGTCCAATCAATGCGCCATGGCAACCCTATCACGACACATGTCTATGTAGTATAAAACTAGGCATACAACAAGAGAAAACCAAGTCTCTCTTCGATAAGCACCACCACCGCTCTTAACAATAGAAGAACACAAGAGTTCTTACCCAAAGAGACCGTCTGACCTTAGACAACCGTCCCAGTCACCGTCAAACTCTCTTCTCTAGACCTCTATTATTTTGACCATCAACATGCATTGAAATAAACAAATTTAAAAATTATTTGAATTTATCTAATTCTGAAATAATATAAATTGAATTAAAAATTTAAATTCATGTATCAGTCTAAACTAACAAGCCAAGTGCAGATATCAAAATGTATAGCCAAAAAAAATTTGAGCTACCGCTTTGAATAACTTGTATAATGAAATGTTTCAAGTACTTAAATGGAAGAAAATCATAAGTATCAAGTTAAAAAAAAACAAATCAAGTTCAAATATTAAAATTGTATATTTAGCATTGGTGTAATATAATTATGCATAATTTTTGTAACGCCCTGGTTTGGGCTTAGAAGTTTTGGTAAAGTTTTTGAGGTTCGCTGAACCGGTTTCGGAGATTTCGGTAAATTTAGGGAAGTTCAAGGAAAATCATTTTCGAATGTTTTAAAAAATGTGGAAAAATTATCTAAAATCCTTATTTATTATGTATATGGTGTGTGTGAAATCAATTTTGGAAAATGGGTTTCGTTAGTATGACATTTTAGTCTAGTGACTAAAATGTAAAGTTTCAAAACTATTTTCGTGGCTGTTTTGTAAAAGAATCAAAACGTTGAAACTTTAAGGAGCTATTTAGCTAAGTATAATTCAGACATTTCCCCTATTTATTTTTTACTTTTAAAAAGTTTCAAAAAAGATCTTTTAATTAAATAAAGACATTTTAAAAGATTTTCTATCATTTTACAAATTTGACGTTAAAACTCTCTCAAAGCTTTCTATTCATTTTCCTTTCAACCAAACATCCTTCTACCTTCAAGATTTCAAAGTTAAAATCCTTTTTATATTGGTTTTACATCATCAATCTTATTTCCAATGATTTATCTCTAAAGCTCAATGATTTTCTTTAGATTGTCTCAAGCTTGTCATTGAAAAACAAGGAGAAATTCTACCATTAGAGGTGAGCTGTGTTTTTCTCCTCTAATGTAAGGTTCTTTATTGAAATTCTCACATTCTTGATTCTTTTATGGTTTTAGATTAAAGGTTTTATAATGAAACTTATGAAAATGTGATTAATCAAGCTAAAATGGTATTTTTGTAAGATTTTCGTGTGGATCTTGTTTTGTTGGGTTTTGGAATGTTGTTGGCAATGTTTTTGGTGTTAGATAATGTTGAGGTAATGGGTTGATCATATAGTTCCTGAAAATTTATGAGCTGGTGAAGTTTTGGGTTGATATTATTGAGTTTTTGGCTTAGATTTGTGAGATTTAGTAGCTGATGATTATATGATGATGAGTTGATGTTTTTGGATGTTATTAGATGTTTTTTATGATAATCTTGCTGGGTTTGAACTGGAGATTGTTAAGGTTGATCTATTTGATGTTTTCAGTTAATTTCGGATAAGAATCGATGAGCGAACGTTGCTAGATGTTGGATTTCTAAGTTTATGCAAGTTTGTAGGTTGAAATACGCTCTAATAATCTGTTTTGAATTGTTTAGAAGCAAGGGATTTGGGTTTGGAAACTTCGGACGCGGTTTTGGGTGATCTAGAGGGTTGATTCAGTGTTTGGGCTAGCGTTTGTGTATTGTTGGTCAGTGGAACTGTTTGAATCTTTAAGGAGCTATTTAGCTAAGTCTAATTCAGATATTTCCCCTATTTATTTTGACTTTTAAAAAATCCTTTAATTAAATAAAGGCATTTTAAAAGATTTTCTATCATTTTAAAAAATTTGACGTTAAAACTCTCTCAAAGCTTTCTCTTCATTTTCCTTTCAACCAAACAACCTTATACCTTCAAGTTCTCAAAGGTAAAATCCTTTTTATATTTTTTTTTACATCATCAATCTTATTTCCAATGAATTTCTTTAGATTCTCTCAAGCTTGTCATTGAAAAACAAGGGGAAATTCTACCATTAGAGGTGAGCTGTGTTTTTCTCCTCTAATGTAAGGTTCTTTATTGAAATTTCTACATTCTTGATTCTTTTATGGTTTTAGATTAAAGGTTTTATAATGAAACTTATGAAAATGTGATTAACAAGCTAAAATGGTTTTTTTTGTAATATTTTCATGTGGATCTTGTTTTGCCGGGTTTTGGAATGTTGTTGGCAATGTTTTTGGTGTTAGATAATGTTGAGGTAATAGGTTGATCATATAGATCCCGAAATTTGATGAGTTGGTGAAGTTTTGGGTTGATATTATTGAGTTTTGGCTTAGATTTGTGAGAATCAGTAGTTGATGATTATATGATGATGATTTGATGTTTTTGGATGTTATTAGATGTGTTTTTCATGATAATCTTGTTGGGTTTGAACTGGAGTTTGTTTGGGTTGATCTATTTGATGTTTTCGGTTAATTTCGAATATGAATCGATGAGCGAATGTTGCTAGATGTTGGCTTTCTGAGTTGTTCCAAGTTTGTGGGTTGAAATAAGCTCTAATGCTATGTTTTGAATTGTTTAGAAGCAAGAGATTTGGGTTTGGAAACTTTGGACGGGATTTTGGGTGATCTGGAGGGTTGATTCGGTGTTTCGGCTAGCGTTTGTGTATTGCTGGTGAGTGGAACTGTTTTAAAAGCCTTAACGTGGTCAAAGACATGATTTTGGGGGTTTATATTGTGCTTGAAAGGCCAATCTAAGCTCAAGGGTAAGTTTGGTTTTTTTCGCCTTGTTTTCGGTTATTCTCGCTTGATGTGATGATTATGCTTATGCATGGCTATTTATATTAACTTCTATTGTTTTCATGCATATTGAGCTATTTAAGTGTTGTTTCATGTGACCATAAGGTAAGGTTATGATTTCAAAGAGTTGATATCATGTTCAGAAAATGCTATGCATTTTTTATGTTTTTGAAATGGGTTGAGGTTTGATCAGGAATATGCAATGAAAACAGTAGGTGAGCATGGTTGTATTGTGTATATTGGCAAGTTATGAGATTTCTATTTATCGGATATGTTGGTTGACCAATAGGATGTGAAGTGCACTATAATATACAAATTTGCGCGTGAGTTAAATTCTTCGGTTTCATAATAGGGGCAATGCTATTATGATGCGAGTGATAGGGGTAAGGCTATCACCAACGAGCAATGCAGGTAGTGGCATCCCGGCCGAAGTGAGATAATGGTGAGGGTTGTTTCACCATGTGACTTTACGTGGGTAGTGCCATCAAGGTGTCCGTATATCTGAATTGTGAGTGATAGGGGTAGTGCTATCACCAATGAGCAATGCGGGTAGTGGCATCCCGGATCACTTGTAGCCAATATACGAGTTTGTTTATACCGTGTTAAATGAGTTGGTATAATGTTTTACATATGTTTGGTTGTTGTTTAATGCTTATGAGAACAAGCATGGTAAGTTGAGGTTTGTTGTGCATCGTTAATGCATATGTTGCGAGTTTATGGTTTTGAATATTGAGGCTATGCCTTGTGTTGTGGCTCAAGCATGAAATGACTTAAGCATGTTTTGATGAAACTCTTCCTTTTGAAATGATTTAATGAAAGGTCTTGTTTTCATGGTCGAATTATATGGTTTTAAAACAGGATTATTATTGCTTTGGTTTTGAGCGTCGCTCACTAAGCTTTCTAGCTTACGCTCTCTTTTCCAACAATATAGATCCGTAGACCTTTCAGGAAAGCAAGTAAGCAAGGGAGGTGTCCAAGAGGTTGCTCTAAGCTCAAGTATGGTTTTGGAGCTTAATAATAGTATGAATAGCAATGGGATAAGACCTTTATGCTTTGGGAGGTTTTGTTTTGAGACTCCCTATTTTGAGACATATTTATGATGCCTTTGTAGACTTGTAAATTATCTTTACATGTTGAAGCATGGTTTGGTTTGAAGTTTGACCGTTTTATTGATTGTTTGTAACCCCCTTAACCCGGCCCAGACGGATGAACCGAATTAAGAAGTTTACACGGGGAAAACCAAAGTCAACCCGAAAGTAAACCTTGATTAACGACCATTTTTTTTCCTTTTAAAACTTGTCTAGATGCACATTAACCCTAATTATGATCATACAACAACATACTCAAAGATCATAACCATCAGAGAACATTCAGGGACCCAATTGCACAATTTACAACTTTAGGGACCAAATTGTAATTTATGAAAATTATAAGGACTTAATCCAATTTAAAGTTACCAACTTGAAATTAATCATCTTTCATGCTTCTCTGTCAAATTTCAGATCAAACGAACATCTCAAACTCATAGAATTGCATAAACATGTTTTAGGACCAAAATGCAACATTTCAAAACATATAACCGCCCATGTCAACCCCCAACGGTCAGGTGTTCCGAAACAGGAAGAACCTGTTTCGAAACGCGTGACCGTTCCGCAACGTGTTCCGAAAAGGGCCTAGCAGAAACATTTTCGTTTCGGAACGATACCTTCCGTTTCGAACGCCTGGGCCACTACGGGACCCCCGTTCCGAAACGGTAGCTCCCGTTCCGATACGGTCTGCCCAGATAGCAGAAAAAATTGTTGTTTAAACACTCAATTGACCTACCAAACATGCTCCAAAAGCCACCAAATTTTACCATCAAGACATTTAACATGCAAGGAACATATTTGCATCAACCAAACATCAACATGGCATCAAAATAAGAAATACCCAATTCTAAAGGCATGCATCCTACTTAACCAACCATTCAAGCATCAAAATAACAAATCCACTTCACAAAGGCCAATTACAAGTTCTAGCATTAATAACATCATAAAACCAATCTTGTCCATCATACACAATCTTATTAAACATCAACATAAGGGATTCTTCCCCCCATTGCCTTTATTATCTATAGCTATTAACCGAGACATACATCTCAAGTGGAGCTCTCCTTGAATCCCTTGCTTCTCGCTTCTCTAACTTCAATTATCTGCATTGATGGACAAAAAGGAGCGTAAGCACATAATGCTTAGTGAGGAATGCTCAAAGCCAAAACACCATCAATGCAGCGAGTTATAAAACCACTTTTTTAAAAGCAAACTCGATTCGATAAACCAAAGCAATGTTTGAAAACCCTTTTCAACAACATACTTAAAATCATGCATCGCTCAAACATGAAAACCAACCCTTAGCTTGGAAAGCTAAGTAGTCCTTTTCAAAGCACAAACTTGCGAAACCAACACTTTAACCATTCCATGCATGAACAACATATGCAAGGTTAAATACAAAAACCTTGGAAAACATTTCCACTTCACATCATACTTTTCTCATGCTTGAATATCATTTAAATCAAGAAACCTTTAAAACCATTTATTCAATCAATCTACACGTGCATCAAACAAATGCAAAATATGAATCACATCATCAATATTTGCATCACATGCCTTTAAAAACAAGTCTTCGCAAGACTTCAATGCACTAAAGAGGTTTCATGCACACATGCTCCATTCTCAATAGATAATCAACACTTGTTCAAGCTAATAAGTAAAACATGCATTCATAAATCATTATACACTTCTCATGCATTCATGCATCATTTCAAGCATCTTATGCTTCATTACATTCAAGAACATTATATTGGCTTCCAAGTGATAAACCATATCCACTTTTCAACTCAACATCTAATCGGATACGCGGATCACAAGCGTTGTCCCCACGCTTCATACACACTACCAATCTCAAGGTCCCCAAATGGAATTTTAACCACCATTTGACCTTACCATACACAAGGCCCTCATATGGAATTTTAACCACCATATGGCCTTAACTTTCACAAGGTTCTCATATGGAATTTTAACCACCATATAACCTTAACACTCACAAGATCCTCATATGGAATTTTAACCACCATATAACCTTAACACTCACAAGATCCTCATATGGAATTTTAACCACCATATGACCTTAACATGCACAAGGTCCCCCATATGGAATTTTAACCACCATATGACCTTAGCATCAACCATTGGTAGTTGTATAACATCACTAACGAGATCCGGGACATACTTCACAAGATCCACACATGGACTTTACACCACCATTGTGATCTTAACAAGCACAAGGTCCTCAACTGGAATTTTAACCACCATTATTACCTTTGCTTACCCAAGGTCCTCAAATGGAATTTCAACCACCATTATGACCTTAACACAAGACCCACCCATGGAATTTTAACCACCATGGTGTTCTTAACCATCTCGTTAGTGTACTTGGATGGAGTTACCGGTTCACTCTTAACCACTCCACACCCAAGGCGACTTTATTCACGGTGCACCCAATCCTATAGCCGGCTAACTATATCTGATTTAAGTAACCAAGAACCACTTACATCACTTGCCAATATAACCATCTTACCACATTAATCCATTGATTTACAAGCATTACCACAATGCAAAAACCACCATTTACCATCATTAGTCCACTGTTTTTGAAGCATTACACAAAGCCAATAAACAACATGCATCACTATGCAACAATTCCACAAATTCCAATGTACAAAACCAAGGATCTCTTACCTTGAGCATCCTTCACACATGGCTTTCGAAACCAGCATTAAACCATATTAAAACATGCTTTCAAAATAGAATTTAAAACATGCAAATCACATGCATTGCATCCAACATTCACAAGTGCTTTAAAAACCATTTCATAGCACAACCATGAGAGAAATTCCATTTACTTAGTCTTGAGCTTAGCTAAGTTGTTTAGACTTAAACTAAGCTCCCAAAACCTTCAAACCTTGGTTTTAAAGTTGAAAACCCAACTTCACTCACCGATACACAAAACAAGGCTAGCCAACAAGCCTTCCAAGCATCTGAAACCTTCCACACCACCTCTAATGCTCACGGATCAATCTCCCCTGTTTAAGGAACACAACAACAGAGGATTAATGCATCATTATGCATTAAAAACACCAGCCACACAACTCAACACGCTGCTCCTTGCAAAAACAACAATTCGGCTACCAAACACAACCGAAATCACTTCCAAACACTTCTAAAACTTAACCCAGCCAAGATCCATCACTTCTAACCATTTATAAACATCAATTGACATTCAAAATGATCCCAATCACGTCCTTATACCTCCAGCAATAACAGATCATCAAAAACACCCCAAAAACAACCAAAAACCCAAGCAAAACTTAGGAAAATCAACCTATTCGGGATTGCATTGATTAAACCTCAACTTATCATCAATTTAACATTCATTTAACATCAAAAAGACACCTCAAATCACTGCTCAAACAGATCATACGAATTTTACCAAAAATCAATCAAATCTTGCACTTAAAAGCCAAGATCAATAACACAACCTTAAAACCTTTTATAAAACACAAATTAAGGATTGAGAACTTGGGAATTTCAGTAAAGAACTGAGAGTTTAGAGGAGAAGGACGTTCTTACCTCCAAACTTGAGTTTTCTCCCTTTTTGGAACCAAATTCTTGAAAATCCACTTAGCAATTGCAAAGGTTTTGTTAAAGAGATGATGAGAGATCAAAAGAGAATTAAAATCTCATGTTTGGATATCAAAATCAGAACGAAATGCTCTGGAGAAATGTGTTTGGTTTGAGAGAAAAGATGAGAGAAAATGGAAATGAGATTTTAGAAAGTTAGTTGGAAATTTAGGAAAATATCTTCCCTCTCTTTTCTTTTATTTAAAAACCACTAATTAAATCATTTAATATCTTAGAAAAATCTGGAGAAACTCCCTTTGGGTAAATAGCTCCTTAAAGATTCAAAGTTTCAATCCTTTTTAAAACAGTCTCACAGTTTTCGAAAATTACATTTTGGTCACTAGCCAAAATGTCACCCTTCCAAACCTCATTTTGTAAAATTGATTTCACCACTCTCTTATATATATTAAAAGAGGATTTTAAGACATTTTCCATATTTTTAATGCAACCCGAACTAGGCTTTCCTAAAAATCACCTTTTATATTCGAACCGCAACCCGACCGGTCCGGTCCAAACCCAAAACTTCTAAGCCCAAAATTGGGGCGTTACAACTCTCCCCCTCTTAGGAAATTTCGTCCTCGAAATTTCAACTGGCGAAAATAGAACAACCAACCTTCTCAAAGCAACACACAAGCAACACATGAGACTTAACCACCACTGAACACTCTCCTCACAAAACTTCACCCAAATTCAACACCACCACGAAGTATTTACGAATTCCAAACCACTCCGATGTTGAACACACCCTAGCCTTTCACACTTCCAGACTACACATAGCCCCAACAACAACCTGAAGAACCTCCAACCCTTTTACAGCATATACCACCTTAACTCATAACTCCAAAAACTTGTCCACACAGTGACACCAACCAAAACCAGTTCAGCCACCATGTAACCCACAACTTTCAGTGCTTCCAAAAACCCCTTGCACAACTGCTCAACCTCTTCCAAAGGTTACTAAAACAAGCAAGAAATCTTAAGCATCAACTGCTTACTCAAACTTCTCAACGCATTGTTGGTACTACTTCACATCCACCGCTACCATCACCACAACAACTCACCAGGACTACTCACCCATCACCCGATACTCACGTCACAAAACCCCAACCTTGACTCCGCCAACCACTTCTCACAAGAACTCGCCCAACCAACAATGGCCTTTGATCTTACATTGCCTTTCCACTTCAAGCTTTAACTACAACACTTGCCTCACTAGAACATCGTCCAACCTACACATACATATTTAGGTTACGAAACTTCTATTCTCCCAGGCTAATCCTTTTCTACAACCCACGACAAATCTTCTTCTCAACCCCTCAAAGATTGCCACGAATCATAACCTACAAAAAAAACCCTTCCACTACAACATCAATGCCAAGTTACCTCAGCACCTTGGCACACATCCACTATCTTACTACAGCACTTAACACCAAGGAACTACCACTTCTACTAGCTATTCTAAACCACTTGACCGATTCTAACTTCGATCGGTAATCTCCTCACCACCATAGCGCTAAACTCATTAAGCATCAAACACTTTCCTTCTACCAACATGCTATACCGCACTCACTATTACTGGCAACTCGCTTAATACCCTCCAATACTTCTAACATTCTCCTAGCACCAACACAACCTCTAAACCCATCATCCCACCTAACCCTATCACAACACCAATAGACCCGATTAATTATTAGTGAGTGTGAACGCTCGTATGCATGGTCACCAATATGCCCTATCAATGCCTGATGTACATGTATGCAAAACCTCTAATGTCATGTCACATGTATGTATGGACCAGTACATATGTAATATAGCATATAACGAATGATTTTAACTGTGCATGTATGTCGGTTCACACCCACCAATAACATCCTCAGAATCCGCCTAAAAACAACCTCCTATCTCACTTCTAACAACCCATTATCCACAAGATACTCACTAATACCCTCTTCACACTAAAGATGTTTTCAAACAACAATAACTACCACCCCAAACATGCTAGCAACGACACCATACTCTCGCAAGGAAAAACCAAACCAAAACCAACTAGGATACTAGAGCAAAGGTTACTTAACAAGGTTACCTGAAAACACATCACCACCCCAGAGCATCAACAGACGAGCCCTCTTCCTTGCAGAACCATCATTCCCCAGCCGCACCGCTGCAGTATCAGCTAACACCCCAAGGTCATCACCATCTCCCTGCGGTAAAGAACCCTGGCTACCGCGAGCCAACTTTAAACAATCTCGTCTCAAATGTCCAACAGACCCACAACTCCAGCAGATTCCATTTTCCAAGCTCTTCACAACTTTTCGCTCTCCCTGCCACCTTCGAACCTTGTCTCTGCCGTGCCCACGACCCTTCAAGGACTCTTCTGCTACCACTGAAGCGGATTTTACCACTTGAGGAAAATCTCGCTTCACATGCTCCTTAGAACCATAGTTCCAACAAGCACCTGCGCCCCAACAACCTCCAACATGGCGCCTTCAACAACGGTCACACACCGGTAACTGAGCACCCACTCCTTGATCAGGCAGCACTTGCCCCAGATTTGTACTACCACTCAGACTTTGATTCAAGCAGAACCTCCCATCACGTAGCCTCTTACGCTGACCACCCCAAGATCAGTATCCACAACTCTCTTGCTTAAACCTTTCCCACCTTCATAAACAGAAACCACACCCTCACATTGCTTAACCCTTGGGAATTTACCTCCAAGATACCTTTCATAAAAGGCAGACACAAAGAAGTCCCAATCAATATCCTGGATCTGCGATGCCACCGCTATGGATGTCCACCAAGCACAAACGTCCTCCAGCATCAATGAGACAACACTTCCCAGCTTACAGGCATAATCACAACCCTCCTGATCCAAAATCAGTATCACACTGGCCAACCAGGCCTTGAACGTCTCAGGTGTCGAGCCATGATACTCCACAACTCCCAAATCATGTAAACGCTGATTCGACAAACCCACACATCCCACAGCCAGCACATCTACAAACTTTACCCTTGCCCCAGCCTGAGATGTTCCCAACACCTCTTGAACAATAGGTGATGAACTCTTCATCACAGAACCAGCTTCTTCCTCCTGCCTCACTACCTCAACTCCAGGCACAGAAGACTGAGACAAAACACCTCCACTAAAAGGTGAATTCCACGCCTTAACAACCTGCTCTAAAGCAGCAACCATCTCACCCAACTGCCATTCTTTCATCGATTTCGCCATGCTATTAACAACAAACAATCATAACAAAACAAACAAATTGATCAGACCAGCTTTAAGCAAGGATTCAAACTCCAACTCCAAAATAACACAATAGCTATAATAATAAGGCAATGGGTATCCCAAATTCTCCCCTTTTACAGGACATAACAATCAACAAAACATGGATATCACAACATCAAGCATATCAACAACATATTCGATCATGCTTTCATCAAACAACATCCACTCGCAACAGCACATCATCACCAATATCATACCCATTACACTTTCATCATTCATGGATCAACTCACAACACCAACATATCATCAGCACGAATCCACATTAAATCAATGAAGATTCACAATCAACAAGCATGCTTAGAAACATCAACAATTTACTCAAAAGTACGCATTTCAACCGGCTTTCAACTACACACCAGCATAAACATCATACACATATTACAACAATTAACAGTTTTCCCCAAGCATTCGCAACTCAGCTCTGATACCACCAAATGTAACCCCCTTAACCCGGCCCAGACGGATGAACCGTATTAAGAAGTTTACACGGGGAAAACCAAAGTCAACCCGAAAGTCAACCTTGATTAACGACCCTTTTTTCTCCTTTTAAAACTTGTCTAGATGCACATTAACCCTAATTATGATCATACAACAACATACTCAAAGATCATAACCTTCAGAGAACATTCAGGGACCAAATTGCACAATTTACAACTTTAGGGACCAAATTGTAATTTACGAAAATTATAAGGACTTAATCCAATTTAAAGTTACCAACTTGAAATTAATCATCTTTCATGCTTCTCTGTCAAATTTCAGCTCAAACGAACATCTCAAACTCAGAGAATTGCATAAACATGTTTCAGGACCAAAATGCAACATTTCAAAATATATAATCGCCCATGTCAGCCCCCAACGGTCAGGTGTTCCGAAACAGGGAGAACCTGTTTCGAAACGCGGGACCGTTCCGCAACGTGTTCCGAAACGGGGCCTGGCAGAAACATTTTCGTTTCGGATCGGTACCTTCCGTTTCGAACGCCTGAGCCACTACGGGACCCCCGTTCCGAAACGGTAGCTCCCGTTCCGATACGGCCTGCCCAGATAGCAGAAAAAATTGCTGTTTAAACACTCAATTGACCTACCAAACATTCTCCAAAAGCCACCAAATTTTACCATCAAGACATTCAACATGCAAGGAACATATTTGCATCAACAAAACATCAACATGGCATCAAAATAAGAAATAACCAATTCTAAAGGCATGCATCCTACTTAACCAACCATTCAAGCATCAAAATACCAAATCCACTTCACAAAGGCCAATTACAAGTTCTAGCATTAATAACATCATAAAACCAATCTTGTCCATCATACACAATCTTATTAAACATCAACATAAGGGATTCTTCCCCCCATTGCCTTTATTATCTATAGCTATTAACCGAGACATACATCTCAAGTGGAGCTCTCCTCGAATCCCTTGCTTCTCGCTGCTCTAACTTCAATTATCTACATTGATGGACAAAAAGGAGCGTAAGCACATAATGCTTAGTGAGGAATGCTCAAAGCCAAAACACCATCAATGCAGCGAGTTATAAAACCACTTTTTTAAAAGCAAACTCGATTCGATAAACCAAAGCAATGTTTGAAAACCCTTTTCAACAACATGCTTAAAATCATGCATCGCTCAAACATGAAAACCAACCCTTAGCTTGGAAAGCTAAGTAGTCCTTTTCAAAGCACACACTTGCGAAACCAACACTTTAACCATTCCATGCATGAACAACATATGCAAGGTTAAATACAAAAACCTTGGAAAACATTTCCACTTCACATCATACTTTTCTCATGCTTGAATATCCTTTAAATCAAGAAACCTTTAAAACCATTTATTCAATCAATCTACACGTGCATCAAACAAATGCAAAATATGAATCACATCATCAATATTTGCATCACATGCCTTTAAAAACAAGTCTTCGCAAGACTTCAATGCACTAAAGAGGTTTCATGCACACATGCTCCATTCTCAATAGATAATCAACACTTGTTCAAGCTAATAAGTAAAACATGCATTCATAAATCATTATACACTTCTCATGCATTCATGCATCATTTCAAGCATCTTATGCTTCATTACATTCAAGAACATTATATTGGCTTCCAAGTGATAAACCATATCCACTTTTCAACTCAACATCTAATCGGATACGCGGATCACAAGCGTTGTCCCCACGCTTCATACACACTACCAATCTCAAGGTCCCCAAATGGAATTTTAACCACCATTTGACCTTACCATACACAAGGCCCTCATATGGAATTTTAACCACCATATGGCCTTAACTTTCACAAGGTTCTCATATGGAATTTTAACCACCATATAACCTTAACACTCACAAGATCCTCATATGGAATTTTAACCACCATATGACCTTAACATGCACAAGGTCCCCCGTATGGAATTTTAACCACCATATGACCTTAGCATCAACCATTGGTAGTTGTATAACATCACTAACGAGATCCGGGACATACTTCACAAGATCCACACATGGACTTTACACCACCATTGTGATCTTAACAAGCACAAGGTCCTCAAATGGAATTTTAACCACCATTATTACCTTTGCTTACCCAAGGTCCTCAAATGGAATTTCAACCACCATTATGACCTTAACACAAGACCCACCCATGAAATTTTAACCACCATGGTGTTCTTAACCATCTCGTTAGTGTACTTGGATGAAGTTACCGGTTCACTCTTAACCACTCCACACCCAAGGCGACTTTATTCACGGTGCACCCAATCTTATAGCCGGCTAACTATATCCGATTTAAGTAACTAAGAACCACTTACATCACTTGCCAATATAACCATCTTACCACATTAATCCATTGATTTACAAGCATTACCACAATGCAAAAACCACCATTTACCATCATTAGTCCACTGTTTTTGAAGCATTACACAAAGCCAATAAACAACATGCATCACTATGCAACAATTCCACAAATTCCAATGTACAAAACCAAGGATCTCTTACCTTGAGCATCCTTCACACATGGCTTTCGAAACCAGCATTAAACCATGCTAAAACATGCTTTCAAAACAGAATTTAAAATATGCAAATCACATGCATTGCATCCAACATTCACAAGTGCTTTAAAAACCATTTCATAGCACAACCATGAGAGAAATTCCATTTACTTACTCTTGAGCTTAGATAAGTTGTTTAGACTTAAACTAAGCTCCCAAAACCTTCAAACCTTGGTTTTAAAGTTGAAAACCCAACTTCACTCACCGATACACAAAACAAGGCTAGCCAACAAGCCTTCCAAGCATCCGAAACCTTCCACACCACCTCTAATGCTCACGGATCAATCTCCCATGTTTCAAGAACACAACAACAGAGGATTAATGCATCATTATGCATTAAAAACACCAGCCACACAACTCAACACGCTGCTCCTTGCAAAAACAATAATTCGGCTACCAAACACAACCGAAATCACTTCCAAACACTTCCAAAACTTAACCCATCCAAGATCCATCACTTCTAACCATTTATAAACATCAATTAACATTCAAAATGATCCCAATCACGTCCTTATACCTCCAGCAATAACAGATCATCAAAAACACCCCAAAAACAACAAAAAAACCCAAGAAAAACATAGGAAAATCAACCTATTCGGGATTGCATTGATTAAACCTCAACTTCTCATCAATTTAACATTCACTTAACATCAAAAAGACACCTCAAATCACTGCTCAAACAGATCATACGAATTTTACCAAAAATCAATCAAATCTTGCACTTAAAAGCCAAGATCAATAACACAACCTTAAAACCTTTTATAAAACACAAATTAAGGATTGAGAACTTGGGAATTTCAGTAAAGAACTGAGAGTTTAGAGGAGAAGGACGTTCTTACCTCCAAAATTGAGTTTTCTCCCTTTTTGGAACCAAATTCTTGAAAATCCACTTAGCAATTGCAAAGGTTTTGTTAAAGAGATGATGAGAGATCAAAAGAGAATTAAAATCTCATGTTTGGATATCAAAATCAGAAAGAAATGCTCTGGAGAAATGTGTTTGGTTTGAGAGAAAAGATGAGAGAAAATGGAAATGAGATTTTAGAAAGTTAGTTGGAAATTTAGGAAAATATCTTCCCTCTCTTTTCTTTTATTTAAAAACCACTAATTAAATCATTTAATATCTTAGAAAAATCTGGAGAAACTCCCTTTGGGTAAATAGCTCCTTAAAGATTCAAAGTTTCAATCCTTTTTAAAACAGTCTCACAGTTTTCGAAAATTACATTTTGGTCACTAGCCAAAATGTCACCCTTCCAAACCTCATTTTGTAAAATTGATTTCACCACTCTCTTATATATATTAAAAGAGGATTTTAAGACATTTTTCCATATTTTTAATGCAACCCGAACTAGGCTTTCCTAAAAATCACCTTTTATATTCGAACCGCAACCCGACCGGTCCGGTCCAAACCCAAAACTTCTAAGCCCAAAATTGGGGCGTTACATTGTTTATGCTTAAGTTGCTTTCATCTAGAATCTCACCATGTGTGTTCTTGCTATTTTGATGTTGTTGCCTTGGTTGTTGAGGTTTTGTGGTATGTATGAGTTGTATGCATGTTTATGTCTTGATTGCATGTCTTATGTGGGTTAAGATTGCAATAAACCAGCAAAATGTGTCTTTGCAGTTCAGGCGTATTGATACGATCGAGCCTGTATCGATACGGGGTACCTGAAATTGCCTTATGGTATCGAAACGCTAGGGTTTGTTTCGGTACATTTTGCTCTGGAAACCTTGGTTCCGAAACGCCCCCAAGGGTGTTTCGATACGGGCTAGTGTTCCGAGCCCCTCGAGCCTGCTTCGATATGCATGTATCGGTACAGGGCATCCTGTATCGATACGGCCGATTGTTTTGTTTGTTATTGGAATCTTTGAAGTTCTTTTTTCTTACATTTTAGTCTTTATTTGCTATGTATTTGCTTGCTTGAGTTCATATGGTTGTTTTGAGCTGCATTTTTGCATGCAAGCATGAAACCCGACTAATTGAACTTTGGTAAGCTTAATTTCATGCTAGGTTCATGTAGTATGATAGTTTTGCATTTTGGTCCTTCGTTGTTCGATCGCTTGATTAATGCTTGTTTTCCGCTACAAGATCCTATCACATAGGATGTTAATGGCATTTAGAAAAGATTTTAAAAAATAAGGTTGCTAGTCGGAGTGAAACCTTAGCGGGGTTTTCTTCGGTTTTCCCCGTGTAACTCGTTTGGTTTGGTCTGGCGGCTAGACCGGGCTAAGGGGGTTACATTTGTTGGTATCAGAGCCCATGTTATCGAGCAATCGGGAAGGTAAGTGAGGTAAGTTTGATGTGTTTGATTGTTGCTTGCGATGCACGGTGTTTGTGAGCATGACTGTTGGTTTTGTCGTTGTTTGCTTTGTATGTAAAGGCACCCATTGCTATATACTATTGTGAAAAAGTGGTTTTGGACTTAATGGACTTGAGCATCTTGGACCCTTGCAATTGCTGACCCAAATCATTTCTATGTTTTTTTGTTGTTAGAATTGCTTTCTTGGTAAGATGAGGCCTCGTCGTGGTCCTACAGTTGGTAATCCTGGTAATGAGAATTTTGGGCACGTGAATGAAGAGAATTTGCCTCCTCCTCCCACTCCTCTCGAGGGTGGTGTTAGAGCTGGTGTCAGAGGTGTTGGACCTCAGGGTAGCCAAGGACAGGTTGGTATGGATATGACTCCCTTGGTTTGTGTTGTGTCACTACTTCAGGGTGATGCTTATGCGTGGTGGACCACTGTTACATCCAATATTCCTGAAGCTGATGTTACTTGGGATTTCTTATGAACTGCTTTCCGGAAGAAGTACCTTGGTCCTTGTATAGTGTCCATAAGTTCTATATTTTGTACACATTCTTGCCCTTATTATTGTTGTTCTTAAGCTCATTTAGGCATATTTAGGTGCATTACATGCATAATAACAATATTTGCTCTTTTACCATGCTTTTATTGAATATTCTATATTTGGTTAAGAAAATATACTTTTTTAGTTTAGTTTTCATTTTTAGGTGTTGTAGCTGTGTAGAGGAGGAGAGGATAGGAAATCAGGGAGCAAAAGAAGCTGTACTAAAGCAGTTCTAGTCACCGCCAAGGACATCGCCGCCGCAACATTACCGCCGACTGTCGCACAGGCAGAAGTTAAACCGACTTAGTCAAGATGGGTTGCGATTGAAAAAGGACAATTCCATGAGTCTAACGAGCCCAGTCTTGCAATTTTCTGAAGCCTGAAGAGCTTATTAAAAATGATAAGTAAAGTGACTTATCTTTACTTCTTGGAGAAGGCAACGTCCAAAGAGTCCACATTCAAGTAAAAAAGGAGTCAACATTTAATGTAAAGTTACTTTAAGAACTTCTACTCCAATGAGGACTCAACTTAGGCCAAGCCCTATATATACCCATGCTTGTAAGGGTATAAGGGCATAGTACGCATAGAGAGATTACACTTTTAGATAACGAGGGTTTAGGTTTTTGTATGTAAAGTAGTTGTGAGAAATGATTGAAATAGTTTAAGTTTTTTTTTGCAATAAAATACTCTCAAGTTTGCTTAATTCATGTACTTCACTTTATCAATTAGTTCCAAAAGTCCAGTTGAAGAAATCCATTTGTCAGGCACGAAAGTGTCAAACTCACGAAAGAATTAAGCACAGTCTCATCATGACGAGGTGTTGACTAATTCGGCTTAGACATAAGTTAGAATTTCAGCTACTAAAAGGAGCAACCAAACGTCAACTGCTTATGTTAGGTTTACGCTGAGATTGCTAGGTATTGCCTACATCACGCAGTGACAGAATCCTAGCCTAGACATAGGTAGGATCACTTAAGAATTGCTTCACCGAACTTTGAGTATCTGCCATACATACCGCCGAGACTTCTCTCCATCTCACCTGCCGAGACAGTGAAAGTTGCAAGAGTAGAGTGCTGTCGTGGCATCGAAAGTTGACGTCGCCTCAATCCGCCTTTATCCGCCAAGGCAACAGATCGTGGCAGCGCAAAACACACTTAATCTTTACAACACAGTCTACATGGTATTGAGCTACAACTTTCTGGCCCAACCTATCACCCTGATCTCTCTCTATCTTAATTTACTTGTGTTTTTATTTTTATATCTTTTTAATATATATGAATTTAATTGTGTGATTTACTATTTCCTTGTGCAGGAAAACACTCATAGAAGTTGTTCCAATCCTTGTGGGAGACGATATCTTTTATACAATAACTTGACAGAAGTGTGCAATTGCGCTCATAAAAGGAGTACACCTAAATGCTCTACAAGTTTCTGGCGTCGTTCCTGGGAATTGGCAACAACAACTATGTTTGAATTCCTGCACTTTTACTTTTAGTTTTTGCATTTAAATTTCTGTTTATTTTATTTTTTAAAAAAATCACGCCTCTTGTTTGTCTTTGGTATGACCATGGCGAACACAGGACCAGCAATTAGTCGCCAGGGCGGCAAAGATGGCAAACAACACCCACCTGAGGAGAAGGACATACCTGGACGAAGAGCCAAACACAAAACCCTTAAGAAGTGGTTATGTTTGGGAAATGCACAACCCAACATAACCTAATTTTTTATTTTTATTTTTAATTTATTTTTATGCATTAAGGTTATATTATTTTTTATTAAAATTTATTTAATTTCTAGATATCTTTATTTAGTTTTGGCATTTAATTTATTTCATGTTAGTAATGAAGGCAAGACCAAGAAGGATAAAGAATAAAGGAGAGGCCCAACCCAACGGCCAAGGCGGCCCACGGCAGATTAGCATAATGGCTAGCGGCTTCATAACGGCTGGCAACAACGGCTACCGTTGCATGTAAATAGAACTATCGCAAATAGTGCAAGTGTACACGACGCAACTAGTAAAATGATACTAGGGTATCGGATATCGTCTCCACAGGGACTAGAATACTTATATCCTTTAACTTTCTGCACAGAAGAAAGAAAGAGTGAAGAGTGTCACGAATAAATCAAGTAAAGAGAAAAAAAATCAGAATTATAAAACGGGCATGAATTGAATTGCTCTGTAGTGTAGGTATTGCATTGTTCAAGGACTTCTATTCTGTGTCTGGCTTCTGTCACGGAAGCACCTGTCGTGGAAGCGGTCTGTTGCTTTCGCGGCAGCGATAAGCAACTTAGTTTCTTAAAGTTCGACAAGAATCCCTAGATTGACTTCTTCTATCCCTATATCCAAGCTTGTCGGTGAACACGTCTTGGATGATACATCCCGACGTGAATCGAAGTATGAACACTGATGTTTATGAATTCTTCTTTAGCCGCTTAACCTCGTCCTATCTCTAGGTCCGAGATAGTTCAACCATAAACTGGAGAACCAGTACTTACTCCTTTCGTATACTTAACTCTCCCGATATTAAGTAAATAGATAATCTTACAATGCTCTCCCGATACTCTTGCAAGATGTTGAAACCAGAATAAGCAAACTTGAAGTTTTATTTCATTGAACAGAAAAATCCTAAGAACAGAACAACCCTTACAACTACTTTACAATATCAACTCTTTGCCCTAGGGGAGGTTTAGAACATGGTGAAGAAAGAGAAACGACTAGGGTTTTGAGATGAGAGGTATGGGATGTGATATCTCCTTATTCTCTTACGTACATGGGTATATATAGGCAAAGATCTAGTCTAAGTCCTTCTTGGAGTAGTAGTCCTTTTTGGAGTATAAATCCTTCTTGGAGTAGAAATCCTTGTTCAACAAGTAAAGATAAGTTACTTTACTTATCGATCCTTGATTAGCTCTATGATCCGCTCCCGGCCTCAGAAAAATGCAAGATTGGGCTCAATGGACTCAGAAAAATGTCATCTATCAAATGAAACCCATCTTAACTATGTCAGCGTATTATTGTCCGAGCGGCATTCTGCGGCGGCAACGTTCTTGGTGGCAACTGGAACTGCTTCAGTACAGCGCCTTCCACTTCTAGTCTCCAAAAATATGCGAGTGACCCACGATAGTCCGGCTTGAAATCCTCTATCTGTCGATCTCCACTTCGTGTTTTCCACCTTAGGTGGCTTCAATGTCGCAACTTCTGCCACAGCAGCGGTCACAACAGGTAGTGTTCGTCAGCCCTTCACTCCATCTTCGCAATTCGCTTCTGCACCTTTGCTGCCCTGGATGCTGCCATGACAGATATCTGCAAAAAGTGACCGAAATCAGCAGCATCTGTGCAATTTTATCTATTTGTGATGTAAATGCAAAACCTAACCTAAAATGCAGTTAAACATGCTTGAGTGCAGCAAAAATAAGGATAAATGAGGGGTAAAATATAGGACTTTTAGGCACTCAACAACTACATTTGCAACAGCTGGCGGCAACGATTATCTGCGTAATGGCTAGAATCACGTTAGACGCGCCGCAATCATTGTCGTTCATTGACAGCGTGCCCGCCAAGGCAGCGGAGAGTAGCGACTATATAACGCCAACTATTCTCTCCTCATTCTTCACTTTGCTCTCCTTTTTTCTCTCAACTCATCTAGTCTTCTTTGCTTTCAAGATCTCATATGCGTTATCTTCTTGCAATTTTTTTCTTTTCTTTAGGAAACACATCTGTCCTCACAACTTTGGCAACATCAAAACCCACAGCCTCATCCTCCAAGCACGCCTTCAAGAGGTTCTTGAATGCTGACGTAGCGGCAACCTATCGGTAGTACTTCGCTGAGCGGAAAATTTGGGAAGAGATAGGCTTCCAGTACACAAGACTAGAAAGGGGATCTTAGCCTTGAGCCCAACGTATTTGAAAGGGTCCACACACTGGGATGGCATGTCAGTGCACGGCAGCTAGAGGAGATAAACACCAACTTAGTGCGAGAATTTTATGCCCACAAACCTACCCCAGGAAACCCCTTCGTCTACGTTCGCGGCGAGGGTGTCAAGCTCACAACGGCAACAATAAATAGCTTATATGGAATAGAAATCAAAGGGAATCCGCACAAACAATGGAGTTTTGGTTTAACGACAACAGACTCCAAAAAGATTAAAAGAGAAATCTGCCAGCCCAACGCCAAGTGGCTTATCGGCAAAAATAACGACTCAGTCAACCGCCGCGACTTGCTGTCAATGGCCATTCTTTGGAGTAACTTCATCCAGCGCTGCCTAATGCCCACTTTGCATAATGAAGGGGCGACCAATCAACATTGGGAAGTTATTCTTGAAGAAATCTATGCCCACTCAGCCAAACCCAACTCCAAGGGACCTATCGTTTTCCCCTCACTCATCACTGGCCTCTGCGCCAATTTCCGTGTGCCGCTGTATCCTAAAGATACCATCATCATTGCCAAGAAAGGTTGGACAAGGAAGGCACGCCTACAGAAGATGCAAGAGCTAGAACCTGAAACGCCAGCAATTGCCCAGCCGCCGTCCAATCCTGCCGCCACCCAGGCTGCGACGGACAGTACTTATATTGCCCTTTCTTCTGTCGTGATTCCTCTGCTTCAAAGCCTCGTAGAGAGATACTAGATAATTGAGCACAAGCATGTAATTTTTACGAGATACATTGCGGAGGTGCAAGAGGCCTTTTTGGCATACTTGCTGGACAAATATCACGACGCCGGCCCAAGGTTGTCAGCCTTCCCATTGGAGTTAGCAGCTTCTAAACCAATCTAGATCACACCTCGACCAGTTGCCACTCCAGACGCTGTAGACAGCGAAGGACCACACATCCACCCTAAAAGAAAAACCCTGCCCACTCACATCCAGCCATACAACCTCGCCTCCTCATCTGATTATGAAAAAGAGGAGGAGACTATTGTCGCCTGCCCAGCAGCAAAGGAGCTAGCTGCTAAAGGGAAAGCCAAGGCCCCAAACTCATTAGACATGGAGGTATCTTATTCCTTCGATGACGAACCAGCCGAAGCAGCAAGGAAAAGGAAGCGACTCGTTGGTGCAATTGAGCCTCAAGGCGAAGGGTATGAAACCGAGTCATAAGCACCACTTAAAAGACCCACTCTCAGCCGCTTCCAGCCATCACGTGGCCAGAAGAAGAGCCCAGCGGCCAAATCTCCCGCCACATGCCGCCAAGTCCTCTCCACCTCCTCATAATCCTCCTCTGATGCAGTAGCGAAATGGAGGGGAACTCCCCTAGTTTATAGCACATTTTCTTTATTTTTCTTTCTTTTTATGTTTTCCTTTAATATTATCTTTTCTTTTTCTTTTTGTCTTTATGTTTTCTATTTTTATTTTACATTTTGTGTAAGGCATTGAGGGCAATGCCAACCTTGAGTTTGGGAGGGTTAGTCCTCTTTGTTTTCTCTAGTTGCATTTAGCCGCATGTAGTAGCATATGTAAATTTTGCCCTAACACATAATGAAATAGAAAGTTTTAGCTAAAAACTTGTGCCAATGATAGTTAGCCGACTTCTATATTCGCACCATACTTAAAAATTAAACTTAATCATGGGAAGAAGCATGAAAAATACTTAGAAATTTTTTTAGTTGCCAATTATTCTTACATTTTCTGTTAAGTGTTGAGTTTTGCTTGAGTTCTAAGATTAACACTGTCTACTTTACTTAATGAATATATCTTAATTGGATGCATGTTTGACGATGCAGCAGCACAGGGCAGCTAAGTCCAAGTATATACCCTAGAGGTGCCCAAAACAAGCTCTAGGAAAGATCATGAACAAGGACACTCTGATGCTATCAAAGTCCAAGTATCAAAAATAAGTGACGGACAAATTAGCAAGAGCGAATGAAAGCCTTCACGAGATTACTCTATTCAAAGGGTTCGGAGTTTCGTACTGTGCACCTATCATAGCTTCATACCCGAAGAATAGTTGTGATGAGCTGAAGCCCTTAAGGCCATGATCAGAAAAAGAGAGAGGAAAGAAGTGCTTAACTGTGCTGCCATGGCAGCAACTCATATCCTTTTTTGAATTTAATTATTTTTAGAATTCTTTGTTTACTTACTATATACTCAGCATGTTTAGCATGGACACAGATCTGCACACACTACACTAGCACTAAGAATTTTAAATCCTAAGTTATTTCATGCCATTCCCTACCACTAACATAAAATAGGTGCCACGAACTTGAGGTAAGAAATCAAGTTAAAGGTCAAGTTTCTGTTAATCTTTGTGCAAAGGGCATGTTTACTAGTTAGGTTGCATTGCTTGAGGACAAGCAATGGTTTGAGATTGGGGTGTGTAGAGTGTCCATAAGTTCTATATTTTGTACACATTTTGGCCCTTATTATTGTTGTTCTAAACTCATTTAGGCATATTTAGGTGCATTGCATGAATAATAACATTATTTTCTCTTTTATCATGCTTTTTATTGAATATTCTATGTTCAGTTAAGAAAAGATATTGTTTTAGTTTAGTTTTCATTTTCAGGCGTTGTAGTTGTGTAGAGGAGCAGAGGACAAGAAAGCAAGGAGAAAAAGGAGTTGTACTGAAGTAGTTCCAGTCACCGCCAAGGACACCGTCGCCGCAGCATTGTCACCGACTGCAACCAAGGCAAAAGTTAAACTGACTTAGTCAAGATGGGTTGCGATTGAAAGAGGACAATTCCCTAAGTCTAATGAGCCCAGTCTTGCAATTTTTTGAAGCCTGAAGAGCTTATTAAAGAGGGATAAGTAAAGTGACTTATCTTTACTTGCTGGAGAAGGCAACGTCCAAAGAGTCCACATTCAAGTCAAAAAGGAGTCAATGTTTAATGTAAAGTTACTTTAATAACTTCTACTCTAAGGAGGACTCAACTTAGGCCAAGCCATGTATATACCCATGCTTGTAAGGGTATAGGGGTATAGTACGCATAGAGAGATTACACTTTTAGATAACGAGGGTTTAGGTTTTTGTATGTAAAGTAGTTGTGAGAAACGGTTGTAATAGTTTAAGTTGTTTTGCAATAAAATACTCTCAGGTTTGCTTACTACATGTACTTCACTTCTTCAATTAGTTCCAAAAGTCCAGTTGATGAAATCCATTTGTCGGGCACGAGAGTGTCAAACTCACGAAAGAATTAAGCACGGTCTCATTATGACGAGGTGTTGACTAATTCAGCTTAGACATAAGTTAGAATTTCAGCGGCTAAAAGGAGCAACCAAACGTCGATCGCCTGTGTCAGCTTTACGTTGAGATTACTAGGTATTGCCTACATCACGTAGTGATGGAATCCTAGCCTAGAAATAGGTAGGATCACTTCAGAATTACTTCACCGAACTTGGAGTATCTGCCAGACTTTCCACTAGGACTTCTCTCCATCTCACCTGCCGAGACAGCGAAAGTTGCAGGAGCAGAGTACCATTGTGGCATCGAAAGTTCCCGCCGCCTCAATACGCCATTATCCGCCAAGGCAACAGATCGTGGCAGCGCAAAACACACTTAATCTTTATAACACAATCTACACACTACTGAGCTACAACTACTTGGCCCAACCTATCACCCTGATCTCTCTCTCTATCTTAATTTACTTGTGTTTTTATTTTTATATCTTTTTAATATACAAAAATTTAATTGTGCAATTTACTATTTTCTTGTGCAGGAAAACACTCATAGAAGTTGTTCCAATCCCTATGGGAGATGATATCTACATTCCTAGATACTAGGATGAGAAAAAGAGAGAGTTCATGGCTTTAGTTCAAGGTAACATGATCGTATCTGAGTACGAGGTACAATTTGTCCAGTTGAGTCAGTATGCTTCTGAGTTGGTTCCCACTAAGAGGGAACGATGTGAACGTTTCTGATATAGCTTGGTTCATGGAGTGAAGACCTACACGTTGGCTTCGGATTACACAGATTTTGATGTCTTAGTCACTAGAAGGAAGGACATCAAGCAGAGTTTAGGTTTGACATCTCGAGGCGGTGGGTCTATTTCAAGAAAAAGACCTTCCGAGTGGGATAGAGATCATACTAAGAGGCACAAGGATAGGAGGTACCATCATGATCATAGGCATGAAGGTGGTAACCCGGGACATGGCCAATAGGGCCAAGGAGCTGCTAATCATTCCCCCGAGTGTGATAAATGTGGGAGACAACATTTCAGCGAGTGTTGGGGTACTTCTAGGCCTTGTTCGAACTGTGGATCACGATCACATCTGAAACGTGATTGTCCATTCGGCTAGAGATGGACAGGCTCTGGTTCGAGCAGTTGAGCATCAGAGAGGTCGTGGGCGCGGTCGAGGTAACTTTCAGCGTAAGGATGATGGTCAGACAAATGTAGCTCATGTAGTGGTTGTGGGAATGATACAAATGTGATTGCGTGTAACTTCTCATTAAAGTCTTTAACTTTGCTTTCTTTGATTGATTTTGGCTCTACACATTCATACATTTTGTGTGAGCATGCGAAGTTGTTGAATGTACTGTGCGAGATATTAGATGTGGGAATGAATGTTACAAGTTCTTTTGGTGAAACTGTTGTGGTTAGGAAAGCATATAGAAAATGTCTTTTGATGGTTCAGGGTCATGTGTTTCCAGTAGATAAAATGGAATTGTCATTCTATGGATTTGATGTGATTTTGGGCATGGATTTACTTGTAGAGCATAAGGCTAAAGTGGATTTTGAGACAAAGAGTACCCTTGAGACTTTCAGACGATTATGAGGTAGTGGTAGTAGGCGACAACATTAAGTTCTTATCTAATTTTGTTTCAGCTTTAGAGTCTCAGAGGTTGATGGATGTTGGTTGTTAGGCATATTTAGCTTACATTATGAATCCGAACTTGAATGAGGCACGACCACAAGACATCAGAACTGTTTGTGATTTTCCAGAGGTATTTCCGGAAAAGTTGTCTGGTTTGCCGCCTAATATAGAGGTTGAGTTTGTTATAAAGACTTATATTGATTCTGCTCTAGTATCCATAGCTCCATATCCTATGGCCCCTGTAGAGAGTTGAGGTGTTCTCTAAATATGAGCGCAAGTGCACACTTTTCTCAAGTTATAATATAAAAGATATCGTCTCCCACGAGGATTGGACAGCTAATTCAACTGTCAATTTCTGCACAAAAAATAAATACACAAGTTAATTTTTGTTTGTCTAAGATAAAAATAAATAAACACAAGTAAATAGTAGAAGAGATTAGAGTGATAGAATGGTTCAGGTTATGATGCTTCATAGTGTGAAACTGCGTTCAATGGGTTAAGTTGTATTGCGCTGCCAGACTATGCTGCCTCGTTGGGAGATGGCAGATTGATGCTTTGACGCTTTCGCTGCCTCGGTAGTGGAATGGACGATTGGCTCGGCGACAAACCTTCAAGGCTCGGCAGAACGCTTCGATAATGATCCCGCTTATGTCTAAGTCATAATACTGTTGATGCCCGCTGCAGATAATACTCGTCGGCATGAATCTTGCAATGAACAGCAACATTTGGTTCATCCCCTTTTAACCGCCTTAAACCCTAACCTATGTCTAGGACGGATTGATCAACACATGGTATTGATGAGATTGTTCTTACTTCTTTCGTGAGTTTGACTCTCTCGATGCCAAACAAATGGATTGCTCACAATCGATCTTTCGAACTCAATTGAAAACAATGAAGAACATGAAATAAACAAACATTGAATTTATTGCAAAAATAAACTTAAACCTAAACAATTGTTCTCACAACTACTTTACAACATAACCCAAACCCTAGAGAATTTAGAACATGTGGCGGCAAGAAAAAAAAAGAAACCTAAGCTATGCCGACTTGTCTAGATATCTAAAATGGAAAATATGATGGGGTATATATAGGGCATTGGCCTAGGTTAAGTCCTCATTTGAGTAGAAGTCTTCCTCGTGATAAAGTAGCTTTTGCATTGAATGCATCCTTTAAATTCAAACTTCTTTGACTTGAAGTTGGACTCCTTGTGCCACAAGTAAGCTTAATGTCACGGTCTAATTCTCTCAAACCCGATCCGTGCGGTGTTAGCAAGTCTCGATGATGCTAACCAGCCTTGATCCTTCGCGCAACGCAATGGCTAACAAGGAACACAAGAGAAGGCTAAGAGCTTACAAGTAATAAACTTGTATTGAACTAAGGAGGAAGCTTTACAAAGTATGCTTTTACAAGAAGGCTTTAGTGGCTAATGGCTTGAGTGAGTTACAAAATGAGGGGATGGCCCTATTTATAGGCTCCCACCTCCCTAATGGACGGCTAGGATCGTTTTGATCCAACGGTCACGAATTTGCCTCCCAAAATATCTAGCATAGATCTACATCTCTCTAGATTATTCTACATGTGTCTATACATGTTTACATACATCTACATCTATCCAAAATGTTCTAGAGAGCTCCAGGGTCTTCCGGAGTTGTCTCGAGCTTTCTCGAGCCTTCCCGAACTCTCTCGGGTCTTCTAGGTTCTCCCGGGTGTGTCTGGACTTAGAGAGAACGTCCCGGATCCTTCTAGAACGCAATGGACCCTTCAAGACAAGTGTTGGCCGTCCTAGATGCTTCTAGTTCCCTCCTTGGTGCTAGTTTGCTTCAAAAGTGCCCAAGGGGTGGCAAGAACCTCGGTTTGGATTTGAGGGAAAAATGGCGGAGTGTGACATTCTCCCCCACCTAAGCTCGCGACGCCCTCGTCGCGCCTTCGTTGAACTCTCGGAGTTGGTCCTTGAATTGCCAAAGGGCTTCTTCAGTCTCCCAACTCGCCTCGGCAATGGGCAGACCCTTCCACTTGATAAAGTACTCCTTATATGCTGGCACGCCCCTTCGCCTAATAAGTCGGTCGGTTAGCACTTCTTCAACTTCCTTGTCGAAGGAAGTGACCACGGCTGTGGGTGCTCTAGTGGAGACTGCCCTCGATGGATCTTCCAAGTCTTCATGATAAGGCTTCAACAAACTCACATGGAAGACTGGATGAATCTTGAGCCTCGATGGAAGCTGAAGTTTGTAAGACACCTTGCCAACTCTCTTGATCACTGGGAATGGTCCCTCGTACTTGCGGACTAGTCCCTTGTGCACCCTTCTAAGGGTCTTGAACTGCTGGGGTAGGAGCTTGAGCATGACAAGGTCTCCTTCCTTGAACTCTAGGGGCCTTCTTTTCTTGTCTGCCCACTTCTTCATCCTCTTGGCAGCCTTGTGTAAAGATGCTCGAGCAAGTTCATTTTTCTCATGCCATGACTTGGCAAGCTTGTAGGCTGCGGGGCTCTTCCCTTCATAGCCCGTGGCAAGGGAGAGCGGTGTGGTCGGTTGGTGTCCCAAGACAATCTCGAAGGGACTTCGGTTGGTGGCTTTGCTCCTCTGTAGATTGTAAGAGAACTGAGCAACGTCGAGAAGCTTGGCCCAATCTCTCTTATTAGCACTAACATAGTGCCTTAAGTATAGCTCCAAGAGAGCATTGATGCGCTCGGTTTGCCCATCGCTTTGGGGATGGAAGCTTGTTGAGAAGTTAAGGTCGGACCCTAGCATCTTGAAGAGTTCGGTCCAAAACCTCCCTGTGAACCTTGGATCTCGATCGCTTACAATGTTGCTTGGTATGCCCCATAGCTTGACCACGTTGTGGAGAAATAGCCTTGCTGCCTCATCCGCTGTGCAATCGGGTGATGCTGCAATGAAGGTGGCATACTTGCTGAATCGGTCCACCACGACCATTATGCTTCCAAACCCTTCTGACTTGGGAAGACAAGTAATGAAGTCCATAGAGAAACTCTCCCAAGCCTTGTCGGGTACGGGCAGAGGATCTAAGAGCCCTCATGGTTGTTGTTGGACAACCTTGTCTTGTTTGCACACAAGACAAGTCCTCACGTACTCTTCTACATCATCATGCATCCGGGGCCAATAATAGTTGGACTTTAAGAGTGCAAGAGTACGTCGCATACCTGGATGCCCGACCCATAAGGAGTCATGACACTCCTTGATTAGCTCCTTGCGTAGGTTGCCCCACTTTGGCACATATAGACGGTTGCCCTTGGTGTAGAGTAGTCCATCACTCACCCAAAACCGTCGGGTCTTCCCCTCGTTGGCTAGTGCGATGATGTTCTTGGCAAGGGGCTCTTGGTGTAGACCCTTCTTGATCCTATCAAGAAGTGGACTGGTGGCTTGACTTATTGCTGCAAGCTCTGCCTTTCTACTTAGTGCATCGGCGACTACATTCGCTTTGCCCGGCTTATATTGTAGGATGTAGTCGAACTCGGCTAGGAAATCTTGCCACCTAGCTTGCTTTGGGCTAAGTTTCTTCTGAGTTTGAAAGTAGCTAGTTGCTACGTTGTCGGTGAGGATCAAGAACTTAGCCCCTATGAGGTAATGTCGCCACACCCTGAGGCAATGAATGATGGCAGTCATTTCCTTCTCTTGTACGGTGTAGCGCCTCTCGGTGTCGTTGAGCTTCCGACTCTCGTAGGCGATCGGATGCCCATCTTGCATAAGAACCCCTCCTATAGCAAAATCTGATGCATCGGTGTGCAACTCATAGGGCTTGGTGTGGTCAGGCAAGCTTAGTACTGGCTCCTCACAAACGGCCTTCTTCAAGTCTTCAAAGGCCTCTTGGCAGGCTGGTGACCACACCCATGGCTTGTTCTTCTTCAAGAGCTCGGTTAAGGGTGTTGCTCTTGCTGAATAACCCTTGATGAATCGGCGATAGTAGTTTACCAGTCCAAGAAAGGATCGTAGCTCATGTACCTTGGTGGGTGGCTCCCACTCTTGAATGGCTCGCACCTTTCCATCCTCCATCATTAGCTTCCCATCCTTGATTCGGTGCCCTAGGAACATGACTTCGGGCTTGGCAAAGGAGCATTTCTCTTTCTTGATGAAGAGTTGGTTCTCTCGCAGAACCTTGAACACTTCCCTTAGGTGTTCAACATGTTCCTTAAGGGTCTTGCTATACACCACAATGTCGTCAAGGTAGACGACCACGAACCGATTGAGGTAGGGATGGAAAAGCTTATTCATCAAGGTGCAAAAAGTTGCTGGGGCATTGGTTAGTCCGAAGGGCATGACTAGAAATTCATAAGAACCATACCTTGTGACACATGTGGTCTTGGGCTCATCCCCTTCCGCAATGCGCACTTGGTAGTATCCCGATCGAAGATCCAACTTGGAGAAGTATCGTGCATGCCCGAGCTGGTCAAACAGATCTGAGATAAGAGGGATTGGATACTTGTTCTTGATAGTGACCTTGTTGAGTGCTCGGTAGTCAATGCACATCTTTAACGAACCATCATTCTTCTTCTGGAACAGGACTGGTGCCCCAAATGGTGCCTTGGGTGGTCGGATGAACCCTGCGTCGAGTAGCTCTTTGAGTTGTCTCCTTAATTCCTCCAACTCTGGGGGTGCCATGCGGTAAGGCCCCATGGCTGGTGGCTTGGTGCTGGGTTCCAACTCGATCTTGTGGTCCACTTCTTTTCTTGGTGGTAGCCTTCGGGGTAGTTCGGGCGGTGCAACATCCTTGAACTCGTCAAGCACCTGGGCTACCTCCCTTGGAAGGTCTTCGTCGGGCATGGCCTCCTCTTCATCATACTCACTAAGGATGGCCAAGTAGCTTTCCTCATTTCTCTTGACGCCCTTCTTGAACTGCAAGGCGGAGAGAACCTTGGTATCTTGCTTGGTAGCCCTAGCCGTGGGCACCATGCACGCTTGATTGCCATCCATGATGCACATACTATTGGCAAAGGGCACTGGGAATGCTTTGACCTGATCAAGGAACTCAAGCCCTAGGACGATCTTGAAGTTGTCCATCGGCACCACGGAGAAGTCGATGTGCCCTGACCACTTTCCCACAATGGTCTTGACTCCTCGTGCGATTCCATCGATGGGCTTGGCTGCTGAGTTAACTGCCTTGATGGATCCGCCTCCTCCTACGGCTTTAAGACCTAGCCTCTTAGCTTCTTCTAAAGAGACAAAGTTACGAGACGCACCTGTGTCGAGCATTGCCCTCGATGCCTTCCCATTGATGGTGACGTTTACATAGAGCAATCCCTTGGCTTCGGTCTCAGGGGCGGATTGGATAACATTGAGTAGTTGCATCGATCCCATATGGACACCTTCATCCTCTTTGTCGGTGTCACCTCCTTCTCGATGCTTCGCGAGGAGCGAGTTGAGGGCTTGCCTTTGCGGGCACTCTCGGACCCAATGGTCTCCATCACAAATGAAGCACTTGTTAGATGAAGGTCGCCTCGGGCCTCGGGTGTCTTTAGCTTTGCCTTTATCCTTGCCTTTCCACGAAGACGAGTCTTTGTGCTTGGAGGCGTTGTCTTCATGGTGTCCCTCCTTGCTATGGCTTTTGTCTCCCCCACCTTTGGCATGGCCACCTTTCTTGTCCTTCGACTTGTTGGACTCCTTGTTGCTAGAGTAGTCAACAAGGCTTTCTGCTATGGCAATGGCATCGGCTAGGTTTTGAACTCCTCGTCACTTGAGCTCGGTCTTGGCTCATTGTTGGAGACCATCCATAAAGTTGAAGAGGGAGTCTTTGTCAGAAAGATCGGGGATTTCAAGCACTAGGGTGGTGAACTCCTTTACATAGTCACGAATGCTCCCCGACTGCCTGAGCCTTCGCAATCGTGCCCTCGCCTCATCTTCGGCATTCTCTGGGTAGAATTACCTTTTAAGCTCCTTCTTGAAGTCATCGTAGGTAGTCATGGTGCACGTGCCCTTCTCCACATCGCTACGCCTTCTCCTCCACCAAAGCATAGCTGTGTCGGTGAGGTAAAGTGAGGCGGTTTGGATCTTTGCGGCCTCGTCCACTATTCCCACCGCAACTAGATATTGTTCCAAGCCATATAAGAAGTTGTCGACTTCTTTTGTATTGCGTGCACCCGAGAAGGTCCTAGGTTTGGGCACCTCGACCTTCCTAGAATCATAAGTAGTGCTTGGCCCGGCGGCCATGGCTCGCTTGCACAAAGCAAGGTCGCCTTGCAAGGTCTCAATTTGAGCATGGGAATGAGCAAGCTCTTGTTGGAAAGAGTCACATACCTTCGAGAGCTCTCCCATTAGGAGATCGCAGATTTGCCCCATTTCCGCGCGCATGGTTTCCTCTAGCTTCACCATCATTGCCTTCATGGCTGTGTGGAGCTCGGCGTCCTCCGCCTCAAGGCCTTCCACCCGATTGGTAAGGTCGTCCACTTGGGTGCTCACACCCACCACATTCTCCTCCATGTGGGTAAGACAGGTTTCCAAGCTAGAGAGCATGTCCTTGGACTTGGCCCTAGGCCTTGTCTCAACAGGCTCAACCATCTCCTCGCGCCCTCGGTCATGCACGACTTCTACGTCGCATGAGCTAACGGTTTGACCCTTGCCCGTTTTTGCCATATCCCGAGTCTCGTAACACGCTCTGATACCAACTGTCACGATCTAATTTTCTCAAACCCGATCCATGCGGCGTTAGCAAGTCTCGATGATGCTAACCAGCCTTGATCCTTTGCGCAACGCAATGGCTAACAAGGAACACAAGAGAAGGCTAATAGCTTACAAGTAAGAAACATGTATTGAACTAAGGAGGAAGCTTTACAAAGTATGCTTTTACAAGAAGGCTTTAGTGGCTAATGGCTTGAGTGAGTTACAAAATGAGGGGGTGGCCCTATTTATAGGCTCCCACCTCCCTAATGGACGGCTAGGATCGTTTTGATCCAACGGTCACGAATTTGCCTCCCAAAATATCTAGCTTAGATCTACATCTCTCTAGATTATTCTACATGTGTCTATACATGTTTACATACATCTACATCTATCCAAAATGTTCTAGAGAGCTCCAGGGTCTTCCGGAGTTGTCCCGAGCCTTCCCGAACTCTCTCGGGTCTTCTAGGTTCTCCCGGGTGTGTCTGGACTTAGAGAGAACATCCCGGATCCTTCTAGAACGCAATGGACCCTTCAAGACAAGTGTTGGCCGTCCTAGATGCTTCTAGTGCCCTCCTTGGTGCTAGTTTGCTTCAAAAGTGCCCAAGGGCTGGCAAGAACCTCGGTTTGGATTTTAGGGAAAAATGGCAGGTATGGCGGCGGAAACTACTCGGTAGCACTTTTCTATGTGTTGAGTTGCTTCAGTACAGCTCCTTAACTCGATGCCTCAGCATCATCTCCTCAGCTTTCTCCTCCTTCTGACAGCTTCTAGCACCTGAAACTAAAACTAAACTAAAACAATATCTTTTCTCACTGATTTAAAAACATTCAATAGAAAACAAGGCAAAACAAAGAATACTGTGAATAATGAATGCATGCACCTAATTATGCCTAAAATGTACTCAAGAACATCAATAATATGAGATGGAATGCATACAAAATATAGGACTTATGAGCACTTTACACACCCCCAAACTTGAACTATTGCGTGTCCTCAAGCAATGCAATCCTAAACATACTTGCCCTTGCACTAATCAGAAAGAAGAACTTGTTTTAAACTTGATTTAGCACCTGAAGACCGTGGCACCTATCATTAGATTAGTGAAAAGGAGAATAGCATGAATTACCTCAGAATTAAACTACAATGTCAGTGCAATGTGTGTACAAACTGTGTACATGCTGAATCTGAAGAATATTCTAAGTAAACAAAGATGTTGTCATGGTAATATAAGGTTGATGTCGAGGTAGCATAATTAAGCACAATTTATAATCATGGCAATAAGGGCTTCAGCTCATCACAACTACTCTTTAGGTCTGAAATTAAGATAGGAGCAAACTACAAAACCCCGAACCCATTTAGTAGAGTCATCTCATGAATACTTTCATTCACTCAAGCTAATTTGTCCATCACTTCAAAAAAAATCAAATTCATGGACTTTGATAGCAGTGAAGTGTCCTTGCACAAGATTCTTTCTAGAGCCGGTTTCAGGCACCTCTAGGGAAAAACAACATAATTTTTTTTCTTTCCTACCATGGCAGTGCTTTTCTTTTTTCTGTTTGTTGCCTCCTGCGGCAGCTTCCTGCAACCATGTTAGAATTTTACAAATAATTCCAGCAAGCAGTGTTTATAAAAAATTCAATCAAATTCAGCAAGTAACGGTAGTGTTTTTAATTTTTGCCAATTATAGAAAAATTATAAGTTTACTCCAGGCTTTCCCCAAAATTAAGTTCTTATGCGAAAAATTTAAATCGGCTATCCTTTCATAGGCACAAGTTCTAACCAAAAATTTCTTTTCATTAATTTTTAAGGCAAGTACATTATGCAACCTATATTCTCTAAACATGCCTAAACAAGATGGGTGCTAACCCCTTCAAACTCGAGATGGGCATTTCCCTTAATGCACAAAATAAAAAAATAGAAAAAAATAAGACAAGATAAATAAATAAAATAGAAAAACAAGAAATAAAAAGAAAAGAAACGACGCTAGAAGTTGTCGGATGGTTGAGATGATGCTGGAGTCTTTGAGGTAGAGGAGGAAAAGGATGATTGGATGACCAGACGGCGGTTGGCAGAGGTTCGGGTGGCAAGTTTGGCAAGTGAAATCTTTGCTATCGGCGGCGGCTGCACTCTCTTGAGCGTAGGACGAGGAGCTTCACTGTGGTCCGCTTCAGATTCTGATTCCTCATCCTCCGGCTCAGCTGAGATTATATATCGCTTCCTTTTCTTGCTTAGCTCCACCATAGGCATTGCAAGTGGTTCCGTTGTGGCCATTGGTTCCGCTATTGCTGCCGTCTGTTGCTCAAATTCTTTGGAAGAGGAGGTGTCTTCCATTGTTGCCGCTGTGATTGCCGGAGAGAGTTGTTGCTGATGCCTCTCTGGAGTGTCTGCCACCGTGTGGGAAAATGAGGTGACAAAATGTAGGTTGTGTATGTGTTCCATTTTTGTAAGAGCGCAAGTGCACACTCCTATCAAGTTATAGTATATAAGATGTCAAATCCCACGAGGATTGGACAGTTTGTCTCGTTTTGTAGTTCTTGTACAATGGTAAAGTAAAAACAATAGTGAATGATTGGTTGAGATTGAAGAGTAAATAAAACACAAGTAAAAGAAAAGGAAAGAATCAGGATGATAGAGGGGGCAGGGTTATGCTGCCACTTAATGTGAAAACTACGTTGAAATAGGTATGAGTTATCCTTTGCTGCCACGATATGCTACCTCGGTGGGTACAGTAGGCGGCAAACTACGACCCTATCACGCGGTCGGAGCAGGTCACTGCCACTATAGGGGTGTGTACTGTCTCAACAGGTGGAATGGAAAGACGTCCTGGTGGCAAGTCTGGCAGATACTCCAAGTTCGGCATGATAGTCGACAATGATCCCTCCTTTTTCTAGGTTAGGATGCTCGAGATTGATAACTTGAGGACTAGTGTGTAACCAAATCAATCAACTCGGTTAGTGATCCCTTTTAGCCGCTGAAACTTGTGAACTAGTGTGGAACCAAGTTAGTCACGCCTCTCGTTGTGACCTTACTTAACCCTTTCGTGAGCCTTGCACTTTCATGCCCGACAAATGGATTCTCTCAAACGACTGGTGTAGAAAGATTGAAAGAATGAAGAACAATGGATTGAGTAAACTTGGAATATTTTATTGAAGAAATAACTCAAAAACCAAAAACAATTGTTTCACTCTAGTTACAACATAACCTTAACCCAATGGGGATTTACAACAAGGCGGCAGAGTAGAGCACAAGAAGAGTCTATAGAAAACCTAGGATGATTTAAACGAGAAGTATGATGGGTATTTATAGACTCAAAACTAGGTTAAGTCCTTCTTGAAGTAGAAGTCCCCTAAAGTAGCTTTTCTTCTTTAATGTAGCTTTAAATGTTGACTTCTTTGCTTGGAATATGGACTCTTCCTCGTTTTCCTTAGCCCGCAAGTAAGCTTGGGAATTTCACTTCGGCAACCCTAGACGCTGCTACAGATGTCAGAAAATCACATGACCACCAGCGATAGTCTCAGAAGCTTTAGCTCTACAAATTGTGCTCTGGTTCTTCCAACTTCCATAGTCAGCTGCCAAGGGCAAAAAGGTCAGCAGTAGCTTCGCTCAGCAGGTGCTTGGCAGCAACTTGTCTTCAGCTGGAACTGCTTCAGTACAACTCATGGGTTTGCTTCTCAACGTTGTGTCCTCCGCTCCTCGGCTCCCTCGTTCAGCTGTTAGTACCTACAAGCAAGAATACACTAAAACAGTATCTCTTGTTCACCAAATAAATGATAAGTTATAAAAACAAGGTAGAACGATGAAATACTGTAGAATGCTATGCATGAACCTACTTATGCCCAAAATGAGCTGGAAAACAGTAATAATAAGAGTTGGAAAGTGCATGAAATAGAGGACTTTTGGACACTTTACACACTCCCAAACTCGAACTATTGCTTGTCCTCAAGCAATGCAACCTAAAGTACTTGCTCTAATAATAGTTAGAAGGAAAAACTTGTTTTTGACCTGATTTTCTGCCTCAAGGCCATGGCACCTATATACATGTAAGTTAAAGAAGGGAAATAACAAGAAAACAACTCAGAATTAAATTCCTAATGTATGTGTGATGTCTACAAGTCTGTAGACAAGCTGAATATGCAGAATAAAAGATTAAACAAAGATATTGTTGTAATTTAAAGGTAGCTGCCGAGGCAGCACATTTAAGCATATTATTTTTAATCAAGGCGTTGAGGGCTTCAGCTTATCACAACTACTCTTCCAGGTCTAGCGTTTCGATAGGAGCAAACTACAGAACCCCAAACCATTGGAGTAGAGTCATCCCGTGAAGGCTTTCATTCACTCATGTTAATTTGTGCGTCACTTTTAGGCTTTCAGATTCATGGACTTTGATAGCAGCGGAGTGTCCTCGCACATGATTCTTCCTAGATCGTGTTCCGGGCACCTCTAAGGTAACACATCACTTTTCTTTGTTTTTGATTTTGCTGCCTTGGTAGTTCTGCATTTTTATGTTTCTTTTGCCTGCCTCGGCGGCTACCTGCAATTATCGTTAGAATTTTGCAAAGAAATCAAGCAGGCAGTGTTCATCAAATATTCTGACACATTTAGCAAGTAGCAGAGATGTTTAACATTTTCAGGCAAAACGAAAAAAATTCTAAGTCATGTTTCATGCTTTTTCCCAAATTTAAGTTTAATTTTTAATTAGGTGCGAAAAAAGGTAATCGGCTATCCTATCATAGGCATAAGTCATAACAAACTTTTTTTTCCTGATTATTACTAAGGCAAGTACAATGCATTCTAAACGCAACTAAGAATGTCTACAAATGATGTGAGAGCTATCCCCCCTCCCAAACTCGAGATGGGCATTGCCCTCAATGCACAAAACAGAAAATAAGAAAATATACATGTTAAATATATAAAAAAACAAGAAAAAAAATAAAAGAAAAGAAAAGAAGTTAAAAGTTTGTTGAGGGTTGAGAGGTGGCCGGATTCTAGTTAGCTAAGGAGGAGGAGGATGTTCGGACGAAGAAGCGACGGTTGGCAGATTCCTTGGCGGCGGTTCTGGCGGGTGAGGTCTTTGCTTTTCGCGGCGGCTGGATTTTCTTTGGCCTATGCTATGGCTCTTCAGAAGGCTCGGTAGGGGGAATGGCAGGAGATGCATCGCTTTTTTCTGACTCAGTCTCCAGGTCCACAAGTTCTTCTGCTGTTATGTGCCGCTTCCTCTTCCTTGTCCTTTCCTCTGTGGGTGATGCGGGAGGGATGAATGCCATTGGGATGATTATTGTTGCTGCTACTACTGCCGTTTCTAGTTCCGGCTGCAGTTGCTCATTCTCCTCAGATGAGGAGGAATCTGCTACTAAATTGGTTGTGCAAGATGCGGAGGGATTAAGCTGGTGCCTCTCAGGGGAGTCTGCCACTATGTTTGATGGGGTGGCAGCTGAGTGGTGCGGAGAATGCATAGGAGAGGGCATCTGATGGTTTATCTGGTGGGCAGTGGTTGATGGTTAATTTATTCATGCTCTTTGTAAAGTGTCCAAAAGTCCTATATTTCATGCATTGCCCAACTCTTATTATTATTGTTTTTAAGCACATTTTGGGCATAATTAGGTTCATGCATAGCATTATAAAATATTTCATTGTGTTGCCTTACTTTTATAGCATTAATTTGGTGAACAAGAGGTATTGTTCTAGTGTATTCCTGCTTGTAGGTACTAATAGCAGAACGAGGGAGCCGAGGAACGGAGGACACAAGGTTGAGAAGCAAACCAAAGAGTTGTACTGAAGTAGTTCCAACTGAAGTAAGTTGTTGTTGAGCACCTGCCGAGTATCTACCGAGCAAAAGCTACTGCCAACCTTGTTGCCCGCGGTAGCTGACTTTGGAAGTTTGGAGAACCGGAGCACGATTTGTAGAGCTAAAACTCCTAATTCTATCATCGGCGCTCACGTGATTTTCCTACGTCTGTAGTAGCGGCTAGGGCTGCCGAAGAAAATTCCCAAGCTTACTTGTGGGCTAAGGAAAATGAGGAAGAGTCCATATTCCAAGCAAAGAAGTCAGCATTTAAAGCTTCATTAAAGAAGAAAAGCTACTTTAGAGGACTTCTACTCCAAGGAGGACTTGACCTAGTTTTAAGTCTATAAATGCCCATTGTACTTCTAGTTTAAATCATCATAGGTTTTCTATAGACTTTTCTTCTGCTCTTCTCCGCCGCCATGTTCTAAAAACCCTTTGGGTTAGGGTTATGTTGTAACTAGAGTGAAAGAGTTGTTTTAGGTTGTTGAGTTATTTCTTCAATAAAATATTTCAAGTTTACTTAATCCATTGTTCTTCATTCTTTCATTCTTTCCACACCAGTCGTTTGAAAGAATGTATTTTTCGGGCACGAAAGTGCAGGGCTCACAAAAGGGTTAAGTACAGTCACAACGGGAGGCGTGACTAACTTGGTTCCACACTAGTCCACAAGTTTCAGCGGCTAAAAGGGATCTCTAACCGAGTTGATTGATTTGGTTCCATACTAGTCCTCAAGTTATCAATCTCGAGCATCCTAACCTAGAAATAGGAGGGATCGCTGTCGACTATCCTGCCAAACTTGGAGTATCTACCAGACTTGCCTCCAGGATGTCTTTCCATTCCACCTGTCGAGACAGTACACACCGCAGTGGCAGTCACCTTCTGCAGCCGCGTGACAAGTTCGTAGTTTGTCGCCCATCTACCCGTCGAGGCAGCATATCATGGAAGCAAAGGATATCTCATACCTAATTCAACGCAGTTGTCACACTAAGTGGCAGCATAACCCTGCCTGCTCTATCACCTTGCTTAATCTTCTCTTTTACTTGTGTTTTATTTACTTTTCAAAATCTACCAATCTATTCGCTTGTGTTTTTACTTTACCATTGTGCAGGAACTACGAAAAGTGACAAGTTGTCCAATCCTCATGGGATTCAACATCTTTTATACTATAACTTGACAGGAGAGTGCACTTGCGCTCCCACAAAAAGGGAACACCTACATGCCCAACAAGTTTTTGGCGCCGTTGTCGGGGATTGGTAACATCGAATTTTGTTTTTAATTTCTACAGCTTTATTTTTTTCTTTTATTTCTATTTTTAATCGGAAAAAAAAGAAATTTTACCGTGTTTTTTGCAAGTGTATGACCAGGGCTAACCCTAGTGGAAACTTTATTATTTACGATGATCTTAAGCGTGAAACTAGACGAATCAAGAGGGAGCTCAGGGAAGCTTTAAAGAACAAAGACAAAGGAAAAGAAAAGAAAAGGAAGAGACCATGGAAAACGAAGACCCACCAGTTGATGGCTGGGGCGGGTAGCCAGATTTTCCGCCCAAAGGATCACAAGTACAACAGAGGCAGGATCCCCCTTATCCACTCCAAGTGCGAACAACTAGAGACTACCTTGAACATGACTTTCAAAGGTTCGATCCAATAGTAACGGAACCAGAGGTAGATCATTTTGAACTGAAACCTGTCATGTTCAACATGCTAAACACACTAGGGCACTTCGGAGGGACTGGCACAGAAGTTGCTCGGCAGCATCTATGCGGATTCCTGGATATCTGTCGAGCATTCAAAATTCATGGGGTACACCAGGACGTATTGCGGCTGAGGCTATTTCCCTATTCACTGAGGGACGGCGAAACAATGGTTGAATAACCAGCCAGCCGGATCATTCACTTCATAGACAGAGCTCTGCAAGGATTTTTTAGACCAATTCAGCCCATTTAACGTCACCGATAGACTACAGAATGAGATCACAACTTTTAGACAAGGGGATGACGAGCTGATGTATGAGGCATGGGAGCGGTACCAACAAATGTTGAACAATTGTCCGCTTCATGGTTTATCGGCTTGGACTTAGGTATCGCTATTCTACAATAGGGTTAACTACCCAACTCGTATTTTGATAGATGCCTCGGTTAACAGAATCATCCTAGACAGACCTCCAGAGGAAGCACTACGGCTGCTCAACATAGCAGCTAAAAACGATTAAAAATACCTGACATCCTGCCGAGGCAGCACAAGGCAGCCATCTAGTGTGAATGAGGTGGAAGCCTCTGAATCTGTTAACGCCTGCCTCGACACTCTGATGGAGCTGGTGATGAAGATGGTGCAATCCCTAGGGAAGGTCCATGAGGTAAAAACTATTGAGCCCTTCTGTGACAAATGTGTGGCCAACCATGATTCCTCTGAATGCACTGTATCTGCTAACTACATGTGTGGATATAAGAGGAATAGCACGCCAGCCCAAAACACATACAATCCTAACTGGAGACACCATCCAAATTTCTCCTCGAGAAACCCGAAGACAGCAACAAATCAACAATAACCACAGGGAAGCTACCAGCAGAATCAGTCCCGGCGGCAGACTCAGCAGCCACAACACAATAATTCACTAGAAGCTACTTTGAATAACTTTATGGAACAAACTGGTGAATTTATTGTTTATACGAATAAATTTATTGAAAAATCGGAGTCTTTCATGGACATGACGGAGATGAAGATGAACAACCATGAGGCTGCTATTAAGAACCCGGAGACCCAATTTAGGAAATTCACCGAAGTCTACCACAATCGGACCATGAGAGCATCATCTAGCAGCCCACCAGAAGTAGCTAAGCCCACTGTTGAACATTGCAAGGCTATAACTACAAGAAGTGGGAAGCAGCTGGATGAACCTAGGATGGTAGAAAAGTTAGGAACTCAGCCAGAACATATAAGTAAGCCTGCCTCAGTAGCACTCATATTAGTCGCCCCAACAGCAACACCTACTCTAGCAGCCCCAGCAGCAGAACATAAAAGTAGCCCTGGCAAGGATGATCTTCCTCGAACTAAGCCCCCAAGAAAGGAGAAAATTGAGGACATCCGCTCACCAACTTCATTCCCCCAAAAGCTCAAATAACAACAGTATGAGCACCAATTCATAAAATTCTTGGACATTCTGAAACAGGTGCACATTAACATACCTCTGATAGAAGTTATACAAAGAATGCCCAACTACGCCAAGTATCTCAGAGATATAGTTTCTAAGAAGAGACGAATAGGGGAGTTCGAGACGATGGTCGTCACTGAAGAATGCATGGCTATGCTACATAACAAGTTGTTGTCCAAGCAGACAGATTCGGACAGCTTTGTTATACCATGCAGGCTGGGCAGCAAGCACGAGACCAGAGCCTTGTGTGATTTAGGAGCCAGTATAAATTTGACGCATAAGGTCCTCTTCGACAAACTAGGTATTGGACCTGCAAAACCAACCTCCGTAATGCTTAAACTTGTTGATCACTCATTCGTGCAACCGAAGGGAAAGATTGAGGACATACTGGTCAAAGTGGGCAGCCTAATTCTTCTTGTCGATTTCCTCATCTTTGATTGTGAGGCTGATGAGAAAGCCCCCATCATTCTCGGGCGACCCTTCTTGGCTACGAGAAGAATGCTAATAGATGTGGAACTCGAGGAACTTACAATGAGGGTAGAAGATCAAAGCATAAGGATGAATGTGTTGTAACCCTCAGATGAAGGAAAGAAAGGTCTAGATGAAAGAGCTGCCAAGATAAGTGTGAAAACAGGCCAGGGCAGCGCCTACCATGACAGACCTCGGGGAATATTGAAGTACCCCATCAAGCAGAAACTGAAGGAACAAGAGGTCCCCCCCAGGAGGGGAGAAAAAGCTAAACCACCTCAGGAAGTGGTTATGTCTAGGATATGCACCCAATGCACTCCTAACATATCTTAATTTTTATTTATTTATTTGTATGCATTAGGAATAAAGTTTATTTTATTTTAGAACTAGATTAATTTTTAGTATTTAATTCTTCATATTTTATTTATTTATTTTTTATTTTTGTTTTAGGATCAAGAATAAAGGAGCAAGATTAAGAGGGAAGACTAGCAAAAAGCCCACCAACCATCATGTCGAGTCAGCAGCCAGCGCATCGAAGTGAACGGCTAGTTGGCCGCCAACGACTCCAAAAATAACGGGCAGAAAAATATGTAATGTGCACAAGGACATCGGATCGTTGATCATTCAATGTTGCCCTGACACTTTTCGGCAGCGCCTATATAAACCACTCACTCATTTCACTTTACTTCACTTCCACTTTTTTGCTAGCTTTTATCTTATTCTTTTGCTCTCTCACAATATTTACTTTCTCGTTTCAGTGAAAAAACAACCAATCACATGGCTTCAACGTCAACCCAAAAACCCACTTACAATAGGTTTTACTTCAAGGCAGACGAAGAGAGATATAGAGCACAATTCTAGAAGCAGTCCATCTGGGAGGAACAAGGCTTCCATTATTCGAAGCAAACGGGAGACCATGGTCTTGAGCCCGCCTTGTTCCAAACCATCCACTACAAGGGATGAGAGATGTTCGCTCAACAGCACGATATAGCGAACATCACTATAGTTAGGGAATTTTACTCACATCAACCCTGCCTAGACAAGCCATTCGTCTACGTCCGTGGAGAGGCATTCAAGCTCAACCCTACTATCATCAACAGTTATTATGGCCTTGATATGAACGATAACCCGAATGAGGACTGGAGGCAGTCACTGACGGCTGCCCCCTATGAGAAGATTAAGGCCAGAATCTGCAAGCCCAACACACCATGGCTAGGAAGCAAACATATGGGATCTGTCCAGCGCCGCCACCTGCTGCTTGTAGGGATGTTATGGAACATGTTTGTGAAAAGGCGCCTGCTGCCCACGTCCCAAAACTCAATAGTTGACCAGTCGCGCCTCGCCCTAATCTATAGCATCTTGATGAACCGACCGATCAATGTTGGAGAAATCATCCGCACGGAAATCTACAACTGCTTCAAGAAGTAGAAAGGCAGGTTGTACTTCCCTTCCCTCATCATAGGACGCTGCACCAATTTTCGAGTCCCGATAGAGCCTATTGTTGAATTTACAACTGCCAAGGAGGTCTGGACCAAAAAGGTCCGCATTCAGATGATGCAGGATCTAGAGAAGGAACCAGCAATGCCCAGTCAGCCCTCCGCCACCTAGTTTGAAATGCCACCCGCCCCCATCAGTACTAACGCTGCCCCAGATGGAGAGATCCTCCCGCTGCTCCACACATTCCTCAAACACACAAAACGGATAGAGCAACATAAGTTGGCCTTCATGAACTACGTGGGGGAGGCCCAAGAAGCCCTTCTGACTTATTTTCTGCAGAAACTCCGTGGTGATGTACCCACCATTTCGCCCTTTCCTGATGAGCTTGCAGCAACATCAAGAGCAAGAAAAACTTCACCCGCTGCCACCACCAGCCAGATAGGTCATCTGATGCCCTCTCCTATGTATTTTCTGCAACACTCTGCTGCCACCCCATCAAACACAGTGGCATATTCCCCTGAGAGGCACCAGCTGAATCTCTCCCCAGCCTGCACAGCCAATACAATAGCAGACTTCTCCTCTTCAGAGGAGATTGAGCAGCCGTTGTCGGACCCAGAAAAAGTAGTAGTTGTCGCAACAATAGCCATCCCCATGGCATTCATCCTTATGGCAGCACTCACAGAGGAAGGGACAAGGAAGAGGAAACGGAAAATAATAGAAGAAGAACCTATGGACCTCGAGACAGAGTAAGAAGGAAGCAACGGATCTCCCATCGTTCCCCTTGTCGAGCCTCCAGAAGAGCCACAACGGATACCAAAGAGAGTCCAGCCGCCGCGGAAAGCAAAGACCTCTCCTTCTCGAACCGCCGCCAAGGCATCTTCCAAAAGTCATTCCGTCGTCTGAACATCCTCCTCCTCCTCACCTAGCTAGAATCCAACCTCCTCCTAACCCTCAGCAAACTTTTATTTTCCTTTATTTTTATCTTTATTTTAGTTTTGCTAATTTTAACATGTACATTTTTGTTTTCTTGTTTTCTATTTTGTGCATTGAGGGCAATGCCCATCTCGAGTTTTGGGGTAGCTCTCGTATTTTAGGCATTCTTAGTTGCATTTAGATTGCATTGTACTTGCCTTAGTAATAATCGGAAAAGAAAAAATTGTCATGACTTGTGCCTATGATAGGATAGTCGATTACCTTATTTTCGCACCTAACTAAAATTAAACTTAATCTTGGGGAAGAGCATGAAATATGACTTAGATTTTTTTCTTTTTGCCTGAAAAAGTTGAATATCTTTGTTACTTGCTGAATGTTTAGAATATTTGAGGAACACTTCCTGTTTGTCTTTATTGCAAAATTTTAACAATAATTGTAGGTAGCCGCCGAGGCAGGCAAACGAAACAGAAAAATGCAGAACTGCCAATGGCAGCAAAAAGAAAAAAAGAAAAAGAAAAATGCCATGTTACCTTAGAGGTGAACGCAACAGGCTCTAGGAAGAATCATGTGCGAGGACACTCCGCTGCTATCAAATTCCATGAATCTGAAAGCCTAAAAGTGACGAACAAATTAGCATGAGTGAATGAAAGCCTTCACGGGATGACTCTACTTCAAGGGTTCGGGGTTCTGTAGTTTGCTCCTATCTTAACGTCAGACCTGGAAGAGTAGTTGTGATAAGCTGAAGCCCACAATGCCTTGATCAAAATAATATGCTTAATTGTGCTACCTCAACAGCAACCTTTTAAATTACAGTAGTATCTTTGTTTAATCTTTTATTCAGCATATTAAGCTTGCTTACAAATTTGCAACCATCACACAGGCATTAAGAATTTAATTCTGACTTATTTTCCTGTTTATTTCTCTTCATTAAGTTATATGTATGTAGGTGACACGGTATTGAGGCAGAAAATCAGGTTAAAAACAAGTTTTTTTCTTTCTGGCTTTTATTAGAGCAAGTACTTTAGGTTGCATTGCTTAAGCTGGTGCCTCTCAGGGGAGTCTGCCACTGTGTTTGATAGGGTGGCAGCTGAGTGGTGTGGAGAATGCATAGGAGAGGGCATCTGATGGTCTATCTGGTGGGCAGTGGTTGATGGTTAATTTATTCATGCTCTTTGTAAAGTGTCCAAAAGTCCTATATTTCATGCATTGTCCAAATCTTATTATTATTGTTTTTAAGCACATTTTAGGCATAATTAGGTTCATGCATAGCATTTTACAGTATTTCATTGTTCTGTCTTACTTTTATAGCTTATCATTAATTTGGTGAACAAGAGGTAATGTTCTAGTGTATTCTTGCTTGTAAGTACTATCAGTTGAACGAGGGAGCCGAGGAACGGAGGACACAATGCTGAGAAGCAAACCCAAGAGCTGTACTGAAGCAGTTCCAACTGAAGTAAGTTGCTGCCAAGCACCTGCCGAGTATTTACCGAGAAAAAGCTGCTGCCAACCTTACTGCCTGCGGCAACTAACTATAGAAGTTTGGAGAATCGGAGCGTGATTTGTAGAGCTAAAACTCTTGATTCTATCGCTGGTGCTCTCGTGATTTTCTGGCGTCTGTAGCAGCGGCTAGGGCTGCCAAAGAGAATTCCAAGCTTACTTACGGGCTAAGGAAAACGAGGAAGAGTCCATATTCCAAGTAAAGAAGTTGGCATTTAAAGCTTCAATAAGGAAGAAAAGCTACTTTAGAGGACTTCTACTCCAATTAGGACTTGACCTAGTTTTAAGTCTATAAATACCACTTGTACTTCTAGTTTAAATCATCCTATGTTTTCTATAGACATTTCTTGTGCTCTTCTTTGCCGCCATGTTCTAAAATCCCCTTTGGTTAGGGTTATGTTGTAAATAGAGTGAACCGGTTGTTTTAGGTTTTTGAGTTATTTCTTCAATAAAATATTTCAAGTTTACTTAATCCATTGTTCTTCATTCTTTCAATCTTTCCACACCAGTCATTTGAAAGAATCTATTTTTCGGGCACAAAAGTGCAAGGCTCACAAAAGGGTTAAGTACGGTCACAACGAGAGGCGTGACTAACTTGGTTCCACACTAGTCCACAAGTTTCAGCGGCTAAAAGGGATCTCTAACCGAGTTGATTGATTTGGTTCCACACTAGTCCTCAAGTTATCAATCTCGAGCATCCTAACCTAGAAATAGGAGGGATCATTGTCGACTATCATGCCAAACTTGGAGTATCTACCAGACTTGCCGTCATGACGTCTTTCCATTCCACCTGCCGAGACAGTACACACCCCTGCAGTGGCAGTGACCTGCTGCGGCCACGTGACAGGTTCGTAGTTTGCCGCCCATCTACCCGTCGAGGCATCATATCGTGGCAACAAAGGATAACTCATACTTAATTCCACGTTGTTTTCACACTAAGTGGCAGCATAACCTTGTCTGCTCTATCATTCTGCTTCATCTTCTATTTTACTTGTGTTTTATTTACTTTTCAATCTCAACCAATCTATTTACTTGTGTTTTTACTTTACCACTTTGCAGGAACTACGAAACGAGGCAAGTTGTACAATCCTCGTGGGATTCGACATCTTTTATACTATAACATGACATGAGTGTGCACTTGCGCTCCCATAAAAAGGGAACACCTGCACGCCCTACTCTCTTGTTGCTGCTGCAAGCTCGTCTAGAAAGGGTGGCATGGTGTGCACATCACTAGGGAATTTCTGCAGGAAATAAGCCACCAGGGCTTCTTGGGCCTCCCCCACATAGTTCAAGAAGACCAATTGTTGCTTCTATATTCGTTTTGTGTGTTCGAGGGGTGTGTGGAGCAGCGGGAGGACTTCTCTGTCTAAGGCAGCGTCAGTACTACCGGGGTTGTTGGCGTTTCAAACTATGTGGCGGAGGGCTGACTGGGTGTTGCTGGTTCTTTCTCCGCATCCTGAATCATCTGAATACGAACCTTTTTGGTCCATCCCTCCTTAGCAGTTGTAAACTCATATGTTGGCTCTGCCGAAACTCGGAAATTTGTGCAGAGACATGTGATAAGGGATGGGAAGTACAGCCTGCCCTTCTTCTTCTTGAAGCAGTTGTATATTTCTGTACAAATGATTTCCCCCACGTTGATCGGTCGATTCATCAGGATATTGTGAATTAAGGCTAGGCACGACCGATCAACTATTGAGTTGTGTGATGTGGGCAGTAGGCGTCGTTTCACAAATGTGTTCCACAACATAGCTTCAGACATCAGGTGGCGGCACTGGACAGATCGCACATGTTTGCCTTCTAACCATGGAGTGTTGGGTTTGCAGATTCTGGCCTTGATCTTCTCATAGTGGGCATCCGTCAGTGATTGCCTCTATTCCTCATGCTGATTGTCATTCATATCTAGGCCGTAATAGTTGTTGATAACAATAGGGTTGAGCTTGACCGCCTCTCCTCGGACGTAGACGAATGGCTTGTCTGGACATATCTGATGTGAGTAAAATTCCTTAACTATAGTGATGTTTGCTATGTCAGGCTGCTGATCGAACATCTCCCATCCCTTGTAGTGGATGGTTCAGAACAAGGCGGGCTCAAGACCACGGTCTCTCGTTTGCTTCATGTAATGGAAGCCTTGTTCCTCCCAGACGGTCTGCTTGGAGAATTGTGCTCTATATCTCTCCTCGTCTGCCTTGAAGCAAAACCTATTGTAGATGGACTTTTATGTAGATGTTAAAGCTATGTGAACGATTGTATTCTAACTGAAAATAGAAAGGAAATATTATGAGAGAGTTGAAGAATAAGATAGAAGCTAGCAAAAAGATGGAAGTGAAGTAAAATGAAATGAGTGAGGGGTTTATATAGAAGCTGCCGAGAAGTGTCGGGGCGGCATTAAATGATCAATGATCTGATTTCCTCGTGCACGTTACAAATTTTTCTGCCCGTTATTTTTGTAACCGTTAACGACCAACTAGCCATTACACTTTGTTACGCCGGCTGCTGACTCGGCAGGATGGTTGGTATGCTTTTTGCTTGTCTTCCTTTGTAGTCCTGCTATTTTATTCTTGATCCTAAATAAAAAATAGAAATAGAAATAATTAAATAATTATAGATAAATAAAATGCTGAAAATTAATCTAATCCTAAAATACAATAAACTCTAATCTTAATGCATAAAAATAAAAATAATAAAATTAAAATAAAAGTTAAGTTATGTTGGGAGTGCATTTGGGTGCATCTCCCAGACATAACCACATCCTGAGGTGGTTTAGCTTTTTCTCCCTTCTTGGGGAGTCCGCCTGTTCTTTCAGATGTTTTGTAATGGGGTCCTTCACTCTGCCCTTAGGTCGGCCGCGGTAGCTGCTGCCCTGTCCTGTTTCCACACTTATCTTGGCAGCTCTTTCATCTAGGAATTCATTTCCTTCCTCTGAGGGTTGTAGCACATTCATCCTTATGCTTTGGTCCTCTACCCTCATTGTAAGTTCCCCGAGCTCCACATCTATAAGCATTCTGCCTGTGGCCAAGAAGGGTCGCTCGAGAATTATAGGGCCTTTCACGTCGGCCTTACAATCCAAGATGAGGAAATCGGCTGGGAGAATTAGTTTTCCCACCTTGACCACTGTGTCTTCAATCTTTCCCTTTGGTTGCATGAACGAGTGGTCAGCTAGTTTAAGCATTACGGTGGTTGGTTTGGCATGTCCAATACCTAGTTTATTGAAGACAACCTTAGGCATCAGGTTTATACTGGCTCCCAAGTCACACGGGGCCCTGGTCTCGTGCTTGTTGCTCAACATGCATGGTATAACAAAGCTTCTTGGATTTATCTGCTTGGGTGACATCTTATTATGCAACATAGCCATGCATTCTTCGGTGACTGCAACTGTTTCGAATTCCCCTATCCGTCTCTTCTTAGAAACTATATCTCTAAGATACTTGGCGTAGTTGGGCATGCTTTGTATAGCTTCTATCAGAGGTATGTTAATATTCACATGTTTCATAATATCTAAGAATTTTCTGAATTGGTGCTCATGCTTCTGTTGTTTGAGCTTTTGGTGGAAAGGAGCTGGCGGGCGGATGTCCTCTATTTGCTCCTTGCTTGGGGGCTTAGTTTGAGGAGGATCATCCTTGTCAGGGCTGGTTTCATGTTCTGGTGCTGGGGCGGCTAGAGTCGGTATTTCTGCTGGGGCGGCTAATATTGGTGTTGTTGGGGCAGGTTTACTTGTCTATTCCGGCTGAGTTCCTAGATTTTCTACCATCCTAGGTTACTTCAGTTGCTTCCCATTTCTTGTAGTTATGGCCTTGCAATGCTCAAAAGTGGGCTTGGCTGCTTCTGGTGTGCTGCTGGATGATGCTCCCATGGTCTGGCTGTGGTAGATTTCGGTGAACTTCCCAAATTGGGTCTTCAGGTTCTTAATAGCATCCTCCTGGTTGTTCATCTTCATCTCCATTCTATCTATAAAAGACTCAATTTTTTAATACATTTATTTGTATAAACAATAAATTCACTAGTTTGTTTCATAAAGTTATTCAAAGTTGCTTGTAGTGAATTATTGGGACTCAATTTTTTTTCAATAAATTTATCTTGAATGCTCGACAAATGTCTAGGAATCCTCGTAGATGTTGTCGAGCATCTTCTGTGGCAGTCCCTCCGAAGTGCCCTGGTGTGTTTAGCATGTTGAACATGACAGACATCAGTTCAAAATGATATGCCCCTATCTCTGGTTTTGTCACTATTGGCTCGAACCTTTGGAAGTTATGTTCAAGGTAGTCCCTTGTTGTCCGCATTTGTGGTGGATCCGGGGGATCGTGTCTCTATTGTACTTGTAGTCCTTTGGGCGGCAAATCTTGCTTGTCGCCCCTACCAATGATGGCATCAACTGGGGGGTCCTCGTTTACCATGGTCTCTTCCTTTTCTTTGTCCTTGTCTTCGTTCTTTAAGGCTTCCTCGGGTTCCCTCTTGATTCGTCTTGTTTCACGCTCAAGATCGTCGTAAATAATGATGTTTCCGTTAAGGTTAGCCCTGGTCATACACATGCAAAGGACGCGGTAAAATTCTCTTTTCTTTTTTTTTGATTAAAAATAGAAATAGAAGAAAAAGTAAAAAGGTGCAGAAATTAAAAACGAAATTCGTTGTTACCAACCCCCAGCAACGGTGCCAAAAACTTGTAGGTTGTGTAGGTGTTCCCTTTTTGTAAGAGCGCAAGTGCACACTTATGTCAAGTTATAGTTTATAAGATGTCGAATCCCACGAGTATTGGACAGATTGTCTCGTTTCGTACTTCCTGCACAATGGTAAAGTAAAAACACAAGTGAATGATTGGTTGAGATTGAAGAGTAAATAAAGCACAAGTAAAAGAAAAGGAAATAATCAGGTTGATAGAGTAGGCAGGGTTATGCTGCCACTTAGTGTGAAAACTACGTTGAAATATGTATGAGTTATCCTTTGCATGCACGATATGCTGCCTCAGCGGGTACGGCGGGCGGCAAACTACGACCCTGTCACGCGGCTGCAGCAGGTCACTGCCACTGCAGGGGTGTGTACCGTCTCGGCAAGTGGAATGGAAAGACGCCCTGGCGGCAAGTCTGGCAGACACTTCAAGTTCGGCAGGATAGTTGACAGTGATCCCTTCTATTTCTAGGTTAGGATGCTCGAGATTGATAACTTGAGGACTAGTGTGGAACCAAACCAAACAACTCGGTTAGTGATCCCTTTTAGCCGCTGAAACTTGTGGACTAGTGTGGAACCAAGTTAGTCACGCCTCCCATTGTGACCGTACTTAACCCTTTCGTGAGCCTTGCACTTTCATGCCTGACAAATGGATTCTCTCAAACGACCGGTGTAGAAAGATTGAAAGAATGAAGAATAATGGATTAAGTAAACTTGAAATAATTTATTAAAGAAATAACTCAAAAACCTAAAACAACCGTTTCACTCTAGTTACAACATAACCTTAACCCAATGGGGATTTAGAACATGGCGGCAGAGAAGAGCACAAGAAGAGTCTATAGAAAACCTATGATGATTTAAACTAGAAGTACAATGGGTATTTATAGACTCAAAACTAGGTTAAGTCCTCCTTAAAGTAGAAGTTCTCTAAAGTAGCTTTTATTCTTTAATGTAGCTTTAAATGCTGACTTCTTTGCTTGGAATATGGAGTCTTCCTCATTTTCCTTAGCCCGCAAGTAAGCTTGGGAATTTTGCTTCGGCAACCCTAGTCGGTGCTACAGACGTCAGAAAATCACATGACCACCGGCGATAGACTTAGGAGTTTTAGCTCTACAGATCGTGCCCCGGTTCTTCCAACTTCCATAGTCAGCTACCGAGGGTAGCAAGGTCGGCAACAGCTTTGCTCAGTAGGTGCTTGGCAGCAACTTGTCTTCTGCTGGAACTGCTTCAGTACAGCTCTTGGGTTTTCTTCTCAGCGGTATGTCCTCCGCTCCTCGGCTCCCTTGTTCAACTATTAGTACCTACAAGCAAGAATACATTAAAACGGTATCTCGTGTTCACCAAATAAATGATAAGTTATAAAAGCAAGGTAAAACAATGAAATACTGTAGAATGTTATGTATGAACCTACTTATGCCTAAAATGAGCTGGAAAACAGTAATAATAAGAGTTGGAAAGTGCATGAAATATAGGACTTTTGGACACTTTACACAGAATAAGATAGAGATCGCATTGTAGAGGGCATCTTGCGGCAGAAAGCGGCGTGGCAGAAAGCTACTTCTGGTGGTGTGGTCTCTCTGGGTTCAGCTACGGTGGCCAGCTCTTCTAGGAAGGTGGGCAGGGAAGGGTCATCGTTGGGGAACTTCTATAGTAAATAGGCCATAAAGGCCTCTTGGACTTCCCCCGCATATTTCATGAAGGTTAGCTGATGCTGCTCGATCATCTTGTTGCTTGTGATCAGTGTGTTGAGCAGCTAAATAACTTCAGAGTTTTGGGCAACCTCAGTACTGCCTCTTAATGTCGGGGAAGCGATATTGTCGGTCGACGGCTGAGAGGGTGTGATCGATTCTGTCTCAGGCGCCTACATCATCTGGATCCTGACCTTCCTTGTATAGCCCTCCCTTGGTGGTATCAGTATGTCTTTGGAGTCGGGGGGCGTTAAAGTTCACACAAAGCCCGATGATGAGGGAGGGGAAGTAGAGTCTACCCTTGGACTTCCGGTAGTATCTGTAGATTTCTTTGCAAACTATGTTGCCCACGTTGATCGGTCGGTTGTTCATAATGGAGTGGATCAGGGCTAGCGGGGCGGATCGACTGTCGTGTTGTGGGAGATGGGCAGCAGGCGTCGCTTTATAAACGTCTTCCATAGCATTGCCTTTGGCAGTAGAAAGTGGTGTTGGACGGACCCGTTGTGTTTTCCCGCCAGCCATAGGGTGTTAGGTTCACAGAGCATGTCCTTCATCCTGTCGTAGTATGTTGTTGTCAGTGTCTGTCTCCACTTCTTATGGAGGTTGTCGTCCATTTCTAGCCCATAGAACCTGTTGATGGTGGCGACGTTGAGTTTTACTGCCTACCCTCTGACAAAAACGAACAGAACTTCTAGGCTGGGTTGGTGGGTGTAGAACTCTCTGACGAGGGTGATGTTGGCTACCTCCGACTATTTTCCGAAGATCTCCCACCCTTGGCCATGGATCTTTTCGAAGAGGGCGGGCTCGAGACCTAAGTCTCTTGTTTATTGTGAGTAGTAAAATCCTTGCTCCTCCCAAACTGCTCGGTTGGCAAATTGTGTGCTATGCCTCGTTTGGTCAAACTTGGAGAAGAATCTCTGAAAGATGGGCTTAGATTGTGATTCTGGCATAGTTGTAAGTAGCTTAAATTGAGTGTTTAAATTGATTAAATTGCTTATTAGATGAACTTGGGACTAATCTGGAAAGTTAGTTAACTAAGGCATTGTATTGTTCTGTTTAAGGACCCTAATGGACTTGAATGAACAAGGGAAAAACATGTTGAAAATGTATGTTAAGTTCTAAAATAAAAATAGGTAATAAGTTAGTATAATTGAATAACTTGAAGAAAGCTCTAATGAATTGCCTAGAAGCTTTGTTCTGGATAGTGTCTTTGAAAAATCAGTATAAATTGTAGGAATTGAATTTTAAGCTTAAATTTTGATAGAATGTACTTTGAAATGTCTATTTTTAATCCGGAACAAACGACATAGGATTCTAAGTTGTGTAGTGAAATCTAGAGATGAAAACTTATAAGTAGTGCAAATTGTTTAGGCAGTGTAAATTTCTTGTCTTTAGACAATAAATTATACTAATTGGATAAGAATTAAAATGCAAGCACAATATGGTCTTAAAGACAATGTAAAACCTATGTTTGATTTTGATATAATTAGATCTTTAAGGATCAATTTGAAAAACTTAAAATTGTTTTTATAAGTCACTTAATAAGTTTTAAAACACCAACACTTTAAAACTGATTTGAAAAACTCAAAACTCAAAATATTTTCTAAATGTTCCAAGGCAAAACCATTGAAAATCGTTCAGGTGTATCGATACACTCCCAAGCGTATCGATACCTTTTTGCCAAACTTGGTTACTGTCAGAACACATATCGATACGACAGACCCTCGTATCGATACGCCCATGTGTTAAAATTCAAAGAGTTTGAATAGCGTACCGATACGACAAACCCTCATATCGATACGGGCTTTATAATTTTTAAATATTAAGTCGATTTAAAAATATGACTGTTGGTGTCAGTTGGTTGGTAACCAAACTTTAAAAGGTCGTTGACCCGTATCGATACGCCTAACCCCCGTACCGATACGAATATCGACAGTGAGCTAAGTTGAGAAAAAGGTATCGATACGGCCCTTACCGTTTCGATACCCCGTACCGATACGCTTACGCGTGTATCGATACCCCTTATTTATTGCACACAACGGCTTTTTCTTTTCTGAGACAGGTACCGATATACCTTCCCGCGTACCGATACTGGTAGCTGCAGAAGTGCATTTATGGTGGTAAGAGAGGGTTCCAACGGCTCAATTTATGTTCCCAACCACCCAAACGGCTAGAAATCAATGAGGAGGTATAAAAGACACATCCAAAAGCTACATCAACAACTATTGATCTTCAAGAAAACATCTATTCATCAAATCCAAGCAATTGTGCCAAAATTCCTATTTGTCTAGAAACCCCAATTGTAATTTTCATTCTTATCTTGTTCAATTGGGTTGAGTGCTTGTAATTGGGCTATCATTTGTATTGAGATATACTTCTTTAGCCAACAAATTTCTTTGTTCTATTGTTGTGAGGATTGGGTTGAATTTTGGGTAGAAAATTCAACCGAAATTGTAAGGGTTGCCTCCTTAGCCTAGAAAAGGGGAAGAGCAATTAGTGGAATTGTTGCAAATCCTTAGTGAAGCTAAGGTAGTCGATGTAGAGTTCATTTGGAACTTGAACCACTCTAAAATCCCTTGTCTATTATATTTAATTTGCAATTTCCACCACAAAGTCTTTAAAAATCCAATTCACCCACCCTCTTGGTTTATATCGATCTTTCGATCCACTCAACAGACAATTTTGTGAGGTTTAAAACGATATAAATTAATCGAAATTATGACTTGCAGATTGAGAGATATAATCAGATTAGTAACATAGGTGCAACTTGCTAGAATTGGAAAACAGGTTTTGAGTGTGCTATGTTTGTGCTTGTTTGAATAAGTTAATATGCTTGATTTGGATGCTAATACACTTTGTGTATGTTTGTATGTGAATAATTAGACTAAGAAATTGAAGAGAACTTGGAAGAAGCAAGGACTTGCCGTCCAAATAGGAAGAACAAATGCATATTCATCAAGGAGCAAGAATAGCCTATAAGCTTGGAGTATAGTGGGTGTAGTTAACCTTAGGGTTGCGACTAGCGTCCTGACCATTGTTTTATGTTTAAATTGTGTTATAAATGAAAGCATGAATGAATCTAATCATTAATTGGTAGCATGTTCTAAGGGAAGAAAGTTAAAAGGAAATGATGTTAATATTATTTACACTGATAGCTTAATACCTTGGTTTGCCACTTAACATGGTTTGCTTTTCCTTGATGAATATAAGCATGTTAAGAATGTTATGCTACTGATTTTTGGTGATATATGATGCTTAAGTATGTCTATTTCTTGCTTATATGCTAGTGACATGTATGTGCTATGTAACATGCAAAGTTTGATTGCTAAATACATTATTTGTGTTGGATTAATCTAAAAGACACTATAAGCACTTGGTTGACTAGTTGGTCGTAGGTCAAATGGCATGCCTTAGAGTCTAGAGCTCTTCTAATTTAGTACTTTGTGTACTCTCTGTTTTGGTGTTGATGGCACCTAATGATCTTGATGCCTTATGCATCCTTTGTTGGCACTTTGGTTACCCTATGTTGGTGTAGTAGACACCTTGATGCAATTGTACATCCCCTGATTTCGGTGCCATGTGCATCCTCTGATTTGGTACTTTGTACCTAATAAGACTTGATTACCTAGTCCTACTAATCTACCTAGGCAAACATTTAAAATTACTTGAACAAGACATGTGACAAGTTCAACGAAATGTGTATTATGATATACGAATGAGATCACATGGAAAGGTAATCATATGTTAATAAGCACTTATGTGTCAATCTGGTTTATTTGAGATGTGTATGATAAAATGGGTAATGACCCTATTCGAATGAAGTAAAAAGGAATATGAATTATGCCCTGAATGTTTGATTCATGTTTGATCAATGTATTTAGTGAATAGCAAATTGACTATTTGAATGAGTTATATGATGGCATGCTTTGGTTGATCTTCGATATTTTGTATCTACATGCTTATATGGTGTTGAGATGTTAATGAGACTACTTAAGTGCTACTTGAACATGTTTGAGACTAGCTAGGTCTTAATAAATTGGAATGAAGCCTAGCTAGGTAACCTTGGTTAAATAAGATAAATCACCTAAAAGGTTGAATTGATAGTTATAAGAACTACTTCACTAAGTACTTATTGTACTTATCACTCTCTTGTTTCCTTCTTCCCAAATCAACAGGATACTTGTTCGAAAGTTGTCTAATCCTGATTCGGGAGCAATAAGAAGCCAAAGACTCAACTATGATATAGTTCCATATGTTTAGACTCCTAGAGGGTGGCATAGCTTTGTGTTTAGAAGTAATTTCTCATGCATTTTGGCCACGTGTGAGTCTTGTTATGAATGTCGATATTGTTGTAAAGATAATAGAACATTTGGTATGTAAATATTAAATGAACTTGTCTTTTGAGAATTTGTAAGGCTCTTTTGGTGTGTTACATGTATATATATATATGGTGAGCTTGGTTAATTTATTTGTATGCTATATGATGATTTGATCTTGTGCTATTCGAATGAGTAACTTATGTACATGTTTGGAATGCCTAATTTTGATTAGAACCAATGCATATAGATTATACATATGATCTATGTTATGTTCGAATGAACTATGTTTGATTATGATTGGTTGGAATTTGATATACATGGTTTGATTCTAATGGATCTAATTAGGAATAATTGTAATAGAAATGCACCTTATTGCTTATATATGGTTCGAATGACCTAGATTAATAAGATAAGTTGGTTGAACTTGTGTGTACGCTCTAGTTTAAGTAAGCATTATTTGAAAGTATGATGTTTGTTTATAGTTTGGTTGTTTAGGATGTAAACCATGTACGATTTAGTTGTATGTTGTTTAAGCATGTTATATGGTTACCTTGTTGTAATAGCATACATATTTGGTAATGTTATGATAGTCACATGTCTAGTATGATATATGTTCGGTAAAGTTTTTGTTAGCCCACCTATTGATAAGTTTGTCAAGTGAGTTACATATTTACATGCTTAAGTTTTATGCTTATGATTCCGTTATATGTCTGTTGCGCGTTGTAACGCTCTTCGCTCCTAACCCGGACGAAAGGTGTTACATAAAGTGATAATTAGAGCTTTAGGTTATAGGTCCTAAAGCTTATACGAGTCTGTCATGCATCATATAGGTTCGTACCATAAAGAGGGCTTGATTTTCCCTTCTCTCTGAGCGTTTTACCACCCATCTCCAAAGATCAGTGATGAATCGAATTTTCCTTTTTTCCCTAATGAACTCTCGAGCAATTCCCACTCCAAATCAAGAACCCTAAAAACGAAAACATCTGGAAAGTTTTAATCGAAAGAAATAGAGTAAAAAGATCGGGGGTTCCAATAAAAGTTAAAAGATAATATTAAATCATTAATATAATTTAATTATTGTTTTACTAAGTTAACCTACGTGGAAAGCTGACTGGGAGGGAAAATACGCGTGTCTTTAAAAAAAGAAGAAAAGAAAATCCACGTCACTCCCACCGTTAAGTTTAAACGGTAGGGTACTAAAATGTTAATAAAACGTAACGTTAGGCATATTTTTGTTAAAAAAAATAGGTAGGGTATTAAAAGAGGAACGCGGAAATAGGTGGGTGCTAAATATGTAGTTTTCCCTTAAAAATATAGTGATGTTATGCTTTTGCTGAAACGATGACGTTTAACTAGACAAGGGTAATAAATATATCTGAGAAATTAAACAAGAGTTTTGACTCCGTTTGGGCAAAGAGAAATGGGAGCGAAAGAAGAACAGAAAAGGGCAGAGAACGAACAACCAAGGGTTAATCCACTTACGGAATCCCAATTCCTCGCATGGAAGCGCCAAAAGGTGTCTATCTCTGTTTCCCCCCCTCAGTCTCTCGTTTTCCTTTATTTTAATCGTTGATTTTTTTTTTTGTTCTAATGATCTAGTGCGAATTAGGGTTTTACTTATTTACCACTTTCTTGTTAGATGTTAAATTCAATTTCCAATTTAATGTCCAAAACTAATGAAACTAAGCAATGGATGATTTCAATTGACTATTGAAATTGAATTCATTGAGTTGGCAAAGCCTTAAAAACAAAACAAAGGTTCAATTTGCTTTTTTTTTTGCTCAATTTCCTCGGTTTTCATGCTGCTTTCGCCCCCATTTTTTCTGGGTTTCTCAAGTTACAGTTCATTTCATTTTGCAGGATGCAGATACATCTGCAAAGAAAGCTGAGGCAGCTAGAAAACGTGCTGAGGATATAGCTGCGGGGACCGTGCAAATGAATGGACGGGAGCTTTTCTTACATGAACCTTGGGTGTTTGATAACTCCCAATATTAAGGTTAGTTTCAAGGAACGACCATGAATTGTTTATTTCAGTAGGGGATACTGCATACAGGCTCTGCCTCTCGAGTTTCTTCAAGAGAAAGAAAAATAAGTCATTGCCAAAACAAATTAAGTATTCCTAGGTTTTTGGTTACTTTCGACTGTGTATTAAATCATTTCACCCTTTCCCGTTTGTTGATGCTTAGACTGCCAGGATCAATTGATTATTACCATATTGTTTGATGAACACTTTTTGTTACTCTTCCATTGATTCAGCTTTTGATTACCATCGCCATCATAGATTGTGGTTGTGAGATTGTATTTGGGGTTGTCATTATGAGCTTTTATGCCAAGCAAAATATAGAAAATGATGTTAATGTGTATGAATGAATTTCTTATGACAACTTTCCTCTGTATCAAGTGTTAATTTAGCAAGCAATTTATGTCATTTCTTCTATTCATACTTGAGTATTAGGGTTGGGTTGGGTTGGCTGGTGCTAGCAGTAGGTAGTTATATGATTCTGAGAAAGAAGAAGTGATGAACTATAATTTATATTGCTATACCTTTTTTCTTCTACACCTGTATACATATCCGAATGTCTTTTTCTTGAAGTCTAATTTGTGAAGCAGAACAATCCAATGAATCCAAAAGAAGCATTATCTGATTTGCTTACAGCATTTGGTGATACAATTATGTACAGAAACTTGGGCTTGTAAACCTTGTTTGTTTTCTAGAAGAGAAGGGCCCCATGGGTATTGTAAAGTGAAATTGTAAATAATGCTGCCATATTAATATGATAACATTGGTACGGTCAATGTCCTTACATTTTGTATGGGCGAGTTCAAAAATAACCACCTTAGTTCGGGAGTGGTTTCTTCTTTTCTGGTCTTGTGGTAAATTTACCTAGGCCTCCAAAACATTGCAGGAGTCCCATTCCTAGCTAGGTAAATTGCTTTACTCCAGAGAGACTTTAGAATCTGGATTAAAGTGCATAATGTCCATTTGGTGGAATGCCTTGACAAGTCTGGTCTTGAATATTGGCCAAATTGAAATTGAGAAATGCCATGTGCTTCACTTTGACCAAGCATGAAAACTTGTAACCTTAATATACGATTTTGTTTAGTTTCTGAAAATATTTTATGCTTTGTTTTTTTATTTTAAAAATTAAGTTTTATATTTTAGTATTTGAAAATGTTTGATAAATAAAAATAAAATTCTTTTTATAATGAAACTATGGAAACATGAAATATACAATAAGAATTTTTTTAACATTTTTATGGATTTGAACCCTTTTTAGAGGTTTGATGTTTAAATATTGTTGTAAGAAAATGGATATTTTTGTATTTTTATGGACTTGAATGCTAATTCCAGGTAAAGGTCTATGAGTAATTCATGTATTACACCAAAATTCCATTTTTAATCCCTCTACTTATTGTGACTAAACGGTGATCGGAAAACGTACAATTAAGATCGGAGAAGGTAATCGTGAATTTTCTACAGATAAACCTAAGCACATAATCGAAATAGAGAATGATTTGGGGTAAAATTCAAATGTAGGCCAACAAGATTAATTTGGGCCAGTTCTCATACATCGGTTTTTATAGCCCATCTGTTTGAGCCAATGACTAGAGAGTTAATTAGCCAACTAACTAGATAGGGCCCATTCAGTTACAACAAATATCAACAAAAAACAGATTTGGTTACAACAAATATAAAACTGAATCACCCAACGGCTGAAGCCTATACTTCAATATTTTTCCTGCTTTTCTGACTTCTCTTGAACTTGTGTGAGTGGCCAGACATTCAACATCTTCTGTAGATCATGAAACCGAGCAGTAGGTAGAGACTTGGTTAGAATATCAGCTAACTGGCTTTGAGCTGGTATATAGTTGACCACAAGTTGTCGTCGAAGCACCTTCTCTCGAACAAAATGTAAATCTAGTTCTACATGTTTAGTTTTTGCATGCAGAACTGGGTTAGCAGCCATGGCCACGTGCTTGTGTTGTCACACCAAACTTGTGAAATGTCGGGTAGAACAACACCCATATCATGCAGGATGGCATGAACCCATATAAGCTCACATGTAGCATCAGCAAGGCTTCGATACTTAGCCTCAGCTGTTGATCTAGAAATAGAGCGTTGCTTCTTTGAACTCCAGCATAATAAATGAAGTCCCAAGCAAACACAATGACCAGAAATAAACCTTCGATCATCAATATCATTCCCCCAGTCAACATCAGAGAATACTTGTAGTTGCAAAGGTAAAGCCTGAGGTGATAACCACACACCATACTCAAGAGTTCCTTTGAGATACCTTAGTATTCTCTTCACTGCTCCCCAATGTACATCAGTAGGATGTAGCATGGGACATCTTATTCACAGCAAAAGAAACATCAGGACGTGTGTGACATACATACAGAAGTGCCCCCACTGTAGTTTGATACAACTGATGATCGACAAATGCAACACCTTCATCTTTGCTCCTTAGGTAGAAACGCCATTGGTGTGTCAACAGATCTGGAACTGACCATATTGGTCTAAATAAGAAGTTCCTCAATAAATTTCTTCTTGCTAAGAAAGAGGCCATTAGCACAATGAACAGCTTCAATCCCCCAAAAATATTGAATACGACCAAAGTCCTTAAGAGAGAATTTTGTATCAAGCTCATGTATGACATGCTTAATGTAGTCATCAGATGCACCCATGATCAAGATATTATCAACATAAACTGCTATGTAAGTAACAACAACGGGCTCATTTTTAATGAACAACGATGTATCAGCACTAGAGCATCTAAATCCAAGACTACATAAGAACTCACAAAGCTTACTAAACTAGTTCTTGGGGGCCTGTCTAAGTCCATAAAGGGCTTTACTAAGTTTACAAACAAGAGCAGTACCATCCGAATCCTTCTGAACAAACCCATCAAGTTGCAGCATATAGACATCTTCTAATAGTTCTCCTTTTAGAAATGCATTTTTAACATCTACTTGATGCACCACACAATAATTAGTGACAGCCACAGATAAAAGAATATTAACTGTGAAAAACTTAATAACATGACTAAAGGTCTCACCAAAATCATAACGAGGAACTTGTGAACAACCCTTTGCAACGAGCCTGGCCTTATACCTGCTGACTGAGCCATCAGAGTTAAGCTTGATACGAAAGAGCCACTTTGAACCAACAGATTTCCTGTCTTGTGGTAAAGGTACCAATTCCCAGGTTTGATTCTCGATTAAGGCATCATACTCGGATTCAATAACTTCACACCACTTAGGATGTGCAAGAGCTTGATGAAATGACTCAGGGGTAAAGTGGTGTTCAGCACTGTAAACTTTTGGCTTGTAAATGCCAGCCTTGCTTCTTGTGATCATGTTGTGTGTGTTAGTGGATGCTTGAGGAGCAGAGAAAGAACATGTGACAACACCCTGACCAGAACTTTGACTACCCACAGGATCATCATCTAAGTTGGAGGAGATACCGCCTGGCTCAGTAGTATCTAAGGTAACTGGAACAATTGGACACAAAGCAGAAGCAGTGGAAGTATCAACCTGAGTTTTCAAATTATCCCTATCCGAATTATAGCTATCTCTTCCAGGGAACCAGTAGTGTGACCAGTACTATTTTCAGGAATTGTAGTGGAGACTGAATTTTCAAATGGTTCATCAGCAGCCTCAAAATTAGACATAGAGCCCTTACTTGGTGATGCAGCCATACTATCTTCAAGATCAGTGTGTTCAGGATTAGATACAAACATATTATGAGTGATTGAAGCATCAGTATTAAGAGGGGAACCAAGATGTGTTGTAGCATCAGTGTCATCAAGGTCATCATTCGATACTACAGGACCTATAGGATCAGATTCAGATCTTTTTTGATCATGTATACCACTAACAACAGGCTGGTCTTGCAAGGAGCTGTTGCACACATGCAACTCAAGAGGAGCAGAAGAGTAAAACTTATCATTACCATATATGGTCTTAGTGGAAGAAAGAGCAAATGGAAAGACAGTCTCATTAAACCTAACATGCCTAGACACATAAACACGACCAATGGAGTCCATGCACTGGCAACCACGGTGCTTTGGGGAATATCCTAGAAAGACACATGCCTTAGATCGAAAATCGAACTTATGTTTGTTATAATCCCTAAAGCATGGAAAACACTAAGACCCAAACACTTTAAGAAGCTGATAATCTGGCTTTTTCCCATAATGTTTTTCATGTGGAGAAATATCACCTAGACAATCGGTGGGCAACCTATTTATAAGATACACAACACTCACGGTTGCAAAAGACCAGTACTGGAATTGAACTGAAGCATTAGCTAAAAGGGTGAGAGTTGTATCAACTGTGTGCCTATGTTTTCTTCAATAACACCATTTTGTGCAGAAGTATGGGGACAAGTAACACGATGTTGAATACCTTTGTTAGCCAACACAGTAGATAATGCAACGAATTCACCACCACCATCAGTTTGCAAAGCAATTATATAGGAGGAGAACTGATTTTCAACAATAGCATCAAACATATGAAAAGCAATAAAAACTTCAGATTTTGCTTTCAACATAAATAACTAGCAGTTTTTGGAGTACATATAAATAAAAGACACATAGTATTGATATCCTAAGGATTTGATTGGGGATGGACCCCACACACCAGCCTCTACAAGTTCAAATGGTCTACTGTAAACAATAGTATATAATGAAAAAGGAAGCCTATGACTCTTCCCTAGTTGGCAAGCATTACAAAGAACAATTTTATCAACAGAGAAGGACTTATTTGGTGTTGCATTAACTATATGATGTGTTGGATGGCCTAATCTTTGATGCCAAAACCAGTACAAAGACTGCACCGAAGACTTATTTGCATGGACATGTGTAGACGAAGAATTATTAGTAGTAACAAAATGAGTAGACACTGTATTGCAGAAACTATCATGTGGAGATGAGTGACTAGCAAGAGAAAAATAGTACAAACCATCTTCAAGAGTGCCACAAAGGAGAGTTTCACATGTTACTTTATCCTTGACACTGCATCTGTCAGCATGGAACTCAAAATAAACATTGTTGTCATATGAGAAACGAGACACGGATAGCAAATTTTTTGTAATCTAGGAACATAAAACAATTGATCAAGCACTAAGGACTTAGAGGCAGTAGATATAGAGCAGTTACCAACATGAGAAATGCTAAGAGTTGAACCATCACCCAAGAAAACCTTACCATTCCCTGTGCAAGTCTGTTTGACACCAGCAACATTCCTTGTGACATGGTGAGTTGCCCTTGAGTTTGGGAGCCACCTATAATCCACAGTGAGCACACCTTTGGCAATGGGAGAATTTACTTGCACCATGTCAGATGTGTCTTCAGTCTTCACTTCACTGGAGCCTTGTGCCATCCCCACAAATGGATTATAACAGACATCATCACCATTTTCTGCATACTGACAAAGATTTACTTGTGTATTACTGGGTTCCTTAGACTGTTGAGACGTCACTCCTTTGAAATTCTGGTCAAAGCGGTGCCAGCACCGATCTACAAGGTGGCCAAGCTTCCCACAGAGCTGGCATTGCATACGAGGACGACCACCCTTAAATCTCCCTCCAGATTGAATGTTCCTTGTCTGCCTTGGATTATACTGAAATTTCGAGACATCCTTATCATCCCCATACACCATTTTGGATTTCTCATCATCGAACTGTGTCAGGTTGATACCAACAAGTACACGAACATAATCAAGAAGTCTAGACTCAACATCTATGAGACCAGATGTAACGGACTCCAAGGTTTAGCATTCACGACTCATAGTTATAGCAACAACAAATGGACCGAACTTCGGTGTGAGACCATTGAGCACCGTGGCTATTTGTTCAACCTCAGCAACAGGGTTTCCACTCGTGGCCAGTAAGTCACAAATCTCCTTGATTTGTGTAGTATACTCTCGGATCGACAAAGATCCCTTCTTCAACGCACGCAATTGGCAATGTAAATTCATTATTTTCGTAGTTGAAAATTTAGAGTAGAGATTTAAAACTGATGACCATGTGGCAGATGACGTTTCAGCTCCTACCAGACGAGGCAACATCGTAGGGCTTACGGTTGAAAGCAGCCAAGAAGCAAGGGCATTATCCTTCTTCTTGAATCTTCTGAAATCAGGATTGAGAATCAATTTCCCAGTAGAATTTTTGACAACCTTTGGTGGAATTGGGGTTTCGGAGTCCAGATAGTGTTCTAACTCTTGCCCTCGAATCATTAACACCACTTGTTGTTTCTTGAGAAGGAAATTGGTATCGGCGAGTTTAACGCTAACCTGCTTGTTTGCAAACGTTGATTAGACGAACTTTGATCGATCTAAAGAGCTTCAACATCGTCTAAGATGTCAACGGTGGCTCCTACTTCTGGTGCCATTAGTACTGCAGCTGAAATGATCAGAGAGACTCACATCACACGAATGAGACGAGCAGACCAGAAATGAGCAGATCAGACACGAACAATGAACAGAACGCCGATCATCGCTAGCTCTGATACCATATTGTGACTAATCGATGATCGAAAAACGTACAAATAAGATCAGAGAAGGTAATCGTGAATTTTCTACAGATAAACCTAAGCACATAATCAAAATAGAGAATGATTTGGGGGAAAATTCAAATGTAGGCCAACAAGATTAATTTGGGCCAGTTCCCATACATGGGTTTTTATAGCCCATCTGTTTGAGCCAATGACTACAGAGTAAATTAGCCAACTAACCAGATAGGGCCCATTCAGTTACAACTAATATCAACAAAAAATAGATTTGGTTACAACAAATATAAAACTGAATCACCCAACGGCTGAAGCCTATACTTCATTACTACTATCTGGAAAAAAAAGAGAATATTTTAGTTCAAGATGTTAAATCTACCATTTTTTTACTATAAAAAAAGATCATTCATAAAAGGGAAAACAAACACGTAGAGCAGCCATGCAAAGCGCTGCCAAAGGCCATGCACATAGAAACAGAGCAACAACAACGCCTCTAGCACAAGGAGAAAACAAAAAGGACCAGAAACGAAAAGACCAGAACATAGAAAAATCAAACCACAAGTCGATGGAGCAAATTGTTGCGTGTAAAATAATCTATCGCAATGGTAGTGCAAGTATACACGACGCAAGTAGTAAAGTGATACGAAGTATCGGATGTCGTCTCCACAGGGATTGGGCTAATAGCTTCACCTTAATTCACTGCACGAAAGTAAAGGAAATATTTGAGAGTTGTCACGAAAATAAATAAGAAAACGTAAATAAAAGAGTAAAGATATCAAGATAGAGAGAATGGGCTGGTATTGAATTGCTCAGTAGTGCAGGTATTGCAGAGTTTAGGAAATCCAGTTCTGTTGTCGTCACCTGTCGCCACAACACTTGTCGCAGCAGCAGTCCATTGATCGTCGCGGCAGCAAACGCTCAACTCAGTACTTTCAAGTTTGGCAAGAATCCCAGATCTGCCTTGGCCTATCCCTAGGTTCAAGTCTGTCGATGATCACTTCTTTGATGATACCTCCCGACGTGAATCGAAGGATGAACACCGATGTGTATGAATTCTTCTTTAGCCACTTAACCTCGCCCTATCCCTAGGCACGAGATAGTTCAACTATAAACTAGAGAACTTGCTCTTATTTCTTTCGTATACTTAACTCTCCCGATGCTAAGTAAATAGATAACCTCACAATGCTCTCCCGATGCTCTTGCAAGATATTAATAACCAAACTAAGAGAACTTGAAGTTTATTTTATTGAACTGAAAATTCCTAAAACAAAACAACCCTTGCAACTACTTTACAAATCAACCTGTGGCCCTAGGAGGAATTTAGAACATATCGGCAGCGGGAAAATGGCTAGGGGTTTTGGTTGTCGGTTATGGGGTATTCTCTGTGCCCTAGGTTAAAATACATGCCCTTATATAAGCTTTGGGCTCAAGTTATCTAATTTAACAAGGATTACAACTTTAATTAAAAGTATGATTCTAATAAAGACTAAATCTTCAAGGAATCTACTTTCTAGCCGTTTTCCTTGTTTCTTGGGATTTTCTCTCCTTGAACTTTAGGCTTGTCATATCTTTTGATCGGGGGCTTGGAAAAATATATAGTTTTCACACGACAGATGGACTGAATTTTCTCTATCTGCCGAAGTCCACTTTGCTTTTTCTTCACAAAACTGATGTCGTCCTCTGCTGTCACGGCAGCACCATGGCAGCATCGTCCTCTTTGTCTGCTTGTCCAGTTCAGCTTTTCTGCTTCTCTGCCCAGCGCCTGCCCTTACCGTCTGCGACGACAACAACCTGCAAAAACAACCATTTTCAGTAGAATCTGTGCCTTTAATATATTTGTGATGTTTTGCTGTAAACTAACCTAAATGCAATGAAATAATGCTTGAATGCAGCAGAAATATGGGTTAAAAAAGGTGTAAATAATAGAACATTTACACACTCAACACAAATCAAAAGGAAACCTAAACAACATGACAAAGAGACTAATCGAGGCTTGCCGAGATTCCTCTAGATCAAACATAAACCCTTGTGAGAGCTCCTTCGGCGGAGGCATGCTTCCATATTCTCAGGGAAGATGGATCTTATTATTAAGGATCCATTTGAGAGGCACCATAGCAGTGTGATCCAACCTTGTCCAAAAAACACCCAACCAAGAAGAAGCTGCCAACAAACATAGCAAAAGGGGGAGCAACATGAGAAGCAAACGTCGCCCTAGACATGGAGGCAATGACCAACGGCCGACGACCTCGAAAGAGAGCAACACAACATGATCATTAAGGAAGGAAAGCATAAGGCTATCTCTTGCACCTTCCCCAGATCGAAGATGGCAAGGCCATAACCGATCATATGAAGGCAGATGACCCTCGATGGAATCATCTGCAATCAAGACTGGCTACTCGCCAGAGCACCCGACAGACTCGTAGACGTCCACAATCGCTAAATAAAAAAAAAGCAGTAAGAGAAGAAACACGAGAGATGTTGTGGCTGAAAGGGTCTACCCCAAGCTCAATAATCATGTTATCATCGAAGGCCATACGAGAAATTTTCATGCAATTCTAGGGGTGAGTATTATTTGGTTTTAACTGAATTAATCGACCGAACCAAAATATTTTTCAGTTAATTGGTCGGTTAATTTTATGTATGATCGGTTAACGATTTTTTTTCAAACTTCGATTATTGGTTAATTCGGTCTGAAACGGTTAATTAACTGAAATTATTATATATTAAATATTATATATATTACACGCATACACACACACACACACACACACACACATATATATATATATATATATTTGGTCACTAAACTTTTAAAAATTATAAAATGGTCATTATTTATCAAATTAACACAAAATGATGATTCAATTTATTGAATTATTACAAAATGGTCATTAAACTTTTTAAAATTTATCAATAATTTATAAATTTAATGATCTTTTTGTAACTTTTGAAAGTTTAATTACTAAAAAGATCATTTTTAGCATAGTTCAAAGACCATTTTTGTACTTTATCCAAAAATTTATAAAAAAATTCGGTTAATTCGAAAACTAATCGAATTAGCCAAAATTTATTTCATTCGGTTAATAAGTTTAAAAAATCGGTTAATTCGATTTTAGCTAATTTGATTCGACCACCGACCGAATTAATCAAATGCACACCCTCAATGCAATGGTTCCTTCATACAGCTTTTTAATAACGCTCCACCTTTTAGAACCTAAACCATAGCCTACATTGAACTTCTCTAAAGGGTTGATAATTGGTGAACAGAACACTCAGTGAAAGAGTCCGAAAAGAAAGCCAGCTTTAAAACTTCTTCATTCGCAATAGCCCCGAAACCTTGTGGGAAAATACCTCAATGACACCATAAAAAATATGATCCAGATTTTTTAAACTGTGGGAAAATATCCAAGACATCCCAATCACGTTTCTGTTTCTGTCGAACTAAGAAATTTGAAGCCGATCTCTCATTCGAAGAAACGGCTTCCAATGTCTTATCCTCGTGCGTCTCAAGACACTTGACAGCTGTTCAATAAGGCCAAGGTCAACAGAGAGGAGATCTTGATTTATCAATTGACTTCCAGTCCTTGCCTACAGGTTTGCTCAATACCCCTGAGTCCATCAGTTGTTTTGTTTTTCTCTAGACCATCTCTCGAAGATGATGAAGGCAAATACCCCTCCTTGCTACGCTTCCAGTTTTATTACAATTGAGAGTTGAGAATATTATTTATTGTATGAATAATGTTAACTTACAAAATACCCTACATGCCTTTATATAGGCAAGCTTACATAAGAAAAGAAACCCTAACAGAATAACTAACTTTACTAACCCTAGAGCGTACATATATCCTTAATATACCCCCTCAAGATGGATTACGATAAATATTTAGTAATCTTATCTTGACAACAAAGGAATCAAAAGCAGGTTTGTGAAGGGCCTTAGTGAAAATATGAGCAAGTTGGTTGTGAGTTCGAATGTGAAAGAGCTTGAGAAACCCGTCCTTGACCTTGTCTCTAATGAAGTGACAATCAACCTCTATATGTTTTGTTCGCTCGTGAAAAACTTGATTTTGAGCAAGGTGTATAGCGGATTGATTATCGCAAAATAGAGAAGTTGAGGGAACAATAATTTGAACCGACTGCAGAAGTGAAGCAAGCCAAACCAGTTCACACGTTGCAGACGCCATTGCGTGATACACGGCCTCACAGGACGAGCGACTGACAGTATGCTACTTCTTCGATTTCCATGAAATGATATTGTCACCTAAAAATATGCAGTATCCAGTGATCGACCTTCTCGTGTCTGGACATGAACTATAATCAACATCGACAAAACTAGTGAGTTGTGTGGAGGATGTAGAAGAAAAGAAAAGACCTAGTCCAGGGATCTGTTTGATGTATGATAAAAGGTGATGAGCTGCCAATAAATGTGGTTGTCACGAGGCAGAGACAAATTGACTTAGCAAATGGACAACATATGTAATATCAGGCCTCGTCTGAGTGAGGTAAAGAAGACGACCAACTAAACGTCTGTAGGACTGAGCATCTTCTAACAATTCTCCATCAGTAGCACTTAATTTGAGTGATGGAGTCATAGGAGTAGCAGCATGTTTCTTAGCCAAGGAACTAGTGTCCTCTAGAAGCTTTAAAGCATAATGGTGCTGAGACAAAGAAATTGCAGTAGAATTTTGAGCAATTTCAAAACTGAGAAAGTAACGCAATTGGCCTAGGTCTCTGAGTTTAAAATTCTGTTGAAGAGAAGAATGAACCTCAACCAATAGATGAAGAGCCTTGCCTGCAAGGACGATATCATCCACATATACGAGAAGTACAACCATATCATCACATGTGCCTTTGACAAATAGGGTATGCTCAGCTGAAGATTGCTGGAAACCTAGCTTCAAAACAACCTCAGAAAATAAATTGAACCACTGCCTAGAAGCTTGTTTAAGCCCATATATGGATTTGTTGAGCTTACAAACAAGATTAGAATTGTGAGAACTAGTGTGATATCCGAGAGGAAGTTTCATGTAAACTTCTTCATCAAGCAAGCCATTTAAGAATGCATTGCTAACATCAAGTTGTAACAAATTCCAACCTTTCGAAGAAGCCAAAGATAACAATACCTTGAAAGGTTTCATTTTTGCAACCGGAGAGAAAGTGTCAACATAGTCAATGCCCTCCACTTGTGTAAATCCTTTAGCAACTAAACGAGCCTTGTACCTTTCCACTGTGCCATCAGGGTTGTATTTAATACGATAGACCCATTTACACTCAATTACTTTCTTTCCTTCTGGTAGAGGTACCACTGACCATGTTTGTAAACGTTCCATGGCAGACAATTCCTCATGCATAGCACTCTGCCAAGCAGGATCTCTACAAGCTTGATGGTAGAAAGAAGGTTCAGTTGTAGAAGAGACATTGGCAATGAATGCTTCATATTGGGAAGAGAGCTTCACACTTGAAACATAATTTTCAATAGGATATTCTACAAGAGACAAATTGTTACAGTGATAATCATTAAGGTATGTAGGCTTTTGAACAACCTTAGAGGATCTTCGAGGTTCAATCTGAACATTGATATCCTGAATCTAAATATCAGGTTCAATTTCATCATGGTTGTAAACATTGATGTCCTGAATGCTATTATCATTACTGACTTCAGTAATATGATTGTGAAGAGTTTTCAGTATTGCCAACTTCAATATGATGTTCATTATTACCATCTCCATTATGAACTTCAGTTGGACAATGATCAGGTGAAGGTTGATCAATATTCTGGGAATATTCATGTCTAACAGGAACTGACTCGATAGAATTGTCATTGAGAACATCAAAATTTGCAGAATTCGAAGGGGATGCATCATCAAACACCTGCTATAAACTCTGTGTTGTGTCACGATGAACACTAGGTAGAGACAAGTTAGAAAAAGGATCAATAAAAACAATATCGGTGTTAAGTTTATGAAAAGGAAATATGGTTTCATGAAAAACAACATTGCGAGAAATAACAATCTGTTTGGTCTTAAAAACAGACACTTTGTAACCTTTAACACCAGGGGAATACCCTAAGAAGACTCCAGAAAAAGCTCTTTTAGAGAATTTACTCCTACCAGCACGCAAAGTTGACACAAAACAAAGACAGCCAAAGACTCAGAAACATGAAATCAGGAAGATTGTCAAACAACAACTGATAATGAGATTTATTAGAGAGCATAGGAGAAGGCAACCTGTTAATTATGTAAGTTGCAGTGAGCAAACATTCTCCCCAGAAATTAGAAGGTACTTTAGATTGAAAGAAAAGTGCATGTGCAACATTTAAAAGATGTTGGTGCTTCCTTTCAACGACCGAATTTTGCCGAGGAGTTTCAACGCAAAAGTATTGGTGAACAATTCCAAGTTTAGCAAAAAATTCAGTAAATTGTAATTCTTTAACATTGTCAGATTGAAAGATCTTTAAATCATAACCAAACTGCCTTTTGATCATACTTATGAAATTAGGAATAATTCTAGCAACATCAGATTTATGCTGTAATAGAAACGTCCAAGTTCCACGAGTAAAATCATCAACCAAAGTGACAAAGAATCATTGATTGCTGTGAGTAGGCACTTTGAAAGGGCCCCAAATGTTACAATGAACAAGTTCAAAAGGCAAAGATGTATGACTAGTAGAATTCGAAAAGGGTAAACAATGTTGCTTAGCAAGGGGACAAATGTGACAAATAGAATTTTTATTATTGTTATTTACATGAATTACATCCTTTAAAGATTGCAAAACAGGGACACTAGGATGACCTAGTCTGTCATGCCAAGAAACATTGTTAACAGAAGAAACAAAACTTGTAACAGAAGGAACTTTTAAAAGAAACAAGCCTTGATGCAATTCACCCCTCCCAATCACTTGAAATAGGTATTGTAATAAACATTGTGAGTCAGAAAAAAGCACATTAATCTTTGAATCATTAATTAGAGAACTAACCGAAAGAAGAATAAAAAAAAATTCAGGAACAAATAGAACATTATTTAAAATGAGTTTAGAAGATATTCGAACTGTTCCAGCAAACTTAACCAAAACTAAGGTTTGATTGGGAAAAATAATATTGCCACCAGAAATTGGATCTAAAGAATTAAAAAGATTCTTGGAACAACAAACATGTCTTGAAGCACCTGAGTCTATAATCCAACAAGTTTCTTTATCCAATGAACTAAAATGATTAACATAATGTAAAATCTTACCTTGCATAGCCAGATTGACAGAAGTGGAAGGGATTTCTAAAGTTGAAGCAGCATTCAACCGATTAGTAAGCATTGCAATAAGCTGCAGACATTGTTGAGTAGAAAAGGTTTTTTGAGTCTGTTGAGTAGCCATAGAAGACTCATTTTAAACAGCATTGGAACGAGCAACCTGTTTCTTTGTGCGATATCTTGGAGGAAAACCATGAAGCCTATAGCACTTTTCTTTTTTGTGGCCCATTAGATTGCAATGGCTGCACTGTGGCCTAGATTTCTTAGGTGGATACCCAGATGAAACATGAGATCGCACAACAAAAGTGGCTTCAGTAACTGGAGTGTCCAGTTTAATAACACGTTGACTCTCCTCTTGAATTATCAAGGAAAAAACCTTAGTGATCGAAGGTAAAGTGTAACGCCCCAATTTTGGGCTTAGAAGTTTTGGGTTCGGACGGGTTCGGTCGGAGTGCGGTTCGAATATATAAAGGTGAAATTAGGAAAGCCTAGTTCGGGTTGCATTAAAAATATGGAAAAATGTCTTAAAATCCTCTTTTATTATATATAAGAGAATGGTGAAATCAATTTTACAAAATGAGGTTTGGAAGTGTGACATTTTGGTTAGTGACCAAAATGTAATTTTCGAAAACTGTGAGACTATTTTAAAAAGGATTGAAACTTAATCTTTAAGGAGCTATTTACCCAATGGGAGTTTCTCCAGATTTTTCTAAAATATTAAATGAATAATTAATGGTTTTAAAATAAAAGAAAAAGGGAGGGAAGATATTTTGGCATTTTCCAACTAACTTTTCCTAAATTCCATTTTTATTTTCTCTCATCTTTTCTCTCAAACCAAACACATTTCTCTAGATCTTTTCCCTCTGATTTTGTCACCTAAATAACTCATTTCAATCCTCTTTTGATCTTCAATCATCTCTTCAATAAAACCTTTGCATTTGCTAAGTGGATTTTCAAGAATTTGGTTCCAAAAAGGGAGAAAACTCAAGTTTGGAGGTAAGAATGTCCTTCTCCTCTAAACTCTCAGTTCTTTACTGAAATTCCCAAGTTCTCAATCCTTAATTTGTGTTTTATAAAAGGTTTAAAGGTTGTGTTCTTGATCTTGGCTTTTAAATGCAAGATTTGGTTGATTTTTGGTTAAAATTCGTGTGATCTGTTTGGGCAGTGTTTTGAGGTGTCTTTTTGATGTTAAATGAATGTTAAATTGATGAGAAGTTGAGGTTTAATTAATGCAATCCCGGATAGGTTGATTTTCCTAAGTTTAGCTTGAGTTCTTGGTTGTTTTTGGAGTGATCTTGATGATCTGTTATAGCTGGAGGTATAAGGGCGTGGTTAGATCCTTTTTGGATGTTAATTGATGTTTAAGGATGTTTAGAATTGATGGATCATGGATGGGTAGTGTTGTGGAGTTGTTTGGATGCATTTTCGGTTGTGTTTGGTAGCCGAAAATGGAGTGTGGTTGAGAGCAGCGGGTTTAGGTGCTTTCATTGAAGATATTAATGCATGATGATGCATTAATCTTCTGCTTTGATGTGTTTAAAACAGGGGAGTCATCTTTGGATCTTAGTGGTGGTGATCCGGAAGCTTGATTGGTGTTTCGGCAAGTGGCGAAACGGAATCGGTGAGTGGATTTTGGTTTTCAGCTTTGAAACCAATGTTTTGAAGGTTTGGGAGCTTAGTTTAAGTCTAAGCAACTTAGCTAAGCTCAAGAGTAAGTTTTCGGAAAAACTTTCTTAGTGATGAACCATGGATTGGTTGTATGCAATGTGGTTTGTTAGCATGTTTTAAATCCTGTTTTGAAACCATATTTAGCATGTTTATTTGCTGAGATTATAAGCCATGTGTTGAAGGATGCTCAAGGTAAGAGATCCTTGTTTTTGAACATTGTTAAATGTGGTTTGATGCTTAAAGATGCATGATGTTTATGGCTTTGTTAAATGCTTTAAAACAGTGGAATATTGTTGTTAATGATGCATATTGGCAAGTGATGGTTAAGGTCACAAAGGTGGTTAAAAGTCCTTGTGTGAGCCTTGTTTATTTAAGAACAACATGGTGGTTAAAAGTCCATGGTTGGTTCTTGGTTAAGATCACAAAGGTGGTTAAAAGTCCTTGTGTGAATCTTGTGTATTTTAAGAACAACATGGTGTTTAAAAGTCCATGGTTGGTTCTTGGTTAAGGTTACAAAGGTGGTTAAAATTCCTTGTGTAAGCCTTGTTTACTTAAGAACTCCAAGGTGTTTAAAAGTCCTTGGGAGATTCTTGTTAAGGACACAAAGGTGTTTAAAAGCCTTTGTGTGGTCCTTGTCATGGTGTTTAAAAGTCCATGGATGGTGCTTGTTAAGGACACAATGGTGTTTAAAAGTCCATGTGTGGTCCTTGGAAATTGTAAGATCACAATGGTGTTTAAAAGTCCATGTGTGGATCTTATGTTGATTGTATCACTTGTTGCCAATATGACATGTAATGAATTTGAAGCATGAATTGCTTGTTTTAAATGCTTTAGTGCATGTGCAAATGATGATTGATTTAAGGTTTATAATGGTGTATTATAAATGCATTATTGCGTGGTTTTAAATGAGCATTCCTCACTAAGCTTTTGCTTACGCTCTCTCTTTTCTTAAACCAATAATGCAGAGCATTGAAGTTCATTTTGGGGCAGCAAGGAAGCCAAGCATCCAAGTGAAAGTTTTAAGCTCATGTATGGTGAACATTTTCTCAAAACTATTAGCTTTTGGGTATTTGGCAATGAGGGACCTATGTTGATGTTTTGGGAGATGTTTTGAACTCCCTAAGTAGGATTTATGATGTTAATAATGCTGGAACTTGTAATTGGCCTCTTGGTATGTGTTTTGGTGTTTTGAGGATTTCATGGTTTGCCTTATAGGATGCTTGCCTATAAAATTGGGTATTTCTTATTTTGATGCCATGTTGATGAATGGTTGATGCAATTATGTTCCTTGTATGTTGAATGACTTGCTGGAATAATTTGGTTGCCTTTGGAGCATGTTTGGTAGGTCAATTGTGTGTTTAAACAGCAAATTTTCTGCAATCTGGGCAGGCCGTATCGGAACGGGTGCTACCTTTTCGGAACGAGGTCCTGTAATGGCCCAGGCGTTCGAAACGGAAGGAACCGTTCCGAAACGAAAATGTTTCTGCCAGGCCCCGTTTCGGAACACGTTTCGGAACGGTCCCGCGTTTCGGAACAGGTTCTCCCTGTTTCGGAACATCCGACCGTTGGGGGCTGACATTGGCGGTTATATGTTTTGAAATGTATGCGTTTTAGTCCTGAACCTTGTTATTGCAATTGAATGAGTTTGAGATGTCCGTTTGAGCTGAAATTTGACAGAGAAGCATGAAAGATGATTAATTTCAAGTTGGTAACTTTTAATTGGGTTAAGTCCTTATAATTTTCTGAATTTTCATTTTGGTCCCTAAAGTTGTAATTTGTACAATCGAGTCCCTGAATGTTCTCTGATTGTTATGATCTTTGAATGTGATGATCTTGTGAATATATCTAGGGATAATGTGCATCTAGACAAGATTAAAAAAAAAGGGTCGTTAATCAAGGTTGACTTTCGGGTTGACTTTGGTTTTCCCCGTGTAAACTTCTTAATTCGGGTCGTCCGTCTAGGCCGGGTTAAGGGGGTTACATTTGGTGGTATCAGAGCTGAGTTATTGTGTAATTGGGAATGATTATGTGAATGATTAAAGTATGTATGCTTTGTATGCTTGTTGAGTGAAAGCATGTTGAGTGAATTATAAATATGTTGCAATTGAGGTGTATGCTGTGGTGAAGCATGTTGTGGGTACCCATTGCCAAATCATAGCTAATGTAATGATATTGTTTTTATGTGAAAATGAGCTTGAGTACTTGGATTGCTTACCTTGCTGAGCCTGACTTTGTTTTATTGTATTGTGATTGCATTGTTAAAGTATGGCACCTCGTAGATAGTTGAGGAGTAATGTGCGAGCTAAGGCTTAAAATGAGAATGAGAATGAAGAGAATGTTGAAAGTGCGGTGGATTTACCTCCTCCACCTGGTGGTGGTGGTGCTGGGAATGAAGGAGCTGGAGCTGCAGCTGGTGCTGGGGTCGCTGGACCTGAGGCTGGTCAGGGGCAAGCTGTTCCTGACATGACGGTGTTGATTCAAGCTATTGTTGGAGCTTTTCAAGCAGCGGTAGCTGGAGCTCAAGGAGCTGTGCATCAGGGAGATGCTGGAGTTAGACTACCCTTGGAGCGTTTGCGCAGTCTGGGAGGGACTGAGTTCAGGGGTTTGTCAGCTGAAGGTTCTGAGGCTTGGTTGGAAAGTACCAAGAGAATCTTGGGTCAAATGAGTTGCACTGATGTGCAAAAGCTGGGCTGTGTAGTATCGTTGTTGCAAGATGATGCTTACACGTGGTGGACAACCATTATCGCTGGGATGGCGGAAGCTGATGTAACTTGGACGTTCTTTCAGAACGCGTTGAAGAGAATGTATCTAGGTGTGAGGTACCTAGATGAAAAGAAGATGGAGTTCATGTCTCTTACCCAAGGGAGCATGTCTGTGGCTGAGTATGAAGTACAGTTTGTCCGACTCAGTCAATACGCGCTTGAGCTTGTCCCTGATGAGCGGGAGAGGTGTGAAAGGTTCCGTTATGGTTTAGTGACGGATGTGAAGATGTATGTGCTGGCTACCGAGTATAATGATTTTGATGTGCTGGTGGGCTGAGCAAAGGACATTGAGATGAACTTGGGTTTATCTGCTAGAAGTGCTGGGTCAAGTGCTGGTAAGCGAGCTGCTGAATATAGTTCCGGTGGTGGACGGAACAAGAGGGGACGTGATCAGAAGTATCAGACCTCAGCTAAGCGAGGTGGTGGTGCGCCTGCTCGGGGAGGCAATGCTAGAGTTGATCCGAGTGCATGTTGGACATGTGGTTTGCGTGGCCATATGAAACGTGATTGTCCTCGAGCTGTGAGGGAGGTGCAAGCTCCGGTTGTGGCAGCTGGTAGTGCGTGCTGGAACTGTGGATCTACGGATCACATGAGGAGAGAGTGTCCTATGTTTGCCGGTGGCCAAGTGCGTGCTCATGTTGTTGCTGCACCACAGAGAGGTCGTGGGAACGACCGTGGTAACTTCTAGCGGAGAGAGGAAGGTGGTCGGGGTGTGGCTCATGTTGTGGCTATTCAGCCTGAGGGTGGCGGCCAAGCCAGGGTGTATGCTCAGCGGGAGGGAAAGAATGACGCGGATGTGATCGCAGGTACTTTTACTTTGCAATCCTTGTCATTACTTTCCTTGAATGATTCTGGATCTACGCACTCATACTTTTTGCGTGAGCATGCTGAATTTCTTGGTTTGCCTGTTGAGTCTTTGGATGTTGGTGTGCGCGTCACTAGTTCTTTTGGTGAGACTGTTGTGACTCGAAAGCTTTATAGAGGATGTCCCTTGGTTGTGCAAGGTCATGTTTTTCCTGTTGATCTTATGAAGTTGCCTTTTTATGGTTTTGATGTAATCCTTGGTATGGATTGGCTTGCTGAGCATCGTGCTGTAGTGGATTGTGAGAATAAGCGAGTTTCATTGAAGCTTGCGGATGATTATGAGGTAGTTGTGGTTGGTGAGAATGTGAAGTTTCTTGCTAATGTGGTGTCTACATTAGAGGCGAGCCGGATGCTGAGGCAAGGTTGTGAAGCTTACCTAGCTTTTCTGATGAATCCTAGCTCTAAGGAGTTGCGTGTGCAAGATATCAAGATTGTGCGAGAGTTTCTTGGTGTGTTTCCTGAGGAGTTTCCTGGATTACCTCCTAACCGCGAGGTGGAGTTTGGGATTGAGCTGTATGAGAATACAACTCCTGTATCCATTACCCCTTATAGAATGGCACCTAAAGAGTTGAAGGAGCTGAAGACGCAATTGCAAGAGTTGCTTGATCGTGGGTTCATTTGGCCGAGTGTGTTGCCTTGGGGTGCACCGGTCTTGTTTGTGAAGAAGAAGGATGGCACTATGAGAATGTGCATTGATTATCGTCAGTTGAACAAGTTGACTATCAAGAATCGGTATCCTTTGCCGAGAATTGATGATCTCTTTGATCAATTTCGGGGAGCAGCCGTGTTCTCTAAGATTGACTTGAGGTCAGGGTATTACCAGTTGAAGGTAAAGGATGTGGATGTGCCTAAGACAGCTTTCAGGACGAGGTATGGGCATTATGAGTTCCTTGTGATGCCGTTTGGTTTGACAAATGCTCCTGCAGCTTTCATGGACATGATGAATCGTGTGTTTCATGAATATCTGGACAAGTTTGTTGTGGTGTTCATTGATGATATCCTCGTGTACTCGCGTACTGAGGAGGAGCATGAAGAGCATTTGAGGATTGTGTTGCAAGCTTTGTTGGAAAATCAGCTTTATGCCAAGTTGAGCAAGTGTGAGTTCTGGTTAAGTGAAGTGGTGTTTCTTGGGCATGTGGTTTCTACTGAAGGGATTCGTGTTGATCGTCAGAAGATTGAGGCGGTGATGAATTGGAAGCTTCCTAAGTCTGTTCATGAGGTTCGTAGTTTCCTTGGTTTGGCGGGATACTACCGGAGGTTTGTGGATAGATTCTCTAAGATTGCTGCACCTTTGACAAAGTTGTTGCAGAAGGATTGTATGAGTGGACGGAAGCGAGACAGCAGGCTTTTGAGAAGCTTAAGGCAGCTTTGACGCAAGCTCCGATCTTGGTTCAACCTGAATCAGGGAAAGAGTTTGTGGTCTACAGTGATGCGTCCTATGTTGGTTTGGGATGTGTGTTGATGCAGGAGGGTAAGGTGGTGGCTTATGCATCGCGGCAGTTGAAGGTGCATGAGCGCAATTATCCTACACATGACATTGAGTTGGCTGCGGTGGTTTTTGCTTTAAAGATCTGGAGACATTACCTGTATGGTGAGAAGTGTACTGTGTACACGGATCACAAGAGTTTGAAGTATCTGATGTCTCAGAAGGAGTTGAATCTTAGGCAGCGACGTTGGGTGGAGTTGCTCAAGGATTATGATTTGACGATTGAGTATCACCCTAGAAAAGCTAATGTTGTGGCGGATGCCTTGAGTAGGAAGGTAGCTGTTGAGCTGAGGGCTATGTTTGCCAGTTTGAGTATTTCGTGTGATGGTGGTCTTGTGGCTGAGTTGCAAGTGAAGCCATCTTTGGTTCAGTTGATCAAGGAAAAGCAGTTGTTGGATGATTCCTTGGTACCGCATGTTCAGGATATTGCGGAGGATAGGCCTTCGGATTTCTGCTTTAATGATGATGGAGTGTTGTGTTTTGGGAGTCGGATAGTAGTGCCCAATGATGCGGATTTGAGGCGTGCTATTCTTACTGAAGGTCATAGTAGTCCTTTTGCTATGCACCCTGGTAGTACTAAGATGTATCGAGATCTTCGTGATGAGTACTATTGGGTGGGTTTGAAGAAGGATGTTGCTGAGTTTGTGAGCAAGTGCATGGTGTGTCAGCGAGTTAAGGCTGAGCACCAGGTTCCTTTCAGGGTTGTTGCAACCGTTGAGAATCCATGAATGGAAGTGGGAAAGGATTACCATGGATTTTGTATCCGGTTTACCCTTGTCGCCATCGAAGAAGAATTCAGTGTGGGTGATTGTGGATCGCCTGACGAAGTGTGCGCATTTCTTGCCTGTGCATACTACGTATTCTTTGGATAAGCTTGCGGAGCTGTACATTGCTGAGATTGTGCGGCTGCATGGTGTGCCAAAGTCGATTGTGTCGGATAGGGATCCGAGGTTTACATCGCGTTTTTGGCAGTGTTTGCATCAAGCTTTGGGTACACAGTTGAATTTCAGTACATCTTATCATCCTCAGTCGGATGGTCAATCCGAGCGTGTTATCCAGATTTTGGAGGATATGTTGAGGTGCTGCGTAATTGAGTTTCAGGGCTCTTGGGAGAAACATTTGCCTTTGGTGGAGTTTGCTTATAACAATAGTTATCAGGCAAGTATTCAAATGGCACCTTATGAAGCTTTGTACGGGAGGAAGTGTAGGACTCCTCTTTGTTGGGCTGAAACGGGTCAGAAGTTGGTATCGATGCCGGCCTTGTTGAAGGGAACCACCGAGAAGGTGAAGCTCATTTGTGAGCGTATGAAGGCAGCTTCTGATCGGAAAAAGTCTTACGCGGATTTGAAGCGTAAGGAGATTGAGTATGCGGTGGGTGACCGTGTGTTTTTGAAGGTTTCGCCTTGGAAAAAGGTGATGAGGTTTGGCCGTAAGGGTAAGTTGAGCCCTAGGTACATTGGACCATACGAGGTGATTGAGCGTGTGGGTCCTGTTGCGTACAAGTTGAGGTTACCTCAAGAGTTGGAGAGGATTCATGATGTGTTTCATGTTTCTATGCTTTGGAAGTATAGATCGGATCCTTCGCATGTTATGCCTGTGGAAGAAATGGAATTGAATCCGGATTTGACCTATGATGAGGAACCGGTGAAGATTCTGGATTCGGATAGCAAGGTTCTTCGAGGCAAGACCATTGAGTTGGTAAAGGTGTTGTGGAAGCATCGTGGTGTTGAGGAAGCCACGTGGGAACGAAAGGATGACATGCTGAAGCAGTTTCCTTACCTCTTTCCTTCAGGTAAATTTCGAGGACGAAATTTCTTAAGGGGGGGGGGAGAGTTGTAACGCCCCAATTTTGGGCTTAGAAGTTTTGGGTTCGGACGGGTTCGGTCGGAGTGCGGTTCGAATATATAAAGGTGAAATTAGGAAAGCCTAGTTCGGGTTGCATTAAAAATATGGAAAAATGTCTTAAAATCCTCTTTTATTATATATAAGAGAATGGTGAAATCAATTTTACAAAATGAGGTTTGGAAGTGTGACATTTTGGTTAGTGACCAAAATGTAATTTTCGAAAACTGTGAGACTGTTTTAAAAAGGATTGAAACTTAATCTTTAAGGAGCTATTTACCCAATGGGAGTTTCTCCAGATTTTTCTAAAATATTAAATGAATAATTAATGGTTTTAAAATAAAAGAAAAAGGGAGGGAAGATATTTTGGCATTTTCCAACTAACTTTTCCTAAATTCCATTTTTATTTTCTCTCATCTTTTCTCTCAAACCAAACACATTTCTCTAGATCTTTTCCCTCTGATTTTGTCACCTAAATAACTCATTTCAATCCTCTTTTGATCTTCAATCATCTCTTCAATAAAACCTTTGCATTTGCTAAGTGGATTTTCAAGAATTTGGTTCCAAAAAGGGAGAAAACTCAAGTTTGGAGGTAAGAATGTCCTTCTCCTCTAAACTCTCAGTTCTTTACTGAAATTCCCAAGTTCTCAATCCTTAATTTGTGTTTTATAAAAGGTTTAAAGGTTGTGTTCTTGATCTTGGCTTTTAAATGCAAGATTTGGTTGATTTTTGGTTAAAATTCGTGTGATCTGTTTGGGCAGTGTTTTGAGGTGTCTTTTTGATGTTAAATGAATGTTAAATTGATGAGAAGTTGAGGTTTAATTAATGCAATCCCGGATAGGTTGTTTTTCCTAAGTTTAGCTTGAGTTCTTGGTTGTTTTTGGAGTGATCTTGATGATCTGTTATAGCTGGAGGTATAAGGGCGTGGTTAGATCCTTTTTGGATGTTAATTGATGTTTAAGGATGTTTAGAATTGATGGATCATGGATGGGTAGTGTTGTGGAGTTGTTTGGATGCATTTTCGGTTGTGTTTGGTAGCCGAAAATGGAGTGTGGTTGAGAGCAGCGGGTTTAGGTGCTTTCATTGAAGATATTAATGCATGATGATGCATTAATCTTCTGCTTTGATGTGTTTAAAACAGGGGAGTCATCTTTGGATCTTAGTGGTGGTGATCCGGAAGCTTGATTGGTGTTTCGGCAAGTGGCGAAACGGAATCGGTGAGTGGATTTTGGTTTTCAGCTTTGAAACCAATGTTTTGAAGGTTTGGGAGCTTAGTTTAAGTCTAAGCAACTTAGCTAAGCTCAAGAGTAAGTTTTCGGAAAAACTTTCTTAGTGATGAACCATGGATTGGTTGTATGCAATGTGGTTTGTTAGCATGTTTTAAATCCTGTTTTGAAACCATATTTAGCATGTTTATTTGCTGAGATTATAAGCCATGTGTTGAAGGATGCTCAAGGTAAGAGATCCTTGTTTTTGAACATTGTTAAATGTGGTTTGATGCTTAAAGATGCATGATGTTTATGGCTTTGTTAAATGCTTTAAAACAGTGGAATATTGTTGTTAATGATGCATATTGGCAAGTGATGGTTAAGGTCACAAAGGTGGTTAAAAGTCCTTGTGTGAGCCTTGTTTATTTAAGAACAACATGGTGGTTAAAAGTCCATGGTTGGTTCTTGGTTAAGATCACAAAGGTGGTTAAAAGTCCTTGTGTGAATCTTGTGTATTTTAAGAACAACATGGTGTTTAAAAGTCCATGGTTGGTTCTTGGTTAAGGTTACAAAGGTGGTTAAAATTCCTTGTGTAAGCCTTGTTTACTTAAGAACTCCAAGGTGTTTAAAAGTCCTTGGGAGATTCTTGTTAAGGACACAAAGGTGTTTAAAAGTCTTTGTGTGGTCCTTGTCATGGTGTTTAAAAGTCCATGGATGGTGCTTGTTAAGGACACAATGGTGTTTAAAAGTCCATGTGTGGTCCTTGGAAATTGTAAGATCACAATGGTGTTTAAAAGTCCATGTGTGGATCTTATGTTGATTGTATCACTTGTTGCCAATATGACATGTAATGAATTTGAAGCATGAATTGCTTGTTTTAAATGCTTTAGTGCATGTGCAAATGATGATTGATTTAAGGTTTATAATGGTGTATTATAAATGCATTATTGCGTGGTTTTAAATGAGCATTCCTCACTAAGCTTTTGCTTACGCTCTCTCTTTTCTTAAACCAATAATGCAGAGCATTGAAGTTCATTTTGGGGCAGCAAGGAAGCCAAGCATCCAAGTGAAAGTTTTAAGCTCATGTATGGTGAACATTTTCTCAAAACTATTAGCTTTTGGGTATTTGGCAATGGGGGACCTATGTTGATGTTTTGGGAGACGTTTTGAACTCCCTAAGTAGGATTTATGATGTTAATAATGCTGGAACTTGTAATTGGCCTCTTGGTATGTGTTTTGGTGTTTTGAGGATTTCATGGTTTGCCTTATAGGATGCTTGCCTATAGAATTGGGTATTTCTTATTTTGATGCCATGTTGATGAATGGTTGATGCAATTATGTTCCTTGTATGTTGAATGACTTGCTGGTATAATTTGGTTGCCTTTGGAGCATGTTTGGTAGGTCAATTGTGTGTTTAAACAGCAAATTTTCTGCAATCTGGGCAGGCCGTATCGGAACTGGTGCTACCGTTACGGAACGGGGTCCTGTAATGGCCCAGGAGTTCGAAACGGAAGGAACCGTTCCGAAACGGAAATGTTTCTGCCAGGCCCCGTTTCGGACCACGTTTTGGAACGGTCCCGCATTTTGGAACAGGTTCTCCCTGTTTCGGAACACCCGACCGTTGGGGGCTGACATTGGCGGTTATATGTTTTGAAATGTATGCGTTTTAGTCCTGAACCTTGTTATTGCAATTGAATGAGTTTGAGATGTCCGTTTGAGCTGAAATTTGACAGAGAAGCATGAAAGATGATTAATTTCAAGTTGGTAACTTTTAATTGGGTTAAGTCCTTATAATTTTCTGAATTTGCATTTTGGTCCCTAAAGTTGTAATTTGTACAATCGAGTCCCTGAATGTTCTCTGATTGTTATGATCTTTGAATGTGATGATCTTGTGAATATATCTAGGGATAATGTGCATATAGACAAGATTAAAAAAAAGGGTCGTTAATCAAGGTTGACTTTCGGGTTGACTTTTGTTTTCCCCGTGTAAACTTCTTAATTCGGGTCGTCCGTCTAGGCCGGGTTAAGGGGGTTACATAAAGGATCCATTAAAAGAATCTGTCCTCGAGTGTGGGAATATGAGTCATTAAGACCCATCAAGAATTGTAAGACTTGCTCTTTGTTTTGTTCATCAATCATCTTCTGAACCCCATTACATGTCCAATTGGAACAAGGGCAAAGAGGTTTGACAGAACATAACTCATCCCAAATGATTTTGTGTTGAGTATAGTAAGTACTTACAGACATCGATCCTTGAGCAAGATCAACCAATTTCTTGCGAAGTTGAAACAATCGTGGACCATTATGTTGCTGGAAACGATCTTCAAGATCTTTCCATATCGCAATAGTAGTGGAATGATATAATAGACTTGCTGCGATGTCTTTGGATACAGAATTCAGAATCCATGAATTAACGAGATCATTTGCCCTCTTCCAGGCAATGTAAGTAGTAGTTTGAGTAATTGCAGGAGCAGAGATAGAACCATCTATGAAGCCAATCTTGTTCTTGGCCGAAAGAGCCATCAACGTCGATCGTCTCCAGCTGTTGTAATTGTCAGTTCCAAGCTGCTACGTGACCAGAATCATACCCGAGCCATTAGATTGGTGAAGATAATAGGGATTTGCACCATTGTTGAATTGGTCATTTAAACCAACCTCCCCCATGACTGGTGAAAACGCAGAAAAAGCTTGAAAAATGGAGAAAAGAAACTGAAGAAAACTCAAAGAAACTGAACCTCGAAAGCAAGTTTTAATACCTCTGATACCATATTACAATTGAGAGTTGAGAATTTTATTTATTGTATAATAACGTTAACTTACAAAATACCCTGCATGCCTTTATATAGGCAAGCTTACATAAGAAAAGAAACCCTAACAAGATAACTAAGTTTACTAACCCTAGAGCGTACATATATCCTTAATAAGTTTGAAGAAGCCCTCGACCACAGACCATACTTCCCTGTTCTTTTATACAGCGCCGAATCGAACTAGCATTTTTCGTTACGCATGGCATAACAAAATTTCAGGATTTTCTCAATATAAATAGGATAGAAAGATTTATGTTTTAAACAAAAACCAATCTTCAAAGGGTCCTCAACCCTAAGAGCCACCATAACTCAAAGTTGACCATCCCATTGTACCCTTTGTCCGTTCTCAAAGTTCGCATCGATGAACGCCGGGAAAAGACTTCCAACTTTGAGAGCATTTTTCTTGTTGATGAATGTCATTGGTAGGTTGTGATGTTGGAACCAAAACTCAACGGTGGAGAAATCTATTTCCTCTAACGTTGCTTCCAAAGGTCATTCCTTGAGGATAAACACCCTATCTTGAACCGACCAAGGGCTTTGGCACACGATACTTCTTCTTTTTCTCTTCATTGAAACATATTTTTTCCAAGATTGTTACACTCCAAACCCTCTTCGCACTGCCAAGCTTTCTTCAAAATAGCAAAAACGGTATAGAATTTAGCAGCTCGATTAGAGAAGATCTTACCAACCAAAGAATGAGCCTTTATGGCTGCATTAATGGCACAATCATCCACCAAAAAGCTTGTGTTGTTTGAGACATTTAAGATGGGGCTGTGTTGAGAAAACATGGTCAAATGAAAAGGAGACAAAAACAAATTGGCCGAGACAAGTGTGGAAGGAGAAAAGCAAAACACGGTAACTTAACAAGTTAACTCCTACTAGACCCAAAACACCAAGGAGCAAAACAACACCTTGATGGAAGATCAAAAGAAAAAAAAGGGGTTTTGCTTTTCCTGGACCCTTCTCAAAGATCACACAGCAGACCCAATGGACATTGATGATGTTAATCTACCATTAATGAGTTGAAATATTGGGTTTAAATACTCTTTAGGCTCTTATCAATTTATAAATGGAGTAAATCAATCATTCTAAAATGGAGTAAATCAATCAACATTTTTATCTTAAAAAACTCGTTTTAAATAGTTGTTCAAAAAAATACCCTCAACTAAAGTTATTTAGAAAACTAACCTCTAAATCGTCCATGTCGGCGGATTCGCGTTCTACAGAAAGCGATTTTCGAACCTTGATTTCTACAAAACACGAATTTCGTATTGAATAAGTTGGTAAAAAAGAAAAAAAAATTCTGGCATTTTCTAACATGAAACTCGCTTTCTGTAAAAAAAAAAACGAGGTTCGAAACTCGCTTTCTGTAGAACGCGTGTTCGACTGACGTGGACGATTTAGAGACATATTTTTAAATAACTTTGTCTGAGAATCAATTTTCTAAATAACTATTTGAAATAGGATTTTTAAATAAAATATCCAATTTAATCTATATACATTTCAAAAGTAAGTGAATAAAAATGATCTATGACGGTATTACCTTTTTTCTTGTTACATGACACACATGATAGTTTTTTTAAAATAACTTTAAAATTGATAACTTCATATAACATTCAAAACAATTATTTAAATAATATACAATTTTAAAAACCATTCAAATTAGTATAATTCAATAAAATTTCCGAAATTTTGAAAAAAATGTTAATTTTTTTAAAAAAATGGAATGCTAATAAATTCAAAATTATTATATATATATATATATTTGTTCAAAAATCATAAAAATTTGAAAACAATACAAAAAATTAAAATGATAGTGAAAAATTAAAAAAAAACATTACACTTTTCAAGAATTAAAAAATTATAATATTTAAGAAAATGATAAAAAATGTCTCTAAACAATTTTAAATTGTATAGGCTAAAAACATAGACATAAAATTAGCATGATTATAAAAAAAATGCAGTAAAGATAACTAACTACAACATGTAAAAGCCAGATGAACACAACTTATAATCATGAATGTAGTAGTAGTTGCTGTTGATGAAATTGTTATTTTTTTATTGTGTGTGTTAAAGAAAAAAAAATTAATGTCGTAATTAGTTGTCTTTATTTATTCACTTTCGAAATATAAATTATTTTGTTTTTTGAAAAAAATTGGTACACTTAATTTATAAATTAACAGAAAACAAAGGGATATTTAAATATAATATTTTTCATTCAGCTAATGCTTGATTAACATTTTGAATCAGAATATTTATTTTTTCAAACGTAAAAGGACTGAAAATGTCTCTTTTAATAATAAATTAACCAAAAATGATTTTTTTTATGCAATAGAGAAACTTCTAGTAGACTTTAACTTCAATTTCATTTTTAAGGAGCTCCCATTTTATATATATTATTTTTAAATTGTTTATTAAATAATTGGGTAAACTACATTTAAGGTCTCTTAATTATGATTTTGGTAACAAATATGTCACATTTCTTCTAAAAAGTACAAACATGTCGCTCATATAAAATATTAGGGAAAACTACACCGGTGGTACCCTAACTATGCATCTTTTCCTACTTTGGTCCCAAAACTATGTTTTTCGGCAAAAGAGTCCCTTCCGTTACATAGTTCTCCTGTTTTGGTCCCCGACGTTAAATAACTAACGGTTTTGCTGATGTGGCATTTTTAAATATTTTTTAAGGCTGACGTGGCATTTTTTAATATTTTTTTAATCATTTCTCTCTCCTCTTATATATTATTTTTATTTAATTTTATTCACCCAATCATGTTGTGACACGTGTCACTACACTATTAGGTGAAACCCCCCCAAAAATCCTAAAAATCAAACTTGGTGCCACTGGGATTTGAACCCAGGACATCAACACACCAAACATGTGCTTGAACCAACTAGGCTAGGCTAGATACTTGATACAAATCTACAAACACTTATAGTTGAATCAAGTATGCCTCTTTTCTAGGATAGAATCTACCTTCTTTCTATATTCCTTTTTCAAGACTGCAATGTCCATTTTTGTGTGACGAGGAATCTCCAGTGCCTGATAATGATCTGAGCAGTTCAATATTCTTGTCATTTCATCAGCTGAACTCGTTTCTTCCTTGACAATCGTTTTAGCAGAAAACTCTTTTTGGAGTATTGTGAAGCACCAGCCATGGAAGGAGAAGCAAAATATTGCGCTACGTCGTTTGAGTCTTCCGTGGATTCGGGTGTTTCTATGTTGGGACAAAGCATCCAGCTTTTGTCTACTGAGTTGGAGAGGAAAACGCAAAGCCAAGAGTTTAGCATTGGGGAGGGAATGAAACTGATGGGGAAATCTGAGATTGTTTGTCATAAAATGAGTTATGCATATGCTGTGTTCTTATGTCACTCGATTGACAAAACAGATGTGTATCCCACATCCCTGTATTCAGATATCATATGCAATATCCTGCATCCCTCACCACATTACAAGCTACAATCGGATATTGTATATGTGCATTTGGGGACGATATCATCTCCCACAGGCCTGTTGTTCCTGTTTAACACAGGAATTATATTATCCAGCAATTTCACTTTATTTTGGGACCAAGCCAATTTGGTTTTTTGTTCTAAAACCATAACAAAAGATAGCCATCAAATTCATGAATATTTACTTGAATTATAATAGTCAGATGAAGTTTTTCAAGTCTGCAGTGCGATAATGTAAGGGCAATATCCAAGCAGAAATTTTCACACACAAAATGATACAGGGCAATATTTTCTGAGAAGATGAATCTGAAATTCTTAAGCATGCTGCAGAATGTGAATACTCTATTCCTATCAATGAATCTGAGAAGATGCAGCCATGCAAGTCATCCAGCAAATCTGCTACTACATCGGTTATTAACCAAAAAGAGTTTTCTGCTAAAACGATTGTCAAGGAAGAAACGAGTTCAGCTGATGAAATGACAAGAATATTGAACTGCTCAGATCATTATCAAGCACTGGAGACTCCTCGTCACACAAAAATGGACATTGCAGTCTTGAAAAAGGAATATAGAAAGAAGGTAGATTCTATCCTAGAAAAGAGGCATACTTGATTCAAGTATAAGTGTTTGTAGATTTGAATCAAGTATCTAGCCTAGCCTAGTTGGTTCAAGTGCATGTTTGGTGCGTTGGTGTCTTGGGTTCGAATCCCAGCGGCACCAAGTTCGATTTTTAGGATTTTGGGTGGGGGGTTTCACCTAATAGTGTAGTGACACGTGTCACAACATGATTGGGTGAATAAAATTAAATAAAAATAATATATAAGAGGAGAGAGAAATGATTAAAAAAATATTAAAAAAATGCCACGTCAGCCTTAAAAAATATTTAAAAATGCCACATAAGCAAAACCGTTAGTTATTTAACGTCGGGGGACCAAAACAGGAGAACTATGTAACGGAAGGGACTCTTTTGCCGAAAAACATAGTTTTGGGACCAAAATAGGAAAACATGCATAGTTAGGGTACCACCGGTGTAGTTTTCCCAAAATATTATTACAAACAAGCTATTATGTCGTTAAAATTTATTAAACTGATTTAAATCAGGACCAAACTAATATATTGTTTAAAAGTTTAGAGAACTGAAATTGTTATTATACCATACCATGTCATTATTCTCGTCTAATATCTAACGATTAGTGACCTATTTGTAATAATATTTTAATTGGGTGTCTTGTTTGTAACTTTTAGAAGAAAAGTAACATGTATTTCCAAACTTCTAATTAAGTGACATACATTGTAATTTATCGTAAATAATTTAGTCCGTATGCTCACTTTTCAGTCCATTTAGTACTCATACCTTATTTTCATTTGATTTAGATCTAAATAAATATCATCTCTGTTTTGATTTGTTTCTTTTCACATATATTGAACCATTTTGTGTTCGTCTACCTTTGTGTCGTATCTTTCATCTGCCTTTTCTACGTTTTTTTTGCCTTTTGCCATAATTTTTGTCTATCATGATGAAAGTTTGGCATTTCGTGTTGCATTCAGCATGACACATCCCCTGATCAGGAAAAGTTATCGACCTCTTATAGTTAGATCTCCTTTTGTGACAGTTTGTTGATGCATTCAAAACCCTTCGCAGAGAAATCTATAAGACTAATTTACTCAATTTTCACTCCTACACCAATATAGTGTCTAGTTTGAATAGAGACATGGAGACTATTGATAATTGCTGGGTTATTTCTATGGAAGATGGAGATTGTATCCAAGAGAAGATGTTTTGTTTTGTTTCTTCACATCCGTTGGATTTTCATGTGAAGGATGTATTATCTGTTTTTTTTTATCATAGAAGATGAAAAAAAAAACAATCAAAAGACGCTATGTGAATAAGGCACTAGCAATTACAATCATTATGCAAAAGTTCTAGAGTCGCATCCGGAGAAGCAAGAAATAGTCGAGCATCATAGCATCATAGCTCTCATGACGTTGCATCGTCGTTGAATCAATCAATGGATATGAGCAATAAATAATGTAATGCCCCGATTTTGGGTCTAGGTGTTTCTAGGTTGATTAGACGGTCTGGTTGATCGAGATTAGAGATTCGAGTTAGATTCAGGGTAAAAATTGAAATAAATATTTTTGAGTGAGAAAAAAATATGGAAAAATATCCTAAAATAATTATTTAATGTATGGATGTTTTTGGTAAATTCAAATTTGGAAATATATTTTCGGAATTGGACATTTTGGGATAGTGACCAAAATGTGAAGAATATAAACTGTTTTTAGTGATTGTTTTGTTAAAGGGTCAAAAGTTAGAATCTTTAATGATCTAATTTATCAAATGTTTTAATCTAATTTTTCTTTCAAAATTTGGATTATTTTAAATAAGTTTAATTAGTGAATTAAATGTGATTTAATAAAAGAGAAGCTGTTATTTTCTAAAAACATTTTTGACGTAACTTTTCTCTCAAAATTATTTAAGACAAACACTCTCTTTTTCATTAAAGATTTTAGGTAATGATCTTGATTTCTCAAAATTTTGATTTCTAATGGATTCTTCAATCTTGTTTTTCAATAACTCAGTGTTTTCCCTTTGTTTTCAAGAGTAAAACATCCAATTGAGAGGAAATTCACTCATTAGAGGTAAGGTTAATTCTTCTCCTCTAATGGAAGGTTCTTTACTAAAATTTTCAAGTTATTAATCCTTTGTATGTGTTTTCTAATGAGTTTTACTGATTTAATTCTGGAAAATTGGTTAAATCAAGGCTTAATTGATGAGATTAGTTGATTTTCGTTTTGGATATGTTTTGATGAATTCTTGATTGAATCTAATCATGATTTTGATGTTTTATAATGTTAATAAGTTGGTTTTAACTATAAAATCCTGAAACTAGGTGAATCTTTAATTCTCTAGGTTGTTAGTTATGAGTTTTTTAGGTGATATGGTTGTTTAATGTATGTTAGAGATATAAGGTTGATGTTATATTGTTTTTGGATGTTGATTGAAGGTAATTAGCGGATCAAATTGTTAGATTTTGGCTGGTTTAAGTTTGGAAGATGTTTGATGTTGATTTCAGTTGTTTTGGAAAGGTTTCAGCTAGAGTTGGAAGAGGATTGTTATGATTTGATGTTGCTGTATTTGTGAATGCATTTTGATGCATTGAATCCTATGTTTTGTATGACAAAATCAGGGGAGGTTGATCCTCAAGCTTGTGGCACCGTTTCAGAAGCTTTGGAAGAGTAATTCGTATCGACGAATGGGGCTTTACGTTGTCAGTGGGTGAGAACGTGGTTTACAACGTTGAAATGGTTTGGATGTTATTTTGGGAATTTAAATTAAGCTTGAAACGCTGGCTTAAACTCGGAAGTAAGTATGATGAGACTTCTCCCTCGGTCTTGTTTTGGCGAAATTAGTTGTATGCACTTGTTTTTGAATTACATGATACATACTGTTTAAGCATGATTTAAGTATGTTTTATACTGATTTTGATCATATATTGATGATGAATGCATTTGGAAAATGGTTCATGTAATTATGAGGAATACTTGTTAATGCATTGAAAATAGTTTTGGATGTTGCTTATAAAAACATTGAGGTACATTGTTAATAATGAATTATATTGGAAAGTGATGTGGTTTAAAATGTTATCGGATATAGTTGGCTGGTAATAAGATTGATAATGCACTATAAATAAGTCGCCTCAAGTGTTGAGGGGTTTATGTGTACCGAATACTCCACCACGAGTACCCTAACGGTTGAAGGGTTATATGGTACCGAAAACTCTCATTAGTGGATTATGCGTCTAACCGATGATTGGGTTGTGATGGTACACGATTGTAAATGTACCTTTATTCTGGTTGAGATGACATTAAGTGTTGGAAGTAACTTATTGTTTCCGTATATCCGATGTAACGTTTTAGAAAATGGAATTTGGTTTAGGATCACTTGAAAGCCAATATAATAGTTAATGTATCATGTTAATGGATTACGTTTTATAATGTTGATTTATACATGTTTACTCCATAAGCCTTGCATATGGGTTGTTATGCATAGGAAAGCTTAACCTGGGGGTTTGCAAATGAGATTTTGTAGTGGATTCATGATACATGTTGCATATGGTTTAGTATGCTTATTTTTAGAAATGTTAAATGCATAGTTTATAAGGCATGATGTTTTGAATGAGGTTTAAAATTTGACTTTCAAGTGGTTTTGATAACCGGTTTTAAATGCATTGATGGTGTTTGTTTTTTAGCACTCCTCACTAAGCCTAGTGTGCTTACGATCTCTTTGTCCATCAATGCAGAGAATTAAAATGTTGGAGGCAGCGAGCAAGTGAAGGGAATCCAAGTACTTGAGAAATTTGAAAGTATGATTTTCGAACTAGACTAGTAGTAATAAAGGCAATAGGGTTAATTGTTGTTTGGGATGGTTATTTGCTAAACTCCTTGTTTGTGCAGGTTTATATTGTTGTTGTGGGTTTGTAATTGGCCTTACGTGTTCGATTATGACGTGGATTTACATTTCTTATTCTCGGATGGTTGGTCTTTAGAAAGTATGCCTCTAGACTTGTGATTGAAATATGTTGCTATGATTTGATCATGTTTCTCTTTTGTTCTGGCCTGGTTAAGTGTTTAGTTTTGTGGTATATGTGTTTGAGGCTTGATTGAACATGTTGGATTCCATGATTGAATGAAAACCAGTGAATTTGCTCATTACATGCATGCATGTATCGGTATGCGTAGCTCTGTAACGGGCATGCGTATTTTGGATGAGCGTATCGGTATGAGGAAAGGTGTATCGGTATGATTTTGAGAAACTAGAATCTGGAAATTTGGAATGGTAAAAGTGTGCTGATTCACTTGCTCATGTACCGTTACGTGCTCATGTTATTTTAGTTAAAGTGTTCTTGTGAGTTTTTGATTCGTTCATTTTAGTCCCTGGTTCTTATGAATGTAATTGTATGAGTTTGGATGATCATTTTGAGCTGAAATTTGGTATGAAAGCATGAAACCTGACTAATTGAGTTTTGGTAACTTCAAATCTAATTAAGTCCTTGCAAGTTTCCAAATTTGCAATTTAGTCCCTAATCTATAACTTTATGCAATCAGATGTCTTTTTGACACCCGATTCAGGTGACATTTCACCCGATGCCAGCATGCACACCTTAGGTTATAATGTTGCATCTGGATAAGATAAAAAGAAAAAAAAGGCGTTATTCGAGCTAGATATTTACGAGTTTGTTTTGGCAAACCCAATGTAGCTCGCTCAGGTCGGTCTGACGTCTAGACCGGGTCAAGGGGGTTACAAGTTAAGAGGAAATTACCGGATTACTCGTACTTTTCAGCACCCGAACAACCTGTAGACAATCAGGCTCACCACCAGAGCACTCACATTCAAAGTTGCCACATACTTTAGGCCTTCATAGACTCCCCATAGTTTCACATCCATTGCCGAACATTTTCCAATAAATTTTGAAAACCCAGCAACCCAAGAACCATTTGCATCTCGGATCACACCATCAGATGATGCTACACCGTTGACAATGTCCCTTGTGTTATCAAAATTAACCTTCCATATGTCACTTTTGGGAGGTACACATTTCACAATCGATGGTCTCACTACAATCTTAACACCACACATCATCCCAAATGATTCTAATGCACGGCGAGACTCATCTGCAAGTTGGCGACTTCGACCTAGGATCGTGCCTCCATCAATCACGCCCGGATCAAATACTCCCCTATTACGTGGGAGCCATAAATCCCATAAATAGCTCCAAAAAGCAATTCACAATCAATTTTCCAAACTGCAAAATAGTTTAGAGTAGTCAATTTCAGTCGAATCGAGTCAACCAGGTTAGTAGAGCAAAAATACAACATCTTATGATGGGGTATCAAACCCATCCAAACCTCTGTTGCACAAGGAAAATTCCAAAAGATGTGATTGATGTCCTCCATGCCCGCTCCACAAGCCATACACACGGTTGAATCCACTATATATCTACGAGCTCGGTCCACATTAGTCAACACCCGTCCTTTACAAGCCAACTATAAGAACGCTTTAACACGCTGTGGACCTTTGAACTGTTGAATCACTCTCCAATTGGCATCCCCACCAGCTAGAGGCCGTGGATGTCGCATGTTTTAAGCATACTTAACTGTGAAAGCAAGATTCTCCTCCCATGCCCATTCCCCATCCCGGCGAACCATCGAGCTAACATGAGTAAAACTCGGAAGGGGCTGTGTTGGGTTGACCATCACCATATCAAGAAGCCCTATATCTTTTATCCGATTATCACACCAAAAATCAAGGCTTTCCCCATTGCAAACATTATACACTATAATATCATGAACATCAGTTAATACAGAACCCAAACCATGCCATAGATGGGAACAATTCTGCTGAAATAGGGATTTTGGAAGTAAATCAAAACACTTGTTGTTTGCGCGGATAAACCGAACCGAAAGATGTTCTTGTTTAGCTACAATATTGAATACCACCTTCATAAGAAAAACATCATTCTGTGTACGTAACCGTTTAAAACCAAGACTACCACTCAACACTGGCTTACAGACCTCATCCCAATTAATCAAGTGAACTCCTCTCACATTATCCATATGCCACAAAATGCAATTCTGAATTAATCATTCAATCTCCTCGCATATATCTTTTTGGAGATGTGTGGTCTCCATAGAATAATAAGGAATTGTGGACATCATTGAGTTTGCAAGTGTAACACGCCCAACAAAGAATAAATAATCTGCCTTCCATATTAAGAGACAATACCGAACTTTTCATACTAAATAAGAATAGGAGGACTTAGTAACCCGATGATGTAACATGGGAACCCTTAGTACTTTCCAAGGTCAACAACCTCCGAGAATCCAAATGTGCTACCGATATCTTGCCGCAACTGAACATGAACATTCTTAGAATAAAATATATTGGGCTTCTGAATATTCACCTTAAGCCCTGAAGTAAGACAAAATTTAGAAAGAATGCTCTAAATCACCTTCAACTGTTCTATGTAAGCTTCAGCAAAGAGAACCATATCATTAGTGAACATCAAATGAGATATAATAGGAATACACTTAAATGTACATAACCCTTTCCACTAACCCACCTCATTTTTCTGATTGATAGCCTGACTAAGGCGCTCCATACAAAGAACAAAAATATAAGGAGAAATCGGATCCTCTTGGCAAATACCTCTGATGAGTGGAAAAGACCCCATCAACGACCCATTCCAAAGCACTTGAGTCGACACAGTGGAGACACAATGAAGAATTAATTCTCAAGTGTCGTTCAAAAACCGATGTCCTTTATAGTATCATCAATAAACGATCATTATAGTATATCATAAGCCTTTTCCAAATCGATATTTATCACCATCCAACCTTTTCGACCTAATTTCCTTAGCATTGTGTGCACCTCTTCGTGGAGATAATAATGTTGTTTGAAAGAGACCTGACTGATACAAAGTGTAACACCCCCTTCCCGGCATGGTAGAGAACCGTGTCGGAGAGCGTTATTGGTAAACAAAGTAGTGAACGATGCGGTAAATTTTTAAACTTTTTAATCAATATTTTAATGCCATAAAGCTTTAGCAAATAATATTAAACAATATAAAAAATCTAATTATTTCAATATGAAACAATGCTTACTCAGTGAGGACCAATTTATAACTTTTACAAGTATTAAGGACTAAAATGTAAATTTAAAAAATTAAGGGTCCTTAGCCAAAATTCATGTTAACATACTGAAATTAAACTTAGTAATTATTAGCCTGTGAAATTGCATTACTAACGAAGGCCATTTACCTATCCGATTAGACGATACAATATATAGTGATTATTTTGTAAATTATTCAAAACTATTTTTAGTCGGTAGCCTATCAAACGATTTCAAAACCTTACCAAATTTTACCAGCAAGTCTAAAATCCATATTTCTTATAGCATACAAAATTTTAGAACGTTTCAAACTCATATAATATGTTTTCACTATTTAAGCCAAAATATACTATTACACTATAATATACTATTCAAAAGCCTTTAAACCTTACACATTGTACAACCTTTATACACGTATCAAAATAAACCAAAGTCAATTATTTTAACTACTTTTCCTCTATACTAGGAGTTCATAGGGACAAAATAAATTACTCTTTACATGAAATTGAATGCATTAGACTACACCATACTAAGAGTTCATAGAGACAAAATACTTTACTTTAAGTTCGATGTGACTTACCGATCTTTCAACTAATCCCGATCTCGAACCGATAATTTTCTTAACCTGAAATGTTATGCAAATGAATGTGTTAGACTTATATAGTCTAAGTGAGATAGCCATAAACAATAAATGAATGTATCGCGTAATTCAACATGTCTCAATATCATCAATAATACTATGTAATGAGCATATACATCATTTCTACACTCAATAACAACAATAACTATCATGGCATCAATAATCAATATCAAGGCAACAATGATCAATAATAATTAATTTTTTTACATCGATTCACGATAATTGGATACACGAATTCCACCACAACACCAACAATAACAATAATAGTCGTGTCATATTCCATCCGCCACACTAATTGACCAACACACAATACATCCCACCGCCGCACCAATGGCCAAATCCCAATATCCATACCAATGAGCTCGTGAATTCTATGGCATGTCAATTGTATCCAATACTCTTGAATTCAAGGTTCAATGATAAATAGTCCAATTACAATATTTCAATAGCAATATTTTCATATCAATATATCAATAACAATAATTTAATACAGTAATTCAATAGCAATAGACATATATCAAAGTTTCAATAGCATTGTGCGATAATCAATTTCTAATGCTATATATTGAGGGAGCAACCAAGGGTCGAAAAGCATGATCACTCAATTGAGGGAAACAACCACAAGTGCTATATATTGGACTAGCAGTATTGGTAGTAGTGAATAACTCCTTAAAAATTCAATGGCATAAGCATGTAACATAGACTGGTTCGAACTCCATGCTCCATTTACTAACTTGAGTGCCAAAACCACATTTGTTCTCCATCGCAAGATGGTTGAAGCATGAAAGTACCTTGTATGTTTATCGCCATATAAAACTCATTTACTTCTCGCCTTTTGGTACCACAAGCATTCCTCTTGCTCTAAAACAAGGTCTAGTTTAGCCTTGAATTTATGCTTTAAATCAATTAAAAAATTCGATTGCGATGATCGAAATCTATCAATCCCTCGATGGTGTGCCAACAATTTTTTTTCTTGTGTCCAATATGACCAAATACCTCAACATTTTATGTCTTAACCGCTTGTCTAAACTGATCAACATTAGTTTCCAAAAAGATAGAAAGGATCCCATGTAGAAGTAAGGAGCTCCTGAAATTGTGGATGGTCTTACCACGCTGTGACAAAATAGAAACGGCCGATCCAAAGTAGTGGCAATACTCTCGGACGACTTTAAAATTAAGGACAATGATCGGAGCTAACATGATCCAAGTGCATCAATAAAGAATATGAAAACTCAAGGAACCAAGCTTTGTTTTCTAGGCATCTATCTAGATGTTAGTAAATTGTGCCATGGTTCCAAGTGAATTCCTCGCCTCTAAAATCAACTTACAAAAGACTAGCATTAAAAATAAATTCAAGAAAAAAACTCATTCCCAGACTCACTCTAGAACCACCATGCCCATCTTCCGCTTGAAGAATGGCATTGAAGTCTCCCTCAATAGCAATGCCTCCTCATCACCCGGATTCAAATTGATAAGATGGTCCCATAAATGCTTACGTAGCATTACATTGAGACTCGTGTTGTAACACCTCTTTTTTGGTATGGTCGAGAACCAGGTCGGAGTATGTTATCGATGATCCAAAACACAATAACCAGAACAGGTTCACTCGTATCGATACAACTAAAGTTGTACCGATACGAGTTTTGGTCACTAGAATCTCTTAATTTAAAAAATGTGCATGGCATACCGATATGGCCTCTCGAGTATCAAGACCGATAGAGATAGTTCAGTTAAAAAGTTTGGTAATAGTTTTGAAAATTTGCATATTGGTCACTGATTATTGTTTGGGTTAATTAAAGGGTAAATGAATTCGAAATGATGTGAACTTTTGTATACACATTAATTGTAGGTAGAATTTCATTGTGGTAAGGTTAATTTTAGTAAAGAAATTCTAAAATATTGAATTTATAGATTAGTCCCTAAAGCTTGTAAAAGTTTTAAATTGGTCCCAACCTAAGATCTGTAAGCTGTATCGAATCACTATCGCATTGTATGATCTTAAGTATTACCCTAAGTCTTATCAATGAATTTGTAAGGTTATTGATTCACAAAATCATTGACCAAAGCTTTAAAATATTGTTCTGGTTATTGTTTTAGATTGTCAGTAACATACTCCGACCCAGTTCTCGACCAGACCGGGAATGAGGTGTTACATTTTTCGTATCAGAGCTAGAGTTTAGTCGATTATAGGACTAAATTGAGACTTTGCCACCTATGAGTTATTTATTGCGTATATAGTGACTTGCTGACTAATCCGATCTCTTTACCTTATAGATATGTCCGACTCTAACGAAGCTCATATGGATAAGCCAGCTACCAACTCCTCGAATCAAGGAGAGGATGTGAAGGGGGAGATCCTATAAATCTACAAGATCCCCACCTCTAAATGTTGAACCAGAAGCATCAACTGGTCAAGCTTAATGTTATCTGAACATGGCTGACATCTTCAAACAATTTCTTACTGCTATGAGAGTGGAGCAGGCTATGAAACCTACCACAGTTGTTATACAATATGCTCGCCCCCTATCGACAAGTTATCCCAACACCGAGCTTATAATTTTATCGGTTAGGATGATGATAATCCTAAAATAGCTAAATATTGTTTGGATAACATGCTGAGAATATTGAACAAGCAGTTGTAGTGTTCAGATGAGCACAAGCTGGAGTGTGCCCTCACGTTGCTTGCGGACAAGGCACTTCATTGGTGGGAGAACACTATCCTTACGGTCACCGGATAAACTATAACTTGGGAGTTTTTTCTTCAAGAGGTTCAAAAGAAGTACATTATCAAATTTTATCTCACATAATGGTGTAGCATATTCCTTCATCTTAAGCAAGGTGGACGACCTGTTGAGCAGTACATCTATGATTTCTATAAGTACCTCAAGTATGGTGCTGATTATATCAAGAAGGAGGAAGAGGAGTGTCGAATGTTCATTTTCGGGCTCAATGATAAGCTACGCCCCATGTTCAGAGCATTGGGCATTACTGATTTCCAAGATCTTATGAACTGAGTCAAGGCCACTGAAACGACTCAGAAAGCTCAGAGGACAGATGGTTCAAGCAAATTAGAGAAGAGATTCAGAGACAAATCTCGACCTTCAAAGTGGAACAAGAAAGGGAAGTATCAAGGCCCTAGGCAGAATGTGTATCCACAATCTTCCTACTCAGGGAACATCGAGATGCCCAGACTATGACTCGCTCTTTTGCTAAAGTGGCCTCACTTGAGAGCAATAGAGGATTGAATTGAAGCTCTTAGCATCCTATTTGCAATTATTGTTAGAACAATCATCTAGTAGGTTAATATCGTAAACAGTCTAGAGCTTGTTTCTATTAAGATGAGCAAGGCCATTTCATCCGAGATTGTCCTCTCAATGCTACCAAATCCACTACTACACCGGCTAATGTTACCTCCCCACTCAATCTTTTCGAGGCAAGGGATTAAGGCATGGATCATCGAGAGCAGCAAGGAAACCTAGCGGTTCGGGAAAACCATCAAACAAACAAGAATTAAAGGATCCTACCCAGATGAACAATGTGAGGAGCAGGGAGGAGGAGGATGAACCTAATGTCATTGCATACACCATTGAATTGTATTCGCATTCCTTATATGCATTGATTGATCTTGGTTCTACCCATTCCTTTATAAGCACCACATTAGGTAATAAGTATAGAATGTCATTTGAACATATAGTATCAAAAATCTTTGTAACTAATCCTTTGGGTGATTGTGTCATGTGAGTCTTGTATGTAAGAATTGTCCCTTATTGATTCAAGGGATTCCATTTCCGGCCAATTTATTGGTACTACTGATCCACGAGTTCGATGTTATACTATGTTTAGATTGGCTTAGTGAACATCAAGCTTGGTTAGATTGTAGTAAAAAGAAGTTATACCTCCGAGGCCTTGGCAAGGAAAGCATTGTTTTGATGAATTCAAGAAACCCGTCACTCTATGCTTTGAGATTGGAAGCCAATGATGAACCTCAATTGCCAGACATTGAGACTGTGTTCAAATTTCCTGATGTGTTCCCTGATGAGCTTCTAGGCCTACCTCCAACCCGTGAAGTGGAATTTGGCATCATAGTGCTAACTGGAATTGCTCCAGTTTTCATTGCACCTTATCAAATGGCGGTTGTTGAGCTAAAAGAGTTGAAAGCACAAATTTAGGAATTTTTTATAAGGGTTTTATTCGACCGAGTTCCTCACCTTAGGGAGCTCCGGTCCTTTTTGTCAAGAAGAAAGATGGCTTCATAAGGTTGTGCATCGATTACCGACAGTTGAATAAGGTGACCATAAAAAACAAGTATCCATTACTAAGGATAAACAACCTATTCGATCAGCTTAATGATGCCTCTATGTTTTCCAAGATTAACTTAAGGTTCGTGTATTATCATATGAGAGTTAAAGAATGTGATGTACCTAAAACTACTTTATGTACAAGATATATGCACTACGAATTCTTAGTGATGCCCTTCGGGCTAACTAATGCATCAACCGCCTTTATGGATATAATGAATCGGATTTTTAGACCATATCTTGATAATTTCATTGTGGTATTCATTGATGACATCCTATTCTATTTAAAGAATGCTACAAATCACTGAGACCACCTCTGCATTGTGCTTCAAATACTTCGGGGGAAGCAATTGTATGCCAAGTTTTCTAAGTGTGAGTTTTGGTTCACAAATTTTGCCTTCTTTGGGCATATTGTATCGGCTTCGGGTATCCAAGTAGATACAAAGAAAATTCAAGCCATCATAGATTGACATCCACCGAAGAATATTAATGAGGTGAGAAGTTTTCTGGGTCTTGTTGGTTATTATAGAAGATTCATCAAAGGATTTTCTATGATAGCAACCCCATTGACTAAGATACTTTGAAAACAAGCCCCATTTGTTTGGACCGAATAATAAAAAAGGAGTTCAGATCAATTGAAACAAAGTTTGAGTCATGCACATGTCCTAACCCAACCTGAGCTCAGAAAGGACTACACAGTTTATAATGATGCTGTAGAACTATTGTTTTGATATAAAAATTGAAAAATGTTTTGGACTAATTTGAAAAGAATTTAAAACTTGCTTTTAAGTCCAAACAACTTGAAATTATGTTTGAGATATTTTGAAAGGTTTTTGGCAAAGATTTTTCATGTTTTCAATAGCAAAACTTGTGATTTCACGTTACCAGTATCGATACATTTGTACCCGTACCGATACCTTTTTGCCCCAGTTTGGCCATTGTCAAAACCCGTATCGATACAAGGGTTTAGTGTATCGATACGAACCGGGATCGTTTCGATACGCTAGGTAAGCGTACCGATCCCTATTCAACCACCCCAACGGCTATTTCCCAACGGCTATTCAAATATGGACCCGTACCGATACGCCTTCAAGCATATCGATACGCCTATGCTGGCAAGAGCCCAACAACTATTTCCTCAAGAAGGCCGTATCGATACCGTTCCATGCGTATCGATACTGATTGCTGCAGAACAACATTTAAGAAGGGAAATAAAGTCCTTAACGGCTCCAATTCATCCCCAACGGCTAGTAACAACTACAAACTCATTTGGGAGTATAAAAGGGACTTCGAAGCATCAAGAGAAGGCTAATGCTGATATTGTCAAACATCAAATGATCAAGAAATTGTCTTAGTGCTTAATTTGTCATTTCTTGTATAGACAAACACTAGTGAGCCAAAATTGTCAAATTTGCTCAAGTGTTTTAGGTTTTGGGTGAGTGCTTAATTGTGCAAACAAACACCTATTAGAGGGTTTTAAGTTTGCTTTGTTTATCTCTTTATAAAGAGGGTTTTGATCAAGTCTTTGGGTAGAAGCTTGATCGGTTGTAAGGGTTTCCTCCTAATCCTAGAAAAGGGGAGGAATCAATAGTGGATTGATTGTGAAATCCTTAGTGGGGAGCTAAGGTAGTGGATGTAGACCTTGGTTAGAAGGTTGAACCACTATAAATCATTATGTCACATTTCTTTTTAGCTTCCTTAACCTTTCTACCCAAATATCCACCTCTCCACCACTTGGTGAGCAATATTGGTTGATCGAATCGAGCCCCACACAACCCAACAATTGGTATCAGAGCTTGGCTCAATCGAAGAGGATTAACATCCTATTGAGAAGATCCAGCAAGCTCGATCACTATTTCATCAACCGACTCAAATGGCACAATCAATCGACAAACCGCCTTTCTTTGACGGGACTCACTATGCCTATTGGAAGACAAAGATGAAGTTCTTCATCAAGTCAAAAGATTACAAGATATGGGATGTAGTTGAAGATGGTTCGTTTGTGCCTCAAAGAAGTAAAGCAGAGTGAAGTGCCGACGATCGTAAGAAGATGGAGCTAAATTGCAAAGCCTTGCACATTCTATTTTGTGTATTTGATCCATCCATCTATGAGAAGATGTCTTCTTGTGAGAGTGCCAAGGAGGTATGGGATAAGCTTGAAGTCACATACGAGGGGACAAATGAAGTCAAGGAGACCAAGATTGGGCTCCTAACCTTGGAGTATGAGAACTTCAAACTGGATTCGGAAGAGAACATCGAGAAGATGTTTGATAGGTTCTCCACAATCAAAAATGGTCTCAAGGGATATGGAGAAGCCATCCCGGAAGAAAAGCTTGTTCGAAAGCTCATATACTCACTTCCCGAGTCTTGGGACTCAAAGAGGACCCTCCATCATCGAAGCCAAAAATTTGAAGACTTTGAAGCATGATGAACTCATGGGGTCTCTCCTTACTCATCAAATCATGAAGAAGAACAAAGAGGATAAGAAGAAGAGGGAAGAAATTAGAGCTATGAGAGAGAAGAAAATCAAAGGGCTTGGCATCAATGCAAGTGCCATGGCTCTCAAATCCTCCACTTGTCATCATGTCTACTCAAGTGAAGAGGAGGATGAAGATGAAGAGATAGTTCATCTCTTCAAGAAGTGTGCCCCGTTCATGAAGAAAGCCTTGAGAGAGCTTGAACGAGAACCTAAAAGAAAGGAGAGGGCAAGCACTTCTAGCCATAAGAAGAAGGCATATGTGGCTACTTGGAGTGATGAAGACTCCACCGACGATGAACAAGATAACCTTTGCCTTATGGCCATCGAAGAAGATTCAAGGGTAACTTCTAATTCATCTACTTCATGTTCTTATTCCTTTGATGAATTACAAGATGCCTATGATGATTTGGTTTTATATTTTAAAAGCCACATTTTGAAAAACAAAAAATTGATTTCAAAGTTAAAAATTCAAAATGATTTGCTTTCTAAAACCAAACATGAAGTAAAACTTGAAGAGTTTGAATTAAAATGTTTTGATTTACAAAAATTGCTTCAAAAAGTTCAGGAAGAAAAAGATTTGATTTCCAAAGAGCTTGAAAAGAAAAACAATTTTGGAAAATAAAATTTTTATGTTAGACAATCTAGTGCCCCTAGATTTGTAAAAGGTAAACGTTTTAGAAGTGTTTGGGTTCCAAAAGAATTAACCACTTCAATTAAAAAGGATGACATTGAAAAATGGAGTCCTAAGGGGTCTAAAATTTGTGCTACTAACGTTCATGGATCCAAAGCAATTTGGATACCAAAAATTACTTGATTGTCTATTGCTAGATGTGATGGAGATGTTCAACAAGTCAAACATTGACGGGAGCTCCATGCACACAAGGAAGAACACTTGGAGAAGGAAGACTTCACATCCTTCCTAAAATTCAAGTGTTGGTATAAATTCTAGTTGTTTTGCTTTCATTTGTTTATTTTGGTTTAAATTTAACTAGATGATTATATATTGATGGACTAACTTTTTGATGATGCTTTGAGTAAGGGGGAGCCAATTTTAAAACCACAATCTTATTTTCATCAAAGTTTTTAACTCTATTGTTATTTTGAACTTAATGTTTAAATTCTTTTTGATATAACAAAAGGAGGGAGAAATGGTTTGAAAAATTGAAAAATTGAATTTTCAAATGAATAAGGGGAGCTTTATTTAATTTCATATCTTTAATCTCTTATTCACATTTTTAAAGATAAAGGGGGAGAATCCCAAACAATTTTTCATGTTAGTTTTGTTATATCAAAAAGGGGGAGATTGTAGAACTAATGTTTTGATATAATAATTGAAAAAATGTTTTGGACTAATTTGAAAAGAATTTAAAACTTGCTTTTAAGTCCAAACAACTTGAAATTATGTTTGAGGCATTTTCAAAGGTTTTTGGCAAATATTTTTCATGTTTTCAATAGCCAAACTTGTGATTTCACGTTACCAGTATCGATACGGTTGTACCCGTACCGATACCTTTTTGCCTCAGTTTGGCCACTATCAAAACCCGTATCGATACAAGGGTTTAGTGTATCAATACGAACCAAGATCGTTTCGATACGCCAGGTAAGCGTACCGATCCCTGTTCAACTACCCCAACGACTATTTCCCAAACAGCTATTCAAATATGGACACGTACCGATACGCCTTCAAGCGTATCGATACGCCTATGCTGGCAAGAGCCCAACGACTATTTCCTCAAGAAGGTCATATGGATACCGTTCCACGCGTATCGATACTGATGGCTGCAGAACAACATTTAAGAAGGGAAATAAAGTCCTCAAAGGCTCCAATTCATCCCCAACGACTAGTAACGGCAACAAACTCATTTGGGAGTATAAAAGGGACTTCCAAGCATCAAGAGAAGGCTAATGCTGATATTGTCAAACATCAAATGATCAAGAAATTGTCTTAGTGCCTAATTTGTCATTTCTTGTATAGACAAACACTAGTGAGCCAAAATTGTCAAATTTGCTCAAGTGTTTTAGGTTTTGGGTGAGTGCTTAATTGTGCAAACAAACACCTATTAGAGGGTTTTAAGTTTGCTTTGTTTATCTCTTTGTAAAGAGGGTTTTGATCAAGTCTTTGGGTAGAAGCTTGATCGGTTGTAAGGGTTTCCTCCTAATCCTAGAAAAGGGGAAAAATCAATAGTGGATTAATTGTGAAATCCTTAGTGGGGAGCTAAGGTAGTGGATGTAGACCTTGGTTAGAAGGTTGAACCACTATAAATCATTGTGTCACATTTCTTTTTAGCTTCCTTAACCCTTCCACCCAAATATCCACCTCTCCACCACTTGGTGAGAAATATTGGTTGATCGAATCGAGCCCCACACAACCCAACAATTGGTATCAGAGCTTGGCCCAATTGAAGAAGATTAACATCCTATTGAGAAGATCCGACAAGCTCGATCACTATTTCATCAATCGGCTCAAATGGCACAATCAATCGACAAACCGCCTTTCTTTGACGGAACTCACTATGCCCATTGGAAGACAAAGATGAAGTTCTTCATCAAGTCAAGAGATTACAAGATATGAGATGTAGTTGAAGATGGTACGTTTGTGCCTCAAAGAAGTAAAGCAGAGTGGAGTGCCGACGATCGCAAGAAGATGAAGCTAAATTGCAAAGCCTTGCACATTCTATTTTGTGCATTTGGTCCATCCATCTATGAGAAGATGTCTTCTTGTGAGAGTGCCAAGGAGGTATGGGATAAGCTTGAGTCACATACGAGGGGACAAATGATGTATCGTTAATGACCCTTGAATTCTATGCATTGGTTACTGTATCAACTCATTGTAAAGTTATTGTATTGTGCCCCCTCGAGCTATTAACGCTCATTTTTGACTTTAAAAGCATCGTTTCCTTATAGCTGAGCTTCAGGTTTAGTCTACTATTGTTTCGAGAATCAAAGCATTGCAAAATAAGGCCATGAACTTCAATCTATTGTTTCTAAGTTGCAAGATAATCCTTACTTCATAATAAATTCGTAAAAGACTCATGTGTTTTCGAGACCTGGTTTATGTGCCTGATGATGAATCTCTTCGCACCAATATTCTCAAAGAAGCTTATTCGAGTTCTTTATCTATTTGCCAAGGTTTCGTAAAGATGTACAAGAACTTTTGGGAACTCTATTGGTGGTCGGGCATGAAACAAGCCATAGTTGACTTCGTACCCTAGTGCCTTACGTGCCAGCGTTTTAAAGCTGAGCATCATGTTCTTTCTAGATTATTGTAGTCTATTGAATTACCACACTGAAAGTGGGAAAAGATCACTATGGGCTTTGTTAGTGGCCTGCCTTTAACTCATACTAAGCACGATGCAATTTGGGTCATTGTGGACCGTTTCACCAAGTCAACACTTTTCATATCAGTTAGAATGGACTATGGTCTTCGTAACTTGGCTGACTTGTATATCAATGAAGTTATCCAACTGCACAGAGTACCACAATCTATAATACCCGATCGATATCCCCGGTTTGCTTCTCGGTTCTAGAGAACATTGCAAGGAGCTCTAGGCACCAGAGTTAATCTTAGTACCGCTTTTCACCCATAGTCTAACGACAATTCGAAAAGGGTAATTCAGATCTTAGAGGACATGCTATGTGCATGCATCATTGATTTTCATAGATGTTAGGAGAAATACATATCCATCATTGAGCTTTCGTACACTAACAGCTATCAAGCTTCCATTAAAATGACATCGTATGAAGCGTTTTAAGGCAGGCGTTGTAAAACTCACTTTGTGTTGGTCTAAACTCGGTGAGGCAAGATGTTGGGCCCTGATCTACTTTGGGAAACTGAAGAACGGGTTACCATCATCCATGATCGGTTGAAAGTTGTCTTTGACCGACAAAAGGCCTATGCCGATCTAAAGCGAAGGGATATACAACACGAGGTTGGTGAGAAAGTCTTTCTCAAAGTCTCACCATGGAAGAAGGTTCTGAGGTTTGGCAAAAAGGGAAAGCTAAGTCCCTGATTCATTGGGCCCTTCGAGGTCATCGAGAAAGTTAATCATGTAGCTTATCAATTTTCATTTCCCTCAAAATTGAGTAAAATCCATGACGTATTCCATGTATCAATGCTCCATAAATACCGATCTGACCCTTCACATATTATTGAACCTGAGTCTGTAGAGATTTAACCAGAGTTGTCTTATGAAGAGGAACTAGTTCAGATTCTTTCCAAGGAAGTAAAAAGGCTTCGCAACAAATTAGTTTCATTGGTTAAAGTGCTCTGATGAGCTACTCTTTTGAAGAAGAAACTTGGGAACCGGGGGAGACAATAAAGAAGCAATACCATCATCTCTTTAGTTCAGGTAAACATTCAAGGATGAATTTTTCTTAAAAGGGAGATTTGTAACATCCCGAAAAGCAGTCTAGTCAGAATTGGGTTCTAGGGATCGAAAACCCCACACTAAAAAGGCACAAATATTGCATTGATGTCGACGATGTGGTCAATAACATTAATTTTGGACTCTAACTGAGTCAATTTAATTTTTAAGGACCTTATTGAATACATTAAAAGTTATTTATTGACTAAATTGAATATATTTAAGGTTTGAGGGTAAAGTATAAAGTATAGAAAGTTGAGGGACTAACCTTGCAAATATTGTAACCCCTAAACTCGCCTATGTGTTACAACGGATCGTAGGAAGTCACATTAGGGTCAAAAGAGCGACCCACAACAAAAATACACTTAAAACATTTTTTTATTTCCTAAAAGCATTGATTAAACTGTACGGTTCGATCTACAACACACAAAAAACTTAGATTCAGTTATATTAGAAAAAAGGATTCGACATTGAAGTCTCGGCTTGGTGGAGTACGGTAAGAATCTAGGGGCATGCACAAACCAGACACCCTACGATAGACGATTAGCCGATCTACCTAGAAAGACGCAACTCTAAGCTCTAATACCACTAAATGTAACCCCTTAAACCCGCCTATGCGTTACAACGTATCGTAGGAAGTCACATTAGGGTCACAAGAGCGACTCACAATAAAAATACACTTAAAACATTTTTTATTTCCTCAAAACATTAATTAAACTATAAAATCAACTTCTGTTTAAAATACCATTTAAGAAAATCATTTAAACACATAACATAAATTTTAGAAAGTGCTTTACAGACTCCGAACACTGATGTCAAACATTATACCATGCTATAATCTTTTAACTTGCGATGGTAAAAAAATCGTGAGCTTGGAAAAGCTCAGTAATACAGAACTACAAAAAGATGCTATAAGCTCATGCAGATACATAATAGGCCTAACATTTCCATGATGTTCCAAGTGGTAACATTCTCCATTTCTTTTCCACTATTTTAGGGTAACGTTCTACATGAGAATAACGATACTTGTTCTTGATTCAATCATCGAGTAACAAATGAGAATTATACAAGTTGATAGATTATGAAGATGAGAACAACGAGCTTAATGTTTAGTGTGTTCCAATAGGTGCATATCAAACATGCATAAATGCATACCAATCATATCATGAGAACACATAACAATTTAATGCAAATGTTCAAGTACATACAAGGGTTTACTAGTAACTACCCTCCAACCTTACACCAACATGCAGTTCCTTAGAACTGCATCCATAAGGACTTACCCTAGGCCCAATGGGCATAGGTGCCACCCAAGGGGCTGCCTTAGGTCTATAAGGATTTACCCGCGCTGAAGCACCGACACCTACTCAAGGGGAGACCTTGAGTCCATAAGGATTTACCCGTGCTAAAGCATCGACACCTACCCAAGGGGAGACCTTGAGTCCATAAGGATTTACCCGTGCTAAAGCATCGGCACCTACCCAATGGGAGACCTTGAGTCCATAAGGATTTACCAGCTTGATCAGGGATGTACCAACAGAGACTTCAAAACATAACCCAATAGTATACCCAGATAACAATTGGTATTAAGATTTCAGACATGAGTAACAGAATACATATGACAAACATATTCCATTTGATGCATCAGAAACAACAGTCCATGCTCTTTAGACACATATATGAGCATACCATTGGGCAGACGATATCCCCATTCATCATGCAAACAGAGTGTACCATCGTAGGTCAAGCTAACATATTATACTATAACTTACATCAGGCAAACAAACAATATTATCACATATCAAATAACCACATAGCACAATCATATACTATGTATACAAATCAAACAGACTTATAACGAGTAGGTAGAAAATGTTATCATAGGTCTAGTTCATCATTTCATCAATTAAGTCATTAGATTGTTTACTAACATGTAATAATCATATAACACATTTAACTGAATGTAGCACACATGGAACACACTAGGTAAAACAATTTATTCTTGAAGATACTCGATATTTATAGAGGGGGGAACACATTGAACTTTGACAATTTGGACGAATTTCAAAAACGAGATCCCTATTAAAAAATGGTTTGTGCTAACGGTTCAAACCAGATATTCAAGAATTGATACATCAAGATCTTAGAGTGTGCAAATATATCACGAGTGATTTAGTCATTTAAGCATACAAGGGCATTATGGTCATTTTAACATACATAGGCATTTTGGTAATTTACACCAACAAGGCATAAACAGAGCTCGGGAATTCTATTTGCTCATCAGGTCTCCAACTATACATTCAGAGATTTCTATGTCAAGATCTTTCATGATATTCAGATACATTCATGGCTATTTTGTTTACTTTAGCCAACGAGGGTATTTTGGTCATTTAACTATCAGGGGTGATTTTGTATTTTAGCCCAATAATGATAAAATGACCATTTACAAAGTTTAAGATTTCCAGAAGTTTTTCGAGCCTCCGATCCATTCGAATTAACATCTCGAACCTTGCCGCACTAACTAACCCTTCTAATACATCCAACTATATCGTATATCTAAACGGTTGCTTTCACATTTCACCACAGGATTTGCCACGGAATAATCGAACTTATATTCTGGGCGGATAACTTCCAACCTTATACTAACATCAGGAGTGATTGACATATGTGATTCATGCTTCGACCCTTAGGGGCGTTTTAGTCATTTCTAGCTTTATTGGCATTTCCAAAATTTTATCAAAGGTAATTTACTTATTCCAGTCAATGAAGGTATTTTAGTTATTTGAAGCTCGGGATATCCATCATTCCCATCAATTGAACTTCTTATAATATTTCAATTTTAGAACTCAAAGGTTTATCCATTGTTCTGGTTAATCTGCAAGCCCCGATGTCCGAGGATACTTCAGCCCTTTTTGGTCAATATGATCATTCCGATTAGTTTAACCATATCAGTATTTCCAGTACTTTTAGTCATTTCAATCAATTCAGAATTTTGAGCCACTTGCTTAATTCATGTGTATGGATAGATTCCCTTGAATCTATAGTCGGGGATTCATTCCAAATCCAATGAAACCTAACACCTTACAATCTCGAAGGTTTAAATCTTGTTACCATAGCTTTCCAAGTAGTTCAAGGTTTTCAGATGAATCAGGTTGTTTTACCATACCTAGCGCAGGAATCTAGATCGCTTCCAATTTCCAAGGGTATTTTAGTCATTCTCATACCTTGAGGGCATATTTGTAATTTCATATCCAGATTTTTTTTCCACATTTTGTCATTTGACACTAATAATCAGATTTGGAGATTAGCTGCCTTATTAGTTACTTATTGGACTCTAGATCCTTCTGATTTATTAATCTTCTCATTCGAGTATTTGCAATCTTATCTAGATTATCATACTCATTTCCATATTCGGATTGACTTGAGTAGAATTAACAACACTCATCATTATTTTTATGCATGCATTAACAAATATCAACATGTTCATAAAGCATACAAGAGGTAGTAATATATTACCTTAACTCCAAGCCATAACGGTCAATTCATGAAACCCCATTCGATTGCACTCAAACTCGAATTCGACGTCCATCAACAATCCGTATTCATGGAGATATGAGTACCTTCAATTACACAAATTCACATTTTAGTTCTTGCTCAAAGTACTCCTAATAGAATAATTAATACACATAGAAGATCAGATTCCAGGTCAGATTCAGAAGCTTTCGAGTCAGAATTTTGCGAAACGGGCTTCAAAAACGGACTCGGGACGTCGAAAAATGTAGAATAGAAACTTTCGGAAAAAGTTGACTTATGGTCTACGGTTAAAGTCAATGCTGACGTCAGCAAGTCAACGGTCAACTGGGGTCAGGGTCAACGCTGACGTCATCGATCAACAGAAAGTCAACTGAGTTGAATCGGTGAGTAAACTCAAAGAGTCAACTCAGGCGATTTGACTCACTGTGTTGACTCAACGAGTTGACACAGTTCCAGGTCAGAGAAGGGTCAGGCTCGGGTCAGAGATGGGTCGAGTTTGGGCTGGTTCAGACCGGTTCTAAAGATTTGGACCCAGATCACCTACCTTAAGGCATTCTGATCGCCAGAAAAACTCTAGAGATGTCGTCGGAGACCCAAACTGCACCATTTCTACTGGAAAATGAGGATTCATCAGAACGTCGTTTAAATCATTCACCAACAACGCAAATTAGAGCCGAAAATCTAACCGGATTTAACCAAAACGGTCAAAAAAATATTGAAGCCCCGATGAGGCCCTTAGCGGCGGCAGATCGACGTTCGGCCACTGAGATTTTGATCGCGACGACGCACGTGGCTCAGATCTGACAACTACATCTTGAACAGACGTCGAAGATGACCGGAAAAAAGAAAAACCGATGGGTAATCCTCGAATCTCCGGCGACACAGGAAACCGCAACGTATACTCGATTAGAAGGTCGAGTTTTGGTCACTTTAACACATGGAGAACGATGATGTTGGGGGTGACTCTCCTCGAATTCGTACGTCGATGAAAACAACCGCAAACAAGGGGAGAAACTCAAGGGTTCGTCGAACTTCCGGGTGATCTCCGTGTCAAATAGCGGCTCCATCGCGCGAGTGGCGGTCACGGACAACATCGACGCGAGATGGTGTTCACGTCCACAGTGGAGGTGACGGCCACGAACTTGTGGTGTGGCAGATCGGCGCCAGAACGGTGGGGGAGATGAAAAGCTCGAGAGATTTTTGGGAATCTCTTGATTATCGAATAGCATTCAATGCAGGGGGGGTATTTGAACAATTAATTAATTTTCGTTCATACTTGTAGGTATAGATTAAAAAAAATTAGGGTGGCTAAGAACCAAAACTAGTCTTATCTCAAATGGTTAAAGTTGAAGAACACAAGGCCAAGGCCACGAGTTAAACTCCCCGTGGAAACAAATCCCCATTTTTTTTGACATTGTGATTATCGGGGTGTTACAACTCTCCCATCCTAAAAAGAAATTTTGTCCTCGAAATTTACCGAGTCAAAAAAACTGTAGAAACTACTCTTTGATCCCTTCTTGTACTGAAACATATTCATAAGAGTATCCTTGTTTCTCAGGATTCTCAGGCAGTCACAGATCAATCTAGCAGCGTTCTCAGTCTCTCGGACTGACCTTGGACACAAATTATATCATCATACACTTTAGACTAACTGGTCATAATATTGTATATGATTCCATACAAAAATTCATAAGACGCCATGTGAATACTCACTCCATAGTTGTTATTATGAGCAGACTCAATCATGGATAAGAAGCCTTCCCAACTACCACGGAAGTCAATCATACAATATCAAATGTATATCTTCTAGAATCTGAATTACTCTTCCAGGTTGACCATTAGTTTACGGATGAAGAACTATAATTGTAACTTAAACGAGTACCCAAGGCCTTCCAGAATCAATATGTAAACATCAATTTTCTGTCAGAAATGATACATAACGGTCTACCATACCTCAAATTTTAAAGAAATATCCTTCTTTATATCAACCAAGCATAACTTAAGGACTTGAATGTATATCATTTACCTTCAGCGTAATATTCAGGCAATTGTTTCTTTCGTGTATAACAAAATCACCACAGAATTTACACTTTGACCAATCCCACAAACACCTTTCTTTTAAAATTCGTAATACTTTTATCAGATTTTCATCAGATTATTATCAAACACAATCATTATCACCGAATAACCTTTCATGAAATCTTATATCGATTACCTCATATGATAAAACATTTATTCTTAATATGATTCAGATCTTTGATTTTGCATGCATAAACCATCTCAAGTTCTTTAGCCAGATTTAGATCAATTAAGTTAATCCAATTCATAGACGAATGTTACAAACATTCCTTGCCAGTACGATTCGAGCTACAACACAAAAAAAAATTAGATTCAGTTATTCAGAAAAAGGATTCGACATTAGAGTCCCGGCTTGGTGGAGTACGGTCAGGATCTAGGGGCTTGCACAAACCAGACACCCTATGACAGACGATCAGCCGATCTACCTAGAAAGACGTAACTCTAAGCTCTGATACCACTAAATGTAACCCCCTAAACCCGCCTATACGTTACAACAGATCGTAGGAAGTCACATTAGGGTCACAAGAGCGACCCACAATAAAAATACACTTAAAACATTTTTTATTTCCTCAAAACACTGATTAAACTGTAAAATCAACTTCTTTTTAAAATACCATTTCAGAAAATCATTTAAACACATAACATAAATTTCAGAAAGTGCTATACAAACTCCATCCTCAAACAATACATGACATACATGCCCACTAACCATACAACACCGTACTCCAAAGGCAACACCAAGGGAACTCCGAACACTAATACCAAACATTATACCATGCTCTAATCCTTTAACCTGCGATGGTAAAAACAACATGAGCTTGGAAAAGCTCAGTAATACAGAACTAAAAAAAGATGTTATAAGGTCATGCATGTACATTGTAGGCCTAACATTTCCATGATGTTCCAAGTGGTAACAGTCTCTATTTCTTGTCTACTATTTTAGGGTAACATTATACATGAGAATGACGATACTTATTCTTGATTCAATCATCGAGTTACAAACGAGAAGTATACAAGCTGATAGATTACGAAGATGAGAACAACAAGTTTAATTTCTAGTGTGTTCCAATAGGTGCATATCAAACATGCATAAATGCATACCAATCATATCATGAGAGCACATAACAATTTAATGCAAATGTTCAAGTACATACAAGGGTTTAATAGTAACTACCATCCAACCTTACACCAATATTCAGTTCCCCAGAACTGCATCCATAAGGACTTACCCTAGGCCCGATGGGCATAGGTGACACCTAAGTGGCTGCCTTAGGTCCATAAGGATTTACCCGTGCTGAAGCATCGACACCTACTCAAGGGAAGACCTTGAGTCCATAAGGATTTACTCGTGCTAAAGCATCGACACCTACCCAAGGGGAGACCTTGAGTCCATAAGGATTTACCAGCTTGATCAGGGCTGTACCAACAGAGACTTCATAACATAACCCAACACTATACCCAGATAACAATCGGTATTCAGATTTCAGACATGAGTAACAAAATACATATGACAAACATATTCCATTCGAGGCATCAGAAACAAAAGTTCATGCTCTTTAGACACATATATGAGCATACCATTGGGCAGACGATATCATCATTCATCATGCAAATAGATTGTACCATCATAGGTCAAGCTAACATATTATAATATAACTTACATTAGGCAGACATACAGTATTATCATAGATCAAATAACCACATAGCACAATCATATACTATGTATACAGATCAAGCAGACATATAACAAGTAGGCAGAAAATGTTATCATAAGTCTAGTTTATCATTTCATCAATTAAGTCATTAGATTGTTTACTAACATGTAATAATCATATAACACATTTAATTGAATGTAGCATTCATGGAATACACTAGGTAGAACAATTTATTTCTTGAAGATACTCGATATTTATAGAGGGGGGGAACACATTGAACTTTGACAATTTGGACGAATTTCAAAAACGAGATCCCTATTAAAAAGGATTCTTGCTAACGGTTCAAACCATATATTCAGGAATTGATACATCAAGATCTTAGAGTGTGCGGATATATCACAAGTGATTCAGTCATTTAAGCCTACAAGGGCATTATGGTCATTTTATCATACATGGGCATTTTGGTAATTTACACCAACAAGGAATAAACAGAGCTCGAGAATTCTATTTGCTCATCAGGTCTCCAACCAGACATTCAGAGATTTCTATGTCAAGATCTTTCACGATATTCAGATACATTCAGGGCTATTTTATTTACTTTAGCCAACAAGGGTATTTTGGTCATTTAACTATTGGGGGTGATTTTGTAATTTAGCCCAATAATGATAAAATGACGATTTACAATGTTTAAGATTTCCAGAAGTTTTTTGAGCCTCCGATCCATTCTAATTAACATCTCCAACCTTGTAGCACTAACTAACCCTTCTAACACATCCGAGATTGTCCTCTCAATGCTACTAAATCCACTACTACACCGACTAACGTTGCCTCCCCCACTCAATCTTTTCGAGGCAAGGGGTTAATGCATGGATCATCGAGAGCAGCAAGGAAACCTAGCGGTTTGGGAAAACCATCAAACAAACAAGAATTAAAGGATCTTACCCAGATGAACAATGTGAGGAGCAGGGAGGAGGAGGATGAACCTAATGTCATTGTAGGAACCATTGAATTGTATTCGCATTCCTTATATTCATTGATTGATCTTGGTTCTACCCATTCCTTTATAAGCACCACATTAGTTAATAAGTATAGAATATCCTTTGAACCTATAATATCAAAAATCTCTGTAACTAATCCTTTGGGTGTTTGTGTCACGCGAGTCTTGTATGTAAGAATTGTCCCTTATTGATTCAAGGGATTCCATTTCCTGCCAATTTATTGTTACTACTGATCCACGAGTTCGATGTTATACTATGTTTAGATTGGCTTAGTGAACAACAAGCTTGATTAGATTGTAGAAAAAAGAAGTTATACCTCCGAGGCCTTGGCAATGAAAGCATTGTTTTGATGAATTCAAGAAACTCGTTACTCTATGCTTTGAGATTGGAAGCCAATGATGAACCTCAATTGCTAGACCTTGAGACTGTGTGCGAATTTCCTGATGTCTTCCCTGATGAGCTTCTAGGCCTACCTCCAACCCGTGAAGTGGAATTTGGCATCATAGTGCAAACTGGAATTGGCCCAGTTTCCATTGCACCTTATCAAATGGCGATTGTTGAGCTAAAAGAGTTGAAAGCACAAATTTAGGAATTTTTTATGAGGGTTTTATACGACCGAGTTCCTCACCTTAGGGAGCTCCGGTCCTTTTTGTCAAGAAGAAAGATGGCTTCATAAGGTTGTGCATCGATTACCGATAGTTGAATAAGGTGACCATGAAAAACAAGTATCCATTACTAAGGATAAACAACATACTCTATCAGCTTAAGGATGCCTCTATGTTTTCCAAGATTGACTTAAGGTCCGAGTATTATCAGATGAGAGTTAAAGAATGTTATGTACCTAAAACTACTTTATGTACAAGATATAGGCACTACAAATTCTTAGTGATGCGCTTCGGCCTAACTAATGCACCGACCGCCTTTATGGATATAATGAATCAGATTTTTAGACCATATCTTGATAATTTCATTGTGGTATTCATTGATGACATCCTATTCTATTTAAAGAATGCTACAGATCACTGAGGCCACCTCTACATTGTTCTTCAAACACTTAAGGGGAAGCAGTTGTATGCCAAGTTTTCTAAGTGTGAGTTTTGGTTCATTAATTGTGCCTTCTTTGGGAACATTGTATCGGCTTCGGGTATCCAAGTAGATCCAAAGAAAATTCAAGCCATCATAGATTGACATCCATCGAAGAATATTATTGAGGTGAGAAGTTTTCTGGGTCTTTTTGGTTATTATAGAAGATTCATCAAAGGATTTTCTATGATAGCAACCCCATGGACTAAGATATAGTGAAAAGAAGCCCCATTTGTTTGGACCGAGGAACAACAAAGGAGTTCGGATCAATTGAAACAAGTTTTGACTCACGCACCGGTCCTAACCCAACATGAGTCCAGAAAGAACTACACAGTTTATAATGATGCATAACATCTCGGATTAGAATGTGTATTGGTGCAAAAAGGCAAAGTCATAGATTATGCTTCGAGACAACTAAAGCCACAAAAGATGAACTGCCTCACTCATGATCTGGAGTTGGCTGCAACTGTCTTTTCATTGAAAATCTGGAGACATAACCTCTACGGAGAGAATTGTTGTCTTTTTACCGATCATAAAAGCCTCAAATATATGTTGACTCAGAAGGAGTTGAATCTTCAACAACAGAAGTGGATGGAACTCCTTAAAGATTATGACCTTGTCATTGATTACTATCTCGGCAAAGCCAACGTTGCTGCTGATGCACTCAGCCGCAAACCTCTGTTTAGTAAGTATCGTTAATGACCCTCGAATCCTATGCATTGGTTATTGTATCAACTCATTGTAAAGTTATTGTATTGTGCCCCCTCGAGCTATTAACGCTCATTTTTTACTTCAGAAGCATCATTTCCTCATCGCTGAGCTTCAGGTTTAGTCTACTATTGTTTCGAGAATCAAAGCATTGCAAAATAAGGCCATGAACTTCAATCTATTATTTCTAAGTTTCAAGATAATCCTTATTTCATAATAAATTCCTAAAAGACTGATGTGTTTTCGAGACCTGGTCTATATGCTTTATGTTGAATCTCTTCGCATCGATATTCTCAAAGAAGTTCATTCGAGTTCTTTTTCTATTCGCCTTGGTTTCGTAAAGATGTACAAGAACCTTTGGGAACTCTATTGGTGGCCGGGCATGAAACAAGCCATAGTTGACTTCGTATCCTAGTGTCTTACGTGCCAGCGTGTTAAAGTTGAGCATCATGTTCCAACTAGATTATTGTAGTCTATTGAATTACCATAGTGAAAGTGGGAAAAGATCACTATGGACTTTGTTAGTGGCCTGCCTTTAACTCCTTCTAAGCACGATACAATTTGGGGCATTGTGGACCGTTTCACCAAGTCAACACATTTTTTATCAGTTAGAATAGACTGGTCTTCCTAAATTGGCTGACTTGTATATCAATGAAGTTATCCAACTGCACGGAGTACCGCAATCTATAATACCAGATCGATATCCCCGGTTTGCTTCTCGGTTCTAGAGAACATTGCAAGGAGCTCTAGGCACTAGAGTTAATCTTAATACCGCTTTTCACCCATAGTCTAACGACCAATCGAAACGGGTAATTCAGATCTTAAAGGAAATGCTATGTGCATGCATCATTGATTTTGATAGATCTGAAGAGAAATCCATATCCCTCATTGAGCTTTCCTACACTAACAGCTATCAAGCTTCCATTAAAATGACATTGTATGAAGCGTTGTAAGGCAGACGTTGTAAAACTCGCTTTGTATTGGTCTGAACACGGTGAAGGCAAGATGTTGGGCCCTGATGTACTTCGGGAAACTGAAGAACATGTTACCATCATCCATGATCGGTTGAAAGTTGTTTTTGACTGACAAAAGTCCTATGCCGATCTAAAGCGAAGGGATATACAACAAGAGGTTGGTGAGAAAGCCTTTCTTAAAGTGTCACCATGGAAGAAGGTTCTGAGGTTTGCCAGAAAGGGAAAGCTAAGTCCCCAATTAATTAGGCCCTTTGAGGTCATCGAGAAAGTTAATCATGTAGCTTATCAATTTTCATTTCCCTCAAAATTGAGTAAAATCCATGACGTATTCCATGTATCGATGCTCCATAAATACCGATCTGACCCTTCACATATTATTGAACCTGAGTCTGTAGAGATTTAACCAATGTTGTCCTATGAAGAGGAACCAGTTTAGATTCTGTCCAAGGAAGTAAAAAGGATTCGCAACAAATCAATTTCATTGGTTAAAGTGCTCTGGAGGAGCTACTCTTCTGAAGAAGAAACTTGGAACCAGAGGAGACAATAAAGAAGCAATACCCTCATCTCTTCGGTTCAGGTAAAAATTCAATGATGGATTTTTCTTAAGAGGGAGAGTTGTAACATCCCGAAAAGCAGTCTACTCAGAATTGGGTTCTTGCGATAAAAAACCCCACAATAAAAGGCTCAAATATTGCATTGATGTCGACGATGTGGTCAATAACATTGATTTTGGACTCTAATTGAGTCAATTTATTGTTTAAGGACCTTATTGAATACTTTGAAAGTTATTTATTGACTAAATTGAATAGATTTAAGGGTAAAAGTATAAAGCATACAAACTTGAGGGACTAACCTTGCGAATATTATAACCCCTAAACCTGCCTATGCGTTACAACGGATCGTAGGAAGTCATATTAGGGTCACAAGAGTGACCCACAATAAAAATACACTTCAATTTTTTTTAATTTCCTCAAAACACTGATTAAACTGTAAAATCAACTTTTGTTTAAAATACCATTTCAGAAAATCATTTAAACACATAACATAAATTTCAAAAAGTGCTTTATAGACTCCATCATAAAACAATACATGACATACATGCCCACTAACCATACAACACCGTACTCTAAAGGCAACGCCGAGGGAACTCCGAACACTGATGTCAAACATTATACCATGCTATAATCTTTTAACCTGTGATGGTAAAAACAATGTGAGCTTGGAAAAGCTCAGTAATACAGAACTACCAAAAGATGTAATAAGCTCATGCAGATACATGGTAGGCCTTACATTTCCATGATGTTCCAAGTGGTAACAGACACCATTTCTTTTTCACTATTTTAGGGTAACGTTCTACATGAGAATAACGATACTTGATCTTGATTCAATAATCGAGTAACAAATGAGAATTATACAAGCTGATAGATTACGGAGATGAGAACAATGAGTTTAATGTCTAGTGTGTTCCAATAGGTGCATATCTAACATGCATAAATGCATACCAATCATATCATGATAACACATAACAATTTAATGCAAATGTTCAAGTACATACAAGGGTTTACTAGTTCATCATTTCATCAATTAAGTCATTAGATTGTTTACTAACATGTAATAATCATATAACACATTTAACTGAATGTAGCACACATGGAACACACTAGGTAGAACATTTTATTTCTTGAAGATACTCGATATTTACAGAGGGGGGAAACATTGAACTTTGACAATTTGGACGAATTTCAAAAACGAGATCCCTATTAAAAAGGGTTTGTGCTAACGGTTCAAACCAGATATTCAGGAATTGATCCATCAAGATCTTAGAGTGTGCAAATATATCACGAGTGATTCAGTCATTTAAGCCTACAAGGGCATTATGGTCATTTTATCGTACATGGACATATTGGTAATTTATACCAACAAGGCATAAACAGACCTCATGAATTCTATTTGCTCATCAGTTCTCCAACCAGGCATTCAGAGAATTCTATGTCAAGATGTTTCACGATATTCAGATACATTCAAGGCTATTTTGTTTACTTTAGCAAACGAGGGTATTTTGGTCATTTAACTATCAGGGGTGATTTTTTAATTTAGCCCAATAATGATAAAATGACGATTTACAATGTTTAAGATTTCCAGAAGTTTTTTGAGCCTCCGATCCATTCGAATTAACATCTCCAACCTTGCAGCACTAACTAACCCTTCTAATACATCCAATTGTATCATATATCTGAGCGGTTGCTTTCGTATTTCACTACAGGATTTGCCACGGAATAATCGAATTTATATTCTGGGCGGATAACTTCCAACCTTATACTAACATCAGGAGTGATTGACATACGTGATTCATGCTACGACCCTTAGGGCATTTTAGTCATTTCCAGCTTTAATTGCATTTCCAGAATTTTATCAAAGGCAATTTACTTATTCCAGTTGATGAGGGTATTTTAGTTATTTAAAGCTCGGGATATCCATCGTTCCCATCAATTGAACTTCATATAATATTTGAATCATTTAAGTACCCGTGGGTGATTCGACCATTCATGAAATTTTTGTACCTCCAATGTAACCCCCTTAGCCCGGCCTAGACGCTTGACCCGAACTACGAAGATTACATGGGGAAAACCAAAGTCGACTCGAAAGTCAACCATGGTTAACGACCTTTTTTTTCATTTTTAATCTTGTCTAGATACATGTTAACCCTAAGTGAGTACTCACGAAACACGATTGAGAAAGGCACATCGATCGGATAACATATAGAGACTCAATTGCACTTCACAGAAGATTAGGGACCAAATTGTAATTTCTGTAAATTAGAGGGACTTCATTGATTTTAGGATTACCATTATGAAATTAGTCATGTTACTTGCTTCTCTACCAAATTTCATCTTAAAAAGACATCTCAAGCCCAAGCAATTGGAATCTCAACATTTAGGAGTAAAAAGTAAAACATGCAGACTCAAAACAATTCAAAACCATGTCCAATGGTAACCCGTTTCGAAACGCCTACTCACCGTACGGAAACGCTGTATCGGAAGGGCGTTAACCATTTCGGTACGCGAGTATGTTCCGAGACCAGTTCCGAAACATGTCATTCTAGTAGCCAAAATGTATCAAAACAGCCCCTTTCGTTTCGAAACGCCAAGGCCATTTCAGGCCCCTGTTCCGAAACACCATAGGGTGTTTCGATACACCCTGCCCAGAAACAGCAGCAAAAGCTGGTTTTTCACTCAAACACATACTCAAACATGCCCCAAAGACTCCCAAATCATACCATCATGTCATCATACATACAAGGAACATATTTGGGACATTCATGCACAATCATAGCATCAAACACAAAATCTCATTATTCTAGAGGCATGCTTCCTATCACAAACCCAAAATGAGCAAATCCAACCTCAAACCAAACAATTAAGGCCATTTACAATTCAAACAAGCTAACATAAACATGCCACAACTTTAGGGAGTTCAACATATCTCCCAAATACAATTCTTGGTTTCCCATTGCCAATATATCAAAACTAAAGTGTGTGAAAACTTTACCATACATGAGCTTGGCTTCCTTGAATGAACTTAGCTTCCTTGATGCCCAAAACACCTCAATTATCTGCATTATTGGTAAAAGAGAGAGCGTAAGCACAAATGCTTAGTGAGGCATGCTCTAAAGAAAACCAACACAATAATGCACATCTTGAAAACACTTTCTCAAAAGCTTTTAAACCACATGCTCATTCTATCTCATGCTTGGAAACCTTTCAAAGCAATATCTCATTGAAACCACATGTACCTTCATTCTATCTCATGCATTTAAACCAATGAAAATCTCATGGAAAAGCCAAAATCATGCTTGTACTCTAAAGCATTTCATAAACAAACCACATATGCACTTCTCATAGCATAAACCATTTCATCAAAGGTATATGTGAATAAAAAACCAGAACATATTTTATATTGGCATTTCACTTCTCTTTATTACTCGGATATGCGGACATCTCACTAGACACTTCCGGTGGCATCTCTCATCACCATACTCACTCGTCTAGCAACATACTTTCCAGTGGAATCTCACATCACCGTACTCACATGGCGGAATCTCTCATCGCCACAAAGCTTGGGTATTTCACCAAGTCCTACCCGATGGAATGCCCATCATCGGTTCTCTCCCTTTGGCTTAATCAAAGAGCACGTATGAATTTTTAGTTTATAGTGCACTCTCATCCTATTGATCGATCAATTATATCCGGTAAGTATCTCAACATATATGCCAATATATTATGTCAAATCAACATCTCACCTACTGTTTTTCATGTATTAAAACTCAACATTCTCATCTCATTTCAAAATCATAACATTTGCTATGCTTTAACATAAAAGCTCAAATCTCAACTATGCAACATATTACTTTATTAATTCATTTCAAGCATCATCTCATGCTATAATTCATGCATAAAAACAATAGGAATTTATCAATCTAAAACCATGAGCATGTAAAAGCATTTAAAGGGCAATCACCACATTCAAAAGAGCAATCTAGCCAATACTTACTTCTGGACTTAGGAAGGTGTTTCAAATCTTTCGTAAATCCCCAAACCTTGATTCTTTGTCCCTCAAGGACTTCTAAAACCATACGCACTCACCAACTACGTTTCGCTTGCTTGTCGAAACGCTCTCTAAGCTTCCGGATCAACTCCAAAGGTGTCCAAAGATGTCTCCCCTATTTTAAACACATAAGAGCAGAGGATTAATGCATCAACATGCATTGAAATCATCAGCCACACACCTAAGCTCGCCGCTCTACATAAAACCACATTTCGTCTACCAAACAATACCGAAATCACCTCCAAACTCTTCCAAAACCAAACCCAGCCAAGATCCATCACTTCTAATCATTTCTAAACATCAATTAACATCAAAAACTAACACAACCACGTCCTTATACCTCCAGCTATAGTAGAACACCAAAATCACCCCAAAACCATCATTTTAACAAGAAAGACTTAGGAAAACAAACCTATTCGGAATTGGATTGATAAAACCTCATTTTTAACATCAATTAACATCCAAGTACATTAGAAAACCATCTCAAAACAGAGCCCAATCAATCACCACGAAAATCATCAAGATCTCTTCCAAAATCTTGAGTTTTAAGCCAATTTCTTGTTTCTAACATTAAAACCTCTTAAAAATCATTCATAAAGGATTGATAACTTGGGAATTTCAGTAAATAACCGATCATTAGAGGAGAAGGATGAAGCTTACCTCTAATGGATGATTTCTCCTAGATTTGGTCAAGTTTTCATGAAAATTCAACGTAGAAATCAAGTGGATTTGATGAGGAATTGATTAGGAATCAAAGAGTGATTGAAATCTCATCAAATGAAGTAGAAATCAAAGTGTATTTGCTGGAGAAAATGTGTTTGGTTGAAAGGAATTTGAGATAAAATAAAACGAGGGAAAATTTTTGAAAAGTAGTTATGAAAAAGTCAAAGGTGGGTTTCTATTTTAATCCCCTTCATTTTCTTTAATTAAAACATTAATTAAATCACCAAAATTAAGGAAAAATATGAAGAAAACATTTTGGTAAAATTAGCTCCTTAAAGATTCAAAGTTTCTATCCTTTACAAAATAGTCACTACTTAACTTTGCAAAAACTGTGATTTGGTCACTACACCGAAATGTAGTATTTCCATACCTTATTTTGTAAAATTGATTTCACCATTCTCTTTTATATATTAAATGAGGATTTTTAGGTATTTTCAATATTATTAAAGCATCCCAAACTAGGTGTTCCCTAAAACCCCCTTTTAGATTCAAATTGTTTTTCATACCGATCCGGTTTAGACTCTAAACATCTAGGCCCAATTTTGGAGTGTTACAACTCTCCCCCTCTTAAGAAATTTAATCCTCGAAATTTACCTGGAGGAAAAAGGTAAGGAAACTGCTTCTTCATGTCATCCTTTCTTTCTCATGTGGCTTCCTCAACACCACGATGCCTCCACAACACCTTAACCAACTCAATGGTCTTACCCCGGAGAACCTTACTTTCCGAATCCAAAATCTCAACTGGCTCCTCATCATAAGTCAAATCTGGATTCAACTCAACTTCCTCCACATGCATAACATGCGAACGATCCGGTCTATACCTCTGAAGCATGGATACATTAAACACATCATGTATCTTCTCTAACTCTTGTGGTAGCCTTAGCTTATAAGCAACAAGACCCACACGTTCTATCACCTCGTATGGTCCAATATACCTAGGGCTCAACTTACCCTTCCAGTCAATTCTCATCACCTTCTTCCAAGGTGAAACCTTTAAGAACACACAGTCACCCACCGCAAACTCAATCTCATTACGCTTCAAATCCGCTTAAGACTTCTGCCGATTAGAGGATCCCTTCAACCGCTCACAAATGAGCTTCACCTTCTCGGTGGTTCCTTTCAACAAAGACGGCATCGAGACCAACTTTTGTCCCGTTTCAGCCCAGCAAAGAGGATTTCTGCACTGCCTCCCATACAAGGCATCATAAGGTGCCATTTGAATACTTGCTCGGTAGATGTTATTATAAGCAAACTCCACCAAAGGCAAATGCTTCTCCCAAGAGCCTTGAAACACAATCATACAGCACCTCAACATATCCTCAATCACTTGGATAACACGCTCAGACTGTCCATCCGACTGTGGATGATAAGAAGTACTGAAATTCAACCGCGTACCCAATGCCTGCTGTAAACACTCCCAAAACCTTGTCGTTAACCTCAGATCTCTATCCGACACTATAGATTTTGGTACACCATGCAGACGTACAATCTCAGCAATGTACAACTCTGCAAGTTTATTCAAGGTATACGTAGTATGCACAGGTAAGAAATGCGCACACTTCGTAAGGCGATCCACAATCACCCACACATAATTCTTCATTGATGGCGTCAAAGGCAAACTAGACACAAAGTCCATGGTGATCCTTTCCCATTTCCATTCAGGGATCCTCAACGGTTGCAACAACCCCGAAGGAAAATGATGTTCAGCCTTAACCCGCTGACAAACCATGCACCTGCTCACATATTCTGCAACATCTTTCTTCAAACCCACCCAATAGTACTCATCCTTCAGATCACGGTACATCTTTGTACTACCAGGGTGCATAGCAAAAGGACTACTATGAGCTTCGGTCAGAATAGTACGCCTCAAATCCACATCATTTGGCACTACTATCCGACTTCCAAAACATAGAACTCCATCATCATTAAAACAAAAATTTGATGGTCTATCCTCAGTAATATCCTGAACATGTGGCACCAAAGCATCATCCAACAACTGCTCAAGCTAGCAAACATAGCCCTTAACTCTACTGCCACTTTTTTGCTCAAGGCGTCCGCCACAACATTAGCCTTTCCCGGGTGATACTCGATCGTTAGATCGTAATCCTTAAGCAACTCCACCCAACGCTGTTGCCTAAGATTTAACTCTTTCTGAGACATTAGACACTTCAAACTCTTGTGATCCGTGTACACAGTACACTTCTCACTATAAAGATAATGTCTCCAGATCTTCAAAGCAAAAACCACCGCAGCTAATTCAATTTCATGCGTAGGAGAATTGCGCTCATGCACCTTAAACTATCGCAATGCGTAAGCCACCACCTTACCCTCTTGCATTAGTACACATCCCAAACCAACATAGGATGCGTCACTGTACACCACAAACTCTTTTCTTGATTCAGGTTGAACCAAGATAGGAGTTTGCGTCAAAGTTGCCTTAAGCTTCTCAAAAGCTTGCTGTCTCGCTTCCGTCCACTCATACTTAACATCTTTTTGCAACAACTTCGTCAAAGGAGCAGAAATCTTTGAAAATCCATCCACAAACCTCCGGTAATATCTTGCCAACCCAAGGAAACTACGGACCTCATGAACAGACTTAGAAGGCTTCCAATTCATCACCGCCTCAACCTTCTGAGGATCAAAACGAATCCCCTCAGCCGAAACCACATGACCAAGGAACACAACTTTTTTAGCCAAAACTCACACTTGCTCAACTTAGCATAAAGCTGATTTTCCAAAAGCACTGGCTAGACAACTCTCAAATGACCTTCATGCTCTTTCTCAATCCGAGAGTACACAAGGATATCGTCGATGAACACCACAACGAACTTGTCCAAGTATTCATGGAACACTCTATTCATCATGTCCATGAAAGCAGCAGGGGCATTCGTCAAGCCAAATGGCATTAGAAGGAACTCATAATGCCCATACCTCGTTCCAAAGGCTGTTTTCGGTACATCCACATCTTTCACCTTAAGCTGATAGTACCCTAACCACAAGTCAATCTTTGAAATCACAGTCGCTCCCCGAATCTGATAAAAAAGATCATCAATCCTCGGCAAAGGGTACTTGATTTTGATGGTCAACTTGTTCCGCTGACGATAATCGATGCACATTCTCATCGTGCCATCCTTCTTCTTCACAAACAAGACCGGTGCACCCCAAGGAAACACACTGGGCCTAATGAAACCACGGTCAAGAAACTCCTGAAGTTGCGTCTTCAACTCCTTCAGCTCTTTAGGTACCATGCGATAGGGAGCAATGGACACCGGAATTGTGTTCTCATACAACTCAATCCCAAACTCCACCTCTCGACTATGCGGCAATCCAGGTAACTCCTCCTGAAAACACTCCAGGGAACTCACGTACAGTTCTTATATCCTGAACTCGCAACTCCTTTGAACTAGGATTCATAACAAAGGCTAGGTAAGCCTCGCAATCATGGCGCAACATTCGACTTGCTTCCAATGTAGACACCACATTGGCAAGAAACTTCACATTCTCACCCACTACCACCCCTTAATAATCATCCGCAAGTTTCAACGAAACTCGCTTGCTTTCAAAATCCACCATAGTTCTATGCTCAAAGAGCCAATCCATGCCAAGGATTACATAAAAGCCATATAATGGCAATTCCATGAGATCAACAAGAAAAACATGATTTTGCACTTTCAAGGGACATCTCCTATACAACTTCCGCGTTACATCCGTCTCACAAAAGGAACTAGTCACACGCATACCAACATCCAAAGACTCAACAGGTAAACCAAGCATTTGAGCATGTTCACGCAATATGTACGAATGTGTAGATCCAGAATCAATCAAAGAAAGTAATGACAAGGATTGCAAAGTAAAGGTACATGCGATCACATCTGCATCATTCCTTCCCTCACGCTGGGCATACACTCGAGCCTGACCGCCACCCTTAAGTTGAACGGCCACAACATGTGCTACGTTCCTGCCACCATCATCCCTACACTGAAAATTACCACGGCCGCACCCACGACCTCTCTATGGCTCAGCTGCTCTCACCACAGCCTGTCCCTCTCTCAACAGCTGAGGACAATCTTTATTCAAATGCCCCCGGTTACCACAATTCCAGCATGTCCCAAGGTTACCCCAACACTCACCACCACGCCTTCTACCACAACGGTTACATTCAGGAGTCCTCCGAACAACATTAGGTCCTTGTTGACCTCTACCAGGGTTACCACCCCCACGCTTAGCATCATAATGCGACCTCCTATCCTTTTTCCTCTTATTGCGATCTCTACCATAGTCGCCTTCAGCCGCTCGCTTTCCAGAGCTAAATCCTCCAGCTCGACTTGCCAAACCAAGATTCCATTCAATGTCCTTGGCTCTAGTGACCAAGACATTGAAATCCGTATAGTCAGTCGCAAGCATATAAGTCTTTACATCCGCTACTAGCCCATAAAGGAATCGTTCGCACCTCTCCCGCTCACTAGGGATTAGCTCAGACGCATACTGACTGAGGCAGACAAACTGAATTTCATACTCAGCTATTGACATGCTGCCCTGCACGAGAGACATAAACTCTCTTTTCTTCTCATCGAGGTAACGTACCTATAGATACTTCCGCTTGAACACATTCAAGAAAAACGTCCAAGTCACCTCGTCATCCTCCATCCCAGAGATAGTGGTCATCCACCACGTATAAGCATTACCATGCAGCAGTGACACAACATAATCCAACTTCTGCACATTAATGCAGTTCATTTGACCCATAATACGCTTGGTGCTCTCCAACCAAGACTTAGATCCTTCCGGTGATAAGCCTCTGAACTCAGTCCCTCCCAGACTGCGAAGACGTTCCAAAGGCAACCTCACATTAGCATCATCCTGATGCGCAGCTCCATGAGCTCCAGCTACTGCTGCTTGGAAAGCTCCAGCAATAGCCTGAATCAACATGGTCATGTCAGGAGCAGCTTGCCCCTGCACACCCTTGGGTCCAACAACCCCAGCACCAGCATTACCAGCTCCAGCACCACCACCACCGGGTGGTCCACCACTAGGGGATGAGGTAAATCCTCAACATTCTCAGGATTATCATTATCGGTCATCGATCTAGTATTGATTCTCAGCTCTCTACGTGGCCCCACTATAAAGAAAACAATGCACTGACAAAAATGCAATAAATACAATTAGGCACAATAAGGTAAGTAATCCAAGTACTCAAGTTCATTTTCAAAAACAATTCCTCTCATTAGTTTTGATATGGCAATGGGATCCCCAACCACACTTTAACATAGCACAACATCACAAAATCATCACAATTAAATCATACATATTCATACATCACACTTTCACTAAAGAGTCACCATCATGCATAAACACATACAACAAACACATACCAAACCTCAATTATTCGATAACCTGGCTTTGATGCCAACAAATGTAACCCCCTTAGCCCGACCTAGACGCTTGACCCACACTATGAAGATTACACGGGGAAAATCATAGTCAACCCATAAGTCAACCTTGGTTAACGACCCTTTTTTTCATTTTTAATCTTGTCTAGATACATGTTAACCCTAAGCGAGTACTCACGAAACACGATTGAGAAAGGCACATCGATCGGATAACATATAAGGACTCAATTGCACTTCACACAAGATTAGGGACCAAATTGTAATTTTTGTAAATTAGAGGAACTTCTTTGATTTTAGGATTACCATTATGAAATTAGTCATGTTACTTGCTTCTCTGCCAAATTTGATCTTAAAAAGACATCACAAGCCCAAGAAATTGCAATCTCAACATTTAGGACTAAAAAGTAAAACATGCAGACTCAAAACAATTCAAAACCAGGTCCAACGGTAACCCATTTGGAAACGCCTACTCACCGTAACGAAATGCTGTATCGGAACGACATTGACCGTTTCGGTACGCGGGTATGTTCTGAGACCAGTTCTGAAACATGTCATTCTAGTAGCCAAAATGAATCGAAACAACCCCTTTCGTTTCGATACGTCAAGGCCATTTCCGGCCCCTGTTCCAAAACACCATAGGGTGTTTCGATACGCCCTGCCCATAAACAACAACAAAAGCTGGTTTTTCACTCAAACATGCCCCAAAGACTCCCAAATCATACCATTAGGTCATCATACATACAAGGAACATATTTGGGACATTCATGCAGAATCATAGCATCAAACACAAAATATCATTATTCAAGAGGCATGTTTCCTATCACAAACCCAAAATGAGCAAATCCAACCTCAAACGAAACAATTAAGGCCATTTACAATTCAAGCAATGCAAATCTCATGGCAAAGCCAAAATCATGCTTGTACTCTAAAGCATTTCATAAACAAACCACATATGCACTTCTCATAGCATAAACCATTTCATCAAAGGTACATGTGAATAAAAAACCATAACATATTTTATATTGGCATTTCACATATCTTTATTACTCGGATATGCGGACATCTCACTAGACACTTCCGGTGGCATCTCTCCTCACAATACTCACTCGTCTAGCAACATAGTTTCCGGTGGAATCTCACATCACCGTACTCACATGGCGGAATCTCTCATCGCCACAAAGCTTGGATATTTCACCAAGTCCTACCCGATGGAATGCCCATCATCAGTTCTCTCCCTTTGGCTTAATCAAAGAGCACGTATGAATTTTTAGTTTATAGTGAACTCTCATCCTATTGATCGATCAATTATATCCGGTAAGTATCTCAACATCTATGCCAATATATTATGTCAAATAAACATCTCACCTACTGTTTTTCATGCATTAAAACTCAACATTCTCATCTCATTTCAAAATCATAACATTTGCTATTATTTAACATAAAAGCTCAAATCTCAACTATTCAACATGTTACTTTATGAAATCATTTCAAGCATCATCTCATGCTATAATTCATGCATAAAAACAGTAGGAATTTATCAATCTAAAACCATGAGCATGTAAAAGCATTTAAGGGGCAATCACCACATTCTAAAGAGCAATCTAGCCAATACTTACTTCCGGACTTAGGAAGGTGTTTCAAACCTTTCCTAAATCCCCAAACCTTGATTCTTTGTCCCTCAAGGACTTCTAAAACCATACGCACTCACTGACTACGTTTCGCTTGCTTGCCGAAACGATATCTAAGCTTCCAGATCAACTCCAACGGTGTCCGAAGATGTCTCCCATGTTTTAAACACATAAGAGTAGATGATTAATGCATCATCATGCATTAAAATCATCAGCCACACACCTAAACTCGCTGCTCTACACAAAAACCACATTTCGGCTACCAAACACGACCGAAATCACCTCCAAACTCTTCCAAAACCAAACCCAGTCAATATCTATCACTTCTAATCATTTCTAAACATCAATTAATATCAAAAACTAACATAACCACGTCCTTATACCTCCAGCTATAGCAGAACACCAAAATCACCCAAAAACCATCATTTTAACAAGCAAAACATAGGAAAAACAAACCTATTCGGGATTGGATTGATAAAACCTCATTTATAACATCAATTAAAATCCAAAATACCTTATAAAACCATCTCAAAATAGAGCCCAATCAATCACCACGAAAATCATTAAGATCTCTTCCAAAATCTTGAGTTTTAAGCCAATTTCTTGTTTCTAACATTAAAACCTCTTAAAAATCATTAATAAAGGATTGATAACTTGGAAATTTCAGTAAAGAAATGATCATTAGAGGAGAAGGACGAAGCTTACCTCTAATGGATGATTTCTCCTTGATTTGGGCAAGTTTTCATGAAAATTCAATGTAGAAATCAAGTGGATTTGATGAGGAAATGATTAGGAATCAAAGAGTGAATGAAATCTTAACAAATGAAGTAGAAATCAAAGTGTATTTGCTTGAGAAAATGTGTTTGGTTGAAAGGAATTTGAGAGAAAATAAAATGAGGGAAAATTTGTGAAAAGTAGTTATGAAAAAGTCAAAGGTGGTTTTCTATTTTAATCCCCTTCATTTTCTTTAATTAAAAGATTAACCAAATCACCCAAATTAAGGAAAAATCTGAAGAAAATATTTTGGTAAAATTAGCTCCTTAAAGATTCAAAGTTTCAATCCTTTACAAAACAGTCACTACATAACTTTGCAAAAACTGCGATTTGGTCACTACACCAAAATGTAGTTCAAGGGGGTATGGATAGATTCCCTTGATTCTATAGTCGGGGATTCATTCCAAATCCAAGGAGACCTAACACCTTAAAATCTCGAAGGTTTAAATCTTGTTACCATAGCTTTCCAAGTAGTTCGAGGTTTTTAGATGAATCGAGTTGTTTTACCATATCTAGCGCAGAAATCTAGATCACTTCCAATTTCCAAGGGTATTTTAGTCATTCTCATACCTTGAGGGCATTTTCGTAATTTCATATCCATATTTTTTCACATTTTGTCATTTGACACTAATAATCAAATTTGGAGATTAGCCGCCTTATTAATTACTTATTGGACTCCAGATCCTTCTGATTTATTAATCTTCTCATTCAAGCATTTGCAATCTTAACTAGATTATCATAATCATTTCCATATTCGATTTGACTTGAGCAGAATTAACAATACTCATCATCATTTTTATGCATGCATTAACAAATACCAACATGTTCATAAAGCATACAAGAGGTAGTAATGTATTACCTTAACTCCGAGCCATAACGGTCAATTCATGATACCCCATTCGATTGCACTCGAACTCGAATTCGACGTCCATCAACAATTCATATTCAAAGAGCTATGAGTACCTTCAATAACACAAATTCACATTTTAGTTCTTGCTCACAGTACTCCTAATTGAATAATTAATACACATAGAAGATCGGGTTCAAGGTTAGATTTGGAGGCTTTTGGGTCAAAATTTTGTGAAACAGGCTTCAAAAACGAACTCATGACATCGAAAAACATAAAATAGGAGCTTTTTCGGAAAAAGTTGACTTTTGGTCAACGATCAAAGTCAATGCTAACCTCATCAGATCAATCCTGACATCAGCAGGTCAACGGTCAACCGGGTCAGGGTCAACGCTGACGTCATAAATCAACAGAAAGTCAACTAAGTTGACTCGGTGAGTTAACACGCTGAGTCAACTCAGATGAGTTGACTCAGTGAGTTGAAAAAGTTCTGGGTCGGGCTCGGGTCGGAGATGGGTCGAGCTCGGGTAAGAGATGGGTTGGTTTGGGCTGGGTCAGATCGGTTTAGGTCGGTTCGAAAGATTTGAACCCGGTTCACCTACCTTAAGGCATTCTGATTACTGGACAAACGCAGAGAGGTCGTTGGAGACCCAAACTACACCATTTCTGCCGAAAACAAGGATTTATCAGAACGACATTTAAATCATTCACCAACAACGCAAATTAGAGCTGGAAATCTTACCAGATTTAACCAAAACGGTTAAAAAAATATTGAAGCCCCGATGAGGCCCTTAGCGGCGACAGATCAACGTTCAGCCACTAAGGTTTTGATCGCGACGACGTACGTGGCTCAAATCTGACAACTACTTCTTGAACATACGTCGAAGATGACCGAAAAAAGGAAAAATCGAGGGGTAACCCTCGAATCTCTGGCGACACAGGAAACCACAGCGTATACTCGATTAGAAGGTCGAGTTCTGGTCATTTTAACACAAGGAGAACGATGATGTTGGGGGTGACTCTCCTTGAAGTCGTACAGCAGCGAAAACAACCGCAAATATGGCAGAAACTCAACGGTTCATCGAACTTCCAGGTGATCTCCGCGGGAAACAACGGCTCCATCACGCGAGTGGAGGTCACAGACGACATTGACGCGAGACGACAGTCACATCTACAGCGGCGGAACGGTGGGGGAGATGAAAAGGTCGAGGGAGTTTTGGGAATCTCCTGAGTATCAGAAAACATTTAATGCCAAAGGGGGGTAGTTGAACGGTTAATTAATTTTCGTTCATACATGCATGTATATATTTAAAAAAATAGGGTGACTAAGAACCAAAACTAGTCTTAGCTTAAATGGTTAAAGTTGAAGAACACAAGGCCACGAGTTTAACTCCCCGTGGAAACAAATCCCCATTTCTTTTTTTTGACACTGTGATTATTGGGGTGTTACAAATATCCCATCTCCAAGCTCCATCACCATATACGAGGATGATAGAAACCGAGTTCCTTCATCCTTAGGTAATCTTTAAGTTATCGGTACAAAAAGAAATTGGAAAAGTTTACCAAAAAAGCTATCATCCTCTACCTATGTTATCGTCTTCTTCTATTCCCAAGCTTACACCTCCATTGAAGAGAAAATTTAAGCTTTGATTCCTGAAATTTCATAATCACAAATTATAGTTATCGATCAGGTAAGAACTAACCCCTTATTGATTTGTTGATTCCTTAGATAAATCATGATTAATCTCACGATTCAAGAATTTTGAATTATATAGGATGGTCTTTGGAATTTCTTCGTTCAATTCTTATTGTTTCCATAGCAAAGTCGTGTAATGAAATTGATTTTTGACATCAGAATGTATTGTAACCCTTATTCCATGATGTTTGTTAGCTCAAGATCAACAATGGGAGTAGGGATGGGCATTTCACCCGGGCTCGACGGGTTCCGATCCGACCCGGCCTGATCGGGTCGGGTATTTTTATGAAAAAATCGGGTTCGGGTCGGGTCGGGTTTTGGTGCAGGGTGAGGTCGGGTCGGGGTCGGGTTTTAGGGTGAAAAAATCCGACTCCACCCGACCCGGGACTAATATTGTAATTTCCCTTAAATTTTTTAGGGATATTTGTAATTATACCCCTTCTTTATTTATTTTATTATAATTAGGTCCTTAAAATTAATTATTATTTACAATTTAGTTCTTAAGTTTATTATTTTTTATAATTATGCCTCTTAAAAATATTTTTTTTACAATTAGGTCCCTAAAATTAATCTTTTTCTATAGGTCGGGTCGGGTCGGGTCGGGTTTAAAATATTTCTTTTCGGGTCGGGTCGAGTCGGGTTCGGTTTTAGGATTATTAGTTTCGGGTCGGGTTTAGGTGGGCCAAAAACTCAACCCGACCCGTGCCCATCCCTAAAGGGGAGGAATCGAAAAATCAACCGAAACTGACCAATTAGAAGAATAAATGAATTGTCTTTTGGGAGCCTTGTTGGTCTCAAAAAACCTCGGTGAGTGTAGTCGGAGTCTCGGGAATAGGCTAGGCTCTTATCCCGAATTTATCAATATTGATTTTTCCATAAGCTAACATTGTGTATAAGGATATCACATTGAATCTCATAGGAGACCATATTGGTAAGCTTTGGTAAGTTGTTGCATTGAATTATTAAACATAGAATCTTTGCTATTGTCATTGATCATATTGAAGCATTGAAATTAGAATATCGTTCATCGGGCATCGACATTGTTATTGCTATAGTTATTGTCACAGATATTGTAAAGTGCTCATTAGTCCTATATTTTATATACATTCCATCTCATATTATTGTTGTTCTTAAGTACATTTTAGGCATAATTAGGTGCATGCATGCATTATTTACATCATTCTTTACTTTACCCTATTTATATTGAATATCTTTGATTTGGTGAGAAAAGGTATTGTTTTAATTTAGGTTTAGTTTCAGGTGCTAGAAGTTGTCAGATGGAGAGAGGAGCTGAGGAGTTTATGATGAGGCAGCAAGCCAAGGAGTTGTACTGAAGCAGCTCAACACAGAGAGAAACACTGCTGAGTAGTTGTCGCCGCCGTAACTGCTGCCTAGGGCAGCAACCAGAGGAATGGGTGAATTGGAGTGCGATTGGAATAGCCTAAATTCTTGAGTCCAATGAGCCCATCTACGCAATTTATCGATGCCAGAAACAGCAGACTATGCCGCTCAAGGGGAGATTATCCAAAGCGGCTTAAGGTTACTTGAGCCACAAGGAGTCCAACTTCAAGTCAAAGAAGTCAGATTTAAAGGATGAATTCAATGCAAAAGCTACTTTATCATGAAAAAGACTTCTACTTTAAGTAGGACTTACCCTAGGCCTTTCCATATATATATCCGACCATACCTTGTATTCTAGACAACTCATAGTTGACATAGCTTAGGTTTCTCTTGTGTTTTCTTGCCGTCACTATGTTCTAAATTCTTTAGGGTGTGAGTTATGTTGTAAAGTAGTTGTGCGAACGATTGTTTAGGTTTCAAGTTTGCAATAAATTCAAGGTTTGCTTATTTCATGTTCTTCATTGTTTTCAATTAAGTCGAGAGAGTCAAACTCATGAAAGAAGTAAGCATGACCTCATCAATACCAGGTGTTGATCAATCCAGCCTAGAAATAGGTTAGGGTTTAAGGCGGCTAAAAAGGGATGAACAAACGTTGTTGTTCATTGTACAATTCACGCCAACGGGTATCATCTACAGTGGGCAACAATAGTATCCTGACTTAGACATAAGTGGGATCATTATTGAAGTGTTCCGTCGAGCCTTGAAGTACTATCATGTTTGTCGCCGAGCCAATCATCCGTTCCACCTACCGAGTTAGCGAAAGCGTCGAAGCACTAATTTTCCATCCTCCACCGAGGTAGCAAAGTCTGGCAGCGCAAAACAAATTAACATGTTCAATGCAGTTTCACACTACTGAGCAGCATAACCTAACCTATTCTAACACCCTGATCTCTTCTATCAAATTACTTGTGTTTATTTACTTTTTATTCTTTTATAACCTAAAATTTACTTGTGCATTTAATTTCCCTTGTGCAAGAATTGAAATTGGAATAAGTTGTCCAATCGTCGTGGGAGACGATATTTTTTATACTATAACTTGACAAGAGTGTTCACTTGCGCTCCTATTTAGAGAACACCCCAACGCTCTACAAGTTTTTGGCACCATTGCCAGGGATTGGCAACAGTAAATTTGCTTTTATTTTTATGCACTTTTATTTTATTTGCATTTAATTTTAGTTTTTTATTATTTTTATTTTTATTCGAAAAGAAGAGAATTTTACAATTTTCTTGTCTAGTGCATGAACAGAGCAAACCCATCAGGAGAAATCGTTTTCATAGACGAGATCAAACGAAGAGCAAGAGAACTAAAGAAATAAGCAAGAGAAGTCCTCAGAAAAGCTAAGAAATAAGGAAAAGCATAAGCAACCATGCATAACGGCCAAGATGACAACCCTGCCAACAATTCCCGTAACGGCTGGGATGGGTAGCAAGACCCGCTGCCTAGACAACAACCACCAGTTCCACCCAGGCATCAACAATATGTGTGCAACACTAGGGATTATTTGGAGCACGACTTTAGGGGATTTGACCCAACTATTTTAGAGCCTGAAATCAAAGCAGATTACTTCGAACCAAAGCCCGTAATGTTCAATATGATAAACACATTGTGGTAATTTGGACGAATTGCTACGGAAGATGCTCGACAACACTTGAGGGGATTCCTAGACATATGCAGAGCTTTCAAGATACATGGAGTCCGTCAAGACGTGCTCAAGTTGAGATTATTTCCCTATTCACTGAGGGATAGGGCAAAGTAGTGGTTGAACAACCAACCGGCAGGGTCATTCAATACTTGGACAGAGTTTCACAAAGACTTCCTAGATCGTTCGAGTCCCTCAAACATCACCGGCATATTGAGAAATGAGATCACAGCCTTTCGCCAAGGGGATGAGGAACTAATGTATGAAGCTTGGGAGAGATACCAACAGATGCTAAACAATTGTCCGCTTCATGGTTTCCTATCCAGGACCCTAGTGTCGATGTTCTACAATGGAGTAAATCAACCGACACGAATGATGCTTGATGCATCAGCCATTGAAATCATCTTGGATAGACCACCTAAGGAGGCACTATAGATTATGAACAAAATTGCCAAGAACGACTTCAAGTTCCCTACAGCCCGCAGCGACGGCATGAGGCGGCTAGCTGTTGTGAAGGAAGTAGAAGCCACTGAATCTGTCAATACCCGCCTGGATAAATTGACAGAGCCGGTGATGAATATGGCCAAAGGAAAAAACATATGAGGCCAAGGCTGTGGAGCCATTTTGTGTTGAGTGTGGCAGCAACCACGATTCCTCTAAATGTAGTGAATCCACCAACTTTATGGGAACTTACCAGAGGAACATCATGTTAAACACCAACACATATAACCCAAGCTGAAAGAAGCATTCAAATTTCTCCTGGAGTAACCTCAACACGGCTGCAAATCCAACTCAGCAACCAAGAGGATATCAGCAGAACCTGTAAAGACAACCACCTTAGCAGCAACAAAATACGAACAATAACTCACTTGAATCTACTCTACATACTTTTATGTCTTGCACTAGTGATTTTATTCTTCGTATTGATAAATTTATTGATAAAACTGAGTCTTTTATGGACAGGACTGAGATGAGGATGAACAACCAGGAGGCTGCAATAAAGAACCTGGAGACCTAGTTTGGGCAGTTCCCGAAGATCATAAGCAACAAGACAATGGGTGCAACATCCAGCAGCACATAGGTCGCAGCCAAACCCACCTATGAGCAGTGTAAAGTAATAACAACAAGAAGTGAGAAACAATTGGATGATTTCAAAACTGAGCAGCCTCAGGAAAAACAACCAGACCTGCCTGTCGTAGCAGCACATGAACAAACTATTGCAGCAACAAAACAACATGATGCCCAGGCAGATGACGGCAACCCTGAGACAGATGATCTTGAACTGCCACATATTAGATTCCCATGCATGGTACGAATCCAGGAAATTTGTCTGCCGCCACCCTTCCCCCAAAGGCTTAAACAACAAAAGCAAGAGCACCAGTTCAAGAAGTTTTTGGATATATTCAAGCAGGTGCACATTAACATCCCCCTCATGGAAGCCATACAAAACATGCCAAATTATGCGAAGCATCTGAATGACGTGGTTTCCAAGAGAAGAAGATTTGCGGAATTCGAGACAATAGCTGTCACTGAGAATGCATGACAATGATGCATAATAAGGTTCCGCCCAAGAGGACAGATCCATGTAGCTTCATCATTCCATGCAAGATAGGCATCAACCATGACATAAGAGCTCTATGCGACCTAGGAGCAAGTATAAATCTGATGGCCAAGGTTGTCTTCAACAAATTAGGAATTGGACAAGCAAAACCAACCTCCATCATGCTACAACTTGTTGACCATTCCTTTGTGCAACTAGAGGGAAAAGTTGAAGATATCCTGGTGCGAGTGGGCAACTTCATTTTTCCAGCTGACTTCCTCATCTTGGACTGTGAGGCAGACGAGAAAGCCCACATCATTCTTGGGTGACCATTCTTAGCCACATGCAGAACATTGATAGATGTGGAGAATGGGGAACTAATAATGAGGGTGGACAATCAAAATAAAGATACATGTTCTGCAGCCCACGAAGTTAGCCAAGGGAAAAGAAGTATGCCAACAAACACAAGCCTCCAAGGTCAACCCCGAGACAGGTCAAGGCAGCATATGCGAGGGCAGCAATCAGAGCGACAAGAACTTCAAGGAGCTAGATAACCCACCTGGACAAAAAACAAATCACAACCAGCTCAGGAAGTGGTTATGTTTGGGAGATGCACTCCAAACATAACTTAGTTCATTTTTTAATTCCCTTCTTTTTCTTTTATGTTTTAGGATTAGATTTTAATTTATTGCAATTTATTTTCAACATTTTTACGTATTTTTATTTCAGTTTTCTTTTTTTAGTTTTTTTCAAGTCTAAGGAATAAATAAGTTGGACCAAGAAGAAGACCCAACAAGGGGCCCGCCCATCATGTGATCGAGACAGTTGAAGGCAGCCCACCGCAAAAACGCATAACGGCTAGAAAACCGCTAACGACTAACTGCAAATGGCTACAACGTAATAGGCATTTAATCTTGTAACATGCGCTGTGAAAATCTTCCCGTTGGAATTTAATATGCCACGACATCTCTCGGCAACCCCTATATATATCATACTATTTCATTCATTCTCTTCACTCTATCTCCTTTTTGAAACCTCTTTTGCATCCTCTTATTTTCTCAACTATTTTCTATTACTCTCAGATTATAACCGACTCACAACTATGGAAACATCACAATCCAAACCCGCCTTCCAAAGATTCTACTCCAAGCTAGACCAGGAAAGACACTAGACACAATTCGCCAACAGGGCAGTATGGGAGGAGCAAGGGTTCCACTATTCCACGCAGACATGAGACTTAGGTCTCGAGCCTGCCCACTTCGAGAAGATCCACAACCAAGGGTGGGAAATATTTGCTAAGCAGCAAATGTGGCCAACATCACACTCGTTCGGGAATTCTACGCCCACTTACCCCGCCCAGAACTCCTATTCGTGTTTGTCAGAGGGGAGGCAGTCAAACTCCAGCCTACCACCATCAACAGGTTTTACAAGCTGAAGATGGACAACAATCCTCATGAGGAGTGGAGGCAGACACTGGCAACAAGGGACTACGACCAGATGAAGGACAGACTTTGTGAACCAAACACCCTGTGGCTGGCAGGGAAGCACAACATATCTATCCATCGTCTTCGACTGCTGCTGGAGGCAATAATGTGAAACATGTTCATCAAGAGCTGCCTAGTGCCTACTTCCCACAACACAACTGTTGACTTGCCCCGTCTTGCCTTGATACAATCAATTATGAACAACCGGCCGATCAACATGGGCGACATCATTTGCAAGGAGATCCACAACTGCTACCGAAAATCCAAGGGCAGGCTATACTTTCCCTCTCTTATCATCGGGCTTTGCACAAACTTCAACATGCCCGCCGACCCCAAAGTCGTCATGACACCACCCAGGGAAGGTTGGACAAGGAAGGTTTTGCTCTAGATGATACAAGCACTAGAGACAAAGCCGATCACACCTTCTCAGTTGTCGACCGACAACACCGCTGCCTCGGCAGCAAGAGGCAGTACTGAGGCTACCCAACAACCAGAAGTAATCCAGTTGCTCCATACATTGATCGCCAGCAACAAGAGGATCGAGCAACAGCAGTTGATGTTCATGAAGTATGTGGGGGAAGTCCAAGAGGCATTTGTGGCCTATCTTCTTCAAAATTTCCCCAACGATGGCCCCTCCTTGCCTAGATTCCTTGAAGAATTGGCCGCTGCAACTGAACCTAGAGATACTACACCACCAAAAGCAGCTGCCCGTCACACCGCCTTCTGTCGCTATATGCCATCTCCGACGCACTATCCATCCTATTTCGCCACCTCCTCCTCTCACACAGCGGTCGAAATTCCAAAGAGGCATCAACAACACCTCTCTCCAACCATCAAAGTGGCAACAATGGCAGACACCTCCCATTCCAACGATACAGAACAGTAGACGGTAGCAACAACGGGACCCATGGCAATAGAGGATCCACCAGCAGAACCCATGATAGAGACAACCAGGAAGAGAAAGCGGCACATAATCTCAGCCGAGCCAGAGGAAGAGGAGTTAGAATCTGAATCAGAACAAAGTGAAGCTCTTCGTCCCACTCCCAAGAGAGTCCAGCCGCCACGGACAACAAAGATACCACCTGCCAAGTCTACTGCCCGGACATCTGCCAGCCACCGCCTTGTCATCCAGTCTTCATCTTCCTCCTTTGCCGCAAGAACCCCAGCCTTTTCTCAACCCTCCGCCAACTTCAAGCGTTATTTTTTCTTTTATTTTATTGTTTATTTTTCCGTCTTAATTATCTTTCTTGTATTTATTTTTCTATTTTTTCTTGTATTTTATTTTGTGCATTGAGGGCAATGCCCGTCTTGAGTTTGGGGGGTTAGCACTCATCATGTTTAGGCATATTCTAGTGCATATAGGTTGTATAATGTACTTGCCTCTAAAAAATTAATCAAAAGAATTTTTTTAGAACTTATGCCTATGATAGGATAGACGAATTTAAATTTTTCGCACAATAATAAAAAGAACTTAATTTTGGGGAAAGCATGAAGTAAACTTAGATTTTTTCTATAATTTCCAAAAATTAAAAACACTACGGTTACTTGATGAATTTGATTGAGTTTCTAATGAACATTGCCTGCTTGAATTATTTGTAAAATTCTAACATGGTTGCAGGAAGCTGCCGCAACAGACAACAAACAAAAAAAAGAAAAGCACTGCCACGACAGGAAAAAATTTATGTTGTTTTCCCCTATAGGTGCCCAAAACTGGCTCTAGGAAGAATCATGTGCAAGGACACTCCGCTGCTATCAAAGTCCACGAATATGAAAATCCTTGAAGTGACGGACAAATTAGCATGAGTGAATGAAAGTCTTCACGGGATAACTCTACTCAATGGGTTCGAGGTTTTGTAGTTTGCTCCTATCTTAATTTTAGACCTAGAAGAATAGTTATGTTGAGTTGAAGCCCTTATTGTCGTGCTTATAAATTGTGCTTCAATATGCTTCCTCGGTAGCAACCTTATATTACCATGACAACATTTTTGTTTACTTAGAATATTCTTCAGATTCAGTCTGTAAATAGTTTCTGCACACTCTGCACTAGCATTATAGTTTAATTTTGAGATAATTCATGTTATTCTCCTTTCACTAATTTAATGATAGGTGCCACAGCCTTGAGGTGCTAAACCAAGTTTAAAACAAGTTCTTATTTCTGATTATTTAAAGGGCAAGTATGTTTAGGATTGCATTGCTTGAGGACAAGCAATAGTTTGAGTTTAAGGGTGTGTAGAGTGCTCATTAGTCCTATATTTTATATGCATTACATCTTATATTATTGTAATTCTTAAGTACATTTTAGGCATAATTAGGTGCATGTATTATTTATAGTATTCTTTACTTTACTCTGTTTATATTGAATATCTTTGATTTGGTGAGAAAAGGTATTGTTTTAGTTTCAGGTGCTAGAAGCTGACAGATGGAGAGAAGAGCTGAGGAGCTGATGCTAGGGTAGCAAGCCAAGGAGCTGTACTGAAGAAGCTCAACACAGAGAGAAACGCTGCTGAGTAGCTGTCGCTACCATAGCTGCTGCCCTAGGCAGCAACCAGAGGAATGGGTGAATTGGAGTGTGATTGGAAGAGCCTAAATTCATGACTCCAATGAGCGCATCCAAGCAATTTATCGATGCCGGAAACAACAGACTGGGCCGCTCAAGGGGAGATGAAGAACTAAGTGTTTTGATATAATAATTGAAAATTGTTTTGGATAAATTTGAAAAGAATTTAAAACATGTTTTTAAGTCCAAACAACTTGAAAATAAGTTTTAGGTGTTTAAAAACAGTTTTTTGGCAAAGTTTGGAATGCTTTAAAGTAGTCAAACTTGGTTTTTCGACACTACCTTACCGATACGGAATACCCCGTATCGATACCTTTTTACTACATATTTGATTATGCCAAAACCCGTACCGATACAGGTATGTTTGTTGTAACCCCCTTAACCCGGCCTAGACGGTTGACCCGAATTAAGAAAGTCACACGGGGAAAACCAAAGTCAACCCGAAAGTCAAACTTGATTAACGACCCTTTTTTTTCTTCTTTTTACTCTTGTCTAGATGCACATTAACCCTAGTTATGATCGTTCAAACAGCATGCTCAAAGATCATAAACATCAGAGATCAAACAGGGACCCAATTGAAAAATTTACAACTTTAGGGACCAAATTATAATTTCTGTAAATTATAAGGTCTTAACCCAAATTAGAGTTGCCAACTTGTAATTAGTCAAGTTTCATGCTTCTCTGCAAAATTTCAGCTCAAACGGACATCCCAAACTCTTACAATTGCACAAATAATATTCAGGACCAAAACGCATACATTTCAAAACATATAACTGACAATGTCAGCCCCCAACGGTCAGGTGTTCCGAAACAGGGAGAACCTGTTTCGAAACGCGGGACCGTTCCGCAACGGGTTCCGAAACGAGGGCTGGCAGAGGACTTTCCGTTTCGGAACGATGTCTTCCGTTTCGGACGCCTGGGTTACTACAAGGCACCCGTTCCGAAACGGTAGCTCCCGTTCCGATACACCCTGTACAGAATGCAGAGAAATGGCTGCTAAAACACACAATTAGTCAATCATACATGCTCCAAATGCTACTAAATTTTACCAGCAAGACATTCAACATGTAAAGAACATAAATGCATCCTTTAATCATCATCATGGCATCAAATATGAAAAGCCCCAAATCTAAAGGCATGCTTCCTACTTAGCAACCATTCATGCACTAAAACCTCCAAACCAAACACATAATGGCCAATTACAAAATCCAGCATTATTAACAACATTAAACAAACTTAGGGAGTTCAAAACATCTCCCAAAACATCCACATAGGTCCCCCATTGCCAAATGCCAAAAGCTAAAATTGTTAAGAAACCTTCCATACTTGAGCTTGGTTTCCACTTGATTGCTTGCCTTCCTTGCTGCCCTCAATGCACTTTAATGCTCTGCATTATTGGTTTAAGAAAAAGAGAGGGAGCGTAAGCAAAAGCTTAGTGAGGAACGCTCATTAAAACCATTCAATAATGCATTTATAAAACTCATTGATAAACCATGCTTCAAGCAAGATTAACCATGTTCTTAAACATTTAAAACAAGCATCTCATGCTTCAAGTATCATTAAACATGCTCATAAACATTTCAACAAGCATCTCATGCTTCAAGTTCATAACAAGTCATATTGGCAACAAGTGATACATTTCACATAAGATTCACACATGGACTTTTAAACACCATTGTGATCTTATCCCCATGGACTTTTAAACACCATGGACCCATGGACTTTTAAACACCATGGCAAGGACCACACAAGGACTTTTAACCACCTTTGTGTCCTTAACAAGAATCTCCCAAGGACTTTTAAACACCTTGGAGTTCTTAAGTAACCAAGGCTTACAAAAGGACTTTTAACAACCTTGAGCCTTAACCAAGAACCAACCATGGACTTTTAAACACCATGTTGTTCTTAAACTTTCCAAGATCCACACAAGGACTTTTAACCACCTTTGTGATCTTAACCAAGAACCATCTAAGGACTTTTAACCACCTTGATGTTCTTAAATATACAAGGCCCACACAAGGACTTTTAACCACCTTTGTGACCTTAATCATCACTTGCCAATATGCATCATTATCATCAATAATCCACTGTTTTAAAGCATTAAACCAAGCCATAAACATCATGCATCTTTAAGCATTAAATCACATTTAAAAAATGTTCAAAAACAAGGAACTCTTACCTTGAGCTTCCTTCAACACATGGCTTAAAATCTCAGCAAATTAACATGCTAGATATGCTTTCAAAACAGATTTAAAATCATGCAAACAAAACACATTGCATACAACCAAAACCATGGCCATCACCAAGAGAGTTTTTCCGAAAACTTACTCTTGAGCTTAGCTAAGTTGCTTAGACTTAAACTAAGCTCCCAAACCTCCAAACACTGGTTTCAAAGCCAAAAACCAAATTCCACTCACCGATTCCGTTTCGCCTCTTGCCGAAACACAAATCAAGCTTCCGGATCACCACCACTTGAATCCAAAGATGACTCCCCTGTTTTAAACACATCAAAGCAGAGGATTAATGCATCATCATGCATTAATAGCTTCAATGAAAGCACCTAAACTCGCTGCTCTCATCCACACTCCATTTTCGGCTACCAAACACAACCGAAAATGCATCCAAACAACTCCTCAACAAAGCCCAGCCAAGAACCATCAAAACTAAACATCCTTTAACATCATTTAACATCTAAAAAGGACCTAACAACATCCTTATACCTCCAGCAACATCAGATCCACAAGATCACCTAAAAAACAACCAAGAATCACAAGCTAAACTTAGGAAATTCAACCTATCCGGGATTGCATTAATTAAAACTCAATTCCTTATCAAATTAACATTCATTTAACATCAAATAAACACCTTAAAACACAGCCCAATCAGATCAAACGAAAATCCTTCAAGAATCACCAAATCTTGCATTTTAAGCCAAGATCCATTACACAACTTTAAAACCACTTATAAAACATCAATTAAGGATTGAGAACTTAGGAATTTCAGTAAAGAACTGAGAGTTTAGAGGAGAAGGACGTTCTTACCTCCAAACTTGAATTTCTCCCTTTTTAGAACCAAAATCTTGAAAATCCAATTAGCAATTGGTGAGGTTTTATTGATGAGATGATTAGGAATCCAAAGAGAATTGAAAAGAGGTATTTAGGTGACAAAATCAGAGGAAAAAGCTCTGGAGAGAATGTTTGGTTTGAGAGAAAATGAGAGAAAAGGAAAATTGGAAAAATTAGTTGAAAATGGAAAATAACTTCCCTCCACTTTTCTTTTGTTTAAAACTCAGAATTAAATCACTAAATATCTTAGAAAAATCTGGAGAAACTCCCTTTGGGTAAATAGCTCCTTAAAGATTCAAAGTTTCAATCCTTTCTAAAACAGTCACGTAGTTTTCAAAAATTACATTTTGGTCACTAGCTGAAATGTCACCCTTCCAAACCTCATTTTGTAAAATTGATTTCACAGTTCACTTATATATATTAAAAGAGGATTTTAGAACATTTTTCCATATTTTTAATGCAACCCGAACTAGGAATTCCTAATTTCACCTTTTTATATTCGAACAGCACTTTGACCAAACCGGTCCAAGCCCAAAACTTCTAAGCCCAAAACCGGGGCGTTACATTTGTATTGATACAAAGAAAGGTCGTATCGATACGCCTTTATGAGTACCGATCCCTACTTTAACAACCCTCAAAGGCTATTTCCGAACGATCTTTTAAAGTGCAGACCGTACCGATACACTCCCTAACATATCGATACGCATAGGCTGGTAAGAGCCCAACGACTATTTTTGAAGAAGGGCGTACCGATACGGGTTCCCGTGTACAGATACAGTAGGCACCAGAACAACATGTAATGTGGAAAATAAACACCCCAACGGCTAGTAACGACCACAAATTTAATTGGGACTATAAATTGAAGCTAGAACACTTGAAGAATGTTACAGACTACATCCAAGCAACATCATCAAGAGAAATAGAGTCTAAATCTTTATTTTACTTTTCTCTTGTACATAGTCTAAGAAGAGTGCTTTACTGTAAATTCTTTGTACACTCTTGTGAGCTTAAATTGTGTAAACACCAACCTTGTGAGGTATTTAGTTTACCCAAACAAATCTTTTGTAAAAGGAGAGGTTCTAGTTTAGCCTTGAGATAAAAACTAGAGCTGGTTCAATCTTAGCCAAGTCCAAAAGATAGGGCCTTAACGGTTTCCTCCTAAACCGGGAAAAGGGGACAATTTCATTGTTGAGTTAATTGTGAAATCCTCAGTGGTGTGATAAGGTAGCGGATGTAGGTGCTTGTTAGAAAGTCGAACCACTCTAAAATCATTGTGTCACTTGTCTATCTTTATTTCAATTTTAGCAAATTCAACCACCAAACATTTACAACCCTCCTTAACGGTTTCAGTGATCGATTCGAGCATGCTAAAAACCCAACAATTGATATCAAGGCTCGTCTCCAACGAAGGACTAACAATCGGGAGTAAAGATCATTTGCTCGAAGTCCACCGTTTACGAAAATGGCAAGATTTGACGAAGACCGCTCTATCTCGTGTCCTCCACTCTTCGAAGTAGAAGCATACTTCCAATGGGAAAATATCATGAAATTCTTCATTAAGTCCCAAGACTATGAGGTTTGGGACATCATTGAAGATGGGTATTTGGAAGTTCTAAAGAAGAAGAAAAAGCAAAGGAGTGCCAATGACATGAAGGCAAAGCTAAACACCAAGGCGATGCACATTCTCTATTGTGGCCTTAACGAAGAAGTTTCCAAGAATATCTCCACATGCAAAAGTGCCAAATAATTATGAGAGAAACTTGAGAAGCTCTATGGCAACAAGAAGGGAGAAAAGAAAGATGATGATCAATCATGTCCAAACATTCTCTCCAATCTAAAGATGGATGGTGTTTGGCTCTCGATGAGCCTAAGGTATCCTCTTACTCAAATGAGCTTAATTCTTACTCTTTCGATTAGTTTCAAGATGCTTTCGATGAACTATTTTTGGAACTTGAGAGCATGAATTCCAAATTTAAGAAAATGATTTCAAAACTTGAATTTGAAAATGACTTTCTTTTGAAAACAAAAGTGGATTTTGAATTTCAAAATGAAATTTTGAAAAATGATTTAGAGTCCTAAAAAACAAGTAAATATGATTTAGAAAAAGAAAATCTTGATTTGAAAGTTAAGCTTGAAAGCTTAACAAAAGAAAAAGAAATTGTTTCCAATAATTCATCTTGTCACATAACGGCAAAATGCTAACATTTCCATTATCATGGTCATTCCTTACATACTTGTCCTATTAGAAAGAGAAAATCTTATAGGATTAGACAAGTATGAGTTCCCAAGAGAACTAAAGACACTGTGGCTAACGTAAATGGATCCAAGGCAATTTGGATACCAAAAATCAAGTGAATGTCTTTTGTAGGTGTGTTGGAGCAATGTCAAGCAAAGAAAAATCAAAGATGCTCAAATCACACATGAGAAGAAGATTGGGTAACCTCTAAGCTTAATAATTGAAAAATATTTTGGACAAATTTGAAAAGAATTTAAAACATGTCTTTAAGTCCAAACAACTTGAAAACAAGTTTGAGGTGTTTAAAAAAGGTTTTTGGCAAGGTTTGCAATTCTTTAAAGTAGTCAAACCTGGCTTTTCAGCATTGTCGTACCGATATGGTATATCCCGTATCGATACCTTTTTACTCCATATTTGATTCTGCCAAAACTCGTACCGATACAGGCTTACTCATACTGATATGGAGAGGGGTCGTACCGATACTCCTTTAAGCGTACCGATCCCTGCTTTAACAACCCCCAACGATTATTTCCCAACGGTCTTTTAAAGTGTAGGTCGTACCGATACGCTCCCTAATGTATCGATACGCATAGGTTGGCAAGAGCCCAACGACTAGTTCTAATGAAGGGTGTATCAATACGGATACCCGTGTACCGATACGGTAGCACCAAAACTGCAATTAATATGGGAAATAAAGACCCCAACGGCTCCAAAACATCCCCAACGGCTAGCAACGACCACAAACTCAATTGGGACTATAAATTAAAGGCTGGAACATTTGAAGAATGGTAGAGACTACATACAAGAAACATGATCAAGAGAAATAGAGTCTAAATCTTTATTTTACCTTTCTCTTGTACATAGTCTAAGAAGAGTGCTTTATTGTAAATTCTATGTACAATATTGTTAGCTTAAATTGTGTAAACACCAACCTTGTGAGGTATTTAGTTTACTCAAACAAATCCCTTTTAAAAGGAGAGGTTTTAGTTTAGCCTTGAGAGAAAACCTAGAGTTGGTTCTATCTTAGCCAAGTCAAAAAGATAGGGTTGTAACGGTTTCCTCCTAAACCAAGAAAAGGGGACGAATTCATTGTTGAGTGATTTTGGAAATCCTTAGCAATGTGCTAAGGTAGTGGATGCAGGTGCTTGTTAGAAGGTCGAACGACACTAAAATCATTGTGTCACTTGTCTATCTTTATTTTGATTTTAGCCAATTCAACCACCAAACATTTACAACCCTCCTTGACGGTTTCGGTGATCGATTCGAGCATGCTAAAAATGCAACAATTAGTATCAGTGCCTCATCTCCATCGAATGACTAACATTAAAGAGTAAAGATCATTTACTCGAAGTTTACCGTTCAAGAAAATGGCAAGATTTGAAGAAGGCCACTCTATCTCGTGTCCTCCTCTCTTCGAAGGAGAAACATACTTCCAATGGGCAACTATCATGAAATTCTTCATCAAGTCTCAAGACTATGAGGTTTGGGACATCATTGAAGATGGGTATTTGGAAGCTCCAAAGAAGAAGAAAAAGCAAAGGAGTGCCAACGACACAAAGGCAAAGCTAAACACCAAGGCGATGCACATTCTCTATTGTGGCCTTAATGAAGAAGTTTCAAAGATCTCCACATGCAAAAGTGCCAAAGAATTATGGGAGAAACTTGAGAAGCTTTATGGGAACAAGTAGGGAGAAAAGAAAGATGATGATCAATCATGTGCAAACCTTCTCTCCAATCCAAAGGTGGATGGTGTTTTGGCTCTCGACGAATCTAAGGTATCTTCTCACTCAAATGAGCTTAATTCTTACTCTTTCGATGAGTTGCAAGATGCTTTTGATGAAATATTTTTGGAATTTGAGACCATGAATTCCAAATTTAAGATAATGATTTCAAAACTTGAATTTGAAAATGATTTTCTTTTGAAAACAAAAGTGGATTTTGAAAATCAAAATGAAATTTTGAAAAATGATTTAGAGTCCTAAAAAACAAGTAAAGATGTTTTAGAAAAAGAAAATCTTGATTTGAAAGTTAAGCTTGAAAGCTTAACAAAAGAAAAAGAATTTGTTTCCATTAATTCATCTTGTCACATAATGGCAAAATGCTCACATTGCCATTATCATGGTCATTCCTTACATACTTGTCCTATTATGAAGAGAAAATCTTATAGGATTAGACAAGTATGAGTTCCCAAGGGAACTAAAGACATTGTGACTAATGTAAATGGATCCAAAGCAATTTGGATACCAAAAATCAAGTGAATGTCTTTTGTAGGTGTGTTGGAGTAATGGCAAGAAAAGAAAAATCAAAGATGCTCAAATCACACATGAGAAGATGATTGGGTAACCTTTAAGCTTAATGCTTTCATTTTATACATTTGTTTATCTAACTTTTGTTTCAAGTCTTGGATTATTTGTTAAGCCTAATATGATGCAATAAGTAAGCGGGAGCCATTTTAAAATCAAAATTTTTAATTGAATCAAAAAATTTAAACCTCTATTGTTATTTTGAGCTTAAAGTATTTTTAAATTCTTTTTGATATAACAAAAAGGGGGAGATATTGGTTTGAAAAATTATGTTTTCAAATGAATAAGGGGGAGATTTAACTACTTTTCAATTTTTAATCTCTTATTCAAAATTTTAAACTTGAAAAGGGAGAATCCAAAACAATTTTTCAAGTTAGTTTTATTATATCAAAAAGGGGGAGATTGAAGAACTAAGTGTTTTGATATAATAATTGAAAAAAATTTTAGACAAATTTGAAAAGAATTTAAAACATGTCTTTAGGTCCAAACAACTTGAAAATAAGTTTGAGGGGTTTAAAAAAGGTTTTTGGCAAAGTTTGTAATGCTTTAAAATAGTCAAATCTGGCTTTTTAGCACTATCTTACTGATATGGTATACCCCGTATCGATACCTTTTTACTCCATATTTGATTATGCCAAAACCTATACCGATACAGGCTTACTCGTATCGATACGGAGAGGGGTCGTACTGATACACCTTTAAGCGTACATATCTATACTTTAACAACCCCCAACGACTATTTCCGAACAGTATTTTAAAGTGCATATCGTACCAATACGCTCCCTAGCGTATCGATACGCATAAGCTGGCAAGAGCTCAACGGCTAGTTCTAAAGAAGGGCGTACCGATGCGCGTACTCGTGTACTGATACGGTAGGCACCATAACTGTAATTAATGTGGGAAATAGAGACCCCAACGGCTAGTAACGGCCACAAACTCAATTGGGACTATAAATTGAAGTCTGGAACACTTGAAGAATGATAGAGACTACATCCAAGAAACATGATCAAGAGAAATGGAGTCTAAATCTTTATTTTACCTTTCTATTGAACATATTCTAAGAAGAGTGCTTTATTGTAAATTATTTGCACACTCTTGTGAGCTTATATTGTGTAAACACCAACCTTGTGAGGTATTTAGTTTACCCAAACAAATCCCTTGTAAAAGGAGAACTTATAGTTTAGCCGTGAGAGAAAAACTATAGTTGGTTCTATCTTAGCCAAGTCCAAAAGATAGGGCTTTAACGGTTTCCTCCTAAACCGGGAAAAGGGGCTGAATTCATTGTTGAGTTAATTGTGAAATCCTAAGTGGTGTGATAAGGTAGTGGATGTAGGTGCTTGTTAGAAGGTCGAACCACTCTAAAATCATTGTTTCACTTGTCTACCTTTATTTCGATTTTAGCTAATTCAACCACCAAACATTTACAACACTCTTTGACGGTTTCAGTGATCGATTCGAGCGTGATAAAAACCCAACATGAGATTATCTAAGGTGGCTTAAGGTTACTTGAGCCACAAGGAGTCCAACTTCAAGTCAAAGTAGTCATATTTAAAGGATGCATTCAATGCAAAAGCTACTTTATCATGAAGAAGACTTCTATTCCAATGAGGACTTACCCTAGACTTTGCCCTATATATATCCGATCATACCTTGTATTCTAGACAACTCATGGTCGGTATAGCTTAGGTTTCTCTTGTGTTTTCTTGCCGCCACTATGTTCTAAATTCTCTAGGGTTTAGGTTATGTTGTAAAGTGGTTGTGCGAACAGTTGTTTAGGTTTCAAGTTTGTTTTTGAAATAAATTTAAGGTTTGCTTATTTCATGTTCTTTTTTGTTTTCAATTGAGTCGAGAGATCAATTGGGAGTAATCTATTTGTTTGGTATCGAGAGAGTCAAACTCACGAAATAAGTAAGCACGATCTCATCAATACCAAGTGTTGATCAATCCAGCCTAGACATAGGTTAGGGTTTAAGGCGGCTAAAAAGAGACAAACAAAGGTTGTTGTTCATTGTAGGATTCACGCCGACGGGTATCATCTGTAGTGGGAAACAACAGTATTTTGACTTAGACATAGGTGGGATCATTATCGAAGCGTTCTGCTGAGCCTTGAAGGGCTGTCGAGTTTGCAGCCGAGCCAATCGTTTGTTCCGCCTACGGAGGCACTGAAAGCGTCGAAGCACTAATCTGCCATACTCCGCTGAGGCAGCAAAGTCTGGCAGCGCAAAACAACTTAACCTATTCAATGCAGTTTCACACTACTGAGTAGCATAACCTAACCCATTCTATCACCATGATCTCTTCTATCAAATTACTTGTGTTTATTTACTTTTTATTCTTTTATAAACTAAAATTTACTTGTGCATTTAATTTCCCTTGTGTGGGAATTGAAATTCGAATAAGTTGTCCAATCCTCGTGGGAGACGATATCTTTTATACTATAACTTGACAAGAGTGTGCACTTGTGCTCCTATTTAGAGAACACCCCAACGCTCTACAGATATGGAATTAATATTGTTATTGTTATAAAAAATGTCATTAAAACATCGATCATTGATATTGCTATTGAAAATATTGGATATCAATATTGTTATTGAACCATGGATTCGAAAAAACATTGGATACAGTTGGCTTGCCATAGAATTCATGAGCTCATTGGTACAGGTGGACTACGGTCCATGGCTACGACCTTCATTGTGGCAAGGTGGAGGGATACTTGTAATATTTTTCATTTGGTGAGGCAGATGGACTAGACCATTTATTGATTTGGCGAGGCGTAAGAATTCGCGTATCCACTATCTTGATTCGATCCAAGGAATAATGTTGAAATGTGAAAATTATTGTTGTTGAGCATTATCGATAATATTGTCATTGATAAATATGACATGGAATGCATTACATTATATTTGACATTGTTTATGACTACCTCACTAGGCAAAGTATGCCTAATGCATTTCATCTCATGCACTTCAGGTTAGGAAGCATTCAGATCGAGATCAGAGTTAGTCGAGAGTTTTGGCAAGTCACCACAAGGCTAAAGTAATGTATATTATCCCTACAAACTCCTAGAATGGTGGCAAAGTAGTTAAACTAGTTATTTTTAGCCTTTTTGATGTTTACGTATTCCCTACGGTTTGTATAAGTCCTAAATGCCCTAATTGATACTTTGAAGTTGGCTAAAAGTGACAAAACTTTCATATTAGGCTAAAAATGTGAAAACCTAGTAAACAGATTCCTACAACTATGAAATTTGGCATGCTAGTAATTTTTTTTGGATAAATCAGATTTTATTATCCAAGAAAACCATCCCAAATACATCACCCTTTCACCTCTGTACAACCCTCTCAACTAAAAGACACTGTAAAATCAGTCCCTAGCTACCAACATGCTAGTAGAATTTGATGTTATAAACTTTCTTGTAAAATTTCATTGCATTTGGACATTGTTTGATAGGTCAAATTGGCTAAAAACTAGATAAAATCTGTCATTACAGAGAAGCGCGTGTCGATACGAGTGATAGCGTATCGATATGAGTATGCATATTTGGGTCAAGTCAACGCTGGTCATCAAGGCGTATCGGTACAAAAAGTCAATACTAGAATTGCATCGGTACAACTTCAAGGCGTACCGAAACAGGTTCACTCGTACTGATACGGCTAAAGTTGTATTGATGTAAGTTTTGGTTACTAGAATCTGTTAATTTATAAAATGACCATGGCGTACCAATACGTCCTCTCAGGTATCGGTACCGATACAATTAATTTGATTAAAAAGTTTGGTAACAGTTCTAAAATTTTTCATATTGGTCACCGATTATTGTTTGGCTTAATTGAAGGGGTAAATGAATTCCAAATGATGTAAAATTTTGCATACACAATAATTGTAGGTAAAATTTCATTGTGGTAAGGTTAATTTCAGTAAAGGACCTCTAAAATATTGAATTTAAAAATTATTCCCTAAAGCTTGTAAAAGTTTTAAATTGGTTCAAACCTAAGATATGTAAGTTGTATTGTATCACTATTGAATTGCATGATCTTAAGTATTGTCATAAGTCTTATCAATGAATTTTTAAGGTTATTGATTCTCTAAACCATTGATCAAAGCTTTAAAATATTTTTCTGGTTACTGTTTTAGATTGTCGGTAATATACTCTGACCCGATTCTTGACCAGATCTGGAAGGGGGTGTTACACGCGTACACAGCAGTGAAGTAAGTCAATTTTCCCATATTCGGCCCTCGACATTTCCCATGAAAAAACTAATTCGACGCATAAAGTACTTTGACATAAACTCCATCCCTCCAAAGTAACCATATACAACCATTAAATCCTCGCGATTCCACCTAAAATGAGTAGGCAAAGCCCAAATTATTTAGAACTCTATCAGTCTCCCGAACACTAACCTAAGTTTCCATCAGAGCAACAACATATGGATCATTAGTTCTTACAATATTCTTGAAATTTAATTTAAATTTGGTTATCGCAACACCCTAACAATTCCAAAACATAATATTAATCATTGTACGACTAAAATTAAACGAGTGAATCTTATAAAGGAGTCAAATTTTCCTTCTCCAACACCACAACATCAACCACATCAGAAGTTTCATGTCCCCCATCCATCATGACTTGATCCGATATGCCTTCAACTTGGTCCAGCATCGGTGCACCATAATTTAAAGTAGACGTCGAAGGCCCTTGAGAAGGAGGTGTGAGCTTGATCAAATGCCCCAAAAATGTCTGAACCCGCTCTAACAACATTGGTTGAGAGGCACTCGAGATTTTGTCCTTTTGGTCACCTTTAAGATCTTCTTATTCATCACCTTAACTAGATTAGCACCCTTGCCTCGGTGTAGTACACCCCTGAACTTCCAAACCTTTAACTCTAGGTACGATAAATGCCTCCATAACTGCCACATGATTGACATTTGAAACATCAGCCAAAGGAGGACGTGAAGGCCCTGCATTCGGCGATCTAGGTTTAGCAGTCTTCCTAGCTTGTATGTCACATGTAGGTTGCTTACAATTCCCTCTAGATGCATGTTGCTCCGTGCGAGGCTCGTTGGTAGCATTGGCAGGAGCCATCTCATCTTCAATAGCAAAATTAAGAACATTAAATCGAGAAACCTCACTAGAGTTCTGAGTTGCATCACCCTTAACAATTGGCGCCTTACTCGAACGTCGTATACATCTATCAACAACCATCCAAGGCTGATGGGTGTCGAATTCGTCCAAAGTAAATACCTGCTTGATCTAATTATTTTTGTAGTAGTGGTAAACAGGGTCGATCCCATAGAAAGTGGTAAGCGATTAAGTTTATAAAGTGCAATAAAAGTAAAAGATGTGCTTTTAGATTTGTGATCAATTGAAAAACTAAAGAAAGAAAAGTAAAATAAGGAAATTTTAATAATGGTGCGGATTCTAGTCAAGACAGGTCTTTGAAAATTTATTCAGGATTTTAGATCATTGATCTTCACAAGCATTATTCTACAACAATTTCAAATATCTATGTTAAGGTCAACAAGGAAAGCACATGCATGACCTAATCTCTCTTTAATAGATAATCACCAAGAAAGCAAGTATTATCAAGATTAGACTTCCTAGAAAAAGAACATGAAAATTATAACCTATCAAATAGCATTAAGAGTTTATATACCCAAGAATATAAACTATCAAAACACCAGTCATTTATCAAGAATATGAAATTATACCTTCAACCCACCAGCCAGATTCTTACCGCTATATTAGGAAAGCCATGATTGGTTGTGCAAATATATAAATAAACCGAAGAAAGCATACAAGCTTAAGAATCAATATATGCTATGAATAATCCTGAAAGATATAAAAATTGTTGAAATAAATGAAAAGTATGAATGATAAGAAGATCTCACTAAAAATACTTGAATAAAACATTGATCATAAATTTGACTAGAAAAAAGAAGGTTTAGCCATTCATGGAGTATGCGGCGGCTACAAGGGATTTTTAAGGTTGAAGGCTTCCTATTTTCTCTTTCCTTTATGATCCTATTTATAAGGAATATCTTTTACATCAATAAGGGGAAGGAATTACATAAAAGTACTAAACCCGAATTTTATAATAAATGCAATAAAGTATGTCCACTTGGAGTAGGATTTATTCTTCTCCAAGGAAATCTAACCGTACTCACGCCTTATCTGCCAAATGCTAATGTCTTGTGCAATAAAATCACCAAAGTGTTCAAATTGTGCAAAAACTTCTCTTTTATGCATGAAACGTTCTTTAGCTATAAAACACCTAAAAATCAAATAGAAACCAAAACAAGGGCTTTGAGATAGATTAATGTGATATAAAAATAAAAATTTATACATCCAAATATACGACTTACCATATACCCCAACATTTAGATTACGCTTGTCCTAAAGCACCTTGAAATTCAAAACCCAAGGTCCTTTTGGTAAATAGAAAGGATAAGAGAAGTAATAAGTCCATGATTACAATTTAGCATGTTGAGTGTGTAAAAATTCTATTATTTACACCCTTTTTAACCCATATTTCTGCTGCATTCAAGCATCATTGCATTGCATTTAGGTTAGTTTTCAGTAAAACATCACAAATATGTAAAAGGCACAGATTCTACTAAAAATGGCTGATTTTGCAGGTTGCTGCCATCGTAGACGGAGAAGGCAGACGCAGGGCAGAGAAGAAGAAGAGCTGAACTGGACAAGCAGACGACGAGGACGAAGCTGCCATGGACCTGTCGTGACAGCAAGGTGACAGCAGCCTTATGAAGAGGAAAAGTAAAGTGGACCTCGATAGATAGAGAAAAATCTGCTCGTATGTCGTGTGAAAGCCAAATAATTTTCCAAGCCCCGGATCAAAAGATATGACAAGCCAAAGCTCAAGGAGAGGAAATCCCTAGAAACAAGGATGGCGGCTGCAAAGTAGGAACTTTAGAGATTAAGTCTTTATTAGAATCTTACTTTTAATTAAAGTTGTAATCCTTGTCAACTTAGAATACTTGAGCCCAAAGCTTATATAAGGGCATAGATTTTAACCTAGGAGACATAATAGATCATACCCCATAACCGACAACCAAAAACCCTCCGCCGTTTACCCGCCGTCGACCCGCCGTTGACATGTTCTAAATTCCCCCTAGGGCCACGGGTTGTTTTGTAAAGTAGTTGCAAGGGTTGTTTTGTTTTAGGATTTTCCAAGTTCAATAAAATAAACTTCAAGTTCTCTTATTTTGGTTTTAATATCTTGCAAGAGCATCGGGAGAGCATTGTGAGGTTATCTATTTACTTAGCATCGGGAGAGTTAAGTATACGAAAGAGATAAGAGCAAGTTCTCTAGTTTATAGTTGAACTATCTCGTACCTAGGGATAGGGTGAGGTTAAGTGGCTAAGGAAGAATTCATACACATCGGTGTTCATCCTTCGATTCACGCCGGGAGGTATCATCAAGACGTGATCATCGACAGACTTGGACCTAGGGATAGGCCAAGGCAGATCTGGGATTCTTGCCAAAATTGAAGTACGGAGTTGGTGTGTTCGCTGCCACGACAGCCAACGGACAGCCGCCGCGACAGGTGCTGCCGCGACGGGCACGACGACAAAACTAGAGTTCCTAAGCAATTCAATACCTGCACTACTGAGCAATTCAATACCAGCCCATTCTCTCTATTTTGATAATTCTACCCTTTTATTTAAGTTTACTCTATTATTCTCGTGAAAACTTTTAATTATTTCTTTACTTCGTGCAGTGAAATAAGGTGAAGCTATTAGCCCAATCCCTGTGGAGACGATATCCGATACTTCGTATCACTTTACTACTTGCGTCGTGTACACATGCACTACAATTGCGATAGACTCTTTTACACGCAACAAGTTTTTGGCGCTGTTGCCGGGGATTGGCAACATAACTACACCTCTCTTTTATTGCACTTTTCGTTTTTGTTTTTGTTTTTGTTTTTGTTTTAATTTTAATTTTAATTTTAATTTTCTTTTTTCTATTTTTCTTTAGTACTTTCAACTCTTGCTTTTCACAAGGTTTTCTTGTTTATGCGCAGATCTAAAAGAGGCGAAGATCCTGAGTATAAATTAGATCCGGAAATCGAACGTTCCTTCAATCTAAAGAAACAACCTCGCCACCTTTTAGACAGGAACGAATACCTTGCGGAACAGCTAGAGAAGATGGCCCACGTTGGAAACGACCCGCCTGTCGGCGAAGTTATACAGCTTGTCGATAACCCTGCCGCCGACAGACGACGATCCTGTCGTGACTACATGCTGAACGATCATGTAGAACTGGAGACCACGCTGCCGGATATTGATGTTGACAACTTCGAGCTTAAACTTGTCATGTTTAGTATGATCAACAATGCCGGACAGTTTAGTGGTGCTGTGACAGAAGATGCTAGGGAGCATCTCAAGACATTCCAGGAGATCTGTGGTTCGTTTAGACTACCAGGAGTTAGTCTGGAGATACTGAGGCTTCGGTTATTTCCCCATTCATTAAGGGACAGAGCTAAAACTTGGTGGAATAAACTTACGCTGGGTTCAATTAGAACTTGGGCCGATTTATCTCTTGAATTCTTATCTCGTTTTAATCCTTCGCATTTATCTGAGCGATTACGTAACGAAATTGCTACTTTTCAACAGGAAGATGACGAGCCGATGCACGAGGCCTGGGACAGATTTACTACTCTTCTACGGAACTGCCCAATGCATGGATTCCCCGTCTGGAATCAGGTAACTATATTCTATAATGCTTCTAACTTACAAACTCGCATTCGAATTGATTCTGCAGCGAACGGACTATTATTGGATAAAGATCCAGACGAGGCATAGCAAGTTCTGAAAAATCTGGCCAAGAATGAGGAACAGTTTCCGACAGCTAGAAGAGGGGGTAAATGGGTACTTGCTGTCAAGGACTGTAAGGCCGACAGCACTATGAAATCACAGGTAGCATTCCTTACTAAAGCAATGAAACAGTTATTGAATGAAGATGAATTACAAGGATTTGATGTCGAGGAAGTTTGTACTATCTGTGAGGGAAATCATAGTCGGGATGAGTGCTCAATACAAATAGAAGAGGGAAAATATGTTGGAAATTACAAGCCAAATTATAATTCCAACAATTACAATCCCAATTGGAGGAAGGATCCCAAATTTTCCTGGAGTAATCCTAGCAATGCCCTGAATCCGCAAGCACATAATCAGAATCAGGGAGGTCCAAGATTGCTGACGCGACAGCAACTACCGCAGAACCTGCCGCAGCACCTGCCGCCGCAGCAGCAACAGCAGCCACCACCTGCCACGAGCAGTATATTGGAACAGACACTGGCCACTTTTATGTCTCAGACCGGTACGTATATGGAGAACATGAATCAGTTTGTCAAGAAGACAGAAACCTTTATGGATAAAACCGAGATGAGGATGACAAATCATGAAGCTATATTGAAATCTCTAGAGACACAAATGGGTCAGGTGTCGCAACATATTAAGCCGAGGCAGAATGGAGGATTCCCTAGCAATACTGAAAATGCTAGACCGCCCCCACATGAGCAATGTAAGGCAATTACTACTAGGAGTGGGAAGAAACTACCAGGGCCGGAAAAAGAAGCTGAAACAGAAACAGAACCTGCCTTGGATAAACCTGCCGAGGAAGCTGCCCCGACAGGTGATAAACAGACTGATGTCGATGAGCCTGTCACGACAGCAGAAGCGATAGAGGAGAAAAAAGATGATTACCGTCATCATATTCGCATGCAGTGGGAAGGACGCATTGCTGATTATCGTCCCCCACCACCCTTCCCTTAACGAATACAACAAGCTAAGCATGAATCTCAACTTAAAAAGATTTATGATATTTTTAAGTAGGTTCACATTAATATTCCATTGTTAGATGCTGTTAGGGAGATGCCCGGTTATGCTAAATTTCTCAAGGATGTTATGTCGAAAAAATCTAAACTTGTGGAATTTGAAACGGTAAAGATGACAGAAGGTTGCATGAGCATTCTTCATCGGCAGCCACCCCAGAAAAAGAAGGATCCGGGGAGCTTCATCATACCTTGCGTAATCGGCAATAAATTTGTGGGTAAGGCACTTTGTGATCTCGGTGCTAGTGTTAATTTAATGCCAAAGTCTGTTTTCAGAAATTAGGTATTGGAAAGGCGCGGCCCACGACAGTAACTCTGCAGCTCGCAGACCGCTCTTACATTCACCCAGAGGGAAAGATTGAAGATATTTTGGTAAGAGTGGATAAGTTTATTTTTCCTGCTGACTTTCTTGTTTTAGATTGTGAGGCAGACGAAAACGCACCAGTCATCCTTGGGCGACCCTTCTTAGCCACGGGAAGATCACTGATTGATGTGGAGAAAGGAGAACTCACCATGCGAGTGAACGATCAAGAAATTAAGTTGAATGTTCTCCAAGCAATGAAACATGCTGATGTGGATGAGGAATGCAAGGCTATCACTGACGTTACCCTTGATCAACCCTGCATCAGGTCGGGCTGTCATGATATTCAATTTGGGCACTGCCGCGGTAGCCACCTACAGGCATGTCACGACAGCGACGACGACATCACCGACGACAGCAACTCCTCTGATTACGATACATATGATACTGAAGGTCAAGAGGAGGCAAACTGGATAGGCAATCATCCAGGTAAGTTATTCGAACCTTTGAATTATACTTCAGATAACCATTTAATCCAAAAGCCATCTATTGTTGAACCACCTGCCTTAGAACTGAAGCCCCTGCCAGGGCAGCTTAAATATGCTTTTCTTGGTTCAAATGATACGTTGCCCGTAATCATCTCTTCTAAGCTGCCGCAGGAACAGGAACGACAGCTAATCGACATGCTAAGGCAGCACAAAAAGGCAATTGGATGGACGATTGCTGATATACAGGGCATTAGTCCGGCATTATGCATGCACAAAATCCTCCTCGAGGAAGATCATAAGCCGACTATTGATGCCCAAAGGCGGTTAAACCATGCGATGAAGGAGGTAGTGCGTAAAGAGATAATCAAATTGTTAGATGCTGGTATTATTTACGCCATCTCCGACAGCAAATGGGTAAGCCCGGTGCAATGTGTTCCAAAGAAAGGAGGAATGACCGTGGTAACCAATGAGAACAATGAGTTAATCCCAACCAGGACTGTGACCGGTTGGAGGGTTTGTATGGACTATCGGAAGCTTAACAAAGCTACCCAAAAGGACCACTTTCCTTTACCCTTTATTGATCAAATGCTTGATAGATTAGCGGGTAAACCTTACTATTTTTTTCTTGATGGTTATTCAGGTTACAACCAAATTGCTATTGCACCAAAGGATCAAGAGAAAACGACTTTTACATGCCCCTACGGAACATACGCGTTTAGGAGGATGCCGTTTGGACTCTGTAATGCACCTGCCACCTTCCAAAGGTGCATGATGGCTATATTCTCCGACATGGTAGAGGACTTCCTTGAGATTTTCATAGATGATTTTTCCGTCTTTGGAGACGATTTTGAGAGCTGCCTCGGCAATCTTCAAAAGGTACTTGAAAGATGTTAAAAAGCTAATCTTGTTCTAAATTGGGAAAAATGCCATTTAATGGTGGATGAGGGGATAGTCCTAGGCCATAAGATTAGCTGCCGAGGGATAGAAGTCGACAGGGCGAAAATAGAAGTGATTGAGAAGCTGCCGCCGCCAACAACAGTCAAGGGCATTAGAAGTTTTTTAGGGCATGTTGGTTTTTATCGAAGATTCATTGCAAATTTTTCAAAAATCACCAAACCGCTATGCCATCTTTTGTAGCAGAACCGACCCTTTGACTTTAATAATGAATGTACTGAAGCATTCAAGGTTCTGAAAGAAAAATTGGTAACAGACCCCATAGTACAGCCACCAGACTGGACGCAGCCGTTTGAGATTATGTGTGATGCTAGTAACTATGCTGTCGGGGCAGCACTTGGGCAGCGCAAAGATAAGCTATTTCATGTCATATACTATGCCAGCAAAACATTAAATGACGCCCAAGTGAACTACACCACCACAGAAAAGGAGCTGTTAGATGTGGTGTTCTCCATCAACAAGTTTCGTTCTTACATACTTGGGACGAAAGTAATAGTGCACACAGACCATTCTGCCCTTAAGTACTTGTTCGCGAAAAAGGACGCAAAGCCTAGACTGATAAGGTGGATCCTACTATTGCAAGAGTTCGACCTCGAGATCAAGGACAAAAAGGGGACAGAAAATCAGGTAGCAGACCACTTGTCAAGGTTAGAGAAGGGACAGAGTCTACCAATCGATGAGACAAACATACTGGAGACCTTCCCAGATGAGCAGCTCTTTGCTGTCGCAATCGCTGCCGCGACACCCATGGCGGTAGGTAAGTCTTCTGACCTTCCCTGGTATGTTGATTTCGTTAATTTTATAGTTAGCGGAATATTACCTTATGCTCTTAATTATCAAGCCAGGAAGAGGTTCCAAAATGATGTTAAACATTATTATTGGGACGAACCTCTTCTTTTCAAAATGTGCGCAGATCAGGTTATAAGGAGGTGTGTACCACAAGAAGAGCAAGAAGACATTCTACATCACTACCATGCTTCATAATATGGAGGTCACTTAGGAGGCAACAAAACCGCTGCCAAGGTGCTGCAGTCAGGGTTCTACTGGCCGACACTGTATAAAGATGCATAGGACTTTTACAAGAACTGCGACGGGTGCCAGCGGACAGGTAACATCTCAAAGAGAAACGAGATGCCACTGCAAAACATTTTAGAAGTCGAGATCTTCGACGTTTGGGGGATTGATTTTATGGGACCTTTTCCATCTTCATGTGGAAATCTTTACATCCTCTTAGCAGTGGATTATGTCTCTAAGTGGGTAGAAGCAATCGCAACTCAAAAGAATGATGCCAAAACGATCCAGAAGTTTTTGCACAAAAATATTTTTTTCTAGATTTGGCATCCCTAAGGCGATTATCAGTGATGAAGGGAGACATTTTGATAATACGGTAATTGTTGCCGCCTTGAAGAAATATGGTGTCAAGCACATGATCGCTACAGCATACCACCCACAGACCAATGGACAGGTTGAGATTTCCAATAGGGAAGTGAAGAACATTCTTGAGAAGATGGTTAAACCAACTAGGAAAGATTGGTCTTTACTTCTGAACGATGCATTATGGGCATATCGGACAGCTTTTAAGACTCCATTGGGCATGTCTCCATACCGATTAATTTATGGAAAAACCTGTCATTTGCCTGTCGAGATAGAGCATAAAGCATATTGGGCAATCAAGGCAGTGAATATGGACTTGGACAAGGCACGCCAGAAAAGGCTATTAGATTTGAACGAGATTGAGGAAATACGGACAATGGCCTACGACAATGCAAGGATCTACAAGGAGAAAACAAAGCAGTGGCATGACAAGAAGTTGCTGCCACGACAGTTCTGCCCAGGGCATCTTGTGTTGTTGTTCAATTCTAGACTGAAACTCTTCCCAGGGAAGTTAAAATCTAGATGGTCTGGCCCGTTCCTAGTGGTAGAAGTTTTTCCCCATGGTGCCATCACAATCCGATCATTAAAAGACGTGCACCAATTCAAAGTCAATGGACAGTGCCTCAAGCATTATCGGGGGACTGAAGCCCCAGGAATACAGGAAGTGGTTACTTTAGGAGATGACCCACAAGGCATCCCTAATTTAACCTAAAATTTATTTTTATTTATTTTTATTATTTATTATTTATTAGGAAATTAGGTTTATTTTCTTCGAATAATTTTTTTTATATATTTTCTGTTTTTAGGAAATAAGGAGTCAAGAATAAAAGAAGAAGTGCACCAAGCCCACCACCCCTCCATCAGCCCAATAGAGCCCATTTATTGAAGCCTGTCATTCCAGCTGCCGCCGCAGACGGATAAGACAGGATGTCAACAGACTGACACGGCAGACGCAGAAGCGTGTGACAGACGCGTAACAGACGCATTAATGCGTGGCAGACGCGTCAGACACGTAAAAATCGCATCAGTCGCCCCGTTATTCACGCCTGCCGTTACAGCATTAAACGGGCAGACCCTCGACCGCTATAAAACCCCGTTTTCATTTTCATTTTTCTCACTTCTGCTTATTCTTCCTTGCTTTCTCCTCTTGTTTTTATTTGCTTTCTCTATTTTCACAACCCTTGCAACTAATATGTCATCTAGACAGACCCGCCGTAGTGCTGCCTCAGCCTCTTCTTCAGCAGCAGCGACGCCCTTCGCCACAAAGGAATTATGGGAGGAAAGGGGGTTCGTTTACATCCGAAAAGCACCCAACATGGGACTCCGACCATTCATCGCAAAGGCAATCACAGCTCAACTATGGGAGCAATTCGCCGAACAACCTGCAGAACTGAATGATACATTAGTCCGGGAGTTCTATGCTGCCATCGACAGCAGAACGGCAACATCTGTCACCGTTCGAGGAGTAACAGTGCCATTCACAGCTGACAACATCAACCACATGTTTGGCCTTTACTTTGGCTCCGATGATGATGCCCACCAGAAATTTCTAGACACCCTCGATGCTGCCGCCTATGGTGCTGTCATGGCGGAGGTGACAGAGGAAGGAACAACATGGACCACAACCAAAAAGAACCCCCACTCTGTAAAAAGGGGGCAGCTACTCCCGGAAGCCAAACTCTGGAACGCTTTCATCAAAAAAGTGTATCATGCCTTCCTCCCATCACACGACGGTGAACCAGCAGCGACTCACCCTCATTCATTCAATCATGCACGACAGGCCTATAAACGTGGGCCGTTATATGAGGGATAGCATTTTGGACTGCACCTATCGAACAGACTCTCGCCTCTGCCTGCCGTTCACAATAACTTCCCTATGCCGCTGTGCTGTTGTCCCCGAGGCATCCACTGACAAAATGATCCAAGGACGAGGTTGGACCGACAACAACATCAACAGCCTCATGGAGCTGGTAGTGGCTACACCTATCTCTTTCTTCAACCCAGTTGGCTCCCCAGCAGAATCATCAGAGGAGCCTGCCCCTGAACCTGCCGCCGCCACCGCTCCGATAGACCAGTCTGCCCACATCCTTGCTGTGATACAACGGTTGGAAGAGAGACAAATGGGATTGATGACCTTCATCCGGGATTTCACCAACTCGACGGTAAACTTTATTACCAACACTTTAAATTTTCCCGATGTTAATTTCCCTACTTTTCCTGCCCATTATTTCCACATCCCCTCCCCTGTCCACACACCTACACCACCTGCCTCCCCCCATGCACAATCTGCTGCTTCCACCCCATCAACTGCCCCGACGGCAGCCGGCAGTCCAACGGCCGAAACCTCTGCCCGAGGAACGAAGCGACCTGCCTCCGATGACAGCGAGTCATAACCTCTTATTAGGAGGAATTTGGAGAAAGAGTTTACGCCTGTGAAGAGGCAGAAGCACGTGGCAGACAGAAAGCTAATGCCCAAGGCTAGTACCACCACCACCAGCACTTGGGATAGCGGCAGCAGCTCCGACATCCAGCTCGTGGAGCAACCTGTCCAGCCTCCACCACAGCCCAGACACTGCCGCCAGATCCGTGTCAGCAGCAGCAGTGAAGACAGCGATTGAAAATTTAAGTCTTTTATTTTTCTTTTATTGCTGCATGCCCTATATATTTTGTGATGTACCTGCCTTCATGTTTTTGTTTTTTCTATCATTTTGCATTGAGGGCAATGCAACCCACGAGTTTGGGGGTGGCAACCCTCCATAGTAATGGAGTCTTAGTACATCTTTTTATTAATTGTTGTGTCTTTTTTTAATTAAGTTCTCTTAAAAAAAATTAAATTGTTGGCTTAAAACTGTGAAGTTAACTTACCTGTCATGACAGCTCTGTCGTGGCAGCATCTTTAGGACAATTTAAGGAGAAGTTTAGAGCCTTCCTATAGTTCTGAAAAACTTAAACACCATTGTGACTGTTATATTGCTTAGATTTCTTTTAGCCAAACTAGAATAGGATGCTTAGTACTTGAATAACCCCTAGAGGTGCCTAACACTGGCTCTAGGAAAGAAGTTTAGCAAAAAGAAACTCAAAAACCTAGAGGTGCCCGAAACCGGCTCTAGGAAGCTAACTAGAGGTGCCCAAAACTGGCTCTAGAAAAAGTTTAGCTTGAAAATAGAAGAAAAAGAAGCATGAAAATGTGTCTTCAAGAAAATAAACTTTGGCATAAAAATTCGAGTTAAAAAGTTGAATATTCTAGTAAAACTAAGAGAGTCTTAGCATATAACTGTTCACAAGCATGCACACACTGCACGAGAGCTATAGAGAGATTCCGGACAGATCCTAACCTTTCCGACAGGTTGCTGCCGCCGCAGAAAATGAGCGACGGGTAAGGGACAGTTCACTGTTTGAAGGCCAACACAAAAATATTCATTTTTCTTTTAGGTTAAATTGCTTGAGGGCAAGCAAAAACTTGAGTTTGCGGGTGTGTTGAGTGTGTAAAAGTTCTATTATTTACACCCTTTTTAACCCATATTTCTGCTGCATTCAAGCATCATTGCATTGCATTTAGGTTAGTTTTCAGTAAAACATCACAAATATGTAAAAGGCACGGATTCTACTAAAAATGGCTGATTTTGCAGGTTGCTGCCATCGTAGACGGAGAAGGCAGGCGCAGGGCAGAGAAGCAGAAGAGCTGAACTGGACAAGAAAATGACGAGGACGAAGCTGCCATGGACCTGTCGTGACAGCAAGGTGACAGCAGCCTTATGAAGGCCAAAGCTCAAGGAGAGGAAATCCCTAGAAACAAGGATGGCGGCTGCAAAGTAGGAACTTTAGAGATTAAGTCTTTATTAGAATCTTACTTTTAATTAAAGTTATAATCCTTGTCAACTTAGAATACTTGAGCCCAAAGCTTATGTAAGGGCATAGATTTTAACCTAGGAGACATAATAGATCATATCACATAACCGACAACCAAAAACCCTCCGCCATTTACCCACCGTCGACATGTTCTAAATTCCCCCTAGGGCCACGGGTTGTTTTGTAAAGTAGTTGCAAGGGATGTTTTGTTTTAGGATTTTCCAAGTTCAATAAAATAAACTTCAAGTTCTCTTATTTTGGTTTTAATATCTTGCAAGAGCATCGAGAGAGCATTGTGAGGTTATCTATTTACTTAGCATCGGGAGAGTTAAGTATACGAAAGAGATAAGAGCAAGTTCTCTAGTTTATAGTTGAACTATTTCGTACCTAGGGATAGGGTGAGGTTAAGTGGCTAAGGAAGAATTCATACACATCGGTGTTCATCCTTCGACTCACGCCGGGAGGTATCATCAAGACGTGATCATCGACAGACTTGGACCTAGGGATAGGCCAAGGCAGATCTGGGATTCTTGCCAAACTTGAAGTACGGAGTTGGTGTGTTCGCTGCCGCGACAGCCAATGGACAGCCGCCGTGACAGGTGCTGCCGCGACGGGCACGACGACAGAACTGGAGTTCCTAAGCAATTCAATACCTGCACTACTGAGCAATTCAATACCAGCCCATTCTCTCTATCTTGATAATTCTACTCTTTCATTTAAGTTTACTCTATTATTCTCGTGACAACTCTTAATTATTTCTTTACTTCGTGCAGTGAAATAAGGTGAAGCTATTAGCCCAATCCCTGTGGAGACGATATCCGATACGTCGTATCACTTTACTACTTGCGTCGTGTACACTTGCACTACAATTGCGATAGACTCTTTTATACGCAACATAGCACAAGCAAATAATCACTCGATTAATTATCATGAAGTCAAAGATGGAGTAGAATTAAACACGCTCACAAAGGATTCACTCAATTTCGCTCAACGTGTTTAAAAGAAACAACACTCAAGTCAAAGAATGTAAAAGAGTCTTACCATAGGCTTGTAAATATATAACATCTCCTCCACTAAGTTAGGCCGAATTACAAGAACAAAAGTTCTTTGAATTGGGTTGTAACGAGGCTTAAGACTAGGTATGATGAGAATGACTTTTAGGCTTTTTGAATCGAAGAACTTCACACCGCCTTGTTTCTTTTGTATCAAGCTTTTTGTACAAATTTAATTTTGGGAGAAACAAGGATTTAATCTTTTTTCACACTTTTTGTCTCTCTCTCTTTTTTCCCTGTTTTGAACAGACAAGACAAATTATTTTTCTTGTTTTTCTCTTTCTCTTCTATTTCTTTTCTTTTGCTCGATTTTTCTTTTTTTCAAGTAAGGACAATGTGTAGTTTTCCAAATTAGGGTGTGAATTGGGGGAATCAACAAAAAAATAAATTAGGCTTGTAATGTAATTAATTTTCAAACAAAAGCCTTATGCTCAAAAGTGATTCTATAATTGTCATATTTACCAAGTTAGGCTTTTGGGTCAAGGTTCATACCTAAGTGTCTTAATCATCTCAAGTAATTTGATCCTATGTGGTATCAACACGTATAACATTGCAAGTTTTAGAAAAAAACTAATCATGCTTGAATATAACTCAATGAAAGAAAAATATGAAGCATAAAATATATATACTTATTAAGCTCAAATCTCACATAATGGCATATGTTGTGTCCAATTCCATCCATCCAACTATCGAATTAATTACTCAAGCAATGATTTTCAAGGCTAAATGGTCCTTATCAATCCTATTTTACTCCACAAATCGGTCTCATTTTTACTTTGGGATCCCAAGTCTCAAAAAGTTCAACATGTTAATTCTAAGAAAAATTATTCCAGACAAAAAGAATAATTCTAAGTCATCAATAAGCATGAAATTCACATATCATATCCCTATGTTTATCAAGAAATCAAGCATCAAAATTACTTCCCCTCACACTTAACCGAACATTTCCCTAATGTTCGAAACCTACATGCAAAAAGTAAATTAATTAAAAGTTAAAGGTAGAAGAGTGCTTCCATATTTGGCATGCGACGATATAAGGTGTGCATGGAATTGGAGGTTCGAATCCTGATTGTTCATCGTCCAATCTTGGAAGAGGATAGCTAGCTCGAAATCTACACTATACTCAAAAAGACTTGAAATATAGTCATTAGATTGTGAATATTCTTTCGAAATAAAACACATGGCCAAATTAAATTACGTGATAGATAATGAAAATTACTTGTTCAACAAACGAAGTTTAATTGGGTTTGGCGCATTCAAATCAACATATCCCCCTTCGTTGAACTCATATGTTGTGTAAAATTCCCAAAACAACTCAACATAAATTGGGCAAGTAATAGCAATTTATTTTTCCCAACCAAGTTGCTGAAAAATAATTCTTGACCTTATCTAATAAACCAAGTTGAGAAAGAGATTCAGGATGAACATACTTACAACCTTTGATTGTTCATTTCTTAATGCTGCTTAATCTTTTCTTGTGTTTTGTATAAGAGAATGTAGAAAGAGTAGAAAACATAGTACTTTTTCTGTTATTCAATGATATAGAAAGATACAACATGAGACTCTTTTATAGAGTGAGTTCAACTAGGATAAGGATTACAAGAACTATAAAACTTCTAACTCTATACAAGGCTTAGGAATCTTTAGGAGTTTTAATCCTAATCTATTTACATAAAACAGTAATTACATATAATAACAAACTCCTAAGAGTTTAATAATAATCTAAATACAAGGGTAATATCCTACACTCCCCCTAAAGCTAGTGAGTATACATTGTATAGTCCCAGCTTGGATAGAAAGTAATCAAAAATTGTTTTGGATAAGGTTTTTGTGAGAATGTCAGCTAGTTGGCCTCCTGTGGGAATATATGACAAAGTAGCTACCCCATTGACGATTTTTTCTACAATAAAATGCTTTTCTATCTCAACATATTTTGTTTGATCATGTTGAACTGGATTCTTTGCAATCTGAATGGTTGATTTATTATCACACAAAACCTCAAACTTGTCTTCTAGGTTAGTGTGTAATTCCTTAAGCTACTTGAGTAGCCAAATTCCTTCACACATTCATAGAGCCAAAGATCTAAATTCTGCTTCAGCACTGCTTCTTGATACCACTTCTTGCTTCTCCAAGTCATAAGATTTCCCCAAACAAATGCACAATACCCATTTGTCGATCTTCAGTCAGTTAGTTCTCCTGTCGAACTTGAGTCTGTAAAGATTCTCACAGTTATGTCCCGTGTCTTTTTAAACAGTAAACCATGTCCAAGAGTTTTCTTCAAGTACCTGAGGATTCTGTTAGTTGTTGCCATGTGTTTTTCATTAGGATTCATCATATGCTGACTAATCACATTGACTGGAAACACAATGCATGGCCTCGTCAAGGATAGATAGATTAGTTTTCCCACTAATCTTTGGAATCTCTCTTTGGCAACTAAAGTGCATGTTTCCTTAGTGAATTTCAAGTCGGGTTCTATTGGTGCATCTGTTGGTTTACACCCGAGCATCCATGCTTTATTAAGCAAATCAAGAACATACTTTCATTGATTAATCACCAACCCTTCACTTGATCTACCAACCTCCATTCCGAGGAAGTATCGAAGTTATCTCAAATCCTTTGTTTCAAATTCTCTATGTAGAAGGTTTTTTCAAGCACCCGATTTCCTCCTCATCATCTCCTGTCACAATTATGTCCTCTACATAGACAATTAAGATAACTCTTTTGTTTTCTGAGGTTACCTAAATGAAGAGAGTGTGATCTGCAAATGATTGCTTGTATCCATCTTTCATAATAGCTTTGGTGAGTCTGTCGAACCAAGCTCGAGGAGACTATTTCAGACCATAAAGTGACTTGTTGAGCTTACAAACTTTCTGATCTCTTTCAATCGATCTCGGACCAGGTGGAATCTTCATATAAACCACTTCATCAAACTTTCCATTAAGGAATGCATTCTTCACATCAAGTTGGTGAAGCTCCCAATCAAATTTGGCAGCTAGACTTAGTAATACCCGAATAGTGTTAAGTTTTGCCACTGGAGCAAAGGTTTATGTGTAGTCGATCCCATAGGTATGTGTATAGCATTTAGCCACAAGCCTCGCTTTGTATCTCTTGACACTACCATCAGAGTTATATTTCACAGCAAAAACCCACTTACAACCAATAGGTTTTTTACCTTGGGGAAGATCAATTATTGTCTAGGTATCATTCTTCTCAAGAGCACTGATTTCTTCTTCGACGACATTTCTCCACTTGGAATGCTTTAAAGCTTCATCAACTATGGAAGGAATTTGATCTTTATTTAAGCTTGTTGTAAAGGCTTTAAAGGATGGCTTCAATGAACTGTATCCAGCAAATTTCAGAATAGGATGTTTAGTGCACTTGCTAACCCCTTTTCTAATAGCAATAGGAAAATCATCAAGATTAGAGATAGTAAGCTCACTGATTATATTACCTTCCTCGCCCATATTGGCAGATGGACTCAAATACAACTCACGACAAGAGTCAGACTGCAAAATAGCCTTTGGTATAGTTTTCTTTTTTCTTATATAGGTCAAAATTTGTTTAGGAGAAAGAGTAGGTGTTTTTTGAAAAGTTTTGAGGAATTTTAGAAGTAGTGAATGTGTTTCGAATAGATGTAGGTGTTTTGCAAGGAGTTGGTAAAGGATATGTAGGTTTGGATAAGGGTGAAGTAGTGGATTCAAAATCTGGTGGTATAGAAATATTGGGAGAGTTTAACTGAGTGTGAGGAGAAGGCTAAAAATCATCCCAAGTCTCCCCCTGAATTAGAGCCTAAGGAAACTCAAAAAATGTAAGATCCATAGTAACAAAAAATCTGTGAGAAGGAGAATGATAGCATTTATAGCCCTTCTTGAGTGAAGAATAACTAACTAGTATACACTTCAATGATATAGGATCTAACTTGGACTTATTAGGGGCTAAATTATGAATAAAGACAGTACAACCAAATATTTTAAGAGGTAAAATAGAAGAGATAGGCTTAAAATGTGGAAAACTCTCTAGGAAGACAAATTGAGGTGTCTGAAATTTCAAAACCTTACTAGGCATGCGGTTGATCAAATATGTGGCGGTTAACAAGGTCTCATCCCACAGGTATTTAGGGATATTACTAGTAAATAAAAGAGAACTAGCAACTTCAAGGAGGTGTCTATTTTTTCTTTCTGCAATTTCTTTTTGTTGTGAAGTATCAACACAAGAACTAAGTTGAACTATTCCGTGCTTTTGAAAAAATGCACTCAAAGACTTAGCAAAAAATTCACTCTCATTATCAGACTTAAATAGCTGACTTTTGATTTGGAATTGAATAAGAACCATATTAAAAAACCTCTCAAAAACCCTCGCAGTTTCAGACTTTTCTTTCATTAAATAAGTCTAAGTAATGCTACTATGATCATCAATAAAGGTAATAAACCACTTACTGCCATTAGCATTCTTCATCCGATAAGGACCCCAAATATCACTGTGAATCAAAGAAAAAGGGTGAGATGGTTTATAAGGAGATGGAAGATAAGATGCTTTAGTTTGTTTAGCAAGAGGGCAAATATGGCATTTAAATAAACTTGGCTTTTTATTGATAAACAAAAATGAATATAACTTTGACAGATATTGAAAATAAGGGTGACCAAACCTAAATTGCCATAATAACACATCATCAAATTGTTCTAAAGTAGTAAAAAATGAAAGAGAGAAAGAGGTGCAAGGTGATGGAGAGCTATGGAGAGCATAAAAACCATTGTGCAAACTAGCAGTGTCGATTGTCATTTTTGAGTCCATAGCCTGTAAAATACAACCAGAGTCATTAAAACTTGCAGAAAACTTCAAGGTTTTCGAAAGCTTGCTAACAGAGATAAGATTTCATGCAAGATTTGGTACAAAGAGAACATCATTGTAACCCCCTTAGCCCGGCCTAGACGGTTGACCCGAACTACAAAGATTACACGGGGAAAACCAAAGTCAACCCGAAAGTCAACCTTGATTAACGACCCTTTTTTCTTTTTAAAACATGTATAAATGCATATTAACCCTAGGCGTTCTCTTGAGATCAGCATACTCAAAAACACAGCAAACGGTGATCAATAAGGGACTCAATTGCATAACATACAAATTTAGAGACCAAATTGTAAATTTTGGAAATTGAGAGGACCTAACCAATTTTTAGGTTACCATTATGAAATTAGTCATGTTTCATGTTTCTCTGCCAAATTTCATCTTAAATGGACATTCCAAACTCAAGCAATTGCACATACAAAAATCAGGACCAAAACGTGAAGGTTTAAAAACATACAACCATCAGATTCAGTGCCCAACGATCGAGTGTTCTGAAACGGGAAAGAAACGTTCCGAAACGCGGGACCGTTTCACAACATGTTCCGAAACAGGGCTTGACAGTGGCAAAAACGTTTCGGAACGGCTCTACCCGTTTCGAAATGCTAAGGCCATTTCAGGCCCCTGTTCCGAAACGGTAGCACCCGTTTCGATACGGGCTGCCCAGAATTGCAGAAATTTACTGGTTTAACATAAAATCGACCCATCAAACGCATTCCTAAGACGCCCAAATCATGCCAACAAGTCATTATGCACTAAGGGAACATAATAGCATCATCAAAACACATCTATAGCATCGATTAGGAAAAACTCAAACTATAGGTATGCAACTTAATACTCAACTCCAACCAAACATCAAGTCACCAAAGCAAACACCAAATGGCCAAATTACAAAACCAAAAACACCATAGGCATCAAGCCAAACTTAGGGAGTCCAAAACATCTCCCAAAAATCACATCTTAGGTTCCCATTGCCAAATACCAAAAGCTAAAAGTGTTGTGAAAATAGTCACCATACATGAGCTTAGTCTTTCACTTGGATCCTTGACCTTCTTGCTGCCCTTTAAGTACTTCAATGCTCTGCATTATTGGTTCAAGAAAGAGAGAGCATAAGCATAAATTCTTAGTGAGGAATGCTCTAATAAAACAACACAATAATGCACTTTGTAAAAACACCTTTCCAAGGCTTTTAGTTTCAAAACAACATTTATCATGCATCAATGCATACAAAACAAGCATCTCATGCTTCAATTCATCAACATGTCATATTGGCTTTCAAGTGATAATCCATAACCATTTTTCAACTCAAAACACAATCGGATACGCGGATTACAAGTGTTGTCCCATACGCTTCATACACACTACCAACACTCAAGGTGGAGTTTACCGGTACAATCACAACCCCTCCACATCACTAGTTGGTAGTTGTATAACATCACTAACGAGAACACGGGACACATAACACAAGATCCACACATGGACTTTTAACCACCATTGTGATTTTAACCATCTCGTTAGTGTACTTGGATGGAGCTTACGGTACAATCACAACCCATCAACATCCAAGGCGACTTTATTCACGGTGCACCCAATCCTATAGCCGGCTAACTATATCCAATTCAAGTACTTTTAAACCAACACATCACTTGCCAATATACATCATTAACATCATCAATCCACTGTTTTAAAGCATTTAACAAAGCCATTAAATCATCATGCATCAATATGCATCAAAACCACATTTATCAATGTCAAACCAAGGATCTCTTACCTTGAGCATCCTTCAACACATGGCTTTCAAAACCATCATTAAACATGCTAAAATATGCTTTCATAATAGAATGTAAACATGCAAATTAAACACATTGCGTTCAACCATCTCATGGTTCATCAAAAAGAGAGTTTTTCCGAAAACTTACTTTTGAGCTTAGCTAAGTTGTTTAGACTTAAACTAAGCTCCCATAAGCTTCATACATTGGTTTCAAAGCTGAAAACCAAACTTCACTCACCGATTCCGTTTCGCAAGCTTGCCGAAACGCCGATCAAGCCTCCGGATCCACACCACAAGGATCCGAAGATGTCTCCCATGTTTTAAACACATCAAAGTAGAGGATTAATGCATCATCATGCATTAAAATCTTCAGCCAAAGCACCTAAACTCGTTGCTCTCATCAAAACTCACATTTCGGCAACCAAACACAACCGAAATCACATCCAAACACCTCTACAACATTACCCAGCCAAGATCCATCAATCCCAATCATTCAAAAACATCAATTAACATCCAAAAAGGACCTAATCACGTTCTTATACCTCCAGCTATAGCAGAACATCAAAATTACCCCAAAAACCACCATTAACTCAAGCAAAAACTTAAGAAAATCAACATATTCGGGATTGCATTGATTAAACCTCAATTACACATCAATTAGACATCCAAAATACATCAAAAAGACATCTCAAAATAGAGCCCAATCATTTAATACGAATTTTTTTAAAATTAAATCTAAATCTTGCATTTTAAGCCAAAATCAAGATCACAACATTAAAACCTTTAATAAAACTCAATTTAAGGATTGAGAACTTGGGAATTTCAGTAAAGAACTAAGTATTTAGAGGAGAAGGACGTTCATACCTCTAAATGTGGATTTCTCCTTGTTTAGAGCCAAAATTCTTGAAAATTCAATAAGCAAATGATGAGGATTTGGTGTAGAAATGATTATAAATCATTTAGAGATTGGAATATCAACTTTAGATGTGAAATCAGAGGAAAAGTGGCTGGGGAAATGTGTTTGGCTGAGGGAAAATTTGAGAGAAAAAGAAATGGGAAAATTTGACAAAAGTTAGTTATAAAACCAAAATATCTATTTTCCCTCCTTTCCTTTTAATAAATAACATTATTTAAATCTTTAATATTTAAGAAAAATCTGGAGAAACCCTCCCTTGGGTAAATTAGCTCCTTAAAGATTCAAAGTTTCAATCCTTTTAAAACAGTCACCAACTTTTCAAAAATTACATTTTAGTCACTAACTTGAAATGTCATATTTCCAAACCCCATTTTGTAAAATTGGTTTCACCACTCTCTTATATATAATAAAAGAGGATTTTTAGATATTTTTCCATATTTTTAATGCATCCCGAACTAGGCTTTCCCTAAAACCACCTTTTATATTTGAACCGAAATTTAAACTGGTCCGGTTCAGACCCTAAACTTCCAAGCCCAAAATTGGGGTGTTACAACTCTCCCCCCCTTAAGAAATTTCGTCCTCGAAATTTACCTGGAGGAAAAAGGTACAGAAACTGCTTCAACATGTCATCCTTTCGTTCCCACGTGGCTTCCTCAGCACCACGATGCTTCCACAACACCTTTACCAATTCAATGGTCTTGCCTCGAAGAACCTTACTATCCGAATCCAAAATCTCCACCAGTTCCTCATCATAGGTCAAATCCGGATTCAAATCCATTTCCTCCACAGGCATCACATGAGAAGGATCCGATCTATACTTTCGAAGCATATAAACATGAAACACATCATGAATCTTTTCTAACCCTTGCGGTAACCTCAACTTGTACGCAACAGGACCCACACGCTCAATCACCTCGTATGGTCCAATGTACCTAGGGCTCAACTTACCCTTGCGGCCAAACCTCATCACCTTTTTCCAAGGCGAAACTTTCAAAAACACACGGTCACCCACCGCATACTCAATCTCCTTAAGCTTCAAATCCGCGTAAGACTTTTGCCGATCAGAAGCTGCTTTCAATCGCTCACAAATGAGCTTCACCTTCTCAGTGGTTCCTTTCAACAAAGCTGGCATCGAAACCAACTTCTGACCCGTTTCAGCCCAACAAAGAGGAGTCCTACACTTCCTCCCGTACAAAGCTTCATAAGGTGCCATTTGAATATTTGCCTGATAACTATTATTATAGGCAAACTCTACCAAAGGCAAATGTTTCTCCCAAGAACCCTGAAACTCAATCACACAGCACCTCAACATATCCTCCAACACCTGGATAACAGGCTCAGACTGTCCATCCGACTGCGGATGATAAGATATACTGAAATTCAACCATGTACCCAAAGCCTGATGCAAACACTGCCAGAAACGCAATGTAAATCTCGGATCCCTATCCGACACAATCGACTTAGGCACACCATGCAGCCGTACAATCTCAGCAATGTACAGCTCCGCAAGCTTATCCAAAGTGTACGTAGTATGCACCGGCAAGAAATGCGCACACTTCGTTAGGCGATCAACAATCACCCACACCGAATTCTTCTTCGATGGCGACAAAGGCAAACCAGACACAAAGTCCATGGTAATCCTCTCCCATTTCCACTCAGGAATCCTCAACGGTTGCAACAACACTGAAGGAAATTGATGCTCAGCTTTAACTCGCTGACATACCATGCACTTGCTTACAAATTCAGCAACATCTTTCTTTAAACCCACCCAATAGTATTCATCACGAAGATCACGGTACATCTTAGTACTACCAGGGTGCATAGCAAAAAGACTACTATGAGCTTCAGTCAGAATAGCACGCCTCAAATCAGTATCATTGGGCACTAATATCCGACTCCCAAAGCATAAAACTCCATCATCATTAAAGAAGAAATCTGATGGCCTATCCTCTGCAATATCCTGAACATGCGGCACCAAGGAATCATCCAACAACTGTTTTTCCTTAATCAACTGAACCAATGATGGTTTCACTTGCAACTCAGCCACAAGACCACCATCACGCGAAATGCTCAAACTGGCAAACATAGCCCTCAACTCCACAGCTACCTTCCTACTAAAGGCATCCGCTACAACATTATCTTTACCCGGATGGAAATCAATAGTCAAATCGTAATCCTTAAGCAACTCCAAATGTAACCCCCTTAACCCGGCCTAGACGGTCGACCCGAATTAAGAAAGTCACACGGGGAAAACCAAAGTCAACCCGAAAGTCAACCTTGATTAACGACCTTTTTTTTCTTTTTAATCTTGTCTAGATGCACATTAGTCCTAATTGTGATCACACAAACATCATACACAAAGATCACAAACATCAGAGATCAAACAGGGAACCAATTGAACAAATTACAACTTAAGGGACCAAATTGTAATTCTTGATAAATATGAGGACTTAACCCAAATTAAAGTTACCAACTTGAAATTAATTAGGTTTCATGCTTCTCTGTGAAATTTCAGCTCAAAAGGACTTCCCAAACTCATACAATTGCACAAACAAGTTTCAGGACCAAAATGCAAACAATTCAAAACATTTAACTGCCAATGTCAGCCCCTAACGGTCACCCGTTCCGAAACAGGCAAAGCCCGTTTCGAAACACGGGCTGGCAGTAGCCAAACCGTTTCGGAACGGTTCTTCCCGTTTCGGACGCCTGGGTTTGTTTAAGGCGCCCGTTCCGAAACGGTAAGAGCTGTTCCGAAACACCCTGCACAGATTGCCCCAAAATGCATTCTTAAACATGCAATTAAACATCCAATCATGCTCCAATTGCCACCAAACTTTACCAGCATGCAATTCAACATATAAAAGACATACTAGCATCATCAATTCATCAAAACAACATCATATGCAAAAAGCCCCAAATCTATAGGCATGCTTCCTACACAAGCTAGCTATTCAAGCACAAACTTCCAAAACAAGCATGTAATGATCCAACACAAAAACCAGCATTCTTATCATCATTCAACATACTTAGGGAGTTCCAAACACCTCCCAAAACATACACATTGATCCCCCATTGCCAAATTACCAAAAGCTAAAATGTACTAACAAAACCTTCCATACATTGAGCTCTACTTTCACTTGAATGCTCGCCCTCCTTGCTGCCCTCAAGGTTCCCTAATGTTCTGCATTATTGAATTAAGAAAACGAAAGAGAGCGTAAGCAAAAGCTTAGTGAGGAATGCTCTTAAAAACCATTCAATAATGCATTTAAAAACATTTATAAATCATGCTTTAAATCAACCTTTGCACATGCTCAAAAGCATACTTAAAACAAGCATCTCATGCATCATAACATAACATGTCATATTGGTTCAAGTGATAGATTCCATTTCTTTAAAACAAGTTCATCAACTTTCCCAAGGACTTTTAAACACCTTGGCCCCAAGGACTTTTAAACACCTTGGCCATGGACTTTTAACCACCATGAAAGAGGACCACACAAGGACTTTTAACCACCTTTGTGTCCATAGCTTGATTCACCCCAAGGACTTTTAAACACCTTGGCCCCAAGGACTTTTAAACACCTTGGCCCCATGGACTTTTAAACACCATGGCCCCATGGACTTTTAAACACCATGGAAAGGATCACCTAAGGACTTTTAACCACCTTAGTGTCCGCAACAAGAACCATCCAAGGACTTTTAACCACCTTGATGTTCTTAAGTAACAAGGCTCACTCAAGGACTTTTAACCACCTTAGTGACCTTAACCCTTTTTAAAACATCACTTGCCAATACACATCATTTTCATCATTTAATCCACTGTTTTTAAGCATTAAACCAAGCCATATTCATCATGCATTTAAAAGCATCAAACCACATTTAATCAATGTACAAAAACAAGGAACTCTTACCTAGAGTTTCCTTCAACATATGGCTTACAACATCAGCAAATACCATGCTAAATCATGCTTTCAAAACAGTAATTAAAACATGCAATAAACCACTTTGCATCACAACAAAATCATGGCCACCACTAGAGAGTAATTCCGAAAACTTACTCTTGAGCTTAGCAAAGTTGTTTAGACTTAAACTAAGCTCCCAAGACATTGGTTTCAAAGCCGAAAACCCAATTTCACACACGCACTCACCGATTCCACTTTGCTTCAAGCCAAAGCACCAAATCAAGCTTCCGGATCAACAACTCTTGGATCCAAAGATGCCTCCCCTGTTTCAACACATCAAAGCAGAGGATTAATGCATCATCATGCATTAATTGCTTCAATGAAAGCACCTAAACTCGCTGCTCTCATCCAACCTCCATTTTCGGCCACCAAACACAACCGAAAATGCATCCAAACCACTTCTCAACAAAGCCCAGCCACAAACCATCAAAACCAAACATCTATTAACATCATTTAACATCTAAAAACAACCTATTAACATCCTTATACCTCCAGCAACATCAGATCCACAAGATCACCTCAAAAACAAGCAAGAATCACAAGCTAAACTTAGGAAACTCAACCTATCCGGGATTGCATTAATCAAAACTCAATTCCTTATCAATTTAGAGTTCATTTAACATCAAAAATACACCTCAAATCACAGATTAATCAGATCTAACGAAAATCATCAAAAATCACCAAATCTTGCATTATAAGCCAAGATCCATTTCACAACTTAAAAACCTTTAATAAAACATCAATTAAGGATTGAAAACTTAGGAATTTCAGTAAAGAACTGATAGTTTAGAGGAGAAGGACGTTCTTACCTCCAAACTTGAGTTTCTCCTCTTTTTGGAATCAAAAACCTTGATGAATCAAGTAGCAAATGGTGAGGTTTTGTAGATATGTTGATTAGGAATCAAAAGAGAGTTGAAAGGAGGGATTTAGGTGAGAAAATCAGATCAAATTCTCTGGAGAAAAAGTGTTTGGGTTGAGAGAAAATGAGAGAAAGAAAATAGGAAAGTTAGTTATCCAAAATAGCCAAATGGCTTTCCCTCAACTTTTAATATGATTTAAAATCAGAATATAGCTTAAAATATCTTAGAAAAATCTGGAGAAACTACTTTTGGAATAATAGCTCCTTAAAGATTCAATGTTCCAACCCTTTATAAAACAGTCACCAAACTTTCGAAAATTACATTTTGGTCACTAGCCAAAATGTCACACTTCCAAAACTCATTTTCCAAAATTGATTTCACAGTTCACTTAATTATATTAAAAGATGATTTTAGAACATTTTTCCATATTTTTAATGCAACCCGAACTAGGCTTTCCTAATTTCACCTCTTTAGATTCGAACAGCACTTTGACCAAACCGATCAACGCCCAAAACTCCTAAGCCCAAAACCGGGGCGTTACAACTCTCCCCCCCCCTTAAGAAATTTCGTCCTCGAAATTTACCTGAAGGAAAGAGATAAGGAAACTGCTTCAGCATGTCTTCCTTCCGCTCCCACGTGGCTTCCTCAACACCTCGATGCTTCCACAGCACCTTCACCAACTCAATGGTCTTGCCACGAAGAACCTTGCTATCCGAATCCAGAACCTTCACCGGTTCCTCATCATAGGTCAAATCCGGATTCAAAACCACTTCCTCCACAGGCATCACATGCGAAGGATCAGATCTATACTTCCGGAGCATAGAAACATGGAACACATCATGAATCTTCTCCAACTCCTGAGGTAACCTCAACCGATACGCAACAGGACCCACACGCTCAACCACCTCATATGGTCCAATGTACCTAGGGCTCAACTTACCCTTCCGGCCAAACCTCATTACCTTCTTCCAAGGCGAAACCTTCAAGAACACACGGTCACCCACCGCATACTCTATCTCCTTACGCTTCAAATCCGCGTAAGACTTTTGCCGATCAGAGGCAGCCTTCAACCGCTCACAAATGAGCTTCACCTTCTCGGTGGTCCCTTTCAACAAAGCCGGCATCGAAACCAACTTTTGACCAGTTTCAGCCCAACAAAGAGGAGTCCTACACTTCCTCCCATACAGAGCCTCATAAGGTGCCATCTGTATACTCGCCTGATAACTATTGTTATAAGCGAACTCAACCAAAGGCAGATGCTTCTCCCAAGAACCTTGGAACTCAATCACGCAACACCTCAACATATCCTCCAAGATCTGGATAACCCGCTCAGACTGACCATCCGACTGAGGATGATAGGATGTACTGAAATGTAACCTTGTACCCAGAGCTTGATGCAAACACTGCCAGAAACGCGATGTGAACCTCAGATCCCTATCCGACACAATCGACGTAGGCACACCATGCAGCCTCACAATCTCAGAAATGTACAGCTCTGCCAGCCTATCCAAAGAAAACGTAGTATGCACAGGCAAGAAATGCGCACACTTCGTCAGGCGATCCACAATCACCCAAACAGAATTCTTCTTTGATGGAGACAAAGGTAAACCAGATACAAAATCCATGGTAACCCTTTCCCACTTCCATTCAGGGATTCTCAACGGTTGCAACAAACCAGAAGGAACCTGATGTTCAGCCTTAACCCGCTGACACACCAAACACTTGCTCACAAACTCTGCAACATCCTTCTTCAAACCCACCCAATAGTACTCATCACGAAGATCACGATACATCTTAGTACTACCAGGGTGCATAGCAAAAGGACTACTATGACCTTCAGTCAGAATAGCACGCCTCAACTCAGCATCAGCAGGCACTACTATCCGACTACCAAAACACAACACACCATCCTCATTAAAGCAGAAATCCGAAGGTCTACCCTCCGCGATATCCTGAACATGAGACACCAAGGAATCATCCAGCAACTGTTTTTCCTTGATCAACTGAACCAAAGATGGGTTCACTTGCAACTCAGCAACAAGACCACCATCTCGCGATATGCTCAAGCTAGCAAACATAGCCCTCAGCTCAACAGCTACCTTCCTACTCAAGGCATCCGCAACAACATTAGCTTTTCCAGGATGATACTCAATTGTCAGATCATAATCCTTGAGCAACTCCAACCAACGCCGCTGCCTAAGATTTAACTCCTTCTGAGACATCAGATACCTCAAACTCTTGTGATCCGTGTACACAGTACACTTCTCACCATACAGGTAATGTCTCCAAATTTTCAAAGCAAAAACCACCGCAGCTAACTCAATGTCATGCGTAGGATAGTTGCGCTCATGCACTTTCAACTGCCGCGATGCATAAGCCACAACCTTACCCTCTTGCATCAGCACACATCCCAAACCAACATAGGATGCATCACTATAGACCACAAACTCTTTCCCTGATTCAGGCTGAACCAAGATAGGAGCTTGCGTCAAAGCCGCCTTAAGCTTCTCAAAAGCCTGCTGTCTCGCTTCCATCCACTCATACTTAACGTCCTTTTGCAACAGCTTCGTCAAAGGAGCAGCAATCTTGGAAAAACCATCCACAAACCTTCGGTAGTATCCCGCCAAACCAAGGAAACTACGGACCTCATGAACAGACTTAGGAACTTTCCAATTCATCACCGCCTCAATCTTCTGAGGATCAACACGAATCCCCTCAGCTGAGACCACATTCCCAAGAAACACCACCTCCTTAAGCCAGAACTCACACTTGCTCAGCTTAGCATAAAGCTGATTCTCCAACAAAGCTTGCAAAACAATCCTCAAATGCTCTTCGTGCTCCTCCTCAGTACGCGAGTACACGAGGATATCATCAATGAACACCACAACGAACTTGTCCAGGTATTCATGAAACACACGATTCATCATGTCCATGAAAGCAGCAGGAGCATTTGTCAAACCAAACGGCATCACAAGGAACTCATAATGCCCATACCTTGTCCTGAAAGCTGTCTTAGGCACATCCACATCCTTCACCTTCAACTGATAATACCCAGACCTCAAGTCAATCTTAGAGAACACAGCAGCTCCCCGAAATTGATCAAAGAGATCATCAATCCTCGGCAAAGGATACCGATTCTTGATAGTCAACTTGTTCAGCTGACGATAATCAATACACATCCTCATAGTGCCATCTTTCTTCTTCACAAACAAGACTGGTGCACCCCAAGGTGACACACTCGGCCGGATGAAACCACGATCTAGCAGCTCTTGCAACTGCATCTTCAGCTCCTTCAGCTCCTTAGGTGCCATTCTATAGGGAGTAATGGACACAGGAGTTGTATTCTCATACAGCTCAATTCCAAACTCCACCTCGCGATTAGGAGGTAAACCAGGCAACTCCTCAGGAAAAACACCAGGAAACTCCTTCACAACTCTGATATCTTGCACCCTCAACTCCTTAGAGCTAGGATTCATCACAAAAGCTAGATAAGCTTCGCAACCCTGCCTCAGCATCCTACTCGCCTCCAAGGTAGACACCACATTGGCAAGAAACTTCACATTCTCACCAACCACAACAACTTCATAATCATCCGCAAGCCTCAGCGAAACCCGCTTATTTTCACAATCCACAACAGCACGATGCTCAGCAAGCCAATCCATACCAAGGATCACATCAAAACCATAGAAGGGCAACTCCATAAGATCAACATGAAAAGCATGTTCTTGAACAACCAAGGGACACCTTCTATAAAGCTTTCGAGTCACAACAGTTTCACCAAAAGAACTAGTGACACGAACACCAACATCCAAAGACTCAACAGGCAAACCAAGCAATACAGCATGCTCACGCAAAATGTATGAATGCGTAGATCCAGAATCAATCAAAGAAAGCAATGACAAGGATTGCAAAGTAAAGGTACCTGCAATCACATCTGCATCATTCCTTCCCTCGCGCTGAGCATACACCCTAGCTTGGCCTCCACCTTCAGGCTGAATAGCCACAACATGGGCTACTCCACGACCACCTTCCTCTCGCCTCTGGAAATTACCACGGCCGCGCCCACGACCTCTCTGCGGTGTAGCAACAACAGGAGCACGCACCTGATCACCAGCCAACCTAGGACAATCTCGCCTCAAGTGGTCTACAGAACCACAATTCCAGCATCCATTACCAGCTGCCGCTACAGGAGCTTGCACCTCTCTCACAGCACGAGGACAGTCACGCTTCATGTGACCACGTGAACCACAGATCCAGCAAGCACTAGGATCAGCTCTAGCATTGCCTCCTCTAGCAGGTGCACCACCACCTCTCTTGGCTGAGGACTGATACTTCTGATCACGTCCCCTCTTGTTCCGTCCACCTCCGGAACTATACTCAGCAGCTCTCTTGCCAGAACTCGCTCCAGCACCTTTCGCAGATAAACCCAAGTTCATCTCTATATCCTTGGCTCGGCCCACCAACACATCAAAATCATCGTACTCAGTGGCCAGCACATACATTTTCACATCCGTCACAAGACCATAAAGGAACCTCTCGCACCTTGCCCGCTCATCAGGTATCAGCCCAGGTGCATACTGACTGAGTCGCACAAACTGCACCTCATACTCAGCCACACTCATGCTCCCTTGGGTAAGAGACATGAATTCTCGCTTCTTCTCATCAAGATATCTCACTCCAAGATATCTCCGCTTGAACACATTCTGAAAGAATGTCCAAGTCACATCAGCTTCAACCATTCCAGCTATAGTGGTCGTCCACCACGTATACGCATCGTCCTGCAGCAAGGACACAACACAACCCAGCTTTTGCACATCCATGCAGCTCATTTGTCCCAAGATACGCTTGGTACTCTCTAGCCAAGCTTCAGAACTCTCAGCCGACATACCCCTGAACTCAGTCCCACCAAGACTGCGCAGACGTTCCAAAGGTAGTCTAACTCCAGCATCTCCCTGATGCCCAGCTCCTTGAGCTCCAGCTACTGCTGCTCGAAAAGCACCCGCAATAGCTTGTACCAACATAGACATATCAGGCATAGCTTGCCCCTGAACAACCTCTGGTCCAGCAGCTCCAGCACCAGCTGCAGCTTCAGCTCTCTCACCTCCAGCACCACCACCAGGTGGAGGAGGGGGTAACACCGCACTACCCGTGTTCTCCTCGTTCTCGTTCTCATTAGGAACCATAGCTCGCACGCTACCTCGTAACTCTCTACGTGGTGCCATACTTTTACCATGCAATCACAATGCAAATAAAACAAGTCAGGCCCAGCAAGGTAAGCAATCCAAGTATTCAAGCTCAATTTCATTCAAAATCAACATCATTTCATTAGCTTTTGTTTGGCAATGGGTACCCTCAACATGCTACATCACAGCATACAACTCAACTGCATCCAAATCACAAGCCATTAAACATGCTTTCGATCAACAAGCATACAAGCCAAACATACTTCAATCATGCATACATTCATTCCCAATTACTCGAGAACTCAGCTCTGATACCACCAAATGTAACCCCCTTAACCCGGCCTAGACGGTCGACCCGAATTAAGAAAGTCACACGGGGAAAACCAAAGTCAACCCGAAAGTCAACCTTGATTAACGACCCTTTTTTTCTTTTTAATCTTGTCTAGATGCACATTAGTCCTAATTGTGATCACACAAACATCATACACAAAGATCACAAACATCAGAGATCAAACAGGGACCCAATTGAACAAATTACAACTTAAGGGACCAAATTTTAATTCTTGATAAATATGAGGACTTAACCCAAATTAAAGTTACCAACTTGAAATTAATCAGGTTTCATGCTTCTCTGTGAAATTTCAGCTCAAAAGGACTTCCCAAACTCATACAATTGCACAAACAAGTTTCAGGACCAAAATGCAAACAATTCAAAACATTTAACTGCCAATGTCAGCCCCTAACGGTCACCCGTTCCGAAACAGGCAAAGCCCGTTTCGAAACGCGGGCCGTTCCGCAACGGGTTCCGGAACACGGGCTGGCAGTAGCCAAACCGTTTCGGAACGGTTCTTCCCGTTTCAGATGCCTGGGTTTGTTTAAGGCGCCCGTTCCGAAATGGTAAGAGCTGTTCCGAAACACCCTGCACAGATTGCCCCAAAATGCATTCTTAAACATGCAATTAAACATCCAATCATGCTCCAATTGCCACCAAACTTTACCAGCATGCAATTCAACATATAAAAGACATACTAGCATCATCAATTCATCAAAACAACATCATATGCAAAAAGCCCCAAATCTATAGGCATGCTTCCTACACAAGCTAGCTATTCAAGCACAAACTTCCAAAACAAGCATGTAATGATCCAACACAAAAACCAGCATTCTTATCATCATTCAACATACTTAGGGAGTTCCAAACACCTCCCAAAACATACACATTGATCCCCCATTGCCAAATTACCAAAAGCTAAAATGTACTAACAAAACCTTCCATACATTGAGCTCTACTTTCACTTGAATGCTCGCCCTCCTTGCTGCCCTCAAGGTTCCCTAATGTTCTGCATTATTGAATTAAGAAAACGAAAGAGAGCGTAAGCAAAAGCTTAGTGAGGAATGCTCTTAAAAACCATTCAATAATGCATTTAAAAACATTTATAAATCATGCTTTAAATCAACCTTTGCACATGCTCAAAAGCATACTTAAAACAAGCATCTCATGCATCATAACATAACATGTCATATTGGTTCAAGTGATAGATTCCATTTCTTTAAAACAAGTTCATCAACTTTCCCAAGGACTTTTAAACACCTTGGCCCCAAGGACTTTTAAACACCTTGGCCATGGACTTTTAACCACCATGAAAGAGGACCACACAAGGACTTTTAACCACCTTTGTGTCCATAGCTTGATTCACCCCAAGGACTTTTAAACACCTTGGCCCCAAGGACTTTTAAACACCTTGGCCCCATGGACTTTTAAACACCATGGCCCCATGGACTTTTAAACACCATGGAAAGGACCACCTAAGGACTTTTAACCACCTTAGTGTCCGCAACAAGAACCATCCAAGGACTTTTAACCACCTTAGTGACCTTAACCCTTTTTAAAACATCACTTGCCAATACACATCATTTTCATCATTTAATCCACTGTTTTTAAGCATTAAACCAAGCCATATTCATCATGCATTTAAAAGCATCAAACCACATTTAATCAATGTACAAAAACAAGGAACTCTTACCTAGAGTTTCCTTCAACATATGGCTTACAACATCAGCAAATACCATGTTAAATCATGCTTTCAAAACAGTAATTAAAACATGCAATAAACCACTTTGCATCACAACAAAATCATGGCCACCACTAGAGAGTAATTCCGAAAACTTACACTTGAGCTTAGAAAAGTTGTTTAGACTTAAACTAAGCTCCCAAGACATTGGTTTCAAAGCCTAAAACCCAATTTCACACACGCACTCACCGATTCCACTTTGCTTCAAGCCAAAGCACCAAATCAAGCTTTCGGATCAACAACTCTTGGATCCAAAGATGCCTCCCCTGTTTCAACACATCAAAGCAGAGGATTAATGCATCATCATGCATTAATTGCTTCAATGAAAGCACCTAAACTCGATGCTCTCATCCAACCTCCATTTTCGGCCACCAAACACAACCGAAAATGCATCCAAACCACTTCTCAACAAAGCCCAGCCACAAACCATCAAAACCAAACATCTATTAACATCATTTAACATCTAAAAACAACCTATTAACATCCTTATACCTCCAGCAACATCAGATCCACAAGATCACCTCAAAAACAAGCAAGAATCAAAAGCTAAACTTAGGAAACACAACCTATCCGGGATTGCATTAATCAAAACTCAATTCCTTATCAATTTAGAGTTCATTTAACATCAAAAACACACCTCAAATCACAGATTAATCAGATCTAACGAAAATCATCAAAAATCACCAAATCTTGCATTATAAGCCAAGATCCATTTCACAACTTAAAAACCTTTAATAAAACATCAATTAAGGATTGAAAACTTAGGAATTTCAGTAAAGAACTGATTGTTTAGAGGAGAAGGACGTTCTTACCTCCAAACTTTAGTTTCTCCTCTTTTTGGAATCAAAAACCTTGATGAATCAAGTAGCAAATGGTGAGGTTTTGTAGATATGTTGATTAGGAATCAAAAGAGAGTTGAAAGGAGGGATTTAGGTGAGAAAATCAGATCAAATTCTCTGGAGAGAAAGTGTTTGGGTTGAGAGAAAATGAGAGAAAGAAAATAGGAAAGTTAGTTATCCAAAATAGCCAAATGGCTTTCCCTCCACTTTTAATATGATTTAAAATCAGAATATAGCTTAAAATATCTTAGAAAAATCTGGAGAAACTACTTTTGGAATAATAGCTCCTTAAAGATTCAAAGTTCCAACCCTTTATAAAATAGTCACCAAACTTTCGAAAATTACATTTTGGTCACTAGCCAAAATGTCACACTTCCAAAACTCATTTTCCAAAATTGATTTCACAGTTCACTTAATTATATTAAAAGATGATTTTAGAACATTTTTCCATATTTTTAATGCAACCCGAACTAGGCTTTCCTAATTTCACCTCTTTAGATTCGAACAGCACTTTGACCAAACCGGTCAACGCCCAAAACTCCTAAGCCCAAAACCGGGGCGTTACACCACCCAACGTCGTTGCCTAAGATTCAACTCTTTCTGAGACATCAGATACTTCAAACTCTTGTGGTCTGTGTACACAATACACTTCTCACCATACAGGTAATGTCTCCAAATTTTCAAAGCAAAAACCACCGCAGCTAACTCAATGTCATGCGTAGGATAATTGCGCTCATGCACCTTCAACTGACGCGATGCATAAGCCACCACCTTACCCTCTTGCATCAACACACATCCCAAACCAACATAGGACGCATCACTATACACCACAAACTCTTTCCCTAATTCAGGTTGAACCAAGATAGGAGCTTGCGTTAAGGTTGCCTTAAGCTTCTCAAAAGCCTGCTGTCTCACTTCCGTCCAATCATACTTAACATCCTTCTGCAACAACTTCGTCAAAGGTGCATCAATCTTTGAAAACCCATCCACGAACCTCCGATAGTATCCTGCCAAACCAAGGAAGCTACGGACTTCATGAACAGACTTAGGAGGCTTCCAATTAATCAATGCCTCAATCTTTTGAGGATTAACACGAATCCCCTCCGCAGAAACCACATGACCAAGAAACACAACCTCTCTAAGCCAGAACTCACACTTGCTCAGCTTGGCATAAAGCTGATTCTCCAACAAAGCCTATAACACAATTCTCAAATGCCCTCATGCTCCTCCTCAATACGAGAGTACACAAGAATATCATCAATGAACACCACAACAAATTTATCCAAGTATTCATGGAACACTCTATTCATCATGTCCATGAAAGCTGCAGGAGAATTCGTCAAACCAAATGGCATCACAAGGAACTCATAATGCCCATACCTCGTTCTGAAGGTTGTCTTAGGTACATCCTTATCCTTCACCTTCAGCTGATAATACCCTGACCTTAAGTCAATTTTAGAGAACACAGTCGCTCCCCGAAATTGATCAAAAAGATCATCAATTCTCGGCAATGGATACCGATTCTTGATAGTCAACTTGTTAAGCTGACGGTAATCAATACACATTCTCATAGTGCCATCTTTTTTCTTCACAAATAGGACCGATGCACCCTAAGGTGACACACTCGGCCGAATGAAACCACGATCAAGCAACTCCAGAAGTTGCGTCTTCAGCTCTTTCAACTCTTTAGGTGCCATTCGATAAGGAGTAATGAACACTGGAGTTGTGTTTTCATACAGCTCAATCCCAAACTCCACCTCGCGATTAGGAGGCAATCCAGGCAACTCCTCCGGAAACACACCAGGAAACTCTCGCACAGTCCTGATATCTTGCACACGCAACTCTTTAGAGCTAGATTCATCACAAAGGCTAGGTAAGCTTCACAACCTTGCCTTAGCATCCGGCTCGCTTCCAACGTAGACACCACATTGGCAAGAAACTTCACATTCTCACCAACCACAACCACTTCATAGTCGTCCGCAAGTTTCAACGAAACTCGCTTATTCTCAAAATCCATAACAGCTCGATGCTCAACAAGCCAATCCATACCAAGGATTGCATCAAAACCATAAAAGGCAGTTCCATAAGATCAATATGAAAAACATGGTCTTGCACAACCAAGGGACACCTTCTATAAAGCTTTCGAGTCACAACAGTCTCACCAAAAGAACTAGTTACACGCATACCAACATCCAAAGACTCAACAGGCAAACCAAGAAATTGAGCATGTTCACGCAATATGTATGAGTGTGTAGATCCAGAATCAATCAAGGAAAGTAATGACAAGGATTGCAAAGTGAAAGTACATGCGATCACATCCGTGTCATTCCTCCCCTCCCTCTGAGCATACACTCTGGCCTGGCCACCACCCTCATGCTGAACAGCTACCACATGAGCCACATTCCTTCCACCATCCTCCCTACGCTGGAAGTTACCACGGCCGCGCCCACGACCTCTCTGTGGTGCAACAACTCCAGGAGCACGTCCCTGACCACCATCGGCCAACAGAGGACACTCTCTCCTTATGTGATCCGCCGAACCACAGTTCCAGCACGAATTATCGGTCACCACAACAGGAGCCTGCACTTCCCTCGCTGCTCGAGGACAATCATGCCTCAGATGACCACGCGATCCACATGCCCAACATGTGTTCTGATGAGCTCTCGCCATGTCTCCCTGAACAGGCGCACCTTGCCCTCCACCACCACGCCTAACTGAAGACTGATACTTCTTATCACGTCCTCTCTTGTTCCGTCCGCCACCGGAACCATACTCAGTAGCTCGCTTGCCTGCACTAGGACCAGCACCTCTAGAAGATAAACTCAAATTCAACTCGATGTCTTTTGCTCTACCAACCAGCACATCAAAGTCAGTGTACTCAGCAGCCAGCATATAAGCTCAGGTGCGTACTGACTGAGTCGGACAAACTGAACCTCGTACTCAGCCATTGTCATGCTCCCTTGAGTAAGAGACATGAATTCCCTTTTCTTTTCATCCAGGTACCGTACACCCAGATACCTCCTCTTGAACGCGTTCAGAAAGAACGTCCAAGTCACATCAGCATCCTCCATTCCGGTGATAGTGGTTGTCCACCAAGTATACGCATCGTCATGCAACAATGATATTATACAGCCCAGCTTTTGCACTTCATTGCAGTTCATTTGTCCCAAAATTCTCTTGGTACTTTCCAACCAAGACTCAGAACCTTCAGCAGACAAACCCCTAAACTCAGTCCTCCCAGACTGTGCAAGCGTTCCAGAGGTAGTCTAACATTAGCATCTCCTTGATGCCCAGCTCCCTGAGCTCCAGCTACTGCCGCCCGAAAGGCTCCAGCAATAGCCTGAATCAGCATTGTCATGTCAGGAGCAGCTTGCCCCTGCCCAGCTTCAGGTCCAGCGACCACAGCTCCAGCACCAACACCAGCTCCCTCACCCTCAGCACCACCACCACCGGGTGGAGGAGCTAAATCCACCACATTTTCAGCGTTCTCTTCATTCTCATTTTGAGCCATAGCTCGCGTATTAATCCTCGTCTCTCTATGAGGTCCCATTTACTAAACAATGCAATCACAAATGCAATAAACAAAGTCAGGCTCAGCAAGGTAAGCAATCCAAGTACTCAAGCTCATTTTCAATTAAAAACAAATCACTTCATTAGCTTTGATATGGCAATGGGTCCCTCTAACATGCTTTACCACAGCATACACCACAATTGCTACATTCTTACAATTCATACATCATACTTTCACTCAACAAGCATACAAAGAAATCATACACTTATTACTCACCTAACCATTCCCAAATACTTTAGAACTCAGCTCTGATACCACCAAATGTAACCCTCTCATCATGGCCTAGACGGTTGACCCGAACTACGAAGATTACACGGGGAAAACCAAAGTCAACCCAAAAGTCAACCTTGATTAACGACCCTTTTTTTCTTTTTCAAACCTGTCTAGATATTAACCCTAGGCGTTCTCTTGAGATCGGCATACTCAAAAACACAACAAACGGAGATCAATAAGGGACTCAATTGCACAACATACAAATTTAGGGACCAAATTGTAAATTTTGGAAATTGAGAGGACCTAACCAATTTTTAGGTTACCATTATGAAATTAGTCATGTTTCATGCTTCTCTGCCAAATTTCATCTTAAACGAACATTCCAAACTCAAGCAATTGCACATACAAAAATCAGGACCAAAACGTGAAGGTTTCAAAACATACAAACATCAGATTCAGTGCCCAACGGTCGAGTGTTCCGAAATGAGAAAGAACCGTTCCGAAACGCGGGACCGTTTCGCAACTTGTTCGGAAATAGGGCTTGACAGTGGCAAAAACGTTTCAGAATGGCTCTACCCGTTTCGAAATGCTAAGGCCATTTCAGGCCCCTGTTCCGAAACGGTAGCACCCGTTCCGATAGGGGCTGCCCATAATTGCAGAAATTTACTGGTTTAACATAAAATCGACCCATCAATCGCATTCCTAAGACGCCCAAATCATGCCAACAAGTCATTATGCACTAAAAGAACATAATAGCATCATCAAAACACATATATAGCGTCGATTAGGAAAATCTCAAACTATAGGCATGCAACTTAATACTCAACTCCAACCAAACATCAAGTCACCAAAGCAAACACCAAATGGCCAAATTACAAAACCAAAAACACCATAGGCATCAAGCCAAACTTAGGGAGTCCAAAACATCTCCAAAAAATCACATCTTAGGTTCCCATTGCCAAATACCAAAAGCTAAAAGTGTTGTTAAAATAGTCACCATACATGAGCTTAGTCTTTCACTTGGATCCTTGACCTTCTTGCTGCCCTTTAGGTACTTCAATGCTCTGCATTATTGGTTCAAGAAAGAGAGAGCATAAGCATAAATGCTTAGTGAGGAATGCTCTAATAAAACAACACAATAATGCAATTTGTAAAAACACCTTTCCAAGGCTTTTAGTTTCAAAACAACATTTATCATGCATCAATGCATACAAAACAAGCATCTCATGCTTCAATTCATCAACATGTCATATTGGCTTTCAAGTGATAATCCATAACCATTTTTCAACTCAAAACACAATCGGATACGCGGATTACAAGCGTTGTCACATACGGTTCATACACACTACCAACACTCAAGGTGGAGTTTACCGGTACAATCACAACCCCTCCACATCACTAGTTGGTAGTTGTATAACATCACTAACGAGAACACGGGACACATAACATAAGATCCACACATGGACTTTTAACCACCATTGTGATCTTAACCATCTCGTTAGTGTACTTGGATGGATTTTACGGTACAATCACAACCCATCAACATCCAAGGCGACTTTATTCACGGTGCACCCAATCCTATAGCCGGCTAACTATATCCGATTCAAGTACTTTTAAACCAACATATCACTTGCAAATATACATCATTAACATCATCAATCCACTGTTTTTAAAGCATTTAACAAAGCCATTAAACCATCATGCATCATTATGCATCAAAACCACATTTATCAATGTCAAACCAAGGATCTCTTACCTTGAGCATCCTTCAACACATGGCTTTCAAAACCATCATTAAACATGCTAAAATATGCTTTCAAAACAGAATGTAAACATGCAAATTAAACACATTGTGTTCAACCATCTCATGGTTCATCAAAAAGAGAGTTTTTCCGAAAACTTACTCTTGAGCTTAGCTAAGTTGTTTAGACTTAAACTAAGCTCCCATAACCTTCATACATTGGTTTCAAAGCTGAAAACCAAACTTCACTCACCGATTCCGTTTCGCAAGCTTGCCGAAACGCCGATCAAGCCTCCGGATCCACACCACAAGGATCCAAAGATGTCTCCCCTGTTTTAAACACATCAAAGCAGAGGATTAATGCATCATCATGCATTAAAATCTTCAACCAAAGCACCTAAACTCACTGCTCTCATCAAAACTCACATTTCGGCTACCAAACATAACCGAAATCACATCCAAACACCTCTACAACATTACCCATCCAAGATCCATCAATCTTAATCATTCACAAACATCAATTAACATCCAAAAGGACCTAATCACGTCCTTATACCTCCAGCTATAGCAGAACATCAAAATCACCCCAAAAACCACCATTAACTCAAGCAAAAACTTAGGAAAATCAACCTATTCGGGATTGCATTGATTAAACCTCAATTACACGTCAATTAGACATCCAAAATACATCAAAAAGACATCTCAAAACAGAGCCCAATCATTTAATACGAATTTCTTTAAAATTAAATCCAAATCTTACATTTTAAGCAAAAATCAAGATCACAACATTAAAACCTTTAATAAAACTCAATTTAAGGATTGAGAACTTGGGAATTTCAGTAAAGAACTGAGTATTTATAGGAGAAGGACGTTTATACCTCTAAATGTGGATTTCTCCTTGTTTAGAGCCAAAATTCTTGAAAATTCAATAAGCAAATGATGAGGATTTGGTGTAGAAATGATTAGAAATCATTTAGAGATTGGAATCTCAACTTTAGATGTGAAAATCAGAGGAAAAATGGCTGGGGAAATGTGTTTGGCTGAGGGAAAAATTGAGAGAAAAAGAAATGGGAAAATTTGACAAAAGTTAGTTATAAAACCAAAATATCTATTTTCCCTCCTTTCCTTTTCATAAATAACATTAAATAAATCTTTAATATTTAAGAAAAATCTGGAGAAACCCTCCCTTGGGTAAATTAGCTCCTTAAAGATTCAAAGTTTCAATGCTTTTATAATAGTCACCAACTTTTCAAAAATTACATTTTAGTCACTAACTTGAAATGTCATATTTCCAAACCCCATTTTGTAAAATTGGTTTCACCACTCTCTTATATATAATAAAAGAGGATTTTTAGATATTTTCCATATTTTTAATGCATCCCGAACTAGGCTTTCCCTAAAACCACCTTTTATATTTGAATCGAAATTTAAATCGGTCCGGTTCAGACCCTAAACTTCCAAGCCCAAAATTGGGGTGTTACAATCATCTAGCACCAAATTGAGATTAATAATAATAGAACCAGAACCCGCAATTTGTGAGAGAGAACCATCAGTAGTTTTAATTGATCTACCCGAAGAGGAGGCTGAGTAATTGAGAAATAAATCTTTGTTACCAGTAATTTGGTCGGTAGCCCCAGAGTCGATGATCCAAGTTGGATTGAGTTGTGTAGACAATAAGGTTGTTGGTAAGGAGGCACCTGCAGGTTCTTTTATGGCCAGTTTCGTTTCAATAGTTCTTGCCAACTTGAGGTCGTCAGAACCAAAAATAACTCCTGATAAAGATGAAATATCGATGGTTGAAGAAGAAGTAGCCATCGAGCATGAGGTTTTCTGGTGATTTTTTTTATTTGGAAGTCGACTAGGGTTGAGGAATCGAAACCCCATCTGATACCTTGTAGAAAGAGTATAAAACATAATACTTTTTCTATTATTCAATGATATAGAAAGATACAACATTAGGCTCTTTTATAGAGTCACGTAGGAGTTCAACTAGGATAAGGATTCCTAGAACAACAAAATTTCTAACTCTATACAAGGCTTAAGACTCTTTAGAAGTTTTAATCCTAATAGTTTAATCCTAATCTAAATACAAGTGTACTATCCTACAGAGAATGATAGGTTACTGGTGTTTGTTGCAGCAATTGAGGGCCCTTGCGAATGCAAACGTGATCGGATGCGCGAACAAACGGTGCAGTTGGTTGATCTTCGATCAGCAGCAGTGACAGTGGCCTAACGGGGATGTTGCTTCCATCTCTTCTTGCTTAGCTCTTGGTGCTCGACATCTTGTAGTCTTGGAGAATAAGCTTCTTGCCAGAAATTATCTTTGAAAAGTGTTAAAGTTTGGAGAAGAATGAAATAAGGAAAGAAATAAAATATGAAAAAGTTTGAATTAAAGTGAGTATCTTCCTCATTTTCTTTCTCTTTTCCTGTGTCTAACTTGTAGGCAAAGGTGTTTAAAATTTTCTCCAAATTTTTACATTTCCACCTGTTGAAAAATTTCTCTCCAAAATTTTTTTATGAAAATTTTCAAAGCGTGTGCGTATAATAATTATATTTTCTTGGCTAAAGGGGTATATTCGCCCCTCGCCGAAAAATGCTCTCAATGTAGCCCCTCAGTCCACAAAATTGATCAAATTGACCCTTTGATCGATGTTGATTGTTACAGTGCTGACTTGGCAGTTAACGGTTATGACATGGCGGTCCACGATGATGGCGTGGTGGTCCACGGTGCTGACGTAGCAGTACATGTGGGATAATGACATGGCAGAATGGGCTAAATTGATTATTTTAACTAAATTTAAGGACATAATTGATTTTTTACCGAATTCATGAACATGACTAATTTTAATTGAAAGTTTGATAACTTACTTAATCGTTAAACTAAAAAATATTAATATTTAAATATTCATAAAATATTAAAAAACAAAAACAACATAATTAATTTTAAAAAATAAGTAAAAACATTGAAGTTATAAATATAAAAAGTTATAAATATTAAAAAAACCAAAATTTAAAAAATATTTATAAACCATTGGAAAAGCCTTCAATTGTTTCTCATTATGCTAAGCGTACTAATGTTCCTTGAACATATTTTCAATTGAAACATCATTGTATTAGAGTAGTAATAAAACCAAAATTTTCTTTCATTTTTGTACATTAAATATTAATGAGCATCAATTTGATGTAGAAAAGCGAAATGAAATTTGAATTTTATGGTTACTCTAATAGAATGTTGATTCCACTAAATTTTTTAACGAATGATAATACTCATACTGACGAAGTTGAAGAATTTTTTTCGATGAAAGTATTCAATTTTTAATACTATATTAATATTTATTTATTTATTAAGTTTTTACATTAAATTTTATCATTTTATAATTTCTAATACATTTTAAACTTTTATTTTTAGTAATTTTTGGAATATTTTATTTATTTTTATTAACTTTATTGATTTTTATAAAAAAGTTTGAAGAATATTTTAATTTTTTGTGAGAGTCTTCACTTTACTTTTTTTAATACTATTTTCATTTAACAAAATTATTTATCGAGTTTTAATATTTTAAAATTTTTAATAATTTCATAAATTCTTATTTTTTAACTTAAATATTAAATAAGTTATCAAACTTTTAATTAAAATCAATTATGCCCTTAAATTCAATTAAAATAATCAATTCATCCCATTCCACCATGTCATCATCCCACGTGTACTGCCACGTCAGCATCGTGGACAACACGTTAGCATCGTGGACCGCCACGTCATCATCGTTAACTGTCACGTCAGCACTCTAACGATCAACGTCGATCAAAGGGTCAATTTGATCGATTTCGCGGACTGTGGCACATTGAGTGTGTATTTCGACGATGGGCAAAATTAATTTTTTGGGTTGAACTCAAGGAAAAATATACCCCTTTAACCTATTTTTTCAATTTTAAAAATTATTTTAATTATTTAATTCTATTTGATTATTCTATTTAGTTTAGAGTTCTAAATAAAGATAATTAGAACGAAACTTTTTTTAGACTAGAAAAAATTGAATTATCTTCAAATTCGAAATAGAAATGAAATCCAAATCATTCATAATGGGAGTATCCAAATAATTAAAAGATGACAAAGTCTGAATTGAAGTGAGTATCTTTCCCCTTTTCTTTCCCTTTATCGATGCCTAACTTGTAGGCAAAGGAGTTTAAAATTTTCTCCAAATTTCTAGATTCCCACCAGTGAAAAAATTTCCTTTCGAAACTTTTTTAAGAAAATTTTCAGAGCGTGTGCATATAATAATTATATTTTCTTTAAATTTTAAAAATTATTTTAATTATTTAATTTTATTTGATTATTCTATTTAATTATTTCATAATTGTTACTTATTTTTGGAGAATTTGAAATTGTTTTCATAATAGAAGGTTGCATGACTACGCTGAACAACAATTTGCCATCTAAATTTAAGGATTCTGACAGTTTTACAATACGGTGTTATATATGGAGTTTTTTTTTAAGTTATAATTTTATTCATAACAATAGATCGTTAGCAAGGGCCTTGTTAAAAAACCTCTCTAAACCTAGGTGGAGGAAAAAGAGTGCACCTAACTAACGGTAATACACACATATAAAGCACACAATTCTGCACCCTACATAAATAACGAACCGAAACAAGGCAGCCAAAGTTTGGCTTACAAATGCTATTTCAATGTAGTCAATGTAACCCTGGGGACAACGAAAGGGTGATGCCCAGTGTAGCGTTGAGCACTACAACAACCCCTGCTTTTAGCCCTTAACCATTACCACAAGCTTTCCAAAATAGTGTTGCAGCACATGTAATTTTCCTTTTTGCCAGTTTATCTGCAGTGCTATTAGATCCTCTCGATACACCACATATTGACCAGGACAGTTCAGAACATAATCTTAAGCATTCCATGATTAAATCCTTAAAGACAGCAGGTGCAGCAACATGCTTATTTAACCATTCAGCACAAAATAAATTATCCGTCTCCACTATTAAATTATACGAACCTGTCCAAATCGATTCCTTGAACAACAACAAGGCCTCTTTTATTGCAAGCAACTCTGTCGTTGAAACGTCCAAAACATCAATCGATTTTGAAAACATGATCAGAGAATGATTGTTGGAATCTCTTAGAATGCTTCCGATCTCAGTTCTTCTGAACCCCCCTCGACAGCTCCGTCAACATTGAATTTGAGAGACTTTGGAGGAGGTTTAGACCACAAGTTGTTGATTCTTTCACCTTGATCAGTAGTGAGCAGTTTTAAGTTTAGTGGGCAGCGAACAATATCATCTATAAAGGTTACCTTTAAGGGCCAGATTGCCTTGCACCACCATCCAATTCTTGTTAGATAGATAAGGAAGATTATTTTCACATCCACACAATTCCCTTTGAAGACCACTTCATTCATGTATAACCACAACGACCACACACAGCAAAAGAAACAAATCCGCCAAACTAATTTCGACTTGAAAGGACAAAAATCAGCAGCCCAAAACAATAAGAAAGATTTAATATCTCCTGGAATAACAAAGTTTAAGTCCCACAATTTAAACCATTTACTCCACAAAATCCAGCTGACTTTATAGTGCAAGAAAAGATTACTTACAGACTCACAATGCTCTTCGCACAGGGGGCAACTTGTGGATATTTGCCTGGACTGAACCCATTTTGATATCTCGAGCTTTGTTGGAACTTTGCCCACTACTAGTCTCCACACAAATGCTTCAACTTTTGGTGGTGCGATATTCTGCCAAACTAGCTTCCACACCTCATCCTTACATCCAAGACCATTCAAACAATTATTATAAAAGGAATTAGCAGTATAAATGGAGTTCGAGTTACAGGTCCAATGGATGCAGTCTTTTTTTATTCGTCCCGGTAGTACCCTACTAATAACCTCGAAAAAATGTTCCCATAGTTCTTTCTCCCATTCAAACAACAATCTACGAAGCTGAATACGCCACTCCGAAAGTTTATTTTCAAATCCTCCAAATTCTGAAATAGTTCCCTCTTTTTTAACAGCAAGTGCAAATATTATTGGAAACGTTTCCTTTAAAGGGACTGTCCCTGCCCACAAATCTGTCCAAAACTGAATATTTTTACCATTTCCAACAACCATACCGATATTCTGTTTAAATGCAAAAGCAGAGTCAACTGTTTGAGCAATAATATTGCGCCAAATCCAGGACTTGCTCTGCTGCTTGTCAAACGAAGGCAACAAGGTCTCGTCATTTTCGTTGTATTTTGCCACTATGACTCTTCACCAAAGGCTATCCGCTTCGCACCCGAATCTCCAAAGCCACTTATTTAGAAGAGCTCTATTTTTAATTTTGAAGTCAACCAAACTAAGGCCACCACAAGACTTTGGGAGTAGTAGCTTTTCCCAGCTAACCCAATGTATTGCTCTTTTCTCCAAAGTTCCCCAAAGAAATTTTGCCACTAGTTTAGATATTACATAGTTAATACCTGCTGGAAGTGGGAAGAGTGACATGAAATATATTGGGAGACTATTCAGAACGGACTTAATCAGTGTTACTCGGCCTCCAAAAGATAGCAGTTTCGATTTCCATTGTGTTAAATAATTTTTGAATTTGTCTACTATAGGCGACCACAGATGACTTGAGTTTTTAGTCGCTCCGAGAGGGAGACCCACATTGATAGCTAGAAATTTTTCAGGTTGGCAATGAACTAGGGATTCGCAATAGTCTATCATTTGATCGTTCACATTTATTCCCATCAGTTTTGACTTTTTCAAGTTCAGCTTCAAACCTGCCACTACTTCAAAGCCCTTCAAGATTCTCACAACATTTCTAAATTGAGTTTCTCATGCTCCATAAAAGACTATAAGATCATCGGCAAATTGGATATGAGAAATTTCCATACCAACTTGCCCAATTTTGAATCCACTAAACAATCCTCGAGCAGTGGCTTTATTAAGAACCCCACTGAGTGCTTCCGCTACTAAATTGAACAACAACGGAGATAAAGGGCAACCTTGTCTAAGATCACGCGAAATGGAAAAGGGGGAGGTGGGAGATCCACTAACTAAGACCGAGATGTAGGCAGTGGAGACACACATATAAATCCACTGGCACCAAGTTGATCCAAATCCCATATTTCTCAGAAATGTAAATAAGAATCCCCAATCGACCGTGTCATAAGCTTTATAGAAATCCACTTTGAAGACAATACCTTCTAACCCTTTTCTCTTATGATGATCGATAGCTTCATTGGCAATCGAGGAGCAGTCTAGAATTTGCCTACCAGAGCAGAATGCAAACTGTTGTTCCCCAATTAACTTATCAATCACCAATCCAAGCCTAGACGCAAGTACTTTCGCAAGTAGTTTGTAGACACATCTCATTAGACTTATGGGCTTGTACTCCTCTATCGAGCATGGGTTTTGAACCTTCGGGACCAGCACAATGAAGGAGTTATTGAATGAAAACTCCTTCAGCTCCCCTAGGTAGAATTTCTGGAAGAAAGTCAAAATCTCATTTTTCAGTGAAGGCCAAAACTTTTTCAAGAATCCCATGTTGAAATCGTCAGGGCCTAGTGCTTTTGAATACTCCATTGCACTAAGTGCAGCAAAAATTTCTTTCTCCGAGAATTGTTCTTCCAAACCCGTTGCATCCTTCGCACTGATTTTTCTCAATTTACAGTTGAACTCTTTGACTGGTAAGGTATTTGACGAGTTGTATATTTTTTTAAAGTGCAACTCTATCACTTTCTTGACTGAATTCTGGTTATCAACAGTTTTATCACCAACTTTAATTACCCCAATATAGTTTTTTCTTCTTCTTGTAGACGCCACTGCGTGGAAAAACTTAGTATTTTTGTCGCCATCCGTAACCCATTTTAGTCGAGACTTTTGAAGCTAATCTTTCTTAGCTCTTCTTATCGAGTTCCACAACCTTTTTCTTGCATCTTTGAGCTCCTCTAGAATGCCATTATCCTGACATCCGTTTGCATGTTTCCTTTCAAACTCTGCACATATATATTCCAATTCTCTAATCTCATCCTCAGTTTTAACACCTTTCCTTGTAACCCAATCTTTCGAAACCTTCTTGCACACTCAAAGCATCGTGCATATTCCTTCCCCTTTAGTATTCATACACTCTTCATTCACTTTATAAATGTAAGCACTATCCTCTGCTAAGTAATCGAACCATTTAAATGGCCTCGGACCACACGCCGATTCCATGAAGGATAAGTTAATTGGGTTATGGTCTGAGATGTTCTTTGGTTGTAGATTTTGTATTAGATCAGGCCAGGAACTCAGAACATCTTGCGAAACAAGGAACCTATCAAGCCTACAGAAAGTTGGGGTTTCCCTGAAGTTTGACCAAGTAAAACGACCTCCAATTAGGAGGAGATCAATAAGCAGCTCACCATCTATAAAATCAGAGAATTCCCTCATTGCCGCCTTGTTTACAACCGCGCCAATTTTTTCTTCACTTGTTCTGATCATGTTGAAATCCCCACCCACTATTATCGGTACATTCAGTCCATCGATTAGGCTTCTCAAATCTTCCAAGAAATCCATTTTGTCGCTAGCTTCATAAGGGCCATACACATTCAACAGAGCACACCGGAAACCATTCATCACAAATTTACCCAACAATAAAATGTAGTTACGGCCAGTTGTGCAAGAATCACTATCAAAGAAATCCTCATCCCAAATTGTAATGAGGCCTCCCGCAGCTCCGAGAGAAGGGGAGAAAACCAACTTGAATTTGTTTCTGTTGCCACAAATCTGTCTCATTGCTTTACTATCTACCTTCTGCAATTTAGACTCTTGGATGAAACAAATGTATGTCTTTGTTTTCCACAACATTCGCCTAACCACATCTCTCTTTTCCAATCTACCCAAACCTCTAACATTCTAAGAAACAACTAAGGATTTCTTCTTGCTACTGATTCACTAATCACCCACACTAATGCAACGAAACCTACTAATTACTTTCCAGCTCAATAAATTTTTTGAGAATTACCTCTTTTTCTGCATCGAAGGAAATCCCTAAATTTTCACACACCTCAACTGTAGCCGTAGCTTCTTCAATTACAGCCGCCGCTCGATTCTTTCCCGACGAAACACCCACTTTCGATTGCTTCAGAACAGTGGTTGAGGCTTTCCGATCAGTGTGCTTGTCCATCACAACAGTTTCTGTAGCTTGCTTTATTTTCCCCAACACCCCAGGCCTTTTCGGTTTGACACCACTTAGAGATACACGGCTTTGTAATTTTCCTAACTTTGATCTGAATGTTCCAGAGCTTAAATTTTGAGGAGTTTTCGAGTATTTTGTTTTAACTGAGTAGAGTCCAGTAGCTTCATCATAGACTGGTTCTAAAGATACGTTTTGGCCCGAGGAGCAAAGAGAATTAGAACCCCCTCTGACGGGCACTTCATGAAGCCCAGCATCCCCCTTTTCCACGCCTGGCCCAACTAGGCTGGCAGTTTTATTGGCCCGTGCGGGAGAGGTCTCAAGGGACCCCGCTGAACTTTTGGTTACTGAGACTTGGTCGTACTCGAAGCCACCCTTCTTTTTAATTGTTGGGCTGCGATAGACAGCACGTGAGACATCATCATTGAGATGATCAAACATGGTAGTAGGAAACATTAAATTTTCAGCGTTCTCCAAGATTTGGGGAACTACCCCGATATTTTCCCATTCGCCTTCTTCACCTGGGTTGTTCTGCAGCTTTACACATGGTTCACCGGAAGCATTGCTTCGCCGGTCGGAGTCTATCCAGCACCTTTCATCATCGTATTCAGTAGTAAAAACTTTCAGATTGTGTAAAACTCCATTCCATTCAATCTGTAAGTATGGCGGGATATCAGATAAGCCAAAGACCCCTAGGAGAATTCGAGTAACATCCAAACGATTTCTCTCCCTTGTATCGTTATCGATGCTTAAAACTTTTCACCATCTCCTACCTATATCTACCAACATTGCTTCGTCCCAGGCTTCTAACGGTAGTCCCTCAATGTAAGCCTAGACGCATAATTTTTTTCTCCCGCGTAAAGTTTTCGATTGAATCCACGTCGCAAAGCCATTGTTTCAATGAAGCATCTTTCAGTTCTCGGTAGATCTCGAGCTGTTCTTCCTCCTCAAATCTTATTAAAACATAATAATCGTACCAGCAGCACACTTGGACTTTAAAACCTTCAGATTGCAGGACTTGCTGGACAAACTCCACATCAAACATAGCCGAAATTTGACCCACTAAGCAGTCCTTTAACCAGCCTTCTCCGTTAGTTGTGATCTTAACCGGCTTCGACCAGTCCACCTTTTCTTGTACTTTTTATGTTGTGTCGATCGTAACTGTAGGTTTACTGTGATTGTTGTCCTTCAGATTTCCTGATTTATTATCCACTTCATTCAATAAAACCTCTTTGTATGACCTTCCATCAGCCAGTTTGTTTGCTTTCATTCTCGTTTTTTCAGCTTGCATCTTTATTATATCTCATTCATCGCTGCCCTTGCGTTTCTATGGATTTCTTCGATCCAAAAACACTTTTAATGTGAATCCGTCCATCTTTCTGTTGTTGGCTAGGTCTACCGCCGTTAAAGCTTCCCAAAGAGTCTCAAACCGGATGAAAGCAAAGGTGCTTCTGAACCCCTTCCTCTTCAAATTATCGTAGGCGATGTAAGTGTCAATTACCTTCCCATAACACTCGAAGGCTTCTCTTAGAGTCTTCGGATGTATCCTCTTTCTCACGTAGTTGACGAACACTGAAACTCCACTACGGTGCTCCCTGCCATTGCTTCTCTCCTTTGGTTTCGCTTGTCTGGACTGACGCCGGAACCCTTGCTCTCCACTGCTTCTCTGACGTCGAAACCTTTGGTGCTCTCCTCTCGCCATTATCCAAATCTCTTATTTTCAAATTTTGTTTTCCATTTAATTTCACCCCAAAATCAACAAAAGGTGCTATATGGAGTAATTATGTTGGGAAAACAGTGTGAACTTGGGGCAAGTATTAATTTTATGCCCAAGTTGGTGTTCATGAAACTTGGGTTTGGAAAGGTAAGACCTACTATAGTAATACTTCAAGTATTTGATCGATCTCATGTTCATTTGAAAGAAAAGATCAAATGATATCTTAGTGAAGATAGATAAGTTTGTTTTTTCTATTGACTTCATAATTTTGGATTGCGAGTATGTACCGATCATTTTTGGGAGGCCATTTTTAGCTATCAGTCGAACCTTGATAGATGTGAAAAGAGGCGAATTCACCATGATGCTGAATGATCCACAAATGACTTTAAATATGTTCAAAACCCTAAAGTATGATGATGACATTGAAGATGCCAAGTTATTGGTACTATTGATCCAGTTGTGGAAAAAAAGTCGACAATATTTTACAACCTACGATTTTATCTTATTTTGAGGATGAAGAGGAGGTAGATCAATGTGATTGAGTCAAGTCTGCTCATCGACAAACTATGTATGAAATTTGAATTATTAGATTTGTTAAATATAGAATTTAATCCTCCTAAACCTTCAGTTGAGCACCCATCCATTTTAGAATTAAAACCACTCCTTACACCATTGAAGTATGCCTACTTGGGGAAAGCAACACTTTGTCAGTCATCATTTCTGCTCATCTAGTGCTGCACCCAGAGAGTACTTGTCCAATAAAAGAAGGCTTTAGGGTGAACAATTAACGATTTGAAGGGTATTAGTCTCACCATCTACATGCACTAGATTCAAAATCTCATATATGAATTCAAACTCAATGGGTATTCACGATACTCAAAAGTATTTTTTCTATCGGTACTCTTCATGCTTTAACTTCATAAATCATTTCATCTCATTTTGTAAGTGCATAAAAACAATAAACAAAACATCCAAATGTTCTCATGGAAATATTTGTATTAAATCATACTCATAACAAACCAATTTTCACCGAAAATCCACGATAAGCTTCAAACTTCCTTTTTCGAACCCGACCTCATCAATACACATGAGAACATCAATAATAACACCAATTTACATCACCCAAAATTCACCTTTCTTAAATCCCCTTCATTAACCGAAAATTACCAATATGGATGATTCTATCTCCTAACTTCATCATATCATTTTAATACCATTTCTAACTCTAAAACAACCTTAATAATCCTAAGTAATCATTTAACAACAACATCCACATAATCATTATATCTCCTTAATTGACAATTTCTTCACAAAATTACCATCTCAATTTCTCTCAATTAATCAACTCCGGGTTTGAAAAAACTTTAAATCAAGTTTAGAATCTGAATAATCTACAAGAAATCACCATAACCCAATAGAAAAACATTGATTTAACTTAGGTTTAAGGAATCTAACATTAACAAGCTCAATAGCTTAATAAATCATAATTTTCCCATTCTCAAATCTTAAAATACAATCCAAATATATAATTAGGAATACAAACTACCTACCAACTTTAAAAATATTCGAGCCCATCGGCTCACTTAAAATAATATTTTAATACCTTGTAAAAATCCTGAAACTAATCATATCAATTAAAATTCAATCCAATTTAATTTTTAAACGTATTTAAAATTTTATTTCATCTTGAGTCTAGTCCAATGTGTTGTCATTCCAGACAAACACATCTACATCTCTACTCGGGAGTAAACTGCTTATTTTGAATATTGTTGCAACAAATTTACATTGAGTTTGCCATTGTTCTTGTAAATTACTAGATAATTACATGGCCTAGATCACTAGTTCTCTTGAAGACATATACTTTTTTTAAGGAACATGGGCCTCATTAAAAAAACCCCTCTAATCTTACTAGGGGGAGAAGAGTGGATGAGTCTATCACGTGTGACGAACATTGATGAACACCACTAACGATGAACACTGATGAACATCATTAATTTTTTTTAAAATTTTAAAAATCTAAAGGACTAAAATTATAATTAAAATTATCTCTTAAAAAATAAAAATCAAATTTAATAGTTACTTTATAATATTTTTTTAATAAGTTAGAATCAAATATAACTAATTCTCCTAAACCTAACAAAATCAATCTCTTAAAAAATAGAAATCAGTTTTTTTAAATCTATTTGATAGAAATCAGTTTAAACCCAAATTTAATAGACGCGACAACCATGTGAACAGGCGAGTATATTTCATTCTAATCTATTAAAAATTATAATTTGATTTCTATTTTTTAAGAGATTGATTTTGTTAGGGTTTAGGAGAATTGAGTATATTTGATTCTAACATATTAAAAAAATATTATAAAGTAACTATTAAATTTGATTTTTATTTTTTTAATAGATAATTTTAATTATAATTTTAGCCCTTTAAATTTTTAAATTTTAAAAAAATAATGGTGTTCATCGGTGCTTATCGTTAGTGATGTTCATCGATATTCGTCGTCTATGGTAGAATTTTCCGAAAAGTGTACTCAAATGATGTTACTAAAATAAGTCGAAAGTCTTACAAAGTAACAGATTAACCGTTACTTACACAAAACCCAAACAGTAACAGCTGTAGTGCAAGGAAAAGAGTTACAAACTCATTACCACAACCTTATAAAGATTATGCTGTTATCACGACACCCAAACAAAATCAATAAGGCGGTTCACTCCCTTTTGAGCTAATAGATGTGCTTCACCACTAGCTTCTCTGTAAACAAACACCAGAATGCAATGTAAATTTGAGAACAGCTGCCTACAATTAGATAACAGATCGTAAAACTCCATTGAGGCAGCAACAGTTCCATTGATCCACTTGGTCGCCAATTCACTATCGGATTCGATGATAATAGATGGGAACTCATACCAGTCTGACGATAAAAGAAACTTGCCAGCTTCTTGTATTGCTTTAATTTCAGCGCTAGTTGGATCTGCAAGCCTGATGGATTTAGAGAATTTCGCAAGGACGCAACCGTTGTGATCACGGAAGATGCCCCTACTCCGGCCTCGCCAAAACTTCCTTTAAGAGAATCGTCTACATTGAGTTTAATTGATCCGGCAGGAGGAGCAGTCCACAAATTATTTTTCGATCTAGGCATTCTGCTTTTATCTACATTTGTAATCACCTTAGCCCGGCCTAGATGGTTGGCCCGAACTACGAAGATTACACGGGGAAAGCCAAAGTCAACCCGAAAGTCAACCTTGATTCACAACCCTTTTTTTTCATTTTAAACTTGTCTAGATGTACATTAACCCTAAGTGAGTTCCCATAAAACTTATTTGAGAAAGGCACATCGATCGGATAACAAACAGGGACTCAATTGCACTTATCACAAAAATAGGGACCAAAATGTAAATTCTATAAAATAGAGAATCTTTACTGGTTTTTATGTTACCAAAATTAAACTAGTCACGTTACATGCTTCCCTGCCAAAATTCACCTTAATTGGACATCACAAGCTCATACAATTACAAACTCAACTTTCGGGACAAAAATGTAAAGCTTGCAAACCTCAGCACCATTCAAATCAGTGCCCAACGGTCACCTATTTCGAAACACATACAATCTGTATCGAAACGCGGGGCATCACTTTTCCGTTTCGATACATGTTCCGGAACACGGCTCTCCAGTAGCCAAAACATATCGAAACGACCCCAATTGTTTCGAAACACGAAGGCCATTACAGGCCCCCGTTTTGAAACGCCAGAGGGTGTTTCGATACAGTTTGCTCAAAATTTGCAGCAAAATCTGATTTTTCATGCATAAACCCATTCAAACACCTTCTAATGACTCCCTAATCATGTCAACAAGTCATCATACACAAATGGTACATGTTTAGGACACCCTAACACATTCATATCATCAAACATGAAATCTCACAAGACTAAAGGCATGCTTCCTATTATCAAAACCAATAGAGCAAACAAACTTCAAATCAAGCATTTAAAGGCCATTTACAATTCAAACCAACAAGGCAAACAAGCCACAACCTTAGGGAGTGCAACACATCTCCCAAAATAAATCTTAGGTTCCCATTGCCAATTTATCAAAACTAATAGTGTATGAAAACTTCACCATACGTGAGCTTGGATTTCCTTGGATGAACTTAGCTTCCTAGATGCCCAAAGTACCTCAATTATCTGCATTATTGGTAAAAGAGAGCGTAAGCACAAATGCTTAGTGAGGCATGCTCTAAACAAAACCAATACAACAATGCATTTTTAGAAAACACTTTCATCAAAGCTTTTAAACCACATGCACATCTCTTTCTCATGCTACCTTGCATCCTTTTCAAGCATCTCATGCTTCGTTACATTCAAATACATTATATTGGCTTTCAAGTGATAGTTCATAACCATTTCAACACAAAACATAATCGGATACGCGGATTACAAGCGTTGTCCCACACGCTTCATACACACTACCAGACTACACAAGGTTCACACTCAAGAGCAATCCCTCTATTGATGTGACACTCGTGGTGGAGTATAACGGTACAATCTCAACCCCTCAACACCACTCACCGGTAGTTGTATAATCCCACTAACGAGAGTAAGGGACACACAATACAAGATCCACACACGGAATTTACAACCACCGTTGTGATCTTACCTCAATCATTAGAGTACTTGGATGGAGTTTACGGTACAATCACATCCCCTCAACATCCAAGGCAACTTTACTTACGGTGCACCCAATCCTATAGCTGGCTAACTATATCTGATTCAAGTACTTTAAAAATGTTTCATCACTTGCCAATATACATCAAATACCAATAACAATTCATTGTTTTAAAGCATTAATCAAAACCACTTAACATCATGCATCTCTATGCATCACAACCATATTACTAACATGTCAAACCAAGGATCTCTTACCTTGAGCATCCTTCATTACATGACTTTCAAAACCAGCATTAATCATGCTAAAACATGCTTTCAAAACAATAAATAAACATGCATTTCATAACCAATGCATCAAACCATAATCTAGCACATCCGAGGGACTTTTTCCGAAAACTTACTCTTGAGCATAGCTAAGTTGTTTAGACTTAAACTAAGCTCCCAAAACCTCCAAATAATCGTTTCAAGCTGGAAAACCAACTCCACTTGCCAATTTCGTTTCGTTTCCTTGCCGAAACGCTAATTAAGCTTTCGGATCAACTCCAAAAGTGTCCAAAGATGTCTCCCCTGTTTTAGACACATCAAAGCAGAGGATTAATGCATCATCATGCATTAACATCTTCAGCCAACACTCCTAAACTCGCTGCTCTACCCAAAACCAACATTTTGGCTACCAAACACAACCGAAAACACCTCCAAACTCTTCAAAAACTTAACCCAGCAAAGATCCATCACTTCTAACCATTTCTAAACATCAATTAACACCCAAAATAAACCTAAACTCTTATACCTCGAGCTTTAACAGAACACCAAAAACCCCTCAAAAATCATCATTTTCATAAGCAAAAACTTAGGAAATACAACCTATTCGAGACTGGATTGATAAAACCTCATTCCTAACATCATTTGACATCCAAAATACATTAGAGAATCATCTCAAAACAGAGTCAAATCCATTACAACGAAAATCTTCAAGATCTCTTTCAAAATCTTGAGTTTTAAGCCAAAATCATGTTTCTAACATTAAAACCATTTATAGAACTTTAAATAAGGATTGAAAACTTGGGAATTTCAGTAAAGAACTGAGTATTTAGAGTAGAAGAATAATCTTACCTCTAAATGACGATTTCTCCTTGATTTGGGCCAAATTCTATGAAAATTCAATGTGGAAATCAAAAGGATTTGATGCAAGATTGATTAGGAACCAATAGATGATAGAAATCTCATCAATTGAAGTGAAGATCAATGTGAATTTTTCTGGAGAAAATGTGTTTGGATAATGGAATTTTGAGAGAAAAGGGAATGAGAGAAAATTAGGAAAAGGTAGTTATGAAAATCCAAAAAGTAGTTTCCCTTTTCTTTTTATTTAATTAAAACATTAATTAAATCACCCAAATTAAGGAAAAATCTGGAGAAAAACATTTTGGGTAAATTAGCTCCTTAAAGATTCAAAGTTTCAATCCTTTACAAAACAGTCACTACTAAACTTTGCAAAAATCGCATTTTGTTCACTACACCGAAATGTAGTATTTCCAAACCTAATTTTGTAAAATTTATTTCACCACTCTTATATATATATATATATTAAATGAGGATTTTTAAATATTTTTCTATATTTTTAAAAGATCCCGAACTAGGTTTTCCCTAAAACCTCCTTTTATATTCGAATCGCTTATCAGACCGGTCCGGTTCTGACCCTAAACTTCTAAGCCCAAAATTGGGTCTGAAAGCATTCACTAAATTAGGGTGAGTTAGAAAATCCACTAAATTAGGGTGAGTTAGAAAATCTGAAATGGAAGTAAAAGACAGAGGTCATTTACACTTTGCCCAAAAGCCAATTATGTATAGAGCTAACTCGAAAATCGTTTTTTGTTGAATATGTAATCGTTCTTTGCTTGCCATATTGTCCAGATTAAAGCAAAAACCGAAAGGCTCCAGATCGGTTTTGTCGAGGGTTTAATTGGTTAGCTATCCCAATAGAGAATAAAACTCTTCACTAATTCATGTAGTGTCAAATTTAAACTCCAAAGACGATACCATTTCTGCCAAACACTCCATGACACATCACAATGACACAACATGTGATCGGCCGGTTCAAGTGCTTTCGAGCACATGGTACACAACTGCGAATTAAGGTTAGACATGCCTCTTTTTGAAAGTTCAGTGAGAACCGGAATCCTCCCTTGAACCGCTTTTCAAACGAACGATTCAACTCTTTGAGGAGCGTAATTAGGCCATATCAATTTCCACAACCTGTCTTTGTTTACTCCATATGCAGAGCTTCTTTCGCAGAATGTTTTTCGTTTGTAACGACCGCTGGTGTCACTACTCCCTTTCACTAGATATTTATCCCCCGATTCTTTGGCCGCCTTTGTTAGCGTGTTAAAAAACAACTCCTAAATATTGCATTCCTAAACAAACAGTGGTCTCCTCAACTCTATGTTCCAATACTAGTTACCAGCAATTTTTTTCACCAAATTCACAAACTTTACCAGTTTTCTTCATTACAACATTGAAAATCCTGGGGAAGGTTACTTTGAGAGATTGATACTCTGTCCAACGATCCTCCCAGAAGTTAATTTGTTTGTCGTAGCCAAGAGCATAATGGATATGTTGAGTGAATGCATTGTCTGGCTTTAGTAGAGGGGCAGTTAGATTTTTCCATATCTACGAAGCTTTCGTTTCATTGCAACGACCCGACACCAAATCCCTTGCATTATAACCATATTTGGCGTCGATTAATCTTCTCCATAAACAATCTGGTTCATTGCTATGCCGCCATATCCACTTGTTTAGTAGCGATCTGTTTTTAGTTTTCAAATCAAAGAAACCTAGCCCTCCCACTTCTTTAGGTCTGCATAAATTTTCCCATTTTATCCAGTGTATGGATCTACCTGTATTGTTACCCTACATGAACTTTGTGATCCTACGATTAAGATCATTAGCAATCACTATTGGCATCTAAAACAAAGCAAGAAAGTAAATTGGTAAGTTATACAAAACAACTTTAATTAAAGTAACTTTACCAGCAAAGGAAAGAAGTTTCCCTTTCCATCCTTCCAAAGTTTTCGTGAATTTATCAATGATGAGATTCCATAATGCTACGTTGTTTCAAAGCTGCCTGAGAGGTAAACCTAAATAGGTTGTAAGAAAGCTTCCTTTGCTGTAATTAATCTCCTTTGCCCACTCACAAATTACGTTCTTATCCACATTAACACCATATATGTTTGTCTTTTTCATGTTGAGCTTCAACCCCGACACCACTTCGAAAATTTTCAGAGTTCTCACAATATTTTTTGCATTCTCGACACTTGCTCCACTGAAGATGATGAGATCATCGGCAAATTGAAGGTACGAAATAGAAAAAGATCCACGGCCAACCCTTACTCCATTGAAAAGATTCAGTTCGACTGCTCTATGTATGAAAACGCTCAATGCTTCCCCAATAACGTTGAAAAGAAGTTGGGAGAGTGGGCAACCCTATCTCAAACCTTTTTTTATTGAGAAAGCTTTGGTCGGAAAGCCATTAATCAACACTAACATAGAAACTATAGAATACACACAATTTAATCCATTTGCACCATCTTGAACCGAAACTCATTTTCTGCATAATGAAGTCTAAAAAACACCAATCTACTGTGTCATATGCTTTCCTGAAGTTAGCTTTGAATATGATGGTTTTCATAGAATTTCTCTAAAGATTGTCCACAATTTCATTGGCGATGAGGCTACAATTAGTGATTTGTTTGCCTTGTATAAAAGTAAACTGGTTGACACCCACTACTTCTCTGATACATCGCGATAGCCTCTTCGACAAGACTTTTGCCAGTAATTTGTAAAGACTGCTAACCAATGAGATGGGTCGATAATCCTCGATCGACACTGGAGAGCTCTTTTTCGGGAATAGAGCTATGAATGAATGATTGATTGAGCGATCTGGCAGTTTACCTGAAAAAATCATGAAAGAAGGCCATTATTTTCTCCTTTAGGGATGGCCAAAACTTCTTGAAGAAATCAAAATTAAACCCATCGGGTCTGGGAGCCCTGTTGTCGTTAGCAGATTGTATTGCAAACCCACTTCTTCACTCGAAAAGGGGGCTTCGAGAAAGGCTAAAGCCTCCGGGCTTAGCTTAATAAATTTCCCCGGAAAATTTCTCACTGGATATGTGAAAACGCTATTGAAAGATGTTTGGAAATGGTCTTCAAAAAGTCTCCATATGGATCTCTGGTTAAAAAACGAGTTTCCAACTTTCAAAACTGAAATATGATTTCTACAGTTCTTGATTGAAGTCGGTAAGTGGAAGAATTTGGTGTTCTTGTCGCCTTCTTTGAACCATTTCAACTTGGATTTTTGCAACCATTCTCTCTGTTCTCTTCTATATGTATCCTAAAGTTTTGCTTTGATGGAATTGATTTCCTTGGCAATGTCACGATTTTGAACATCCATAAGTAACAGTGGTTCCAAATATGCTATTTTCTTTTCCATGGACCGGATGGATTCTACTTCATTCTCTTTAAACTCTTTCACCCATGCTTTAGCAGCCACTTTTACATTCCTGAGAAAAGCATTGATATTTCTTCTAGAGGAGTTTATTATCACCGAGTTCACCATGTCTACAAATTCTGGATTGTCTGCCCAGTGAGTAAACCACTTGAAGGGTTTACACCCCACTAGAGGATTACCATCTATCAAAGTGATTGGATTGTGATCGAACAACCCCCTTGGAAGTTCAGATTGAATGAGTTGCGGGAATGACAACGTGATTTCTGGAGACATTAAGAATCTGTCTAGTATGCATGCCGTTAGATTGTTACCGCCTCTGAACCACGTGAAAGAGTCACCAACTAGAGGCATGTCTATCAAACAATTTCTTTGAATAAAGTCTTCAAAAGAATCTATGGCTCTGGTGCAGGGTGTTGCCCCTATTTTTTCATCCCTGACTTTGATAGTGTTGAAGTCTCCTCCTAGCATAAATAAGGTTTGTAAAGAGGCTATACAAGCTAAAACAAAATAAATAAAAAAAACTCTCCCTCTCAGCCAGATCATTTGGGGCATTCAGATTAAGAAAGTCGCATCTCAAACCCAAGGATGGGATATTCTCCACCGTTACGATTACTCTGTTGTGGATCGTTGTTTTCTCTATCTTAAAAAAATTAGCATCCTATAAAGTTATAAGCCCTCTAGAAGCTCACGAATAAGACGCAAACTCGAATCCCCCAAAATCAGGGTTACAAAGTCTTTTTTTGACCCACAGTTTTATCTCTTGCAATTTGGTTTCTTGGAAGAAAGCCATACTTACTTTACTGTCGCGAATCACCTTGCACAAACTTCTTACTTTCTCGGCTCTGCCCAATCCCCTCACATTCCAGAATAAGATAGAAAATTTCATGACCAGAAAAAGAGAAAAGCCGAGATTGATAGGTGGTGAAGAACTAACCTTTAGCTCATGGTTTCCTTTTCCATCTCCACGAGACGGGCTAGGATCTCTTCATCAGATGAATAAAACTCAACCCCCGGTTTATTGCCCACAATGAGAGTTTCAACGGACTCCCTTCTTTCAGCCGAATCTTCCTGAACCGACATGTTCGCGTTATGGAGCATATTTTAGATGTTCAGAGAATTGCTCACCCCGTTGACTCCTAATTTTAGGGAATTTTCCCTTTTTTGGTTTTTACTAAGTTGGGCTCTTTTTGTGGATTGACCGACCCACCAGTTGAATCTGTCAAGACCAGATCTCAGGCCCAAGATCTAAAGTTTTGCGTCCTGGAAAGCCCACTCATTTTGTTTTGCAAAGCATTTGGTAAATTTGAGTTATTAGACGAATCAGACATGCACAGATCTTCCGCTTGGCTTACAAGCACATCTTGGAGTCTTAACCCGTTGGAGATTGACTCAGAACTTGTGGGTTGGGTCAAAGTACAAGTCGACTTGTGACGCCCTAGAGAAGAGTCCATAACGGGGATCAAGTTGGCATCAGAGAGGTGGACACTTCGAATAATCTCTCATTACAAGTCGGCACATGTTCTGCATTTGTTAAATTAGCCACATGTCTACCTGGTAATTGTACGATTGTCAGGTTATCATTATTCTTGATATCATCATCATCTCCCACCGATAGAGAATTTGTATCGGGATGGGTATGATTAACGACTCCCCCATTAATGCATCTCATAGGAAATGAATCTAACTGACCATTCATCTCCCTGTGGCCATCCGGAGCTTCACCGTCGATGAACAGCTTGTCCTCTTCAAACATTTCAGTAGAGATTCTAATGTGATTCACAATTCCGTTAGCGATGACCATGAACCTATCGGGGATATTTGACACCGATCGTACTCTAACCAGAATCTTTGCCTCATCAAAACGTAGCAAGTTAAGTGTGTCTTCATCAACACTGATCACTTCACCCCATTTCCTTCCTACTCCATGGAAGAAACTCTTGTTCCAAATGCTGAGAGGAACATCATGGAGTTTTATCCAAGTCTTGACTTTTCTCTTGCCTTCAAAACCCTCTAACAGTTCTAGATGAATGCATATATGAATTGGTTGTTGCTGGAATTTGATGAATGCACGAGATCTTGTACAAAAATAAACTGGAGTTTCATTTCTTCATTGACTGTTTTTGTTGAATGTTGTTTAGTTACTATTGATAATGGCTAAAATTATTGATCTTGGTTGTCACTGAAATCTGGTGGATGCTGAAGTTTTATTCAAAGATAGTGTTCTTTTTTTGTTGTTTGTTTCTTCTTCTTCATAGTAAACTTGAAATTTGACGATCAACATTGCTTTCCTTAATCATAATTAAGAGCGTGTCTTCTTGACCAAGAGAGACTTCATATTGCAGTTGAAAGCATGTAGCTTATTCCTCTTGCTTTCAACAAAAAAAGTATCAATAAGTGATGAAGAAGCACAATGAAGATGAAGAAAGAAATTTATACAAGGGAGAAGGAAAGTAGGGTGACATAAGAAAGCATTTTCTTTTTTTCATGGCAATAATGTTCACTAAGTCGGCTCAATTATTCAAGTTTCAGTTTGTTACTTTAACTGGTCCACTGAATCAAAAATTTTGTTCAACAATTAGCTTCAAGAAAATCAAGAATGTTGAGAATGTAGGGCGAATGTTAGAATATAATGAATTGTAACTAGAGCTAATTAAATTTTAATATGTTATAGTTTGTTAGGTTATTAGTTAGTTGGGTTAATATGTCGGGCTATTTTTAATCGGGACATAAATACCTAGGTTATTGTAATGGGCTTGATCATCTTGATCTATTAACCTTTGTAATTCTCTTAATACAATACAATATTTCCTAATTGTGTTTCAACTATAAGTCTCCAAAAACCTAATTGTCGTACACTCTCTTTCCACGCTCACCACCGTTCATCATCACCGACCATCGATGTCGAAGTTGATGATTACAGTCCATGTAAAAATGGAAACTTTAAAAATATTCCCAATCTTGCCTAATTAATTCAAATTTCCTTAAAACAATAAAACCTTCCAAATAAAATGGAATTAATCACGATCTTCCGGAATACATTCTAAATTTCTAATATAACTTTCTAACATTTTGTATCCCTAACATTAAATTTTGGTCCGTTTAAGTTTTACCGTGTCCACACTCCCTAAGAAATTACCTCTATTAAAAACAATTTATATGAAAATTACCATTTCATCATTTTAATATATCTTTTTACATGGATTTTTTTTTCTTTCACCAAAATCAGGTATGAAAAATCTACTAATCATAATTTTCATGGTGGTTTTGTCAATGAATAAAGCAGTAATTGGACGCCCATGTTTTTGAAATTGTAGTTTAAGATTATTGTTATGGTTCTGAAAATTAATACAACCATAGTGGACCTGTCTTTTACAGAGTTTGACTTTATGGTAAGTTTTGCTAATCATTTGCATGAATGGGAGCAATTAATAGTGAGCCAATGGGTGCAAGAATAGCGTGGCAATGCCAGACAAGAGACTTCACATTTTTTTACGAAATCTGAGATTTTTTTTCTCTATTTTTTTATTAAATATATGGTTTCTGTCCTAATCATTTCAAATACACTTGTACACGCGCATGGTGCGGCATGCACATATGATAAAGTTATTTTTCTCTCCTAATATATATTCGATAATTTTACAACTCTTAACATGGATATACATACTGCATACACATATACATTTGAATTCTGAAAACAAATACTTTAATTTATATAATACAATCATTAAAAATATTTCTACTTATGTTGCTTCTTATAAATGCCACCATCATTTAATAAGCAAAATTTTGTGCTCAATCTTTTAAGTAAATTAATTGTAGAACTCAGAGATTATAATGTCATAAAATGAAATTAGAATTCGGACTTATAAGTTGTAATTCACATTAATTTCATACTATTTTGTATCCAAAATAAGCTTACTAGAGAGTAGTAAAACCAAACTTTCAAGTGTAATTAAATTCAAAAGGTTTCTTCCCAAGTTCTATTTGGAAAAATGGTTGTATATTTCTTTTTGATAACATGAGTTTAAACGGAATTATTTATCGGGATGAGATAAAAGCGATATGAGTAGCAGCATATAGGATGTTAAAAAAATTTACTCACACATTTTAATGTATCTATAAGCCACTGACTATTTAACCATCTTTTAACCTTGTGACACATTTTTACCCTATAAATAATCTCCCTAATTTTCATTTCCAGCCCACCAAAAAAAACTTGGGTCTTATAAATTTTCCTCAATTCTTTTCCAGTCTCTTGCTTTGGCTGTCTTCTTCTACTACCTCCTTTATCAAGAAAGGAGACTCTAGTCCTACAGGTAAATCTCTACATTCTAAGTTATATTAGTTTCAAACCTTAGTTTCATTATGCTGCACTTTCATCTCTACATTCTATAATTTTCTGTTTTGATTTTCATAAAAAATGGTGCTTTTGATATTGTCCTTAACCTCGCTTTTATTTTGGACTATTTTGAGGGTTCAATTCTCCCTCTCTTGTCCGAGGAAAAAATCTAAGCATGATTTAATGTAATATAACTTAAATCCTTGCTTATTGTTTTTTTTTTTTGAAAAGTAACGGGCCTCGTTAAAAACTCCCTCTAATCCTATTAGGGGGGAAATCTTTGCTTATTAGTCATGTAAATACAAGAAAATTAATCGGTGAAATGTCGTACTCTGTCGGAAATTACAGTTATGTCGTTCAGATCTAAAAACGTATCATGCGCTTGATATCGATGCAATCGATATCCCCTTTTTTATTTTTGATTCGGTCGATGTATAATTTTCTCTCTCTTCTTTTAGAGAAAAAATAAGTATGTTTAGATTTACTAAACTTAAATTTTTCTTGATAGTCATGTCAATACAAAGAAAAAATTTAATATATACTATAATTTGTATGAAACAACGGTTATATTTTTCAGATCTAAAAACGTGTCTTAAGTTCGACATAGATACGATTGTACTTTTACTTGTAAATTTTTTCGGTTAGAGATATATTCTCTTCTTTCTCAAGGGGAAAACGACCTAGTTTAATCCATTATAAATCTTTATTTATAATATTTCAATAAAATTAAATAATCATATATTGTATTTTGTACGAAATTCAAGTTATTTTCAAAAACATATTTCTCTAGTCTTTATATAATAACAACAAAAACAACAGAAAAACACCTCAAATAATAATAATAATAATAATAATAATAATAATAATAATGAGTATTTTTAATTATGTAAGAATAATATGCCAGAGAAGAAAAACGTGTTATTTTTTTTAAAAAAAATTGCTGTCAGTTACCTAATAAGTATACTATATGCCTTTTGAAGGGGAAACAAATTACAGGTACATATATTAAAACATTTATTTTGATAATAATTTTTGCGATGCCTGTCCAATATAACTATATAGTAAAAGAATTGAATTTTAAATATCGCATATATATCTAGTCATACTAAATTGTATCTTAAAATCTAGCTAAAATCGTAATTAGAAAATATATGGTCTAGGGGTTGACCAATAACCAAACGTTTTCAGACAACATTATTAAGCACGGTCTTGTTTTCTTCTCTGTGCAAGACTTCAGATTCTCTGACGAAACAGGTTTCCTATTGGTTTCAATAACTCAAATTATTCCTCATTTGCAAAGACGGCAAATGTAAGAACGTAACTTAAGTAGGGTCCACACTAAAAATAAAATGAAATTTTAAGTAAATTGGATAAGTAATCGGAATTTATATTATTGAAGTTTGGAAGGGTTTTTTTGGGTCAGCAAAATATGGATAAGTTAATTCATTATTCTTTAAAATTTTGAGTCATTTCGATTCAGATTAATCCTAGTTTTAAACTATCTTAGGTTTAGGTTTTCTTTAAATTCGAGTTAGTTTGAGTTGTTTTGGATTTGTGCCATTTTAAATTTTGATTGTTTTCTAGTTATATTTTTGGACCATTTTGATTTTAGGTCACTTTTGGTTCCAATTGTTTGATGTTTTGGGTTCAGATTATTTTGTGCTTTAGTTAGTTTCATATTCGAGTTGAAGGGTTTAGATTATCAAATTTTTATGACCAAGTAAGGATTTTATTAGGTTTATAGTCGAATCGACCGAATTAACCTGAGTATATGATAGAACCGATATGTATGTGTGTAAATATATAACCATTTAAAATAAAACATGTAATTTCATAAAATGTTACTTAATTAGTTTTATTCTTTGTAATTGATTTCTCACAACATAGAGGTTCCTTTTCTTTTTCTTTCTTTTGTTTTAAAATAATAAAAGTGCGTAAATTCAATTCAACTTGTAAGGATTAGTTGAGCTCAAGTTCTAGCCAGCTATTTTCTCTTTTAGATGGACATGTTGAGGCCTAATGAATCTGATTTTAACCCATTTTAATCTGGGTTTGGACAGTAGTGTGCTCAATTAGAAGTTGATTTTGCAATAACACAGGCATAGATTAATAATTTTCATATATTTTTGTATATTTATTTTGAGCAGAACAGGATAATATATGGAGAGTAGTTGTAAAGCAGACGAGGATCTGGAGTTTCAGTTATTTAACTTCAATGAGGTAGAATTCTTGAACAACGTGAATGATATTATGGAGGGAAACTATCAGCACAATGAAACAGCTGCAAATTTCTCAAAGGTAATTAAGAATCGAAATACCAAATATTCTTGGATAGTCAAAAGCTAATTTTCTTTATTAATGTATTGCTTTATAGGATATTAGCCCTGATGATCCTATATCCACTGAACCATCCAATATGCCAAAAGAACCAGTAAATGATCTCCCTCTTATTTCTGTTTTTACTTCATTTACTTTAGTGAAAATGGCCTTCCCTAGAAATAATTTACTTCATTTATCCTTGTATTGATAAAACAAATTTGTTTACAATTCAACAGGTGGATGTAGGAGTGCAATTTCAGCCTCCATTAACAAGAGATGATCAGACGAATGCCAATCCTGACACGATCGGATATGAAAATGTTAGCCATAACACCTCAAATCCTTTGCATGTCTACTTCCATTGCATTTGGTGTTGTAGAATTGGTTCTGGTTTAACGTAAATTATACCATTTTTCAATAGGTGCTATTAGATCAGTTGGTATCGTCGCCTGACAGAACTAATGAATCTTTCCTTCACCAATCGAGCTCGGATGCGAACCTCCGGCAATCGATATATTCAGGGTTTGAAGGCAATGCTTCCCCACATGAAACAACATCACCCCCTTTTAGCCCTCTTATAATGGAGCCAACGCATTCATTCCCTTTGGCACTAGTAACCTCCAACTCTCTACCTAGATATAAACCATTTACAGTACATTGTATTATTCTCAGCTAATTTATTTATCATCTTCATCAGGCAGAAAGACTCGCACAAAATGAAGATTATTCGATTCAGCCATTTCACTCAGAGCATGGGCTTAATTCATTTCAAACAGACCAGGTCAATGGCCATATTTCACCGGTAACCTCCATGTCTATGCTTATCATATATAAATCATTCACTTTACATTATATACTTCTTAACTAAATTTATTTCTCATCTTGATCAGGCAGAAAAGCTCCCAGAAAATGGAGGTTATTCAACTCAACCATTCCACTCGGAGCATGGGGTTAATTCAATTCAAACAAGTCAAGTCAATGATCGTACTAGACTGGTAAACTCCGACTCTATGTCATTAACAAGTATCAACAATTTATTGTATATAATTCTTAGCTAATTTATCTCACCTTATCAGGCAGAAAAGCTCCCACAAAATGGAGACTATTCGACTCGACCATTACAGTCGGAGCACGGGGTTAATTCAAGTCAAACAGACCAGGTCAATGGTCATATTACACCGGTAACCTCCAACTCTATGCCATTCAGATATAAACCATTTATATTATATTATAAAATTCTTAGTTAATTTATCTCCCATCTTCATCAGGTAGCAAAGTTCCCACAAAACGATGCTTATTCGACTCAATCGTTTAACTCGGAGCATGGGGTTAACTTAGCTCAAACAAATCAGGTCAATGGCCGTATTGGATTGGTAACCTCCAACTCTATGCCTATAAGATATAACTCATTTGATCTACATTATATAATTCTTAGTTAATTTATCTCTCATCTTGATTAGGCAGAAAAGCTCCAACAGAATGGAAGTAATTCCACTCGGAGCATAGGGTTAACTAACTCAGTTCAAACAAATCAGGTCAATGGTCATAATGGACTGGTAGCCTCCAACTCTATGACTATCAGATATAATTCATTTACACAATTTATATAATTATTAGTTAATTTCACTCTCATCTTTCTCGGACACAAAAATGGAGGTTATTCGACTCAACCATTTTACTCGGAGCATGGGGTTAACTCAGCCATATTGGACTTGAAACCTCCAACTTCGTGCCTATTAACTCAGAGTGATTTATCTTTAATCTTGAACAGATTGAAAATGCCTCACAAAATGAAGGTTATTCGACTCAACCGCTACACTCGCATGGAATTAACTCAGTTCAAACAAATCATGTCAATGCTGATATTGGAAATAGCCTCCAAGCTGAGCTTACAGGGTATGCTAACTTCCCCCTAATTGTCTAATGAAATATTATTGTGTAAACTAAAACATAACATGTTTCTAACATTGATATTAGGCCTCAAAGGGTAGAATCAGCCGATCGAGGCAAGACAATAATGTTGGCTGACCAGTTTCAACAAAACAATTTCAACGACAATCATCAAGAACTTCCCTTCCCAAATCCGTTCATTCAAAGCTCAGTGAGTATTAATTATTTACTTAATTACGTCGGCGTCGATATATGTCTCTCTTTATTGTGTCATTATATGCATTGTTTTTGCACTGAGCAGGGTGGGGCTGGATATCTTCATGGAGGATCTACACAAATCAACCAGCAAGCACCAACTTGGGTCTCATATAAAGAGAATAATTTTTATAGGCCTTTGGCTCCATCAGGGTATCGAATTGACCGCACACCAATCTACAATCTTCTTTATTGGACTAACAAAATCGAAAATGCAATATGTATGAATTATGATGTTCTTAATGTTTTGTTTCTTTGGATTTCAGGCAACAAGGCACTCAGTTTCAAGCAACAACCAATTCTGATCCTCAGCGTTACAACTTCATGCGACCTAGTCCTTCAACACCTTTAAGGTGCTTAAATATTTGGATAACTATATGCATTATGATTTATGCACTCATATTTTGATTGAGTTCTCGTATTTCGTATCCAGGCCACAACAGTTCAACAATCCACTGCAACGGCTTAATCAAGTCCCTAATATGCCAAATGCATCTGGTTCACTTCTCCAGCAGTCTATGTCGACTCAGCATTCAATGCCTTCTCAGCATATGTATTTGAACTTTCTTTTTTCTTTCTTTATTATATCATGCAATGTGCAAATATGAACCTTTGTTGTTTCTTTTTTTATTTATTTCAGGCCTCGGTATTTCTCCAATCAACATGATCAAGTATCGATGGCACCCGGAACATATAGTCCACAAACTTATAGCACCAGACTGCTTGAATCCTCCATGCCTTTGAGGTACCTTTTGTCTTTCTTTTTAATATGTCAAGGAAGTTAGCATGGTAGAAAATTGTCGGATAAATGTTGAGTGATTCACCGTCTTTGCTGAATTTAGGACCCCAATACGTCCCCCTCCTCATCAAATCAATCCACTTGGCGTATCGGATTTGCAGTATCGTAACTCTCTGCATTCCAGAGCTCCCATGCTTTCAAGGTACTTTCTATCCTATAAACTTGTTTCGTTCAATGTCTAGGGTTTTGCAATGATATGATTCACAGGTTTATCTGTTAACACTTTTGTATTCAGTGGGGGAAACACGTTGGAAGATTCAGATGAGCAGCGACAGTACAATCGGCTTGACCCATTTAATCCGGTGACAAATCAATTTGGTACACGTAGTTCCAGCTCCATGCTGCAAGAAGCTCTAATGCATTCAGGGTATCCTTTTTTACCCTGTGGTTGCTTGCTTCAAGTAAATATGAAATCATTTTAAACACAATCACACTTGGTTTGTATTGCAGTTCCTACCGATTGCCTGCTCATCAGCAAGCAAGCAGTCGATTCTCGACGCTGAGTGGTTTACCAAATTCAGACCATCATTATCCTAAGCTGAATGAAACTTCATTTCTGCCTAGGTAAATTGGGAATTCATTTTATATATAGTTTTACAAATGAGTGTGCTCCTCTTGTCAATCTGATTTAGGTTTAATGTCATGTATAGGCTTCAACAACAACAAGGATTGTTCAATCAAACTTCAAGACCGGTTGCTACTTCTGGGACTTCTTTGTCAAGCAACGCCTTGAACTCATTACTTCAGCAAGTAAAAAGCCTTTTTATCACTAACAACATTTCATGGAAACAATACCCTTTTCCATTAACCAAGGAATTCATTCTGTAATTGCAGGAAACTGGTCATACATCGGCTCCATCTCTAAGCGGCCACAGGGAGGTATGATCACACCAACTTTTAGATACAAGTTATTAATTTGTTTCCCTTCCTTTTGAATTTCGATTTTCGAACTGACTCAGAGTGAAAATTCGGGACGACGAGAGAGCCTTCCATGGAGGGGATTTGAATCAGGAGAATCAGCATCTTCACCTTTCAAGCGGATGAGGGTATTGACTTGCACAAATACTCATATGTATGATTTTGTGTGCATAATTTAAGAATGGGTTCAAGCTTTTCTTTTTTGGGTTTGATCAATCACAGAGAGACTCCAGTTTGGCACAGGCATCCAGTGCTCAACAAGAGAATAGGAATTTTCTATCACTACTTAATGAAGCCGGCACTGGCAGCCGTTTTGGTCCAAGGTTGTTCTACAGATTTCATTTCTCTTCAATCTTGAATTCCTTACTAAAAAAATCTTATGATTTCAGGCCAATTCAAAATTCAGTGTATGATCCAAAATATGAGGGGATTGGACTGCCAATTGATCCCCATTTGAGGCTCTTCGCCACCATTTAACTGTCTGGTAATTTCCTCCATTATATTCCAACACCCTAAATTCATGGAAATGCTGAATTGCTTTAGAGGTTTGATTATTTACATAAATTTTTTTAGGGATGAAATGTGGGTTTTGATTAGCGAAGGAACGTGGACTTCAACAAGTATGTTTGTCAACTATGACAACAATTTCAGAATTCTAGTTTTAATTTTCTGTCGGATATCAAAAATATACTGTGGGATGACATTTTCATCCAGTGTTGAAATTTTGATTTCTTTCTTATAACTTAATTAAGCATTATATGTGGACTTCAATATTTGACTAGTTTTAAATCCATATTATGCACATGACATTAGTTTTAATAAAAAATTATATCACATAAAAAATTAACATTTTCTATTAATAGTTTAGTTCTATAATGCCGTTTTTCTCTACAAAATATAATTTTTAGAAAATAAATTATTGAGATACAAATATATTATAATGCATATGTCAAAACTTTATCTTTAAAAATATCTACATTTATTTCTTAGAAAAAATGATAAAAAAATTATACTAATCCCAAATAATTTTCCTTTAAAAATTGATTTTATATGTGAATAAATGAATTAGTGTTATGAATATTTATTTATATGGATTTTTATTATGATAAAAACTTTATTAAAACCTTATTATTAAGATATTATCTTCATTAAATATATTTTTATGTATTTACTTCTTATTCTTATAAATAAATGATTTGAAGAAAACATTGTACATAACTCCATATTCAGAATAAATACAAATTTCTCTCTTTGTGTCATCTCTTTCTTATTGTTCTTAACGTTATTTATAACACGCTATTAATACAATCTCGCTCAGTTACCGTCAACTTAGCTTGAAAAGTATGATACATTGTATCAATATATTTTGATCTAGCGGTTAATTAATCATTCTTAAATCATTACATTCCAATCCAATGTTTGATTTATATGTTGGGACTTGATTGAATCTGATATGTGATATACTAATATCTAATAATATTGATAAACAAATAAATAAATGTATATTTACTACATAAACAAACGCACTCGAATTCAACAAGTGGTTAATGGAAAAGAAAATATGTTTATTCTAAAAGATTTAAATTGAATCGTTTTTTTGTAATATGTATGTACATTATTAAAGGGCGAAGAATATTTATGAATAAATGCTATCTTATAAAACATCTTTAAATTATTAAAAAAGTGCACCCAATCTTAATGGTTGCGATTGATCCACGGCAAACGAAACTCAGATTGCGTTCTTTGCTCTTTCACTTTCACTTGCATCGTACTACGATGGTAGAGCTTGAACTAATGCATTCTTTATTCGATGTGCACCGAAAGTTTTGTTTTCCTCTTGTTTTGTCATTTGTATATTTTATTTTATTGACAATAGTTTTTATAACAACATTTCGAGTTTAAATGATTTATATTTATTCGATGTCATGGTTTGACTGAATATAAAATATAAATAGATATATTTCCCCAATTTATATTTATTCGATTAAATTTGTTTCGTTTCTTCAAGTGAATAAAAGCATGATTAATTTAATGGTATGATTGTTATAAAGTTTATATTTGCTCGAAAAATAATAAGTTATCATGCATTGAAAAACTCGACTATAGATTTTTCAAAAGGTAAAGTTCTTAAAATTCGTCTTGATCCAAAAAAATTTACGGGAGACATTCTCTGAAGTGAATGCACGCATGATGTTTATTTCATAAGATTATTAGATTTGTTTATATTTCTAGAGGTGAATACAAACATGATAAATCAGCATTTAGTTACTAAATAAAGGTCACAATAGTAGTTGTGGTCATGGTCGATGCCATGGACCTAAACATGGAGAAAATGATCATTTTAAAAATACTTATACCCATCAGAAACAAGATTATAAGGATGTCAAGAGTGCTAAAGACCACTCTAAGAAAATAAAATCCTTTTATTACTAATGATGGCACAAACTATATTGGAAGATGATATTGGTCCAACTTATTTGGACGTTGTTGATTTTCTTACATCACCTAAAAGAATATTTTATCTTTTAATTTATTTTTTTATAACCCTAAAGAGAATAATTCACATTTTTTTTATTTTTATATTACTCTTGAAGGAAGTAATTGATCTTTTAATTTCTTTTGCTTTAAGTTAATACTTTACAGAATAATTATTTACGTTTAATATATATTGTGACATTTATTTATGTTAAACCAATGTTGTGATTTTAATATAACAAGAACTAATAATTTACAAATAAATAAAATTTTAAGGTATTTAAAATTACTCACTAATGGAAAAGCATTCAAACAAACTTAACTCATTTTGAAGAAATAATTTTGTATAAGTCAAATCTTTCAAAGTAAAATATTTTTTTAAGTGTTTTGGTACTCAAACAAACCAATTTGGTCAGTGAGTACATGTACGGTCTTATGCGTACCAATACGGGCCTTCCAATAGTGAAATTCAAGTCATGCTATTGGTCAATGAGTACCAGTACGATTTAAAGTTTACCAGTACGAGCAGTTCATCACTGGAATTTAAATTGATATAGGTGTACTACTACGAGACTTAGCGTACCGGTACGAGATTCAAAGTTTTTCTAAATAGTCTGCTTGTCAGTATCAGTCAGTGAACTCTGTACCGATACGCAATTGGAGCGAAAAAATATTTTTAATGAACTGAGTACCAATACGACCATGAGCGTACCGATACTAAGCTCTATAAGTTTTTCTAGTGAGCAATCTCAAGTACAGGTATGGTACATAACGTACCGCTACTCCTTTTATGTTTCTTACTCAGTAACTATATGCAAGCCCGCGTACCGATACGAAAACCCGTGTACGATACCCACACTTGCCATACATCATTTATTGCTGGAAAAATGCAGCCCAATGACTCTATTTAATTTCCCAACAACCCAAACGGCTAGAAATCAATGACGGGTATAAAAACAAGTTTCCAAAGCATCTTCAACAACAAGACAACTATTCTATAGCATCCAAGAATATATCTAATCTTTTTAGAGATTTTCATTGTAATATCTTGTACCCACTTGAGTGATTTTATTGTAATTTATTTTTCATCAAGTGTTGGGGTTTTAGCGAGCTGAAATTTGTGCAAATAATCTTATTTGGAGGATTTTCATAGTTTTCTCCTTTGTATACAATTTTAGGAAAAGGAATTTCCAAGCAACCGTACTTCAATGGGGTTGACTACCTATATTGGAAGCATAGGATGAGATTGCTCATCCAATTCAATGATTACTTCCTTTGGGATGCAGTAATGAATGGACCAACTATTCCTATGAAGAGAGAAAGAGAAAGACTCTTCCTCAAGGTGAGACAAGAATGGAATGATGAAGATCGATGGCAAATGCAATGCAACGCTAAGGCTATGCACATCATGTTTTGTGCTCTTGGACCCGACGAATATGCCAATATGTCTTATTGCTCAAGTGCCAAGGGTATTTGGGACAAGCTCGAAGTTACTCACGAGGGAACTAACGAAAGTAAAGGAGACTAAGATTGCGCTCCACAATCTTAGCTACGAGAACTTCAAGTTGGAATTGGATGAAAACGTTAAGACGATGTTTTATCGCTTCTTCTTTAGGGCAATGGAGAGATCATTGTAGAAGACAAGCTTGTTCGAAAGCTTATCTACTCTCTTCCTGACTCGTGGGACTCAAAGAAGACTGCCATTATCGAAGCCAAACATCTCAAGACTTTGAAGCTTGATGAGCTCATAGAGAAAAATCTGCTCGTCTGTCGTGTGAAAGTCACATATTTTTCCAAGCCCCGGATCAAAAGATATGTCAAGCCAAAGCTCAAGGAGAGGAAATTCCTAGAAGCAAGGATGCGGCTGGAAAGTAGGAGACTTTAGAGATTTAGTCTTTATTAGAATCTTACTTTTAATTAAAGTTGTAATCCTTGTTACCTTAGATAACTTGAGCCCAAAGCTTATATAAGGGCATAGATTTAACCTAGGAGGCATGACCGATTACCCCATAACCGACTTCAAAAACCCCTGCCGTCCACCCGTCACCGACATGTTCTAAATTCCCCCTAGGGCCACGGGTTGTTTTGTAAAGTAGTTGCAAGGGTTGCTTTGTTTTAGGATTTTTCAGTTCAATAAAATAAACTTCAAGTTCTTTTATCTTGGTTTTAATATCTTGCAAGAGCATCGGGAGAGCATTGTGAGGTTATCTATTTACTTAGCATCGGGAGAGTTAAGTATACGAAAGAGATAAAAGCGCGTTCTCTAGTTTATAGTTGAACCATCTCGTGCCTAGGGATAGGGCGAGGTTAAGTGGCTAAAGAAGAATTCATACACATCGGTGTTCATCCTTCGATTCACGCCGGGAGGTATCATCAAAGACGTGTTCATCGACAGACTTGTGCCTAGGGATAGGGCAAGGCAGATTTGGGATTCTTGCAAAACTTGAAGTACGGAGTTGGAGTGTCTGTTGCCGCGACTGCCAACGGACAGACGTCGCAACAGGTGCTGTCGGCGACGGGAGTGACGACAGAACTGGAGATCCTAAGCAATTCAATACCTGCACTACCGAGCAATTCAATACCAGCCCATTCTCTCTATCTTGATAATTCAATCCTTTTATTTACGTTTTTATCATATTATTCTCGTGACAATTCTAAACTATCTCTTTTACTTCGTGCAGTGAATTAAGGTGAAGTCATTAGCCCAATCCCTGTGGAGACGATATCCGATACTTCGTATCACTTTACTACTTGCGTCGTGTACACTTGCACTACCATTGCGATAGACTATTTTACACGCAACAAGTTTTTGGCGCCGTTGCCGGGGATTGGCAACATAACTACATCTTTCTTTTATTGCACTTTTCGCTTTTATTTTTATTTTCGTTTTTATTTTTAGTTTTTCTTTTGTGTTTTCAACTCTTGCTTTTCACGAGGTTTTCTTGTTTATGCGCAGATCCAAAAGAGGTGAAGATCCTGAGTATAAATTAGATCCGGAGATCGAACGTTCCTTCAATCTCAAGAAACAACTTCGCCGACTCTTAGACAGAAACGAATATCTCGAAGAACAGCTAGAGAAGATGGGCCATAACCAACTTACTGGTGGTTTCATACCACCCCTTGGCGATAATAACCCACCTGTCGTCGACCCGCCTGGGGCAGATAGACGAAGGTCATGTCGTGACTACATGCTGAACGATCATGTAGAGCTGGAGACCACGCTGCCGGATATTGATGTTGACAACTTCGAGCTTAAACCTGTCATGTTTAGTATGATCAACAATGCCGGACAGTTCGGTGGTTCTGCGACAGAAGATGCTAGGGAACATCTCAAAACGTTCCAGGAGATCTGTGGTTCGTTTAGACTGCCAGGAGTTAGTCCGGAGATACTGAGGCTTCGGTTATTCCCCCATTCATTGAGGGACAGAGCTAAAACTTGGTGGAATAAACTTACACCGGGTTCTATTATGACTTGGGCAGATCTAACTCGTGAATTTTTATCTCGTTTTAATCCTTCACATTTATCTGAGCGATTACGTAACGAAATTGCTACTTTTCAACAGGAAGATGACGAGCCGATGCACGAGGCCTGGGACAGATTTACTACTCTTCTACGGAACTGCCCAATGCATGGATTTCTTGTCTGGAATCAGGTAACGAAATTTTATAATGCTGCTAACTTACAAACTCGCATTCGCATTGATTCTGCAGCGAATGGACTACTATTGGATAAAGATCCAGACGAGGCTCTGCAAGTTTTGAAAAATCTGGCCAAGAATGAGGAGCAGTTTCCGACAGCTAGAAGAGGGGGTAAACGGGTACTTGCTGTCAAGGACTATGAGGCCGACAGCACTATGAAATCACAGGTAGCATTCCTCACTAAAGCCATGAAACACTTATTGAATGAAGATGATTTACGAGGATTTGCTGTTGAGGAAGTTTGTGCTACTTGTGAGGGAAATCATAGTAGGGAAGAGTTCCCGATAAATATAGAAGAGGGGAAATATGTTGGAAATTACAAACCAAACTACAATTCCAACAACTACAACCCTAATTGGAGGAAGGATCCCAAATTTTCCTGGAGTAACCCTAACAATGCCCTAAATCCGCAAGCATATAATCAGAATCAGGGGGGTCCTAGATTGTTGACGCGACAGCAACTGCCGCCGCAGAACCTGCCACAGCACCTGCCGCCGCAGCAGCAACAGCAGCCACCACCTGCCACGAGTAGTGTATTGGAACAGACTCTGGCCACCTTTATGTCTCAGACTGGCACGTATATGGAGAATATTAATCAGTTTGTCAAGAAGACGGAAACCTTTATGGATGAAACTAAGATGAGAATGACAAACCATGAGGCTACCTTGAAATCTCTAGAGACACAAATGGGTCAGGTGTCGCAGCATATTAAACCGAGGCAGAATGGAGGTTTCCCTAGCAATACTGAAAACGCTAGACCGCCCCCACATGAGCAATGTAAGGCGATTACTACTAGGAGTGGGAAAAAGCTACCAGGGCCAAAAAAAGAAGCTGAAACAGAAAAGGACCCTGCTTTGGATAAACCTGCCGAGGAAGCTGCCCCGACAGGTGATAAACAGACTGCTGCCGATGAGCCTGTCACGACAGCAGAAGCGACAGAGGAGAAAAAAGAAGATTATTGTCCTCAGATTCGCATGCAGTGGGAAGGACGCATTGCTGATTATCGTCCTCCACCACCTTTTCCTCAACGGATACAGCAAGCTAAGCATGAATCTCAACTCAAAAAAATTTATGATATTTTTAAACAGGTTCATATTAACATTCCGTTGTTAGATGCTGTTAGGGAGATGCCCGGTTATGCTAAATTTCTCAAGGATGTCATGTCTAAAAAATCAAAACTTGGGGAATTTGAAACGGTAAGGATGACGGAAGGTTGCATGAGTATTCTTCATAGGCAGCCACCCCAGAAAAAGAAGGATCCGGGGAGCTTCATCATACCTTGTGTAATCGGCGACAAATTTGTGGGTAAGGCACTTTGTGATCTTGGAGCTAGTGTTAATCTAATGCCCAAATCTATTTTTCAGAAATTAGGTATTGGGAAGGCGCGGCCCACGACAGTTACCCTACAGCTAGCCGACCGCTCTTACGTTCACCCCGAGGGAAAAATTGAAGATATTTTGGTAAGAGTGGATAAGCTTATTTTTCCTGCTGACTTTCTTATTTTAGATTGTGAGGCAGATGAGAACGCACCAGTCATCCTTGGGCGACCCTTCTTAGCCACGGGAAGATCATTGATTGATGTGGAGAAAGGAGAACTCACCATGCGCGTGAACGATCAAGAAATTAAGTTGAATGTTCTCCAAGCAATGAAACATGCCGATGTGGACGAGGAATGCAAGGCCATCATTGAGGTGACCTTTGATCAACCCTGCATCAGGTCAAGCTGCCGAGATATAAAAATTGGTCACTGCTGCGACAGCCACCTACAAGCCTGTCACGACAGTGACAACGACAGCGATGACGACAGCATCGACGACAGTGACTCCTCTAAATCTGATACATCTGATACTGAAGGTCAGGAGGAGGTAAACTGGTTAGACCATCGTCCAGGTAAGTTATTCGAACCCTTGAATTACACTTCGGATAACCATTTAATCCAAAAGCCCTCTACTGTTGAACCACCTGTCTTAGAACTTAAGCCCCTGCCAGGGCAGCTTAAATATGCTTATCTTGGTTGTGATGACACACTGCCCGTAATCATCTCTGCTAAGCTGCCGCAGGAATAGGAACGACAGCTGATCGACATGTTGAGGCAGCATAAAAGGGCGATAGGATGGACGATAGCAGACATTCAGGGCATTAGTCCGGCAATATGCATGCATAAAATCCTCCTAGAGGAAGATCATAAGCCGACTATTGATGCCCAAAGGCGGTTAAACCTTGCGATGAAGGAGGTAGTGCGTAAAGAAATAATTAAATGGTTAGATGCTGGTATTATTTACGCCATCTCCGACAGCAAATGGGTAAGCCCGGTGCAATGTGTTCCCAAGAAAGGAGGCATGACCGTGATAACCAACGAAAACAACGAGTTAATCCCAACCAGGACTGTGACCGGTTGGAGGGTTTGTATGGACTATCGGAAGCTTAACAAAGCTACCCGAAAGGACCACTTTCCTTTACCCTTTATTGATCAAATGCTTGATAGATTAGCGGGTAAGCCTTACTATTGTTTTCTTGATGGTTACTCAGGTTATAACCAAATTGCTATTGCACCGAAAGATCAAGAGAAAACGACTTTCACATGCTCCTACGGAACATACGCATTTAGGAGGATGTCGTTCGGCCTCTGCAACGCACCTGCCACCTTCCAAAGATGCATGATGGCTATATTCTCCGACATGGTAGAGGACTTCCTTGAGATCTTCATGGATGATTTTTCCGTCTTTGGAGACAATTTTGAGAGCTGCCTCGGTAACCTTCAAAAGGTACTTGAAAGATGTGAAAAAGCTAATCTTGTTCTTAATTGGGAAAAATGCCATTTTATGGTAAATGAAGGGATAGTTCTAGGCCATAAAATTAGCTGCCGTGGGATAGAAGTCGACAGGGCAAAAATAGAGGTCATAGAGAAGCTGCCGCCGCCAACCACAGTCAAGGGCATTAGGAGTTTTTTAGGGCATGCGGGTTTTTATCGAAGATTCATCGCCAATTTCTCGAAAATCACCAAGCCGCTATGCCATCTGCTAGAGCAGAACCGACCCTTTGACTTTAATGAGGAATGTACTGAAGCATTCAAGGTTCTGAAGGAAAAGTTAGTGACAGCCCCCATAGTACAGCCACCAGACTGGACACAGCCATTTGAGATTATGTGTGATGCTAGTGACTATGCTGTCGAGGCAGCACTTGGGCAGCGCAGAGACAGGCTGTTTCACGTCATATACTATGCCAGCAAAACATTGAATGACGCCCAAGTGAACTACACCACCACAGAAAAGGAGCTGTTAGCTGTGGTATTCTCCATCGACAAGTTTCGTTCTTACATACTTAGAACGAAGGTAATAATTCACACCGACCATTCTGCCCTCAAGTATTTGTTTGCAAAGAAGGATGCAAAGCCTAGGTTGATACGATGGATCTTGCTATTACAAGAGTTCGACCTTGAGATCAAAGACAAAAAGGGGACAGAAAATCAGGTGGCAGATCACTTGTCGAGGTTGGAGACGGGACAGAGTCTACCTTTAGATGAGACACACATACTGGAGACCTTCCCAGATGAGCAGCTCTTTGCTGCCGCAATAGCTGTCGCGACAGCAATGGCGGCAGGTAAGTCTTCTAACCTTCCCTGGTATGCTGATTTCGTTAATTTTATTGTTAGCGGAATATTACCTTCTGATCTTACTTATCAAGCCAGGAAGAGGTTTCAAAATGATGTTAAACATTATTATTGGGACGAACCTCTTCTTTTCAAAATGTGCGCAGATCAGGTTATAAGGAGGTGTGTACCACAAGAAGAACACGAAGACATTCTCCATCACTGTCATGCTTCACAATATGGAGGTCACTTAGGAGGCAATAAGACTGCTGCCAAGGTGCTGCAGTCAGGGTTCTACTGGCCGACACTTTATAAAGATGCACAGGAATTTTACAAAAACTGTGACAGGTGCTAGCGGACAGGTAACATCTCGAGGAGAAACGAGATGCCACTGCAGAATATTTTAGAAGTCGAGATCTTCGACGTTTGGGGGATTGATTTTATGGGACCATTCCCGTCTTCATGTGGAAATTTGTACATCCTCCTAGTGGTGGACTATATCTCCAAGTGGGTAGAAGCAATCGCAACTCAAAAGAATGATGCCAAAACGGTCCAAAAGTTTTTGCATAAAAACATCTTTTCTAGATTTGGCATCCCTAGAGCGATTATCAGTGATGAAGGGAGACATTTCGATAATAGGGTAATTGCTGCCGCCTTAAAAAAATATGGTGTCAAGCACAGGATCGCGACAGCATACCATCCACAGACCAATGGACAGGCTGAGATTTCCAATAGGGAAGTGAAGAATATTCTTGAGAAGATGGTTAAACCAACTAGGAAAGACTGGTCTTTACTTCTAAATGATGCATTATAGGCATACAGGACAGCTTTCAAGACTCCATTAGGCATGTCTCCATACCGACTAATTTATGGGAAAACCTGTCACTTGCCTGTCGAGATTGAGCACAAGGCATATTGGGCAATCAAGGCAGTGAATATGGACTTGGACAAGGCCGGCCAGAAGAGGTTATTAGATCTGAATGAGATTGAGGAATTACGGACAATGGCCTACGACAACGCAAGGATTTACAAGGAAAAGACTAAAAAGTGGCACGACAAGAAACTACTGCCACGACAGTTCTGCCCAGGGCAGCTTGTGTTGTTATTTAATTCTAGGCTTAAACTCTTCCCAGGAAAGCTAAAGTCCAGATGGTCTGGCCCGTTTCAAGTAGTTCAAGTTTTTCCCCATGGTGCCATCACAATTCAATCATTAAAGGACGGGCACCAATTCAAAGTCAATGGACAACGCCTCAAGCACTATCAGGGGACTGAAGCCCCAGGAATTCAGGAAGTGGTTACTTTAGGAGATGCCCCACAAGGCACCCCTAATTTAACCTAAGTTTCATTTTTTTTATTTTTAGTTTATTATTATTATTATTATTTATTAGGAATTAGGTTTATTTTATAATGTTTTGTTTTTATAATTTCAGATTTTAGGAAATAAAGGAGTCAAGAAGGAAAGAAGAAGTGGCCCAAGCCCACCGCCTATCCACCAGCCCAATACAACCCATTTATGATAACCTGTCGTTTCGGCTGCCGCCGCGGACGGATATGACAGGCTGTCATAAGACTGACACGGCAGACGAAGGAGCGTGCGGCAGACGCGTAACAGCAACATAAATGCGTGTCAGACGCGTCAGACATGCAACATCCAATCTGCCGCCCCGTTATTATCGCCTGCCGTTGCGGCATTAAATGGGCAGCTACTCGACCGCTATATAAACCCCTTCCCATTTTCATTTTTCATCACTTCTGATTTTTCTCTCTTGTTTTCTCCTCTAGTTTTGTCTGTTTTCTCTTTTTCACAGCCCTTGCAACCAAAATGTCGTCGAGACAAACCCGTCGTAGCACTGCTGCCGTTTCTTCCTCAGCAGCAGCGTCACCCTTTGCCAACAAAGAATTATAGGAGGAGCGTGGCTTCATTTACAATAGAGATGCTACTCATATGGGACTCCGACCGTTGAAACTCACATCCAACAACCACTTTACCTCACGGTGGGATTACACTCGTCATCGGTCTCGCGGAGGGGATTCCACTCATCCTCACGCCCCGTCGATGGGATTCCACTCATCATCGACTAGTATATAAAACAATTTCCGGGCGAACTCGTACTCCTCCTTGGTGACTCAACGCCACCAAGGCCACGCGCGAATTTGACTCATGTGTGCACACTAACATCCTAATGATCGATCATTTGTACTCAAGCATACTAGTGCCAATATTTAACTCAATCCACATTATCAACTACAAACAATTCCGTGCCTAGCACGTACTCACCATGATCACAATCATGAACCATTCACATGCATTTCATAATGCATCACAAATCATGCCTCATCTCACATGTATAGCAAAATATACATTAATCATCATATCACAAATATTACGAGGCATAAACATCAACTACAAGTTCAACCAATGTCTCTAGTTTAAGTTTAGAATTAGGCTACCACTATAATCCTAACTCTAGGTGGGTCTAGCAAGCCCGATCTAGTCCACATGCTCGAACCAAACACATAGAAAACATCTTTGAAAACATTAACCACTCACCTATACTTCCAAGCTCAAATACCAAGCTAGCAACCACCTTCAAGCTCCCAGATTTCCTCCCGATGCTTCACCAACACAAGTTCCCGCTTCTAAACCACCTCAACACAAACCAAACAACTTCCAATCAGCCCAAGCATCAAAGTAGTTAACCCGGAAAACATTTCAAACATCAAACTCAACATTTCAAGCCATGAACAAACCCCAATTTTATCCCATTCGAGCAGCCCACAAACCTTGATCAAAACCCAAGTTTCCAACACATTTTATACCCTCAATTGATCCCAAAGCAACCCCTAACCATAGTACTAACATTAGCCCACCAATTCCAACCTAAAACAACCCCCAAAACTCACCCAAAACCCTTCAAAACCCCTTTTAAACTCAATTTCGGGAATGTGCTCAAAACCAAGTAAAATTCATATATGTTGCATTATTTGACTCATAGGCTTCATAACTAACAACATTAAATCGAAATATTACGTTAAACATAGTAAAGGTATCAATTTTAATCAAAACCCTTGAAAACTCCATTTCCAAAACATTAACGAAAATAAAAACTAATTGTACTTTTGAAGAGAGGAGGTTGAGGACAAGTCAAAAATGATGTTACCTTTCAAAAACGAGTTGAAATGAAGGAGAAATGAGATGGAATAGTGGAGGGGATGAGAGAGCTCTATTTCACGTTAGTTTTGTTGGAGAAGAGAGTGAATAGTGAAATGTTTGATAAAAGGGGATTTAAAATTGGAACTTGTATTATTTACAAGTTTGCCATTAATGAATGACTATTTCCTTTATTCTTTAAAATCCCTCCATTTTGTATTTCATCCATTTTAGTCCAACATCAAAAGTTTGTTTTTGAAACCCGAGGCCCAAAATATTATTTTAATTATAGAACCGAACCCCAAATAATATTAAAATATTATTTTCACCCGACCCCTAAACCCGAGTGTTACAACTCTCCCCCACTTAAGGAATTTCGTCCCCGAAATTACATGACATAAACAAATACGGAAACTGCTCAAGCATATCAGCTTTCCTCTCCCACGTGGCCTCTTCCACACCTCTATGTCTCCACAACACCTTGACCAAATCTATGGTCTTACCACGCAACACCTTGCTATCAGAAGCAAGTATCTCAACAGGCTCTTCATTATAAGACAAATCTGGATTCAACTCTATCTCCTCAATGGACATAACATGAGAAGGATCTGACCTATATCTCCTAAGCATAGACACATGAAAGACATCATGGATCTTGTCTAACTCAAAAGGTAATCTCAAACAGTAAGCTACAGGCCCAATCCGCTCAACTATCTCATACGGACCAATGAACCTCGGACTCAACTTGCCTTTCCGGCCAAATCTCATCACCTTCTTCCACGGAGATACTTTCAGAAACACTTTCTCACCTACGGAGAACTCAATCTCTTTCCTCTTCAAATCTACATAAGACTTCTGACGATTGGACGCTGCTTTCAAACGGTCACAAATCAACTTCACTTTGTCGGTAGTCCCCTTAAGCAAATCCGGCATAGGTAACAATCTCTGACCTGTTTCAGCCCAACAAATCAGAGTCCTACATCGTCTACCATACAAAGCCTCATAGGGAGCCATCTGAATACTAGAATGATAACTGTTGTTGTAAACAAACTCAACTATGGGTAAGTGCTTCTCCCAAGAGCCCTGGAAGTCAATCATACAACAACGAAGCATATCCTCTAGAATCTGTATCACTCGCTCTGACTGCCCATCAGACTGCGGATGATAAGAAGTACTAAAATGCAAACGGCTACCTAGAGCACTATGCAAGCAACCCCAGAACCTCGAAGTAAATCTAGGATCCCTATCTGAAACAATAGACTTCGGAACTCCATGAAGTCTCACAATCTCACAGATGTACAAGTTTGCCAACTTGTCTAAAGAATTCGTAGTGTTCACCGCTAAGAAGTGAGGACACTTAGTGAACTTATCAACAATGACCCATACAACACCTTCGAAGGAGACAAAGGTAACCCCGACACAAATTCCATGGTGATCCTCTCCCATTTCCATTCTGGAATCTTCAAAGGCTGTAACAAACCCGAAGGAACCTGATGTTCTGCCTTCACTCTCTGACAAACCATACAACGGCTCACATACTTGGCTACATATTTCTTCAAACCAACCCAGAAGTAATCATTCTTCAAGTCACATTACATCTTGGTACTACCCGAATGCATAGAAAAAGAACTCGAATGTGCTTCACTCAGAATCTGACGTCTCAACCCAACATCTTCTAGTACAACAATTTTATCTCTAAAGCACAACAAGTTCTCACCACTGAAACTATACTCGGTCGGTCTTCCTTCGGCTATGTCCTGAACATGAGGAACTAGTGTCACATCTTGCAACTACTTCTCTCTAATCAACTGAATCAAGGAAGGCTTCACTTGCAACTCGGTGATCAAACCACCATCATCGGACACACTCAATCTAGCAAACATAACTCTTAACTCAACAACAACTTTTCTACTCAAAGCATCGGCTACTACATTTGCCTTACCCAGATGGTACTCAATGGTCAAATCATAATCTTTTAACAACTCAAGTCATCTTCTCTGTCTCAAGTTCAACTCTCTCTGTGTCATCAAGTACTTCAAACTCTTGTGATCGGTGTAAACTATACACTTCTCACCATACAAGTAATGACACCAAATCTTCAATGCAAAAACAACCGCGGCTAACTCTATATCATGAGTAGGATAGTTCTTCTCATGAACCTTCAACTGTCTAGAAGCATAAGCAACAAATCTTCTTTCTTGCATCAAAATACATCCTAAACCTATGTAGGAGGCATCACTACAAATCACAAATTCTTTACCGGAAACAGGTTGTACTAACACTGGAGCATTTGTCAAAGCTTCCTTCAATTTCTCAAAGGCCTTCTGTCTTGCATCTGACCATTCAAACTTAACTTTTTTTGCAACAATTTAGTCAAAGGAGCAGCTACCCTAGAGAAACCATCAACAAACCTCCTATAGTAACCGACTAATCCTAGGAAACTCCTAATCTCAGTCACAGACTTAGGTTGTTTCCACTCAACAATAGCCTCAATCTTTGATGGGTTAACACGGATACCTTCGGCCGAAACAACATGGCCAAGAAATACAACCTCTCGAATCCAGAACTCACATTTGCTAAGCTTCGCATACAACTGATTGCTCAACAATCTCTGTAACACAAATCTCAGGTGCTCATCATGCTCTTCTTCTATCTTTGAGTACACAAGAATATCATCAATAAAAACAACTACAAAACGGTCTAGATAGTCTCTAAAAATCATGTTCATCATATCCATGAATGCTACAGGTGCATTTGTGAGCCCAAACGACATCACAAGGAACTCATAGTGACCATATCTAGTCCTAAAAGTTGTTTTCGGAACATCACACTCTTTTACTTTCAACTGATTGTACCCTGACCTCAAGTCTATCTTCGAGAACACTGGAGCACCTCTCAACTGATCAAACAAATCATCTATGCAAGGCAGCGGATACTTGTTCTTCACAGTCAACTGATTCAACTGCCTGTAGTCAATGCACATGCGCATACTACCATCTTTCTTCTTTACAAACAACACAGAAGCACCCCAAGGAGAACTGCTAGGCCTAATGAAACCACAGTCTAATAATTCTTGCAACTGACTCTTCAATTCTTTCAACTCTTTCGGAGCCATATGATACGGAGCTATCGAAACTGGATTAGACCCTGAAACAGTCTCAATCACAAACTCAACATCTCTATCAGGAGGCAAACCCGACAACTCTTCAGAAAACACATCCGAAAAGTCACAAACTGCTCTAATATCTTTCGGCCTAGCCTCACTCATATTCGGATTCATAACATAAGCTAAATAAGCCCCACATCCGGAATCCATCAACCTATGAGCCTCTAAAGCTGACACAACATTAGACAAGAACTTAATGTTCTCGCCTACTACTACTACCTCGTAGTCATCAGAAAGTTTAAAAGAAATCCTCTTCGTCTCAAAGTCCACACTAGCTCGGTGTTCAACTAACCAGTCCATACCCAGAATAATATCAAAACCATAGAAAGGAAGTTCCATCATATCAGCAGAGAACACATGACCCTGAATCTTCAGTGGACATCTCCTATACATACATCTAACCACAACTGTCTCACCAAAAGAACTAGTCACATGCATACCTACATCTAAGATCTCAACAGGTATATCTAACTTCCGTGCATGCTCACTCAAAATGTAGGAATGTGTAGAACCCGAATCAACCAAAGAAAGCAAAGACTGTAACTCAAAATTACCTGATATCACATTAGTGTCGTTCCCGGCCTCTCTCTGAGCATATACTCTCACTGGTCCTCCTGCCTCTGGATGCACTGCCACAACATGAGCAAGGTTCCTCTGAGCATCTACCCTAGGTGCATCAGCCCTAGGCTGGAAGTAGCCACGACCGCGCCCACGGCCTCTCTGAAAATCATTCGCTCTCGCAGGAGCCTGAGCAATGTTCGGTTCCTGTGCTGCATGATGCGGACAATCCCTCCTAAAGTGGTCCCTCGAACCACAGTTCCAACAAGCATGAAAGTTACCCCAACACTCACCAGTGTGCTGTCTCCCACAACATGGACACTCGGGCAAACGCCCTCCTCCTCTATGGCCCTGGTGGCCCCTACCATGGTGGCCACCGCCACGCCTATGGTCAAACTGATGTTCGCCACCTCTATGCCTCTTGGCATCTCTACTGTCAAAGTTGTTGTGTCTCTTACTAGAACTAGATCCTCCAGAACGCTTGGCCAGCCCCAAGCTGTGCTCGATGTCCTTGGCTCTAGCAACCAAGACATCAAAGTCAGAATAATATGAAGCTAAGGTATACCTCTTAACTTCCTCATGAAGCCCATATCTGAAATGATCACATCAGACCCTCTCAGTAGGCACTAACTCTGAAGCATACTGACTCAGACGAACAAAGCGGATCTCGTAGTCAGACACAGTAGCATCTCCCTGAACAAGAGCCATGAACTCTCGCTTCTTCTCATCTAGATACCTCGATCCCATGTACCTCTTTCTGAAAGTAGACTCAAAGAAATCTCAATCAACCTCTGCCTCTGGAACTCTGGCAGTAATAGTGACCCACCAGGTGTAGGTATCACCCTGAAGCAAGGAGATCACACCGCCCAATCTACGTGTGCCCACACAACCCATCTGAGCTATGATGCAAACGGTCTTCTCCAATCATAACTTAGACCTCTCTGGTGTAGACCCTCTGAACTCTTCGGCCCCCAAGCTACGGAGCCTCTCCAAAGGTAGACTAGCATCGTCACCCCTAGGCTGAGCTGCAGCCTGAGCTCCCGCAACTGCGGCCTGAAATGCTCCCGCTATAGCTTGCACTAGCGGAGCCATATCAATTCCGGCCGGACTCTGGCCACCTTGGCCACCTTGAGGTCCTACTCCTTCAGCTCCATCCTCGCCTCCAACTCCAGGCGGAGGAGGTGGTGGTGGAGGAGCTCCAACTCTAGCAGCTGCATGCCCTTCTATATGAGCCTCCACTCCAACCACCGGCTCAACAAGAGCCGTAACACGTGGTTCCTGACGAACCACCCTCGGCCTAGACATCGCTCACAAACGATAACTACAACCACAACAAACAAAATACACAAGATTGAGTTAGCAAGGCAAGGCTTCCAAGTGCTCAAGTACGTTTCCCTCACTTAAAAATTCTTTTTCGATGTAATAGTAGCAATGGGACTCTCAGACAACATGCTTTTAAACCAAGCAACCAACATATTTGTCACACAAGCAATCATGCTTACAAGGCAAGCAAACACCGTGTATATCAATACAAAACCTAACTTACCTCACTTACCTGCCCAAGGTCTCGGTAACCTTAGGCTCTGATACCAACAAGTGTAACCCCCTCATCCCGGTCTGGACGCTTGACCGGTCCGAGTGGGCCACACGGGGAAAACCGAAGCAAAACCCGTTAAGGTTTCCCCTCGGTTAACAACCCTAAAAAAATTTCTCTTTTAATTAATCTTCTCTAGAGACACATTTAAATCCTATGTGATCACGACAGCAGAAAGATTCGAGAAGGACATGCAACTGGACACAAAACAACAAGTAAACAATCCAATTTTAACTTATTAGGCAGGCCGTTTCGAAACACCCTCAAGGTGTATCGAAACGCTTGGACTTGGTCAACGACCCCAAGCTCACAGGAGGAGGTCATACCGGAACGGAGGTCAACCGTTCCGAAACACCCTCAATGGTCAACTTCTCGTGGTCAACGAGATATTGACCATTCCAAAACACTTAGACCCGTTTCGAAACCCCATCATCTCAGCAAATTCTCAGATTTCCAGTAGCCAAAGTGTTCCGATACCCGTTTCAGAACAGGGGTTCACAGTGCCAAACCGTATTGTAACGAGTTCTGATACGGGGTCCCTGAAGCCAAACCCGTTCTGAAACGGCCCAACCCGTTTCGAAACACTGGTTGTCTGCAAAATCCCAAAATCTGTTTTAGACAACTTCTAAAGGTTTCAAACGTCCGAAACAACTACATGAGGCATACAAACCATACAAATACTTCCTAGAGGCATGCTCCCTAATGTCCATACTCAACATACACACAAGATATACAAGAAGGCATCCATACCAAGGGTCATACATGGCATTACAATTAGCATACTTCAACCAGGTCAACACTTAGACAATTTAAGGTAAGCAAATACCAACAAGGTTACAAGCATGGCATACATCCCAAAAGTCAATTTAACAAACACATACGAGGAGTCTAACATGCTCCTAAACAACAACATCATCCTTCAAAAAGCATCTTAACACGAATACATGTCCCATTGCTTGCCCATTACATCATAATTAAAAAGTTCATACTTGGTAGCTAAACAAGCACCACGAAGCACACTTGGAGGCCCCCTTCTTGAACTTAGCAACCCCCGAACTAAGGATCTGCATTGTCGAACAAAGAGAGAGCGTAAGCAATAAAGCTTAGTGAGGGTAAGCTCTTTAAAAACAAACCTCGACAATGTAGGGTCCAGGCACGTACTCAACCAAGGTAAATGCACGATTATACCTTCGATCCTCAAGAGCCAAAATGTTAATGATGCATGAACAATATTAAATTTTATGTCATGCTTAACAAGCTCATTTCCACAACATATGTAAGCACATATAAACATCCAAGTAGGAATCACATTCCACATCACATTGATACACATATCAATTAATATTGGCACCTAGCTATGACTCGAATACGCGGATAAACACGTTGAAACTCACATTCAACAACCACTTTACCTCACGGTGGGATTACACTCATCACCAGTCTCGCGGAGGGGATTCCACTCATCCTCACGCCCCGTCGATGGGATTCCACTCATCATCGACTAGTATATAAAACAATTTCTGGGCGAACCCGTACTCCTCCTTGGTGACTCAACGCCACCAAGGCCACGCACGAATTTGACTCATGTGTGCACACTAACATCCTAATGATCGATCATTTGTACTCAAGCATACTAGTGCCAATATTTAACTCAATCCACATTATCAAGTACAAACAATTCCGTGCCTAGCACGTACTCACCATGATCACAATCATGAACCATTCACATGCATTTCATAATGCATCACAAATCTTGCCTCATCTCACATGTATAGCACAATATACATTAATCATCATATCACAAATATTACGAGGCATAAACATCAACTACAAGTTCAACCAATGTCTCTAGTTTAAGTTTAGGATTAGGCTACCACTCTAATCCTAACTCTAGGTGGGTCTACCAAGCTCGGCCTAGTCCACATGCTCGAACCAAAAACTTAGAAAACCACTTTGAAAACATTAACCACTCACCTATACTTCCAAGCTCAAATACCAAGCTAGCAAACACCTTCAAGCTCCCGAATTTCCTCCCGATGCTTCACCAACACAAGTTCCCGCTTCTAAACCACCTCAACACAAACCAAACAAATTCCAATCAGCCCAAGCATCAAAGTAGTTAACCCGAAAAACATTTCAAACATCAAACTCAACATTTCAAGCCATGAACAAATCCCAATTTTATCCAATTCGAGCAGCCCACAAACCTTGATCAAAACCCATGTTTCCAACACATTTTATACCCACAATTGATCCCAAAGCAACCCCTAATCATAGTACTAACATTAGCCCACCAATTCCAACCTAAAACAACCCCCAAAACTCACCTAAAACCCTTCAAAAACTCCCTTTAAACCCAATTTCGGGAATGTGCTCAAAACCATGTAAAATACATATATGTTGCATCATTTGACTCATAGGCTTCATAACTAACAACATTAAATCAAAATATTACGTTAAACTTAGTAAAGGTATCATTTTAATCAAAACCCTTGAAAACTCCATTTCCAAAACTTTAATGAAAATAAAAACTAATTGTACTTTTGAAGAGAGGAGGTTGAGGACAAGTCAAAAATGATGTTACCTTTCAAAAACGAGTTGAAATGAAGGAGAAATGAGATGGAATAGTGGAGGGGATGAGAGAGCTCTATTTCACGTTAGTTTTGTTGGAGAATAGAGTGAATAGTGAAATGTTTGATAAAAGGGGATTTAAATTTGGAACTTATATTATTTACAAGTTTGCCATTAATGAATGGCTATTTCCTTTATTCTTTAAAATCCCTCCATTTTGTATTTCATCCATTTTAGTCCAACATCAAAAGTTTGTTTTTGAAACCCGAGGCCCAAAAGATTATTTTAATTATAAAACCGAACCCCAAATAATATTAAAATATTATTTTCACCCGACCCCTAAACTCGAGTGTTACACCCAGTTCGAAAGGTTCGCCCTGATTGTTAACACTAGGCCAATGGGTATATTACCTAGTGATACGGAAACTACGAAAGGGAAATCTCATGAGCAGTGCAAAGCTATAACAACTAGAAATGGGATAACACTGCAAGAGCCATCCATGCCTGCTGCGAGAGAAACATCACTTGCCAAACCAGTTTAAGCCTTCGGACACCCTACCGTGGCAACACTTGAGAAAGGCAACGTGGAACCAGAAAAACAACCGACATATGACACTATGAATGAACAGACAGTCTCTGAACCAGTTACTACCCCCAGAATAAGACTCCCCCAAGGAAAAAATTGTAGACACTGCTCCTTACCACCATTCCCACAACGATTGAAAAAACAGAAACAAGATATGTAGTTTAAAAAAATCCTGGATGTTCTGAAGCAAGTTAAAATCAATCTTCCACTGGTAGAGTTAATCGAGCAGATGCCCAGCTATGCCAAGTTCCTAAATGATATGGTATCCAAAAGAACAAGGATCGGGGATGAGACAGTGGCAGTGACAGAGGGATGCATGGCAATGCTGCAGAATAAGGCACCACCCAAACAGAAAGATCTGGACAGTTTCATAATTCCTTGTAAAATAGGCAGCAACCACTCCGTACGAGCCATATGTGACTTAGAGGCAAGCATCAACTTGATGCCCAAGTATGTTTCCAGAAACTGGGGATAGGAGACGCCTGCTCAACGACAGTAATGCTACATCTAGCCGACAAAACATATGTACAACCGGAAGGAAAAATTGAGGAAATCCTGGTGAAGGTGGATAAATTCATTTTCCCTGCCGACTTCCTGCTACTAGACTGTGAAGTAGATGAAAAGGCACCGATAATCCTAGGGCGACCATTCCTAGCTACGGGCAGAACGCTGATCGATGTTGAAAAAGGTGAACTTACAATGCGGGTTAACGATCAGCAAGTAAAGTTGACTGTCTTCCAAACCATGAGACATGTTGATGATCCGGAAGAATGCCAGCTAATGGAGGCCATCTCATAGTTCAATTTCGAAGCTAATAGACCCTGCCTACAACACGACTACCAGGGCAGCATCCTTGACAGTTTTCTCGACAGCTATTTAGATAATTGCCCAAAAGATGAACAAAGTAGTGAGAGGACAGAACATCAACTGGAGGAGCAAGAAGAAGCATATTGGATAGCAAACATGCCAGGTATGTATTTCGAACCGTTGAATTATACAAAAAAGGGTGAAAAAATGTTCAAACCATCTATCGAACAACCCCCTACTCTTGAATTAAAAGCTTTACCTGCACAACTTAAGTATGTTTACTTAGGAAAAAAGTACACACTGCTTGTAATAATTTCATCCAAGTTGCAGCCTACACAAAGGCTAGACCATTGCAGACATAAAAGGAATAAGCCCAACAATTTGTATGCACTAAATCCAGCTCGAATAGGATCAAAAGCCAAATGTGGATACCTAGAGGAGATTAAACGATGCCACGAGAGAAGTTGTCAAAAAGAAGCACTATAAGAAAATGCATTTTTAGTGACATTGAAAATGGTCACTAAAAGTATTAAATTTAGTCACTGTAATTTATAGTTACAATTTTTTGAGTCGTCACCACTCGTCACTAATAACTCTGTCGATTGAAAGAAGGACAAGATTTTATAAAAAAATGAGGGGAAACGGCGGGAGAGCATCACGACAGTGCTGGACCCTGTTCGTCGGAAACCTACCGACACAACTACATTGGAAAGGGGTTTGGCAAGTATTTGATAGACATGGGGTGGTGGTGGATGTGCTTGTGCCGACGAAGAGGGCTAGGGATGGGTCTTGGTTTGGTTTTGTTCGAATGAAGACAAAGGTTGAGGTAGATCGCGTGATAGAGAGATTCAATGGGTTTCGCTTGTATGGATCAAAATTGACAGTACAATTGGCGCAACGCGATACGAGAGATGCGTTTTGGCACCGTCGACAAGGATTATCTAGGGCTGATGGGGGTGAATCGACGAGGGATAAAAAGGAACATAAGGCAGCGACAAGTGGTAATACAAAGGGGGATCAAACGGCGACAACAAAAGAGTATCGTAGGGTTGAGGGTGTAATTGATGCGGAAAAAATGACTATACTAAAGAACTGTGCAGTGGGATTCTGTCGACAACCGCGATCAATAATGGAGCTAGCATCGGATTTGCGAACAACCAAGAGGGAGTTCTCATTAATGCGTGTTGCGGGATCACTCGTGCTTTTAATGTTTCCCAATGGGGAAACAAGGGATGAGTGCATTAAATCTGGGTGTTTTACACCATGGTTAGAAAATGTTTCCGAATGGTCGCCAGAGTGTGTGATCCCAAATAGACGAGTATGGGTGTCGGTGTGTGGATTGACGATACATGCCTGGTCCGAGGGCACATTTCGAAACATCGCAACACTATGGGGTGAGTTGATTTGTGTAGACGATAAGACTGAAGCACCTGCATCGTTTGAGAAAGCGCTATTCCTTATCGAAACGGACTGGTTCTTCCCGATAGAGGAAACAATTGATGTCGCTGTTGGCGACAAACAATATCGAATTCGGGTACATGAAGTCTCTGGCCTCAATTTGATGGATCGGAATGGGGATGAGGAGGGGAGTGTTGAAAATTCGGAGGGGGAGGAACATACGATGGAAATGGAAGAGCAGGGTGCGACAAGGGTGCCAACAGTAACCAAGGAAGGTTGTGATGACGAGGAGGAGACAATGGTCCCAAACTCGATCAGTATGCCTTCACCGAATAGTTGGATGATCAATAAATTATGGGACGACAACAAAAGGTGAGATGATCGAGTACTTGAATCAAATTCGAGTGAGGAAGTAAACTCGGGACGGGCAAAGTCGGGTATGGCGGATGAGGAGGTGGGCATTGTCGAAAGGGAGATAGTAGAATACCGTAGCATGGACATTAGTGAATGTGAATTACCCGACGGCAGTGGTGACAAGGTATTGGACAGGGACAGTAGCGAGGGTGAATTACCCGACGGCAGTGGGAACAAGGGTTTGGACAGGGAGACGACTGCGATGCAACATGAGAAAACCGTGGAAACTGGGCCTATTTTTGATTCGTCTAGGGCTGGGATTGCCGCATTAATAGAGTATAAAGGAAGACAACGATGAGTACGACATCTTTCAGAGATTTTACAATCGTCGGGGCAGGAAGCTAACGCGGAGGAAAAAGGCGTGGCAGTGGAGAAGAGGGGAAGAGGCTGTCCACGGAAAAATCCAAAACCAGCATCGACGGAATTGGCGAACGGGTCTCTATCGGATTCGGATTTCATACAACGTAAACGGAGTATTCTTAGGGAGGCACAGGAAACGTGGGAGTTGGGAAAATTGCTGGGCGCAGAGACAATTGGGAACGAAGAGAACGTCATCAAAGACATTGCTCGCCTTATTGAGGCGAGAGAGCCGATCCAATTGTAAACGAACTATGCGGATGTTGTCGTGGAATGTGCGGGGTTTAGGTACAACAGCGAAGAGGAGAGGGGTACTTAATCTAATACGGCAACATCGGGGGGAATGTGTGATTATTGTGGAGACGAAGATGGAAGCTGTCACAGAATTGATGTTGAGGAGTATTTGGGTATCGGATAATTTTGACTTTGTTTTTTCGCCATCGATAGGGTGATCGGGGGGATTTTTAAAGTGCTGGGAGATAGATAGATTTAAAGCTGATCGGAAGGTTGTGAGGGAGCGCTTCATGGCGATTGAGGGTTGTTAGACAAACGAGAATTGGAAATGTGGGATGGTAGGTGTATATGCACCATGTGATGCAACGCAACAAGGATTACTTTGGACCGAAATTGAGATGGAGATACTACTGTCCTGTGACATCCCGTGGTGTCTATTTGGAGACTTTAATGCGGTAACGACGATAACAGAGCGACAAGGCTGTATATCGACGGATAGAGGTATGGAAATTTTTGTGAATTTCATTCAAGATAATGGATTATGCGATTTACCTTTGCATGGCTTATCATACACGTGGTTTGGTCCAGATAGTAAATTTAGCAGAATTGATAGATGTCTGGTTTCACTGCATTGGGTGGATAAATTTAGTAATTTGAGTTTATCATCTTTACCGAGGGGATTATCGGATCACACGCCGTTATTACTTGTGATTGATATGTTGGATTGGGGACCGAAGCCGTTTAAATTTCTTAATGTTTGGATAGAGGATAGGGGCCGTTTACGTGACTTGGAAGTAGAATGGGGGAGGTTGTCGAACATACTGGATGGTGGGGATATGGTTTCAAAATTACGTGGTATGAAAATCTTTTTACGAGATTGGAACAAGAGGGTGTTTGGTAATATAGACCATCGTATTGAGGCCACGACCAATGCTATTAACTTAATTGATGGAATGATAAGTACAAATGCAGTTTCGGATTCTCAATTGAAGCAACGTCGAATTTACCAACAGGATTTGTGGTCTCTAGCACGGATGCGTGAGTCGGTATGGAGACAAAAAGCAAGGGTACGTTGGCTTCAAGAGGGGGATGGGAATACAACATATTTTCATCGCTCCGCCAAATTGAGAGCGCTAAGAAATGGCATTACGTGTCTGCTCATCAATGGCGTATGGGAAACAAATCTGGAGCGCCTTCGACACATGGTTTATGAAGAGTTTAGAAAACATTTTGCTGCCCCGTTTTGCTTAGGGGATGTAGATATGGCAATGACGTTTAAACAGTTACCGAGGGAGATGGCAGCTGGTTTAGAGGTTACTTTTAGTGAGGAAGAAGTGCGTGCCGTGGTATGGGGTTGTGATGGGACGAAGGCGCCGGGACCTGATGGCTTCACATTTGATTTTTTCAAGAAGGGCTGGAACTTTTTGAAGAACGATGTGATGCAAGTATTGAATGAGTTTCATGTGTCGGGGGAGTTACCAAAGGGCGTGAACTCAACATTTGTGACCTTGATCGCGAAGAAAGACAATCCGAAAGAAATTGGAGACTTTCGGTCGATTTGCCTATTGAACTCGATATATAAGATTGTGGCGAAGTGCTTAGCTAAGTGGTTACAAAAGGTGCTGCCGTTGGTTATTAGTGATGTTCAATCCATATTTGTCCGAGGACGTCAGATTGTCGATGGGATTATGCTGGCGAATGAGGTGTTACACTCGTTGCAGCGAAATGTCGATAGAGAGGGAGGGGTATTGTTGAAGCTTGACTTCGCCAAAGCCTATGATTGTGTGAAATGGGTGTGTTTAGAGAAAATTCAGCAACGGATGGGTTTTGGGAAAGTATGGATGATTTGGATGTGCACATGTTTTAGCACAACACGTTTGTCGATCTTACTTAATGGTTGCCCGACAAAAGAATTTCTGATGAAGCGGGGAGTGCGACAGGGTGATCCTTTATCACCGTTATTATTTGTGATGGTGGCTGAGTTGTTGCACGTTTTATTGATAGAGGCAGAGAAGGGTGGGTTGATACGGGGAGTGCGTGTGGTGGATGAGTGCTTTGTGTCGCATTTGCAATTTTCGGACGACACAGTCCTGTTCTTTCAGGGGGATCTATGGATGGCGCAAAACTTGAAGAGAATTCTTACTTGCTTTGAGTATAGCTCAAGTTTGAAGATCAATTACGCCAAGTCGTGCTTGTATGGAATAGGCGTTGAGAAGGGTACTTTGTGTGCAATGGCAGATGTTTTGGGCTGCGGTTTAGGGAGCTTGCCGATGACGTACCTTGGCCTGCCGCTGGGTGTAAATCCACGCAGTGTTAACTTGCGGGAACCTTTGATACAGCGCTTTCGGAAAAGCTTGGCAGGTTGGAAGAGGGATTCATTATCCTTTGTCGCTCGCTTGGCATTATTGAACTCAGTGTTATATGCTCTTCCTATCTACTACATGGGTATATTTGTAGTGCCTAAAGGCGTTATTAAACGACTCGATCGTATCCGTAGGAGCTTTCTATGGGGTGGCACAGAGGAGAAGCGTAAGATGAGCAGAGTTAGCTGGAAGGTGGTGTGTCGGCCGCGATAGTTTGGCGGTTTGGGAGTGGTAGACTTGAATAAGAGAAATTTGGCTCTCTTGGCAAAATGGTTGTGGCGATTTACGTTGGATGATGGATCGTTGTGGAAGGATATTCTGATTGCAAAATATGGGGCATATGTATTACATAGGAGGATGACGTTAGGCCAAAAGCGAGCTATGTCGACTGTATGGCGGCAAATTGTGGAGATACAACATGAGGTTAGTCTAAATCGATTTACGGGGCTGCCTAATTTCTTATGGTTGATTGGAAATGGGAAGAAGGTTATTTTTTGGCGCGATAGATGGTGTCTGGAGGTACCGTTATGTGAGGTATTTCCACGCCTATATCGGATTGCGGTGAATAAATGGGCGTTGGTTTATGATTACTCACATGACCACTCACTGGGGCATGCGAATTGGGATGGATTTTTTTCACGACAGTTCCGCGCGTTTGAGGCGGCACAACTATGTGAGTTGCGAAGTGTGGTGGGAGCGCTGCAACTTGTTGAGAAGGTGGTGGACAAATGGGTTTGGAAACACACCCCGACTGGAACGTTCTCGGTGGCAAAGTTGTCAAGCTTAATGGCGACTTTTGGTTTGGAAAGGGAAGCCGAATGGGATAGGGTAGGAATTTGGTCGTTGTTAACGCCGCCGAAGGTACAGTGCTTTGTGTGGTTTGTACTCCTTGAACGATTACCCACTTTATGCTTGTTGCGGGACCGTGGGATGCAACTAGAGGTGCGTGATTTCTCTTGTCGATGGTGTGGGGAGGGGGAGGATGAGGCGAATCATATTTTGTTTCAATGCCTGTGGATGTGGCATGTGTGGTCATTGTTTTTTGCTTGGTGGAAGGTGGAGGTGGTTCGGCCGACGTCGGTAGTGGCATTTGTGCATATGGTCCTTGATGGTTTTTTTCGAGGGATGGTTAGACAATGGTGGAAGTCGAGCAGTGCAGCGGCATTGTGGTCGATGTGGCTCGCACGCAACGACTTGTTGTTCAATGGTAAGAGGGTTTCACGGTTGGATTTATTCTTTACAATTAAATTGCGAGCATTCTCTTGGGTGAATGTGCTGGACCACAACGCGATGCTTGTGGAATCGGTGTGGTGGGATTGTCCTTGGTGGTGTGAGATTAGGGGACATGTCAACGGCCCGCGGGTGGGAGTGATATGGGTGCCGCCATTGGTTAATATGGTCAAGCTAAATGTCGATGGTTCAGCTAGAGGAAAACCGGGACTAGCGGGCTGTGGTGGGGTTTTACGCGATGCAGGGGGTAAGGTGTTGGCGATGTTCGCAGGTCCTTTGGGGATACTTGATTCGAACGAGGCTGAACTTCATGCGATATGCTATGCTCTTGAGGCATTTGGTGGATCGCAATGGCGTGCATGGTCATGTGTAATTGAATCTGATTCTTTAGTAGCTCTTTCTTGGGTTTTAAATATTGAGAATAGACCATGGAAATATAATTGGATGTTTCGGAGGATTGATAGTGCATGTCGTGAGTTGCGTTGCACGTTTCAACATGCGAATCGTGAAGCTAATGGTATTGCGGATAAGCTAGCTAAAGAGGGTGTCGATCGGCGAGATTGGTTGCGTGTGGGATTCTAGTCGACTGCCGGGGGGGCAGTACGTGTGGACCGACACTTGTGCAGGGGGGTCGATTGTAAGGCCCTGCGCCTGGGAGTGGGGGCGGTGCAGCCGGTTGGGGTGCGTGTGAGTGAAGCAGGGTGCGGGTGCTGTAATCGGGAGGGTAGGTGTGTTGTTTGATTTTTCTTTTATTTTCGAGGGAGGGGTGAACAATACATGTTTTCGAGTTTGGTTACGTGTTCAACTTGGGTACTCTTTTCCTCCATTTAGGCGTAGGGAGGTTTTTAATGAGGCCTGAGTTTGGACATTTTTGTATGATTTTTTCTTCAGTAAAATCATACGATTGAGCAAAAAAAAAACTAATAACTCTGTCACTATTATACTTGTGGCAACTTTCATGCATTTTGTCACAATTAGTAATATTTTTTGTGACTACATTGTGACACAAAAGATTAACAAACTAAAATTTAGACACTAATGTTATTCTTATTAGTGACAAACAATTTATCACAAATACATATTGAATAGTGTCTAAAACATGTTGTCACTTTCAATAATAAAAATGTTAATATTATATAATGATTATATTTTTAGTTGTAACTATCTTATTTATGCCCCTGAAATTTAATGGGTCTTTTGCATTGTAGTCAACAAATACTTTTTAACCTTTCATTAGGTCATTGAACTTTCATTATGATGATGTGGTACCTTTAGATGTCAGTTTTTAATAAATAAATACAATACATGGCTTCAAGAAGGATCGAACCTGGAACCTTTAAGGCGAGAATGCAATGTTTATCCACTAAGTTAGACAAGAAATTTAATGTTATTTTGAAGGTATTTAGGTTAAATTGTGATTGAAATTAATTTTATTTATTTTTAAAATATGTATTAATAATAACACTAATTATCATAATGATAATTTAATTCATTTTCCTATGGTTTTTTTATACGAAATGTGTTTGTTGAAGAAAATATATAAAAATAATTGAGTTGATTTTAAAATATAATATATATAAAAATTATTGATAGAATTATCCTTTCTATGTGATAATTATTGTGTATGTTGACGATGCAAATTTAACTTCACAAGCAAAGTTAAAACAAATATTAAGTGTAAAATTTTTCATAAGGTAAAATTTTGCTATCATATATTATGCTAAGATTACATATTAGTCTTTGTACTTTAATTTGGTCACTTTAAGTTTCTGTACTTTTTAAATTTTGAAATTTCGATCTTGACATGAATGGTAGTCTTTAAATATATTAAGTAAATTTTTTAGCATATTTGTTATATATAAGTTGTTTATTTGATTTTTTTCTTTTATTGGATCATTTTTAATCATTTTAATTTAGTCATGTTGTCGTTGTCACGTTTGGATTAGGATTGAAAATTTAAATTTTGAAAAAAATAGGGACTACAATTGATCAAAATAGAATGACTAAAACAAGAATTTACACATAGTATAGAGAATAGTAGAATTATTTTAACTTTTGACAAACTAATTTATGGTAACTTCAATTTTTATAATTGTTATTATTATTACTAGCATTATAAAAATAAATAAATTTATTATTGTGACAATATCTAATTTGTCACTAATTTTATTTTTGCAATGGTGATAAAATTTATCACAATAAAAAGTAAAATTTAAAGTGACAAACAATTTTACTGTCACAACAAAAATCAAATAATAGTGACCATTTTATATATCGTCACTATCATGTGTCAAAGTTTTAGTGTCAAAATTTTTTTGTCACAGTTATAGACTAATAGTGAGAATTTAATTGGGAAAGATGTGATTGTCACAATTACTACTATAACAGTGACAAAATAAAAATACATCACAATTACTCATACTAATAGTATCGCACAAAAAAATTATCACAAAAAGTTTAATATATGTGACAACATTACTTCTAGTCACTGACATTTTGTCACTAAAAACATGTATTGTTGTAGTGAAGATCATCAAATGGTTAGATGCTGGTATCATATATCCTATCTCTGACAGCGAATGGGTAAGCCCGGTACAATGTATACCAAAGAAAGGTGGCATAATTGTGGTAAGCAATGACAATACTGAGTTAATTCCATCTTGAATAGTAACTAGTTGGATAATATACATGGATTATCGCAAGTTAAATAAAGCAACAAAAAATGATCATTTCCCTTTACCTTTTATTGATCAAATGCTTGACCGCCTGGCTGGCAAACATTTCTATTGATTTTTGGATGGATATTCAGGTTATAACCAGATTGCCATTGCACCGGAGGATTAGGCCAAAACAACATTCACATGCCCATATGACATTTATGCCTTCCGAAGAATGCCATTCGAATTATGCAACACCCCTTCCACATTCCAGCACTGCATGATGGCTATTTTCTCTGACATGATAAAAGACTTCATAGAGATATTTATGGACGACTTCTCTGTCTTCAGCAGCAGCTTGATAGCTGTCTGGGCAACCTCGAGAAAGTACTCACCAGATGCGAAGAAACAGACTTGGTACTCAATTTGGAAAAATGCCACTTTATGGTCAATGAAGGCATAGTCATGGGGCATAAAATCTCTACACATGGAATAGAAGTAGACAAAGACAAGATTGAAGTGATCGCTAACTTGCCGCTGCCGACCGCTGTCAAGGGCATTCGGAGTTTCATAGGACATGCATGTTTTTATCGCCGATTCATTAAAATTTTTTCTAAAATTTCTAAACCATTATGTACCTTTCTGGAATAGGAAAAACAAGTCAAATTTGATGAGGCATGCCTGGAAGCATTCAAAACCTTAAAGGAAAAGCTAGTAACAACACCCATGGTAGTTCCCCCTGATTCGAGCCAGCCACTTGAACTAATGTGTGACGCTAGTGATACTGTCTTCGACGCCGCCCTAGGACAGCGCAGAGACAAAATCTTCCATGTCATCTACTACACCAGCAAAACATTGAATCCTGCCCAGATCAACTACACCACTACAAAGAAAAAGTTATTGGCAGTAGTGTTCGCCTTCGATAAGTTCCAGCCTTATCTAATTGGAACAAAAGTGATAGTCCACACAGATCATTCTGCCTTGAGGTACTTGTTCGCAAAGAAGGATACCAAACCTCGCCTTATCCGTTGGATTTTACTGCTGCAAGAGTTTGATCTGGAAATCTGAGACAGAAAGGGCACAGAAAATCAAGTGGCAGACCATCATTATCAGCTTGAGAATGGACAAGAAAAGACACCCACCAGCGAAATCCATGATGCATTTTTGGATGAAGAATTGTTACTAGCCTCCGCCCTAGTAGCTACCCTTGAAGCTGAAGGCATCTCACTAGCTGCCCAGGAAGAGGCCGCGACAGCAACAACAACAACAACACCCTGGTACGCAGACATCGTGAATTACTTGGTAACTAGTGTTTTACCTTATGAACTTAACTTCCAAGGAAAGAAACGATTCCAACATGAAGCTAAGCATTCTTTTTGGGACGAGCCTCTCCTGTTTAAAAACTGTGTATATCAGGTCATTAGACGATGTATCTTAGAGGATGAGCAACAAGCCATACTGTCACAGTGCCACGCGACACCATATGGAGGTCATTTTGGAGGGCAGTGCACGACAGCAAAAGTACTCCAATCAGGTTTCTTTTGGCAAACATTGCATAAAGACGCCCAAGCCTTCTACAAACAATGTGACAATTGCCAAAGAACAGGAAACATATCAAGAAGGAACGAAATGCCTTTACAAACCATCCTAGAGATTGAATTGTTCAATGTTTGGGGTAGATTTTATGGGATCATTCCCATCTTCTTGTGGCAACATGTACATTCTCTTAGCAGTCGACTATGTATCCAAGTGGGTAGAAGCCGTTGCCACCCCTCACAATGATGCAAAGACCGTCCATAGATTCCTACGCAAGAACATAATCACAAGGTTTGGGATTCCAAGAGCCATCATTAGTGACGAGGGCACACATTTTAATAACAAGCTAATTGCCAAGGAACTCCAAAAAGTTGGTGTCAAGCACAAGATTGTCGTGGCATACCATCCAAAAACAAATGGGCAGGCAGAAATATCAAACAGAGAGGTTAAAACCATCTTGGAAAAAGTTGTCAATCCAACCAAGTAGGAAAGATTGGTCGTTGAAATTAGACGACCCTCTTTGGACGTACCAGACAACCTACAAAATCCCACTCGAAATGTCTCCTTATAGACTAGTTTACGGTAAGGCCTGCCACCTCCCTGTCGAAATAGAACACAAGGCATATTAGGCAGTCAAGGCAGTGAACATGGATTGGAAACAGGCTGGCGAAAAGAGATTACTTGATCTGACAGAAATGGAGGAATTCCGGCGGAAGGCATACGAGAACGACAAGTTGTACAAGGAAAAACTCAAAAAATGGCATGACAGCAAGATCCAACAAAGGCAGTTCCTGCCCGGGAAGCAAGTGCTACAGTTCAACTCCCACCTCAAGTTGTTTTCTGAGAAGTTAAAATCTAGATGGTCTGGACCGTTCGAAGTAGTCCAAGCTTTCCCACATGGTTCTGTGACAATATAACCAGTAAATGGAGGGACATAATTCAAAGTTAATGGGAAGCGATTGAAGCACTATGCAGGACATTATGTCCCGAGAGAACAAGAAGTATTCACATTGAGGGATGCCCACCCCACCGTGACATAATTTTATCTTTCCACATCTTTACTGCTTTATTTAATTAGGAGTAGATTTTTAGGAATAGATTTTATTTTTTTCTTTACAATTTATTCTTGTCTCACAACTAATTATACAGATCCAAACCCTTAAGAATCGAGCCGCCGCGCACAGCAGAGGGCAGCATTACTAAGCCCACTGCCACAACCCGCAATTGACGGCATAACAGATAACTCCTCCAAATCCTCTACACCTTCTGACAACAACTAAGCCTAAGTCTCCTTCCATTTTTTATATTTATTTTTTTAGTTATTTTGTTTGTATTTATTTCTGTTTTTATTTGGTGCATTGAGGGCAATGCTCGTCTCGAGTTTGGGGGGTTAGCACTCATTATTTTTCTTTTAGGCATAATTAGTGCGTATTAGGTTGCATTATGTACTTTCCTTAGAAAATTAATTAAAAAGATTTTTTTTAAACTTATGCCTATGATAGGATAACCGATTTAAATTTTCGTACAAAGTTAAAATGAACTTAATTTTGAGGAAAAGCATGAAATAAACTTAGGATTTTTCTATAGTTGCCAAAAATTAAAAACACTACTGTTACTTTATGAATTTGTTTGAGTTTTTGATAAACATTGTCTGTTGAATTATTTGTAAAATTTTAACATGGTTGCAGGAAGCTGTTGTGGAAGACAATAAACAGGAAAAACAAAAGCACTGACAAGGCAGGAAAAAAAGAATTTTTTATGCTGCCTATTGTTGTCACTAAATTTTCACATCGGTTTTAAATAATTCGAAAAAATAAAAAATAATAAATAAAATCCTTTTGAAGCCCACCTTTAAATAAATAAAATCCCTTTAAAGCCCACCTTTTAAATAAATAAAACCCATTTCAAAAGTCCACTTTAAAATAAAGAGAACAAAGCCCATTTTTTTGTTGAAGCCCATTTTTAAAGTAAAAGGAAAAAAAAGAAAGAAAAGAAAAAAATATTATTATGATGTTTAATAATTTTAAAAAAGGAAATAAAGTGTAGTAATAATTAAGAAAATGTGATAAAAAAACGGTAAAAAAGAAGAACGAAGCCAAAAATCAGCAAAAAAGGAAACAAGAAGAAAGAAAAACAAAAAACAAATAAAAAGGGGGAACCAGCGCGTGGGTTGCACGCGCGCGGGCTAGTTTCCCAAATTAATTCCCAACCGCACGTTCACGGTGGCTGGCAGGTGCCTATAGGCCACGGCCGCCAACGATGTTGGTACCGACCGATCCGCCTCGCCGTTGTCGTTCCAATGCCATCAACTCCGCTCGTCGTCTGTGCTCGCTGGAATCTACAAAAAACTGAGATAAATAGTCAAACCCTAGGCTCGAATCAAGGGGGAAATTTAGCTCGAATATTCAACCAAATCGGAAAGGGTTTGAGGGGTGTTTCTTAGAACAAGTTTCTTGTCTGATTTTAGCTTCAATTCGGGGATTGATATCCGAATTTGGCTTGAATTTGAAGCTAAAATCCAAGTATAAATACCCCATTTATTTACTTGTTCAACACACCAAATTGGAGAGAAAAACCACTAAAAGGGGTTCAAGAAAAATCCAAAAAATTCTCTGAATTTTTCTTGAGTTGGCTGGAAATTTTTGGAGCGAAAATTCGAGTTTGGAGCAATTTTCCGGAGGTGGTTTGGAGCATTTCGAGAAGCTTGAATTCGAGTTCATCGTTCATCGATTTTTCGGTAAAATTTCTAACTTTTCTTTGTTTACTTTTTATGTTAATTATATGTTTGTTCATGGTTAAATTTTTGTGTTTTTGTTTGTGTTGTTTGTGATTTTTAGGTTGCTTTTTCGAAGTCGGAAAATCGTTCACGATTCCAGTAACTTTTTTGTTTTAAATTTCGTTTTAATTTTTAGTTTGATCTTAAAATGTTTGCATGTTTTAAAAAAATGTTGTTAGGGTGATTTTGATCTTTAGGAATGTAGAAAATAATTTAAAAGATGTTTAGATTTTAAATGCAAGCATAAAAATGAATAAATATGGTTAAATTGAAAAACTTGAAATTAGGGATTTAATTAGAAAAAAATAATAATGTGGGGTGTGAAATAATAAAAGGGCTTGATTTTAAACAATGAAAAAGATTTTTATGTTTTGTTTTAAATAATATATGGGTAAAAATGATTTTAAAAGAAAGATAAATAAATATATTTATTTAGAAGGAAAAAAGGAAAGAAATAAAATTTTCAAGAAAAATAAAATAAAAGGGTTAGGGTTTAGGATTTAAATAAATTTTTGAAAAGGAAAAAATTAAAAAGAAATTCTTTAAGAAAAATAAAGTTTTTTTAAATAGGATTATTTTAAGAGGAAAAGATAGAAAGTGAAAAAATGAAAATAAGTTTTTAAAAAGGGTGAAAATGTTTTTGAAAAAGGAAAACACAAAATGGTAAAAAAATATAAAAAATAAAAAGGTAAAAAGATTTTCGCGTCGTGGGGGTGCTAACCCTTCCCCATGCGTAACCGACCCCCGAACATGTTTTCTAATTTTCGCAGACCAAAACCTATTTTTTATTAAAACCCAAAAGCGTTTTATTAAAATAACCATATTTTTTAAAAGTGGTCAAATCACATTTTTCAAAAAAAAAGATTGGTGGCGACTCCGTGTGTTTTTTAAAAGTGTTTTTCCAAAACGTCGAATCCTCTCTTCCAAAAAGGCGGTTGTGATAGCTTGGCGACTCCGCTGGGGAGGTATTTTTTGTTTTTTTTAAAATAAAAAACAAAGAGGGTCTGGCCACAAATTGGTTTTAAATGATTTTAAAAAAAATGTTTTTTTTTAAAATATGAAATTTGCAAGTTCATTATAGGTTCTATTTATTTGTCCGTTTAAATGAATATAATTATATTTTATGCATCTAAGACTTAATTCCAAGCTCTATTCCCGTGCTTTGTCCCGTTCGTTTAAGTGGGGGGAACACACTTTGCTCATGTAAGAATATTAATTCTTCGTATGACCATCACAATGTACCTTCGGAACTCAATCCCTTTGCCTTCGTAAGAATATTGATTCTTCGAGAACGCTTCGGTGGTGAGTCCTCCTGAGTTGAACCCGATTCGTTTGTAGCCTATAATAGGTGAGAATCAAGGGCCTTGCTACTCTTAGTAGAGGACAACAAGGACAACTCGAGTACCTTTATAGAACCAAACCAAGTTTGAGAATTTAGAGCCTACCCCTAATAGAGCTATACGAAAAGCCTAGGGTGTTGAGTCGCACGTAATCAATGGGGACATGTCCTGAAATGTTGGAATGGCTGCCCAAAATTATCATGCAATTAAATTGTTATGGATCTTTTAGGTTTTTTTAAAGTTTACTAACTTTTTTTGTGTGTTTTGTTTTTGTGGCATAAAGATTATTAACCTTTTTGTGTGTGAGCTTTGTTTTTGTAGAATGTTACTAACCCTTTTTGTATGAGTTTTGTTTTGTTTTTATAGCATATTTATTTATTGTATGCATCCCATATTTAGAAGGGGTTGATTCTGGAAAATTGTTCAAATTATGAATTGAAAGATCTTATAAAAAGAGGAGAACCAAGCACGTTATAATGTTGGTGACTGAAGCTGCAACCAATCGTCAGTACATCAAGCCCGTTGGAGAAGTTGGACCAAGGCTCATATGGAGTTGAAGAAATCAGGGAGTTAGGCGTTCAAGCAGAAAATATATGTATTTCAAAAAAGATGTAATAAAAGCTTTCAAATTTAATAAAGAGTTTCCTTTCGTGAGCAGATTTTCAATGGAATTTATGGCCCTTCGACTGCATTCATGCATTTGCACTGTTTTGCTTGCTTCGTTGTTTGCTTTTGTGAATTCGTTTGTGCACACATATATTTACTTCCATGCATTTGTTTTTTTTTGTTTGCATTAAATAATGTTTCAATCATTGCATTCATTCATGTATAATAAAAAGATTAATTTTTGAAAATTCCATTTAAGTAGCAAAGATCTCGCGCAAACACGACTCGAGCCATTAACATTGAGGAAATATTGACAACTCTAGAAGCAAATCAGCAGAGCATTTGTGACAAGCTTGAGAAAATGGTAAATAATCTGAAGAGAGAGATTGAGATATCACACCAGAAAACAGTCAGCCAAATCGCAACCATGTTTGGGTTCAAAGATCCAGAAGTGAGAGAAGGCGCCAACACTTTCTCGGGGATGGCTTTCATACAAAAGGAAGTGGCTTCACCTAAAGTCAAGATCTCATAATCTTTTGCCCGTATTGACGAGGTTCGCATCCCCATGATGCCTAACTTTAATGAAGAAACTAACATGGAAAAGGTTGAGAAGAAATGAGAAGACCGCTACAAGAAGCTGGTGGAAATGTTTAAAGCTTATCAAGAAGGAGGCATTCATGGTGGTAAGGATGCTAGAGACTTAAGTCTAGTTTCGGACTTGGTGGCAACTCTAAAGTTCAAGGCCCCTAACTTCAAGAAGTATAATGGAACTACATGCCCATTGACACACCTGACTATGTACTGCCGAAAAATGTCACCGCACTTAGAAAACGAGAAGTTGTTGATCTATTCTTTCCAAGATAGCCTATTTGGGACTGCTATCCGATGGTATGCTCAACTGAGTCGAGTCAACATACACACTTGGAAAGATTTGTCAAAAGCTTTCCTCTAACAGTACGAGTATGTAACAGATATGGCCCCAAGCATGATTGTCCTACAGAATATGGAACAAAAGCCCAATGAGATCTTTTGCCAGTATGCCCAGAGATGGTGAGATGAGCAGCCCAAGTTCAACCTCCACTGTCAGAAAATGAAGTTACCATGTTCTTTGTGGAAACTCTAAATGGACCTTTCTATGACTACATGTTAAATCACGCCACCGAAGGTTTTGCGGACATGGTAATGAATGGAGAGTTAATATTGGCAGCCATTAGAAGTGGAAGACTCGAGAGAGAAGAAGATGAAGAGGGCGACCGCGTTTAGAGTTTCGTCGTGAAGTTGTCGGGGCAAGATTGGTTGGTATTTGTGCTTTCATGGAATAAAACTTAATTTTCTCTAGACAGTTGGGATCATGCTTAGAACCAACCCTTTTGCTTTTGCCCGCGAGCATTAGGGATCTTTTGTAAGGGCTTATATGTTAGTTCATTTTTTAAGATGCATTTTTTTCTTCAAATGGAAAACGTTTCTCATTTTTGTCCTTTTCCCTTCTTTACATTTTTTATCCATACATTTTCTTTGCATAGTCCCTATTATTGATTGTACGAATGATTATTGAATCGAATCCCGAGATAGAGGGGTAAAAAAGGTGAGTTCATGTTTAATACACATATTTGAGTGAATTTTCCTCTCAGACATTGTTGTTAGGGTCAATGAATGAAGTGATAACTCTAAAACATCTACCAACTGAAGACTGCTTTTCTTCGACGATATTTGTGTGTGAAATGACATTTGGCATTCCTTCATTTCCGTTCACGAATAAGAAAAATCCATTTGTTGTCCCTATTTGAGCCTGATATTATTTTTCTTATGATTTAACCCTAACCAAGGATCATTCCCCACACCAGGGGCATAGAAAATGAAAAACTATTTGAAAGAACCATGTTAGATTAAGTTGAATGTCCTAAACTCTAAATGAAAAGAACACAAAAGGGAAAAAAAAGAAAAAGAAAGAGGAAAAGGAGGAAAAAAATAAAATAGAAGAAAAGAAAAAAGAAGAGAAGAGAGGAGAGGAGAAGAAGAGAAAAGAAAAATAAATGAAGAAAAAGTTGAAGAGTGAAGGGAAATTTGAAATGAATCCTTCAAACGAGATTGTACCAGAAAAGGAAATGAACTCTATGGTGAAAACTCAAAATGGGCAGTCTAGAGTGATCCAAAGAATAAAAGAAGAAGAACAAAGATTTTATCAGAAAAGATGATCCTTGGTTTAATCACCCTTAAAATATGAATTTGAGCCTTTATATCCTTTCTTTGGCAACCCGAGCCTAGCCTGCATTACAAGCCTTAAAAGACCATTTTGATCACACATGAATATTTGAGAAAAGAAGTTCGTCTTTAGAACACATTCTGCCTAATTGAGTTAACCTTTCTTCGGTGACCTCGAGCTTCTAATGTCTGATTGAGATTAGAAAAGTAGAAAATTTAAAAATTGAGGATTGTGTGAGTAAAAGAGAGGCACCAAAAGTGGGGCACTATCCAGTTGATGGATTCTTGAATCATTCATGCTTTGAATTTTGGGGCATCTGATTTTGCCCTTTTCTTGTGTTTGCCATGACTATTTTCTTGAGATCCCTATTTTTAGCCTTTTCTTGCGTTTGCTATGACTTTTTTTGAATTATCATTTCTAGCCTTTTCTTGCATCTTACAAGTAGGCTGGCATAGATTCATATAAAGTAAAAGATTTCTTGGTATTGATCTCAATTGTAGGAGACCATGAACAAATCACCTAAGAAAACAATTGAACCTCAGTTTGAATGGGGGCATCGCCTTGCATGAGAAGAAGCACATGTGATGAAGAGTTTGAAGTGGGTCGTGTTGTCAAGAAAAGATCCACATGCAAGATGAAGAAGCTCAAAAGCATGAAAAGAGAAAGAATTGCATTTGATAAGCAAATGATGCCGTCAGATTGGGGCAGTCTACATTGGCTAATGATTTCAGACCCTCAATATTAATAGGCGAAGAGATTAAAGCACCAAGATCATTCGAATATGTTCAAGGTGGAAATAAGCTTTCACATGCAAGCAATTTAAGATGTCCTGCAGGGGAAAGAATTTGAGAATTCACAAGAAGCATTGAAGATGCTTGATAAGGGGCATATGAAGACTTGAAGCTTTCAAAACCACAAAAAGAAGCCTTTCACTCAGTATTGATTTATCAACTACAATGATGGTAGACCTTGGGACATTTGCCTACGAAGATCGAATGTTTTCAACAAAGCAAAGAGATATGAAGAATGAGAATGACGAAGCAATGACAATTGAAGGAGACCGTCCTTTCAACCAAGAGTACATGATCATTGGATTAAGTGAGCAAAGATTGAATGTTTTCCATGAGTCGGAAAAACAATGAAAAGGTATAACTGTTGAGTGTGTAAAAGTTCTATTATTTACACCCTTTTAACCCATATTTCTGCTGCATTCAAGCATTATTCATTACATTTAGGTTAGTTTTTAGGGTTTAGGGTTTAGGGTTTATTAAAGGCATATATTAAAGGCACAGATTCGACTAAGAATGGTTGTTTTTGCAGGTTGCCGCCGTAGCTGACGGAGAAGGCAGGCGCTGGGCAGAGAAGCAGAAGAGCTGAACTGAACAAGCAGACAAAGAGGACGATGCTGCCATGGTGCTGTCGTGACAGCAGAGGACGACAACAGTTTTTGTGGAGAAAAAGCAAAGTGGACCTCGACAGATAGAGAAAATTCAGCCCATCTGTCGTGTGAAAACCTCATATTTTTCCAAGCCCCAGATCAAAAGATATGTCAAGCCCAAAGTTCAAGGCGGGAAAATCCCAAGCAAGAAGATGACGGCTGGAAAGTAGATTCCTTGGAGATTTAGTCTTTATTAGAATCATACTTTCAATTAAAGTTGTATTCTTGCTAATTTAGATAAGTTGAGCCCAAAGCTTATAAAAGGGCATGTATTTTAACCTAGGGAATCTCTCACCCCCCATAACCGATAACCAAAACCCCTATCCGTATTCCTGTCTTCGACATGTTCTAAATCCTTCCTAGGGCGGCGGGTTGATTTGTAAATTAGTTGCAAGGGTTGTTTTGTTTTAGGTATTTTCAGTTCAATAAAATAAACTTCAAGTTCTCTTATTTTGGTTATTAATATCTTGCAAGAGCATCGGGAGAGCATTGTGAGGTTATCTATTTACTTAGCATCGGAAGAGTTAAGTATACGAAAGAAATAAGAGCAAGTTCTCTAGTTTATAGTTGAACTATCTCGTGCCTAGGGATAGGGCGAGGTTAAGTGGCTAAAGAAGAATTCATACACATCGGTGTTCATCCTTCGATTCACGCCGGGAAGTATCATCAAGACATGATCATCGACAGACTTGGACCTAGGGATAGGCCAAGGCAGATCTGGGTTTCTTGCCAAACTTGAAAGTACTGAGTTGAGTGTTTGTTGCCGCCACAATCAACGGACTGCTGCCGCGATAGGAAGCGACGACAAAACTGGATTTCCTAAACTCTGCAATACCTGCACTACTGAGCAATTCAATACCAGCCCATTCTCTCTATCTTGATATTTTTACTCCTTTATTTGCGTTTACTCTATTATTTTCGTGACAACTCTCAAATATTTCCTTTACTCTTGTGCAGTGAATTAAGGTGAAGCTATTAGCCCAATCCCTGTGGAGACGATATCTGATACTTCGTATCACTTTACTACTTGCGTCGTGTATACTTGCACTACTATTGCGATAGACTATTTTACACGCAACAAGTTTTTGGCGTCGTTGCCGGGGATTGGCAACATAACTCTACCTTTTCTTTTACTGCACTTTTCGTTTTTATTTTTATTTTTATTTTTCTGTTTTTCTTTGGTGTATTTAACTCTTGCTTTTCACAAGGTTTCTTGTTTATGCGCAGATCGAATCGAGGTAAAGATCCTGAGTATCAATTAGATCCGAAAATCGAACTTTCATTCAATCTCAAGAAACAACTTCGTCACTTACTAGTCAGGATATTATACCGCCTGCTGGCAATCCTGCTGCCGCTGCCGGACGACGGTCCTATCGTGACTACATGTTGAACGATCATGTAGAACTGGAAACCACGCTGCCGGACATTGATGTTGACAACTTCGAGCTGAAACATGCCATGTTTAGCATGATCAACAATGCCGGTCAATTCAGTGGTGCTGTTACAGAGGATGCTAGGGAGCATCTAAAGACATTCCAGGAGATCTTTAGTTCATTTAGACTGCCAGGAGTTAATCCAGAGATACCGAGGCTTCGGTTATTTCCCCATTCATTGAGGGATAGATCAAAAACTTGGTGAAATAAACTTATGCCGGGTTCAATTAGAACTTGGGCAGATTTATCTCGTGAATTTTTATCTCGTTTTAATCCTTTGCATTTATCTGAGCGATTACGTAATGAAATTGCTACTTTTCAACAGGAAGATGACGAGACAATGCACGAGGCTTGGGAAAGATTTACCACTCTTCTTCGGAACTTCCCAATGCATGGATTCCCCGTCTGGAATCAGGTAACTAAGTTTTATAATGCTGCCAACTTACAAACTCGTATTCGAATTGATTCAGCAGCAAATGGACTACTATTGGATAAAGATCTGGACGAGGCAATGCAAGTATTGAAAAATCTGGCCAAGAATGAGGAGCAGTTTCCGACAGCAAGAAGAGGGGGTAAACGGGTACTAGCTGTCAAGGATTATGAAGCCGACAGCACGATGAAATCACATGTAGCATTCCTTACTAAAGCAATGAAAAGGTTATTGAATGATGATACACAACATAGATTTGCTGTTGAGGAGGTATGTGAAATCTGTGAGGGGAATCATAGTTCGGATGAGTGTCCTATACAGCTAGAAGAAGGAAAGTATGTTGGAAACTACAAGCCGAATTTCAATTCCATCAACTATAATCCCAATTGGAGGAAGGATCCCAAGTTTTCTTGGAGCAATCCTAATAATGCCCTGAATCCTCAAGCACACAATCTGAATCAGGGAGGACCTAGATTGCTGACGCGACAGCAACTGCCGCCGCAGCAGCAACAACAATAACCAGCTGCCACGAGCAGTATACTGGAACAGACTCTGGCCACTTTTATGTCTCAGACATGTACTTATATTGAGAATATGAATCAGTTTGTTAAGAAAACAGAGACATTCATGGATAAAACAGAGATGCATATGACAAATCATGAAGCTACTATGAAATCTTTGGAGACACAAATGGGTCAGGTTTCCCAACATATTAAGCCAAGGCAGACTGGAGGATTCCCTAGTAATACTGAAAATGCTAGGCAGCCCACACATGAGCAGTGTAAAGCTATTATTACTAGGAGTGGGAAGAAATTATCAGGGCCGGAAAAAGAAGCTGAAACAGTAAGGAATTCAGCCTTGGATAGACCTGCCGAGGAAGCTGCCCCGACAGGTAACAAACAGACTGCTGCCGAGGAGCCTGTCACGACAACAGAAGCGACAAAGGAGAAAATTGATGAACCTAAACCTCCTCAGATTCGTATGCAGTGGGAAGGGCGTATTGCTGATTATCGTCCCCCACCTCCTTTTTCTCAACGGATACAGCAAGCTAAGCAAGAATCTCAGCTCAAAAAGATTTATGATATTTTTAAGCATGTTCATATTAATATTCAACTGTTAGATGCCGTTAGGGAGATGCCCGGTTATGCCAAATTTCTCAAGGATGTCATGTCAAAGAAATCTAAACTTGGGGAATTTGAAACGGTAAAGATGACAGAAGGTTGCATGAGTATTCTTCATCGGCAGCCACCCCAGAAAAAGAAGGATCCGGGGAGCTTCATCATACCTTGTGTAATCGGAGATAAATATGTGGGTAAGGCACTTTGTGATCTTGGTGCTAGTGTTAATTTAATGCCAAAATCCGTTTTTCAGAAATTAGGTATTGGAAAGGCGTAGCCCACGACAGTAACTCTGCAGCTGGCAGACCGCTCTTATGTTCATCCGGAAGGAAAAATCGAAGATATTCTGGTAAGAGTGGATAAATTTATTTTTCCTGCTGACTTTCTTGTTTTAGATTGTGAGGCAGACGAAAATGCACCAATCATCCTTGGGCGACCCTTCTTAGCCACGGGAAGATCATTGATTGATGTGGAGAAAGGAGAACTCATCATGAGAGTGAAGGATCAAGAGATTAAGTTGAATGTTCTCCAAGCTATGAAGTATGCCGATGCAGACGAGGAATGCAAGGCTATCACTGAAGTTACCCTTGATCAACCCTGCATCAGGTCGGGCTGTCACGACATAAAAATTGGTCACTGCCGCAGCAGCCACCTACAGGACTGTCACGACAGCAATGACGACAACAACGACGACATCAACTCCTCTGAATCCGGTACATCTGATACTGAAGATCAGGAGGAGGTAAACTGGATAGGCGATCGTCCAGGTAAGTTATTCGAACCTTTAAATTATACTTCGGATAACCATGCAATCCAAAAGCCATCTACTGTTGAGCCACCTTCCTTAGAACTGAAGCCCCTGCCAGGGCAGCTAAAATATGCTTTTCTTGGTTCAAATGATACGTTGCCCGTAATCTTCTCTTCTAAGCTACCGTTGGAACAGGAACGGCAGCTAATAGGGATGCTGCGGCAGCACAAAAAGGCAATTGGATGGACGATAGTCGACATTCAAGGCTTTAGTCCGGCGTTATGCATGCACAAAATCCTTTTAGAGGAAGATCATAAGCCGACTATAGATGCTCAAAGGCGGCTAAACCATGCGATGAAAGTGGTGGTGCGTAAAGAGATAATCAAATGGTTAGATGCTGGTATTATTTACGCCATCTCCTACAGCAAATGGGTGAGCCCGGTGCAATGCGTTCCAAAGAAAGGAGGAATGACCGTGGTGACTAAGGAAAACAATGAGTTAATCCCAACCAGGACTGTGACCGGTTGGAGGGTTTGTATGGACTATCGGAAGCTTAACAAAGCTACCCGAAAAGACCACTTTCCTTTACCCTTTATTGATCAAATGCTTAATAGATTAGCGGGTAAACCTTACTATTGTTTTCTTGATGGTTATTCAGGTTATAATCAAATTGCTATTGCACCGGAGGATCAAGAAAAGACGACTTTCACATGCCCCTACGGAACGTATGCTTTTAGGAGAATGCCGTTTGGATTATGCAATGCACCTGCCACCTTCCAAAGGTGCATGATGGCCATATACTCCGATATGGTGGAGGACTTCCTTGAAATTTTTATGGATGATTTTTCAGTCTTTGGAGACGATTTTGAGAGCTGCCTCGGCAATCTACAAAAGGTACTTGAAAGATGTGAAAAAGCAAACCTGGTCTTAAATTGGGAAAATGCCACTTTTTGGTGGATGAAGGGATAGTCCTTGGCCATAAGATTAGCTGCCGTGGGATAGAAGTCGACAGGGCCAAAATAGAAGTGATCGAGAAGCTGCCGCCACCGACCACAGTCAAGGGTATTAGAAGTTTCTTGGGACATGCTGGTTTTTATCGGAGATTCATTGCAAATTTCTCAAAAATCACCAAGCCCCTATGCCATCTTTTGGAGCAGAACCGACCCTTTGACTTTAATGATGAATGTACTGAAGCATTCAAGGTTCTGAAGGAAAAACTGGTAACAGCCCCAATAGTACAACCACCAGACTGGACACAACCATTTGAGATTATGTGTGATGCTAGTGACTATGCTGTCGGGGCAGCACTTGGGCAGCGGAGAGACAAGTTATTTCATGTCATATATTATGCGAGTAAAACATTGAATGACGCCCAAGTGAATTACACCACCACAGAAAATGAGCTATTAGCTGTGGTGTTCTCCATTGACAAGTTTCGTTCTTACATACTTGGGACGAAGGTAATAGTGCACACATACCATTCTGCCCTAAAGTATTTATTCGCGAAAAAGGATGCAAAGCCTCGATTGATACGGTGGATCCTGCTATTGCAAGAATTCGACCTTGAAATCAAGGACAAACAAGGGACAGAAAATCAGGTGGCAGATCACTTGTCAAGGTTGGAGAAGGGACAAAATCTACCAACATATGAGACAAACATACTGGAGACCTTCCCAGATGAGCAGCTCTTTGCTGCCGCAATCACTGCCTTGACAGCCATGGCGGCAGGTAAGTCTTCTGAACTCCCCTAGTATGCTGATTTCGTTAATTTTATAGTTAGCGGAGTAATTCCTTCTGATCTTAATTATCAAGCTAGGAAGAGGTTCCAAAATGATGTGAAGCATTATTATTGGGACGAACCTCTTCTTTTCAAAATTTGTGCAGATCAGGTTATAAAGAGGTGTGTACCACAAGAAGAGCAAGAAGACATTCTTCATCACTACCATGCTTCACAGTATGGAGGTCACTTAGGAGGCAACAAAACTGCTGCCAAGGTGCTGCAGTCAGGGTTTTATTGGCCGTCACTGTATAAAGATGGACAAATCTTCTACAAGTGTTGTGACAGGTGCCAAAGGACAGGAAACATCTCGACAATAAGGTTATTGCTGCCGCCTTGAAGAAATATGGTGTCAAGCATCGGATCGCGACAACATATCACCCACAGACCAATGGACAAGCTGAAATATCTAATAGGGAAGTTAAGAACATCCTTGAGAAGATGGTTAAGCCAACTAGGAAAGATTGGTCTTTACTCCTCAATGATGCGTTATGGGCATATAGGACAACTTTTAAGACTCCATTGGGCATGTCTCCATACCGATTGATTTATGGGAAAACATGTCATCTGCCTGTCGAGATAGAGCACAGAGCATACTGAGCAATCAAGGCAGTAAATATGGACTTGGACAAGGCAGGACAGAAAAGGCTGTTAGATCTGAACAAAATTGAAGAAATCCGGACAATGGCCTACGACAATGCAAGAATCTACAAGGAGAAAACTAAGAAGTGGCATGACAGGAAGTTGCTGCCACGACAGTTCTGCCCAGGGCAGCTTGTATTGTTGTTCAATTCTAGACTGAAACTTTTCCCAGGGAAACTGAAATCTAGATGGTCTGGCCCATTCCAAGTCGTACAAGTTTTTCCCCATGGTGCCATCACAATCCGATCATTAAAAGACGGGCACCAATTCAAAGTCAACGGACAGCGCCTGAAGCATTATCAGGGGACTGAAGCCCCAGGAATGCAGGAAGTGGTTACTTTAGGAGATGCCCCACCTGGCAGCCCTAATTTAACCTAAATTTTAATTATTTATTTTATTATTAATATTTATTATTTATTAGGAAATAAGGTTTATTTTATTCGAATAATGTTTTTATGTTTACTGTTTTTAGGAAATAAAGGAGTCAAGAAGAACAGGAGAAGTGAACCCAGCTCACCATCCATCCATCAGCCCAACAAAGCACAATATTGAATCCTGTCATTCCAGCTGCCGCGGCAGACACGGAAAAGACAGGTTGTCACCATGTTGTCACGACAGACGCGGAAACGTGTGACAGACGCGTAACAGACGCGGAAACGCGTGTCAGACGCGTCAGACATGCTAAAGCTCGACAGCCGCCCCGTTATTCGCGCCTGCCGTTACAGTTTTAACGGGCAACAATTCCTCTTCTATAAAACCCCGTTTCATTTTCATTTTCACTCACTTCTGCCTTTCTTACTTGCTCCCCCCTTAGTTTTCATTTACTTTTCACAACCCTTGCACTAACATGTCTTTCAGAAAAACCCGCCGCAATGCTGCCTCTACTTCCTCACTGGCAGCAACTCCCCCACAGTCCTTTGCAACCAGAGATCTGTGGGAAGAACGAGGCTTCATTTATAATCCAAAGGCAAAGAATCTGGGCCTCAAGCCTTTCATCGCCAGGAAGATTAGAGATCTATTATGGCAATCATTTGCGGAACAACCAGAGGAGATGAACGAAACGCTGGTGAGAGAATTTTATGCTGCCATCAGCAGCAAAACAGCGACATCAGTGACTGTCAGAGGGAAAGAGGTGTCGTTCAAAGCTGAGCGCATCAACTCTTTATATGGCCTCTACCTAGGCCCCAATGATGATGCACACCAGCAGTTCCTCGACACCTTGGATGATGCTGCCTATGACGATGTCATGGCAGAACTGACGGAAGATGGGACCGAATGGAATACAAGCCGAAAAAATCCTCACACGGTTAAGAGGGGGCAGCTGCTGCCGGAGGCAAAACTGTGGAATGCCTTCATCAAAAAGAGGATCCTGCCGTCGTCGCATCATACCACCGTTGACCAGTAGAGGTTAGCCTTAATACACTTTATTTTAAATGAACGACCCATTAATGTGGGAAGTTATATGCGAGAGAGTATTTTGGAAAGTGCACATCGACCGTCGGGCCTCCTTTTCCTCCCCTACCTCATCATGTCCTTATGCCGCGGTCATAATGTGCCGGAAGCCGACACCGATTGCATAGTGAAAGGACGGGGTTGGACAGAAAAGAATATCATCAGCCTCATGGGGCTGAAAGTGGCAACCCCGCTGCCGCACCAGCTGAATCATCAGAGCAGCCAAATCCTGAACCTGCCGCCGCAGCAGCTGCTCCGACAAACCCCTCCAATCAGATCCTAGCTGCCATTCAAAGGATGGAGGATAGACAGTTGGGCCTCATGACATTCATCAAGGACTTTGCCGCATGGTAAATTTTATTCAAACTACTTTAAATTTCCCTGATGTTGTTTTCCCCACCTTCCATGCCCACTACTTCACTGTCCCCACCCCTGTCCACACACCTACACATGCTGCAACCCCACAAACACCATCTGCCGCCTCCATACCATCACCTACCCCGACGGCAGCCGACAACACCCATGCCGAAACATCCGCTCGGGGAACAAAGCTACCAGTGCCCTCGGATGACCTTGCTGCCTTTGTTGCGGGGTTCTCTTCCTCCTCCGTCTGGGCAGACAGTGACGCTGAACCCTCTATTCAGAGGAACCTATCGAAAGAATTTACACCGGTGAAGAGGCAGAAAAGAATGGTAGATAAGAAAACTCTACCAAGGGCCAGCAGAAGCAGTGACAGCAGCGATAGCAGCTCTGATATTCAGGTTGTACAGCAACGAACCCAGCCCGCCCCAAGAGCCAGAATCCGCCTCAGCAGCAGCAGTGAAGACAATGCTTAAAATTTAAGTTTCTTATTTTCTCATTGCTGCCTGCCATTTATATATTTTGTGACGTACTGTCTTCATATGTTTTCATTTTTATTTTGTCATTTGCATTGAGGGCAATGCAACCCTCGAGTTTGGGGGTGGCAACCCTCCATATTTATGGAGTACATCTTAGTTAAAATTTGTGTCTTTTACTTAGTTTATTTTTGCAAAAAAAAATCTGAAAATATTGAAAATTTTGGCTGAAAACTGTGAACTGAACTTGCCTGTCGTGACAACTCTGTCATGGCAGTAACTTTAGGATAGTTTAAGGAGAAGTTTAGAGCCTTTCTATAGTTCTGAAAACTTAAACACCATTGTGACTGTTATACTGCTTAGACTTCTTTTAGCCAAACTAGAATAGGAAGCTTAGCACTTGAATAGCCCCTAGAGGTGCCTAACACTGGCTCTAGGAAAGAAGTTTAGCAAAAGAGACTCAACAATCCTAGAGGTGCTCGAAATTGGCTCTAGGAAGTTAACTAGAGGTGCCTAAAACTGGCTCTAGTAAAACTTTTCAATTTAGTCCAAAACATTTTTCAATTATTATATCAAAACATTTAGTTCTACAGTTTTTCACTTGTTTTATTTAAAATTGTAAAACATAAAAGTTTAAACTAAATGAAAGTATATTTGGGATTTGGTTGATCCACTTCGCCCATCTTGGAGAAATAAAGTCTACAAATTCGGATGATTCGCTCCACCACTGATGGGGAGGCGAGATATGGGAATAAGGTATGATTCGATAGAACACCAACGAAGAGACAAGATCTAAAGATAAATGTTTTGGTGTAGCTGCAACACTAACAAAAAGGCAAGATCTGAAGAAGAGATATTTTGATCTAGCTACAACACTGATGAAGAGGCAAGATTTGATGAAAAATGTTGATCAACTACACCACTCATGGTGTAACACCCCAATTTTGGGCTTAGAAGTTTTGGGTTGAATCGGACCGGTCGGTTTTCGGTTCGAATATAAAAGGTGATTTTTGGGAAAGCCTAGTTCGAGATGCATTAAAAATATGGAAAAATATCTAAAAATCCTATTTTATTATATATAAGAGAGTGGTGAAATCAATTTTACAAAATGAGGTTTTGAAATGTGACATTTTGAGTTAGTGACTAAAATGTAATTTTTGAAAAGTTGGTGACTGTTTTAAAAAGGATTGAAACTTTGAATCTTTAAGGAGCTAATTTACCCAATAAGAGTTTTCTCCAGATTTTTCTTAATATTAAACATTAATTAAATGATATTTAATAAAAGGAAAAAGGGGGAATAGATATTTTTGATTTCACAACTAACTTTTCTCAAAATTTTCCCACTTCATTTTCTCTCCATTTTCTCTCAGCCAAACACATTTCCCCACCAATTTTTCCTCTGATTTTAACATCTAAAGATGATATTTCAATCTCCAATTGATCTCTAATCATTCCTACACCAAATCCTTATCATTTGCTTATTGAATTTTCAAGAATCTTGGCTTTAAACAAGGAGAAACTCACATTTAGAGGTATGAACGTCCTTCTCCTCTAAATACTCAGTTCTTTACCGAAATTCCCAAGTTCTCAATCCTTGATTTGAGTTTTATTAAAGGTTTTTATGTTGTGTTCTTGATCTTGGCTTAAAATGCAAGATTTGGATTTAATTTTGAAGAAATTCGTATAAAATGTTTGGGCTCTGTTTTGATATGTCTTTTTGATGTATAATGGATGTATAATTGATGTGTAATTGAGGTTTAATCAATGCAATCCCGAATAGGTTGATTTTCCTAACTTTTTGATTGAGTTAATGGTGGTTTTTGGGATGATTTTGATGTTCTGCTATAGCTGGAGGTATAAGGACGTGATTAGATCCTTTTTGGATGTTAATTGATGTCTAAGAATGTTTGGAATTGATTGATCTTGGCTGGGTAATGTTGTAGAGGTGTTTGTACTTGAATCGGATATAGTTAGCCGGCTATAGGATTGGGTGCACCGTGAATAAAGTCGCCTTGGATGTGGAGGGGTTGTGATTGTACCGTAAACTCCATCCAAGTACACTAACAGGATGGTTAAGATCACCATGGTGGTTAAAAGTCTATGAGTGGATCTTGTGTTAAGATCACAATGGTGGTTAAAAGTCCATGTGTGGATCTTGTGTTATGTGTCCCATGTTCTCGTTAGTGATGTTATACAACTACCAATGAGTGATGTGGAGGGGTTGTGATTGTACCATATACTCCATCACGGGTGTTGAGGGGTTGTGATTGTACCGTATACTCCACCTTGATATTGGTAGTGTGTATGAAGCGTATGGGACCACGCTTGTAATCCGTGTATCCGGTGGTGTTTTGAGTTGTAAAATGAATATGTTTATCACTTGAAAGCCAATATGACATGATGATGGATTGAAGCATGAGATGCTTGGTTTCTATGCATAATTGCATGATAAATGTTGTTTTGAAACTAAAGGCCTCGAAAAGGTGTTTTTACAAATGCATTATTGTGATGTTTTAATTGAGCATTCCTCACTAAGCTATGTGCTTACGCTCTCTCTTTTCTTAAATCAATAATGCAGAGCATTGAAGTGCATAAAGGGCAGCAAGGAGGTCAAGGATCCAAGTGAAAGACTAAGCTCATGTATGGTGAATGTTTTCCTAACACTATTAGCTTTTGGCATTTGGCAATGGGAACCTAGTTTGTGTTTTTGGGAGATGTTTTGGACTCCCTAAGTTTGGTTAATGCCTTTGATGATGTTGGAACATGTAAATGGCCTTTTGGTGGTATGTTTGGAGTTTTGATGGTTGCATGATTTTCAATATAGGATGCATGCCTATAGAATTGGGATTTTCCTTGAATGATGCCATGACTGAGATTAGTTGATGCTAATATGTTCCTTGGGTGTTTAATGACTTGCTGGTATGATTTGGATGTCATCGAAATGTGCTTGATGGGTCAAATGCTTGTTAAACCAGCAAAATTCTGCTATTCTGGGCAGCCCGTATCGGAACTGGTGCTACTGTTTCGGAACAGGTGGCCTGAAATGGCCATGGCGTTTCAAAACAGGTAGAGCTATTCCAAAACGGATTTGCCACTATCAAGCCCTGTTTCGCAACTTGTTTCGGAACGGTCCCGCATTTCGGAACGGATCTTTCCCGTTTCGGAACACTCGACCGTTGGGCACTGAATATGATGGTTATATGTTTTGAAAACCTCACGTTTTGGTCCCAATGTTTGTATATGCAATTGGTTGAGTTTGAGATATCCGTTTGAGATGAAATTTGACAGTGAAGCTTGAAATATGATTAATTTCATAATGGTAACTTTAAAATTGGTTAAGTCCTCTTAATTTCCAGAATTTACAATTTGGTCCCTATTTCGTATGTTGTGCAATTGAGTCCCTAAATGTTATCTGGTTGCTGTGGTTTTTGAGTATATTTATCTTAAGTGTTCACCTAGGGTTAATATGCATTTAGATAAGAATAAAAAGAAAAAAGGGTCATTAATCAAGGTTGACTTTCGGGTTGACTTTGGTTTTCCCCGTGTAATCTTCTTAGTTCGGGTCAACCGTCTAGGCCGGGTTAAGGGGGTTACATTTGGTGGTATCAGAGCTGAGTTCTCGAGTATTTGGGAACGGTTATGTGGGTGATATGTGTATGATTGCTTTGTATGCTTGATGAGTGAAAGTATGATGTATAAATTGTAAGTCTGTTGCAATTGTGGTGTATGTTGTGATGAAGCATGTTAGAGGGACCCATTGCCAAATCAAAGCTAATGAAATGATTTTTTTAATTGGAAATGAGCTTGAGTACTTGGATTGCTTACCTTGCTGAGCCTGACTTTGTTTACTGCATTGTGATTGCATTGTTTAGTGAATTGGACCTCGTAGAGAGACGAGGATTAATACGCGAGCTATGGCTCAAAATGAGAATGAGGAGAACACTGAAAATGTAGTGGATTTACCTCCTCCACCTGGTGGTGGTGGTGCTGGGGGTGAAGGAGTTGGTGCTGGTGCTGGGGTCGATGGACCTGAAGCTGGGCAGGGGCAAGCTGCTCTTGACATGACAATGCTGATTCAAGCTATTGCTGGGGCATTCCGGGCAGCGGTAGCTGGAGCTCAAGGAGCTGGGCATCAGGGAGATGCTAATGTTAGACTACCTCTGGAACGTTTGCGCAGTCTGGGAGGGACTGAATTCAGGGGTTTGTCTGCTGAAGGTTCTGAGTCTTGGTTGGAAAGTACCAAGAGAATTTTGGGACAAATGAATTGTAATGATGTGCAGAAGCTGGGCTGTGTGATATCATTGTTGCATGACGATGCGTATACCTGGTGGACAACCACTATCTCCGGAATGGAGGATGCTGATGTGAATTGGACGTTCTTTCTGAACGCATTCAAGAGAAGGGATCTGGGTGTGCGATACCTAGATGAAAAGAAAAGGGAATTCATGTCTCTTACTCAAGGGAGCATGTCTGTAGCTGAGTAAGAGGTTCAGTTTGTTCGACTCAGTCAGTACGCACCTGAGCTTGTTCCTGATGAGCGGGAGAGGTGTGAACGTTTCCGTTATGGTTTGGTGACGGAAGTGAAGACCTATATGTTGGATGCTGAGTACACTGACTTCGATGTGCTGGTTGGTAGAGCAAAGGACATTGAGTTGAATTTGAGTCTATCTTCTAGAGGTGCTGGTTCTAGTGTGGGCAAGAGAGCTGCTGAGTATAGTTCCGGTGGCGGACGGAACAAGAGAGGACATGATCGGAAGTATCAATCTTCAGCTAGGCGAGGTGGTGGAGGGCAAGGTGCGCCTGTTCAGAGGGATAGGGCGAGAGCTGATCCAAACACATGTTGGGCACGTGGATCGCGTGGACACCTGAGGCGTGATTGTCCTAGAGCAGTGAGGGAGGTTCAGGCTCCTGTTATGGTGACCGGTAACTCGTGTTGGAACTGTGGTTCGACGGATCATATTAGGAGGGAGTGTCCTGTGTTGGCCGGTGGTGGTCAGGGACGTGCTCCTGGAGTTGTTGCACAACAGAGAGGTCGTGGGCACGGCCGTGGTAACTTCTAGCGTAAAGAGGATGGTGGAAGGAATGTAGCTCATGTGGTAGCTGTTCAGCCTGAGGGTGGTGGCCAGGCCAGAGTGTATGCTCAGAGGGAGGGAAGGAATGACACGGATGTGATCGCAAGTACTTTCACTTTGCAATCCTTGTCATTACTTTCCTTGATTGATTCTGGATCTACACATTCGTACATATTGTGTGAGCATGCTCAATTGCTTGGTTTGTCTGTTGAGTCTTTTGATGTTGGTATGCGTGTAACTAGTTCTTTTGGTGAGACTGTTGTGACTCGAAAGCTTTATAGAAGATGTCCCTTGGTTGTGCAAGATCATGTTTTTCATGTTGATCTTATGGAGTTTCCTTTCTATGGTTTTGATGTAATCCTTGGTATGGATTGGCTTGTTGAGCATCGAGCTGTAGTGGATTTTGAGAATAAGCAAGTTTCGTTGAAGCTTGCGGATGATTATGAAGTGGTGGTGGTTGGTGAGAATGTGAAGTTTCTTGCCAATGTGGTGTCTACATTGGAAGCGAGCCGGATGCTGAGGCAATGTTGTGAAGCTTACCTAGATTTTGTGATGAACCCTAGCTCTAAGGAGTTGCGTGTGCAAGATATCAGGACTGTGCGAGAGTTTCCTAGTGTGTTTCCGGAGGAGTTGCCTGGATTGCCTCCTACTCGCGAAGTGGAGTTTGGGATTGAGCTGTATGAAAACACAACTCCAGTGTCCATTACTCCTTATCGTATGGCACCTAAAGAGTTGAAAGAGATAAAGACGCAACTTCAGGAATTGCTTGATCGTGGTTTCATTCGACCGAGTGTGTCACCTTGGGGTGCACCGGTCTTGTTTGTGAAGAAAAAGGATGGTACTATGAGAATGTGCATTGATTACCGTCAGCTTAACAAGTTGACTATCATGAATCGGTATCCATTGCCGAGAATTAATGATCTTTTTGATCAATTTCGGGGAGCGGCTGTGTTGTCTAAAATTGACTTAAGGTCAGGGTATTATCAGCTGAAGGTGAAGGATGTGGATGTGCCAAAGACAGCCTTCAGAACGAGGTATGGGCATTATGAGTTCCTTGTGATGCCGTTTGGTTTGACGAATGCTCCTGCAGCTTTCATGGACATGATGAATAGAGTGTTCCATGAATACTTGGATAAGTTTGTTGTGGTGTTCATTGATGATATCCTCGTGTACTCTCGTACTGAGGAGGAGCATGAAGGGCATTTGAGAATTGTGTTACAGGCTTTGTTGGAGAATCAGCTTTATGCCAAGCTGAGCAAGTGTGAGTTCTGGCTTAGTGAAGTTGTGTTTCTTGGTCATGTGGTTTCTGCTGAAGGAATACGTGTTGATCCTCAAAAGATTGAGGCAGTGATGAATTGGAAGCCTCTTAACTCTGTTCATGAAGTCTGTAGTTTTCTTGGTTTGGCAAGATACTATCGGAGGTTCGTGGATGGGTTTTCAAAGATTGCTGCACCTTTGATGAAGTTGTTGCAGAAGGATGTTAAGTATGAGTGGACGGAAGCGAGACAACATGCTTTTGAGAAGCTTAAGGCAGCTTTAACGCAAGCTCCTATTTTGGTTCAACCTGAATCAGGGAAAGAGTTTGTGGTGTATAGTGATGCGTCCTACGTTGGTTTGGGATGTGTGTTGATGCAAGAGGGTAGGGTGGTGGCTTATGCATCGTGTCAGTTGAAGGTGCATGAACGCAATTATCCTACGCATGACATCGAGTTTAGCTGCGGTGGTTTTTGCTTTGAAAATTTGTAAACATTACCTGTATGGTGAGAAGTGTACTGTGTATACGGACCACAAGAGTTTGAAGTATCTGATGTCTCAGAAAAAGTTGAATCTTAGGAAACGACGTTGGGTGGAGTTTCTTAAGGATTACGATTTGACGATCGAGTACCATCCGGGTAAAGCTAATGTTGTAGCGGATGCCTTGAGTAGGAAGGTAGCTGTGGAGTTGAGGGCTATATATGTTTGCCAGTTTGAGTATTTCGCGTGATGGTGGTATTGTGGCCGAGTTGCAAGTGAAACCATCCTTGGTTCAGTTGATTAAGGAAAAGCGGTTGTTGGATGATTCCTTGGTGCCACATGTTCAGGATATTGCGGAGGATAGGCCATCGAATTTCTGCTTTAATGATGATGGAGTGTTATGCTTTGGGAGTCGGATAGTAGTGCCCAATGATGCTGATTTGAGGCGTGCTATTCTGACTGAAGGTCATAGTAGTCCTTTTGCTATGCACCCTGGTAGTACTAAGATGTATCATGATCTTCGTGATGAGTACTATTGGGTGGGTTTAAAAAAGGATGTTGCTGAGTTTGTAAGCAAGTGCATGGTATGTCAGCGAGTTAAAGCTGAGCAACAGTTTCCTCAGGGTTGTTGCAACCGTTGAGGATTCCTGAGTGGAAGTGGGAAAGGGTTACCATGGACTTTGTGTCTGGTTTGCCTTTGTCGCCATCGAAGAAGAATTCAGTGTGGGTGATTGTGGATCGTCTGACGAAGTGTGCGCATTTCTTGCCTGTGCATACTACGTACATTTTGGATAAGCTTGCGGAGCTGTACATTGCTGAGATGGTGCGGCTGCATGGTGTGCCAAATTCGATTGTGTGGGATAGGGATCTGAGGTTTACATCGCGTTTCTGGCAGTGTTTGCATCAGGCTTTGGGTACACGGTTGAATTTCAGTACATCTTATCATCTGCAGTCGGATGGGCAGTCTGAGCGTGTTATCCAGGTGTTAGAGGTTATGTTGATGTGCTGTGTGATTGAGTTTCAGGGTTCTTGGGAGAAACATTTGCCTTTGGTGGAGTTTGCCTATAATAATAGTTATCAGGCAAGTATTCAAATGGCACCTTATGAAGCTTTGTATGGGAGGAAGTGTAGGACTCCTCTTTGTTGGGCTGAAACGGGTCAGAAGTTGGTTTCGATGCAAGCTTTGTAGAAAGGAACCACCGAGAAGGTGAAACTCATTTTTGAGCATTTGAAGGCAGCTTCTGATCGGCAAAAGTCTTACGCGGATTTGAAGCGTAAGGAGATTGAGTATGCGGTGGGTGACCGTGTGTTTTTGAGAGTTTCGCCTTGGAAAAAGGTGATAAGGTTTGGTCGAAAGGGGAAGTTGAGCACTAGGTACATTGGACCATACGAGGTGATTGAGCGTGTGGGTCCTGTTGCGTACAAGTTGATGTTACCGCAAGAGTTGGAAAAGATTCATGATGTGTTTCATGTTTCTATGCTTCGGAAGTATAGATCGGATCCTTCCCATGTGATGCCTGTGGAGGAAGTGGAATTGAATCCGGATTTGACCTATGATGAGGAACCGGTGAAGATTCTGGATTCGGATAGTAAAGTTCTTCGAGGCAAGACCATTGAGTTGGTAAAGGTGTTGTGGAAGCATCGTGGTGTTGAGGAAGCCACGTGGGAACGGAAGGATGACATGATGAAGCAGTTTCCGTACCTTTTTCCTTAAGGTAAATTTCGAGGACGAAATTTCTTAAGGGGGGAGAGTTGTTACACCCCAATTTTGGGCTTAGAAGTTTTGGGTTGAATCGGACCGGTCGATTTTCGGTTCGAATATAAAAGGTGATTTTTGGAAAATCCTAGTTCGGGATGCATTAAAAATATGGAAAAATATCTAAAAAATCCTCTTTTATTATATATAAGAGAGTGGTGAAATCAATTTTACAAAATGAGGTTTCGAAATGTGACATTTTGAGTTAGTGACTAAAATGTAATTTTTGAAAAGTTGGTGACTGTTTTAAAAAGGATTGAAACTTTGAATCTTTAAGGAGCTAATTTACCCAAGAAGAGTTTTCTCCAGATTTTTCTTAATATTAAACATTTATTAAATGATATTTAATAAAAGGAAAAGGGGGGAATAGATATTTTTGATTTCATAACTAACTTTTCTCAAAATTTTCCCACTTCATTTTCTCTCCATTTTCTCTCAGCCAAACACATTTCCCTAGCCATTTTCCTCTGATTTTAACATCTAAAGATGAGATTTCAATATCCAATTGATCTCTAATCATTCCTACACCAAATCCTTAATATTTGTTTATTGAATTTTCAAGAATCTTGGCTTTAAACAAGGAGAAACTCACATTTAGAGGTATGCACGTCATTCTCCTCTAAATACTCAGTTCTTTACTGAAATTCCCAAGTTCTCAATCCTTGATTTGAGTTTTATTAAAGGTTTTTATGTTGTGTTCTTGATCTTGGCTTAAAATGCAAGATTTGGATTTAATTTTGAAGAAATTCGTATAAAATGTTTGGGCTCTGTTTCGAGATGTCTTTTTGATGTATAATGGATGTATAATTGAAGTGTAATTGAGGTTTAATCAATACAATCCCGAATAGGTTGATTTTCCTAAGTTTTTGATTGAGTTAATGGTGGTTTTTGGGATGATTTTGATGTTCTGCTATAGCTGGAAGTATAAGGACGTGATTAGATCCTTTTTGGATGTTAATTGATGTCTACGAATGTTTGGAATTGATGGATCTTGGCTGGGTAATGTTGTAGAGGTGTTTGGATGTGATTTCGGTTGTGTTTGCTAGCGGAAATGTGACTGTTGATGAGAGCAGCAAGTTTAGGTGTTTTGGTTGAAGATATTAATGCATGATGATGCATTAATCCTCTGCTTTGATGTGTTTAAAACAGGGGAGACATCTTCGGATCCTTGTGGTGTTGATCCGGAAGCTTGATTGGTGTTTCGGCAAGCTTGCGAAACGGAATCGGCGAGTGAAGTTTGGTTTTCAGCTTTGAAACCAATGTTTGACGGTTATGGGAGCTTAGTTTAAGTCTAAACAACTTAGTTAAGCTCAAGAGTAAGTTTTCGGAGGAACTCTCTTTTTGATGAACCATGAGATGGTTGAATGCAATGAGATTATTTTGCATGTTTTAAATTCTATTTTGAAAGCATATTTTAGCATGTGTAATGTTGGTTTTACAAGCCATGTGTTGAAGGATGCTTGTGATAAGGTTTTTTCTGAAAACCGCTAAATTGGGGGGGCCTTATCACTATTTTTTCTTGAAAAGGGTTTTATTTTAAAAAGGGGGAAAATTCGTGTTTTGGAAAACTTGTAAAAACTTGGAGTCGCCACCGGCCACTACGGTAGGTCGGACACCACAAAACCAGAGATTCATTTTAAAAGGGTTCGGGAGTTGGTTACGTGTGGGGAAGGATTAGCACCCCCATCACGCCCGGAAATCGGTACCAAATAACTTGTTGCCTTTAATCGATAGAAATTATTTAAGATCCAAAGTGTATTTAATAAAGTGTTCTTGAATGAAAACGTGACTTAAATAGCACGGGCTTTATCGAATGGTGGCATTTAGAATTAATTAGACATTTAATTAAAAGGATGACGGTACACCGGACCATAGACTAAACCGACATCAAATAAGGCTGACTGTCGTGTTAGTTTAGGGTTCGGATCCCGTATGCCACCTTTATGCATGATGCAAACAAATAAGGGATGGTGCGTGGCATTTTCATTTTTATGCTTCCGCTTACTTAGAGACGGTGAAAATTAACCCAAATATTCGATCGACATCCATTAAGCTAGGACTGTCGTTTCTCGAATACCGGGGTTAATTAATACCTCTCTTTGGGTATATTTTTAAGTCCGATTATCATGCTTAATAATCATCGGTCTTATGAATGACAAGTGTAAATGCATGTCATAAAATCATATTCGAACCATCATGAAAACAAATAGAAAACACATATTCAAACAAGGCTAAAGAAAATCATATGATCGAATATTATAACAGAACATGACACATATTATAAAACCATATATCGTATACACATTAAATGAACATAACAATATGCAAAATAATAAAATACGAAGTAAATAAAATGCAAACTAATAGGGACCAGAGCTGTAAATTATCCATAAAAACATACATTAAAAGACGAAATGGGGACTCGATTGAAAAGACTCGAAAAACCCAAGGGACCAAAAAAGTAATTTGACCACTCGAAACCTGATTGCAACAGAACCAGGGACGAAATTAAAAAGGCTCAGAAACATGGAGGGACCTGGGACGGGATTTCCACAGGCGGAAGCCCTCCCCGCGTAATTAGAGTGATACGGGAGGGCTTAAATCGCAATTAAAACAAATTTTAAACAAAGAAAATGATATAAATACAAATTTAAAAACACATTTTCTTTTATTTTACTAACCCTAAAACCGAGAGAGTCTCTTCCCCTTCATCCCCTGCAAAACCTAGCCGCCAAGCTGCTGCGGTTGCCGTTGCCGGCGCCGGAGCTCCCTAAAAAAACCTTTGTCCGACTCTCTGAAACCCCGAGAAACGAAAAACCCTTCGTTTTATGAAATCAAAACCCCAGAGAAAGAAGCCTTTCGAAAGTGTTTTTTTGCTTTAAATCCCGAAAAACCGAAGCTAGAAGACCAACAAAAACTCTACCCCTTTATGTCGCCGGCCTCAACGGCTCACCATGCACAGCCCCGAAAGGGGGTCGCGAGGCTTATCGCCGGTGAAGAGAGGCAGAAGACGAGGGGCCCGACGCAAAGGTAAAACTTTTTCTCTTTGTATTTTATATATTTTTTGTTCGAAATTAAAAACGGAAAGAAGAAGATGCCTCTGAAACTCTGAGATTGCTTGTATTGATCGGAAATTTGGATTACAATTTTATCTGTATTGCTCTCCCAACTCTCCCCGATTACAATTTTTCTCCTTTCAAATTCTCAATTGGAATCTCCTCTATTGCCACTTTTTCTCCCTAAGAAAAAAATCCCTCCTCCAATCCTCTTTACATTACATGCATCCGGCTTTTATAAGCCCGGAATTTACATTTTTCGCATTACATATATTTGAGAGAAAATCCCTATTGGTTCTGTCTATGGATTTGGCCGGATTCATCTCCAAAATCGTTGCCTCGTACGATTCTGTTTTGGTTGCATCTTGGATCTGACATTTTGCTTTTTTTCTGTTGCATGTGAGTGCTGAGTAGGGGAGGGGACCAGAGGCTCGGCTCGAGACGTGGCCGGTTGGGACGCTCTGAGGACGTGGAGCCGATCTCAGACGTCGGTGAGATCTGGACGATCAGCAGAAATCAAAGGGGCTCGAACTCGCGCGCGTTAGAAGTTGAACGATCGCGCGTGAGAGAGATGGGAAGCCGCGTGTGTGGGCGTGAGGGTTCTGGAATCTTCCTCAGTTCGATCTCAACCGCCCGATATGCCCTTGATCCGACGGCTGCAAGCGATGCGGCGCCCGTGAGCTGAGAGCCATCTAGGGTTTCCTCCATCAGGGACTATCTAGATCATTCGATCAACAACCATTGATCCGACGGTCCAGATGGGGCTGCGCACATAAATAAAAGTGAGGGCTATCAGATTAGGGTTTTAGGTTTAATTAAGTTGGGCCAGAAATGGGCTATGTATTCTTTTTGGGTTTTCAAACGTAAATGGACTGTATAAGAAACTGTTGGGCTTTTATTTATTAATGTAAATTGGGCTTATTTATGTATTTTTTGGTTTTCAGATTTATAATAATAATAATTAATAATTAATATAATAACAACACACGGCAATATTAAATAATATTAATAACATAACACTAATAATACTGATATTATATAGTATATAATAATACGGTAATTATAGTAATAATAATGATACGATAACAATATTAACATATGATAATAGCAACAATAGTGATAATAGTAAATAAAAAGATAACAATACTAATAATAGGTAATATTAATAATATACGGTATATAATAACACTGGTAATAATATAAATAGTCATAGATAGTAGTAATAATAGATAGTAAATAATAACATAGTAATAATAATAACATAACATATGATAGTATGTAGTGATTAGAAGAAGATTAATAATAGAACCCAGAATTCTAATAAATAATATGTATATATCTATGTATTAATTAATTAAAGCCCAATATGAATAAACAAAGCCCACTCTTATTTAAGCATATTTAAGGGCTAATCAGCCCGGACAAAATTAGTGATTACAGTTGCCCCTCTTTGCTTGTATTTGTGAAACAAGAACAAAGCAAATACCATAAACACTAATTTTGTCCAACTTTCCTGTTTGGGTGATTTGCTCCTCCGAAGTGGCAGAAACAGTGTGGGTATCGTCGGTATGTCCTCCCGGAGCGGCTGAGGACCTGAGTCGATTCATTCTCCCTAAGCGGTAAAGAATGAACTTCAGATAGCGTACTTTCCCGGATCGGCGAAAGCAAACTGGACAACGTTGGCATGTCCTCCCTGAGCAGCGAAAGAAAACTGGACAACGTTGGCATGTCCTCCCTGAGCGGCAAAGGACATAGCTGATTCATTCTCCCTAAGCGGCAAAGAATAAACTTCCAATAGCGTACTTTCTCGGAGCGGCGAAAGCAAACTGGACAACGTTGGTATGTCCTCCCTGAGCGGCAAAGGACGTGGCTGATTCATTCTCCCTGAGCGGCAAAGAATAAACCTTCAATAACTTAAATAACGCTGGCATGTCCTCCCTGAGCGGCAAAGGACGTAGCTGATTCATTCTCCCTGAGCGGCAAAGAATAAACCTCCAATAGCAACTGGACAACGTTGGTATGTCCTCCTTGAGCAGCAAAGAACGTAGCTGATTCATTATCCCTGAGCGGCAAAGAATAAACCTTCAATAGCTTAGACAACGCTGGCATGTCCTCCCTGAGCGGCAAAGGACGTAGCTGATTCATTCTCCCTGAGCGGCAAAGAATAACCCTCCAATAGCAACCTCCAATAGCAACTGGACAACGTTGGCATGTCCTCCCTGAGCGGCAAAGGACATAGTTGATTCATTCTCCCTAAGCGGCAAAGAATAAACCCAAATAACTTGTTTTCCCGTGGCGGCAAAAACAAACTGAGCAGGCCTTCTGGCTCGTCTGCCCGGAAATCCTTGAGCTCTTTTGCTCTGAAATTCTAAAGTTGTGGGTTTCTTTTGTTTTCTTCTTTCTTCTTTCCTTCTTTTCTTCTTTTTCTTCTTCTCATTTTTTTCCATCTCGTTTTTCTTCTTCCTTCTCAACTTCTCATTTCTCTCATCTTCTTCTTCTTTTTTCTTTCTCATCTTATTCTTTTGTTTCTTTTTCTTTCTCATCTTTTTCTTCTTCCTCTTCTCATTTTCATTTTTTTTCTCCTTTTTCTTCTTCCTTCTCAACTTCTCATTTCTCTCATCTTCTTCTTCTTCTTTCTTATTTTCTTTTTTCTTTTTTCTTTTTTCTTTTCTTTCCTTTTCTTTCTCTCTCTTTTTCTTTTCTTTCTTCTTCTTTCTTTTTCTTCTCTCTTTTTCTTTTCTTTCTTCTTTTTCTCTCTTTTTTCTTTTTTCTTTCTTTCTTTCTTTCTTTCTTTCTTCTTCTTTTTCTTCTTTTTCTTCTTCTTCTTCTTCTTCATCATCCTTTCTCTCTCTCTTTTTCTTTCTTTCTTCTTCTTTCTTTTTCTTCTCTCTTTTTTCTTTTCTTTCATTTTACTCTTATTCTTTTCTCTCTCTTCTTTCCTTTTTTCTTTCTCTCTCTTCTCTCTTTTTTCTTTCTCTCTCTTCTCTCTTTCCTTTTCCTTTTCTTCTTTCTCTCTCTTTGTTTCCTCTCATTCTTTTTCTTTTCTATTTTCTCTATTTTTCTTTTTCTTTTTTGTTTGATTTACTCTCTTTTTTCTCTTCTCTTTTCCTTTTTTCTTTTCTTTTAATTCAAAAACCAGGAAACCTGACTTTTTTTTTATAAAAACATTCCAAGGGAGATAAAATTGAGAAATTTAAATTTTGAGGAAAACGTCCCTTTAGAAAGGGTACGATTAAGAAATCGAGTTTTAAGAAAAACTATCATTTAGGAAGGATACGATTGAGAAATCGGAGTTTTGAGAAAAACATCCTTTAGAAAGGATACGATTAAGAAATCGAGTTTTAAGAAGAACATCCTTTAGAAAGGATACGATTGAGAAATCCGAAGTTTAAGAAAAACATCCTTTAGAAAAGATAGGATTGAGAAATCCAGTTTTTAGAAAAACATCCTTTAGAAAGGATAGGATTGAGAAATCGAATTTAGAAAGGATACGATTGAGAAATCCAAAGTTTAAGAAAAACATCCTTTACAAAAGATAGGATTGAGAAATCCAGTTTTAAGGAAAACCCCTTTCTGAAAAGATAAAATTAAAATTTCAAGAAAAATATCCTTTAGGAAGGATAAAGTTGAGAAATTAAAATTTGAGAAAAACGTCCTTCAAAAAGGATAAAATTGAGAAATTTGAATTCTGAGAAAAACGTCCTTTAGAAAGGATAAAAAATCAGGGATTAAGAACCTTGATACCAGCCAAAGGATTCTTGAGATCTATTCCTCTTCTCGTAGAGCCGTAGATCAACCCCTTTATCAATCTTCAAATATCTGTTTAAAGTAAACAAAATGCTATGATGGTATGAGTTAGCATGCCCCTAACATAGGGATGTCTAACTATCAATGATGCATGAGCATATTTCATGATGCAAAGATGCATGAATTTAGTTTGTTTATTCTTTAAGGTCGGTGGTCACCATCTTGGGACTACAACCACTCATCAATCTCGTGTCTTGACAAAACTTGCCCCCAACTTGTGTTGCTTATTCCCTGAGTCCAATGGCCTGAATCGCAATCAGAATCATTAGCCCATTACACCTCAATGATGCACTCTGGGCCTATAGAATATCATTCAAAACACCATTGGGAATGTCACCCTACAGGCTTATATAATGGAAAACATGCCACTTACTTGTTGAGATAGAGCATAGAGCTTACTGGGCTATCAAGGCAGTAAACAAGGACTTGGATAAGGCAGTACGAAAGAGGCTACTGGACTTGAATGAAATTGAAGAAATTCGAGCAATGGCCTACGAAAATGCTAGGATATACAAAGATAAAACCAAAAGGTGGCACGACAGGAAACTGCTGCCACGACAGTTCTGCCCAGGGCAGCAGGTGTTGTTTTTTAACTCTAGGTTAAAACTTTTCCCATGAAAGCTTAAATCTAGATGGTCCGGCCCTTTTCAAGTTATCCAGGTTTTCCCCCATGGTGCCATCACAATCAAATCCTTAAAGGACGGGCACCAGTTCAAAGTCAACGGACAGAGACTAAAGCATTATCAGGGGACTGAAGCCCCAAGGATGCAGGAAGTAGTTACTTTAGGAGATGCCCCTCAAGGCATCCCTAATTTAACTTAATTTTTTATTTTATTTTATTTATTAATTAGGCATTAAGATTTATTTATTTTAGTAACTATGATTTTATTTTAATTTTTTAGGAAATAAAGGAAACAGGTCAAAGAGAAGGAGTGAACCAGCCCACCATATCAACAGCAGCCCAAGAAGCCCAACGGATGATTCTGTCTTCACAGCCTATCATCAGCTGTCGCGACAGACGCGGAAAATACAACTTGTCACCCAGCTGTCGCGGCAGACACGAAAATGCGTAACAGGCGCGCAGTAGACACAGAAACGCGTGACAGACGCGTCAGAAACTGTGTGAAAGTTGGCCTTGTTATTCGCGCATGTCTTTACAACTCCAACAGGCAGAAAATCACCCATCTATATAAACCCCCATTCACTATTCATTTTTCATCTCACTTGTATTCTCTCAACTTGTTTCCTCTAGATCTCAAAATTTTCTCTATTTTCCACAGTCCTTGCAAAGATGACTAGAAGACAAACCTATAGAAGTGTTGCCTCCATGTAACACCCCAAATTTGGGCCTAGATGTTTAGAGTCTAAATCGGACCGGTCAGAAAACGATTCGAATCTAAAAGGGAGTTTTAGGGAACACCTAGTTCGGGATGCTTTAAAAATATAGAAAAAATATCTAAAAATCCTCATTTAATATAAGAAATATAATGGTGGAATCAATCTTACAAAATAAGGTTTGGAAATACTACATTTCGGTGTAGTGACGAAATTGCAATTTTTACAAAGTTAAGTAGTGACTGTTTTGTAAAGGATTGATACTTTGAATCTTTAAGGAGCTAATTTTACCAAAATGTTTTCATCAGATTTTTCCTTAATTTGGGTGATTTAATTAATGTTTTAATTATAGAAAGTGAAGGTTGATTAATTGAGAAACCACCTTTGACTATTCATAACTACTTTTCACAAATTTTCCCTCATTTTTTTCTCTCTCAAATTCCTTTCAACCAAACACATTCTCTCCAGAAAATACACTTTGATTTTCATTTCATTTGATGAGATTTCAATCACTCTTTGATTCTTAATCAATTCCTCATCAAATCCTCTTGATTTCTACATTGAATTTTCAAGAAAACTTGCCCAAATCAAGGAGAAATCATCCATTAGATGTAAGCTTCATCCTTCTCCTCTAATGTTCAGTTCTTTACTAAAATTCCCAAGTTATCAAATCCTTTATTAATGATTTTTAAGTGGTTTTAATGTTAGAAATAAGAAATTGTCTTAAAACTCAAGATTTTGGAAGAGATATTGAATATTTTCGCGGTGAATGATTGGGATCTGTTTTGAGATGGTTTTCTAATGTATTTTGGATGTTATTTGATGTTACAAATGAGGTTTTGTCAATCAAATCCCGAATAAGTTTGTTTTCCTATGTTTTGCTTGTTAGAATGATGGTTTTTGGGGTGATTTTGGTGTTTTGTCATAGTTGGAGGTATAAGGACGTGGTTTTGTTGGTTTTTGATGTTAATTGATGTTTAGAAATGATTAGAAGTGATGGATCTTGGCTGGGTTTGGTTTTGGAAGAGTTTGGAGGTGTTTTCGGTAGTGTTTGGTAGCTGAAGTGTGGTTTTTGTGTAGAGCAGCGAGATTAGGTGTGTGGCTGATGATTTCAATGCATGATGATGCATTAATCCTCTGCTCTTATGTGTTTCAAACAGGGGAGACATCTTCGGATACCTTTGGAGTTGATCTGGAAAGCTTATATAGCGTTTCGGCGAGCAAGCAAAACGTAATCGGTGAGTGCGTATAGTTTTAGAAGTCCTTGTGGGACAAAGAATCAAGGTTTAGGGATTTCAGAAAGGTTTGAAACACCTTCCTAAGTTCGGAAGTAAGTATTGGCTAGATTGCTCTCTTGAATGTGGTGATTGCCCCTAAAATGCTTTTACATGCTCATGGTTTGAGATTGATAAATTCCTACTATTTTATGCATATTTTATATCATAAGATGATGCTTGAAATGATTTCATGAAGTAACATGTTGCATAGTTGAGATTTGAGCTTTTATGTTAAAGCATAGCAAATGTTATGGTTTTGAAATGGGATGAGATTGTTGAGAATTGTTGCATGAAAACAGTAGGTGAGATGATGTTTTAACATAATATATTGGCATAGATGTTGAGATACTTACCAGATATAATTGATCGATCAATATGATGAGAGTGCACTATAAACTAAAAATTCATACGTGCTCCTTGGTTAATCCAAAGGGAGAACCGATGATGGGCATTCCATCAGGTAGGACTTGGTGAAATACTGATAAAGGGGTACGTTGCTTCAGAAACAACACTCCTTGTTCGTAAACGGATCTAGGATCGTAGCAAACATTTCTCTGCAATAAAACACAAGAATGGACGTTTTTAGATAGTTAAAATAACAAAAAAAGCAAAAAAAAGAAAGACAGAATAAAGGTGTAGGAATTTCTGGACGAATTTGGAATCGAACAAAGATGAAGGCTTGAACGGGATTTCAAGGCTGATTCGGTGACCAAATTGTGGCAGAAACGTTGCTGGAAAATCAGCGAAAGTTTGACAACGTTAAACTCGAAAGAACTCGAACAATCTGTTGAACGAACTAGAATCAAATCTGTCTAACGTCAAAGACGGAAAGCTCGATAGAACCTACACAATCTACTGAGCAAACCCGAATCGAATATGCTTCACGTCGAAAGACTTGGACCCACTAGATAGTGATCTAGTAACCCGAAGTATCAAGTATATTAGACAAATCAAAACAAAGTCTGAAATGTCAAAAGATAGTTCTAAAAAGAACCGAACAAGAGAAACTCTCTCAAACAAATTTTATTTCCAAAATGTCTAACCTTTTTTACAAGGTACATTCGGCCACTTAAATAACACAAAGGGTAGTTTGGCCGACTTTGAATTTATGGTACAAATTAAAGAAATTAATTAAAATTCAAAATGTTAACTTCTCAATTTGGCGGATTGAATTCCAACCAAGCATTAAAAGTTGGGTGCCATCTTATTCAACACATGTTTAATGTGCTTGGAATTTAAAATTCAAATAGGAACTTCTCTGTCCTTATCCGCAAGTTCAGAACCAAGGAGGGCTGGTGTAATCGGCTGCACCAACAGAAGGTCTCTCTGCCCGCACATTGAATTGTAATTTCCACGTGTTGTTTTATTTCCACAAGTAGAATGGAAAATTGCTGCGCATGTGCTTCATTCTTGCTTGGAGAAGCATTCTGGTCGTACATGTGAATAAGGAAAAGATTGTGGCTGCATTTGAATTAAAGCACATGCAAAATTATGCATGCATCTAAAATTCAAAGATTGGAGCTGCTTGTTGATTCACACATGGGCTGCTGCACACATATATAAAATATTATTATAAGTTATATTATCAAATTATTCCAAACATATGTATCATATGATATACATATTTTAATATACCTAATAAGATATATAACCTAATCATGTCACATATTAATTATGCAACACATTAAATGTCCTATTGTCTAAGGCACAAGTATTATCAAATGATTTAGAAATATTAGCACAAGGAAAAGAGCTTCCCTGAAACGTTGCACCCTAGATCGCGTAATTGGTCCTAACGGTAAGACCTTCGGATCAGCATCAAGTGCAGGTGAAGATGTGCTCACATCATAATTCAATAACACTTAAACAAATATAAAAAACATTATACGGCATATTAAACTTATTCAAAACACTTAAACAAATATAAAAACTTTATAAGGCATATCAAACTTATTCAAAACACACCAAACATACTATATACATAGTAAACACACCAATATAAATAATATAGCATAAAAAATGTTACACATCAGTATGTAACAAGTGAAAAAGTAAACTTCCCTGAAAGTTTGAAGTTGCATTGTTGGGTGGCATAATCGTGCTCACATCATCCCCCCTTCTTTAATGTGATTTGTCCCCAAATCGACCCTCATTACAAAAGGGAACAATTTCGACTTTCGCTTGGCGGGGAACTTCCTCAGACGTCTTTCTCGGCACATATGCCATCCTCTCGAATCAAGTTCTTTTACAAAGAACACAAATGGAATTGCCTTCTTTCTTGTACCTTTCCAAATAATGCAAAACATAAAGTCAGACAATGCTCGTCGTGCATCCTTAAACCTGAAAAAAATGACATACGAAGGCAACTCCATAGAACAACAAGAATCTCGATGATCATCCAGAATCACAACACAAGATTGTTCACAATCCAATGTACAACCAAAGAAATCAACATATAAAAACAAAAAATCAATAGTACAATGGAAAGGAACGTCAAACCATGGTAAATAAGGTTGCTGAATTTTTTAAAAGGACATAGATGCACTAGACATACCAACAGTAGCAACCTTGAGAACTTCACATGGCATCACCTTATTAACCTACAAGTTAGAAGAAGAAATAGAAGAAAATGTCGAATCAGTTAATACATGTGAATTTGCTTTCTTCTTTTCGCATTCAGTCTTCTCTTTGTTGGCCTTCCAAGCAGCAATAATCGCTTTCAAATGAACTTCGTCTTCATATACTTCACTTGGAGTCATAGGTGACAAAGTGACCTTTTTGCCCTCATGAGTAAAAGAGTATCGATTGGTGTAACAATCGTGCAAAACTCTGTTATCATACTGCCACGGTCTTCCTAACAACAAATGACAAGTATCCATTGAGCAAACATCACAAGTTACCTCATCCTTGTATATGCGAATGAAAAATGGTATAACAACTTGTTCGGTAACTTCGATTTCAACATCATCATTCAACCATTGTAACTTGTATGGATTGGGATGCATGGTCGTCTCCAGTCCTAACTTGTCAACCATTAGAGTACTAGAACCGTTAGCACAACTACCACTATCAATAATCACAATACATACCTTTCCGTTCGCGTTGCATCTCGTATGGAAGTGGTTGTTTCGTTGCGGTTCATCATGTGATGGTTGATCATTCAGACTTCTCTTGTCAACAAGTGCTTCACCGGTAGCCAATGTCTGCACATTGTCATCATTTATCTCTTCATGGACAGAATGGGATCCACCCCCATAAAGTCTATCCATTTGAGAATGTATAGGCTTCAATGCATTAGCAATCACTCGTTGCATCATGCGCTCTAAGGCTTGCATCTGGAGATTCGACGGTTGTTCACCCGAATTATCATCAGAACCTGCCATGTTGAAGAAAAAAACCAAACAACAAACAAAAAAACATAATATATATATATATATATGTTAGTGAAATAAATAAATAAATAAATGGACCTCACTGCACACTCAACAAAATCTCACAAATCGCTCCAAGGAAAGATCACCCAACAATTGCACTCAAACGCTCGTGTTTCACTCGGGACAATACTTGAATGGCTCTTTTTGTCTCTCCTTCTGATCTCACACGCTCAATTGCCTTTTCCACTCGATCTCTCATAATCAGTTCTTTAAGGAACTAGCTCGATCTTTCGGACTTGTTAACTGTGTCAAACTTACATGATAATATAATAGGTAAACAAACAAATGGTTAAAGGACAAATATGGGCTGTTAGTTGAAATGAAAATAATAAAAAAAAGGCTGAAAAAAGAAAAAAGAATAATAATAAGAAGGGTGGAAATTGGTGATGAAACAAAATAAATAAAGGCTGATAAAAAATGAAGGAAAATGAAATAACTTACTGCAAAGAAATGCTTACAGCGACCCTATCACCGAACAAACAAGAAGAAGTTGGTTCGGGTGATTTTGAAGCATTCCATGGCAAATTTGATCATCCTTCATCATTTTCACGAACCAACAGCACATATGAATGTAAAAATACACCAAATATTCGAATATGATTTTTTTTTGATTTTTTTTGAATTTTTTGTTGACTTTGACTTTTTGGTTAAACTTTGACTTTTTTTTCAGAATTTCGATTTTTTTACTTTTGTATTTTTTTATTTCTTGTAGTGCATAAAGTGCTATAATCCGACCAAAGCTCTAATACCATATGATAAAGGGGTACGTTGCTTCAGAAACAATGCTCCTTGTTCGTAAACGGATCTAGGATCATAGCAAACATTTCTTTGCAATAAAACACAAGAATGGACGTTTTTAGATAGTTAAAATAACAAAAAAAAAGAAAAAGAAAAAAAAACAGAATAAAGGGGTAGGAATTTCTGGATGAATTTGGAATCGAACAAAGATGAAGGCTTGAACGGGCTTTCAAGGCTTATTCGGTGACCAAATTGTGGCAGAAATGTTGCTGGAAAATCAACAAAAGTTTGACAACGTTAAACTCGAAAGAACTCGAACAATCTGTCGAACGAACCGAATCGAATTTGTCTAACATCAAAGACGAAAAGCTCGAAAGAACCTGCACAATCTACTTAGCAAACCCGAATCGAATATGCTTCACGTCGGAGGACTTGGACCCACTAGATATCGATCTAGGAACCCGAAGTATCAAGTAAATTTGACAAATCAAAACAAAGTCTGAAATATCAAAAGATAGTTCTAAAAAGAACCGAACAAGAGAAACTCTCTCAAACAAATTTTATTTCCAAAATGTCTAACTTTTTTACAAGGTACATTCGGCCACTTAAATAACACAAAGGGTAGTTTGGTTGACTTTGACTTTGTGGTACAAATTAAAGAAATAAATTAAAATTCAAAATGTTAACTTCTCAATTTGGCGGATTGAATTACAGCCAAGCATTCAATGTTGGGTGCCATCTCATTCAACACATGTTTAATGTGCTTGGAATTTAAAATTCAAATATGAACTTCTCTTGTCCTTATCTGCAAGTTGAGAAGCAAGGAAGGCTGGTGTAATTGGTTGCACCAACAGAAGGTGTCTCTGCCCGCACTTTGAATTGTAATTTTTACGTGTTGTTTTATGTCCACAAGTAGAATGGAAAATTGCTGCGCATGTGCTTCATTCTTGCTTGGAGAAGCATTCTGCCCGTACATGTGAATAAGGAAAAGATTGTGGCTGCATTTGAATTAAAGCACATGCAAAATTATACATGCATCTAAAATTCAAAGATTGGAGCTGCTTGTTAATTCACGCATGGCTCACGGATGGGCTGCTGCACACATATATAAAATATTATTATAAGTTATATTATCAAATTCTTCCAAACATATGTATCATATGATATACGTATTTTAATATACCTAATAAGTTATATAACCTAATCATGTCAAATATTAATTATGCAACACATTAAATGTCCTATCGTCTAAGGCACAAGTATTATCAAATGATTCAGAAATATTACCACAAGGAAAAGAGATTCCCTGAAACGTTGCGCCCTAGATCGCGTAATTGGTCCTAACGGTAAGACCTCCAGATCAACATCAAGTGCAGGTGAAGATGTGCTCACATCATCATTCAATAACACTTAAACAAATATACAAAAACATTATACGACGTATTAAACTTATTCAAAACACTTAAAAGACTATAAAAACATTATAAGGCATATCAAACTTATTCAAAACACACCAAACATACTATATACATAGTAAACACACCAATATAAATAATATAGCATAAAAAATGTTACACATCAGTATGTAACTAGTGAAAAAGCAAACTTCCCTGAAAGTTTGAAGTTGCATTGTTGGGTGGCATAATCGTGCTCACATCAAATACCCAAGCTTAGAGGCGACGAGAGATTACGCCATGTGAGTACGGTGATGTGAGATTCCATCGGAAACTATGTTGCTAGACGAGTGAGTACGGTGATGAGAGATGCCACCAGAAGTTTTTAGTGAGATGTCCGCATATTCGAATAATAATGAGATATGAAATGCCAATATAAAATATGTAATGATTTTTTATTAACATGTACCTTGGAAGAAATGATTTATGCAATGAGAAATGCATATGTGATTTGTATATGAAATGCTTAGTGTACAAGCATGAGTAATGCTTGGCCATGAGTTTTGCATGGGTTTAAATGCATGAGATAGAATGAGGGTACATGTGTTTTCATAGAGAAGTTGCTTTGAATGGTTTTCAAGCATGAGATAGAACGAGCATGTGGTTTAAAAGCTTTAGAGAAAGTGTTTTCAAGATATGCATTATTGTGTTGGTTTTCTTTAGAGCATGCCTCGCTAAGCATTTGTGCTTACGCTCTCTGTTTTACAAATAATGCAGATAATTGAGGTGTTTTCGGGCATCAAAGAAGTTAAGATCATCCAAGGAAGTTCAAGCTCATGTATGGTGATGTTTTCACACACTTTAGTTTTGGTATAATGGCAATGGGAAACCAAGGATTGTATTTGGGAGATATGTTTGAACTCCCTAAGGTTGTGGCATGTTTGTGTTGGCTTGTTTGAGTTGTAAATGGCCTTAAATGTTTTGTTTGAGGTTGGATTGCTTATATTGGTTTGTGATTAGGAAGCATGCCTCTAGACTATGTGAGTTTGTGCTTGATTCTATGTTCGTGTTAGAATGTCCCAAATATGTTCCTTATATATGTAATGGTTTGCTGGTATGATTTGGGAGTCTTTGAGGCATGTTTGAGTGTGTTAAGGGGTGAAAAACCTGCAATAGTTGCTATTTCTGGGCATGGCGTATCGAAACACCCTCTAGTGTTTCGAAACGGGGGCCTGAAATGGCCTTTGTGTTTTGAAACGACTGAGGCTGTTTCGAAACAGTTTGGCTACTAGAATGCCATGTTTCGGTACTGGTCTCGGAACATACCCGCGTACCGAAACGGTCAACACCGTTTCGATACAGCGTTTCGGTACGGTGGGTAGGTGTTCCGAAATGGGTGACCGTTGGACACAAATTTGAATTGTTTTGTTTCTTCATGCTTTACATTTTAGTCCTAAATGTTGTGATTGCAATTGTCTGAGCTTGATATGTCCTTTTTAAGATGATATTTGGCAGAGAAGCATGTAACATGATTAATTTCATAATGGTAATCCTAAAATCAACGAAGACCCTCTAATTTACAAAAATTACATTTGGTCCCTAATCTTTTATAAAAAGACAATTGAGTCCCTAAATGATATCCGATCATTGTGCCTTTCTCATTCATGATTCGTGAGTACTCACTTAGGTTTAATATGAATTTAGAAAAGATTAAAATGAAAAAAGGGTCGTTATTCAAGGTTGACTTGCGGGTTGACTTTGGTTTTCCCCGTATAATCTTTGTAGTTCGGGTCAATCGTCTAGGCCGGGCTAAAGGGGTTACATTTGTTGGTATGAGAGCCAGGTTATCGAATAATTGGGGTTTGGTATGTGGTCGGTGTATGTGTTTATGCATGATGGTGTCTTTTTAGTGAAAGTTTAATGCGTGTACATTGATGTGTGGTCAATGTGAGATGATTCTGTGATGCTATGATGTTATTAGAGTGTGGTTGGGAATCCCATTGCCATATCAAAACTAATGAGAAGATTTGTTTTCGAAAATGAGCTTGAGTACTTGGATTACTTACCTTATTGTGCCTAATAGTGTTTATTGCATTTTGTCAGTGCATTGTTTTTATAATGGCGCCACGTAAAGAGCTGAGAATCAATACTAGATCGATGGCTGATAATGAGAATGCCGAGAATGCCGAGGATTTACCTCCTCCTCCTCCTGGTGGACCACCCGGTGGTGGTGGAGCTGGAGCTGGTAATGCTGGTGCTCGGGTTGCTGGACCCGAGGGTGTGCAAGGGCAAGCTGCTTCTGACAAGACCATGTTGATTCAGGCTATTGCTGAAGCTTTCCAGGCTGTAGTAGCTGGAGCTCATGGAGCTGCGCATCAAGATGATGCTAATGTGAGGTTGCCTTTGGAACGTCTTCGCAGTCTAGGAGGGACTGAGTTTAGAGGCTTATCTCCGGAAGGATCTGAGTCTTGGTTGGAGAGCACCAAGAGGATTCTGGGTCAGATGAACTGCAACAATGTGCAGAAGCTGGGTTGTGTTGCGTCACTGCTTCATGGTGATGCCTATACGTGGTGGACGACCAGTACCTCTGGGATGAAGGATGACGAGGTGACTTGGACGTTCTTCTTGAATGCGTTCAAGCGGAAGTACCTTGGAGTATGTTACCTCGATGAAAAGAAAAGAGATTTTATGTCTCTCATGCAAGGCAACAAGTCTGTAGCTGAATATGAGATTCAGTTTGTTTGCCTTAGTCAGTGTGCGCCTGAGCTAATCCCTAGTGAGCGGGAGAGATGCGAGCGATTCCGTTATGGGTTGGTAGCAGATGTCAAGACATATATGCTTGCAGCTGACTACATTGATTTCGATGTCTTGGTCACTAGAGCCAAGGACATTGAATTGAATCTTGGTTTGGCAAGTCGAGCTGGTGGCTCTAGCTCAGGAAAACGAGCTGCGAAACACAATTATGGTAGAGATCGCAACAAGAGGCATAAGGATAGGAAGCCACATTATGATGCTAGGCGTGGGGGTGGTAACCCTGGTAGAGGTCAGCAAGGACCTAATGTTGTTCTGAGGACTCTTGAATGTAACCGTTGTAGTAGAAGACATGGTGGCGAGTGTTGGGGTAACCTTGGGACATGCTATAATTGTGAGAACCAAGGGAATTTGAAGAAAGATTGTCCTCAGTCGCTGAGAGAGGGACATGCTCCGATGAGAGCAGCTGAGCCACAGAGAGGTCGTGGGCGCGGCCGTGGTAATTTTCAGCGTAGGGATGATGGTGGCAGGAACGTAGCACATGTTGTGGCCGTTCAACATGAGGGTGGCGGTCAAGCTCGAGTGTATGCCCAACGCGAGGGAAGGAATGATACGGATGTGATCGCAAGTACCTTTACTTTGCAATCCTTGTCATTACTTTCCTTGATTGACTCTGGATCTACCCATTCGTACATATTGCGTGAACATGCTCAAATGCTTGGTTTACCTGATGAGTCTTTGGATGTTGGTATGCGTGTGACTAGTTCCTTTGGTGAGACGGTTGTAACAAGGAAGTTGTATAGGAGATGTCCCTTGAAGGTGCAAAATCATGTTTTTCTTTTTTATTTCATGGAATTGCCATTCTATGGCTTTGATGTAATCCTTGGCATGGATTGGCTTGTTGAACATAGAGTTGTGGTGGATTTCGAAAGCAAGCGAGTTTCATTGAAACTTACAGATGATTATGAAGTGGTGGTAGTGGGAGAGAATGTGAAGTTCCTTGCCAATGCGGTGTCTACATTGGAAGTGAGCCAAATGTTACGACAAGGTTGTGAGGCTTACCTAGCCTTTGTTATAAATCCTAGTTCAAAAGAGGTGCGAGTTTAGGACATAAGAACTGTACGTGAGTTCCCTGGAGTGTTTCCGGAGGAGTTACCTGGATTGCCGCCTAGTCGAGAGGTGGAGTTTGGGATTGAGTTGTATGAGAACACAACTCTAGTGTCCATTGCTCCCTATCGCATGGCACCCAAAGATCTGAAGGAGTTGAAGACGCAACTTCAGAAGTTGCTTGACCGTGGCTTCATTCGGCCTAGTGTGTCACCTTGGGCTGCACCAGTCTTGTTTGTGAAGAAGAAAGATGGCACGATGAGAATGTGCATCGATTATCGCCAGCTGAACAAGTTGACCATAAAAAACAAGCATCTTTTGCCGAGGATTGATGATCTTTTTTATCAGTTTCAGGGAGCGGCTGTGTTTTCAAAGATTGACTTGAGGTCAGGGTACTCACAACTAAAGGTGAAAGATGTGGATGTGCCGAAAACAGCCTTTAGAACGAGGTATGGGCATTATGAGTTCCTTGTAATGCCATTTGGCTTGACGAATGCTCCTGCTGCTTTCATGGACATGATGAATATAGTGTTCTATGAATACATGGACAAGTTCGTTGTGGTGTTCATTGACGATATCCTTGTGTACTGTAACACCCCAATTTTGGGCTTGGAAGTTTAGGGTTTGAATCGGACCGGTCTAAATTTTGGTTCGAATATAAAAGGTGATTTTAGGGAAAGCCTAGTTTGGGATGCATTAAAAATATGGAAAATATCTAAAAATCCTCTTTTAATATATATAAGAGAGTGGTGAAATCAATTTTACAAAATGAGGTTTAGAAATATGACATTTCAAGTTAGTGACTAAATGTAATTTTTGAAAAGTTTGTGACTGTTTTGAAATGATAGAAACTTTGAATCTTTAAGGAGCTAATTTACCCAAGGGAGGATTTCTCCAGATTTTTCTTGATTTTTAAAGACTCATTTAATGTTTAATTAATAAAAGGAAAAGAGGGAAAAATCATATTTTAGTTTCATAACTATCTTTTGCTAAATTTTCCCATTTCATTTTCTCTCAAAATTCCTTCAGCCAAACACATTTCCACAGCAACTTTTCTTTTTATTTTCACACCTAAAGATGAGATTTCAATTCCCAAATGATTCCTAATCATTTCTACATCAAATCCTCTCCATTTGCATATTGAATTTTCAAGGATTTTGGCTCTAAACAAGGAGAAATCCACATTTAGAGGTATGAACGTTCTTCTCCTCTAAATACTCAGTTCTTTACTGAAATTCCCAAGTTCTCAATCCTTAAATTAAGTTTTATTAAATGTTTTAATGTTATGATCTTGATTTTGGCTTAAAACTTGAGATTTTGATCAAATCTTGAAGAATTTCGTGGAGGTTGTTTGGGCTCTATTTTGAGATGCCTTTTTAATGAATTTTGGATGTTTAAATGATGTGAAATGGAGGTTTAATCAATGCAATCCCTAATAGGTTAATTTTCCTAAGTTTTTACTTGTGAAAATGGTGGTTTTAGGGGTGATTTTGGTGTTCTGCTATAGCTGGAGGTATAAGGACGTGATTAGGTTCTTTTTGGATGTTAATTGATGTCTAAGAATGTTTAGAAGTGATGGATCAAGGCTGGGTAATGTTTGGATGTGTTTTCAGTTGTGTTTGGTAGCCGAAATTTGTGTTTTGGTGATAGCAGTGAGTTTAGGTGTAATGGCTGAAGATTTTAAAGCATGATGATGCATTAATCCTCTGTTTTGATGTGTTTAAAACAGGGGAGACAACTTCGGATCCTTGTGGTGTTGATTCGGGGGCTTGAACGGTGTTTCGGCAATCTTGCGAAACGGAATTGGTGAGTGAAGTTTGGTTTTCAGCTTTGAAACCAATGTTTGAAGGTTTTGGGAGCTTAGTTTAAGTCTAAGCAACTTAACTAAGCTCAAGAGTAAGTTTTCAGAGAAACTCTATCTTTGATGAACCATGAGATGGTTGGATGCAATGTGTTTAAATTGCATGTTTAAATTCTGTTTTTAAAGCATATTTTAGCATGTTTAGTGCTGGTTTTGAAAGCCATGTGATGAAGGATGCTCAAGGTATGAGATCCTTGGTTTGATATTGATAAATGTGGTTTGATGCATAGTAATGCATGATGGTATAATGGCTTTGTTTAATGCTTTAAAACAGTGAATTGATGATGGCAAATGATGTATATTGGCAAGTGATGTAATGGTTTAAAACTACTTGAATCGGATATAGTTAGCCGGCTATAGGATTGGGTGCACCGTGAATAAAGTCGCCTTCGATGTTGAGGGGTTGTAATGGTACCGTAAACTCCATCCAAGTACACTAACGAGATGTCTAAGATCATAATGGTGGTTAAAATGCCATGTGAGGATCTTGTGTTGTGTGTCCAGTGTTCTCGTTAGTGATGTTATACCACTACCAATGAGTGATGTGGAGGGGTTGTGATTGTACCGTTAGACTCCATCACGGGTGTTGAGGGGTTGTGATTGTACCGATAAACTCCACATTGTGTGTTTGGTAGTGTGTATGAAGCGTATGGGACAACGCTTGTAATCCACGTATCCGATTGTGTTTTGTGTTGAAAAATGGTTAAGGATTATCACTTGAAAGCCAATATGACATGTTGATATAATGAAGCATGAGATGCTTGTTTTGTATGCATTGTTGCATGAGACATGATGATTATGAATTTAAAGGCCTTTGAAAGGTGTTTTACAAGTGCATTATTGTATTGTTTCATTTGATCATGCCTCACTAAGCATATGTGCTTACACTCTCTTTCTTGAATCAATAATGAAGAGAATTGAGGTGTTTGTGGGCATCAAGGAGGGCAAGTAATCCAAGGGAATGACTAAGCTCATGTATGGTGACTATTTTCACAACACTATTAGTTTTTGGTATATGGCAATGGGAACCTAGATTGTGTTTTTGGGAGATGTTTTGGACTCCCTAAGTTTGGCATGATGCCTATGATGCTTTGGATATTTAATTGGCCATTTTTTGGTGTTTGCTTTGTTGGTTTGATGTTTGTTGATTTTGGGTAATAGGATGCATGCCTATAGATTGATGTTTTCCCTAATTGATGCCATGGATATGTTTTGTTGATGCAAATATGTTCCTTTATTGTATGATGACTTGTTGGTATGATTTGGGGGTTATCGGGATGCGTTTGATGGGTCGAATGTATGTTAAACCAGATAATTTCTGCATTTCTGGGCAGTCCGTATCGGAATGGGTGCTACTGTTTCGAAACAGGGGTCTAAAATGGCATTGGTGTTCCGAAACGGGCAGAGCATTTCCGAAACACTTTTGCTACTGCCAAGCCATGTTTCGGAACAGGTTTCGAAACGGTCCCTCGTTTCAGAACGGTCAACCCCCATTCCAGAACACTTGACCGTTGGGCACTGAATTATATGGTTTTATGTTTTGAAATCGTCACGTTTTAGTCATGAACTTTGTATATGCAATTGCTTGAGTTTGGGATGGCCGTTTGAGGTGAATTTTGGCAGAGAAGCAGGAAACATGACTAATTTTATAATGGTATCTTAAAAATTGGTAAAGTCCTCTTAATTTCCAGAATTTACATTTTGGTCCCTAAATTCGTATGTTGTGCAATTGAGTCCCTTATTGATTTCCGATTGCTGTGATTTTTGAGTATGCTGGTCTCAAGAGTACGCTTAGGGTTAATATGCATCTAGACAAGTTAAAAAAGAAAAAAAATGGGTCGTTAATCAAGGTTGACTTTCGGGTCGACTTTGGTTTTCCCCGTGTAATCTTCGTAGTTCGGGTCAACCGTCTAGGCCGGGCTAAGGGGGTTACATTTGGTGGTATCAAAGCTGAGTTCTCGTGTATTTGTGAATGGTTATGTTGGTGATATGTGTATGATTGCTTTGTATTCTTTTTGAATGAAAGTATGATGCGTGAATTGTAAGTATGTTGCAATTGTGATGTATGTTGTGGTGAAGCATGTTAGAGGACCCATTGCCATATCAAAACTAATGAAATGATTTGTTTTTAAATTGGAAGTGAGCTTAAGTACTTGGATTTCTTACCTTGCTGAACCTGATTATGTTTATTGCATTTGTGAATAATGCATTGCTAGTGAATGGGACCTCGTAGAGAGACGAGGGTTAATACGCGAGCTATGGCTCAAAACGAGAATGAAGAGAATGTTGAGAATGTAGTGGATTTACCTCCTCCACCGGGTGGTGGTGGTGCTGGAGGTGATGGAGCTAGTGCTGGGGTCGCTGGACCTGAAGCTGGTAAGGGGCAAGCTGCTCCTGACATGACAGTGCTGATTCAGGCTATTGCTGGAGCCTTTCAGGCGGCAGTAGCTGGGGCTCATGGAGCTGCGCATCAAGGCGATGCTATTGCTAGGCTACCCTTGGAACGTTTGCGCAGTCTGGGAGGGACTGAGTTCAGGGGTTTGTCTGCAGAAGGTTCTGAGTCTTGGTTGGAAAGTACCAAGAGAATTTTGGGACAAATGAACTGCAATGAGGTGCAGAAGCTAGGCTGTGTGGTGTCGCTGTTGCACGATGATGCGTATACCTGGTGGATGACCACTATCTCCGGAATGGAGGATGCTGATGTAACTTGGACGTTCTTTCTGAACCTGTTTAAGAGGAAGTATCTGGGTGTACGATACCTGGATGAAAAGAAAAGGGAGTTCATGTCTCTTACTCAAGGGAGCATGTCAGTGGCTGAGTACGAGGTTCAGTTTGTTTGTCTCAGTCAATACGCACTTGAGCTTATCCCTGATGAGCGGGAGAGGTGTGAACGTTTCTGTTATGGTTTGGTGACAGAAGTGAAGACCTATATGCTGGCTGCTGAGTACACTGACCTTGATGTGTTGGTTAGTAGAGCAAAGGATATTGAGATTAATCTGAGTTTTTCCTCTAGGAGTGCTGGTCCTAGTGCGGGCAAGCGAGCTGCTGAGTATAGTTCCGGTGGTGGGCGGAACAAGAGAGGACGTGATCGGAGGTATTAGTCTTCAGCTAGGCGTGGTGGAGGAGGGCAAGGTGCGCCTGTTCTGGGAGATAGGGCGAGAGCTGATCAGAACACATGCTGGGCATGTGGATCGCGTGGTCATTTGAGGCGTGATTGTCCTCGGGCAACGAGAGAGGTGCAGGCTCCTGTTGTGGTGACCGGTAATTCGTGCTGGAACTGTGGATCGGCGGATCACATGAGGAGGGAGTGTCCTCTGTTGGCCGGTGGTGGTCAGGGACGTGCTCCTAGAGTTGTTTCACCACAGAGAGGTCGTGGGCACGACCGTGGTAACTTCCAGCGCAGAGAGGATGCTGGAAGGAATGTGGCTCATGTGGTGGCCATGCCCAAGTGTATGCTCAGAGAGAGGGGAGGAATGACACGGATGTGATAGCAGGTACTTTCACTTTGCAATCCTTGTCATTACTTCCCTTGATTGATTCTGGATCTACACACTCATACATATTGCGTGAACATGCTCAATTGCTTGGTTTGCCTGTTGAGTCTTTGGATGTTGGTATGCGTGTAACTAGTTCTTTTGGTGAGACTGTTGTGACACGAAAGCTTTATAGAAGATGTCCCTTGGTTGTGCAAGACCATGTTTTTCATGTGGATCTTATGGAATTGCCCTTCTATGGTTTTGATGTAATCCTTGGTATGGATTGGCTTGTTGAACATCGAGCTGTGGTGGATTTTGAGAATAAGAGAGTTTCGTTGAAGCTTGCGGATGACTATGAGGTAGTGGTGGTGGGTGAGAATGTGAAGTTTCTTGCCAATGTGGTGTCTACATTGGAAGCGAGCCGGATGTTGAGGCAAGGTTGTGAAGCCTACCTAGCCTTTGTGATGAATCCTAGCTCTAAGGAGTTGCGAGTGCAAGATATCAGGACTGTGTGAGAGTTTCCTGGTGTGTTTCCGGAGGAGTTGCCTGGATTGCCTCCTAGTCGCGAAGTGGAACTTGGAATTGAGCTGTATGAAAACACAACTCCAGTGTCCATTACTCCTTATCGAATGACACCTAAAGAGTTGAAGGAGTTGAAGATGCAACTTCAGGAGTTGATTGACCGTGGTTTCATTCGGCCGAGTGTGTCACCTTGGGGTGCCCCGGTCTTGTTTGTAAAGAAAAAGGATGGCACTATGAGAATGTGCATCGATTACCGTCAACTTAACAAGTTGACTATCAAGAATCGGTATCCATTACCGTGGATTGATGATCTTTTTGATCAATTTCGGGGAGCGGCTGTGTTCGCTAAAATACACTTAAGGTCAGGGTATTACCAGTTGAAGGTGAAGGATGTGGATGTGCCAAAGACAACCTTCAGAACAAGGTATGGGCATTATGAGTTTCTTGTGATGTCGTTTGGTTTGACGAATGCTCCTGCGGCTTTCATGGACATGATGAATAGAGTGTTCTATGAATACTTGGATAAATTTGTTGTGGTGTTCATTGATGATATTCTCGTGTACTCTCGTACTGAGGAGGAGCATGAGGGGCATTTGAGAATTGTGTTGTAGGCTTTGTTGGAGAATCAACTTTATGCTAAGCTGAGCAAGTGTGAGTTTTGGCTCAGGGAAGTTGTGTTTCCTGGTCATGTGGTTTCTGCTGAAGGGATTCGTGTTGATCCTCAGAAGATTGAGGCAGTGATGAATTGGAAGCCTCCTAAGTCTGTTCATGAAGTCCGTAGTTTCCTTGGTTTGGCGGGATACTATCGGAGGTTCGTGGATGGGTTTTCAAAGATTGCTGCACCTTTGACGAAGTTGTTGCAGAAGGATGTTAAGTATGAGTGGACGGAAGCGAGACAGCAGGCTTTACCTGAAACAGGGAAAGAGTTTGTGGCGTATAGTGACGCGTCCTATGTTGGTTTGGGGTGTGTGTTGATGCAAGAGGGTAAGGTGGTGGCTTATGCACCGCGTCAGTTGAAGGTGCATGAGCGCAATTATCCTACGCATGACATTGAGTTAGCTGCAGTAGTTTTTGCTTTGAAAATTTGGAGACATTACCTGTATGGTGAGAAGTGTACTGTGTACACGGATCACAAGAGTTTGAAGTATCTGATGTCTCAGAAAGAGTTAAATCTTAGGCAAAAGCGTTGGGTGGAGTTGCTTAAGGATTACGATTTGACGATCGAGTACCATCCGGGTAAAGCTAATGTTGTAGCTGATGCCTTGAGTAGGAAGGTGGCTGTGGAGTTGAGAGCAATGTTTGCCAGTTTGAGCATTTCGCGTGATGGTGGTCTTGTGGCTGAGTTGCAAGTGAAACCATCTTTGGTTCAGTTGATAAAGGATAAGTAGTTATTGGACGATTCCTTGGTGCCACATGTTCAGGATATTGCTGAGGATAGGCCATTGGATTTCTGCTTTAATGATGATGGAGTCTTGTGCTTTGGGAGTCGAATAGTAGTGCCCAATGATGCTGAGTTGAGGCATGCTATTCTGACCGAAGCTTATAGTAGTCCTTTTGCTATGCACCCTAGTAGTACTAAGATGTACCGAGATCTTCGTGATGAGTACTATTGGGTTGGTTTAAAGAAAGATGTTGTTGAGTTTGTAAGCAAGTGCATGGTATGCAGCGTTAAGGCTGAGCATCAGTTTCCTTCAGGGTTGTTGCAACCGTTGAGGATTCCTGAGTGGAAGTGGGAAAGGATTACCATGGACTTCGTGTCTGGTTTGCCTTTGTCGCCATCGAAGAAGAATTCGGTGTGGGTGATTGTGGATCTCCTGACGAAGTGTGCGCATTTCATACCGGTGCATACTACATACACTTTGGATAAGCTTGCGGAGCTGTAAATTGCTGAGATTGTGCGGCTGCATGGTGTGCCAAAGTCGATTGTGTCGGATAGGGATCCGAGGTTTACATCGCGTTTCTGGTAGTGTTTGCACCAGGCATTGGGTACACGATTGAATTTCAGTACATCTTATCATCCGTAGTCGGATGGACAGTCTGAGCGAGTTATCCAAGTGCTGGAGGATATGTTGAGGTGTTGTGTGATTGAGTTTCAGGGCTCTTGGGAGAAACATTTGCCTTTGGTGGAGTTTTCCTATAATAATAGTTATTAGGAAAGTATTCAAATGGCACCTTATGAAGCTTTGTACGAGAGGAAGTGTCGAACTCCTCTTTGTTGGGCTGAGACAGGTCAGAAGTTTGTTTCGATGCCAGCTTTGTTGAAAGGAACCACTGAGAAGGTGAAGCTCATCTGTGAGCGATTGAAGGCAGCTTTTGATCGGCAGAAGTCTTACGCGGATTTGAAGCGTAAGGAGATTGAGTATGCGGTGGGTGACCGTGTGTTTTTGAAAGTTTCGCCTTGGAAAAAGGTGATGAGGTTTGGTCGAAAGGGTAAATTGAGCCCTAGGTACATTGGACCATACGAGGTGATTGAGCGTGTGGGTCCTGTTGCGTACAAGTTGAGGTTACCGCAAGAGTTAGAAAAGATTCATGATGTGTTTCATGTCTCTATGCTTCGGAGGTATAGATCGGATCCTTCGCATGTTATGCATGTGGAGGAAGTGGAGTTGAATCCAAATTTGACCTATGATGAGGAACCAGTGGAGATTCTGGATTCGGACAGTAAAGTTCTTCGAGGCAAGACCATTGAGTTGGTAAAGGTGTTGTGGAAGAATCGTGGTGTTGAGGAAGCCACGTGGGAACGGAAGGATGACATGTTGAAGTAGTTTCCATACCTTTTTCCCCCAGGTAAATTTCGAGGACGAAATTTCTTAAGAGGGGGAGAGTTGTAACACCCCAATTTTGGGCTTGGAAGTTTAGGGTCTGAACCGGACCGGTCTAAATTTCGGTTCGAATATAAAAGGTGATTTTAGGGAAAGCCTAGTTCGGGATGCATTAAAAATGTGGAAAAATATCTAAAAATCCTCTTTTAATATATATAAGAGAGTGGTGAAATCAATTTTACAAAATGAGGTTTGGAAATATGACATTTCAAGTTAGTGACTAAAATGTAATTTTTGAAAAGTTCGTGACTGTTTTGAAAGGATTGAAACTTTGAATCTTTAAGGAGCTAATTTACCCAAGGGAGGATTTCTCCAGATTTTTCTTGATTTTTAAAGACTCATTTAATGTTTAATTAATAAAAGGAAAATAGGGAAAAATCATATTTTAGTTTCATAACTAACTTTTGCTAAATATTCCCATTTCATTTTCTCTCAAAATTCCATCAGCCAAACACATTTCCACAGCAAGTTTTCTTTTGATTTTCACACCTAAAGATGAGATTTCAATCCCCAAATGATTCCTAATCATTTCTACATCAAATCCTCTCCATTTGCATATTGAATTTTCAAGGATTTTGGCTCTAAACAAGGAGAATTCCACATTTAGAGGTATGAACGTCCTTCTCCTCTAAATACTCAGTTCTTTACTGGAATTCCAAGTTCTCAATCCTTAAATTAAGTTTTATTAAATGTTTTAATGTTATGATCTTGATTTTGGCTTAAAACTTGAGATTTTGATCAAATCTTGAAGAATTTCGTGGAGGTTGTTTGGGCTCTGTTTTGAGATGCCTTTTTAATGAATTTGGGATGTTTAAATGATGTGAAATGGAGGTTTAATCAATGCAATCCCGAATAGGTTAATTTTCCTAAGTTTTTACTTGTGAAAATGGTTGTTTTAGGGGTGATTTTGGTGTTCTGCTATAGCTGGAGGTATAAGGACATGATTAGGTTCTTTTTGGATGTTAATTGATGTCTAAGAATGTTTAGAAGTGATGGATCAAGGCTGGGTAATGTTGTGGAAGTGTTTGGATGTGTTTTCGGTTGTGTTTGGTAGCCGAAATGTGATTTTTGGTGAGAGCAGTGAGTTTAGGTGTAATGGCTGAAGATTTTAATGCATGATGATGCATTAATCCTCTGCTTTGATGTGTTTAAAACAAGGGAGACAACTTCGGATCCTTGTGGTGTTGATCCGGGGGCTTGAACGGCGTTTCGGCAATCTTGCGAAACGTAATTGGTGACTGAAGTTTGGTTTTCAGCTTTGAAACCAATATTTGAGGGTTTTGGGAGCTTAGTTTAAGTCTAAGCAACTTAACTAATCTCAAGAGTAATTTTTCGGAGAAACTCTCTCTTTGATGAACCATGAGATGGTTGGATGCAATGTGTTTAAATTGCATGTTTAAATTCTGTTTTTAAAGCATATTTTAGCATGTTTAGTGCTGGTTTTGAAAGCCATGTGATGAAGGATGTTCAAGGTAAGAGATCCTTGGTTTGATATTGATAAATGTGGTTTGATGCATAGTAATGCATGATGGTATAATGGCTTTGTTTAATGCTTTAAAACAGTGAATTGGTGATGGCAAATGATGTATATTGGCAAGTGATGTAATGGTTTAAAAGTACTTGAATCGGATATAGTTAGCTGGCTATAGGATTGGGTGCACCGTGAATAAAGTCGCCTTGGATGTTGAGGGGTTGTAATGGTACCGTAAACTCCATCCAAGTACACTAACTAGATGTCTAAGATCATAATGGTGGTTAAAATGCCATGTGAGGATCTTGTGTTGTGTGTCTCGTGTTCTCGTTAGTGATGTTATTCCACTACCAATGAGTGATGTGGAGGGGTTGTGATTGTACCGTTAGACTCCATCACGGGTGTTGAGGGGTTGTGATTGTACCGATAAACCCCACCTTGTAACGCCCCAATTTTGGGCTTAGAAGTTTTGGGTTTGGACCGGACCGGTCAGAGTGCGGTTCGAATATAAAAGGTGATTTTTAGGAAAGCCTAGTTCGGGTTGCATTAAAATATGGAAAAATGTCTTAAAATCCTCTTTTATTATATATAAGAGAATGGTGAAATCAATTTTACAAAATGAGGTTTGGAAGTGTGACATTTTGGTTTAGTGACTAAAATGTATTTTTCGAAAACTTGGTGACTGTTTTAAAAAAGATTGAAACTTTGAATCTTTAAGGAGCTATTTACCCAAGAAGAGTTTCTCCAGATTTTTCTTAATATTAATCAATTAATTAATGGTTTTAAATTAAAGGTAAAAGGGAGGGAAAAAAAGATATTTTGTCATAACTAACTTTTCTCTAAAAATTTCCATTTCTTTTCTCTCAAATTTTCTCTCAACCCAAACACTTTTCTCCAGCAAATTTCCCTCTGATTTTGACTTCCAAATATGAGATTTCAATCTTCATTTGATCTCTAATCATTTCTACATCAAAACCTTAGCATTTGCTTATTGGATTTTCAAGAATCTTGGTTCCAAAAAGGGAGAAACTCGCATTTAGAGGTATGAACGTCCTTCTCCTCTAAATACTCAGTTCTTTACTGAAATTACCAAGTTCTCAATCCTTGATTTGTGTTTTATTAAAGGTTTTGTAGTTGTGTTCTTAATCTTGGCTTTAAAATGCAAGATTTGGTTAATTTTTGATGAAATTCGTATGAAATGGTTGGGTACTGTTTTGAGATGTGTTTTTAATGTAAATTGGATGTATAATTGATGAGGAATTGAGGTTTAATCAATGCAATCCCGAATAGGTTGATTTTCCTAAGTTTTGCTTGAGTTTTTGATGGTTTTTGGAGTGATCTTGGTGATCTGCTATAGCTGGAGGTATAAGGACGTGGTTAGATCCATTTTGGATGTTAATTGAGGTTTAAGAATGATTGGATTTGATGGATCTTGGCTGGGTAGTGTTGTAGTGATGTTTGGATGTGATTTCGGTTGTGTTTGGTAGCCGAAATGTGAGTGTTGTTGAGAGCAGCGAGTTTAGGTGTCTTGGTTGAAGATATTAATGCATGATGATGCATTAATCCTCTGCTTTGATCTGTTTAAAACAGGGGAGACATCTTCGGATCCTTGTGGTGTTGATCCGGAAGCTTGATTTGTGTTTTGGCAAAGTTGCGAAACGGAATCGGTGAGTGAAGTTTGGTTTTCAGCTTTGAAACCAATGTTTTGAAGGTTTGGGAGCTTAGATTAAGTCTAAACAACTTAGCTAAGCTCAAGAGTAAGTTTTCGGAAAAACTCTCTTGTTGATGAACAATGTGTTGGTTGAATGCAATATGATTTGTTTGCATGTTTTAAATTCTGTTTTTGAAAGCATATTTTAGCATGTTTATTGCTGATTTTACAAGCCATGTATTGAAGGATGCTCAAAGTAAGAGATCCTTGTTTTTGTACATTGATAAATGTGGTTTTGATGCATAATGATGCATGATGATAATGGCTTTGTCAAATGCTTTAAAACAGTGGATTAATGTTGTTAAATGATGTATATTGGCAAGTGATGTGGTTTGTTTTAAAGTACTTGAATCGGATATAGTTAGTCGGCTATATGATTGGGTGCACCGTGAATAAAGTCGCCTTGGATGTCAAGGGGTTGTGATTGTACCATGCTCCATCCAAGTACACTAACGAGATTGTTAAGAACAACATGGTGGTTAAAAGTCCATGGGTGGTTCTTGTTTTAAGGTCACAATGGTGGTTAAAAGTCCATGTGTGGACCTTGTGTATTGTTAAGGTCACATTGGTGGTTAAAAGTCCATGTATAGACCTTGTGTTAAGATTACAATGGTGGTTAAAAGTCCATGTGTGCATCTTGTGTTGTATGTCCCGTGATCTCGTTAGTGATGTTATACAACTATCAATGAGTGATGTGGAGGGGTTGTGATTGTACCATAGTCTCCATCACGGGTGTTGAGGGGTTGTGATTGTACCATGCTCCACCTTGATATTGGTAGTGTGTATGAAGCGTAGGGGACAACACTTGTAATCCGCGTATCCGATTGTCGTCCGATTGTTGGTTGTGTTTTGAGTTGTAAAATGTTATGATTATCACTTGTAAGCCAATATGACATGTTAATGATTTGAAGCATGAAATGCTTGGTTTATATACATATGTGCATGATCAAATGTCGTTTGAACTAAAGGTTTTGAAAAAGAGTTTTATAAATGCATTATTGTGATGTTTTAAAATGAGCATTCCTCACTAAGCTATGTGCTTACGCTCTCTCTTTTCTTAAACCAATAATGCAGAGCATTGAAGTGTATAAAGGGCAGCAAGGAGGTCAAGAATCCAAGTGAAGAACTAAGCTCATGTATGGTGAATGTTTTCCTAACACTATTAGCTTTTGGGCATTTAGCAATGGGGAACCCATGTTGTTGTTTTGGGAGATGATTTGGACTCCCTAGGTTGGTTTTATGCTTTTGATGATGTTGGAACTTGTAAATGGCCTTTTTGAGGTTGGTTTGGTGTTTTGGTGTTTGAAAGGTTTTGAATATAGGATGCATGCCTATAGAATTGGGTTTTTCCTTAATTGATGCCATGATTGAATTGGATGATGCTATTATGTTCCTTAAGCATATAATGATTTGCTGGTATGTTTTGAGGGTCTTTGGATTATGTTTGATTGGTCAAAAGCCTGATAAACCAGCAAAATTTCTGCAATCTGGGCAGCCTGTTTCGGAACAGGTGCTACCGTATCGGAACGGAGGGCCTGAAATGGCCTTGGCGTTCCGAAACGGGTGGAACCGTTCCGGAACAGATTTGCCACTGCCGAGTCCTGTTCCGGAACTTGTTTCAGAACGGTCCCGCGTTTCGGAACGGGTCATCTCTGTTCCGAAACACTCGACTGTTGGGCACTGAAATTGTTGGTTAAATGTTCTGCATTTTTTGCGTTTTGGTCCTAAACTTTGTTTATGCAATTGAATGAGTTTGAGATGTCCGTTTGAGTTGAAATTTGGCAGAGAAGCATGAAACATGATTAATTTCATAAAGGTAACTCAAAAGTTGGTTAAGTCCTTATAATTTCAGAATTTGCAATTTGGTCCCTAAAATCATAATTTGTGCAATCGAGTCCCTAAATGGTTTCTGTTGGAGGTGATCTTTGAGTATGTTGATATTATGAATATATCTAGGGTTAACATGCATTTAGAGAAGTTTAAAAAGAAAAAAAAGGTCGTTAATCAAGGTTGACTTTCGGGTTGACTTTGGTTTTCCCCGTGTAAACTTCTTAATTCGGGTCAACCGTCTAGGCCGAGTTAAGGGGGTTACACACCTTGTGTGTTTGGTAGTGTGTATGAAGCGTATGGGACAACGCTTGTAATCCGCGTATCCGATTGTGTTTTGTGTTGAAAAATGGTTAAGGATTATCACTTGAAAGCCAATATGACATGTTGATATAATGAAGCATGATATGCTTGTTTTGTATGCATTGTTGCATGAGACATGATGATTATGAATTTAAAGGCCTTTGAAAGGTGTTTTACAAGTGCATTATTGTATTGTTTCATTAGAGCATGCCTCACTAAGCATATGTGCTTACACTCTCTTTCTTGAATCAATAATGCAGAGAATTGAGGTGTTTGTGGGCAGCAAGGAGGGCAAGTAATCCAAGGGAAGGACTAAGCTCATGTATGGTGACTATTTTCACAACACTATTAGTTTTTGGTATATGGCAATGGGAACCTAGATTGTGTTTTTGGGAGATGTTTTGGACTCCTAAGTTTGGCATGATGCCTATGATGCTTTGGATATGTAATTGGCCATTTTTTGGTGTTTGCTTTTGTTGGTTTGATGTTTGTTGATTTTGGGTAATAGGATGCATGCCTATATATTGAAGTTTTCCCTAATTGATGCCATGAATATGTTTTGTTGATGCAAATATGTTCCTTTATTGTATGATGACTTGTTGGCATGGATTAGGGGTCATCGGGATACGTTTGATGGGTCGAATGTATGTTAAACCAGATAATTTCTGAATTTTTGGGCAGTCCGTATCGGAACGGGTGCTACTGTTTCGAAACAGGGGTCTGAAATGGCCTTCGTGTTCCGAAACGGGTAGAGCTGTTCCGAAACACTTTTGCTACTGCCAAGCCATGTTTCAAAACAGGTTTCGAAACGATCCCGCGTTTCAGAACGGTCAACCCCCGTTCCGGAACACTTGACCGTTGGGCACTGAATTATATGGTTTTATGTTTTGAAATCTTCGCGTTTTAGTCCTGAACTTTGTATATGCAATTGCTTGAGTTTGGGATGGCCGTTTGAGGTGAATTTTGGCAGAGAAGCAAGAAACATGACTAATTTTATAATGGTATCTTAAAAATTGGTAAAGTCCTCTTAATTTCCATAATTTACATTTTGGTCCCTAAATTCGTATGTTGTGCAATTGAGTCCCATATTGATTTCCGATTGCTGTGATTTTTGAGTATGCTGATCTCAAGAGTACGCTTAGGGTTAATATGCATCTAGATAAGTGAAAAAAGAAAAAAAATGGGTCGTTAATCAAGGTTGACTTTCGGGTTGACTTTGGTTTTCCCCGTGTAATCTTTGTAGTTCGGGTTAACCGTCTAGGCCGGGCTAAGGGGGTTACATGTACTCTCGTATTGAGGAGGAGCATGAGGGTTATTTGAGAATTGTTTTGCAGCGCTTTTGGAAAATCAGCTTTATGCTAAGCTGAGCAAGTGTGAGTTTTGGCTAAAGGAAGTTGTGTTCCTTGGTCATGTGGTTTCGGCTGAAGGGATTCAAGTTGATCCTCAGAAGGTTGAGGCGGTGATGAATTGGAAGCCTTATAAGTTTGTTTATGAAGTCCGTAGTTTCCTTGGGTTGGCAGGATATTACCGGAGGTTTATGGATGAATTTTCTAAGATTGCTGCTCCTTTAACGAAGTTGTTGCAAAAAGATGTTAAGTATGAGTGGACGAAAGCGAGACAACAAGCTTTTGAGAAGCTTAAGGCAGCTCTGACGCAAGCTCCTATCTTGGTTCAACCAGAATACGGAAAAGGGTTTGTGGTGTACAATGATGCATCCTACGTTGGTTTGGGGTGTGTGCTAATGCAAGAGGGTAAGATGGTGGCTAATGCATCACGTCAGTTGAAGGTGCATGAGTGCAATTATCCTACTTATGATATTGAGTTAGCTGTTGTGGTTTTTGCTTTGAAAATCTGGAGACATTATCTTTATGGTGAGAAGCGTACTGTGTACATGGATCACAAGAGTTTGAAGTATTTGATGTCTCAGAAAGAGTTGAATCTTAGGCAACAGTGATGGGTGGAGTTGCTTAAGGATTACGATCTAACGATCGAGTATCACCCGGGGAAGGCCAATGTTGTGGCTAACGCCTTGAGCAGAAAAGTGGCGGTGGAGTTAAGGGCAATGTTTGCTAGCTTGAGCATATCGCGAGATGGAGGTCTTGTTGCTGAATTGCAAGTGAAACCATCCCTAGTTCAGTTGATAAAGGATAAACAGTTGTTGGATGATTCTTGGTGCCACATGTTCAGGATATTGCTGAGGATAGACCATCAGATTTTTGTTTTACTGAAAATGGAGTTCTATGTTTTGGAAGTCGGATAGTAGTGTCGAATGATGTGGAGTTGAGGCGTACTATTCCGATCGAAGCTCATAGTAGTCCTTTTGCTATGCACCCTGGTAGTACAAAGATGTACCGTGATCTGAAGGATGAGTACTATTGGGTGGGTTTGAAGAAGGATGTTGCTGAATATGTGAGCAAGTGTATGGTTTGTCAGCGGGTTAAGGCTGAGCATCAGTTTCTTTCGGGGTTGTTGCAACCGTTGAGGATTCTTGAATGGAAATGGGAGAGGATAACCATGGACTTTGTGTCTGGTTTGCCTTTGTCGCCATCGAAGAAGAATTCTGTGTGGTTGATTGTGGATCGCCTTACGAAGTATGCGCATTTCTTACCTGTGCATACTACGTATACCTTGGATAAGCTTGCAGAGCTGTACATTGCTGAGATTGTACGTCTGCATGGTGTACCAAAATCTATAGTGTCGGTTAGAGATTCGAGGTTCATGGCAAGGTTCAGGGAGTGTTTACATCAGGCATTGGGTACACGACTGAATTTCAGTACTTATCATCCGCAGATGGATGGACAATCTGAGCGTGTTATCCAAGTGCTTGAGGATATGTTGAGGTGATGCGTAATTGAGTTTCAAGGCTCTTGGGAGAAGCACTTGCCTTTGGTGGAGTTTGCTTATAATAATAGCTACCAAGCAAGTATTCAAATGGTACCTTATGAAGCCTTGTATGGGAGGAAGTGCAGAACTCCTCTTTGTTGGGCTGAAACAAGACAAAAGTTGGTCTCGATGCCGGCTTTGTTAAAAGGAACCACCGAGAAGGTAAAGCTCATTTATGAGCGGTTGAAGGCAGCATCAGATCGACAAAAGTCTTACGTGGATTTGAAGCATAAGAAGATAGAGTTTGCAGTGGGTGACCGCGTGTTCTTAAAGGTTTCACCTTGGAAGAAGGTGATGAGATTTGGCCGGAAGGGCAAGTTGAGCCCTAGATACATTGGACCATACGAGGTGATAGAACGTGTAGGTCCTGTTTCTTATAAGCTGAGGCTACCCCAAGAGCTGGAAAGGATACATAATGTGTTTCATATGTCTATGCTTCGAAGGTATCGATCAGATCCTTCGCATGTTATGCATGTGGAGGAAGTTGAGTTGAATCCAGATTTGACTTATGATGAGGAGCCAGTCGGGATTTTGGATTCGGACAGTAAGGTTCTCCGGGGTAAGACCATTGAGCTGGTTAAGGTGTTGTGGAGGCATCGTGGTGTTGAGGAAGCCACGTGGGAAAGAAATGAAGATATGAAGAAACAGTTTCCTTACCTTTTTCCTCCAGGTAAATTTCAAGGACAAAATTTCTTAAGGGGGGGAGAGTTGTAACACCCCAAATTTGGGCCTACATGTTTAGAGTCTAAATCGTACCGGTCAAAAAATGATTCGAATCTAAAAGGGAGTTTTAGGGAACACCTAGTTCAGGATGCTTTAAAAATATAGAAAAATATCTAAAAATCCTCATTTAATATAAGAAAGATAATGGTGGAATCGATTTTACAAAATAAGGTTTGGAAATACTACATTTCGGTGTAGTGGCCAAATCACAATTTTTGCAAAGCTAAGTAGTGACTGTTTTGTAAAGGATTGAAACTTTGAATCTTTAAGGAGCTAATTTTACCAAAATGTTTTCATCAGATTTTTACTTAATTTCGGTGTTTTAATTAATGTTTTAATTAAAGAAAATGAAGGTTGATTAATTGAGAAACCACCTTTGACTATTCATAACTACTTTTCATAAATATTCCTCATTTTATTTTCTCTCAAATTCCTTTCAACCAAACACATTCTCTCTAGCAAATACACTTTGATTTTCACTTCATTTGATGAGATTTCAATCACTCTTTGATTCTTAATCAATTCTTCATCAAATCCTCTTGATTTCTACATTGAATTTTCAAGAAAACTTGCCCAAATCAAGGAGAAATCATCCATTAGAGGTAAGCTTCGTCCTTCTCCTCTAATGATCAGTTCTTTACTGAAATTCCCAAGTTATCAATCCTTTATTAATGATTTTAAGTGGTATTAATGTTAGAAACTAGAAATTGTCTTAAAACTCAAGATTTTGGAAGAGATCTTGAAGATTTTCGTGGTGAATGATTGGGCTTTGTTTTAAGATGGTTTTCTAATGTAATTTGGATGTTATTTGGTGTTACAAATGAGGTTTTGTCAATCAAATCCCGAATTGGTTTGTTTTCCTAAGTTTTGCTTGTTAGAATGATGGTTTTTGGGTGATTTTGGTGTTCTGTCATAGCTGGAGGTATAAGAAAGTGGTTGTGTTGGTTTTTGATGTTAATTGATGTTTAGAAATGATTAGAACTCATGGATCTTGGATGGGTTTGGTTTTGGAAGATTTTGGAGGTGTTTTCGGTAGTGTTTGGTAGCCAAAATGTAGTTTTTGTGTAGAGCAGCGAGATTAGGTGTGTGGCTGATGATTTCAATGCATGATGATGAATTAATCCTCTGCTCTTATGTGTTTAAAACATGGGAAACATCTTCGGACACCTTTGGAGTTGATCCGGAAGCTTAGATAGCGTTTCGACGAGCAAGCGAAACTTAATCGGTGACTGCGTATAGTTTTAGAAGTCCTTGTGGGACAAAGAATCAAGGTTTGGGGATTTAGGAAAGGTTTGAAACACCTTCCTAAGTCCGGAAGTAAGTTGTAACCCCCTTAACCCGGCCTAGACGGTTGACCCGAATTAAGAAAGTCACACGGGGAAAACCAAAGTCAACCCGAAAGTCAACCTTGATTAACGACCTTTTTTTTTCTTTTTAAGCTTGTCTAGATGCACATCAACCCTAGTTATGATCACTCAAACAACATGCTCAAAGATCATAAACATCAGAGATCAAACAGGGACCCAATTGAACAATTTACAACTTTAGGTACCAAATTGTAAATTCTGTAAATTATGAGGTCTTAACCCAAATTAATGTTACCAACTTGTAATTAGTCAAGTTTCATGCTTCTCTGTCAAATTTCAGCTCAAACGGACATCCCAAACTCATACAATTGCACAAACAAGTTACAGGACCAAAATGCAAACATTTCATAACATTTAACTGCCAATGTCAGCCCCCAACGGTCGGATGTTCCGAAACAGGGAGAGCCTGTTTCGAAACGCGGGGCCGTTCCGCAACGTGTTCCGAAACGAGGGCTGGCAGAGGGCTTCCCGTTTCGGAACGGTGTCTCCCGTTTCGAACGCCTGGGCTACTACAAGGCACCCGTTCCGAAACGGTAGCCACTGTTCCGATACGGCCTGCACAGAATGCAGAAAATTTCTTGCTTAAACACACAATTGACCAACCAATCATGCTCCAATTGCTACCAAACTTTATCAGCAAGATATTCAACATACAAGAGACATATTTGCATCAACCATTCATCATTATATCATCATATATGAAAAGCCTCAAATCTAAAGGCATGCTTCCTACTCAAGCAAACCATTCATGCACTAAAACCTCCAAACTAAACACATAATGGCCAATTACAAAATCCAGCATTATTAACAACTTCAAGCAAACTTAGGGAGTTCAAAACATCTCCCAAAACATCCACATAGGTCCCCCATTGCCAAATGCCAAAAGCTAAAAGTGTTTAGGAAAACCTTCCCATACTTGAGCTTAATTTCCACTTGATTGCTTGCCTTCCTTGCTGCCCTCAATGCACTTTAATGCTCTGCATTATTGGTTTAAGAAAAAGAAAGAGAGCGTAAGCAAAAGCTTAGTGAGGAATGCTCATTAAAACCATTCAATAATGCATTTATAAAACTCATTTATAACCATGCTTCAAGCAACATTAACCATGTTCTTAAACATTTTAAACAAGCATCTCATGCTTCAAGTATCATTAAACATGCTCATAACATTTCAACAAGCATCTCATGCTTCATGTTCATAACAAGTCATATTGGCAACAAGTGATACATTTCACATAAGATTCACACATGGACTTTTAAACACCATTGTGATCTTATCCCCATGGACTTTTAAACACCATGGACCCATGGACTTTTAAACACCATGGCAAGGACCACACAAGGACTTTTAACCACCTTTGTGTCCTTAACAAGAATCTCCCAAGGACTTTTAAACACCTTGGAGTTCTTAAGTAACCAAGGCTTACACAAGGACTTTTAAACACCTTGAGCCTTAACCAAGAACCAACCATGGACTTTTAAACACCATGTTGTTCTTAACCTTTCCAAGATCCACACAAGGACTTTTAACCACCTTTGTGATCTTAACCAAGAACCATCCAAGGACTTTTAACCACCTTGATGTTCTTAAATATACAAGGCTCACACAAGGACTTTTAACCACCTTTGTGACCTTAACCATCACTTGCCAATATGCATCTTTATCATCAATATATCCATTGTTTTAAAGCATTAAACCAAGCCATAAACATCATGCATCTTTAAGCATTAAACCACATTTAAACAATGTTCAAAAACAAGGAACTCTTACCTTGAGCTTCCTTCAACACATGGCTTAAAATCTCAGCAAATAAACATGCTAGATATGCTTTCAAAACAGATTTAAAATCATGCAAACAACACATTGCATACAACCAAAAACCATGGCCATCACCAAGAGAGTTTTTCCGAAAACTTACTCTTGAGCTTAGCTAAGTTGCTTAGACTTAAACTAAGCTCCCAAACCTTCAAAACATTGGTTTCAAAGCCGAAAACCAAAATCCACTCACCGATTCCGTTTCGCCTCTTGCCGAAACACAAATCAAGCTTCCGGATCACCACCACTTGAATCCAAAGATGACTCCCCTATTTTAAACACATCAAAGCAGATGATTAATGCATCATCATGCATTAATAGCTTCAATGAAAGCACCTAAACTCGCTGCTCTCATCCACACTCCATTTTCGGTTACCAAACACAACCGAAAATGCATCCAAACAACTCCTCAACAATGCCCAGCCATAAACCATCAAAACTAAACATCCTTTAACATCATTTAACATCTAAAAAGGACCTAATAACATCCTTATACCTCCAGCAACATCAGATCCACAAGATCACCTCAAAAACAACCAAGAATCACAAGCTAAACTTAGGAAATTCAAACTATCCGGGATTGCATTAATTAAAACTCAATTCCTTATCAAATTAACATTCATTTAACATCAAAAACACACCTCAAATCACTGCTTTAACAGATCAAACGAAAATTCATCAAAAATCACCAAATCTTGCATTTTAAGCCAAGATCCATCACACAACTTTAAAACTATTTATAAATCATCAATTAAGAATTGAGAACTTAGGAATTTCAGTAAAGAACTGAGAGTTTAGAGGAGAAGGACGTTCTTACCTCCAAACTTGAGTTTCTCCTCTTTTAGAACCAAAAAGCTTGAAGAATCAAGTAGCAAATGGTGAGGTTTTGTTGATGAGATGATTAGCAATCAAAAGAGGATTGAAAAGAGAGATTTGAGTGACAAAATCAGAAGAAAAACTCTGGAGAAAAGGTGTTTGGGCTGAGAGAAAATGAGAGAAAGGAAAATGAGATTTTAGGAAAAATTAGTTAGAAATAACTTCCCTCCACTTTCCTTTTGTTTAAAAATCAGAATTAAATCATTAAATATCTTAGAAAAATCTGGAGAAACTCCCTTTGGGTAAATAGCTCCTTAAAGATTCAAAGTTTCAATCCTTTCTAAAACAGTCACGCAGTTTTCAAAAATTACATTTTGGTCACTAGCCAAAATGTCACCCTTCCAAACCTCATTTTGTAAAATTGATTTCACAGTTCACTTATATATATTAAAAGAGGACTTTAGAACATTTTTCCATATTTTTAATGCAACCCGAACTAGGCTTCCCTAATTTCACCTTTTTATATTCGAAGAGCACTTTGACCGAACCGGTCAACGCCCAAACTTCCAAGCCCAAAACCGGGGTGTTACATAAGTATTGTCTAGATTGCTCTCTTGAATGTGGTGGTTGCCCCTAAAATTCTTTTACATGCTCATGGTTTGAGATTAATAAATTCCTACTGTTTTTATGCATATTTTATAGCATGAGATGATGCTTGAAATGATTTCATGAAGTAACATGTTGCATAATTGAGATTTGAGCTTTTATGTTAAAGCATAGAAAATGTTATGGTTTTGAAATGGGATGAGATTGTTGAGAATTTTTGCATGAAAAACAGTAGGTGAGATGATGTTTTAACATAATATATTGGCATAGATGTTGAGATACTTACTGGATATAATTGTTCGATCAATAGGATGAAAGTGCACTATAAACTAAAAATTCGTATGTGCTCTTTGGTTAAGCCAAAGAGAGAGAACCGATGATGGGCATTCCATCGGGTAGGACTTGGTGAAATACCCAAGCTTTGTGGCGACGAGACATTCCGCCATGTGAGTACGGTGATGTGAGATTCCACCAGAAACTATGTTGCTAGACGAGTGAGTACGGTGATGAGAGATGCCACCGGAAGTGTCTAGTGAGATTTTTGCATATCCGAGTAATAATGAGTTGTGAAATGCCAATATAAGATATGTAATGATTTTTGATTCACATGTACCTTTGAAGAAATGATTTATGCAACGAGAAATGCATATGTGATTTGTATTACAAGCATGAGTATGGCTTGGCCATGAGTTTTGCATTGGTTTAAATGCATGAGATATAATGAGGGTACATGAGTTTTCATGGAGAAGTTGCTTTGAATGGTTTTCAAGCATGAGATAGAACGAGCATGTGGTTTAAAAGCTTTAGAGAAAGTGTTTTCAAGATATGCATTATTCTGTTGGTTTTCTTTAGAGCATGCCTCACTAAGCATTTGTGCTTACGCTCTCTCTTTTACCAATAATGCAGATAATTGAGGTATTTTCGGGCATCAAAGAAGTTAAGATCATCCAAGGAAGTTCAAGCTCATGTATGGTGATGTTTTCACACACTTTAGTTTTGATATAATGGCAATGGGAAACCAAGGATTGTATTTGGGAGATATGTTTGAACTCCCTAAGGTTGTGGCATGTTTGTGTTGGCTTGTTTGAGTTGTAAATGGCCTTAAATGTTTTGTTTGAGGTTGGATTGCTTATATTGGTTTGTGATTAGGAATCATGCCTCTAGACTATGTGAGTTTGTGTTTGATGCTATGTTCGTGTTAGAATGTCCCAAATATGTTCCTTATATGTGTAATGGTTTGCTGGTATGATTTGGGAGTCTTTGAGGCATGTTTGTGTGTTTTAAGGGATGAAAAACCAACAATAGCTACTGTTTCTGAGCAGGGCGTATCGAAACACCCTCTAGTGTTTTGAAACAGGGGCCTGAAATGGCCTTTGTGTTTCGAAACAACTGAGGTTGTTTCGAAACAATTTGGCTACTGGAATGCCATGTTTCGGTACTGGTCTCGGAACATACCCGCGTACCAAAACGGTCAACATCGTTTCGATACAGCATTTCGGTACGGTGGGTAGGTGCTCCGAAACGGGTGACCGTTGGACACAGATTTGAATTGTTTTAAGTCTTCATGCTTTACATTTTAGTCCTAAATGTTGTTATTGCAATTGCTTGAGCTTGAAATGTCTTTTTAAGATGAAATTTAGCAGAGAAGCTTGTAACATGATTAATTTCATAATGGTAATCTTAAAATCAACGAACACCCACTAATATACAAAAATTACATTTTGGTCCCTAATCTTGTATAAAGTGCAATTGAGTCCCTAAATGATATCCGATTATTGTGCCTTTGTCATTCATGATTCGTGAGTACTCACTTAGGTTTAATATGCATTTAGACAAGATTAAAATGAAAAAAAGGGTCGTTAATCAAGGTTGACTTCCGGGTTAACTTTGGTTTTCCCCGTGTAATCTTCGTAATTCGGGTCAAGCGTCTAGGCCGGGCTAACGAGGTTACACTCTAGATCTGCCACAGCAGTAAGCACTCCAAGTCATAGTGCCATCCTAGACCGCTTCGCCTCCACCAACTCCACCTCAAGATACTACCGTTCCTTTCAGAAGAGGGAGATGTGGGAAGAACGGGGGTTTCTCTACACTGAACCCACGGGAAACCTAGGGCTTGAACCCTTCATCGCACAAAAGATCCATGCCCTCAAATGGCAGCAGTTTGCTGCCCAACTGGAAGAAATGAACGTCACACTCGTAAGGAAATTCTATGCTGCCGTCGACAGGAAAGATACTACGACCGTGATAGTTCGAGGTAAACAACTTTCTTTCAAGTCGTCTTACATCAACATCCTCTACGGCCTCTATGTGAGTAAAAAGAAGGATGCCCACAAAAGATTCATCAATAGTCTGTCACCGGTAAACTATGACGCGGTGATGGCAAAGCTCACTGAGGAGAGAACATAATGGAACACTGACCCAAAGCATCGATGGACGGTGATAAGAATTCAGTTGACTCCCGAAAACAAATTGTGGAATCATTTTGTGAAGAAGGGCATCATACCATCCTCCCACAACAGTGCCGTCGACTGACCCAGGTTAGCCCTTGTACATTCAATTTTAAATGAAAGATCTATCAATGTCGGCCGATACATAAGGGACGAAATTCTAGAATGCCCCCTCCGACCATCGGGACCCCTTGTCTTCCCGTACCTCATCACTGCCATATGTCGAGGCCACAACGTGCCGGAAATTGCCGAAGATTTTAAATTCCGAGGGAAAAGGTGGACGGAGAGGAACATTTTCAGCCTTATGGAGCTGAAATCAGCAACCCCACTGTCCTACTTCAACCCCTCTGCCACGGTAGAGCAGACGGCAGACCCCAGTCACCCAGAATCTTCCGCAGCAGAGCAGCAACCAACGACAACAGCATCTCTACTAGACACCTCCACCCAGATTATGTCAACACTTCAAATAATGGAGGAAAGGCAGCTCGGACTGATGAGCTACATAAGGGATTTCACGGCAGCAACGGTAAATTTTATTCGTAACGATTTAAATTTTACACATGTGCCATTCCAATCCTTCCTATAACAGTTCTTCGCTACCCCGACACCTACTCCTACCCTTGCTGCCACACCTAAAACTCCATCTGCTGCCTCTACACCTACACCGGCCGCGATAGCAGCAGGCGGCAGCCAACCTGCCACAATGCCAGAGGCGAGAAACGAAAGGAGCCTCTGCCAGAACTCAACGAAGACTACTTTGAAGGGTTCTCCTCATCATCCGTCTGGCAGGATTCTGACGAGGAGCCCTATGTTACCCGAAACATCTCCAAGGACTTCACGCCAATGAAAAGGCAAAAGCCCAACGAGGCTGGCGAAGGACCCTCCAACTAGGGCAGATCTGCCAGCAACAGTAGTAGCAGCAACAACTCCTATGATGAGGTACAAGTGCTGGACAAGACTCGACTCATCTCACCAGCCCGTGTCCAGCCACCAAGGGAAGCCAAAAAGAAGACAACCTCTGCCTCTCCTAGCACACTGTCGGCACCTACAATGAAAGTCACTGCCCGCCGACAGCTACATATCAATAGCAGCAGCAATGACAGCTCCTCAACTTAAGTTTCTATCTTATCTTTTGATGTCTTGTTGTTTTATTTACCTTGTGATGTATTTTGTTTTTCTGTTTTTAATTTCCATGTTATCATGCATTGAGGGCAATGCAACCCTCAAGTTTGGGGGTGGCATCCCTTCATTAATGAAGTGTTATTTGTGTCTTAAAATTGTGTCTAAGTATTAGTTATTATTTAGTTTATTATTTGCTTAATATATATATATATATTTGGCTTAAGTCTTTGAACTAAACTTACCTGCCGCGACATACGCTATCGTGGAAGTGCGCTTAGGATGTTTTTAGGAACAGTTTAGAGCCTTGCTATAGTTCTGATCTTTAAACACCCTTTGTGACTCTTATGTTGCCTAGACTTATACTGGTAAACTAGAGTAGGAAAGCTTAACCACTTGTGTTGCCCCTAGAGGTGCCTAACACTGGCTCTAGGAAAAGAAAATAAGAAAAGGAAAACTTAGACTTAATACCCCTAGAGGTGCCTAATACTGGCTCTAGGAAGTGAGCTAGAGGTGCCCAAAAATAGGCTCTAGTCAACTTAAAATAAGAAAAACACCGAGTCTAAATTCAAAAAAAAACTAAAGGAGCCTAAGAATTGCCTCCAAGAAAAGGAAATTTGGCATAAAAACTCAAATAAGTAGCTTAACTATTCTAGTAAACTAAAGGAGTCTAGGCACATAATTGTTCACAAAACATGCACACACTACACAAGACCTATAGCATGGTTCCGAATAAATCCAGAAAGATCTGGCAAGGTATTGCTCGTGATAGGGCATGTGTGGTAGGTAATTTAAAGTTCACAAAATTAAGCCAAACAAAATATTTTAATTTTAGTTAGGTCATATCTGTTTGAGGGCAAACAAGAACTTGAGTTTGAGGGTGTGTTGAGTGTGCAAAAGTTCTATATTTTACCCCTTATTTAACCCATATTTATGCTGCATTCAAGCATAATTCATTGCATTTAGGTAAAGTTTTGCATATACATCACAATTAGATAAAATAGCACATTTGCTACTAATTTTGGCTACTTTTGCAGGTATCTGTTGCGGTAGACGCAGGACAACGAAGGAGCAGAGCTGGAACACAAGACTGGAATCAAGAAGGAAGATGCTGCCGTGGCCACTACCGTGGCAGCCATGGCGACAACATTGGTGAAGGGAAAAGTGAAGTGGAGCTCGATAGATAGAGGAATTCAAGCCGGTCTATCGTGGACCACTCCTATATTTTTCCGAGCCATGAGGCAGAATGAAGGACAAGCCCAAAGTCCAAGGAAGAAACCCAAAGCAAGAAAAGAGGACGAATTAAAGTCATATACTCAGAAGATTTAATCTCCAATAGAGTTGTACTTTAGTTTAAACTTTTATTGTTGTCATATTAAAAAACTTGGACAGAATGCCTATATAAAGGCATGTAATTCGACCTAGGGAAGGATATCTCATCTCTAGTCGTCTTCCCACTCTCATAATGTTCTAAAACTCCCCCTAGGGCTAAGGGTTGATTATGTAAAGTAGTTGCAAGGATTGTATTGTTTTAGGAATTTTCTGTTAAATGAAATAAAACTTCAAGTTTGCTTATTCTGGTATCAACATCTTGCAAGAGTATCAGGAGAGCATTCTAAGATTATCTATGTACTTAATATCGGGAGAGTTAAGTATACGAAAGAAATAAGTGCGAGTTCTCCAGCTTATGGTTGAACTATCTCGAACCTAGGGATAGGACGAGGTTAAGTGGCTAAGGAAGAATTCAACAACATTAGTGTTCACCCTTCGATTCACGTCGGGAGGTATCATCCAAGAAGTGGTCATCAACAATACTTGGACCTAGGGATATGACTAGTCATAGCAGAGATTCTTGCCAAGCTTGAAGTACAGAGTTGTGTAATCTTTGTCGCGACAACAACAGACTTCTGTCGCGACAGGTGCTGTCGCGATAGGGACGACGACAGAACATGAATTTCTCTTTAGTACAACAGTTGCACTACCGAGCAAATCAATATTGACCTATCTCTTAACCCTGAATCTTTATTCTTTTATATTCATCATTTTCCAATATATTTCCCAAACATTTTAAAACTCTTTTCTCTCTCGTGCAACAATTAAAGGATAAAGCTATTTCCAATCCTGTGGAGACGATATCCGATACTCCAAGTATCACTTTACTACTTGCGGCGTGTACACTTGCACTACATTGCGATAGGACTTTTGACACGCAACACCAACATCATCGAAGATCAAGAGGAGTCTCCAATATACGAGAGCTATCAATAGATGCTAGGTGAGTTTGGAGTGCTACATCATCGACTCATGGGCACAAAGAAGAAATCTTAGGACGATTTGATTTTCTTTCCTTATTAATTTATTGACTTCCATGAATTATTATTTGTTTGGATATATGTTGTTTGATTAGACATTAGCTAAATACTTTTTAGTTGGGTTTATTGTTTAAGTTACTTTGTTTAATTATTATTCAATGCCATAACATATGTTTCTTATCTATTATTTTCGTTTATTTTAATGATTAATCTTGTAAGAGCTATTGAGAGAAGCTTTAGATTATGAATTGTGACTTAATATCGAGAGAGTTAAGTTAGATCGTGTGAAGAGTGGAACTTAAGCTGTTAACTTGAGTTCTAATCCTACTTAGACATAAGATTAGGGTTTCAACAACTAATAAGGGGATCTTAAATAGATAATAAGATTGTTAGGTTTAACGTAGACATGTATCATCATAGCATTCTATTATCAAATTCTAGGTTGACATAGTCGAGGAGTTTATACAAAAGCTTTTCAAGTAGATAAGTGTTGTTTGATTGCTATAGAATTCAAATGATAGTTAGCATTGTACATAGCAATAAACCCAGCTACCCATTCATATTAGAAACCTTTGTGAGTCGGCATTAGTTTGTTCTTCAAATAATTGCTTCATTTTACTTTTCTTTGCTACAACATTAGCTTGTAGTCTTTATCATCATAACCTTATCATTTATTATTTTTCTTGTGTGATTACTTTGAGTTTATCACTCCAATCCTTGTTGATAGGATATTCGATACTCATCACTTTATTACTTGTACGACGAGTATACTTGCTCTAATTCCGTATGCTATATTTCACGCATCGGACATGCAGTTCATTTTCCATAATTTTGGCCTTCAAAGGGAAGCCCTTGACTTTCTACTGGTCATATCGGGTGCTTGGTCTTGTTCTTCTTCATGCTTCAAGTTCTTTCTTGCAGACTGATTAAACGAATCTTGTTGTCTTACATTCATCGATGCCTCAACCTCTCATGGGTTTAACCATCTTTTTCTATGTTCACATCTCTAGGAAAATATCAACTTTTGAGTGCTTTCTACTCCTGGTTCGTGAATTTTCCTCATATGTAGTAGTGTCTTGTCATCCTTAGGCTTTTTTCTATAATATTCATCTTGAGATGACAGAAAACTTCTCATTCTTGTTTGAGATTTTTCTTGAGAATATACTTCATCTTATGTTCAAATTGGCTTTCCTCAGTCAAAATAGCCTTTTCTCGTGAAATCATAGGGCACATTTGCTTTTGGTCCCTATACTTTTGAACCTTTTCGTAAAGTAATGCAGAGAAATCTTTTGTTTCACTACAAATCTTAGTCTACATGTTCTCATTTCAATGTTGAGATGCTTATTAAGGAAAAATAGATTTTTTTCTTTTCAGATTATGAATATATCAATTTAGATTAGATGCCCTTAATATCAAGTGCAGAAGCGACACTGATATGACTTACCAAGGATTGCCCCAAGCATATTATGTGTCTAGGAGGCCTCAAAAGCTGAGTTGATATATGAAGATGTGAAGTACCTTCCGAGTTACTTTGATCTCTAACCAATTTTCAATCTATTTTCTATAGGTTTCACCTTAAATTATTATTTCTTTCTCTCATTTCTTTCTTTTTTGGGAATTCAACTCGTCACATTCTTTTGGCTCAAGACAAACCATGGAGTATACAACAAAATCTCGTGCTACTCGTCATTGTCATGATTTGAAAATATCACCATCACTCATGAAGGTAAGGCTTTTTTTATTTAGATTGTGCATAGCTACCATATTTTTATTTTCCCTATAATGGAGTGCCCCAAAGCTTTTTGTTAACACTCTTATCTGAAAATGTTTTTTTGGCAGGATCGAACAATAGAGTGTATTTTCTATGCTTGTTTTTTGATCTACCTCAGGATTTCATGTCATTAATTTTTTGACTTTGTCAGGATTTGAAAATCACTCATTAAGCCAAACCATAAAGTAGATGGAGCATAGCTACCTTATTGGATACTCAACCTTACAACTACAACAAAGTACCCCCGATATTTTTTCCTTTTTTTCTTGCAGAAGATTTTTATCGTCCTCCCAAGCGCATTATATTGCCCCCGTGTATGGTCCTTAATATTTTACCAAATTAAATTAGAATGTAAGTCACATATTCACCATCTTCGCATCTTTTGATTTTCGCTAGACGCATGCTGCTCGAAATCGATCTTCGAGTCAAGATCAATGTCACTCTTACAATTGATATGTATGGACCCAATAGACAAATATGTATATACAAAATGAAAAGAGAATTGAGGCACAAAATAGAAATCATATTTTCATTGAAACTTAAAACATATAGTCTTAGGTAAGGCAAAAGATTCCCACTGCCTTCGGGATTAAGCAAGTGAGATGATTCCACAAGCATTACTTTGAAAGAAATTAAAAACTAAAATGGAACCTAATGCATTCAAAGCTATTAAGAACTTAGCATGACAGATACGAACGAGTTCTTGACAATTCCTTCTCTTTGATATCCTCTTCCAGCGGCATCAAGTTAATGCTCAAATTCTCCATGGCTTCTTCAATAGTTAGCTCTTTGGTATCCCTCTTATTCGCCTTGTGCATTGTATTCCCAAGCAATATCTAGAATTGTTGGCTTGGATAAATAGCTCATCCTAACACAAACGCCTCGTCTAGAGGGAAAAGTCATTAGTCCGTATTTGATTCTCTTACCCCGCCTCATTGCTCCAAATTTCTCTTTTGCTCTTCTTTACCTCTTCATCCTTAGGTTTATAGCCTAAACCAAAAAATCATTCTTGAAAATGATGTTTTCCCTAAATTCAAAGATTGGGGATTTTCCTTTAAGGCAGTGATTTCCTTCAGGAGTTACAGATCCAAAGGCTTCAAGAGTCATTGGAGTATCTGTAAATACAAAATCAAGGGCAAAATTTTCAACTTTTTCTCTTTTGTATTCTTTGACTTCCTCAAAGAATTCAATTTTCTTGTTGTCCATCTTACCTTGAACTATAGCCCTGATTTCCCAATAATCTTGGATTGCATGTTCCTTTTCAGCATGGAAATCACAATATAGATCAATATGTCATTCAGGTATCGCCGCTCCTTGTTTGATCAAACCCGGATCTAATAGATTCTTCCAAACCCAACTAAGAGGAGACTTGGCCTGAAAAACCTCCATCTTGACTATTCGATTTTCCTCTTCAGAAATGGCATCCATCCCACCTTCATGATTTAGTATGGGATTTTCGGTCGTAGTTGGTCCAATAGGGTTCTCAAAACCTATAACCACAAATTTAATAAGCTTTTCCAATAACTTTTTGAAGCCTATACATGTCTTAATCGAGTGGCCATATTGTCTCGTACGATAATCACATCTAGCGTTGGAATCATACCATTTTTGGAATGTAGGTTGTAATGGTTCTTGGTGGAAAAGGTGCTACCTCATGATCATTGAACAACTTTTTGTACAATTCTCTGTATGAAACCAGTATTGGAGTGAAATCAATCTTCTTGATATTCTTCTTCTGACCAGAATCTTGGTTTGAGGAACCTTGGGTATTTGATGTGGTTTTAGGTTAATACAATTGTTAGTGGCTTTGCAGAACTGACATTGTAAACACCAGAATAGTTTACCTAATTCTCTTTCCTTCCCGACGATGACTTCTTGTGGGATGAACTTCCTCCACCATCATCTTACCATTTTTAGAGCATTCTCAATGAGCTCACGAGTTAGTACTAAGTCGGTGAAACTAGTAGTTGCATTGCCTATCAGGCGATCCCAAATTCGATCCTCCAACGTTTGAATAAATATGACTATTGTATCTTTCTCATTGAGTGGGATTGAACTTGTGCTGCGACGTCTCTCCAACGTTGTGCATACTGCCTAAAGCTTTCATTAGACTTTTTCTTCATATGTTGTAGAGTTCAACGGTCTTGCATCATATCATTGACGTGCCAATATTGCTCTAAAAAAGCTTTGGCAAGATCTTTCCATTACTTTATCTCATGTTGACTCAATTGATTATACCATATGGTGGCAAATCACGATAGAATATCTTGAAAGCAATGGATCAATAACTTTTCATCTCTACCATATTTTGTCATCTTATGGCAAAACATGGTAATGTGCACACGAAGACAATTTGTTTCGTAATATTTTTCAAAATCCAAGACCTTGAACTTAGGGGGTAACACCAGATCCAGGACAAGGCTAAGTTCATTGGCATCAATTCCATTAAAAGTGCCCACTACCACCATGGCTTCAATATTTTATTCTGGCCGCTTGCAACAGTCCTCAATTTCTTTTGAAGTCTCAATTTTTGGTTTCTCAATTCCTATCAACTGATCCATCTTTGAAGAAAAAGTACTGCCTAAGGGTCGAGTTGAACCTTAGCCTAAGTAGGAGTAAATCCTTGAGGATACATAGGACATTCATTCCCATCAATGGCATTTGTCACACGGTTTAAAAAAGATGCCTCTCCTTGCTCGGGGATTTTAAATCTTAGAATTTTTTCTAGTTTTCCTAGGATGTCTTGTTGAGATTTCATGATATGTTCCCTCATATCTTGTTAGACCTTAGCTAACTGATCCTCCAACTTTTTAGTTAAATCTTCTTGCAAGTTCTCTAGTTTATTCTCATATTTTTCCCTACCTATCCTCATTCTTGTCGGACTTTTACTGTCTAAGGTTCATATCTTGTTGAGCCTTGTAGTAATGCTCCCCCTAAAAACATAAAATCAAGTGTTTATTTTTGGTACCCAAATTCTTTTGGGTCCATGAGTATTAGCTCCCAAAATCTTGGTCCTCTTGGGGATCCAAGTGGCAATGAGATCAATATTATTAAGAAGCTAAGAGTTTCTTAGGAACACAAACACTCTTAACATACTTATCGTTAGAGGGTCTATAGGGGCCACTATGTTTGTAATCGTTAAACTTCCTTTTCACATAGTTGGGTGAATGATTTCCTTTTTAATACGATTTGTTCCAACCTTTTTCAAGGAAACTTTAAGATCATCGACTTCCTTTTGGTGATCATCATGGACCCTTGAAAGTAATCCATGCAAGGCTTGAATTTTCTTTTCAAGATCATTTATCTTTGGTTGCATTTCTTTTAATTTACTTTCAAATTCAAAATTATTTTTAGAAATAGAGTCTTTTTCATTTTTCAAATTTGAAACAAACTTTTTGATTTCTAAAACCAACTCATAATAAACCTCTTAGAGTTCATCGTACTCCTCACGTAATTCATTGAATGAAAGATCAAATGAAGTAGATAAATTAGAGGTTACCTTAGGATCTTCTTGAGTGCCATGAGACATAGGTTGGCTACCTCTTTCTGCTCCTCATCAGATAAGCCCTCAACGCTCCAAGTAGTCACATGAGCCTTGAGCTTCTTTTTCTTCCCGAAGCTCTTCTTCTTTAGTTGAGGACAATCGAAATTGATGTGCCTCGACTTATTACACTCATAGAAAATGATTTGGTCATTTTCCTTCTCTTTCAATTCATACTTGAAGCCCTCCTCTCGTTGGAACTTTCTTCATCGATTGGAATTCATGAATGTTGTGAATCTCTTGGAAAGCATATCCATCTCTTCATCTTCAACTCCACTAGAATCGCTCTCATTATGTGAAGCTTTGTGACCAATTTTGACATTCTTCTTATCCACTTCCTTCTTCTCTTCATCCTTCTTTCCTTCTCTCATCAACTTATAAGTTAGAAGGGACCCCATGAGCCATCAAGCTTTAAAGTCTTGAGATTTTTAGCTTCGATGATGATGGTCTTCTTTGAATCCCATGAGTCGGGAAGAAAGTATATGAGCTTTTGAACAAGCTTGTCTTATGGAATGATATCTCCATAGACCTTGAACTTATTCACAATATCAGAGAAACGGTCAAACATCGTCTATACGTTTTCATTCAGTTCCAATATTCGTCTCCTTAACTTCATTTTCTCCCTCATGGGTAACTCTAAGCTTGTCCCAAATCTCCTTGGCACTTGACCAAGAAGACATCTTGGCATATTTTTCGGGTTCAAGAGCACAAAACATGATTTGCACAACCTTCGCGTTGTATTGCATTTGCCTTCAATCGTCATCGTTCCATTCTTGTCTCTCCTTTGAAGCGAGTCTTTCTCCTTCTTTCTTCATATGAAGAGTTGGTCCATCAATCACTACATCCAAAAGGAAGAGTAAATGGATTGGATGAATGACCGCATCCTATTCTTTTAATATGGGTAGTTAACCCCATTGAAGTATGGTGGCTTTGTGATGGATTGAGAATCCTCCATTCAGAAGTTTCAGAAGGTAGAGGCCATGGATGACTACTTGAATGATTGAATAAAGGTTAAATCTACTCAAAAGGATGTGAAACATTCCAATGAATGTAGCTCTGATACTAATTATTGACTTGATCAATAGATAAAGAATGGCCAAGAGTGGGTGAATTGGCAATTTAAAAAATTGGTGGAAAGAAATTGGAAGAATGAAAATTTGCTAGAGCAATATAGAGTGGCTCAACCTTCTAAACAATGTATACATCCACTAACTTAGCTACCAAACTAAGGATTTCACAAATTCACCCAATTTGAATTTTCTTTGAGGGTAAGGATATACCTTACAACACTCATCAAGATTAATACCTGAAATCTTGTGGAACCTTTCCCAAAGTTACAAACAATTTAAGCAAAAAAAAACCTCATGAGGTAGATGTTTGCAATATTTAAGCACTCCCTCAAACCCTGAACACTTGAAAAGAAAGAATACAATAAAAGCACTCAAGTGTTTACAAGAGAAAATAGGCAGTTAAGCACAAGTAGACTTTGAATATTGATTGAAAGCTTTTGGATTATTGCCTTGCTGTTGAAAAAGCTTTGAAGACTTGATTTTATACCCCTTTCATTGATTTCTAGTCATTTGGGTTGTTGGGAAATTAAATAGAGCTGTTGGGCTACATTTTTCCTGCAATAAATGTTGCTTGGCAAGTGTGAGTACAGCTACACGAGCTTCTGTATCGATATATGCTAAAAGAGGAAATAACGGTTACAAGAAAAGGGTACTGAGACACGTGCTTACGTATCAGTACGAAGTCAAAAACTAGAAAAGGGATGCTGGTACGCTATGTACCGTAACGGTACTCGAATTTGATCATTGGAACATTTCTGAAGCTTGTGCATCGATACACATACGGTTGTACCGATACGCAGTTCATTCCAAAATAATTTTTGCTCCAAAACTGAAAAGAATTTTTTAAAAGGAACTTAAAACATGTATGGGTACGCACAGAGTCGTACCGATACTCAGTTACCATTTGGATTTCTAGTGATGAAGGGCATGTACCGAAATGCATACTAGCGTACCAGTACTCAATAACCAATTGGAAATATATGAGTTCCAGAATTAAAAGGCTCGTACCGATACACATATGGTCGTACTGGTACTTACTGACCAAATTGGTATGTTTGAGTACCAAAACACTTAGAAAATATTGTACATTGAAAGTTTTGACTTAAACAAAATAATTTCCTCAAAATAGTTTAAGTTTGTCCAAATTCTTGTCTATTAGTGGGTAATTGAAAGATTATTACAACTGTTAAAAAGGTGAATGAAAGATTATTGCCACCGTTAGAAAGGTGATTGAAAGATTATTGCAACCGTTAGAGAGGTGATCGAAAGATTATCACCAACGTGATCCGAGTATCTGATGAGACTTATGAATGAATAATGGTTCTAAATTTATCACATCGATTGTCAATATATGAGTATATGATGGAAAGCAAGAATGAAAGTATGATGTATATATTTCAAATAAGAATGATTGTTAAAGGTTTTCGAAATTGAAAAGAATGGAATGAACACGTGATTTCGCATATGATTTTAAATTGCATTGATGAATATTTGTTGAGAATCCTCACTAAGAATGCATTGCTTACGCTCCCATTTCATCCTCGCAAAAAATAAAGATTCGGGGCAGCATTCAAAGCAAAGGGGAAATTCAAGAACTTCGTTTCATCTTAAGTATGAAAACTAGTTTTAAATTATGATTAATTAGACAATGTGTCATTAAACCTTTTGGGGATTTTTAATGTGTTTTGTGTTGATTTCCATACCATTATATAATGTTGTTTTGATGATCTTGAATGCATGTTAATTATGTGTTTTTGGTTGAACCAAGTATGGGAATCATATGCTTTAATATGCCATGATATGCAAAGATTGATTGGATGCTTATGTTTGAGTTTTGGATGCATGATCGAGTCTTAAATGACATGTAAGGATGTTAGATGGTATGCTTGGTTAGTTTCAAGCTTTAATTTACTTTTTGAGTATGTTGGTTTGATGCAGTTATGAAGCATATCTGTAGCTTGAGTGTTGATGATGGATAGTGCATGATTTTTAGTTCTCATATGCCTTGAAGTATGCTTTGTACGTGGAATATGTTTAGGAAGCATGTTAAATTGATTGAAGCGTGTTTGGCATGGTTTGGAGTTAAAAACCCAAGAAAAAAGGGTAATATGGGTCTACCCATACCAGCACGGTACCCTTTGTATCGGTACACGGGGTCTGGTAAACACTTGGAGAGTGTTATTGAAGCTTGGGTATCGGTACGAAGTAGGTCGTACCGATACAGATTTTAACTACTAAAATCATCGTATTTGTATAAAGTTCCAGCGTACCGTACAAATCACAACGTATCGATACGAGGATCATGCGTATCGTTATACAATGTAGTTTTTATTGTTGGGATTATGCTAAAGTTTGATTTCTTTACAAAATGGTCACTAAATGTTCTCATTTCAATTGTATGAGTTTAGATGGACTGTTTGAGCTGAAAATTCACATTCTAGCATGAAACATAATTAACTAATTATTGGTAATTTGAAATTTGGCTGATTCCCTATAACTATTCATTTTTTCATTTTAGTCCCTAAAATGTTTGTGGTTGCAATTGAGTGCCTATTCGGTGTCTGGTTCGAATAAAAATTGAATTGTTGCTTCTATGCACACCATAAGACTTAATAATGCATCTAGATAAGATAAAAAGAAAAAAGACCTAAATTCTAGTAAGTTCGTTCAAGTTTAATTCAGTAAACAATATGATCTCCTTGATTCGGGTCTACTGACTAGGCCAGGTCGAGAAAGTTACACTATGAATCCAAAGAAAACTTAACACCAATTGAATTTATAGTTGCTAGGAGAAAGAAAGAGATAGAACTTTATTCTCTTATTAACACAAAAATTAAGAAAGTTTTAGTTGATGTAATAGATAAGTAAGTTAAAGATTTTTTTCCAAACTGGGAAAGTAACTTTGATGCCAAGAACATATAAAATCTACCCAACAATTCATATTTGTTTATGGCTTATGGCATCAGTGGAGGTAGTTTGAAGAATATGAAGATGGTGTGATGAATTGGTAGATGTCCAACGGAACCCTCCTAATCGCAATTAACTAGGAAGAAAGCAAGAAAATATAAAATCTACCCAACAACCATCCGAATATAAGACCAATAGATAGGAGTTCTTATCATGAATGTAGTCCTTCCAACAAGTTGCTTGGAAACAATCTTGTGCTCTAAATCCATTCAAGAATAATTAAAAAATGAAAAGGATTAAAATAATGATAGATAAAACAAATCTGAAAATTCGCATTTGCTTATGGCTTATGACATCAATGGAGGTTTTTTATGAAGAAGATGAAGATGTCACGATAAATTGGTAGATGTCCAATTGAACCCTCCTAATCACAATTAACTAGGCAACCTCCATGATATGGCTCTAATTGACCCTTCTAATCACAAGTGACTAGTCAACTCAGATTGTGAAGATCCTCAACAACAAATCCTAAAGAACTTGAAGATCGATTTACTTCTAGAAACACAAGATGAACTTCTTGCATGTATGAACTCAAAGAGAACTTTAGTTTAACCAAAGGAATCATGCAAAACATTGAAGGGGGCATCATCAATTTATAGGCAAAAGATGGGCAAAAAATAATAAACTACTAATGAATAAAAATAACAAAGAAATCATCCTAGTAGAACTCTAAAAATGACCACATGGATGACATCCCTTGATGAAATCTTGATCCAATGGTCCAGATGGATTTAAAGAGTTTGGGTGAAGTGGAAAAACTGGTCCCTTTGATCTGACATCAATCAATGGTTGAAAAGAGTCCAATATGGAGTAGAAGACATGTTTCAAGGAGATTGTAACCCCCTAAACCTAGTCTAACCATTTTACTGACTCTAACGAGTTACACGAAGAATATTGAAGCAAAACCTGTAAAGGTTTACCGCAATAAATGACTTTTATCTTTTTATCTTTTCTATATGCTTTTATTAACTCATATGGTGTTCAGGCATAGAACGAAAGAAACCACATTGCAAATCAACAGTGAATTAAGACTCGATTGCACGATAACATAAACAGGGAACATTTTGTAAATATAGACAATTTTAGAGACTTATGAAGAATTAATGTTACCAACCTTTAATTAGTCATGTTACATGCTAGCACGTCAATTATCAGCTTAAAGAAATCATCCAAACTCATCTAATAGCATTCACGTCATTTAGGGACCAAAACATAAGAAAACAAAAACTTGAATCAATTCTAACTGCCAATAACGACTAATCATATCGATACACTACTAGCTGTATCAGTACGCTTTTGCACAATTCAAAGCTCAAATTCCAGTTACTCAAAACCGAATCGATACTCTCTTTACCATACAGACGCTATAAAGTTTTGCCTTGGACCGTATCGGTACAATAGCTTATGTATTGAAACGCCCAACTTTTAACACATGAACAGTACCGATATGGAACCCCGCGTATCGATGCGCTAAGCTTGATTCAACTTACTCGTACTAATATAGTGAGCCACGTATCAATACTCCTGGGCCTGAAATGCCCAAATTTGCTGGTTAAACATGCATTTAGTCTAATCCAATCGCATTATCAACTAACCAACATATGTGCATCATATCACGGCATCAAACCACAACCATAAACATCAAAATTGTCATCAATTACATCATCATACTTCAAATGATGAATCTATAGGCATGCTTCCTAAAATTCAAGCAAGTAAGATACCAAAACCCACATCAATGCATAAACTAAACATTATAGGCCATTTACAAGTCCAAAATAGCAAACCAAACTTGCTAAAATAGGGAGTTTAGCAAAAACATCTCCCAAATCAACAACAGAACCCCCATTTTCCTTATTACTAAAAGTATAGTTTGAAACCATACTTCCAAATAACGAAGCCCTTGGATCCTTCTTGCTCACTTGTTGCCTCCACTCCTTTAATTCTATACATTGGTGAACAAAGAGAGCGTAAGCACACAAGGCTTAGTGAGGAGTGCTCAAAACAAAACACCATCAATGCAATTTAAAACTAATTTCTCAAAACCATTGAAATCATCATTTCAATCCATTTGCAGAACATCATACCTTTAAACCATGCACTTAAACCCTTCCAAAACTAGTATATTAAACCATATGCATCATGTATGCATAACAAACCATATGCAAAGCTTAAAGAGTAAACATGTATAAATCAACATTATACGACAACAACATCAACATGATACATCAACAATTATATTGGCTTTCAAGTGATCATTAACCAAGTTCCATTTCCAAAATATCATATCGGATACAAGGATTCAACAAGTGTCCTCCCAACACATAAAGCCATCTTAACCGAAATAATTGTACATTCACAACTAATGAGAACAACAACCCCAACCATTGGGTAGATGTTTAATCCATTAACGAGAGACGGTACACCAACCTCCTCGATCGTTAGGGTACTTGGATGGAGACGAAAAACCAACCTCCTTGAGATCCAAGTAGATTTTTTACAGTGCATTCAATCATATGGTCGGCCAACTATATCCAATAACATTTTTAAACCACATCATTTGCCAATATAATTTATTATATCCATTTACCTCATTGTTTTCATATGCATCAAAATAAAACCATTTTCTAAAGCAACAAACCATGCTTTAAACACAAGTATAAAACATATATTACATAGATCACTTACCACGTGCATCCATCATCATTTCATAATTAAAACATTATATCACATACTTAAAACATGCATAAGCAGTATGTAAATCCATGTAATAAAAAACAAGTGCGTAAACCATTTCGTAAAAGTGCGACTGAGAGAGAAAACCCACTTTATACTTACTTCCTAACTTTAACATGCGTTTCAAGATCAAATATAAGTTCCCAAACCACCTTCAAACCTTTTAAAAGTTGTAGATTTTGTTCTCACTCACCGTCACACAAAACTCCAATTCGCCGATGCGAATTCAAGCGTTTGAAGCCTCCAATGCATTCTAAATCCCAGCGAAACAGAACCTCAACATCGCCTTGCCAACGGCTACAATCGACAACCAAAATCATCTGAAATCATCACCAAAACACTTCAAAACTTAACCCAGCCACAAACTAACATTTCAAACCACCAATCACCTTTTATTAACATCCAAAATCATCATATTATCATCCTTATACCTCCAACATTTATAAAACCGCCACAACTCCACAAAAACCCAAATCTAGCAACCAAAACAATTAAAGATTCACATAGTTTCAGGATTACAATGTTAAAACCATTATTTCAACATTGTTAAACGTCAAAATCATGATTAAAAGAAATCATAAACCCAGGAAAACATATCCAATCCAAAAATCATGTAAATTCATCAATTAAATCTTTATTTCATCAACCGCTATTCATCGTTATTGTTGGTCCGGTAAAAACAACAAAAAGGGTTGGCACATGCTCCCATGGGAACATGTTTGTTTACCTAAATCCGTGGGAGGTATGGGATTCCGGGACTTAAACAAATTCAATATTGCGCTTCTGGGTAAGAAGCTCTGACGACTTATTTGTGAACCGGAGTCTGTACTTGGACAAATCTACAAGGCAAAATATTTTCCATCTGGAAACATACTTGATGCCAACCAGCCACAACGTGGGTCATTTTCCTTGCAAGGACTATACAACGCTATGCAACACCTATATGGCGGGTTTCTCTATCGGCCTAGAATAAATAGTGGTATCCGCATCCACAAGAATAATTGGGGAGGCTCTTCTCCAGTACATATCTATGGGGAATATGAGATCTCATAAGAAATATATGTTCGTTGTCGAGATTTTATGGTACGAAACCAAGCTTCCTAGGACCCTATCAAGGCCCGCAACTACTTCACTTATGAGGATGCCGATGATATTTTAAATATTCCCATCATTAATGACAATCGAGATTCTATTCTTTGGAACCTCAATGATTCCGGTGTTTACTCGGTTCAATCTGGTTACCAATTTTATAGCGTCCACCGGACCCTCGAAATCGACCTGCCCAGATTTGGAAAGTTCTGGCTAAACTGAAGGTTTTTCCAAAAGATAAAACTTTTGGCTGGCGAATAGGCTCTAAAGCTTTACCTATTGTATCTCGGCTGCAAGCTTTTGCCCCAGATTCGGGTCCTTGCCCACTTTGTCGATCAGGAATATGTTCCTCATGCTCTTCGAGATTGTCCTGGTGCCTCGGAGACTCTCCGTTTAGTTTGCATCCTGGTGTCTTTGATTAATAGTACGGCCCCTACTGGTCTTCAATGGCTAGAGGAAGGTGCTGGTCAATTATTTGATGGTCTCTTTGGGCCACTTCTTACCACTCTATGGAATATTTGGAACCGGCACTATGATTGGGTCCATAATTGCCATCAACTCTCTAAGTCTCCATCGAGATTACTCAAATGCAATCTCATTTTCTTCTTCTTCCCCAACAAATCATCCACCACTCTCCCCACCCCGTTGGAGGCGTCCTCCTCCTGGGTATTTTAAAGTTAATGTGGACGGGGCTTTTGACCCAGCCACTCACGCGGTAGCAGTTGTAGTTGTGGTCCGTGATGATTTGGATTCAGTTGTTGGTGGTCTAGCTTACCCGTTGGGCAGCTGTCCGGATGCTGCTACAACTGAAGGTGCGACCCTTCTAGCTAGCATCACTCTTGCTCAGTCTCGAGGATTGAGCAACTTGCTCTTTGAAGCAGACTGTGCGTCCATTGCAAACAGGCTCAACCGTTCGAGGCCTGATCTTTCCACCATGGGTCCTATGCTTTTACAAGCTCGAGATTCTCTATCATCCTTTTCTTTTGCCCATATTCCCTATGTAAGCCGAGAGGCTAATTTAGTTGCTCACACTCTGGCTACTTATGCTCTTCGAACCATGACTTCTACGTCTTTTAGTTCCTCTTATCCTGATTGTATCCGCAACTTTGTACTCGCCGAGAATTTTTCTCGATCTATCTAATAAAATTTGGGTACTTTTTTCCCCTTTTAGGGATCTTTGGGCTTTATGCCTGGGGGTGTTAGTAGGGGATTTTAATGAGGCCCATTTTCTTCAAAAAAACATCACAAAAGCTTAATAGAAACATCATTTAAAAAGTCAAAAACTTTGGAATTTCAGTAAAGAACCTTTCATTAGAGGAGATGAACGAACCTTACCTCCAATTATTGAGTTTCCCCTTAGTTGATTGTTTTCTCTAAAAAAACAATGAGAATTAATAAGATATATAGAAATATAATTGAAGAATCATTTAGAAAATCAAAGATTAAGGAAAACAAGATCAATACCTAGAAATCTCTGATGAAAAAGAGTTGTTTGGCTGAAAGGATTTTGAGAGAAAATATTAGAGAATGAAACTTACGTCAAATTCTCATTTTATGAAATAACCAACTTATTAACTAATCCCTCTTATATTTCCCTTATTAAAATACATTTTAAAATAAGCCTCATTAAGGGAAAACTCAGATTTAACCAATTGGTCAAAATGCTCCTTAAAGGTTCAAAGTTTTGACTCTTTAAAAAATAGTCACTAAAACCAATTTTCAAACTTTCATTTTGTTCATTAGTCCAAAATGTCACATTTCCAAAACTCTTTTTCCAAAATTGATTTCACCAAAAACTTATATATATATATATATATATGTATATTTAAAAAGGATTTTAGATAATTTTACCATATTTTTATCACCTTCCAAAAATGTTTACCCTGAACTCATCTCGAAACTTACTCGAATCTCTAATCTCGGTCTAACAGACCCAAAAACCTCTAGGCCGAAACTCAGGGTGTTACAACTCTCCCTCACATAGGAAATTTCATCCTCGAAATTTTACCTGGATAAAAAAAGTTGCAGAAACTGTTTCAGCATGTCCGCCTTGCTTTCCTGCGTGGCTTCCTCAACTCCTCGATGTCTCCACAACACCTTTACAAGTTCAATTGTCTTACCACGGAGAAATTTTCTACTATAATCAAGAATCACAATAGGTTCCTCATCATAAGATAAATCATGTCGTAACTCAATATCCTCCACTGGCATAACATGCGGCGGATCCGACCTATACCTCCGCAACATCGACACATGAAACACATCATGAATTTTCTCCAACTCATGAGGTAACTTCAAACGATATGCAATGAGACCAACACGCTCCACAACTTCATATGGTCCAATAAACCTTGGACTAAGCTTAACTTTACGTCTAACCCTCATCACCTTCTTCCTAGGTGATAATTTCAAGAACACGCGGTCATCAATCGCATACTTGATCTCCCTACGCTTTAAATCCGTGTAGGATTTCCAACGATTTGATGTAGCTTTTAGACGATCACAAATAATCTTCACTTTCTCATTTGTGCTTTTCAACACATAAGGCAAGGAAACATGCTTTTCCCCAACCTCAGCCCAACACAAAGGTGTACGACACCTCCTACCATACAAAGCCTCATGCGCTGCCATCTGTATACTAGCTTGGTAACTATTATTATACGCAAACTCCACCAAAGGAAATTTTTCTCCTAGGTTCTTTGGAACTCAATAACACGACATCTCAATATATCTTCTAGGACCTGAATCACACGTTTAGGCTAATCTTACGACTGATGATGATACGAAGTGCTGGAATTCAACCGTGTACCCAAAGTTCAATGTAGACACTCCTAAAACCTTGCTGTAAACCACAGATCCATATCCGAAACTATAGACTTGGTCACTCTGTGCAAGCGCAAAATCTCAGCGATATACAAATTCGCCAACTTATCCAAAGTATAAGTCTTATGCACAGGAACAAAATGTGCACACTTCATAAACTGATCAACTGTCACCCAAATGGAATCCTTCTTAGTTGGCATTAACGCCAACCCGGACAAAAAAATTCCATGGTGATTCTCTCCCATTTCCATTCCAGTATCCTCAGCGGTTGCAACAACCCGGAAGGAAATTGATGTTCAGCTGTAACGCCCTGGGTTTAGGGTCTAGGATTTTGGACCGGGACCTAGGAAAGGTTTGTAAATAAAGTTTTGGGGTTCCAGTTGTCTTTAAATGAAAATGGTTTCCTAAAAGAGTTTTAAAATGTTAAATTGAGTTTTTAGAGATAAATAAAAATAAATTAAGGCAATATGGGATTTTTGTTAAGAGAGAGTTTTTAATATAAGAGGGAAATAAAATAGAATATTTCAAAGAAAAAAAGGATAGATGTAGAGCGTTTTAGTGTTCTATAAATATGAGCACAAATGCAAACTCATGTTAAGTAATAGTATAAAAGATATCGTATCTCACAAGGATTGGACTGCTTGACTCGAATCTTAGTTCTTGCACAATGAAAATTAAATGCACAAATGAGTTGATTTGTTTCAGAAGAAAAGTAAATAAAAACACATATAAATAAAAGGGAAGAAATTAGGTTGATAGAATGGGCATGGTTATGCTGATGTTTAGTGTGAAACTGTGTTGAATAGGACAAGTTGTTTTGTGCTGCCAGACTATGTTGCCTCGGCGGGGGATGGCAGATATGCTGCTTAGACGCTCTCGCTGCCTCGGCATGGGGATGGACTTGTGTCTCGGCGGTAAACTCGGCAGAACTACAAGGCTCGGCAGAACGCTTCGAAAGTAATCCTGCTTATGTCTAAGTCAGAATGCTATTGATGCCCACTGCAGATAATATCAGACGCGACGTGAATCGTGCAAAGACAACAATGTTAAATTGTAATGCCCTAGTTTTGGGCCTAGAAGTTTGAGACATCGGACCGGACCGGTCAGAAACGGTTCAAATCGCGTAAGGTGATTTAAGGAGAAGCCAAAATCTTAGAATCTTTAGGGAGCTTTATGGCAATTTAGCCTTTCCTTAATATGACATGTGTTTAAAATGGTTTTAATTAAATAGTTTTTAATTGGCTTTTATTTTATTTAATTAATTAGGTAGTTAATTAGTGAGATTCCATCACGTAACTACCTTTCTCTTCTCATTTTCAGCCAAACACAATTCTAACTCATTTTCTCCAGAATTCTTTTCTCCCAAACACTCTCTGGGTTGTTGCAGCCTTTGAGAATTCCAGAATGGAAGTGGGAAAGGATTACCATGGATTTTGTGTCTGGATTACCGTTGTCACCGTCAAATAAAAATTCAGTTTGGGTGATTGTTGATCGGCTTATGAAGTGTGCACATTTCCTACATGTGCATACCACGTATACCTTGGATAAGTTGGTTGAGCTGTACATTTTTGATATTGTGCGGTTGCACGGTGTGCCAAAGTCTATAGTGTCGGATAAGGATCTAAGGTTTACAGCACGATTTTGGGAATGTTTGCATCAAGCCTTGGGTACACGGTTGAATTTCAGTACTTCCTATCTTCCTCAGACGGATGGACAGTCGAAACATGTGATCCAGGTGCTTGAGGACATGTTGAGATGTTGCGTGATAGATTTTCAGGGTTCTTGGGAGAAGCACTTGTCGTTGGTTGAGTTTGCTTACAATAATAGTTACCAGGCAAGTATTCAAATGGCTCCATACGAGGCTTTGTATGGGAGAAGATGTAGAACCCCTCTTTGTTGGGTAGAGGTTGGGCAAAAGTTGATTTCGATGCTAGCTATGTTAAAGGGAACCACCGAGAAGGTGAAGCTCATTTGTGAGCGATTGAAGGAAGCACCGGATAGGAAAAAGTCTTATACGGATCTGAAGCGTAAAGAGATTGAGTTCGCGGTTGGCGAACGTGTGATTTTGAAAGTGTCTCCTTGGAAGAAGGTGATGAGATTTGGGCGTAAGGGTAAGCTTAGCCCAAGGTTCATTGGATCTTACGAGGTTGTGGAGCGTATTGGTCTTGTGGCATAGGTTGAAATTGCCTTCAGAGCTGGACAAGATACATGATGTGTTTCATGTCTCGATGTTACGGAAGTGCAGATCAGATCCTTCGCATGTGATGCCTATTGAGGAGATAGAGTTGAATCCGGATATGTCATATGATAAGGAACCAGTGAGGGTTCTGAATGCGAGCAAAAAGGTTCTACGTGGCAAGACGATAGAGCTTGTAAAGTTGTTGTGGCAACACCGAGGAGTTGAGGAGGCCACGTGGGAAAGCAAGGCGGACATGCTGAAGCAATTTTCGCACCTTTTTCCTTCAGGTAAAATTTTGAGGATGAAATTTCTTAAGTGGGGAAGAGTTGTAACGCCCTGGTTTTAGGCCTAGATGTTTTAGACATCGGGATATGATAAAAATGTGGTAAAAATTTCTAAAATCCTCTAAAAATATATTTAAGAGGTTGGTCAAATCAATTTTACAAAAAGGTTTTGGAAGTGGTACATTTTGAGTAGTGACCAAATTGTAAAGTTTCAAAACTGTGAAAAATGCAATTTTTAAAGAAGAAGCCAAAATCTTAGAATCTTTAGGGAGCTTTATGGCAATTTAGCCTTTCCTTAATATAACATGTGTTTAAAATGGTTTTAATTAAATAGTTTTTAATTGGCTTTTATTTTATTTAATTAATTAGGTAGTTAATTAGTGAGATTTCATCACATAACTACCTTTCTCTTCTCATTTTCAGTCAAACACAACTCTAACTCATTTTCTCCATAATTATTTTCTCCCAAACACTATCTCAATATTTCCTAAACAATTTTCAAGAATCCTTTCAAGTTCTTCAAGTTTTGTGAAGCAAAAACTTGTCATTCATTAAGGAAAGCAAGGATTGGAGGTAAATCCCGTTCTCAACCTCTAATCAAGGTTCTTTATTGAAATTCCCAAGATCTTTGGCTTCTAATTAATGTTTTTGGTTGAGTTTTCATTATAGTTTTGAGTTGAGATTAAAATCTTGTGAAAATATGATTAAAATCTTAGTTTTCAGATTTGTTTTGTTAAGCTCTGTTTTGGATTGATTTTAATTGAGTTTCAAGTTGGTTATTATGTTGAAATGAGGTTTTGTTAATATAGATCCCAAAATCCTTGAGATCCTTGAGTTTCTTGATAGTTTTAGATGAGTTTTTGAGGTGAAATTGTGGAATTATGCTTGTTGGAGGTATAAGGATGAGTTTAGGTCTTTTTAGATGTGTTTTGATGTTTATAATTGATTGAAAGTGATGTATGTTGGCTGGGCTTTGTTTAGGAAACAATCGATTGAGTTTTCAGTTGTTTCGTATGGGTAAATTGGTGTGAATTGGGTGAGCAACGAGTTTGTGATTGATTGCTGGTGTTGAAATGCCTTTTAATGCATTTAGATCTCTATTTTGATGATGTGAAAATAGGGGATCTTGATCTTGGAGCGAACGAGGTGATTTTGGAGGCTCCAAAAGGGTGATTTTCACGTCGGCAAATGAGGTTTCGTGTATCGGTGAGTGGAAATGGATTTCCCAGCTTTGTAACGCTTTGAGCGTGGTCTTGGGAGCTTAGTGTAAGTTTGAAACACTTAGATAAGCTCAAGAGTAAGTGATTCGAAAGTCTCTCTCGGAAGTTGCTATGTTTTTTGTTGGAAAATGCACTTGTTGTAAATGTGATTATATCTACTGTCTTAAAGCATGTTTTAGGCATGGTTAATGCTAGATTTTAATGCCATTATTTTAAGGATGCACTAGGTAAGTGATCCTTGGTTCTATGTGATAAATGCATATGATGTTAAGCATGTTTATGCTTGTGGAAATGGCATTGTGTTTATGCTTGTAAAACTTTGGAATATTGATGTTAAATGATTATATTGGCAAGTGATGAAAATGGTTTTTGGTTACTTTAATCGAATATAGTTAGCCGGCTATAGGATTGGGTGCACCGTGAATAAAGTCACATTGGATGTCGAGGGGTTGTGATTGTACCGTACACTCCATCCAAGTACCCTAACGATTGAGGTTAAGATCAAAACGGTGGATGTTAATTCCGTGTGTGGATCTTGTGTTATGTGTCTCATGCTCTCGTTAGTGAAATTATACAACTACCGATGAGTGGTGTTGAGGGGTTGTGATTGTACCGTTATACTCCACCACGGGTGTCACAACGATGGAGGGTTACTCTCGTGTGTTAGCCTTGTGTAGTCCGGTAGTGTGTATGAAGCGTGTGGGACAATGATTGTAATCCACGTATCCGATTGTGTCATTTGAGTTGGTTTTGGTGTTATTGAGAATGGATCACTTGCAAGCCAATATAATGTTGTTGTTTAATGACTTAAGCATGAGATGCTTGTGGTTTATGCTAGAATGCATGTGATGCTTGGTTTAAGCGTGAGCAAAAGATTATTTGATGTTATCTTTATGATGTTAAATGCATGTGGATTAATAAGTGCATTGATGCTTAGAAGAGCACGTTTAAGGAAAGACATGAATTTGTAAATGATAATGCAATGGTTTTATGAAATACATTGATGAATGTTGTTTTAGCGATCCTCACTAAGCTTTATGCTTACGCTCATTTGTTTCATCAATGTAGAGAATTGAGCAATCAAGGCAGTTCGATAGCAAGTGGAATCCTAGCTTTTGACTAAGAAAAGTATGTAGTTTCACCTTGGTGTCATAAGATCCAATGGAAGGTGACCGTTGGAATTGAATTTGAATTGTTTCAGGTTTCTGTTTTCTTACGTTTTGGTCCCTGAGTCTTGAATGCCTAATTAAACGAGTTTGGATGATCTGTTTAAGGTGAAATTTGACATGTTGGCATATTATATGATTAATTTAAGATTGGTAACTTTAAAACTTGTTTATTCGTCTAAATTCTAGAAATTTACAAATTAGTCCCTAAAAGACGTTTGTATGCAATTGAACCCCTAATTGAACTCTGATCGATGTGTTGTTTCTTTCTAATGGTCTTGATGAACACATAGGTTAATATTATGCATCTAGAGAAGATAAAGAAAGAAAGGTTCGTTAATCAAAGTTGACTTTGATTTTCCCCGTGTAATCTTCTTAGTTCGGGTCGGACGTCTAGGTCGGGCTAAGGGGGTTACATAAATCATCCTTTTTAGCCGCCTTAAACCCTAACCTATGTGTAGGCCAGATTGATCGCACCGTCTATAGATAAAAATCATACTTACTCCTTTTGTGAGTTCGACTCTCTCGATACCGAACAAATGTATAGTAATCAACTAATCTTTCGCCTTAATTAAAAACTATGAAGCACATGGAATAAGTAAACCTTGAAGCTTTATTGCAAAAACGAACTTAAAATCCTAAGCAACCGTTCTGACACTAATTACAACATAACCCAAACCCAAAAAGAGTTTTAGAACATAATGGTGTCAAGAAAACCTAAACTATGCCTAAGGAAAAACCTAAGCTTTTTGAAGTAAGAATACATTGAGTATATATAGGCATTAGCTAGGTCAAGTCCTCCTTGGAGTAGAAGTCTTCAATATAGCTTTTGCATTAAATGCAACCTTAAATTCTGACTTCTTTGAGTTGAATGTGGACTCCTTCATGTTGCCTTGCTCCGCAAGTTATCTTCGTTCTCTTCCTTAGGTGGCTCTGTCTACTGCTACAGGTATTAGAAATTATAGTGGATGGCTGTAACCCCCTTAACCCGGCCTAGACGGTTGACCCGAATTAAGAAAGTCACACGGGGAAAACCAAAGTCAACCCGAAAGTCAACCTTGATTAACGACCCTTTTTTTTCTTTTTAAACTTGTCTAGATACGCATTAACCCTAGATAGGATCATACATACAACATGCTCAAAGATCATAACCATCAGAGATTAAACAGGGACTCAATTGGACAATTTACAACTTTAGGGACCAAATTGTAAATTCTGTAAATTATAAGGTCTTAACTCAAATTTAAGTTACCAACTTATATTTAGTCAGGTTTCATGCTTCACTACCAAGTTTCGGCTCAAACGGACATTCCAAACTCATACAATTGCAAAAACAAGTTTCAGGACCAAAATGCAAACATTTCAAAACATATAACCGCCCATGTCAGCCTCCAACGGTCAGGTGTTCCGAAACAGGGAGAGCCTGTTTCGAAATGCGGGACCGTTCCGCAACGTGTTCCGGAACGAGGCCTGGCAGAGGCAATTTTGTTTCGGAACGGTACCTTCCGTTTCGGACGCCTGGGCCACTACAGGGCACCCGTTCCGAAACGGTAGCTCCCGTTCCGATACGCCCTGCACAGAAAGTAGAGAAATGGCTGCTAAAACACACAATTGACTTACCATACATGCTCCAAATGCAAACAAACTTTACCAGCAACTCATACAACATACAAGAGACGTATTTGCATCAACCAATCATCATTATATCATATATGAAAAACCCAAAATCTAAAGGCATGCTTCCTACTTAGCAAACCATTCAAGCACTAAACCTCCAAACCAATCACAAAATGACCAATTACATGTTCCAGCATTATTATCAACATTAAACAAACTTAGGGAGTTCAAAACATCTCCCAAAACATCCACATAGGTCCCCCATTGCCAAATGCCAAAAGCTAAAAGTGTTTAAGAAAACCTTCCCATACTTGAGCTTAGTTTCCACTTGATTGCTTGCCTTCCTTGCTGCCCTCAATGCACCTTAATGCTCTGCATTATTGATTTAAGAAAAGAGAGAGAGCGTAAGCAAAAGCTTAGTGAGGAATGCTCATTTAAAACCATACAATAATGCATTTATAAAACTCATTTATAAATCATTCTTTAAGCAACATTACACATGCTCTTTAACCTTTAAAACAAGCATTACATGCTTCTATTTCATTGCATGACATATTGGCAACAAGTGATACACTTCACATAAGATTCACACATGGACTTTTAAACACCATTGTGATCTTATAATAACCAAGGACCACACATGGACTTTTAAACACCATTGTGTCCTTAACCCCATGGACTTTTAAACACCATGGACTTTTAAACACCATGGCAAGAACCACACAAAGACTTTTAAACACCTTTGTGTCCTTAACAAGAACCATCCAAGGACTTTTAAACACCTTGATGTTCTTAAGTAACAAGAGCCAACTATGGACTTTTAAACACCATATTGCTCTTAAAGTACACAAGTCTCATCCAAGGAATTTTAACCACCTTGATGAACTTAACCAAGAACCATCCAAGGACTTTTAACCACCTCGATGTACTTAAATAAACAAGGCTCACACAAGGACTTTTAACCATCTTTGTGACCTTAACATCACTTGCCAATATGCATCATTAATCAACAATAATCCACTGTTTTAAAGCATTTTACAAAGCCATAAACATCATGCATCTTTAAGCATCGAACCACATTTAAACAATGTTCAAAAACAAGGAACTCTTACCTTGAGCTTCCTTCAACACATGGCTTTAAATCACAGCAAATAAACATGCTAGAAATGCTTTCAAAATAGATTTAAACACATGCAAACAACCACATTGCATACAACCAAAACCATGGCCATTACCAAGAGAGTTTTTCCGAAAACTTACTCTTGAGCTTAGCTAAGTTGCTTAGACTTAAACTAAGCTCCCAAACCTCCAAAACACTGGTTTCAAAGCCGAAAACCAAATTCCACTCACCGATTCCGTTTCGCTTCTTGCCGAAACACCAATCAAGCTTCCGGATCACCACCACTTGGATCCAAAGATGACTCCCATGTTTTAAACACATCAAAGCAGAGGATTAATGCATCATCATGCATTAATAGCTTCAATGAAAGCACCTAAACTCGCTGCTCTCATCCACACTCCATTTTCGGCCACCAAACACAACCGAAAATGCATCCAAACAACTCCTCAACATTGCCCAGCCAAGATCCATCAAAACTAAACATCCTTAAACATCTTTTAACATCTAAAAAGGACCTAACAACATCCTTATACCTCCAGCAACAACAGATCCACAAGATCACTCCAAAAACAACCAAGAATCACAAGCTAAACTTAGGAAAATCAACCTATCCGGGATTGCATTAGTTAAAACTCAATTCCTTATCAATTTAACATTCATTTAACATCAAATTAACACCTTAAAACACAACCCAATCAGATCATACGAAAATCCATCAAAAATCACCAAATCTTGCATTTTAAGCCAAGATCCATTACACAACTTTAAAACCACTTATAAAACATCAATTAAGGATTGAGAACTTAGGAATTTCAGTAAAGAACTGAGAGTTTAGAGGAGAAGGACGTTCTTACCTCCAAACTTGAATTTCTCCCTTTTTAGAACCAAAATCTTGAAAATCCAATTAGCAATTGGTGAGGTTTTGTTGATGAGATGATTAGAAATCCAAAGAGAATTGAAAAGAGGTATTTAGGTGACAAAATCAAAGGAAAAAGCTCTGGAGAGAATGTTTGGTTTGAGAGAAAATGAGAGAAAAGGAAAATTGGAAAAGTTAGTTGAAAATGGAAAATAACTTCCCTCCACTTTTCTTTTGTTTAAAACTCAGAATTAAATCACTAAATATCTTAGAAAAATCTGGAGAAACTTCCTTTGGGTAAATAGCTCCTTAAAGATTCAAAGTTTCAATCCTTTCTAAAACAGTCACGTAGTTTTCAAAAATTACATTTTGGTCACTAGCCAAAATGTCACCCTTCCCAACCTCATTTTGTAAAATTGATTTCACAGTTCTCTTATATATATTAAAAGAGGATTTTAGAACATTTTTCCATGTTTTTAATGCAACCCGAACTAGGCTTTCCTAATTTCACTTTTTTATATTCGAACAGCACTTTGACCGAACCGGTCCAAGCCCAAAACTTCTAAGCCCAAAACCGGGGCGTTACAACTCCCCCCCCCCCTTAAGAAATTTCGTCCCCGAAATTTACCTGAAGGAAAGAGATAAGGAAACTGCTTCAGCATGTCATCCTTCCGTTCCCACGTGGCTTCCTCAACACCACGATGCTTCCACAACACCTTTACCAACTCAATGGTCTTGCCACGAAGAACCTTGCTATCCGAATTCAGAACCTTCACCGGTTCCTCATCATAGGTCAAATCCGGATTCAATTCCACCTCTTCCACAGGCATCACATGCGAAGAATCAGATCTATACTTCCGGAGCATAGAAACATGAAACACATCATGAATCTTCTCCAACTCTTGAGGTAACCTCAACCGATACGCAACAGGACCCACACGCTCAACCACCTCATATGGTCCAATGTACCTAGGGCTCAACTTACCCTTCCGACCAAACCTCATCACCTTCTTCCAAGGCGAAACCTTCAAGAACACACGGTCACCCACCGCATACTCAATCTCCTTACGCTTCAAATCCGCGTAAGACTTTTGCCGATCAGAAGCTGCCTTCTAACGCTCACAAATGAGCTTCACCTTCTCGGTGGTTCCCTTCAACAAAGCCGTCATCAAAACCAACTTTTGACCCGTTTCAGCCCAACAAAGAGGAGTCCTACACTTCCTCCCGTACAAAGCCTCATATGGTGCCATTTGAATACTTGTCTGATAACTATTGTTATAAGCAAACTCCACCAAAGGCAAATGCTTCTCCCAAGAGCCCTGAAACTCAATCACGCAGCACCTCAACATATCCTCCAAAATCTGGATAACACGCTCAGACTGACCATCCGACTGAGGATGATAAGATGTACTGAAATTCAACCTCGTACCCAAAGCTAGATGCCAACACTGCCAGAAACGCGATGTGAACCTCGGATCCCTATCCGACACAATCGACTTAGGCACACCATGCAGCCGCACAATCTCAGCAATGTACAGCTCCGCAAGCTTATCCAAAGAAAACGTAGTATGCACAGGCAAGAAATGCGCACACTTCGTCAGGCGATCCACAATCACCCACACCGAATTCTTCTTCGATGGTGACAAAGGTAAACCAGATACAAAATCCATGGTAACCCTTTCCCACTTCCACTCAGGGATTCTCAACGGTTGCAACAACCCTGAAGGAACCTGATGCTCAGCCTTAACCCGCTGACACACCATACACTTGCTCACAAACTCCGCAACATCTTTCTTCAAACCCACCCAATAGTACTCATCACGAAGATCACGATACATCTTAGTACTACCAGGGTGCATAGCAAAAGGACTACTATGACCTTCAGTCAGAATAGGACGCCTTAACTCAGCATCACTAGGCACTACTATCCGACTCCCAAAACACAACACACTGTCACCATTAAAGCAGAAATCCGAAGGTCTACCCTCCGCAATATCCTGAACATGCGGTACCAAGGAATCATCTAGCAACTGCTTTTCCTTGATCAGCTAAACCAATGATGGTTTCACTTGCAACTCAGCCACGAGACCACCATCTCGCGAAATACTCAAACTGGCAAACATAACCCTCAGCTCAACAGCTACCTTCCTACTCAAGGCATCCGCTACAACATTAGTTTTTCCAGGGTGGTACTCAATCGTCAGATCATAATCCTTGAGCAACTCCACCCAACGCCGCTGCCTAAGATTCAACTCCTTCTGAGACATCAGATACCTCAAACTCTTGTGATCCGTGTACACAGTACACTTCTCACCATACAGATAATGTCTCCAGATCTTCAGAGCAAAAACCACTGCAGCCAACTCAATGTCATGCGTAGGATAGTTGCGCTCATGCACCTTCAACTGCCGCGACGCATAAGCCACCACCTTACCCTCTTGCATCAACACACATCCCAAACCAACATAGGACGCATCACTATAGACCACAAACTCTTTCCCTGATTCAGGCTAAACCAAGATAGGAGCTTGCGTCAAAGCTGCCTTAAGCTTCTCAAAAGCCTGCTGTCTCGCTTCCGTCCATTCATACTTAACATCCTTTTGCAACAACTTCGTCAAAGGTGCAGCAATCTTAGAAAACCCATCCACAAACCTACGGTAGTATCCTGCCAAACCAAGGAAACTACGAACCTCATGAACAGACTTAGGGACCTTCCAATTCATCACCGCCTCAATCTTATGAGGATCAACACGAATCCCCTCCGCAGAAACTACATGCCCCAGAAACACCACCTCCTTAAGCCAGAACTCACACTTACTCAGCTTAGCATAAAGCTGATTCTCCAACAAAGCTTGCAGCACAATCCTCAAATGCTCTTCATGCTCCTCCTCAGTACGCGAGTACACGAGTATATCATCAATGAACACCACAACGAACTTATCCAGGTATTCATGAAACACACGATTCATCATGTCCATGAAAGCAGCAGGAGCATTTGTCAAACCAAACGGCATCACAAGGAACTCATAATGCCCATACCTTGTCCTGATAGTTGTCTTAGGCACATCCACATCCTTTACCTTCAACTGGTAATACCCTGACCTCAAGTCAATCTTAGAGAACACAGTAGCTCCCCGAAATTGATCAAAGAGATCATCAATTCTCGGCAAAGGATACCGATTCTTGATAGTCAACTTGTTCAGCTGACGATAATCAATGCACATTCTCATAGTGCCATCCTTCTTCTTCACAAACAAGACCGGTGCACCCCAAGGCGACACACTCGGCCGAATGAAACCACGATCAAGCAATTCTTGCAATTGCGTCTTCAGCTCCTTCAGCTCCTTAGGTGCCATTCTATAAGGGGTAATGGACACAGGAGTTGTATTCTCATACAGCTCAATTCCAAACTCCACCTCGCGATTAGGAGGTAACCCAGGCAACTCCTCACGAAACACACCAGGAAACTCTCGCACAACCCTGATATCTTGCACCCGCAACTCCTTAGAACTAGGATTCATCACAAAAGCGAGATAAGCTTCACAACCTTGCCTCAGCATCCGACTCGCCTCCAACGTAGACGCCACATTGGCAAGAAACTTCACATTCTCACCAACCACAACAACATCATAATCATCCGCAAGCTTCAGCGAAACTCGCTTATTTTCACAATCCACAACAGCACGATGCTCAGCAAGCCAATCCATACCAAGGATTACATCAAAACCATAGAAAGGCAACTCCATAAGGTCAACATGAAAAACATGATCTTGAACAACCAAAGGACACCTTCTATACAGCTTTCGAGTCACAACAGTCTCACCAAAAGAACTAGTGACACGAACACCAACATCCAAAAACTCAACAGGCAAACCAAGCAATTCAGCATGCTCACGCAAAATGTATGAATGTGTAGATCCAGAATCAATCAAGGAAAGTAATGACAAGGATTGCAAAGTAAAAGTACATGCAATCACATCCACGTCATTCCTCCCCTCTCGCTGAGCATACACCCTAGCTTGACCTCCACCCTCAGGCTGAATAGCCACAACATGGGCCACTCCACGACCACCTTCCTCTCTGCGCTGAAAATTACCACGGCCGCGCCCACGACCTCTCTGCGGTGCAACAGCAACAGGAGCACGCACTTGGCCACCAGCCAACATAGGACACTCTCGCCTCAAGTGATCCGCAGATCCACAATTCCAGCACCCGTTACCAGCTGCCGCAACAGGGGCTTGCACCTCCCTCACAGCACGAGGACAGTCACGCTTCATATGACCACGTGATCCACAAATCCAACAAGCACTCGGATCAGCTCTAGCGTTGCCTCCCCGAGCAGGTGCTCCACCACCTCGCTTAGCCGAGGACTGATACTTCTGATCACGTCCCCTCTTGTTCCGTCCACCACCGGAACTATATTCAGCTGCTCGCTTTCCAGCACTTGCTCCAGCACCTCTAGCAGATAAACCCAAGTTCATCTCAATATCCTTTGCTCGGCCCACCAACACATCAAAATCATCATACTCGGTAGCCAGCACATACATCTTTACATCCGTCACTAAACCATAACGGAATCTTTCGCACCTCGCCCGCTCGTCAAGTACCAGCTCAGGTGCATACTGACTGAGTCGAACAAACTGTACTTCATACTCAGCCACAGTCATGCTCCCTTGGGTAAGAGACATGAACTCCCGCTTCTTTTCATCTAGGTACCTCACACCTAGATACCTTCTCTTGAATACATTCTGGAAGAATGTCCAAGTTATATTAGCTTCCGCCATCCCGACTATAGTGGTCGTCCACCACGTATAAGCATCATCCTGTAGCAAGGATACAACACACCCCAGCTTTTGCACATCAGTGCAACTCATTTGACCCAAGATCCTCTTGGTACTCTCCATCCAAGATTCAGAACCTTCCGCAGACAAACCCCTGAACTCAGTCCCACCTAGACTGCATAAGCGCTCCAAGGGTAGTCTAACTCCAGCATCTCCCTGATGCCCAGCTCCTTGAGCCCCAGCTACTGCTGCTCGAAAAGCACCAGCAATAGCTTGCACTAACATAGACATATCAGGCATAGCTTGCCCCTGGCCAGCCTCAGGTCCAGCGACCCCAGCATCAGCTGCAGCTCCAGCTCCTTCACCCCCAGCATCACACCACCAGGTGGAGGAGGTAAAACCGCACTCTCAATGTTCTCCTCATTCTCATTCTCGTTCTGAGCCGTAGCTCGCACATTACTCCTTAACTCTCTACGAGGTGCCATACTCTAACAATGCAATCACAATGCAAATAAACAAAGTTAGGCCCAGCAAGGTAAGCAATCCAAGTACTCAAGCTCATTACTCTTTAAAACAACATCATTACATTAGCTTTGATTTGGCAATGGGTACCCGCAACATGCTTCACCACAGCACACATCACAATTGCATCAAATTCACAAACCACTCATCATGCTTTCACTCAATCAAGCATACATAGCATACATACTTCAATCATGCACACAACCATTCCCAATTACTCGAGAACTCAACTCTGATACCACCAAATGTAAACCCCTTAACCCGGCCTAGACGGTTGACCCGAATTAAGAAAGTCACACGGGGAAAACCAAAGTCAACCCGAAAGTCAACCTTGATTAACGACCCTTTTTTCTTTTTAAACTTGTCTAGATGCGCATTAACCCTAGATATGATCATACATACAACATGCTCAAAGATCATAACCATCAGAGATTAAACAGGGACTCAATTGGACAATTTACAACTTTAGGGACCAAATTGTAAATTCTGTAAATTATAAGGTCTTAACTCAAATTTAAGTTACCAACTTATATTTAGTCAGGTTTCATGCTTCACTACCAAGTTTCAGCTCAAACGGACATTCCAAACTCATACAATTGCAAAAACAAGTTTCAGAACCAAAATGCAAACATTTCAAAACATATAACCGCCCATGTCAGCCTCCAACGGTCAGGTGTTCCGAAACAGGGAGAGCCTGTTTCGAAACGCGGGACCGTTCCGCAACGTGTTCCGGAACGAGGCCTGGCATAGGTAATTCCATTTCGGAACGGTACCTTCCGTTTCGGACGCCTGGGCCACTACAGGGCACCCGTTCCGAAACGGTAGCTCCCGTTCCGATACGCCCTGCACAGAAAGTAGAGAAATGGCTGCTAAAACACACAATTGACTTACCATACATGCTCCAAATGCAAACAAACTTTACCAACAACTCATACAACATACAAGAGACGTATTTGCATCAACCAATCATCATTATATCATCATATATGAAAAACCCCAAATCTAAAGGCATGCTTCCTACTTAGCAAACCATTCAAGCACTAAACCTCCAAACCAATCACAAAATGACCAATTACATGTTCCAGCATTATTATCAACATTAAACAAACTTAGGGAGTTCAAAACATCCACATAGGTCCCCCATTGCCAAATGCCAAAAGCTAAAAGTGTTTAAGAAAACCTTCCCATACTTGAGCTTAGTTTCCACTTGATTGCTTGCCTTCCTTGCTGCCCTCAATGCACCTTAATGCTCTGCATTATTGATTTAAGAAAAGAGAGAGAGCGTAAGCAAAAGCTTAGTGAGGAATGCTCATTTAAAACCATACAATAATGCATTTATAAAACTCATTTATAAATCATTCTTTAAGCAACATTACACATGCTCTTTAACCTTTAAAACAAGCATTACATGCTTCCATTTCATTGCATGACATATTGGAAACAAGTGATACACTTCACATAAGATTCACACATGGACTTTTAAACACCATTGTGATCTTATAATAACCAAGGACCACACATGGACTTTTAAACACCATTGTGTCCTTAACCCCATGGACTTTTAAACACCATGGACTTTTAAACACCATGGCAAGGACCACAGAAGGACTTTTAAACACCTTTGTGTCCTTAACAAGAACCATCCAAGGACTTTTAAACACCTTGATGTTCTTAAGTAACAAGAGCCAACTATGGACTTTTAAACACCATATTGCTCTTAAAGTACACAAGTCTCATCCAAGGAATTTTAACCACCTTGATGAACTTAACCAAGAACCATCCAAGGACTTTTAACCACCATGATGTTCTTAAATAAACAAGGCTCACACAAGGACTTTTAACCACCTTTGTGACCTTAACATCACTTGCCAATATGCATCATTAATCAACAATAATCCACTGTTTTAAAGCATTTTACAAAGCCATAAACATCATGCATCTTTAAGCATCGAACCACATTTAAACAATGTTCAAAAACAAGGAACTCTTACCTTGAGCTTCCTTCAACACATAGCTTTAAATCACAGCAAATAAACATGCTAGAAATGCTTTCAAAATAGATTTAAACACATGCAAACAACCACATTGCATACAACCAAAACCATGGCCATTACCAAGAGAGTTTTTCCGAAAACTTACTCTTGAGCTTAGCTAAGTTGCTTAGACTTAAACTAAGATCCCAAACCTCCAAAACACTGGTTTCAAAGCCGAAAACCAAATTCCACTCACCGATTCCGTTTCGCTTCTTGCCGAAACACCAATCAAGCTTCCGGATCACCACCACTTGGATCCAAAGATGACTCCCCTTTTTAAACACATCAAAGCAGAGGATTAATGCATCATCATGCATTAATAGCTTCAATGAAAGCACCTAAACTCGCTGCTCTCATCCACACTCCATTTTCGGCCACCAAACACAACCGAAAATGCATCCAAACAACTCCTCAACATTGCCCAGCCAAGATCCATCAAAACTAAACATCCTTAAAAATCTTTTAACATCTAAAAAGGACCTAACAACATCCTTATACCTCCAGCAACAACAGATCCACAAGATCACTCCAAAAACAACCAAGAATCACAAGCTAAACTTAGGAAAATCAACCTATCTGGGATTGCATTAATTAAAACTCAATTCCTTATCAATTTAAAATTCATTTAACATCAAATTAACACCTTAAAACACAGCCCAATCAGATCATACGAAAATCCATCAAAAATCACCAAATCTTGCATTTTAAGCCAAGATCCATTACACAACTTTAAAACCACTTATAAAACATCAATTAAGAATTGAGAACTTAGGAATTTCAGTAAAGAACTGAGAGTTTAGAGGAGAAGGACGTTCTTACCTCCAAACTTGAATTTCTCCCTTTTTAGAACCAAAATCTTGAAAATCCAATTAGCAATTGGTGAGATTTTGTTGATGAGATGATTAGAAATCCAAAGAGAATTGAAAAGAGGTATTTAGGTGACAAAATCAGAGGAAAAAGCTCTGGAGAGAATGTTTGGTTTGAGAGAAAATGAGAGAAAAGGAAAATTGGAAAAGTTAGTTGAAAATAGAAAATAACTTCCCTCCACTTTTCTTTTGTTTAAAACTCAGAATTAAATCACTAAATATCTTAGAAAAATCTGGAGAAACTCCCTTTGGGTAAATAGCTCCTTAAAGATTCAAAGTTTCAATCCTTTCTAAAACAGTCACGCAGTTTTCAAAAATTACATTTTGGTCACTAGCTAAAATGTCATCCTTCCCAACCTCATTTTGTAAAATTGATTTCACAGTTCTCTTATATATATTAAAAGAGGATTTTAGAACATTTTTCCATATTATTAATGCAACCCGAACTAGGCTTTCCTAATTTCACCTTTTTATATTCGAACAGCACTTTGACCGAACCGGTCCAAGCCCAAAACTTCTAAGCCCAAAACCGGGGCGTTACAACTCTCCCCCCCTTAAGAAATTTTGTCCCCGAAATTTACCTGAAGGAAAGAGATAAGGAAACTGCTTCAGCATGTCATCCTTCCGTTCCCACGTGGCTTCCTCAACACCACGATGCTTCCACAACACCTTTACCAACTCAATGGTCTTGCCACGAAGAACCTTGCTATCCGAATTCAGAACCTTCACCGGTTCCTCATCATAGGTCAAATCCGGATTCAATTCCACCTCTTCCACAGGCATCACATGCGAAGAATCAGATCTATACTTCCGGAGCATAGAAACATGAAACACATCATGAATCTTCTCCAACTCTTGAGGTAACCTCAACCGATACGCAACAGGACCCACACGCTCAACCACCTCGTATGGTTCAATGTACCTAGGGCTCAACTTACCCTTCCGACCAAACCTCATCACCTTCTTCCAAGGCGAAACCTTCAAGAACACACGGTCACCCACCGCATACTCAATCTCCTTACGCTTCAAATCCGCGTAAGACTTTTGCCGATCAGAAGCTGCCTTCTAACGCTCACAAATGAGCTTCACCTTCTCGGTGGTTCCCTTCAACAAAGCCGTCATCGAAACCAACTTTTGACCCGTTTCAGCCCAACAAAACCGGGGCGTTACAATGGCATCGTCAGAATCAGGATTTTCTGCTCTATAGATCGCACTCAAGTTCTCCAATTCCTTAGCTTGATGCCCTGGGAGGCAGGTATGCCGGAGACAGCTACACAGCAGTTGATGTCTCTGTTTGGAACTACCTCAGTACTACTCTCTGATCTGCAGCCTCAGCACCCTGCTATCGCGGCAGGTTCTAACGGCACCTTGCTGTCGCAGCGGGTTCCGGTGGCACCTTGCTGTCGCGGCAGGTTCCGACAAGCAATTTTTCTACATGCACCGAAATACATACCAAAACAGCACCTTTTCCACAAAATACACTAAAATATGTAATCAAACTTAATGATGAAGGAAAATTTGAGAATATGCATTAATGCCTAATTATGTAACTAAAATGTGCCTAAGTCTAACAATAATATGAGTAAAAAGGGTAAATAAAATAAGACTTTTAGAAACTTTACACACCCCCAAACTCGAACTATTGCTTTTCCTCAAGCAATGCAATCCTACACATACTTGCCCTTGCACTAATCAAAAAGAAAAAAAATATATGTTTTAAACTTGATTTAACACCTCAAGGCTGTGGCACGTGTCATTAGATTAGTGAGAGGAGAAGAGCATAAATTATCTCAGAATTAAACTATAATGCTAGTGTAGTGTGTGCGGAAACCGTGAACAAGCTGAATATGAAGAACATTCTAAGTAAAAAAAGATGTTGTCATGGCACACAAGGTTGCTGCCGAGGCAGCATAAGTAAGCACATTTATTTAATCATGGAAATAATGGATCCATCTTATCAAAACTACTCTCTAGGTTTGAAATTAAGATAGGAGCAAACTACAAAACCCCAAACCCATTGAGCAGAGTCATCTCATGAAGACTTTCAATCACTCATGCTAATTTGTCTGTCACTTCAAGGATTTTCAGATTCATGGACTTTGATAGCAGCGGAGTGTCCTTGCACATGATTCTTCCTAGAGCCGGTTTCGGGCACCTCTAGGGAAAAACAACATAAAAATTTCTTTCATGTCGTGGCAGTAGTTTTCTTTTTCTTTTTGTTACCTGCTGCGGCAGCTTCCTGCAACCAGTGTTAGAATTTTGCAGACAATTCAATCAAGCAATGTTTACCAAAAATTCTTAACAAATTCAACAAGTAACAGTAGTGTTTTTAATTTTTAGCATTTATAGAAAAATTCTAAGTTTACTTCATGCTTTCCCCCAAAATTAAGTTCTTTTCATCATGGTGCGAAAAATTTAAGACCGGCAATCCTTTTTTAGGCACAAGTTCTAATAAAAAAATTTCTTTCTTGATTAATTTTAGAGGTAAGTACATTATGCAACCTATATGCTCTAATTATGCCTAAACAATGATGAGTGCTAATCCCCCCCAAACTCGAGAGAAGCATTGTCCTCAATGCATGAGAAAAATAAATGAGTTAGTCGGAAAGGTCGTCACCTTGCATGATGAATTTCCTTCGAGCCATGTTTGCTTGTGTGGTTATTGAATGTGTGTATCTGCTAGTCGAACCATGTACAGTCGTTACCTTGGCAACCTTGGGCAGTTTTAGTTGCGGTTGTCGTGGCGTCAATCTGGGTTGCCAGGGCGTGTGATGGCGGGTAAGTATTTCATCAGGAAATATGGGGAAACGGACTGCACTATCAGGGAACATCCTTGGTGTATTGCATAAATCAGAGCTGCTGCTTTTCCATCCCGTTGAGCTAGTTCCGGAGATGATGGAGGAGTACTGAATGTATTGGGGTCTGATTGGCAGCTTCAGTAATGCTGTAACGCCCCGGTTTTGGGCTTAGAAGTTTTGGGCGTGGACCGGTTCGGTCAAAGTGCTGTTCGATTATAAAAAGGTGAAATTAGGAAAGCCTAGTTCGGGTTGCATTAAAAATATGGAAATGTTCTAAAATCCTCTTTTAATATATACAAGTGAACTGTGAAATCAATTTTACAAAATGAGGTTTGGAAGGGTGACATTTTGACTAGTGACCAAAATGTAATTTTTGAAAGATGCGTGACTATTTTAGAAAGGATTGAAACTTTGAATCTTTAAGGAGCTATTTACCCAAAGGGAGTTTCTCCAGATTTTTCTAAGATATTTTAATGTTTAATTCTGATTTTAAAACTAAAGAAAAGTGGAGGGAAATCATTTTGCTATTTTGCAACTAACTTTCCATATTTTCCAATTTTCCTTTTCTCTCATTTTCTCTCAACCCAAACACTTTCTCTCCAGAGATTTCCTTCTGATTTTGTCATCTAAATCACTCATTTCAAATCCCTTTTGATCTCTAAACATATCATCAACAAAACCTCACCTAGTGCTAATTGGATTTTTAAGATTTTGGTTCCAAAAAGGGAGAAACTCAAGTTTGGAGGTAAGAACGTCCTTCTCCTCTAAACTCTCAGTTCTTTACTGAAATTCCTAAGTTCTCAATCCTTGATTTGTGATTTGTTAAAGGCTTTTCAATTGGAATCTTGATTTTGGCTTAAAATGCAAGATTTGCTTGATTTTGGTGAAATTTTCGTGTGATCTGTTTGGGCAGTGTTTTGAGGTGTTAAATTGATGTTAAATGAATGTTAAATTGATGAGGAATTGAGGTTTAATCAATGCAATCCCGAATAGGTTGAATTTCCTAAGTTTTGCTTGAGTTTTTGGTTGTTTTTGAGTGTTTTTGATGATCTGTTATAGCTGGAGGTATAAGGACGTGTTTGTGATCATTTTGGATGTTAATTGATGTTTAAAAATGGTTAGAAGTGATGGATCTTGGCTGGGTTAAGTTTTGGAAGTGTTTGGAGGTGATTTCGGTTGTGTTTAGTAGCCGAATTGTTGGATTTGTGATGAGCAGCGAGTTGAGTTGTGTTGCTGGTGTTTTTAATGCATAATGATGCATTAATCCTCTGTTATTGTGTGCTTGAAACAGGGAAGTTTGATCCGTGAGCGTTAGAGGTGGTGCGGAAGGTTTCGGATTCTTGGAAGGCTTGTTGGCTAGCCTTGTTTTGTGTATCGGTGAGTGAAGTTGGGTTTTCAGCTTTTAAACCAAGGTTTGAAGGTTTTGGGAGCTTAGCTTAAGTCTAAAAAACTTTGCTAAGCTCAAGAGTAAGTAAATGGATTTTGCTCTTGGTTTGTGTTGTGAACTTGGTTCTAAAAGTAATTGTGATTGATGGTTACAATGCATATGATTTGCATGTTTTAAATTCTGTTTTGAAAGCATATTTAAGCATGGTTTAATGCTGGTTTTGAAAGCCATATGTGAAGGATACTCAAGGTAAGAGATCCTTGGTTTTATATATTGAAATTGTGGTTTTGATGCATGGTGTTGCATGATGTGTAATGGCTTTGTGTAAAGCTTTAAAAAACAGTGGAATGATGATGGTAAATGATGGTTTTTGCATTATGGTTATGCATGTGAATCATTGGACTAATATGGTAAGATGGTTATATTGGCAAGTGATGTAAGTGGTTCTTGGTTTCTTTGATCGGATATAGTTAGTCGGCTATAGGATTGGGTGCACCGTGAATAAAGTCGCCTTGGATGTGGAGTGGTTAAGAGTGAACCGGTAAACTCCATCCAAGTATCCTAACGAGATGGTTAAGGTCATAATGGAGGTTGAGTGCCCATTCGAGGACCTTGAGTAAGCAAAGGTGGTAATGGTGGTTAAAATTCCATTTGTGGACCTTGTGCTTGTTAAGATCACAATGGTGGTGTAAAGTCCATGTGTGGATCTTGTATAGGGTGTCCCGGATCTCGTTAGTGATGTTATAAAACTACCAATCGGTGATGCTAAGGTTGTATGGTGTTTAAAAGTCCATACATGAGAACCTTGTGAATGTTAAGGTTATATGGTTTTTAAAAGTCCATATATGGGAACCTTGTGTAAGTTAAGGTTGTATGGTGATAGAAAGTCCATACATGGGAACCTTGTGAAAGTTAAGGTTGTATGGTGATTGAAAGTCCATACATGGGAACCTTGAGGAAGATAAGGTTGTATGGTGGTTAAAAGTCCATACATGGGAACCTTGTGAATGGTGAGGTCAAATGGTGGTTAAAAGTCCATTTGGGGACCTTGGATTGGTAGTGTGTATGAAGCGTAGGGACAACGCTTGTGATCCGCGTATCCGATTGGATCTTGAGTTGAAAAGTGGATGTGGTTGGTCACTTGAGAGCCAATATGATGTTCTTGATTATAATGAAGCATGAGATGCTTGGAATGATGCATGGTTGCATGGGAAGTGCATAATGTATTAAGTATGCATGTTTGCTTGTTAAGTTTGAGCAAGTGTTGATTATCTATTGAGAATGATGCATGTGTGCATGAAAACTCTTTGGTGCATTGGAGTCTTGCTAAGACTTGTTTTAAAGGCATATGATGCAAATGTTGATGATGTGGTTCATATGTTGCATTTGTTTAATGCATGTGTTGGATTGATTGAGTAAATGGTTTCTTGCTTGAAACGATAATCAAGTATGAGAAAGGTATGATGTGCAATGGAAGTGTTTTTCAAGGTTTTGAATTTAACTTTGAATATGGTGCTTATGCATGAAATGGTTAAAGTAATGGTTTTGCAAATTGTGCTTGAAAAGGTTTACTTAGCTTGCTAAGCTAAGGGTTGGTTTTCATGTTTGAGCAATTCATGATTTTGAGCTTGTTGTTGAAAAGGGTTTTCAAACATTGCTTTGGTTTATCAAATCGAGTTGCTTTTCAAAAAGGTTTTATGACTCGCTGCATTGATGGTGTTTTGGTTTTGAGCATTCCTCACTAAGCATTATGTGCTTACGCTCCTTTTTGTCCATCAATGCAGATCTTTGAGGTTGGAACAGCGAGGAGCGAGGGATTCAAGGAGAACTCCACTTGAGATGTATGTCTCGGTTAATAGCTATAGTTAATAAAGGCAATGGGGGGAAAGAATCTCTTATGTTGAAGTGTAACGAGATTGTGTATGTTGGATCAGTTTAGTATATGATGTTGAATCATGTGAATTAATGTTGCAATGATTGAATCATCTTGTGCTTAAGTTGATTTGCTATGCATCTTGTGTAAAAGCATGAATGAGCTTTGAATGTGTTTAATGTGTTGGTGCACCTAGGGGTGATCATGTATCTAGATTTTGATGCATATATGTTCCTTATGTGTTGAGTAACTTGCTGGTGTGGTTTGATTACATTTGGAGCATGTTCGATTGGTCAATTGTGTGTTTAAGCAAGCATTGAGCTGCATTCTGTGCAGGTCGTTTCGGAACAGTAGATACCGTTTCGGAACGGGTGGCCTGTAGTAGCCCAGGCGTCCGAAACGGGAGACACCGTTCCGAAACGGGAAGCTCTCTGCAAGCCCTTGTTTCGGTACGCGTTGCAGAACGGCCCCGCGTTTCGAAACAGGTTCTCCCTGTTTCGGAACACTTGGCCGTTGTGGGCTGACATTGGCGGTTAAATGTTTTGAAATGTTTGCAAAATGGTCCTGAATCTTGTATGTGCAATTGTATGAGTTTGGAATGTCCGTTTGAGCTGAAATTTGGCAGAGAAGCATGAAACTTGACTAATTACAAGTTGGTAACACTAATTTGGGTTAAGACCTTATAATTATCAGATTTTGCAATTTGGTCCCTAAAGTTGTAAATTGTTCAATTGGGTTCCTGTTTGATCTCTGATGTTTATGATCTTTGAGCATGCTGTTTGAATTATCATAACTAGGGTTAATGTGCATCTAGACAAGTTTAAAAAGAAAAAAAGGGTCGCTAATCAAGGTTTACTTTCGGGTTGACTTTGGTTTTCCCCGTGTGACTTTCTTGATTCGGGTCAACCGTCTAGACCGGGTTAAGGGGGTTACATTTGGTGGTATCAGAGCTGAGTTGCGAATGCTTGGGGAAAGCGGTAAGTTGTTGTAATGTGTGTTTGATGTCTATCCTGATGTTTGGTTGAAAGCTGGTTGAAACACGTGTTTCTGAGCAAGTTGTTGATGTTTTCAAGCATGCTTTGTGGTTATTGTTGCGTGTAAAATAGACTATCGCAATTGTAGTGCAAGTGTACACGACGCAAGTAGTAAAGTGATACTAAGTATCGGATATCGTCTCCACAGGGATTGGGCTAATGACTTAACCTTGATTTACTGCACGAAGTAAAGGAAATAGTTTAGAATTGTCACGAGAATAATATGATAAAAACGTAAATAAAAGGATTGGAATATCAAGATAGAGAGAATGGGCTGGTATTGAATTGCTCGGTAGTGCAGGTATTGAATTGCTCGGGATCTCCAGTTCTGTCGTCGCTCCCGTCGCCGACAGCACCTGTCGCGACTTCTGTCCGTTGGCAGTCGCGGCAGCAGACACACCAACTCCGTACTTCAAGCTTGGCAAGAATCCCAGATCTGCCTTGCCCTATCCCTAGGCACAAGTCTGTCGATGAACACGTCTTTGATGATACCTCCTGGCGTGAATCGAAGGATGAACACCGATGTGTATGAATTCTTCCTTAGCCACTTAACCTCGCCTTATCCCTAAGCACGAGATGGTTCAACTATAAACTAGAGAACGCGCTTTTATCTCTTTCGTATACTTAACTCTCCCGATGCTAAGTAAATAGATAACCTTACAATGCTCTCTCGATGCTCTTGCAAGATATTAAAACCAAGATAAAAGAACTTGAAGTTTATTTTATTGAACTTGAAAAATCCTAAAACAAAGCAACCCTTGCAACTACTTTACAAAGCAACCCGTGGCCCTAGGGGGAATTTAGAACATGTCGGTGACGGGTGAACGGCAGGGTTTTGGTTTCGGTTATGGGGTATCGGTTATGCCCTAGGTTTAATCTATGCCCTTTATATAAGCTTTGGGCTCAAGTTATCTAAGGTAACAAGGATTACAACTTTAATTAAAAGTAAGATTCTAATAAAGGCTAAATCTCTAAAGTCTCCTACTTTCTAGCCGCATCCCTATTTTGTGGGAATTCCTTTCCTTGAGCTTTGGCTTGACATATCTTTTGATCCGGGGCTTGGAAAATTATTTGGCTTCCACACGACAGACGAGCAGATTTTTCTCTATCTATCGAGGTCCACTTGACTTTTCCTCTTCATAAATCTGCTGTCACCTTGCTGTCACGACAGGTCCAAGACAGGTTCGTCTTCTTCAGTTGCTTGTCCAGTTCAGCTTTCCTGCTTATCTGTCCTGCGCCTGCCTTCATCGTCAACCATGGCAACTACCTGCAAAATACACCATCTTTTAGTAGAATCCGTGCCTTTTATATAATTGTGATGTTTTATTGAAAACTAACCTAAATGCAATGCAATGATGCTTGAATGCAGCAGAAATATGGGTTAAAAAGGGTGTAAATAATAGAACTTTTACACACTCAACACACCCCCAAACTCAAGTCTTTGCTTGCCCTCAAGCAATTAAACCTAAAGAAAAATGAAAATTTTTGTGTTGGCCTTCAAACAGTGAACTGTCCCTTACCCGTCGCTCATTCTCTATGGCGGCAGCAACCTGTCGGAAAGATTAGGATCTGTCCGGAATCTCCCTATAGTTCTTGTGCAGTGTGTGCATGCTTGTGAACAGTTATATGCTAAGACTCTCTTAGTTTCACTAGAATATTCAACTCCTTAACTCGAATTTTTATGCCAAAGTTTATTTTTTTAGAAGGCACATTTTCATGCTTCTTTTTCTTCTATTTTTCAAGCTAAATTTTTACTAGAGCCAGTTTTGGGCACCTCTAGTTAGCTTCCTAGAGCCGGTTTCGGGCACCTCTAGGTTTTTAATTTTCTTTTGCTAAACTTCTTTCCTAGAGCCAGTGTTAGGCACCTCTAGGGGCTATTCAAGTTCTAAGCTTCCTATTCTAGTTTGGCTAAAAGAAATCTAAGCAATATAACAGTCACAAAAGTGTTTAAGTTTTTCAGAACTATAGAAAGGCTCTAAACTTTTCCTTAACCTGTCCTAAAGATGCTGCCACGACAGAGCCGTCATGACAGGTAAGTTGACTCCACAGTTTTAAGCCAACAGTTTTAGTTTTCTGATTTTTTTTAAATAACTTAAATAAATAATAAGACACAAAAATTTAATAAAAGATGTACTAAGACTCCATTAGAAATGGAGGGTTGCCACCCCCAAACTCGAGGGTTGCATTGCCCTCAATGCAAAATGACACAAAAAATAAAGAAAACAAGATAAATAAAAGTACATCACAAAAGATATAAGGGCAGGCAGCAATATGAGGAGAAAAAGAAATAAAAACTTAAATTTTATTCGTTGTCCTCGCTGCTGCTGCTGACGCGGATCTGATGGCGGCGTCTGCGTTGTGGAGGTGGCTGGGCAGGTTCCGGAGCAGGTTGATCAGCAGGTTCTTCCTCCGGTTGGGGGACAGGGTCGTCAGCAGGTTGAAGGGCAGGTGGCTCCACTAGCCTGATGTCGGAACTGCTGTTGCTGTCCCATGAGCAGCTGGTTATGATGGCTTTGGACAGCCTTCTCTTGTCTGCCACATGCTTAATGCGTTTGAATCGCGTGAAGTCGCTCTCCAGATTCCGCCGGACAAGAGGGCTGTCATCAGCAGCAGCTCGCTTGGTTCCTCGAGGGGAGGTGTCTGTTGGTGAGCTGCCGGCTGCCGTCGGGGCAGGAGATGGTGTGGATGCGGCAGATTGTGTATGGGGAGAGACAGGTGGTGTGGGAGTGGGGGAGGGGATATTGAAATAATGGGCGGGGAAGGTGGGGAAGATGACATCCAGAAAATTCAAAGTATTGGTGATGAAATTTACCGTTGCATTGGAGAAGTCACGGATGAAAGTCATCAAACCCATCTGGCGCTCCTCTACCCGCAAGATGGCAGCAAGGATGTGGGCGTTCTGATCTGCCGGAGCGGTGTTGGTGGCAGCTTCTGGGGCAGGTTCGGTGGCAGGTTCATCATCAGACTCAGCAGGAGGGGCGTTTGGATCGAAGGCGTTGAAGGGCGATACGACTATGATCTCCATGAGGCTGGAGATGTTGTTGTCTGTCCATCCGCTGCCCGTCTTGATTTTGTCTGAAGGGTCCTCCGGTACGGCAGCGCAGCGGCAGAGGGCAGTGATGGTGAAGGGCAGGCAGAGTCGTGAGTCTGATCGGAAGGCATAATCGAGAATGTTGTCCCGCATGTACCTGCCCACATTGATGGGCCTGTCGTGCATAATAGAGTGGATAAGGGCTAGCCGCTGTCGGTTGACTGTTGTATGGTGCGACGACGGCAGGATACGCTTTTTGATAAAAGCGTTCCAGAGTTTTGCCTCAGGGAGTAGCTGCCCCCTATTGACAGAGTGGGGGTTCTTCCTACTGGTGCTCCATGTCGTACCAGCCTCTGTCAGCTCCCTCATGACAGCATCATGTCCGGCAGTGTCGAGGGTGTCCCAAAATTGTTGGTGAGCATCATCATTGGGGCCGAAGAAGAGGCCGAATACATGGTTGATGCTGCTAGCGCTGAAAGGAACTGTCACTCCTCGGACGGTGACAAATGTCGCCGTCTTACTTTCGATCGCCGCATAAAATTCCCTGACCAAAGTGTCATTGAGCTCTGCCGGCTGCTCGGCAAAGTCCTCCCAAAGTTGTGCTGTTATGGCCTTCATAATGAACGGCCTGAGTCCAAAAAGAGGGGCATCTCTGTTGTAAATGAAGCCGCGCTCCTCCCATAGCTCCTTTTTGGTGAATGGCGATGCTGTTGCTGAAGAAGAAGCGGCAGCAGTGTTTTGACGGGTTTGTCGTGAAGACATTTTGGTTGCAAGGGCTGAAAAAGAGAGAAAATAGATAAAACTAGAGGAGAATAACAAGAGAGAAAAATCAGAAGTGATGAAAAATGAAAATGGGAAGGGGTTTATATAGCTATTGGGGAGCTGCCCATTTAATGCCGCAACGGTAGGCGGGAATAACGGGGCGGCAGATTGAATGTAGCGTGTCTGACGCGTCTGACGTGCATTAATGCGTCTGCTGTGCGTCTGCCGCACGCTTCTTCGTCTGCTGTGCGTCTGTTGACAGCCTGTCAAATCCGTCTGCGCCGGCAGCCGAAACGAAAGGTTACCATAAATGGGCTTAATTGGGCTGGTGGATGAGCGGTGGGCTTGTGTCACTTCTTCTTTCTCACTTGACTCCTTTATTTCCTAAAAACTGAAATTATAAACAAAACATTATTCGAATAAAATAAATCTAATTCCTAATAAATAATATTAATAATAAAAGTAAGAATAAAAATAAAAAAAATTAGGTTAAATTAGGGATGCCTTGTGGGGCATCATCTAAAGTAACCACTTCCTGTATGCCTGGGGCTTCAGTCCCCTGATAGTGCTTGAGGCGTTGTCCATTGACTTTGAATTGGTGCCCGTCCTTTAATGATTGAATTGAGATGGCACCATGGGGAAAAACTTGAACCACTTGGAACGGGCCAGACCATCTAGATTTGAGCTTCCCTGGAAAGAGTTTCAACCTAGAATTTAACAACAACACAAGCTGCCCTGGGCAGAACTGTCGTGGCAGCAATTTCTTGTCATGCCACTTCTTAGTCTTTTCCTTGTAAATCCTTGCATTGTCGTAGGCCATTGTCCGTATTTCATCGATCTCATTCAAATCTAACAGCCTTTTCTGGCCTGCCTTGTCCAAGTCCATGTTCACTGCCTTGATCGCCCAATATGTCTTGTGTTCTATCTCGACAGGCAGATGACAGGTTTTCCCATAAATCAGACGGTATGGAGACATGCCCAATGGAGTCTTGAAAGCTGTCCTGTATGCCCATAATGCATCATTCAGAAGTAAAGACCAATCTTTCCTAGTTGGTTTAACCATTTTTTCAAGAATGTTCTTCACTTCCCTATTGGATATCTCAGCCTGTCCATTGGTCTGTGGGTGGTATGCTGTCGCGATCTTGTGCTTGACACCATATTTTCTCAAGGCGGCAGCAATTACCCTGTTGTCAAAATGTCTCCCTTCATCACTGATAATCGCCCTAGGGATGCCAAATCTAGAAAAGATGTTTTTGTGCAAAAACTTTTGGACCGTTTTGGCATCATTCTTTTGAGTTGCGATTGCTTCTACCCACTTGGAGACATAATCTACTGCTAGGAGGATGTAAAGATTTCCACACGAAGATGGAAAAGGTCCCATAAAATCAATCCCCCAAACGTCGAAGATTTCGACTTCTAAAATATTCTGCAGTGGCATCTCGTTTCTCCTCGAGATGTTACCTGTCCGCTGGCACCTGTCACAATTTTTGTAAAATTCCTGTGCGTCCTTATACAGTGTCGGCCAGTAGAAACCTGACTGCAGCACCTTGGCAGCAGTTTTATTGCCTCCTAAGTGTCCTCCATATTGTGAAGCATGACAGTGATGGAGAATGTCTTCTTGTTCTTCTTGTGGTACACATCTCCTTATAACCTGATCTGCGCACATTTTGAAAAGAAGAGGTTCGTCCCAATAATAATGTTTAACATCATTTTGGAACCTCTTCTTGGCTTGATAAGTAAGATCAGAAGGTAATATTCCGCTAACAATAAAATTAACGAAATCAGCATACCAGGGAAGGTTAGAAGACTTACCTGCCGCCATGGCTGTCGCGACAGCTATTGCGGCAGCAAAGAGCTGCTCATCTGGGAAGGTCTCCAGTATGTGTGTATCATCAATGGGTAGACTCTGTCCCGTCTCCAATCTTGACAAGTGGTCTGCCACCTGATTTTCTGTCCCCTTTTTGTCTTTGATCTCAAGGTCGAACTCTTGTAATAGTAAGATCCACCGTATCAATCTCCGCTTGGCATCCTTCTTTGCAAACAAGTACTTGAGGGCAGAATGGTCGGTGTGCACTATTACTTTCGTCCCAAGTATGTAAGAACGAAACTTGTCGATGGAGAATACCACAGCTAACAGCTCCTTTTCTGTGGTGGTATAGTTCACTTGGGCATCATTCAATGTTTTGCTGGCATAATATATGACGTGAAACAGCCTGTCCTTACGCTTCCCAAGTGCTGCCCCGACAGCATAGTCACTAGCATCACACATAATTTCAAACGGTTGTGTCCAGTCTGGTGGCTGTACTATGGGGGCTGTCACTAACTTTTCCTTCAGAACCTTGAATGCTTCAGTACATTCTTCATTAAAGTCAAAGGGTCGGTTCTGCTCTAAGAGATGGCATAGGGGCTTTGTGATTTTCGAGAAATTTGCAATGAATCTCCTATAAAAACCAGCATGCCCTAAGAAACTCCTAATGCCCTTGACTGTTGTTGGCGGCGGCAGCTTCTCTATGACCTCTATTTTTGCCCTGTCGACTTCTATCCCACGGCAGCTAATCTTATGGCCTAGGACTATCCCTTCATCCACCATAAAGTGGCATTTTTCCCAATTAAGAACAAGATTAGCTTTTTCACATCTTTCAAGTACCTTTTTAAGGTTGCCGAGGCAGCTCTCAAAGTCGTCTCCAAAGACGGAAAAATCATCCATGAAGATTTCAAGGAAGTCTTCTACCATGTCGGAGAATATGGCCATTATGCATCTTTGGAAAGTGGCAGGTGCGTTACATAGACCGAACGGCATCCTCCTAAATGCGTATGTTCCGTAGGGGCATGTGAAAGTCGTTTTCTCTTGGTCCTCTGGTGCAATAGCAATTTGATTATATCCTGAATAACCATCAAGAAAACAATAGTAAGGTTTACCCGCTAATCTATCAAGCATTTGATCAATAAAGGGTAAAGGAAAGTGGTCCTTTCGGGTAGCTTTGTTAAACTTCCGATAGTCCATACAAACCCTCCAACCGGTCACAGTCCTGGTTGGGATTAACTCGTTGTTTTCGTTGGTTATCACGGTCATGCCTCCTTTCTTGGGAACACATTGCACTGGGCTTACCCATTTGCTGTCGGAGATGGCGTAAATAATACCAGCATCTAACCATTTAATTATTTCTTTACGCACTACCTCCTTCATCGCAAGGTTTAACCGCCTTTGGGCATCAATAGTCGGCTTATGATCTTCCTCTAGGAGGATTTTGTGCATACAGATTGCCGGACTAATGCCCTGAATGTCTGCTATCGTCCATCCTATCGCCCTTTTATGCTGCCTCAACATGTCGATCAGCTGTCGTTCCTGTTCCTGCGGCAGCTTAGCAGAGATGATTACGGGCAGTGTGTCATCACAACCAAGATACACATATTTAAGCTGCCCTGGCAGGGGCTTAAGTTCTAAGACAGGTGGTTCAACAGTAGAGGGCTTTTGAATTAAATGGTTATCCGAAGTGTAATTCAAGGGTTCGAATAACTTACCTGGATGATGATCTAACCAGTTTACCTCCTCATGACCTTCAGTATCATATGTATCGGATTCAGAGGGGTCAATGTCGTCGGAGCTGTCGTCGTTGCTGTCGTCGTCACTGTCGTGACAGGCGTTTAAGTGGCTGTCGCAGCAGTGACCAAATTTGATATCACGGCAGCCCGACCTAATGCAGGGTTGATCAAAGGTCACCTCAATGATGGCCTTGCATTCCTCGTCCACATCGGCATGTTTCATTGCTTGGAGAACATTCAACTTAATTTCTTGATCGTTCACGCGCATGGTGAGTTCTCCTTTCTACACATCAATCAATGATCTTCCCGTGGCTAAGAAGGGTCGCCCTAGGATGACTGGTGCGTTTTCATCTGCCTCACAATCTAAAATAAGAAAGTCAGCAGGAAAAATAAGTTTATCCACTCTTACCAAAATATCTTCAATTTTTCCCTCGGGATGAACGTAAGAGCGGTCGGCTAGCTGTAGGGTAACTGTCGTGGGCCGCGCCTTGCCAATACCTAATTTCTGAAAAACAGATTTGGGCATTAGATTAACACTAGCACCAAGATCACAGAGTGCCTTACCCACAAATTTATCGCCGATTACGCAAGGTATGAGGAAGCTCCCCGGATCCTTCTTTTTCTGGGGTGGTTGCCGATGAAGAATACTCATGCAACCTTCTTGCATCCTTACCGTTTCAAATTCCCCAAGTTTAGATTTTTTTAGACATGACATCCTTGAGAAATTTAGCATAACCGGGCATCTCCCTAACAGCATCTAACAATGGAATGTTAATATGAACCTGTTTAAAAATATCATAAATTTTTTTGAGTTGAGATTCATGCTTAGCTTGCTGTATCCGTTGAGGGAAGGGTGGTGGGGGACGGTAATCAGCAATGCGTCCTTCCCACTGCATACGAATCTGAGGACGATAATCTTCCTTTTTCTCCTCTGTCGCTTCTGCTGTCGTGACAGGCTCATCGGCAGCAGTCTGTTTGTCACCTGTCGGGGCAGCTTCCTCGACAGGTATATCTAAAGCAGGGTCTTTTTCTGGTTCAGCTTCTTTTTCCGGCCCTGGTAACTTTTTCCCACTCCTAGTAGTAATTGCCTTACATTGCTCATGTGGGGGTGGTCTAGCATTTTCAGTATTGCTAGGGAAACCTCCATTCTGCCTCGGTTTAATATGCTGCGATACCTGACCCATTTGTGTCTCTAGAGATTTCAAGGTGGCCTCATGGTTTGTCATTCTCATCTTAGTTTCATCCATAAAATTTTCCGTCTTCTTGACAAACTGATTAATATTATCCATATACGTGCCAGTCTGAGACATAAAGGTGGCCAGAGTCTGCTCCAATACACTACTCGTGGCAGGTGGTGGCTGCTGTTGTTGCTGAGGCGGCAGGTTCTGCGGCAGGTTCTGCGGCTGCAGTTGTTGTCGCGTCAACAGTCTAGGACCCCCCTGATTCTGATTATATGCTTGCGGATTCAGGGCATTGTTAGGATTACTCCAGGAAAATTTGGGATCCTTCCTCCAATTAGGGTTGTAGTTGTTGGAATTGTAGTTCGGCTTGTAATTTCCAACATATTTGCCCTCTTCTATATTTATAGGGCACTCATCCCTACTATGATTTCCCTCACACGTAGCACAAACTTCCTCGACAGCAAACCCTCGTAAGTCCTCTTCATTCAATAAGTGTTTCATGGCTTTAGTGAGGAATGCTACCTGTGATTTCATAGTGCTGTCGGCCTCATAGTCCTTGACAGCAAGTACCCGTTTACTCCCTCTTCTAGCTGTCGGAAACTGCTCCTCATTCTTGGCTAGATTTTTTAGAACTTGCAATGCCTCGTCCGGATCTTTATCCAATAATAGTCCATTTGCTGCAGAATCAATGCGAATGCGAGTTTGTAAGTTAGCAGCATTATAGAATTTAGTTACCTGATTCCAGACAGGGAATCCATGCATTGGGCAGTTCCGAAGAAGAGTAGTAAATCTGTCCCAGGCCTCGTGCATCGGCTCGTCATCTTCCTGTTGAAAAGTAGCAATTTCATTACGTAATCGCTCAGATAAATGCGAAGGATTAAAACGAGATAAAAATTCACGAGTTAGATCTGCCCAAGTCATAATAGAACCCGGTGTAAGTTTATTCCACCACGTTTTAGCTCTGTCCCTCAATGAATGGGGGAATAACCGAAGCCTCAGTATCTCCGGACTAACTCCTGGTAGTCTAAACGAACCACAGATCTCCTGGAACGTTTTGAGATGCTCCCTAGCATCTTCTGTCGCAGAACCACCGAACTGTCCGGCGTTGTTGATCATACTAAACATGACAGTTTTAAGCTCGAAGTTGTCAACATCAATATCCGGCAGTGTGGTTTCCAGTTCTACATGGTCATTCAGCATGTAGTCACGACATGACCGTCGTCCATCTGCCCCCGGCGGGTCGCCGACAGGCGGTATAACTCCTCCAGCAGGCTGATTACGGGCCATCTGCTCAAGTTGTTCTTCAAGGTATTCGTTCCTGTCTAAAAGGTGGCGAATCTGTTTCTTGAGATTGAATGATCGTTCGATTTCCGGATCTAACTTATACTCAGGATCTTCGCCTCTTTTCGATCTGCGCATAAACAAGAGAACCTCATGAAAAGCAAGAGTTGAAAACAAAAATAAAATTAAAGAAAAATTAAAAATAAAAACGAAAACAAAAATAAAAACAAAAAGTGCAATAAAAGAAAGATGTAGTTATGTTGCCAATCCCCGGCAACGGCGCCAAAAACTTGTTGCGTGTAAAATAGACTATCGCAATTGTAGTGCAAGTGTACACGACGCAAGTAGTAAAGTGATACTAAGTATCAGATATCGTCTCCACAGGGATTGGGCTAATGACTTCACCTTGATTTACTGCACGAAGTAAAGGAAATAGTTTAGAATTGTCACGAGAATAATATGATAAAAATGTAAATAAAAGGATTGGAATATCAAGATAGAGAGAATGGGCTGGTATTGAATTGCTCGGTAGTGCAGGTATTGAATTGCTCAGGATCTCCAGTTCTGTCGTCGCTCCCGTCGCCGACAGCACCTGTCGCGACTTCTGTCCGTTGGCAGTCGCGGCAGCAGACACACCAACTACGTACTTCAAGCTTGGCAAGAATCCCAGATCTGCCTTGCCCTATCCCTAGGCACAAGTCTGTCGATGAACACGTCTTTGATGATACCTCCCGGCGTGAATCGAAGGATGAACACCCATGTGTATGAATTCTTCCTTAGCCACTTAACCTCGCCTTATCCCTAAGCACGAGATGGTTCAACTATAAACTAGAGAACGCGCTTTTATCTCTTTCGTATACTTAACTCTCCCGATGCTAAGTAAATAGATAACCTTACAATGCTCTCCCGATGCTCTTGCAAGATATTAAAACCAAGATAAAAGAACTTGAAGTTTATTTTATTGAACTTGAAAAATCCTAAAACAAAGCAACCCTTGCAACTACTTTACAAAGCAACCCGTGGCCCTAGGGGGAATTTAGAACATGTCGGTGACGGGTGGACGGCAGGGTTTTGGTTTCGGTTATGGGGTATCGGTTATGCCCTAGGTTTAATTTATGCCCTTTATATAAGCTTTGGGCTCAAGTTATCTAAGGTAACAAGGATTACAACTTTAATTAAAAGTAAGATTCTAATAAAGGCTAAATCTCTAAAGTCTCCTACTTTCTAGCCGCATCCCTATTTTGTGGGAATTCCTTTCCTTGAGCTTTGGCTTGACATATCTTTTGATCCGGGGCTTGGAAAATTATTTGGCTTCCACACGACAGACGAGCAGATTTTTCTCTATCTATCGAGGTCCACTTGACTTTTCCTCTTCATAAATCTGCTGTCACCTTGCTGTCACGACAGGTCCATGACAGGTTCGTCTTCTTCAGCTGCTTGTCCAGTTCAGCTTTCCTGCTTATCTGCCCTGCGCCTGCCTTCATCGTCAACCATGGCAACTACCTGCAAAATACACCATCTTTTAGTAGAATCCGTGCCTTTTATATAATTGTGATGTTTTATTGAAAACTAACCTAAATGCAATGCAATGATGCTTGAATGCAGCAGAAATATGGGTTAAAAAGGGTGTAAATAATAGAACTTTTACACACTCAACAGTTATGAATCTTGGCTGAGATAATGTGGATTTGTGCTGATGTTGTGAGTTGGTTTTATGCATGATGAAAGTGCTATGTGTATGATATGTTGATATTATGCTGTTGTGAATGGGTGCTGCTTGATGGAAGCATGATCGAAGTATGTTGCTTGATATGCTTGATGTTGTGATATCCATGTTTGTGTTGGCTGTTATGTCATGTAAAAGGGGAGGATACGGGATACCCATTGCCTTATTATTATAGCTATTGTGTTATTTTGGAGTTGGAGTTTGAATCCTTGCTTAAAGCTGGTCTAATTGGTTTGTTTGTTTTGTTGTGATTGTGTGCTGTTAATAGTATGGCGAAGTCGATGAAAGAATGGCAGTTGGGTGAGATGGTTGCTGCTTTAGGGCAAGTTGTTAGGGCGTGGAATTCACCTTTTAGTGGAGGTGTTTCGTCTCAATCTTTTGTGCCTGGAGTCGAGGTAGTAGGGCAGGAGAAGGAAGTTGGTTCTGTGATGAAGAGTTCATCATCTGTTGTTCAAGAGATGTTGGGAACATCTCAGGTTGTGGTAAAAGTAAAGTCGGTAGATGTGCTGGCTGTGGGATGTGTGGGTTTGTCGAAGCAGCGTTTGCTTAATTTGGGTGCTGTGGAGTATCATGGTTCTTCACCTGAGATGTTTGAGGCTTGGTTAGCCAGTGTGGTTCTGATTTTGGACCAGGAAGGTTGTGATTATACCTGTAAGCTAGGGAGCGTTGTCTCTTTGATGTTGGAGGACGCGTGTGCCTGGTGGACATCTGTGGCGGTGGTATCGCACATCCATGATATTGATTGGGACTTCTTTGTGTCTGCCTTTTATGAAAGGTATCTTGGAGAGAAATATCCAAGGGTTAAGCAGTGTAAAGGTAGTGCAGATCTGGGGCAAGTGCTGGTTGAACAAGGAGTGGAGGCTCAGCTACCGGTGTGTAATCGTTGTGGAAGGCGCCATGTTGGAGGTTGTTGGGGCGCAGGTACTTGTTGGAACTGTGGTTCTAAAGAGCATGTGAAGCGTGATTGTCCTCTTGGAGTGAAGTCAGCTTTAGTGGTAGCCAAAGGGTCTCTGAAGGGTCGTGGGCACGGCCAAGACAAAGTTCGAAGGTGGCATAAAGAGCTGAAAGTTGTGAAGAGTTTGGGAAAGGAAGTCTGTTGGAAATGTGGGTCTGCTGGACATATGAGGCGTAGTTGTTTGAAGTTGGCTCGGAACAGCCAAGGTTCCTTACCGCAAGGAGTTGGTGGTGACCTTAGTGTGTTAGCTGATGCTACAGCGGTGCGGTTAGAGGATGATGGTTCTGCGAGTAAGAGAGCTCGTCTGATGAAGCTTCAGGGTGGTGATGTGTTTTCAGGTAACCTTGTTAAGTAACCTTTGCCTAGCTATTTTAGTTGGTTTCTGTTGGTTTACCTTGCGTAGTAAGTATGATCTTGTTGCTAGCATGCTGAGGTAGTTGTTGTTGTTGTATTTGTTTGGAAACATCTCTAGCGTGAAGTAGGCTTAAGTGAGTATCTTGTGGTTAATGGTTGTTGGAATGATGGAGTTAGACAAGTTAGAAGTGAGGTAGGAGGTTGTTCTTAGACGGATTCTGAGGATGTTATTGGAGGGTGTGAGCTGGCATTCATGCACAGTTAAAATCATTGTTATATGCTATATTATATATGTGTTGGTCCATGCATACATGTGGCATGACATTAGAGGTTTTGCATACATGTACATCAGGCATTGTTAGGGCATATTGGTGATCATGCATACGAACGTTCACACTCGCTAATAACTAATCGAATCTGTTAGTGTTGTGGTTGGGTTAGGTTGGATGATGGGTTTTAGAGGTTGTTTTGGTGCTGAGTGGAAGTTAGAAGTAATGGAGAATATTAAGCTAGTTGCTAGTAATAGTGAGTGTGGTATAGCTCGTTGGTAGAAGGAAGGTGTTTGATGTTTGAAGAGTTTAGTGGTTTGGTGGTGAGGAGTACCGGTTGAGGTTAGAATCGGTCAAGTGGTTTGAATAGTTAGTAGAGGTGGTGGTTCCTTAGTGTTAAGTGATGTTGAGGATAGTGGATGTGTTTCTAGAGTGCTGAGATAGCTTAGCATTAATGTTGTAGTCGAAGGGTTGTTTATGTAGGTGAGGGTTTGTAGTAACCTTCGAGGAGTTGAGAAGATGGTATGTGTGCTTAAGTTGGGCGATGTTCTAGTAAGGCAAGTGTTTTGGTCGAAGCTTGAAGCGGAAAGGTAATGAAAGATCGAAGGCCATCGTTGGTTGGCTGGTTGTGAATAAGTAATTCTTTTGAGATCAGCTGGTGGTGTGTGGAATGGTGGGCGAAGTCAAGGTTGGGGTTTGTGACGTGATTTTCTGTCGATGAGTGAGCAGTTCTGGTGAGTTGATGGTAAAGATAGCGGTGGATGTGAAGTAAGGACAGTAATACGTTGAGAGGTTGGGTAAGCAGTTGGTGCTTAAGAATTTTTGCTTGTTTGGAAAATCTCTGAAGGAGGTTGAGTAGTTTTTGGCAAAGAGTTTTGGAAGCAGACGAGGTTGTGGTTTACGTAGTGGCTGAATTGGATTGGTTGGTGTCACTGTGTGAACAGGCTTTGGGAGTTGTGTGACAAGGTGTTGTATGCTGTAAAAGTTTGAGGTTCTTCAGGTTGTTGATGGGGCTATGTGTAGTCCGGAGTTGCGAAAGGTTAAGTTGTTCTTAACTTTGAGCGTTCTGGAGTTTGGGAACAGTATGTGGTGGTGTTGAGTTTGGGTGGAGTTTTGTGTGGAAAGTGTTCGGTGGCGGTTGAGGCTTTTGTGTTGACTTGTGTGTTGATTTGAGAAGGTTGTTGTTCTCTTTCGCCAGTTGAAATTTCGAGGACGAAATTTCCTAAGAGGGGGAGAGTTGTAACGCCCCGGTTTTGGGCTTAGAAGTTTTGGGCGTGGACCGATTCGGTCAAAGTGCTGTTCGATTATAAAAAGGTGAAATTAGGAAAGCCTAGTTCGGGTTGCATTAAAAATATGGAAAAATGTTCTAAAATCCTCTTTTAATATATATAAGTGAACTGTGAAATCATTTTTACAAAATGAGGTTTGGAAGGGTGACATTTTGACTAGTGACCAAAATGTAAATTTTGAAAGTTGCGTGACTGTTTTAGAAAGGATTGAAACTTTGAATCTTTAAGGAGCTATTTACCCAAAAGGAGGTTCTCCAGATTTTTCTAAGATATTTTAATGTTTAATTCTGATTTTAAAACTAAAGAAAAGTGGAGGGAAATCATTTTGCTATTTTGCAACTAACTTTCCATATTTTCCAACTTTCCTTTTCTCTCATTTTCTCTCAACCCAAACACTTTCTCTCCAGAGATTTCCTTCTGATTTTGTCATCTAAATCACTCATTTCAATTCCCTTTTGATCTCTAAACATCTCATCAACAAAACCTCACCTAGTGCTAATTGGATTTTCAAGATTTTGGTTCCAAAAAGGGAGAAACTCAAGTTTGGAGGTAAGAACGTCCTTCTCCTCTAAACTCTCAGTTCTTTACTGAAATTCCTAAGTTCTCAATCCTTGATTTGTGATTTGTTAAAGGCTTTTCAATTGGAATCTTGATTTTGGCTTAAAATGCAGGATTTGTTTGATTTTGGTGAAATTTTCGTGTGATCTATTTGGGCAGTGTTTTGAGGTGTTAAATTGATGTTAAATGAATGTTAAATTGATGAGGAATTGAGGTTTAATCAATGCAATCCCGAATAGATTGAATTTCCTAAGTTTTGCTTGAGTTTTTGGTTGTTTTTGGAGTGTTTTTGATGATCTGTTATAGCTGGAGGTATAAGGACGTGTTTGTGATCATTTTGGATGTTAATTGATGTTTAAAAATGGTTAGAAGTGATGGATCTTGGCTGGGTTAAGTTTTGGAAGTGTTTGGAGGTGATTTCGGTTGTGTTTAGTAGCCGAATTGTTGGATTTGTGATGAGCAGCGAGTTGAGTTGTGTTGCTGGTGTTTTTAATGCATAATGATGCATTAATCCTCTGTTATTGTGTGCTTGAAACAGGGGAGTTTGATTCGGGAGCGTTAGAGGTGGTGCGGAAGGTTTCGGATTCTTGGAAGGCTTGTTGGCTAGCCTTGTTTTGTGTATCGGTGAGTGAAGTTGGGTTTTCAGCTTTTAAACCAAGGTTTGAAGGTTTTGGGAGCTTAGCTTAAGTCTAAACAACTTTGCTAAGCTCAAGAGTAAGTAAATGGATTTTGCTCTTGGTTTGTGTTGTGAACTTGGTTCTAAAAGTAATTGTGATTGATGGTTGCAATGCATATGATTTGCATGTTTTAAATTCTGTTTTGAAAGCATATTTAAGCATGGTTTAATGCTGGTTTTGAAAGCCATATGTGAAGGATACTCAAGGTAAGAGATCCTTGGTTTTATATATTGAAATTGTGGTTTTGATGCATGGTGTTGCATGATGTGTAATGGCTTTGTGTAAAGCTTTAAAAAACAGTGGAATGATGATGGTAAATGATGGTTTTTGCATTATGGTTATGCATGTGAATCATTGGACTAATATGGTAAGATGGTTATATTGGCAAGTGATGTAAGTGGTTCTTGGTTTCTTTGATCGGATATAGTTAGCCGGCTATAGGATTGGGTGCACTGTGAATAAAGTCGCCTTGGATGTGGAGTGGTTAAGAGTGAACCGGTAAACTCCATCCAAGTATCCTAACGTGATGGTTAAGGTCATAATGGAGGTTGAGTGCCCATTCGAGGACCTTGAGTAAGCAAAGGTGGTAATAGTGGTTAAAATTCCATTTGTGGACCTTGTGCTTGTTAAGATCACAATGGTGGTGTAAAGTCCATGTGTGGATCTTGTATAGGGTGTCCCGGATCTCGTTAGTGATGTTATACAACTACCAATCGGTGATGCTAAGGTTGTATGGTGTTTAAAAGTCCATACATGGGAACCTTGTGCATGTTAAGGTTATATGGTGTTTAAAAGTCCATATATGGGAACCTTGTGTAAGTTAAGGTTGTATGGTGATAGAAAGTCCATACATGGGAACCTTGTGAAAGTTAAGGTTGTATGGTGATTGAAAGTCCATACATGGGAACCTTGAGGAAGATAAGGTTGTATGGTGGTTAAAAGTCCATACATGGGAACCTTGTGAATGGTGAGGTCAAATGGTGGTTGAAAGTCCATTTGGGGACCTTGGATTGGTAGTGTGTATGAAGCGTAGGGACAACGCTTGTGATCCGCGTATCCGATTGGATGTTGAGTTGAAAAGTGGATGTGGTTGGTCACTTGAGAGCCAATATGATGTTCTTGATTATAATGAAGCATGAGATGCTTGGAATGATGCATGGTTGCATGGGAAGTGCATAATGTATTAAGTATGCATGTTTGCTTGTTAAGTTTGAGCAAGTGTTGATTATCTATTGAGAATGATGCATGTGTGCATGAAAACTCTTTGGTGCATTGGAGTCTTGCTAAGACTTGTTTTAAAGGCATATGATGCAAATGTTGATGATGTGGTTCATATGTTGCATTTGTTTAATGCATGTGTTGGATTGATTGAGTAAATGGTTTCTTGCTTGAAACGATAATCAAGTATGAGAAAGGTATGATGTGCAATGGAAGTGTTTTTCAAGGTTTTGAATTTAACTTTGAATATGGTGCTTATGCATGAAATGGTTAAAGTAATGGTTTTGCAAATTGTGCTTGAAAAGGTTTACTTAGCTTGCTAAGCTAAGGGTTGGTTTTCATGTTTGAGCAATTCATGATTTTGAGCTTGTTGTTGAAAAGGGTTTTCAAACATTGCTTTGGTTTATCAAATCGAGTTGCTTTTCAAAAAGGTTTTATGACTCACTGCATTGATGGTGTTTTGGTTTTGAGCATTCCTCACTAAGCATTATGTGCTTACGCTCCTTTTTGTCCATCAATGCAGATCTTTGAGGTTGGAACAGCGAGGAGCGAGGGATTCATGGAGAACTCCACTTGAGATGTATGTCTCGGTTAATAGCTATCGTTAATAAAGGCAATGGGGGGGAAAGAATCTCTTATGTTGAAGTGTAACGAGATTGTGTATGTTGGATCAGTTTAGTATATGATGTTGAATCATGTGAATTAATGTTGCAATGATTGAATCATCTTGTGCTTAAGTTGATTTGCTATGCATCTTGTGTAAAAGCATGAATGAGCTTTGAATGTGTTTAATGTGTTGGTGCACCTAGGGGTGATCATGTATCTAGATTTTGATGCATATATGTTCCTTATGTGTTGAGTAACTTGCTGGTGTGGTTTGATTACATTTGGAGCATGTTCGATTGGCCAATTGTGTGTTTAAGCAAGCATTGAGCTGCATTCTGTGCAGGTCGTTTCGGAACAGTAGATACCGTTTCGGAACGGGTGGCCTGTAGTAGCCCAGTCGTCCGAAACGGGAGACACCGTTCCGAAACAGGAAGCTCTCTGCCAGCCCTCGTTTCGGTACGTGTTGCGGAACGGCCCCGCATTTCGAAACAGGTTCTCCCTGTTTCGGAACACTTGGCCGTTGTGGGCTGACATTGGCGGTTAAATGTTTTGAAATGTTTGCAAAATGGTCCTGAATCTTGTATGTGCAATTGTATGAGTTTGGAATGTCCGTTTGAGCTGAAATTTGGCAGAGAAGCATGAAACTTGACTAATTACAAGTTGGTAACACTAATTTGGGTTAAGACTTTATAATTATCAGATTTTGCAATTTGGTCCCTAAAGTTGTAAATTGTTCAATTGGGTCCATGTTTGATCTCTGATGTTTATGATCTTTGAGCATGCTGTTTGAATGATCATAACTAGGGTTAATGTGCATCTAGACAAGTTTAAAAAGAAAAAAAGGGTCGCTAATCAAGGTTGACTTTCGGGTTGACTTTGGTTTTCCCCGTGTGACTTTCTTGATTCGGGTCAACCGTCTAGACCGGGTTAAGGGGGTTACAAATGCCGAGCGGCGGGAGCTGGGCGGCAGCATCAGTACTGTCGGGTGGCGAACTATCATCGATGATGTTGCTCGACTGCCTCTATCGGAATTCTCTAGAAGGTTGGTTGGTTGCTGGTTGTCACCATTGATAAGTTGTGAGACGGTTGAATTTTATATGCAAGATGAATAATAATAATAATAATAATAATAATAATAAAAATAATAATAATAATAATAATAATAATAAAATGCAAAAAGAAATAAAAGCTGACAATTTAAAAATTCTAAGTCTATGAAAGCATAAAAAATGTGGAAGATAAAAATAAAAATGATGTTACTCTAGGAGTGGATTGGTATGCATCTCCTAAAGTAGCTACTCCCTTGTCGAGAGGGTCATTTCTGATACTTCTTGTAATACACCCGCACCCTCCATCGAGTGATTATTCTCATAGTGGAGGAGTCTTTCTTCCTCGTTCTCTAGTAGTCCATGTGAACCTTCCTCCTTGTTTCTATTCCTGGAGGCATGAACATGTGATTAGGAAAAATTATGTAACACTCCAATTTTGGGCTTAAAAGTTTAGGGTCTGAACCGGACCGGTCTGATTTTTGGTTCGAATATAAAAGGAGGTTTTAGGGAAAGCCTAGTTCGGGATGCTTTAAAAATATGGAAAATATCTAAAAATCCTCTTTTAATATATATAAGAGAATGGTGAAATCAATTTTACAAAATAAGGTTTGGAAATACTACATTTTGGTGTAGTGACTAAAATGCGATTTTTGAAAAGTTTAGTGGTGACTATTTTGTAAGGATTGAAACTTTGAATCTTTAAGGAGCTAATTTACCCAAAAATGATTTCTCCAGATTTTTCTTTAATTTGAGTGAATTAATTAATGTTTTAATTAATTAGAAGAGAAGAGAAACTACCTTTTGGAAAAATCATAACTACCTTTTCCTAAAATTTTCTCATTTCTTTTTCTCTCCAAATTCCATCATCCAAATACTTTTCTCCAGCAACATTTTTATTGATTTTCACTTCAATTGATGAAATTTCTATCATCAATTAATTCCTAATCAATCTAGCATTAAATCCTTTTGATTTCCTTATTGGATTTTCAAGAATATTGGCTCAAATCAAGGAGAAATCACCATTTAGAGGTAAGATTGTTCTTCTCCTCTAAATACTCAGTTCTTTACTGAAATTCTCAAGTTATCAATCCTTAATCTAAGTTTTATAAATGGTTTTAATGATAGGAACTTGATTTTGGCTTAAAACTCAAGATTTGGAAGAAATCTTAAAGAATTTCGTTGTGATTGTTTGGGCTCTATTTTGAGATGATTCTTAAATGTATTTTGGATGTCTAATTATGTGTAAATGAGGTTTTATCAATGCAATCCCGAATAGGTTGTATTTCCTAAGTTTTTGCTTATGAAAATGGTGGTTTTTGAGGTGATCTTGGTGTTCTGTTATAGCTGGAGGTATAAGGACGAGTTTATGTTTATTTTGGATGTTGATTGATGTTTAGAAATGGTTAGAAGTGATGGATCTTGGCTGGGTTAAGTTTTGGAAGGGTTTGGAGGTGATTTCGGTTGTGTTTGGTAGCCGAAAAGTTGGCTTTAGGTAGAGCAGCGAGTTTAAGTGTGTTGGCTGAAGATTTCAATGCATGATGATGCATTAATCCTCTACTTTGATGTGTTTAAAACATGGGAGACATCTTCGGACACTTGTGGAGTTGATCCGGAGGCTTGATCGGCGTTTCGGCAAGCTTGCAAAACGGAATTGGTGAGTGGAGTTGGGTTTCCAGCTTTGAAACCATTATTTGAAGGTTTTGGGAGCTTAGTTTAAGTCTAAACAACTTAATTAAGCTCAAGAGTAAGTTTTCGGAAAAACTCTCTTGGATGAGCCATGAGGTGGTTCGATGCATTGGATATAATTTGCATGTTTAAATTCTGTTTTGAAAGCATGTTTTAGCATGGTTAATGCTGGTTTTGAAAGCCATATGTTGAAGGATGCTCAAGGTAAGAGATCCTTGGTTTGACATATTGTTAATGTGGTTTTAATGCATAGTGATGCATGATGTTAAATGGCTTTGATTAATGCTTTAAAACATTGAATTGTTAATGATAAATGATGTAAAATGGCAAGTGGTGTGATGGTTTTAAAGTACTTGAATTGGATATAGTTAGCCAGCTATAGGATTGGGTGCACCGAGAATAAAGTCGCCTTGGATGTTGAGGGGTTGTGATTGTACCGTAAACTCTATCCAAGTACACTAACGAGTAAGGTAAGATCACAACGGTGGTTAAAAGTCCGTGTGTGGATCTTGTGTTATGTGTCCTGTGTTCTTGTTAGTAGAATTATACAACTACCGATGAGTGATGTTGAGGGGTTGTGATTGTACCGTTAAACTCCATCACGGGTGTTGAGGGGTTGTGATTGTACTGGTAAACTCCACCTTGTGTTGTTCGGTAGTGTGTATGAAGCGTATGAGACAACGCTTGTAATCCGCGTATCCGATTGTGTTTTGAGTTGTAAATGGTTGAGTTATCACTTGAAAGCCAATATGATGTGTTGATTATATTGAAGCATGAGATGCTTGTTATGTATGCAAGGTTGCATGAAAAGTGATGAGTATGTGTTTAAAGGCTTTGTTGAAAGTGTTTTATAAAATGCATTATTGTGTTGTTTCTTTAAAGCATGCCTCACTAAGCAATTGTGATAACGCTCTCTCTTGAACCAATAATGCAGATAATTGAAGTGTTTGAGGGCAACAAGGAAGCTAAGAGTCCAAGGAAAACTAAGTTCATGTATGGTGATGTTTTCATACACTTTTAGTTTTGGTAATTTGGCAATGGGAACCTAAGATGTGTTTTGGGAGATGTTTTGGACTCCCTAGTTTGTAGCATGATGCTTTTGATGTTTTGGATTTGTAAATGGTCTTTTGATGCTTGATTTGGAGTTTGGTTGGTTGTTTGGTTTTGGATATTATAATGCATGCCTATAGACATGTGAAGTTACACGTTGATGCCATGAATGTGTAAGGAGTTGCAAACATGCTCTATATATGTATGACGACTTGTTGGTATGATAAGAGGGTCATTAGGAAGTGTTTTATTGGGTTTAAGCACGAAAAACCAGCAAATTCTGCAGCTTCTGGGCAAACCGTATCGATACACTCATTGGTGTTTCGAAACGGGGGCCTGTAATGGCCTTAGTGTTTCGAAACGGCTGGTGACTGTTTCGAAACGGTTTGGCCACTAGAAGGCCCTGTTTTGGAACAAGTCTCGAAACGAACCCGTGTTTCAGAACGGTCAACACCGTTTCGAAACAGGTGACCGTTGGGCACTGATTTGAATGGTTTTGAGGTTTGCATGTTTTACGTTTTAGTCCCGGAATTTGTAATTGCAATTGCATGAGGATGAAATGTCCGTTTAAGGTGAAATTTGACAGGGAAGCATGTAATATGACTAATTTAATATGTGTAACTTAAAAATCAGTTAAGACCTTCTAATTTCTATAATTTACAATTTGGTCCCTAATATTTGTATATTGTGCAATCAAGTCCCTTAGTTGAATATGATCGTTGTTCTTTCTTCGTATTTGTTTCTCAAGCGTTCGCTTAGGGTTAACGTGCATCTAGACAAGACTAAAAAGAAAAAAAGGGTCGTTAATCAAGGTTGACTTTTGAGTTGACTTTGGTTTTCCCCGTGTAATCTTCGTAGTTCGGGTCGACCGTTTAGGCCGGGCTAAGGGGGTTACATTTGGTGGTAACAGAGCTTAGTTCACGTATCTTTGGGATTTTTTGTGTGGTTAATGTATGTGTATTTGCATGGTATGCCTTTTGGGTGAAAGTGTGATTGATTGAATTGTGATGTATGGTTGCAATTTTGATGCTATGCTATGTTGAAGCATGTTAGGGGAACCCATTGCCATATCAAAACTAATGAAAGGAATTGTTTTCGGAAAATGAGCTTGAGTACTTGGATTACTTACCTTGTTGAGCCTAATTGTGTTTATTGTATTTGTGTCAGTGCATAGTTTTCTTATAAATGGGGCCTCGTAGAGAGATGAGGATGAATACGATAGCTATGGCTCAAAACAAGAATGAGTAACATGTTGAGAATGTTGTGGATATCCCTTCTCCCCCTGGTGGTGGACCTGCCGGCGTTGGTGGTGCTGGAGGTGAAAATGCTGGTGTTGGTGCTGGTGCTGGGGTCACTGGACCTGAAAGTGTGCAGGGGCAAGCTGCTCCTGACATGACTGTTTTGATACATGCTATTGCTGGAGCCTTTCAGGCAGCAGTAGCTGGAGCTCACGGAGTTGTGCATCAGGGTGATGCTAACGTGAGATTACCTTTGGAACGTCTTCGCAGTCTGGGAGGGACTGAGTTCATAGGTTTATCTCCTGAAGGTTCTGAATCTTGGTTGGAAAGCAGCAAGAGGATTTTGGGGCAAATGAACTGCAGCAATGTGCAAAAGCTGGGTTGTGTGGTATCACTGCTACATGATGATGCGTATACATGGTGGACGACCACTATCTCTGTAATGGAGGAAAATGATGTGACTTGGACGTTCATTTTGAACGCGTTCAAGCGAAAGTATCTAGGTGTGCGATACCTAGATGAGAAGAAAAGAGAATTCATGTCTCTTGTGCAAGGAAGCATGATGGTGGCTGAATATGAGGTTCAGTTTGTCCGCCTTAGTCAGTATGCACCTGAGCTAATCCTTGATGAGCGGGAGAGGTGTGAACGTTTCCGTTATGGTTTGGTGACGGACGTGAAGACTTTCATGCTTGCTGCTGAGTATACAGATTTTGATGTGCTAGTGAGTAGAGCGAAGGACATTGAGCAGAATTTGGGTCTGTCTTCCAGAGGTGTTAGTTCTAGCTCAGGCAAAAGAGCTGCTGATTATAGTTCCGATGGTGGACGGAACAAGAGAGGACGAGATAAGAGGTATCAGTCTTCTGCTAGGCGTGGTAATGGAGGGCATGGTGCACCTGTTCAGGGAGATAGGATGAGAGCTGATTAGAACACGTGCTGGACGTGTGGATCACGTGGCCATTTGAGGCGAGATTGTCCTCGAGCAGTGAGGGAGGTTCAGGCTCCAGTAGCAGTGACCGGTAATTCATGCTGGAATTGTGGTTCAGCAGACCAAATGAGGAGGGAGTGTGATTTGTTGGCCGGTGCTGGTCAGGGACGTGCTCCTGGGGTAGTTGCACCACAGAGAGGTCGTGGGCGCGGCCGTGGTAACTTCCAGCGCAGAGATGATGGTGGAAGGAATGTGGCACATGTGGTGGTTGTTCAACTTGAGGGTGGTGGCCAGGCTCGAGTGTATGCTCAGCGTGAGGGGAAAAATGATACGGATGTGATCGCAGGTACCTTTACTTTGCAATCCTTATCATTACTTTCCTTGATTGATTCTGGATCTACACACTCATACATATTGCGTGAACATGCTCAATTGATTGGTTTACCTGTTGAGTCTTTGGATGTTGGTATGTGTGTAACTAGTTCCTTTGGTGAGACCGTTGTGACACGGAAGTTGTATAGAAGATGTCCTTTGGTAGTGCAAAACCATGTTTTTCTTGTTGATCTCATGGAATTGCCATTCTATGGTTTTGATGTAATCCTTGGTATGGATTGGCTTGTTGAACATCGAGTTGTAGTGGATTTTGAGAACAAGCGAGTTTCGTTGAAGCTTGCGGATGATTACGAGGTTGTGGTGGTTGGTGAGAATGTGAAGTTTCTTGCCAATGTGGTGTCTACATTGGAAGCAAGCCGAATGCTGAGGCAAGGTTGTGAGGCTTATCTGGTATTTGTGATGAATCCTAGCTCTAAGGAGTTGCGAGTTCAAGATATCAAGACTGTGCGGGAGTTTCCTGGAGTGTTTCCGGAGGAGTTACCTGGATTGCCTCCTAGTTGAGAGGTGGAGATTGGGATTGAGTTGTATGAAAACACAACTCCAGTGTCCATTACTCATTACCGAATGGCACCTAAGGAGATGAAAGAGCTGAAGATGCAACTTCAGGAGTTGCTTGATCGTGGTTTCATTCGGCTGAATGTGTCATCTTGGGGTGCACCGGTCTTGTTTGTGAAGAAGAAGGATGGCACTATGAGAATGTGCATTGATTATCGTCAGCTGAATAAGTTGACTATCAAGAACCGGTATCCTTTGCCGAGGATTGATGATCTTTTTGATCAGTTTCGGGGAGCGGATGTGTTCTCTAAGATTGATTTAAGGTCAGGTTATTACCAGCTTAAGGTGAAGGATGTGGATGTGCCAAAAACAGTCTTTAGGACGAGGTATGGGCATTATGAGTTCCTTGTGATGTCGTTTGGTTTGACGAATGCTCATGTAGCTTTTATGGATATGATGAATAGAGTGTTCCATGAATACTTGGACAAGTTTGTTGTGGTGTTCATTGATGATATCCTTGTGTACTCTCGTACTGAGGAGGAGCATGAAGGGCATTTGCGGATTGTGTTGCAGGCGTTGTTGGAGAATCAGCTTTATGCTAAGTTGAGCAAGTGCGAATTCTGGCTTAGGGAAGTTGTTTTCCTTGGTCATGTGGTTTTTGCGGAGGGGATTCATGTTGATCCTCAGAAGATTGAGGCGGTAATGAATTGGAAGCCTCCTAAGTCGGTTCATGAAGTCTGTAGTTTCCTTGGGTTGGCAGGATACTACCGGAGATTTGTGGATGGATTTTCAAAGATTACTGCACCTTTAACGAAGTTGTTGCAGAAGGATGTCAAGTATGAGTGGACAGAGGCAAGACAGCATGCTTTTGAGAAGCTTAAGGCAGCTTTGACGCAAGCTCCTATCTTGGTTCAACCTGAATTAGGGAAAGAGTTTGTGGTGTATAGTGACGCATCCTATGTTGGTTTGGGGTGTGTGTTGATGGAAGAGGATAAGGTGGTGGCTTATGCATCACGCCAGTTGAAGGTGCATGAGCGCAACTATCCTACGCATGATATTGAGTTAGCTGCGGTGGTATTTGCTTTTAAAATTTGGAGACATTACATGTATGGTGAGAAGTGTATTGTGTACACAGATCACAAAAGTTTGAAGTATCTGATGTCTCAAAAAGAGTTGAATCTTAGGCAACGACATTGGGTGGAGTTGCTTAAAGATTACGATTTGACGATCGAGTACCATCCGGGAAAAGCTAATGTTGTAGCGGATGCCTTGAGTAGAAAGGTGGTAGTGGAGTTGAGGGCTATGTTTGCTAGCTTGAGTATTTCGTGAGATGCAGGTCTTGTGGCTGAATTGCAAGTGAAACCATCGTTGGTTCAGTTGATAAAGGATAAGCAGTTGTTGGATGATTCTTTGGTGTCACATGTTCAGGATATTGCTGAGGATAGACCATCGGATTTCTGTTTTAATGATGATGGGGTTCTATGTTTTGGGAGTCGGATAGTAGTGTCGAATGATGCTGAGTTGAGGAGTACTATTATGACTGAAGCCTATAGTATTCCTTTTGCTATGCACCCTGGTAGTACAAAGATGTATCGTGATCTTAAGGATGAGTACTATTGGGTGGGTTTGAAGAAGGATGTTGCGGAGTATGTGGGTAAGTGCATGGTTTGTCAGTGGGTTAAGGCTGAGCATTAGTTTCCTTCTGGGTTGTTGCAACCGTTGAAAATTCCTGAGTGGAAGTGGGAAAGGATTACCATGGACTTTGTGTCTGGTTTGCCTTTGTCGCCATCGAAAAAGAATTCGGTGTGGGTGATTGTGGATCGCCTTACGAAGTGTGCGCATTTCTTACCTGTGCATACTACGTATACCTTGGACAAGCTTGCAGAGTTGTACATTGCTGAGATTGTGCGACTGCATGGTGTGCCAAAGTCTATCGTGTCGGATAGAGATCCAAGGTTTACGTCGCATTTTTTGGAGTGTTTGCATCAAGCTTTGGGTACGCGGATGAATTTCAGTACTTCTTATCATCCACAATCGGATGGACAGTCTGAGCGTGTTATCCAAGTGCTGGAAGATATGTTGAGGTGGTGTGTGATTGAGTTTCAAGGTTCTTGGGAGAAGCATTTGCCTTTGGTGGAGTTTTCTTATAACAATAGCTACCAGGCAAGTATTCAAATGGCACCTTATGAAGCCTTGTACGGGAGGAAGTGCAGAATTCCTCTTTGCTGGGCTGAAACAGGTCAGAAGTTGGTTTCGATGCCGGCTTTGTTGAAAGGAACCACCGAGAAGGTGAAGCTCATTTGTGAGCGATTGAAGGTAGCTTCTGATCGACAGAAGTCTTACGCGGATTTGAAGCGTAAGGAGATTGAGTTTGCGGTAGGTGAATGTGTGTTCTTGAAAGTTTCACCTTGGAAGAAGGTGATGAGGTTTGGCCGGAAGGGTAAGTTGAGCCCTAGGTACATTGGACCATACGAGGTGATTGAGCGTGTGGGTCCTGTTGCGTATAAGTTGAGGTTACCGCAAGAGTTGGAAAAGATTCGTGATGTGTTTCATGTCTCTATGCTTCAGAGGTATAGATCGGATCCTTCGCATGTTATGCCTGTGGAGGAAGTGGAGTTGAATCCAGACTTGACCTATGATGAGGAGCCGGTTTAAATTATGGATTCGGACAGTAAAGTTCTTCGGGGCAAGACCACTGAATTGGTTATGGTGTTGTGGAGGCAACGTGGTGTTGAGGAAGCCACGTGGGAAAGAAAGGATGATATGTTGAAGCAGTTTTCGTACCTTTTTCAGCCAGGTAAATTTCGAGGACGAAATTTCTTAAAGGGGGAGAGTTGTAACACCCCAATTTTGGGCTTAGAAGTTTAGGGTCTGAACCGGACCGGTCTTATTTTCGGTTCTAATATAAAATGAGGTTTTAGGGAAAGCCTAGTTTGGGATGCTTTAAAAATATGGAAAAATATCTAAAAACCCTCTTTTAATATATATATAAGAGAATGGTGAAATCAATTTTACAAAATAATGTTTGGAAATACTACATTTTGGTGTAGTGACTAAAATGCGATTTTTGAAAAGTTTAGTGGTGACTGTTTTGTAAGGATTGAAACTTTGAATCTTTAAGGAGCTAATTTACCCAAAAATGATTTCTCCAGAATTTTTCTTTAATTTGAGTGAATTAATTAATGTTTTAATTAATTAGAAAAGAAGATAAACTACCTTTTGGAAAAATCATAACTACCTTTTCCTAAAATTTTCTCATTTCCTTTTCTCTCAAAATTCCATCATCCAAACACTTTTCTCCAGCAACTTTTTTATTGATTTTCACTTCAATTGATGAGACTTCTATCATCAATTAATTCCTAATCAATCTAGCGTCAAATCCTTTTGATTTCCTCATTGGATTTTCAAGAATATTGGCTCAAATCAAGGAGAAATCCCCATTTAGAGGTAAGATTTTTATTCTCCTCTAAATACTCAGTTCTTTACTAAAATTGCCAAGTTATCAATCCTTAATCTAAGTTTTATAAATGGTTTTAATGATAGGAACTTGATTTTGGCTTAAAACTTAAGATTTGGAAGAAATCTTGAAGAATTTCGTTGTGATTATTTTGGCTCTGTTTTGAGATGATTCTTAAATGTATTTTGGATGTCTAATGATGTGTAAATGAGTTTTTATCAATGCAATCCCGAATAGGTTGTATTTACTAAGTTTTTGCTTATGAAAATGGTGGTTTTTGAGGTGATCTTGGTGTTCTATTATAGCTGGAGGTATAAGGACGAGTTCAGGTTTATTTTGGATGTTGATTGATGTTTAGAAATGGTTAGAAGTGATGGATCTTGGTTGGGTTAAGTTTTGGAAGGGTTTGGAGGTGATTTTGGTTGTGTTTGGATGTTGGCTTTAGGTAGAACAGCGAGTTTAAGTGTGTTGGCTGAAGATTTCAATGCATGATGATGCATTAATCCTCTACTTTGATGTGTTTAAAATAGGGGAGACATCTTCGGACACTTGTGGAGTTGATCCGGAGGCTTGATCGGCGTTTCGGCAAGCTTGCAAAACGGAATTGGTGAGTGGAGTTGGGTTTCCAGCTTTGAAACCATTATTTGAAGGTTTTGGGAGCTTAGTTTAAGTCTAAACAACTTAATTAAGCTCAAGAGTAAGTTTTCAGAAAAAACTCTCTTGGATGAGCCATGAGGTGGTTCGAAGCATTGGATATAATTTGCATGTTTAAATTTTGTTTTGAAAGCATGTTTTAGCATGGTTAATGCTGGTTTTGAAAGCCATATGTTGAAGGATGCTCTAGGTAAGAGATTCTTGGTTTGACATATTGTTAATGTGGTTTTGATGCATAGTGATGCATGATGTTAAATGGTTTTGATTAATGCTTTAAAACAGTGAATTGTTAATGATAAATGATGTATATTGGCAAGTGATGTTATGGTTTTAAAGTACTTGAATCGGATATAGTTAGCCGGCTATAGGATTGGGTGCACCGTGAATAAAGTCGCCTTGGATGTTGAGGGGTTATGATTGTACCGTAAACTCCATCCAAGTACACTAACGAGTAAGGTAAGATCACAACGGTGGTTAAAAGTTCGTGTGTGGATCTTGTGTTATGTATCTCGTGTTCTACTTAATGGAATTATACAACTACCAATGAGTGATGTTGAGGGGTTGTGATTGTACCGTTAAACTCCATCACGGGTGTTGAGGGGTTGTGATTGTACCGGTAAACTCCACCTTGTGTTGTCTGGTAGTGTGTATGAAGCGTATGAGACAACGCTTGTAATCCGCATATCCGATTGTGTTTTAAGTTGTAAATGGTTGAGTTATCACTTGAAAGCCAATATGATGTGTTGATTATATTGAAGCATGAGATGCTTGTTATGTATGCAAGGTTGCATGAAAAGTGATGAGTATATGTTTAAAGGCTTTGTTGAAAGTGTTTTATAAAATGCATTATTGTGTTGTTTCTTTAGAGCATGCCTCACTAAGCAATTGTGCTTACGCTTTCTCTCTTGAACCAATAATGCAGATAATTGAAGTGTTTGAGGGCAACAAGGAAGCTAAGAGTCCAAGGAAAACTAAGCTCATGTATGGTGATGTTTTCATACACTTTTAGTTTTGGTAATTTGGCAATGGGAACCTAAGATGTGTTTTGGGAGATGTTTTGGACTCCCTAGTTTGTAGCATAATGCTTTTGATGTTTTGGATTTGTAAATGGCCTTTTGATGCTTGATTTGGAGTTTGGTTGGTTGTTTGGTTTTGGATATTATGATGCATGCCTATAGACATGTGAAGTTACATGTTGATGCCATGAATGTGTTTAGAAGTTGCAAACATGCTCTATATATGTATGACGACTTGTTGGTATGATTAGAGGGTCATTAGGAAGTGTTTGATTGGGTTTAAGCACGAAAAACCAGCAAATTCTGTAGCTTCTGGGCAAACCGTATCGATACACTCATTGGCGTTTCGAAATAGGGGCCTGTAATGGCCTTAGTGTTTCGAAACGGCTGGTGACTGTTTCGAAACGGTTTTACCACTGGAAGGCCCTGTTTCGGAACAAGTCTCGAAATGAACCCGTGTTTCGGAACGGTCAACACCGTTCCGAAACAGGTGACCGTTGGGCACTGATTTGAATGGTTTTGAGGTTTGCAAGCTTTACATTTTAGTCCCAGAATTTGTAATTGCAATTGCATGAGTATGAAATGTCCGTTTATGGTGAATTTTGACAGGGAAGCATGTAATATGACTAATTTAATATTGGTCACTTAAAAATCAGTTAAGACCTTCTAATTTCCAGATTTTACAATTTGGTCCCTAATATTTGTATATTGTGCAATCGAGTCCCTTAGTTGAATCTGATCGCTGTTCTTTCTTCGTATTTGTTTCTCAAGCGTTCGCTTAGGGTCAACGTGCATCTGGACAAGACTAAAAAGGAAGAAAAAAAGGTCGTTAATCAAGGTTGACTTTTGAGTTGACTTTGGTTTTCCCCGTGTAATCTTCGTAGTTCGGGTCGACCGTCTAGGCCAGGCTAAGGGGGTTACAAATTATATCACTATCTAACCATGTACTTACCTCATTTTTTTCAAAGTTCATTATTGTGGAAAGTTGCTTTTGATGTCGCAACAGTTGCAGCGACAACCTGTTGTTGTGACAGTCTTCTGTCATGATACTGTCAAGGGAAAACTCAATTTTCGAAAAAGTTTCATGATTCCCAACCCCATTTTCTTTATGCCCTTCGAAAATCTCCATTAGTAGAGATTTTGATGGCTTTAAATCTGCCAGCATCGATTCCTCTCGATTATTATAGTCCATAGTTATCGCGGCTTCTGTCGAGGCGGGACTATTTGTCGATGCATGTGATGTTGTCGTGGCATCATCAATTCCTTTGTCGACCTCACTAGGTGTTGATGTGGCATTCCATTGTTCAGGTACTGTCCTTTCACTACTCAGTTCATCTTCAGGGCAGGGTTCTAGGTAGCTGCCAAAACAGCTGTCAATCTTGCTGCTCGGGCAGTGTTCTGCATCTTCAGTTTCCAATTGCTCCTCACACTTCGAAGATCCTCCCTCGCTTAATTCTTCGTTATCTTGTCCTGGGACATCAGTATCCTTTCGGCTTAATTGTTTAGGTTCATCCATCGCATTGATGAGGACTGAATTGCTCATACATGCATCCATCTTAGTAATGTTGGTGTCCATAGCAACTGATACCTTATGGGTTAGTGCAAGGAAAGTTTGAAGTGTGTCCTCTAAGGATGTTGATTTCTCTTGAGGATGATAACATTGCCAGGGCATGTCAATTTCTGCTGCAAAACTGTTATGGTAAAAAAAATTGAGATTTTTTATCATACCATGAAAAATCTTGCTGATGCTGCGGCAACTGCGGCAGCGGCATCAGCTGTCCATGTTGTTGCTGCGGCGACATCTGCTGTTCATATTTAGACATCCACTCCCAAGTGGTTTTTCTCAACATGTCTGTTGCAAACAGATGAGGGCAACTGTCGAAGGCATGATTGCCTTTACAAAATTTGCAAGAATATTCCCACATGTTGATGCCCTTGATTTGAACTGTACCTGAATAAGAACTTTCTCACATAGTTTTTTTCAACAGAAATTAAATGCAACTAGAATTAAGAGTGCGGAAAAGTTAAAACAAATTTCGCGGTTACAAATCCCCGGCAATGGCGCCAAAAACTTGTAGAGCATTTTAGTGTTCTCTAATTATGAGCACAAGTGCACACTCATGTCAAGTAATAGTATAAAAGATATTGTCTCCCACATGGATTGGACAGCTTGATTCGAATCTTAGTTCCTGCACATGGAAAATTAAATGCACAAATGAGTTGATTTTGTTAAGAAGAAAAGTAAATAAAAACACAAATAAATAAAATGGAAGAAATAAGGTTGATAGAATGCGTAGGGTTATGCTACTGTTTAGTGTGAAATTGTGTTGAATAGGACAAGTTGTTTTGCGTTGCCAGACTCTGCTGCCTCGGTGTAGGATGGCAGATAGGCTGATGAGACGCTCTCGCTGCCTCGACAGGGGGATGGACTTGTGTCACGGCGGTAAACTCGATAGAACTACAAGGCTCTGTAGAACGCTTCGAAAGTGATCCCGCTTATATCTAAGTCAGAATGTTGTTGGCGCCCACTACAAATAATACTAGTCGCGGCGTGAATCGCACAAAGACAGCAATGTTAAATTTTCCACTTTTAGCCGCCTTAAACCCTAACCTATGTCTAGGCCGGATTGATCACACTGTCTATAGATGAAATCGTACTTACTCTTTTCGTGAGTTTAACTCTCTCGATACCGAACAAATGGATAGTAATCAACTAATCTTTTGCCTTAATTGAAAACTATGAAGCACATGGAATAAGTAAACCTTGAAGGTTTATTGCAAAAACAAACTTAAAAACCTAAGCAGCCGTTCTCACACTAATTACAACATAACCCAAACCCAAAAAGAGTTTTAGAACATAATGGCAACAAGAAAACCTAAACTATGCCTAAGGGAAAACCTAAGCTGTTTTGAAGTAAGAATACATTGAGTATATATAGGCATTAGCTAGGTCAAGTCCTCCTTGGAGTAGAAGTCTTCAAAGTAGCTTTTGCATTAAATGCAAACTTAAATTCTGACTTCTTTGAGTTGAATGTGGACTCCTTCACGTTGCCTTGCTCCGCAAGTTATCTTCGCTCTCTTCCTTCGTCGGCTCTGTCTTCTGCTACATGTATCAGAAAATAGAGTGGATGGAATCGTCAAAATCAAGATTCTCTGCTCTACAGATCGCACTCCAGTTCTCCAATTCCTTAGCTTGGTGCCCTGGGTGGCAGGTATGGCGGCAGCAACTACTCGGCAGCTGATATCTCTTTCTGGAATAGCATCGGTATAGCTCCTTGGTCTGCTACCTCAACATCAGCTCCTCAACACCCTGCTGTCGCGGCCGATTCTGACGACACCTTGATGTTGCGGCAGGTTCCGGCGGCACCTTGCTATCGCGGCAGGTTCTGGCAGCACCTTGATGACGCGACAGGTTTTGGCGGGAAATTTTCCTGTATGCACCAGCACCTTTTCCACAAAATACACTAAAATATGTAATCAAGCTTAATGGTGAAATAAATTATGAGGATATGCATTTATGCCTAATTATGTAACTAACATATGCCTAAGTCTAACAATAATATGAGTAAAAAGGGTAAATAAAATATGACTTTTAGACACTTTACAATACCCACTTTCTATCTTCTTCCCTTCTCATTTTTCATTTCACGTCAAAAACTCCCAAAGCCAAGCCACCATCCATTTTCACCAATCTCCACCATTTTGAAGGTTTCACAGAGGTAAACAACTTGGTTTTTATCTCTTCTCTTTATTTAAATCTTGCTTGTAACATTTTCTTTCCAAAAGCTTGGTGATTTCTCAAGTTCTCTCATTTTGGGTAAAATTGGTGTTTGAAGGGTTTAAGCAATTTAGTGAAAACAGTTGTTTGGGTGAGTTTTAATTCATGTTTTGAGTACAAAATAAGGTTAAGATGATGTGTTTATCAAGAAATCCCTAAATGGAATAAATGGGTAAATTTTGAGTTGGAGAAAAATGGGTTTCTGAGTTTTTTATGGTTGGAAATGGTTTCTAAAGGGTTTCTGGATGTGTGTTGAAGGTTTTGAGGCTTTTGGGTGTGTTTTAGATGTTAAATTGATGAAGTTGTGGCAGATTTTTGGTTAGAGTGGAAATGTGATTGGTTTTGATTAGTTTCGGGTAGGAATCGGAAATGGTTGTTGTTGAATTGAGATAGAGTTGATTTCAGTGGGTTTGATTGTTGGAAAGTATGTTAACTCTTTGTTTTGATTTGGGAAGAAGCATCATATAGAGATTTTGGTACTTCGGATGTGACACCCGGTGTTGCGGAGGCTTGAAATTGGTGTTTCGACTATCGTTGGGTTCTACCGGTGAGTGTAAATGTTTTTGAGAGTTTAGCTTGAGCTTGAAAGGCCAACCTAAGATCGAGAGTAAGTATTAAATATTAACGTTTTCTTTTTTCGAAATTCTATATTTTAATCTTGTTATGCATTGTTGATATAAGATGAATGTGTGTATTTGATTAATGAGTGTGGTATTGTTATGTTAATTTATATGACGTTTGAGTATTGGCAAATATGAGGGTCTTATCGGGTATAATTGGTCGACCATAGGGTTAGAGTGCACTTGTAAAATTTGCGCATGGCCCTAGTGATGTAAGATGCCATTATGGAGGAGTACGGTGATGTAAGATGCAACCGGAATCTTTATTGTTAGACCTCGGTGATGTAAGATGTCATCGTGAGTCTTGTTGTTCTTATAGATTCGGTGATGTGAAGTGCCATCGAATCCAATCCACGTATCCGAGTAATGTAACCATAATTGCCATAATACTCTTGTGTTGAAAGGTTGAATGTTATCTTAGTAGATGATGAGAGTCATGCCTTATTGTTATATGTGGTTGCATTTCCAGATGTATGATACCAAGCACATGTATGATTGTTGATAATCATGTTGATGGAATTCATGCATGTGGTTTTGTTTTCAATTCATAAATGGTTTTTTTAAAACTGCATTTGTTGTTGTTGTGGTTTTGAGCACAACTCACTAAGCTTTATGCTTACGTGCTCCTTTCCAACAATGCAGATCGTTAGCGATCCAGGAAGCAAAAGAAAGCGAGGGATAGGCTCTGGTGATTGTAGCTTAAGCTCAAGTATCGATTTTAAGTTGTAATAATAATTTAGCAATGGGAATACTTGCTCTTGTGGTTAGGGAGGTAGTTGTAAACTCCTATGTGTTTGACCATGTTGCTACATGTTTTAAAAGTTGAAACCATATGTTGAGACTTGCTTGGGTTAAACTCCCATGTTGCTACGTGTTTTGAGTTAAAGTGTTCCTTTTGAGCATTTAAGTTTGAGATCCATGCTTGTGTGTATGCATGTTTGAAACCTGTTCTTAGAGTGTCTTGCCTCTAGAATGTTTGCTCAATATGTTGCTTTGTGGTTTGTGCTCTTTTGAGGTAAGTTTGGGAATGTTTGGGGATGCCAAAATGCATTTTCGGGCCAATCTATGCCCAGGCGTTTCGAAACACTTGGCATGGTTTCAGAACGGCCAGACTTTAGGGCATCCATATCGGAACGAGGGTGGTGTCGTTTCGGTAAATTTTGCCTCTGGGGCCACCCGTTTCGAAACCAAGTGGAGCCGTTTCAGAACATCCTAGTTTTGCTTTTTGCTGAGAGCCCGCGTTTCGAAATGGGCAACTCATTTTTCGAAATACATGTAGTTAAAGTGGTTAAAAGGTATCTTTGAAGGTTTCCAAATGTTACGTTTTAGTCCCTAATGTTTGTATGATTCCTAAATGAGTTTATATATCTCGTTTGTGTTGGTTTTGCCTCGTGTGCTTGAAATATGACTAATAAACTATTTGGTAAGGTTTAAATTACCTGTTTGCCCTTGTTTTGGTGGTTTTGCAAAATGGTCCTTCGTGACTATTTGGCTCCAATTAGACATTCGATTGATGTCTGATTGAGACGTTGTTCTTCCGATGTAACCCTTAACACAATAGGACCATTAAATTGCATTTAGACAAGATAAATCTTAATCTAGGGTTGTTAATCGGAGGGAAATTCTTGAATTTTTCTCCGGTTATCCCCGTGTGAGTCTCCCGATTCGGTCTTGCAACTAGACCGGGTCGAGGGGGTTACCTTTGGTGCTATCAGAGCCTGGGTTTTGAGGTTTACCGGGAAGGTAAGTCAGGTAAGTTGATTATGTGTATGTTTGTCTGTTTTGCATGGTGATTGTGAGCATGACTTTGTGTTTCTGCTGATGTTTGAAGGTTGGTTAAGCATTCCCATTGCTATGTATTATTACTATGGAAAAGTGGTTTTGATTTAAAAGAGCTTGAACACACAGATCTTTGTCTTTGCTGACCCAATGTTTTCTTGTGTGTTATGTTTGATGTTTTAGATTGTATCTTTGTTATGGTGAGACCGGTGGGAAAGCCTAGAGCGGGTGACCAGGCACCCAGGGATGCGCCTCTTCCTTCTCCTGCTCCTGATGGTAATGGGGCGAATGCCGAAGGTAATGTACCTCAAGCTACTGCAAATGTTGGAGGTGATGGTAATGGACCTCAGGTTGGCCAGGGTCAGGCTGGTGTGGACATGGCCTAGTTACTTCAGACTTTAGCCGGAGCTTTTCAAACGACTTTCGTTGGTCTTCATGCTGCAGCACCACCTCAGGGTGCAAGGACAGGTTTGCCCCTTGAGAGACTTCGTAGCTTGAGAGTACTACACGCATCTTGGGTCAGATGGAGTCGAGTTTCGTGGTATGTCTCCCGAGGGTTCAGAGGTATGGCTTGAGAGTACTACACGCATCTTGGGTAAGATGGAGTGCTCGGACACTCGTAAGTTGGGTTGTATTGTCTCGTTGCTTCAGAGAGATGCGTATTCTGGTGGACCACATTTATCTTAGGTATTCCTGAGGCTAAGGTTACTTGGGAATTCTTCTGTAGTGTGTTCTGCAAGAAGTACCTTGGTGCTCGTTATTAGGACGAGAAGAAGAGAGAAATCATGGCTTTAGTGCAAGACAATATGTCCATATCCAAGTATAAGGTACAGTTTGTGCGCTTGAGGTTGTATGCTTCACAATTGGTTCCCACTAAGAGGGAAAGGTGTGAACTATTCCCTTACGGGTTGGTTACGGAGGTAAAGACCTACATGCTTGCTTCTGATTACACTGAGTTCGATGTCTTGGTCTCTAAGTCCAAGGGCATTGAGCAAAGTCTAAGTTTGGTTGCTCAATCGAGTGGATCCAGTTAAGGGAAAACGTCTGCCGAGTGGGAGCGAGATCGTAACAAGAGGCACAAGGATAGAAGGCACAAACCATACTTTAGGCGTGGAGGTGGTAACATGGGACGAGGCCATCAAGGTCGAGATTTTGTTGCTCGCACACCCGAGTGTGCTAGATTTGGGAGGAACCATTCCGGAGAGTTTTGGGGTACTTTTCGTGCTTCTTGGAATTATGGATCTCAGGCACATTTGAGGCATGAGTGTCCTCATCCGGCTAGGGATGGTTAGGCACCAGCTAGAGCTGTTGAGCATCAGAGAGGCCGTGGGCGCGGTCGAGGTAATTTCCATCCTAGGATTGATGGTCAGAGGAATGTGGCTCATGTCGTCGCGGTATAGCTCGAGGGTGGTGGACGGGCTAGAGTTTATGCACAACGTGAGGCTGGGAATGACACGGATGTGATCGCAGGTAATTTTGTGTTACAGACCTTATCTTTGCTTTCATTGATTGATTCTGGCTTGACATATTCGTATATTTTGGTTGAGCATACAAGATCGTTAGGTTTGCCTTTTGATTTGTTAGATATAGGTATTAATGTTATGAGTTCTTTTGGTGATATAGTTGTAGTTAGGAAAGTGTTTAGGAGATTCCTTTGATGGTTCATGGTCATGTGTTTCCCGTTGACATGATGGAGTTGCCCTTTTATGGTTTCAATGTAATTCTGGGTATGGATTGGCTTGTGGAGCATAGAGCTAGGATAGATTTTGAGGCTAAAAGATTTTCTTTGAGGCTTTCTGATGAATACGAGGTAGTAGTAGTTGGCGAGAACGTTAAGTTCTTGTTCAATGTTGTTTCAGCTTTAAAGGCTCAGAGGATGATGGATTTGGGATGTCAAGCTTACTTAGCCTATGTAATGAATCCGAATATAAGTGAAGTTAAACCACAAGATATCATAATAGTTTGTGACTTCCCAAGTGTTTTCCTAGAAGAATTGCCTGGTTTGCCTCCAGATAGAGATGTTGAGTTTTCTATTGAGACGTATTTAGATTCTGTGTATCATTTGCTCCTTATAGAATGGCACCTAAAGAGTTGAAAGAGTTGAAGACACAACTTCAAGAACTGTCATATAGAGGTTTTATTAGGCCTAGTATTTCACCTTGGGGTGCTCCGGTCTTGTTTGTGAAGAAGAAAGATGGCAATATGAGGATGTGCATAGATTATAGACAGTTGAACAAGGTAACAATGAAGAACAAATATCCCTTGCTGCAGATTATTGATTTGCTTGATCAGTTGAGAGGTGCTTTAGTGCTTTCGAAGATTGATTTTAGTTCGGGGTACTATCAGTTTAAGGTAAAAAGATGTGGGCATACCAAAGACAACTTTTCGTACGCGATATGGGCACTTCGAGTTCTTGGTAATGCCCTTCGGTTTTACTAATGCCCTAGTTGCATTTATGGACATGATGAAACGAGTGTTTTACGAGTTTTTGGATAGCTTTGTAGTAGTGTTCATAGATGACATTTTAGTGTACTCCAGGACCGAGGAAGAACATGATGAGCATTTGCGATTAGTGCTACAGACTTTGCTTGAAAATCACTTGTATGCCAAGTTGAGCAAATTTGAGTTTTGGATTAGGGAAGTAGTCTTTCTAGGTCATGTGATCTCAACCGATGGGATTAGTGTAGATCTCAAGAAGATAGAAGCAATAGTGAGTTGGAAATAACCGAATTCAGTGACCAAAATCCGTAGTTTTCTAGGTTTAGCCGGATATTATCGAAGGTTTTTTGAGGGGTTCTCGAATATTGTTGCACCTTTGACTAAGTTGTTACAGAAAAATGTTTCGTATGAGTGGAAAGGTGCAAGGCAGCAAGCGTTTGAAAAGTTGAAGGGAGCATTGACGGAAGCTCCTATCTTGATTTAGCATGAACCAGGGAAAGAGTTCATGATCTACAGTGATGCGTCATATGTAGGTTTAGGTTTTGTGCTTATGGAAGAAGGAAGAGTTGTAGCTTATGCTTCGAGACAATTGAAGTTTCATGAGAAGAATTACCCTACCCATGACATAGAGTTAGCGGTTGTGGTCTTTGCTTTGAAGATTTGGAGACACCACCTTTATGGTGAGAAATGCACAGTCTACACCGACCACATGAGTTTGAAATACTTGATGACTCAGAGAGAGTTGAATCTTAAACAACGTAGGTGGTTAGAGCTTCTTAAAGACTATGACCTCACAATAGAGTACCATCTAGGTAAGGCAAACGTAGTGGATGATGCTTTGAGTAGAAAAGTGGCAGTTGAGTTGAATCTGGATTTGTCATATGATGAAGAACCAGTTGATATTCTTGCTACAGACAGTAAAATGTTGCGTGGGAGGACCATTGAGTTCGTCAAGGTTTTGTGGAGATATCGGGGTGTAGAAGAAGCCAATTGGGAGAGAAAGGCAGACATGGATAGGCAATTTATGTACCTCTTTCCATCAGGTAAATTTCGAAGAATAAATTCCTTAAGTGCGGGAGAGTTGTAATGCCCCGAATTTAGGGTCTGGGAGTTTGGACCGGAATCCGAGAAAGGTTTGTAAATCGAGTTTTGGGGTTTGAGTTGTCTTTAAATGAAAATGGTTTCATAAAAGAGTTTTAAAATGTTAAATTGAGTTTTTAGGGATAAATAAAAGTAAATTAAGGCAAGAGGGGATTTTTGTTAAAAAAGAGTTTTTAAGATAAGAGGGGAATAAAATAGAATATTTCAAAGAGAGAAAAAAGGATACCCACTTTCTATCTTCTTCCCTTCTCATTTTTCATTTCACGTCAAAAACTCCCAAAGCCAAGCCATCATCCATTTTCAACAATCTCCACCATTTTGACGGTTTCAAAGAGGTAAACAACTTGGTTTTCGTTCTTCTCTTCATTTAAATCTTGCTTGTAACATTTTCTTTCCAAAAGCTTGGTGATTTCTCAAGTTCTCTCATTTTGGGTAAAATTGGTGTTTGAAGGGTTTAAGCAATTTAGTGAAAACAGTTGTTTGGGTGAGTTTTAATTCATGTTTTGAGTACAAAATAAGGTTAAGATGATGTGTTTATCAAGAAATCCCGAAATGGAATAAATGGGTAAATTTTGAGCTGGGGAAATATGGGTTTTTGGGTTGGAAATGGTTCCTAAGGGGTTTGTGGATGTGTGTTGGAAGTTTTGAAGCTTTTGGGTGTGTTAGGATGTTAAATTGATGAAGTTATGGCGGATTTTTGGTTATAGTGGAAATGTGATTGGTTTTGATTAGTTTCAGGTAAGAATCGGAAATGGTTGTTGTTGAATTGAGATAGAGTTGATTTCAGTGGGTTTGATTGTTGAAAAGTATGTTAACTCTTTGTTTTGATTTGGGAAGAAGCAGCGGATAGAGATTTAGGTACTTAGGATGCGACACCCGGTGTTGTGGAGGCTTGAAATCAGTGTTTCGGCTATCGTTGGGTTCTACCGATGAGTGGAAATGTTTTTTAGAGTTTAGGTTGAGCTTGAACGGCCAACCTAAGCTCGAGAGTAAGTATTAAATGTTTACGTTTTACTTTTCCAGAATTCTATATTTCAATCTTGTTATGCATTTTTGATATGAGATGAATGTGTGTATTTGATTAATGAGTGTGGTATTGTTATGTTGGTTTATATGACGTTTGAGTATTGGTAAATATGAGAGTCTTACCAAGTATAATTGGTCGACCATAGGGTTAGAGTGCACTTGAAAAATTCGCGTGTGGCCCTAGTGATGTAAGATGCCATTAGGGATGAGTACGGTGATGTAAGATGCCACCAGAAGCTTTATTGTTAAACCTCGGTGATGTAAGATGCCATTGTGAGTCTTGTTGTTATTATAGATTCGGTGATGTGAGATGCCATCGAATCCAATCCACGTATCCGAGTAATGTAACCATAATTTCCATAATACTCTTGTGTTGGAAGGTTGAATGTTATCTTGGTAGATGTTGAGAGTCATGCCTTGTTGTTATATGTTGTTGCATTGCTTGATGTAAAATGCCAAGCACATGTAAGATTGTTGATAATCATGTTGATGGAATTCATGCTTGTGGTTTTGTTTTCAATTAATAAATGGTTTTTTTAAACTGCATTTGTTGTTGTTGTGGTTTTGAGCACATCTCACTAAGTTGTATGCTTACGCGCTCCTTTCCAATAATACAGATCGTTAGCAATACGGGAAGTAAAGGAAGGCGAGGGAAAGGCTCTGGTGATCGTAGCTTAAGCTCAAGTATGGATTTTAATTTGTAATAATAATTTAGCAATGGGAATATTTGCTCTTGTGGTTAGGGAGGTGGTTGCAAACTCACATGTGTTTGACCATGTTGCTACATGTTTTAAAAGTTGAAACCATGCTATGTTGAGGCTTGCTTGGGCTTTTGGTTTAGTGACTTGTGTTTTGGCTTGTTGGTGTTTTGAGTTAAAGTGTTCCTTTTGAGCATTTAAGTTTGAGATCCATGCGTGTGTGTATGCATGTTTGAAACATGTTCTCAGGGTGTCTAGCCTCTAGAATGTTTGTTCAATATGTTGTTTTGTGGTTTGTGCTCTTTCGGGGTAAGTTTGGGAATGTTTGGGGATGCCAAAATGCATTTTCGGGCTAATCTGTGCCTAGGCGTTTCGAAACACGTGGTATGGTTTCAGAACGGCCAGGATTTTGGAGCACCCGTATCGGAACAGGGGTGGTGTCGTTTTGGTACATTTTGCCTCTAGAGGCTCCCATTTCAAAACCAAGAGGAGCCGTTTCGGAACTGCCTAGTTTTGCTTTTTGCTGAGAGCCCACGTTTCGAAACGGGCAACTCATGTTTCGAAACACAGGTAGTTAAGGTGGTTAAAAGGTATATTTGAAGATTTCCATGTGTTACGTTTTACTACCTAATGCTTGTATGCTTCCTAAATGAGTTTATATGTCTCGTTTGCAATGGTTTTTGCTCGTGTGCTTGAAATATGACTAATAAACTATTTGGTAAGGTTTAAATTACCTTTTTGCCCCTATTTTGGTGTGGTTTTGCAAAATGGTCCTTCGTGACTATTTGGCTCCAATTGGACATCCGATTGAGACGTTATTCTTCCGCTATAACCCTTAACACCATGGGACTGTTAAATTGCATTTAGACAAGATAAATCTTAATCTAGGGTTGTTATTCGGAGGGAAATTCTAAGATTTTTCTCCGATTATCCCCGTGTGACTCTCTTGATTCTGTCTTGTGACTAGACCGAGTTGAGGGGGCTACATCAGCCTTAACACGCTGACAGACCATGCACTTACCAACAAAATCAGCCACATCTTTCTTTAGACCAACCCAATAGTACTCTTCTCTCAAGCCTCGATACATCTTAGTACTACCGGGATGCATAGCAAAAGGACTACTATGCGCTTCAGTCAAAATAGTGTGCCTCAATTCTTTATCATTAGGCACCACTATCCGATCTTTGAAACATAACATCCTGTCATAATTTAAAATGAAAATCTGACGGATTCCCATCCATGATATCCTTAACATATGGCATCAATTCTTCATCATAAGGTTGCTTATCCTTTATTAACTGTAACAAAGATGGCTTCACTTGCAACTTGGCCAAAAGACCACCATCTTGCGTCACACTCAACCTTTCAAACATCGTTCTTAACTCCACTGCAACCTTCCTACTCAAGGTATCTGCCACAACATTAGCCTTACTCGGGTGATACTCAATCATCAAATCGTAATCGTTAAGCAACTCCAACCATCTACGTTGCCTAAGATTCAAATCCTTTTTGTGTCATCAAATATTTCAAACTCTTGTGATTCGTATACACAATACACTTTTCACCATAAAGATAATGCCTCCAAATCTTTAAGACAAATACAATTGCAGCAAGCTCAAGATCATGGGTAGGATAATTGCGCTCGTGCACCTTCAATTTCCTAGATGCATAAGCCTCAACTTTTCCACCTTGGATCAACTCAAAACCCAAACCAACGTAGGACGCATCGCTATAAACCACAAACTATTTACCCGACTCAGGTTGAATCAAGATAGGAGCTTGCGTCAAAGCTTTCTTCAACTTCTCAAAAGCTCGTTTCCTATCCTCCAACCACTCAAAGTGAACATTCTTTTACAACAACTTAGTCAAAGGCGCAACAATCCACGAAAAAGCATCCACAAAACTACGATAATAACCAGCCAGCAAAAGAAAACTACAAACTTTCGATACGGATTTAGGTGATTTCCAACCCATCACTGTCTCAATCTTATGTGGATCATGCCGAGTTCCCTTGTCTGACACAACATGTCCAAGAAAAACAACTTCTCTAAGCCAAAACTCACATTTGCTCAACTTAGTGTATAACTGGTTATCCAACAAAGGCTAAAGCACAATTTGCAAATGTCTATCATGATCCTCTTTGGCACGAGAGTACACAAGGATATCATCAATAAACACAACCAAAAATTGATCCAAAAACTCGTTGAATACTCGATTCATCATATCCATGAATGCAACGGGGGCATTTGTAAAACCAAACGGCATCACCAAGAACTTCTAATGCTCGTACCTCTTATGAAAAGTAGTTTTAGGTACATCCACATCCTTTACCTTCAACTAATAATACACAGATCTCAAATCAATCTTGGAAAACAACGCATCACCTTTAAACTGATCAAACAAATCATTAAATCTCGGCAAAGGATACTTATTCTTAATCGTCAACTTGTTCAGTTGCCGATAATTAATGCATATTCGTAGAGTGCCATCTTTTTTTCACAAACAACACTGGCGCACCCGAGGCAAAACACTAGGCCTAATGAACCCTCGATCAAGCAACTCCTAAAGTTGCATCTTCAACTCCTTCAACTCTTTCGGAGCCATATGATAGGAAGCAATTGACACTGGAGTTGCATTTTCATACAACTCAATGCCAAACTCAACCTCTCTATTCAACAACAAACTAGACAATTTCTCTAGAAACTCACATACCGTATGTATGTCCTGAAAACGCATTTCCTTTGATCTCGGATTCATAACGTATGCCTAGAAAGCCTCACAACCCAATTCCATCAAACGACTCACTTCTAGAGCCGAAACAACATTGGACAAGAATTTAACATTCTCACCCACGATTACCACTTTGTAATCATCAACAAGTTTCAAGGTAACTCGCTTGGTTTCAAAATCAACCATAACCCTATGTTCAGTCAACCAGTCCATATCAAGAATTACATCAAAACCATGAAACGACAACTCCATTAAATCAAACACAAACACATGACCTTGAACAGTCAAAGGACATATCCTATACAACCTTCTTGTAACAAGAGTTTCACCAAAATAACTAGTTACTTGCATTCCCACAGTTAACACCTCAACTGGCATATCAAGAAAATGTGCATGCTTACGCAAAATATATGAATGCGTAGAACCAAAATCAATCAAAGATAACAATGGCAAAGATTGCGAGGTGAATATACCTGCAATCACATCAGTGTCATTGCGTCTCTCACAATGTGTGTATACCATCGCAAGACCACCACCCTTAGGTTGAACCGCCACTACATGAGCCACAGTCCTCTAACCCTCATTTCTACGCTAAAAGTTACCACGACCGCACTCACGGCCTCTTTGTGGTCCAACAACATGTACCCTAGCCTGACCACCACCAGCCAACAACGAATAATCATGTCTCAAATGGTCAGCCAATCCACAACCCTAATAGGAGTTAGCCGTAATAGTAGTAGGAGTCTGTCTCTTACGAGTCAAATGCAGACAGTCTCGCCTCAAATGCTCACGTGATTCACACACCCAAAAGTTGTTAAAATTCGGTCTAGCTTGAGCACCTTGACCATGTGCTCCACGCCCAACACTACCTCCACTATGTCTCGCATCATGACGGTACTTCTTGTCACGTTGCCTCTCATACTGACCATCACCATAACTAGAGTTCACAACTCTCTTACTAGAGCCAGAACTTCCTACACGAGATGATAAACCCAAGTTTTGCTCAATATCCTTCGCTCGTGTAACCAACACATAGAAATCAGTATAGTCAGAAGCCAGCATAAAAGTCTTAGCATCTTGTATCAATCCATAACGGAATCGATCACAAAGGTGCCTCTCGTTCGATGCTAACTCAGGAGCATATTGGCTCAACCAAACAAACTGTACCTCGTACTCAGCCACAAACATACTGCCTTGCACTAGAGCTATAGACTCGCGCTTCCTTTCATCCAAGTATCTAACTCCTAGATACTTCTTCTTAAATGAAGCTTTAAAGAAATCTCATGTCACATTAACGGGTTCCATACCCGCGATCACAATAGTCCACCAGCTATATGTGTCTCCTTCCAACAAGGATATAGCACAACCTAACATACTGCCATCATTGCACCTCATTTGATCTAAAATCTGATCTATGCTAGCTATCCACTCCTCGGATACTACGGAGGCAACCCTCGAAACTCAACTCCTCCAAGACTACGCAAATGCTCCAACAGCAAACATGTTTGTCCAGCAGCAGGCGCCGATACTTGAACTTTAGCAAAAATAGCCTAGAACGCTCCAACCATCGCCTGAACCAAAGGCATCAAATCACCCAACACTAGCTTAGCTGGCACATGGGGTACTTGTTCCACATTCTCAGGTGGATTAGGCGGAGGGGGTAGCAAACCTCCATGAGGTATTTCATTCTCCTAATTTCCTTGCCCTCCGGTAACAACAATCGTACCAGATTGCAACTCTCTCCTTGGTCTCATTGTGCTAAAATATCTAAGCTATGATAATTTCAAGAAAACAAAACAATCAGCCCAACTTCAAGCAAGTATCCAAGACTTCCATTACAAATCAAAACATTTTAGACTATAGTAATAAGGAAATAGTTTCCCCAAAACAAACCCCACATGGCATATCACAATCAACATATATATAATAATCACATGCATAACAAGCAACAACATTCAACCAATATCAACAATCCAATTTATCACAAACTTGGTTTAAAAAATAAACAACAATATTAATCAATCACAACTTACCTCTCAATTATCACAAAACCTGACTCTGATACCAACAAATGTAACCCCATAAACCTGTTCTAACCATTTTACCGACTCTAACGAGTTACACAGGGAATATTGAAGTAAAACTCGTAAAGGTTTACCGCAATAAATGACCCTTATTTTTTTTCTTTTTTTCTTTTCTAAAGGCTTTTATTAACTCCTATGGTGTTCAGGCATACAGAGGAAGAAACCACATCGCAAACCAAAAGTGAATTAAGACTCGATTGCACGATAACACAAATAGGGACAATTTTGTAAATATAGAAAATTTTAGAGACTTATGAAGAATTAATGTTAACAACCTTTAATTAGTCTTGTTACATGCTAGCACGTTAATTATTAGCTTAAAACAATCATCCAAACTCATCTAATTGCATTCACATCATTTAGGGACCAAAACATAAGAAAACAAAAACTTGAAACAATTTCTAACTGCCAATAACGGCTAACTGTATTGATACACTACTATCCATATCGGCACTCTTTTGCATAATACAAAGCTCAAATTCTAGTGACTTAAAATCATACCAATACTCTTTTTACCATACCGATACGCTTTGAAGGTTTGCCTTAGACCGTATAGGTACAATAGCATGTGTATCGAAAAGCCCAGCTTTTAACATATGAATCGTACCGATACAGAACCACATGTATCGATACGCTAAGCTTAATTCGACTTACATGTATCGATATAGTGAGTCACGTACCGATACGCTTGGCCCTGAAATGTCCAAATTTGATGGTTAAACATGCATTTACTCTTATCTAATCGCATTATCAACTAACCAACATATGTGCATCATATCACAACATCAAACCACAACCAAAAACATTAGAATTGTCATCAATTATAGCATCATACTACAAATGATAAATCTATAGGCATGCTTCTTAAAATTTAAGCAAGTAAGATACCAAAACCCACATCAAGGCATAAACCAAACATTATAGGTCATTTACAAGTCTAAAATAGCAAACCAAACTTGCTCAAATAGGAAGTTTAACAAAACATCTCCCAAATCAACATCAGAACCCCCATTGCCCTTATTACTAAAATTCTAGTTTGAAACCATACTTTCAAAGAACGAAGCCCTTGGATCCTTCTTACTCACTTGATGCCTCCACTCCTTTAATTCTTTGCATTGATGGACAAAGAGAGCGTAAGCACACTAGGCTTAGTGAGTAGTGCTCAAAACAAAACACCATCAATGTAATTTAAAACCAATTTCTCAAAACCTTTGAAATCATCATTTCAATCCATTTGCAAAACATCATGCCTTGAAACCATGCACTTAAACCCTTCCAAAACTAGTATATTAAACCATATACATCATGTATCAAAGTTAAAAAGCAAGTCCCATTGCTAAACCTCAATTTAAGCCTTCCTATGCATAACAAACCATATGCAAAGCTTAAAGAGTAAACATGTATAAATCAACATTATACAACATCATCAACATGATACATCAACAATTATATTGGCTTTCAAGTGATCATTAACCAAATTCCATTTCCAAAATATCATATCAGATGCACGGATTCAACAAGTGTCCTCCCAACACTTCAACCCATCTTAACCGGAATAATGGTACATTCACAATCAATAGGGAAAACAACCCCAATCATCGGTTAGATGCTTAACCCACTAACGAGATACGAGACACCAACCTCCTCGATCGTTAGGGTACTTGGATGGGGACGAGACACCAACCTCCTTGACATCCAAGGCGACTTATTTACAGTGCACTCAATCCTATGGCCGACTAACTATATCCGATAACATTTTTAGACCACATCACTTGCCAATATAATTCATTATAACCATATACCTCATTGTTTTCATATGCATCAACATAAAAACCATTTTCTAAAGCAACAAACCATGCTTTAAACACAAGTATAAAACATATACGTACATGGATCACTTACCATGTGCATCCATCATCATTTCATGATTAAAACAGTATATCACATACTTACAACATTCATAAGCAGTAGGTAAATCAATGTAATAAAAAACAAGTGCATAAACCATTTCGTAAAAGCACGGTCGAGGGAGAAAATCCACTTTATACTTACTTCCGAACTTAAACAAGCATTTCAAGCTCAAATCTAAGTTCCCAAACCACCTTCAAAACTTTTAAAAGTTGTATATTTTTTCTCACTCACCGACGTGCGAAACTCCAATTTGCTGACGCGCATTCAAGAGTCTGAAGCCTCCAAAGCTTCATCGATCTCTTTCGAATCAACCTCTCATGTTTTAACCAGATAACAACAGAGGATTAATGCATTGAATTCATTCTAAATCCCAGCGAAACAAAACCTTAACATCGCCTTGCCAATGGCTATCAATCGCCAACCGAAATCATCTGAAATCATCACCAAAACACTTTTAAACTAAACCCGGCCACAAACTAACGTTTAAAATCACTAATCATCATTGATTAACATCCAAAATCATCATATTATCATTATTATACCTTCAGCATTCATAAAACCACCACAACTCCACAAAAACCCAAATTTAGTAACCTAAACAATTAGAGATTCACATAGTTTCAGGATTACAATGTTAAACCATTATTTCAAAATTATTAAACATCAAAATCATGATTAAAATCAATCATAAACCCAACAAAATAGATTCAATCCGAAAATCATGTAAATTCATCAATTAAATCTTGATTTCATCATTTCCTCCAATTAAATCACAAAACCTTAATGGAAACAACATTTAAAGAGTCAAGAACTTTGAAGCTTCGGTAAAGAACCTTTCATTAGAGGAGATGAACGAATCTTACCTCCAATGATTGAGTTTCCCCTTAATTGGTTGTTTTCTCTTAAAAAAACAATAAGGTTCAATAAGATATTTAGAAATCTAATTGAAGAATCATTTAGGAAATCAAAGATTAAGGAACACAAGACCATTACCTAGAAATCTCTGATGAAAAAGAGTTGTTTGGCTGAAAGGATTTTGAGGGAAAATATGAGAGAATGAAAGTTACGTCAAATTCTCATTTTATGAAATAACCAACTTATTAACTAATTCCTCTTATATTTCCTTAATCAAAATACATTTTAAAATAAGCCTCATTAAGGGAAAACTCATATTTAACCAAATGGTCAAAAAACTTCTTAAGGATTCAATGTTTTGATTCTTTATAAAACAGTCGCTAAAACTTGTTTTAAAACTTTACATTGTGGTCACTAGTCTAAAATGTCACATTTCCAAAATTCATTTTCCAAATTTGATTTCACCAAAACCTTTTATATAGTTAAAAAAGATTTTATATAATTTATTCATATTTTTATCACCTTCCAAAGTATGTTTTCCCTGAACTCATCCTGAAACTTACCCAAATCTCTAATCTTGGTCCAATAGACCCTAAAACCATCCCAAAAACCTCTAGGCCCAAAACCAGGGGGTTACAGAGATAAATGAGGGTGTAATCTGATTCGTTGGACTGGATTTGAGATAAGGGCTTGAAGAAGGTGGTTCCATGCTTCTAGGGTTCATTGTAGTACTTGGGTGGCAAGTTGATGATATATGGACTGATAACATTTGTTTAAATATTAACTAGGCCTAAAAATAAAAGCACTTAAAAATCCTAATTGGTTTTAATCTTATTGTATTTAAAAACCCAAAAATATGAGTTTGGTTGATTATACTAATGTTGAGCTAAGTCTAATTCGTCCAAAAACTTTATATATTAGCTTTTGGGCCGAATTTACAAAATCTCATAACTAGTCTTGTATCCAGTTTCTAGCTTATGCGGTCTTTTTAAAAATGAACATTCCTTGAGTTTTCAATGTCCGATAGATGTGTTTCAATATGCGTTCAAAAGGTAAATGAATGAAGGTTAATCCATAAGAGGAATACTCGGCCTAAAAATGACTGGATCCCACCCGAAATTTGTTGCAAGTTGACCAACTTTCCAAACTTCACAAACAGCTTCAGCTTCTTCTCCACGATGATTAGTTTCACCACGTTCATGCAAGTATCAATCGAGTTTCAATGCAACCTCCATCATAGTTAGATGGATTCTCAACGATCAAGAAAGCTTAATAACTCAACTAACACGGACTGTAGCAGCAGCTTCAAAGCTTAGAAGAAATGATCATGAGTTAACTCAAGTGTAAGATACTTAGATGTTTTTTTGTTTTCTTTTGCTCATTCACTAGAGTTCGAGAAATTGGGTTTTTCTTAAACTTTAAACTTGGTTTTTTTTATTTACCATCGTGAATATAATGTAAATTGGGAAAGGTTTCTACTAAATTTGCAATTTATGCCTTTTTTGTAATTTATCCTTGTTGTATGAACGATGATGTTATATCCTATTGTAAATTTAATGCAAGTACGATATGGTTACTAACTTCTTATTTTTTAAAAATTTGTTGGTTCGTTAATGTTTTAAGGTATGTAGTAAATATGAACATATTCAAAATTAAAAAAAAATTACCCATATTTTTTTTGCAAAAAATACTAACACCTTTCTTTCAAACATTCAACAACAACATTCAAACGTTTTCACAATTCAATAACATTTTTTGACCGAAGATCCTTTCAACAAAATATAATAGTAACCCTAATATAACATTGAAAGTAACCATAAATCTGAAACCATAAGTTTCCACCATTTTACTAACCTAAATCAACCATTAGCAAGATACCACAATCACCACTAAACTAGCAACACCACCACAACCATTTTTCGTCACCATTTCCTAAACTAAAAAATGCTACATAGAGCAAAAGAAAAATAAAAATAAATCAAATCATCCATTTTTTATCCATGATTTCTCCATTACTTTCCTCGATTTTAATAGACCAACAATGAAATCTCATAGACAATTATGTATTTCAGCTCAAACCACTTGAGAAATGACATTTTTCAACCCCCGATAGATATGAGATGGGTGAGTAAAATCAACATAACCTAGAGGTTGTTCTAGATAAACTTCCTCATGTAATATGCCATTTAAGAAGGCATTATTAATGTCAAGTTTCTTGATGGGCCATGCATGATGAAGGGCAGGAGTGAAAATAATACGCACCATAACAGGTTTCATCACATGACTAAAAGTCTCAAAGTAGTCACGACCAGCTTCTTGAGAATACCATTTCACAACCAGTCAAGCCTTGTATCGATCAATAGAGCCATCGGCATGTCGTTTCACACGGAATACCCATTTGTACCCTACGACAGATTGTGCATACCGTGGAACAAGATCTCATGTTTGATTGCGTAGCAAGGCTTTAAACTTATGATTCATGGCTTGTCTTCATAGTGTATCTTTGAAAACTTGAGTAACATTCTTTGGCTCTATTGTGGAAGGCAAAGAATGACATGTAGTAATATTAACAAATGAAGGACCAAAGTACCTCGGATTTGGCCAACGAATCCGTTGTTGCAGAGGACTATGTTGTGGCAAGTCATGGGAGACAACTTACTATGGCAAGTTAGGGGCAACATCTTGATGTGAAAGATCAGCCAACGGAACTGGTGTGACAATGGAATCATCAGATTTCCGTGGTAGGTTACCCAAGAGAACTGGTGTGGCAATGGAATCATTAGGTTGTCGTGGCATATTAGATAATGAAGCATCAGGTTGTCGTGGCATAGGAGGCAGTGAAGTATCAGATTACCATGGGATAATAGGCAATGAAGCATTAGGTTGTCATGGCTTAGTTGGAAATGAAGCATCCAGTTGCCATGGTATAGGAAGGACACACCGTGTAGCAAAATGGAAAATGTGAAGAATGGCGAGGGACATAGATCTCTATTAGTGGTTGGCTCTAGGCATTTATAAGCAGACTGCGTCATAGAGTATCCAAGGAAAACACATTCAGCAAACCGTGGCTCAAGTTTATGTGTCGTGTATGGTCTCAACCAAGGAAAGCACAAGCATCCGAATGGTTGAAAGCTTGTCATAATTCGGTGCTTGTTGATGAAGGAGAAGATAAGGCGATACATTACCTAGTATCGGTGCCGACATCCTATTAATAAGATAAATAGCTACTGGAAAAGCATGAGGCCAATACTCTGTTGGGAGGGATGCAAAGTGAAGTAGAGAGAGTCCAGTCTCCACTATGTGACGATGTCTCTGTTCAGCAGTCCCAATGTGTTTTGGAGTATGAGGCGGTGAAGTAAAGTGGGAACATCGCCCAAATTCAAAATGGGCAAGAGCTTCACAAACTACCTCCATTATCGGAGAATAGAGACACAATGGTCCAATGAAAAAAGCTTTCAATAAGCCTTTTAAACTAAGGAAAATATTGCCACAACACCAAATTTCTTCTTCATCGGTTATAGCCATATATACTTGGTAAAATGATCAACAAACACTACATAGTATGAATATCCATCATAAGACGCATGTTTAGTGCTCCAAACATCAGAGTAAAGCAATTCAAGAAGATGAGAGTTTGACATAGTATTTTTGACCAAATGGCAGTTTATAACTCTTATTAATAACACATGAAGTACAATGGTAGTTCGTCAAACTAGTTGGGTCATAAGATATATTACAAGCGTGTAATATAGAGGCTACGACTTTATCGGATGCATGACCAAACTTGCAATGCAGCTAATGCACGGATAAGCAATTGACTGAGTTGACTTAGGGATAAAAGGATCACGGAGCATGGTAGACACCACCGATTTTATTACCTCGAAGAAGAGAAATTCCCGTGGGTCAATCCTTAACAAGAAAATAAGAGTCAAAGAATTCAACAGACACATGATTAGTCTAACATAATTTAGAAATCGACACCAAATTTGAATTTAACTGAGAAACACATAAGACATTTGTGAGAGAAATGGGCTTGGTAGCCGTGAGAACAGTACATCGACCAATATGAGATATAGGTAGAGAGTTACCATTACCCAGATAAACTGTATCAGGACCATCATAAGAGGAGATATCCTAAAAAGACTCAGTGGTCATTGTGGTGTGATGTGAGGCACCACTATCAAACATCCAAGGAGCCAGATTAGATGATGAAAAATCAGTAGCAGTGTTAACAACCGGTGAATTAAACGGTGGCTGCTAATAAAATTTGTTGTTGTGAAGGAACCGAACAAGCTTACAGAAATCTCGAATAACATGCCCCGGAAAATTACTTGCACACAACATCTTTTCATCTAGAATGACTAGATTGAGGAATAGGATTACGACCTCCACCAAAAAATGAATGGCCAGAGTGGCCACTCTTCCCTCAAGAACGATTGGTGGAATAACCATGATTAGAATTAGCCTGATGCACATAATATGTCATGGCAAGAGGTATAACTTGGTCAGATTCTTGTAGGAATCTCTCATGATCAGTTAAGATCTCAGAAAACTCAAGCATGGATATCGATATGTTACGTAAACGAAGGGCAACAACAATTGGATGATAATCATCACTCAATTTATTAGCAATAGAAATTAAGAGATCTACATCCGAGATAGGAGCGTTTTCCAAGGCAAGATCAGAGGCAATATCCTACATGTCTTTCATGTAGTCAGAGATACACTTGGAACCACGCAGATTGCGAGCAAACTTGGACTTGATCATCACAACTGCCAAGAAGAGCACTGATAAGAATTTGATCCTGACGATACCATCGTAGATATTCAGGATTAGCAATTGTTGTTGCGGCCAAAACCATTGAGATTTGACTAAGAGTAGCCTCCACTTGGCGACGCCAAACATGAAAGTTGGCATACGTAAGTTTGATTGGAAAGTAGGTCGATGCACTAAGATGCACAAGATCATTGGAAGTGAAAGACGAAGCCATGAAAGGAGATCTAGTTTAAAGCAGAGCAAAAAAGAGTGGGAAAATGAGTAGAGAGATTCTACATGGCTCCGATACCATGTAAAGGATTTGTATATTTGATTAATTGATAATGTTTACAAGTGATATATATATAGAGAGAGAGAGAGAGAGGATCCAGTTGCACAATGTAGAACTCTCTAAGTTTTACACGTTTTTTTGGATCGTTGAATGGGTGAAACGAATGGATGAGATTAACAGTAGAATATGTGAAGATTATCACTTGAGAAAAAAAGTAAGGAGTTAATCTCAGGTATTCATTTCTCACATCCAACGATCCAAAAAACGTGTAAAACTTAAAGAGTTTTACATCGTGTAAGTTGATTAACCCATATATATATATATATTTAAATACAAATCAAATATTAAATGCAAATCAAATATTTAAATACAAGATAAGATTGAGCTAGAGAATAATTAGATAGAATTTGAATGAGATTTGATTAAAAGTTATCTCATCTTATCTTTACCATTAATAGATACTAAAGAGCAAAAATGTATCCAATGTTAATATCTTCATCTACGAGAGATGATTCCTTAAAAAGGAAAGATCTTTTTTTAAGAGTAGCCATGGTTTTTTTCAATTCTCAATTCCAATAATTAACATGTCAATATCAATCCCATAAACTCCCTAGTTTATCTCCACCATAAAAAAACTCATGAAGAATTAGCCACCAACAACCAAAAGAATCAAACTTTAGATATTCATGTTTTTTGTATGTTTTCAGGTCCAACAACTTATTTGAAAAAAATGTTACAAGTGTATTTGAAAAAAAAAATCTGATAATTAATGGAAGGTCAAATGGCCAATCAAAAGGTGTCAAATCAGCTTTCTAACTGCCTCATTAGATTTTTGTCACGCAATTAACATATGTTTATTGGTCAAGTGATTGTTTTGTTTCAAAATAATAGTTTTAGTGATTGTTTTGTTACTTTTAAAATTTTAATATTTTTTTTACATTTTACTCATACTTTAGTGACTACTTATGTAGTTTTTTTGGGTTAATTACACCATATACCACTAAACTATAGTCCCCGAGTCGAAAATACCACCGAACTTTAAAACACTTCAAAACTAGCTCTGAACTTTAATATATGAGTAGAAAATGCCACTCCTTTATTAATCGTTAACTTCCCTCGTTTTGCTGGAGGAAAAAATTAAAACCATGCACTTGAGGTGGTTAAAACCCAGGACTTTTAAGAGGTAAAGCTAAGTCTTAACCATTGGACCAACATAACATTATATAATATTTTACCACAAATATTGTATATCTTAAACTACTTCAGATTAATTCAAATTATTTTATAAAATAATATTAACATATAAATATATATATTATTTGCACACTTATATATATATATATATATATAACAATATTTTTTTATATTATTAATAATATAAATATATTATTTTAAAAAAACCCTAAAATATTTATAAAAATAATATATTTATATTATTAATAATATATAAAAACCTCAAATCCTAAATTGTTAACCTACAAACCCCCAACCCTCAAACTTAAATTCTAAACATTAGAGTTTAGGATTTAAGGTTTAAGTATTTTTTATATTTGAATTTTATATTTTTTAAAATAATATATTTATATTATTAATAATATAAAAAATAATATTGTTTTATTTTATTTAAATTATATAAACTTATCTATTTAGTTCAACCAAATCATTTTATAAAAAATAATTCTATAAATAATATAAAATATATTATTTTTACATATATCAATAAAAATATATTATTTTTTAAAAACAAAAGATATTCATAAAACAATATATTATATTATAAATAATATAAAAAACTATAAATCTAAAACCTCAAATCATAAAGTTTAGGGTTTGAAGTTTGAGTTTTGTAGTTTAAGGTTTAGAATTTAAAGTTTAGAGTTTTTATATAATATTTATAATATAAATATATTATTTATATATAATATTTATATAAAAACAATACACTTTTATTTATATATATTATATATAAATAATATATTTTAATATTATTTATAATATTATTTATTTTATAAAATAATTTGAATTAATCTGAAGTAGTTTAAGATATATAATATTTGTGGTAAAATATTAAGTAATGTTATGTTGGTTCAATGGTTAAGGCTTAATTTTACTTTTTAAAGGTCTTAGGTTCAAACCACCCTATGTGTATGGTTTTAATTTTTTCCTCCAGCCAGCAAAACGACGTCGTTTTGATTAACGAGAGAGTTAACGGCGGTGTGACATTTTTTATTCAAATATTAAAGTTCAATGTTAATTTTGAAGAGTTTTAAAATTCGGTGGTATTTTTAACTCAATGGTTATAGTTTAGTGGTACTCGGTATAGTTAACTTTTTTTTTTTATGTTATAATGGGTTGCTCGTCTTTCGACTCGTGCGAGTCGAAACTCATTATCGAAAAAAAAATCTCGACGAAAATAAACAAAAAGAGCAGGACAAAGATAGAGGCAGAGCTAGGGTTTCCTCAATTTTGTGCCAAGGTCATTTCTTTCTCCCTCAATTAAATACCCTTCCCTTTTTTCTTGAAAAATTAAATATATATTGTTGTTTTGGCAGGGGAGATTAAAACAGGAGCTAATGACGGATAATTACTGGAATCGGCAGCAGCCAACTCCTCCGATGCTGTCATCAGGTGGGATGCTTAAACGACATCGCACCGACTACGGTATGCTTCTTTCTTTTTCATTTTTAATCCTTTCTTGTTCAAATTTGTTGTAGTTTTAGGTGCTTTTGATATCAGTATAGGAAAATTCCTAAAATAATTTAGGTAAACTACAATGAAGATCACTCAATTACAGGTTAGGTTACAGGCAAGGTAACATTTAGATCACTCAATTATTAAAATTTGCATTTGAGTCACAATTATGGCTAAGGTTTAAAGGTTACACTTGGGTCATTATGGTAAGGTTACATTTGAGTCGCCTCTCATATTTAAATAAATACACCAACTTAGTCATTTTTCTTCTAGATGCCCACGTTAACACTAGAGTACTTTATTTGAAATCATTAATTGATCTAATACACAAATTGACATGTGTTTTTTTAAATATGAAGGTTGACCAAATGTAACCTTAACTCAAGTGTAATCGTGACCTAAATGTAACCTTACCCATAATTGAGTGACCTCCGTTATAGTTTGCCCATTCTTTTATTAGGTGGAATTTATTCAAAATTTCTGTTGGAAGAATTTTTTTAAAGGGGGGGTTGATTTTTTTCAGTTAGATACATTCATGTATAAGTATGTTTGAAAGTTCATACTGTTTTTAACAATGAAAATGAATTGTTTAGGTGAGAAATCTGATACTCCTCGAGAAAATAGAAAGAAAGGCAAAGAAAAACATAAGAAATGAACAAAAAATAGAGCTTGAAGAATCATCTTCTTTCTGGATTCATCAGCAAAGTATCTGATCTGCTCAATACAATAAAGAGACTACTTATGGTGTAGTATGATCAAATGAATTACAACTGAATACTAAAGCCAAATTGATGACAACATCAACAAACTGCCTTTCTTACCGGTAGCCAATGTCCATGAATCAACAGAACTAACAGATTTAACTACCTTGATAATGGTTTATAGCCTTTGAACTAACTGCTACATCTTAGAAAGTTTTAGTGCTCTAGTTCCAAAAAATTAGTTCAATATTCAAGAGTAACCCAATGCTTAAGGTGTCATGTGCTTCTTTGTTAAGAAATAGATAACCATTGAAAATCACTGGCATGTAGTGTCTATAAACTGTTCTTTTCTTTTTTCCTTTTTTTTTAATTTTTTGCTTCATTAAAAATTGTTTCTTTACATTTCTTGTCATTTTCGAATTGCCATTTTTTGTATAAGCAAAATAATTTAAGTTGTTTGCACATTACTGCAGAGTGTAGTTGCAACAAATTTCCTTTTTTAATCTTATCTAGCTGTCAATTTTGTTCAGAATTGCAGTTATTTAGTTTGTGATTTATCTTTCCAGTTTGTTTGTAATGAGTTTAAGAACTATGCATGTTTCACTTTTGCATTTTTTTTTAAAGATAGTATTTGTTTTAAGAAAAAGTTGACACAAATGTTCTATTTTCAACTTTCACAGATCCTCCACCTTCCGGTCTGCATCCAGCTCATGAGATGCACAATAATTTGGCAAGACATGATGATCAAGGCGGACTTCTGTCTGTGAAAGATACAAAAACAATTGGATCGGCATATGATCTCTATCTCCAGAGTGCGGTACCCTCAAACCTTTCACTCATGCGTATTTTTCCCCATGCATTTCTATTTTTGTTTTCTAAAGCATTCATTAAATTGCTTTTGAAGCAACTTTCTTCTTTTACTTCTGGAGAAGCTAGTACATTTAGTGGGCTTGGAAGGGTTGTTGCAGGTGCAATGCCTGCGTGTGCTGCTACAGATCTGGCCCTAAATGGTCAAAATGTTGGTTTTGGCGGTCAATTTCCCGTGGACCCAATGTCAAGGCTGTGTCGGGATACTGTATCTCTACCTGCAGATGCTTCCAATACTCTATTTGTTGAGGGGCTTCCTCTTGACAGCACAAGGAGGGAAGTAGCCCGTATCCTTTTAATGCTGTAGCCTGTAGTGTTTAATAAAATATATTTTAACTTGATTACCTTGCTTCCGACTGCTGGTTCACATTCCTTAATCAAGGCTTTAGATATCTTTCGCCCTTTTGTTGGATATAAAGATGTACGACTAGTGAGCAAAGAATATAAACATGCAAGTGAACTAGATATTGGCAAAAACTTATTTGTCTTTATCATGACTTATTTTGTTTTCTTAAGAGCTGGGAAATTATCACTAGCGTTTGTTGAATGCTTGAACTTGATGCATTGGTAATGCAGCGTGGTGGAGATCCTATTATCCTTTGTTTCGTTGATTTTTCAAGTCCTGCCTGTGCAGCAACCGCAATGAGTGCCTTGCAAGGTGATCTCTTCTTCCATTGTTGATTTTGACTTTCACAGAAGTAGCTTCTCAACGGAAAACATACACGTTCTTTTCTCATTAAAAATGATAGGAAATATAGTGAATGCTCTAGACTGACTGCACTTGAGCGTTTGGCTCAAGTGGTAGGCGCATGTACTCCTTGCTCAATAAGAAGTTTGAACTTTATGATTATTTTTGTCTCCTTTGCAAAAGGAATTCTATCAGTTACGACATGCAATTGAAAATCGATAATATGCCAAAAGATGATACAGGAATTTGCTTCTCTCGAGTTCCTAAGTTAATTGTATATTGGATTGTGTAGGTTATAAAATCGACGAACACGATCCTGATTCCAACTACTTGAGGCTGCAGTTTTCCCGAAACCCAGGTCCAAGGTCAGGTTCTGGAGTACGCGGAAGGAGATGAATGCCACTTTCTGGAAACAATCATTCTAGTATATGCAAGCCATTTAAGGTAAATTTTTATTTCATTTTTCCACATATGGTAGGGTTTGAGGAGTGGCCATTTTAATTAATACAGTACATTTAAAATTTACAATTTAATTGCTAAATCTTACTATCTATTGGCGGTAGAGATTCACAAGAAAGTTTTAGGAGAGTGAGGATCAAGAAATTCTTGAATTGCTTACACATTTCTGGCACCTGTGTTGTACAATAACTTATAGATAAAAGAGCTCCCTTTTTTGTTGTTTTAGAGATGATTTTTTTAGTAAAAAAAATTAAGAGGCTAAATGATAAGCTTTAAAAAAAATAAGTTGATAGATAAAACCAAATGAAGAAAGATTGGATTCATGATACAGGTAAAGGACAAACGTTCCTTTATTTCGGATGCCTAACTATAATCGAAATAGAACTAAAAAATGAAAGAAAATATCTAGAAAGAATAATTAGTAACATAGCCTTTCGTTCTCAGCAAATCATTAAGTATGTAAAACTTTTTTAAAATTATTTTTCTACATTCTATTATTTTTAATTATTTTTCTTTTGTTTTTTTATTACCAAGAATTTTCAAACATTATTGAGTTTTTCCTATGTTTATTTGTAATCTTTATGTTATGAACAATTTTAAAAAATCTTTTAAATTTTAATAGAATGATTGGATATTGTTTATTAATTAATTTTAAGTAAAAATTGTAAAATATTTTTATAATTATTTACTTTTTTAATTATTCATAATTAAGAATGTGTTCGGGTAATTTTCCAATTTGAGGGGCTATTTATCTTCTTGAAAAAAATTGGATGATCTTTTAGTTACACGTCAACAAAATCATCCATGTGGACTGCACTGTATGCAAAAGATGCTGACATTATCATCTATTAAAAGCAACGTCAATAGATTTAACAATCAATTGGTCTATTTGGTTAAATTTTGCGGTTAAAGGGAACAATTGGTTGTGCTTAATTGATATTTTTGAAAAAGTTTGAGGACTTATTTTACCGATAAGCCTTCTTTTTATAATGGATAAACTATCATCCAACTATTAACAATTTTTTTCTTAAATAACTCAGTTAGGAAAAGTTATATAATAACAAAGTTAGCTTTCAATGTTTAAATATTGTAATAATTTGATCGTGATTCTAAAATACTTTACATCGAATGTTTACACATTGTCGATTTGGCAAATCCACACTCAAATTAGACAATATGAAAATTTTGATCCTGAAAAGGACTAATCAATCGTGTTGAATTTCAAAATCAATCTCATGAAGGGACTACATCGTAAAGATTCAATAATTCTTGTTGGCAGTAGAGAAGATTCAAAGATTCAATAATTCAAGTGCATACATATTAAAGTTTTAGGAATAAATTAAAAAATATACAAACATTTTTGTTACTTGCATACAAAAGCAAAACCAATAGCTAAAAAGGTATCGAAATCTACTTAAAGGTATCAAAAATCATTTCTCGATTTTGAAACCCGATCAACCAAGTATCAAAATTGTTCATTAGGTATTGAAACTAGGGTTCGATACCTATTTAAGGGGAATAGAAACTCAATGCAAAATTAAGTAGGATTAGGACTAAAATCAGTATTCATGCTTCTAAAATCCAAACTGTTTCTAAATCATCTCAAACACATCCTAACATCAATTCATACATTTCAACCATCTTGAAAACTAACCAGAAAATACAAACATTGTTTTCAAAATCATGAATCACATACTAAAAAATCTTTAGACTTGTTTGGATCACCTTCCTTGGGTCTCCCAGTTTATTCATACTCTTTGTACTGAGAGTAAGAGTTGTGCCTTCACTTTTGTCTATCAGGAAACATAGACTTGTGTTTAGATGGTGATTTCAATGCTATAAGTAGTGTGGATGAGAGACCGCGACATCGTACTGTGGTTAGTCAGAAATTCTGCAATTTTCTATTTACCAAGATATGGGATATGTTGGTTCAAAATACGCTTGGGCGAGCCGACAGGTGATTTGTTTCAATGAATCCACATATGCTTGTGCAATCATGATTGTTTCCGAATCCAAAAGTACAACACCTCGAGAAGCTTGGTTCGAACCACAAGCCTATTTTATATCGTTGTAAACGTGATTCAATCTAGTTTCTTTTAAAGACACAATGATTGATTTTGACATGTATTTTAAAAAATATGAATATTTAAATGTTTAAAGGTCATGAAAATTTTGCAACATAGCTGTGACTTTGATAAATTACCAAAAATTTTACAAGATAAATTAGGAAATAAATTTTATATTTCTATAACCATACAAAAGTCTAGATTCGTTTAAAACAAATCATTCTTGATTTCGAGTTATTAATTTTTGAGTGAGAAAACGTTAGAAGAGAAGACTGCAAACTGTTTTCAAAAACAATAATAATAATGACCTCAGAAATTCGCTATAGAACGTACGAGTAAATTAGAGTATGTAATTTATATGATTAAAAATATTATTGAATCTAGCTCCTTCTAGAACAAACAGGTCATGATTTGGAAACTGTAAATTATTAGTTATATATATATATATATATATATATATATATATATATATATATATATATATATATATATATATATATATATTTAAAGGTAGTGTAGACTGCAATGTTTCAACCATTGATATTTTAGTCTTGTTTTATAATTTTAAAATGATTTGTTTGTTGTTAATGAAATTAAATTTATCATGTATGTTTGTAGTTCTGGAGATTTAATGTTGGGTATTTGTTTTTTTTATATAAGGATTAACTAAAAACTGCGGGGATCCATCAGGGATGAGTATGAGGACAAAAAAAATTGAAACGTTTAATGGGGATTTCCTAAAATCGTATTTATAAGTGTTGGGGACGAAGTAAAAAATATAAAATCGTCCCTGACCCATTACCACCTTTAACTGTTGTCCAACAAGAAGAGAGCCTTTTGTTCCAACGTTCTCGCAACATGTGGCTTCCTAATATGGATAGAAACACGTCCTATTATCATCGCAACAATTGTTTGTCGATAAAAAATAAAAAAAAATTACCACCGACTTGCAACTTGCGAATGGTGGCTGGTGTGACAACCCGAAGATTTTGAAGACTATGGCAACTGATTTTACAGTGCGCTTTTCTCTAGCGAAGGTTCATTGTTAGTTGATTGGGAGGTGATGTGTATGTACCGACACCTTATAGGTGCACGCATATACTGTCAACACAAATAATAAAGTGGAGATATACAATGTGTGTGTCGAATTATCGAATCACACGAAAATTGTAATAATTCGTTATTGATTGTAGATAAATTAAAGGATATTTGTGTTGTCAAAAATATAGGTAAAAAATATAGAGATAAATTTTAAGGGGAATTGAAAGGATCCTCGTACTTCTAGTTACAATCAACAAGTTGTGATCAAACAAGTTTCTTGAGTTAACATGACACTTTTTGAGTTATTTATATCTTGACTACGGAACGACATAGCTGATGGTAGATACTCTTTCGAGATCTCATATAAAATGTACTCAGGCTAGCGCCTCAATGTGTCATTTGACCTAGCTCGTCAGTACACTTGTCATTCAAGTGTCAGGACGATCATCTCTGGCTAAGCCTCATTGTGTCACTTAAATTAGGTCAGGCGGTAACTTCCGTTACTCATGGTGCTAAAACATTTTACATTTATTTATATTGGAACGTTAAATACAACTACCACACATACAAGAGTATATATATGCAACAGTAAATAAGAACATAGCCAATAACAAAGAGCACCAAATCAAGGGTTACTATATTAAAAAAAATAGTTAAGATTTGCAAAGATAAAAGAAATTATAGTTCAGAAAACACCATAATTTTTTGATCACGTAGGATTTACGGCAAGAAACACATTATTGTTACGGGTACATGACTCAAACTAGCGAGGCTTGTAGAGACCACTATTGCAGCACGCACATCCAAGGGGCTTTCAACTCCCCTATTGCTTCCTTCAACACCATGACCTCCAAGATCATTAAGCTTCCATGGAAAGAGTATTTTTTTAAAAAAAATTTAAGAAAACTCTCCAAAACAAACATCTTTTCTTGTAAGCTAAAGGCCTTTATATGTGGTAGGAGGAGTGAGAAATGACATGTCAATAGGAATGCAACAGTTGTTGGCTCTCACTTATGATTCGTCTCGACAATTCTTTTTGTCTTGATGCAACGGGCAGACTGCACCTTCAAATTTTGTTTGATACTTTCTCATCAAGATTTGTCATAATGTAGCAGGCAGAATGTGGCCTCAGCAACCATTGTGGTTCCGGCTCAAATATGCATCGCATGATTTTTTATTCGGTAAACTATCTGAATGACCACCAATCTATTGTGAAAATTTTAAAATGACCACCATAAAAAAACGCGTCATTTGATTACCCAAACTATTAAAATGGGATCAATTTGACCACCGGCCGTTAAGTGGCTAACGGAATGTGACATGGCCGTTAAAAAATTAAAGGTATAACTACACATTTGGTCCTTACTATTTCCACATTCTTTCAATTTAGTCCTAATTTTAATCTAATAAAATAAATTAATTAATTAGGTGGTGACACGTGTCAATACCTTATTGGAGGAATTTAATTATTTATATTTAATTTAATAAATTTATTTTCATCCCCCAATCACGTGTCACCTGATTGGAGGATGAAAATAAATGAAACTTTTACACCAAGCGTGAATCAAACCTGGGTGGCTGGGTAACATGGGCAAGACGCAAGGCAACATGGCAAAGCCACTGGGCTAAAGCCATTTTTGTGATACAAAGTGCAAATAATTAATATAATTCATACTTGGTACCACATGATTGAAGGATGAAAATAAATGAAACAAAATTAGGTATTTGCGTGAATCGAACCTGGGCAACCTAGGGAAGAAACCAATGGGCAAAGCCACTGGGCCAAAGCTAATTTTGTGATGTAAAATACAAATAATTAATATAAGTCATACTTATGCCAAGGAAAAGTAAATAAATGTGGATTAACGAGATTCGAACATGACACACTTATAATGCATAAAAACATATCCAATAAAATAAATCTAATAATTAAATTATAATTTAAAATTATATCAATTCATTTCAATTATGTTAGTAAGTTTGTATTCACTAAATAAATTTAATATAGTTTTAAATTTTTAAAGTTGTAATATAATTTCATATATATATAGGAATTTAATTAAATTTTTAATAAATATTAAAATTATAAATTAAGTTAAAAAAATTAATTCAACGATTATATACGTGAACTTATAAAAATAAATGCGAAAACGAAAAATATATTAAATTTAATTTAAAAATACAAAATTCTTAAAACTATTTTTATTTTAAATTGTGCACTAACTATATTTTAAAATATATACAAAATGTTGTTAACTTTAATTTAATTACTAGATTTATTTCATTGAATTATATGTTTTTATGCATTATAAGCGTGACATGTTCGAATCTCGTTAATCTACATTTATTTACTTTTCCTTGGCATAAAGAACCAAGTATGAGTTATATTAATTATTTGCATTTTATGTCACATAAATGGCTTTGGCCCAGTGGCTTTGCCCTTTGGTTTCTTCCTTACATTGCCCAAGTTCGATTCACGCAAATACTAGTTTTGTTCCATTTATTTTCATCCTTCAATCAGGTGGTACCAAGTATGAATTATATTAATTATTTGCACTTTGTATCACAAAAATAACTTTAGCCCAGTGGCTTTGCCATGTTGCCTTGTGTTTCTACCTAGGTTACCCAGCCACCCAGGTTTGATTCACGTTGGGTGTAAAAGTTTCATTTATTTTCACCCAGGTGTTGACACGTGTTACCACCTAATTATTTATTTTATTAGATTAAAATTGGGACTAAATTGAAAGAATGTGTAAATAATAAGGACCAAATGTGTAATTATACCTTTAATTTTTTAACTGCCACGTCACCTTCCGTTAGCCACTTAACGGCCGGTGGCCAAATTGATCCCATTTTAATAGTTTGGGTAGTCAAATGACGCGTTTTTTCTATGGTGGTCATTTTAAAACTTTTCCAATAGATTGGTGGTCATTCAGATAGTTTACCCTTTTTTATTTTAGTTGTAACTTGTAATGAGGCACCCGTGAAGGTCAGTCTGTCTTTGTGGTCCCGAGTGGTCTTAAGCTCTCGCATTTGAATAGTTGTGCTTTGGCTCTTGTATAATAAAGACAGCTCTTTTACTTCCTATATGTTTTGCACGTACTAGGACACAAGTCAGGCAGCTCTGTCTTGGCAAAAATATGCCAACTATCTAAAAAAGGTATAAAATACAAAACTAACTTAAATGCATGAAAAACTACATAATGACAAAAATATATATATAAAAAAGATAAAATAAAATAAAGATGGTGCGGAAATATATGTATATTCAGACCTATCAAGAGGACTGTTATAATTTCTTCAAGTTGGAAGAGAGTGAGCTACACCCTTTACAATTGGAGGTGTGAGAGGATGAGATCAAAAGAGTAGTTTTTGACATGATCTCTTTTAAAGTGTCTGACATTTATGGAATTCACGCACATTTCTACCAAAAGAATTGGGCTGTAGAAAAGAGCATGCACTGTTTGGATCAATAAGACTTTATTAGTCTTACTACTGAAAGTTGATAACCAAGAATCTCTTGCCCAATTTAGACTGATTGGATCATTTGAGAATTAATTTTGTTCTAGGGAGAACCATTATGGATAATATTGTCCATCCAAAGGAAATTATTTATTCGATGAGGAAGAAAAGTGAGAGAACAGATCAGATGAAACTAAAATTTAATTAAGAGAAAGCTTATGATCGTCTAGAATATAAATTTATTAAGGGCACCTTTATAGACGCTGACATCCCAAATTCTATGGTTGATCTATTTATGAGGTGCATCTCCACTTCAACTGCTCAGGTGATGTGGAATGAAGAGTTATGTGAGCCATTTAAGCCAACAAAGTGATCCATTGTCCTCATACATATTTGTGATGTGCGGGGAACGTCTTTCGTAAGCCATACTCTCTAAAGTTTCTGTTCCAGAGTGGCAACAAATCTTATTACCTCCTAATGGTCTTGGAATTTCCCACTTACTTTTCGCCGAAGATTTGGTGCATTTTGCGGAAGCTTCTATGAATCAATTGAGTACTATTTAACATGTTCTCAAAAAAAAATTATGATCATTATGGGTATCGTGTCAGCATTGTAAAAATTCAAATTCACTTTTACATTAATATCTCATGAAGATTTGTGTATTATAATTGCGGATAGCTTTGGGTTTACGAAGGTACAAGACTTGGGGAGGTATTTGCGGGTGTCGTTACTTCATCAACAAGTAACAAAATCGACATGTGCTTACTTGGATGATAAGGTACGGTGTTGTTGTCCAGATGGGCGACAAGGTCCTTGCCTTTAGTGGATCATATTACGCTAGTCAAGTCGGTATCACAAGTCATTCCTATTTATGCGATGCAATCCACATGGCTACCCAAAAAAAATTGTGATGATATATGGAGAAAGTCATATGTAGCTTTATTTGGGGTTCAACCATTGAAAAGAAGAAACTCCACCTGGTGAATTGGGAAACCATTCAACAACTTTTAGAAAAAGGTGGGCTAGGCTTGAAGGATTTACACTTCCAAAACAAAGTTTTCCTTGTGAAGCTTGGCTTCTAATTAATTATCAACGCGAAAAAAGCTACAGGTTCGTGTTGTTAAGGCAAAGTATAACTTGTCTGAGCCAGTGCCGCGTCATCTACAATCAAGCAATTGTTCATGCTTAAGGAGGGGTCTTATTGATGTTGTTCAGCAAGGGATTCAATGGAATGTGCGTAAGGGACGAAAAACTAATTTTTGGTTCGATAAAAATTGTCCGCTTTGTGATTATTATCTTACATGAAAAACTTGTAACGAATAAGGCGCGGATGAGGAAGCATATGTCCGATATCGATACATGTCTAATTTGCAACAATGGTCCAGAAGATGTATTGCATGTGCTGAGGGATTGCATAAAGGTTAAACTTATTTGGGAACAAGACATTCACCAGCCTTAATGTTCATGATTTGGGTATCAACAACCTTGCTATGCTTTTGATTCATTTTTCGAATCCCTGAATGAAGCTATTTCAGGAAGGGTACTAGTTAGCTCTTCTCTTTTTGTATGATGAAAAAAATTGGAGCTTCATCTTGTAACAACTTCAAATACTTGGTATATGCTTTTAATTTTATGAACTATGTTTAATTGGGAATGCTTTTATTTATTTTGCTAAACCTTGGTTTTAAATGGATGGCGGGTCGAGTCGATGACCAAATGTGACACTTTGGGTTCTCAGATTGGATCAGATCAAGTCGGGGTGTTCCACTGTGTAGAATATCATCAAACAAAAAGAGCATATTGACAAATTAATGCAGAAGTAACTTACCAAAGCACAACATCGAAGCACAACATCGAAGCACAACATCGAATGAAACAATATGTAGACAAAAGACAAACAGAGAGACAATTTGAAATCAAGGAAGAGATTTACATGAAATTACAACCTTACCGTCAAACGTCATTCAAGTTCTATGTTTCTTACTAAATCAACGAAAAGATTGGATTAGTTGCATACAAACCGGAATTATCATGGATATCCATAATTCATCCCCTTTTATGTTAGTTTGCTGAAGAAATTACCTTGATGAATCCACCGGAGTCGGGAGCCGATGAACAACTATGAGTGTATCAGGCGATGGTGCTCGAAAAAACCAATCAGTTACACAGTTGCTTATTCAATGGTCCAACCTCAGACCGAAGTCCCGATTTCCCGATTTCTATCCTTCAGGACAAGGCTCAAGAGCAGCAGGGGTGGTGTCATGATCATGAACATGAGGGGAGAATTAGGGATTTAGGGAGAAAATGGGAAAAGAGTAGTGGAATTATGGATTGGGGAAGTAAATGCATGAGAAATGGATCAAAACAACAATAACGAAGGTGGAGCCCAATCAGGTTGGGTGGGAACTGAAGGAAGAGTTTGGGCCAGCAGCAGCCCAATGCCAGACTCGGAAATTCTTCTTCTTTGTAAAAGAGGCACCCACCTCAGGCATCAAATTAACAGATTATTACAATTTTGAAATGCATCAATCCAACTCATTCGTTTAAAATGATTCTCGTTAAAACATAGTTTGGTTCGTATCAGTGTGGCATCAAAGTGCAATCACTCGGCATAAACACTACAGTCTGAACATTACATTGATGTAAAGCCACACACACACAAAAAAAACACACAACATTGATTTAAAAACGTAAGTATGGTTTACATATTTTACATTTTAGTCCATTATGCAACCAACTGTGGTCTTCAAACTTGACTTAAATGCTGCAATCAGTAAACTGCATTAAATGGGAAAAAAAAATGAAAACTTACAACAGAGATAGCCACACATGTTTTCTTTTAAGGCTTAGACCATCCCAGCAAAGCACGGATTATGCCCATTATGCTACCACCAAGAAGAGCCCGCATTAATCTTAGTTTTCCCGCCGTGTACGGTGGGTACCTAACAGCTGCATCACCAGCAAAACTTCTATAAAGAACAGCCTTCTTATGGCTGAAAGTATCAAAGGAGAATTTCCCATGGTATGCACCCATTCCGCTGTCCCCAACTCCTCCGAATGGCAAAGTCGGTTCCGCAAGCTGAAAACATCAGGTCCATATCACATATACTTATAATGTTCAATAAGAATGAGAATATGAATTTAGTAAAGTTCACTTCTTGACAAAAACGAACAACCATATGGTTTAACTGATTTCAACATTAGTTAGGAAACAAATTTTCAACTATATTGAGGAAAACAGTATGAGCTTATCAGAAAGAAAACAAAGGAAACATATTCTCAACGCCTACATCAAAATCCAAATGCAGTGCTATGGGAAAGTAACCGTGGTGAACTTGGCGTTTACATTTAATCTTAGCTATATCGAGGAAAATATTATGAATTTGATAGAAAGGAAACAAGAGGAGCATACTCTCCACTCCTACATCAAAATTCATGTAAGGAAGCAAAATATGAATAAAATTTCCACAACATATATAGTTAATTATATCAAGTATCACCAAGTATAACTTCTGGGCTACCAAGCAAAGCTCGAAAGCACCAAAACAGTGCATGACACTAAAGAATAGGACTATCATAAAGAAACATGCATCCATGAATGAATGCTTTTGCGCTACTGGTGCAGGTGACTCTAGACACAAGATTATAAGAGAGCAGCAAACAAAATAAGATTCCTCAGCACTTATTAAATTAAATATGGTCTACTAATAATATACTTTCCCCTACTAAATTTCCTCTAGAAATTCTGACTGAATAATTTTGAAATAGGTGATTCAAATTGTTGTCGTCAATGACTTAAAAGTTTCTAGTGGCAATTTTCCATATATTCACATGATAAGAACCACTACTAATTAAAAAAATTATTTGTAAAAGCCTAATTTGACAGTATATGCCAATTTAACCATCGGAAGACACTCAATATGCTCTCATTAGCCAAATTGAGGGAAGACTTGCAACCTAGCCATGGAGATTAGCACCATTTTTAAAGGTAAATAAATGCAAATGTAAATTGTATAATGCATGCATGCATGCCCACATTGACCCCGAGTTAAAAGTATACTTACATGTACAGTAGTGTCATTGACAACCAAGCCCCCTGCAGAGACTTTTTCAACAAACTTCTCTTTTAGCTTCTTGTTATTGGTAAATAGGTATGCTGCTAGTGGTTTTGTTCCAGAGGAATTTATCAGATCAAAGCTGCCTTCCACTTTGTCAACCTGTTAAAAAGCCAACCACAAAAAAGCAAGGTGTATGTCACATATAATTCTCTATAACTGATTTAGGAAACTACTGACCTAAGTCTTCATTTCAATTTCCCAGATGGTATAAATTTTGCCTAGCCACTTTCTATGCAGAAAAATCATAATGCAAGATGCTACAGCCACAAGTAGATCTCACTGTTCACATGTAGATGAAACTTTTCCCTCGCACTCTTCAAAAATGTGTCGCTTAGTTATTACTTCATAAACTTAATTGCTAGAACAGGGTGAGCAGGTCCTATAATTTGTGTTCCATTTGAAGAAAACGGTACACGGTATTTTTGCTCAAGAAATAAAAAAAGGTTGACTGTAACTTTTAAGGACAAGTGCTATCACACATTAACAAGAGAAAGTTGAAAGAAAATTAAAAATAAATAGAAAAATCTATAATTGAATAGACTCTTTTAGCTCCTACCGTGATAATTGGAAGCAAAGGACCAAATATCTCTTCATTCATGATCAGTGAATCTTTTGGGACATCAAGCAAGATAGTGGGAGCAATCTTCCTGCCATTGGAAAAAGAGCATTTTAAAAGTATTATAATGGCCATTTCACTTAGAAGAGAAGAAAACCTAGGTCAGAACTCACAAGTTTGTTTCATCTCTTTCACCTCCATAGACGATCTTACTAGAAACCGTGTCTTCATCCAAAAGCTTTAGCAAACGAGCAAAGTGATTAGAATTCACTATACGAGACAGGTCTTTTGACTCCAATGGATTCTTTCCATAAAATCGTTCCAATTCACATTTAAAAGAATCTACCTGCAGGATGAAAAGTGCATGAGAAAAATGATTGAAAAGAAATGGATTACAAATGTAAACCTAAACAGGCAATCTCACCAACTCTGGAGCATAATCTTTTGTTGTAATGATGTAATCAGGAGAAATACATGCTTGTCCATTATTACACCCCCACTTGCCTGCAATTATCCTCCTAGTTGCAACCTAAAGATGCACACAATGTCAGTAAGTTCCAAAGAAAGCCAACTTGGTGGTAAAATAAACATTACGCTTACCTGTAAATTAATGCCTGAATCAACAATAACTGGACACTTTCCTCCAAGCTCCAAAACAACTGGTGTTAAGTGCTTTGCAGCAGCTGCCATCACAATGCGTGCAATTCTCCCATTGCCTAAAATTCAAGAAGATTTTGATTCAAAAAACTTTTTTTATCAGAATGGAATGACACAGAAATACTATACCATGACAATGCCTAAAGCATCAATGATAACCATAAACTGAAAATTAGTACTTCTGGAAGAGCACCAAAATTTTTCCATACGTTTTAATCTTTTGAAACACAATTTAAACATAGTGTCATAGCAGATAATCCACAAGCTGCAGTGCACATCACCACAGCAAAATTTTTGTAAAACATCAAATATATCTAATATGCTAAAGCAAAATCCTCCAAAACCCTCTTCCGTTCATTCCAAATCCTAAGGCGAGAAACTGTTGAGCACCATTATGTCAGCTGTACATCCTTGTTCCAACAAAATCTTTACTAGTTCAAGTGCTGCAATTTTCAAAAACCTTTCCTCGAGGTTTAACACATTAGCTACTTCCAACCAAGGACCATACAACTTTCTTTAAAATATCCCATTAAGGATTTGTTGTACTTCTTTCTAATCAACTCAAGGTGGGGATAAGGTTCATGTTGAAGTGAGATTTCAAAATGAAAGAGCCCAACTTAAACCCTAATGTTAACTCAGCAACTGAACTAAAAGGTAAAAGGGAATCATGTTAACTCGTCAACTGTAACCATCTGTCTCTTCTTCACTATGGACAGAGTCTCTGAGCAGCACAACAGACACAGCACAATTTAAGAATTCCAACTCCAATCCTCCACCCAACTGTTTGGTAGTAAATATTAGAAAGCTACAAATCTGATTACCAACTTTGATAGAATCCAAGTGTGGAATGCATCATTTTGAAACTAAAGATCAAGGTAGAGGAGAAGGTAAATGGATTAAAATGAACAATAACCTGTATACATGATTTTGTCCCACTTTTGCTCCAGTAGTGCTGTCGTTTCAGGAACAGCCCCTTCAACAACCTTTATGCAAGAGCAATCCAAATACTTTTTTACCAGCTTTGCGAGCAATGATGCAGTGGCTGGAGAAATTTCTGATGGCTTTAAGACTATAGCATTACCAGCTGCAATAGCTCCAACCACTGGATCAAGAGACAACACTGAAAGTAGAAATACGATATTAAACATAAGATGGGGGGAAAGACAGAAGAACAAAGTTTTCAACATGTCCGTCAGGATGATTAACATACAAAAAGGATAATTCCATGCTGAGATAATTAACACAACACCCAATGGATCAGATACAATTTCAGCAGACGAAGGAAATGTCGTCATTGAAGTTTTTGCCTGCAAAAATGGGAATCTAATCATATTCAACTCTGTTAATGTCAAGAAGAATCTATTGCGACAGCTTCCAACCAGTTGAGAGGTCTTGGTAAAAAGTCTACCTTTTCTGGCATCATCCAATGTTTCATTTCCTTGAGAGCCAATTTACATGAGTTCTTTAGCATTGCTATCTGCAGAATAAACAAAGTCAACACCACAGGAGGACCAAACATATCGTATTTCATTTGAGACTTCCCTAGAAAAGAATTAATGCAAGTAAATTCAGGAGGCTAAGTATAAACAACTCAAATAGTGTTTCCTAATCCATGGTACCATGTTTACTAATAGCGTGATCTTTAGAGCTTAACAATCAGGTGTAGAATAAAACATCAAATACTAAGATACACAAATTTAACAGGAGAAAAGCATCTCAAAATAGAATTGTTTACGTGACAAAAATTTAGTTGCTCCTGAACAATGGTCATCCCGATAATTGTTTTTTAATGAGTTTAAAGCTTAAAAATACAACTAATTGAAAGTTACTTACAGATGCTAAAACCAAGACGAATCATTTTAGGAAACCTCAAAAAGGAATTTCCTTGTTGAACTTCATAAGCTTTTAATTCCAATCAACTTAAGCACAGAAAGCTAACTTGAATGATCCACCCTCTTAGCTTAATGTAAACAAACTATCAGCCTCCACAATTAAACCCAGAGACAGAAAATATAAGGTTTAAGCACTTGCCTCAGATACTTTTGATTCCAAACATGCAGCAAACAATTATTATAATCAGATTATGGCTGTTGAAAGTTGAAATTACCCCTTAAATATTATTTATAATTGAGATAATCAATGTTTGCATAGATTTTATGTTCCCCATTATTCAGTGACTCTCACATTAATCCATCACAATCATAATTGTCCTCACACTTAACTATCTGTAGCAGCCAAAACTCCAATCATCAAATTATGATCAAAATAGCTGTAGATTGCAAGAGGTGTATCCCTCTCTCTTTAGGTCTCCTCTTTCTTCCAGTTTCTATTCTATCCAGCCACTGATATAAATTCCAGCATTCAAATTCAACCTCTACTGATTAAGGCTGAACTCAGCAACTATCCAACCAAAAGCCCAAACTTATCCACACTTTCAAAAAAAAGTAACAATTCTGAAGAATCATCAACGCTAAAAGGAACTAACAACATTCAGTAGCTGATACATTTTTCTTTAAAAAAGAAAGAAAGAAAGAGAAGCTGCACAAAAAGAATGTTTCAAAAAATGGATAGATTTCTGGTTACAATTACATCTTGTCGGTACATATTATGCTAGTTGGATTAGCAATAAATGTTGCAGTTGAGTTCTAGCTGTTTAGAAATTCCGAAAATTTTATGCCTACCAACTATTTTAAAAAGCCTAAAAATGATCAACCATTTCGGTTAGCATGTCATAAATGCTACTTCTGTCCACCAAGATTTCAAGCGTCTCAAGCATTTTTACACTTTCAAAAAATATGCACACCAGAAAAGAAGGGAAAAAAAGCATCTTATTCTCAAAAGTCAAAAGTGCCTAATTGCTTGATTCATGGGTTTCAGGATGCTCACTTGAAAGTTACATGAAACAAGGTTCCACACAAATATATATATATATATCACCAATTAGTCTTAGAGACATAAGTAATTGAAGTTCTTTCCCAGTAACCAAATATGATTATATGAACCATCAAAAATCTTTTGTTCCAATTTTTGGAGACAAGTCGAATCAACATAGCCGACTTACAGCAGCCTACTGATTCTGTACTAATACTATGATTCACACTTCATGATATAACTTCATTGCATTCGAATCAATTTCAAAATTTAATCAAACAATAATAATAGTAGTAGTAGTAGTCAACAACCAAAATCAAACTTTAAAAAAAATCATTGCAATAAATACGAAAGTTTAAAATGAATAAAAGCTTTGACCTCGTAGATGGAGGATTCGAGTTCTGGCTTGGAAAGATCGTCGCTAAGAGCTGCGACGATCTGCGGCTCGTTCTCGTCCATCATTTTCAACATGGCTGCCAACTGAGTCCTTCTCCATTCGTAGGTTTTAGTCTTTCCGGCAACGAAGCTATCTCTCAATTCTTTAACCACCTCCTTCGCCGACTCTGTATCGAAGACCGCTTTCTTTTCCACTTCGCTCCCCATTATTATCCCAAAGCAACTTTCACACACCAAATTAGATTCAAACTCTGAAACTTATAGAATAAGCGAGATAAATAAAAATAGATATAATTGATTGGCCTTTTATTGTAATTTTCTTCGAGAATACGCCGACGTTACCGACGATGTCGTGCGTCTCTTTCTGGTGTGTTTGCGTGCGTGTGTCTATATATAGGGTGAAATATGCAAGAAGTCACCAATCTATTTTCTTTCTCTTATTTTGGTCATTAAACTAATTTTTTGTTTTGCAAAACCATTATTAATGTTGCTTTTTTTTGTCTATTTGGGTCCCAGTTCTTAAGTCTCTATTAAAAACCTAACGAAAATGGTAACATTGTAGGATATAATAACAGTTTTAATTTTAAAATTTATATATTCTAATAATTTGGTCTTAATTTAAAAATTAATTCAATAATTGACCTTCAATATTTACAAATCCCATCAATTTCAGTCTCATATTAATTTGGAATAATTTAATTTATTTCTAACCGATATTATATTTTATCTTAAATTGTGTTGAAAATAAAGGAAAATGAAATCTGAACAAAAAGTCTCAAACCTTCAAATCAAGGGGCATGGACACGCTTACAACCACCGAACCAACTTATAGATTTCATTCACTTTTACCAAAATTATATTTAATTTAAACCGTGCTATAAATTATAATTAATACAAATAAATGGGATCAAAATTATATTTAAGTTAAATTTCTAGTTCTTCTAATAAAATATACTTCACATACGTAGAAATATATTTATATATGTTATATCTATTATGATTTGCGTCACAACCCCTCCCCTCGGCACTAAGCTCCTCCAATTTGACCATGCTTCATGGGCATCAACCAAGTGGGTATCTGGAGTATGATAATACTAAAGTCTTTCGAACTAACCTCGTACAAAAGCTACACTGACTTCGATAGGGCAAGCGTCAAGATTACTGACTCGCCAGCTATACCTATTAACTGGAAAACATGACTATTCTGCCGCATCCATCATATTCTACGAGGTTTAGAGTTGATACTATCGTTAGATCTCCCTAACATATACACAAGGGATTATCAATTTCCCTCAAGTTGAATCCCACATAAAAAGGTCAAACCAGACCCCTCATTCACTTCTTTTTCTTGTTGTTTTTCATCTCCTTTCTCACCATGTTTACCACTGACTGCAACCCTCTGCCAAAATCAACTTAGGTGAACCGCCTAAAAAGCTCTCACCACCACCTCATTCATCTAATTAAAAATTAGTGTGATGAACGTGGAGAACTTTCAACTTGAAAAAATCAGTGATGATGAAATCTCAAAGAAAGCTCCCCCAATTAGCAGCAACATCTAATTCTCTCAGTCAGTGATGGAAAATAGTCGGCGGTCATGAGCAGGCGACACCTCTCGCACATAAGACTTCAAACTCCTCAAACAAGACAATCATAATGGCTACCAAATGGGGGGAAAAGCCTAGCACACACCTCGATTTGTTGAGTCAAGAGAGATAAGAAGATAGAAGAAAAGAAGAAAAGATGGGACAACAATCTCTTACTAAATACGTTTGTAGGCAACGACGCGAAGGCTATAGGAAAAAAATCTCATACTAGATACCCTAGTAGCCTGAAATTGTTAGCATATGCAGCCTCCAATCCATAAGAAAGTTATGCCTTCACAATTGAATCGAAGATGTTGGAAAATAAGCTGCAAAACAGGACGTTAGCACTAACTGAAAAAAATCAAAAAACAGAAGAACAAGATGGACTGTGTCGTGGAAGTTGTCACTGCCTTAGAAACGAATTTGCTCCGATGTGTGTAATCGTTGCTACGGGCGAATACGTCCCTTGAGGTTAACACGGTCTCTTCGAAGTTCGTACACCCGAACTTGAAGTGGACAATGGTGGGAAATAGGAAGAAAGCTGTGAGAGTGTGTATGTAATACTATTTCTGGAATTGAATGATTATGAAGCATGCAAAGCATGCTATTTATAGGCTCAAAATGAAGGACAAAATTGTCCATTCATTATCTCAACAACCATAGTATTTAATCCGAATTATAGCATTTTATTACCATTAATCAGCTGTTATAACAGGTGCTATAACTCAGTTATAACTCTGTTTTAAAGTTGTAATTATGCCCATAAGTGGCAGAATTAAACAACTGAATTAAGCTGTAATTCTGTTCAGGTACAATCTTTATATTCAGATTAAAATATGACTATTTTGATTTTGATTAATACAAAATTTGAAATAGCTAAAACAGCTGTTATCCTCTGTAAATACAAAATTTCAAACATCAACAAACAACCTATAAATAGATCCATTTCCAGAAATAATTCTTTCATTGTTTCATTCTCAGAGAAAAAATTCTTTACGAATTTTCTCCAAAAAGATAGTAACGCGCACAGACGTGTTACCACAAGCCCCGAGCCCGTGCCCGTGCCAAGACAGACGGCGGCGACGATGACGCGCAAGACTAGCCTTTGTTCTCTATTACTCAACAAGGGAGGGGAAGATGAAGGCTATAAATACCCTTCACATGTTAGTTTCCCACTCAATGTGGGATTCTTTCTTTTGCATTACTAATAGAAGAAACTAACCCGACACCACACGACGCGTACAAAAAGAAGGTTGAAGTTAACATCTTCAAATATTGATCTAAAGATAGACAAGAGACGCTACTTGATCAAACCGAAGAAATATTATATCCCCTAAGCGCGCATAACAAATAACTTCAGATCTCACCTAGGGCTAAAGCACTAGCTACAAGGCTAAATAATATAGGTAAGCTCGTTATTTAATGGGGCGCTCATCACCGTCTTGGTGTATCCCCAAACTACGCACAAGGCAACTCTAAATGGATAAAACCCGAAAATATCAAATTCAATCCTCTCCGAGCACAAGAACATAGAATAGGTAGCAACCACCACAAAGTTTTAAAATTTTAAAACTCTAGGAAAAATTGCATATTCAACATTTCTATGTAAGTAAAGCATTATAATAAGAGGGTAAAGTCCTCCAATAAATGAGTTTTACAATGTTATAAAGCCTCCACATGTACTCGATGACTCGGATGAACCAGAGCCCGAGCAATCTGGTCTGTAAAAATATCCTACTATGTAACTAACTTAGTAAATTTTATGCATAGAAGCACTTCCAGAGCCTTTAAACACGTAATGATAGTGTAAAGACATAGTTCCTACATAGAACTATTGTAGTCATGACTACTAGGCGTTGATAATCTCTACCGTACTTCTAGCATAGAAACATCTCTAGTAAGAACTTCCAAAAGCCTTATTTATGAGATTGTCCATCCCAAGAGATGTAGAGATAGACTAACTGATAGACTTATCTCTGCCCAAGAGGCATAAAGAGAAGGAAACACATAACTCTATACTTTGTTTTAATTGCTTAACATATATTATTACAAAGGCGTCGAGATAAATTCGCACATATCTTTATGAATAGTTATATTTTTATAACTACTATAATAATTATACTTATCCACCCTCTTCCCAACCCTTATCCCACCCTTATCCTACGAATGTTTCAAAAAGTGTCCTACAAAATAGATTCTATAAAGAGTTTTGAGATCCTCTACCCTCTTTTCGACACTGAGACGACATCATTCTCTTAAAATATGTTCCGTATGAAACTTGGTTCTATAACAGTGTAGAGAACCTCTGCCCTATTTTTGGTATAGAGATGTCTTCACTCCTAGAAAGTTCCTACAAAGAAATCATAAGAGGTCTATATTTTTTTGCTTCACTTCTGGTGTTGAGATGCCTCTACCTTGCAAGTAATTCAAGAGGTTCCTACAAAATGATCCTACAATAAGCGTTGAGATCCTCCGTTTTCTAAAAATTAAGATATTAAGATTGAATCATACCCACCTTAACCCGCAATAAAACAATCTTGAGTTTTTATGCTAAGGAGGTCCCTACATGTTCCTTAGCACATCATAAACTCATACCAAAACTATGAAAATATTAAGATATTACGTCCTCTTTCCAATGATAAAGTGGCATGCCAAAAATAATCTCATTCAAAAAAATTTAGAATCGTCAAACTTTTTTTACAAGTCTCGTATCGTGTCATTTTATGATAATCTCTCAACTGGAACAATTTTTATACCCATTATAATCTCTACCACAAATCCCTCTGCACTAAGCTTCTTCAAGCTCTCCGAAGATACCCCTCCAAAGCCACCCTTCTGACCATTCTCGATGGGCATCAACCGAGCGGGCATCAGAAGTATGACAATACTAAATTCCTCCAAACCAACCTCGTCTAGAAGCTATAACTTCGACAAGACATACATCAAGTTCACTGACTTACTAGCTAAGTCTATTAATTGGCAAACATGGCTACTCAGTTGCATCCATCATATCTTAGAGATCTAGACTTGACATTGTTGCTAGACCTCCCCAATGTATACATGAGGGGGCTATCAGCTTCCCTTAAGATGAATCCCGCATAAAAGGGTTAAACCAAACCTCGTGTCTCATCTTCTTCTTCATCTCATTTCTCACCATGATCACCATTGATTGCGGCTCTCTGCCCAAATTAATCTAGATGATCTGCTTGAAGACTTTCCACCATCATCATCCCATTCAGCTCATCAACAATATACAAATATAAAATTTTAAAATTATTAATTAGGTTAAAAATTTAAATTCAATGATTATATATATGTAATTATAAAAATAAAATGTAAGTAAAAATATTTTTTCTACATGCGTGGTTGATAAAAATAAATTTTCTTTTTTTTTGTTTAAAATTAATTTAATGATTGCATATTACATATATTTAACTACCAAATGTATTGTTATACAATTTTTTTAATTACCACGTCAACATCTTCGTTAACTTTTACTAGTTAGTGGCTTGATTGGTATCTTTATTGGCTAGGCAAATATGATTTTATTAAGATTGAATCATACACGAGCCCGTGCCCGAGCCTGAGACGGACGGCTATAAATACCCTTCACATGTTAGTTTCCCACTCAATGTGGGATTCTTTCTTTTGCATTACTAGCATTCCCCCACTAATGCGAAAGAATTCTCTTACACTCAAAAGCAATCTTCCAAAAGGATCATCAGTGAAATTAGATGCTTAAGCACTAGTGAACGAATCTTGAACTAGTATATAGTGAAATAAACATTTTTTCTCTTAGATAAGTGAAACTAGTCTTGAACTTTCTAAGATAAGAGTAAAATTATAACACACACCTAATTCCTTTATCCTTCATCCACCGAAGTCCTCGACGCGTAATATATATATACAAATGTATATTTAGCCATCTTACCTTAGGATTGTAGTAAGTGTTTTAGAAAAACAGCCCAAGGTTTTTTATAGAAGGCGGCTAACTCTTCTCACTTACATAGGTTATTTCATCTGGTTTTTCTCAATAAAACCATCCAAAACAGGACTATGAAATAATTATGAACTATTACAATAGCTCAACCTCTCAAGATTTATGGCGATTTTCTTCAAGTTTGTTATAAACGAACTACCCAACAATTGGGCTAAGAAATTATTAAGAATATATATTCAACCTCATTGTCGGTGAATTCAATATGTCCTTCTCAATAGGATCATTCAAACTTTGAATTCATTAAGAGTTTCTTGAAACTCAACCTTTTATGGCGGTAAGTTCATCTTGTCCTTCTCAATAGGGCAACACATTCAGACTTGTGTTATGAACTTATTAAGAATAAGTATTCAACCATGATTCGGTAAATTCATCAAGTCTTTCTCACTAAGACCACCCAAAACTTGGGCTATGAATTTATTAAGAGTAATAATACTCAACCTGGGCATGTACATTATTCGTCATAGGGATAAGTAGTGAGAAATGTACACTATGAGTCTTTCCATGATTTCGTTTGACCACATTGAACTTCCTTTATTCAAAAAGTTAATTTTTATTAATAAGAAATCAAATTATAATAACTAGTCTTTTTTTCTTCTTTTTTATTAAAACATTTACTTTTTTTTATTATTACTTTATGTATAAAAGTAGAAAAGGGGAAAAAATTTCAGTTCTCATATAAAAAATACGATTGAAAGTTAAAACCTGAAATCCCTAAGGCCTTCTCCCCTTTGTTGTTCATCGAAGATTGTTGAGAAACTAAAAGGAGTCTCCACTTGAATATCGACTTCATCTCTAACTCAGTCATGATAGGTTCGTTTATTTATCTCCCTAGTCCTCACGTTTTTTTTAATTTGTATGTTTATATTAAGCTCTTATAATATCATTAGATTTTACTTATATTTTTTAAAAATAAGGTAACAATTTTGGCGAGCTTAATGAGCAATGATTCGAGTCGAACAACGAGATTTATTAACGAGCACGAGTCGAGTAACATTTTATCGAGCTTAATGGGCAACGAGTCGAGTCGAATAATGAGATTTTTTAACGAGCACGAGTCAACCATTACTCAACTCGCAATCGAATCGCTCGATAAGTAACCATACGTTGAGGGGTGATGAGGTAGTTAAGAAAATTTGTATAACAACACATTTAGTCCTCCATATTTACACATTTAATCAATTTACCCATAACTCAAAAAAATCAATAAGTTTAACCCCATTAGTCACACATTCTATTAATTTGATCATATTTTTAATTAGAAATAGTTTATACATTCTATCTGTCAAATAATAATATTTAATTTGATAATATTAAATAATATTATTTAATGTGTAAATAATAAGAGTTAAATTTATTGATTTTTTCGAATTATGACTAAATGGATTAAATATGTAAATATTGAGGACAAAGTGTGTTACTATACAAATTTTCTTAATTGCTACATCATCCATTAACAACAATTAACGACTTAGTGATCATTTTGCAACAAAAATCAAAATTTAATAGTCATTTTATAACTTTGAAAAGTTGAGTGACCAAATCGAACATTTTACCATAGTTTAGTGACCATTTGTGTACATTACCTTTTAATATATTGTAAAGTAACTTAGTTGTAGCATGTATTTATGTTATATTTCCTTTTCATAATTGTAATATATTAACATTATATGTGTGTGTACATTATATGTGTATATTTCCTGCACATGTTTGTTAATTTTTTTAGTCTTGGAAATTGGAAGTTGCAACGACCTTTGTCTTTGCCCTTTTCTCTGTTTTATTGTCATCGATGATATCCAGAAAGCCACTTCATATCTTATTTGGAAGTACTATGGATCAAATTATTCTAAACGATTTTAAATTTTGATTTAGACAAGTCGGAATCTATTTGTATGGTGCCCAAACCTCTAAGGTGATCCCAATAGTAAAAGATGATGTATTTTATCTAGGTATTTTGAGTTCGAGCACTATATGTACACTGTGTGCGTGCATTATTAAAGGGCTAAAAAATTAAATAAATACTACATTGTTATCATACCAGCATATTCAAAAAATATTATACATTAAATTTAAATAAAATATTGTTAACTATCAGCCGGACCAATTCAGTAAATTTATAGGCTATGCTGATTGTAGTGAAGAATTTAGCCAGGAAAAGTTATCCAAAAATTGAGATGCTTTCTTTGACACAAGAAAAATTTGATATTATTACAAAAAATATTAATTTAATTCAAATAGATATTATACTTGGAATATATTTTTTTTATTCTTAGAAAAACACAAAATATCGGAATTGTTCTGTGAACGCCACCATTTGATCAAATCCGTAACTACTGAATATTTGGGCGAAATTTATGTTAAAAATGCATTAAAATATTATTAATTGTGTTGAAACAAAATGTCAACATTTATGCATGAACCAACTTGGCTCAGTGGTTAAGGGAACGGTTATTGTTCCTAGAGGTCACGGGTTCGAGCACCAGTAGCTGCAGCAAGGTGATTGAGCGTTCTTTGTCAAATGGTTGAGAGTATATTTAGAACAGATATTACTTGTAATCACTTTAGCTTTCATAAAAAAAATGTCAACATTTATCGTATTTTGGAATTAAATATAATGCAGGTTGTAAGCATGTGTTATTTTTATAAAGTTTTCTTAGCTGATTACAATAAAAACCATTACACGTGGATAGAGCTTTTATTTCTAATCTTAATTAATATATTACATTATACGTATTCATTTATTTTTAATTATATGATTTTTAAATTTATTAAAAAATAAAATAAAAATATTTCAAACAAAATGAAAATGTAGCAAAAAAAATAACAAAACAAAGAAGAGTCAGAAAAAAAGAGAATAAATCATCATACTGGCAAAATACTCTGGTGAGCTACTGTAACACCTTAAACTCGGATGTTATATTTGGGCCGTAAGCCCAAACATGTTACCAAAAAAAATTTCAAACTGAGTTTAGCCCACAAAGGTATTTCTCAAAAACATTTAAAGCCAACAGATGAAAATATAGACAAATAATCAAAATGTTACAAAGGAGCTCCAATTTAATTTAAAACATTTGAACATTTGATTTGATTAATACAATTTCAAAAATAAGGATTACAGACTCCATCACGTAAGACCCTATGAATATACAACTCATTAAACACAAGTACCGTACTATGGAAATCACCACATGTTAGAATCCCGTACTGATAGTGCTCCTCGATCTGACGATCAATCTACGCACGGAAACAACGATTCCGAGTGCTGAGCTTACAAAGCTCAGTAGTACACATCTACTTTACTATACTTCATACTATTCATAAACATAAGCATGCAAGCTAGTGCGAGCAATAATGAGAGATAAATAAACATGTACCGCTAGTCTACCACTAGTCACCTAAACACATGCTCTCAACATAGCAAAACATCATACATGGCACACAAGGCCCAACCATATTCGGGATCTCACTAGATCATCCTAGCTAAAGCGCACAAATCCGTAACCACAAACCTGGAGTGAGGTCTGGTGTCACATAGCCTCGAGAACGTGCACTCTGAGTGAGGTCCGATACCATATAGCTTATGAAACGTACACTTTATGGGTGAGGCCTGGTGCCACATAGCTTCAGAAACGTACACCCATGCTCAGAATCTCTCATCGAGCATCTTCGAATGAGACACAGTGCCATATAGGTTCGAGAACGTACATTCAACAATCTTTGACCATGGTGTTGCAACACATTCTTTCTCTCACTAGGTATCTGGATCCCATTAATCAAAGGTGACTCAACCAACTAGGTGTCCAAACAGCACACAACATGAACACGATTACCATACAACACACAACATTTACATGATTATCAATCTCTATGGTTTCTATCAATTATGAAGCCATCAATTAAGTTTATCAACTTATTAATACATTATAGAAGTGTACATTAATCATCCTCATTAATTACCTATATTGATCCATATTATCCCATTAATATCTCACGTCAATTTCTATCCTTTTATTAGCATTATAGATTATTTCGTTCGGTGGGTACCAGTACTCGAACACGAGTATCGATACAGCCCTAGGTACCAGTACTCATACACGTACTGATACTGATACCCTACTCATTGGTTCATACCATTTCCTTGAATTACAATTTTACAACACTTTATTTGATCTCTAAAGCTTATAAAAGTTATTAGGTTTGTTTACTAATACATTCAATCAATTAATATTAACTATCGGTGTAAACCTTTTAGACCCGACTATGCAACACACCTAAATCTAGGAGGTCACATTAGGGTCACGAAAGTGACCCACAATAAAAATTCACATAAAATGTTTTTTCTCTAACCACATTAAAACTGAAAAACAAACTTCTAGTTAAAATACCATTTCAGGAAATCATTTAAACATATAACAGAAACTTAGAAACATATTAAAGACTCTGACATAAAACAATACACGACATACATGCCCATTAACTGTACCAGTACCGTACTCCAAAAGCAGCGACGAGAGAACTCCAAGAACTGATGTTGATCACTATACTATGACTGATTTCTTCTAACCTGCGATGGTAAAATCAACATGAGCTTGGGAAAGATGAGTATTACAAAACTACCAAGAGTTGCTATAGGCAACATGTATGTATAAGGTAAAGCATAGAACGAACATAAAGATCATGGCATCAACAAGTTCCCATTACAGTATAGAATCTCGTATAACACTATACTTAGAGGCAACATGGTTGTTCAATACTTGAACCTCTGAATATCAGTCGGGCATTCTACGATCCAGAAGAATCAAAAAGGAAAGATATTTTACAGGAATTGAGCCGAGGAGTTAGGTGTGTCCCAACAAACATAGATCGAGAAAGATAGATAGAAAGTTCCAGTCAATTGAGGAATTTTAACAGAGGCAAAAGAGGAGGAATTTTTTTTGGTAACAACCTAACTACCCTCCAACTGAACTCCACTATGCAGTTCCCTAGATCTGCACTATACATGCGTTAGCCCAGCCTAATGGGCATATGTACCAACCTAAGCGGTTACCTTATGTCCCAGGAGGCGTAGGAGCCTAACAGAAAGCGTAAGAGCCTAACAAAAGGCGTAGGAGCCTGACAGAAGACCTATGAGCCTAACAGAAGGCATATGAGCCTGATAGAAGGAATAAGAGCCTAACATAAGGCGTTAGAGCCTAACAGAAGGTCTGTGTGCACTTGTGCTTATCAAAAACTTCTCGTGTTATCCTATAAGTACCCTAGTAAAATAGTCTTGAGCGTGGTATAACATATAGTGTGGGAAATGGATGTCTAATTAGGAAGGACCTTATGTTGTTAAAAAGCCTTTCTATGGAGGAGCGTTGATTCTGACTGAAATGGACGACAATGAGTTTCATAAACCAATGAACTCTGATTCAGTCAAGAAATATTACACTTTAAGAATTCAAAAAGAGATTGAAAAAAGAAAAAAAAGAAAAAAAGCAGAGTGAAAACCCAAAAGGTAGTGTCTGAGTCTACGAGGTACCCAAACCAATGTGCAACATAACTTTTGGATTAGTGGGTATCGTACTTCACACTCTGTAAACTTTCTGCTCAAGTAGTAAATGACTCTTTCTTTCTTTCCCGTGTCATCATGCTACCCCAGTACACATCCCATTGAGTTCTCATAAACTCTTAGATAAAGGATAAGTGGTCTATAGGGAACCTGTGCAACTAGTATTGGAATATTTGTCATGTACTTCTTACTTTTGTCAAACGTTTCCTGGCATTCTTCATTCCATTCTCTGGGATTATTCTTTTAAAGCAACTTGAAGATTGGATCACATTTATCGGTCAATTGAGAAATGAACCGAGAAACATAATTCAACCTCTCAAGAAACCACGAACTTCTTTTTGTGAACTGGGTGGTAGCAAGTTCTAAATTACCTTCACTTTATCTAGATCTATTTCAATTCCATTTTGTCGCAACCCTTTTTCAAGTGACTCGACGTTTGGAAACTAAAAAAAACGGAGTCACCACTAATCTTTTAAAAAGGTGTGATTAGATCACCTAAAACGAGTCATTTTAATAAAACATTTTATTTTATTAAAACAATGATTTTGGTCTGCGAAAACACAAAAACGGGTTCGAGAGTCGGTTACGCATAGGGAAGGGTTAGCACCCCTACATCGCCCAAAAATTGGTACCTAGTCGATTACAAAATGTTTTAATGTTGGAATTTACAAGTTCACAAAAAATTCAATTTATGTGTCCATTTATGAATACGATTATATTTTAACGGTCTTACCATTCGAAAAATGAACTTCAATCACCGCAAACACACCTGGTGCTAACCCGTCATTTTCGTTTGATAAGACACCGCATTAAATGTGTTTCTTTTATTAAACACGTCAATAAGAGAAACATGATAACTAAATTGAAAAATTAAATATATTCAAAGTAATTAAGTTACAAAGAATTAAATTAGATACAAATTAGAATGTGAGATTAATTAAAAGGGAGTGTATCTTTCCCGGATTAAGTTGGAGTTTTTTTAAGCTGGAGCTTTTTTTTAAAGAACGCAAATTAAAAAACTTGATTTAAAAGATGACTAAATAATTCTTTAAAAATATATTTTTAAAAAATATATATAAAAAATAAGTGACTGAAATTAAAAAAAATTCAAAACCAAATTTAGAAGAAATTTGTGACTAAATTAAAAGATTTGCAAATAGGGTTACCCGTGAGATAAAAACAAATAGGAAGGGGGATTTAATGAAGGGAATTGGCCCATTTCGTTTTGGGTATAAAACCCATTTAAAAACACTTCCTCATTTTAATTTTCAACCAAAATGGAACAAAGCAACTTTGTCAAAAACCTCTTCAATGTTCTTGGTAACCGAAAATTCGAAACCAAGTTTCAACAACGGTAATTCAAAACAAAGGTAACATCAATCCTTTTTACATGTTAGATTCGGAATAATTTTTCTTAAAAAAATAAACAAATAGTCAAAGAAAGAATACAATACCGCAATAGCTTGCTTCTTACTCCTATAAATCCAATTACAACAGTTGCCGATTCGAGAACTTCTCTTCACAACCTCAATGCCTAATCTGAATTTTGTGTATGTATAATAGTGATATTTCGGATTCTGTGTGTGTAGTGAGTTACAAGAGTGAATGGTAAATGAATAATGTAGTAGTGAGTGAAAATTACAAGGGAATGGAGTGGTATTTATAGGTATCTACATGCCTAATTTACAAGGAAATTTAGAATAAAAATCCCTAAAATTATGGTTGATTGCCTCCAATATTTGTTGTGATTCGGATCCTCTTTCCCCTTTTATTCTTTTGTCTGATTTGGCTCTGATTTGGGACTGATTTTCCCTATTTCCATATTCGATTTGCATATCCATTTTCTTCACGCAATGTATTCAGTAAAATGAGCATATCTTGAGCTCCCGGTATCCGATTGAGGTGTTTCATGATGCGTTGGAAAGGTAATAGAAAGACGGTAAATACTTAAGAAGACATATTGGCCTAAAACACTTGGATCCTATCGAAAATTTACCATAGGTGTGTAGTGAGGAATCCTGGACTTTTCATGTTTGTTATGATTATGCTCGATTCCTTGCCTTACTTGAATGATTCAAATTTCCCTTTTACTTTGGTCCCATTTGCATTGATTTGGGATTTGTTTCCTTTTTTTCATATGTTTTGCAATTTCTTCCATTGTTTTTTATGTTAGGCTAAAAATCTGTGACAATACTTTTCTACTAACAACAAATCTCAGAAGTTTTCCTGACATTTCTCCAAATGTGCATTTATTGGGACTGAGTTTTAACTGGTACTTCCTTAACCTCAAAAATATTTTTCTTAGGTTCTGAATATGTTCCTCTTCGGTATGATACTTAGCGATCATGTCATCCACGTACACCTCAACTTCTTTGTGCGTCATGTCGTGGAGAAGGGTAACCATTGCCCGTTGATAAGTTACCCCGACATTCTCTAATCCAAAAGGCATCACTTTATAACAATATATCCCCCATAAGGTTATGAATGGCGTTTTGACCATATCCTTCGAGCTCATCTTTCTCTGATTATATCCTGAGAATCCATCCATAAAGGAGAACCATGAATGCCCCGACATATTATCAACCAGAATATCTATATATGGCAATGGAAAATTATCCTTTCGGGTTGGCTCTATTCAAATCTCTGTAATCCATGCACATGCGTACCTTTCCCATCTTTCTTTAGTACAGGGACTATATTGGCCACCCATTTTGGATATTGGGACACCTCGAGAAAACCAACATCAATTTGTTTTAATACCTTTCTTTTATCTTTAGTACCATTTTCGGCCTCAGTCTTCTAAGCTTCTGCTGAACCGGTTTACACTTTGGCCATATAGGCAATTTGTGTACCACTATATCGGTTTTCAATCCTGGCATGTCTTGATATGACCAGGTGAAGACATCTTTGAACTCTCGCAACAGATCAATCAGCCCTTGTTTTTCTTTTGGCGAGAACGCATTCCCTATCTTTACCTTTCTCCTAACTTCATGTGTTCCCAAGTTGAGAACCTTCAACTCCTTTTTATGGGGTAGGATCTGGTTGTCTTCTTTTTCCACCAACCTCAGTAATTCTTCAGGGATTTCACATTCTGTTTCATCCTCGACCTCATTGACTTCCATTAGACACATTGGCTACTTAGAATCTACTTTGGGATTAGGTTTAGGATCATTCATGCAGTCGATAGTTGAAGACCTGCAAATAAAATAATAATATATATTTTGGAAAGGATGCAAAAAAAACAAGAAACGTGTAACACCCCAATTTTGGGGCTAGATGTTGCAGATGTGGATTTTGATATTTGATGAGCTAGTTGATATTTTGGGGTTCGACCAGGGAAAACCCACTTCGGGTATTCCAAAAAAGTTGAGAATAATTTCTAAAATTATTAGTTATTATGTATAAGAGTTTTGTGAAACAATTTTGGAAAATCAATTCTAGAAGGTTGAGATTTCGGTCTAGTGACCAAATCGCAAGTTTTCAAAAGTTGGTGGCCATTTTGTAAAATCAGCCAAAATGTGGTTCTAGTTTTTAATTAAACCCAAACCAATTTTAATAGGGTTTTAAAACAAAAAGAAAGGCTTTTGAATCAGCCCCACTTTCATTTTCACGTTGGTTTCCTAAAGCCAAGCCACCATTGTAGCCTTTTTCAATCCAAGGGATTACCCATCAATGTTTTGGAAGGTAAACTTGATTTCACATTGCTTTTCTTTAATTAAACTTCTTTTTATTAGTCTTCTATCAAAATCAAATGGTTTACCTCTTTTGTTTTAAAAGTTCAAGGTTTGAAATAAAATGGTTTTTGGAAGATTTTCATTCAATTGGCTTAGGCTGGGTTTTAGAATGTTTTTAAATGGTGTTTCGGTGTTTAAATGAAGCTTAAATGAAGGTAGGATCATAAGGAAACTGAAACTTGGAGTCTGAGTGGAGTTGGGTATGAAAAATCTTGAGGTTAAGCTTGATTTCGGGTTTTTAATGGCAGCAGTGAAATTAGCATGTTTAAGTTGTTGGTTTTGATGTTAATAGATGAGTTTTTAATGGTTGAAATGATGGGTAATGGTTGGGTTCGTGTTTTGGACGTATTGGAAGTGATTTTGATGATTTTCGGTATTGGATTGTTGGGTATTTGAAAGTATTTGTTGGATTTTAGTGTTGCTGCAAGTTTGGAAGCTTATTTGGGTATTAATACTCTGTTTTAACTTGTTTAGAAACAGGGGCTTCTAGTTTGGGAGCAAATCCGGGTGACCTTTAGCTAATTATGGGTTTCGGCTTTTTGGAACGAGTTTATCGGTGAGTGGGAATGTTTTAAAGCGTTTGGAAATGTTCAAAGATGGTTTTGGGAGTTTAAATTGGGCTTGATAAGCCAATCTAAACTCAAGAGTAAGTGGTTTTACTCTTCTCCATGCTTTTGATCTTGTGTGATGTGTTATAAAATTTTGGTAAGACTTGTGATTGAATCGCCTACCATTTTTCCTACTTTTATTGCCTATGATATGTTGTGAGCATGTTTATGTTGTTGTTGTAAGATTGTATGATATATGTGTTGGTAAAGGCATGCTTAGCATGGAAATGTTGGTAAGAGTGAGATGTGGTAAGATGGGCTTGATAGTCGTATAAGTTTGGTAAGTTTGACCATTGTTAGAATTTTGGCATAAGTTAGAATCTTTACCGAATATAGTTGATCGATCAACTAGGATTAATGTGCACATGTAAGACTTGTAAGACAAAACTCGCATGCGTGTAAGACAAAATTCGTACGTGTAAGATTAGCTTGGACGCGATGATTGAGTTTACTCTCATCGACGTTCTATAAGACTTGTAAGATTGTAAGAAATCTGTATATCCGAGTATTGTTGTTAATTATGCCAATATGCTACTATTCTCCTTTGTAAGACTTTGTTATATTATGGTGAGATGGAGCAAGGTTTGGTAAGGCCTTGTAAGAGTAAGTTGTGCTTTTGTAAGAATGGCTGAATGGTAAGATGATCTCGTTGGTTAGTACGTTGTTGTAAGATGTTGTATGCACATTTTGGTTTGGTAAAGGTTTTGGCTTTCTAAACTCTAAATGGTTTTAAAACTGCATTGTTGTTGTTTGGTTTGAGTTCCGCTCGCTAAGCTTAAATTCGTACGCTCTATTTTCCAACAATGCAGACTTTTAGAGTTCCGGGCAGCAAGCAAGCAAAGGGGAGCGAGGCCAATTTCCACTTTGGCTAAAGTATGGTTTTTAAGTTTGTAATAATACTACTAGCAATGGGGATGCTATGTTTTATGTTTGGAGACTTAATGTTTTGAGGATGTATGGTTTGAGACAAGTTTGCTATGATCCTATGAAGTTGTGTGAAGTATGGTTTCGATGCTTTAATGCTTATCTTGTGGTTTGACCTCTTATGCAAATGTGGATCATTGTTTGCATCGTTCTTGTTTAATCTTAGTGTTGAAATGATCTTGTTTGATGTTGTTAAGTTCTTTTGCCTTGGAAATGCATGTTATGTTGATCCTTTGATGTTAGTAAGTTGTTGGAATGGTTTCGGTGAGCTTCAGAAATGCCTAAGACCCTTTCTGAACCAAGTTGTGCACAGGGGTTCCGAAACGGGCTCAACCGTATCGAAACAGGCATGAATTTTGCCTAGTCGTTTCGAAACACCCCCTTGGTGTTTTGGAACGGTTTGCCTCTGGAAAATTTGGTTTTAAAACCCTGTTTTGAAACGGGCAGTAGTGTTTCGAAACGTCTGGCAGTTAAGTTGGTTAAAGGCATATCCTAAGTTCTATTTTCTTGTGTTTTGGTCCTTGGTTGATGTTTTAACAAATGTATGAGTTTGGACGATCGTTTCATGCTGGATTTTGGCATATGTGTATGAAAACTGACTAATTGCAAGATGGAAACCTTAATTCCATATTAGGTCCCTGTTTTATGCTAGAATTTCATTTTGGTCCCGATATGCTTGTTTGTATGTTCGAAGTTTGTTTCTTCGTGTTTTTATCCGTTGTGTGTTTTCCTCACCTGAGTTTTAATAAGTACATCTAGAAAAGATAATTTTAAAAGCTTGTTTCTCTTTTAGGGTTCCTAATCGAAGAGAAATCTCTGAGTCTTTCTTCGGTTAGTCCCGTGTGACCACCTTAGGTCGGTCTGGTGGCTAGGGCGGGCTGAGGGGGTTACAAAACATATTTGCCATTTGTGAATCAACATGAAATCATCTTTATTAAAATAAACTGATATGATGGCCCTTACGTGGGCAAAGGTATAGAGTTATTCATAGTATTTACTATGTTTTATTCTTAGACACTAGAGAGCTTTTCGATTGTCTAGATGACAAGCACATCGCCAGGGAAGCATGTGCAAATCTTCCCTAGAAACCTTCTAGGTTGAGCCCCCTCAAAGATTCCTTCAACAAAAAGCCTCTCTAGATCATTACCAAAAATTTCCTCTTCATGTAACTTTGTAATTTCACGATTGACCTCTTCAAGCTACTTCTCAACATTCTCATATCCTCACGACTTGAAGATTTTTGCCAGGTCAAATGATGTCACGGGTTTGGAAGGAGCTTTAGTTCCTGGAAAATAGGCCCTCTTTTGTTCTTCTCTTCTTTCAGGTCTTTAAGCATGTCATGTAGGATCGGTTTGAAACCAAATCCAAAGTAATCCTTTTTCATGATAACAGGTTTTAGACGTAGGCACCCTTGGAGATGCTTTCCCAGTCCCTTTCCTGTCTTTGCACCTCTTCTGAGCGTTTCACGTACAGTCATCTTGGTGCAATTCGACAAACTTGGTCGAGGAAACGGTTTACCCTCAGTGACAAAATTTGCATTAACAAATTCCAAGACTTTGAGAGAACATTCGAGGGCATTTTCATTAGCTTCGATATATGGGGCATCAGTAATTACCGAAGCAATGATATCTTCTTCTGCTCCAACGCTGACCAGCTTCCCTTCTATCACAAACTTTAACTTTTGATGCAGGGATGATAAGATTGCACCAGCTGAATGAATCCAAGGTCTTCCCAATAAGCAATTATATGTGGGTTTGATGTCCACCACCATGAAATCCACATTGCAAACCGTTGGCCCAATTAACAGTGGCACTTTAATTTTCCCAGTACGTCTCGAGTGGTACCATCAAAGTCCCTCACGGTGTTCTTATATGTCTTCATGTGTGAATCATCGATTGGTAACCTTTGTAGAGTTGCCATCGGTAGATCATTCAGTGCTAACCCATTGTTTATCAGGACTCCTGGCAACACATAACCCTTACAATGTGTGGTGATGTTTAAAGCCTTTACACACCTCATTCCCCTTTCAGGAATCTCATCATCAATGAATGTAATATAGTTGTCAGTAGTAATATGAGTCACTATCCTGTCCAACTTGTTCACGAATATGTCATTTGGTACAAATGTCTGATTGAGAACCTTTATTAGAGCATTGCGGAGCCCCTCAGAACTCAGCAACAACTCCAGGACAAAAATTCTTACTTGTTGCCTTTTCAACTGCTCGATTATACTATATTCATTGTGCTTTAGAAATTTTAGGAACTCTTAAGCTTGCTATCCTGTTACCGGCTCATTTCTTTTTAGAGCACGATCTTCTCCAAAAATCTTGTCAGGTACTGCCACAACATTTCTTTTAATCTTCTCTGCTTCTTTAGATACTTTAGGAGATAACATCTACCACCACAAATAAAGTGTCCAACCTCATTTATTGTTACCGTGTCATACTGTTCATCCTTCTTTTCCCCCGACACTTTCTTCACTTTATTTGTTGACTTGATCTCTTTATGTGGTTTTCCCTTCTCAGGCATAGTCACATTAACTGTATAATTCCAAGGAACCTTGTGGGTGTTTTTGAAAGCAAACGACGTGGAAGATGAAATCATAACCTTTGGAGCTACTGTCAGCTTTACATTTGACTAACTTCCATCCTTGGGTCTAACACAAACAACCAAAGGCTTGTGGACTTCGTATTTGACTCCATAACACTTAGAAGTACACACATCTACTTCCTTTTTTTACTCATGCTTTCTCAAAGAACTTAATTTCTTTGTTTTCCATCATTTTCTGCACCAAGCTTCTAAACTCTGAGTAGTGTTGTATCTCGTGGCCACATTCTTGGTGATATTCACAGTACATATCAGATTGTACCTCCATCTCTACTTTCATGCCAATTTCAATCATCCTGGCATTATACAACTACTCGAATACCCATTTCAACGGAGATCTAATTTCTGAAATGTCAGCCTTCATCTGCTTTGCCTCATCATCTTTCTCTATAACATTCACTCCTCGTCCATTGTGTCTTGGCAAGGGATTTGCCGCGATATTAGGCTCATCAAACTTCAAGATCCCATTGTTGATCAAATTTTGAAACATCTTTTTGAATGTTGTGCAAGTCTCGATCAAATGCCCTAGTATTCTGGCATGAAATTCACAATGAGCATCATGTTTGTACCATGGAGGGTAGGGTGGCTGCACAGGGGTCAGATAGTATGGCCTTACCAAATCCGCTTCATACAACTGTGGGTACAATTTAGCGTATGACATCGGTATCGATGTAAAATCTACCTTGTCATTTCTTGGGCCACGAGGATCTTTCTTGTTCGAATTTTGTGAATTTCCAGGTGAAGTGGTGGTTACATTCTTAGGAGCCTCATATGCTCTCATATTATTCACCATATTATCCTTCCTCTTATAATTCCTTCGGGAGCTCTCTCCACACTCGATCTTACCACTTTTAATCGTAACCTCTATTAGTTCTCCAATCATTACTATATCAAAAATTTTTTGTGTAGCATTACTGATCAATTTCTCAAAAAGTGGTCCTCTCAGAGTCTAAACAAACATTTGGGCAACCTCACTTTCCATCAAGAGAGGCTGCATCTGGGCTGATATATCCCTCCATCTCTGGGCATACTGTTGAAGTGTTTCATCACTTCTTTGTTCCATGCCTTGCAACATGACCCGACTAGGTATCATATCCATTACATGCTTTTAGTGTTCCACGAAAGCTCCCGAGAGATCCTTCCATGATCGAATGTTCATACGTCTCAATTATGTGTACCATCGAGCTGCCAAACCAGTTAAATTGTCCTGAAAAGAGTGTATCAGTAGCTTTTCATCTTTCAGGTGAGCAACCATCTTTCGACAGTACATTGTGAGGTGGGCTTTCGAGCAAGTAGTCCCATTGTACTTCTCGAAATCCAGGACCTTAAATTTTGGAGGAAGTACCAGATCAACCAATAAACTCATTTCAGCAGTATTAGGTCCTATCTCATTTGCTTTCTGTATTTCCAACTAGAGATCTTCTAAGGCAAGTAGTCCCATCACACTTCTTTTCGATCTCGGTGTGAATTTTCTCTATATCATTTAGAGTGTTCAAATCATGGACCTCTTCACCACTTCCAAAATTCGCTCTGACGTGCACTGGATGACTAAGCATTGCTCTTGCCAGGTTGATGTGGACCTTCTTCGCATGAGGAAGTTTTTTTGGGCTGCACCCTAATGTGAGATGTGGTTTGTGCCTGGTCATTCAATTCATTGGAAGCACCCTCAGGCATTTTGGCCTTTCCAGAATCCTTTGGTCCCAACAGAGAGGTCAGCTGATTGATAATCTATGTTTGTGTCTGAGCAAAATAGTCCTTGATAGATTGCTCCATTCTATCAAAGAGATTCTGTGTTTCCATCCGATCATTCTCCATACTTGCAATTCGATCCTCAACAACCATGGCTTTAGAGCGTAAGCGAGTTCCGTATGAATGCGGTATGATTGCGACTTAAAAGCAAATTGCCATTAAATCTTTCTTTATTAAACTCCTTATTTTGCAGAATATAATATGATATTAAAAGGCATGAATGTATGCATGAATGCAAGAAAAAGAAGACATTGAATTCAATAACTAGTCTTTTGGAAACATTTATTTTTCTGAAGGTTCAAATATAAGGAAAAGATAAATTATTCTATAGAAAACTACTAGACCTAACTCCTAAATTGACCAACTCATGTAATAGACGAGTGATGACTTCTCCATGCTCCAGCTAAAGATCAGACAGCTCCAACAGGCTTATGGCTTGCCTAGATAGTATCTACACATATGAAGCAACACTCCTGACTTGTTTCTTGAAGTTTACCAATTCGTCATTCTAGTTCTGGACTATGTGTTGTGTTACCTCATATTTGTCCTTCTATGCTTCAGTTTCTAGGTATAACGATCCTTCATATCATGTGAGTTTCTCCTTCAAATATCGTACCACATTTTCCAGCTCTGATATATTTTTCTGCAACCATTCCTTCTTTATTTCCATCTTGACTTTGTCTTCATTGTGATACTTCATGACCAACTGTTCTAACTATGTTACTTGGCTTGTTAGATCAAAGTTTCTGGATTGTTCCTCTTCTAGCTTCTTCTTTGCCTTGCTGTTGGATTCCTTGCTTGCCCAGGACTTCCATTCGTACATCTTCTTGTATTCATCCCTTTCTTTTGTCATGGCGTCCAATTTTTCTGATAAGTTCTTCACCACCTTACTTGTTCCTCTCTTTTGCGTCGCTTTGTAAACATTATGAAGTTCTTGCAACTCTTTCAGATCACAGCTAATCTTTTTATTTTGCTCCATTAACTTTTTTCCTTTCCTACATGCATATTAACTTGCGGTTTTGCCATGGTCAATTCTTCAGTAAGGTCACTGATTCCTTTCTCATATTTCTTCAAATCCAACTCATGATCATGCCTAAGTTTTTCCAGTGCAGAAGGTGCTTCTCTAACAGACTGAACAAACGAGCTAGCGTTCACCGGTCTTTCTTGAAATGTATTATCATTAACCCTTTGTGTCCTCCATTCTTCGTATCTTGCCATTACTTCCAAGTCCTAATACAGTTGAACCCTTCTCGGCTTTTCCCACGCTTTCACAGTTTGAGCTACTATCTCTTTGTAATCATTTGTCTTATGTGCATACTCGAATTTCGTCATACCGACAGTGGCTGGGAAAAAATGTCTTAAATCGAATTGTCTGGACACCAACAGAGGGCAATAAGTTGTTCCTTCCCAAATTCCTAGTAGTGGGACCCAGTCTCTGTCCCTACATCGGTATAAAAAGGTTGTTCCTCTATTCAACCAAGAAGCCTTCCACACAACATCATCATCCTTCATTTCTTTGAAATATTCTTCCCATTGTCTCCCGTTCTTTTTCTCTAATCGGCAACTGGTTAAATATTCTTCTATTGGTGAATATGTATCAAGAAACCTGATTCCTCTATAAGGAATGTTCCACCTATGACCTCTAAACCAAATCTCAAGCAACTGTGCACATCCCCAGAACCTTCATTCCCCTGATTTCTTGCACGCGGTCAGTGATCTATAAGTTTTAGTTAAGATAGCAGGGACCAGATTTACCGTTTTCTCTAATCATTCGAACAACCCCACTGTCGACGGATCTATATGCTCTGGAGTCCTCGAAAATAGAACCAACCCATATATGCATAAGGCGAATAGGCTTCTCATCGTAGTTGGTTCATCATTACTTGCCAATATTAATTCTTTAATAACCCTCCAATTGACTCGCTTTTTATCCTCGTTTTGGTCAATATTGTCATTATTGTCCATCTTCCCTTCCAACCACTCCTTTTTCTTTCCGGTAATTGGTACCAATTTCTTGAATCCTGAGTTGTTATTGGGTCTAGTGTAGATCTTGTCACTTTTGATTCTAGGGCAATTAACCAGTACTTCTTATTCCTCGAGTGTAGGTTTCATGTCTACTCGGCCGAAGGTGAAACAATTATATGCGAGATTCCAAAATTGTGTCATTCCCCTAAGAAGTTCTTGATCTATTTTTACACTCAACAACAAAGCTATATCCTCAAATTCTTTTCAGTAGACAAATATTCTGATTAGTGTTTATCCTGACTCGACCCTTCATCTTTGATACGTGATACTTACTAAGGTGTCTCATTTCTCATGTCGAGTCTGTTCTAACCAAGTCCATACTGTCTTATTGTCTTTTTATATCTTAAACTCTCTAGACATATTGAACACTTCCAAATTAACTGAATCCCGATTCGATGCCAAAACAAATGCAACATGACAATATTCATTTAATATAACAAAATAAAACCAAACAAACAAAAGAAAAAGAAACTCGTGTCAGTATTATGAATTAATACGAAAAGCAAATAAGAAAAGTTATTAACACAGAAAATCACATAATATTTAGCAAAGAATATAACCAGATAAATGTATTTAAACCGGCAACACATGTCCTAGATCTATGTCTGGCACTAACGGGGTGGGTTTCTAAAAACATATGGGCTTTGTTCTAGACTCTGGATTTCCAAACTGTCGTTACCATCTACTACGACAGTAAGACATCAATTCGGTAGTATAGGTCCCTTATAATGGAGGCGTAGGCCCCATGGTGCATAAGGTTAGTATACCGGAAGAAGACAAAAATCCGAACTCAGAGCTGGAGAGCATCACGTCAGATATTGTCTTTCTCCCACTTAAAGGTAAAAAAAAAACTCGGATCTAGGGTTTATGCATGAATGAAAGATATATCATACAAAAAAGCTACCTCCATTTTTCCTGAAAATTCATCCAACAATTCTTTAGAAAAAATTATATTAAAATTATTGCTCAAAAAAATGCTAAAAACGCAACGTGGAATTAATTAATAGGCTTGACTCTCATATATCTCAAGCGGAGTTGCCAAGCATTCGCAACCATTTTTAAACTGAGTATAAAAATAACCTGACCATTAGGGTTTTGAAATTAGGGGTTTGCCATTTTTAATTTAATCTCAAAATTAGGTTTTTTTCATATTAAATCGGATTTCCTTTATTTATTCTTGAAAATCAATTTGGAGTTGTCACCGATCACTTTGGTAGACCGAACACCGTAAGAACAAACCAGAGATTCTTTTCTTTAAAATTTGGGTTCGGGAGTCGGTTACGTGTAGGGAAAGGTTAGCACCCTACAAACGCCCGTTATTAGTACCTTATTAATTCCACGTGGCATTTTGGCATTTCAAGTAATAATTGGAATATAATTAAATCTTTAATTGTTAATTGAATTTCATTTCGAATGAAGATATCCTTTTGTAAGAAAATACATTTTAAACTAATATAAGCTTTGAAACATCCAATTGCTTTAGGACACTTCAATTTATATTCAAAATGTATCTCAACACAAAAGGTTTAATGCATGTCCAATTATTTTCTTATCATTTTTAAGTTCAAACCTAATTCGGGCTTCATTAATTTAATTAATTAAGGAAACTATAAATATTATCAAGTTTAGAGTTTATGAGATAACACTCAAACAATTGGGCATTATCCATATTAGGCTCTAAATTTATAATAATCCAAATTATTTAGTATTACTAACTACTTATGTCCTATCTTAATTTAATTTTAATTAAACTAACTAGGTGATTTCATTATTCTAAATTCAAATGAAATATTAAATGTTCAACTAAAATATTCCCTTGATTAACATCGCATTTTAATGAAATACTAATCAAATTAGAATATTAAAGTCTCTATTTAATATTCATCCATTTTCTACAATTGTCTTCCTATTTTAATTGTTTAATGAATTAAGGAACTTAAGCTAAAAGACTCTAATTATTTTAACTATATGAGTAAATTCACCTAACAAATATAATATATGCCAAATTTAAAGAATATGCAAACATATATATATATATATATATTAAAACAATTGTAATTAAATTATCAAAGATACAAAGGACTAAATTAAAAAGAATTCAAACTTGAAACAAAGATTAAAGGGACCAAATTGAATTAAATTCACACTTGGAGAGCTGAATTACAAGAGTTTAACGAATAAATTGAGTTAAAAGAAAAATAAAAAAGCTCGAACTATGAGACCCGAAGAGTTAGGCGCGGATCTCTCTCGCTCGACCCGACTCGGTCTCGCGGGTTGAGCAAACTCGACACCAAAATGGTGTCGTTTTGACTCAGGCATTTAAACTCGTCGACTGAGTTGGTTCAATCATTTGCACGAACTCCTTCTCTCTCCTCACTCGGCACTCTTTCTCTCTAACAACACCCTAAACTCATATTCCCAAACCAAAATGGATCAAAACTTAGTTTTTCGCTTATATTCTTCGCGAATTCATCCATTTGATCCAAAAAAACCCTAACCTCGGTCACACTTTGGTGTTTGTCGACCACCTTCCCAACTCCGACCACCGCACGAGTCGACGCCAACTGCCGCAAGGCTATTTCTGGCTGCCACTTGCTGAAACCCTAACCCTAAAAATTTCCATTTTCCTAATTTCGAACCTAAATCCCCTAATCTAACCCTAGTTCGACAAAACCGCCCTTCTTCCCTGACCTAAAACCTAATCTACCCATCCCGACGCTTATTTTCAACTCTAACCGCCCTTAAAATCATTCCGGCAACACTCGACCTAACTCCGACCACTAGAAGAGTTTTAGTCCTCGTTTTCGTTTATGTTTTTTTTTGCTACATTGATCTTGATCTAACTAATTTTAGGCTTATTGTGAAGGAAAATTAAAAGACGAGGAGGAAATATACCTTTCGGCAGTTAAAAGGTGACTCCAGTGACGTTTCCGACGGCATTAGGTGGTGGTGCGGCACAGTTTCTAGCAAAAGTTTGGTTTCCCGAGCGTATTCTCTCTCTTTACTATTTTATTATTATTTACGGTGTCTAATAAATGTGGCATTAATTAGATCTAACTTTTTCTCTCTCATTATTTATAGGTAGTGGGATTTGACATCAGCGATGACGTCATACGGGCCAGCTGGATCCAACTATTGGCCTAGAGAAATCACAATCTATCTGAGGTGAAACGGACTAATGGCGTGCTGCCGTGTGTCCCCTTGGGAGTCAAATTTGGGCAGGAAATGGGTTTTGACCAATTTTTTTGTGCTTGTTTGAGTGTAAATGGTGTAATTTGGGCGAGAATAGTCTATATTTAGGCTTAATATTTGTATTTTGAGTTTTGGATATTATTATGGACACATGTAATGTTTAATGGACATTGTATTATGAACATTTATTTATTTAATAGATTACCACTATGGATTATTTTTATTATATCATTTTTATTTTTGGTCTTATTTATAGAGAAAGTATATGCATATATATACCCGAACGAAATACGGGTATTACAGATTTGTCGATTTAGCTTAAAGTTAGTACACTTCAAACTCCAATTACTTCATGAGCATCATAAAATGTGATTGTTTTACGTGTTAGACTATCTGCAAAATAGGTTGGCGATGAATATGCATGTTTGGAGACCAATAGAATGAGACTTGATGATTGTTTGATGGATTGGTAATCGTGATGTCTTGTGTGCTTGTTCAAATAGATTGGCGTGAATTGACATGAATTATGTATAAAGGATAATTCTTCAATTAAATGATTATGAAGCCGATTGTAACATTTTTTAATATATTAAAGTACAAAATAAGTTAAAAAATAAAAAGATGGAAAATTGTAGTCAAGGGGTTTGAATCCATAACCCTTGACTTTAAATGCTTGTGCTTTAACCATCTGAACTAAGGCTATTTTTGGTCTTAGTCTCATTCGGATTAATATTAACCAATGAATATGAAGTCTAACCAATATTAATTAAAGACCTGACAAATCCACCTTCGAAGGGGATGGCCATTCGAATATAAAAATCAGATCTGGAATTTTAAGTCTCCCACCAACCCCCAAAATCGTTCAGTCTCTGATCTTCTTCACCAGTTGTCCGTAGCGTGCACTACTGCCATCGTTGTGTTCGCCGTCGTACATTGAGCTCAACCCCATCAACCACTCACGCAATAGCACAGTCGATTGCTGCCAAATATCGTTGGAAGTTTCGCCGAGAACCAAGGGTTTGCTCTTTGTTTTTTAGCAGGTCTAGCGTCGTCCGCTGTTCGTGGACAACATCGCTCGCTTCTCTATGTTCCCGTCATTCTACGGTTGCATCCCGGTGACTCACTCGCCGGACCGTCAGATTGTTCGTCGTAGAGATCGTTCGGAAGTTTCGGCAAGAGAAGCCTTACTCTCCAGTTGGGATTCGAACGGTTTTCGACCATTTTCAACTGTCTTTAGCCACTATAAGCTTCAGTAATCCCTTTCTTTTTTTTTTCCTCGTTGTTCTCCATTAATCAATGGCATTTTCTGGCCGTTTTAGGCTGTGCGTGGCATTCACGCACAGCCTGACGCAATTTTCGGTGGCCACATTGGTTTCCCTTTGGTCTGGACTGGTCTGATTGGCTATTGACCGGTCTGACCAGCTTTGGACCGGTCTGTCCTTGAACTAAGCCGGTTCGGCTCGACCCTATCTACAAAACCTGAACCCGTCTAAGTCGGGTTCGACCCAATCGAACCCATCTAACCTGACCCGTTAACAGAGTCAACTCAGTGAGTCAATCCGCCCGAGTTAACTCAGTGAGTCAACTCACTTGAGTTAACCCAGTTGACCATTGATTGTTGACGTCAGCATTGAACGTTGACTGTTGGCGTCAGCATTGACCGATGACGTCAACATAGACTTTTACTAAAAAGTCAAAATTTTCTAAAAACCCTTATTTTACGTTTTTCAACATCTTAAGTTCGATCTTTAAGTTTGTTTCGCAAAATTCTAACTCGAAAACCTTTGAATTTGACCTTGAACCGAACTTGCTTATGTATTTAATTATTTAGTTAATAGTAATTTAATTAAGGACTGGATTTGAAATTTGTGTAACTGAAGGCATTCACATATCTTTGAATCTGAGAGACTATGGGATGTCGAATTCAAAGTCAAGAACGATCGAATGAAGCACCGTGGGTCGGTCAATGTAGCACGGATTTGAGGTAATACATTACTACCTCTTGCATGCTTATGAAACAAGTTGGTATTAGGTTAATACATGTATGATTACGATTGAGTATATTGATAGCAATGTTCAAGTCAAAACGGTTACGGAATATAAGAATTGTAATCTATATAAGATCAAAATGATCAAATAAGAAATTGGATAAACTGAAAGGATTTCTGAGTTGGGTAAATTTATTAAGACAGTTAACCCCAACTCTAATTATTCCTGATAAAAGAATTAATGTATAAAATAATTGATTAAGAAATGACGAAAATAACCTTGAAGGGTAGGAATAACTAAAATACCTCTGATGATGAATAATGATCTAGGATCTACTTGTGATCTAGTTACAATTGATTCGTTTGAAAACTCGATTTATTTGGAAAGATACATTAACAATATTTATACCTCCGAGAATGTAAAATATTTGGATTTTCCTGAAGTTAGAATAAGTCTCTAAGAATAAATTTTCTAGAGTTCTCTATAAGTCTAAAGAAATTAAATGATTGAAATGGCTAAAATATCCCCGAGAACCAAATTTCTAAATTAATCGAAATAAGGGATATACCCTCGAGATCTAAAATGAATGAATAGTTGGAAGGATCGAATGGATAATAAATAACTGAAACACCTTTGAACATCGAAGTGTCTGGAATACCCTCGAATATAAAAATAACTAAAAACACCTCTAAGTCTTGGAATAAGAAACACCAATAAAGCCAAACGAAATGTCTGAAAGACCTGTGATTGTTGTTCGTTTCCGATGCTAATGTAATATTGGAAGAATATTATTGTATGAAAGCATGTTTGATTATTTTGGAGGAAGTACATTGTTAATTGTAAGAGTAACTTGTTCCTCTAAAAGGGTACATTCGGTGCTAAAGATTGAGTTCGGGCAAAATGTACATGTATGAATTCTTGGTGAGTGTTGTGATAATGAGAACTGTTCAGTTCTAGTGGACTTGGAGGATGGATATGCCGTTAGAAGTCTTGGATACTGCAAGTAACTGTGCTACCTTTATTGGGCCAAATTACAAAATTACCCTTGAAAGTTAGAATGATCTGAAAAAGGTTTTACAAATACACCGAGATGAACGTGGGAAATGGATGTCTAATTAGGAAGGACCTTATGTTGTTAAAAAGCCTTTCTATGGAGGAGTGTTGATTCTGACTGAAATGGACGACAATGAGTTTCATAAACCAATGAACTCTGATTCAGTCAAGAAATAGTACACTTTAAGAATTCAAAAAGAGATTGAAAAAAGAAAAAAAAAGAAAAAAAGCAGAGTGAAAACCCAAAAGGGAGCTTCGCAAAATGAAATATCTATGGTGAAAAACCCAAAGATCGCCTTATATATATTCAAAAAAAGAAAAAGAAGAAGAAATAAAAAAGGGGTTCAAGATGAAAATCCGCAAAGGGCGTTTTGAAACTAAAAGAGGATCTGGGTTAAAAACCCGTAAAGGGCGGCTCAGATATGAGAGAATAGGCATCCAGTAATTAGAACCTCTCGGACACCTAGTATTTCGGAAGGGATTTCACATCTGTACACATCCTGATAACGTTCAAAGTCTTTTGGACAAGGGTTCAAGCTCGGCACTATATCTGGTCGATGGGGTGGTTGTATCTTCCATGCTTTGGGTGCCTGAAGATCTAACCTTGTTTCTTGATTCTGTTGTTTCAGTTTGCCATGACTTTTTCAAAACTATATTGTATCTTGATTTATAAGCCTTAATAAAACTCATGAATTCACTTCCGAGCCATCTTTTTATTCTAAAGCATCATAAAATGGTTGATATAATGCATAAAATAGATAATTTCTTGGTATTGCTATGTTTTAAAGGTGCAAGTGAACTTTAACACTCTAGGATTTTGAAGAAGAGTGTATAAAGCAAAAAAGGTGTGAACTGAAGGACAGAATGCAAGGCTCATGAAAATTGTTGCAGAAAAGCGTCATAATAAGCTTCAACAAAGATTTGCAGATTAATATGGACTATCATTGACAAAAAAGTCTGTCACCTGAAGAACAATGATTTTTATCTCGATGTTCATGCTAAGATGATTGGAATCACAAGGCAAACACATCATCATGACTAGAACTTTTCCATTCCTTGTCCTATGTATATCAAAGAATTGGCATTGTAACCATTGTCATTATTTCAGCCCGTTGCAAACACTTTACAACATCTCACTTGGGATCATTTATGAAGTTTAAAGTGGATTCTTAGATATTGACTGTCAGATTCTTAGATTTACATAATCTTGTTGGAAAGGAAAATGTGAAGTGTTAATTGACAAGATATCAATGTAGTCAATTTGAGTTCTCAAAAAAGAGAAAAAGAAAAAGAAAAAGAGAAGAAAAATCAAGGTGAAAACCTGATAGGGCACCTTGAAAAAAAGAAGAGAAAAAAGAAAAAAAAGAAAAAAACTAAAGTGAAAACCTAAAATGGCGCTTTGAGAAAAGCAATCTAAAGTGAAAACCTGAAAGGGCGCTTTGGAGTAAAGGGCCAGATATGTAGAAAGAAAATCTTGAAGGCCAATCACGAATGTGAGATGGGGCATCAAAAAATGAGAATTAATAAAGAAACAGAAAGGAAGCACCAAAATGGATCTTCAGACAGCAGAAGCTGATTGATGAATCTCAGAAAGTCATGGTTCATGCGTCATGTAGAAAACTAAGGTTATGCTAACCCTCATGTTTAGTTTATTTTGATAGGAAATTGGTGAAGAAAGAAGAACTCCTATGTGAAGAGTTCGCCCAGTAAAGATAGGGCTCCTAGTGAGAAGAGTTCGCAAAGAAAAGATAGAGCTCCTAATGTGAAGAGTTCGCCCAGCAAAGAAAAAGCTTCTAATGTGAAGAGTTCGTTCAGCAATCAAAAGAATCCTAATGTGAAGAGTCCATCCCCAGCAAAGAAAGAACTTCAAATGAGAAGAGTTCATCTAATGAAGATAGAATTCTCAATGAGAAAAGTTCGTACCGAGATTTTGAATGAGAAGAACATACTTTTGAAAAACGAGGAAGTTTACAATAAGAAGAGCTTTCTTATTCGACGTCTTTACAAAGAGACAGATTAGCCGAGAAGAGGTTGAGGCGGTTCATAATCAGAAGAACAACTTCAAATGCTGATGGTCAGACAGTTTGGACAAAATCTGTGTCTTTTCAGTCTTTACCCTATTCCTATTCCACAACAATGAGCAAAGAGGGGCAGCTGTAATACTTGTATTTTGTCCGGGTATATATATATGTATATACTTTCTTTATAAATAAGACCAAAAATAAAAATGATATAATAAAATAATCCATAGTAGTAATTCATTAAATAAATAAATGTCCATAATACAATGTCTATTAAACATTACATGAGTCCATAATAATACCCAAAACCCAAACTACAAATATCAGGCCCAAATATAAACCATTCCCGCCCAAATTATACCATTTACACTCAGACAAGCACAAAAATTCAGTCAAAACCCATTTCCCACCCAAATTCGGCTCCTAAGGGGACACATGGCAGCACACCATTGGTCCGTTTCACCTCACACAGATTGTGCTTTCTCTAGGCCAATAGTTGGATCTAGCTGGCTCGTATGACGTCATTGTTGACGTAAAATCCCACTAACTATAAATAATGAGAGAGAAAAAGTCATCTAATTAATGCCACAACTTTAAGATATCATAAATAATAATAAAATATTTAAGAGAGAGAATACCCTCAGGAAACCAAATCGTCGCCAGAAACTAAGCCGCACCACTACCAAACGCCATCAGAAATGTCACCGGAGTCACCTTTTAACCGCCGAAAGGTATATTTCCTCCGCGTCTTTTAATTTTCCTACAAAATAAGCCTAAATCAGTTAGATCGAGATCAAAGTAGCAAAAAAGCAGACACGAAAATGAGGACTAAAACTCATCTAGTGGTTGGAATTAGGTCAAGTGTTGTCGGAGTGATTTTAAGGGCGGTCGGAGTTGAAAATGAGCGTCGGGATGGGTAGATTAGGTTTTAGGCCGGGGAAGAAGGGCGGTTCTGTCGAACCGGGGTTAGATTAGGGGATTTATGTTCGAAATTAGGAAAAAGGAATTTTTAGAGCTAGGGTTCCGGCGAGCGACGACCGAAAATCGCCTTGGGGCGACCGACGCAGACTCGCATGGTGGTCGGAGTTGGGACGGTGGCTGACAAACACCAAAGAGTGACAGATGTTAGGGTTTTTTGGATCAAATGGTTAAAAATGGATGAACTCTCGAAGAACACGAGCGAAACACTAATTTTGATCCATTTTGGTGCGAGAATCTAGGTTTAAGGTGTTGTTAGAGAGAGTGTGTGTCGAGTGAGGAGAGAGAAGGAGTTCGTGCAAATGACTGAACCAACTCGGTCGACGGGTTTGAATACCCGAGTCAAAATGACACCGTTTTGGTGCCGGGTTGGCTCAACCCGCGAGGCCGAGTCAGGTCGGGCGAGAGAGATCCATGGCTAACTCTTCGGGTCTCATAGTTTGGGCTTTTTTATTTTTCTTTTAACTCAATTTAGTCACAAAACTCTTGTAATTCAGCTCTTCAAGTGTGAATTTAATTCAATTTGGTCCCTTTCAGCTTTGTTTCAAGTTTTAATTCTTTTTAATTTAGTTCTTTGTAGCTTTAATAATTTCATTACAATTGTTTTAATTTGTATGTATGTTTGCATATTCTTTAAATTGGGCATATATTATATTTGTTACGTGAATTTAATCATATAGTTAAAATAATTAGAGCCTTTTAGCTTAAGTTCCTTAATTCATTAAACAATTAAAATAGGAAGACAATTGTAGAAAATAGATGGATATTAAATAGAGACTTTAATATTCTATTTTGATTAGTGTCTCATTGAAATTAGATGTTAATCAAGGGAATATTTTAGATGAACATTTAATATTTCATTTGAACTTAGAATAATGAAATTACCTAGTTAGTTTAATTAAAATGAAATTAAGATAGGACATAAGTAGTTAGTAATATTCGTTTAAAATGTATTTTCTTACAAAAGGGTATCTCCATTTGAAATGAAATTCAATTAACAATTAAATATTTAATTAAATTACAATTATTACTCGAAATGTCAAAATACCACGGGAATTAATAACGTACCGATAACGGGCGTTTGTAGCGGTGCTAACCCTTCCTTACACGTAATTGACTCCTAAACCCAAATTTTAAAGAAAAGAATCTCTGGTTTGTTTTTATGGTGTCCGATCTACCAAAGTGATCGGTGGTGACTCCAAATTGATTTTCAAGAATAAATAAAGGAAATCTGATTTAATACGAAAAAACCTAATTTTGAGATTAAATTAAAAATGGTAAAAACCCAATTCCAAAACCCTAATCGTTGGGTTATTTTTACACTCGTTTTAAAAAAGGTCGCGACAAAATCCTCAACCAAGCTCCTCTAAACGTCTCTTTAAATCCAATATTCGAGTCCACAATTTCCTCGGATAAAACAAATACGACTACACATGGCATTTCACATTATCATATTACTTTAGGGGATAAAACGCGTTAAAACAGCTTACCAGGTTTGAATTTAGCGAAACGGACTCATGACTCAACACCGGTCAACCATCAACGACGGTCAACGACGGCTTAGCTCGAAGGGCCTGCTCGGCCTGTAGGTTGGGCTGGCTCAGTAGTCCGGCTCGGCTCGGTCCAAAAGTTGGGGTCCAACTAGAGGTGTTCATTGTCGGATATCAGATCGGATCCGATCTGATTTTTTAGATATCCGATTTTTCGAATCCACGATATAGTGATCTGTATCCGATTCGAAAAACTTGAATATCCATATATTTAAATATCTGATTATCCGAGAATATAATTTGATTTAGTTATTTTTTCGAATTTGAATGTCGTATTTGCTAAAATTTCGGAATTTCGAATATAACAAACAAAAAATTGCTAAATATAACAAGATTCACATCTATGAAAAATTCGATTTTTTTAATTTTCGGATATAACAAGCATCAAACTGTTAAATATAACAAGATTCATATTCATGAAATTTTAAATTTTTGGATAATCCGAAACTTGAAATATTGTGATCTGTAGTCGAATCGGATATCCGATCCAAAAATAAAAATTTGATCGGATCAACAAATAATTGAATCGGATCAGTCAAATCATAAATTTTTGAACACCCCTAGTTATAACAGCTCCAGCTCGATCGGACGTCTCCCACGCGCAGGCAGCGACACGTGTGGCAGCTTCTGGTGGCCGGAAGGCGAAAATGAAGCTCTTACCCGACTCTCTCGATGCCGGTGAACATGATGGTGGCCTCGATTTCTCGTTCTGAGCACTTTAACCTCCTCCACTAGAAAACTCGAAACTTCATTTCTCTCACCCCTCCGACGATGGCTCTGATGACGACGCCACTGGTATAGACGAACTCGTCTCGATGAGATGAACACAATAATGGTAGTGGTGTTGACAAAGGATGGTCAAATCTCTGTAGATCGAAGTTTCAAAACTTCTCTCTTAACTTTCTCTCTTTTCCTCTTATCTCTCTCCCTCTCTTCATCCAATTTTCATTTCCCCCATTTTTTTCACTTCATCTTTATCATCCACTATTTAAATTTTAAACCCTCGTATCATAAAAAAAGGTTAAACTAATTTAATAGAAGTCCAACTTCTCATTCTTTCTTTTTGCCACTGGGCCAAAATTAATTATTCTTAATTTAGACTCCCAACATAAAGACCCAATATTTGGGTCCGAGGCATGATTCGCTAACCCGAAATTTGGGTCGTTACATCTACAACGAGAGGGTTGAGATGAAACACTGGAGAAAAGAAGCATGAAATAATACAAATTGTCTTTATCCGCCTACACACTTAAGGTCAAAGTAGGAGTAAGGAGCGAAGCCAACAATCTTGTAGACTGCTTTGTAAAACAAATCTGACTACATCAACAAATGAACTAAAAAATGAATCAAACTACTGAAAGACCACTATAACCATAAATCAGAGCCGAGCGTCATGAGAAAGTCATCCACGAACACAAATCTACAACAAAGGTAAGTGAAAAACATGTTAAAAGGTAGAAGGAAAACGTGCTAAAGGCGGATAAAAATGGGAAGAAAACCAAAATATAAAATAAAACAAGTACTAAATATAACAAATCAAAGAAAAAAGGATATCGACGGTCGTTGACCAACACTAAAACTGGTGCCGTCGTTGGTTAGTCAATTATTAGTAAGTTTACAAACGAATCATTATATATCAAAAAGTCACAAGAGGATTATATTAGTTATCGATTGTAATAATCATGTCATTATTTCATTAAGTGTGTAAATGACTTTAACTTTTTAGTTACAATTATGTCACTCAATTTATCGATTGTAACAACCAAGTCACTCATATGTAATTAAAACATTAGTGTTGGTTACACACTTAACGACAAAGTGATCTCATTGTTACAATCGACAAATACACTGACTCGTTTGTGACTTTTTGAACAACAATGATCTATTTCTAAATTTACTAATAACTTGATAGCATGTGATGTAATTTACTCCTTTTTAAATGCACATATTTTGGATTGGGAAAATTACATAATAGGTGATTGTGATATGGGTAAGTTTAAAATTGGGTAATCATATTCCAAAAAGTCACGATTGAGTCACTCTATTGTCAATTGCAACAACTAAGTTACTTTCCCATTAAGTGCGTAATGGATGTTAACTTTTCGGTTATAATCAGATCACTCTATTTGTCGATTGTAGCAATCATGCCACTCTATTTTTCAATTGTAACAATTAAGTTGTTGAAATGTAACTAAAAAGTTAACATATGTTACACTTAACGAAAAACTGACATAATTGTTTCGATTGATAAATAAAGTGACATGATTATGACTTTTTGAAATATGATGACTCAATTGTAAACGTACTCATAATACAATGACCACATGTATAATATACACTTTTAGATTTTATTTTGTGTATGCAACTTCATGCTATATAGTCTTTTCCTTCATTGGCCGGCCTTCAATGTCTATTTTGTTTTTACTTTTAATCGAGCACAAATGCTTTATTGAGAATAGGAATAGTAGGTGGGCTAAATACCAAAACTCCAAAAGCAACATCTTACCAAAACAAAATTTAAAAAATAGGTAGAACGATTGGCGAAAAAAGTGACGCAGACATTACCTAAAAATAAAATTTTAAGAGTACAATGTAATGTGCTTACCAATGTACCCAATACTTGTTGGTATAATATAACAGTTTTTTTATCAATAATAATATAACATTTTAAATCTAAAAAATTGTAAAAAAATATATAAAAGTTAGTAAAATTATATATATTATAATTATTCAAAATGTAAAAAATATATAAAAATTGGGGGAAATTGAAAATTATATAAAGTGTAAAAAGTTGTAAAATATTTAAAGATATAAAAATAATAATTTTTTAAAATTATAAAAATATTTAAAAATTATATAAAATATAAAATAATATGAAAAATTATAAAAAAATATATTAAAAAAATTATAAAAAATGTCATGCTCTCTAATTTTTCATCACATTTCTGTGTCTACTAGTTAAACGAGTTATAAGCATTTTCGAAGTCGAGTAAAGTTGGATTCAAATACAAAAGTTATTTTATGTAAGACCCAACCCGACACGAATGTCAAAGTGGGGTTCGGAGCACTAAATTGGGCCATTGAAACGAACATGGATCGATATAATCTATCAGAGGAATTATAATATTATCCAACGATCAACAATAAATTTCGATTTCTTAAAAGGATAATAGTTATAAGTAATTTAAAGGAAGAATTTATGAAACGTGGAGCTCTAACTTGTAAAAACGGTGTACATTTGTTTTACAAATAGAGATTTGGACTCTGAATGAAAGTACGAAGACTCTCCTCCAAAGCATATCTCATAGGAGTATTATGTACGAAGACTCTCCTCCAAAGCATATCTCATATTATGTACGAAGACTCTTAAAGTGAGGCCCAAACCCTTATAAGTCTAAGCTCGTCTCACCCTTTACTCAACCCAAATCGCCTCAGTCTTTTCTAAGCCGAACCTAATTCGCTTAGCCTACAAAACCTTGGAACTGTTAAGCGTCTGACCCATTGACTCCTTTGGGTTTAACCCAAACTATCCTAATTTGACCCATACCCGAATCTAACCCATTTGACACGAATATAACATCCAACCCATTGGTTCTCGGGTTTGTCTTTAATTGTTGACATGTGTTGGCTTGACCTGTTGAACCTAAATTTTTAATCTAAACCTATAATTTGTTTTGATCATAATAAACCTATAGTTAAATATAGGGGTGGGAGAAAATACTCGACCCGAAAACCCGACTACCCGAAACTAAAATACCGGGTAATTTCTGGAAAAAAAATTACCCGACCCGGCAAATTTCTCGGGACACGGGCCGGAAGTTTTCCCTTACCGGGTACCCGACCCGACCCGATAAAATTTAATATATATTTTTTTATATTTAAAATTATATTTTTATTTTATGTTTCTTAATATTTTCACTCTAAAATTAAGTTTAAAACCCTACATTTTTTTCTATGTTTGTATTATATTCTTTTAAATTTTAAGTTTAATTTTTTTTAAATATTTTTGTGTTTAACATGTAATTTTTTTTAATTTTAAAATTAAAAAAATTAAAAAAAATAGGAACCGGGTACCCGGTACCCGAATCCCGGGTACCCGGATATAATCAGCCGGGACACGGGCCGTTTAATGAGGTACCTGAATCCCGGGTACTCGACAATTCCCGCCCCTAGTTAAATAATTACAAATTTAGCAATGATAAAAATGATAGGTTTAACAATGATAATGCGCCACGAATAATGTTAGTTGTAAAATATTGTTAGATTAGTAGTACTTAATTATAGGTATAAATATAAAATAAGTATACAAACCATATCCTTTTATAAAGAGATGTGTCTAAAGTATTTAGTTTCTACAAATTAAGTGTCTAACATTTCATTCTGTAACCATTTTAAAATTTTCCGTAACAAACATTAAAATGTAACAAGAGTCTAGTTATAAAATTATGAGAATTTTCATTTAGAAAAACTTAAAATTTCTTCTAAAACCCCAAAGTTCTTAAATTTAACCCCCCTAAAATCCATAAATTTAAAATACCAAATTCCTAATATCCAAAGTCCATTTCCGCCGCTGACATTTCCTTCATCGTCAAACCACCATTGTTCAGCCGCCAACACTTGTCGTCGCCCCTAAATTTAAATATCTAAATTACTCAAAACTTATAAACCAATATTACCAAACCTTAAATTCTAAATCCTCACTATTCAATGGTTGCCGACCACCACCCAGCCACCCTTCGTCATTTGCACCCCATTGGTCGTCAACAACTAGTCGTCGTCCTAAATCGACCAATATCAAAACCATATATTCCTAATATCTAATCTCATTATCACTGTTAACCACCATGGCCAACCCTTTTGTCGTGGGGGTCCGATGAACAAAGTAACTGATGATGGTTGAATCGACTACTAAAGGTGAGATATTTAGGGTTATGGATTTGAGATTGTTTTTGGATTTTAAAAATTTTGGGTTTTAAAAAAATATTTTATGTTTTTGAATTTAAAGGAAATTAAAAATAGGCACATGTCACATTTTTATTGGGTTACAAAATAATTTTAAGAGAAATTGATGAATTAACTTTAAAATGATTACAGAATAAAATGTTAGACACTTACTTCACCCAAAAAATAATTTAGGAACATATCTTAGAAAATAGGTATAGTTTAGGCACTTATTTTGTTGTTAAGCTTTAGGCTTAACTACAAAAAGGTGCCCAAACTTTGCCTCTTTTTGCAATAGGCGCCTAAAGTATTTTTTGGCTGAAATAGGTGTCTAGCATTTCATTTTGGATCACATTAAAGTCAAAATGTCAAAAAAATTCATCACCCAGTTATAGCTTTACACGCGGCTTTTAATTTTATTTTAAAAAATAATATGAAAGGAAAATAAATTAAAAGTATTCCAAAATTACAAAATAGTCACACATTCCTAAAACCCTAAACCCCAAAATCTCAAATTAGACACTTTTACCACCATTAATATCCTCGCAAAGACCACCACTACTGTCATCGGAGGTCACCATCCATTTCCCCTAACCACCCATTGTCGGTAATCGACGGAAGGCATGTCAATCAGACGACGAACGAAGAACGCGAAAGGTTTCAACTGTTCAACGTCCGATTGGTATGCCTCTCGCCTGTTACCACTGATGGGTGGTTGGAAGAAATAGGCGGGGGCCTCCAGTGACGGTGGTGGTGGGGTTCGACGAGGATATCAACGACGACAATGACATCAATTTGGGATTTTGGGATTTTAGGGATTTAGGCCTATTTTGTAATTTTTGGAAAATTTGGGATATTTTTTAAAAATATTTTTTTCAATCTTTTTAAAAAAAATTTAAAAATTAAATAAAAGACACATGTCAAATTTTGATTGGGTGATGAATTTTTTAACATCGTTACCTTAAAACAAAAACGAAATGAAACTTTAGGCACCTATTTTAGGAAGAAAAAAAAACATTAAATACCTATTTCAGCCAAAAATAATTTAGGTACCAATTACAAAAAAAGGTATAGTTTGGGCACCCATTTTGTAGTTAAGCTTAAGCATTAATTATATTTCTAATCATTGAATTATTCATAAAGTTTGATTTGACCGTCCAACTATTAGAATAATCAATTTAACCATTATATTTAATAGTCTCAAGGTGATTACAAGGTAGCATATGTTTATACTTTTTCTTAACCCTTTGATAAGGTACACACCGTGCAAACAAAGCTGTTCGAACTCGAGTCTTCTATGATAAAATCATCCTCTTTTCATTGAGATCACTTATTGGGTTCTCAATTTAAACACCAAAGTTAAGAACATAGAGTGTTTCGATCACAAAATTGTTAGTCATTGCTGATTGGATAACATGACAATGTAACAACATTTGCATACCTTACAAACAAAGTCACTGTTTTGTTTGTAGGAGGTGTCTCACGATTAGAGCTACCTATTGGAAGGACTCCGATGATCGAAAAAATATCGAAGATAAGAGAGGAGTGATCAGAATATTAACCGTACTGAAACAATGTGGTAAAAGTATAGAGAAAGAGAAATTTTATTGATATATCAAAAATGAATCAATGAATACAGACTTGAGTTTAATGCAATGAGCCTCTGCTATATATAGCTGTTAGTTATGTAGGAATATACGTGTAGAGTAAATTAAGGATTACGAGAATATTTCTTGTATTTACAATCCCTTACTTTAAGGGATTATATCTTTTCCTAGAATTAGTCTCTTTCCTAATTTAAAGTTTCTTAAGATAGAGATATAGCTTGTATATAAATATGTAACATATCTTTCTAATAAAATAAGAGAATTACTATGATTTACTACATGGTATCAGATGCATGTCGATCATCTCTTCCAAATTTTAATTTTTTTTTCTTTTTTCCCTCTTCTCTCGACCATTCTTCCCTATTTAAAAAATATGGGTACAACAGAACCTACTGCTTCTGCAATTAGCTCTCCAGTGAGCCCTCGTCCATCTAATTTTACCCTTTCGGATGCGTCTCTTTCTCCCATTCCATCTCAATCAGCGAGACCAACAGATGTTACTGCACATGACAGTCCTTCCAACAATTTTAGTAAGCAACAGATTGTGGAGCTCCAATAGATGTTTGGTCCAATTTCCTCCCAATCAGATTCTACTTCATTTCCTGCTACAGAAGGTATAATTTCCTGTTTGGCCACTTCTAATCCTCTCTCCTAGATTATAGATTTTGGTGCCTCTGACCATATGACAGGCAACCTTCAGCTATTTTGCACCTTTAACCATTGCAACTCTAAAACCTCCATCAAAGTTGCAGATGGGTCTCTCTCCCAAGTAAAAGGAAGTGGCATTATTCAAGTGGGTGATAAATTGGTTTTGTCTAATGTGCTATATGTTCCTAATCTTGCCTGTAACTTGTTATCAGTTAGTAAGTTAGTTCAAGATATTAAATGTGATGCTCACTTTGGAATTAATGGGTGTGTATTTCAGGAAAAGGGCTCGAAGAAGGTGATTGGTAGTGCTAGACTATCCAATGGTCTCTATATCCTTGATGAATTACCAACTCAGATTTTTTTCAATTTCACGTTGTTTTAAGACTTCATCTTCTTCTTCTTTAAGTAACCCTGATGAGATTATGTTATGGCATCGTAGGCTAGGACATCCAAATTTTGTGTATCTTTCAAAATTGTTTCCCAATTTATTTAGCCATAAAAGCCTAATTCTTTTAAGTGTGAAGTATGTCAAATTGCTAAACATACCAGGCAAACATATGCTCCTTCCTCATTTACACCCACATCTCCTTTTTCTATAATCCACAGTGATATTTGGGATCCGTCTAAGGTCAGAAGCTTATCTGGGTCTAGGTGGTTTATTACCTTTATTGATGACTATTCTAAGACTGCTTGGACTTTTTTAATGAGGGAAAAGACGGAAGTTGAGTTAATTTTCAAAACTTTTTATCAAATGATTGAAAATCAGTTTGACAAACGTATTAAGGTTGTGAGGAGTGATAATGAGCATGAATACCTTAGTCAATCTCTTGGGTTTTATTTTCGGGAAAAAGGTATTGTCCATCTTACTTCCTGTGTCAACACTCCACAACAAAATGGAGTTGCCGAAAGAAAAAAACAGACATCTACTAGAGGTTACGAGGTCTCTTCTTTTTTCCGCCAAAGCACCTAAATATCTTTGGGGGGAAGCCTTACTTACTGCCACCTACCTTATCAACAGAATGCCCAGCAAAACCTTAGGTTTTGTAGCACCAACATAAGCCTTATTCAAACATTTTCCTTACTTTAAACCACTGTCATATGTTCTTCCTCTTAGGGTATTTGGCAGCACAACTTTTGTTCATGTGCATGATAAAAATAGAAGTAAGTTGGACCCTAAATCAATCAGGTGTGTGTTTATAGGATATTCCTCTAGTCAAAAGGGTTACAAATGCTATTCTCCTATTTCTAAAAAGACCTATGTCTCTTTCGATGTCACTTTCTTTGAGGATAACCCATATTTTGCAGGGACTGAACTTCAGGGGGAGAAAAATGAGGAATTTCAGCCCTTTGTTTTTCCAACTTCCATCATTTCTCCTCTACCAGACATTCCTCTCATATCCCATCCTGAAACCACCAGAAAAGAAAACACTATGCCGACAGAAATGCACTCTCCTCAGACCAACAAATCACCAAGTCCATGTACAACACCTCTTCCAGCACCTAGGGCTGTAGCACAAATTTCCCCTACTTCTGTGCATCCACAATCGGCTGACAGTCAAATTAAGGTGTATACCAAGAGAAGAAGAGCCCCTAATGAAGAAAATAACCAGCCTAGCACTTGTCAAGAACCAGACTCAAGTCTTGTTGTTGTTGAACCGGGCTTAAATCCTGCTACTGTTGAGATTGAAGGTAACATCACTCCTCAAGATTCTAGTGACCTTGGTGACTTTCCTATTGCTATTAGAATGGGAGTACGAAAATGTACTATGCACCCAATTAACAAATTTGTTGCCTATGGTAGACTTCAGCCCGCTTTTAAGGCCTTTACAACCAACCTAGACAGTGTGCATATTCCTAAAACCGTGGATGAGGCCTTAAAGAATCCCAAATGGAAGAAAGCTGTAGAAGAAGAAGTAAGGGCACTTGAGAAAAATGAGACATGGTGTTTGACAGATCTACCAGAGGGAAAGAGAGCTGTTGGATGCAAGTGGGTGTTCACCATCAAGTACAACTCAGATGGGAGCATTGAGAGGTATAAGGCAAGGCTAGTGGCTAAAGGTTTTACACAATCCTATGAGGTGGATTATCAAGAAACCTTTGCACCAGTGGCTAAATTGAATACCATTAGAGTCTTGCTGTCCATAGCTGTGAACAAGGACTGGAAATTACACCAACTAGACATCAAAAATGCATTTCTCAATGGGAGGCTCGAGGAGGAAGTATATATGCAAATACCACTTGGTCTAGAAGATAAAACAACTAGAAATACAGTGTGCAAACTCAACAAATCACTGTATGGACTTAAGCAATCTCCAAGAGCCTGGTTCGAGAGGTTTGCAAAGGCTATGGTAAAGAATGGATTCAAACAAAGTTAGGCTGATCACACCATGTTCAGAAAGGTTGCAACAACTAGTAAAATGACCTTATTAATTGTGTATGTTGATAACATAATTATTACATGGGATAATAGTAGAGAAATTGAGAATTTGAAGGCTGTTCTTGCCCGAGAGTTTGAAACAAAGGAATTGGGGAGTCTAAGGTACTTTCTGGGTATGGAAGTAGGAAGGTCAAGTGAAGGTTTAGTCATCAACCAAAGGAAGTACATCCTAGATCTTCTTACAGAAACCGGGATGCTTGGGTGCAAGCCAGCCGAGACACCCATGGACCCAGGGTTGAAGTTCAACAAAGAAGAAGATGGTAATCTAGTTGACAAAGAACCCTATCAAAGGTTAGTTGGAAAACTGATTTATCTTTCTCTAACAAGGCCAGACATTGCATACTCAGTGAGTGTTATAAGCCAGCACATGAGTGATCCTCGAGAAGAACATTTGGAGGCTGTTAATAGAATTCTGAGGTACCTAAAATTCACCCCTGATGCTGGGCTAATTTTCATGAAAAATTCAGACAGTACAGTGAAGGTATACACGGATTCAAGCTGGGCAGGAGAGCTCACTGATAGAAGGTCAGTTAGTGGATATTGTGCTTATGTTTGGGGCAACTTGGTTACTTGGAGAAGCAAAAAAATAGGCTGTGGTGTCAAGGAGCAGTGCTGAGGCAGAATTTAGAGCATTATCTCTTGGAATATGTGAAGGAATGTGGATAAAGAGGCTTCTCAAAGAGCTGGAGTTGGCTGAAAAGACTGAGTTCGAGGTCTATAGTGGCAACCAGTCAGCAATGAGTATTGCTAAAAATCCAGTGCAACATGACAAAACCAAACATATTGAAATAGATAGACACTTTATCTATGAGAAAGTGAATGGTGGTATTGCACAGCTAAATTATATTCCTACCAGGAGCCAGATAGCTGACATCTTTACTAAAGCACTTCCAAGAGTTATTTTTGATGAGTTGACATCCAAACTGGGTATATACAACATATACACAGTTTGAGGGGGAATGTTAGTTATGTAGGAATATACGTGTAGAGTAAATTAAGGATTACGAGAATATTTCTTGTATTTACAATCCCTTACTTTAATGGATTATATCTTTTCCTAGAATTAGTCTCTTTCCTAATTTAAAGTTTCCCAAGATAGAGATATAGCTTGTATATAAATATGTAATAGATATTTCTAATAAAATAAGAGAATTACTCTGATTTACTACAGCCTAATGCAAAAGACCCAAAGGACTCACTTAAGTCATGCATTCTACGCATGGCACTGCTAAATTAATAACAAATGTAACAAATCCTTAACAACTCTTAACCACCTGATAGTTGGCTAATGACTTAGCTAACCAAAATGAACAACCTCATTTCGTTTATCTAATATTCACCTTGCTTTTTGAATCTTCAGAAGATCTAAAAAAGAAAAAAACTTTCAGTTGCTGTCGAAGAGCTGTAAAACGTGTCACTATCAAAGGCTTAGTAAACACGTCAGCTGTTTGAGCATCAGCTGGCACATAGTTAACTTACAACATCTTGGACATGACCTTTTCGCGTACAAAGTGAAGATCCAAATCAAAATGCTTGGAATTGGCATGAAACACATGATTAACAACCATTGCCACAACACTTGTGTTGTCTGACCAAAGAACTGGAATGTCATCAAGTTGCAATCCCATGTCTGATAATACAATAGTGATCCACAACACTTCTAAAGAAAACTCATCTAAGGCATGGTATTCAGCCTCCGTTGTAGATCAGGATACAAATCTTTGTTTTCTTGAGCTCCATGAAAAAAAATGATCACCAAGAAACACACAATAGCCTAATGTGGATTGCCTGTCATCGACATCACTGCCCTAGTCAACATCTAAAAAGGATGTCAGTTTGAAGGTCAGCTATGATTGAGGGGAAAACCATAGCCCAAGATGCAACGTTCCATTGAGATAGTGAAGAATCCTCTTTACTGCCACCCAATACGAGTCTTTAGGGCTCTACAAGAACTGAACGACCTTATTAACCACAAAATTGATGACTGGGCGTGTGTGGCATACATATTGGAGTGCTCCAATTATACTTCTGTAGTGATGAGCATCAACTGAAGCAGAATCATCATGTTTACTCAGCTTTGGTGCCACTACTATGGGAGTTGAAACTGGATTGGCATTGGACATATTGGCTTTGACCAGTAACTCAAGAATATACTTGGTCTGACTTAGCAAAAGGCCACCTGCAACCTGGTGAGCTTCAATCCCAAGGAAGTAATGAACACTTCCTAGATATTTCAAAGAAAACTTATCATGAAGAGCTTTAATCACAGCAAATATAAAGTACTCAGAATCCCCTGTGATGAGAATATCGTCTACATACCCAGCAATATACCTAACACTAGAGTCCTTCTTGCAAATGAACAAGGAAGGATCAACAGATGATGTCAGAAATCCCAATTCATAGAGAAATGCCTTGAGCTTTAAAAACCAATTTCTTGGGGCCTGTCGAAGGCCATAGAGGGCTCGCTTCAGTTTGAAAACCAAGGTTTTCCATCAGTTCCTTTATGTTTAAAACCAAGGGACTACACATGTAAACATCCTCTAGAAGATCACCCTTCAGTAATGCGTTGTTTACATAAACTTGATGTACCTTCCAACATTTTTCAACAGCCAGGGATAGTAACACATTTACAGTGAAGAATTTAATTATAGGGTTAAATGTTTCAACGAAGTCATAACCTAGAATTTGGGAGAAGCCTTTAGCCACCATGCGAGCTTTGTACTTATTGAGTGAACCATTAACATTATACTTGATCCTAAACAACCATTTGCACTTTATAGCTTTTTGATTGAAGGGTAATTCCATGAGATCCCATGTGTTGTTGCCAATCAAAGCCTTGAATTCTGCATAGACTGCCTCATGTCATTGCGGTTGTTGAAGAGCTTCATACACATTGGAGGGAACAAGGTCTACTTGAGTGACATAAAGTTTGGGTTTAAAAATACTAGCTTTACTCATAGTAATCATAGAGTGAAGATTGTTAGTTGCTGTACCAACTGAGGTAGAGCTATGTGAGAAGCTAGGAGACACATAAGTACCATCAGTCATAGTAGCTTGAGAAGTATCAGTTGCTGGAATAAATGTTGAAGAAGATAACTAATGGACATAGCCAAGACTAACAAGAACTTCAGTGTTAGTCACATCTCTAGTAGTGGGTTTCATAGATGCATTAATTGATGTATGATCAATAATGAACATCCTATAGTACATATGCTACAACACCAAAGGTATTCTCTTGTACTTGAGCTTCATCACCAGGAGCATCCTCTTGCACATGTGCTACATCTTCATAGGTATCCTCTTGCACATGTGCATTATTCCCAGTGGTAGGTTGTACAAAAGTAACTGCTTCATCCATTGCACACTCATTATCACTAGTAGATGTGGCAGCTGCTTGAGCAGGGAACTTGAATGATGTAAAAGGAGTAGACTCCATGGAAGTTGAAGATGATACATAATGAGCAAAGGGAAAGACATCCTCATTGAACCTTACATGTCTGAAGACATATACTCTTTCAGAATCAGCATCCAAGCATTGATAACCTTGATGCTTGGGAGAGTAACTGAGAAAGACACAAGACTTTGACCTGAAGTCAAGTTTGTGTTTGTTATAAGCTCAGAGATTAGGGAAGCACTGATACCCAAACACTTTGACGAATGAATACTCAGGTGCTTTGCCATATAGCACCTGATGTGTTGAAAGGCATATGAGAACTTGCTCAACAACATCATTACAAATCATTTTTGTTGGAGGCTTGATCGCGAGATCCAAATAGTGCTCAAAGCCATGACCTCGAATCAACAAGATCACATGTTGCTTCCACAAGAGAAAGTTGCAATCGTCAAAGCGAACGCTGATCTGTTTGTTTGAGAACGACTGCTTCACGGATCCAGAATGAAATTGAGAAGTATTAGTTTCATCAGCTTGCAGTGGAGAGCTGGAGACAGGATCGACCATGACAGCGATGATGAAGAAAGGAGAGACACAACGATCTAGCAACGAAGAAGACTGAAGGGAATAAGACACCAAATGAAATCAGAGCCTTAGCAAACGACGATTGCGGCGGATATGATCGGCAGCGGAGTTGTAACAGCCTTAAGATCAACGGCGAATGATACCATATTAGAAGGACTCTGGTGATCGGAAAATTATCAAAGATAAGAGATGAGTTGTAAAGCATGGACACAGATAGGAAACAAACACTTAGCTTTTTATTAATTTCTCGCTGATTTACAACACGAGTGATCGGAATATTAACCGCCACTGAAACAATGTGGTAAAAGTAAAGAGAGAGAGCATGCGATGATGGCATGGTGGTTAGAGCACGCTCACCTGCTCCACTCCCTTCCCCTTAGGTCCCGGGTTCAAGACCCCTCAGGAGCATTGCCTTCACCTAGATTTTCCCCCTCCCCTCTAGGTAGAAATAGAATAGGATTTTCAAAAAAAAGTAAAGAGAGAGAAATTTTATTGATATATAAAAAAATAAATCAATGAATACAGACTTGGGTTTAATGCAATAGGCCTCTGCTATACATAGCCCAATGAAAAAGACTCAAAGGACTCACTAAAGTTATGCATTCTACGCGTGACATTATTAAACTAATAACAGATGTAACAAATCCTTAACAACTCTTAACCACCTGACAACTGGCTAATGACTCATCTAACCGAAATGAACAACCTCATTTCTTTTATCTAATACTACCTGTATGGTTTATGATTTGAGGTGTGAAATCATGTTATTCGAATTACTTTCAATGGAACGCCAGAGCACGTGACTACGAATTATGAACATTGATCGCAAAGCATGTTTCATGGTTACACGTGTGCATGTCTACAATATATGAATTTATGATATAATACAGAGAAGAACGAACACGATACTTTCATGCTTTTAAACTATTGGAACTCTAATGCTTGATTTACACATGCAAAATATATGATACTGAATAAATGATATTGAATTTACGTGATACGAAATGTATAATACTGAATAAATAATATTGTATTTACGTGATACGAAATGTATAATACTGAATAAATAATATTGTATTTATATGGATACTGGATGTATAATATTGTGTTTACGTGATACGAAATGTATAATACTGAATAAATAATATTGTATTTCATTTATCGACGGTAAGGGCTTCATCATTAGAATTTGGGATTTTTGAACTGAAAAATTCTCATTCAACCCTCTTAAGAGCCTAAGAATAAAATTTTGTTTCCTATACTTGCTAGCATCACAAGAACAAGAAATTAAAGGTTGAAGGTTTGAAATTTCATCCCACAATACCTTGAGTTGAGTGTGGTAAGTCGTGACAGAAGAGGAACCTTGCTGATGAGAATAAAACTCTTGCAGCAAATCCGAAACACGAACAAGATCCCCTTGGCTAAATCGGTCGAATAAATCGGACCACAACTCACTCGCGTTGTCGATCCAGATAACGCTCTGCGCAATTTCAACACTCAACGCGCGCTGCAACCAGGACATAACCAGGTTGTTACATTTGACCCAGGCACCATACGAGGAATCGTCTTTACTGGGTTCTTGAATCGTCCCGTCTACAAACTGAAACTTATTCTTCGAGATGAGGGCCATCTTCATCGATCGAGCCCAACCATGATAATTGTTGCCGGTGAGAAGATCCGACGTCAAAACGAGAGAAGGATTCTCGTTGGGATGAACATAAAACTCGTTGTTCGGATCATCGGTGCGAACAGAACGGCCATCCAACGTTTCAGAGGAACACAGATGCAAAGAATCAACTGATACCATATCAAGAATTGGTTTCGTGATTTAGGATTAGAAACTTTCGATTAAGCTAGGGTTTCTGAAGGAAAAGAAAAGTAAAGAAAATTTGGGAATTTTCATTTACGATAAATGAAAAGTCAATGTAATAGGTTTGACCTGAGGTCAGACTTTTATACACGGTAAAATAAAGAATCTATTAAAGAAAATTACAGCTGTAGAAAAAACAAATTTTCTAACTAACCAACTAATCAATATTCCTAATACATGGATACTGGATGTATAATATTGTGGATATGATATTGGGTTGCCATGACATCCATACATACACTGCTTTATGAATTGGGATTAGGATTAAAAGGAGGAAACTGGAAAGTATACAACTAGTTCATCCTATATGGATGGTAAATCCAAATATCTATGACTAGTTCATCCTATATGGATGATAAAAGTAAATACACATGGTTTATCTGATTCATATGGTAAATCAAATTTATTGGGACAAGTAATTACATAAACTCATGGTGTGTGTTGATTAGAGGAACACGATCTTAATCTGTGATGTGTTAAAAAGAATGTATGGTACGTTGCATTTTCTTTATGTGTTTATTTGTTGTTATAATGATTGCCTGAATGTTTTTATTTTTTGTAAAATGTTTATGATTATTGTTGTACTGTTATCGCTCTTCTCCGACCCCATTGGCTTTATAGCTCACCTATTTTCTTTATGCGTTTATTTGTTGTTATAATGATTGCCTAAATGTTTTTATTTTTTTGTAAAATGTTTACAATTATTGTTGTACTCCGATCACATTGACTTTATAGCTCACCTTGTTTCTTCTGGTTCCCCTTTAAGATTCCTCAAGTTATTAGGAACTATTCGATATTGGAGAATCTCGGTCTCGAGTTTTGATGTCTTAGAGTAAATTTATGGTATTTCCTTATTTTAATATTACAAAAATAGCATGTGTTTCATTAGGTTTCTTTATGTTTTTAAAGAATTTTATGCATCAATTTTATAAAATGTATAACCCGATCATCGTGGGCGGATGTATGTATAAATTTTAGGGTACAAATGACCCGATGGAAATCATCTGCCCCCAATTGTGTCTCACTTTAAAATAGTGGGTTTAGAGTTTAGGGTTTGAAGTTTAAGGTTGGGGATTAGGGTTAGGGTGTAAGGAATTAGTGGTAGGGTGTATTTTTTTAAGGTTTAAGGTTTGGGGCTTAGGATATGAAAATTAGGGTTATGGGGCAAGATTTAATTTTTAAGTATTTTTAGGCAGGGGGCATAAAAGGAGGCATGGTTAGGGGGCAGGAGATTTTTACCCCAAATGACCTCACTAATCTAATTAAAATGTCTTTCGAGCCTATTATAAAGTCTAAAAAATTAGATATTTTCATAGAAAATATAAAAATTGACCCAAATACTTGATTTTTTTATGATATGAGGTCAACAATACTCATTGTAGTGCTATTGAAATTTTCCAAATCTCATACCCCACTACGACCCCACTATATGTAAATTCTGGCTCCGCCACTGCCGATCATCACCATCGTTGTTTTCTTGTTACAACTTCTAAAATGTTTTTGGGTCACTTCGATACTAATGAGACATTCGAGATTCGATTGTAATGTTTAGGCTAGATTTAGGGGGTTATATGGAATGCATTTAGTTTAGGTTGAATTCGGGTGGGATCGGATCTCGATTGGATATTTAGTTTGGTTCTATGATAAGTTAGGTAGAGTTTGATTTTGGGTCGAGTCAATATCAGATCGATCAATTTTCGGGTTAGGTCAATATTATATTAATCGGTTTTCAAGTCGGGTTAAGAATTATTGGATCTTTGGGTCAATTTGGGTTGAGTCGAGTATGAGTTCAATCATGTATATGTAGAGTTATTGATATATTCTCGTAAAAACATGTCTTTTTCTAATCATATATAAAGATAGCCTTTTAAAATAGGAAATATGATATTGAAATGTGGTTAAATAATTAGTATGATACAAAAAGAGGATAAAACATGCATAATTTTACTAATTATTGAATTACAAAAAATAAATAACAGTAAAAATAAATTATTTTTACACTTCCACTCGATTTTAAGGTTAAAATTGGGTTGATATTCGATTCGAATCAATTTTGGGTAAATTAAATTCAAGTTGATTTTGGTTGGTTTACTTTCGATTCGAGTCCATATCGGCCCATCTAAAATTCGGGTCGGTTTCGTTTCAATTTGTTTAGTTTGTTTCGGGTTCTATATCAAATATGAATCATCATATTCGAGTCCATATAAAATTTCAGATCGACTAAATCAGTTCAAATAATCAGATTCGGATAAAATTTGTAAGGTGTAATTACAATATACTTTATGTAAAATTGTGGAACCAGTTCTAAACAAAATTCGGTTCCTATAATTTTTATCTTGAAACTTCTTGGGGTACTAAAGTTTCACTCTTATTAAGTCTGCAATTTTGCACGTATTTTGTCTACAAGTTTGCACGTTGGGTTTTTCCTTCTTTTGTTGGGATTTTGAAACTTTAGAACCTTCAACAGTTATGGAGTCTGAACTGGCCTCTTTGTCTATTGATGGTGGTGAGGATGAGGCTATTGAACTGCCTCCGGAGCTTGAAGGAGTTGCAAATGAATATGATTTGTGTTTGGTTGGTAAATTTTTAACATCAAGTGTAGTACACTTCCTCTCAATGAGAAATACTATGGCTGATGTCTGGCATCCTTTAGGGGGGGATTTCTATTACAGACATTGGAGATAAGAGGATTTGTTTTCGATTCTACCATGAGATTGACATGCTCCGGGTATTGGAAGGTTGCCCTTGGTTTTTCAATAACCATTTGCTTATCCTGCATAAAATTGTTAAAGGAGAAGACCCGTTACAGGTTCCCTTGGATTATGCTGCTTTTTGGGTGCAAGTTCACGAACTACCGCCAGGGTTAATGTCGGAGCAACTGGCTCACCAATTTGGGAACTTCATAGGGTAGTTTGTTGAGTACGACTCGAAGCTAATATTGTCAGGAAGAAAGCAATACATGCGAGTCAAGGTTATGGTTAATGTTAACCACCCTTTGAGGCGTAGAAAGAAGATTTCTTTGGGTAAGGACCAAAGTGTTTATGTTCAGTTTCAGTATGAGAAGCTTAGTTTGTTTTGCTTCATTTGTGGCAAGCTTGGCCATGGAGAAAGCTACTGCCCGCTTCGCCTAACCCTGGATCCAAAAGAGGTAGTTTTTGGATGGGATCTATCCATTCGTGCTCCGAAGAGGAGGGGACCGCCAGTGCCAAGTCGGTGGTTACGGGAAGAAGTTGCTGGTGCTCCACTAGTGGACATACACGCTACGAGAACAGTGAATGGACAGTTACAAGTGCGCGAGCAGTTATCAGACGTGAGTAATGCGCCATTTTATTCACGTGGGAAAATTTCCTTGGCTCATGCTAATGCTAATGATGGGGCCATTATTTGCTGGCAATATGGACTTGGGTTCTGATGCTGAGGATAATCCAATGTCTATTTCAGATGGGAAAAAAACGATAACGTATCCTGGCTGAGGCAACATCAGTTTCTGGAGAAAAAGATTGTGCTGTACCTGTTAATGAAGATGCGATATCGGCTGGCTCTGTTAAGCAGGGCAGCCGAAAGCCATGAAATTGTTGTGCTGGAACGTCCGTGGGCTGGGGAAACCACGGGCGGTGAACCGTCTCAGGAATTCACTGAGAGGTTGCCATCCCCGGATTTTGTTTCTCATGGAAACAAAATTACTTGCAAAAAGGATGGAGAAGGTACGTCGGAAATGCGGTTACATGTTTGGTATAGATGTTAGTGCAGATGGGTCTCGTGAAGGACTGTCTATAGGATGGAAAACTGATGTAGATGTTACTTTGAAAAGTTACTCGAATTCTCATATCGACGTGGTTATTAAAGAGAGCCCTGGTGTGGAGTGGAGATTTACCGGCTTCTATGGCAATCTAGTTGAGTGCAGGCGATCTGAATCGTGGAATTTGTTACGACAGCTTGGTTCTGACCAGTCATTACCATGGCTTGTGGCTGGTGACTTCAATGAAATAACTTATTCCTTCGAGAAGCAAGGTGGAAGGTTGTGTTCTGAGCGTAATATGGCTAGTTTTCTGGATGCTTTGGACAATTGTGAGCTTACTGATCTAGGGTTCAGAGGAACATGGTATACATGGGAGAGAGGCCGCCTTCCAGAAAATAATGTGCGAGAAAGACTTGATCCGGCTGTAGCTAACATGGGTTGGTGGAACATGCATACAGGTTTTGCTGTTTCTCATTTAACACACACAATATCTGATCACTGCCCATTACTGATAGATACTGAGGGCAATACTTCCCATTCACGCTCTTTTGGAGGTGACCAGTTTCGGTTTAACGCAAACTGGATACTCGAAGAGGATGTGGAGCAGATCATTAGATCTTGTTGGAGTAGTTCTTCTGGGACTGTTCCTGAACGATTACATAGTTTAGGAAGTTCATTGGTTAAGTGGGGATCTCAAAACAAAAAAAGATCACTAGCACGTAAGAAAGCCATGCAGAAGAGGCTATTGGAATTGTCAGAGTCTGATCCAAGTGAGGATGTGTTGAATGAGCTGATAGAGGTACGACTTGGTTTGAATTTGGAAGCAGATCAGGAGGAACTTTTCTGGGAACAAAGATCAAGATGTAATTGGCTCAAGAACGGGGATAGGAATACCCCTTTTTTCCATAACCATGCAACGTATCGAAGGAAGAAGAATACTGTGAAAGGTCTATTTAATGCTACTGGAAATTGGCTAACAGATGAACGAGATATGCTCGATATGGCCACTGAATATTATAAGGATTTGTTTCAATCATCATCGCCATGTGATGCATCCCCAATCCTAGACAAAGTGCAGCTGAAAATCTCTAATGCTACTAATGAAAGGTTGTTGTTACCATTTACAGTTGAGGAGGTGTGTCAAGCGATTAAGGGAATGGCGCCATTAAAAGCCACATGTGTTGATGGATTCCCAGCCTTATTCTACCAAAAATACTGGCATTTGGTAGGTGATGAAGTTGCTGAGTTTTGCTTGTCTATTTTAAATGGTAACTCCAGTATTGAGGAGATTAATTTTACACAAATTGTGCTTATCCCTAAAGTGAACCAACCAGAGAATGTGACACAATTCAGGCCAATAAGCCTGTGCAATGTAATTTATAAAATTATTGCGAAGGTCTTGGCGAATAGGTTGGCCTCTGTTTTAGACTGTTGTATCGACAAAGCTCAAGGAGCATTCATCCAGGGGAGACATATATCGGATAATGTAATTGTTGCCTTTGAGCTACTAAATGCTATGCAGAGAAAACGTGTTGGCAAACAAGGTTTCTTTGCTCTAAAAGCGGATCTAAGCAAGGCGTACGATCGAGTGGAGTGGGTCTTTTTAGAGGGCATGTTATTGAAGCTTGGATTTGATAGTAGATTTGTGAACCTGATCATACAGTGCGTATGTACAGTGACGTATTCTGTTATCCTTAATGGTTCCAGTGGCAGTCAGTTTCGACCTTATAGAGGACTACGACAAGGAGACCCCTTGAGCCCTTACCTATTCCTTGTTTGTGCTGAAGGTTTGTCAGTTCTCATGAATGATGCTAACCTTAACAAATCCATTAAGGGGGCTACTATTGGTAGAAGTAGATTTGAAGTTGGTCATTTACTCTTTGCCGATGATAGTATTCTCTTTGGGGAAGCAACAATCCGAAGTGCTGAAAATATGAAGAGTGTGCTTAATCTTTATGGTAATGCCTCGGGTCAACGTGTGAATTTTGACAAATCTCTTGTGTTTTATAGTGCCAATGTTGATCCTGCCATGAAAGAACAAATAGGCTCTCTGCTGGGAGTTCGAGTTTCAGCTAATCCTGAAAAATATCTAGGATTACCAATAATGGTGGGATAAATAAGAAAGAGACGCTTAGCTACTACTTGGATCGCTTGCACAAGAAAACTGACAATTGGGGCGTTAAATTCTTGTCTATGGGCGGCAAAGAAGTTCTTATCAAGAGTGTACTCCAAGCCATTCCAGTTTTTGCAATGCAATGCTTCCTCATGCCAGCTACTCTATGTCGTGCTATGGAACAAGTTATGGCGAAGTTTTGGTGGAGGAGTTCTAGTACAGGAAAGGGTATACATTGGAGCTCTTGGTCTTATTTGTTACGCAACAAATCGTGTGGGGGGCTAGGATTTTGTGATCTTTCACAGTTTAATGTGGCTCTCTTAGCGAAATAGTGTTGGAGGCTAATTACTCAACCTCAAAGCTTTGTTGCGCGGGTTCTTAAAGCACGGTATTACCCTCAAAGAGATTTCTTATCATCAAATCTGGGATCTAACCCATCGTATGTATGGAGGAGCATATGGAGTGCAAAGGGTTTGATCGAGAAAGACTATGGATGGCGTATCGGTTCGGGTCAAACGGTGAACATTTGGAATGACCCTTGGCTGCCAGGACCTGGAGATGGCAGGATTAAGGATTGTAAAATTCATATTGGTTATACACATGTGTCGGATCTAATTGACTCTACTAGTGCTACCTGGAAAATTGATGTGCTTGAAGCAATTTTTAACGAAGACCAGGTGAAGAAAATTTGTTGCATTCCTTTGTCCAAAACCAATGTACGTGATGCAATTATTTGGAGACCTGATGGCTCGGGTAATTACTCTGTCAAAAGTGGTTACCGGCTATTATAGGATGAGCGTTATGCAGTATCTGGTACGAGTTCTCCTCCTCAATCCATGGAGTTGGAAAAGTTTTACAACGAGATGTGGGCGATAAACCTACCATCCAAAGTAAAGATTAACATGTGGAGGATGGTAAATAATTTTGTGCCAACTTTTGAAAATCTCCAGTTTAGAAGATTGCATGTTAATAATGCTTGCCCTCTATGTCAATCAGCAAATGAAAGTGTTGCACACATCATGAGAGATTGCACGTTTATTCAACATTTGTTCCAGAGTCAAGGTGTAAGCTTTAATACAGTGACTATGAGTTCAGATTGGAGCAGGTGGGTAGCTATGAGTTTTTGCAACCTGGATGATAAGCATAAAGTGGTGATGCTGGTGACTTATTGGGCAGTCTGGCATTGTCGCAACAGGGTGGTGCATGAAGGTCAATTGGCTTCTACCCAGGGAACACTCTCTTTTATAAAAGCTTTTATTCGAGAGATTGAGACGCTCAATAATCTATCAGGTCAAAGCAGTGCAAGTAGGCGTAATGGTTGGGTTTCCCCTGAAGGAGACACAATCAAATGTAATTTTGATTCAGCATATGATTCACTGTCAAAAACATCTATCTCAGGTGTTATATGTCGTGACAGTGCTGGACTTATTATGGCTTCTGGGATCATTCCTCATTGGCACGTTGCTGATGCCTTTGTTGCTGAAGCTCTCTCCTGTCTACAAGCCATTAGCTTTGCAAGAGACCTTGGATTTAATACAATAGTGATTGAGGGGGATTCAAGGACAATGATTAAGAAGGTTGATGCTCAAACTTCAGATGGCTCTTTAATAAGCCCGATCATCAAGGACATTAAAGAAACTGCTAGGAGCTTTGAAAGTGTTGTCTTTAGGTTCATTAACCGGGAGGCAAATAATGCAGCACACACCATTGCTCGTGAGGGTAGGGGACTCCAAAATGCAAGGTTCTGAATTGAGGAGGCCCCTCAACATGCGACTGCTGCTGCTGCTAAGGATTGGGAGAATTACATTAACACAATCTAAATGTTTGAATCTTCTTCATGGCTGTTCATTGCATCCAACATTTGAGTTGTCTTGTTCGGAGGTATATACATATGCATTTTTAAGATGCTCTCCGATTTGTTAGTTGTTGAGGTAGCTGGTTTTTTAGTTGTTGAGGGTTTTGTTTTAACCCTCGCTGAGATGAGCCTGTTTGCTCTTTCTATTGTTTATGTTTTAGGATGATGTACTCCTTTTTTCATCTCTTTAATACAAACCAGCCGACTATTTCAAAAAAAAAAAAAAAATTCGGTGCCTATAAATCTTATGGCATGTATTTTACATTTCACTAACTTTGTTGCGTAAGATCTAATGCATAAGAAACATTATTTTTAATTTTCATATAAGAAAACACCCAAATAAAATACCATTTTTATTTCAGATATACAAGTGCAGAGAAATAGAGATTTTTGTTAGAACTTCTTGTTCTTGCATGATTCTGATGATTGATGATGATAACTGACAGCAATTGGTTCGTCTTGATCTTGATGGTTTTGGAGTTTATCCATTTATAGATGATTAGTGATAAAAATAAAACTGATCTTAATTATATAAATTAAGCTTAAGTGCGTAAGAAGTCGGAAAGTAGCAACATTATCCCAGTTTTAGGAGCAATTTAATGTTTTATTATTGTTGAAGGTGTAAACTTCTGACATTAGGTTTGAAGTAATTTTGGGAGATGAAACGGCAAATAAGTGGGAGTAGTTTTCATCGGAGCAGTCCAAGGTTCTCACCCGTCCATCAGCAGTGTGGATCGGTTAGAGGGAGCAGCGGTATAGGTATTATACAGAATCATAGCGACAACGGTACAGTTTTTGTGGATTATGTAAGTAAAATGATTCATTGAGGAACCTTATAGAAGCTTTCGCGGGGTATGAAAAAGTCACCGACATCTATATCGCATATGTTAAAAAGCTGGACTATGTTAAATTATACTTTATATTTCTCATTTAGAAATAATGTTACATGGGTAAAGAATATTGTCACGGACTAAATTTCTAAGACTGAATCATTAGCGCAAACATCGAGCAGTGAGGTTGTGCGCGGAGCATCGGGCTCGCCAAGACCATCAGACTTGGCCTGACACTTGGTGAAAACTAGCAAGCCCGCAAGCCCACCAGACTTATTAAATTTCATAGAGGATTTACCGGGTAACTTGGATGGTAAAATGCGATAAGCCATTGTGATTATCACTTATATTATTTGTAATTATCGTAGAGATAATGTTTGTGATAATTAGAGATTTAAACTAAGAGATAGGGTAGATCTCCACCGTCGATGTAATTTAAACTGTACCGTTGGATCAAGGGGAGTTCAACTATAAATAGAGCCTCCCCAGCTCATTTGTAATCACTTCATCATTCACTCTCTGAGTAAAACAAAGAATCATTTACTCTAACTCTCTGAGCGTTCTTCATTGTTCTTAAGTGTTCTTCGTTTATTCTTGTTGCCATCACTTTCAGAGTTCATTTGATTAGCTTCCGCATAGAACAATCTTTCGTTCGAGGGCTTTAGGAGTGTTTGATCTTCTAAAGCGAGAATCTAGTTTAACTTAGGAGTTTGTCAGGAGAGCTTCGCCTAAGGTCGCGTGGTTTTGTTAGCAGGAGTCTAGCCCCGTAACAAGTGGATTTAGGCTTATGTTGCGTGTAAAAGAGTCTATCGCAATTGTAGTGCAAGTGTACACGACGCAAGTAGTAAAGTGATACGAAGTATCGGATATCGTCTCCACAGGGATTGGGCTAATAGCTTCACCTTGATTCACTGCACGAAGTAAAGAAAATAGTTTAAAAAGATGTCACGAAAATAATAAGGAAAATCGCAAATAAAATAATTGAGATATCAAGATAGAGAGAATGGGCTGGTATTGAATTGCTCAGTAATGCAGGTATTGCAATGCTTAGGAACTCCAGTTCTGTCGTCGTGCCCGTCGCGGCAGCACCTGTCGCGGCGGCTGTCCGTTGGCTGTCGCGGTAGCAGACACACCAACTCCGTACTTCAAGTTTGGCAAGAATTCCAAATCTGCCTTGGCCTATCCCTAGGTCCAAGTCTGTCGATGATCACGTCTTGATGATACCTCCCGGCGTGAATCGAAGGATGAACACCGATGTGTATGAATTCTTCCTTAGCCACTTAACCTTGCCCTATCCCTAGGCACAAGATAGTTCAACTATAAACTAGAGAACTTGCTCTTATTTCTTTCGTATACTTAACTCTCCCGATGCTAAGTAAATGGATAACCTCACAATGCTCTCCCGATGCTCTTGCAAGATATTAATAACCAAAATAAGAGAACTTGAACTTTATTTTATTGAACTTGGAAAATCCTAAAACAAAACAACCCTTGCAACTACTTTACAAAACAACCTGTGGCCCTAGGGGGAATTTAGAACATGTCGACGACGGGTAGACGGCAGAGGGATTTTAGTTGTCGGTTATGGGGTATATCTTTTCTAGGTTAAAATCTATGCCCTTATATAAGCTTTGGGCTCAAGTATTCTAAGATAACAAGGATTACAACTTTAATTAAAAGTAAGATTCTAATAAAGACTTAATCTCTAAGTATCCTACTTTTCAGCCGCCTCCTTGTTTTATGGGATTTCCTCTTCTTGAGCTTTGGCTTGACATATCTTTTGATCCGGGGCTTGGAAAAATATAGGGTTTTCACACGACAAACGAGCCTAATTTTCTCTATCTATCGAGGTCCACTTTGCTTTTCCTCCACTAATTTTGCTGTCGTCCTCCTGTCACGACAGATCCATGGCAGCATCGTCCTCATCGTCTGCTTGTCCAGTTCAGCTCTTCTGCTTCTCTGCCCTGCGCCTGCCTTCTCCGTCAACTATGGCAGCAACCTGCAAAATAAGCCATCTTTTAGTAGAATCCGTGCCTTTTATATATTTGTGATGTTTTGCCGTAAACTAACCTAAATGCAATGCAATGATGCTTGAATGCAGCAGAAATATGGGTTAAAAAGGGTGTAAATAATAGAACTTTTACACACTCAACAAACTTCTTTCCTAGAGCCAGTGTTAGGCACCTCTAGGGGCTATTCAAGTACTAAGCATCCTATTCTAGTTTGGCTAAAAGAAATCTAAGCAATATAACTGTCACAAAGGTGTTTAAGTTTTTCAAAACTATAGAAAGGCTCTAAACTTCTCCTTAAATTGTCCTAAAGATGCTGCCACGACAGAGCTGTCATGACAGGTAAGTTAACTTCTCAGTTTTAAGCCAACAGTTTAATATTTTCTGATTTTTTTAAGAGAACTTACTTAAATAAAAAACACAACAATAATTTAAAGATGTGCTAAGACTCCATTAAAATGGAGGGTTGCCACCCCCAAACTCGAGGGTTGCATTGCCCTCAATGCAAATGACAGATAAAATGAAGACATGTACATCACAAAATATAAATAAAGCAGGCAGCAATAAAAGAAAAATAAAAGACTTAAATTTTAATCACTGTCTTCACTGCTGCTGCTGTTGAGTGTGTAAAAGTTCTATTATTTACACCCTTTCTAACCCATATTTCTGCTGCATTCAAGCATCATTGCATTGCATTTAGGCTAGTTTTCAGTAAAACATCACAAATGGATTAAAAGCACGGATTCTACTAAAAGATGGCTATTTTTGCAGGTATCTGCCATAGTAGACGTTGAAGGCAGGTGCAGGGCAGAGAAGCAGGAGAGCTGAACTGGGCAAGCAGACGAAGAAGACGAAGCTGCCATGGACCTGTCGTGACAGCATGGCGACAGCAGAGTTATGAAGAGGAAAAGCAAAGTGGACATCGATAGATAGAGAAAAATCTGCTCGTCTGTCGTGTGAAAGCCACATATTTTTCCAAGCCCCGGATCAAAAGATATGTCAAGCCAAAGCTCAAGGAAAGGAAATTCCTAGAAACAAGGATGCGGCTGGAAAGTAGGAGCCTTTAGAGATTTAGTCTTTATTAGAATCTTACTTTTAATTAAAGTTGTAATCCTTGTTACCTTAGAAGACTTGAGCCCAAAGCTTATATAAGGGCATAGATTTAACCTAGGCGGCACAACCGAATACCCCATAATCGAAACCAAAAACCCCTGTCGTCCACCCGTCACCGACATGTTCTAAATTCCCCCTAAGGCTACGGGTTGTTTTGTAAAGTAGTTGCAAGGGTTGTTTTGTTTTAGGAATTTTCAGTTCAATAAAATAAACTTCAAGTTCTCTTATTTTGGTTTTAACATCTTGCAAGAGCATTGGGAGAGCGTTGTGAGGTTATCCATTTACTTAGCATCGGGAGAGTTAAGTATACGAAAGAAATAAGAGCAAGTTCTCTAGCTTATAGTTGAACTATCTTGTGCCTAGGGATAGGGCAAGGTTAAGTGGCTAAAGAAGAATTCATACACATCGGTGTTCATCCTTCGATTCACGCCGGGAGGTATCATCAAAGACGTGATCATCGACAGACTTGGACCTAGGGATAGGCCAAGGCAGATCTGGGATTCTTGCCAAGCTTGAAGTACGGAGTTGGTGTGTCTGCTGCCGCGACAGCCAACGGACAGCTGCCGTGACAGGTGCTGTCGACGACGGGCACGACGACAGAACTGGAGTTCCTAAGCAATTCAATACCTGCACTACCGAGCAATTCAATACCAGCCCATTCTCTTATTCTTGATATCTCAATTATTTTATTTGCGATTTTCCTTATTATTCTCGTGACAATCTTCTAAACTATTTCCTTTACTTCGTGCAGTAAACTAAGGTGAAGTCATTAGCCCAATCCCTGTGGAGACGATATCCGATACTTCGTATCACTTACTACTTGCGTCGTGTACACTTGCACTACCATTGTGATAGACTATTTTACACGCAACAAGTTTTTGGCGCCGCTGCCGGGGATTGGCAACATAACTACATCTTTCTGTTATTGCACTTTTAGCTTTTATTTTTATTTTTGTTTTCGTTTTTATTTTTCTTTAATTTTTCTTTTGTGCTTTCAACTCTCGCTTTTCACGAGGTTTTCTTGTTTATGCGCAGATCTAAAAGAGGTGAAGATCCTGAGTATAAATTAGATCCGGAGATCGAACGTTCTTTCAATCTCAAGAAACAACTTCGCCGCCTTTTAGACAGAAACGAATACCTCGAGGAACAGCTAGAGCAGATGGCACGTAACCAGCCTGTTGGTGACGGTGTACCACCTATCGATGACCCGCCGAGGGCAGATGGACGACGGTCATGTCATGACTACATGCTGAACGATCATGTAGAGCTGGAGACCACACTGCCGGATATAGATGTTGATAACTTCGAGTTTAAACCTGTCATGTTTAGTATGATCAACAACGCCGGGCAGTTCAGTGGTTCTGCGACAGAAGATGCTAGGGAGCATCTCAAAACGTTCCAGGAGATCTGTGGTTCGTTTAGACTACCAGGAGTTAGTCCAGAGATACTGAGGCTTCGGTTATTCCCCCATTCATTAAGGGACAGAGCTAAAACTTGGTGGAATAAACTTACACCGGGTTCTATTATGACTTGGGCAGATCTAACTCGTGAATTTTTATCTCGTTTTAATCTTTCGCATTTATCTGAACGATTACGTAATGAAATTGCTACTTTTCAACAGGAAGACGACGAGCCGATGCACGAGGCCTGGGACAGATTTACTACTCTCCTTCGGAACTGCCCAATGCATGGATTTCCCGTCTGGAATCAGGTAACTAAGTTCTATAATGCTGCTAACTTACAAACTCGCATTCGGATTGATTCTGCAGCGAATGGACTATTATTGGATAAAGATCCAGACGAGGCATTGCAAGTTTTGAAAAATCTGGCCAAGAATAAGGAGCAGTTTCCGACAGCTAGAAGAGGGGGTAAACGGGTACTTGCTGTCAAGGACTATGAGGCCGACAGCACTATGAAATCCCAGGTAGCCTTCCTTACTAAAGCAATGAAACACCTATCAAATGAAGAAGCATTACGAGGATTTGCTGTCGAGGAAGTTTGTGCTATTTGTGAGGGAAATCATAGTAGGGATGAGTGCCCAATAAATATAGAAGAGGGAAAATATGTTGGAAATTACAAGCCGAATTATAACTCCAACAACTACAACCCTAATTGGAGGAAAGATCCCAAATTTTCCTAGAGTAACCCTAACAATGCCCTGAATCCGCAAGCATATAATCAGAATCAGGTGGGTCCTAGATTGTTGACGCGACAGCAACTGCCGCCGCAGAACCTGCCGCAGCACCTGCCGCCGCCGCAGCAACAGCAGCCACCACCTGCCACGAGTAGTGTATTGGAACAAACTCTGGCCACCTTTATGTCTCAGACCAGTACGTATATGGAGAATATAAATCAGTTTGTTAAGAAGACGGAAAATTTTATAGATAAAACCGAGATGAGGATGACAAACGATGAAGCTACCTTGATATCTCTAGAGACACAAATGGGTCAGGTGTCGCAACATATTAAGCCGAGGCAGAATGGAGGTTTCCCTAGCAATACTGAAAATGCTAGACCGCCCCCACATGAGCAATGTATGGCGATTACTACTAGGAGTGGGAAAAAACTACTAGGGCCGGAAAAAGAAGTTGAAACAGAAAAGGAACCTGCCTTGGATAAACCTGCCGAGGAAACTGCCCCGACAGGTGATAAACAGACTGCTGCCGATGAGCCTGTCACGACAGCAGAAGCGACAGAGGAGAAAAAAGAAGATTACCGTCCTCAGATTCGCATGCAGTGGGAAGGACATATTGCTGATTATCGTCCTCCACCACCTTTTCCTCAACGGATACAACAAGCTAAGCATGAATCTCAACTTAAAAAGATTTATGATATTTTTAAACAGGTTCATATTAATATTCTGTTGTTAGATGCTGTTAGGGAGATGCCCGGTTATGCTAAATTTCTCAAGGATGTCATGTCTAAAAAATCTAAACTTGGGGAATTTGAAACGGTAAGGATGCAAGAAGGTTGCATGAGTATTCTTCATCGGCAGCCACCCCAGAAAAAGAAGGATCCGGGGAGCTTCATCATACCTTGCGTAATCGGCGACAAATTTGTGGGTAAGGCACTTTGTGATCTTGGTGCCAGTGTTAATCTAATGCCCAAATCTGTTTTTCAGAAATTAGGTATTGGCAAGGCGCGGCCCACGACAGTCACTCTACAGCTAGCCGACCGCTCTTACGTTCACCCCGAGGGAAAAATTGAAGATATTTTGGTAAGAGTGGATAAACTTATTTTTCCTGTTGACTTTCTTATTTTAGATTGTGAGGCAGACGAGAACGCACCAGTCATCCTAGGGTGACCCTTCTTAGCCACGGGAAGATCATTGATTGATGTAGAGAAAGGAGAACTCACCATGCGCGTGAACGATCAAGAGATTAAGTTAAATGTTCTCCAAGCAATGAAACATGCCGATGTGGACGAGGAATGCAAGGCCATCATTGAGGTGACCTTTGATCAACCCTGCATTAGGTCAGGCTGCCGTGATATAAAATTTGGTCACTGCTGCGACAGCCACTTACAGGCCTGTCACGACAGCAATGACGACAACAACGACGACAGCGACTCCTCTGAATCCGATACATCTGATACTGAAGGTCAGGAGGAGGTAAACTGGTTAGGCCATCGTCCAAGTAAGTTATTCGAACCTTTGAATTACACTTCGGATAACCATTTAATCCAAAAGCCATCTACTGTTGAACCACCTGTCTTAGAACTTAAGCCCCTGCCAGGGCAGCTTAAATATGCTTATCTTGGTTGCAATGATACACTGCCCGTAATCATCTCTGCTAAGCTGCCGCAGGAACAGGAACGACAGCTGATCAACATGCTAAGGCAGCACAAGAAGGCGATTGGATGGACGATAGCAGACATACAAGGCATTAGTCCGGCGATATGCATGCACAAAATCCTCCTAGAGGAAGATCATAAGCCGGCGATTGATGCCCAAAGGCGGTTAAACCTTGCGATGAAGGAGGTAGTGCGTAAAGAGATAATTAAATGGTTAGATGCTGGTATTATTTACGCCATCTCCGACAGCAAATGGGTAAGCCCGGTGCAATGTGTTCCCAAGAAAGGAGGAATGACCATGATAACCAACGAAAACAATGAGTTAATCCCAACCAGGACTGTGACCGGTTGGAGGGTTTGTATGGACTATCAGAAACTTAATAAAGCTACCCGAAAAGACCACTTTCCTTTACCCTTTATTGATCAAATGCTTGATAGATTAGCGGGTAAGCCTTACTATTGTTTTCTTGATGGTTACTCAGGTTATAACCAAATTGCTATTGCACCGGAGGATCAAGAGAAAACGACTTTCACATGCCCCTACGGAACATACGCATTTAGGAGGATGCCGTTTGGCCTCTGCAACGCACCTGCCACCTTCCAAAGATGCATGATGGCTATATTCTCCGACATGGTAGAGGACTTCCTTGAGATTTTCATGGATGATTTTTCCGTCTTTGGAGACGATTTTGAGAGCTGCCTCGGCAATCTTCAAAAGGTACTTGAAAGATGTGAAAAAGCTAATCTTGTTCTAAATTGGGAAAAATGCCATTTTATGGTGGACGAAGGGATAGTCCTTGGCCATAAGATTAGCTGCCGTGGGATAGAAGTCGACAGGGCTAAAATAGAAGTCATAAAGAAGCTGCCGCCACCGACCACAGTAAAGGGCATTAGAAGTTTTTTAGGGCATGCTGGTTTTTATAGGAGATTCATTGCAAATTTCTCAAAAATCACCAAGCCCCTATGTCATCTCTTAGAGCAGAACCGACCCTTTGACTTTAATGAGGAATGTACTGAAGCATTCAAGGTTCTGAAGGAAAAGCTAGTGACAGCCCCCATAGTACAGCCACCAGACTGGACACAACCATTCGAGATCATGTGTGATGCTAGTGACTATGCTGTCGGGGCAGCACTTGGGCAGCGCAGAGATAAGCTGTTTCACGTCATATACTATGCCAACAAGACGTTAAATGACGCCCAAGTGAACTACACCACCACAGAAAAGGAGCTGTTAGCTGTGGTGTTCTCCATCGACAAGTTTCGTCCCTACATACTTGGAACGGAAGTAATAATACACACAGACCATTCTGCCCTAAAGTATTTGTTCGCAAAAAAGGATGCAAAGCCTAGGTTGATACGATGGATCTTGCTATTACAAGAGTTCGACCTTGAGATCAAGGACAAAAAAGGGACAGAAAATCAAGTGGCAGACCACTTGTCGAGGTTGGAGACGGGACAGAGTCTACCGTTAGATGAGACACACATACTGGAGACCTTCCCAGATGAGCAGCTCTTTGCTGCCGCAATCGCTGTCGCGACAGCCATGGCAGCAGGTAAGTCTTCTAACCTTCCTTGGTATGCTGATTTCGTTAATTTTATAGTTAGCGGAATATTACCTACTGATCTTAATTATCAAGCCAGGAAGAGGTTCCAAAATGATGTTAAGCATTATTATTGGGACAAACCTCTTCTTTTCAAAATGTGTGCAGATCAGGTTATAAGGAGGTGTATACCACAAGAAGAGCAAGAAGACATTCTCCATCACTGTCATGCTTCACAATATGGAGGACAATTAGGAGGAAATAAGACTGCTGCCAAGGTGCTGCAGTCGGGGTTCTACTGGCCGACATTATATAAAGATGCACAGGAATTTTACAAAAACTGTGACAGGTGCCAGCGGACAGGTAACATCTCGAGGAGAAACGAGATGCCACTGCAGAACATTTTAGAAGTCGAGATCTTCGACGTTTGGGGGATTAATTTTATGGGACCTTTTCCATCTTCGTGTGGAAATTTGTACATCCTCCTAGCAGTGGATTATGTCTCCAAGTGGGTTGAAGCAATCCCCACTCAAAAGAATGATGCCAAGACGGTTCAAAAGTTTTTGCACAAAAACATTTTTTCTAGATTTGGCATCCCTAGGGCGATTATCAGTGATGAAGGGAGACATTTTGATAATAGGGTAATTGCTGCCGCCTTGAAGAAATATGGTGTCAAGCACAGGATCACGACAACATACCACCCACAGACCAATGGACAGGCTGAGATTTCCAATAGGGAAGTGAAAAACATTCTTGAGAAGATGGTTAAACCAACTAGGAAAGATTGGTCTTTACTTCTGAATGATGCATTATGGGCATACAGGACAGCTTTCAAGACTCCATTAGGCATGTCTCCATACCGACTGATTTATGGGAAAATCTGTCACTTGCCTGTCGAGATCGAGCACAAAGCATATTGGGCAATTAAGGTAGTGAATATGGACTTGGACAAGGCAGGCCAGAAAAGGTTATTAGATCTGAACGAGATTGAAGAATTACGGACAATGGCCTACGACAACACAAGGATCTACAAGGAAAAGACTAAGCAGTGGCACGACAAGAAACTGCTGCCACGACAGTTCTGCCCAGGGCAGCTTGTGTTGTTATTTAATTCTAGACTTAAACTCTTCCCAGGAAAGCTAAAGTCTAGATGGTCTGGCCCGTTCCAAGTGGTTCAAGTTTTTCCCCATGGTGCCATCACGATACAATCTTTAAAAGACGGGCACCAATTCAAAGTCAATGGACAGCGCCTCAAGCATTATCAGGGGACTGAAGCCCCAGGAATACAAGAAGTGGTTACTTTAGGAGATGCCCCACAAGGCACCCCTACTTTAACCTAATTTTTATTTTTATTTATTTTATTATTATTATTATTATTTATTAGGAATTAGGTTTATTTTATTCGAATAAGGTTTTGTTTTTCTAATTTCAGTTTTTAGGAAATAAAGGAGTCAAGAAGAAAAGGAGAAGTGACCCAAGCCCACCGCCCATACATCAGCCCAATAAAGCCCATTTATGGAAACCTGTCGTTTCGGTTGCCGCCGCGGACAGATATGACAGGCTGTCAACAGACTAACATGGCAGAAGCAGAAGCGTGCGGCAGACGCGTAACAGACGCATAAATGCGTGTCAGACGCGTCAGACACGCTAACTCCAATCTGCCGCTCCGTTCTTCACGCCTGCCGTTGCGGCATTAAATGGGCAGCTACTCGACCGCTATATAAACCCATTCTCATTTTCATTTTTTCTCACTTCTGCCTATTCCTCTTTGATTTCTCCTCTAGTTTTATTTGCTTTCTTCAGATTTCACAACCCTTGCAACCAACCAGAGAATGTGACAAATTGTGCTTATCCCTAAAGTGAACCAACCAGAGAATGTGACACAATTCAGGCCAATAAGCCTGTGCAATGTAATTTATAAAATTATTGCGAAGGTCTTGGCGAATAGGTTGGCCTTTGTTTTAGACTGTTGTATCGACAAAGCTCAAGGAGCATTCATCCAGGGGAGACATATATCGGATAATGTAATTGTTGCCTTTGAGCTACTAAATGCTATGCAGAGAAAACGTGTTGGCAAACAAGGTTTCTTTGCTCTAAAAGCGGATCTAAGCAAGGCGTACGATCGAGTGGAGTGGGTCTTTTTAGAGGGCATGTTATTGAAGCTTGGATTTGATAGTAGATTTGTGAACCTGATCATACAGTGCGTATGTACAGTGACGTATTCTGTTATCCTTAATGGTTCCAGTGGCAGTCAGTTTCGACCTTATAGAGGACTACGACAAGGAGACCCCTTGAGCCCTTACCTATTCCTTGTTTGTGCTGAAGGTTTGTCAGTTCTCATGAATGATGCTAACCTTAACAAATCAATTAAGGGGGCTACTATTGGTAGAAGTAGATTTGAAGTTGGTCATTTACTCTTTGCCGATGATAGTATTCTCTTTGGGGAAGCAACAATCCGAAGTGCTGAAAATATGAAGAGTGTGCTTAATCTTTATGGTAATGCCTCGGGTCAACGTGTGAATTTTGACAAATCTCTTGTGTTTTATAGTGCCAATGTTGATCCTGCCATGAAAGAACAAATAGGCTCTCTGCTGGGAGTTCGAGTTTCAGCTAATCCTGAAAAATATCTAGGATTACCAATAATGGTGGGATAAATAAGAAAGAGACGCTTAGCTACTACTTGGATCGCTTGCACAAGAAAACTGACAATTGGGGCGTTAAATTCTTGTCTATGGGCGGCAAAGAAGTTCTTATCAAGAGTGTACTCCAAGCCATTCCAGTTTTTGCTATGCAATGCTTCCTCATGCCAGCTACTCTATGTCGTGCTATGGAACAAGTTATGGCGAAGTTTTGGTGGAGGAGTTCTAGTACAGGAAAGGGTATACATTGGAGCTCTTGGTCTTATTTGTCACGCAACAAATCGTGTGGGGGGCTAGGATTTTGTGATCTTTCACAGTTTAATGTGGCTCTCTTAGAGAAATAGTGTTGGAGGCTAATTACTCAACCTCAAAGCTTTGTTGCGCAGGTTCTTAAAGCACGGTATTACCCTCAAAGAGATTTCTTATCATCAAATCTGGGATCTAACCCATCGTATGTATGGAGGAGCATATGGAGTGCAAAGGGTTTGATCGAGAAAGGCTATGGATGGCGTATCGGTTCGGGTCAAACGGTGAACATTTGGAATGCCCCTTGGCTGCCAGGACCTGGAGATGGCAGGATTAAGGATTGTAAAATTCATATTGGTTATACACATGTGTCGGATCTAATTGACTCTACTAGTGCTACCTGGAAAATTGATGTGCTTGAAGCAATTTTTAACGAAGACCAGGTGAAGAAAATTTGTTGCATTCCTTTGTCCAAAACCAATGTACGTGATGCAATTATTTGGAGACCTGATGGCTCGGGTAATTACTCTGTCAAAAGTGGTTACCGGCTATTACAGGATGAGCGTTATGCAGTATCTGGTACGAGTTCTCCTCCTCAATCCATGGAGTTGGAAAAGTTTTACAACGAGATGTGGGCGATAAACCTACCATCCAAAGTAAAGATTAACATGTGGAGGATGGTAAATAATTTTGTGCCAACTTTTGAAAATCTCCAGTTTAGAAGATTGCATGTTAATAATGCTTGCCCTCTCTGTCAATCAGCAAATGAAAGTGTTGCACACATCATGAGAGATTGCACGTTTATTCAACATTTGTTCCAGAGTCAAGGTGTAAGCTTTAATACAGTGACTATGAGTTCAGATTGGAGCAGGTGGGTAGCTATGAGTTTTTGCAACCTGGATGATAAGCATAAAGTGGTGATGCTGGTGACTTATTGGGCAGTCTGGCATTGTCGCAACAGGGTGGTGCATGAAGGTCAATTGGCTTCTACCCAGGGAACACTCTCTTTTATAAAAGCTTTTATTCGAGAGATTGAGACGCTCAATAATCTATCAGGTCAAAGCAGTGCAAGTAGGCGTAATGGTTGGGTTGCACCTGAAGGAGACACAATCAAATGTAATTTTGATTCAACATATGATTCACTGTCAAAAACATCTATCTCAGGTGTTATATGTCGTGACAGTGCTGGACTTATTAAGGCTTCTGGGATCATTCCTCATTGGCACGTTGCTGATGCCTTTGTTGCTGAAGCTCTCTCATGTCTACAAGCCATTAGCTTTGCAAGAGACCTTGGATTTAATACAATAGTGATTGAGGGGGATTCAAGGACAATGATTAAGAAGGTTGATGCTCAAACTTCAGATGGCTCTTTAATAAGCCCGATCATCAAGGACATTAAAGAAACTGCTAGGAGCTTTGAAAGTGTTGTCTTTAGGTTCATTAACCGGGAGGCAAATAATGCAGCACACACCATTGCTCGTGAGGGTAGGGGACTCCAAAATGCAAGGTTCTGAATTGAGGAGGCCCCTCAACATGCGACTGCTGCTGCTGCTAAGGATTGGGAGAATTACATTAACACAATCTAAATGTTTGAATCTTCTTCATGGCTGTTCATTGCATCCAACATTTGAGTTGTCTTGTTCGGAGGTATATACATATGCATTTTTAAGATGCTCTCCGATTTGTTAGTTGTTGAGGTAGCTGGTTTTTTAGTTGTTGAGGGTTTTGTTTTAACCCTCGCTGAGATGAGCCTGTTTGCTCTTTCTATTGTTTGTGTTTTAGGATGATGTACTCCTTTTTTCATCTCTTTAATACAAACCAGCCGACTATTTCAAAAAAAAAAAAATTCGGTGCCTATAAATCTTATGGCATGTATTTTACATTTCACTAACTTTGTTGCGTAAGATCTAATGCATAAGAAACATTATTTTTAATTTTCATATAAGAAAACACCCAAATAAAATACCATTTTTATTTCAGATATACAAGTGCAGAGAAATAGAGATTTTTGTTAGAACTTCTTGTTCTTGCATGATTCTGATGATTGATGATGATAACTGACAGCAATTGGTTCGTCTTGATCTTGATGGTTTTGGAGTTTATCCATTTATAGATGATTAGTGATAAAAATAAAACTGATCTTAATTATATAAATTAAGCTTAAGGGCGTAAGAAGTCGGAAAGTAGCAACATTATCCCAGTTTTAGGAGCAATTTAATGTTTTATTATTGTTGAAGGTGTAAACTTCTGACATTAGGTTTGAAGTAATTTTGGGAGATGAAACGGCAAATAAGTGGGAGTAGTTTTCATCGGAGCAGTCCAAGGTTCTCACCCGTCCATCAGCAGTGTGGATCGGTTAGAGGGAGCAGCAGTATAGGTATTATACAGAATCATAGCGACAGCGGTACCGTTTTTGTGGATTATGTAAGTAAAATGATTCATTGAGGAACCTTATAGAAGCTTTCGCGGGGTATGAAAAAGTCACCGACATCTATATCGCATATGTTAAAAAGCTGGACTATGTTAAATTATACTTTATATTTCTCATTTAGAAATAATGTTACATGGGTAAAGAATATTGTCACGGACTAAATTTCTAAGACTAAATCATTAGCGCAAACATCGAGCAGTGAGGTTGTGCGCGGAGCATCGGGCTCGCCAAGACCATCAGACTTGGCCTGACACTTGGTGAAAACTAGCAAGCCCGCAAGCCCACCAGACTTATTAAATTTCATGGAGGATTTACCGGGTAACTTGGATGGTAAAATGCGATAAGCCATTGTGATTATCACTTATATTATTTGTAATTATCGTAGAGATAATGTTTGTGATAATTAGAGATTTAAACTAAGAGATAGGGTAGATCTCCACCGTCGATGTAATTTAAACTGTACCGTTGGATCAAGGGGAGTTCAACTATAAATAGAGCCTCCCCAGCTCATTTGTAATCACTTCATCATTCACTCTCTGAGTAAAACAAAGAATCATTTACTGTAACTCTCTGAGCGTTCTTCATTGTTCTTAAGTGTTCTTCGTTTATTCTTGTTGCCATCACTTTCAGAGTTCATTTGATTAGCTTCCGCATAGAACGATCTTTCGTTCGAGGGCTTTAGGAGTGTTTGATCTTCTAAAGCGAGAATCTAGTTTAACTTAGGAGTTTGTCAGGAGAGCTTCGCCTAAGGTCGCGTGGTTTTGTTAGCAGGAGTCTAGCCCCGTAACAAGTGGATTTAGGCTTATGTTGCGTGTAAAAGAGTCTATCGCAATTGTAGTGCAAGTGTACACGACGCAAGTAGTAAAGTGATACGAAGTATCGGATATCGTCTCCACAGGGATTGGGCTAATAGCTTCACCTTGATTCACTGCACGAAGTAAAGAAAATAGTTTAAAAAGGTGTCACGAAAATAATAAGGAAAATCGCAAATAAAATAATTGAGATATCAAGATAGAGAGAATGGGCTGGTATTGAATTGCTCAGTAATGCAGGTATTGCAATGCTTAGGAACTCCAGTTCTGTCGTCGTGCCCGTCGCGGCAGCACCTGTCGCGGCGGCTGTCCGTTGGCTGTCGCGGCAGCAGACACTCCGTACTTCAAGTTTGGCAAGAATTCCAAATCTGCCTTGGCCTATCCCTAGGTCCAAGTCTGTCGATGATCACGTCTTGATGATACCTCCCGGCGTGAATCGAAGGATGAACACCGATGTGTATGAATTCTTCCTTAGCCACTTAACCTTGCCCTATCCCTAGGCACAAGATAGTTCAACTATAAACTAGAGAACTTGCTCTTATTTCTTTCGTATACTTAACTCACCCGATGCTAAGTAAATGGATAACCTCACAATGCGCTCCCGATGCTCTTGCAAGATATTAATAACCAAAATAAGAGAACTTGAACTTTATTTTATTGAACTTGGAAAATCCTAAAACAAAACAACCCTTGCAACTACTTTACAAAACAACCTGTGGCCCTAGGGGGAATTTAGAACATGTCGACGACGGGTAGACGGCGGAGGGATTTTAGTTGTCGGTTATGGGGTATATCTTTTCTAGGTTAAAATCTATGCCCTTATATAAGCTTTGGGCTCAAGTATTCTAAGATAACAAGGATTACAACTTTAATTAAAAGTAAGATTCTAATAAAGACTTAATCTCTAAGTATCCTACTTTTCAGCCGCCTCCTTGTTTTATGGGATTTCCTCTTCTTGAGCTTTGGCTTGACATATCTTTTGATCTGGGGCTTGGAAAAATATAGGGTTTTCACACGACAAACGAGCATAATTTTCTCTATCTATCGAGGTCCACTTTGCTTTTCCTCCACTAATTTTGCTATCGTCCTCCTGTCACGACAGATCCATGGCAGCATCATCCTCATCGTCTACTTGTCCAGTTCAGCTCTTCTGCTTCTCTGCCCTGCGCCTGCCTTCTCCGTCAACTATGGCAGCAACCTGCAAAATAAGCCATCTTTTAGTAGAATCCGTGCCTTTTATATATTTGTGATGTTTTGCCGTAAACTAACCTAAATGCAATGCAATGATGCTTGAATGCAGCAGAAATATGGGTTAAAAAGGGTGTAAATAATAGAACTTTTACACACTCAACAAACTTCTTTCCTAGAGCCAGTGTTAGGCACCTCTAGGGGCTATTCAAGTACTAAGCATCCTATTCTAGTTTGGCTAAAAGAAATCTAAGCAATATAACTGTCACAAAGGTGTTTAAGTTTTTCAGAACTATAGAAAGGCTCTAAACTTCTCCTTAAATTGTCCTAAAGATGCTGCCACGACAGAGCTGTCATGACAGGTAAGTTAACTTCACAGTTTTAAGCCAACAGTTTAATCTTTTCTGATTTTTTTAAGAGAACTTACTTAAATAAAAGACACAACAATAATTTAAAGATGTGCTAAGACTCCATTAAAATGGAGGGTTGCCACCCCCAAACTCGAGGGTTGCATTGCCCTCAATGCAAATGACAGATAAAATGAAGACATGTACATCACAAAATATAAATAAAGCAGGCAGCAATAAAAGAAAGATAAAAGACTTAAATTTTAATCACTGTCTTCACTGCTGCTGCTGTTGAGTGTGTAAAAGTTCTATTATTTACACCCTTTCTAACCCATATTTCTGCTGCATTCAAGCATCATTGCATTGCATTTAGGCTAGTTTTCAGTAAAACATCACAAATGGATTAAAAGCACGGATTCTACTAAAAGATGGCTATTTTTGCAGGTATCTGCCATAGTAGACGTTGAAGGCAGGTGCAGGGCAGAGAAGCAGGAGAGCTGAACTGGGCAAGCAGACGAAGAAGACGAAGCTGCCATGGACCTGTCGTGACAGCATGGCGACAGCAGAGTTATGAAGAGGAAAAGCAAAGTGGACATCGATAGATAGAGAAAAATCTGCTCGTCTGTCGTGTGAAAGCCACATATTTTTCCAAGCCCCGGATCAAAAGATATGTCAAGCCAAAGCTCAAGGAAAGGAAATTCCTAGAAACAAGGATGCGGCTGGAAAGTAGGAGCCTTTAGAGATTTAGTCTTTATTAGAATCTTACTTTTAATTAAAGTTGTAATCCTTGTTACCTTAGAAGACTTGAGCCCAAAGCTTATATAAGGGCATAGATTTAACCTAGGCGGCACAACCGAATACCCCATAATCGAAACCAAAAACCCCTGTCGTCCACCCGTCACCGACATGTTCTAAATTCCCCCTAGGGCTACGGGTTGTTTTGTAAAGTAGTTGCAAGGGTTGTTTTGTTTTAGGAATTTTCAGTTCAATAAAATAAACTTCAAGTTCTCTTATTTTGGTTTTAACATCTTGCAAGAGCATCGGGAGAGCGTTGTGAGGTTATCCATTTACTTAGCATCGGGAGAGTTAAGTATACGAAAGAAATAAGAGCAAGTTCTCTAGCTTATAGTTGAACTATCTTGTGCCTAGGGATAGGGCAAGGTTAAGTGGCTAAAGAAGAATTCATACACATCGGTGTTCATCCTTCGATTCACGCCGGGAGGTATCATCAAAGACGTGATCATCGACAGACTTGGACCTAGGGATAGGCCAAGGCAGATCTGGGATTCTTGCCAAGCTTGAAGTACGGAGTTGGTGTGTCTGCTGCCGCGACAGCCAACGGACAGCTGCCATGACAGGTGCTGTCGACGACGGGCACGACGACAGAACTGGAGTTCCTAAGCAATTCAATACCTGCACTACCGAGCAATTCAATACCAGCCCATTCTCTTATTCTTGATATCTCAATTATTTTATTTGCGATTTTCCTTATTATTCTCGTGACAATCTTCTAAACTATTTCCTTTACTTCGTGCAGTAAACTAAGGTGAAGTCATTAGCCCAATCCCTGTGGAGATGATATCCGATACTTCGTATCACTTACTACTTGCGTCGTGTACACTTGCACTACCATTGCGATAGACTATTTTACACGCAACAAGTTTTTGGCGCCGCTGCCGGGGATTGGCAACATAACTACATCTTTCTGTTATTGCACTTTTAGCTTTTATTTTTGTTTTTGTTTTCGTTTTTATTTTTATTTTTATTTTTCTTTAATTTTTCTTTTGTGCTTTCAACTCTCGCTTTTCACGAGGTTTTCTTGTTTATGCGCAGATCTAAAAGAGGTGAAGATCCTGAGTATAAATTAGATCCGGAGATCGAACGTTCTTTCAATCTCAAGAAACAACTTTGCCGCCTTTTAGACAGAAACGAATACCTCGAGGAACAGCTAGAGCAGATGGCACGTAACCAGCCTGTTGGTGACGGTGTACCACCTGTCGATGACCCGCCGAGGGCAGATGGACGACGGTCATGTCGTGACTACATGCTGAACGATCATGTAGAGCTGGAGACCACACTGCCGGATATAGATGTTGATAACTTCGAGTTTAAACCTGTCATGTTTAGTATGATCAACAACGCCGGGCAGTTCAGTGGTTCTGCGACAGAAGATGCTAGGAAGCATCTCAAAACGTTCCAGGAGATCTGTGGTTCGTTTAGACTACCAGGAGTTAGTCCGGAGATACTGAGGCTTCGGTTATTCCCCCATTCATTAAGGGACAGAGCTAAAACTTGGTGGAATAAACTTACACCAGGTTTTATTATGACTTGGGCAGATCTAACTCGTGAATTTTTATCTCGTTTTAATCCTTCGCATTTATCTGAACGATTACGTAATGAAATTGCTACTTTTCAACAGGAAGACGACGAGCCGATGCACGAGGCCTGGGACAGATTTACTACTCTCCTTCGGAACTGCCCAATGCATGGATTTCCCGTTTGGAATCAGGTAACTAAGTTCTATAATGCTGCTAACTTACAAACTCGCATTCGGATTGATTCTGCAGCGAATGGACTATTATTGGATAAAGATCCAGACGAGGCTTTGCAAGTTTTGAAAAATCTGGCCAAGAATAAGGAGCGGTTTCTGACAGCTAGAAGAGGGGGTAAACGGGTACTTGCTGTCAAGGACTATGAGGCCGACAACACTATGAAATCCCAGGTAGTCTTCCTTACTAAAGCAATGAAACACCTATCAAATGATAAAGAATTACGAGGATTTGTTGTCGAGGAAGTTTGTGCTATTTGTGAGGGAAATCATAGTAGGGATGAGTGCCCAATAAATATAGAAGAGGGAAAATATGTTGGAAATTACAAGCCGAATTATAACTCCAACAACTACAACCCTAATTGGAGGAAAGATCCCAAATTTTCCTGGATTAACCCTAACAATGCCCTGAATCCGCAAGCATATAATCAGAATCAGGGGGGTCCTAGATTGTTGACGCGACAGCAACTGCCGCCGCAGAACCTGCCGCCGCAGCAGCAACAGCAGCCACCACCTGCCACGAGTAGTGTATTGGAACAAACTCTGGCCACCTTTATGTCTCAGACCGGTACGTATATGGAGAATATAAATCAGTTTGTTAAGAAGACGGAAAATTTTATAGATAAAACCGAGATGAGGATGACAAACCATGAAGCTACCTTGAAATCTCTAGAGACACAAATGGGTCAGGTGTCGCAACATATTAAGCCGAGGCAGAATGGAGGTTTCTTTTTGCTCGTGGTCCATGTTGTTCCTTCCTCTGTCACCTCCGCCATGACAGCACCGTAGGCGGCAGAATCGAGGGTGTCTAAAAATTGCTGACGGGCATCATCGTTGGGACGAAAATATAGGCCATACATGTGGTTGATGATGTCAGCTGTAAATGGTACCTCTACCCCTCGGACGGTGACTGATGTTGCCGTTCTGCTGTCGATGGCAGCATAGAACTCCCGCACCAATGTATCATTTAGTTCTGCAGGTTGTGCGGCGAACTGCTCCCATAGCTGAGTCCTTATCGCCTTCGCGATGAATGGTCGGAGCCCCATGTTTGTTGCCTTGCGGACGTAGATGAATCCTCTTTCTTCCCAAAATTCCTTGATGGCCAACAACTGCGGTGTGGGTGCTGCTGCTAAGGAGGTGGAAGCAGCACTGCGACGGGTACGTCTGGAAGACATTTTAGTTGCAAGGGTTGTGAAAGTAAAGAAAACAAATAAAAGCTACAGGAGAAAGCAAGTAAGAATAAGCAGAAGTGAGAAAAATGAAAATGAAAACGGGGTTTTATAGCGGTCGAGTTGCTGCCCGTTTAATGCTGTAACGGTAGGCGTGAATAACGGGGCGACTGATGAGATTTGGCGTGTCTGACACGTAATTATGCGTCTGTTACGCGTCTGTCACACGCTTCTACGTCTGCCGTGTCAGTCTGTTGACATCCTGTCTTATCCGTGTCTGCGGCGGCAGCTGGAACGATAGGTTTCGATAAATGGGCTCTGTTGAGCTGATGGATGGATGGTGGGCTTGGGTCACTTCTCCCTTTCTTCTTGTCTCCTTTATTTCCTAAAAACAGAAAATGTAAAAACATTATTCGAATAAAATAATCCTAATTTCCTAATAAATAATAAATAATAAAAATAAATAAAAATAAAATTTAGGTTAAATTAGGGGTGCCTTGTGGGGAATATCCTAAGGTAACCACTTCATGTATTCCTGGGGCTTCAGTCCCCTGATAATTCTTGAGGCGTTGTCCATTGACTTTGAATTGGTGCCCGTCTTTTAATGATTGAATTGTAATGGCACCATGGGGAAAACTTGTACTACTTGAAAGGGGCCAGACCATCTATACTTTAGCTTTCCTGGGAAGAGTTTCAGTCTAGAATTAAACAACAACACAAGCTGCCCTGGGCAGAACTGTCGTGGCAGCAACTTCCTGTCATGCCACTTCTTAGTTTTCTCCTTGTAAATTCTTGCATTGTCGTAGGCCATTGTTCTTAGTTCTTCAATCTCATTCAGATCTAATAGCCTTTTCTGTCCTGCCTTGTCCAAGTCCATATTCACTGTCTTGATTGTCCAATATGCTTTGTGCTCGATCTCGACAGGCATGTGACAGGTTTTTCCATAAATAAATCCGTATGGAGACATGCCCAATGGAGTCTTAAAAGCTGTCATATATGCCCATAATGCATCATTAAGGAGTAAAGACCAATCTTTCCTAGTTGGCTTAACCATCTTCTCAAGAATGTTCTTAACTTCCCTATTGGATATCTCAGCTTGTCCATTGGTCTGTGGGTGGTATGCTGTCGCGATCCTGTGCTTGACACCATATTTCTTTAATGCGGCAGCAATTACCCTATTATCAAAATGTCTCCCTTCATCACTGATAATCGCCTTAGGGATGCCAAATCTAGAAAAAATGTTTTTGTGTAAAAAATTTTGGACTGTCTTGGCATCATTTTTTTGAGTGGCGATAGCTTCAACCCACTTAGAGACATAACCCACTGCTAGGAGGATGTATAGATTTCCACATGAAGATGGAAAAGGTCCCATAAAATCGATCCCCCAAACGTCGAAGATCTCGACTTCTAGAATGTTCTGCAGTGGCATCTCGTTTCTCCTCGAGATGTTACCTGTCCGCTGGCACCTGTCACAGTTCTTGTAAAAGTCATGTGCATCTTTATATAGTGTCGGCCAGTAGAACCCTGACTGCAGCACCTTGGTAGCAGTTTTATTGCCTCCTAAGTGACCTCCATATTGAGAAGCATGGCAGTGATGGAGAATGTCTTCTTGCTCTTCTTGTGGTACGCACCTCCTTATAACCTGATCTGTACACATTTTGAAAAGAAGAGGTTCGTCCCAATAATAATGCTTAACATCATTTTGGAACCTCTTCCTGGCTTGATAATTAAGATCAGAAGGAAGTATCCCGCTAACTATAAAATTAACGAAATCAGCATACCAGGGGGGTTCAGAAGACTTACCTGCCGCCATGGCTGTCGCGGCAGCGATTGCGACAGCAAAGAGCTGCTCATCTGGGAAGGTCTCCAGTATATGTGTCTCATCGATTGGTAGACTTTGTCCCTTCTCCAACCTCGACAAGTGATCTGCCCCCTGATTTTCTGTCCCTTTTTTGTCCTTGATCTCAAGGTCGAATTCTTGTAATAGCAAGATCCATCGTATCAATCTAGGCTTTGCGTCCTTTTTCGCGAACAAATATTTCAGGGCAGAATGGTCTGTGTGCACTATTACCTTTGTCCCAAGTATGTAAGAACGAAACTTGTCTATGGAGAATACCACAGCTAATAGCTCCTTTTCTGTGGTGGTGTAGTTCACTTGGGCATCATTCAATGTCTTGCTGGCATAATATATGACATGAAACAGCTTATCTCTGCGCTGCCCAAGTGCTGCCCCGACAGCATAGTCACTAGCATCGCACATAATCTCAAATGGCTGTGTCCAGTCTGGTGGCTGTACTATGGGGGCTGTCACTAGTTTTTCCTTCAGAACCTTGAATGCTTTAGTACATTCCTCATTAAAGTCAAAGTGTCGGTTCTGTTCTAAGAGATGGCATAAGGGCTTGGTGATTTTTGAAAAATTTGCAATGAATCGTTGATAAAAACCAGCATGCCCTAAAAAACTTCAAATGCCCTTGACTGTGGTCGGCGGCGGCAGCTTCTCGATCACTTCTATCTTGGCCCTGTCGACTTCTATCCCACGGCAGCTAATCTTATGGTCTAGGACTATCCCTTCATCCACCATAAAATGGCATTTTTCCCAATTTAGAACAAGATTAGATTTTTCACATCTTTCAAGTACCTTTTGAAGATTGCCGAGGCAGCTCTCAAAATCGTCTCCAAAGACGGAAAAATCATCCATGAAAATCTCAAGGAAGTCCTCTACCATGTCGGAGAATATGGCCATCATGCATCTTTGGAAGGTGGCAGGTGCATTACAGAGTCCAAACGACATCCTCCTAAATGCGTATGTTCCGTAGGGGCATGTAAAAATCATCTTTTCTTGATCCTCCGGTGCGATAGCAATTTGGTTGTAACCTGAGTAACCATCAAGAAAACAATAGTAATGTTTACCCGCTAATCTATCAAGCATTTGATCAATAAAGGGTAAAGGAAAATGGTCTTTTCGGGTAGCTTTGTTAAGCTTCTGGTAGTCCATACAAACCCTCCAACCGGTCACAGTCCTGGTTGGGATTAATTCATTGTTCTCATTGGTTACCACGGTCATTCCTCCTTTCTTTGGAACGCATTGCACCGGGCTTACCCATTTGCTGTCGGAGATGGCGTAAATAATACCAGCATCTAATCATTTGATTATCTCTTTACGCACTACCTCCTTCATAGCATGGTTTAGCCGCCTTTGTGCATCAATAGTCGGCTTATGATCTTCTTCTAGAAGAATTTTGTGCATGCATAACGCCGGACTGATGCCTTGAATGTCTGCTATCGTCCATCCAATCGCCTTTTTGTGCTGCCTTAGCATGTCGATTAGCTGCCGTTCCTGTTCCTGCGGCAGCTTAGAAGAGATGATTACGGGCAGCGTGTCATTTGAACCAAGAAAAGCATATTTTAGCTGCCCTAACAGGGGCTTAAGTTCTAAGGCAGGTGGTTCAACAGTAGATGGCTTTTGGATTAAATGGTTATCCGAAGTATAATTCAAAGGTTCGAATAACTTACCTGGACGATTGCCTAACCAATTTACCTCCTCCTGACCTTCAGTATCAGATGTATCGGATTCAGAGGAGTGCTGTCGTCGGTGCTGTCGTCGTTGCTGTCGTGACAGTCCTGTAGGTGGCTACCGCGACAGTGACCAAATTTAATATCGTGATAGCCCGACCTGATGCAGGGTTGATCAAGGGTAACATCAGTGATAGCCTTGCATTCCTCGTCCACATCAGCATGTTTCATTGCTTGGAGAACATTCAACTTAATCTCTTGATCGTTCACTCGCATGGTGAGTTCTCCTTTCTCCACATCAATCAGTGATCTTCCCGTGGCTAAGAAGGGTCGCCCAAGGATGACTGGTGCGTTTTCGTCTGCCTCACAATCTAAAACAAGAAAGTCAACAGGAAAAATAAACTTATCCACTCTTAGCAGAATATCTTCAATCTTGCCCTCTAGATGAACGTAAGAGCGATCTGCCAGCTGCAGAGTTACTGTCGTGGGCCGCGCCTTTCCAATACCTAATTTCTAAAAAATAGACTTGGGCATTAAATTAACACTAGCACCAAGATCACAAAGTGCCTTACCCACGAATTTATTTCCGATTACACACGGTATGATGAAGCTCCCCGGATCCTTCTTTTTCTGGGGTGGCTGTCGGTGAAGAATACTCATGCAACCTTCTGTCATCTTTACCGTTTCAAACTCCCCAAGTTTAGATTTTTTCGACATAACATCCTTGAGAAATTTAGCATAACCAGGCATCTCCCTAACAGCATCTAACAATGGAATATTAATATGAACCTGCTTAAAAATATCATAAATCTTTTTAAGTTGAGATTCATGCTTAGCTTGTTGTATCCGTTGAGGAAAAGGAGGTGGGGGACGATAATCAGCAATACGTCCTTCCCACTGCATGCGAATCTGAGGACGGTAATCATCTTTTTTTCTCCTCTGTCGCTTCTGCTGTCGTGACAGGCTCATCGGCAGCAGTCTGTTTATCACCTGTCGGGGCAGCTTCCTCGGCAGGTTTATCCAAGGCAGGTTCCTTTTCTGTTTCAACTTCTTTTTCCGGCCATGGTAGTTTCTTCCCACTCCTAGTAGTAATCGCCTTACATTGCTCATGTGTAGGCGGTCTAGCATTTTCAGTATTGCTAGGGAATCCTCCATTCTGCCTCGGCTTAATATGTTGAGAAACCTGACCCATTTGTGTCTCTAGAGATTTCAAAGTAGCTTCATGATTTGTCATCCTCATCTCTGTTTTATCTATGAAATTCTCTGTCTTCTTGACAAACTGATTCATATTCTCCATATACGTACCGGCTGAGACATAAAAGTGGCCAGCGTCTGTTCCAATATGCTGCTCGTGGTAGGTGGTGGCTGCTGTTGCTGCTGCGGCGGCAGGTGCGGTGGCAGTTGCTGTCGCGTCAGCAATCTAGGTCCTCCCTGATTCTGATTGTGTGCTTGCGGATTCAAGGCATTATTGGGATTACTCAAGGAAAATTTGGGATCCTTCCTCCAATTGGGATTATAATTGTTGGAATTGTAATTCGGATTGTAATTTCCAACATATTTTCCCTCTTCTATTTGTATTGGGAACTCATCCCGACTATGATTTCCCTCACAGATGGTACAAACTTCCTCAACAGCAAATCCTTGTAGTTCATCCTCATTCAATAATCTTTTCATTGTTTTAGTAAGGAATGCTACCTGTGATTTCATAGTGCTGTCGGCCTCATAGTCCTCGACAGCGAGTACCCGCTTACCCCCTCTTCTAGCTGTCGGAAACTGCTCCTCATTCTTAGCTAGATTTTTCAAAACTTGCAATGCCTCGTCTGGATCTTTATCGAATAATAGTCCGTTTGCTGCAGAATCAATTTGAATGCGAGTTTGTAGGTTAGCAGCATTATAGAACTTAGTTACCTGATTCCAGACGGGGAATCCATGGATAGGGCAGTTCCGAAGAAGAGTAGTAAATCTGTCCCAGGCCTCGTGCATTGGCTCGTCATCTTCCTGTTGAAAAGTAGCAATTTCATTACGTAATCGCTCAGATAAATGCGAAGGATTAAAACAAGATAAGAATTCACGAGATAAATCTGCCCAAGTTACGATTGAACCTGGCGTAAGTTTATTCCACCAAGTTTTAGCTCTGTCCCTCAATGAATGGGGGAATAACCGAAGCCTCAGTATCTCCGGATTAACTCCTGGCAGTCTAAACGAACCACAGATCTCCTGGAATGTTTTGAGATGCTCCCTAGCATCTTCTGTCACAGCACCACTAAACTGCCCGGCATTGTTGATGATACTAAACATGACAGGTTTGAGCTCGAAGTTATCAACTTCAATATCCGGCAGCGTGGTCTCCAGTTCTACATGATCATTCAGGATGTAGTCACGACAGGACCGTCGTCCATCTGCCGCAGGCGGGTCGCCGACAGGCGGTATACCTCCACCAGCGGGCGGATTACGGGCCATCTGCTCTAGCTGTTCCTCAAGGTACTCGTTTCTGGCTAAAAGGTGGCGAAGTTGTTTCTTGATATTGAAGGAACGTTCAATTTTCGGATCTAATTTATACTCAGGATCTTCACCTCTTTTAGATCTGCGCATAAACAAGAGAACCTCGTGAAAAGCAAGAGTTGAAAGCACCAAAGAAAAATAAAACAAAAATAAAAAGAAAAACAAAAACAAAAACAAAAACGAAAAGTGTAATAAAAGAAAGGTGTAGTTATGTTGCCAATCCCCGGCAACGGCGCCAAAAACTTGTTGCGTGTAAAAGAGTCTATCGCAATTGTAGTGCAAGTGTACACGACGCAAGTAGTAAAGTGATACGAAGTATCGGATATCGTCTCCACAGGGATTGGGCTAATAGCTTCACCTTGATTCACTGCACGAAGTAAAGAAAATAGTTTAAAAAGATGTCACGAAAATAATAAGGAAAATCGCAAATAAAATAATTGAGATATCAAGATAGAGAGAATGGGCTGGTATTGAATTGCTCAGTAATGCAGGTATTGCAATGCTTAGGAACTCCAGTTCTGTCGTCGTGCCCGTCCCGGCAGCACCTGTCGCGACGGCTGTCCGTTGGCTGTCGCGGCAGCAGACACACCAACTCCGTACTTCAAGTTTGGCAAGAATCCCAGATCTGCCTTGGACTATCCCTAGGTCCAAGTCTGTCGATGATCACGTCTTGATGATACCTCCCGGCGTGAATCGAAGGATGAACACCGATGTGTATGAATTCTTCCTTAGCCACTTAACCTTGCCCTATCCCTAGGCACAAGATAGTTCAACTATAAACTAGAGAACTTGCTCTTATTTCTTTCGTATACTTAACTCTCCCGATGCTAAGCAAATGGATAACCTCACAATGCTCTCCCGATGCTCTTGCAAGATATTAATAACCAAAATAAGAGAACTTGAAGTTTATTTTATTGAACTTGGAAAATCCTAAAACAAAACAACCCTTGCAACTACTTTACAAAACAACCCGTGGCCCTAGGGGGAATTTAGAACATGTCGACGACGGGTAGACGGCGGAGGGATTTTAGTTGTCGGTTATGGGGTATATCTTTTCTAGGTTAAAATCTACGCCCTTATATAAGCTTTGGGCTCAAGTATTCTAAGATAACAAGGATTACAACTTTAATTAAAAGTAAGATTCTAATAAAGACTTAATCCCGAAGTATCCTACTTTTCAGCCGCCTCCTTTTTTCATGGGATTTCCTCTCCTTGAGCTTTGTCTTGACATATCTTTTGATCCGGGGCTTGGAAAAATATAGGGTTTTCACACGACAGACGAGCATAATTTTCTCTATCTATCGAGGTCCACTTTGCTTTTCCTCCACTAATTTTGCTGTCGTCCTCCTGTCACGACAGATCCATGGCAGCATCGTCCTAATCGTCTGCTTGTCCAGTTCAGCTCTTCTGCTTCTCTGCCCTGTGCCTGCCTTCTCCGTCAACTATGGTAGCAACCTGCAAAATAAGCCATCTTTTAGTAGAATCCGTGCCTTTTATATATTTGTGATGTTTTGCCGTAAACTAACCTAAATGCAATGCAATGATGCTTGAATGCAGCAGAAATATGGGTTAAAAAGGGTGTAAATAATAGAACTTTTACACACTCAACAGCTTTCTTAGTCGCACAAGGTTCCGCGAGTTGACTAAGGCCGCACGTTCCAGGTAGCGAAAGTCTACGGACGTGACAAGTGGTATCAAAGCGAGTCGAGGGGACTTGCGTTTAGACCAGTTTGCAGTTGCAGACAAGCATGGTGTGGATTTGCATTCGAGTTAGTCGAAGTGATCAGGGATCCGACTAGTTCGTGGCGAAGTAGAAATGAAGATGAAACCAAGAAAGAAGTTAGCAACAATAGGTGAGGTAGAAGATGCTATCGTAGAATTTGAAGGGAAAATCCAAAAGGAGTTTGAGGACCTTCTTGAGGAGATGTACGACGGGCTTGATGGTCGCGACAACTCCCTTGAGGCCGAGATAGCCCAGTGAAGGACAAACAATGGAGAGACATCTCGTCGTTGGAGGATAGAGTCGATAGACTTGTGGAATCTGAAAGGGAGGCCAAGAAGTTCCTAAGTGATGTGAAGTCACATTCTGAAGAATGGAGATCTATTGAGCGTGGGTTCAATGACACAACGCGACATATCCTCGATGAGTTGACGATAAAAAGAGTTATGTTCGTAGATCCGAGATGGAGGCTTTGCGAAAGGAGATGAATGAGCTCAAGAGTGAGCTACTCAGTTGCAAGACCGCATTGAGTGAATGGGATGTGCTCAAGACCTTCTTAGAGGAGCTTAGACCGGGGGCGAAGCTCGCATTAGAGCAAGGTAATGCGAAGAGGCTTGTAGAGACAGTCGACGTTGCCAAACCTCCGACCGAGCCTACAGGAAGCAAGAAAGCTCGTGTTGAATCAACCAAACCCAGTTCGAAAGACAAGGGAAATGGTGAGTCTAAGTCTGTGCCGACTAAGAAGGTGAGAAAAAAGATTAAGTGTTATTTCTGTGACGGTTCTCATGTTATCAGGAACTGTCCCGAGAAGAATCGCCTTGCTGCCCTCATCAAGGATGAAGATGAGCCAAAAGGGGGAGTAGTGCGTCTTGGCGCTATTGTGAGTAAGCCAAGGAAGGGTCATGGTGCGACTACATCTGTTAAAGTAGCCGAGCCAAGATCGAGACCCGGTGAGATAGCGAATGCCAAAGCTGTCGAGTCGAGGGTAAAGAAGAGGCAACTAGAGTGCTACCATTATAAGGGGCCACACAAGTTGCGAGTATGCCCGGATCGAGTCAAGCCAACTAGGGAGTTGGGTGAGCCCAAGACAAGTGAGGCTCCCCAAATTGATTCAATAAGTTCTGCTAAGGCCAATGTAGACCGTGAGCAGAAGAAAGTGACCATGTCCAAGAAGGCTACTAAGGGGTCCAACAAGCATGTTCGTGAGAAGAACATGGCTACAGTGACCAAGGTGAAGCAAGGGATGAAGGGAAAGCTTTTCGAGGATGTTCTTGGGGAAAAGAACATTGCTTCAGAGGCCAAGAGTATAGTAGAGCCGAAGGTAGATAGAACCGAGGGTGTTCGGGTGAAGAGCACTCCTTCAGAGGCTAAAACTATAGAAGTGCCAAAGGAAGAGCAAGCCGAGAGTGTTCATGTGATGAGCACTTCATTGGAGACCAAAGTTAGAAATGGGCCAAGTAAGGCCAAGCCGTTGAGGGACATTGGGACTGTGGAGACCCCACCTATGGGCAAGGTGGGGGAGAAGCGAATGGCTTTGGGTAAGAAGCGCCGACGCAAGAGGAAGCATCGATCTTTGAGGAAGAAGGGTCGATGCAAGAAGAGTGCACCAAACATTAAGTCAGAGGGGCGGATGCAACCAAGGGCAACGGGCTTTGTGAAAAGGGGCCGATGCATAGTGGAGCAACGGACTTCGTAGCAGAATGACTGATGCGTGCAAAGAACTCCAAGGAGGGAGGTTCGATGCAAAGGGGGTCAGACTTCATGGAGACAGAGAGGCTGACCCATTTTAGATTAAATGCGACATCCGAAAGGAAGGTGCATCTCAAATACAGCTTTTGTGGTTTTGAGTTTGATTTGCCATCATTGATGAGTGTAGGTCGAATAAGACCTAGCTCTTATTGCGGGGGAGACGAAGCTTGGAAAGGACCTTTCAGAGTTCTAAGGAGCCAAACAGATGGGCTGACGAGTCTGAGAGTTCGTCCAGTGTACAATGTGGTGACACCCAAGACTTTGCCGCGAGGCCATGAGTGTTTGAGACAAGGCAAATCAAATTTTGTGGGAAAGAGTTCCTACGATGGTGATGTACCAAGTGACGTCTTAGTACGCGATTGTCCAAACCAGTTTGAACCGAGGCAAGCAATTCGTATGGGAGGATTGCAAGAATCCGAGGCATCAACGAGTAATCAAGTTGACCCTGCCCAGGATCGTTCGAGTGGAGCGACGAGGGCGTCGCTAAGTTCAGTGGGGGAGAATGTCACGGACCAAATTTCTGGGACCGAGTCATTGGTGCAAACATCGAGCAGTAAGGTTGTGCGCGGAGCATCGGGCTCGCCAAGACCATCAGACTTGGTCTGGCACTTGGAGAAAGCTAGCAAGCCCGCAAGCCCACCAAACTTAGTAAATTCCATGGACGATTTACCGGGGTAACTTGGATGGTAAAATGCGATAAGCCATTGTGATTATCACTTATATTATTTGTAATTATCGTAGAGATTGTTTGTGATAATTAGAGATTTAAACTAAAAGATAGGGTAGATCTCGATCGTCGATGCAATTTAAATTGTACCGTTGGATCAAGGGGAGTTCAACTATAAATAGAGCCTCCCCAGCTCATTTGTAATCACTTCATCATTCACTCTCTGATTAATACAAAGAAGCGTTTAATCTAACTCTCTGAGCGTTCTTCATTGTTCTTAAGTGTTCTTCGTTTGTTCTTGTTGCCATCACTTTCAGAGTTCATTTGATTAGCTTCCGCATAGAACAATCTTTCGTTCGAGGGCTTTAGGAGTGTTTGATCTTCTAAAGCGAGAATCTAGTTTAACTTAGGCGTTTGTCAGGAGAGCTTCGCCTAAGGTCGCGTGGTTTTGTTAGCAGGAGTCTAGCCCCTTGACAAGTGGATTTAGGCTTACTTAGTCGCACAAGGTTCCGCGAGTCGACTAAGGTCGCACGTTCCAGGTAGCGAAAGTCTACAGACGTGACAATATATAGGCTAATTATATCCAACTAACTAAGCTCAACTAATTTGTAACAACATTAACAAACTTTTAACTATTTAACTGCTATATACATCAACAATCTCTCTCAAATTGGGGGCAAAATACATCTTTGACAACCAACTTGTTCAACAAATATTCATGTTGTTGAATTCCCAGGGCTTTGGTGAAGATATCAGCAAGCTATTCCGTTGTTGAAATGTGTTCTGTCTGAACCAACTTCGCTTGGAAATTCTCTCTAACAAAATGCCAGTCAATTTCTATATGTTTTGTTCTCTCATGAAAGAATGAGTTTGCAGCAATCTAAATTGTTGATTTATTGTCACTTAAAAGCTTGAAAGGTGTTATATCTTTCATTCCCAACTCATTTAGCAAACCAGTTAACCATGCAATTTCAGCTGTAGTTGCAGTCATACTCTTGAACTCTGTTTCAGCTGAAGAGCGTGCAATGGTATTTAACTTCTTCGATTTCCATGAAATTAGTGATTTGCCAAGCTTAATACAATATTATGTGACTGACCGTCTAGTCATTGAACATGTGGCCCAATCCGAGTCACAATAGGCTTCCATTTCAACATTTGCTGAAGCTTTAAACAACAACCCTTGTGTTGGATTCTTCTTAATGTACCTTACAACTCTTAAGGCTACCTCAAGGTGTGAATTCTCCAGTTGTTGTATAAATTGACTTAAAATGCTGAACAACAAATGTAATGTCAGGCCTAGTATGTGTTAAATACAACAACCTTCCAATTAACCTTTGATAAACTGACTTATCTATCAATAAAGCATCTTCTATCACTTACTTTTTCCCTTCATCAAATTCAACTGAAGTGAGCTTCAAATTTTGCTCTAAAAGAGTGTAAGGAGGTTTAGCTCCCCCTAAACCTGCATCATCAATAAGCTCAAGTGCATATTTTCTTTGGTTTATCAAAATTCATTCTTTTAATCTCATGACTTCAAAACCCAAAAATATCTCAGATTGCCCAAATCCTTCATCCTGAAATTCCCATTTAGAATGTCCTTCAATTCTTTGATCAAACTTTCATCATTCCCTATAATTAGTAGGTCATCAACATAGATCAACATGACCACTAAACCATCACCCTTCCTTTTAGTGAACATTGAATAATCGAATTTGCTCTGTTGAAAACCAACAACCAATAAAGCTTCAGACAACTTTATATTTCATTCCATGGAAGCTTGTTTCAGGCGATAAATCGACCTATGCAGCCTACATACAACATTCTCCCCCCGGCTGCTGAAACCTTGAGGTAACTTCATGTAAACCTCTTCATGCAAATCCCCTTGCAAGAAAGCGTTGAACACATCCATTTGATACAGGGGCCAATTGAAAACAACAACAAGAGCCAGTACAGACCAAACAATGACCAACTTAGTCACAGGGAAAAATGTTTCAGTATAGATGTAGAACTAATGTTTTGATATAATAATTGAAAAATGTTTTAGACTAATTTAAAAAGTATTTAAAACATTTCCAAAGTCCAAACAACTTGAAATTATATTTAAGGAAGTTTTTAAAAGGGTTTTTCATGTTTTTCAAAGCCAAACTTCACAAAACTATCCAGGTGTTTCGAAACACCTTAGGGCGTTTCGAAACATGTGATTACAGTAGCAAAATCGTTTCGATACTTGTATCGAAACGGGCTATCCATGGACAGGATTTTTGCCCAGCGTTTCGAAACGGGCTATGCCGTTTCGATACGCCTACGTGGCATTGACCACAACGGTCATAAACCCCAACGGCTATTTTCCCAACTAACTTTTAAATGCAGGCGTTTCGATACGGGCCTATAGCGTTTCGATACGGGTTTCAAAACGGAAAGGGGGTGTTTCGATACGGATGCCCTGACAGACTACAATGGCTCTTTCTACTTAAAGGGTGTTTCGAAACGGGTTCGAGCGTTTCGAAACGGGGAGCTGTAGAACTGCATTTATGGTGGGAATTAAAGTCCTCAACGGCTCCAACTTGATACCAACGGCTAGTAACGGCTACAAACTCAATTGGGAGTATAAAAGAGACCTCCAAGCATCAAGAGAAGGCTAATGCTCATATTGTCAAACAAAAAATGATCAAATATTGTCTTAGTGCCTAAATTGTCAATTCTTGTATAGACAAACACTAGTGAGCCAAAATTGTCAAATTTGCTCAAGTGTTTTAGGTTTTGGGTGAGTGCTTAATTGTGCAAACAAACACCTATTAGAGGGATTTATGTTTGCTTTATTTATCTCTTTGTAAGAGAGGGTTTCAATCAAGGCTTTGGGTAGAAAGCTTGATTGTGTATAAGGGTTACCTCCTAAGCCTAGAAAAGGGGACGAATCAATAGTGGATTGATTGGAAATCCTTAGTGGGGAGCTAAGGTAGTGGATGTAGACCTTGGTTAGAAGGTTGAACCACTATAAATCATTGTGTCTATTTACATTCTAGCTTCCACAACCCTTCCACCCAAAAATCCACCACCCCACCATTTGGTGAGCCACATTGGTTGAACGAACCGAGCCCCTAACAACTCAACAATAGTCAATGCCCTCCTTCTGATTGTAGCCCTTAGCTACCAACCGTGCTTTGTAACTTTCAACAGCACTAGAAGAATTGTATTTGATCTTGAACACCCACTTACAACCAATATGAGTTTTATTAGAGGGTAAAGGAACCACAAACCAAGTTTGATTACTCTCCAAAGCTTGAATCTCCTTCTGTATGGCCTTGATCCAAATAGGGTTTGTAATGACTTGGGAAAAGGTTTTGGGTTCAGCAAGGGAATCAATGGTTGCCAAAAAAGTGCGAGTGTGAAGAAGAAGATAATGGTAAGAAATATGATTAGAAAGAGGATATAAACTAGAAGAATTGGAGGAATTGTGAGAAAGATCATAATTAGTAAACCAATGAGGAGGCCTCGTGACTCTAGAAGAATTTCTAGGAACAACAAAATTGACTGGAAGAGTAGACTGATGAAGAGAAGGACTAACAGAAGGTTGTGGCTGACTGGACTGAGAAGACAACTCATCCACAATGGGCTGTTGTGGAACACCAAACTATTGAAGAGGAGAAGAGGCAGCCACAAGACTAGACTGATCAGAAGCAAGCTGATCATAGACAAGATTAGACTCAAAAACAGAATCAAAATGAACATGTATAGGAGACTGCAAACTAGAAGTTAATGACTGACCTGTAGATACATTTTTTTGATGGGTTAGAAATAGAAATATTCAAAAAATCATCATCAAGAATGGAAGAAGAAGGTGAAATAAAATTAGAATCAGAATTCTGAGGAAATTTAAAAGGAAAAAGATTTTCACGAACGGTAACATCACTGTTAGGAAAGAAAGTTTTAGTCTGAAGGTTAAAAAGAATGTAACCTTTTTGGTAGCAGATAACCCATGAAAATAGAAGGGATAGCCCTAGGGGCAAATTTATCAGAATGCTTAGGACATGTTGCATAACATAAACATCCAAACACCCGCAAGTGAGAAAAATTAGGAAGTTTATAAAAAAACCTGAAAAGGAGTTTTCCACTGTAAAATAGAAGAAGAGAGTTTGTTTAAAAGATAGGAGGCCTTTTGAACACATTCACCCTAAAATTTGATTGGAACTTGAGAATGAAACTTAAGAGCTTGAGCAATTTCCAATAAATGCATATGTTTGCGTTCTGCTACTCCATTTTATTGTGGAGTAGAGATACAACTACTTTGGTGAATGATGCCTAAGGATGAAAACAAGACTGAGCAATTAGAATTAAAATACTCCGTTCCATTATCAGAACGCAAGTATTTAACAAAAGTGAAAAAATGAGTGTGAACCATGGCAAAAAACTTTTTCAGATGAATGAGAGTATCAGATTTCAAACGCATCAAATATACCCAGGTCATATGAATAAAATCATCAACTATAGTTAGGAAAAAACGTTGACCACTATGTGTAGACACCCGATAAGGTCCCCACAAGTTTAAATGAACTAGCTCAAAAGGAGAAGAAGACTTAGAATGACTTAAAGGAAAGGTGATACGAGTCTTTTTTGCAAGTGGACAAACACCACACTGAGAAATAGCACTGCCTAAAGATTTATCTAAAGGTAAACCAAAAATTCTAGACAATTTGGACAAAGCAGGATGCTCAAAATGTGCATGCCAAACAATATTATTACTATGATCAAAAGAAGACATACAACAAGGAAGATTAAAACTAGAAACAAAATTTAAAGAACGCAAAGAAGATACAGTAGAACCTGCATCAAAAGAAGACACAATCACATAGAGACCTTCAGACCTTCTACCAATCCCCCGCATCACTCAAGTGAAGAGATCCTGAAAAAGAAAATATGAACTTGAGCTTATTGAGAAATAATGTTACATGGGTAAAGTATAGATAGCCTAATTACATCTTAACTAACTAAGCTCAACTAACTTGTAACAACATCAACAAACTTCTAACTATCTAACTGCTATATACATCAACAACATATAACAACCCCAACAGAAGCAATCAGAGCTATACTTTTGCATTTGTTAGATTTTCCTCATGAGTTGAAGCCCTGAAAGTAGTTAAGCTTGGGAATAGAAGAAGAATGGATGGTTATTCCATTAGGGTATTTATGGCTAAGAACTCTCAAAAGAGCGCTAGGGCTGACAGCGCATCACTGACGAAGAGAAAGCTTTGACCTTCTCCCTCCAAAAATAGATGCTATAACTTCACGAATGGCATGTCTTACAAGAAAGTTCTTATGTAAAAAGCCAACTTTAGTGCAACTAACATTGCGGCTGAAGCCTAAATGGGTGAAAATACGGTCAACTGTGAAGATAATGTTGGTGTGGAAAGGGTAGGTGTGAAGCCGATGAACGAACCTTTTCATTTTAGTTTTTCGCAGAAGTATTATTCTTCATATCCTTATGTCATTCTTTAACTTATTATAATTGAATAATAGAGGACTGGGAAGACCAGAAAAAAAAGTAGATCTTTGAAAAATCTAGTTCGATCAAAGAAGATTGGAGTATTGTTTCTGCAAGAAACAAAACTGGAAGATTTCGACCTCAGAAAAAGGATTGTGGTTTAGGGGTACGGAACGAACAATATCATCTTTAGTCCAGCGATTGGCTCCGTCGTGAGAATTGCATGCTTCCGGGACTCGGAATTCTTTGCTATGGAATACAATGTGCCTCATTCAAATTACGTCATTATTCATGGAGGAATTGTGGGATGGAACCTTAAATGAAACATGATTAACCTTTATGCTCTTAATGTAGCAGCATATAGAAAATTGCTATTCGATGAGCTGTAAGGCCACATCGTTGCAAACAAGGGCCAATGGTTAATGGAAGAGACTGCAACGTTTAATCAGTCTTCTATGAGGGCCCTCAGAGAGTTTATTTCAAATACTGGTTTGATCGATCTTCCTCTTATTGGGAGTAATCTCACCTAGAGCAATTTTAGAGAGAATTCTACTCTATGCAGGTTGGACAAGATTCTGATATCGCTTGAAATTTTGCACCTTGTTCCTGGTATTTGTCTCCACGTGTTGCCAAAGTAGATTTTCGATCATAATTCTTTGCTCTTGACTGTGAAAAGCTTCAAGGCCGATCCGAGACCCTTTAAAATGTTTAACCACTGGATGGAAAATGTTGATTTCTAATTCCCTAAAGAAGTTGTATGGGTAGGGAATTGGGTTGTAGCTCAGGAAGTATAAGGTGGCGATTAAGGGTTGGATTGATCGAGAACGGAAGGGGAATAACAAAGCTAATATTGCTGCCATCGAACTGAAAATTGAGCTTATTGAGAACAATTTAAACAATGGCCAGATTGTTGAAAGTACCTCAAAAGAAATAAGAGAGTTAAGAATGAAATTATGGGGGCTTTTGAGAAGGGAGGAAAGAGAGTGGAGACAAAAATCGAGAGTTCAATGGATTTTGGAAGGCGACAAAAATACAAAAAAATCACATGATGGCTTCTATGAAGAGAAGATCTAACTGGATTCATAAGCTTCGTGTGGCTGATAACGTTACGGAGGATCCTGGGCAGATTGGGAAGGCGATTCATAGACACTTTTCCCATGTGTATAACTATTCGTCGACTGTGGAACTGAAGGATCTAAATTGCTCTATTAAACGTATTAGTGATACTTCTGGTGAGTTCCTTGAAAGATGTTTTGAGGAGGAGGAAGTTTGGGGTATAGTGAGAGACGCTAATGAGAATAAAGCGCTTGGCCTATCTAGTTTCAACCTAAGGTTTTTTTAGAAGGTTTTGGATGTACCTAAAAATGGAAGTGATGTCATTTCTCAAAGATTTTTGGACTGGAAAGCTCTGGGACAATAATCTTAATCATTCCTTTATCTCTTCGATCCCAAAAAATGAGCATACAGAGTCGATTGAGAATTTTAAACCAATTAGTCTTGTCGGTGGCTTGTACAAAATCCCGGCCAAACTTTTAGCTAATCGTCTATCGAGCTGCATGGAGGAAATTATTAGCACAAATCAGTTCGCCTTCATCAAAGGAAGACATATTCTTGATTGCTCTTTCGTGGCTAATGAGATAATTGATAACGTTAGGTAGAGAGGATTGGAATGTGTGATTTTTAAGGCAGATTTTCAAAAGGCCTATGACACGGGCGACTGGAAATTCCTTGATTTAATGTTTCTCAAAATGGGGTTTGGAGCTAGGTGGAGAGGGTGGATTAATGCTTGTGTGTCGTCCGCTTCCATTTCCATTCTCTTCAATGGTTCTCCAACGGAAAGGTTTTAACATAGAATAGGCTTTAGACAAGGTTGCCCTCTTTTTCCCTCCTCTTCAACATTGTGGCAGAAAGGTTGAGCCAAGTTCTTTATAATGCGACACGACTCTGTTTTTTCCAATGGAATCTGCGTAGGGAATGGGGAGGTGAAAGTTTCTCACATTCAATTCTCAGATGATCTCATCTTATTCTGCGGTGCAAGTGTAACACAAATCTAAACTATCAAGAGCATCTTATGCTGCTTCAAGGTTGTTGCTGGCTTGCGATTGAATTTAATAAAAAATAACTACGGTTGGGATTAATGTTGATAATTCAAAGATCAAGGTTTGGGGAAAAAAACTACAATGTAAGACTTCCACTCTTCCTTCAACATATCTCGGTTTACCAATAGGGGTGAGAAGAAATTCCCACGCACTATGGAAGCCTGTATTGGAAAAAGTCAGAAAGCGTATGAGTCCTTGGAAGTCCAAATTTTTATCTTTCGGAGGGAGGGTAACCTTAGCAAATTTTGTTCTCTCTAATCTCCCCATTTATTATCTGTCAATGTTTCGGATGCATGTGACTGTGTCCTCGGAGTTGAGTAAAGTAGTGTCCAAATTCATATGAGGTTCCTTAAAAGGTCGTAAACCTCATTGGATCCGTTGGGAAGTGTTATGCCTACCAAAAAGATTGGGAGGACTTTGCCTCATTGATTTTGAAAAAAAAGAACAAAGCTCTTCTCTATAAGTGGCTCTGGAGATATGGCACAGAGCGAGATAGTTACTGGAAACAAATTGTTAGGGGGAAAACGAGAAGGGTGATTTTAACATGTTACCTGCCAACATCTGTAAAAGTAATAAATCATGGATATTGATGAAAGATTTAAATAGTTATTATCTTGTTGTTAATTACTCCTTATTTTTCGGTTTAGGTAAGCTAATTTGGGCGTTTTCCCTTATTTTCTATGCAGGACATTAGATTCCAGAAATTGTGTTAAAAGAGGTTGGATTCTGCAGTTTTTGTTTTTCTGGATTCATGGCTGGATTAGTGGGCATTAATTGGGGCATGAAAGTGCTAACTGGATGACATGTCAGCATCTTTTAGAAGATGACATCAACAACACCTGATAGCTTATTAGCATTGATTTTTATGACTTCTCAAGTCGAGATTTAAATTTAAACTTCAGATTTATCTTTTGTATTTAATTTGAATATTTTAGGATTTATCTTTTATAACTTTAGGTTATTTTAGGGGTTTTATAATACTATAAATACCCCCTTTGGGTGAACTCAAAAATCATCTCTTGTTCTTGGTTTTGTTTTACTTTGAAGTTTATAAAATTTCTCTTCTCTTTAGTTCTTTATTTACTTTTAGTTTTCTATTTTATTTTGAAAAATGCTAAGTATGATTTCTTCCATAATCATACTTAGCTAAGTTTTCTATAGCCAAAGGCTTGAGAAATGACTCAATTCCAACGTGAGGATTAAAGCCCTTCCTCAATTTCAGGTATCTCTCTCAGCTTTCTAAGCTTGATTTCAAAATCAAAATGATTTCAAAACCAAAGATTGACGTTGGTCAGGATGTTGTTTTGGTTGACTGTGTGGGAGGAAGGATCGGCTATTGAAGCACATTCGACTTCCTGGGAACAAACTTAGCAAAATTGTTTGCTAAGAGTAAACTGAGATCGAGTTAGTTATTATTGAAACAACATAATCTGAGTCGTTCTTTTACGAACTTAAAAGGATTTTATCTAAAACATTGTGTTGATTAGATCAATTTACAAAATCGATATCCAAGATGGCACTTGGGTATTCGGTTCACAAAGCTTAGTCACAAGGATTGGTCCTTATAGACAATTAACCGACGTGAATCCCGAAGTGAAAAATCCTTTTTCCGATGATCCGAGGAAATTGAGTCAAAGCAAGAGTCTAAGGCTAATCTTTACCATATTAGATCACTTCTTTCTAATATTCTCTACAATCTCTTATGTTTACTTAATTCCACAACCCCTTTACTTAAACATTATTCAACTCTCTTCTTGGCTTACCGATTGAACAAACATAAATCAAGAAGTTTCTTAGTCCTTGTGGGATGGACCCTTACTTCTCCCTTACTATGCTTAATTTACTTTATTTATTATTTGAGAAGAAGGAATTATTTTGACGCGAAAACGACGCGTGTCAAATTGGCGTTGTTGCTGGGGACTTCGGCAAATTTACTGATTATTTTTGTTTGATTTATGACCAGGAAGAATTCGAGAGAACAAGCATATTATAACCTGGAGATCGAAGCATACACCCGAAGACTGTACGCCAGACACTTCGAGAAAAGAAGCAAAGACAACGACAACAACGTTTAGAAGAAGATCTAGAGTTAGCGTCTGAAGCATAATCACATTTCGAGCACACAACCAAAGAACAAGTTACGATGGGAGACGATGGTAGAACCATCCAACAACTCACTACGACACTAGATGATCAACAACCGATGTGCATAACATTTCCGAATGGAACAACGCCATTCGTGCTTAAAACAGGTTTGATCAATCATCTACCAACTTTTCACGGCTTACCCAATGAAAACCCTCACAAACACCTCAAGGAGTTCCATATGGTCTGTTTGAGTAAAAAAATGCAGGAAGTTTCTGAAGATCAAATAAAACTTCACGCCTTTTCCTTTTCTCTAGTTTATATAGCAAAAGACTGGTTATTTAATTTACCTTCCAACTCGGTTACAACTAGGACTGATATGGCTCGCCTTTTTCTTGACAGGTTTTTCCCAGCCACTAAGGCAAGCGAGCTAAGGCGAAGTATCTAAGGCATACGAAAAAAGGATATCGAATCGTTGTACGAATATTGGGAGCATTTCAAAAAGCTATGCGCAAACTGTCCACAACAAGGTTTAACCGAACAAACATTTCTCCAATATTTCTACGAATGGTTAACACCTATGGATATGAAGGTGATCGATGCGGCAAGTGAAGGAGCACTTGTTAACATGACTCCAACCACAACGAGAACGATAATATCTACTATGGCCGCTAACTCGCAACGATTTCACTCTTCAAATGAACCATCTCGCCGGGTTTATGAGGTAAGTACATTTTCGCTGGAAAACAAAATTGACAAATTATTTGATATTCTACAATCTCTCATTACAGATAAAAGAATTGTAGTCAAGCTCTGCGGGATATGTACGAGCCTAGAGCATCCAACGGACTGTTGTCCGATGGTGCAAGAAGAGGACATTGTGCAAATAAATGCTATGGGGAATTTTCAGGGACCTCCACAAAGGCAATACAATCCCAATGCCAACTTGTATAATCCAGGTTAGAAAGATCACCCAAACTTCAGTTATACTCAAAATCAAAGGCAAAGTTAACCATATCAGCAGAGACAACCCACTCAACAACAATTTCAATAAACGAAGTCATCATTGGAATCCATCGTTGAACGGTTGGAAATATCCCAAGAAAAGTTTCAAAGATGCAATGAGGCCCACCTACAAGATTTAGATAAACAAATGAGCCAGTTGGCCCAAACCGCGGGGAGACTAGAATCACAGGGATGACTTCCTTCTCAAACGGATTCAAAACCGAGAGAGAATGTTAGTGTTATCACTCTCTGAAGTGGAACCCTTGTCAACCCATAAATCCTAGAAGAGAATGCCACACAATCCAAGAAGGAAAAGGAAATGCCACCTTCCAACTCCCAAGGTACTTCTTCATTGCCACCACCACCTCCTCCTCCTTCTCATGAGATCACACCACCATTCTCATCAAGGTTGATGAGGCATGATAAAAGAGTCGAAGAAAAGGAAATCACAGAGGTGTTCCAAAAAGTATAAGTCAACATACCTCTCCTAGAAGTAATCCAACAAGTGCCAAGGTATGCCTGATTTTTAAAAGAGCTTTGCACCACAAAAACAAAACTGACTAGTCACGAGAAAGTAAATCTGGGAGAACATAACTCTGTAGTATTTCAGTGGAAGCTTCCACCAAAGATGAAGGACCAAGGTATGTTCACTATACCTTGTAAAATAGGAGATGTTTTAATTAAACATGCAATGTGCGACTTAGGAGCTTAAACTAACTTTATGCCACTTTCTGTTTATAAAATGATTACTAACGAGCCTTTGAAGGATAAAAAGGTGACAATACAACTGGCTGACCGATCCATAATATACCCGGAAGGACTTCTCAAGAATATTTTAGTAAAGGTAAATGACCTCTTCTTTCCGGCAGATTTCTATGTAATAGACATGGAAAACGATCAGTCCAACACTTCTTCAGAAATTCTTCTCGGTCAACCCTTACTTAGTACGGTGAATACAAAAATTGACGTTAGGAGTGGTGTTCTTACCATGAATTTTGACGGTGAGATCGTTAAGTTTGACGTTTATAAAGTGATGAAACATCTAGATTCTATGGCAAACGTTAACTTCATTGGTATTTATGAACCTTTAGTTGAAGAATTTATGGAAACTAACGATCTAATGATTTGTGCATGGAATTAAAGGGCCACAATGAACAAATTAAGGAGTTGGAAAATATTTTTTCGGTTGATTCTGATTTGCGCCTAACTCCTTCGAAATCTAAAATATTACCTTCCACTTTGCAGGCACCGAATATCAAGTTAAAATTGTTGCCAGATAATTTGAAGTGTAAATTTTTTAGTAAAAGAGATATCTTGTCGGTTATTAATTAAACAAGTTTTCAAGGCTGAAAATATCTGAAGAAACGCCTACGTTAATACTCGAACCTACAAGAAGAAAACAAAAGAACTCCATAATCACAGAATTCATCTTAAAGAAATTCTCAGTTGGATAAAGAACAAGAAGTGGAAGAAGTATTTGTCATAGTGTATGTAGTCTGAATTAGGTCATCGAGCTAACGATGTTAAAAAATAGCGCTTAATGGGAGGCAACCTGATGTGACCACAACCAGAAAGAATTCCAATGAATTTCCTAGAGGGTCTATGACTCGTGCAAGAGCTAAAATGATTCAAGATGCCGTGGAAAGTTTGCTTTGCCAATGCCGGAAAATGAATGGAGAAATGACAACAACAATTAGATCTTGCAACATTTTGAGTTTGTTGGAAAGTTGAAATAAGTTTCATAAGAATTTGCATGAGTAGTTGCATAAGAATTTGCATGAGTAGTTGCATAATAGTACATTCATTCCATGAGAATAAATATGCTTGTTGTTGCATTTATGCAAGCACTTCATTTATGAAAATACTTCACTTATGTATGAGTTTCATTTAAGCATGTAGGTTCATTAATTAAACTAGTTCATTCATTGAACTTGTTCAATTAATTCTTTAAGTTTGCATAAAATTTTTATCATATTTTGATTAATATTTTATGTGTTTTTAGTGTCATTACACGTTGGGATTAAGATGGAAACAATTGAAGACTTTTCATCTTCTTCAACGAGACATGCCATCTTTATCACCATTTAAAGAGAGAGTCTTTTTGAATTCCATGGAGGATGAAGCATTTAGAAGACTTTATTATGCTTTTATTCAGCCAATAAAGTTGAGAAATAAAGAAAGGAAGTGGAAGAGACACATACACTTAGATGCAAACATGGGCAGATTCATTCCAAGTCATCTACATGCACTTTTAAGAGCCAAGCAAGTGGAATATCAAAGGATCTATCACTTGGAAATGTATAAGTCTTCATTCAAGCCTTATTATGTCCAAATTCATTCTAAATTACACAAATGGTCAGCCAACTTGATAGGATTGAAGACAAACCATTGAATGTCATAAATTGGAGCTTTAATGCATTGTTTTGTCCATTCAAATTCTAGGCCGCCATGTACTATAAATAGGATGCTCATTTACCTTTGTAAGGGACCTTTTTTTATGAAAATGTATGAGAGTGTTCTATTCATTGTTCTTTAAGAACTTTATCGACTTTCAAGCTAGTCTTGTGGCAAATTTCCCCTTTTCATTCCATTCTATTTATAGCGTTGGTTCCTAGCTTTCTAGCTAGCGGGTCACGTTCCACCCCTCCACCATCACTTCCATTTGATTATATTGTTGGTTCTTAGCTCAATTATAGCTAAAGGGTCACCATCCAACCTTCTTCCATCATTTCACAAAGGGTAAGAACGTGTAAGGTTTGGGTCAACATTCACTATGTTGTTGGTTCTTCCTTGTTCCACACCGATTCTATTCCATATATCCATATCAACTTCTATCCATTTCCCCCCTTACATTTATCTTTCAATCCATAATCACCAACCATTCCAGCACCTATTAAAACAACAACTTTCACCATCTTCATTTCAAATACATCACTTCCACACTCAAGTTTCAAGTTTGCAACTTCATACTAGTATCACAATCGGGCAACATCACATACGAATTCGGTCATCACACAACCGGATATGTATCATTTGGCATTAGAGCTATTTTGATTCAGTAAGTTAAGTGTTTCTCTTCCCGGTTTGCATAAAAAAAGAAAAAAAAGGAAAAGAAAAGAAAAGAAAAGAAAAAGAAAAAAAAGGGAAGTTTGGTTGTTGTTGGTAATACTCAATTCAGAAAATTATTATTTCCTATTGCCTTGTTATTTTCTAATCATTTTACTTTTCTACCTATAGCCTTTTTTTTCTAAACTCTTCCTTTCAGCCAATTTACACAAGCAAACTTGTTAAGCCTTGAGTAAGTTCTCTAAGGACTTTGATAGGAGAACAAGAGCGGTAAAAGGCAAGAGTGCACATCAAGTGTGAGTGTTTTCCTTGGAGTGTAACGGTGAGAATTTGTGCTAGTGAGGTTTATTAGTTAATCATGTCTCAAGATTCCGTGAGAAACACTATTGGTGCTAGTAATAATGTTAATGTAGATGCAACTAACTCCAATCTTCAAGATGTTATCCCAGAGATGGACAGATTGTTGCAACAAAGGTTGGGGCCGATGCAAGAACGATTAGATCATTTGGTGGAAAGATCTTAACGAAGGCATAATTCCAATCACGTGGAAGAGTATGAGGGAGAGGTGGACGAAGAACTCATAGAAAAGCGAGCCTCCCAGCAAAGTTTGAGGCATCGAGAACCTAGGTACCAAAGAGCTCGGCTAAGAGTTGATGATAATCTTAGCAACATTAAAATAACCATTCCTTCTTTCCAAGGAAGAACGGATCCTGAAGCTTATCTTGCATGAGAAAAAAAAGTTGAGCACATCTTTGAGTGCCACAACTACTCCGAACTTAAGAAGGTAAAACTTGCAGCCATTGAATTTACAGATTATGCATTAATATGGTGGGATCAGTTGATATCTAGCAGGAGACGTAATGGTGAACATCCAATTTCTACTTGGAATGAGATGAAGGTCGTTATGCGTAGGAGGTTTGTTCCAACTCACTATCATAGAGAGTTGTTCAACAAGATTCAAAATCTCACCCAAGGCAACCGTAGTGTTGAGGATTACTTTAAAGAGATGGAAGTAGCCATGATCCGAGCCAACATTGATGAGGATCGAAAAGCCACCATGGCCAGATTTCTATCCGGCCTTGATCCTAATATTGCGGCCACTGTTGAGTTGCAACATTATGTAGAGATCGAAGACATGATTCATATGGCCATGAAGGTCGAGAGGCAACTCAAAAGGAAGAGCACAACTCGTGCCTATGGAGGCTCTTCTCCAAAAAGGGGGCAGGGTACCTACAAACAGAAGGCATCCTTTACGCCTAAAGAACGAAGCGTTCCAATAAAGAGTGCCAAAACCATTGCCGAAACTAGTAAGGGAAAGAGCACCACTATGTTAGTTCGATCCCGTGATGTGCAATGCTTCAAATGCTTGGGGCGAGGTCACATTGCTAGCCAATGTCCAAATCGCAACACAATGCTCATTAGAGAAGATGGAGAGATCGAAACTGACCAAGAGGAGGAAGAAGATGATGTTCCTATCCAATAAGAAGAAGAGATGGAACATGCTGTAGATGGTGAGGTTCTTGTTGTGAAAAGAAGCCTAAGCGTGCAAGCTATAGAAGGAGTAGATCAACGCGAGAACATCTTCCATACTCGCTGTCATGTAAACGAAAAGGTATGCTTTGTCATTATTGATGGAGGAAGTTGTACTAATGTTGCTAGTACTTTGATGGTAGAGAAGCTTAGATTGGCAACAACAAAGCATCCTCATCCTTACAAGCTACAATGGCTCAATGATGGGGGAGAACTCAAAGTCACCAAGCAAGTACTTGTGCCATTTTCCAATGGAAAATACAAAGACGAGGTGTTGTGTGATGTTGTACCAATGCACGCTAGCCATATCTTGTTGGGGAGACCGTGGCAAATCGACAAAAGGGCTATACATGATGGTTATACCTGTTGAGTGTGTAAAAGTTCTATTATTTACACCCTATTTAACCCATATTTCTGCTGCATTCAAGCATCATTGCATTGCATTTAGGTTAGTTTTCAGTAAAACATCACAAATATGTAAAAGGCACGGATTCTACTAAAAGATGGCTTAATTTGCAGGTATCTGCCATAGTTGACAAAGAAGGCAGGCGCAGGGCAGAGAAGCAGAAGAGCTGAACTGGACAAGCAGACGAAGAAGACGAAGCTGCCATGGATTTGTCGTGACAGCAGGGTGACAGCAGATTTATGAAGAGGAAAAGTAAAGTGGACCTCGATAGATAGAGAAAAATCTGCTCGTCTTTCGTGTGAAAGCCAAATATTTTTCCAAGCCCCGGATCAAAAGATATGTCAAGCCAAAGCTCAAGGAGAGGAATTCCCATAAAGCAAGGAGGCGGCTGAAAAGTAGGAATCCTTAGATATTAAGCATTTATTAGAATCTTACTTTTCATTAAAGTTGTAATCCTTGTTAACTTAGAATACTTGAGCCCAAAGCTTATATAAGGGCATAAGTTTTAACCTAGAAAGATATCCCTCATTCTTCCTCATAACCGATAACCTAAACCCCCTGCCGCTTACCCGTCACCGACATGTTCTAAATTCCCCCTAGGGCTACGGGTTGTTTTGTAAAGTAGTTGCAAGGGTTGTTTTGTTTTAGGATTTTCCAATTTCAATAAAATAAACTTCAAGTTCTCTTATTTTGGTTTTAATATCTTGCAAGAGCATCGGGAGAGCATTGTGAGGTTATCCATTTACTTAGCATCGGGAGAGTTAAGTATACGAAAGAAATAAGAGCAAGTTCTCTAGTTTATAGTTGAACTATCTTGTGCCTAAGGATAGGGCAAGGTTAAGTGGCTAAGGAAGAATTCATACACATCGGTGTTCATCCTTCGATTCACGCCGGGAGGTATCATCAAAGACGTGATCATCGACAGACTTGGACCTAGGGATAGGCCAAGGCAGATCTGGGATTCTTGCCAAACTTGAAGTATGGAGTTGGCGTGTCTGCTGCCGCGACAGCCAACGGACAGTCGCCGCGACAGGTGCTGTCGGCGACGGGAGCGACGACAGAACTGGAGTTCCTAAGCAATCCAATACCTGCACTACCGAGCAATTCAATACCAGACCATTCTCTCTATCTTGATATCTCAATCTTTTTATTTACGTTTTTCTTATTATTCTCGTAACAATCTTCTGAACTATTTCCTTTACTTCGTGCAGTAAACTAAGGTGAAGTCATTAGCCCAATCCCTATGGAGACGATATCCGATACTTCGTATCACTTACTACTTGCGTCGTGTACATTTGCACTACCATTGCGATAGACTATTTTACACGCAACAAGTTTTTGGCGTCGTTGCCGGGGATTGGCAACATAACTACACCTTTCTTTTATTGCACTTTTCGTTCTTATTTTTATTTTCGTCTTTATTTTTATTTTTCTTTTTCTTTTGTGCTTTCAACTCTCGCTTTTCACGAGGTTTTCTTGTTTATGCGCAGATCTAAAAGAGGTGAAGATCCTGAGTACAAATTAGATCCGGAGATCGAACGTTCCTTCAATCTCAAGAAACAACTTCGCCACCTTTTAGACAGGAACGAATACCTCGAGGAACAGCTAGAGCAGATGGCCCGTAACCAGCCCGCTGGTGGAGGTATACCGCCTGTCGGTGACCCGCCCGCAGCAGATGGACGACGATCATGTCGTGACTACATGCTGAATGATCATGTAGAGCTAGAGACCACGCTGCCGGATATTGATGTTGACAACTTCGAACTTAAACCTGTCATGTTTAGTATGATCAACAATGTCGGGCAGTTTAGTGGTGCTGTGACAGAAGATGCTAGGGAGCATCTCAAAACGTTCCAAGAGATCTGCGGTTCGTTTAGACTACCAGGAGTTAGTCTGGAGATACTGAGGCTTCGATTATTCCCCCATTCATTGAGGGACAGAGCTAAAACTTGTTGGAATAAACTTACACCGGGTTCAATTATGACTTGGGCAGATCTAACTCGTGAATTCTTATCTCGTTTTAATCCTTCACATTTATCTGAGCGATTACGTAACGAAATTGATACGTTTCAACAGGAAGATGACGAGCCGATGCACGAGGCCTGGGACAGATTTACTACTCTTCTTCGGAACTGTCCAATGCATGGATTTCCCGTCTGGAATCAGGTAACTAAGTTCTATAATGCGGCTAACTTACAAACTCGCATTCGGATTGATTCTGCAGCAAATGGATTATTATTGGATAAAGATCCAGACGAGGCATTGCAAGTTTTGAAAAACCTGGCCAAGAATGAGGAGCAGTTTCCGACAGCAAGAAGAGGGGGTAAACGGGTACTTGCTGTCAAGGACTATGAGGCCGACAACACTATGAAATCACAGGTAGCATTCCTTACTAAGGCAATGAAACACTTATTAAATGAAGATGAATTACGAGGATTTGCTGTCGAGGAAGTTTGTACTGTCTGTGAGGGAAGTCATAGTAGGGATGAGTGCCCAATAAATATAGAAGAGGGAAAATATGTTGGAAATTACAAGCCGAATTATAATTCCAACAACTATAATCCCAATTGGAGGAAAGATTCCAAATTTTCCTGGAGTAACCCTAACAATGCCCTGAATCCGCAAGCATATAATCAGAATCAGGGAGGTCCTAGATTGTTGACGAGACAGCAACTGCCGCCGCAACAGCCGCAACACCTGCCGCCGCAGCAGCAACAACAACCACCACCTGCCACGAGTAGTATATTGGAACAGACTCTGGCCACCTTTATGTCTCAGACCGGTACGTATATGGAGAATATAAATCAGTTTGTCAAGAAAACGGAAACCTTTATAGATAAAACCGAGATGAGAATGACAAATCATGAGGCTACGTTGAAATCTCTAGAGACACAAATGGGTCAGGTGTCGCAACATATTAAGCCAAGGCAGAATGGAGGATTCCCTAGCAATACTGAAAATGCTAGACCACCCCCACATGAGCAATGTAAGGCGATTACTACTAGGAGTGGGAAAAAGCTATCAGGGCCAGAAAAAGAAGCTGAAACGGAAAAGGAACCTGCCTTGGATAAACCTGCCGAGGAAGCTGCCCCGACAGGTGATAAACAGACTGCTGCCGATGAGCCTGTCACGATAGCAGAAGCGACAGAGGAGAAAAAAGATGATTACCGTCCTCAGATTCGCATACAGTGGGAAGGACGTATTGCTGATTATCGTCCTCCACCACCTTTTCCTCAACGGATACAGCAAGCTAAGCATGAATCTCAACTTAAAAAGATTTATGATATTTTTAAACAGGTTCATATTAATATTCCGTTGTTAGATGTTGTTAGAGAGATGCCCGGTTATGCTAAATTTCTCAAGGATGTTATGTCGAAAAAATCTAAACTTGGGGAATTTGAAACGGTAAAGATGACAGAAGGTTGCATGAGTATTCTTCATAGGCAGCCGCCCCAGAAAAAGAAGGATCCGGGGAGCTTCATCATACCTTGTGTAATCGGCGACAAATTTGTGGGTAAGGCACTTTGTGATCTTGGTGCAAGTGTTAATCTAATGCCCAAATCTGTTTTTCAGAAACTAGGTATTGGGAAGGCGCGGCCCACGACAGTAACTCTGCAGCTGGCCGACCGCTCTTACGTTCATCCCGAGGGAAAAATTGAAGATATTCTGGTAAGAGTAGATAAGCTTATTTTTCCTGCTGACTTTCTTATCTTAGATTGTGAGGCAGATGAAAACGCACCAGTCATCCTTGGGCGACCCTTCTTAGCCACGGGAAGATCATTGATTGATGTGGAGAAAGGAGAACTCACCATGCGCGTGAATGATCAAGAGATTAAGTTAAATGTTCTCCAAGCAATGAAACATGCTGATGTGGACGAGGAATGCAAGGTCATCATTGAGGTGACCTTTGATCAACCCTGCATCAGGTCGGGCTGCCGTGATATAAAATTTGGTCACTGCCGCGACAGCCACCTACAGGCCTGTCACGACAGCAACGACGACAGCAACTCCTCTGAATCAGATACATCTGATACTGAAGGTCAGGAGGAGGTAAACTGGTTAGGCAATCGTCCAGGTACGTTATTCGAACCCTTGAATTATACTTCGGATAACCATGTAATCCAAAAGCCATCTACTGTTGAACCACCTGCCTTAGAACTTAAACCCCTGCCCGGGCAGTTAAAATATGCTTATCTTGGTTTAAATGATACGTTGCCCGTAATCATCTCGTCTAAGCTACCGCAGGAACAGGAACGACAGCTACTCGACATGCTAAGGCAGCACAAAAAGCCAATTGGATGGACGATAGCAGACATTCAGGGCATTAGTCCGGCGTTATGCATGCACAAAATCCTCTTAGAGGAAGATCATAAGCCGACTATCGATGCCCAAAGGCGGCTAAACCTTGCGATGAAGGAGGTAGTGCGTAAAGAGATAATTAAATGGTTAGATGCTGGTATTATTTACGCCATCTCCGACAGCAAATGGGTAAGCCCGGTGCAATGTGTTCCCAAGAAAGGAGGAATGACCGTGATAACTAAGGAGAACAGTGAGTTAATCCCAACCAGGACTGTGACCGGTTGGAGGGTTTGTATGGACTATCGGAAGCTTAACAAAGCTACCCGAAAGGACCATTTTCCCTTACCCTTTATTGATCAAATGCTTGATAGATTAGCGGGTAAACCTTACTATTGTTTTCTTGATGGTTATTCAGGTTACAACCAAATTGCTATCGCACCAGAGGATCAAGAGAAGACGACTTTTACATGCCCCTACGGAACATACGCGTTTAGGAGGATGCCGTTTGGACTCTGTAATGCACCTGCCACCTTCCAAAGGTGCATGATGGCAATATTCTCCGACATGGTAGAGGACTTCCTTGAGATTTTCATGGATGATTTTTCCGTCTTTGGAGACGATTTTGAGAGCTGCCTCGGCAATCTTCAAAAGGTACTTGAAAGATGTGAAAAAGCTAATCTTGTTCTAAATTGGGAAAAATGCCATTTTATGGTGGACGAAGGGATAGTCCTTGGCCATAAGATTAGCTGCCGTGGGATAGAAGTCGACAGGGCTAAAATAGAAGTCATAAAGAAGCTGCCGCCACCGACCACAGTAAAGGGCATTAGAAGTTTTTTAGGGCATGCTGGTTTTTATAGGAGATTCATTGCAAATTTCTCAAAAATCACCAAGCCCCTATGTCATCTCTTAGAGCAGAACCGACCCTTTGACTTTAATGAGGAATGTACTGAAGCATTCAAGGTTCTGAAGGAAAAGCTAGTGACAGCCCCCATAGTACAGCCACCAGACTGGACACAACCGTTTGAGATCATGTGTGATGCTAGTGACTATGCTGTCGGGGCAGCACTTGGGCAGCGCAGAGATAAGTTGTTTCACGTCATATACTATGCCAGCAAGACGTTGAATGACGCCCAAGTGAATTACACCACCACAGAAAATGAGCTGTTAGCTTTAGTGTTCTCCATCGACAAGTTTCATTCTTACATACTTGGGACGAAAGTAATAATACACACCGACCATTCTGCCCTAAAGTATTTGTTCACAAAGAATGATGCAAAACCTAGATTGATACGGTGGATCTTACTATTACAAGAATTCGACCTTGAGATCAAGGACAAAAAGGGGACAGAAAATCAGGTAGCAGACCACTTGTCGAGGTTAGAGAAGGAACAGAGTCTACCAATAGACGAAACAAACATACTGGAGACCTTCCCTGATGAGCAGCTCTTTGCTGCCGCAATCGCTGTCGCGACAGCCATGGCGGCAGGTAAGTCTTCTGACCTTCCCTTGTATGCTGATTTCATTAATTTTATAGTTAGCGGAATATTACCTTCTGATCTTAATTATCAAGCCAGGAAGAGGTTCCAAAATGATGTTAAGCATTATTATTGGGACGAACCTCTTCTTTTCAAAATGTGCGCAGATCAGGTTATAAAGAGGTGTGTACCACAAGAAGAGCAAGAAGACATACTCCATCACTGTCATGCTTCACAATATGGAGGTCACTTAGGAGGCAATAAAACTGCTGCCAAGGTGCTGCAGTCAGGGTTCTACTGGCCGACACTATATAAAGATGCACAGGACTTTTATAAGAACTGTGACAGGTGCCAGCGGACAGGTAACATCTCGAGGAGAAACGAGATGCCACTGCAGAACATTTTAGAAGTCGAGATCTTCGACATTTGGGGGATTGATTTTATGGGACCTTTTCCATCTTCATGTGGAAATCTTTACATCCTCCTAGCAGTAGATTATGTCTCCAAGTGGGTAGAAGCAATCGCAACACAAAAGAATGATGCCAAGACGGTCCAAAAGTTTTTACATAAAAACATTTTTTCTAGATTTGGCATCCCTAGAGCGATTATCAGTGATGAGGGGAGACATTTTGATAATAGGGTAATTGCTGCCACCTTGAAGAAATATGGTGTCAAGCACAGGATCGCGACAGCATACCACCCACAGACCAATGGACAGGCTGAGATATCCAATAGGGAAGTAAAGAACATTCTTGAAAAGATGGTTAAACCCACTAGGAAAGATTGGTCTCTACTTCTAAACGATGCATTATGGGCATATCGGACAGCTTTTAAAACTCCATTGGGCATGTCTCCATACCGACTGATTTATGGGAAAACCTGTCACCTGCCTGTCGAGATTAAGCACAAAGCATATTGGGCAATCAAGGCAGTGAACATGGACTTGGACAAGGCGGGCCAGAAAAGGCTATTAGATCTGAACGAGATTGAGGAATTACGAACAATGGCCTACGACAATGCAAGGATTTACAAGGAAAAGACTAAGAAGTGGCATGACAAGAAACTGCTGCCACGACAGTTCTGCCCAGGGCAGCTTGTGTTGTTGTTTAATTCTAGACTTAAACTCTTCCCAGGAGAGCTAAAGTCTAGATGGTCTGGCCCCTTCCAAGTGGTACAAGCTTTTCCCCATGGTGCCATCACTATCCGATCATTAAAAGACGGGCACCAATTCAAAGTCAATGGGCAGCGCCTCAAGCACTATCAGGGGACTGAAGCCCCAGGAATACAGGAAGTGGTTACTTTAGGAGATGCCCCACAAGGCATCCCTAATTTAACTTAAGTTTTATTTTTATTTTTATTTTTTTTATTAGTATTAATTATTAGGACATTAGGTTATTTTATTCGAATAATATTTTTATATTTTCTGTTTTTAGGAAATAAAGGAGTCAAGAAGAAAAGGAGAAGTGATCCAAGCCCACCATCCATCCATCAAGCCCAACAGAGCCCATCTATTGAAACCTGTCGTTTCGGCTGCCGCTGCAGACGGATAAGATAGGCTGTCAACAGACTGACACGGCAGACGCAGAAGCGTGTGGCAGACGCGTAACAGACGCATAAATGCGTGTCAGACGCGTCAGACACGCTAAATCCCGTCCGTCGCCCCGTTATTCACGCCTGCCGTTATAGCATTAAACGGGCAGACCCTCGACCGCTATAAAACCCTGTTTTCATTTTCATTTTTTCTCACTTCTGCTTATTCTTCTTTGCTTTCTCCTCTAGTTTTATTTGCTTTCTTCATTTTAAACAACCCTTGCAACTAACATGTCATCTAGACAAACCCGCCGTAGTGCTGCCTCAGCCTCTTCTTCAGCAGCAGCAACGCCCTTCGCCACAAAAGAGTTATGGGAGGAACGTGGTTTCGTGTATGTCCGAAAGGCACCCAACATGGGTCTCCGGCCGTTCATCGTAAAGGCCATCACAGCTCAATTATGGGAGCACTTTGCTGAACAACCGGCAGAACTAAACGACACATTAGTCAGGGAGTTTTATGCTGCCATAGACAGCAGAACAGCAACATTTGTCACCGTTCGAGGAGTAAAGGTGCCCTTCACTGCCGACAGCATCAACCACATGTTTGGCCTCTACTTTGGCCCCGATGATGATGCTCACCAGAAATTTCTCGATACCCTCGATGCTGCCGCTTATGATGCTGTCATGGTGGAGTTGATAGAGGAGGGAACTTCATGGACAACCAGCAAAAAGAACCCCCACTCCGTCAACAGGGGGCAGCTCCTCCCGGAAGCCAAACTCTGGAACGCTTTCATCAAAAAGCGTATCATGCCTTCTTCCCACCATACGACAGTCAACCGGCAGCGGCTCGCCCTCATTCATTCCATCATGCACGACAGGCCTATCAATGTGGGCCGCTATATGAGGGATAGCATCTTGGACTGCACCTTCCGTTCCGACTCCCGCCTCTGCCTGCCGTTCACAATAACTTCCCTCTGCCGCTGTGCAGCTGTCCCCGAGGAACCCTCCGACAAAATAATAAAGGGCAGAGGCTGGACAGACAACAACCTCAACAGCCTCATGGAGCTGGTCGTGGCTACACCTGTCTCATCTTTCAATCCAGCCGGCTCCCCAGAAGAATCATCAGAGGAGCCTGCCCCTGAACCTGCTGCCGCCACCGCTCCAACAGACCAGACCGCCCTCATCCTTGCTACGCTACAACGAGTAGAGGAGAGACAAATGGGATTGATGACGTTCATTCGAGACTTCGCAAACTCGACGGTAAACTTCATTACCCAAACTTTAAATTTTCCCGATGTTCAATTCCCTACTTTTCCTGCCCATTATTTCCATATCCCCACTCTTGTCCACACCCCTGTCCACACCCCTGTCCACACACCTACACCATCTGCCTCCACCACATCACCTGCCCCGACGGCAGCAGACAGCCCACCGGCCGACACCTCCGCCAGAGGAACAAAGAGGCCTGCCTCCGATGACAGCCCTCTGATCAGGAGGAATTTGGAGAGAGAATTTACGCCGGTCAAGCGGATAAAACACGTGGCAGACAAGAAACGGCTGCCCAAGGCTAGCACCACCACCAGCAGCACTTGGGACAGTGGCAGCAGCTCCGACGTCCAGCTCGTGGAGCAGCCTGCCCCTGAACCTACCCAACCTCCTCCACAGCCCAGACGCCGCCGTCAGATCCGTGTCAGCAGCAGCAGTGAGGACAGCGACTGAAAATTTAGGTTTTTATTTTCCTCTTATTGTTGCCTGCTTTTATCATTTGTGATGTACTTTTCTTTATATTTTTGTTCTTATCTGTCATTTTGCATTGAGGGCAATGCAACCCTCGAGTTTGGGGGCGGCAACCCTCCATCATTAATGGAGTCTTAAGTACATCTTTTTATTAATTGTTGTGTCTTTTATTTATTTAAGTTCTCTAAAAAAAATCAGAAAATATTAAACTGTTGGCTTAAAACTGTGAAGTTAACTTACCTGTCATGACGGCTCTGTCGTGGCAGCATCTTTAGGACAGTTTAAGGAGAAGTTTAGAGCCTTTCTATAGTTTTAAAAACTTAAACACCATTGTGACTGTTATATTGCTTAGATTTCTTTTAGCCAAACTAGAATAGGAAGCTTAGAACTTGAATAGCCCCTAGAGGTGCCTAACATTGGCTCTAGGAAAGAAGTTTAGCAAAAGAAAATCAAAAACCTAGAGGTGCCCGAAACCGGCTCTAGGAAGCTAACTAGAGGTGCCCAAAACTGGCTCTAGAAAAATTTAGCTTGAAAATAGAAGAAAAAGAATCATGAAAATGTGTCTTCAAGAAAATAAACTTTGGCATAAAAATTCGAGTTAAAAAGTTGAATATTCTAGTGAAACTAAGAGAGTCTTAGTGTATAACTGTTCACAAGCATGCACACACTGCACGAGAGCTATAGGGAGATTCCGGACAGATCCTAACCTTTCCGACAGGTTGCTGCCGCCATAGAGATTGAGCGACGGGTAAGGGACAGTTCATTGTTTGAAGGCCAACACAAAAAATATTCATTTTTCTTTTAGGTTTAATTGCTTGAGGGCAAGCAAAAACTTGAGTTTGGGGGTATGTTGAGTGTGTAAAAGTTCTATTATTTACACCCTATTTAACCCATATTTCTGCTGCATTCAAGCATCATTGCATTGCGTTTAGGTTAGTTTTCAGTAAAACATCACAAATATGTAAAAGGCACGGATTCTACTAAAAGATGGCTTAATTTGCAGGTATCTGCCATAGTTGACAAAGAAGGCAGGCGCAGGGCAGAGAAGCAGAAGAGTTGAACTGGACAAGCAGACGAAGAAGACGAAGCTGCCATGGATCTGTCGTGACAGCAGGGTGACAGCAGATTTATGAAGAGGAAAAGTAAAGTGGACCTCGATAGATAGAGAAAAATCTGCTCGTCTGTCGTGTGAAAGCCAAATATTTTTCCAAGCCCCGGATCAAAAGATATGTCAAGCCAAAGCTCAAGGAGAGGAATTCCCATAAAGCAAGGAGGCGGCTGAAAAGTAGGAATCCTCAGATATTAAGCATTTATTAGAATCTTACTTTTCATTAAAGTTGTAATCCTTGTTAACTTAGAATACTTGAGCCCAAAGCTTATATAAGGGCATAAGTTTTAACCTAGAAAGATATCCCTCATTCTTCCTCATAACCGATAACCTAAACCCCCTGCCGCTTACCCGTCACCGACATGTTCTAAATTCCCCCTAGGGTTACGGGTTGTTTTGTAAAGTAGTTGCAAGGGTTGTTTTGTTTTAGGATTTTCCAATTTCAATAAAATAAACTTCAAGTTCTCTTATTTTGGTTTTAATATCTTGCAAGAGCATCGGGAGAGCATTGTGAGGTTATCCATTTACTTAGCATCGGGAGAGTTAAGTATACGAAAGAAATAAGAGCAAGTTCTCTAGTTTATAGTTGAACTATCTTGTGCCTAGGGATAGGGCAAGGTTAAATGGCTAAGGAAGAATTCATACACATCGGTGTTCATCCTTCGATTCACGTCGGGAGGTATCATCAAAGACGTGATCAGCGACAGACTTGGACCTAGGGATAGGCCAAGGCAGATCTGGGATTCTTGCCAAACTTGAAGTACGGAGTTGGCGTGTCTGCTGCCGCGACAGCCAACGGACAGCCGCCGCGATAGGTGCTGTCGGCGACGGGAGCGACGACAGAACTGGAGTTCCTAAGCAATCCAATACCTGCACTACCGAGCAATTCAATACCAGCCCATTCTCTCTATTTTGATATCTCAATCTTTTTATTTACATTTTTCTTATTATTCTCGTAACAATCTTCTGAACTATTTCCTTTACTTCGTGCAGTAAACTAAGGTGAAGTCATTAGCCCAATCCTTGTAGAGACGATATCCGATACTTCGTATCACTTACTACTTGCGTCGTGTACACTTGCACTACCATTGCGATAGACTATTTTACACGCAACAATACCAACTGTTACACTTTCACACATCAAACCAAAAAGATCACTTTAGCCCCTCTTTCACCAAAACAAGTCCATAAAGACCAAATCCACTTGAGAGAGAGTTTCAAAACAGCCAAAGAGAAAGAAAAAGAGTTTAAATCCAAAGAGAGTGACAAAAATGAGGGAAAACAAACCATTCTTTTTGCAATAGATAAAGAGATCAAAAAGTGTTTGCTTTCAGAGAAATGGGCACTTGTACTCATGTACAAGGAAAATCTTTTGAACACTAATGATCTTGATCCTGGTTTGCCATCTTTTATTGTCTCTTTATTGCATGAATTTAAAGATTTGTTTCCGGAGGAGATTTCGAATGGGCTTCTACCTATTCGAGGAATAGAGCATCAAATTGATTTCATTCCCGGAGCCATCATTCTAAATCGACCAGCATATAGAAGCAATCCGGAAGAAACTAAGGAGTTGCAAAGACAAGTATCCGAGTTAATGGAAAAAGGTTATGTGAGAGAGAGTCTTAGTTCATGTGCCATGCCGGTTTTACTTGTACCTAAGAAGGATGGAACTTGGCGTATGTGTGTGGACTGTCGAGCAGTGAACAAGATAACGGTAAAGTATCATCATCCTATTCCTAGATTAGATGATATGCTTGATGAATTAAGTGGTTCTAACATTTTTTCTAAGATTGATCTTAAGAGTGGGTACCACCAAATAAGAATGCGAGAAGGAGATGAGTGGAAGACAACATTCAAAACCAAGCAAGGTTTGTATGAGTGGTTGGTTATGCCATTTGGCTTAACTAATGCACCAAGTACATTCATGAGGTTAATGAATCATATACTTCGACCATTCTTGGGTAAGTTTTGTGTGGTGTATTTTGATGACATACTTGTGTATAGCCAAACTTTGAATGATCATTCTCAACATTTAAGGTTAGTATTGGATGTTTTGCGAAAAGAAAAGTTGTATGCTAACCTACAAAAATGTACATTTTGCACTAACAAAGTTGTGTTCTTAGGTTTTGTTGTTAGTTCAAAGGGTTTGGAGGTTGATCAAGAAAAGATTAAAGCAATTGAGGAATGGCCGATACCTACTAACATTAGTCAAGTGAGGAGTTTTCATGGACTTGCTAGTTTCTATCGCCGATTTGTTCCCAATTTCAGCACCATAGCCGCACCTTTGACCGGAGTTATCAAAAAGAACTCTAGCTTCTTTTGGGGAGACGAACAAGAGAAGTCTTTTTGTTTGATTAAACAACTTTTAACCAATGCACCCATATTATCTTTACCTAATTTTGATAAAGTTTTTGAAATTGAATGTGATGCATCAGGTTTAGGAGTTGGAGTTGTATTATCTCAAGAAGGAAGTCCTATTGCATATTTCAGTGAGAAATTGAGTGGAGCAACTCTAAATTATTCAACTTATTACAAGGATATGTATGCTCTCATAAGGGCATTAGAAACGTGGCAACACTATCTATGGCCTAAGGAGTTTATCATCCACACGGATCATGAGGCGCTGAAACACTTGAAGGGACAACACAAGCTTAATAAGAGACATGCCAAGTGGGTTGAATTCCTAGAAACATTCCCATATGTTATCAAATATAAGAAGGGTAAGGAAAATGTTGTTGTTGATGCTTTATCAAGAAGGTATACTCTTCTTAACCTTTTAGATTCTAGATGGGTAGGTTTTGCCTTAATCAAAGAGCTTTATGAATCTGATTATGATTTTGGTGAAATTTACAAAGCTTTTGAAAAAGGAACATATAAGAAGTTTTGTAGGGTTGATGGGTATCATTTCAAGGAAGGAAAGCTTTGTATCCCTCAAGGATCTATTAGAGAATCGCTTATCAAAGAGGCCCATTGTGGAGGACTAATGGGACACTTTGGAGTGGCCAAAACGCACTCTATATTGCAAGAACATTTGCATTGGCCAAAGATGAAACGAGACGTGGAGAAGTGGTGTGAGCATTGCATCACATGTAAGAAGGCAAAGTCCAAAGTCAAGCCCCATGGACTTTACACACCATTACCAATTCCAAATGCACCATGGGAGGATATTTCCATGGATTTTGTGCTAGGACTTCCACGCACAAGGAATAACAAAGATTCCATTTTGTGGTAGTAGATAGATTCTCAAAATGGCTCATTTCATTCCATGCAACAAGACTAATGATGCTTCCCATATTGCTAATCTATTTTTTAGAGAAGTTGTGAGATTACATGAAGTTTCAAGAACTATTGTGTCTGATCGAGATGTGAAGTTCTTGAGTCACTTTTGGAGGACGCTATGGAGTAAGATTAGAACAAAGCTGTTGTTTTCTTGAATTTATCATCCACAAACGAATGGCCAAACTGAAGTTGTCAATTGTGTATTGTCCATGCTTCTTAGGACAATTATACGCAAGAATCTAAGGACTTGGGAAGAGGACTTGCCACATATTGAGTTTGCATACAATCGCTCCATGCATACCGCCACTAAAAGTTCTCCATTCGAAGTGGTATATGGTTTCAATCCTTTGAACCCAATTGATTTGCTTCCTTTGCCTATTGATCAATTCAAAAATAAGGATGGGCAAAATAGAGCTGAATTTGTGAAGAAGCTTCACCAACAAGTGCGGGAGAACATTGAGAGGAGAACAAAGCAATATGAGAAGCAAGCTAACAAAGGGAGGAAACGAATAACTTTTGAACCTGGAGATTGGGTTTGGTTGCACTTGAGGAAAGAGAGGTTTCCAGCCCAACGCAAATCGAAACTTATGCCTCGAGGAGATGGTCCTTTCCAAGTGGTCAAAAGGATTAATGATAATGCTTATCAAATAGACCTTCCATGTGAATATAATGTGAGTGCTACTTTCAATGTTGCTGATCTATCTCCTTATGATGTAGGTGACGATTTGGGGGCAAATCACTTTCAAGAGGGAGGGACTGATGTGACCACAACCAGAAAGAATTCCAATGAATTTCCTAGAGGGCCTATGATTCGTGCAAGAGCTAAAATGATTCAAGATGCCATGGAAAGTTTGCTTTGCCGATGCTGGAAAATGAATGAAAAAATGACAACAACAATTAGATCCTGCAATGTTTTGAGTTTGTTGGAAAGTTGAAATAAGTTGCATAAGAATTTGCATGAGTAGTTGCATAATAGTTCATTCATTCCATGAGAATAAATATGCTTGTTGTTGCATTTATGCAAGCACTTCATTTATGAAAATACTTCACTTATGTATGTGTTTCACTTAAGCATGTAGGTTCATTAATTAAACTAGTTCATTCATTGAACTTATTCAATTAATTCTTTAAGTTTGCATAACATTTTATCATATTTTGATTAATATTTTATGTGCTTTTAGTGTCATTACACGTTGGGATTAAGATGGAAACAATTGAAGACTTTTTATCTTCTTCAACGAGACATGCCATCTTTATCACCATTTAAAGAGAGAGTCTTTTTGAATTCCATGGAGGATGAAGCATTTAGAAGACTTTATTATACTTTTATTCAGCCAATAAAGTTGAGAAATAAAGAAAGGAAGTGGAAGAGACACATACACTTAGATGCAAACATGGGCATATTCATTCCAAGTCATCTACATGCAGTTTTAAGAGCCAAGCAAGTGGAATATCAAAGGATCCATCACTTGGACGTGTATAGGTCTTCATTCAAGCCTTATTATGTCCAAATTCATTCTAAATTACACAAATGGCCAACCACACTTGATAGGATTGAAGACAAACCATTGAATGTCATAAATTGGAGCCTTAATGCATTGTTTTGTCCATTCAAATTCTAGGTTGCCATGTACTATAAATAGGATGCTCATTTGCCTTTGTAAGGGACCTTTTTTTTGATGAAAATATATGAGAGTGTTCTCTTCATTGTTCTTTAAGAACTTTATCGGCTTTCAAGCTAGTTTTGTGGCAAATTTCCCCTTTTCATTCCATTCTATTTATAGCGTTGGTTCCTAGCTTTCTAGCTAGCGGGTCACGTTCCACCCCTCCACCATCACTTCCATTTGATTATATTATTGGTTCTTAGCTCAATTATAGCTAAAGGGTCACCATCCAACCTTCTTCCATCATTTCACAAAGGGTAAGAACGTGTAAGGTTTGGGTCAACATTCGCTATCTTGTTGGTTCTTCCTTGTTCCACACTGATTCTATTGCATATATCCATATCAACTTCTATCCATTTTCCCCCTTACATTTATCTTTCAATCCATAATCACCAACCATTCCAGCACCTATTAAAACAACAACTTTCACCATCTTCATTCCAAATACATCACTTCCACACTCAAGTTTCAAGTTTGCAACTTCATACTAGAATCACGATCGGGCAACATCACATACGAATTCGGTCATCACACAACCAGATACGTATCACAACCCATTTTATTTTTCGCTTGCTAAATTTTTACTCGCTTTATTTTATTTTCATTTAATTTTATTTTTGTCATGTTTTAATTTGGTTTTTAGATACGTAAGTAAACTTAAATCGAATATGGAGAACATTCAACCTTTTGTAGTAGTTCAATCACCCGAACAGTAGCAAAAAACCCTTGCCCGAAATTTGCTATACGACACATGATAGCCAAACCCATGATAGCATAGCCAATTCCCCTATCAAACTCGGTGTGTGCTTATCCTTTGACCACCATTTTAAACAATGACCATTATCCTTTTTTATGTTTTTTCCTTACTTTAAACTTTCACCGTGGACCCCACTATTTTTTTATGATAACATTTAATCTTTTCTAATTTTTAAAATCCTCCATCGGTCAAATCTCATCGCCTTATCAAATTTAATTCCAAACAGATGCTTATCCATATCCACCTGACCATTTCCCTTTATTTTAAACCCAATTTTCTTTTATATTTTAAATCCTGAGGGATCCGCACCTAATTGCTAAAACGTGTTCCCCTCTCCCAACCAAACTCCTCGTTTTCTTTCTATCTAATATCCCCCACGTGACTAAATAAACCTAAAACCTAATATCCCAATAATTGCTTCAGCCGCATAATCACACGCAACCACCATGTACGCCTCCACCAGCCGCCGGTCTCGCCTCTACACGAATTAGCTCCGTAGGTCGACCCTGAGCCGTCACCTATTCGGGCTGCAACCATTATTAAACACGGGGAGTATTCCTTTTCCCTCTCTTTTACTTTAAACTTGAAATATGTTTTGGGACAAAACGAATTAAGTGAGGCAGTGAAATTAAATTAACTCTTGCTTATGCTTTGTGATTAAATTGAGCTATTTCTTGGTTAGAATTGTTGATAATATTAGTTATCAATCTCTTGTTTGATTTAATTTCTTTGTGTTTCTTTGTGAATTCAATGTCGTTCTTGTTTAATTTAGGATGTAAGATAGCATGTCATGACTAATTTATGTAAATTTTTCTTGGTAATTTCATGAATTTGTTGATTGAATTGAATGCATGACTTAGTTCAATAAACCTTTCATGTGAGTTTTTAGCTTAATGAGCATATCTTTTATTCTTGCTCTTTGTTTCAATTGAGTGTGCCGAATTAATCGATTGCATTCTAGAACTTGTAACTCGATGCTTGTTGAGACTACACATTTTGATTATGATGCTTTAATGTGATAGAGGCATTATGATTAAACCAATTTCTCTTCCCAAACAAAATAACATACCCTTCTTATTTATTTTCCCTTAGTGAACCAATTTTGAGCCTTATCCTTTTCTTTGATTTACCATATTTTTAACCCGAACCGATTTTGTTGTTTTCCCCTCTTTTTTATCCATTTCCAGGACAAAGTTAAGGTTATTCTAAAGCGAAAAAGGGGGGGATCGAAAAAAAAAAAGAAGAAAAAAATCATTGTTCGAACAGTACAATGAAAAAAACAGTGCAATTGCATAAATAAATATTGTGCAGAAAAAAGACCAATGCAAAAAGGTGCAGAAAAGTACAGTACAGAACAGTTCAAATAAACTGTTCGAATAGTAAAACAACAGTTTGATTTGAGTAGCAGTAAAAAAAACAAGAAAAAAAGAGAGAGAAAAGTTCGAAAGAAAAAAGAAAAAAGAGAGAGAAGAGAGTGAATAAGCTTTGATTGCTTGATTTCTTGTTTTCCTTTCTTTCATTTTTCCCCTTTGAATTATTCTTTGGAATGATTTTCTCTTTGTCTTGAATTTTTAAACCTGATCTTTGGCCTTTATCCTACCTGAACCTTAGCCCCATTACAACCCTTTTCAAAAACCTCTTGATTATTGCATCGTTTTCATATTAAGTAGTGGAGATTAGATTTAGTTACAAGCCTATGGTAATGAATTGATTAGTTTAGGATTGAGTGATTCTTTCACCCGAAACACTTGAGCGAAATGAGTGAACCAATGTGAGGAGCTAAGTCTTGTATCCTTTGAAATTGGTAGATGATTGAAATACCTTGGTAGATTTACACTTAATTGATTATGCCTTGCTTGATTAATCTTTGAATTTCAACATTTACTTGATTTAGTTTACTTAAGAAATCTTTGAAATTTTATGAAATCGGAGTTGACAACTTAAGGTTTCTAGCATGATAATTGAGAAATTCTTGAGGACAAGCATTGAATAAGTGAGGGGGAATCTGATGAATGATTTAAATAGTTATTATCTTGTTGTTAGTTACTCCTTATTTGTCAGTTTAGGTAGCTAATTTGGGCATTTTCCCTTATTTTCTATGCAGGACATTGAATTTCAGAAATTGTCCTAAAAGAGGCTGGATTCTGTAGTTTTTATTTTTCTGGATTCATGACTGGATTAGTGGGCATGAATTAGGGCAAGAAACTGCTGACTGGACGACACATCAACAACTTTTAGAAGATGATGTCAACAGTGCCTGATAGCTTATCATCCTTGATTCGGATGACTTATCAAGCCGAGATTTAAATTTAAACTCAGGATTTATCCTTTGTATTTAATTTGAATATTTTAGGATTTATCTATTATCAGTTTAGGTTATTTTAAGGTTTTTAGAATACTACAAATACCCCTTTGGGGTGAACTCAAAAATCATCTCTTGTTCTTGATTTTGTTTTACTTTGAAGTTTATAAAATTTCTCTTCTCTTTAGTTCTTTATTTACTTTTAGTTTTGTATTTTATTTTGAAAATTGTTAAGTATGATTTCTTTCATAATCATGCTTAACTAAGTTTTTTATAGCCAAAGGTTGAGCAATGACTCAATTCCAACGTGAGGATTGAAAAGCATTTCATCAACTTCGGGATTCTCTCTCACCTTTCTAAGCTTAATTTCAAAATCAAAATGATTTCAAAACCAAAGATTGACGTTGATCAGGATGTTGTTTTGGTTGGTTGTGTTGGAGGAAATATCGGCTATTGAATCACATTCGACTTCGTGGGAAAACACTTAGTAAAATTTTTTGCTAAGAGGAAACTGAGATCGGATCAGTTATTATTGAAACAACATAATCTAAGTTGGTCTTTTATGAACTTAAAACAGTTTTGTCTGCAACATTGCATTGATTAGATCAATTTACAAAATCGATATCAAATATGGCACTTGGGTATTCGGTTTACAAAGCTTAGTCACAAGGATTGGTCCTTGTAGACAAGTAACCGACGTGAATCCCGAAGTGAAAAATCCTTTTTCCGATGATCCAAGGAAATTGAGTCAAAGCAAGAGTCCGAGGCCAATCGTTATCATATTAAATCTCTTCTTTTTAATATTCTCTACAATATCTTATTTTTACTTAATTCCACAACCCCTTTTTACTTAAACATTATTCAACTCTCTTCTTGGCTCACCGATTGAACAAACATAAATCAGGAAGTTTCTTAGTCCTTATGGGATCAACCCTTACTTCTCCCTTACTACGCTTAATTTTCTTTATTTATTATTTAAGAAGAAAGAATTATTTTGACGCAAAACGACGCGTGTCAGATATTGTTGGATATAATCAAACCCCTTGGTTCATCATCGAAAAACAATGATCCCTTTCTTTCCAACATAGTTTTGCAAGTTGGGGATGAGAAAGCTTTGGATTTATGGTATGACATTTGAGCAAGCAACCATAGCCTAAAAGAGCAATTTCTGAGGATTAAGCGCTGTCACTTAAAAAAATAGGTAAAGCTTCAGAGTTTGACTTTGGGGAAGATTCAAAGTGGGTTTGGGAGTTCCTTTAAGAAGATCTTTTTTTTACTTGGGAAATAGGGGTGTGGATGAATTTGTGGACTTTTTGAATGGATGTCGACTCGAAATATATCCTTCAGACTGTGTGAGATGGACTAAATCATTTTCTGGGTGTTTCTCTTCCAAAGACATGTACTAGCTGTTAATGTCTAATGTACAACCTTATTTCGATTGGAATCTGGTATAGAAAGGAATTGCTCTATTTAATATGGAATGTTTCGTGTAGAGGTTGTTGCACGGTCGCATCCCTACGAAATATGAATTGAGAAAGTGAAATGTTTATTTCTTTGATGATGACATGTGCATTTTTTGTCTCTCAGACTTAGAAACTACAAATCATCTGTTCTTTTATTATAATTTTTCATGCCGTATTTGGTGTTCCATTTGAAATGTTCAATGTGTTTTCCCAAAGGTTGGTAGAACATTTTTCTGTAGTTGGATAGATTTATGCCCTCTAGTCCAAGTGCAACCACTATAGGAATTGGCATTTTTCGCCATCTCATGGTCCCTGTGGCTGATCAGAAATAAAGTTGTCTTTCGCGGTAAAGGCTCGAATTCCAGGCAAGCTTTTGAGATTACACTTCTTCATTTGGGATGGTGGTCAAGAGCACGTTGGCCGGAAGCTTTAGTATCGATAAGCGACTTCACGAGAGATCTATCTTGTTGGTGTGAGCCAAGAAAAACCCAGGTAATGACCATAACATAATTTTGGTATGCCCCCAAAGCTGGTTCAGTTAAATTCAATGATGATGGCGCTGTTAGAGGAAGCTTTGGGCCAACCGGGATAGGAGGAATTTTGAGGGATCACTTGGGGGTCTTAATCATGCAGTTTTTTAAGTCAATTGGGAGGGCTGATCCAACTACTGATGAGCTATTGGCTATTAAGGAAGCAATGTTAATGTTTGTTGCGTCAGAATGTGCTATGTAAGTTAAGCTAGTGGTGAATTCTGATTGCAGTAACACGGTTTATTGGATTCGATGTCCTAGCTCTTCCCCGTCGGTGTTCATGGAGGCTATCTCCAACTATGTGGTTACTGCTCAGAATCTTAATTGGACAATTAATATGGTATGTAGGAAGAAAACTGTGTGACTGATGGATTAGCAAAGGCTGAAATCGATCGAGTTTAAATTATTGGGTCTGCCATGTATCCAATATTAGCATAAAGTTACGCTTGAATACCTTTTGGTTTGTGTTTTCGGTTGTAAGGGAATTGGTTCAATGCTGCTAGTTGGACAGGGTTTTATAATGTGTATTAGCAAGGAGCTTTGTCCCTCTCCTTCAGAGTGATCCTGTGTTGTAGGTCCATAGATTGGTGTATTTTGGTGATCGGTAGGGACTTGGTGCACTTTTTCTTCTGCAATTATGCTTAGGGGGTCTTTTAATGAGGCACAGGTCACTGCCAAGTTACTTCAATAAAATCTAGTCACTTACTTTACAAAAAAGGTGTAAGAAGCCTTGAACTTTTGAAAAAAAAAACAATTAAGTCATGAATTGTTTTTGCACTCAATTAAGTCGTTGAATCATGAAATTTAATCAATTAAGCCCTTAAACCAAAAAATTTAATCAATTAAGCCATTTGATCAATTTTGACAATTAAATATTGACAGTTTTAAAACCTGTTGGCGCAGTGCCTCGTATCACAGTGTTTACACTTGGCATTTTCAAAAAAATATTTTATTTAAAAAATTCTTCAAAAATTCTAAAACACATATAAAATTTATAAAAAAAATATTGCAAGATTGAGTGCTTATTATAGTTATATATTCTATAGAACTAAATCTAAACTTCCATTCTTTAATCTATTTGGAGTCATATTTCATATCGAAATTTGAATACTTTACATGAACGTTTTAGAATATATATATATATATATATATATATATATATAATACTTTGTTTATACAAGCTTTTTAATTTTAGAGTTTAGGATTTTAGGTTAGAGTTTAGAGTTTTAGTGGGTAGAGTATAAAATTTAAGGTTTATGATTAGAATTTAGAATTTAGAATTTAGGTGTAGGGTGATAACCTATATTGAGAGAAAATACATGCCAACATTTCGATTAAAGTCTTCAAATTTATGAATAATTAATTTTATTAATAATTCGTAATTGTGTATAAATTGAGAATTTAGTATTAACACACTTGAATTTAATAAAGTTGAAACTATGTTCCAATTTCTGCCAATGATTTAGATCGTTTATAACTCCTCTATACTTGAATTTTTCGATTTTATTTTTCAATCATATACCATTGTACAATTGATTTCTTACATGGTAAGAATTTGCAAGCGAAATTGATGAATAGAATTTATTTTTTTAAGAAGATCCAAGCATTCCTTGAATTAATTCTCGAAGGATGAAATTTCAGTGCTGCAAATGGGGCAAATCTTCTTAACTTGAAGCCATTTGGATATGCAGTCTGAATGATATGGATGTTCACAATTCCGAAGAACAACAATACCTTCGTCTTCTTCATATTCAACTTGACAAATTACGCATCGCTCGATCCCGGTTTTACACTCCACGGAATGAAACTTACATTGAATCAAGCACGAGGGAATTTGGTTCGGAGATAACCCTCTCTTCTCAACTCCTATAATCTCTCCCAAAGCAATCAACTCTTCGTATGAGAGATCTTCTGGATCTATCTCATCTTCTTCTTCTTCTTCAAAATCATCATCATCCTCCATGTCTTCAATGTCGTTGCTATCTTGTCCTTCAAGGAACTCTAGACCACCTCCGGCTTCGAGGCCTTCAAAATATTCATAATCGTTAATGTTGCCTTCTCCGTCGTCCGCTTCACTATCATCACTTTCGATCATTGAAAACGCTCTTTCTTGTTCTTGCAATGCCATGGCCATGATGAAATCCGAGTCAACTTGTTCGAGTTGGGTGAAGGGCACCCTCTTTGATGATTGTTTTGTGTCTTTGTTTTCCATCGAAAGACGAATGCAATCTTAATTTCAGATGAAGTTGAATTGCAGATCCCATCCATAGGAAAACGTGTATATATATATATTATAATTTGTTAGATTGGGCTACGCTTAGGTTTTTCTTTAGGTAGAGGCAACTTCCATACGAAGCGATGGAAGTCCAAATATGTTATATTCTTTGATTCTTCATATACTTTGAATGTCGTAGTCGCCTCTAATTTAGCCCAAAATTTAGGTTTCCTCGAAAGGAGGGCAGCTTTATTTTATGCAACGTAACAGCGTAACACATCTCGCAAGTCACCAACATATATATATAAATTATATAACAAAATTATATACCAACTCTTATTTATCTTTGGGCCAATTCTCTTTTACTTTTCACCCCATATCTCTTTACCTTTTTTTTCATCCCAATAAATAGTTCCAGGGAGGGGGGAATATTATTCCACTTAAAAATTTAGATTCGAGCAGTTTTGTCTGCATGATGTATGTGAATTTTATGACTTAAAAAAACACATAACTATGAGACCACATTAAAATGATAAGAAAATGAATTAAAATTTATTAGAAGTCTCTATACTACACTTAAAAGTTTATTTTGATCTTTCTATTGTAAAAAAATAATTTTTTAGTCCTTGTACTATATTTAAAATTTAATTTTTAGTTCATCTACTTTAAAAGCAACATTTTAATCTACGTACAGTTGAAAATTTAACATTTTAGTCTAAAATGCTAAAGTTATTGTTAGTTGGTTTAGATATTTTTGGCTTAAACACTATTTAGGTCCTCTAAATTTTCAAGTCCAGAAAAGTAATCTCTCTCAAAACAGTTGTTGTTATTTCTTACATAAATTTTTTAAACAATTATGAAATCCAAATGTAAAATTAATTCTTATTCTATCTCCAAAATTCCTTGTTTTCACTTATAATAATATCACAATTACATGTCAAAAAATATTTAAAAAATTTAATTGAAAATGTACATTGAATTTTCTTAGAAATTTTAGATTTAGCAAGAGAGTAAGAATTTAATTGAAAAGGATAATACAAAAAAATCATATATATAAATTCATTAAAATTTTCAAAATTATGAAAATAATTATGGGTAAATAACAATATTGGTCACTTAATTATTCTCGTTTTTCTATTTTGGTTAACGAACTATTGTTTTTTTTTTTTTGCAAATCGTTACTAACAATACATTCTTTTTTCTATTTTAATCATCAGACGTTAAAAAAATTAATTGTGATGTTGACGTTTGAAAATTTTATTCTACCAATCAAGGTAACATGTGTCACCATCTGATTGAATGAAGAAAATTAAAAGGAAATAAGAAGGGAGTGTTTCATAGAAGTTTTGGTTCCCCCATCTATAAGAAAGCCAAACTCATACCAACTTAGAGTAATTTGAACATAAGACCTTTTGGACAAATATATAAATGCTTAACCACTAAACTAAATAAACGATGACTCAAGTGTTTCTTAAAAAGATTTATAAAGTTGGGAACGTGGTGGAAAAAGAGTTGAGCATTGATAAGCTGGAGATTTTTTTCCAACATTAGAAAAATATTCATAGATAGACTTGCTTCTGATGCTCATAAATTGAAAAAGAGATGTATACTAAACTTGAAGCAGTAGAAAAGGCAGTAGTGGAAGAGATGAAATGGCATGTGCAGAGAACTTAGTTTCAACTAAATATCATTTAGGTTAAATTACACTTGTGTCTCACTGAACTTTTAATATGATACCGAAATCGAAGAACTCTTAATAAAGTCATTTTTGTTTGTCACTAAACTTTTAGGACGCTTCTAATATGGTCATTGAAATCGAATTTTTTTTATTAAAATTATTGTCGTTAAGTAAAACTTTCTTTTCGGTCACTGGGCCGTTAAACATCTAAGGAAAGCTGGTGTGACATGCCCATAAAATTGGATAATCAAATATTAAGCCACTTAACTTTCTAAGGTTTTCAAATCCAGATTCTACACTTTTTCCCTAAAAGTATCGGAACTTTACAAATTGGTTACGATTTTGCTAGAATTCACAATTTAACCATCATACTTCCAATTTTTTAGAAAAATTACATCTAAACTTCAAGAACTTACATTTTGTCCTCAAATTCTTATTTTTCTCAATTAAGCCCCTAAATTCCATTTTAAGCCTGATAAGCATTGGGCGAATCATGAGATTTTGTTATGTTTTAATAAAATATTATACTTAAGTTATACTGGACAAGGAAAATTAAAAAAGAACACAAAGATTTCACAGGGATTGAACTTGGGGCCCTAGGAGGAAATGCCAAACCTAATCACTAAGCCAACTAAGGATTTTTCATATATTTTGATGAAAAATAGCATTTAACTTAAATTTTGACAATTAAACTAATTTCATTTATCTTATACATTTATATCAAGCATAACATAAAATGTTATATAATTACTCTAAAATATTTTAAGAGTATAATACTAAAATAAGTTACAACATTTTACAATTTAAATATATTGTTATGAATATTTATTTATGTGGATGTCTATCATGATTAGAACTTTATCAAAGGAGTTTGATTTATTTATTATTAGGAATATTATCTCTATGAATTAGAGTTTAATGTATTATGTACTTCTTATGCCTATAAATAGATGATTCATTGAAGACATTGTATACAATTCTATATTTTGAGAATAATACAAATCTCCCTCTTTCTCTCATCTCTTTGTTCTTCTTGTTCTTATTCTTGTTCTTCTTTATTTTATTCACAACACGTTATCAGCACGATCTCGCTCGCTCAATTATTGTGATTATTGTTGGTGGTTCTCGAAAAGAATTTCAATTTGATATTGGTGACTACATCTATCATATATTCAGCTTACCTTGGAAAGTATGGTACGTTTTACTTATTTATATACTAATATAATGATTGATTTATCATTCTCCAAAAGTTAGTATATTCATATCTATTATTTGGTTATTATTTTAATTTATTATTATTTTATTCATACTTGAAGTAACTCTTGAATTAACGAAAATTAAAATTATCGTCGTACTTCATTAGATGGATTGATAAAGCAAACCAAATTAAAGCATATTAGTTTTATTCAAAGTTTTTATTATTCCATTCTAATTTATAATTGATTCAATTCAAGGATTGTGTTGTCATGTGATTGTTATATATTTGTTTTATCATTATTATTATTATTATGGTAATTTATATGAATAAATTCGAGATATAAAGCAACTTTATTATTTGTATCAATTACTTTGTATGTGAATCAAAGGCAAAAGGAATACGTTACTTTGATGTGTTTATATATTCATCAAAATGTCGCTTGATTTTAACTATGGTTGTTTATAATTTGATCACATCAATTATAGTTATGTTTATTCAACTTGATCTATGACTACTTTTATACTTTTTGATCTAGTCTCAAATAATTTTTTTTATTCTATTGATAAAAGTCGATGCTTTTAACCGTGTTTTGAGTTTTACATGTATTCAAATGAGTTGGAAAGAGACATGGTGTAAAAAAGATTATGAGAAGATGCCTTGGTTCATTTGCTACGTCATCATTGTCTTTGAGACGAAATTCAATATCGGTAAACTCTATTTTATTTTTATCTTTTAAAATACAATTTTAAAGTGCGATAAATCATGATGATTTTGGATTTACAAGAAGATTATTATAAAGTCTATATTTGCTTGAAAGCAATATTTCTTCTTCGTCGAAAAACTCGACCATAGACTTCTCCCAATTTCAAGTTACGAAAATTCGTCTTGATCCAAAAAGTTTTATGGGAGGCATTCCTTGAAGTGAATGCAAGCATGATGTTTATTCCATGCAATTATCAATGATGGGGCATTCCCTGAAGTGAATGCAAGCATGATGTTTATTCCATGCAATTATTGGATCTGTTTCATTCCCTGAAGTGAATGCAAACATGGTAAATCATTATTCAATTAGAGACATAATTTCGATATAATCCAAGTATAATTGGCTGGACATCCCGTTCTGCGAGGCTACTGGTCTTAAAGGAGGTTTTTAAAGGACCTTGTGGACAGGTTTAACAATGTCGCGTACGAGGATTAAATCTTTGTTCTCTGTGATAAGGATATGTGAAAAAGGTTTTAAAGGCCCACTGGCTCTACTCCATTCCCTGAAGTGAATGTGAGATTATATTATGGAAGGAATAAAAAATCACATTAAAAGTTGTGGTCGTTGTCGAGGCTATGAATATACACATGAAAAATATAGTCATTTTAAGAATACTTTTACCCGCTGGTAGCAAAGTTATAAGGATGACAAGAGTGATAAAGATCATTCTAAGGAAGTGAAATCCTTTTACTAATGTGATGTTATAAACCATTGGTTTCGTACTTGTCAAACGCCAAAGTATTATGGACTTTATCCATAATCATGAATGATAAATGAAATAAAATATAAACAAAATTTGTTTATGGCGAAAATAATTATGGCGTTATTGGTCCAACTCAATTGGATATTGTTAATTTTCTCATAACCCTTGAAGGGAATAATTTACCATTTATTTTATTTCCCTTATAATCTCTAACAGGAATAATTGTTTTTTATTTATTTTATTTTTTTAATGTTAATTCATTTTATTTATTATTTATTTATGTTAGTTTGCTTTATCTTTATTTATTTCATATATTATTTATTTATGTTTTATGTTAATTTATTATTTGAAGAATATGATTACTTCCGGAATAAAATATACAATGAATTGTGGCTATTTATGCCTAGCAGATAATGCAAGTACTCATATTGTACTTAAGCATAAGAAATATTTTTCCCATTTAAATGCAAGGGAAAATATGAGTAGTATTTCTCAAAGTACTAAAATATCAATACTTCGGAAGAGCACTTGAAAGTTTATCTCTGATAGATAATCGACTTGATATGATGTGCTATATTTTATTTTTCATTCCTCGAAGTGAATGATACAAAGTACATATTTTCATTACCTGAAGTAAATGAAACAAAGCACATTTTGAAAGGTGCACAATTATGCATTTCTCGATTAAAATGCAAGGGAATAATGTGAGTACTATATCCGGAAGTATTAATATAACAAAAGGCTCTGGTTGAGCAAATATGTTATTGTCAAATGGAACTTTATTCCATATTCAAAGTGCGTTATACTCGTCAAAGTCATAAAGAGAGCAATATGAGTTCGCAAATTATCCCTTTTGGAATTATAGATAACATATGTTATCAATTGGCATTTGAAATAAGCCAATATGGATATAAGTTCTAGTAGCCAAAAAGTCAGTTGAAAGCTCTAGAAGAGCCATATATTGCTACCAAAAGATAATTATATCTTTTCTTGGTCTTGAAGCACTATATATTAGTTGGTCAAGAAATATCTATGAATATACAAAGATCATTACATTTAGATCTTCAAACATTCGTTGATGCCTCCTCAAATGTCGTAGAAATAATTGTTAATGCACGAGGCAAGCCAAAAAATGTGTTTGGCTAAGACTATTGACCCAACATATCCAAAAGATATGTGGATTTACTTTTACAAGATATGATAAAAGCTATCTTGTGTGAAGATAACACAAGATGTATATCTCAGTTTGAAAGTGGATACATTATGGAACATATTACTCCAAAGTTTCATCTCTCACGATCTTTAGAAAAATAATATTCAAGATTAAATTATGAAGATTCAAAGATCTTTTGTGATGTTTGCATGAGGGGGAGTAAATACGCGTTGCACTCTTTTTCCCTTAACCGAGGTTTTGTCCCAATGGATTTTCCTGATAAGGGTTTTTAATGAGGCAACATGTTATGCGTATCAAAGATGTGTGTACTCTTTTTCCTTCACTAAAGAATTTTTTTTTCCCACTGAGTTTTTATCTTAGTAAGGTTTTAACGAGACACATTATCTTCATAGACATCCAAGGGGAAGTGTTATGAATATTTATTTATGTGGATGTCTATCATGATTAGAACTTTATCAAAGGAGTTTGATTTATTTATTATTAGGAATATTATCTCTATGAATTGGAGTTTAATGTATTATGTACTTCTTATGCCTATAAATAGATGATTCATTGAAGGCATTGTATACAATTCTATATTTTGAGAATAATACAAATCTCCCTCTTTCTCTCATCTCTTTGTTCTTCTTGTTCTTATTCTTGTTTTTCTTTATTTTATTCACAACATATATATATTAATATTTGAGTTTGATATAATATAAAATAAATAAACAATTTTTATATTTTATTATGAAATTAATTTGATTTATATTATGATAATATAAATTATAAAATGTTATAATAATATGTTTATAAATTAAAATATAACATTTTAGAATATGAATATGAATAAATATTCTATACACAGGCGGTGGAAACTGAAAGTTTTCACAAGTGTCTTAGTTTTAGGGTATAGGGAGTTAGTTTAGGGTTTAGGTGTAGGGGTTAGAATTTTGGGATAGTTGTTTTAATTTAAGGTTTAGGGTTATAATTTAGGGTTTATAGGTTAAAACCTAAATCCTCATCATATACTCTAAAAACTAAACCCTAACCTATAAACCCTAAATTATAACCCTAAACCTTAAATTGAAACAACTATCCCTAAATTCTAACCCCCTACACCTAAACCTCTAAAACATATACCCTAAACTAACTCCCTATACCCTAAAACTAACGCATTTGTGGAAACTTTCAGTTTCACCGCCTGTGTATAGAATATTTATCCTATGAATATATATATTAATATTTGAGTTTGATATACTATAAATAATTAATATATAGATTAGATTGTGAAAAACATATTTATTTTATTAAAAATAAAAATTATAAATAATATTTATAAATTAATATACTTTAATTGATTTTATAATTCATCTTAAAAATATATATTTTATATTATTTATAAATATAGGTTATGATTAATATAATTTTGTAAGATAAATGATTAATAAACCTTCAAAAGTTTGGCTTAAATATTATTTTCTTTATCAAAACACACCAAGCGAAAAAATCATTACTAAAGAATATTTTTTTTTGGAATCACATATCTACGTTTGGTTTGAGAATATTCCCTTCAAGGGATAATATTGCATTCTCAACGGTACTGTTTTTTTCATTAAATGGTGGAAATGTGATTCCCTTGAATTTTTTAAATATCTATCAATTTCTACCTACTTGAACCATATTGCCCCTAAGTTAATGAAGTTTTTTCATACGATCTCTTGTTGAATTTTTAATTAAATGATTAAATATTTGTGGTGCAAATTAATTAAATATTTTTATTCAATATTAATTTAACACTTAAATTGTATAACACATATTTAAATATTTTTTTAATATTTAATGTATTTTTATTAATATTATATTTATTGAGATAAAAAATTTGATATAACGAATTGAAAAAATGTTTTTGGACTAAATTAAAATATTACAAAAATTATTCAAAGTCAAAACAACTTAAAAAATATGTTTGAAATGTTTTTGAAGAAGTTTTTGACTTGAACAAATATTTTCAAAGGTCTTTAAAAGTCAAAACATGCCTTCAGTACCAGTACCCTATCCATGTACCGATACGAAGATGCATGTACTAGTACGGTTATGGCCAGTACCGATACATTCTGTTTTGAAAAAATTTCAGTATCACTTTTCGCACCGATACAAAGGCATTCATATCAGTACGCAAGGGCACATACCCATACCCTTTTCAGTATCGAGTATTGATACACCCTGTATTTTGTGTCTAATATCCTTTTCTATTTAAGGAAGGTATTGATACCAAGACCCGAATACTGATACCCACTACATCAGAAGAGCATTTAATGATGAAAATTAATTTCCAACGGCTCTTAACAACCTCCAATGGCTAGCAATGGTCATGGAGCCATTAAAGAGTTTAAAAGGCCTCTTCAAGCAACTATGAATTCAAGCAACTATGAAAGTAAGAGAAATGCCGACATTCATTGTATAAAGAAATTTGTTCTTGAGCTAAATTGTCATATTCTTTGTAGAAAATATTTGTTGAGCTAAATTGTCAATATTGCTCAAGTACTGTTAGGATTTGGGTGTGAGCTTAAGTGTGCAAACAAATTTGCCTGGTGAGGTTTCGTATAGTTTGCTTATTTCTATTTCTTCTTAGGAGGAGAGTTGCTCAAAGCTTTAGTGTATAAGCTTTGAGGTTTCTAAAGGTTACTCTTGATTCTTGAAAAAAAAAGACAAATTAGTAAATTTGTGAAAAATCCTTAGTAGGGAGCTAAGGTAGTGGAGGAATACTTAGTTGAAAAGTCGAACCACTACAAATCCTTGTGTCTAGAGTTTTTATTTTCTTATGCTTCCACTAAAATTTATGCTAAGCCAATTCACCCCCTTTTGGATATTCGGTTGAAGGATTTCGAACCCAATAATATTTATGATGTTTATAGGTTATATGTTAAGATTGCATATTGCTTGAGAATTAATAAGTTAGGAGTTTGTGTTTTCATTTTTATTCTTTAATTTATAAGATGTTTTCTATCTTATAAAATATTTTAGTAGTTAAACTTGTGATATAAAATTATTATTGTTGATGCCAATTTGGGTGACACCGAACAAGGAGGCTGAGCAGGCTGTGAAAGGGGGATTGGTGGTGGGCTATGGCGCTTCACCTGTGCTTTTAACAGGAGGAGAGATGTTGGAGGCAAGTTTGGTGTTTCTAACGACTTGTCGCGTGGGTTAGGAGGGAAAGGAAGGATATTCTCTATAGAAATGTTCTTCTTGTCTCTTTGGAGAAAGTGCCCATCTTTTATACCTCTCTAACACCCCCATCATGTCATGGGTTATTCATGGTACTTTTCTGGGCGATACCAGGCCTGACTCTATAACAGCTCATCAGTGGGATGTATAACCCCCTTGACCTTGCCTAGCCGCCCGACCGAACCGAGCGAGTTACATTGGGTTTGGCAGAACAAACCCGTGAAAATATTATTCGAATTACGTCCATTTTATTCGAGTTACATTGGTCCAATAAACCTCAAACTAAGCTTTCTCTTACGTCTAAACTGCATCACATTTTTCCAAGGCGACACTTTCAAAAACACACGGTTACCAACCGCATACTTAATCTCCCTATGCTTCAAATCCGCGTAGGATTTCTGACAATCCGAAGCTGATTCCAAATGATCACAAATGAGCTTCACATTCTCATTTGTGCCTTTCAACACTTTCGACATAGAAACATACTTTTCCTCAGTCTCAGCCTAACACAAGGGCGTACGACACTTCCTACCATACAAGGCCTCATACGGTGCCATTTGAATACTAGCTTGGTAACTATTATTGTAGGCAAACTCCACCAAAGGCAACTGTTTTTCCCAGATTTCTTAGAACTCAATGATGCAACACCTCAACATATCCTCCAACACTTGAATCACACGTTCAAACTGACCATCCGTCTAAGGATGATACGAAGTACTGAAGTTCAAACGTGTACCCAAGGCCCGATGCAAACACTCTCAAAACCTCGTTGTAAATCATGGATCCCTATCCGAAACGATGGACTTATGCACTTCGTGCAAACACACGATCTCCGCAATATACATATTCACCAACCTATCCAAGGTATACGTCGTATACACTGGCACAAAATGTGCACACTTCGTAAACCGATCAACAATCACCCAAATGAATCCTTCTTGGTTGGTGTCAACGGAAACCCAGACACAAAATCCATGGAGATTCTCTCCTACTTCTATTTTGGTAGACTCAATTGTTGCAACAACCCGGAAGGAAACTGATGCTCGGCCTTCGCTCGTTGACACACCATACACCTAGCAACAAAATCAACCACATCTTTCTTCAAACCCACCCAAAAGTATTCTTCTTTCAAACCTCGATACATCTTAGTACTACCAAGATGTATAGATGTTAGGCTTGATAGGCTTGATTTCCTTCAACCGAAATGGATTGCCAAGTGGTGGAGAAGTTGGATTTTTGGGTGATTGATTTGTAGAAGCAAAAAATGAATGAAACGATGAATTTATAGTGGTTCGAGCTTTGAACAAGAACCTACATCCACTACCTTAGCCCCCACTAAGGATTTTCCAACCAATTCACTAATTGATTCGTTCTCTTTTCTAGGCTTAGGAGGAAACCCTTACAAACAATTAATCTTTCTACCTAAATATTAACCAAACACTCTTTACAAGAGAAATAAAATAAGCAAACTAAAAATCCTCTCACAAGGTATTTGTTTGTACTCTTTAAGCTCTCACCTAAACCTAAACACTTGAGCAAATATGACAATTTTGGCTCACAAGTGTTGTCTATACAAAGAATTAATAATTAAAGGCCTAAGAGAAATTTCTCATCATATAATTGTTGACAATTGAAGCATCAGTCTTCTCTTGATGCTTGGAGGTCCCTTTTATACTCCTCTTAAAGTTCATAGCCGTTACTAGTTGTTAGTTATGAATTGGAGCCGTTGAAGCCTTTATTTCCCACCATAAATGCAATTATGTAGCTTAGTGTATCGATACTCGGATGTCCGTATTGATACAATCCTTTTTTTGAATTAGTCGTTGAGCACTTCCAGCTGATGCGTATTGATACGCATGTTAAGCGTATCGGTAAGGTCTTATAATTTAAAAGACCGTTGGGAAATTAACCGTTGGAGCTAGTTGAGCGTATCGGTACGCAATCTAGCCGTTGGGTATTTTAAAACACACCATATCGATGCGACAAAGGCGTATCGGTACGTGTTTTGGCTACTAGAATTTTCCTGTAGCTGAAACCCTGAGTTGTATCGATACGGTTCATACCGTATCGGTACAATAACATTAAATTTATGGGTTTGGCTACTTTAAAGACATTTTAAATTGATCCAAAGCCTTTTAAAAACCCTTAAACATATTTTCAAGTTTGGACTTTCAAAACATTTTGAAATCTTTTCGATTTATTCCAAATCAAATTTTCAATTATTATATCAAAACACATAGTTCTACAATTTCTCCCTTTTTGATATAATAAAACTAACTTGAAAATTTGTTTGAGATTCCCCCCTTTGTATTTAAAAATTTGAATAAGAGATTTTAAAATTTAAAAGTATTTAAAGCTCCCCTTTATTCACTTGAAAAATCAAATTTTCAAACTTTTTCAAATCATTTCTCCTTCTTTTTGTTATATCAAAAAGAATTCATGAAACTTTAGGCTCAAAAATTAACAAAAGAGGTTTAAAGAATTTGACTCTTTTAAAAATTTTGATTTTAAAAATTGGCTCCCCCTTACTCAAGGCATCAAATAATGTTAGTTCAACAATATGATTATCTTGTTGTTATAGAAAATAAATCTAATTGAAACAAAAACAACTAGAAATTTACCAACACTTGAACTTCAAGGGAGGATGTGAAGCCTTCCTTCTTCAAGTGTTCTCCTTCTTGTGTGTATGGAGATCTCCCTCAAATTTGGACTTGTTGATCACTCTCTATCACACCTAAACAAGACAATCATGTAAATTTTAGTATCCAAATTGCTTTGGATCCATAAATGTTAGTAGCACATAATTTTGTCCCCTTTGGGATCTATTTTTTAAATTTCATCCTTTTTAGTTGATGTACTTAGTCGTTTTGGGACCCAAATACTTCTAAAAATTTTGCCATTAAAAAATCTAGGGGCACTAGATTGTCTAACATAAAAAATTGATTTTCCAAAATCATTTCCATTTTAAGCTCCTTGGAAATCAAATCATTTTTCTTTTTAAGATCATCAATTTCTTGTTGATGATCTTTTTCTAAAATTTGAAGCAAATTTTGTAAATCTAAAACTTTAAGTTCAAAATCTTTGATCTTTGCTTCAAACTCTAAATTGGTTTTTAAAAGCAAATCATTTTCGATTTTTAATTTTGAAATCAACTTTTTGTTTTTCGAAAATAAAGCCTTGAATTCAAAAACAAATTCATCATAGGCTTTTTGTAACTCATCAAAAGTATAAGAATTTGAACAAGATGAGTTAGAAGTTACCTCACCTTCTTGGAGGGTCATCAAACATAAGTGGGTTACCTCATCATCGATGGAGTCTTCATCACTCCAAGTTGGCACATTTGCTTGCTTTGAAGATGATCCCTTTTAGTTGCTCTTGTGAGAATCCTTCGTCTTCTTCTTCTTCGATTCATGCTTGGATTTAGCCATCTCACTCTTCATGAATCATGTAAACTTTTTGAAGAGATGAACCATCTCTTCATCTTCACTTTCCTCCTCACTAGATTCTTCGTGTTGGCATGTGGAGGATGGAAGAGCAATTACATTTGTAACACCCAACAAATATATATGATAATAAAAAAAGGGAAATGAAGGTAAGGGTGTGGAGGCTCGAACCCGAGACCTCAGCCCTCACCACCCAACATGCTAACCATTTGAGCCAAGGCTCATTTCTGTTATTGCCTCCCCTTTTTACCCTTTAAGGTTAATGTAAAATCGTTTATATATGCATTTAATTAAAGACGCATATGTTCACCTACCCATTTTACTCCACCGGCCATCTATTCGAATCCTCAAAAGGAAGTTCTCCCCCTCTCCCCGACTTCCATCCATCTCAGGCACTGCCACGTCGTGTTGCTTACCGCCGGTACAAAGGCATTCCCCGTCGAGCCCCGAGCAAAACCCCCATCTCCACGCATCGTCTGCCCTCCCCGATCACCGTGAATCACCATTCAAAGCTTCGTCAAATCCCTAATGCCACCGCCTCTCTGTTTTACTCAATTTTCGACCGTCCTCGACGTCCGTTCGAGAAACGGCTGTCGGTTCTCGGCTCTCCTCGTCGTTCCGTGCAAAACCCCTAAAGTTTTGTGTCCAACCGACACCGGTGAAGCCTCCATCGGAGCTACGTAAGTCCCGGCGACCTTTCGGTTTTTCGCAAAGATTTCTGGTTATTTCCGGTAATTTTCAGGCTTGTATGGGTTGGGTTAGATGTATAATCAAATCAGCCATTCTTTTTCAAGTGGAATCGTACCATTCCAAGCCTCCGACGACTTTCCGCTAACCGTCCGGCGACACTCTGTTTTTCAAGGGTAAGAACCGGTTTGAACCGGCCAACCCAAGTAGCCCGACTCGAACCGGTTCGACCCGTCTTTGACCTGAACCGACTCGTGTCCGAGTCAACTTAGTGAGTCAACTCGCCCGAGTTGATTTAGTGAGTTAACTCACCGAGTCAACTCAGTTGACCCCATGTTGGTTGTTGACGTCATCGTTGACCCTGACATGCTGACATCAGTGTTGACTTGCTGACGTCAGCGTTGACTTTGACAAAAAAGTCAAAATTTCTGAAAAAGCCCTATTTTATGTTTTTCGACGTCTTGAGTCTGTTTTTGAAGCCCGTTTTGCGAAATTCCGACTCTAAGACCCCCCGGATCTGACCTTAAACCCAAATCATGCATATGTACTTAATTATTCTATTTAGATAATAGTAAATCGAATAAGTGACTAAAATAGTGTATTAATTGTGTAAAGGTACTCGAGACTCGTGTGACCACTCTCCAGCTTAGCCTAGCTCCTCTCGACCCGCTCACCCTCACGCTTCAGTGAATATCAATATGAATTCAAACTTTGTGTATAAGAACAAGTTTAACTCTTATTTCACATTATGACCATTAGTCTTTCTTGATCTAGGATCTGACCCTTTATCCAAGCGTACTGAGGCAGGTGTCTGTTAGACCCTTCTCCGACCAGCTTTTGAGGTGTGTTCCATGTGCGCTATATTATGTTGAATAGATTGTATAATGATTTAATCATGAATAATATTATGTTTGTTGAATATTTCAATTGTTGTTGAGATTGTAACACTATGTTAGAAAATGAGATGAAATAATGAACTGGATACATGATGACATTCTCTGCCTACCTGATGTATGTCTGCCCAATTTGTATACTTGTTATGTGATTGCTTGATATGTGATGATGGTTGTCTGATGAACTTGATAGTATGATATGTTAGCTTGACCTATAATGGTACAATCTGTTTGCATGATGAATGATGAAAATGTCTGCTATGCTCAATGGTATGCTCATTATCTGTCAAAAGCATGAATCTTCTGTTTCTGATACTCTGAATAGAATATGTTTGTCACATGTATTCTGTTACTCATGTCCGGAATATGAACACCGATTACTATCTGGGGTATACTGTTGGGTTATGTTATGAAGTTTCTGCAGGTGCAGCCCTAATCCAGCTGGTAAATCCTTATGGACTCAAGGTCTCCCCTTGAGTAAGTGTCAATGCTTTAGCACGGGTAAATCCTTATGGACCTAAGGCAGCCCCTTGGGTGGCACCTATGCCCATCGGGCCTAGGGTAAGTCCCTATGGATGCATTTCTAGGGGACTACATTTGGTGTAAGCTTGGAGGGTAGTCACTAGTAAACTTTTGCATACACTCGAGCATTTTTATTGATCTGTTATATGTTCTTATGATATGATTGATATGTATGTATTGCTTTTTTTATCTGCACTTATCGGAACACACTGAGCTCCCTAGCTCATGCCCTTATCTTCTCCCCTTTCAGATACTTGTGATAGGTTACCCTTTTGGACCTGACAACTGGAGGATCGACACATTTAGCTTTAGATTGTTGTAATGTTCTTATCTTCCAAATTGTCTGTATTTGGGTGACTTATGCCTATATTTTGATACGACTTATCTTTTGGTTTTTCCGGATGTTGGCTTTAGCTATAACTGAACACTTTATGCTTTCATATCACCTATTTTGTAACCACATGATACTAAACTATTACTTACTACTTTTGGGATGGATTTGAAAGCAATGCTGATAGATTTTATAATCGTTCTGGGAATAGTATTGATATGTATTTGTTAACAGGTTTTATGGTATGGTTCGTAAATCTCCCGAAGGGGGGGGGGGGAAACTATGTCAGTTTTGATATTTTGACACAAATATTTCACATGAGTTTGATTATAGGTTGTGACTTTTTGGAGTTAGGTTAAACGTATAAGCGGGTCCAGGTGGTTACAACATTGACATAAATGTCTTGCTTCTTGATCTTCTTCTCCTTCTCCCTCTTCAAGGCTTTATACATCATCTCATGGGTGAGCATAGATCCAATGAGCTCATCAAGCTTGAGCTCTTTCAAGTTTTTTACTTCTACAATTTTCGTCTTTTTGGACTCTCATGAATCAGGAAATGAGTAGTTCAACTTCTAAACAAGTTTGTCTTCCGGAATCTTCTCTCCAAGACCTTTGAGTTGATTGATGATTGTGGAGAAATGGTCGAACATCCTCGTGATGTCTTCATTCGGGTCCATCTTGAAGTTTTCATACTCGAGGTTGATAAGATCGACCTTGGTCTTCTTTATTTCGTTGGTTCCTTCGTATGTGACTTCAAGCTTGTCCCATACCTCCTTGGCATCTTCACAAGAAGACATCTTCTCATAGATGTTGGGGCTAAATGCACAAATAAGAATATGCAAAGCCTTGCAATTTAGCTCCATCTTCTTGCAATCATACGCACTCCATTTCGCCTTGCTTCGTTATGGCACAAACGAACTGTCTTCAACAATGTCCCAATAAGCAACATATCCAACTATAAGCAACAGATCCAACATGCTCAAGCACCTCATACAGTCCAATAAACCTCGGACTCAACTTGCCCTTCCAACCAAATCTCATCACCTTCTTCCAAGATAAAACCTTCAAAAACACTTTATCACCTACAAGATACTCAATCTTCTTATACTTCAAATCCACGTAAGACTTTTGCTGATCCGCAACCGTTTTCAACCTCTCACTGATAAGCTTCACTTTTTCCATAGTGCCCTTAATCACATTAGGCAAAGAGACCAACTTCTGCCCTACTTCCGCCCAAAAAAGAGGCGTTCTACACTTCCTTCCATAAAAGGCCTCATAAGGAGCCATTTGAATGCTCACCTGATAATTATTATTGAAAGTAAACTCCACCAAAGGTAACTGTTTCTGCCAAGAACCTTGGAAATCAATGATGCAACATCTCAACATATCCTCCAACACTTGGATAACTCGTTTAGATTGTCCATCCGTCTGAGGATGATACAAAGTACTAAAATTCAAATGTGTACCCAACGCTTGATGAACAAACTCCTAAAACCTCATGGGAAGCTTGATTTGTTCAGTCTTGTTTAAGATTGCATAACATTACAAGCTGTTGTTGATGATGGTATGAATACACTTTTATATTGTAGGTTAAACTACACAAGTAGTCACCGAACTATTGATTCTTTCTTATTTAAGTCACTGAACTTGTTTTTTTTTTGACAAAATCGTCACTAACATTACATATTTTTTCTATTTTTGATCACTGGCCATTAAGTTTCCATTAGTTTTTATCGAAGCTGGTGACGTTGCATGGTATAATAATAATTTTAGTCCTAAAACATATAAAGTTGATCGACTTGGTCCTCAATTTCTAGAGTTTTAACTATTTTTTTTACCATTTATATTTTTATCCTCTTATTTTTAATTCACTTAAAAACAATCATCTTCTTCCCTTAGAAACCATACCACCGTTCATCTTTTTCTATCAAACTATGATATAATCACAACATGAATAAACTCAAAAACAATGTAAAAAAAATCCATGAAAAAATTGTGAATAAAGCAAAAATTATATCACGATAAAATTTAACTTGGGTATCAAATTTTAATCTCCAATTTTGCAAATCATATTGGGAAAATGATGAAAAGATATTTTTTCTGATCGAGAATTCAAATCAATATAACCAAAATAAAGAAAAAGTGTGAAAGCCCAGAAGAGGAAAGAGTCATATTTTCAATAATTCCCTGTTTCAACCCTGCTCTAGTGCTTCTCTAGATCCTGCACTGTATTTGTTTTTATTTTTTTAACAATTTTTGTTATTGATTTTTTTAGTCATAAAAGCTTGAAGATCTTCTTCTTCTTCTTTTTGAACATGTTAATCAATTTTTTGTTTACCCATTTGACAGAAGAAGGAGAACATCATTCCAGTCGGTTCAAAAAAATGCGGTAAGTTTTGAAATTTCTCATTTTTTTATTTTCTGCATTTAATAATTATTTACTTCATTTTCTAGGGAAAACCGAGTTTTGATTCGATTCATATAGGTTCTAACTTCATGGTTTTTTGCAGAGTTTTAGAGATTAAATGAATAAAGGGTTGAGCTACTTAGTAGAATTCAAAGGTTGAAACAGGGAATTATGAAAAATATGACTCTTTTCTCTTCTATGCTTTCACTTTTTTCTTTATTTTGATTTATATTGATTTGAATTCTTGAGTAGAAAAAAAATATTTTCATCATTTTCCAATATGATTTGCAAAATTGGAGATTAAAATTTGATACCCAAGTTAAAGTTTACCGTGATGTAAGCTCATTTTTGCTTTATTCACAATTTTTCATGGATTTTTTTCTTTGTTTTGAGTTTATTCATGTTGTGATTATATCATTGTTCGATAGAAAAAGATAAACGGAATGGTTTCTAAGGGAAGAAGATGGTTGTTTTTTTTAAGAGAAGTGAAAATAAGAGGACAAAAATATGAAAAGTAATATATATATATATATAAGTTAAAACTTTAGAAAATAAAGACCAAGTCGATGAAATGTATATGTTTTGGGACTAAAATTGTTATTATATCATGTAACGTCACCAGTTTCGTTAAAAACTAACGGAAACTTAACAGCAGGTGACCAAAATAAAAAATATAAGTAATATTAGTGACAATTTGTCAAAAATAAAATTAGTTCGATGACTAAAATAAAAAAAAATCAATAGTTTAATGACTAATGGTGCAGTTTACCCTATGTTATATTGCTGCTAATGGCGAGCAAGGCAACAAAACAAGATATAGTGCTTGTTCCTTGTTATCCAAGTTGGCATGTAATGACTCAAATAATGGTGCTATGGTTGAGCAAGTATGTTGGAATGGAAAGCTAGATAATTGTCACGCCTCACCAGGTCGCAATCCAGCCAACCGAGGGGTACACCCACCAGGGTGCACCGAGAAGCACCGATGTGCCCCACCTAGGTACGCAACGCGCGCCCAAAAAGTTCTATCCAAGGGCACTCGGGCCAACAAGGGGAAAATGAGATGCCTTGGAAATTTTAAGGCCAAGGTTGATCCAAAGAAGGATCTAGAACGACCCAGAGAGCTCCAAACGTCTCCACACAAGTCCGAGGGGTTTCAGAAGGTTCCACACTCATCTAGGCTCACCCGAAGGAACCTAGAAAACCCGAGAGTGATCGAGAAGGCTTGAGACAAGTCCGGAAGGCTCGGGACAACTCCGGACATCTCCGGAATATTCTAGAATACCTTAGAATATTGTAGAGTTTTTAGACCATTTAGGATATAACTAGATAAGTATGGAACTATCTAGAGATATCTAGGTGTAGTAGATATTTTGGGAGGCAAACTCCTAGCCGTTGGATTAAATAAATCCTAGCCGTCTGTTGAGGAGGTGGGAGCCTATAAATAGGGTCACCCCTCTCATTTGTAAATCACTCAAGAAGTCACTCACTTAAGCATTCTTGTAAAGTTCTCTTGTAAGCTTCCTTAGTTCAATACAAGGTTCTTTCCTTGTAAAACTCTTTTGCTCCTTGTGTTTAGCCATATCGTTGCGTGAGTAAGGCTTACTAGCATTGTGTCGGGAGTGCTAGTGCCGCACGGATTGAGCTTGAAAGAATAAGTTCGTGACATAATGCTTCACATTTGCACCAAGAAACAAGGTGTATTGGGATTCATATCAAGATTATGTCATATAATTCATTGACGAAAACTTGCAACAATGCTAGAATATTTTATCAGGGGAAGTTTTATAGTGACAACTACGGTAAAAAAAAGGTTGTGCAACCATGGATGGAGAGGAGTTTCAAGAAGTTGAGTATCTACGAACATCAACGCAACACAAGAAAGTAACATCGACTCGAAGAGATTTCATCAACTTGCAAGCTTCTAGAAACAAGTTAAAATCACTATTGTAGTTTATCGAGTCAAATTTAGCTAATGGGAAAAGAGTTTCAGGTATTATTTGGTCAATTATTTAAAGAAAAACAAGGATGATCCGATGTTGCTTAAGGACGATTGCTTCAAGGGATTTGGCCTACAGTTTTTACTTTTGATCTCTGAGTTCAAGGATCATTTTGAAGTAGAGAGCATTGTAAGAGTCTGAAATGGGAAGTACAAAAACATTGTCGGTCTTTTAATCAATATTTTTTTATTGTTTTATTTTTAATGCAACGGGCCGTTTAAACTAATCTTGTAATTAGTCAAAATGTGGCCGTTTAACCACGATAAGATAAAAGGAATTTTGAGTATGTAATCGAGGGTATCGAATTGAATGAATTTGTCTTGTTTTCTTCCCCAAATTCTATGTTCTGCTTCTACCCTTGATTCTTTTATTTTCTTACCCTTTAAAAATTATTGTTCTTTGATTTGTATTGTTACAATTTAAAAATTGAAATTTACTAGAAAATGAAAAAGAAATTTAATATATTTTATGTCATATGTGAATCACTGTTTGTTACAGTCAGGTCATCCAAAGAAATTAATTACACAGGGAAATTAGAGTTTAAGAAATGAAATTTATGAGAAAACAAAAGGAAATTTGATACTTTTGTCTTGTTTGTAAAGCATCGTTGCTTACAGTCGGATCATCAGAATAAACCCTAACTCCATCGTCCTCCATCATCTCTTTTTATAAAATTATTAAATTATTTTTAATTAAAAATATGACTAAAATGATAGATGTATAAATAATGAAGGTTAAATTTATTAATTTTTTAAATGAGATTAAATTTATTAAATGAGTAAATATGAAGAACCTAATGTGTTATTATACAATTTTTCGTAACTGCCACATGACTCTTACGACAGATAACATATCAATGATCGTTTTGTAACAAAAATTAAATTTTAATGATTGTTTTATAACTTTTGAAAGTTGGTTGACCAAAATGGTCATTTTATTAGTTTAGTGATTGAACTTTACCCTATTTATTTTTCAAGAATGAACTAAATTTCTAGTTTAGTCAGGTGGTTAGATGTTGACTTATTAGCATGTCACGTTAGCATGTCAATATCACTTGTTAATTGTTAGTTGACTAACGGCTTTCATTCGAGAAAATAATTATTTTGACTCAAATAAAACGTTGATGGCTAAAATATTGTATTTAAAAAAATCAGTCAAAGTGACTCTGTTAAGTGTTAACACATATTTGCATGTATATTAACATAAGGGAAAATATAGAGAGGTGACATTTGTGTTTTATATTGGGAGCTAAAGGAGCTTTGTGATGATTGCATGGATACGACAATTGGTTGGTTTAACGGTTCACATCAAACCATGGCAATGCTATGCCATTTCATAATTAATAATTTAATAATACAACAACAAATCCCAAATGCTGTGCTTCCCATGCCGCTTTGCTCTTCTTTCCCATAAACCTGGTAGAAGTTGACTCCCCTTGATTCTTTTATTTGTAATTTTTATATTAAAGGAACTCGTAGAATATATATGTAGGTTAATCACATTAGATGCCCTTAAATTATGATTCATAGTTTAATTTTGTTTTTAAACTTTAATACATTTTAAGTTTTCAAAGCATCCCTTCCATCAGTTTAGGTATTAAATGCTAAATCAAATATAAAGTGCAACAAATTTAAAATACATTGATCTAGTTGTAAAAACTTGTGTATCTACTGCATCGAAATATTGGATTTCACCAGCTAAAAAACCCATTTTTTAAAAAAATCTATTGACAATGTTTATTTAAATATGTCAGAACCAAACTATCCATAATGCCATGAGGCATATACACACGAATTACACTATTAATTACTAATCAGGGCCATAAACCATATCCTAATTTATATGCTCCAAATGAAAAACGACTATTAATATAAAGGGTAAATTGCACCGCATATCACTTAATTATCAATAAGATTATAAATGGGTCACTTAATTTTAAAAAGTTACAAATAAGTTACTCGATTAATCTATTGTTACAAATATGCCACCAAATTTTAAAAATTACAAACGAGTCACTTAATTAATCGAAAAAGAAGATTCATTTAGGGTTTTGTGCTTCTCGAAGATTGAGGAAATCATTTGACAATTCAAACAGTGGATAGGATGTCGTTGGTGAGTTGAAGAACATATCCCAAGACAATTAATCTAACATTGGACGACGTAGATCAAAGTTCAAGTTTGAAAGTTTTGTGGTTATTTCATGGCTTTAGAGAGAGATTACTAGGAATCTAGTATGGCGAATTTAATGAGGAGATCAAGGTGAATCTTCTGGTGAAATTGGGGTTCATCGACCATCGTATACAACGCCTGATGCCAGTCAGCTTAGTGGCACATGACTTGATTGTTACAATCAATTAATTGGGTGTTTGATTGCAACTCTATAAAATCTATTGTTTTTAATGAATAAAATACCCCACATCTGAAAGTTGCCTAATATTTAATGGTCTAGTGACATGTTTTAACAATCGATTAATTGAGTGACTTATTTATAATTTTTTGAAATTAGATGACATATTTTAAATCATACTAATATTTGAGTGACATGAGATATAATTTAGTCATGGAGAAGAGTCCTTAAATACTTGATATTGACTTATGGAATAGGTCTTACTGGATGCTTTTATATGGCTTTCTTTTTTTTCCTCCAAATGGATTGAGAAATTTAGAAAATCAAAACTGCTGTAAAGGTATTTGATGTTTATACACATAAAATATAAATACAAAAAATATATTAAATATGACATATATAACAATTGGTATGTTGTAGAATATGAATTCCTAACATTGCGTTCACACTTTAAAATGGAAAAGCTTGATTAATTAAGTGAGTCAGAGTGGCATGGATCTGTTCTCCTTTCTATAGAAAAAATGGCATGGTGCATGTGTAATGATATCAATAGTAATAGTTTTTTTTTTCTGGACAAATATCACTCGTAATAAACTAAATGCATGTGCTCGGTTGTTTTTATTTGGTGATGTACAAATATATGAAAGAAGTCTATAAATACAGTCTTTCAGTTTCTTTAACATGTGTGTCACTGAAAATACATAGTAATCACTAATCAGCCGCTGAAAGTTTGAAGAAAACAGAGAGATGGGAAGTTTGCAGCAGCAACAACAAGGCGGCGAAGTTGCAGTAATCCCTCAATCATGGGGTGGAGGAAGCAACCGCATAGCTGCTCTGAATGCGGAGCCTGGAACCGCCCCCCCTAACAACAGCAAACGTTTCGGTGGTAATCATGATGACCCCAGTCATGATGAGGTTTCATTTCTTTTCAGAATTTGATATATAAGCTGCATGTAAATTTGGTTTGTGCTTCACGGCATGCTTTTCTGGGATTTTTTTCAGAAACCTGGATGGAGAAAGTTTTTGTCATTTGTAGGCCCTGGTTTCCTTGTTTCATTAGCTTATCTTGATCCTGGCAACTGTAAGCCATTAGCCATTAGCCATTGCCACTCTTTTCCCTTCCATTTTGATTTGTTTGGAAACTTATGTTCATTGTCTGATTGATGTCATGTTACAGTGGAAACTGATTTGCAAGCAGGTGCCAACCATGGATTTGAGGTAATAAGTTGAAGACTAAGCCTTTATAATCTTCTTAAATGCCACAACATAGCTAACTTTGCAATCTTCAGCTGCTTTGGGTGGTTTTAATTGGATTAGTCTTTGCTCTCATAATCCAGTCTCTTGCTGCAAATCTTGGAGTCAGCACCGGTAATTATGTATCTTTCATACTAACAACCAATCAAATTTGCATTTCCATTTCTGATATTTAATATTTTGTGAGCAATTTGTTTCAGGCAAACACTTGTCAGAGTTGTGCAAGGCTGAGTACCCACCTCTGGTGAAATATTGCTTATGGTTACTAGCAGAGCTTGCTGTCATAGCTGCTGATATACCTGAAGGTTTCTTTTTATTTACCTCACCATTTGCAATCAGAATTGTTTTACTATTCATCAAAGTTCACAGTTTTGTTGTTTTGATGCAGTGATTGGGACAGCTTTTGGGCTGAATATACTGTTTAACATCCCAGTATGGGTTGGGGTTTTATGTACTGGTTTAAGCACTCTCCTCCTGCTTGGGCTGCAAAAATATGGGGTAATTAATTTGTGTATTTATATCAGTTTTGTTTTATGTTTCTACACATGTATTGATTCTGTTTTGTTGATAAAGATAAGGAAGCTGGAACTGCTGATAGCAGTGCTGGTGTTTGTGATGGCGGGATGTTTCTTTGGGGAAATGAGTTACGTAAAGCCACCGGCATCTGGTGTTGTGCAAGGCATGTTTGTTCCTAAGCTTGGCGGCCAAGGAGCCACCGCCGACGCCATTGCTCTCTTGGGTGCCCTCGTTATGCCGTAGGAATAACACCAATCTCTTTCTGTTTTTAACAACTTATTCATGCAATAAGAGCTTAAGTAAAGTTGTTATTACATGCTTCTAACTCTAACAATTGCTGTTGCTGTGAACACACAGCCACAATCTCTTCCTTCACTCAGCTTTGGTGCTCTCCAGAAAAGTACCCAACTCTGTTCGAGGCGTTAATGTAAGCCCATATAACCAATTTTACAACCAGATTGTATGCGTTTTCTAATTATGTTCTAAAAATTAAAGACACATAATTCAAATTGAATGAAATAGCCCCGAATTACACTATCTTTTGTCCAGGGGCCAGCTTGGAAGGTTTGAGCCTACTTTGCTGGAAAGGTAGCCAACCATTGGAATATCCCATCTTAATACAAGTTAATACAAATATAAATTGTATTCTATTATCAATAATAATTGAAATAAAATAAATTTCATTAAATATATCTTATATCGTAAATATATTTATTTGCACATGTATATTACTAATCATGTCATATTTTAAAATTCAGTATGATGTATGCGTAATACAATAGTATTAGTATGTTTATATATGCTAAGCCATTGTGGTTGTCATTCCTTTGGTTAGGATGCCTGCAGATTTTTCCTGATAGAGAGCGGCTTCGCCTTGTTCGTAGCGTTTTTGATCAACGTCGCAGTAGTTTCTGTGTCCGGGACCGTTTGTGCGACAGATAATCTTTCCGGAGATAACCAAAACCGTTGCAACAATCTCAATCTCAACTCTGCTTCTTTTCTTCTCCAGGTCCGAAATTAATAATTAACACGCTAAAACTTTTCCTTAGCACAAAAAAGTGAAATTAAGAATGTTTGGGGTTTTTATGCCATTGTAGAATGTGTTGGGAAAATCCAGCAAAGCCCTTTATGGCATTGCACTTTTAGCATCAGGACAAAGCTCAACCATCACAGGAACATATGCAGGACAATTTATCATGCAGGTTTGGATGATTAAGCCCTTTGGAATGCGGAGTTAATTAATTATTAATCTAATATTGAGTATTGATATTTATTTCAGGGTTTTTTGAATCTTAAAATGAAGAAATGGTTAAGGAATTTAATGACTAGGTGTATTGCCATTACACCTAGTCTTATTGTGTCCATCATTGGTGGATCTCAAGGGGCCGGTCGACTCATCATCATCGCATCGGTGAGAAAATACCTAATCTTTTTCTACAAAGTTTTGATTTCGACTGGTTGTAAATCTGATGATGGATTTTGCAGATGATTCTTTCATTTGAGCTACCATTTGCTCTAATCCCACTCCTTAAATTTAGTAGCAGCTCAACCAAGATGGGACCGTACAAAAACTCCAGAATTGTGAGACTGTTTCTCTCTTTTTGTCATCTTCTTTTTCTTATTCATGTTCTTAGCTGACAACCATGCCTCTATTGCTTTGCAGATAATTGTGATTTCATGGGCTTTAGGGCTTGGAATCATCGGCATCAATGTCTATTACTTAACAACTGCCTTTGTAGATTGGCTGGTTCACAATGATTTGCCAAAGGTAGGAAATGTGTTCATTGGAATCATTGTGTTCCCTCTAATGGCGGTCTACATCATTGCGGTCATATATCTAACATTCAGAAAAGACGTTGTTGTTACATATATGGAGCCTCAAAAAGATGAACAAGTAGCTCAGGCTGCTTCTGATCACTCCATGCAAGTTTAAATATGAATCCTGGCCTGGATTCTTTTTCTTTTGAAGCTATTGTGAACCAAGACTTTATAAGTGTCTAGAAAGGGAAAAAAGGGGTATGTTGTTATTTAGTTTCTAGTTCAAGTTAATCAATAAAGATGATCTCTTCATCACTTGTTCCAAGTGTGTTCTCAAGTATACGTATATATTATTGAGTTTTGTAATTTAAACTTCTAGAATATTTATCTATATGTATTTGTGAGACTGAGTATAGTTAGATTAAGTGAATCTAGAATTCATGAATATATTTATTAGGATACATGAACACATTGGTGCATGATGTAGTTGAGTAAATATAATAATAGTCACTTACATCCGGATTGTAAGCGATGAAACAAAACTAATGATTAATACATTTTTTATTCCTCTTCCACCGTGCTCTAACAAAGTGGCATCACAAGCTATAAGTCTCCTCAGGTCGAGACAACAAGAAAAAACAATCCGTGAATACAAGGAATAAGGATCGACAAACCCCCATTAATGTTTGGATGAATCAATATTTGTAAAAATGGCTAATGGCGACACCACAAAGAAAGCGTGGGAGATTTTTGTAAAATTCTCTTCAAAGAATTGACAAAGTGAAGAAAACATAATGTCAAAAAAAAAACTACTATCTTTTGACTAAATAGTCATTTTGGCCTTATTCCTTTAACCCTCAACATTTCATTTTAGGTTAAAATTGCTTCTCTGTAAATAAAAATTATTACTCAACTAACATTAAATGACTATTTAGTCACTTTTTACTAAAGGGAGTTGATAAACTATAATTCTTGTTTGTTCTTGATGTGCGACCCATAGGTTTAATTAACGTTGACAGTATGCCCAAATCATATATCGAAGGATCATGCAGAGTTGATGATCTCATCCAGGGGCGGAATATTGGGGGGTTTAAGGGTGTATGGTCCCCCCAAATTTTTTTCATTAGGAATAAGATTGATTTTTTTTAGAAAAAAGTAAAATTACCTCTATAATCCCTTTAAAATTTGCAAAATTTTAGTTTGCCCCCCTCAAAATTTTTAAATTCACTTTGGTCCCCTTCATAAATTTTTAGTTTTTTAAAATTTCATTTTGGTCCCCCTTTATAAATTTCTAGTTCCGCCCCTGATCTCATCCCCTCTTACTCTTATGTTGTCGTCAAAAGCTACCAAGAGTTCTTCGTCATCAAACTCCTCCGCAACATCAGCTTCTTTAAAATTCTGATTTTCAATCTCCCTCTTTATCTTATTTTGTTAATTGTAGCACTCTGATTTAATGTTTCCTTTCTTTTGTAAAAATTAAAAGTCTTAACTCGGTTTGAGGACTACAATCTACCTATGTTCCTTCCTACAGAATTGCGATCTTCTTGTCTTCTACGACTGTTACTAGTCGATCTCTGAGCAACAAGACACTCTACTTTAGACTCAGATTCAGTTATGAGGTCTTCATCTTGTCATGCGAATGCAAGTCATCATATACTTGTTCAAGACTAAGTGTTTCACGACTATACATGATGATGTCTTTGAAAGACGAGTAAAAAGGGTAGAGAGCACATGAGAATCAAACATAGGTATTTTTGATCATGCTTTACCTCCATGGATTCCAGATCTGAGACAAACTCTTTAAGGATGGTTAGGTTGTCTTCAAGACACCGACCCGCTGCCTATTTATGTGAGTAAAGACACTGTTTCAGGTGCAACTTGTTGGTCAAAGTTTTCTTCATGCAAAGTTGTTCCAGTCTTTCCCTTAAAGAAACATGTGTCTTCTCTTTCATTACATCTTGTAAAATACCGTTTGATAAGTGCAAGTAGATATGGGACATGACTTTCTGATCCCTACGATATTTTTCTACATCTGACCATTCTGGTGACATATTATGAAACACTTCCAACACATTATTTCAGTTTATCTGTGCAGGTACATCTCAAAGCTTCTCATGTCGTATCAAGAATCTGGTGTTGTGGTCCAATAACGAAATATCACATTTTATTATTGTCATTACCGTGACCATGAGCAACTAGAAGCTCTGATACTAGTTTGTTATACCAAAAATATACTAGTTTGTTAATTTGGGATACGGTGAGCTTTTAAAACGATGAGGTGCGGACAAAGACACGTTTCGTCTGTGTGGAAGGACATTGGTTTGTAGGGGATTGGAGGTGTGGAATTATTGGGGTTTATGCCCCATCTGTGTTTGAGGAGCAATGTAACCTTTGGCATGAACTGGGCGATGTGATTCGATCTCAACAATTTTCTTGGAGTATCGGAGGTGATTTTAATATGGTGCTACAATCGTCTGAACACCAATGAGTCCCTAACATGTCTAGAGGTATTTTTGAATTCAAATATTTTGTTACGTTGAATGATTTGATCGACATTCCATTGCAGGGAAAGTGTTATGCATGGTTTGGCCCAGGAAACAGATGTAGCAGTATAGATAGATAGTTTATTTCAGCTGAGTGGTTTGATAAATTTTCGAGTCTGGTAGCCTTGTCCTTACCGCGTGTATTGTTCGATAATACTCTGCTATTCTTGCAAAGTGATGAAATTGATGCATGTCCAAGGCCATTCTGATTCTTGAATTTATGGATAGAACATCAAGGGTATAAGCAGGATGTGGAAATTGAGTGGGCTCGATTATGTGCTGCGAGTGCAACCAATTTGATCCAAAAATTGCGTGGTTTGAAATGTTTTCTGAAACCGTGGAACAAATCCACATTTGGGAATATTGATGAGCGTTTGGTGACAATGATGAGGAAAATAGATTATCTAGATAGCCTCATGGTGAATGGTATACATTTGGATAAGAATGCAGATGAAAGGCAATGTCTACAATCGAAGTTGTGGAAGTTGTTACGTTTCCGAGAGTCGGTGTAGCGCCAAAGTTAAGAATTTTGTGGCTCAAAGAGGGGGGACCGGAACACATGTGTCTTTTATAGGGACTCCAAGCTCCGTGCTATTCATAACAAGATTACGGGGTTACAAATTAATGGTAAATGGGGAACAAATCAGGGGCGGTTGAAGTTTCTATTATTTCGTGAGTTTAGGAAGTGTTTTTCTAAACGTGAGGCGGCTGGTACATTAGATGCGGCTATGCAAATTGGTAGAATGTGTGAACGGCAAGCGACGAGTTTGGAAATGGCTTTTACAGAGGAGAAGGTACGCGTTGCATTGGAGAGTTACGAAGGGTCGAAGGCCCTAGGACCGGATGGATTCACTATTGAGTTCTATAAGCGCAGTTGGTCTTTTCTAAAGTAGGATGCAATGTCTATTTTGAACTCTTTTTTCGAATCAGGTAGATTGCCAAGGGTGTGAATGCAACTTTTGTCTCTCTGATTCTTAAGAGAGATAATCCGCGTGTGATCAGTGATTTTTGGCCTATCTACCTATTGAACTCTTTGTATAAAATATTGGTGAAACACTTACAAACAATGTTGTCATCTTTAATTAGTGATGTTCAATCAGCATTCGTGCAGGGTCGATAAATTTTGGATGAGAATATGTTACCGAATGAAATTATTCACTCGATACAGAAAACAAATTTTAGTGAAGAGGGTGTTATTTTAAAATTAAATTTTGCAAAGGCTTACGATTGTATAAAATAGGATTGCCTTGACCAAATTATGTGTCGTATGAGATTTGGTGCTACATGACGCAAGTGGGTGTATGAATGTATTAGTACAACTCGTATGTCGATTTTGGTAAATGGAAGTCTGACTCACGAGTTTGCGATGTAACGAGGAATCCGACAAGGGGATCCTCTTTCCCCATTATTGTTTGTTATTGTTGCAGAAGTGCTTCATTAGTTTTTGGTTAATGCGAGTGATAAAAGGCGTGAGGGTGGCGTCGGACTTTTTTATGTCCCACCTCCAATTTGCGGATGACACCATACTCTTCTTTCATGGGGAGCTACATTACGCCATGAACTTGAAAAAGGTGTTGACATGTTTTGAATATACATCGGGCTTACAAATTAACTATGATAAATCTTGTATTTATGGTGTTGGGATTGATGAGACTTTGGTAGGCAATATTGGTACAATTTTAGGGTGTAACTGTGGTGAGGTTTCGATTACATATTTGGGTTTGTCTCTTGGTGTGAATCCAAAGAGTTTGGTCATGTGGGAATCTCTTCTATCTCGTTTTCAGAAACAATTGAAGGGATGGAAACGAGGCTCTTTATCTTTTGTTGGTCGTCTTGTTTTGGTTAATTCGGTTTTGTCGGCTCTGCCTCTTTACTATATGAGGATTTTTCTCATTTCGGAGAGTATAGTTCTCTGAATTGATCGTATTAGGAGAAATTTCCTATGAGGGGCTCGGAAGAGAAAAGTAAGTTGAGTAGAGTTAGTTGGAAGATTGCTTGTCGACTGAAGGAGTGTGGTGGTTTGGGTGTGGTTGATATTCGAGCTCGTAATTTGGCGTTACTTGCAAAGTGGAGTTGCCGATATGCTTTGAATGATAAATCCCTTTGGCGTTCATTGACCGAGGCTAAGTATGGTAGGGATGTTTTGAGTTGGCGAGTTAATGACATAGGGAGAAGAAATATGTCCACTATTTGGCGTCAAATTGTTGATGTTTAGAGTGATGAATGTGTGCATAGGTTTACGAATCAGTCGAATTTTGCTTGTGTGAAACCTATGTTTGATTTTGATATAATTAAATTGTTAAGGATCAAATTGAAAAACTTGAAATTGATTTCTAAGTCCCTTTAATATGTTTTAAATCACAAATACTTTAAAACTGATTTTGAAAAAACTCAAAACTCCAAATATTTTCTAAGTGATCCAAGGCCAAAGTGTTGAAAACCGTCTAGGTGTATCGATACGCTTACAGCCGTATCTAGGGCTGTAAATGAGACGAGACAGATCGCGAGTTACTCGAGCTCGACTCGGTCAAAGCTCAGTTAAAGCTCGACTCGATTGGACTCGACTCGAGCTCGAACTCGACTCGAGTTCTTGACGAGCCGAGCCGAGCTACTTGATACCCGACTCGAAAAGCTCACGAGCTACTCGAAAATATAATATACTAATTTTTTTTTTATAATTTAAAATCTAAATTCTTAAACTTAAAACCCTAAATATAAACCCTAAACATAAGTCTTAAACCCTAAAATCTAAATCATAAATCATAAACCCAATAACCTAAACCTCTAAACCCCAAACTAACACCCTAAACCCTAAAATTAACAAGCTTGAGTTTACACAATTGTATATCAAAGTTTTTTCTTCATAGGACTTTAAATGAGACGTGACAGATGAAAAGTTACTCGAGTTCAATGCAGTCAATACTTGACTCGATTGAGCTCGAATCAAGCTCGAACTCGACTCGAGTTCTAAACGAGCCAAGTCGAGCTCAGATTTCTCAGGCTCGTTAGAAATTACTCAAGCTCGAACTCGACTCGAAATCTTAACGAGTCGAGCCGAGCTTAGCACTACTCGAGCTCGACTCGGCTCGTTTACACCCCTAGCCGTATCGATACCTTTTTTACAAAGTTGGCTAATGTAAAGATGTGTTTCGATACGTTATTAACCGTATCGAAACAGATTGCATCTGTATCGATATGCCCCTCTATAAAATTGAAGGAGTTTGAATGGTGTACCGATACGGCTTCATCTGTATCGATACAGTTTTAAATGAATTTTTAATTCGAAGTGTTTTAAATATATTCGACTGTTGGTGTCAGTTGTTAGGTAACCAACATTTAAAACGACAGTTAACCCGTATCGATACGGTAAACCCTCGTATCGAAACAGAAACTTCTAGTGAGCTAAGTTGAGAAAAAGGTATCGATACAGTCTTATATATTTCGATACACTCCTTGTCCCGTACCGATACGCCTAGGTGCGTTTCGATACCCCCTCTTTATTATGTACAACGGCTCTTTCTTTTTTGAGACAGGTATCGATACGGCTCCCCGTGTACCGATACGGATAGCTGTAGAAGTGCATTTATGGCTAGAATTGATAGATGATGTATAAATTGAAGCTCTTTGAAGACCAGCAACAACTATTGCATTAAAGACAAACATTCAAGCAAAAATCCAACCTCAAGTGTGCCTAATTTCCAATCTCTTGTAATACCCAAATTGAGTTGTATCCAATTCTTATTTTATCTTCAAATTTAGGTTGAGTGTTGTACTTCAAGGGACAAATTTGTATTTGAGAGATATACTTCTTGTCCAATTTCTTCTTTGATTATTTGTGAGGGTTTGGTTAAATTTTGGGTAGAAAATTTAATCGCTTGTGTAAAGGTTACCTCCTAAGCCTTGAAAAGGGGAAGAACAAATAGTGAATTGTTGAAATCCTTAGTAGTGGCTAAGGTAGTGGATGTAGAGTTCATTTGGAACTTGAACCACTCTAAAATCCTTTGTTCTTCATTTTTAAGTTGCCCTTTCACTCCACAAAGTTTTTAAATCCCAATTTACCCCCTCTTGGTCTTGATCATTCAATCGATCCACTCAACAGCTTGGTTACTATGCGCTAAAATTATGTTCTGGCATGATTGTTGGTGTTTGGATGAACCTTTGAAACAAGCCTTTCCGCGACTTACGATCGTTTGAGGATACATAATTATGCTAACCATGGCAGTTTTACTTGTGATCTTTAGCAGGGTTTTTTATTCGTGACTTACGATCGTTTGAGGATACATAATTAGATAATTTAAAGGTATGTGTGTTGATGTTTTCTTTGCGTGTTTTGGTTTCTGATCAACTGATTTTTGAGCCCTCAAAAACTGGCTCGTTCTCGGTAGGGGCACTCTTTAAGTTTATGGTATTGTTTGGTTTGGAGGGTACCACGGATCTTTGTTCGATCTGGAAGCTACGGATTCCACCCAAGATCCAATGCTTCCTATGGTTTTTCATGCTAAACCGGTTGTCAACTTTGGCAGTGTTGCGCGTGAGGGGTGTGCCATTGGATGATTCGATGACAAGCTGTCGATGGTGTGGTGTTGGCTTGGACGATGTGGATCATATTTTGCTACATTGTGCCCATATGTGGAGTGTGTGGATGCTATTATTTCAATGGTGGCAGGTGTTGAGTGGATCGATTGAATGATCAAGACCAAGATGGGGGTGAATTGGGATTTAAAAACTTTGTGGAGTGAAAGGGCAATTTAAAAATGAAGAACAAAGGATTTTATAGTGGTTCAAGTTCCAAATGAACTCTACATCCACTACCTTAGCTACCACTAAGGATTTCAACAATTCACTATTTGTTCTTCCCCTTTTCAAGGCTTAGGAGGTAACCTTTACACAACCGGTCAAATTTTCTACCCAAAATTTGACCAAACTCTCACCAATAATCAAAGAAGAAATTGGACAAGAAGTATATCTCTCAAATACAAATTTGTCCCTAGAAATACAACACTCAACCCAAATTTGAAGATAGAATAAGAATTGGATACAACACAATTTGGGAATTACAAGAGATTGGAAATTTAGCACACTTGAGGTTGGATTTTTGCTTGAATGTTTGTCTTTAATGCAATAGTTGTTGCTGGTCTTCAAAGAGCTTCAATTTATACCTCCTCTATCAATTCTAGCCGTTTGGGTGATTGGAGAATTGAATAGAGCCGTTGGGACCCTCTCTTTCCACCATAAATGCACTTCTACAGCTATCCGTATCGGTACACGAGGAGCCGTATCGATACCAGTCTCAAAAAAGAAAAGAGTCGTTGTACATAATAAATAGGGGGTATCGAAATGCACGTAGGCGTATCGATACGGGGTATCGAAACGGATAAGACCGTATCGATACCTTTTCTCAACTTAGCTCACTGGAAGTTTCCGTTTCGATACGAGGGTTTACCGTATCGATACGGGTCAACTGCCATTTTAAATTTTGGTTACCTAACAACTGACACCAACGGTCGAAAGCATTTAAAACAATTTAAATTTAAAAATTCGATAAAATCCGTATCGATACGGGTGAAGTCGTATCGGTACACCATTCAAACTCTTTTAGTCTTTACAGAGGGGCGTATCGATACAGATTGAATCTGTTTCGATACAGTGTTTCGATATGGTTAAGGGCGTATCGAAACACATTCTTCTAGTAGCCAACTTTGTAAAAAGGGTATCGATACGGCTGGAAAAACTTATTAAGGGACTTATAAAACAATTTTAAGTTTTTCAATTTGATCCTTAATGATTTAATTATATCAAAATCAAACATAGGTTTCACAATCTCCCCCTTTTTGATATAACAAAACTAAAACTTAAAATTTTTGACACTTTGAAAAACTTTGCAAAATTAACTCCCCCTTAATATAAGCTAGGTAACTTTTAAATTGAAAAACAAAATTTTTAAGTGTTGTGAGCTTCCCTCTCCCCCTTTTTGTTAGATCAAAAAAAATTGAGACAAAGTAAAGTGCATAACATAGGCAAAGGTATAAATAGGCAACATAAATATCATTAAGTTCAAAATAAAGCATAACATTAACTTAAAAATCCAACAAAACAGAAAATCAAAGCATAGGTTTAAAATAAAACAAACTTAGTCCTAAGAACATGAAACAAAGTTGCATAAATAAAAATATCCTAGATGATATGCATGAAATGCAAGGAGAAGCTACTAGGCATCATCATCGCCTTCTTCATCATCTTCATCTTCATCTTCAATTGGATCATCATTCCTCATGCTATTACGCCACTCATCATGGAAGGCGGAGAGGGAAATATTCATAGAGTTGTGACCGCCTTCAAGAGAGGTTAGACGATTCTCCACGTTCGTCATCCTTGTTTAAAGGCTTGTGAAACGAGTATCAATCGTGGTAAAGCCCGAAGCCATATCCGTGCGCAATCCCGTGAATTGCTCTTTAAGGAATGTCTTAAGAGCATCCATGGAAGGTTGAGGAGGAGGTGGAGGAGCTTGAGGAACTTGTTCACCTTGAGGATTTTCCAATTGTGTCGCGGCCTCAGGTGGTAGCTCGGAAAGACGTAACCAATTGCCATTAAAATAATGGAACTTATCCCTTGTAAGAGAGCGTTCATCAATGGGATCGGTGAGAGGAGTTGGGAAGTCATGCGAGCAATCAATGTCCTTGTGTAGAAAGAAGTAGCTTAGGGCCGTACCATAGGTGAAGGAAGTGACAAGAGAGGTGTGGCGATGTTGCACAAGATAAATAATCTCCGTAAACATGATACGAGCAAGGTTTGGACGTTTTCTCTCACGGAAGCAACGAATCCAAAAGTCATCCACTTGACGGATGGTAGAGTACTTTCCTCCGGAAGGCCTAAGCCACCAAGAGACCATCAAATGGAGGATCCGATCTTGAGCATTGAGGGAGGTGACAGAACCACTAAGAACATGGCCTAAAGCATTCTCATCATCAAGGCCTTCATCCTCCAACTTAAAAACTTCACAAATGGATTTGACATCAAGAAGGATTTTCTTGCCCATGAGATAAGAACTAACTCCGGTAACAACCCTAGCACAATTAACACAACATTTGGCATTAGCATAAAAGATTAAAACCAAAAGACGAAAATAAGAACCGGGAATGGAGAGAAAATCCATAAACTTCCAACGTTGAAGCAAAGGGAGATATTCAAATTTGAATCGCTCCGGGTCAAGAAAAGGAATAGATATTACCCTTTCCGGATGAATCTTGTAGTTTTGGAATTGACGAAAATAGGTGAGAGCTCCGGTGGTTTGAAAGGAGTGTTCATAGATTTGGGCAAAATTCGGACGAGCACCCTCTCCGGGATTGGATGATTCACCGGTTTGGTTTAGACGAGATCTCTTCCTAGGTGGTGCCATGAACTAGAAAACAAGTGTATGCTTTTAGATTCCTTCATTCAAGTCATTGAGAAATCAAAGGTCAAGGTAAAAAAAAATTGCAAAACAAAAATTGAAGAAGAAATTTTAAAAGGTAAAATTTTGTTAGGAAGCAAAAAATAAAATAAAAACAAAAACAAAATAAAAAAAGTAAAAGAAAGGGTTTTACATTGATAGTGATTAGAGAATAATAAAAAAAAGCCTAGCACCAAATTGATGAGAAAAACCTTAGAGCTTTGCTTGATTTGAATCCCTCTTGAAGTTTTTGAGTTGTGGTGTGAAAATATGAGGGAGGAAGAGCCTATTTATAGGCTGAAAATGGCTAGGGTTTTTAGGGTTTGGAGAATTTTAGTTTTGGTAAAAGTTGAAGACTTTAAATGCCAAAATTAAAGATGTCTGCGCAATCGCGTATCGATACGCCTGAGGGTGTATCGATACGGGGGTAAAAGCGTAATTCCCATAAAAATGCCTGTTGAAGAATCGTATCGAAACGTATGCAATCCGTATCGAAACGATTGAAGCTCGTATCGAAACGGGTTTAACCGTATCGATACCCTTTTACGGCAGAATGTATTCTAGGAACTTAATGAAGTGTTTGTATCGATACGCGTAGGTCCGTATCGATACCCTAAGCCTAGAAGTACATTTTATTCCTAAAGAACAACCATAAGCTCGATTTTAACACCTCCTAAAGGAATGCAAATGATGAATGAACAGTTCTAAGCATATTTGAATAGAATCATACTCCCCCTGGCTATAGGCATGGACATTTTCAAGAGTTACAACACACAAACATGCAATTTCACAAGATCAAGAAATTTTAAGCACAAAGAGGTCCTAAGAGGTCAAGATAGGCTAGCTAGACATAACTCTCTCCTAAGGGACCAAAAACGCTCTTTGTCTAAAGGTTTTGTAAATATGTCCGCTAATTGATTTAAGGTGTCTACATACTCTATAACCATATCTTCTTTAAGGACATGATCTCTAATGAAATGATGTCTTATTTCTATGTGTTTGGTTCTAGGGTGTTGGATGGGATTTTTTGTTAAACATATAGCACTAGTGTTGTCACATTTTAGGGGTATGGTTTCAACTTTAATATCATAATCTAAGAGTTGTTGCTTCATCCAAAGGACTTGAGCACAACAACTCCCTAAGGATATGTACTCGGCTTCGGTGGTAGATAAGGCTACACTATTTTGTTTCTTAGAGAACCAAGATATGAGCATACTACCTAGGAATTGACAAGTTCCCGAAGTACTCTTCCTATCGATTTTGCATCCCCCATAATCCGCATTCGAATAAGCATGAAGGTTGAAGGTGGAGTCTCTAGGGTACTGAAGACCTAAACAAGGAGTATCTCTAAGGTACCTAAAGATTCTCTTAACGGCTATAAGGTGAGACTCTCTAGGACTAGCTTGAAACCTAGCACACAAGCAAACACTAAACAAGATATCTGGTCTACTTGCGGTAAGGTAAAGCAATGATCCAATCATAGAACGGTAAAGCTTAGAGTCAACACACTTACCTCCTTCATCTTTGTCAAGCTTTGTAGATGAGCTCATAGGTGTGGCTTGAGGCTTTGCATTCTCCAAGCCAAACTTCTTGAGCATATCCTTTATGTACTTTGCTTGATTGATGAAGGTGCCATCCTTCTTTTGCTTGATTTGGAGTCCCAAAAAGAATGAGAGTTCCCCCATCATGTTCATCTCGAATTCACCTTGCATTAGCTTAGCAAACTCTTGGCAATGACATTCGTTAGTAGACCCAAAAATAATATCATCAACATAAATTTGAACTACTAAGATGTCATTTTTATACATTTTTATAAAGAGTGTAGTGTCCACCTTAACTTTTTCGAAACCCTTTTCAATTAAAAAGTTTGAAAGTCTTTCATATCAAGCTCTAGGAGCTTGTTTTAAACCATAAAGAGCTTTAGTGAGTTTGAAAACATGATTTGGAAATTTTGAGTCTTCAAAACCCGGTGGTTGTTTCATATACACTTCCTCATTTATAAAATCATTTAAAACGCGCTTTTAACATCCATTTGAAAAAGCTTGAAGTTATGATAACATGCATATGCAAGCAACATCCTAATGGCTTCCATTCTAGCTACGGGTGCATAGGTTTCATCAAAATCTATTTCCTCTTCTTGAGTGTAACCTTGTGCTACTAGTCTAGCTTTATTTCTCACAATGTTACCACTCTTATCTAGCTTGTTCCTAAAGACCCATTTAGTTCCTATGGTAGATTGATTACTAGGCCTATCAACTAATGTCCAAACGTTACTTCTCTCAAATTGATTTAACTCTTCTTGCATAGCCATAATCCAAAAATCATCTTTCAATGCTTCTTTTATATTCTTAGGCTCTATGCATGAGATAAATGCAACATGATTCATTAATCTAAGAGAAGATTGAGTGATTACCCCCTTGGATGGATCACCCAAGATTTCACCATCTTTGACATAGTTGAACTCCCTTGGGTAGCTCACTTCCTTTTCCTCAAGAGCCAAGTCCTTCAAGGCTTCAAGAGGTGGATCTTAGGTGTCCTCTTCTTTTGTTGGAATCTCATCCTCCTTTGAAGTTTGTCCTCCATCAAAGGCATTTATGATTCCTACATCATCATCATCACAAGAATCCTTTCTTGGAAGGAGGTTATCATCGAATACAACATGAATAAATTCTTCTACTACTAAAGTTCTCTTGTTAAATACTCGATAGGCTTTAGAGGTTAAAGAGTATCCTATGAAAATAGCTTCATCACTTTTTGCATCAAATTTACCTAAGTTGTCTTTTCCATTATTTAAAACAAAACACTTGCAACCAAAAGGGTGAAAATAGCTAATGTTAGGCTTTTTAGATTTTAAAATCTCATAGGGTGTTTTCTTTAAAATTGGCCTAATCATTACTCGATTAACAATATAGCAAGCGGTGTTTGTGGCTTCCGCCCAAAAATATTTAGGTAAATTATTTTCACAAAGCATGGTTCTAGCCATTTCTTACAAAGTTCTATTTTTCCTCTCAACTACCCCATTTTGTTGAGGAGTTCGAGGAGCCGAAAAATTGTGGCTAATACCATTTTCATTCAAAAAATCTTCAAACCCAAAATTTTGAAACTCGGTTCCATGATCACTTCTAATATGTGAAATTCTAAGTTCAAGATCATTTTGGGTTAGTTTTGAAAATGTGATGAATTTTTCTAAAGCATCATCTTTAGTACTTAAAAATAGAACCCCAAGTAAATCTAGAAAAATCATCAACAAGTACAAATGCATAAGATTTACCACCCAAGCTCATAGTCCTAATTGGCCCAAACAAATCCATATGGATAAGTTGTAAACATCTACTTATAGAGACATTATTAATGGATTTAAAGGAAGACTTATGTTGTTTACCCTTAGAGCATGCATCACAAATTTTATCGTTTGAAAATTTAATCTTGGGTAAACCTCTAACTAGATTAAGGGAAACTAGTTTTTTCTAAAACACTAATGCTAGCATGTCCTAGTTTCCTATGCCACAACCATGCATCATTTTCATTTTGTGCTACTAAGCATGCATGAGATGTATGTATGTCATCTAGATGCACCATGTATATGTTCCTTATGCGATGACCTATGAGCATAATATTATTAGATTTAATGTCAACAATTTTGCAACCATTTTTATCAAATAAAACATTAAATCCTTTATCACACAATTGACTTATGCTCAATAAGTTATGTTTAAGACCATCGACATACAAGACATTTTCAATGAGAATAGTAGAGTGATTACTTATGGAGCCAATACCTTTAATGTGGCCTTTGGAGTTGTCACCAAATGTCACCACTCCTCCACTTTTTGGCTTTGGATCCATGAATCTACTCTTGTCTCCGGTCATATGCCTTGAGCATCCACTATCAAGGTACCATGAGTTTTGACTTTGTGCTTTGGCCTTGTAGCAATGCTCCCCCTACAAACAAAGATATTAAGCTTTTGTTTTTGGTACCCAAATCATTTTGGGTCCATGAGTGTTAGCTCCTAAAACCTTGGTTCCCTTAGGAATCCAAGATGACATAGCAATAATGTTATTAGATTTTACAAGTTCCTTAGGAACCCATACACTTCTAATTCTTTTAGTTCTACTATGTCTAGGAAAGCTACCTTGTTTGTAGTAGTTAGTCTTTTTCTTAGGTTGGTTTGATTTTGAAGATTCACCTATTTCATGCTTGACACTACCAACATTTTTAAAAGACTCTTTGAGCTTATTTATCTCATCTAACACCTTTTGATGTTCACTATTACATTGAGATAAAAGATTATTAAGGTCAACATTTTCATTTTGAAAGAATTTTAGTTCATCTTTCAACTCTAATATCTTTTTCTCAAATTTTGAATTAGCTTGAGAGAGTAAGTCATTTTTATCATTTAGCTCCAAAATGATTTTCTTATTCCTTATGACCGACTCTTTATACTTCTCAACTAATTCATCATAGACTTCTTGTAACTTATCATATGTATCATTTAATTCATCATATGTAAAATCTAAAGATGATGAGTTAGAAGTTACCATGGAGGAATCTTCCTCAAGTGCCATGAGGCAAAGGTTGGCCACTTCTTGTTCGTCATCCTCGGATGACTCCTCATCACTCCAAGTAGCAAGCTTGGCTTTGAGCTTCTTCTTCTTCTCAAAGCCCTTCTTCTTGAGTTGAGGGCACTCCGAATGTATGTGGCCGGGTTTATTGCACTCGAAGAAAATGATTTGATCCCTTGCTTCTTCTTTGTTTTTACCTTTGAAGTCCATCTTTCTTTGAATTTTTCGTCCACGATTGGACCTCATGAATCGAGAGAACTTCTTGGCTATCATGGCCAATTCTTCAAGGTCATCCTCCTCACTAGAAGAGCTTTCCTCAAGTAGTGAAGCTTTAAGAGCTATTCTCATCTTCTTCTTCTTTTCAACTTCTAACTTCTCTACTCTCTTCTCTTCCTTCTTCTTCTCTTCTTCCCTTCCTTGTTTCATAATCTCATGAGTGAGTAGAGAACCCACTAGCTCATCAAGCTTTAGAGTCTTCAAATTTTTGGCCTCTATGATGGCGGTTCTCTTCCCATCCCAAGATTCGGGAAGTGAATAAAGTAGCTTCCGAACAAGCTTGTCTTCCGGTATGGTCTCTCCAAATCCTTTGAGCCCATTTACTATGGTAGAGAAGCGATCAAACATCTTGGACACCGTCTCATCGGGCTTCATCTTAAAATTCTCATAACTAAGATTGAGAATTCCAATCTTAGTTTCCTTGACGTCGTTGGTTCCCTCATAGGTGGTCTCAAGAGTATCCCATATTTTCTTGGCACTCTCAATGGATGAGACTTTGGAATAGATGTCGGGTCCAAAGGAGCAAAAAAGCATGTGAAGAGCCTTGTCATTTATTTGAATCTTCTTTCTTTCATCTTCACTCATTTCTATCTTTTCCTTCAACACAATTTTTCCTTCATTGTCTTGCTTCAATGGAATGTAAGGACCATCTTCAATGACATCCCACACCAAGTAATCATTGGACTTGATGAAGAGGCGCATGATATTCTTCCAAAAGGGATAGTTGTCACCATTGAAGAATGGTGGCTTTGTGGTGGATTGTGACTCATACATACTTGAACCGGAGGTAGAAGCCATGGCTTGATTTTTTGTTGATCGCACTCTTCCTAGGAACTCATCTTGTGGTTGTGAATCCTTCAAAGAGATAGGCTCTGATAGCAATTGTTGAGTGGATCGATTGAATGATCAAGACCAATAGGGGGTGAATTGGGATTTAAAAACTTTGTGGAGTGAAAGGGCAATTTAAAAATAAAGAACAAAGGATTTTAGAGTGGTTCAAGTTCCAAATGAACTCTTTCCACCATAAATGCACTTCTGCAGCTATCCGTATCGGTACACGGGGAGCCGTATCGATACACGTCTCAAAAAAGAAAGAGTCGTTGTACATAATAAATAGGGGGTATCGAAATGCACGTAGGTGTGTCGATACGGGGTATCGAAACAGATAAGACCGTATCGATACCTTTTTCTCAACTTAGCTCACTGGAAGTTTCCGTTTCGATATGAGGGTTTACCGTATCGATACGGGTCAACTGCCATTTTAAATTTTGGTTACCTAACAACTGACACCAACGGTCGAAAGCATTTAAAACAATTTGAATTTAAAAATTCGATAAAATCTGTATCGATACGGGTGAAGCCGTATCGGTACACCATTCAAACTCTTTCAGTCTTTATAGAGGGGCGTATCGATACAGATTGAATCTGTTTCGATACGGTGTTTCGATACGGTTAAGGGCGTATCGAAACGCATTCTTCCAGTAGCCAACTTTGTAAAAAAGGTATCGATACGGCTGGAAGCGTATCGATACACCTGGACGGTTTTCAATAGTTTGGCCTTGGAACACTTAGAAAATATTTTGAGTTTGAGTTTTTCAAATCAATTTTAAAGAGTTGGTGATTTAAAACTTATTAAGGGACTTATAAAACAATTTTAAGTTTTTCAATTTGATCCTTAATGATTTAATTATATCAAAATCAAACATAGGTTTCACAACATGTGAAAGTGGTGAGTCCTCAATTGTTGAAAGATTTTTTGCTACAATGCTTCCATAGCTTCTTTACGAGAACGGTTCGTACTTGGTGGGGTATGCCGCGGTGTTATGGTCTATGTGGCTTGCCTAAAATGACTTAATTTTTAATGAGAAGAGGATGACTATAGGTGAATTTTTTTCCTCATTAAATTGCGCTCTATGTTATGGGTACGGGCCTTGTCTTCCCCGGGTGAGGTATGTGAGTCGACATGGTGAAGTGTCCACGATAATGTGCCCTGCGTATTGGTCGGATGGATGCGGATATAGTTATTGTTTAGGAGCCGCCACCGGGAGGTGTCTTGAAATTTAATGTTGATGGGGTTGCGAGGAGTAAGTCGGGGATGGCGGGTTGTGGTGGGGTTTTGCGTGATGATAAGAGTCATATACTTGCAATGTTCTTCGGACCGTTAGGGGTGATTGATTTCAATAAGGTAGAGTTACAGGCTATTTTTCATGCGTTGGCCATGTTCTGCGATTTTAGATTGTCTGGGGTAGCTTTGATTGCGATCGAGTCAAATTTAAAGGTGGCGTTGGCTTGGGTGCTCAATCATGAGCGACGACCATTGAGATTTTGGCATTAGTTTAGACAGATTGATGGAGCTTGTGAGGTGCTGAATTGTGCGTGTTTTCATCATATATACCAAGAGGCGAATAGCCTAGCAGATGCCTTTGCTAAAGGTGGCGTGGATCGAACTTTATGGTTTAAATTGGTGGAGTAGGGCAAGATTCAGCTTTGGTTGTATATCGACATTATTGGGTGAAGGAATTTGTTTGCAGTTTTGGACGCATATTGGCGCTATTGAGTGAAGGTTTAAGTCTCAATTGTGTGTTTTTTAAGCTCTGAGTTGGCATTTGTTCCCTTTGTTACTTTGTCACTTTCATAGGTACTCTTTTTCTCCAATTAAGTTTAAGAAAATTTTAATGAGGCCTATGATTATGATAGCTTTGTATGGTTATTTTAATAAAATCATACAATTTGTCGAGAAAAAAATATAAAAATATTAAATATTATTAAAATGGTAAAAACATCTTAATTTAAAAAAATATTAAAAATCTTTAATTTATTTAAAAATACTAAAATTTTTTAAAAAATATTTTTATATTATTAAAAGTACTAATTGAGTTTTTGAAAATTTTAAAATTTATTTTAAATAATAAAACTATTAATATTATAAAATGTAAAAATATTGAAATATTCTAAATTTTAACGATATAAAATTAAAATTTTATTGTTTTTGGCTTTTAAAAAATAAACTTTTATAATTTTGTAATAATATTTAATATTTGTATATTTTTTAATATTTTATATTTTTAAAAATATTTTAATATTATATACTTTTTAAAAAAATTATCTTTTGAAAATTTATTATTTTTTAAATAAATTTCGAAATATAAAACATAATTTAATATTTTTATATTTTAAAATAATTTTAAGAACTTTTTTATGATTTACCATGTTGTGACATGTGAAATTTTTTTTTAAAAAAATGTTAAAGTTAGTTGTCAACGTTGGTCAAAGGGCCAAATTAATTTTTTTCTTGAATTTAAGGGCTTAATTGGGTAAAAAAAGTTTGAGACTAAATTGATTTTTTTTCAAAAACTTAGTAACTTAGTGAAGCTTTAAGCTAAAAAATTATGTTAGGGGTTTATATGGAACTAAATGATTTAGAGTGGCAAAGATATTTTTTTATTAAAATAGACTAAATTGAGTTATTAACTTTAAGGAGGCAAAATATAAAGGTCTGTTTGGTCCTAAACAATATAAAGTATTTTTATACTTATTTTTTTTATAAAACAGAAAATATCAAAGAAAATGTATTTAGTTGTAAAAAGAAAAAAATAAGTGAAAATATGAAAAAGAAAGATGTTTTCAATATTTTCATTAAGGTTGTTTTGAAAATTCAGAAATAAGGCTTAAGTGATATGAGATCAAATCTTCTAAAAAGAATATTTTTATTTTAACAAAATTTAACTTTTTTTGGTATTGTTTCAAACCATTGTAAAAATATTTTTTGGGTAAAATACATAAATCATCCTCTAACTATAATTTTTTTTGTTAAGTTCCTCGACCATGAAAAAATTACCAAAGGGTCGCATGACTTAAAACAACTAACAAATTAATCATTTTTCATCAAAATTTTAACAGAAAATGGCGTGACGATTAATAAAATTGATATAATGATAAATTTAGTCCTTAATTTTTACACTTTATTTTAATTTGGTTCTAACTTTAAAAAATTAACCCTCAACATTTCAATATTCTATTAATCTAATCCCTAATTCCTTATTTTCTTCACTTTGTCTTTCTATTATCATCGTCTTCGTCAATTCAAGCGCCATTGAACTTATTTTAGGAACACAACTATCACAAAATAACTCCCTTACTCGAAATACAAAATACTTATAAAACCCCAAAAATCTCCTAACAAAACAACTAAACCAAAACAAAAATTGTTGCTTTACACAATCAATTATTCACATTTCATGATAGAAACATGAAATCAAGGGATGCATGAATCAAATTGTTTTGTTAATTAGTATAAACTAAAATAACGCATAAAAATGGATGGTTTGAATATGTCATATTTTATTAAGAATAAAATTATTTTCCTTTTTATTGATTTTAAAATTTTGCTTTATTTAATTATATTTTATTTTTTATAATAATAGTAATTTCTAATAATTATATTTTAATTATTTGTTCGTTTCTATTTTGTAAGAACTATATATCAGAAACATTTTTATTTCTAAAAAAAGTTTTCATTTCTAAACCTGAGTTCTGTTTTTTTTTTAGAATTGAAAATAAAAATAAAAAACAAAAACAGAAAACATATTCTTGAAGCAATAACCAACCAAATCTCAGTCCATCCACACAAGCATAAATAGTGCATGAACGAGGAGTGTAAATGTTTGTTCTTTATATGTAGTTGGGTTGGGTTGGGGTGACGAAGCTGGGGCTGATGGCTCCATGCGCTTATATGATTTTGACCCCTTTAAACTTCATTAGGGCTTTGAATTAAACACTTAGAACGTAAAAACTCAATTGGAATCCAACACCAACACCAAACCTGATTACTCAATTGCTACAAGTGTAAATATGGGATCAGCCAGTTGAATTGATTGAATCCAAAATCAATAATCAAAGGCTTCACTTATTTAGGGAGAGAGCTGCACACTCAACTTGTCATGATATATATTATGTGACAAACCAGTAGCAAACGGCAGGATTAGCTACAACTTCCCTTCATTAAAATCTACAAATAACTTCAACACCTCAAATGCAAAACAATCTTACTACTGTTGAAAATCAAACGCAAAACCCACCTTAAAAGTTAGAATATGATAGGATACAGCAACCATCTCGGTCCCCTTCATGATTTTTTTCACTATTCCCAATAAGCTTCGTTGTTTTGATATGATGCAGCATGCAAACAAGAGTGCCTAGCATTCATCCTCTTCAGCATAAATTAGAGATCAGATATAAAGAGATTCAACTAACATATAAAATCCCCATGTTAAATGAAAAAGAGAATTCAAAAAGATGGTCCATCAATGACCATCAGGCATAATACGAAGTTTGAAAAGCATGTTTGTTGCAATATGTTGAACCTCTCCTTATCTTCAAAAGCATCTGGCATCCTACACTGGTCTTTCTGGCTAAGTTTCAAAAGAGAATTCTTGTGGCATGTTACACAAAGCTCGCATTGTGTTGCTGGCCACATCCAGCAGCTGCAAGTATTCATCCGCACCATCAACCAGACGCTGCACACCAATGACCAAATATAAGAATTACACCAATAAACTGATTCGTACAAATTCATTTTCCTTTATAAACCCACCAGCGGGGGAAAAGTTGCCCAGTCTTGGATAATGCAAGGGAACAACGGAGCAGTTAGGAAGAAAATAATTGAAAGGACAACTTTAGATGTGTAGATTGTAGTCGCGTATAATCAGTAATTAGTATCCTAATTACTGTGTAAAAGTATTTTACTTAGTATTCGACTTATACTCTATTTCTTATCTAGGTAGAAGATTAGATAGAAGTTTTGACTAGATGAGTTAACTCCTAATAGAACTCTAAGTAAATACTTTAGAGTATGACTAAATCTTTGTTGTAATCAGCCAATTTTAATATGCTTCCTTGTATATTAAATTATGAGAAACCAGAGAACAATTCTTTTCTGTTCCAAATTCCTAGTTTCTACAAAATGTACTCGGTTAATATGCTGTTGCCTGTTGGTCATGTTTAATAGGCCAATTTTCAATAACTTAAATATAATGGAAGGTACAGATCAATAGGGCTTCCTTCAAATACAGCACAGTTACAGCAATGATGACAAATATTAAAAGTAGGCCCCTGCTACATCTTAAGCTTTCATTGCCAGTTTATATTAATCAACCAAAGAAAATCATCTACCTTTCACACAATAGGTATGGTTTTTATGGGAAAAAAAAACACGAAGCAATTCAATCAACCTCATTTCTATTTCTAAAACTACCAAAACTAATAAATTAGCAGCAGATAACCAAGAGAACAACGTTTATGTGGTGAAAGTAACCTTATCCGCTTCAGCCAAGCTCTTGCAAATTCTAGCTTTTTGTTCATCTGGTACATCATCTGCCTCAACAACCACATTAAATAACTGGAAGCAGCATTATGTTAGTATCAGATACATTTAGAAATTGAATACGGAAACTAATCATGAATGAAAATAAAGAAACTAGACCTGAAAAATCATCTGAGAAACTGGATAACCTTCTGCAATTACATTATTGACTTCCTTGTTTGCCAAATCAAAGTTACCGCTCTTGCATGTGGCATAAAATGCCTCCACAACTTCTCGAGGTATAACCTGATACAGTGCAATTTTAGTTTCAAGGCATTCCAGAGTCAATTAAATAGGACAATTAAAAAAAATACATGTATTTTGAGATTCTCATTTTGTGTTTCTTCATAGAAGAACAATTAAAAAAATCAAGAGAGAAAATGCAACATTAAATGACAACTTTCTTTGTTGTTTCATCCAGAAAGGCAGCAAACATAGAAACAAAAGGTGTAGACGTTCAATTTTGAATTCAAACTTAAGTCTGAACATCTAGTTACTATCAAAATAAACAAAGCCCTATTTGAGAGTAAGTTTCCCTTGCTTATCTTTTGCAGCAGCTTATGCATCCAAGTCAAGCATCAAGACTCCTTGATTCTACAGAGCAGTTATCCAAAAACTATCTTGGATAAAAGATGGGTTGAAAATAAATCAAGAGAAGCCTAATATCAATCAACGGAATTTTTTAGAGCAAACTTACTGAGCATTGGGAAACTTTAGTGTCAATGAATTATACAACTTACCCCAGACACACTAATTAGGTCTTTGGAAGAAATTGATGATCCAAATAAGCGTGCAGCTCCCTGAAATAATCCATAACACAAAATTAAGCATCTCCAAAAGCATGAATAAAGCCAGTTGATTGGCAAGACCAATAACACTCACAGGGAGCATGTCCTAGCAGGAATTGAGCATAGCAAAATCGTTATTTTTAATGGTGCTGGAATGCAGTTACAAATCATTATTTCAACCAACAATTACAGTTGCAAACAGGGATTATGGTTAAAGCCCGTCACGGGGAAAGTGCTATTTACAAGACAGCAAACAAACTAGACAGTAAGCAGAAAACACAATTGGGTCGAGCTGAAACAAATATGCAATCAAATTGTTAAAAATGAAAACTACAGTAGAAGAGCCTGGATAATCTATAACATCATAATTTCATAAATATTGGAAATGAATTGCATTCCATGACATAACCTGCAAGTATGTAATAGCCCGACGAAGATCACCTTGTGAAATGGAACTTAATGTTGAAAGTGCCTACAGTGAAACATAAAATTTTAGGAAGGAGGCCATTTAACCAAAAACCACTCGTACAACAAGCTTAAGACACCAGGTTCACACCTCTGAATCTAAATTGAGGCCTTCTTGATCACAAATGTGCAATATACGACTGCTCATGATTTCTTCTGAAAGTGGCTTGAATCTGAACTTTGCACATCTTGAAGCAAGTGGCTCTATGATCCTATGAAATTCAATAAAATAATACCTAATTGTTACCCTCTAACTCTCAAATTTACATTGTGATTTACAAGTCATTTGCAGCATTATAGTGCTAAAAGTTTACCACACTGAACCTGTGGTTAAAAGGGGTAAAAGAAACTTGAAGAAAAAGAGAAAGAAATATACCTGCTTATGTAGTTGCATATAAAAAAGAATCGTGTAACTTTTGAGTAAGTTTCCATGGTACGTCTCAACGCATTCTGCAGTCAGGTTTATGCATCTACGTGAATTGTATAGTACGAATATGGATACCCAAAAAAAGAAGAAACATGCCTGAGCATCTTCAGTCATTGAATCTGCTTCATCAAGAATAATTATCTTGAACGGTGGGCAAGGATAACCCCTAGGGAAATACAAAGGAAGAAAGAGAAAATTGGTAAACTTAAATGAGACCAATGAACAACTGTAAACCGAACTTGAAATCTTATTTACTGGAAAATACGAAAGCATACCCCTGACGCTGGCCAGACCCTACAGCAACAGCAGCAAAATCTTTGATCTTTGTGCGAACAACATTGATCCCGCGGTCGTCACTTGCATTTAGCTCCAACACCCTAGATTTGTAGAGTTCGGGTCTGCAAAATTTGGGTTTCAGTCAAATTCAGACAAACTGAAGTAAAAAAAAAAAACCATATAAGTGTAAAGTTGTAAAATGAAATGAAAGGAACATTCTAAACTCTACAATCAGCGACTACTAAGTATTGAATAGTAAAATATATGCATAATAGATAAAATCAGCAGAACTCTAGCGAAGCATTACACTAATTACAGCAGCCTAAAAGTTCACCAAAGAGTTACCCTTCAATTTGTTACACTTGGAATCTAATTGCAAATGTGGCCATCTAATTCACAATTTCCACATAAAAAGTAAATAAATGACCAGTCCAAAATTAAGGATTTAGGTCAAAGTTTCACTTTCATAAAACAACAATATGTCAAAGTTAAAAAACAAAGAGTACCCAAATAGCTGATGGGCGATGGCGAGAGCGGTAGTGGTTTTGCCGGTTCCGGGAGGACCGTAAAAGAGCATATGTGGGCACTACATTTAAAAAAATAGTGTTGAATTAGGGTTTTCTGTATAATTAAAAACAAAAAAGAGAGATTCAAACAAAGAAAAGAAAAGGGAGATAAAATTACATTGGCGGTCTCGAGGGTGTTGGTGAGAACTCGAACAACCTCGTCTTGATGCGCCACATCTTTCACTTGCTTTGGCCGGCTGAGACCAAGCAAAAAAATGTTTACCAAATCATAATAATATATAAACAAAGAAAAGAAAGAGAGATTAAGCATAATATATTACTATTTTTCAACCCAAGGTTGGGAGCTCTGCAAAACTGGCGCCATTTTCCTCTTGCTTGCTCCTTCTCGCTTCCCTGCGTTAACGCGACTTCTTTTTTTTTCCTCTGTATTTTTCCTCTATTTTTATTTTTCTTGTTTTCGTTTCCCGCTTCTTGTTTTTAGGTTAAACTGCATAAATAGTCACTAATATTTAGATATATTATTTTTTCACCACTGAAGTTTCAAAACTTGTGTTACGATCACTAATGTTATCGATTTGTAACAAAATATCACTCCACCATTAACCTCAATTATCTCTTTCACAGTAATCTCATATGGCACGTAGAGCTGTGCAAAATAAACTGTAACCGTTAATTGATATAATCATTCATTTTATAGGTTAATTAACCTATACATTAAACGGTTTCGGTTAACTGACCCGTTAAAAAAGATGGTTAATGGTTAACCTATAGGTATTTTTTTAACTAAGTATAAATTTTGTGTTTAAAAATCTCTTTATTTAAGTTTTTTGAAAAGTTTAATACAATATTTATCGGAGAGATATGTTTATTATTCTAAAAGAAAATAATGAACATTTGAAAAGAAAGTTGTAATAGGTTACAAGTTAAAATGTAACCGAACAATTTTTTAATGGTTAATCACTATAAAAGTTAATAATTGTTGTAACAGTTAACCAACTGTTTAAGCTAAACGGTACGGTTAATCTATCATAAACATCCCTAATTGGCATGCATAATGTTAAGTGAGCTAAAAAAAACTTAAAGGCATTTCATAGCATGACAATTCCACAAAGGGGATGAGGATAACCATGATAATAAAGAAGGTTTCCTTAAAAATTATAAGGAGAAGTAATGCTTATAATCATTTGTTTGTTCTAATTGGTTATTTGTCTTCTCAATTCAACTTAGTAAGTTCTACACATCAACAACACCAATCATTAAAAGTAAAAGATTAATTTATGTACGCGTCATTTGGTTGGGTTGCAACTGGCGTATTGTATTATTTAATACGCTTCTATTACGAAACATATTTTTATATGTGTGTTTGGTAGATGTGAAATTTAATACGGATTATTATTTTATATTCAAGTTGGGTGATATTTATCACGGGGTGGAGGTAGTATTTATTTAACTCGCAAGTTTTATGCAAGTTTTGTCAATTATACCCCTCATAGTATTTTTCACATATTTATACCATTGTAAATATGCTAACCCTAAACAAGGATCCTGTAACACCATGATCTCGATCCCGATCCCAATCCTGATCCGAAGTACTACATTCGGATCACTCAAAAATCCGACCCATCAAATTTCCAAATTACAACCATAAGTTTACCCTTCATTTAAAAACACTAACATCCATATTTTTCATAGTTAAATCAAACCATATAAATCAGTTTACAAAATAAGATCTCCGAGTTTAAAACATTGTATATCAAAATAGTAAAGAAATATAGAGTTTGTAGACTTAATATGTGTATGGTCCTATGAATACATAAGCCCAAAACTAAATAATAAGCATTGTACTCGAAAGCGATCCGATGCTAGGAAATCCCTACACGATGTGCTCCTCGATCGTGATCACCTACAAACCTACGAACGGAAATAATGATTCCGAACGCCGAGCTTACAAAGCTTAGTGGTACATTTCTACTCTACCACAATTCGTGATTATCATAAAATAAGCATACAAGATACATATAGTCTAGAGAGCATAGATAAGGCTTCACTATCTATGAGTCGTCAACTTGCCTACACAAGCTAGAGTTCTTAGATCACTTATCTCAAGGTATTATTACATCTACAAGAAGTCTTACATGAATCTACGATGCTTTACAAAACTCGAGATCACTCAGCCCCTCGAGGTTAATACCTTAATATGCTACCATACATGGCACACAAGGCCCAACCATACTCGAGATCTCATCCACAAACCTGGATTGAGACCCATGGCCACACAGCATCAGGAATGTACACTCTAAGCGACACTCGGGGCCACACAACATCAAGAACGTACGCTCTAAACTCTAAAATACATGAGTGAGATCCATAGCCACACAACATCGGGAACGTACACTCTATACTCGAAATCCCCCCTCGAGTATCTTCGACTGAGACCCGGTACCACATAGCGTTGGGAATGTACATTCGGCATCTCTGACCATGGTGTTGTAACACTCTTTCACTAGGTCTCCGGATCTAATCAAACAAGTGCCCACATGGCATACAAAATCATCACATAACCATATCATCCTATGGTTTCTACCAACATATAAGTCACACAAGTCATTTACCGAGTTCTTAAGATTTATGCTTGAGTTAGGGAGATTTCTCAGTTTTCCAATTTTACAACTCATTTTAGGCCATTAGGAGTCTATTGGACCGAACATTACAATTTTCAGCCTTTGGAGCAAAAATTAGTGTTTTCGGGGAAATTGCCTAGTGGGTATGGATACTGACCCTCGCGTACTGGTACGGTACCCCTTGGGTACTGGTACTCATAGCATACCAATACGAAATTAGCTTACTGGAATTTTATCCAACCTTCTTATACCGGTACAGGTTGACCCATAATGATACCGTTTTACACTGCGTACCGATACAGGTTGAACATTGTACGGGTACCCCTCTAATAGTTCATCTTCAAATGAACAGTGCTCTTCAACTCAGAAAAACTTAGGGTTTCGGTACGGCTCCTCGTGTATTAGTATCGAAGCCCAGAAAGCACCCAAATAACCATTTTAAGACCAGAAAGCATAGATAAGGCTTCAATACCATTCTTACACATGATTAACATCAAATTTGAGTTTTATCATTTTAAAGTCTCATCCACCCAAAAAGAACCCAAACAACCATAAACAACAAATCTAGCAATCTCAACCATAAAATCATGCAAGACAATTAATTTATGATCTTCAAGAAGAGTAGGAGTTAGAGATGTACTGACCTTAGCTAAAGATCCCACATTTAAGCTTACCCACAACTTTCCTTAAGCTTTGTCCTTGCCTCGAGCTTGGAAGGGCCCTTTAAACCCTTTCACATGCCATACAAACATGAAAATTGAATCAAAGCTTGAACTAACTCTCATGGTAAGCTTAGCTACAAAAATACAACCTTAAAATCATGGGAAAGCTCCATGGAAAACCCTCAACGCTTAAACCTCTTAAAAACCCATTTTTGAAAGCATTACCTTCTTACCTCAATATTATACTTTTCTTGAATATATTGAAGATGGGATTAACATATCTCAATCTTGAGTCTTGGAGGAAAGAAATGAGTAGAAAATGTGGCTTTTTTAAATTCAAAATGGTTATGGGGTTTTAGAGAGATAAAAGGATGAAGAAAGATGAAGAGGATGAGAACGGGAAATAGTAACCTTACTAAAGACACCTTATCCCCCATAAACCCCACGTCCAAACAAAACCAAATTAAGGGAAATCAACCACTCTTTTCCAAAAGCGTAAAATCACCCTATAAAACTTTCAATCTTTAACCTTATAACAAAACGGTCACCACCCAAGCCCATATAACCAATTTCTCATCCAATAAAGCCCAAACTTGGCTCAATGAGTCTAATTACCCAAACCAACATGAAGGTCCATGAAACGAGTCAACCCTCAATTGTTGACTCGGAAATTTGGGTCATTACAACTCTCATCTCACAAAAAGAAATTTCGTTCTCGAAATTAAATAGAGGGAGAAGAGGCAACTATCTTAGATCCAACCATTTCCCCTACATTCACCTCGATTCTGAAGTTCCTCTAAAAACTTCCATAGCTAAAGCTCACAACACTAGACTCCTCAAAACCTCTCTCATGAATCCCTAACGATTCATTCCCATCAATCCAACAACACTCACATCAAACTCTAAATCGTAACAACATAGGATGGACACAAACGATATTGTCCAAGCATTAATCCAAGGAACTTACTATAGATGAGTTTCATCTCAGTTAACAATCATCTCTAACCTCATACGTGGTTCAAAACTCTTGAACTCAAACCTCATTTGTGTTCGAAACGTGACACATCTTCAAAGATATACTATTAGGAACACTTCTCCGTCTATTATTAATATCATGACCAAACGTTTTAAGAACATGCAAAACTCTGATGATCAAACTCTACCATCGATCTATCTTGCATTAACAACATTTCTTCCTCGACTTGGCATCTCACTTTACGTGTACTCGCCTTGACTCAAACGAAAGCTAACTCACAATCATTCAACTCCAATAATCGAGCCACTTTGATTCCATTCGAAAACTGTTGTCGCTTACGAACTCTACTAGAGATCAAAAATCATCCAACTACCCTCGAAGATTCAAACATTCTCTTCCAAACCATCCACTTGATTCCAAAGAACAGTTGTGTTGAAACTCTAACAAACCCTCAAGGATTTCAAATGGTTTGTCTATCAAGATTTACCGCCAAACAAGAATCTGGTTCCACCAAACCATAGTCGGTAAACAATACTTCTGTTACGCTACTCTAACAAAATTCAAATTGTTTTACCATACATGTCAATAATCCATCCAAAGACTCGGTAGAGCAACAATTCAATTCATCGAGCCAAAGATTATACTGACGCACTCATGAATTTGAACTACTTCACGACTTGTGCTTAGAGTCCAATCATCACATCGAACACAATTTTATCACGACTTCTCTAAAACCTTCGACTTACGGTACTCAACCTTTAAACCATCATACAAAACCTTGAAGCTCAACGACTACTTGTAAGGTCATTGACCTCAAGGAACGAGTAACAATCCTTCACCATTACTCATCGGCTCAGAACATTCAATGCCAACACACTTCGTCGTACCACTATAGAAAACAACACAAGTACGTCCTAAGGTGGACCACTTGGGGATGACACCCGTATTCAATCATTTTACAAATAAGTTACTCACTCTAAAACTTCAGTCAGTGTCATACCATAAGGTGATGGACACTAACACCGAACTCGATATTACTTCCATCGTGGGTTTTAACCCACGATCAAGAGGTAAGCCCGCTCCTTCCTCAGAAAACACATCAACAACCTTTTAATCTTCCACAAGCTCTAAAGCATTAGACTCTCAACCCTCGCATACATTGTGCGAGTTGGAGATGTCTCAAAATTTACAAAATTGCTCATGAATTAACATTACTGAAACATAGCAATCACGCTAGGGAGGAAATGGTTCCTCGCACCCATTACCAGCAAATGGGTTCGCCTGGAACCACAGAGCTTCAAGACTCTCGCTCGAAAACAAAGGCACGTGTCACACTCAAAAGACTAATCCAAGCACAAGGTAACACCTACTAATTAGGGAGAATAAGTAAATCTAACAAGTCTATAGGGACCATTACTCTTAATTTTCACTCACCATTCACGGTAAGACCATTACCTACAAACACCTACAAATCTGACGAATTAATCCATCCAACATCAACCTCTAGATATCACCACAACTCTTATTCGACGAGAACCAATACCATTGTATGAATAACAAATCAGATTTCCATCAATGCAACAACCGAAACTAAAACGAAACATAGGTACCTGACATATCATCAGTGGCAAAGTTGTCATCTCTGGCCTGAACGGTAGACTATCTAACAATGACTCGAGTGTTGACTTTGACTCTGGATCTCTCAGTACCTCTACCCTGAAATCCAAATGATGCCCTAACACCGCCTCTAGCAAAACTCTGACCATGTCAAGAATGAGTCAACCTCTGAGACTAAACTAGAGTAGCATCATTCATGATTAGGAAATCTTTTACCATGCGACTCGGTGTTTGGCACCTGTGGCAAACCATACGTAACAAAAAGCACACTTCAATATGATGTCAACTACAATGCTCACAACTCGGTGGAAGCGACTCTCCGGTTGAACTATCAATACTCCCCTCAAAAGCAGAAATCAAGAACCCTTACAAACCCTTGGTATAGACTTTGACTGACTCTTGGTAGCTGATATGGAGCAATTCTCTTTGAACCCCTCGCAATATGAAACCTCCTAGGTGAAGCCTGAGAAGGAATTATGACATTTTGGATTCCCAAAACTTAGCGTCTAGAGTCTTCAATCTGACTCGGTGTCGTATCCTAAAACATTCAAGCACCTTCGCACTATTAGCTAACTCCGATGATGTCCCAAGTGGACCAACTATCACATGCATCTAGAGGTTAATCTTTAATCCATGTCTAAACCTCTTACATTTAAACTACTCGGTGGCAACTAACTTTAGGGCATATTGGCTCAACCGTAGAAAATCTTGGTTATACTCAAATACTATATGTCCCCCTAGATTAGATGCAAGAACTGATCTCTCATCTCATCCATATGAACCTCACTGATGTATTTCTTACTAAACTCGTCCAAGAAGACATCCCATATTGAGGGTGCAGGCTATAGTCCTAACTTAATAGTCTCCCATCACTCATGGGCATTACCCTAAAGAACGGAAACAATACAATTGAGGTCATCCTCCGGGTTCCCCCTCATTTATCTCAGAATTCTTTGAGTGTCTTTTAACCACTAGTAAGCCTTGATTGGGTCATCCTCACCTGAACTTCGAATCCTTAGGTCCATAAAGGTGAAGCCTCTCTATAGGGGTCTTACGAGGCATATCAAAAGACCTCGATATAGCTTGCACAACTTGTAAAAGAGTAGAGGTAAGATTTTGGAGGTAGTTCTCCCCTCCGTTTCTGTATCCCTTAAAAGAATCGTGTCCCCCAACATCTGGGATTGATTCCTGACTGAATCCATTCGCTTGAGAGACATGGCTCTCCTCATGACCTTTCTTGTTGTGTCCAGCGTCACCAACCAACGAATTTTAGAAATTACATGGAAAGAATGTAGCACCATTAGGATTCCAGTCTTGGAAGAGTAAAACTTAAATTTAGGGGCTTGTATTCAATACCTCTATACCACCCAGAGTTTCCTAGAACCGACCAAACCTAGGCTTTGATACCATAAAATGTAACACCCCGATCCCAATCCAAATTCGAAGTACTACATTCGGGTCACCCAAAATCCGACCCATCAAATATCCAAATTGCAACACTAAGTTTAGCCTTCAATTAAAAACATTAACATCCATATTTCGCATAGTTAAATCAAACCATATAAATCAGTTTACAAAATAAGAGCTCCAAGTTTAAGATATTGTACATCAAAATAGTAAAGAAAATAGAGTTCGTAAACTCAACATTTGTAAGGTTGTTTGTATACATAAGCCCAAAACTAAATACTAAGCACTCTACTCTGTAGCGATCCGATGCTGGGAAATTCTTCCATGATGTGCTCCTCGATCACGATCACCTACAAACCTGCAAAAGGAAACAACGATTCCGAACGCTGAGCTTACAAAGCTTAGTGGTACATTTCTACTCTACCATAATCCGTGATTATCATAAAATAAGCATGGAAGATACATATAGTCTAGAGAGCATAGATAAAGCTCTACTATCTATGAGTCATCAAATAGCCTACACAAGCTAAAGTTCTTAGATCACTTATCTCAATGTATCATTACATCTACTAGAAGTCTTACATGAATCTACGATGCTTCACAAAACTCGAGGTCACTCAGCTCCTCGAGGTTAATATATCCATAGGTTATCATACATGGCACACAATGCCCAACCATACCAGAGATCTAATCAGATCATCAAGGTTAAAGCACACAAAGTTGAACCACAAACCTAGAGTGAGACCTGGTGCCACGCAACATCGAAAATGTACACTTTGAAAGAGACACGGGGCAACACAACATCAGGAATGTACACTCTAAACTCTGAAATACCTGAGTGAGACCCAGGGCAACACAACGTCGGGAACATATACTCTATACTCGGAATCCCTCCTCGAGTATCTTCGAATGAGATTCGGTGGCACATAGCGTCGGGAACATACATTTGGCATCTCTTACCATGGTGTTGCAACACTCTCTCACTGGGTATCTGAATCCCATAAAACAAGTGCTCACATTGCACACAACATCATCATATAACCATATCATCTTATAGATTCTAACAACATATAAGTCACACATGTCATTTATCGAGTTCTTAAAATTTATACTAAAGTATGAGGATATTTCTTAGTTTTCTAGTTTTACAACTCATTTTATGTCGTTAGGGGTCTATTGGATCGAACATTACAATTTTCAGCCTTCTAAGAAAAAAATCAGTGTTTTTTGGGCAGATTCCCTAGTGAGTACTGATACTGGCCCTCGCGTACCGGTAGGGCCGGCAATTACCCATGGATGGTGGCCCACCTGACCCACCCAATCCAACTAAATGGACAAAAACCGATAAAATATGGGTTTGATCCATTTGAAGTGGATGTCGGATAGAGTGGGTGATGGATTCGGGTGAAAAATTTTCAACCCACCATTCGATCCGTCACCCGCCCCATCCATCGGTATAATATTAATTTTAAAAAGTATTTTGAACCTTAGACTTTTTAGCTTTTGTTTATTATTGGGAAATGAGAATTTTGTTTATGTAGGTTCTGTTGTATGTAAGATTATTTGGAAATTTAGAACTTTAATAATAGTTGACTTTAATGTATTAAATATTAAATTTTTTTAATAAAATTTTACATGTATTTTTAACTATAATTTTCTAATAATAGAACCCATTTATAATACGATCCACCCGCCTCATCCGCGGTTGATGGGTGGGGCAGATTTGGGTTCATGATCAAGCGGGTGGTAGGTGGGTTGGGTGACGATTTAGGATATGGATGATGGGGTGGGTGAAGCTCCAGCCCACTCAAATCCGACTTGTTACTAGCCTTACTTACCGGTACGACACCCCTTGGGTACCAGTACTCATAGCGTACCGATATGAAATTAGCTCAATGGAATTTTATCCAACCTTCTTGTATCGGTATAGGTCGGCCCGTACCGATACTGTTTTACACGGCGTACCGGTACATGCTGAACACTCTACCGGTACCCCTCTAATAGTTCATCTTCAAATGAATAGAGCTCTTCAACTCAGAACACTTAGGGTACCGTTATGGCTTTCCGTGTACCGGTACCGAATCCAGAAATGGCTCCCTAAGCTCGAGAAATTATCCCCAAAGCCCCCAAATCTCAACCAACAACTCTTTAATTCGATCATACATCTTATGGAGGTTATTTAGGTGGTTTACTACCATTTTTACACATGATTAACATCAAATCCGAGTTTTATCATTTTAAAGTCTCATCCACCCTAAAAGCACCCAAACAACCATAAACATTAAATCTAGCAATCACATCTATAAAATCAAGCAGGGCAATTAATTTATGATCTTCAAGAAGAGTAGGAGTCATAGATGTCGTAGCCTTAGCCAAAGATCCTTGATTTAAGCTTACCCACAACTTTCCTCGAGCTTCCTCATTGCCTCAAGCTTGGAATGACCCTTTTAACCTTTTCACATGCCATACAAACATGAAAATCGAATCAAAGCTTGAACTAACCCTCATGGTGAGCTTATCTACGAAAATACAATCTTAAAATCATGTGAAAGCTCCATAGAAAACCCTCAAAGCTTAAACCTCCTAAAAACCCATTTTCGAAAACCTTCCTTCTTACCTCAATATTATGCTTTTCTTGAAGAGGGGATTAACATATCTCAATCTTGAGTCTTGGACGAAAGAAATGAGTAGAAAAAGTGATTTTTTAATTCAAAATGGTTATGGGGGTTTTATAGAGAAAAAAATGTGAAGAAAGATGAAAAAGATGAGAAGGGGAAATTGTGACCTCACTAAAGGCATCTTGTCCCCCTTAAACCCTACGTCCCAACAAAACCAAATTAAGGGAAATCAACCACTCTTTTCAAAAAGTGTAAAATCACCCTATAAAACATTTCATCTTAACACTTATTACAAGACGGTCACCACTCAAGCCCATATAACCAATTTCTCATCCAATAAGGCCCAAACTTGGCTCAATGGGTCCAATTACCCAAACCAACATGAAGGTCCATAACCCAGGTCAATGCCCAATCGTTGACTTGGAAATTTGGGTCGTTACAGATTCCAAACCCTAAACTCCAATCAATAAACCATTAACTTCATACCTTAAACCATGAACCACAAACCACAAAAATCCAAACCATAAACCATAAAGTAGTTTGTTTCCAAATGAAAGAATTGGGCTAACTCGAACACTTTCTTAGTCTAGTGATTAATCACACAGAGGAAGGAATATTTCTCCTACAAAGAAAGTATTCCCAAGATCTATTGAAAAGGTTTGGAATGCTCAATTGCAAGCTAATTTCTACGCCGATGGAACCAAATGTCAAAATCTGCTCTAATGAAGGGAAAGGTTTAGAAGATGATACGATGTATTAATAATTAGTTGGTAATCTTATCTACTTAACTTTAACAAGGCCATATATTTCTTTTGCAATTGGTTTTGTGATTCGCTACACGCAAAATCCAAAGAAACATCACTTGAAAGTAGTTCGACGAATTTTGAGATATATGAAGAGTACAATTGATCATGGTTTTTTGTATAAAAAAGGTAGATATTTGATGAGTGCATAAAGAACCTATATTTTAGACCCTTTTACTTAGTATATTGCATGTGTTCGAAAGCATATTGTTGCATTTAGGAGTAGTTTGCATATAGTTATGGAGTTATGGTGTTTGAGCTTAATGTTTATCTATATTGATGCTATTAATGGGAAAGGTAGTTGTTTTTAGTGGTGCTTACACATGAAGTAACGGAGTACTGGGGCATTGGTACATTGGAGCAGAATTCTTTCGTGATGGACTTGATGCTACAACATTCGTTGCGACACTAGAGATGAATATTTGACCTTTTTATGGTTAATTAACTCGTGGACCCCTATCCTTTATGAGCCATTAATGACATGGAAAAAAAAGATCCTCTTTGCTGGATCACATGACACTTTATTAAAAGCATGTGACAATATATTCTTTTATTGAGCAATTAATGATGAAGAAAAGCAAGATCCTTATTAAAATATTACTTCCTCTTTAAGGTTTTTAAAACCTTAGAAGAGCCACCTCTATATAAAGACACCAAGGGCAACAACTAAACAAAGGATGCAATTAACGTAAAAATACGCAAATAAGCTTTTATTCAAGGAAAAAGCCCCTTTGTATTATAGATCAGAGAACCACCATTGTCGAAGGTCAATAGGAGTCTCCAAGTGACGAAAGCTATCGAGAGAGGCTTAAGGAGTTGGAGCGCTGCAGCACAGTTCGAGGGCTTGGACGAGAATTTTGAGGATGCTTGATTTTCTTTCTCTTTTGCTTTGTAAACTGATATGACTTTTACTATTTTTATGGTTGTTATTTTCTCAGACATGAGCTAAATACATCGTTTAGTTTTATTGTGTAGAAATATATGCTTTGATATAATAATTAAAAAATGTTTTGAACTTAATTGAAAAGAATTTAAAATACTCTCTAAGTCAAAACAACTTGAAAATAAGTTTGAGATGTTTTCAAAAGGTTTTGTAAATGTTTGAAACGATTTTAAGTAGCCAAACCAATGCTTTTAATGTACCTGTTTCAATACAGGCACAATCTGTATCGATACGTTTTGAAACTACCAAAACTCGTTTCGATACAGTGCTTACATGTATTGATACGGACAAGGGTTGTTTCAAAACACCCTTTGTTGTTTCGATACGCCTACGTGGTATACATCCCAACGGTCAAAACCCTCAATGGCTATTTTCCAACGGTCATTTGAATTTCAGGACGTTTCGATACAACACAAAGTGTTTCAATACGATATGCTGCATCAGACTTCAACTAGTTCTGAATAAGGTCGTTCCGATACAGCCTCACGTGTTCTGATACGGACAACTCTAGAACTGCAATTAATGAGGGAAATAAAGTCTTCAACGGCTCCAACTCAATCACAACAGTCCTCAATGGCTACAAACTTAATTAAGAGTATAAAAGAAACCTTCAAGCATCAAGGAAAGGTTAATGCTTCAATTTTCAATAACATTATGATGAGAAATTTGTCTTAGGGCTTTATTATCCATTCTTTGTATAGACAACACTCGTGAGCCTAAATTGTCAAATTTGCTCAAGTGTTTAGGTTTGGGTGGGTGCTTTAGTGTGCAAACATCAACCTTGTAAGAGGGATTTTAGTTTGCTTACCTTTATCTCTTGTAGAGAGGGTTTGATCAAGCTTTGGGCTAGAAAGCTTTGATCGTTATAATGGTTTCCTCCTAAGCCTAGAAAATGGGACAAATCAATTAGTGAATTGGTTGTGAAATCCTTAGTGGGAAGCTAAGGTAGTGGATGTAGGTGCTTGTTAGAAGGCCTAACCACTCTAAATTATCGTGTCTTTCATCTTTTAGCTTCCACTCCTCAATCACCCAAAAATCCAACTTCTCCACCACTTGGTAGTCCATTTCAGTTGAAGGAAATCGAGCATATCAATCCTAACAATTGGTACCAGAGTGAGGCTCAATCAAAAGGGATTAACATGCTATTGAGGCGATCCGAGAAGCTTGATACATCAATTCAATCAACCAGTCAAATGGCACAGTCCATCGACAAGCCACCATTCTTCGACGGGACCAACTACGCTCATTGGAAGATTGGGATGAAGTTCTTCATCAAATCCAAATACTACAAGCTTTGGGATGTTGTTGAAGAGGGTCCTTATATGCCACAAAGAGTAAAGAAGAAATGGAATGCGGATGATCACAAGGAGATGGAGCTTAATTGCAAGGCTTTGCACATCCACTTTTGTGCATTTAGTCCGAACATCTATGAGAAGATGTCCTCTTTCAAAAATGCCAAGGAAGAATGAGACAAGCTTGAAGTCACATACGAAGGAACCAACAAAGTAAATGAGACTAAGATCGGTCTTCTCAACCTCAAGTATGAGAACTTCAAGATCGAACCGGATGAAGATATCATAAATATGTTCGATCGTTTCTCCACCATCACTAATGGACTCAAAGGATATGGAGAAATCATTCTGGAAGACAAACTTGTCTGCAAACTCATCTACTCTCTTTTCGAGTCTTAGAAATCAAAGAAGACGACCATCTTCAAAGCTAAAGATCTTAAATCCTTGAAGCTTGATGAACTTATGGGGTCTCTCCTCACACATGAAATCATGAAGAAAGGGAAAGAATAGGAGAAAAAGAAGGAAGAGATAAAGAAGATGGGGGAGAAGAAGATCAAGAGGCAAGGTATCAATGTAAATGCCATTGCCTTTTCATCCTCTACATGCCAACACGTTCAATTGAGCGAAGAGGATAGTGAAGATGAAGAGATGACCATTCTCTTCAACAAATTTGTTCGGTTCATGAAGAATAAGAAGAAAGAAAAATCAAAACATGGATCGAAAAAGAAGATGGTGAATTCCCAAAAGAAAATCGAATCCAAGAAGGGGTCATCATCAAAGAAAGCATATGTGGCAACTTGGACTGATGAAGACTCCACCGAAGAGGAAGAGGTAGCCCACCAATGCTTCATGGCCCTCCAAGAGGGTGAGGTAACTTCTAACTCATCTAGTTCAAATTCATATACTTTTGATAAGTTCCAAGATGTCTATAATGAATTGATTTTTGAATTCAAGACATCATTTTCCAAAAACAAGAAATTAATCTCAAATTTGAAAAAGGAAAATGAAATTCTTTCTAAAACCAATTTGGATTTTGAAGCAAAGTTAAAAGATTTTGAGCAAAAAGTTATTGATTTACAATTTTTTCTTCAAAAGATGGAAAAATATCATCAAAATGCCTTGGATGATCTTAAGAAGGAAGAAGATTTGATTTCCAAAGAGCTTGAAAAGAAAAATAGTTTTGGAAAATCAAATTTTTATGTTAGACAATCTAGTGCACCTAGATTTTTTAATGGTAAAGTTTTTAGAAGTATTTGGGTCCCAAAAGGACTAAGTACTTCAACTAAAAAAGATGAAATTTTAAAATGGATTCCTAAGGGGAATAAATTTTGTGCCACCAACGTTTATGGATCCAAAGCAGTTTGGATACAAAAAATTACATGATTGTCTTGTTTAAGTGTGATGGAGAGTGATCAACAAGTCCAAATTTAAGGGGGTCTCCATACACACAGAGAAGAACACTTGAAGAAGAAAGGCTTCACATCCTCCCTTGAAGTTCAAGTGTTGGTAAAATTTTTAGTTGTTTTTGTTTTAATTAGTTTATTTTTCTTTACAACTATATTATCATATTGTTGGACTAACAATATTTGATGCTTAGAGTAAGGGGGAGCCAACTTTAAAACCAAAGTTTTTAATTGTGTCAATTTTTTTAACCTTCTATGTTATTTTAAGCTTAATGTCTTTTAAATTCTTTTCGATATGACAAAAAGGGGGAGAAATGGTTTGAAAATTTGATTTTTCAAGTGAATAAGGGGAGCTTTAACTTCATTCAAATTTTAAAATCTCTTATTCAAAATTTTAAAATATTAAGGGGGTGAATCCCAAAAAAAAATCAAGTTGGTTTATTATATCAAAGAGAGGGAGATTGTAGAAATATATGTTTTGATATAATAATTGAAAAATATTTTGGATTTAATTGAAAAGAATTTAAAATACTCTCTAAGTCAAAAACAACTTGAAAATAAGTTTGAGATGTTTTCAAAAGGTTTTGGAAATGTTTGAAACAATTTTAAGTAGCCAAACCAGTGCTTTTAATGTACCAGTTTCGATACATGCACAATCTATATCGATACGTTTTGAAACTGCCAGAACCCATTTCGATACACGGCTTACCTATTTCGATACGAACAAAGTTTGTTTCGAAACACCCTTTGGTGTTTTGGTACGCCTACGTGGCATACATCCCAACGGTCAAAACCCTCAACGGCTATTTCCCAACGGTCATTTGAATTGCAGGACATTTCGATACAACACAAAGTGTTTCGATACGACATACTGCATTAGACTTCAACGGCTAGTTATGAAAAAGGTCGTTCCAATATAGCCTCACGTGTTCCGATACGGACAACTCTAGAACTACAATTAATGAGGGAAATAAAGTCTTCAACAGCTCCAATTATATCCCAACGATCCTCAACGGCTACAAACTCAATTGAGAGTATAAAAGGGACCTCCAAGCATCAATGAAAGGCTAATGCTTCAATTGTCAACAACATTATGATGAGAAATTTGTCTTAGGGCCTTAATTATCCATTCTTTGTATAGACAACATTTGTGAGCCTAAATTGTAAAATTTGCTCAAGCGTTTAGGTTTGGGTTGAGTGCTTTAGTGTGCAAACATCAACCTTGTAAGAGCAATTTTAGTTTGCTTACCTTTATCTCTTGTATAGAGGGTTTGATCAAGCTTTGGGCTAGAAAGCTTTGATCGTTATAAGGGTTTCCTCCTAAGTCTAGAAAAGGGGACGAATCAATTAGTGAATTGATTGTGAAATCCTTAGTGGGAAGCTAAGGTAGTGGATGTAGGTGCTTGTTAGAAGGCCTAACCACTCTAAACTATCGTTTCTTTCATCTTTTAGCTTCTACTTCTCAATCACCCAAAAATCCAACTTCTCCACCACTTGGTAATCCATTTCGGTTGAAGGAAATCGAGCCTATCAAGCCTAACAATTTGTACCAGAGTGAGGCTCAATCAAAGGGGATTAACATCCTATTGAGGCGATCTGGGAAGCTCAATACATCAGTTCAATCAACCGGTCAAATGGTGCAATCCATCGACAAGCCACCATTCTTCGACAGGACCAACTACGCTCATTGGAAGATTAGGATGAAGTTCTTCATCAAATCCAAAGACTACAAGCTTTGGGATGTTGTTGAAGAGGGTCCTTATGTGCCACAAAGAGTAAAGGTGGAATGGAATGCGGATGATCGCAAGGAAATGGAGCTTAATTGCAAGGCTTTGCACATCCTTTTTTTCATTTAGTCCCAACATCTATGAGAAGATGTCCTCTTTCGAAGATGCCAAGGAAGAATGAGACAAGCTTGAAGTCACAAACGAAAGAACCAACGAAGTAAAAGAGACCAAGATCGATCTTCTCAACCTCAAGTATGAGAACTTCAAGATCAAACCGGATGAAGATATCATGAAGATGTTTGATCCATTATCCACCATCAGTAATGGACTCAAAGGATATGGAGAAATTATTCCGGAAGACAAACTTGTCCACAAACTCATCTACTCTCTTCCCAAGTCTTGGGACTCAAAGAAGACGGCCACCATGAAAGCTAAAGATCTTAAATCCTTAAAGCTTGATGAACTCATGGGGTCTCTCCTCACACACGAAATCATGAAGAAAGAGAAAGAATAGGAGAAAAAGAAGGAAGTGATAAAGAAGATGAGGAAGAAGAAGATCAAGAGGAAAGCCATCGATGTAAATGCCATTACCTTTTCATCCTCTACATACCAACACATTCAATTGAGCGAAAAGGATAGTGAAGATGAAGAGGTGACCATTCTCTTCAACAAATTTGTTCGGTTCATGAAGAAGGAGAAAGAAAAATCAAAACATGAATCGAAGAAGAAGATGGTGAATTCCCAAAAGAAAATCGAATCCAAGAAGAGGTCATCATCAAAGAAAGCATATGTGGACACTTGGAGTGATGAAGACTCCACCGAAGAAGAAGAGACAACCCACCTATGCTTCATGGCCCTCCAAGAGGGTAAGGTAACTTCTAACTCATCTAGTTCAAATTCATATACTTTTGAAGACTTGCAAGATGCATATGATGAATTGGTTTCTAAATTCAAGGCATCATTTTCCAAAAAAAACAAGAAATTAATCTCAAATTTGAAAAAGGAAAAGGAAATTCTTTCTAAAACCAATTTGGATTTTGAATCAAAATTAAAAGATTTTGAGCAAAATGTTATTAATTTACAAAATTTTCTTCAAAAGATGGAAAAAGATCATCAAAATGCCTTGGATGATCTTAAGAAGGAAAAAGATTTGATTTCCAAAGAGCTTGAAAAGAAATATAGTTTTGGAAAATAAATTTTTATGTTATATAATCTAGTGCCTCTAGATTTTTGAATGGTAAAGTTTTTAGAAGTATTTGGGTCCCAAAAGGACTAAGTACTTCAACTAAAAAAGATGAAATTGTAAAATAGATTCCCAAGGGGACTAAATTTTGTGCCACTAACGTTTATAGATCCAAAGCAATTTGGATATCAAAAATTACATGATTGTCTTGTTTAGGTGTGATGTAGAGTGATCAACAAGTCTAGATTTGAGGGGGAGCTCCATACACACAAAAAAGAACACTTGAAGAAGGAAGGCTTCACATCCTCCCTGAAAGTTCAAGTGTTGGTAAAATTTCTAGTTGTTTTTATTTTAATTAGATTATTTTTCTTTAAAACTAGATTATCATATTGTTGGACTAGCAATATTTGATGCTTAGAGTAAGTTGGAGCCAATTTTATAACCAACGTTTTTAATTGTGTCAAATATTTTAACCTCCTATGTTATTTTAAGCTTAATGTCTTTTAAATTATTTTTTATATAACAAAAAGGGGAGAAATGATTTGAAAATATGATTTTTTGAGTGAATAAGGGGAAGCTTTAACTTCATTCAAATTTTAAAATCTCTTATTCAAAATTTTAAAATACTAAGGGGGAGAATCCCAAAAAAAATTCAAGGTGGTTTATTATATAAGAAAGGGGGAGATTGTAGAAATATGTTTTGATATAATAATTAAAAATGTTTTGGACTTAATTGAAAAGAATTTAAAACACCTTCTAAGTCAAAAACAACTTGAAAATAAGTTTGAGGTGTTTTCAAAAGGTTTTGGAAATGTTTGAAACGATTTTAAGTAGCAAAACCAATGCTTTTAATGTACCCGTTTCGATATAGGCACAATCTGAATCGATACGTTTTGAAACTGCCAGAACCCGTTTCGATATAGGGCTTACATGTTTTGATACGGACATGGGTTGTTTCTAAACACCCTTTGGTGTTTCGATACACCTACGTGGCATACATCCCAATGGTCAAAACCCCCAACGACTATTTCCCAATGATTATTTGAATTGCAGGACATTTTGATACAACACAAAACATTTCGATATGGCATGCTGCAACAGACTTCAAAGACTAGTTCTGAAGAAGTTCGTTCCGATACGACCTCGCGTGTTCCAATACGGACAGCTCTAGAACTGCAATCAATGAGTGAAATAAAGTCTCCAACGGCTCCAATTCAATCCCAACAGTCCTCAACGGCTACAAACTCAATTGGGAGTATAAAAGTGTTGAGATGTGAGGGGCTCAATTCGATCAACCGTTCTTGCTCGTCAAGTGTGGAGAAGTTGGATAATTGGGTGTTTTAGTGGGAGATGAAAAATTGGCAATTTAACACAAGGATTTAGAGTGGTTCAACCTTCTAACCAAGGTCTACATCCACCACCTTAGCTCCCCACTAAGGATTTCCAAACAAATTCACTAAGAATTTCGTCCCCTTTTCTCGGATTAGGTGGAAACCGTTACAACGATCAAGCTTTCTACCCAAAGCTTGATCAAACACTCTCTTACAAGAGAAATACTTAGCAAACTAGAAATCCCTCTAATAGGTATGTGTTTGCAATACTAAGCACTCACCCAAAACCTAAACACTTGAGCAAATTTAACAATGTTAAGCTCACAAGTGTTGTCTAAGCAAGAAATATACAATTTAAGCTCTAGAAAAATTTTGACATCATAATGTTGTAACAATTGAAGCATTAACCATTACAAGAAGCTTGGAGGTCCTTTTTATACTCCTTGATGAGTTTGTGGTCGTTACTAGCCGTTGGGATTGGATTGGAGCCGTTGGAGCCTTTATTTCCCACCATAAATGTAGTTCTACAGCTTGGCGTATCGATACTCATCAAACCGTATCGATACGGTCTCAATGAGGAATTAGCTGTTGGGCTTCTTCAGCTGATGCGTATCGATACGCTTACCTAGCGTATCGGTACGGTCCTGCAATTAAAATACCGTTGGGGTAGTTAGGCGTATCGGTACGCGATACAACCGTATCGGTACGCGACTAGCCGTTGGGCTATTTCAAAACACACCGTATCGATACGGCTAAGCGTATCGGTACGGGTTTTGGCTACTAGAAAAATTCAGGTAGTTGAAACCCTAAGGCGTATCGGTACGGTCCGAGACCGTATCGGTACGGGCACTTGAAAAGGCTGGTTTTGACTACTTTAAATTTACTTTAAATCATTCCAAAGCCTTATAAAACCCTTACACATATTTTCAAGTTGTTTTTTGACTAAAAACATATTTTAAATTCTTTTCAATTTAGTTCAAAATATTTTTCAAATATTATATCAAAACATTAGTTCTACAATCTCCCCCTTTTTGATATAATAAAACCAACTTGAAAAATTGTTTGGGATTCTCCCCCTTTAACTTTAAAATTGTGAATAAGAGATTAAAGATATAAAATCAAATAAAGTTCCCCCTTATTCATTTGAAAAAAAATTCAAACCATTTATCTCGCTTTTTGTTATATCAAAAGGAATTTAAAATGACGTTTAGCTCAAAAATAACATAGGAGGCAAACAAAATTTGACACACTTAAAAATTTGGTTTAAAAAAATTGCTCCCCCTTACTCAAACCATCATAAGAATGCTAGTTCAACATATATGATTATCTAGTTGACATAAATGAAAATAAATCAAATGAAAACAAAAGCAACTAGATTTTACCACACTTGAACTCAAGGGAGGATGTGAAGCCTTCCTTCTTCAAGTGTTCTTCCTTTGTGTGCATGGAGCTCCCCCTCAATTTTTGACTTGTTGATCACTCTCCATCACACCTAGCACAAGACAATCAAGTAATTTTTGGTATCAAAATTGCTTTGGATCCATAGACATTAGTAGCACAAAATTTTGTCCCCTTAGGAATCCATTTTTCAATTTCATCCCTTTTAGTTGAAGTGGTTAGTCCTTTTGGGACCCAAACAATTCTAAAACATTTTCCATTCACAAATCTAGGGGCACTAGATTGTCTTACATAAAAAATTGATTTTCCAAAATTATTTTTCTTTTCAAGTTCATTCGAAATCAAATATTTTTCTTTTTGAACTTTAAGAAGCAAATTTTGTAAATCAAAACATTTTTGTTCAAAGTATTTTAATTTTGTTTCAAGTTCAAGATTTGTTTTGGAAAGCAAATCATTTTCAATTTTTATTTTTGAAATCAACTTTTTGTTCTTGGAAAATGATGCCTTGAATTCCAAAAGCAAATCATCATAGGCATCTTGTAACTCATCAAATGTATATGAATTTGAAATAGATGAGTTAGAAGTTACCTCCCCTCATTGAAGGCCATCAAGCATAGGTGGGCTACTTCATCATCGGTGGAGTCTTCATCACTCCATGTGGCCACATATGCTTGTTTTGAAGACGATCCCTTCTTTTTGGATTTGTGGGAGTCTTTCATCTTCTTCCTCGATTCGTGCTTGGATTTATCCATTTCGCTCTTCTTGAACCGGGTGAATTTGTTGAAGAGATAGGCCATCTCTTCATCTTCACTTTCCTCCTCACTTAAATCTACAAGATGGCATGTGGAGGATTTGAGAGCTACGACACTTGCATTGATGCCTAGCTCCATGATCTTCTTCTTCCCCATCGCTCTAATCTATTCCTTCTTCTTCTCCTCTTCTTTGTTTTTCCTCATTATTTGGTGAGTGAGAAGTGACCCCATGAGTTCATCAACCTTCAAGGTTTTGAGATTTTTGGCTTCGATGATAGCGGTCCTCTTTGGGTCCCATGACTCAGGAAGGGAGTAGATGAGCTTTCGGACAAGCTTCTCTTTCGGAATGGCTTCTTCATAGCCCTTGAGACCATTGGTGATTGTGGAGAACCTATCAAACATCTTCTCGATATTCTCTTTCGGATCCATCTTGAAGTTCTCATACTCTAAGGTGAGGAGCCCAATCTTGGTCTCCTTGACTTCATCGGTTCCCTCGTATGTGACTTCAAGCTTGTCACATACCTCCTTGGCACTCTCAAAAGAAGACATCTTCTCATAGATGGTTGGGCCAAATGCACAAAAGAGCATGTGCAAGGCTTTGCAATTAAGCTCCATCTTCTTGCGATCGTCGGCACTCCATTCTGCTTTGCTTCCTTGAGGCACGAACGGACCATCTTCAACTATGTCCCATAGCTTGTAATCTCTTGACTTCAAGAAGAATTTCATCTTTGTCTTCCAATGGGTATAGTGATTTCCGTCGAAGAAAGACAGTTTGTCGATTGATTGTGCCATTGAGCCGGTTGAGTAAAATATTGATCAAGCTTATCGGATCTTCTCAATAGGATGTGAATCCCCTTCGATTGAGCCAAGCTCTGATACCAATTGTTGAGATGTGAGGGGCTCGATTCGATCAACCGTTCTTGCTCGCCAAGTGTGGAGAAGTTGGATAATTGGGTGTTTTAGTGGGAGATGAAAAATTGGCAATTTAACACAAGGATTTATAGTGGTTCAACCTTCTAACCAAGGTCTACATCCACTACCTTAGCTCCCCACTAAGGATTGCCAAATAAATTCACTAAGAATTTCGTCCCGTTTTCTCGGATTAGGTGGAAACCGTTACAACGATCAAGCTTTCTACCCAAAGCTTGATCAAACACTCTCTTACAAGAGAAAGACTTAGCAAACTAGAAATCCCTCTAATAGGTATGTGTTTGCAATACTAAGCACTCACCCAAAACCTAAACACTTGAGCAAATTTAACAATGTTAAGCTGACAAGTGTTGTCTAAGCAAGAAATATACAATTTAAGCTCTAGAAAAATTTTGACATCATAATGTTGTAACAATTGAAGCATTAACCATTACAAGATGCTTGGAGGTCCTTTTTATACTCCTTGATGAGTTTGTGGTCGTTACTAGCCGTTGGGATTGGATTGGAGCCGTTGGAGCCTTTATTTCCCACCATAAATGCAGTTCTACAGCTTGGCGTATCGATACTCGTCAAACCGTATCGATACGGTCTCAATGAGGAATTAGCTGTTGGGCTTCTTCAGCTGATGCGTATCGATACGCTTACCTAGTGTATCGGTACGATCCTGCAATTAAAAGACCGTTGGGATAGTTAGGCGTATCGGTATGCGATACAACCGTATCGGTACGCGACTAGCCGTTGGGCTATTTCAAAACACAACGTATTGATACGGCTAAGCGTATCGGTACGGGTTTTGGCTACTAGAAAAATTTAGGTTGTTGAAACCCTAAGGCGTATCGGTACGGTCCGAGACCGTATCGGTACGAGCACTTGAAAAGACTGGTTTTGACTACTTTAAATGTACTTTATATCATTCCAAAGCCTTATAAAACCCTTACACATATTTACAAGTTGTTTTTTGACTAAAACATATTTTAAATTCTTTTCGATTTAGTCCAAAATATTTTTCAAATATTATATCAAAACATTAGTTCTACAATCTCCCCCTTTTTGATATATTAAAACCAACTTGAAAAATTGTTTGGGATTCTCCCCCTTTAACTTTGAAATTGTGAATAAGAGATTAAAGATATAAAGTCAAATAAAGTTCCCCCTTATTCATTTGAAAAAAATTTCAAACTATTTCTCCCCCTTTTTGTTATATCAAAAGGAATTTAAAATGACGTTTAGCTAAAAAATAACATAGGAGGCAAACAAAATTTGACACACTTAAAATTTGGTTTAAAAAAATGGCTCCCCCTTACTCAAAGCATCATAAGAATGTTAGTTCAACATATATGATTATCTAGTTGACATAAATGAAAATAAATCAAATGAAAACAAAAGCAACTAGATTTTACCACACTTGAACTCAAGGGAGGATGTGAAGCCTTCCTTCTTCAAGTGTTCTTCTTTTGTGCGCATGGAGCTCCCCCTCAATTTTTGACTTGTTGATCACTCTCCATCACACCTAGCACAAGACAATCAAGTAATTTTTGGTATCCAAATTGCTTTGGATCCATAGACATTAGTAGCACAAAATTTTGTCCCCTTAGGAATCCATTTTTCAATTTCATCCCTTTTAGTTGAAGTGGTTAGTCCTTTTGGGACCCAAACACTTCTAAAACATTTTCCATTCACAAATCTAGGGGCATTAGATTGTCTTACATAAAAAATTTATTTTCCAAAATTATTTTTCTTTTCAAGTTCATTGGAAATCAAATCTTTTTCTTTTTGAACTTTAAGAAGAAAATTTTGTAAATCAAAACATTTTTGTTCAAAGTATTTTAATTTTGCTTCAAGTTCAAGATTTGTTTTGGAAAACAAATCATTTTCAATTTTTATTTTTGAAATCAACTTTTTGTTTTTGGAAAATGATGCCTTGAATTCCAAAAGCAAATCATCATATCCATCTTGTAACTCATCAAATGTATATGAATTTGAAATAGATGAGTTAGAAGTTACCTCCCCTCATTGAGGGCCATCAAGCATAGGTGGGCTACTTCATCATCGGTGGAGTCTTCATCACTCCATGTGGACACATATGCTTGTTTTGAATACGATCCCTTCTTTTTGGATTTGTGGGAGTCTTTCATCTTCTTCCTCGATTCGTGCTTGGATTTATCCATTTCGCTCTTCATGAACCAGGTGAATTTGTTGAAGAGATAGGCCATCTCTTCATCTTCCCTTTCCTTCTCACTTAAATCTACATGATGGCATGTGGAGGATTTGAGAGCTACGACACTTGCATTGATGCCTAGTTCCATGATCTTCTTCTTCCCCATCGCTCTAATCTATTCCTTCTTCTTCTCCTCTTCTTTGTTTTTCCTCATTATTTGGTGAGTGAGAAGTGACACCATGAGTTCATCAACCTTCAAGGTTTTGAGATTTTTGGCTTCGATGATGGCGGTCCTCTTTGGGTCCCATGACTCGGGAAGGGAGTAGATGAGCTTTTGGACAAGCTTCTCTTTCGGAATGGCTTCTCCATAGCCCTTGAGACCATTGGTGATTGTGGAGAACCTATCAAACATCTTCTCGATATTCTCTTCCGGATCCATCTTGAAGTTCTCACACTCTAAGGTGAGGAGCCCAATCTTGGTCTCCTTGACTTCATCGGTTCCCTCGTATGTAACTTCAAGCTTGTCCCATACCTCCTTGGCACTCTCAAAAGAAAACATCTTCTCATAGATGGTTGGGCCAAATGCACAAAAGAGCATGTGCAAGGCTTTGCAATTAAGCTCCATCTTCTTGCGATCGTCGGCACTCCATTCTGCTTTGCTTCTTTGAGGCACGAACAAGCCATCTTCAACTATGTCCCATAGCTTGTAGTCTCTTGACTTCAAGAAGAATTTCATCTTTGTCTTCCAATGGGTATAGTGATTTCCGTCGAAGAAAGGCAGTTTGTCGATTGATTGTGCCATTGAGCCGGTTGAGTAAAATATTGATCAAGCTTGTCGGATCTTCTCAATAGGATGTGAATCCCCTTCGATTGAGCCAAGCTCTGATACCAATTGTTGAGATGTGAGGGGCTCGATTCGATCATCCGTTCTTGCTCGCCAAGTGTGGAGAAGTTGGATAATTGGGTGTTTTAGTGGGAGATGAAAAATTGGCAATTTAACACAAGGATTTATAGTGGTTCAACCTTCTAACCAAGGTCTACATCCACTACCTTAGCTCCCCACTAAGGATTTCCAAACAAATTCACTAAGAATTTCGTCCCCTTTTCTCGGATTAGGTGGAAACCGTTACAACGATCAAGCTTTCTACCCAAAGCTTGATCAAACACTCTCTTACAAGAGAAAGACTTAACAAACTAGAAATCCCTCTAATAGGTATGTGTTTGCAATACTAAGCACTCACCCAAAACCTAAACACTTGAGCAAATTTAACAATGTTAAGCTCAAAGGTGTTGTCTAAGCAAGAAATATACAATTTAAGCTCTAGACAAATTTTGACATCATAATGTAGTAACAATTGAAGCATTAACCATTACAAGATGCTTGGAGGTCCCTTTTATACTCCTTGATGAGTTTGTGGCCGTTACTAGCCGTTGGGATTGGATTGGAGCCGTTGGAGCCTTTATTTCCCACTATAAATTTAGTTCTGCAGCTTGGCGTATCGATACTCGTGAAACCGTATCGATACGGTCTCAATGAGGAATTAGTCGTTAGGCTTCTTCAGCTGATGCGTATCGATACGCTTACCTAGCGTATCGGTACGGTCCTACAATTAAAAGACCGTTGGGAAAATGACTATTGGGGTAGTTAGGCGTATCGGTACGCGACTAGCCGTTGGGCTATTTCAAAACACACCATACCGATACGGCTAAGCGTATCGGTACGGGTTTTGGCTACTGGAAAATTCAGGTAGTTGAAACCCTAAGGCGTATCGGTACGGTCCGAGACCGTATCGGTACGGGCACTTGAAAAGGCTGGTTTTGACTACTTTAAATGTACTTTAAATCATTCCAAAGCCTTATAAAACCCTTACACATATTTTCAAGTTGTTTTTTGACTAAAAATATATTTTAAATTCTTTTCGATTTAGTCCAAAACATTTTTCAAATATTATATCAAAACATTAGTTCTACAAAAAGGGACCTCCAAGCATCAAGGAAAGGCTAATGTTTCAATTGTCAACAACATTATGATGAGAAATTTGTCTTAGGGCTTTAATTATCCATTCTTTGTATAGACAACATTTGTCAGCCTAAATTGTCAAATTTGCTCAAGCGTTTAGGTTTTGGTGAGTGCTTTAGTGTGCAAACATCAACCTTGTAAGAGGGATTTTAGTTTGCTTAGCTTTATCTCTTGTAGAGAGGGTTTTATCAAGCTTTGGGCTAAAAAGCTTTGATTGTTGTAAGGGTTTCCTCCTAAGCCTAGAAAAGGGGACGAATCAATTAGTGAATTGGTTGTGAAATCCTTAGTGGGAAGCTAAGGTAGTGGATGTAGGTGCTTGTTAGAAGGCCGAACCACTCTAAATTATCGTGTCTTTCATGTTTTAGCTTCCACTCCTCAATCACTCAAAAATCCAACTTCTCTACCACTTGGTAATCCATTTCGGATGAAGGAAATTGAGCCTATCAAGCCTAACATATTGTTTTAAGATTCTATGTTTTAATTATCTTTTAATGTTATAGCATATTTTCCTTATCTATTATGTTCATCTTTCTTCATGCATAACTAATTGTATGAGCTATCGAGAGAGGCCTTTTAATTATTGATCTATGACTTAATATCGAGAGAGGTAAGTTAGACAAATGTGAACAATGGAACTTAAGCTATTAACTTAGGTTCTAATCCGGCTTAGACATAAGTTTAGTATTTCAACTACTAATAAGGGGAACTTGAATTAACAATAAGTTGTTAGGGTTCACGCAGACATGTATTATCATAGCTTCTTGTTATTAACTTCTAGGTGTCGAGAGAGTCTTAGGGTTTATTAGAAAACCATGTCGAATAGATAAGGATATAATTGGTTTACGTAGATATGTATTCCCAACTGTTATAGAAATCGAAAGGTAATTAGAATAGGTCTTAGAAAATAATCCCAACATCCATAATCATTAGAATCTTTGCTACAACATCTGTTTGTCCTTTGATCATTGCTTCATCTTTACTTTTTATCGTATTTAGTTTATATTTTTTTACCACCATGTCATCTCATCATTATTTCACTAACTCTTAAGTGTGATTGCTTTGAGTTTATCACTCCAATCCATGTGAGTTTGACACTCTACTTATCACTTTATTACTTGTGCGACGAGTATACTTGCTCTATTTGCGCATACTATATTTTACGCATTAATATTGCAATCTAGTTGGCTATTGTATTGCTGACTATGATACCCGACGCTCAACTAAAGGGTATGTGTTTGTACTTGGATCTAGAGCAATTTCCTAGTGTAGCAAAAGGCAACCCATTATGTCTTTATCAACCACTGAAGCATAGTATTGTGCAACGACAATGACAGCTCAAGAGAGCACGTAACTTTTGAAATTGTTGAAGGACTTGCATCAGCAAGTGGAGTTTCCAGTTACCTTATATTGTGAGAACTTTTCAGCCATACGCTTAATTGAAAATCCGATTTTTCATGCAAGAACTAAACATGTGGAGGTGCATTATTATTTTGTTAGAGAAAAAGTCTTGCAAGAAGAAATCAAACTTGAACATATGAAGACCGAAGATCAAGTGGTATACTTGTTCACAAAAAGCTTGAGTGGCAACAAGCTCGAAAGCTTCTGTCGTCAATTCAGCATAAAAAGCAAAATGAAAATTGGTGTTGAGGGGGAGTGTTGAAATATCAACACCAATTAAACATACTAATTAAGTTGCATAATTCTTATTTAAGTTTAAGTTAGAGTTTAGTAAATGGTTAGGAGTTTAATAAATGTTATTAAATCACATTAATGAGAACAATTGGTTCCATGCCTATATAAAGCATTGCGAGCTTACATTTTAAACAGATCGGATAGTGTTTATTCTTCTCCTTGTTTTTCTCCATTTTCTTCTTTTTAATGTTTTGGACTGTGGGGGGTGTCCAAAACATTAATGAGAACAATTGGTTCCATGCCTATATAAAGCATTGCGAGCTTACATTTTAAACAGATCGGATAGTGTTTATTCTTCTCCTTGTTTTTCTCTATTTTCTTCTTTTTAATGTTTTGGACTGTGGGGGGTGTTCAACAATTAATACTGAAATAAAAAATAAAAATATAACTCTAATTGAAGGGGGAAATAACAAGTAACTTTCATTAGCAGTTTGCTCGATTGGATCATAAAAAAACACTTTAGAACAAAATATAGAGTTAATTACTTCCTCAATTCACTGTATTTACCAAGACATAAGGTAAATTTTAAAACTGACACTTACCACTGTAGCACCCAATAGGATTATATATACGATTATAATATTTATGAAAAAAATGAGTTAATAGCATGAATATGAATTTAGTTTAAAAATACCAAAATTCAACAGTAGAAACAAAAAGTTTGCCGCACATAATAAACTAAAATTGGACTGATATACAAACAATAATAATCTGGAATTTCAAAACTGGTCAAACATCAAACCCTAATTCATGTGAGAACAAAAATATGTAAAATCTCCGGCACATTATTGAAACACCGAAGCATAAGAATTTTATCGCCAAACTTAGGGTTTTGATTTTAAAAGCTTTAAGAATAAATTATCCAAAGTAAATGTATAATGGAAAATATTTTGATACACATTTTACACAACATTTTAATTTTAGGGTTTAGATATTTATGTTGTGATTTAAGGTTTAAGGGTTTATGTTGTTTAGCGTAGAATTTAAGGTTTAGGGTTAGAATTTAAAGTTTAGGATTTAAGGTTTAAGTTTTAAGGTGTTAGGAATGGAGATTTATGTTTTAGATTTTATAGCTTAAATATGAAGAGTTGTATAAATCTTTTACACAGTTTGTGTATCAAAATATAACTCATATATTATTGGTTCTCAATGATTCAATGTAACTTGGCTTTGAATCTTTGATACCACTTGTTAGAACCAAACCTTAACTTAATATGAAATCTAACCCAAAATCTATCATGTAAAATCATCAAGAATAATTCACTAAATGCATAAGTGTATTTGGTTATATCTGTAAATTCAAAACTTTAAATCTGATGTTCAAAGCATGGATCACTAATATTCATTTATATTGATCTTCCAAGAATATATGTTTTCTCTTGACGTAAAACTTAGAAGAAGAAAAAAACAAGTTAAAATATTTCTTAGGACACTACCTCTTCATATAGTTAATTATTAAATCAACTATTAAGTATTTATAATTATGTCCCTCATCAAATTATAAATATATCTTATGATATCTACACTTTTATTTCTATGACAGTTTAATACTCATGACACGTCAAATATAATTGTTAACTTAATTTTGTGTTATATTTTATAATAACACCGTACATTATACTTATGTGCCCATAATTGTGGTTTTAAACCAACAATTTAATATTTATGATTTATGACATGATCATATGAATATAAACAATTTGTTTATGCGGTTTTATTAAAATTCGAGTTTTTTATAAAAAGCTTGAAATTGAGAAAAATACATGTTTACATGTCTTTTATATAAAAATCATTCGGACACCTTGTATTTTATGTATTATTATCGGCTAAAAATTTCTTCCCCTAATTTTGTTCTCTTCTATGCCACACACTAAAAATTACTTAAAAATTAAATTTAAAACTTTAACCCTAATTTTTACATCCTAAACCCTAAAAATTACACCCTACCCCTAATTCTCTAAACCCTAACCACAATACCTAACATTAAACCCTAAACCCACTATTTTAAAATGGGACATAAAAGAGGGCATAATAAAGGGCAGACGTTTTTCATCTATTATTATCTATGCTTAATGCACTATTTGTCCCCTAACGTTTATCACTTTTTTTATTTAGATATCTAACGTAATTTTTAGGCTTATGCGCTCCCTAAAGTACATCATTACCCAAAATACTAATGTCGTTAAAAAAAACTTTCTAAACCAATCATATTGCACCAAATCAACCTCTTTATTTTTTTTAATTTTCGGATAAAATTTCAAAAATAATATAAAAAAATAAAATAACTTTAAATATAATAAAATATTCATTTAATAAAACATTATTTCCCCCAAAACAACCCCAATTTACCCTAAACTCAAATCGTTTTCAATTTTTCTCCAAAACCAATTTGGTTCTTCATTTCCACCGAACTGAAAAGGATTTCTCATTAAAATCTCTTCAAAATCCTATGATTGACTACAGCTATACGAAGTACTAGAGGTGGCAATCGGGTCTTACGGGTCGGGTCATTTTGTGTTTGTCTAGAATCAGTTTAGATCCGGTTCGGATCTGGTTCAGATTTAGTTCGGGTCTATGATAAGTCAAGTCTAGACTGGGTATTGGATCGGGTCAGAACCGGATCGTTTGTTTTTGGGTCGGGTTAATATCGGATCAAAATCGGGTCATTCGGGTCGGGTCAACCTTTTAATTTTTGGGTTAATTCGGTTTGAGTTGGGACAATTTTGATTTTCTAAGGTTTATGGTTTAGTGTAATTTTACTGGTTTATGAAATTAATTATGATTCCTTAAGGTATATGATTTATGGTTTAATATTAATAGTTTATTGTTTAGTTTAGTATTATTGGTTTATGAGATTAATTTTAATTGCTCAAGGTTTAGAGTTTAGAGTTTATTTTAGGGTTATTAGTTTATGAGATTAATTTTGATTCCTTAAGGTTTAGGGGTTTAGTAGTTTAGTTTAGGGTATTGATTTATGAGATTAATCATAGTTCCTTAAAGTTTATTGTTTTAGGTTTATTGGTTTATGAGATTAATTCTGATTCAACTTGCTAATTTATGCATTTGATTTGAGTAAATATTTAAATCAAAACTTCATGTATATAATTGAACTAAATTAAAGTTTCAACTTTCATGTGTACAATTACATGTTTACATCCAAATCAAAATTTTGTGTATAATTATATTAAATTAAAATTTAATAATGATGATGATGATGTCCGGATTGAATTAACTTATTAAACTTATGATCTAATTGAGCTAAACTAAAATCTAAAAGCATAAATTACGAACATGATTAAAAGAAGGGTAAACTACACAAATGACCACTATAGTATTGGTAAAGTCGCGATTTGACCATCTTACTTTTTTTTGAAGCAATTAAACCACCAAACTATTTAATTGGTTGCAATGTGACCACCAGCCGTTAGAAACTAACGGAAAGAGTGACGTGGCAGTTAGTAAAATTGGTATAATTACATATTTGGTCCCTGCTATTTGTACATTTTATCAATTTAGTCATAATTTTAATAAATAAAATTATTTAATTAGACAACGACACGTGTCGACACCTCATTAAAGGACTTTATTTATATATTTTTTATTTAATAATTTTTATTTTGCTCCTCCAATCAGGTGGTGACACGTGTCACCAGATTGGAGGAGCAAAATAAAGCAAGAAATATCTTGCGTTTGGTAAGATTCAAAACTGGGTCGGCTAGATGGAGATTAAACACGCCTACCACTAGGCTAATGCTATCCTTGTGATATATTATACAAAATTTAATATATATCTTATATTCAATGGTTAAACTCAAGCATGAAACTAATCTCATATATAGGTTTTCAAGCAGTACTTGTCATTGAGCTGTACAATGGTAAAACACAGCAAATGAGATGAGAAAGAAGATAAAGACATGGCTAATAGGATTAACGTGCAAAACAACGTTATCATCTAGGCAGACCTATAAGTAGGTGGTGTGATGAATAAGGACGGTTTTGTTAATTTCAGTTGCTTTTTTAGCAGCAATGTAAGTTTTTGGAGTTGGGTCTAAAAAAGTGACCGTTTTACCTAAAAGGGAGAAGGAGCAGATCAAGTCCTTATTTAGTTCAAGTCACATGAATCTATCAAAATCAATGATGCAGTTCACATGAATGTAGGATCAATTCATGGCAGCTAAAACATCAACTTTATCTGGTGATCCTTGCGGTTTTTGATAATTTTGAGGGCAAATTGCAGGTGCATTGCATGATGTAGACACCCAGACCTTCGTCTTCATCATGGAGCTGTTGCAGAAATAATATGAACATAACCAAATGCAAATTATAAATAACATGTAATATTCATTCTTTTAGGATGAAGGGAACTACAGAAAGTATATACAACCAGCAATATGTACGAGCAAAATCTTAGGACCGGTTGTAACTCGAAGCAGACATAAGATAGCCAATGAATTCTCAAAACCTTTTCCGGTCATGCAGATGTTTGTGAAACACAGAACCATAATCACCAAACTGGATATCACTAGGTGGGTGCAGGTCAAACACATATGAGACGGACCTCAATGTCACCATTGGCTTGTTAACCGTTACTGTATCCAGTAACTGCCCAAAGCTGGCTTCATCAAACAGAAATGACTCAGTAAGGAAGAAGAAGCTCTCTCTGGCCAACTTTTCCACCTGAAACAATGCCACACCTTAAAACATTTCGGGAAAATAAAAACCTCGATTAAAATGAAAAAAAGAAACCGGGTTAATCTCCACCTAGCCAACCCGGGTTAATTTAAGATATATATTTGATTTTGTACAATATATCACAAGGATAGCATTAGCCTAGTGGTAGGCGTGCTTAATCTCCACTTAGCCAACCCAGTTTCGAATCCCACCAAACGCAAGTCATTTCTTGCTATATTTTACTCCTCTAATCTGGTGACACGTGTCACCACTTGATTGGAGGAGCAAAATAAAAATTATTAAATAAATAAAAATAAAGTTATCCAATAAGGTGTCGACACGTATTGTTGTCTAATTAAATAATTAAATTATTTTATTTATTAAAATTAGGACTAAATTGATAAAATGTACAAATAGCAGGGACCAAATATGTAATTATACCAATTTTACTAACTGCCACGTCACTCTTTCCGTTAGTTTCTAACGGCTGGTGGTCACATTGCAACCAATTAAATAGTTTGGTGGTTTAATTGCTTCAAAAAAAAGTAAGATGGTCAAATCGCGACTTTACCAATATTATAGTGGTCATTTGTGTAGTTTACCCTTAAAAGAATTATAAAACTAAATGTGAAATTTCAATTAAATTAATATAAATTGGGACTCACTTGAACTAAATTAAAACCTAAAAGTAAAAATTCGGAACTTAAATAAAAAACATGTAAAGTTAAAAGGGCTAAACAACTAATTACCCCTAACCTAAAACTAAAAGATAAGGCTGGTTCAATTTAACTAAAAAAGGGGGGACCGATGGTAAAAATAAGGGGAAAAAGACAAAATTTTAGAAGGAAATAAGCCTTCCATTTTAGGTTAGAGACTAATTACCCTTTAGGTTCTACTTATTTAAAATGTTACATTTTAGTCTTAATATTCACTTTTAAGTTTTAGTTTAATTTAATTTAGTTACAAGTATAAAGTATCTCTACGGTTTGGACTTCAAATATAGCAATCCCCCACAGTGATATTTAGTCCCTAAAAATTTACTTTTTGTTGAAATTGCCCTATTTATTTCTATTTTTTATAAATTTGTTTAATAATTTTAATATATTGATATTTTTGTTATTTTAGTTTCTAAGATTTAATTTTTAACTGAAATTGACCCCTATTTATTTCTACGGTAAAATTGTAAAATTGGTCAATGGACTCTCAATTTTCTCCACTTCCAAATTGTCAAATTAATCCATAATTTTGGTTTTATGCTATATTTTATGGTAAAATTGTGAAATTGGTCATTGGACTCTCAAATTTCTCCACTTTCAAATTGTCAAAATGGTCTCTAATTTCGGTTTTAGGCTATATTTTATGAAAAATTGTGAAAATGGTCCCTAGTTTTAGTTGAGGGTTTAGGTTTTAGGCCTTAGTGTTAATAATTTAGGGATTGTGTTGTTGTTTAGGGTTATTGGTTCGTGAGATTAATTTCTAGGGTAAACTATACTAATGACCACCGAACTATGGGGTTGGTGTCGATTTGACCACTATATTTTCAATTGTGTTAAATATACCACATAACTATTTAATTGGTTCCAATGTAGCCACATGCCGTTAAAAAAACGAAAAAGTTAACGGGACTGTTAAAATAATTGGTATAATTACACATTTAGTCCCCTTTATTTATATAATCATTCAATTTAGTCCTAATTTTAATCTAATAAAATAAATTAATTATTCAATTATTTGAGGGATTTATCTATTTTTATTTGATTTATTAAATTTATTTTCCTTCCCCAATCAGGTGGTGACACGTGTCACCACCAGTTGGAGTAAGAAAAATGAAATAGTGGAAAATGGCCCCAAGAAAAATCAAACTTGAGTCTTTAGGGAAAGAGAGCAACACTCTTGCCACTAGGCCAAGCTTGTTTCTGGTATATGGAATACCAGAAATCAAACTTAATAGATCAATCTCCTTCCCAGATTTCATTTCATCCTGAATTAAAAGAACATATGATTATGACAGTAATCTTCAGAAAGTGGTCTCTAGTTGATCATCTATATATAGATAGATATAGATAATGAATACCAGCTCTGATTTCATTAACTTGATTTTTTTTATCAATTTCTTCTTGCATCTCAGCATTGTAGCTTACATGATCTAGTTTCTTCTCGAGATGAATTTATCTTCATTTCATCCACTTCATCGGGGCTTGGTTGGTGCCCCCAGCGAGAGGTTGCAGCGGTGGTTTCTGCAAGGGTTCCAGCAACCATAGGAAGTGTAGAAGCTTTCACATTAGATCCAACCCACGCCAGGGCCCTTCCTCGTGCTTCCTCTTCCTCCTCTTGTCGAAGATTTCTGGTTTTTTGCATCTCTTTCAATGTCTCCGTAACAACAGGAGGCAAGAAATCATTGCCCCTGTAAAATACAATATATTCCTTGTTTCTGGAAAGCAACGTCCCCCTGTCAAATGCTACACATATATAATGCATATGCAATAAGCAACAAGTATCTAATGAAGCACCATTTTTCTTTACATATATTATATTTGGTATTCCATATAAGCTTGGCCCAGTGGCAATAGCGTTGCTCTATTTTTCTAAATACTCAGGTTCAATTCTCCTTGGGGCCAGGAAAATAAATTTAATAAATCTAATAAAAATAGATAAATCCCTCAAATAAACGTGGCACCACCTAATTGAATAATTAATTTATTTTATTAGATTAAAATTAGGACTAAATTGAATGATTATATAAATAAAGGGGACTAAATGTGTAATTATCCAATTATTTTAACAGTCCCGTTAACTTTTTCGTTTTTTTAACGGCATGTGGCTACATTGGAACCAATTAAATAGTTATGTGGTATATTTAACACAATTGAAAATATAGTGGTCAAATCGACACCAACCCCATAGTTCGGTGGTCATTAGTATAGTTTACCTTAATTTCTATGGCTTGAGGTTTATGGTTTAGGATTTTTAGGGCTTAGTGTTAATGGTTTATGGTGTAGTTTAGGATGAAGTTCAGATAAAATATTGGGAGGAAAAAGAGTCTACTAAACTTCTAAATTTAAAAATTAGTTGGAACAAAAGCCTTATTTGATTAATATTTAAACATTAAATGTCATAAAATGTTATTATACCATAATTTTTAGAAGAGCAACAGTCTCTCTCATACTATAATACAAAAAACAAAAAATATACAATATTTTACTATTTATCATATTGTTAAAAATAAATAACAGTAAAAAAATTATTCATTTACTTTACCTTAATTATCGGGTTAAAATCGGGTCGATATTCGGTTTAGCATTCGGTTCGTGTGAAATCGGTTCGGTTCTATTCGGTTCGGTTAAAAATCAGTTTGAGTTCATTTCGTTTCAACAAAAATTTTGGGTCGGTTCCGGTTTATTTTGAGTTTCGATTCAAGTTTGGATTATTATGTTCGGGTCAATATCGAGTCTTGATTCAGATCTCGGGTTATGTAACCCTTCTAGATCGGCCTATGCGGAAGGATCAAATCTAAAAGGGTACATCTCAACTCAAATATCCAAATAAAAAACATGTCCAACATTCAAGTATCTAATTTGAAACATATCTACATAAACTGGTGAAATCATCTTCATAGACCCAATAGATAATGATTACAAAATAAGCACCATCAAATAATGTATCAAAACGATCATGACAAAATATTATATAATCCCAAAATATAGGCACATGTAACCCTGTATAACTAAAAAGGTGAATAGAAACATTACAAACTAGCTGAAGTACAAAATGTGTCGATCCTTCAATATCAAGAGTAGGGTAGCCTATGCAAAATATCTGAAAAGGAGAAAGGGGTATGAGCTAGGGAGCTCAGTGTGTTCAAACAGTGCAAGTAACAACATTTACATAACAAAACAATTCGGGAAAACATGAATACAAATTTTCATGCAACCTATCTACCCTCCAACTAAACTCCACGATACAGTTCCTAAGAACGATATCATATACTGGCATTAACCTGAGCCCATTGGGCGTGGGTATCATCCTAAGAAAATATCTTAGGTCACAGGCAGAATTACCCTAGCCGAAGCATAGGAACTTTATACGAGCGTTAACATAGGACCAATGGGCGTAGGTACCGATATAAGGGGTTATCTTAGGTCACGGGCGGGATTACCCTAGCCGGAGCTAGGAACCTAGTACGGGCAGAATTACCCTAGCCTAAGCTTGAAACTTAATATGGGCAGAATTACCAACCTGAGCAGGGCTGAACCTTACATTACTTCATATCATAACCCAAGTATCCCTACTAATCAATCCAGGCAGCATCATAGTATGCAGTGATACACAGTTATAACAGTGCTTGATAAACACATTTCTATGCTGATAAATAGTAACCATAGAGCATGCTTGTCTTATCGGGTACTAAGACATATATCAAACATATAGCATAATCATACTTAATCCAGAAAACATGTTATGTTTATGTGAAATCAAGTGTAACAATCATGTGCACATGGCCAATTTAAATAACATATAAAACAGGTAAAACAATTTACAATCAGTCATATAGCACATAAGGAACACACCTCAAAAGTCGGGTAGGTTCGATGATTTACTGGGCACCAGGCCACGCTCAGCTACGGTACTGGAACCTAGATCGATAAGAATTAAGGTTACTAACATGTTTACATTTTTATCAATATAATATTCTAAGTTACGAAATCATACGGGTAACAATGAGCTCTCGAGGTGGCATTGATCGGGACGAGCTGGGCTGGGCGTAGGCACGATCGGAAGATCCGCGAGTACCTTCAATAAAAAGATCAATGTCAGTCCTTTGTTTTATAACCTTTTTCAAATAATTTAACTTAATACATATGCATGTCCGAATTCAATGACCAATTTGAAGGCTTTCTAGATATAATTTCACGAAACGGGCTTCAAAATCGGACTTAGGACGCCAAAAATTATAAAATAGGGTTGTTCGGGAAAAATTGACTTTTGGGTCAAAGTCAACACCGACGTCAGCGATTAAAGTTAGCACTGATATCACTAGTTCAATAACTGACTCGATAAATTAACTCACTGAATTAACTCGGGCGAGTTGACTGGTTAAGTTTGCCAGGTCTACGAAATACCCAATCTCATGAGTCATATCCGTGGATTTTTCTTCATTGCAAGAACTTGAAAATCCCATTTCAAATGCATTTCTCTCTTCACTTCTTCCGCTTTTTTCCCTCACAACTATGTTCGACCTCAAAATATCTTTGACGGAAGCTTTTGATCCACCATTAGTTGTTTGTCACGTGCCATCCTAGAGATGGGCACGGGTCGGGTCGGGCCGGGTTTTTGGCCCACCCGAAAATATTAACCCTAAACTCGAACCCGATCCGACCCGACCATATCTTTTAAAAAACCCGAACCGACCCAAAAATAAATACCTTAAACCCGACTCCGACCCGACTCCGACCCGACCTATATTAAAAAAAATCAATTTTAGGGACTAAATTGTAAAAAAAATTAAGAGACTTAATTGTAAAAAATAATAAATTTAAGGACTAAATTGTAAATAAAAAAATAAATTTTAAGGACCTAATTATAAAAAAAATATAAAAAAATGGTATTATTACAAATATCCCTAAAAAATTTAGGAAAAAATTACACTATTAGTCCCGGATCGGGTCGGGTCGAATTTTTTCACCCTAAAACCCGAACCCGACCCGACCTCACCCTACACAAAAACCCGACCCGAACCCGATGTTTTCATAAAAATACCCGACCCGATCGGGCTGGGTCGGGTCGGAACCCGTCGGGTCCGGGTTCCGTGCCCATCCCTATGCCATCCTATTTGAATTTAAAACATTGTTGTTTTGTTTGTTATTTTCAATTAGTATTTTGGATTGTTGATACCTTGTCGTTTTCATTCATACTGATACTGCATAATTTGGTAGTGAGGCTAAAGGTAGACTGTGTTAGAGATTTTGATTATCAATGAATTAATGAACAAGTTCATATTTTTTCTCCTCTGAAATCTCTTATTCTTTTAATATCCTTTCTTTCCTTCAATGAATCTTCTTAATTTTTTGTTCTTCTTCTGTTTCTGTTTAGGTCATGACTATTGATAATCAGAGCCATATCAATTTCAGTCACAGTCTGGCACACATAGATTCTAAGCGGTGGGACGAACAAAGAAAAAAAATAGAGACTCAATTGAGTAGATTGAATTTCATATTTGAAGAAAATCTAAGGTATTTAGAGAAGATTCAGAATCTGTTATCGAAAAATGGAATAATATTCAACTCAAGAGATTGTGGGACACTGTTGAAACTAGTGGAGGAAGCCCAAGAACATGCACAACTCACCTTCCATTGTAACTTCTCCGAGTCCACTAAAGTTGTTTTCCATTTTTCCGGCATTAATACTGTTTTTCTTGCTTCTAATTTTCATTCCAAAAAACATGATAAAACTGATAATGAAATTGTTGAGCCGAATCAGAAATTACTGTTACAAACCACAAGGGAATTTAAGGTGTTTGATGAAATGCATGTGAGAAATGACGATTTATTAGATGGTAAAAATATTGGTGTTGGCGTGGAAGACATGGAGGCTGGTATTGGGGACATGGATGTGGAAACACTTAAGAAGCTTAACAAGAATAAAAAGTTGGTGTCCCATTTTTAAAATTAAGTGTAAAAATAGCTTGACGATTGATTTTTTTGAAATTAGAATTTTTATCCATTTTAATCCATTTAATTTTAAATTAAGAATTTCCTTTTTATATTCTTAAAAATTAATTTGGAGTCTCTATCGGTCACTTTGGTAGATCGGACACCATAAAACAAACTAGATATTTTTTCTTAAAATTTGGGTTCGAAAGTTAGTTACGTGTAGACAAGGATTAGTACCCCTACAAATGCTCGTTATCGGTACCTTATTATTTCCACGTGACATATTGACATTTTGAACGGTCATTTGAATTTAATTAAAGCTTTTAATTGTTAATTGAATCTCATTTTGAATGGAGATATCCTTTTGTAAGAAAATACATTTTTACTGAATATAACTTTTGAAATATCCAGTTACCTTAGGATATTTCAATTTATATTCAAAATGTATCTCAACACAAAAGGTTTAATGCATGTCCATTTATTTTTCTTGTCAATTTTAAGTTCAAACCTAATTAAGGCTCACATTGATTTAATTAATTAAGAAAACTATGAACATTATCAAGTTTAGGGTTTATGTGATAACACCCAAACAATTGGGCACTACCCATATTAGGCCCTAAATTAATAATATTCACAATCATTTAGTGTCACTAACTATTTAATCCTATCCTAATTTATTTTAATTAGATTAACTATGTGATTTCATTATTCTAAGTTCAAAAGAAATATTAAATATTCAACTAAAATATTATCTTGATTAACATCTCATTGCAATGAGACACTAATCAACTTAGAATACTCTTAGTTTCCATTTAATATTCATTTATTTTCTACAATTATCTTCTTATTTTAATTATTCAAATTAATTAAAGAACGTAAGATACTAAGGCTCTAATTATTTAACCATGTGAATTAATCACCTGAACAATTATAATACATGCTTTATTTTAAATCATGCAACATACATATAAGTTAGACAATTAAAAATAACTAAAACAATTTTAAAATGGGGACTAAATTGGATCAATATTGAAATATAAGTGCCAAATTATAAGCTATTAGTTTAATTCCCCTGCTCTAATTATTTTTCTTCTCCGATCACCCTGCAACTTCGATCATCTTCTCCGACCAAACCTGCAACTCCGATCATCCCCAACCTTGCTCCGACCGCCGTCTAGTTTAATTTCGACTGTCGTCGGACGATTTTCGGCCACCGTGCCAAAAACCTAAAAACCTTAAAAAACACGATTTTTCATCCTAAACCCTAATCTAGATTTGGATTTGACAGAATCTGCACATCTCTGCCCGATTCTTAACCTAAACTACCCGAAACCAAGCCTAGTCTACCCTTTTCGACTCTACCTCACATTTAAACACTCTGACCAACTCAATACCACACTTAAACAACAAGATAAGAACTCTGACCATTATGTTTCAACTTTTAATTTTAACTACTATTTTTAGTGTTTTTAACATCTAGATATAATGAGTTGTATGTTTTTGGATGCATGAAAATGAAAAAGAGGTTGAAATATACCTTCAGACGGTGACGGTCAAGCTCTGGCGACGATCTCCGGTGATCACTTCAACTTTTAGGCGTCCTCCTAGCTTTTGGTATGTCTTTTGAACTTCTCTCTCTCTTTCCACAATTATTTTGGATAATAATTGCGCAATAATAACCATAATAATAGTGTTTTTCTCTCTATCCAGGCTATTTATAGTTGGTGGGCCGACTGACGTCAGCGGGGCTTTAATCTGCGTGAAATTGGTTTTGGCCAATAAGGACTCGCCACGTAGCACTTTTTGCGGGCTAAACAAACACACATGTGTTTGTTTGGGCTTCTTTACCCGATAAGCATGAGTTTTAGGTGGTAAATTTTTTATTTTGGGCCTGAAACTTGTATTTTGGGCTTTTGAATGTATAAGAGAGTTTCATATATTGTAAATGGGTTTCTACTATATAATGAACACTTTGTATTTGGACATTTTATCTTATGGACTAATTTTTCCTTTATTTATTTACACACTTATTGTTTTTTATTTATTTATTTTGGTTATACTTATAGTGGATTATATATATACACCTGAACAAAATTAGGGTATTAAAACTGCCCCTCTTTGCTCATTGTTGTGGAACAAGAATATGGCAAAGACTGAAAAGATGAAAATTTTGTCTGAACCATCTAACCTTTGAAGCTTGAAGCTGTTCTTCTAATTATGGACCGCCTCAACCCTTTCTGTGCTAATTTGTCTCTCTATAAAGATGTTGAATCAGAAAGACCTTCTTATTGTAGACATCCCCATTCTTCAGAAATAAGTTATTCTCATTTAAAACCTCGGCACGAACTCTTCTCATTCGGAATTCAATCTTCACCGGATAAACTCTTCTCATTCGAAGTTCTTTCTTTGCTGGGGCCAGACTCTTCACATTAGGAATTGTTTCTTCGTTGGACGAACTCTTCACATTAGGAGCCCTTTCTTCGCTGGACAAACTCTTCACATTATGAGCGTTGTCTTTGCTAAACGAACTTTTCTCATTAGGAGCTCTGTCTTTGCTAAATGAACTTTTTTCATTAGGAGCTCTATCTTTGCTGGGCGAACTCTTCCCATTAGGAGTTTTTTCTCCTTCATCAATTTCTTGTCAAAACAAACTAAAATATGAGAGTTAACATGACCCTAATTTTTTACATGATGCATGAACCATGACTTGCTGAGATTTATCAATCAGCTTTCGCTCTTTAAGGATCCATTCTGGTGCTTCCTTTTCGTTTTTTTATTAATTCTCATTTTCTTTGATGCCTTATCTCACATTCACGATTAGCCGTCAAGATCTCCTTTCTGTGTTTCTGGCCCTTCGTTCTAAAGCGCCCTTTTGGGTTTTCACTTTAGATTGCTTTTCTCAAAGCGCCCTTTTAGGTTTTCACTTCGGTTTTTCTTCTTTTTTTCTCTCTCACTTTTCTTCTTTTTCCAAGGTGCCCTTTCATGTTTTCACCTTGATTTTTCTTCTCTTATTATTTTCTTTTTTCTTTTGTTTTTTTTTGGAACTCGAATTGACTACATTCATATCTTGGCAATGGACAATTCAAATTTCCTTTTTCAATAAAGGAATAAGATACTGCAAATCTAAGAACCTGACAGTCATTATCTAAGAATCCACTTTAAACTTCATAAACTGTCTCAACTGAGATGATGCCAAGTGTTTGCATCAGGCAGGAACGATGACAATGATAGTAATGGCGTTTCTTTGACATACATAGGACAGAGAATCGATAAGTTCTGGTCATGATAATGAGTTGGATGTAACACCCGGGGTTGGGGGTCGGGTGAAAATAACATTTAAAATAATATTTCGGGTTCGGTTTTATAATTAAAATGATAAAGAATTATTTGGGCTTCATATTTTCAAAGCAAACATTTTATGTTGGACCAAAATTTAATTGAAACCCATTTTCCATGGAATTTGCAAATAAATGAGATTGTCATTTCATTAATGGCAAATCTGTAAATAAATGGACTTTCAAATTTAAAGCCCCTTTTCACTAAAATGAGCCTTGTCATCTTTTTCCTTAATTCCCCCTTTCATTTTTACACGACAAGAGAGCTCTCTCTTCACCAAGTTACTATTCCATCACCTAGCATCCTCATCTTTGGTGATTTTTGAAAGGTAACTTCATTTTTGACTTGTCCTCCTTTCCCTCTTCAAGCTAGTATCTTTATTTTTCAAAAAGCTCATAGTTTTTGGATTTTGAGGTTTTGAGTATTGAGATTAAAAATGAGAACTTTGTGGTCTTTAACCTAAGCTATTGATTTATTAATGTTAGATAAGTTGTTTTCAACCTAAAAGGTCCAACATATGTGAATTTTAGGGAGTTTTATAAAGATTTCCGGATTTGGGTTTTAATGGGGGTTTTGAAGGGTTTAAAAGGTAGTTTTGGGTGTGTTTAATGTTGGAATTTGAGGGCTGATGTTAGTATGATAGTTGGGGGTCGTTTTGGAAGCATTTAAGAGTGTTAAAGATGTTGAAATCTTGAGTTTTGGATTGGGTTTGATGGCTGCTCGGGTTTGGAGTTTTTGGGGTTGTTCTTGGCTTGAAAATCTTGTGTTTTATGCTTGATTAGTGTTCCTGGTTGCTACATTGTTGTGTGAACTGATTTGAGGTTGTTTGAATGTGTTGAAATGATTAGAGGCAAGAAATTGTGTTGGTGAAGCATCGAGAACGAATCCCGAATCGTTGGAAGCTTGATCGGCTAGTGGGTTGAGCTTGGAATAGTCGGTGAGTGGTTAAATGTTTTTAAATTGTCTTCGAGTATTCGGTTCAAGCATGTAGACTAGGTTGGGCTTGGTAAACCCACCTAGAGTTGTGATTAGGGTGGTAGCCTAATCCTATACTTTAGTAGAGACTTTGGTTGCACTTTAATTGTTGTTTATGCCTCATGATTAATTGAGATTGTGCTGGTTATGTATATTGTGTTATACATGTATGTTGAGGCATGGTTTTGATGCGTTTTTATATGTATGTGGTTTGTGCATGACGGTGAGTCATGGTGAGTACGTGCTAAGCACGGAAGTTGAAATGAAATGATGTTGAGAAAGGTTATGAAATGTTTTAGTATTGGCACTAGTATTCTTGGGTATAACGATCGATCATTAAGATGTTTAGTGTGCACATGTGAGTCAAAATGCGCGCCTGGTCCTGGTGATGGTAGTCACCAAGATGGAGTACGGGTACGCCCGAAAAAACTTCTTATATATATGTTAGTCGGTGATGAGTGTAATCTCATCGACGGGGCGTGAGGATGACTGGAATCTCCTCCGCGTGAACGGTGATGAGTGTAATCCCACCGTAAGGTAATGGTTGTTGTTGGATGTGAGTTCCAACGTGTTATCCGCGTATTCGAGTCATAGCTAGGTGCCAATATGAGATTATATGCGTTGCTATGTTTGGATTGTATGACATGTTTAAGTTGCTTACCATGAATGTTTTATGTATGGATGTTTAAGGCATGAACCTTTTAAGTGCAATATATGCCTTCTTTTGGTAAATGCTTGAATCCTTAAATGTATGTTCCTTGTTCGTGTTGAATGTCTTGTGTGCTATTCCATGGTTGTTGGTTGCCACATGTATGTTGTATGTATGTTTGTATGTGGCTAGGGAAGTCTTAAATTGCATCTAGAGTTGTGTTTTGGATTCTTTGGCTGCAAATTTGAGTGTTGCAGTGCAGGGCGTATCAATACGGTCCTTCACTTTGGGACTCAAGTTTGGCCTAGCGTACCGATACACGAGGGCGTATCGATATGCCAAATCCTCTCTGGAAATCCGAGTTATTGACGAGATTTTGGCGTATCGGTACGGGTCTAGGGTGTATCGATACTGTCTTGTATCGTTGACCGTGAGAAGTTGACCAGTCAGGGTGTATCGGTACGGTCAACCTGTGTACCGATACGGTCTCCCTGGTTTGACCTTGGGCTAATGACCTAGTCAAGGCGTATTGATACCCTCTCTTAGTGTATCGATACGGCCTGCTGTTAAGTTTAAAATGGGCTGTTTTAATTATGTGTTGATGTTTCGCCTCGCTTGTTTCTTCCGTTGTTGCCTTTCCTCACATTGGATTTAATATCTCTTCTATGAAAGATAATAATAAACGAAAAGTTTTCCTTGGGTCGGTAACCGAAGTGGAGCCTTAACGGGTTTCGCCTCGGTTATCCCCGTGTAGCCCACTCGGATTGGTCAAGCGTCCGGACCGGGACGAGGAGGTTACACTTGTTGGTATCAGAGCCTAAGGTTTCCGAGACCTTGGGCAGGTAAGTGAGGTAAGTTGAGTTTTGTGTTGAAATTGCACGGTGTTTGTTTGCCATGTAAGCATGTTGCTCGTTTATCAAGTATGATTTGATGTATGCTTGTTTGATCGTGGGTATATGTTGTTTGAAGCATGTTGTCTAGAGTCTCATTGCTTCTATTACATCGGAAAAAGGATTTTTAAGTGAGGGAACATACTTGAGCCACTTGGAACCCTTGCCTTGCTAACCCTATCTTTTTTTGCTTTGTTGTTGTTGTTGTAGTTGTTGTTTGTGAGCGCGATGTCGAGGCCTAAGGGTAGACTGAGGGTGGTTCGTCAGGAACCACGTGTTGCGGCTCCTGTTGATGAGCCGATGGTTGGAATTGAGGCTTATGTAGGAGAGCCTGCTGCTGGAGTTGGAGCTTCTCCACCACCTCTACCACCACCACCTCCGGAAAAAGGACCTCAGGTTGGCCAGGGTCCTGCCGGAATAGATATGGCTCCGCTTGTACAAGCTATAGCGGGAGCATTTCAGGTCGCAGTTGCCGGGGCTCAGGCTGCAGCTCAGCCTAGAGGCGATGATACTAGTTTACCGTTGGAGAGGCTTCGTAGCCTAGGGGTTGAAGAGTTCAGAGGATCTACACCGGAGAGGTCTGAGTTGTGGTTAGAGAAGACAGTCCGTATTCTAGCTCAGATGGGTTGTGTGGGCGCTCGCAAGTTGGGTTGTGTGATTTCTCTACTTCGGGGTGATGCCTACACCTAGTGGGTCACCATTACTACTGGAGTTCCTGAGGCTGAGATTGGTTGGGACTTCTTTGAGTCGGCTTTACGGAAGAGGTACTTGGGGCCGAGATATCTTGATGAGAAGAAGCGAGAGTTCATGGATCTTGTTCAGGAGGATGCTTCAGTGGCTGACTACGAGATCCGTTTTTTCCGTTTGAGTCAGTACGCTCCAGAGTTAGTTCCTACTTAGAGGGACCGTTGTAACCGTTTCAGATATGAGCTTCATGAGGAAGTTAGGAGGTATACCTTGGCTTCAGATTATTCAGATTTTGTTGTCTTGGTTGCTAGGGCCAAGGACATAGAGCATAGCTTGGGGCTGACCAAGCGTTCTGGAGGATCTAGTTCTGGAAAGAGACATAACAACTTTGACTATAGTGATGCCAAGAGGCATAGAGGCGGTGGACAGCAGTTTGACCATAGGTGTGGCGGTGACCACCATGGTAGAGGCCACCAGGGCCATAGAGCTGGAGGGTGTTTGCTCGAGTGTACACGTTGTGGGAGACAACATTCTAGAGAGTGTTGGGGTAACTTCCATGCTTGTTGGAACTATGGTTCGAGGGACCACTTTAGAAGGGAGTGTCCGCATCAGGCGGCACAAGCATCGAATCTTGCTCAGGCTTCTGCGAGGGCCATTGATTATCAGAGAGGTCGTGGGCGCGGTCGTGGCTACTTCTAGCCTAAGACTGATGCACCTAGGATAGAGGCACAAAGGAACCTCGCTTATGTTGTGGTAGTACAACTAGAGGCAGGTGGACCAGCGAGGGTCTATGCTCAGAGAGAGGCCGGGAACGACACATTGTGATAGCAGGTAATTTTGAGTTACAGTCTATGTCTTTGCTTTCTTTGGTTGATTCGGGTTCTACACATTCTTACATTTTGAGTGAGCATGCAAAGAAGTTAGACATACCTGTTGAGATCTTAGATGTAGGTATGCATGTGACTAGTTTCTTTGGTGAGACAGTTGTAGTTAGAAGGATGTATATGAGGTGTCCGCTGAAGATTCAGGGTCATGTGTTTTCTGTTGATATGATGGAGCTTCCGTTATATGAGTTTGACATTATTTTGGGTATGGACTGATTAGTTGAGCACAAAGCTAGTGTAGATTTTGAGACGGAGAGAATTTCTTTGAAGCTTTCTGATGACTACGAGGTAGTAGTAGTAGGCGAGAACATTAAGTTCTTGTCGAATGTTTCGTCAGCTTTAGAGGCTCATAGGTTGATGGATTCCGATTGTGGGGCTTTCTTAGCATATGTGATGAATCCTAATATGAGTGAGGTCAGACCAAAAGATATTAGAACAATTTGTGATTTTCCGGATGTGTTTCCTGAAGAGTTACCAGGTTTGCCTCATGATAGAGATGTAGAGTTTGTGATTGAGACTGTTTCAGGGTCTACTCCATTTTCTATTGCTCCGTACCGTATGGCTCCGAAAGAGTTGAAAGAATTGAAGAGTCAACTTCAGGAGTTATTAGACGGTGGTTTCATTAGGTCTAGTAGTTCGCCTTGGGGTGCTCTCGTGTTGTTCGTAAAGAAGAAAGATGGCAGTATGCGTATGTGTATTGACTACAGGCAGTTGAGTCAGTTGACCGTGAAAAACAAGTATTCGTTGCCTCGTATAGATGATTTGTTTGATCAGTTGAGAGGTGCATTAGTGTTCTCGAAGATAGATTTGAGATCAAGGTACTATCGGTTGAAAGAAAAGGGATGTGATGTTCCGAAGACAGCTTTTAGGACTAGATATGGTCACTATGAGTTCCTTGTGATGCCGTTCGGGCTCACGAATGCACCTGTAGCATTCATGGATATGATGAACAGAGTTTTCAAAGATTATCTAGACCGTTTTGTAGTTGGTTTCATAGATGACATCCTTGTATACTCGAGATCAGAAGAAGAGCATGATGAGCATTTGAGATTTGTTTTACAAAGTTTGATGAGTAACCAGTTGTATGCGAAGTTGAGCAAATGTGAGTTCTGGATTCGAGAGGTTGTGTTTCTTGGCCATGTTGTATCAGCTGAAGGTATCCATGTTGATCCGTCGAAGATTGAGGCTATTGTTGAGTGGAAACAACCTAAGTCTGTGACTGAGATTAGGAGTTTCCTAGAATTAGCCGGTTACTATAGGAGATTAGTTGATGGTTTCTCTAGAGTAGCTGCTCCTTTGACTAAATTGTTGCAAAAAGGAGTTAAGTTTGAGTGGTCAGATGCAAGACAGAAGGCCTTTGAGAAATTGAAAGAAGCTTTGATGAATGCTCCAGTATTAGTGCAACCAATTTCAGGTAAGGAGTTTGTGATCTATAGTGATGCTTCCTACATAGGTATAGGGTGTGTCCTAATGCAAGAAAGAAGAGTTGTCGCCTATGCTTCGAGACATTTGAAAGTGTATGAGAAGAACTATCCTACTCACGATATTGAGTTAGCCGCAGTTATGTTTGTGTTGAAGATTTGGCGTCATTACTTGTATGGTGAGAAGTGTATAGTTTACACCGATCATAAGAGCTTGAAGTATTTGATGACTCAGAGAGAGTTGAACTTGAGACAAAGAAGATGGCTTGAACTGTTGAAAGATTATGATTTGACTATAGAGTACCATCCGGGTAAGGCAAATGTAGTAGCCGATGCTTTGAGCAGAAAAGTTGCAGTTTAGTTGCGAGCTATGTTTGCTAGATTGAGTGTATCCGGTGATGGTGGTTTGATTACCGAGTTGCAAGTGAAGCCTTCTTTGATTAAGTTAATTAGAGAAAAGCAATTGCAAGATGTGTCTTTAGTTCCTCATGTTCAGGACATAGCCGAAGGTAGACCAACCGAGTATAGCTTCAGTGGTGAGAATGTGTTGTGTTTCATAGACAGAGTTGTAGTACCCGAAGATGTCGAGTTGAGACGTCTGATTCTGAGCGAAGCACATTCGAGTCCTTTTTCTATGCATCTGGGTAGTACCAAGATGTACCGCGATTTGAAGAATGATTATTTCTGGGTTGGTTTGAAGAATGATGTAGCCGAGCATGTGAGCCGTTGCATGGTTTGTCAGAGAGTGAAGGAAGAACATCAGGTTCCTTCAGGTTTGTTACAACCTTTAAAGATTCCAGAATGGAAATGGGAGAGGATCACTATGGACTTTGTGTCGGGGTTACCGTTGTCTCCTTCGAAGAAGAATTATGTTTGGGTAATAGTTGATAGATTTACTAAGTGTGCTCACTTCTTAGCAATAAACACTACAGATTCTTTAGACAAGTTGGCGAATCTGTACATTCGCGAGATTGTGAGACTTTACGGAGTTCCAAAGTTTATTGTGTCAGACAGAGATTCGAGATTTACTTCAAGGTTCTAGGGTTGTTTGCATAGTGCTCTAGGTAGCCGTTTGCATTTAAGTACTTCTTATCATCCGCAGTCCGATGGACAGTCAGCGCTAGTGATACAGATTCTTGAGGATATGATTCGTTGTTGTGTGATCGACTTCTAGGGTTCTTGGGAGAAGCACTTGCCCTTAGTTGAGTTTGCTTACAACAACGGTTACCAGACTAGTATTCAGATGGCTCCTTATGAGGCTTTGTATGGTAGACGATGTAGGACTCCGATTTGTTGGGCTGAAACGGGTCAGAGATTGTTACCTATGCTGGACTTGCTTAAGGGGACTACTGAAAAGGTGAAGTTGATTTGCGACCGTTTGAAAGCAGCTTCCGATCGTCAAAAGTCTTATGTAGATTTGAAGAGAAAAGAGATCGAGTTCTCAGTGGGTGAGAAAGTGTTTCTGAAAGTATCTCCGTGAAAGAAGGTAATGAGATTTGGTCGGAAAGGCAAGTTGAGTACGAGGTTCATTGGTCCGTATGAGATAGTTGAGCGGATTGGGCTAGTAGCTTACCGTTTGAGATTGCCTTCTGAGTTAGAGAAGATCCATGATGTGTTTCATGTGTCCATGCTTCAGAGATATAGATCGGATCCGTTTCATGTTATGCCCGTTGAGGAGATAGAGTTGAATCCAGATTTGTCTTATAATGAAGAACCTGTTGAGATACTTGCTTCTGATAGCAAGGTGTTGCGTGGCAAGACCATAGAGTTGGTCAAGGTGTTGTGGAGACATAGAGGTGTGAAAGAGGCCACGTGGAAGAGGAAAGCTGATATGCTTGAGCAGTTTCCGTATCTGTTTCCGTCAGGTAGTTTCGAGGACGAAATTCCTTAAGTGGGGGAGAGTTGTAACACCCGGGGTTGGGGTTGGGTGAAAATAACATTTAAAATAATGTTTCGGGTTCGGTTTTATAATTAAAATGATAAAGAATTATTTGGGCTTCATATTTTCAAAGCAAACATTTTATGTTGGACCAAAATTTAATTGAAACCCATTTTCCATGGACTTTGCAAATAAATGAGATTGTCATTTCATTAATGGCAAATCTGTAAATAAATGGACTTTCAAATTTAAAGCCCATTTTCACTAAAATGAGCATTGTCATCTTTTTCCTTATTTCCCCCTTTCATTTTTACACGACAAGAGAGCTCTCTCTTCACCAAGTTACTATTCCATCACCTAGAACCCTCATCTTTGGTGCTTTTTGAAAGGTAACTTCGTTTTTGACTTGTCCTCCTTTCCCTCTTCAAGCTAGTATCTTTATTTTTCAAAAAGCTCATAGTTTTTGGATTTTGAGGTTTTGAGTCTTGAGATTAAAAATGAGAACTTTGTGGTCTTTAACCTAAGCTATTGATTTATTAATGTTAGATAAGTTGTTTTCAACCTAAAAGGTCCAACATATGTGAATTTTAGGGAGTTTTATAAAGATTTCTGGATTTGGGTTTTAATGGGGGTTTTGAAGGGTTTAAAGGGTAGTTTTGGGTGTGTTTAATGTTGGAATTTGAGGGCTGGTGTTAGTATGATAGTTGGGGGTCGTTTTGGAAGCATTTAAGAGTGTTAAAGAGGTTGAAATCTTGAGTTTTGGATTGGGTTTGATGGTTGCTCGGGTTTGGATTTTTGGGGGTTGTTCTTGGCTTGAAAATCTTGTGTTTTATGCTTGATTAGTGTTCCGGGTTGCTACATTGTTGTGTGAACTGATTTGAGGTTGTTTGAATGTGTTGAAATGATTAGAGGCAAGAAATTGTGTTGGTGAAGCATCAGGAACGAATCTGGAATCGTTGGAAGCTTGATTGGCTAGTGGGTTGAGCTTGGAATAGTCGGTGAGTGGTTAAATGTTTTTAAATGGTCTTCGAGTATTCGGTTCAAGCATGTAGACTAGGTTGGGCTTGGTAGACCCACCTAGAGTTGGGATTAGGGTGGTAGCCTAATCTTAAGCTTTAGTAGAGACTTTGGTTGCACTTTAATTGTTGTTTATGCCTCATTATTAATTGAGATTGTGGTGGTTATGTATATTGTGTTATACATGTATGTTGAGGCATGGTTTTGATGCGTTGTTATATGCATGTGGTTTGTGCATGACGGTGAGTCATGGTGAGTCTGTGCTAAGCACGGAAGTTGATATGAAATGATGTTGAGAAAGGTTATGAAATGTTTTAGTATTGACACTAGTATGCTTGGGTACAATGATCGATCATTAGGATGTTTAGTGTGCACACGTGAGTCAAAATGCGTGCGTGGTCTTGGTGATGGTAGTCATCAAGATGGAGTACGGGTACGCCCGAAAAACCTTCTTATATATATGTTAATCAGTGATGAGTGTAATCCCATCGACGGGGCGTGAGGATGAGTGGAATCCCCTCTGCGTGAACGGTGATGAGTGTAATTCCACCGTAAGGTAATGGTTGTTGTTGGATGTGAGTTCCAACGTGTTATCCGCGTATTCGAGTCATAGCTAGGTGCCAATATGAGATTATATGTGTTGCCATGTTTGGATTGTATGACATGTTTAAGTTGCTTACCATGAATGTTTTATGTATGGATGTTTAAGGCATGAACCTTTTAAGTGCAATATATGCCTTCTTTTGGTAAATGCTTGAATCCTTAAATGTATGTTCCTTGTTCGTGTTGAATGTCTTGTATGCTATTCCATGGTTGTTGGTTGCCACATGTACGTTGTATGTATGTTTGTATATGGCTAGGGAAGTCTTAAATTGCATCTAGAGTTGTGTTTTGGAGTCTTTGGCTGCAAATTTAAGTGTTGCAGTGCAGGGCGTATCGATACGCCCAAGGGTCGTATCGATACGGTCATTCACTTTGGGACTCAAGTTTGGCCTAGCGTACTGATACACGAGGGCGTATCGATACGCCAAATCCTCTCTGGAAATCCGAGTTATTGACGAGATTTTGGCGTATCAGTACGAGTCTAGGGTGTATCGATACAGTCTTGTATCGTTGACCGTGAGAAGTTGACCAGTCAGGGCGTATCGGTACGGTCAACCTGTGTACCGATACGGTCTCCCTGGTTTGACCTTGGGCTGTTGACCTAGTCAAGGCGTATCGGTACGGTCAACATGTGTACCGATACGGTCTCCCTGGTTTGACCTTGGGTTGTTGACCTAGTCAAGGCGTATCGATACCCTCTCTTAGTGTATCGATACGGCCTGCTATTAAGTTTAAAATGAGATGTTTTAATTATGTGTTGATGTTTCGCCTCGCTTGTTTCTTCCGCTGTTGCCTTTCCTCTCATAGGATTTAATATCTCATCTAGGAAAGATAATAATAAATGAAAAGTTTTCCTTGGGTCGATAACCGGAGTGGAGCCTTAACGGGTTTCGCCTCGGTTATCCCCGTGTAGCCCACTCGAATCGGTCAAGCGTCCGGACCGGGACGAGTGGGTTACATTAGCCTTGTGGTTCCAATCATCCTAGCATGAGCACATAGATAAAAATCATTGTTCTTTAGGTGACAAATTTTATTGCCAGTGATAGTTCATATTAATCTGCAAATCTCTGCTGAAGCTTATCATGACGCTTTTTTTGCAATGGTTTTCATGAGCCTTGAATTCTGTCCTTGAGTTCACACTGGTATGACATTTAACACCATCTTTACTTTATACACTCTTCTTCAATAACCTAGAGTGTTAAAGTTCACCTGCACCTTTCAAAACATAGCAATACCAAGAAATTATCTAATTTTATGCATTATATCAGCCATTTTATGATGCTTTAGAATAAAAAGAAAGTTCGGAAGTGAATTCATGAATTTTATTAAGGCTTATAAATTGAGATACGATAAAATTTTGAAAAAGTCATGGCAAACTGAAACGACAAAATCAAGAAACAAGGTCAGATCTTCGGGCATCCAAAGCATGAAGGATACAACCACCCCATCGACCAGATATAGTACTGAGCCTGAACCCTTGTCCAACAAACTTCGAACGTTGTCAGGATACTTACAGATGTAAAACCCCTTCTGAAATACTAGGTGTCCGAGAGGTTTTGATTGTCGGATGCCTATCTTCACATATCTGGATCGCCCTTTACGGGTTTTCAACCCAGATCCTCCTTTGGTTTCAAGACTCCCTTTGCAAATTTTCATCTTGAACCCCCAATTTTTTTTTTTTGATATCTAAGGCCCCATTTGGAGTTTTTACCATAGATATTCTTTCGGGTTTCTACTATATAATGAGAAACTGATTGTATTATGGGTAAGATCAACCAATGGAACATTAAAACAAGTCGAATCTTGCTAAATTTTTTGGTATATTATCCTGAAGGAGCAATGTTTTTTTTTAATTTATAGATGTTTCTAGTGTGATAAATTCATCGGATGCTTTGTATGGATTACTTAAGCAAGTTGTGGAAGAAGTTGGATTTAAGCATGCCTTGCAAGCGATCAGGAATTGCGAGGAACAATATATTGTTGCTGGGAGGAGGTTAGTTGAAACCTTCCCTACTCTGTATTGGACCCCTTGTGCAGCTTATTGTATAGACTTGATACTTGAAAACTTTGCGGAAGTTGAGTGGATCAATATAGTAATTGAGCAGGCTAGATCTATAATCGTAGTGTGGTCTTGAATATGGTAAGAAGGTATACTTTTAGCAATTAGCAATGATATTGTTGATCTGGAAGCCACTCGGTCAGCTACAAACATTACAACATCGACTCGAATGAACTTGCAGACCATGGTTACTTTAGAGGAGTGGGTGGACTGCCCCTATCTAAAGAAACTAGGGGGACTGGTGAGTAATGCAAGCTCTGTGGAAAAAGGCATTCACAAGCTGTTTTTGTTAAGGTTGATGCTGAGATTGGAGGACAACACTTGGTCAAGCAGCTGGATATGAAAGGATTGAAGCAGCTGGAGGCAAGGTTATCCAATGGAACGCTCAAGCAGCTTTGAAAATTTATTCAATTACAGGATGAAAGGAATATAGGGATGCATACTCGTATTATGTCATATAGTACATTGATGGGAGCTTATTTGATCCACGAGGAAGCTTTATAATGACAAAGCTTGTGCAACAATGGATAGGAGAGGAATTTCAAAAAATTGAGCATTTACGAACTTCAACGCGACATAAAAAAATAGCATCAGCTCGACATGATTTTATCAACTTTTCAGTTTCTGAAAACAAGCTAAAAGCATTTCTGCGAGTTCTCGAGTCAAATTTAGCTAAGGCAAAAAGAGTAATGAAAAATGTTTGGTCTAACCATTTAAAATTTTAAGGTATTTTGTGTAACGACACAAACTTTATGAGCACATGAACCCAAAAAAATACATTAAATACCAAAATAGGAAGAGTGATAAACATTGGGAACCAAATAGTTTACTAAGCCTATTATCTATATCCTAAAAATCTTTAGGAATGTGAGTTTGTCTAAACTATGTTAGAATAAAGATTGATTTTTATCGCATACAATATTTGTGTAGTATATGTGAGAGTATGATTTTTCATGTAACTGTATTAAAGTAATCAGTAGTCCTCTTAACTTGAAATATATGATTTGACTAACGTAGATGAAATCATAGGATTAAAAAATATATATTAAAATTAATAAGATATATTCATTACCATATTAATTTCTTCATAAAACGATAAAAGTTTTAGTTTTGAAATGATTTTTTAGAGTACTGTTTATAACTTTAACAAATATTGAAAGAAAGAATAAAAAAATATCGCATAAATTTTAATTTGTCAAAATTGTTTGCTTAATGAATATTGAAATATTCCAAAAATTATTTGCTTAAGGCTCTTAAAGCTTAGTCCTATAAGACTACTACTTTTCCTTGAGAGTAGGATAATGACAATTCAAAATCCACATGAAACCAACTCTCACCTATAAATACCCGCAAGAGATAAAAGGAGATCAAATAATCACTATGTCTCTACTGTCAAATTTCTGCTTCTTTACCTGAAAGTTACATTTTGCATCCGTCTATCGTTATAGAGGTGTTCAAACAGTTAGTCCAGTTTACTGACCGAATCGAACTAGTTAAAATTTATTAATTAATTTTTTTTCTTTAATCGTTAATCGAACCAATTTTTTTTTAAAAATTAATCGAACCGAACTTTGTTCAGTTAATTTTCAAATTAACCGAAATAACAATAAAAAGTATCTAAAAATATTTTAAATCTAATTATTAAACATCAAAATAACAATAAACATTACATATAAAATAATTTGTATCTACTATAAATATCAAAATAACAATAAACAATATATGCATCGTTATTTTTTACAAATAACCTAATCTTCTTTAAAAAAAACGCCGACATTAGAACGAAACTAAAATTCGGACAGATTATAAAGCCATTCCCAACATAGAACGACACTTGGTTGACCTTATTTTTGATGATGTTGTTGTTGGTTAACTTAGTGAGTCAGATCTGGGTTGAAATATACTCGGGGTCTAGACCTAAACGATTAGTGAAACCCAGATTTACATCAACGTTTTTCTTTTCAAGCCCAACCAATTTGGAGGGTTCGTTTTCTTTAGATCTTCACTGCTTTTGAGGATCTGACTTGACTCATCATGAGATTTTTTTTATTAGAAATTTGGGGCCGGTAGATGAAGGAGGGCGAAATCTAAATTGATTTAAGTAGATTGAGAAAAATATGAGATGAAGAATAAAAAAAAGATAAATATGAAGGGTTTTTTTTTATATTTTTCTTAGCTTTTATAAGGATTCAAAACGACAACGTCGGGTGACCAAAAACAAAATAATAAGTAAATTAAAAAATTTTAAAATTCAGTGATCAAATTAGGAACAAGAATAAAGTTGAGTGATAAAATTTATAATTTACCATTTTATCTAATATCATACTTTTTAGCATTTACCATCGGTTATTATCCGTTTTCACCCCTTCAAGTATAAACAATCAAAACGATAATTGTTTTAGTATTGTCAATAAAAGTTACAATCACATAACCGAAATCCAGATATAAAAAGATAATTTTAAAAACAATTAAGAGTTTCTTTTTTAGTTTTAGATTTTTTTATTCTTTATTTTTATTTTCAGAAAAAAGATATTTTTAGTTTTCTAAAAATTTTAAAATATGTTTGATTAATAGGATGAAAACTTGTTTTAAAAAATAAAAATAATGAAAATGTGTTTGATATCAAGTTTTTCAAAATAGAATTGAAAAATAATTATTAAATAATTAAATTAACATATAATAATAATAATAATAATAATAATAATAATAATAAAATAATAATAATAATAATAAATAAAATGAGTAAATAAACTATTTTTTTAAAATGACATTAGAAGGATTTGAATCAGGTTAAAATAAGTAAAATTAAAAATCTTTGTTTTCACATTTTTCATTTTACTAAAACATTTTCAATAAAAACAATAAATTTTTTATATGTTTTTAATTTTCACTTATTTTTGTTTTTATTTTCTAATTTTACATCACCTTTTTCATTTTTCAAGAAAATAAAAACACTCTATTCTGACTAGTATTGCAGCTTATCATTTGTCTTAAAATAAACTTAAAAGCATTTCTAGTGTTTACAACCAAAGCAACAAGTTATAAAACCAATAACCTTAAATTGATCCAAATTCATTGATCCAAACTGTTACCCTCACAGCAATGCCAACCCTTTCAGCTCTTTCTTGGCAAATTCAACCAAACAAAAAAATCTTATTTTTTGAAGAAAAAAGAATATAAATCCTCCAAAGTCTTAACTCCATACATCTCAATTGTGTTACATTAAGGAACAGAGACAGTATACTCTTCAGTGAACATTCTATACTCGATGCAATAGATGAGAGAGTTTCCTGAGCAAAATTTTGCTGACAGACGGTAAAGAATTCAAGTATTTCATCAAATTCAGCAGCAGCAGCAGCGTCAAAATGTTTTTCACAAAAAAAATAAAAAAAATCCCAGTTCTAAGCTTCAAATGCCAAGAAGCAGAGCATTGGAAGTCAAACTGAATACCCGATGGTATCCATTGGCCTCTACTACTTGGGCAAATCTTGGAAATACTCCTCTGGTATCGATGCGGGGCAGTACTTCTTCGCCACAAATTTGTACTGATGCAGACAAGATAAAATGTCAAGACCATATCAAACATTAGAATCACAATTATTGGGTTGACATTCACATATGAAACAAATCAATCAATGTCCCTACAAGTTACACGATCTCTTAGTTAACCTACTGTGCTTTTCTTCTCCCCCCCAATATTAAGCTGAACTTTTCGATTCAAGTATAGGAAATGTTTCAGCTCATGCACAAATTGCATGTTCACAGGTTCAGATGTTCGACTTTCTACTGAAAAACTTAGCCCAACTGTGTAGGCATTGTTGTAAACATCTTTTCCCCATTCAGATGGAGAAACTACTTACCTTGTGCTGACTATACTTCTCTCTGATTGCTGGCAAAGTAGCTGTACCACCATTACGGCAGAGATGATGAAGTGCTTTAACACAGTCACGTAAATCAGAGGGCTGGTATTGAGTGTAATGCCCCAATATAGAATCCTGCCCAACACAAAGGAAGAGAATAGAGATATATAATCTAATCGAACCCATGCACAAGTAAACAAAGTTAATGAATGTCAGATTAAAACAATATGTATCAGAAAAAAATAAACTATGCCAGGGACGTACCCAAGGTCTTTTTGAGGGAGAGAGTATAAATCTGGCCAAGAAAGCAGCAGAAGCAGCTATTAGTGATGGTGCATACGGAAGCATAGTGTATTCGAGAAGTGATAACTCTGCAATGTAGTTGGCCAAACATTCGAACTGCAACTTTTGAACCTACAAAAGGCAGGCACATACGACAATCAGTGGTCATTGTGGTTTTTTACATCAATAGGTAAAAGGGAGATTAACAGCAAAGCAAGATGGCTGGCACTGGAACAGTTCCCCTATCCTGCTATATCTTTTAACTAGAGAACAAATAAAAAAATCTACTGTGAAGATAGTGTACATAAAATTCGAAGATCTACTAGTATAAGTTTACGTCCAAATATAATGCAAAACTAACACCAGTTATTAGAGCAAAAATATAATGATTAATATAAATACATTAGCCGATGAGAGAAATACCTGATTGAACATTTCAGCAGCACAAACAAATTGCCTGGGCATTTTTCATGAATCATGTCAATAAAATAGTAACTTTCATAAACTGCACAATGTATTTTAAAAGTGTGAGGCATTACCTCAGAAAAAAATTAGATGTTGGGACTGTCAATTCAAACTTCAAGTGATTCAGCACAACAGATTCCATTTGCAAAATCTGCAGCAGTCAAAGCAGAGAAAATATGTTTATATAGGTTGTGGTGAATAAAGAAGATTGGAAATGAATCCTAAATGGAACCTGACCTCATCCTTGCAGTAAGTGTTATCAGTAACATAACAGAACTCTTCCACTTGAGGTGCAGATACCTCCTCGTATTTACTGGCATGAAATCACTTTTTAATTATAATCCACTTTTCTTACCATGCTACATTTACACATACAAACACACAGGATGGAAAGCACATATGCATGCAGTTAAGCGAGAACTGAGAAGATGGAAAGAAACATGAAATCTTACGAAGCAATCATCATGCAGGCTACTCCAAGCAACTGCAACTGTTGCCTGTTAATTGAATTGCTAGAAAGGTAACGATCAATGTAATTCACAGTCAAAAATAGCGTCTCAGATACAAGCCTGTATTCTTCAGTTACCTACAGTTGAAATGATGAGGTAAGACACTGTTCACATAAAGAGGTGTTTCATGATATTGGCTGTGGTTTTTATACTAATGCCACGAAGAATCCCACTCAAATAGCTGAAATGGGCATTAAAAAAAGGAAGATAACCCTGCAACAGTGAGCTGGAAAATAGAAAGTGGTAATTTATTGGATTATTTAAACAGACCTGACATGTTGTCAGCCACCATAACTTACCTCCACTAACCAATCAATGAGAATAGCTCTCATTCTGACATTAACGTCTTTCTGGACAATCTCCATAAAGTCTGTAGAAGGCCTTTTTTTTGCCTGCAAAACACCAGGAATACGATGAAACACATCAGGCAGGAGCCTTATAGCAAAATAGAACATAATAAATGAGTCGTGTTATTAAAAATTCAACAAATACAGATACATGCTATTTCTGCATCACACCTTGAAAAGAAATGCACAAAAAATTGGACTAACAACAACAAACTACACCAAAATCCAGTTGATCAATACCCCAGTTTAAGTCAAATTAATAGCCAAAACATCAATAGGGATACCTCCAGAGGATATGAAAGTTTAAATTTTAAGAAATAATATACAAGCACATCCTCAACTTCAAATAACCTCCAGTTTGGAAGTTTGATAAATCGTTAAGCAATTGAGTGTAACATATTTGAACTTGAGGAATCAAGAATACAATTGGCCACATACAATATGAATTACTATTTTTTTCTTAATCACATATGATATTGTTATCACCCGTCAATATCATAAGTACAGGCATAATAAGTATGCACATCCTCAACATCAAATAGCCAGTTGATCACTATCCCAATTTAAGACAAATTTAATAGCCAAAACTTCAATAGGGTCACCTCAAGAGGATATGAATGTTTAAATTTCAAGAAATAATAATATATTTGCACATCCTTATCTTCAATTGACCTCCAGTTTGAAAGTTTGATAAATCATTAAACAATTGAATGTAACCTATTTGAACTTGAGGAATCAAGAATACAATTGTTCACATACAATATGGATTACTATTTTTTTCTTAACCGCATATGATATTTGTTGAAGCCGATTTTATCCGGTTAAAAAATATGAGTCCCTGAAAAGCTCGTTACGAATGGCCCGGACGGAAATCGGTGCCAACATGCTGTTATCACTCGTCAATATCAAAAGCACACGCATAATAAGTATGCACATCTTCAACATCAAATAGACTCCAGTTTGAAAGTTTGATAAATCATTAAACAATTGAAATGTAACCTATTTGAACAGGAATCAAGAATACAATAGAGAGCCTGCTCTAGGAATTACTATTTTTTTCTTAACCACATACAAGATTGTCATCATTTGCCAATATCAATAAGTGCAGGCATAGCTAGAATTAGAATCCATTCCAACATAAACTAAAAGTAAACATCTAAAAGAGATTAGAAACTTAACTAGAAACAAAGTAATACCTATGTAAGTCTTGTTTTCTAAGTACTGAGAATATATTAATAAAAATATATGTGAACTTTTCTTTTTCTTTTCTGTTTGACTCTACATAGGAATATAACTAACCCTGAAGCAAAAAGCCTCTGGGTGGCAGGATGAAAAAGAGGATGGAGGATGGTATACCTCAGATGCACGTGAGTTCTTGTAAATGACATGAGCAATGGCTGCACAAAACTGTGGATCTGTGGAAGTGTTATCAACAGCAAAAGCATTATTATTTGGTCCCATCTCTGAAAGTATAGTTGTCTTCGAAATTTTCCATTTAAAGAACAGCACTTGCAGGCCAAAATATTATTACTAGTAATTTCAATTTTCCAAATCAAGTCAATTGATTGGAATATTTTAGCCTAAACTAACATATTTCTCACCGTATATCGGTATATGGGAATTTTAGTTGACATACATACTAAAATCCAAGTCAAATTGAGAAAAAGACCTTTCGGTGTGTGCTCTGATATGTACAGATTGTTGTTTGCTTTCATTTCAATCGACTTAATTGCTGATACATCCTCATTCTCTAAATATTCAAACTTTGGGCTCTCCAAGGAATCACAAGTAGACATTGTCTCATCCAGAGAAACGGAAGCACCAAGTGATCTGCATGAAAATACATCCATGCTGCTTGGAAAAGTAAGTGCTGAAGTTTTCGTGGTAGGGTGATCATCTTTACTCAAAATAGTATCTGTACGCGAAATGCCATCAAATGATTCCAAATTCAGACTTGTCGGCAAAGTCGAAGTTTCCTTCTTCTTGGCAACTTTGGAGGTACAAGGCACCTTCAAAAATAAATTTAATTAACCTTCTGTTTGCAGAAATAAGAGTGAGTTCTGTAGATAATCTCGACCATGAAGTCACAAATTTCACACAGAAGTTTGTTGCAGTCATCACAAATGTGTATAGATTTGTGGATTGCATAGATGCATTCCTATGGATCAATCATGCATCGAACAAACTTCAGACAAATACTCAATACCTCAAAATGAACCCCGGATATGTGGTTTTGACCCTTCAAACATAAGGAGAAACATTGAAAATCTTAAATGTTTCTATCGAACACACAACAACATCTAACTACCCCCCCCCCCCCCCCCCCCCCCCCCGAGTTCAAATAACTTACAAACTTAAGAACATATCTCTTTATGGTTAAACAGAGAACATTTACTTAATTGAACCAAAAGTTATAACTGCAAAGGTAAATCCCTTTCTGTAAGCTTGCAAATGCATCATCCATAAATACCAACTTGACCAAGAATACTCTCGACCCTATAATTCAAGAAAGAAACTCACAATGGAGAAAATAAAAAAATATATAATAATGATGAAGGGAACAATAAAAATAATAAAGGAAAAGAAAAGAAACGAATAAAGAACCATGGGTTTTGAGTGAGTAACCACGGCCCGTGACCCGCTCTGAAACCCATTTCCTTGGTTGGTTATATCGCTAAGAGCGACTCTTTTATTAGTTAATTGCGTCTTCGAAGCACCCATCTTCTTGCTTTGGTTCCCAGTGCTGGACGGCCTCTTCGCCGTGGATGATAATGAAGATGAAGCCAAACGCCGATTTCGCGTCGACATCTAAATCCTAACCTAAACCTGATAGGAGAAATGAAATGAGAATTGGTTACGTGGGTTTCAAGAAAACATTTAGAGAAAAAAAAAGGAACAATTAAAAAATGTATAATTGAGAAGAATTTGCTTACCTGAATTGAGGTCGATTTTTGTTTTAGTTTTTCTTGTTCTGATTCTTGAAAGGATTTGAGAGAGACAAGAAGGCGTTTTGACGAACGATTTCACTGAAGAGAGCGCGAAAAATATTGGGCGGAAAGGTTAGGAAAAATAAAGTTAACGTATTTGTCTTTAAATTATCTTAAAATAATTGTTTCGGTAAACTACACAAGTTGGTCATCAACCTATTGCCGTTTTTCTGTTTCCATATTAATTTATTTCTTTTAATAAAATCATCACTAACATTATATTTTTTTTTGTCAGTTTGGTCACCAGCCATTAGAAAAACTAATAACGTGAATTTGTTATTATTATTTTCTCTCTCCCACCGTATTATTATCTCTTTACATTTTTCCGGCTAATAAGATGGTAACATGTGTCACTACCTTACTAAAGAGAAATAACAATTTTTTTTTCACTTTTACTACTACTAGTTTTTTATTTCAATTTGGTACATGTCACCACCTTATTGGCCGAATAAATTTAAAGAAAAATAATATATGAAGGAGAGAGAAAATAATAATAAGTCCACACAATTATTTTTTAACGATCGGTGACCAAAATGAGAAGAAAACATAACGTTAGTGACGATTTTGCCAAAAAACAATCAGTGATCAAAACAAGAAAATGGTAACAAGTTGGTGACCACCGATGTAGTTTATCCTATTTTTTATTAAACTTTTAAGGCGAGAATAAGAAGTCCTATAATTTTTTGAAGAAAAAAATAATTAAGTCTATAATTTTTTGTAATTAGTTAAGTCATTAAACCAAAAAATTGAATCAATTAAATTCTTTGACCAATTTTAATCATTAAATTTTAAAAATTATAATTCTATCACGTGGCATTTAATTTTTTATAAAAATATTTTCTATAAATTTTCTAAGTTTTTTTATGTTTAGGAGTTTTAAAGAATTTTTTAAATAAAATATTTTTTTGTAAAATGTCAATTGACAACAATGTGACAGAACTTGTTACATCAACTGATCTAAAAAATTGTTAGATTCCACAATTAATGTTGGTCAAATGACTTAATTGATTTAATTTATTGGTTCAAGAGCTTAATTGAATGCAAAAAAAAGTTCACGCGCAAATTTATTTTTTTCAAAAGTTCAAGGGATGTTTACCCTCTTAAGCCAACTTTTAAAAGTTACACAATAAATATTCATTTTGAATTTTTCTACCAAATAGATATCGAATTGTTAAATATCGTTATGCCTTATCAACCTATTACTAGATTATTAACGACATTTAACGATTCTATATATATATATATATATTATTATTAAGTTGTTAACAGCTAACGGTTTAATGTCTATTTTATAATAAATCTATTATTAAGCGTCCATCTTAAAAATTTATTAACCAAAAAACACTTTAAAATAATTTAGTGATCATTCTTTATCTTAAAAACAGAACAAACTAATATAAAAAAGCTAGAGAGCCCTTGATAAAGAATTAGAAAACTAATTAACCTCTTTATAAAATTTTACACTCAATTAATCCGCCAGCGCTAACAAAAAAAGTCAATAAAATTCTTCCATAAAAGATTTTTATCGTTAACTAGTTTAACTTGTTAAATCACTTACAGACCAATAAATTAATGACATGTGGCAGATTCTACAAGTATTACATCATTAACAACAAAATTTATTTAAAATATTTAAAAGGTTATAAGAATTATCAATATATAAAATTATACAAAAATACTAAAAATTATAAAAAATATATTAAATCATAAAAATAATGAAAATACATATGAATTTTCTTCTTAGTGGTGGAAATGTATTATGAACTCCTTAAAGGAGGACAACCTAAGGGTTCTTCTGTGTTCAAATCTAAAGTTGCAACTCGAGGATGGTAGACGTATCTTTTTTTGGATTGATTCTTGGTGTTGTAATTCTCCTTTAAAAGAAAAATTTCTCCGTATTTTTGCTCTTGCAGAAAACAAAGTTGATATTGTCGCGAATTTTGGTGTCAAAAATCAGCATAGTTGGTCTTGGAATATCTGGATGCGAAGAAATCTTTTTGACTGGAACAAACTAATGAATCTTCTATAGTCCATAAACAATAACAGAAGTAATGAATCTTCTACAATCCATAAACCATAAGAGCTTTGAAAGGGACTTGTTATATTGGTTGGGGGTCAAGTGATGGAGTTTATAATGTAAGATCTCTGGGTAGACTGATTTTGATTGGAAGAAACATGTGTGGATCGGAGGGGTCGTGTTTCACTTATAGGGGAGCTAATTAAAAGAGATGTGTCTTGCTTTCTCTATAATAATGCCGGAGAATCAGTGGAACATCTCTTCTTTCAATGTCGTATCTCATGGAGGTTGCGGATGTGGATTTGGCATTTTATTATGCATGTCTCGCCTTCTGTACTTATGAAGATTTGGCATGAATCGTGACCCTCTTGCTCCTCTACTAACTTGTGAAATCTCATCTCCTTTGCTATAATCTAGACGCTATGGTTATTAAGGAATGATATAACTTATAATGGGAAAATCTTAAATTTCTAGCAGCTATGTATGTTTGTTTGATGCCATATAAAGCAAAGTTAAAGTCCCCCTCATGTGCATTCTCAGTTGATTTGACCATAGTAGATAGGAATTATAGAAGAAATTCCAAGGCTTCTTTATTTGTTGTCTGGAGTTCTTCCTCTAGATTTCTTAAAAGTCAATGTCGCTGGAGCTATGTTGAATGTGATTGCGAGGTTGCTGTAAAATGAATTCGTAAATTAGATGAAACATCTTTTACTTTCTGATGCAAGAAATTTCATATCTGATGCTCAAAAATGTGATTCTAATTTGTAACATTCCAATGGTAGTTAATGAGTTCGCTAAGCAGGGCATTGGCTAACTTCTTTAATTTGTGTTGTTTGTATTGGTTGTACATTTTGAGATGTCTTGTGGTTATTAATATTTTTAATTTTTTTGATCAAAGGGGAAATGAAATTTAATTAAAATAAAAGGGGCTCGACCTCATACACTAGGTGTGCAGGAAACAAAGAGACAATAGCAAACATAAAGCGCGAGGCAAACAAGCGGCAGAAACCTGTATCCATGCAAAGTTGATCAATGTAGAGGGAGTACAACACAACATAGGCACAAAGCCTATCCAGAGCCAAGGCACTAAGGCCCAAAAGGCGAAATAAATGCCTATTAAGGGAAACGAAACACCCGCCACTAAAAAATTTCGGATCAGAAAGAGCATAAACGAAATTACTGTTGTTCTGAGATAGCTCCATCTGGAGGCAGGCTCTCAATCTCATAAAGAGACTGGGCCTTGTAACCAAAATTGTGGAAAACCAAAACCCAAACTAATCAGGATGCACTAAAATATCTGCCAAAATTGAAACTGATGAGCTTAAGAGTAAAACATGAGCTTTCGATAACTGGATCCGCACCAACCGGATCTCAACAGGACTGGTAGAACCACCGGATCCCATCCTAATCTAATAACCTTCCATTTTCGGAACTCGATAAAAAATCAATTCCCAAAAGATTTCCAAATCCCATGAATCAAGAGATTGTTTGGCCATTTATGAAAAATCTTGGAAGAGACAGCTGGACAAGGACTTTTATGGTAAGATATTAGGTGAAGGACGAAAATGCCATCATCCCTAAGCTTCAACATGAGCAAGCCGTCTTTCATCGTTTCTCCATCGGACTGCAACAACCGGCGAGAACACAACCCTTTTGCAAACACTCTGATGTTTGTAGAGGAATCACAGACAAAAGGGAGCAGCTGACAAACCCTCAACCAAAATAGTAGACAGACCTTGAAAACAAGACACCCACACTTATGGCACAATGGGCAAGGACCAGCACCCATCTCACAACCCAACAGTCAGGGTCGAAAGAAAACATCTAGATTGGGTAGGCTAGAAGCCTCCCCGATGGTGGTGAAAATCAAGCACAGCGCCGACGGTCATGTAGATCCAAGGAAGCGAAAGCCGGCCGTTGAACAACAAAGAAACAACGGTCGTGGATACCCCGACACAATGCCGACAAATCCCAAGGCCAAGCCTAAGGTAAGTTGATCAAAGAGAAAATTGTCTACGGTGGCCAACGGGTGGGACTCCGGCCAGCACTTCGAAAGAGATAGTGTGGAGACCTTGACCAGTTTCGTCGTCCAGCGATTTCGTTAAAGCTGTAAATGAACGACCACAAAGACCAAAGCAGCCGACGAGGCTCCGACAGCAAAATCGTCCCTTTCTTAACCTCCTTAGCTCCCAAAAGCAATCCATCAGTCGGCATCGAATTCAACCACCGGCGCTCTGATAGTCCACCAACAAGGACTAGAAACCCGTGCTAGGACCAAGCAACAACACTGGAGATGGAAGATCACACTGTCGTCTGAGGCTCCGGCAGCTTAAGGTGGGAGAGAAAATTGTTCTCTTTTATCTTTACCCAAAACTTGATATTTTTGGTTTTGTATTGAACTTTTGGAAAACAATAATAGAATTTTAGAATGGGCACTCCCCTAGGGATGAAGTTTTTAACGATGCCCCAACTTTTTTTAAAAAAAAATATTTGTTTTTAATATTATGTTTTTCATTCGAAAATATAGGATTTAATGTTATCTAGATTAATTGTGATACAAACTAAATTCAAACCTTAATTTATGACCAAATATTTTCTCTACTTTTTAAGGATTATTATCCTATACACTGATAATGAATTTTTTCCACAAATATTTAAATTTTAGGGTTTAGAGGTTAGAGTTTATATTTAGGAGTTTATTGTTTTAGTCTATGTTTTAAAGTTCGAGAATAGATTTAAAGTCCCAAAATAATAGGTGTCAGCTTCTAAAAACTTGCTTGTGGAAAAAAAGAGAAAACTACACCAGTGGTCCCCAAACTATTATTATTTTCCTATTTTGGTCCCTAAACTATGTTTTTTGGCAAAACCGTCCCTTCTGTTACATAGTTCTCTTGTTTTGGTCCCCCGACGTTAAATAGCTAACGGTTTTGCTGATGTGGCATTTTTAAAATATTTTTTAATCATTTCTCTCTCCACTTAAAAAAATGCCACGTCAGCAAAACTGTTAGCTATTTAACGCCGGGGACTAAAACATGAGAACTATGTAACATAAGGGACAATTTTGCCGAAAAACATAGTTTGGGGACCAAAATAGGAAAATGGTAATAGTTTGGGGACCACCGGTGTAGTTTTCCCAAAAAAAAATCTACCAACATACATCAAATAATTATTTTTTAATACGCTACAGTTTTCCTATTTAAGTTCGTTGGGGATTATAATATTTCAACAACACAAGAAATTTACTTTTTTAGGTTATTTCGAGTGGCACCAAGTTCAACTTGTTATTGAAGCTTAGAGTTAATTAGAAATGATATCTTTTTTTCATTTTAGTCAGATTGATATTTTAAAAATATTTAAATATTAAATTGAATGTTAGAATAAATAGTAAATATAGTATAATATACATTAATTTTATTTAGTGATATGCTTTAAAGGTTTAAATTTCATTTACTATGATATGAATTTGTGGCACCCCTCTTTGGTTCGAACATTTGATTGAGTACGAATATTAAAATTATGATATCAGAACAACTTCGGTTCTGATCGAAATTAAATCAAACATACAAAACTTAAATCTTGAAAAACAAGGATCGTTGATTAACTTAGGGATATCGACACCCTTGATTTTGTATCGATGTAACACTCTCAATTTCACTATTTCAAATTTATTCAAAAAAAAAATGAACGATGGAAAAACTAAATTTATTATAATTTGAAATATGGACCTATTAATTCGGAACAATTTATTTTCTTTGATAAATCGAGAAGTGAATTGAATAATAATATTTTTAAATTAGCATAAGGGACTAAAGTGAATTAGTTGAAAATATTTAAAAGAAGACTTGTACGCTTTTTATTATGAGAAAGGGACTAAAAGCCTAAACTAGCAACTAACGAGCTTTACATAAGGTGTACCAAAAATGTCCCTAACCACGGATGGAAATAGTCTACCCCTTTTCGATGCATCTGCTTATGTCCCACACTCAAAATTAAGTTTAGGGTTTTAAGTTAGGAGTTATGGTTAGAGTTTAAAGAATTTAGGGTAGGGTGTATTTTTTAGGGTTTAAGATTTAAAATTTAGTGTTAAAGTTTGAAATTTAATTTTGTTGTATTTTTTTAGTGTTGTGACATAAGTAGGGGCACCGAAAAGGGCCAGATGATTTTTATCCCCTAACAACACGCTGTGAAATGAGATCCAGAGCAACATCGTTTGTACGTGTCAAGAAGTCATGGGGGAGCTCAAGTTTTGTACATATAGATTTTTTAAATATCATATAGTTATGGGTTTTTACTATAATATATATATAACATTTTATATTGATGTTTTATTATCTTTGTTAGTAGTGTCTTTAACACATATAGTATTTGGTACATTAATATTTTTCATATATAACGAGTTTTAAGGGTAATATACATAAGTATATCAAAAACTCTACATAACATTAAGATGCAAAATTACTTTTTATCTTCTTTTTTTTCGTCATAGTGAAAGTTCTCATTCTATACATGTAATTTTTATCGTTTGGGCTTTCCAGGTAAATCTTGGTAATCTTTATTTTCTTGCTTTGTTTGTAATCACATTTTTCTTTATTTCATCGTTATTGACAGTCGCATGTATATCTTTAGTATAACAAATTGGTATTAGAGTCTTTAGTTGCTCATCCGGGTTGCGTTAATGGCAACAATGAAGTATGATGTTTTGTTATTGGATCACAACACTAGGTTCTCATTATAACATGTAAAGGTTTCGGGATGTGCATGCAGAAAAGTTTCGTAGGGATTGAAAAGTTGTATCTCAAATATGTGCTCTTATCAAACCATATTTTCAGGATGTAATTAAAAGAGAAGACAATTATTTCTTTGAGGGAAGGGGGTTAGACCAGAGCAACACTGCATGAAGAAAACTTTGACCATCAAGTTTCATTTGAAGAACGTCTCTACTCACATAAATTGGCAGAAATTTCGTGTCTTGAAGATCACATATCTGTCTTTAGAGAGATCATCTGAGATCTAGAATCCATGAGGTAAAGTACAATGAAGAAGACCTAGGTTTGATTCTCTTATGCTCAATGTCCCCTTCTTACTAGTCCTTTAGAGACAACATCTTGTACAATCGTGAAACACGTACTCTTAAAGAGGTATATGATGACTTCCATTCACATGAAAAGATGAAGCCGAGAGTAATGTAGAGAAGCTGAAGTTGATGTTGCAAAGGAGTGCGATGAAGGAGAACTCTAGGTAACTTTTGACAACAACATAAGAGTAAGTGAGGATTGGATCTTCCATATGTGTCCTTACAACCTATGAGGAAGTTCCTAAAGGTATTGCAGCTTCATGCAGAATCGCTGGAGTTGGCAGTGGCACCTTCAAAATCAAGATGTTGGATGGTATTGTCAAACCTCTCAGTGACGTACGAAACATACTAGATCTGAAGAGAAATCTTATTTCCCTAATTACCCTTGACTCAAAGGGGTACAAGTATTCCATTGAAGGTGAGCAAGAGTTCCTTTATCAGACGACCGACATACTTTATGTCTTACAGGGTTCTATAGTCACAACTGATCTTTTCCTTACTTGTTATTTGACGAAGGAGGATAATACCAGACTTTGGCATATGAGTGAAAACGACATGACAGAGTTAACCAACACAACCAACGGGCTTGCAAACTTAACCACTGTGAGAAGTAGAAGAAAGTTAGCTTCGCAATTTGAAGGGTACTCTAGAGTACATTCATATTCATATATGGGGACCGTCTATAGTACCTTCTAGATCAGGCGCTAATTACATGCTAACAATCATAGATGATTTTTCTACAAAGGTATGAGCATACTTCTTGAAGCATAAGAGTGATGTAATTCCCGCATTTAAGGAGTCGAAAACTATGATCGAGAAACAAACACGAAGACATGTAAAACAACTCTCTATAGATAATGGCTTAGAATGTTATTCTTATGAATATGATGGGCTGTGTAATAAGAATTAGATACACACATGTTAGATCGGAGCACTCGACAACAAGGAGTTGCAGAATAAATGAATATAATAATGAACAAGGTTTGTTGCATTTTGACCAATGTTGTTTACTTACGTCCTTTTAGGAAAAAAGTTGTATCTATGACAACCGTAATATTTTGTCAAATAATTTAAGCCATAATCTCAAATTAAATAAATAAAGACATAGTATAGAGAATAAGCTATTGGTCCGTAGAGACTAAAGAATTTCTGATATACGATTGTTCTGACTCTGACTGTTGCAAGGTAATTTAGTGAATAAGGGGTTTTGATCGAGAAAACTAGAGAATAAGTGTAAAATAATTGCGAGAATAAATGAAATAAAAATAAATTGATTAAATTAATTACCCTCAAGCTTTTGCACCGCTTCAATTCAAAATGATCATTGAAAAAAAATCACTAAGGATACATGCCAGCTACAGTCTACAAGGCCCAACCCTTGTAACTTAATTTTCTCTCCGATAAACTGATAATCTAAAACCCGAAGCTTTAGAGCAAAGGGCCAAAAATGCAAAAAGGAGGTTGTGACGGCAAATGCTGATATAGGATGGGAATTAGACAAGAAGTATTCAATAAGGGTCCTAAAAGAGCAGAGGTCGATTGATAGATCTCAGTAAACCATGGTTCATGCATCATATAGGACATTAGGATCATGTTAACCTTCATATTTCAATTTTTTTGACAGGAAAAAGATCAAGAAGGATTCATAATAAGAAGAATCCGCCCAGTGAAGAAGGATTCATAATGAGAAGAGTCCGTCCATCGAAGAAGGATTCATAGTGAGAAGAGTTCGCCCAACGAAGAAGGATTCAAAATGGGAAGAGTCCGCCCAGCAAAGAAGGATTCATAATGAGAAGAGTTTGCCCAGTAAAGACAGAACTCCTAATGAGAAGAGTTTGATGTTTGAAGAATGAGGAAATTCCTAATGAGAAGAGCTTGCTTATTTGGTACCTTTATAGAAATATGGACCAGCAAAAGAGTGAGAAATGAAGAACTTCATAATAAGAAGAACAACTTCATACCTCATAAGGTGAAGAATTCCAGGGAGCAATATTAGATTGTGGAAGATTGAAGAATTTCATACTAAGAACAACTTCAAACTTCGATGGTCAGACAGTTTGGACAAAATTCGTGTCTTTTCAGTCTTTGCCCTACTCCTATTCCACAGTAATGAGCAAAGAGGGCATATGTAGAAGCCGTATTTTTTTTTCCGGGTATACGTGTATATATACTATAAATAAGGCCAAAAATAATAAATAAAATAACCCAAATAAATAATAAAATCAGCCTAGTAGATATGTTATAATATCCAATGTTCATTACAAAAGTGTCATTTTTCTTACAAACAAAGCCCAAATCGGTTACAAAGCTCAAATTATAAATATCAGATCCTTTTTACAGTTGTCTACAACCCATTACAGCTCATGCCCAGCCCAAACAAACACAAAAAGTCTCTTAGCCCATTCGTTCCTCTTTCTTCCGCCTAAACCAGTCCACGTGACGAGTCTCCATTCATCTGCTTCTCGTTCGCGCAGATTGATTCTCAGCTGGGAACATATGTCTCTGCCACCGATGAAGGATGACGTCACCACCTGGTAAGCTATAAATACCTGCAAGAGAGAGAAAAAAAAGGGTGTTTAATCATTAATGCAATAATTAATGAATCATTAATTCGAGAGGAAGTCAAAGAGACTCACCAGTAGTTGGAGAAACGCTCGGAGAAGACGAATCAAATCACCATTCATTGCTGGAAGCTAGCTGGAGTTGCAGAATCGCCAAATAGAGGTAACTTTCACCTCTGAGCTCATTATTTGCTAAGTAAACCTAATTAAAAACACAATTAGAGCGAAAAACCCCTAATATAGTACCTAAACCATAAAAAAACCCTAGATCTCAGAGTTTAAATCCTATTTCTAAGTTTGGTCTCTTAAATCTAAAGTCAATTACATAAGCAACAACATACAACCTAGATCTAAACAAGAATCAAAACCAGAATTCTAAAACCTAATAGACTGTTTAAGATTTAGGTTCGAACATAAATAAAAAATAAAGGGAAAACTACACCAGTGGTCCCCTAACTATTACCGTCTTCCTACTTTGATCCCACAACTATGTTTTTCGACAAAAGCGTCCCTTCTGTTACATAGTTCTCCTGTTTTGGTCCCTCGATGTTAAACAACTAACGTTTTTTCTGGCAAATTAAGTCAATTAAAAATGAACATTGTTGCAGTAAAGAGTTCAAAAATAGTAGGGTGTCATCCAAGTTTATAGCTAGGAAGTACCTACATTTTTTTCTGGCTGACAGAAAATTTTCTATAACTTCCCTACATGAAGCTGTTAAGAAAGATTATGTGCATCCTGTGCATCACTCTAAGTTGTATAGGGCAAGGGACTTTTCCATTGAACTTATTGAGGGCAAACACAAAGAACAATATGGTTTGCTTTATGATTATCTTGGGGAACTTAGGTTGACCAATCCTGGGACCACCACTATCTGTAAGTTAGATGGGAGAGTATTTGAAAGGGTGTATATCTGCATGCAAGCATGCAAAGATGGGTTTAAAGCTGGTTGTAGGCCTATTATATGCCTTGATGGATGTCACCTAAAGGGATATCATAAAGGTCATTTGCTAGCTGCTATTGGGATTGATGCAAATGTCTGCCTATATCCCATAGCTTTTGCAGCTGTTGAAAGTGAATGTCATGAATCACGGTTCTGGTTTCTTGAACTTGTGGCCCTATATTTGGAGTTGAACAACATCTCATTCATGTCTGATAGATAGAAGGTAAATATCATCACTTAAATTTTGTTATGTTACATGTTTTATATAATTTACTTGAAATTTACCTGATTATTTGTTTTTGTCTTAAATGTAGGGACTAGTTGATGTATTGAGAGAACTGTTTCCACATTCTAATCACAGAACATGTGTGAGACACTTGTACAATAATTTCAAAAAACAACACAGTGGAAAAGCACTTAAGGATGGCTTGTGGAAAGCTGCCAGAGCAACTTATGATAGAGAATATGAAGATGCCATGTCTGAAGTGAAATCTCTATCAAGAGATGCTTATGATTGGTTGATTGAGAAGGATCCTAGAAACTAGAGCAAGGCATTTTTTCCAACAAAAACTAAATGTGACATCCTACTGAATAACTTATGTGGGTCTTTTAATAAGGTAATATGTATTTTAATTGCGTGCATATTTGTTTTTCCAAAGTTAATTATATTTAACTTTTTTTTTTGCAATTTATTCTTGAAACAAGAACAAAACCAATCATAATCATGTTGGAGGCAATTAAGACAAAAATTATGCAAAGGATTGCAAATAATGTTAAATTCAGAAGAAGTTAGAAACATCAATGCAAATGTCAGCAAGGTATGATTAAATATGTCTATGTAGTAGTTGTTTAACTTTAGAATTCAACCATGTTGAAATTTACCTTATCAAGGATTGCAAATAATGTTAAATGTTTAACTACAGTGACTGTTACAGTTTTCCTATTTTGATCCCCTAACTATTATAATCTTCCTAATTTGGTCCCTTAACTATTATAGTCTTCCCAATTTGGTCCCTTAACTATTACAGTCTTCCTAAGTTGGTCCCCTAACTATTACAGTCTTCCTATTTTGGTCCCCTGACTATGTTGTTAAATGTAGTGGTTGTTATATGATTAAGTAGTTTTAGATTGAGAATACAGTAAATTAGAATGAGAAAATATTAGTTTTCCCTTCTTTAATCTATCTATGTAGTAGTTCTGTAACGCCCGGGTTCGGGGGTCAGGTGAAATTAATAATTTAATAATGGTTTGGGGTTCGGTTCCAAAATTTAAATAATAAAATAATGGTTTGGGCCTCAGGTTTTAAGACAAACAAAATTTAGTTGGGCCATTTTTAAAATAAACCCAAAAAGCCATGTGTGTCATCCTTTGTAGTTATCTTAATTCATTAAGGGCATTTTGGTCTTTAGCCTTTTAATTTCAAATAAACCTAAAATAATGCTTTGAGTCATCTTCTTCCCCTCTCTCTACTATTCACTCCAACGTCAAAACCCACCCTCTCCTTAGGTTACTATTTCATCAAATGTCTTGCTCGTTTTGAAGAATTTCGCAAAGGTAAACACGTTTTTGACTTACCCTTATTATTCCCTACAAGTTAATACCATTTGTTTTCATTTTTAGGCATATTTTGAGATTGGATGTTTGAAGGATTTTGGATTAAAAATGTTGTCTTTGGGGTCTTTAAATTAAGCTTTCTATTTGTTTAAGTCATATGAGTTGCCTACAACCAAAAGGGTCCAACAAAACCGATTTTTACAACGTTTTATGGAATTTTCGGATTTGGGTGAAAATGAGGTTTTTGGGAGGTTTTAAGTTGAGTTTTGGGGGTTTTGAGGTGGAATCTTGAGGGCTGATGGTTAGGCTATATGTAAGTGATGTTTTGGAGGCTTTAGGGAGTAATTTGAGGGTTGAAATCAATGATTTTGAAGGGTGCTTAAGGGCTGCTCGGATTTTGGAATTTTGAGCTTGTTTTCAATGGAAAAATTGATGTTTTGTGCTTGGTATGTAATCCGGGTTGATTATTGTAGAACATGGACTGATTTGGGATTGTTTGCTTGGTGTTGGAATGTTTAGAAACGATAAATTTGGTTGGTGGAGCTTCGGGGACAAATCCGCGGATTTCGGAGTCTTGAGCTTGGTCTTCGATCTTCTCTTGGGTAGCAACAGTGAGTAGAATTATTGGTTTTTACATTGTGCTCGATATGGATTCTTTTGAGGTTTGGGTGGAACCTTGAGAGGTCACCTAAACCCGTGTGTAAGCCTCTCTACTCTCATGTTGTTGTGATATGTTGATTGTGTACATGTTGTGATTATTTGAATGCATTTTAAGTTGTCAACGTTGCAGTCGTGTTGAGTTCGTGCCTCACGTGATGGTGGTATAAACTACGGTGATTTGTAGTCCCACCGGTAGTGACTAGTAGGGTAGTACTTTGATGTGTAGTCCCATTGGAAATCCACTAGCCGAAACGGTGATGTGTAGTCCCACCGTAAGTGTATGTTGGTTGTGCTTGTGCAAACCAAGTGTTGTGGTTGAGATAGACCCTTGTGCATTCCATTGCTTTCTTGCATATAAATCGTGTTTTGGAAAAACTGCATGTTGTGAATTGTAGAGCCTCTCTCACTAAGCTAGTTGGCTTATGCTCTTTTTGTTTCCAACGTGCAGATCGTTAGAGTTCGGGAGGCGAGCGGGCGAGGGAGGAGCCTTTGGAGTTCTCAAGCAAGTTTAAGTATGGTTTGCTTTTGTAATAATGCCTAGACAATGCAGTATAGAGTTTTAGGAGTTGGGGTCAAACTCCTTAGGAAATTATGTTTGAATATGTTAAATTCATGTTATGATGTGCTTGCTTCTTGGATTGTGACCTATGATTTTCATGTCGTTTAATTGCACATCCCTAAACATGTATGATGTTGGCCTATTTATGCCTTATGCTTGACTACCTTGTGTATGATGCCTTATGCTTGCTAAGTATGCTTCTTGTGAAATTGCATGAAGTCTAGATAGGTATGATCCTTGTTATATTCAATGCTTGTAAGCTAAATCCCAATTGTGGTTTGTCGTATGTATGATTGTGTGTGCTTAGAAGTGTCCAAATGTGCATCTAGAACCGTATGTGAAGTTACCAAGTATGAAATTAGGAGTTGTAGAGCAGGGGTATCGATACAGTTAGACCCGTATCGATACGGCCTTCTTGTTCCAAGCCATGCGTTTCGATACGCGGGGAGACGTATCGATACCTTTTTGGACACTGGAGTTATTGTCCAACTTGGTATCGATAACGGTCTCAGGCGTATCGATACCTTTTTGGACACTTGAGTTACTGTCCAACTTGGTATCGATACCGGTCTTTGGCGTATCGATACGGTCATCTTAGCGTTGACCGTGAGAAGTCAACCGTTGGGGAGGGTATCAATACACTCCTTGGGTGTATCGATACGGTCTCCACGGGTTGACTTTGACCATTTGACCTAGTCAAGGTGTATCGATACACCCCTTAGGTGTATCGATACCGCCTGCAGTTAAGTTTAAAATTGGGCTGTTAAATGTGGTTTTGGGTTCGTTTGATTGTCTCGTGCATGTCGTTCCACTGTTTGGTCACTTAGGTTTTTAATACTCCTCTAGACAAGATTAAATTGAAAAAAAAGAATAGGGTTGCTAACCGAAGGGGGAACCTTAACGGGTTTCACTTTGGTTTTCCCCGTGTAGCCCACTTGGACCGGTCATCTGGCCAGACCGGGACGAGGGCGTTACATTTATTGGTATCAGAGTCTGAGGTTTCCGAGACCTCGGGCAGGTAAGTGAGGTAAGTTAAGGTATTATGAGTGTTTTGCCATGTATGTCTAAATTTTGTCTTTAGCATGGTGTATGAATGCATGCCATGGTGACCTTGCTGTTGTTTGAGAGTTGGTTCGAGTCCACATTGTTAGGCATTATTGTCAAAATAAAAAGGGAAAATTGTTTTGGTTTAAAGAGCTTGAGAACCGGAGTCCTTTGCCCCTTGTTAACCTTACGTTTCTTTGTTGTTGTGTGTTTGTTGTTTTAGATTACTTTAATTGCTATGGTGAGACCGAGGGGACGACCTAGGGCGGGTGACCAGGCACCCGAGAACGTGCCTCCTGCTCTTAATGCTCCCGGTGGTAATGGAGGGAACATCGGAGGTGATGGTAATGGGCCTCAGGCTGAGGCTAATGTGGGAGGTAATGGGGCTCAAGCGGGCTAAGGTCAGGCAGGCCCAGATGTGGCTCATTTGATCTAGACTATAGCCGGAGCTTTTCAGACAGCTTTGGCCAGTATGCAAGCCGCAGCACCACCTCATGGTGTGGGGACATGATTACCCCTAGAGAGGTTTCGTAATTTGGGGGCAGTTGAGTTTCGTGGGTTGTCTCCGGAGGGTTCGGAAGGGTGGCTTGAGAGCACCACTCGCATCTTGGGTCAGATGGAGTGTTCGGATGCCCGTAAGTTGGGATGCATCGTCTCATTGCTTCAGGGAGACGCTTATACCTGGTGGACCACTATTATTTCTAGTATGGCCGAGGCGGATATCACATGGGAGTTTTTCAGGAATGCCTTCAAGAGGAAGTACCTCGGGGTTCGATACTTGGATGAAAAGAAAAGGGATTCCATGGCTTTGGTTCAAGGCAATAGGATCGTGTCTGAGTATGAGATCCAGTTTGTGAGATTGAGCCAATACGCGCCAGAGTTGATTTCGGATGAGAAGGAGCGATGTGAGCGTTTCAGATATGGGTTGACTACTGATGTGAAGACCTACATGTTGGCCTCCGACTACACTGAGTTCGATGTCTTGGTTTCTAGGGCCAAGGATATAGAGCAGAACCTAAGTTCTAGAGCACGTGCTGGTGGGTCTGACTCCGGGAAGAGACATGCGAACTGGGATGAGATCATGCCAAGAGGCATAGGGATATGAGGTACCAGCCGGATACGAGGCCTAAGGGTGGTAACCATGGTCATGGCTGTCAGGGCCAAAGGGCCGTTGGGCACGTTCCGGAGTGCGCTAGGTGCGGGAGACGCCACCCAGGTGAGTGCATGGATATGTTTGGGGCGTGTTGGAACTGTAGCTCTCGAGACCATTTGAGGCGTGTGATACGCGTCGTATAGTGTCAAAAATAAAACCTTAAACTCAAAATAAATAAGATTTAAATTAATATAGCGAGAGTAAGGGTCGATCCGCAGTGAATAAAAACTCTAACACCTTTCTTCTAATTTAGACCAATAACCTGTAGAAAATAAAGGGGGATTTTAGAATAGTGATTTGAATGAGAAAAATAATAAGAACGTAAAAATAAATATTGAGAATGAATTATAGATTAAAATAGCCTCAAGCCACGCTTTGCCACGACATCTTCGATCACTGAAGTTGATTTTTCTTCGACTTTCCTGCAGGTTACAGTCTACAAGGCCCAACCCTTGTAACTTACTTCTCGTTGGTAAATTCGACTCCTAGGGCAATCCTTGAAGTCAAACTTTAGTGAATTAGCCACGACAATTGATGCCAACTCAAATCTGAGTTAGTGCTGGAGAAGCCCGTGCTCGGATATTTGTCTCGATGAGAATTTTTTCCGATTTTGATTCCCCTTAGTGGACCGCCACTAAGTTTGTTCTTAGGGAGTTGAATTGGCTACAAGCTTTTCCTCGTCCCCAACGATGGATCTAAACCACTTCAAGCCGATGCGCTCTCTCAGAATGAAACAATTGCGATGCCTAAAGATTAGGCCGATTGCCTAATCAATTTTACAGAGAATCTAAAAAGGAGTTGTTGAAGGATTGAAGTATTTTTCTAATCTCACGAGGTTTGTCGGGTTTGGCGTTGCTTTTGGCTAAAGGGAATTTAGTTAAGCATGGTTTGTGAAAAAACCATACTTAATAAAATAAATAAAGAAATAAAGAAAAAAGAGAGCTTTATTAACTCAAGAAAGAAGAGAACAATGGAAAATGATTGATGATTTAATTCACCCCCAAAGTGGGGTATTTATAGTAGTTGAAAACCCTAAAAACCTAAGATGATAAATCCTAAATTTAAATAAAATTACATAAGATAAATATCCAAGTTTTGAAATTTAGAATAAAAATCGAATGATAAGCTATCTTGATAAGTGGACTGATAAGTTATCAGGGTTGTTACGTCATCTTCTAGAAGGTGCTAACGTGGCGCCCAGTCAGCATTCATGCCCTGGTTCATGCCCATGAATCTGCCCACGACTCCAGTATTTTCTGCAACATTCCAACTTATTTCCAGCATTACGTAACCTGCACGAGAACAACATAAAAACAGCCCAATTAAGTCCTTCAAACATATATTCGATCAAAATAAGGACTAAAAACATAACCAAAATAAATACTTATCAAATTTCCCCTCACTTATCCGATGCTTGTCCTCAAGTATCTCAAAATTAAATAAACTTAAGTTCAAGTTTTCATCCTTAATTTCACGAAGTCTCAAAAGGTTTCAATATGATTAAGCATCTAAATATGAAAGAAAACTAAGGAGCAAAAAATAGATAGATGGCAAGATTAACGATTTAAAGCAAAAACGACATTCTAAAACTCTACTAACATCAATGATGCAAACCAAATACCCTCACAAGGAATCGCTCATGTCACTCAAAGTGTTTAAGGGTAGAGAAAAAAGAAATCACTCGAGCCAAAGCTAATTAGAGCATAACCATAAGCTTGTGTTTAAATCTAATCTCCACTACTAACATGAATATGATGCAAAAATCAAGAGGTCTTAAAGAAGGGTTGTAATGGGGCTAAGGTAAGGGTAGGATAAAGGCTGAAAATAAGGGTTAAAATTCAAGACAAAAAATTCATCCCAAAAAATTATATTCGAAACTGTTTTTTTTCATTCGAACTGAAACTGCTTTGCAGTATATTTTTTTTCGAACTGCACTGTTTTGTTTTTTTTTCTGTGTTTTTTCTGTAGATTCGAACAATTTTCTGCACTTCTTTTTTTTTCTGCATTGCATATTCGAACAGTTCTGCGCAATATATTCGAACAATTCTGCACAATTTTTTTCTGCACAGTATATTTTCTGCTGCTTCACTACACTTACTCGAATCTGTTTTTTTAAGACGATTTTTTGTCTTGAAAAAGGGGACACAAGTAATGGAATTTAGAAAAAAATGGATTAGGCTTAAAAATGTGGTGATCAAGAAAAAAGGCAAAGGCTCAAAAATTGGTTCACTAGGGGAAATTAATTAAAGGGTAGGCAATTTATTTGGGAAGAGAAATGGTTAAAACCTAGTGCCTCTATCATATTTAAGCATCATAATCAATCAACGTAATCTCAAAAAGAATTAAAAACAAGTTCTAGAATGCAACTAATTTAACTAGGCACACTCAAAGAAACAAAGAGCAAATATCATGCATGCTCATTAGGCTCAAAAAACTCACAAATATGTCTTGTGTACTTAGGTAAGCATCATGTAATTAATATAGAAAGAAAATGTCATATAAAAGATTTTAATAAAAAATTAATCATGCCAAAAATCTACCATGCAACCTAGAATTTTCTAACAAGATAGATACAAAGCCATATGAAAACAGTGAGACAAGGCAAAACTAAGGATTAAACGAAGAACTTAAATTAATAAAATCAAGGTTTCAAGCGAACAATCAAAACGGATAAGCAAGATAAAAATTGATAAGCATATCTCCCTCCCCCTCACTTAGATGCGTTTTGTCCCAAAATGAAAAATTAAATTAAAAGAGAGGAAAGGAGAGACTCCCATAATCAATTGCGGCCAGGACCGCGGCTGTGGTTGTTCGGAGTCGCTGATGAGGGAGACGTACTGCGGTGGTTGAAGGCGCCGGCGGCCACCGATGATGAGTGGTGGCTGCTGTGGAAGCCGACGGGCTTTGTCACGGGTACGTGGCATTTTACGGTGGTGTAGGGTTTTGTTGCTGCTGATGGTTGAAGAGAGAAAGGGTTGCGGCTGGTTTAAAAGGTGATAAATAATAAGAATGTGTAATGGGTGGTTGGGGGTGTAGCCGTGTAGGTCAAAGCTTTGGGTTTGGGTGGGACCCACGAGATTTAATTGGGTGAGGGTTGAGTTGGCTGGTAAAAATTAAATAGCAGAAGTTTGAAAAAGGCTGCGGCTAGGGAGAGAAATAAAAAAAATAAAAGAAAAAAGGTTAAAGTGGGTGATTGGGTGTTTGACCGGGTAGTAAATTGTGTAGGTGGGGTCCACGAGTATTTTAATTGGGTTTGGAGTGTGGTGGTTGACCGGGTAGATAAGGTTGGAATGTGTTTAAAATATGGGTTTGATTGGGTGTAAAAGGGATAAAATCCGAATATTAAATTTAGCCCACAAAATCCTGATAGCTTCTCATCTCTTTATTCGATCTAAATTATCTGCAAATAAAATAAATGAGAGATCAGATAAAATAAAATTCAAAATAAATTTAAAAAGATAAAATAATTAAAACGAGATAATAAAAATAAATTCAAAATAGATAAGAAAATAAATTCAAAATAGATAAGAAAATAAATTCAAAATAAATACGAAAAAGTAATAAAAATAAATTTGAAAAATAAAAGAATAAAATCAAAATTTAAAATTTAAAATAAGATTTCGACTTTATTTTTTATTCATTTTATCTCTTTTTTTAATTCTTTTTATTATTATTATTTTTATTTTAACTAAAGATAAAATTCAAATTAAACTATGGTAGATTAAAATGGAATAAAATAAAATAAATAAAATAAAGAAAGTAAAAAATAATAAAAAAATTAAAGTAAAAAGAAGAAAAGAAATGGGTTGCCTCCCATCTAGCGCTTGTTTATCGTCATTAGCTCGACGACCTGGTTCAGACTACAGGCATTGTGACAAATACTTCTTCCAGTTTTTGTGCTTTATCCAACTGAGTATTTCCCTACGAGAAATTTTGCGATTATGGGGTTTTTTTACCGGAAAAATTTTCTTTCACTCTTCAATTTATCTGGAAGTAATTTTAATTCCAAATTCAATCCTTGCAAAATGAAAGAAAACATTTTAGATTTTGATAGAGTTAGGCGTAAATCCGAATGAACAGAAGAAACATTTTTCAACTCCTTAATTCCTTTGTCGTGATCCTTCAAATCCATGCACGAATCATCAACAGATTTAGATTTTATAAAATTTTCAACGGTAGGCTCAATAACATCTATAAAATTTATACTGGCAACATTATTAGGATGCCGCATCGCTTTGTAAACATCAAATTTTACCACCTCGCCATCAAACTCCATTGTAAGAATTCCGCTTCTTACATCTATTTTTGTATTTGCAGTGCTAAAAAATGGGCGGCCAAGGAGGATCTCGGAAGACTTATTGGCTCGGTCGTTTTCCATGTCAATAACATAGAAATCCTTCGGAAAGATAAAATCGTTTACCTTTACCAAGACATTCTCCAGTAATCCTTCTGGGTAGATTATGGATCTGTCTGCCAGTTGTATGGTTACCTTCATATCCTTCAAAGGCTCAGCAGAAAGTGAGTTATAAAATGAAAGGGGCATAACATTAATAGAGGCCCCTAAGTCACACATTGCCCGTTTAATACCCACTTTACCGATTTTGCAGGGAATGACGAACATACCTTGGTCCTTCAATTTTGGTTGCAACTTTCGCTAGAAGACCGCCGATACATGCTCTCCTAGATTAACCTTCTCAATTCCAATAAGACGACGTTTATTAGTACATAAATCTTTAAGGAACTTAGCATACCTTGGGATTTTTCGAATTACGTCGAGGAGTGGAATATTGATCTCTACTTTTTGAAACACATCTAGGATCTCCTTTTCTTCTGCTTGTTTGTCTCTTTTCATTAATCTCGACGGAAAGGGTGGTGGTGTAGCGTAGGGAGAAGGTACAGGGGTTGGATCGGGCATACCTTTTCTAGTAGGGGTGGTTGCTTTTTTTCTTCCTTTTTTACGTCATCTTCTTTAGCTTTAGGTTCGATGACTGTACCGCTTCGTAGAGTGATGGCGTTCACATTCTCTCTTGGATTAGGCTCCGCTTGAGAAGGTAATTTCCCCTTGGATTCTAAGCGACTTACCGCTAAGGTCAATTGACTTATCTGTTTGTCAATTTCTTCAAAGTGAGCTTCGGTTCTTAATTGAAATTTTTCTTGGGCTAGCGCTAACTTTTCAACAATTGACTCCAACGATGGCTTCTGCGATTGATATTGTTGTGGTGCAATTGGTTGATAAGCTTGATTTGGCCTCTGGTTTTGCGCGTAACCGAAGTTTGATTGGTTTCTCCATCCCTGATTATATGCATTTCCTATGGTGTTGGCTTGGGCGACATCTTCCTGAATCATCGGACAACAGTCTGTCGGATGTTCTTGACTAGTACAGATTCCGCAAAGTCTAGCTGTTCTTTTTTTATCTGCAACAAGAGATTGCACTATTTTAGCTAATTTTTCAATCTTATTTTCTAAAGAAGTTGTGCTTACCTCGCGAACCCTTCGAGATGGTTCGCTAGATTGATTGAATCTTTGCGAGTTGGCGGCCATGTTTGATATCAGTGTTTTAGCCGCTGTTGGTGTCATATTGACTAGAGCTCCGCCACTTGCTGCATCTATTACTTTCATATCCATAGGCGTCAATCCTTCTTAAAAATACTGGAGGAGGGTTTGTTCCGACAACCCATGTTGTGGACAATTTGCACACAACTTTTTAAACCTCTCCCAATATTCATACAAGGATTCAACTTCTTTTTGTTGAATGCTCAGGATGATGCGCCTGATTTCGCTTGCTTTCACTGCAGGGAAGAACCTGTCAAGAAAAAGTTTAGCCATGTCAGTCCATGTTGTAACAGAATTAGGGGGTAAATCAAATAACCAATCTTTCGCTATATCAGCTAAGGAAAATGGAAATGCTCTAAGTTTGATTTGATCATCGGATACTCCCTGTGGCTTTGTACTTAGACAAACCATGTGAAATTCCTTCAAATGTTTATGAGGATTTTTTGTCGGTAAGCCGTGAAAGGTAGGCAAGAGATGGATCAAACCCGTTTTTAGCACGAACGGTGTTTCGCCATTCGGGAAAGTTATACACATAGGTTGTTGGCCATCGGGCGCCGCATTTAGTTGGCGTATGGTTTGATTTTCGTCTCCCATTGGATTGGGCTCGTAACTTGATTCTGCTTCGGATGTGATTTCTAGATCGCGTTCGAATCTCTGTTGGCGTCTTTTGTTTTTCTTTTCCCGAAGTGTTTGTGCGTTCAACTTTCGGGCTAGTGCTTCGATTTCCAGGATGAGATCAAATTGTTCTCCCGGATTGCTCCTGGTTATAAATCAAATAAAACGATATTTGTACTTTGCCGTATTCCCTGGCAACGGCGCCAATTTTGACATGCGTCGTATAGTGTCAAAAATAAAACCTTAAACTCAAAATAAATAAGATTTAAATTAATATAGCGAGAGTAAGGGTCGATCCGCAGTGAATAAGAACTCTAACACCTTTCTTCTGATTTAGACCAATAACCTGTAGAAAATAATGGGGGATTTTAGAATAGTGATTTGAATGAGAAAAATAAAAAGAACGTAAAAATAAATATTGAGAATGAATTATAGATTAAAATAGCCTCAAGCCACGCTTTGCCACGACATCTTTGATCACTGAAGTTGATTTTTCTTCGACTTTCCTGCAGGTTACAGTCTACAAGGCTCAACCCTTGTAACTTACTTCTCGTTGGTAAATTCGACTCCTAGGGCAATCCTTGAAGTCAAACTTTAGTGAATTAGCCACGACAATCGATGCCAACTCAAATATGAGTTAGTGCTGGAGAAGCCCGTGCTCGGATATTCGTCTCGATGAGAATTGTTTCCGATTTTGATTCCCCTTAGTGGACCGCCACTAAGTTTGTTCTTAGAGAGTTGAATTGGCTACAAGCTTTTTCTCGTCCCCAACGATGGATCTAAACCACTTCAAGCCGATGCGCGCTCTCTGAATGAAACAATTGCGATGCCTAAAGATTAGGCCGATTGCCTAATCAATTTTACAGAGAATCTAAAAAGGAGTTGTTGAAGGATTGATGTATTTTTCTAATCTCACGAGGTTTGTCGGGTTTGGTGTTGCTTTTGGCAAAAGGGAATTTAGTTAAGCATGGTTTGTGAAAAAACCATACTTAATAAAATAAATAAAGAAATGAAGAAAAAGAGAGAGCTTTATTAACTCAAGGAAGAAGAGAACAATGGAAAATGATTGATGATTTAATTCACCCCCAAAGTGGGGTATTTATAGTAGTTGAAAACCCTAAAAACCTAAGATGATAAATCCTAAATTTAAATAAAATTACATAAGATAAATATCCAAGTTTTGAAATTTAAAATAAAAATCGGATGATAAGCTATCTTGATAAGTGGACTGATAAGTTATCGGGGTTGCTGACGTCATCTTCTAGAAGGTGCTGACGTGGCGCCCAGTCAACATTCATGCCCTGGTTCATGCCCATGAATCTGCCCACGACTCTAGTATTTTCTACAACATTCAAACTTATTTCCAGCATTACGTAACCTGCACGAGAACAACATAAAAACAGCCCAATTAAGTCCTTCAAACATATATTCGATCAAAATAAGGACTAAAAACATAACCAAAATAAATACTTATCAGCGTGATTGTCCACACCCATTTAGGGGAGGACCGGCTCCAGCGAGGGGTTTTGAGCATCAGAGAGGTCGTGGGTGCGGCCGTGGGAACTTCCAGCCGAGGAATGAGGGTCAAAGGAATTTGGCTCATGTGGTAGCAGTCCAGCCCGAGGGAGGAGGACCGGCTAGGGTGTACGCTCAACGAGAGGCTGGGAATGACACTGATGTCATTGCAGGTAATTTCACATTACAGTCTTTGAGTTTGCTTTCTCTAATAGATTCGGGGTCAACGCATTCGTATATTCTGGGTGAGCATGCAAAGTCATTAGGATTACCTTGTGATTGGCTAGAGGTAGGTGTAAATGTCACTAGCTCTTTTGGTGATACAGTGGTAGTTAGGAAAGTGTATAGGAGGTTCCCCTTGATGATTCTGGGCCACGTATTTCCGGTCGACATGATGGAGCTACCCTTTTATGGTTTTGATGTGATCTTGGGCATGGATTGGCTTGTAGAGCATAGAGATAGGGTTGACTTCGAGACTAAGAGGGTCTCTTTGAGGCTTACTGATGACTTTGAGGTTGTGGTAGTTGGGGAGAATGTCAAGTTTTTGTCCAACGTGGTTTCGGCTTTGGAAGCTCAGAGGTTGTTGAGTTCAGGGTGTCAGGCTTACTTGGATTACGTAATGAACTCGGATATGAGTGAGGTGAGACCTCAGGACATCAAGATTGTGTGTGACTTTCCGTGTGTTTTTCCGGAAGAACTACCAGGCTTGCCTCCAGATAGAGCAGTTGAGTTTGCTATTGAGACCTATTCTGATTCCGCACCGGTGTCGATTGCTCTGTATAGAATGGCACCGAAAGAGTTGAAAGAGTGGAAGACACAACTTCAGGAGTTGACTGACAGAGGCTTTATTAGGCCTAGTGTTTCCCTGTGGGGTGCTCCGGTTTTATTTGTGAAAAAGAAGGATGGTAGCATGAGAATGTGCATAGACTATAGGCAGCTGAATAAGGTGACAGTGAAAAACAAATATCCCTTGCCAAGGATAGATGACCTGCTAGACCAGTTGAGGGGTGCTTCCGTGTTTTCAAAGATTGACTTGAGGTCTGGGTATTATCAGTTAAAGGTAAAAGATGTGGATATACCGAAGACAACTTTCCGTACACGATATGGGCATTATGAGTTTTTGGTGATGCCTTTTGGGTTGACCAACGCTCCAGCAGCCTTTATAGATATGATGAACCGAGTGTTTCATAAGTTCTTGGATAGGATTGTGGTAGTGTTTATTGATGACATACTAGTGTACTCTAGGACCGAAGAGGAGCAAGATGAACACTTAAGGTTAGTGCTTCAGACCCTACTTGAGAATCACTTGTATGCCAAGCTAAGTAAGTGTGAGTTTTGGATTAGATAGGTGGTCTTCCTTGGTCACGTGATCTCATCTAGTGGGATTAGTGTAGATCCCAAGAAGATTGAAGCCATCGTGAATTGGAAGCAACCGAAATCAGTGACAGAAATCCGTAGTTTCCTAGGCTTGGCGGGATACTATAGAAGGTTTGTTGAGGGGTTCTCGAGGATAGCGGCTCCGTTGACCAAGTTACTACAGAAGAAGGTTCCGTATGAATGGTCAGATGCGAGACAAGAAGCGTTTGAGAAATTGAAGAAAGCTTTGACCGAAGCTCCTATTTTGATTCAGCCCGAGCCGGGGAGAGAGTTTGTGATTTTCAGTGATGTATCTTACATGGGGCTAGGTTGTGTGCTTATGCAAGAAGGTAAGGTAGTGGCATATGCTTCATGACAGTTGAAGGTCCATAAGAAGAATTACCCCACACATGACATAGAGTTGGCTGCAGTGGTATTCGCGTTGAAAATTTGGAGACACCATCTTTATGGTGAGAAGTGCACTGTGTACACCGACCACAAGAGTTTGAAATATTTGATGTCCCAGAGGGAGTTGAATCTTAGGCAACGAAGGTGGTTAGAGCTCCTTAAATATTATGACCTTACCATAGAGTATCATCCGAGCAAGGCAAATGTGGTGGCCGATGCCTTGAGTAGGAAGGTGGCCGTTGAGTTGCGAGCAATGTTTGCAAGGTTGAGTGTGTCTACGGATGGTGGGTTAGTGGCCGAGCTTCAAGCTAAGCCATCATTGATTCAGTTAATCCGTGAGAAGTAGTTGCGAGATGAGTCCTTGGCACCTCACGTGCAAGACATAGCCGAAGATAGGCCTACCGAGTATTGCTTTGGAGAGAATGGGATCCTATGTTTCAAGGATAGGATAGTGGTTTCGGAGGATGTCGAGTTGAGGCGTACGATTTTGAGTGAGGCTCACAATAGTCCTTTTGCTATGCATCCGGGGAGCACGAAGATGTATCGAGGATTGAAGGAAGAGTATTATTGGATTGGGTTGACAAAGGATGTAGCCGAGTTCATAAGTAGATGCATGGTTTGTCAGAGAGTCAAGGCTGAGCACCAGTTTCCCTCAGGGTTGTTGCAACCGTTGAAAATTCCAGAGTGGAAGTGGGAGCGTATCACTATGGACTTTGTGTCAGGACTTCCGTTGACTCCTTCGAAGAAAAATTCAGTGTGGGTGATTGTAGATAGATTCACCAAGTGTGCTCACTTCATACCGGTTCATACTACCTATACATTAGACAAGTTGGCCGAATTGTATATTCGTGAGATTGTGAGACTACATGGGGTACCGAAGTCGATTGTGTCAGATCGAGATCCGAGATTTACCTCTAGATTTTGGGAGTGTTTGCATCGGGCCTTGGGCACTTGGTTGAACTTCAGCACTTCGTATCACCCGCAGACAGATGGGCAGTCTGAGAGGGTAATTCAGATTTTGGAGGACATGTTGAGGTGTTGTATCATTGACTTTCAGGGGTCATGGGAGAAACACCTACGATTAGTGGAGTTTGCGTATAACAACAACTATCAGTTGAGCATTCAGATGGCTCCCTATGAGGCCTTGTATGGTAGGAAGTGTAGGACCCCGATCTGTTGGGCCGAGGCCGGGCAGAAACTTGTGACGATGCCCGAATTGCTTAAGGGAACCACCGAGAAGGTGAAGTTGATATGTGATCGCTTGAAAGCGGCTTCAGATCGGCAAAAGTCCTATGCCGACTTAAAAAGGAAGGAAGTAGAATACTTCGTGGGGGATAAAGTGTTTTTGAAAGTCTCACCTTGGAAAAAGGTGATGAGGTTTGGGAGGAAAGGCAAGTTGAGCCCAAGGTACATATGGCCTTATGAGATAGTTGAGAGAATTGGTCCGGTTGCGTATAGATTGAGGCTCCCAGTTGAGCTAGAGAAGATTCATGATGTATTTCATGTGTCGATGCTTAGGAGGTATAGATCGGATCCGTCCCATGTTATGCCAGTGGAAGAAATAGAGTTAAATCCGGACTTATCTTACAACGAGGAACCAGTTGAGATACTTGCTTCTGATAGCAAGGTATTGCGTGGCAAGACTATAGAGTTGGTGAAGGTCTTATGGAGACATAGAGGTGTGGAGGAGGCCACGTGGGAGAGGAAAGCAGACATGCTTGAGCAGTTTCCGTATTTGTTTCCGTCAGGTAATTTCGAGGACGAAATTCCTTAAGTAGGGGAGAGTTGTAACGCCCGGGTTCAGGGGTCGGGTGAAATTAATAATTTAATAATGGTTCGGGGTTCGGTTCCAAATTTTAAATAATAAAATAATGGTTTGGGCCTCGGGTTTTAAGACAAACAAAATTTAGTTGGACCATTTTTAAAATAAACCCAAAAAGCCATGGGTGTCATCCTTTGTAGTTATCTTAATTCATTAAGGGCATTTTGGTCTTTAGCCTTTTAATTTCAAATAAACCTAAAATAATGCTTTGAGTCATCTTCTTCCCCTCTCTCTACTATTCACTCCAACGTCAAAACCCACCCTCTCCTTAGGTTACTATTTCATCAAATGTCTTGCTCGTTTTGAAGAATTTTGCAAAGGTAAACACGTTTTTGACTTACCCTTATTATTCCCTACAAGTTAATACCATTTGTTTTCATTTTTAGGCATATTTTGAGATTGGAGGTTTGAAGGATTTTGGATTAAAAATGTTGTCTTTGGGGTCTTTAAATTAAGCTTTCTATTTGTTTAAGTCATATGAGTTGCCTACAACCAAAAGGGTCCAACAAAACCGATTTTTACAACGTTTTATGGAATTTTCGGATTTGGGTGAAAATGAGGTTTTTGGGAGGTTTTAAGTTGAGTTTTGGGGGTTTTGAGGTGGAATCTTGAGGGCTGATGGTTAGGCTATATGTAAGTGATGTTTTGGAGGCTTTAGGGAGTAATTTGAGGGTTGAAATCAATGATTTTGAAGGGTGCTTAAGGGCTGCTCGGATTTTGGAATTTTGAGCTTGTTTTCAATGGAAAAATTGATGTTTTGTGCTTGGTATGTAATCCGGGTTGATTATTGTAGAACATGGACTGATTTGGGATTGTTTGCTTGGTGTTGGAATGTTTAGAAACGAGAAATTTGGTTGGTGGAGCTTCGGGGACAAATCCGCGGATTTTGGAGTCTTGAGCTTGGTCTTCGATCTTCTCTTGGGTAGCAACAGTGAGTAGAATTATTGGTTTTTACATTGTGCTCGATATGGATTCTTTTGAGGTTTGGGTGGAACCTTGAGAGGTCACCTAAACCCGTGTGTAAGCCTCTCTACTCTCATGTTGTTGTGATATGTTGATTGTGTACATGTTGTGATTATTTGAATGCATTTTAAGTTGTCAACGTTGTAGTCGTGTTGAGTTCGTGCCTCATGTGATGGTGGTATAAACTACGGTGATGTGTAGTCCCACCGGTAGTGACTAGTAGGGTAGTACTTTGATGTGTAGTCCCATTGGAAATCCACTAGTCGAAACGGTGATGTGTAGTCCCACCATAAGTGTATGTTGGTTGTGCTTGTGCAAACCAAGTGTTGTGGTTGAGATAGACCCTTGTGCATTACATTGCTTTCTTGCATATAAATTGTGTTTTGGAAAAACTACATGTTGTGAATTGTAGAGCCTCTCTCACTAAGCTAGTTAGCTTATGCTCTTTTTGTTTCCAACGTGCAGATCGTTAGAGTTCAGGAGGCGAGCGGGCGAGGGAGGAGCCTTTGGAGTTCTCAAGCAAGTTTAAGTATGGTTTGCTTTTGTAATAATGCCTAGACAATGCAGTATAAAGTTTTAGGAGTTGGGGTCAAACTCCTTAGGAAATTATGTTTGAATATGTTAAATTCATGTTGTGATGTGCTTGCTTCTTGGATTGTGACCTATGATTTTCATGTCGTTTAATTGCACATGCCTAAACATGTATGATGTTGGCCTATTTATGCCTTATGCTTGACTACCTTGTGTATGATGCCTTATGCTTGCTAAGTATGCTTCTTGTGAAATTGCATGAAGTCTAGATAGGTATGATCCTTGTTATATTCAATGCTTGTATGCTAAATCCCAATTGTGGTTTGTCGTATGTATGATTGTGTGTGCTTAGAAGTGTCCAAATGTGCATCTAGAACCGTATGTGAAGTTACCAAGTATGAAATGAGGAGTTGCAGAGCAGGGGTATCGATACAGTTAGACCCGTATCGATACGGCCTTCTTTTTCCAGGCCATGCGTTTCGATACGCGGGGAGACGTATCGATACCTTTTTGGACACTGGAGTTACTGTCCAACTTGGTATCGATAACGGTCTTAGGCGTATCGATACCTTTTTGGACACTTGAGTTACTGTCCAACTTGGTATCGATACCGGTCTTTGGCATATCGATACGGTCATCTTAGCGTTGACCGTGAGAAGTCAACCGTTGGGGAGGGTATCGATACACTCCTTGGGTGTATCGATACGGTCTCCACGGGTTGACTTTGACCATTTGACCTAGTCAAGGTGTATCGATACACCCCTTAGGTGTATCGATACCGCTTGCAGTTAAGTTTAAAATTGGGCTGTTAAATGTGGTTTTGGGTTTGTTTGATTGTCTCGTGCATGTCGTTCCGCTGTTTGGTCACTTAGGTTTTTAATACTCCTCTAGACAAGATTAAATTGAAAAAAAAGAATAGGGTTGCTAACCGAAGGGGGAGCCTTAACGGGTTTCACTTCGGTTTTCCCCGTGTAGCCCACTTGGACCGGTTATCCGGTCAGACCGGGACGAGGGGGTTACAAGTTCTTACATGGTTAAATATAGTAGTTGTTATATGATTAAGTTGTTAGATTAAGTTGTTAAATGCATAAATAATGTAGGTGTTGGGCTACCAATGCTGGTGGCAATAAATACCAAGTTTCATATGGACCACATTCCCAGCATGTTGTGAACTTGACAGAGTACACGTGTTCATGCAGAAAGTGGGACTTGACAGGTAATTAATATATTTGCTTTTATTTTTGTTTATACTATGTTTTATATGTTTAATATATTTTGGTAGGAATTCCATGTCACCATGCAATCTCAACCATACTGATGAAAGAGGAGAGACCTGAGTCGTATGTGGATGACTGTTACAAAAAGACCACTCAACAAGCAATATACTCTCATTTGATGAACCCAGTCAGAGGTCCTGATCAATGGGCTAGACAAACATACTGTGAACCCATCTTACCTCCAACCATTAGAAGACCACCAGGCAGACCTCACAAAAAAAGGAAGAAAGAAGCTGATGAACCCATTATTCAAGGTGTTAGAGTTACTAAGAAAGGTGTAACTATGACCTGTTCTAAGTGTAAGAGAACTGGCCACAATGTCAGGACATGCAAATGCATTGTTGGTGGAAATAGTTCAATTCGATCTTCTTCTCAAGCATCAAGAACTCCTCGCACCAGAAGTGCACATCCCCAGCAGGCTCCAACAACTTCCACCACTGTTCCTCAGCAACAACCAACAACTTCCACCTCAACCAGGCTCCAACCACCTTCAAGACAACCACCACCTACAATAAGACCTAAACTCCCAGTGCGTATTATTTATGTATTTTTCAACATAACACTTGTAATTAAAAATGATCTTGAAGACTAATTATTCTTTTTCTTATATAGATAAAAAGGTCTTCTCATGGCACTTGGAAACAACCTGCACCAGCCAGTAGTGCCCCTACCCAAGAGGCTCAAACAACCACAAGGACAAGTGTTCCTGCCCAGCAAGCTTCAACACAACCACCCCTAATTCAAGTTGTTAGATGGATGCTCAACAACAGCCAAGAAAGTTCAACAACTCAACCTTGAAGATATCTTTGAATTTATTGAAGAAGTTGTTGTTGAATCTATTTTGTTTTCTGCTTTAAACTATTTAGGTAGAAATTTGATGATGAAACTAAAAATGACAATAGCTTCTCTATTTTGTGTTATGTTGAAGGGTGTATACCTATTTTTTGTGTCATTTGATGACATTAACAACTGCTATTTTAAACATTGATTAGCAGTTATTTTGAAAGGGTGTATGAAGCTATTTTGAGTAGCAATTTATTGAAGAATTTCAGTAAAATTCAATGTTATTATTCTTTGTGTCCTTGTGAATGGAATAGAGATCACATCTTTGTGTTATAGTGAATGGTAATAATAGAGAAAGAATGTTACATTTACAGGCACTTTAAAAATTTTCAGAAAGCTAAATGGCTTCATTTCATTGATTTTAACTTCAAAAACTGATAGAAACATACATGAACCAAAGTTGAACATCAACCCTCAATAAACCCTAAATCCCAATACAACACAAACCTACTAAACCCTAAATAGGATTAGAAATCTTAACCCATAAACATCAATAACCCCATTACATCACAAACCTATTAAACCCTAAATACATCAAAAACCTACCGTAGACACTGTTTTTTGTCCGGGCCTAACTGAGTTGGGCCTTCAAAAGCCCATCAAACATTTGGAGTCGCCATCGATCATTTTGGGTTGGGTACGACCGAAAACCTGAAAACTGGTCTGCATCATCACCGAGATCGTCATCGGGTTCGGGAGTCGGTTACGAGTGAGGAAGGTTATAGCACCCCCACTACGCCCAAAATTGGTACCTAAGGGTTATGGTTGTCTAAAAGGAGACTCAAAACGAGGTTAATAGCACTACTAACAAAATTTAATTATGATGTTAAACGTATGAACAGAAAAGTCATGGCATGTTATAAAAAAAAGCATGAATCGATTCGAAACAAAATTAAATTATTAATCAAGCTCAAAGCATGCACTTAATTAGATTTAACTAATTTTAATTAGAAATCAATTCACGCATCAATTAATTTATTAGGGCCAAATAATTACCGAGTTTTTATACGAAAACCAAATAAAAAAACGTGGTTTAAAAAAATAATTTATAAAAGAGGATCCAATTAAAAGAAAGAATCTAAACCTAAAGGTTAAAATGTAATTAATTTAAACTAGAATGACTAAATTGATGCAAAATAAAACATAAAGGATAAAAAAACCTAAATGTAAATCTCCTAAAAGAAAAAGGACCTAAAGTGTAAATAAACCATAAACTCTATGCATGCGTGAATCCCTTCCCTCCACTGCACGTTTGCACCAATTCCCAACTCATTAAAAGAGTTTAACATTTTTTTAATTCATTTTTTCTTTCATTTCAAATCAAAAAGAGAGCTCTCTCATCTCCCTCAAAGCATACCGTCACTGCCCAGGTGAGCCACCATCTCCGGCCACCGCCTGAGCCGTCATTGTCGGCTGTCGAGTCGACCGTTCGACTCGAAATTTCAGTAGGGGACCCGTCTCAACACCCCAAGTTCGAATCTGGGGTCGGTTTCGCCAAAAAACACTTCAAACTCCTCAAATTCAACATTGAACTCTTCGACTTCTTCCTCGTCAATCTTTATCCTCCACCGTCGGATCGACTTGATTTCAGAGTATGTCATTCCTTCCGTTCTCCTCTATATTTTGACCGTTCGGATTCGACGGCTGATGTTCCGTTCGCCGGGAAATTGTGAGAAAACACTTCAACTTTCTCTTTTACTTTCAAATTGATTTCAAGGCTGATTTTTTGTTTTATTTTGCAGACCTCTCTCTTCTGTTTATCTCCCCTTTTCCATTTTTAATTCAACAATTTATAAGTGTTGAAAACAATCAAAATCCCGATTATGGTGGATATGTGGATGGTTAGTGGCAGATTTGGAGAATAAAGAGGTTGAGAAATTTTAGGAGAGACGTTGAGATCATGAATAGTAGGGAAGAGTCATGGTTTGAATGGAAACCGGTATGGTTGAGTTGGGTACAAATGAGTGTGGGTTTAGATTTCGTTTTGGGCAATTAAATATGGTAATTGGGTCTGGTCAAAATTTGGTGCTTACAGCTGCCCCTCTCTGTCCATTTCTCGAGTAAGAGGAATAGGGCAAAGACAAAAAAGCAACTAATTTTGTTCGGTGAGAAATGCATTTGTGTTGATAATGCACCCCGCTCGTCTCGAGGATGCTGAAATTCGCGAACTCATTTCTCGGTGTAAGATGTACCCCGCTCGTCTCAAGGTCTTATTGTACCCCGCTCATCTTAAGGGCACTAGAATTCAAGAACTCATTTCTTGATATAAAATGCATCATGCTCGTCTCAAGGGCGCTGTAAAGGTGTACCCCGCTCGTCTCAAGGGTACTGGGATTCAAGAATTCATTTCCTTGATGTAAAATGCACCTCGCTCGTCTCAAAGGCGCTATAAGGTGTACCCTGCTCGTCTCAAGGGCACTGGGATTCAAGAATTCATTTCTTGATGTAGAATGCACCCCGCTCGTCTCAAGGGCGCTGTAAGGTGTACCCCGCTCGTCTCAAGGGCACTGGGATTCAAGAACTCATTTCTTTGATGTAAAATGCACCTCGCTCGTCTCAAAGGCGCTATAAGGTGTACCCCGCTCGTCTCAAGGGCACTGGGATTCAAGAATTCATTTCTTGATGTAGAATGCACCCCGCTCGTCTCAATGGCGCTGTAAGGTGTACCCTACTCGTCTCAAGGGCACTGGGACTCAAGAATTCATTTCTTGATGTAGAATGCACCCCGCTCGTCTCAAGGGCGCTGTAAGGTGTACCCCGCTCGTCTCAAGGGCACTGGGATTCAAGAATTCATTTCTCGATGTAAAATGCACCTCGCTCGTCTCAAAGGCGCTATAAGGTGTACCCCGCTCGTCTCAAGGGTAATGGGATTCAAGAACTCATTTCTTGATGTAAAATGCACCCCGCTCATCTCAAGAGCGCTGTAAGGTGTACCCCGCTCGTCTCAAGGGCACTAGGACTCAAGAACATGTTTCTCGATGTAAAATGCACCCCGCTCGTCTCAAGAGCGTTGTAGGGTGTACCTTGCTCGTCTCAAGGGCACTGAGATTCAAGAATTCATTTCTTGATGTAAAATGCACCCCGCTCGTCTCAAGGGCGCTGTAAGATGTACTCCGCTCGTCTCAAGGGCACTAGGATTCAAGACCTCATTTCTTGGTGTAAAATCCATTACTTAACTCGAGAATGATATGTCGAAAACTCTGATCCTTCAAAACCAAGGATATTGAGTTGAAAATTTGATTAGCTCCTTCAAACCTGAGGATGCCAAATCTGACTCCACTTCTTCAAGCTTGAGAGTGTTGGGTCGAATTCTAATTTGTTTGTAAGACTCCACTCCCTCATCTTTGAGGACGATGGTTATGACATCTTCATTTACTCATCTTTGAAGTAATTAGATACGATAACACTCATCTTTGAGGTAATTGCTGACACTTCATCTCGAAGGAAAATGGTGGCACTCCCTCTTAGAGGCAAATGATGGCATTCTATCTTAGAAGCTTGATGCTGGCACTCCATCTTGGAGACAAATAGTGGCACTTCTTCTTGAAGGCAAATGTGGCACTCTATCTTGGAGGCTTTAGGGTATCACTTCATCTTAAAGGCAAATGGCGGCACTCCATCTTGGAGGCGAAGATCTGACCATTCATGTTTGAAGCAGGATTTGATGTAGAATCGCTTACTCGTGATTAGGGCAAGGTTCGATATGTAGAACCTGTAACCCCCTTAACCCGGCCCAGACGGTTGAACCGAATTAAGAAGTTTACACGGGGAAAACCAAAGTCAACCCGAAAGTCAACCTTGATTAACGACCCTTTTTTTCTTTTTAATCTTATCTAAATGCACATTAACCCTAGATATGTTCATACAATTAGCATACTCAAAGATCATCGAAATCGGAAAACATTTAGGGACTCGATTGCACAAAACATGAATTTAGGGACCAAATTGTAAATTCTGAAAATTATAAGGACTTAGCCAACTTTTGATTTACCAAAATGAAATTAGTCATGTTTCATGTTTCTCTGCCAAATTTCAACTCCAACGGACATCTCAAACTCATACAATTGCATATACAAAGTTCAGGACCATAACACAAGGTTTTCAAAACATTTAACCAACAATTTCAGTGCCCAACGGTCGAGTGTTTCGGAACAGGGATGATCCGTTCCGAAACGCGGGATCCGTTCCGAAACGCGGGATCGTTCCGAAACCAGTTCCGGAACAGGGCTTGGCAGTAGCAATTTCGTTCCGGAACGATTCCTCCCGTTTCGAAACGCCCAGGCCATTTCAGGCCCCCGTTCCGAAACGGTAGCACCCGTTCCGATATGACCTGCCCAGATTGCAGAGATTTTGCTGGTTTATTACATAATTGACCCATCAAACATGCTCTAAAGGCAACCAAACCATACCAGCAAGTCATTCAAAACTCAAGGAACATAATTGCATCAAAATCTAGATACAAAACCACCCCTAGGTGCACCAGCTCATTCAACACATCCAACACTCAATCATGCTTTTAAAACAAGAAGCATAACATAACGACTTAAGAATAAGAAGATTCAAACGTTGCAAAGGTTAAACCACATAGTTCAAAATCATAAACCAAACATGTCCAACATACACGATCTCATTAAACATCAACATAAGAGATTCTCCCCCCATTGCCTTTATTATCTATAGCTATTAACCGAGACATACATCTCAAGTGGAGCTCTTCTTGAATCCCTTGCTTCTCGCTGTCCCAACTTCAAATATCTACATTGATGGACAAAAAGGAGCGTAAGCACATAATGCTTAGTGAGGAATGCTCAAAACCAAAACACCATCAATGCAGCGAGTCTTAAAACCTCTTTTAAAAGTAAACACAATTCGATAAACCCAAGCAATGTTTGAAAACCCTTTTCAACAACATGCTTAAAATCATGCATTGCTCAAACATGAAAACCAACCCTTAGCTAAGAAAAGCTAAGTAATCACTTCAAAAGCACAACCTTGCAAAACCATCAATTTAACCATTCCATGCATGAACATCATATGCAAAGTTAAATACAAGATCCTTGGAAAACACTTCCACTTCTTATTATACTTTTCTCATACTTGAAAATCATTTCAGAACAAGAAACCTTTAAAAACCACTTACTTATCCAATCTATCTCATGCATTAAACAAATGCAACATATGAACCACAAAATCAATATTTGCATTACATGCCTTTAAAAACAAGTCTTCACAAGACTTCAATGCACTAAAGAGATTTCATGCACACATGCACCATTCTCAATAGAAATTAAACACTTGTTCAAGCTAACAAGTAATACATCCATTCTTGGTACATTATACACTTCTCATGCAACCATGCATCATTTCAAGCATCTCATGCTTCACCATATTCAAGGACATTACATTGGCTTCCAAGTGATAATTCATAAACCACCACAACACCAAATACAATCGGATACGCGGATTACAAGCGTTGTCCCCACGCTTCATACACACTACCAATCTCAAGGTCCCCAAATGGAATTTTAACCACCATTATGACCTTACCATACACAAGGTCCTCATATGGAATTTTAACCACCATATGACCTTAACATTCACAAGGTTCTCAAATGGAATTTTAACCACCATTATGACCTTACCATTACCCATTGGTAGTTGTATAACATCACTAACGAGATCCCAGGACATACAAAACAAGATCCACACATGGACTTTACACCACCATTGTGATCTTAACAAACACAAGGTCTTCAAATGGAATTTTAACCACCATTATGACCTTAACATACACAAGGTCCTCATATGGAATTTTAACCACCATATGACCTTAACACAAGACCCACCCATGGAATTTTAACCACCATGGTGTTCTTAACCATCTCGTTAGTGTACTTGGATGGAGTTCCCGGTACAATCACTACCACTCCACATCCAAGGCGACTTTATTCACGGTGCACCCAATCCTATAGCCGGCTAACTATATCCGATTCAAGTAACCAAGAACCATTTACATCACTTGCCAATGTAATCATCTTACCACATTAATCCATTATTTTACAAGCATAACCAAAATGAAAAAACCACCAATTATCATCATCAATCCACTGTTTTTGAAGCATTAACACAAAAGCCATTAAACAACATGCAACACTATGCAACAATTCCACAATTCCAATGTACAAAACCAAGGATCTCTTACCTTGAGCATCCTTCACACTTGGCTTTCCAAACCAGCATTAAACCATGCTAAAATATGCTTTCAAAACAGAATCTAAAACATGCAAAACACATGCATTGCATCCAACGATCACAAAGTGCTTTAAAAACCAATTCACAACACAAACCAAGAGAGAAATTCCATTTACTTACTCTTGAGCTTAGCTAAGTTGTTTAGACTTAAACTAAGCTCCCAAAACCTTCAAACCTTGGTTTTAAACCTGAAAACCCAACTTCACTCACCGATACACAAAACAAGGCTAGCCAACAAGCCTTCCAAGCATCCAAAACCTTCCACGCCACCTCTATTGCTCACGGATCATTCTCCCCTGTTTCAAGCACATAACAACAGAGGATTAATGCATCATAATGCATTAAAAACACCAGCAACACACCTAAACTCGCTGCTCTTTGCAAATCCAACATTTCGGCTACCAAACACAACCGAAAACACCTCCAAACACTTCCAAAACTTAACCCAGCCAAGATCCATCACTTCTAACTATTTTTAAACATCAATTAACATCCAAAATGATCTCAAACACATCCTTATACCTCCAGCTATAACAGATCACCAAGATCACCCCAAAAAACCACCATTTTCACAAGTAAAAACTTAGGAAAATCAACCTATCCGGGATTGCATTAATCAAACCTCAATTTCTCATCAATTATACATTCATTTTACATCAAAATGACATCTCAAAACAATGCCCAATTAGATCATACGAATTTCATCAAAAATAAAAGCAAATCTTGCATTTTAAAGCCAAGATCAAGAACACAATTGTAAAACCTTTAATAAAACACAAATCAAGGATTGAGAACTTGGGAATTTCAGTAAAGAACTGAGAATTTAGAGGAGAAGGACGTTCATACCTCTAAACTTGAGTTTCTCCCTTTTTGGAACCAAGATTCTTGAAAATTCAATAAGCTAATGCCAAGGTTTTGTTGTAGAATTGATTAGAGATCAAATGAGGATTGAAATCTCATCTTTAGTTGTCAAAATCAGAGGAAATTTTGCTGGAGAAATGTGTTTGTGTTGAGAGAAAAGTTGAGAGAAAAGAAAATGGAAATTTAGAGAAAAGTTAGTTAAAATGCCAAAAATATCTTTTCCCTCCTTTTACATTTAATTTAAAACCATTAATTAAATTAATTAATAATAAGAAAATTTTGGAGAAACTCTTTTGGGTAAATAGCTCCTTAAAGATTCAAAGTTTCAATCCTTTTTAAAACAGTCACCCAGTTTTCGAAAATTACATTTTGGTCACTAACCCAAAATGTCACACTTCCAAACCTCATTTTGTAAAATTGATTTCACCATTCTCTCATATATAATAAAAGAGAATTTTAAGACATTTTTTCATATTTTTAATTCAACCCGAACTAGGCTTTCCTAAAATCACCTTTTATATTCGAACCGCACTCTGACCGACCCGGTCCAAACCCAAAACTTCTAAGCCCAAAATTGGGGTGTTACAACTCTCCCCCCTTAAGAAATTTCGTCCTCGAAATTTCAACTGACGAAAGGAGAACAACCGAACTTCTCAAAGCAACACACAAGGCAACACAGGAGACTTAACCACCACTGAACACTCTCCTCACAAAACTCCACCCAAACTCAACACCACCACACACTGTTCACGAATTCCAGAACACTCAAATGTTAACCACAACTTAACTTTTCACACTTCCGGACTGCACATAGCCCCAACAACATCCTGAAGAACCTCCAACTTTTACAGCATACACCATCTTAACTCATAACTCCCAAAACTTGTTCACACAGTGACACCAACCAATCCAGTTCAGCCACCATGTGACCCACAACCTTCACTGCTTCTAAAACTCCTTGCAAAACTTCTCAACCTCTTCAAAAGGTTACTACATCAAGCAAGAATTCTTAAGCATCAACTGCTTACTCAAACTTCTCAACATACTGCTGACATTCCTTCACATCCGCCGCTATCATCACCATAACGATTCACCAGGGCTACTCACCTAACATCCGAAGATCACATCACAAAGCCCCAACCTTGACTCCGCCAGCCGTTCCATACATCACCCGCTGTCTTCAGACGGAATTTACTTAATCACAACCAACCAACCACTTCTCACAAGAACCCGTCCAACCAACAATGGCCTTTGACCTTACACTGCCTTTCCACTTCAAGCTTTGACTACAACACTTGCCTTACTAGAACATCGCCCAACCTATACATACATACTTAGGTTACGAAACTCTCATTCTCCCAGGCTAACCCTTTTCTACAACCCACAACAAAACCTCTTCTCAACTCCTCAAAGGTTGCTACGAACCATCACCTACATAACCAACCCTTCTATTACAATATCATTGCCACGTTCCTCAGCACTCTGGAACACATCCACTAACTTACCACATCACTTAACACCAAGAAACTACCACTTCTGCCAGCTATTCACAACCACTTTGACTGATTCTAACTTCAACCGGTAATCTCCTCACCATCATACCGCTAAACTCATTAAGCATCAAACACCTTCCTTCTACCAACATGCTATACCGCACACACTATCACTGACAACTCGCTTAATACCCTCCATTACTTCTAACATTCTCCTAGCACCAACACAACCTTTAAAACCCCTTATCCAACCTAACCCTATCACAACACTAACGGACCCGATTAGCTATTAGCGAGTGTGAACGTTCGTATGCATGGTCACCAATATGCCCTATCAATGCCTGATGTACATGCATGCAAAACCTCTAATGTCATGTCACATGTATGCATGGACCAGTACATATATAATATAGCATATAACAAATGATTTAAACTGTGCATGTATGTCGGTTCACACCCACCAATAACATCCTCAGAATCCGCCTAAAAACAACCTCCTACCTTACTTCCAACTAGACCAACTCCGTCGTTCTAACAACCCATTATCCACAAGATACTCACTAATGCCCCCTTTTCACACTAAAGTTGTTTTCAAAACAACACCAACTACTACCCCAAACATGCTAGCAACGAGACCATACCCACTACACAAGGAAATACCAACTGAAACCAAACTAAGATACTAGAGCAAAGGTTACTTAACAAGGTTACCTGTAACCACCTCACTGCCCTAGAGCTTCAACAGACAAGCTCTCTTCCTCGCAGAACCATCATTCTCCAGCCGCACCGCTGCAGCACCAGCTAACACATTAGGGTCATCACCATCTCCTTGCGGTAAAGAACCCTGACTACCCCGAGCCAACTTCAAACAATTACGTCTCAAATTTCCAACAGACCCACAATTCCAACAGGTTTCATTCTCCAAGCCCCTCACACCTTTCTGCCCTTCCTGCCACCTTTGAACTTTGTCTTGGCCGTGCCCACGACCCTTCAGAGACCCTTTTGCTACCACTGAAGCCGACCTCACCACTTGAGGACAATCTCGCTTCACATGCTCTTTAGAACCACAGTTCCAACAAACTCCTGCGCCCCAACAACTTCCAACATGGCGCCTTCCACAACGGTCACACACCGGTAGCTGAGCTTCCACTCCTTGATCATGCAACACTTGCCCAGATTTGCACTACTATCCAAGCTTCGATTCGAGCAAAACCTTCTATCACATAGCCTCTTACGCTGACCGCCCCGGAGGTCAGTACCCACAGCTCTCTTGCCTAAACCTTCCTCACCTTCATAAACTGAAACCACAACCTCACGTTGCTTAACCCTTGGGAATTTCTCTCCAAGATACCTTTCATAAAAGGCAGACACAAAGAAGTCCCAATCTATATCGTGGATGTGCGATGCCACCGCCACAGATGTCCACCAGGCACAAGCGTCCTCCAACATCAATGAGACAACACTTCCCAGCTTACAGGCATAGTCACAACCTTCCTGATCCAAAATCAGAATTACACTGGCCAACCAGGCCTCGAACGTCTCAGGTGTCGAACCATGATACTCCACAGCTCCCAAATCATGTAAACGCTGTTTCGACAAACCTGCACATCCCACAGCCGACACGTCCACAGGCCTTACTTTTGCCACAGCCTGAGATGTTCCCAACACCTCTTGAACAAAAGGTGATGAACTCTTCATCACAGAACCAACTTCTACCTCCTGCCTTACTACCTCAACTCCAGGCACTGAAGACTGAGACGAAACACCTCCATTAAAAGGTGAATTCCACGCCTTAACAACCTGCTCTAAAGCAGCAACCATCTCACCTAACTGCCATTCTCTCATCGATTTCATCATGCTATTAACAGCAAACAATCACAACAAAACAAACAAATCGGTCAGACCAGCTTCAAGCAAGGATTCAAACTCCAACTCCAAAATAACACAATAGCTATAATAATAAGGCAATGGGTATCCCGAATTCTCCCCTTTTACATGACATAACAGTCAATAAAAACATGGATATCACAACATCAAGCATATCAATCCATATACTTCGATCATGCTTTCATCAACAACATTCACTCGTAACAGCATAATATCAACATATCATACCCATCACACATTCATCATTCATAAAATCAGCTTACATCACCAGCATATCATCAGCACAAATCCACATTAGCTAAATGAAGATTCACAATCAAAAACCATGTTAAAAACATCAACAATTTGCTCAAAAACACGCATTTCAACCGACTTTCAACCACACATCAGAATAAACATTAAACACTTATCACAACAATTTACCATTTCCCCAAGCACTCGCAACTCAGCTCTGATACCACCAAATGTAACCCCCTTAACCCGGCCCAGACGGTTGAACCGAATTAAGAAGTTTACACGGGGAAAACCAAAGTCAACCCGAAAGTCAACCTTGATTAACGACCCTTTTTTTCTTTTTAATCTTATCTAAATGCACATTAACCCTAGATATGTTCATACAATTAGCATACTCAAAGATCATCGAAATCGGAAAACATTTAGGGACTCGATTGCACAAAACATGAATTTAGGGACCAAATCGTAAATTCTGAAAATTATAAGGACTTAGCCAACTTTTGATTTACCAAAATGAAATTAGTCATGTTTCATGTTTCTCTGCCAAATTTCAACTCCAACGGACATCTCAAACTCATACAATTGCATATACAAAGTTCAGGACCATAACGCAAGGTTTTCAAAACATTTAACCAACAATTTCAGTGCCCAACGGTCGAGTGTTTCGGAACAGGGATGATCCGTTCCGAAACACGGGACCGTTCCGAAACCAGTTCCGGAACAGGGCTTGGCAGTAGCATTTTCGTTCCGGAACGGTTCCTCCCGTTTCGAAACGCCCAGGCCATTTCAGGCCCCCGTTCCGAAACGGTAGCACCCGTTCCGATACGACCTGCCCAGATTGCAGAGATTTTGCTGGTTTATTACATAATTGATCCATCAAACATGCTCTAAAGGCAACCAAACCATACCAGCAAGTCATTCAACACTCAAGGAACATAATTGCATCAAAATCTAGATACAAAACCACCCCTAGGTGCACCAGCTCATTCAACACATCCAACACTCAATCATGCTTTTAAAACAAGAAGCATAGCATAACGACTTAAGAATAAGAAGATTCAAACGTTGCAAAGGTTAAACCACATAGTTCAAAATCATAAACCAAACATGTCCAACATACACGATCTCATTAAACATCAACATAAGAGATTCTCCCCCCATTGCCTTTATTATCTATAGCTATTAACCGAGACATACATCTCAAGTGGAGCTCTTCTTGAATCCCTTGCTTCTCGCTGTCCCAACTTCAAATATCTGCATTGATGGACAAAAAGGAGCGTAAGCACATAATGCTTAGTGAGGAATGCTCAAAACCAAAACACCATCAATGTAGCGAGTCTTAAAACCTCTTTTAAAAGTAAACACAATTCGATAAACCCAAGCAATGTTTGAAAACCCTTTTCAACAACATGCTTAAAATCATGCATTGCTCAAACATGAAAACCAACCCTTAGCTTAGAAAAGCTAAGTAATCACTTCAAAGCACAACCTTGCAAAACCATCAATTTAACCATTCCATGCAAGAACATCATATGCAAAGTTAAATACAAGATCCTTGGAAAACACTTCCACTTCTCATTATACTTTTCTCATACTTGAAAATCATTTCAGAACAAGAAACCTTTAAAAACCACTTACTCATCCAATCTATCTCATGCATTAAACAAATGCAACATATGAACCACAAAATCAATATTTGCATTACATGCCTTTAAAAACAAGTCTTCACAAGACTTCAATGCACTAAAGAGATTTCATGCACACATGCACCATTCTCAATAGAAATTAAACACTTGTTCAAGCTAACAAGTAATACATCCATTCTTGGTACATTATACACTTCTCATGCAACCATGCATCATTTCAAGCATCTCATGCTTCACCATATTCAAGGACATTACATTGGCTTCCAAGTGATAATTCATAAACCACCACAACACCAAATACAATCGGATACGCGGATTACAAGCGTTGTCCCCACGCTTCATACACACTACCAATCTCAAGGTCCCCAAATGGAATTTTAACCACCATTATGACCTTACCATACACAAGGTCCTCATATGGAATTTTAACCACCATATGACCTTAACATTCACAAGGTTCTCAAATGGAATTTTAACCACCATTATGACCTTACCATTACCCATTGGTAGTTGTATAACATCACTAACGAGATCCCGGGACATACAACACAAGATCCACACATGGACTTTACACCACCATTGTGATCTTAACAAACACAAGGTCTTCAAATGGAATTTTAACCACCATTATGACCTTAACATACACAAGGTCCTCATATGGAATTTTAACCACCATATGACCTTAACACAAGACCCACCCATGGAATTTTAACCACCATGGTGTTCTTAACCATCTCGTTAGTGTACTTGGATGGAGTTACCGGTACAATCACTACCACTCCACATCCAAGGCGACTTTATTCACGGTGCACCCAATCCTATAGCCGGCTAACTATATCCGATTCAAGTAACCAAGAACCATTTACATCACTTGCCAATGTAATCATCTTACCACATTAATCCATTATTTTACAAGCATAACCAAAATGACAAAACCACCAATTATCATCATCAATCCACTGTTTTTGAAGCATTAACACAAAGCCATTAAACAACATGCAACACTATGCAACAATTCCACAATTCCAATGTACAAAACCAAGGATCTCTTACCTTGAGCATCCTTCACACTTGGCTTTCCAAACCAGCATTAAACCATGCTAAAATATGCTTTCAAAACAGAATCTAAAACATGCAAAACACATGCATTGCATCCAACGATCACAAGTGCTTTAAAAACCAATTCACAACACAAACCAAGAGAGAAATTCCATTTACTTACTCTTGAGCTTAGCTAAGTTGTTTAGACTTAAACTAAGCTCCCAAAACCTTCAAACCTTGGTTTTAAAGCTGAAAACCCAACTTCACTCACCGATACACAAAACAAGGCTAGCCAACAAGCCTTCCAAGCATCCGAAACCTTCCACGCCACCTCTATTGCTCACGGATCATTCTCCCCTGTTTCAAGCACATAACAACAGAGGATTAATGCATCATATTGCATTAAAAACACCAGCAACACACCTAAACTCGCTGCTCTTTGCAAATCCAACATTTCGGCTACCAAACACAACCGAAAACACCTCCAAACACTTCCAAAACTTAACCCAGCCAAGATCCATCACTTCTAACTATTTTTAAACATCAATTAACATCCAAAATGATCTCAAACACATCCTTATACCTCCAGCTATAACAGATCACCAAGATTACCCCCAAAACCACCATTTTCACAAGTAAAAACTTAGGAAAATCAACCTATCCGGGATTGCATTAATCAAACCTCAATTTCTCATCAATTATACATTCATTTTACATCAAAATGACATCTCAAAACAATGCCCAATCAGATCATACGAATTTCATCAAAAATAAAAGCAAATCTTGCATTTTAAAGCCAAGATCAAGAACACAATTGTAAAACCTTTAATAAAACACAAATCAAGGATTGAGAACTTGGGAATTTCAGTAAAGAACTGAGAATTTAGAGGAGAAGGACGTTCATACCTCTAAACTTGAGTTTCTCCCTTTTTGGAACCAAGATTCTTGAAAATTCAATAAGCTAATGCCAAGGTTTTGTTGTAGAATTGATTATAGATCAAACGAGGATTGAAATCTCATCTTTAGTTTTCAAAATCAGAGGAAATTTTGCTGGAGAAATGTGTTTGGGTTGAGAGAAAAGTTGAGAGAAAAGAAAATGGAAATTTAGAGAAAAGTTAGTTAAAATGCCAAAAATATCTTTTCCCTCCTTTTATATTTAATTTAAAACCATTAATTAAATTGATTAATAATAAGAAAATTCTGGAGAAACTCTTTTGGGTAAATAGCTCCTTAAAGATTCAAAGTTTCAATCCTTTTTAAAACAGTCACCTAGTTTTCGAAAATTACATTTTGGTCACTAACCCAAAATGTCACACTTCCAAACCTCATTTTGTAAAATTGATTTCACCATTCTCTTATATATAATAAAAGAGGATTTTAAGACATTTTTCCATATTTTTAATGCAACCCGAACTAGGCTTTCCTAAAATCACCTTTTATATTCGAACCGCACTCTGACCGACCCGGTCCAAACCCAAAACTTCTAAGCCCAAAATTGGGGTGTTACAGAACCACTCATTCGTGCTTGAGACAAGGTTCTGTTTGTACCTGTTTGATAATCAATGTGCAAAGGATGCATACAGAAACATGTATATCAATGATGTAAATGCATGCTCTCATAGTTAATGGTGATGCAAAGATGCTTGGGAAGTCTTCCTTCTCGAACCATGCTTGATCACCTCGACTTCCTTTTTCCTCCAATTGGGCGTAAATTCATCACTTCCAGAATGCGACAATTCAGTTTTGCCCCAACAAATTTGTCTTCTAAACTTTCGTCTTTTCTTTTCCTTGCCTCATTCTTGATCCTAGGCTCTTCAAATCTGAGTGAACCTTGTCAAAAGAATCTTTTTCATTCTCAAGAGAGTTTAAAATATTTTTCAAATCATAAAGAGCTTTCGAAAATATTTTTGCAAAAGGAAAATGTGCCCCATACTCAAGGCTCACAACTGAAAACATTTCATAAAAATTTAAGTTCATTGAAAATCAAACAAATCAATTACTCTTTCATTCTTTCAAAATTATAGCTCTTTAACATGTGTCAAGACTATTGGTGATTTCAAGGTACGAGTCTGTTTGGAGTACAATGTGTTTTGGGATCGGTTGTTTTGAATGAGTCATGATTCTTCAAATGTTCATTGATTTGTTCAGAAATGATCGAATGATCTTGGAAGCTTCGTGCGCGACAATATTTGTATCTAGTCCAGGCATATCTTCATAAGTCCAAGCAAACACATCCTTGTACTCTTGCAGTAAAGAAACAAGACTATTCCTGGCGGTTGAAGAGATGAAAGTGCCAATATTCACTTCTCTTTTTTTATCCTCAGTTCCCAGATTCACTGTTTCTGTCACCTCTTGATGGAGGAGAATCTACTTATCCTCGTATTCTATCAGTCTGATTAAATCCGGAGACATCTCACACTCTTTATAGTTATCGTTAAATTCATGATCTTCTGAGTATACACACTGTTCAAAATCGACTCTTGAACTTGTAGCTATGTCATTCATGAAATTGATATTTGAGGGCCTGCAAATGTGTAAGAGGAAATATATATTTGGAACCACAAGAAGAAGAAAAAAATGTAGGATGCTTTATGACTAAGAGAGGAAAGGAGGAAAAAAAAGAAAAAAATGGTGGAACTTGTAATGGAAGGGAAATGTGTATTCCTTTATTAAAAAGAAACTGATTCCTAAATGGGGCCCTTACAAAAAATCCCAATGCTTTCGGGCTCAAGCAAATGGGTAAAGTTCTGAGCATTACTCTGTTAAGGTTTTAAAAACAACGGGGAGTTCTTCAGCGGTCCAATTATTCAAGACACACCCTGGTGGACATAGGCGAATCTTTAACCGATTCACTGCGATTTTATCTTCATCCCCGACTGCGTTGATGCTCAACTCTTGGATCCTTTCTAACGGCGTCGTTAAAGCTTTCTTCTTCTCAGAATAAATGTGCCCTCCGGACACAAAGGTTTCAAAAATGTGAGGAAATTGCATCGGTTCCCCTTCAATACTCTGGCCAATCAACCTAGCCATTCTTTCTTCTCTCTTCTTCAGGATCTGCTTCATCTTTTGGCGTGGGTCATGCTTGTATCCCACACCACTTCTATCATACTTCATAACTGGCTGGAGTGCTGCATGTACTCCTTGTAAAAATTTCCCAAGGCCTTTTCCTGATCTAGCTCCCTTTCCTACCATGAGCTTTACTCCCATCATAGTATTCCTTGAGAGCCTGGGCTTCGGGATCCTCCTTCGTTCCGCGACAAAAGTTGCATTTACAAACTCAAGTGATCGAAATGTACACTCAACTGCATTCTCATCTACATCAATGTAAGGGGCATCAGTTGATGTGGATGCAATAATGTCTTCTTCAGCGCCCACACTCACGAGGCGCCCATCAATCACAAACTTTACCTTCTGATGTAGTGTAGAAGGTACTGCTCTAGCGGCGTGAATCCATGGACGTCCCAATAAACAATTGTAAGTAGGCGTGATGTCCATAACTATAAATTCCACATTGTATGTAGCTGGTCCGATTAAAAGCGGGATATCAATTTTCCCAACCACCTCTCTTCTGGTTCCGTCAAATGCCCTCACTGAAGTATGACAAGGCCTCATGTGACTCTTGTCCACTGGAAGTCGATTCAAGGTGGTCATGGGCATGACATTTAAAGCGGACCCATTGTCGACTAGGACATGTGGTAGTATATACCCATTGCAATTAGTTGTTATGTGCAAAGCCTTGACAGATCCCATCCCATCAGAAGGTATCTCATCTTCGCTAAAAGAGATGAAATTATCAGCGTGTAAGTTGTTCACCAATCTGTCTAACTTTTCCACCGATACATCATTTGGGACAAAAGTTTGATTTAGCACCTTTAGGAGAGCATTTCTGTGGAGCTCTGAATTTAGCAGCAAAGTTAACATAGAAATGCGAGTTGGTTGTTTATGCAGCTGTTCAACCACACTGTACTCGTTGTGTTTAATAAACTTCAAGAATTCACGTGCTTCTTCCTCTTTCACAGGTTCATTGATCTCTGGTGTTCCTCCATTCAACGGAAACTTGCCTTTTTTCTCAGCATCCCTTACTTCTATTGGTTTAAAAGGGTCAGGAGAGTAATATCTTTCGCCTAGAGTGAAGTTCCCTGCCTTACTAATTCCGGCGACTTCAGAATTCTCTTTCTTTGGAATAGACATGCTAGAACCATAAACCCATGGCACTTGATGATTGCTCTGGTATGGAAAAAAAGATGGAGCCTCAATCACAATTCGAGGGGGAGGTTGCTTTGGTCTTTCTTCTTTCTCTTGTGGCCAATTAATGACGAAAGGTCGTACGTAACCCTTCTTGGACGATTATTCTTCCAGTACAAAAACATCTTTTATTTCCTGAGTTTGTTCAAAGAATTCTATTTCTTTATTGTCCATTAGATTCTGGACAATCATTCTGAACTGATCACAATATTGAATTTCATGGCCTACTTCTCCATGATACTCACAGAAAATCACTTCTCCATCCATGAAAACTTCAGGCTTAGGATCCACCAATCCTCTTTCTGCCATTTCCTTCCAAACCCATTTCAATGGTGACAACACTTCAGATATGCTACTCTTGATCTTGTTCCCGCCATGGTCAAGCACTACATTAACCCTCGGTTCATCATGAGTTGGTAGAGGGTTGTTGGCAACATTGGGTCCTTTTCGCGTATTGACTTGAATCATATTCTGATTTATTAAGTGTTGAACTCTTCTCTTGAAAGCTGTACAATTTTCAATCGAGTGCCCTCGAAGTCCAGCATGGTAATCGCAATGCGCAGAAGGATCGTACCATGATGGGTATGGTGGTTGAAATGGTGTGAGAAAAACAGGAGACACCAACCGTTCTTGCAACAGGTTATCATATAATTCTTTGTAAGAGACGGAGATGGGTGTAAAAGATTCCTTTTCCGTGTTGGTTTTTGATGACTTAGGCTCTCGCTGTTGACTTCGTGAGCCTAAAGACGAAGTGGCAGGTTTTGAATCCCCCGTAGAATATGTTACTTGTGGAGAAGATTGATAGTTCGAGTATGAATGCCTTTTGTGCCCCACCATGTGGACTTCATTTTCCCTTTTCTTAGCATATGATTTCTTGGAAGCTTCAGGATCGTTAAGTTTCCCACTTTTAATGGCACGCTCAATCGCTTCACCTACTGCAACCAGATCAGCAAAGTCTCTAGTAGTGCTACAAATAAGCTTGGCATAAAATGTGGGTTCATTCTCCAAAGACTTGATGAAGAGAGCTGTCGTTTCTTTCTCAAGTAATGGTGGTTGGACCTGTGAAGCCATGTTCCTCCATCTTTGGGCATATTCCCGAAATGATTCTTTGTCCCTTTTTTCTATACCTTGAAGTGACAAACGATCAGGCACCAGGTCTAGGATATGTTTGTACTGTTCTTTAAAAGCCCGTGCCAAATCTCTCCATGTGCTAACTTGTGTCCTACTTAGCTGATTATACCATTTCATGGCAGACCCAGTCAGACTGTCTTGAAAGCAATGAATCAGTAACTTGTCATCATTTCCATACCCCGTCATTTTGCGACAGAACATGGTGAGGTGAGTGTTGGGGGCAACTTGTGCCATCAAAATTCTCAAACTCTGGCACTTTAAAATTTGGCGGTAAAATCAAATCAGGGACCAAACTCAACTCCATCACATCGGTTCCACTGAAGGCATCAATACCTTCCATGGCTTTAATCTTTTCTTCTAGGTATTTGAACTTGTCATCAACTATGTTTGGATATTTGGATTGTCCCAACCTCAGTTTTTCTAGCTCTCTTGGATCGTCCAGATCAGGCACCATATGAGAAGTGGTAGGATTCACCCCTATGTTAGAACTGGCTGTTCCATAAAAGTTCAGTGGATCCTGCAATCTAGTGGTAGAGAAGGTCACTCGTGGTTGTCCTTCTTGTGGTCCTCGAGGTGATGAATCCACTTCGTGGGTCTCATGCGCTTTCCCTTTTGCAGCACCTGTTAACTTGGCAAATAATTGTGACAATTTGTCGTCCATCTTGCTCAAGAGATCTTGTTGATTCCTGACCATGTCGTCTCTCAAGTTTTGTATGTCTTGAGTTACTTTTTCTTGAGATAATTCAACCTGCTTAAGTCTGTCTTCCATTCTTTTAGCTTTGAAACGCGTGAAGTGTGGATGGTCAATTTGTTGATCCTCTCTTGATTGCAGGATTACTGATATTGAACCCCCATATGTTAATTAAATTTCATTTTTATTTTATTAATGCACATGACATGTATGCAATGCAATGCAGAAATAGATGAATAACGAAAAAAACAATAAACAAGATCCAATGTCAAAAATAAACTGGATACTTAAATTATTTAATAAATTGAAAATCTCAAAACAACTAAATAATATGAATGCAAAAAAAATGTTGGTCCATCAAACTGTTTCCTAAAACAATCTCCACCTAAAGAAGAAAAAGTCCATCACATCACAGAAAAAGAATCAAGATAAAGGCCCGCTCTAACTCCTAGCTTCTCGATCTCATCCAGGAAACGAGTTAGTTCCTTCCCATAATGCGATGTGGAACCAATTCTGAGCTTTAGAACTTCAGCTTCATTGGCCAGACCAGAAATCTTCTCAGCTACCTTTCGAACTCGACTACGGGCGTTACTCATCAAGTCATCTCTCTTCTTGACTTCACCTCTCATAACCTTCAATTTGAAGTCCCACCGATCTCTATCAGTCTTGAAAGCTTCACGAAAATCAGCGACAAGTTGCTTGTATTCTTGGAGGGAATTCTTAAGTGCCACTACTAAGTTCTTGTAGTTTTGATTCTCTTCTTGAAAGACTACCAGTTTCTTAGACGCACTTTGCAATGAATCCTCCAACTCTGACATGACATCCCTTAACTCTTGATTCTCTGTTTGGCTTTTCACAAGGTCATCCCACGTAGAATCGGAACGTTGTTGCAATTTTCGCATATCTTGCGAAAGAGACTTGAAATCTTTATCTCTTGCTAGAAAAAGTTTCTTGTATCGCCCAGCTTCCATTTCCTGTTCTCTAAGCTCGCGCTCCCATTCTTCAGAGGTTTTCCGCATTCCAGCAACTTTCAGCTTCCCTTGTATTTTTTGGTACGAGGCTTGTAAACCCGTTAGGTCTTTAGCTAATTGATCCCTTTCTTTTTTCACATTTTCTAACCGGCCTTTGTAGCAAGTAGCATCCAACTCTAAATCACTGTTTTGCGCCTCTAACTTTATAATCTTCTTTTGCAGCTCTTTTTTCTCAACTTCACATTCGTGGCGTACTATCTCAAATTCAGTTGGGGCTACCTTCAAATGTTCTTTGAAGGATAGGACATTCTTTTGGTCTGGTAAAGGGATATTATCAAACCCGCGTCTAGTTCTCCAAGCCTCATAATCCAGGGTGAGCATGTGTCGAGCTTTCTTTATTCCCATTCTTTGAGGTTGAGTCCAAGCCTTTTGGATTTTTTTGAGTTGTGCCCAGAACTCTACTTTGTACGAGAAGTTGGCAGAAGCTAAACCTGCAGTTACTAGGATAAATTGCATAGATCCATATTGTCGTTGGACCATCAAAGGTGCATAACCAGTACCACCCAAAATTCCAGACAAAGGCACCCAATCATAATCCCCGCACCTGTATAGTATGTCCAAACGTGGTAGCCAAGGAACACACCATTTGACATCTTTATCTCTAAGGTTACGAAGAATCAAAATCCACTTGTCCTTCGTGAAGGTAGGCAATTTCCTTGTCAAGAATTCTTTTAATGGCCAATATTCGTCTGTGAGTGCGCGTATGGTTGGTTTTGGCTTTTCTCCATAGTGACAGTGAAACCATACTGTGAGTAGTTGAGCGCAACCGATGAAGTGTCCTCCTCCCTTTTTCCGGCAAGCACTCAAAGATCTGAAAGTTTCTGCCAACATGGCTGGCGCTGGATTAACCTTCCTCAGCTGACCAAACAAATCAATAATAGATGCCTCAATTTAGCCAAGAGATTTTGGAAAGATCACTAGACCGTAAATGCCAACAGCGAGAATGTCTAGACTTTTATCTAAATCTGGATGAGATCGAAGTAAACCACGAAGGCTATTCCAGGTAACGCCCTCACTATTACCTCTTTTTTGTGTTTGTTTTTTAGCCCATGATAAACTCATACCGGTAAGTTTCATCAGCTTATCCACGAATGGGTCAGGTTTATGCGGTTTTATATACACTTTATCAGAGTTGACCCCGGTCAGATGCAGCAAAGCAGTGTACTCCTCGACAGTGGGAGTCATGTCCTCTTGGTTGAAAGTAAAACAATTGTATGATGGACACCAGAACTGCGTGAGTGCTCGAATCAACCCCAAATCAAGTTCCACACTCAACAGACATGCTATATCACCATACATGCTCTGAAATTTCAGCTTCATATCAATATCCAGCTGGTCCCAAGTCTCTTTTAGTTCTTGCAGGTTGTTCTTTTGCAGGTGAATGTGAACGTCATCACATAAAATTGATTCATGATCTGCAGCTATACTGTCTCCTTTTTGCTTCTGTGTGTCTTCAGACCACTTGCGGACCTTCGCGTTATCTTCGACCTGGATGATAGACCTCTTCGACATTGTGGAAACCTTTTATTTACGAACAATTTGTTTAGACCAACACCTGTTATGTGTATGATGCATATGCAATGGATGAAAAAGAAACATGACAAAACAAAACATTGGTCAATACTTTGTATAAAAATAAAAATAAAACCAAAAGGAAGAAACATTGTCAGCACAATATATATAAAAAAATGCGTAAATTAAAAGCATGATAAAATGTGTGTGCATGTATGTAGGTGACCACTAACAAATTGGGTTCGTCATAGCTCTAATAGGGTTGGCTCCTACGGCTCACTACATGTTGTTCATGGTTCTAAATATGGGTACCCAAACTGTCCTTACTAACCCAGTAAGGTTAGTAAGAACCCCGATCCTCACCCATTATAGGCTCCTACGGACCGAGTTCAATTTAGGGGGGGCCACTCCTTTAAGCTTGTACGGAGGATTGACCTCTCGAAGGCAAAAAGTATGTGAACCCCGGAAGCAACACGCATTCTTGTACGGAGGATTAACCTCTCGAAGGGTAGCAATTGCAACCACTTAAGCGGGACGAAGCTCGGGTTGAGAGCTTATGACATGCTTGTGTACGAAAACCTTCAATTTTTGTGATCATCAATAATTCAAATTTCTTTTTCCTTTTTTTTGAGACAACATTTACCCTTTTGTGGCTCGACTCTCTAACGTCCCCAGCGGAGTCACCAAGCTGTAGACACCGTTTTTTGTCCGGGCCTAACTGAATTGGGCCTTCAAAAGCCCATCAAACATTTGGAGTCGCCATCGATAGTTTTGGGTTGGGTACGACCAAAAACCTGAAAACTGGTCTGCATCATCACCAAGATCGTCATCGGGTTCGGGAGTCGGTTATGAGTGAGGAAGGTTATAGCACCCCCACTACGCCCAAAATTGGTACCTAAGGGTTATGGTTGTCTAAAAGGAGACTCAAAACGAGGTTAATAGCACTACTAACAAAATTTAATTATGATGTTAAACGTATGAACAGAAAAGTCATGGCATGTTATAAAAAAAAGCATGAATCGATTCGAAACAAAATTAAATTATTAATCAAGCTCAAAGCATGCACTTAATTAGATTTAACTAATTTTAATTAGAAATCAATTCACGCATCAATTAATTTATTAGGGCCAAATAATTACCGAGTTTTTATACGAAAACCAAATAAAAAAACGTGGTTTAAAAAATAATTTATAAAAGAGGATCTAATTAAAAGAAAGAATCTAAACCTAAAGGTTAAAATCTAATTAATTTAAACTAGAATGACTAAATTGATGCAAAATAAAACATAAAGGATAAAAAAAACCTAAATGTAAATCTCCTAAAAGAAAAAGGACCTAAAGTGTAAATAAACCATAAACTCTATGCATGCGTGAATCCCTTCCCTCCACTGCACGTCTGCAACAATTCCCAACTCATTAAAAGAGTTTAACATTTTTTTAATTCATTTTTTCTTTCATTTCAAATCAAAAAGAGAGCTCTCTCATCTCCCTCAAAGCATACCGTCACTGCCCAGGTGAGCCACCATCTCCGGCCACCGCCTGCACCGTCATTGTCGGCTGTCGAGTCGACCGTTCGACTCGAAATTTCAGTAGGGGACCCGTCTCAACGCCCCAAGTTCGAATCTGGGGCCGGTTTCTCCGGAAAACACTTCAAACTCCTCAAATTCAACATTGAACTCTTCGACTTCTTCCTCGTCGATCTTTATCCTCCACCGTCGGATCGACTTGATTTCAGAGTATGTCATTCCTTCCGTCTTCATCTATATTTTGACCGTTCGGATTCGACGGCTGTTCCGTTCGCCGGGAAATTGTGAGAAAACACTTCAACTTTCTCTTTTACTTTCAAATTGATTTCAAGACTGATTTTTTTGTTTTATTTTGCAGGCCTCTCTCTTCTGTTTATCTCCCCTTTTCCATTTTTTAAACAATTTATAAGTGTTGAAAACAATCAAAATCCCAATTATGGTGGATATGTGGATGGTTAGTGGCAGATTTGGAGAATAAAGAGGTTGAGAAATTTTAGGAGAGACGTTGAGATCATGAATAGTAGGGAAGAGTCATGGTTTGAGTGGAAACTGGTATGGTTGAGTTGGGTACAAATGAGTGTGGGTTTAGATTTGGTTTTGGGCAATTAAATGTGGTAATTGGGTCTGGTCAAAATTTGGTGCTTACACCTACAAAGCCATAATTTCATTCATGGCATTTATTGAAACACCAATAACCCAGAAATTACCCTAAAAATTACCCTAAGAATGCCATATAGGCAAGAACAACAACACATATAATCCAAAATAATCGCTCTCTATTCCTCGCATGCTCCATGGCCCTTCTTTTTTTAACAACCCAGCTATGATAATTCTTGGGCGTTAAGGAATTTCAGCATCAACCCACTCAAAAAAACGACATTTCTTACCTTTTTTCTGAAATTTGGGCAGCCAAGAAATCTTCTGTCAGGATTATCTACTGTCCAGCTTGTTTTTAACTCGCATGGACAGTCACAATAACAAAATCGGTTCACTCCTGATCCTTCCATATTCAATCAGCTTCAATCTGTAATAGCCCTTCTTCAAGTCGTCTCTTTCAAAGTGAAGAAAGGAATAGAGAGAAAATAGAAAATTAGGGTTATGACCCTTAATTATGAACAATATCTTTTTATAAAGCCAACTTTTTTTACACGTCTGATTATATTATTTAATTAATAAATGACGTGGAAATTGGGGAAAATATAAAATAAGCCAAGTCAGCAAAACCGTTAGTTGTTTAATGTCGAGGGACCAAAACAGGAGAACTATGTAACAGAAGAGACGCTTTTGCCGAAAAACATAGTTGTGGGACCAAAGTAGAAAGACGGTAATAGTTAGGGGACCACCGGTGTAGTTTTCCCAAAAATAAAACTAAATAATAGGATTCGAAGGGGAAAAGGTCTTAGCTTGCCGTCATCGTTACTGTGAATACTGTCGGAGTCGAAATCTGAGTGTTAGGATCCATGTCGGAGTCGAAAATGATATAAGTGAGGCTATTGGTTTTGGGTAGGTAGCTCAGGAATGGGAGAAGGGGGCAATTTCTGATGAAACAGAGGTTAGATCTAGGTTTAGGATGAAAGATCGAGTGATTTTGGTAGTTTTAGGGTTCCGGTACGGCGGCCAGCAGTGGTGGAATGGTGGCCAGAAGTTGCAAATGGTGGCCGGAGGGTATGGTTTGATCGGAGAAGATGATTGAAGCTTGGTCGGGAAAGATGATCAGAGTTCGGCCGGTGAAAGTGGTCGGAAAAAGAAGTAAGATGGTCGGAAATCGCCACATAACGGCTAGAAATCGCCTTGCGGCGGTCGAAAATTGCATTTGGGGAGAGAGTTTTGAGAGGCTGAGTTGGGTTCGAGTTAATAAATGAAAAAATGAGTGAGTAGGCTTGGGCTTAGGGTTTTATAGGCTTTAGCGTGCGATGTCGTTTAGGGGAACGAGTCAAAATGACTCGCATGTTTTGAAAGTGGATCTGGATACGGGGCCGCAACCCAGTTCGTGACCCGGTAGATGGTTTGGGCTGAATTCAAATCAGGTTTAGCTTCTGTTGGGCTTTGGTTTAATGGGCTTGGGTCACTCTTTTAGAGAATTTAGGTTTTTGGCTTATTAATTTCTTTTTTTTTTCAAAAACGGTCATTATTTCTTTGTAATATGGTCCTTTAATTCAGAAATTAATTCAATCCAGTCCCGCTTTAGTGTTAATTATTTTTATTTAATTGTCTTATTTAATTATTTAAATTAAATTGTATGCTTGCATATTTTAAATGACATGTAGTATATTGTTTTAGGGATTTAAATCACATGATTAAAATGGAATTAAATACCTTTAAACAAAAAAATTGGAATTAAATACCTTAATATATGTTACTTAATTACATAATTAAATAGGAAAAGTCATTGTAGCAAATAAATGAATATTTGAAATAAAATTAGAATTTTCAAGATTGGTTAGTATCGCATTAAAGCGTGATGTTAATCAATGAATATTCCGATGAAGATTTCAATGTTTCATTTTAACCTAGAAAATGGAAAAATTCACAATTAGATTAATTAAAATTAAAATTTGACTAATGATTAGAATCACTCTAATTAGGGAATATTTTTACTTTTGGACTCATTAAAGAAAGTGTCCATTATTATTTTGGATGTTATCATTTATGTCCAAAAATTAATAATATTCTTAGAATTTTAAATTAAATGAATTAATGGTGCCTAATTAGGGTTTACTTAAAAGTGACAAGACAATAATTGATCATGCATTAACCTTTTGTGTTGAGGTACATTTTGAATATAAATTGAAGTGTACTAATGTAACTGGACGCTCATAATTATATTCGTCCAAAATGTATTTTTTTACAAAAGGATACCCCATTCGGAATAAAATTTATTTTACAGTTAAAAAAATTAATTAAATCCAGATTAATGTTCGTAATGCCAAAATGACACGTGTAATTAATGAGGTACTGATAACAGGCGTTTGTAGGGGGTGCTAACCCTTCGCTACACGTAACCGACTCCCGAACCCGAACTTTTCAAAAAAGAATCTCTGATACGTTTTTATGGTGTCCGGCCTACCAAAGTGGCCGGTGGCGAATCTAAAACGATTTTTAAACCAATAAAAAAATTTTGATTAAAAAGAGAGAATTAATTAATTACAAAATAAAATTGATTAAAAACCTTAATTTTTCAAATTTTAATTGTCAGGCTGTTTTCCAAACTTAAAAAGTTAATTTTCAAAAAACAACCGCGACAATATTGATGCATTATTTTGTTTCGTTCATGGTTTTGGTGATAACAAATGACAAATGATGGGGGTGTGAGTGCTTGGTTTGGGTTGCCCTGTGTGGCCACTAGTGGTCTCTGTTGGGTGTGTGATTTGTAGTTTGGTGTAGGGCTGTAAATGAGACGAGCCAAATCGTGAGCTATTTGAGCTCGACTCAGTTAAAGTTCGGTTAAAATTCGACTTGAGCTCAAATTCGGCTCGAGTTCTTGACGAGCCAAGCCGAGCTACTTGATATCCGACTCGAAAAGCTCACGAGCTACTCGAAAATATAATATACTAATTTTTTTAGTTTTTATAATTTAAAATCTAAATTCTTAAACTTAAAACCCTAAATATAAACCCCAAACATAAGTATAAACCCTAAAATTTAAATCTTAAATTCTAAACCCAACAACCTAAACCTCTAAACCCTAAACTAACACCTTAAACCTTAAAATTAACAAGCTTGAGTTTACACAACTTGTACATCGAAGTTTTTTCTTCATATAACTTTAAAAGAGACGTGATAGATGAAGAGTTACTCGAGTCCAATGCAGTCAAAAATCAATCAACACTTGACTCGATTGGGCTCGAATCAAGCTCGAATCAACACTTGACTCGATTGGACTCCAATGCAGTCTCCTTTTGATCGAAAAATACTTTAAAGTATACGAATTCGGGCCGAAACTCTTCGAGTTAGCTATCGTTGATCTCCACGGTCGAATGAAGCTTGTTTTGAACCATGTATTCACCACGTTTCTATGCGTCTTTCCATCATCCAAATTTGTGAAATGATGTCTTTTGTTTTAAAAAAATTGGGGATATGATTTTTTGTGTGCAAGGGAGATAGGGTTTGGTTTGGTGAACCGAGTAGACCCGAGAGAACTAGTTTTTCTAGTATTATAATTTAATTTTACACTTGCGAACTATGTTACTCGAACCCTGGTCACCTAAGAAAAAAACGCCATCCTTTTCTAGGACCACTCAATTGGTTCGAGAACTAGTATTTTTTTTAAAAAGGATAACTTATTATCCTATTTTGATGAACTTATTTTTTTTATAACTATTGGTATCCGATCTAATGATCAACTAATTCGAAATTGAATATTGCAAAGGTCCATTATGAGAACGACCATTTCAATGCAGTTTTTTCAATTTTTAATGTCAGAATTTGAACCTCTTACTTTATGTAAGGATCTAATGTTTTATCTCATTATACCAACTAATAATTGGTATAAAACCATTTAAAATAATATTATTTTTTAGGGAAAACTATATATTTAGTACCCTAGCTATACTCACATTACTGTTTTGGTACCCAACTAGTATTTTTTTGGCAAAATGGTACTTAGCGTTAAGTTTTTGTTCTATTTTGGTACCCCGACCGTTAAAAACTAACGAAGATGTTAACATCATCTTAATTTTGGGGGTAAAATTGCAAATTTACGTTTGACTGGAAGAAGAAAAATGAGGAATTTACAATTTTAATCCAAAAATTAAAATAATGTTTCAACTGATAGAATTTTAGACTAAATCGATAGACTGTATAAATTTTTGAACTAAAAATGTTATTATCCCAAGCCACGTCACTATTTCCGTTAGTTTTAAACGGACGGGGTACCAAATAGAGCAAAAACACAACGTTAAGTATCATTTTGCCAAAAATAATAATATTATTGCATCAAAAAGTAACAAGTACATAGTTGGGTACTAAATATGTAATTTTCCTTTTTTATATAACCCAATAAAAGATGGATATTTTATTAGTTCAATGATCAACTTGAATAGCTATTTTTCGCTGTAGGAATTCAACCATTAGATCAACAATTTTTTTTTATTAATTGAATGATTAAAATGCATAGCTATTTTTTGCTGTAGAAATCCAGTCATTTGATAAGAAAATTTTTATTTTTAAATAATTTTGGAAGACTGTTACCAACCAAAATTTATCTATTTTTTAAATATTAAAATTTCTAGCATTTTTTTTTTTGAAAAAACTGGGGCGGGGCCATCACTCAGCTGAGAAAGAGAGGGAAGAATCGGAGAGAGAAGACATTTTCTTCGTCTTTCTTCTGAAATTTTTTAATTTCCCTCTGTATTTCTTGCCTTTTGATGTTTCTTTCATCCTTTGTTTTATTATTTGAATCCTAAGTCTCTTCTTATTCCTCTATATCTCAGATCAAAATTTCAGCCCTGAAAACAATGATGTTTCTCTAATCACACGATTTCATTAAGTTTTCCATTTTAGATTACGTTTTCTTCCTAGATCTGTTGTAATTCAAATCTGGGAAATACCCACATATTTCTTTTACTTAAAACACCGATCCGTTTGTTTTTTTTATAAATAGATTGAAGCTATGGACGAATTTGGCGTTTTAACAGAGCGTTACGGTTTAAAGCCGCAAGGAAAATCGATTCCGATGTCGCAAGCCAAACGATCCACCTCCGCCGCTGCCACAACCGCGACCACGGACCGAAACCCCACGTCGTTTTCTTCAAAAACTTCGCGGAATTCGAGTCCCGGTAACGGCTCTTTGCTTGACGATCACGACTTTCTGCCCAACCAAAACTCCCGTAATTCTTTTGGTCTTGGCGACAGTTTTGGCAACGCTTTTGGTGGTATTCAAAACCCCACAACGAAGCAATCTAATACGAGTAATAATAGTAGTAGTAACGGATCTTCATTCGATTTGGCTTCAATGTTATTGAATTCTGGTACAAAACCTTCGCCTACGGATTCCTACGTCGTTGATGATTTATTTGGAGGAATGCCCGCCTCTCAAAATGCAAAGAACGATGATGATTTTGGGTCTTTTATCTCTTCCACGAAGCAAAAGGGTTCGGCCGGTGACTTGCTGGGTGATTTTAGTGGCGTGGCGGCGAAATTGAAGAGTTCTAGTAGGAACGGTTCTTGGGATTCGGCAAAAAATGAGGCCGGTGTTGATGATTTGATACCCGGCTTTGGTGGAAGCACTCCTCCTGTGAATAGGTACTTACAATTACTTTAAATGAATATTATCTATTAATAAAAATCGTATATAGTTTCCTGATTAGTGTGGCATGAGTGTTGAAGTTTTAGCTGGATTCTTTGCTGTTTGGCTCTTGTGTATTGCTGAAAATGGAAATGAATAGTAATGCCATTTAGAGTTAAGAAATCAAGCATTGGTAGAATATGGGATAATTGTTCTTTCCATAATTGCTAGCCCCTTTTTCTGATATTTTTGTTGTTGCTGTTGTTGTTTGGGATTAGTTTGGATAAAACAGGCTCTGAAGTCTTCGAGAATGCAATATGTCATATTTTATGGCTGTGCCTAGATGACAAATAAATATTGGTGCCATAAAACTCATGATTTGAAATTGTTTATATTATTCTGCTTCTAAACAAAAAATTGCTATACATCAATAGGAAATATTCCAATGGTAATCGATGAGATAGTGTTCCTGGCTAGGAAGGAAAAGATGTTGAAGCTTTTATCTTCGGACCCTATTGTCAAGTATTTGACTTCAGCAAAATCTATGATTTTGTATTGCGCATTTGTGAACATATTTGCAGTAGGATCAAGGCAGTGCTACTAAGCGCCCCTGCTCCTTGCCCCTTAGCATTATACAACAAAAGCACCTCAGACCCTTTCAGGCCAAGCCTATTTGATCAGGTCCACTTAAAGTGCGCCTAGGCACACTTTTTTTTTTTTCAAGGCAATAGGCATAAAAAAACCCTGCCTGATTAAATTTCATTTAATTTCTTTTATTTTTCACTTTTTTTGTTTGATATACCTTTACTAGTAAGAAAGTGATAATATCAAACTCTATACTTTGTAATATTTGAGCATTCCATGATAAACATTGATCATAAGGAAATCATGTATATTAACCAATAAAACACATGCTTTGTAGATAAGCTAGACTCCAATTTATAGTTTATTATACTTCTTAAGCTATATATATATATCATAAAACTCATAGTTTAGTTTTACACATTTTTTTGGATCGTTTGATGGTTGAAATGGATGGCTGAGTTAAGTCCTTATTTTTTTTTTTCCAAGTGATAATCTTCACATATCTTACTGTTAATCTTAGTTACGATCCAGAAAACGTGTAAAACTTAAAAACTATTACAATGTGTAAACAGATCATATCCCTATATATTACAAAAGCTCGCACACCTACATATTGCACTTTACTTCACTTTGGCTAGTGCTGTTTTGTGTGGTGCCTGAGGCAATATAAGGATTTAAGCACCTAGAGTGCACCTCAAGTCCTTGACAGCATTGCTTATTTGCAGTCAGATGTTATGAAGTAGTCACTTTAATATGACTGTTTTTAGTGTGCAAGAAGTGGAGTTGTTATTTTTATTCTTATTCTTATTATTATTATTATCCAGGTCTAATGTTAAGGCAACCAAATCAACCTTCCGATCATCAGAGGAACCTTTTGTCATTTTAGACTCAGATTCAGGCTCAGAATATAATTTCCCAAAATTCCCTACAGATCCGCTAGGAGAATTCAGCGTGCTTAAACAATCTGGTGGAGCAAAGCCTCATGGTTCATCAAATGCTTCACAATCATTGAGGCCTCCTCCAAAACCAACACAAGTTTTGAATGCTGATAAAGGTTCTTCTGCATCCTTTAGAAAAAATATGTTGAATGTGTATTTATCTTTTGCCATTCCATCATTAGCTTTGTAACATTGGGAGGATCCTTGATGCAGTAAAGGGTTCTGGTGCGTCTCTGATGGATGAACTTGAAGACTTTGCCATGGGGAGAGTGCACAGTAAGGCTAGTAGATATAAAGAAGCTGAAGATGCTTCAAAAGGGACTCGGCAGAATAGAGATGATGATCTGGAATCCTTTTTTGGTGTGAGTTCCAGATCAAATAGTGCACCAAAGTCGAGGGCAACAACTTTGGTGAGCACTATAGATGTGATAAGTACCACTGCTTACTGAAAGCTGCAGAATTTTGTATTAAGATTGTGTCTTTCTTTATCTTCGTATCAGGATCCCATGTTTGAACAAAATACGGTTAACAGACAGCAAAAGACATCTGCAGGTGCATCATACACTGCAAAGAAGGCTTCTCCTGTCAATATGACAAGTGGAATAGATGACCTTTCTTTTATTTTTGGAGGTATTTTGTTGCTGAAATATAGAAATGGACAATTTCTGGCTATGGAAGTTATATTTGTACATTAGCTCTTTGATGTTAAATCTTTTTCATAATTTTTGTTCTCAAAAGCTGCCTCAATGGCCGGAGAATTCGAGGAAGTTACAGGAGAAAGTGAAGAAAGACGAAGAGCCAGATTGGGACGCCACCAAAGGACCCAGGACCGAATGGTGTGTATATATTCTTACCTTAAAGTTAGTTGAGTTTTATTCCTTAATTATTTGGCTTACATTAAATTAGTAGAAGTATAAGAAGAAATTTACTGGTGAGTAAAGAAGTACTGTAAGGTGTGAACAATGATACATGTTTCTGATTTTCTCACTTAGGCTTCCTCGCATGTATAAACATTCAAATAAAGAACGAACAGCCTGAGGCTTCCAAGGGATGCCAACCTAGGCACAAGACTAATTTTTCAGGACAAAATTTTAAAAATATGCGAATCATCTAGATCTTTTGTGGGCTGATAATTAAGCAGTTTTGGCAATCAGTACACTTCATCTTATGCTGTTTTAGCCATCTTTGAGCTTGATACTTATATATTGAACCTCATTGGTACTCACCTGAATAACTGACCTTTTACTGCATGTTGTGATTTGTGAGGCTTAGATGTGTCAGCTTGATACGGTATGCATTATGTGCTGATTAAAGGCCAGGCTAACGCCTCTGTTCGCACCTTTATTGATAGACCACTCTCTCACCCCCCTCTCTCTCCTTGCCCCTCTATTATATAATATAGATTATATTTTCTTTATAAAACATAGTTCAGCTTTTAACAGTTCTGGATTGTTTTTGTGTTAGGCAAGAGCAGTTGCTGATATGAACCAGCGTGATCGTCAATCACAGAATGAGCAAGAAGAGAGACGTGTAAGTAGTTCAGTTGATGACTTCACTGTAGGTTAGATATGGGGGTTCTTATTCTTTATGGTGTATGCACTTTACACGCTTTTGCAACATTTCTTTGTTTTTGTATGTCATGAATTTTCGACTTTTATTAAGTTTGTTGTTCACCTTAAATTCCATAGAGATTTGCTGAAGCTATGGATTTTGAGATGAAACGCTGGGTTGCTGGGAAGGAAGGCAATTTGCGTGCACTGTTATCATCATTGCAACAGGTGTGTTCCTTTTAATTCTCCTATTCTCTGCATATACCTTGTAATAAGAAATTATCAGTTTAATGTTTTGAAATCATTATTTGAATGTTTAGAACTTTTGGCTTCTTGGTTTGCACAACTGACCATTTACCTTGACAAATAGGTTCTTTGGCCTGAATGTGGTTGGGAGCCAGTTTCACTGACTGATTTGATAACCTCTGGCTCTGTCAAAAAAGTGTATAGAAAGGCCACATTATGTGTCCATCCTGATAAGGTTCAGCAGAAAGGTGCCACTCTTGAACAGAAATATATTGCTGAAAAGGTTTTCGATATTCTCAAGGTACGCTGTGAATCTCTATTTTAAAATTGGTTGTATCCTCCAGGGCCACTTTGCAACTTTTTCGAAAGAATGGGTAGAATGAAATTAAAGACTCCGATTTTTGGTGTGGTGGGTCTAGTCTATCAAGTACTTGTTTGTAGTGATGCATCTTTGAGTAAACTTGTTTCATTTGGATGGGTTTGTTTTAGACATCAAGCTTAAAGCATCGTAGGAATAAGTTCGTTTGAGAGTTTTGTACGTACACAAATGGACAAATAAGTTTATAACCCAAGGCTAAAGCTAAGGCTAAGGAAAAGAAAAGTAAAGTAAACAACCTTTTTAATATGCTGGTTTTATTAATCATATGTTATGCATTGAAACAGGAAGCTTGGAACAAGTTCAACAAGGAAGAACTTTCTTAGAATCTAGAAGGTATAGTTCATTTGAATAGCCTAGCTATTTCTATTTGGAAGTGGTTCATTTTTGGAACAGAAGATGCAAGAACAGCCCTAGCCGTGTTATGAGTTTGCGACAAGGACGCCCTCCGAACATTGGTGTCGCGGATTTGGGAACTTTTTATCAAGAGATGAGATGCTTGTTCTGGAGCAACACTTTTTCATGTATGACTGTAAATTAATTTTGGATTTTCGGGAAGCAAGTAGATTCCATACTAAACCTCCACCGTATGCCGTATGTTTCATTTGTTTATGCCATATATAGAATTTTCTTTTATTTATATTTTGTTTCACCTTCGATGGTTCTAATTCCTCTTTGTTTTTAAGACGTTGCCTGTGTTGTAATTTCGGATTAATTGTATTAACTATCATTCAGTTTTACTGTAATTTCAGGCATTGGTTTTATTAGTAAACTGGTCCTTGGTAGTCTTTTGTGGGGTTTTTTTTTATAATTAAAGTAACAACCTTCTCAAAATTATTTAGTTGGCACCCTTTGAATTATAGTTATGGAAATAGAACGTCGCACTAAGAAAATGAGAAGCGTGGACCACTTTTGCTCTTCGAGGTTTAATAAATTTTTATACAATTGTTTGGTTATTTTATTTTTTTCCTTAAGGATTGGAAAATATATTTTTATTGTTATAAGTATATGCTGTTTGATGTATGAGAAGTAATGTAAGTGTTCTTGCTGAAGATAGATTAATTTGAATAAAAGGGTAGATATATCAATTTAATTTTTTAGATAAATAAATTAGACGAAATTTGCCACTATATAAACATAATTTGAAATAGAGCACTGCAACATCAACCGATTTTGGAGCTGTTCCGAGACTAATTCCTTAACACAAACTGAACATCAAGCTATTTTTGAACTGTTCCGAAATAAATTTAATATTTTTAACATCAATTTACTGGCACCGAACACACACACTTCTAGCCTAACAAACCTTATATAAAATAGCACGGTAACCTACTGTTTTAAACATTAAAATGACATCAAATTAATTCAAATATAGCTTATATTTAAGCAAAACAGAGTGGTGTAATCACCTTAATTTTCCAGCAATTAAATTTTGTATCAACATTCCCAAACAACCGTAAAGTAACCAAAATTGAACCTGAACTGACAACAATTTTGAAGTGCATTATCATACCATTTAAAATCAAAACTAGCATGTACTTATATCTAGAAGGTTATGAAAAGAGATCAACGAATCATAGAGAACTCATTTAATACTTATTGTTCAATCTATGTTGTGAACTTACTTTTTAATAAATGTCCAGAAGTAGGTATCTAGAATATATATATACAAGTGTGATGCAATGGTAATATATGTTCAATTTTTATTTTTAATATATATATATATATATTCAACTTTTTTAATTTTTTCAAAGACGACAAATACAATATGTGCATTACTGGTGCTCGAACCGTAATTCTAAGGGATGATAAACATCTACATTTGCCACCAGGACACAAGAGGATGAGCAGATATGAGAATATGTTTCTCTAGAAATAAATAAAATATTTAACATATCCATCCATAATGAGTACTTATATTTATCATTCGTCTCAACTCTCAAGTTCAAATGTGTCAAAATTACTAGTATTTCAATGATATGTATTTATGTATAATTTACATACCTTTTGCATGTCTGACATTAGAATGAGTCAACCATTTGGATGATTTAAATCAACCATAAGCTTCTGCAAAAATTATTGTCATGATTCTTTGTCTTCTCCTTCACAATTTCACACACAACTAAAAATATCTGATTGTTTTTATCTCTATCAACAACCATAAAAAGCACCTCATTTCAAATAAATTTTAGAAAGCATCCATCAATTCCAACGAAAAGCCTACAATTATCTCTCCAACCTTGCTTTAGTGCACCTAAACTAACATACATCGTGTGAAATTTTGTACTTCCATTTTTTCTACACTTAATTATCACCGTACTCTCATGAAGTGTAACAACTCAACAACATACTCTTAGATATTTGCAAATTCTTCTACATAAGAACCATGCATTTCCTTCAAAACTGCCTTTTGAGCAATTGAGCTCTTCAACACATGTCATAAATTGCATATGCTTCTAACTCAATTTGACACATCTCCTTCAATGTAGAAGCTTTCATTTTGGGGTCCATTAATGTTTACTCTTAAAAGCCTTTTGTATCAACTTGCATAATAGCATGGTGTTTCTGCTAATCGTAAAACACATATGCTTCAAATTATATGTCTTCACAACATAGCAATCATATCTAATGTCTTAACTTGTATATATCTTCCAAGGACATGTTTTCCTACAATGTACCTTGTCCTCTTAAGTTTATTTTTCACGAACTTCATCCTCACATCATTTACAATTGAATACTTCTTAACAACTTCTTTGATCTAAATATTATCTTCGAATCTCATACCTACTTCCCATGTTAAGATGCACACTAGGATCATATCTAGGTCTCGACATTTTTCCCCAGAATATGTCCCAAAGATTTTTTCGTTTGACTCGTCATTGTCACTAATTCTCTTGGGTTAGAAGAGTCTTAGTAGTCACTCTTATAGCCCTGAAGCTTCCCATTTGTTCCTTTAACTACATATTTCTCTAATGCATCATTTTCACTTCAATCTCTCGCACGTATTTTCATTACGGTTGTTGTTACTAACATCTAGATCATGTTTTTTAATATAAATTTTTCTTCCATTTTCTCTTATTAGCTTTCTTCTAATGAAAACTATTCATCAATATCAAATAATAATCCGACATCATATATTGCAATCATCTTCCTTCATCTCACACTAGAATCTACACCAGCCTCATTCCCTAAATCCTCAAAAACACCTCCTAACACTTCATCAACACCAAGCAAGATCCCTTCATTAACAATAGCCCTTACTTCCTCACAATTTACATGTAATCTTTCTATGACAACTTTTAAATCGTCACCAATAGCTTCTAAACCAAGAACATCATCCCCTAATTCTTCAATTCCAACATTTACACCATCCTAACTATCACTAATTTCTTTTGAATCTTCACCAACTTTGTTTTTTGTTACTTTTAGCCATCTCGTTAGTTTTTTACAACCTTCGTCAACATTTATTTCGTGGTCAATTAAATATCCACACAATCTTTTTCAATCAACAAATTAACCACTTATTGTACAATGCCATCATTATGAATCAACACTAAGCCATCACAATTGAACTTCAACCCATGAACCTATAGTAAGCAAATGGGTGATGATCATATCCCAAAAATTTTACAATATCTACTATATTCTATAAGCATAATATGTCAGGATTAACTTGAAAATTTTTAACCACCTCATTATATTCAAACTTGAGATTAGTTCTAAATATGCCACCATAGAAATAACGTAACACATAAACAACTTCTGGATCATCAGCCATACTACAAAAAAATGGAATTACAATATATCAATATCGAAAAAAGTTTGGCGAACAAAACTAATTACAACAATCAATGTCAATCCAAACAAAATAGATAAGGATAGAATGAATTTCTAAACATATATAATAGAAACATATACCATATCCCAACATCAAACAAAGCAAACATAGAATTTTTTGTATATGCTAATTACATTTATTATGTTACCAAGTCACATATATGATAGAAGCATACACCATATCCCAGCATTAAACAAAAAATTTTAGTTGTCAATTTAATAAATGAAAATGCATCTTACTAGAAACAAATTCAACTATTCATTGACAAAATTAAAATATGACATAGTCATACTTAAAAAGGATAAAAAAAAGACTCTGAGTATACATACCACTAGTTTTAGGAATAAAATATATTATAGTTATCAAGCGTAAGATAAACGATTTTCAATTAGAATAGAGTAAGTGTGTCAAAAAGTAAATAGATAGAATAGAGAAACACTATAATTTTAGCAAATGTATGCATCTAATATTTATTTACGAATAAAAACAATAAATCCAAGCCAAAGAAAATAAAACAGGTAGGGGTCTATTTTCTCTACAAAAGTAATACTTAAAACAATGTAAACACTATAACTTAGATCTTGTTTGTGTGTATATGGGTTAAACTTGATTTTGGCAAAGTATTTTTTAATACTAAATGGGTTAAACCTCATAAAAAATTGAAAACAATGAAAATAAAACAATATATGAGAGAATTTACTTTTAATATTTGATTGCTAAACAATTGATAAAATGGGTATTTTTTTGAATAATTGACTTGCATTTTCTATTTTTCTTTGAAAGCACTCACTTTTAATATTAAAACCTCACTGCATCCATTAAGAAAGTGGATGTTTCTAAATCTTTTACCATTAGTATGTCACGATGGAAGTGAAAAGGGGAAATTCTGTCGAATTAGGGCAGCGAATTGGGGAAAAAGGAGAGGAAGCAAACGACAACGTATCGTGTTGGGGAATTAATTCGGGAGACGACAGCATTTTGAAGGTAGCAATTAAAGAGGCAAACGATGCCGTTAAACACTCGACTCGTGGGAAGAGCACGTGAGCCGCAATTCGCCTGGCAAACAGTTGGAGAAAAAGACGCAGGGAAGGACATCTGTTCTACTATCATTTGTGTGTGTGTGTGCGGCTGATTATATACAGCTTGTACTCAGAACATTTCCTTTTTATGCATGATTTGATGTAAAAACAATTGCTATCTCTGAAATCTACTCTTCTCTTCCTGAAATCCCTTTCTTTTTCTGCTATTTTTCATCATCTTGCCAGAATCATCACAATTGGTATCTAGAGCCTGTTCTTGATCCCTGCAAATCTGGGAAAACACGGAAAACATCAGCAAATGGCACCTCAAAATGAACCTGCAGACATTCAAAACACACTTATAGCCATTCAAAACAAACTTAAAGATCTGGAGAGTGAAGAAAAAGAACCTCGATGGTGGGTTAAACACCGAGAAACTTCATATTCGAGGATCACCACACTCGAATCTCGCATGGATGTCACTCAAGGATACTTGAAGATGATCCTGGAAGCTGTGCAGAGGCAAGAAATTTCGACACATGTGACAAATAGAGGCCAACCAGAAAACATCAGTAAGTCATCTCCCATTGTCACCATCCTAGATGAAAAACAAAGGTTCTCCTATAAACCCATTGAGATTGGAGTTCTATCATCCCACCCTGAAAACTCATCTCACCCTGCCCAGAAACTCAAAATGAAAATGGACACACCTCACCTTGATAACAACCCAGTCCTGGAAACTCAGAACTTCTCCCCAAACACAAACAACCCTAAAGGCATCTACTTTAAACCTAAACTTGATCTTCACATGTTTAGTGGCAACAATCCAAGGGGTTGGATAAAAAAATGTCAGAAATACTTCACCTTATTAGAAAGCCCTGAGGAACAAAAATGGACTTGGTAGCTATGCACCTTGAGGGAAAGGCTGAGACTTGGTTCGATGGGTACATTATGCAGAAGCATAGGCTCACATGGCATGAGTTCACAACTGATTTATGTCATAGGTTCTGTGATAAAGCCTACATGAATGTGATTGAAGAGTTTAATAAACTGGTGCAAAAATCTACTGTTGAAGATTATCAAGAGAGGTTTGAAGAGTTAAAACCCTACATCCTTCAGCAAAATCCAACCCTAGGGGAAACTTATTTTGTGTCTAGCTTCCTCAGTGGCCTAAAAGAAGAGCTTAGACATAGAGTGAAGGTGCATCAACCTATCTATCTAAATGAAGTGTATATATTGGCCAAGCTCCATGAACTCTCTCTCGAGGTTGAATCCAAGAAACTCAAACCTAAACCTTATACCTATACTCAACAAACACATGTTCAAAGAACCTGGAACCCTTCCCCTTCCCCTACACCTCCACCTAAACCTACAACCCAAAACAGCAACAAACAAGCCCTTATTGATCACAGAAGGACTCACAACCTTTGTTTCAAGTGTGGAGACAAATTTACATCAGGTCATCAGTGTAAGATTAAACAACTTAACACTATGGAAGAGGAAGAACTACCTGTGAATGTTGAAGATGAATTGATTGGTGAGGAAGCACAAGAGCAAAATGAGAAGGCAAACCCTGAAGAATTAGAGATTTCCATCAATGCCCTCACATGCAGTGTGGGACATAGCACCTTGAGAATTCAGGGAACCATCAAGGGCAGACCTGTGAGCATACTGATTGACAGTGGAAGCACTCACAACTTCATTAACCCTGGTTGGGCCAAGGAAGGGGTAGAGCTAGTGACCACAAACCTTCTAGTGATTACAGTGGCAAATGGTGAGAAATTGTACAACAATGCAAAAGTCAAGCAACTGACTTGGCAAATGCAGGGGCATTATTTCATGCATGACTTCAGAGCACTAACTTTTGGAGGCAGTGATATGGTATTGGGTGTGGATTGGATGAGGACCTATAGCCCTGTCAGCTTAGATTTCAAACTGATGACAATGAGCTTCTTGAAGGGAGAAGAAGTAATTACACTGCAAGGAGGGGGTAAAACAGCTAAATTGCAATTAATTTCTAGGGACAAGCTATTAAAGTTGAATGAGAGATGCTGATTTGGGAGGAGAAATCTATTTCTTGGATTCAATTGAAGAAGACATGGAGCCTAACCCTGAACTACAACCTATCCTTGCTGACTTTGCAGATGTTTTCCAAGAGCCTAAGGGAATGCCAGCTGAAAGATTCTATGACCATGCAATAGTACTTAAAGAAGGCACTCAACCTATCAACCTTAGGCCTTATAGATTCCCTCACATCCAGAAGAATGAGGTGGAGAAGCAAGTCTTTAAAATGTTGGCCAACTCAGTAATTCAGACCAGTAAAAGCCTTTTTGCTTCTCCTTGTGTATTGGTAAAGAAAAATGATGAGTCATGGAGGCTTTGTGTCGATTACAGACAACTAAATGCAGCCACTATCAAGAACAAATTCCCAATTCCTGTGGTAGAGGACCTATTGGATGAGCTATCAGGGGCAAAAAAAATTCTAAAATTTACCTAAGGTTAGGATACTGGCGTATCAGAATGAGAGCAGAAGACATTGGAAAAACTGCTTTCAGGACTCACTATGGTCATTTTGAGTTCAAAGTGATGCCCTTTTGGCCTTACTAATGCCCCAACAACATTCCAAGCCCTTATGAACTCCGTGTTTGCTGAATTTCTATGCAAATTTGTCCTAGTATTATTTTATGATATACTTATCTACAGTGCTTCAATGACTGATCATTGTATGCATTTGCAGCTTGTGCTCTCCTTACTCATATCACATCATCTTTATGCAATAAGGAAGAAATGCTTCTTTGGTCTCACTAAGATTGATTACTTTGGCCATACAATATCTACTAATGGTGTTTCTACTGACTCTTCAAAGGTTGAAGCAATGCAGCAGTGACCTATTCCCAAGTCTCTCAAGGCTCTAAGAGGTTTTCTAGGTCTTACTGGTTATTATAGAAGATTCATCAGACACTATGGCTCCATCAGCAAACCTTTGACTCAACTGCTGAAGAAAGACTCCTTTGTCTGGTCCCCTGAAGCTACAATGGCTTTTAATGAGTTAAAGCAGGCCATGTGTCAAGCACCAGTCTTAGCCTTGCCTGATTTTTCTAAGACCTTCTACATGGAGTCAGATGCTAGTTCAAGGGGTGTGGGTGTTGTACTTTCACAAGATGGTCGCCTTATTGCTTTCCTCAGTAAGGCCCTAGGTCCTAAGCACTCTGACCTATCTATCTATGAACGTGAATACATAGCAATTCTGCTAGCTGTCACTAAGTGGAGGCATTACCTGGAAAGTCAACCATTTGTTATTAATACTGATCATGAGGCCCTCAAACACCTCATTGATCAAAAGATTACAACTGTAGTCCAGAAAAAAAGGCCTTACAAAACTGCTTGAGCTTGACTATACAATCTAGTATAGAAAGAGTAAACAAAATGTGGTGGTTGATTCTCTCTCGTCAAGACCCTATTCTATTTCAACTTATTGGTACCTTACTCACTCCTTTTTGGGTCAAGGATATTGAGGCCTTTTATGCCCAAGATTCTTTTGCTAAATATCACATCACTAAAGCTTCTATTCATCAACAACTCCAAGACAACTGGACCTACTCTAAAGGGATTTTGAGGTATAAACAGAAAGTCTATGTAGGTGATACTAGAGACCTAAGGGCTAAACTTCTTCTAAACCTTCATGATTCTCCTATGGATGGCCACTCTGGCATTCAAGCCACCTATTGCAGACTCAAACTCTGCTTCTACTGGCCTGGAATGAAAAAACAAGTGAAGAACTATGTTCTGTCCTGTGATGTATGCCAAAGGACCAAAGATGAGCACATCTTGAAGCCTGGATTACTACAACCTCTCCTTATTCCATCTCAAGCTTGGGAAACTATATCTATGGACTTCATTGAGGGCCTTCCTATGTCTAAGAGATTCAATTCCATTTTGGTAATCATTGACAAATATACCAAATATGGACACTTTCTACCCTTGGCTCATCCATTCACTGCTACAGAAGTTGTTTCTGCCTATCTAGACAATGTTTTTAAGTTGCATGGAAGCCCTAAGGTAATTGTCTTTGACAGGGATAGGATATTTACCAGCATTTTTTGGAAGGAACTTATGAAGAAACTTGGAACAGTGACTCATCTAAGCTCTGCCTACCATCCTGAAACAGATGGTCAAACAGAACGTTTGAACCAATGTTTGGAGCAATACCTACGCTCCCTATTCTTCTTAAAGCCTCACACCTGGGAAACTTGGTTACCACAGGCTGAGTGGTGGTACAACTCAAACTTTCATACAGCTATTGGTTTAACCCAATTCGAAGCACTCTATGGGTATAAACCAACTCAGCTAGACTGGTCAGAGAACTCTACCGTACAGTATGCCAATGAAATCATCAAAAGCAGGGAACACACCAGACAGATACTCAAATATAATTTAACACGAGCTCAACATCACATGAAATTTTATGCAGACAAAAATAGATTAGAGAGAACATTTGCAGTTGGGGACGAAGTGTACCTGAAGTTGCAACCCTATCACCAGTCCTCTGTTGCTCTCCGCAAGAACCTAAAGCTTGCTGCTCGTTTCTACGGGCCCTATAGAATCATAAAGAAACTCGGGTCAGTAGCATATTAGTTGCAACTCCCTGACACATCTCGCATTCACCCCGTCTTCCACGTGAGTCTCCTTAAGAAGAAAATTGGTTCAAATGTCCATCCGTCTCTCAACCCACCTGATGTGCTTGACGACGGTCAGTTGAAAGTCTCTCCTCTTCGAGCACTCGACAAACGAATCGTCAAGCGCAACAACATGGATGTCACCCAAATTCTCGTGCAGTGGGCAAACATGGCACCGAAAAATGCTACCTGGGAAGACTTCTCGGTCCTTCGGTCCCAGTTTCCCGGGTTTGATCCTTGGGGACAAGGATCCGTTGGTGCGGGCGGTATTGTCACGATGGAAGTGAAAAGGGGAAATTTTGTCGAACTATGGCAGCGAATTGAGGAAAAAGGAGAGGAAGCAAACTACAACGTATCGTGTTGGGGGATTAATTCGGGATACGACAACATTTTGCAGGCAACAATTAAAGAGGGAAACGACGCCGTTAAACACTCGACTCATGGGAAGAGCACGTGAGCTGCAATTCGACTGGCAAACAGTTGGAGAAAAGACGCAGGGAAGGACATCTGTCCTACTGTCATTTGTGTGTGTGTGTGTGTGCGACTAATTATATACAGCTTGTACTCAGAAAATTTATTTTTTATGCATAATTTGATGTAAAAACAATTGCTATCTCTGAAATCTACTCTTCTCTTCCTGAAATCCCTTTCTTTTTCTGCTATTTTTCATCATCATCTTGCCAGAATCATCACATAGTAAACTAATACTATCAAAAATAAAATAAAACCCTGAAAATCAAAAACACAAAAAAATCTCATAAAACATGGAGTGAATCTGATTAGAAGCGACAAACTTAAAAATAAAAGGAGTATAACAAAGAGTAACATACCCGATGTTGAATCAAAAAGGAACATCAATGGACGCCGGGGAATGAATGGATGGTAGCAATATAAGGATTGAACAAAGAATTTGATTTGGGGATTTTGAAACTAATAGGTTAGAATTTCTGGATTTTAGATTGTTAAACCTAAATAATTAATTTAAGTTTAAAATTTTTAGAATTAATTATGTATCATCGTATTTTTTTGGCTTAACTATAAAATAGGTGTTCGGATTTATATTTTTTTGTAATAAGTGATAAAGTATTTTTTGATTGAAATAAATGCCTAATGTTTCTTTTATCTGGAATAGTTGCCTAAAGTTTTATTTCGTTGTTGTTTTAATGTAATGTTGTTAAAAAATCATCACCCTATTAGAATTTGACACATCTCTTTTATTTTATTATTTTTATTTTTTTCAAAAAAATAATAGAAAAGAAAATATTTTTAAAAAATATTCCAAAATTCCTAAAAATTACAAAACATTCTTAAATCTCCAAATCCCAAAATTGATGCCATTACGTTGCCCATAGTCTCATCGTACCTCACCACCATCATTGTCGAAGACCATCTCATTTCTCCCAAAACTCATCATCGGTAACCGATGAGAGGTGTGTCAATCTAATGTCGAATAGTTGGAGCTTTTCTTGTTCGACATTTGTTGTCTAATTAACACGTCTTTCGTCGGTTACTAACGTTGGGTGGTTGAGGCGTGTCAAGCTAATGCCGAATAGTTGGAGCTTTTCATGTGTCAAGCTTTTGAAAATGAATTTTTTGACAGATTAACTTTAAAACAAGCCAAAATGAAACGTTAAACACTTGTTTCGGCAAAAAGAAATTTTTTAGCACCTATTGAAAAAAAGGCAAAATTTAGACACCTATTTTATATTTAAGATGATTTTTATCACGTTAGCATGGTGTGACATCTTTAAACAACATGGCATGGTAATTTTAACAGACAAGTTAGCATTTTAAACCATATTAACCGTCAATAGCAAAATTTGTTAGTAAAAAAAATACTTTAATAAAAATTTAAAGTTTAAAGGTTTAATTAAGTGTAAAATAAATTAAGTGTTTAGTTAATTCGAAACAATTCGATAAATTTAACCCTTCGTATTTGAAAATCCATCAATTTGGTCATCTTTATGATACTACCAAATCAAACAAACCTAACAGAACAAAATAACAACGTGATGACTTAATTCTACCATAAAAACAACTATAAGTTACTGTTAAACTATTTTATACTATAAAAGTAAAGTAACATTTATAAGAGAAGAACAAACAATTTAGAGGGAAGAATGAAGAGTAAATTAATAGGATTTTTAAATATAGAGTCATAAAAGGGTTAAACTTTTTTCAATTATTTTAAATTAAGACCAAATTGATAGATGTATAAGTTTTGGTATTAACTTTAGAGAAGCTGCTTAGTTTAAGTACGAAGTGGGAGAAAAAATTCTTTAAGTATTAACTTGAGAGAATATGTTTAGTTTAAGTAATAATTTGGGAACAAAATTTTTTTAAATGTAACTTAAGGAAATGTGTGTAGTTGAGATACTAAATTTAAAATTTAAATTACTAAAAATAAAGCTTCGCAAATTTAAACTAAAAATTTCCCAATTTCCATTCCTAATACCAAAACCCTCGGCCGTGCAAAACCAATCACCCATCTTTCCCACCTTTCTGTGGCCTTCAACGGCATTTAATTCCAAGGTACCCTTTGGATTGTTGTTTTGTTTTTCACTATTTCATGACCTGCTATTTGTTTTTATGTTTGTGTGATGTTGCTTTGTTTTTTAGGACTAACGTGGGTCCTTTTAAGAAGATTTCGATTGATATTACTAGCTTAAACTTTTGGGTTGTTCGGCTATATTATTTTGATTCAGCCAGAGAGAATCGGAGGCTATCTAATGTGCAGGTTGGCCGGCGAAAAAAAAATCTCTTGGGTTAACTTTATAAGAAATTGATATAAATCAGTGTAGAATTAGAATTTTCTGAACTCCAATTATAAGTAACCTTGAAGCAAGAGTAAAAAATCATAGATGTGCATATGTAATGTGGCTTAGAATTTATCAATTTTGGCTTGTTCTATAATGTTTGCATTTTGTTTGTTGTACTTAGTAAATTCTGATTCGTGTTTGAAGTTCAAAAATGAAAATGGTCAAAGTTTGTAACTCTCAAAAAATGTTGGGATGGATTACATTGGTGAGAAGATATTGTTCAAGTGAACCAACCAACACGGGATGTTTTAGTTACAAGCAAAAAAAATTTGTAAAATCATGATGTCTTCTTCTCCAGTGGTGCTTGATACTGGGCTAATGGTTTCGCCCGAAGTAGTGGAGGGTGTTCTTAAGCGGTTCAAGAATGCTGGTATTTTGGATGGGCAGAGAAGCAGCGGAATTATATGCACAATGTTAGGGATTATCAAACCATGATTGGATCTTTGGCTAAGATTATGCAGTATCAAATCATGTGAATGCAATGAAGAGCAAGAGCATGTTGAATGTCGAGATGTTTTGTATTATCATGAGAAAGTATGCAAGAGGAAGCACTTTATACTTTTAATGTCATGGCCAAGTATGATGTTCCACCGAACTTGGCACCATTCAATTTCTTACTAACTACTTTATGTAAGACTAAAAATGTGAGGAAAGCACAGGAGATTTTCGATAAATTGAAAGAGTAAAAAATTTATACTATTTTGCTCCAAGGATGGGGCAGGGCTCTAAATTTTCTGAAGGTTGTTGGGGTTGTTAAACCGAAGAAGAAGATGGGTGAATTTTGTTATCAGCATAACAATTTCTGTTATGGGTTGTTGGGGCTGTTGCCTACTGGGCCCGTTTGGGTGTAACCAATTTTGGTTAAGTTATACCAATTGGTTACTATCCAGCTTGGGCTATATAAATTGGGTCTTGTGACCCTGGCCCGATCAATTATTTTTTATTGAGGCCAACATTTGTTTTTCTTTCTTTTGTATCAGTTTTGTATAACCCTAAATTCTCTCTTCATCTAACATGGTATTAGATGCCGCCGTCGGGTCTTAGCGTTTTTATCTTCTTCTCTTCCACCGTTGTTGGTTTTTAGGGTTTCATCTCTCTTTCTCTCTGGCGTTTCTCTTCCGCCGTCATTAGTTTTTTAGGGTTTTGATGTTGGTCGTCTTTGTTGGCCGGTTGTTTGTCTCTCTTTTTCTTCTGATTTTGTGGTGGTTATTCTCGATCTAGATCTTTCTTTTGGTATGGCCCCTGGTGCTGATGCTTCTGTAGACGACGGATCCTCTTGTTCCGTTTCGTCTCCGTTTGCTGGTCATACGTATACCAATAAGAAGGTAAACGTTATGCTCGATGACACAAACTTTTTGATCTGGAAACAATAGATCCTTCTCACCGTTCGAAGCCATCGCTTGGAGAAGCTTCTCAATGGCTCGATTTCCGCTCCGCCGGCCAAGGTTGCATCCTCTGACGGCGCGATGGTTGATAACGATGCCTACGAAGAATTTATCACTCAGGATAGTGCCCTGGCGTCGTGGCTCCTCTCTACCATGAGTCCTCATTTGCTGTGTAATTTTGTTAAAGCTGAAACGTTTGTCGGCGTCTAAAAGATCATGGTCGAATATTTTAGCTCTCGGTCGACGAAAACTGTGATGAGCCTTCATTTTAAACTCATATATGTGTGCAAGGGAGATCTGAGCATGCATGCCTATATTTGAAAGGTGAAGGAAATATGTGATGCTCTTACCTATGTTGGAAATCATGTCTCCATGACTGAGCATATTGCGTTAATCCTCAACGGTCTCCCACCTGAGTATCGGCCGTTTGTTGCAGTCATTACTGCAAGCCAGGACAGGTTCACTTTGGATGTTGTTACTGCGACATTGATTGATGTTGAGTCGCAACAAATCATTTTTGATCAGGCTCATCATCCTCTGATGAGTGCTCATACAGTTCAGCTTTCTGCCGACTCTTCCCCTCCTGGTGCTAGTGACTCTAGTCGTCGCCAACAGTCAAGCAGTTTTGGCCATGGTCGTGGCCGTAGTCGGTATCAATGTCAATTGTTTGGCAAGTTAGGCCACCTTGTTGATAGGTGTTTTAGGCGTTTTGACAAGTCGTTTGCTGGTGTCTCTGCTTCTGTTTCGAGGGCCTCGTCTGCTGACGGTTCCCCATCTGTTAATTCGTGTGTTTTGGATACTAACTGTGTTGCTTGTCATTCAACAGGGGTACCTTTTGGATTGTTGTTTTGTTTTTCACAATTTCCTGACCTGCTATTTGTTTTTATGTTTGTGTGATGTTGCTTCTGGATTGTTGTTTTGTTTGTTGTACTTAGTAAATTCATATTCGTGTTTGAAGTTCAAAAATGAAAATGGTCAAAGTTTGTAACTCTCATGAAATGTTGGGATGGATTACATTGGTGAGAAGATATTGTTCAAGTGAACCGACCAACACGGGATGTTTTAGTTACAAGCAAAAAAAATTGTAAAATCATGATGTCTTCTTCTCTAGTGGTGCTTGATACTGGGCTAATGGTTTCGCCCGAAGTAGTGGAGGATGTTCTTAAGCGGTTCGAGAATGCTGGTATTTTGGATGGGCAGAGAAGCATCGGAATTATATGCACAGTGTTAGGGCTTATCATACCATGATTGGATCTTTGGCTAAGATTATGCAGTATCAAATCATGTGAATGCAATGAAGAGCAAGAGCATGTTGAATGTTGAGACGTTTTGTATTATCATGAGAAAGTATGCAAGAGGAAGCACTTTATACTTTTAATGTCATGGCCAAGTATGATGTTCCACCGAACTTAGCACCATTCAATGCCTTACTAACTACTTTATGTAAGACTAAAAATGTGAGGAAAGCGCAGGAGATTTTCGATAAATTGAAAGACTCAAAAATTTATAGTATTTTGCTCCAAGGATGGGGCAGGGCTCCAAATTTGCCGAAGGCTGTTGGGGTTGTTAAACCGAAGAAGAAGATGGGTGAATGTTGTTATCAGCATAACAATTTCTGTTATGGGTTGTTGGGGCTGTTGCCTACTGGGCCCGTTTGGGTGTAACCAATTTTGGTTAAGTTGTACCAATTGGTTACTATCCAGCTTGGGCTATATAAATTGGGTCTTGTGACCCTGGCCCGATCAATTATTTTTTATTGAGGCCAACATTTGTTTTTCTTTCTTTTGTATCAGTTTTGTATAACCCTAAATTCTCTCTTCATCTAACGTGGTATTAGATGCCGCCGTCGGGTCTTAGGGTTTTTATCTTTTTCTCTTCCACTGTCGTTGGTTTTTAGGGTTTCGTCTCTCTTTCTCTCTGGCGTTTCTCTTCCGCCGTCGTTGGTTTTTTAGGGTTTTGACGTTGGTCGTCTTTGTTGGTCGGTTGTTTGTCTCTCTTTTTCTTCTGTTTTTGTGGTGGTTATTCTCGATCTAGAACTTTCTTTTGTTATGGCCCCTGGTGCTGATTCTTCTGTCGACGACGGATCCTCTTGTTCAGTTTCGTCTCTGTTTGTTGGTCGTACGTTTACCAATAAGAAGGTAAACATTATGCTCGATGACACAAACTTTTTGATTTGGAAACAACAGATCCTTCTCACTGTTCGAAGCCATCGCTTGGAGAAGCTTCTCAATGGCTCGATTTCCGCTCCGCCGGCCAAGGTTGCGTCCTCTGATGGAGCGATGGTTGATAACGATGCCTACGAAGAATTTATCACTCAGGATAGTGCCCTGGCGTCGTGGCTCCTCTCTACCATGAGCCCTCATTTGCTGTGTAATTTTGTTGGAGCTGAAACGTCTGCCGGCGTCTGGAAGATCGTGGTGGAATATTTTAGCTCTTGGTCGACGACAACTGTGATTAGCCTTCATTTTAAACTCATATATGTGCGCAAGGGAGATCTGAGCATGCGTGCCTATATTTTGAAGGTGAAGGAAATTTGTGATGCTCTTGCCTATGTTGGAAATCTTGTCTCCATGACTGAGCATATTGCCTCAATCCTCAACGGTCTCCCACCTGAGTATCGGCCGTTTGTTGCAGTCATTACTGCAAGCCGGGAGAGGTTCACTTTGGATGTTGTTACTGCGATGTTGATTGATGTTGAGGCGCAACAAATCATTTTTGATCAGGCTTATCATCCTCTGATGAGTGCTCATACAGTTTAGCTTTCTGGTGACTCTTCCTCTCCTGGTGCTAGTGACTCTAGTCGTCGCCAACAGTCAAGCAGTTTTGGTCGTGGTCGTGGCCGCAGTCGGTATCAGTGTCAATTGTGTGGCAAGTTAGGCCACTTCGTTGATAGGTGTTTTAGGCGTTTTGACAAGTCGTTTGCTGGTGTCTCTGCTTCTGTGTCGAGGGCCTCGTCTGCTGACGGTTCCCCATCTGTTAATTCGTGTGTTTTGGATACTAACAGTGCTGCTTGTCATTCAACAAGGGTACCTTTTGGATTGTTGTTTTGTTTTTCACTATTTCCTGACCTGCTATTTGTTTTTATGTTTTTGTGATGTTGCTTTTGGATTGTTGCTTTGTTTGTTGTACTTAGTAAATTCTTATTCGTGTTTGAAGTTCAAAAATGAAAATGGTCAAAGTTTGTAACTCTCATGAAATGTTGGGATGGATTACATTGGTGAGAAGATATTTTTCAAGTGAACCAACCAACATGGGATGTTTTAGTTACAAGCAAAAAAAATTGTAAAATCATGATGTCTTCTTCTCCAGTGGTGCTTGATACTGGGCTAATGGTTTCGCCCGAAGTAGTGGAGGATGTTCTTAAGCGGTTCGAGAATGCTTGTATTTTGGATGGGCAAAGAAGCAGCGGAATTATATGAACAATGTTAGGGCTTATCATACCATGATTGGATCTTTGGCTAAGATTAGGCAGTATCAAATCATGTGAATGCAATGAAGAGCAAGAGCATGTTGAATGTCGAGACGTTTTGTATTATCATGAGAAAGTATGCAAGAGGAAGCACTTTATACTTTTAATGTCATGGCCAAGTATGATGTTCCACCGAACTTAGCACCATTCAATGCCTTACTAACTATTTTATGTAAGACTAAAAATGTGAGGAAAGCGTAGGAGATTTTCGATAAATTGAAAGACTAAAAAATTTATAGTATTTTGCTCCAAGGATGGGGCAGGGCTCCAAATTTGCCTGAGGCTAGGGAGATCTACAGAGAGATGATTGATATGGGTTGTGACCTATGGTATAATGCAAAGCAGGCAGAGTGGATGGAGAAATTGCAGTTGTTAGGGAAATGGATTCTAATGGTTGCAGACCAACCTCATTTTTCTATATTGTTTTGGTCCATACTTATGGGATACAAAACAAAATTGAAGATTCCTTGAGATGGAAAGAAATGGAATCAAGGCAGATGGGGTTATGTACAATCGCTAATGATCGCGACTCTCTGCTCATATCAGCTTGGATGAACCTCATGAAGACCCACCACCGTCATCTCATACAGCTCATCATCATATCTAATTTGTTACTTGCTATAATTAAAGAGAGATTTTGTGATTCATTAATTGGTCAAGTCGCCGTGGATGTTTATGTCGTTTGATCTTGTATGAGTTCAAATCTTGACATTTACTTTGAAAATGTAATTTCCATACTAAATAAAAAATAGATTTATTTAAAATAAATAACAATTGGAAATTAAAAAAAAGTTGGATTATGGTTAGGAGTGGTGGTTGGCAGGGTGCACGGGTATTCTTTAGTCCATGTGGTTCGCACGTAATGAGTTAATCTTTTCAAAGAAGGGGTTAAGTATGTTGAAGTTATTCTTTCTCATCAAGCTACGTTCCTTATATTGGATGCGGTCATGTTCACCTAGGGGGAGATTCTTGAACCGGCATGGTGAGATAGCCCTTTGTATTGTGAGAATCAACTGTCCATGCTTTCTAGGTGGGTGAATGTTGTGCGGGAGTTGCCACCGGTAGGTGCTAAAACTCAAGTTGATGGCTCGGCATGGGAAAAGTCAGGGATGATGAGGTGTGGTGAAGTGTTGCAAAATGAGCATGGGAGTATTTTGGCCATATTTTCGAGGCCATTGGGGATTGTTAACTCAAATGAGGCAGAGTTACAAGTTATTTGCCATGCGTTGGAGATGTTTTGAGGGTCTAAATAGAGTGAAGCATCATCCGTGGTGGTTGAATCGGACTCAGTGGTGGCGGTGGCTTGGGTACTACATCATGGGAGACGCCCCTAGAGATTTTTGTAGTGGTTCTGTCGTATTGATGTGGCTTGCGTTGAATTGTGTGTGTTTCCATAATTTATGTTGTGGGGGCGAATAGTTTGACGGATGCTCTCGCTAAAGGTGGTGTTGACATCTCCTCATGGTTTCTAATGATAGAGTAGTTTTGCTCGATTCTTAGGCCTTGTTGCATGTAACATGTGCATACCGTTAGGGTGTTTGGGGTCTTTGGGATGATTATGTTTTGGGGTTTAAGTTGTGTGTTGTCTTCTCTTATTGTACACTATCATAAGTACTCTTTTCTCTCATTTAGATTTTAGAGAAGTTCTTAACGAGGCTTATGGTAGTGTTCTTGTATGATTCACATTAATAAAATCATATGTTTGCCAAGAAAAAAAATTATTAAATAATATATTATTAAATGTAACTTTTAAAAACATACAATTAAATAATAATCTGACTCCATAAAAACTTATCCAAAACCCAATTCAATTCATCTATTAGATGAATAATTTGATTAAAAATGTTTAATATCTATTTTAATCCTTATATTATAATAAAAATTTTACTTCGATCATTCTATTATTATTTCGGTCTATTTAACTCATCTCTTTTTATTTCGTTTATTACTTTAATTTTTAGCCATTAACATTTAAAGAAAAAACTGACATGACCTAATGACAGGTTATTATGTGCCAAAATAATAATAAAAAATCTATAGAAAACATAAAAACATAAAAACCATAAATATAAAATATTTCTAAAAGCTTCAAAAATACAGAAATTATTTTATAAAATTATATATTTTTTTAAAATATAATTATTTAAAAAAATTAAAACAAAAAAATAAAACCATTAAAATATATAAAAAAAGTTACTCGTGTTATGAATATTTATCTATGTGGATATCTATATGATAAGAACTTCATCATGGAGATTTGACTTACTTTATCATTAGGGATATTTACATTAATTAGAGTTTAATGTATTATGTATTTCTTATGCCTATAAATAAACGATTAATTGAAGGCATTGTACACACAATTATATTTGAGAATAATACAAATATCCCTCTTTCTCTCATCTCTCAGTTATTCTTGTTCTTCGTTCTTGTTGAGATTTTAGGGGCTCGATTCGATTAACCGTTCTTGCTCGCCAAGTGTGGAGAAGTTGGATAATTGGGTGTTTTAGTGGGAGGTGAAAATTTGGCAATTTGACACAAGGATTTATAGTGGTTCAACCTTCTAAGCAATGTCTACATCCACTACCTTAGCTCCCCACTAAGGATTTCCAAACAAATTCACTAAGAATTTCGCCCCTTTTCTCGGATTAGGAGGAAACCGTTGCAACCCTCAAAGCTTTCTACCCAAAGCTTGAAGGAACACTCTCTTTACAAAGAAAGACTTAGCAAACTAGAAATCCTCTAAAAGGTGTTTGTTTGCAATTCTAAGCACTCACCCAAAACCTAAACACTTGAGCAAATTTAACAATGTAAGCTCACAAGTGTTGTCTAAGCAAGAAATGAACAATTAAAGCTCTAGACAAACTTTGACCTCATAATGTTGTAACAATTGAAGCATTAACCATTACAAGATGCTTGGAGGTCCCTTTTATACTCTCAATTGAGTTTATAATCGTTACTAGCCGTTGGGGATGATTTGGAGCCGTTGAGAACTTTATTTCCCTTCATAAATGTTGTTCTGCAGCCGTTCGTATCGATACACTTGGATCCGTATCAGTATGGCCTTCATCAGAAACTAGTCGTTGGGCTCTTGCTAGCCTGGTCGTATCGATACGCTTGAGGGTGTATCAATACGGGTTCACTTTTAAATGACCGTTGGGAAAATAGCTGTTGGGGTGGTTGAAAGGGGATCGGTACGCTTACCAGGAGTATTGAAACGATCTCGATCCGTATCGAAATGGCCAAGCCTGTTTCGATACGGGTTTTGGCAGTGACCAAACTTGGGCAAAAAGGTATCGGTACGGGTACAACCGTATTGATACGGGTAGCTTGAAAAGTCTAGTTTGGCTCTTTAAAAATAGTAAAAACATTGCCAAAAACCCTCTAAAATATCTCAAACATAATTTCAAGTTGTTTGGACTTAAAACCAAGTTATAAATTCTTTTCAAATTAGTCCAAAACATTTTTCAATTATTATATCAAAACATTAGTTCTACAATCTCCCCCTTTTTGATATAATAAAACTCACTTGAAAAATTGTTTGGGATTTTCCCCTTTAACTTTAAAAATGTGAATAAGAGATTGAAGATGTGAAATCAAATAAAGCTCCCCCTTATTCATTTGAAAATTCAAATTTTCAAACCATTTCTCCCCCTTTTTGTTATATCAAAAAGAATTTAAGATATTAAGTTTCAAAATAAAAATAGAGGTAAAAAAATTGACACACTTAAAATTTTGGTTTAAAATTGGCTCCCCTTACTCAAAGCATCATAAGAATGTTAGTTCAACATATATGATTAACTAGTTGACTTAAATGGAAATTAATCAAATAAAAGCAAAAGCAGCTAGATTTTACCACACTTGAACTCAAGGGAGGATGTGAAGCCTTCATTCTTCAAGTGTTCTTCCTATGTGTGCATGGAGCTCCCCCTCAAAGTTTGACTTGTTGATCACTCTCCATCACACCTAGCAAAAGACAATCAAGTAATTTTTGGTATCCAAATTGCTTTGCATCCATAGACATTAGTAGCACAAAATTTAGTCCCCTTAGGAATCCATTTTTTAATTTCATCCTTTTTAGTTGAAGTGGTTAGTCCTTTTGGGACCCAAACACTTCTAAAACATTTTTCATTCACAAATCTAGGGGCACTAGATTGTCTTACATAAAAATTTGATTTTCGAAAATTATTTTTCTTTTCAAGTTCATTGGAAATCAAATCTTTTTCTTTTTGAACGTTAAGAAGCAAAATTTGTAAATCAAGACATTTTTGTTCAAAATCTTTCAATTTTGCTTCAAGTTCTAGATTTGTTTTGGAAAGCAAATCATTTTCAATTTTTATTTTTGAAATCAACTTTTTGTTCTTGGAAAATGATGCCTTGAATTCCAAAAGCAAATCATCATAGGCATCTTGTAACTCATCAAATGTATAAGAATTTGAAATAGATGAGTTAGAAGTTACCTCCCCCTCATTGAGGGCCATCAAGCATAGGTGGGCTACTTCATCATCGGTGGAGTCTTCATCACTCCATGTGGCCACATATGCTTGTTTTGAAGATGATCCCTTCTTTTTGGATTTGTGGGAGTCCTTCATCTTCTTCATCGATTCATGCTTGGATTTTTTCCATTTTGCTCTTCATGAACCAGGCAAATTTGTTGAAGAGATAGGTCATCTCTTCATCTTCACTTTCCTCCTCACTTGAATCTACATGATGGTATATGGAGGATTTGAGAGCTACGACACTAGCATTGATGCCTAGCTCTACGATCTTCTTCTTCCCCATCGCTCTAATCTCTTCCTTCTTCTTCTCCTCTTCTTTGTTTTTCTTCATTATTTGGTGAGTGAGAAGTGACCCCATTAGTTCATCAAGCTTCAAGGTTTTAAGATTCTTGGCTTCGATGATGGCGGTCCTCTTTGAGTCCCATGACTTAGGAAGGGAGTAGATAAGCTTTCGGACAAGCTTCTCTTCTGAAATGGCCTCTCCATAACCTTTAAGACCATTGGTGATAGTGGAGAACCTATCAAACATCTTCTCGATGTTTTCTTCTGGATCCATCTTGAAGTTCTCATACTCTAAGGTTAGAAGCCCAATCTTGGTCTCCTTGACTTCATCGGTTCCCTCGTATGTGACTTCAATCTTGTCCCATACCTCATTGGCACTCTCACAAGAAGACATCTTCTCATAGATGGTTGGGCTAAATGCACAAAAGAGCATGTGCAAGGCTTTGCAATTAAGCTCCATCTCTTGCGATCGTCGGCACTCCATTCCGCTTGGCTTCCTTGAGGCACGAACGAATCATCTTCAACTATGTACCATAGCTTGTAATCTCTTGACTTCAAGAAGAATTTCATCTTTATCTTCTAATGGGCATAGTGGTTTCCGTCGAAGAAAGGCGGTTTGTCGATTGATTGTGCCATTGAGCCGGTTGGTGAAATATTGATCGAGCTTGTCGGATCTTCTCAATAGGATGTGAATCCCCTTCGATTGAGCCAAGCTCTAATACCAATTTTTGAGATTTTAGGGGCTCGATTCGATCAACCGTTCTTGCTCGCCAAGTGTGGAGAAGTTGGATAATTGGGTGTTTTAGTGGGAGGTGAAAATTTGGCAATTTGACACAAGGATTTATAGGGGTTCAACCTTCTAACCAAGGTCTACATCCACTACCTTAGCTCCCCACTAAGGATTTCCAAACAAATTCACTAAGAATTTCGTCCCCTTTTCTCAGATTAGGAGGAAATCGTTACAACCCTCAAAGCTTTCTACCCAAAGCTTGAAGGAACACTCTCTTTACAAAGAAAGACTTAGAAAACTAGAAATCCCTCTAAAAGGTGTTTGTTTGCAATTCTAAGCACTCACCCAAAACCTAAACACTTGAGAAAATTTAACAATGTAAGCTCACAAGTGTTGTCTAAGCAAGAAATGAACAATTAAAGCTCTAGACAAATTTTGACATCATAATGTTGTAACAATTGAAGCATTAACCATTACAAGATGCTTGGAGGTCCCTTTTATACTCCCAATTGAGTTTATAGTCGTTACAACATTTAATTCGTATCGATACGCTTGGATCCGTATTGGTACGGCCTTCATCAGAAACTAGTCGTTGGGCTCTTGCTAGCCTGGTCGTATCGATACACTTGAGGGCGTATCGGTACGGGTTCACTTTTAAATGACCGTTGGGAAATAGCCGTTGGGGTGGTTGAAAGGGGATCGGTACGCTTACCAGGCGTATCGAAACGATCCCGATCCGTATCGAAACGGCCAAGCCTGTTTCGATACGGGTTTTGGCAGTGACCAAACTTGGGCAAAAAGGTATCGGTACGGGTACAACCGTATCGATATGGGTAGCTTGAAAAGTCTAGTTTGTCTCTTTAAAAATAGTAAAAACATTGCCAAAAACCCTCTAAAATATCTCAAACATAATTTCAAGTTGTTTGGACTTAAAACCAAGTTTTAAATTCTTTTCAAATTAGTCCAAAACATTTTTCAATTATTATATCAAAACATAATTTATACAGTTCTTATTCTTATTCTTCTTTATTTTATTCACAACACCTCACAATTTATAAAATATAAAAATATAATTGTTTTAAATTTCTTTTGTAAAAACGAAAATACATAAAATCATTAAAGATATAGAAAAAGTTCCTTAGAATTTATAAAATATAAAAATATCTAGAAAAATATGTATTATTTTTCAAAGTTTATAGTTTTTATAATATTTATATTTTTTATAATTTTATGAGCTTTTAAATATTTTGAATAAAATTATATGTAATTACATTTTTAGTTAAACATAATTTGAAAAGAGAGATTTTTTATATATTTCTAGAAAATTTTGAGGAACTTTTTTGTCATTTTTAATTTTTATGAGTTTTTTTTCTATTTTTAATTATTTTGACATGTGATAGTATTTTTAATTATTTTGTTCTCTCGTTTCTCTTAGGTCATGAGTTCTAGACTAATTAGAAGCATTTCTCATTCCTTCCCCTATAATTTCTTTTTTCTTTCCTCTAAGTAAGACTAAAATTAGAATTTATCAAAAAAATATTTCGACATAAAGAGAATATTAGGGACTAAATCTACCAAAAAACTCAAGGAGAGAGAAATTTTAAAAAAATGAAAATCTAAAGAGTGTGAAGGAAAAAACAAAACTTTCTATTTAATATGCCATTATCTTCCATAGAAACTCAATAGCCATCATCAAATTTTTGTCTCTATCTAACTATGCAATATATAGATGTAGTAAGAGAGATCGCGAAAATCAATCTGCAGTCTACTCAGCTAATGATTTTGATTGGATCAACAAAGTACTACAAAAAAATCTAATCATACTAGAACGTCAACTTTTTTGATCAAATGCTACTTCGTATTGGTCACTATGCAAGCACTAACTATTATAAAAGTAGACAAAACTCGTGTCACAAAGGAGACAAAATTATGTTATTGTTGAAGGTAAATGAACAAACATGACAACTTATGGGAGTAGTAAAAATTCAAAACAAGAAAGATTCTTATTTGGAACTAAAAAAACTGACGACGACATAAGGTTATTACTTGAGGCATCCCTTGAAGAAAAACTAAAAAAACACTTCAGAAAGAAAAGTGGATTTTTTTCGTGTTAATTCAAGATTTTTGAAAGTTTTTTTCAAAATGATAACGATTAGAGACTAAAAGGATAAACTAAATGAAAATACATGAATTAAATTAACCAAAAAATACTAAAATGCGAGAATTTTACTTTAAGTTCACTGGTTAAAATAAGCATTAAGCCTAAAAATAATTACATGTGGATTATCGGTAAGCAACATCTTAATGCACTGATCCCGTTTTTTATTGATTTAATTAATCAGTATTGTTTCACCGTCTCATACATACATCACCTTATGTCGGGATGCCTCAAGTCAAAGGGGGTGGAGTTGTTGGATGAGAGTGGAGAATGTGGATTGGGAAGATGTTGTTACTCTCTTCATCCAAAACTCCCGGATTCCAGTAAGCATTTCATATTTGATTTGCACATGTATGTTAATATATGATGTAACTTGTTGATGTTTATGGCAGAGAAAGTGGAAAACTATGAAGGAGTACAGATTTGAGTTGAAGAAATTAGCTGAGAAGGTGATGCAAGTTATGGATGAAAACTTGGGATTACCAAAGGAGATGGTGATTATTAGATATAGGGACACGTGTCATTTTTCTGTTAAGCTTTGTTGTTTAGCCGTTGGTCTGTTGAAGTTGTTAGGTGGTTAGGGTTCATCTTTTATTCTCTGGTTAACCACCTTTCCTTGTGTATATATTGAGAGCATTGCCTCTCTTGTACTCAGCGAGAAATTAATGAAAAACTGAGTCTTTGTTTCCTATCTTCCTCTATGCTTTACATGGTATCAGTTGCTAGGTAGTTGTTCATCTTCGTTTCTCTTGCCGTTTCTTCTGAACTTCTTGTTCCTTATTTCTCACTCTCGTTTCGTTTTTTTTTCTCTTTGCGAGTTCTTTGCTCTTGTTTTCTTTTCTCATGGCCCCTACAGACGATGTTCTTGCTGATGTTGCTGATGATCTCCTCTCAGAAATTCCAGTATTTTCAAACAAAAAAGTGAATGTGTGTTTGAATGAGTCGAATTATTTGTTATGGAAACATCAGGTTGTGCTTACCATTCGAGGCCTTGGATTAGAAGGTTATCTTGATGGTTCTTTCTCAATGCCTTTTCAGTTGGCTCGCAATCGTGCATGGGAGCAGATTGTTAATCCTCTGTGTCTTCAGTTTGTAAAACAAGATAGCTCTTTAGCATCTTGGTTGTTATCCACTGTAAGTCCCAATATTCTTCCTCGTCTTTTTGGTTCAGAATCCACTGCTGCTATTTGGAGTTCTGTAACCAAGCATTACTCGAAGTTGTCCACCACCAAACTCATGAATCTTCATTGTCGCCTGAGATCTATGAAGAAAGGCACTCAATCCATGCAAGATTACACTATGCCCATTAAAGAATCTTGTGATCTTCTTGCAACCTGTGGCAGCTCGATTTCTGATCTTGAGCAAATTGCTACCATTTTGAATGGCTTGCCTCCAGAATTTGAGCCATTTGTTGCTGCGATCACAGCCAGTAAAGAACCCTATACTGTTGATAATGTGGTGTCCATATTGATTGATATTGAATCTCGTCTTGAAGACATGTCCAGGTTTCCAACTGGTATTAATTACACTCGTTATGCACACAAAAACTATACTATTGAGGATCAAGAAGAAGCTTCTGAGGTGTCACGATCAAATGTAACTACCAATAATGGACGGTTCAAAGGTCGACCCAAGATACAATGCCAACTATGTGGGAAGTTGGGTCATTTGGTTGATCGTTGTTGGAAAAGATTTGATCAAAACTTCAAGGGAGTGTCATCCCAGCAGTCCAGGCCCTCTGTTAAGGCTCAAGCCAACAATTGTTCGTGATGCATTCATAGCAATGAAGACACTTACAGTCCCTATCCTAGTGATGATCTTGAACTTGATGAAGAGAATGTTCAAGTTAATGCCTTGATGGCCAATGGTCCGTTGGCTCGCACTAAGTGGTTTCCCGATTCTGGTGCTACGCATCATGTAACTCGTGATTCAGCTGCGCTCCAGCACAAATCCTCATACAAGGGTAAAGGTACAGTTCATTTGGGAGATGGTTCAGCTTTACAAATTAATGCTATTGGTGATTCTTATTTACCTACATCTAAACGAATTTTGTGTTTAGATCAGGTGTTACATGTGCCACAGATAACTAAGAATTTGTTATCTGTTGCAAAATTTGCAAAAGATAATCGTGTTTTCTTTGAGTTTCATGCCTCTTCTTGTTGTGTTAAGGATGCATGCACTAAGGAAATACTCTTGGAAGGTGGTCTTGATGAAGGCTTGTACAGTTTTGCGTGTTCGGTAGGACGTGACTTGTCTGATGTTGGTGTTGTGTTTCATACCTCGATCTCCAGTCCAGATGAATACGTTTTGTGGCACAGAAGATTGGGGCACCCTGCTGCTGATTTTGTTAAGAAAGTAGTTAAGAACTCCTTGCTTGTTACACTCATGCTTGTGAAGCCTGTCAAATGGGCAAGAGTCGTGTTTTACCTTTTGTTTCTTCTTCCACAGTGTATACTCGACCCTTTGAGCTTGTCGAAGTAGATGTATGGGGACCTGCCCCTATTAGTTCTAATGGTTTTCGTTACTTTGTAAGCTTTGTTGACATCTATAGTCGCAACACCTGGTTGTATTTGCTAAGAAATAAAAGTGAGGTGGCAGTTGCATTTGACATGTTTTCGATGGTTGTTAAGACTCAATTTGATCTTTCTATTCTTGTTGTGCAATCTGATAATGGAGGAGAACTTCAGTTTTTAGAACGTGTGGCTGCTCAGTCAGGCATTCAATTGCGTCGTTCTTGTCCCCACACCTCCCAGCAGAATGGGGTGGTCGAAAGGAAGCATCGCCATGTTGTGGAAACTTCTCTCACTCTTTTAGCTCAGTCTCAGCTGCCTTTGACCTATTGGCCGTATGTTGTTCTCAGTGTCGTCATTCTTATCAACTGTATGCCCACACGTACTCTTGGTGGTTTGTCCCCATTTCAAAAGTTGTATGATCGTGAGCCGGATTACTCATTTTTTAAGGTCTTTGGGTGCCAGTGTTTTCCGCATCTACGACCTTTCAACAAGCACAAATTTGACTTCAAATCCAAGCCATGCATTTTTCTGGAGTATAGCCCTTTACATAAAGGGTATCAATGCATGGATTCATCTTGAAGGGTATTTGTCTCGCGCAGTGTTATATTCAATGAAGACATTTTTCCTTTTGTGTCTTCAAATGACAAGTCAAAGAGTGAGGAATCTATCTCGTTTCATTCAAATCCGGTTCCTATGGTATCTTCTCAGCGAGACTTCAGGCTTGCCCCTACTACTTCAGGTTCAGCTTCTCAAAATTCTACCTCGACTTCCACACGTCCAGATGCTTTCTCAGGTTCTGCACCAATTGATGATGTTGTTCAAGACATGGGCTCCATTTCTGTTCCTGGAGATCGTGTGGAACATGAACTGGAATCTCCTGTCTTGCATAGAGAGGATTCTGATCGTAACGTTAATGTGCATGGGAATGATTCTGAACGTACTGTGAGCATGGAGGTTAATAATCCTCAAATCATGCTGCAGGATGATGTGGAGTGGGCCAATTCATTTGAATCTGTTGAAGTCCCAGTTGAACTGCCCCTGGGTGTGGAACAACTAGCTTGCAACTCTTCTCTACAAGAGTCTCGAGATGTTGAGCATGGTCTTACTGAAGCTGGTGTGTTTCCTGATGGACAAACATCTCTTCGATCAACTACAATTCCCACAAATACTCATCCCATGGTCACCAGACGCAAAAATGGTATTTTCAAACCTAAGTTGTTTCATGTCCAGGTACAGAAAGTTCCTGATAATATTGATGAGGCTCTTGCGGACCCTGACTGGAGAGCAGCAAAGATGCTTGAATATGAGGCCTTAATGTCCAATGGAACTTGGGATATTGTCGATTTGCCTGCAGGAAGACGAGCCATAGGATGCAAATGGCTCTTCAAAATTAAACTTAAAGCTGATGGCACAGTGGAGAGGTTGAAAGCTCGCCTTGTAGCTAAAGGGTTCTCGCAGGTACCTGGGTTCGATTTTCTTGACACCTTCAGCCCGGTTGTTCGATTCACCACTGTCAATGTCCTCATCTCTTTGGCAGTTTCTTCTCATTGGCAAATAAGGCAAGTAGATGTTAACAATGTCTTTCTCAAAGGCGATCTTACTGAAGATGTATATATGCAACAAGTCCCTGGGTTTGAACAAACTTCTAGTCATAATGGTCAGTTGGTTTGCAAGCTTCGCAAGGCACTGTACGGGCTTCGACAAGCGCCTAGAAATTGGTTCCTCAAGCTTCGTGATTTTCTCTACGAGCTATGATTTCAGTCTTCATGTGCTGATCCTTCATTATTTGTGCTTGTTCGAGACAGAGAGGTGGTGTACCTAGTAGTATATGTCGATGACATATTACTAACTGGAAGTTCTAAGTCCCACATTGACACTGTAATTGCTGCTCTACATGACAAGTTCTCTCTCAAAGATCTTGGTCAGCTTCATTTCTTTCTTGGGATAGAGGCGTTGCGATCTGAAGGTGGTTTGTTTCTTACTCAACGCAAATTTATTGGTGAGTTACTTCAGAAAGTTCAGTTGACAGATTCTAACTTTGCCACGACTCCCATGGCTTCTTCTCTTAAGCTCTCCAAACAAAGTGGTGATCCCTTTGCCAATGTCCAGCTTTATCGAAGTACTATTGGGGCACTTCAGTACATATCTCATACTCGCCCGGACGTTTCTCTTGCTGTCAACAAAACTGCTCAGTTCCTTCAAACTCCTACCTCTGAACATTGGTCTGCGGTAAAGCGTATTTTACGCTATCTTCGAGGCATATCTGATTTTGGGTTATGGTTTCTCAGTCAACCCTCATGAGGGGTACATGGTGGTGCTCAACTCACTATCTAATCCGATGCAGATTGGGGAGGGGATGTAGACGATCGCAGGTCCATCTCAGGTCATTGTGTCTTCAATGGGGGTCATCTGCTTTCTTGGAGCTCGAAGAAACAGCGTGCGGTTGCTCGATCGACGGCAGAGGCGGAGTATCGTAGTTTAGCTGATGCTTCTGCTGAAACTACCTGGGTCACAGCTATATTCTCTGAGTTAAATGTTCCTCAAGCTCAACTCCCCTGTATATGGTATGACAACACCAGCGCAGTGGCGATGGCTGCTAACCCGGTGCTTCACGCAAAAACTAAACATTTTGAACTGGACCTTCATTATGTTCGAGAGAAGGTGGCAGAGGGGCAGTTGCAAGTTAATTACATTCCAGCTGACAGTCAACTGGCTGACGTGCTTACCAAGCCTTTTACCCTTGGCTCGTTTGTCCCTTCTTTGCAGGAAGCTTTCAGTGGTAGCTCAACAGGAGGTCTTTCCAGATCTCAGGAAGTAGGGTGAATATTAGATATAGGGACACGTGTCATTTTTCTGTTAAGCTTTGTTGTTTAGCCGTTGGTCTGTTGAAGTTGTTAGGTGGTTAGGGTTCATCTTTTATTCTCTGGTTAACCACCTTTCCTTGTGTATATATTGAGAGCTTTGCCTCTCTTGTACAGTGATAATAATGCCTTGTTTGGGTCTTCCAAGACGACAGGGTGGGGGTCCTCAAAGATGGGCAATGGATTGATGTTCAGCCTTTGCCAAACGCCAAAGTCATCAACACTGGTGATCTGATAGAGGTCCTCAGCAATGGCCGGTACAACTTACAAGAGTGTTTTGAGCCCTGTTGATGGGAATAGGAGATCGGTTGCATCATTTTACAATCCACCATTGCTCCTGCACAACACCTGCTGGATAAAACAAACCAACAAGTGGGAGAAACTTATCCCAGGTTTCTAGTTAGATTATAAAAATGGAAGAGAGGAAGGCTGAAATACTAAGTATATGGTGGATGGTTCACTTTCCAGTTTCCACCCCATTGCTAGGCAGAGGTAATGGAAGTTGGTCAAAACTGAAAACCATATTACCTGAACCCGGGATACCAAAAACATTCAACAATCATAAACTCAAATCTTTTCATAAATTTCTGTGTGTTAACCTGCTACAAAATACAAGAACTATCAAAATCATTTCTTTCTATACACTTGCCATAAAGCTTGATTTTCACTGTATCTCGAATTGAATTCAAAATATCTGCTGCACTACGAACTTGGTTAATTTTTTACCAAGTTTTTCATATATTTCAAAATTGAAAATTCTCACTTTATTATGCGTCGAAGATAAATATGATGTGTGCTCCTTCATAATTCCTAAAGATAGAAGCCCTATCAAGCATTCAACGTCAAGGAAACTTCCCCCCATGATACTGCAGAAATATGCATACAGAAAGTACCAGAAACAGCACTACCTGATTAGATTCCTTTTAGAAACCTTTCTCTTTATTTCAACGGTATTGCCAGTATCATGTCTCAGTATTTGTACAACGTAAGGGTGAAAATTGACCAACTCTACTTTTATGGGGGAGCATATGTTGGTAATGAATAGCATTCAGACCTTATATTAAACTCTTTTTTTACTCTTTCCAATTTATATCTGTACATCAATTTACACGGGGGTTCAACCTACCTTGAGGACTAGCTACCCAAATGTCAGAGGCCTTCCAGGGCTTTTTGATCTAATCTCTCATTCCAGTTCAAGCAGCGAATCAAGCTATGGAACCAATCACCTGTTTGGTCAGATTTATTGACAGTTGGTAGGGGGTGCTGGCTCATGGATATTCTCACAGAATGTCCTCGAGAGAGTTGCTGCCTTCTCTTCCCATCGAAAGAAACCCAAGCATTGCTTCGAGCATCATCAGGGATCTGTGAAACCAACAACAATGTTTCACTGCTTTATATACTATACATGGAAAGAATTTGATAACCTGACTCAGAAATTTCCTTCAGGTACAAATAATGTAACGTTAGCTTTAGAGAACTCAGACAAATTGTGCCATATTCATACAATTCGATTATGCATGGCTGCCTCAGTTTGTAAAAAGAAACCCCACAATCATCCACCAGGCCATCCATAACCTTTATGAAAAGGATGAGAACTTTCAGAAATACAACTTCGTTTGTGTGTCTCAACATTTACTCCTTTTAAGCTAATTGAGATTTTAACATCTAATATAGCTATTATTAAGAGCATTACACGGAAATAAAAAAAAGTGCAAACAGGGTCCGAATGGTCAATACATGGTAAATTGGTAATCCCTGGAAAACACAACAGATATTTGACATGAAGGTTAGAAGAGCCACTCAAATGCCTACCCACCTACGTAATGCACAACCTACCATGATGCAACAAACCATAATGCACAACAAAACAGCAATGAACTTTTTCGAATATATAACTTGAGAAATGACATATCCATTGAGAAAGTAGAATGTTAGTTTGACCAATTAAAGAAAAAATGGTAAAGTAGTTTAAACCAAAGCATAAGAATTCCACCAGATTCTTATTAGATGAGGGAAAGTTCTAAAATGAACTATGAACCGTATTTTCATGTGAATAACTTTACCTTCAACTCAAGCTTCGCAGAATCTGGAAGTATGACTGGTCTAAATGAGAGGGAATGTGGGCAGATAGGTGTAAAAAGCATGCAAGGAACATTTGGATGAACCTGCATTTGCAGTATGTTGTTAGTTACAGAATAACCATGATACTCAATGATCTATACAGAATAAACCTCATATGTATCTCTGAAAACTTGAAAGGACAACCTACCATGGAACCTCCGGCAGCTGTAGAATAAGCAGTACTCCCGGTAGGTGTGGCTATTATGACTCCATCACCTTGCACCTAAAGGCATATTTTTAATTAAACAAAAGCATACGAAAGTCACAAAAGATTGAGCACCTCTAAAGCTATATAAGATATAACATTGAAAGCTTAGAATAATCTACCACTTTTGTCGGTAACAACAGGTGCCCAAATTATTTATAATCCAAAATGCCAGCTAGAACTCACTTTAACATGACAATTGAGGCATAAATTTTCTTTCTTTCTCTTTTCCTAGAAAAAAAAATTAACGAACCTTTGTTATAAGTCGGTCATGCTCATAACATTCAACCTTAGAAAGGTATGGATTAGAACCCCGGTCCACAACAACCTCATTCAGGACATCAAATACTTTTCCAGGAACTGCTTTACCATTTCGAAAAATTTCACATCGTAAGCGCATTCTAAGAGTTATATAAACACCATCTGCTGTGTTATTACCATGGATGACCTGCTTCAAGTCTTCCCTGTAGTCTCCAAACTATATTAATCATAAAAGGTAGAAAAAGTTAAAGAAATGGGAAATTATGAGGACATCCAATATCCATAACAAAGATCATAAAAACTGAGTAACTCACAGTGTGGGAAGTGAGAAATCCAAGAGATCCAAGATTAAATGATACAACAGGTGGTACAGCACCTCTAAATAAATTTGAGGCATGCAATATAACCCCATCTCCACCCAAACACGCCACAAAATCAACCCTCTCATGAAGATCACTTCACAAGAGCATAGATCAAGTAGGATTCCAATCAGGTTTGAGGAAAACAATATTATCAACTCTATGGCAAAATAAATCATAAAGTACCTGGTATCTTGACTATAGAAGGTTTGAACAAATCCAAATCCAGGGATTCTAGCAAATATGTCATGAACATCGGGTTCAACAAGGACATTCATGTTCTCTTGATAATGCAAGAAAGAAGCAACCTGTGCATCAAACGCAAAACATGCGGTTACAACTGCTATGAATCAAACAAGCGACTTTGAGAATGTTTCTTCATTATGCTTTATACCGACTTCCTAGCAGATGTTTCAACACCTTACCTTCAACAACAAGTCATAAGTTCAAACATACATACCTCTTCTGACTAATTACAGCACTAAATACTGAAATCGTTCAAGAAGGCCCTAATAAGTGAAACAATTCAAGCATGTAAACTTGAGGGCTAGTCTATATTCCGCATCACAAACATCCCCATAAACTATAAGTGCACTGCTGTCCCAATGTGATTCAGTTTCAGATTATACAACTATATGCAGAGACAGAAATGAAACTTGCTGAAATAGAAACACTATGGCAAATTATCAAAGTGCAAGGAGGCAATTATTGGCATTAACAAAGTATTTAACAAATAATATCTTTAAGTTCTACCTCTTTAGCTTCTTCCATTAGTTCAGGCCCCAGCTTCTTTAATAGTAATACAGTCTTTGGTGTAGACTTCCACATAAGCATCTGTTGTTGAGTGCTAGGATGAGTGAAGGCCAAGGAGGATTCAGTCACCTTCTCCCTGGTACAAGAGAACCCATCTGTCCGCACTAAAAACATCTCTGCTTTCTTCCTTGACTGCACTCTTACAACACCAGTCGCAGAAGAGCACATATTTCCCTCAATTGACCCCAATTCTTCATCACTTGAATATGTGGAGGCCTTACCATTGCTCATCTCACTCTTGCTAGAGGTAGATGTGATGTGCTCACTTAAATTCCCATCTGAAGTTGCAACTTCGGTTACAGTCATGGAATGTTGTTCCCCTTGAAGGGATCTGTTCACATTTGGGCTACTGGAAGCATAACTAGAACCATTCATATACATTCCACTGCCAGAGGCAATGCTCTTATGCCCTTGAGATGGACTTTTAGCACTAAATTTTCCATTAGAATTTCTTGTCTCTGAAAGCAATGATTCAGTATTAGCATGAACCACCTCACTTCCCAATGTTGCTGTGACAGAAGTCTCTCTTGAAACAGGTTTCAATCTTTTTAGCTGACGATTTAAATATGTTTCAGGATAGATCTTTTTACTCATAAAACTGGACATCTCTTTTCTTGAGAAAACATTGCAAGGAGGAAGCTGAGCCTTTAGAGGATCAACAGTCTCATAGATGTTAATAACTGCTCCTTCTGCATCAAAGACTGCTTCCTCAGTTGTCATAACTTGGTTGGAAACATGGTCATTGTTGGTCCCACATATTTTGTTACCTTCTTTATCATTGTCTGAGGCTTGTTTGTGACGTGCTCCATTCGGACTATGTATCTCATGCAAAGTCTCTGGCAATAACTCGTTTGCCTCTTGTAACTTGAGCTTTTCTTCAATACTAGAAGATGCCTGAAGTTCTCCTGATCCATTTGCATCTTGTGATAATGTATCACTCACTAACCGATTTGAGACAAACTGAGATGCAACTCGAGTCATGTACTGCCGCCATCTAGAGAGCATTGCAGAAGTCCTCCATACTCCTTCCTTACTATGGACATAGATAGGCTTTTTCTTGCAATCTGAAACCAAAGACGCAAACCTCTCAACTTGCTCCATTGAAGGTGCAGTTCCAACCTCCACCGGAAATTTTATAACCTCAACTTTCCCACATGAAATAGCATCACCCATAGCTGCTTGATAAAAGTTATCTTTAATAGTCTCTGCCCTTAGATCAACAATGGTTTTAAATCCTCTGTCAATCAACCACTTCAGACCTTCCTCTGTCACTTGACCACCCATCCAAAAAGCTATCTCACAATCTTTAGATTCTATCTGTTCTTTAGAGGAGGACAAGCAAACAGGTTGCCAATTCGCAAACAATGTATGGCATGGATGGTCGTCTTTGCGAGGGAAACCCAAATCATAACAAGCATTTTTCAACCTTTGCAGCTTCCTCCAGACATGCAGGCTTCGATAATCGTCAGGTGTCAAATAGTTCTCAAGAGCAACATGTAAGCTCTCACAGCACCTCTTCATCTCACTCCTGAAAAGTGCAAGTGGTGGGAGCTTATCCTCCATCACACTTACATCCTCTGCACGAAAAGTATTCATAATTGAGACTCTTCCAGAAAGAACATCTTCTCTCCCTTTATTCAAAAGAGATAACAAGCAACCGAGCACAGACACAATTTTATCCTCTACCAGTGGTTTTTCCTCTGGCGTGAAATCATATGAAACACTACATTCTCCGGTCACTGGATTGCATAAAGTGTCCATCAAAGCAGCATGTAGCCTTTCAGCTGCTCTAAAAATTCTACAATAAGCCTCAACTTCTGCAATATCCCCAGGAACTGGACCGATCCAACGTAACTGTGAAACATCGTGTGACTGGACTGTCTTCTAATCCAAATAAAGCAGTGTCAGATAATGCAAGAAATTATATATCTCCTCTTTAAAAAGTACACATCAAAGAATAAAGGCCAAAAATTAATATCTGCTTCATCAAGAAAGAAGAAAAATGCAGCAATTGTAGCTATTTCCCGGAAGACATAGTTTGATGTCAGAATGGAATATAGAAAACCATTGTCTCCGAAATTCAGTGTGAGTTAAATAAAATGGTTAAGAGAATAGAGAGACTTTCACCTTAAATGCTTCATTAATTTACTATATATGCCGTAATGAACATTCAAAAACAGTACTGATAGTGTGAAAACAAACACAATGAACAAAACCAGCTAACTCAGTCAAACCAAAGAATCACACGGCTTTTTTTACTAGTATTTTGAGGAATTGCACAAGCAAGGATCAAATCGACAAAACCCAGCCACCGATCGATCCCGTTTAAAACATATTAAAAAGCAACACCAAGATATTGAAGGTATCGTCCCAAAGGATGACTAAAACATTATCAAGGTCCAATTGCAATGTCTAAATTCAGTGTAGACGAAACCCAAAATCATATAAAAAAACAATAGTAGTACAAACAAATTGGATAACATTAAGAACGCAGTAAACTTGAAACTGAAATGAAATGAAACGACAAAGAACCCAGGTGAGAGGGAATAAACCTGAGAATCCAAACCCAGATTTACAGAGAAAGACTTGGATAGTTCCGCCTTCACTACAAGCTTCAGCCTTTTCCTTACCACCCCTTTCCGCTTCAACCCAAACCGAAAAGCCGCCCTCTCTCCATCGATTCTGAAGGGCGACAAAAATCCGGCCGCCGGAGACAACCTACTCATGCCGATGATGGCCACGTGGCGCACACAGAGAGTCATTCCACCATAGGGGAAGTTTCAATGTTTGTTTCTGATTTTTTTTTCTTATTTAAAGTTGGAAAGTACTTATTATGATGGAAAATGAGAAAGAATTAATTGTTGTGGATAATAGCGAAGGAGGAAAATGTTGAGATTTTGGATTGCATGCATCTCCTTGTGGTTCTGATGCTTTCTTGTTTCAATTAAAGAAATAATTAATACTTTTTTATTTTTTATTTCTGATGTGATTTCTCCAGCTACATTTCTTTCCTTCTTTTTTTATAAGGGAAAACTACCTAAATCATCACTCAACTTTGGTCATTAGATCTATTTTAGTCACTCAACTTTAAAAACGCTCATTTTCATCACTCAACTTTCAACATTGTGATGTTTTCATCATTCCACCGTTAACTCAGTTAACACCGTTATGACATGGCTTATAAAATTACACCGTCAACTTTCAACATTGTGATGTGTCCATCAAACCCGGAGGTTACGCAAACGGACGGCTCTGATCAACTTCTTCTTCACCAACTTCTTCACCATAGCTCTCTCCATTTCGCTCCTCTTCTTCCTTCTAACCCTTTTCCTCTTCGAAATCCCCAAACCCATTTCCTCACACTTCAACTCCCAATCTCTGACCCGAAGGCTCTCGACCCGGAGGGCTGCAGCCCGGAAAAAAGCCGGGTGGAATCCGAACTAGAATGGTGCCGTGGTTGATATAACAACTAAACAATTGTATGATAAAATTGAGTTCTTGGATAAGCCTGGAGGGGCTTGGACACAAGGGTGGAAAGTTTCTTACAAAGGACGTGAATGAGATAGTGAAAAGTTGAAGGTTTTTGTGGTTCCACATTCTCATAATGATCCAGGGTGGAAATTCACCGTGGAAGAGTATTACGAGAGGCAATCAAGGCATATACTTGACACCATTGTAGAAACTTTATCAAAGGTGAATTTTTCTTCGTTTTCTGGGTTCTTGGCGGGTTAATTCTTGATGAGTTTTTGTTAATATGGGGTGTAATTGTTCAATAAAGTTTGGATGGAATCTGGGTATTCCATGGAAGTTTAAGAATTTGGAATTTTCATTGGGATTTCGTTGTTAGTTTTGTTTCTAAACTGCTAATCCTCTCTCTTTATTGTGGTCGCTCATCAACGTTGATTCTGTTTTTGTTGTAGATGGCACACAGTACATAATCTCTCTGCAATATTGAAAACAAAAGCTATAAGTTTTGCTGCACCACTTTTATACTGAAGAATCAAACTGATATATGTAAAACACATTGCAAGCACTTCATGGCTGCAGACAATACCATAGTTTATATGAATATATTTGAACGATGAATGTTATTGATTTAGGGTTTAATATTTTATAAAACAATAAAGTATACGTCTAACATATTATACATGGAAAGAAAGAACGTGTATTAAGGAAAGTGAATATGGAACTTACATGATCGTCATGGCGAAGTGAAAACTCATGCATCAGCCAATGCCCCTTTCCACCATTGTTGGACTTGGAACCTTTAACCTTAAAAACGAAAAGTTTCTTAAACCCTATAAGATTGTTCTTAGAATCTTTAACATCATTGGTTCTCTGTCCCTTCCACGTGCCGCAACCCGCTGTCCTATCGATTCTACGATCCTTGCCCTTCTTCTTCAGCTTGCTGAAGATGTAGAACGTTTTAGATGATGTCTCGCCGAAAATATTCCAGGGATCTTTGTCTTCACCGCCGTAGATTTCGCAGTCGCATATGACATCGCAGGGTAATGGTTCGCCTTTCACCTTGTTCGTTAAGTAGCATTCAATCAGCTGAACTTCGATTGGATTGGATTGAATCGGAAACCTACGGGAATGTTGGTCATCCAGGAAGCCATAATCTTTTTGGTGGCGATGGAGTAAGGAAAAGGTTGTGGTTTATTCAAATTATGGAATCTGGGTATTCCTTCGTATATGGGAGTCTTTGGACTGTGCTGAAATGGTTAAATGTGGTGAGATTGAATGCATTTGAGGGACTTGAAGAAAGTGTTTGGATGGAATCTGGGTATTCCATGGAAGTTTAAAAGGTGTGATTTTGAGCTTGAATTCTGGGTTTGAAAGACAGTAAAAAAGGATGAACAAGAAGGTTTAATGGCGATGATAGCAGAGAAATTATTAAAATATATTATTAACGTTTGGAAACCATGAAAAAAGCATGTCAGTAGGCTCCCCAAATGAACATGGCATAAAAAATTATTAAAATAAGCCATGTCATTGTGGTGTTAACTGAGTTAACGGTGGAATGATGAAAACGTCACGATGTTGAAAGTTGAGTGATGAAAATGAGTGTTTTTAAAGTTGAGTAACTAAAATAGGTCTAATGACCAAAGTTGAGTGATGATTTGGGTAGTTTTCCCTTTTTATAATTCTTTCTTTTCTTTTTTAAATCACATTTAACGAATTAGACATTTATACTGATTTTAAGGCTTAATTAAAAAATAAATGTTCAAACTATTTTTTAGGTATTTAAAGTTATTTTTTTATCAAAATAAGTACTTAATGTATACACCGTTATCATTTTAAGTGTCTAACATTTTGTTTCATTAATATTTTGAAGTCGATCCGTTTAAAAAATTTATCAACTAGTCATTATTTGATCGTGACTTTGATTTTAAGTTTTACTTTATTTTAAAAAATCTAAAATTCTTAAATTTTCAAAAAAATCCTAAATTTTCCTAATTCCTAAAAAAACCCTAAATACACAAAACACCCCCGAAAAAACTCAAATTGTCATAAACCGTTGTGTCGCCGCCGTCAAAATAAAATATCCTCTTATTGACGTCATTTATTGCTTGTTCGTCCGTCGTTTATCGTTTGATTAAAAAATTTGATGTTCGACTTTTAAAGTTTAATTTGCACGTTGTTAGTTGATTTTCAACAATAAAAAAGTGCGGTAATCGATAGTGAGAGTTCGGCTAAGGGAGGATTGGGATGTGGCGGTTGTTCGACGACATTAATGATTGAATTTAGAGATTTAAGTTAAGAATTTTTGGAATTAAAATTTTTCTTTAATTTCGATATTTTTGGGCTTTTATAAATTAAGAATTTTAAGTTTTTTAAATTAAAAGAAATTAGAAATTATAACTCTGCCACATGTCACATTTTTAATTGGCTAATGAATTTTTTAACAGTTAAACACTTAAAATTAACGAAATGAAACATTAGACACCTATTTTGACAAAAAAATCGGTAGTTTGGAACTAATTTTTAATTAAGCCTAATTTTAGTTCCTGAATAATTTAAATGGATACAATAAAAAATTATTGGGTAAAATACATAATTGGCCACTCAACTATTATTGTTTATCTACTTTGACTACCAAACTATTTTTTGGGCAAAATATCACTCACGTTATTTTCTTCTTTCTATTTTAGTCATTGGTCATTAATGGTGTTCAAACTTCAGTTAAAACTGAACTAATCGAACCAAACCGAAATTTTTTCGGTTAATCGGTCGATTAATTTTAGGTTTGGTCGGTTAACGGTTAATGATTTTTTCAAACTTCGGTTATCGGTTAATTTGGATCGAAATCGGTTAATTAACCGAATTAACCGATTTAACCGAAATTTTTATATATTATATATTTTATATATTTATTTTTAGTCACTGAATTTTTAAAAATTATAAAATAGTCATTAAATTTTTTGATATATTATAAAATAGTCATTAAACTTTATCAAATTAGCGCAAAATGATTTATCAATAATTTATAACGTGCAAGTTAATGACTATTTTGTAATAGTTCGATAAGTTTAATGGTTATTTTATAATTTTTAAAAGTTTAGTGACCAAAAAGATTATTTTAAAATAGTTTAGTGACCATTTGGGTGATTTACCCAAAATTTTCTAACAAATTTCGATTAATTCGAAAACCGAACAAATTAACCAAACTTTTTTCAATTCGGTTAAAAATTTTCGAAAATTTTATGTTCGGTTAATAAAATTTTGGAAGTTCGGTTCGGTCGGTTAACCGAACCGACCGATTGAACACCCCTATTGGTCATTAAGTTTTTGTTAAAACTTAATGAAAAAGATGTGACTTGATAAAAATTAATATTGTTCATCTAAAGCTGCATTTGAGACAAATGGATGAAAATTGACAACTGATTCTCTTATTGGAAAGATTTTTTCACCACTCGATAACGCATTAAATTCAGCTTTAACAACTTCAACTAAAGTTAGCTTTGAAATTCAATCGGGCAACTTGTTGATCTCGTGCGGAGAAAGGTTCGGATTCTCTATGCTTTGAGAGGAAAGAAGAAAAGTGGAGAGGGAGGAAAGGAATGTTTTGAGTCAAATTGTTGTTTTGTCTAAAATTTAGAGGTCAAATTAATATTTAATTATTTTAAGTAATGTGGCATGCCATTAAGTAAACTATACTTAACGATTTAATAACCATAATGTAATGAACCAATAACGTAAATGATCGAAGCGTAACAGTTTTTAAATTGGCGATCAATATCAAATAGACCGAAAATATAAGTAATTATGTGTGTAGTTTGCCCTATGTTGAATTTTTATGTACTCGATTTCCTTCAACCGTTCTAGCTCGCCAAGTGTGGAGAAGTTTGATTTTTTGGGTGTTTTAGTAGGAGGTGAAAGATAGACAAATGATACAAGAATTTATAGTAGTTTGACCTTCTAACAAGCACCTACATCCACTACTTTAGCTTCCCACTAAGAATTTTAACTAAATTCACTAAGAATTCCGTCCCCTTTTCTTGGCTTAGGAGGAAACCGTTACAACGATTGAGCTAAGTACCCTTAGCTAAATCAAACACTTTCTTACAAGAAAAATTCTAAGCAAACTTGAAATCTCTCTAATAGGTATTTGTTTGCAATCCTAAGCTCTCACCCAAAACCTATACACTTGAGCAAATTTGACAATTAAGCTCACAAGTGTTGTCTGTACAAGAAAATGTACAAATAAGCTCTAAGACAATTTTGACATCATATATTTGTTGACAATTGAAGCATTAGTCTTCTCTTGATGCTTGTAGGTCTCTTTTATACTCCCAAATGAGTTTATAGCCGTTGAGGACCGTTGGGGTTGTTTTGGAGCCGTTGGAGCATTTATTTCCCACCATAAATGCAGTTTTGCGGCTTGGCGTATCGATACCCCTCAAACTGTATCGATACAGTCCCGATAAGGAAGTAGTCGTTGAGTTCTTTAGCTGGTGCATATCAATACGCCTTGTAAGTGTATCGGTACAGTCCTGCAATTTAAAAGATCATTGGGAAATTGACTGTTGGGGATAGTTAGGCGTATCGGTACGCGATGCAATCCTATCGGTACATGAACTAGCCGTTGGGTATTTTAAGACATATCGTATCGATACAGTAGGGCGTATCGGTACGAGTTTTGGCTACTGAAAAATGATTGTAGTTGAAACCCTAGGGCGTATCGTTACGGTACCAGACCGTATCGGTACGGGTACTCGAAAAACACGGTTTTGACTACTTTAAATAAATTTTAAATCATTCTCAAACCATGTAAAAGCCTTAAACAATAATTAAGATTTCATTACATTTTAAAAACGGGTAACATATTATAAATAACCTAAATCCATTACATAACACCTACCGTCCAGAATTTTCATAGAATATTAAACCCTTAGTATTACAATAATCTAAATTCCCAACACCCCATTAATAGGCATAACCTAAATCTCATTAAAAAAAGACAAATTTCATCCATCTAAATCTCCATCATCAAGAAACAAATTACTAATAAGAGAAGATTATTTTTAAAATAAATCTCACCAAAAGTACAACACCAAGAAACAAAATTCTGACAACTCTTTTTTTATCCATATCAACAACCATTTTAAGAAGACAACCCTTTGATATCTTGAATATCAGATATCCAATCGCATCGGAGTATCCTTCTAAATAGAAGAATCTCTGGAATAATGCAATTCATAATCTCGAGTATATCTAAGATATCTCAATGCCCTCACAATTTCTTTCCAGTGATTTTCACTTGAATTGCTTGTGAATCTACTTGAACTGCTCACAGTAGAAACAATATCTGGTCTATTGAATCTACTTGGTCAACACTTTGGTCTTTGTTCTTGGACAAAAGTTGGCATGTATTTATTGGAGTTCTGGCTATGCCGGAAACATCCTTGCCAAACTTCTCTTGTCTGCGTAGTGTGATTACGTCAATATGAGACCTTCAAGTGATCGTTTGATTTGGATGCCCAAACTCAAATATGTTAATCTCATATTTTTCATGTCAATCTTGAATTTGACAAGTCTTTGGTACGTTTACCATTTTATTGTTGCTTCCAACAATGAATATGTTATTAACATACAAACATAGGATAATATATCCAATGTTAGTAGTTTTGACATATACACATTTGTCACACTCATTTATCTTGAAGTCGTTTGTCATCATGACATTATCGAACTTCTCATGTCTTTACTTTGGTGCTTGTTTAAGTCTATACAAGGACTTCACCAACATACATACTTTTCTCTCTTGGCTTGAAACTACGTAACCCTCAGGTTGTTCTATGTATATTTCTTCATCAAGATCTTCATTTAGAAAAGCTCTTTTAACATCTATTCGATGTACGTCTAGATTTCGCAAAGCGACAATTGTAAGTATCATACTTGTGGAGGTTATCCTTGATACATGAGATTATGTATCGAAATAGTCAAGGCATTTGGTAACCTTTTATTACCAATCTAGCCTTATACTTATCAATTGTTCCATCTACTTTTATTTTTCCGTTTGAAAATTCATTCAAAACTTAGTGGTTTAATTTACAGAGAAAGATCCACTAATTCCCACGTATGGTTTTGCATGATGGAATCAATTTCACTCTTAATGACATCCTTCCATAAGATGCCTTCAGATGAATGTATAACATCATTATACGTTTGAGATTCAACCTCTAACATAAAGTTTAGAAAAATGATCCAAAGAATTTTTCTACCCTTGCTCATTTACTTCTTTGTGGCTCTATTTCAAGCTCAAACCCTTGTTGATCATTTGAGTCATCTTTATCGATAATCTCCGAAGTTCGTTTCATTGAACTTTGACCAACTTCCCTAGCTTTACAAGGGAATACATCTTCCATTATCGTATGCTTGTGAATCTCAGGGTTATTCGATTCATACACAAGAAATTGATATACATTGCTATGTTCTATATAGCCAATAAAAATACAATCCACAATTTTTAAGGATCTATTCTCAGTTGCTTTAGTAATGGGTCATTACTTTTGCAAGACACCCCACATTTTCAAGTAGTTGTAGGAAGGTTTAATTACATTCCATAACTTATATGATGTCTAGTCTCTTTAATTATGGGGAATCTTGTTTAAAAGGTAATTAGCTTATAGAACAGCTTCCCCCATATGTTAGGCACATTATAGTACCAACGTTACTCATATAGAGCTTCTTCCATCTTAAACCTTTAATTAAGTTTGGGATTTAATATCATGCTCATAGAGAACAATTTTCACTATAGCTCCATCTTTACATTATTTTTGTGCTATCATCAATGAAGGTAATAAACATATTCCTTCAACCAATATGTTGCCATATCAATTGTTATGGCAATAACATTGCCCTCGTTTGGAAGTCTATAGTCCGAATACTTGTTCCCATCTTATGGCAATTGAAGCATTTTTTTTTCATGAAATTTTGCTTTTTGAACACACCGTCTAATTTACGGTTTGAAGTCGTTTTTGACTTCTACTACGTTTTCCATAATAATATTTATCTTAGCAATATTTACCTTAGTAACATTTAAAGGTGGTAACAATATTTACCTTATCCTCTCTAATAATAGGAGGATCATCCTTCATATATTTAACTAGGTTTATCATGGTCAATTATGCAACATCTTTTGTTGCAATGTATGAAATTTTTTCTTAATAAATTTCACTGATTTTTTTCATTGTGTCACGTAGACACAATCCAGAACCAAAAATTATGAATCTGTTAAACGTTAGGAATTTAGTCAAAGACTAAAACCAGAAACAAAAACATAATTTCTAACTTTTGTTAGACGACAGAGATTTAGTAAACTAAACCCCAAACAAAAGTTCACACGGTATTAATAGAAAGAACAATAATAAACAATGCACCAGGTAGGTAACTTATGAAAGAGAGGTGGTGCACTAGGCACGCTTAAATACCAAGTCTCTCAAAGAACCAATCCTAGACATGCATTTTTTAAATTTTCTTTCAATCACCGTTTATGGATTTTATTCTTGAAATCATTCCAAGCATGGATGATCAATCGAAATCACTACCTTTGATTCACAACAATTTGGAATCTTCCATTTATGGTCCAACGACCCTCTCGATTCTTTAGCCATTTTTAAACACTGTGCACTTCATAGCATGCATCAGAATAGGCTTTAAGAATTTAATTTTGACATAAAGAATCAAGTTCTTCTATGCTTTGATTCGAGACCTCAGTCAGAATCAGCGCTCTAAATTTGGTAACCAATGTTACTTTCCGAAATAAATTCACCAATTTATTTCCAAAATAAAATCATACTTGATAATAAATTTGAGTTATTTTTTTTTTAAATAAATTCACCAATTTATTTCAAGGTTGAATCATTCTAGATTCTCACGAAATTAAATACAACGATTTATTTCCCTTAACAAGTTAGAATCAACACATAATTCTAGTATAGAAATAAATTTAATGATTTATTTCCTTTTACACAAATTTAATCATATTTGATTCTTACGGAAATAAATTCGATAATTTATTTTCCTTAACAAGTTAGAATCAACGCATGATTCTAGCATAGAAATAAATTTAATGATTTATTTTCTTTTACAAAAATTGAATCATACTTGATTGTTACGGAAATAAATTCAATGATTTATTTTCCTTGCAATGTTAGAATCAACGCATGATTCTAGCATAGAAATAAATTTAATGATTTATTTCCTTTTACAAAAATTGAATCATACTTGATTCTTACGGAAATAAATTCAATGATTTATTTTCCTTGCAACGTTAGAATCATACAAGATTCTCTTGAAAATAAATTCAATGATTTATTTTCTTTTCCAAAATTAGAATCAACACAAAATTCTAATTTAGTAGTTTATTTCCATTATATCTTCTGTTAAACAACAGAGATATCAATCCAACTTAGTTCTGTTTAACCAACAGAAATCAAGAGGAATTAATCCTTTGATTTTAATTCCATTTCTTGTTTGGAAGATTAAGTAAACCCGTTAAAACGGCAGGAATTAAATGTCCGAAACAAATTATTTACTAGATCTTTTATTTCCAAAACAAAACACGACTTCGCTTGAGTATCATAATTCTCTCTACAAAATTTCTCAAAAGAAATTGTTAGTACAAAATAAAATCCACATAATTTTCAAAGTAAAAAGAATCACAATTAAAACAAAAAAAAAGTGACAAAGTATAATTTATATGCATGCCATATTTAAAATGTCCACATTATAAGGTAACACTATCATAATAATATTACTAAAAATATTACCAAATTTAAAACTTTATCTTAAGAATACATGCAAATATGTAATTAAAGTTTTTATTTCTATTTCAAGAAAGGTTGACATATAAGGTTATAAAATTATCATATTTTCATATTGAATAACATATTTATTATTTAATATTAATGTAAAAAATGTTTAAGGAATATTTCATTATTACCTTAACAATGTCATAAAAAATTTTAATTATGACATAAACCATACCATATTAAAAGTAAAAAATTTAATATAGAATATTACCTTACTAATACCATAATTTATGGTTTTAAAAATGTCATATAAACAAGAAAACTTATTAAGGAATATTTAAATTACCTTACTAATCGAATATCCAAATGTTCTATCTCAAGAAATACCGCTTGCATCTTGTTGAATCCGTGGTATTGGTGATCTCAACGTTTCTTGTCTTTGGGCATTCACTTTTTCTATGCGTGAAAATTTCCTCATCGTGTGAATCATTGCTTTAGATACAATAATCTGTTCGTCTTGGATTAAAACTAAGAATCTGTCTTAAGATTGTTAGAAAATAGGCGTTAATCCAAGAATAAATAATAAGATAAACAATATTATTTAAATGAACAATACAAAATTAAGAACAATACAACAATATATAAATCAAACCGATTTGGAACCAAAAGAAATGTGTTGAGGCCTGCACGAACGCAGTTTCCTTAAGACAGATTTTCGGCCACTCCTATGGTGCTCGAGTTCATTGGCCGTCTGTCTCCCAGGATACAACAACATAAGATCAACCACAGTTGCACTACTGTGGAGATCACGAACTGACCCTTGCCTTCGCCTATCACCGAAAACCACTTGTAAAATCCACAGAGTAAAACAATAAAAAATTTCTGTGGTTTTGAGTTGTGTAAAACTTAGAAGGTTTACTCCCTATTTATAGGAGTGTCATGAGGGTATAAGTGGAAATTTTGACCTAATGGAGCATTCAATATTGAGAATCAATTGATTCTCCTATAAAGCAATTTCCAAAATTATTATCTGAATTAAAGGTAACTTCTAATATTTATCCTTTTAATTCCAAGATAAAATTTGACAAATTTATGCTTTTATTTGAGGAAAATTCATTTTAAATTTGGGTCAAAATATCTGCAAGCCCACGAAGGACCAGACCGGTTCAGATATTTGCGTTACCCACGTCGTGCACGTCTACACATTTACGAACCAACAATTGGTTCCACATTTACGAAACAACATTTAAATCAATTTCTTATTCAAAGCTCCAAAATTATCAAATTTTTCCAACACCTATAACCTTCAAACATCCTACCTGAATTTTTATAAGCTCAACCTTTATTAGCGGAGAATAAACTCCATAAAAGCACACACAATTTATCTCTGCATCTATTTTCATCTACAACCCCAATAAGTTTATTCTTTCAAAATATAGTGAGAAAGAAGGGAGAAAATATTGAAAATGGAGTTTAAGGTTCCTTTAAATGCATAAAATTTAAAATATATTTCTTTCACGTAGTTTAGGTGGCATTATGATGTGGACGTTTATATATCCAATATGAAAAAAATATTTTACGAAAAATACACATCAACTACGCCATTTGTTTTCTAACGTTAGGTGGTTGCATTGTAATCACTTAAATAGTTATGCGGTAATATTGCTACAACTGAAAGTATAATAGTTATATCGAGATTAGTTTTATAATCGAGTGATCATTTGAGTAATTTATTCAAAATTGAATAGAACTTGGAATTCAATAAAAGGAGAAAAGACTTATAACTCAACAAAGTGATGAACTTTAATTGTTTTGTTGAAATTCCTTCGGTTACGTTTTGCTTTGTACTTTAAAATCTTCTATGGTCTCTCTTCTAGATTGTAACATCCTACTTTGAACACTGGTAATTCCTTCATGAATGATTTCTTCATTGCTGAACATGTTTACAAAGATTATGATTCTCTTCAAACAAAGAAAACATGAGATTTAAAATAATAAAGAGAACCTCGAAATCCCCATTGCCGAAGACATTCGTCATTTATCCGATAAAAATGTTGTTCTTTGGCAAGCTCAAAGTTTGTCCTTGAAAATTCTGTGACGATAAATTTGCTACATTTCCATCATTGTAAGCGGAACCGAAACCCATCTTCGATTCTTCATTTTTCCCTTTCAAACTGTCGAAAATTTGATACCTTCCGGGGCGGAGCCAGAAAATTATACAAGGGGTATAATTTTTTAATTATAGTTAAGAGATAGGGGGTGTACATTTCGGATATCGGATACAATCAAAAATTTCAGATATATGAAATTTTTAGATTGGCAAATTAGTGATTCGTATCTAAAAATTTTGCATATTCGATTTTCGATACTGGATATTCAGATATCTAAACTTATGATTCGATTTATGTATATTTTTGAATTTGACGATCATATCCATGAGAATTTCAAATTTTCAAATATAACAAGCAACAAATTATTGAATATAACAAAACTTGTATACATAAAAATTTCAATTTTGCATATATAACACGTAAAAAATACCAAATATAATAAGATTCATATACATAAAAGTTTTGAAATTTTGGGTATTCGGATATCCAATCCGATCTGAATTATCCAAAAATCAAAAAACATATCGAATTTTTAAATTTTCGAATCAGAACATCGAATAAACAAAACGGATCGATCGGATAATTTTTTTTACACACTCCTCTTAAGGGATGTCAATTATTTATAAATGGGTGTCATTTATTTATTTTTTAATATTTCTATATATAAACTATATAAAAATTAGTTTTTCCCGAAAATTTTGGGATGTCATAAGACCACCTATAGTACTAGGTGGCTCTGTCCATGCCTTCGTCTAAATTTCGACCAAACGACAGAGATTAAAACCGGGTTATTTGATAAAAGCCGAGATTTTCAAGCTCTTCCGTTGTATGTGAAGAAAGAAGGGAAACCTTAGAAATCAATTGGTCTGGTTTTGTCATTCAACAAAGCTTGAACATTATAATCAGATGAAGAAGACTCGTAGCTATTTTGTCTCTTAAATTTTCACTCTTTGCATTCTAATCACATGACTAGAGTTTAAATCCAATTGAAAACCATTTTGTCACGCCTCGCCAAAGTGCACCAGGACCAACCAAGGAGTGCCCCCTAGGTGCACTCAGGCCAACCAAGGCAATGCTATGGCTAAACACACACGAGAATGGAGAAGGCAAGAGAGTTACAAGTAAAGGAACCTTGTATTGAACTCTTAAGAAAGCTTTACAAGAGAGAACTTATGTGAATTGTGGGATGTGTGGGATGATTTACAAATGAGAGGGGTGATCCTATTTATAGGCTCCTACCTCCTCAATGGACGTCTAGGATCATTTTGATCCAACGGTTACAATTTCGCCTCCCAAAATAACTAAAGGACCTAAACTATTCTAGAGATTTCTATAGGCTTCTACATATATCTCTAAGGGCCTAAAGCATTCTAGAATATTCTACTACTATCTAGTTATGTCCTTAACTATCCAAAAGCTTCTAGAAAGTTCCAGAGACTTCCAGAGTAGTCCCAAACTTTCCAGAGTCTTCCAGGGTCTTCTTCAACATTCTAGATCCTTCTAGAATGTTCTAGATGCTTCTGGGATGTTCCAGGTCCTTCTAGAATGTTCTAGAACCTTCGAGAACCTTCTAGAGTGTTCTAGAATCTTCTAAGGCTTTCTGGACGAGTCTAGACCTTTGGAGAACCTCATGGATCCTTGTAGAAATGTTTAACATGATTGTGAGCCTCTCTAGGCCGTTCTAGAACCTTTATTGGTTCATGCTTGGCCTTAAAACGCTCAAGGCACTTCATTTTGCCTTGGTTGGCCTGAGTGCACCTAGGGGGCACTCCTTGGTCGGTCCTGGTGCACTTTGGCGGGGCGTGACATTCTCCTCCACCTGATCTCGCAACGCCATCGTCGCGTCTCGGTTGAGCTTCTTGGATGTTGATGGTGTGCCTCCTTTGGCTCTTAGCTTGCTCCGTCTTTACCCTCGACTTAACAACTCGATCCTGGGCTATCGTATCAAGTTGTGCCTTGCCATCAACTCATTTGATGAAGGCAACAAGTCGCTTTCGTATGGGACATGACCTCATCACACGAGGTCCTTCACATAGGTAGCACTTCACCCTTATGCTAGCCTTTGGCGCGGACTTAGCCTTCGTGTTGCCACAATTCCCTCTCGTGGGCTTACCCTTGTTAACGCCACCTTGCTTACACCGTGCAAGCTTGGTCGGTGACTCGGCCTTACCTTCAGCCTTTGGAGATGGTTGGTCATCTTCTTGCTCCACGTCGAACATCGACTCTGGCTTAAGTCCTTCGGTGCGATGTCCCTTATGGGTGGAACTTCCCTTGTTCCTATCGGTGTCCTCAACCGATCGAAGTGCTGAAATCATTTGCATGGATCCCATCTGTGCACCCTTATCGCCACTGTCGGTGTTACTACCTTCTCGATGCTTGGATAAGAGTGAACTAAGGGCTTGTCGTTGTGGGCATTCACGAGTCCAATGGTCGTCGTCGCAAATGAAGCAACTGCTTGGCGGTGATTTCCTCGTTCCTTGGAACTCATTGGACTTACCCTTTTCCTTGCTCTTCTAAGGGGACGAGTCACGGTGCCTAGGCGAGTGGCCTTCCCGATGGCCCTCCTTGTGATGGCTTCTCTCTCCCCCACCATTGGTATGGCCACCCTTTTCATCCTTTGGCCTAGAGGTGGAGTTCTTGTGGCTTGAATAATCAATAAGACTCTCGGCCACGGCGATGGCATCAGCAAGGTTTTGCACCCCACGACGCCTTAACTCGGTCTTGGCCCACGTTTAGAGTCCATCGACAAAGTTGAAAAGTGAGTCTTTGTCGAAGAGGTCGGGGATCTCAAGCACCAAGCTTGTGAACTCCTTGACATAGTCTTGGATGCTCCTTGTTTGCTTGAGTCGACGGAGGCATGCTCTTGCCTCGTCTTCGGCATTCTCCGGATAGAATTGCCTTTTGAGCTCCCTTTTAAAATCTTTGAAGGTAGAGATGGTGCACATACCTTTCTCAACATCTACGCGCCTTCTCCTCCACCAAAGCATGGCGGTGTCGGTGAGATACAAAGTCGCGGTTTGGATCTTAGAAGCTTCGTCCATAATACTCATCGCGGCAAGGTATTGCTCTAAGCAATATAGGAAGTTATCTACTTCCTTAGCGTCGAGTGCCCCCGCAAAGGTTTGAGGCTTGGGCACCTCGACCCTTCTAGCCTCAACGGTGGTGCTTGGCCCCGCTGCCAAAGCACGTTTGCACAAGGCTACATCGCCTTGTAGTGCCTCCACTTGGGAACCAGCATTGTCTAGCTCATGTTGAAGAGAATCGCGAACCATCGAGAGCTCTCCCATGAGAAGATCACGGATTTGCCCAATCTCTGCGTGCAGGGTCTCCTCTAGCTTGATCCTCATTGCCCTCACAGCTGTGTGGATCTCGACATCCTTCGCCTCTAGGCCTTCCACTCGGTGGGTAAGGTCGTCCACCTGGGTGCTCACACCCACCACGTTCCCCTCGACGTGGGTTAGACGAGTCTCAAAGCTAGAGATCGTGTCACTTGACTTGGCCCTTGGCCTTGTCGTCGCAGGGTCGACCATCTCCTCGCACCCTCGTTGCTCATTCACGGCCTCCGTGTCAGATGAGCTTACCACTTTGCTCTTGCCCGATTTAGCCATGTCCCGTGCGAATCGAACTCGCTCTGATACCAACTTTCACAGATTTATTCTCCCAAACTCAATCCCTGCGACGCTACCACTCCCGACACAATGTTAGCAAGCCTTTCCCAAACGAATGCTATGGCTAAACACACACGAGAATAGAGAAGGCAAAAGAGTTAGAAGGAAAGGAACCTTGTATTGAACTCTTAAGAAAGCTTTACAAGAGAGAACTTATGTGAATTGTGGGATGTGTGGGATGATTTACAAATGAGAGGGGTGGTCCTATTTATAGTCTCTCACCTCCTCAATGGACGACTAGGATCATTTTGATCCAACAGTTACAATTTCGCCTCTCAAAATATCTAAAGGACCTAAACTATTCTAGAGATATCTATAGGCTTCTACATATATCTCTAAGGGCCTAAGTATTCTAGAATATTCTACTACTATCTAGTTATGTCCTTAACTATCCAAAAGCTTTTAGAAAGTTTCAGAGACTTCTAGAGTAGTCCCAAACTTTCCAGAGTCTTCCAGAGTCTTCTTCAACATTCTAGATCCTTCCAGGATGTTCCAGGTTCTTCTAGAATGTTCTAGAAACTTTGAGAACCTTCCAGAGTGTTCTAGAATCTTCTAAGGCTTTCTGGATGAGTCTAGACCTTTGGAGAACCTCCTGGATCCTTGTGGAAACGTTTAGGATGATTGTGGGCCTCTCTAGGCCGTTCTAGAACCTTCCTTGGTTCATGCTTGGCCTTAAAACGCCCAAGGCACTTCATTTTGCCTTGGTTGGTCCGAGTGCACCTAGGGGGCACTCCTTGGTTGGTCCTGGTGCACTTTGGCGAGGCATGACAATTTGTTTTCTAATTTTTTTATCCAAATGGTGACACGTGTCATCATCCGATTGGATAAAAAATTATTAAATAAAATAAATTAAAATTAAGAATAAGAATAAAAATAAAAATCCCCGATTAAATGGTGACATGTGTTATTGTTTGATTAGAGTATTATTTTTTAAAAAAATTAAATTAAAATCGTGATTAAATTAATGAATATATAACTAACAAAGATCAAATGTGTAATTATATCAATTCCTGTTAATTGTCACGTCACCTCATCTATTAGGTTTTAACGCAAATGACTTAATTAATAACATTTTAATAGTTAAATAGTTTGATTGACAAAATTAATAGACCAATGATCAAAATAAAACTTATCCAATAGTTTAGTGGTCATCCGCGTAGTTTTCCTAATTTTATATAAATAAATAAAAAGCTTAATGTACTTTTCCCCTTAAACTATATTTGTTTTCCCAACTTGCCCTCTAAAGTTTATTTTGACCATTTTTTCTCCCTAACGTTTTTGGTCGTTTTCCATATTGCCCCCTACCGTTAATTTTTTCTTTTGACCAATCAGAACGCTCCACATCACCTAATTATTTTATTTTCTTAATTTTGATTTAATATATTAAAATATTTATTAAATTAATTTTATTTTACTAAAATACCCCTACCTCTTTCCCCAAACCCCACCCCTTGTCCTCTTCTCCCAAGCCTCCATTCACCAAACTTCTTCTGGTTTTAGTTTTATTAAAACCAGTTCTATTTTTCTTTCCATCACCGAATTCTCATTTTTATCTTTCAATTCGATCAAAACTACTGATTCTTTATTCATCGAACATAGATACTTGAAGATAAAAAAAAATTTATTGCATTTAATTGAAATCCAATTTTTCTTAAACCATGTTTTCTAATCCTATTGTATTCAAATGAAAAATCTCTAATCCAGTTCACCAAACAAGCTTTGATTCGACGCTGCCATCGGCCCTTTCTTGCTCGCCCGGTTCTTGCTCGTCCAAACTCGGCCGCCGCAACCCGATTATTTCATGAGTTTGATTTTACATCACCACCATCTTAAAATCAAAACCTCTTCGCGGTTTGATTTTATATCAATTATAGAATGAATGTTTTGCTTACCCAACCGTGGATTAAAATATTCCACAACTTTTACAAATTTCTCTAATACCCTCGGATCATCTTCCTCCCCTGTTTGAGTTTGCAGAAGTCATTTCTTTCATATGCCTTTGATTAGGTATATATAGTCACTAGCATCTATCATGTAGATACACTTACTTTCTGTTACATCTATAGGTTTTTCCTTTTCATTTGGGGGTGTGATGAAAATGGTATTTTGATAGGGCCCCTGTTTTGTGTTTCATGGACTGGAAAATGGCTTGCATCATATTTGTTCTTTGGTTGAAGTCGTGGGTGGATATTCTTTATTATATAACTATTAGCATGGTTTGTCGGTCGGGTTAACCAACCACAACATTTTTGGCACTACACATTAGCTTTAACTATTGCTAAAGCTATCTAAAAGATCTTTTGTTTCCATTCTTTTTTTTATAAGATGCATTCATAACAGATTGTTTGAATGATTAAATTGGCCATTATTTGGGAGCATATGTTTCACGCAAAGAACATGTTCCTTTTCACCATTAGTTTATGTACTCGTCTATTGGTAGGAAATGCTAGCACCTTTGCAGTGGTTCATTTGAACTGCATTTTGAAGAGTTACAATTTCCAGACAATGGAATGATATATTATTGAAATACTAGCAACAGAACTTGTTCATTTAATTCCCTGTTGTTTTGCAGTGATGTTAATCGAGAGGGGAGGAGGATGAACGGAGGGATTCAATGAAATGGAGATAAGATGAGGATGTTTTGGATATTTTAATATATTTATATTATTTAATTTATTTTTATTTTATTTTAAAATTTAAAAATAAAAAAATGATATGGTGCATTTTGATTGGTTTAGACAATTTTTTAACAGTAGGAGGCAATATGGGTAACGACGAAAAATGTTAGGGGCAAAGGTGATCAAAATAAACTTTAGGGGTAAGTTAGGAAAACATGTATAGTTTAGGGGAAAAGCGTATTAAGCCGTAAAAAATGTCATAAACATGATTGGGACTTAAAAAAGTCTCATGCCACCAAATTATCGACGTTGACTCATTTATACCACTAAAACTTTAATTTATTTAATTTTAACGCAAAATTTTAGTTTCTGTTTCAATGATGTCACTATGTTGTTAACTCTTTATGAAACGATGATATAGACAACAACGTAATGATATGGTTACTGCCATTTTGGTGCAGTTATTTTGATATTTAAACTGTCTAAAACGACGTCGTTTTATTAGATGGAAATGAAAAAAAATTGCACTAAAATCATTTGAAACTAAAACATTCAAAATCTAAGGTTAGCTCATAACCACTAAGCTAACTTAATATTTTTATTCTGATTTTAATACAAATATTATACATGTCAAACTGCAGTTGAGAATAATTCAATTTATATATAAGGTGACCTGTTTTTACCACCAAACTTCAAATTGGTCTAAATTTATCACTAAATTTTATTTTTCGACTCGTTTATACCACCGCGCGGTAACTTTCCAACGTCGTGATGACTCAGACACCAGACCAAAACGACGTCATTTTGGTGGAGGAAAAAATGAAAAATCATGCATACAATAAGATTTGAACCAGGAATCTTTAAAATCAAAAGCATCATTTTGACTACTAAGCCAACTTAACATTTTTGTTTTATTTCCAGCACAAATAGTATATATATTCTAAACGCAGTTTATCATATAAATAATATAAATATAATATTTTTAATATAAATATATTAATATATAAATAATAAAATAATAAAAAAAATATAAATATTTTTTATATTATAAATAATACTAAATATATAAATATATTATTATAAAAATAAAAGAATAATTTTCAAAACCCCTGAATTTTAAAAAATCCCAAATTCCAACAAAACCTCAAACTCTAAACCCTAAATTATTTATAAATTTTAGAGTTGAAGGTTTATAATTTAGGGTTTAAGGTTTTGTTGGATTTTGGGGGTTTGGAAATTTTGGGGTTTTGAAAATTAGTCTTTTAGTTTTTATAATAATATTTCAAAACCCCAAAATTTTTAAAAATCCCAAAAATCCAACAAAATCTTAAACCCTAAAATTTATAAATAATTTAGAGTTTGGAGTTTAAGTTTTGTTGGAATTTAGGCTTTTTGAAAATTTTGGGTTTTGAAAAGTTGTTTTTTAGTTTTTATAATAATATTTTAAAACCTCAAAATTTTCAAACCCCCAAAAATCCAACAAAATTTTAAACCCTAATCCTAAACTACAAAACTTAAAACCTAAAATTTATAAATAGTTTAGGGTTTAGAGTTTAAGGTTTTGTTGGAATTTGTGCTTTTTGAAAATTAATCTTTTATTTTTTATAATAATACATTTATATATTTAATAATATTTATAATATAAAAATATTTTTATATTTTATTTATTATTTATATATTTATATTATTTATATAGAGTAATATTATTTATATGATAAACTGCAGTTTAGAATACATACTATTTGTGCTAGAAATAAAACAAAAATGTTAAGTTGGCTTAGTGGTCAAGATAATACTTTTGATTCCAAAGGTTCCTTGTTTTATATATTAATATATGTCAAACATCGTTTTACGCAATTTAGGGTCTGTTTGTTTCACTGAAAACTGTTTCCGGAAAATGAATTCTGGAAAATGAATTACAGTTGTTGGAAAACTAATTACAGAAATCATTTTCCGGTGTTTGGATGATGTTGTACAATTCATTTTACACTGTTTGGTAGAGTTTCCTGAAAATTTCATGAACAATCCACAAACAAGCATCGATAATGGTAAAAACAAGTTCCAATAAAAACATGGTTTAATGTTTAGGTTAGTGTTTAGGGTTTAGGGTTTAGGATATCATTTATGGTTTATGGTTTAGACTAGTATTTAGTGTTTATGGTAGCATTTAGGGATTAGTATTTAAGGTATAGATTTAGGGTTTAGATTAGTGTTTATGGTTTATGTTAGTGTTTAAGGTTTAGGGTTTAGGTTGGTGGTTAGGGTTTAGGGTTTATGATTTAAGGTTTTATGACAACATTTAGGGTTTAGGATTTAAGGTTTTATGATAACATTTAGGGTTTAGGGTTTAGCTATTAGAGTTTATGGTAGCATTTAGAGTCTATGGTTAATGTTTAGGGTTTATCATTTATGGTTTAGGGTTATATCAGTGTTTATGGTTTAGTGTTTAGTTTTTAGTGTTTAGGGTTTAGGTTATCATTTAGAGTTTAAGGTTTATGTTAGTGCTTAATGTTTATTGTTTAGTATTTATGTTAGCATTTAGGATTTAGGGGTTAATGTTTATTGTTTAGGGGTTACGTTAGTGTTTAAGGTTTAACATTTAAAGTTTAGGGTTTATGTTAAGGTTTAGTGTTTAGGTTTTAAGGCTTATTGTTTATATTAGTATTTAGGGATTATGGTTTATGTTGGAGTTTATTGTTTATGGTTTAGTGTTCATGTTAGTGTTTATTGTTTATGGTTTAGTGTTTATGTTAACATTTATGTTTTATGGGTTAGTGTTTAGGGTAAGGGTTTATGCTAGTGTTTGGGGTTTAATATATATGGTTTAACATTTAGGGTTTAAGGTTTATGTTAGTGTTTATGTTAGCATTTAGTGTTTATGGTTTAACATTCAGGGTTTATGGTTTTGTTTTAGGCTTTTGTGTTTATGATATACCATTTAGGGTTTTGTTTTTATGGATCATTGTTTATGGTTTAGGGTTAGGGTAGTGTTTATGGTTTAACATTTAGGGTTTACGATTTTTAATGTTTAAGATTTAATATTTATTGGTTAATGTTTTATGTTTAAAGTTTAGGGTTTATGATTTAATGTTTATGGTTTAGGGTTTAGGGTTTAGAGTTTAGTGTTTAGGGCTTAGTTTTTATGTTAGTATTTAAGGTTTAGTTTTTATGTTAGTATTTAGGGTTTAGGTTTTAAGGTTTATGGTTTAGGTTAGTATTTGTAGAGAGAATGAGAGGAAGGAAAGCGACTTACCGAAAATCAATGGGTAAGTCATTTTAGTTGGTTTTCCATTGACTGTAGTTGGTTTTCCGTTGACTTTTCATTGACTGTTTTCCATTGACTGTAGTTGGTTTTCCGTTGACTTTTCATTTTCCATGAACCAAACAACGGGAAGCTGTGAAAACGTTTTCAGGAAAACCAATCACAGGGAAACAAACAGACCCTTAGTATCAAAATAGCGGAACTAAAACAACGTCGTTTTAGTCTGGCGTTCAAATCATCACGACGTTAGAAAGTTAATTTACCCTAATTAATATATATGTAACATATTAATATATATATATATATATAATATTTTTATATTATAAAAATTAAATACTTTCACATGAAGGTATCATTGTTCAAGAAGCTACTTCTTATGGTAAGAAACTTCGCAGTAGGTGTATAGTATTAATAAAATTTTTATGTTCGTTTAATAAATAAACGAACACAAATAGATGTGTGACCAATTCGTTTATGTTCACAAACAAGCTCATTTATTGGCTCGTTTATAAAATGAAAATGTTTGTGGATGTATCTAAATACCATTTTTTATTGTTGCTAAGGATATTATATAAATTGAGGTTGAAATGTATGTTTTATTTTGTTGTTTTTGTTTTATTTATTTATTGTTAATTTAGTTAACATTTCTGAACATTTAAACGAACACGTTCGTGAATACTAAACAAACGAACACGAACACCTTCACAAATAAATAAACAAACACGAACACAATATTAAAAATTTAAACGAACATGAAACGAACATAAACAACTTTAAAAATAAATAAAGGAACATGAACATAGTTTTATTTGTTCAAGCTCGGTTCATTTACACCCCTACCTAGGCATGTATTTGTCAGACAGCTTCATGTGTTGATGTATTTGAAAGTGTCCGAAGAGGTCAGAAGAACTGAAATAGCTTCACTTTTCGAGGATCCTAGTGTAAAAGATGATCTTCACAATGATACAAGTAAAAGCTTGTTCAGAGAGGAGTTGCCTTGGTAACAACTCTTGTTGAGAGTTGCTTCCAGTTGTCATTACCTTTGCATGAACAAAAGAACTCATGTATGGAGAGTAGACAGTAGAGTTATCGGATTCGGAGCCTTGTCATATGGAACGGGTTATGCTGCATTAAACTGCTCTTGAAGGTGGTGGAAGTTTGCAGGTCATGTGTCAAATGGATAATAGAGTAGAGTTGCTTCAGTGCTTTATGACATGCTACTTCGGGTCCGGAATCGGTCGATCAGCATTTGCCTTCCAGACAAATCTTCTTCATAACCCACCACCTGCATTATCCAAAATAATTACATAGGTTGAAAAATAGAAAGGGGGGATGGAACTTTTATGACAAGTAAGATCTGCAACCTGAGACTCTGTTTGGGTTTCACTGAAACCATCATATAGGCCAACCACATTTATATCTCGAGAATGACTGCTGATTTCATCTTTTCTCAGTGTCCTGAAAAGGAAAAAAAAAGCATCAGCTCAATCGTAGATGAGAATGAAACAATATTTCTTGCTACAAAGGAAAATAATTCCCCATCGGCCTTGATATACCAAAATTCAGTAGGTTTTTCTTTATTAGGCTTTTGTAGGCATATGCAAGGCAGTTAAGACTTAAGAAATGTTCTGCCATTAGTAATAAAATGCTTAAAGGGAGAACGATTATTTGGTAATGGTATAAAGAGGTTACCGGTTTAACCAGTGTCTAGATAACCCAACAACAGAATGAGAATCTGTAGGACCTTGACGATCTCCCGTACAATTAGATGAAAATATCTGTTCTACATCAAGGACTTATACAAATAAACTTATATAAGAGATAAAGAGTAGACATTCAGATATCGGAAATATCAACAGATATAAGGATACATTTTTGTTGCACCCATTCCTCTCCGGTGATTTCTGACCATGAATCTTAAAAAGAAGCAGAGATAATTGAGTCCACAAACCAGCAATCTTGCAACAATAAAATAATTAGAAAATACGGTCAGGAGGAACAACAATACTCACCTTACTAGTTTGCTCCAGTAAGTCTTCTATAGCAGTAGCTACATCAGGCAAAACTTGAGCTGCTTCCCCTGCAATTTTTAATTTGTCCTTTTCAGTGGAACTTTCCTTCAGAGCTCCGGAAGCATTCTTGTCATCATCTTCCAAGTGCCTTGCCCTTTTAGGATGACCATTTGATTGTTTGACCTCATCTCTAGAGCCATCGTTTCTACCACCAGTAATGCATCCATTTTTAACACAAAGATCTTGTGTTCTCAGGCCCTGTGATTGACTCATAAACTGAGATGTACCACCTACACACATCAGTTGTGTGGCTTGAGTCGAAAATTGGCTCACGGTGCATAATGCTGCTTCTCGGTCTTGAGCAGTAACTTCTTTCGGGCAAAATGGATCCAGAGAAATAACTTTATTCTACGAGATATAAATTGCACACATGACAATTTGTTGGTCTTATCATTTCCAAGGAAACAGAAACAAACATAAACTTGGGGTAGACATGATTACAAATCCATAATTAAGCAGATGAGAAAAAGAGGGACAGAGCCATACCTGCCTTACACATTCATATATCCACTCTGATGCAACTGATTGTATTCCCCATTTACAAGCAGCCTCATATTTCGGTCCACTGGTAAACTTGCATAATAAATGGGTCACTTTTTTCGTAAGTCTTTCCACAAACTTAGCTCCAAGAATAAAGCACAGGTTTCTTAACAGCAATCTATCCTTCTCTTCATATTGCGAAACACAAAAGCAAAAGCTTTTAAACCCAGGAAAAGGAATTTGACAGGGAAGCGGCGAATAGAGAATATGACTTCTAACATCCAGCAAGCATCCATCCTAAAATACCACTTTTCCATCAGAATTGATAAGAATACCTACTTACCACTTTCAATTCACAGGTTAAAAGAAATACTGAAGCATGGTGGTTTAGAGTAAAGAAACCAAATCGAACAAGTTTAGGAAGAAGAATAATTCTTCTAATCTGAATACAGCCTTTTAAAGAACAGCAGAAAAAATAAAAAGGAAATAATCTCTAGAAATTAGCCTATCCCTAAAAATTAGTAATTAGATTATAGCTAATAGTACAAGGAAATTCCTAGAACTAAGGTAGAAAATCTGCTTAATTTAAGGGATTCCAACACTCCCCCTCAAGCTAGAGTGTAGATGTTAATCAAACCCAGCTTGCCCATAATTTCTTCGAACATTTTTCTGCTCAAGCTTTTGGTTAACACATCTGCTACTTGTTGTCTTGTAGGTAGATATGAAACACAAGCTTCCCCTTTGTTAATTTTCCCTGTAATAAAGTGGCGATCAATTTCCACATGCTTGGTACGATCATGGTGTAGAGGATTATGAGCTATGCTAACCGCTGCCTGGTTGTCACAGTATAATGTTATAGGTTTTGTATAGGATAATTTTTGTTCTCCCATTAGCCGTTGTAACCACATTCCTTCACATATACCGTGGGACAAAGCTCGATACTCAGCTTCAGCACTGCTGCGTGCCACAACAGACTGCTTTTTACTCCTCCATGTCACGAGATTACCCCAAACATAGCTGCAGTAACCGCTTGTGGAGCGCCTGTCATTAACTGCCCCTGCCCAGTCTGCATTAGTGTAGACTTCTATGCTTCGATTTACATCTTTCTTGAAATGCAACCCCTTACCAGGGGTCCCTTTTAAGTATCTCAATATCCTGTAGGTAGCTTCCAAATGTTTCTCCCTAGGAGCATGCATAAATTGACTAATAACACTTACTCCAAAAGCTATGTCTGGACGAGTGTGAGAAAGATAGATAAGTTTTCCCACTAACCGTTGATATCTCCCCCTGTCTACCTCTTCTCCATCCTTATCAGTTCCTAATTTAAGGTTGGGTTCCATAGGAGTCTCGGCTGGTTTGCAGCCTAACAGTCCGACTTCAGAAAGTAGATCAAAAACATACTTTCTTTGAGAGATTGAAATACATGCCTTCGACCTTGCTACCTCCATTCCAAGGAAATATCGAAGATTCCCCAAGTCTTTAAGTTGAAACTCAAGACTTAAGAACTCTTTGTCTTTCAATTTCGATAGAATCATCCCCTGTCAATATTATGTCATCTACATAGACAATGAGAATACAACACTTCCCATTATCTGTGTGTTTGTAGAATAAGGTGTGATCAGCTTGACCTTGAATATAATGTCTACTAGTCATGGCTTTGGCAAAACGATTAAACCAAGCCCTAGGGGATTGCTTTAGTCCATACAAGGACTTCTTCAACTTGCATACTTGGCCCTTGCTTCCTTCGAATCCAGGCAGAAAATCCATGTAGACTTCTTCGTTTAATTCTCCATTGAGAAAAGCGTTCTTTACATCCAATTGGATCAAAGGCCATTCTAAGTTGACATCAATTGAGAGAAGCACTCGAATAGTATTCAGTTTGGCCACCGGTGCAAATGTTTCCTCGTAGTCCAACCCATATGTTTGAGTGAAACCCCTGGCCACAAGTCGAGCCTTGTATCGATCAATGCTCCCATCTGGTTTAAATTTGTGGTGAAAATCCACTTACAACCCACGGTCTTCTTCCCAGTAGGTAATTTAGATATTTCCCAAGTTCCATTGTCTTCAAGAGCCTTTATTTCTTCCAACACAGCTTGCCTCCATTTGGTTGACTTAACAGCCTCTTCTATGTTCTTTGGAGTTTCTATAGAGTCAACATTAGAAATAAAGGCATTGTAGGATTTAGACAAGTTTCCATAGGATACAAACCGAGAAATGGGATGTTGAGTGCAGCTCCTAGTGCCCTTTCTTACTGCAATTGGAAGATAGATGGAAGGTGAAGGAGGTGAGACTTCTTCCCCAGGACAGTCCTCGGGTAAAGATGTCATTGGCACGTTGTTTCAGTCTCGGGCATCTGATGTTTCCGAGAGTATACACGAAGCCCCTCAGTTTTTTCTTGTTGTTTTTCAGAATGAAAGGGCTGTTTTTCTTCATTAGTATGGTTAATCACCCTTGTTTCTTGTTGCTGCACAGTGGAGATAGGAAAAACAGGGTACAAAACAGGAATTACAATGGCTGTAGGATTTTCAGCAGGTTTTGTAGTGGTGGTAGGGCTGATAGAGTCTTGAGGTATAATGAGAAGATTGTTCAAGGTCTCATCTTCACTAAGTGTCTCCCCCTGAAGATGAGAGGCTGAAAAATATGGCTCGTTTTCGAAAAAAGTAACATTAAGGGACACAAACATCCGGTGTAAGGTTGGAGAGTAGCACTTGTACCCTTTTTGTGTAGGTGAGTAACCAATAAAGACACAAGTGTGGGTCTAGGATCAAGTTTAGATCAGTTAGGTTGATGGTTGTGGACAAACGCTTTGCAACCAAATGTTTTTGTTGGGAGATTAGGAACACAAAACAAGGGGATTTTTTTTTGAAGAGTATGTAAAGGTGTTTGAAAGTTTAATACCTTTGATGGGAGTCGATTTATAAGATAACAAGCAGTAAGGACAGCTTCTCCCCATAAATACTTTGGTACACCCATAGTGAACATAAGGGCACGAGCCACGGCTACAAGATGTCTGTTTTTCCTCTCAGAAACCCCGTTTTGTTGAGGGGTGTCAGGACAAGAACTTTGATGTATGATTCCTTGCTCAGAAAGATAAGGACTTAGGATAGAATTAAAGTACTCTCTCCCACTATCAGTTCTAAGGGTGTGAATATTGGAATTGAACTGGGTTCGAATCATTGAATGAAAATTTTGGAAGACTCTAGAAACTTCGAATTTTTCTTTGAGGAGATAGACCCAACAAACTCTAGTGTGGTCATCAATGAAAGTTATGAACCACCTAGCCCCTGTGATGTTTTTTACTCGACTGGCTCCCATAGATCACTGTGGATTAAAGAGAAAGGTTGAGATTGAACATAAGGTTTCAAAGGATAAGGAACACGAGTATGTTTAGACAGTTGGCAAACTTCACAGTTCTAGGAACTTATTTTCTTATTTAGAAATAGTAGAGGAAACAGTTTCTTCAAGTACATGAAATTCGGGTGTCCTAGTCTACAGTGCCATAGCATGACAAAATCTTCTTTTGATGTAGATAAGGCCATCCCTTCTTGTAGTAAATCAGAGTAATTCTCTAATTTTATTAGAAAGATCTGTTACATATTTATATACAAGCTATATCTCTATCTTAGGAAACTTTAAATTAGGAAAGAGACTAATTCTAGGTAAAGATATAATCCCTTAAAGTAAGGGATTGTAAATACAAGAAATATTCTCGTAATCCTTAATTTACTCTACACGTATATTCCTACATAACTAACACTCCCCCTCAAACTGTGTATATGTTGTATATACCCAGTTTGGATGTAAACTCATCAAAAATAACTCTTGGAAGTGCTTTAGTAAAGATGTCAACTATCTGGCTCCTGCTAGGAATATAATTTAGCTGTGCAATACCACCATTCACTTTCTCATAGATAAAGTGCCTATCTATTTCAATATGTTTGGTTCTGTCATGTTGCACTGGATTTTTAGCAATACTCATTGCTGACTGGCTGTCACTATAGACCTCGAACTCAGTCTTTTCATCCAACTCCAGCTCTTTGAGAAGCCTCTTTATCCACATTCCTTCACATATTCCAAGAGCTAATGCTCTAAATTCTGCCTCAGCACTGCTCCTTGACACCACAACCTGTTTTTTGCTTCTCCAAGTAACCAAGTTGCCCCAAACATAAGCACAATATCCACTAACTGAATCAGAGTAATTCTCCAATTTTATTAGAAAGATCTGTTACATATTTATATACAAGCTATATCTCTATCTTAGGAAACTTTAAATTAGGAAAGAGACTAATTCTAGGAAAAGATATAATCCCTTAAAGTAAGGGATTGTAAATACAAGAAATATTCTCGTAATCCTTAATTTACTCTACACGTATATTCCTACATAACTAACACTTCTTGTGGATTGTTTTTGTTCCAAACATATAAGCCATCATCAACTTTAGCAGTGCCAATCATCTTCCCCGACTCCTGTTCCTAAACCACACAACCGAAAGCAGAAAATTCAGCAAGTACTTTTTCATCCTTGGTAAGCTTGCTAATTGAGAGTAAATTACAGGTAAGATTTGGAACATGTAAAACTTTATCAAGGGAAAAGTTTTCAGTAAGTTTAACTGTCCCCATTCCAGCCACCGATGAGTAAGATCCATCAGCTATGCAAATCCGAGAGTGATCATGACAAGGTGAATAGATGTGAAACAAACTTAGATTACCTGTCATGTGGTCGGATGCACCCGAGTCTAGTATCCAGGAAGTTTTGATAGGTTCGTGTGTAGTATTTAAGGCAGTACCTTGAATAGCTAATGACCCACTGGCTGTAGAAGTCCCAAGTAGTTTATGAAGAGCCTCAAGTTGAGTTTTGGTTAGCCGAACATCTTGAGCATCTTCTTCAGTAGTAGATATCATTACTGCCTTGTTTTCTTTCTGATTTTTTCCGGGATAGCCATGGAGTTTGAAGCATTTCTCCTTAGTATGCCCAACCCAGTTGCAGTGGCTACACCGTGGCCTATTTGAACCAAAATCACTTCCAGCCTTGAACCTTTGAGATTGTGTGCCTCTTGAAATAAGGGCAGAGTTCTCGGGGGACGATGACCAGTTGTGGACAATGGTTTCAGTTCTCTTGTGTCTCCCAACATAATAAGACGCCATTTCTCTTCCCTCCTTACTTAAGCAAATGCTTCTCCTATGGTTGGCAGTGTGGTTCTGCCTAGTATTCGTCCTCGGACCTCATCAAGATCACGATTTAGTCCTGCTAGGAACTCATAGAGACGCTCTTTGTTAAGATGATCCATGAACTTGGTGTGTTCCGAGCCCTCGCCCCAATCAGCTTCATAATACATGTCTAACTCCTGCCATAAGATCTTTAGGTTGTTGTAATATTGAGTGACTTCAAGTGTTCCTTGTCGAATATCTTTCAACTTTAATTTGATCTCGAATACTTGGGAAGCATTTCCAAGATCCGAGTAATTCTCCTTGATTGCATCCTACATTTCTTTGGCAGTTTTGAAAAAAGATACGTTCGGCTTATATGACCTTCCATCGAATTTATAAGCCAAGCCATAACCATTGAGTTGTTAAGCTCCCAAGTTGCATAACCAGAGTCAGTTGATGCTGGTCGAGGAATTTCTCCATTAATGTACCCAATTTTTCCTCGGCCACGAAGAACCATAAGGACAGATTGTGACCATTGCAGGAAATTTTTTCCATCTAATCGATGATTTGTGATTATAAGAGAAGAGTTAAGGTCACCTTGAGAGATTCTTTGGTTGTGATTTTGAGTTATTTGTGAGATCTCAGTCTCAGATGAATTTTCGGTGTCACCCATGGGAGAAGGGTTTCAACCAGAGAAACCAGAACAAGAAAAAAGAAGGAAGAGTAGGATCAACTGGATTCCTAATGCTCTGATGCCATGAACAAGTTTAGGAAGAAGAATAATTCTTCTAATCTGAATACAGCCTTTTAAAGAATAGCAGAAAAAACAAAAAGGAAATAATCTCTAGAAATTAGCCTATCCCTAAAAATTAGTAATTAGATTATAGCTAATAGTACAAGGAAATTCCTAGAACTAAGGTAGAAAATCTGCTTAATTTAAGGGATTCCAACACAAATGAAACAGCAGTGGCAGCTACTGCAACAATAATAGACAAAGTACAGATATTGCATAATAAGTAAAGGGAAAAGGGCATATCATGACCAAAGAGGAAGTTTTAAGCATACCTCTAAACAAGACCGGACCCAGTGAGTAGAAACACAAGTAATTTGGGAACCAGTGATAGAACTGGGCATCGTGCCATGACATTCAATAATGAAATTAACATTCCTTTTTACATGATCCTCAACAACCTCCCCTCCACCTTGATCCACCCATTCAACAATTTCAGCTCTCTGGCAGAAGAAATTGAAAACTTATGAATATTGGAAAAATTAACACTAGAAAAAGTCACCTTTGGAATTGAATTTGAGATACAAATAACAATACATAGATCCAAAGTAAGAAAATATATCAGATAAACTAAAATACAACATGCTAATAGAGTTCAAAAGCAGTTAAATATCTGAGATGTTAGACAACAAAAACATTAGGGCTTTAAATGTCTAACTCATTAATGTGGGCAGGTGCCTCTAAGTTTATGGCAGGAGCAGTTACTAAATTGGGGCATCCCACATTGGCCAACGGCAAATAAAGTGTTCTTTGCTCCTCCAAAGTCCTTCTCCAGTTTAAAATTTTTGTTTACAGGGAAAACAAGGTAATTCCCTTCAGTTGTGTGATTCAGTTGCTTAGCCAAATAAAATCTCAACGTAGATACCCCTCTATAAGCAAAACTAGTCCTACACTATCTCAACAAGAACCGATACGCAGAAAAGCACAACATGCTCATTTTACTATTTTAGCTCACAGTAGAGGGATTGACTCACATAACATAACTAGACCTCCCAAGTCCACACCAGTGCAAAAATGTAATAACAATCAATTATATAGTCAAAAGCCCAATTCAGTAGCTGAAACGATCAACTTGACCAGCTTACTGTGACAGTGAAAGCATAAAGTTAAGTCCTCTTCTTTGTGAAGGTGAATGGAGTCAGGTGGTTATTTTCTCAAGCATAAATTCTTTCGGAAACTTTTACGCATCATACTCATGACAAGTATAGTCTTAGTAAGTTTTCTAGAGTATATTTCTTCTGGAAAGCCATATCAACATTTTCAAAAAAAGAAAAAAAAGACTAGAATCATCTAAAAATTCACAACTAAGATCTTACGCTAAACCACAATTTTTATAGGGCACGATTCTTACCCTATCTTCAGGAAAGGAAACTGAAAAACAAAATGTTTTCCCCTTAAAGACAGTTGATGAAGTCCCATTCTTAAGATTTTGGACTACTGGGTCACATTGCTTCTTCTGCCGAACATTATTTGTACTATTTATTGTAGGGAGTAGGACTTGCTTGGAAGATCCTATAGTAGCTTTCAAACAATTGTCGCCATTCATGTTGATTTTGCACTTATCATCCAGACATTTCCCCGAGGATGATGGCATTCCAATTCCAGTGTTTGTAAGAACTGGGGATTTACTTTGATTTGAATTAGTGATTCCTGTCACTGCTCCTCTGACAGAGTTTACAGAATCTGTGCAAGCACTATGATCAGTTAAAACAACATGAAAAATAATTCAGAATGGGAGCTATATAGCGCTTACTGATGATATCTCTAATTCAACAATCCAGAAAAAAAAATTCTATCATTCTATGGTAAGAAAATGACAAAAAAAAAAACAAAATATATCTGGCATGAACATTGACAACCTTTATGAAGAAGTAAGTCATACGCAACATGCCTCTGATGAACAGGGATTTCTTTCCTTTGATAATCACAGTCTTCAAGCCAGTTGGTCTTTACCACATGGATGACACCTGAAGCTGCAAAACTTCTTACCTCTTTCTTTTCCCTAGGCAATAAGACAAACATGTGGAAGAGGAAGATTTATGTAAACAGGGGGAATAGTCCAAAATAATCAGCATGCTCACAGCATAGCCAATGTAACAAAGGTATCATAACACTGAATCCAGAAGATGTCAAAGCATGGCTTGCTAAGCACAATTCTAAAAGAACCCAACAGAAGAAATTCAATGGAGAAAGAAAAGAAACAAGGAAATATACATCATTATTTGCGAAAAGGAAAACAGAAGAAGAAGACGAAGAAATACTTACAATTCAGATGGAGTCCCAACAACTATGTGTGTCAATTTATCATTACAAGACATATACCTGGATGCACCACCTCTACGCATCATGGTAACCAGCTTACGCATTTCAGAAGCTTCAAAGCCAACAAGTGAAATTTTACAGTCTGACAAGTATAGATCATTGTTTTCAGATTGAGAGTCATTGGCAACACAACCATCAAGCTTTGTTTCACTAGAAGGCTGAAAACTTGGTGCTTCACCACCATCCTCTTCAAAATTGACCCGAGCATCTGATGCCACAGAAGACATGTTCCGAGAGAGAGTAGCTTCAAGAACTGGATCTCCCACTGAGGTAGAAGGCACAGTGGACATATAAAATTCAGGAACCACCGAGGAAGTTGCAGGCACTGAACTTCCCATAAGCTTGTCTTGACTAGGCTGAGCTGACAAGGAACCACTGACACTTTTCTTTGAAGATGCACAGCCACCCTGGACAGGATAGGACTCCTCATTAAGGCATGCTATCCACCAGGGACGAAAAGGATTATTCATGGTCAGATACAATGTCTAAAGTCATTGATAATACATGTTAGTAAAAATATCATAAACTCATGAGTACTAGACACTGTTAAAAACATAAAGCATTACCTCTTCTAGCAATTGATTGATCAAACCATTTCCTAACTACAATATGAATGTGGCCCCATCTCCGGGCAACTTTATACTTGTCACCTTCAGGAGCTTACGTAAAGTCAAGATCACAAATGAATAATCAGAACTGGTCAAGGATGATTATTCTGAGAAGAGTAAGTGATGGAAATAAACTGTTGATTGAGGTATAATGCATAAACATCAAACAGATGCAAGATAATTACAAATGGCTCAAAATCTGTATAACGTTCCTTGAATAGAAATGAATAGATATGGCTATATGAAATTTCAATAAATATATGTAATAGGGCATTGTAAACTTGCAGTATTTGCTAGCGGTATGAGAGAGTAGAAACTAAGAATAAACAACTAAGAATAACAATTCAGTCATCTTAAGGAGCAACATAAAGGATATATTGCAAATCAAATGTGTGCACTTCTTGGTGAGTTCAGCTGAATATTTTCCACCATTTTGTATGATCAGCTTTTCAGTCTCTTTCCGCTCATCTGAGAGGAAGAGAATATTAGAATTCAATGATTAAGTAGTCTGTCACAAGCAGGCCCAATATATACTTGACATGATAACCTGCAGGAATTCTGGTAACACATATTGTCAATCCAGTAAAAGGAAGAACCCTGTATGAATCCTGAGGAACAACACGGTGCTCACTCCAACACTGATACAACCACTGAACGGAAACAATGGGTTTCTTCAAAACATTAAAAGCCCACTGCACAGATAGAAAATAATAATAATAATAATCAGTGGTGGCATATAATAACCTGATGTGCAACTGTTAACTTCTTTTTGATAATACCTTTCCAAAAAAAACTACAAAGGTATGATTAATCGAAACTCCAACTCAAATCCAAATGTGCATGAAATTCAAAAAAATGTTATAAAAGTATTCTACAATGTGAACATTCATTTCATATTAGCAATAACAGGCATGTTTTCAAGATTTTCCTCCTACATGCACGCAGGGTCTCCAAACATGTGACCATATACCTGTATCATAGACCTCTCACCTAACTCAAGTTGGAAAGATAATGAATAATAGTATTTTTAACTGATTTCACTATGATGCATTCTGAGTTAAAAAAAACGACTAGCTTTTAAGAATATCGAAGTCCTAACAATGGTGAGTTCGTAAAGTCACCGATGAAACAATGGTAGCACACTTAAACACGACAGATGCAGACAGGAAAGAGATGGAGAATTATTTTAGGAGAATCATACCTTATATTTTGCAGCCAGGACATTCTTTACAATGACAAAGCTAACATCTAAAGATGCTTTAGTATGCAAAACTCCCCCCATGGCTGTAACTAATTTTTCAATTTTAACCTATGACCAAAAATCATAATAAGCAACCGTCAGAATTGGGGTTCATATAAAGATAAGAAGAAATGTATTTCCATGAACCCCAACAACAATACCTTCTCATCCATGTCGAAACCGGATGCCAGTACTTTGAGGCCGTCCATTGCAAGGCAGCAACTAAATCCTTGTTTACGTAAAGCTCTATTTTCAGTTGCACAAGAAAGCACACACAGAGGGCCTAAGACCCAAAACAAAACAAAAAAAAAGCATCACTAAATTACTGGCATAAATTTAAGACCTGAATCAACAACTGGAAAGCATTACCTAGCAAATTACATCCTTTAGCTCGAAGATCCTCAAATTTCTCCTGAAAGGGGGATAGAATAAGTAAAATGAATTGAATAAAAAGAAGAAGAAAGATTTCAAATATACTGTGGAATGAAAAGAATGGGAGGAAAAAGGAGGATTACATGATCGATGGAGGAGATAATGTGGAAGTCATCGGGTCCGTTTCGAGAAGGGTCGCAACAGAGGAAGACTTGGGCACCGTTATCCTTGAGAAGGCCGTGAAGCTTGTCGAATACTTCGGGAGGGACGAGGTTTCGTGACATGAACACGTTCGATCCCTTAAACGCCTTCACCTTCGCATTCGCATTCGTCATCATCATCTTTTCTTCGATATTTGCTCAATTTCTATCTAAGATTATTTTTCCCTTCTTTTCAACAGTGAAGAGAGTTGCGCTATTGGGCGTCAGTGGTGGTATGCTTGGAACTTTGGATGGATTTTGGGACTATTCCAAGGGAAGCAAGTTAACTTTTAAATTTAGGGTAAACTAACCCAATGACTACCATATTATGTTAAATATATTAAAATGATCACATTAAAAAAATCAACTCAATTAACCACCTAAATTATTGAAATTGTGACGTGGCAGTTAAAAAAATAAAGGCATAATTACACAGTTGGTCCTCAATAATTATACACTCTATTAATTTGATCCTAATTTTGATTTAATAAAATAAATTAATTATTTGGTGACATCGTGTCAGGCATGTGTTACAAAATTGGAGAAGGAAAATTGAAATTTAAGAAATGGGGGTGAGGGGATTCGAACCTGGGTTAAAAGGGTCAAAAAACATTAAGCTTACCACTAGGCAAAGCCTATTTCTAAGTTATAAAGTACCACATATATTATATGTTTATATCTTTATTAATGCATGGAAAAATTGAAAGTAACAAAATTAGGGCTAAGGGATTCGAACCAAGGATCCCTTGGTGAAAAGAAGCATGTGCTTGCTACTAGATCAATGCTATTTTTGTGATATAAAATATAACATATAATATATCTCTTAAATTAGTGTTAATGCAAAGAAAATGGAAGAAATGCGGTTTTAGGGAACTCGAACACAACATACTTATGATGCATAAAAACATCTAACCCAATTAAATAAATCTAATAATTAAATTAAAATTAACAATATTTTGTATATATTTTAAATTATGTTTAGTGCACAATTAAAAAATTTTAAAATTATATGAAATTTTTTGTATATAACGATTAAAATATATATAAATTTAAAATAACGACAATCCTGCACTAATTAAATTTGTATATATTTTAATCATTTAAAAAAATTAATCATTAAATTTTTTACAAATTTAATTACTGCAGGATTGTCGTTACTTTAAATTTGTATATATTTTAATCGTTATATAAAAAAATTCATATAATTTCAAATTTTTTATTTTAATCGTGCACTAAACATAATTTAAAATATATACAAAATATTGTTAATTTTAATTTAATTATTAGATTTATTTAATTGAGTTAAATGTTTTTATGCATCATAAGTATGTTGTGCTCGAGTTTCCTAAAACCGCATTTTTTTTCATTTTCCATGCATTAATAGTAATATAAGAAATATATTATATGTTGTATTTCATATCATAAAAATAAACTTGGCCTAGTGGCAAGCACATGATTCTTTTTACCAAGGGATCCTTGGTTCAAATCCCCCCAGCCCTATTTTTTTTACTTTCAAATTTTCTATGCATTAATAACGATATAAACATATAATATATGTGGTACTTCATAACTCAAAAATAGGCTTGGCCTAGTGGCAAGCCTAGCATCTTTCCACCCTTCCAACTCAGGTTTGAATCCCCTCACCCCTAATTTTTATATTTCAATTTTCCAATAAGGTGGTGACACGTGTCAACAAATAATTAATTTATTTTATTAAATTAAAATTAGGATCAAATTAATAGAGTGTATAAGTAACAAGGACCAACTGTGTAATTATACCTTTATTTTTTAACTGCCACGTCACCTTCCATTAGCCCATTAACGGCCGGTGCTTTAATTGATCCAATTTCAATAGTTTGGGTGATCAATTGAGACGATTTTTTTAACGTGGTCATTTTAATACATTTACCACAGTATGGTGGTCATTGGGTTAGTTTACCCTTAAATTTAATTTACTGCTTCAATATACATTCGGTACTTGGACTTTGAGTGAACATTTGATCGAGTCAGAGTTAAAAATTTTGAGTTATTCTAGTTGATGCGTCATATTTTACAATTCAAAATTGAAAGACTCAACTCGAACTTCAAAATAAATCCACTAATTACTAAAAATTCGAATTATTCGAATTTCCATTTTACAACTCAAATTTTATTTGAAAATTTTTCGAGTCGAGTTTATGAAATTTCAAGTCGAGTCAAGACGAGTCAAATTTTTTCGCCTTGAGTTGAGTCGAAAAAATCAATTTTTTGAACCGAGTCGAGTTTTGCTCATCCCTACTTGGACTAGATACCTTCTTACAATTTGATACTTAAAAATTAGGGTTTTTTATAGTTAACTATTATACTACAACGGTTAACCTTTATACTACGACGGTTAACTTGTAGGTTTTATTCCTGTTGTATTGGATAATAATATCTAAAAATAATGTGTTCATTTCATTATGGCTAACCAAAATACTATTACATTTAACCTTGAACACCCCTACTAAAAGTATTTTGCTCTCAAATTGATACATAAAGTAGGCAACGTCTTAAATTGTCCGGGAATATCGTAAGCTTGTTTGATTTATTCACAAGAGCAACTTTTATCTACAACATGCAGCTGACCCACCAATTGTCAACACTATTGTTACTCATGCATTATTCGATCATGCTTCTTGAATATTTGATAGTAGTGTCTCACATCATACTACGATGAATACTGCGTCACTTCAATATCTCTCCACCTATAACTGTCCTGATACAATTCATCTGGGTAATGATAAATGTCTACTTAAATCTTGTATTGATCGGTGCACGGTTCCCACGACTGTTAAGTCTCTCTCTTTCACTAATATTTTATGTGTTTTTCAGTTACATACAAAACTGATGTTAGTTTTTAAATTATGCAAAACTAATCACGTTTCTGTTGAATTCTTTGATTCTCATTTTCTTGTTAAGGTTTAACCAACAAAAATTTCTCTTATTCATGGCAATAAAATCAGAGGTGTTTACTATATTCTACGATCTTTTTTCTTCAAGTCATTTCAATCAATTGGTTATCCGTGCACTAGTTATATCACAAGTTTAATCATCCCTTACATAAAGTTTTAACTTCTCAATTATGCAGTGGTAATATACCTTATGATTCAATTAGTTTGAAAGAATTTCATTTTCACCCTGTCTTATTAATAAAAGCCACAAATTGTTGTTTGGTCAAAATATTATGTCAAGCTCTTGTCCTCTTGAACTATTTTATTTTGATGTTTGGGGCACTAAACACATGTCGTATGATGGGTATTCCTATTATGTGGTGTTTGTTGACCACTTCAACAAGTATATTTGGTTATACCCGATGAAGAAGAAATCTGATGTTGTGGTAATATTTCCTCAGTTTAAAAGGCTTGCTAAATGTTTTTTCAACCAGATCATTGTGTCTCTATTCTCTGATAATGGAGGTGAATTTGTTAAGCTCTTGTCCATTATGAATTTGGAAGACATTTCACACTTCGCCTTGTCGCCTCATACACCTTAACACAATGAGACTGTTGAACGACGATATTATCATATAATGAAGATTGGTCTTTCTCTACTTCACTTTGCATCTCTTCTAACAATGTATTGGCCTTATGCCTTTCAGAAGGTTGTTTATATCATCAACTCGACGATACTAGATAACATGTCATTATACTCTTTACTTTACCAAAAAACACCGAACTATGACAAACTTCAATCATTCGAATGCTTATGCTTTCCTTGGTTACGGCATTCTCTTGGCTGATACGTCACGAAAAAAATGATGAACTAGCTGCAGTACCAGCTCCCTTGCCTACCATACCATGAAAACTGATGATCTATTACTACACCAGCTCCCTTGGTTGATATGTCATGTCACAATGATGCACTTGTTGTTACAATAGTTCCCTTGATCGAATTGCCACAACAAGATGCCTTACTTGAATTGCCATAACAAGATTCTCGGCATCACACACTCATCGGCCAAATTCAAGGTATTTTGGTCTTTCATTTGTTAATACCACTACATGTCATCCTTTGCATTCGACATTAGAGCCGGAAACTATTACTCAGTCTCTCAAAGATCTATTAAAGAGACAAGCTATGGAAGATGAGTTTGTTGTCTTGATGCACAACCATACGTGAGATCTTGTTCCACGGTCTAAGCAATTTGTAGTAGGGTCCAAATTGGTGTTCCACGTGAAACGTCGACCTGCTAATTTCGTTGATCGATACAAAAGCAGATTAGTAGTGAAGGAGTATTCTCAAGAAGCTGGATGAGACTATTTTGAGACTTTTAGTCTCGTGATGAAGCTTTTTACAGTTCGTATTATTTTCACTCTTGTACTTCATCATGTGTGACCCATCAAATAACTTGATATTAATAATTCTTTCCTAAATGACACCCTGCATGAAGAGGTTTATTTAGAACAACCTCCGGGATATGTTTGACTCTACAAAACCTTCTTATATTTGTTAGTTACGTAAGTCCTTGTATTACCTAAATTTGGCACCGAATGCATGTTATATTGAACTCTCTCAATTTCTTCTTCAATTTGGTTTCAAGAAATCAAAGGTTGATACATCACCTTTTACTTATAATGCAAAGAAAGTCATTTTATATTTTCTAGTATATGTAACCCCTCATCCCGGTCTGGCCAAATGACCGGTCCGAGTAGGCCACACGGGGAAAACCGATGTAACCCCCTTAACCCGGTCTAGACGGTTGACCCGAATTAAGAAGTTTACACAGGGAAAACCAAAGTCAACCTTGATTAACGACCCTTTTTTTTCTTTTTAATCTTATCTAAATGCATATTAACCCTAGATATGTTCATAGGATCAGCATACTCAAAGATCACCACAATCAGAAAACATTTAGGGACTCAATTGCACAAATCATGAATTTAGGGACCAAAACGTAAATTCTGAAAATTACAAGGACTTAACCAACTTATGAGTTACCATTATGAAATTAGTCATGTTTCATGCTTCTCTGCCAAATTTCAACTCAAACGGACATCTCAAACTCATTCAATTGCATATACAAAGTTCAGGACCAAAACGCAAAGGTTTCAAAACATTTAACCATCAATTTCAGTGCCCAACGGTCGGGTGTTTTGGAACAGGGATGATCCGTTCCGAAACGCGGGACCGTTCTGAAACCAGTTCCGGAATAGGGCTCGACAGTGGCAAAACCGTTCCGGAACGGTTCTACCCGTTTCAGAACGCCAAGGCCATTTCAAGGCCCCTGTTCCGATACGGTAGCACCTGTTCCGAAACAGGCTGCCCAGATTGCAGAAATTTTGCTGGTTTATATCACTTTCAACCCATCAAACACATTCATATGACCCTCAAATCATACCAGGAAGTCATAAAATACTTAAGGAACATACTAGCATCATTCAATCTCAAACATGACATCAATTAAGGAAAGACCCAACTCTATAGGCATGCATCCTATATTGAAAGCCATTCAAACACCAAAACACCAAACAATCCTCATAAAGGCCATTTACATGTTCCATCAATATCAAAAGCATAAAATCAACTTAGGGAGTCCAAAACATCTCCCAAAACAACCATTTAGGTTCCCATTGCCAAATACCCAAAAGCTAATAGTGTTAGGAAATCATTCACCATACATGAGCTTAGTTCTTCACTTGGATTCTTGACCTCCTTGCTGCCCTTAATGCACTTCAATGCTCTGCATTATTGGTTTAAGAAAAGAGAGAGCGTAAGCACATAGCTTAGTGAGGAATGCTCATTTAAAACATCACAATAATGCATTTATAAAACTCCTTTTCAAAACCTTTAGTTCAAACACATTTGATCATGCACAAATGTAAACAAACCAAGCATTTCATGCTTCAAATCATTAACATGTCATATTGGCTTTCAAGTGATAATCAACAATAGACGTCAATCAATCGATCAATCGGATACGTGGATTACAAGCGTTGTCCCTACACTTCATACACACTACCAATATCAAAGTGGAGCATGGTACAATCACAACCCCTCAACACCCGTGATGGAGACTTGGTACAATCACAACCCCTCCACATCACTCATTGGTAGTTGTATAACATCACTAACGAGATCACGGGACATACAACACAAGATCCACACATGGACTTTTAACCACCATGGTGATCTTACAATACACAAGGCTCACACATGGACTTTTAACCACCAATGTGACCTTAACAATACACAAGGCTCACACATGGACTTTTAACCACCATTGTGACCTTAACAAGAACCACCCATGGACTTTTAACCACCATGTTGTTCTTAACCATCTCGTTAGTGTACTTGGATGGAGCATGGTACAATCACAACCCCTCGACATCCAAGGCGACTTATTCACGGTGCACCAAATCCTATAGCCGACTAACTATATCCGATTCAAGTACTTTTAAACAAATCACATCACTTGCCAATATACATCATTTAACAACATTAACTCACTGTTTTAAAGCATTTAACAAAGCCATTATCATCATGCATCATTATGCATCAAAACTACATTTATCAATGTACAAAAACAAGGATCTCTTACCTTGAGCATCCTTCAATACATGGCTTATAAAATCAGCAATAAACATGCTCAAATATGCTTTCAAAAACAGAATTTAAACATGCAACAAATCACTTTGCATTCAACCAACACATGGTTCATCAACAAGAGAGTTTTTCCGAAAACTTACTCTTGAGCTTAGCTAAGTTGTTTAGACTTAATCTAAGCTCCCAAACCTTCAAAACATTGGTTTCAAAGCTGAAAACCAAACTTCACTCACCGATTCCGTTTCGCAACTTGCCGAAACACCAATCAAGCTTCCGGATCAATACCACAAGGATCCAAAAATGTCTCCCCTGTTTTAAACACATCAAAGCAGAGGATTAGTGCATCATCATGCATTAATATCTTCAACCAAGACACCTAAACTCGCTGCTCTCATCAACACTCACATTTCGGCTACCAAACACAACCGAAATCACATCCAAACATCACTACAACACTACCCAGTCAAGATCCATCAATTCCAATCATTCATAAACCTCAATTAACATCCAAAATGGATCTAATCACGTCCTTATACCTCCAGCTATAACAGATCACCAAGATCACTCTAAAAACCACCAAAAACTCAAGCAAAACTTAGGAAAATCAACCTATCCGGGATTTCATTGATTAAACCTCAATTTCTCATCAATTATACATCCAATTTACATTAAAAACACATCCCAAAACAGTACCCAACCAGTTCATACGAATTTCATCAAAAATTAACCAAATCTTGCATTTTAAAGCCAAGATCAAGAACACAACTACAAAACCTTTAACAAAACACAAATCAAGGATTGAGAACTTGGGAATTTCAGTAAAGAACTGAGTATTTAGAGGAGAAGGACGTTCATACCTCTAAACTTGAGTTTTCTCCCTTTTTGGAACCAAAATTCTTGAAAATCCAATAAGCAAATGCTAAGGTTTTGATGTAGAAATGATTAGAGATCAAATGAAGGTTGAAATATAATCTTTAGTTGTCAAAATCAGAGGGAATTTTGCTGGAGAAATGTGTTTGGATTGAGAGAAAAGTTGAGAGAAAAGAAAATGGAAAATTTGAGAAAGTTAGTTAAAATGACAAAATATCTTCTTCCCTCCCATTTTACCTTAATTAAAACCATTAATAAATTGATTAATATTAAGAAAAATCTGGAGAAACTCTTTTTGGGTAAATAGCTCCTTAAAGTTTCAAAGTTTCAATCCTTTTTAAAACACTCACCAAATTTTCGAAAATTACATTTTGGTCACTAACCCAAAATGTCACACTTCCAAACCTCATTTTGTAAAATTGATTTCACCACTCTCTTATATATAATAAAAGAGGATTTAAAGATATTTTTCCATATTTTTAATGCATCCCGAACTAGGCTTTCCTAAATATCACCTTTTATATTCGAACCGCACTCCGACCGGTCCGGTCCAAACCCAAAACTTCTAAGCCCAAAATTGGGGTGTTACAACTCTCCCCCCTTAAGAAATTTCATCCTCGAAATTTACCTGAAGGAAAGAGGTACGGAAACTGCTTCAACATGTCATCCTTCCGCTCCCACGTGGCTTCTTCAACACCACGATGCTTCCACAACACCTTTACCAACTCAATGGTCTTGCCTCGAAGAACCTTACTATCCGAATCCAGAATCTTCACTGGTTCCTCATCATAGGTCAAATCCGGATTCAATTCCACTTCTTCCACAGGCATCACATGTGATGGATCCGATCTATACTTTCGAAGCATAGAAACATGAAACACATCATGAATCTTCTCCAACTCTTGCGGTAACCTCAACTTGTACGCAACAGGACCCACACGCTCAACCACCTCGTATGGTCCAATGTACCTAGGGCTCAACTTACCCTTTCGGTCAAACCTCATCACCTTTTTCCAAGGCGAAACCTTCAAAAACACACGATCACCCACTGCATACTCAATCTCCTTACGCTTCAAATCCGCGTAAGACTTTTGCCGATCAGAAGCTGCCTTCAAACGCTCACAAATGAGCTTCACTTTCTCGGTGGTTCCCTTCAACAAAGCTGGCATCGAAACCAACTTCTGACCCGTTTCAGCCCAACAAAGAGGAGTCCTACACTTCCTCCCGTACAAAGCTTCAAAAGGTGCCATTTGAATACTTGCCTGATAACTATTATTATAGGCAAACTCCACCAAAGGCAAATGTTTCTCCCAAGAACCCTGGAACTCAATCACACAACACCTCAACATATCCTCCAAAACCTGGATAACACGCTCGGACTGTCCATCCGACTGCGGATGATAAGATGTACTGAAATTCAACCGTGTACCCAAAGCCTGATGCAAACACTGCCAGAAACGCGATGTAAACCTCGGATCCCTATCCGACACAATCGACTTAGGCATACCATGCAGCCGCACAACCTCAGCTATATACATCTCCGCAAGCTTATCCAAAGAGTACGTAGTATGCACGGGCAAGAAATGCGCACATTTCGTCAGGCAATCCACAATCACCCACACCGAATTCTTCTTCGATGGCGACAAAGGTAAACCAGACACAAAATCCATGGTAATCCTTTCCCACTTCCACTCAGGAATCCTCAACGGTTGCAACAACCCAGAAGGAAACTGATGCTCAGCCTTAACTCGTTGACACGCCATGCACTTGCTTACAAACTCAGCAACATCTTTCTTTAAACCCACCCAATAGTACCCATCACAAAGATCACGATACATCTTAGTACTACCAGGGTGCATAGCAAAAGGACTACTATGACCTTCAGTCAGAATAGCACGCCTCAACTCAACATCACTGGGCACTACTATCCGACTCCAAAAACACAACACTCCGTTATCATTAAAACAGAAATCCGAAGGCCTATCCTCCGCGATATCCTGAACATGCGGTACCAAGGAATCATCCAACAACTGCTTTTCCTTAATCAACTGAACCAAAGATGGTTTCACTTGCAATTCAGCCACAAGACCACCATCACGCGAAATACTCAAACTGGCAAACATAGCCCTTAACTCAACAGCTACCTTTCTACTCAAGGCATCCGCTACAACATTAGCTTTACCCGGGTGATACTCAATCGTCAAATCATAATCCTTGAGCAACTCCACCCAACGTCGCTGCCTAAGATTCAACTCCTTCTGAGACATCCGTTACTTCAAACTCTTGTGATCCGTGTACACAGTACACTTCTCACCATACAGGTAATGTCTCCAGATCTTCAAAGCAAAAACCACTGTAGCCAGCTCAATATCATGCGTAGGATAATTGCGCTCATGCACCTTCAACTGCCGAGACGCATAAGCCACCACCTTACCCTCTTGCATCAACACACATCCCAAACCAACATAAGACGCATCACTATACACCACAAACTCTTTCCCTGATTCAGGTTGAACCAAGATTGGAGTTTGCGTCAAAGCTGCCTTAAGCTTCTCAAAAGCCTGCTGTCTCGCTTCCGTCCACTCATACTTAACATCCTTCTGCAACAACTTCGTCAAAGGTGCATCAATCTTTGAAAACCCATCCACAAACCTCCGATAATATCCTGCCAAACCCAGGAAACTACGGACTTCATGAACAGACTTAGGAACCTTCCAATTCATCACTGCCTCAATCTTCTGAGGATCAACACGAATCCTTTCAGCAGAAACCACATGACCAAGAAACACCACCTCTTTAAGCCAGAACTCACACTTGCTCAGCTTAGCATAAAGCTGATTCTCCAACAAAGCTTGCAACACAATTCTCAAATGCCCTTCATGCTCCTCCTCCGTACGCGAGTACACGAGGATATCATCATAGAATACCACAACAAACTTATCCAGGTATTCATGAAATACACGATTCATCATGTCCATGAAAGCTGCAGGAGCATTCGTCAAACCAAACAGCATCACAAGGAACTCATAATGCCCATACCTCGTCCTGAAAGCTGTCTTTGGCACATCCACATCCTTCACCTTCAACTGGTAATACCCTGACCTTAAGTCAATCTTAGAGAACACAGCTGCTCCCCGAAATTAATCAAAAAGATCATCAATTCTCGGCAATGGATACCGATTCTTGATAATCAACTTGTTAAGCTGACGGTAATCAATTCACATTCTCATAGTGCCATCCTTCTTCTTCACAAACAAGACTGGTGCACCCCAAGGCGACACACTCGGCCGAATGAAACCACGATCAAGCAACTCTTGCAGTTGCGTCTTCAGCTCCTTCAACTCCTTAGGTGCCATTCGATAAGGGGTAATGGACACTGGAGTCGTGTTTTCATACAACTCAATCCCAAACTCCACTTCGCGATTAGGAGGCAATCCAGGCAACTCCTCAGGAAACACACCAGGAAACTCTCGCACAGTCCTGATATCTTGCACACGCAACTTCTTAGAGCTAGGATTCATCACAAAAGCGAGATAGGCTTCACAACCTTGCCTCAGCATCCGACTCGCCTCCAATGTAGACACCACATTGGCAAGAAACTTCACATTCTCACCAACCACAACTACCTCATAATCATCCGCAAGCTTCAACGAAACTCGCTTATTCTCACAATCTACTACAGCTCGATGCTCAACAAGCCAATCCATACCAAGGATTACATCAAAACCATAGAAAGGCAACTCCATAAGATCAACATGAAAAACATGATCTTGCACAACCAAAGGACATCTTCTATAAAGCTTTCGAGTCACAACAGTCTCGCCAAAAGAACTAGTGACACGCATACCAACATCCAAAGACTCAACAGGCAAACCAAGCAATTCAGCATGCTCACGCAATATGTATGAGTGTGTAGATCCAGAATCAATCAAGGAAAGTAATGACAAGGATTGCAAAGTAAAAGTACCTGCGATCACATCCGTGTCATTCCTCCCCTCCCTCTGAGCATACACTCTGGCCTGGCCTCCACCTTCAGGCTGAACAGCTACAACATGAGCCACATTCCTCCCACCATCCTCTCTACACTGGAAGTTACCACGACCGCGCCCACGACCTCTCTGTGGTGCAACAACTCCAAGAGCACGTCCTTGGCCACCACCGGCCAACAGAGGACACTCCCTCCTCATGTGATCAGCGGATCCACAATTCCAGCACGAGTTACCAGCCGCCACAACAGGAGCCTGCACCTCCCTCACTGCTCGAGGACAATCACGCTTCAGGTGTCCACGCGACCCACATGTCCAACATGTGTTCGGTTCAGCTCTTGCCTTGTCTCCCTGAACAAGTGCACCTTGCCCTCCAGCACCTCGCCTAGCTGAAGACTGAAACTTCTGATCACGTCCCCTCTTGTTCCGTCCACCACCGGAACTATATTCAGCAGCTCGCTTACCAGCACTAGAACCAGCACTTCTAGAAGATAGACCCAAATTCATCTCAATATCCTTTGCTCTACCAACCAGCACATCAAAATCATTATACTCAGCAGCCAGCATGTAAGTCTTTACCTCCATCACCAAACCATAACGGAACCGTTCACACCTCTCCCGTTCATCAGGAATAAGCTCAGGTGCGTATTGACTAAGCCGGACAAACTGAACCTCGTACTCAGCCACTGACATACTCCCCTGAGTAAGAGACATGAATTCCCTCTTCTTTTCATCCAAGTACCTCACACCCAGGTACATTCTCTTGAAAATGTTCTGAAAGAACGTCCATGTCACATCAGCATCCGCCATCCCAGAGATAGTGGTTGTTCATCAAGTGTAAGCATCGTCCTGCAACAACGATACCACACAGCCCAGCTTCTGCACATCAGTGAAATTCATTTGCCCCAAGATTCTCTTGGTACTTTCCAGCCAAGACTCAGAACCTTCAGCAGACAAACCCCTGAACTCAGTCCCTCCCAGACTGCGCAAACGTTCCAAAGGTAGTCTAGCATTAGCATCTCCCTGATGCCCAGCACCTTGAGCTCCAGCTACCGCTGATCGAAAAGCTCCAGCAATGGCTTGAATCAACACTGTCATGTCAGGTACAGCTTGCCCCTAACCAGCTTCAGGTCCAGCGACCCCAGCACCAGCCGCAACATCAGCTCCTTCACCCCCAGCACCACCACCACCAGGCGGAGGAGGTAAATCCTCAACGTTTTCAACATTCTCCTCATTCTCATTTTGAGCCATAGCTCGCGTATTAATCATTGTTTCTCTACGAGGTGCCATTCACTAACAATGCAATAAACAAAGTCAGGCCCAGCAAGGTAAGCAATCCAAGTACTCAAGCTCATTTCCAATTAAAAACAAATCATTACATTAGCTTTGATTTGGCAATGGGTCCCTCTAACATGCTTCACCACAACATACATCACAATTGAACATACTTACAATTCACACAACATGCTTTCATTCAACAAGCATACAAAGCATACATACACTCATCACCCACATAACCATTCCCAATTACTCGGGAACTCAGCTCTGATACCAACAAATGTAACCCCCTTAACCCGGTCTAGACGGTTGACCCGAATTAAGAAGTTTACACGGGGAAAACCAAAGTCAACCCGAAAGTCAACCTTGATTAACGACCCCCTTTTTTCTTTTTAATCTTATCTAAATGCATATTAACCCTAGATATGTTCATAGGATCAGCATACTCAAAGATCACCGCAATCAAAAAACATTTAGGGACTCGATTGCACAAATCATGAATTTAGGGACCAAAACGTAAATTCTGAAAATTACAAGGACTTAACCAACTTATGAGTTACCATTATGAAATTAGTCATGTTTCATGCTTCTCTGCCAAATTTCAACTCAAACGGACATCTCAAACTCATTCAATTGCATATACAAAGTTCAGGACCAAAACGCAAAGGTTTCAAAACATTTAACCGTCAATTTCAGTGCCCAACGGTCGGGTGTTTCAGAACAGGGATGATCCGTTCCGAAACGCGGGACCGTTCCGAAACCAGTTCCGGAACAGGGCTCGACAGTGGCAAAACCGTTCCGGAATGGTTCTACCCGTTTCGGAACGCCAAGGCCATTTTAGGGCCCCTGTTCCGATACGGTAGCACCTGTTCCGAAACAGGCTGCCCAGATTGCAGAAATTTTGCTGGTTTATATCACTTTCAACCCATCAAACACATTCATATGACCCTCAAATCATACCAGCAAGTCATAAAATACTTAAGGAACATACTAGCATCATTCAATCTCAAACATGGCATCAATTAAGGAAAGACCCAACTCTATAGGCATGCATCCTATATTGAAAGCCATTCAAACACCAAAACACCAAACAATCCTCATAAAGGCCATTTACATGTCCCATCAATATCAAAAGCATAAAACCAACTTAGGGAGTCCAAACATCTCCCAAAACAACCATTTAGGTTCCCATTGCCAAATACCCAAAAGCTAATAGTGTTAGGAAATCATTCACCATACATGAGCTTAGCTCTTCACTTGGATTCTTGATCTCCTTGCTGCCCTTAATGCACTTCAATGCTCTGCATTATTGGTTTAAGAAAAGAGAGAGCGTAAGCACATAGCTTAGTGAGGAATGCTCATTTAAAACATCACAATAATGCATTTATAAAACTCCTTTTCAAAACCTTTAGTTCAAACACATTTGATCATGCACAAATGTAAACAAACCAAGCATTTCAAGCTTCAAATCATTAACATGTCATATTGGCTTTCAAGCGATAATCAACAATAGACGACAATCAATCGATCAATCGGATATGCGGATTACAAGCGTTGTCCCTACGCTTCATACACACTACCAATATCAAAGTGGAGCATGGTACAATCACAACCCCTCAACAGTCAACACCCGTGATGGATCACTCATTTGTAGTTGTATAACATCACTAACGAGATCACATGACATACAACACAAGATCCACACATGGACTTTTAACCACCATGGTGATCTTACAATACACAAGGCTCACACATGGACTTTTAACCACCATTGTGACCTTAACAATACACAAGGCTCACACATGGACTTTTAACCACCATTGTGACCTTAACAAGAACCACCCATGGACTTTTAACCACCATGTTGTTCTTAACCATCTCGTTAGTGTACTTGGATGGAGCATGGTACAATCACAACCCCTCGACATCCAAGGCGACTTATTCACGGTGCACCAAATCCTTTAGCCGACTAACTATATCCGATTCAAGTACTTTTAAACAAACCACATCACTTGCCAATATACATCATTTAACAACATTAACTCACTGTTTTAAAGCATTTAACAAAGCCATTATCATCATGCATCATTATGCATCAAAACTACATTTATCAATGTACAAAAACAAGGATCTCTTACCTTGAGCATCCTTCAATACATGGCTTATAAAATCAGCAATAAACATGCTCAAATATGCTTTCAAAAACAGAATTTAAACATGCAACAAATCACTTTGCATTCAACCAACACATGGTTCATCAACAAGAGAGTTTTTCCGAAAACTTACTCTTGAGCTTAGCTAAGTTGTTTAGACTTAATCTAAGCTCCCAAACCTTCAAAACATTGGTTTCAAAGCTGAAAACCAAACTTCACTCACCGATTCCGTTTCGCAACTTGCCGAAACACCAATCAAGCTTCCGGATCAATACCACAAGGATCCAAAAATGTCTCCCCTGTTTTAAACACATCAAAGCAGAGGATTAGTGCATCATCATGCATTAATATCTTCAACCAAGACACCTAAACTCGCTGCTCTCATCAACACTCACATTTCGGCTATCAAACACAACCGAAATCACATCCAAACATCACTACAACACTACCCAGCCAAGATCCATCAATTCCAATCATTCATAAACCTCAATTAACATCCAAAATGGATCTAATCACGTCCTTATACCTCCAGCTATAGCAGATCACCAAGATCACTCCAAAAACCACCAAAAACTCAAGCAAAACTTAGGAAAATCAACCTATCTGGGATTGCATTGATTAAACCTCAATTTCTCATCAATTATACATCCAATTTACATTAAAAACACATCTCAAAACAGTACCCAACCATTTCATACGAATTTCATCAAAAATTAACCAAATCTTGCATTTTAAAGCCAAGATCAAGAACACAACTACAAAACCTTTAACAAAACACAAATCAAGGATTGAGAACTTGGGAATTTCAGTAAAGAACTGAGTATTTAGAGGAGAAGGACGTTCATACCTCTAAACTTGAGTTTTCTCCCTTTTTGGAACCAAAATTCTTGAAAATCCAATAAGCAAATGCTAAGGTTTTGATGTAGAAATGATTAGAGATCAAATGAAGGTTGAAATCTAATCTTTAGTTGTCAAAATCAGAGGGAATTTTGCTGGAGAAATGTGTTTGGATTGAGAGAAAAGTTGAGAGAAAAGAAAATGAAAAATTTGAGAAAGTTAGTTAAAATGACAAAATATCTTCTTCCCTCCCTTTTTACCTTAATTAAAACCATTAATAAATTGATTAATATTAAGAAAAATCTGGAGAAACTCTTTTTGGGTAAATAGCTCCTTAAAGTTTCAAAGTTTCAATCCTTTTTAAAACACTCACCAAATTTTCGAAAATTACATTTTGGTCACTAACCCAAAATGTCACACTTCCAAACCTCATTTTGTAAAATTGATTTCACCACTCTCTTATATATAATAAAAGAGGATTTAAAGATATTTTTCCATATTTTTAATGCATCCCGAACTAGGCTTTCCTAAAAATCACCTTTTATATTCGAACCGCATTCTGACCGGTCCGGTCCAAACCCAGAACTTCTAAGCCCTAAATTGGGGTGTTACAACCGAAGCGAAACCCGTTAAGGTTCCCCGTCGGTTAGCAACCCTAATTTTTTTCTTTTAATTTAATCTTTTCTAAAGGCTCATTCAAGTCCTATGTGATCATATCAGCGGAATAAAATGCGGAAGACAAACATGAGAACCCAAGACATCGTTTAAACAACCCAATTTTACCTCATTAGACAGGCCGTTTCGAAAAACCATTGAGGCGTACGAAACGCCTTTGACCAGGTCAACTGCCCCAAGCCATACGAGGAGGCCGTATCGAAACGGAGGTCAACCGTTCCGAAACACCCTCAACGGTCAACTTCTCGTGGTCAATGAGATTTTGACCGTTTCGAAACCCTTAGATCCGTTTCGAAACGCTTTCATCTCGTCATTTTCTCAGATTTCCAGTAGCCAAAATGTTCTGAAACCCGTATCGGAACATGAGCTCTCAGTGGCCAAACCGTATCGAAACACGTTCTGATACGGGGTCCCTGAAGCCTTACCCGTTCCTAATGATCGAAACATACATGAAACTAGAGGCATGGGTCCTATACTAAACATGCTCAAACACACAAGACATAGATCGAAACATTCATTCAAGGCATTTACACATTAGCAACATTTCATTATAAGGCATGCTTGAAGACATTAAGAGCCAAAAAGGCACAATTCATCTCAAATAGGCATTCATGTCATTCAAAAGCAAATTAAACATCCATAAGGCATACCATCGCACAAGCATTTGGCAAGTCATCTCAAGTTTACAATCAAGTCAATCCTTAAACATCAACACATGTAAGAGTCATACATAGCTCATACAAAAACACACTCTTGCCACATTGCTAAACTACTACATAATTGTTAAACCGTTCTTGAGCAAACAAAAACTTGGAAATCCCCTTTGCCTTGCTCCGAGCTAACACCACACTAATGATCTGCATTGTTAAAAATGAGAGCGTAAGCTAGAAGCTTAGTGAGGATGCTCTAAAATCGAAAACATCAACAATGCAGGGTTCAAGCATGCAATCCCTTAAACTCATATACAACATACATAGGTAAATCAACAAGTAGACCTAGCTAGTCTTTCAAGTTTAATAATATGGCATCTCACATCATACTAGGCTCATACATCATATATCAACATCATACATCACAATCGTATGAACAAGTTCAATTGGCCACTATTAGTTTACCCGGATGTGAGGATTTAATCTCAACAATCACATTACCTCTGTGGGATTACACTCATCACCGGACCTTGCATGGGCGGGATTCCACTCATTACCACATGCCCTACGGATGGGATTCCACTCATCATCCCATAGAATATATATATAAATTTCCGGTGAAATGTTACATCACCGTACTCCTCCTTGATGACTCAACGTCATCAAGGTCACGTACGTTTTGACTCAATTTATGTGCACACTAATCCTAATGATCGATCATTTACACCCGGTAAGTTAATTAGTGCCAATTTCATTTACCACATCACACATCCACCATTTACATCACATGCTCATCATATACATATGTCAAGATATACATATACATATCAAACCACATTTCGCAATGGCAAAATAGGCAAAGCATAAATAACATTTAATGGAATCAAAGAGCTAAGTTACCAATTTAACTCCACATAGAAATGGCCTACCAAGCACATTCCAACTCATACACTACACACACTTGAACCAACTTTAAAACGTATTTAAAGTCACTCACCACCCTTCCTTAGCAACCAAAGCAAGCCTCCTACAAACCCGGATTCGATCCAGATGCCTCTCCAACGCCTCCTCTTGCTTCTAGCTAATCAAAAACACATCCATTACTCTCAATCAATGCTAAAACTCAGTCATCAACTCAACTCTTAAGCCCAAGCCAAACTTCAATAATTTCCAATCAAATTAATCCCCCAAAATTCCCATTTTCGTGCTCCTCTAAAACCTAGCTGAAAATCCTATTTTCAAACACCCAAATGGTCCCAAAGCACCTTCCTAACTTACTTAACCCATCAGCCCTTCAAATTTATCCTAAAACCCACCAAATATCAAGTTTTAGACACTTTAAACTTGGCTACAAAGACCCATTTCGGGTTTTCACCCAAACTCATTCATTTTAACATATTTGGTGCATTTCAAGGTGAATAAACTAAACCCAACTTGATAATTTAAAACCAATTGAAAAACTAAGTAAAAACCCAAACTTTCATTAAATCCTAACTTTTCAAAAGTTGGTAGTTTCAAAATCTACAACCATGTAAGGATAGAGAATGAAGAGGAGAGTGAAAAAATGCAATTACCTTTGAAAAATGACTTTGGGTTGAAGAAGAAATCAGTGGAATAGTGACTTAGGGTATTAGGGGAGTTTTGAAAGCTTCCAACGTTGGGGGGGAGAAGGGGAGGACAAAGATGATGCCTTTTTTTGTTTGTTCCTTTAATTTCAAAAAGTTGTCTTCCTTTTTAAAATATTGTGGCTAAATTACCAAATTGGTCCCTCCTCACTATTTAAAACCTAATTAACTCAAGCCATGGTCAAAATGATTAAATTTAATTTTACCAACTCAGACCACTAACCCGGCTAACTCCTAACCCCAATACACGGGTGTTACAACTCTCTCCCACTTAAGGAATTTCGTCCCTGAAATTACCTGACTGAAAGAGATACAGAAACTGCCTTTCCATATCCTCCTTCCACTCCCAAGCTGCTTCGTCCACACCTCGACGTTGCCACCGCACTTTTACTAATTCAATCGACCTACCCCGCAACACCTTACTGTCAGAATCTAGGATCTCAACTGGTTCTTCCTCATAAGTCAAATCCGGATTCAATTCAATCTCCTCTACATGCATAACATGTGATGGATCGGACCTATACTTACGGAGCATCGAAACATGGAATACATCGTGTATCTTTTCTAGCTCGGATGGCAAACGCAATTGGTAAGCAACCTGACCAACCCTCTTCACAATCTCATACGGTCCTATGTACCTCAGACTCAACTTCCCCTTTCGGTCGAATCTCATTACTTTCTTCCACGGAGATACTTTCAAGAACACCTTCTCACCCATTGGGAATTCAATTTCCTTCCTCTTTAAGTCGGCATAGGACTTCTGCCTATCCGAAGCATCCTTCAATCAATCATAAATCAATTTTACCTTGTCAGTTGTCCCCTTGAGCAAATCCGGCATAGGTAACAACTTCTGTCCCACTTCGGCCCAACAAACTGGAGTTCTACACTTCCAGCCATACAAGGCCTCATATGGGGCCATCTGATTACTCGACTGAAAGCTATTATTGTAAGCAAACTCAACTAGAGGAAAGTGATTCTCCTACGTACCCTGAAAGTCAATGATGCAACAACGCAACATATCCTCTAAGATCTGTATAACTCTCTCTGACTGACCATCTGACTGAGGATGATAAGACATGCTCTAGTTCAAACGGGTACCCAGAGCTGTATGCAGACACTCGCAAAATCGAGATGTAAACCTTGGATCTCTATCGGACACAATAGACTTCGACACACCATGCAGTCTAACAATCTCACCAATGTACAAGTCGGCTAATCTATCTAAAGTGTAAGTAGTATTGACTGCCAAGAAGTGAGCACACTTCGTAAAACGATCCACTATCACCCAAACTGAATTCTTCTTCGTAGGAGTCAAAGGCAAACCCGAAACAAAATCCATGGTGATGTTCTCCCATTTCCATTCCGGAATCCTCAACGGTTGCAACAAACCTGAGGGGACCTGATGTTCCGCCTTCACCCTCCGACATACTAAACACTTACTCACAAAGTCGGCTACATATCTCTTCAAGCCAACCCAAAAGTACTCATTCTTCAAATCACAATACATCTTCGTACTTCCAAGATGTATAGCAAACGAACTACTGTGTGCTTCAGTCAAGATCGTACGTCTCAAGTCACTATCTTCTGGCACAACTATCCTATTTTTGAAACACAAAACCCCATCTGTACTGAAACTGTAGTCTAAAGATCTACCTTCGGCTATATCTTGCACGTGAGGTGCCAAAGATATATCTAAGAGCTATTTCTCTCTAATCAACTGACCTAGAGTAGGTCTAACCTGAAGCTCGGCTACCAAGCCACCATCTCCGGACAAGCTCAATCTAGCAAACATGGCTCTCAAATCCACGACTATCTTTCTTCAATGTATCAACCACTACATTGGCCTTACCCGGATGGTACTCAATGGTAAGATCATAGTCTTTTAGCAACTCTAACCACCTACGCTATCTGAGATTCAAATCTTGCTGAGTCATAATGTACTTCAAACTCTTGTGATCGGTGTACACTATGTATTTCTCACCGTACAAATAGTGCCTCCAAATCTTCAGAGCAAACACAACTGCAGCTAACTTTATGTCATGGGTCGGATAGTTGCGCTCGTGAGTCTTCAACTGTCTAGATGCGTAAGCCACCACTCTCTTGTCTTGTATAAGAACAAAACCTAGGCCTACGTAAGAAGCATCACTGTAAACTACATAGTCCTTCCCGGACTCTGGCTGAATCAAGATCGGTGCTTGGGTCAAAGCTTCTTTTAATTTCTCAAAGGCTCTCTATCTTGTATCAGTCCACTCAAACTAAACACTCTTATGAAGTAACTGTGTCAATGGAGTGGCTAACTTAGAGAAACCTTCTACGAATCTTCTATAGTATCCAATTAAGCCTAGGAAGCTACGTACCTCTGTTACAGACTTCAGTTGCTTCCATTCAACAATGGCATCAATCTTCTTCGGATCAACTCTAATCCCATCGGCTGACACTACATGTCCTAAGAAGACTACCTCTCGGATCCAGAATTCACACTTGCTCAACTTCGCATATAACTGATGATCTAGCAAAGTCTTCAAAACTAGTCTCAAGTGTCGGTCATGGTCTTCTTCGGTCGTGAATACACCAAGATGTCATCTATAAACAAAACTACAAACTGATCTAGGTACTGATGAAAAATCATGTTCATCATATCCATAAAAGCAGCAGGTGCATTAGTCAACCCAAAAGGCATGACTAAAAACTCATAGTGTCCATACCTAGTACTAAAGGCCGTCTTCGGTACATCAACCTCCCTTACCTTTAGCTGGTAGTAACCCGATCTTAAGTCAATCTTCGAAAAGACCGATGCTCCTCTCAACTGATCAAACAAGTCATCAATTCTAGGCAACGGATACTTATTCTTCACTGTCAACTGATTCAACTGTCTGTAATCTATACACATTCTCATGCTTCCATCTTTCTTCTTCACAAACAAAACTGGTGCACCCCAAGGTGAAGAACTAGGTTGAATGAAGCCTCTATCTGTCAACTCTTGCAACTGAGTCTTCAACTCTTTCAGTTCTTTTGGTGCCATGCGATACGGAGCAATCGAAACAGACACTACAACAAATTTGCTTATTATTGACGTTGAAAATATTGTCACTAAAACTTATATTTACGTCACTATTTGTATTTTATGACATAAAATTCGACGTCACGACAATCGTCACGCTAGGTGTGTCACTAAATGTCTAACGTGACGATGTATCATTTTTCGTCACGCATTGTAAAACATATAGTGACATTTATATAAAACGTCACCTTACAATTTATATTCAATAACAACTAATTACGTCATCAGATAATATAAAACTTCGTCATTAATCATTTGTATCGTCACCAATAATACAATAATTTTTATTGTATTCTTGACAAATTATTAACGAGGCACCATATCGTCACCAAATAGGATATGAATGACGATAATAAATTTGTCCAAATCTTATTACAAATTACAATGAATGCCTAAACTTTTCATAAATTAAAATAATGGCCAAACTTTTTATAAATTATAATAAAATCCTGAACTTTTTATAAATTAAAATAAAAGCCCCAAATTTTAACAAATTGCAACTGCAACCCAATATTTTTTTTTAAATTACAATAACATCCCAGTATTTTTTTAAATTACAATAATGGCCCAAGCTTTTTACAAATTAAAATAACTGCCCAAGCTTCTTACAAATTACAATTTGATCACTTCCCTCTAAAATAACCTTGCCAAATTCGATTCTTCTAAGAGGTTCTAAAGGCAGTGTTCCTTCTCCAAGAAAGACATTGCCTTAGTTGACAACTTTATTCACACCAGAAAATTTCAGATACTCTTCAACCTTTTTCCCCTCTTTTTCATCTTCTTCTTGATGTCTTTTATGCAGCTCCTTTGTTTTTTCGTTGTCTGACTTGCCATTCCTAATCAAGATATAATCAATGTTAATTTTTAGTCATTATTAAAAACAACAATGATTAAAGATAAAAAAAATTACACAGACAAGGGCATCTATCCATCTATTGTATATTAAAAATTGCTCTAGGGCCAAGTGTGTCAAATAAAAATACAATTAATACAAGCTACCAAAACTAGAGATACATACGTAGCAATGTCAATAAAGAAGATGGAATTCCCAACTATAGAAGACATTTGAATTGAATCCGTCAATCTAAGCTTTTTAAAATTACAACATTGCTAACTCCAAACTCGTAACTTTCATCAACTCTTGTACATCATAATTCATACAGACATACAAAATTCCAACTCAATCAGCAAACCAGAATGCCAAAATTTACCCTTCAAACTCTTCCAGGCAAACATAACTTAATCAACCTGAAGTTGTCAAGGTTACTAAGCAGAATTAAACACAAAAGGTAGATTATAAGCAATATTAAAACTGATACATCCATATGAATAGGAATACCCTACTCAAAATTAAGTTTCAGATAAGATATTAGAATGACTTTCACAAAAATTTCATGAATTTCAATATACACTTACCTGCTGCTTTTCATGAAGGGATTTTAAGGCTTTTCCTCATATTTGACCTCACGCACATTTGAGATGATAAGAGTCTATACCTGAAAAATGTTAGCAGTATGCAAAATAATATAAACATTAGAACATCTTATATCCTACAAATTTTAAGTTTCCATTATAAAAAATAATGATGTTCAATACCGATGTAACCCTTGTTCTTATGTTTATAACATTTCCATTTTCTAGTATCCTCAACAAATTAATTAACAAGTAATAAGACTATATTTCTCAAAGGTTCTACATGATTTTTTTTTAATTCATTTTTTCAGAACACTGCTCAATTTCTCATACATAACTGAATTCAACACCATTTTTTTCTAAAGAAAACCTAGAATCTATAAACTTATTCTTCCATTAATAGTGCTTTTAAAAGGTAAATACCATCATCCACGACAATATTACATACATACATGAAAATCAAAGCTTTGTTCGATCAAAGACCATAGAGATTACATAAAATAGAAACACTGATAATCATAATCTTTTTCTTTAATTGTAATAAAGTTCGAGGCCCATACCATCATGGATCTCGTAATCCTTGAGGGTAACATGATCCTTATAAACCGTATACCACATTTGGATGCGGATCTTGTCGGCTCAAGTTCCGATTTGCGCCGCCACCAGTTTCTTGAGGTCTTCGATGGTGTCATCGTCATTGACTTCACGCGCACCTTCTTTCCCAGACGATCATTCAACAATACCTCGATCATCTTCGATTTTTGTTAACAATTTTTTTTAGAGAAAACCCTAATTCCCAAATTCGTTAACCTTGGAAAATAATGAGAGAAGAGAACCGAAACGTGTGGTGGCGTTTATGTAATGAACTAACAATATCTAGCTTGTTCCGGAATAAACATTGTTTCTTTTTAATACGGGTAAAAGTTTGATACACATCCCGTAAAACTAATTTTACACAAACTTCATTATAAAAACTAAATCTTAAATTTTTAACATTAATCCTAAAAAATTAAACCCTAAACACTAAATAATATACCTTAAATTTTGAATACTAACCTTAAATTCTAAACTTATAACTTTAAACCCCTAAACTAAAACTATAACCCATAAAACCAAAAGGCATAGATAAACTAAAGTTTACACCGCCTGTGTATCAAAGTTTTTTCTTTTAATGTAGTCCAAATGAACTGTTTTATGATGTTTATGTTTTAATAGGTAATATGTGTAAAAAAACATTAAACTACCCTTGTATAAAATTTAAAATTTAACTCATAACTTTATATCCTAAAGTCTAAAATCCTAAACATTAAACTTTAACTATAAACCCTAAATTAACTCTTAAACCTTAAATCTAATAAAATTGTGTAAACTAAAATTTACAAACTTTTGTATGGTATAACATAGTTGCTTATATGGTATAACATCAATGTAATTATGATATAACATAGTTGCTTATATGGTATAACATCAATGTAATTATGATATAACATAGTTGCTTATATGGTATATTATAATATATACAACATATTAATACACATATTTAAATAAATTTAGCAATTCATATATTTAAAATACATTTTATTTTCATTATGTATATGTCATAGTTTTGTTTATATAAATTAATTTTAATATATTAATAATTTTTATTATATAGATTTGATACATTTGTCTATCTATATAATTATTTATATAATTTATTATTATATTTTAAATAAAATCTTCCTGTGCAATATAAGAAAAATAAAAAGGTGACAAATTACCATGTTCGTCATGCAAAACTGAGATTTTGAATTAATGATGCAATCAAGATGTCACTAAAACATTTTCCCACTAAATTTTTTGAGTTAATTCTTGACGTTAAATATAAAATGACACAGACTAATGATACATTTTAAAATCTTCATATATATGAGTGAAAATTAATTTTTTATCAATTAAATATATTTTCATGATAGAAATAAAACATCACCTTTTACTTTTTATAAAAATGGTAATTCAAATTGTCATGAATAAATATTATTGGTGACGAATTTAAAATGTCACTAGTTCATATTAAATCGTCATAATAATAATTCGTCACTAATACTTCTATTTCATGGGTGACGATTTTGCAACGTCATCATTTTGTCTAAACGTCCTTAAAAAGTTTTTTATGGAGACAAATTTTGACACCAGATATATGGTGACAAAAACTAATGACGTTTTTTAAAACTGTCATAGAAGATATACAATCAATCATTAAACATGACGAAATAAGTAATTGTCACATTTATAGTATATTTTGTGACGTTATTTTAAGTGTCACATAGAAAATTTGTCACTAATTGATAAATTTGTTGTAGTGAGAAGCTGAATCAGAATAAGTCTCAATAGTGAACTCTACCTCTCTGTCCGGTAGTAACCCTGGAACCTCTTCTGGAAACACATTACGAAAGTCACAGACTGTCCGGATGTCTTAAGGTCTAACCTCACTCATGTTAGGGTTCATCACATATGCCAAGTATGCTTCACACCCCAACTCAACTAACCTCTTAGCCTCTAGGACTGAAACTACATTGGACAAGAACTTCACGTTCTCACCCACCACTACAATCTCATAATCATCTGTGAGCCTCAAGGAAATCCTCTTAGTTTCAAAGTCTATCCTAGCTCTATGCTCTGTGAGCCAGTCCATACCCAGAATTACATCAAAACCATAGAAAGGTAGCTCCATCATATCCACTGGAAACACATGTCCCTGAACCATCAACGGACACCTTCTGTACATTTTTCTAACCACTACCGTGTCCCCAAAAGAACTAGTAACACTAACTCCTACCTCTAACATTTCACAAGGCAAATTCAACAACTGTGCATGCTCACTCAATATGTAAGAATGTGTAGACCCAGAGTCAATCAAAGAAAGCGAACCCAAAGACTGTATCAAGAAGTTACCTGCGATCACATCGGTGTCATGCTGATCCCCACGCTGAGCGTAAACTCTAGCTTGTCCTCCACCCTCCGGCTGGACTGCAACTACATGTGCTATGTTCTTTTGACCATCATTCCTCGGCTGGAAGTTACCTCTACCGCGCCCGCGGCCTCTCTGAAAGTCATTGGCTAAGTAGGAGCCTGTGCTGGTGCCTGTCCCACCTGATGTGGATAGTCACGCCTAATGTGGTCTCTAGCTCCACAACTCCAACACGAGTGGAAATTTACCCAACACTCACCAGTGTGGTTCCTCCCGCAAGTAGCACATGTGGGCAACTTCCCACCAGCCCTCTGGCCCTCTTCGCCCCTACCGTGGTTACTGCCACCACGCCTATGATCATAATGATGCCTGTTGTCTCGATGCCTCTTGGCATCACCTCTATCAAAGTCACTAGACCTCTTACCCGAACTAGAACCACCAGATCATTTGGTCAAACCCAAACTGTGCTCTAAGTCCTTGGCCCTCGCGACCAAGATATCAAAACCAATGTAGTCTGAAGCTAGAGTATACCTATTGGTCTCTTCATTCAGCCCATAAAGGAATCGATTACATCGTTCCATCTCAGTAGGAACAAGCTCAGAAGCATACTGACTAAGTCTGACAAATCGGATCTCATAATCGGTCACGGTCATACTCCCCTAAAGCAAAGCCATAAACTCCCTCTTCCTCTCATCGAGGTATCGCGGACCCAGATACTTCTTACGGAATGCTGACTCAAAGAACTCCCAAGTAATCTCGGCCTCATCCATACCCGTAGTAATGGTGACCCACCAAGTGTAGGCATCACCCTGAAGTAAGGACTCAACACATCCTAACTTGCACTCACCAGTACATCCCATCTGAGCGAGGATACGGACAGTCTTCTCAAACCACAACTCGGATCTCTCTGGAGTAGACCCTCTAAACTCTTCGGCCCCTAAACAACAGTCTCTCTAATGGCAAACCAGTACCCTCTCCCTGATGATGTGCTGCTGCCTGACCCCCAGCTACTGCAGCCTGAAATGCCCCGGCTATCGGACAACATACTCGATTGCACAACACTCGAGGAAAACATACTCGAAAACCACATCAATTGGACAACAAACAGGGACTCGATTGCACAACATACATATTTAGGGACCAAAATGTAAATTCTAGAAATTAGAAGGACTTAACCAACTTTAAGGTTACCAATATGAAATTAGTCATGTTTCATGCTTCTCTACTAAAATTCAACTCAAACGGACATCACAAACTCAACCAATTTCATATACAAACATTGGGACCAAAACGCAAGGTTTTCAAAACATAAAACCGTCAATTTCAGTGCCCAACGGTCGGGTGTTCCGAAACGGGGGTGATCCGTTCTGAAACGTGGGACCGTTCCGAAACTCGTTTCGGAACAAGGCTTGGCAGTGGCGAAACCGTTCCGGAACGGCTCTACCCGTTTCGAAACGCCAAGGCCATTTCAGGCCCTCTGTTCCGAAACGGTAGCACCTGTTCCAAAACATGCTGCCCAGAATTGCAGATTTTTGCTGGTTTAAATCATAATTGACCCATCAAACACATTCCAAAGGCAACCAAAACATACCAGCAAGTCATTCAACACTCAATGAACATATTAGCATCAACCAATCTCAAACATAGCATCAAATGAGGAAAAACCCAATTCTATAGGCATGCATCCTATATAGCAAACCATAAACCCATCGATTCTCCAAAACCACATACTAAAGGCCATTTACATGTTCTAACATCATCAAAGGTATAAAACCAACTTAGGGAGTCCAAAACATCTCCCAAAAACACAATTTGAGTTCCCATTGCCAAATGCCAAAGCTAAACAAGTTATGGAAATTGTCACTATACATGAGCTTAAGCTTCCACTTAGATTCTTGGCCACCTTGCTGCCCCTTTAAGCACTTCAATGCTCTGCATTATTGGTTTAAGAAAGAGAGAGCGTAAGCACATAGCTTAGTGAGGAATGCTCAATTAAAATATCACAATAATGCATTTACAAAAACAATTTCTCAAAACCTTTAATTTCAAAACAACATATATCAACAATTAAGTTTACAAACCAAGCATTTCATGCTTCAATCCATCATCATGTCATATTGGCTTACAAGTGATAATCCATAACATTTCAACTCAAAACACAATCAACAATCGGATACGCGGATTACAAGCGTTGTCCCTCACGCTTCATACACACTACCAATATCAAGGTGGAGCATGGTACAATCACAACCCCTCTACACCCGTGATGGAGACTATGGTACAATCACAACCCCTCCACATCACTCATTGGTAGTTGTATAACATCACTAACAAGATCACGGGACATACAACACAAGATCCACACATGGACTTTTAACCACCATTGTGATCTTACAATACACAAGGTCCACACATGGACTTTTAACAACCATTGTGACCTTAACACAAGATCCACCCATGGACTTTTAACCACCATGGTGATCTCAACCATCTCGTTAGCGTACTTGGATGGAGTCTACGGTACAATCACAACCCCTCGACATCCAAGGCGACTTTATTCACGGTGCACCCAATCCTATAGCCGGCTAACTATATCCGATTCAAGTACTTTTAAAACAACACATCACTTGCCAATATACATCATTTAACATCAATAATCCACTGTTTTAAAGCATATAACAAAGCCATTAAATCCACATGCATTACTATGCATTGAAATCACATTTATCAATGTAAAACCAATGATCTCTTACCTTGAGCATCCTTCAACACATGGCTTATAAAACCAGCAATAAACATGCTAAAATATGCTTTCAAAAACAGAATTTAAACATGCAAACAAATCACTTTGCATTCAACCAACTCATGGCTCATCAACAAGAGAGTTTTTCCGAAAACTTACTCTTGAGCTTAGCTAAGTATTTTAGACTTAACTAAACTCCCAAACCTTCAAAACATTGGTTTCAAAGCTGAAAACCAAACTTCACTCACCGATTCCGTTTCGCAAGCTTGCCGAAACACCAATCAAGCTTCCGGATCAACACCACAAGGGTCCGAAGATGTCTCCCCTGTTTTAAACACATCAAAGCAGAGGATTAATGCATCATCATGCATTAATATCTTCAACCAAAACACTTAAACTCACTGCTCTCATCAACATTCACATTTCGGCCACCAAACACAACCGAAATCACATTCAATCACCTCCACAACACTACCCAGCTAAGATCCATCAACTCCAATCATAATTATACCTCAATTAACATCCAAAAAGGATCTAATCACGTCCTTATACCTCCAGCTATAGCAGATCATCAAGATCACCCCAAAAACCACCATTAACACAAGCAAAACTTAGGAAAATCAACCTATCCGGGAATGCATTGATTAAACCTCAATTTCTCATCAATTATACATCCAATTTACAACAAAAATACATCTCAAAACAGTGCCCACTCATTTCATACGAATTTTATCAAAATTAAACCAAATCTTGCATTTTAAAGCCAAGATCAAGAACACAACCATAAAACCTTTAATAAAACTCAAATCAAGGATTGAGAACTTGAGAATTTCAGTAAAGAACTGAGTATTTAGAGGAGAAGGACGTTCACACCTCTAAACGTGAGTTTCTCCTTGTTTGGAACCAAGAATCTTGAAAATTCAATAAGCAAATGCTAAGGTTTTGATGTAGAAATGATTAGAGATCCAATGGAGATTGAAATCTCATTTTTAGATGTCAAAATCAGAGGGAAAAAGGCTGGAGAAAAGTGTTTGGGTTGAGAGAAAAGTTGAGAGAAAAGAAATGGAAAATTTTGAGAAAAGTTAGTTATAATAACAAAATATCTATTTCCCTCCTTTTTCTTTTTATTTAAAACATTAATTAAACCTTTAATATTAAGAAAAATCTGGAGAATACTCTTCTTGGGTAATTTAGCTCCTTAAAGATTCAAAGTTTCAATCCTTTTAAAACAGTCACCAACTTTTCAAAAATTACATTTTAGTCACTAACTCAAAATGTCACACTTCCAAACCTCATTTTGTAAAATTCATTTCACCACTCTCTTATATATAATAAAAGAGGATTTTAAGATATTTTTCCATATTTTTAATGCATCCCGAACTAGGCTTTCCTAAAAAACACCTTTTTATATTTGAACCGCAAACCGACTGACCCGGTCCAAACCCAAAACTTCTAAGCCCAAAATTGGGGTGTTACAACTCTCCCCCCCTTAAGAAATTTCGTCCTCGAAATTTACCTGAAGGAAAGAGGTACGGAAACTGCTTCAACATGTCATCCTTCCGTTCCCACGTGGCTTCTTCAACACCACGATGCTTTCACAACACCTTTACCAACTCAATGGTCTTGCCTCGAAGAACCTTACTATCCGAATCCAGAATCTTCACCGATTCCTCATCATAGGTCAAATCCGGATTCAATTCCACTTCCTCCACAGGCATCACATGTGATGGATCCGATCTATACTTCCGAAGCATATAAACATGAAACACATCATGAATCTTTTCCAACTCCTGCGGTAACCTCAACTTATACGCAACAGGACCCACACGCTCAATCACCTCGTATGGTCCAATGTACCTAGGGCTCAACTTACCCTTTCGACCAAACCTCATCACCTTTTTCCAAGGCAAAACTTTCAAAAACACACGGTCACCCACCGCATACTCAATCTCCTTACGCTTCAAATCCGCGTAAGACTTTTGCCGATCAGAAGCCGCCTTCAACCGCTCACAAATGAGCTTCACCTTCTCGGTAGTTCCTTTCAACAAAGCTGGCATCGAAACCAACTTCTGACCCATTTCAGCCCAACAAAGAGGAGTCCTACACTTCCTCCCGTACAAAGCTTCATAAGGTGCCATTTGAATACTTGCCTGAAAACTATTATTATAGGCAAACTCCACCAAAGGCAAATGTTTCTCCCAAGAGCCCTGGAACTCAATCACGCAGCACCTCAACATATCCTCCAAAACCTGGATAACACGCTCGGACTGTCCATCCGACTGTGGATGATAAGAAGTACTGAAATTCAACCGTGTACCGAAAGCCTGATGCAAACAGTGCCAGAAACGCGATGTAAACCTCGGATCCCTATCCGACACAATCGACTTTGGCACGCCATGCAACCGCACAATCTAAGCAATGTACAACTCTACAAGCTTATCCAAAGTGTACATAGTATGCACAGACAAGAAATGCGCACACTTCGTCAGGCGATCTACAATCACCCACACCGAATTCTTTTTCGATGGCGACAAAGGCAAACCAGACACGAAGTCCATGGTAACCCTTTCCCACTTCCACTTAGGAATTCTCAAAGGTTGCAACAACCCTGAAGGAAACTGATGCTCAGCCTTAACTCGCTGACACACCATGCACTTGCCTACAAACTCAGCAACATCTTTCTTTAAACCCACCCAATAGTACTCATCACGAAGATCACGATACATCTTAGTACTACCAGGGTGCATAGCAAAAGGACTACTATGACCTTCAGTCAGAATAGCACGCCTCAACTTAGCATCATTGGGCACTACTATCCGACTCCCAAAGTACAAAACTCCATCACCATTAAAACAGAAATCCGAAGGCCTACCCTCCGCAATATCCTGAACATGCGGCACTAAGGAATCATCCAACAACTGCTTTTCCTTAATCAACTGAACCAAAGATGGTTTCACTTGCAGCTCAGCCACAAGACCACCATCATGCAAAATACTCAAACTGGCAAACATAGCCCTCAGCTCAACAGCTACCTTCCTACTCAAGGCATCCGCTACAACATTAGCTTTACCCGGGTGATACTCAATCGTCAAATCATAATCCTTAAGCAACTCCACCCAACGTCGTTGCCTAAGATTCAACTCCTTCTGAGACATCAGATACTTCAAACTCTTGTGATCCGTGTACACAATACACTTCTCACCATACAGGTAATGTCTCCAGATCTTCAAAGCAAAAACCACCGCAGCCAACTCAATGTCATGCGTAGGATAATTGCGCTCATGCACCTTCAGCTGCCGTGATGCATAAGCCGCCACCTTACCCTCTTGCATCAACACACATCCCAAACCAACATAGGACGCATCACTATACACCACAAACTCTTTCCCTGATTCAGGTTGAACCAAGATAGGAGCTTGCGTCAAAGCTGCCTTTAGCTTCCCAAAAGCCAACTGTCTCGCTTCCGTCCACTCAAACTTAACATCTTTCTGCAACAACTTCGTCAAAGGTGCAGCAATCTTTGAAAACCCATCCACGAACCTCCGATAGTATCCTGCCAAACCAAGGAAACTACGGACTTCATGAACAGACTTAGGAACCTTCTAATTCATCACCGCCTCAATCTTCTGAGGATCAACACGAATCCCTTCAGCAGAAACCACATGACCAAGAAACACAACTTCTCTAAGCCAAAACTCACACTTGCTCAGCTTAGCATAAAGCTGATTCTCCAACAAGGCTTGCAACACAATCCTCAGATGCCCTTCATGCTCCTCCTCAGTACGCGAGTACACGAGGATATCATCAATGAACACCACCACAAACTTATCCAGGTATTCATGGAACACTCGATTCATCATGTTCATGAAAGCTGCAGGAGCATTCGTCAAACCAAACGACATCACAAGGAACTCATAATGCCCATACCTCGTCCTGAAAGCTGTCTTTGGCACATCCACATCCTTCACCTTCAGCTGATAATACCCTGACCTTAATTCAATCTTAGAGAACACAGCTGCTCCCCGAAACTGATCAAAAAGATCATCAATTCTCAGCAATGGATACCGATTCTTGATAGTCAACTTGTTAAGCTGACGGTAATCAATGCACATTCTCATAGTGCCATCCTTCTTCTTTACAAACAAGACCTGTGCACTCCAAGGTGATACACTCGGCCGGATGAAACCACGATCAAGCAACTCTTGCAATTGCGTCTTCAGCTCTTTCAACTCTTTAGGTGCCATTCGATAAGGAGTAATGGACACTGGAGTTGTGTTTTCATACAACTCAATCCCAAACTCCACTTCACGATTAGGAGGCAATCCAGGCAACTCCTCAGGAAACACACCAGGAAACTCTCGCACAGTCATGATATCTTGCACACGCAACTCTTTAGAGTTAGGATTCATCACAAAATCTAGGTAAGCTTCACAACCTTGCCTCAGCATCCTACTCGCTTCCAATGTAGACACCACATTGGCAAGAAACTTCACATTCTCACCAACCACTACCACCTCATAATCATCCGCAAGCTTCAACGAAACTCGCTTATTCTCACAATCTACCACAGCTCGATGCTCAACAAGCCAATCCATACCAAGGATTACATCAAAACCATAGAAAGGCAATTCCATAAGATCAACATGGAAAACATGATCTTGCACAACCAAAGGACATCTTCTATAAAGCTTTCGAGTCACAACAGTCTCGCCAAAAGAACTAGTGACACACATACCAACATCCAAAGATTCAACAGGCAATCCAAGCAATTCAGCATGCTCACGCAATATATATGAGTGCGTAGATCCAGAATCAATCAATGAAAGTAATGACAAGGATTGCAAAGTGAATGTACCTGCGATCACATCCGTGTCATTCCTCCCCTCCATCTGAGCATACACTCTGGCCTGACCACCACCCTCAGGCTGAACAGCTACAACATGTGCCACGTTCCTTCCACCCTCTTCTCTACGCTGGAAATTACCACGGCCGTGCCCACGACCTCTCTGTGGTGCAACAACTCCAAGAGCACGTCCTTGGCCACCACCAGCCAACAGAGGACACTCCCTCCTCATGTGATCCGCCGAACCACAGTTCCAGCACGAGTTACCAGCCGCCACTACAGGAGCCTGCATCTCCCTCGCTGCTCGAGGACAATCACGCCTCAAATGGCCACGCGATCCACATGTCCAACATGTGTTCGGATCAGCTCTTGCCTTGTCTCCTTGAACAAGCGCACCTTGTCCTCCACCACCTCGCCTAGCCGAAGATTGATACTTCCGATCACGTCCTCTCTTGTTCCGTCCGCCACCGGAACTATACTCAGCAACTCGCTTACCAGCACTAGAACCAGCACTTCTAGAAGATAAACCCAAATTCATCTCAATGTCCTTAGCTCTTCCGACCAGCACATCAAAATCAGTATACTCGGCATCCAGCATATATGTCTTCACCTCCGTTACCAACCCATAACGGAAACGTTCACACCTTTCCCGCTCATCTGGAACAAGCTCAGGTGCATACTGACTAAGCCGGACAAACTGAACCTCGTACTCAGCTACAGACATGCTCCCTTGAGTAAGAGACATGAACTCCCTTTTCTTCTCATCTAGATACCTCGCACCCAGATACCTTTTCTTGAACGTGTTCAGAAAGAACATCCAAGTTACATCAGCATCCTCCATTCCGGAGATAGTGGTTGTTCACCAGGTATACGCATCATCCTGTAGCAAAGATACTACACAACCCAGCTTCTGCACATCATTGCAGTTCATTTGACTCAAGATTCTCTTGGTACTTTCTAACCAAGATTCTGAACCTTCAGCAGACAAACCCCTGAATTCAGTCCCTCCCAGACTGCGCAAACGTTCCAAAGGTAGTTTAACACCAGCATCTCCCTGATGCCCAGCTCCTTGAGCTCCAGCTATCGCCGCCCGAAAGGCTCCAGCAATAGCTTGTATCAGCACTGTCATGTCAAGAACAGCTTGCCCCTGACCAGCTTCAGGTCCAGCAACCCCAGCACCAGCTGCAACACCAGCTCCTTCACCCCCAGCACCACCACCACCAGGCGGAGGAGGTAAATCCACAACATTATCGGCATTCTCATCGCCCTCATTTTGAGCCATAGCTCGCGTATTAATCCTTGTCTCTCTACGAGGTGCCATTCACTAAACAATGCAATTACAATGCAACACACAAAGTCAGGCTCAACAAGGTAAGCAATCCAAGTACTCAAGCTCATTTCCAATTAAAAACAAATCATTTCATTAGCTTTGATTTGGCAATGGGTCCCTCTAACATGCTTCACCACAGCATACATCACAATTGTAACATACTTACAATTCACACAACATATTTCCATTCAACAAGCATACAAAGCATTCATACACTTTTCACGCGCATAACCATTCCCAATTACTCGAGAACTCAGCTCTGATACCACCAAATGTAACCCCCTTAACCCGGGCTAGACGGTTGACCCGAATTAAGAAGTTTACACGGGGAAAACCAAAGTCAACCCGAAAGTCAACCTTGATTAACGACCTTTTTTTTTCTTTTTAATCTTGTCTAGATGCATATTAACCCTAATCAAACACTCGAGGAAAACATACTCGAAAACCACAACAATTGGACAACAAACAGGGACTCGATTGCACAACATACAGATTTAGGGACCAAAATGTAAATTCTAGAAATTAGAAGGACTTAACCAACTTTAAGGTTACCAATATGAAATTAGTCATGTTTCATGCTTCTCTGCCAAAATTTAACTCAAACGGACATCACAAACTCAACCAATTGCATATACAAACATTGGGACCAAAAGGCAAGGTTTTCAAAACATAAAACTGTCAATTTCAGTGCCCAACGATCGGGTGTTCCGAAACGGGGGTGATCCGTTCTGAAATGCGGGACCGTTCCGAAACTCGTTTCGAAACAAGGCTTGGCAGTGGCGAAACCGTTCCGGAACGGCTCTACCCGTTTCGAAACGCCAAGGCCATTTCAGGCCCTCTGTTCCGAAACGGTAGCACCTGTTCCAAAACATGCTGCCCAGAATTGCAGATTTTTGTGGTTTAAATCATAATTGACCCATCAAACACATTCCAAATGCAACCAAAACATACCAGCAAGTCATTCAACACTCAATGAACATATTAGCATCAACCAATCTCAAACATAGCATCAAATGAGGAAAAACCCAATTCTATAGGCATGCATCCTATATAGCAAACCATGAACCCATCGATTCTCCAAAACCACATACCAAAGGCCATTTACATGTTCTAACATCATCAAAGGTATAAAACCAACTTAGGGAGTCCAAAACATCTCCCAAGAACACAATTTGAGTTCCCATTGCCAAATGCCAAAGCTAAACAAGTTATGGAAATTGTCACCATACATGAGCTTAAGCTTCCACTTAGATTCTTGGCCACCTTGCTACCCCTTTAAGCACTTCAATGCTCTGCATTATTGGTTTAAGAAAGAGAGAGCGTAAGCACATAGCTTAGTGAGGAATGCTCAATTAAAATATCACAATAATGCATTTACAAAAACAATTTCTCAAAACCTTTAATTCCAAAACAACATATATCAACAATTAAGTTTACAAACCAAGCATTTCATGCTTCAATCCATCATCATGTCATATTGGCTTACAAGTGATAATCCATAACATTTCAACTCAAAACACAATCAACAATCGGATACGCGGATTACTAGCGTTGTCCCTCACGCTTCATACACACTACCAATATCAAGGTGGAACATGGTACAATCACAACCCCTCTACACCCGTGATGGAGACTATGGTACAATCACAACCCCTCCACATCACTCATTGGTAGTTGTATAACATCACTAACGAGATCACGGGACATACAACACAAGATCCACACATGGACTTTTAACCACCATTGTGATCTTACAATACACAAGGTCCACACATGGACTTTTAACCACCATTGTGACCTTAACAAAAGATCCACCCATGGACTTTTAACCACCATGGTGATCTTAACCATCTCGTTAGCGTACTTGGATGGAGTCTACGGTACAATCACAACCCCTCGACATCCAAGGCGACTTTATTCACGGTGCACCCAATCCTATAGCCGGCTAACTATATCCGATTCAAGTACTTTTAAAACAACACATCACTTGCCAATATACATCATTTAACATCAATAATCCACTGTTTTAAAGCATATAACAAAGCCATTAAATCCACATGCATTATTATGCATTAAAATCACATTTATCAATGTAAAACCAAGGATCTCTTACCTTGAGCATCCTTCAACACATGGCTTATAAAACCAACAATAAACATGCTAAAATATGCTTTCAAAAACAGAATTTAAACATGCAAACAAATCACTTTGCATTCAACCAACTCATGGCTCATCAACAAGAGAGTTTTTCCGAAAACTTACTCTTGAGCTTAGCTAAGTTGTTTAGACTTAACTAAACTCCCAAACCTTCAAAACATTGGTTTCAAAGCTGAAAACCAAAATTCACTCACCGATTCCGTTTCGCAAGCTTGCCGAAACACCAATCAAGCTTCCGGATCAACACCACAAGGGTCCAAAGATGTCTCCCTTGTTTTAAACACATCAAAGCAGAGGATTAATGCATCATCATGCATTAGTATCTTCAACCAAAACACTTAAACTCACTGCTCTCATCAACATTCACATTTCGGCCACCAAACACAACCGAAATCACATCCAAACACCTCCACAACACTACCCAGCCAAGATCCATCAACTCTAATCATAATTATACCTCAATTAACATCCAAAAGGATCTAATCACGTCCTTATACCTCCAGCTATAGCAGATCATCAAGATCACCCCAAAAACCACCATTAACACAAGCAAAACTTAGGAAAATCAACCTATCCGGGAATGCATTGATTAAACCTCAATTTCTCATCAATTATACATCCAATTTACAACAAAAATACATCTCAAAACAGTGCCCACTCATTTCATACGAATTTTATCAAAATTAAACCAAATCTTGGATTTTAAAGCCAAGATCAAGAACACAACCATAAAACCTTTAATAAAACTCAAATCAAGGATTGAGAACTTGAGAATTTCAGTAAAGAACTGAGTATTTAGAGGAGAAGGACGTTCATACCTCTAAACGTGAGTTTCTCCTTGTTTGGAACCAAGAATCTTGAAAATTCAATAAGCAAATGCTAAGGTTTTGATGTAGAAATGATTAGAGATCCAATGGAGATTGAAATCTCATTTTTAGATGTCAAAATCAGAGGGAAAAAGGCTGGAGAAAAGTGTTTGGGTTGAGAGAAAAGTTGAGAGAAAAGAAATGGAAAATTTTGAGAAAAGTTAGTTATAATAAATAAATATCTATTTCCCTCCTTTTTCTTTTTATTAAAAACATTAATTAAACCTTTAATATTAAGAAAAATCTGGAGAATACTCTTCTTGGGTAATTTAGCTCCTTAAAGATTCAAAGTTTCAATCCTTTTAAAACAGTCACCAACTTTTCAAAAATTACATTTTAGTCACTAACTCAAAATGTCACACTTCCAAACCTCATTTTGTAAAATTTATTTCACCACTCTCTTATATATAATAAAAGAGGATTTTAAGATATTTTTCCATATTTTTAATGCATCCCGAACTAGGCTTTCCTAAAAATCACCTTTTTATATTCGAACCGCAAACCGACCGACCTGGTCCAAACCCAAAACTTCTAAGCCCAAAATTGGGGTGTTACACTCTCCTTCGGCCCCGACCTCGCCTCCTACTCCAGATGGAGGAGGTGGTGGTGGTGGAGGTGGTGGAGGAGCTCCAACTCCAACCACAGGCTCTCCCACTTGAGCCTCAACTCTAACTACTGGCTCAACTCCTGGAGCCGCTGCCCGTGGTTTCGGTCGAATCATCATAGGCCTTCCACGTGGTCTCATGGTACAACTAGCAAGGTAATAACTACAACAACAAACAAATAGGGATTACGTTAGCCAAAGCAAGGGTCCAACAATGCTCAAGTACTCCCTTTTACTATAAAATCTTTTTAAATTAAGTAATAGTAGCAATGGGCACACACTCTACACCAAACGCGACAACTCATGCTTCAAAACATCATACGATCAGTAGAATAATAAGAATTCATGGCAAGGCATGCATCGAACAATACAATCGCTTAACATATCAAGCTTACCTCACTTACCTGCCCGAGGTCTCGGTAACCTCAGGCTCTGGTACCAACAAATGTAACCCCCTCGTCCCGGTCTGGTCGAATGACCGGTCCGGGTAGGCCACACGAGGAAAACCAAAGCGAAACCCATTAAGGCTCCCCCTCAGTTAGCAACCCTAATTTTTTTTCTTTTAATTTAATCTTTTCTAAAGGCTCATTCAAGTCCTATGTGATCATATCAGCGGAATAAAATGCGGAAGACAAACATCAGAACCCAAGACAACGTTTAAACATCCCAATTTTACTTTATTAGACAGGCCGTTTCGAAACACCATTAAGGCGTATCGAAACGCCCTTGACCAACTCAACTGCCCCAAGCCATACGAGGAGGCCGTATTGAAACGGAGGTCAACCGTTCCGAAACACCCTCAACGGTCAATTCTCGTGGTCAACGAGATTTTAACCGTTTCGAAACCCTTAGATCCGTTTCGAAACGCTTTCATCTCGTCATTTTCTCAGATTTCCAGTAGCCAAAACGTTCCGAAACCCGTATCGGAACATGGGCTCTCAGTGGCCAAACTGTATCGAAACACATTCGTATACGGGGTCCCTAAAGCCTTACCCGTTCCGAAACGGCCCAGCTCGTTTCAAAACGCGGACTGTCTGCAACCTTTGAAAACCAAACTTAGGGGTTTTTCAACAATTCTAAAGGTCCCAAACGACCCTAAAAGACACTCAGCACAAGCATACATGAAACTAGAGGCATGGGTCCTATAGTAAACATGCTCAAACACACAAGACATAGATTGAAACATTCATTCAAGGCATTTACACATTAGCAACGTTTCATTATAAGGCTTGCTTGAAGACATTAAGAGCAAAAAGGCACAATTCATCTCAAATAGGTATTCATGTCATTCAAAAGCAAATTAAACATCCATAAGGCATACCATCACACAAGCATTTGGCAAGTCATCTCAAGTTTACAATCAAGTCAATCCTTAAACATCAACACATGTAAGAGTCATACATAGCTCATACAAAAACACACTCTTGCCACATTGCTAAACTACTACATAATTGTTAAACCGTACTTGAGCAAACAAAAACTTGGAAAGCCCCTTTGCCTTGCTCCGAGCTAACACCACGCTAATGATCTGCATTGTTGAAAATGAGAGCGTAAGCTAGAAGCTTAGTGAGGATGCTCTAAAATCGAAAACATCAACAATGCAGGGTTCAAGCATGCAATCCCTTAAACTCACATACAACATACATAGGTAAATAAACAAGTAGACCTAGCTAGTCTTTCAAGTTTAATAATATGGCATCTCACATCATACTAGGCTTATACATCATATATCAACATCATACATCACAATCGTATGAACAAGTTCAATTGACCACTATTAGTTTACCCGGATGTGCGGGTTTAATCTCAACAATCACATTACCTCGGTGGGATTACACTCATCACCGGACCTTGCATGGGCGGGATTCCACTCATCACCACATGCCTTACGGATGGGATTCCACTCATCATCCCGTAGAATATATATATATATATATATATAAATTTCCGGTGGAATGTTACATCACCGTACTCCTCCATGATGACTCAACGCCATCAAGGCCACGTACGTTTTGACTCAATTTGTGTGCACACTAATCCTAATGATCGATCATTTACACCCGGTAAGTTAATTAGTGCCAATTTCATTTACCACATCACACATCCACCATTTACATCACATGCTCATCATATACATATGTCAAGATATACATATACATATCAAACCACATTTAACAATGGCAAAATAAGCAAAGCATAAATAGCATTTAATGGAATCAAAGAGCTAAGTTACCAATTTAACTCCACATAGAAATGGCCTACCAAGCACATTCCAACTCATACACTACACACACTTGAACCAACTTTAAAACGTATTTAAAGTCACTCACCACCCTTCCTTAGCAACCAAAGCAAGCCTCCTACAAACCCGGATTCGATCCTGATGCCTTTCCAACGCCTCCTCTTGCTTCTAGCCAATCAAAAACACATCCATTACTCTCTATCAATGCTAAAACTCAGTCATCAACTCAACTCTTAAGCCCAAGCCAAACTTTAATAATTTCCAATCAAATTAATCCCCCAAAATGCCCATTTTCGTGCTCCTCTAAAACCTAGCTGAAAATCCTATTTTCAAACACACAAATGACACCCAAATGGTCCCAAAACACCTTCCTAACATACTTAACCCATCAGCCCTTCAAATTTATCCTAAAACCCACAAAAAATCAAGTTTTAGACACTTTAAACTTGGCTACAAAGACCCATTTCGGGTTTTCACCCAAACTCATTCATTTTAACATATTAGGTGCATTTCAAGGTGAATAAACTAAAACCCAACTTGATAATTTAAAACCAATTGAAAAACTAAGTAAAAACCTAAACTTTCATTAAACCCTAACTTTTCAAAAGTTGGTAGTTTCAAAATCTACAACCATGTAAGGATAGAGAATGAAGAGGAGAGTGAGAAAATGCAATTACCTTTGAAAAATGACTTTGGGTTGAAGAAGAAATCAATGGAATAGTGATTTAGGGTATTGGGGGAGTTTTGAAAGCTTCCAACGTTGGGGGGAGAAGGGGAGGACAAAAATGATGCCTTTTTTTGTTTGTTCCTTTAATTTCAAAAAGTTGTCTTCCTTTTTAAAATATTGTGGCTAAATTACCAAATTGGTCCCTCCTTACTATTTAAAACCCAATTAACTCAAGCCATGGTCAAAATGATTAAATTTAATTTTACCGACTCGGACCACTAACCCGGCTAACTCCTAACCCCAAAACACGGGTGTTACAGTATACGTGGATGATATTGTGCTTTTTGTAATAATATTGATTTCATTGCTCAATTCATTACCTTATTATCTACGAGGTTTGCTTTGAAGGATATATGCTTGCTCATCCTTTTTCTTGGCACCGAGACTATTTCTACTCCAACTAGTTTGTTTCTATCTCAAACATAATTTATCTCAAACATCTTGGCTCAGTTTCATATGGAAAATGCCAAGGTAATTTCCATACCTATGTATTCTTCCGACAAACTACCTCCACTTTAGCCATCCGCGATTACTTGAACTTCTTCAGTATCTCACACTTACTTGACTAGATATTGCCTTTGTTGTTAATTGTTTGTTGTAGTACATGCATGGTCCTTTTCTTACACATTGGACACCAATTAAACGCATATCGTGTTATCTAAAAGGTATATTATACCATGACATTCTTTTTCACGTGGAATCTTCACTTCATCTCACTATCTTTGCCGATGCGGACTAGGGTGGATCCTCTATGGATGACAGATCCAATACTGGGCATGTTATTTACCTTGATTCTAATCTCATCTCATGGAAGTCAGCTCGTCATAAAATTGTCTCTCGTTCCTCCACGAAAGATGAATATCATGTTGTGACAAATGCAATGGTTGGAGTGCTTTGGGTTCAACATCTTCTTCAGGAAATTAGTGTGTCTTTAAGCAAACGACCATAACTCTTTTGCGATAATCTTAGTGCCACATATGTTTACAAAAATCCATTCTTTCACTCTCATATGACACATCTTGCACTTGATTACTTCTTTGTTTGTGACTTAGTTGTTAAGGGTTTACTACTTGTTCAACACATCTCCTCCAAAGCTCGAATTGCGGACACTCTCACCCAACCGCTTGGACATAATCTCTTCCTTCATTTTTGGTCCAAGGTTGGTGTCTCTTATGGATCCTTTATCTTGTAGGGGCGTATTAAAGATAAATATTAGATAATCCAATCTAATCTAATCTAATCTAATCATATGTAATCTAATCACATCTTATGTAATTTTTATCTTTCCTTATCTTTCTACAATGAAGTCTCCTTATAATCCTATATATACACCTCAATTGTAAATGCTATATTTATTAAATATACAAATCATTTACACCATGTTCACGTTAATACCAATTAGCTCATTTCTTTACCATTCTTCACATCTTTCACTATTTTTAAACAATCTTAGCGAACCCTCATTTCATTCAAACTTAATCTCACTGCCAAAATCTCTCGGAAGTTTATCCCACTAAATCTTCCAGTTCAACAAACTAACCTTATATCATATTAACACTAAAATCAACAAATTTAACTTCAAAGAAAAATGTATCCCCCCCCCCCGAATTTTCATCACTCACTTAAACTACATAACTTATGAACACTTGAATCAATATGGATGAAAAGGGTACTTCACATTTCAACCTACTAATTAAACTAAGAGAAGTTTTTGGACAGAACCTAAATATATAATTTTGAGTTTTTTGGATTTGAATTCACAAAGAACAAAGAAGACAATAAACCAAAGAGAAAGTAAAAGCAAGAAGAAAAAAATATGATGTATTTCGGTCATCTTGAGTTTCAACGATCGAAGCATCTAACAGACAACTTCAATTGTAAAAAGGATGAATATAAAGAGAAGAATCTCATATCTTAGTTGGAAACTCATGGAACGAAGAACCACATCGATCCAACAAAAAATGTCTCGAAGCTTAAGTTTAGATTCATAGTTTTTTATCCCATTTAGAGAAATCTATTTGGATAGAAAGAGAGAATAAAAAAATTTTATGCTGACAGATTTAGTTCTCAAAGAGGTCATCAAAGCAATGACCAATGACGTACTAGAGTCAATGGTGGTTAGAAATCTGAGAGAAAATGGGTTTTTTCGAAGAAAAACTTACTTTCAAAATAAATGATATTTTGAAAGAAAAAAAGTGAAAATAACAGAAACTTAGGGAAGTTTTGGAACAAGTTGGAGTCATACAGGGGGATTACAACGCTTGAGAAGTTTGGTAGCTTCTTAGGCATATGTAAAGTGCTCATTAGTCCTATATTTTATATGCACTCCATCTCATATTATTGTTGTTCTTAAGTACATTTTAGGCATATTTAGGTGCATGCATGCATTATTTACAATATTCTTTGCTCTGCCTTGTTTATATTGAATATCTTTGATTTGGCGAGAAAAGATATTGTTTTAGTTTAGTTTTAGTTTTAGGTGCTAGAAGTTGTCAGAAGGAGAGAAAAGCTGAGGAGATGATGCTGAGGCAGCCAGCCGAGGAGATGTACTGAAGCAGTTCAACACAGAGATAGACGCTGCCGAGTAGCTGCCGCCCCATATCTTCTGCCCAGGAACTGTACTGAAGTAGTTCAATACAGAGATAGACGCTGCCGAGTAGCAAGCCAATGAGCTGTACTGAGGCAGTAACTTGAGGATTGGTGAATTTGAGTGCGATTGGAAGAGCCTAATTTCCCGAGTCTAATGAGCCCATCCGCGCAATTTATTGATGCCAGAAATAGTGGACTGAGCCGTCCAAGAGGAAATTGTCCAAGGTGGCTTAAGGTTACTTGTGCCACAAGGAGTCCAACTTCAAGTCAAAGAAGTCAGATTTAAAGGATGCATTCAATGCAAAAGCTACTTTATCATAAAGAAGACTTCTACTCCAAGGAGGACTTACCCTAGGTCATGCCTTATATATACCCGACCATACCTTGTATTTTAGAGAACTCATAATCGGCATAGCTTAGGTTTCTCTTGTGTTTTCTTACCGCCACTATGTTCTAAATTTTCTAGGGTTTGGGTTATGTTGTAAAGTAGTTGTGAGAATGGTTGTTTAGGTTCAAGTTTTTTTTTTTGCAATAAATTCAAGGTTTCCTTATTTCATGTTCTTCATTGTTTTCAATTGAGTCGAGAGATCAATTGGAAGCAATCTATTTGTTTGGTATCGAGAGAGTCAAACTCACGAAAGAAGTAAGCACAGTCTCATCAATACCATGTGTTGATCAATCTAGCCTAGACATAGGTTAGGGTTTAAGGCAGCTAAAAGAGGACGACCAAAAGTTGTTGTTCATTGCAAGATTTACGTCGACGAGTATCATCTGCAGTGGGCAACAACAACATTTTGACTTAGACATAAGCGAGATCATTATCGAAGCGTTCTACCGAGCCTTGAAGGATTGTCGAGTTTTCCGCCGAGCCAACTGTCCGTTCCACTACCGAGGCAACGAAAGCGTCGAAGCACCAATCTGCCATCTTCCACCGAGGTAGCAAAGTCTGGCAGCGCAAAGCAACTTGACCTGTTCAACGCAGTTTCACACTACTGAGCAGCATAACCTAACCCATTCCATCACCCCGATCTCTTCTATCAAATTACTTGTGTTTATTTACTTTTTATTCTTTTATAAAACTAAAATTTACTTGTGCATTTATTTTTTGTGCAGGAATTACAATTCGAATAAGCTGTCTAATCCTCGTGGGAGACGATATCTTTTATACTATAACATGAGAAGAGTGTACAATTGCGCTCATATTTAGAGAACACCCCAAACACTGTACAACATAACCAAAAGAAGGTACAATGGTCTAAAGTGGTTTGGGGAGGTCTTCATATCCATAGGCCTCTTTAGTTTTGTTATTGGTTCAGGACATGCAGCCAACTAAAATAAGGATGTTGGCTTGGGGTGGTCATGTGGATCTAGTGTGTTTGCTTTGTGGCAGTGGTGTGGAGCCTCGTGACCGTTTGTTTAGGGAATGCATGTTTGTTGGACATGTATGTGAGTTGATTATGCAGGACTACAAGACTTCTTTTTTTTTGGTTGCTGGTATGAGCTGATGAGTTGGGTGCAAGTTCATGGGAAAGGCAAAGCTTTGTTTGCAACTATGAGTCGGTTGACATGGAGAAGTTTGTTATATTATATTTGGCTGCATGGAAGCATCCAAGGGAAGCTACTGCTATTTTTGCACTAATTAAGCCGGATGTAAGTATGAGCCTTTTAGGTTGTTCGAAGTTTTCAAGTTCAAAATACCTTTTAACTTTTGAATGGAAAATGTATAGTTGATAGTTATGTTTAGTGTTTTTTTATGGTTGTAAGATGGATTGGTGGTTCTTTTGGATGAATAAAGCCTTCATTTATCCGAAAAAAAGTGAAAATGAGAAGAAAATTGTTTAGAGGACAAATAAAAATTCTATCTGAAGTTTAGAGATCAAATTAAAAATTTATACTTCTTACTATCATGCCATGTTGTCGAACTAATATAAGTGAACACTCTAATGATCAAAATATAGTAAATCACTAATGTAAGTGACTAAAATTTAACCTTTTAAAATAATAACCAAAATCAGACAAACCAGAAAAAAAGGGCTTACAATATTATTCACCCTTCAATTAATTATTTAGAAAAAAGCTTACAAAAAGCACAGCGCAAAGAAACCTTGGTTCCTTCCTTTATTTTATTTTATTTTCTACTTTTCTTGTTGTCTCTGTTAAGCATCTTTAGCTTATTTTTTTTCTTTTTCATTGATCTCTTTTTTATCCTTTCTTTGTTCATGGAGTAATTTTTTTATCTTGTGGAGTTGTTTCTTCTTTAATCTTCTTCCATCAAATTAAAATTCTACTTTTTCTTCTAACTGCATTGTTTATATGATCAGTAAAGTTGAATTAATTTTCTCCTTATATTTCCTTCTTGGGGTACTCTTACCTTTTTACTTTAGAATTTTTTTGGAGTTTGTTTCTTCTGAAATATATTTTATGCTTGATCTTTCTTACATGTACAATTTTTTCTATCCTTTGATTAAATTGTGAAGTTGTAGTGTTCTTTACCCCAAGAACACACCAAAATCAAATCATTTTTCTCTTTAATTTTTCACTTTTCCTAATTTTCCTCCATGATCAAAGAACGTGTTGATTAATATTTGTACTTTGGAGCGATTATTTCCAATAATGATACTCTACCATGATAAAACTATTGAAAACCAAAAAAAGCAATCAAGGGACATCTCAATCCCAGGTGAAAATGAGGCCACAAAATTTTCACTCCAAAAAGTCAACAAAATTTTCATTTTACAGTCCCAGTCTATTGCCAAGCCTCTTCAAGACTTCTCCAGCTTTACTCAGTGTGAATTTTATTCTTCTACGGTTCTTTAAATGCTCATTCCATCCCCTTTCTCCTGCAAAACATATAAGAACATTGCTAGTGAGAAGGCATGCTTAACCAGGACTCAATCCCTGAACGAAATGAGTGTGAGGTTGGTTTGGATAAGAGTTTTGGATTTTCAAAACATTTTTCATCTCATTATGAGCTTGGTGAGGAAGTGGGGTGTGGACATTTCCGATATACTTGCTCAGCTAAGGCCAAGAAGGAAAGGCTTAAAGGCCATGATGTGGTTGTGAAAGTTATTCCAAAGTTCAATTTTGTATGTTAACTTTATTTTTGGCCAATTTTTCATTTGCATTAGTCATTAATAATCATTTTGCAGAATTTTGTTTCGTATTCACTCTGATTGAGGATCTTTTGATTTCAGTATAATCTTATCTCACTCTGTTAATTCTTTAGCTCCTTTATCTCATATATTTGTTTTGTTGCTTTGATAGCAGCCATTTTGCTATCGAGTGTCCATATATATTTGGATTTGATTAATTTTGTTTACTGATCCATTTATCATGTAAAGTTGTTGTCTTCAATAAATTATATCCATCTCAGTTACTGATATTAAGAATAATACTTAATTCTTGTTAAAGCATTTTTGGTTTGGAAATAATGTATTTGTATGTTAAATCGAGGGGGTTTAATATTCTTTTTGTGTTGTTATTATTAAATTCGATTATAGCGAACTATGATCTTACCCTTGTTATATTTTTTATTTCCTACTATTATATATGCCCTCCAAATATTTTAGTACGAATTGAATAGCAATAACTTGTAATAGCTATTGCCTTGGCTACTTATTCGAAAAACTAATTAGCTCTAACACTATATAGATGACCACAACAATTTCCATAAAGGATCTAAGACGATAGGTGAAGATACTACGAGCTTTAATTGGCCATAAGAACTTGGTTCAGTTCTATGAGGCTTATGAAGATGATGACAATGTTTACATAGTGATGGAGTAAGTTTGAGCGGATTGGATTTTTGATTGGTGTGAAAACGTCACACTTTTAGTGCAAGCTACACTATCAATGTAAGATTAGAAAAAGGGTAATCATGTTTGAATATCGATCCCACGAGGATGGCGTATTACGCTTATACTTATGTAACTACAATATAGTGTTGTAAAAGTGGTAGTTGTGGGTGCAATGGTGGTAGCAATAACTGAATAAAATGGTGAATAAATGATCAACTTTGGTAGCAATAACAGAGTGTAATAAAAGATGGAAAATATGAGAATAAAGCATGGATCTTCTTGGTTCAGCTTGGCAAAAAGATCAAGCACACATCGAGGGGAAATGATGGTTCAATTGAAGATGATGTGATCAACTTGAGTATCAGCATCCATTTAACCTTCAACCATTGACTTAGGAATGTAGATTGGCTTCAACTTTTGTTGTAAGTCAAGACTATATCCCTTAGAACAAGTGGACTAACTTTCGTCTTAAAACTCATTAATCTGACTTGTCACTGCATATGTCGATGTCAGTGGCTAATTTAACACTCTCATGCAAAACATAAATCAGATCCAACAATTAAAGCTTAAGAAAAGGCTAACAATATATTTCCTTAATTCAACACTTGACTCCTCATTTCCTTGGATAGATCTTCCTTACTTCACCTTGGATCTCCAGAAACAAGCTTAACCCGCCATGGAAGGAGGATGAAAGCTCGGAGGTTGAATATGATATGAAAAAATGGGAAAACGTGACTTTATCTCTCCTCCAAAAGTCCTTTTATAGGCCACCTAAGGAAGAACACCTGTCCTGCAGGTTATTTGCGTGCCTAGGGTCGTATAGAATTTGTTGTAACATAATGGACAACTAACATATTCGTCCTTATCCTTAAGCAGACTGGATAACTAGCAGATGCAATGTCGAACTGGCTGTAGTGGAGAAAACTTCTTCTGCAGGGACATCAGTAATGCATCAAGAATGAGGCAAAAATACAAAAAACACGAGCCACTGGAACTAAGTTATAAAAATGAAAAAATAGACATAAAAATGCAGAAATAGATGCAATGACACCATTGTGGGGATAATTAGACCTATAAATCAAGGGATAACGCATGCTCTTTAAAGAGCTATGACACCCCCAAACTTGAATTTTTACTTGTCCTTAAGTAAAGATTTAAGCAGCAAGGTTCAACAACAAATCAAAGGCATTCTAGATACTTGAATCATTCCAATCAATCAATAATTTATATGCATCGACATGAGAGATAATTGCTTAATCAACTCCACATCAATAAATAAGGAAGCAATTCAAGAATACCTAGCATCATCCCTAACACCACAGATTCATTCCTCCTATCAGCATTTATTTAGCACACATAATAATATATCAATACATATATATTTCATATTTCATATTTTTATTTTCTTTTCTTATTTTATGCAGTGAGGGATATCGAACAATGACTACACCCTAAACCATGAGAAGTAAGATTTTGTGCAACAAACCCCCAAGAAGTACTTCATTGTAACGACATACACTCATGCATCGACAACCTTTGGCCACATTCATTTTTTGACGAATGCAGAGGATTGTTCCCTCTTAAAGATACTTTATTTTATTGCACTCACATTGGAATGTCTTTTATTTATACTTAATAGAATATACTAACATATATATAACACATGCTGCAACATGAGAAAGTCATCAAAAATCAAAGGAATGGTACAAGATATTCTCTAATCAAACCAACATATATATCAATGTAGAGTTAAGAAATGCAATTATCCATCATGTATATCCATCAAACTTATCAATGATTAGACAATTCAAGATTTACATATCGAATGTAAGCCAAAGATTTTTCAAAATAAAGGGAACCTTGCATTTGCATAGAAAAAATTTTCTAGAAAATTTTAAAATATGGGTGCATTTCAACTCCTAGGCGTAACCTCCAAACTTAAAGGTTGCATTATCCTCAATGCAAAAGAAAATATAATGAAATGAAGGAATGCAATGACATAATGTGATGACAATATGCAATAACAGAATGCATTTACAATGATGAATGCAATGCAGTTACAACTACATGTTGTTACACTGACAGTGTGAATGTCATGACAACACATAAATATAGAATTAGATTACACTACATGAAATGCATGCCTACAAAACTAAAAAAAAGACTAACTCAATTCTCGGGCTCATGGAGGAGGAGGTGGAGCGTTTCTTCTTCTTCTTGATCCTCTTTTCTTCCTTTCTGCACAAGAGGGAAATAAAGTAAATTAAATGAAAAACAAGGAAAATAAAATATAAATCTACTAAAGAAATTAAAGAGAAATTAAAAAAAATCGGCCAACTTAATGGTCTCAATATTTCTAGGATCAAAGTCACCACAGTAAAGTTTAAGTCGTTGGCCATTGACTTCGAATGAAGTTCCTCCTTTTGTATCTTTGATTGTGACAAAACCGTGTGGAAATGCTTCCACAACTTCAAAAGGCCCATACCATCGTGATCTAAGTTTTCCTGGATGCAATTTTAGTCTAGAATTGAATAGCAAAACCAATTGTCCTACTGCAAATTGTCGATGCAAAATAATCTTGTCGCGCTAGCGCTTACTCTTGTCCTTGTAAATAGAGGCATTTTCATAAGCATTGCATCGAATTTCTTCCAATTCAGTAATGTCAAGCAATCATTTCTTTATCGCTTCTCTCCTGCTGCCTCATAATCAAGATTGACTTGCTTAAGAGCCCACATAGCCTTGTGCTCAAGTTCTACTGACAAATGACAAGATTTTCTCAAAAAAAGTTGATATGGCGACATTCCTATGACCAGTCTTTTCTAGTGGTGTTTACCACTTTTTTTAAGACATTTTTAATTGCTCGATTAGTTACCTCTGCTTGGCCATCGGAATGAGAATGATAAGTTGCGGCTAGTCTATGATTTAGTCCATAGCGTTTCAACGCACCAGCCACCTGGTTGCAGTGGAAATGTTTACCATGATCGCTGATCAATTCTTTTTGTGTTCCAAAACGAGTGAGTATATGTTTGTGAAAAAAAAACTTCAAGACTATCTTTGCATCGTCTTTAGGCACTGCAATGACTTCTGTCCACTTTGACACATAGTCAACCGCAACCAAAATGTATAGATTTCCAAAAGAATTAGGAAAAAGGACCCATGAAATCCAATCCCCAAACATCAAAAAACTCAATTTCCATTATTGGCTGTCGTGGCATCTCATTTCTTCTAGATATGGATCCAGTGCGTTGACATATGTCGCAACATTAAGCGAACTTGTGAGAATCTTTGAATAATGACGACCAATAAAATCTGGATAATAGGACTTCTGCAGCCGTTCTCATTCCACCAAAAAACCGCCATAATGAGCATTATGACAATGTTGTAGAATATATTCCACCTGTTCCTCAGGGATGAAACGTCGAATTATATTGTCGTTACACACCTTGAATAGGTAAGGTTCATTCCAGTGAGTTCAAAACGATTGCTCCTAGTTTGGTGCAACAACGATCAGTGAGTTCACAAGCTGTGTTTTAATTTTGTTCATAAGTACACTACAAACCCCTTTGCCTTCATGGGCATCATAAGCTTGATGGCTTTGTTGCTTGATTTGATGTTTTGGTTGTTTGGGTGTTTAGAGACCTTTAATGGTAAAACTCAAATTTGATGTTAATAACTCATAAAATGGTAAGAAACCACTTAAACTACCTTCCATAATTTGTATGTTCGATTTAGGGTTTTTCCATAAAGGTTTGGGAGATTTAGAAATGATTTTTGAGGTCTAGAATTCGAATTCTAGGCTCGAGTACCGGTACAGGATGGACCCGTATCGTTACCTAGTATTCCGAATAAAGAACACAAGCAATTATTGAACGGCGTATCGGTACGAGCTCAAGCCGTACCGGTACCCCATGTTTTGATGAGATTTTGGTAGCAAAGTTTCGTGTCGATACGCTTAGGGACGTATCGGTACTAATGCAGTATCAGTATGCATGGACTGTGTACCGATACAGGGTTATTGGTTAACCTTGTTTCTTGCAAAGCACGAGTATCAGTACGCTTGGGGCAGGTACTGGTACGCGAAGATTAAATAGAATTCCAGTATCGTTTTTGGGTATCGATACGCATGAGTGCATATCGGTACTTATGGAGTATCGATACACTGGGGTTGTGTATCGGTACCAGATGTTGGTTAAACTATTGTCGGATGCAAGCAGGGTATCGATACGCATAAGAGAGCATCGGTACCCATGGCAGCGTATCGATGCCCTTAAGTGGGTGTCGGTACTCGCTGGGCAATATGTCCGAAAATTACATTTTAAGTTCAAAGGACCTATAATTCGAGAACTAGGGCCCAATGGGTCTCTAATCTAGTAAAACAAATAGTAAAACTGTGAAACCAAGAATCTAACCTCATATACGAGCATAATGTGTAATAACTTGGTAAAACCTTGGGTGACTTGTTTGTAATAGTCACCATAGGGATCCTTGGTGGATTGAGCAAATGTTGTGTGCCACGTAAGGGCACTTGTGTGGTAGAGTCACCTTGGTTAATGTGATCCGAAAACCTAGAGAGCGTGTGCACACCAAGAGATGAGACACCGAATGTATGATCTCGAGGTTGTGTGACACCGGGCCTTATTCGAAGACACTCGAGGAGAGATGCTGAGTGTAGGTGTACGTTCCCGAGGCCGTGTGACACCAGACCTCACTCAAAGTGTACGTTCCCGAGGTTGTGTGACACCAGGCCTCACTCTAGGTTTGTGGTATGATGTTTATGATTGTTTTGTGAGATTTGACGCATCCATTGATTGTTGATTGCTATGTGTTTAGGCGGCCGAGGTAGCGTCGTATATTGATGTGCATGCCATGTCAACATTTCTAGCTTCATGCTCATGTTTATGATTTGCATGAAGCATAGTTGAGTGGAAGTGTATCCACTGAGCTTTGTTAGCTCAACGTTCGAAATCGTTGTTTCCTTTCGCAAGTCAGTAGGCTTGGCTCGTTGCTTAAGATGAGCATCATTGGAGAAGGATTCCAGCATCGCCTCATCAGAGTACAATACTTATGATTATGGGCTATGTATTCATAGGACCCTATGATTTTATATTGTGACTTATATTTTGGATTTTAAAGGTGAGTCGAAAGCTTTTATAATGTAATTTTAAATGGAGCTCCCTTGTAAACATTTTCAAAACTATTATAAATGGTTTTTTATGAAAATTGGATTGTGGATTGGGCTACATTAGGTTGAAACTTCATGGTAGTGGTTTGGGCTTGAGGCCCAAATGTGACATCCGAGTCAACGGTGTTACATTACTAATTAATTTTTAAATGTAATTGAGATCCATTAATTGACTAAGTGATCAAAGATGCATTTTGTTATCCTTTTTTATAAGTTTAGACCTTGACATTATAAGCCTTGGGAAGGTAATTATATTTAATTAACCAAATAAATAAATATATGTAATTTGTAAAAAAAAAATTAAAAAATTAAGGGTAAACTACACCGGTGGTCCCCTAACTATTACCATATTCCTATTTTGGTCCCAAAACTATTTTTTTTCGCAAAATCGTCCCTTCTGTTACATAGTTCTCCTGTTTTAGTCCCCCGTCGTTAAAAACTAACGGAATTGCTGACGTGGAATTATTTATTTATTTTTTAAATATTATTTTATTATTTTCTCTCTCCTATATATATATATATTATTTAAATTTTTTATTCAGTTTAATGTGGTGGCGACACGTGTCACCACCATAAGAAAGAAAATAAATTGAATCTAAGGGGGGAGCTGGGATTCGAACCCGCACCCCCCACGTCCCAAACCAACAGGTCGACCATTGGGCTAAACTACATTTGTTGACATATATTAGCACAACTTAGATTTAAAACAATCGAATGGGGACGCAGATGACATCTTCTTCCCCAAGCACGTCGGTATACCGTTACCGGAGAAACAGGTTACTTTAACTGCAGTTCGACCATATTCACATTGCAGTTAAAGTAACCGAATGAGGGGTCTATTGTCGAAGGCTTGTGTTGTATTATGAGAAAGAAATTTCAGTTTTTTGCATGCTGTATACTAGGAAGTTGTCATTGAACATCTATTTTTTATAAACCTTTTGCCAGTCAAATTGATTGGGAAATTGCAAGATGGTACTCATTTCTTAAAGAAAGGTCAAGCTGAAGAAGAAGAGTTGTTCAAATTCAAGACAGATGAAGGTAACATTATAAAAGATGTCGCCCTCCTCTACCCCCGGACTCCAGTTCAAAGATTTTAGCTGAACGGCCTCTACTTGAATTTTGTTGCAGAGCAAGTCATTGATGGTCTTGATAAAGCTGTGATGACAATGAAAAAGGGTGAAGTAGCACAACTGACTATTGCACCTGAGTATGCTTTTGGTCATCTGAGTCAAAGCAGGAGCTGGCTGTGGTTCCCCCTAACTCAGTAGAACGGCCTCTACTTTAACTGCAGTTCGACCATATTCACATTGCAGTTAAAGTAACTTGTTTCTCCGGTAACGGTATACCGACGTGCTTGGGGAAAAAGATGTCATCTGCGTCTCCATTCGATTGTTTTAAATCTAAGTTGTGCTAATATATGTCAACAAATGTAGTTTAGCCCAATGGTCGACCTGTTGGTTTGGGATGTGGGGGGTGCGGGTTCGAATCCCAGCTCCCCCCTTAGATTCAATTTATTTTCTTTCTTATGGTGGTGACACGTGTCACCACCACATTAAACTGAATAAAAAATTTAAATAATATATATATAGGAGAGAGAAAATAATAAAATAATATTTAAAAAAAAAAAAATAATTCCACGTCAGCAATTCCGTTAGTTTTTAACGACGGGGACTAAAACAGGAGAACTATGTAACAGAAGGGACGATTTTGCGAAAAAAATAGTTTTGGGACCAAAATAGGAATATGGTAATAGTTAGGGGACCACCGGTGTAGTTTACCCAAAAATTAAAATCTTATATCAACTGGTATGGGTTGATACACACCGGTATAAATCGATATTTACTAAAATAAGCTAAAACACCGAAAATGATAAATAAAACAAGTCAAAATAGTACTTCAATTTTTTAGTACCGATTTAATGCCCATATGATCGATATTCGTACGATGTTATCTACTATGGTACTATAACCTTTTCAGGCTTAACCAACAAATTCAAGTTTCACTAAATTTTAATTGCAGATCCCAAAATTACAATTAAAAAAATAATTTATTTTTCTAAGAAAAAGATTTCATAGCTGATCGATTATATCGAGCTAAAAAACATGACGATTCTATGTTTTGAAATTCTTATAGCAGCCTAAAAAACAATCTTACATAATTATCAGTTATTCAAGGTAGAGAAAAAAATGATGTTTAGGTCGAGCTCTATTCTTTTTCGTATTTAACTTTTTTTTTTACCTTTTCAAATGTCAATAAATCATTTTACATATATTTATCATGTTTATATATTTGTATCAGGTTCATTTTTGTTACGTTTAAATTATGGGTTTTATTTTGATGCACGTGTAAATTTTTTTTACACAATCCTTTTATAAAATTTAAAATCTAAATCACAAACCCTAGCAACCTAAACCCTAAGCCCTAAACTCTAAACTCTAAATTCTAACCATAAACCTTAAATTATATACCCTACATACTAAACCCCTAAACCCTAACATAAAACCTTAAACCCTAAAATTAAAGGGCTTGTGTAAACTAAAGTTTACACAGCTTGTGCATCAAAGTATTTTCCTTAAATTATTTACAGTACTATTTGCACATTTCACTTTATTCCATAATTTTTATAGCTTTCAACTATAAATTTATTTATTTAAAAATTAAATTATACTATCTCAATCAAATTTAAACATTTGATTTTATTTTGCGAAATATAGCGAACACAGTTTCATTAAAAAGAATCCAAATAAAACCAAGAAAAATCCTCAACCAAGAAGGGTCAAAGCCAACCACAAATATGAAGGTATTGAGTAAGCGAAGTAGGAAAAGAAAAGAATTGATTTGCATGCCAAACCTTCATGATCTTGTTTCCAGCAAAGCAAGCATGCTCACTACTCAGATTTTGTAATAAATATGCAAAGCATAGGCCAAGTAAAGTAGAAAACTCAAGAGTTATCACAAATTTGAAAAGATATACTTACGACAATCGAAATCAGAAACCGGCAAAGCAACTGCCTCACAGTTCATTTACAGGAAAGGACGACGCACTCGATACTTTCAGATCAGCATCTTCAACACGAGACCTCTGATAAGGCCAAAAGAAATAGCTCCACATTTCTTGTATCTTTACAAGGGAAAGAAAAGAAAACAGTAGAAACAAAAGGCCAAGAAATTATACTCCATCTCCTCTACATGTCGGAACCCCACCCAAACAAATTCCAGATAAATCCTCCAAATCCAAGTACATGAGCACACTAAAAGATATGTCTCGATAATGGCTCATCAGAATACCTCATTTTTCCATAAACCAAGAAATTCCATAGACAATCGAATATATAACTACCATAATTGAGCTGGTTGAGGGAGAACTGCAACCCATGCCAAAATTTGGAACAGTCCAGTCCCTGAAGATAAAAGTCCAATCATCCCATGAGTTAAGGAATCAGATATTTCTGGAAAACATGATTCTAGATAGATGCATCAATTTCCTTTCCATGATCCTCCTCGCGAATACTCCTCTTCAACCTTCGTAACCATATGTCATAATCCATAGGATAAGGTGTTCCACACAAACTGTCAACATAATCGGCAAATGCTTTCAATACGGCTGACACATCACCCAATTTCTGCTGAATCAATCTCCTAGACCATGACGTCTCTCTCCACTGTAGTTCCCCTTCAACAGAATCAAGATCAGGGAAAACACCTCCACAGGCAAAATAGAGCATGTAAACCAGGCTCTCAGCATCCGATGCTGAGCACAACTTTCCCTCCTGTAAAGCATAAGTAGATGAAAAATGAAGGTTCATTGCAGGGCGGTCCCTATCTTCCAAAATAGCATGTCCCCAACCAATAAGAACAAAATAAGGATGGCTTTCACCAGATCTTACACAGATCACATTTTCCGGCCGAATATCTCCATGTCTAATGCCTTCTGAAGAGGCAGTAGAAAGTGCGGATAAACAGTCATGACAACACCTGATAGCCTCACCCACACCAAAATGACCTTCACTAATCATATCAGCAACAGTTTCACCGACCGGGCTGGTCACAAGAATTGGGGTGCCACACCAAGGGTGATCACAGTTTCCACCTGAGCTAGGTCTCCGACACTGACCAGGATGAATAATCCTTCCAGATGCATTCAATTGAGGCAGGTATTTGCTAGATAGGCCTTTCTGTTTCATAACAGTCAATACTTTGGTTTGTCTCTGAACTAGATACCACATATTCATATCTTCCCATGCTGGTTCTAGCTGAGAAGGATGGGAACCCACATAGAGAAAGAGAGACTTTCCTGGATCTTCAACTGGTGATGCAATGTAATAAGGAAGCTCACCATTACTCCTGATTTGGTTAATCTGATAACCTCTTTCCCAGTTTGAATCATCCAACCATAATACAGATCCTACTTCAAGCTTCAGCGACTCAGACTCAAGTTTAATAGAATCATCCTGAACTTCAACAATTTCGGGAGAGACACCATGCTGCTGGAACTTAAATAAACTACTTCCATTCACTCTAGTATCCCCCAGTTGCCTCTCCAGTCTCCTTGTTTGGAGGCGACAACCATGATCAGCAGCTAAATCTTCAATGGAGTGCTTAGGCAGGCCAGCAAATTGCATAATACAGTGAAAAGTTGCAAAAGTTACCTGCAAAGCACCAATATCTCCCCAATTGGCATTTCCAAGCTTGTTCCAGATCCTATCAACTGGAGATACAGCAATTTTGGCATGCCTTTGTATCCACTCAGCAGCACACTTATAGACATTATTCACATCAAAATCCATTTTATTTACATCCCCTTCAACTTTCACAACACCCCCATATTGAGAATCAACAAGAACAATGTAGACAAAATTTGAACCAAGAGAAAAATTCTGTTTGCTTAGGCTTCTTGATATTAGCATGCGCAAGGCATAGAAAAGAGCCTCACCTAGGACAAGTAGAGAAGGCTGTTGTTCGCTTTCCACAGCAAGTCTTTGGATATCAGGCCTCAAAAGTGCCAGTTCAAGAAGATTGTCCCACTTTCCATGAGGATGTCTCGGGTTCTTAAGCAATACACCAGAAGCACAGAGACTTCCAAGTCTCCCACTAGCTATTGCGTTATCGGCCTGGTGAAATTTTAAATTTTCTTTGTAAAGACAGGCAATAGTGAAAGGCATTGGTTCATCTTGACTCCAAAATGCCTCCCACAAGCCCTTTACAGTGGCATGTAAAAAATCTTCAACAGCAAGATAAGCAGTTGCTTCAGCAGAATCAGATGTTGAAGCATAAACAGCATTTGGCATCCGAATAAGCTGTTGGAATGAAACCCCTTCCAAAGCATAGTCAAATTTTTGGAGCTCTATCAACTCAAAAGGGACATCAAAGGCAGGCTTCAACGGTGCTGACTTCGCATATAATGATTGAAACCAATCTTCAAGAGTTGAAGTAAAAGTTTCACAATCAGTAAATCTGCACAAAAATTCCTTGCGATTACGAGACTTACTGCCAGAGGACACAGTGGACCTTTTAGTACCCGACCCAACTGATTCTTGGTCTGGGGACCCACCTGTCAAACATGACATGTATCATAGATAAGCTGACAATTAAGACAAGTGACAATAAAACGTACCAAAATAGTCTCCAAAACAAAGAGAACAAGACTTATTACAAGTTTACAAATAAAATAGGGTGTAGTTAAAGGTTCAGAATCTTTTGAATTTAATCTTTAGTTCAAAAGTCATGACCCTATATGAAACAGAATATATATAAACTAAAGCATTTCATGCTGAGGACAAGAAGATGACACGATACACACTCTAGAAACCAACCAATACCTGAATATAAAGTCCTTAATTGAAACAATCCATTTGATGTATCTCTAATAAGGAAATAAGATTTACTACGCCTCCCAACATTTTATCCCAGCCATTTGCCCCACTTGCTGTGGCAAAAATCTATTGCTTCAACTTTGAAGTTTTAACATGCATTTATGAACAATTAATCCAGTTTGGCAGATGTGCTGTCCAATAAACTTTTGCCACATCAGGTGGAATAAAAAGTTGTAACAAAAGTTTTGGAGCAAGTAGCTCCACTTCCCTAACAATCTCAAAAGAAAGACTTCAGATATTAACTGAAATTTTAATTGTCAAAACACAAAATTCATTTCTTAAATCCCATTATCTTAATGATTGATTGAAAGCTACCGTAAACGTCTGAAAAGATATCCACTTAAATTTGCATCACATAAAAATTAAGCCCACATATATCAGAGAAAGTCCATATCATAAATAAATAATATAAGCCAAGAAAACAAAGATCATTTCCTCTAAACAACCATCTAAGTTAGTTACATCTCTAAGACAATGGTCCATAGGGGTGTACATTCGGTTAACCGACCGAACCGAATTACCCAAAATCTATTAACCGATTTTTTTTTCGTATTATCTGTTAACCGAACCGGAATTATTTCGAAAATTTTTAACTGAACCGAAAAAAATTCGGTTAATTCGGTTGGTTTTCGAATTAACCGAAATTTGTTATAAAATTTAGGGTAAATTACACAATTGGTCACTAAATTATGCTAAAATGATCTCTTTAGTCACTAAAATTTCATTTTATGCCAATTTGATAAAAGTTTAAGGACCATTTTATAATATATAAAAAAATTTAATGATCATTTTATAATTTTTAAAAGTTCAATGTCCAAAAATAAATACATGTAATATATAATAATTTTGGTTAATTCGGTTAATTAACCGGTTTCAAACCGAATTTCCCAAAAAAATTAACCGTTAACCAAACCTACCAAAAATTAACCGAAAAAATTTCGTTTTGGTCGGTTAATTCGGTTAAAACCGAATAATGCACACCCCTAATGGTCCAACTGCTCCAACAGGTTAATGGATTTATATGGTAAGTAAAATAAATAGAAAATAAAAGAATGAAAAAGAAAAACATAACTGAACTCAAATGCAATCAAAGTTTCAATTTCTGCCTGTCAGTATTTTATAAAGGTACTTTCTTACTGTTTTGTTTCGCTTAAAACATGTCACATAAATTTATTGGACATAGAGTTTCATCAAAGATACACAGTCAGGATGTTGTACAATAATCACAAAAACAGTATTAATATAATAAATGTGCATTATGGGAGCTTGTGAATGTCATTATGTCTTCACAATTCTATTAACCCATATACATGTCCTTTCAAGCTGACCATTTTAAGTAAAAGCATATGGAAATACACAAAGCAGAAGCTTTTCTTATGGAAGTAATACCATGCCCAAATGAAGCAGGTACAGGTATATTCAGGGAACAAAAACTCTCACAGTTGGATCATTTCTCCATATATTATAGTAATTTGGAAAATGGAAACAACCATAAAGAAGGATTTTATCTCATTGATCTATGACTCAAAATTCCAGCTTATAAAGTGACAGATATGAAGAATGGATCACACCACCAATTGTATCCACCATCACTCAGTAATGGGTATTGTAACTTCACTTTGTTTTATAAAATTTGCCTCAGACCTCTTCATATTGCAAAAATTCTTTCCAAGTTTAACCGATGTAATGGCTTCAAGAATTTCATAGAGACCAAAACAATGGTGTTCAAGAGAAGGAACAAAAAGAACATGAACAGTCAAACTTCCATAAGACGGAAACAAAATGCGACACTGAGAATTTTAGGTCAATAGATGCATCATTTGTAGTCTTGTACACCAAACATAGTCTTCTACCTCATTTTAAAGAGAAAATAATAAATAGCAATGCCAAATTGCCAATATAGTGACATAATGAGTTAAAATTGCATTACCATGTTATCCTAAGATAGGCTAACCAGGACAAACCCCTATCTAGCATGTAATTGCACCCAGAAACAACGGCTGTTGTCGTTGGATTAAGCAAACTATTTAAGCCATTCTCTTAAAAGGTCTACGGCTATTGATATCATCTTCAGGGCTTTTGGTGTTAATGCCACAGAGCAGTTCCAGACAGACCAAAGGTCAGAGTGAAGCTATACAGTAAGGGTTAATAATCGATTTAGATACAAATAACTAAGAACTGGAGGTCAAGAATACAACTCAATTTTTGTTATATTTAGTACCTAGGTTATGGATTGAACATATCTTACCTTTCCCCAATTTTCCTTTCCACGATTACAAAAAAAAACCCAAAGTTCAGATAACAAGAAAGCAGTATGTGTTAAGGGAAAGGAATAGATAATTAAAAGCATGTATCCATAAATATATAAAGAATTAATGAAAGAGGGAAAAAATCAAAGACGTGGTGAAGTAAACGGAGTCAAAGCGAGGAGCGGAGACAGAGAAGAGAGAATTTAGGGTTTAAATTTGGAGGAAGAAAGAATATACCTTCCATACCTTCAGAATTCAGATCTCTTCCTCTCTCAGTCTCAGTGACGCCCTCCCTTTCTTCTCAGTCCAATAGGACTACCCTGCCGTGTGTTTCTATTTCTGTTTCTTTTCTCTTCTTATTGGATATACAATACAAATAAGGGAAAACTACACCGGTGGTACTCTAACTATGCATGTATTCCTACTTTGGTCCCAAAACTATGTTTTTCGGCAAAAGAGTCCCTTCCGTTACATAGTTTTCCTGTTTTGGTCCCCCGACGTTAAATAACTAACGGTTTTGCTGATGTGGCATTTTTTAATATTTTTTAAGGCTGACGTGGCATTTTTAAATATTTTTTTAATCATTTCTCTCTCTTCTTATATATTATTTTTATTTAATTTTATTCACCCAATCATATTGTGACACGTGTCACTACACTATTAGGTGAAAAAACTCCCCAAATATCCTAAAAATCGGAAGTGGTGCTGCTGGGATTCAAACCCAGGACCAACAGCACACTAAGCATGCACTTGAACTAACTAGGCTAGGCTGGATAATTGATTCAAATCTACGAACACTTATATTTAATCTGGATAATTGATTCAAATCTACTAGCATTTATTCCCAGTAGATTTTTAGGTAAAATCAAATTTTTCTAGCGGTGGAGAGGATTTAGGGTCTCACAGAGGGGAAGAATTGAAGGAATTAAGCTGTTCATTTTGTTATTCATCGAGTAAATTCGGTGGTTCTTTGAAAACCAATCAGAGCCCCGTATCGGTGTTTCAGGGCTCTATTCTGTGTAGTAGCAGTAGTCCTCCTATGAGAGCCGCGCGGGGAAAGGGTGGAGATGGGAATTTTCAGGGCTCCTTCCGTTGTGGGACTAATGGATTGTTAAATGGATTCATTAGGAGTGCGTTAGGGTCGTGCATTGATTATGATTCGCCGAGTTTTGAGGCGCAAAGTGGTGGTTGTGTTGATGAATTGCCGTTTTCTATGGAGGATAATTTCATAGAGGAAGTGGATTCGGATCCTTGTGCTAAAGAGCTGCTTTTAGGTGCACAAATGAGGCACAAAATCTTTTGTGAAGATTTTGTAGTCAAGGCATTTTATGAAGCCGAGAAGGCGCATAGAGGGCAGGTACAAACAGCAAAATCGAAGTTTATTTTTTTTTATCTCAACTTCCTGTTGTTTGAGATATTGAAAGGTGATGTGAAGTTCTTTGTCTCGTAGATGCGTGCAACCGGCGATCCTTATTTGCAACATTATGTGGAAACTGCTGTGTTGTTGGCCTCCATTGGTGCAAACTCCACTATAGTTGCTGCAGGGCTTTTACATGACACCATTGATGACTCGTTTTTGAGCTATGACTATATATCTTAGGATGTTGTTCTTATTCCTTCTTGGTAATTCAGTTAGCCATTGGACTCTGCTGTTTTGGTTTTGCTTAATTTCCTATTTAAAATAAAAGCTTTCTAGGTCTAAGCATAAGCTTTCCCATCTAGAGCATCATAGGCAGCATATTAATCTCTGCAGCTTGGTTAGTTTTAAGTTCCTTGTAATTTTCTTGCATATATCAGTCGACATCTTTTCGAGTAAAGATTTGATAGTATAAACTTTTAATTGCCCTATTATGACTTTCACATAGGTCTCCAAGCTTAGTCAACTGAGTAAGCTAGCACGAGAAAATAATACTGCAAGCAAAACTGCTGAAGCAGATAGGATGAACACCATTTTCCTTGCCATGGCAGATGCAAGAGTTGTCCTCATTAAATTGGCTGATCGGTTGCACTTGAACCTAAAAACATAGTTGGTTTTTTTGGGTCTTGGGTTCGATTCCCAGCGGCACCAATTATGTTTTTAGGTTTTTTTGGGTTAATTTGTACAGCTTAAATATAAGTGTTAGTAGATTTGAATCAAGTATCTAACTTAGCCTAGTTGGTTCAAGTGCATGCTTGGTGTGCTGCTGGTCTTGGGTTCAAATCCCAGCAGCACCACTTCTGATTTTTAGGATATTTGGGGGTTTTTTTCACCTAATAGTGTAGTGACACGTGTCACAATATGATTGGGTGAATAAAATTAAATAAAAATAATATATAAGAGGAGAGAGAAATGATTAAAAAAATATTTAAAAATGCCACGTCAGCCTTAAAAAATATTAAAAAATGCCACATTAGCAAAACCGTTAGTTATTTAACGTCGGGGGACCAAAACAGGAAAACTATGTAACAGAAGGGACTCTTTTGCCGAAAAACATAGTTTTGGGACCAAAGTAGGAATACAGGCATAGTTAAGGTACCACCGGTGTAGTTTTCCCTACAAATAATCACCCTAAATTTCACATTTTCAAAACAATCAATTAATCCTTAATATTTATACATCCTGTCAATTTAAATTTTAACCTTGAAATTTTAAATGTATATAAATTCTAAAAGGCTTAAATATACATTTGGTACTTGAATTATATATTTTCTCCCAAGTTGGTACTTAAAGAATTTTTACTCCCAAACTGGTACTTGAACTAAATATTTTCTCCTAAGTTGACACCTAAAGAATTTTTCCTCTCATTTTGATACCCAAACTTATACGTTCTATTAATTTGGTCCTAATTCGAAATAATTCAATAAATTTAACCATGTGTATTTAAAAATACCACCAATTTAGTCATTTTTTACGATACTTTCAAATTAAACAAGCCTAACGGATCAAAATAACAATGAGATAACTGCATTCTACCATAAAATAACATCAAGTTACTGTTAAAATTTTTTATACTAGGAAAGTGATATAAACATTTACAGGAGAAAAACAAACAATTTTCGAACATAACATAGAGTAAATTGATAAGATTTTTAAATATAAAGGGTTAAATTTATTGAATTATTTTGAATTAGGACCAAATTGATAGAATGTATAAGTTTGGTATCAACTTGGGAGAAAGTGCCTAGTTCAAGTACCAACTTGGGAGTAAAAATTATTTAAGTACCAATTTGGGAGAATATGCTTAATTCAGGTACCAACTTGGGAGCAAAATTTCTTTAGGTACCAACTTGGGAGAAGGTGTATAGTTCGGGTACCAAATGTATATTTAAGCCATTCTAAAACTATATCAAATTACTAAAATAAAATTAAAATCTTGTAAAAATATTATAACTATAGGTGTTCAAAATCGACTCAATGGGTACTCGGTCAAAGCTCAGCCAACACTCGACTCGATTGGACTCGATTTGAGCTCGAGTTCTTAACAAGCCGAGTAGAGCTACTCGATACCCGACTCGAAGCGCTCGCTAGCTACTCAAAAATATAATATACTAAACATTTTTAATTTTTTTTTAATTTAAAATCTAAATTCCTAAACCTAAAATCCCAAATCATAAACCCTAAACATTAGGGGTTAGCAAAATTCGACTTGAAGTAAAAAAAACCGACTCGTTTTAACTCTCAACTCGAAAAAATTTCAAATAAAGTTTAAGTTATGAAATGGAAATTCGAATAACTCGAAATTTTTAGTAATTAGTTGATTAGTTTCATATTCAAGTCAAGTTTGTCAATTCTGCATGATATATTATTTATACTGATGCTTGTCGAATAGTGATACACTTTAGAGCAAATATACTTGTCGTATAAAGTAATAAAGTGATAAGTAGAGTGTCAAACCTACGAGGATTGGATCAATAACTACGAAGTTTTTGAACTTAGGAATGTGTTTGCAAGTGACAGTATTTGAAGGTTTGATTAAAACTAAACAATTAAAATAATAATAACTATGATTAAGACGAACAACTGCAACAAACAAAAAATAATTATGGAGCTTGGTGTTGCGTGTAAAATAGTATATCGCAATCAGGTGCAAGTGTACACGTCGCAAGTAATAAAGTGATACTAAGTATCGAATATCGTCTCCACAGGGGCTAGAAATACTTTTATCCTTGAATTCCTGCACAAGAAAAGAAATAAGTTTAATAAAATGTTTTAAGAAATATTGAGAATAAACTAAGATAAAAGAGGAAATCAGTTTGATAAAATAGGTTGGTATTGATTTGCTTAGTAGTGCAGGTGTTGCACTGCTCAAGGGCTTTCTGTAGCGGCTATCGTCGGGCCTATCGCGACAGCACCTGTTGCGGCAGAGGTCTGTTGTTGTCGCGGCAGTGATCAACAACTCTGTACTTCAAGTTTAGCAAGAATCGCTGTTGTGACTTGTCCTATCCCTAGGCCCAAGTTCTATCGATGAACACGTCTTTGATGATACCTCCCAGCGTGAATCGAAGGATGAACACTGATGTTTGTGAATTCTTCTTTAGTTGCTTAACCTTGTACCTATCCCTAGGCCAAGATGATTTAACCATAAACTAGAAAACTCAAACTTACTTTTTTCGTATACTTAACTCTCCCGATGTTAAGTAAATGAATAACCTCACAATGCTCTCCCGAAACTCTTATGAGATGTTGAAATCAGAGTAAATAAACTTGAAGCTTTTATTGAATTGAACAGAAAAATCCTAAAAACAGTACAATCCTTACAACTACTTTACAATATCAACCCGTAGCCCTATGAGGAGTTTAGAACATGGTGAAGAGAGAGAAACGACTAGGGTTTTAGGGGAAGACGGCTAGAAGCTAGATATCCTTTGCCTAGTCGAATTACAAGCACATATATAGGCCTTGGTCTTGAGTTTTCTTAATGGCTAAGAATACAAGTTTGAATTAAAGTACAACTTTATTAAAGACTAAATCTCTGAGTAGATGTCTTTTAATTCGCCCTATCTTCTTGCTTTGACTTTTTCCTCAAACTTAGGACTAGGCCTTCCTTGTGCTTATGGGCTCCGATAGTTATGCAAGTGGTCCACGAAAATCAGGCTTTAAATGCTCTATCGATCGAACTCCACTTTGCATTTTTTCGTCACCATGGTCTTTATTGTCGCCTCTTCTGCCACGACAACGGTCACGACAGCATTGTAGTAGACAGTCTCCTTCACTTCTTCACTCCAGCTCTGCAACTAACTTCTGCTCCTTTGCTGCCATGGATGCTGCCACGACAGGCACCTGTAAAATAAACCAAAATTAGCAGCATCTGTGCAATATTTTCCATTTGTGATGTCTATGTAAAATCTATCCTAAAATGCAACTAAACATGCTTGAGTGCATCAATAATATGGGAAAATGAGGGCTAAAATAGAGAACATTTATGCACTTAACACACCCCAAACTCGAGTTATTGTTTGTCCTCAAAAAAATGCAACCTAACTAAGAATGAAAGACTTGGCTTAACTCAGTGAACTGTCATTACCTTTGGTACCTTCAATATTAAGAGCAGTACCTTTTCGGGTGTTTATGGACTTATCCAGAACAATGTTATAATTATCGTGCAAGTGTGTGCATGTTTTGTGAACATACATGTGCCTAAACTCTTTAGCAACTAGAATAATTATGCTACTCACTTGAGATTTATTTAAAAATAATTTTTAACTAGAGGCAATTCTTAGGCTCCTTTAGTTTTTTCTAACTTAAACTCAAGTTTTTTTTTAACTAGAGCCGATTTTGGGCACCTCTAGCTATCTTCCTAGAGTCGGTGTTAGGCACCTCTAGGGGCAACTGAGTCTAAGTTTTTCTTTTCCTTTTTTTTTCTTTTTCCTAGAGCCGATGTTAGGCACCTCTCGAGGCAACTCAAGTGGTTAGGTTTTCTATTCTAAGTTTACTAACAGTAGTCTAGACAACATATAAGTCACAAATGTGTTTTTAAAGTTCAAAACTATAGCAAGGCTCTAAATAATTCCTAAAACATCCTAAAGATGTTGTCACGACAGAGAATGTCGCGACAGGCAAATGCAGTTCAAAGACTTAAGCCATATTTTTTTAAATATAAAATTAACTAGAATGGGACACAACTTAAATAAAGTTCATTAATTAAGGAGAACAACACACCCCCAAACTCAAGGTTTGCATTGTCCTCAATGCATGACTCATAAACAAAATTAAAAAGAAACATCACAAATATCAAATAAAAGCAAAGACGACAGAAAAAAGTAAAAAAAGCTTAAGTTGAAGAGACGTCGTCACTGCTGCTGATGCGGAGTTGCCGGCGGGCAGTTACTTTGGTGGTTGAGGCTAGCTTGGGAGTGGGAGATGGTGAGGCTACCTTCTTTTTGGCCTCTCGAGGTGGCTGGACTCAGGTAGGTGAGATCTTTGGAGCCTTGTCTAGGACCTCGAGTTCCCTGTCACTGCTGCTGCTGCTTCCGTCTGCTCTGTCGCGGCATGGTCCCTCAACATCGATAGCAAGCTTTTTCTTTTTCATTGGAGGGAAGTCCTTGGCTATCTCCCGGTGATAGAGGGCTCCGAGTCGGAGTCATCCTACCAGACTGAGGATGAGGAGAAACCTTCGAAGTACTTGGGATCAATTTCTGGTAGTGGTTCCTTCCGCTTGGTTCCTCAGGGAGTGGCAGACCGCATGTCGCCGTCTCCGGCCATGGTAGAGGGTGTAGTGGAAGCATCAGTCGGCGTGGTTGTCTTAGAGCTGGCAGCAGGTGTAGGGGTGGCAAGAATAGTTTCTGGAAAATAGGGGAACTACACGTTTGGATAATATAACTCAACTTTTATAAAGTTTACCGTGGCAGTTGTGAAGTCCCTCATATATTCCGTGAATCCCAGCTGTCTGGCCTCCATCTTCTTCAGCAGTTGGATTATCTAGTTGGAGGTGGTGGCTTCTGGGTGTGCATGCTTGGTCGGCTCGGGCTCTGTCGCGACAGATTCAGTGGAGTCTGGTTCTGTCGTCGGTTCTGTCGCAGCAGAGGGATCTGCATAAGCCATTGGGGTGGCTACCTTCAACTCCATCAGGCTGTAGATGTTCTACTGCGTCCACCCCTTACCTCAGATCTTCACGTCTTCATCAATCTCGAACAAATTGTTGGCTTGGCAGAGGGAGCTGATTAATTAGGAGAAGAAAAGGGGCCCATTACTCTTGTTGCACACTCATGGATGCCATCGAGTATGTATTTACCGATGTTGATCTACCGCTCATTGATGATGGAATGTACAAGGGAAAGTCTCTGCCGGTCCACTATTGTGTTGAATGATGTTGGCATAAGACGATTCTTCACAAAGTGATTCCAGAGTTTGGCAGCCGGTGTGAGCTGGGTCCTTCGCACCGTCCATCTATGCTTGGGATCATCGTTCCAGTTGGTGCCTTCTTCCGTTAAGTCTGCCATGATGCTATCATAGTCTTCCGGCGACAGACTGCTGACAAATCTACTGTGTACATCCTCCTTTTTGCCCACATAAATGCCATAAAGTGTGTTGATGTAGGATGGCTCAAGGGAGATTTCCTTACCCCTAACAGTTTCTGTTGTGGCATCCTTAGATGAGATGGCAGCATAAAATTCACGAACCAAGGTGACATTCATCTCTTCCGGTTGGACCGTAAACATATGCCACTTTAACGCGATGATCCTCTTGGAGATGAACGTTTCGAGCCTTAGATCTCATATTTTCTTCATGTAGGTGAAACCTCGTTCCTCCCACATCTCCCGTTTCTGAAAAGAGTCATAATATCTCTTTTCTGAGTCTGCCGAGGTGAACCTTCTAGGGATTCTGCTGTGGCTAGGTGTAGATACTGTCACGACAGATGTGGAGGCAACACTCCTTCTGGTTGATCGTGTAGTCATTGTAAAGAAACTGTGGAAATGAAAGAAAATTCTTGGAAAGCTAAAATTATTGAAAGCAAAGTAGAAAGAATGAGAATGAGGTGAAAAATGAAATGGAGGTAAGGGTTTATATAGAACGGGATTTTCTGCCCGTTGAAAAATGAAAGAAAATTCTTGAAAATCTAAAATTCTTGAAACCAGACTGCAGAACTTTGGCAACAAATTTGTTTCCTCCGAAGTGTCCTTCATAAGGAGCAGCATGGCAATGGTGAAGCACTTCTTCCTGCTCTTCATGTGGTATGCATCTCCTGATGATCTGATCTGCACAATGCTTAAATAGAAGAGACTCGTCCCAATAATAATGTTTTGCATCATTTTGGAACCTCTTCCTAGCTTGGTAATTAAGTTCAGGAGGTAATAATCCACTCACAATGTAGTTTACAATATCAGCATACCAAGGGATTTCAGGAAACTTACCTGTCGCCATGGTTGTCGCGGCCGTGCTGGTGGCAGTGAATAACTGCTCGTTTGGGAAGGTCTCTTGTATTTTAACCTTGTCTTTCTCTTGGTCCTTTCCCATCTCCAGTCTTGACAAGTGATCAACTACTTCGTTTTCTGTTCCCTTCTTGTCCTTGATGTCAATATCGAATTCTTGTAGCAACAGAATCCAACGTATCAACCTTGGCTTAGCATCCGTCTTGGTGAACAGATATTTGAGTGCTGAGGGATCTGTATGGACCACCACTTTTGTTCCAAGTATATATGGTCGGAACTTGTCAATTGCAAACACCACCGCTAGCAATTCCTTCTATGTTGTGGTGTAGTTTATTTGGGCATTTTTTAAGGTCTTGCTGGCATAATATATAATATGGAAGAGTTTTACCTTTCGCTGCCCTAGTGCTGCCCCGACAACATAATCACTAGCGTCACACATGATCTCGAACGGTAAACTCCATTCTAGTGGCTGTACTATTGGGGCTGTTACCAGCTTCTCCTTCAGTGTCCTGAACTCTTCAGTACATTCAATGTTGAAATCAAAGGCTCTATTCTGTTCCAATAAGAGACACAAGGGTTTAATAATTTTAGAGAAATTGGAAATAAATCTACGATAAAACTCTGCGTGTCCTAAGAAACTTCTAATGCCCTTGATTGTTGTGGGTGGCAGCAGTTTTTCAATGACTTATATTTTTTCTCTGTCTACTTCTATGCCGCGGCATGAGATCTTGTGTTCCAGCACTATGCCCTCATCCACCATAAAGTGGCATTTTTCCCAGTTCAGTACAAGGTTGGCCTCCTCACATCTTTCAAGAACCTTCTTCAGATTGCCTAGGCAATCGTTGAAACTGTCTCCAAAGACGGAAAAATCATCCATGAATATCTCCAGGAAATCTTCCACCATATCCGAGAATATTGCCATCATACATCGCTGGAATGTTGCTAGAGCATTGCATAGTCCAAATGGCATTCTTCGGAAGGCGTATGTTCTGTATGGGCATGTGAAGGTTGTTTTCTCCTAATCCTCTGGTGCAATTGCGATTTGATTGTAACCTGAGTAACCATCAAGAAAACAATAGTAAGGCTTCCCCGCTAATCTATCTAACATTTGATCAATAAATGGTAAGGGGAAGTGGTCCTTCCGGGTAGCTTTATTAAGCTTTCGGTAGTCCATACAAACCCTATAACCGGTCACAGTCCTTGTTGGGATTAGCTCGTTATCCTTGTTGGTTACTACCGTTATGCCTCTCTTCTTGGGTACACATTGCACTGGGCTCACCCACTTGCTATCCAGATGGCGTAGATAATTCCAGTATCAAGCCACTTGATGATCTCTTTTCGTACCACCTCTCGCATAACTTCGTTTAGTCTTCTCTGAGCATCAATTGTTTGTTTATGATCATCCTCTAAGAGGATTTTCTACATACATATTGGCGGACTGATGCCTTGGATGTCAATAATGGTCCATCCAATTGCCTTCTTATATTGTTGTAGCATCTTGATCAACCGATGTTCATGTTCTTGCATCAACTTAGAAGAGATGATTACATGCAATGCATCATTGAGACCAAGAAACACGTATTTAAGTTACCCTTGCAAGGGTTTAAGATCTAAAACAGGTGGCTGATCAATGGAAGGCTTTTGAATTACATGTTCATTCGAGGTATAATTCAAAGGCTTGAAGAACTTACCTGGACGTGTGCCTATCCAATTTACCTCCTCAGAACCTTCAGTGTCAAATGCTTCATTGGCTGAGGAGCCACTGTCGTGGCAGTCTTCTAGGTGACTGTGGTGGCAGTGACCAAATTGTCCGTCGTGATAGCTTGATCTGATGCATGGTTGGTCTATGATTACTTCTGATATTGCCTTGCATTCTTCCTCTGCATCAGCTTGTTTAATAGCTTGGATAACATTGAGTTTTATCTATTGGTCATTGACTCTCATAGTCAGTTCTCCTTTCTCTATATCGATCACTGTTCTCCCTATGGCTAGGAAGGGTCGCCCTAGGATGATCAATGCGTTTTCATCTGCCTCACAGTCTAAAACAAGAAAGTTAGCATGAAATATAAATTTATCCACTCTTACCAAAATATCTTCAATCTTTCCTTATGGTTGTACGTAAGAGCGGTCTGCTAGTTGCAGCATGACTGTTATGGGTCTTGCTTGTCCAATACCTAGCTTCTGAAATACAGATTTGGGCATTAGATTAATACTACCACCTAGATCACAAAGTGCCTTACCCACAAACTTATCACCAACTATGCATGATATTATGAAACTCCCGGGATCCTTCTTCTTTGAGGGTGGACGCTTATGCAGGATTGTCATGCATCCTTTTGTCATCATCACAGTTTCAAACTCCCCAAGTCTGGATCTCTTGACATAGCATCTTTGAGGAACTTTGCATAACCAGTCATCTGCTTAATGGCTTCTAACAGCGGGATGTTGATGTGTACTTGCTTAAAAACATCATAGATTTTCTTAAGTTGGTACTCATGTTTCTGTTTTTTCAACCGCTGTGGAAAAGGGGGTGGAGGACGGCAGTCTTTAAGGCACCCTTCACATGGGAATCGGATTTGAGGATGCTCACATTCTGTAGTTTCTTCTGTCTGCTCCTCTATTTTTTCTACTGTCGTGGAAGAGGTGGCGACAGCAGGCTGTTTTGCTTCTACCGGGGCAGTGTTCTCGGCAGGTGTTTGTGGGGATGATTCTTTATTAGTTATTTCTTTAATAATCAGCCCTTGTAACTGTTTCCCACTTCTATTTGTAATAGCCTTGCACTGCTCATGTGTGGGTTTTCTAGTGACCTCGGTATCACTAGGGAATCCTCCGTTCTGCCTTGGGTTGATGAATTGTGAAACCTGACCCATCTGTATCTCTAAGGATTTTAGGGTAGCCTCATGGTTTTTCATTCTCATCTCTGTCTTATCCATGAAGGATTCAGTCTTCTAGACAAAGTGGTCCATGTTTGCCATATATGCTCCTATTTGAGACATGAAGGTTGCCAGGGTCTGTTCCAGTATGCTCGTTGTGGCTGCCGGCTGTTGTTGTGGCTCCTGCTGTGGTTACTGTCGTGACAGGATTCTGGGACCCCCTTGGTTCTAGTTATTCTGGACTGGAGGGTTCAATACATTGTTTGGGTTACTCCAGGAAAATTTGGGGTCCTTTCTCCAGTTTGGGTTGTAGTTATTGGAATCATAGCTTATGTTCTTGTTATAATTTCCAACATACATCCCATCTTCCAGCTGTAAGGGACACTCATATGTATTGTGGTTTCCGCTGCAAGTTTCACACACCTCTTCGGCAGAAAATACAGCCTTAGATTCCTTCCGCTGCAAGTTTTCAACTATCTTGATGACGTATGCAATTTGAGTTTTGACCGAGTTGTCAGATTCATATTCCTTTACAGATACTCCTCGTCTTCCTCCTCTTCGAGCTGTGGGGAACTGCTCATCATTCTTAGCTAACTTTTTCAACACCAGTATTGCATCATCTGGTTCCTTGTCCAATAACAAGCTGTTTGCTGCTAAGTCTATCCTCAACCGAGTGTGTGCATTGGTAGCATTATAGAATTTGACAACCTGATTCCACACAGGGAATCCATGCATCATGTAGTTTCGTAAGAGAGTTGTAAATCGGTCCCATGCCTCGTACATTAGTTCGTCATCTTCATGTTGAAAAGTAGCAATCTCGTTATGTAATCTTTTAGATAAGAGGGAAGGATTATAACAAGAAAGAAATTCACGACAGAGGTCCGCCCAAGTTCTTATTGAACCCGGTGTCAACTTGTTCCACCAGGTTTTCGCTCTATCCCTCAATGAATGAGGAAATAGCCGGAGTCTCAGTACTTCCGGGCTTATTACTGGTTGTCTGAATGATCCAGAAATCTCCTAGAATGTTTTCAAATGTTCATGGGCGTCCTCTGTTGCAGAACCACCAAATTGTTCGGCGGAGTTTATCATGCTGAACATCACATGTTTTAATTCAAAGCGTTTAGCTTCCACATCTGGCAGCGTGGTTTCCAGTTCAACATGGTCGTTATCCATGTACTCCCGGCAAGTTTGTCGTGTTGCTGGGGCAGCAGGCGGCTGCCGATTATTTTGGGCATCATTAGGAGGATCAACATCACCCCTAGGGTTGTTGTTGAAATTATCTGCCCCATTGTCTTGTCTTCCGTTCACCATTGCTTCCAGTCTTTCCTCAAGATAGTTGTTTCTTTCTATCAAGAGTCGGGCTTGGTTCCTGAGATGATATGTTCGATCGATTTCTGGATCTAATTCGTACTCAGGTTCTTTACCTCGTCTCGATCTGCGCATAGGCAATAGAAGAACTTTGTGAAAAGCAAAGGGAAAATAAATCAACTAAAAACAGAAAACAAAAATTAAAGGGTGCAATAATTAAAGGTAAAGGTATGTTTCCAGTCCCCGGCAACGGTGCCAAAAACTTGTTGCGTGTAAAATAGTTTATCGCAATTAGGTGCAAGTGTACACGTCGCAAGTAATAAAATGATACTAAGTATCGAACATCGTGTCCACAGGGACTGGAAATACTTTTATCCTTGAATTCCTGCACAAGAAAAGAAATATGTTTAGTAAAATGTTTTAAGAAATATTGAGAATAAACTAAGATAAAAGAGGACATCAGTTTGATAAAATAGGCTGTTATTGATTTGCTTAGTAGTGCAGGTGTTGCACTGCTCAAGGGCTTTCTGTTGCGGCTGTCGTCGGGCCTATCACGCAGCACCTGTCGCAGCAGAGGTCTGATGTTGTCACGACGATGATCAACAACTCTGTACTTCAAGTTCAATAAGAATCCCTGTTGTGACTTGTCCTATCCCTAGGCCCAAGTTCTGTCGATGAATACGTCTTTGATGATACCTCCCGACGTGAATCGGAGGATGAACACCGATGCTTGTGAATTCTTCTTTAGCTGCTTAACCTTGTACCTATCCCTAGGCCAAGATGGTTTAAGCATAAATTGGAAAAATCGTACTTACTCCTTTCGTATACTTAACTCTCCTGATGTTAAGTATATGGATAACCTCACAATGCTCTCCCGAAACTCTTATGAGATGTTGAAATCAGAGTAAATAAACTTGAAGCTTTTATTGAATTGAACAGAATAATCCTAAAAACAGTACAATCTTTACAACTACTTTACAAGATCAACCCGTAGCCCTAGGGGGAGTTTAGAACATGGTGAAGAGAGAGAAACGACTAGGGTTTTGGGGAAGACGGCTAGGAGCTAGATATCTTTTGCCTAGTCGAATTACAAGCATATATACAGGCCTTGGTCTTGAATTTTCTTAATAGCCAAGAATACAAGTTTGAATTAAAGTACAACTTTATTAAAGACTAAATCTCTAAGTAGATGTCTGTTGAGTGGATCAAATGATCGATATAAACCAAGAGGGGGTGAATTGGACTTTTAGACATTTTGGTGGTGGAATTGACAAATAAAAAGATAGACAAAGGGATTTAGAGTGGTTCAAGTTCCAATCGAACTCTACATCCACTACCTTAGCTTCACTAAGGATTTTCAACAATTCCACTAATTGATCTTCCCTTTTTCTAGGCTAAGGAGGTAACCGTTACAATATATGCCAAAATTTCCACCCAAAATTTGACCCAATCCTCACACAAGAATTACAAAGAAGTTGATGGCTAAACAAGTATCTCTCAATACACAAAGTAGCCCAATTTCAAGCACTCAACTCAATTTGAATGGATAAGAATGGAAATTATAATCTCATAATTGGGGTTTACAAGAAATAATGGGATTTAGGCTCAATTGCTTGAATTTGATGTTTGGATGTTTGCTTTTTGATCAATAGTGGTTGCTGAAGGTTTTAGAGGTCCCTTTTATACCTTTTCATTGAATTCTAGCCGTTGGGGTTGTTGCATTCATCAATAGAGCCGTTGGGGATGTATTCTTGCCTCCATAAATGTAGTCTGCAACCACCCGTTTCGAAACGCCCGATCCTGTTTCGAAACAGACCAAAAAAGAAAGAGCCGTTGGGGTGCATTAAAGAGACCGTACCAAAACGGGCACGATCGTTTCGATACGCTAAGAGCCCGTTTTGAAACCCGTTTCGAAACACTTAGCCACTGTCAAAGCTCGTATCGAAACAGACTGAAGGTGTTTCGATACGCCTTAAGGATCAGTATAAAAACGGTTAAAAACTTCAACGATCATAGTTTTAAAACACAGTTTGAAAGCTATTTCGAAACGTTTGAAGTCGTTTCGATACTATCGTATCGAAACGGGACAAACCGTTCTGATGTTCTTAAGTCGTTTCAAAACCCGTTTCGAAACGAAGGTTCACAGTTTCAAAACCGTTTCAATACACGTTCCGAAACACACAGTTTCAAAAGTGTTCCGGAACGCCTAATACCGTTCCGAAACGGTGACTCGAAAATCACTATTTTGGCTTCAAGAACACTTAGAAAAGTTTTGACAAATTGAGTTTTTAACTTAACCATTTTCCTTTAAACATATAGAGAGGTTTGGGGACTTAAAAATTTGTTTTCTCATTTTCAATTTAGTCCTTAAATTTCTTTAGTTATATCAATATTAATTATCAGTTTCACAATCTCCCCTTTTTTGATATAACAAAACCAAAGTTAGAATTTTTAAGAGTTTTGATATTTTGAATGCATTCTAACTCCCCCTTAATTTAAGATGGGTTTTAACGTTTTGAAAAGATTTAAAATTTAAGTTTTAAAACTCAAAAACACTTAAAACACTTAAAACGAATTTTGGCTCTTAGAGTACTTCTCCTCCTTTTTGTTAGATCAAAGAAAATAATGAACAAGGCTCAAAGAGAAGAAACAAGGTTAAAAGCAATGAGCAACATGATATAGATTCATATAATCCAAATCCAAACATAAAACTTAAACAATAAGGTTCAAAACTCATTCCCAAACAAAGTAATCAAAGCATAGGTTCATGAAACATAAAGAAATAAAGCTGCATACTTAATCCTAATATGATAGTCTAATATGCGATGCAATAAAAAAGATCCTAAGCTTCGTCATCGTCACCATCAACATCGGAGGAGTCATCATCGTTCCTAGCTTGAGAGCGACGAAAGGTCATTCATTGACAATAAAAGGTAGAGAATGACAAGTCCATGGATTGATGTTGTTTCTCAAGAGAGGTGAGACGATTTTCCACTGATTGCAAGCGATTATTACTAGTACCAAGACTCGTCTCCATTGTGTTGAATCGCTTGGTGAGAAAAGCTGTAGAACTAATGTTTTGATATAATAATTGAAAAATGTTTTGGACTGATTTAAAAAGAATTCAAAACAATTTCAAAAGTCCAAATAACATGAAACTATGTTTAGGGATATTTTATAAAGGGTTTTGCATGTTTTCAAAAGCCAAAATACACAAAACCTTCCAAGCGTTTCGAAACACCTTAGGCCGTTTCGATACGATGCATTCCAGTAGCAGAAGTGTTTCGATACGGGTATAGAAACGGGCATTCCCTAGATGAGATTTTTGCCCAGCGTTTTGAAACGGGCTATGCCGTTTCGATACGCCTACGTGGCATTGACCACAACGGTCATAAACCCCAACGGCTATTTCCCAACTAACATTTAAATGCAGGTCATTTCGATACGGGACTAGGCGTTTCGATACGTGTTCCAAAACAGCCAAGGGCGTTCCGATACGTGTGCCTCATCAGACAACAACGACTCTTTCTACTTAAAGGGTGTTTCGAAACGGGTTCGAGTGTTTCAAAATGGGGAGCTGCAGAACTGCATTTATGGTGGGAATTAAAGTCCTCAACGGCTCCAATTCAATCCCAACGGCTAGTAACGACTACAAACTCATCAAGGAGTATAAAAGGGACCTCCAAGCATCAAGATATGGTTAATGCTCATATTGTCAATCAACAAATGATCAAGAATTTTCTTAGAGCTTAAATTGTCATTTATTGTATAGACAAACACTAGTGAGCCAAAATTGTCAAATTTGCTCAAGTGTTTTAGGTTTTTGGTGTGTGCTTAAATTGTGCAAACAAACACCTATTAGAGGGATTTGTGTTTGCTTTATTTATCTCTTTATAAAAGAGGGTTTGATCAAGGCTTTGGGTAGAAAGCTTGATCGGTGTATAAGGGTTTCCTCCTAAGCCTAGAAAGGGGGATGAATCAATAGTGGATTGATTGGAAATCCTTAGTGGGGAGCTGAGGTTGTGGATGTAGACCTTGGTTAGAAGGTTGAACCACTATAAATCATTGTGTCAATTATCTTTTTAGCTTCCACAACCCTTCCACCCAAAAATCCACATCTCCACCACTTGGTGAGCCATATCGGTTGAACGAATCGAGTCCCTCACATCTCAACAATTGGTATCAGAGCTTGGCTCAATCGAAGAGGATTCACATCCTATTGAGAAGATCCGGCAAGCTCGATCATCATTTTATCAACAGGCTAAAATGGCGCAATCCATAGACAAACCGCCTTTCTTCGACGAAACCTACTATGCCCATTGGAAGATAAAGATGAAGTTCTTCATCAAGTCTAGAGATTACAAGCTATGGGATATAGTTGAAGATGGTCCCTTCATGCCTCAACGAAGCAAAGCGGAGTGGAGTGCCGACGATCGCAAGAAGATGGAGCTAAATTGCAAAGCCTTGCACATCCTCTTTTGTGCATTTGTCCCATCCATCTATGAGAAGATGTCTTCTTGTGAGAGTGCCAAGGATGCATGAGACAAGCTTGAAGTCACATACGAGGGAACCGATGAAGTCAAGGAGACCAAGATTCAGCTCCTCACCTTAGAGTATGAGAACTTCAAAATGGATCTGGAAGAAAACATCGAGAAAATGTTTGATAGGTTCTCCACTATCACCAATGGTCTCAAGGGCTATGGAGAAGTCATTCCGGAGGAGAAACTTGTCCGAAAGCTCATCTACTCACTTCCCAAGTCTTGGGACTCAAAGAGGACCGCCATCATCGAAGCAAGAATTTGAAGACCTTGAAGCTTGATGAACTCATGGGGTCACTCCTTACTCATCAAATCATGAAGAAGAATAAAGAAGATGAGAAGAAGTGGGAAGAAATTAGAGCTATGGGAGAGAAGAAAATCAAAAGGCTAGGCATCAACGCAAGTGCCATGGCTCTCAAATCCTCCACTTGCATTCATGTTTACTCAAGTGAGGAGGAGGATGAAGAAGAAGAGATATTTCATCTCTTCAAGAAGTGTGCCCTGTTCATGAAAAAAGCTTTGAGAGAGCTTGAACGAGAATCCAAGAAAAAGGAGAGGGCAAGCACTTCAAACCATAAGAAGAAGGCACATGTGGCTTCTTGGAGTGATGAGGACTCCACCGACGATGAACAAGCCAACCTTTGCCTTATGGCCATCGAAGAAGATTCAAGTGTAACTTCTAATTCATCTACTTCATGTTCTTACTCTTTTGATGAATTACAAGATGCCTATGATGATTTGGTTTTAGAGTTTAAAAATCACATTTTGAAAAACAATAAATTGATTTCAAAGTTAAAAATTCAAAATGATTTGATTTCTAAAACCAAACTTGAACTTGAAGCAAAACTCGAAGAGTTTGAATTAAAATGTTTTGATTAACAAAATTTGCTTCAAAAAGTTCAAGAAGAAAAAGATTTCATTTCCAAAGAGCTTGAAAAGAAAAATAATTTTGGAAAATCAAATTTTTATGTAAGACAATCTGGTGCCCTTAGATTTGTAAAAGGAAAATGTTTTAGAAGTGTTTGGGTCCCAAAAGGACTAACCACTTCAATTAAAAAGGATGACATTGAAAAATGGATTCCTAAGGGGACTAAAATTTGTGCTACTAATGTTCATGGATCCAAAGCAATTTGGATACCAAAAATTACTTGATTGTCTTTTGCTAGGTGTGATGGAGATGTTCAACAAGTCAAACATTGAGGGGGAGCTCCATGCACACTAAGGAAGAACACTTGAAGAAGGAAGGCTTCACGTCCTACCTTGAGTTCAAATGTGGTAAAATCTAGTTGCTTTTGATTTCATTTGATTTATTTTTTTGTCAACTAGATGATCATTTATGTTGGACTAACATTTTTAATGATGCTTTGAGTAAGGGGGAGCCATTTTAAAACCAAGTTCTTATTTTTGTCAATTTTTTTCCTCTACAGTTATTTTGAACTTAATGTTTTAAATTCTTTTTGATATAACAAAAAGGGGGAGAAATGGTTTGAAAAATTGAATTTTCAAATGAATAAGGGGGAGCTTTATTTGATTTCATATCCTTAATCTCTTATTCACTTTTTTAAAGTTAAAAGGGGAGAATCCCAAACAATTTTTCAAGATAGTTTTATTATAAGGTTAACTACTGCGGTGGTCACTTATGTTTTCCCCCAGTACAGAGTTGGTCACCGATTTTGAAAAACGACCAGTAAGGTCACTTACGTTTTCGGGATGTAAACTTTTGGTCACCAAACCATTTGATGCCGTTAAATTTCGACGAATTTATGATCTGGCAGTTAAAAAAATCCTTAAATTTTCAAAATTCACAAAATAACCCCCATATTCGAAATCCCCAACTCATCAAAACTTAAGTCGTGATTTAAGTCGATTCCGTCACCGATTGTAACGCTGCCGCTCACCACATCCATCCCCGGACCACCATGATCATTTATCCTACCACGCCATTGCCAAAAATTGATCGGAGTCGTGCAAAATGTCGGACGAAGGTTGAAATATTTGAAAAATTCATTCGATCAATTTGCAACAAGCGACGATTGAACGACGACGATTGGTGCATGAGTGTTTGGGAGAAGGGAGGACGCTCCATTCTGTCTTTGGAATCGTGGCCAACGACGACAGGAGTGACCAGATTGAGGGATTTAGGTATTTAAGGATTTAGAAATTTATGAATTTGGGGGTTTTCTAAAATTTCGGGAATTTTGGGGCCATTGCAGTAGTTTACCCTTATTTTTTCAATTGCCAGATCAAAAATCCGTTAAAGTTTAACGACATTAAATGGTTGGTGACCAAAAGTTTACGCCTCGAAAACATAAGTGACCTTACTGGTCATTTTTCAAAATCGGTGACCAACTCTGTACTGAAGGAAAACATAAGTGACCACCGCAGTAGTTTACCCTTTATTATATCAAAAAAGGGGGAGATTGTAGAACAAATGTTTTGATATAATAATTGAAAAATGTTTTGGACTGATTTAAAAAGAATTCAAAACAATTTCAAAAGTCCAAATAACTTGAAACTATGTTTAGGGATATTTTATAAAGGGTTTTGCATGTTTTCAAAAGCCAAAATACACAAAACCTTCTAGGCATTTCAAAACACCTTAGGGCGTTTCGATACGGTGCATTCCAGTAGCAAAAGTGTTTCGATACAAGTATCGAAACATGCATTCCCTGGATGAGATTTTTGCCCAGCGTTTCGAAACGGGCTATGCCGTTTCGATACGCCTACGTGGCATTGACCACAACGGTCATAAACCCCAACGACTATTTCCCAACTAACATTTAAATGTAGGTCGTTTCGATACGTGTTCCGAAACAGCCAAGGGCGTTCCTATACGAGTGCCTCATCAGACTGCAACGGCTCTTTCTACTTAAAGGGTGTTTCGAAACGGGTTCAAGTGTTTCGAAACGGAGAGCTGCAGAACTGCATTTATGGTGGGAATTAAAGTCCTCAACGGCTCCAATTCAATCCCAACGGCTAGTAACGACTACAAACTCATCAAGGAGTATAAAAGGGACCTCCAAGCATCAAGATATGGTTAATGCTCATATTGTCAATCAACAAATGATCAAGAATTGTCTTAGAGCTTAAATTGTCATTTATTGTATAGACAAACATCAGTGAGCCAAAATTGTTTAATTTGCTCAAGTGTTTTAGGTTTTGGGTGTGTGCTTAAATTGTGCAAACAAACACCTATTAGAGGGATTTGTGTTTGCTTTATTTATCTTTTTGTAAAAGAGGGTTTAATTAAGGCTTTGGGTAGAAAGCTTGATCGGCGTATAAGGGTTTCCTCCTAAGCCTAGAAAAGAGGACGAACCAATAGTGGATTGATTGAAAATCCTTAGTGGGGAGCTAAGGTAGTGGATGTAGACCTTGGTTAGAAGGTTGAACCACTATAAATCATTGTGTCAATTATCCTTTTAGCTTCCAGACCCCTTCCACCCCAAAATCCACCTCTCCACCACTTGGTGAGCCATATCGGTTGAACCAATTGAGTCCCTCACATCTCAACAAAAGCCATAAGAGCATCATTTTTGGGAGCCAGAGCTTGAGGTTGTGGTTCAACTTGTGGTGTAGGAACATGCCTATCAACTCGTTCCCATTGGCCATTAATGTTGTAATGGAACCTTGATTTGTGGAGAGAAGCTTCACCAATATTTTGCTTACGGGGTTCCGGATAGTCATAAGTGCAATCAAAATTGATCATCCCAAAGATATAGCTCAAAACAATCCCATATGTGAAGGATTTGAGAGCATCGGTTTCACAAAGCTTCACATTGTTGACCATCTCGGCAAACATAATCTTAACAAGTTTTGGGCGCTCTCCACGATGAAAACATTCAAGCCAAAAATAATCTATCTAACGAATATGGGCGAATTTACCTCCAGAAGGGCGAATAAACCACGAGATCATCAAGTGGAGGAACCTATCATGAGCATCCAAGGCAAGCACAGAACCGGTATGAGAACCAAAATGAGTCTCATTCTCGATGCCTTCATTCTTAAGGCCAAGAGTAGTCTCTAAAAAGGCAATGTCGATGACAAACCTCTTCCTCAAGAGAAAGGACTCAATGGCAACAACTTCAGAGTGATCCTCATTATCAACAAGCTAAGCATTCGAGTAGAAGATGAGAACCATGTGCTTGTAGATCACATATGGTATGTTCAAGAGAGCCATGAAGCTCTATTCTCGTAGACGATCTAGATAACGGAAGGCGAAACGCTCCGAATCAAGGAATGGAACATCAACCACACGTTCGCGACGAATGAAAATCTCCTTGACATAAGTGAAACAGTCACTCATATTTGGAGTCCGAAGACTTTTGAGAAACAGCTGGGTGAGATTAGAACGGATACCGGAATCACTTGCTTGACCCGTCTTACGCTTCTTGTTAACGTTCTCCACTGAAAAACTCCTAAAAACTTAAAGCAAGCAATTTTGAAATTAAAGTGTATGCATGAATATCCTCAATTCAATCCAATAACAAATCCCATTTAGGTTTAAAAAGGATTAAAAAAATTAAGAGAAAAACAACTTAAAAAAACAAAAAATACGAGTGAAAAAAATACATTCGAACAAAAAAATTTAAGATTTTGAAATTTCTTTGTAAGTTTTGAAAAACCCAAGTTCAAAAACATATAATCTATTCAAAATTAAAATTTTCTAACCTTAAAAATCGAATTAAATCAAAGGAAAAAGAAAAAAAAGTAGTAAATATACCTTAGAAGGGGATTTTGGATGAATGAGTTGAAAATCTTGCACAATATTGATGAGGCTTGCTTAGACTTGTGTTTGAGTGTAAAAGCCCTCAAGATTTGGTGGAAAAAAATTAGGTTTAGAAGGTTTTTATAGTGAAAATCGATCTAGGGTTTTTAGGGTTTTGAAAGAGTTTTAATTAAAGTGAATTTCACATTAAAAGCCCTCTTTAAAGCTGTCCGCGTACCAGTTTCGGGACAGGCTCGATCATTCTGGAACGCGGGTATCGAAACGTTGACTGACGTTTCAAGTCCAACTGACCGTTCCGATACGGCTTTGACTGTATCAAATCCTCGTTGACCTGTATCGAAACTCGTTTCGATACACCTCTTGGCAGTAGCAAAAGCGTTTCAAAACCCTTTTAAGGCGTTTCGAAACACCCTTCTCACAAATAGATCCTTTAAGGCACCCGTATCGAAACAGTTGGACCCGTTTTGATACACCTAGGCTTGGAAGTGCATATAAGGCTCTAATTTTGCAGAAAAGTGGATTTCATAAGGCTCTATATGCATAAATGACATGAATGAGAAGGAATAACATGTACAAACATAAACATACTTCCCCTAACTATAAGTATGGATGAAATTAGGAGTAAAAACACATAAACATGACATTTTCAAGAGATCAGGCAATTTAAGCACAAAGAGGGTCATAAAAGGTCAAGAAAGGCTAGTTAGACCTAACTCTCTACTAAGGGACCAAAAACGCTCTTTATCTAAAGGCTTTGTAAAGATGTCCGCTAGTTGGTTTAAGGTGTCAACGTACTCTATAACAACATCTTCCTTAAGGACATGATCTCTAATGAAATGATGCCCTATCTCTATATGTTTGGTTCTAGAGTGTTGGATGGGATTTTTAGTTAAGGATATGGCACTAGTGTTATCACACTTAAGGGGTATGGTTTCAACTTTAATACCATAATCTAAGAGTTGTTGCTTCATCCAAAGGATTTGAGCACAACAACTTCCTAAGGATATGTACTCGGTTTCGGTGGTAGAAAGAGCTACACTATTTTTTTCTTAGAGAACCAAGATATGAGCATACTACCTAAGAATTGACAAGTTCCCAAAGTACTCTTCCTATCGATTTTACAACCCCCATAATCCGCATCCGAATAAGCATGAAGGTTGAAGGTGGAGTCTCTAAGGTACCAAAGACCTAAACAAGGGATATCTCTAAGGTACCTAAAGATTCTCTTAACGGCTATAAGGTGAGACTCTCTAGGACTAGCTTGAAACCTAGCACACAAGCAAACACTAAACAAGATATTCAGTCTACTTGCGGTAAGGTAAAGTAATGATCCAATCATAGAACGGTAAAGCTTAGAGTCAACACACTTACCTCCTTCATCTTTGTCAAGCTTTGTAGATGAGCTTATAGGTGTGGCTTGAGGATTTGCATTCTCCAAGCCAAACTTCTTGAGCATATCCTTGATGTACTTTGCTTGATTGATGAAGGTGCCATCCTTCCTTTGCTTGATTTGGAGTCCCAAAAAGAATGAGAGCTCGTCCATCATGCTCATCTCGAATTCACCTTGCATTAACTTAGCAAACTCTTTGCAATGACATTCATTAGTAGATCCAAAAGTAATATCACCAACATAAATTTGTACTACTAAGATGTCATTTTTATACCTTTTTATGAAAAGTGTAGTGTCCACCTTACCTTTTTCAAAACCTTTTCAATCAAAAAGTTTGAAAGTCTCTCATACCAAGCTCTAGGAGCTTGTTTTAAACCATAAAGAGCTTTAGTAAGTTTGAAAACATGATTTGGAAATTTTGAGTCTTCAAAACCCGGTGGTTGTTCCACATACACTTCCTCATTTATAAAACCGTTTAAAAATGAGCTTTTAACATCCATTTGAAAAAGCTTGAAATCATGATAACATGCATATGCAAGCAACATCCTAATGGCCTTCATTCTAGCTACAGGTGCATAGGTTTCATCAAAATCTATTCCTTTTTCTTGAGTGTGACCTTGTGCTACTAATCTAGCTTTATTTCTCATAATGTTACCACTCTCATATAGTTTGTTCCTAAAGGCCCATTTAGTTCCTATAGTAGATTGATTACTAGGCCTATCAACTAATGTCCAAACATTACTTCTCTCAAATTCATTTAACTCTTCTTGCATAGCCATAATCCAAAAATCATCTTTTAATGCTTCTTTTTATATTCTTAGGCACTATGCATGAGATAAATGCAACATGGTTCATAAGTTTAAGAGAAGATCTAGTGGTTACCCCCTTGGATGGATCACCCAAGATTTCACCACCTTTGACATAGTTGAACTCCCTTGGGTAGCTCACTTCCTTTTCCTCAAGAGCCAAGTCCTTAAAGGCTTCAAGAGGTGGATCTTGTGTATCCTATTCTTTTGTTGGAATCTCATCCTCCTTTGAAGTTTGTCTTCCATCAAAGGCATTAATGAATCCTACATCATCATCATCACAAGTATCCTTCCTTGGAAGGAGGTTATCATTGAATACAACATGTATAGATTCTTCTACTACTAAAGTTCTATTGTTAAATACACGATAGGCTTTAGAGGTTAAGGAATATCCTATAAAAATAACTTCATCACTTTTTGCATCAAATTTACCTAAGTTGTCTTTTCCATTATTTAAAACAAAACACTTGCAACCAAATGGATGAAAATAGCTAATGTTAGGCTTTTTAGATTTTAAAATCTCATATGGTGTTTTCTTTAAAAGTGGCCTAATCATTACTCGGTTTACAATGTAGCAAGCAGTGTTTGTGGCTTTCACCCAAAAATATTTAGGTAAATTGTTTTCACAAAGCATGGTTCTAGCCATTTCTTGTAAAGTTCTATTTTTCCTCTCAACTACCCCATTTTGTTGAGGAGTTCGAGGAGCCAAAAAATTGTGGCTAATACCATTTTCATTTAAAAACTATTCAAACCCTAGATTTTGAAATTCAGTTCCATGATCACTTCTAATATGAGAAATTCTAAGTTCAACATCATTTTGGGTTAATTTTGAAAATGTGATGAATTTTTCTAAAACCTCATCTTTAGTACTTAAAAATAGAACCCAAGTAAATCTAGAAAAATCATCAACAAGCACAAATGCATAAGATTTACCACCCAAGCTCATAGTCCTAATAGGCTCAAATAAATCCATGTGAATAAGTTTTAAACACCTACTTATAGATACATCATTAATGGATTTAAATGATGACTTATGTTGTTTACCCTTAGAGCATGCATCACACATTTTTTCATTTGAGAACTTAATCTTGGGTAAACCTCTAACTAGATCAAGGGAAACTAATTTTTCTAAAACACTAATGCTAGCATGTCCTAGTTTCCTATGCCATAGCCATGCATCATTTTCATTTTGAGCTACTAAACACGCATAGGGTGTATGTATGTCATCTAAATGCACCATGTAAATATTACCTATGCGATGACCTATGAGCATAACATTATTTGATTTAATGTCAACAATTTTGCACCCATTTTTATCAAATAAGACATTAAATCCTTTATCACATAATTGGCTTATGCTCAACAAATTATGTTTAAGACCATCGACATACAAAACATTTTCAATAAGAATGGTAGAGTGATTACCTATGGAGCCAATACCTTTAATGTGGCCTTTGCAGTTGTCACCAAATGTCACTACTCCTCCACTTTTTGGCTTTAAGTCCATGAATATACTCTTGTCTCCAGTCATATGCCTCGAGCATCCACTATCAAGGTACCATGAATTTTGACTTTGTGCTTTGGCCTTGTAGCAATGCCCCCACAAACAAAGATATTAAACTTTTGTTTTTGGTACCCAAATCATTTTGGGTCCACGTGTGTTAGCTCCCAATAGCTTGGTTCCCTTAGGAATCCAAGGTGACATAACAACAATATTATTAGATTTGACAAGTTCCTTATGAACCCATACACTTCTAATCTTTTTAGTTCTATTATGTCTAGGGAAGATACTTTATTTGTAGTTATTAATCTTTCTCCTAGGTTGGTTTGTTTTAGATGATTCACATTTTTCATGCTTCACATTACCAACATTTTTAAAAGGCTCTTTGAGCTTGTTAAGCTCATCTAACATCTTTTGGTGTTCACTATTGCATTGAGAAAGAAGATTATTTAGGTCTACATTTTCATCTTGGAAGAATTTAAGTTCATCTTATAAACCTAAAATCTTTTTCTCAAATTTTAAGTTAGCTTGAGAAAGTGAGTTATTTTTATCATTTAATTCCGAAATAATTTTCTTATTTTTAATGACCGACTCTTTGTACTTATCAACTAACTCATCATAAACCTCTTGCAACTCATCATATGCATCATGTAATTCATCAAATGTAAAGTCAAAAGATGATGAGTTAGAGGTTACCATGGAGGAATCCTTCTCAAGTGCCATGAGGCAAAGGTTGGCCACTTCTTGTTCGTCATCCTCGGATGACTCCTCATCACTCCAAGTAGCAAGCTTGGCTTTGAGCTTCTTCTTCTTCTCAAAGCCCTTCTTCTTGAGTTGAGGGCACTCTGAACGAATGTGACCGAGCTTTTTGCACTCGTAGCAAATGATTTGATCTCTCTCTTCTTCTTTGTTTTTACCCTTGAAGTCCATCTTTCTTTGAATCTTCCTTCCTGGGTTGGACCTCATGAATCGTGAGAATCTTTTGGCTATCATAGCCAAATCTTCTAAATCATCCTCCTCACTAGAAGTGCTCTCCTCATGTAATGAAGCTTTGAGAGCCACTCCCATTTTCTTCTTCTTTTCTACCTCTAGCTTTTCCACTCTTTTCTCTTCCTTCTTCTTTTCATCTTCCCTTCATTGCTTCATTATCTCATGAGTAAGGAGAGAACCCACTAGTGTCTTCAAGTTTTTGGCCTCGATGATGGCGGATCTCTTCCCATTCCAAGATTCGGGAAGTGAGTAGAGTAGCTTCTGGACAAGTTTGTCTTCCGGAATTGTCTCTTCAAAACCCTTAAGCCCGTTGACAATAGTTGAGAAGCGATCAGACATCTTGGACACGGTTTCGTCGGGCTCCATCTTGAAATTCTCATAACTAAGATTGAGAATTCCAATCTTGGTTTCCTTCACTTCATTGGTTCCCTCATAGGTGGTCTCTAGAGTATCCCATACTTCCTTGGCACTTTCAATGGAGGAGGCTTTGGAGTAGACGTCGAGACCGAAAGAACAAAAGAGCATGTGAAGAGCTTTGTCATTTATTTGGATTTTCTTCCTCCCATCTTCACTCATCTCAATCTTCTTCTTTATAACCAACTTTCCTTCATCATCCATCTTCAAGGGAATATAGGGACCATCTTCAATGACATCCCAAACAAGGTAGTCGTTGGATTTGATGAAGAGTCGCATCGTGTTCTTCCAAAATGGATAGTTGTCACCATTGAAGAATGATGGTTTTGTGGTGGATTGAGACTCGTACATGCTTGATCCGGAGGTAGATGCCATGGCTTGATTTATGGATGATCACACTCTTCCTAGGAACTTCTCTTGTGGCTGTTAATCCTTCAAAGAGGTAGGCTCTGATACCAATTGTTGAGTGGATCAAATGATCGATATAAACCAAAAAGGGAGTGAATTGGATTTTTAGACTTTTTGGTAGTGGAATTGACAAATAAAAAGATAGACAAAGGGATTTAGAGTGGTTCAAGTTCCAATCAAACTCTACGTCAACTACCTTAGCTTCACTAAGGATTTTCAACAATTCCACTAATTGCTCTTCCCCTTTTCTAGGCTAAAGAGGTAACCGTTACAGTATCGGTCAAATTTTCTACCTAAAATTTGACCTAATCCTCACACAAGAATTACAAAGAAGTTGATGGCTAAACAATTATCTCTCAATACACAAAGTAGCCCAATTACAAGCACTCGACCCAATTTGAAAGAATAAGGATGGAAATTACAATCTCACAATTGGGGTTTACAAGAAATAATGTGATTAAGGTTCAATTGCTTGAATTTGATGTTTGGATGTTTGCTTTTTGACCAATAGTTGTTGCTGAAGCTTTTAGACGTCCCTTTTGTACCTTCTCATTGAATTCTATCTGTTGAGGATGTTATTTTCCTTCCATAAATGCAGTCCCAAACCACTCGTTTCGAAACGCCCGCTTCTGTTTCGAAACAGACCAAAAAAGAAAGAGCCGTTGAGGTGCATTAAAGAGACCGTACCGAAACGGGCACGATCGTTTCGATACGCTAAGAGCCCGTTTCGAAACATGTAGCCACTATCAAAGCTCGTATCGAAACCGACTGAAGGTGTTTCGATACGCCTTAACGATCAGTATAAAAACGGTTAAAAACTTCAACGGTCATAATTTTAAAACACAGTTTGAAAGTCGTTTCGATACTACCGTATCGAAACGGGACAAACTGTTCCAATGTTCTTAAGTCGTTTCGAAACCCGTTTCGAAACAAAGGTTCACAGTTTCAAAAGTGTTCTGGAAAGCCTAAGGCCGTTCCGAAACGGTGACTCAAAAATCACTGTTTTGGCTTCAAGAACACTTAGAAAAGTTTTGAAAAATTGAGTTTTTAACTTAACCATTTTCCTTTAAACATATAGAGAGGTTTGAGGACTTAAAAATTCATTTTCTCATTTTCAATTTAGTCCTTAAATTTCTTTAGTTATATCAAAATTAATTATCGGTTTCACAATGTCTTTTAATCCGCCCTATCTTCTTGCTTTGACTTTTTCCTCAAACTTAGGACCAGGCCTTCCTTGTGCTTATGGGTTCCGACTGTTATGCAAGTGGTCCACAAAAATGAGGCTTTAAATGCTCTATCGATCGAACTCCACTTTGCATTTTTCTGTCTCCATGGTCTTTACTGTCGCCTCTTCTACCATGGTAGCGGTCACGACAACATTGAAGCGGACAATCTCCTTCACTTCTTCACTCCAGCTCTGCAACTAACTTCTGCTCCTTTGCTTCCATGGATGCTGCCACGACATGCACCTGCAAAAATAAACCAAAATTAGCAGCATCTGTGCAATATTTTCCATTTGTGATGTCTATGTAAAATCTATCCTAAAATGCAACTAAACATGCTTGTGTGCATCAATAATATGGGAAAATGAGGGCTAAAATAAAGAACATTTATGCACTCAACAGTTGGGATTATTGCTGAGGATATATGCTTGATTGCCTATTACTATGCTATAGCGACTGACAATACATGTCTGCGTAAACCATTAAATTCTTTATCTACTCGACATGATTTTCTAATGAACTTCTGACTCTCTTGATGCCTAGAAGTTAATAATACTGAGGTTAAGGTAATACATGTCTGCGTGAACCCTAACAACTTTATTATTTGTTATGAACTCGCTTTTAGCCGGTGAAACTCTAAACTTATGTCTAAACCAGATTAGAACTAAGTTAATAACTTAGCCCCACTATTCACGTTTGTATAACCTAACTCTCTCAATATTAAGCTACATATCAATATTTAAAAGGTCTCTCTCGAAACCTCTTATAATAACTACCCATGAAATACGATGAACAGAATAGATAAAGGGAAAACAATTATAGCATAATAAAGGTAATGAGAACATAAAATCCTATAACACAATAATCTCAACTAAAGTATTTAGCTGTTGTCTGAGCGTAAAACATCCATAACAAAAATATTAAAGTATGACAGTTTATCAAGCAAGGAAAAGAAAATTATTAGGCTTGAATATAGGCTCGATTTCCTTTAACCGATTTAGCTAGCCAAGTAGCGGAGAAGTTGGATTTTTTGGTGTTTGAGTCGGTGGCAAAAATTAAGAATTAAACACAAAGACTTAGAGTGGTTCGTCTTTCTAACCCAAATACTACATCCACTAACTTGGAACGCCACCAAAGATTTCCCAAATTCACTAAGAATTTCATCCCCTTTTCTCGGATGAGGAGGAAACTGTTACAACAATTAAGCTATCTACCCTTAGCTTAATCAAACACTCTCTTACAAGTGAAATTTAAAGCAAACAAGAAATCCCTCAAATAGGTATGTGTTTGCAACAATAAGCACTCACCCAAAACCTATATACTTGAGCATACATAAACATTTTAGCTCACAAGTGTTTTGCCTATACAAGAGAATGACAATTAAGCTCTAAAGACAATTTGACATCATAATGTTGTTACAATTAAAGCGTTTACCTTCTCTTGATGTTCGGAGGTCCTTTTTATACTCCCAATTGAGTTTGTAGCTGTTGAGGACCGTTGGGGTTGAATTGGAGCCGTTGGAGCCTTTATTTCCCACCATAAATGTAGTTCTGCAGCTTAGCATATCGATACTCCACAATTCGTATCGATACGGTCCTGATAAGGAAATAGTCGTTGAGCACTTCCAACTAGTGCGCATCGATACATGTGGCTAGCGTATCAGTACGGTCCTGCAATTTAAAAGGCTGTTGGGAATTTGACCGTTGAGGGTAGTTAGGCGTATCGGTACGCGATACACCCGTATCGATACGTGAACTAGCCGTTCAATATTTAAAACACACCATATCGATACGTGAACTAGCCGTTCAATATTTAAAACACACCGTATCGATACGGACAAAGCGTATCGGTACGGGTTTTGGCTACTTGAATTTCAATGTAGCTGAAACCCTAAGGCGTATCGATACAGTAACAGACCGTATCGGTACTGTTACTTGAAAGACACTGGTTAGGCTACTTTAAAAGCATTTTAAGTTATTCCAAAGCCTTTTGAAAAACCCTTAAACATATTTTCAAGTTGTTTTGACTAAAATTTTGTTTTAAATTCTTTTCAATTTAGTCCAACATTTTCAATTATTATATCAAAACATATATTTCTACAATCTCCCCATTTTTGATATAATAAAACCAACTTGAAAAATTGTTTGAAATTCCCCCCCTTAATATTTAAAAATTTGAATAAGTGATTTTAAAATTTGAATGAAGTTAAAGCCCCCTCTTATTCATTTGAAAAAAAATCAATTTTTCAAACCATTTCTCCCCCATTTTTGTTATATCAAAAAGAATTTAAAAGACATTAAGCTCAAAATAACACAGGAGGTCAAAAAGTTTGACACAATTAAGAAACATTGGTTTTAAAATTGGCTTCCCCTTACTCAAAGCATCAAATATTGTTAGTCCAACATAAATGATTAAACTAGTTGAATTAAAAAAAATAAAACCAAACAAAAATAAATTCAACTAGAAATTTTACCAACACTTGAACTTCTAGGGAGGATGTGGAGTCATCCTTCTTCAAGTGTTCTTCCTTGTGTGTATGTAGCTCCCCCTCAAATTTGGACTTGTTGATCATGCCCCATCACACCTAACATAAGACAATCAAGTAATTTTTGGCATCCAAATTGCTTTGGATCCATAGATGTTAGTTACACAAAATTTAGTCCCCTTAGGAATCCATTTTTCAATTTCATCCTTTTTAGTTGAACTTATTAGTCCTTTTGGGACCCAAACACTAAAAAACATTTTCCATTTACAAATTTAGGGGCACTGAATTGTCTTTGATAAAAAATTGATTTTCCAAAATTTGATTTTCTTTTCAAGTTCTTTGGAAATTAAATTTTTTTCTTTTTGAACTTTATGAATCAAATTTTGTAAATCAACACATTTTTGTTCAAACTCATTGAATTTTGCTTCAAGTTCAATTTTGGTTTTAGAAATCGGTTCATTTTGAATTTTCAAATTTAAAACAACTTTCTTGTTTTTCAAAATGTTATTTTTAAAATCTAAAACCAAATCATCATAAGCATCTTGTAATTCATCAAAAGAATATGAACATGAGGCAGATGAATTAGAAGTTACCCTTGAATCTTCATCGAAGGCCATAAGGTAAAGGTTGGCTTGTTCATTGTCGGTGGAGTCTTCATCACTCCAAGTAGCCACATAAGCCTTATTCTTATGGCTTGAAGAGCTTCCCTTCTCTTTCTTCCCCAATTCATGCTTGGATTCATTCATTTTTCTCTACATGAATCGGGAAATTTTTCCGAAGAGATTGGCCATCTCTTCTTCTTCTTCTTCTTCTTCACTTTCCTCCTCACTTGATTCAACATGGTTGCACTTGGAGGACTTGAGAGCAATGGCATTGGTGTTGATGCCAAGCTTAATGATTTTCTTCTTCCCCATCTTCTTTATCTCTTCCTTCTTCTTCTCTTCTCCTCTCATTTTCTTTCCTTCATAATTTCACGAGTAAGAAGAGGCCCCATAAGTTCATCAAGCTTTAAAGTCTTGAGATTCTTGATTTCGATGATGGTGGTCTTCTTTGAGTCCCATGACTCAGAAAGACAATAGAGAAGCTTTCGAACAAGCTTATCTTCCGGAATGATTTCTCCATAGCCTTTGAGTTCATTTGTGATGGTGAATCTATTGAACATCTTCGAGATGTCCTCATCCGGTTCCATCTTGAAGTTCTCATACTTGAGGTTGAGAAGAACGATCTTGGTCTCCTTTACTTCGTTGGTTCCTTCGTATGTGACTTCAATCTTGTCTCATAGTTCCTTTGCATCTTCATAAGAGGACATCATCTCAAAGATGTTGGGGCTAAATGCACAAAAAAGGATGTGCAAAGCCTTGCAATTAAGCTCCATCTTCTTGTGATGATCTGTATTCCATTCCGCCTTTACTCTTTGTGGCACATAAAGACCCTCTTTAACAATATCCCAAAGCTTGTAGTCTTTGGATTTGATAAAGAACTTCATTCTAATCTTCTAATGAGTGTAGTTGGTCCTGTCGAAGAATGGTGGCTTGTCGATGGATTGCACCATTTGTCTGGTTGATTGAATTGTTGTGTCGAGCTTCCTGAATCACCTCAATAGGATGTTAATTCTCTTCGATTGAGCCTTGCTCTGATACCAATTGTTAGGCTCGATGATCACCTTCAACCGATGCTTACCAAGTGGTGGAGAAGATGAATTTTTGGGTGTTTGAGTTGATGGAAAAAATTAAGAATTAAACACAATGATTTAGAGTGGTTCGACTTTCTAACCCAAAGATTAAGCTATCTACCCTTAACTTAATCAAACACTCTCTTACAAGTGAAATTCAAAGCAAACAAGAAATCTCCCTAATAGGTATGTGTTCGCAACTCTAAGCACTCACCCAAAACCTATACACTTGAGCATACATAAACATTTTAGCTCACAAGTGTTTTGTCTATACAAGAGAATGACAATTAAGCTCTAAAGACAATTTGACATCATAATGTTATTACAATTGAAGCATTAACCTTTCCATGATGCCTGGAGGTCCTTTTTATACTTCCAATTGAGTTTGTAGCCGTTAAGGATTGTTGGGGTTAAATTAGAGCCGTTGGAGCCTTTATTTCCCATGATAAATGTAGTTCTACAGCTTAGTGTATTGATACGGTCCCGATAAGGGAATAGCCGTTGAGCACTTCCAGCTAGTGTGCATCGATACGTGTGACTAGTGTATCGGTACGGTCTTGCAATTTAAAAGACCATTGGGAACTTGACTGTTAGGGGTAGTTGGACGTATCGGTATGTGATACAACTGTATCGGTACGCGAACTAGCTGTTGGATATTTAAAACACACCGTATCGATATGGACAAAGCGTATCAGTATGGGTTTTGGCTACTGGAATTTCACTGTAGGTGAAACCCTAAGGCGTATCGATACAATACCAGACTGTATCAGTACGATTATATGAAAGACACTGGTTAGGCTACTTTACAAGCATTTTAAGTTATTTCAAAGCATTTTAAAAACCCTTAAACATATTTTCAAGTTGTTTTGACTAAAAATTTGTTTTAAATTCTTTTCAATTTAGTCCAAATATTTTTCAATTATTATTTTAAAACATATATTTCCACAAAAAGAGTCGAGTGTCCTCGACAAACTCCCTCCAAGTTGTCTAACTATGCAGCAGGTTTCCCACTCCGTCAGCATCTCTCGATAACTTCTGTCATGAGGAGATTTCTCTAGTTTTCACTCCAGTGGTTTTTTGTTGTTGCAAGCTTTAGACTAGGATTGTTGCCTATAATCGCTCTCTCCTTTGTAGTAGCATCCAAGTCTCTCTTATATAGGTGATGAAACTAGGGTTTAATAACCCTTTAGTGTGAGCGGCTTCATGAAAGAAGGCTATTGATTTCCTGCTATATTCAACGTTGCGTGTCTGAGAGAGTGTCCACGTGGGCATAAGTAGATTCATCTCCAACTCTTTATGCCTCGTCAGTTCCAACCATGCGATCTGCTACTTTTCCACTCCAACACTCCTTCAGCACTCTGCACATGCACCACAAAGCACCAATTTCCCGTGAAAAGAAACAATATATATATATATATATATATATAACATTTAAAGCACATGTGGTGTAACTCCCTATCTACATGCAAATATGTACAATATAATCTAAATGCAAACTATATGAGCTCGAAAACATGCAAAAGATAAGGAAAAAGGGTATATAAAATAAATCATTTACACACTTATAAAATATCCCCAAACTTGAACTATTGCTTGTCCTCAAGCGATGCAAAATGGAAGCAAGAAAAATAAAAACAGAAAATATGAACAGTAAACAACCAATAAGTCCTAAGGTTCCACTAAGCTATGATTATAGAGATTCCAAGTTATATTGCAGCAGTAATTCATTCCTCAGCTATGTTGATGAGATACAAGGCATTATAGCTTACAATTTTGTTCTAAAGATCAAATATACTATAGGTGCAATGTGTGCTAAGTTACATGCATTCATTGCTTAATAGCCTTAGAGAAACTTAAGGGTTTCTTTATTTTGTTGCCTCGACATATTGTTTTCCTTTTCAGCACATTGTTTTACTCCCTTCTCTTTTTAAGTTCGAAAATTGTATTCTCGGGGCTTCATCTTATCACACTTACTCTTTAGTATCTGAAGATAGAGTGGAGCAAACAACCAATCCCCGAGCCCTACGAGCAGTGTCATCCCGTGAAGACTTTCATTCACTCTTTGCCAGTACTATCATTCCTACCAGGGAAAGTTAAATTGAGCAAACACAACTCACCTAGTATATTAAGATAGCAAGATGCATAAAAAGTGTCCCACACTGATTTTGTTTAAGTTATCAAGTGTTAATTAATTGATTTTTTGATTTTTCAGGGAGTTTTCAAACCTTTGTTTTGCTATATTTGGCATTAAATTCATTCACTTTGATTCATGATTTGTCATCAGAAAGTTGACCTAAAGTTTTCCTAAGGATTCTTAAGTTTTTAGAGTGCATGCAACATGTGTTTTAAGGGCTACATCATGTTCATCATTGATTTCAAAACATAAAGCTCTTAACACCTTGCAAAGCATCAACATAGACTCATCATAGGAAGTCATGATCAATGCAGCAATAAATTCAGAATTAAAGGAATCATAGCAAAGGGAACCACTCGGACAAATTAGGATATTTATAGTTCTATTTTTTTAATTTTACCTAAATTTAACCTAATATATAAGGGTATGCACTCCCTGAAACTTGAGAATGTCCCTAATGCAAAAAGAAAAGAAAATAAAAAGCAAAACATATCAAGGAAAAGCAAAATATGCATATGAAAAATATGAAAAACTAAAATAAACTAAGGAAAAATAAAAGAAAATGAAAAGAAAAACTAACCCAGGGAGTTACTGGGGTGGTGGTTTCCGGATGATGATGTCATTGCCTTTGTGCTGGGAGCACGTTGTTTTCTAGGAAGGGTGGGAGGATACGCAAACATCAGTATCTCGCCACTGTCTCCATCTTGTGGTATATGTGGCATGTGTAGGCTTATGGTTATTAATTTCACGAACCTCCGAAAGCAGCCATCCAAAGGGTTCCTTGAGGGTTTTAACCCTTTTCCATTGTGGCACGCCGACCTCCTAGCAGAACATTGTGATGAGACGAGGGAATGGTAGTTCATTTGTCTTCTTTCGGGATGTGACACGTTCCAGGATGGCCCTAAAATGATTTTGTAGGGCTCAATTGGGAGTCCATTAAGGATAGAATGGCGGAGCATCAATCGTCTGCGTGAGAATGTTGTCATATTTCTGGTGGGTAGCAGCCTGGTGTTTGTAAACCTTGCCCAGAATCTGGCGATAGGGAGGAGGCTTTGCCATTGTACTACCCTAGCATTTGACATCGTCCTTAGCTAAGTGGTTCCGACGAGACAAAGGTTGTGCAGGAGTCTGATGTCCATTTTAGCAGTAGCATTGGCTACAAGCCCAATATACAGTCCATCGGTTATCTCCAGGCGATAATGGCGAGTGATGAGTTGGGGTGTAAACTCCACCTTCATTCCCCTGACAAATACCTAGTTGTCGCTATGTTGGCCGAAATGAGTGTAGAACTCCTTGACCCGATCGACGTTTATTGGCCTTGGCTGTTTAGAGAAGGCATCCCATTCATGCGAATGGACGATAGATAACTCCTCGCTATTGAAGAAGACAATGTAGATGTTAGATCGTGCCAACCCCTCTTCTGGGAGTAAGTCTTGAGTTTGGAAGGACTTGTATCATTGTTTGAATGGTGCAGAATGGAGGCAGTCCATCAGGGTCGGTGGGAGTTCTATAGAAGAGTTAGAGTTGAAATCTGAGAATTAGTTGGAAGACAACTAGTGGAATGAAGGAGACGAAGGATGGCTTAAACTCTGTCTTTGTTATGCCATTTTCAGAATGAGTTGGAGAGAGGGAAGTAAGTTTTATCATAAGAGTTGTCACTGGTGGCTCTAGCGAATCATCGGTTTTGGTTTAATAATGGAAATCTCAAGGACGAAGGATGTGGACGAGCATGGAAGCAAAGGGTCGTGAGAGTGATTGAGGAAAGCCAACATTTAATGCTTATTATTTTGGTTAGCGAAAAGTGGAAGTAGACGATGTGTGGATCAGGTTACGATGTGTGGTGGAGTTATAGATTATGGTGAAGGGTAAGAATGGGTTTTCAAAGTGTTGTATAGACAAAGACCTATATCCCAACTAGTTCAACCAGTCTGTCATCCCGTATCCTAGGAGAATGTTCAACCCTCTTTCGCATCCTTGTAATAACTGCCAAAACAAAAGAACTATAAATAGAACCTAAATCAAATAAAGAAAGAAATTTCAAAAAATAAATGCAAAAAATTAAAATAACATAAAAATAAAGGAGAAGAGTGGATGTTGTAAACATACAGTAGTGTGATTGATGTTTTGTCACGTTGGACTGGTGCTCCCTTGTAGGCCTTCAAGTGTTGACCTTGAAGATTGGACCATCTTTTACATCTGTTATGTCCACAACACCATGTGGGTAGACCTTGACAACTTGGATTGGGCCAGACCAACGAGATTTTAATTTGCCCGGGAAAAACTTCAAACGAGAATTGTAAAGTAAGACAGTTTGGCCTTCAACAAAGGTTTGAGGCATTAGCTTAGCATCATGCCATCTTTTAGTCTTTTCTTTGTATATCTTGGTATTCTCGTAAGCATTCAGACGATGCTCATCTAACTCATTTAATTCTAACAATCTTCTTTCCCTAGCTAGTTGACAGTCCATTTTGATCTTCTTGATGGCCCAAAAGGCTTTGTGTTCTAGTTCAACCGGAAAGTGATAAGTTTTCCCATACAAAAGTCGATAAGGTGACATGCCCAATGGCATTTTGAATGCATTCTAATAGGCCCATAGGGCTTCATCCAGCTTTAGGGACCAGTCTTTTCGATTGGGTTTGACCACCTTTTCCAGGATTTGCTTGATTTCTCGATTAGATACTTCAGCTTGTACATTGGTCTGCGTGTGATACGTTGTGGCTATCTTGTGGTGGACTCCATAGCGACATAGTGCCTTAGCGATCAACTTGTTGTCAAAATGTTTGCCATCATCGGTGATAATAGCTCGAAGGACTCCAAAGTGAGTGAAGATATTCTTGTGTAAGAATCTTAAGACAATGTTTACATTGTTCTTGGTTGTTGCGATTGCTTCCACCCATTTGGGCACATAATATACCATGAGCAAGATGTACAATTGTCCCTTGGAAGATGTGAAAGGCCATATGAAGTCAATACCCCAAACGTCAAAAAGTTTAACTTCCAGAATGACTTGCAAGGGAAGCTCATTATTTGAGATATGTTTCCTATCCTCTGACATTTATCGCATGCCTTATAATAAGCATGGGTATCTTGGAATAAGGTTGGCCAGTAGAACTCAGATTGTAGGACCTTTGCGGCAGTCTTTTATCTTCCAAAGTGTCCTCCACATGGAGTAGAGTGGCAATGGTATAAGATATCTTCTTGTTCCTCCTCAGGGACGCATCTTCGAATCATTTGATTAACACATTTCTTGAAAATGTAGAGCTCGTCCCAGTAATAATAGCGTGCACCGTGTCGAAATTTCTTCCTTTCCTGGCTGCTAAGATCACAAGGAAATATACCACTAACAAGATAATTCACAATGTCAACATACCATGGTAATGTCGTGGCTTGCAAAAATTTCTCATCAGGGAATTATTCCTTAATATCGCAAGGGTTTAAGGTTTAGGTTTAGCATCCTTAATATCAACTAAATATCAAACTCTCGCAAAAGTAATATCCATCGAATAAGTCTAAGTTTAGCATCCTTTTTAGTTACTATGTATTTAATGGTATGATCAGTATGCACAATAATCTTAGTTCCTATTAGGTATGACCTAAATTTATCAGAGACAAATAGTACAACAAGCAATTCTTTTTCAGTGGTAGTGTAGTTTACTTGTGCCTCATTAAGTGTACGACTCGTATATATATGACATGAAAAGCCTTGTTTCGGCGCTGACCAAGCACAACACCAACAATGTAGTCTCTTGCATCACACATCAGCTCGAACGGTTGTGACCAATCAGGGGCACTACTGCCGGTGTAGAATAAGCTCATTCATTAGGGTTTCAAACACGACACGACATTGGTCATTAAACTCGAATACTCTATTTTGTTCGAACAGTTGTAACACCTCAAAAATTGAGTTAAAAATTTCGAGTGAATTGTTATATTCAAGTTAGAGTTTTGGGTTAATCTTTGGCTAATTAATTAATTCTAAAAAATAATTTGAGGTAATTAAATTGACAAGTATTTGTGGAAAATACATTTAACGAGTTTAATAACGATTGACATTGAGTTTGAGAAATTTTAAAGGGGTTATTTTGATATTAATTTAAATAGGGACTATTTTATAAGGATTGCAAAAATTTCATTAATGACAATTTTGTAAAAAGAACTAAAGTGATGATTTTATGATATATTTGACACATTTATTAAATAAAATTTTTATCACCTATTTTTACTTAAGATTTCACGATGGTTGTTATTTTCTCAAGAAAGAAAGCTATGTCTAAACTTATATATTTTTTTCTCAAGATTCTCTCAAACATTATTTTAATTTTCTTCTCCAATTTCTATTCATTTTCTTTCTAAACTATTTTTAATCAATAGCCGTACAAGGGATTTTGATTTCTCTCATCTTGTTCAATGAATTTCAAGTTGGAAGATTGGAGTATCAAACTTGATTTTCAAGTTACAATTTATTTGGGTAAGCTTTAATTTTCTAATAATATCATAACTTTTTTGTTGATTTTCTCTCAATTCTATTATCTTTTGATGTTAAAATAAATTTTAATTGATTAGTTTAATTTCTAGATGATTATGAGTGAATTAAGATTTGATTGATGAAATCTAAATATTTTAATTGGGTTATAAGTTATTCTTATGGGTTAGATGTAATCTAAACTTAATTTTATAAAATTAATTCTACAATTAATCTAATTGGTTGAATTTGGATTTGGGTTCGTAGGGTTAATTGGTAGTGTAGATTGAATTATTAGATTTCATATGTATGATGAAATGCTCATAAGAATTAAAGGGATTATATGCGTCCAAAACAGAGCGTAGCATGAGCAGGGCAGTAGGGCTACAGCCATTTCATTTCGCTTGGGTTCATGGGGCGTGGATGCTGCCATTGCATGCCATGTTTTATACATTTTTGTTTAAAAAAAAAAAGAGAATTAAAGGATGAAAAAAAATGGGGAGTTGGATCAAGGTAGTAGCGTAGGTTGCAAGTGCGCCTACTGCTCTTTTATATTTTCATTTCGAGTCAGTGGCGTAAGAAATGAAACAGGGTGTGGCTTTGTGTAGTTGTTCGAATTATAGTGATTTTGAATGTCACGTGGGGTATTTTAATAAAATGGTTACCTTAACGTGGTTCGATTTATATTGATTCTTATATATTTTTGGAAGATGGCAAGTGTTCGGACGTGTTTTGGTTAGGCGTCGAGGCAACATCAAGTTGGTGAGTGCAAATGTGATTTGGTACTATAAAGAGGTTTGATTTATGACATTGGGAATTTAGTTAAAGCCTAGCAAGCTTAGCTAAGCTCAGAAGTAAGTTTTCCCTATTTACGCCTGTTGAATATCGGTTTGATATGATACTTGATTTACATGTTTTGGTTTAAAAACATGGATGAATTTACCTACTATTTATGCATGTTTTGAGCATTGAGATTTGATGCAAATAATCCCATGAGAATGATTTTTGGTTTTAAAGAGATTATATCTTATTGAGATAATGCTATGCATGGCTTAATGCTTTTGAAATGGGATGAGAATTTGATTTAAGTGTATGCATTAAAAATAGTAGGGTAACATGATTTAAATGTGTATATTGACAAAGGGATGAGACTTAATATTATCGGATATAATTGATCGACCAATAGGATGAGAAGTGCACTATAATATACAAAATGCGTTGTGAGATAAAATTCACGCATGAGATAAAATTCGTACGCGAGACAAATTCTTAGGTTACACAATAGAGGTAGATTCTATTGTGTTGCGAGTGATAGGGGTAGATTCTATCACCAACGGGCAACGAGGTAGTGCCATCCCGACCGAAGTGAGATAATAGTGAGGGTAGATTTCACCATGAGACTTGATGGAGGTAGATTTCATCAAGGTGTCCGCATATCCGTACATTTATGGATAGAGGTAGTTCTATCCAAGGATGGGGTAGATTCCATTTGTGTCACTTTTATTGCCAATATATGAGATTACATGTATCATGATTTTTAAATGTTTGTTTGTATAATGAGATTTATACATAAGATTATATTTTGAGATATGTTTATGATGTTCAAGCATGAAAAGTTTGCATTATGGTTAATACATTAGATTTGTGATACATGTTTTATAATTGTGAAATGCTTGGGGTTGAGTAAGCACGAGACTTGAGAAAAGTGTTTTGATGCATATGGTTGTTATGCATGATTCGTTTTGAAAATAAACGAGAAATGCTTATGTTTTGATCAAGCATGTTTAATAAATGTTTTGTGAATAAAAAGTTATTATGAAAGCATGATGCTTATGTTTGGAACGAGCATGGTTTATTTAAATGCTTTGGAAATGGAGTATTTGAGTTGCTTTAATTTGGGATTATAATATCAGTTTTAGTTTTAAAACTCCATTGACTTTTTACTCGTTTTAAGCGCACTCACTAGGCATTACATACTTACGCTCTCTTTTCTTCTGCCAATGTAGTGAATAAAAGCAAGTTTGGGATTCGTGGCCCAAGACAAGGTGGATTCTAAGACAAACGAATTTAAAGGGTATGGTTACGGTATTATTAATATTTGTAATAAGGCAACGTGGGTAGAATATTGGGGTGAATTGTTTTATTTAAGAAATGATAACTTGATTGATTTTATATTGCGTTAGATGATGATTGTATGTAATGATTAATATATTGGTTTTATCTTATCGCTTTTGTATACTTGATAGTTACGATCAAATGATTTTAATGGTTTAAATAATGATTAGATTTATTACTTGTGTTCAACGAGTGTTTATGGTCATATGATGTAATCCCTTAATTATTCTGTAGCCTGTGTTGAAGTCTTGATCATTTGGTGCTTAACGGATAATGATGTATTTTGTTAGGAAGCATGCCTCTAGATCACTTGTATAGATATGAATCGTGTTGATTAATTGGTATGTAACTATTTGAGCTTATGTTTTAACGATGATTTATTATTAGAAGCATGTAAACCAACAAAGGTGGAGTTCCATCTAGTCCCAGTTGCCATGGCAATTTTAGTCGCACTAAGTTGTCACGACAATTAAATGATTGTCGCGACAAGCAATTGCCACGAAAATTGTGATACATCCACAAGATTTGGTGGAATTTGAGTCAATTGTGTTGAGTTTTGATCCGCTGCAAGTAAGCTCACCTTAAGTTAAATAAATGCATCTAGATAGGAAAAAAAAGAAAAAAAATATAATGGTTGTTTATCGATGTGAACCTTCACGAGTTTTCATAAATAAACCTAGTGTAGCTCACTCGGTTCGATTTGGAGACTAGACCGGGTCAAGAGGATTACATTTGTTGGTATCAGAGCCAAGTTTGCGATAATTGGGAGGTGTAATGATTGTTGTACTAATGTTTTGGATTGATATATGATGTTTTTTATATGCACGTTGGTTGCTTTATGTCAGGTTGTGATTATTGAAAGGTGAGTTGTGTTAGTTGTGATGTTGTTAACTATTTTGTGACATGCATGGTGTTTGATTCTATGTTTCTACGGTTGAAATGTGCTATGTTGGAGTTAACCTCGGATAGATAGAGTTTCATCTGATTATTTTGTGAAAATTGACAAATGTGGTTCATGTGTACATGTTGTTAATTACTTATGTTTGAGGTTAATCGGGAACACATTGCCTATTGCAAATGTTTGAAAAGGTTTTTGCAAGTTTGTCTTGGATCACTTGTCAAGCCTACATCGTAACCATCGGGTTTAAACACCGATAATGAATTTGATTTTAAATGAGAAATGATTTATTCAACAATTACTTCTTAGCTTAGTAAGCGTTGTCTGGGTTATTGATAGTATACGATAAGTGGTTTCCGATCTTGAGTTGACTTGGTCCTCAAACGAGAATAGTTAGAAATGGTTTCTGAACTTGAGTGATGTTGTCCTTGTTCGTGAGTGTTTGGGTGGCGCTGGTCCACCGTTTCAAATGTTAAAAGTTGTTATTACCATCGATGTTAAAGATATGGAAATTGGAGACAAGAGTTAGTGAAGTGATGTAAATGGAATTGAATACCCCGTAAGGTGTTGTATGCTTTATGATAGAATCAGTTTGTGCAAAGTAGGCACGGGAAAGCTTCTATCGAGATTTTAATGAGGATTGTTGGAGTTTTTAAAATGATAAGGTTATGATGTGCGCATCAGGCAAGGAAGTTGATGTCCATGATCGAAACCTGACCAGTGATGTTGATTGTTAGGCATGGAATTTTGTAGTATTCCCAACGTTCTTGCCACGAGGGCGATCAAGGTATACAATAGGCGTAAAGCATTGAATTAATTTTCATATTTGAAGATCAGGGTGCGCATCGGAATCGTGGAATCTGTATTTAAATTAAGGAAAGATTTTGTAATCTGTTTATCTTTCCCGGTTGCGTTTTCAGGTGGATTCTGGTTTCGTGCAATTATGTATATTAATTGAAGGTGCTTGTTCTTTTTAGCGTGTTAAAGTTTTAAAGATTGGAGTCGGTTTTTGCGATGAAAATTGTACAGGAATGAGCCGAAATATGTTTGATGAGCTTAGGGATTATGTGGTAATATAAGGTTGAAGAATGTTTAAGTTTTGAATGTCGTTGTTGCTCGGGAATTCATTTCTGGCATGTTATGAGGGAGTTTTTTGTGTTGTCCTATGTTTGTGAAGTTGAGCTCAGTGTTGAGACGTACCTTGGTATGGCTCCCGAATCTTTTTTTTGTCGTGTTGATGAGCATTAAGGAAATGTGTGAGTGGAGAACAAAATGGTAATAATGGTTGGTTTATGGCTATTTTGACAAGAAGTTACAGTTTTGGAAGCGTTAGCGTGGTTGTTGACGACAATGGTGTTTAAGACCGTTTGCTTGGTATGAGTTTAAAGTTATGTTGTGCTGATGACGAATGCACTAGTAGCATTCGAGGTTGCGATAAGTTGAGTATTCTGTGAATACTTGGTTTCATAATTGGTAAGAGTGGTGGTATTCTCGTGTACAATGGTACTGAGAAGGATCTTGGTCGACAATCATGAATGGTTTAGTAGGCCTTTTTAGCAAAGCAAATGGTTGTTCTTTATTTGAATAAGTGCGACTTTTGGCTTTTTGAAGGGAGTATTGGTTCTAAGAATGTTATTAGTAAGTGTGGACAGTTGAACATACACAGTGCATAAACACTTATATGTATATATTTAAATATGTCAATACATGGATACATTTGGGCATGGCATTAGAGATTTTGCATACATACACATAGGAATCTATGAGGGCATATAAGTAATCATGCATACATATGTTCACACTTACGACTGCCTTTTTAGAGGCTGATGAAGTGATGGTGTAAGCGAGGTAGCTTGTGTAAGTTAGCTCTAGTGAAGAGGTTCTTTGGGGATTCAAAGTTTTTAGAAGGAGTTAAAGATTGATTCTTAGGAGTTGGAGTTGTTCTAGTTTGGAGCAACCAAGGTTGGTGTTAGAAGTATGTGGATTTCTAGATCCAGTTATAGTTATCAAGGTTTGTTGAGAAATCTGCTGAGATTGTTACACTGTTAGTGAAGCTTTGACAAAAGATAATTTTTTTGAGTTGGACGTTGGTTGGGTTCCGTTGAGATCATGAATTGGGTTTAGTTAGTTAATTAGTTTCGGGTTGATAATCGAATGTGTTTTCAAAAGAATATAAAAAATTTGGACATGACTGATGCTTTGGAATGTTATTTAATTGGTTTATCAAATAACAAGAATTATGATTTTGATAACATTTGAGAAGAGACAATTTAGTTTTAAAAGTGGTTTTTGTGAATCAAAAAGAGATGAGACACATGCTAAGAAATCTTTAGGGAGCAAATGCACCTTTTGTATTTTAACAAACTCAATTTTCTTTTACTTAAAAAATTACTACTAATGGTTAATATTTTCTCTAAAACATGAGTTTTCTAAATTTTATTTCAAATTAGAACTATTATTTTCGTGTTTTCTACTTTCCTAAAATGTTTTTTCAATGATCAATTGATATTCCGATCTTATTTCTAATCTATTTTTCATCCAAATGATTTTTAAACTTGAGCGAATCGGTGAATTTTCGGTTAACAATCTTTTCATGTTAGAATACAAGGGGAATCTCATTTTGGTTGAACTTCTATCAAGCAAGGCGAGCTATGGTTTCTTATTGAAATTCCACACGCTTTGTGTCCTTGATCTATTAATTCTATTAACATTTGAGATTAAAATGAATTTATTTGTGTTTAGTTGAGTTTTAATGGTTTTAAGAACGAATTATGAGTATGTTGTTCAAACTTAATAGTTTCTTTTTGGTAGAGAAAAAAATAGAAAATAGTTTTACAGGTTTGGAACCGGAATTAGTTTAAGTGTTTAATTGAGATAGTTGTTCTTCGTGGATTGAGATTGATGTTTGGCTAAGTAAAACTATTGATTTTGGTTGTAGTTTAGAGGAGTTATTGATGTTTTACGAAGGTTTGTGAAATGAGAATTATTTGTGAAGGATGATTGGATATTAGAAAAGATTGGTGCGAGCTAAAAGTAGTTTTTGTTATTTTGACTTTGTATTGAGGTTGACAATTAGATAAGTTTTATGTGGATTAAGAGGATGAGAAACTAGATATCATATGGGTGATTGAGTGTTTTTCGATGTTTCTTCGTGGATGAAGGTTATAGAGAATATTTTGTAATCGGTGTCGAATCAAGTCTTAATAGACGATATGTAGATAAATAAGAAGACCAATTTTGTGACATGTTGTATCGAGATAGTTTTGAGCTCAAATGTGTAATTGATGGTTTGCCTATGTTTATATGGCAATGTCTGATGGACCCTTTTTCGTTTTGAAAAGAGAAAGTTGAAAATTTATTGGTTCTACCATTAGTAAGGGATGTTTCCGATTGAGTCTCTAGGAAGTGGGTGTTGCTCATCGAGACGACTGAATTTGTGGGAGTTATACGATGTAAGTGTATTTGAGAAAGTTGTTGGACAAAGGAAGGTTTGTGCTTGTTTTGTTCTCTTTCCGTAAATTTCGAGGACGAAATTTCTTTTAGAGGGGAGAGTTGTAACACCCCAGAAATTGGGTTAAAAGTTTCGGGTGAATTGTCATACTCGGGTTAGAGTTTTAGGTTAGTCTTTGGATAATTAATTAATTCTGAAAAATAATTTAGGGTAATTAAATTAACAAGTATTTGTGGAAAATATATTTAATGAGTTTAATAGCAGTTGACATTGAGTTTGAGAAATTTTAAATGAGTTGTTTTGATATTAATTTAAATATGGACTATTTTATAAGGATTGCAAAAATTTCATTACTGACAATTTTGTAAAAAGAACTAAAGTGATGGTTTTATGGTATATTTGACACATTTATTAAGTAAAGCTTTGATCACCTATTTTTAGTTAGAATTTGACTATGATTATTATTTTTCAAGAAAGAAAACTATGTCTAAACTTATCTTTCTTTTTCTCTCAAGATTCTACCAAACATCATTTTAATTTTATTGGATTTTCTTTATAAATTTCTTTTATTTTCTTTCTAAACCATTTTTAATCAATAGCCACACAAGGAATTTTGACTTCTCTCATCTTGTTCAATGAATTTCAAGTTGGAAGATTAGAGTAGCAAACTTGATTTTCAAGTTCCAATTTATTTGGCTAAGCTTTAATTTTCTAATAATCTCATTTTTTGTGTTGATTTTCTCTCAATTCTATTATCTTTTGATGTTAAAATGAATTTTAATTGATTAGTTTAATTTCTAGATGATTATAAGTGAATTAAGATTTGATTGATGAAATCTAAATATTTTAATTGGGTTATGAGTTATTCTTATGGGTTAGATATAATCTAAATTTAATTTTATGAAATTAATTTCAGAATTAATCTAATTGGTTGAGTTTAAATTTCAGTTCTTAGATAGGGTTAATTGGTAGTGTTGATTGAATGTTTAAATTTCATATTAGTGTGCACCGCATATGTATGATGCAATGCTAATAAGAATTAAAGGGGATTATATGCGGCCAAAAACAGAGCGTAGCACGAGCAGAGCAGTAGCGCTACAGCCATTTCATTTCGCTTGGGTTCATGGGGCGTGGATGCTGACATTCCATGCCATGTCTTTTACATTTTGGTTAGAAAAAAGAGAGAAAAAAAGGACGAAAAAAAGGGGGAGTTGGATCAAGGCAGTGGCGTGGGTTGCAAGTGCGCCTACTGCTCTTTTATTTTTTCATTTCGAGTCTGTTGCGTAAGAAATGAAACAGGGTGTGGCTTTGTGTAGTTTTCGAATTATAGGGGTTTTGAAATGTCATGTGCGGTATTTCAATAAAATGGTTACCCCGATGTGGTACATCTTTCGGTTAGGTGTCGAGGCGTTGGCGTTGAGCCAACATCAAGTTGATGAGTACAAATGTGTTTTGGTATTATAAAGAGGTTTGATTTATGGCTTTGGGAGTTTAGTTAAAGCCTATCAAGCTTAACTAAGTTCAAAAGTAAGTTTTTTTTTTCTGTTTTCGGCTTTTGAATACCAGTTTGATATGATACTTGATTTACATGTTTTGGTTTAAAAACATGAATGAATTTCCCTATTGTTTATGCATGTTTTGAGCATTGAGATTTGATGCAAATAATTCCATGAGAATGATTTGTTGTTTTTAAGAGATTATATCTTGTTGAGATAATTCTATGCATGGTTTAATGCTTTTGAAATGAGATGAGAATTTGATTTATGTTTATGTATTTAAAATAGTAGGGTAACATGGTTTAAAAGTGTATATTGGCAAAGCGATGAGACTTAATATTATCGGATATAATTGATCAACTAATAGGATGAGAAACGCACTATAATATACAAAATGCGTACGTGAGATAAAATTCGCGTGTGAGACAAAATTCGTACACGAGACAAATTCTTCGGTTACACAACAAGGGTAGATTTTATTGTGTTGCGAGTGATAGGGGTAGGTTCTATCACCAACGGGTAATGGGGGTAGTGCCATCCCGACCGAAGTGAGATAATTGTGAGGGTAGATTTCACCATGAGACTTGACGAGGGTAGATTCCATCAAGGTGTCCACATATTCGAATATTTATGGATATGAGTAGTTCTATCTAAGGATGGGGTAGATTCCATCTGTGTCACTTTTAATCCCAATATATGAGATTACATGTATCACAGTTTTTAAATGGTTGTTTGTATAATGAGATTTATACATGAGATTTTATTTTGAGGTATGTTTATGATGTTCAAGTATGAAAAGTTTGCATTGAGATTTTGCATTATGGTTAATGCATGAGACTTGTGATACATGTTTTATAATTGTGAAATGCTTGGGTTGAGTAAGCATGAGACTTGAGAAAAGTGTTTTGATGCATATGGTTGTTATGCATGATTCGTTTTGAAAATAAACGGGAAATGCTTATGTTTTGATCAAGCATGTTTAATAAATATTTTGTGAATAAAAGGTTATTATGAAAGCATGATGCTTATGTTTCGAACGAGCATGGTTTATTTATATGCTTTGGAAAAGGAGTGTTTGACTTGCTTTAATTTGAGATTATAATATTGGTTTTGGTTTTAAAACTGCATTAACGTTTTACCTGTTTTGAGCGCACTCACTAGGCATTATATGCGTACGCTTTCTTTTCTTCCGTCAATGTAGTGAATAAAAACAAGTTTGGGGGTTGTGGCCCAAGGAAAGGTGGATTCCAAGACAAATGAATTCAAAGGGTATCGTTACTGTATTATTAATATTTATAATAAGACGATGTGGGTAGAATAATAGGATAAATTGTTTTATTTAGGAAATGATAACTTGATTGATTTTATATTGCGTTAGACGATGATTGTATGTATTGATTAATATCTTGATTTTATCTTATCGCTTTTGTATACTTGATAGTTATGATCAAATGATTAGATATGAGTGTTTAAATAACGATTAGATTTATTACTTGTGTTCAATGAGTGTTTATGGTCATATGATGTAATCCCTTAATTATTCTATAGCCTATGTTGAAGTCTTGATCATTTGGTGCTTAACGGATAATGATGTATTTTGTTAGGAAGCATGCCTCTAGATCACTTGTATAGATATGAGTTGTGTTGATTAATTGATATGTAACTATTTGAGCCTATGTGTTTAACGATGATTTATTATTAGAAGCATGTAAACCACCAAAGGTGGAGTTCCATCTAGTCCAGTTGTCACGGCAATTTTAGTCGCACTCAGTTGCCACGACAATTAAATGATTTCCGCGGCAACCAATTGTCATGACAGTTGTGATACATCCACAAGGTTTGGTGGAATTTGAGTCGATTGTGTTGAGTTTTGATCCGCTGTAAGTAAGCTCACCTTAAGTTAAATAAATGCATCTAGATAGGAATAAAAGAAAAAATATAATGGTTGTTTATTGATGTGAACCTTCACGAGTTTTCATTAATAAACCCAGTGTAGCTCACTTGGTTCGATCTGGCCACTTGACCAAGTCAAGGTGGTTACAACAATAGACACAATGGCTTTGAGATTTTTGAGAAATATTTGATGAACCTTCTCTAGAAATGGGCATGGCTAAGGAAGCTCGAACGGCTTTAACATTGGCTGGTGGTGGAAGCTTCTCAATAACTTTAATTTTAGCTTTGTCCACTTCAATGCCCTTGTTAAAGATGCGGTGACCTAAGATAATTTTTGCTTTGTCCACTTCAATGCCCTTGGATACCATGAAATGGGATTCTCCCTGTTTAATACAAGGTCAGTGTCCTCGCATCATTGTAACACCTTTTCCAGATTGCCTAAGCAATGGTCAAAAGAGTTTCCATAAACCAAGAAATTGTCCATGAAAATCTCCAGAAATTCATTGGTACGTTGTAGAGGCCAAAAAGCATCCTCTAAAAAGCATAAATGCCATATGGACATGTGAACATCATCTTCTATTGGTCCTCTAGTGCGATGACAATTTGATTATATCCCGAGTAACCATTCAGGAAGTAGTGGTAAGGTTTTCCTACGAGCTTATCAAGCATCTGAACAATAAACGACAATGGGAAGTGATATTTTTTTGGCTTTGTTTAGGTTCCTATAATCAATACAGATCTGCCATCTAGTAATGGTTATGGTAAGGAGGAGTTCATCAGCATCATTCTTGATCACAATCATTCCTCCTTTCTTAGGCACACACTAGACGAGACTTACCCATGAGCTATCTAAAATAGGGTAGATGTTTCTAGCGTCGAGCCACTTTATGATCTCCTTCATAACCACATATTTCATGATGAGATTGAGTCTCCGATGTGGTTCTATCGAACTGCTCTGCTCATCTGGAAGCAAAATCTTATGCATACACAAAGTAGGGCTTATGCCTTTTATGTCAGCAATAGTCCAACCACTAGCTTTTTTATACTATGAAAAAATAGTTAGCAATTTAGCAACTTGGTTAGGTTTTAAGCAAGCAGAAATAAAAACCGACAATGTATCATTCTCCCCTAAAAATGCATACTTTAATTGTATGGGAAGGGGTTTTAGTTCAAGTACTGATGGATTTTCAAGGGATGGTTTGGAAGATTTGTACTCAACATAATTCAATGGTTCAAAAAGTCATACATGGTCTAGTAAGTACAACATTGGATTGTTCAATTTCATCCTCACCTATTTCTGTTGGGTTTTTAGCACGCTCGAACCGATCACCGAAACCGTCAATGAGGGTTGTAAATGTTCGGTGGTTGAATTGGCTAAAATCAAAATAAAGGTAGACAAGTGACACAATGATTTTAGAGTGGTTCGACCTTCTAACAAGCACCTACATACACTACCTTAGCACACCACTAAGGATTTCCCAATTCACTCAAAAATAAATTTGTTCCCTTTCCGTGGTTTAGGAGGAAACCGTTACAACCCTATATTTTGGACTTGGCTAAGATAGAACCTCTCCTTTTATAAGGGTTTTGTTTGGTAAACTAAATACCTCACAAGGTGGGTGTTTACACAAATTTACGCTCATAAGAGTACAAAGGGTTTACAATTAAGCACTCTTTAAAGACTATGTACAAGAGAATAGTAAAATAAAGATTTAGACTATGTTTCTCTTGATCATGTTGCTTCGATGTAGTCTCTAACCATCTTCAAGTGTTCCAGCCTTCAATTTATAGTCCCAATTTAGTTTGTAGCCGTTACTAGCTGTTGGGGATGTTTTGGAGCCGATGGGGTCTTTATTTCTCACATTAATTGCAGTTCTGGTGCCTACCATATCTGTACACGGGTACCCATATCGATATGCCCTTCTTCAGAACTAGCCGTTGGACTCTTGCCAGCCTATGCGCATCGATACGGTAGGGAGCGTATCGGTAGGGTCTGCACTTTAAAAGACCGTTGGGAAATAGCCGTTGGGGGTTGTTAAAGTAGGGATCGATACGCTTTAAAGGCCTATCGGTACGACCCCTCTCAATATCGATACTAACAAGCCTGTATCGGTACGGGTTTTGGAAGAATCAAATATGGAGTAAAAAGGTATCGATACGGGGTATACCGTATCGGTGCGGTAGTGCTGAAAAGCTAGGTTTGTGTACTTTAAGACGTTTCAAACTTTGCCAAAAACCCTTTGAAACACCTCAAACTTATTTTCAAGTTTTTTGGACTTAAAGACATGTTTTAAATTCTTTTCAAATTTGTCCAAAACATATTTCAATTATTATATCAAAACACTTAGTTCTTCAATCTCCCCTTTTTGATATAATAAAACCAACTTGAAAAATTGTTTGAAATTCTCCCCCTTTAAGTTTAAAAATTTGAATAAGAGATGAAAAATTTAAAAGTAAGTAAAGCCCTCCCTTATTCATTTGAAAATGCAATTTTTCAAAATTAATTCTCCCCTTTTTGTTATATCAAAAAGAATTTAAATGACTTTAAGTTCAGAATAATTTAGGAGGTTACTAAGAATTGACACAAATAAGAATTTTGATTTTAAAATGGCTCCCCCTTACTTATTGCATCATATTAGGCTTAAATAATCCAAGACTTTAAACAAAAGTTAGATAATCAAATGTATAAAATAAAAGCATTAAGCTTAGAGGTTACCCAATCTTCTTCTCATGTGTGATTTGAGCATTCTTTGATTTTGCTTTGCTTGCCATTGCTCCAACACACCTACAAAAGACATTCACTTGATTTTTGGTATCCAAATTGCTTTGGATCCATTTACGTTAGTCACAATGTCTTTAGTTCTCTTAGGAACCCATACTTGTCTAATCCTATAAGATTGTCTCTTCTTTATATGACAAGTATGTATAGAATGATCATGATAATGACAATGTGAGCATTTTGCCATTATGTGACAAGATGAATTATTGAAAATAATTTTTGTTTCTTTTGTTAAGATTTCAAGCTTAACTTTTAAATCAAGATTTTCTTTTTCTAAAAGATCTTTGCTTGTTTTTGAAAACTCTAAATCATTTTTCAAAGTTTCATTTTGGTTTTCAAAATCCACTTTTGTTTTTAAAAGAAAATCATTTTCAATTTCAAGTTTTGAAATCATTTTCTTAAATTTGGAATTCATGGTCTCAAATTCCAAAAATAATTCATCGAAAGCATCTTGCAACTCATCGAAAGAGTAAGAATAAAGCTCACTTGAGTTAGAAGATACCTTAGGCTCATCGAGAGCCAAAACATCATCCACCTTTGGATTGGAGAGAAGGTTTGCACATGATTGATCATCATCTTTCTTTTATCCCTTCTTGTTGCCATAAAGCTTCTCAAGTTTCTCCCATAATTCTTTGGCACTTTTGCATGAGGAGATCTTCTTGGAAACTTCTTTGTTAAGGCCACAATAGAGAATGTTCATCGCCTTGGTGTTTAGCTTTGCCTTCGTGTCATTGGCACTCATTTGATTTTTCTTCTTCTTTGGAGCTTCCAAGTACCCATCTTCAATGATGTCCCAAACCTCATAGTCTTGATACTTGATAAAGAATTTCATGATATTTTCCCATTGGAAGTATGCTTCTCATTCGAAGAGTGGAGGACACAAGATAGAGCGACCTTATTCAAATCTTGCCATTTTTTTAACATTAGACTTCGAGCAAATTATCTTCACTCCCGAATGTTAGTCCTTCGATGAAGACGATGCTCTGATACCAATTATTGGGTTTTTAACACGCTCGAATAGATCACTAAAACCGTCAAGGAGGGTTGTAAATGTTTGGTGGTTGAATTGGCTAAAATCGAAATAAAGGTAGACAAGTGACACAATGATTTTAGAGTGATTCAAGCTTTTAACAAGCACCTACATCCACTACCTTAGCACGCCACTAAGGATTTCCCAATTCACTCAAAAATGAATTCATCCCCTTTTCCCGGTTTAGGAGGAAACTATTACTACCCTATCTTTTGGACTTGGCTAATAGAGAACCAACTCTAATTTTTCTCTCAAGGCTAAACTAGAACCTCTCCTTTTATAATGGATTTGTTTGGTAAACTAAATACCTCACAAGATGGGTGTTTACACAAAAATACGCTCACAAGAGTACAAAGGATTTACAATTAAGCACTATCTAAAGACTATGTACAAGAGAATAGTAAAATAAAGATTTAGACTCTATTTCTCTTGATCATGTTGCTTGGATGTAATCTCTAACCATATTCAACTGTTCCAGCCTTCAATTTATAGTCCCAATTGAGTTCTTAGCCATTACTAGCCATTGGGGTCTTTATTTCTCACATTAGTTGCAGTTCTGGTGCCTACCATATCGGTACACGGGTACCCGTATTGGTATGCCCTTCTTCAGAACTAGCTGTTGGGCTCTTGCCAGCCTATGTGTATCGATACAGTCCCTAGCGTATCGGTACGGTCTGCACTTTAAAAGACTGTTGGGAAATAGCCGTTGGTGGTTGTTAAAGTAGGGATCGGTACACTTTAAAGGCGTATTGGTACGACCCCTCTCCGTATCGATACGAGCTTGCTCGTATCAGTATGAGTTTGGCAGAATCAAATATGGAGTAAAAAGGTATCGATACGGGGTATACCGTATCGATACAGTAGTGCTGAAAAGCCAGGTTTGAGTACTTTAAGACGTTTCAAACTTTGCCAAAAACCTTTTTAAACACCTCAAACTTATTTTCAAGTTGTTTGGACTTAAAGACATGTTTTAAATTCTTTTCAAATTTGTCCAAAACATTTTTCAATTATTATATCAAAACACTTAGTTCTTCAATTTCTTCAGCTTCTTTCATGGCCTCATCAAAGTCAGCTTGCTCCGCAGTCGTAAGCATATTGCTGCAGCATATCTCTGGCGAACTTTCTTTTACTAAGGCTTCTTTTGTTTCGACAAGCTGGGATTCTTCATAGTCATCCACGTACTTGAGTGTGTTGAAGACGTTGAATGTGATCTTCTGGTCGTTCATCTTCATGGTGAATTCACCTTTTTTCACAATCGATCGCAATACGCCTAGTGACCAGGAATGGTCTCCCAAGAATGATGGGAGCATTTTCATCAGCTTCGCAATCAAGGATGATAAAGTCTGATGGAAAGACAAAATTATCTACCTTAACTAGAACATCTACAATTCTGCCCTAAGTATATGCATATAGAAATATATATGTGCACCTCTATGTATATGCATATAGAAATGTATACAGATATATATATATATATATATATATGTGTGTGTGTGTGTGTGTGTGTGTGTGTACAATTAAATTTGTACAGAAACTTGAAAACTCAACTCGACTCAAATTTCATAATCTCGATTCGAAAAAAATTTCAAACAAAATTTGAATTAAAATGGGACTTGCAAACTCAAATAACTAGAAATTATTTTACTCGACTCGACTCGATCGAACGCCTAACCCTACTAAAAATAAGTCATAAACTCTAAATTCTAAACCCAACAACCTAAGCCTCTAAACTAACACCATAAACCCTAAAATTAACAAGCTTGTGAATCAAAGTTTTTTTCTAATATGGATTTAAATGAGATGCAACAGATCGTGAGCTACTAGAGTCCGACTCGGTCAATGCTCGGTCAACACTCGACTTGATTGAACTCGACTCAAGCTAGAACTCGACTCGAGTTCTTAACGAGCCGAGCCGAGCTGAGATTATTCAAGCTCATTAAAAACTACTCAAGCTCGAACTCGACTCGAATTCTTAACGAGCTTAGTCGAGCTCATCACTACTCGAGCTCGACTCGACTCGTTTACACCCCTAAAAGGGATGATGAAATATAATAATAATATAGTAGAGATATTGAACTTGTTGGGCCTCTAGGTACCCATTGTGCCGGTTTTGAACACTCTTAATTATAACATTATAAAAGTTTATAAAAATACTTTATACATGACTACTCTTCATGTGATCAACTACTCACATTGAAAAAAAAACAATATCATTATCACTTTGAGAAAATCCTATAGTAAGTCTACTGAAAATACTATAGCAATAGTAGCGGGGCGGAGGTAGCCAAGTGGATCAAGGCAGTGGATTGTGAATCCACCATGCGCGGGTTCAATTCCCGTCGTTCGCCTATTTTTTTAATTTAATTTTAGTTATTTAATATATATTATATATTATATATTTTTTGTTTTAATAAAGACGAAGAATGAAAATTTCTCTCCTATTTACTACGACGACGAAGAATCAAATTATCACTATATTTATTCCTTTAAAATTCTTTTCTTATAACAAAAAAATGTCTCATCTTAGGTACAAGGAGTCAGATGGTAGAAACTAAAATTTGAACCCACAACGAAAATATCATCTCTTATTTTTGAAGGCTTAATGATAATGTTGGTCCATAAAGTATTCAATTTATATCGAGTTGTCCCCTAAAGAATTTTTCGGGATGTTTTATCCCTTAGACTTTAAATCATTATCCTAGTTATCCCAACCGTTAACTCTTGTTAAAAAATTAATAAACCAATCAGAATGTGCCACATGTCACATTATTAACAAAAAATTGACTTTAATAAAAGGGATAAATTGCACGTTAAGTCTACAAGATTTTTATTTTTGTTTATTTTAGTCCTAAAAATCTTTATTTAACCTAAAACTGACCCCAATTTCTTTCTAGTTTTTATAATTTAGTCTAATATTTTTAATATGATGATATTTTTGTTTATTTTAGTCTTAAAAATCTTTATTTTTTTGCTCAATTGTATGATTTTATTAAAGAAAAAATCATACAAAAATGTCCAAACTCGGGCCTCATTAAAAACCTCCCTACACCTAAATGGAGGAAAAGAGTACCCAAGTTGAACACGGGGACCAAAATCGAAATCATACAAGCTCACCCACCCCCCGAAAAGGAAGAAAACACACACACCACCAACACCATCACCCACCCTGTCCGCACCCCCAACACCCTTCCATGATCCCACACATATTCGCCCTCATCGGCTACACCTCCCCTACCCCCGAGCACAAGGTCCTCATGCCTGATCCCACCCTCTCAGGTACTGCCCCACACTGTCCGCCCCCTCAGGCAGCCTTCTACAAGCCCACGTGCAACCAATCCCGCCGATCGACACCCCCCTTAGCCAGCTTATCCGCAATACCGTTAGCTTCGCGATGTACATGTTGAAACGTACAATGCACCCCTCAACATGCACTATCAATTCTCCGAAACAACCAATAATACCTCCACGACCTACTCTCAACATTCAAAACCCAAGACGATGCCACCAAAGAGTCGGCCTCAATTATGCAAGGCCACCTACTCCATTTCGATCCACCAAACGCCTCAAGAGCATAGCATATCGCATGGACTTCAGCCTCGTTCGAGTCAAGTATCCCCAGTGGTCCCGCGAACATCGCCAACACCTTACCCCCTGCATTACGTAATACCCCACCACAACCCGCTTGTCCCGGTTTCCCCCTATCCGAGCCATCCACATTGAATTTTACCATATTCTCCAACGGTGGCAACCATGTAATTCCCACCCGCGGCCCTTTGGCACGTCCCATACCCTCACACCACCAAGGACAATCCCACCACACCGATTCCACAAGCATCACGTTGTGGTCCAGCACATTCACTCAAGAGAAAGCTCGCAATTTGATAAGAAAAAATAAATCTGACGGCAACACCCTCTTACCATTGAACATCAAATCATTGCGTGCTAGCCACATCGACCACAATGCTGCAGCACAACTCGACACCCACCATTGTATAACCATCCCCCGAAAAAAAACCATCAAGAAAAATATGCACAAAGCCCACTACAGACGCCGGTCGAACCACCTCCACCTGCCACCAAGCAAAAAACAGTGACCAAACCCGCCACATCCACGGGCATCTAAACAATATATGATTCGCCTCATTCTCTCCCTCCCCACACCACCGACAAGAGAAATCCCGCACCTCTAGATGCATACCACAGTCCCGCAGTAAACATAGTGTGGGTAGTCGTTCAAGGAGCACGAACCACACAAAGCACTGCACCTTCGGCGGCGTTAGCAATGACCAAATTCCTGCACTATCCCATTCAGCTTCCCCTTCCAAACCAAAGGATGCCATTAGGCTTGACAACCTTGCCACCGAGAAAGCTCCTGTCAGAGTGTGTTTCCAAATCCATTTATCCGCCACCTCCTCAACAAGACTCAACGCTCCCATCACACCTCGCAACTCTCGCAGTCCTGCCAACTCAAACGAGCGCAACTGTCGTGAGAAATAACCACTCCAATCCGCATGCCCCAACGATTGGTCACGTGCATAATCCCATACCAATGCCCATTTGTTCACCGCAATCCGATAAAGGCGTGAAAACACCTCACATAATGGTACCTCCAAACACCACCTATCGCGCCAAAAGAGTACCTTTCTCCTATTCCCAACCAACCATAAAAAAATAGGCAGCCCCATAAATTGCTTAATACTAACCTCATGTTGTATCTCCACTATTTGTCGCCACACTGGTGACATAGTTCGCCTTTGTCCTATCATCACCCTCCTATGTGGCACATCTGCGTCATATTTCGCAATCAAAATTTCCTTCCATAACGACGTATCGTCTAACGTAAAATGCCACAACCATTTTGCCAAAAGAGCTAAATTCCGCTCGTTCAAATCTACCACCCCCAAGCCACAAAACTTCCGCGGACGACACACCACCTTCTAGCTTACCCTGCTCATCTAACGTTTCTCCTCCGTACCGCCCCATAGAAAACTCCTACGGATACGGTCTAGCCGTTTAATAACACCCTTGGGCACCACAAAAATACCCATGTAGTAGATAGGGAGAGCGTATAGTGTTGAGTGTGTAAAAGTTCTATTATTTACACCCTTTTAACCCATATTTCTGCTGCATTCAAGCATCATTGCATTGCATTTAGGATAATTTTCAATTAAATATCACAATTATATAAAAGGCACGGATTCTACTAAAAGATGGTGCATTTTGCAGGTAGCTGCCATGGTTGACGACGAAGGCAGGCGAAGGGCAGATAAGCAGGATGGCTGAACTGAACAAGCAGCTGAAGAAGACGAACCTGTCATGGACCCGTCACGACAGCAGATTATTGAAGAGGAAAAATGAAGTGGACATCGATAGATAGAGAAAAATCTGCTCGTCTGTCGTGTGGAAGCCAAATAATTTTCCAAGCCCCGGATCAAAAGATATGTCAAGCCAAAGCTCAAAGGAGAGGAAATCCCTAAAAGCAAGGATGCGGCTAGAAAGTAGGATACTTTAGAGATTTAATCTTTATTAGAATCTTACTTTTAATTAAAGTTGTAATCCTTGTTACCTTAGATAACTTGAGCCCAAAGCTTATATAAAGGGCATAGATTAAACCTAGGGCATAGCCGACTACCCCATAACCGAACCCTAAACCCTGCCGTCCACCCGTCACCGACATGTTCTAAATTCCCCCTAGGGCCACGGGTTGTTTTGTAAAGTAGTTGCAAGGGTTGCTTTGTTTTAGGATTTTTTTCAAGTTCAATAAAATAAACTTTAAGTTCTTTTATCTTGGTTTTAACATCTTGCAAGAGCATCGGGAGAGCATTGTAAGGTTATCTATTTACTTAGCATCGGGAGAGTTAAGTATACGAAAGAGATAGAAGCGAGTTCTCTAGTTTATAGTTGAACCATCTCGTGCTTAGGGATAAGGCGAGGTTAAGTGGCTAAGGAAGAATTCATACACATCGGTGTTCATCCTTCGACTCACGCCGGGAGGTATCGTCAAAGACGTGTTCATCGACAGACTTGTGCCTAGGGATAGGGCAAGGCAGATCCGGGATTCTTGCCAAGCTTGAAGTACTGAGTTAGTGTCTGCTGCCGCGACAACTAACGGACAGACGCCGCGACAGGTGCTGTCGGCGACGGGAGCGACGACAGAACTGGAGATCCTAAGCAATTCAATACCTACACTACCGAGCAATTCAATACCGGCCCATTCTCTCTATCTTGATATCTCAATCTTTTATTTACGTTTTACTTTATTATTCGTGACAACTCTCTAAAATATTTCCTTTACTTCGTGCAGTAAATCAAGGTGAAGTCATTAGCCCAATCCCTGTGGAGACGATATCCGATACTTCGTATCACTTTACTACTTGCGTCGTGTACACTTGCACTACAATTGCGATAGTCTATTTTACACGCAACAAGTTTTTGGCGCCGTTGCCGGGGATTGGCAACATAACTACATCTTTCTTTTATTGCACTTTTTGTTTTTATTTTTATTTTATTTTTGTTTTCGTTTTTAGTTTTTCTTTAATTTTTATTTTTGGTTTTCAACTCTTGCTTTTCACAAGGTTCTCTTGTTTATGCGCAGATCGAAAAGAGGCGAAGATCCTGAGTATAAGTTAGATCCGGAAATCGAAAGATCATTCAATCTCAAGAAACAGATTCGCCATCTTTTAGACAGGAACGAATACCTTGAAGAACAGCTAGAGCAGATGGCCCGTAACCAGCCTGCTGGAGGAGACATACCGCCTGTCGGCGATCCACCTGGGGCAGGTGGACGACGGTCATGTCGTGACTACATGCTGAATGACCATGTAGAGTTGGAGACCACACTGCCGGATATTGATGTTGATAACTTTGAACTTAAACCTGTCATGTTTAGTATGATCAACAACGCCGGACAGTTTAGTGGTTCTGCGACAGAAGATGCTAGGGAGCATCTCAAAACGTTCCAGGAGATCTGTGGTTCGTTTAGACTACCAGGAGTTAGTCCGGAGATACTGAGGCTTCGGTTATTTCCCCATTCATTAAGGGATAGAGCTAAAACTTGGTGGAATAAACTTACACCGGGTTCTATTATGACTTGGGCAGATCTAACTCGTGAATTCTTATCTCGTTTTAATCCTTCACATTTATCTGAGCGATTACGTAACGAAATTGCTACTTTTCAACAGGAAGATGACGAACCGATGCACGAGGCCTGGGACAGATTTACTACTCTTCTACGGAACTGCCCAATGCATGGATTCCCCGTCTGGAATCAGGTAACTAAGTTTTATAATGCTGCTAACTTACAAACTCGCATTCGCATTGATTCTGCAGCAAATGGATTATTATTGGATAAAGATCCGGACGAGGCATTACAAGTTCTGAAGAATCTAGCTAAAAATGAGGAGCAGTTTCCGACAGCTAGAAGAGGGGGTAAACGGGTACTTGCTGTCAAGGACTATGAGGCTGACAACACTATGAAATCACAGGTAGCATTCCTCACTAAAGCCATGAAACACTTATTAAGTGAAGAGGAAGTACGAGGGTTTGCTGTCGAGGAAATTTGTGCCACTTGTGAGGGAAATCATAGTAGGGAAGAGTGACCTATAAATATAGAAGAAGGGAAATATGTTGGAAATTACAAGCCAAACTACAATTCCAACAACTACAACCCTAATTGGAGGAAGGATCCCAAGTTTTCTTGGAGTAATCCTAACAATGCCCTGAATCCGCAAGCATATAATCAGAATCAGGGGGGTCCTAGATTGTTGACGCGACAGCAACTGCAGCCGCAGAACCTGCCGCAGAACCTGCCGCCTCAGCAACAACAGCAGCCACCACCTGCCACGAGTAGTATATTGGAGCAGACTCTGGATACCTTTATGTCTCAGACTGGCACATATATGGATAATATTAATCAGTTTGTCAAGAAGACGGAAAATTTTATGGATGAAACTAAGATGAGAATGACAAACCATGAGGCCACCTTAAAATCTCTAGAGACACAAATGGGTCAGGTATCGCAGCATATTAAACCTAGGCAGAATGGAGGTTTCCCTAGCAATACTGAAAATGCTAGACCACCCCCACATGAGCAATGCAAGGCGATTACTACTAGGAGTGGGAAAAAGTTACCAGGGCCGGAAAAAGAAGCTGAAACAGAAAAGGAACCTGCCTTGGATAAACCTGCTGAGGAAGCTGCCCCGACAGGTGACAAACAGACTGCTGCCGATGAGCCTGTCACGACAGCAGAAGCGACAGAGGAGAAAAAGGAAGATTATCGTCCTCAGATTCGCATGCAGTGGGAAGGACGCATTGCTGATTATCGTCCTCCACCACCTTTTCCTCAACGGTTACAACAAGCTAAGAATGAATCTCAACTCAAAAAAATTTATGATATTTTTAAACAGGTTCATATTAACATACCGTTGTTAGATGCTGTTAGGGAGATGCCCGGTTATGCTAAATTTCTCAAAGATGTCATGTCTAAAAAATCTAAACTTGGGGAATTTGAAACGGTAAGGATGCAAGAGGGTTGCATGAGTATTCTTCATCGACAACCACCCCAGAAAAAGAAGGATCCGGGGAGCTTCCTCATACCTTGCGTAATCGGCGATAAATTTGTGGGTAAGGCACTTTGTGATCTTGGTGCTAGTGTTAATCTAATGCCCAAATCTGTTTTTCAGAAACTAGGTATTGGCAAGGCGCGGCCCACGACAGTTACCCTACAGCTAGCCGACCGCTCTTACGTTCACCCCGAGGGAAAAATTGAAGATATTTTGGTAAGAGTGGATAAACTTATCTTTCCTGCTGACTTTCTTATTTTAGATTGTGAGGCAGATGAGAACGCACCAGTCATCCTCGGACGACCTTTCTTAGCCACGGGAAGATCGTTGATTGATGTGGAGAAAGGAGAACTCACCATGCGAGTGAACGATCAAGAAATTAAGTTGAATGTTCTCCAAGCAATGAAACATGCCGATGTGGACGAGGAATGCAAAGCCATCATCGAGGTGACCTTTGATTACCCCTGCATCAGGTCCGGCTGCCGGAATATGAAATTTGGTCACTGCTGCGACAGCCATCTAAAGACTTGTCACGACAGTGACGACGACAGCACCGACGACAGTGACCCCTCTGAATCCGATACATCTGATACTGAAGGTCATGAGGAGGTAAACTGGTTAGACCATCGTCCAGGTAAGTTATTCGAACCCTTGAATTACACTTCGGATAATCATTTAATCCAAAAGCCCTCCACTGTTGAACCACCTGTCTTAGAACTTAAGCCCCTGCCAGGGCAGCTTAAATATGCTTATCTTGGTTGTGATGACACACTGCCTGTAATCATCTCTGCTAAGCTGCCGCAGGAACAGGAACGACAGCTGATCGACATGTTGAGGCAGCATAAAAGGGCGATAGGATGGACGATAGCAGACATCCAGGGCATTAGTCCGGCAATCTGTATGCACAAAATCCTCCTAGAGGAAGACCATAAGCCGACCATTGATGCCCAAAGGCGGCTAAACCTTGCAATGAAGGAGGTAGTGCGTAAAGAAATAATTAAATGGTTAGATGCTGGTATTATTTACGCCATCTCCGACAGCAAATGGGTAAGCCCAGTGCAATGTGTTCCCAAGAAAGGAGGCATGACTGTAATAACCAACGAAAACAACGAGTTAATCCCAACCAGGACTGTGACCGGTTGGAGGGTTTGTATGGACTATCGGAAGCTTAACAAAGCTACCCGAAAGGACCACTTTCCTTTACCCTTTATTGATCAAATGCTTGATAGATTAGCGGGTAAACCTTACTATTGTTTTCTTGATGGTTATTCAGGATATAATCAAATTGCTATTGCACCAGAGGACCAAGAGAAAACGACTTTCACATGCCCCTACGGTACGTACGCATTCAGGAGGATGCCATTTGGACTCTGTAACGCACCTGCCACCTTCCAAAGGTGCATGATGGCTATATTCTCCGACATGGTTGAGGACTTCCTAGAAATTTTTATGGATTATTTTTATCTTTGGAGACGATTTTGAGAGTTGTCTAGGCAATTTACAAAAGGTGCTCGAAAGATGCGAAAAAGCTAACTTGGTTTTAAATTGGGAAAAATGCCACTTTATGGTGGATGAAGGGATAGTTTTAGGCCATAAGATTAGCTGCCGTGGGATAGAAGTCGACAGGGCAAAAATAGAGGTCATAGAGAAGCTGCCGCTGCCAACAACAGTCAAGGGCATTAGGAGTTTTTTAGGGCATGCTGGTTTTTATAGGAGATTTATTGCCAATTTCTCAAAAATCACGAAACCCCTATGTCATCTCCTAGAGCAGAACCGACCCTTTGACTTTAATGAAGAATGTACTGAAGCATTCAAGGTTCTGAAGGAAAAGTTAGTGACAGCCCCCATAGTACAGCCACCAGACTGGACGCAACCGTTTGAAATTATGTGTGATGCTAGTGACTATGCTGTCGGGGCAGCACTTGGGCAGCGCAAGGACAGGCTATTTCATGTCATATATTACGCCAGCAAAACATTGAATGATGCCCAAGTGAATTATACCACCACGGAAAAGGAGCTGTTAGCTGTGGTGTTTTCCATCGACAAGTTTCGTTCTTACATACTTGGAACGAAGGTTATAATCCACACCGACCACTCTGCCCTCAAGTATCTATTTGCAAAGAAGGATGCAAAACCTAGGTTGATACGCTGGATCTTACTATTACAAGAGTTCGACCTTGAGATAAAAGATAAAAAGGGGACAGAAAATCAGGTGGCAGATCACTTGTCAAGATTGGAGACGGGACAGAGTCTACCGCCAGATGAGACACACATATTGGAGACCTTCCCAGATGAGCAGCTCTTTGCTGCCGCAATAGCTGTCGCGACAGCCATGGCGGCAGGTAAGTCTTCTAACCTTCCCTGGTATGCTGATTTCGTTAATTTTATAGTTAGCGGAATATTACCTTCTGATCTTACTTACCAAGCCAGGAAGACGTTTCAAAATGATGTTAAACATTATTATTGGGACGAACCTCTTCTTTTCAAAATATGCGCAGATCAGGTTATAAGGAGATGCATACCACAAGAAGAACAAGAAGACATACTCCATCACTGTCATGCTTCACAATATGGAGGACACTTAGGAGGCAATAAAACTGCTGCCAAGGTGCTGCAGTCAGGATTCTACTGGCCGACACTGTATAAGGACGCACAGGAATTTTACACAAACTGTGACAGGTGCCAGCGGACAGGTAACATCTCGAGGAGAAACGAGATGCCACTGCAGAATATTTTAGAAGTCGAAATCTTCGACGTTTGGGGGATTGATTTTATGGGACCTTTTCCATCTTCTTGTGGAAATCTTTACATCCTCCTAGCAGTGGATTATGTCTCCAAGTGGGTAGAAGCAATCGCAACTCAAAAGAATGATGCCAAAACAGTCCAAAAGTTTTTGCACAAAAACATCTTTTCTAGATTCGGCATCCCTAGGGCGATTATCAGTGATGAAGGGAGACATTTTGACAACAAGGTAATTGCTGCCGCCTTGAGAAAATATGGTGTCAAGCACAGGATCGCGACAGCATACCACCCACAGACCAATGGACAGGCTGAGATATCCAATAGGGAAGTGAAGAACATTCTAGAAAAAATGGTTAAACCAACTAGGAAAGATTGGTCTTTGCTTCTGAATGATGCATTATGGGCATACAGAACAGCTTTCAAGACTCCATTGGGCATGTCTCCATACCGTTTGATTTATGGGAAAACCTGTCATCTGCCTGTCGAGATAGAACACAAGGCATATTGGGCGATCAAGGCAGTAAACATGGACTTGGACAAGGCAGGCCATAAAAGGTTGTTGGATTTGAATGAGATCGATGAAATACGGACAATGGCCTACGACAATGCAAGGATTTACAAGGAAAAAACTAAAAAGTGGCATGACAAGAAGTTGCTGCCACGACAGTTCTGCCCAGGGCAGCTTGTGTTGTTGTTCAATTCTAGATTGAAACTCTTTCCAGGGAAGCTCAAATCTAGATGGTCTGGCCCATTCCAAGTAGTTCAAGTTTTTCCCCATGGTGCCATTACAATTCAATCACTAAAGGACGGGCACCAATTCAAAGTCAATGGACAGCGCCTCAAGCACTATCAAGGGACTGAAGCCCCTGGAATACAGGAAGTGGTTACTTTAGGTGATGCCCCACAAGGCATCCCTAATTTAACCTAATTCTTTTATTTTTATTTTTATTATTATTAATATTATTAGGAATTAGATTTATTTTATTCGAATAATGTTTTGTTTTTAATTTCAGTTTTTAGGAAATAAAGCAAGTGAGAAAGGAGAAGTGGCCCAAGCCCACCGCCCATCCACCAGTCCAATAAAGCCCATTTATGATAACCTGTCGTTTCGCCTGCCGGCGCAGACGGAGTTGACAGGCTGTCAACAGACGCACAGCAGACGAAGAATCGTGCGGCAGACGCAGCATTAATGCCCGTCAGACGTGTCAGACGCAACATTCAATCTGCCGCTCCGTTATTCCCGCCTGCCGTTGCGGCATTAAATGGGCAGCCCCCGACAGCTATATAAACCCCTTCTCCTTTTCATTTTTCATCACTTCAGATTTTCTCTCTTGCTATTCTCTTATAGTTTGATCTCTTTTCTTTCATTTTCAGCCCTTGCAACCAAATATGTCTTCACGACAAACCCGACAGAACGCTGCTGCCGCTTCCTCTTCCGCAGCAGCATCTCCGTTCGCTAACAAAGAACTTTGGGAGGAGCGAAGTTTCATCTACAACCGAGATGCCCCTCTCTTTGGACTCCGGCCGTTCATCATGCAGGCTATAACAGCTCAACTGTGGGAAGACTTTGCCGAGCAGCCGGCAGAACATAATGACACTCTGGTCAGGGAGTTTTATGCGGCGATCGAGAGCAAGACGGCGACATCTGTCACCGTCCGAGGAGTGACAGTCCCTTTTACCGCCAGCAGCATCAACCATGTCTTCGGCCTCTTCTTCGGCCCCAACGATGATGCTCATCAACAGTTTTGGGACACCCTCGACGCTGCCGGCCACGATGCTGTCATGAGGGAGTTGACAGAAGCGGGAACGACGTGGAGCACGAGTAAGAAGAACCCCCATTCTGTCAATAGGGGGCAGCTCCTACCCGAGGCAAAGCTATGGAACGCTTTTATCAAAAAGCGAATCCTGCCCTCGTCCCACCATACGACAGTCAACAGGCAGCGACTGGCCCTCATCCACTCTATCATGCACAACAGGCCCATCAATGTGGGCAGGTACATGAGGGACAGCATTCTTGATTGCGCCTTCCGCTTGGACTCACGGCTCTGCCTGCCTTGCACCATAACCGCCCTCTGCCGATGCGCTGCCGTACCGGAGGAAGCCTCAGACAAAATCAAGAAGGGCAGCGGCTGGACAGACAGCAACATCTCCAGCCTCATGGAGCTGGTAGTTGTCTCGCCTTTCAACGCCTTCGATCCAAACGCCCCTCCTGCTGAGTCCGATGATGAGCCTGCCACCGAGCCTGCCACCGAACCTGCCTCAGAAGCTGCCACCAACACCGCACCGGCAGATCCGAACGCCCACATCCTTGCTGCCGTCCTGCGGATCGAGGAATGCCAGATGGGCTTAATGACATTCATCCGAGACTTCTCCAACGCCACGGTAAACTTCATTACCAATACTTTGAATTTTTCGGATGTCGTTTTCCCCAACTTCCCCGCCCATTATTTCAATATCCCATCCCCTACTCCCACACCACCTGTCTCTCCCCATGGAGAATCTGCCTCCTCCACACCTTCCCCGACGGCAGCCGGCAGTCCACCGGCAGACACCTCCCCTCGAGGAACAAAGCGAGCTGCCACTGATGACAGCCCCCTTGTCCGGAGGAATTTGGACAGCGCCTTCACACGGGTGAAGCGTATCAAGCATGTGGCAGAAAAGAGAAAGCTGTCCAAGGCCATCATGTCCACCAGCTGGGACAGCAGCAGCAGCAGTTCCGATGTCAGACTAATGGAGCCATCTGCCCTTCCACCTGCTGACGACCCTGTCCCCCAACCGGAAGAAGACCCTGCCCCTCAACAGGCTGACGAATCTGTCGATCAACCTGCTCCGGAACCTGCCCAGCCACCTCCTCAACGCAGACGCTACCATCAGATCCGCGTCAGCAGCAGCAGCGAGGACAACGCATAAAATTTAAGTTTTTATTTCTTTTGTCTCCTCTTATTGCTGCCTGCCCTTATATAATTGTGATGTACTTTTTCTTTTTTATCTTGTTTTTCTTTATTTTGTTTTTGTCTTATTTTGCATTGAGGGCAATGCAACCCTTGAGTTTGGGGGTGGCAACCCTCCATATTTAATGGCATCTTCAGCACATCTTTTGTTTAACTGTTGTGTCTTTTTATTTGCCTTTATTTTTTAAAAAAAAAATCATCAGAAAATTAAACTGTTGGCTTAAAACTGTGAAGTTAATTACCTGTCATGACTGCTCTGTCGTGGCAGCATCTTTAGGACAGGTTAAGGAAAAGTTTAGAGCCTTTCTATAGTTTTGAAAACTTAAACACTTTTGTGACTGTTATAGTGCTTAGATTTCTTTTAGCCAAACTAGAATAGGAAGCTTAGAACTTGAATAGCCCCTAGAGGTGCCTAACACTGGCTCTAGGAAAGAAGTTTAGTAAAAGAAAATCAAAAACCTAGAGGTGCCCGAAACCGGCTCTAGGAAGCTAACTAGAGGTGCCCAAAAACTGGCTCTAGAAAAATTTTAGCTTGAAAATAGAAGAAAAAGAAGCATGAAAATGTGCCTTCTAAAAAAAAATAAATAAATAAACTTTGGCATAAAAATTCGAGTTAAGGAGTTGAATATTCTAGTGAAACTAAGAGAGTCTTAGCATATAACTGTTCACAAGCATGCACACACTGCACGAGAGCTATAGGGAGATTCCGGACAGATCCTAACCTTCCCGACAGGTTGCTGCCGCCATAGAGAATGAGCGACGGGTAAGGGACAGTTCACTGTTTGAAAGCCAACACAAAAATTTTCATTTTTCTTTAGGTTTAATTGCTTGAGGGCAAGCAAAGACTTGAGTTTGGGGGTGTGTTGAGTGTGTAAAAGTTCTATTATTTACACCCTTTTAACCCATATTTCTGCTGCATTCAAGCATCATTGCATTGCATTTAGGATAATTTTCAATTAAATATCACAATTATATAAAAGGCACGGATTCTACTAAAAGATGGTGCATTTTGCAGGTAGCTGCCATGGTTGACGACGAAGGCAGGCGAAGGGCAGATAAGCAGGATGACTGAACTGAACAAGCAGCTGAAGAAGACGAACCTGTCATGGACCCGTCACGACAGCATGGTGACAGCAGATTATTGAAGAGGAAAAATGAAGTGGACATCGATAGATAGAGAAAAATCTGCTCGTCTGTCGTGTGGAAGCCAAATAATTTTCCAAGCCCCGGATCAAAAGATATGTCAAGCCAAAGCTCAAAGGAGAGGAAATCCCTAAAAGCAAGGATGCGGCTAGAAAGTAGGATACTTTAGAGATTTAATCTTTATTAGAATCTTACTTTTAATTAAAGTTGTAATCCTTGTTACCTTAGATAACTTGAGCCCAAAGCTTATATAAAGGGCATAGATTAAACCTAGGGCATAGCCGACTACCCCATAACCGAACCCTAAACCCTGCCGTCCACCCGTCACCGACATGTTCTAAATTCCCCCTAGGGCCACGGGTTGTTTTGTAAAGTAGTTGCAAGGGTTGCTTTGTTTTAGGATTTTTTTCAAGTTCAATAAAATAAACTTTAAGTTCTTTTATCTTGGTTTTAACATCTTGCAAGAGCATCGGGAGAGCATTGTAAGGTTATCTATTTACTTAGCATCGGGAGAGTTAAGTATACGAAAGAGATAGAAGCGAGTTCTCTAGTTTATAGTTGAACCATCTCGTGCTTAGGGATAAGGCGAGGTTAAGTGGCTAAGGAAGAATTCATACACATCGGTGTTCATCCTTCGACTCACGCCGGGAGGTATCGTCAAAGACGTGTTCATCGACAGACTTGTGCCTAGGGATAGGGCAAGGCAGATCCGGGATTCTTGCCAAGCTTGAAGTACTGAGTTAGTGTCTGCTGCCGCGACAACTAACGGACAGACGCCGCGACAGGTGCTGTCGGCGACGGGAGCGACGACAGAACTGGAGATCCTAAGCAATTCAATACCTACACTACCGAGCAATTCAATACCGGCCCATTCTCTCTATCTTGATATCTCAATCTTTTATTTACGTTTTACTTTATTATTCGTGACAACTCTCTAAAATATTTCCTTTACTTCGTGCAGTAAATCAAGGTGAAGTCATTAGCCCAATCCCTGTGGAGACGATATCCGATACTTCGTATCACTTTACTACTTGCGTCGTGTACACTTGCACTACAATTGCGATAGTCTATTTTACACGCAACATATAGTACCGAGTTCAATAACGTCAAACGAGTTGCGAAGGATAATGAATCCCTCTTCCAACCTGCCAAACTTTTCTGAAAGCGTTGTATCAACGATTTCCACATGTTTAAGCTACGTGGGTTCACTCCCAACGGCAAGCCAAGGTACACCATCGGCAAATTCCCCATACCACATCCTAATATACCTGCCATCGCACACAAAGTGCCCTCCTCGACGCCTATCCCATACAAGAAAGATTTGGCATAATTGATCTTCAAGCCCGAACAATATTCAAAGCAAGTGAGTACCCTCTTCAAGTTCAGCGCCATCCGCGGATCCTCTTGAAGGAAAAGCACTGTGTCATCCACAAATTGCAAGTGCGACACAAAACACTCATCAACCACACACACTCCTTGTATAAGCCCCCCTTCTTTGCCTCCACCAACAATATATGCAACAATTCAGCCACCATCACAAACAATAAAGGTGATAAAGGATCACCCTGTCGCACTCCTCGCTTCATCGGAAAATCTTTTGTCGGGCAACCATTGAGTAAAACCGATAGTCGTGCCGTACTAAAACATGTGTGCATCCAATCCCTCCACACTTTCCCAAAACCCATCCTCATCTGAATTTTCTCTAAACACTCCCATTTCATGCAATCATATGCTTTTGCGAAGTCAAGATTCAACAAAACCCCTCCCTCACTGTCGGCAGTTTGCTGCATCGAATGTAGCACCTCATTCGCCAGCATAATACCATCCACAATCTGACGTCCTTGGACAAAAGCAGATTGAACATCACTGATTACCATTGGCAGCGCCTTTTGTAGCCGCTTCGCTAAGCACTTCGCCACAATCTTATATATAGAATTCAGCAGGCAAATCGGCCGAAAGTCCCCAATTCCCTTGGATTATCTTTCTTAGGAATCAAAGTCACAAACGTCGAATTCACACCCTTCGGTAATTCCCCCGGCGCATGAAAATTATTCAATACCTACATCACATCACCCTTCAAAAAACTCCAGCCCTTCTTAAAGAATTCAAGGTAAATCCATCCGGCCCCGGCGCCTTCGTCCCATCACAGCCCAATACTACGGCACGCACTTCGTCCTCACTAAACGCAACCTCCAAACCGGCTGCCAAATCCCCCGACAATTGTTTAAATTCCACCACCATATCAGCTTCCCCTAAACAAAATGGAGCTGCAAAATGCTTTCTAAATTCCTCATAAACCACGTATCGAAGTCGCTCCGGATTTACTTCCCATACCCCATTGATGAGCAAACCAGTAATACCATTCCGTAGCGCTCTCAATTTGGCCGAGCGGTGAAAAAATGCCGTATTCTCATCCCCCTCCCACATCCACCGCACCCTTGCTTTTTGTCTCCACACTGATTCACGCATACGTGCTAGGGACTATAATTCCTGTTGATACATCCGTCATTGCACCAATTGGGATTCTGAAACAACATTTGCACTCATCGCCGCATCAATAAAGTCAATTGCATTAGTAGTTTCCTCAATCTGATGGTCTATATTACCGAATACCCTCTTATTCCATATCCGCAATTTTTTTTCATACTACGCAACTTCTTAACCACATCCCCACCATCCGGCATCGACGACAACCTCCCCCACTCCATTTCTAAATCACGTAAACAACTCCTATCTCCCACCCAGGCATTAATAAATCTAAACGGCTTCGGCCCCCAATCCAACACATCACTCACAAGTAATAATGGCGTGTGATCGGACAAGCCCCTCAGCAACGACGATAAACTCAAATTTATAAACTTATCCACCCAATGCAATGAAACCAAACATCTATGAATTCTGCTACACTTACTATCAGGACCAAACCATGTGTACGATAAACCATTCAAAGGTAAGTCACATAATCCATTATCTTGAATAAAATTCACAAAAATATCCATACCTCTATCTGTCGATACACATCCTTGTCTCTCAGACATAGTCACTACCGCATTAAAGTCTCCAATTAGGCACCATGGGATGTCACGGGATAATATCTCCACTTCGATTTCAGTCCAAAGTACCCTTGTTGTATCGCATCACATGGCGCATATACTCCCACCATCCCACATTTCCAATTCTCGGCTATCCAAAACCCCTCAACCGCCACAAAACGCTCCCTCACCACCTTCTGATCAGCTTTGAATCTATCCGTCTCCCAACACATTAGAATTCCCCCCGATCGCCCTATCGACGGCGAAAACACAAAATCAAATTTATCAGACACCCAAATGTTCCTTAACATCAATTCCGTGATAGATTCCGTCTTTGTTTCCACAATGATCACACATTCCCCACGATGTCACCGTATTAGATTACAAATCCCCTCCTCTTCGTTGCTGTTCCCAACCCCCGCACATTCCACGACAACATCCTCATAATTCTATCACAATTGGAACGGCTCCCTCGCCTCAATAAGATGAGCAATATCTTTGATAACGTTCTCCTCGTTCCTAATTGTCTCCGCACCCAACAATTTCCCCAACTCCCACGTCTCTTGTGCCTCCCTAAGGATACTTCGCTTACGTTGTAGAAAATCCGAATCCGACAAGGATCCGTTTGCCAACTCCGTTGATGCTAGCTTTGGGGTTTTCCGTGGTCTTCCCCTCCCCCTTTTCTCCACTGCCCTGCCTCTTTCCTCCGTGTTATCCTTCTGTCCAGGTGATCGTAGAATTTCAGAAAGATGTAGAACCTTCCGCTGCCTTCCTTTATATTCTATCAACGCTGCAATCCCAACCCTAGATGAATAAAATTTAGGCCCAGCTTCTACGTTTTCCCCATGCTGAACCGCATCCCTATCCCTATCTAACATCTTGTCTCCAATGCCGTCGGGTATTTCACAAGCACTAATGTCCATACTACGGTACTCAACCACCTCCCTCGCGACCATGCCCACGTCTTCATCTGCCCTTCCCAACGTTGCCCATCCTGAATTTACCTCACTCTGGTTCGATTCGATCACCCGGTCATCCCTTTGTTTGTTGTCATCCCACAGCTTGTTAATCATCAAACTCTTCGGCGAAGTCATACTAACCGAATTCGGGACCACCGTCTCCTCTTCTTCATCACAACCCTCATCGGATGCAGTTTTAACCACTGTTGTACCCCTATCTTCCACCTCCATCGTTCGTTCCTCCCCCTCCGAATCCTGAGCCCCCTTCTCCTCCCCATTTTGATCCTGCAAATTGGGTCCATTCACTTCATGCACACGAATCCGATATTGCTTGTCGCCAATAGCGACATCTATTGTTTCCTCAATCGGGAAAAACCAGTCCGTTTTGATGAGAAACAACGCTCTCTCGAACGACGTAGGTGTTTCGGTCTTGTCAGCTATACAAATCAACTCACCCCATAGTGTCGCAATGTTTCTAAAAGTGCCCTAGGACTAGGCATGTATCGGTAATCCACACACCGACACCCAGACTCGTCGATTTGGGATCATACAATCTGGCGACCACTCCGAAATATTCTCTAGCCATGGTGTAAAACACCCTGATTTAATGCATTCATCCCTTGTTTCCCCATTTGGGAACATTAATAAAACAAGTGATCCCGCAACACGCATTAATGAAAACTCCCGCTTGGTTGTTCGTAAATCCAATGCTAAATCCATTATCGATCGCGGTTGTCGACAAAACCCCAATGCACAATTCTTCAGTATTGCCAATTTGTCCGCATCGATCACACCCTCAACCCTACGATAATCCCTCGTTGCCGGCATTTGATCCCTCTTTGTGTTATCACTTGCCACTGCCCTATTCCACCGTTTGTCCTTTATCGCATTCGAGTCATCCCCATCTACCCTAGATGTTCCTCTTCGGCGGCGCCAAAATGCATCTCTCATTTCGCGTTGTGCCAATTGCACCGTCAATTTCGATCCATACAAGCGAAACCCATCGAATCCTTCAATCACTCGTTCCGCCTCGACCTTCGTTTTCATACGAACAAAACTAAACCTAGTCCCGTCCCTAGCCCTTTTCGTCGGCACAAAGACATCTACTACCACCCCATGTATATCAAACACCTGCCAAACCCCTTTCCAATGTAGTTGTGCCGGTAGATTGCCGACGAACAAGGTCCAGCACTGTCGTGGTGCTCTCCCGCCGTTCTGACCCATTTTTTTTTGTTTTTGATAGTGTTCATTTAAAAAAAATCTTAAAAATCTTTATTTAACCCGAGTATGACCCCTATTTCTTTCTAATTTTTATAATTTAGTCTAATATTTTTAATATAATTATGTTTTTTTCATTTTAATCTTAAAAATCTTTATTTAACCTGACATTGACCCATATTTGTTTCTTTATATTATAAAAATAGATCGATTAAATAAAGAAATAAATTCAATTAAGATAACAATAATTCTTTTAACTATTTTTGCTAAAAATCGTTCAAACATTATTGTTTGAATCGATTTTCAAATCGATATTTACCCTATTTCATTCTTTATATTTTACTAGATTTTAACTTGTTAAATATAAACCTTTCAAACATTAATTATTGTTCAAATCATTTTTGTTATTTTGATTTTCATTACTCAGCCATAGAAATAAGACTATCAAGATAACACTTTAGGGTACCCAAAGGACAGTCGTACGTTTTAAACCCGCATCATTTGAAAGTAATGCAACATGCACTCCATCAACCGTACAAAGAATACACGTTTTCACAAGTTTTTTCTTTTTTATTTTTGAAATCAATTATGCAGCAAAACATAAATTTAAAATAATAGAAATATAGTGAATATTTCATGATCGAACTTTGAATATGACATAACATGAAAATAAGAAAAATACAAAATCTAGAAATTCATCGAATATCATAATTATGTTGAAAATAGAAAAAATAACATATCTCATAGAGTAATTAAAATTAAGATCATCATATTAAAAAATTGGAGTAAATTATAACAAATAAAAGAAATAGGGGTTAACTCTGGGTGAAATAATTTTTTGGGACTAAAATGAACAAAAATATAATCATATTAAAAACACTAGACTAAATTATAAAAATTTTAAAAAATTGGGGGTCAAATTATAAAAATTTGAAAGAAATATGGGCCACATTCAGGTTAAATAAAGATTTTAAGGACTAAACAAAAATATAATTATATTTAAACTATTGGACTAAATTATAAAAATTAGAGAGAAATAGGGATCAGTTTCGAGTTAAATATAGATTTTTATGACTAAAATGAATACAAATATCATCCTATTAAAAATATTGGACTAAATTATAAAAATCACAAAAAATAGGGTTAAATTTGGTTAAATAATTTTCTAAGGACTAAAATGAACAATAATATCAACATAATAAACAAGTTTGTCTAAATTATATAAAATAGAAAGAAATTATGGTAAATTTAAAGTTACATATGGCAGACTTAATGTACAATTTACCCCTTTTATTAAAATCAACTAATTTTTATTGATAAAGTGACATGCGTCTCGTTTTCATTGGTCCATGAAATTTTTTAACGAGAGTTAATTGTTGAAGCAACTGGAATAATGATTTAAAGTTTAGGGGGACAAAATGTCCCGAAAAACGGTGTCATTAAGCTTTTTTTTTAAATAAAATTGCAGTTTTAAATAAATGGGTACATGATCTTTTATTAACATGGCTATTATTAATTATAAATGGCATCCTTGCAAGTTTACTATATGTTATTGTTGCGCGTATTGAGTGCAACGCGCAAATGGTGCAAGTATATACGTCGCAAGTAATAAAGTGATATGATAAGTATCGAGTATTATTTTCACAGGGATTGTTTTGAGCCACTTTTCTCAAGTTATTGCGTTGAAAAAGAAATAGATTGATAGGGATAAATAATAAATAAAATAAACTAAACAAAATAAAGAAAATAGAAAGGAGTGACTGATTTAAAAGAGTATGTCGGGTTTTCGTGAGTCGTGAAGTGATAGTTGAATGGACCGTCGTGGTAATTGAGTGCTAGAGTAGCTCAATCGTTTCGTCAATTGGATCCAGTCGGATTGCCTGGGCAATTCTGCGATTGCTTGAGCAATTGGAAATGGAGCGATTGCCTGGGCAACTGAGCGACTTCCTTCAAAGTTCGGCAAAGCGTTCTTCAATTGTTTCTCGTGAACTCTAACTCAAAACACTATTAATTATGCATGCCTTTATAATACATCCCTGCGTGAATCAATGGTAGACAACAACCAATCTTTCGCTCCTTTTAGCCGTTTAAATTCACATCTTATTCCTAAGTCAAATTAGTCTTCACTATCGATTAATTGAATAATGATCATGCTCATTCGTTTCTTGAATCTAACTCTCTCGATATTATATAAATGGATGAATTTACGAGATCCTCTCTCAATTCACTAAGAATCAAAATTAAGAACCAAGAATGAACAAACTTTGAATTAAAATTGCAAACTCAAATACCTAAACAAATCCAACTGTTCTCACAACCACAAAACACAATAACCCAAGCCAAATAAGTTTAGTTCATGGTTAACATGAATCTATTTGAACAAACAGGAAAAGATGAAGATGTTGGTGCAGCCCCTAGTCGAATTCTCTCCCAAATCGCACTCCCCTGAAGTTGACGGCTAGTCTTCTTATTTATAGGACATTGCTAGGTCAAAGTCTTTCTTAAAGAGGAATTTAAGTTGGAATTAAATAGAATAAAAGAAATAATTTTCTTTTATTATTATATTTTTATTCCTAAAAAAATCCTCATAAAACACTTGGAAATTAATCTCCTTTTGATCTTTTGCGTGGAACTCCAACTCTTCTAAGATTTATCCTTGCTTCTTGTAATTATCTCGAATTAAATAGATTTATCCTTTCAAAGTCGACAGCTTTCTCCTTCTTTCCCCAGTTGCTTCGGTAATTTCCAGCTTGCTTGGGAAATTAGATCATGCACACATAAAAACACACATCTGCAGTACCTTTTCTCGCAAAAATCAACCATATTATGAAATCAAGCATGACAGTGAAGGAAATCATCAAAATCTGCATGAATGCCTAATAATGCAACTAAAACGAGCTTAAGTCTAACAATAATATGAGTAAAAAGGGTCATAAAAATAGTACTTTCGAACACTCATCAGTTATACTCCACCTAGGCTTTCAGAATTCTTTGTCTCCGGACCACGTATAACCTCCTTGACCCGGCCAAGTCGCTAGACTCGAACTAAGGAGATCACATTAGGTTTGCCGAAGTAAACTTGAACTCTCTTACTTGAACTATGATCCATTTTTTTCTTTTAACTTATCTAGATGCGTGATTAAGTCCTATGATATACCTACAAGCAGCGGTTAAAATCTCATTCGAAAAGCACATTGAATAGGCACTCAATTGCACATATAAACATTTAGGGACCAAATTGCAAATAAAAATTAATTACAGGGACTTAATCAAATTTTGATTTACCAATATTTAATTAGTCATGTTTCATGTATACATGGGAATTTTCAGTCAAACAGATCATCCGAACTCATCCAATTGACAAACAAACATTTAGGGACTAAAACGTAAGGAATCCAAACTACAACATACTTTTAACTGTCAATAACAACCATGCGTATCGGTACATGGGATTCCCTACTGATACAATATGCCAAAATATTTCCATGTGTACCAGTACACGAGACCTCGTACCTATACAATGGATTCTAGTAACCAATCGTACCGGTACAGTTCACACTGTACTGTTACCTATGCATAAACCAGGCTCCGTGTACTAATACAATGAATACTGTACCTATACGGGCATACCTGTAATGCCCCTTTTTTACTGGTTTAACAACTTCAACAATCTAACATGCTTCCTAACATATTCTACATATAAAGCGTACTTCAAGGCACATGTAAACCCAAAGATACCCCATCACTCAAACTAGAGGCATGTTTCCTAATTGCATAAAATCAACATACTCGAAATGCATATTAAATTTGAAATTAAACCAATATTTCATCAAGAAATCATACATGCCATTAAAAACTTGCTCAAGCATCAAAGAACAATCATAAGCATCCAACCATCATTTGCATAACATGGTATATTAAAGCATAAATCTTCCAATATTAGATCAATTAAAATCTCATCATCAACATACTATAAATCATCAAATATACTTAGCATTAAAAACACAATCAACAACATAAACATTAGACAATGTCATCATCCAAAATAATACAAACTTCAATCATATAATCATGCCTTATACAAAAGAAACATCTTAATGATTATTCCATATTGCCTTATTAAAAATAGTGAAACACCATAACATACTCTTTATACGCTTAACTTGGGATCATTCCTTGCCTCGAACTACAACCGTGTACTTGCTTAATTCACTGCATTAATGAAAGAAAAGTGAGCGTAAGCATATAAAGCCTAGTGAGTGCGCTCAAGAAGTAAAACATCAATACATTTTTAAAACCAAAACTAATATTAAAAATCTATTTTAAACTATTTCAAACTCTCCATTCTCAAAGCATTTAAACAAAACATGCTTGTTAGAAACATATGCATCATACTGTCATTGTTGCTTTCTATCATATACTCGTATATTGGCAACAATGTGAATATTCAAAATCACCAACATTTATTCATAAATCTCATCAGATACTCGAATTACAGTGGTGATAGTCATTTAATCATCGTTTAATGGTGAAAATGGTCTTTCAATTGCCTTTTTAACTGTTGTTGTAACACCCTCGACCTGAATGTCACATTTGGGCCTCAAGCCCAACCCAATACCATAAAATTTTTCAAACTGATTTTGGTCCAACAAGGTATTTCTCAAAAACATTTAAAACCAACAAAAAAATATAGCTAAATAAGAAAAATGGTACAAAGAACCCAATTTAATTTAAAAAAATTGAACATTCGATTTGATTAAAACAATTTCAAAATAACGATTATAGTCTCCACCACATAAGTTCCTACGAATACATAACCCACTAAATATAAGTACCCTACTTCGAAAATCACCACATGCTAAAATCTCGTATTGATAGTGCTCCTCAATTCTACGATCCGACGATCAACCTATGCACAAAAACAATGATTCAGAGCCCTGAGCTTACAAAGCTTAGTGGTACACATCTACTCTACTATATGCTAATCATAAACATAAGCATGCAAGCTAGTACGGGCAAAAAGAAGAGATAAATAAACACGTGGAGCTACCACTAGTCGCCTAAACACATGCTCTCACCATAGATGGCACACAAGGCCCAACCATACTCATAACATGGCATCATAACATCATATAGATATGGCGCTACCTCTACCCGCCAAATCATATAGCAAAGCAAGAAAGCATAAACTTCTCATAACATATAAGCATTATACCACAATAAAAGAGTGAGACTTGGTCCCACTAAGCATCAGGATCATACACTCTAAGTGAAGCCCGGTTCCACTAAGCATCGAGATCATACACTCTTTGGGGTGAGGCTTGCGACAACTAAGTATCGGGATCATACACCTATGCTCGGAATCTATCATCATGCATCTTCGAATGAGGCATGCGTCCACTAAGCATCGGGATCCAACATTCTGAAATCTTTAACCATGGTGTTGCAACACATTCTTTCTCTCACTAGGTATCTGGATCCCACCAAACAATGCTAACTCAACCATCTAGGTGTCCATATCAGCACATGGAAAGGACACGTCTACCACGCAACACACATCACCCTATCCACCAAGGATCCCTATGGTTGCTATTACCATGTGTCTCATCATATTCGCAAAATCATCACGCATCTCATAAATATTAAGTATCATACTATCAGTCTCCACAAATGCATATTCATCGTCTACCTATTTTGCAAATACTAACATGCAAAGAAATCACATTTATGATGCTCATGAAACAATAAGAGTTCAAGGTGTACTAACCTTAAGCCAAAGCGATAAATCCCCATCCAAACTCCTCCAATCATCTCTTTAATCCCAATATTCGAGTCGACCAATTCCTCGGATAAAAAAAATACAACTACATAAGCTGTTCCACACTATTAAACTACTTTAGGGATAAAATGTGTAAAATAGCTTATATGGTTCGAATTTGGCGAAATGGACTGCGCCAATGGACTTAGAACGTAGAGAAACCCCCAGGTAGGGTCCTCAGAGAAAGTCAACGGTGGTCAATGGTTAACGACGACGACGGCCGGCTCGGCATGCGGCTCAGGCTGGTTTTGCAGGTTAACCGAACGTCTCAGCCGAACGTCGCCTACACGTAGCGGTGGCACGTGCGGCGCCTTCAGGTGGCCAAACGACAATGGCGAATGCCCAGATAGATTGTCTCGACGTTGGTGAACACGATGATGGTCTCCGTTCTTCATTTTGAGCACTCTAACCCCCTCCGTTCTCTCACCCCATCTGACGATGACTCCTATGGTGGTGCCGCTAGTACCAACAAATTTGTCTCGACGAGATGCACACTATAGCAGTAGAGGTGTCGGCAATGGACAACCGGATCGCTGTAGATCGAATATTGAAGTTTGAAAAGGAAGATGAAAAAAGGGGAAGAGAGAAAGGGATATCAAAATCTGATTTTCCTCTCTCCTTTTTACCCCACTTTAATTCAAATACTCTCTTCCAAAACATCACGGTAAAATTGTATCTTAAGCCCCCAATCTCTCATCCTTCCACAAAATGTTCATTATTCCCCTTTAAATTAAATCCTTAAATTTAAAATACCCACTCAAATTTTTAGATCCAAAACTAAACTCAAATTTCAGGTCGTTACAGTAGTAATAGTGTTTCAATTGCCTTTTACCTTCTTACCTCCAGCTTGGGTAATGTCTTTCAATTACCTCAAAGCCGTATAATCCATCAACCCGGATACTGTCTTTCAATTACCTCAAAGCCATGAGACGATCGATCATTTAGGCTCTTAGCCCTTTACAATTTTTAGTGCACTTTTAATCCTATGGCATGTCAACTATATCCGATACATTTTTAGTGTGTCACTTTACCAATATAGATCATACATGCATAAAAGCTTACTATTTTTCAATGCTACATATACTGGTTTCCATCTCTTTATTCAAAATCATGCTCATATCATTTGAATCAATGGTAGCATATCATGCTTACTCATTTAAACCAAATCTCATGTTTATAAACATGGCAAATAATGATTAAGATGCATTATAACAACAAGTTTCATTCTCATGCATTTATCGAAATCGATTTTGTATTCAAATAACATTGCCCTTGGCAACTACTACATTTTCTTTTGGAAACTTATAACGGTGCACATAGGCATCATCATGCTTGATAAATCATAGCATATCAAATAATGATGTATAAAACAATAAATATTTTCAGCTCATGCTTTCAAATCAAAACATGTAAAACATGCTTTCATAATAAACCAATATTTCAATGGTGAAATTAGAAAAACTTACTTTCGAACTTAACTAAATTTGCTAGGCTTAAACTAAACCCCCTAAAGCCATAATTCAAACCTAATTTCTAATATACTATTACCTCGATGGCAACGCCTCGACGCCTAACCAAAAATCGTCCAAGTGCTTGTCAATCTCTCCAAAAAAAATACAAGGATCAATATAAATAGAACTACACCAAAACAACCTTTTTAAAATACCCCATGACATTCGAAACTCTTTAAAATTCATCGCCACCTACGGCATGGCCACATGTCTCCACTGATCACGCACCTGTTTATGCAACCACTTAAAATCCCTTTTAAATTTACTATCAACCATACCATTGAAATGCTTTCCTTCACTTTTTTCTCCTTCTAGCTTTACGTGAATAAGAATGAAAAGGCAGTAGCTATAACCACACCATGGAATCACGAATTCCCTTAAATATTCAACGCCTTAATCCTACGCGCACACCACGCCTGGGACCATTCGACCCTTTTTTTTCCAGCTTTAATAATTATTACAATCATTTTATGGAATATACGTGATGCACACTAATATGTTATCGAATAATTCTACACCACCAATTACCCTCCTCAAGAACACAAATTTAAACTTTACCGGTTCAATTAATTTCGGTACTAATTTTATAAAATTGAGATTAGATTACATCTAACCCATTAAAATACCATACAATCTAATTAAAACGTTTAGATTTTATCTATCAAATCACAATCACTCGTTTATTATCCAAAGTTCAAATAAATCAAATTAAATTCATTTTAATTCATAAACTCCAATAGAAATGATAGATAATCAATTAAAAATAATTAGAGAACCTTTAAAAATCAAAAGCTTACCCAATTGATAGGAAAAATGGAAGTTAAAAACCTCCTCTTCAATTTGATCGTGAATTCCAAGAAGAATTGATGAAGACTACTAGCTCTTGCTAGATTGTTGATTAGAAATCATTTAGAATATAAAAGAAAAGAAAATCAAGAAGAAAAATCAATGCTCTTTAAAGTGTGTTTGACAAATTCTAAAGAGAAAATGAGAGAAAAACTTAGATATATTTTTCTCATCTGAAGAAAATAATAACCGTCATCTTCTTTTGTTAGAAATGAGAGAGAAAAGATATATTAAATAATTGGTTTAATAATCTCAATAAAAATATCACTTTAATTCTTTTTACAATATTGCGATCATTAATATTTTACAACTCTTGCAAAATAGTCACAATTTAATTTAATATAAAATCGGCCGATTTAAAATTACTCAAACTTGATTTCATCCTTTAATAAACTCATTAAATATATTTTCAAAAATATTGGCTATAACAATTTTACCGAAAACCAATTTAATCAAGCCGACTTATTTTTTGGAATTAATTAATTAGCTAAAACCTAGCCAAAATTCCAACATGAATCTCTCAATTCACTCCAATCTTCTAGCTCATTTTATGTGATGTTACACCACACCTCCGGAACTCTCGCCTCCATGTTACTTCCGACGTGACAGCCATCAAGTTTGTCTGACCCACCAACTAAGCCTATATTACCTTATAGCCAAGTCTACTCTCCCAACCCACGTGACCAGGCTGAAAAGCCTATCGACTAAAAGCCATGCCTAATTTGTCGAGCCATCAATATCATCACTAGACCTGACTCCATCCCATCAAACATTACTACTAGGCTATAAATACATGATGACCAGAAGAAGACATGTAAGCCGACTTCGCTCACCTTGTCTTCCACCTCACTCAACACCACAATCTTTGGCTCTCCGCCCATCCTAGAATGGGTGAACCACAACTAATTTCCTCCTTGGTCCTCATTTCCCCCACCTCATTCGATATCTGACACCTTAGACACAAACGACATCAACATTTGATACGGTGAGCGTGGAGATCTTTCCGACCAAAAGAATGAGTCGTGATAGTTTTCCCGTTTCAAGCTATTTTAGCCATGAAGAAGGAAGAAGTAGAAATATGGGTTAGCAATTTCTCACCGCACACATCTAGGGGCGACGTTGTGGGACCGAAGTGATAACAATTTCTCACAAGATATGCTGATGTCGATAAGCTAGATACTGGTGAGGGTTTGCTATCTTGTGAAAGTCTAGAACCACTTGATCCCAAGGGGTGGAGCTAGCTTAAAGAAGCTATTCTCTTCATCGAACTTTGCAAAGCCAACCCCTGGGCATGGCTGTTGATGCTTGTCGAATAGTAATGCACTTTAGAGCAAGTATACTCATCGTATCAAGTAATAAAATGATGAGTAGAGTGTCGAACCCATGAGGATTGGATCAATAACTACGAAGTTATTATGCCTAAGAATGTGTTTGCAAGTATTCATGATTGAAGATTTGATTAAAACTAAGTTAACTACTATAAAAATAGCTATGATTAAGACAAACAACTACAATGACTTAACAGATAATTATGGAGGTTGGGATTATTGCTAAGGTATATGCTTGATTACCCATGTCAATGCTCTAGTGACTGGCAATACATGTATATATAAACCATTATGTTCTTTATCTAATCGACAAGATTTTCTAAAGAACTTCTGACTCTCTCGATGCCTAGAAGTTAATAACATTGAAGTTAATGTAATACATGTCTGCGTGAACCCTAATAACCCTATTATTTGTTTAAGAATTCCCTTTTAGCCATTGAAACCCTAAACTTATATCTAAGCTAGATTAATACTAAGTTAAAAGCTTAGCCCCCATTGTTCACATTTGTATAACCTAAATCTCTTAATGTTAAGCCACAAATCAATAGTTAACATGCCTCTCTCGATAGCTCTTACAATTAACTACACATGAAGACTATTGCGTGTAAAAGGTGCTCTAAAAACAGTGCAAGTGTACACGTCTCAAGTAATATAATGATAAGTATTAGAGTGTCGTCTCCACAGGGATTGGGATGACTTCCTTCAATTATCTTCTCGCACTGAAAAAGAAAAAGAAGAGTAAAAACACTAGTAAAAGAGTTTTGGATTTTAACTTAAACTAAAAATCATAAACTAAAGCAAATAAGTAAGAATTGAGAAGTCAAGGATGAGAGAATGGGCTGGATTAGATTGCGTTTTAGTGTGGAAGGAAATTGACTTGTCTCGGTCTTGAATGCAATGTTCACCAAACTGCCTCAGTAGTGACCGTCGTCCCTGCTGCAGTAATAAGATGGGCTGCCTCGACAATCCCTTGATGGTCGGCAGATGTTGTCAAGGTTCGGCAAAGCGTCCTTTGATGGCTCATTCTTATCTATAAGTCGCGGCACTGTTGATGAATATGCCTTTATAATACCTCTCGGCGTAAACCAAAGATAAACACCAACTAATCTCACGCTTCTCTTAGCTGTTGAAACTCTAACTTATCTCTAAGCCGAGTTAGCTTCCACCGTTGGGATGAAAACCATGCTTATTCGTTTCGTGAGTCTAACTCTCTCGATATTAGACAAATAGATAACCTCAGAATACTCTCTCTCGATGAGATTGCAAGAATAAATTCAATGCCAAAAATAAGCAAACCTTGAACTAAATTGCATTAAAAACTTAAACAAAGTACAATTGTCTTCTCACAACTACTAAGCAAAATAATCCTAACCCTAAGAAAACTTAGAACATGATGGACATGGAGAACCCACGACTAAACCCTAATCTGAAGCTAACTCTTTGACTATCAATCCCCCATTTCCCCCTTTTTTATGTGTGTGTCAAGCCTTGCTTTAATAGGAAAAGGAGTAGGGCAAGGTTCTTCTTGGATATGAAGTTAAGTTGGACTTGGACATGTCTTCATTAAAGAGGTGAATCTCTTTAATTTTAATGCCTTTATCCACTTTGTCCAAATTCCATCTTTAACCTTCCTTCTATGTTTTCACCCTCTTATCGTGATTTGATTGCCATGCAAAGTGTGTTGAAAGATCCAACGTTTTATGCTCTTCAAATAGGCTATCACTTTGCATGCTCTGCCCTCTGACAGGTTGGTCTGTGCACTACCTCGGGAGAGAATATCTACAGCCTCGGCAGGGGTTTGTCACTAGATCTACTTCATAAGGCTTCCCCCATAATAATTCAGCTTCCTTCAGTAGAAGTTGTCATCTTTGGCTTGGCTTGATCTGGATCTGTCACTAGCTCGTTCTTCACCATCTTTCCTTTTCTTCATTGCCCGTTGGGCATCACCTGCCCTCGACAGTGGGTAAATCTACGCAAATACCAAACGTGCATTCAAATAGTACCTTTTCATTAAATATATCAAATATCAAGATCAAAGGTAAAAGTAATGCAATTAATGCATATAAGGTTATAATGCCACTCGAATGGGTGTAGGTTAAGCAATAATTTCCATGTAAAAAGGGTGAAAACATAGGACTTTTAGGCACTTATCAAGGACCAATAGACATAATATATAAAGAGGAAACAACTAAAGCATTGTAATAGAATAATCAAAACATAAAATCCTGGGACGCAATAATCCCAACCAAAATATTTAGCTCATGTATGAGCCTAAAACATCCATAATTAAAAGTATAAAGTATGTAAGTTTATCACGTAAGGAAAAGAAAAGAGCAGAGAAACCTCGACAAAGCTCCCCCTGTTCCGTCCAACTGTGTTGTAGGTCCCCTCTTTGTCAGCCTCAATCTTCAGCGTCGTTCATTGAAGAGAATCATCTAGCTTTGCCTCGGTGGTTCTCTGCAAGCTTCAGACTAGGATTGTCATCTAAAATTGTGCTCTCTTTGAATTAGCATCCAAGTCTCTCTTATATAGGCGGTGAAACTAGAGTTTCAATACCCTAAAGTGCACCCGACTTCATTAAAGAAAGCCTTTAGTTTCCCGCTTCATTAAATGTTGCGTATCTGGGAGAAAGTCCACGTTGGAAGAAGCCTATTCATTTCCAACTCTTCATGCCTCGTCAGCTCCAGCCATGCGATCTGCTTCTCTCTTGCTCCAGCATCCTCCACAGGCACCAAAAAGAACCACCTTTCCCGTGAAAAGCACCAATATATATGAAAATTAAAGCACATGTGGTGTAACTCCATATCTACATGAAAATATGTGCAATCTGTAACACCCCAATTTTGGGCTTAGAAGTTTTGGGTTTGAATCGGCCCGGTCGGATTTCAGTTCGAATATAAAAGGTGGTTTTAGGGAAAGCCTAGTTCGGGATGCATTAAAAATATGGAAAAATATCTAAAAATCCTATTTTATTATATATAAGAGAGTGGTGAAATCAATTTTACAAAATGAGGTTTCGAAATGTGACATTTCAAGTTAGTGACTAAAATGTAATTTTTGAAAATTTGGTGACTGTTTTAAAAGGATTGAAACTTTGAATCTTTAGGGAGGTAATTTACCCAAGAAGAGTTTTCTCCAGATTTTTCTTAATATTAAACATTTATTAAATGATATTTAATAAAAGGAAAAAGAGGGAAATGGATATTTTGGTTTTCGTAACTAACTTTTGTTAAAATTTTCCCACTTCATTTTCTCTCCATTTTCTCTCAGCCAAACACATTTCTCCAGCCACTTTTCCTCTGATTTTAACATCCAAAGATGAGATTTCAATCTCTAATTGATCTCTAATCATTCCTACACAAAATCCTTATCTTTTGCTTATTGAATTTTCAAGAATCTTGGCTTTAAACAAGGAGAAACTCACATTTAGTGGTATGAACGTCCTTCTCCTCTAAATACTCAGTTCTTTACTGAAATTCCCAAGTTCTCAATCCTTGATTTGAGTTTTATTAAAGGTTTTTATGTTGTGTTCTTGATCTTGGCTTAAAATGCAAGATTTGGATCTAATTTTGAAGAAATTCATATTAAATGATTGGGCTCTGTTTTGAGATGTCTTTTTGATGTAAATTGGATGTATAAATGATGTGTAATTGAGGTTTAATCAATGCAATCCCGAATAGGTTGATTTTCCTAAGTTTTTGATTGAGTTAATGGTGGTTTTTGGGGTGATTTTGATGTTCTGCTATAGCTGGAGGTATAAGGACGTGATTAGATCCTTTTTGGATGTTAATTGATGTATAAGAATGATTGGAATTGATGGATCTTGGCTGGGTAATGTTGTAGAGGTGTTTGGATGTGATTTCGGTTGTGTTTGGTAGCCGAAATGTGAGTGTTGATGAGAGCAGCGAGTTTAGGTGTCTTGGTTAAAGATATTAATGCATGATGATGCATTAATCCTCTGCTTTGATGTGTCTAAAACAGGGGAGACATCTTTGGATCCTTGTGGTGTTGATCCGGAAGCTTGATTGGTGTTTCGGCAAGCTTGCGAAACGGAATCGGTGAGTGAAGTTTGATTTTCAGCTTTGAAACCAATGTTTTAAGGTTATGGGAGCTTAGTTTAAGTCTAAACAACTTAGCTAAGCTCAAGAGTAAGTTTTCGGAGAAACTCTCTTTTTTGATGAACCGTGAGATGGTTGAATGCAATGTGTTATTTTGCATGTTTTAAATTCTGTTTTGAAAGCATATTTTAGCATGTTTAATGCTGGTTTTGTAAGCCATGTGTTGAAGGATGCTCAAGGTAAGAGGTCCTTGGTTTGACATCGATAAATGTGGTTTTGATGCATAGTGATGCATGTTGATTTAATGGCTTTGTTAAATGCTTTAAAACAGTGGATTAATGAAGGTAAATGATGTATATTTGCATGTGATGTGTTGGTTTAAAAGTACTTGAATCAGATATAGTTAGCCGGCTATAGGATTGGGTGCACCGTGAATAAATTCGCCTTGGATGTTGAGGGGTTGTGATTGTACCATAAACTCCATCCAAGTACACTAACGAGATGGTTAAGATCACCATGGTGGTTAAAAGTCCATGAGCGGATCTTGTGTTAAGATCACAATGGTGGTTAAAAGTCCATGTGTGGATCTTGTGTTGTGTGTCCCGTGTTCTCGTTAGTGATGTTATACAACTACCAATGAGTGATGTGGAGGGGTTGTGATTGTACCATGGTCTCCATCACGGGTGTTGAGGGGTTGTGATTGTACCGTATACTCCACCTTGATATTGGTAGTGTGTATGAAGCGTATGGGACAACGCTTGTAATCCGCGTATCCGATTGTGTTTTGAGTTGTAAAATGGTTATAGATTATCACTTGTAAGCCAATATGACAAGTTGATGATTTGAAGCATGAGATGCTTGGTTGTATGTATAATTGCATGATAAATGTTGTTTTGAAACTAAAGGCCTTGAAAAGGTGTTTTTACAAATGCGTTATTGTGATGTTTTAATTGAGCTTTCCTCACTAAGCTATGTGCTTACGCTCTCTCTTTCTTAAACCAATAATGCAGAGCATTGAAGTGCATAAAGGGGGCAGCAAGGAGGTCAAGGATCCAAGAGAAAGACTAAGCTCATGTATGGTGAATGTTTTCCTAACACTATTAGCTTTTGGCATTTGGCAATGGGAACCTAAATTGTGTTTTGGGAGATGTTTTGGACTCCCTAAGTTTGGTTAATGCCTTTGATGATGCTGGAACATGTAAATGGCCTTTTGGTAGTTGGTTTGGTGTTTTGATGGTTGCATGATTTCCAATATAGGATGCATGCCTATAGATTTGGGATTTTCCTTGCATGATACCATGATTGAACGGGTGGTACTGTTTGGTCAATTTCTTGTTAAACCAGCAAAATTCTGCAATTCTGGGCAGCCCGTATCGGAACGGGTGGTACTGTTTCGGAACAGGTGGCCTGAAATGGCCATGGCGTTTCGAAACAGGTAGAGCTATTTCGAAACGGATTTGCCACTGTCAAGCCCTGTTCCGCAACAAGTTTTGGAACGGTCCCGCGTTTCGGAACGGATCTTCCCCGTTTCGGAACACTCGACCGTTGGGCACTGAATCTGATGGTTAAATGTTTTGGAACTCTCACGTTTGGTCCCAATCTTTGTATATGCAATTGGTTGTGTTTGAGACGTCCGTTTGAGATGAAATTTGGCAGAGCAACATGAAATATGATTAATTTCATATATGTAACTTAAAATTCTGTAAAGTCCTCTTAATTTCCAAAATTTACAATTGGGTCCCTAAATTTGTATATTGTGCAATTGAGTCCCTAAATGTCATCCGATTGCTGTGAATTTTGAGTATGTTCTTATCAAGAGTTCACCTAGGGTTAATATGCATTTAGACAAGTTTAAAAAGAAAATAAAAGGGTCGTTAATCAAGGTTGACTTTTGGGTTGACTTTTGTTTTCCCCGTGTAATCTTCGTAGTTCGGGTCAACCGTCTAGGCCGGGCTAAGGGGGTTACATTTGGTGGTATCAGAGCCGAGTTCTCGAGTAATTGGGAATGGTTATGTGGGTGGTAAGTGTATGATTGCCTTGTATGCTTGTTGAGTGAAAGTATGATGTATGAATTGTAAGAATGTTACAATTGTGGTGTATGCTTTGGTGAAGCATGTTAGAGGGGCCCATTGCCAAATCAAAGCTAATGAAATGATTTGTTTTTAATTGGAAATGAGCTTGAGTACTTGGATTGATTACCTTGCTGAGCCTGACTTTGTTTATTGCATTGTGATTGCAATGTTTAGTGAATGGGACCTCGTAGAGAGACGAGGATTAATACGCGAGCTATGGCTCAAAATGAGAATGAGGAGAACGCTGAAAGTGTGGTGGATTTACCTCCTCCACCTGGTGGTGGTGGTGCTGGGGGTGAGGGAGTTGGTGCTGGAGCTGGTGCTGGGGTCGTTGGACCTGAAGCTGGGCAGGGGCAAGCTGCTCCTGATATGACAATGCTGATTCAAGCTATTGCTGGAGCCTTTCGGGCAGCGGTAGCTGGAGCTCAAGGAGCTGGGCATCAGGGAGATGCTAATGCTAGACTACCTCTAGAACGTTTGTGCAGTCTGGGAGGGACTGAGTTCAGGGGATTGTCTGCTAAAGGTTTTGAGTCTTGGTTGGAAAGTACCAAGAGAATTTTGGGACAAATGAATTGTAATGATGTGCAGAAGCTGGGCTGTGTGATATCATTGTTGCATGACGATGCGTATACCTGGTGGACAACCACTATCTCAGGAATGGAGGATGCTGATGTGACTTGGACGTTCTTTCTGAACGCGTTCAAGAGAAGGTATCTGGGTGTGCGATACCTGGATGAAAAGAAAAGGGAATTCATGTCTCTTACTCAAGGGAGCATGTCAGTGGCTGAGTACGAGGTTCAGTTTGTCTGACTCAATCAGTACGCACCTGAGCTTGTCCCTGATGAGCGGGAGAGGTGTGAACGTTTCCGTTATGGTTTGGTGACGGATGTGAAAACCTATATGCTGGCTGCTGAATACACTAACTTTGATGTGCTGGTTGGTAGAGCAAAGGACATTGAGTTGAATTTGAGTCTATCTTCTAGAGGTGCTGGTCCTAGTGCGGGCAAGCAAGCTGCTGAGTATAGTTCTGGTGGCGGACGGAACAAGAGAGGACGTGATCGGAAGTATCAATCTTCAGCTAGGTGAGGTGGTGGAGGGCAAGGTGCGCCTGCTCAGGGAGACAGGGCGAGAGCTGATCCGAACACATGTTGGGCATGTGGATCGCATAGACACTTGAGGCGTGATTCTCCTAGAGCATCAAGGGAGGTTCAGGCTTCTGTTGTGGTGACCGGTAATTCGTGCTGAAACTGTGGTTCGACGGATCACATGAGGAGGGAGTGTCCTCTATTGGCCGGTGGTGGTCAGGGACGTGCTCCTGGAGTTGCTGCACCACAGAGAAGTCGTGGGCGCGGCCGTGGTAACTTCCAGCGTAGAGAGGATGGTGGAAGGAATGTGGCTCATGTTGTAGCTGTTCAGCCTGAGGGTGGTGGCCAGGCCAGAGTGTATGCTCAGAGGGAGGGGAGGAATGACACGGATGTGATCGCAGGTACTTTCACTTTGTAATCCTTGTCATTACTTTCCTTGATTGATTCTGGATCTACACACTCATACATATTGCGTGAGCATGCTCAATTGCTTGGATTGCCTGTTGAGTCTTTGGATGTTGGTATGCGTGTAACTAGTTCATTTGGCGAGGCTGTTGTGACTCGAAAGCTTTATAGAAGATATCCCTTGGTTGTGCAAGATCATCTTTTTCGTGTTGATCTTATGGAATTGCCTTTCTATGGTTTTGATATAATCCTTGGTATGGATTCGCTTGTTGAGCATCGAGCTGTAGTAGATTTTGAGAATAAGAGAGTTTCATTGAAGCTTGCGGATGATTACGAGGTAGTTGTGGTTGGTGAGAATGTGAAGTTTCTTGCCAATGTGGTGTCTACTTTGGAAGCGAGCCGGATGCTGAGGCAAGGTTGTGAAGCTTACCTAGCCTTTGTGATGAATCCTAGCTCTAAGGAGTTACGAGTGCAAGATATCAGGACTGTGCGAGAGTTTCCTGGTGTGTTTCCGGAGGAGTTGCCTGGATTGCCTCCTAATCGCGAAGTGGAGTTTGGGATTGAGCTGTATGAAAACATAACTCCAGTGTCCATTACTCCTTATCTAATGGCACCTAAAGAGTTGAAAAAGCTGAAGACGCAACTTCAGGAGTTGCTTGATCGTGGTTTCATTCGGCCGAGTGTGTCACCTTGGGGTGCACCGGTCTTGTTTGTGAAGAAAAAGGATGGCACCATGAGGATGTGCATTGATTACCGTCAGCTTAACAAGTTGACTATCAAGAATCGGTATCCGTTGCCGAGAATTGATGATCTTTTTGATCAATTTCGGGGAGCGGCTGTGTTCTCTAAAATTGACTTAAGGTCAGGGTATTACCAGTTAAAGGTGAAGGATGTGGATGTGCCAAAGACAGCTTTCAGGACGAGGTATGGGCATTATGAGTTTCTAATTGATGCCGTTTGGTTTGACGAATGCTCCTGCAGCTTTCATGGACATGATGAATAGAGTGTTCCATGAATACTTGGATAAATTTCTTGTGGTGTTCATTGATGATATCCTCGTGTACTCTCGTACTGAGGAGGAGCATGAAGGGCGTTTGAGAATAGTGTTACAAGCTTTGTTGGAGAATCAGCTTTATGCCAAGCTGAGCAAGTGTGAGTTCTGGCTTAGAGAAGTTGTGTTTCTTGGTCATGTGGTTTCTGCTGAGGGGATTCGTGTTGATCCTCAAAAGATTGAGGTAGTGATGAATTGGAAGCCTCCTAAGTCTGTTCATGAAGTCCGTAGTTTCCTTGGTTTGGCAGGATACTATCGGAGGTTCGTGGATGGATTTTCAAAGATTGCTGCACCTTTGACGAAGTTGTTGCAGAAGGATGTTAAGTATAAGTGGACGGAAGCGAGACAACAGGCTTTTGAGAAGCTTAAGACAGCTTTAACGCAAGCTCCTATCTTGGTTCAACCTGAATCAGGGAAAGAGTTTGTGGTGTATAGTGATGCGTCTTACGTTGGTTTGGGATGTGTGTTGATTCAAGAGGGTAAGGTGGTGGCTTATGCATCGCGTCAGTTGAAGGTGCATGAACGCAATTATCCTACGCATGACATCGAGTTAGCTGCGGTGGTTTTTGCTTTGAAAATTTTAAGACATTATCTGTATGGTGAGAGGTGTACTGTGTACACGGACCACAAGAGTTTGAAGTATCTGATGTCTCAGAAAGAGTTGAATCTTAGGCAACGACGTTGGGTGGAGCTGCTTAAGGATTATTATTTGACGATCGAGTACCATCCGGGTAAAGCTAATGTTGTTGCGGATGCCTTGAGTAGGAAGGTAGCTGTTGAGTTGAGGGCTATGTTTGCCAGTTTGAGCATTTCGCGTGATGGTGGTCTTGTGGCTGAGTTGCAAGTGAAACCATCCTTGGTTCAGATGATTAAGGAAAAGCACTTGTTGGATGATTCTTTGGTGCCACATGTTCAGGATATTGCGGAGGATAGGCCATCGGATTTTTGCTTTAATGATGAGGGAGTTTTGTGCTTTGGGAGTCGGATAATAGTGCCCAATGATGCTGATTTGAGGCATGCTATTCTGATTGAAGGTCATAGTAGTCCTTTTCCTATGCACCCTGGTAGTACTAAGATGTACCGTGATCTTCGTGATGAGTACTATTGGGTGGGTTTAAAGAAAGATGTTGCTGAGTTTGTAAGCAAGTGCATGGTATGTCAGCGAGTTAAGGCTGAGCATCAGTTTCCTTCAGGGTTGTTGCAACCGTTGAGAATTACTGAGTGGAAGTGGGAAAGGATTACCATGGACTTTGTGTCCGGTTTGCCTTTGTCGCCATCGAAGAAAAATTCGGTGTGGGTGATTGTGGATCGCCTGACGAAGTGTGCGCATTTCTTGCCTGTGCATACTACGTACACTTTGGATAAGATTGCGGAGCTGTACATTGATGAGATTGTGCGGTTGCATGGTGTGCCAAAGTCGATTGTGTCGGATTGGGATCCGAGGTTTACATCGCAGTTCTGGCAGTGTTTGCATCAGCCTTTGGGTACACGATTGAGTTTCAGTACTTCTTATCATCCACAGTCGGATGGACAGTCTGAGCGTGTTATCCAGGTGTTGGAGGATATGTTGTGGTGCTGTGTGATTGAGTTTCAGGGTTCTTGGGAGAAACATTTACCTTTGGTGGAGTTTGCCTATAATAATAGTTATCAGGCAAGTATTCAAATGGCACCTTATGAAGCTTTGTACGGGAGGAAGTGTAGGACTCCTCTTTGTTGGGCTGAAACGGGTCAGAAGTTGGTTTCGATGCCAGCTTTGTTGAAAGGAACCACCAAGAAGGTGAAGCTCATTTGTGAGCATTTGAAAGCAGCTTCTGATCGGCAAAAGTCTTACGCGGATTTGAAGCGTAAGGAGATTGAGTATGCGGTGGGTGAACGTGTGTTTTTGAAAGTTTCGCCTTGGAAAAAGGTGATGAGGTTTGGCCGAAAGGGTAAGTTGAGCCCTAGGTATATTGGACCATACGAGGTGGTTGAGCGTGTGGGTCCTGTTGCGTACAAGTTGAGGTTACCGCAAGAGTTAGAAAAGATTCATGATGTGTTTCATGTTTCTATGCTTCGAAAATATAGATCGGATCCTTCCCATGTGATGCCTGTGAAAGAAGTGGAATTGAATTCGGATTTGACCTATGATGAGGAACCGGTGAAGATTCTGGATTCAGATAGTAAAGTTCTTCGGGGCAAGACCATTGAGTTGGTAAAGGTGTTGTGGAAGCATCGTGGTGCTGAAGAAGCCACATGGGAACGGAAGGATGACATGTTGAAGCAGTTTCCGTACCTCTTTCCTTCAGGTAAATTTCGAGGACGAAATTTCTTAAGGGGGGGGGGGGGGGAGAGTTGTAACACCCCAATTTTGGGCTTAGAAGTTTTGGGTTTGAATCGGCCCGGTCGGATTTCGGTTTGAATATAAAAGGTGGTTTTAGGGAAAGCCTAGTTCAGGATGCATTAAAAATATGGAAAAATATCTAAAAATCCTCTTTTATGTATGAGCCTAAAACATCCATAATTAAAAGTATAAAGTATGTAAGTTTATCACGTAAGGAAAAGAAAAGAGCAGAGCAACCTCGACAAAGCTCCCCCTGTTCCGTCCAATTGTGTTGTAGGTCCCCTCTTTGTCAGCCTCAATCGTCAGCGTCGTTCATTGAAGCGAATCATCTAGCTTCGCCTCGGTGGTTCTCTGCAAGCTTCAGACTAGGATTGTCATCTAAAATTGCGCTCTCTTTGAATTAGCATCCAAGTCTCTCTTATATAGGCGGTGAAACTAGAGTTTCAATACCCTAAAGTGCACGCGACTTCATTAAAGAAAGCCTTTAGTTTCCCGCTTCATTAAATGTTGCGTATCTGGGAGAAAGTCAAGGTTGGAAGAAGCCTATTCATCTCCAACTCTTCATGCCTCGTCAGCTCCAGCCATGCGATCTGCTTCTCTCTTGCTCCAGCATCCTCCACATGCACCAAAAAGAACCACCTTTCTCGTGAAAAGCATCAATATATATGAAAATTAAAGCACATGTGGTGTAACTCCATATCTACATGAAAATATGTGCAATCTGTAACACCCCAATTTTGGGCTTATAAGTTTTGGGTTTGAATCGGCCCGGTCGGATTTCGGTTCGAATATAAAAGGTGGTTTTAGGGAAAGCCTAGTTCGGGATGCATTAAAAATATGGAAAAATATCTAAAAATCCTCTTTTATTATATATAAGAGAGTGGTGAAATCAATTTTACAAAATGAGGTTTCGAAATGTGACATTTCAAGTTAGTGACTAAAATGTAATTTTTGAAAAGTTGGTGACTGTTTTAAAAGGATTGAAACTTTGAATCTTTAGGGAGCTAATTTACCCAAGAAGAGTTTTCTCCAGATTTTTCTTAATATTAAACATTTATTAAATGATATTTAATAAAAGGAAGAAGAGGGAAATGGATATTTTGGTTTTCATAACTAACTTTTGTTAAAATTTTCCCACTTCATTTTCTCTCAGTCAAACACATTTCTCCAGCCACTTTTCCTCTGATTTTAACATCTAAAGATGAGATTTTAATCTCTAATTGATCTCTAATCATTCCTACACCAAATCCTTATCTTTTGCTTATTGAATTTTCAAGAATCTTGGCTTTAAACAAGGAGAAGCTCACATTTAGAAGTATGAACGTCCTTCTCCTCTAAATACTCAGTTCTTTACTGAAATTCCCAAGTTCTCAATCCTTGATTTGAGTTTTATTAAAGGTTTTTATGTTGTGTTCTTGATCTTGGCTTAAAATGCAAGATTTGGATCTAATTTTGAAGAAATTCGTATTAAATGATTGGGCTCTGTTTTGAGATGTCTTTTTGATGTAAATTGGATGTATAAATGATGTGTAATTGAGGTTTAATCAATGCAATCCCGAATAGGTTGATTTTCCTAAATTTTTTATTGAGTTAATGGTGGTTTTTGGGGTGATTTTGATGTTCTGCTATAGCTGGAGGTATAAGGACGTGATTAGATCCTTTTTGGATGTTAATTGATGTATAAGAATGATTGGAATTGATGGGCCTTGGCTGGGTAATGTTGTAGAGGTGTTTGGATGTGATTTCGGTTGTGTTTGGTAGCCGAAATGTGAGTGTTGATGAGAGCAGCGAGTTTAGGTGTCTTGGTTGAAGATATTAATGCATGATGATGCATTAATCCTCTGCTTTGATGTGTCTAAAACAGGGGAGACATCTTTGGATCCTTGTGGTGTTGATCCCGAAGCTTGATTGGTGTTTCGGCAAGCTTGCGAAACGAAATCGGTGAGTGAAGTTTGGTTTTCAGCTTTGAAACCAATGTTTTAAGGTTATGGGAGCTTAGTTTAAGTCTAAACAACTTAGCTAAGCTCAAGAGTAAGTTTTCGGAGAAACTCTCTTTTTTTATGAACCATAAGATGGTTGAATGCAATGTGTTATTTTGCATGCTTTAAATTCTGTTTTGAAAGCATATTTTAGCATGTTTAGTGCTGGTTTTGTAAGCCATGTGTTGAAGGATGCTCAAGGTAAGAGGTCCTTGGTTTGACATTGATAAATGTTGTTTTGATGCATAGTGATGCATGTTGATTTAATGGCTTTGTTAAATGCTTTAAAACAGTGGATTAATAAAGGTAAATGATGTATATTGGCAAGTGATGTGTTGGTTTAAAAGTACTTGAATCAGATATAGTTAGCCGGCTATAGGATTGGGTGCACCGTGAATAAAGTCGCCTTGGATGTTGAGGGGTTGTGATTGTACCGTAAACTCCATCCAAGTACACTAACGAGATGGTTAAGATCACCATGGTGGTTAAAAGTCCATGAGCGGATCTTGTGTTATGATCACAATGGTGGTTAAAAGTCCATGTGTGGATCTTGTGTTGTGTGTCCCGTGTTCTCGTTAGTGATGTTATACAACTACCAATGAGTGATGTGGAGGGGTTGTGATTGTACCATGGTCTCCATCACGGGTGTTGAGGGGTTGTGATTGTACCGTATACTCCACCTTGATATTGGTAGTGTGTATGAAGCGTATGGGACAACGCTTGTAATCCGCGTATCCGATTGTGTTTTGAGTTGTAAAATGGTTATGGATTATCACTTGTAAGCCAATATGACATGTTGATGATTTGAAGCATGAGATGCTTGGTTGTGTGCATAATTGCATGATAAATGTTGTTTTGAAACTAAAGGCCTTGAAAAGGTGTTTTTACAAATGCATTATTGTGATGTTTTAATTGAGCTTTACTCACTAAGCTATGTGCTTACGCTCTCTCTTTCTTAAACCAATAATGCAGAGCATTGAAGTGCATAAAGGGTAGCAAGGAGGTCAAGGATCCAAGAGAAAGACTAAGCTCATGTATGGTGAATGTTTTCCTAACACTATTAGCTTTTGGCATTTGCCAATGGGAACCTAAATTGTGTTTTGGGAGATGTTTTGGACTCCCTAAGTTTGGTTAATGCCTTTGATGATGTTGGAACATGTAAATGGCCTTTTGGTAGTTGGTTTGGTGTTTTGATGGTTGCATGATTTCCAATATAGGATGCATGCCTATAGAATTGGGATTTTCCTTGCATGATACCATGATTGAGATTAGTTGATGCTAATATGTTCCTTGGGTGTTTAATGACTTGCTGATATGAATTGGATGTCTTCGGAATGTGTTTGATGGGTCAATTGCTTGTTAAACCAGTAAAATTCTGCAATTCTGGGCAGCCCGTATCAGAATGGGTGCTACTGTTTTGGAACAGGTGGCCTGAAATGGCCATGGCGTTTCGAAACAGGTAGAGCTGTCCCGAAACGGATTTGCCACTGTCCAGCCCTGTTCTGCAACAAGTTTCAGAACGGTCCCGCGTTTCGGAATGGATCTTCCCCGTTTCGGAACACTTGACCGTTGGGCACTGAATCTGATGGTTAAATGTTTTGAAACTCTCACGTTTTGGTCCCATTCTTTGTATATGCAATTGGTTGTGTTTGAGACGTTTGTTTGAGATGAAATTTGGCAGAGCAGCATGTAATATGATTAATTTCATATTGGTAACTTAAAATTCGGTAAAGTCCTCTTAATTTCCAGAATTTACAATTTGGTCCCTAAATTCGTATGTTGTGCAATTGAGTCCCTAAATGTCATCCGATTGCTGTGATTTTTGAGTATGTTCTTATCAAGAGTTCACCTAGGGTTAATATGCATTTAGACAAGTTTAAAAAGAAAATAAAAGGGTCGTTAATCAAGGTTGACTTTCGGGTTGACTTTGGTTTTCCCCGTGTAATCTTCGTAGTTCGGGTCAACCGTCTAGGTCGGGCTAAGGGGGTTACACAATCTAACCTAAATGCAACCTATATTAGCTTGAAAACTTGCAAAAGACAAAGAATAAGGACATATAAAATAGATCATTTAAGCACTCGTCAAATACCCAAACTTGAATTGTTGCTTGTCCTCAAGCGATGCAAAATGGAAGCAAGAAAAAACAGAAAATAAGAATAGTAAACACTCCATGAGTCCTAAGGTTCCATGGAGCTATGATTATAGTGATTTCGAGTTATGCTGCAACAGTAATTCATTTCTCAGCCATGTTGATGATAAACAAATGTATTACAGCTTATAGTTTTTTTTTTCAAAAGATCAAACCTACTATAATGCAGTGTGTGCTCAGTTACATGCATTCATCACTTAATAACCTTAGAGAAGCTTAAGGGTTGCTTTCTTTTTCTGCCACGACATATTGTTTTCCTTTTGAGCACATTTTTACTCCATGTTCTTTTTAGGTTTGAAAACTGTATCCTCGAGGCTTCGCCTTATCACACTAACTCTTCAGTACCCGAAGATTGAGTGGAGCAAATAGCCCATCTCCGAGCCCTACGGGTAGTGTCGTCCTATGACAACTTTCATTCAATCTTTTCTAGTACTATCATTCCTATCAAGGAAAGTTAAATGGAGCAAACACAACTCACCTAGTGTACTAAGATAGCAAGATTAATAGAAGAGTTTCCCTCAACAATTTTGTTTAAATTATCAAGTCTTAATTTACTTTCTTGAAGTTTCAAGGAGTTTTTAAGCCTTTGTTTTGCTATATTGAGCATTTAAGTTCATTCACTTTGATTCATGCTTTGGCATCATAAAGTCAACCTAGAGCATCCATAAGTTTTCTTAAATGTTCAGATTGCATGCAACATGTGATTTTTAAGGGCTAGAACTGTAACCCCCTTAGCCTGGCCTAGACGTTTGACCCGAACTACAAAGATTACAAGGGGAAAACCAAAGTCAACCCAAAAGTCAACCTTGGTTCGATTCAATGTCCTTGGCTCTAGTGACCAAGACATCGAAATTAGTGTAATCAGCCGCAAGCATATATGTCTTGACATCCGCTACTAGCCCATAACGGAATCGCTCGCACCTCTCCCGCTCACTAGAGATTAGCTCAGGTGCATACTGACTAAGGTGAACAAACTGAATTTCGTATTCAGCTACATACATGTTCCCTTGCATGAGAGACATAAACTCTCTCTTCTTATCATTGAGATAACGCACTCCCAGGTACTCCTGCTTCAACGAATTCAAGAAGAACGTCCAAGTCACCTCATCATCCTCCATCCCAAAGGTAGTGATCGTCCACCACGTATAAGCATCACCATGCAGCAGTGACACAATACAACCCAGCTTCTGCACATTGTTACAATTCAACTGACCCAAAATCCTCTTGGTGCTCTCCAACCAAGACTCAGATCCTTCTAAAGATAAACCTCTGAATTCAATCCCTTATAGACTGCGAAGACGTTCCAAAGGCAACCTCACATTAGCATCATCCTGATGCGCAACTCCATGAGCTCCACCTACTGCTGCCTGGAAAGCTCCAACAATAGCCTCAATCAACATGGTCATGTCAGGAGCAGCTTGCCCCTGCACACCCTCGGGTCCAGCAACCCCAGCACTAGCACTAGCATTACCAGCTCCAGCTCCACCACCACCGGATGGTCCACTAGAAGGAGGAGGAGGTAAATCCTCTGCATTCTTGGCATTCTCACTATCAGCCATCGATCTAGTATTGATTCTCAGCTCTCTACGTGGCCCCATTATAAAAACAATGCACTGACAAAAATGCAATAAACACAATTAGGCACAACAAGGTAAGTAATCCAAGTACTCAAGCTCATTTTCGAAAACAATTCTTCTTATTAGTTTTGATATGGCAATGGGATCCCCAACCACACTCCAACATAGCATAGCATTACAAAATCATCTCAAAATGACCACACATCACTGAACATACATTAAACTTTCACTGGAAAGACACCATCATGCATAAACACATACAACAACAACATACCAAACCCCAATTATTCGATAACCTGGCTCTGATACCAACAAATGTAACCCTCTTAGCGCGGCCTAGACGCTTGACCCGAACTACGAAGATTACACGGGGAAAACTAAAGTAACTCAAAAGTCAACCTTGATTTACCACCTTTTTTTCATTTTAATCTTGTCTAAAAACATATTAAGCCTAAGTGAGTGCTCACTAAACATGAATGAGAAAGGCACAGCGATCGGATATCATTTAGGGACTCAATTGCACTTTATACAAGATTAGGGACCAAATTGTAATCTTTGTAAATTAGAGGGAGTTCATAGATTTTAGGATTACCAATATAAAATTAATCATGATACATGCTTCTCTGCCAAACTTCAGCTTAAAAAGACATCCCAAGCTCAAGTAATTGGAATCACAAGATTTAGGACTAAATTGTAAAGCATGAAGACTCAAGCAATTCAAATATGTGCCAACGGTCACCCGTATCGGAACGCCTACCCACCATACCGAAACGAATGTATCGAAACGGTGCTGACTGTTTCGGTACACGGGTATGTTTCGAGACCAGTATCGAAACATGGCATTCCAGTAGCCAAATTGTTTTGAAACAGCCTCAAACGTTCTGAAACACAAAGACCATTTTAGGACCCTGTTTCGAAACACTAGAGGGTGTTTCGATACACCTTGCCTAGAAATAGCAGCTATTGCTGGTTTTTCATCCTTTAACACACTCAAACATGCCTCAAGACTCCCAAATTATACCAGCAAACCATTATACACATAAGGAACATATTTAGGACAATCTAACACGAACATAGCATCAAACACAAATTCACATAGTCTAGAGGCGTGCTCCCTAATCTCAAAACCTATATAAGAAATCCAACCTTAAACAAAACATATAAGTCCACTTACAACCCAAAAATGTCAACATAAACCAGCCTCAAACATATAAGGCTACTTACAAGTATCCCAAACACAACTTTGGTTTCCCATTGCCATTATATCAAACAAAAGTGTGTGAAAACTTCACCATACATGAGCTTGAACTTCTTTGGATGATCTAAACCTCTTTGATGCCCTGAAATACCTCAATTATCTGCATTATTGGTAAAAAGAGCGTAAGCACTAAAGCTTACTGAGGCATGCTCTAAAGGAAACCAACTCAATAATGCATATCTTGAAAACACTTTCTCAAAAGCTTTTAAACAACATGCTCGTTCCATTTCATGCTTGAAAACCATTAAAAGCAACTTCTCAATGGAAACACATGTACTTCATTCTATCTCATTCATTTAAACCAATGCAAAACTCATGGCCAAGCCATACTCAGGCTTGTACCCTAAAGCATTTCATATACAAATCACATATGCATTTCTCATAGCATAAATCATTTCACCAAAGGTACATGTGAATAAAAAACAATTTCATATTTTATATTGACATTTCACATCTCATTATTACTCGGATATGCAGACATCTCAATAGACTCTTCCGGTGGCATCTACCATCACCGTACTCACTCGTCTAGCAACATAGTTTCCGGTGGAATCTCACATCACCGTACTCACATGGAGGAATCTCTCATCGCCATAAAGCTTGGATATTTCACCAAGTCCTACCCGATGGAATGCCTATCATCGGTTCTATCCCTTTGGCTTAACCAAAGAGCACATACGAATTTTTAGTTTATAGTGCACTCTCATCCTATTGATCGATCAATTATATCCGGTAAGTATCTCAACATCTATGCCAATATATTATATCTAAACCATCATCTCACCTACTGTTTTTCATGCAACAAATCTCAAAACATTCTCATCTCATTTCAAACCATAACATTTTCTATGCTTTAACATAGAAGCTCAAATCTCAACTATGCAACATGTTACTTCATGAAATCATTTCAAGCATCACCTAATCTCGCTGCTCTACACAAAAGAGAAGAGGATTAATGCATCATCATGCATTTAAATCATCAGCCACACACCTAATCTCGCTGCTCTACACAAAAACTGCATTTCGGCTACCAAACACTACCAAAAACACCTCCAAACTCTTCCAAAACCAAACCCAGCCAAGATCCATCACTTCTAATCATTTCTAAACATTAATTAACATCAAAACCCGCCAAAAACTCGTCCTTATACCTCAAGCTATGACAGAACACCAAAATCACCCCAAAAACCATCATTCTAACAAGCAAAACTTAGGAAAACAAACCTATTCGGGATTTGATTGATAAAACCTCATTTGTAACATCAATTAACATCCAAAATACATTAGAAAACCATCTCAAAACAGAGCCCAATCATTCACCACGAAAATCTTCAAGATCTCTTCCAAAATCTTGAGTTTTAAGACAATTTCTTGTTTCTAACATTAAAACCACTTAAAAATCATTAATAAAGGATTGATAACTTGGGAATTGCAGTAAAGAACTAATCATTAGAGGAGAATGACGAAACTTACCTCTAATGGATGATTTCTCCTTGATTTGAGCAAGTTTTCTTGAAAATTCAATGTAGAAATCAAGTGGATTTGATGAGGAATTGATTAAGAATCAAAGAGAGATTGAAATCTCATCAAATGAAGTGGAAATCAAAGTATATTTGTTGGAGAGAATGTGTTTGGTTGAAAGGAATTTGAGAGAAAATAAAATGAGGGAAATTTTGTTGAAAGTAGTTATGAATAGTCAAAGGTGGTTTCTAATTTAATCAACCTTTATTTTCTTTAATTAAAACATTAATTAAATCACCCAAATTAATGAAAAATATGATGAAAACATTTTGGTAAAATTAGCTCCATAAAGATTCAAAGTTTCAATCCTTTACAAAACAGTCACTACTTAACTTTGCAAAAACTGCGATTTGGTCACTACACCGAAGTGTAGTATTTCCAAACCTTATTTTGTAAAATTGATTCCACCATTATCTTTCATATATTAAATGAGGATTTTTAGATATTTTCAAAGTATCCCGAACTAGGTGTTCCTTAAGACTCCCTTTTAGATTCGAACCGTTTTCTGACCGATCCGATTCGGACTTTAAACATCTAGGCCCAAATTTGGGGTGTTACAAGAACAAATTCATCATTAAGTAAAAAGCCTAAAGCTCTCAACACCTTGAAAAGCATCAACATACATTTATCATAGGAAGTCATGATCCACGCAGTAGCATATTCAGAATAAAAAGGAATCATTACAAAGGGAACCTATAAGATATATTAGGCTAATCACAGTTCTAAAAAAATTTATTTTTTAAATTTTTACCTGAATTTATCCTAATATATATAAGGGTATGTACTCCCACAAACTTGAGAAGATCATTGTACCCAATGCAAAAAGAAAATAAAAGAAAAACGCAAAACAAATTAAGGAAAAGCAAATATGCAAATGAAAAAAATATGAAACTAAATTAAACTAAAAAAATAAAAGAACAAAACTAACTCAGTGAGTTACTGGTGTTGGTTCCCGGATGATTATGTCATTACCTTTGTCTTGGGCGAATGCTTTTTTCTTAGCAGGGCGGGAGGAGGCGCCAACATCAGTATCTGGCCGCTCTCTCCGGTGGGTGGTGGCGGTTGCTGATGATTGCTTAGGGTTCTTGATCACATGAATCTTCGAGTTCAACCATCAAAATGGTGCCTTGAGGATTTTACCCCCTTTCAATTTTGGCACTCCAGCCTCCTGGCAAAATGTCATTTTGAGAAGAGGGAATGAAAGTGCCCTTGTATTTCTTAGGGAGGCGACTCTCTCCAGGATGGCCCCATAATTGATTTCATAGGTTCAATAGGGCGGCAATGGAGGATATAATGGAGGAGCAACAATCTCCGTCGAGAGAATATGGCCATGTTCTTAGTCCGAAGCAGCTTGGTGTTTATAAACCTCTCCCATAATCTTGAAGTAGGGGCGATGTTTAGCCATTGCATTGTCCAAGCGTTTGACCGTGTTCTGTCCCAGGTGGTGTCGACAACACAAAGGTCTCGCGGGAGCTCCTTGTCTATTTTGGTTGTAATACTAGCAATGAACTTAGTGTGAAGACCGTTTACTATCTCCATGCGGTAATGTCATACGATCAGTTGGGGTGTAAATTCTACCTTTACTCCTCTAGCAAACACTCAGCCTTCACCATGTTAGCCAAAGTGAGTGTAGAACTCTTTGACCCAATCTTCATTGATTTTTCCTGGTCGCTTGGAGAAGGTTTCCCATCCACGGGAAAGAACAATTGAATGCTCCTTGCTGTCGAAAAGGACTTCGCAGACGTCAAACCCGGGTAGCCCCTCTTTCGGGATCAACAATTGATTTTTTGAAGGACTTGTACCTCTTCATGAATGAGGCCGAGTGAAGTCGACCCTGGAGAAGCGTTGATCGTTGTGTGGAGGAGTCAGAACCAAATTTTAGAAAGGAGTCAGACGAAGATTGGTAGAGGGAAGGAGATGACGGAAGGCTCAGGCTGTATTGTTGGTGTGCCATTGTAGCATTAAGACAAGGTTTAGAGAAAATAGAGTAATTTTTATTATACGAGTTTCAACTAGTTGTTCTCGCAAATACTTGGTGTTGGTTTAATAATTGAAAACTTGGAGAGGAAGGATATGGATAGTCGAGGAGGCAAAAGGGTTGAGAGTGACTGAGGAAAGTTAGCATTTAATGCTGATTGTTGTGTTTAGCGGGAAAGTGATAGTATGCGGTGAGTGGATGGGGGTGCGACGCATGGAGAAGTTATAAGTTATCGTGAAGGGTAAAAATGAAAGTTCCATGGGTTAAATAAGCCAAAGCAAAATCCTGACCAATATATCCAGTTTGTTTTCCAATGTCTTAGGAGAATATTCAACCCTTTGTCTCTTCTTTGTAATAACTGCCAAGAATATAAACAAATTAAATAAAACTTAATTTGCAAAAATAAAGAAATTGCTGTAAATAAATGTGGAAATTAAAATAGCATAAAAGTAAAGAATAAGACTGGATGTTCTAGACATCCAATAGTGTGACATAAGTTTTGTCACGTTGCAATGGTGCTCCCTTGTAGACCTTCAGGCGTTTACCATTGGCTTTGAAGATTGGGCCATCTTTGAGGTCCGTTATATCTACAACACCATGTGGGTAAACTTTAACAACTCAAAATGGGACGGACCCACGAGATTTTAACTTGCTTGCGAAAAGCTTCAAGCGAGAATTGTAGAGTATGACAGTTTGGCCCTTGAAGAAATGTTGAGGCATCAGATTAGCATCATGCCACCTTTTATTCTTTTCTTTGTAAATCTTGGCATTCTCATAGGCATTCAGACGATGCTCGTCTAACTCATTCAGGTCCAACAATCTTTTTTCCCCAGCTAGTTGGCCGTCCAAATTGATCTAGTTCGACTGGCAAGTGACAAGCTTTTCCATACACATGTTGATACGATGACATGTCCAATGGTGTTTTAAATGAAGTTCGATAGGCCCATAAGGCTTCATCCATCTTTAAAGACTAGTCTCTTCGATTGGGTTTGACCACCTTTTCAAGGATCAATTTGATTTTGCGGTTGGATACTTCAGCTTGCCCATTAGTTTGTAGGTGATACGTTGTGGCTATCCTATGGTGGACTCTGTAGTGGCGTAGTTCCTTGGTGATCAACTTGTTGTCGAAGGGTTTACCTTCATCACTAATAATGGCTCGAGGGACATCAAAACGAGTGAAGATATTCTTGTGCAAAAACCTTAAGATAATGTTTGCGTTGTTCTTAGTTGTTGTGATTTCTTCCACCCATTTGGACACGTAATCCACCCTGAGCATGATGTACAATTGTCATTTGGAGGATGGGAAGGCCCCCATGAAATCAATGCACTAGGCGTCAAAAATTGCAACTTCTAGGATGACTAGTATGGGAAGCTGATTACATCGAGATATGTTCCCTGTCCTCTGACATCTATCAAATGCCTTATAATATGCATGGGCATCTCGAAACAGAGTTGGTCAATAAAACCCAAACTATAAGACTTTCACAATAATCATTTGTCCTCCAAAATGTCCTCCACATGGAGTAGAGTGACAATGGTATAAGATGTCTTCTTGTTTTTCTTCCGAAACACACCTCCGAATCATTTGGTCCGCGCATTGCTTGAAAAGGTAAGGCTCATCCCAATAGTAATAACGTGCATCATGCCAAAATTTCTTCCTTCCATGGCTGCTAAGATCACAAGGAAACATACCACTAACAAGAAAGTTAACAATATTAGAGTACCATGGCAGAGCCGTGGTTTTTAAAAGCTTCTCATCATGTAATTCTTCCTTAATATCACACACAACATCAGTATCACATGCGTTTTAAAGTCTAGAAAGATGGTCAGTAACTTGATTTCCAGTTTCTTTCCTATCAACTACCTCAATATCAAATTCTTGCAGAAGTAGTATCCATCTAATAAGCATAGGTTTAGCATCTTTCTTACTTACTAGGTATTTAATTGTAGAATGATCAATATGCACAATAACCTTAGTACCTATTAAATATGACCTAAATTTATCAAATGCAAAAAGTACAACAAGCAATTCTTTTTTAGTGGTGGTGTAGTTTACTTGTGCCTCATTAAGAGTGCTACTAGCATAATATATGACATGAAAACCTTGTTTCACCGTTGACCAAGAACAACACTAATGACATAGTCACTTGTGTCACACATTAGCTCGAATGGCTATGACCAATCATGGGGAACTACCACCAGTGTAGAAATAAGTTCCTTTCTTAAGGCTTCAAACGCTGCACGACATTGGTCATCAAACTCGAATGCTCTATTATGTTCCATCAATAAGCATAAGGGTTTCGAGATCTTGGAGAAGTGTTTGATGAATCGCTTGTAGAATCCTGCATGGCCAAGAAAGCTTCTAATAGCCTTGAAATTCGCTGTTGGTGGAAGCTTCTTGATAACTTCAACCTTGGCTCTGTCCACTTCAATGCCCTTTTCAGAGATACGGTGGCCAAGGCCAATGCCCTCAAATGCCATAAAATGACATTTCCCCCTAGTTGAGTACCATATCAGTATCCTCGCATCATTATAACACTTTTTCAAGATTTCTTAAGCAATGGTCGAAAGAGTCTATATAGACCAAAAAATAGTCCATGAAAATCATCCACCATGTCTGAGAAAATAGCCATCATGCATCGCTGGAAAGTTGCTGGTGCGTTGCAGAGGCCAAAGGGCATCCTCCAGAAATCATAAATGTCATATGTACAGGTGAACGTTGTGTTTTCTTGATGTTCTAGTGCAATGGAAATTTGGTTATAGCCAAAGTAACCATCTAGGAAACAATAGTAGGGTTTCTCGATGAGCTTATCAAGCATTTGATCAATAACAACAGTGGGAAGTGATTCTTTTTCGTGGCTTTGTTTAGCTTCTTATAATCAATGCAGATTCTCCATCCAGTGACAGTTCTTGTAGAGAGGAGTTCATCAGCGTAATTCTTGATCACAATTATTCCTCCTTTCTTGGGCACGCACTGAACAAGACTCACCTATGAGTTGTTTGAGATAGGATAAATGATAGCAGTGTTGAGCCTTTTAATTTTTTTTTCATAACCACAATTCTCATGATAGAGTTGAGTCTCTGTAGAACTAATGTTTTGATATAATAATTGAAAAATAATTTGGACTAAGTTAAAAAGAATTCAAAACTATTTCTAAATTCCAAATCACTTGAAACTATGTTTAGGGGATATTTTCAAAGGTTTTTTTTTACATGTTTTCAAAGACAAACTAAACAAAACCTTCCAGGCGTTTCCAAACACCCCTAGGTGTTTCGATACAGATTCTTCCAGTGTCAAAACGTTTCAATACGGGTTTCGAAACATGTCCTTTCTGGAAGAGGATTTTGCCAATCGTTTCGATACGGCCTATGCCGTTTCGATACGCCTACGTGGCATCGACCACAACGGTTATAAACCCCAACGACTATTTCCCAACTAACATTTAAATGCAGATCGTTTTGATACGGTACTAGGCGTTTCGATACGGGCGTTTCGATATGGGTGTTGCAACGGCTCTTTCTACTTGAAGAGCGTATCAAAACGGATTCGAGCATTTCGATACGGGTAGCAGCAGAACTACATTTATGGTGGGAAATTATGTCTCCAACGGTTCCAATTCATCCCAACGACTAGTAACAACTACAAACTCAATGAGGAGTATAAAAGAGACCTCCAAGCATCAAGTAATGGTTAATGCTTCAATTGTCAATCAACAAATGATCAAGAATTGTGCAAACAAACACCTATTAGAGGGATTTGTGTTTGCTAATATTTTCTCTTGTAAAGAGGGTTTGATCAAGGCTTTGGGTAGAAAGCTTGATCGTTGTATAAGGGTTTCCTCCTAAACCTAGAAAAGGGGACGAATCAATAGTGGATTGATTGGAAATCCTTAGTGGGAAGCTAAGGTAGTAGATGTATACCTTGGTTAGAAGGCTGAACCACTATAATTCATTGTGTCACATATTATTTTAGCTTCCACACCACATTCACCCAAAATTTCACTTCTCCACCACTTGGCAAGAAAGAACGGTTGAAGGAATCGAGCACCCTAAAACTCAACAGTCTCCTTTGGGTTTCTATTGAGCTGCTCTGGTCATTTGCAAGTAAGATCTTATGTATACACAAAGTAGGGCTGATCCCTTCAATGTCAGCAATCGTCCAACCAATAGCTTTCTTATGTTGTGATAAAATAGTTAACAATTTATCTTCTTGGTCAGGTTTTAAAGAAGTAGATATGACCACAAGCAATGTATCATTCTCCCCTAGATATGCATACTTTAATTAAGGTGGGAGAGGTTTTCAAGTTTCGGTGGATGCTCAAGCGCAAGTTTGGGAGATTTATCCACAACATGATCCAAATGCTCAAAGGTCATACCTGGTGGAGTGAGCACAACATTGGTTTGTTCAGCAATAAGTATGTTCCCGCAACATATCTCAGGCAAACCCTCTTTCACTAAGGCATCTTTAGTGTCCACAAGATGGTATTTGTTCATAATCATCCACGTACTTGTGTGTGCTAAAGACATTGAATGTAATCTTTTGGTCGTTCATCTTTATGGTGAATTCACCTTTCTCACAATCGATCACGATGCTCCTGGTGGCTAAAAATGGTTTGCCCAAAATGATGGGAGCATTCTTGTAACACCTCTTATTCGTTCTAAGAGTTAAACCGGTTTTGAAAGTGTTACTAAACAAATATTCAAACAAACATACATAATCTTATCACTTCTTAACTAAACAAGCAATAAAAAATCAGGGATATTTTAAGACTTTTTAGTAAGTTCGTAGATTAAGTTCCAAATTACATTTTATATTCAACAACTATGGTCACACAACTTGCGTAACACTCAATTTGATAGTTCATAGAATCAACTTTATTTTATAAACTTCATATTTACGAAGAACTCAAAGACCTTAGATTCAAATAGCCTAACTACTTAAGCATAACCATACTACAAACAAGGTTTCCAATTAAACAACATGTCATGCCTTCAAAATCAATCCTGCTACATGGCTTATCATATTAACATGTACATAAACACATACTTATAAATCCTACTAGTATTATGGCATATTAAATTAGGTGGGTATAATGTACTACATTCGAGAATCTAATTACTTAGGAGTCCTCGTCTTAATTACCATAATGTTAAGCTAATACCAATTTAGTTTGATTACACTAGTTCTTTTAATCAAAGAAGAGACTGAGCTCTATTAGTTAGATCTAATTCAAATTAAGAAGAGTAACTAGGTTTGATTCGATTAATTAAAAGGACGTTGAATCAATTATTACTCAATGCATTCGATTACCCTGACTACCAATTGGCATACCTAGGTTTTAGTTCCTTAAAAAAGCATAATCTTCAAAACAAACATACGCCCAAGACATGAAAGATTCAAAACAATACATAGTGTCAGAACAAGTATCAACTAGATCAATCATTCCCAAATCTATTCGAACAAAGCATAAACAAGCTTCTATTTACCTATATAAGATAAGCAACCATATCAAAACTATACCTTATACTAATCACAACCATATTAGACCAATTCAGGCTACACAAAACATCAATCAACAAGTATCTGTCAAACACATTCACAAATGGTTCATCCAAGTTTTAGACATGCCATATACAATCATTTACGAAACATTTCGATTACATATGAGCATTACATTACGAAAGGTATAACGACGTCCTATATGCAAAATACAAACATGATGCCACCATCTAGGAGTTCTAATAAAAAGATTAGCAAAACATACACTTTCATACTTGTGATCTTGATCAAGTTCTCGAAAAACATCCCTCACAAAAGTCATCCTGAAATATATTCAAATTAAACATAGTAAGTAAACACTTAGTGAGGTTGTATAACTAACTGAAGGTATGTATTAAAAATCATATATTCTACTTTTATTCTTTTAGTGTAATCTAACAAGCTCCAAGAAAATATCAAATTAATTGAATGGTATGCCAACAAGGCCTCAAACATAGCATTTCATAAAAATGTTTTACTTAACACTTAAATTGTCAAACTTAGTATGTCATAGACACGTATTACTTGTCACAGAAGTTATCAAACTAGCATCCCAAGACATGCATTACTTATCACATAGGTTATCAATATAGTATTTCAAGTCATGCATTATTATAGTTTTGATCAAGAAGCTACCCATTATGTATCTAGGCATTCGAAATAAGCATGTACATATATGCACGACAATTCAACAATTCATATGTATTAATATATTTGATCAAGGCATATATATATTCGAACATGGCCTATGTCTTCTCCAAAAGAAAATACAAGTATCATATAGGTGCATAGTACTTGTCTTGCAAATTATTATCATGACTTAATAATCTAACTTGTGAACTTTCATTATTTTTCTTTAACATAACCTTGAGAATCAAGTAGCCTAAGTACACGAATCCACAACCAATTGTCGCCAAACAAAATGGTAATAGAAGTACCGGTCAATCACTCCTAGTGTTGCCAAGTGACCACACACACATCCCTCCTACTTTCGCCTCATAAGGACCGTAGTCCACCCCAAAACACGAGCTCTATGGACTCTATGGCATGCCAACTATACCTAAGACTATTTCGAAACCAAGACTTTTCCATTAAGTCTGATCATTTCAAAACCAGAGTTGAACTTAGCTCCCTATTCAATTATTCGAATAGCATGTCTATGATTATCAGAGTGAGCATAGCTCTAGTTTCACATAATCACAAACATGCTTATATCTTATCTTATCAGAGTCCGAGATGAGCATGGCTCCATATTTAGATAATCAAATGAACATAACTTATACCTTATTGCGTCAAGGACATATATACACATTAGGTCATATTTCAATGTAAGCCTTGGTCCAAAATAAGTAATCGAATGGGTATGTCTTATGGTTTAACATAACAAGCACACATGAACATGGATAGTTCTCAATAATAACACATAGCTTAGTCAACATTACCCAACATAGGATATCTTGCAATTAGATACTTACCTCAATTTCCAGCTTTATTTCAAACATATGCATAAACTTATATTTTTATCTTTAAAAAATATAGCATACATCTTAATCGAATACTGTATATCATCAAGTACTTACAAATTTAGTACTCACCTCAAGTCCAAGCAAGATTTCAAGCATACCATGGCTCAATATAAAAAAGAGCATTGTAAGTTATTCAATAAAGGATGCTCGAGAAAGTTACAAGCTTATCCCGAGACTTTAAACTACACTAACTAGTTATCCAAGATAACTTGATCCCGAATCACTATTCCTGATTACTTTTCAACCGTTCTACCCGCCTTGGACCTTGCTTCAACAACTACCTCTTGGTCTAGCACAATAACAAAGCAAACATATATCAAGATCACTCTATTTTACACAAACACAAAACCAAACAATGCTTGCATAGACTTTGTCATACTTAGCATTTCCTTTCATAATAGTACCAAAATCTCACTTTCAAGATTTTACACACATTTTCCTACAAAACAACCCCTGAATTTCAAACTTGTAAAATAATTCAGTTTAGATACAAAACACTCATAATCTTTGCAAAACAGTCCTTGAATTTCCAGTTTACAAAACAGCCCACAATTTCTTTAAAACAACCCTTATTATTTGCAAAAACAGTCCCCTATTTTCCAGCTTACAAAACAGCCCATAATTTTGTCAAAACAATCTTTATTCTTTTCAAAACAATCCCCTGTTTTCCAGCTTACAAAACAACCCATAATTTCATCAAAAACAGTTCCTAAAATTTCAATTTAGATCGAAACAGTCCATGAATGACTACAAAGCAGTCCTGATTTCATTTTCACAATTTAGCCATCTTTAATCTACTAACACAACCCCTAATCAATTCATTTTATAACATAACAGTCCCAATTTGTTACTAGCATTCAAGGTGACCAAAATCAAGCTCTAAGCTCATCTACCCAGCAAACAATATTCCATTCTAACAATCAACATATCTTAATAACTTTAGGACTCAAAATCAAGCAATTCGATTCTTCACAACAACAATTGGACACATAGATAAACAAACTTTATACATGTTACCATTCTACTTCTTCTACAAACGATTTTTATGGAGACGAGGCCCTAACTATATTTTCTTCAACAATTCACACATCAATTTAGCAATTCAAGTTATACCATGCTTCGATTAGAATTATGCTAGATACCATGTTTCTAATTCAATTGCAAATGTAATTTGTGCAAACAATCAAGCTATCAATCGAATGTTCAAGGAGGGTTTCTAAAATAACATTGCTTCTTTAACAATTACATACATGGAGAATTTCTATCTAGTTCTTTAATCAAATCTTAGCTTGAAAGAAAAGGAAGAGAAATCTTACCATCTTCCTTGAGCTATATGGACGAGGTTGAAGAAATTGGTTGACCAAGCTTCATCCTTAAAGCTTCCATGGACAAGCTTCTCCCTTTCTCTCTTGAAGGTTCGACATTTTGCGAAAGGATGAAGATGAGAGCTAGATTCATGAATCTTCATCCAAATGCCGAACTGTTTCCTCCCACCCAACATTTGCTTTAGCCTTTGAAGGACAAGTGTACAGTCCCTTGAACTTATTTTTGATTAGCATGCAAACTCACAATTAGTCTAGGAAATTCATTTTAATCTACGTTATTTTGGCTGTGCATTTTTCCTTTGATTCAAATTGGTCCTAACTCAAATATAATTCTCTTAGCATGCAAATCCTTAGCTTCATAAAATTTTCAGTTTAGCCCGCTTTGTATTTAGTCACCCACTTATCCATTTCTTAAAATCTGGTTCTAAGATTACTTAATTAAAATTCTAAATTCATCATGAAGCAAATCAAAACAATTCTTCTAGCATTTGATTTAGTATTTAATATGTTGACTTTCTTCTTGACCGAAAATTAGGGTATTACAATTCTCCTCCCCTAAAAAAATTCATCCTTGAATTTTCTTGTGGTGAACAGAAGTGGATATTGATCATTCAACGATGTCTCAACTTCTCAAGTAACCTTTTCAAACTTATAATTCTTCTATAACACTTTCACTAAAGAGACATACTTGTTAGAGAGTCTTTTAACCTCGAAATTCTATGATTTGAGTTGGTTCTCCTTCATTTGATAGATCAAGATTAAGTTCTACCACTTCGAATTCTAACGCATGGGAGGGATCTGACCGATATTTGCAAAACATTGAAACATGAAACACATTGGGAATCTTATTGAATTCACTAGGAAGAGCTAACTTGTAGGCCAAATGACCTATCTTTTCAACAATTTCAAACTATCCTATGAAACGAGAACTAAGCTTTCCTTTCTCCCCAATTCTTTCCAAAATCAAATACAAAAGAACGAAGTATATCTTCTAGGATCTGATTTACCCCCTAATTGATCATCAAACAGGGAATGAAACGATGCACTGAGATTGATCTTGATTCCTAAGGCCTTTTGAAAGAAATTCAAAAGTCTTGAGGTGAACCGTTTATCTTGATCCAAGATTGTGGATGTAAGAGATAACAAACTTCATTCCAGGCGACCAAAGAAAAATAATTTATTTACTCCCTTATACATCTTGGCAGACTCGGGACGGATCGAAAAGAAATTACTAAGAGCTTTCTAAAACATTACCCTTTCAAGGGTTTCATCTATTAGTACTCATCTTTTACTTGATTTAGAGAGAAATTTGAATTAGATTTCTTCTTTATCTTAAGCAAAACATTTTGAAGTTCAAAATTTGATTGCTGAAGGGTCTTGATTCTCGAAATCAAATCAAATTGAGCTTGAGGTGAGACTAGAAATTGTTGATTCTTTTGTAACTCAGAAAAAGAATGAGTAAGAATTTACTTCTATTAATCAAATCTTTGTGGTTAGCTTTCCGACTAAACAAAAGGCACATCCATTTCGAAGAAGCTTAGTTAAAGGTGTGACCGAGGTAGAAAATCCATTAACAAATCTTCGGTAATAACTGACTATTCCCAGAAAACTTCAAATTCGATCATCATTCCTCAAAAGCCTATAATAAACAATTGATTGAGTCTTTTTGGAATGAACCCTAATCTCTTTTGCAAAGAATTACTTAATCAAGAAAGGATACTTCGAGTAACTAAAATTCACATTTATTGATCTTAGCACAAAGTTGATGGTCTCGAAGGGTGCTTAAAATAGTTCGAAAACATTTCAAATGTTTGTTCTCATCTTTGGATTAGATAAGAATGAATTTAAAGAAGATTATTTCAACTTGTTCAAATAAATCTTAAACGCTAGTTTTAAAGGATTCATAAATGCAGATGGAACATTTGTTGAGCTAAAAGGTAGTACAAAAAATTCGTAATAACCATATCAAGTCCCGATCGCAATCTTTGGCACATCGGTTTCCTTAACTTGCTTCTGATAATATTCTCGATAAGAGGTCAGTCTTAAAAAAAATACTATAGCATCCTTAAGATGATTAGATAAGTCTTCGATTCTGAACCCAACTTTCTGAATCGGGTATAACCCCAGAAGTCCTTTGAAAATACTTTAGGAAATTCAATGACAACTAGGGTAGGATCATGAGGAAATATGGTCTTATTAACATCAGATATATCAATAGACACAGAAGTTGGTTCATATGGTTTCTTATTTTTCAAGCATGTAGTTTCTTTTCTTACAACAACCCGCCCAAGTATAAGGTTTACTTAGCTAAATTGATCCTATAATAAGGTTGAACTCATGGAAAGGTAGTACGGAAAGATATTAGCAGGAAAAATGATTCTCTTATGTAAACAAAGGACAATTCCAACATTTTTTGTTTACCACAACTCTATCTCCCAAGGATTAGTGGCAACTGGATTACCATAGGTAGGTTCAAGACTCAAGTCCAATATTCTCAAAGAAGATAGAATGTAAGAGAGAACGTGTTGATCCATAATCAAACAAGGCATATACGGGTTTTGAGTACAATTCAATTGTACCCGCAAAGGTGTAAGCTTCAATATTGAGCTAACCTGTCTATCACAGCCCCCTGGTTGCAAACAAAAGGAAGAACGGAGGAGTTGGAGGGTTTTTGTGTCAAAGAGAAAACAAATATTTCCATCATACCGAGGAAACATTCTTACTACACAAAATAGATGGGGGAGCTCTTTGTTGCTATTTAGAAGTATTCTACTGATTTTGTTTTTCCGGATTCAACCTTCATTGAAGGAGCCAACCAGGTGTCTCATTATCCTAGTTCTATTGTGTTTCAGACATTTTTACTCAATATTAACACATAAGAGAGCTTTTATCGAACTTAGATAACAAGCACTTATCAAATTTAACTCCTAGAAGGCACATACAACAAATGATGATGCAACGAGACTCAGTTTAGTCCTAAAATTAACTAAATCCTGGCTCTGATACCAATAAATGTAACACCCCTTACCCGATCTAAGAGTTAAACCAGTTTAGGAAGTGTTACTAAACAAATATTCAAACAAACATACGGTATCTTATCACTTCTTAACTAAATAATTAATCAGAAATCATGGAAATTTTAAGACTTTTTAGTAAGTTCATAGATTAAGTTCCCAATTACATTTCATATACGACAAGTATGCTCACACATTTTGCATAACACTCCGTTTGATAGTTCATAGCATAAACTTTATTTTATAAACTTCAGATTTACGAAGAACTCATAGACCTTAGTCCCAAATAGCGAACTACTTAAGCATAACAATAACACAAACAAGGTTCCAATTAAACAACATGTCGTGCCTTCAAAATCAATCCCGCTAATGGCTTATCATATCAACATGTACATAAACACAAACTTATGAATTCTACTAGAATTATGGCATATTAAATCAGGTGGGTATAATGTATCACATTTGAGAATCTAATTACTTAGGAGTCTTTGTCTTAATTACCATAATGTTAAACTAATACCAATTTAGTTTGATTACACTAAGACTTTTAATCAAAGAAGATATTTAACTCTATTACTTAGATCTAATACAAATTAAGAAGAGTAACTAGGTGTTATTCGATTAAATAAAAGGATGCTAAATCAATTATTACTCAATGCATTCGACTACCCCGACTACCAATTGGCATACCTAGGTTTTAGTTCTGTTAAAAGACACAATCTACTCAAGACATTAATCAATGAGGACTAATTCATAACTTCTAACAATAAAAGATCCTCAGACTCAAAATAATGATCTTCAAAACAAACATACGCCCAAGACATGAAAGATTTAAAACAATACATAGGGTTAGAACAAGTATCAACTAGATAAATCATCCCCAAACCTATTCGAACAAAGCATAAACAAGCTTCTATTTACCTATATAAGATAAGCAACCATATCAAAACTATACGCTACACTAATAACAACCATATTAGACAAATTCAGGCTACACACAAACATAATGCAACCATTATCTGTCAAACACATTCACAAATGGTTCATCCAAGTTTTAGAAAGGCCATATACAATCATTTCCGAAACATTTCGATTACATATGAGTATTACATTTCAAAAGGTATAAACGACGTCCTATAAGCGGAATAAAAAATGATGCCACCATCTAGGAGTTGTAATCAAAAGATTAGAAAAACATACAGTATCGTACTTGTGATATTTATCAAGTTCTCGAAAAACAACCCTCACAAAAGTCACCCTGAAATATATTCAAAGTAAACACAATGAGCAAACATTTAGTGAGGTAGTATAACTAACTGAAGGCATGTATTAAACATTTCATATTCTACTTCTATTCTTTCACTATAATCTAACAAGGTCCAAGTAAACATGAAATTAATTTAATGGTACGACAACTAGGCAATAAGGCCTCAAACATAGCATTTCATAAACATGTTTTACTTAACACATAAATTGTCAAACTTAGTATCTCATAGACACGTATTACTTGTCATAAAAGTTATCAAACTAACATCCAAGGACATGCATTACTTATCACATAGGTTATCAATATAGTATCCCAAGTCATGTACTATTATAGATTTGATTAAGAAGCTATCCATTATGTATCAAGGCATTCGAAACAAGCATGTACATATATGCATGAGAATTCAACAATTCATATGTATTAATATATTCGATCAAGGAATATATTTCTATATTCGAACATGGACTATGTCTTCTCTAAAGGAAAATACAAGGATCATATAGGTGAATAGTACTTGTCTTGAAAATTATTATCATGATTTAATAATCTAACTTGTGAACTTTCATTAATTTTCTTTAACATTGTCTTGAGAGTCAAGTAGCCTAGGTGCACGAATCCCCAACCAACTGTCGCCAAATAAAATGGTACTCGAAATACCGGTCAATCCCTCCTACTGTCGTCAAGTGACCACACACACATTCCTCCTACTGTCACCTTATAAGGACCGTAGTCGACCCTAAAACACGATCTCTGTGGACTCTATGGCATGCCAACTATACCTTAGACTAACTCGAAACTAAGGCTTTTACATTAATTCTTATTATTTCAATACTAGAGTTGAACTTAGCTCCTTATTCAATTATTTGAATAGCATGTCTTATGAATATCAGAGTGAGCATAGCTCCAGTTTCACATAATCACAAGCTAGCTTATATCTTATCTTATTAGAGTCTATGATGAGCTTGTCTCCATATTTAGATAATCAAGTGAACATAACTTATATCTTATTGCGTCAAGTACTTATATACACATTAGGTTATATTTAAATGTAAGCCTAGCTCCACAATAAGTAATTGGATGGGTATGTGTAAAGTGTCCATGAGTTTTATATTTTGTACACATTCCTACCCTTATTATTGTTGTTCTTAAGCTCAGTGCATTGCATGCATTATAACATCTTCTCTTGTACCACGCTTTTATTGAATATTTATATTTGGTTCACAAAAGTTACTGTTTTAGTTTAGTTTATATTTTCAGGTGATATAGCTAGAGAGGAGAAAGGAGGACATGAGAAGACAGGAAGGCTGGAACCAAAGGAGCTGTACTGAAGCAGCTCAAGATGCCGCCAAGGACGCTGCCAAAGCAGCATTACTGCCAAGTGCCGCCTGGGCAGGAGTTACACCGACTTAGCTAAAATGGGTCGCGATTTCAAGAGGGCAATTTCCTAAGCCCGATGAGTCCAGTCTTGCAATTTTCTGAAGGTTATAGCATCTGGTAGAGCTGATCCAAGACCGATAAGTAGGAGCACTTATCCTTACTTGCGGAAGAAGGCAACATCCAAAGAGTCCATATTTAAGGCATAAAGGAGTTTGCATTTAATGTAAATATACTTTAAGAACTTCTACATTAAGGAGGACTCAAACCTAGGTCCAAAGCCTTATATATACCCAATGTATGTAAGGGTATAGGGGCAAGCATATACATAGGCATATCTCGGATAGCACTTCACATATCTGAGGACGAGAGGATATATGGGGGGATTGTTAGGTAGGTTGGAGATGTTGGGGGTCGAGGCCCAACTCTCCCCCCAACATCAGTTGGGGAAATAGTTTGAGGGAAATAGTTGTATGGTTTTGATTTGTTTTCAATAAAATTCTGAGTTTGCTTAATCTATGCTCTTTGTTCGTTCAATTAGTCTACACCAGTCAGTTGGAGAGAAAATCCATTTGTCGGGCACGAAAGTGCAAGGCTCACGAAAGGGTTAAGAACGGTCACAACTTACAAAGGCGCGACTAACTTGGTTCCACACTAGTCCACAAGTTTCAGCGGATAAAAGGGATCACCAACCGAGTTGACTAATTTGGTTCCACACTATTCCTCAAGTTAGCATCTCGAGCATCCTAACCTAGAAATAGGAGGGATCACTGTCGACTGTCCTGCCGAACTAGGAATGTCTGCCAGATTTTCTGCCATGACTTCTTTCCATTCCACCTGTAGTGGTAGTGACCTGCTACGGTCGTGTAACAGGGTCGTTGTTTTCCTCTCGCCATCCCGCCGAGGCAGCAATTCATGGCAGCGCAAAACATGCTCAGCCTATACAATGCAGTCCATAGGCTACTAAGCTACACTTACCTTACTCAGCCTATCTCTCGAATCTCTCCCTATTATCTCTCTCATCACTATCTTTCTTTTATTTGTGTTTTTATACTTCTACATCTTGAGATTTAATTACGTGTTTGCTAAATCTTTCTGCAGGAAACCATTCATAGGAGCTGCTCCAATCCCCGTGGGAGACGATATCTTTTATACTATAACTTGATAAGAGTGTGCACTTGCGCTCATAAATGGAGAACACCTAAACGCTCTATAAGTTTTTGGCGTCGTTGCTAGGGATTGGCAACAACAACTACGTTTAAATTTATGCACTCCTATTTAGTTTTTGCACATTAAAACTCTTATCATTTATTTGTTAAAAAAAGCCTCTTTGTTTTCCTGGTGTATGTCCCGCCATGGCAGCAACATCCACCTTAGGAGGGGAAGAACATGCCCAGATGAATAGCTAAACGCAAAGACCCTCATAAAGTGGTTATGTTTGGGAAAAACGCAACCCGACTTGGCCTAATTTTTTATTTTTATCTTTAATTTATTTTTATGTATTAGGATTAGATTTAATTGTTGTAGTTAATTTATTTTCGGTTAGGAATGAAGGAAAGATCAAGGAACATGAAAGAATAAAGAAAGGCCCAACTAGCGGCCAGGGCAGCCCAAGGCATGTAAGCATAACGACCAGTGGCTTCATAACGGTAGCCGCATCGACTATATTTTGCCCCAGCGAGTGGAACGAATATCTTTGTAATGACTAGAATCTTGTTATTTGCGCCACAATAGTTGATTGTCATTGACAGTGTGCCTGCCAAGGCTGTGGAGAGAAACTGCTATATAACTCCAACTATTCTCTCCCCGTTTTTCACTTTGCTTTCTCCTCTAATCTGAATTATTTCTACAATCTTTGCTTCAAATATTTTCTTAGCTTTTCTTTCTTTCACGTTACTTCTTTCTCTTTCTTTAAGAAACACAACCGTCCTACAAACTATGGACTCATCACAACGACCCGCCGTCACCTCCAAAACATCATACAAAAGGTTCTTGAAACTTGCTATCGAGGATACCTACAATAAGTTCTACAGAGAAAACCAACTATGGGAGGAGATGGGTTTCTAATACACCCACCCTAATGGTGATTTTAGGTTGGAACCCTTCCTATTCGAAAGGATCCACAATATGGGCTGGGACCAATTCGCACGGTAGCCAGAAGGAATCAACAACCATCTGCGAGAGTTTTATGCCCACCGGCCAAACTCGGAGAGTCAAGTTCACTCCTGACATGATCAACAACTTTTACAGCATAGAGGTCAGCGACAACCCGCACGAAGAATGGGAATCATATCTGACAGGGGCTGACTACAACAAGATCAAGAAAAAGCTCTGTAAGCCGAACACCAAATGGTTGACATGAAAATACAATGGGTCAGTCAAACGCATAGACTTGCTGCGAGAGGCAGCCCTTTGGAGTTACTTTGTCCAGCGCCGCCTGATACCCACCTCCCACGGATCGATAGTAAACAGGCCGCGGCTCGCATTTATTTGCAGCATCATGAAGGCGTGACAGATCAACATTGGCGAAGTAATAATACATGAGATCTATGCCCACGGAGAGAAGCCAAATGCCAAAGGTCCCCTTTTCTTTCCTGCACTCATCACTGGCCTGTGTGCCAATTTTAGCGTGTCGCTGCACCCAAAAGATAAAATTCTTCATGCCAAGGAAGGATGGATAAGAAGGGTACGCCGACAGATGATGCATAGCGCAGAGCCAAAAACACCTTCCACTGCCCAGCCGCCGAACCTAGCTGCCGCCACCCCAGCCGCAACAGGCAGTACTGAAGCTGCCCTCCTGTTCGAGGTGATCCCTTTACTACACAACCTAGTGGAAAACTGCCAGAGGATTGAGCACAAACATGTGATATTCACCAAATATGTAGCGGACGTGCAAGAGGCCTTTGTGGCCTACCTGCTAGACAAGTATCAGGACACCGGCCCACAGTTGCCCGCCATTCCTACGGAGTTAGCAACTTCCATGCCAATCTAGATCACTCTAAGAACAATTGTTGCTCTGCCGCTGATGACAGTGAGGGGCCGCACCACCGCCCCAATAGAAGAACCTCTCCAACCCCTATCCAGCCATATGCCATGTCCTTCTCATCAGAATCAGAGAAGGAGGAAGAAACCACCGCTGCCAAGGACATCGACTACTCAGACATGGAGATTTCAGACTCCCTTGGCGACGAACCGGTAGAGGCAGCCAAAAAGAGAAAGCGGCCAACAACAGATCCCCAAGGTGGAGAAGCCGAAAGAAAAACCAAGAAAGCCACCCCCAGCCGCCGCGTAGCTCGAAGAAGAGCACATTAGAAAGACCATCCGCTACGCGCCGCCTTGTCCTGCCCGCCTCATTAGAATTTTCCTCTGATGCGGCAGCAACAAAGCGAAACTCCTTTAGTCTATGGCACCATTTTTCTTTTCTTTTCTTTTATTTTTAATTTTTATGTTTTATTTTATTTTATTTTTATGTTTATTTTTATTTTATATTTTATGTTTTGTTTTTAATTTTTGTTTTGTAGAGGCATTGAGGACAATGCCAACCTTGAGTTTGGGGGGAATTAGTCCTCTTTGTTTTTAGGTTAATATAGTAGCATATAAATGCATATGTAAATTCTGCCCCTAGCACTTAATGAAATAGAAATCTTTAACTTAAAAACTTGTGCCCATGATAGCTTAGCCGACTACTTATATTCACATCATTCTAAAAAATTTAAATCAAACTATGGGAAGAAGCATGAAAAACACTTAAAAAAATTATTTCTGCCAATTATCTTTAAGCTTGTCTGTTAAATGTTGAATTTTGCTTGAGTTTTGAGTTTAACAATGCTTGCCTTAATAAAAGTTTCTTGATTGAATACAGGTTTGCCGCCACAGCAGCACAGCAAAAATAATGAAAATACCTAGAGGTGCCCGAAACAGGGTCTAGGCAGAAAATACTCTAGAGGTGCCCGAAATAGGCTCTAGGCAGAAAATCCCCCAGAGGTGCCCGAAACAGGCTCTAGGAAGGATCATGAGCAAGGACACTCCACTGATATCAAAGTCCATGAATCTAAACCAAGTGACGGATAAAATAGGAAGAGTCAATGAAAGTCTTCACATGATTACTCTATTCTAAGGGCTCAGAGTTTCGTAGAGTGCACTTGTCCTAGCTTCAGACCCAGAGAATAGTTGTGATGAGATGAAGCCCTATAATTGTGGTATTAGTTCCTTGATCTAATAGGCAACGGCTTGTGGGAACGCCTAGCTAGATAGCAGGCAGATGAAGGGAAATTTCTTAGAAGGAAGCGCCAAATCGCCGGTGATCAATGAGCAAATGATAGTGACAGCCGTCTAGGGCAGCGTTCTGCTTTCAGTGATCAGGTTGCGCAATGGGTATGGACTCTATACGTGGGATGACTTTCTCGTTCAATCCATTAGAAAGGTCTATGGCACGTATTTGATAGGCATGGGATTTTCAGGGATGTATTCATTCCCAATCGGGTGGCTCGGGAAGGCCATCAATTTGGTTTTGTTCGGATGGCATCGTAAGCAGATGTTGATCGGGTGATTGAGAGGCTACACAAGAAATGGATATATGGTGCTCGTATGCGAGTTTCTATGGCTTGGAATGGATGAACGAAATTTATCAAGAGGAAATGGGGTGATGAGGCGAGCCAGGAGCCTCGAGGGGAGTTGGAGTCCGATCGGAACAAAGATACATGATCGTCAACAATTTCGGCGGGGGCGGGGGTGAGAGAAAATTGCCGAGAGATCGAGGGCATCATGGACGAGGATAAGTGGGCTGTTCTTCAATGGTGCGCAGCTGGGTGGTGTTTGAATCCTTGTAGTATAAAGGCCCTGGCGAAGAGGTTGGAGGTGGATAAACATGAGGGACTTTCAATTATGCGATTGTCGAGATACATGATTTTACTGATGTGTACATCGGTGAATGTTCAGGACCAGGTGATGAACATGGATCGTGCTAAAGAGTGTTTTGCTAGAGTGGAGGTTTGGTCGCCTTCGATCACAGTTGAGTCACGTCGTGTTTGGTTGTCTATAGTAGGTTTGCCGATACACCTTTGGCACAAGCAAACTTTTATGAACATTGCTCACCTGTGGGGATTGTTGATTTGCATGGATGATGACACGGAAACGCTAACGTCGTTTGATTGTGGTAGAATCATGGTGGAGACAACATCGTTCCCTCGCATTGAGGAACGCATTTGAGTCAAGGTAGATGCCAAGGTCTACTCGGTCCGTGTGTTGGAGATGGACGGAAAAGGTCCGGAGGTTGAATGTGATTGCTATGAATGTAAGGCGTCAGAGGATGGGGAGAGTTCTGCACGAGGTTCTAAATTTGAAGCGGATGAGTGTGCTGGAAATGAGGCTGATGTCGTACCCGATCCGAGTATGGTTGGATTGAAAGTTCGAGGGTCTCATGGGGAAGTTCCGGTGAATTGGATGATGAATGTTGCTTGGGATGATCCTCAAGGGACAAGGTCTCGATCGGGTGACATTGAGCATGGAGTAAGTACGCGTTCAGATATATACATGGAGAATGATGAGCGGGTTGGGGCTCGGTTGCCGGAATAGCAACCGCCAGCACTGGTTAGTCTTGTCAGTCCGATAGTTGAGAAGGAATGTGGGAGTAGGACTCTGGAGTCGGTTGAGAGTCTCCCAAGATGTGAGAGTTTGTCTATAGCTGGGATTGTTAATTCAAATCCTTTGGATGAAGTGAAGTCGGGTGCTTTGATTCCCACAGCCGAGAAATTGCAAGAGGTACAGAGTCCTCACCCTATTCTGCAATCGATCGCGCCACAACCTGGACTTGGACAAACTGAATTGATCCGAGTGGGACATGCATATTGCAAAATTCGGAAGATAATCGAGAGTGAGCATTTAAAAGCCCCTGGTCGTGAGTCTCGTGCGAAGAAGGGGAATAATCTGGGTGGTTGTCGAGCAAAGAAAGGTCTGATCAAAACAAACGTGTAAGGGGTCAGTGAAAGTGGATATCCATTGACACGACACATAGCTAGTGAGGTTGCGGCCACGGTGAAGTTGGGTTCTCTTATCGGAGTTAAATCGAGTGGGCGTGAGGAAGATATTATAAAAGACATTTCTCGGGTTATTATCGGGGATTGTCGAGGTTTATAACTGATGAAACTTTTATCGTGGAACGTCAGAGGTTTGGGCGGTAGCGCAAAACTGAACAGTGTTCGCGAGGTGATCCGGAAAAATCGTATAGATATGGTGTTGTTACAGGAGACAAAACTTGAGGAGATCTCGTCGTTGTGGGTTGCTAATATGTGGTTTTCCGATAGCTTTAAGATGGCGTTTTCACCGTCAGTTGGTGTTTCTGGCAGCATTTTGGTCATATGGGAAGGTAATCGTTTTTGTTTGGAATCCGTTTATAATGATCGTAATTTAATTGTGCTTTAGAGGCGATGGCAACATGAGGATGTGGTTTGCTGCATAGCTGCGATTTATGCAACTTGGGATGTCGCTGGAATGTAGTTTGGGCTTCGCCGTAACACCCCAATTTTGGGTTTAGAAGTTTAGGGTCTGAACCGGACCGGTCTGATTTTTGGTTCGAATATAAATGAAGGTTTTAGGGAAAGCCTAGTTCGTGATGCTTTAAAAATATGGGAAAATGTCTAAAAATTCCCTTTTAATATATATAAGAGAGTGGTGAAATCAATTTTACACAATAAGGTTTGGAAATATTACATTTTAGGTAGTGACTAAAATGCGATTTTTGAAAAGTTTAGTGGTGACTGTTTTGTAAGGATTGAAACTTTGAATCTTTAAGGAGCTAATTTACCCAAAAATGATTTCTCTAGATTTTTCCTTAATTTGAGTGAATTAATTAATGTTTTAATTAATTAGAAGAGAAGAGAAACTACCTTTTGGAAAAATCATAACTACCTTTTCCTAAAATTTTCTCATTTCTTTTTCTCTCAAAATTCCATCATCCAAACACTTTTCTCCAGCAACTTTTTCATTGATTTTCACTTCAATTGATGAGATTTCTATCACCAATTAGTTCCTAATCAATCTTGCATCAAATCCTTTTGATTTCCTTAGTGGATTTTCAAGGAAATTGGCTCAAATCAACGAGAAATCACCATTTAGAGGTAAGATTGTTCTTCTCCTCTAAATACTCAGTTCTTTACTGAAATTTTGAAGTTATCAATCAATAATTTAAGTTTTGTAAATGGTTTTAATGTTAGTGTTGAGTTGTGTGGGGCTCGATTTGATCAACCAATGTTGCTCACCAAGTGGTGGAGAGGTGGATTTTTGGGTGGAAGGGATGTGGAAGCTAGAATGTAAATAGACACAATGATTTATAGTGGTTCGGCCTTCTAACAAGCACCTACATCCACTACCTTAGCTCCTCACTAAGGATTTCTCAATCAATCCACTAATTGATTCATCCCCTTTTCTAGGATTAGGAGAAAACCCTTACAACCGATCAAGCTTCTACCCAAAGCCTTGATCAAAACCCTATTTACAAAGAGAAACAAGAAGCAAACTTAAAACCCTCTAATATGTGTTTGTTTTCACAATTAAGCACTCACCCAAAACCTAAAACACTTGAGCAAATTTGACAATTTTGGCTCACTAGTGTTTGTCTATACAAGAAATGACAATTTAAGTGCTAAGACAATTTCTTGATCATTTGATGTTTGACAATATGAGCATTAGCCTTCTCTTGATGCTTGGAGGTCCCTTTTATACTCCCAAATGAGTTTGTAGCCGTTACTAGCTGTTGGGATCAAATTGGAGCCGTTGAGGACTTTATTCCCACCATAAATGCAGTTCTGCAGCTCCCTGTTTCGAAATGCTCGAAGCAGTTTCGAAACACTCTCAATGAAGAAAGAGTCGTTGCAGTCTGTCAGGGTACCCGTTTCGGAACACCCCCTTTCCATTTCGAAACGCGTATCGAAACGATATAAGCCCGTATCGAAACGCCTGCATTTGAAAGTTGGTTGGGAAAGAGCCGTTGGGTTTTATGACCGTTATGGTCAATGCCATGTAGGCGTATCGAAATGGCCTAGTCCGTTTCGAAACGCTGGGCAAAATCATGTCCAATGAAGGCCCGTTTTGATACGAGTATCGAAACGCTTTTGCCACTGGAATCCCCTGTTTCGAAACGCCCTAAGGTGTTTCGAAACACTTGGACAGTTTTGTTTAGATTGACTTTGAAAAACATGAAAAACCCTTTTAAGAAATTCTCTAAACATAACTTCAAGTTGTTTGGACTTTGGAAATGTTTTAAATACTTTTTAAATCAGTCCAAAACATTTTTCAATTATTATATCAAAATATTAGTTCTACAATCTCCCCCTTTTTGATATAATAAAACCATTTAAAAAATTGTTTGGGATTCTCCCCTTTAATTTTAAAAATGTGAATAAGAGATTAAAAATTTAAAGCAAATAAAGCTCCCCCTTATTCATTTGAAAATTCAATTTTTTAAACCATTTTCTCCCCCTTTTTGTTATATCAAAAAGAATTTAAAACATTAAGTTCAAAAAATAACAATAGAGGTAAATGTTGACAAAAATAAGAATTTAGTTTTAAAATGGCTCCCCCTTTCTTAAAGCATCATTGAAATGTTAGTCCAACATATATGATCATCTAGTTGAATTAAATAAAAATTAAAACAAATAAAAGTAAAACAACTAGATTTTTACCAACACTTGAACCCAAAGGGAGGATGTGAAGCCTTCATTCTTCAAGTGTTCTTCCTTGTGTGCATGGAGCTCCCCCTCAATGTTTGACTTGTTGAACATCTCTATCACACCTAGCAATAGACAATCAAGTAATTTTTGGTATCCAAATTGCTTTGGATCCATGAACATTAGTAGCACAAATTTTAGTTCCCTTAGGAATCCATTTTTCAATGTCATCCTTTTTAATTGAAGTGGTTAGTCCTTTTGGGACCCAAACACTTCTAAAACATTTACCTTTTACAAATCTAGGGGCACTAGATTGTCTAACATAAAAGTTTGATTTTCCAAAATTGTTTTTCTTTTCAAGCTCTTTGGAAATCAAATCTTTTTCTTCTTGAACATTTTGAAGCAATTTTTGTAAATCAAAACATTTTAATTCAACCTCTTCAAGTTTTGCTTCAAGTTCAAGTTTGGTTTTAGAAAGCAAATCATTTTGAATTTTTAACTTTGAAATCGATTTATTTTTTTTCAAAATGTGGCTTTTAAAATCTAAAACCAAATCATCATAAACATCTTGTAATTCATCAAAGGAATAAGAACATGAAGTATATGAATTAGAAGTTACCCTTGAATCTTCTTCGATGGCCATAAGGCAAAGGTTGGCTTGTTCATCGTCGGTGGAGTCCTCATCACTCCAAGTAGCCACATGTGCCTTCTTCTTATGGCTTGAAGTGTTTGCCCTCTCCTTTCTCTTAGGTTCTTGTTCAAGCTCTCTCAAGGCTTTCTTCATGAACGGGGCACACTTCTTGAAGAGATGAACTATCTCTTCATCTTCATCCTCCTCTTCACTTACGTAGACATGATGGCAAGTGGAGGATTTGAGAGCCATGGCACTTGCATTGATGCCAAGCCCTTTGATTTTCTTCTCTCCCATAGCTCTAATTTCTTCCCTCTTCTTCTCACCCTCCTTGTTCTTCTTCATGATTTGATGAGTAAGGAGTGACCCCATGAGTTCATCAAGCTTCAAAGTCTTCAAATTTTTAGCTTCGATGATGGCGGTCCTCTTAGAGTCCCAAGACTCGGGAAGTGAGTAGATGAGCTTTTGAACAAGCTTTTCTTCCGGGATGGCTTCTCCATAGCCTTTGAGACCATTGGTGATAGTGGAGAACCTATCAAACATCTTCTCGATGTTCTCTTCCGGATCCATTTTGAAGTTCTCATACTCCAAGGTTAGGAGCCCAATCTTGGTCTCCTTGACTTCATTTGTCCCCTCGTATGTGACTTCAAGCTTGTCTCATACCTCCTTGGCACTCTCACAAGAAGACATCTTCTCATAGATGGATGGACCAAATGCACAAAATAAAATGTGCAAGGCTTTGCAATTTAGCTCCATCTTCTTGCGATCGTCGGCACTCCACTCCGCTTTGCTTCTTTGAGGCACGAACGAACCATCTTCAACTACATCCCATATCTTGTAATCTTTTGATTTGATGAAGAACTTCATCTTTGTCTTCCAATGGGTATTGTGAGTTCCGTCAAAGAAAGGCGGTTTGTCGATTGATTGTGCCATTTGAGTCGGTTGATGAAATAGAGATTGAGCTTCCCGGATCTTCTCAATAGGATGTTAATCCTCTTCGATTGAGCCAAGCTCTGATACCAATTGTTGAGTTGTGTGGGGCTCGATTTGATCAACCAATATTGCTCACCAAGTGGTGGAGAGGTGGATTTTTGGGTGGAAGGGTTGTGGAAGCTAGAATGTAAATAGACACAATGATTTATAGTGGTTCAACCTTCTAACAAGCACCTACATCCACTACCTTAGCTCCCCACTAAGGATTTCTCAATCAATCCACTGATTGATTCGTCCCCTTTTCTAGGATTAGGAGGAAACCCTTACAACCGATCAAGCTTCTACCCAAAGCCTTGATCAAAACCCTCTTTACAAAGAGAAACAAGAAGCAAACTTAAAACCCTCTAATATGTGTTTGTTTTCACAATTAAGCACTCACCCAAAACCTAAAACACTTGAGCATTTGGTGTTTGACAATTTTGGCTCACTAGTGTTTGTCTATATAAGAAATGACAATTTAAGTGCTAAGACAATTTCTTGATCATTTGATGTTTGACAATATGAGCATTAGCCTTCTCTTGATGCTTGGAGGTCCCTTTTATACTCCCAAATGAGTTTGTAGCCGTTACTAGCCGTTGGGATCAAATTGGAGCCGTTGAGGACTTTATTCCCACCATAAATGCAGTTCTGCAGCTCCCTGTTTCGAAACGCTCGAACCCGTTTCGAAACACTCTCAATGAAGAAACAGCCGTTGTAGTCTATCAGGGTACCCGTTTCGGAACACCCCCTTGCCGTTTCGAAACGCGTATTGAAATGCTATAAGCCCGTATCGAAACGCATGCATTTGAAAGTTGGTTGGGAAAGAGCTGTTGGGTTTTATGACCGTTATGGTCAATGCCATGTAGGCGTATCGAAACGGCCTAGCCCATTTCGAAATGCTGGGCAAAAATCCTGTCCAATGAAGGCCCGTTTCGATACGAGTATCGAAGCACTTTTTCCACTGGAATCCCCTGTTTTGAAACGCCCTAAGGTGTTTCGAAACACTTGGACAATTTTGTTTAGATTGACTTTGACAAACATGAAAGAACCCTTTTAAGAAATTCCCTAAACATAACTTCAAGTTGTTTGGACTTTGGAAATGTTTTAAATAATTTTTAAATCAGTCCAAAACATTTTTCAATTATTATATCAAAACATTAGTTCTACAGTTAGAAACTTTATTTTGGCTTAAAACTCAATATTTGGAAGAAATCTTGAAGAATTTCATTGTGATTGTTTGGGCTCTGTTTTGAGATGATTCTTAAATGTATTTTGGACGTCTAATGATGTGTAAATGAGGTTTTATCAATGCAATCCCGAATAGGTTGTGTTTCCTAAGTTTTTGCTTATGAAAATGGTAGTTTTTGAGGTGATCTTGATGTTCTGTTATAGTTTGAGGTTTACAGACGAGTTTAGGTTCATTTTGGATGTTGATTGATGTTTAGAAATGGTTATAAGTGATGGATCTTGGCTGGGTTAAGTTTTGGAAGAGTTTGGAGTTGATTTCGGTTGTGTTTGGTAGCCGAAATGTTGGTTTTAAGTTGAGCAGCGAGTTTAAGTGTGTTGGCTGAAGATTTCAATGCATGATGAAGCATTAATCCTCTGCTTTGATGTGTTTAAAACAGGGGAGACGTCTTTGGACACTTTTGAAGTTGATCCAGAGGCTTGATTGGCATTTCGGCAAGCTTGCGAAACGGAATTGGTGAGTGGAGTTGGGTTTCCAGCTTTGAAACAAATATTTGAAGGTTTTGGGAGCTTAGTTTAAGTATGAGCAACTTAACTAATCTCAAGAGTAAGTTTTGGGAAAATCTTCCTTGGATGAGCCATGAAGTGGTTCGATGCATTGATTATATTTGCATGTTTAAATTCTGTTTTGAAAACATGTTATTAGCATGGTTAATGCTAGTTTTGAAAGCCATGTGTTGAAGGATGCTCAAGGTAAGAGATCCTTGGTTTGACATATTGTTAATATGGTTTTGATGCATTGTGATACATGATGTTAAATGGCTTTGATTAATGCTTTAAAACAATGAATTGTTGATGGTAAATGGTGTATATTGGCAAGTGATGTAATGGTTTTAAAGTACTTGAATCGGATATAGTTAACCGGCTATAGGATTGGGTGCACCGTGAATAAAGTCGCCTTGGATGTTGAGGGGTTGTAATTGTAACGTACACTCTATCCAAGTACACTAACGAGTAAGGTAAGATCACAACGGTGGTTAAAAGTCCGTGTGTGGATCTTGTGTTATGTGTCTTGTGTTCTAGTTAGTGGAGTTATACAACTACCGATGAGTGATGTCGAGGGGTTGTGATTGTACCGTTAAACTCCATCATTGGTGTTGAGGGGTTGTGATTGTACCGGTAAACTCCATCTTTTGTTGTTCGATAGTGTGTATGAAGCGTATGAGACAACTCTTGTAATCCGCGTATTCGATTGTGTTTTCAGTTGAAAATGGTTATGAGTTATCACTTGAAAGCCAAAATGATGTGATGGTTATAATGAAGCATGAGATGCTTGTTATGTATGCAAGGTTGCACGAAATGAGTTGGGCATGTGTTTAGAAAGCTTAGTTGAAAGTGTTTTCTAAAATGCATTATTGTGTTGTTTTCTTTAGAGCATGCCTCACTAAGAAAATGTGCTTACGCTCTCTCTCTTGAATCAATAATGCAGATAATTGAAGTGATTAAGGGCAACATGGAGGCTAGAGTGTCCAAGGGAAACCAAGCTCATGTATGGTGATATTTTCATACACTATTAGTTTTGGTATTTTGGCAATGGGAACCTAAGATGTGTTTTGGGAGATGTTTTGGACTCCCTAGTTTGTGGCATGTTGCTTTTAATGTTTTGGTTTTGTAATTGGCCTTTTGATGCTTGATTTGGAATTTGGTTGGTTGTTTGGTTTTTGGATACTAGGATGCATGCCTATAGACATGTGAAGTTTCATGATTGATGCCATGAATGTATTTAGGAGATGCAAGCATGCTCTATATATGTATGATGTCTTGTTGGCATAATTAGGTAGTCATTAAGTTGTGTTTGAGTGGATATATGTATGAAAAACCAGCAAAATCTGCAGCTTCTGGGCAAAACGTATCGAAACGGGGGCCTGTAATGGCCCTCGTGTTTCGGAACGGCTGGAGGCCGTTCCGAAACGATTTGGCCACTAGAAGGCTCTGTTTCGGAACTAGTCTCGAAACGAACCCGAGATTCGGAACGGTCAACACCGTTTTGAAACAGGTGACCGTTGGGCACTGATTAAAGTTCAGTTAAGACCGTCGGAACTAGTCCCAATAGTTGTAGTTGCAATTGCATGAGTTTGAGATGTCTGATTAAAGTGAAATTTGACAGGGAAGCATGTAATATGATTAATTTAATATTGGTAACTTAAAATTCAGTTAAGACCTTCTAATTTTTAGAATTTACATTTTGGTCCTTAATATTTGTATATTGTGCAATTGAGTCTCTTTTTGCATTTCCATCGATGTGCTTTACGTGTATATGTTTCCCAAGTATTCACCTAGGATTAACATGTATCTAGACAAGATTAAAAAGAAAAAAGGGTCGTTAATCAAGGTTGACTTTTGGGTTGACTTTGGTTTTCCCCGTGTAATCTTCGTAGTTCAGGTCAACCGTCTAGGCCGGGCTAAAGGGGTTACATTTGGTGGTATCAGAGCCGAGTTCTCGTGTAAATGGGAATGGTTATGTGGGTGATGTACATGTATTTTCATGATATGTCTTTTTGATGAAAGAATGTTGTTTGAATTGTGATGTATGGTTGCAATTATGATGCTATGATATGTTGAAGCATGTTAGGGGAACCCATTGCCATATCAAAACTAATGAAAGGAATTGTTTTGGAAAATGAGCTTGAGTACTTGGATTACTTAACTTGTTGAGCCTAATTATGTTTATTGCATTTGTGTCAGTGCATTGTTTTTCTCGTAAATGGGGCCTCGTAGAGAGATGAGGATGAATACGAGAGCTATGGCTTAGAATGAGAATGGGGAAAATGTCGATAATGTTGTGAATATACCTCCTCCTCCTGGTGGTGGACCACCTGGCGGTGGTGGTGCTGGAGGTGAAAATGCTAGCGTTGGTGTTGGGGTCGCTGGACCTGAAGGTGTGCAGGGGCAAGCTGCTCCTGACATGACTGTGTTGATTCAGGCTATTGCGGGAGCCTATTAGGCAGCAGTAGCTGGAGCTCATGGAGCTGCACATCAGGGTGATGCTAATGTGAGATTGCCTTTGGAACGTCTTCGCAGTCTTGGAGGGATTGAGTTTAGAGGTTTATCTCCTGAAGGATCCGAATCTTGGTTGGAAAGCACCAAGAGGATATTGGGGCAAATGAACTACAACAATGTGCAGAAGTTGGGTTGTGTGGTATCACTGCTACATGATGATGCGTATACGTGGTGGACAACCACTGTTTCTGGATTGAAGGACAATGATGTGACCTGGACGTTCTTTCTGAACGCGTTCAAGTGAAAGTATCTAGGTGTGCGAAACCTAGATGAGAAGAAAAGATAATTTATGTCTCTTGCGGCCGAGTATACGGATTTTGATGTGCTGGTGAGTAGGGCGAAGGACATTGAGCAGAACTTGGGTTTGTCTTCCAGAGGCATTAGTTCTAGCTCGGGCAAAAGAGCTGCTGATTATAGTTCCGGTGGTGGACGGAACAAGAGAGGACGAGATAAGAGGTATCCGTCTTCTGCTAGGCGTGGTAATAGAGGGCATGGTGCGCCTGTTCATGGAGATAGGATGAGAGCTGATCAGAACACGCGTTGGACGTGTGGATCACGTGGTCATTTGAGGCGAGATTCATGATGGAATTGTTGTAACACCCAAATTTTGGGCTTGGAAGTTTAGGGTCTGAACCGGACCTGTTTAAATTGTGGTTCGAATATAAAAGGTGGTTTTAGGGAAGCCTAGTTCGGAATGCATTAAAAATATGGAAAAATATCTAAAAATCCACTTTTATTATATATAAGAGAGTGGTGAAATAAATTTTATAGGATGGGGTTTGGAAATATGACATTTCAAGTTAGTGACTAAAATGTAATTTTTGAAAAGTTGGTGACTGTTTTAAAAAGGATTGAAACTTTGAATCTTTAAGGAGCTAATTTATCCAAGGGAGGGTTTCTCCAGATTTTTCTTAAATATTAAATATTTATTTAATGATATTTAATAAAAGGAAAGGAGGGAAAATAGATATTTTGGTTTTATAACTAACTTTGGTTAAAATTTTCCCATTTCTTTTTCTCTCAATTTTCCCTCAGCCAAACACATTTCCACAGCCACTTTTTCTTTGATTTTCACACATAAAGTTCAGATTCCAATCTCTAAATGATTTCTAATCATTTCTACACCAAATCCTCATCATTTGCTTATTGAATTTTTAAGGATTTTGGCTCTAAACAAGGAGAAACTCACATTTAGAGGTATGAACGTCATTCTCCTCTAAATACTCAGTTCTTTACTGAAATTCCCAAGTTCTCAATCCTTAAATTGAGTTTTATTAAAGGTTTTTATGTTGTGTTCTTGATTTTGGCTTAAAATGCAAGATTTTGATTTAATTTTGAAGAAATTCGTAATAAATGATTGGGCTCCGTTTTGAGATGTCTTTTTGATGTATTTTGGATGTCTAAATGATGTGTAATTGAGGTTTAATCAATGCAATCCCGAATAAGTTGATTTTCCTAAGTTTTTACTTGAGTTAATGGTGGTTTTTGGGGTGATTTTGATGTTCTGCTATAGCTGGAGGTATAAGGACGTGATTAGGTCCTTTTTGGATGTTAATTGATGTCTAAGAATGATTGGAATTGATGGATCTTGGCTGGGTAATGTTGTGGATATGTTTGGATGTGATTTCGGTTGTGTTTGGTAGCCGAAATGTGAGTTTTTATGAGAGCAGCGAGTTTAGGTGTTTTGGCTGAAGATTTTAATGCATGATGATGCATTAATCCTCTGCTTTGATGTGTTTAAAACAGGGGAGACATCTTCGGATCCTTGTGGTGTTGATCTGGAGGCTTGATCGACGTTTCGGCAAGCTTGCGAAACGGAATCGGTGAGTGAAGTTTGGTTTTTAGCTTTGAAACCATTGTTTGAAGGTTATGAGAGCTTAGTTTAAGTCTAAACAACTTAGCTAATCTCAAGAGTAAGTTTTCGGAGAAACTCTCTTTTTGATGAACCATGAGATGGTTGGATGCAATGTGATTATTTTGCATGTTTTAAATTCTGTTTTGAAAGCATATTTTAGCATGTTTAATGCTGGTTTTGTAAGCCATGTGTTGAAGGATGCTCAAGGTAAGAGATCATTTGTTTGACATTGATAAATGTGGTTTTGATGCATAGTGATGCATGATAGTTTAATGGCTTTGATAAATGCTTTAAAACAGTGGATTGATGATGTTAAATGATGTATATTGGCAAGTGATGTGTTGGTTTAAAAGTACTTGAATCGGATATAGTTAGCCGGCTATAGGATTGGGTGCACCGTGAATAAAGTCGCCTTGGATGTTGAGGGGTTGTAATTGTACCGTAAACTCCATCCAAGTACACTAACGAGATGGTTAAGATCACAATGGTGGTTAAAAGTCCATGTGTGGATCTTGTGTTGTGTGTCTCGTGTTCTCGTTAGTGATGTTATACAACTACCAACTAGTGATGTGGAGGGGTTGTGATTGTACCGTAGACTCCATCACGGGTGTTGAGGGGTTGTGATTGTACCGGTAAACTCCACCGTTAGTGTTGATTGTGTATATGAAGCGTATGGGACAACGCTTGTAATCCGCCATCCGAATGTGTTTTGAGTTGAGAAATGGTTATGGATTATCACTTGAAAGCCAATATGACATATTGTAGAATTGAAGCATGTGTTGTTTTGAAATTAAAGGCCTTGGAAAGGTGTTTTTACAAAGTGCATTATTGTGTTGTTTGATTGGAGCATTCCTCACTAAGCATATGTGCTTACGCTCTTTCTTTCTTGAACCAATAATACAGAGCATTGAAGTGCTAGAAGGGCAGCAAGGTGGTCAAGGATCCAAGTGAAAGACTAAGCTCATGTATGGTGACTATTTTCGTAACACTATTAGTATTTGGCAATGGGAACCTTGATTGTGTTTTTGGGAGATGTTTTGGACTCCCTAAGTTTGGTTTATTGCTTATGGTGTTTGGGGAATGTAAAAGGGCCATTTGGTATTTGGTTTTGGTGATTTGATGATTGCATGAATTCCATTATAGGATGCATGCCTATAGATTTGGGATTTTCCTTAAATGATGCCATGATTGAGTTTTGATGGTCCTAATATGTTCCCTTAGTGTTTGATGACTTGTTGGCACGAAAAGGAAGTCTTACGCATGTAATTTTTGGATTAAATGGATGATAAACCAAAAAAATTATGCATTTTTGGGCAGCCCGTATCGGAACGGGTGCTACTGTTTCGGAAGAAGTGGCTTGAAATGGCCATGGCGTTTCGAAACAGGTAGAGTCGTTCCGAAACGGATTTGCTACTGTCAAGCCCTGTTCCGCAAATGGTTTCGGAACGGTCCCGCGTTTCGGAACGGTCATTCCCCGTTCCGGAACACTCGACCGTTGGGCACCGAATCTGATGGTTATATGTTTTGAAATCTTCACGTTTTGGTCCTGATTTTTATATGTGCAATTGCCTGAGCTTGGAATGTCCGTTTAAGTTGAATTTTGACCGAGAGGCATGAAACATGATTAATTTCATAATGGTAACTCAAAAGTTGGCTAAGTCCTCGAAATTTTCAGAATTTACAAATTGGTCTCTAAATACGTAAGTTGCGCAATTGAGTCCCTAATTGTTTTCCAATTGCTGTGATTTTTGAGTATGCTTATCTCAATTGTTCACCTAGGGTTAATATGCAATTAGACAAGATTAAAAAGAAAAAAATAGGGTCGTTAATCAAGGTTGACATTCGGGTTGACTTTGGTTTTCCCTGTGTAATCTTCGTAGTTCGGGTCAACCGTCTAGGCCGGGCTAAGGGGGTTACATTTGGTGGTAGTAGAGCTGAGTTCTCAAGTATTTGGGAATGGTTATGTGGGTTATAAGTGTATGATTGCTTTGTATGCTTGTTGAGTGAAAGTATGATGTATGAATTGTAAGCATGTTACAATCGTGGTGTATGCTGTGGTAAAGCATGTTAGAGGGACCCATTGCCATATCAAAGCTAATGAATTGATTTGTTTTAAGTGAAAATGAGCTTGAGTACTTGGATTGCTTACCTTGCTGAGCCTGACTTTGATTATTGGATTTGTGATTGCATTGTTTAGTTAATGGGACCTCGTAGAGAGACGAGGATTAATACGCGAGCTATGGATCAAAATGAGAACGAAGAGAATGCTGAAAATGTGGTGGATTTACCTCGTCCACCCGATGGTGGTGGTGCTGGGGGTGAGGGAGCTGGTGCTGGTGCTGGTGCTGGGGTCGCTGGACCTGAAGCTGGGCAGGGGCAGGCTGCTCCTGAAATGACAATGCTGATTCAGGCTATTGCTGGGGCCTTTCGGGCACAGTAGCTGGAACTCATGGAGCTGGGCATCAAGGAGATGCTGATGCTAGACTACCTCTGGAACGCTTGCGCAGTGTGGGAGGGACTGAGTTCAGGGGTTTGTCCGCTGAAGGTTCTGAGTCTTGGTTGGAATGTACCAAGAGAATTTTGGGACAAATGAACTGCAATGAAGTGCAGAAGTTGGGTTGTGTAGTGTCATTGTTGCATGACGATACGTATACCTGGTGGACAACCACTATCTTCGGAATGAAGGATGCTGATGTGACTTGGACGTTCTTTCTGAACGCGTTCAAGAGGAGGTATCTGGGTGTGCGGTACCTGGATGAAAAGAAAAGGGAATTCATGTCTCTTACTCAAGGGAGCATGGTTGTGGTTGAGTACGAGGTTCAGTTTGTCCAACTTAGTCAGTACGCACCTGAGCTTATCCCTGATGAGCGGGAGAGGTGTGAACGTTTCTGTTATGGTTTGGTGACGGAAGTGAAGACCTATATGCTGGCTGCCGAGTATACTGACTTCGATGTGCTAGTTGGTAGAGCGAAAGATATTGAGTTGAATTTGGGTTTATCTTCTAGAGGAGTTGGTCCTAGTGCGGGCAAGCAAGTTGCTGAGTATAGTTCCGGTGGCAGACAGAAGAAGAGAGAACGTGATCGAAAGTATCAGTCTTTAGTTAGGTGTGGTTGTGGAGGGCAAGGTGCGTCTGTTCATGGAGACAAGGCAAGAGCTGATCAGAACACATGTTGGGCATGTGGATCGCGTGGTCATCTGAGGCGTTATTGTCCTAGAGCAGCGAGGGAGGTACATGCTCCTATGGTGGTAACCGGTAATTCGTGCTGGAACTGTGGTTCGGAGGATCACATGAGGAGGGAGTGTCCTCTGTTGGCCGGTGGTGGTCAGGGACGTGCTCCTGGAGTTGTTGCACCACATAGAGGCCGTGGGCGCGGCCGTGGTAACTTCCAGCGCAGGGAGGATGGTGGAAGGAATGTGGGTCATGTGGTAGCTGTTCAGCCTGATGGTGGTGGCCAGGCCAGAGTGTATGCTCAGAGGGAAGGGAGGAATGACACGGATGTGATCGCAGGTACTTTCACTTTGCAATCCTTGTCATTACTTTCCTTGATTGATTCAGGATCTACACACTCATACATATTGCATGAACATGCTCAATTGCTTGGTTTGCCTGTTGAGTCTTTGGATGTTGGTATGCGTGTAACTAGTTCTTTTGGTGAGACTGTTGTGACTCGAAAGCTTTATAGAAGATGTCCCTTGGTTGTGCAAGATCATGTTTTTCATGTTGATCTTATGGAATTGCCTTTATATGATTTTGATGTAATTCTTGGTATGGATTGGCTTGTTGAGCATCATGCTGTAGTGGATTTTGAGAATAAGCGAGTTTCGTTGAAACTTGCGGACGATTATGAGGTAGTGGTGGTTGGTGAGAATGTGAAGTTTCTTGCCAATGTGGTGTCTACATTGGAAGCGAGCCGGATGTTGAGGCAAGTTTGTGAAGCTTACCTCGCCTTTGTGATGAATCCTAATTCTAAAGAGTTGCGTGTGCAAGATATCAGGACAGTGCTAGAGTTTCCTGGTGTGTTTCCGGAGGAGTTGCCTTGATTGCCTTCTAATCGCGAAGTGGAGTTTGGGATTGAGCTGTATGAAAACACAGCTCCAGTGTCCATTACTCCTTATGGAATGGCACCTAAGGAGTTGAAAGAGCTGAAGACGCAACTTCAGGAGTTGCTTGATCGTGGTTTCATTCGGCCGAGTGTGTCACCGTGGGGTGCACCGGTCTTGTTTGTGAAGAAAAAGGATGGCACTATAAGAATGTGCATTGATTACCGTCAGCTTAACAAGTTGACTATCAAGAATCGGTATCCATTGCTGAGAATTGATGATCTTTTTGATCAATTTCGGGGAGCGGCTGTGTTCTCTAAAATTGACTTAAGGTCAGGGTATTATCAGCTGAAGGTGAAGGATTTGGATGTGCCAAAGACAGCCTTCAGAACGAGGTATGGGCATTATGAGTTTCTTGTGATGTCGTTTGGTTTGACGAATGCGCCTGCAGCTTTCATGGACATGATGAATAGAGTGTTCCATGAATACTTGGATAAATTTGTTGTGGTGTTCATTGATGATATTCTCGTGTACTCTCGTACTGAGGAGGAGCATGAAGGGCATTTGAGAATTGTGTTGCAGGCTTTGTTGGAGAATCAGCTTTATGCCAAGCTGAGCAAGTGTGAGTTCTGGCTTAGAGAGGTTGTGTTTCTTGGTCATGTGGTTTCTGCGGGGGGAATCGTGTTGATCCTCAAAAGATTGAGGCAGTGATGAATTGGAAGCCTCCTAAGTCTGTTCATGAAGTCCGTAGTTTCCTTGGTTTGGCAGGATACTATCGGAGGTTCGTGGATGGGTTTTCAAAGATTGCTGCACCTTTGACGAAGTTGTTGCAGAAGGATGTTAAGTATGAGTGGACGGAAGCAAGACAAAAGGCTTTTGAGAAGCTTAAGGCAGCTTTAACGCAAGCTCCTATCTTGGTTCAACCTGAATCAGGGAAAGAGTTTGTGGTGTATAGTGATGCGTCCTACGTTGGTTTGGGATGTGTGTTGATGCAAGAGGGTAGGGTGGTGGCTTATGCATCACGTCAGTTGAAGGTGCATGAGCGCAATTATCCTACGCATGACATTGAGTTAGCTGCGGTGGTTTTTTCTTTGAAAATTTGGAGACATTACTTGTATGGTGAGAAGTGTACTGTGTACACGAACCATAAGAGTTTGAAGTATCTGATGTCTCAGAAAGAGTTGAATCTTAGGCAACGACGTTGGGTGGAGTTGCTTAAGGATTACGATTTGTCGATCGAGTACCATCCGGGTAAAGCTAATGTTGTAGCGGATGCCTTGAGTAGGAAGGTAGCTGTCGAGTTGAGGGCTATGCTTGCCAGTTTGAGCATTTCGCGTGATGGTGGTCTTGTGGCTGAGTTGCAAGTGAAACCATCTTTGATTCAGTTGATTAAGGAAAAGCAGTTTTCGGATGATTCCTTTGGTGCCACATGTTCAGGATATTGCGAAGGATAGGCCATCGGATTTCTGGTTTAATGATGATGGAGTTTTATGCTTTGGGAGTCAGATAGTAGTGCCCAATGATGCTGATTTGAGGTGTGCTATTCTGACTGAAGCTCATAGTAGTCCTTTTGCTATGCACCCTGGTAGTACTAATATTTACCGTGATCTTCGTGATGAGTACTATTGGGTGGGTTTCAAGAAAGATGTTGCTGAGTTTGTAAGCAAGTGCATGGTATGTCAGCGAGTTAAGGCTGAGCATCAGTTTCCTTCGGGGTTGTTGCAACCGTTGAGGATTCCTGAGTGGAAGTGGGAGAGGATTACCATGGACTTTGTGTCTGGTTTGCCTTTGTCGCCATCGAAGAAGAATTCGGTGTGGGTGATTGTGGATCGCTTGACGAAGTGTGCGCATTTCTTGCTTGTGCATACTACGTACACTTTGGATAAGCTTGCGGAGCTGTACATTGCTGAGATTGTGCGACTGCATGGTGTGCCAAAGTCGATTGTGTCGGATACAGATCCGAGGTTTACGTCGCGTTTCTGGCAGTGTTTGCATCAGGCTTTGTGTACACGGTTGAATTTCAGTACTTCTTATCATCCGCAGTCGGATGGACAGTCTGAGCGTGTTATCCAGGTGTTGGAGGATATGTTGAGGTGCTGTGTGATTGAGTTTCAGGGTTCTTGGGAGAAACATTTGCCTTTGGTGGAGTTTGCCTATAATAATAGTTATCAGGCAAGTATTCAATTGGCACCTTATGAAGCTTTGTACGAAAGGAAGTGTAGGACTCCTCTTTGTTGGGCTGAAACAGGTCAGAAGTTGGTTTCAATGCCATCTTTGTTGAAAGGAACCACCGAGAAGGTGAAGCTCATTTGTGAGCGATTGAAGGCAGCTTGTGATCGACAAAAGTCTTACGCGAATTTGAAGCGTAAGGAGATTGAGTATGCGGTGGGTGACCGTGTGTTTTTGAAAGTTTCGCCTTGGAAGAAGGTGATGAGATTTGGCCGAAAGGGTAAGTTGAGCCCTAGGTACATTGGACCATACGAGGTAATTGATCGTGTGGGTCCTGTTGCATACAAGTTGAGGTTACCGCAAGAGTTAGAAAAGATTCATGATGTGTTTCATGTTTTTATGCTTCGGAAGTATAGATCGGATCCTTCTCATGTGATGCCTGTGGAGGAAGTGGAGTTGAATCCGAATTTGACCTATGATGAGGAACCGGTGGAGATTCTGGATTTGGATAGTAAAGTTCTTCGAGGCAAGACCATTGAGTTGGTAAAGGTGTTGTGGAAGCATCGTGGTGCTGAAGAAGCCACGTAGGAACGGAAGGATGTCATGTTGAAGCAGTTTCCGTACCTTTTTCCTTCAGGTAAATTTCGGGGACGAAATTTCTTAAGGGGGGGAGAGTTGTAACATCCCAATTTTGGGCTTGGAAGTTTAGGGTCTGAACCGGACCGGTTTAAATTGCGGTTCGAATATAAAAGGTTGTTTTAGGGAAGCCTAGTTCAGGATACATTAAAAATATGGAAAAAAATATCTAAAAATCCTCTTTTATTATATATAAGAGAGTGGTGAAATCAATTTTACAGAATGGGGTTTGGAAATATGACATTTCAAGTTAGTGACTAAAATGTAATTTTTGAAAAGTTGGTGACTGTTTTAAAAAGGATTGAAACTTTGAATCTTTAATGAGCTAATTTACCCAAGGGAGGGTTTCTCCAGATTTTTCTTAAATATTAAAGAATTATTTAATGATATTTAATAAAAGGAAAGAAGGGAAAATAGAAATTTTTGTTTTATAACTAACTTTGGTTAAAATTTTCCCATTTCTTTTTCTGTCAATTTTCCCTCATCCAAACACATTTCCACAGCCACTTTTCCTTTGATTTTCACATCTAAAGTTGAGATTCCAATCTCTAAATGATTTCTAATCATTTCTACACCAAATCCTCATCATTTGCTTATTGAATTTTCAAGGATTTTGGCTCTAAACAAGGAGAAACTCACATTTAGAGGTATGAACGTCCTTCTCCTCTAAATACTCAGTTCTTTACTGAAATTCCCTAGTTCTCAATCCTTAAATTGAGTTTTATTAAAGGTTTTTATGTTGTGTTCATGATTTTGGCTTGAAATGCAAGATTTGGATTTAATTTTGAAGAAATTCGTAATAAATGATTGGGCTCTGTTTTGAGATGTCTTTTTGATGTATTCTGGATGTCTAAATGATGTGTAATTGAGGTTTAATCAATGCAATCCCGAATAGGTTGATTTTCTTAAGTTTTTACTTGAGTTAATGGTGGTTTTTGGGGTGATTTTGATGTTCTGCTATATCTGGAGGTATAAGGACGTGATTAGGTCCTTTTTGGATGTTAATTGATGTCTAAGAATGATTGGAATTGATGGATCCTGGCTGGGTAATGTTGTGGAGATGTTTGGATGTGAATTCGGTTGTGTTTGGTAGCCGAAATGTGAGTTTTTATGAGAGCAGCGAGTTTAGGTGTTTTGGCTGAAGATTTTAATGCATGATGATGCATTAATCCTCTGCTTTGATGTGTTTAAAACAGGGGAGACATCTTCGGATCCTTGTGGTGTTGATCTGAAGGCTTGATCGGCGTTTCGGCAATCTTGCGAAACGGAATCGGTGAGTGAAGTTTGGTTTTCAGCTTTTAAACCAATGTTTGAAGGTTATGAGAGCTTAGTTTAAGTCTAAACAACTTAGCTAAGCTCAAGAGTAAGTTTTCGGAGAAACTCTCTTTTTGATGAACCATGAGATGGTTGGATGCAATGTGATTATTTTGCATGTTTTAAATTCTGTTTTGAAAGCATATTTTAGCATGTTTAATGTTGGTTTTGTAAGCCATGTGTTGAAGGATGCTCAAGGTAAGAGATCATTTGTTTGACATTGATAAATGTGGTTTTGATGCATAGTGATGCATGATAGTTTAATGGCTTTGATAAATGCTTTAAAACAGTGGATTGATGATGTTAAATGATGTATATTGGCAAGTGATGTGTTGGTTTAAAAGTACTTGAATCGGATATAGTTAGCCGGCTATAGGATTGGGTGCACCGTGAATAAAGTCGCCTTGGATGTTGAGGGGTTGTAATTGTACCGTAAACTCCATCCAAGTACACTAACGAGATGGTTAAGATCACAATGGTGGTTAAAAGTCCATGTGTAGATCTTGTGTTGTGTGTCCCGTGTTCTCGTTAGTGATGTTATACAACTACCAACTAGTGATGTGGAGGGGTTGTGATTGTACCGTAGACTCCATCACGGGTGTTGAGGGGTTGTGATTGTACCGGTAAACTCCACCTTGAGTGTTGGTAGTGTGTATGAAGCCTATAGGACAACGCTTGTAATCCGCGTATCCGATTGTGTTTTGAGTTGAGAAATGGTTATGGATTATCACTTGAAAGCCAATATGACATATTGTTGAATTGAAGCATGAGATGCTTGGTTTGTATGCATAGATGCATGATAAATGTTGTTTTGAAATTAAAGGCCTTGGAAAGGTGTTTTTACAAAGTGCATTATTGTGTTGTTTAATTGGAGCATTCCTCACTAAGCATATGTGCTTACGCTCTTTCTTTCTTGAACCAATAATGCAGAGCATTGAAGTGCTAGAAGGGCAGCAAGGTGATCAAGGATCCAAGTGAAAGACTAAGCTCATGTATGGTGACTATTTTCATAACACTATTAGCTTATGGTATTTGGCAATGGGAACCTAGATTGTGTTTTTGGGAGATGTTTTGGACTCCCTAAGTTTGGTTTATTGATTATGGTGTTTGGGGCATGTAAAGGGCCATTTGGTATTTGGTTTTGGTGATTTGATGATTGCATGAATTCCATTATAGGATGCATGCCTATAGATTTGGGATTTTCCTTAAATGATGCCCTGATTGAGTTTTGATGGTGCTAATATGTTCCCTTAGTGTTTGATGACTTGTTGGCACGAAAAGAAAGTCTTACGCATGTAATTGTTGGGTGAAATGGATGATAAACCAGAAAAATTCTGCATTTCTGGGCAGCCCGTATCGGAACGGGTGCTACTGTTTCGGAACAGGTGGCTTGTAATGGCCATGACGTTTCGAAACAGGTAGAGCCGTTCCGAAACGGATTTGCTACTGTCAAGCCCTGTTCCGCAATAGCTTTCAGAACAGTCCCGCGTTTCAGAACGGTCATTCCCCGTTCCGGAACACTCGACCGTTGGGCACCGAATTTGATGGTTATATGTTTTGAAATCTTCACGTTTTGGTCCTGATTTTTATATGTGCAATTGCCTGAATTTGGAATGTCCGTTTAAGTTAAATTTTGACCGAGAGGCATGAAACATGACTAATTTCATAATGGTAACTCAAAATTTGGCTAAGTCCTCTAAATTTTCAGAATTTAAAAATTGGTCCCTAAATACGTAAGTTGCGCAATTGAGTCCCTAATTGTTTTCCAATTGCTGTGATTTTTGAGTATGCTTATCTCAATTGTTCACCTAGGGTTAATATGCATTTAGACAAGATTAAAAAGAAAAAAAGGGTCGTTAATCACGGTTGACTTTTGGGTTGACTTTGGTTTTCCCCGTGTAATCTTCGTAGTTCGGGTCAACCGTCTAGGCCGGGCTAAGGGGGTTACAATTGTGGTTCAGCAGACCACATGAGGAGGGAGTGTCCTTTGTTGGTCGGTGGTGGTCAGGGACGTGCTCCTGGGGTAGTTGCACCACAGAGAGGTCGCTGGCGCGGCCATGGTAACTTCCTGTGCAGAGATGATGGTGGGAGGAATGTGGCGCATGTGGTGGCTGTTCAACTTGAGGGTGGTGGCCAGGCTCGAGTATATGATCAGCGTGAGGGGAGAAATGATACGGATGTGATCGAAGGTACCTTTACTTTGCAATCCTTATCATTACTATCCTTGATTGATTCTAGATCTACACACTCTTACATATTACGTGAACATGCTCAATTTCTTGGTTTACCTGTTGAGTCTTTGGATGTTGGTATGCGTGTAACTAGTTCCTTTGGTGAGACCGTTGTGTCACAGAGGTTGTATAAAAGACTTCCTTTGGAAGTGCAAAGCCATGTTTTTCTTGTTGATCTCATGGAATTGCCATTCTATGGTTTTGATGTAATCCTTGGTATGGATTGGCTTGTTGAACATCCAGCTGTAGTTGATTTTGAGAACAAGCGAGTTTCGCTGAAACTTGTGGATGATTACAAGGTAGTGGTGATTGGCGAGAATGTGAAGTTTCTTGCCAATGTGGTGTCTACTTTGGAAGCAAGCCGAATGCTGAGGCAAGGTTGTGAGGCTTATCTGGCGTTTGTGATGAATCCTAGCTCTAACGAGTTGCGAGTCCAAGATATCAGGACTGTGCGAGAGTTTCCTGGAGTGTTTCCGGAGGAGTTACCTGGATTGCCTCCTAGTCGAGAGGTGGAGTTTGGAATTGAGTTGTATGAAAACACAACTCCAGTGTCCATTACTCCTTACCAAATGGCACCTAAGGAGTTGAAGGAGTTGAATACGCAACTTCAGGAGTTGCTTGATCGTGGTTTCATTCGGCCGAGTGTGTCACCTTGGGGTGCACCAGTCTTGTTTGTGAAGAAGAAGGATGGCACTATGAGAATGTGCATCGATTATCGTCAACTGAACAAGTTGACTATCAAGAATCAGTATCCTTTGTCGAGGATTGATGATCTTTTTGATAAATTCCGTGGAGCGGCTGTGTTCTCTAAGATTGACTTAAGGTCAGGTTATTACAAGCTCAAGGTGAAGGATGTGGATGTGCCAAAAACAACCTTTAGGACAAGGTATGTGCATTATGAGTTCCTTGTTGATATGACCATCAAGAACAAGGACCCGGAGAAGTACCCAAGTGGCCCCATTACACGTGCACGGGCCAAGGAGTTTCAATCAGCCATGGAAAGCTTGTTTACAACAAGCCATGAATGTGAGAAAGAAGAAATAATAAGGGAGGAATGCCTTAGCTTGCTCATGCATGCATTTGCATGAGAATTTAAGTATTTCAAACTTCATTCATGCATTTAGTTAAATTCAATAAAGTTAGTTCTTTAATTAAACTAGTTCATTCATTTAACTAGTTCACTCAATTAACTAACTCTTTAATTGTTTCATGCATATATTATTTTAAGTTTGAATAAATCCTTTGTGTGTGTCTAGGTTCATGTGACGTGTGGATTAAAGAAGGGACTTTTCAACTTCAACTTGGAAACAAGTCATTGATGACCATCTTTACTCATGCAAACAAGGCAATTGAAGGCAATTCAAGGGTGAATTCTTTTCATCTTTTCAAGGCTGTTCATCTTCTTAGAGTAACAAAGCATTTAAGCTTCATAATTCACCTATTCAAGGTTGAAATTATGAACCAATGAAGGCCATTCACGTTCAAGAGAAGGGACATGCAATAATCAGCATTCAAATTATGCATTCAAGGCCTTTATTTATCATTTTTGAAGGCTGATCATATTCTACAAATGGGCAAGCAATGAAGGCTGGTTTAATATCATTTAATCATCAAATTAAGTGATAAAATCATCAAGGAATTCAAAGAGACAAGCTGATTTGGATGTGTGGGATGTCTACATTCATCTTATGTCCACATTCATTCTCTTTTATCCATTTGCAAGCAAAATGAAGCAGCCCAATAGTCACCACTCCTTTTGGACGAATTTAAGGTTAAATTCATCTCAATTTAAAGCAAAATTCATCCATCAAAGGGATAAGAAAGAAACATTTCATTTATTTGTAGTCAATAGCATTTAGATGAGCATTCATCTCTCTTTTGTGTGACTTTTCATATGGTGCCTAGCCACACTATAAACAGGCACCTTAGGTTCATTTTTAAGGACTTTTTTTAGAGAACATAAACCTTTGAAAGATTGCTTTCATCTTGTTCTTGCGAGAACTCTATCGGCTTCAAGTTGTGCTTGTAGTCTTCTATCCATTTCATTTTACTATAGCGTTGGTTCCAAGCTCTCTTATAGCTTGTGGGTCACGTTCCACACTCCTCCACATCGACTCCATCAAAGTATATTGTTGGTTCCTAGCTCGTTATAGCTAGCGGGTCACAATTCGCTAACCTTGCAATCATACAAATCCACGCCGCCTTTAGCATCTCACATCACTCCTTCTTTGATTTACACCTTTCCATGATTATCATCCTCCATCCTTAGCCACCATACTATCCAAATTACCTATCCAATTCCTTTCTTCATTATTTTTTTATTATATTGATATTCATTTCACATGTATGTTTTGTGATATCTCAAAGTTCAAAGCGTAGCAAAGAATATTTCTTACTAGAATCACGATCGGGCACATCTATATGACTCGGGTCACATTATCGAGTTCATATCAATTGACATCAGAGCAAGGTTGATTCAGTAAGATAAAGAAAAAAAATAAAAAAATAGAGAAAGTTAAAGAAGGAGGGGGTATCGTATTCTTTATTCTTCTTTTAAAAAAATCTTACATCATTTTTCTTTTGCTACTATTTTGTCGTCTTTACCAACTCTCACAATTTACCTTTTTTTTTGTTGTTGCCACTTTTTCTTATCCTACCTTCCAAATTCTTTTCGCCAAGTTTTGTTTTTTCAGCCGAATTCTACAAGCCATTTGCAAGCCTTGAGGAAGTTCTTAAAAGAACTTGATTGAGAGCAAGAGTGGAAAAAGGCAAGAGTGCACATCAAGGGTAAAAGCCATCCCGAGTGAAACACGAGTGTGAGTGCATTTTCTTGGAGTGGAATAGGTGAGGTTTTGTGTTTGTGAGGTTTTAAATTTTTTTTGTTACTAATAATGTCTCAAAATTCCGTGAGAAACTCTGTTGGAGGAAGTAATAATGTTAACGTAGATGCAACTAACTCCAATCTTCAAGATATTATTTGAGAGATAGACAGGTTGTTGCAACAAAGGTTGGGGCCGATGCAAGAACGATTAGATCATTTGGAGGAAAGATCTCAAAGAAGGCATAATTCAGATCATAAGGAAGAGTATGAGGGAGAGGTGGACGAAGAACTCATAGACGAGCGAGCCTCCCAGCAAAGTTTGAGGCGTCAAGAACCTAGGTACCAAAGAGCTCGACCAAGAGTTGATGATAATCTTAGAAACATCAAAATAACCATTCCTCATTTCCAAGGAAGAACGTATCCTGAAGCCTATCTTGCATGGGAAAAAAAAGTTGAGCACATCTTTGAGTGCCACAACTACTCCGAGCTTAAGAAGGTAAAACTTGCAGCCATTGAATTTACAGATTATGCACTAATATGGTGGGATCAGTTGACATCTAGCAGGAGACGCAATGGCAAACATCCAATTTCTACTTGGAATAAGATGAAGGCCGTTATGCGTAGGAGGTTCGTTCCAACTCACTATCATAGGGAGTTGTTCAACAAGCTTCAAAATCTCACCCAAGGAAACCGTAGTGTTGAAGACTACTTTAAAGAGATGGAAGTAGCCATGATCCGAGCTAACATTGATGAGGATCGAGAAGCCACCATGGCAAGATTTCTATCCGGCCTTGACCCAAATATTGCGGTCGTCATTGAGTTGCAACATTATGTGGAGATCGAAGACATGGTGCATATGGCCATAAAAGTGGAAAAAGCAACTTAAACGGAAGGGTTCCACATGAACCTATGGGGGAGCATCATCAAGATGGGGGTAAAGTTCTTACAAACGGGGTCCTCCAATACCACCCAATGAAAGAGGCGCACCACCCAAAGGAAGCAAGGCCAATGCCGAAACTAGCAAAGGTAAGGCTCCGAATGTTCCAAACTGTTCCTGAGATATACAATGCTTCAAGTGCTTGGGAAGAGGGCATATTGCAAGCCAATGCCCAAATCGCAACACCATGCTTCTTCGTGAAGATGGAGAGGTTGAATCGGAACAAGAGGAGGAAGATGAAATTGCTTCCATACAAGAAGATGAAGGTGATGATATAGAGTATGCAGCATGAGGAGAGGCCCTTATTGTGAAAAGGAGCCTAAGTGTGCAAACGAGTGAAGGGAATGAGCAACGCGAGAATATCTTTCATACTCGCTGCCATGTTAATGGAAAGGTATGCTTTGTCATTATTGATGGAGGTAGTTGTACTAATGTTGCTAGTACTCTTATGGTAGACAAACTTGGATTAGCAACCACAAAGCATCCACATCCCTACAAGCTGCAGTGGCTTAATGACGGAGGAGAACTCAAGGTTACCAAGCAAGTTCTTGTTGCTTTCTCCATTGGAAAGTATAAGGATGAAGTTCTTTGCGCTGTTGTTCTGATGCACGCTGGCCATTTACTACTTGGGAGGCCATGGCAATTCGATAAACGAGTCATATATGATGGATATACCAATCGGTATACACTCACCCATGGAGTAAGAAAGATTACCTTAGCCCCTCTTTCACCAAAACAAATTCACAAAGACCAAATACATTTGAGAGAAAGTATTAAAAGAGCCAAAGAGAGAGAGTCAAAAATGGAGGTAAAAGCAAGTGAGAGTGAGCAAAGTGAGGGTGCGAAAATGAGTGTGTTTACCAAAGAAAGAGAGTTGAGAAAGTGTTTGCTGTCGGGAAAGGAATTACTTGTACTTGTGTACAAGGAAAGTTTATTGAACACTAACCAACTTGATCACACTTTGCCTTCTTCTATTGTGTCTTTGTTGCAGGAATTTGACGAATTATTTCTAGAGGAGATACCAAGTGGGCTGCCACCAATCCGTGGCATTGAACATCAAATAGATTTCATTCCCGGTGCCGTCATTCCTAACCGTCCAGCTTACCGAAGCAATCCCGAGGAAACCAAGGAGTTACAAAGGCAAGTGGCTGAACTAATAGCCAAAGGCTACGTGAGGGAGAGCCTTAGCCCATGTTCCGTTCCGGTATTACTTGTGCCAAAGAAGGATGGAACTTGGCGCATGTGTGTAGATTGTCGAGCGGTAAACAAAATTACGGTAAAGTATCGTCACCCTATTCCTCGTTTAGATGATATGTTAGATGAGCTTAGTGGTTCTAACATTTTCTCTAAGATTGATCTTAAGAGTGGTTATCACCAAATAAGGATGCAGGAAGGTGATGAATGGAAAACAACATTTAAAACAAAGCAAGGACTCTATGAATGGTTGGTTATGCCTTTGGGCTTAACTAATGCACCAAGTACTTTGATGAGGTTAATGAACCATGTTCTTAGACCGTTTTTGGGTAAATTTTGTGTGGTTTATTTTGATGACATCCTAATCTATAGTAAACCAATGGAAGAACATGTTCAACACTTGAGGTCAGTTTTGTTGGTTTTAAGAAAGGAGAAGTTATATGCTAATTAAGACAAGCGTACATTTTGTACTGACAAAGTTGTCTTTCTTGGTTTTGTTGTCAGTTCTAAAGGCTTAGAGGTTGACAAAGAGAAGGTTAAAGCCATTAAAGAATGGCCACTACCAGCAAGCATTTCCCAAGTTAGGAGTTTCCATGGACTTGCAAGCTTTTACCGGAGATTTGTGCCAAACTTCAGCACCATTGCCGCCCCTTTAACAAGTGTCATCATGAAGAATGCTAACTTTTTCTGGGGGGGGGAGACCAAGAGAAATCTTTTAATGACATTAAAGAATGTTTAATTTATGCCCCTTTGCTTACCTTACCTGATTTTAACAAAACGTTTGAAATTGAATGTGATGCATCAGGTGTGGGAATTGGAGCAGTATTATCTCAAGGTGGACGTCTTATAGCATATTTTAGTGAGAAATTAAGTGGAGCTGCGTTGAATTATCCAACATATGATAAGGAGATGTATGTCCTTGTTCGCGCAATGGAAACATGGCAACACTATCTATGGCCTAAGGAGTTCATTATTCACACCGATCATGAGGCATTGAAGCACATTCGGGGGCAACATAAACTCAACAAACGACATGCCAAATGAGTGGAGTTTCTTGAATCTTTTCCCTATGTCATCAAATATAAGAAAGGTAAGGAGAATATAGTTGCCGATGCATTGTCTCGGAGGTACGCTCTTCTAAACACCTTAGAATCTAAGTTGTTGGGTTTTGTTTTCATTAAGGATTTATACGAATCTGATTCTGATTTTGAAAAAATTTACAAAGCTTGTGAGAAAGGCACGTTTGAAAACTATTATAGGGACAATGGGTTCTTATTCAAGGAAGGAAGACTTTGTATTCCACAAGGTTCCACACGTGAATTACTTATCAAAGAAGCCCATGGAGGAGGCTTAATAGGACATTTTGGAATAGCAAAGACTTTGGCCATACTTCAAGAGCATTTATATTGGCCAAAGATGAGACGAGATGTAGAGAGGTTATGTGAACGTTGCATCACTTGCAAGAAGGCTAAGTCTAAATCCATGCCACATGGACTCTACACACCACTACCTATTCCAGAAGCACCATGGATGGACATTTTAATGGATTTTGTGCTAGGGCTTCCACGCACAAAGAATAACAAAGACTCCATCTTTGTAGTAGTGGATAGATTTTCCAAAATGTCTCATTTTATTCCTTGCAACAAGACTAATGATGCCTTACATATTGCTAACTTGTTTTTCAGGGAAGTCTTGAGATTACATGGTGTGCCAAGAACTATCGTTTCCGATCGAGACGTGAAGTTCTTAAGCCACTTCTGGAGAGCCTTATGGAGTAAGATTGGAACTAAGCTGCTATTTTCCACCACTTGTCACCCTCAAACGGATGGCCAAACCGAAGTGGTGAATCGAGTACTCTCCACGTTGCTTAGGAGCATTATTAAGAAGAATCTAAAGACATGGGAAGAGTGCTTACCATATGTGGAGTTTGCATATAACCGATCAGTCCATACCACCTCGGGACACACTCCTTTTTGAAGTTGTGTATGGGTTCAATCCATTAACTCCGATGGACTTATTGCCATTACCCACTGATCAAATTGTTAATAAAGATGGACTTAACAAAGCTGAATTTGTTAAGAAACTTCGTCAACAAGTGCGGGATAATATTGAAAAGAAAACCAAGCAATATGAGAAACAAGCAAACAAGGGTCGAAGGAGAGTTGTCTTTGAGCAGGGAGATTGGGTGTGGTTGCACATGAGAAAAGAAAGGTTTCCAGCCCAACGGAAATCTAAATTGATGCCTCGATTAGATGGGCCATTTCAAGTAGTTAAGAGGATCAATGATAATGCTTATCAACTAGACCTCCTAGTGAGTTTAATGTTAGTGCAACCTTTCATGTTGCTGATTTATCTCCTTTTGATGTAGGTGATGATTTGGGGACAAATCGCTTTAAAGAGGGAGGGAATGATATGACCATCAAGAACAAGGACCCGGAGAAGTACCCAAGTGGCCAAGGAGTTTCAATCAGCCATGGAAAGCTTGTTTACAACAAGCCATGAACGTGAGAAAGAAGAAATAATAAGGGAGGAATGCCTTAGCTTGCTCATGCATGCATTTTCATGAGAATTTAAGTATTTCAAACTTCATTCATGCATTTAGTTAAATTCAATAAAGTTAGTTCTTTAATTAAACTAGTTCATTCATTTAACTAGTTCACTCAATTAACTAACTCTTTAATTGTTTCATGCATATATTATTTTAAGTTTGAATAAATCAATTGTGTGTGTCTAGGTTCATGTGACGTGCGGATAAAGAATAGACATTTCAACTTCAACTTGGAAACAAGTCATTGATGACCATCTTTACTCATGCAAACAAGGCAATTGAAGGCAATTCAAGGCTGAATTCTTTTCATTTTTTCAAGGTTGTTGTAACCCCCTTAACCCGGCCTAGACGGTTGACCCAAATTAAGAAAGTCACACGGGGAAAACCAAAGTCAACCCGAAAGTCAACCTTGATTAACGACCCTTTTTTTTTCTTTTTAATCTTGTCTAGATGCACATTAGTCCTAATTGTGATCACACAAGCATCATACTCAAAGATCACAACATCAGAGATCAAAGAGGGACCCAATTGAACAAATTACAACTTTAGGGACCAAATTGTAATTTTTGATAATTAAAAGGACTTAACCCAAATTAAAGTTACCATCTTGAAATTAATCAGGTTTCATGCTTCTCTGTGAAATTTCAGCTCAAAAGGACTTCCCAAGCTCATACAATTGAACAAACAAGATTCAGGACCAAAACGTAAACAATTTCAAACATATAATTGCCAATGTCAGCCCCCAACGGTCGACCGTTCCGAAACAGGTAGACCCTGTTCCGAAACACGGGCCATTCCGAAACGGGTTCCGAAACATGGCCTTGGCAGAGACCAAACCGTTTCGAAACGGTGCATACCGTTTCGGACGCCTGGGTTCATGTAAGGCACCCGTTCCGAAACGGTGCACACTGTTCCGAAACGCCTGCACAGATTGCAGCAAACTAGCATACCAAAACATGCAATTGATCATTCAAACATGCTCCAAATGTCACCAAACTTTACCAGCATGCAATTCAACATATATATGACTTATAGGAATCATCAAAACAACAATCTAACATCATATGCAAAAAGCCCCAATTCTATAGGCATGCTTCCTACACAAGCTAGCTATTCAAAACACCAAACTTCCAAACCAAGCATGCAATGATCCAATCCAAAAACCAGCATTCAAAACAACATTCAACATACTTAGGGAGTCCCAAACACCTCCCAAAACATACACATTGGTCCCCCATTGCCAAATCACCCAAAAGCTAAAATGTTTAACAAAAACCTTCCATACATTGAGCTTTACTTGTACTTGAATTCTTGCCCTTCTTGCTGCCCTTCAAGATACTCTAATGCTCTGCATTATTGAATTAAGAAAACGAAGAGAGCGTAAGCAAAAGCTTAGTGAGGAAAGCTCTTAAAAACCATTCAATAATGCAATTCAAAACATTTACAAAACATGCTTTAAATCAACCTTTGCACATGCCCAAAAGCATACTTTTAACAAGCAATCTCATGCTTCAACATAAACTTTAAAACAAGCATCTCATGCTTCACAATATTCTTAACATGTCATATTGGCTCAAGTGATACATTTCATTTCTTAAAACAAGTTCATCAACTTCCCAAGGACTTTTAAACACCTTGGCCCCAAGGACTTTTAAACACCTTGGCCATGGACTTTTAAACACCATGAATAGGGACCACACAAGGACTTTTAACCACCTTTGTGTCCAATGCTTGAATCACCCCAAGGACTTTTAAATACCTTGGCCCCAAGGACTTTTAAACACCTTGGCCCCATGGACTTTTAAACACCATGGAAAGGATCACCTAAGGACTTTTAACCACCTTAGTGTCCGCAACAAGACTCATCCAAGGACTTTTAACCACCTTGGTGATCTTAAGTAACAAGGCTCACTCAAGGACTTTTAACCACCTTAGTGACCTTAATCTTTTCAAAACATCACTTGCCAATATACATCATTTTCATCATTTAATCCACTGTTTTAAAGCATTAAACCAAGCCATTTTCATCATGCATTTCAAAGCATCAAACCACATTATTTCAATGTATAAAAGCAAGGTACTCCTACCTAGAGTTACCTTCAACATATGGCTTACATTATCAGCAAAATCCATGCTAAAACATGCTTTCAAAACAGTAATTTAAAACATGCAAATCATCATTTTGCATCACAACAAAATCATGGCCACCACTAGAGAGAAAATCCGAAAACTTACACTTGAGCTTAGCAAAGTTGTTTAGACTTAGACTAAGCTCCCAAAACCTTCAAACCTTGGTTTTAAAGCTGAAAATCCAATTTCCACAAACTCACTCACCGATTTCCACTTTGCTTCAAGCCAAAGCACCAAATCAAGCTTCCGGATCAACCACTCTTGGATCCAAAGATGCCTCCCTTGTTTCAACACATCAAAGCAGAGGATTAATGCATCATCATGCATTAATTGCTTCAATGAAAGCACCTAAACTCGCTGCTCTCATCCAACCTCCATTTTCGGCCACCAAACACAACTGAAAATGCATCCAAACCACTTCTAAACAAAGCCCAGCCATAAACCAGCAAAACCTCACATCCATTAACATCATATAACATCTAAAAACAACCTATTAACAACCTTATACCTCCAGCAACATCAGATCACCAAGATCACCTCAAAAACTACCTTGAAACACAAGCTAAACTTAGGAAACTCAACCTATCCGGGATTGCATCAATCAAAACTCAATTCCTTATCAATTTAGAGATCATTTAACATCAAAAACACCTCTCAAATCACAGATTAATCAGATCTAACGAAAATCATCAAAATCTTGCATAATAAGCCAAGATCCATTTCAACACTTTAAAACCTTTAATTAAACATCAATTAAGGATTGAAAACTTAGGAATTTCAGTAAAGAACTGATAGTTTAGAGGAGAAGGACGTTCTTACCTCCAAACTTGAGTTTCTCCCCTTTTTGGAATGAAAACCCTTGATGAATCAAGTAGCAATTGAAGAGGTTTTGAAGATATGTTGATTAGAAATCAAAAGAGAGTTAAAAGGAGAGATTTAGGTGAGAAAATCAGAAACAATTCTCTGGAAATGGAGTGTTTGGGTTGAGAGAAAATGAGAGAAAGAAAATTGAGAAGTTAGTTAAGAAATTAGCCAAATGGCTTTTCCCTCCTTTTTGATATACATTAAAATCAGATTATAACTCAAAATATCTTAGAAAAATCTGGAGAAACCACTTTTGGATTAATAGCTCCTTAAAGATTCAAAGTTCCAACCCTTTATAAAACAGCCACCAAACTTGCGAAAATTACATTTTGGTCACTAGCCAAAATGTCACACTTCCAAAACTCATTTTCCAAAATTGATTTCACAGTTCACTTAATTATATTAAAATATGATTTTAGAACATTTTTCCATATTTTTAATGCAACCCGAACTAGGCTTTCCTAATTTAACCTCTTAAGATTCGAACAGCACTTTGACCAACCCGGTCAACGCCCAAAACTCCTAAGCCCAAAACCGGGGCGTTACAGTTGTTCATCTTCTTAGAGTAACAAAGCATTTAAGCTTCAGAATTCACCTATTCAAGGTTGAAATTATGAACCAATGAAGGCCATTCACGTTCAAGAGAAGGGACATGCAATAATCAGCATTCAAATTATGCATACAAGGCCTTTATTTATCATTTTTGAAGGCTGATCATATTCCACAAATGGGCAAGCAATGAAGGCTGGTTTATTATAATTTAATCATCAAATTAAGTGATAAAATCATCAAGGAATTCAAAGAGACAAGCTGATTTGGATGTGTGGGATGTCTACATTCATCCTATGCCCACATTCATTCTATTTTATCCATTTGCAAGCAAAATGAAGCAGCCCAAGAGTCACCACTCCTTTTGGACGAATTTAAGGCTAAATTCATCTCAATTTAAAGCAAAATTCATCCATCAAAAGGATAAGAAAGAAACATTTCATTTATTTGTAGTCAATAGCATTTAGATGAGCATTCATCTCTCTTTTGTGTGACTTTTCATATGGTGCCTAGCCACACTATAAATAGGAACCTTAGGTTCATTTGTAAGGACTATTTTTAGAGAACATAAACCTTTGAAAGATTGCTTTCATCTTGTTCTTGCGAGAACTCTATCGCCTTCAAGTTGTGCTTGTAGTCTTCTATCCATTTCATTTTACTATAGCGTTGGTTCCAAGCTCTCTTATAGCTTGTGGGTCACGTTCCACACTCCTCCACATCGACTCCATCAAAGTATATTGTTGGTTCCTAGCTCGTTATAGCTAGCGGGTCACAATTTGCTAACCTTGCAATCATACAAATCCACGCCGCCTTTAGCATCTCACATCACTACTTCTTTGATTTACACCTTTCTATGATTATCATCCTCCATCCTTAGCCACCATACTATCCAAATTACCTATCCAATTCCTTTCTTCATTATTTTTTTATTATATTGATATTCATCTCACATGTATGTTTTGTGATATCTCAGAGTTCAAAGCGTAGCAAAGAATATTTCTTACTAGAATCACGATCAGGCACATCTATATGACTCGGGTCACATTATCGGGTTCATATCACTTGTGATGCCGTTTGGCTTGACGAATGCTCCTGCAGCTTTTATGGACATGAGGAATAGAGTGTTTCATGAATACTTGGACAAGTTTGTTGTGGTATTCATTGATGATATCCTTGTGTACTCTCGTACTGAGTAGGAGCATGAAGGGCATTTGCGGATTGTGTTGCAAGAGCTGTTGGAGAATCAGCTTTATGCTAAGCTGAGGAAATGCGAATTCTGGCTTAGGGAAGTTGTTTTCCTTGGTCATGTGGTTTCTGCTGAGGGTATTCGTGTTGATCCTCAAAAGATTGAGGCGGTGATGAATTGGAAGCCTCCTAAGTCTGTTCATGAAGTTCGTAGTTTCCTTGGGTTGGTAGGATACTATCGGAGGTTTGTGGATGGATTTTCAAAGATTGCTGCACCTTAGACGAAGTTGTTGCAGAAGGATGTCAAGTATGAGAGGACAGAGGCAAGAAAACAAGCTTTTGAGAAGCTTAAGGCAGCTTTGACGCAAGCTCCTATCTTGGTTCAACCTGAATCAGGGAAAAAGTTTATGGTGTACAACGACGCATTTTATGTTGATTTGGGGTGTGTGTTGATGCAAGAGGGTAAGGTGGTGGCTTATGCATCGCGCCAGTTGAAGGTGCATGAGCGCAATTATCCTACGCATGATATTGAGTTAGCTGCGGTGGTCTTTGCTTTGAAAATTTGGAGACATTACCTGTATGGTGAGAAGTGTACTGTGTGCACGGATCACAAAAGTTTGAAGTATCTGATGTTTCAAAAAGAGTTGAATCTTAGGCAATGACGTTGGGTGGATTTTCTTAAAGATTATGATCTGACGATCGAGTACCATCCGGGAAAAGCTAATGTTGTAGCAGATGCCTTGAGTAGAAATGTGGCAGTGGAGTTGAGGGCTATGTTTGCCAGTTTGAGTATTTCGTGAGATGGGGGTCTTGTAGCTGAATTGCAAGTAAAACATCTTTGGTTCAGTTGATAAAGGATAAGCAGTTGTTGGATGATTCTTTGGTGCCACATGTTCATGATATTGTTGTGGATAGACCATCACATTTCTTTTTTAATGATGACGAGGTTCTATGTTTTGGGAGTCGGATAGTAATGTCGAATGATGCTGAGTTGAGGCGTACTATTCTGACAGAAGCTCATAGTAGTCCTTTTGCTATGCACCCTGGTAGTACAAAGATGTATCGTGATCTTAAGGATGAGTACTATTGGGTGGGACTGAAGAAATATGTTGCGGAGTACGTGGGTAAGTGCATGGTTTGTCAGTGGGTTAAGGCTGAGCATCAGTTTCCTTCTGGGTTGTTGCAACCGTTGAGGATTCCTGAGTGGAAGTGGGAAAGGATTACCATGGACTTTGTGTCTGGTTTGCCTTTTTCGCCATCGAAAAAGAATTTGGTGTGGGTGATTGTGGATCGCCTTACGAAGTGTGCGCATTTCTTACCTGTGCATATTACGTATACTTTGGATAAGCTTGCAGAGTTGTACATTGCTGAGATTGTGCGACTGCATGATGTGCCAAAGTCTATAGTGTCGGATAGAGATCCGATGTTTACGTCGCGTTTCTTGGAGTGTTTGCATCAAGCTTTGGGTACACGGTTGAATTTCAGTACTTCTTATCATCCACAGTCGGATGGACAGTCTGAGCGTGTTATCCAAGTGCTGGAGGATATGTTGAGGTGCTGTGTGATTGAGTTTCAAGGATCTTTGGAGAAGCATTTACCTTTGGTGGAGTTTTCTTTTAACAATAGCTACCAGGAAAGTATTCAAATGGCACCTTATGAAGCCTTGTACGGGAGGAAGTGCAGAACTCCCCTTTGTTGGGCTGAAACAAGTCAGAATTTGGTTTGATGCCGACTTTGTTGAAAGGATCCACCGAGCAGGTGAAGCTCATTTATGAGCGATTGAAGCCAGCTTCTGATCGACAGAAGTCTTACGCGGATTTGAAGCGTAAGGAGATTGAGTTTGCGGTAGGTGACCGTGTGTTCTTGAAAGTTTCGCCTTGGAAGAAGGTGATGAGGTTTGGCCGGAAGGGTAAGTTGTGTTTGAGTGGATATATGTATGTAAAACCAGCAAAATCTGCAGCTTTTGGGCAAACAGTATCGAAACGGGCACTAGCGTTTCGAAACGGGGGCCTGTAATGGCCTTCGTGTTTCGGAACGGCTGGAGGCCGTTCCGAAACGATTTGGCCACTGGAAGGCCCTGTTTCGAAACTAGTCTCGAAACGAACCCGAGTTTCGGAACGGTCAACACCGTTTCGAAACGGGTGACCGTTGGGCACTGATTTGAATGGTGTTGAGGGTTGCAAGCTTTACGTTTTAGTCCCAAAAGTTGTAGTTGCAATTGCATGAGTTTGAGATGTCTGATTAAAGTGAAATTTGACAGGGAAGCATGTAATATGATTTATTCAATATTGGTAACTTAAAATTTAGTTAAGACCTTCTAATTTTCAGAATTTACATTTTGGTCCCTAATATTTGTATGTTGTGCAATTGAGTCCATTTTTGCAATTCGATCGATGTGCTTTATGTCTATATTTTTCCCAAGTATTCACCTAGGATTAACATGTATCTAGACATGATTAAAAAGAAAAAAGGGTCGTTAATCAAGATTGACTTTCGGGTTGACTTTGGTTTTCCCCGTGTAATCTTCGTAGTTTGGGTCAACCGTCTAGGCCGGGCTAAGGGGGTTACAATCGCTGTTTGGCTTGAATTAGTGGATTTGAGGGGCCGTGGTGCGTTGTAGGTGATTTTAATCCTATTTTTCATAATTCGGATCTAATAGGGGTGTCTGATAGGGGTGCTGAGATGGAGGCGTTTGGGGTTTTTGTGAATAGTGCGAAATTAGTGAATTTGCCGTTGTTGGGCAAACATTTTACCTGGTTTTGTCCTGAGAATTGTTGTAGTCATATTGATCGTTTCTTGATATCCTCAGCTTGGTTGGATGGTTTTAGTTCGATACAACAGGAAGCTTTGGCGAGGGGTGTTTCTGATCATTCACCGCTGATTCTTAAATGTGATGATTGTGATTGGGGCCAAGACCATTTAGATTCTTTAATTGTTGGATGGATGGTCGTTCTAATGTACGACAGATAGCTGACGAATGGTGTAGGTTGATAGGTTTGGGCGTCGGTAATGAAAATATTGTGGTGAAATTACGTCATTTGAAACATTTTTTGAAACAGTGGAACAAGGATAGTTTCGGTGATGTGAAAAAAATTATTGAGGATATGCAACAAAAAATTGACAAGGCGAATGAGTCTATGGTTGAGAATGGGGGGTGTTGAGGGGGTGGAGGATGAGAGACGACAGTGGATGCAGGCGCTCTGGTGTGCTATGCGCAATAAGGAGTCTATGTGGCGTTAGAAATCGAGAGCTACATGGTTGCGTTTGGGAGATCGTAACACTGCTTATTTCCACAGAGCGACAAAGTTGCATACAGCTAGAAATTATATCCCAGGTTTTTTGATTGTTGGATAGTGGATTACATCGCCATCGGCGATGCGTAGTTTTGTGGTTTCCGTGTTTACTACTCATTTTGCTTGTGATATTCGGGGCGGGTGATTGGTATTTCGAGGGCGGGTTTCGTCAGTTATTAGAGGGTGATAGGAAAAGTCTGATTTCGCCATTTACACTGGATGAAATTAAGAGGTTATTATGGGAGTGTGATGGATCGTAGGCACCATGCCCGGATAGTTTTACATTGGATTTTTACAAGAAAGATTGGGAGGTGGTGAGGTATGATGTTCTCCGGTTTTTTGAACGTTTTCATGCTTGCGGGTTGTTGCCGAAAGGTGCGAATTGCACCTTCATTGTGTTGTTACCTAAAGTGTCGACTCATCAGCTATTAGGTGATTATCGTCCTATATGTTTGGTAAATTTGATGTATAAATTGTTGGCTAAGTGTTTAGCGAATCGTCTACTATTTGTGCTGGGTGGTTTAATTACCGATACACAATCTGCGTTCGTTAAGGGTCGGCAGTTAGTGGATGGTGTTTTATTGGCCACTGAGGTTATTCACTCGCTTCAACAAAGAGGCGCTGGTGGGTTTATCTTGAAGTTTGACTTCTCTAAAGCATATGACTGTGTAAGCTAGAATTACGCTGAATAAAATCATACAGTTGATGATAAAAAAAAGGCATGACCAGAAAAAGAAAACAAAAGTGCCCAACTATGCTGCCAAGGCAACAACTCATATCCTTTCCAGTAATTTAATTATTTTAGGCATCATTTGTTAACTTTGTAATTTCAGCATATTTAGCATGAACTCAGATTGACACACATTGCACTGGCATTAAGAAAATTAAATCTAAGTTATTTCATGCCATTTCCTATCACTAACATAAAAACAGGTGCCATGGCCTTGAGGTAAGAAATCAAGTTGAAGGCTATCGTTACTATTAATTTTGTAATAAGGGCAGATTTACTAGTTAGTTTGAATTGCTTGAGGACAAGCAATAGTTCGAGTTTGGGGGTGTGTAAAGTGTCCATGAGTTCTATATTGTGTACATATTCCTACCCTTATTATTGATGTTCTTAAGCTCATTTAGGCATATTTAGGTGCATGGCATGCATTATAACAACATCTTCTCTTGTACCACGCTTTTATTGAATATTTTATGTTTGGTTTAGAAAAGTTATTGTTTTAGTTAGTTTATATTTTTAGGTGCTATAGCTAGAGAGGAGAGGGGAGGACATGAGAAGACGTGAAGGCTGGAACCAAAGGAGATGTACTGAAGCAGATCAAGTTGCCGCCAAGGACGCTGCCAAAGAAGCATTAACGCCAAGTGTCGCCGGCAAGAGTTACACCAACTTAGCCAAGATGGGCCGCGATTTGAAGATGGCAATTTCCTAAGCCCGATGAGCCCAGTCTTGCAATTTTCAAAAGTCTGTACCAGCTGATAGAGCTGATCCAAGACTGATAAGTATGAGCACTTATCCTTACTTGCAGAAGAAGATAATGTCCAAAGAGTCAATATTTAAGGCATAAAGGAGTTTGCATTTAATGTAAATATACTTTAAGAACTTCTACTTCAAGGAGGATTCAAACTAGGTCAAGAGCCCTATATATACCCAATGTATGTAAGGGTATAGGGGCATGCATTTACATAGGCATATCTCAGATAGCACTTCACATATATGAGGACGAGAGGATAGATGGGGGGATAGTTAGATAGGTTGGAGATGTTGGGTTTAGGCGCGTGTATGTAAAGTAGTTTGAGGGAAACAGTTGTATAGTTTTGAGTTGTTTTCAATAAAATTCTTAGTTTGCTTAATCTATGCTCTTTGTTCGTTCAATTATTCTACACCAGTCAATTGAAGAGAAAATCCATTTGTCGGGCACGAAAGTGCAAGGCTCACGAAAGGGTTAAGCACGATCAAAACTTACAAAGGCGTGACTAACATCGTTCCACACTAGTCCACAAGTTTCAGCGGCTAAAAGGGATCACCAACCAAGTTGACTAATTTGGTTCCACACTAGTCCTCAAGTTAGCATCTCGAGCATCCTAACCTAGAAATAGGAGGGATAACTGTCGACTATCATACCGAACTTGGAATGTCTGCCAGATATCTCGCCAGGACTTCTTTCCGTTCCACCTACCGAGACAGTACACTCCTGCAGTGGTAGTTACCTGTTGCGGCTGCGTGACAGGGTCGTAGTTTGCCGCCCGCCATCACGCCGAGGCAGCAATTCATGGCAGCGCAAAACATGCTCAGCCTATACAATGCAGTCCATAGGCTACTAAGCTGCACTTGCTTTACCCAGCCTATCGCCCAAATCTCTCCCTATCATCTCTCTCATCACCATCTTTCTTTTATTTGTGTTTTTATATTTCTACATCTTGAGATTTAATTGCGCATTTGCTAAATCGTTGTGCAGGAAACCATTCATAGGAGCTGCTACAATCCCTATGGGAGACTATATCTTTTATACTATAACTTGACAAGAGTGTGCACTTACGCTCATAAATGGAGAACACCTAAACGCTCTACAATATGTCTTATGGTTTAATATAACAAGCACATATGAACATGGATACTTCTCAATCATAGCACATAGCTTAGTCAACATTACACAACATATGATATCTAGCAATTAGATACTTACATCAATTTCCAGCTTAAATTCAAACATATGCATAAACTTATATTAACAACTTTAAAAAATATAGCATACATCTTAATCAAATATTGTATATCATCAAGTACTTACAAATTTAGTATTCACCTCGATCCAAGCAACATTTCAAACATAGCATAGCTTAATAGAAAAAAAAAGAACAATGCAATTAATTCAATAATGGATTCTCGGGAAAGTTACAAGCTTATCCCGAGACTTTAATCTACACTCACTAGTTAGCATGCAAACTCACAATTAATCTAGGAAATTCATTTTTAATCTATGTTAGTTTGGTTGTGCATTTTCCTTTGATTAAAATTGGTCCTAACTCAAATATAATTCTCTTAGGATGCAAATTCGTAGCTTCATAAAATTTTCGGTTTAGCCCCCCTTTTATTTAGTCACTCACTTATCTATTTCTTAAAATTCAATTCTAAGATTACTTAATTAAATTCAAATCAAAACAATTCTTCTAGCATTCGATTTAGTATTTAATATATTGACATTCTTCTAGACTGGAAATTAGGGTAATACAATTCTCACCAGCTTCGCAATCAAGGATGATAAAGTCTGCCGGAAAGAAAAACTTATCTACCTTAACGAGCACATCTTAAATTTTGCCCCCAGGTCGGATTTGAGATCGACCAATTGAAGGATCACTGATGTAGTCTTTGCTTTTCCCATTCCTAATCTTTTAAGCACAAATTTTGGCATTAAGTTCACACTTGCACCGAGATCACAAAAAGCACAACCAGAGTAGTTGAGGCCTATCGAGCATGGAATGGTGAAGCTGCATGGGTCCTTCATCTTGGGTGGAAAATCACTCAGCACAACCACTAACATGCTTGTTGGGGTAACAGTTTCAACTTCACTCACCTTCCTCTTCTTTGTCACAATCTTCTTAAGAAACTTTGCGTCGATAGGCATCTGATTAATGGCTTCCAGCAGTGGGACATTGATGTGCAACTATTTGAGCATCTCTAGAAATTTCTAGTACTATACATATGTTTTTAAACCTTCAATCGTCGTAGGAATGGAGGTGGTGGTCTGGGCTTGTCTTGTGGCTTACTGGATGCTGGGGCATCCTCGATTTTATCTTTCGTGCCTTTAGTAGCAAGGTCACTCACAATATCAAACACATGAGCTGGGGCCTTAGGTGCATGAGCATTAATGGATGGCTTGCTTGTTGTAGACTCCACTGCAGAGCTTCCTCCAAACTTGGCTTTTCTCCTCAATTACATGCCACTACGTAGAGTGGTAGCATTGCATTGATCTGGATTAAAGGGCTTAGTGACTTCAGTATCACTAGGTAAACCGCCAGTGGTCTTATTTTCAACATCTGGGCAATCTGCCCAACTTGCGTCTCTAAAGATCATATGGAGGCAGAGTTGTTTTGCATGATTGTATACTCTTTTGGGAGATGTGTAAAGTAAATACTGGCAAAAGGTGTAAAATATATAGTTTTGGACAAGTTATGCCAAGAGTCTTTTGCGTGCAAGTATACATGGTCTGCAAGTTTTAAGTTTTCAAAAGTATTATTTTTATTACCCTTTTTACTCATATTATTGTTAGACTTAAGCTCATTTTAGTTTCATTATTAGACATTCATACATATTTTCATAATTTCCTTCACCAGTATGCTTGAGTTCATGTTTTGATTAGTTTTTGTGGAAAAAGATGCCGTTGGAGGCTGTTTTGTGTATGCAAGATTTATTTCCTGGGCAAACTGGAAGTTGCCAAGGCAACCCAAGAAGGACATGCCGAACTTGTTGCCGAGGCAATAGTCGACTTGATGATAAGCTGATGTGGCAGCCAAATTTGATGACTGGATAAACCTTACATGGCTTGGAGTAAGAAGAAATCTTAAAGAAGTAGGAATTCCATGAAAAAGTCAAATGGAGATTAAAGTTCTATGAAAGTAGGAGAAGTTTTAGAAAGATAAATAAATTAAAGAGATTTATCTCTTTAATGCTATTTAATTCCAACTTAACTTCTTCTTCAAGAAAGACTTTGACCTAGCTATCTCCTATAAATAAGAAGACCTAGCCGCCAACTAAGGGAGGTGGGACAGAGGGAGAGTCGACTGGAGAGAAGAAGATTGGGATGGTTTGAAGAACAAGTCGAAGAGCTACTCGATATCTCCTATGTTTCCTTCTTGTTTCATTTTATGTTCTGGTTGGGAAGATTATATCTTGTGTTGCTTTTGTACCCAACTATGAACTAAACTCTTTTGGCTAGTATTATTGTGTTTAGTGGTTGTGAGAAAATGATTGGATTTGATTAGTTTTTTTTTGTGCAATTTAAGTTCAAGGTTTGTTCATTCTTGGTATTTATTTTTACTTGCGATTGAATTAGGAGAGGATCTCGTGAATGCATCCATTTATCTAATATCGAGAGAGTTAGATTCAAGAAACGAATGAACATGGTTTTTGTCCAAATCGATGAAGAAAAATTTGTATTAGGAATAAGTTACGAATTTCAACGGCTAAAAGAAATGCAAGATAGGTTGATGTTATCCCAAGATTAACGTAGAGATGTATTATCAAAGCATGCACATCGACTAGAGTTTTGATTTAGGGATAAAGAGAAACCATTGAAGAAAGCTTTTCCAAACCTTGAAGGTTGCTGCCCAATTGCCCAGGTAATTGTTTCACTAGTTGCCATGGCATTCGCCTTTCCAATTGCCCAGACAATCGTATCGTTAGTTGCCCATTAAATCGTGTTGTCTATACCGAAGCAATCAAGATGCCTATGCATGCAAAACCAATATTGTCCATTCAATTTCTACACCACGACACACTTTAATCCGACCTATTCTCTCAATCATTGAACTTTTCTTTAATTTATTCGATGTCTTTATTTTACTTGTTTATTCAATCCAACTATTATCACCTGTGTTTTTATCTTTTCAATGCGAGAAAGTAGATTTTCAAAGTAGCACCAATCCTTGTGGAGACGATATCTTTCTATACTATAACTTGCGACATGTACACTTGCACCAATTGCAAAGCACTTATTACGCGCAACAAGTTTTTGGCGTCGTTGCCAGGGATTGGCAATAACCACTTTGTTTTTATTTTATTGCACTTTTATTTATTTTTACTTTTTATTGTTTAGTTTCCAAAGAGTTAACAAAATTTGGTTTTGCATTGGCGTATGACAAAGGTAAACCCGACAGCTCCAGAATATCCCCTTGATCTAGAAATTGAACGTTCCTTCCAGAGACTCAGACAAAGATTAAGAGCAGCAATGGAAGATAAAGTCTGCAATAACAATGCCAACGACAATCAGGTTGTCGCGACAGGAGGTGGAGTGATTCTGCCAGCTCAACTTGCTCAAGCAAGGAACCAAACCGTTTAAGACTATTTAGAGGAAGATCTCAACGACCTAAACCCAAGAGTTGTCACACCTGAAATTGAAGGTGCCCACTTTGAATTAAAGCCAGTAATGTTCAATATGATCAATACAATCGGTCAATTTGGCGGATTGACAGTTGAAGATGTCAGAAAATATCTCTAATCCAATTTATTCAAACTACAAGGAGTCCATGAGGATGTTTTAAGGCTAAAATTATTCTCTTATTCACTTAGGGATAGGGCGAAATCATGGTTGAATAGTATTCCATCCGGATCAATATGATCTTGGACTGATTTATGTCATGATTTCCTTGCTCAACTTAATCCTACAAATATGACTGATAAGTTACATAACAAAATTACTTCTTTTCGGCAGGAAGATGATGATGTTTTACAACGCCGTAAACACACTAACAAGGATGATGCTAGATGCCTCGGCAAATGGCATACTCCCAGACAATCCACCAAAAGAAGTAATAGAGATTTTGAACAAGCTTGCTTAAAATGATTATCAGTTCCCAACTACCAGAAAAGGAGAAGTCAAACACCATGCCACGATAAACGAGCTTGAGTCATCAGATACAATTCTCATGCAATTGGCCACCTTAACCAATTTGGTTAAGAACATGCAACGACCAAGCAACACACATGATGTCAAGGTAGTAGGTTCTTTTTGTGATTTATGTAACGGTAACCATGATTCTTCTGAGTGTCCACAGAACCCAGAGTCCAGTTTTTATGTTGGAAATTACAACCAGAAGAATAACGTGATGTCCATCACCTACAATCCATCAAGGAAGAAGGAACCAAATTTCTCATGGAGCAATTCCAACAATTCCCTCAATCAAAACAACCAGAATGCACAATCATCGGGATTCCAACAGAACATGCTTCGGCAATCAATACCGCAATAACAGATGTTGTAGCAACAACCAAACCCATCTAGTTCTTTGGAAAACTCTTTTAATGGTTTCATGTTAAGAACTGAATCTTATATGGTTGAGAATAGTAGTTTCATGAAAAGGCCTGACACTTTTATTAACAGGACTAAGATGAGATTGCAGAATCAGAAGGCGGCCTTGAAGTCATTGGAGACTCAAGTTGGGCAATTCTCCCAAAATCTGAATACATGACCACATGGAGGTTTACCCAGTGATACTGAGGTCACAAGGGGAATTGGCCCGAGATAGTGGCGCAACTATCCGACGGAGGGGTTCGAAATGAGACAACAAGCTTGCCAAGGCAACCAGACTTGGCCCATGCCGAAGTGAAGGCACGAGTAGATGTTCCATGCGGGACATTGGGCTTGCCAAGTACATCATACTTGGTCCAAGCCAAGACGAGGGCACGAGTATCCGGAGGACTTGATCCATGTGAGACAGCGGGCTTGCCAAGACAATCAGTAGACTTGGCCCAGTCCGAGAGAGTAGCGCATCTATCCGCCCATAGTGATGGGTGTAGAGCACCGAGCTTGCCAAGTAGACCAGACTTGGCCCAACGAGGGACAATGGCATATGAATCCACCCAAGTAGTTGAGTGTGACCCAACGGGCTTGCCATGTTCACAAGACCGGGCCCAACACTTGGAGAATGCTAGAGAGCCCGATCACGTCAGCTTTTCAGAAAAGGCAAGTGACAACAAATCAGATGGGATTGTGGGAGAATCTTGCCATATGAAGCATGATCAGCTATCCGAGGAAAGAATTCTATCAATTGATGTAATTAGATAGAGATTTGATTTAGTTTCCTTAGATAGTGTATCTTTGTAAAGATAGCAGGTTAATCCTGGCCATCTGTGTAGATCGATCTTGACCATTGGTTAGGATTGAGCTCAACTATAAATAGATAACTCCTCCCCTCATTTGTAATCACTCAGAATGAGATTCTGACTGACCACTAGGAGTGGTCCACAATTTAAGGAAGCTCAAACCCATTTAACGGAGAACACACAACCAAAGGAGCAATCCCATATGCAGGAGGAAGAATCCAACAACCAAACCTCTGGAAAAACTTGTGAATTAGAAAGTGCTAAGGCAAGTCCTGATGCCTCAGCAACTACAAGTATAGATGCCTCAGCAACATCAACTGCTCCTGCCGTGGCAAAACCTGATGCCTCAACATTGTCATCAATCAAGTTCCAAACCAATGAAAAGATTGAGGAGATTCGACTTCCACCACCTTTCCTACAAAGGTTGAAGCGACAAAAGCAAGAGTACCAATTCAAGAAGTTCCTCAACATCTTAAAGCAAGTTCACATCAACTTGTCGTTGGTTGAGGCAATTGAGGAAATGCTGAATTATGTTAAGTTCCTTAAAGACATAGTCTCTAAGAGGACTAGGTTAGGAGAATTTGAAACGGTTGTTGTGACAAAAGGATGCATGGAAATGCTACATAATCGAATGCCACCCAAACATAAAGATCCCGACAGTTTTACAACTGTGATGTTGCAGCTTATGGACAAATCTTATGTGCATCCAGAGGGAAATATCGAGGATATATTGGTAAGAGTTGATAAAAATTTTTCCCGCTAACTTTATTGGTTTGGATTGTGAAGTAGATGAGCATGCACCCATCATCCTCGGGAGACCCTACTTAGAAACATGAAGAACCTTGGTCGTTGTTGAAAAGGGAGAACTCACAATGAGGGTAAATGACCATCAAGTAAAACTTAACGTGTTCAACACCCTGAATCATGTTGATGATCCAAAAGAATGTCAACTCATCTATGACACTATGGAGTTTGATTTTGGCATGGAAGAGAGTTGCCTCGACAACTCAAAGTGCGCTTGCCTCGGCAATTTTATTGTCGAAGCAGAAGAGCATGATGAATTTGAAGAATCGATCGACGAAGAGTAAGACAAGAAAATTGGACAACAACTCGACCATGTACATACTTCGAACCATTGGACTATTCAAGTAAGGAAGGTAAACTCGACAAACCCTCAATTGAAACCATTTCCAGGGAAATTGAAATATGTTTATTTGGGAACTAAAAATACATTGCCTGTAGTTGTTTCTTCTAAGTTGTATCTTGAACAGAAAAAGAGGTTGATTAACATGCTACGCTGCAAAAAAGGGCAATAGGGTGGACAATTGCTGACTTAAAGGGAATTAATCTAGTGGTGTGTATGCACAAAATCCTTTTAACGAATGATCATAAACCAATGATTGAGGCACAAAGAAGACTTAACTGTGTTCTGAAAGAAGTTGTGAGGAAAGAAACCATCAACTGACTAGATGCTGATATCATTTATCCTATCTCCGACGGTACATGGGTAAGTCTGGTACAATGTGTAACGAAAAAATGAGGTGTAATTATGGTATGTAATGAAAAAATGAACTGATCCCAACTAGGACTGTGACCAGTTGGAGGGTGATAAGTGCCCAAAAGTCCTATATTTTCACCCTCTAAAATGGCAATTATCATTCAACCTACACCTATTTGAGCTACATTATGGCCCTTCATACATTGATTTCAATATTTATGCCTTTGATCTTTATATGTTGTTTATTTTATGAAAAATGTACTATTTGATGCATGTTTGGCACTTTTGCAGATTTCCACACTGCTAGGGCAGAAGATGCCGTGAGGACAATGAAAAAAAATGAAGGATGAGGCAGAACTAGCTAGTAACAGACCCTTATTGAGCCAAGCCACAACTGACAGCTTCTACTGAGGGAAGCTAATGAAGCCTTGCGGAGCAGAACCAGCCACAAACCCATGTTGATGCAACAAAATACAAAGTCACGGTAGTATACTACTCAGCCTGTCGGAGGGCAAAATATGCAAAGTGGTAGTCGATAATGCTGAATTTTTCTACACACTTTATGTGGCAGTTGGAGCTCAATAAGGGGATGAAAACGGGGAAGGAAGGATAAAGTTTGACTTTTGGCCAAAAGTGGATAATGTATTAAATTAAAGAAATTCACCTATTTAATAATGTTAAGTCCAAGTCCAACTTAACTTCCTCTCGAAGAAGGGTTTTTTCCTACACCTTCCCATATAAAAAGGAGGCTTACTGCCATCATCATGAGATAAAGAAGATAAGAGATGAGAGAGCTTAGGATTTAGTTTGTGTTTTCTTTCCATTCATTATGTTCTAATTTCCTTTAGGGTTAGGATTAGTTTGTTTAATAGTTGTGTGAAGACTATTGTATTTGTTTAAGTTCTTAATGCAAAAAAAGTTAAGGGTTGCTTATTTTTGGCTTTAATCATTCGTGCATACTTATCAGGAGAGAGTATTGTGAGCTTATCTATTTGTTCAATATAGGGAGAGTTGAACTTACGAAACGAATAAGCACAGTTTTCATCCCACATGATGTTAACTAACTCGGCCTAGGGATATGTTAAGAGTTTTAGCGGCTAAAAGAAGTGTTAGAATAGTTGGGGTTTGTCTTTGGTTCACGCCGGGAGGTATCATTGGAGTTCAGTCAACAACCAATGTTCCGAGCTTATGGGTAAAGAGGAACCATCTATGGACGCTTTGTCGAACCTTAACAGCAACTTCCCAAGAGCAATGGATTGACGCGGCATGGACTCAACCATTGCCGTTGCGGTAGGGACTTCAGTTATTGCCACGGTAGTTTTTTGTTGTTGCATTCAAGACAGAGACAATTCAATTGGACTCCATTCTACGACGCATTCTAATCCTACCCATTATCTCATCTTGATTTCTCTTTACTTTATTTTCTAGCTTATTTTAGTTTTAGTATTTTTAGATTACTCCAAACCCAAGAATTAATTTGTATTTTTACTTGATTTGTTTTACAGTGCGAGGGAGTAGGATCGAAAGTCTAGCCCTATCCATGTGGAGACGATACTCGATATACTTATCATTATATTACATGAAACATGTAGACTTGCACTATTGCGAGACACTTTCATGCGGGATAAGGAAGAATACACTCTAGGAGATGCATCCACATGCGTCCTCTAAATTTTATTTTATTTTTATTTTTTTAGTTTCAGTTGTTTTTAATTTTCTATATTTTTAGGAATATATATTATTTTCTTATTTATTTTTAGGATGGAGATCTAGAAAGGAAGAGGAGATGAATAAACGACTAGGAGAAAGAACCGTTAGCTGCCTCAACATTCATCACCCAATGAGCCACAAGAGAATCAACAACTAGTTTTTAACGGGCAAGAACCGCAACAGGCAGAAAATGGCTAGTAACAGCTAGAGATTGTCGCGGCTGATATTTGCAGTCCAACGACATTTTTGCTAAAACTTTATATAAAGGACACTATTCTCCATTATTCTTCACTTTAACATTCTCTTCTACTACCTTGAAATCTCCAAAACTTATTACTTTCTTTTACTCTCGAATAACTACTGTCAACTCTTCTCAACTTTTCCAGATGGCAGTCAAACTCAACAAAGGATAAAGCTCTAGCACTACCGTGACACAAACTTACATCCGTTTTGCACCACTGGGAGTAGAAAGGCGATTCAAGAAATATTTCATCTCTCGGCAAGTGTGGGAAGAACAAGGATTCCAAGCTTTCGACGAACCCAACTACGACATTGACAACAATTTGTTCAACAAGATCAATCATCAGACGTGGTAAATATTCTTCCTTCAACCTGCCCGGGCCAACATCACCATAGTCCGAGAATTTTATGCCCACAAGCCTAGTGACGATACGCTCTTCGTGCACGTAAGAGGGAAGGCAATCAATGTTCATGCCGATGCTATAAACCACTTTTATGGCATGTACATTGAAAGGGACGAGCACGCGGAGGTCTTGGAGGTGCTCGCGGAAGTGGACTACCAGCGGAATAAAGAAGAGCTTTGTTACGTCGACACTGCATGGGAGACCGGGGCACACAGAGGATCGGTCAAACAACAGAGCCTAAGACCCGAAGCAAAGCTATGGAACAAATTCATCTCCCACCGCCTCATGCCGACCTCCAACAACACTGCCATCGATCAACCCAGGCATGCTCTAATCCACTCGATTATGCATAAACGTAAAATTAATGTTGGTAATATTATTTGCGAGGAAATTTACAAGTGTGCACAGAAGGAAAATGGACTGCTCTACTTTCCATTTCTTATGATCGGCCTTTGCACGGAGAAGAAGGTCCTCATCGATGAGGCTGAAGAATTCACGCCACAATGAAAAGGATGGGATCAGAAGGGCTACCACAAGTTAATGAATATCACCAAATCCGGTCCTATCCAGGCCACTCCGATGCAAGGCATTGTCAGGACAACAGCCTCGGCAACTATCCCAGAGACGCCCAGATGAACGCCCCGGCCGCGGTAGACCTTCAGCAAATCTTGTAGAAGCTGGAGGAAATGAATCGACGCCAACAACTATTTATGGCGTAAACGAGAGACTTACATGACTCAATGATCTAGAAGAGGTTCCCAGACCAGACGGTCCCGTTTCCACCCTTCCCTTCCATTTTCACTGACACCGCCGCCCATGAGCACCGAGAAGAAGCAACTCTTGCCGCCGCCACAGCCCCGACATCACAAATACCCACTGTTGTAGCCTCCGACACTCCATTTGCCGCGGCGAGCAAAGCCAGGGGCAAGGCTCACTTGGACACAACTGCCAGATCTCCATACCGCGCAGCCTCCAGTTGGTTCGGCACCGGTCATTCTGTTAGCCGAGTCTTGTCACTAAAACACAAGGCAACAAACAAGGATGAAATCTGCCTAAACTCCGAAGACGAGGAAGTAATTGCGCTGGTAGCAAAGCCCACTCCACTATCACGCATCCAGCCACCCCATGAATCAAACGAGTCAAGCACGCGACATCCAAACCAAAAAGGATGATATTGTAGAGCGACAGTAACAAGGAAGATGAATCTTCCAAATCACCATACAACTAAATTCCTCTTATTTATGCTGCTTATTTTTAATGCCCTTATATTTTTTGTGTGCTAATTTTTCCTATCTTACTGAATGCAATGTAAGCATTAAGGGTAATGCTTGATTTGAGTTTGGAGGTGTAGGTTCAGCTACCACGGCAAGGCCATGCCACGACATTCTAATAAAATTGCCATGTAGTTCTGTTTATTACTTGTCTAATTTTTGTAAGTGTGCAAATCGCCTTAACTGAACATTGCTTATGACGCGGCAGTACTTTCTATCAATTGCCTTAGTTTAATTTTAATTAAATCTTCATACGTGGCAATAAAACTCTCTCTTCTTACCATTGTTTAGAACCGTTTAAAGCCTTTATTTCTAGGATGCTTAAGGAATATAACTTAGGAAATTGCTATTAGAACTTTTGAGAGTTGTATGATTTAAGGAGCTCTAGTACACTTAGGGCATAAACATACTTAGAAATAAAATTTTGGGTAAAAATTTAGAGGTGCCTAACACTGACTCTAGCTTAAGGAAGCCATAGAGGTGCTCGAAACCAGCTCTAGGCTAATCACTAGAGGTGCCCGAAACTGGCTCTAGTAGGTTATAATGCTTATAAAAAATGAAAGAAAAAAACACAAATTAAGTAGGTTAATGCTTAAGTGTTTACCTAGAAACCATATAATCATCTTGTCATAATTTGCTCATTATTTCTTATAGCATGATCTCAAGGAATTTCTAAGGCTTCCGACGCATTAAGGACCAAGAATTGTCATAGCCATGGTTTGAAGAGAGAAGGAAAAGTAAGACCAAGGAGATGGTTAATAAAAACTAAAGTTTGGCAATTGATGGTTTGCAGTGCTTGAGGATAAGCAATAGTTTGTGTTTGGGGGTGTGATAAGTGCCCAAAAGTCCTATATTTTCACCCTCTAAAATGGCAATTATCATTCAACCTACACCTACTTGAGCTACATTATGGCCCTTCATGCATTTATTTCATCATTTATGCCTTTAATCTTTATATGTTGTTTATTCTATGAAAAAGGTATTGTTTGATGCATGTTTGGCACTTTTGCAGATTTGCACACTGCCAGGGCAGGAGATGTCGTGACAGGAATGAAGAAAAAAGAAGGATGAGGCAAAACCTGCTAGTAACAGACCCTAATTGAGCCAAGCCACAACTGACATCTTCTATTGGGGGAAGCTAATGAAGCGTTGCGGAGCATAACTAGTCATAGAACCATGCCGAGACAGTAGAATGCCATGCCGCGGTAGTATACTAATTCTCCTACCAGAGGGAAAACATGCAAAGTGGTAGTTGATTTGTAGAGCTTTAAATGTTGAATTTTCTACGCACTTTGCATGGCAGTTGGAGCTCAAGAGAAAAGGATGAAAACATGGAAGGAAGGATCAAGTTGGAATTTTGGCCAAAAGTGAATAATGTATTAAATTAAAGAGATTAACCTCTTTAATAAAGTTAAGTCCAAGTCCAAATTAACTTCCTCTTCAGGAAGGATTTTTTCCTACACCTTCCCATATATAAAGAAGGCTTGCCTCCATCATCAAGAGATAACATAGAAGAGAGACGAGAGAGCTTAGGATTTAGTTTGTGTTTCCTTTCTATTCATTATGTTATAATTTACTTTAGGGTTAGATTAGTTTGTTTAGTAGTTGTGTGAAAACTATTGTATTTGTTCAAAGTTCTTAATGCAATAAAGTTAAGGTTTGTATATTCTTGGCTTTAATCATTCTTGCATACTTATTGGGAGAGAGTATTGTAAGGTTATCTATTTGTTCAATATCGGGAGAGTTGAACTCACGAAACGAATAAACACGATTTTCATCCCATGTGATGTTAACTAACTCGGCCTAGGGATAGGTTATGAGTTTCAGCGGCTAAAAGAGGTGTTAGAATAGTTGGTATTTGTCTTTGGTTCACGTTGGGGGGTATCATCGAAGTTCAATCATCAAACAATGTTCTGAGGTTAGGGATAAGGAGGAACCATCCAAGGATGCTTTGCCGAACCTTAACAGAAACCACCCAAGAGCAAGGGATTGTCGCGGTAGGAACTCAACCATTACAGCTGCAACAGGGAATTCGGTTACTGCCACATCAGTTTTGCGTTGTTGCATTCAAGAAAAATACAAGTCAATAGGATTCCACGCTACGAAGCATTCTAATCCGGCCCATTATCTCATCTTAATTTCTCTTTACTTTATTTTCTAGCTTATTTTAGTTTTAGTATTTTTAGATTACTCCAAACCCAACAATCAATCTGTGTTTTTACTTTATTTGTTTTACAGTTCGAGGGAGTAGGATCAAAAGGCTAGCCCAACTCCTATGGAGACGATACTCGATATACTTATCATTATATTACTTGAGACGTGTACACTTGCACTATTGCGGGGCACTTTTACGCGAGGATCAGAGGGTTTGCATGGATTATCGGAAGTTGAATAAAGTTACTAGGAAAAATCACTTTCCTTTCCCCTTTATTGATCAAATGCTTGATCGTCTTGCAGGTAGATCCTTTTATTGTTTTCTTGATGGTTACTCAGGTTACAACCAAATTGCCATGGCACCAAATCACCAGGAAAAGACAGCCTTCTCATGCCCATACAGAACTTATGCCTTTCGAAGGATGTAGTTCGGATTATGCAATGCCCCAACAACTTTCCAAAGATTCATGATGGCAAGTTTTTTCTGACATGGTTGAAGACTTCCTTGAGATCTTCATAGATGATTTCTCGGTGTTTGGGGATGATTTCGACAATTGCTTCGACAATTTCGAAAATATGCTGACAAGATGTGAAGAATCCTATCTAGTGCTTAATTGGGAGAAGTACCATTTTATGGTGAACGAAGATACTGTGCTCGGCCATAAGATTTCATCTAAAGGCATTAAAGTTGATAGAGCCAAGGTGGAAGTGATTGAAAAATTACTCCCACCAAATTCAGTCAAGGGAATTCGATGATTTCTTGGACATGCAGGTTTTTATAGAAGGTTTATATATAATTTTTCTAAAATTACTAAACCCTTGTGTAGCTTGCTTGAACAAGACAAGGCCTTCAATTTTGATGATTCTTGTGCCCAAACATTCAAAACCCTAAAGGAAAAACTTGCCTCGACACCTATAGTTGTTCCACCCGATTGGACTTTACCTTTCAAGATCATGTGTGACACAAGTGATTTTGTAGTAGGAGCAGTTCTAGGCCAACAAACAGGTAAAATCTTCCATTTAATATACTACGCTAGTAAAAGTCTGAATGGTGCCCAATTGAACTACACCACTACGGAAAAATAGTTACTAGCCATGGTTTTTGCTTTTGAAAAATTCCAGTCCTACTTGATCGCGACTATGGTAATTGTTCATACTGACCACTCGGTAATTAAGTACCTTTTTGCTAAGAAATATGCCAAACCTCGTTTGATTCGTTGTACATTACTATTACAAGAGTTTGACATTAAAATTAAGGACAAGAAATAGACATAGAATCATGTTTCCAATTACTTGTCACACTTAGAATGCAACTGAGAGGAGGAAATAGAGATGTAGATATGCGATACATTCCCAGATGAGCAGATGCTAGTTACCTCGGCAACTCCCAGTGTGCATGCCTCGGCAACCCCAATAGCGCATACCTCGACAATGCCAATCGCAGATGCCTCAGCAAGAACTGATGCCTCAACAATATCATAGTATGCAGATTTGGTTAATTTCCTTGTTAGTGGTATTTCACCTTATGGCCTAACTCACCAATGAAAGAAGCGGTTTCGGCATGATGCTAAGCATTATTATTGGGACAAGCCTCTTTTGTTTAAACAATGTGCAGATCAGGTTATACGACGATGCGTTCCCGAGGAAGAACAACAAAACGTGATTATGCAATGTCATGATTCACCATATGGAGGCCATTTTGGAGGCACTCGCAACGCAGCCAAAGTTTTACAATCTTGTTTGTATTGACCCACACTCTAAAAAGATGCCCAAGAATTTTAAAAACAATGTGATCGTTGTCAACGAATGGGGAATATCTCTAGGTGACATGAGATGCCACTACAAAACATCCTTAAAGTGGAGTTGTTCGACGTGTGGGGGATCGATTTTACAGGGCCTTTTCTGATGACTATGTGCCTAAATGGGTCGAAGCAATTGCAACTTCGAGGAACGACTCAAAAACCGTGTAGAGATTCTTGCAGTAAAATATATTCACATAGTTCGGAATGCCGAGGGAAATCATCAGTGATGAAGGAAAGCACTTTGACAACAAACTCATTGCTAAGATGTTGCAACGCTTTGGTGTGACACACAAAGTTTCCACAACATATCTCCCGCAGATAAATGGGCAAGCTAAATTTTCCAATCGGGAGTTAAAAGGGTATTCTCGAAAAAGTGGTAAATCCCTCTAGGAAGGATTGGTCATTGAGACTCGATGATGCACTTTGGACATGTCGCACTGCATTCAAAACAACTTTAGGTATGTCTCCTTTCTAACTTGTCTATGGCAAAGCTTGCCACTTACCGGTGGATTTCGAGCACAAGGTATTTTGGGCAATAAAAATCGTGAACATGGATATTGAGAGTGCAGGACAAAAACATTTGATGGACCTTAACAAGATAGAAGAATTTCGTTCCTTAGCTTACGGCAATGCAAGAATCTAAAATGATAAAAATGAAGCATTGGCATGACAAAAACCTTTTTCCACGACAGTAAAGCTATTCTCCCATGGTGCTCTGATAATTAAGTCCACAACTAACGAACATGAATTCAAATTTGATGGACAAAGGTTAAAACACTATATCGGCACCCATGTGGAGCGTAACAAAGAAGTGGTCACTTTAGGAGATGCATGATTCTTGCTCTCCTTCCGTATTTTTATGTTTTGTTTTTAATTTTGAACATAATTTTTGTTTATTTCGTATTTTTATTTCTAGTTACTTTAGGATAGTTTTATTTATTGTTGGTTGTTTTTTTAGGATCTAGTCGTTTTTGTTTGTTTTCCCACATAAAGACTCACAACCACCATGCCAAGGAAATCCCTTGCACTGACCATTGCCCAAACAACAACAATTGCTTCGGCAACTACGGATGCCCAGGAAAGTGAACCTACCTCGGCAAACATGGATTAAAAAGATGTTCTGTCCCTTGACATACCGATGCTATTCACGCGGTACCTGCCACATGCATCCAACCACCGTGAATGCATCAATTTATCTAATATCAGGAGAGGATCTAGTGAATGCATCCATTTATCTAAAATCGGGAGAGGATCTCATGAATGCATCGATTTATCTAATATCAAGAGAGTTAGATTCAAGAAACGAATGAACATGGTTTTTGACCAAATTGATGAAGACTAAATCGACTTAGAAATAAAGCACATGTTCTCCAGTTTATGGTTGAACTATCTCGGACCTAGGGATAGGACGAGGTTAAGTGGCTAAGGAAGAATTCAACAACATCAGTGTTCATCCTTCGATTCACGCCGGGAGGTATCATCAAAGACGTGTTCATCAACAGACTTGGACCTAGGGATAGGACAAGGCACAGCAGGGATTCTTGCCAAGCTTGAAGTACAGAGTTGTGTGATCGTTGTCGCGACAACAATAGACCATTGTCGCCGCAGGTGCTGCCGCGACAAAAGCGACGACAGAACATGAAGACCTAGACAGTGCAACACCTGCACTACTGAGCAATTCAATACCGACCTATTTCTTTATCCTGAATCCTTCAATCCTTTATCTTCAATATTCTTTATTATTCCCTTACAAACAATTAAAATTACCTTCTTTCTTTCTTGTGCAGCAATTCAAGGTTAAGGCTATTTCCAGTCCATGTGGATTCGACATCCGATGCTTCGTGTATCACTTCACTACTTGCGTCGTGTACACTTGCACTCTATTGCGATAGACTCTTTTACACGCAACACCAACCTTGCTGCCCTGGCGGGACATACACCAAGAAAACAAAGAGGCTTTTTTTAAAAGCAACTAAATGAAAAGAGATTTAATCTCCAAAAACTAAATAGGAGTGCAGAAATTCAAATGCAGCTGTCGTTGCCAATCCCCAGCAACGACGCCAAAAACGTGTAGAGCGTTAGTGTGTTCTCTATTTATGAGCGTAAGCGCACACTCTGTCAAGTTATAGTATAAAAGATATCGTCTCCCACAAGGATTGGAGCAACTCATATGAATGGTTTCCTACACAAAGATTTAGTAAATGCGACATTAAATCTCATGATGTGGAAATATAAAAACACACGTAAAAATAAAGATAGTAATGAAAGGAACGATATGGAGAGATTGGGCGATAAGCTGGGAAAAACAAGTGCAGCTTAGTAGCTTGTGGACAGCATTGTAAAGCTTGAGTATGTTTTGCGCTTCCACGAATTGTTGCCTTGGCGGGTATGGCGGGTGGCAAACTACGACCCTGTCACGCGGACGCAACAGGTCACTACCACTGCAAGGGTGTGTACTGTCTCGGCAGGTGGAACGGAGAGAAGTCCTGGCGGCAAGTTTGGCAGACATTCCAAGTTCAGCAAGATAGTCAACAGTGGTTCCTCATATTTCTAGGTTAGGATGCTCGAGATTGTTTAACTTGTGGACTGGTGTGGGACCAAATTAGACAACTCGGTTGGTAATCTCTTTTAGCCGCTAAAACTTGTGGACTAGTGTGCAACCAAGTTAGTCACACCTTTCTGAGTTGTGATCGTGCTTAACCCTTTAGTGAGCCTTGCAATTTCGTGCCCGACAAATGGATTTTCTCTTCAACTGACTGGTGTAGACTAATTGAACGAACAAGGAACATATATTAAGCAAACTAAGAACTTTATTGAAAACAACTCAAAGCTATACAACTGTTTCCACAAATTACTTCACATACACGCGCCTAAACCCTAGGAGAGTTGGGCCGCGACCCCCAACACTCCAACTTATCTAGCTATCCCCTCATCTACACTCTTATCGGCAGATGTCGTTGATTCCCTCACGACATGCCCCTATACCCTTGCATACATTAGCTATATATAGAGCTCATGACCTAAATTTGAGTCCTCCTTGAAGTAGGAGTTCTAAAAGTAAGTTACATTAAATATAGACTCATTTATACTTTAAATATAGACTCTTTGGACGTTTCCTTCTTCCGCAAGTAAGGATAAGTATTCCTACTTATCGATCTTCAATCAACTTTATCGGCCGCTATAGGCTTCAGGAAATTGCAAGACTGGGCTCATTGGGCTTAGGAAATTGCCCTCTGAAATCGCGACCCATCTTGGCTAAGTCGGTATAACTTCTGCTCGGGCGGCTCTTGGCGACAATGTTGCTTCGGCAGCGTCATTGCCAGCGTCTTGAGCTGCTTCAATACAACTCCTTTAGATCCAGCTTTCTTGTCTTGTCATGTCCTTTCCTCTCCTCTCCTAGCTATAGCACCTGAAAATATAAACTAAACTAAAATAGTAAATTTTCTCAACCAAATATGAAATATTCAATAAAAGCATGGTATAAGAGAAGATATTGTTATAATGCATGCAATGTACCTAAATATTCCTAAATGAGCTTAAGAACAGTAATTGAAACCCCCTTATCCCGGCCTAGACGGTTGACCCGAATTAAGAAAGTCACACGGGGAAAACCAAAGTCAACCCGAAAGTCAACCTTGATTAACGACCCTTTTTTTCTTTTTAATCTTGTCTAAATGCACATTAATCCTAATTGTGATCACACAAACATCATACTCAAAGATCACAAACATCAAAGATCAAACAGGGACCCAATTGAACAAATTACAACTTTAGGGACCAAATTGTAATTTCTGATAATTAAAAGGACTTAACCCAAATTAAAGTTACCAACTTGAAATCAATCAAGTTTCATGCTTCTCAGTGAAATTTCAGCTCAAAAGGACTTCCCAAGCTCTTACAATTGAACAAACAAGATTCAGGACCAAAACGTAAACAATTCAAAACATATAACTGCCAATGTCAGCCCCCAACGGTCGACCGTTCCGAAACAGGTAGACCCTGTTCCGAAACACGGGCCGTTCTGAAACGGGTTCCGAAACATGGCCTTGGCAGAGACCAAACCGTTTCGAAACGGTGCATACCGTTTCGGACGCCTGGGTTCATGTAAGGCACTCGTTCCGAAACGGTGCACACTGTTCCGAAACGCCTGCACAGATTGCAGCAAACTAGCATACCAAAACATGCAATAGATCATCCAAACATGCTCCAAATGTCACCAAACTTTACCAGCATGCAATTCAACATATATATGACTTATAGGAATCATCAAAACAACAATCTAACATCATATGCAAAAAGCCCCAATTCAATAGGCATGCTTCCTACACAAGCTAGCTATTCAAAACACCAAACTTCCAAATCAAGCAAGCAATGATTCAATCCAAAAACCAGCATCCAAAACAACATTCAACATACTTAGGGAGTCTCAAACACCTCCCAAAACATACACATTGGTCCCCCATTGCCAAATTACCCAAAAGCTAAAATGTTTAACAAAACCTTCCATACATTGAGCTTTACTTGTACTTGAACTCTTGCCCCTCTTGCTGCCCTTCAAGATACTCTAATGCTCTACATTATTGAATTAAGAAAACGAAGAGAGCGTAAGCAAAAGCTTAGTGAGGAAAGCTCTTAAAAACCATTCAATAATGCAATTCAAAACATTTACAAAACATGCTTTAAATCAACCTTTACACATGTTCAAAAGCATACTTATCAAGCAATTCCATGCTTCAACATAAACATTAAAACAAGCATCTCATGCTTCACAATATTCTTAACATGTCATATTGGCTCAAGTGATACATTTCATTTCTTAAAACAAGTTCATCAACTTCCCAAGGACTTTTAAACACCTTGGCCCCAAGGACTTTTAAACACCTTGGCCATGGACTTTTAAACACCATGAATAAGGACCACACAAGGACTTTTAACCACCTTTGTGTCCAATGCTTGAATCACCCCAAGGACTTTTAAACACCTTGGCCCCAAGGACTTTTAAACACCTTGGCCCCATGGACTTTTAAACACCATGGAAAGGATCACCTAAGGACTTTTAACCACCTTAGTGTCCGCAACAAGACTCATCCAAGGACTTTTAACCACCTTGATGATCTTAAGTAACAAGGCTCACTCAAGGACTTTTAACCACCTTAGTGACCTTAATCTTTTCAAAACATCACTTGCCAATATACATCATGCATTTCAAAGCATCAAACCACATTATTTCAATGTATAAAAGCAAGGTACTCCTACCTAGAGTTACCTTCAACATATGGCTTACATAATCAGCAAAATCCATGCTAAAACATGCTTTCAAAACAGTAATTAAAAACATGCAAATCATCATCTTGCATCACAACAAAAATCATGGCCACCACTAGAGAGAAAATCCGAAAACTTACACTTGAGCTTAGCAAAGTTGTTTAGACTTAAACTAAGTTCCCAAAACCTTCAAACCTTGGTTTTAAAGCTGAAAATCCAATTTCCACAAACTCACTCACCGATTTCCACTTTGCTTCAAGCAAAAGCACCAAATCAAGCTTCCGGATCAACCAATCTTGGATCCAAAGATGCCTCCCCTCCAAACTTGTGTTTCTCCACTTTTTGGAATGAAAACCCTTGATGAATCAAGTAGCAATTGAAGAGGTTTTGAAGATATGTTGATTAGAAATCAAAAGAGAGTTAAAAGGAGAGATTTAGGTGAGAAAATCAGAAACAATTCTCTGGAAATGGAGTGTTTGGGTTGAGAGAAAATGAGAGAAAGAAAATTGAGAAGTTAGTTAAGAAATTAGCCAAATGGCTTTTCCCTCCTTTTTGATATACTTAAAAATCAGATTATAACTCAAAATATCTTAGAAAAATCTGGAGAAACCACTTTTGGATTAATAGCTCCTTAAAGATTCAAAGTTTCAACCCTTTATAAAACAGCCACCAAACTTGCGAAAATTACATTTTGGTCACTAGCCAAAATGTCACACTTCCAAAACTCATTTTCCAAAATTGATTTCACAGTTCACTTAATTATATTAAAAGATGACTTTAGAACATTTTTCCATATTTTTAATGCAACCCGAACTAGGCTTTCCTAATTTAACCTCTTAAGATTCGAACAGCACTTTGACCAACCGGTCAACGCCCAAAACTCCTAAGCCCAAAACCGGGGCGTTACAACTCTCCCCCCCCTTAAGAAATTTCATCCTTGAAATTTACCTGAAGGAAAGAGATAAGGAAACTGTTTCAGCATGTCTTCCTTCCGCTCCCACGTGGCTTCCTCAACACCTCGATGCTTCCACAGCACCTTCACCAACTCAATGGTCTTGCCACGAAGAACTTTGCTATCCGAATCCAGAACCTTCACCGGTTCCTCATCATAGGTCAAATCCGGATTCAAAACCACTTCCTCCACAGGCATCACATGCGAAGGATCAGATCTATACTTCCGGAGCATAGAAACATGAAACACATCATGGATCTTCTCCAACTCCTGAGGTAACCTCAGCCGATACGCAACAGGACCCACTCGCTCAACCACCTCATATGGTCCAATGTACCGAGGGCTCAACTTACCCTTCCGGCCAAACCTCATCACCTTCTTCCAAGGCGAAAACTTCAAGAACACACGGTCACCCACCGCATACTCCATCTCCTTACGCTTCAAATCCGCATAAGACTTTTGCCGATCAGAGGCAGCCTTCAACCTCTCACAAATGAGCTTCACCTTCTCGGTGGTCCCTTTCAACAAAGCCGGCATCGAAACCAACTTTTGACCAGTTTCAGCCCAACAAAGAGGAGTCCTACACTTCCTCCCATACAGAGCCTCATAAGGTGCCATCTGTATACTCGCCTGATAACTATTGTTATAAGCGAACTCAACCAAAGGCAGATGCTTCTCCCATGAACCTTGGAACTCAATCACGCAGCATCTCAACATATCCTCCAAAATCTAGATAACCCGCTCAGACTGACCATCCGACTGAGGATGATAGGATGTACTGAAATGCAACCTTGTACCCAGAGCTTGATGCAAACACTGCCAGAAACGCGATGTGAACCTCGGATCCCTATCTGACACAATCTACTTAGGCACACCATGCAACCTCACAATCTCAGCAATGTACAGCTCTGCCAGCTTATCCAAAGAAAACGTAGTATGCACAGGCAAGAAATGCGCACACTTCGTCAAACGATCCACAATCACCCAAACAGAATTCTTCTTTGATGGAGACAAAGGCAACCCAGATACGAAATCCATGGTAACCCTCTCCCACTTCCATTCAGGGATTTTCAACGGTTGCAACAAACCAGAAGGAACCTGATGTTCAGCCTTAACCCGCTGACACACCAAACACTTGCTCACAAACTCTTCAACATCCTTCTTCAAACCCACCCAATAGTACTCATCACGAAGATCACGATACATCTTAGTACTACCAGGGTGCATAGCAAAAGGACTACTATGACCTTCAGTCAGAATAGCACGCCTCAACTCAACATCAGCAGGCACTACTATCCGACTACCAAAACACAACACACCATCCTCATTAAAGCAGAAATCCGAAGGTCTACCCTCCGCGTTTTCCTGAACATGAGACACCAAGGAATCATCCAACAACTGCTTTTCCTTGATCAACTGAACCAAAGATGGTTTCACTTGCAACTCAGCAACAAGACCACCATCTCGCGATATGCTCAAGCTAGCAAACATAGCTCTCAGCTCAACAGCTACCTTCCTACTCAAGGCATCCGCAACAACATTAGCTTTACCAGGATGATACTCAATCGTCAGATCATAATCCTTGAGCAACTCCAACCAACGTCGCTGCCTAAGATTCAACTCCTTCTGAGACATCAGATACCTCAAACTCTTATGATCTGTGTACAAAGTACACTTCTCACCAAACAGATAATGTCTCCAGATCTTCAGAGCAAAAACCACTGCAGCCAACTCAATATCATGCGTAGGATAGTTGCGCTCATGCACCTTCAACTGCCGTGACGCATAAGCCACAACCTTACCCTCTTGCATCAGCACACACCCCAAACCAACATAGGATGCATCACTATAGACCACAAACTCTTTCCCTGATTCAGGCTGAATCAAGATAGGAGCTTGCGTCAAAGCCGCCTTAAGCTTCTCAAAAGCCTGTTGTCTCGCTTCCGTCCACTCATACTTAACATCCTTTTGCAACAGCTTCGTCAAAGGAGCAGCAATCTTGGAAAAACCATCCACAAACCTCCGATAGTATCCCGCCAAACCAAGGAAACTACGGACCTCATGAACAGACTTAGGAACTTTCCAGTTCATCACCGCTTCAATCTTCTGAGGATCAACATGAATCCCCTCAGCTGAGACCACATGCCCAAGAAACACCACCTCCTTAAGCCAGAACTCACACTTGCTCAACTTAGCATAAAGCTGATTCTCCAACAAAGCTTGCAACACAACCCTCAAATGCTCTTCGTGCTCCTCCTCAGTACGCGAGTACACAAGGATATCATCAATGAACACCACAACGAACTTATCCAGGTATTCATGAAACACACGATTCATCATGTCCATGAAAGCAGCAGGAGCATTTGTCAAACCAAACGGCATCACAAGGAACTCATAATGCCCATACCTTGTCCTAAAAGCTGTCTTAGGCACATCCACATCCTTCACCTTCAACTGATAATACCCTGACCTCAAGTCAATCTTAGAGAACACAGCAGCTCCCCTAAATTGATCAAAGAGATCATCAATCCTCGGCAAAGGATACCGATTCTTGATAGTCAACTTGTTCAGCTGACGGTAATCAATGCACATCCTCATAGTGCCATCTTTCTTCTTCACAAACAAGACAGGAGCACCCCAAGGCGACACACTCGGCCGGATGAAACCACGATCAAGCATCTCTTGCAACTGCGTCTTCAGCTCCTTCAGCTCCTTAGGTGCCATTCTATAGGGAGTAATGGACACAGGAGTTGTATTCTCATACAGCTCAATTCCAAACTCCACCTCGCGATTAGGAGTTAAACCAGGCAACTCTTCAGGAAAAACACCAGGAAACTCCTTCACAACCTTGATATCTTGCACCCTCAACTCCTTAGAGCTAGGATTCATCACAAAAGCTAGGTAAGCTTCGCAACCCTGCCTCAGCATCCTACTCGCCTCCAAGGTAGACACCACATTAGCAAGAAACTTCACATTCTCGCCAACTACAACAACTTCATAATCATCCGCAAGCTTAAGCGAAACCCGCTTATTTTCACAATCCACAACAGCACGGTGCTCAGTAAGCCAATCCATACCAAGGATCACATCAAAACCATAAAAAGGCAACTCCATAAGATCAACATGAAAGACATGTTCTTGAACAACCAAGGGACACCTTCTAAAAAGCTTTCGGGTCACAACAGTTTCACCAAAAGAACTAGTGACACGAACTCCAACATCCAAAGACTCAACAGGCAAACCAAGCAATTCAGCATGTTCACGCAAAATGTATGAATGCGTAGATCCAGAATCAATCAAAGAAAGCAATGACAAGGATTGCAAAGTAAAGGTACCTGCAATCACATCTGCATCATTCCTTCCCTCGCGCTGAGCATACACCCTCGCTTGGCCTCCACCCTCAGGCTGAATAGCCACAACATGAGCTACTCCGCGACCACCTTCCTCTCTCCTCTGAAAATTACCACGGCCGCGCCCACGACCTCTCTGCGGTGCAACAATAGGAACATGATCTTGGCCACCAGCCAACCTTGGACAATCTCGCCTCAGATGGTCAACAGAACCACAGTTCCAACATCCATTCCCAGCTGCCGCAACAGGAGCTTGCACCTCCCTCACAGCACGAGGACAGTTACGCTTCATGTGACCACGCGAACCACAGATCCAACAAGCACTAGGTTTAGCTCTAGCAAAACCACCTCTAGCAAGTGCACCACCACCTCTCTTGGCTGAGGACTGATACTTCTAGTCACGTCCCCTCTTGTTCCGTCCACCTCCGGAACTATACTCAGCAGCTCTCTTGCCAGAACTTGCTCCAGCACCTTTCGCAGCTAAACCCAAGTTCATCTCAATGTCCATGGATCGGCTCACCAACACATCAAAATCATTGTACTCAGCAGCCAACATGCAGGTCTTTACTTCCGTCACCAAGCCATAACGGAACCTTTCGCACCTCTCTCGCTCATCAGGTATCAGCTCCGGTGCATACTGACTGAGCCGCACAAACTGCACTTCATACTCAGCCACACTCATGCTCCCTTGGGTAAGAGACATGAATTCACGCTTTTTCTCATCCAGATATCTCACTCCAAGATATCTCCTCTTGAACGCATTCTGAAAGAATGTCCAAGTAACATCAACTTCAGCCATCCCAGCTATGGTGGTCGTCCACCACGTATACGCATCGTCCTGCAGCAAGGACACAACACAGCCCAACTTTTGCACATCCGTGCAGCTCATCTGACCTAAGATACGCTTGGTACTCTCTAGCCAAGCTTCCGAACTCTCAGCAGACATACCTCTGAACTCAGTCCCACCAAGACTGCGCAGACGCTCCAAAGGTAATCTGACTCCAGCATCACCCTAATGCCCAGCTCCTTGAGCTCCAGCTACTGCTGCTCGAAAAGCACCCGCAATAGCTTGTACCAGCATAGACATATCAGGCATAGCTTGCCCCTGACCAACCTCTGGTCCAGCAGCTTCAGCACCAGCTGCAGCTTCAGCTCGCTCACCTCCAGCACCACCACCAGGCGGAGGAGGGGGTAACACTGCACTACCTGTATTCTCTTCAATCTCGTTCTCATTGGGAGCCGTAGCTCGCACACTACCTCTTAACTCTCTACGTGGTGCCATACTTTTACCATGCAATCACAATGCAAAATACAACAAGTCAGGCCCAACAAGACAAGCAATCCAAGTATTCAAGCTCAATTTCATTCAAAATCAACATCATTTCATTAGCTTTTGTTTGGCAATGGGTACCCTCAACATGCAACATCACAACTTACATCTCAATTGCATCAACATCACAAGCCACTGAACATGCTTTCAAACAACAAGCATACAAGCCAAACATAATTCAATCATGCATACATTCATTCCCAATTACTCGCAAACTCAGCTCTGATACCACCAAATGTAACCCCCTTATCCCGGCCTAGACGGTTGACCCGAATTAAGAAAGTCACACGGGGAAAACCAAAGTCAACCCGAAAGTCAACCTTGATTAACGACCCTTTTTTTCTTTTTAATCTTGTCTAAATGCACATTAATCCTAATTGTGATCACACAAACATCATACTCAAAGATCACAAACATCAGAGATCAAACATGGACCCAATTGAACAAATTACAACTTTAGGGACCAAATTGTAATTTCTGATAATTAAAAGGACTTAACCCAAAATAAAGTTACCAACTTGAAATCAATCAAGTTTCATGCTTCTCTGTGAAATTTCAGCTCAAAAGGACTTCCCAAGCTCATACAATTGAACAAACAAGATTCAGAACCAAAACGTAAACAATTCAAAACATATAACTGCCAATGTCAGCCCCCAACGGTCGACCGTTCCGAAACAGGTAGACCCTGTTCCGAAACACAGGCCGTTCCGAAACGGGTTCCGAAACATGGCCTTGGCAGAGACCAAACCGTTTCGAAACGGTGCATACCGTTTCGGACGCCTGGGTTCATGTAAGGCACTCGTTCCGAAACGGTGCACACTGTTCCGAAACGCCTGCACAGATTGCAGCAAACTAGCATACCAAAACATGCAATAGATCATCCAAACATGCTCCAAATGTCACCAAACTTTACCAGCATGCAATTCAACATATATATGACTTATAGGAATCATCAAAACAACAATCTAACATCATATGCAAAAAGCCCCAATTCAATAGGCATGCTTCCTACACAAGCTAGCTATTCAAAACACCAAACTTCCAAATCAAGCAAGCAATGATTCAATCCAAAAACCAGCATCAAAAACAACATTCAACATACTTAGGGAGTCTCAAACACCTCCCAAAACATACACATTGGTCCCCCATTGCCAAATTACCCAAAAGCTAAAATGTTTAACAAAACCTTCCATACATTGAGCTTTACTTGTACTTGAACTCTTGCCCCTCTTGCTGCCCTTCAAGATACTCTAATTCTCTGCATTATTGAATTAAGAAAACGAAGAGAGCGTAAGCAAAAGCTTAGTGAGGAAAGCTCTTAAAAACCATTCAATAATGCAATTCAAAACATTTACAAAACATGCTTTAAATCAACCTTTACACATGTTCAAAAGCATACTTATCAAGCAATTCCATGCTTCAACATAAACATTAAAACAAGCATCTAATGCTTCACAATATTCTTAACATGTCATATTGGCTCAAGTGATACATTTCATTTCTTAAAACAAGTTCATCAACTTCCCAAGGACTTTTAAACACCTTGGCCCCAAGGACTTTTAAACACCTTGGCCATGGACTTTTAAACACCATGAATAAGGACCACACAAGGACTTTTAACCACCTTTGTGTCCAATGCTTGAATCACCCCCAAGGACTTTTAAACACCTTGGCCCCAAGGACTTTTAAACACCTTGGCCCCATGGACTTTTAAACACCATGGAAAGGATCACCTAAGGACTTTTAACCACCTTAGTGTCCGCAACAAGACTCATCCAAGGACTTTTAACCACCTTGATGATCTTAAGTAACAAGGCTCACTCAAGGACTTTTAACCACCTTAGTGACCTTAATCTTTTCAAAACATCACTTGCCAATATACATCATATTCATCATTTAATCCACTGTTTTAAAGCATTAAACCAAGCCATTTTCATCATGCATTTCAAAGCATCAAACCACATTATTTCAATGTATAAAAGCAAGGTACTCCTACCTAGAGTTACCTTCAACATATGGCTTACATAATCAGCAAAATCCATGCTAAAACATGCTTTCAAAACAGTAATTAAAAACATGCAAATCATCATCTTGCATCACAACAAAAATCATGGCCACCACTAGAGAGAAAATCCGAAAACTTACACTTGAGCTTAGCAAAGTTGTTTAGACTTAAACTAAGCTCCCAAAACCTTCAAACCTTGGTTTTAAAGCTGAAAATCCAATTTCCACAAACTTACTCACCGATTTCCACTTTGCTTCAAGCAAAAGCACCAAATCAAGCTTCCGGATCAACCAATCTTGGATCCAAAGATGCCTCCCCTCCAAACTTGTGTTTCTCCACTTTTTGGAATGAAAACCCTTGATGAATCAAGTAGCAATTGAAGAGGTTTTGAAGATATGTTGATTAGAAATCAAAAGAGAGTTAAAAGGAGAGATTTAGGTGAGAAAATCAGAAACAATTCTCTGGAAATGGAGTGTTTGGGTTGAGAGAAAATGAGAGAAAGAAAATTGAGAAGTTAGTTAAGAAATTAGCCAAATGGCTTTTCCCTCCTTTTTGATATACGTAAAAATCAGATTATAACTCAAAATATCTTAGAAAAATCTGGAGAAACCACTTTTGGATTAATAGCTCCTTAAAGATTCAAAGTTTCAACCCTTTATAAAACAGCCACCAAACTTGCGAAAATTACATTTTGGTCACTAGCCAAAATGTCACACTTCCAAAACTCATTTTCCAAAATTGATTTCACAGTTCACTTAATTATATTAAAAGATGACTTTAGAACATTTTTCCATATTTTTAATGCAACCCGAACTAGGCTTTCCTAATTTAACCTCTTAAGATTCGAACAGCACTTTGACCAACCGGTCAACGCCCAAAACTCCTAAGCCCAAAACCGGGGCGTTACAGTAATAATAAGGGCATGAATGTGTACAAAATATAGAACTCATGGACACTCTACATGTATCATAAATTTGATTGTTTTGTTGCTTGATTTGATGTTTTGGTTGCTTGGGTGTTCAGATACTCTTTAATGGCATAATTTGGATTTCATGTTAATAAGGTGTAAAAATGGTAGAAAACAACCTAAAATACCTCCCATAATATGTAGGATCGATGTAAGGCTTAACCCTAAGGATTGGGCAGGGTCTTGGATGATTTTCGAGCTCCAGAGTTTGAATTCTAATAAATTTGATTGGCATAGAAGGGTGTACCAATACAAGAATCAAATTGTACCGTTACCACTTGGTAATGGGAAATTCCATTAAGGAATTTGGGTATCGGTATGCTCATGAGCGGATCAGATCGAAAGGGTGTACTGATACTCGAGGGTTGAGTATCAATATTGGGTGTTTGTGACCCCTTCACACTTCGTGAAGCCTGCATATCGGTATTCTTAGGGCAAGTACAGGTACCTAGAGTGTCGTATCGGTACACGAGACTCGATATCGGTACTCACAGTGCAATCTACCTAAAAATGTTGGTTTAGAGTTTGAGGGGCTGATAATTTAAAGACTATGGTCCAATGGACTTCTAATGTGGTGAAATGAATTGTAAAACTAGGAAATCATGAAATTGTGATATCCTTGGTGGCATCTTGAGCTGCTTCAGTACAACTCCTTTGGATCCAGCTTTCTTATCTTGTCTTGTCCTTTCCTCTCCTCTCTTAGCTATAACACTTGAAAATATAAACTAAGCTAAAACAGTAACTTTTCTCAACCAAATATGAAATATTCAGTAAAAGCATGGTATAAGAGAACATATTGTTATAATGCATGCATTGTACCTAGATATGCCTAAATGAGCTTAAGAACATCAATAATAAGGTCAGGAATGTGTACAAAATATAGAACTCATGGGCGCTCTACACACCCCCAAACTCGAACTATTGCTTGTCCTCAAGCAATGCAACCTAACTAGTAAAACTTCCCTTAGCAAAAAATTAATAGAACGTTAGCCTTTAACTTGATTTCTTGCCTCAAGGCTATGACACCTATATAATGTTAGTGATAGGGAATGACACAAAATAACTTATATTAATTTTTCTTAATGCCGGTGTAGTGTGTGCAGGTCTGTGTTCATGCTAAACATGCTGAAATTACCAAGTTAACAATATATGCCCAAGATAATTAAATCAGTTAAGAGGTGGAATGCAGCATGTTGGTCCTTTTCAAAGAGGTGGATTTGTTTTATCCATTTCTCGATAATTTGGTCAGTGTGGTTGTTTAGGAATGAGGCTGTTTTCAAAGGGGCAATGATGGATTGGATTCAATTACAGGATTTGGTCAAGTTTCGGTTAGTGGCATGGCTCAAAGCAAAATTTCACAATCTGGATATCTCAATGGAATCCCTTCTGTGTGATCTGAGTTTGTCGGATGATTTGATACAAAAGAATAAAGTTGAAAGCGTCCAGTTGAAATGGTGTCCTCCACCGAAAGGTTTCTTGAAGTTGAATGTAGACGGGGCCACCTCATTGGTGAATAACGCTGCCGGCATAGGCGGGCTCCTTCGGAATGAGAATGGTGTTACATTGCTTCAGTTTTCCGAACCCAGTGATTCGGGTCCCCCAGTGCTTTCGGAGTTGGCAGCAGTCACCAGGGGAGTTCACTTATTTTGGAGTCTATATGGAGCGAGAATTCAAGGCTAATAATTGAGTCGGACTGCAAGACGGTTGTGGAATGGCTAAATGGCACATCGAATTTCCCAGTAATGTACAGGGATAAAATTTCAGAGCTAAGGTCTATCATCCTTTTAAAAGGATGGTTCATTAGATGGGTTTCCAGGGTATGCAATTCGGCAGCTGATGGGCTTGCAAAAAAAGGAGTGGGTTAAATTCTCAGGGGAGGGTTATTTATAAAGCAGGTTAGCAGTATTGATGAGGTTTTCTACAGATTGTATGGTTTATTTTTGTTTTTACAGAAGACGGTTGTAATCTTGGTTATTGGATGAAATAAAATTCTCATTAGTGGGGCACTCTTTTCCCTCTCTAATAGAGAGAGGGTTTTTAATGAGGCCCATATCTTTGTCAAAAAAAAATTAAATCAGTTAAGAGGATACGAGTTGCTGCCTTGGCAGTACAGTTGGGCACTTTTGTTTTCTTTTTTTGATCATGGCTTTAAGGGCTTCAGCTCATCACAACTATTCTCCGGGTTTGAAGCTAAGGTAGGTGCACTCTACGACACTCTGAACCCTTTGAATAGAGTCATCACGTGAAGACTTTCATTCACTCTTGCTAATTTGTCCGTCACTTGGTTTAGTTTCATAGACGTTGATAGCAGCGGAGTGTCCTTGTTCGTGATTCTACCTAGAGCATGTTTCGAGCACCTCTAGGGTATTTAATCTTTCTACCTAGAGCCTGTTTCGGGCACCTCTAGGGTTAGCATTTTCTTTATTGTGTTGCCCTGTGTTGTTGTGGCGGCAAACTTGTATTCAGTCAAGAAACTTTTATTAAGTAAGGCAGGCAATGCTAAACTTAGAAATTAAGCAAAAAGTCAGCATTTAACGGACAATTGTAAAGATAAGTGGCAAAGAAGAAAAAATTTCTAAGTATTTTTCATGCTTCTTCCCATAGTTAGGTTAAAAAATTTTAGAATGGTGCGAATATAAGTAATCGGCTAAGCTATCATAGGCACAAGTTTTGAATTAGAGATTCTATTTCATTAAGTGCTAGGGGTAGAATTTACATATGCATCTAAATGCTATGAACCTAAAACAAAGAGGACAAATTCCCCCCAAACTCAAGGTTGGCATTATCCTCAATGCCTCCACAAAACAAAAATTAAAAAAACAAAACATAAAAAAAGAAATTAAAAAGATAAAGTAAAAACAGAAAAATAAAATATAAAATAAAACATAAAAATTAAAAAGAAAAGGAAAAAATGGTGCTATAAACTGGAAGAGTTCCCATCTGTTGTTTCTGCGTCAGATGAGGATTCTGAGGAGGTAGGCAGGACAAGGCGGCGCGTAGCGATTGGTTTTTCTGTTAGGCTCTTCTTCGAGCTACGCATCGACTGGGGGTGGCTTTCTTGGTTTGTCTTTCAGCCTCTCCACCCTGGGGATCTGCTACTGGCCGCTTTCTCTTTTTGGCTGCTTCTGTTGGCTCGTCGTCAAAGGAGTCAAAAATCTCCATGTCTGAGTAGCCGATATCCTTGGCAGCAGTCATTTTGGCTATAGTTGTCTCCTCTTCCTTCTCTGATTCTGAGGAGGAGGTGAGGTCATATGGCTAGATGGGGGTTGGGGAGGTTCATCTCTTGAGGCGGCGGTGCGGCCCACCGTTGTCGTCAGCAGCAGGGGAAGCAGCAAGTCTTGGAGTGATGTGGACTAGTTTGGATGCTGCTAGCTCCGTTGGAAAGGCGGGCAATTGTGGGCCGGCGTCTTTGTATTTGTCCCACAGGTAGGCCACAAAGGCCTCTTGCACGTCTGCTATGTATTTGGCGAAGATCACCTGCTTGTGCTCGATCCTCTAGCAGCTTTCCACTAGGATGCGGAGTAGGGAGAATGCGGAAAACGTGAGGTAAGCATCAGTACTGCCTGCTGCGGCTAGGGTGGCGGTAGCTTGGGACGGTGGCCGGGCGATGGAAGGTGTGTCAGGCTCTACACTATGCATCATTTGATGGCGTACCTTTCTTATCCATCCTTTCTTAGCAGGAAGAATTTTATCTTTTGGGGGCAACGTCACGCCAAATGTAACCCCCTTAACCCGGCCCAGACGGTTGACCCGAATTAAGAAAGTCACACGGGGAAAACCAAAGTCAACCTGAAAGTCAACCTTGATTAACGACCCTTTTTTTTCTTTTTAATCTTGTCTAGATGCACATTAGTCCAAATTGTGATCACACAAACATCATACACAAAGATCACATGCATCAGAGATCAAACAGGGACCCAATTGAACAAATTACAACTTTAGGGACTAAATTGTAATTTCTGATAATTAGAAGGATTTAACCCGAATTAAAGTTACCAACTTGAAATTAGTCAGGTTTCATGCTTCTCTGTGAAATTTCAGCTCAAAAGGACTTCCCAAACTCATACAATTGCACAAACAAGTTTCAGGACCAAAATGCAAACATTCTGAAACATTTAACCGCCCATGTCAGCCCCCAACGGTCACCCGTTCCGAAACAGGCAGAGCCCGTTTCGAAAAACGGGCCGTTCCGCAACGCGTACCGCAACGGGGGACTGGCAGTAGCCAAACCGTTCCGGAACGGTGGCACCCGTTTCGGACGCCTGGGTTTATGCAAGGCACCCGTTCCGAAACGGTGTCACCGTTCCGAAACGCCCTGCCCAGATTGCAGCATTTTGCTCACTCAAACACACAATTGACCATCCAATCATGCTCCAAAAGCCACCAAACTTTACCAACATGCAATTCAACATAAATGAGACATACTTGCATCAACAATTCATCAAAATAACATCATATATGAAAAGCCCCAAATCTAAAGGCATGCTTCCTACACAAGCAACCATTTAAGCACAACCTTTCCAAAACAATCTCATTAAAGCCAAATCATGATTCAGCAACATTAACAACAACATTAAAACATCCTTGTCCGAACATATACGAACACATACACATTAACCCGAGAGATTCTACCCCCATTGCCTTTATTAACTATAGCTATTCACCGAGACATACATCTCAATTGGAGTCCACCTTGAATCCCTTGCTCCTTGCTGTCCAAACTTCAAGAATCTGCATTGATGGACAAAAAGGAGCGTAAGCACATAATGCTTAGTGAGGAATGCTCAAAACCAAAACACCATCAATGCAGCGGGTCATAAAATCACTTTTAAAACAAACCCGATTTGTTTACCAAGCAAAGTTTGAAAACTCCTTTTCATCAACATACTTAAAACCATGCATTGCACATACATGAAAACCAACCCTTAGCTTAGCAAGCTAAGAAAACCATTTCAATGTACAACTTGCAAAATCATCCATTTAACCATTCCATGCATAAACACCATATGCAAAGCTAAATTCAAAACCTTGGAAAACACCTCCATTTCACAACATACCTTTCTTATACTTAAAAACCATTCAAGCAAGATACCCTTTAAAATCATTTACTCAATCAATCCAACACATGCATTAACCAAAGGCAACTCATGAACCACAACATCATTATCACATGCCTTTTAAAACAAGTCTTAACAAGACTCCAATGCATTAAAGAGATTTCATGCACACATGCATCATTTACCAAATGATAATCAACACTTGTTCAACATAACAAGTAAACATGCATTCACAAGCATTAAACACTTTCCATGCAACCATGCATCTTTTCAAGCATCTCATGCTTCTTTATGATCAAGAACATTACATTGGCTTCCAAGTGATCAACCACATCCACTTTTCAACTCAACACCCGATCGGATACGCGGATCCCGAGCGTTGTCCCTACGCTCCATACACCCTACCAATCCAAGGTCTCCCAAATAGACTTTTAAACACCATTTGACCTTACAAGCCTAAGGTTCCCATGTATGGACTTTTAAACACCATACAACCTTAGCTTTTCCCGAGGTTCCCATGCATGGACTTTTAAACACCATACAACCTCAACATGCACAAGGTTCCCATGTATGGACTTTTAAACACCATACAACCTTTGCATAACCGATTGGTAGTTGTATAACATCACTAACGAGATCCGGGACACCCCACACAAGATCCACACATGGACTTACACTGCCATTGTGATCTTAACAAGCACAAGGTTCCTATATATGGACTTTTAAACACCATATAACCTTTGCTCAACCAAGGTCCTCGAATGGGCATCAACCTCCATTATGACCTTAACCATCTCGTTAGGATACTTGAAGGGAGTTTACCGGTCCACTCTTGACCACTCCACCTCCAAGGCGACTTAATTCACGGTGCACCCAATCCTATAGCCGGCTAACTATATCCGATCAACGAACCAAGAACCACTTTCATCACTTGCCAATATAACCATCTTACCATGATAATCCAATGATTCACATGCATAATCATAATGCAAAAACCATCATTTATCTTAACCAATAACCAACCATGGACTTACAAACACCATGTTGTTCTTAAATAAACAAGGCTTACACAAGGACTTTCAACCACCTTTGTAACCTTAAGCATCACCTATCAATGTACGTCATTAACAACAATAATCCACTGTTTTTAAGCATCACACAAAAGCCATTAAACAACATGCAACACTATGCATCAAAACCACAATTTCCATGTACAAAACCAAGGATCTCTTACCTTGAGCATCCTTCTCAAATGGCTTTCAAAACCAGCATTAAACCATGCTAGAATATGCTTTCAAAACAGATTTAAGCCATGCAAAACACATGCATTTCAATCATCAACCACAATTGCTTAAAAGCCAATTCATAACACAAACCAAGAAAGAAATCCATTTACTTACTCTTGAGCTTAGCAAAGTTGTTTAGACTTAAACTAAGCTCCCAAAACCTTCAAACCTTGGTTTAAAAGCTGAAAACCCAACTTCACTCACCGATACACAAAACAAGGCTAACCAACATGCCTTCCAAGCATCCGAAGCCTTCCGCACCACCTCTAAAGCTCACGGATCAAACTCCCTTGTTTCAAGCACACAACAACAGAGGATTAATGCATCATTATGCATTAAAAACACCAGCAACATAACCAAACTCGCTGCTCATCACAAATCCAACAATTCGGCTACCAAACACAACCGAAATCACCTCCAAACACTTCCAAAACTTAACCCAGCCAAGATCCATCACTTCTAACCATTTTTAAACATCAATTAACATCCAAAATGATCACAAACACGTCCTTACACCTCCAGGTATAACAGATCATCAAAAACACTCCAAAAACAACCAAAAACTCAAGCAAAACTTAGGAAATCCAACCTATCCGGGATTGCATTAATTAAACCTCAACTTCTAATCAATTTAGCATTCATTTAACATCATTTTGACACTTCAAAACACTGCCCAAACAGATCACACGAAAATTTCACCAAAAATCACCAAATCTTGCATTTTAAGCCAAAATCAAGATTTCAATTGAAAAGCCTTTAAAAAATCACAAATCAAGGATTGAGAACTTAGGAATTTCAGTAAAGAACTGAGAGTTTATAGGAGAAGGACGTTCTTACCTCCAAACTTGAATTTCTCCTTTTTAAAGCCAAAAAGCTTGATGAAACAACTTGAAAATTGAGAGGTTTTGTTGTAGAGATGATTAGGAATCAAAAGAGAGTTGAAATGAGTGATTTAGATTGACAAAATCAGAGAAGAAAATATGGAGAAATGTGTTTGGGTGGAGAGAAAATGAGAGAAAAGGAAAATTGAGAGAAAATGAAAAGTTAGTTATAAAATGGTAAAATGATTTCCCTCCACATTTCATAAACTTTAAAAATCAGAATAAAGCCTTAAAATATCTTAGAAAAATCTGGAGAAACTCTTTTTGGAATAATAGCTCCTTAAAGATTCAAAGTTTCAATCCTTTATAAAACAGTCACGCAACTTTCAAAAATTACATTTTGGTCACTAGCCAAAATGTCAACCTTCCGAACCTCATTTTCCAAAATTGATTTCACAGTTCACTTTTATATATTAAAATATGATTTTAGAACATTTTTCCATATTTTTAATGCAACCCGAACTAGGCTTTCCTAAATTCACTCTTATATATTCGATCAGCACTTTGACCGAACCGGTCAACGCCCAAAACTTCTGAGCCCAAAATCGGGGCGTTACAACTCTCCCCCCTTAGGAAATTTCGTCCTCGAAATTTCAACCGGCGAAAAGAGAAAACAACCTTCTCAAACCAACACACAAGGCAACACAACAGCCTCAACTACCACTGATTACTATCCACACAAAACCTCCACCAAACTTAGCACCTCCACACACTGTTCACAAAATCCAGAACACTCAAAGATAGCCACAACTTAACCTTTCACATACCCGGACCGTACACAGCCCCAACCTCAACCTGAAGAACCTCAACTTTTACAGCACACCACACTGTAACACACAACTTCCAAGACTTGTTTACACAGTGACAACAACCAATCCAAAACAGCCACTATGCAAACCTTTCTGCTTCTAAAACTCTTGCAAACTCCCAAACCTCTTCCAAGGATTTTCCCAACAAGCAAAAATCTTTAAGCATCAACTGCTTACCCAAACTCCTCAACGAATGATGATAATCCTTTACATATGCCGCTAACATCACCATAACAACTCACCAAGACTACTCACCCAGACTCCAAGAATTACATCATAACCCCAACTTGACTCCGTCAGCCGTTCCACACACCACCAGCTGACTTCAAACGGAACTTTCTTAACCACAACCAGCCAACCACTTCTCACAAGAACCCAAACAACCAACAAAAGCCTTCGATCTTTCATTGTCCTTTCACTTCAAACTTCAACCATAACACTTGTCTTACTAGGACATCGCCCAACCTGACATACATATCAGCTTCTGAACTCCTCAAAGGTTACTAAGAACCAACACTTACAAACACAACCCTTCCACAACAGCTTAAAAACTAAGCTACCTCAGCACTTGGAAACCCAACCACTAAACTGCAACATCACTTAGCACCAAGGAACTACCCTTTCCACTTAACTATTCAAACCACTTGACCGATTCTAACCTCAACCGGTACCCTTCACCACCAAACCACTAAACTCTCTTTAAGCAACAAACACTATCCTTGTACCAACAGGCCATACCACTCTCACTATTACTAGCAACCATCTTAATATACTCCACTACTTCTAACTCTCACCCAGCACCAAAACAACCTCTAAAAACCCATCATCCAAACTAACCCAACCACCACACTAATAGATTCGATTAGTTATTAACGAGTGTGAACATCGTATGCATGATCACCAACATGCCCTATCAATGCCTGATGTACATGTATGCAAAACCTCTAATGTCATGCCACATGTATGCATGGACCCACATATATAATATAGCATATAAAAATGATTTTAACTGTGCATGAATGCCAGTTCACACCCTCCAATAACATCCTCAGAATCCGTCTAAGAACAACCCCCTACCTCACTTCTAACTTATCTAACTCCATCATACCAACAACCATTAACCACAAGATTCTCACTAAGCCTTCTTCACACCCAAGATGTTCCCAAACAACTACCATTACCCCAAACATGCTAGCAACAAAACTAAACCTACCACGCAAGGAAAAACCAACCGAAACCATACTAAGGTAACTAGAGCAAAGATTACTTAACAAGGTTACCTGAAAACACAACACCACCCTGAAGATTCATCAGACGAGCTCTCTTCCTTGCGGAACCTTCAACCTCCTGCGGCACAACTGCAGCACCAGCTAACACACTGAGATCACCACCAACTCCTTGCGGTAAAGAACCTTGGCTATTCCGAGCCAACATCAAACAATCACGCCTCATGTGTCCAGCAGACCCACATTCCCAGCAATTCTCATTTCCCAAACTCTTCACAACTTTCTGCTCTTTCTGCCACCTCTGAACCTTGCCTCGGCCGTGCCCACGACCTTTCAGAGACCCTTTGGCTAACACCAAAGCTGACTTCACTCCATGAGGACAATCACGCTTAACATGCATTTTGGAACCACAATTCCAGCAAGCACCCGCGCCCCAACAACCTCCAACATGGCGCCTTTCACAACGATCACACACAGGTAGCTGAACCTCCACTCCTTGCTCAAGCAACACTTGCTCTACAACAGCACTACCTTCACATTGCTTAACCCTTGGAAACTTCTCTCCAAGATACCTTTCATAAAAAGCAGATACAAAGAAATCCTAGTCAAGATCATAGATATGTGACGCCACCGCCACAGATGTCCACCAAGCACACGCATCCTCCAACATCAAAGAAACAACACTCCCCAGCTTACAGGCATAATCACAGCCCTCCTGATCCAAAATCAGAACCACACTGGCCAACCAGGCCTCAAATGTCTCAGGTGACGAACCATGATATTCCACAGCACCCAAATCAAGCAAACGCTGCTTCGGCAAACCCACACATTCCACAGCCAGCACATCCACTGACTTTACCTTTACCACAGCCTGAGATGTTCCCAACACCTCCTGAACAACAGATGATGAACTCTTCATCACAGAACCAGCTTCTTCTTTCTGCCTTAACACCTCAACCCCAGGCACAGAAGACTGAGACAAAAAACCTCTACAGAAAGGTGAATTCCTTGCCTTAACAACCTGCCCTAAGGCAACAACCATCTCACTCAACTGCCACTCTTCCATCGACTTTGCCATACTACTAACAACAACAAACAATCACAACAAACAAACAAACCCGTTAGACCAGATTTAAGCAAGGATTCAAACTCCAACTCCAAATAACACAATAGCTATATTAATAAGGCAATGGGTATCCCGAATCCTCCCCTTTACATGACATAACAGTCATCACAAACATGGATATCACAACATCAAGCATATCAAACAACATACTTTGATCATGCTTACACCAAACAGCATCCATTTGCATCAGCATATTATCAACATAACATACTCATTACCCTTCCATCATGCATAACATCAGCAACATGCTCAGAAACATCAACAATTTGCTCAGAAACACGTGTTTCAACCAACTTTCAACCACACATCAAGGTAAACAACAAGCACACGTTACAACAACTTACTGTTTTCCCCAAGCATTCGCAACTCAGCTCTGATACCACCAAATGTAACCCCCTTAACCCGGCCCAAACGGTTGACCCGAATTAAGAAAGTCACACGGGGAAAACCAAAGTCAACCCGAAAGTCAACCTTGATTAACGACCCTTTTTTTTTCTTTTTAATCTTGTCTAGATGCACATTAGTCCTAATTGTGATCACACAAACATCATACACAAAGATCACATGCATCAGAGATCAAACAGGGACCCAATTGAACAAATTACAACTTTAGGGACTAAATTGTAATTTCTGATAATTAGAAGGATTTAACCCGAATTAAAGTTACCAACTTGAAATTAGTCAGGTTTCATGCTTCTCCGTGAAATTTCAGCTCAAAAGGACTTCCCAAACTCATACAATTGCACAAACAAGTTTCAGGACCAAAATGCAAACATTCTAAAACATTTAACCGCCCATGTCAGCCCCCAACGGTCACCCATTCCGAAACAGGCAGAGCCCGTTTCGAAACACGGGCCGTTCCGCAACGCGTACCGCAACGGGGGACTGGCAGTAGCCAAACCGTTCCGGAACGGTGGCACCCGTTTCGGACGCCTGGGTTTATGCAAGGCACCCGTTCCAAAACGGTGTCAACTGTTCCGAAACGCCCTGCCCAGATTACAGCATTTTGCTCACTCAAACACATAATTGACCATCCAATCATGCTCCAAAAGCCACCAAACTTTACCAACATGCAATTCAACATAAATGAGACATACTTGCATCAACAATTCATCAAAATAACATCATATATGAAAAGCCCCAAATCTAAAGGCATGCTTCCTACACAAGCAACCATTTAAGCACAACCTTTCCAAAACAATCTCATTAAAGCCAAATCATGATTCAGCAACATTAACAACAACATTAAAACATCCTTGTCCGAACATATACGAACACATACACATTAACCCGAGAGATTCTACCCCCATTGCCTTTATTAACTATAGCTATTCACCGAGACATACATCTCAATTGGAGTCCACCTTGAATCCCTTGCTCCTTGCTGTCCAAACTTCAAGAATCTGCATTGATGGACAAAAAGGAGCGTAAGCACATAATGCTTAGTGAGGAATGCTCAAAACCAAAACACCATCAATGCAGCGGGTCATAAAATCACTTTTAAAACAAACCCGATTTGTTTACCAAGCAAAGTTTGAAAACTCCTTTTCATCAACATACTTAAAACCATGCATTGCACATACATGAAAACCAACCCTTAGCTTAGCAAGCTAAGAAAACCATTTCAATGTACAACTTGCAAAATCATCCATTTAACCATTCCATGCATAAACACCATATGCAAAGCTAAATTCAAAACCTTGGAAAACACCTCCATTTCACAACATACCTTTCTTATACTTAAAAACCATTCAAGCAAGATACCCTTTAAAATCATTTACTCAATCAATCCAACACATGCATTAACCAAAGGCAACTCATGAACCACAACATCATTATCACATGCCTTTTAAAACAAGTCTTAACAAGACTCCAATGCATTAAAGAGATTTCATGCACACATGCATCATTTACCAAATGATAATCAACACTTGTTCAACATAACAAGTAAACATGCATTCACAAGCATTAAACACTTTCCATGCAACCATGCATCTTTTCAAGCATCTCATGCTTCTTTATGATCAAGAACATTACATTGGCTTCCAAGTGATCAACCACATCCACTTTTCAACTCAACACCCGATCGGATACGCGGATCCCGAGCGTTGTCCCTACGCTCCATACACCCTACCAATCCAAGGTCTCCCAAATGGACTTCTAAACACCATTTGACCTTACAAGCCTAAGATTCCCATGTATGGACTTTTAAACACCATACAACCTTAGCTTTTCCCGAGGTTCCCATGCATGGACTTTTAAACACCATACAACCTCAACAAGCACAAGGTTCCCATGTATGGACTTTTAAACACCATACAACCTTTGCATAACCGATTGGTAGTTGTATAACATCACTAACGAGATCCGGGACACCCCACACAAGATCCACACATGGACTTACACTGCCATTGTGATCTTAACAAGCACAAGGTTCCCATATATGGACTTTTAAACACCATATAACCTTTGCTCAACCAAGGTCCTCGAATGGGCATCAACCTCCATTATGACCTTAACCATCTCGTTAGGATACTTGAAGGGAGTTTACCGGTCCACTCTTAACCACTCCACCTCCAAGGCGACTTAATTCACGGTGCACCCAATCCTATAGCCGGCTAACTATATCCGATCAACGAACCAAGAACCACTTTCATCACTTGCCAATATAACCATCTTACCATGATAATCCAATGATTCACATGCATAATCATAATGCAAAAACCATCATTTATCTTAACCAATAACCAACCATGGACTTACAAACACCATGTTGTTCTTAAATAAACAAGGCTTACACAAGGACTTTCAACCACCTTTGTAACCTTAAGCATCGCTTACCAATGTACATCATTAACAACAATAATCCACTGTTTTTAAGCATCACACAAAAGCCATTAAACAACATGCAACACTATGCATCAAAACCACAATTTCCATGTACAAAACCAAGGATCTCTTACCTTGAGCATCCTTCTCAAATGGCTTTCAAAACCAGCATTAAACCATGCTAGAATATGCTTTCAAAACAGATTTAAGCCATGCAAAACACATGCATTTCAATCATCAACCACAATTGCTTAAAAGCCAATTCATAACACAAACCAAGAAAGAAATCCATTTACTTACTCTTGAGCTTAGCAAAGTTGTTTAGACTTAAACTAAGCTCCCAAAACCTTCAAACCTTGGTTTAAAAGCTGAAAACCCAACTTCACTCACCGATACACAAAACAAGGCTAACCAACATGCCTTCCAAGCATCCGAAGCCTTCCGCACCACCTCTAAAGCTCACGGATCAAACTCCCCTGTTTCAAGCACACAACAACAGAGGATTAATGCATCATTATGCATTAAAAACACCAGCAACATAACCAAACTCGCTGCTCATCACAAATCCAACAATTCGGCTACCAAACACAACCGAAATCACCTCCAAACACTTCCAAAACTTAACCCAGACAAGATCCATCACTTCTAACCATTTTTAAACATCAATTAACATCCAAAATGATCACAAACACGTCCTTACACCTCCAGGTATAACAGTTCATCAAAAACACTCCAAAAACAACCAAAAACTCAAGCAAAACTTAGGAAATCCAACCTATCCGGGATTGCATTAATTAAACCTCAACTTCTAATCAATTTAGCATTCATTTAACATCATTTTGACACTTCAAAACACTGCCCAAACAGATCACACGAAAATTTCACCAAAAATCACCAAATCTTGCATTTTAAGCCAAAATCAAGATTTCAATTGAAAAGCCTTTAAAAAATCACAAATCAAGGATTGAAAACTTAGGAATTTCAGTAAAGAACTGAGAGTTTAGAGGAGAAGGATGTTCTTACCTCCAAACTTGAATTTCTCCTTTTTAGAGCCAAAAAGCTTGATGAAACAACTTGCAAATTGAGAGGTTTTGTTGTAGAGATGATTAGGAATCAAAAGAGAGTTGAAATGAGTGATTTAGACTGACAAAATCAGAGAAGAAAATCTGGAGAAATGTGTTTGGGTGGAGAGAAAATGAGAGAAAAGGAAAATTGAGAGAAAATGAAAAGTTAGTTATAAAATGGTAAAATGATTTCCCTCCACATTTCATAAACTTTAAAAATCAGAATAAAGCCTTAAAATATCTTAGAAAAATCTGGAGAAACTCTTTTTGGAATAATAGCTCCTTAAAGATTCAAAGTTTCAATCCTTTATAAAACAGTCACGCAACTTTCAAAAATTACATTTTGGTCACTAGCCAAAATGTCAACCTTCCGAACCTCATTTTCCAAAATTGATTTCACAGTTCACTTTTATATATTAAAATATGATTTTAGAACATTTTTCCATATTTTTAATGCAACCCGAACTAGGCTTTCCTAAATTCACTCTTATATATTCGATCAGCACTTTGACCGAACCGGTCAACGCCCAAAACTTCTGAGCCCAAAACCGGGGCGTTACACCAAAATTGGTACACATGCCAGTTATGAATGCAGGGAAGAAGAGTGGACCTTTGACGGTTGGCTTTTTTGCGTTGGCGTAGATCTCATTTATTATTACTTCGCCAACGTTGATCTGCCGCCCTTCATAATACTGCAGATAAGGGTGAGTCGCGGCCTGTTTACTGTCGATCCGTGCGAGGTTGGCATCAGGCGACGTTGGACAAAGTAACTCCAAAGGGCTGCCTCTGGCAGCAAGTCTCGGCGGTTGACTGACCCGTTGTTCTTCCCTGTCAGCCATTTGGTGTTTGGCTTGTAGAGTTCCTTCTTGATCTTGTTGTAGTCAACCCCCGTCAGATATGATTCCCACTCTCCGTGTGGGTCGTCGATGATCTATATGTTGTAAATGTTTTTAATCATGTCAGTAGTCAACTTAACACCTTCGCCCCAAACGTAAACAAAAGGGCTCTCTGGGTTTGGCCGATGGGCGTGAAATTCTCGCACATTGTTGTTGTTGATCCATTTTGGTTTCCGTGTGAATTGGTCCCAGCCTATATTGTTGATCCTCTCGAAAAGGAAAGGTTCCAACCCAAAATCACCGTCAGGTTGGGTGTATTGGAAGCCTATCTCCTCCCATAGTTGCCTTTCTCTATAAAACTGGTTGTAGGTCTCCTCGACAGCAGGTTTCAAGAACCTTTTGTATGAAGTTTTGGAGGTGGCGGCGGGTTTCTGTGATGAGGCCATAGTTTGTGGAACAATTTTTTTCCTAAAGAAAGAAAATAATGTGAAAGAAAATAAAGCAGAGAAATCTTGGAAGCAAAGACTGTAGAGAGAATTCAGAGAAAAGAGGGAGCAAAGTGAAGAACGGGGTGGTAGAATAGTTGGCCTTATATAGCTGTTTATCTCCACTGCCTTGGCGGGCACGCTGTCAACGGGCGGTAGTTATTGCGACATGAATAACGGGGTTCTAGCCATTACACAAATATCATTTCCGCTCGTTGCGGCAAACTAGCCGTTGCGGCTAGCCGTTATGAAGCCACTAGTCGTTATGCTCGTCTGCCTTGGGCTGCCTTGGCCGCTAGTTGTGCCTTTCCTTTATTCTTTCATATTTCTTGGTCTTTCCTTCATACCTAACCTGAAATAAAATAAATACAAAAATTAAATAAAAATTAAATTTAATCCTAATACATAAAAATAAATTAAAAATTAAAATAAATAATAATAATTAGGTTATGTTGGGCTGTGCTTTTCCCAAGCATAACCACTTCTTGAGGGTCTTTGTGTTTGGCTATTCGTCTGGGCATGTCCTTCCCCTCCCCAGGTGGATGTTGTTGCCCTAGCGGCACATACATCAAGAAAACAAAGAGGTATTTTTTAAGCAACTAAATGAAAAAAGATTTAATGTGCAAAAACTAAATAGGAGTGCAAAAATTCAAACGCAGTTGTTGTTGCCAATCCCCGGAAACGGCGCCAAAGTAGAGCGTTAGGGTGTTCTCTATTTATCAGCGCAAGTGCACACTCTGTCAAGTTATAGTATAAAAGATATTGTCTCCCACAGGGATTGAAGCAGCTCCTATGAATGGTTTCCTGTACAAAGATTTAGTAAATGCGACATTAAATCTCATGATGTTGAAATATAAAAACACAAGTAAAAAAAAGACAGTAATGAGAGGAATGATAGGGAGAGATTGGGCCATAACCTGGGTAAGACAAGTGCAGCTTAGTAGCTTGTGGACTACATTGTAAAGCTTGAGTATATTTTGTGTTGCCATGAATTGATGCCTCGGCGGGTATGGCGGGCGGCAAACTACGACCCTGTCACGCGGCCACAGCAGGTCACTACCATTGTAGAGGTGTGTACTGTCTCGGCAGGTGGAACGGAGAGAAGTCTTGGCGGCAAGTCTGGCAGATATTCCAAGTTCGACAGGATAGTCGATAGTGTTCCCTCCTATTTCTAGCTTAGGATGCTCGAGATTGCTTAACTTGTGAACTACTGTGGAACCAAATTAGACAACTCAGTTGGTAATCCCTTTTAGTTGCTAAAACTTGTGGACTAGTGTGGAACCAAGTTAGTCACGCCTTTGTGAGTTTTGACCGTGCTTAACCCTTTCGTGAGTCTTGCACTTTCGTGCCCGACAAATGGATTTTCTCTTCAACTGACTGGTGTAGACTAATTAAACGAACAAGGAACATAGATTAAGCAAACTACGAACATTATTAAAAACAACTCAAAGCTATACAATCGTTTCCACAAATTACTTTACATACACACGCCTAAACCCTAGGAGAGTTGGGCCGCGACCCCCAACACTCCAACTTATCTAGCTATCCCCCCGTCTACACTCTCATCGGCAGATGTCGTTGGTTCCCTCACGACTTGCCCCTATACTCTTGCATACATTGGGTATATATAGGGCTCATGACCTAAATTTGTGTCCTCCTTGAAGTAGGAGTTCTAAAAGTAAGTTACATTAAATACATACTCCTTTATACTTTAAATACAGACTCTTTGGATGTTGCCTTCTTCTGCAAGTGAGGATAAGTATTCCTACTTATTGATCTTCAATCAGCTCTATCGGCCGCTACATGCTTCAGGAAATTGCAAGACTAGGCTCATTGGGCTTAGGAAATTGACATCTTATATCGCGACCCATCTTGGCTAAGTCGCTCTAACTCCTGCCCGGGCGGCTTTTGGCGGCAATGCTGCTTCGGCAGCGTCATTGGCAGCATCTTGAGCTACTTCAGTACAGCTCCTTTAGATCCAGCTTTCTTGTCTTGTCATGTCCTTTCCTCTCCTCTCCTAGCTATAGCACCTGAAAATATAAACTAAACTAAAACAGTAAATTTTCTCAACCAAATATGAAATATTCAGTAAAAGCATGGTATAAGAGAAGATACTGTTATAATGCATGCAATGTACCTAAATATTCCTAAATGAGCTTAAGAACAGTAATAATAAGGGCATGAATGTGTACAAAATATAGAACTCGTGGACACTCTACATGTATCATAAATTTGATTGTTTTGTTGCTTGATTTGATGTTTTGGTTGCTTGGGTGTTCAGATACTCTTTAATGGCATAATTTGGATTTCATGTTAATAAGGTGTAAAAATGGTAGAAAACAACCTAAAATACCTCCCATAATATGTAAGATCGATGTAAGGCTTAACCCTAAGGATTGGGCAGGGTCTTGGATGATTTTCGAGCTCCAGAGTTTGAATTCTAATAAATTTGATTGGCATAGAAGGGTGTACCAATACAAGAATCAAATTGTACCGTTACCACTTGGTAATGGGAAATTCCATTAAGGAATTTGGGTATCGGTATGCTCATGAGTGGATCAGATCGAAAGGATGTACTGATACTCGAGGGTTGAGTATCAGTATTGGGTGTTTGTGACCCCTTCACACTTCGTGAAGCTTGCATATCGGTATGCTTAGGGCAAGTACAGATACCTAGAGTGTCGTATCGGTACACGAGACTCGATATCGGTACTCACAGTGCAATCTACCTAAAAATGTTGGTTTAGAGTTTGAGGGGCTGATAATTTAAAGACTATGGTCCAATGGACTTCTAATGTGGTAAAATGAATTGTAAAACTAGGAAATCGTGATATCACTCACATAAGCAAACATAATGTGTATCTTGGTAAAACCTTAGGTGACTTGTTGTAATAGATACCATAGAAAATCCTTGGTGGATCGTATGAAGTTGTGTGCCAAGTAAGCGCACTTGTTTGTTTGAGTCACCCTTGGTTGATGGGATTCGGATACCCATTGAGCGTGTTGCAACACCATGGTAAGTGGAATCGAATGTGTGACACCGAGGCTATGTGACACTGGGCCTTATTTGTGGATACTTGATGAGAGATTTCAAGTATGAGTACGTGATTCGAGGCTATGTGACACCATATCTCACCCTGAGTGTATGATCCCGAGGCTACTTGACACCGGGACTCACTCCAGGTTTGTGGTTGTACATATGATGCTTTGTGAATATATGTACTTATTGATTGCTATGTGTTTGGGCGAGTATGGTATCGCCACTTGTATTTACATGCCATGATATCATGTCTAGTTGCATGCTCTTGTTTATGATTTGCATGAAGCATAGTAGAGTGGAAGTGTATCCACGAAGCTTTGTTAACTCAACGTTCGGAATCTGTTGTTTTCATTCGTAGGTTAGTAGGTTGTTCGTTGCATTGGAGGAGCACCATCGGATTTAGAACTTCAGCATCGACTTTTGTCAGAGTACAATTCTTAGATGTGATGAGCTATGTATTCATCAGACCCTATATTTTTTTACTGTAACTCGTATTTTGGGATTTATGTTGTATAAGTCGAACGTTTTAAATACTCATTTTAAATTAGTGCTCTCGTGTAAACATTTTAAATACTTATTTTGATTGAATCATTTTGGACTTAATGGATTTTATGGAAATGGTTGTGGATTGGGCTAAACTAGGTCAGAAACTTTTTGATAGCGGGTTGGGCTTGAGGCCCAAAATTTGACATCCAGGTTGAGGGTGTTACATTCAACCCATATTTTTGAAAGCTCAATCCGTATGTCTAATGATCCTGAAATATATGTACAAGTCACAAGTATAATAGCCAATAAATGTTACTTTGAACAAGATTTGATTACGAGCAAATATGATTTGATATGAAATTATTTGAAAGCTTTTGGATTAAGACCTTGTTCATAAAGTCAGGAGATATGATACATTTGGTTTTGATATGGAACTATTGGAACGTTTTGAATTCACACTTCTTTCTCAAATTCATAAGCTATGTTTTACTTAGTTTTGTTTTAAAGCATTAATGGAAGTTTTGATATGATGCACTCACTAAACTATATAGCTTTACGCTCGTTTCATTCCATTAGTGTAGGAGATTTGATCTTAGAGGGTTGTTGATCGTGGCAAAGTGACAATCCAAGACAATCAAGAGACTTAAGTGTGTGTTTTGGTTTTACCAATTATAATAAGGCAATGTGGGCTACTCTTTTGGGGTGATATGTTTGTAGATGGTTGTTTGATTTCATACTTATCGAATTTTATGTTTTTAGACTTTTTTTGATGGAATAATAATGGTTGATATGTTTTGGAATTTGTTGATGAATTTTTTCTTAAAGCGTGAACATCTATTTTGGTTAAGGATTCATAATTAGCTATGTTGGTTCTATATTGGTATGCTCATATGTATTGCATCTTCTGGGTCATATATGAGTTATCCTTGGAGTTTTAAGGTTTGCGTTCAGTGTGTAAAATTACTATATTTTCTATTCTTTTTACTCATATTATTATTAGACTTAGGCACATTTTAGTTGCATTCTTAGTCATTCATGCATAGTTTCGTAGTTTTCTCGTCTATTGAGCTTGGCTTTAGGTTTTGATGGTTTTTATAGAGAAATCGTTGTTGTTTTACTTTATTTTTTGTAGGAAGAGTTGTCGAGTCACTTGCCAAAGAATGCCCTGGCAAGTTATGATAAGGATGATGACTTGCCGAAGGATGCCACGACAAGACTGATAAAGGCCATTATCTGCAGAATTAATTCAAATGCAAAAGATAATTACTCCAAATTCAAAATTCAAATCTAAATTAGATATAGATCAAACTCCATGGATTCCACATGCATTTGGACTTCTTCTCATCGCCTATTTAAGGAGATCGCAACAATGTCAAGACAATCGATGATGAGAGAGAGATCAGATCTAAGCGGGAGATTTGCACGCAACCATCAACACATATCTAGAATGGTGTTTATCCATTCTTGATTTTTAATTTCGTTTCTAGGAAACTTACGAAAAGAACTTGAATGTATTTATTTATCTAGAATCGATTGAGTTAGATTCACGAAATAATTGAATACGATTTTTACTTAAACAACTGTTAGAAAAAATTAATCTGTCTTAAGAATAAGGAACAGACTTCAACAGCTAAAAAGAGTGAAAAGATTGATGTTATTCACTAAGATTGACGTAGGATTGTATAATAAAAAAAATAAAAAATAAAAATTAATGTTAAAATTAGATAACTAAAAATTTGGTGAAAAAAAACGAATCGAACACTTTTAGTTTGGTGATATCCTATGTGATACATATCTGGTTGTGTGGTGACCGAATTCATATGTGATGTTGCCCGGTCGTGATTCTAGTAAGAAGTTGCAAACTTGAAACTTGAGTGCGGAAGTGATGTATATGGAATGAAGATGGTGAAAGTTGTTGTTTTAATAGGTGCTGGAATGGTTGGTGATTATGGTTTGAAAGATAAATGTAAGGGAAAAAATTGATAGAAGTTGATATGGATATATGGAATAGAATCGGTGTGGAACAAGGAAGAACCAACAAGATAGTGAATGTTGACCCAAACCTTACACGTTCTTACCTTTTGTGAAATGATGGAAGAAGGTTGGATTGTGACCCTTTAGCTATAATTGAGCTAAGAACCAACAATATAATCAAATGGAAGTGATGGTGGAATGGTGGAACGTGACCCGCTAGCTAGAAAGCTAGGAACCAACGCTATAAATAGAATGGAATGAAAAGGGAAAATTTGCCACAAGACTAGCTTGAAAGCCGATAAAGTTCTTAAAGAACAATGAAGAGAACACTCTCATATATTTTCATAAAAAAAAGGTTGCTTACAAAGGCAAATGAGCATCCTATTTATAGTACATGGCAGCCTAGAATTTGAATGGACAAAACAATGCATTAAGGCTCCAATTTATGGCATTCAATGGTTTGTCTTCAATCCTATCAAGTGTGGCTGGCCATTTGTGTAATTTAGAATGATTTTGGGCATAATAAGGCTTGAATGAAGACTTATACACGTCCAAGTGATGGATCCTTTGATATTCCCCTTGCTTGGCTCGTAAAAGTGCATGTAGATGACTTGGAATGAATCTGCCCATGTTTGCATCTAAGTGTATGTATCTCTTCCACTTCCTTTCTTTATTTCTCAACTTTATTGGCTGAATAAAAGCATAATAAAGTCTTCTAAATGCTTCATCCTCCATGGAATTCAAAAAGACTCTCTCTTTAAATGGTGATAAAGATGGCATGTCTCCTTGAAGAAGATGAAAAGTCTTCAATTGTTTCCATCTTAATCCCAACGTGTAATGACACTAAAAACACATAAAATATTAATCAAAATATGATAAAAATGTTATGCAAACTTAAAGAATTAATTGAACAAGTTCAATGATTGAACTAGTTTAATTAATGAACCTACATGCTTAAATGAAACACATACATAAGTGAAGTATTTTCATAAATGAAGTGCTTGCATAAATGCAATAACAAGCATATTTATTCTCATGGAATGAATGAACTATTATGCAACTACTCATGCAAATTCTTATGCAACTACTCATGCAAATTCTTATGCAACTTATTTCAACTTTCCAACAAACTCAAAACGTTGCAAGATCTAATTGTTGCTGTCTTTTCTTCATTCATTTTCCAGCATTGGCAAAGCAAACTTTCCACAGCATCTTGAATCATTTTAGCTCTTGCACGAGTCATAGGCCCTCTAGGAAATTCATTGGAATTCTTTCTGGTTGTGGTCACATCATTCCCTCCCTCTTGAAAGCGATTTGCCCTCAAATCGTCACCTGCATCATAAGGAGATAAATCAGCAACATTGAAAGTAGCACTCACATTATACTCACTGGGAAGGTCTATTTGATAAGCATTATCATTAATCCTCTTGACCACTTGGAAAGGACCATCTCCTCTAGGCTTAAGTTTCGATTTGCGTTGGGCTGGAAACCTCTCTTTCCTCAAGTGCAACCAAACCCAATCTCCGGGTTCAAAAGTTATTCGTTTCCTCCCTTTGTTAGCTTGCTTCTCATATTGTTTTGTTCTCCTCTCAATGTTCTCCCGCACTTGTTGGTGAAGCTTCTTCACAAATTCAGCTCTATTTTGCCCATCCTTATTTTTGAATTGATCAATAGGCAAAGGAAGCAAATCAATTGGGGTCAAAGGATTGAAACCATATACCACTTCGAATGGAGAACATTTAGTGGCGGTATGCATAGAGCGATTGTATGCAAACTCAACATGTGGCAAGTCCTCTTCCCAAGTCCTTATATTCTTGCGTATAATTGTCCTAAGAAGCATGGACAATACACGATTGACAACTTCAGTTTGGCCATCCGTTTGTGGATGACAAGTTGTAGAAAACAACAGCTTTGTTCCAATCTTACTCCATAGCGTCCTCCAAAAGTGACTCAAGAACTTCACATCTCGATCAGACACAATAGTTCTTGGAACTCCATGTAATCTCACAACTTCCCTAAAAAATAGATTAGCAATGTGGGAAGCATCATTAGTCTTATTACATGGAATGAAATGAGCCATTTTTGAGAATCTATCTACTACCACAAAAATGGAATCTTTGTTATTCCTTGTGCGTGGAAGTCCTAGCACAAAATCCATGGAAATATCCTCCCATGGTGCATTTGGAATTGGTAATGGTGTGTAAAGTCCATGGGGCATGACTTTGGACTTTGCCTTCTTACATGTGATGCAATGCTCACACCACTTCTCCACGTCTCGTTTCATCTTTGGCCAATGCAAATGTTCTTGCAATATAGAGCGCATTTTGGTCACTCCAAAGTGTCCCATTAGTCCTCCACAATGAGCCTCTTTGATAAGCGATTCTCTAATAGATCATTGAGGGATACAAAGCTTTCCTTCCTTGAAAAGATACCCATCAGCCCTACAAAACTTCTCATATGTTCCTTTTTCACTAGCTTTGTAAATTTCACCAAAATCATAATCAGATTCATAAAGCTCTTTAATTAAGGCAAAACCTACCAATCTAGAATCCAAAAGGTTAAGAAGAGTATACCTTCTTGATAAGGCATCATCAACAACATTTTCCTTACCCTTCTTATATTTGATAACATATAGGAATGTTTCTAGGAACTCAACCCACTTGGCATGTCTCTTATTAAGCTTGTGTTGTCCCTTCAAGTGTTTCAGCGCCTCATGAATGTACTTGGTGCATTAGTTAAGCCAAATGGCATAATCAACCACTCATACAAACCTTGCTTGGTTTTGAATGTTGTCTTCCACTCATCTCCTTCTCGCATTCTTATTTGGTGGTACCCACTCTTAAGATCAATCTTAGAAAAGATGTTAGAACCACTTAATTCATCAAGCATATCATCTAATATAGGAATAGGATGACGATACTTTACTGTTATCTTGTTCACTGCTCGACAGTCCACACACATACGCCAAGTTCCATCCTTCTTAGGTACAAGTAAAACCGGCATGGCACATGGACTAAGGCTCTCTCTAACATAGCCTTTTTCTATTAACTCGGATACTTGTCTTTGCAACTTCTTAGTTTCTTCCAGATTGCTTCTATATGCTGGTCGATTTGGAATGATGGCTCCGGGAATGAAATCAATTTGATGCTCTATTCCTCGAATAGGTGGAAGCCCATTCGGAATCTCCTCCGGAAACAAATCTTCAAATTCCTACAATAAAGAGACAATAAAAGATGGCAAACCAGGATCAAGATCATTAGTGTTCAAAAGATTTTCCTTGTACATGAGTACAAGTGCCCATTTCTCTGTAAGCAAACACTTTTTGATCTTTTTCTCTCTTGCAAAAATAATGGTTTGTTTTCCCTCATTTTTGTCACTCTCTTTGGATTTAAACTCTTTTTCTTTCTCTTTGGCTGTTTTGAAACTCTCTCTCAAGTGGATTTGGTCTTTATGGACTTGTTTTGGTGAAAGAGGGGCTAAAGTGATCTTTTTGGTTTGATAGGTGAAAGTGTAACGGTTGGTATAACCATCATGTATAGCCCTTTTGTCGAATTGCCACGGTCTCCCCAACAAGATATGGCTAGCGTGCATTGGTACAACATCACACAACACCTCGTCTTTGTATTTTCCAATGGAAAATGGCACAAGTACTTGCTTGGCGACTTTAAGTTCTCCCCCATCATTGAGCCATTGTAGCTTGTAAGGATGAGGATGCTTTGTTGTTGCCAATCTAAGCTTCTCTACCATCAAAGTACTAGCAACATTAGTACAACTTCCTCCATCAATAATGACAAAGCATACCTTTTCGTTTACATGGCAGCGAGTATGGAAGATGTTCTCGCGTTGATCTTCCCCTTCTATGGCTTGCACGCTTAGGCTTCTTTTCACAACAAGAACCTCACCATGTACAGCATGTTCCATCTCTTCTTCTTCTTGGATAGGAACATCATCTTCTTCCTCCTCTTGGTCAGTTTCGATCTCTCTATCTTCTCGAATGAGCATTGTGTTGCGATTTGGACATTGGCTAGCAATGTGACCTCGCCCCAAGCATTTGAAGCATTGCACATCACGGGATCGAACTGGCATAGCGGTGCTCTTTCCCTTACTAGTTTCGGCAATGGGTTTGGCACTCTTTGTTGGAACGCTTCGTTCTTTAGGCGTAAAGGATGCCTTATGTTTGTAGGTACCCTGTCCCCATTTATGAGAAGAGCCTCCATAGGCACGGGTTGTGCCCTTCCTTTTGAGTTGCCTCTCGACCTTCATGGCCATATGAACCATGTCTTCGATCTCCACATAATGTTGCAACTCAACAGTGGCCGCAATATTAGGATCAAGGCCGGATAGAAATCTTGCCATGGTGGCTTCTCGATCCTCATCAATGTTGGCTCGGATCATGGCTACTTCCATCTCTTTAAAGTAATCCTCAACACTACGGGTTCCTTGGGTGAGATTTTGAAGCTTGTTGAACAACTCCCTATGATAGTGAGTTGGAACGAACCTCCTACGCATAATGGCCTTCATCTCATTCCAAGTAGAAATTGAATGTTCACCATTCCGTCTCTTGCTAGATGTTAACTGATCCCACCATATTAGTGCATAATCTGTAAATTCAATGGCTGCAAGTTTTACCTTCTTAAGCTCGGAGTAGTTGTGGCACTCAAAGATGTGCTCAACTTTTTTTTCCCATGCAAGATAAGCTTCAGGATCCGTTCTTCCTTGGAAAGAAGGAATGGTTATTTTGATGTTGCTAAGATTATCATCAACTCTTGGTCGAGCTCTTTAGTACCTAGGTTCTCGACGCCTCAAACTTTGCTGGGAGGCTCGCTCGTCTATGAGTTCTTCATCCACCTCTCCCTCATACTCTTCCTCGTGGTCTGAATTATGCCTTCGTTGAGATCTTTCCTCCAAATGATCTAATCGTTCTTGCATCGGCCCCAACCTTTGTTGCAACAACCTGTCCATCTCTCGGATAATATCTTCAAGATTGGAGTTAGTTGCATCTACGTTAACATTATTACTAGCACCAATAGTGTTTCTCACGGAATCTTGAGACATGATTAACTAATAAACCTCACTAGAAAAAATTCTCACCGTTACACTCCAAGGAAAACACTCACACTCGTGTTTCACTCAGGATGGCTTTTACCCTTGATGTGCACTCTTGCCTTTTACCACTCTTGTTCTCCTATCAAAGTCCTTAGAGAACTTACTCAAGGCTTAACAAGTTTGCTTGTGGAAATTGGCTGAAAGAAAGGGTTTAGAAAAAAAAGGCTATCGGTAGAAAAGTGAAATGATTAGAAAATAACAAGGCAATAGGAAATAATAATTTTCTGAATTGAGTATTTACCAACAACAACCAAACTTCCTTTTTTTTCTTTTTCTTTTCTTTTTCTTTTTTTTTCTTTTTTTTCTTTTTTATGCGAACCGGGAAGAGAAACACTTAACTTACTGAATCAAAATAGCTCTGATGCCAAATGATACATATCCGGTTGTGTGGTGACCGAATTCATATGTGATGTTGCTCGATCGTGATTCTAGTATGAAGTTGAAAACTTGAAACTTGAGTGCGGAAGTGATGTATATGGAATGAAGATGGTGAAAGTTGTTGTTTTAATAGGTGCTGGAATGGTTGGTGATTATGGTTTGAAAGATAAATGTAAGGGAAAAAATGGATAGAAGTTGATATGGATATATGGAATAGAATTGGTGTGGAACAAGGAAGAACCAACAAGATAGTGAATGTTGACCCAAACCTTACACGTTCTTACCCTTTGTGAAATGATGGAAGAAGGTTGGATTGTGACCCTTTAGCTATAATTGAGCTAAGAACCAACAATATAATCAAATGGAAGTGATGGTGGAATGGTGGAACGTGACCCGCTAGCTAGAAAGCTAGGAACCAACGCTATAAATAGAATGGAATGAAAAGGGAAAATTTGCCACAAGACTAGCTTGAAAGCCGATAAAGTTCTTAAAGAACAATGAAGAGAACACTCTCATATATTTTCATAAAAAAAGGTTGCTTACAAAGGCAAATGAGCATCCTATTTATAGTAAATGGCAGCCTAGAATTTGAATGGACAAAACAATGCATTAAGGCTCCAATTTATGACATTCAATGGTTTGTCTTCAATCCTATCAAGTGTGGCTGGCCATTTGTGTAATTTAGAATGATTTTAGCCATAATAAGGCTTGAATGAAGACTTATACACGTCCAAGTGATGGATCATTTGATATTCCACTTGCTTGGCTCTTAAAAGTGCATGTAGATGACTTGGAATGAATCTGCCCATGTTTGCATCTAAGTGTATGTGTCTCTTCCACTTCTTTTCTTTATTTCTCAACTTTATTGGCTGAATAAAAGCATAATAAAGTCTTTTAAATTCTTCATCCTCCATGGAATTAAAAAAGATTCTCTCTTTAAATGGTGATAAAGATGACATGTCTCCTTGAAGAAGATGAAAAGTCTTCAATTGTTTCCATCTTAATCCCAACGTGTAATGACACTAAAAACACATAAAATATTAATCAAAATATGATAAAAATGTTATGCAAACTTAAAGAATTAATTGAACAAGTTCAATGAATGAACTAGTTTAATTAATGAACCTACATGCTTAAATGAAACACATACATATGTGAAGTATTTTCATAAATGAAGTGCTTGCATAAATGCAATAACAAGCATATTTATTCTCATGGAATGAATGAACTATTATGCAACTACTCATGGAAATTCTTATGCAACTACTCATGCAAATTCTTATGCAACTTATTTCAACTTTCCAACAAACTCAAAACGTTGCAAGATCTAATTGTTGCTGTCATTTCTTCATTCATTTTCCAGCATTGGCAAAGCAAACTTTCCACATCATCTTGAATCATTTTAGCTCTTGCACGAGTCATAGGCCCTCTAGGAAATTCATTGGAATTCTTTCTGGTTGTGGTCACATCACTATGCAGTTTGGACTTTTCTAGTATGCGGCCGCCTAATATACGACTAAGAAACGGCGTTACTGGAAACACTATAAGATATATAATGTATCCGGTAAAGCGCTACCGGATATATTGATATGAAATGATGTATCCGGTAAAAAACATAAAAAAATGAAAGAAAAATGGTAACCGACAAATTTAAGTTATCGGTCAAAGATAACAAAATCGGTAAAGTTACCTATTTTATTATCCGAATATCAATATATTTGGTAGCGCTTACCTATTTTGTTATTAAAGTTTAAGCTGATGGTGCATTCGAAAGTATCTATACTTTTTTAAAAGTATCCATACTTTTTTTTAAAAAAGATAACAAAATCGGTAAAATTATCTATTTTATTGATCCAAATATCAATATATTCGATAACGCTTACCTATTTTGTCATTAAAGTTTAAGTTGATGGAGCCTTCGAAAGTATCTATACTTTTTTTAAAAGTATCCATACTTATTTTGTTGATAAGAGTATCAACATATTAGGTAGTATTAAAGTATCAATACTTTTTGTTGATACTTTTTTAAAAGTATCGATACTTTCGAGCCACATTGCAACCGGTTACATTGCTTTTTAAAAAAAGTATCGATACTTTTAAAAAAGTATGGATACTTTCGAAGTATCAACAAAATATGTAATTTTACCGAATATGTTGATACTCTTATCAACAAAATAGGTAATTCTACCGAATATTTTGATACTCTTATCAACAAAATATGTAATTTTACCGAATATATTAATTCTCTTATCAATAAAATAAGTAATTTTACCGAATATATTATATTTATCGGTCACCTTTCTAACCGGTTACCGCATATATTAATCGTATATTAACCGGAACTACGCATGCAGTTTACTCAAAATATTAGAGTCTTATGTACTAGATTTAAAGAAGGCTTTGGAGTTCGAGTCTTTGCTTCTTTACACAGAGATAGAAAGCGCGTGCAGTGAAAGCGTTTGAGGTAAGGATCTGACACCGAAAAGAGAAGCGAAGCAAACAGCATCCATGGTGAGAGCTCTGCTTTACTTATTATTCTCTCATCCTCATTAGATCTCTAATTTCTTCTTCTCTGTTTGTTTCTCGGGATTCCCCTCCATCCAGCTACGAATTAAACAATTTCTGCTTCTTTTATCTATAAGTTTAAGGGTCCATTCTGTTATTTATTCCCCGAAAAGCTTCGAAATCTGTTTCTTTTCCACTTCAGTGTTTTGTTCTTTCTTTTTTGCTTCCCATTACTGTTTCCTTGTCTTTCATGTGTAGTTCGTCTCGGTTCTACAAAATCTCTATTTTTATTTCTGCTATTCCTTCCCTTTATAATTTGGAGGATAAATGATTAATTGTGCACTTCCTTATCCAGAGTTCAGCTTCAGTTACTTTGATGAAGATTAGATTTTTAAAGCTTATCATGTTAAAACTTTATATATATTAAATAACCATATTTCTTTAGAAAAAAAGAAAACTGTTCTTTAATGCTTTCACGAATTTTTGTGTTTTTCTTTTATGGATTACGATAATGGGTAAATTTTGGTATATATATATATATATTTTTTTTTTTTTTACTTTAGTGTTTTTAGATTCCTAGTTTGAATAAATATCTTTCCGGAAATAGAGGAAGCTACCGCTTTTTCTTAATTTTAAATAATATTAATGCTGGGATTTCAATAAATTTTGGAGATATTAGATTTTAAAACCCCGCCGAAAAGATGGTTTCTGATTAAAAAAAAATATATATGGTATGGTATTTTAGTTGCTTTTCTGGTCCATTTTCTTTTCTGAGAATCTTCTTTTCTTTGTGCTTTTCCCTTCTTTTCCTTGCTTTCCTATTAAGTATTGTCAGTTTGGAGTATTTCAAATTTAAGCCGTTTTTGCTTTGGTTTTGCAGTTGGCCCATGCGTGTGGCTGATCCTTAATCTCCGTTTTATGGAATCATAATTATAATATGTGCAACCTTTTTGGATGACAAGTTAATTCTTTTGGAAGTTGTGAGAGTAAATGTCTTTCCGAAGTATAGTTGAGGAGTTGAGGGATGCCATTGGGAGCTTATCTAGGCGGCGGAGTTTTGAGGTGAGGTTGCCTGGTAGTGTTCATCATGGGGGGAAATCCCATTGTTCAGTGCTTGAGTTGCATGAGGTTATCCAGAATAGCTGCTGGGCGAGCCTTCCGCCGGAGCTGTTGCGCGACGTTATCAAGAGATTAGAAAGCAGTGAGAGTAGTTGGCCTGCTCGCAAGAATGTTGTAGCTTGTGCTGCAGCATGTAGGTCATGGAGGGAAATGTGCAAAGAAATTGTTACATGTCCCCAGTTCTCCGGGAAAATCACCTTCCCAGTTTCTCTGAAGCAGGTTAAATCTCTAAATGTTTAGCATCTTCTCTTTTGCTAACAACATATCTTTGTAATCTCTAATTGTTATAGCCTATATTTTTACTTCATTTGTTAATCAATCACAGCCTGGCCCAAGGGATGGAATCATTCAATGCTTCATTAAGAGAGACAATTCTAATTTAACTTATCATCTTTTCCTTTGCCTTAGTCCAGGTAATCAACTCTTTCCTACTACGATTCGGTCATGACCTTTCTTGCTCTTGTATTTTATTTGTTTCCTGGTGGTATCATCTTTGTTCCCTTATATTTCCTTCGGTCATGGGTTTTAGATCCACTACGAGCACCCCTTCTTTTCCCTAGAGTCCCCCTTCCCCTCCCCTCTAAGTAGAAATAGGATTTTTCAAAAAAAAAAAAAACACTTTTATGACTAATGTTTTTGTGGTTGCAAGTATAAGTTCAATTTAGTTAATAATGTTTGTTATTTAAATTTGGAGTTGTCTTTTTTACTGAAGATGCTAATCTAGCTGTAAAATGCCTTGATTTGTGATTATTTCCCCTTTTGTTCCCTAGGAAATGCCTTTTCCTAATGAAGAAGAAAGAATGCAATGTGCAATAAAAAATATTTTTTACTCTAGCTTCAGGCAAGCAGCATGCTTGTGACTTGGCTATTAGTAATCCTGTAAATCAGCTTTGATTTGATTGAGTAGCTGATCTCCAGTCTACTAAAATTTTAAATTTTATCGAATTTTGTGAATTTATTCAAAAGATGAGACCCTGTTGGAAAAACTGATTATTCACTCAGTTCATCCATTGAACATTTTGTGGTGGAATTCCCCTAATATTACTTGTTTTCCAGAAAATGCATGTTCTCCTTTTTAGCAAGTTAACTAGTTGAGTTCCAAGTATAATTTGTTGATGGTATCCTATGAGACCTGTGGTGTGGCCTAGCTTTGTTACACATAGAATTTGTGTTGTCATGTTCGAGTTTGAAGTTTATAGCAAGTTCTTTATGTTAGCCTTTCAATGAACCATGTATACATTGGTATCCTATGAGACCTGTGGTGTGTCCTAGCTTTTCTGCGGGAATGAGTTGAACTGCAACAGCTGTCCCATGTAATTTAATTAAGGTCTTTTTAGCTATCGATGTCACATTGTCAGGCTGTTAACACGCTTACTGTCAGTGACCCTCATGTCTGTGGATATATTTGTTGTTTCTGTTTGCCTGTTTGGGCATGTAACTTTAAGCTTTTATATTATTTTGCAGCTTTGCTTGTTGAAAATGGGAAGTTTCTTCTTTCCGCAAAACGGACTCGTAGAACTACTTGCACAGAGTATGTAATCTCTATGGATGCAGATAACATATCGAGATCTAGTAGCACGTACATTGGAAAAGTGAGGTAGATTTCTGGTCACTTCATGTTGCTATTTGTTTATTTAATCAGGCTCTAAATAGTAAATACAAGGGTGCTAAACCCTGTAATATTTTGCATTGAATATTAAATGCTTGGCAATTTTATGAAGGAAAGGCATTGTTCTGCTGGAAATGCTGTCTAGTTTGTTCGATGCTGTTGATATTACTTGTTAGGTTAATGCATGCACCGGCAAACATAATTTTGATCCATAATTGATGTTTGTTAATTTTTTGTGAAGAAAAACACCCTAATGTGCAGTTTTTCTTCAGGTCAAATTTTCTCGGTACCAAATTCATAATATATGACACGCATTCTCCATACAACAACGCTCAACTTTCTCCACCTGGCCGAAGCCGCAGGTTCTATTCAAAGGTCTCTCCAAAGGTTCCAACCGGTAGCTACAACGTTGCTGAGGTCTCATATGAGCTAAATGTTCTAGGTACTAGGGGGCCACGCAGGATGCACTGTACTATGCTCTCTATTCCTGCCTCTGCACTTGAGCCAGGTGGCATTGTCCCTGGCCAGCCGGAGCTTCTGCCTCGTTCCGTTGAAGACTCGTTTCGGAGCATCTCTTTCTCAAAGTCAATAATTGATAATTCATCTGAATTTAGTAGTGCTAGATTCTCGGATGAAGAGTATGAGGAAAAGGAGCAACCATTGGTTCTCCGGAACAAGTCACCACGATGGCATGAGCAGTTACAGTGTTGGTGCCTGAACTTCCGAGGACGGGTGACCGTTGCGTCAGTCAAGAATTTTCAGTTGGTTGCCGCAAACGAAGCAGCAGCCGGTGCCCCAACAGCATCACAACCAGCACAATCCGACCATGATAAGATAATTCTCCAATTTGGTAAAGTTGGGAAGGACATGTTTACCATGGACTACAGATATCCCCTCTCTGCATTTCAGGCATTTGCCATCTGCCTTAGCAGCTTTGACACCAAATTGGCATGTGAATAGATGAAAAGGTGACATGAACCCTACTCTTTTCATTTCTCTCGTCTTTTTAAGGTACATAGCTCAGCTGGTTTCATTGTCTTCAATCTTTGATGTTTAATCGTGTTTTGGGACTGCAAATTAACAATTTTCGAGCATCATTTTGTAACCGATAAATGTTTCGTTTACGGTATTTTATTGGATAAAGTCACTAAACTATTTCAAAATTTTATTTTGGGTTATTCAACCTTCAAATGTTACAAAATAATCATTATATTTTAGTTTTTATTATAAAATGATCTCTTATTTGCCGCTTAACACTTAAAATAACAATTGAAAAATTCAATCCGTACTCCGAAGCTACTTTAAATGTCAATCCATGGAATCTCTTCAACCATGAATTACACACACTATAATTAGAATAAATATGATTTAATTAGGATGGCAAAAACCGGAAAACTAGTCAAGATAAATGAAACCTCATTTTTAATCTCAACTAAATGCATTGATCGAATCAGCTAAATCCTCCTAGAAGAAAGCATATTTCAAGAAAAGAAAACCCAAAATGTAAAAACCTTAAAAAAATGGGAAATCAGCCAACAATAATTCAACATTGTCCGAAGTCGAGAGTTTAAGTTTAAAGTAGAACTCCAAAAAGATTGTTGAAAAAAGATGCTTTTTTTTCCCGAATAGAATGGAACCTTACTAGAACCTTATGCAACAATATAAGATAGATATAAATTGTTTTCACTTATAACCAAAAGATTAGTTGGGTTATCATCTGATTAGAGAAAAATATATTAAATTATTTTATTTAAAAATAAGACCAAATTGATAGAATATGTAATTAACGAGTATTAAATTTATTAATTTTTTAAATTGGGACTAAACTGATTGAATGTATGAATATGAATATCTAAATGTACAATTATACAAAGTTTTTTAACTGTCATGTCACTCCTTAACAAACTCAATGATTGTTTTGTAACAAAAAAATAAAATTTAATGACCATTTTATATCATTTAAAAGTTGAAAGGTCAAAATAAAACATTTTTAAATAGTTTAGCTATCCTTTGTGAAATTTATCCTATTTTATTTAGATTATTAGATATTCCTTCCGACAAAAACAACTTATGCCTCAAATTTCGCCAGACATGTTGATCTTATTCGAGCTGTCACTTCCTCCTAAGATAACGGAAGGTTGTTTTTCAAAAATAATTTTGACAAGTGTTTTTGAATCAAATCTAATAAAAAGTATTAAGTTTATCTAGTAATGAGTACTATTTCAACATTTAAATTTTATTTGATTTTTATTTAAGTCGATTTTATAAAATTTGAATACAATTGAATATATTTGTTTGTGCTTTTATTCAAATTTAAATTATTAGGCTCGATATTCTTCAACCAAATTGCTTGCCAAGTGTGGAGAAGATTGATTTTTAGGTGTTTTTGGTGGAAGCAAAAATTGAAAGAATTTGGACAAACATTTAGAATGGTCCAAATTACTAACCAAAGTCTACATCTACAACCTTAGCTTCTCACTAAGGATTTCCCAAATTTACTCTTAAATTCCTTCCCCTTTTCTAGGCTAAGAGGATAACTTTTATACACTCAAAGCTTTCTAACCCAAAGCTTGAGTGAACTCTCTTGTACAAAGAGAAATTCAAAGCAAACAAGAAACCTCTCTAAAAGGTATGTGTTTGCACTAATTAAGCACTCACCCAAACCTAAAACACTTGAGCAATTATAACAATGTAAGCTCACAAGTGTTGTCTATACAAAGGATGGAAAATTAAGCATTAAGACATGGTTTGATCATAATGTTGTTGATTTGTGGATCATTAATCTTCCATGAATGCTTGGAGGTCTCTCTTATACTCTCAATTGAGCTTCTAGCTGTTGTAGACATTTGGGATTGAATTGAAGTCGTTGAGGGTGTATTTTTCCAGCATTCATTGTTGTTCTAGAGCTTAGCGTATCAATACTCGAATGACCGTATCGATACGGTCCTCATCAGGATCTAGCCGTTGAGCTATTCCAACTAACGTGTATCAATACACTTACGAGCATATCCATACGGCCTGCATTTCAAATAGCCGTTGGGAAAATGGCCGTTGGGAGCGGTTAAAGCGTATCGGTACACAAACTCACCATTGAGGAGTTTTAAAGCACTCTGTATTGATACGGAAAAAGCGTATCAGTACGGGTTTTGGCTACTGAAATTTCACTGTAGCTGAAACCCTAAAGTGTATCGATACGATATATACCGTATCGATACGGTGACATTAAATCATATGTTTGGCTACTTTAAAAGACATTTTAAGTTATTCCAATGCCTTGTAAAAACCCTTAAACATATTTTCAAGTTGTATGAACTTACAAAAACATTTTAAAATCTTTTTCAATTTAGTCCAAATCAATTTTTCAATCATTATATCAAAACATATATCTTAACAATCTCCCCCTTTTTGATATAATAAAACAACTTGAAAAATTGTTTGTGATTTTCCCCATTTGTAAAATAATTTTTGAATAAGAGACATAATTTTTTAAAATTTAAAGCTCCCCTTATTTTCACTTGAAAATTTAATTTTTCAAACAATTTATTCTTTTTTTGTTGTATCAAAAAGAATTCAAAAGACTTTAAGTTCAAAATAACATAGGAGGTTAAAAAAATCTGACACAAATAAAAATTTTAGTTTTAAAATAGCACCCCTTACCCAAGGGAGGATGTGAAGCCTTCCTTCTTCAAGTGTCTTATTTGTGTGTATGGAGCTCCCCTCAATGTTGTACTTTATTGATCAATCTCCATCACACCTAAAACAAGACAATCAAGTAATTTTTGGCATTCGAATTGCTTTGGATCCATAAGCGTTAGTAGCACATAATTTAGTCCCCTTAGGAGTCCATTTTTCAATTTCATCCTTTTTAGTTGAAGTAATTAGTCCTTTTTGGGACCTAAATACTTCTAAAACATTTACCATTTAAAATCTAGGGGCACTAGATTGCCTTTGTTAAAATTTTAATTTTCCAACATTGATTTTCTTTTCAAGCTCTTTGAAATCAAATCATTTTCCTCTTGAACTTTATGAAGCAAATTTTGTAAATCAACACATTTTTGTTCAAACTCATTGTATTTTGCTTCAAGTTCAATTTTAGTTTTAGAAAACAAATCATTTTAAATTTTCAAAATTTGAAACCACTTTCTTGTTTTTTAAAATATGATTTTTAAACTCTAAAACCAAATCATCACATGCATCATGTAATTCATCAAAAAAATAAGAGGTTAAAATAGATGAATTAGAAGTAACCCTTGAATCTTCTTGGATGGCCATAAGGCAAAGGTTGGCTTGTTCATTATCGGTGGAGTCATCATCACTTCAAGTAGCTACATATGCCTTCTTCTTATGGCTTGGATAGCTTGGCCTCTTCTTCTTCTTCTTCGATTCATGCTCAGATTCTTCCATTTTGCTCTTTATGAATCGGGCACATTTCTTGAAGAGATGAATTATCTTTCATCTTCACCTTTCTCTTTACTTGATTATTCATGTTGGCATTTGGAGGAATTGAGACCCGTGACATTCACATCAATGCCTTGCTCTTTGATCTTCTTCTTCTTCTCTCTCTTCAAGGGTTGAGACATCATCTCATGGGTGAGCAAAGATCCAACGAGCTCATCAAGCTTGACCTCCTTCAAGTTTTTTACTTCTACAATGGCCGTCTTTTTGGACTCCCATGATTCGAGAAGTGAGTAGATCAACTTCCAAACGAGTTTGTCTTCCGAAATCTCCTCTCCAAAACCTTTGAGTTGATTGACGATTGTGGAGAAATGGTCGAACATCCTCTTGATGTCTTCATCTGGGTCCATCTTGAAGTTCTCATACTCTAAGTTGAGATGACCTATCTTGGTCTTCTTTACTTCGTTGGTTCCATCGTATGTGACTTCAAGTTTGTCTCATACTTCTTTGGCACTCTCACAAGAAGATGTCTTTCCATATATCTTCGGGCTAAAGGCACAAAAGAGAATGTGCAACGCCTTACAATTAAGCTCCATCTTCTTGTAATCATCCGCATTTTATTCCGTCTCGCTTTTTTGTGGCACGAATGGACCATCCTCAACAATGTCCCAAAGATGATAATCCTTGGCTCTCATGAAGTACATAATTATATTCTTTCAATGAGCGTAGTTGGTCCCGCCAAAAAAATGAGGTCAATCAATGGATTGCGCCATAGTCTTTGGTTGATAGAAATGTTGGTCGAGCTAGCCGGATCTTCTCAATAGGATGTTAATCCCTCTCGATTGAGCCTCGCTCTGATACCAATTTTTAGGCTCGATATCCTTCAACTGAATTGCTTTCCAAGTGTAGAGAAGATTGATTTTTGGGTGTTTTTAGTGGAAGCAAAAATTGAAAGAATTTGGACAAGAATTTAGAGTGGTTCGATTTTCTAACCAAAGCCTACATCCATTACGTTAGCTTCCCAGTAAGGATTTCCCAAATTCACTCTTGAATTTCATCCTCTTTTTTAGGCTAAGGAGGCAACATTTACACACTCAAAGCTTTCTAACCCAAAGCTTGAGTAAACCCTTTTGTACAAAGAGAAATTCAAAGCAAACAAGAAATCCCTTTAAAAGGTATGTGTTTGCACTAATTAAGCACTCACCCAATCCTAAAACACTTGAGCAATTATAACAATGTAAGCTCACAAGTGTTGTCTGTAGCGACTAAAAAATCTGATTGTGGTTTTCTTTGTTTTTTTTATAAAATTGGTTTCAAAAAGAATATTTAAAATACTAGGGTTTTAAAATAATTTATTGAAGTCGCCACCGATCGTTCAGAAAAAAGGGTAGAATGGACACCATGAAATAAAAACCAGAGATCCTAAAAAACATGGGTTCGGGAGTCGGTTACGGATGGGGAAGGTTTAGCACCCCCACACCGCCCAAAAATTGGTACCTAACGATTCATAATATATTTATCAGAAAAAATTTAAAGATTTGGCCCAATTTAATTAATAATCCCGAAATGAATGGATGTATGATCATATAAATCGAACAACTTAACTCTCGACCTACGGTGCCAAAAGAGATGACATCCAAATAATTGGGACGACACTCACAACAGAATATCGAGATCTTGAGTACTATAATTAACTAATTAAATATGATGATTATTCGTGTATGAATAACATATATAAAATAAACAAATTATAATAATTAACAAAATAGAGGAAAACACAAATTACCAAAGTAAGTAATAAAGCATTATTTATTATAAAAAAATGTATACATATTTTAGATCGTATATAAAAATATTATGCAAATTAGATTTATATCCCCTTCTTATTTTAATTTTAGTTATGTATATTATATACATATATACGCACATGTCATAATAATAATCAAAATGTAACGAATAATGTTTTTAAATAACATGTTTACATATTAACATGTATAAACATAATAATAACACAGAAATAAAATACATAACATGTATTAAACAATATAATATAAAAACAGGACTGGAATTAAATAAAATAGAAATAAAGGGCATAAATTGAATAAATAATAAACTAAAGAGAAAAAGAAAAAAGCGACTGAAATTAAGTAAACTCAAGAAGGGATGCAGAAATGAAACATGCAAATTTCTCAGGGATTTCGAAGGTAATTAGCCTGTTATAATATGATTAAATTATCTCCAGGGACGAAATTGCAAAATGAAAAAAAAAATCGGAGGACCTAGAGAGGAGCTGTGAAACGCAGAATGGCCTCTTGTGTGATTAACCCGACGCGGAAGAATTTATTAGGCAATTACACCGTTTTTTATTAAGTTGATAATATAAAAGCCCTTAAAAAATTTAGATTCATTTGGTTCTCATCTACCTCAAAGCGAAACCCTAGGTCTCTCCTTTTCATATCCTTTTTCGGCGCCGCATGCCTCGCTGGCTGTCGTTGGTCGACGCCGGCGAGCCCCTAAACTCCTTTCCCTTTATATATATATATATATATATATATATATATATATATATATATATATATATATATATTATTTTTTTCTATTTGTTTCACTATCAGACCGGAATCCTTTCCCCTTTCCCTTTTTCTTTAGAGAAACCCTAACCCTTTTTCAGCATCTCTACCCGCTCGATTCACCATGCATGACCCGAAGAGAAACCGAAAAGCTTGTTTCCAGACGGGAATGAGAAGATAGCCCAAAAAAGAAGGTAAAAAAATTCAATCACCTTTTTTTTCTTTTTTGTTTTCATGAGATGCGAAAAAAAAATTACCTCTAAAACTTTTATCGCTTTTATTGCTTCTTTCAAAAAAGGGTCCACTAGATTTAACTATTACATCTGTTTTTATCGTGAAAGTTGAAATGATTAACATAATCTACTGTTTCTGACAATTTGATTTATTCTCGGCCACTTGCATGTCGGCTGCATCTTGGCCATTGATTTCGCGGGGTGGACGGTTGTATTTGGCTCGGAAACGGACAGTCACGATGGCTTTCGGTGGCGACGCGGCACCCTTCAGATGCGGACACGTGAAAGGAGGACTCCAATAACCTAACTGTGCCGCGCACGCGCACGTGGAATGCGAATGACTGGCGCGTGTAACGCACGCGCGATCCATGCCTCTTCAGTTTTAGATCTCGACCGTTGGATCAGATCTGGATCTAACGGTGGAGGGGCGGCTGCAGATGGGGAAAACACAAAATTAGGGTTTATTTTTGTATAAACTTGGGCCCTAATCAGGCTTTGTAATGGATATTATAATTTGAATGGACATTTATTTATTATTTATTATATATTGTCTTTTTTCTTTTTTATTTATATTTATATGTGATAGTAATAAAGATTAAACTTTGGATTAAATAACCCGGATAAAATTAGTGTTTACAGCTGCCCCTCTTTGCTCATCCTGGTGAAACGAGAATAGAACAAAGATCGTAAGCACTAATTTTATCCCACTTCCTTGTTAGGAGATTCGGAGTCGCGAGTTCCTCCTATATGGAACCGTTGTACTCTTTCTCCGTCTAAAGCCTTGGAGCTGCGGGTACTTCCTATATAGAACCTTTAGCTCATCTTCAGCAATGTAGTTTCAGGTTACAAGTCCTTCCTGTATAGAACTTGTTGTCTTCATTCTCAAAGCTACAAGTCCTTCCTACATAGAACTCTTTGCTTTGACATTCCAACGCATATGGGTTCCTCCTGCATAGAACTTTCAGCTTTGAAAACGTGTAGTTTTGGGTTCTTCCTATATAGAACCTTTTGGCTTGGAGTTTCAGGCTCTTCCTATATAGACCCTTCATCCTAGAGTCTCAGGTTCATCCTATATAGAACCCTCTTTTTGTAGTTTCAGGTCCTTCCTATATAGAACCTTCATTTTTAAAATTCTGGAGTTTGAAAATTTTGAAACAATGTCCCAATTTCATTGTTGCGTCATTACGACAAACATCCGTTATTTTGTGTCTTGGTGGTGAAGTAGAATCTGATCATTTGTCATCCTCTTTGAGCTCTTTGTCGAGAAAATAGACAATTCATTTCAATGTTATGAATTAGCATGCTCCTATCTTAGGGATGTCTAACTACGCATGGTGCATAATTAATGATGTTTTTTCTCTCTCTTGTTCTTCCTTTGTCTTCTCTTTTTTGATCAACCTTTCCCACTCTTCATTGCCTTCATTTCCCGATCTCTTGTAAAAGCATCTTGTCATCTTAAGCTGGGGTTCAATCTTTTCAGCCTCACTTCTCTCCTCAAATCGTTAAGATTTTGCTTTTGGAGATGTTTGACTTCTGCTTTGGCTTTCATCTCTTCTTCTTTTCTCTTCTCTCTCTCTCTCTCTCTCTCTCTCTCTCTCTCTCTCTCTCTCTCTCATTTTCAAGTTCTTGCTCCTGGGTATTTCGTGGTTCCCGTGCTTTTTATGTAAAATTCCAGCTTCGGTATTGGTTTTACGTTACAAGGTTTGAGATCCTCTCTTGAGCATACCAAATGTTGAGGTGAGTTCTTGTTTTCAAATTGCATGTATTTCAAAGGATAGATCATAGTAATACCACGAAATTTTTTGTTTATCTTGAATCTACATTAATCTACTTGTTGTACTTATAGAAATGACGAGAGAAGACATGAAATGGTACTTTATTATTATTAACGAATTTGTAAAGTCATGGCAAACATGAGATGATAAAATGCTACATGATGCCTAAACATCCACTGTATGAATGATACATGAGTCTGTCGACTGAGGTGAAATCTTGCTTGAAATTCCTCACAAAGTGTCTGGTTTCAGCAGAACCTGTTTGTTGGGTGTTTGACCCTGGAACTTCTTTGAACCGCCTTGTATGGGTTTTCGGCTCAAATTTCTCTTTAATTTCCAATAAGGTCATTCCGGGTTTTCATCTTGGAACTTGTTTTTTTTTTCTCTTCTTTTTCTTTTTCTTTTCTTTTCTTTTTGTTTTTTTGTGCCTTTAATTTAAGCGTAGTATTTCTTAACCGAGTCAGATTTTATTGGGTTTTTCAACTCCCTCCCATCCATTTCTGTTAAAATTGGTGCTCCTCCAGAAAAAGCCTTATTAACAACGTATGATCCTTCCCAATTAGGTGTCCCTTTTCCCCGGGAGTCTCTATGATTTGGTAAGATCCTTTTAAGCACCAGATCCCCCTCGCAGAATTCCCGTGGGTGAACTTTCTTGCTGTAAGCCCGCATCATTCTCTTTTGGTACATTTGACCATGGCAGATGGCTCTCAACCTTTTTTCTTCAATGAGATTCAACTGATCATACCTGGCTTGTATCCATTCGGCTTCTTCCAGCTTTACTTCGTTCAGAATTCGAAGCGATGGGATTTCACCTTCGATAGGTAGTACTGCCTCAGACACATAAACCAAAGAGTAGGGTGTTGCCCCGGTTGATGTGCGTATGGTCGTCCGGTAGGCGAAAAGGGAAAATGGTAGTTTCTCATGCCAATCTTTAAAGGCATCTGTTGTTTTTTTATATGATCTTATTGATGTTTTATTTGCTGCCTCGATTGACCTGTTCATCTTGGGATGATAGCCAGTTGAGTTATGATGCACTATCTTAAATTGCTCGCACACCCCAACCACCATCGTATTGTTTAGTTTGGATGCATTATCGATGATGATCCTTTCTGGTAATCTATACCGGCAAATGATTTCCTTCTTTAGGAACTTGCAGACTGTGTCCCTGGTAATGCTGGCAAAAAAGGCTACCTCTACCCATTTGGCGAAGTAGTCATTGACGACGAGAATGAAATGATGCACGTTGGAAGCCTTCGGGTGAATTTGCCCTATAACGTCCATCCCCCATACTGCAAAGGGCCATGGTGAGTTCATGGTGCGCAAAGGAAGCGGTGGAGAATGGATCTTGTCGGGGTATATATGGAATTTGTGACATTTCTTAGCATAGTCGATACAATCTCCCTCCATCGTGGAATAGAAATAGCAATACCTCATTATATTTCGGGCCATCGAGAAACCGTTAGCATGTGTCCCACATAACCCACCGTGTACTTTAGCAAGAATGTTTTTTTACCTCTCGCGCATCAACACATCTCAATAACACTTGGTCCCTACCTTTCTTGTATAGGATTTCACTATCCAAGACATATTTGACTGCCATTCTCTTGATAGTCCTCTTATCATTCTCGTTTGCTTCTTTAAGGTAGGCTTGGAATTTGATATATTGCAGAATATCATAATACCAACGGTTTCCGTCTGCTTCCTCTTCCAGGTTGCAACAATGACCCGACACTTCAAAAATCTGCATTTCAACTGGCCTCATCTATGCCTTCATGCTCGTCTTGAACATTGCGGCCAAGGTTGCTAGAGCACCTGCCATTTGATTGTCTTCTCTTGGAAGGTAGGCGAAACTAGTCTTCTCTAATTCTTTAATGAGCTCTTGAATCAAATCATAATACTTAATTAATTTTGGGTCTCTACTTTCCCATTCTCCTCGGAGTTGTTAAATCACCAAGGATGAATCACCGAAAACTTGAAGCTTCTTGATCCTCCTCTCGATATCCGCGATCAATCCCATGACACATGCCTAATATTTGACTATATTGTTTGTGCAAAAGAATTCCAATCTACTCATAAAAGGGTAGTAGACATTTTCTGGTGAGATCAATATTGCTCCTATGCCATGACCTAAGGCATTGGATGCCCCATCGAAATAGAGCTTCCATGAACTTTCTCCTGGGACTACGTCCCTTCCAGTTGTAATACACATCAGGTCTTCATCTGGAAAATTGAAATCCAGAGGTTCGTAATCGTCGGATGCACAGCTTGCTAAAAAGTCAGCTATGGCACTTCCCTTTATAGCTTTCTAATTTACATACACAATGTCAAATTCTGACAATAACATCTGCCAACGGGCCATTTTCCCGGTTAGGGCTGGTGCTTCCATCATGTACTTCAATGGGTCCATCTTGGATATCAACCAGGTGGTGTGATATAACATGTATTGTCGGAGTCTTTTTGTGATCCAAACTAGAGCACATCATAATTTATGAACTAGTGGATATCGCGTTTCACAATCGGTGAACTTCTTGCTAAAGTAATAGATGGCTCTTTCTTTCTTTCCGGACTCGTCGTGCTGCCCTAGGACGCATCCCATCGAGTTTTCATAGACTGTTAAATACATGATTAGTGGTCTGCCTAGTACCGGGGCCGCCATGATCGGGGAATTCGTCAAGTATTTCTTAATCTTTTCCAAAGCTTCTTGGCATTTCGTATCCCATACCCCCGGGTCGTTCTTCCGAAGTAGTCTGAAAATAGGATTGCATTTGTCGGTTAATTCAGAAATAAACTGAAATATATAGTTAAGTCTTCCCAAGAAACCTCAGACCTCCTTTTGTGTTTGAGGCGAAGGAAGATCGTGAATAGATTTGACCTTGTCAGGGTCGATCTCAATTCCTCTTATACTAACTACAAACCCCAAGAGTTTGTCGGACGTAACTGCGAATGTGCACTTGGCCGGGTTGAGCTTCAATTGGTATTTTCTTAATCTCTGAAACAATGTTCTCAAATTTTTGATATGTTCCTCCTTTGTTTTAGACTTAGCAATCATGTCATCCACGTATACCTCAATTTCTTTGTGCATCATGTCGTGAAAAAGGGTCACCATAGCCCTTTGATAGGTTGCCCCAGCATTTTTCAGTCCGAAAGAAATTACTTTGTAACAAAATGTGCCCATTTAGTTACGAATGTAGTCTTCTCCATATCTTTCGGGTGCATTTTTATTTGATTGTACCCCGAAAACCCATCCATGAAGGAGAACCATGAATACCCTGTCGTATTGTCAACCAAGGTATCAATGTGGGGTAAAGGAAAATTATCCTTCAGGCTCGCTCTATTGAGGTCTCTACATTCTACACATATGCGAACCTTTCCATCTTTCTTTGGCACTGGAACTATATTCGTAACCCATTCGGAATATCTAACAACTTTCAAGAAACCCGCGCCGAACTGCTTCCTCACTTCTTCTCTGATTTTTAATATCATATCAGTTCGCATTCTTTTGAGCTTCTGTTGGACCGGCTTACATTCTTGTTTTATTGGCAGCTTGTGTACCACAATGTCTGTGTTTAGCCCTGGCATATCATGGTAAGTCCAGGCGAACACATCTTTGAATTCTCGGAGCAGTGATATTAGGTCATGCCTAGTTTTGGGAGAAATGGCAACGCCGATCTTTACTTCTCTACTTTCTTCTTCGGTCCCCAGATTAAGAGTCTCTACTTCTTCTTGGTGGGGTAGGATTTTCTTTTCCTCAGTTTCCACCATCCTTAGCAATTCTTCCGGAACTTCATAGTTCCCCTCATCTTGTCCCTCATTAGACTCTACCAAACACAAAGGAAGCTCAAAATCCACCACGGCGTCAGATTCAGAATCATTCATACAGTTAATGGTACGGGAAAAAATATTTACATGGAATAAATAGAAATGAATAAAAGAATAAACAAATAAAATAAAATAAGAGAAATAGAACAAATAATAAATGTATGTAATGAATGATGTGTTTGCCATTTGAGAAAACAGAGAAGACATCATCTTATTTTATTTTTAAAGTAGATTTAACATAGTAACCCTTTACAAAAGATCCCTAATGCCTGTGGGTAAAGGAAAAAAGGATTGTTCGAAGCATTACTTTGTTTCTGTCCTAAAAACTACAGGCAAGTCGATACTGCTCCAGTTATTAAGTGATTCCCCTGGGAAGCAAGAACGGATTCTAGTTGAAAGCTTGTTGCCACCTCTATCATTGGATATCATATTGACTGACATCCCTTCAAGCATTTCACTAAACACCTCTTCGTCATTTAGCTCGTTGCTTTTTGTGTTTGCTTCATGTACTTTCTGCTCAACATTGATAATCCCACCAGACACGAAGGTATCTCTCAGATGGAGAAAGGTCATCGGCTTCCATGGGATATCTATTCCCTTGAATTTGGCTCTCCTTCGCTCTATCTTTTCTCTATAGTTGTCTCTTTTCTATAGTATACTAGGCTTATGACCCAACTCGTATCTGTCTTTCTTGAAGAGACCCTTCTTTGCACGGAGACTCCCTTGCAAGTTTCTTCCGAGGCCTTTTCTAGTTTTAGCTCCTTGTCCCAGAGTCTTCCTAACGGTCATCTTGGTGCAGTTAGATAGTTTAAAGCATGGGATTTTGCTCCCTTCTACGTCAAAAGTGGCGTTGATAAATTCTAAGGCCCTAAAGGAACATTCTATATCATCCTCGTCAGGTGAGACATATGGGGTATTAGATGTAACTTGAGCTATGATGACTTGTTCTGATGCGACACTCGCCAGTTTCTCTTCGATTATGAACTTCAATTTTTTTATGTAGTGACGAAGGAATAACACCGGTAGAATGAATCCAGGGCCTTCCCAACAAGCAATTATACGTCGTGTGGATGTCCATCACCACAAACTCAATGACATATTACCTCGGTCTGTTCAATAAAGGTATCTCTATTTTTCCCACCACCTCTCTCTGAGTTCCATCAAAAGCTCTCACAATGTTTTGGAAAGGTTTCAGATGGGAACTATTTGTGGGCAGCCTTTGTAGGGTTGTCATTGGAAGCACATTCAATGAAGACCCATTGTCGATGAGCACCCTCGGCAAGACATACCCTTTGCAGTGAGTGGTGATGTTTAAAGCCTTAGTAGACCCTATACCCCCATCCGAGATCTCGTCATCACTAAATGTGATGTAGTTATATGCAACAATATGTCCCACTATGCGGTCTAATTTGTTCACAGAGATATCATTTGGAACAAAGGTTTGATTTAACACCTTTAACAGTGCATCAAGATGCTTTTCTGAGCTTAGTAGGAGCTCATGTACCATGATCCTTGCTTGTTGTTTGTGAAGCTGTTCGATGACACTGTATTCATTGTGCCTTAAGAATCTTAAAAATTCTTGTACCTGGGCTTCAGTCACCGGCTCATTGATCTGTGTAGGAGGTTCTTCCCCAAACATCTTCTCGGGCTGAACTAACACATTATTCCCTTTGTCTTTTCATGCTTTCGTCGTTTCAGGTGAATAACACATACCACTTCGAGTGAAATGTCCCACTTCATTTACAGCTTCGGCTTTCGGCTATGTCGGTCCCTTCTTTTGAGTGGGTTATGCGTTTTGGGTGGTCCTTCCTCATTATGCGACTCTAACCCTTCTGGTACTAAAACATTGGCGGCATAATTCTATGGAACTTTTCGTGTATCTTTGAATTGGAAGGGAGTTGGAGCTAAGATGATAAGCTTAGGGACCTCTTTTAAACTTTCCCCTTGAACCGAGCCTCCTTCTTTTGGTTTGGTTATGACGAAAGGTCTGACCACCCCGTATTTGACATTAGGGTGATATGACGTGCAGACATTCAATTCCTTTTTTCCTTTAACTTTCTCGAAAAATTCAATTTCTTTATTGTCCATCATTTCCTGGACCAACTGTTTGAACTCCTCACAATGTTGGATTTCGTGCCCTCATTCCTGATGAAACTCACAGTAGGGCCCGCATCCTTCTTGCACTAGTTCCATACCCCGATCTATTAGGGGTGACATACACAGCTGCTGGAATACCCATCAAAGAGGGGACCTAACTTCAGAAATTTTCATCTTAGCTCTTCTATTGCCTTCATCCTCAATTGCGTTCACACCACGACCTCCGTGATTTTGCAAAGGATTAGCAGCCACGTTTGCTTCGTCAAACGAAACAATTCTGGTGTTTGTCGGATTTTGAACAAACATCTTAAAGGAGATACAATTCTCTATCGAGTGACCGAGAACACCCGCGTGATATTCACATTGTTCCTTCTCATCATACTAGGCAGGGAAAAGGGGTTTGTATGGAGTAACATAATATGGTCGGACCAAATCAGCCTTATAAAACTGCGAGTATAATTCGACATAAGACACATGCAAGGGAGTGAATGACAACTTCTCTTTTTCCTTCTTGGGATCCCTCTCTTCTTTCTGGTTCGAGTTTTGTTCATTTCCAGTGGAAGCTTGGGGTTGTGAAATGGTGATGTTTGCTGGGACACAGTAGGTGTTGGTAGCATTCACCTCATTGTATTTCTTTTTGAAGTTTCTTCGGGAATTTTCACCATTGTCGATTCTCCCTCTTTTTATTGCCACCTCGATTGACTCTCTCGTCCTCACCAAATCAGCAAAAGGTTTGGTGGTGTTATTTATCAGGCGATCAAACAGTGCTCCTCTCAACGTATTCACAAACAAGGGTGTAATATCATGTTCGGGAATAGGTGGTTGAATTTGGGCAGCGACATCATGCCACCTTTAAGCATATTGGCGCAGACTTTTGTTTGATCTCTGCTCCATCCTTCTAGCATGATTCGATTTGGAGTCATATCGGTCACATGCTTGTATTGCTCAACAAAAGCTTTTGAGAGATCTTTCCACAATTTGATATTTGCTCGGCTGAGCTCGGTGTACCATCAAATAGCTGAGCCGGTCAAGCTATCCTAAAAGCAATGGATGAGTAGCTTTTCATCCTTTACGAAGGCTACCATTTTTCTGTAGTACATAGTTATATAAGCGGAAAGACAAGTAGTTCCGTCATACTTGTCAAAATTAGGTGTTTTGAATTTCGGTGGAAGAAATAAATCTGCCACGAGGCTCAAATCACTAGCCTCATTCTCATGTCCGCTTCCCCCTCGCATAGAGTTGAATTTTCCTCAAAAAGACGAAACCTCTCTTCATATCTCTTTTCTATCTTTGCAATGATCCTTTCTACCACGTTCAGGTCGGGCATTTCATCTTCACGGCCCACTTCAACATCTATGGGTTGTTTTGTAGATGCCCCAGCTTGGTGTTCTGTCGATACTCCAACATTATTGATGTACACTTTCTCCTTGGGAGCAGGCGTGCTGGACTGAACCCTAGCGTAAGATGCGGTTTCTTTCGTCTCATTACCAGTACTATCAAAGACTTTTCATTTGCCAGCCACTTTCACAAGAAGTGCAGTTATCTGAGCTATCATCACTGCTTGTGATTGAGCAATTCGGTATGTAATGTTTTGTTCAGCCTGATTAAACCAGGTCTCAAGGTCCTTCTGACTTTGTTCTACGCTAGTTACTCTATCTTCCATTATTTTTCTTTGCAGACGAGTACCATATTGATGCGGAATGATTGCAGCCTAGTTTTCTGCCATAGTATTTCCTACGATTAAATTTTATTGTTTTAACCATTAAATGCAATGTATAGTGTAAAAATGAATGAATGATGTATGAAAATGAATGCAATAAAGGCGTTGATTCTTAAATAGTCCTTAGAAAGACTTTCATTAGTAGAAGAGGTCTTGATTACAAAAAGTAGTGATAATAAGCTACATATATCGACTAGCTTCTACGCCTAGAACTTCGACTTCATGAAGTGGGGCTCGAACTCGGGCTCCCAGATCTGTATCCGGGCTAATTCGTGCATACAACTCGGTCGCTGCTCCTGCTAGACCTTGTATGTACTGAGCTACCCCCTGTGCTTGTGTCATGACATCCATCATTGCTCTATGTTGGTCCCTAATTATCTGGCCGGCTTGTTGAAGTCCCCAAACTATCCTACTATTGTCTTCTTGTATGGCCCCTTCGAACGAGGCAAGCTGCTGCATACAGCCTTGCAAAGCCGCCTCCAGCTCAGTCACTTTTGCCCTTAGTGCCTCATTTTCTTCCTGGGCGAAATTCAGGGCGATGTTACCCTGATTATGATAGTCATGCAAAAGCCTTTCTAATTGCCCCACCTGAGCTCCGAGTTCTCCATTTTGGATTATTAATTCTTGGTTCAAGGTTTGACTGATGACCAACTCGTGGGTAATTGCATCTACTTTGGCTATCTTCTACACTGCCAGGCTTTGGTTGTCTTGATGAGCTAATTCCAATTGTGTTAACTGGGCCATTAGATTCTGAATTTGGTCTTGACTAAGGGCTAGCTTATGATTAGCACTTTCCAATTCCTCAGTCTTTTTCGTGACTTATTTCTAACTTACTTCGTATTTACGAGCATAACTATCGGTTTTCTTCTTTGCTTTCACCAGCTTGTTGGCCAATTCTTTAGCGGTGGTGCCTAAGCCGCTCTTTCGCAAGTTCTATTTTAACGACATCCATTCATGCCTTAACTCTTCGTGATCATCTTGCAGTGCTTTCTTCTCCTTCAACAGTTGCTCTTCTCGGTTCTTGTATTTGTCTACATCGACTGATGCTAAGTAATTCACAGCTTCAAGGTGCAAGATGTGTTTTCTAGAGCATGTTCCCCTCTCTGGTGCGCCCTTCTAGCTTTTTCTAAGTCAGAAGGAGCATCTCTCATATGCTCCTCCAAGGATCGAATATTTTCCTGATTTGAACCCAGAAGAGTGTCATTTACTCAATTGGGCCTCCAATATTCATATGCTGGGGTAAAAGGGGTTCCATCATTGTAAACCTCGATTTTGTGTAAGTTTTTCCAGGCACGACTCATCTTCAACACTTGTGCTTTATATTCACTGCCCTCGTGCGGGTAGCTAGAGGTATTTAAACCATAAGTAGCATGGATGAATTGCATCGAGCCAAATTGACGTGATACTAGTAATGGACAATAACCCGTTCTGCCCCAAATTCTAGGCAAAGGCACCCAGTCGTATTCCCCGCAGCGGTAAAGAAAATCTTCTACTATCAGCAAGGGTACCTTCCACCTAACAATTTCATCTCGAAGGTCGCGGAATGCAGCCATCCATTGTTCCTCAGTCATTGCTTCAGCCCGGTATTCCTCTAAAAAGACTTGTATGGAGGAATAATGGGTCATGCACATTTGATACAAAATTTTCAAGTCTCGGAAATGACTACGGATCAATATTTCTAATAGCGGAACACAATATAAAAATTTGTTTCCTTCCCTTTTACAACATGCAGTCAGTGATATGAAGGTCTCTGTTAGAATAGCTGGTGCTGGATTGATCCCCTTCTTAAGCTTGCTGAACAGATTGGTTGTCGCATAGTCTATGTCCCCTCGTACTTTGGGAAATATGATTAACCTATAGATTCCATAAGCGAACAACTGCCTCTTTTTGGGTGGATCTGGATGCAACTGAATCAGTTCATTAATGTACCTCCAAGCTATGCAATCGGTTTTTCCTGGCCTTGTAATTTTACCCTGGAACCAGCTCCCATTCATTCCAGTGATGTCGATTAGGTTTTCCACAAAAGGCGACGGGTCTCTTGGCTTTGTATAGACTTTTCCATCTTTTAACTCTGGGAAACGGAGCAATGCCATATATTATTCTATGGTAGGCGTCATGTATACTTTTCTGAAAGTGAAGCAATTGTACCTTGGGTTCCAAAATTGGGTCAAGGCTCGGAACATATACTTGTCATTTTTAACATTCAGCAAAAGTGCTATATCCCCGAATTCTTGTTGAAAGGTGTGTTTCATCTCTTGATCCCAGCTCTGCCATATTTCTCGCAATTCAGAAAGGTCGTTTTGTGTAGAGACAATTGTGGTATGCCTAGTGACTTCTGACATGTGAATGTCACTCAAACTGCCTCCCCTTTCCATTTGCATCCGCTCGGACCAGCCCCAAACTGAAGCATTATCGCTTTTGGTGACATGAGACATCTCTCCCATATTGACTGACTTCTTGTAACCCCTTAAGCCTGGCCTAGACGGTTGACCCGAACTACGAAGATTACACGGGGAAAAGCAAAGTCAACTCGAAAGTCAACTTGATTAACGACCCTTTTTTTCTTTTTAATCTTATCTAGATGCACATTAACCCTAAGTGAGCACACGTGGAACATAATTGAAAAAGGTAGTTATGAAATTCCAAAAAGTAGTTTCCCTTTTTCTTTTAATTAATTAAGACATTAATTAAATCACCCAAATTAAGGAAAAATCTGGAGAAAACATTTTTGGGTAAATCAGCTCCTTAAAGATTCAAAGTTTCAATCCTTACAAAACAGTCACCACTAAACTTTTCAAAAATTTCATTTTAGTCACTACAACGAAATGTACTATTTCCAAACCTTATTTTGTAAAATTGATTTCACCACTCTTATATATATATATTAAAAGATGATTTTTAGATATTTTTCCATATTTTTAAAACATCCCGAACTAGGCTTTCCCTAAAACCTCCTTCTACATTCGAACCAAAAATCAGACCGGTCCGACCAAACGCTAAACTTCTAAGCCCAAAATTGGGGTGTTACAACTCTCCCACCCCTTAAGAAATTTCGTCCTCGAAATTTACCTGGAGGAAAAAGGTACGGTAACTGCTTCTTCATATCATCCTTTCTTCCCCACGTGGCTTCCTCAACACCACGATGCTTCCACAACACCTTAACCAATTCAATGGTCTTGCCTCGAAGAACTTTACTGTCCGAATCCAGAATTTCAATCGGCTCCTCATCGTAGGTCAAGTCTGGATTCAACTACACTTTCTCCACAGGCATAACATGTGAAGGATCCGATCTATACATCCGAAGCATAGAGACATGAAACACATCATGTATCTTTTCCAACTCTTGCGGTAACCTCAGCTTGTACGCAACAGGACCCACACGTTCAATCACTTCGTATGGCCTGATATACCTAGGGCTCAACTTACCCTTCCGGCCAAACCTCATCACCTTCTTCCAAGGAGAAACCTTTAAGAATACACGGTCACCTACCGCAAACTCAATCTCCTTACGCTTCAAATCTGCGTAAGACTTCTGTCGATCAGAAGCTGCCTTTAACCACTCACAAATGAGCTTCACCTTTTCGGTGGTTCCTTTCAATAAAGCCGACATTGAAACCAACTTCTGACCTGTTTCAGCCCAGCAAAGAGGAGTTCTGCACTTCCTCCTATACAAGGCTTCATAAGGTGCCATTTGAATACTTTCCTGGTAGCTATTGTTATAAGCAAACTCCACCAAAGGCAAATGCTTCTCCCAAGAACCTTGAAACTCAATCACACAGCACCTCAACATATCTTCCAGCACTTGGATAACATGCTCAGACTGTCCATCCGATTGTGGATGATAAGATGTATTGAAATTCAGCCACGTACCCAAAGCTTGATGCAAACACCCAAAAACGCGATGTAAACCTCGGATCTCTATCCGACATTATAGACTTTGGCACACCATGCAGTCGCACAATCTCAACAATGTACAACTCTGCAAGCTTGTCCAAGGTATACGTAGTATGCATAGGTAAGAAATGCGCACACTTCGTAAGGCGATCCACAACCACCCACACCGAATTCTTTTTCGATGGCGACAAAGGCAAACCAGCCACAAAGTCCATGGTAATCCTTTCCCACTTCCACTCAAGAATCCTCAACGGTTGCAACAACCCAGAAGGAAACTGATGCTCAGCCTTAACCCGCTGACAAACCATGCACTTACCCACGTACTCCGCAACATCCTTCTTCAAACCCACCCAATAGTACTCATCCTTCAGATCACGGTACATCTTTGTACTACAAGGGTGCATAGCAAAAGGACTACTATGAGCTTCAGTCAGAATAGTACGCCTCAACTCTGCATCATTTGGCACTACTATCCGACTCCCAAAACATAGAACTCTATTGTAACGCCCCGGTTTTGGGCTTAGGAGTTTTGGGCGTTGACCGGTTGGTCAAAGTGCTGTTCGAATCTAAAGAGGTGAAATTAGGAAAGCCTAGTTCGGGTTGCATTAAAAATATGGAAAAATGTTCTAAAATCATCTTTTAATATAATTAAGTGAACTCTGAAATCAATTTTGGAAAATGAGTTTTGGAAGTGTGACATTTTGGCTAGTGACCAAAATGTAATTTTCGCAAGTTTGGTGGCTGTTTTATAAAGGGTTGAAACTTTGAATCTTTAAGGAGCTATTTACCCAAAGGGAGTTTCTCCAGATTTTTCTAAGATATTTTAAGTCTAAAATCTGATTTTAAAGGTTATCAAAATTGGAGGGAAGCCATTTGGCTATTTTTAGATTTTGTAACCAACTTCTCCTAATTTTCTTTCTCTCATTTTCTCTCAACCCAAACACTACTTTTCCAGAGAATTGGATCTGATTTCTTCACCTAAATCCCTCCTTTCAACTCTCATTTGATTCCAAATCATTGTATCTTCAAAACCTCTTCAATTGCTAAGTGTTTCAACAAGGATTTTGATTGCAAAAAGAGGAGAAACTCAAGTTTGGAGGTAAGAGCGTCCTTCTCCTCTAAACTATCAGTTCTTTACTGAAATTCCTAAGTTCTCAATCCTTAATTGATGTTTAATTAAAGGTTTTTAAGTGTTGAAATGGATCTTGGCTTATTATGCAAGATTTTGATGATTTTTGATGATTTTCGTTAGATCTGAGTAATCTGTGATTTGAGAGGTGTTTTTGATGTTAAATGATCTCTAAATTGATAAGGAATTGAGTTTTGTTTGATGCAATCCCGGATAGGTTGAGTTTCCTAAGTTTAGCTTGTGTTTCAAGGTAGTTTTTGAGGTGATCTTGGTGATCTGATGTTGCTGGAGGTATAAGGTTGTTAATAGGTTGTTTTTAGATGTTTTATGATGTTAATGGAAGTGGGGTTTTGCTGGTTTATGGCTGGGCTTTGTTTAGAAGTGGTTTGGATGCATTTTCGGTTGTGTTTGGTGGCCGAAAATGGAGGTTGGATGAGAGCAGCGAGTTTAGGTGCTTTCATTGAAGCAATTAATGCATGATGATGCATTAATCCTCTGCTTTGATGTGTTGAAACAGGGGAGGCATCTTTGGATCCAAGAGTGGTTGATCCGGAAGCTTGATTTGGTGCTTTGGCTTGAAGCAAAGTGGAAATCGGTGAGTGAGTTTGTGGAAATTGGATTTCAGCTTTTAAACCAAGGTTTGAAGGTTTTGGGAGCTTAGTTTAAGTCTAAACAACTTTGCTAAGCTCAAGTGTAAGTTTCCGGATTTTCTCTCTAGTGGTGGCCATGATTTTGTTGTGATGCAAAATGATGATTTACATGTTTAGTTACTGTTTTGAAAGCATGTTTTAGCATGGATTTTGCTGATAATGTAAGCAATATGTTGAAGGTAACTCTAGGTAGGAGTACCTTGCTTTTATACATTGAAATAATGTGGTTTGATGCTTTGAAATGCATGATGAAAATGGCTTGGTTTAATGCTTTAAAACAGTGGATTAAATGATGAAAATGATGTAAATTGGCAAGTGATGTTTTGAAAAGGTTAAGGTAACTAAGGTGGTTAAAAGTCCTTGAGTGAGCCTTGTTACTTAAGAACATCAAGGTGGTTAAAAGTCCTTAGGTGATCCTTTCCATGGTGTTTAAAAGTCCATGGGGCCATGGTGTTTAAAAGTCCATGGGGCCAAGGTGTTTAAAAGTCCTTGGGGCCAAGGTGTTTAAAAGTCCTTGGGTTGATTCAAGCATTGGACACAAAGGTGGTTAAAAGTCCTTGTGTGGTCCTTATTCATGGTGTTTAAAAGTCCATGGCCAAGGTGTTTAAAAGTCCTTGGGGCCAAGGTGTTTAAAAGTCCTTGGGAAGTTGATGAACTTGTTTTAAGGAATGAAATGTATCACTTGAGCCAATATGACATGTTATGTTATGTTTATGTTGAAGCATGAGATTGCTTGCTTAAAGTATGCTTTTGAGCATGTGCAAAGGTTGATTTAAAGCATGTTTTGTAAATGTTTTGAATTGCATTATTGAATGGTTTTTAAGAGCTTTCCTCACTAAGCTTTTGCTTACGCTCTCTTCGTTTTCTTAATTCAATAATGCAGAGCATTAGAGTACCTTGAGGGGCAGCAAGAAGGGCAAGAGTTCAAGTACAAGTAAAGCTCAATGTATGGAAGGTTTTTGTTAAACATTTTAGCTTTTGGGTAATTTGGCAATGGGGGACCAATGTGTATGTTTTGGGAGGTGTTTGGAACTCCCTAAGTATGTTGAATGTTGTTTTGAATGCTGGTTTTTGGATTGGATCATTGCATGCTTGTTTTGGAAGTTTGGTGTTTTGAATAGCTAGCTTGTGTAGGAAGCATGCCTATTGAATTGGGGCTTTTTGCATATGATGTTAGATTGTTGTTTTGATGATTCCTATAAGTCATATATATGTTGAATTGCATGCTGGTAAAGTTTGGTGAAATTTGGAGCATGTTTGAATGATCTATTGCATGAATTGGAATGCTAGTTTGCTGCAATCTGTGCAGGCGTTTCGGAACAGTGTGCACCGTTTCGGAACGGGTGCCTTACATGAACCCAGGCGTCCGAAACGGTATGCACCATTTCGAAACGGTTTGGTCTCTGCCAAGGCCATGTTTCGGAACCCGTTGCGGAACGGCCCGTGTTTCGGAACAGGGTCTACCTGTTTCGGAACGGTCGACCGTTGGGGGCTGACATTGGCAGTTATATGTTTTGAATTGTTTACGTTTTGGTCCTGAATCTTGTTTGTTCAATTGTATGAGCTTGGGAAGTCCTTTTGAGCTGAAATTTCACAGAGAAGCATGAAACCTGATTAATTTCAAGTTGGTAACTTTAATTTGGGTTAAGTCCTTTTAATTATCAGAAATTACAATTTGGTCCCTAAAGTTGTATTTTGTTCAATTGGGTCCCTGTTTGATCTCTGATGTTTGTGATCTTTGAGTATGATGTTTGTGTGATCACAATTAGGATTAATGTGCATCTAGACAAGATTAAAAAGAAAAAAAAGGGTCGTTAATCAAGGTTGACTTTCGGGTTGACTTTGGTTTTCCCCGTGTGACTTTCTTAATTCGGGTCAACCGTCTAGGCCGGGTTAAGGGGGTTACATCTATCATCATTAAAACAGAAGTCCGATGGTCTATCCTCAGCAATATCCTGAACATGTGGCACCAAAGAATCATCCAACAACTGCTTATCCTTTATCAACTGAACCAAAGGTGGTTTCACTTGCAATTTAGCCACAAGCCCTCCATCCCGCGAAATAATCAAGCTGGCAAACATAGCCCTTAACTTCACTGCCACCTTCCTACTCAAAGCATCCGCTACTACATTAGCTTTTCCCGGATGGTACTCGATCGTCAGATCGTAATCTTTAAGCAACTCCACCCAACATCGCTGCCTAAGATTCAACTCTTTCTGAGACATCAGATATTTCAAACTTTTGTGATCCGTGCACACAGTACACTTCTCACCATACAGGTAATGTCTCCAAATCTTCAAAGCAAAGACCACTGCAGCTAACTCAATATCATGCGTAGGATAATTGCGCTGATGCACCAATACCAACGTAGGATACGTCACTGTACACCACAAACTCTTTCCCTGATTCAGGTTGAACCAGGATAAGAGCTTGCGTCAAAGCTACCTTAAGCTTCTCAAAAGCTTGTCGCCTTGATTCTGTCCACTCATACATGACATCCTTTTGCAACAACTTCGTCAAAGGTGCAGCAATCTTCGAAAATCCATCCACAAATCTCCAGTAATATCCTGCCAACCCAAGGAAACTACGGACTTCATGAACAGACTTAGGAGGCTTCCAATTCATCACCGCCTCAATCTTCTGAGGATCAACACGAATCCCCTTAGCAGAAACCACATGACCAAGGAAAACAACTTCCCTAAGCCAGAATTCGCACTTGCTCAGCTTAGCATAAAGTTGATTCTCCAACAGCGCCTGCAACACAATCCGCAAATGCCCTTCATGCTCCTCCTCAGTACGAGAGTACACAAGGATATCATCAATGAACACCAAAAAAACTTGTCCAATTATTCATGGAACACTCTATTCATCATGTCCATAAAAGCTGCAGGAGCATTCGTCAAGCCAAACGACATCACAAGGAACTCATAATGCCCATACCTCGTTCTAAAGGTTGTTTTTGGCACATCCACATCTTTCACCTTGACCTGGTAATAACCTGACCTTAAGTCAATCTTAGAGAACACAACCGCTCCCCGAAACTGATAAAAAAGGTCATCAATCCTCGGCAAAGGATACCGATTCTTAATAGTCAACTTATTCAGCTGACGATAATCGATGCACATTCTCATAGTGCCATCCTTCTTCTTCACAAACAAGACCAGTGGACCCCAAGGCGACACACTCGGCCGAATGAAACCACGATCAAGCAACTCCTGAAGTTGCGTCTTCAGCTCCTTCAACTCTTTAGGTGCCATTCGGTAAGGAGTAATGGACACTGGAGTTGTGTTCTCATACAACTCAATTCCAAACTCCACCTCTTGACTAGGAGGCAATCCAGGCAACTCCTCCGGAAACACCCCGGGAAACTCTCGCACAGTCCTGATATCAAGAACTCGCAACTTTTTAGAGCTAGGATTCATTACAAAGGCTAGGTAAGCCTCACAACCTTGCCTCAACATTCAGTTTGCTTCCAACGAAGACACCACATTGGCAAGAAACTTCACATTCTCACCAACCACTACTACTTCGTAATCATCCGCAAGTTTCAACGAAACTCGCTTGTTCTCAAAATCCACCACAACTCGATGTTCAACAAGCCAATCCATACCAAGGATTACATCAAAACCATAGAATGACAATTCCATGAGATCAACAAGAAAAACATGGTTTTGCACTTCCAAGGGACATCTTCTATACAACTTCCGTGTCACAACAGTCTCACCAAAGGAACTAGTAACACACATACCAACATCCAAAAACTCAACATGTTTGTGCGGCTGAGTATGAAGTGTAGTTTGTGCGGCTCAGTCAGTATGCACCGGAGCTGATACCGGATGAGCGAGAGAGGTGCGAAAGGTTCCGTTATGGCTTGGTGACGGAAGTAAAGACCTACATGTTGGCTGCTGAGTACAATGATTTTGATGTGTTGGTGAGCCGATCCAAGGACATTGAGATGAACTTGGGTTTAGCTGCGAAAGGTGCTGGAGCAAGTTCTGGCAAGAGAGCTGCTGAGTATAGTTCCGGAGGTGGACGGAACAAGAGGGGACGTGATCAGAAGTATCAGTCCTCAGCCAAGAGAGGTGGTGGTGCACCTGCTAGAGGTGGTTTTGCTAGAGCTGAACCTAGTGCTTGTTGGATCTGTGGTTCGCGTGGTCACATGAAGCGTTACTGTCCTCGTGCTGTAAGGGAGGTGCAAGCTCCTGTTGCGGCAGTTGGGAATGGATGTTGGAACTGTGGTTCTGTTGACCATCTGAGGCGAGATTGTCCGAGGTTGGCTGGTGGCCAAGATCGTGCTCCTGTTGTTGCACCGCAGAGAGGTCGTGGGCGCGGCCGTGGTAATTTCCAGAGGAGAGAGGAAGGTGGTCGCGGGGTAGCTCATGTTGTGGCTATTCAGCCTGAGGGTGGAGGCCAAGCTAGGGTGTATGCTCAGCGCGAGGGAAGGAATGATGCAGATGTGATTGCAGGTACCTTTACTTTGCAATCCTTGTCATTGCTTTCTTTGATTGATTCTGGATCTACGCATTCATACATTTTGCGTGAGCATGCTGAATTGCTTGGTTTGCCTGTTGAGTCTTTGGATGTTGGTGTTCGTGTCACTAGTTCTTTTGGTGAAACTGTTGTGACTCGAAAGCTTTATAGAAGGTGTCCCTTGGTTGTTCAAGAACATGTCTTTCATGTTGATCTTATGGAGTTGCCTTTCTATGGTTTTGATGTGATCCTTGGTATGGATTGGCTTGCTGAGCATCGTGCTGTTGTGGATTGTGAAAATAAGCGGGTTTCGCTTAAGCTTGCGGATGATTATGAAGTTGTTGTAGTTGGCGAGAATGTGAAGTTTCTTGCTAATGTGGTGTCTACCTTGGAGGCGAGTAGGATGCTGAGGCAAGGTTGCGAAGCTTACCTAGCTTTTGTGATGAATCCTAGCTCTAAGGAGTTGAGGGTGCAAGATATCAAGGTTGTGAAGGAGTTTCCTGGTGTTTTTCCTGAAGAGTTGCCTGGTTTACCTCCTAATCGCGAGGTGGAGTTTGGAATTGAGCTGTATGAGAATACAACTCCTGTGTCCATTACTCTCTATAGAATGGCACCTAAGGAGCTGAAGGAGCTGAAGACGCAGTTGCAAGAGCTGCTAGATCGTGGTTTCATCCGGCCGAGTGTGTCACCTTGGGGAGCACCGGTCTTGTTTGTGAAGAAGAAAGATGGCACTATGAGAATGTGCATTGATTACCGTCAGCTGAACAAGTTGACTATCAAGAATCGGTATCCTTTGCCGAGGATTGATGATCTCTTTGATCAATTTCGGGGAGCTGCTGTGTTCTCTAAGATTGACTTGAGGTCAGGGTATTATCAGTTGAAGGTGAAAGATGTGGATGTGCCTAAGACAGCTTTCAGGACAAGGTATGGGCATTATGAGTTCCTTGTGATGCCGTTTGGTTTGACAAATGCTCCTGCTGCTTTCATGGACATGATGAATCGTGTGTTTCATGAATATCTGGACAAGTTCGTTTTGGTGTTCATTGATGATATCCTCGTGTACTCGCGTACTGAGGAGGAGCACGATGAGCACTTGAGGGTTGTGCTGCAAGCTTTGTTGGAGAATCGGCTTTATGCTAAGCTGAGCAAGTGTGAGTTCTGGCTTAAGGAGGTGGTGTTTCTTGGGCATGTGGTCTCAGCTGAAGGGATTCGTGTTGATCCTCAGAAGATTGAAGCGGTGATGAACTGGAAAGTTCCTAAGTCTGTTCATGAAGTCCGTAGTTTCCTTGGTTTGGCGGGATACTACCGAAGGTTTGTGGATGGTTTTTCCAAGATTGCTGCTCCTTTGACGAAGCTGTTGCAAAAGGATGTTAAGTATGAGTGGACGGAAGCGAGACAGCAGGCTTTTGAGAAGCTCAAGGCGGCTTTGACGCAAGCTCCTATCTTGATTCAGCCTGAGTCAGGGAAAGAGTTTGTGGTCTATAGTGATGCATCCTATGTTGGTTTGGGGTGTGTGCTGATGCAAGAGGGTAAGGTTGTGGCTTATGCGTCGCAGCAGTTGAAGGTGCATGAGCGCAACTATCCTACGCATGACATTGAGCTGGCTGCAGTGGTTTTTGCTCTGAAGATCTGGAGACATTATCTGTATGGTGAGAAGTGTACTGTGTACACGGATCACAAGAGTTTGAGGTATCTGATGTCTCAGAAGGAGTTGAATCTTAGACAGCGACGTTGGTTGGAGTTGCTCAAGGATTATGATCTAACGATTGAGTATCATCCTGGTAAAGCTAATGTTGTTGCTGATGCCTTGAGTAGGAAGGTAGCTGTTGAGCTGAGAGCTATGTTTGCTAGCTTGAGCATATCGCGAGATGGTGGTCTTGTTGCTGAGTTGCAAGTGAAACCATCTTTGGTTCAGTTGATCAAGGAAAAGCAGTTGCTGGATGATTCTTTGGTGTCTCATGTTCAGGATATTGCGGAGGGTAGACCTTCGGATTTCTGCTTTAATGAGGATGGTGTGTTGTGTTTTGGTAGTCGGATAGTAGTGCCTGCTAATGTTGAGTTGAGGCGTGCTATTCTGACTGAAGGTCATAGTAGTCCTGATGTGAGCGCACCTTCACCAACACATGTTGTTGATCCGGAGGTCTTACCGTTAGGACCAATCACACGATCTAGGGCTAAATGTTTCAGGGAAGCTCTTTTCCTTACTTGTGCTAACATTTCTGAATCATTTGATAATGTTTGTGCCTTAGATAGTAGGCCTTTTAATGTGTTGCATATTGATATGTGACATGTTTAGGTTATATTACGTATTAGGTATATTTAAATATGTATATAATATGATATATATATGTTTGGAATAATGGTTTGTTATATATGTGTGCAGCCCACTTAAAAGTATATTCAAGCTTTAAGAAAAAGCCAATTCATGCACGAGGACTAAAAATCATGCAACCGGTGCAAATTGTGTCTCTTCACCAATTATCCACGTGATTTCACCCTGTTTTTACCCATGTGCGGCAGAGAAAGAATGGATAAAGTCATTTGGTTCTCATCTTTGAATTTCAAAATCAAAGAAAACCACATTTTGCATGTGCTGAAAATACACATGCCGCCAAGCACATGAATTTTACATTCAAATAAATGAATGTCATCCACATCGAAATAACCGGCACCTTTTTCTTTTTTTTCCTTTTCATTGTATTATAAATACTAGCCGAATGGCATTGTACAAAAGTTAGACCTTTTTTATGAATCAAATATATTGTGAGAATTTTCTCTCAAAGTTAGTTCTTTTTAGAACTTTTTCCTTGATACTTCGGGTTCTCAATTGTTAGATAATTGAAGGGTCCAAGTGCTTTGTTCGAACAAATTCAAGATAAGGTTCGGGTTCGTTCAACAGATTGTTCGAGTTCTTCCTTGGAGTTTGTTCATCTTTTGACATTGTAGAACAGATTCGATTCGGGTTTGCATAACAGATTATGCAGGTTCTTTCGAGTTCATCGTGTCAAATTCCAAGAACGTTGCTACCGTTGTTGAATGTTTGAAGAATTTCATCTTCGTCGTTCAAATTATCCTAAAAATTTCTGCAACTTTCTTCTCTCCCAATTCTGAATTTTTTTCTTTCATTTTTTTTACTATTTAAAATATCTAACTTCAACATCATGTTTGTTTCTATTGCAGAGAAATACTTGCTATTATCCTAGATCCGTGAATGAACGAGGAATGTTGTTTTCTTCAACAACACCCCTGTATCAAGTCCTTTTGCTATGCACCCTGGTAGTACAAAGATGTATCGTGATCTTCGTGATGAGTACTATTGGGTAGGTTTGAAGAAGGATGTTGCAGAGTTTGTGAGCAAGTGTTTGGTGTGTCAGCGAGTTAAGGTTGAACATCAGGTTCCTTCTGGTTTGTTGCAACCGTTGAAAATCCCTGAATGGAAGTGGGAGAGGGTTACCATGGATTTTGTATCTGGTTTGCCTTTGTCTCCATCGAAGAAGAATTCTGTTTGGGTGATTGTGGATCGCTTGACGAAGTGTGCGCATTTCTTGCCTGTGCATACTACGTTTTCTTTGGATAAGCTGGCAGAGCTGTACATTGCTGAGATTGTGAGGTTGCATGGGGTGCCTAAGTCGATTGTGTCGGATAGGGATCCGAGGTTCACATCGCATTTTTGGCAGTGTTTGCATCAAGCTCTGGGTACAAGGTTGCATTTCAGTACATCCTATCATCCTCAGTCGGATGGTCAGTCTGAGCGGGTTATTCAGATTTTGGAGGATATGTTGAGATGCTGCGTGATTGAGTTCCAAGGTTCTTGGGAGAAGCATCTGCCTTTGGTTGAGTTCGCTTATAACAATAGTTATCAGGCGAGTATACAGATGGCACCTTATGAGGCTCTGTATGGGAGGAAGTGTAGGACTCCTCTTTGTTGGGCTGAAACTGGTCAGAAGTTGGTTTCGATGCCTGCTTTGTTGAAAGGGACCACCGAGAAGGTGAAGCTCATTTGTGAGAGGTTGAAGGCTGCCTCTGATCGGGAAAAGTCTTACGCGGATTTGAAGCGTAAGGAGATAGAGTATGCGGTGGGTGACCGTGTGTTCTTGAAGGTTTCGCCTTGGAAGAAGGTGATGAGGTTTGGCCGGAAGGGTAAGTTGAGCCCTCGGTACATTGAACCATATGAGGTGGTTGAGCGTGTGGGTCCTGTTGCGTATCGGCTGAGGTTACCTCAGGAGTTGGAGAAGATTCATGATGTGTTCCATGTTTCTATGCTCCGGGAGTATAGATCTGATCCTTCGAATGTGATGCCTGTGGAAGAAGTGGTTTTGAATCCGGATTTGACCTATGATGAGGAACCGGTGAAGGTTCTGGATTCGGATTGCAAGGTTCTTCGTGGCAAGACCATTGAGTTGGTAAAGGTGCTGTGGAAGCATCGAGGTGTTGAGGAAGCCACGTGGGAGCGGAAGGAAGACATGCTGAAGCAGTTTCCTTATCTCTTTCCTTCAGGTAATTTTGAGGACGAAATTTCTTAAGGGGGGGAGAGTTGTAACGCCCCAGTTTTGGGCTTAGGAGTTTTGGGCGTTGACCGGTTGGTCAAAGTGCTGTTCGAATCTAAAGAGGTGAAATTAGGAAAGCCTAGTTCGGGTTGCATTAAAAATATGGAAAAATGTTCTAAAATCATCTTTTAATATAATTAAGTGAACTCTGAAATCAATTTTGGAAAATGAGTTTTGGAAGTGTGACATTTTGGCTAGTGACCAAAATGTAATTTTCGCAAGTTTGGTGGCTGTTTTATAAAGGGTTGAAACTTTGAATCTTTAAGGAGCTATTTACCCAAAGGGAGTTTCTCCAGATTTTTCTAAGATATTTTAAGTCTAAAATCTGATTTTAAAGGTTATCAAAATTGGAGGGAAGCCATTTGGCTATTTTTAGATTTTGTAACCAACTTCTCCTAATTTTCTTTCTCTCATTTTCTCTCAACCCAAACACTACTTTTCCAGAGAATTGGATCTGATTTCTTCACCTAAATCCCTCCTTTCAACTCTCATTTGATTCCAAATCATTGTATCTTCAAAACCTCTTCAATTGCTAAGTGTTTCAACAAGGATTTTGATTGCAAAAAGAGGAGAAACTCAAGTTTGGAGGTAAGAGCGTCCTTCTCCTCTAAACTATCAGTTCTTTACTGAAATTCCTAAGTTCTCAATCCTTAATTGATGTTTAATTAAAGGTTTTTAAGTGTTGAAATGGATCTTGGCTTATTATGCAAGATTTTGATGATTTTTGATGATTTTCGTTAGATCTGAGTAATCTGTGATTTGAGAGGTGTTTTTGATGTTAAATGATCTCTAAATTGATAAGGAATTGAGTTTTGTTTGATGCAATCCCGGATAGGTTGAGTTTCCTAAGTTTAGCTTGTGTTTCAAGGTAGTTTTTGAGGTGATCTTGGTGATCTGATGTTGCTGGAGGTATAAGGTTGTTAATAGGTTGTTTTTAGATGTTTTATGATGTTAATGGAAGTGGGGTTTTGCTGGTTTATGGCTGGGCTTTGTTTAGAAGTGGTTTGGATGCATTTTCGGTTGTGTTTGGTGGCCGAAAATGGAGGTTGGATGAGAGCAGCGAGTTTAGGTGCTTTCATTGAAGCAATTAATGCATGATGATGCATTAATCCTCTGCTTTGATGTGTTGAAACAGGGGAGGCATCTTTGGATCCAAGAGTGGTTGATCCGGAAGCTTGATTTGGTGCTTTGGCTTGAAGCAAAGTGGAAATCGGTGAGTGAGTTTGTGGAAATTGGATTTCAGCTTTTAAACCAAGGTTTGAAGGTTTTGGGAGCTTAGTTTAAGTCTAAACAACTTTGCTAAGCTCAAGTGTAAGTTTCCGGATTTTCTCTCTAGTGGTGGCCATGATTTTGTTGTGATGCAAAATGATGATTTACATGTTTAATTACTGTTTTGAAAGCATGTTTTAGCATGGATTTTGCTGATAATGTAAGCAATATGTTGAAGGTAACTCTAGGTAGGAGTACCTTGCTTTTATACATTGAAATAATGTGGTTTGATGCTTTGAAATGCATGATGAAAATGGCTTGGTTTAATGCTTTAAAACAGTGGATTAAATGATGAAAATGATGTAAATTGGCAAGTGATGTTTTGAAAAGGTTAAGGTAACTAAGGTGGTTAAAAGTCCTTGAGTGAGCCTTGTTACTTAAGAACATCAAGGTGGTTAAAAGTCCTTAGGTGATCCTTTCCATGGTGTTTAAAAGTCCATGGGGCCATGGTGTTTAAAAGTCCATGGGGCCAAGGTGTTTAAAAGTCCTTGGGGCCAAGGTGTTTAAAAGTCCTTGGGTTGATTCAAGCATTGGACACAAAGGTGGTTAAAAGTCCTTGTGTGGTCCTTATTCATGGTGTTTAAAAGTCCATGGCCAAGGTGTTTAAAAGTCCTTGGGGCCAAGGTGTTTAAAAGTCCTTGGGAAGTTGATGAACTTGTTTTAAGGAATGAAATGTATCACTTGAGCCAATATGACATGTTATGTTATGTTTATGTTGAAGCATGAGATTGCTTGCTTAAAGTATGCTTTTGAGCATGTGCAAAGGTTGATTTAAAGCATGTTTTGTAAATGTTTTGAATTGCATTATTGAATGGTTTTTAAGAGCTTTCCTCACTAAGCTTTTGCTTACGCTCTCTTCGTTTTCTTAATTCAATAATGCAGAGCATTAGAGTACCTTGAGGGGCAGCAAGAAGGGCAAGAGTTCAAGTACAAGTAAAGCTCAATGTATGGAAGGTTTTTGTTAAACATTTTAGCTTTTGGGTAATTTGGCAATGGGGGACCAATGTGTATGTTTTGGGAGGTGTTTGGAACTCCCTAAGTATGTTGAATGTTGTTTTGAATGCTGGTTTTTGGATTGGATCATTGCATGCTTGTTTTGGAAGTTTGGTGTTTTGAATAGCTAGCTTGTGTAGGAAGCATGCCTATTGAATTGGGGCTTTTTGCATATGATGTTAGATTGTTGTTTTGATGATTCCTATAAGTCATATATATGTTGAATTGCATGCTGGTAAAGTTTGGTGAAATTTGGAGCATGTTTGAATGATCTATTGCATGAATTGGAATGCTAGTTTGCTGCAATCTGTGCAGGCGTTTCGGAACAGTGTGCACCGTTTCGGAACGGGTGCCTTACATGAACCCAGGCGTCCGAAACGGTATGCACCATTTCGAAACGGTTTGGTCTCTGCCAAGGCCATGTTTCGGAACCCGTTGCGGAACGGCCCGTGTTTCGGAACAGGGTCTACCTGTTTCGGAACGGTCGACCGTTGGGGGCTGACATTGGCAGTTATATGTTTTGAATTGTTTACGTTTTGGTCCTGAATCTTGTTTGTTCAATTGTATGAGCTTGGGAAGTCCTTTTGAGCTGAAATTTCACAGAGAAGCATGAAACCTGATTAATTTCAAGTTGGTAACTTTAATTTGGGTTAAGTCCTTTTAATTATCAGAAATTACAATTTGGTCCCTAAAGTTGTATTTTGTTCAATTGGGTCCCTGTTTGATCTCTGATGTTTGTGATCTTTGAGTATGATGTTTGTGTGATCACAATTAGGATTAATGTGCATCTAGACAAGATTAAAAAGAAAAAAAAGGGTCGTTAATCAAGGTTGACTTTCGGGTTGACTTTCGGGTTGACTTTGGTTTTCCCCGTGTGATTTTCTTAATTCGGGTCAACCGTCTAGGCCGGGTTAAGGGGGTTACATCTATCATCATTAAAACAGAAGTCCGATGGTCTATCCTCAGCAATATCCTGAACATGTGGCACCAAAGAATCATCCAACAACTGCTTATCCTTTATCAACTGAACCAAAGGTGGTTTCACTTGCAATTTAGCCACAAGCCCTCCATCCCGCGAAATAATCAAGCTGGCAAACATAGCCCTTAACTTCACTGCCACCTTCCTACTCAAAGCATCCGCTACTACATTAGCTTTTCCCGGATGGTACTCGATCGTCAGATCGTAATCTTTAAGCAACTCCACCCAACATCGCTGCCTAAGATTCAACTCTTTCTGAGACATCAGATACTTCAAACTTTTGTGATCCGTGCACACAGTACACTTCTCACCATACAGGTAATGTCTCCAAATCTTCAAAGCAAAGACCACTGCAGCTAACTCAATATCATGCGTAGGATAATTGCGCTGATGCACCAATACCAACGTAGGATACGTCACTGTACACCACAAACTCTTTCCCTGATTCAGGTTGAACCAGGATAGGAGCTTGCGTCAAAGCTACCTTAAGCTTCTCAAAAGCTTGTCGCCTTGATTCTGTGCACTCATACATGACATCCTTTTGCAACAACTTCGTCAAAGGTGCAGCAATCTTCGAAAATCCATCCACAAATCTCCAGTAATATCCTGCCAACCCAAGGAAACTACGGACTTCATGAACAGACTTAGGAGGCTTCCAATTCATCACCGCCTCAATCTTCTGAGGATCAACACGAATCCCCTTAGCAGAAACCACATGACCAAGGAAAACAACTTCCCTAAGCCAGAATTCGCACTTGCTCAGCTTAGCATAAAGTTGATTCTCCAACAGCGCCTGCAACACAATCCGCAAATGCCCTTCATGCTCCTCCTTAGTACGAGAGTACACAAGGATATCATCAATGAACACCAAAAAAACTTGTCCAATTATTCATGGAACACTCTATTCATCATGTCCATAAAAGCTGCAGGAGCATTCGTCAAGCCAAACGACATCACAAGGAACTCATAATGCCCATACCTCGTTCTAAAGGTTGTTTTTGGCACATCCACATCTTTCACCTTGACCTGGTAATAACCTGACCTTAAGTCAATCTTAGAGAACACAGCCGCTCCCCGAAACTGATAAAAAAGGTCATCAATCCTCGGCAAAGGATACCGATTCTTAATAGTCAACTTATTCAGCTAACGATAATCGATGCACATTCTCATAGTGCCATCCTTCTTCTTCACAAACAAGACCGGTGGACCCCAAGGCGACACACTCGGCCGAATGAAACCACGATCAAGCAACTCCTGAAGTTGCGTCTTCAGCTCCTTCAACTCTTTAGGTGCCATTCGGTAAGGAGTAATGGACACTGGAGTTGTGTTCTCATACAACTCAATTCCAAACTCCACCTCTTGACTAGGAGGCAATCCAGGCAACTCCTCCGGAAACACCCCGGGAAACTCTCGCACAGTCCTGATATCACGAACTCGCAACTTTTTAGAGCTAGGATTCATTACAAAGGCTAGGTAAGCCTCACAACCTTGCCTCAACATTCAGTTTGCTTCCAACGAAGACACCACATTGGCAAGAAACTTCACATTCTCACCAACCACTACTACTTCGTAATCATCCGCAAGTTTCAACGAAACTCGCTTGTTCTCAAAATCCACCACAACTCGATGTTCAACAAGCCAATCCATACCAAGGATTACATCAAAACCATAGAATGACAATTCCATGAGATCAACAAGAAAAACATGGTTTTGCACTTCCAAGGGACATCTTCTATACAACTTCCGTGTCACAACAGTCTAACCAAAGGAACTAGTAACACACATACCAACATCCAAAAACTCAACAGGCAAACCAAGCAATTGAGCATGTTCACGCAATATATATGAGTGTGTAGATCCAGAATCAATCAAGGAAAGTAATGACAAGGATTACAAAGTAAAGGTACCTGCGATCACATCCGTATCATTCCTCCCCTCACGCTGAGCATACACTCGAGCCTGGCCACCACCCTCAGGTTGAACAGCCACCACATGCGCCACATTCTTCCCACCATCATCTATGCGCTGGAAGTTACCACGGCCGCGCCCACGACCTCTCTATGGTGCAACTACCCCAGGTGCACGTCCTTGACCACCACCAGCCAACAAAGGACACTCCCTCCTCATGTGGTCTGCCGAACCACAATTCCAACATGAATTACCAGTCACTGCTACAAGAGCCTGAACCTCCCTCGCTGCTCGATGACAATCTCGCCTCAAATGGCCACGAGACCCACACGTCCAGCACGTGTTCTGATCAGCTCTCATCCTATCTCCCTGAACAGGCGCACCATGCTCTCCATTACCACGCCTAGCGGAAGACTGATACCTCTTGTCCCTTCCTCTCTTGTTCTGTCCACCACCAGAACTATAATTAGCAACTCTTTTGCCCGAGCTAGAACTAACGCCTCTGGAAGACAGACCCAAGTTCTGTTCAATGTCCTTCGCTCTACTCACCAGAACATAAAAATCTGTATACTCAGCTGCAAGCATGAAAGTCTTCACGTCCGTCACCAAACTATAACAGAAACGTTCACACCTCTCCCGCTCATCAGGGATTAGCTCAGGTGCATACTGACTAAGGCGGACAAATTGGATCTCATACTCAGCCACCGTCATGCTTCCTTGCACAAGAGACATAAATTATCTTTTCTTCTCATCTAGGTATCACACACCTAGATACTTTCTCTTGAACGCGTTCAAGAAGAACGTCCAAGTCACATCATTTTCCTCCATACTAGAGACAGTGGTCGTCCACCACGTATACGCATCATCATGCAGCAGTGACACCACACAACCCAACTTCTGCACATTGTTGCAATTCATTTGCCCCAAAATCCTCTTGGTGCTTTCCAACCAAGATTCAGATCCTTCAAGAGATAATCCTTTGAACCCAGTCCCTCCCAGACTGCGAAAACGTTCCAATGACAATCTCACATTAGCATCACCCTGATGCGCAGCTCCGTGACCTCCAGCTACTGCTGCCTGAAAGGCTCCAACAATAGCATGAATCAACACAGTCATGTCAGGAGCAGGTTGCCCCTGCACACCTTCAGGTCCAGCGACCCCGACTCCAGCACCAACACCAGCATTATCAACTCCAGCACCACCACCGCCGGGTGGTCCACCACCAGGAGGAGGAGAAGGTATATCCACAACATTATCAGCATTTTCCTCATTCTCATTCTGAGCCATAGCTCTCGTATTCATCCTCATCTCTCTATGAGGCCCCATTTACAAGAAAACAATGCACTGACACAAATGCAATAAACATAATTAGGCTCAACAAGGTAAGTAATACAAGTACTCAAGCTCATTTTCCAAAACAATTCCTTTCATTAGTTTTGACATGGCAATGGGTTCCCCTAACATGCTTAAGCATAGCATAACATCACAATTGCAACCATACATCACAATACATAAAACATTCCTTCACTTAAAAGGTCCATCATGCAAAAATACATACATCGTCCACATAACAATTCCCAAATACACAAAAACATGGCTCTGATACCACCAAATGTAACCCCTTAGCCCGGCCTAGACGGTTGACCCGAACTACGAAGATTACACGGGGAAAACCAAAGTCAACTCGAAAGTCAACTTGATTAACGATCCTTTTTTTCTTTTTAATCTTATCTTGATGCACATTAATCCCAAGTGAGCACACGTGGAACATAATTGAAAAAGGTAGTTATGAAATTCCAAAAAGTAGTTTCACTTTTTATTTTAATTAATTAAGACATTAATTAAATCTCCCAAATTAAGGAAAAATTTGGAGAAATCATTTTTGTGTAAATTAGCTCCTTAAAGATTCAAAGTTTCAATCCTTACAAAAGAGTCACCACTAAACTTTTCAAAAATTGCCTTTTAGTCACATCACCGAAATGTAGTATTTCCAAACTTTATTTTGTAAAATTGATTTCACCACTCTCTTATATATATTAAAAGATTATTTTTAGATAATTTTCCATATTTTTAAAACATCTCGAACTAGGCTTTCCCTAAAACCTCCTTCTACATTCGAACCAAAAATCAGACCGGTCCGACCAAATCCTAAACTTCTAAGCCCAAAATTAGGGTGTTACACTTCTAAAACAGACTTTTCTTTGAATCAACACCTATGCATGTGATGTAATGCAAATTGTATGCGATAAAAAGAAAAGGAAACAAAACGAAAGAAAAAAAAACAAAATGAGTTAGTATCACCGAATGAATAGATTAAACAAATCAAGTGCGAGGTAATAAGTACATTGTTAAATAAAACAAGGGAATGAATTAGAATAATTTAAAAGCACACAAGGATATGCAAATTCAGACAAGCTTAGGGAGCTCCTACTAAACAAACATCATTTCGGCATGGTTCTTTAGGGTTGGCTCTACGGTTAACTATATGCAGTTTGAATCTAAAGCAAAGGGGTACTCGAACTATCGCGAGGAAATCGATTTGAGGGGACACAACCAATATACCATACGAGAGCGAAGCTCCACAAAGTATACATATCGAAACTCAGAAACAAATTACAACACCATACGGAAGTGGCAACTTCACGAGGCGAAGTAATCGTTCCCACCTAAGGGTTTATGATGACAAAAATATATCAAACATCGTATACTCAAACAAGATCGGAAAATCAATAATTAAATTGGGCCGAATTTTTAAATTTTCTTAATAATTATAATACAAACCGAATATAAGGCTTGACTCTCTTTTTGTTAAAAAAAATAAAATTGTCCCCAGCGGAGTCGCCATGCTGTAGTGACTAAAAAATCCGATTGTGCTTTTCTTCATTTTTTATAAAATTGGTTTGAAAAAGAATATTTAAAATACTGGGGTTTTTAAATAATTTATTGGAGTTGCCATCGATCATTCAGAAAAAGGGAAGACCGAACACCATGAAATAAAAACTAGATATACTAAATAACATGGGTAAGGGAATTGGTTACGGATGGGGAATGTTTAGCACCCCACACCGCCCAAAAATTGGTACCTAACGATTCGTAATATATTTATTAGAAAAATTTAAAGATTTGGCCCAATTTAATTAATAATTCCTAAATGAATAGATGCATGATCATATAAATCGAACAACCTAACTCTCGACCTACGGTACCAAAAGAGATGACGCCCAAATAATTGGGACGATACTCCCAACAGAATACCGAGATCTTGAGTACTAAAATTAACTAATCAAATATGATGATTAATCGTGTATGAATAACATATATATAAAATAAACAAATTATGATAATTAACAAAATAGAGGAAAAACACAAATTACCAAACAAAGTAAGCAATAAAGCATTATTTATTATAAAAAGAATGTATACATATTTTAGATCGTATATAAAAATATTATGCAAATTAGATTTATATCCCATTTTTATTTTAATTTTAGTTATTTATATTATATACATATATATGCACATGTCATAATAATAATCAAAATGTAACGAATGATGTTTTTAAATAACATGTTTATATATTAACATGTATAAACATAAAAATAACACAAAAATAAAATAGTTATGTATTAAACAATATAATATAAAAACAAGACTAAAATTAAATAAAACCGAAATGAAGGGCATAAATTGAATAAATAATAAACTAAAGGGGAAAAGAAAAAAAGTGACTGAAATTTAGTAAAATCAAGAAGGGATGCAGAAATAAAACATGCAAATTTCTCGAGGATTTCGAAGGTAATTAGCATGTTATAATCTGATTAAATTATCTCCAAGGACGAAATTGCAAAACGAAAAAAAACCCGGAGGACCTAGAGAGGAGTTGTGAAACGTGGAATGGCCTCCTGTGTGATTAACCCGACGTGGAAGGATTTATTAGGCAATTACACCGTTTTTTATTAAGTTGATAATATAAAAGCCCTTAAAAAATTTAGATTCAATTGGTTCTCATCTTCCTCAAAGCGAAACCTTAGGTCTCTCCATTTCATATCCTTTTCCGGCGCTGCATGCCTCGTCGGCCGTCGTTGGTCGACGCCGACGAGCCCCTAAACCCCTTTTTATCTTTTTTATTTTCATGAGATGCAAAAAAAATACCTCAAAAAATTTTCTCGTTTTTATTGCTTCTTTCAAAAAGGGTCCCCTAGATTTAACTATTACATCTGTTTTTTATCGTGAAAGTTGAAATGATTAATATAATATACTGTTTCTGACAATTTAATTTCATTCTCAGCCACTTGCATGTCGGCCGCATCTTCGCCATTGATTTCACGACGGTGGACAGTTGGATTTGGCTTAGAAACGGACGGTCACGATGGCTTTTGGTGGCGACGCGGCACCCTTCAGATGCGGACACGTGGCGGGGAGGACTCCAACAGCCTCAGTGTGCCGCGCACGCGTGTGTGGAATACGAATGGCCGACGCGTGTAACGCACGCGCGATCCATGCCTCTTTACAAAGTTAGGGTTTATTTTTGTATAAATTTGGGCCCTAATCGGGCTTTGTAATGGACATTATAATTTGGATGGACATTCATTTATTATTTATTATATATTATTTTTTTCTTTTTTATTTATATTTATATGTGATTATAATAAAGATTAAACTTTGGATTAAATAACCCGGATAAATTAGTGTTTACATTGTCTATACAAATGATGGAAAATTAAGAACTAAGATATGATTTGATCATAATGTTGTTGACTTGTGGATCATTAGTCTTTCATGGATGCTTGGAGGTCCCCTTTTATACTCCCAATTGAACTTCTAGTCGTTGTAGACTATTGAGATTGAATTAGAGCCGTTGGGGGTGTACTTTTCCAACATTCATTGCTGTTCTGGAGCTTACCGTATCGATACTCGAATGACTGAACCGATACAGTCCTCGTCAGGAACTAGTTGTTAAGTGCTTCCAGCTACTGTGTATCGATACACTTACGAGCGTATCAGTACGACCTGCATTTTAAATAATCGTTGGGAAAATGACTGTTGGGAGCGGTTAAGGCATACCGGTACGCGATACAACCATATCGGTACGCGAACTAGCCGTTGGTGACTTTTAAAACACTCTATATCGATACAGTAAAACGTATCGGTACAGGTTTTGGCTACTGGAATTTCCCTGTAGTTGAAACCCTAAAGTGTATCGATACGGTATATAATGTATCGGTACGATGACATTAAAATCATATGTTTGGCTACTTTAAAAACATTTTAAGTTATTCCAAAGCCTTGTAAAAACTCTTAAACATATTTTCAAGTTGTTTGGACTTACAAAACATTTTGAAATTTTTTTCAATTTAGTCCAAATCAAATTTTCAATTATTATATCAAAACATATATCTTAACATAATTGTAATTATTTATAATGTTATGATATTGATTGATTTTAATTTAAACAACTCTTCCAAATTGTATACTATATATATGAGTATTTTAAGTCAAAACCTTAAAATATTAATTTCTAATCCTAAACCATAGACCCTAACCTTCAAACTCTAATTTGTTAACATAAATCATAAATTTTTGGCTATAAAACATTGTTGAACTAAGATTTTGATATAACAAATTAACTAAAAATGTGTTCTACTTTATCAAATATTTCAAAAATAATTAAAAAGTCTAAAGTTTTGAAAAATATGGTTGAAAGTTTTTAAAACCTCAAAAATATGTGTTATTAATTGTTTTATATATATATATATATATCAAATATTTTTGAGTTGATTAAAATATTTTTAAAGTGGTAAAAATATTTTTTAAGCTTTTAAAAACATAAAACGCTATTTGCCATTGTATTATTCATGACATTAGTGAGTACTGATACCCACTGTTTACGTACAAGTACGAGCTGCTAGAAAGTTGAATTTGAACCTTTAACGACTACATTTTAAAGGCGTGTCAGTACCACTGAATGCATGAGCCTAAAATTTCTCAAAAATCATCTCTAAACGGTTATAATTCGTCACCAACAGTTATGAACATACAAGCTTAAAGATAAAGAGAGAAGAATTTTTTATTTTTTATTTTTTTATTATCTCTTGTAAATCTTTGGAGTCCATTTTCTTTTGAGTTTTAATTTCTGAACACCCACTTATAGAGGTATTTTATCTACCCAAAAACAACCTTGTAACTAATTTAGCCTAAAAAAGTTTGAGTGGTTTTATCTGAACCAGTAAAAAGATAAGAGTATAATATTGCGCCTTGTCCTTAAAGGCATTGTAACATCCATCACCCGGTTCGAAAGGATCGGACATGAGTGACAGAAGTCACATTTATTCACCGAAGTGAATCCGAGCTCGACATTCAACATTAAAAGTATTTTTAAATATTTTACACAATCTAGATGCAACATCCAATCCTATGTGTGTTAATTAATCATTAGTTAAAGTTTCATGCTAAAAAGACTTCAATTGCACGCTTAATTTAAAATATATCACTTTATGGGTCAATCTGCAGAATTCCAGAATTTCAAGGACCTAATAAAATCTTAAAGCACCAAATTGAAATTAAAGATGATATGAGCCTAGTCGCAAAATTTCATGTCAAACGGACATCAGTTACTCAACCAATTAAACATATAAAGAAATTAGAGACCAAAATGTAAATCTACAATTTCAGGGACACAAATGAAACAAAATGCATCATTCTTAAATTAAACCTATTTAAAGCATTGAAAGAATATTAGAGAAAAAACAAAATAAAGAAAAGAGTCAATGCTCTTCATTTTATTAATGTGACTGTAATACCTTTAGACAAGGCCAGCCTTATATATATACAAGCCAGTGCTCACTCTGTTAGTTAGTTTGCCTTGTAACAAACTTAACATGCTCTAACTAACCTTGGTGAGAGAGATCCTAAGTGATGCAACACATGATACCTAGCTGCACTCACTATATACTAACAACAATACTAACTTAATTCCTAATATTCCCCTTGCAAATCCTGGCTTGAAAAACCTGCAAAAAAAAACAATACACAGAAAGAAAATATGGTATAGAAGAGAAACAATACAACACTCACGCAGAAGTAGGATCAACAATAGCAGACAACTCCGGAGTACAACCGATCTCAACAACAACCGGCTTGAGACGATGACGATGAAACGAGGGAGCAGACAATGGTTTTGTAAACACATCAGCCACCTGCTCGTATGCTGGAATCTCGTTTACCTGAAGGCGCCCAGCAACAACTTGCTCACGAACAAAAAACAAATCCAACTCCACGTGCTTAAACTTAGAATGCAGCACCGGATTTGCAGACACAACCACAACGCTGGTATTATCACACCATAGAACAGGAACGCCATCAGAAGAAACACCAAGCTCTTGAAGTAATGATTGAAGCCACATGATTTCTGCAGCAGCACACGCCACACTTCGATACTCAGCATCAACGGTAGAGCGAGAAACCACAGGCTGTTTACGAGAACCCCAAGAGACAGGGTTGCCACCAAAAAAGATACAGAACCCAGACGTAGATCGGCGGTCATCACAGTCACTTCCCCAGTTTGCATCCGCAAACCCAGTAATGTTAAGATAAGAGTGAGAAGAAAAACGTAAACCAAAATCAGAAGTCCCTTGTAGATACCGAAGAATCCGCTTAACAGCCTGTAAGTGAACATCAATTGGTGTTTGCATGAACTGGAAAACTTTGTTAACGACAAAGGCAATCTCAGGGTGAGTAATGACAATGTACTGGAGTGCACCAACGATGCTTCGAAACTCCGTAGCATTATCAAGAGAACAACCATTCTGAAGAGATAGCTTGCAATTTGTCACCATAGGCGTAGGAAGACTATTTGCATTACCATATCCACAACGAGCCAAAAGATCAGTAATATATTTCTTTTGACTAACCAAAATACTTCCATCAGAAGCATAGCTGACTTCAATCCCTAAGAAGTACCAAAGAACACCCAAATCTTTGAGAGAGAACGCAACATTGAGTTGCAGCACAATATCATTAATAACAGCAGTGTTTGAGCCGGTGATGATAATACCATCGACATAAACGAGCAAGTATATAGAACCATGCTCACTGCCATAAATAAACAGAGATGAATCTGACTTGCTAGCACGAAACCCAGTTGAAAAAAGATGATGTTTAAGAGTCTCGAACCAAGCCCGAGGGGCTTGTTTGAGACCATAAATCGCCTTGTTTAACTTGCACACTAAGTCAGTAGAACCTTGCTCATATCCAGGGGGTTGACTCATGTATACCTCCTTAAGTAAGTCACCATTGAGGAAGGCATTGTTGATATCAACTTGCCGCAACACCCAACCATTTGTAACAACCAATGATAATATAGTACGAACTGTGACTGGCTTGACTATGGGACTGAAGACCTCCGTAAAATCAACCCCAGGTTCCTGGAAATAACCACGAGCCACCATCCGAGCTTTGTAACGAGCAATAGTTCCATCAGGGTTACGTTTGATCTTAAAAATCCATTTGCAATTGATAGCACTACGGTTCATAGGTAATGGAACCAATGTCCATGTATTGTTTCGCATAAGAGCTTCATATTCTTCTCGAGCAGTGGCCTGCCGATGAGGCGCTTTCATAGCTTCACGAATGTTACGAGGTTCAACATTAGAGGAAACAACTTGAGCATGGAAAACTTTAGGCTTACGTATACCAGCTTTACCCCTTGTTATCATGGAATGTTCATTGGTCACAAGACTAACACTCGACACACTAACAGGCTCTCCTGACCCAGAAGTCATAAAAGCAACCCTTTCAGAAATAGCAGGGTCAACAAGAGATAAATTTCCATCTGAGTCAAAATGAAAACCACGAGAAGAAACTGGCTCTGAGTTTAAGAAAGAATTAGGGTTAGTGACAACATGAGCATCCTCACCAGACTCAACAACAGGAGAGGGAACATTGTGAGCATAAGAAGAAAAATCATTATGCACATCTTCAACAACTGTGGGAGCCACATCAACAACAGAAGAAGCAACATCAACATGCATATTTATAGAAGAAACACGAGATTCAACTGCAGCATCAGCTGAATGACCCATATGTAGCATGCGATCACAACCAAGGGGCCCCATGTTAGCATTTCGAGAGACCCTAACCTCAGTTGTAGGATCAACATGAGAATCCAACCCTGAATGAGCCACGAGTATTACTGTAGCACGATCAGTAGGTCCTATGACAATGTTTCAAAAATCCTCAACCTCAGTTGTAGGAGCAACATGAGAATCCAAACCTGGATGAACCACAGGTAACACTGTAGCATGATCAGTAGTCCCCATGCCAGTGTTTCGAGAATCCGCAACCTCAATTGTAGGAGGAACATGAGAACTCAAACCCAAAGAAGAACCACATGTGCTTGTAGTGGGAGATTGTAAACCAACAATATTCATAGAGTTACTAGGACATCCAGGATCCTGATCAGCCATAGCACTAGAATTACTGTGAGTAACATCAAACGAAGTTCGAGAAACCCCAGACCCAGCACAACATGATGGACGAGAAGAAGCATTCACCAATAACGGAAGTGATGACACAGACTTAGAAGGAACATTCTCAACAGAACACTTTGAAGAATAAGGAAACACATGTTCATCAAACACCACATGCATGGACACAAAAACACGACCAGTGTCATCAAGACACTTGTAACCTTTGTGACATGAGCAATAGGCCAGAAAAACACACTTGCGTGATCGAAAATCAAGTTTGTGTTTATTAAAAGGACGTAAGAATGGAAAACAAGCACACCCAAATACTCGAAAAGCCTTGTAATCAGGTTCGTGTTGAAACAACAATTCATAAGGAGATTTACCCTTTAAAACACTCGTAGGCAGCCTGTTAATGAGATAAACTATTGTGACAAAAACATGGCTCCAAAACTTCAAGGGTAAGGCAGCTTGAGCAAGAAGAGTCAAACCCATGTCAACCACATGACGATGCTTCCGCTCAACCACACCGTTCTGCTCAGACGTATAGGGCAAGTAACACGATGTTGAATACCATGAGTGACAAACCAATTCGACAACATGAGATATTCAGTTCCACCATCGTTTTGGAAAGCTTTAATCGTTGCACCTAACATAACTTCAACTAACTTCTGAAAATTAAAGAAACGTTGCACAACCTCGGATTTACGCTTGAGCAAATAAACCCAAGTGTATTTACTAAAAACGTCAACAAACGAGACATAGTATACAAAACCTTCTGAAGAAACTGGAGCAGGGCCCCAAAGGTCAGAAACAACAAGCTCAAAAGGTGATTTATATTTAGTTAAAGAACCTAAAAAAAGAAGTCTATGTGTCTTCCCTTGTAAGCATACAGAGCATACATTGGAAAGCTTATTCAAATTACAAACAATATTGCAAGTACTTAAAACATCTCGTAGAACATCACTAGATGGATGACCGAGACGATTATGCCATAGTGCAAAAACATCAGGTGTTGTTACAAAAGCAGATAATTCAGCAGACGGCGCACAACCATCAGAAGAACCAGAAACGCGAGAGAAAAGTGCTGAACTGACACCACCAGGTACCACCAACTCAAACAAACCCTCAGGGGTGAGCTTCCCTTCGAGAAGAATTCTTTGAGTCTGAGAGTCCTTAACAAAACAACCTTTAGCATGAAAAACAAACACCACATTGTTATCCCTAACAAGCTGTGACACAGACAACAAATTCTTTTGAATATGAGGAACATGAAGAATGTTATGAAGAAGCAAAGACCTACCATGCGCAGGAAGATAACCATTCCCTACATGAGATATTAAAACACCAGAACCATCACCCATAAGAAGACGATTCTCACCTGTGTACGAAACACTCGTCTGAAGATGAGATTTGTCTTGCGTAATGTGGTGTGTGGCACCAGAATCAGGATACCACACACCCTCAACAGAAGCGGGAAGAGAAGAGGACGTGGAGAAGAATGAAGCAGATAAAGGAGAGCTTAGAGAAGTAACGCCAGCATTACCACCACTAGAGTTGGGCACACCACAAGCATTAGCAGAAAAATCTCCTGTAAAGGAGGGAAGATACGAACCTCCAAAATGACCAGGACCAGGATTGTGAGAATAAGAAAACCCAACACCAGGAGAAGAAACACGAGGCTGAGAAGAGGAAACTGGACCAGGAGAAACCCTAGAGGGTGCAGGACTTAGATGATGACTATAAGCCTGAGCAGGAGCTTCCACATGAGTCGACTGATGATATCCTCCTGAACCATACCCACTCGTATATTGATGACACCCATCATTCCGAGAATCCCCAGTGGATGCAACAGGACCATGAAAATTCTAATCAAAACGACGATAGCACTTCACCACATTGTGACCAAACTTACCACAAAGTTGACATTGTGGCTTACTATAGTTGTTTCTCCCTTGCCTACGTCCACGAAAGCTAGAAAGATAACCTCTGGAGTCAGAAGTATGACCATCATCCAAAAACCCAGTTGTAGTGCCATTGCTTGTCGCAGGAGATCCATGTTGAACAGCTGGATTTGCACACACACCATGTGAATGCCCATGGTGAACTGCAACATTAGCATGCATAGGCAAGGACTCTTGCATGAACATCTTTTGTCTTGTCTCACAGTCGAGTAACATGTCAGTGAGCGTCTCAAGTGTTACAACCTCTCGAGAAGCAATTGCAATTACAGATTCAAACTCCATAAAGAGACCAGCAAGAACAACACGAACCTGTTCTTGTTCAGTGACAACACAACCTACAATAGTAAGAGTATTACAAATCAACCTAATCTTAGCTAGGTATTCATTTACAGTTAAACCAAGTTTCTTCTGTGTATGCAGACTATGCCTCACGGCTGACGACTTCGCTGTTGATCGAGCTAAAAACAAGCGAGTAACAGTACTCCAAATGGCCTTGGTAGTGTGGCAACTAGTGAGATTCGGAAGAACATCTGCACTTACAGAGGATAATAACCACGAGGCAAGCAGTTTATCTTGTCTACGATAAACAACAAAATCAGGATTCTTAACACGTGTTCCTGAAGAATTTTGTATGTATTGCGAAGGCATCTCAAAGCTATCAGATATAAAATCCATAAGACCATAGTCATCAATGATCAAAGTAACTTGATGTTTCCACAGTATATAAGTTGCATCAGTCAATTTCACAATATCTTGCTTAGGAATATGCTGAATAGTCAAAGAACTGAAAGACTCTTCAGATCGAACAGACGTATAAGGATTATCTTGAACCATATTAACAAGAAACCAGATCCACAACAACATAAGATCAACAAAGTATAACAAAAAATGTGATATCTCGCTGTATTAATCTCAAATCCAACGAGATTCAACTCAAGATCTGAAGGAATTCTGAAAACAATTCACTAATCTACTCATTTCAATAGATCACCACGAGTAGAAATTCTAGCAAACAAACAAATAGATTCCTGAAATAGAGATCTAAGAGCTGAAGCAACACTTAAGCAGCGAAAATCAGAGAGCGTGCAAAAGACATCGAAATGCACTCACTATCCATCCAAACAGAACACATACCAGAAAGGAATCCTTGCGAAATGCAGAAATGATGAATGCAGCAGCAACTGGAAATCAAGATTAAGGTTGCAATCACAAGAAGAGAAAAACGAAGCAGAATCCCAGGAGAGATTGGCGACTGATACCATGAAAGAATATTAGAGAAAAAACAAAATAAAGAAAAGAGTCAATGCTCTTCATTTTATTAATGTGACTGTAATACCTTCAGAGAAGGCCAGCCTTATATATATACAAGTCAGTGCTCACTCTGTTAGTTAGTTAGCCTTCTAACAAACTTAACAGGCTCTAACTAACCTTGGTGAGAGAGATCCTAAGTGATGCAACACATGATACCTAGCTGCACTCACTCTATATTAACAACAATACTAACTTAATTCCTAATAAGCATACATGCCAAATTTCAAGTCAGTCGGACATTAAAATCTCATTCAATTGATGCATGAATTTATGATGATCAAAATACAAAGAATCTAAACTTAGAATACCTACCACTGTACTGGTATTCTAAGGTTCTGTACTAGTACATGGGCTCAAGTAAAATTCTAGTAATCAACAGCGGTACCGGTACGTGGTTTGTCATATCGCTACGCTTGGGTTGTACCGATCCTCGGACATGGTGTACTAGTATGACGTAGCCAAACATGTCCAAATTACACATTCGCGTACCGGTACACACTGGCCTGTACTGGTGCTCAGTATTGCAGATTTGAAATGCAATACCTGTAACACTCCCTTCATGTATCCGTACAACAAATACAAGTCGAAAATATTATAAAACTGTTAAAACATTTATTGTTCAATGTTCAATAAAACTTATTTATTTTATCATTCTAAAAAAACAATTTCTTTATAACAACTTTTAATTTAAAATTGTCTATCTCTCATTTCGAACATAATATTCGATTAATAATAGAACACATTAATATACTTTAAAACATTCATTAATATACTTTAATGTATTTATACTATTTACTATTACAAACCATATTAAACTAGTAATATCCAAGTTTACAAAATAGAACAGGTTTCACATATTACATGCCTCTAGTAAACAAAAACATCGGTAGGATGTCAGAGTAATTACTTATAATAACCTGTAATATACTCAACGAGTAATGATGTTGAACCTGCTCACTCTAGAGGTGTGCAAGAAGATTGAAAAATCGAACCTGAACTCAAAACCCGGAAAACCGAACCAACACTTTGGTTTACCGAACTGAAAAATTCTATTTAGGTTCTGAAATTTTGTTAAAATTGCAGAATACCGGTTTGATTACGATTTTCGATTTAAAAAAAATTGGGTAACCAAACCGGCCGGTTATATAATATATATTATATTATATTATATCTTTGTTTAATATCTGAATATATTTTCCCCAAAAGTAAAAGCAAAAACTCTAATCTCATTCGTTCTAATAACGACTCTTAATCTTCTTCTTCTTAATAATTTCTTCCTAATTTTAATTTTCTGACTTTCTCTATTTCTCACAATTTCCACATAAAAGTAAAACCCTAGATTCTTAAACATCCATCAGTTTTTCATTCAAGTGACTCAATCACTCACCATCGGTACTATTTGTAAAATTTGCATCAGATTCAGACATCAATCTTCAACAATCAACACTATAGATGTGCAAAAGCTGTTCTAAAAAAATTCAAGTATTTTTAATTTTCATTTCGTTGTAATGTTTATTTTTTAATTGATATTATTTTTGTTCGATTTGAGATTTGGGTTATATTCAATTCAATTTTTTTTGTTTATGTTACATATTATCGTTATACTTTCATAATTCTTGCATGTTTCAACTTTCAATAGATTATGTGGTTGCAGTGTTTTTAATATTTTATGAAGCTTAAGTGTTTCAAACATTGCACACAATGTCGTTTTTAAAACTATGCAATTTTTTCAACATATTTTTAAAATTTATGAACAAAGTAAAAAAAAGATCATTACTTGAACTGAACCGAATATTTTGGGTAACCGATTATTCAATTAAACAGTTGAATGGTTACGGTTTAGAGTCGAGAACTAGGTGAACTGAACTTACCGGTTAACCGAAATAATTTGCTAACAGTTAACGGAACTTGATTTTGCACACCCCTAGCTCACTCCCCTTTATTGCTGCTCAACCTACGTGTACAAATTAGCACATGTTAAGTATAACTTAGAGAGGCATTAAAACATTTAATAAAATAACATTAAACAATATTCATAATTATATTGTAAATTAATGTAAATAAACTTGTAGACAATTAAATACTCAAGTTATCATTGTCGTCTTTAATCATGTAGCCCAAGTACACTTAGAGATATTAAGGTACGCCCACATCATCAAGTAATGTTATCGTACGTACCCAAGTACGGATAAATACAATACCCACAACACTGAAGTGTTGTCATCGTATTAAAGTACGGTTTAGTACCGAAGTACTGAACAAAATAGCTGGTCAAACCCATGGTATACCATCTTATACCTAATCTCTTAAAGAACGTACTTAGGCAATTTTATCATACAGTTTAATACATATGAAAGATCATATACTAATATATATTCATCATCTATCATAATAGGGCAGTTCATAGCCCATTATGCATAAAAATATTTCTTTAACTGCAAGGAGTATTTAATATAAAACTGTACCTTTTTACCAATTTAGTAAAATCAAGTAATTATACTTTAAAAGTCTAACATTCAAAACATATTCGATATGTATAAAATAATTGTAATGCACTCGCCTTGATTTTCTTACCCTCTAACTGTAAGCAGCAATATTCACTTTAGTTTTGATTTTTTATTTGCCCTTAACCTTTTTTTCTCCCGATCTTGATTTGAATATGTAAATATACCATTTACATGACACATACCCTTTCAAAGTATATGTTAGTACCATATATCATGCACATTTCACTCTATAAAGTTTATAAAATTATTTCAATACTCGATTGAAATAACAACACTTCAAACAACTAATTCAAACCTTGAAATTTCACATTTTCCCACTTTTAGCATTTTAGGGACTAAAATGATAACTTTCACAATTCATGTCCATTTTCAACATTTGAACCATCATTTTGTAGCATAGAACATGGAAAACAATGTATACACTTAAATTTCAAATTTGCCACTTTAGTCCCTTAATAGCCGAATTGGTCCCCTAACTTTACAAGCATGCCAAAATGATCCTTACACCATTTACTTCATCTTTTTGCTTCGTTCAACACTTTAGAACATGTAAACCACCAATCCAAAATTAATTTAAATTTCAAACATCAAGTCTCCATAGTTTCTACACATGCTGTTAGCTATAATGCCCTAGGGTCTATTAAATTTACATGTTTTTTTATCCTTGAATACTATTAATTATTCTAAGCATCCCTAATTAATTATTATTGTGAGAACAATAATAAGATAAAATTAGTATGAAGTTTGATAGATATTCATAAGATGAATATGTGAATGAGATTCAAATTAAATTCATATATGTATTTGTTGAGAACAAATATTATGATCGACTCATCTTGAGATTAATACATGGACTAAAGTTATATATTACTCTTCAACAATTGTGACATTAAATCTTTAGACATGAAATTGTTACGGTTCTCAACATGATGATTATTATGTTTTGACATAGTCAAACATCGTTTTTAATTAGACGATTATAAATGTTATGCTTGAACATAATAAGGAATCATGCAGTGAGATGTGAATGATTAAGATGGAATTTATCCCTCTTAACATAAGAGATATATCTTTGGGCCCCTCGATGACTGAGACTGAGAAATAAATAGTCGTGCTCAAATGAGTTGATAGAGATCAATACCATTTATCTAGTAAGTCCAATTGAGCATCGAGAAACTAAAGATAGAACGATATAAGGTTAACATTTTCCATGTCTTATATTCTATCAAGATATCGTGAGAAAAAAAGATTATGACATAAACTGAATTAAGGTTGTCTCGGATTATGAGTCTTTCATTTAACTTGGGTACTCATAATGTCTTGCTAGAGGCCACTTATGACTTGTAGGAAAAATGTGATTTTACCTATGGCCAACGTTAATTGAACCTATAGGGTCGTACATTAAGAATGAATAAGAATGATTGTGGTTATTACACTCAATAATAAATTTAAGATAATAAGATTATTTTAAATTATATTGTTAGAGATTATTTATTCAAATTTAAAGAAGTTAAATTCATATTCTTATGATAGAATATATTTGGTAAAAAAAATTCTTGTGATAGAATATTTTATTTGTTTTATTATTTTTTTGAAAATAATATAAATATTATTAAATGATCTCATTATCTATATTTGATTGGATTTAAATTTCTTATCGGATAAGAAATCAGTTTTAGAATATATTATTTATTTACTTTAAATCAATAATATTAAATAAATCACACTATCTAGATTTAGTTGGATTTGTGTAACCCACTAGACGCGCCTATGCATTACAACAGATCCTAAGAAGCCATATTAGGGTCACAAGAGCGACCCATAGTAAAAATCCACATAAAGACATTTTCCCTTTAAATATTTAATTAAACTGCAACATTGACTATTGTTAAAAAAAATACACTTCCAGAAAATCGTTTATACATACAATAATAATTTCAAAAAACATTTTACAGACACCGCCATAAAATAATATATGACATACGTGCCCACTAACTGAACTGGTATCGTACTCCAAAAGTGACACCGAGAGAACTCCAACCACTGATGTCGATTCATGACCATGATAGATCTCCTAACCTGTGGTGGTAAGAATAACATGAGCTTGGGAAAGCTCAGTAATACGAAACTACCAAAAGAAACTTCATGCCACACGTAAGTATCAGATGTATCAGAACGAAATTGAGGAGCAAGCAGTATCAAGTTGAAGATATGGAATACAATTCGTTTAGTTGTTATGCTTGAAATTGACATATTCATTTATGATTAATTACCCGATCACCAGACACAATGTCTAACTCAGGTAAATTAGAAAGGAATTAGATTACGAAAATCCGGCCAGAGAGTTTAAGGTGTTCCATCAGTTACAGATTAAGAATGATAGACAGAATATTTCAGACAACAATAGAGTTTGACTGAGGCTAGAGAGTGAACAGGGAAAACTAAGTATCAACATAACTACCCTCTAACCGTACACCGATATGCAGTTCCCCAGAACTGCATTCATAAGAACTTACCCTAGGCCCAATGAGCATAGGAGCCAACCTAAGGGGCTTCCTTAGGTCTATAAGGAATTACACGTGCCGAAGCATCAGAACCTACCCAAGAGGAGACCTTGGGTCCATAAAGAATTACCAGTGCTGAAACTGCAGAGACTTCATAACATAACCTAGAAGTATCCCAATTAGAATAACTTAGTGAACATAGACTTAGCAGGGTAAGGAGAGTAATCGTACATGTATTTTCAGAGTTTTAGAAATTAGAGAGCATGCATTCCAGATCAGATACATATGTATATAATTTAGCCAAACAGAATTCATGATTCGTATCAGAGAGGATTAGTTTCAGATCGGAGAGAATATAATTGTGCAAGAAACATTCCACATGGTTCAATTCATTCCTCTAAGACACTTGATCATTATTAGAAGGAGAACATTTGACAAATTTGCACTGATTGTAGAATAGGGTCCCTACAAAAAGGGAAGTTCGATAACAACGTCTTGAACCAAACATCAAAAGTTGATACACCGGGATTGATGAGATTTCGAACATATCATGAATGATTCAAACATTAAAGCTTACGAGGGTAAAATTGTTATTCGGGTATCCAGGGGTAATTTGGTAATTTAAACCAACGAGGTAAATGACGGTGATGTACAAAATTCATAAATTCTAGTTGCTCATTAGGTTTCCGAGTCCCTTTGAACTAATTGAAACCATTAACACAGAGTTTCTAATATAACCAGATAAATACACCTTAAGCTTTCATTTTCAGAACCGACTACAATGTAACACCAAAACAGTTCTCCTTCACCAATCATCCACTGAACCTTCTACGAGCAACCGAGCATATATATATACAAGCAGTATTTTACAAGTATTCGAACATGTGCATTGAACCTGAACTCATTCCAAAACATAGAAAGTGCCTTTGGAGAACAAGTATTTCATACCATTAATTATGTACTTTCTCCAAATTAATTGTATTTGCATTCACATGGTATTCTTCCACTATCATCATGGTATCTGAATTGACCAACTGACACGGGTCGTATTTTATCACTTTTGGAGCCATTACAATTTTTGGCTTTATTGAGATTTCTAATTCCATGTCTTAGAAGTATTCTCCATCATTCTAGTATTCGAGGGTATTTTAGACATTACGATGCTCGAAAATATTCCAAATATTAGGAGTTTCTCGATTCTTCAATCTATTCATTTGTTTCTGTCCTCGAGGATATATCCCATATGTCGGCCAATTGACAACTAATGCCCAAAGAAAATATCAATCTTTAGGGTCATTCTGACCTATTTCAGCCTTATCAGTATATTCAATCCTTTTTAGTCATTTCAATCAATTCAATTTTTTTCGTCCCATTGCTCAATATATACATATGAATATTACTCTGTAAATTTGTCTTCAAAAGATTTTTCAGAATACTACCAAACTCAAGTTTTTTACGAACTCAAGGATTTAAGTCTTGTTATCAAAGCAATTCAAGTAATATGAGGTTTTCAATGCATCAAATGTCTTACCGGATCAAGTATAGTTTTCCCAGGTTGGTTTTATAGTTAGGGAGTATTTTCGTCATTCACTAATCACACATTTTCGACATTTATCTTTATAATAATAAGGATAATCAAACTTAGAGATTAACTGTCTCATTAATCATATGTAAACTTGGAGTCCTTTCGATATATCAAACCTCTTATTCGAATATATTTTCCTTGGCCATTATTATTCTTATTTCTTATTGATTGACATAGGCAGAAATAATCATATGATCAAACATTGTCGTGCAAACATTAACAGAATACCAACATGTTTTTAAATTATGAAGAGGGTAGTAACATATTACCTTGAATCCTTGCTATATCGGTCGACCCTCGAACGAAATTCAAACTCTATTGAACCTGAATTTGGCATCCTTCAACATCTAGTATTCAAGAAACCGAGAAAACCTTCAATCACATAATATCCCATTTCAGTCCTTATTCAAAGTACTCTTAACTGAATAAATAAATACATATACAAGTTCGGGTTTAAGGTCAGATTCAAAGGCTTTTGGGTTATAATTTTGCAAATCAGGCTTCAAAATCGGACTTAAGACTTCGAAAAACATAAAATAGGGCTTTTTAGAAAACTTGACTTTTGGGTCAAAGTCAAAGTCAACGCTAGCGTCATCATTAGTCAACGCTAACATCATCATCGGTCAATGCTGATGTTAGCAGGTAATGGTCAATCGAGCTGACTCAGCGAGTTGACTCACTAAGTTGACTCGGACGAGTTGACTCACTGAGTTGACTCGGTGGGTCAACTCGGGTCAAACAAAAGCGGGTCAGATCGGACTCATGCGACTCGGGTCAAACTTTGGCTTATGCACAGTTGGGCTAAGACCGGTTAATTCTTATGGGCTCAGTTCGAGGTGACCAGTTTAGGCCGATTCAAACATTGGGCCACTGGTTGGCCCACTCACCTTTTAGATTAACCTTGTCGGCCGGTCACCGGAAATGATCACCGGAGACTTATTTGACACCTTATCTACTGGAAAAACAAAACCCACAAATTACACCACTCACTAAAACCAGAAAAACACATACCCAAGCCGGAATAGTTACCGAATCGTACCTGAACCGAAATAAGACGGCTGAAAAGCGCGCGACTCTAATGTGGTCCTTACCAGTGTTGGATCAATGATCGGTTAAGAGGGTTTTGCTCCCTTCCACACGATGAGCACGCATGGGCCAACGATGCGCTCTGTCGTTGACTAAGGTGGCTGGAACGGAGGGAAACAGAGGGTGAGGGATTTGGTTCTTACCGAACCTTCAGATCGACCTACATGGCGAACGGTGACGTTTCACCATGATTGATGGCCAAAGCCGAAACTAGAACGAGATGGCGGTTCAGATCGTCGTGGCGGTGCATGCCACAACACGGCAGTGAAGCATATCGAAGGAGGCGATGGTAGGTGTAACCCCCTTAACCCGGCCTAGACGGTCGACCCGAATTAAGAAGATCACACGGGGAAAACCAAAGTCAACCCAAAAGTCAACCTTGATTAACGACCCTTTTTTTTCTTTTTACTCTTGTCTAGATGCACGTTAACCCTATATATGTTCACAAGATTATCATATTTAAACATCATAACAATCAGAGATCATTCAGGGACTCAATTGCAAAAAGTACAACTTTAGGGACCAAATTGTAAATTCTGAAAATTATAAGCACTTAACCCAATTTAAGGTTACCAATATGTAATTAAACACATTTCATGCTTCTCTGTCAAATTTCAGCTCAATAGGACATCTCAAACCCATACAATTGCATAAACAAGTTTCGGGACCAAAATGCAAACTTTTCAGAACATATAACCAACAATTTCATTGCCCAACGGTCGAGTGTTTCGGAACAGGAAAGACCCGTTCCGAAACGCGGGACTGTTCCGGAACTGGTACCGAAACAGTGCCTGGCAGTGGCCAAACCGTTCCGGAACAGCTCCTACCGTTTCGGAACGCCCAGGCCATTTCAGGCCCCCGTTCCGATACGGTAGCACCTGTTCCGAAACATGTTGCCCAGATTGCAGAAAATTTGCTGGTTTATCATGCAATTGACCAATCGAACATGCTCCAAATGCAACCAAACTTTACCAACAAGTCATTCAACATACAAGGAACATAATTGCATCAACCAAACATCAACATGGCATCAATTATGAAAATCCCCAAATCTAAAGGCATGCTTCCTACTTAGCAAACCATTCAAGCATCAAAACACCAAAACCACTTCATAAAGGCCAATTACAAACTCCAACATTATTAACAACATAAAACCAACTTAGGGAGTCCAAAACATCTCCCAAAACATCCACATAGGTTCCCCATTGCCAAATGCCAAAAGCTAATAGTGTTTAAGAAACCTTCACCATACATGAGCTTTGTTCACCACTTGGATTCTTGTCCCCCTTGCCGCCCTCAATGCACTTTAATGCTCTGCATTATTGGTTTAAGAAAAGAGAGAGCGTAAGCAAAAGCTTAGTGAGGAATGCTCATTAAAACCACACAATAATGCACTTACAAATCACATTTATAAACCTTGATTCAAATCATCATTTGCACATGCTCATAAGCATTTAAAAACAAGCAATACATGCTTCAAATTCATAACATGTCATATTGGCAACAAGTGATACATTCAACATAAGATCCACACATGGAATTTTAAACACCATTGCGATCTTACACTTTCCAAGGACCACACATGGACTTTTAAACACCATTGTGTCCTTAACCCCATGGACTTTTAAACACCATGGCAAGGACCACACAAGGACTTTTAAACACCTTTGTGTCCTTAACAAGAACCATCCAAGGACTTTTAAACACCTTGATGTTCTTAAGTAAACAAGGCTTACACAAGGAATTTTAACCACCTTTGTAACCTTAACCAAGGACCAACCATGGACTTTTAAACACCATGTTGTCCTTAAATACACAAGACTCACCCAAGGAATTTTAACCACCTTGGTGATCTTAACCAAGAACCAACCATGGACTTTTAACCACCATGTTGTTCTTAAATAAACAAGGCTCACACAAGGACTTTTAACCACCTTTGTGACCTTAACCATCACTTGCCAATATGCATCATTTACAACAATATTCCACTATTTTAAAGCATTTAACAAAGCCAAAACATCATGCATCTTTAAGCATCAAACCACATTTAAACAATGTTCAAAAACAAGGATCTCTTACCTTGAGCATCCTTCAACACATGGCTTATAATCCCAGCAAATAAACATGCTAAATATGCTTTCAAAACAGGATTTAAAACATGCAAACAAACCACATTGCACACAACCAATCCATGGTTCATCATCAAGAGGGTCTTTCCGAAAACTTACTCTTGAGCTTAGCTAAGTTGCTTAGACTTAAACTAAGCTCCCAAACCTTCAAAACATTGGTTTCAAAGCCGAAAACCAAAATCCACTCACCGATTCCGTTTCGCCACTTGCCGAAACACCAATCAAGCTTCCGGATCACCACCACTTGGATCCAAAGATGACTCCCCTGTTTTAAACACATCAAAGCAGAGGATTAATGCATCATCATGCATTAATATCTTCAATGAAAGCACCTAAACTCGCTGCTCTCATCCACACTCCATTTTCGGCCACCAAACACAACCGAAAATGCATCCAAACAACTCCACAACACCACCCAGCCATGATCCATCAATTCTAAACATCCTTAATCATCAATTAACATCCAAAAAGGATCAAACATCATCCTTATACCTCCAGCTATAACAGATCATCAAGATCACTCCAAAAACCATCAAAAACTCAAGCCAAACTTAGGAAATTCAACCTATCCGGGATTGCATTAATTAAACCTCAATTTCTCATCAATTTAACATTCATTTAACATCAAATTAACACCTCAAAACACTGCCCAATCAGATCATACGAAATTTCATCAAAATCAAGCAAATCTTGCATTTTAAAGCCAAGAACAAGAGTTCAATTGTAAAACCTTTTATAAAACACAAATTAAGGATTGAGAACTTAGGAATTTCAGTAAAGAACTGAGAGTTTAGAGGAGAAGGACGTTCTTACCTCCAAACTTGAGTTTTCTCCCTTTTGGAACCAAAATCTTGAAAATCCAATTAGCAAATGGTGAGGTTTTGATGAATAGATGATTAGAGATCAAAAGAGAATTGAAATGAATGATTTAGATGACAAAACCATAGGGAAATGATCTGGAGAAAGATGTTTGGTTTGAGAGAAAAGATGAGAGAAAATGAAAATGGAAAATATGGAAAGTTAGTTGGAAATTCCAAAATATCTTCCCTCCTTTTAGTTTTATTTAAAAACCTTTAATTAATCATTTAATATCTTAGAAAAATCTGGAGAAACTCCCATTGGGTAAATAGCTCCTTAAAGATTCAAAGTTTCAATCCTTTTTAAAACAGTCTCACAGTTTTTGAAAATTACATTTTGGTCACTAGCCCAAAATGTCACCCTTCCAAACCCCATTTTGCAAAATTGATTCCACCATACTCTTATATATAATAAAAGAGGATTTTAGAACATTTTTCCATATTTTTAATGCAACCCGAACTAGGCTTTCCTAAATTTCACCTTTTTATATTCGAACCGCACTTTGACCGAACCGGTCCAAACCCAAAACTTCTAAGCCCAAAACCGGGGCGTTACAGTAGGGTTAGGTGAGAGGTCGAGGAAGAGGAAGAGACACAAAGGGGTTCTAGATATTTCTTTTGAGCATTTCTTTCAGTGGGTGGGTGGTTTAGATCTTTATCTATTTTGGTATAACCGAAACGAATAGTTTAAAGAGGAGCTGGTGTAAACATTATTAGAACTTACCTTTAGTACAAAGGGTCAAGTCAAGGGATGCATAACCAAGGGTTCCAGGTTCAAACCCCTTGGCCAAAATTTTCAACATTTTCATTCATTTTTATTTAGTTGCTTCTCCCCTTTTTTAACCTTAAAATCTTGGGGTGTTACAACTCTCTCTCCCCTTAAAAAAATTTCATCCTTGAAATTTTCCATAGTTGGAGTAATGAAAAAATTGCTCTTTCATCCATTCTTGCACTGAAACCAATCCATCAGAACATACTTGTTTCTTGGGACTCTCTCTCTCTCTCAAACGATCACAGACCAATCTTGTAGCATCCTTAGTCACTTAGACTGACTTGGGCCTAAAACCATCATGCCATTCACCTCAGACCAACTTATCAGAATACGGTATATGAATGCATGCATAACTTTGTACGTAGCCAAGCAAACACTTGTCTCATAACTTTTATTATAAATGGTCTCAATCGGGAGTCAGAATCTTCTCAACTACTACAGAAATCAATCTTACGACCCTGAAGTATTTCCTCTAGAAACTAAATTACTCTACTTGGTTGACCATTAGTTTATAGATGAAGAACTACAATTGTAGTTCAAACGAGTACCCAAGGCCTCCCATAGGGCCTTTCTTAATCAGGATGTAAATATCATATTTCAATCAGAAGGATACATATGACGATACACCTTGCCACATTTTCCCTAAAATGTCTTTCTTCAAGCCGATCAAACATAACCAAGGTTTTAAACAGATATCACTTACTTTCAACTTAATATTCAGGCAACAGTTTCCTTCGTGTATAACAGGCTCACCACAAAGTTTACACTTTCGGCACACTCACGAACACCTTTCTTTTAAATACATAATACTTTTATCCAATCTGTACAAGAATATTCTCAAACATAATCATTATCGCCGAATAGCCTTACATGAAATCTTATATCAGTTGCCTCACATAATCAAACATTTATTCTTAATTTGAATCAAGTCTTCAATCTCATATGCATTAACCATCTTAGGTTCTTTATCCGTGTAACCCCCTCAACCCGACCTAGCCGATAGACCGAACCGAACGAGTCACACGGGGAATATTGAAGTAAACCGAGAAAGTTTACCTTAATAAACGACCATTTCTTTTTTTCTTTTTAACTTGTATAGATGCAAACTAGGTCCCTATGTGTCCAAACAAAGCAACGGATCGAATGACATCTCGAACGCTCAACTATTCACACTGATTCTGGGTTTATGGACTATTTCGTAATTTTGATAGTTAGTAAAGGTTTTTACCAATTTAGGATTACCAACCTTTAATTAGGTTCATTGCATGCTTCTCTGCGAAAACTCGGCTCAAGACTACCTTTGGAACTCATTTAATTGCATACACAAGAAACAAAGACTAAAACGTATCGGTACCCTTAAGGAGGGTATCGATACGCCCCCGACGGTCAAGCTTCCCAGGCTCTGCATCACAAGACTGTACCAGTACGCTAGGGCACCGTATCGATACGCCCTCGATCAGTGGCTAAAAAGGGTATCAATACGACCCCTTGTATCGGTACACCCCTCCCATTTTTGAAGGCCATATCGATACACCATGAAGTGTATCGATACACTTCAGTCTGCAAATGCCCAAAATGCAAGTTTGGCACTCAAAAACCATCTTGAACCATTCCAAAACTTATATAAGCAGGCTTGCAACTCAATTTCACATCAACACACAAGGATACATGGTAGAGGCATCATCAAAGCATCACTAACAACATTATTAAGGACTAAAGTCATGCTTCCTAATAAAATCAAGCACCAAAAGATCATTTCATGAAATCATGCATCATCCGACATCTAAAGGCCATTTACAAACCAATAAAAGCATAACAAACATGTGCTAAACCAGAAAATACCAAAACAACCAAGATTCTTAGTGTTGGACACCCCCATTTCCCTTATTACACTAATTCAAAATGTCGACATACTTTTAACGAAGTCTCTTGAAAAGATCCCTTGTAGTGGTTGCCTCCTACACCTAATTGTCTGGATTGATGAACAAAGAGAGCATAAGCAACAAGCTTAGTGAGGATTGCTCAAAACAAAAAGAATCATCAATGCAGAAAACCATTTTTCATTCTTTTCAAAACCATAATGCCTCATTTGACAAACCATACACTTTATAATCAAAATCAACATACTAGACATCATGCAACATGATTCATAAAATTTCCAGCAATTAAACCATTGCTACACAAATTTCAAGCTTCCTAAGCATAAATACCATTATGTCAAGCTTAGGACAAAACATGCATTTTTCATAATGTTCATCAACAATATTTTCAATAACATTTCATTCCATTATATTGGCTCACAAGTGATAAACAAAATTCTCAAAACATATTGGATACACTGATTACCAAGGGTTGTCCCACACCCTTCATACACTCTACCAGCATCTTAGGGTTCACACACAGAAGCAACCCTCCACCGTGGTGGAGCATTCGGTACAATTACAACCCCTCAACACCACTCATTAGTAGATGTATAACCCACTAATGAGAGACGAGACTCACACACAATGTTCACACACGGGAGCTACCCTCAACCGTTGCAACCTTAAACAATCCTCAATAGTTAGGGTACTTGGATGGAGTTTTCGGTACAATCACAACACCTCAACATCCAAGGTGACTTGTTTATAGTGCACTCAATCCTATACCCGGATAACTATATTCGATTTCATTTGTAAACACTTTATTCAACATCACTTGCCAATATAATCCGTAATTCATGCATACCTCACTATTTTTACAAATCATTCATGATAAGCCACAACTCAAGCATTAAACCATGCTTCAAAACTCATGCATCAACACATGCATACAAGGATCACTTGCCTAGTGCATCCTTAAACCACATGACATCATCAAACACATTTTATATACTCATAACATGCTTTAAAATAGTAGGTGAATGCAATTAAAACCAAGTGCAACCAAAGGCTCAACCGAGCACAATCTAGGAGAGAAATTCACTTTACTTACTTCCGAACTTAGTAAAGCGTTTCAAGCTCTTACTAAGTTCCCAAAACCTTTTCTAAAACATTTCCACGCTGGAAAACCAAGTTCCACTCACCGGCTTGCAAAACCTCACTCGCCGACGCCCAAATCACATGTCTGAAGCCTCCACAATCATCTCGTTTGATTCCGGAACGCAATCCCCTATTTTCAACACAACAAAACAAAGGTTCAATGCATTAAAATGCATTCAAAACACCAGAACTCAAAAGGAAACCCGCAGCCCTACTCTAAAGAATCAATTTACTCGTTCGATACAACCGAAAACTCAATCAGTTGATCTCTAACCTCGGCCCGGCCATTACCCAACACATCCAACATGTTTTAGGCATCAATCAACATCCAAAAACAACCTAAAACCATCCTTATATCTCTGGCAACTCAAATTCCACACTACACCCCCAAACCCAACTATAACCACCTTAAAAACCAAGGATCTCAAAGATTTCAGGATTAATATGACTTAGGCTATATTTCAACATCCTAAACCTTTAAAAACTCAATTAGAATCTATCTCAAACAAATCAAATCAACAAAACTCTGAAAATCTCATTAAAACCATCTTTTCTATCAATATTTACCATTTTATCAAACAAATAACAAAACCTCAGTTAAAAACATGAATAAAGAGTCAAATATCTTTGGAATTTCATTAAAGAACCTATATTAGAGGGTTAGCACAAATTTTACTTCCAATCCTTGTTTCTCTTCTAATTTGGCAAGTTTAACTTCAAAGAAACTTGAAGAAAAATGATAGAATTCACCAAGGAGAAGTTGAAAATCAGAAGAGAAAAAGAAAGTGAATGAAATATTAAAATTGAGAGAAAAGGGAGAGTGTTTGGATGAAGAGAAATGAAGAAAATGAAATGATCATCAATTTTCTCTTAACCAACTTAACCACTTTTTAATTAAATCAATTAAAACCATTTTAATATTTAATAAAGCATTTAAAACACATGCCAAATTGGAGAAAGGCTTAATTGCCATTTAGCTCCCTAAAGATTCTATGATCTTGACTCTTTTTGAAAAACACACTTTTTCCACAACTTTAAAACTTTACATTTTGGTCACTACCCAAATTGTATACTTTCCAAAACCTGTTTTGCAAAATTGATTTAACCAACCTATCAAATATCATTTTACATGATTTTAGAAATTTTTATCATATTTTAATCCCATCCTGAACCTTGATTTTCCTAAACCTCCTTTTAACGTTTCGAACAACCGACTATCGGTTCCACTGGCCCAACCCGACTCGCAAAACACCTAGGCCTAAAAACCGGGGCGTTACAATTCGGATTCAAATGCATCACGTTAGTTCAATGCATAGACGAACATTATCGATATTCCTTACCAGTACAAAACTAGTTATGAAGGGTAGAATACTCAGATTGTCTTATTTCAGAAGAAAAAAAATTCAATATCAGAGTTCTGGCTCGGAGGAGTATGATTAAGATCTATGGGCATGCACATACCAGACACCTTATGACAAATGATCGACCGATCTACCCAGAAAGACGCAACTATATGCTCTGATACCACTTAATGTAATCTCCTAGACCCGCCTATGCGTTACCATAAATCCTAAGGAGCCACATTAGGGTCACAAGAGCGACCCACAGTAAAAATCCACATAAAGACATTTTCCTTTAAACATTTAATTAAGCTGCAACGTTGACTATTGTTAAAAAATACACTTCCAAAAACTCTTTTAAACATACAACAGTAATTTCAGAAAACATTTTACAGACACCGTCATAAAATAATACATGACATACATGCCCACTAACTGAACTGGTATCGTACTCCAAAAGTGACACCGAGATAACTCCAACCACTGATGTCGATCATTACTATGATAGATCTCCTAACCCGCGGTGGTAAAAACAACATGAGCTTGGGAAAGCTCAATAATACGAAACTACCAAATGAAGCTTCATGCCACACATAAGTATCAGATGTATTAGAACGAAATGGAGGAGCAAGCATTATCAAGTTGCAGATATAGAATACAATTCGTTTAGTTGTTACGCTTGAAAGTGACATATTCATTTCTGATTAATTACCCGATCACCAGACACAATGTCTAACTCAAGTAAATTAGAAGGGACATAGATTACGAAAATCCAGCCAGAGAGTTTAGGGTGTTCCATCAGTTACAGATCAAGAATGATGGACATAATATTTCAGACAACAATAGAGTTTGACTGAGGCTAGAGAGGGAACATGGAAAACTAAGTATCAAAATAACTTCCCTCCAACCGTACACCGATATGTAGTTCCCCAGAACTACATCCACAAGGACTTACCCTAGGCCCAATGAGCATAGGAGAAAACCTAAGGGGGTGCCTTAGGTCCATAAGAAATTACTTGTGCCGAAGCATCGGAACCTACCCAAGGGGAGACCTCAGGTCCATAAGGAATTACCAGCGCTGAACATGAAGAGACTTCATAACATAACCCCGAAGTACCACAATTAGAATAACTTAGTGAACACATACTGAGCAGGGTAAGGATAGTAATCGTACATGTATTTTCATTGTATCAACAATTAGAGAGCATTCATTCTAGATTAGATACAAATGTATATAATTTAACCAGAAAGAATTCATGATTCGTATAAGAGAGAGGATTAGTTTCAGATTGGAGAGAATAAAATTGTGCATGAAACATTCTATGTGGTTCAATTCATTCCTCTAAGACACTTGATCATTATCAGAAGGAGAACATTTGACAAATTTGGACTGATTGCAGAATGGGGTCCCTACAAAAAGGGAAGTTCGGTAACAACAGCTCGAACCAAACATCAAAAGTTGATACACCGGGATTGGCGAGATTTCAAATATATCGTGAATGATTCAAACATTAAAGCTTACGAGGGTAAAATTGTTATTCAGGCCTTTAGAGGTAATTTGGTAATTTAAAACAACAACGTAAATGACGGTGATGTACAGAATTCAGAAATTCTAGTTGCTCATCAAGTTTCTCTAGTGTCTTTGAACTAATCGAAACCATTAACACAGAGTTTGTAATATAACCAGATATGTACACATTAAGCATTCATTTTCAGAACTGACTACAGTGTAACACCAAAACAATTCGCCTTCACCAATCATCCAACGAACCTTCTACGAGCAACCGATCATATATAGATATATACACATATATATATACAAGCAGTATTTTACAAGTATTCGAACATGTGCATTGAACCTGAACTCATTCCAAAACATCGAAAGTTCCTTTGGAGAACAAGTCTTTCATACCATTAATTATGTCCTTTCTCCAAATAAATTGCACATGCATTCACATGGTATTCTTCCACTATCATCATCGTATCTGAATCGACCAATTGACACGAGTCTTATTTTATCACTTTTGGAGCCATTACATTTGTTTGGCTTATTGAGATTTCTAACTCCATGACTTAGAAGTATTATTCATCATTCTAGTATTCGAGGGTATTTTAGACATTACAATGCTCGATAATATTACAAATATTCAGAGTTTCTCGATTCATTCATCTATTCATTTGTTTCAGACCTCAAGGATATATCCCATATGGCGGCCGATTGGCAACTAATGCCCGAAGAAAATATCAATCTTTAGGGTCATTCTGACCTATTTCAGCCTTATCACTATATTCAATCCTTTTTAGTCATTTCAATCAATTCAATTTATTTCGTCACATTGCTCAATTCATACATACAAATATTTTTCCATAAATTTGTCTTCGGAAGATTTTTTAGAATACTAACAAACTCAAGTGCTTTACGAACTCGAGGATTTATGTCTTGTTATCACAACATTTCAAGTAATACGAGGTTTTCAATGCATCAGATGTCTTACCGGATCAAGTATAGTTTTCTCGGGTTGGTTTTATAGTTAGGGGGTGTTTCATCATTCGCTAATCAAACATTTCCGAAATTTATCTTTATAATAATAAGGATAATCAAACTTAGAGATTAATCGTCTCATTAATCATGTGCTGAACTTAGAGTCCTTTCGATATATCAAACCTCTTATTCGAATATCTTTGCCTTGACCCTTATTATTCTTATTTATTATTGATCGACATAGGTAGAAATGATCATATGATCAAACATGGTCATGCAAACATTAACCAAATACCAACATGTTTCAAAAGTATGCATAGGGTAGGAACATATTACCTTGAATCCTTTCTATATTGGTCGACCCTCGAACGAAATTCAAACTCTCTTGAACCCGAATTTGACATCCTTCAACATCTCGTATTACTGAGACTGTGAACACCTTAAATCACACAATATCCCATTTTAGTCCTTATTCAATGTACTTTTAACTGTATAAATAAATACATATACAAGTTCGGGTTTAAGGTCAGATTCAGAGGCTTTCGAGTCAGAATTTCGAAAAACGGGCTTCAAAATCAGACACGAGACTTTGAAAAACATAACATAGGGCTTTTTGGAAAACTTGACTTTTGGGTCAAAGTCAATGTCAATGTCAATGCTGGTGTCATCATCGGTCAATGCTGATGTCATTATCGACCAATGCTGACGTCATCAGGTAACGGTCAACCAAGTTGACTCACAAAGTTAACTCGGACGGGTTGACTCGATGGGTCGACTCGGTCGAGTCGAGTCAAACAGAAACGGGTCAGGTCAGACTCATGCGACTCAGGTCGAACTTGGGCTTATGCACAATTGGGCTTAGATCGGTTTATTCTTATGTGCTCGGTCTGAGGTGACCGGTTCAGGCAAGTTAAAACATTGGGCCACTGCTCGGTCAACTCACCTTTTAGATTAACCTCGCCGGCCGGTCACCGAAAATGATTGTCAGAGACTCATTTGACACCTTATCTTCCGGAAAAACAAAATCCACGAATTACACCACCTACTCAAACTAGAAAAAGACATACCCAAGCCGAAATAGTTACCGGGTCTTACCTGAACCGAAATAAGATGGCCGAAAAGCGCATGAGCCTGATGTGGCCCTTACCGGTGCTGGATCGATGATCGGTTAAGAGGGTTTTGCTCCCCTCCACACGATGAGCACGCAAGGACCGATGACGCGCCCTATCGTTTATTGAGTTGGCCGGAAACGAAGGAAAACATAGGGTGAGGGATTTGGTTCTCGCCGAACCTTCAGATCGACCTACACGGTGAATAGTGATGTTCCATTGTGATTGATCGCCAAACACGGAACTAGAACGAGACGACGATTCAGATCGTAGCGGCGGTGTACACCATGACACGACGGTGGAGCAAATCGAATGGGGCGGTAGTAGGGTTAGGTGAGAGGTCGAGGAAGAGGGAGAGACACAAAGGGGTTCTACATATTTCTTTTGGGCATTTCTTTCGGTGGGCGGGCGTTCAGATCTTTATCTATTTTGGTATAACCAAAACGAATAGTTTAAAGTGGAGCTAAGGTAAACATTATCAAAACTTACCTTTAGTCTAAATGCTTAAGTCAAGGGATGCATAACTAAGGGTCACAAGTTCAAACCCCTTGGCTGAAATTTTCATTCATTTTTTTGCTTCTTCCCTTTTTTTTAACCTTAAAATCTTTGGGTGTTACAATTTGAATTCTTTATCAGATAAAGGAATTTATTTTAAATTATAACTTATTTAAAAGAGTTTTAATTGAATTATAATAGTGAACTCAACTTAAACATAATCAAGTAATATATATGTATGCATGCCAAGGGTTTTTGATCATTGGTGTTTTTTCGACTAGCCACCAAAACCACAAAATCTCTATTTTCGAAATCTGAGAGGAACTAGCATTCCAATAGTCGCTTTTTCGCGTGTGAATATTTGTAGAGAGCGGTCGTCTTTCAGGAAGGCAGCGCCTCAACACAACAGAATTGCAGAACCTAAGATTGAGGTAATCTAATAACTATCTCTATAATTCGTTAATAAGATTGCATAAGATCTTGGGAGTTTTTTGTAGGATTTAATTTTTCCGTTGCGTTAATTACTTGATTAGATCATTTTTTACCTATGAAACTCAACACATGCCAATTTTGTCACCAAACTAAATTCAAGGATTCAAGCTTGAAATTTCAATTCCAACCTCATATTCAAGCACTTGGAACCATTAATCCTTCAAATCAAACATCAATTTCAAAACCCTAAAACATATTTTTTAGTATAGGGGTTTTGGGGTTTAGGTATTTAAACATGAAATTGAACTCAATTCATTCTTGAAAATAATACCACAAAACTTAATTCATCAATATTCATCCTTATTACATTTGAAACCATAAACCCCAAATTATCTCTCATAGAAAAACTCCACGACATCAAGCAATATTCATACCAAAAGATAGAGATTTTGATGTTGAATAATTTTCTCTTCTTGAGTTTTTCTTGAATCCTAACATGTAGTGACTAAAATAGAAGGAAAAGCTTACCTTTAGTCTTCAATGGAAGTTACGTAAATGAGGAAGAAGAAAGGAGATTTTTTTGCTCATGATTGATGTCTTCAAACCTTTATTCTAACCACATATGCCACTTGACACTATCCTTAGTTAAATGAATTTTATATTCATTTAATTAGTGAAGTTATTAATTTACTATTTCTATCATACGGCTAAAATTCATCCAACACTCATCTTATCATCTTTCAAGGGCTAGGATTCAATATTTGAATAATCCTTCCCTAAATTGCCCTCATAGGATTAATAAATTCCAAAAACATCTTTTGGGAAAAATTACTAAAATGCCCCTGAAAGATCATTGAACTCTATACTTCAAATTTTCACCATTTTACCATTTTGGTCACTAATTAACTCTTGGGGCATTACAATACCAGCCCAAATCACCCGGAAACACCCCAAACATCCTAAACGTGCTTCTACTATTAACCATAATGAAATATATTTAATCAAATACCTACATGCCAAGCTTCATCATGAATAACATTGGGCCAAAGAATCTAGATGCATACTTTATATACTTGCATAGATATTGTATTGAAAATAATCAAAAGAGGAATTGATGCCTATAAGGCCACAAACCATAGCAAAACCAACATTATAGGTCTATTATGACTTATATAACATGGTCAATCTATGAAACATCGGTCGACAAGAATAGCATACTTAAAAAACTAAATCAACCAAATAGATGCTTCAAACAACAATCAATATAGGCAAGAAATCCAAGCAACACCATGTTATATTTCATGATGGTTAATAGTAGATGCACGTTTATTTGGGAGGCGAACTTTTGGCCTTCTTGTGCTAAAATGTGGGCTGCTTCTTTACCTTTCTTCCTCACATGAAGAAAAGAAAATGAATAAATTTTTTTAAGTTGTTCACAGATGTTTTTCAAAATTGGACAAATATCTGAGAAGTCTTCTGTCGAATTGTTAACTTTGGTTATAACATTGAGGGCATCACCTTCAAAAATCACGTTCTTGAATCCAAGATGATCAAATGCGTGAGGGGATGTGCTTGCAGCCATGATGAATGCAACACCTCGTTTTTGGACCTAGGAGTTTTTTAGGTTGGGATCGGGGTCCGTTGAATCTAGACTAGTGATCTGGGTTAGTTCGAGAATGGTTCAGGGAAAACATGGTTCGGGAAATGATAAAAAACCCTTTTAATATATATATATATATATATATATATATATATATCCCAACTCTGACAACGTTGCCTTAACGAGAATCAAATCCGATCTCAATTTCCCTTAGCGGACCGATGCTAAGTGTTTTCACATGAAGTCGGATGTGCTACAAGGCGATCCTTCTTCCCAACTGTAAATCGAAACAACATTCAAATTAACAGGCCATTTTTGAATTTGAAAGCGTTAAGATTTTAAAAGGAAATGTCGATTTCCAATCCAAGTTTGCAAAAATTGAGAAATATATTCGAAGATATAAAATGTTTTTAAATTCTCACGATCGGAATTGTGTCATTAAAAAATGAATCTAAAAATAAAACTTTATAAAAGTAAATTTTTTTATGAACAAATAAAAGCTAAGTGTGTTTTTCAAGCTTCACCCTAAAAGGGTATTTATAGCTTAAAAAACCCTAAAAATATATAAAATAAAATACATAAGATAATTCTGAAAGATTCAAATAAATTCCTAAAATGACAATTCAAATATAAAGTGTGTAAAAGTTCTATTATTTACACCCTTTTTAACCCATATTTCTGTTGCATTCAAGCATCTTTGCATTGCATTTAGGTTAGTTTTCAATAAAACATCACAATTATATAAAAGGCACGGATTCTACTAAAAGATGGCTATTTTTGCAGGTATCTGTCATAGTAGAAGATGAAGGCAGGCGCAGGGCAGAAAAGCAGGAGAGCGGAACTGGACAAGCAGCCGAAGAAGACGAACCTGTCATGGACCTGTCGTGACAGCATGGTGACAGCAACTTTATAAAGAGGAAAAGTCAAGTGGACCTCGATAGATAGAGAAAAATCTGCTCGTCTGTCGTGTGAAAGCCACATATTTTTCCAAGCCCCAGATCGAAAGATATGTCAAGCCAAAGCTCAAAGAGAAGAAATTCCTAAAAGCAAGGATGCGGCTGGAAAGTAGGAGACTTTAGAGATTTAGTCTTTATTAGAATCTTACTTTTAATTAAAGTTGTAATCCTTGTTACCTTAGATAACTTGAGCCCAAAGCTTATATAAGGGCATAGATTTAACTTAGGAGCACGACCGATTACCCCATAACCAAAACCAAACCCCTGCCGTCTACCCGTCACCGACATGTTCTAAATTCCCCCTAGGGCTACGGGTTGTTTTGTAAAGTAGTTGCAAGGGTTGCTTTGTTTTAGGATTTTTTAAGTTCAATAAAATAAACTTCAAGTTCTTTTATCTTGGTTTTAATATCTTGCAAGAGCATCGGGAGAGCATTGTGAGGTTATCCATTTACTTAGCATCGGGAGAGTTAAGTATACGAAAGAGATAAGAGCGCGTTCTCTAGTTTATAGTTGAACCATCTCGTGCCTAGGGATAGGGCGAGGTTAAGTGGCTAAGGAAGAATTCATACACATCGGTGTTCATCCTTCGATTCACGCCGGGAGGTATCATCAATGACGTGTTCATCGACATACTTGTGCCTAGGGATAGGGCAAGGCAGATCTGGGATTCTTGCCAAACTTGAAGTACAGAGTTGGTGTGTCTGCTGCCGCGACTGCCAACGGACAGACGTCGCGACAGGTGCTGTCGGCGACGGGAGCGACGACAGAACTGGAGATCCTAAGCAATTCAATACCTGCACTACCGAGCAATTCAATACCAGCTCATTCTCTCTATCTTAATAACTCAATCTTTTATTTTGCGTTTTATCTTATTATTCTCGTGACAATCTTCTAAACTATTTCCTTTACTTCGTGCAGTAAACAAAGGTGAAGTCATTAGCCCAATCCCTGTGGAGACGATATCCGATACTTAGTATCACTTTACTACTTGCGTCGTGTACACTTGCACTACAATTGCGATAGACTCTTTTACACGCAACAAGTTTTTGGCGCCGTTGCCGGGGATTGGCAACATAACTACATCTTTCTTTTATTGCACTTTTTGCTTTTGTTTTTATTTTTAGTTTTCCTTTTTATTTTTATTTTTCTTTAATTTTACTTTTGTGTTTTCAACTCTTGCTTTTCACGAGGTTTTCTTGTTTATGCGCAGATCTAAAAGAGGTGAAGATCCTGAGTATAAATTAGATCCGGAGATCGAACGTTCCTTCAATCTCAAGAAACAACTTCGCCGCCTTTTAGACCGGAACGAATACCTCGAGGAACAGCTAGAGCAGATGGCACGTAACCAGCCTGTTGGTGACGGTGTACCGCCTGTCGATGACCCGGCCGCAGCAGGTGGACGACGGTCATGTCGTGACTACATGCTGAACGATCATGTAGAGCTGGAGACCACGCTGCCGGATATTGATGTTGATAACTTTGAGCTTAAACCTGTCATGTTTAGTATGATCAACAACGCCGGGCAGTTTAGTGGTTCTGCGACAGAAGATGCTAGGGAGCATCTCAAAACGTTCCAGGAGATCTGTGGTTCGTTTAGACTGCCAGGAGTTAGTCTGGAGATACTGAGGCTTCGGTTATTCCCCCATTCATTGAGGGACAGAGCTAAAACTTGGTGGAATAAACTTACACCGGGTTCCATTATGACTTGGGCAGATCTAACTCGTGAATTTTTATCTCGTTTTAATCCTTCGCATTTATCTGAGCGATTACGTAACGAAATTGCTGCCACGACAACGCAAGGATTTACAAGGAAAAGACTAAGAAGTGGCACGACAAGAAACTACTGCCACGACAGTTCTGCCCAGGGCAGCTTGTGTTGCTATTTAATTCTAGACTCAAACTCTTCCCAGGAAAGCTAAAGTCTAGATGGTCTGGCCCGTTTCAAGTAGTTCAAGTTTTTCCACATGGTGCCATCACAATTCAATCATTAAAAGACGGGCACCAATTCAAAGTCAATGGACAACGCCTCAAGCACTATCAGGGGACTGAAGCCCCAGGAATTCAGGAAGTGGTTACTTTAGGAGATGCCCCACAAGGCATCCCTAATTTAACCTAAGTTTTATTTTTATTTTTATTTTATTATTAATATTATTTATTAGGAATTAGATTTATTTTATTCGAATAATGTTTTGTTTTTATAATTTCAGTTTTTAGGAAATAAAGGAGTCAAGAGAGAAAGAAGAAGTGGCCCAAGACCACCGCCCATCCACCAGCCCAATAAAGCCCATTTATGATAACCTGTCGTTTCAGCTGCCGGCGCAGACGGACTTGACAGGCTGTCAGTAGACTGACATTGCAGACGCAGAAGCGTGCGACAGATGCATAAATGCGTGTCAGACGCGTCAGACACGCTATATCCAATCTGCCGCCCCGTTATTCCCGCCTGCCGTTGCGGCATTAAATGGGCAGATACCCAACAGCTATATAACCCCGTTCTACCTTTCATTTTCATCACTTCTGTTTTTTTCTCTCTTGCTTGCTCCTCTAGTTTTATTTGTTTTCTCTCTTTCACAGCCCTTGCAACCAAAATGTCGTCGAGACAAACCCGTCGTAACACTGCTGCCGCCTCTTCTTCCGCAGCAGCATCCCCCTTCGCCAACAAGGAACTATGGGAGGAGCGTGACTTCATTTACAACAGAGATGCCCCCCATATGGGACTCCGGCCGTTCATTGTGAAGGCCATAACGGCACAGCTGTGGGAGGACTTTGCCGAGCAGCCGGCAGAGCTAAATGATACGTTGGTTCGGGAGTTTTACGAGGCCATCGACAGCAAAGCAGCGACATCTGTCACTGTCCGAGGAGTGGAAGTGCCCTTTACCGCCAACAGCATCAACCATATGTTCGGCCTCTTCTTTGGCCCCAATGACGATGCTCACCAACAATTTCTGGACACCCTCGACGCTGCTGCTTATGATGCCATCATGGTGGAGCTGACAGAAGCTCGTACGACATGGACAACCAGCAAGAAAAACCCCCCACTCTGTCAATAGGGGGCAGCTCCTCCCAGAAGCAAAACTGTGGAACGCTTTCATCAAAAAGCGTATCCTGCCCTCGTCCCACCACACGACAGTCAACCGACAGCGGCTGGCCCTCATTCACTCTATCATGCATGACAGGCCCATCAATGTGGGCAGGTACATGAGGGACAGCATCATCGATTGTGCCTTCCGTTCAGACTCACGACTCTGCCTGCCGTTCACCATCACTGCTCTCTGCCGCTGTCCCAGAGGAGCCTTCCAACAAACTTCACCAAGGTAATGGCTAGACCGACAACAACATCTCCAGCCTCATGGAGGTCATAGTCGTATCACCCATCAACGCCTTCGACCCAAATGCCCCTCATGCTGACTCCGATGAGGAACCTGCCACCGACCCTGCCCCAGATGCTGCCGCCGACACCGCTCCGACAGACCAGTCTGCCCACATCCTTGCTGCAATCCTGCGGGTAGAGGAGCGCCGAATGGGTTTGATGACTTTTATCTACGACTTCTCAAATGCAACGGTAAATTTTATTACTAATACTTTACATTATTCGGATGTCATCTTCCCCACCTTCCCCGCCCATTATTTCCATATCCCCTCCCCCACACCCACACCACCTGTCTCTCCACATATGCATTCTGCCTCTTCCACACCAACCCCTGCCCCAACGGCAGAAGGCAGCCCACCGGCAGACACCTCCCCTCGAGGAACCAAGAGACCTACCACTGATGACAGCCCTCTTATCCGGAGGAAATTGGAGAGCGACTTTACGCGGGTCAAGCGAATTAAGCACGTGGCAGACAAGAAACGGCTGCCCAAAGCCAGCACCACCACTAGTAGCAGTTGGGATAGTGGCAGCAGTTCCGACGTCCGGCTAGTGGAGCAACCTGCCCCTCCACCTGCCGATGATCCTGCTGATCAACCTGCTCTTGAACCTGCCCAGCCCCCTCCACAGCGCAGGCGCCGCCATCAGATCCGCGTCAGCAGCAGCAGCGAGAGCAGCGATTGAAAATTTAAGTCTTTATTTTCCTCTTATTGCTGCCTGCTTTTATATTTTTGTGATGTACTTTTTCTTTCTTTTATTTTTCGTCTCATTTTGCATTGAGGGCAATGCAACCCTTGAGTTTGGGGGTGGCAACCCTCCATCTTTAATGGAGTCTTTAGCGCATCTTTTGATTATTTGTTGTGTCCTATTATTTACTTATTTTTCTCTTAAAAAAATCAGAAAATTAAAATTGTTGGCTTAAAACTGTGAAGTTAACTTACCTGTCATGACGGCTCTGTCGTGGCAGCATCTTTAGGACAGGTTAAGGAAAAGTTTAGAGCCTTTCTATAGTTCTGAAAACTTAAACACTTTTGTGACTATTATATTGCTTAGATTTCTTTTAGCCAAACTAGAATAGGAAGCTTAGAACTTGGATAGCCCCTAGAGGTGCCTAACACTGGCTCTAGGAAAGAAGTTTAGCAAAAGAAAATTTAAAACCTAGAGGTGCCCGAAACCGGCTCTAGGAAGCTAACTAGAGGTGCCCAACACTGGTTCTAGAAAAATTTAGCTTGAAAATAGAAGAAAAAGAAGCATGAAAATGTGCCTTCTAAAAAAATAAAAAATAAATAAACTTTGGCATAAAAATTCGAGTTAAGAAGTTGAATATTCTAGTGAAACTAAGAGAGTCTTAGCATATAACTGTTCACAAGCATGCACACACTGCACGAGAGCTATAGGGAGATTCTGGACAGATCCTAACTTTTCCGACAGGTTGCTGCCGCCATAGAGAATGAGCGACGGGTAAGGGACAGTTCACTGTTTGAAGGCCAACACAAAAAATTTCATTCTTCATTGCTTGAGGGCAAGCAAAAACTTGAGTTTTGGGGTGTGTTGAGTGTGTAAAAGTTCTATTATTTACACCCTTTTTAACCCATATTTATGTTGCATTCAAGCATCTTTGCATTGCATTTAAGTTAGTTTTCAATAAAACATCACAATTATATAAAAGGCACGGATTCTACTAAAAGATGGCTATTTTTGTAGGTATCTGTCATAGTAGAAGATGAAGGCAGGCGCAGGGCAGAAAAGCAGGAGAGCGGAACTGGACAAGCAGCCGAAGAAGACGAACCTGTCATGGACCTGTCGTGACAGCATGGTGACAGCAACTTTATAAAGAGGAAAAGTCAAGTGGACCTCGATAGATAGAGAAAAATCTGTTCGTCTGTCGTGTGAAAGCCACATATTTTTCCAAGCCCCAGATCGAAAGATATGTCAAGCCAAAGCTCAAAGAGAAGAAATTCCTAAAAGCAAGGATGCGGCTGGAAAGTAGGAGACTTTAGAGATTTAGTCTTTATTAGAATCTTACTTTTAATTAAAGTTGTAATCCTTGTTACCTTAGATAACTTGAGCCCAAAGCTTATATAAGGGCATAGATTTAACCTAGGAGCACGACCGATTACCCCATAACCAAAACCAAACCCCTGCCGTCTACCCGTCACCGACATGTTCTAAATTCCCCCTAGGGCTACAGGTTGTTTTGTAAAGTAGTTGCAAGGGTTGCTTTGTTTTAGGATTTTTTAAGTTCAATAAAATAAACTTCAAGTTCTTTTATCTTGGTTTTAATATCTTGCAAGAGCATCGGGAGAGCATTGTGAGGTTATCCATTTACTTAGCATCGGGAGAGTTAAGTATACGAAAGAGATAAGAGCGCGTTCTCTAGTTTATAGTTGAACCATCTCGTGCCTAGGGATAGGGCGAGGTTAAGTGGCTAAGGATAAATTCATACACATCGGTGTTCATCCTTCGATTCACGCCGGGAGGTATCATCAAAGACGTGTTCATCGACAGACTTGTGCCTAGGGATAGGGCAAGGCAGATCTGGGATTCTTGCCAAACTTGAAGTACAGAGTTGGTGTGTCTGCTGCCGCGACTGCCAACGGACAGACGTCGCGACAGGTGCTGTCGGCGACGGGAGCGACGACAGAACTGGAGATCCTAAGCAATTCAATACCTGCACTACCGAGCAATTCAATACCAGCTCATTCTCTCTATCTTAATAACTCAATCTTTTATTTTGCGTTTTATCTTATTATTCTCGTGACAATCTTCTAAACTATTTCCTTTACTTCGTGCAGTAAACAAAGGTGAAGTCATTAGCCCAATCCCTGTGGAGACGATATCCGATACTTAGTATCACTTTACTACTTGCGTCGTGTACACTTGCACTACAATTGCGATAGACTCTTTTACACGCAACAAGTTTTTGGCGCCGTTGCCGGGGATTGGCAACATAACTACATCTTTCTTTTATTGCACTTTTTGCTTTTGTTTTTATATTTAGTTTTCCTTTTTATTTTTATTTTTCTTTAATTTTACTTTTGTGTTTTCAACTCTTGCTTTTCACGAGGTTTTCTTGTTTATGCGCAGATCTAAAAGAGGTGAAGATCCTGAGTATAAATTAGATCCGGAGATCGAACGTTCCTTCAATCTCAAGAAACAACTTCGCCGCCTTTTAGACCGGAATGAATACCTCGAGGAACAGCTAGAGCAGATGGCACGTAACCAGCCTGTTGGTGACGGTGTACAGCCTGTCGATGACCCGCCCGCAGTAGGTGGACGACGGTCATGTCGTGACTACATGCTGAACGATCATGTAGAGCTGGAGACCACGCTGCCGGATATTGATGTTGATAACTTTGAGCTTAAACCTGTCATGTTTAGTATGATCAACAACGCTGGGTAGTTTAGTGGTTCTGCGACAGAAGATGCTAGGGAGCATCTCAAAACGTTCCAGGAGATCTGTGGTTCGTTTAGACTGCCAGGAGTTAGTCCGGAGATACTGAGGCTTCGGTTATTCCCCCATTCATTGAGGGACAGAGCTAAAACTTGGTGGAATAAACTTACACCGGGTTCCATTATGACTTGGGCAGATCTAACTCGTGAATTTTTATCTCGTTTTAATCCTTCGCATTTATCTGAGCGATTACGTAACGAAATTGCTGCCACGACAACGCAAGGATTTACAAGGAAAAGACTAAGAAGTGGCACGACAAGAAACTGTTGCCACGACAGTTCTGCCCAGGGCAGCTTGTGTTGCTATTTAATTCTAGACTCAAACTCTTCCCAGGAAAGCTAAAGTCTAGATGGTCTGGCCCGTTTCAAGTAGTTCAAGTTTTTCCACATGGTGCCATCACAATTCAATCATTAAAAGACGGGCACCAATTCAAAGTCAATGGACAGCGCCTCAAGCACTATCAGGGGACTGAAGCCCCAGGAATTCAGGAAGTGGTTACTTTAGGAGATGCCCCACAAGGCACCCCTAATTTAACCTAAGCTTTATTTTTATTTTTATTTTATTATTAATATTATTTATTAGGAATTAGATTTATTTTATTCGAATAATGTTTTGTTTTTATAATTTCAGTTTTTAGGAAATAAAGGAGTCAAGAGAGAAAGAAGAAGTGGCCCAAGACCACCGCCCATCCACCAGCCCAATAAAGCCCATTTATGATAACCTGTCGTTTCGGCTGCCGGCACAGACGGACTTGGCAGGCTGTCAGTAGACTGACATTGCAGACGCAGAAGCGTGCGGCAGATGCATAAATGCATGTCAGACGCGTCAGACACGCTATATCCAATCTGCCGCCCCGTTATTCCCGCCTGCCGTTGCGGCATTAAATGGGCAGATACCCAACAGCTATATAACCCCGTTCTACCTTTCATTTTCATCACTTCTGTTTTTTCACTCTTGCTTGCTCCTCTAGTTTTATTTGTTTTCTCTCTTTCACAGCCCTTGCAACCAAAATGTCGTCGAGACAAACTCGTCGTAACACTGCTGCCGCCTCTTCTTCCGCAGCAGCATCCCCCTTCGCCAACAAGGAACTATGGGAGGAGCGTGGCTTCATTTACAACAGAGATGCCCCCCATATGGGACTCCGGCCGTTCATTGTGAAGGCCATAACGGCACAACTGTGGGAGGACTTTGCCGAGCAGCCGGCAGAGCTAAATGATACGTTGGTCCGGGAGTTTTACGAGGCCATCGACAGCAAAGCAGCGACATCTGTCACTGTCCGAGGAGTGGAAGTGCCCTTTACCGCCAACAGCATCAACCATATGTTCGGCCTCTTCTTTGGCCCCAATGATGATGCTCACCAACAATTTCTGGACACCCTCGACGTTGCTGCTTATGATGCCATCATGGTGGAGCTGACAGAAGCTGGTACGACATGGACGACCAGCAAGAAAAACCCCCCACTCTGTCAATAGGGGGCAGCTCCTCCCAGAAGCAAAACTGTGGAACACTTTCATCAAAAAGCGTATCCTGCCCTCGTCCCACCACACGACAGTCAACCGACAGCGGCTGGCCCTCATTCACTCTATCATGCATGACAGGCCCATCAATGTGGGCAGGTACATGAGGGACAGCATCATCGATTGTGCCTTCCGTTCAGACTCACGGCTAGTGGAGCAACCTGCCCCTCCACCCGCCGATGATCCTGCTGATCAACCTGCTCTTGAACCTGCCCAGCCCCCTCCACAGCGTAGGCGCCGCCATCAGATCCGCGTCAGCAGCAGCAGCGAGAGCAGCGATTGAAAATTTAAGTCTTTATTTTCCTCTTATTGCTGCCTGCTTTTATATTTTTGTGATGTACTTTTTCTTTCTTTTATTTTTCGTCTCATTTTGCATTGAGGGCAGTGCAACCCTTGAGTTTGGGGGTGGCAACCCTCCATCTTTAATGGAGTCTTTAGCATATCTTTTGATTATTTGTTGTGTCCTATTATTTACTTATTTTTCTCTTAAAAAAATCAGAAAATTAAAATTGTTGGCTTAAAACTGTGAAGTTAACTTACCTGTCATGACGGCTCTGTCGTGGCAGCATCTTTAGGACAGGTTAAGGAAAAGTTTAGAGCCTTTCTATAGTTCTGAAAACTTAAACACTTTTGTGACTATTATATTGCTTAGATTTCTTTTAGCCAAACTAGAATAGGAAGCTTAGAACTTGGATAGCCTCTAGAGGTGCCTAACACTGGCTCTAGGAAAGAAGTTTAGCAAAAGAAAATTTAAAACCTAGAGGTGCCCGAAATCGGCTCTAGGAAGCTAACTAGAGGTGCCCAACACTGGCTCTAGAAAAATTTAGCTTGAAAATAGAAGAAAAAGAAGCAAGAAAATGTGCCTTTTAAAAAAAATAAAAAAAAATAAACTTTGGCATAAAAATTCGAGCTAAGAAGTTGAATATTCTAGTGAAACTAAGAGAGTCTTAGCATATAACTGTTCACAAGCATGCACACACTGCACGAGAGCTATAGGGAGATTCTGGACAGATCCTAACTTTTCCGACAGGTTGTTGCCGCCATAGAGAATTAGCGACGGGTAAGGGACAGTTCACTGTTTGAAGGCCAACACAAAAATTTTCATTCTTCATTGCTTGAGGGCAAGCAAAAACTTGAGTTTTGGGGTGTGTTGAGTGTGTAAAAGTTCTATTATTTACACCTTTTTTAACCCATATTTCTGTTGCATTCAAGCATCTTTGCATTGCATTTAGGTTAGTTTTCAATAAAACATCACAATTATATAAAAGGCACGGATTCTACTAAAAGATGGCTATTTTTGCAGGTATCTGTCATAGTAGAAGATGAAGGCAGGCGCAGGGCAGAAAAGCAGGAGAGCGGAACTGGACAAGCAGCCGAAGAAGACGAACCTGTCATGGACCTGTCGTGACAGCATGGTGACAGCAACTTTATAAAGAGGAAAAGTCAAGTGGACCTCGATAGATAGAGAAAAATCTGCTCGTCTGTCGTGTGAAAGCCACATATTTTTCCAAGCCCCAGATCGAAAGATATGTCAAGCCAAAGCTCAAAGAGAAGAAATTCCTAAAAGCAAGGATGCGGCTGGAAAGTAGGAGACTTTAGAGATTTAGTCTTTATTAGAATCTTACTTTTAATTAAAGTTGTAATCCTTGTTACCTTAGATAACTTGAGCCCAAAGCTTATATAAGGGCATAGATTTAACCTAGGAGCACGACCGATTACCCCATAACCAAAACCAAACCCCTGCCGTCTACCCGTCACCGACATGTTCTAAATTCCCCCTAAGGCTACGGGTTGTTTTGTAAAGTAGTTGCAAGGGTTGCTTTGTTTTAGGATTTTTTAAGTTCAATAAAATAAACTTGAAGTTCTTTTATCTTGGTTTTAATATCTTGCAAGAGCATCGGGAGAGCATTGTGAGGTTATCCATTTACTTAGCATCAGGAGAGTTAAGTATACGAAAGAGATAAGAGCGCGTTCTCTAGTTTATAGTTGAACCATCTCGTGCCTAGGGATAGGGCGAGGTTAAGTGGCTAAGGAAGAATTCATACACATCGGTGTTCATCCTTCGATTCACGCCGGGAGGTATCATCAAAGACGTGTTCATCGACAGACTTGTGCCTAGGGATAGGGCAAGGCAGATCTGGGATTCTTGCCAAACTTGAAGTACAGAGTTGGTGTGTCTGCTGCCGCGACTGCCAACGGACAGACGTCGCGACAGGTGCTGTCGGCGACGGGAGCGACGACAGAACTGGAGATCCTAAGCAATTCAATACCTGTACTACCGAGCAATTCAATACCAGCCCATTCTCTCTATCTTAATAACTCAATCTTTTATTTTGCGTTTTATCTTATTATTCTCGTGACAATCTTCTAAACTATTTCCTTTACTTCGTGCAGTAAACAAAGGTGAAGTCATTAGCCCAATCCCTGTGGAGACGATATTCGATACTTAGTATCACTTTACTACTTGCGTCGTGTACACTTGCACTACAATTGCGATAGACTCTTTTACACGCAACACAAGACAAAGCGGTGGAAGAAAACACACACAAAAGAAACAAAGCCATGTCCACAAACAGAGAGAAATAGAGAACTCAAGAGAGAAAAAACCCTTTCAAAGAGAAATACAACAAAAGGAAACACATATATATGATCAACATGCTTCTTTTGGAAATCAACTCAGAAAGTTGAGCATTAAGCGTTAAGGGGAAGAAAGAGCAATCATGAGGGCTCAAACTTCTGGTTCAACCCACCATCTTTCATATAGCAGTACAACTTCAACTCATTGTGGGGCTTCTTCGATCCAAATTCTTTGGGAGGCGAACTTTTGGCCTTCTTGTGCTAAAATGTGGGCTGCTTCTTTACCTTTCCTCCTTACATGAAGAAAAGAAAAGGAATAAAATTTTTTAAGTTGTTCAAAAATGTTTTTCAAAATTGGAAAAATATTTGAGAAGTCTTCTGTCGAGTTGTTAACTTTGGTTATAACATTGAGGCCATCACCTTCAAAAATCACGTTCTTGAATCCAATATGATCAAAGGTGTGAGGGGATGTGCTTGCAGCCATGATGAATGTAACACCTCGTTTTTGGGCCTAGGAGTTTTTTAGGTTGGGATCGGGGTCCGTTGAATCTAGACTAGTGATCTCGGTAAGTTCGAGAATGGTTCAAGGAAAACATGGTTCGGGAAATGATAAAAATATGAGAAATATTTTTAAAAACCCTTTTAATATATATATATATATATATAAGGGTGTGGAGAAGTCAATTTTGAAAAATGTCATTTGGAAATTGGATATTTCATTTTAGTGACTACAACATAAAAATGGGAAAACTTTTTTTAAATGTCTATTTTGTAAGAAAGCCAAAACTTAAAATCTTTAGAGAGCTTTATTGAATATAATAAGCTATCCCTTTAATTGACATGTTTTAATTGTGGTTTAATTAAAAATATTAAAGGAGCTTTGATTACAAAGGAATTTAGTTTTTACAAATCTATTTTTGACGTAACTTCCATTTTTTCTCTTTTCTCATCAGCCAAACATCCATTTTCTTTCAAAACTTCTAGATATCTTTCTTTTCCATTTCATTTTGATTTCCAAATGTTTTCTATGGAGTTTTCTCAACTAATATCAAAGGATTCTTGAAGATTTTTCATCAAATCTTTTCAATTGAAGAAATAACAAGGGATTAGAGGTGATTTTCGTGCTTCTCCTCTAATCAAGGTTCTTTAATGAAATTCCCAAGTATTTGACTCTTTCATTGTGTTTCTTAACAAGGTTTTATGATTGATTTAAAGAAAATGACTAAATCTAGCTTTAAATGATGATTTTGTGTATTTTTTGTAATGGATCTGTTATGGCTGGTTTATGATTGATTTTAATCATTTTTTGGAGGTTTATTAATGTTGAGATTGAGGTTTAAGCATGGTAATTCCAAAACTATTTGGATCTCTAGTTGTTTAGGTTGTTAGAACTGAGTTTTTGTGGTGTTAATGTGATTTTGGAGATACTGGAGGTATAAGGTTGTTAATAGGTTGATTTTGGATGTTAATCAATGATTATAAGTAGTTGAAAGTGTTAAGTTTTGGCTAGGTTGAGTTTGTAGAGTAATCGAAGGTGGTTTGGATTGTTTCAGATGGACGTTTTGGTGGTTTTGGGCAGAGCAATGTGGTAGGTTTGCTTGATGGAGTTTTTAATGCATTGAGATGCATTAATCCTCTGTTCTTATGTGGTTTAAATAGGGAGAACGTTTCAAAAGCAATCGATGAGGTTTCGGGAGCTTTGAACGCTTAGTTTCACGTCGGCTAATCAAGGTTTCGCGTGTCGGTGAGTGAGAATGTGGATTTCAGCTTTGAAATGTTTTAAAGGTGGTTTTGGGAACTTAGATTTAAGCTTGAAATTCTTGTCTAAGTTTGGAAGAAAGTAAAAGGAATTTCTCTCTCGGTTTTGCTATTTACAAAATAGTTTTTATGCACTTGGTTTTGAATACATGTTTACCTACTATTAAAGCATGTTTATAGCATGTGGTTTGCTGTTTTTAAAGTTGAGATGGTGAAGAATGCACATGATAAGTGATCCTTGTAAGTATATGTTTTATACTTGTGATATTAAAGCATGTTTTAATGCTTTGAAAAATGATTTATTGATGATGCTTTGAAAACAGTGAGGTATGTGGCTAAATGTGAATTATATTGGCAAGTGATGTAATGAAATTGGTTTATAAATGTTATCGGATATAGTTAGCAAGCTATAGGATTGAGTGCACTATAAACAAGTCATCTTGGATGTTGAGGGGTTTATACGGTGTACCGTATACTCCATCCAAGCACCCTAACGATTGAGGTATGTGTATGTGGTGTCCTATCTCTCGTTAGCGGGGTTATACATCTACTGATGAGTGGTGTTGAGGGGTTTATATGATGTAGCGAATACTCCACCACGGGTGTCATAACTGTGCAGGGTAACTCCCGTGTGTAAACCTTGAGATGCCGTTGAAAATGTATGATGTGTTGGGACAACACTTGTGAATCTGATATGTTGTTTTGTGAAATGGACTTGCCTAATGAACACTTGTAAGCCAATATAATTGATGATGTATTATGAAATGGTTTATGATGCATAATGTGTAAATGCATGTTTTACTCTTTAAGCTTTGCATATGGTAGTTATGCATGGGAAGGCTTAAATTGAGTGTTAGCAATGGGATTTGTTGATGATTCATAATACACGTTGTATAAGGTTTATATGCTTATTTTTTATTAAGGAAAGTGCATGGTTTTGAAGGCATGATGGTTTTTAATTGATGTTTTAAAGTAATTGAAATGTGATTTCAATATGGCCTTGAAAAATGGTTTTAATGCATTGATGGTGTTTTGTTTTTGAGCACTCTTCATTAAGCCTTGTATGCTTACGCTCTCATTTGTTGATTATGCTATGATTGACTTATTATTTGTGTTTTGATATGTTGTAAATATGTTAGAGGCATGTCTAGGTTGATTGTAATGCATCTAAGGGTGTTGTTTCAGCAATTTGGGGCATTACAGGTCCAGGCGTCTCGATACACATGCCACCGTAATGATTTGGGTAAGCCAAAATAGGCTTGGAATATAGGAATGCAGGGACCCGTTTTGATATGGACCAAGAGGAAAATGTTGCCCGTTTTGATACACAGGGTCCTCTTTCAGTACGAGCTTGAAAATCTAAAAACTGAGAGTTTACTGGACAAATGCGTACCGATATAGGCCTTGGCGTATCCATACAACCAATGGTTAAAGTAGTTATTTTGTATCATTGAGGTTTTGTATTCTTACGTTTTGGTCCCTATTGTTATGGATGCAATTGAATGATCGATCTGAACTAAGATTTGACACAGTGGCATGTAATGTGACTAACTTAAGGATGGTAACTTAAAATCTGAATAAGCCCCTGCAATTCACTAAAATTACATTTTGGTCCCTACCACATGTTTGTAATCAATTGAATGCCTAATCAATGCATGTTTGGTTTGACGTTTCTTGTGCGTCTAGGTCGGGTCGAGGGGGTTACATTTGGTGGTACTAGAGCTAGGTTTCGAAAGAGTGGGATATTAGTAAGTTAATAGTAAATTTATATGAAATGATTTCAAATTGTACGTTGATGTTGCCTTGCGCGGTGATTGTTTATATTCATGTCGATAAAGAATGAATATTGTTGATGCCATGCCGATGGTTGAGATGTATGTGTTAACTGCTATATATATGTTGTTGTGAGTTGAATCTTGTTGATTGATGTGCACAGTGCTTGCGATACATATGTTGTTTGCCTTATGCTATGCTTGAGGGGAAATTGAGATAATCATTGCCTTATTACTATAGTTAAAGTGTTTCAAATTAAATTGGAAGTCTTGGATCCTTGCTTGAAGATGGCCCGATTACTTTGTTTTGTTTTATTGTCATGTTTTAATTATAATAGCACAATGGGACCAAGGAGAGAGTTGCGGTCGGGTACGATTGTTGCTACCGTAGGGCAGGGAAATTAGGAGAACGAGGTACCTCCTGGAGGGAATCTACCTCCTCCACCTGGAGGTGGGGAGCAAGGACAGCATGAGCAAGTTGGTCATGTGTTGGGTGATTTAACGTATTTAGTTCAGGCGATAACTGGAGCATTCCAGGCTGCTGTTGCTGGAGTGCAAGTGCAAGCACCTGCTGCTGGGCAAACAAGGTTTCCGTTAGAACGCTTGTGTAGTTTGGGTAGTGTTGAGTTTGGCTTGTCGCACGAGGCATCCGTGGCTTGGATGGCCAGTAGAATATAGATTTTGGATTAAATGGGGTGCAATGATGCACGAAAGCTGGGATGTGTTGTTTCGTTGTTGCAGGGTGATGCTTACAGTTGGTGGACGACTGTAACTACGGTTTTGGAGCCTAATGAAGTGAACTGAGAGTTCTTTCAAGCTGCCTTTAAGAGGAAGTATCTAGGAGTTAGATACTTGGATGATAAGAAATGTGAATTCATGTCTTTGGTTCGGGGTAGAATGAATGTGGCTAAGTATGAGGTTCAATTTGTATGTTTGAGCCAGTATGCCCTTGAGTTGGTGTCGAGTGATATGCATCATTGCGACCGTTTCCATTATGGTTTGGTGCAGGAAGTGAGGACTTTCATGCTGGCCTCTAATTACACAGATTTTGATGTGTTGGTGACGCGAGCTAAGGATATTGAGCAGAGTTTGGGTCTGACTTCTCGCGTGGGTGGTTCCAGCTCGGGTAAGAGAGCTGTGGATTCTGGCTATGGTGGTGGACAATTTAAGAGACATCATGATTGAAGGTATTGGCCTTAGCCGAGGCGAGGGGTTGTTGGGAGTGGTGCGCCAGTTCAGGGTAATAGGGCATGGTCCGAGCAAAATTTTTGTTGGGTATGTGAATCGCGTGAACATATGAGGCGAGACTATCCTTGTTTGGCTCGAGAGGGGTAGGCTCCTATGGCTAAATCTTGTTGGAATTGTGGATTGACTGTCCATTTGAGACTTGATTATTCATTGTTGGCTGGAGGTGGTCAGGTTAGAGCACTTGTTGTTCCACCACAGTGAGGCCGTAGGCACGGTCGAGGTAATTTCTAGCGTAGGTGTAGAGTGTCCACGAGTTCTATATTTTGTACACATTCCTGCCCATATTATTGCTTATCTTAAGCCCATTTAGGCATATCTAGGTGCATTGCATGCATGATAACAATATTTTCTCTTTTACAATGCTTTTATTGAATATTTTATGTTTGGTTAAGAAAAGATATTGTTTTAGATTAGTTTTTATTTTCAAGTGTTGTAGCTGTGTAGAGGAGGAGAGGACATGAAAGCTGGAAACAATAGGAGTTGTACTGAAGTAGTTCCAGATGCCGCCAAGGACGCCGCCAAAGCATCATTGCCGCCAAATGCCGCCCAAGCAGGAGTTACACCGACTTAGCCAAGATGGGTCGCGATTGAAAGAAGGCAATTTGCTGAGCCCAACGAGCTTAGTCTTGCAATTCTCTAAAGCATGCAGCAGTCGGTAGAGCTGATCCAAGATTGATAAGTAGAAGTACTTATCCTTACTTGCGGGAGAAGGCAACGTCCAAAGAGTCCACATTTAAGCCAAAAAGGTGTAACCATTTAATGTAAAATTACTTTAAGAACTTCTACTTCAAGGAGGACTCAAGCTTAGGCCATTAGCTCTATATATACCCAATGTATGTGAGGGTACAGGGCCATGATATGGATGCGCAGACTTATGCTTAGACACACAGATAGATAGAGAGGTAGCTAGATAGATGGGAGGTGTTGGAGGTCGCGGCCCAACACCCCTAGGGTTTAGGTTTTTACATGTAAAGTAGTTGTGAGAAACAGTTGTAATAGTTAAAGTATGTTTTCAATAAAACATTTCCAAGTTTGCTTAATTCAAGATCTTCACTTCTTCAATTAGTTCCAAAAGTCCAGTTGAAGAAATCCATTTGTCGGGCACGAAAGTGTAAGGCCCACGAAAGGATTAAGCACGGTCTCATCATGTCGAGGTATTGACTAATTCGGCTTAAACATAAGTGCGAGTTTAAGCGGCTAAAAGGAGCAACCAAACGTTGACTGCCTGTGTTAGGTTTACGCTAAGATTGCTAGGTATTGCCTACATCACGTGGTGACAGAATCCTTGCCTAGACATAAGAAGGATCACTTAAGACTTGCTCTGCCGAACTTGCAGTACATGCCAGGTTTGCCACCAAGACTTGCTTCTGTTCCACCTGCCGAGACAGCGAAAGTTGCAGGGGCATTGACCCGCTGCGGCCGCGTGACAGGGTCGTAGCTGTCGCTCGCCATTACCTGTCGAGGCAGCAAATCATGGCAGCGTAAAACACTCTTAGGCTTTACAACACAGTCTACACGCTACTGAGCTACAATTGCCTTACCCAATCTATCGACCAAATCTCTCTCTATCATCCCTATCATCACTATCTTTATTTTATTTGTGTTTTTATATTTCCACATTTAGAGATTTGATTGTGCAATTTGCTGAATCCTTGTGCGGGAAACCATTCATAGAAGTTGCTCCAATCCATGTAGGAGAAGATATCTTTTATACTATAACTTGACAAGAGTGTGCACTTGCGCTCATAAATGGAGAACACCAAAATGCTTTACAAGTTTTTGGCGCCGTTGTCGGGTATTGACAACATCAACTGTGTTTGAATTTCTGCACTTTCTACTTTAGTTTTTGCACATTAAATTTCTGTTTATTTTACTTTTATGCATATGCGTAAAAACACCTCTTTGTTTCTTTGGTGTATGTCCTGCCAGGGCGGCAAAGATGGTATCCAAAATCCACCTAAGAAGGGGAAGGACATGCCCGAATGAATAGCTAAAAGAAGAGCCATCGGGAAGTGGTTATGTTTGGGAGAAGTGCAACCCAACATAACATGTTTTTTTTTTATTTTTTATCTTTAATTTATTTTTATGTATTAGGATTAGATTTAATTTTTTTAATTTTTTTTTATTTTAGGTTAGGAATGAAGGCAAGACTGAGAAAGATCAAAGAATAAAGGAGAAGTTCAACCAGCGGCCAAGTCAGCCCAAAGAATATGAGCATAACGACTAGTGACTTCATAACGGCTAGCCGTAATGACTACATTTGCAATAGCTAGCAGAACGAATATTTTCATAACAGCTAGAATCACGAAAACCGCACTGTAATAATTGCTGCCTGTTGGCAGCGTGCCCGCCAAGGCAGCAGAGAGAAGCAGCTATATAAGGTCAACTATTCTCTCCTCGTTCTTCACTTTGCTCTCTCTTTTAATCTCAATTCTTTCTGCCACCTTTGCTTTCAAGATTTCACTAGCTTTAATTTCATGCAATTTCCTTTTCTTTCTTTAGGAAAACAAAACCGTTCTCTCATCTATGGCCACATCACAACCCGCCTCCACCTCCAAGCCTATCTTCCAAAGGTTCTTAAACCCTGCTGTCGCAGCAACCTACAAGAAGTACTCCACCGAGCGGTAACTCTGGGAAGAAACAAGGTTCTAATACACCAGGCCAGATGCGGAATTTGGCCTCGAACCCACCATATTCGAAAGGATTCACAACTTAGGTTGGGATATTTTGGCACGACATCTAGAAGGAATAAACAACAATCATGTGTGAAAGTCTACGCCCACAAGCATACACCGAGAAACCCTTTCGTATATGTCCGTGGTGAAGGTGTCAAGTTCACGGCGGAAACCATCAACAATTTCTACAGCATAGACATTCGTGAGAATCCGCATGAAGAATAGAAATCCTACCTAACGGCGACTGGCTATGAAAAGATCAAGAAAGAAATTTGTCGGCCCAACACCAAGTGGCTAATCAGCAAGAACAATGGCTCAGTCAACCGCCGCAATCTGTCGTCGGAGGTAATTCTTTGGAGCAACTTCGTCCAACGCCGCATGATGCCCACCACGCATGGATCAACAGTCAACAGGCCGCGGCTGGCCATTATCCACATCATTATGAAGGGGCGGCCAATCAATGTTGGCGAATTAATTCTAGAAGATATTTATTCCCACGCAGACAAGCCAACGCCAAGGGACCTCTCGTCTTCCCTGCACTAATCACAGGACTATATTCCAACTTCCGTGTGCCACCACACCCCAAGGACAAAATACTTCCCTCCAAGGAAGGGTGGAAAAGAAAGGCGCACATCCAGATGATGCAGGAGTCAGAGCCGGAAACACCGTCGACCGCCTAGCCGCCGTCCCAACCTGCCACCACCCCAGCCACAGCAGGCACTACTGATGCTGCCCTCCACTCCGTCGTAGTCCCCCTACTGCGTTGCCTTGTGGAGAGATGTCAGAGGATCGAGCACAAACAAGTGATCTTCACCAAATATATTGCAGAGGTGCAAGAGGCCTTGTGGCCTACTTGCTTGACAAATACCATGACGGTGGCCAACAGCTGCCAGCATTCCCATCGGAGTTAGCAACATCCAAACTGATCCAGATCACACCCAGACGAGCTACTACTCTAGCCACCACCGATAGTGAGGGGCCGCATATCCGCCCCAAGAGAAGGACCTCACCTACTCCCATCCAGCCATACGACCTCACCTCCTCATCCGTGTCAGAGAAAGAGGAGGAAACTACCGCCGCCTCCACAGTAGCAAATGAGGTCGATGCCAAAGACGCTGATGACTCAGACATGGAGATTCCAGCACCTATCAAAACAAGAACTTTCACCATCTTCATTCCAAATACATCACTTCCACTGTAACACCCGCACTTCCATCCTAGAATTTAATTCGTTGAATTTAATTTATTAAATTATTCTTAGAAAGAAATTGAGGTTATGATTAAGCGAATTATTCAATTTAGTCCTTAAAATTTCCTTTAAGTGGGCAATTATTGCACCAACTCAAACAAAAAGTGAAGTAAGCTCTCGAATTAGGGAATCTAGCTGAGTTGATAATTTAATTGGATGTAAATTAGTAGTAACAAGATTCAAAGTAATTACAAAGGGGTACATTTCCTTAGTGGAAATCGGTCCAAAATGGAAAAATAAAGAAAGAATGGTGGGGGAAATTGATGATTAGTTTAAAAAGAAAATAAAGTTTAAAAATTGCATGTTAATAATTATAACTCATTAGGGCTGCCCTTAGTAAAAAGCAAATAAAAGACATAGTAGGAAGGACAAATAAGCAAAAGCAAAACCTATCAAATCCCCCAAATTAAGGGATGATGTTTTCTCTCCATCATTTCTCCACCTTGTTGCCGTGAAGTTTGAGAGAAAATGGAGAGAATGGAAGCTCAAAAGTCAGAAATTTTGAAGCTCAAATGGTGAAGAAATAGCTTGCATGTTTGAAGAATTAAGCTATGATTAAGAAGAGTAGCTAGTGGTAACAAGAAAATCAAGAAGTATGTTTCTATTTCTCCTTGTAGCTATTCGAATAAGTGACAAAATCATGCATGCAAACTTAAAATTTGTTTAAACATGAAACTATGAGAGTCTTGAAGATTATGATGAGTTGAGCTAATGAAATTCTTGAAAAACTAATTCTGAAATGATGAATAGATTTAAAAAGGGACTATTTTGAGATAGAGTGTAAAGTCATGAATAATTGAAAATCGGTATGGTTAGGGACTAAACTAGAAAATTCCTACTAGGAGAAAGTTGTAGAGAAATGAAAATTTTATAAGGAACTAATTTTTGTTTGCTGGAAAAATGAAATAAAATGGGGAATTTCGATTGGAACCAAAATTGGACATGTTCTCGAAAATAATGGAACTAGGGACTGAACTGGAAATTCGTAAAATTGAGGACTTGGCCGTTGATAATAAAAGTTAATATAAACTTAAAAATGTTATGAAAGGATAGTATAAGTCATGTAATAAGTGAATTTAGAATTTGACTAGGGTGATTAGGTGAATTTTAACCTAAGGGTGACAAATGAGTAAGCTATCCAGAATATTCAAACACTAAGCTGAAACTTTGAAAATTCACCAAAAATAGGATTTGGGGTATTTTGAATTGAAATTTTTACTGTATAAACTTTGATATGTCTAGAAACACTGGGAGAGAACGAAATTGGATTCTAATATGAAAATTGGAAGATATAAATTAAATAAGTTGGGTAGTACAAGCTATCCAGATTTATCGAAAGGGTTACATTCAAGTAATAAACTGTATTTACTCAGACTAGAGAAAAATATAAGGTTCAAATGGTTAAATATCTGAGTTTAATACCTTTCTAATGGTGTATGATAAGTGAATTTTAGATTAGTAATTAAAGAGATATGATTAAAATACTAGTTGGTCCTCCAACTAGTTTAATAGAAGATCAAATTTGAGAAATTAATATTCATGCATGAATTTAAAGAGTGGTTGTAACTGAATTGCTCTACAATATAGTGTGTATTCATTTTATGTTGAGTGTTAAGATCGAAATTGTGAAGAGACTTTGGAGGAAGCTAGGATCGATCAATCAAGGGGAAGGAACAAGGGCATCTTAATTCAAGATCAAGCTTGAGGAGTTGTGAGTGTAATTTGGCAATTAGGGTTGGGACTAGTGTCCTAACCACTTTATTATTGATGTGATTTATAATTTATTGCATGAAATTGGACTTAAATGAGGATTGGTAAAATGTTTAGTAAGGGAAGGAGATTAAAGGAAAAATGGATGCATGAATTGGATTCTTGCTATTGTTTGAATGTGTGGAAATGTGGATTGCCTTATAGTATCTAATTGTTATGATTTATATGCATGAAATGGACCCTTGTTATCGTTGAATGTGTGGAAATGTGGGCTGCCCTATGTGATCTATTAGTATGTCGTATAAGCATGAATTTGGATCCTTGATAATGCACGATTGTATGAGTATGTGGACTGCCCCTATGGTACTTTTGCTATGCTTTAAATGCATGTGATCATATGTGAAGTTGCTGTCCATGTATGTTTAATGCTATTCGAATGAAGCATGAAATTGATTAGCATGAATTATGTAAATTGGTACAATTATATGATTGAATGAGCATGCAAATCGAATTATGCAATATGTATGTGCTAAATAAAATAATGAATGATAATTAGGAAGAATAATATGCCCTTGGTCGATTAGAAGTCTTAGATAGTACGACATGCCTAGAGTTCGAGCTCTCTTGTTTGTTTCTTTGTGCAACCATCGATTTGTTTCTTTATGCAACCATTGCTTAGTACCTTAGGTACTCTTCGACTTAATGATTAAAGGTGATCTTGATTGGTATTCATGACACATTGATGCTATTGAGCATCCATTGACTTGTTGCTTAGGCAACCATTGTTTGGTACTTGGTACCCTCTTGATGACTTGATTATCTGATTCGTCTACTCTACCTAGGGCAATGCAATGAAATTAAATTAAATTAAATGGAAGTACATATTTATGAAAGCTTATGAAGTGGATAAATGAATTGACAATTGACTTGGCATGATATGATGTGAAATTATGGATGAATTTGTGGACATTGGTCCTTCTGATTATGTTATAATGCGTATAAGGTGCTTGTAATATCCGAATATAAGAAAAGTGGACAAATGGCCCTATTCGAATACATTGAAAATGAATTGTAATATGTTTGAATATTTTGACCTATGGATAATGGTTTATGACCTATTTCAAGTGACATGCTTAAGAATAATTAGTGATTTTGCTTTTGATAAATTGATAATGTTATGTTTCAATTGGCATGATTTTTGGTTATTTCGATTATTAAGCATGAAATTGAGTATGTTGGAAATTGAATCGAATTATGGTCTTGACTGAATCGGAAGTGAAGCATGTGGTTAAATTAATGTTGTGTGAAATGTATTCGAGCATGAACTATGAATGTTTGTTTACGTCATGCATGAAGCTATTTGTTTTTTTTATTTTTGCTAAGCTTAGTTGGGTATAAATTGTATGTTAATAAGCCTAGCTAAGTAAACTCAATGCTTGATCATACTTAAATTCAAGAATGAATTAGTTTTATCATTACCTCGCTAAGTACAATTTTGTACTTAACGCTCTGTTGTTTCCTTCTTCCCACCTTAGCAGGGTAGCTTGGACCTTAAGCTAGTATTCGATCGAGACAAATTACAAGACCAAAAAAATGTATGATCTTAGTCTCATATTTAGACTCCTAGATGGTGGCTTTAAAGTTTTTTTAAGGGCTCGTTTCGTTTTGTTGGGTCGTAGCCTTAGTTTATGTTGGTGTTTAAAATTATATGCTCCTTGATGCTTAATTAGGAGGCCAAAATCATGTTTTGTATTTAGATAGAAAACCTCATTATTTTTTTGTATATATGTAAGTCGAGCTAGTGGTCTTGCCTATTCTTTTTGTTGTACATAGTTGATAGCTTAGCATGGTTTAGGGCATATGGAGCTGATATTTTGTAATGAAGTAGCTAAATGAAAAGTTGGTATCTTGGTATGTAAATCGAACATAACTTGTATGTAAAATTGATGTTTTTAATTATTTGGCTTGTTAATGGCTTGTTAATGAATAGCTTAAGCACCGATATGTTTAGTTTAATTATTATCAATGAAATAAATTATAAATTATTAGTTAATGATTAGAATTTAATTGACTATATAAAAGGCCTAGTGATCGAATGTTTGTGGAATGGTGATTGGAAATTGAAATTTGATAAGCAAAATGAAAAGACGCTTGTTTGGTCATGTATGTTAGAAAAAGTTTTTGTTAGCCCACTTTCCGCATGCGCATTAATACGAATAAATTAATTAAGAATGTATTTTGTTTCCGATTTTTTGTTTTCCGATCTCCGGTAACGCCCCTCGCTCCTAACTCGGGTTAGGGGTGTTACATCCACACTCAAGTTTCAATTTTGCAACTTCATACTAGAATCACGATCGAGCAACATCACATACGAATTCGGCCATCACACAACCGGGTACGTATCATTTTGGGAGCTTAGTGTATGTTTGAAACACTTAGCTAATCTCAAGAGTAAGTGAATCGGAAGTCTCTCTCGAATTGTGCTATGTTTTGGTTTAAAATGCACTTCAATTAATGTGGTTTGATTACTGTTTTAAAGCATGTTTTGAGCAATGATGTTGCTGGTTTTAAATGTCATTTTGTTAAGGATGCACATGGTAAGTGATCCTTGTGTTTATGCGATTTAATAATTGAATTTAAGCATGTTATTGCTTGTGAGGAATGTCATTGTGGTTTATGCTTTGATAAAACAGTGAAATGTTGTTGAATAATGATTATATTGGCAAGTAATGGAAAATGGTTTTGGTTACTTCAATCGGATATAGTTAGCCGACTATAAGATTAGGTGCACTGTGAATAAAGTCGCCTTGGATGTCGAAGGGTTGTGATTGTACCGTAAACTCAATCCAAGTACCCTAGCGATTGTGGAATTGGAGTCGCCGTGATGGAGGATGGCTCTCGTGGGTGGACTTGGTTAAGTGTCACAACGGTGGAGGATTGCTCCCGTGTGTGAGCTTGGTTAAGGTGATTACAATGGTTGAGGTAACTCTCATGTGTAAGCCTTGTTTTGTGTCCTGGCTCTCGCTAGTGGGTTATACAACTACCGATGAGTGATGTTGAGGGGTTGTGAATGTATCGTTAAACTCCATCACAGGTGTAAAAGGGTTGTGATTGTACCGTTAAACTCCACCATGAGTGTCACAACGGTTGATGGTCTAATCCCGTGTGTGAGCCTTGAGTGTCCGGTAGGGTGTATGAAGTGTTTGGGACAACTCTTGTAATCTGCGTATCTGATTGTGTCGATTGTGTTGGGTTTTGATATGGTTTTTGTTATTGATCACTTGCGAGCCAATATAATGGTGGTGATATAGTGAATTTATGATGAAAGCTTATTTTGAGAAAGCATGTGATGCTTGAGATTTATGCTAGGGTGCATGTGATGCTTGGTTTAAGCATGGGCAAAGGTTTTGCTATTGTAATTAATGATGCTATGAGCATGTGGATTTGAAAGGGGAAATGGTGTTTTTAAGTGCATGTTTTAAAGGAAGGTATGTGTTTACAAAGAATGATGATTTGATTTTTAAAATGCATTGATGAATGTTTTGGTTTTATAGCGGTCCTCACTAAGCTTTATGCTTACGCTCATTTGTTTCATCAATGCAGAGAATTGAGCATATTTAGCAACAAGCAAGCAAGGGTTATCCAAGTGTTTTTGACTAAGCAAAGTATGTGATTACTTTAGTGTAATAGGAGGCAACGAGAGGGATTTCCACTCATGAGTTACTTGATGTTATGTGACACCTTGAGCATGTTTAGTTTGTTTTTTGAGATACGTAATTGGTCTCTTTATGGTTTGTGGATTTCTATTTGGTATTTTAGATATGTCTTTATAAGTGTTTAAAAGCATGCTTTTGTAGCTCTATGATTCTCATGAGTTGCCAAGCCTAATGCATATTGTGAATGGTTGATGATGCATATGTGTTTGAAATGTTTGATATAACTTGTATAGATGTTTTAGATTTGCATTTGTGGCTGTTAGATTTGCATTTCTGGTACGAGTATCGATACTCGGGCTTGGGTGTCGATACTTGAAGGCATTTTTCAGGCCAAACCACACAGGGGTATCGATACGAGTTGGGAGCGTATCGATACGCCTGTGCAAAGTTTGAATGGCGTACCGGTATGCAGGGAAGGGTATCGATACCTTTTCCCCAACTTTTTCTACTGTCTTCTTGCGTATAGATACGGGCTTAAGGGTATCGATACATGACCGTTATTTCAGTTAAAAGCATCTTCTTAAGTTCTGAAATGTTATATATTGGTCCTTGAATTTTTAGCATACAATTGGATGAGTTTGGAAGATCTGTTTGTGATGAAAATTGATACGGAAGCATGATACATGTCTAATTAAGGATTGGTAATCTTAAAGTTGGATTAATTCCTGTAATTTTTAGAAATTATAGTTTAGTCCATAAAAGTTAAATGTATACAATTGAACCCCTAATCGAACTTCGTTTGTTGTGCCATTTCTTTTAAAGTGTTTAGTTTAACGCATAGGATCTTAATGTGCATCTAGAGAAGATAAAAACGAAAAAAAACAAGGGACATTAATCGAAGTCAGCTTTATCGAGTTGGCTTCAGTTTTCCCCATGTTATCTTCTTAGTTCGGGTTGGGCGTCTATGCCGGGCTAAGAGGGTTACAAATTGCTCTACCGAACTTGGAGTATCTGCCAGATTTTCCACTAAGACTTACTTTCGTTCCACCTGCCGAGATAGCAAAAGTTGCAGGGGCAGTGAACCGCTGCGGCCGCGTGACAGGGTTGTAGCTTTCGCCCGCCATTACCCGCCGACGCAGCAAATCATGGCAGCGTAAAGCACTCTTAGGCTTTACAACGCAGTCTACACGCTACTGAGTTGTAATTGCCTTACCCAATCTCGACCAAATCTCTCATTAACATCCCTATCATCATTATCTTTATTTTATTTGTGTTTTTATATTTCCACATTTAGAGAAATCAAGATCGATAGAATGGGCTGGTATTGAATTGCTCAGTAGTGCAGGTATTGCAGAGTTTAGGAAATCCAGTTCTGTCATCGCGCCTGTCGCGGCAGCACCTGTCGCGGCAGCAGTCCGTTGATCGTCGCAGCAGCAAACGCTCAACTCAGTACTTTCAAGTTTGGCAAGAATCCCAGATATGCCTTGGCCTATCCCTAGGTCCAAGTTTGTTGATGATCACGTCTTTGATGATACCTCCCGGCGTGAATCGAAGGATGAACACCGATGTGTATGAATTCTTCTTTAGCCACTTAACCTCGTCCTATCCCTAGGCCCGAGATAGTTCAACTATAAACTAGAGAACTCGCTCTTATTTGTTTCGTATACTTAACTCTCCCGATGCTAAGTAAATAGATAACCTCACAATGCTCTCCCGATGCTCTTGCAAGATATTAATAACCAAAATAAGAGAACTTGAAGTTTATTTTATTGAACTGAAAATTCCTAAAACAAAACAACCCTTGCAACTACTTTACAAATCAACCCGTGGCCCTAGGGGGAATTTAGAACATATCGATGGTGGGTAAACGGCAAGGGTTTTTGGTTATCGGTTATGGGGTATTCAGCTATGTTCTCCTCCTAGGTTAAAATATATGCCCTTATATAAGCTTTGGGCTCAAGTTATCTAAGTTAAAAAGGATTACAACTTTAATTAAAAGTATGATTCTAATAAAGACTTAATCTCCAAGGAATCTACTTTCCAGCCGTCCTCCTTGTTTCTTAGGATTTTCTCTCCTTGAGCTTTGGGCTTGACATATCTTTTGATCCGGGGCTTGGAAAAATATAAGGTTTTCACACGATAGACGAGCAAAATTTTCTCTATCTATCGAGGTCCACTTTGCTTTTTCTCCACTAACTTGTTGTCGTCCTCTGCTGTCACGGCAGCACCATGGCAGCATCGTCCTCTTTGTCTGCTTGTCCAATTCAGCTCTTCTGCTTCTCCGCCCAGCACCTGCCTTCACCGTCTACGACGGCAACAACCTGCCAAAAACAGCCATTTTTAGTAGAATCTGTGCCTTTTATATATTTGTGATGTTTTGCTGTAAACTAACCTAAATGCAATGAAATGATGCTCGATTACAGCAGAAATATGGGTTAAAAAGGGTGTAAATAATAAAACTTTTACACACTCAACACACCCCCAAACTCAAGTTTTTTTTGCCCTCAAGCAACTAAGACCTAAAAGAAAAATGAAATATTTTTGTCTTGGCTTTCAAACAGTGAACTTTCCCTTACCCGTCGTTCGTTCCTTGTGGCGGCAGCAACCTGTCGGATAATTTAGGATCTGTCCGGACTCTCACTATAATTCTCGTGCAGTGTGTGCATGCTTCTGAACAGTTATATGCTAAGACTCTCTTAGTTTCACTAGAATATTCAACTCTTAACTTGAATTTTTATGCCAAAGTTTATCTTTTTGAAGGCACATTTTCATGCTTCTTTTGTTTTGACTCGATTTCTCTATTTTTCAAGCTAAAGTTTTACTAGAGCCAGTTTTAGGCACCTCTAGTTAACTTCCTAGAGCCAGTTTCGGGCACCTCTAGGATTTTTGAGTCTCTTTTTCTAAACTTCTTTCCTAGAGCCAGTGTTAGGCACCTCTAGGGGCTATTCAAGTGCTAAGCTTCCTATTCTAGTTTGGCTAAAAGAAGTCTAAGCAGTATAACAGTCACAATGGTGTTTAAGTTTTCAGAACTATAGAAAGGCTCTAAACTTCTCCTTAAACTATCCTGAAGTTACTGCCACGACAGAGCTGTCACGACAGGTAAGTTCAGTTCACGATTTTTAGCCAAAATTTTCAAGATTTTTTTTTTGAAAAGTACTAAGTAAAAGACACAAAATTTAACTAAGATGTACTCCATGAATATGGAGGGCTGCCACCCCCAAACTCGAGGGTTGCGTTGCCCTCAATGCAAATGACAAAATAAAAATGAAAACATATGAAGGCAGTACATCACAAAATATATATGGCGGGCAGCAATAAGAAGATAAGAAACTTAAATTTTAATCACTGTCTTCACTGCTGCTGCTGAGGCGGATCTGGCTGCGGGTTCTGGTTCGCGGGGCGGGCTGGGGTGGTTGTTGTACAACCTGAATATCAGAGCTGCTACCGCTGCTGTCACTGCTGCTGCTGGTTCTTGGCAGAGTTTTCTTATCTGCCATTCTTTTCTGCCTCTTTACCGGTGTAAATTCCTTCGACAGGTTCCTCTGAATAGAGGGTTCAATGTCACTGTCTGCCCAGACGGAGGAGGAAGAGAACCCAGCAACAAAGGCAGCAAGTTCATCTAAGGGCACTGGTCGCTTTGTTCCTCGAGCAGATGTTTCGACATGGGTGCTGCCGGCTGCCATCAGGGCAGGTGATGGTATGGAGGTGGCAGATGGTGTTTGTGGGGTTGCATCATTTGTAGGTGTGTGAACAGGGGTGGGGACAGTGAAGTAGTGGGCAGGAAAACAACATCAGGGCTGATGTGCATCATCATTGGGGCCTATGCAGAGGCCATATAAAGAGTTGATGTGCTCGACTGTGAACGGTACTTCTATCCCTCTAACACTTACTGTTGTCGTTGTTTTGCTGCTGATGGCAGCATAAAATTATCTCACCAGCGTCTCGTTCATTTCCTCTGGTTGCTCCGCAAATGATTGCCATAATAGAGCTCTAATCTTCCTAGCGATGAAAGGCTTTAGGCCCAGATTCTTTGCCTTTGGAGTATAAATGAAGACTCGTTCTTCCCAAAGATCTCTGGTTGCAAAGGACTGTGGGGGAGTTGCTGCCGTTGAGGAGGTAGAGGCAGCATTGCGGCGGGTTTTTCTGGAAGACATGTTAGTGCAAGGGTTGTGAAAAGTAATTGAAAGCAAATGAAAACTAAAGATGGAGAGCAAGTAATAAAAGCAGAAGTGAGTGAAAATGAAAATGAAACGGTGTTTTATAGAAAAGGAATTGTTGCCCGTTGAAGCTGTAACGACAGGTGCGAATAACGGGGCGGCTGTCGAGCTTTAGCGTGTCTGACACACGTTTTTGCGTCTGTTACGCGTCTGTCACACGTTTCTGCGTCTGTCGTGATAGCATGGTGACAACTTGTCTTTTTCGCGTCTGTTATGGCAGCCGTAACGACAGGCTTCAATATTGGGCTTTGTTGGGCTAATGGATGGGTGGTGGGTTGAGTTCACTTCTCCTGTTCTTCTTGGCTCCTTTATTTCCTAAAAACAATAAATATATAAAAAAATTATTTGAATAAAATAAACCTTATTTCATAATAAATAATAAATAATAAAAATAAAATTTAGGTTAAATTAGGGATGCCAGGTAGGGCATCTCCTAAGGTAACCACTTCCTGCATTCCTGAGGCTTCAGTCCCCTAATAATGCTTGAGGCGTCGTTTCCAGTACTTCTTCAAGTCTATTTGTACCCTCCATCTGGTGATTATTCTCATGGTGGGGCTCCTTTCTTTCTCTTCCCTTTGTAGTCCATGAAGTCCTCCCTTCTTGGTAATGTTTCTGAGGGCATGAATATATGATTAGAAAAAATTAATTTAAAATTCAGCCACAAACTTACCTTGTTTTCGTTGAATGTTATTGTGGTTGAATGTATCCCTTGATGTTGTGCCTGCTGCTGCGGCAGGCAGTTATTTTGACAGTTCTTTGTCAGGTTACTTTGCAGGTCAATGGGACATTGGTAAGTGCCATCACTCTCTATACCAAATTCTGTTGACCACTCGTAGATCTCCATCAGTAGAGACTTTGATGATTCTGAGTTCACCGGTGTTGGTTCCTCTACTACCTGCAATGGAATTGGTGAGTTTTTTAAGAATTCAGCATGTTTGTTTATTACATGTTCATATTCCATTGGTGAGACATTGTCATTGGGTAGCTCTTCTAGGTGGTCTTGCGAGTGCCATGACGGGGATGGATGGATGCAATCTTGGTCAGGTTTAACCGAGGTAGTGGGTTGAGAATTTGCCTCTGATGTGGTTGCTGCTTCAGCATCAGTTGCTGCCGAGGCGGCAGTTTCCACTTTGACTGAGGTTTCTGCCTCGGAAGTGGTTGCTGCTTCAGCATCAGTTGCTGTTGAGGCGGCAGTTTCCGCTTTGACTGAGGTTTCTACCTCGGAAGTGGTTGCTGCTTCAGCATCAGTTGCTGCCGGGGCGGCAGTTTCCGCTTTGACTGGGGTTTCTGCCTCGGAAGTGGTTGCTGCCGGGACATTCTCTTGAATTTCACTCAGCTTTGTCTCGGTGTTGCTCCATTCCGGCTCCTCGATTATTGCCATGGAAAGTTGTTGCTCAGACTCATCATATGTTGGGTATTCCTTCACATGGGCGTCCTCGTCATCTTGCCTCGGGATTTCAGGTTCAGTCGTGGAATGAATGAGGACCGGTCTGCTCAAGAGTGCACCCATCTTGGCGATACTTGCGTCCATAGAAACCGACACTTCTTGAGTGAGTGCCATGAAGGCTTGCAGTGTGTCTTCTAAGGATTTTGACTGCTCTTGAGGATGATGACATTGCCAGGGCAGGTTGGGTTCTGTAGCAAAATTGTTATGGTATAAAAAAATTTGTGGGTTTTGATCGTACCATAAAAATTTTTGCTGTTGCGGCATCGGCATTTGCTGCCCCTGTTGCTGTCGTGGCAACATATCTTTACGGTAATTGCAAGAACTTTCCCACATCAATTCTCGAATGGTTTTTCCTGGCATGTTGATGCCCTTGAACCTGTATTTTCACCTGAGTTTTTGTTAATAATAAAAAATATAAAAAAATAAAAGAAAAGTGCAGAAGCTAGGGTAAGAGTGTGTTGCCAGTCCCCGGCAACGGCGCCAAAAACTTGTTGCATGTAAAATAGTCTATCGCAATGGTAGTGCAAGTGTACACGTCGCAAGTAATAAAGTGATACTAGAGTATTGGATATCGTCTCCACAGGGACTGGGCTAACCCTTTCTTTCGTTATTTGCACAAGGGGAAAAGAATAGATTAAGATATTGTCACGAAAATAATAAAGAATTCTGGAAAATAAAAGTAGAGAAATCAAGATAGAGAGAATGGGCTAGTATTGAATTGCTCAGTAGTGCAGGTATTGCAGAGTTTAGGAAATCCAGTTCTGTCGTCGCGCCCGTCGCGGCAGCAGTCCGTTGATCGTCGCGGCAGCAAACGCTCAACTCAGTACTTTCAAGTTTGGCAAGAATCCCAGATCTGCCTTGGCCTATCCCTAGGTCCAAGTCTGTCGATGATCACGTCTTTGATGATACCTCTCGGCGTGAATCGAAGGATGAACACCGATGTGTATGAATTCTTCTTTAGCCACTTAACCTCGTCCTATCCCTAGGCTCGAGATAGTTCAACTATAAACTAGAGAACTCGCTCTTATTTCTTTCGTATACTTAACTCTCCCGATGCTAAGTAAATAGATAACCTCACAATGCTCTCCCGATGCTCTTGCAAGATATTAATAACCAAAATAAGAGAACTTGAAGTTTATTTTATTGAACTGAAAATTCCTAAAACAAAACAACCCTTGCAACTACTTTACAAATCAACCTGTGGCCCTAGGGGGAATTTAGAACATATCGACGGCGGGTAAACGACAGGGGTTTTTGGTTATCGATTATGGGGTATTCGGCTATATTCTCCTCCTGGGTTAAAATATATGCCCTTATATAAGCTTTGGGCTCAAGTTATCTAAGTTAACAAGGATTACAACTTTAATTAAAAGTATGATTCTAATAAAGACTTAATCTCCAAGGAATCTACTTTCCAGCCGTCCTCCTTGTTTCTTGGGATTTTCTCTCCTTGAGCTTTGGGCTTGACATATCTTTTGATCCGGGGCTTGGAAAAATATAAGGTTTTCACACGATAGACGAGTAGAACTTTCTCTATCTATCGAGGTCCACTTTGCTTTTTCTCCACTAACTTGCTGTCGTCCTCTGCTGTCACGGTAGCACCATGGCAGCATCATCCTCTTTGTCTGCTTGTCCAATTCAGCTCTTCTGCTTCTCCGCCCAGCGCCTGCCTTCACCGTCTACGACGGCAGCAACCTGCCAAAAACATCCATTTTTAGTAGAATCTGTGCCTTTTATATATTTGTGATGTTTTGCTGTAAACTAACCTAAATGCAATGAAATGATGCTCGAATGCAGCAGAAATATGGGTTAAAAAGGGTGTAAATAATAGAACTTTTACACACTCAACAGTTATTTAACCCAGATTTCCAATTTTCATTAAGTACTAGGCAGGATTTATAATGCAACTACATGCTTAACAAAATAACACGAGGACTAACCCCCCCAAACTCAAGGCGGGCATTGCCCTCAATGCCTTAGACAAATTAAAATCTAAATAGAAAAACATAAAATAAAGTAGAAAAAAGAAAAAACTGTGCTAGAAGTTGCCTGAGTTGTCTTTTAACTCGATGGACTTGAAGGAAGATGAGAGGACTAGGTGGCAGGTGACGGGTGATATGGCGGTGAGGCTCTGCTTCTGGCCGCGAGCTGGCTGGACTCTGATTGGATTGGGTCTCTTTGGTTGCTGCTCCAGCTTGGTCTTTGGCCTTTCATCCTCTAGCTCGGCCGCTATCACATGCCTCTTTTCTTTTCTTTGTTACCTTGGTTGGCTCTGTATCATCGGAGGAATCAGACACCTCCTAGTCAAGGGAATTGGTGGCTTGGGATGTCTCCTCTTCTGCCATCTTTGCCGCGTGGGCGGCTGTACTTTGTTTGCCCCTCATCTTTCTTGGCGGCTTGCCTTTTATAGTAGGGTCTGAATCTAGATAAGTAGTTGTGAGACGGACTAAATAAAAATAATATAACTGAAAATAAAATTTGGTCCTAAGCTTATTAAGATCTATTCCTAAAGAAAACGTTAAAGATGGGGAAAAACTAAAATTTTGTTACAGTGGGTTCATTTCCTATACTTCTTATAGTCCACTCGCACCCTCCATCGAGTGACTATTCTTATGGGGAAGTCTTTCTTCCTCATCTCCTTGTAATACATGCGAATCTTCCACCTTGTTTCTTTTTCTGAAGGCATGAACATGTGATTTGTAAAAATTATACCACTATCAAACCATGCACTTACCTTATCTTTGTCATGATTTACTATAGTGAAGGATGGATTTTGCTGCCAAGGCAGCTATTCAGGCGGCCAACTGTCGGGGCAGTAGTCTATCATAATGTGGTTCAGGTCAAGGAAAAACTTGGCACATCGAAGGGCTTCATCATCCATAATATTGTGTTCTTCAGGTCCCTCGAACATCTCCATCAGTAGAGATTGTGATGGCTTTAGATCTGCCGGCATCGGCTCCTCTTGATATACATATTCCATAGTTTCCGAGATTTCTGTCGAGGCGGGCAGCACTGCTGAGGCCTCTATCGTGGCGGGCATAGGTACCGAGACTGATGTTGAGGCGTGCAAGGTTGTCACAAAACTAGGTGTTGTCGCAAAACTGCTTTGTGCAGCTTCCTCAATCCTTGCTAGGGAATTTTCTCGCATAGGCTTATCATGTGTTGGGCAGTGTTCTTCATCCTCTAGTTGTTCCTCACACATCGGAGAACTTCCTTTGCATAGTTCTTCGTCCTCTTGCCTTGGGACATCAGTATCCCTAGGACTGACTTGTTGGTGATCAATGGTTGCCAAGGCAGAAGTTGCTAGGACATTTTCTTTGTTCATGGCATATGTGGATGTGTTCAATCGATTTGTTGTATCACATAAGGTTGAATCCCATTGTGCCATCCTTGTATCAATTTTCTATGAAAGCCTTTGAGTGGACTCAATAAAGGATGCAGTACTACCCATGAAAACTTGAAGCATCTCATCCAAGGTTTGTGATTGTTCTTGCGGAGGACTACACTGCCAGGGTATATATGCCGGTGCGGCGACACAATTGTCATGGTAAAAAAATTGTGGTTGTTGATCATACCATGAAAAATTATGTTGTGGCGGCAGGTGCATCTGCTGTCCCATTTGCTATTGTGGCTTCTCTTGTTGTTGGTCACATATGTCTTCTCCGATAAGTAAAGGGCAATTTTTGAACACATGATTTCCCTCACATAGATTGCAAGAATTTTCCAACATCAGCTCTCGAGTGGTTTCTCTTGATTGCTCTTGAAGCTGGCCATCTTGCCCTATCATGTTTGTTTCTGCAGCAAAATTGTTATGGTAAAAAAAATTGTTGTTGCGGCAGCGGCATTTGTTATCTTGTCTGCTACCACGACGACAACTGCTGCTGCAACATCTGTTGTTCATATCCAAGCATCAGCTCCCGTATAGTTTTCCTCGACATTGTGATGCCCTTGGACTTGTAGCGTACTTGATTTTTTATATATACAAAAGAAAAAAAAAGTTAAAAACCTGAAATTTAAATGCAATTAAATAAAGAGTGCAGAAAACAAAACGAAGTCATTATTGTCAATCCCCGGCAACAGAGCCAAAAACTTGTAGGGCGTGTAGGTGTTCACTTTTTGTGAGAGCGCAAGTGCACACTCCTGCCAAGTTATAGTATATAAGATGTCGAATCCCATGATGATTGGAATAGTTTCTTCGAGTGTGTATCTGCACAAGAAATTTAAATGCATAATTAATTTCAGGTTTGGTTTAAGGAATAAAACTAAAAACATAATTAATTAAAGTAGGGAGATCAGAGTGATAGAATATGCCAGGTAATTGTTGCTCAGTAGTGTGTGACTGCATTGCATATGTTAAGGTTGGAATGCGCTGCCACGATATGCTACCTCGATGGGTATGGTGGGTGGCAGGATACGACCCTATCACGCGGCCACAGCGGGTCACTACCAGTACAGGAGTGTACTGTCTTCGCAGGTGGAATGGAAAGAAGTCTTGGCGGCAAGTCTAGCAGATACTCCAAGTTCGGCAGGATAATCAACAGTGATCTCTCCTATTTCTAGGTTAGGATGCTCGAGAGCTAACGTGATGTAGGCAATACCTAGCAATCTCAGCGTCAACCTAACACAGGCTAGTCAACTCGGTTGGTAATCCCTTTTAGCCGCTGAAACTTGTGGACTGGTGTTGCGTGTAAAATAGTCTATCGCAATGGTAGTGCAAGTGTACACGACGCAAGTAGTAAAGTGATACGAAGTATCAGATATCGTCTCCACAGGGATTGGGCTAATAGCTTCACCTTAATTCATTGCACGAAGGTAAAGGAAATATTAGAGAGTTGTCAGGAAAATAATAAAGTAAACGTAAATAAAAGAGTAGAGATATCAAGATAGAGAGAATGGGTTGGTATTGAATTGCTCAGTAGTGCAGGTATTGCAGAGTTTAGGAAATCCAGTTCTGTCGTCGTTCCTGTCGCGACAGCACCTGTCGCAGGAACAGTCCGTTAATTGTCGCGGCAGCAAACACTCAACTCAGTACTTCAAGTTTGGCAAGAATCCCAGATATGCCTTGGCCTATCCCTAGGTCCAAGTCTGTCGATGATCACGTCTTTGATGATACCTCCCGGCGTGAATCGAAGGATGAACACCGATGTGTATGAATTCTTCTTCAGCCACTTAACCTCGTCCTATCCCTAGGTCCGAGATAGTTCAACTATAAGCTAGAGAACTTGCTCTTTTTTCCTTCGTATACTTAACTCTCCCGATGCTATGTAAATAGATAACCTCACAATGCTCTCCCGATGCTCTTGCAAGATGTTAATAACAGAAATAAGAGAACTTGACGTTTATTTTATTAAACTGAAAATTCCTAAAACAAAACAACCCTTGCAACTACTTTACAAATCAACCCGTGGCCCTATAGGGATTTTAGAACATGTTGTGGGAAGGAAAACAGCTAGAGTTTTGGGAAGAAGCTAGGGTAATCGGTTATTGGTTATCCCATCTAGGTTAAAATACATGCCCTTATATAAGCTTTGGGCTCAAGTTATCTAAAATAGCAAGAATACAACTTTAAATAAAAGTATGATTCTAATAAAGACTAAATCTTCAAGGAATCTACTTTCCAGCCGTCATCTTCTTGCTTGGGAGTTTCTCTCCTTGAACTTTGGGCTTGACATAACTTTTGATCTGGGGCGTGGAAAAATATGAGGTTTTCACACGACAAACGGGCTGAATTTTCTCTATCTGTCGAGGTCCACTTTGCTTCTTCTCCTCAAAACTGCTGTCGTCCTCTGCTGTCACGGCAGCAACCATGGCAGCATCGTTCTCTTTGTCTGCTTGTCAAGTTCACCTCTTCTGCTTCACTGCCCAGCGCCTGCCCTTTCCATCTGCTACGGCAGCAACCTGCAAAAACAGCCATTTTTAGTAGAAATCGTGCCTTTGAATATATTTGTGATGTTTTGATGTAAACTAACCTAAATGCAATGAATAACGCTTGAATGCAGCAGAAATATGGGTTAAATAGGGTGTAAATAATAGAACTTTTACACACTCAACACACCCCCAAACTCAAGTTTTTGCTTTCCCTCAAGCAACTAAGACTTAAAATAAAAATGAAATATTTTTTTTGGCTTTCAAACAGTGAACTTTCCCTTACCCGTCGTTCGATCCCTGTGACGGCAGCAACCTATCGGATAATTTAGGATCTGTCTGGAATCTCACTATAGTCCTCGTGCAGTGTGTGCATGCTTGTGAACAGTTATATGCCAAGACTCTCTTAGTTTCACTAGAATATTCAACTCTTAACTCAAATTTTTATGCCAAAGTTTATCTTTTGAAGGCACTTTTTCATGCTCCTTTGATTTTTTGTTTTGACTCGATTTCTCTATTTTTCAAGCTAAAGTTTTACTAGAGCCAGTTTTAGGGACCTCTAGTTAACTTCCTAGAGCCAGTTTCGGGCATCTCTAGGGCTGTTGAGTCTCTTTTGCTAAACTTCTTTCATAGAGCCAGTGTTAGGCACCTCTAGGGGCTATTCAAGTGCTAAGCTTCCTATTCTAGTTTGGCTAAAAGAAGTCTAAGCAGTATAACAGTCACAATGGTGTTTAAGTTTTCAGAACTATAGAAAGGCTCTAAACTTCTCCTAAAACTATCATAAAGTTACTGCCACGACAAAGCTGTCACGGCAGGTAAGTTCAGTTCACAATGTTCAGCCAAAATTTTCATATTTTTTTTGAGAAAAATAACTAAGTAAAAGACACAAATTTTAACTAAGATGTACTCCATTAATATGGAGGGTTGCCACCCCCAAACTCGAGGGTTGCATTGCCCTCAATGCAAATGACAAAATAAAAATGAAAACATATGAAGGCAGTACATCACAAAATATATAGAGCAAGCAGCAATAAGAAGATAAGAAACTTAAATTTTAATCGTTGTCTTCGTTGCTGCTGCTGAGTCTGATCTGATGGCGGGCTCTGGCTCTCGGGGCGGGCTGGGGTGGTTGCTGTACAACCTGAACATCAGAGCTGATGCTGTCACTGCTGCTGGTGGTGAGGAAGTAGAGGCAGCATTGCGTCGGGTATTCCTAGAAGACATATTAGTGCAAGGGTTGTGAAAAGTAAATGGAAGCAAATGAAAACTAAAAAAGGGAGAGCAAGTAAGAAAGGCAAAAATGAGTGAAAATGAAAATGAAACGGGGTTTTATAGAAGAGATTTGCTGCCCGTTGAAGCTGTAATGGCAGGCGCGAATAACAGGGTAGCTGTTGAGCTTTAGCGTGTCTGACGCGTCTAACACACGTTTCCGCATCTGTTACGCATCTGTCGCGACAGCTGTGGCGACAGGCTTCAATATTGGGCTTTGTTGGGCTGATGGATGGATGGTGGGCTGAGTTCACTTCTCATGTTCTTCTTAACTCTATTATTTCCTAAAAAAACATTATTCAAATAAAATAAATCTTATTTCCTAATAATTAATAAATAATAATAATAAAAATAAATAAATTTTAGGTTAAATTAGGGATGCCAGGTGGGGCATCTCCTAAGGTAACCATATCCTGCATTCATGGGGCTTCAGTCCCCTGATAATGTTTGAGGCGCTGACCGTTGACTTTGAATTGGTGCCCGTCTTTTAATGATCGGATTGTGATGGCACCATGGGGAAAAACTTGTACGACTTGGAATGGGCCAGACCATCTAGATTTCAGTTTCCCTGGGAAAAGTTTCAGTCTAGAATCGAACAACAATACAAGCTGCCCTGGGCAGAACTGTCGTGGCAGCAACTTCCTGTCATGCCACTTCTTAGTTTTCTCCTTGTAGATTCTTGCATTGTCATAGGTCATTGTCCGTATTTCTTCAATCTCGTTCAGATCTAACAGCCTTTTCTGCCCTGCCCTATCCAAGTCCACTTCTTAGTTTAGATTTCTTTGACATAACATCCTTGAGAAACTTGGCGTAACCGGGCATCTCCCTCACGGCATCCAACAGCGGAATGTTAATATGAACCTGCTTAAAAAATATCATAAATCTTTTTGAGCTGAGATTCTTGCTTTGCTTGCTGTAACCGTTGAGGAAAAGGAGGTGGGGGACGATAATCAGCAATAAGTCCTTCCCACTGCATACGAATCTGAGGAGGTTTGGGTTCATCATTTTTCTCCTCTGTCACTTCTGCTGTCGTGACAGGCTCATCGGCAGTAGTCTGTTTATTACATGTCGGGGCAGCTTCCTCGGCAGGTCTGTCCAAGGCTTGTTTCCTTACTGTTTCAACTTCTTTTTTCGGCCCTGGTAATTTCTTCCCACTTCTAGTAGTAATAGCCTTACATTGCTCATGTGTGGGCTGCCTAGCATTTTCAGTATTACTAGGGAATCCTCCAGTTTGCCTTGGCTTAATATGTTGGGAAACCTGACCCATTTGTGTCTCCAAGGATTTCAGAGTAGCTTCATGATTCGTCATCCGCATCTCTGTTTTATCCATAAATGCCTTTGTTTTCTTAACAAACTAATTCATGTTCTCAATATAAGTACCTGTCTGAGACATAAAAGTGGCCAGAGTCTGTTCCAGTATACTGTTTGTGGCAGCTGGTTGCTGCTATTGCTGCTGTTGCGACGGCAGTTACTGTCGAGTCAACAATCTAGGTCCTCCCTGATTCTGATTGTGTGCTTGAGGATTCAGGGCATTATTAGGATTACTCCAAGAAAACTTGGGATCCTTCCTCCAGTTGGGATTATAGTTGTTGGAGTTGTAATTCGGCTTGTAGTTTCCAACATATATTCCCTCTTCCAACTGTATAGGACACTCATCCGAACTATGATTTCCCTCACAGATTTCACATACCTCCTCAACAGCAAATCCATGTTGTGCATCATCATTCAATAACTTTTTCATTGCTTTAGTAAGGAATGCTACCTGTGATTTCATCATGCTGTCGGCCTCATAATCCTTGACAGCTAGTACCCGTTAACCCCCTCTTCTTGCTGTCAGAAACTGCTCTTCATTCTTGGCTAGATTTTTCAATACTTGCATTGCCTCGTCCGGATCTTTATCCAATAATAATCCGTTTGCTGCTGAATCAATTTGAATACGAGTTTGTAAGTTGGCAGCATTATAAAACTTTGTTACCTGATTCTAGACAGGGAATCCATGCATTGGGCAGTTCCGTAGAAGAGTGGTAAATCTGTCCCAGGCCTCGTGCATTGGCTCGTCATCTTCCTTTTGAAAAGTAGCAATTTCATTACGTAATCGCTCAGATAAATGCGAAGGATTAAAACGAGATAAAAATTCACGAGATAAATCTGCCCAAATTCTAATTGAACCCAGCGTAAGTTTATTCCACCAAGTTTTTGCTCTATCCCTCAATGAATGGGGAAATAACCGAAGCCTCAGTATCTCTAGATTAACTCCTGGCAGTCTAAACGAATCACAAATCTCCTGGAACGTTTTTAGATGCTCCCTAGAATCCTCTGTAACAGCACCACTGAATTGACCGGCATTGTTGATCATGCTAAACATGACAGGTTTCAGCTCGAAGTTGTCAACATCTATGTCCAGCAGCGTGGTTTCCAGTTCTACATGATCGTTCAACGTGTAGTCACGACAGGACCGTCATCCGTCAGCGGCAGCAGGGTTGCCGGCAGGCGTTATAATATCGCCGACAGGCGGGTCGTTTCCATTGTGGGCCATCTTCTCTATTTGTTCCTCAAGGTACTCGTTCCTGGCTAGTAAGTGACGAAGTTGTTTCTTTAGATTGAATGAACGTTCGATTTCCGGATCTAATGGATACTCAGGATCTTTACCTCTGTTCGATCTACGCATAAACAAGAAACCTTGTGAAAAGCAAGAGTTGAATGCACCAAAGAAAAACAGAAAAATAAAAACAAAAAGTGTAGTAAAAGAAAAGGTAGAGTTATGTTGCCAATCCCCGGCAACGGCGCTAAAAACTTGTTGCGTGTAAAATAGTCTATCGCAATGGTAGTGCAAGTGTACACGACGCAAGTAGTAAAGTGATACGAAGTATCAGATATCGTCTCCACAGGGATTAGGCTAATAGCTTCACCTTAATTCACTGCACGAAGGTAAAGGAAATATTTGAGAGTTCTCATGAAAATAATAAAGTAAACGTAAATAAAAGAGTAGAGATATCAAGAGAGAGAGAATAGGTTGGTATTGAATTGCTCAGTAGTGCAGGTATTGCAGAGTTTAGGAAATCCAGTTCTGTCGTCGCTCCTGTCGCGGCAGCAGTCCGTTGATTGTCGCGGCAGCAAACACTCAACTCAGTACTTCAAGTTTGGCAAGAATCCCAGATATCCCTTGGCCTATCCCTAAGTCCAATTCTGTCGATGATCACATCTTTGATGATACCTCCCGACGTGAATCGAAGGATGAACACCGATGTGTATGAATTCATCTTTAGCCACTTAACCTCGTCTTATCCCTAGGTTCGAGATAGTTCAACTATAAGCTAGAGAACTTGCTCTTATTTTCTTCGTATACTTAACTCTCCCGATGCTAAGTAAATAGATAACCTCACAATGCTCTCCCGATGCTCTTGCAAGATGTTAATAACCAAAATAAGAGAACTTAAAGTTTATTTTATTGAACTGAAAATTCCTAAAACAAAACAGCCCTTGCAACTACTTTTCAAATCAACCAGTGGCCCTAGGGGGATTTTAGAACATGTTGTGGGAAGGAAAACAGCTAGAGTTTTGGGAAGAAGCTAGGGTAATCGGTTATAGGTTATCCCCTCTAGGTTAAAATACATGCCCTTATATAAGCTTTGGGCTCAAGTTATCTAAAATAGCAAGAATACAACTTTAAATAAAAGTATGATTCTAATAAAGACTAAATCTTCAAGGAATCTACTTTCTAGTCGTCATTTTCTTGCTTGGGATTTTCTCTCCTTGAACTTTGGGCTTGACATTCCTTTTGATCTAGGGCTTGGAAAAATATGAGGTTTTCACACGACAGACGGGCTGAATTTTCTCTATCTGTCGAGGTCCACTTTGCTTCTTCTCCTCAAAACTGTTGTCGTCCTCTGCTGTCACGGCAGCATCGTTCTCTTTGTCTGCTTGTCCAGTTCAGCTCTTCTACTTCCCTGCCCAGCGCCTGCCCTTTCCGTCTGCTACGGCAACAACCTGCAAAAATAGCCATTTTTAGTAGAAACTGTGCCTTTGAATATATTTGTGATGTTTTACTGTAAACTAACCTAAATGCAATGAATAACGCTTAAATGCAGCAGAAATATGGGTTAAATAGGTGTAAATAATAGAACTTTTACACACTCAACAATTGGTGTAGAACCAAGTTAGTCACGCCTCAGCACGTTGTGACCGTACTTAACCCTTTTGTGAGCCTTGCACTATCGTGCCCGACAAATGGATTCTCTCAGCCGACTAGTGTAGAATAATTGAAAGAATGAAGAGCATTGGATTAAGCAAACTTGGAATATTTTATTGAAAAAACAACTCAAAACCTAATATAATTGTTTCTCACAACTACTTTACAAGCAAAAACCTAAACCCTAGGGAGTTTAGAACATAGCCGACTCCCTCTCTCTATCTCTTTCTATCTCTATTTTTTCTCTATCGATCTCTATGCCCCTATACCCTCACATACATGGGTATATATAGGGCTTGGCCAAAGGTTAAGTCCTCCTTGGAGTAGAAGTCTTCATTGATGATAAAATAGCTTTTACATTTAATGTTTCATTCAATTCTGACTTAAATATGGACTCCTTTGGATGTTTACTTGTTCAGCAAGTAAGTATAGGCCACCTTGCTTATCGATCTTCAATCAGCTCTATACACCGCTCCAGGCCTTAGAAAAATGCAAGATTGGGCTCAATAGACTCCGAAAAATGTCCTATCAAACGAGACCCATCTTAACTATGTTGGTGTATTTTTGTCTAGGCGGCTTTTTACGTCGGCGGCGTCCTTGACGGCGGCATTCTGCAGCGGTGGTGTCTTTGGCAACAACTGGAACTACTTTAGTACAGCTCCTTCTTCTCCCTGCTTTCATGTCCTCTCTTCCGCTGATCAGCAACCAGCACCTGAAATAGAAAACTAACTAAAACAATACCTTTTTTCTACCAAATATAAGATATTCAATAAAAGTGTGGTAAAAGGAAGAAATACTGTTATAATGCATGACATGCAGCTAATTATGCCTAACTAAGCTTAAGAACATCAATAATAAGGGCAGGAATGTGCATAAAATATAGAACTTATGGATAGTCTACAAGTATCATTTACCCGTCGCGACAGATGGCCTGCCTAGGCGGCAACCTTAGCATGACTTTAGGTTAACTTAGAATCCTACTATGGTCTGAACTTAAAAGAAAACACTCTTTGTGACTAGTTTGATTTTAGGACTTCTAGGAAATTTAGATACTTCACCTACTAAACTTGGGTAGAACTTGAAGTTTGAAAAAAAAATTGAGACGTTCTAAAGGTGCTCGAAACTGGCTCTAGAATAAGCTAGAGGTGCCTGAAACTGGCTCTAGAGAAAAAATATGCAATCATTAGAAAAGTCTATTGCCGGAAACTAGTGGTTATGTAACACCCCAAATTTGGGCCTAGATGTTTAGAGTTTGAACCGGATTAGTCTGGAAAACGGTTCGAATCTAAAAGGGAGTTTTAGGGAACACCTAGTTCGAGATACTTTAAAAATATAGAAAAAAATCTAAAAATCCACATTTAATATATAAAAGAGAATGGTGAAATCAATTTTACAAAATAAGGTTTGGAAATACTACATTTCGGTGTAGTGACCAAATCGCAGTTTTTGCAAAGTTAAATAGTGACTGTATTGTAAAGGATTGAAACTTTGAATCTTTAAGGAGCTAATTTTACCAAAAAATTTTCATCATATTTTTCCTTAATTTGGGTGATTTAATTAATGTTTTAATTAAAGAAAATTATGGTAATTTTACCAAAATGTTTTTATCAGATTTTTCCTTAATTTGGGTGATTTAATTAATGTTTCAATTAAAGAAAATGATGGTGATTAAATTAGAAAACTACCTTTTGACTTTTCATAACTACTTTTCACAAATTTTCCCTCATTTTATTTTCTCTCAAATTCCTTCAACCAAACACTTTCTCTCTAGCAAATTTACTATGACTTTCAATTCATTTGATGAGATTTCAATCTCTCTTTGATTCTTAATCAATTCCTCATCAAATCCACTTGATTTCTACATTAAATTTTCAAGAAAACTTGCCCAAATCAATGAGAAATCATCCATTAGAGGTAAGTTTCGTCCTTCTCCTCTAATGATCAGTTCTTTACCGAAATTTTCAAGTTATCAATCCTTTATTAATGATATTTAAGTGGTTTTAATGTTAGAAACAAGAAATTGTCTTAAAACTCAAGATTTTGGAAGAGATCTTGAAGATTTTCGTGGTGAATAAGTGGGCTCTGTTTTGAGATGGTTTTCTAATGTATTTGGGGTGTTAATTGATGTTATAAATGAGGTTTTATCAATCAAATCCCGAATATATTTGTTTTCCTAAGTTTCGCTTGCTAGAATGGTGGTTTTTGGGTGGTTTTGGTGATCTGCTGTTGCTGGAGGTATAAGGTCATGTTTATGTTGCTTTTTGATGTTAATTGATGTTTATAAAAGGTTAGAATTGATAGATATTGGCTGGGCTTTGTTTTGGGAGAATTTGGAGGTGATTTCGGTTGTTTTTGGTAGCCGAAATGAGGTTCTTGAGTAGAGCAGCGAGTTGGGTTGTATGGCTGGTGATTTTAATGCATGATGGTGTATTAATCCTCTGCTCTTATGTGTTAAAAACATGGGAGAGTGATCCGGAAGCGATTGGGGTAGCATTGGAGGTTTCGGACGCTTGGGAAGCTTGTTGGCTAGCATAGTGTTGTGTATCGGTGAGTGAGATCGTGTTTTCCAGCTTTGGAATGATTTGGAAAAGAGGTTTGGGAACTTAAATTTAGGCTTGAAACGCCGGTTTAAGTTCGGATGTAAGTAAAGTGGAATTCTCTCTCAATTGTGCTATTATTGTTTTGAAAACTATCAAAATGGGTTTTGATGTGATTGATTTGACAATGTGGTTTAATTTGTTGTTTGAGCATGGTTTTCAAGCATGTGAGTTGGTTGTCAAACTTGGTTTGAAGAAGGATGCATGAAATTAATATTCTTTGAGAGTATGTGTTGTTAGTTTGCGTCTTAAGGCAATGTTTGGCATTTTGGCCTTGAAGGTGTTGCATGCTTTAAAAACAGTGGGTGTGTTGATGATTTTAACATGATATATTGGCATGAATGATGTAAAGATTACCGGATATATTGATCGATCAATAGGATGTAGAGTGCACTATAAACTAAAATTCGTACGTGCTCTTGGGATTCGTTCCAAAGAGAGAGACCAATGATGGGCATTTCATTGGGTAGGACGTGGTGAAATATCCAAGCTTTTTGGCAACAAGAGTTATTGCCATGAGATCGATGATGGGCATTCCATCGGAGTAGGACTCGGTGAAACATCCGAGCTATTTGGCAACAAGAGTTATAGCCATAAGACCGATGAGGGGCATACCATCGGGGTAGAACTTGATGAAACACTCAAGCCTTTGGGCGGAAGTAGAAACCGCCATAAGAGTACGGTGTGGTAGGAGCCACGGGAAAATTATGTTCTAGACGAGTGAGTACGGTGATGGTAGATGCCACCAGAAGTGCCTAGTGAGTTGTTCGCATATCTGTGTACAATAGAGTATGTAAATGCCAATATATGAGAATGTGTGTCGCATGTACCAATGCTTGAGATGTTTTATACTATGAGAATTGCATATGAGAAAGTGAGATTGTGAAATGCTTTTGTGTAACAAGCATGAGTGGCTTTGCCATGAGTTTTGCCTAGGTTGTATGCATGAGGTAGCTAGATGGTACATGTGGTTTTCAAATGGAGTTGTGAGTTTGTGGAATGTTTTTGTGTAACAAGCACGAGTGGCTTTGCCATTAGTTTTGCATTGGTAGAATGCAAGAGATAGATATTTGATACATGAGATTTCAAATGGTGTTTTGTTTTGAAATGGTTTTCAAGCATGAGAAAGGAAAAGTGTGGAGTGGAAATGGTTTCCAAGGAAATTGGTTTAAACTTTGTATGAAGCACTATTGTATGAAAAAGTTTTAAGTGGAAGTTATTGCAAGAATATTGTTGGGGTTGAGTTGCTTAATGCATTTGATTTTAATGTTGATCTTATGTTAAGTAATGTATAAATATAAGGTGTTGATGTTTTATATGAGGTTTTCAAACAATACTTGGTTTATAAAGATATGATTGCTTTTGAAAGGGGTTTTAAGGTTTGCTACATTGATGGTGTTTTGGTTTTGAGCATTCCTTACTAAGCATTATGTGCTTACGCTCCTTTTTGTCCATCAATGCAGTTAATTGTATTTGGGACAACAAGAAGCAAGGGATTCAAGAAGAGCTCCACTAGAGAAGTGTGTTTTGGTTTATAGCTATAGATAATAAAGGCAATGGGGGGAGAGTCTTTTACGTTGTGTAATGAGATTGTTTATCTTGAGCAAGTTCGGTTTTTGGTTTGATACTTGTTGATGATCGTTTTGCGATATTTGGATCTTCTTCTCCATATTTTGATATAGCTATGTTCTTTGTTTAAAAGTAAGATATTGTGTTGTATGTGATAAATGAGTAGGTGTGCTTAATGCTTGTAATGTATCTAGCCTTTGATGCAATATGATGGTTTTAATGCTTAGCATGTTGCTGATATGTTGTGAAATGATTTTAAGTATGTTTGATGGTGTTTTGAATTGAAAAACCAGAAGTTTCTACTGTTTTTGGGCAGGGTGTATCGAAACACCCTTAGCTATTTCGAAACGGGTGCCTGAAATGGCCTGGGCGTTTCGAAACGGCTAGAAGTGTTTCGAAACACTTTGGCTACTAGAGGTGTCTATTTCAGAACTAGTTTCGGAACATACTCGCGTACCGAAACGGTCAACACCGTTTCGATACGGGTGTTTCGATACGGTTGTCAGTGTTTCGAAACGGGTGACCGTTTGACACAGATTCTGTATGCTTTACATTTTAGTCCTAAAAGTTGTAATTGCAATTGCTTGAGCTTGAGATGTCTTTTTAAGATGAAATTTGGCAGAGAGGCTTGTAATATGATTAATTAAGGTTCGGTAAGATTAAAATCTACAAAGTTCTTATGTTTTCCAAAATTTACATTTTGGTCCTTAAATGTGTATTTCTTGCAATTGAGTCTTTAAACGTTTTCCGATCGCTGTGCTTTTCTCTTCCAAGGTTCTTGAGCATTCACATAGGCTTAATGCGCATCTAGAAAAGATAAAATAAAAAAGGGTCGTTAATCAAGGTTGACTTTCGGGTTGACTTTGGTTTTCCCCGTATGATCTTCGTAGTTCGGGTCTAACCCTAGGTCGGGCTAAGGGGGTTACGTTTGTTGGTATCAGAGCTAAGTTGCAAACTTTTGGGGCAACGGTAAGTTTGTGGTGAGTTGTTATTGTAAGTGTTGGATGTTTAATCTAATGTGTGGTTGAAAGTTGGTTGAAAAATGTGACTTTGAGTGAATTGTTAATGTTTTTATCATGCTTTTTGGTTATGAATCTTCTGTGAGCTAGTGTGAACATGCATTGGTGGTATGCTGATGTTGTAAGTTGATTTTGAATAATGAAACTGTGATGGGCGTGATGTGTTGATATTATGTTATTGAGGGTGAATGTTGTTTGATGGGAGCATGATTGAAGTTTTGCTGATTGATATGCTGATATTTGTGATATCAATGTTTTTTATGGATTGTTATGTCGTGTAAAAGGGGAAAACTTGGGATACCCATTGCCTTATTATTATAGCTATGAGTTAGTTTGGAGTTGGAGTCTTGAATCCTTGCTCGAAGCTGGTCTGATCGTTTTGTTATTGTTATTGTTGCTTTGTTAATAATAGCACAATGGAATCGTTGAGAGAGTGGCAACTGGGTACGATGGTTGCTGCTTTAGAGCATGTTGTTAAAGGGTGGAATTCACCTTTTGGTGGAGGTGTTTCGTTTCAGTCAATTGTGCTTGGAGTTGAGGTGGTAAGGCTGAATGAGAGAGTTGGTTCTGTGATGAAGGATTCGTCATCTGTGCGACATGAGAGTTTGTGAAAGCAGCGTTTGCATGATTTGGGAGCTGTGGAGTATCATAGTTCGACGCCTGAGGCGTTCGAGGCTTGGTTAGCTAGTATAATTCCGATTATGGATCGGGAAGGGTGTGACAACACCTGTAAGCTGGGAAGTGTTGTCTCGCTAATGCTGGAGTATGCTTGTGCTTGGTGGACATCGGTGTCGGTGGCAAAGAATATCCGTGATATAGAATGGGAGTTCTTTGTGTCTACCTTTAATAGAAGATACCTTGGAGATAGGTTTCCAGGGGTTAAGCAACGTGAGAGCGTGCGTTCAGTTTGTGATGGTGAGGAAAATACAAGAAAAAGAGCTGTGAGTATCGACCTTGAGAGTGGTCAGTATAAGAGTTTACGCGACGGAAGGGTTCGCCTGAACAAAGGTTTTGGTGGTGGTACTGATGTGGGTCAAGTACAATATGACCAAGGAGTGATAGTTCGCTTGCCGAAGTGTGATAGTTGTAGAAGGCATCATGTTGGAGTTTGTTGGGGTGTTGGAGTTTGTTGGAACTATGGTTCTAAGGAGCATGTGAAGCGGGATTGTCCTCAAGTATTGAGATCAGCTTCAGTGCGTGAAAAGGGGTCTCATAAGGGTTGTGAGCGCGGCCGAGCCAGAGTTCGGAGGTGGCAAGAAAGGCAAGGAGGTGTGAGGTGTCTGGAGGATGGATCTTGTTGGAGTTGTGGGTTCGTTGGACATGTGAGACGGAATTGTCTGGAGTTAGCTCGGGGTGGTCAGGGTTCTTTGCAGTAGGGAGACGGTGATGACCTTAAGGTGTTGGTTGATGTTGCGGTGGTACGGTCAGAGAATAGTGGTTCTACGGGGAAGGGAGTTTTTCTGTTGGAACTCCGGGGCAATGAGGTGATTACAGATAATTTGTTAAGTAATCTTTGCCCTAGTTATCTTTGTTGGTTCCGGTTTGGATTTCTTTGTGTAGTGAGTAAAGTCTTATAACTAGCAAGTTTGGGTAGTAGCCGGTGTTGTTTTTGAAAACAACTTTAGAGTGAATAGGGTATTAGTGGAGTATTTTTTAGTTAGCAAATTGTTAGGGTGGTAGGGCTAGAAAAGGTTGGAAGCGAGGTAAGAGGTTGTTCTTAGACGGATTCTGAGGATAATATTGGTAAGTGTGAACCGACATACATGCACAGTTAAAATCATTTGTTTATATATTATGTATATATGTTGGTACATGCATACATGCGACATGACATTAGAGGTTTTGCATACATGTGCACATGCATGGATAGGGCATGTTGGTGACCATGCATACGAACGTTCACACTTGCTAATAGCTAATTGGGTCTGATAGTGTTGTGGCATGATTAGTTTGGTTTGTGGGTTAAAGGGTTGTTTTGGTACCAGGTGGATGCTAGAAGTAGTAGAAGGTAGTAAACAAGTTGTCAGTAGTAATGAGTGTGATCTAGCATGTTAGCAGAAGGAAGGTGTTTGGGTGCTTAAAGAGTTTAGCGGCGTGGTGGTAAGGAGGTGATCGTTTGGGATTAAAATGGGTTGAGGTGGTGGTGAATAACAATTAAGTGTTGTAGTTTCTTTGTGTTAGGTGATTGTTGTAGGATAGTAGATGTGTTTCCGGAGTGTAGAGGTAACTTGCGTTGATAGTCGCAATATGAGGGTTGTTCTATGTACATGACGGTTCGTAGTAACCTTAGGGAAGTTGGGGGAGGTTATGTTGGGAGCTTTAGATAAGGTTTGGCTTGGGATGAGTAGAGGTTTCATGATCTCAATATGTTTGTATGTGAATGGAATGAGTGGTATCCAGGTAGGATTAGTGTCATAGTCAAAGCTTGTTGGGGAAAGGCAATGTAAGTTCAAGGGCCATTGTTGGTTCGTTGGGTTCTTGTGAGAAGGTGGTTGGTTAGTCGAATTTAAGTAATCATTCTTAAGACAGTTGGGGTAAGTGAAACAACTGTTGAGTTAAGGTTGGAGTCTCGTGATGTGGATTTTGGGTGTTGGGTGGGTAGTGTTTGATAGGCTGTTAAGTCAGGTGATGGTAACGAATGTGGAAGAATGTTGTCAATACATTGGGAAGTGTGAGCGAGCAGTTGTTGCTTAAGAAATTTTTGCTTGTTGTAGTAATCTTGGAAAGGAGTTGAGAAGTTTTGCAAGGGGTTTTAGAAGCAAAGTAGGTTGTGGGTCACATGGTGGCTGAAAAATGGATGGGTTGGTGTTACCGTGTGTGAGAGTTTGTTTAAGGAGTTATGAGGTGAGGCGGAGTATGTTGTGAAGGCTTAAGAAGTTCTTCGGGTTGTTGAGGGTCTTGCACAGTTTGAAAGTGTGAAAAGTTAAGCTAAGATTAGTAACCGTGTGTGTTAGAAGTCTTGCACCGTGAGTAGTGGAGTTGGAATTGGGTATAGAGTGAGTTTGATTTGAGGATGTGTTGGTTTCGTTGTGTTTTGGGTTGAGGATGTTTCTGTGGTGGTTAAGTCTCTTGTGTTACATTGCGTATTGCTTTGGGAGGTTTGGTATCGTGCTCTCTTCGCAAGTTGAAATTTCGAGGATGAAATTTCCTAAGAGGAGGAGAGTTATAACACCCCAAATTTGGGCCTAGATGTTTAGAGTTTGAACCGGATCAGTTTGGAAAACGGTTTGAATCTAAAAGGGAGTTTTATGGAACACCTAGTTCGGGATACTTTAAAAATATAGAAAATATCTAAAAATCCTCATTTAATATATAAAAGAGAATGGTGAAATCAATTTTACAAAATAAGGTTTGGAAATACTACATTTCGGTGTAGTGACCAAATCGTAGTTTTTGCAAAGTTAAATAGTGATTGTTTTGTAAATGATTGAAACTTTGAATCTTTAAGGAGATAATTTTACCAAAATGTTTTCATCAGATTTTTCCTTAATTTGGGTGATTTAATTAATGTTTTAATTAAAGAAAATGATGGTGATTAAAATAGAAAACTACCTCTTGACTTTTTATAACTACTTTTCACAAATTTTCCCTCATTTTATTTTCTCTCAAATTCCTTCAACCAAACACTTTCTCTCCAACAAATTTACTATGACTTTCAATTCATTTGATGAGATTTCAATCTCTCTTTGATTCTTAATCAATTCCTCATCAAATCCACTTGATTTCTACATTGAATTTTCAAGAAAACTTGCCCAAATCAAGGAGAAATCATCCATTAGAGGTAAGCTTCGTCCTTCTCCTCTAATGATCAGTTCTTTATTGAAATTCCCAAGTTGTCAATCCTTTATTAATGATTTTTAAGTGGTTTTAATGCTAGAAACAAGAAATTGTCTTAAACTCAAGATTTTGGGAGAGATCTTAAAGATTTTTGTGGTGAATGAGTGGGCTCTGTTTTGAGATGATTTTCTAATGTATTTTAGGTGTTAATTGATGTTATAAATGAGGTTTTATCAATCAAATCCCGAATAGGTTTGTTTTCCTAAGTTTTGTTTGCTAGAATGGTGGTTTTGGGGTGGTTTTGGTGATCTGCTATTGCTGGAGGTATAAGGTCATGTTTATGTTGCTTTTTGATGTTAATTGATGTTTATAAAAGGTTAGAATTGATAGATCTTGGCTGGGCTTTGTTTTGGGAGAGTTTGGAGGTGATTTCGATTGTTTTTGGTAGCCGAAATGAGGTTCTTGAGTAGAGCAGCGAGTTGGGTTGTATGGCTGGTGATTTTAATGCATGATGGTGTATTAATCCTCTGCTCTTATGTGTTAAAAACATGGGAGAGTGATCCGGAAGCGATTGAGGTAGCGTTGGAGGTTTCGGACGCTTAGGAAGCTTGTCGGCTAGCATAGTGTTGTGTATCGATGAGTGAGATCGTGTTTTCCAGCTTTGGAATGATTTTGAAAAAAGGTTTGGGAACTTAAATTTAGGCTTGAAACGCCGGTTTAAGTTCGGAAGTAAGTAAAGTGGAATTCTCTCTCAATTGTGCTATTATTGTTTTAAAAACTATCAAAATGGGTTTTAATGTGATTGATTTGACAATGTGGTTTAATTTGTTGTTTGAGCATGGTTTTTAAGCATGTGATTTGGTTGTCAAACTTAGTTTGAAGAAGGATGCATGAAATTAATATTCTTTGAGAGTATGTGTTGTTAGTTTGCGTCTTAAGGCAATGTTCGGCATTTTAGCCTTGAAGGTGTTGCATGCTTTAAAAACAGTGAGTGTGTAGATGAATTTAACATGATATATTGGCATAGATGATGTAAAGATTACCGGATATATTGATCGATAAATAGGATGTAGAGTGCACTATAAACTAAAATCCGTATGTGCTCTTGGGATTCGTTCCAAAGAGAGAGACCAATTATGGGCATTCCATTGGGTAGGACTTGGGGAAATATCCAAGCTTTTTGGCAACAAGAGTTATTGCCATGAGACCGATGATGGGCATTCCATCGGAGCAGGACTCGGTGAAACATCCGAGCTATTTGGCAACAAGAGTTATAGCCATGAGACCGATGAGGGGCATACCATCGGGGTAGAACTTGATGAAACACTCAAGCCTTTGCGCGGAAGTAGAAACTGCCATGAGAGTACGGTGTGGTAGAGCCACCGGAAAATTATGTTCTAGACGAGTGGTACGGTGATGGTAGATGCCACCATAAGTGTCTAGTGAGTTGTCCGCATATCCGTGTACAATAGAGTATGTAAATGCCAATATATGAGAATGTGTGTCGCATGTACCAATGCTTGAGATGTTTTATACTATGAGAATTGCATATGAGAAAGTGAGATTGTGAAATGCTTTTGTGTAACAAGCATGAGTGGCTTTGCCATGAGTTTTGCCTAGGTTGTATGCATGAGGTAGCTAGATGGTACATGTGGTTTTCAAATGGAGTTGTGAGTTTGTGGAATGTTTTTGTGTAACAAGCATGAGTGGTTTTGACATGAGTTTTGCATTGGTAGAATGCATGAGATAGATATTTGATACATGAGATTTTAAATGGTGTTTTGTTTTGAAATGGTTTTCAAGCATGAGAAAGGAAAAGTGTGGAGTGGAAATGGTTTCCAAGGAAATTGGTTTAAACTTTGTATGAAGCACTATTGTATGAAAAAGTTTTAAGTGGAAGTTATTGCAAGAATATTGTTGGGGTTGAGTTGCTTAATGCATTTGAGTTTAATGTTGATCTTATGTTAAGTAATGTATAAATATAAGGTGTTGATGTTTTATATGAGGTTTTCAAACAATACTTGGTTTATAAAGATGTGATTTCTTTTGAAAAGGGTTTTAAGGTTTGCTACATTGATGGTGTTTTGGTTTTGAGCATTCCTCACTAAGCATTATGTGCTTACGCTCCTTTTTGTCCATCAATGCAGATAATTGTATTAGGGACAACAAGAAGCAAGGGATTCAAGAAGAGCTCCACTTGAGAAGTATGTGTTGGTTTATAGCTATAGATAATAAAGGCAATGGGGGGAGTCTTTTACGTTGTTGTGTAATGAGATTGTTTATCTTGAGCAAGTTTGGTTTTTGGTTTGATACTTGTTTATGATCGTTTTACGATATTTGGATCTTCTTCTCCATATTTTGATATAGCTATGTTCTTTGTTTAAAAGTAAGATCTTGTGTTGAATGTGATAAATGAGGTGTGCTTAATGCTTGTAATGTATCTAGCCTTTGATGCAATATGATGGTTTTTATGCTTAGCATGTTGCTGATATGTTGTGAAATGATTTTAAGTATGTTTGATGGTGTTTTGAAGTGAAAAACCAGAAGTTTCTGCTGTTTTTGGGCAAGGTGTATCGAAACACCCTTAGCTGTTTCGAAACGGGTGCCTGAAATGGCTTGAGCGTTTCGGAATGGCTAGAAGTGTTTTGAAACACTTTGGCTACTGGAGGTGTCTGTTTCGGAACTGGTTTCGGAACATTCCCGCGTACCGAAACGGTCAACATTTTTTTGATACGGGCGTTCGAGACGGGTGTTACGATACGGTTGTCAGTGTTTCGAAAGGGTGACCGTTGGACACAGATTCTGCATGCTTTACATTTTAGTCCTGAAAGTTGTAATTACAATTGGTTGAGCTTGAGATGTCTTTTTAAGATAAAATTTGGCAGAAAGGCTTGTAATTTGCTTAATTAAGGTTCGGTAAGATTAAAATCTACAAAGTCCTTATGTTTTCCAAAATTCACATTTAGGTCCCTAAATGTGTATTTCTTACAATTTAGTCTTTAAACGTTTTCCGATCACTGTGCTTTTCTCTTCCAAGGTTCTTGAGCATTCACATAGGCTTAATGTGCATCTAGAAAAGATAAAACAAAAAAAAGGTTGCTAATCAAGGTTGACTTTCGGGTTGACTTTTGTTTTCCCCGTGAGATCTTCGTAGTTCGGGTCTAACGCCTAGGTCAGGCTAAGGGGGTTACAGATTAAATTGAAAAATAAGAACTAGAGGGAAACCCAAGGGAATTAAGGTGTTTATCGAAGGTTTACTTAGAAGCTGAAGAATCATGCTTATCCCAAGGAACACGCACACTCATGAGATACATAGTTCGGTTCCGGGTAAATCTTTTGTCATTCAAAGGGTTGCTAATTAGACATAAATCTACACTATATGTAAAGGTTGCTCAAGATGCTTTCTCGACTTAGTTTGCATATGATTTTAAGTTTTGGCATGTTATCATTAGATTGCATTGCTTGAGGACAAGCATTAGTTTGAGTTTGGGGTGTGTTAAGTGTGTAAAAGTCCTATATTTATACCCTAGTTTAGCTCAATTATTGTTGTTCTTAAGTATAGTTTAGGTTGCATTTATTACGTAACATACACAAAATAGCATAGATTAGATAATATGCCTTGTTTGATGAATTTAGTTGATTTTATACATATGATACTATTCAAGTGCGTTTTCTCCCTTTGCGTAGGTACCCGCCCAGGCAGATGCCGTCGAGGCAGCAAAAAGGACAAATAAAGAGAAAGCTGGGAGCTGAAGGAGGAAGTTATTGGAACATCAAGAGAGCTGATCGAGAAGGAAAGAACCAGAATGCAAAGTTGTGCCAACATCTGCACACCAATCCATATCCCCGTCGAGGCAGTTAACTACTTGTCGTCGAGGCAGCACTTCAAGGAAGAATGGAAAAATGTAAAGTAGGATGCGATAGAATGAGCTCATCAAGCTCGATTTTTAGAGACCACTTGCACATGCATTGGAGCCTAGTAGACAAAGAAAAGCCAAGGTCAAAGTCAAGTTGGAAAAAGTCAAACGTGAATCTAGGAAGATTTAATGATCTTTTAATGAGTTGTAATTGTACTCTAACTAGTATTCCTATCCTAAACCGACTTAGACCTAGGCTCCTCGCCTATATATATGTAATCGACCAAGAAGAGAGAACACATTTGAGATTTGAGAGAAACTCCTTCTTTTCCAAACCCCACCATGTTCTAAACCTTCCCTAGGGTTAAGGGTTAATTGTGTTGTAGTTGTGAGAGTCTTGTTGTATTCGTTTAGGATTTCAGTTTTGCAATAAAATTCAAGGTTTGTTTACTCTTGGTTCTTCATTGTCGCAATCTTTATCAGGAGAGAAGAGGGCTTCAATCCATTTTTTCAATATCGGGAGAGTTGAACTCACGAAACAAGTAAACACGGTTTTATCCAACCATAGGGTAAAGCTACTTCAGCTTAGGGATAAGTTAAGAAGTTCAGCGGCTAAAAGAGGATCCACAATCGGTTGGTGTTCACCCTGAGATTCACGTCAGGAGGTATCATTCAAGACGTGTTCGCCAATAGTACTTCAAGCTTCGAGAGAAGAGGGATTCATAGAAGGGGGCCTTTCCGAACCTTGAATCATCACTTAACTTCCCAGGCGATCTCACACAACTCTGCCGAGGCGGGCGCCTACCGAGGCATACTTGTGAATGGTGGCTGAAGTTGTTAAGTTGATTGGCAAAATTGTGTCGAGACAATACATCCAATCTCCACACTACGAAACATCCAATACCGGCCCATTCTCTCACTTTGATATATCAATTTACTTTATTTGCTTTAGTTTAGCTTTAATCAAACCAACTCCTAATATTTGTGTTTTTACTTTTATTTGTAGAGAAAAGTGAACTCAGAAAAGTTATCACAATCCCTGTAGAGACGGTATCTTAAATACTATAACTTGGCACCGTGTATACTTGCATGCTAATTGTGCATCACTTTTGCACCTTATAAACCTCTTCATTGGTAAATTTAGAAAGGAGGTATTTATTGATAGATTCAGTCACCATTAGTTGAATAAGATCTAAAATGCTCGATCCGTCACTAACATTGAAGGCTGAGAATAAATTCTTGAAGAAAGAATATGCTAGCTCATTGAGCTGATGTGGTTCACTAATCCATTGGCCATCCATATTGAATACACCTTTAATAGATTTTTTTTTTTGCGAAAAGAGGTTCATTGGAAAAAAAAAAGAGGTATTGCGGTCACCCTTCATCAGCCAATTAACCTGAGCCCTTTGTTCCCAAAATAGTTCTTCTTCATCAGCCTTCATGTTGAGAGTGATCTTGATATCCAGTACCTCGACTAATTTTTCATCAGTTGGATCATCTTTTGCCAGCTCTGCTAATTTATCCTTTAAAGCTTCAAAGAGTTTTTGGTTCTTGACTTTATTTGATTGACTCCAGTGCTTAAGAGCATCAATCAACTTGGCAAGCCTAGATACAAGATCTCCTAATTTAGAGTACCAAATATCTTCAATCAATTTGCTGCAGTTGTCCTCAAAAGTTCAGTTTTCATCGAACTAAAATTGGAAACTCCTTCTATTAGAATAGTTTCTTTCCTCGACTACTCTATTAAGCAAGATCAGACAATGGTATGAGAAGGTGTGTGTCAAATGTTGCAAAGAACAGTTAGGAAACATGTCATACCAGGAAGGATTTGCAACTCCTCTATCCAATCAAAGTCGTCTCTGGGCTGGGCGAGAAGGGCAACCGCCCAGGGCCCCAGGGCCCACCGATTATTAGAAAACAATGTCCCTGATTGTTGGGGGCCTCCAATATTTAATAATGACCATTAGTTATAACGGTATAATTAATAAATTTATTAGTTTATATAAACTATAAACGATAGCTCGTATAGTTGTGTAATTATGGAAAGAAAGAGAAAATGAAAGTAAAAGTTCTCTAACATTTATCTACTTAAGTATAAAAAGAACTGTTAAATATTTACAGTGAGCACGCCGCCATAATTAGTATAAAGCTATTGCATTTTAATTAGTCTAGGTATTAGTATATTCTAAGGCCATAATTGAGATTTAATAATAGTTTATCTTTACATTTTTTTTATTCTTCACATCTCAATTTTTTATCCATTTTCTCTCTATCTTATTAATACTCCAAGAAAGCAAGAACTCGCTCATTCAAGGATATTGCGGATTATGAGATTTATTGTTGATATACTATAACCACATTTGAGGCAGAGCTTCAACGACAAAGACTCAGGTGCTATCATTCTATACTTTTTTTTTTACTTTTTTATAGTATAATGTTGACGCGAAAACATGTTTCTGATAGTGAAAAAACAAAAAAAAACGAGCACAAGAATTAATAGAATCACAAAAGGTAGCTTTAGATAAATTTTTTCCTAAACAAGTAGAACCTTTAGATGGTGATAGGTTGGGCACAAATGAAAATAATATTGAACATTCTACTGAAAATTTAAATGACGATAATTTTCTTAATGATGATACTACTAATTTGAGTAATAATGATACTACTAATTTAAATAATGAACATAATAATGTACTTGATGGGTCAAATGTTGATGTTGCCATTGATGAACATATAATTCCTTATTTCGATATCTATGATCCTAAAAATTAGAGTGTTCTTGATACTAAAACTAGAGATATTTTGATTAAAAAAGGCCCCATTAGAGAATTAAATCTCACATTTCATAAGGATAGTCTTTCTAGGCATTTTTCATATTCTTATTTTTCTAGAAAGGTGAGCAATGGAGAAACTCTTGATAGAAAATGATTAGTTTACTCTAGACATGTGAATAATGTATATTGTTTTTGTTGTAAATTGTTCACTTCTCAAAATAACATAAATCTTTTAGCAAATGATGGAATGGATGATTGGAAACATTTGAGTGAGAAGCTCAAACAACATGAGAATAGTGTTGAGCATATGACTAATATGAATACTTGGAATGAAACAAGAATAAAATTAGAAAAGAATAAAGGTATTGATAATGATTTGCAAGAATAATTTTTAAAAGAAAAAGAACGTTGGAGACAAGTTTTAATAAGAATTATATTCGTTGTTAAATGTTTTGTCAAAAATAATTTAGCAATTCGTGGATGTAGTGAAAAACTTTATGAAGATAGTAATAGTAATTTTTTAGGTTTAATTGAAATGATAGACGAATTTGATTTAGTAATGCAAGATTATGTAAGACGTATTCAAAGCTAAGAAATTCACTATCATTACCTTGGTCCTAAAATTCAAAATGAGTTGATTTCAATTTTGGCTCATGGTTTTAAAATTTCCATAATAAAGATCATTATACAGGAAAATATTTTTTTATTATTCTTGATTGTTCCCCAGATGTGAGCCATCAAGAACAAATGAGTTTGATAGTACTATGTGTTAATTTGTCAAGTAATGAAATAAAAATAGATGAATTTTTTTAGAGTTCCTAAATGTAAATGATGCATCTGGGACTTTTTAATGAATTATTAGGTATATGCAAGTCACTTGATTTAGATGTCAATGACATTAGAGGTTAAGGTTATGACAATAGTTCTAATATGAAAGGAAAACATCAAGGGATTCAAAAGATGTTACCTGAAATAAATTCGAGAGCTTTATATATGTTATGTGCTTGTCATAGTCTTAATCTCACTATATCGAATATTACACATTCTTGTGTAAAAGCTATTTTTTTAAAATTGTTTAACGTGTATACACATTATTTGCAAGTTCTACAAAAAAAAATATAGAAATGAAGGATTTGAATCTTGCATAGATATTGCCAAAAAGCCTTACACTTGAGATGAATATAGAGCCAACACTACCAATAAAACGTCATGTGTTTAGAAAAAAATAATTTGACGAGAATGATGATGGTGAAGAAGTAAAATCACCCGAAGAATCTTTTAGAATCAATTATTTTTTGTGGTTGTTGATTTGGCTACAACTTCTTCGAAAAATAAATTTGAACAATTGGAGTTATTTGACAATATTTTTGTGTTTTTATTTGATTTCAAAAGATTAAAATCTTTGAGTAATGATGAATTAAAAGGCCTTGTACAACTTTTAGGATTGCTTTTTCTCATGATGATTTATCTGATATTGATGCAGATGATTTTTTTTTTAGAATTGAAAGTGTTACAAGTGACTTTAAAAATGAGTTAATGTCGACATTGGAGATTCTCAAGTTTGTCAAAGTTGTGGATTATAATCTAAATATTTCAATTGCTTATCGAATCTTCTTAACTATGTTGGTGACAGTTGCATCTGAAAGAAATTTTTCGAAGTTAAAATTTTTGAAAACTTATTTGAGATCGTCAATGTCACAAGAAAGGTTGAATGGTCTAGCCATTTTATGTATTGAAAAAAATATGTTAGGTCATATTGATGTAGACACTATTATTAGTGATTTTGCATCTAGAAATGCTCGTAGAAATTGTTTTCTATAAGTAGTTGGGTGTTTAATGATTTTTTTTTGATGTTTTTCATTTTAATTATGATGTATTTATTAGATAATTTATTAAGTATAATAAATTATCAGAAAAAGCTAGGATCCAATCAAACTCGAATATTATTATGAGAGAAGTTGTCATGCTCCCAAGTATACCAGTTGCCTATAAAACCCAAGTCTGAAGTAAGATAGATTAACATCATTTAACACTTGTCGGAAAGCATCCATACTACGCTCCGATCTAAGGCATCCTCCTCCTTTTTCAGAAGATAAAAAAATTTCATTGAAATCGCCTAAGCAAACCCATGGCAGAGATTGACCTAAAAAATTTCAAGACAAAAGGCGCTGATTTTCTACCGGATTACCATAGAAACCAGTTAATCTCCATTGTAGCGAACTCTCATTCTCTGTGACCACCGCATCAATGTGTGATGACGGATTCCCTGTAAGAATGTTTAGGTAAATAATTGTGTATGATGGTAAATAAATATTTTAATGTTAATATTTGTGTGAGAAGTGAGAACGCCCTAATAATGAATCAAAGAAATTAAAAGCAGAGCATGGCCGTGGCTTTGACATCGCATTTCAATCGTAAAATTCTGCTGGAGCATTCGTATTGGACGATGGCAGCAACTATTGTTGACCTTTCTCTCCATTGTCTCATACACCAAATCCCACTCTCAGTTCTCAGCGCGTCCTCTACACAGTCCAACTGGGACAACTAGGAATCAAACCCAAAATAAAACAAAGGGAGTGGGTGGAAACCAGAGAAAAGGAAAGCCGAAACAGAAGCAAAACGAGACCCTTTGTTTTGGTTTTGGGTGCTTGTAAGAATTAGCTAGGCATGTTTTCAGGTGGTGGTTCCGCGTGTTTTTTGCCAATAATCTTGGTACTATGTTTGACGAGTAACACTTGTATTTTGCCGGTTGCTGAAGCTATATGGTTAACGATTCCAAGTTCAGGAACCAAGTGTGTTTCTGAGGAGATCCAAAGCAACGTTGTTGTTTTAGCTGATTACTATGTCATCGATGAAAACAACCCTGATCAAATACCCACCATCTCTGCACGGGTAATTCTTTTACCCACTAATTCATCAAAATCTCCATCTGGGTTTTTATCAAATCTCTGCCTTTTCTTTTTACAATTTCCATACCTTTTTAATGGGCTTTCAGCTTTTGATCATCTTTTATTTGAGAATTGAGATTTTTGTTGTCCAAGGTTTTTCTGGTTTGGATGAACAATGATTATGTTGGTAGTGTTTGGTCGGAGAAAATCTTTGTTCTGGTTTTGGTTCTTTTTATGTTCAATTTCAAAGTTGTGTATCATGGCTTAGCTTAACTATGACTACGCATTTTTTATCCTTTTGTAAGTGTCAAGGATGTTTAGAACATGTATTTACAGGGCAATTTATATCCAAGAGGTAATCTTTGCTTAATCTTCCTGTTTAATATGAACGGGAGTTTTGTTTTTTTGTTTTGGCTTAGAAACAGAATCTAGTCCCTGATAATTAAGGATTCTTCAATCAATTTCCTTCTTCCTTTTGAAGTTCCTCGTGAATATTGGCAGAATAAGTTCTTTTTCTTCAGTTTAAATGATAAATTTAATTTCTTTTTATCCTATATACAGTAAACTGAGCCATTAATATGGGGATAACATATGTGCCTTGAAGTCCTAGCTCTCCCCTCAAGGGAAGAGCTAGGTTTTTCTCACTGTTTCTTAATATGCCAAAGAAATATCCTTTCTTTTTGATGGAAAACTCTTGAGGGTTGAAAATTGGAGTTCTTTGTAACTATGGTTGAAGAATCACATTGAGTTTACTTGTACATTTGAGCTTACTTGTAAGTATGGAAAAGTCTGAATATGCCTTGAATTCTTTGTAAAGTACAACTAATTTGCATCACATTGAGTTTACTTGTGCATTTGATACTTCTTTGTGTTAGACAACTATCTGGAGCTCAGCATAAACCAAACTAGAGCTCAACTACATGGAATTTTCTTCATACTATCCTCCTGTTATGTTTGAAATTATTGAGTTCGAAATGAACTGCAAGCGATGAGATAATTCCGGACATGAGTACTTAAAAGAAAAATAAAGAGTTGGAGCTGCATAGCTTGTGATCACTCATTTTATATGTTTGGGAATTTGTCTGGAAACTTATTCTAACCGCAGATAGATTTAACACAGTGACGCATGTATTGAATTTTCGATCTACACTCAAACTTACAAGACCTTTTATCTCATTCTTTAGGTAACATCTCCTTTTGGGAACAATCTTCACCATAATGAAAATGCAACTCACGGTCAGTTTGCATTTACAACCAGTGAGACAGGCAATTATCTAGCTTGTTTCTGGAAGGATGGCAGTCACAAACAAGATTCTGAACTAACTTTAGGCATTGACTGGAAAATTGGAATTGCTGCCAAGGATTGGGATTCGGTTGCGAAGAAAGAGAAAATAGAGGTGAGATCCTTGATGCCCTTTCTCTTGAAATTTCAAATGAGACTTGATCTTTATAGCCATTCAAATATCTTATGCATTATATGTTACTTTTTATAGGGAGTTGAACTTGTTCTCAGGAGACTTCAAGGAACAGTGGAAGCTATTCGTGGTAATCTAATCTACCTGAAAGATAGGTACTCTTATCACAACTAAACTGTTGTTCAAGCTGCAAACATCTTAATAGGTTATAGGTCACAATTTACACTTGAAATAAAAGCCTTAAAGGAGGAACTTGTTCAGACATTCACAAGCTTTTTCACCTCAAAGTTTTCACTTTTCATATTTATAAATGTGGTCCAGGTTGATCTTGGAGTTTTCCACCATAATGAAAATGCTTGGATTTGCTTGAAATCTCCTTATCAGTTCTCATAATTGTTGTAACAAGATAAGTAGAAAACTTGATTTAAGATCTTGAAAATCCAATGATTTGAGTAAACAAGTAGAGATGTTATTTGGCTTTGCTGCTAAGATGATCAATTTTCTGGAGCTTTCTACTTCCCTATACTTTTGCAGGGTCCTACTAAATCACATGATTCTTTTGAAATACTTGTTTGAAGAATGGTGTTAGGTTGTAACTAATAGAAGTTAAAGTAACATTTGTGTTTCTTTCCTGAATGTCTACAGAAAAGCAGATATGAGAGAAGTAAGTGAAATAACAAATGCAAGAGTGGCATGGTTCAGTGTCATGTCCCTTGGTGTCTGCATTGCGGTTTCGGTTTTGCAGATATGGTACTTGAAGCGCTACTTTGTAAAGAAGAAGCTCATCTAGATTATATGTACAAGTAGTTTTGTGAAACAAAGTTAGAATGAGAAATCCACTAAAGTCTTGCTGTCCCATTGAGATTTGAGAATGAAGATGTGGTTTGTTGTTCCATGCCTACGTGCCATTAATTCTGTTTCTATGTATGTTGTTGAGACATACATATACTAATTCATGGCACATACGTATTGTATGTTAATAGGTGAGAAATCTTTGGTCAAAAAATTAGGTGAGAAATCATTAAAAAAATAAGTTGGTGGACAATTTCAACCATTTATAGTCTTTTCTTTTTCAAATGGATTTCTACTCTTATTCATATATCGTTGTTCATGTTTGTATTTTAGTTTTAAAATAATTTCATTTTTAGTTTATAAATTCTAGGATTTTTCCTTTACTTTTTTTTACTGTTAAAAGAAAGCAAAATACAGGAAAAATAGAAGGATAGGAAAAAAGTGAATTTTTAGGGTAATGGTCATGGAATTTTGGGTTTCTTTTTTCACCTTTGAAGTTTCAAAAGTTAGAAACATTCACAAACATGATTGTTTTGCAACAAAATTATCATTTTGTCGTTAATGTCCATTAAATTGATGATATTAACAAAAACAATTAATATCCAATTTTAGTCTCTTAAACTACTGCTAAACACCATCTAAGTCCTTTGATGTCTTATGTCATGTATATGTATTTTCCTCTACTGGTACGTGCGGGCACCAATCAGTTTGGGGACGGTTTTGCATTTCTCACTTTGTCCCCAACAATTGTAGATATAGTTTTGGGAAATCTCTATTACAAACACATGATTTTTTCGTCCCCATACACATCGAATTTTCATAATTTTCGGAGAATTCTCATTGTCAAAAGTTAAACAAAATTTACTATTTTACTAACTAAAATATATGATCGATTTTAATTTACATGTCATATACTCAATACACTTAAACATATGGTTGAAAGGGAACAAAGTTTTGTGTAAAATGAACGGCGGAAATAGAGAGATAAATAAATTATATAATTAATAAAAAATGATAAATTACTAGAGAGATCACCCAAATTTAATAATGTTTAAACAAAAGACACAAATGTATTGATAATAAGATAGATATGTATACATGTAAATGAGAGTTAATTTTATATATTTTAATTTTTTTAAATATCAAAGATTCTTGTGGATATTTTTCGAGGATCCCCAATTATTTATACGGTTACGGTTCGATTATCCTCACAGTTCGAATATAGTAATCCTCATTCCCAATTGAGCTTCGGTGATAAAAATTTTCTATCCTCATCCCGGCGATTCAAATCTCTACAATTTTCGAATATTTCCCACTCAATTCTCACCCTTGTCCATTGGACTTCTTTGAGTTACAACCCAACTAAAAGCTCAACATTTTTACCTTCAAACCATCACCACTATCACTTAAATTCAACATCATTCTTCCCTCCATCTTGTCGTCGCAATTGAAACACCCTCTTCCCCTTCCCTCTTCAAGACCAATATATAACATTTACAAAATATGTTAACCAATTACGTCAAAGTCAAACTTTTGGAATTTTGTTTTTAATGCACATTTAGTTCATAAATCGCAATTTCAAATCATGTTGAAAGACATTTCACAAATATGCATCGATGCTTACAAAATATACCAAAGAGTACCAAAATCATGCCACAGATGCATAGAATCGAAATAAGATATGTTTATCGAAACCACTAATTCTTGGAACTTAAAATAGGTTTTTAGGCTATTCTTAAGCTCATTGTGCTAATGAGCACCACCACATAACACTACCGATGAGCTCCAATCTACAATATAATTACTAAGAGTAAAAAACTTCTCTAGATTTTCAGAGTTAAACTAAATCTTAAGTCCATTTTAGAGTAATCTACGGTCTCATAGTTATAACTAGACCTGACAAACTTGACCCGAGACCCAAAACCCAAATCGAATTATTCGAACCGAGACCCAATTTTGACCCGGACATGATGATTCGAAGTTGACCCGAAATAAACCGAACCGAAACCGAATCGAATTTTTTTGTTGAACCGAAATGGACCCGAACCGAATGCTACCCGAACCGAAAGCTGAACCGAATATCGACCCGATTTTAACCCGAAAATTAAGCTAAAATAAATGAATAATTTATTTTTAATATTATCTATTTTTAACAATATAATAATAATAAAATGAAGTATGTTTTATTATCTTTTTGTACTATACCATGGAATAGACCGTTGCTCTTGTCAAAGTTGTGGTATATTAACATTTTATGTTATTTTACGTTAAATATTAATTAAATAAAACTTTTGTCCCTGCTAATTTTTAAATTTAGAATTTTAATGTACTATTTTCTCTCCCAATATTTAATCTTAAGCCATAAATCCTAAACAATAAAACATAAGCCATAAAATTAATCTCATGAACCAATAACCTTAAACTAAACCATAAACTCTAAATCATTAACACTAAGCCCTAAAAACTTAAATGAAATTAATCTAAAATCAATAACCCTAAACCATTAACACTAAGGCCTAAACCATAAACCATAAACTGAAATTAGAGTCAATTTTTACAATCTTACCATAAAATATAGCTAAAACTGAAATTAGAGACCATCTTGACAATTTGAAAGTAGAGAAATTTGAGAGCTTGGTGACCAATTTTATAATTTCACCATAAAATATAGCAAAAAAAATGAAATTGTGGACTAAATTGACAATTTGGAAGTGGAAAATTTTGAGAGTCCAATGACCAATTTCATAATTACACCATATAAATAAATAGGGGTCAATTTTGGCTAAAAATTAAATCTTAGAAATTAAAATGAACAAAAATATAATTATATTAAATTACTAGACTAAATTACAAAGATTAGTTAATTTTGACTGAAAGTAAATTTTTAGAGACTAAATATCACTACGGGGAGGGGATTTCTATATCCGAAGTCTAAACCGTGGGATACTTGTGACTAAATTAAATTAAACTAAAACATAAAGTTGAATATTAGTACTAAAATGTAACATTTTAAATGCAACATGCCCTAAAAAATAATTAACCTCTAGATTAAATAATTGGTGGCTTATTTCCCTCCAAAATTTTGTCTTTTCCCTCTCTATCTTTACCAATTGTCTTTTTTTTTTCTTTTTTTTTTCAATCTAGCTTAAAAAATTGGTGGCTTATTTTCCTCCAAAATTTTGTCTTTTTCCTCTCTATTTTTACCAATTGTCTTTCTCTTTTTCTTCTTTTTAATTTAATTGAGTTTCAATTTAGATTAATTTAATTGAAATTTCACATTTAGTTTTAAAATTATTTTAATTATGTCCGTGATTTATGCTTATAGATTTTAGTTAGCTCAATTAGATCCTAAGTTTAATAAATTAATTTATTTCATACATCATCATTATTACTACATATAATAAACTTTGATTTAATATAATTATACACAAAATTTTGATATGGATACATGAAGCTTTGATTTAAATATTTAATCAAATTCAAATGCATAGATTAACAAGTTGAATCAGAATTAATCTCATAAACCAATAACTCTAAACTAAACCTCAAACCTTAAACCCAACTGAAACTGAATTGACCCGAAAATTCAAATGTTGACCCGAACCGAAATTGACCCGAACGACCCGATTTTGACCCGAATCGAAAGCGACCCGAACGACACGATTTTGACCCGAACCGAAAGCGACCAATCCGATTTTGACCCGACCCGAAAACAACCGATCTGATTTTGACCCGATCCAATACCCGAACCAGATCCGACTCATCACAGACCCAAATTAGACCTGGACCCGAACCGAACTGACCCAAACCGAATCTAAACCGATTCTAGATAGACCTGAAACGACCCAAACCGAACCCGAACCGAACGACCCGATTGCCACCACTTATAACTCCAATCTAATATCAAAATCTACATTAAAAAAATCCTAATATCATATTAAGACATATTAAAACAAAATTACACACGCGCAGACCCACTGTAACCCCCTTAGCCCGGCTTAGACGCTTGACCCGAACTACGAAGATTACACGGGGAAAACCAAAGTCAACCCGAAAGTCAACCTTGATTAACGACCATTTTTTATTTTAATCTTGTCTAAATACATGTTAACCCTAAGTGAGTACTCACGAGTCATGATTGAGAAAGGCACAACGATCAGATAATATTTAGGGACTCAATTGCATTTAATACAAGTTTAGGGGACCAAAATGTAATTTTTGTAAATTAGAGGGTCTTCGTTGATTTTAGGATTACCATTATGAAATTAGTCATGTTACATGATTCTCTGCCAAATTTCATCTTAAAAAGACATCTCAAGCTCAAGCAATTGCAATCACAACATTTAGGACTAAAATGTAAAGCATGCAAACATCAAAACAATTCAAAACTGTGTCCAACAGTCACCCATTTCAGATCGCCTACTCACCGTACCGAAACGCTGTATCAGAACGGTGTTGACCGTTTCGGTACGCGGGTACGTTCCGAGACCAGTTCTGAAACATGGCATTCTAGTAGCCAAAATGTTTCGAAACAGCCCCATATGTTTCGAAACGCTAAGACCATTTCAGGCCCCCGTTCCGAAACACTATAGGGTGTTTCGATACACCCTGCCCAGAAACAGCAGCAAATGCTGGTTTTTCATCCAATAACACACTCAAACATGCCTCAAAGACTCCCAAAACATACCAGCAGTCCAACATACATATAAGGGACACATTTGGGACATTCTAACACGAACATAGCATCAAACACAAAATCTCATTATTCTAGAGGCATGCTTCCTATCACAAACCCAAAATGAGCAATCCAACCTCAAACCAAACAATTAAGGCCATTTACAACTCAAACAAGCTAACACAAACATGCTACAACCTTATGGAGTTCAACATGTCTCCCAAATACAATTCTTGGTTTCCCATTGCCAATATATCAAAACTAAAGTGTGTGAAAATTTCACCATACATGAGCTTGAACTTCCTTGGACGATCTGAACTTCCTTGATGCCCGAACACACCTCAATTATCTGCATTATTGGTAAAAGAGAGAGCATAAGCACAAATTCTTAGTGAGGCATGCTCTAAAGAAAACCAACACAATAATACATATCTTGAAAACACTTTCTCAAAAGCTTTTAAACCACATGCTCATTCTATCTCATGCTTGAAAACCTTTCAAAGCAATTTCTCATTGAAAACACATGTACCTTCATTCTATCACATTCATTAAACCAATGCAAACCTCATGGCAAAGCCATACTCATGCTTGTACTCTAAAGCATTTCATAAACAAACCACATATGCATTCCTCATAGCATAAACCATTTCATCAAAGGTACATGTGAATAAAAAACCATTACATATTTTATATTGGCATTTCACATCTCATTATTACTCGGATATGCGGACATCTCACTAGACACTTCCGGTGGCATCTCTCATCACCGTACTCACTCGTCTAGCAACATAGTTTTCCGGTGGAATCTCACATCACCGTACTCACATGGCAGAATCTCTCATCGCCACAAAGCTTGGGTATTTCACCGAGTCCTACCCGATGGAATGCCCATCATCGGTTCTCTCCCTTTGGCTTAACCAAAGAGCACGTACGAATTTTTAGTTTATAGTGCACTCTCATCCTATTGATCGATCAATTATATCCGGTAAGTATCTCAACATCTATGCCAATATATTATGTTAAACATCATCTCACCTACTATTTTTCATGCAATAATTCTCAAACATTCTCATCTCATTTCAAAACCATAACATTTGCTATGCTTTAACATAAAAGCTCAAATCTCAACAATGCAACATGTTACTTCATGAAATCATTTCAAGCATCATCTCATGCTATAAAATATGCATAAAACAGTAGGAATTTATCAATCTTAAACCATGAGCATGTAAAAGCATTTTAGGGGCAATCACCACATTCAAGAGAGCCATTTAGCCAATACTTACTTCCGGACTTATGAAGGTGTTTCAAACCTTTCCTAAATCCCCAAACCTTGATTCTTTGTCCCTCAAGGACTTCTAAAACCATACACACTCACCGATTACGTTTCGCTTGCTCGCCGAAACGCTATCTAAGCTTCTGGATCAACTCCAAAGGTGTCCAAAGATGTCTCCCATGTTTTAAACACATAAGAGCAGAGGATTAATGCATCATCATGCATTGAAATCATCAGCCACACACCTAAACTCGCTGCTCTACACAAAAAACCACATTTCGGCTACCAAACACTACCGAAATCACCTCCAAACTCTTCCAAAACCAAACCCAGCCAAGATCCATCACTTCTAATCATTTCTAAACATCAATTAACATCAAAAACCAACATAGCCACGTCCTTATACCTCCAGCTATAACAGAACACCAAAATCACCCCAAAACTCATCATTCTAGCAAGCAAAACTTAGGAAAAACAAACCTATTCGGGATTAGATTGATAAAACCTCATTTGTAACATCAATTAACATCCAAAATACATTAGAAAACCATCTCAAAACAGAGCCCAATCAATCACCACGAATATCTTCAAGATCTCTTCCAATATCTTGAGTTTTAAGACAATTTTTTGTTTCTAACATTAAAACCACTTAAAAATCATTAATAAAGGATTGATAACTTGGAAATTTCAGTAAAGAACTGATCATTAGAGGAGAATGATGAAGCTTACCACTAATGGATGATTTCTCCTTGATTTGGGCAAGTTTTCTTGAAAATTCAATGTAGAAATCAAGTGGATTTGATGAGGAATTGATTAAGAATCAAAGAGTGATTGAAATCCCATCAAATGAAGTGAAAATCTAAGTGTATTTGCTGGAGAAAATGTGTTTGGTTGAAAGGAATTTGAGAGAAAATAAAATGATGGAACATTTGTGAAAAGTAGTTATAAAAAGTCAAAGGTGGTTTTCTAATTTAATCACCTTCATTTTCTTTAATTAAAACATTAATTAAATCACCCAAATTAAGGAAAAATCTGATGAAAACATTTTGGTAAAATTAGCTCCTTAAAGATTCAAAATTTCAATCCTTTACAAAACAGTCACTACTTAACTTTGCAAAAATTGCGATTTGGTCACTACACCGAAATGTAGTATTTCCAAACCTTATTTTGTAAAATTGATTCCACCATTCTCTTTTATATATTAAATGATGATTTTTAGATATTTTCCTATATTTTTAAAGCATCCCAAACTAGGCGTTCCCTAAAACTCTCTTTTAGATTCGAACCGTTTTCCAGACCGATCCGGTTCAGACTCTAAACATCTAGGCCCAAATTTGGGGTGTTACATGCACGCACACACCCTTCACACACATGAACCTATAGTAAAACTTACTTATATACATATATTTTATTTTTAGTTCAAATTGACCCCTATGCATTTGGACTTTTGTAGTTTAGTCAATATTTATAATTTTAATTTAATATTTTTATTCATTATAGTCCCTAAAACTTTATTTTTATTCCAAATTGACCCCTATTTATTTTTCATAATTTAGTCTAGTATTTTTAATATGATGATATTTTTATTCATGTTCTTATTTTTCACCGGAATTTACCCTTATTAATTTCTAATTTTTGTTATTTACTCCAATATTTAAATATGAATCATTTGATGATATTTCTATTCATTTTAGTGACTAATATTTATTTTTAGCGTGATTATGTGTTCGTGATTCGTGAAAGACGTTAAATAATTAACACGAAATGAATGACCAACCCAAAGTCTATCGACTATTTGTACCAAAACACAAACTTAATTCGAATTCGAAACCGGAATTAACCTGACCTGAAATGAACTCGACTTGAAATGAACCCGACCTAAAATGCACCCGACCTAAAGTCTACTCGAGCCCGAATTAACCCGTTAATTATCTAGTTCGAACCCGAACCGTTTTGACCCGACCTTAAATGAACCTGACTTGAAACTGACCCACACCAGACCCGAATCAAGTCAAAACATCAAATTAACCTGAAATGTCATGTATTTAATTTGACCCGACTTAACAGGACTCGACCTGAAACCCATCCAAATACCTGTTTTTACATCCCTAGGTGTAGCTTGTACAAAACAAGATAGCAGCTGCTTTTAGACGGTAAGAGGTCTACTTAACTTTTTGTGTTATAATGATGGATACCCAAGTTTACGTACGTACAACTTCGACAACGATTTTCATATACATCTTGTCATTATAGTAAGTTTGACTTGGTCCGGTCTAGTCGACATCGATGCCACTCTGATTTTATCTGATAAACAAAACTCTCTTTTCGTTTCTTTTATGCTAATAATTCCATGCAAACAAAAGTAAGCCACTTTAACATCTCGAAAAAGTGAGAAAAAGAAAAATAATGCATCAATCATGGTTCTTTAATGTCGTACTCATTCCTTTTTTACAACTTTTGACTAACCCATTGTTGCAAAGACCCCAAGCTGTTGAACTCCTGCTTTTTCTGTGATGCACCGAGTCGAGTTTGGCCGATTTCCATGCAGCAAAGAGAAAAGAAAACGAAAAGGATCGATAAACATTAAAAGTAAAATTTTAATAGTTTTAAAGTGAATACAAAGTAGTATCTGATTATATTTTTTAACTCTTTAATAATATATATATATATATATATTATAGACAAAATTACTTAAATTTGGGTTTCGTAAGATAAATGATATTCACCAAATTAAAACAAATAAATACAACACTGATGTGCTGATTACCAAGTTTAATAATATGTCGTGCACAGTATCTTCTGTCATTTCATTCTAAAAGAAGCCAGCATAAGTATTTTTTTGGTTAGGCAAATTGTATAGGGATTGATGAGAATAGTTGGCTTGTTTAACTAATAACTACAACTTGGCAAGCAGGAAATGACATATTTCGATCCCTTTTGAGAGTGCTTTTTCCTATTGAATGCCAATGGTATGCATTTCGAAACATATCATATTGGGGGTTGCTATTCATGTTTCTTGGGAACAACAAATTGCAGAAACAAATACAGCATATCTGGAATGTATTGGTTTCCCACCTTTCCCACGTTTTATGTCAAAAGATACTTTAGGATTCTTGAATCTGAAATCCACTAAAAGGATTTATAGGTGTTAGGTCGGGTTTCTGAAAGTAGACAATGCTGTAAGAACTGATGAGATGAAAACATTAGTGAAAGGGAAGCAAGAAAACAAGAACAGGCTGTCTCGTATACGACACGCTGGAAAGACTGAACGGAAAAGGAAATTAGTTGTGCAATGTTTAATTTGGTCCCAAAATACAATTAGTGGATCATGGATCTTTCTTCCCTGGCTTCTAAAAGCAGTAATAAATTGACCTGCTCTAATTTGAACCAGTTTGCTTCAAATAGAGTATTTTTGTGCCGTGACTACATGAAATTGCATCAATGAGACGTTGTTATCGAAAGCGATTGAACAGGGCTCGCTTTTGGTTGTTTCATGGAACAAAATCTCAATACTTAGAGATTGATATGAAGATTGGTTTATAGTTTTAAACGTCTTTATAAAACAATCTACGTACTTAGGATCAGTATATATAACGCAAAAGGAACAAGAGATTGTCCAAATTAAATTTCGTCTAACTCATCCTCCTAGTCTTTAATAAAATGGTGGAATAAATCGGCTTGTAAGCAACCAGTTGAGTGGTTTGCCGTTGCCATCTCATTTGTGCTTCAACAAAATCTTATCCCCTAAGAAATCTGAACCGAGTATTTGCAAACCTGTAAGAAATTGACAAGTTATAAGTGGTTGAAATCATGCAAGTCTTAATCATTTTTATTTTGTGATGAGGCCCATGAAGAAGACCAAGATGTTCATTATTGAGATATCTGATTTGGTTCAGGAACAAACATCATCTACTCTTTTCGGTTTCTTCCTCTCCTACTGCACTAAAATTAAATTTTAAGTCTTAAACTTAAACTTTAAATTATAAACTCTAAAAATATATTGTACCCCAACTCATTAAATTTTATTTTTAAACATTAACCTTAAACTTCATTTTTTAGTGTGAGAGCATAAGTAAGGACACCAAAATAGCAATGATATTTCTATTCGTGATTCAGTAGCTGAGCCAAAGAGATTTCGCTTTCCATGTCCATATCGTGCATGTTGAATGAGAAGCAACAATTAATGGAATTATTAAGAGCTAACCATAGTTTCTTAACTTAACATCTTTTCTTTACAATTATTTATCTGAAAATTAGAAAGTATGAAATTAGTCCCTCGTCTTTAAACGTAAGAAATAAAAAAAATGTGACAAATAAGTATAGACCAAGGGGTGTTGAGGTGTGCACTCTTGAAATTGTCAATTCACATATAATTTAGATATTTTTTTATATTTTCTATTGGCGATTTAATTTCGAATACGTTACAATTTTTTGAGGGGTGAATTGTGTTTGTATTCAGTTCAACCTCTCAAAACAAAATCTCAGTATTTACAAGTAAATCTGTAAACAGCAAGGAATGCTATACAACCTATACAACTCTTTTAACAAAAGACTAGAGTTCAAGCTCCCAATTTATACACAGTGTACTGTTCAAAGCTCCATTAGAATTAATGTTTAAATCGTAAAAATGTAACTTTACCGCTTTCTTGATCCTCCCAATTAAACTAACCATAGTTGAATGAGTCCTCTAAAAGTGTCTAGCATTGCACTCCCTCCAAATCAAACTAATACAACAATTTCATGCTAGCCGAAATAAAGCAGTTCACAAGGATTTACTCTTCGAATTGTGACATGCCCACTGCAGCTTACCATACCAATCAAAGGATCTATGCTGTGTTGACAAAGCTGCAATATACCAACGACTTAATGGCCTGTTTGGCCCTTAAAGTATACACAAAATACCGAACCGTCCCCTAAAATATTTTTTTGACATTTTGCCCCCTAAAGTATACACTGTGACCTTCGTTGGCCCCTGAACTAAAAATTGTAACCTCATATGTCCTTTCTGTTAAAAAAAATTCTCACGAACCAATCAGAATGTGCCATGTGTCACTAATAAACAAAAAAATCACCAGACTTATTATAAAAGGGTAAATTGCACGCTAAGTCTATAAAATTTTACTTTTTATTCAATTTAGTCCTAAAAATCTTTATTTAACCCGAATTGACCCAAATTGCTTTCTAATTTTTTTTATAAATTAGACTAGTATTTTTAATATGATGATGTTTTTGTTCAATTTAATCCTCAAAAACTTTATTTAACCCACAATTGACCCCTACTACTTTATAATTTTTATAAATTAGTCTAATATTTTTAATATGCTGATATTTTTGTTCAATTTTGTCATCAAACTCTTTATTTAACTGACAATTGATCCCTACTACTTTATAATTTTTATAATATAGTCCAATATTTGAAATATAATTATATTTTTTGTTCAATTTAGTACTAAAATCTCTATTTAACCCAAAATTGACCCATATTTCTTTATAATTTTTATAATTTAGTCCAATATTTTAAATATAATCACATTCTTGTTCAATTTAGTCAAAAAATCATTTAACCTGAAATTAACCTCAATTTCTTTCTAATTTTTATAATTTATTCAAATTTTTTAAATATAATTATATTTTTGTTCAGTTCAGTCCAAAATATCTTTATTTAACATGACATTAACCTCAATTTTTTGTAATTCTTATAAATTCATCCAATATTTTTACTATGTTGATATTTTTGTTCAATTTAGTCCTCAAAATCTTTATTTAACCCAAAATTGACCCATGTTTCTTTATATTTTTTATAATTTATTCCAAAATTTTAAATATAATCGTATTTTGTTCATTTTAGTCGAATAAGGGTCAATTTTGGGTTAAATATATATTTTAAATATAATCATATTTTGTTCAATTGAACAAAAATATATTTATATTTAAAATATTGAACTAAATTATAAAAATTAGAAAGGAATTGGGATTAATTTCAGGTTAAAAATTATTCTTTGACAAAATTGAACAAAAATATGATTATATTTAAAATATTCGACTAAATTATAAAAATTATAAAGAAATATGGGTCAATTTCAGGTTAAATAGAGATTTTGGAACTAAATTTAACAAAAAAATATAATTATATTTAAATTATTGTCCTAAAATATAAAAATTATAAAGCAGTAGGGATCAATTGCGAGTTAAATAAAGATTTTGATGACAAAATTGAACAAAAATACCATCATATTAAAAAAATGGACTAATTTATAAATATTATAAAGTAGTAGCGTTTAATTGTGGGTTATGTAACCCCCTCGACCCGGCCTAGCGATAGACCGAACCGAACAGGTCACATAGGAAATATTGAAGCAAACCGGGAAAGTTCACCTCAATAAACGATTTTTTTTCCTTTTTATCTTGTCTAGATACAAGTTAGGTTCCTATGTGTTCAATCAAAGCAGCGGATCAAACGACAACACGAACGCTTAACGATTAACACCGATTTCAAGATTAGGGACCATTTCTTAAATTTGAAAAATTGTAAGGGTTATTACCAAATTCAGATTACCATCCATTAACTAAGTTCATTATATGCTTCTCTGTAAAAACCCAGCTCAAGATAACCATTGGAACTCATTTAATTACACACAAGACAAACATGGACTAAAACACATAGAAACAAAAACTCATAATATTCCAAAAAATGAAATAACAGCCAATCGTTTCGGAACAGCGAGCCCCATATCGGAATGGGCGTATCGAAACAATGGTACTCGTTTCAAAACGCGGGATCGTTCGAAACCATCTTAGACCCATTTTGAAACAAGGTTTCACAGAGACAAAATGTATCGAAACAGGCCTCACCGTTTCGAAACCCCAAAGCATTTTCAAGTCCCCATTTCAAAACGATCGAGGAAATTTCGAAACACCCGGGCCTGAAATGCTTAAATTTGCTGGTTTAACTCGATTTTAATCATCCGAAACTAATCTGTCATATGACTAAACATGCTTGCAACTCAAATACACTTCATCAAACAAAGATTCATGGCAGCAATATCATCAAGGCATCATTAGCAAGTCAAGGAGAACTAAAGGCATGCTTCCTAAGAGAAATAAGCACCAAAAGGTCAAATCTCAAACCCAAGCATAAACCAACACTTAAAAGGCCATTTACATAACCAAATATGCATTTCAAACTTGCACCAAACCAGAAAATACCAAAAACCAACATTTATAACATTGGACACCCATTGCCTTTATTACACTAGTTCAAAACCTCAACATACTTTTAAAGAAGTCCCTTGGAAAATTCCTTGAAGATGCTGCCTCCAAACACCTAATTATCTGCATTGATGAACAAAGAGAGCATAAGCATACAAGCTTAGTGAGGATTGCTCAAAATCAAAATCATCATCAATGCACAAAACTATTTTCACTCTTTTCAAAACCATCATGCCTCCTTTGGAAAACTATGCACTTTATCATTAAAATCAGCATGCTAAACACCATACAACATGATTCACATAATTTCCAGCAATTAAACCATTGCTACACAACATAAAGCCTTCCAAGCATAATCACCATTATTTTAACACCCCAATTTTGGGCTTAGAAGTTTTGGGTTTGAACTGGACCGGTCGGATTTTCGGTTCGAATATAAAAGGTGGTTTTAAGGAAAACCTAGTTCGGGATGCATTAAAAATATGGAAAAATATCTAAAAATCCTATTTTATTATATATAAGAGATTGGTGAAATCAATTTTGCGAAATGAGGTTTGGAAATAAGACATTTCGAGTTAGTGACTAAAATGTAATTTTTGAAAAGTTGGTGACTGTTTTAAAAGGATTGAAACTTTGAATCTTTAAGGAGCTAATTTACCCAAGAAGAGTTTTCTCCAGATTTTTCTTAATATTAAAGATTTAATTAATGATTTTTAATAAAAGGAAAAAAGGGTAAATAGATATTTTTGACTTCATAACTAACTTTTGTCAAAACTTTCCCATTTCTTTTTCCCTCATTTTTCTCTCAGCCAAACACATTTTCCCAGCCACTTTTCTTCTGATTTTTACATCTAAAGATGAGATTATAATCTCTATTTGATCTCTAATCATTCCTACACCAAATTCTCATCATTTGCTTATTGAATTTTCAAGAATTTTGGCTCTAAACAAGGAGAAACTCACATTTAGAGGTATGAACGTCCTTCTCCTCTAAATACTCAGTTCTTTACTGAAATTCCCAAGTTCTCAATCCTTGATTTGAGTTTTATTAAAGGTTTTGATGTTGTGATCTTGATTTTGGCTTAAAATGCAAGATTTGGATTTAATTTTGAAGAAATTAGTAATAATTGATTGGGATGTGTTTTGAGATGTCTTTTTGATGTAATTTGGATGTCTAAATGATGTATAATTGAGGTTTGATCAATGCAATCCCGAATAGGTTGATTTTCCTAAGTTTTTACTTGTGAAAATGGTGGTTTTTGGGGTGATCTTGGTGTTTTGTTAATGCTGGAGGTATAAGGACGTGTTTGGGATCATTTTGGATGTTAATTGATGTTTAAAAATGGTTAGAAGTGATGGATCTTGGCTGGGTTAAGTCTTGGAAGTGTTTGGAGGTGATTTCGGTTGTGTTTGGTAGCCGAAATGTTGGATTTGCAAAGAGCAGCGAGTTAAGGTGTGTTGCTGGTGTTTTTAATGCATTATGATGCATTAATCCTCTGTTGTTATGTGCTTGAAACAGGGGAGAATGATCCGTGAGCGATAGAGGAGGCGTTGAAGGTTTCGGATGCTTGGAAGGCTTGTTAGCTAGCCTTGTTTTGTGTATCGGTGAGTGAAGTTGGGGTTTTCAGCTTTAAAACCAAGGTTTGAAGGTTTTGGGAGCTTAGTTTAAGTCTAAAAAACTTAGCTAAGCTCAAGAGTAAGTAAATGGAATTTCTCTCTTGGTTTGTGTTATGAATTGGTTTTTAAAGCACTTGTGATTGTTGGATGCAATGCATGTGATTTGCATGTTTTAAATTCTGTTTTGAAAGCATATTTTAGCATGGTTTAATGCTGGTTTTGAAAGCCATGTGTGAAGGATGCTCAAGGTAAGAGATCCTTGGTTTTGTACATTGGAATTGTGGAATTGATGCATAGTGTTGCATGTTGTTTAATGGCTTTGTGTAATGCTTCAAAAACAGTGGATTGATGATGGTAATTGGTGGTTTTGGCATTTTGGTTATGCTTGTAAAACAATGGATTAATGTGGTAAAATGGTTATATTGGCAAGTGATGTAAGTGGTTCTTGGTTACTTTAATCGGATATAGTTAGCCGGCTATAGGATTGGGTGCACCGTGAATTGAGTCGTCTTGGATGTCGAGGGGGTTGTGATTGTACCGTAAACTCCATCCAAGAATCCTAGCGATTGAGGAAATTGGTGTCACCACGATGGAGGTTGGCTCTCGTGAGTGGGCTTAGTTTAGTGCCACTACGATGGAGGTTGGCTCTCGTGGGTGGGCTTGGTTTAGTGCCACCACGATGAAGGATGGCTCTTGTGGGTGAACCTTGTTAAAGTCACCATGATGGAGGTTGGCTCTCATGGGTGGACTTTGTTAAGCGTCACAACGGTGGAGGGTTGCTCCCGTGTGTGAGCTTGGTTAAGGTGATTACAATGGTTGTGGTAGCTTCCATGTGTAAGCCTTGTGATGTGTCCCGGCTCTCGCTAGTGTATTATACAACTTTCGATGAGTGATGTTGAGGGGTTGTGATTGTACCGTTAAACTCCATCACGGGTGTTGAGGGGTTGTGATTGTACCGGTAAACTCCACCTTGTGTTGTTCGGAAGTGTGTATGAAGCGTGTGGGACAACGCTTGTAATCCGCGTATCCGATTGTGTCTTGCGTTATGATGGTTTGTGAATTATCACTTGGAAGCCAATATAATGTTCTTGAATATGATGAAGCATGAGATGCTTGAAATGATGCATGGTTGCATGAGAAGTGTGTAATGTTCTATGAATGCATGTTTTACTTGTTAGCTTGAACAAGAGTTTATCTTCTATTGAGAATGTTGCATTGTGTGCATGGAATCACTTTGGTGCATTGAAGTCTTGGGAAGGCTTGTTTTAAAAAGGCATGTAATGCAAATGTTGATTTTGTGGTTCATGTATTGCATTTGTTTAATGCATGAGATAGAATTGAGGGTGTAAGTGGTTTTAAAGGTTTCTTGCTTTGAAATGATTTGCAAGTATGAGAAAAGTATAATGTGAAGTGGAAGTGTTTTCCAAGGATCTTGTATTTAACTTTGCATATGATGTTCATGCATGGAATGGTTAAATTGATGGTTTTGCAAGGTTGTGCTTTGAAGTGAATTACTTAGCTTTTCTAAGCTAAGGGTTGGTTTTCATGTTTGAGCAATGCATGATTTAAAGCATGTTGTTAAAAAGGGTTTTCAAACAATGCTTTGGTTTATCGAATTGTGTTTACTTTTAAAAGAGGTTTTATGACTCGCTGCATTGATGGTGTTTTGGTTTTGAGCGTTCCTCACTAAGCATTATGTGCTTACGCTCCTTTTTGTCCATGAATGCAGATATTTGAAGTTCGAACAGCGAGAAGCAAGGGATTCAAGGAGAGCTCCACTTGAGATGTATGTCTCAGTTAATAGCTATATATAATAAAGGCAATGGGGGGGGGGGAGAATCTCTTATGTTGATGTTTAATGAGATTGTGTATGTTGGACAAGTTTGGTTTATGATTTTGAATTATGTGGTTTAACGCTTGCAACGTTTGAATCTTCTTATTCTTAAGTCATTATGCTATGCTTCTTGTTTTAAAAGCATGATTGAGTGTTGGATGTGTTGAATGAGTTGGTGCACCTAGGGGTGGTTTTGTATCTAGATTTTGATGCAAATTGGTAGGTATGATGCTTGGCATGTTGTTGATTTATTTTGGAATGGTTTGGAGCATGTTTGATGGGGTTTAAAGGTGTTAAAATAGGCCTATCTGTTGTTTCTGGCCTGGGTGTTCCTGAACGGCCTAGACCGTTTCTGAACACTTTGGCTACTGCCAAGGGGTGTTCCTGAACGGCCTAGACCCGTTTCGGAACACTTGACCGTTGGGCATAAAATTTGAATGGTTTTGAGGTTTGCAAGCTTTACGTTTTAGTCCTGATTCTTGTATGTGCAATTGCTTGAGTTTGAGATGTCCGTTTGAGATGAAATTTGGCAGAGAGGTATGAAACATGACTAATTTCATATTGGTAACTTAAAATTTAGCAAAGTCCTCTTAATTTTTAGAATTTACAAATTGGTCCCTAAATTCGTATTTTGTGCAATTGGATCCCTTATTGTTTTCCGATTGCTGTGATTTTTGAGTATGTTTATCTCAAGAGTATGCCTAGGTTTAGTGTGCATCTAGACAAGTTTAAAAAGAAAAAAAGGGTCGTTAATCAAGGTTGACTTTCGGGTTGACTTTGGTTTTCCCCGTGTAATCTTCGTAGTTCGGGTCAACCGTCTAGGCCGGGCTACGGGGGTTACAATTATGCTAAGCTTTAAGGTAAAAGATGCATTTTTCACAATGTGCATCAACAACATTTCCACAACATTACAATCCATTATATTATCTTTCAAGTGATTAACAACAATCTCATTTCTCAAAAACATATCGGATACACGGATTACCAAGGGTTGTCCTAAACCCTTCATACACTCTACCAGAATCTCAAGGCTTGTAACCCCAAGACCGCATCGAACGGGTTACACAGGGAAAACCGAAGCGAAACTCGTTAAGGCTCCACTCCGATTAACAATCCTAGAAAATTTCTTTTAAGGTTATCTTGTCTAGATGCTTTAATTATATCCTATGTGAGAGGACACACAGCGGCAGCATACACGGATACAAAACACGCGAAACAGACAATTAAACAAACCACTTTTTTAACTTTTACAACAGGTCGCATCGGTATGCTAGAGGACTGTATCGATACACTTGGACTTGGTCAACACCCCAAAGTCAACCTAGGGAGATCGTATCGATACGCTAGAAGACCGTATCGATACGCTCTCAACGGTCAACTTCCCAAGGTCAAACTACGAGGACCGTACCGATACCCTTAGGACCCGTACCGATACACCAAAATCTCTTCAATTTCTCATATTTCCAGAGAGCATTTGGCGTATCGATACACCCCCGCGTACCGATACGCCTTGCCTAAAACAAGGTCCAAAGTAGAGGACCGTATCGATACAGCCCTTGAGCGTATCAATATGCCCTGCACTGTAAAACTTGTTTTAGCTGCTAAAAGCACAAGGACTCGACACTAGAGGCATAAAACGACCATTCAAGCAACATAAAATCAAGCATATATCTCAAAGCAACCATGGATAAACATATAAGGCATTTTAAACACTCAACGAAGCAACATCCAACAAGATAAGATTCAAAGGGAAAACATGCATACATAACATTCACCCACATAGCCAAAAGTTAAACAAAAGCATACTTCAACATGGCATGAGGCAATACAAGCCCAAAACGTCAAAGCAAACTTGTCTAAACAAAAAGGACATGCCAACAACACTTCAAACATAAAGGTCATATCCCATTGCTTAAATACTAATTATTGAAGTCTAAACCATACATGAGCAAACCAAACTCCCTTGGAATTCTCCCTTGTTCCCCGAGCTGCTCCGAAGGTCTAAGGGCCTGCATTGTTGTAAAAGAGAGCGTAAGCGTTTAAGCTTAGTGAGCAGTGCTAAAAAAGGTAGCTACAACAATGCAGTTTTAAAACATGGTTTGCTTGAAAACCAAAACCATTTCCAAATCATTTCCACATGCTTCAACATACAATGTCATGCATTTACCTTCACGTGCATTTACCGAATGCAACCACAAGCCATATGCTCATTCTCATAACGCAAACAAAGTAAACCACAATGCATAAGCATAAGCATAAATAGATAGAATCAACAATATGCTTAACATGAGAATTAGAGCATTCATGGGTATATTGACATCCAACGTTTTTACTCGGATATACGAATAGTTTCTCAAACCCACTAGACACTTCCGGTGGAATCTCACATCATCGTACTCACTTGTCTAGTAATAACATGATTTCTGGTGGAATCTCACATCACCGTACTCCTCCTTAGTGGAATCTAACATCACTAAGGCCACACGCGAATTTTACCTCGAGTGCACTCTAATCCTATTGATCGATCAGTTATATCCGGTAACAACCAAACACATGTCAATATACTCAAACACAACTACAAGCATTATCGTGCTTGAACCACTTACCAAGTCGAAACTTCCATGCAAGGCATGTACTCACAATGCAAATATAAACACAAGTCCCACCTCTCAACATGCATAACAATGCAACTCAACACATAGCAAGATAGCATGTTCAACTCGCATTCAAGAAATCGTAAAACACAATTTAATTGCATAAACCTTTAAAACTTACTCTCGAGCTTGGATTGGCTTTTCAAGCTCAATCCAAACTCCCAAAACATTATCTTAACCACATTAAGGCTTTTTAAAATTGATCCACTCACCAGCCAACACACAACCGATGTCCGAGATGCCGAATCAAGCCTTCGAACTACCTAGATTTCCGTCCACAAAGCCCGAATCCAAATCCTCTGTTTTGAGCAACCCAAAATGGTACATTAGAACACTAATACACTCACAAACACAACAAGGACCCGGAACTCAACAACCTTGCATCAATACACATCAATTCAAGCTCGAACTACACCCGAAACATAGCCAATTCAAAGCCCAAACTACTAGCAGCCACAACCAACGAATTTACCATAAAAATATACCATTTTACATCCCTAAACATCAATACAAGGCTACCAAACCTCCAACTTCCATTTAAACTCAAAACCCAACCAAAAACTTAAGATTTCTAACTCTTAAAATCACCCATAGTACCCATTCCGGGTTTCCATTTAAAACCCACCATTTTTATGTTATTAGAGTGTTAAAACAAAGTTAAAAACACTCTCAACTCAGCCTTAATCAACCCAAATGAAAACCTAATTATTTTCCTCTCATTTCAAACCAAACTTTAAAAATCAAAACAAGATAAAATCCATGAGTTTTACAAAAATATCATCATATAAGACTTAAGGGAGATGAAACTAAGTTGAGGAACCATTTACCTTAAAGAAATCACTTGGTTTGGAAGCTTGAAATTGATGGAATAGAGAATAGGGTTTGGGGAGGGTTTTAGAATGTGAATTTCAAATAGAGAAGATGATGACTTTTGTTAAAAATCCCTTTTTATGAAAAATCCCCCTTTTGCCCTTTAGACTTTTAAAACCCCTTTTTGGTGTATTAAAAATAGTTTGTCTCCAATTTAATTTAACCCAGCCCGGTTCAACTAATCTGATAACTCCCGGCCCTAAACTTGGGGCATTACAAATGTCCCTCACTTAAGGAATTTCGTCCCCGAAATTTACGTGGTGGAAAGAGATGCAGAAACTTCTTTCGTATGTCATCCTTCCTCTCTCAAGTGGCTTCTTCCACCCCTCAGTGACGCCACTTAACCTTAACCAACTCAATGGTTCTTCCCCACAACACTTTGCGGTCCGAAGCCAAAATCTCAACTGGTTCTTCATCGTAGGTCAAATCCGGATTCAATTCTATCTCCTCAACTGGTATAACATGTGATGGATCTGATCTATACCTTCGAAGCATCGAGACATGAAACACATCATGAATCTTATCTAGCTCTGCCGGAAGCCTCAATCTATAGGCAACGGGACCAACTCTCTCAACTATCTCATATGGACCAATGAACCTCGGGCTCAACTTGCCTTTCCTACCAAACCTCATCACCTTCTTCCAAGGTGAGACTTTCAAGAACACTTTTTCTCCCACGACATACTCTATTTCTATTTTTTTTCAAATCTGCATAAGATTTCTGTCTATCCGAAGCTGCCTTCAAACAATCACAAATCAACTGTACTTTCTCGGTAGTACCCTTAAGCATATCAGGCAAAGGTATCAATTTTTGTCCCGCTTCAGCCCAACAAACAGGGGTTCTACATTTTCTACCATACAGAGCTTCGTAAGGTGCCATCTGAATGCTCGCTTGGTAACTGTTATTATACGCAAACTCTACTAATGGTAGATGCTTCTCCCACGAACCCTAAAATTATATAATACAACATCTCAACATATCTTCCAACACTTGTATGACTCTCTATGACTGACCATCGGTCTGAGGATGATATGAAGTGTTGAAATTCAGTCGAGTACCAAAAGCACTATGCAAACTCTCCCAAAATCTAGTCATGAACCTCAGATCTCTATCTGACACTATAGATTTCGGTACACCATACAATCTCACTATCTCACTGATATACAAATCGACCAACTTATCTAGAGTATAAGTGGTGTGAACGGCTAAAAAGTGCACACACTTCGTAAGACGATCAACAATTACCCAAATTGAATTCTTCTTAAAAGATGTCAACGACAAACCTGATACGAAATCCATGGAGATTCTCTCCCACTTCCACTCGGGAATTCTCAACGGTTGTAACAAACCTGAAGGAAAATGGTGCTCGACTTTAACTCGCTGACAAATCATACACTTACTCACAAACTCGACAACATCCTTTTTCAAACCAACCCAGAAATATGCATTCTTCAAATCACGATACATTTTCGTGCTTCCCAGATGCATAGCAAACAGACTTGTAACGCCCCAGGTTTATGGGTCAGATGTTACTCGGGTAAATCGGGTTTTAGTCGTGCGCTTGATTTCATTAAAATAGACTTTGGTTTTGTTTTAAAAGGTTTTTAAATTTATTAATGGCATTTTGGTAATTTTGAAAATAAGGAAAAAGATGACGAAAAGGGGTTTTATTTCAAAAGAGCTCATATTTCTCCTTGGTCTTCTTTTCACGTCAAAACCACTCTAAAACCCCAAATACTATTCCATTCGATTCCTTCACCATTTCAAGTGTTTTCATCAAGGTAAGACCACTTTTGACTTGCCCTATTTATTCGTAACACATTTATGGTTTTAGATTTTAGAAAACACCATTGTAGAGAAATTTGAGTTTTCAAAGTTTTCAAAGAAAAGGGTGAAACTTTAATGGTTTTCGTTTTTGATTTTGATATGTAGAGTTAAGTTATGAGTTAACCATGCTCTAAGGTACATTATATACTAATTTGGTTGGTTTTTATTAAGAATCCCAAAATGGGTATTCATGGATATTTCTAAAGGGTCAAAACTTGTGTTTTGGTATGGTTTTGTGAAAGGGAGTTGGGTTGGTGTTATAGTGATACTAGAGGGTTGGTTTGAAGGTGTTTAAAGGTGTTTTGGGTGTTGGAATCAAAGGTTTTCTGCTGGGTTGTTGGGGAGTACGAGAATAGAAATTTTGGGTATTGGCTTTGGGTTGAAATTGTGAGAATTTGGCTCGTAGTTGTAGTTTGGGGTTGTGACAGTGTTTTGTAATGTTTTGGCTGAGAAATGTATTGTTTTTTATTGGTTAGAATCAAGGGAAACCGTTTGAGAGGCTTCGGGCACTAATCCGGGGAACTTGGAGACTTGAGATCGGTGTTTCGGCTTTTGTTTGGGTGTCATCGGTGAGTGGAAATATTTTGGACTTGACTTGATTTTCGATATGGGTTCTTGGGGGTTTGGGTGGAGCCTCAAGGGCTAACCTAAACCCAAGTGTAAGCTTACTAAACTTTACCTTGATTGTCAAGTGTTAGTGCATGAACAATTGTTGTGATGTTGTGTAAATTGTGGATTTCTTTTACTTCCGTTGATGTTGTTGTGTAGTCGTTGTTGGTGTCGAGCCTCACGTGATGGTTTTTGTAACTACGGTGATGTGTAGTCCCACCGGTGGTGACTAGTAGAAGAGTACAATGATGTGTAGTCCCATCGAAAAACTACTAGTCGAAACGGTGATGTGTAGTCCCATCGTGTTTTGGTTGTTCTTGTGCAAACCATGTAATTGTGTTATTGTGCCTCATTTCCTGCATTAAATGGTTTACATAACCTTTAGGAAATGTGTTTTGAAAACTGCATTGTTGATGAGTTTTTAGAGCTTCGCTCACTAAGCCATCAAGCTTACGCTCTCCTTCTTCCAACATGCAGATCGTTAGGGTTTCGGAAGGCAAGTGGGCAATGGAGGAACTTTTGGAGTTCTCGAGTAGCTCAAGTATGATTTAAGTATTTGTAATAATGCCTAGACAATGGGGGTATAGACTTGTATGGGGTTGGTGTTCAACTCCTTATTTTGACTTATTGATGTTCTAGCATGTTTGGATTGTTGATGCTATGTGTTTTTGTATGAGCGTTGTTAGACTCATATGTGCTTGTTTTTAATGTTGATGCCTTGGATGTGAATTTGTAAACCATGGTTCTGATGTTGCTTATGTGTTGTCCAAAAGCATGTGAAACCTTGTTATGAAATGTCTATGTGTGTGTTAATTGCCTTTGAATGGAAAGGTGAAGTCATGTATGTGTTTATGCAAGTTTTCTACCTAAATGCCTATCTCGAGATGAATGTCATGTTTGTTCGGTTAAGTAGCATCGCATGCTTAACCTTGGCTGCTAAATGATGTTTGAGTGTTGGTATGTTGCTTGACGAGTCGTAAAATGCATCTAGAGTCGAGTCTTAGTTCATTTTGTAGCTAAATTGAGTCTTGCAGTGTAGGGCGTATCGGTACGCCCAAGGGCCGTATTGATACGGTCCTACACTTTGGTGCTTAGTTTAAGCCTATCGTACTGGTACACGGGGGTGTATTGATACGCCAAAAGCTCTATGGAAATCTGAGAAATTGACGAGATTTTGGCGTATCGGTACGGGTCTTGGGTGTATCGGTACGATTTTTATCGTTTGTCCGTGAGAAGTTGACCGTTGAGGGCGTATCGGTATGGTCAACCAATGTACCGATACGGTCTCCTTAGGTTGACTTTGGGCAGCTGACCAAGTCAAGGCGTATCGATACGGTCTCCTAGCATATCGATACGGCTTGTTGTAAAGGCTAAAATGGGTTGTTGAATTGCTTGTTTTGATTGCTTGTATCGTTTCGTTGTCTTTCCGTTGTCATGTCTCACATAGGAAGTATCAAAGCCTTTAGACAAGATAATGTTTAAAAGAAATTACCTAGGGTTGCTAACCGAAGGGGAGCCTTAACGGGTTTCACTTCGGTTTTCCCCGTGTAGCCTTCTCGGACTGGTCAGTCGTCCAGATCGGGACGAGGGGGTTACATTTGGTGGTTTCAGAGCCTGAGGTTTCTGAGACCTCGGGTAGGTAAGTGAGGTAAGTTTGATGTGTTATGTGTTGCTATGTCTCGGTGAGTGTTTTACCATGTATGCTTGAAGTCTTGCTAGTACGGTGTTTGAAAGCATGTTTTAATGGCCTTTTTGATTGGTTAAGGGTTAGTCAAATGTCCCCATTGTTAGATGTTGTTGTCAAAAGAAAAAAAATGGTTTTTGGTTTAACGAGCTTGAGAACCTAAGTCCTTTCCCTTTGCTAACCTAACGTTTTTCTTGTGTGTTGTATGTTTGCTGTTTTAGATTCTATCTTGTTATGGTGAGACCGAGGGGGTGGCCTAGAGCGGGTGACGTGGCACCCGGGGGTGAGCCTCCTGTTCCTTCTGCTCTCGATGGTAATGGAGTAGGTGGCGAAGGAAATGTGCCTCAGGCTGGTGCGCAAGTCGGAGGTGATGGTAATGAGGCTCAGGTGGGCCAGGGGCCAGTGGGCGCGGAGATGACCCAATTGATTCAGACCATAGATGGAGCTTTTCAGACAACTTTGGCCGGTATACAAGCTGCAACACCACCTCAGGGTGCGGGGACAGGTCTACCTTTAGAGAGGCTTCGTATCTTGGGAGCAGTTGTATTCCGTGGGTTGACTCCCGAAGGTTCAGAGGCGTGGCTTGAGAGTACTACACGCATATTGGGTCAGATGGAGTGCTCAGACGCCCGTAAGTTGGGTTGCATTGTCTCCTTGCTTTAGGGGGACACATATACTTGGTGGAGCACTGTTACATCGGGTATGGCCGAAGCGGATATCATGTGGGAGTTCTTTAGAAATGCCTTCAAGAGGAAGTATCTCAGAGTTCGATATTTGGATGAAAAGAAGAGGGAGTTTATGGCCTTGGTTTAGGGTAACATGACCGTGTCTGAGTACGAGGTTCAATTTGTGAGATTGATCCAGTATGCACCTGAGTTGGTTCCTAGTGAGAGGGAACAGTGTGAGCGCTTTCGGTATGGGTTGACTAGAGATGTGAAGACCTACATGCTTGCCTCTGACTACACCGAGTTTGATGTCTTGGTCTCTAGGGCCAAGGATATAGAACAAAACTTAGGTTCCAGTGCTCGTGGTAGTGGGTCCGATTCTAGAAAGAGACATGCGAATTGGGATAGAGACCATGCCAAGAGGCATAGGGATAGGAGGTATCTGCCCGATTCAAGGCATAGGGGTGGTAACTATGGTTAGGGTCGTCAAGGCCAAGGAGCTGTTGTACACACTCCGGAGTGCACTAGATGCGGGAGACGCCACCAGGGCGAGTGTATGGGTATCTAAGGGGCGTGTTGGAACTGTAGCTCCCGAGACCATTTGAGGTGTGACTGTCCACACCCGGCTAGGGGCGGACCGACTCCAGCTAGGGCTTTTAAGCATCAGAGAGGACGTGGACGCGGTCATGGAAACTTCAGCCGAGGACGATGGTCAGAGGAACTTAGCTCACGTAGTGGTAGTTTAGCCCGAGGGTGGAGGACTGGCTAGGGTGTATGCACAACGAGAGGACGGAAATGACACGAATGTCATCGCAGGTAATTTCTCGTTACAGTCTTTGAGTTTGCTTTCTTTGATATATTCGGGGTCAACACATTCTTAGATTTTGGGTGAGCACGCAAGGTCCTTAGGGTTACCATGTGAGTGGCTAGAGGTAGGTGTAAATGTTACTAGCACTTTTGGTGATACAATGGTAGTTAGGAAAATGTATAGGAGGTGTCCCTTGATGGTTCAGGGCCACATGTTTTCGGTTGATATGATGGAGTTACTGTTCTATGGTTTTGACGTGATTTTGGGCATGGATTGGCTCGTAGAGCATAGAGCTAGGGTTTCCTTTGAGACCAAGAGAGTCTCCTTGAAGATTACAGATGATTTCAAGGTTGTGGTAGTTGGCGAGAACGTTAGGTTCTTGTCCAATGTTGTTTTATCTTTGGAAGCTCAGAAGTTGTTAAATTCGGGTTGTCATGCTTATTTGGCTTATATGATGAATCCAAATATAAGTGAGGTTAGACCGCAAGACATCAGGACAATATGTGATTATCCAAATGTTTTTCTGAAGAGTTGTCGGGTTTGCCTCTAGATAGAGCCGTTGAGTTTGCTATTGAGACGTATTCTAATTCTGCACCCATTTCTATTGCTCCGTATAGAATGGCACTGAAAGAGTTGAAGACACAACTTCAGGAGTTGTCAGATAGAGGGTTCATTAGGCCTAGTATTTCTCCGTGGGGTGCTCCGGTTCTGTTTGTGAAAAAGAAGGACGGTAGTATGAGGATGTATATAGATTATAGGCAGTTGAACAAGGTGACAATTAAAAACAAGTGCCCTTTGCCTAGGATAGATGACTTGCTTGATCAACTGAGGGGTGCTTCAGTGTTATCGAAGATTGATCTGAGGTCCGGATACTATCAGCTGAAAGTGATAGATGTGGACATAACGAAGACAACCTTCCGTACACGTTATGGGCAATATGAGTTCTTGGTGATGCCTTTTGGGTTGACTAACGCCCCAGCAGCTTTCATGGATATGATGAACCGTGTGTTTCATGAGGTTTTGGACAGGTTTGTGGTAGTGTTCATAGATGACATCCTAGTGTACTCTAGGACCGAAGAAGAACATGATGGGCATTTGCGGTTAGTGCTTCAGACTTTGCTGGAGAATCAGATGTATGCCAAGTTAAGCAAGTGTGAGTTTTGTATTAGGGAGGTAGTCTTCCTAGGTCACGTGATCTCGGCTAATGGGATTAGTGTGGATACCAAGAAGATAGAAGCTATAGTGAATTGGAAACAGCCGAAGTCAGTGATAGAGATCCGTAGTTTCTTAGGCTTGGCGGGATATTATCAAAGATATGTCGAGGGATTTTCAAGGATAGCGGCTCCGTTGACTAAGTTGCTTCAGAAGAATGTCCCGTATGAGTGGTCAGATGCAAGACAACAAGCGTTTGAGAAGTTGAAGAAAGCTTTGATCGAAGCCCTATTTTGATACAGCCTGAACCGGGAAGAGAGTTTGTGATTTACATTGATGCATCGTACGTAGGTTTAGGTTGTGTGCTTATGCAAGAAGGTAAGGTGGTAGCATATGCGTCGAGATAGTTGAAAGTGCACGAGAAGAACTATCCCACCCATGATATAGAGTTAGTCGTAGTAGTGTTTGCATTGAAGATCTGAAAACACCACCTTTATGGTGAGAAGTGCACTGTATATACTGACCACAAGAGCTTGAAGTACTTGATGTCTCAGAAGAAGTTGAACCTTAGACACCGTAGGTGGTTAGAGCTTCTTAAAGACTATGACCTTACGATAGAATACCATCCGGGTAAGGAAAACGTAGTGGCCGATGCTTTGAGTAGAAAAGTGGTAGCTGAGTTACGAGCTATGTTTGCGAGATTGAGTGTGTCCAAGAATGGTGGTTTGATAGCCGAACTTCAGGTTAAGCCTTATTTAGTTCAGTTGATTCGAGAGAAGAAGTTGTGAGATGGGTCTTTGGCACCTCAAGTGCAAGATATAGCCGAGGATAGGCCTACCGATTTTTGTTTTGGTGAGAACGGGATCTTGTGTTACAAAGATAGGATAGTGGTTCTGGAAGATGCCGAGTTGAGACATATGATCTTGAACGAAGCTCATAATAGTCCTTTTGCTATTCATCCAGGTAGTACGAAGATGTATCGTGGGTTAAAGGAAGAGTACTATTGGGTTGGGTTGAAGAAGGATGTGGCCGAGTTTTTGAGTAAGTGTATGGTTTGTTAGCGAGTCAAGGCCGAGCATCAGTTTCCTTCAGGGTTGTTACATCCGTTGAAGATTCTGGAATAGAAGTAGGAAAGTATCACCTTGGACTTTGTGTCAGGTTTACCGTTGACTTCTTCGAGGAAGAATTTAGTGTGAGTGATAGTGGATAGATTTACTAAGTGTGCTCACTTCATACCTGTTCATACCACATATACCCTAGATAAGTTGGTCGATATGTATATCAGTGAGATAGTGAGGTTGCATGGGGTACCGAAATCGATTGTGTCAGACCGAGATCTGAGGTTCACAGCTAGATTTTGGGAGTGTTTGCATCGTGCCTTGGGTACATTGTTGAACTTCAGTACTTCGTATCATCCGCAGTTAGATGATCAGTCAGAGAGGGTGAATCAGGTGTTGGAGGACATGTTGAGGTGTTTTATTATCGATTTTTAGGGGTCTCAGGAGAAAGAACTACCATTAGTAGAGTTTTCATACAACAACAGTTATCAGGCTAGTATTCAAATGGCTCTGTATGAAGCTTTGTATGGTAGAAAGTGTAGAACCCCGATTTGTTGGGCCGAAGCCAGACAGAAGCTTGTACTGATGCCCGATTTGCTCAAGGGCACTACTGATAAGGTAAAGTTGATTTGTGATCGCTTGAAGGCAGCCTCAGACCGACATAAGTCGTATGTCGATCTAAAGAGAAAAGAGATAGAGTATGATGTGGTTGAGAAAATGTTTTTGAAGGTCTCACCTTGGAAGAAGGTGATGAGGTTTGGTATGATGGGTAAGTTAAGCCCGAGACTCATTGAACCTTATGAGGTAGTTGAGAGGATCAGTCCCGTTGCGTATAGATTGAGACTCCCGACCGAGTTAGAGAAAATTCACGATGTATTCCATGTCTCGATGCTTCGTAAGTATAGGTCAGATCCGTCTCACGTAATGTCAATGGAAGAGATTGAGTTGAACCCCGACTTGTCCTATAATGAGGAGCCGGTTGAGATTCTTGCTACGAACAAGAAAGTATTGCGTGGAAGGTCTATCGAGTTAGTCAAGGTTATGTGGAGACACCGAGGTGTGGAGGAGGCTACTTGGGAGAGAAAGGAGGACATGGAAAAACAGTTTTCGTACCTCTTTTCGTTAGGTGATTTTGAGGATGAAATTCCTTAAGTGGGGGAGAGTTGTAATGCCCCGAGTTTAGGGGTCGGATGTTACTCGGGTAAATCGGGTTTTAGTCGTGGGCTCGATTTAATTAAAATAGACTTTAGTTTTATTTTAAAAGGTTTTGAAATTTATTAATGGCATTTTGGTAATTTTGAAAATAAGGAAAAAGATGAGAAAAATGGGTTTTATTTCAAAAGAGCTCACCTTCTTCCTTGGTCTTCTTTTCACGTCAAAACCACTCTAAAACCCCAAATACTATTCCATTCGATTCCTTCACCATTTCAAGTGTTTTCATCAAGGTAAGACCACTTATGACTTGCTCTTTATTCCTAACACATTTATGGTTTTAGATTTTAGAAAACACCATTGTAGAGAAATTTGAGTTTTCAAAGAAAATGGTGAAACTTTAATGGTTTTCGTTTTTCTTTTGATATGTAGAGTTAAGTTATGAGTTAACCTTTCCCTAAGGTACATTATATCTCAATTTGGTTGGTTTTTATTAAGAATCCCGAAATGGGTATTCATGGATATTTTTAAAGGGTCAAAACTTGTGTTTTGGTGTGGTTTTGTGAAAGGGAGTTGGGCTGGTGTTATAGTGATACTAGAGGGTTGGTTTGAAGGTGTTTTGGGTGTTGGAATCAAAGGTTTTCTGCTGGGTTGTTGGGGAGTACGAGAATAAGAATTTTGGGTATTGGCTTTGGGTTGGAATTGTGAGAATTTGGCTCGTAGTTATAGTTTGGGGTTGTGACAGTGTTTTGTGATGTTTTGGCTGGGCAATGTATTGTTTTTGATTGGTTAGAATCAAGGGAAATCTTTGGAGAGGCTTCGACCACTAATCTGGGGAACTTGGAGACTTGAGATCGGTGTTTCGGCTTCCGTTTAGGTGTCATCGGTGAGTGGAAATATTTTTTACTTAACTTGATTTTCGAAATGGGTTCTTGGGGATTTGGGTGGAGCCTCAGGGGCTAACCTAAACCCAAGTGTAAGCTTACTAAACTTTACCTTGATTGTCAAGTGTTGGTGCATGAACAATTGTTGTGATGTTGTGTAAATTTTGGATTTCTTTTACTTCTGTTGATGTTGTTGTGTAGTCATTGTTGGTGTTGAGCCTCACGTGATGGTTTTCATAACTATGGTGATGTGTAGTCCCACCGGTATTGACTAGTAGAAGAGTACGTTGATGTGTTGTCCCATCGAAAAACTACTAGTCGAAACGGTGATGTGTAGTCCCACCGTGTTTTGGTTGTGCTTGTGCAAACCATGTAATTGTATTGTTGTGCCTCATTTCTTGTATTAAATGGTTTACTTAACCTTTAAGAAATGTGGTTTGAAAACTGCATTGTTGATGAGTTTTTAGAGCTTCGCTCACTAAGCCATCAAGCTTATGCTATCTTTTTTCCAACATGCAGATCGTTAGGGTTTCAGAAGGCAAGTGGGCAAGGGATGAGCTTTTTGGAGTTCTCGAGTTGCTCAAGTATGATTTAAGTATTTGTAATAATGCCTAGACAATGGGGTATAGACTTGTATGGGGTTGTGTTCAACACCTTATTTTGACTTGTTGATGTTCTAGCATGTTTGGATTGTTGATGCTATGTGTTTTTGTATGAGCGTTGTTAGACTCATATGTGCTTGTTTTTAATGTTGATGCCTTGGATGTGAATTTGTAAACCATGGTTATGATGTTGCTTATGTGTTGTCCAAAAGCATGTGAAACCTTGTTATGAAATGTATATGTGTGTTTATTGCCTTTGAATGGAATGGTGAAGTCATGTATGTGTTTATGCAAGTTTTCTACCTAAATGCCTATCTCGAGATGAATGCCATGTTTGTTCGGTTAAGTAGCATCGCATGCTTAACCTTGGTTGCTAAATGATGTATGAGTGTTGGTATGTTGCTTGACGAGTCGTAAAATGCATCTAGAGTCGAGTCTTGGTTCGTTTTGTAGCTAAATTGAGTCTTGCAGTGTAGGGCGTATCGGTACGCCCAAGGGCCGTATTGATACGGTCCTACACTTTGGGGCTCAGTTTAAGCCTAGCATACAGGTACACGGGGGTGTATTGATACGCCAAAAGCTCTATGGAAATCTGAGAAATTGACGAGATTTTGGCGTATCGGTACGGGTCTTGGGTGTATCGGTACGATTTTTATCGCTTGACCGTGAGAAGTTGACCGTTTAGGGCGTATCGGTACGGTCAACCATTGTACCGATACGGTCTCCTTAGGTTGACTTTGGGTAGCTGACCAAGTCAAGGCGTATCGATACGGTCTCCTAGCGTATTGATACGACCTATTGCATAGGCTAAAATGAGCTATTGAATTGCTTGTTTTGGTTGCTTGTATCGTTTCGTTGTCTTTCCGCTGTCGTGTCTCACATAGGAAGTATCAAAGCCTTTAGACAAGATAATGTTTAAAATAAATTACCTAGGGTTGCTAACCGAAGGGGAGCCTTAATAGGTTTCACTTCGGTTTTCCCCGTGTAGCCTACTCGGACCGGTCAGTCGTCCAGACCGGGACAAGGGGGTTACAGGACTACTGTGAGCTTCAGTTAGGATGATGCGTCTCAAGTCTACATCTTCCGGAACAAATACTCTACTCTTGAAACACAAAACTCCATCAGTACTAAAACAAAAATCTGTCGGTTTACCCTCCTCTATGTCTTGTACATGAGATGCTAAAGATTATCTTGCATCTGTTTCTCTCTAATCAACTGGAGCAAAAAAGGCTTAACTTGCAACTCGACCACTAAACCACCATCTTCAGACAAACTCAATCTAGCAAACATAGCTCGTAACTCCACTGCTACCTTTCTACTCAAAGCATCGGCCACTACATTGGCTTTACCCGGGTGCCACTCAATCATGAGATCGTAGTCCTTAAGAAACTCTAGCCACCTACGTTGTCTAATATTTAACTCTCTTTGCGTCATTATATACTTCAGACTCTTGTGATCCGTATACACTGTGCATTTCTCACCATACAAGTAATGTCTCCACACTTTCAAAGCGGAAACCACTGCAGCCAATTCTATATCATGCATAGGGTAATTACGCTCATGAGTCTTAAATTTTCTAGAAGCATAGGCCACTACTCTTCCCTCTTGCATAAGCACACAACCCAAACCAACATACGACACATCACTGAAGACTACAAACTCTTTCCCTGACACGGGCTGAAACAAAACAGGAGCTTCGATTAAGGCCTCTTTCAATTTCTCAAATGCTTGTTGTCTTGCATCAGTCCACTCAAACCGAACATCCTTATGTAGCAATTTAGTCAAAGAAGCTGCAACCTTCGAGAAACCCTCAACAAAATGTCTATAGTAACCGGACAAACCTAAGAAACTACGAACTTTGGTCACTGTCTTCGGTGGTTTCCAATTAACAACTGCCTCATCTTTCTTAGGATCCACTCGGATTCCCTCGGCTGATACAATATGGCCTAAGAAGACTACTTCCCTAATCCAAAATTCACATTTGCTCAACTTAGCATACAACTGATTGTTTAACAATTTCTGCAACGCCAAACGCAAATGCCGATCATGATCTTCCTCGGCGCGAGAGTACACTAAAATATCATCAATGAACACTACCACAAACTGATCTAAGTACTCATGAAACACTCTATTCATCATGTCCATAAAAGTTGTCAATCCATTAGTCAAACCAAAGGGCATCACTAAGAATTCGTAGTGGTTATAACGAGTGCGGAAAGTTGTCTTCGATACATCTTGATCTCTTACCTTCAATTGATAATATCCGGATCTCAAATCTATCTTCGAGAACACTGAAACACCTCTCAACTGATCAAACAAGTCATCAATTCTTGGAAATGGATATTTGTTCTTCACTGTCAACTTATTCAATTGTCGGTAATCGATACACATTCTCAAACTACCATATTTCTTTTTCACAAACAACACCGGTGCACCCCAAGGTGAAGTACTCGGACGAATGAACCCTCGGTCTATCAATTCCTTAAGCTGTGTCTTCAACTCTTTCATTTCTTTAGAAGCCATTCGGTACGGTGCAATCGATATTGGAGCTGAATCTGAATAAGTCTCAATAACAAACTCTACATCTCTATCTGGAGGCAAACCAGACAATTCTTCTGGGAATACACTCGGAAAGTCAAAAACTGTCCTAATGTCTCGTAGCCGTGCCTCATCCATATTTGGATTCATAACATAGGCTAGGTACGCCTCACAACCCACATCCAACAACTTCTGAGCCTCTAAGGCTGAAACTATATTAGACAAGAACTTAACATTCTCGCCCACTATCACTACCTCGTGATCCTCTGAAAGTCTCAAGAACACTCGCTTTGTCTCAAAATCTACCATAGCCATATGCTCTACAAGCCAGTTCATGCCTAATATTACATCAAAACCATAAAATGGCAATTCCATCATATCACATGAAAAACATGACCTTGAACCATCAAAAGACATCTTCTGTACATCTTTCTGACCACAACTGTCTCACCAAAGGAACTAGTGACATTCATACCCACATCTAATATCTTAACCAAAATATCTAACAATCTTGCATGCTCACTCAATATGTACGAATGCGTAGAACCATAATCAATCAAGGAAAGCAAAGTTAAAGACTGTAACGAGAAATTACCTACAATCACATATGTGTCATTCCTGTCCTCACGGTGTGCATACACTCTAGCTGGCCCATCTCCCTCGGGCTGAACTACTACAACATGAGCTACATTCCTCTGACCGTCATTCCTAGACTGAATGTTACCTCGACCGCGCCCACGACCTCTCTGATGGTCGACAGCTCGTGCAGGAGCTTGTCCATCCCTAGACGGATGTGAACAATCACGCTTCAAGTGCGCTCTAGACCCACAGTTCCAACAAGAACCATAAGTGCCCCAACACTCACCGAAATGACGTCTACCACACTTGTTGCACTCTGGAGTACGATTCTCAATCCCTTGGCCGTGATGGCCTCGCCTCAGATTACCATCTCCGCGTCTATGGTCATGATGAGGTTTCCTATCCTTGTTCCTCTTGGCACGATCTCTGTCCCAATCAGCAGTCCTCTTTCCAAAACTAGATCCACCCTTGCGATCCGCAAGTCCCAAAGACTGTTCAATGTCCTTGGCCCTAGTGACCAACACATCAAAATCTGTATAGTCGGAAGCCAACATGTAGGTCTTCACATCATGAACCAACCCATAACGGAAACTCTCACATCGTTCCGCTTCAGTGGGAACTAACTAGAAGCATACTAACTAAGACGTACAAACTGCACCTCATAGTCAGACACAGTCAAACTATCCTGAACTAGAGCCATGTACTCTCTCTTCTTCTCATCTAGGTATCGAGAACCTAGGTACTTCTTATGGAAAGCAATCCTGAAAAACTCCCAAGTAACCTCGGTCTCTAGCATACCCGTATTGATAGCAGTCCACCAAGTGTAGGCATCTCCTTGAAGCAAAGAGACAATGCAACCCAACTTATGTGCTTCAGAGCACTCCATCTGACTCAAGATACGAACTATGCTCTCAAACCATGCCTCTGAACCCTCGGGTGACAACCCACGGAACTTGACCCCGCCCAAGCTATGAAGTCGCTTTAACGGTAAACCAGAACCTACACCCTGGGGCGGTGCTGCAACCCGAACACCCGCTAAAGCTGTCTGTATAGCCCCGACTATAGCCTGAATCAATGGCTTCATATCAATACCTGTCTGTCCCTGACCAGCCTGGGGTCCAACACCTTCTGCATTCGCTCCACTACCTGGAGGAGGAGGAGGAGGAGGAGGAGGAGGAAGAGGCAAGTTCTCTCTTCTCACATCCTCAACATTCTCAATTCGCTCAACCCTCGACCTTCCCCTCGGTCTCACCATGCTAACAAATGTAAAGCTAAACAACAAACACAACAAGTGAAATGATTTGGGGTCAGCAAGAAACAAGGTCCAAGGTGCTCAAGTCCTTAAACTTAAAATCACTTACAATAATAGTTTACTAGCAATGGGTGCCTTCAACTAAATCTCAACCAACACAAGAATAACCACAAGCATGCTTACAATCATCGTGCAATCACAATCAACAAGCTTACACCATAAAACTTACCTCACTTACCCTTCGGCTTGCGGAAACTCAACGAACCTAGGCGAAACCTAGGCTCTGATACAAACAAATGTAACCACCTCGACCCGGTCTAGCCACCAGACCACACCGAACGGGTTATACGGAGAAAACTGAAGCGAAACCCGTTAAGGCTCCACTCCGATTAACAACCCTAGAAAATTTATTTTAAAGTTATCTTGTCTAGATGCTTTAATTATATCCTATGTGAGAGGACATGCAGTGGAAACACACACGGATACAAAACACGCGAAACAAACAATTAAACAAACCCCTTTTTAACTTTTACAACAGGCTGTATCGGTACGCTAGAGGACCGTATCGATACGTCTGGACCTGGTCAACACCCCAAAGTCAACCTAGGGAGACTGTATCAATATGCTAGAAGACTGTATCGATACACAACAAATGTAACCCCCTCAACCCGACCTAGCCGCCAGACCGCATCGAACGGGTTACACGGGGAAAACCGAAGCGAAACCCGTTAAGGCTCCACTCCGATTAACAACCCTAGAAAATTTCTTTTAAAGTTATCTTGTCTAGATGCTTTAATTATATCCTATGTGAGAGGATACGCAGCAGAAACACACACGGATACAAAACACGCGAAATAGACAATTAAACAAAACCCTTTTTAACTTTTTCAACAGGTCGTATCGGTACGCTAGAGGACCGTATCAATACGCATGGACCTGGTCAACACCCCAAAGTCAACCTAGAGAAACCGTATAGATACGCTAGAAGACCGTATCGATACGCTAGAAGACCATATCGATACGCTCTCAACGGTCAACTTCCCAAGGTCAAAATACGAGGACCGTACCGATACCCTCAGAACCCGTACCGATACGCCAAAATCTCGTCAATTTCTCAGATTTCCAGAGAGCATTTGGCGTATCGATACACCCCCTGCGTACCAGCATGCCTTGCCTAAAACAAGGTTCAAAGTAGAGGACCATATCGATACAACCCTTGAGAGTATCGATACGCCCTGCACTGCAAAACTTGTTTTAGCTGCTAAAAAAAGAAGGACTCGACACTAGAGGCATAAAACGACCATTCAAGCAACAAACAATCAAGCATATATCTCAAAGCAACAATGGATAAACATATAAGGCATTTTACACACACAACGAAGCAACATCCAACAAGATAAGATTCAAAGGGGAAACATGCATACATAACATTCACCCACATAGCCAAAAGTTAAACGAAAACATACTTCAACATGGCATAAGGCAATACAAGCCCAAAACGTCAAAGCAAATTTGTCTAAATAAAAAGGACATGCCAACAACACTTCAAACATAAAGGTCCTATCCCATTGCTTAAATACTAATTATTGAAGTCTAAACCATACTTGAGCAAACCAAACTCCCTTAGAATTCTCCCTTGTTCCCCGAGTTGCTCCAAAGTTCTAAGGGCCTACATTGTTGGAAAAGAGAGCGTAAGCGTTTAAGCTTAGTGAGGGGTGCTAAAAAGTAGCTACAACAAAGCAGTTTTAAAACATAGTTTGCTTGAAAACCAAAACAATTTCTAAACCATTTCCACATGCTTCAACACACAATGTCATGCATTTACCTTCACGTGCATTTACCGAATGCAACCACAAGCCATAGGCTTACCATATGCTCATTCTCATAACCAAAACAAAATAAACCACCATGCATAAGCATAAGCATAAATAGATAGATCAACAACATGCTTAACATGAGAATTAGAGCATTCATGGGTATATTGACATCCAACGTTTTTACTCGGATATGCGGATAGTTTCTCAAACCCACTAGACACTTCTGGTGGAATCTCACATCATCGTACTCACCCATCTAATAATAACATGATTTCTGGTGTAATCTCACATCACCGTACTTCTCCTTAGTAGAATCTAACATCACTAAGGCCACGTGCGAATTTTACCTCGAGTGCACTCTAATCTTATTGATCGATCAATTATATCCGGTAACAACCAAACACATGTCAATATACTCAAACACAACTACAAGCATTACCGATGCTTGAACCACTTACCAAGTCCAAACTTCCATGCAAGGCATGTACTCACAATGCAAATATAAACACAAGTCCCACCTCTCAACATGCATAACAATGCAACTCAACACATAACAAGATAGCATGTTCAACTCGCATTCAAGAAATCGTAAAACACAGTTTAATTGCATAAACCTTTAAAACTTACTCTCGAGCTTGGATTGGCCTTTCAAGCTCAATCAAAACTCCCAAAACATTCCCTTAACCATGTTAAGGCTTTTTAAATCGATCCACTCACCAGCCCACACACAACCGATGTCTGAGATGCCAAATCAAGCCTCTGAACTACTCATATTTTCGACCACGAAGCTCGAATCCAAATCCTCTATTTTGAGCAACCCAAAATCAAACATTAGAACACTAATACACTCACAAACACAGCAAGGACCCGAAACTCAACAACCTTGCATCAATACACATCAATTCAAGCTTGAACTACACCCGAAACATAGTCAATTCAAAACCCAAACTACTAGCAGCCACAACCAACGAATTTACCATAAAAGCTACCTTTTTACATCTCTAAACATCAATCCAAGGCTACCAAACCTCCATCTGCCATTTAAACTCAAAACCCAACAAAAAACTCAAGATTTCTAACTCTCAAAATCACCCATAGTACCCATTTCGGGTTTCCATTAAAACCCCACCATTTTTATGTTATTAGAGTGTTAAACCAAAGTTAAAAACACTCTCAACTCAGCCTTAATCAACCCAAACGAAAACCCAAAGATTTTCCTCTCATTTCAAACCAAAATTTAAAAACCAAAACAAGATAAATCCATGAGTTCTACAAAAATATCAACATATAAGACTTAAGGGAGATGAAACTAAGTTGAGGAACCATTTACCTTGAAGAAATCACTTGGTTTGGAAGCTTGAAATCAATGGAATAGTGAATAGGGTTTGGGGAGGGTTTTAGAACGTGAATTTCAAATAGAAAAGATGATGGTTTTTGTTAAAAATCTCTTTTTTATTCCTTTTTATGAAAAATCTCCTTTTTTTCCCTTTAGTCTTTTAAAACCCCTTTTTGGTGTATTAAAAAAAGTTTGTCTCCAATTTAATTTAACCCAACCTTGTTCAGCTAATCCGATAACTCCCGGTCCTAAACTCGGGGCGTTGCAAGGCTCATATACGGAAGCAACCCTCCACCGTTATGACACCCGCGGTGGAGTATTCGGTACAATTACAACCCCTAACACCACTCATCGGTAGATGTATAAGCCCACTAACGAGAGACGGGACACACAAAAGGTTCGCACCCTAGAGATACCCTCAACCGTTCCAATCTTAAATAATCCTCAATCGTTAGGGTACTTGGACGAAGTTTTCGGTACAATCACAACCCCTCAACATCCAAGGTGACTTGTTTATAGTGCACTCAATCCTATAGTCAGATAACTATATCAGATTTCATTTATAAAACACTTATACAACATCACTTGCCAATATAATCCATATTTCAAACATACTTCACTGCTTTTCCAAAGCATTCATTATAAGCCATATCACAAGTATTAAACCATGCTTCAAACCTCATGCATCAACACATGCATACAAGGATCACTTACCTAGCGTATCTTTAAACCATATGGCATCATCAACCACATTTCATATATTCAAAACATGCTTTAAAATAGTAGGTATATGTAATTCAAATCAAGTGCAACCAAAGGCTCAAACTAGCACAATCCAGGAGAAAAATTCACTTTACTTACTTCTGAACTTAGTAAAGTGTTTCAAGATCTTACTAAGTTCCCAAAACCTTTTCTAAAATGTTTCCACGCTAAAAAATCAAGTTCCACTCACCGACTTGTGAAACCACACTTGCCAACGCAATAATCACTCGTCCGAAGCCTCTAAAATCACTTCGTTTGATTCCGAAACACTATCCCTTGTTTTCAACATATTAAAACAGAGGTTAATGCATTGAAATACATTCAAAACACCAGCACTCAAAAGGAAACTCGCAGCTCTGTTCTAAAGAACCAATTTACCCAATCGAAACAACCGAAAATTCAATCGATTGATCTCTAAACTCAGCCCAACCATCTACCAAACATCCAACACATTTTAAGCATCAATCAACATCCAAAAGCAACCTAAAACCATCCTTATACCTCCATCAACTCGGATTCCATATTACACCCCAAAACCCCAACTATAAACACCTTAAAAATCAAGGATCTCAAGGATTTCGGGATTAACATGATTAAGACTCTATTTCAACATCATAAACCTTTCAAAACCCATTTAGAAATCATCTCAAACAAACCAAATCAACACAACTCCGAAAATCACATTTTAATCACCTTTTCAACAAGATTTCAACATTTTATTAAAACTACAATGAAAACTCAATTAAGAACATGAATAAAGTGCCAAATATCTTTGGAATTTCATTAAAGAACCTTGATTAGAGGGTTAGCATGAAATTTACCTCCAATCCTTGCTTCTCTTCTAATTTGGAAAGTTTAGCTTTCAAGAATCCTAAAGAATTTTGAGAGAAATCACAAAGATGAAGTTGGAAATCAAGAGAGAATTTGAGAGTGAAGAAAATTTGGAATTTGAGAGCAAATGGAGAGTGTTTGGCTGAAGTAAAAGCAAGAGAATGAAAATGATCGTCAAAATATTTTAACAAAATAACTCTCTTTAATTAAATTAATTAAAGCCAAATTAGAGAAAAGACTTAATTTCCAATTAGTTCCCTAAAGATTCTAAGAACTTGACTCTTTTTTTTTTTTTGAAAAACACACTTTTTCCACAACTTTAAAACTTTACATTTTGGTCATTGCCCAAAATGTATACTTTCAAAAACCCGTTTCACAAAATTGATTTAACCAACCTCTTAAATATCATTTTAGAGGATTTTAGGAATTTTTATCATATTTTTATCCCATCCCGAACCTTGATTTCCCTAATCACCCTTTAATGATTCGAACAACCGATTACCTGTTCCACCAGCCCAAACTGACTCGCAAAACACCTAGGCCCAAAACTGGAGCGTTACAGGTTAAATAATTGTTTTGATGACTAAATTGAACAAAACATTAGCATATGAAAAATAATGGACTAATTTATAAAAATTAGAAAGCAATTTGGGTCAATTTGGGTTAAATAAAGATTTTTAGGACTGAATTGGATAAAAAGAAAAATTTTATAGATTTAGCGTTCAATTTACCCCTTTAAAATAAGTCATCTGATTTTTTTGTTTATTAGTGACACGTGACACGTTCTTATTGACCCTTGAGAATTTTTTTAACATAAGCGGCATATGAGGTCACGATTTTTAGTTTAGGGGCGAACAGAGGTCATAGTGTATACTTCAAGGGGAAACGTCCAAAAAAATACTTTAGGGGGCAGCTCAGTATTTTGTGTATACTTCAAGGGCCAAACGGGCCATTAAGCCTATACCAGCCCATACCTCAATAGAAAAACCACAACCAGAAAATATATGGTCTCTAGTTTCTTACTCAGTCCGACGAAATTCACAACAGGAATCCCTGAGGAGAACAATTCAGATTTACTAGGGTTCAATAGCAGTCCAAAGGAACTTTGAAAAGCCTTAAGGACCTGAGAAACTCCTAGTACCGAGTCGATGGTTCCCTTAGTGAAAACAAGCAGATCATCAGCAAAGCAGAGATTAGTGGGCTTAATTTTATGACACTTCGGCTGATATTGAATTACTCCAAACTCAATAGCTCTATCCAAGAGTTTGGACAACACGTTTATAGGGTCCCCTTGTTGGATCCCTTTGGCCCCTTTGAAATAACCTACATATCCTCAATTCAAGGAGATAGAGAAATAAGGAGTGGTAACACACCCAAATCCAACCAATCATCACAAGAGGCATTTAAAGGGTTTCCAAAACTGTTAGTAGGAAATTCAAGTCCACATTCTCAATTGCCTTTTGGAAGCCCAATTTCAAAGCACACCTCCGGGAAAGCAAAGATGTATTGTAACCTTTGATCAGCTCTTGGGCTATCAGAGTATTGTCTTCGATGCTATGGCCAAGCAAGAAAGCACTCTAACTACCAGATATGACCTTAAGCAAAAAAACGCTTCAATCTAGCAATAATGATATGAGTTATACATTTATAAACCTTGCTGCAACACGAAGTTGGTCTCAATTGCCTACACCTTCCCCTATATAAAGGCATGCCGCCATGGAAAGAAAAACACACAGAGAGAAGAGAAGATAGATTGAGCTTAGGATTAGTTTCATTATGTTCTAAATTTCTTTATTGTTAGGATTAGTTTGTTTAGTAGTTGTGTGAAAACTCTTTGTACTTAGTTTTTGTTCCTAATGCAATAAAAGTTAAGGTTTGCTTATTCTGGCTTTAATTATTTTCACATTCTACTCGGGAGAGGGTTTGTGAGATCATTCATTTGTTCAATATCGGGAGAGTTGAGCTCACGAAAGGAATAAAAACGATTTTCGCCCCACGTGGTGTTAACTAACTCGACCTAGAGATAGGTTAGAGTTTCAGCGGCTAAGAGAAGTGTATGAATAGTTGGTGTTTGCCTTTGATTCACGCCAGGAGGTATCATTAGAGTTCAATCATCAACCAGTGTTTCGTGCTTAGGAATAAGGCGGAACCATCCAAAGACCGCTTTGCTGAACCTTAACTGCTTCTGTTCACGAGCAAGGGATTTCTGCGGTAGGGATTCAGTCACTGCAGGGATTTAGCCACTGCGGCCGCGGTAGGGATTTAGGTCACTGCCACAGCAGTAGAGCATTGCTGCATTCAAGACAGAAACGAAGTCAAGAGGATTCCACACTACGACACACTCTAATTCGGCCCATCTTCTCATCTTGATTACTTCTTTATCTTATTTACTGGATTTCATTAGTTTAGTTATTTTTTAGAATATCTCAAATCACCCATTTAATCTGTTTTTTTACTTTCTTCATTTTGCAGTGCAAGGGAATAAAATCGAAGGTTGAGTACTAATCCCTGTGGAGACGATACTCACATACTTATCCTTATATTACTTGTGTCGTGTATACTTGCACAAATTTCGGAGCACTATTTACACGCAATAGTATAAACTCAATACTGATGGTGCAAAGCGGATCGATGATGATGCTGCGTCATGTGGAGGGGTTATGCGTTATTCAAGTGGTGCTCGGAGATGTGGCTTTGGGAAACTTGTTGGGATTTGCACTACTATCTAAGCTGGGCTTTGGGGTGTTCTTGTTGGGCTTACTGGTGCGTGGGATGTTAGAGTTCGACAAGTAGTGCTTGAAGTAGATAGTATGGATATTATTCGCCTTCTACGTGATAGGGGTTGTGGCAAGGGTCTCCAACTCTCATGATTCATATCTGTGAGCTTTTGAATCGAGCTTGGAATATTCACATCCAACATGTTATGCGTGGGGGGAATCGCATTGCATATTGTCTGGCCAAGCACGCTCCACGTGATACCTTTGAAGCTGTAGTTTACAACACGCCACCGGCAGAAGTGCTACCCGTGTTGCAGCAAAAGCGACGGAGATAAGGGCGATAGTGGCTAGCTTGTTCACTTGGTATTTCTGGTTCGGCCACATATGGTCTTGTTTTGTTCTAATTTTAAGTTTGGTAGTAGTTTAATGCACAATTAGTTGTATTTTACTTGGGTGTGTCTCGGTTGGACTTTGTTTTATTATTATCATGTGTACTTTTTTTCTCTATTTAAATTTAAAAAGATTTTTTAATGAGGCACGTGATAATAATCCTCCATTCATAAAAAAAATATGGTCTCATGTTTGACATATCTTTTCACAAAGTTTCGTGGGATTCCATCGACCAAGCTGATTGTTCATGTTGGAATCCAAACACGAAAGCACCAACTTTGCATTGTCTCCTCTGATAAAGGAGAAGACTTTGGGTTGTCTCCCCCGTTTTGTTTTATTTTATTTTATTTTCTACTAATCATTAAAAAAGATTATTATATATTTGGATATTTAAAGCCTTTTCTTCGGGAATTTTTTTATATCTACCAACCTTAACAATTCGACACAATTTGATGTGTAACTCTATTATTTGTAACAGCTGATAAATTGAATTCACTGATCCCCCTCATATGAGGATTAGAAAACCCATGGACTCGGAATATTCATGCAATTATATTTTAAAAAGAATAATATTCATTAGATTTAAACTTGAAATCTCAATATTTATAGTCACTTATTTTTGCTTTAATAGATGAGATAATAAAATTTTGGGAATTTGTGAAAACAAGTTCTTACTCCGAATTTCTGGTAAAAAATGGCAATGAATTTATTGAGAGTGAAGGGGAATAAGAATAAATGTTTTTCAATGCAAACAGTCGAAATTATCAATCAGAAGAGAAGATAAAGAAATGAAGTGGAAGTGGAAGTGGAAGTTATCATTATCAATTGAGCAACCAATTAAATCCAATTAGTATCTTAAATGCAATTATTAGGAAAGGAATTTTAGGTTTCAAACTTGAATAGCAATGTTTCTTAAATGCTCAAATAAGATTCCACGCACCCAAAAACAAATCTTTGTTGTGTTATATATATATTTTCACTTGGGGTTTTAATTAAAAATTAAAAGAAAAACCCTCAGTTTTAGATTTTAGCAACAAAATTAAAGATTATTGCGTGCATCCATTGATGGTGTATAAACTATGAATTTAAAATCGAACAAATATAATATTTTATGGACAATTATTTTGTACACATGCGGCATAAAGTTTTTTTTACACAGACATGCCTAATCTAAGTTTAAAATGTAAAATTAAAATCTCTAACCTTAATCCCCTAAATATTAATCCTTAAATACTACATTAAACTCCAAATTCTAACTATGAACCTTAAATCATATACCTTACAATCTAAATTACTAACCTCTGAACCCCTAAACTAAACCGCTTGTGGAAATTAAAGTTTTTCACCGTATGAGATGATAATCTAATATTTTATTTCAAATAAAATTAAATAAAGTAAGAATTATGTTTTCTAGAATAAAAATTATGGAGTAGCAATCAAATAACCTTGTTTTAAGCAAACAATGGTTTTAGAAGAAAGATGGAGGCCACGCTTTATAGCACCCAACACATCTATGTCTAACAACAAAAAGCTAACACAACTTTTGCATGCATCATCCGCACTTAACTTAAACATCATTTGGTGGTCAATGAATCACAAAAGCAAATAATCCCATTTTTTCCTTTGAGAAGTATTAATTTTAAAGATGATTTTAGTAGGGAGGTGAATTTTTCTTAATGATAAGGGAATCTTTTTTTTAATTTTTAATTTTTAAGATTTTTGAGTTTTTATTTTTTGTTGATATTTATCACCATTGATTTACAGTAATATATATACGTTATATCCGTAACTAAATATGGCAACAAGTAATGCAATGTTGTTTTCCGTTAGACCGATCTTGATTAGGGATGGCAACGGGGCGGGGCGGGTTTTTGGCCGCCCCGAACCCGCCCCGACCTATAATATATTATACCCGACCTCGCCCCGCCCTAAATTAAAATATTATTTTACCCGCCCCGACCCGCCCCGATACAATAATCCTTAAACCCGACCCCGCCCCGACCTGCCCCGATACAATAATCCTTAAACCCGACCCCGCCCCGACCCGCCCCGAAAAATTTAAAAAAATTAATTTTCGCCGACGGTAAATATTAGATTCGACCAATCTTCCACCACAATTACAAATTATAGTTTCAAAGGACTTGAAACTTATATAAAAAAATAAAATAAAACTAATTTTAAATTATCCACATGTTAAACTACATATTCAAAAGAATAAACTTGAATCATTAACCGTTAGAATCGAATATATTAAAACTTGAACAACATCTAACAAAATTTTACAATAAGTACGAACCAAAACAAAAACAAAAAATAGCTTAAAACTCATAAAAGTGTTTAAATAAAATGATATTTTTTATAAATATAATAAAAAAATATAAAAATGTACCGGGGCGGGGCGGGGCGGAGAATTTCTAGCAAATACCCGAACCCGCCCCGCCCCGACTTCATGCCTTTCACGCCCCGCCCCGCCCCGATCCCCGAAATTTTAGAAAAAATACCCGGTCGGATCGGGTCGGGGCACCTCGGGTCGGGTCGGGGCCGGGTATTTTTGCCATCCCTAATCTTGATTAATTTTTACTTACATATACACGTAAACTTGCACACCTTGAACTTTGCTTAATATTTTAATTCTAATTTCGACTCCGATATCATAATGATTTTCGTCAAGTCTTAACCCGTTGAAATTTTTTATGTTTTATTATACTTTTTTACAAAAATAAACCAAATATTTATATGTTATAAAATTTTATAAAATTAAGAATTTATAATTAAATACTCCTATATACAAACATAAATTATAAAACCTGTAGCAAACTATTATAGAGTTGATAAATTATAATTAGACTAAACGCTAGACTCTATATTTTCTCTAAATCTTAAACCTAAATTTTAAATCCTACTCTAAAATATAAAAATATAAATTATAAATTCTATAAAAACATGTGGTAGACAAATAAGTTTAGTTATAATTTTTTTTACCAACGTTGCATGAAAAAACTTTCCCATTTAGTATATATATTGGGAATTTACTGATGTCAACCCAAATCGAACCGTTTCAATGTTGTATGACATTAGCTTATCTAGTTAAGGTCTTCCTAGGTCATTTGAACTGCCATTAAAAAATTAAATTTGTTACTAGTTTTTATTCTTTGAAGGAATTTTTGTGGTATTTTTTAAAGTTTGGGGTATATGATTTAAAATTTAGAGTTAGAACTTAGTATTTAATTTTATTAGTGTTGAGCATAGAATGAGGTACCGAAAAGAGGTAAATGCGATGAGACTGAAAATACATATGAAAGGGAGAGTTAGTGTGTTGGGCTTAAACAGTCTACATTTATAGCTAAATGACGCAGTTTGCCGTTATTTTCTTTGCTCAGTTTGCAAATCCTGTATAAGAAGGGCAGTTGGGGTAGGCAAAGAGGCGAGAGAGGGAAGAGAGAAAGAATGGAAGGTTTGTGTAAAGTGATAAAGAAAGTGAAACCATATATTGCGATAGTGTCGTTGCAGTTTGGATATGCAGGGATGTACATAATCTCCTTGCTTTCTTTCAAGCACGGCATGAGTAATTTCGTCCTCACTACCTACCGTCATCTTGTGGCCACCATTGTCATTGCTCCCTTTGCCTTTCTTCTTGAAAGGTTTCCTCTTCTTCTCTAACTCAATTACTTATACACCACCTTCTGCCAATACTCACCTTCTTCTTTCTTTCCATTGTTTTATGCAGGAAAATCAGGCCAAGAATGACCCTTCCTATCTTCCTCAGGATTCTGGCTCTCGGTTTCCTCGAGTAATCCACTGTTTCTTAACTCAAACAAAATGGAACTGAAAATTCATGTTGACCAAGGAATGTAAAGGGTCTAAATAAACGTGGTTGATTTGGATTTTACAGGCCAGTCCTTGACCAGAACCTATACTATCTGGGGATGAAGAACACAAGTGCAACATATTCATCGGCTTTCGTCAACATGCTTCCTGCTGTTACCTTCATATTGGCGATGATTTTCAGGTGAAAAAGAAGAGAAAAAGATTTCAACCAATTAATCGCATAATTTATTAAGATTTGTCTTCCCACCTCACACTACTGACAAAGATGTGTCAACCTGTGAAAAATCTGGGACCCCTTATCAAATGGTTTAAAGGTTGTATAGTCTTCATTCTTTTTCGATGTGCGTTTAATGTCGTAATGTCCTCATCACGGACAACCGTTACAATTGTTGATTGTGTTTATCCTATCCATTAGAATGTTCGACGTGAAATTAGACAGTCAATAGATTATTCTGATACCACTTGATAGGAGACCTCTCTTTCTTTTGTGATGTCTAATCAATGTGGTCGCCTCTATGACAATATGTTGAACCATTGTTTAATATGTTAATTATGGCAATCAGGTTAGAGAAGATCAATTTGAAGAAGATACGCAGTGTAGCAAAGATAGTTGGGACAGCCATCACTGTGGCAGGGGCAATGGTGATGACATTGTACAAAGGTCCCATTGTTGATTTCATCAAATCCGGAGGCGCGGAACACCATGGGACCACCACTGAATCTGCCCATAAACACTGGGTTACTGGTACCATAATGGTTCTAGGCAGTATCTTCAGCTGGGCTAGTTACTTCATTTTGCAAGTGAGTAGAAACAAATTCAAATATTGGTTTAAACAACATAGTCTACAGCTAATTGTATCGGATATGGATCCTTTGGGTTCAGTCCTTCACGTTGAACAAGTACCCTGCGGAGCTCTCTCTCACAGCTTGGATATGTTTCGTGGGAATGATAGAAGATGGGATAGTGGCCCTTATCATGGTCCGGGATCTAAGTGCTTGGAAAGTAGGGTGGGATTCAAGGCTCCTTGCTGCGGCTTACTCTGTAAGTGCCCCCAAAACCAAATATAATAACTAAATTAACAAAAAGGAGACATACCAACTTTTGTTTATTGCTTTACTAGTGTTTTTGGGTTTGACACTTGAATGTTTCAATTTTTGTGATTAATTAGGGAATAGTGTGCTCTGGAATAGCGTATTACGTTCAAGGAGTTGTGATCCGAGAACGAGGGCCGGTATTCCTTACATCATTCAGCCCTCTCTGCATGATCATCACTGCTGCTCTAGGAACCTTTGTTTTAGCAGAAAAAGTCCACCTTGGAAGGTATATTCACACCAGATGAAAACTAAGGCTTGAAAATATAACAAAAAAAAAAAAAGCAACTTACAAGTCTTATTCATTTAGTCGACTCTGACTGCTTCTTTTGGTCTGTGTTTGATTTCAGCATTCTTGGAGCCATTATCATAGTCTCAGGGCTTTACACTGTGGTGTGGGGTAAAAGAAAAGATGGGAAAGACCCAGAAACCGATGAGAAAATCAAGGAATTGCCGATCTCAAACAATGCTACATCAATCAATGTTGATGATAGCATTGATGGAGCTGCCAAAAGTGTTACTATTCCAGCTTCAAGGAACATAAGAACAGTTCCTTAATCTCCATTGTTGAAATTTTCAAGCAGAGTTGTTCTTCCACAACCCAAATAAAAAGACCCTCTCTCTTTCTCTCTCAGCTTCTCTGCATCCAAGTATTTTGTGACTTCTGTATCATCTTTTGATTGTATTGTGAGGCTTTAATTTGGCAAAGTAAAAAACCTTGAATCCCTGCAATTTTACTATCTTATTGTCCATATACGTCTTTCATAACCTTGTTTTGGCTTAGATGCATCAAATGCTATAAAGGGTTCAATCTATTTTATTAATTTAATTATAATCAACAGTTACATAGAATACATAAAAAAATTACATAGAATGATTTTTTTAACTAATAGTGGTTAATTGTTTCGAATAAGGAGGACGGATCTAAAAGTAAAAAGAATATAAAATCAAAATAGAAGATTGTTGTTCTTATTAAAATTATCATAGTGGACCAACTAAACAGTTATAAATAAAGGAAAATACTTTGATGCACAAGCTGTGTAAACTTTAGTTTACACAAGCCCTTTAATTTTAGGGTTTAGGGTTTAGGGTTTTAGTTTAGGGTTTAGGGGTTTAGTATGTAGGGTATATAATTTAAGGTTTATGGGTAGAATTTAGAATTTAGAGTTTAGGATTTAGGGTTTAGGTTTTAGGTTGCTAGGGTTTGTGATTTAGATTTTAAATTTTATAAAAGGAATGTGTAAAAAAAATTTACACAGCTTGTGCATCAAAATAAAACCCATAAATAAAAGGGTTTTATTTTGATGCACAAGCTGTGTAAATTTTTTTTACACATTCCTTTTATAAAATTTAAAATCTAAATCACAAACCCTAGCAACCTAAAACCTAAGCCCTAAATCCTAAACTCTAAATTCTAAATTCTACCCATAAACCTTAAATTATATACCCTACATACTAAACCCCTAAACCCTAACCTAAAACCCTAAACCCTAAACCCTAAAATTAAAGGGCTTGTGTAAACTAAAGTTTACACAAGCTTGTGCATCAAAGTATTTTCCTAAATAAAATAGCACAAAACACTATTGTCGACAATAAAAAATATTACCATCGACATAAACATAAAAATACACATAAAACTGATGACGCTCGACAAACTCACATTACCACAACTTAACCGTGATTTGTCTTTGGTAATTGCGAATGCATATCAATATTCATTTTGAACGTCTAAAGTAGAGATATATTAACATAATAAACAACAATTAGGGCGACGACACCAAATCCAACTCGAAAAAAATATCACAAAAATAGACAAAATCATTAATTATTTTTATACGAAAAAATGACTGATTAATTATAAGAGTCAATTGCACCACACGCCCTTAAACTATGACCTTCATTTTAAATTGGTCCACAAGATTTTAAACATTCTAATTTCGTCCTCAAACTATGACCTCCGTTTTAAATTGGTCCCTAAACTTGTGAGCATTTCAATTTCATCCTTAAACTTTGACCCCTCATTCTAAATTGGTCCCTATATTTCTGAATGTTCCAATTTCATGCTCAAATTATCAGGATATGATAATCATATCTTATGTTAATAAAACCGTTAAATAATTTGTTAATTTTCATGAAACAACAATGTGTATTATGTAATAATATGATGCAATATAAACGATAATTTGGGGGTGAAATTAGAATGTTCAAAAAGATTGAGGACCAATTTAAAACGAAGGTCATAGTTTGAGGATGAAATTGGAATGTTAAAAGTTTGGGGACCAATTTATAACGAAGGTCATAGTTTGAGGATGAAATTAGAATGTTTAAAAGTTTGATGACCAATTTAAAATGAAGGTCATAGTTTGAGGACATGTGGTGCAAATAATTCTAAATATAATAAAATAACATATGTTGAGTGTGTAAAAGTTCTATTATTTACACCTTTTTTAACCCATATTTCTGCTGCATTCAAGCATCATTGCATTGCATTTAGGTTAGTTTTCAATAAAACATCACAATTATATAAAAGGCACGGATTCTACTAAAAGATGGTGTATTTTGCAGGTAACTGCCAAGGTTGACGATGAAGGCAGGCGCAGGGCAGATAAGCAGGAAAGCTGAACTGAACAAGCAGCTGAAGAAGATGAACTTGTCATGGACCTGTCGTGACAGCATGGTGACAGCAGATTATTGAAGAGGAAAAATGAAGTGGACATCGATAGATAGAGAAAAATCTGCTCGTCTGTCGTGTGGAAGCCAAATAATTTTCCAAGCCCCGGATCAAAAGATATGTCAAGCCAAAGCTCAAGGAAAGGAATTCCCACAAAATAGGGATGCGGCTGAAAAGTAGGATACTTTAGAGATTTAGTCTTTATTAGAATCTTACTTTTAATTAAAGTTGTAATCCTTATTACCTTAGATAACTTGAGCCCAAAGCTTATATAAAGGGCATAGATTAAACCTAGGGCATAACCGATTACTCCATAACTGAAACCAAACCCCTGCCGTCCACCCGTCACCGACATGTTCTAAATTCCCCCTAGGGCCACGGGTTGTTTTGTAAAGTAGTTGCAAGGGTTGCTTTGTTTTAGGATTTTTCAAGTTCAATAAAATAAACTTCAAGTTCTTTTATCTTGGTTTTAATATCTTGCAAGAGCATCGGGAGAGCATTGTGAGGTTATCTATTTACTTAGCATCGGGAGAGTTAAGTATACGAAAGAGATAAAAGCGCGTTCTCTAGTTTATAGTTGAACCATCTCGTGCTTAGGGATAAGGCGAGGTTAAGTGGCTAAGGAAGAATTCATACACATCGGTGTTCATCCTTCGATTCACGCCGGGAGGTATCATCAAAGACGTGTTCATCGACAGACTTGTGCCTAGGGATAGGGCAAGGCAGATCTGGGATTCTTGCCAAGCTTGAAGTACTGAGTTAGTGTCTGCTGCCGCGACAACTAACGGACAAACGTCGCGACAGGTGCTGTCGGCGACGGGAGCGACGACAGAACTGGAGATCCTAAGCAATTCAATACCTGCACTACCGAGCAATTCAATACCGGCCCATTCTCTCTATCTTGATAACTCAATCTTTTATTTACGTTTTTACTTTATTATTCGTGACAATCTTCTAAACTATTTCCTTTACTTCGTGCAGTAAATCAAGGTGAAGTCATTAGCCCAATCCCTGTGGAGACGATATCCGATACTTCGTATCACTTTACTACTTGCGTCGTGTACACTTGCACTACAATTGCGATAGTCTATTTTACACGCAACAAGTTTTTGGCGCCGTTGCCGGGGATTGGCAACATAACTACATCGTTCTTTTATTGCACTTTTTGTTTTATTTTTATTTTTATTTTTGTCTTCGTTTTTAGTTTTTCTTTAATTTTTATTTTGTGTTTTCAACTCTTGCTTTTCACAAGGTTCTCTTGTTTATGCACAGATCGAAAAGAGGCGAAGATCCTGAGTATAAGTTAGATCCGGAAATCGAACGATCATTTAATCTCAAGAAACAGATTCGCCATCTTCTAGACAGGAACGAATACCTTGAAGAACAGCTAGAGCAGATGGCCCGTAACCAGCCTGCTGGAGGAGACATACCGCCTGTCGGCGACCCGCCTGGGGCAGGTGGACGACGGTCATGTCGTGACTATATGCTGAATGACCATATAGAGCTGGAGACCACACTTCCAGATATTGATGTTGATAACTTTGAGCTTAAACCTGTCATGTTTAGTATGATCAACAACGCCGGACAGTTTAGTGGTTCTGCGACAGAAGATGCTAGGGAGCATCTCAAAACGTTCCAGGAGATCTGTGGTTCGTTTAGGCTACCAGGAGTTAGTCCGGAGATACTGAGGCTTCGGTTATTCCCCCATTCATTGAGGGACAGAGCTAAAACTTGGTGGAATAAACTTACACCGGGCTCTATTATGACTTGGGCAGATCTAACTCGTGAATTTTTATCTCGTTTTAATCCTTCACATTTATCTGAGCGATTACGTAACGAAATTGCTACTTTTCAACAGGAAGATGACGAGCCGATGCACGAGGCCTGGGACAGATTTACTACTCTTCTACGGAACTGCCCAATGCATGGATTCCCCGTCTGGAATCAGGTAACTAAGTTTTATAATGCTGCTAACTTACAAACTCGCATTCGCATTGATTCTGCAGCAAATGGACTGTTATTGGATAAAGATCCGGACGAGGCATTGCAAGTTCTAAAAAATCTAGCCAAGAATGAGGAGCAGTTTCCGACAGCTAGAAGAGGGGGTAAACGGGTACTTGCTGTCAAGGATTATGAGGCTGACAGCACTATGAAATCACAGGTAGCATTCCTCACTAAAGCCATGAAACACTTATTGAGTGAAGAGGAAGTACGAGGGTTTGCTGTCGAGGAAATTTGTGCCACTTGTGAAGGAAATCATAGTAGTGAAGAGTGCCCTATAAATATAGAAGAGGGAAAATACGTTGGAAATTACAAGCCAAACTACAATTCCAACAACTACAACCCTAATTGGAGGAAAGATCCCAAATTTTCCTGGAGTAATCCTAACAATGCCCTGAATCCGCAAGCATATAATCAGAATCAGGGGGTCCTAGATTGTTGACGCGACAGCAACTGCAGCCGCAGAACCTGCCGCAGAACCTGCCGCAGAACCTGCCGCCTCAGCAACAACAGCAGCCACCACCTGCCACGGGTAGTGTATTGGAGCAGACTCTGGCCACCTTTATGTCTCAGACTGGCACGTATATGGATAATATTAATCAGTTTGTCAAGAAGACGGAAAATTTTATGGATGAAACTAAGATGAGAATGACAAACCATGAGGCCACCTTGAAATCTCTAGAGACACAAATGGGTCAGGTATCGCAGCATATTAAACCGAGGCAGAATGGAGGTTTCCCTAGCAATACTGAAAATGCTAGACCGCCCCCACATGAGCAATGTAAGGCAATTACTACTAGGAGTGGGAAAAAGCTACCAGGGCCGGAAAAAGAAATTGATACAGAAAAGGAACCTGCCTTGGATAAACCTGCCGAGGAAGCTGCCCCGACAGGTGACAAACAGACTGCTGCCGATGAGCCTGTCACGACAGCAGAAGCGACAGAGGAGAAAAAGGAAGATTATCGTCCTCAGATTCGCATGCAGTGGGAAGGACGCATTGCTGATTATCGTCCCCCACCACCCTTCCCTCAACGGATACAACAAGCTAAGCATGAATCTCAACTCAAAAAAATTTATGATATTTTTAAACATGTTCATATTAACATTCCGTTGTTAGATGCTGTTAGGGAAATGCCCGGTTATGCTAAATTTCTCAAGGATGTCATGTCTAAAAAATCTAAACTTGGGGAATTTGAAACGGTAAGGATGCAAGAAGGTTGCATGAGTATTCTTCATCGGCAACCACCCAGAAAAAGAAGGATCCGGGGAGCTTCCTCATACCTTGCGTAATCGGCGATAAATTTGTGGGTAAGGCACTTTGTGATCTTGGTGCTAGTGTTAATCTAATGCCCAAATCTGTTTTTCAGAAACTAGGTATTGGCAAGGCGCGACCCACAACAGTTACCCTACAGCTAGCCGACCGCTCTTACGTTCACCCCGAGGGAAAAATTGAAGATATTTTGGTAAGAGTGGATAAACTTATTTTTCCTGCTGACTTTCTTATTTTAGATTGTGAGGCAGATGAGAACGCACCAGTCATCCTAGGGCGACCCTTCTTAGCCACGGGAAGATCATTGATTGATGTGGAGAAAGGAGAACTCACCATGCGCGTGAACGATCAAGAAATTAAGTTGAATGTTCTCCAAGCAATGAAACATGCCGATGTGGACGAGGAATGCAAGGCCATCATTGAGGTGACCTTTGATCAACCCTGCATCAGGTCGGGCTGCCGAGATATAAAATTTGGTCACTGCTGCGACAGCCACCTACAAGCCTGTCACGATAGTGACGACGACAGCAACGACGACAGCTCCGACGACAGTGACCCCTCTGAATCCGATACACCTGACGCTGAAGGTCATGAGGAGGTAAACTGGTTAGACCATCGTCCAGGTAAGTTATTCGAACCTTTGAATTACACTTCGAATAACCATTTAATCCAAAAGCCCTCTACTGTTGAACCACCTGTATTAGAACTTAAGCCCCTGCCAGGGCAGCTTAAATATGCTTATCTTGGTTGTGATGACACACTGCCTGTAATCATCTCTGCTAAGCTGCCGCAGGAACAGGAACGACAGCTGATCGACATGTTGAGGCAGCATAAAAGGGCGATAGGATGGACGATAGCAGACATTCAGGGCATTAGTCCGGCAATCTGTATGCACAAAATCCTCCTAGAGGAAGATTATAAGCCGCCTATTGATGCCCAAAGGCGGTTAAACCTTGCAATGAAGGAGGTAGTGCGTAAAGAAATAATTAAATGGTTAGATGCTGGTATTATTTACGCCATCTCCGACAGCAAATGGGTAAGCCCGGTGCAATGTGTTCCCAAGAAAGGAGGCATGACTGTGATAACCAACGAAAACAACGAGTTAATCCCAACCAGGACTGTGACCGGTTGGAGGGTTTGTATGGACTATCGGAAGCTTAACAAAGCTACCCGAAAGGACCACTTTCCTTTACCCTTTATTGATCAAATGCTTGATAGATTAGCGGGTAAACCTTACTATTGTTTTCTTGATGGTTATTCAGGATATAATCAAATTGCTATTGCACCAGAGGACCAAGAGAAAACGACTTTCACATGCCCCTACGGTACGTACGCATTTAGGAGGATGCCATTTGGACTCTGTAACGCACCTGCCACCTTCCAAAGGTGCATGATGGCTATATTCTCAGACATGGTTGAGGACTTCCTAGAAATTTTTATGGATGATTTTTCTGTCTTTGGAGACGATTTTGAGAGTTGTCTAGGCAATTTACAAAAGGTGCTCGAAAGATGCGAAAAAGTTAACTTGGTCTTAAATTGGGAAAAATGCCACTTTATGGTGGATGAAGGAATAGTCTTAGGCCATAAGATTAGCTGCCGTGGGATAGAAGTCGACAGGGCAAAAATAGAAGTCATAGAGAAGCTGCCGCCGCCAACCACAGTCAAGGGCATTAGGAGTTTTTTAGGGCATGCTGGTTTTTATAGGAGATTTATTGCCAATTTCTCAAAAATCACGAAACCCCTATGTCATCTCTTAGAGCAGAACCGACCCTTTGACTTTAATGAAGAATGTACTGAAGCATTCAAGGTTCTGAAGGAAAAGCTAGTGACAGCCCCCATAGTACAGCCACCAGACTGGACGCAACCGTTTGAAATTATGTGTGATGCTAGTGACTATGCTGTCGGGGCAGCACTTGGGCAGCGCAAGGACAGGCTGTTTCATGTCATATATTATGCCAGCAAAACATTGAATGATGCCCAAGTGAATTATACCACCACAGAAAAGGAGCTGTTAGCTGTGGTGTTTTCCATCGACAAGTTTCGTTCTTACATACTTGGAACGAAGGTTATAATACACACCGACCACTCTGCCCTCAAGTATTTATTTGCAAAAAAAGATGCAAAACCTAGGTTGATACGATGGATCTTACTATTACAAGAGTTCGACCTTGAGATAAAAGATAAAAAGGGGACAGAAAATCAGGTGGCAGATCACTTGTCGAGGTTGGAGACGGGACAGAGTCTACCGCCAGATGAGACACACATACTGGAGACCTTCCCAGATGAGCAGCTCTTTGCTGCCGCACTAGCTGTCGCGACAGCCATGGCGGCAGGTAAGTCTTCTAACCTTCCTTGGTATGCTGATTTCGTTAATTTTATTGTTAGCGGAATATTACCTCCTGATCTTACTTATCAAGCCAGGAAGAGGTTTCAAAATGATGTTAAACATTATTATTGGGACGAACCTCTTCTTTTCAAAATGTGCGCAGATCAGGTTATAAGGAGATGCATACCACAAGAAGAACAAGAAGACATTCTCCATCACTGTCATGCTTCACAATATGGAGGACACTTAGGAGGCAATAAAACTGCTGCCAAGGTGCTGCAGTCAGGGTTCTACTGGCCGACACTGTATAAGGACGCACAGGAATTTTACAAAAACTGTGACAGGTGCCAGCGAACAGGTAACATCTCGAGGAGAAACGAGATGCCACTGCAGAATATTTTAGAAGTCGAAATCTTCGACGTTTGGGGGATTGATTTTATGGGACCTTTTCCATCTTCATGTGGAAATCTTTACATCCTCCTAGCAGTGGATTATGTCTCCAAGTGGGTAGAAGCAATCGCAACTCAAAAGAATGATGCCAAAACGGTCCAAAAGTTTTTGCACAAAAACATCTTTTCCAGATTTGGCATCCCTAGGGCGATTATCAGTGATGAAGGGAGACATTTTGACAACAAGGTAATTGCTGCCGCCTTGAGAAAATATGGTGTTAAGCACAGGATCGCGACAGCGTACCACCCACAGACCAATGGACAGGCTGAGATATCCAATAGGGAAGTGAAGAACATTCTTGAAAAAATGGTTAAACCAACTAGGAAAGATTGGTCTTTGCTTCTGAATGATGCATTATGGGCATACAGAACAGCTTTCAAGACTCCATTGGGCATGTCTCCATACCGTTTGATTTATGGGAAAACCTGTCATCTGCCTGTCGAGATAGAACACAAGGCATATTGGGCGATCAAGGCAGTAAACATGGACTTGGACAAGGCAGGCCAGAAAAGGTTGTTGGATTTGAATGAGATCGATGAAATACGGACAATGGCCTACGACAATGCAAGGATTTACAAGGAAAAAACTAAGAAGTGGCATGACAAGAAGTTGCTGCCACGACAGTTCTGCCCAGGGCAGCTTGTGTTGTTGTTTAATTCTAGATTGAAACTCTTTCCAGGGAAGCTCAAATCTAGATGGTCTGGACCGTTCCAAGTAGTTCAAGTTTTCCCCCATGGTGCCATTACAATTCAATCACTAAAGGACGGGCACCAATTCAAAGTTAATGGACAACGCCTCAAGCACTATCAAGGGACTGAAGCCCCAGGAATACAGGAAGTGGTTACTTTAGATGATGCCCCACAAGGCATCCCTAATTTAACCTAATTTCCTATTTTTTTATTTTTATTATTATTATTAATATTATTTATTAGGAATTAGATTTATTTTATTCGAATAATGTTTTGTTTTTAATTTCAGTTTTTAGGAAATAAAGGAGGCAAGTGAGAAAGAAGAAGTGGCCCAAGCCCACCGCCCATCCACCAGCCCAATAAAGCCCATTTATGATAACCTGTCGTTTCGGCTGCTGGCGCAGACGGAGTTGACAGGCTGTCAACAGACGCACAGCAGACGCAGAAGCGTGCGGCAGACGCACAGCAGAGGCATTAATGCCCGTCAGACGCGTCAGACACTCTACATTCAATCTGCCGCTCCGTTATTCCCGCCTGCCGTTGCGGCATTAAATGGGCAGCTCCCCAACAGCTATATAAACCCCTTCTCCTTTTCATTTTTCATCACTTCTGATTTTCTCTCTTGCTATTCTCTTCTAGTTTTATCTATTTTCTTTCATTTTCAGCCCTTGCAACCAAAAATGTCTTCACGACAAACCCGTCAGAACACTGCTGCCCCTTCTTCTTCAGCAGCAGCATCCCCGTTCGCTAAAAAGGAACTATGGGAGGAGTGGAGCTTCATCTATAACAGAGATGCCCCCCATATGGGACTCCGGCCGTTCATTATGAAGGCCATAACAGCACAACTTTGGGAGGACTTCGCCGAGCAGCCGGCAGAACTTAATGACACTCTGGTCAGGGAGTTTTATGCGGCGATCGAGAGCAAGACGGCGACATCTGTCACCGTCCGAGGAGTGACAGTTCCTTTCACCGCCAGCAGCATCAACCATGTATTCGGCCTCTTCTTTGGCCACAATGATGATGCTCATCAACAATTTTGGGACACCCTCGACGCTGCCGGCCATGATGCTGTCATGAGGGAGTTGACAGAAGCGGGAACGACATGGAGCACAAGTAAGAAGAACCCCCACTCTGTCAATAGGGGGCAATTACTACCTGAGGCAAAGCTATGGAACGCTTTTATAAAAAAGCGTATCCTGCCCTCGTCCCACCATACGACAGTCAACAGACAGCGGTTGGCCCTCATCCATTCTATCATGCATGACAGGCCCATCAATGTGGGCAGGTACATGCGGGACAGCATTCTCGACTGTGCTTTCCGATCAGACTCACGACTCTGCCTGCCCTGCACCATCACTGCCCTCTGCCGCTGCGCTGCCGTACCGGAGGACCCTTCAGACAAAATCAAGAAGGGCAGCGGCTGGACAGACAGCAACATCTCCAGCCTCATGGAGATTATTGTCGTCTCGCCCCTCAACGCCTTCGATCCAAACGACCCTCCTACTGAGTCTGATGATGAGCCTGCCACCGAACCTGCCCCAGAAGCTGCCACCAACACCGCTCCGGCAGATCAGAACGCCCACATCCTTGCTGCCATCTTGCGGATAGAGGAACGCCAGATGGGCTTAATGACATTCATCCGAGACTTCTCCAACGCAACGGTAAATTTCATTACCAATACTTTGAATTTTACGGATGTCATTTTCCCCACCTTCCCTGCCCATTATTTCAATATCCCCTCCCCCACTCCCACACCACCTGTCTCTCCCCACGGAGAATCTGCCTCCTCCACACCTTCCCCGACGGCAGCCGGCAGCCCACCGACAGACACCTCCCCTCGAGGAACCAAGCGAGCTGCCACTGATGACAGCCCCCTTGTCCGGAGGAATTTGGACAGCGCCTTCACACGGGTGAAACGTATTAAGCATGTGGCCGACAAGAGAAAGCTGTCCAAGGCCATCATGACCAGCAGCTGGGACAGCAGCAGCAGCTCCGATGTCAGGCTAGTGGAGCCCCCTGCCCTTCAACCTGCTGACAACCCTGTCCCCCAAACGGAGGAAGACCCTGCCCATCAACAGGCTGATGACCCTGTCGATCAACCTGCTCCGGAACCTGCCCAGCCACCACCACAACGCAGACGCCGACATCAGATCCGCGTCAGCAGTAGCAGCGAGGACAGCGAATAAAATTTAAGTTTTTATTTCTTTTTCTCCTCTTATTGCTGCCTGCCCTTATATATTTGTGATGTACTTTTATTTATCTTGTTTTTTATTTGTTTTTATGTCATTTTGCATTGAGGGCAATGCAACCCTCGAGTTTGGGGGTGGCACCCTCCACATTTAATGGAGTCTTTAGCACATCTTTTGTTTAGTTGTTATGTCTTTTTATTTACTTAATTTTCAAGTTTTTTTTTAAAAAAAATATCAGAAAATTAAACTGTTGGCTTAAAACTGTGAAGTTAACTTACCTGTCATGACGGCTCTGTCGTGGCAGCATCTTTAGGACAGGTTAAGGAAAAGTTTAGAGCCTTTCTATAGTTCTGAAAACTTAAACACTTTTGTGACTGTTATATTGCTTAGATTTCTTTTAGCCAAACTAGAATAGGAAGCTTAGAACTTAAATAGCCCCTAGAGGTGCCTAACACTGGCTCTAGGAAAAGAAGTTTAGCAAAAGAAAATCAAAAACCTAGAGGTGCCCGAAACCGGCTCTAGGAAGCTAACTAGAGGTGCCCAAAACTGGCTCTAGAAAATTTTAGCTTGAAAATAGAAGAAAAAAGAAGCATGAAATTGTGCCTTCTAAAAAATTAAACTTTGGCATAAAGATTTGAGTTAAGGAGTTGAATATTCTAGTGAAACTAAGAGAGTCTTAGCATATAACTGTTCACAAGCATGCACACACTGTACGAGAGCTATAGGGAGATTCCGGACAGATCCTAACCTTTCCGACAGGTTGCTGCCGCCATAGAGAATGAGCGACGGGTAAGGGACAGTTCACTGTTTGAAGGCCAACACAAAAATTTTCATTTTTCTTTAGGTTTAATTGCTTGAGGGCAAGCAAAGACTTGAGTTTGGGGGTGTGTTGAGTGTGTAAAAGTTCTATTATTTACACCCTTTTTAACCCATATTTCTGCTGCATTCAAGCATCATTGCATTGCATTTAGGTTAGTTTTCAATAAAACATCACAATTATATAAAAGGCACAGATTCTACTAAAAGATGGTGTATTTTGCAGGTAACTGCCAAGGTTGACGATGAAGGCAGGTGCAGGGCAGATAAGCAGGAAAGCTGAACTGAACAAGCAGCTGAAGAAGATGAACCTGTCATGGACCTGTCGTGACAGCATGGTGACAGCAGATTATTGAAGAGGAAAAATGAAGTGGACATCGATAGATAGAGAAAAATCTGCTCGTCTGTCGTGTGGAAGCCAAATAATTTTCCAAGCCCCGGATCAAAAGATATGTCAAGCCAAAGCTCAAGGAAAGGAATTCCCACAAAATAGGGATGCGGCTGAAAAGTAGGATACTTTAGAGATTTAGTCTTTATTAGAATCTTACTTTTAATTAAAGTTGTAATCCTTATTACCTTAGATAACTTGAGCCCAAAGCTTATATAAAGGGCATAGATTAAACCTAGGGCATAACCAATTACTCCATAACTGAAACCAAACCCCTGCCGTCCACCCGTCACCGACATGTTCTAAATTCCCCCTAGGGCCACGGGTTGTTTTGTAAAGTAGTTGCAAGGGTTGCTTTGTTTTAGGATTTTTCAAGTTCAATAAAATAAACTTCAAGTTCTTTTATCTTGGTTTTAATATCTTGCAAGAGCATCGGGAGAGCATTGTGAGGTTATCTATTTACTTAGCATCGGGAGAGTTAAGTATACGAAAGAGATAAAAGCGCGTTCTCTAGTTTATAGTTGAACCATCTCGTGCTTAGGGATAAGGCGAGGTTAAGTGGCTAAGGAAGAATTCATACACATCGGTGTTCATCCTTCGATTCACGCCGGGAGGTATCATCAAAGACGTGTTCATCGACAGACTTGTGCCTAGGGATAGGGCAAGGCAGATCTGGGATTCTTGCCAAGCTTGAAGTACTGAGTTAGTGTCTGCTGCCGCGACAACTAACGGACAGACGTCGCGACAGGTGCTGTCGGCGACGGGAGCGACGACAGAACTGGAGATCCTAAGCAATTCAATACCTGCACTACTGAGCAATTCAATACCGGCCCATTCTCTCTATCTTGATAACTCAATCTTTTATTTACGTTTTTACTTTATTATTCGTGACAATCTTCTAAACTATTTCCTTTACTTCGTGCAGTAAATCAAGGTGAAGTCACTAGCCCAATCCCTGTGGAGACGATATCCGATACTTCGTATCACTTTACTACTTGCGTCGTGTACACTTGCACTACAATTGCGATAGTCTATTTTACACGCAACAACATAAAATAAAATAACATGGAATTTAAAAAGAGAAAGAATAACGAGAGGAAAGAAATAAAAAAATAATCGCTATTAGAAACCGTGTCAACAATAAAAAAATATATAAAAAAGTAATTCTAATGACTTGACTGCAAATCATAATGAACTCTCCTCGGCTATTCTCCCAGAAAACATTGTGGCGCTGGCTGCGGACGCAACGGGCGACGCTCACTTGTCATCCACACCTAGTGGTGTGATCCGGTTTGAGTTTCCCCCGATTCTAAAACGCCCAGGGTCACCTGTTGCGCCTAAAGATCAACGTGCTACAAAGAAGGTAAAAAATAAAGATGGCTCTCTAAGCATGGAAGTAGACGGGGTCGTGGATACAATGGAAACGTCAGTTGACTCCGTGCCTGATGTTGCTGCTCTAATGGATACTGACATGATTCGAGTCTTTCTAGGGTTTGTTGTTGAGGCTATGAATCATGCTTGTCTCCTTTTGAAGGTTTCATATTTGGGTGCTTTGAAGGGTACTAGTACCAATCTCTTGGATACACCTGCTTCTATACGTGAAAAGGAGATTATAGTCAATACGGAGGATGTTCGGATTGATCATAATGGTTTGGTGCCTTTCTATAATGTTTTCTGAGAGTGTTCATGCACTTATTGATGCACGAATGAAGACCATAATCATAGTTTGGCTACTAGGAATACAATTACTTACAGAGCATTGCATACCGAAATTACTGCTTTATGGGCGCCTAGGGGTAATTTTCAATTAAAAGACATTGATAATGACTACTTTTTGGTGAAATTTGATGAGGTTGAGGACTATTTGAAGGTTGTGATGGATGGACCATGGCCTATATTTGGTACCTACTTAACGGTCCAGCCTTGGAATAGATCATTCTCGACATTTGAGAAACACCCCTCACAAGTTATTCCTTGGGTGAGATTACCAGGATTACCTTATCGCTACTACATTGAGGCATTGTTTCGATGGATTGGGGATTGGATCGATAAAGTTATTAAGGTGGATTATATTACCCAGATAGGGGAGAGAGGTTGCTTCGCAAGACTTGCCGTGCTAATGGATCTTAACAAACCTTTATTTCCTAGTATTAATGTAGATGGCTTTAATCAGAAGCTTAAGTATGAAAGCCTACATTTGATTTGTTACAAATGTGGGACTTATGGACACACGAAAGATTGGTGTGGTGTACTGTTGCCCACTAAGAGATTCAGTGATCGTCTAAGAGAGGTGGATGGCTCGGGGGAGGATACTGAGTTTATGGTCCTTGGATGATGGCCCCAAATCGTTCTCTATAACCCCCACGACCCGTCCTACCCGACAAACCGAACCAAGTAAATTACATTGGGATTACTGAAGTAAACCGTAAAGATTTAATTCAAATTAACGTATATTTTTCCTTTTTATCTTATCTAAATGCAATATTAGGACCTAAGGTGAGCATGCAGGCAGCAGGTGAAACCACAACTCAAACAGGCTTCGATTCGACATTCAATTGCACTAATTTCTATCTTAAGGCCAAATTGAAAATTTGGTAAACTACAAGGAATTATTTGATTTTGAGGTTATCAATATTTAATTAATCACGTTTCATGCTCATACGTCAAGTTTCAGCTCGATTCGACCATCCGAACTCATTTAATTGCATGCATAACATCCAGGGACCAAATTGTAACATTTCAAACTAATTTTTATCTTTGCAAAACAAACCTCACGAAAGGATTCGAAACCTTTCTCAATGGTTTCTAAACTTTATTCCAGTAACCAAAGTTGCCCTCAAGGTTTCGAAACCTTGGGCCTGGTTTCGAAACCAGCTTCAACAGGTTTCGAAACTTGTTCATAAGGTTTCGAAACTTACCAACAGATTTGCATAAAATGAATACTCGAAACACATTAGGACCACATTAAACATATCCAAATTAGCGCCAAATACTCTAATACACACCTCAATTATACATCACACCTAAAGCATGCTCCCAAAGACATATGTAACAATTCACATACGAATTCAAACTCGATCAAGTAGAGGTTTGCTTCCTAATGACCAAACCAACTAACGCACAAAACGTAATACCACATCAAAAACCAAACATATAAAGTCTCATACAACTCCACAACAACAGTATAAACTTGCACAAATCAGGAGTTTAACAAAACACTCCCAAAACAACAATGAAACCCCATTGCCTTTATTACTTATAGTCTAGTTATGAAACCATACTTTCAAATGCCGAAGTCCATGGACGTCCCTTGGTAGATCGCTTCCTTCAAACTCTAATTCTCTGCATTGATGAAAAAAGAGAGCGTAAGCACACTAGGCTTGGTGAGGAGTACTAAAAAACAAACACCATCAATGCATTTAAAATCGGTTTCTCAAAGCACATTGAAATCTCATTTCAAAACGACATTTTCATCATCATGCCCTTTTCAAAAACATGCACTTTACCTTTCAAAACATGCATATTAAACCATATGCAACATGTATCATGGATTAACAAAAAGTCCTATTGCTAAACCTCAATTTAATCTTTCGCATGCATACTACCAATGCAAGGCTTAAAGAGTAAAAATGTATAAACTACCATTATACAACATAATCCATCAACATGATACATCAACAATTATATTGGCTTTCAAGTGATCATTTTACCAAGTTCCATTTCCAAAACATTACATCAGATATATAGATTCAACAAGTTTTCTCACAACACTTCATACAATCTCACCGGCATCTCAAGGTTAACACACGGGAGTATTCGGTACCATAAACCCCTTAACCGTTGTGACACCCGTGGTGGAGTATTCAGTACACCGTATAAACCTCTAGACACCACTCATCGATAGATGTATAACCCCACTAACGAGAGTCTTCGGTACCATAAACACATCAACCGTTAGGGTACTTGGATGGAGTATTCGGTACACTGTATAAACCCCTCGACATCCAAGGCAACTTAATTATAGTGCACTATCAATCCTATGGCCGACCAACTGTATCAGATAATATTTTAAACCACATCACTTGCCAATATAATTCATTATTAACCATGTACCTTATTGTTTTGAAAGCAACTTACTAAACCATTTCCAAAGCATTAAACCATGCTTTCACAAGTATAAACCATACTTACATGGATCATTTACCAATGCATCCATCATCGAAACATAACTAAAAAGAGTATTTAACATACTTAAAACATACTTTAATAGTAGGTACCATGTAGATCAAAACAAGTGCATACAATCAATTACTTTAAAGCACGACCGAGGGAGAATTCTCTTTATACTTACTTCTGAGTTTAAACCAGCGTTTCAAGCTAATGTTAAACTCCCAAAAAAACCCTTTAAACCATTTCATCGATGTAAACCACGTTCTCACTCACCGATTTCGCGGAGCCTCAACCGCCGATGCAAATTCAAGCATCCAACGCTTCACCACTAGCTATAGGATTGATCTCCCATGTTTTAACCACATAATAACAGAGGATTGATGCATCATAATGCATTCAAGATCCCAACAAAACAATTCCTCCTTATCGCTTTGCTAAAAGCTATCAATGGCTATCCGAAAACAACCGCAAACACCATCACACTTATTCCAAACTTAAACCAGCCATAATATAACAATCTAAACCATTTATTATCATCAATTAACATACAAAATCAATCTAATATCAACCTTATACCTCTAGCCATCATAAAACCACCATAACTCCTCAAAAACCCATATCTAGCAACATAAACAATTAGATATTTACATAGTTTCAAGATTCTAACGTTAAAACCATTATTTTAACATTATAAAATCCAAATCAAGATTAAAATCAATCAATAACCCCTCAAAGAAGATCCAACTCGAAAATCACAAAATTTCATCAATTAAACCTCGATTAAGCAAATCTTCCACAATTAAATCATCAAAACATATTAGAAAACATAGATAAAGAGTCAAGAACTTGGGGATTTCAATAAAGAACCTTTGATTAGAGGAGAAAAATGAAAATCACCTCTAACACCTTGCTTTTCCCTTAATTGGTAAGATCAAATTGAAATATTCAAGAAAACAAATGATGATTGATGTAGAAATCCAGGGAAATCATTTAGCAATCAAAAATTGGATAAAAAGGAGTAAAAATCTTGAGATTTTAGAAGAGGAAAAGTAGTTTGGCTGATGAGAAATTTGAGAGCAAAAGAAGTTACATAAGAAAATGTTTTCGTTTAATAAATCACTTTTTATTAAATCCCCTTTATCCTCAATTAATATTTAAATAAAACACATTTTAAAATAGCCTAAACTAAGGGAAAAGTTTTATTAAAAGTATTGACAAAATATCTCCTTAAAGATTCTAAGTTTTGACTCTTTTACAAAACAATCACTAAAAATAATGTTCAACTTTCACATTTCGGTCACTAGCCAAAATGTCACATTTCTGAATCCTGTTTTCCAAAATTGATTTCACCAAACATACTTATAATAAATTATAGGTTTTAGATATTTTTCCATATTTTTATTTTACATAAAAATATTTATTTCAATTTTAATCCAGAATTTAACTCGAATCTCTAACCCGGCCTATCAAACCGTCTAACCGGCCCCAAAAACACATAGGCCCAAAATTGTGGCATTACTTTCTCAGAGGACATGTAAGGATAATGTGGCTCACAAAATAGGTTTGGGTGATACGAGAATTGCTAATAAGTCACGTTTACATGCATTGGCAGAATTGAGGGATGAGCATAATGAAGATGAGCTGCAACCACCAGTGTCTAAGGCAAGATCCTTGACTGTTAATAATTGTTGTAAGGTAAAGAATGTTGGAACTGATAAGACGGTTTTCAAACAAGTTGTGACTCCTAACTCGGTACCTCTTCAGGAAAAAAGTGGGAACAATGATCTCTCATGGGGCTGACCCGAGTAACATGCAGACCAATCGAGCAACTAATGTCATGAAGGTGGATACAAGTGTGGTGAAAGAGGTTGAATCTAGAGCAATTCAAAGGAATGGTAATCATATTGCTACGATTATAGTTGAGAAAGGTTAGATGGTGTCTAAGGTGCATGAAGGGTCTGGTAAAGGGTCGGGACAAGCTAAGCAACATGGTTTGAAGGAGTAAGTTACGAAGGGGATGGGTATCCATAAAGGCCCAAAGTTTAAACTACATGCAAAACCCTACCTTTCGAAGGCATTCTAGGAACTTTATTCGTGCTAACGATCCTTAAATTGTGGTTCTGGTTGAACCACACATTAGTGGTCGAAGGGCTGATAAAGTCTTATTAAAGTTAAGTTTTTCAAACTATTATCGGGTTGAGGCAGATGGATTCAGTGGGGGCATTTGGCTTCTTCGGAGGGGTTCTGTTTTTGTCCTGATTGATAATATTGATAACCTTTAACACTCTGGTAAAATAATAATAATAATAATAATAATAATAATAATAATAATAATAATAAAAGATATGTTACCAAGAGGATTTGATTCCACATCCCTTGCAATGGTGGATGAGAGACATAGCCATTTGAGACAAGGCTAGTCTTGGTTTTATAATACTCTAGTATATTCTTAAGCTTTGTTTGTTAAGTCTAAACCATTGATAAAAAAGTCTGACTCCTCAACTACCCAATTAATGCCATTACACTTGAATATCCAGAAACCTCTCTAACTTCTCCTACAAACTCCACTCCAGCTACTGCCCAAACTCCGTCACCGCACAACTGTGGTGTGCACCGCTGCCACCAATTGGAGCGCCACCTCCGTCCGAACAAAACTCCTCTCCCCACTCGCGCTAATGTACAACCGTTAGCTAGGGAATACCACTTAAAGGTATGGAGAAACCGCTTATTCCTCGCTCAGCTTATCTTGCCAATTTAATCACCGTCAATCGTTCGTCCGATGTGCTACCACCACCAACGTGTCCTACGCGTCGAGCTGAACAAAACCCAGTCATCCAATCGTTTATCCGACTCTATGAAAGGCTTTGATGTAGTTACACCATTTCTAACCAACTCCTCTCTATTTTGGTTAAATCCAGTAAGATTTCCGTCTTAGATTAATATTTTTTTGGTTTGATCGAATTGTGTAACTCATGGGTTTGGTTTTCTGGTAGAAAAATGGACTATTAAAGTCGCCAGAAATGAATTCAGTGTGCCACCTATGAACTTTGGTAAGTGGCATGAACTGACCTAGATCAGTCACCGCGAACTGAGCCCATTTGCACACAAGCCCAAGCCCAAGCCCATAAGGTCCGACTCGTTTGACCCATCCAATCCAACCCAAGTTAGAGTCATCCAACCTGTCTGATCCGCTTCTCTCTGACCCGACCCAACCGATTCAACCCGTCTGAGTCAACTCGGTTGACCAGTTAACTAATGACATCAACATTGACTACTGATGTCACCGTTGACCTCTGACCTTTGATCTTTCACCAAAAGTCAACTTTTTCTTAAAACTCCTATGTTGGGTTATACGATGTTCTAAGCTCGCTTTTGAAGTCTGATTCGTGAAATTCTAACTCGAAAGCCTCCAAATCTGACCTTAAACTCAAACATGCATATGCATTAAGTTATTACTTTAAAAGGGCTATATTGAATAAAGGACTAATGTGAATCCTTATACGTTTTAAGGTGCTCGAGACTCCCCCGACCAATCGTTTGCTCAGCCCAGCTCCTCTCGATCAGCTCATCTGCGTGCACCCGTGGTTACTTGTATGATTTTACAAACTATTTAAACAAATTAAAATAGAATTTATTTCTCTAGTAACTTTATTCTGTTATGATCTAGGATCTAGCACAGTGGCATAGCGTAGCGAGGCAGGTGCCTGATAGACTTTTCTAACCAGCTTTTGAGGTGTGTTCCGTGTGTATTATATTACTATTTTGCACGAACTATTGAAATGAATTCTCTGAATATATTATAGAATATTCTCTACTTTGAAAGCATGACTACTTTTCTGTTTTGGAAGCTGTAGAGCGGTTAGATGTTCTCTAAGCTCGCTTTTGAAGTCTGATTCGTGAAATTCTAACTCGAAAGCCTCCAAATCTGACCTTAAACTCAAACATGCATATGCATTAAGTTATTACTTTAAAAGGGTTATATTGAATAAATGACTAATGTGAATCCTTATACGTTTTAAGGTTCTCGAGACTCCCCCGACCAATCGTTTGCTCAGCCCAGCTCCTCTCGATCAGCTCATCCGCGTGCACCCGTGGTTACTCGTATGATTTTACAAACTATTTAAACAAATTAAAATAGAATTTATTTCTCTAGTAACTTTATTCTGTTATGATCTAGGATCTAGCACAGTGGCATAGCGTAGCGAGGCAGGTGCCTGATAGACTTTTCTAACCAGCTTTTGAGGTGTGTTCCGTGTGTATTATATTACTATTTTGCACGAACTATTGAAATGAATTCTCTGAATATATTATAGAATATTCTCTACTTTGAAAGCATGACTACTTTTCTGTTTTGGAAGCTGTAGAGCGATTAGATGTTCTCTATTTATGAGCGCAAGTACACACTCCTGTCAAGTTATAGTATATAAGATATCGTCTCCCACATTGATTGGAAAAACTTCTATTAGTGTTTATCTGCACCAGGAAATAGTAACTTGCACAGTTAAATTTTTGAATATTAAAAAGCATAAAAGTAAAAACACAAGTATTTTAATAGAAAAAGAGACCAGGATGATAGATTGGGAAAGGTAGTTGAAACTCAATAGTGTGTAGACTGTGTTGTAAAGATTAAATGTGTTTTGCGCTACCCCGATCTGTTGCCTTGACGAGTAATGGCGGATTGAGGCGATGACAACTTTCGCTGCCACGCCGGCACTATGCTTTTGCAACTTTTGTTGTCTCGGCAGGTGAGATGGAGAGAAGTCCCGGCGGAATATCTGGCAGATACTCCAAGTTTGGCGAAGCAATTTTGAAGTGATCCTACCTATGTCTAGGCTAGGATTCTGTTGCTGTGCGATGTAGGCAATACCTAGCAATCTCAGCGTAAACCAAACACATGTAGTCAACATTTGGTTGCTCCTTTTAGCCGCTGAAATTCTAACTTATGTCTAAGCCGAATTAGTCAACACCTCGTCATGATGAGACCGTGCTTAATTCTTTCATAAGTTTGACACTTTCGTGCCCAACAAATGGATTCTTCAACTGGAATTTTGGAACTAATTGAAGGAAGCGAAGCACGTGAATTAAGCAAACTAAGAGTATTTTATTGCAAAAACAACTTAAACACTTACAAATGTTTCTCACAACTACTTTACATACAAAAACCTAAACCCTATGATAGACTAGGGGGCAACTAGGGTTATCTAAAAATGTCGTCTATGCTCCTATACCCTCAATATATGGATATGTATAGGGCTCATAGTCTTAAGTTTGAGTCCTCCTTGGAGTTGAAGTCTTTAAAGCTACTGTGAAACCGATAAATTGATTTTGATATAACTAAAGAATTCAAGGACTAAATTGAAAATATGAAAACGAATTTTTAAGTCCTCAAACCTCTCTACATGTTTAAAATAAAATGCCTACGTTAAAAACCGATTTTATCAAATGTTTTCTAAGTGTCCTCAAAGCCAAAACAATGATTTTTGATTCAACATTTCGAAACACTTTTGAAACTGTGAGCTCATGTTTCGAAACGGTATCGAAACGGTTTCAACACTGTCAACCCGTGTTTCGAAACGAGTTTTGAAACAGCTTAAGAACCTCGAGACACCGTATCAAAACGACTTCAAATGTTTCAAAACAGTATTCAATCAGATTTAAAAATTATGACAATTAGAAAGTTTTGAACTGATTTTTCACAAGTCCTTAAGGCGTATAAAACGATTCAAGCCGTTTCGATACGATCCTTGATAGTGGAAAAAATGTTTCGAAACGGGTTTCGAAACGACTCTTAGCGTATCAAAACAAGTCTAACCTTTTCGATACGGGCTCTTTAATGCACCTCAACGAATATTTCTATTTTGGTGTGTTTCGAAACAGGGTCGGGCGTTTCGAAACAGTTGGTTGCAGACTGCATTTATGGAGGGAAGATAACATCCTAACGGCTCTATTGATGAATGCAACAACCACAACGACTAGAATTCAATAAGAATGTATAAAAGGGACCTCTAAAAGCTTCAACAACAACTATTGATCCAAAAGCAAACATCCAAACATCAAATCCAAGCATTTGTGCCTAAATCCCATTATTGTCTTGTAACCCCAATTGTATTTTTCATTCTTATCATTTCAATTGGGTTGAGTGCTTGTAATTGGGCTATATTGTGTATTGAGAGATACTTGTTTTAGCCAACAACTTCTTTGTTTCAATTGTGTGTGGATTGGGTCAAATTTTGGGTAGAAAATTTGACTGAAATTGTAACGGTTACTTCCTTAGCCTAGAAAAGGGAAAGAGCAATTAGTGGAATTGTTGAAAATCCTTAGTGAAGCTAAGATTGTGGATGTAGAGTTCGATTGGAACTTGAACCGCTCTAAATTTCCTTGTCTACCAATTTTATTTGCCAATTCCATCACCAAAAACTTTAAAAATCTAATTCACCCCCACTTGGTTTATTTCGATCATTCGATCCAGTCAACAATTGCTATCAGAGCTTACCTCTTTGAAGGATTAACAACCACAAGAGGAGTTCCTAGGAAGAATGTGATCATCCAAAAATCAAGATATGGCGTCTACCTTCGGTTCGAGCATGCATGAGTCTCAATCCACTACAAAACCACCTTTCTTTAATGGTGACAACTATCCATTTTGGAAGAATCGGATGCGCCTCTTCATCAAGTCCAACGATTACTTGGTTTGGGATGTCATTGAAGATGACCCCTACATTCCATTGAAGCAAGATAATGAAGGGAAGATGGTTTTGAAGAAAAAGATGGAGATGAGTGAAGAAGAGAGGAAGAAGATCCAAATAGATGACAAATCTCTTCACATGCTCTTTTGTTCTTTCGGTCCGGACATCTACTCCAAAGTCTCATCCATTGAGAGTACCAAATAAGTGTGGGATACTCTTGAGACCACCTATGAAGGAATCAACAATGTGAAGGAAACCAAGATTGAAATTCTCAATCTTAGTTATTAGAATTTCAAGATGGAGCCCGATGAGACGGTGTCCAAGATGTTTGATCGCTTCTCAACCATAGTCAATGGGGTTAAAGGATTTGGAGAGACTATACTAGAAGACAAGCTTGTCAAGAAGCTACTCTACTCACTTCCCGAATCTTGGGATGGGAAGAGAACCGCCATCATAGAGTCCAAAAATTTGAAGACTCTAAAACTTGATGAGCTAGTGGGTTCTCTCCTTACTCATGAGATTATGAAGCAAGAAAGGAAAGAAGAAAAGAAGAAGGAAGAGAAAAGAGTAGAGAAGCTAGAGGTGGAAAAGAAGAAGAAAATGGGAATATATCTCAAAGCTTCATTACTTGAGGAGAGCTCTTCTAGTGAGAAGGATGAGCTAGAAGAATTGAGTATGATAGCCAAAATATTCTCACACTTCCTGAGGTCCAACCGGGGAAGAAAAATTCAAAGAAAGATGGACTTCAAAGGTAAAAACAAAGAAGAAGCGAAGGATCAAATCATTTGCTTCGAGTGCAATAAACCCGACCACATACGTTCGAAGTGCCCTCAACTTAATAAGAATGGATTTGAGAAGAAGAAGAAGCTCAAAGCTAAGCTTGCTACTTGGAGTGATGAGGAGTCATCCGAGGATGACGAACAAGAAGTGTCCAACCTTTGCCTCATGGCACTTGAGGAAGATTCCTCCATGGTAACCTCTAACTCATCATCTTTAGATTTTACATATGATGAATTAAATGATGCATATGATGAGTTGCAAGAGGTCCATGATGAATTAGTTGAGAAATATAAGGCGTCAGTCATTAGGAATAATAAAATTATTTCGGAATTAAATGATAAAAATGATTCACTTTCTCAAGCTAATTTAAAATTTGAGAAAAAGATTTTAGGGTTGAAAGATGAACTAAAATTCTTCCAAGATGAAAATGTTGACCTTAATAATCTTCTTTCTCAATGTAATAGTGAACACCAAAAGGTTTTAGATGAGCTTAACAAGCTCAAAGAGTCTTTTAAAAATGTTGGTAGTGTGAAGCATGAAATAGGCGAATCTTCTAAAACAAACCAACCTAGGAAAAAGACTAACAACTACAAACAAAGTAGCTTTCCTAGACATATTAGAACTAAAAAGATTAGAAGTGTATGGGTTCCTAAGGAACTTGTAAAATCAAATAATATTGTTGCTATGTCACCTTGGATTCCTAAGGGAACCAAGTTATTGGGAGCTAACATTCGTGGACCCAAAATGATTTGGGTACCAAAAACAAAAGTTTAATGTCTTTGTTTGTAGGGGGAGCATTGCTACAAGGCCAAAGCTCAAAGTCAAAACTCATGGTACCTTGATAGTGGATGCTCGAGGCATATGACCAGAGACAAGAGTAGATTCATTGATCTAAAGCCAAAAACTGGAGGAGTGATGACATTTGGTGACAACTCCAAAGGCCACATAAAAGGTATTGGCTCCATTGGTAATCACTCTACTATTCTTATTGAAAATGTCTTGTATGTCGATGGTCTTAAACATAACTTGTTGAGCATAAGTCAATTGTGTGATAAAGGATTTAATGTTTTATTTGATAAAAATGGGTGAAAAATTGTTGACATTAAATCTAATAATATTATGCTCATAGGTCATCGCATAGGTAACATTTACATGGTGCATCTAGATGACATACATTCATCACATGCATGTTTAGTAGCTCAAAATGAAAATGATGCATGGTTATGGCATATGAAACTAGGACATGATAACATTAGTGTTTTAGAAAAATTACTTTCCCTTGATCTAGTTAGAGGTTTACCCAAGATTAAGTTCTCAAACGATAAAATTTGTGATGCATGCTCTAAGGGTAAACACCATAAGTCATCCTTTAAATCCATTAATGATTTTTCTACAAGTAGGTGTTTACAACTTATCCATATGGATTTATTTGGGCCAATTAGGACTATGAGCTTGGGTGGTAAATCTTATGCATTTGTTCTTGTTGATGATTTTTCTAGATTTACTTGGGTTCTATTTTTAAGTACTAAAGATGAGGCTTTAGAAAAATTCATCACCTTTTCAAAACTAACCCAAAATGATCTCTAACATAGAATTTCACATATTAGAAGTGATCATGGAACCGAATTTCAAAACTTAGGGTTTGAAGAGTTTTTAAATGAAAATGGTATTAGCCACAATTTTTCGGCTCCTCGAACTCCTCAACAAAATGGGGTAGTTGAGAGGAAAAATAGAACTTTGCAAGAAATTACTAGAACCATGCTTTGTGAAAACAATTTACCTAAATATTTTTGGGCGGAAGCCACAAACACCGCTTGCTACATTGTTAACCAAGTAATGATTAGGCCAATTATAAAGAAAACACCTTATGAGATTTTAAAATCTAAAAAGCCTAACATTAGCTATTTTCATCCATTTGGTTGCAAGTGTTTTTTTTAAATAATGAGAAAGACAACTTAGGTAAATTTGATGCAAAAAGTGATGAAGCTATTTTCATAGGGTACTCTTTAACCTCTAAAGCCTATCGTATATTTAACAAGAGAACTTTAGTAGTAGAAGAATCTATACATGTTGTATTCGATGATAACCTCCTTCCAAGGAAGGATTCTTGTGATGATGATGATGATGTAGGAATCGTAAATGCCTTTGATGGAGGACAAACTTCAAAGGAGGATGAGATTCAAACAAAAGAAGAGGACACACGAGATCCAACTCTTGAAGCCTTGAAGGACTTGGCTCTTGAGGAAAAGGAAGTGAGCTACCCAAGGGAGTTCAACTATGTCAAAGATGGTGAAATCTTGAGTGATCCATCCAAGGGGGTAACCACTAGATCTTCTCTTAAACTTATGAATCATGTTGCATTTATCTCATGCATAGATCCTAAGAATATAAAAGAAGCATTGAAAGATGATTTTTGGATTATGGCTATGCAAGAAAAGTTAAATCAATTTTTTAGAAGTAATGTTTGGACATTAGTTGATAGGCCTAGTAATCAATCTACTATAGGAACTAAATGAGTCTTTAGGAACAAACTAGATGAGAGTGGTAACATTGTGAGAAATAAAGCTAGACTAGTAGCACAAGGTTACACTCAAGAAGAGGGAATATATTTTGATGAAACCTATGACCCATAGCTAGAATGGAAGCCATTAGGATGTTGCTTGCATATGCATGTTATCATGATTTCAAGTTTTTTCAAATGGATGTTAAAAGCGCGTTTTTAAATGGTTTTATAAATGAGGAATTGTATGTGGAACAACCACCGGGTTTTGAAGACTCAAAATTTCCAAATCATGTTTTCAAACTCACTAAAGCTCTTTATGGTTTAAAACAAGCTCCTAGAGCTTGGTGTGAAAGAATTTCAAATTTTTTAATTGAAAAAGATTTTGTAAAAGGTAAGGTGGACACCACACTTTTTATAAAAAGGTATAAAAATGACATCTTAGTAGTACAAATTTATGTTGATGATATTTTTGGTTCTACTAACGAATGTCATTGCAAAGAGTTTGCGAAGCTAATGCAAGGTGAATTCGAGATGAGCATGATGGGGGAGCTCTCATTCTTTTTGGGACTCCAAATCTGTAGAACTAATGTTTTGATATAATAATTGAAAAATGTTTTGGACCAATTTGAAATGAATTTAAAACCTGGTTTTAAGTCCAAACAACTTGAAATTATGTTTGAGATATTTTAAAAGATTTTTGGCAATGTTTTTACTAATTTTAAAGAGCCAAACTAGACTTTTCAAGTTACCCGTATCGATACGGTTGTACCCGTATCGATACCTTTTTGCCTCACTTTGGTCACTGCCAAAACCCGTATCGAAACAAGCTTGGTCGTTTCGATACGGATCAAGATCGTTTCGATATGCCTGGTAAGCGTACCGATCCCCTTCCAACCACCCCAACGGATACATTCCCAACAGTCATTTAAAAGTGGACTCGTATCGATACGCCCTCAAACGTATCGATACGCCCAGGCTAGCAAGAGCACAACAACTAGTTTTTGATGAAGGCCGTACCTATACGGATCCAAGTGTATCAATACGGATAGCTGCAGAACAACATTAATAAAGGGAAATAAAGTCCTCAACGGCTCCAAATCATCCCCAACGGCTAGTAACGGCTACAAACTCAATTGGGAGTATCAAAGGGACCTCCAAGCATCAAGTAAATGTTAATGCTCATATTGTCAAACATCAAATGATCAAATATTGTCTTAGTGCTTAAATTGTCAATTCTTGTATAGACAAACACTAGTGAGCCAAAATTGTCAAATTTTCACAAGTGTTTTAGGTTTTGGGTGAGTGCTTAATTGTGCAAACAAACACCTATTAAGGGTTTTAAGTTTTCTTCTTGTTTCTCTTTGTAAGATAGGGTTTCAATCAAGGCTTTAGGTAGAAAGCTTGATTGTGTATAAGGGTTACCTTCTAATATGAACCCGACAATGTAACCCGAGTCATATAGATGTGCCCGATCGTGATTCTAGTAAGTAATACTCTTTGCTACGCTTTGAACTCTGAGATATCATAAAACAATCATGTGAGATGAATAGCAATATAATATAAAAATTAATGAAGAAATGAATTGGATAGGTAATATGGATAGTATGGTGGCTAAGGATGGAGGATGAAAATCATGGAAAGGTGTAAATCAAAGGAGTGATGAGAGATGCTGAAGGCGACGTGGATTTGTATGGTTGCAAGGATTGCGAATTGTGACCCGCTGGCTATAACGAGCTAGGAACCAACAATATATTTTGATGGAGTCGAGGTGGAGGAGTGTGGAACGTGAACCATAAGCTATAAGAGAGCTTGGAACCAACACTATAGTAAAATGAAATGGATAGAAGACTACAAGCACAACTTGAAGTCGATAAAGTTCTCGTAAGAACAAGATGAAAGCAATCTTTCAAAGGTTTATATTCTCTAAAAAAAGTGCTTACAAATGAATCTAAGGTGCCTATTTATAGTGTGGCTAGGCACCATATGAAAAGTCACACAAAAGAGAGATGAATGCTCATCTAAGTGCTATTGACTACAAATAAATGAAATGTTTCTTTCTTATCCTTTTAATGGATGAATTTTGCTTTAAATTGAGATGAATTTAGCCTTAAATTCGTCCAAAAGGAGTGGTGACTCTTGGGCTGCTTCATTTTGCTTGCAAATGGATAAAAGAGAATGAATGTGGACATAGGATGAATGTAGACATCCCACACATCCAAATCAGCTTGTCTCTTTGAATTCCTTGATGATTTTATCACTTAATTTGATGATTAAATGATATTAAACCAGCCTTCATTGCTTGCCCATTTGTGGAATATGATCAACCTTCAAAAATGATAAATAAAGGCATTGAATGCATAATTTGAATGCTGATTATTGCATGTCCCTTATCTTGAACGTGAATGGCCTTCATTGGTTCATAATTTCAACCTTGAATAGGTGAATTATGAAGCTTAAATGCTTTCTTACTCTAAGAAGATGAACAACCTTGAAATGATGAAAAGAATTCAGCCTTGAATTGCCTTGTTTGCATGAGTAAAGATGATCATCAATGACTTGTTTCCAAGTTGAAGTTGAAAAGTCTCTTCTTTAATCCACATGTCACATGAACCTAGACACACACAAAAGATTTATTCAAACTTAAAATAATATATGCATGAAACAATTAAAGAGTTAGTTAATTGAGTGAACTAGTTAAATGAATGAACTAGTTTAATTAAAGAACTAACTTTATTGAATTTAACTAAATGCATGATTGAAGTTTGAAATACTTAAATTCTCATGCAAATGCATGCATGAGCAAGGTAAGGCATTCCTCCCTTATTATTTCTTCTTTCTCACGTTCATGGCTTGTTGTAAACAAGTTTCCATGGCTGATTGAAACTCCTTGGCCCGTGCACGTGTAATGGGACCACTTGGGTACTTCTCCGGGTCCTTGTTCTTGATGGTCATATCATTCCCTCCCTCTTTAAAGCGATTTGTCCCCAAATCATCACCTACATCAAAAGGAGATAAATCAGCAACATTAAAGGTTGCACTAACATTAAACTCACCTGGGAGGTCTAGTTGATAAGCATTATCATTGATCCTTTTTAACTACTTGAAATGGACCATCTCCTCGAGGCATCAATTTAGATTTCCGTTGGGCTGGAAACCTTTCTTTTCTCATGTGCAACCACACCCAATCTCCCGGCTCAAAGACAACTCTCCTTCGACCCTTGTTTGCTTGCTGCTCATATTGCTTGGTTTTCTTTTCAATATTATCCCGCACTTGTTGATGAAGTTTCTTAACAAATTCAGCTTTGTTATGTCCATCTTTATTCACAATTTGATCAGCGGGTAATGGCAATAAGTCTATCGGAGATAATGGATTGAACCCATACACAACTTCAAAAGGAGTGTGTCCCGAGGTGGTATGGACTGATCGGTTATATGCAAACTCCACATGTGGTAAGCACTCTTCCCATGTCTTTAGATTCTTCTTAATAATGCTCCTAAGCAACGTGGAGAGTACTCGATTCACCACTTTGGTTTGGCCATCCGTTTGAGGGTGACAAGTGGTGGAAAATAGCATCTTAGTTCCAATCCTACTCCATAAGGCTCTCCAGAAGTGGCTTAAGAACTTCACGTCTCGATCGGAAATGATAGTTCTTGGCACACCATGTAATCTCAAGACTTTCCTAAAAAACAAGCTAGCAATATGGAAGGCATCATTAGTCTTGTTGCAAGGAATAAAATGAGCCATTTTGGAAAATCTATCCACTACTACAAAGATGGAGTCTTTGTTATTCTTTGTGCGTGGAAGCCCTAGCACAAAATCCATTGAAATGTCCATCCATGGTGCTTCTGGAATAGGTAGTGGTGTGTAGAGTCCATGTGGCATGGATTTAGACTTAGCCTTCTTGCAAGTGATGCAACGTTCACATAACCTCTCTACATCTCGTCTCATCTTTGGCCAATATAAATGCTCTTGAAGTATGGCCAAAGTCTTTACTATTCCAAAATGTCCCATTAATCCTCCTCTATGGGCTTCTTTGATAAGTAATTCACGTGTGGAACCTTGTGGAATACAAAGTCTTCCTTCCTTGAATAGGAACCCATTGTCCCTATAATAGTTTTCAAACGTTCCTTTCTCACAAGCTTTGTAAATTTTTTCAAAATCAGAATCAGATTCGTATAAATCCTTAATGAAAACAAAACCTAACAACTTAGATTCTAAGGTGTTTAGAAGAGCGTACCTCCGAGACAATGCATCGGCAACTATATTCTCCTTACCTTTCTTATATTTGATGACATAGGGAAAAGATTCAAGAAACTCCACTCATTTGGCATGTCGTTTGTTGAGTTTATGTTGCCCCCGAATGTGCTTCAATGCCTCATGATCGGTGTGAATAATGAACTCCTTAGGCCATAGATAGTGTTGCCATGTTTCCATTGCGCGAACAAGGGCATACATCTCCTTATCATATGTTGGATAATTCAACCTTGAGATAATACCGCTCCAATTCCCACACCTGATGCATCACATTCAATTTCAAACGTTTTGTTAAAATCAGGTAAGGTAAGCAAAGGGGCATGAATTAAACATTCTTTAATTACATTAAAAGATTTCTCTTGGTCTTCCCCCCATAAAAAGTTAGCATTTTTCTTGATGACACTAGTTAAAGGGGCGACAATGGTGCTGAAGTTTGGCACAAATCTCCGGTAAAAGCTTGCAAGTCCATGGAAACTCCTAACTTGGGAAATGCTTGCTGGTCGTGGCCATTATTCAATGGCTTTAACCTTCTCTTTGTCAACCTCTAAGCCTTTAGAACTGACAACAAAACTAAGAAAGACAACTTTGTCAGTACAAAATGTACACTTGTCTAAATTAGCATATAACTTCTCCTTTCTTAAAACCAACAAAACTGACCTCAAGTGTTGAACATGTTCTTCCATTGATTTACTATAGATTAAGATGTCATCAAAATAAACCACACAAAATTTACCCAAAAACGGTCTAAGAACATGGTTCATTAACCTCATGAAAGTACTTGGTGCATTAGTTAAGCCAAAAGGCATAACCAACCATTCATAGAGTCCTTGCTTTGTTTTAAATGCTGTTTTCCATTCATCACCTTCCCGCATCCTTATTTGCTGATAACCACTCTTAAGATCAATCTTAGAGAAAAGGTTAGAACCACTAAGCTCATCTAACATATCATCTAAACGGGGAATAGGGTGGCGATACTTTACCGTAATTTTGTTTACCGCTCGACAATCTACACACATGCGCCAAGTTCCATCCTTTTTTGGCACAAGTAATACCGGAACGGAACATGGGCTAAGGCTCTCCCTCACGTAGCCTTTGGCCATTAGTTCAGCCACTTGCCTTTGTAACTCCTTGGTTTCCTCGGGATTGCTTCGGTAAGCTGGACGGTTAGGAATGACGGCACCGGGAATGAAATCTATTTGATGTTCAATGCCACGAATTGGTGGCAGCCCACTTGGTATCTCCTCCAGAAATAATTCGTCAAATTCCTGCAACAAAGACACAATAGAAGAAGGCAAAGTGTGATCAAGTTGGTTAGTGTTCAATAAACTTTCCTTGTACACAAGTACAAGTAATTACTTTCCCGACAACAAACATTTTCTCAACTCTCTTCCTTTGGTAAAAACACTCATTTTCGCACCCTCACTTTGCTTACTCTCACTTGCTTTTACCTCCATTTTTGATTCTCTCTCTTTGGCTCTTTCAATACTTTCTCTCAAATGTATTTGGTCTTTGTGAATTTGTTTTGGTGAAAGAGGGGCTAAGGTAATCTTTCTTACTCCATGGGTGAGTGTATACCGATTGGTATATCCATCATGTATGACTCGTTTATCGAATTGCCATGGCCTCCCAAGTAGTAAATGGCCAGCGTGCATCGGAACAACATCGCAAAGAACTTCATCCTTATATTTTCCAATGGAGAAAGAAACAAGAACTTGCTTGGTAACCTTGAGTTCTCCTCCGTCATTAAGCCACTGTAGTTTGTAGGGATGTGGATGCTTTGTGGTTGCTAATCCAAGTTTTTCTACCATAAGAGTACAAGCAACATTAGTACAACTACCTCCATCAATAATGACAAAGCATACCTTTCCATTAACATGGCAGCGAGTATGAAAGATATTCTCGCGTTTCTCAGTCCCTTCACTCGCTTGCACACTTAGGCTCCTTTTCACAATAAGGGCCTCTCCTTCTGCTGCATACTCTATATCATCACCTTCATCTTCTTGTATGGCAGCAACTTCATCTTCCTCCTCTTGTTCCGATTCAACCTCTTCATCATCACGAAGAAGCATGGTGTTGCGATTTGGGCATTGGCTTGCAATATGCCCTCTTCCCAAGCACTTGAAGCATTGTATATCACGGGAACGGTTTGGAACATTCGGAGCCTTACCTTTGCTAGTTTCGGCATTGGCCTTGCTTCCTTTAGGTGGTGCGCCTCTTTCATTGGGTGGTATTGGAGGACTCCGTTTGTAAGAACTTTGCCCCGATCTTGATGATGCTCCCCCATAGATTCGTGTGGAACCCTTCCGTTTAAGTTGCTTTTCCACTTTTATGGCCATATGCACCATGTCTTCGATCTCCACATAATGTTGCAACTCAATGACGCCCGCAATATTTGGGTCAAGGCCGGATAGAAATCTTGCCATGGTGGCTTCTCGATCCTCATCAATGTTAGCTCGGATCATGGCTACTTTCATCTCTTTAAAGTAGTCTTCAACACTACGGTTGCCTTGGGTGAGATTTTGAAGCTTGTTGAACAACTCCCTATGATAGTGAGTTGGAACGAACCTCCTACGCATAACGGCCTTCATCTCATTCCAAGTAGAAATTGGATGTTCGCCATTGCGTCTCCTACTAGATGTCAACTGATCCCACCATATTAGTGCATAATCTGTAAATTCAATGGCTGCAAGTTTTACCTTCTTAAGCTTGGAGTAGTTGTGGCACTCAAAGATGTGCTCAACTTTTTTTCCCATGCAAGATAGGCTTCAGGATCCGTTCTTCCTTGGAAATGAGGAATGGTTATTTTGATGTTGCTAAGATTATCATCAACTCTTGGTCGAGCTCTTTGGTACCTAGGTTCTTGACGCCTCAAACTTTGCTGGGAGGCTCGCTCGTCTATAAGTTCTTCGTCCACCTCTCCCTCATACACTTCCTCGTGATCTGAATTATGTCTTCGTTGAGATCTTTCCTCCAAATGATCTAATCATTCTTGCATCGGCCCCAACCTTTGTTGCAACAACCTGTCCATCTCTCGGATAATATCTTGAATATTGGAGTTAGTTGCATCTACGTTAACATTATTACTTCCTCCAACAGAGTTTCTCACGGAATTTTGAGACATTATTAGTAACAAAAATAAAAAGAATTTAAAACCTCACAAACACAAAACCTCACCTATTCCACTCCAAGAAAATGCACTCACACTCATGTTTCACTCGGGATGGCTTTTACCCTTGATGTGCACTCTTTCCTTTTTCCACTCTTGCTCTCAATCGAGTTCTTTTCATAACTTCCTCAAGGCTTGCAAATGGCTTGTAGAATTCGGATGAAAAAACAAAACTTGGCGAAAAGAATTTGGAAGGTAGGATAAGAAAAAGTGGCAACAACAAAAAAAAGGTAAATTGTGAGAGTTGGTAAAGATGACAAAATAGTAGCAAAAGAAAAATGATGTAAGATTTTTTTAAAGAAGAATAGAGAATACGATACCCCCTTCCCTCTTTAACTTTCTCTAAATTTTTTTTCGATTTTTTTTTCTTTTTTTCCATAAGAGAGACAACGAATATCTTACTGAATCAACCTTGCTCTGATATCAATTGATACCTCGAGGAGATGGGCCATTTCAAGTAGTTAAAAGGATCAATGATAATGCTTATCAACTAGACCTCCCAGGTGAGTTAATGTTAGTGCAACCTTTAATGTTGCTGATTTATCTCCTTTTGATGTAGGTGATGATTTGGGGACAAATCGCTTTAAAGAGGGAGGGAATGATATGACCATCAAGAACAAGGACCCGGAGAAGTACCCAAGTGGTCCCATTACACGTGCACGGGCCAAGGAGTTTCAATCAGCCATGGAAAGCTTGTTTACAACAAGCCATGAACGTGAGAAAGAAGAAATAATAAGGGAGGAATGCCTTACCTTGCTCATGCATGCATTTGCATGAGAATTTAAGTATTTCAAACTTCATTCATGCATTTAGTTAAATTCAATAAAGTTAGTTCTTTAATTAAACTAGTTCATTCATTTAACTAGTTCACTCAATTAACTAACTATTTAATTGTTTCATGCATATATTATTTTAAGTTTGAATAAATCTTTTGTGTGTGTCTAGGTTCATGTGACATGTGGATTAAAGAAGAGACTTTTTAACTTCAACTTGGAAACAAGTCATTGATGACCATCTTTACTCATGCAAACAAGGCAATTCAAGGCTGAATTCTTTTCATCTTTTCAAGGTTGTTCATCTTCTTAGAGTAACAAAGCATTTAAGCTTCATAATTCACCTATTCAAGGTTGAAATTATGAACCAATGAAGGCCATTCACGTTCAAGAGAAGGGACATGCAATAATCAGCATTCAAATTATGCATTCAATGCCTTTATTTATCATTTTTGAAGGTTGATCATATTCCACAAATGGGCAAGCAATGAAGGCTGGTTTAATATCATTTAATCATCAAATTAAGTGATAAAATCATCAAGGAATTCAAACAGACAAGCTGATTTGGATGTGTGGGATGTCTACATTCATCCTATGTCCACATTCATTCTCTTTTATCCATTTGCAAGCAAAATGAAGCAGCCCAAGAGTCACCACTCCTTTTGGACGAATTTAAGGCTAAATTCATCTCAATTTAAAGCAAAATTCATCCATTAAAAGGATAAGAAAGAAACATTTCATTTATTTGTAGTCAATAGCATTTAGATGAGCATTCATCTCTCTTTTGTGTGACTTTTCATATGGTGCCTAGCCACACTATAAATAGGCACCTTAGATTCATTTGTAAGCACTTTTTTTAGAGAATTTAAACCTTTGAAAGATTGCTTTCATCTTATTCTTGCGAGAACTTTATTGGCTTCAAGTTGTGCTTGTAGTCTTCTATCCATTTCATTTTACTATAGCGTTGGTTCCAAGCTCTCTTATAGCTTGTGGGTCACGTTCCACACTCCTCCACCTCGACTCCATCAAAATATATTGTTGGTTCCTAGCTCGTTATAGCCAGCGGGTCACAATTCGCAATCCTTGCAACCATACAAATCCACGCCGCCTTTAGCATCTCTCATCACTCCTTTGATTTACACATTTCCATGATTATCATCCTCCATCCTTAGCCACCATACTATCCATATTACCTATCCAATTCCTTTCTTTATTAATTTTTATATTATATTGCTATTCATCTCACATGATTGTTTTATGATATCTTAGAGTTCAAAGCGTAGCAAAGAGTATTACTTACTAGAATCACGATCGGGCACATCTATATGACTCGGGTTACATTGCCGGGTTCATATCACCTTCTAAGCCTAGAAAAGGGGACGAATCAATATTGGATTGATTGGAAATCCTTAGTGGGGAGCTAAGGTAGTGGATGTAGACCTTGGTTAGTAGGTTAAACCACTATAATTCTTTGTGTCAATTATCTTTTTAGCTTCCACAATCCTTCCACCCAAAAATCCACCTCTCCACCACTTGGTGAGCCACATCGGTTGAACTAATCGAGCCCCACACAACTCAAGAATTAATCTCTTATTCACATTTTTAAAGTTAAAGTGGGAGAATCCCAAACAATTATTCAAGTTAGTTTTATTATATCAAAAATGGGGAGATTGTAGAACTAATTTTTGATATAATAATTGAAAAATGTTTTGGACCAATTTGAAAAGAATTTAAAACCTGGTTTTAAGTCCAAACAACTTGAAATTATGTTTGAGATATTTTAAAAGGTTTTTGGCAATGTTTTTACTAATTTTAAAGAGCCAAACTGGACTTTTCATGTTACCGGTATCGATACGATTGTACCCGTACCGATACCTTTTTGCCCCAGTTTGATCACTGCCAAAACCCGTATCGAAACAGGCTTGGCCGTTTCGATACACCTGGTAAGCATACCGATCCCCTTTCAACCACCCCAACGGCTACTTTCCCAATGATTATTTAAAAGTGAACCCATACCGATGCGCCCTCAAGCGTATCGATACGCCCAGGCTAGCAAGAGCCCAACGGCTAGTTTCTGATGAAGGCCGTACCGATACGGATCCAAGCGTATCGATAAGGATGGCTGCAGAACAACATTAATGAAGGGAAATAAAGTCCTCAACGGCTCCAAATCATCCCCAACGACTAGTAACGACTACAAACTCATTGGGAGTATAAAAGGGACCTTCAACCATCAAGTAAAGGTTAATGCTCATATTGTAAAACATCAAATGATCAAATATTGTCTTAGTGCTTAAATTGTCAATTATCGTATAGACAAACACTAGTGAGACAAAATTGTCAAATTTGCTCAAGTGTTTTAGGTTTTGGGTGAATGCTTAATTGTGCAAACAAACACCTATTAGAGGGTTTTAAGTTCGCTTCTTGTTTCTCTTTGTAAGAGAGGGTTTCAATCAAGGCTTTGGGTAGAAAGCTTGATTGTGTATAAGGGTTACTTCCTAAACCTAGAAAAGGGGACGGATCAATAGTGGATTGATTGGAAATGCTTAGTGGGGAGCTAAGGTGGTGGATGTAGACCTTGGTTAGAAGGTTAAACCACTATAATTCTTTGTGTAGATTATCTCTTTAGCTTCCACAACCCTTCCACCCAAAAATCCACCTCTCCGTCACTTGCTGAGCCACATCGGTTGAACTAATCAAGCCCCACAAAACTCAACATTTGGTATCAGAGCTTGGCTCAATTGAAGGGGATTCACATCCTATTGAGAAGATCCGGCAAGCTCGATCAACACTTTACTGAACCGGCTCAATGACACAATCAATCGACAAACCACCTTTTTTCGACGGAAGCAACTATGCCCATTGAAAGACGAAGATTAAATTCTTCTTGAAGTCAAGAGACTATAACCTATGGGACAGAGTTGAAGATGGTTCGTTCGTGAATCAAGGAAGCAAAGCGGAATGAAGTGCCGACGATCGGAAGAAGATGTAGCTTAATTGCAAAGCCTTGCACATGCTCTTTTATGCATTTGGCCCAACCATCTATGAGAAGACATCTTCTTGTGAGAGTGCCAAGGAGGTATGTGACAAGCTTGAAGTCACATACGAGGGAACCGATGAAGTCAAGGAGACCAAGATTAGGCTCCTAACCTTAGAGTTTGAGAACTTCAAGATAGATCCGGAAGAGAACATCGAGAAGATGTTTGATAGGTTCTCCACTATCACCAATGGTCTTATAGGTTATGGAGAAGCCATCCCGAAAGAGAAGCTTGTCCGAAAGCTCATCTACTTCCTTTCCCGAGTCATGGGACTCAAAGAGGACCGCCATCATCGAAGCCAAGAATCTCAAAACCTTGAAGCTTGATGAACTCATGGGGTCACTTCTCACTCACCAAATAATGAAGAAAAATAAAGAACATGGGAAGAAGAAGGAATAGATTAGAGCGATGGGGAAGAAGAAGATCATGGAGCTAGGAATCAATGCAAGTGTCGTAGCTCTCAAATCCTCCACATGCCATCATGTAGTTTCAAGTGAGGAGGAAAGTGAAGATGAAGAGATGGCCTATCTCTTCAACAAATTTGCCCGGTTCATTAAGAGCAAAATGGAAAAATCCAAGCATGAATCGATGAAGAAGATGAAGGACTCCCACAAATCCAAAAAGAAGGAATCACCTTCAAAACAAGCATATGTGGCCATATGGAGTGATGAAGACTCCACCGATGATGAAGTAGCCCACCTATGCTTGATGGCCCTCAATGAGGGGGAGGTAACTTCAAATTCATTTATTTCAAATTCTTATACATTTGATGAGTTACAAGATGCCTATGATGATTTGGTTTTGGAATTCAAGGCATCATTTTCCAAGAACAAAAAGTTGATTTCAAAAATAAAAATTGAAAATGATTTGCTTTCAAAAACAAATCTTGAACTTGAATCAAAATTGAAAGAGTTTGAACAAATATGTTTTGATTTACAAAATTTGCTTCTTAAAGTTCAAAAAGAAAAAGATTTGATTTTCAATGAACTTGAAAAGAAAAATAATTTTGGAAAATCAAATTTTTATGTAAGACAATCTAGTGCCCCTAGATTTGTAAAAGGAAAATGTTTTAGAAGTGTTTGGGTCCCAAAAGTACTAACCACTTCAATTAAAAAGGATGACATTGAAAAATGGATTCCTTAGGGGACTAAATTTGTGCTACTAATGTTCATGGATCCAAAGCAATTTGGATACCAAAAATTACTTGATTGTCTTTTGCTAGGTGTAATGGAGATGTTCAACAAGTCAAACATTGAGGGGGAGCTCCATGCACACAATAAAGAACAGTTGAAGAAGGAAGGCTTCACATCCTCCCATTGGGTTCAAGTGTTGGTAAAAAAAATCTAGTTGTTTTTGATTTCATTTGTTTATTTTAGTTTAAATTCAACTAGATGATCATATATGTTGGACTAACATTTTAGATGATGCTTTGAGTAAGTGGGAGCCATTTTAAAACCAAATTTTTATTTTTTTTTCTATTTTAACCTCTATTGTTATTTTGAAACAAAAAGGGGGAGAAATGGTTTGAAAAATTGATTTTCAAATGAATAAGGGGAGCTCTATTTGATTTCATATCTTCAATCTCTTATTCACATTTTTAAAGTTAAAGGGGGAGAATCCCAAACAATTTTTCAAGTTAGTTTTATTATATCAAAAAGGGGGAGATTGTAGAACTAATGTTTTGATATAATAATTGAAAATGTTTTGGACCGATTTGAAAAGAATTTAAAACCCGGTTTTAAGTCCAAACAACTTGAAATTATGTTTGCGATATTTTAAAAGGTTTTTCGCAATGTTTTTACTAATTTTAAAGAACCAATTTGAAAAGAATTTAAAACCTGGTTTTATGTTCAAACAACTTGAAATTATGTTTGAGATATTTTTAAAAGGTTTTTGACAATGTTTTTACTAATTTTAAAGAGCCAAACTGGACTTTTCAAGTTACCCGTATCGATACGGTTGTACCCGTACCGATACCTTTTTGCCCCAGTTTGGTCACTGCCAAAACCTATATCGAAACAGGCTTGGCCGTTTCGATACGGATCGAAATCGTTTCGATACGCCTGCTAAGAGTACCGATCCCCTTTCAACCACCCCAACGGCTACTTTCCCAACGGTCATTTAAAAGTGAACCCGTACCGATACGCCCTCAAGCGTATAGAAACGCCCAGGCTAGCAAGAGCCCAACGGCTAGTTTCTGTTAAAGGCCGTACCAATACGGATCCAAGCGTATCGATAAGGATGGCTGCAGAACAACATTAATGAAGGGAAATAAAGTCCTCAACGGCTCCAAATCATCCCTAACGGCTAGTAACGACTACAAACTCAATTAGGAGTATAAAAGGGACCTCCAAGCATCAAGTAAAGGTTAATGCTCATATTGTCAAACATCAAATGATCAAATATTGTCTTAGTGCTTAAATTGTCAATTCTCGTATAGACAAACACTAGTGAGCCAAAACTGTCAAATTTACTCAAGTGTTTTAGGTGTTGTGTGAGTGCTTAATTGTGCAAACAAACACCTATTAGAGGGTTTTAAGTTTGCTTCTTGTTTCTCTTTGTAAGAGAGGGTTTCAGTCAAGGCTTTGGGTAGAAAGCTTGATTGTGTATATGGGTTACTTCCTAAACCTAGAAAAGGGGACGAATCAATAGTGGATTGATTGGAAATCCTTAGTGGGGAACTAAGGTGGTGGATGTAGAGCTTGGTTAGAAGGTTGAACCACTATAATTCTTTGTGTAGATTATCTTTTTAGCTTCCACAACCCTTCCACCCAAAAATCCACCTCTCCATCACTTGGTGAGCCACATCGGTTGAACTAATCGAGCCCTACACAACTCAACATTTGGTATCATAGCTTGGCTCAATTGAAGGGGATTCACATCCTGGTGAGAAGATCCAGCAAGCTCGATCAACACTTTACTCAACTGGCTCAATGGCACAATCAATCGACAAACCGCCTTTTTTCGACAGAAGCCACTATGCCCATTGAAAGACAAAGATTAAATTCTTCTTGAAGTCAAGAGACTATAAGCTATGGGATATAGTTGAAGATGGTCCAATCGTGCATCAAGAAAGCAAAGAGGAATGGAGTGCCGACGATCGCAAGAAGATGGATCTTAATTGCAATGCCTTGCACATGCTCTTTTACGCATTTGGCCCAACCATCTATGAGAAGACGTCTTCTTGTGAGAGTGCCAAGTAGGTATGGGACAAGCTTGAAGTCACATACGAGGGAACCGATGAAGTCAAGGAGACCAAGATTGGGCTCCTGACCTTAGAGTATGAGAACTTCAAGATAGATCCGGAAGAGAACATCGAGAAGATGTTTGATAGGTTCTCCACTATCACCAATGGTCTTAAAGGTTATGGAGAAGCCATCTCGGAAGAGAAGCTTGTCCGAAAGCTCATCTACTCCCTTTCCCGAGTCATGGGACTCAAAGAGGACCGCCATCATCGAAGCCAAGAATCTAAAAACCTTGGATCTTGATGAACTCATGGGGTCACTTCTCACTCACCAAATAATGAAGAAAAATAAAGAACAGGGGAAGAAGAAAGAAGAGATTAGAGCGATGGGGAAGAAGAAGATCATGGAGCTAGGCATTAATGCAAGTGTCGTAGCTCTCAAATCCTCCACATGCCATCATGTAGTTTCAAGTGAGGAGAAAAGTGAAGATGAAGAGATGGCCTATCTCTTCAACAAATTTTCCCGGTTCATGAAGAGCAAAATGGAAAAATCCAAGCATGAATCGATGAAGAAGATGAAGGACTCCCACAAATCCAAAAAGAAGGGATCATCTTCAAAACAAGCATATGTGGCCATATGGAGTGATGAAGACTCTACCGATGATGAAGTAGCCCACCTATGCTTGATGGCCCTCAATGAGGGGGAGGTAACTTCTAATTCATCTATTTCAAATTCTTATACATTTGATGAGTAACAAGATTCCTATGATGATTTGCTTTTGGAATTCAAGACATCTTTTTTCAAGAACAAAAAGTTGATTTCAAAAATAAAAATTGAAAATGATTTGCTTTCAAAAACAAATCTTGAACTTGAAGCAAAATTGAAATATTTTGAACAAAAATGTTTTAATTTACAAAATTTGCTTCTTAAAGTTCAAAAAGAATAATATTTGATTACAATGAACTTGAAAAGAAAAATAATTTTGGAAAATCAAATTTTTATGTAAGACAATCTAGTGCCCCTAGATTTGTAAAAGAAAAATGTTTTAGAAGTGTTTGGGTCCTAAAAGGACTAACCACTTCAATTAAAAAGGATGACATTGAAAAATGGATTTCTTAGGGGACTAAATTTGTGCTACTAATGTTCATTGATCCAAAGCAATTTGGATACCAAAAATTACTTGATTGTCTTTTGCTAGGTGTAATGGAGATGTTCAACAAGTCAAACATTGAGGGGGAGCTCCATGCACACAGTAAAGAATAGTTGAAGAAGGAAGGCTTCACATCCTCCCATTGGGTTCAAGTGTTGGTAAAAAAAAATCTAGTTGTTTTTGATTTCATTTGTTTATTTTAGTTTAAATTCAACTAGATGATCATATATGTTGGACTAACATTTTTGATGATGCTTTGAGTAAGGGGGAGCCATTTTAAAACCAAATTCTTATTTTTTTTTTCTATTTTCACCTCTATTGTTATTTTGAACTTAATGTTTTAAATTGTTTTTGATATAACAAAAAGGGGGAGAAATGGTTTGAAAAATTGATTTTTCAAATGAATAAGGGGGAGCTTTATTTGATTTCATATCTTCAATCTCTTATTCACATTTTTATAGTTAAAGGGGGAGAATTCCAAACAATTTTTTCAAGTTAGTTTTATTATATCAAAAAGGGTGAGATTGTAGAACTAATATTTTGATATAATAATTGAAAAATGTTTTGGACCAATTTGAAAATAATTTAAAACCTGGTTTTAAGTCCAAACAACTTGAAATTATGTTTGAGATATTTTAAAAGGTTTTTGGCAATGTTTTTACTAATTTTAAAGAGCCAAACTGGACTTTTCAAGTTACCCGTATCGATATGGTTGTACCCGTACCGATACCTTTTAGCCCTAGTTTGGTCACTGCCAAAACCCGTATCGAAACAGGCTTGGCCGTTTCGATACGGATCGAAATCGTTTCAAAACGCCTGGTAAGCATACCCATCCCCTTTCAACCACCCCAACGGCTACTTTCCCAACGATCATTTAAAAGTGAACCCATACCGATACGCCCTCAAGCGTATCTATACGCCCAGGCTAGCAAGAGCCCAACGGCTAGTTTCTGATGAAGGCTGTACCGATACGGATCCAAGCATATCGATAAGAATGGCTGCAGAACAACATAAATGAAGGGAAATAAAGTCCTCAACGGCTCTAAGTCATCCACAATATCTAGTAACGACTACAAACTCAATTGGGAGTATAAAATGGACCTCCAAGCATCAAGTAAAGGTTAATGCTCATATTGTCAAACATCAAATGATCAGATATTGTCTTAGTGCTTAAATTGTCAATTCTCGTATAGACAAACACTAGTGAGCAAAAATTGTCAAATTTGCTCAAGTGTTTTAGGTTTTGGGTGCGTGCTTAATTGTGCAAACAAACACCTATTAGAGGGTTTTAAGTTTGCTTCTTGTTTCTCTTTGTAGGAGAGAGTTTCAATCAAGGCTTTGGGTAGAAAGCTTGATTGTGTATAAGGGTTACTTTCTAAGCCTAGAAAAGGGGACAAATCAATAGTGGATTGATTGGAAATCCTTAGTGGGGAGCTAAAGTGGTGGATGTAGACCTTGGTTAAAAGGTTGAACCACTTTAATTCTTTGTGTAGATTATCTTTTTAGCTTCCACAACCCTTCCACCAAAAAATCCACCTCTCCATCACTTGGTGAGCCACATCAGTTGAACTAATCGAGCCCCACACAACTCAACATTTGGTATCAGAGCTTGGCTCAATTGAAGGGGATTCACATCCTATTGAGAAGATCCGGCAAGCTCGATCAACACTTTACTCAACCCGCTCAATGGCATAATCAATCGACAAACCGCCTTTTTTCGACAGAAGCCACTATGCCCATTAAAGACAAAGATTAAATTCTTCTTGAAGTCAAGAGACTATAAGCTATGGGACATAGTTGAAGATGGTCCGCTCGTGCATCAAGGAAGCAAAGCATAATGGAGTGCCGACGATCGCAAGAAGATGGAGCTTAATTGCAAAGTCTTGCACATGCTCTTTTATGCATTTGGCCCAACCATCTATGAGAAGACGTCTTCTTGTGAGAGTGTCAAGGAGGTATAGGACAAGCTTGAAGTCACATACGAGGGAACCGATGAAGTCAAGGAGACCAAGATTGGGCTCCGAACCTTAGAGTATGAGAACTTCAAGATAGATCCGGAAGAGAACATCGAGAAGATTTTTGATAGGTTCTCCACTATCACCAATGGTCTTAAAGGTTATGGAGAAGCCATCTCAGAAGAGAAGCTTGTCCGAAAGCTCATCCACTCCCTTTCCCGAGTCATGGGACTCAAAGAGGACCGCCATCATCGAAGCAAAGAATCTAAAAACCTTGAAGCTTGATGAACTCATAGGGTCACTTCTCACTAGTTACCTCCTTAGCCCAGCCTAGTCGGTTGACCCGAACTACGAAGATTACACGGGGAAAACCAAAGTCAACCTTGATTAACGACCCTTTTTTTCTTTTTAAAACATGTCTAGATGCATATTACCCTAGGCGTACTCTTGAGATCAGCATACTCAAAAATCACAGCAAACGGAAATCAATAAGGGACTCAATTGCACAACATACAAATTTAGGGACCAAATTGTAAATTCTGGAAATTAAGAGGACCTTGCCAATTTTTAAGTTACCATTATTAAATTAATCATGATTCATGCTTCTCTGCCAAATTTCATCTTAAACTGACATTCCAAACTCAAGCAATTGCACATACAAAAATCAGGACCAAAATATGAAGGTTTCAAAACATATAATCATCAGATTCATTGCCCAACGGTCGGGTGTTCCGAAACGGGGAATGACCGTTCCGAAACGCGGGACCGTTTCACAACCTGTTCCGAAACTGGACTTGGCAGTTGCAAAAACGTTTCGGAACGGCTTTGCCTGTTTCGGAACGCCAAGGCCATTTCAGACCTTTGTTTCGAAACGGTAGCACCCGTTCCGATACGGCCTACCCAGAAATGCAGAATTTGACTGGTTTAACATACAATCAACCCATCAAACGCATTCCTAAGATGCCTAAATCATGCCAACAAGTCATTATGCACTATAGGAACATAATAGCATCATCAAAACACTTCCATAACATCGATTAGGAAAAACCTCAAACTATATGCATGCAACCTAATACTCAACACCAACCAAACATCAAGTCATCAAAGAAAACACCAAAGTGGCCAATTACATATCCAAAACATCATAGGCATCAAGCCAAACTTAGGGAGTCCAAAACATCTCCCAAAAATCACAACCTAGGTTCCCATTGCCAAATACCAAAAGCTAATAGTGTTGTGAAAATAGTAACCATACATGAGCTTAGTCTTTCTCTTGGATCCTTGACCTCCTTGCTGCCCTTTAAGCACTTCAATGCTCTGCATTATTGGTTCAAGAAAGAGAGAGCGTAAGCACATATGCTTAGTGAGAAATGCTCTAATAAAACAACACAATAATGCACTTTGTAAAAACACCTTTCACAGGCCTTTAATTTCAAAACAACATTTATCATGCATATATGCATACAAACCAAGCATCTCATGCTTCAATTCATCAACATGTCATATTGGCTTCCAAGTGATAATCCATAACCATTTTTCAACTCAAAACACAATCGGATACGTGAATTACAAGCGTTGTCCCATACGCTTCATACACACTACCAACACTCAAGGTGGACTTTACCGGTACAATCACAAACCCTCAACACCCGTGATGGAGTCTACGGTACAATCACAACCCCTCCACATCACTCATTGGTAGTTGTATAACATCACTAACGAGAACACGGGACACACAACACAAGATCAACACATGGACTTTTAACCACCATTGTGATCTTAACCATCTCGTTAATGTACTTGGATGGAGTTTACGGTACAATCACAACCCCTCAACATCCAAGGCGACTTTATTCACGGTGCACCCAATCCTATAGCCGGCTAACTATATCCGATTCAAGTACTTTTAAACCAACACATCACTTGCCAATATACATCATTTACCATCATCAATCCACTGTTTTAAAGCATTTAACAAAGCCATTAAATAATCATGCATCACTATGCATCAAACCACATTTATCAATGTTCAAAACAAGGATCTCTTACCTTGAGCATCCTTCAACACATGGCTTACAAAACCAGCATTAAACATGCTAAAATATGCTTTCAAAATAGAGTTTAAACATGCAAATAAAACACATTGCATCCAACCATCTCATGGTTCATCAAAAAGAGAGTTTATTCGAAAACTTACTCTTGAGCTTAGCTAAGTTGTTTAGACTTAAGCTAAGCTCCCATAACCTTCAAAGATTGGTTTCAAAGCTGAAAACCAAACTTCACTCACCGATTCCGTTTCACAAGCTTGCCGAAATGCCGATCAAGCCTCCGGATCAACACCACAAGGATCCGAAGATGTCTCCCCTGTTTTAAACACATTAAAGCAGAGGATTAATGCATCATCATGCATTAAAATCTTCAGCCAAAACACCTAAACTCGCTGCTCTCATCAAATCTCACATTTTGGCCACCAAACACAACCGAAATCACATCCAAACACCTCTACAACATTACCCAGCCAAGATCCATCAATTTCAATCATTCTTAGACATCAATTAGCATCCAAAAAGAGCCTAATCACGTCCTTATACCTCCAGCTATAGCAGAACATCAAAATCACCCCAAAACCACCATTAACTCAAGTAAAAACTTAGGAAAATCAACCTATTTGGGATTGCATTGATTAAACCTCAATTACACATCATTTAGACATCAAAAATACATCAAAAAGACATCTCAAAACAGAGCCCAATCATTTATTACGAATTTCTTCAAAATTAAATCCAAATCTTGCATTTTAAGCCAAAATCAAGAACACAACATTAAAACCTTTAATAAAACTCAACTTAAGGATTAAGAACTTGGGAATTTCAGTAAAGAACTGAGTATTTAGAGGAGAAGAACGTTCATACCTCTAAATGTAAGTTTCTCCTTGTTTAGAGCCAAAATCCTTGAAAATTCAATAAGCAAATGATGAGGATTTGGTGTAGTAATGATTAGAAACCATTTAGAGATTGAAATCTCAACTTTAGGTGTGAAAATCAAAGGAAAAGTGGCTGTGGAAGTGTGTTTGGCTGAGGGGAAATTGAGAGAAAATGAAATGGGAAAATTTTGCCAAAAGTTAGTTATGAAAACAAAATATCTCTTTTCCCTCCTTTCTTTTTATTAAATAAAATTAAATAAATCTTTAAAATCTAAGAAAAATCTGGAGAAACCCTCCCTTGGGTAAATTAGCTCCTTAAAGATTCAAAGTTTCAATCCTTTTAAAACAGTCACCAACTTTTCAAAAATTACATTTTAGTCACTAACTTGAAATGTCATATTTCAAAACCCCATTTTGTAAAATTGATTTCACCACTCTCTTATATATAATAAAAGAGGATTTTTAGATATTTTTCCATATTATTAATGCATCCAGAACTAGGCTTTCCCTAAAATCACCTTTTTATATTGGAACCGTAATTTAAACTGATCCGGTTCAGACCCTAAACTTCCAAGCCCAAAATTGGGGTGTTACATCACTCACCAAATAATGAAGAAAAATAAAGAAGAGGAGAAGAAGAAGGAATAGATTAGAGCGATGGGGAAGAAGAAGACCATGAATCTAGGCATCAATGCAAGTGGCGTAGCTCTCAAATCCTCCATATGCCATCATGTAGATTCAAGTGAGGAGGAAAGTGAAGATGAAGAGATGACCTATCTCTTCAACAAATTTGCCTTGTTCATGAAGAGCAAAATGAAAAAATCCAAGCATGAATCGATGAAGTAGATGAAGGACTCCCACAAATCAAAAAAGAAGGGATCATTTTCAAAACAAGCATATGTGGCCACATGGAGTGATGAAGACTCCACCGATGATGAAGTACCCCACCTATGCATGATGGCCCTCAATGAGGGGGAGGTAACTTCTAACTCATCTATTTCAAATTCTTATATATTTGATGAGTTACAAGATACCTATGATGATTTGCTTTTGGAATTCAAGGCATCATTCTCCAAGAACAAAAAGTTGATTTAAAAAATAAAAATTGAAAATGATTTTCTTTCCAAAACAAATCTTGAACTTGAAGCAAAATTGAAAGATTTTGAACAAAAATGTTTTTATTTACAAAATTTGCTTCTTAAAGTTCAAAAAGAAAAGGATTTGATTTCCAATGAACTTGAAAAGAAAAATAATTTTGAAAAAACAAATTTTTATGTTAGACAATCTAGTGCCCCTAGATTTGTAAAAGGAAAATGTTTTAGAAATGTTTGGGTCCCAAAAGGACTAACCACTTCAATTAAAAAGGATGACATTGAAAAATGGATTCCTTAGGGGACTAAAATTTGTGCTACTAATGTTCATGGATCCAAAGAAATTTGGATACCAAAAATTACGTGATTGTCTTTTGCTAGGTGTGATGGAGATGTTCAACAAGTCAAACATTGAGGGGGAGCTCCATGCACACAATGAAGAACACTTGAAGAAGGAAGACTTCACATCCTCCCTTTGGGTTCAAGTGTTGGTATAATAAAAATCTAGTTGTTTTTTATTTCATTTGTTTATTTTAGTTTAAATTCAACTAGATGATCATATATGTTGGACAACATTTTTGATGATGCTTTGAGTAAGGGGGAGCCATTTTAAAACCAAATTCTTATTTTTTTCTATTTTCACCTCTACTGTTATTTTGAACTTAATGTTTTAAATTCTTTTTGATATAATAAAAAGGGGAGAAATGGTTTGAAAAATTGATTTTTCAAATGAATAAGGGGGAACTTTATTTGATTTAATATCTTCAATCTCTTATTCACATTTTTAAAGTTAAAGGGGGAGAATCCCAAACAAATTTTCAAGTTAGTTTTATTATATCAAAAAGAGGGAGATTGTAGAACTAATGGTTTGATATAATAATTGAAAAATGTTTTGGACCAATTTGAAAAGAATTTAAAATCAGGTTTTAAGTCCAAAAACTTGAAATTATGTTTGAGATATTTTAAAAGGTTTTTGGAAATGTTTTTACTAATTTTAAAGAGCCAAACTAGAATGTTCAAGTTACCCGTATCGATACGGTTGTACCCGTACCGATACCTTTTTGCCCTAGTTTGGTCACTGCCAAAACCCCTATCGAAAGAGGCTTGGTCGTTTCGATATGTATCGGGATCGTTTCGATACGCTTGCTAAGCATACCGATCCCCTTTCAACCACCCCAACGGCAACTTTCCCAACGGTCATTTAAAAGTGAGCCCATACTGATACGCCCTCAAGCGTATCGATATGCCCAGGCTAGCAAGAGTCCAACTGCTAGTTTCTGATGAAGGCCGTACCGATACGGATCCAAGCGTATCGATACGGATGGCTGCAAAACAACATTAATGAAGGGAAATAAAGTCCTCAACGGCTAGTAACAGCTACAAACTCAATTGGGAGTATAAAAGGGACCTCCAAGCATCAAGTAAAGGTTAATGCTCATATTTTCAAACATCAAATGATCAAATATTGTCTTAGTGCTTAAATTGTCAATTCTTGTATTGACAAACACTAGTGAGCCAAAATTGTCAAATTTGCTCAAGTGTTTTAGGTTTTGGGTGAGTGCTTAATTCTGTAAACAAACACCTATTAGAGGGTTTTAAGTTTGCTTCTTGTTTCTCTTTGTAAGAGAGGGTTTCAATCAAGGCTTTGGGTAGAAAGCTTGATTGTGTATAAGGGTAACCTTCTAAGCCTAGAAAAGGGGACGAATCAATAGTGGATTGATTGGAAATCCTTTGTAGGGAGCTAAGGTAGTGGATGTAGACCTTGGTTAGAAGGTTGAACCACTATAATTCTTTGTGTTAATTATCTTTTTAACTTCCACAACCCTTCCACCCAAAAATCCACCTCTCCACCACTTGCTGAGCCACATCGGTTGAACTGATCAAGCCCCTCACAACTCAACAATTAATCTCTTATTCACATTTTTAAAGTTAAAGGGGGAGAATCCCAAACAACTTTTCAAGTTAGTTTTATTATATCAAAAAGGGGGAGATTGTAGAACTAATGTTTTGATATAATAATTGAAAAATGTTTTGGACCAATTTGAAAAGAATTTAAAACCTGGTTTTAAGTCCAAACAACTTGAAATTATGTTTGAGATATTTTAAAAGGTTTTTGGCAATGTTTTTACTAATTTTAAAGAGCCAAACTAGACTTTTCAAGTTACCCGTATCGATACGGTTGTACCCGTACCGACACCTTTTTTCCCCAGTTTGGTCACTGCCAAAACTCGTATCGAAATAGGCTAGGCCGTTTCGATACGAATCGAAATCGTTTCAATACACCTGGTAAGCGTACCGATCCCCTTTCCACCACCCCAACGGCTACTTTCCAAACGGTCATTTAAAAGTGAACTTGTACCAATACGCCCTCAAGCGTATCAATATGCCTAGGCTAGCAAGAGCCAAATGGCTAGTTTCTGATGAAGGTCGTACTGATACAGATCCAAGCGTATCGAAACGGATGGTTGTAGAACAACATTAATGAAAGGGAAATAAAGTCCTCAACGACTCCAAATCATCCCCAACGGCTAGTAACGGCAATAAACACAATTGGGAGTATAAAAGGGACATCAAAGAATCAAGTAAAGGTTAATGCTCATATTGTCAAACATCAAATGATCAAATATTGTCTTAGTGCATAAATTGTCAATTCTTGTATAGACAAACACTAGTGAGCCAATATTGTCAAACTTGCTAAGTGTTTTAGGTTTTGGGTGAATGCTTAATTGTGCAAACAAACACCTATTAAAGGATTTTAAGTTTCCTTCTTGTTTCTCTTTGTAAGAGAGAGTTTCAATCAAGGCTTTGGGTAGAAAGCTTGATTGTGTATAAGGGTTACCTTCTAAGCCTAATAAAGGGGACGAATCAATAGTGAATTGATTGGAAATCCTTAGTGGGGAGCTAAGGTAGTGGATTTAGACCTTGGTTAGAAGGTTGAACCACTATAATTCTTTGTGTCAATTATCTTTTTAGCTTCCACAACCCTTCCACCCAAAAATCCACCTTTCCACCACTTGGTGAGCCACATCGGTTAAACTAATCGAGCCCCACACAACTCAACAATTGGTATCAGAGCTTGGCTCAATTGAAGGAGATTCACATCCTATTGTGAAGATCCGGCAAGATCGATCAACATTTTACTCAACCAGCTCAACGGCACAATCAATCGACAAACCGCCTTTTTACGACGGAAACCACTATACCCTTTGGAAGACAAAGATGAAATTCTTCTTGAAGTCAAGAGACTACAAGCTATAGGACATAGTTGAAGATTGTCCGTTCGTGCCTAAAGGAAGCAAAGTGGAATGGAGTGCCGACGATTGCAAGAAGATGTAGCTTAATTGCAAAGCCTTGCACATGCTCTTTTGTGCATTTAGCCCAACCATCTATGAGAAGATGTCTTCTTGTGAGAGTGCCAAGGAGGTATGGGACAAGCTTGAAGTCACATACGAGGGAACCGATGAAGTTAAGGAGACCAAGATTGGGCTCCTAACCTTAGAGTATGAGAACTTCAAGATGGATCAGAAAGAGAACATCGAGAAGATATTTGATAGGTTCTCCACTATCACCAATGGTCTTAAAGGTTATGGAGAAGCCATCCCAGAAGAGAAGCTTGTCTGAAAGCTCATCTACTAATTTCCCGAGTCATGGGACTCAAAGAGGACCGCCATCATCGAAGCCAAGAATCTCAAAACCTTGTAGCTTGATGAACTCATGGGGTCACTTCTCACTCACCAAATAATGAAGAAAAATAAAGAAGAGAAGAAGAATAAGGAAGAGATTAGCGCGATGGGAAAGAAGAAGATCATGGAGCTAGGCATCAATGCAAGTGTTGTAGCTCTCAAATTCTCCACATGCCATCATATAGATTCAAGTGAGGTGGAAAGTGAAGATGAAGAGAAGGCCTATCTCTTCAACAAATTTTCCCGGTTCATGAAGAGCAAAATGGAAAAATCTATGCATGAATCAATGAAGAAGATGAAGGACTCCCACAAATCCAAAAAGAAGGGATCATTTTCAAAACTAGCATATGTAGGCACATGGAGTGATGAAGACTCCACCGATGATGAAGTAGCCCGCCTATGCTTGATGGATTTCAATGAGGGGGAGGTAACTTCTAACTCATCTATTTCAAATTCTTATACATTTGAGGAGTTGCAAGATGCCTATGATGATTTGCTTTTGGAATTCAAGGCATCATTTTCCAAGAACAAAAAGTTGATTTCAAAAATAAAAATTGAAAATGATTTGCTTTCCAAAACAAATCTTGAACATGAAGCAAAATTGAAAGATTTTGAACAAAAATGTTTTGATTTACAAAATTTTCTTCTTAAAGTTCAAAAAGAAAAAGATTTGATTTCCAATGAACTTGAAAAGAAAAATAATTTTGGAAAATCAAATTTTTATGTAAGACAATCTAGTGCCCCTGGATTTGTAAAAGGAAAATGTTTTAGAAGTGTTTGGGTCCCAAAAGGACTAACCACTTCAATTAAAAAGGATGACATTGAAAAATGGATTCCTTAGGGGACTAAAATTTGTGCTACTAATGTTCATGAATCCAAAGCAATTGGGATACCAAAAATTACTTGGTTGTCTTTTGCTAGGTGTGATGGAGATGTTCAACAAGTCAAACATTTAGGGGGAGCTCCATGCACACAATAAAGAGCACTTGAAGAAGGAAGGCTTCACATCCACCCTTTGGGTTCAAGTGTTGGTAAAAAAAATTCTTGTTGTTTTTTATTTCATTTGTTTATTTTAGTTTAAATTCAACTAGATGATCATATATGTTGGAATAACATTTTTCATGATGCTTTGAGTAAGGGGGAGCCATTTTAAAACTAAATTCTTATTTTTGTTAATATTCACCTCTATTGTTATTTTGAACTTAATGTTTTAAATTCTTTTCGATATAACAAAAATGGGGAGAAATGATTTGAAAATTGAATTTTAAAATGAATAAGGGGGAGATTTATTTGATTTCATATCTTCAATCTCTTATTCACTTTTTAAAGTTAAATGGGGAGAATCCCAAACATTTTTTCAAGTTAGTTTTATTATATCAAAAAGGGGGATATTGTAGAACTAATGTTTTGATATAATAATTGAAAAATGTTTTCGATCAATTTAAAAAGAATTTAAAACCTGGTTTTAAGTCCAAACAACTTGAAATTATGTTTGAGATATTTTAAAAGGTTTTTGGTAATGTTTTTACTAATTTTAAAGAGCCAAACTAGACTTTTCCAGTTACTCGTATCGATACGGTTGTACTCGTACCGATACCTTTTTGCCCCAGTTTGGTCACTACCAAAACCCGTATCGAAACAGGCTTGTCTGTTTCAATACGGATCAGGATATTTTCGATACGCCTAGTAAGCGTACCGATTCCCTTTCAACCACCCCAACGGCTACTTTCCCAACGGTCATTTAAAAGTGAACCCGTACCGATACGCCCTCAAGCGTATCGATACGACCAGACTAGCAAGAGCCCAACGGCTAGTTTCTGATGAAGGTCGTACCGATACGGATCCAAGCATATCGATACAAATGGCTGCAAAACAATATTAATGAAGGGAAATAAAGTCCTCAACGGCTCCAAATCATCCCCAACGGCTAGTAACGGCTACAAACTCAATTGGGAGTATAAAAGGGACCTCCAAACATCAAGTAAAGGTTAAGGCTCATATTGTCAAACATCAAATGATCAAATATTGGCTTAGTGCTTAAATTTTCAATTCTTGTATAGACAAACACTAGTGAGCCAAAATTGTCAAATTTGCACAAGTGTTTTAGATTTTGGGTGAGTGCTTAATTGTGCAAACAAACACCTATTAGAGGGTTTTAATTGCTTCTTGTTTCTCTTTGTAAGAGAGGGTTTCAATCAAGGCTTTTGGTTGAAAGCTTGATTGTGTATAATGGTTACCTCCTAAGCCTAGAAAAAGGGACGAATCAATAGTGAATTGATTGGAAATCCTTAGTGGAGAGCTAAGGTAGTGGATGTAGACCTTGGTTAGAAGGTTGAACCAATATATTCCTTTATTTCAATTATCTTTTTAGCTTCCACAACCCTTCCACCCAAAAATCCACCTCTCCACCACTTGGTGAGCCAAATCTGATGAACTAATTGAGCCCCACACAACTCAAAAAAATCAAGAAAAGGATGGATGACACCTTCATCAATCAAGCAAAGTACATAAAGGATATGCTAAAGAAGTTTGGCTTGGAGATGAAGGATGTAAGTGTTTTTATTCTAAGCTTTACCGTTCTATGATTGGATCATTGCTTTACCTTACCGCAAGTGGACCGGATATCTTGTTTAGTGTTTGCTTGTGTGCTAGGTTTCAAGCTAGTCCTAGAGAGTCTCACCTTATAGTCGTTAAGAGAATCTTTAGGTACCTTGGAGATACTCCTTGTCTAGGTCTTTGGTATCCTAGAGACTCCACCTTCAACCTTCATGCTTATTCGAATGCGGATTATGGGGGGTGTAAAATCGATAGGAAGAGTACTTTGGAACTTGTCAATTCCTAGGTAGTATGCTCATATCTTGGTTCTCTAAGAAACAAAATAGTGTAGCCTTATCTACCACCAAAGCTGAGTACATATCCTTAGAGAGTTGTTGTGCTCAAGTCCTTTGGATGAAGCAACGACTCTTAGATTATGGTATTAAAGTGTGATAACACCAGTGCCATATGTTTTACAAAAAATCCCATCCAACACTCTAGAACCAAACACATAGAAATAAGGCATCATTTCATTAGAGATCATGTCCTTAAAGAAGATGTTGTTATAGAGTATGTTGACACCTTAAATCAATTAGCAGACATATTTACAAAACCTTTAGACAAAGAGCGTTTTTGGTCCCTTAAGAGAGAGTTAGCTCTAACTAGCCTATCTTGACCTTTTAGGACCTCTTTTGCGCTTAAAATTGCTTGATCTTGTGAAATGCCATGTTTATGTGTTTTTACTCTCAATTTCATCCATGCATATAGCTAGGGGGAGTATGTTAATGCCTGCAATTGTTATTCCTGCTCATTCATGAAAGTTAGGCCTTCAAAATTTTCATTTTTCTGCACTGTTAGAGCCTCATCTGCTTATCCAGGCCCAGGTGTATCGAAACAGGTGGACCTGTTTCGATACAGATGCTTTAAAATTCTATATGAGAAAAGGGTGTTTCGAAACGCCTTACAAGGGTTTCAAAACGTTTTTGCTACTTCCAAGGGTTGTATCGAAACATGTTTCAATACGAGTCAACGTGGTTTCAGTACGGTCAAAGCCGTATCGAAACGGTCAATTGGACATGAAAATTCGATCAACCTTCGGTGCCAGCGTTTTGAAATGGTCGACACCATTCCGAAACGGATTAACGAACATCTTTATAGAGGGCTTTTAATGTTAAAGTTTTACTGTAATTAAAACTCCCCTCAAACCCTAAAAACCCTAAAACGATTTTCCCTATAAAACCCTCTAAACCTCATTTTTTTCACTAAATCTTGAGGGCTTTTACTCTTAAACACAAGTCTAAGCAAACATCAACAACTTTGTGCAAGAATTTTCATCTATTCATCCAAAATCCCAATTTAAGGTATATTTTCATCCTTTTCTTTTTCCTTAAATTTGTATTCGAATCTTAGGTTAGAAAATTTTAATTTTGTATAGTTTATGTGTTTTGATACTTGTAAATTTTTTTCAAAATCTTCAAATTTTTTATTCGAATATATGATTTTTCATTCGTATTTTTCTTTATTGTTTTTTAAATTGCTTTTCTCTTAATTTTTTGTGTTTTGTTTTGTATCTTTGTTCTTAAAAGTTGTTTTTAAACCTAAGTGGGATTTACCATTGGATTGAATTAAGAAATTTCATACATACACTTAAAATTTGTTTTAAATTGCTTGCTTTTATGTTTTTAGGATTGTTTCAATGGATCCCGTTAACAAGAAACGTAAGGCACCTCGACCGGGTGAAGGTTCCAACCAAGCCGCTCTCCGTCCCAACCTTTCTCAACTTTTTCTCAAGAGTCTCAAAACTCCCGCATTGAAGGCGCGTTTCCAATATGTCAAGCAATTTGGCGTTCGTCGTAAGCGAGTTGTTGACATGTCGTTTCTTGACTCTGAGCGCTTTCTCTTCTGTTATCTCCACCGTTTACAAGAATGGAGCTTCTTTGGTTTCTTGAACATCCCTGATATTTGTTACAAGCACATGGTCCTTATCTTTTACTCTAATTCCCAACTCATCAACAATGAAGACAACTCCGAAGTTGTTTGCATTGGGTCTCAGATCTTAGGAAAGAAGATTGTTATTGACATAACTTTCTTAGAGGATACCTTTGGTCTTAAGGACGAAGGAATCGAGAATGAGAATCACTTTGGTTCTCACACCGATTCTGTGCTTGCCTTGGATGCTTACGATAGGTTCCTCCACTTGATGGTCTCGTGGTTTATTCGCCCCTCTAGAGGTAAATTTTCTCATGTTCGTCAAGTAGATTATTTTTGGCTTGAATGTTTTCTTCGTGTAGAGCAACCTAATCTTGTTAAGATCATGTTTGCCGAGATGGTAAATAATGTTAAGCTCCGTGAAACCGATTCGCTCAAGTCTTTTACTTATGGGTCTGTTTTGAGTTATATCTTTGATAAGCTTGAGATTGATTGCACTTATGACTCTCCGGAACCCCGCAAGCAAAAACTTAGTGAGTCCTCTCTCCGCAAGTCCGGATTTCACTACATCGATAATGGCCAATGGGAACGTGTTGATAGGGAAGCACCTCCACCTCAAGTTGAACCTCAACCACAAGCTATGGTCGCTAACAATGATGCTCTCACGGCTTTTCTTACGGAGCGGTTCAACACATTGGACACTAACATGTCTATGGGTTTTGGTGCTATCAATACTCGATTGCAATCCGTAGAGGATCGTCTCCTTGCAAATGAGAATCAACTCACATCCCTTGAGAATCAACATTCATCTATGGACATGTCCTTCTCCACCTTTTATGGCCAATGGATGGATTTTCATCGCGCTCAAGCTAAGGATGATGATGATTCCATGGATGATAATGGTGACGACGACGAGGCTTAGGATTCTCATGTCATCTCATATTAGCTATGCATATTAGTATTAAGTTTGCATCTTTATTTCCATTAAGTTTTATGAATGTAACTCCCTTAACCCAGCCCAGACGGTTGAACCGAATTAAGAAGTTTACACGGGGAAAACCAAAGTCAACCCGAAAGTCAACCTTGATTAACGACCTTTTTTTTCTTATTTAAACTTGTCTAAATGCATATTATCCCTAGACATGATCATACAATCAGCATACTCAAAGATCATAACCATCAGAGAACATTCAGGGACCCAATTGCACAAATTAAGACTTTAGGGACCAAATTGTAAACTCTGAAAATTATAAGGCTTAACCCAAATTAAAGTTACCAACTTGAAATTAATCACCTTTCATGCTTCTCTGCCAAATTTCAGCTCAAACGGACATCTCAAACTCATTTAATTGTAACAACAAGGTTTAGGACTAAAAAGCAAACATTTCAAAACATATAACCAACAATTTCAGTGCCCAACGGTCGAGTGTTTCGGAACAGGGAAGACCCGTTACGAAACGCGGGACCGTTCCAAAACTGGTACCCAAACAGGGCCTGGCAGTGGCCAAACCGTTCCGGAACAGTTCCTTCCGTTTCGGAACGCCCAGGCCATTTCAAGCCCCCGTTCCGATACGGTAGCACTTGTTCCGAAACAGGTTGCCCAGATTGCAGAAAAATTGCTGGTTTATCACACAATTGACCCATCAAACATGCTCCAAAAGCCACCAAATCATACCAGCAAGTCATTCAACATACAAGGAACATAATTGCATCAACCAAACATCAACATGGCATCAATTATGAAAATCCCCAATTCTATAGGCATGCATCCTACTTAGAAAACCATTCAAGCATCAATACCAAAACCACATCACAAAGGCCAATTACAAGTTCCAGCATTGTTAACATCATAAATCCAACATAGGGAGTCCAAAACATCTCCCAAAACAACAACATAGGTCCCCCATTGCCAAATGCCAAAAGCTAATAGTGTTTAAGAAATCTTCACCATACTTGAGCTTAGTTCACCACTTGGATTCTCGCCCTCCTTGCTGCCCTCAATGCACTTTAATGCTCTGCATTATTGGTTTAAGAAAAGAGAGAGCGTAAGCAAAAGCTTAGTGAGGAATGCTCATTTAAAACCACACAATAATGCATTTATAAAACTCATTTATAAACCTTAGTTCAACATCATTAGTACATGCACATAAGCATTTAAAACCAGCAACTCATGCTTCAAGTTCATATCATGTCATATTGGCAACAAGTGATACATTCCACATAAGATCCACACATGGACTTTTAAACACCATTGTGATCTTACAATTTCCAAGGACCACACATGGACTTTTAAACACCATTGTGTCCTTAACATGAATCATCCATGGACTTTTAAACACCATGACAAGGACCACACAAGGACTTTTAAACACCTTTGTGTCCTTAACAAGAATCTCCCAAGGACTTTTAAACACCTTGGAGTTCTTAAGTAACAAGGCTTACACAAGGAATTTTAACCACCTTTGTAACCTTAACCAAGAACCAGCCATGGACTTTTAAACACCATGTTGTTCTTAAAATACACAAGCCTCACACAAGGAATTTTAACCACCTTGGTGATCTTAACCAAGAACCAACCATGGACTTTTAACCACCATGTTGTTCTTAAATAAACAAGGCTCACACAAGGACTTTTAACCACCTTTGTGACCTTAACCATCACTTGCCAATATGTATCATTAACCACAATATTCCACTGTTTTAAAGCATTTAACAAAGCCATAACATCATGCATCTTTAAGCATCAAACCACATCAAAACAATGTTCAAAAACAAGGATCTCTTACCTTGAGCATCCTTCAACACATGGCTTATAATCTCAACAAATAAAGATGCTAAATATGCTTTCAAAACAGGATTTAAGACATGCAAACAAATCACATTGCATACAACCAATCCATGGTTCATCACCAAGAGAGTTTTTCCGAAAACTTACTCTTGAGCTTAGCTAAGTTGCTTAGACTTAAACTAAGCTCCCAAACCTTCAAAACATTGGTTTCAAAGCTGAAAACCAAAATCCACTCACCGATTCCGTTTCGCCACTTGCCGAAACACCAATCAAGCTTCCGGATCACCACCACTAAGATCCAAAGATGACTCCCCTGTTTTAAACACATCAAAGCAGAGGATTAATGCATCATCATGCATTAATAACTTCAATGAAAGCACCTAAACCCGCTGCTCTCATCCACACTCCATTTTCCGCCACCAAACACAACCGAAAATGCATCCAAACAACTCCACAACACTACCCAGCCAAGATCCATCAAATCTAAACATCCTTAAACATCAATTAACATCCAAAAAGGATCTAACATCAACCTTATACCTCCAGCTATAACAGATCATCAAGATCACTCCAAAAACAACCAAGAACACAAGTAAAACTTAGGAAATCAACCTATCCGGGATTGCATTGATAAAACCTCAATTTCTCAACAATTTAACATTCATTTAACATCAAAAAGACAAATCAAATCTCTTCTTAAACAGATCATATGAATTTTAACCAAAAATCAACCAAATCTTGCATTTAAAAGCCAAGATCAAGAATACAACATTAAAACCTTTTATAAAACACAAATTAAGGATTGAGAACTTGGTAATTTCTGTAAAGAACTGAGAGTTTAGAGGAGAAGAACGTTCTTACCTCCAAACTTGAGTTTTCTCCCTTTTTGGAACCAAATTCTTGAAAATCCACTTAGCAAATGCAAAGGTTTTGTTGAAGAGATGACTAGAGATCAAAAGAGAATTGAAATGAGTTATTTAGGTGACAAAATCAGAGGGAAAAGCTCTGGAGAAAAGGAGTTTGGTTTGAGAGAAAAAATGAGAGAAAATGAAAATGGAAGATTTGAGAGAAAAGTTAGTTATGGCCAAAATAACTTCCCTCCACTTTTCTTTTATTTAAAAACCATTAATAAATCATTTAATACTTTAGAAAAATCTGGAGAAACTCCCATCGGGTAAATAGCTCCTTAAAGATTCAAAGTTTCAATCCTTTTTAAAACAGTCTCACAGTTTTTGAAAATTACATTTTGGTCACTAGCCAAAATGTCACACTTCCAAACCTTATTTTGTAAAATTGATTTCACCACACTCTTATATATAATAAAAGAGGATTTTAAGACATTTTTCCATATTTTTAATGCAACCCGAACTAGGCTTTCCTAAATTCACCTTTATATATATATTCGAACCGCACTTCGACCGAACCGGTCCAAACCCAAAACTTCTAAGCCCAAAACCGGGGCGTTACTGTAACCCCCTCATCCCGGTCTGGCCGGATGACCGGTTCGAGTGGGCCACACGGGGAAAACCGAAGCAAAACCCAAAGGATTCCCCCTCGGTTAGCAACCCTATTTTTTTCTTTTTATAAAAATCTTGCCTAGATGAATATTAAGTCCTATGTGATTCACAACAGCGGAAAACGTTCAAAGGAAAAACACATTCGAATCACAGCCACGCATAAACAGTCAATTTTAAGCTTATAAGGCAGGCAGTATCGATACCCTAATCAGGGGTATCGATACCCCCTTTCTAGGTCAACCCAAGAAGTCAACATGTGAAGACCGTATCGATACCCTTACCAGGGGTATCGATACCCTATTCCTCGGTCAACCTTCCTTGGTCAACAGAATGGAACCGTATCGATACTCGGGAACACCGTATCGATACGCTCCAATCTAACTCCCACTTTCAAATTACAGAGACTTTGGAGGGTATCGATACCCTTAGGGTATCGATACCCTAGGCAAAATCTGGGGCATTTGGGCAAAGAGTATCGATACCCTAACCAGGGGTATCGATACCCCCTGCACTGCAACTCCTCAAACTCAACTAAAACGGCCCCAACACGACTCTTCATGCATTTCTCGACTCACCTAAGCGTATACCAACATGCAAGCACACATAAATAAGCCATGGGTGTCATTCAACATAGATTTAGGCTTTCATACATAGCATTCAATTCAATGAGCAATTATAGGCAATAATAAGCATACATGAAGGCTCAAATGGTCTTAAAAGCACAAGTCAAACACAAGAGGTTTGCAACCATACATAAGGCAACCTAAACACCCTAAAGCATGCCATCATACACACCAACAATCATCAAGGTATTACATGCATACAATCCATAATTAATTCAAACATCGCATTAGGCATTAACAACAATAAGCCAACACATAGGAGTCTAGATACAAGCTCCTAAGACACGTAGCATTTCCCATTGCTAGACTATTACATTATTTAATTAAATCATACTTGAGCAAACCACCACACGCTTGGACGCCCTTATCTTGCTCCTTGCTAACTCCAAGCTAAAGATCTGTATTGTCGGAAAAAGGAGAGCGTAAGCATAAAGCTTAGTGAGCGGAGCTCTAAAACATAACTACGATAATGCAGGGTTCAAAGCTTTCTTTAAAAGTAAAAGTCAACGCATACAAATCATCCAACTACCTAATCCTTCTACTAACATACGAGTTCAACCAAGGGTCAACAACATAGGCATTTATCATAGCATTACACCTCATAGTATGCATAAAGGTATGATCTTAGATTAAGGCAAACCATAAAAGAGAATGATATAGTGAGATACACATGAACAACACATGGTATGCACAAGCATAACCAAACACACACGGTGGGACTACACATCACCGTTTCGACTAGTAGTTTTCCAATGGGACTACACATCATAGTACTCTTCTACTAGTCACTTCCGGTGGGACTACACATCACCGGAGTCTTATACCATTCGCTACCGGTGGGACTACACATCACCGGAGCAACGACAACCATCACGTGAGGTTCGACACCAACCATGCAACACAATATACAATCACTAGCATACGACATGTACTCACTATATCATGCACAATCAAATCAAGATGTAACAAAATCCACAATTAGGCATCACTTACTACTTAGAATCTTACCAATCACAGATGGTCTTACTCACCATTTTCGTGCACAACTTGCACCAACTTACTTACATCTTGCAAGACATATCAATATAAACATCATTACCATCACGCATGATCAACGATATAATATTAAGAAATCATACTTCTTCCCAAATTATTTAAATTTTGTGCTTAGCAAAACATCACCACAAATAATGAAAACAAATGGAAAAAGAGGAAATTAAAGAGGCAATCCACAACCACTTACTCTTGAGTTCAATTCGACTTCCCAAGCCCAATCTAAAATCTTTCAAAAACCATCTTTGAACCAAAACATTACTTGAAAATATTTTCACATCCACATGCTTGAACCAACCTTTGAAATCAATTTAAAACATTAACCACTCACCTTACTTCCTTAAGCATTCCAAGCAAAGCCAACTCAAGTCTCCACAACTTCCGGAATCGTACCCGAACCTCCCAATGCCAAATCCGATGTCTCTAATCAATCAAAAGCAATGTATTAACCTCTTAATCAACCACAAATTTACTGTTACACATCAGTTCTCAATTCTCTAACGTTTTCTCAACAATTCAAAGCCGAAATCCTCCCAAATAATTCCATTTTCGTACTCCAGCAAAACCCAGCCATTACCTCCCAATTTTAACACTTAAAAAACTCCAAAACATGTCCAAAACACCCTCATAATGTTGTACAACCATCAGCCCTTCATTTCCCCACACAAACACTTCAAAAACTCTTAATTTTCACTCCTAAAAACCACCTACAGCAGTAGCTACGGGAATCCCATCAAACTAACATTATAACCTCTCAAAAATCATCCCAAAACATCTAAAAACACCCACCCAATGTTACTATAACATCAACCCAACAATTTCTCACAAAACCATTCCAAAAACACAAATTTTTGACACTTTAAATACACCCCTAAAACCCATTTCGGAAATCTTTGTAAAACCCAACCAAAATGAGATATAATGTTCCATTGGGCAAGGTTAGATCAAAACTCAACTCTATTAATCAAAACAACCCAAAAAGCTATTAAAGTTCCATGCTTTTATTCAAACTTGAAAAGTTCAAAAACTCAAAAAGATGATTTCAATGAAAACTAAAGCTATGAAAATGTTGGAAATCATGAGGAGAATTCAAAATTATAATTACCTCAAAGAAAGCCTTTGAATTGATGAAGGGATTTGATGAAATAGTGTTTTTGGGGGTAGGAGGGGTTTTAGGTTTTCAACAATGGTGGTATGAAGAAGATGAACATTTTTTTCTTTCAAATAAAACCCCCTTTTGTCATCTTATTTCTCATTCATTTTGCAATTGACCAAAATGCCATTAATGAAATGTCAAACCCACATCTCTTAAAGCCCATTGATTTGGACTTAAGAGGTAGGCCCAACACATTTGAAATCCCGAGGCCCATAAAATATTTTATTATTTAATTTGCAAAACCGAACCCGAAATAAAATTAAAATATTATTTTCACCCGACCCCTAAACCCGGGTGTTACAGTTACAATGAACATATGCTTTGATTTCTTTTATTTGGAATTATGCTTTGAATTTATTGTTTAAGATTTATGTTTTGGATATTTGAATTTTATGAATTAATATTATGTTGCATATTGCTTATTGATTATTGCTTTTAACCTTATCTCTTCTCTTTGAGCCTTGTTTATTATTTTTGATCCAACAAAAAGGGGGAGAAGTAATCTAAGAGCCACGATTTGTTTTAAGTGGTTTAAGTGTTTTTAAGTTTTAAAACTTGGATTTAAATCTTTTTAAAACTTTAAAAACCCATCTTAAATTGAGGGGGAGTTAGAATGTATTCAAAATTTTCAAAAATCTTAAAAATTCTAACATTGGTTTTGTTATATCAAAAAGGGGGAGATTATGAAACCGATAATTTGATTTTGATATAACTAAAGAATTAAAGGACTAAATTTAAAATATGAAAACGAATTTTTAAGTCCTCAAACCTCTCTACATGTTTAAAATAAAATGTCAAAGTTAATAACTGATTTTATCAAATGTTTTCTAAGGGTCCTCAAAGTCAAACAGTGATTTTCGAGTCAACGTTTCGAAATGGCCTAAGGCGTTTCGAAACACTTTTGAAACTGTGAGCTCATGTTTCAGAACGAGTATCGAAACGGTTTTAACACTGTCAACCCGTGTTTCGAAACGAGTTTTGAAATGGCTTAAGAACCTCGTGACATCGTATCCAAACGACTTTAAATGTTTCGAAACGGTATTCAATCAGATTTAAAAATTATGACCGTTAGAAAGTTTTTAACTGATTTTTCACAAGTCGTTAAGGCGTATCGAAACGATTCAAGCCGTTTTGATACGATCCTTGACAGTGGAAAAAATGTTTTGAAACGGCTCTTAGCGTATCGAAACAAGTCTAACCGTTTCGATACAGGCTCTTTAATGCACCCCAACAGATCTTTCTATTTTGGTCTGTTTCGAAATAGGGTCGGGCATTTCAAAACGGTTGGTTGCAGACTGCATTTTTGGAAGGAAGATAACATCCCAACGGATCTATTGATGAATGCAACAACCACAACGGCTAGAATTCAATGAGAAGGTATAAAAGAGATCTTTAAAAGCTTCAGCAACAACTATTGATCCAAAAGCAAACATCTAAACATCAAATCCAAACATTTGTGCCTAAATCCCATTATTGTCTTGTAACCCCAATTGTATTTTTCATTATTATAATTTCAATTGGGTTGAGTGCTTGTAATTGGGCTATATTGTGTATTGAGAGATACTTGTTTTAGCTAACAACTTCTTTGTTTCAATTGTGTGAGGATTGGGTCAAATTTTGGGTAGAAAATTTGACCGAAATAGTAACGGTTACCTCTTTAGCCTAGAAAAGGGGAAGAGAAATTAGTGGAATTGTTGCAAATCCTTACTGAAGCTAAGGTAGTGGATGTAGAGTTCGATTGGAACTTGAACCACTCTAAAATTCCTTGTCTACAAATTTTATTTTCCAATTCCATCACCAAAAACTTTAAAAATCCAATTCACCCCCTCTTGGTTTATTTCGATCATTCGATCCACTCAACAACTACTTTACATTAAATGTTGACTTCTTTGACTTGGATGTGAACTCCTTTTGGACGTTGCCTTCTCCAGCAAGTAAAGATAAGTACTCCTACTTATCAATCTTTAATCTACTTTGCACACCGTTCCAGGCTTCAAAAAGTTGCAAGGCTGGGCTTGATGGATTCAAAAAACCATCCTCTATATATCACAACCCATCTTGGCTGAGTTGGTGTATTGCCGCCTAAGCAGCTGGCTGCTATGGCAACGTCATTGGCAGCACTTTGGAACTGCTTCAGTACAGCTCTTTTTGCTCACTGCTTTCCTGTCCTCTCCTCCTCTACACAGCTATAGCACCTGAAAAAGAAAACTAAACTAAAATAGTATATTTTCTTAACCAAATATAGAATATTCAATAAAAGCATGGTAAAAGAGAAAATATTGTTATTATGCACTTAAATATGTCTAAATGGGCTTAAGAACAACAATAATAAGGGCGAGAATGTGTACAAAATATAGAACTTACGGACATTCTACACACCCCCAAACTCAAACTATTTCTTGTTCTCAAGCAACGCAACCTAACTAGTAAACCTGCCCCTTGCACAAAAATTAACAGAAACCTAGCCTTTAACTTGATTTCTTACCTCAAGGTCGTGGCACCAATTTTATGTTTAGTGATAGAGAATGACATGAAATAACTTAGAATTTAAATTTTTTTAGTGCTAGTGCAGTGTGTGCTGGTCTCTGTCCATGCTAAACATGATGAGTATACTAAGTAAACAAAGAATGCTAAAAATAATTAAATTCGAAAAAGGATATGATTTTGCTGCCATGGCAGCATAGTTGACCACTTATTTCCTCTTTTTTCTGATCATGGCCTCAAGGGCTTCAGCTCATCACAACTATTCTCCAAGTTTGAAGCTAAGATAGTAGAATACTACGAAACTCCGAACCCTTTGAATAGAGTCATCCCGTGAAGGCTTTCTTCACTCTTGCTAATTTGTCTATCACTTCAAATAACTTTAGATACTTGAACTTTGATAGCAACAAAGTGTCCTTGCTCATGATCCTTCCTAGATCCTGTTTCGGGCTCCTCTAGGGTATTAAGCAATTATTCCTAGAGCCTGTTTCGGGCACCTCTAGTGTACTTGGACTTAACCGTCATGTGCTGCCGCGGCGGCAATCCTGCATCCAGTTAAGAAATTTTCATTAATTTAAGCAGGCAATGTTAAACTTAGAACTCAAGAAAAACTCAACACTTAGCAGACAATGTAAGAATAATTGGCAACTAAAAAAATTCTAAGTATTTTTCATGCTTCTTCCAATGATTAAGTTCAATTTTAAGTATGGTGCGAATATGGAAGTCGGCTAACTATCATTGGCACAAGATTTTAAGCTAAGACTTTCTATTTCATTATGTGCTAGGGCAGAATTTACACATGTTGCTACATGCAGCTAAATGCAACTAAGAGAAAAGAAAACAAAGAGGACTAAACCCTCCCCCCAAACTCAAGGTTGGCATTGTCCTCAACGCTTTACACAAAATATAAAATATAAATAGAAAAAGATAAAGAAAACAGTAAATAGAAAATTAAAAGAAAACATAAAAGGAAAGAAAGAAAAGAAAATATGCTAAAAATTATGTGAGTTCCCCTCCGTTTCTGTTGCTGCCTCAAAGGAGGACTCTGAGGAGGCGGTGTAGAGCGTTTAGGTGTTCTCCTTTTGTGAGCGCAAGTGCATACTCTTGTCAAGTTATAGTATAAAAGATATCGTCTCCACAGGGATTAGAGCAGCTCCTATGAATGGTTTTCTGCACAAAGATTTAATAAATGCGCCATTAAATCTCAAGATGTGGAAATATAAAAAACACAAGTAAAGATAAAGATAGTGATAAGAGGAATGATAGAGGGAGATTGGGCGATAAGCTGGGTAAGACAAGTGCAGCTTGGTAGCTTGTGGACTGCATTGCATAGTCTTGAGTATGTTTCGCGCTGCCATGAGATGTTGCCGTGACGGGTAAGGTGGGTGGAAAACTACCACCTTGTCACACGATCATAGCAGATCACTGCCATGGCAGGGGTGTGTACTGCCTCGGCAGGTGGAACATAGAGAAGTCCTGGCGGCAAGTCTGGCAGTCATACCAAGTTCGGTAGGATAGTCGATTGTGATCCCTCCTATTTCTAGGTTAGGATGCTCGAGATTGCTTAACTTGAGGACTAGTGTGGAACCAAATTAGACAACTCGGTCGATAATCCCTTTTAGCCGCTGAAACTTGAGGACTAGTGTGGAACAAAGTTAGTCACGCCTTTGTGAGTTGTGACCGTGCTTAACCCTTTCGCGAGCCTTGCACTTTCGTGCCCGAAAAATAGATTTTCTCTTCAACTGACTGGTGTGGACTAGTTGATCCAACAAGAAGCATGGATTAAGCAAACTCAGAACTTTATTGAAAACAACTAAAAACTATACAATCGTTTCCCAAATACTTTACATACACGCGCCTAAACCCTAGGAGAGTTGGGCCGAAACCCCCAACACTCCAACTTATCTAGCTAACCCCCCATCTACACTCTTATCGACAGATGTCGTCAATTCCCCACGACATGCATGCCCCTATACCCTTACATACATTGGGTATATATAGGGCTCTTGACCTAAGTTGAGTCCTTCTTGAAGTTGGAGTCCTAAAAGTAAATTACATTAAATATAGACTCCTTTATGCTTTAAATACACACTCTTTGGATGTTGCCTTCTTCAGCAAATAAGGATAAGTGGTCCTACTTATCGATCTTGAATTAACTCTACCGGCTGCTACAGGTTCAGGAAGTTGCAAGACTGGGCTCATTGGGCTTAGGAAATTGTCCTCTTGAAATCGCAACCTATCTTGGCTAAGTCGGTGTAACTTCTGCCCGGGAGGCTCTGGGCGGCAAAGCTGCTTCGGTAGTGTCCTTAGCGGCAACTTGAGATGCTTCAGTACATCTTCTTCGGTTCCAGCTTTCATGTATTGTCATGTCCTCTGCTCTACTTTCCTATCTATTAGCAGCTGAAAACATAAACTAAACTAAAACAATAAATTCTCTTCACCAATCATAAAATATTCAACGAAAGCATGGTACAAGAGAAGATGTTGTTATAATGAATGCAATGCTCCTAAATATGCCTAAATGAGCTCAAGAACAACAATAATAAGAGCATAAATGTGTACAAAATATAGAACTCGTGGACACTCTACACATCCCCAAACTCGAACTATTGCTTGTCCTCAAGCAATGCAACCTAACTAGTAAAACTGCCCTTAGCACAAAATTAATAGAATGTTAGCTTTTCAACTTGATTTCTTGCCTCAAGGCTGTGGCACCTACATAATGTTAGTGATAGAGAATAACATGAAATAACTCTGATTATTTTTTCTTAATGCCAGTGCAGTGTGTGCATGTCTGTGTTCATGCTAAAAATGTTGAAGTTACCAAATTAACAAAGTATGCCTAAAATAATTAAATCTCTTAAAAGGATACAAGTAACTTACTTGGCAGCACAATTGTGCACTTTTGTTTTCTTTTTCTGATCATGGCTTTAAGGGCTTCAGCTCATCACAACTATTCTCCGGGTTTGAAGCTAAGGTAGGTGCACTCTACAAACTCTGAACCCATTGAATAGAGTCATCCCGTGAAGATTTTCATTCACTCTTGCTAATTTGTCCGTCACTTGGTTTTGATTCATGGAATTCGATAGCAGCAGTCTCTTTCGGGCACCTCTAGGGTTTTTATTCTTCTTAGAGCCTATTTCGGGCACCTCTAGGTTTTTCATCAGTTTTTTGTGCTGCCATGTGCTGCCGTGGCGGCGAACCTGTATTCAATCAAGAAACTTTTATTAAGTAAGGCAGGGGATGTTAAACTTAAAAGTTAAACAAAAATTCAGCATTTAACAGACAAGTGTAAAGGATAATTGGCATAAAGAAAATTTTCTAAGTATTTTCATGTTTCTTCCCAAAGTAAGGTTAGAATTTTTAGAATGGTGCAATTATAAGTAGTCGGCTAAGCTATCATAGGCACAAGTTTGAACTAAGGATTCTATTTTATTAAGTACTAGGGGCAGAATTTACAAATGCATCTATATGCTATGAATCTAAAGCAAAGAGGACTAGTTCCCCCCAAACTCAAGGTTGGCATTATCCTCAATGCCTCTACAAAACAAAAATTAAAAACACAAGATAAAAGATAAAAATAAAATAAAATATAAACAGAAATAGAAAACAACATAAAAGAAAGAAAATAAAAAGGAAAATGGTGCTATAGGCAGGGGGTTCCCCTCTGTTGTTGCCACGTCAGCGGAGGAATCTGAGGAGGCAGGCAGGAAAAGGTAGCGTGTAGCAGATGGTAATTCTGTTGGGCTCTTCTTCGAGCTACGCGGCGACTGGGGGTAGATTTCTTGATTTGTCTATCAGCTTCTCCATGTAGGGGATCTACTGCTGGCCGTTTCCTCTTTTTGGTTGCCTCTACTGGTTTGTTGTCAAAGGAGTCGAAAATCTCCAAGTCAGAGTAGCCAGTATCCGCGTCAGTAGTCATTTGGCTACTGGGGAGGCAGCAAGTGTCATCTCTTCCTTATCTGATTCTGAGGAAGAGGTGAGGTCATATGGCTGGATGGGGGTCGGGGAGGTTCTTCTCTTGGGGCGGTAGTGCGGCCCCTCTCGGTCGTCGGCGGCAGAAGCAGCAGGTCTTGGAGTGATGTTTACCAGTTTGGATGTTGCTATCTCCGTTGGAAAGGCGGGCAACTGTGGTCCGGCATTCTGGTATTTTTCCAGCAGGTAGGCCACAAAGGCCTCCTGCACGTCTGCTACATATTTGGTGAAGATCACCTGCTTGTGCTCAATTCGCTGGTAGCTTTCCACTAAGCTGCGCAGTAAGGGAATTGTGGCAGACGTAAGGGTAGCATCAGTACTGCCTTCTGCGGTTGGGTTGGCGGCAGCTTAGGACGGCAGTTGGGTGATGGAAGGTGTGTTGGGCTCTGCACTATGCATCATTTTTTGGCGTGCTCTTCTTGTCCATCCTTTCTTGGCAGGAAGAATTTTATCTTTTGGGTGTAGCGGCACGCCAAAATTGGCACAGAGGCCTGTGATGAGTGCATGAAAGAAGAGTGGGCCTTTGATGGTTAGCTTTTCTGCGTGAGCGTAGATCTCTTTTAGTCTTATATCACCAATGTTGATCTGTCTCCCTTTCATGATGCTACTGATGAGGGTCAACCGCGGCCTGTTTACTGTCAATCCGTGCGAGGTTGGCATCAGGCGGCACTGGACGAAGTAGTTCTATAGGGCAGCCTCTGGCAGCCAGTCTCTGCGGTTGACTGACCCATTATTTTTTCCTGTTAGCCATTTGGTGTTTGGCCGGCAGAGCTCTTTCTTGATTTTGTTGTAGTCAACCACGGTCAGATATGACTCCCACTCTCCATGCTGGTCGTCGCTGACTTCTATGTTGTAGAAGATGTTGATCATGTTAGCAGTCAACTTAACACCTTCTCCCCTCACATAGACGAAAGGGCTCTCCAGGTTTGGCCGATGGACATAGAACTCTCACACGAGGTTGTTGTTAATCCCCTTTGGCTGTCGTACGAATTGGTCCCAGCCCATATTATGGATCGTCTCGAACAGGGAAGGTTCCAACCCAAAATCTTCATCAGGTTGGGTGTAGTGGAAGCCCATCTCTTCCTATAGTTTCCCGTCTTTGTAGAAATGGTTGTAGGTCTCCTCGACAGCAGGTTTCAAGAACCTGTTGTATTGGGTTTTTGAGGTGACGGCGGGTTTCTTTGATGAGGCCTTAGTTTAGGGAACGACTGTTTTCCTAATGAAAGTAAAAAAAATGTGAATAAATATAAAGCAAAGAAATCTTGGAAGCAAAGACTGTAGAAAGAATTCAGAGATAAGAGAGAGCAGAGTGAAGAACGGGTGGTAGAATAGTTGGCTTTATATAGTTGTTTCTCTCCACTGCCTTGGCGGGCGCACTGTCAACGGGCGACAATTATTGTGACACGAATAACGAGATTCTAGCCGTTACACATATATTTTTCTGTTCGCTGGGGCAATTATACCCGTTGCGGCTAACTGTTATGAAGTCATTAGCTGTTATGCTCCTTTGCCTTGGACTGCCTTGGCTGCTAGTTGGGCCTCTCCTTTATTCTTTCATCTTTCCTGGTCCTTTCTTCCTTTCTAACCTGAAATAAAATAAATAAAAATAAATAAATAAAAATTAAATCTATTCCTAAGAAATAAAAGTAAATTAAAATTAAAAGTAAAAGTAAAATAATAATTGGGTTATGTTGGGCTGTGCTTTTCCCAAGCATAACCACTTCCTAAGGGTCTTTGTGTTTGGCTATTCGTCTGGGCATGTCCTTCCCCTCCTCAAGTGGATGTTGTTGCCAACCTTGCTGCCCTGACGGGACATACACCAAGAAAGCAAAGAGGCTATATATATAATATTTTTTAAAATCTAAATAGAAGTGCAGAAATTCAAACGTAGTTGTTGTTGCCAATCCCTGGCAACGACGCCAAAAACTTGTAGAGCGTTTAGGTGTTCTCCTTTTGTGAGCGCAAGTGCACACTCTTGTCAAGTTATAGTATAAAAGATATCGTCTCCACAGGGTTTGGAACAGCTCCTATCAATGGTTTCCTGCACAAAGATATAATAAATGCGCCATTAAATCTCAAGATGTGGAAATATAAAAACACAAGATAGAGATAGTGATAAGAGGAATGATAGGGGAGATTGGGTGATAAGCTGGGTAAGACAAGTGCAGCTCGGTAGCTTGTGGACTGCATTGCAAAGTCTTGAGTATGATTCGCGCTACCATGAGATGCTGTCACGGCAAGTAAGGTGGGCGGAAAACTACGACCTTGTCACACGATCGCTGCAGATCACTGCCATGGCAGGGGTGTGTACTGCCTCGACAAGTGGAACGGAGAGAAGTCCTTGTGGCAAGTATGGCAGGCAATCCAAGTTCGGCAGGATAGTCGACTGTGATCCCTCCTATTTTTAGGTTAGGATGCTCGAGATTGCTTAACTTGAGGACTAGTGTGAAACCAAATAAGACAACTTGGTTGGTAATCGTTTTTAGCCGCTGAAACTTAAGGACTGGTGTGGAACCAAGTTAGTCACGCCTTTGTGAGTTGTGGTTGTGCTTAACCGTTTCGTGAGCCTTGTACTTTCGTGCCCGAAAAATAGATTTTCTCTGCAACTGAATGGTGTGGACTAGTTGATCGAACAAGAAGCATGGATTAAGCAATAATAAGGGCAAGAATGTGTACAAAATATAGGACTCATGGACACTCTACAGGCGGGGAGGACAAGGTGACTTAAGGCGGGAGATTTGGCGGCTGGGCTCTTCTTCTAGCCACGTGGTGGCTGGTTGCGGTTGGAAGTGGGTCTTTTAGGTGGTGCTTCTGGCTCGGTTTCAGACCCTTCACCTTGAGGCTTAGTCGCACTACAGGGCCGCTTCTTTTTCCTTGCTGCTTCGATCGGTTCATCGCCGAAGGAATCAGATACCTCCATGTCTAATGAATTTGAGGCCTCGACATTCTCTTTGGTAGCTACCTCCTCTGTTGCAGGGGCTGCGGTGGTAGTCTCATCCACTGCCTGGATCTCCTCTTCTTCAGAATTAAAGGAGGAGGTGAGGGTGTATGGCTGGATGGGAGTGGGCGTGGTCCTTCTTTTGGGGCGGATATGTGGTTCTTCGCTATCTGCAGCATCTGGAGTGGCATTTGGTCAAGGTGTGATCTGGGTTGGTTTAGAAGCTACTAACTCTGACGGGAAGGCTAACAACCTTGGGCTAGCGTCATGATATTTGTCTAGCAAGTAGGCCACAAAGGCCTCTTGCACCTCCACGATGTATCTCGTAAAGATTACCTGTTTGTGCTCAATTCTATGGCAGCTTTCTACGAGGTTTTGAAGCAGAGGAACCACGGCGGAAGAAAGGACAGCATCAGTACTGCCCGTCGCGGCCGGGGTGGCGGCAGGATTACACGACTGGTGGGTGGTTGTTGGTGTTTCAGGTTTTGGCTCTTGCATCATCTGGAGACGGGCCTTTTTTGTCCACCCTTCCTTGGCGGTGATGATAGTATCTTTAGGATGTGGAGGCACGCGAAAATTGGAACAGAGGCCGATGAAGAGTGAGGGGAAACCGAGGGGTGCCTTGGACTGGGTTTGGCTGCGTGAGCATAGATTTCTTCAAGTATAACTTCCCCAACGTTGATTGACTACCCCTTTCATTATGCTATGGATTAGGGCCAGCCGCGACCTATTGATTGTGTAACCATGCGAAGCGGGCATTAGGCGGCGCGAGACGAAGTTACTCCAAAGAATGGCCTCTGACAGCAAGTCACGGGAGTTGACTGAGCCGTTATTTTTTTTCGGTGAGTCACTTGGCGTTGGGCTGTCAGATTTCTCTTTTGATTTTTTCGTAGTCTGATGCTGTTAGACCCAAGCTCCATATTTCGTGTGGATTCTTGTTGCGTGTAAAAGTGTCTATCGCAATGTAGTGCAAGTGTACACGACGCAAGTAGTAAAGTGATACGAAAGTATCGGATATCGTCTCCAGAGGGACTGAGCTAAAAGCTTCTCCTTGAATTACTGCACGAAGGTAAAAAGAATAGTTTAATATGTTGTCACGAAAATAATAAAAAGAACTGGAAAATAAGATTAAAATAATCAGGATAGAGAGAATGGGCTGGTATTGAATTGCTCAATAGTGTAGGTATTGCAAAGTCTAGGAATATTTGTTCTATCGTCGTCACTATCGCGGCAGCACCCGTCGCGGCAGCGGTCTGTTGTTAATCGCGGCAGCAATCACACAACTTTGTACTTCAAGCTTGGCAAGAATCCCTGCTGTGCCTTGGCCTATCCCTAGGTCCAAGTCTGTCGATGAACACATCATTGATGATACCTCCCGGCGTGAATCGAAGGATGAACACCGATGTTGTTGAATTCTTTCTTAGCCACTTAACCTCGTCCTATCCCTAGGTCCGAGATAGTTCAACTATAAACTAGAGAACCCGCACTTATTCCTTTCGTATACTTAACTCTCCGATGTTAAGTAAATAGATAACCTCACAATTCTCTCCCGATACTCTTGCAAGATATTAATAACCAGAATAAGAGAACTTGAAGTTCATTTTATTGAATAGAGAATTCCTAAAACGAAACCAATCCTTGCAACTACTTTACAAATCAACCGTGGCCCTAAGGGAAGTTTAGAACATGTTGAGAAAAGGGAAAATGGCTAGGGTTTTGGGAAGAAGGCTAAAGATAGATGATGTTCCCTCCTAGGTCGAATTACATGCCTTTATATAGGCCTTGGGTTCAAGTTTTCTAATATGGCAAGAAAACAAGTTTAAATTAAAGTACAACTCTATTAAAGACTAAATCTTCAGAGCATAAGTCTTTAATTCGTCATTCCTTCTTGCTTGGAGTTTCTTCCTTGAACTTTGGGCATGACCTTCATTCTGATCTAGGGCTTGGAAAAATATAAGGGTATTCCACAATAGACGAGCTTAATTTCTCTTTCTGTCGAGGCCCACTTTGCTTCTTCTCCTCAAAACTACTGTCGTCCTTGGCTGCCATGGCATCAGCCATGGCAGCATCGTCCTCCTCGCCTGCACATCCAGTTCCAGCTCTGCTACATCACTTCCCAGCGCCTGCTTCTCCATCTGCTACAACAGCAACCTGCAAAAGCAACCAATTTCAGTAGAAACTGTGCCATTTGATATATTTGCGATGTATAACTGAAATATAACCTAAATGCAATGGATTATGCTTGAATGCAGCAGAAATATGGGTTAATTAGGGGGTAAACAATAAATTTTTTACACACTCAACACACCCCAAACTCAAGTTTTTGCTTGCCCTCAAGCAATTCAGACCTAAAAAAGAAAAAGAATTTTTTTTGTTTTGGCTTAAAACAATGAACTTTCCATTACCTTCCATTCATTCCCTATTGAGAGCAACACCTTGTCGGATAATTTAAGATTCTTCCGGAACCTTGCTATAATCCTCGTGCAGTGTGTGCATGCTTGCGAACAATTATATGCCAAGACTCCCTTAGTTTTACTAAAATATTTCAGCCTCTAACTTGAATTTTTATGCCAAAGTTCATCTTTTCTGGAGGCAATTCTTATGCTCCTTTAGTTTTTTTGTTTAGACTCGATTTTATTTTCTCAAGCTTAAGTTTGACTAGAGCCGGTTTCGGGCACCTCTAACTAACTTCCTAGAGCTGGTTTCTGGCACCTCTAGGTGTATTGAGTCTATTTTGCTAAACTTCTTTTCCTAGAGCCACTGTTAGGCACCTCTATGGGCTATTCAAGTGCTAAGCTTCCTATTCTAGTTTACTAGTAGAGTTCTAGGCAATATAACAGTCACAAATAGTGTTTAAGTTTCAGAACTATAGTAAGGCTCTAAACTGCTCCTAAAACTATCCTAAAGGCACTGCCACGACAGAGTTGTCACGGTAGGTAAGCTTAGTTCAAAGACTTAAGCCAAAATTTTCAATTTTTTATAGTAAAAATAAACTAATTAAAGAAATAATTTTTAAACTAAATAAGACTCCCATTAATGGAGGGATGCCACCCCCAAACTCAAGGGTTGCATTGCCCTCAATGCAAATGATAATAAAAATAAAATAAAAAAGTACATCACAAAATATATAAAGGCAGACAACAAAATAAGGTAAGAAACTTAAAATTTAAGTGCTTTCGTCGCTGCTGCTGCTCAGTCGGATTTGTCGGCGGGCAAAGGCCTTCTTGACTGGCTGGCGGATGGGGGAGATATATGTATTTTTCGTTTTGGCCTCCCTCAAAGGTTGAATACGGGTAGGGGAGATGTGAGGAGGTTCCTCCACTACCTGTACCTCGGAGCTGCTGCTGCTGTCACTGTTGTCGCCGCTGCTACTACTGTCGCTGCCGCTATTGGTCTTGTTCTTGTCTGCCACCGTTTTCTGTCGCTTTACCAGTGTGAACTCTTTGGATAAATTCCTCTTGACAGAGGGTTCATTGTCGGATTCCTCCCAAATTGAGGAAGAGGAGAAACCGGCTATGAATGCATTGAGTTCTTTGAACGACATCCTTCTCTTGGTTCCTCGGGCAGAGGTGTCAGCTGCGCGGTTGCTGCCTGCAGTTGTTGTGGTAGGGGTCGGTGTGGACGCTGCAGAAGGTGTCTTTGGCGTGGCAGCAGGTGTAGGGGTATGATAAGGAGTATTGACAACAAAATAATGGTTTGGGAAGGGAGGAAATACAACATCATGGAAATTAAGAGAGGTTTGAATAAATTGTATCGTGGCTGTGGTGAAATCCCTGATGAAGCTCATGAAGTCGAGCTGTCGTTCCTCCATCTTTTGTATTGCAGCAAGGATCTGGGAGGAGATGTTGGCCGGAGGTGCTACTACTATAGGCTGCCTGGGTTCTGTGGCAGCAGGCTCAGTGTCGGTTGGTTCTGTCGTCTTTGCTGTTGTGGCAGCGGGGTCGAAGGATGACAGGAGGGTGGCAGCAGTAAGTTCCATCAAGCTGAGTATATTTTTCTCAGTCGATCCCTTCCCTTGGACTCGTAAATTAGTGTCAGCTTCTGGTACATGATGGCCGCGGCAGAGGGTTGTAATGAGATAGGGGAGGTAGAGTGGTCCTGTCGGCCGGTGTGCACATTCCAAAATACTCTCCCGGATGTAGCTACCAACGTTAATATGCCTCTCATGTAGAATAGAATGAATGAGAGCTAACCTGGGTTAGTCTACGGTTGTATTGTGCGAGGATGACATGATTCGCTTTTTGATGAAAGCGTTCCATAGTTTGGCCTCCGGGGTGAGTTGAGTTCTCTTCACCGTCCTCGGATTCTTCGGATTTGTGTTCCATTGAGTACCATCGTCCGTGAGCTTTGCCATGATAGCATCGTAGGCAGCAGGGTCTAAGCTATCAAGGAATTTCTGGTGACCATTCTCGTTTCTGCCCACATAAAATTCGTGTAGAGTGTTGATATGTTCTGGCTCGAATAGCACCTCTCTCCCTCTGACGATGACTGCTGTTACGGTCCTGATGCTGATGGCAGCATAAAAATCTCGGACTAGAGACACATTCATCTCCTCTGGTTGTTCTGTAAATATCTGCCATTGTAGAGCCTTGATTTTCCTAGCGATGAACGGCTGCAGTCCCAAATTCCCCTTTTTGGAAGTGTAGATAAAGCCCTTCTCCTCCCACATGTCACGTATCTGGAAGGATCGTGGGGTTGATGCTGCCGGGTAGAGCCTGAAGTAGCACTTCTGCGGGTGTTTCTAGAAGACAAGGTTGCAAGGATTGTGTAAGAAGAAAAATGAAAGCAAATAAAAGTTCTAGAGAATACAAGTAAGAAGAGTAGAAGTGAGTGAAAAATGAATAGTAAAACGGGGTTTATATAGAGAAGAGTTTACTGCCCATTGGAGCTATAACGACAGGCGCAAATAACGGGGCCAGCTGTTACGCGGTTTCTGACGTGTCTCTCATGCTTTTGCGTGTCTGCTGCGCGTCTGTTACGCGTTTGCGTGTCTGCCACGACAGCGAGTCGACAGGCTGAATTTTCCGCGTCTGTCGCGGTAGCTGTAACGACAGGCTCCAAAGTTAGGCTTTTTGGGCTGATGGAAATATTGTGGGCTGAATTCACTTCTCCTTTTCTTATTGTCTCCTTTATTTCCTAAAAACAATAAAAATAAAGGCGTTATTTCCTAAAAACAAAGTAATTCTAAGTTCTTAATATATAAATAATAAATAATGAAAAAATAAAAAATAGGTTAAATTAGGAATGCTAGGTGGGGCATCTCCTAAGGTAACCACTTCCTGCATTCTTGGGGCTTCAATCCCCTGATAATGCTTCAATCGCTGTCTATTGACTTTGAATTGGTGCCCGTCTTTTAAAAATCTGACCGTGATGACACCATGGGGAAAAACATGTACCACTTGGAATGGGCCAGACCATCTAGATTTCAGCTTCCCTGGGAAGAGTTTTAACCTAGAGTTAAAAAGCAACACAAGCTACCCTGGGCAGAACTGTCGTGGCAGCAACTTCTTGTCATGCCACATTTTGGTCTTGTCCTTCTAAATTCTTGCATTGTCATAGGCCATTTTTCGAATTTCTTCAATTTCGTTCAGATCAAGTAGCCTTTTCTGCCCTGCTTTTTCCAAGTCCATATTAACTACCTTGATGGCCCAGTATGCTCTATGCTAAATCTCGACAGGTAAATGGCATGTTTTCCCGTAAATCAGTCGATAAGGAGACATTCCAAATGGAGTTTTGAACGCTATCCTGTAGGCCCCTAGTGCATCATTGAGGTGTAGAGACCAGTCTTTTCGAGTTGGCTTAACCATCTTTTCAAGAATGCTCTTGACCTCTCTGTTGGATATTTCAGCCTGTCCATTGGTCTGAGGGTGGTATGTTGTCGCAATCCGATGCTTGACACCATACTTTTTCAAGGCAGCAATTATAACCCTATTGTCAAAATGCCTCCCTTCACAACTGATGATTGCCTTAGGGATGTCGAATCTGGAAAAAATGTTTTTATGCTAAAACCTTTGAACCGTCTTGGAATCATTTTTCTGAGTTGCGATCGCTTCAACCCACTTGGATACGTAGTCCACTGCCAGGAGGATGTATAACTTCCCACATGAAGATGGGAATGGTCCCATAAAATTTATCCCCCAAACGTCGAAGATCTCGACTTCAAGAATATTTTGCAGTGGCATCTCGTGTCTCCTTGAGATGTTTCCCGTCCGTTGACACTTGTCACAGTTCTTGTAGAATATTTGAGCATCTTTGTATAGTGACAACCAATAGAATCCCGACTGCAAAACTCTGGCAGCAGTTTTGTTACCTCCCAAGTGTCCTCCATACTGTGAAGCATGACATTGATGAAGTTAATCTCATGTTCATCCTGTGGTACACATCTCCTTATAACTTGATCTGCACAAAATTTGAAAAGAAGAGGTTCATCCCAATAATAATGCTTAACATCATTTTGGAACCTCTTCCTTGCTTGATAATTAAGCTTAGGAGGGGTTATTCTGCTAACTAAAAAATTAACGAAATCAGCCTACCAGGGGAGTTCAAAAGACTTACATACCGCCATGGCTGTCGCGGCAGTGACTGTGGCAGCAAACAACTACTCATCAGGGAAGGTCTCCAACATGTTTGTCTAATCTGCCGGTAGACTCTTTCACTTCTCCAACCTTGACAAGTGATCTGCAACTTGATTCTTTGTTCCCTTTTTGTCCTTGATTTCAAGGTCAAACTCTTCCAGTAGCAGAATCCAACGTATCAGTCGAGGCTTTGCATCCTTTTTTCTTGAACATGTACTTCAATGCATAGTAGTTTGTGTGAACTATAACCTTTGTTCCAAGTATATAAGAACGGAACTTGTCAATGGAGAATACCACATCTAATAGTTCCTTCTCTGTGGTGGTGTAGTTCACTTGGGCGCCATTCAGTGTTTTGTTGGCATAGTATATGACATGAAAAAGTTTTTCTTTCCTCTGCCCAAGTGCTGCCCCGACAGCATAGTCACTAGCATCACACATAATCTCAAACGGCAGTGTCCAATATGGTGGCTATACTATTGGGCCTGTTACCAGCTTTTCTTTCAAAACCTTGAATGCCTCAGTACATTCAGTGTTAAAGTCGAAGGGACGGTTCTGCTCTAGAAGATGGCATAAGGGTTAGTGATCTTTGAAAAGTTCACGATGAACCTTCGGTAAAAACCAGCATGTCCTAAGAAACTTCTGATTCCCTTAACTGTGGTGGGTGGCCGCAACTTCTCGATCACTTCTATTTTAGCTCTATCGACTTCTATGCCATGGCAGCTAATTTTATGGCCAAGGACTATCCCTTCATCCACCATGAAGTGACACTTTTCCTAGTTCAATACCAAGTTTGCTTTTTCACATCTCTCGAGCACCTTCTGTAGGTTGCCTAGGAAACTTTCAAAGTTGTCTCCAAAGACTGAAAAGTCATCCATGAATATTTCTAGGAAATCCTCCACCATATTGCCATCATGCACCTTTGAAAGGTGGTTGGTGCATTACAAAGTCCAAAAGGCATTCTCCGAAAAGCATAAGTTTCGTAAGGGCATGTGATCGTCGTCTTTTCTTGATCTTCCGGTGCGATGGCTATTTGATTGTAACCCGAGTAACCATCAAGAAAACAATAGTAAGGTTTACTCGTTAATCGATCAAGCATTTGATCAATAAAGGGTAAAGGAAAGTGGTCCTTCCGGGTAACTTTGTTAAGCTTCCGGTAGTCCATACAAACCCTCCAACTGGTCACAGTCCTGGTTGGGATTAGCTCGTTGTCTTCATTGGTTACCACATTTATTCCTCCTTTCTTTGGAACGCACTGCACCGAGCTCACCCATTTGCTATCCCAGATGGCATAGATTATTCCAGCATCTAGCCATTTCATTATTTCTTTACCCACTACTTCTTGCATAGCATGGTTCAGACGTCTTTGTGCATCAATGATCGGCTTATGATCATCTTCTAAAAGAATTTTATGCATGTATAATGCCGGACTGATGCCTTGGATATCAGCTATCGTCCATCCAATAGCCTTCTTGTGCTGCTGCAGCATCCCTATTAACTGTTGTTCCTGTTCCTGCATCAACTTGGAAGAGATGATTACGGACAACGTATCATTTAAACCAAGGAAAACATATTTTAGCTGCCCTGGCAGGGGTTTAAGGTCTATAATAGGGGGCTCAACAATTGATGGCTTTTGAATTACATGGTTATCCGAGGTGTAGTTTAAAGGCTCGAACAACTTACCTGGACAATTGCCTATCCAATTTACCTCCTCTTGATCTTCAGTATCAGACTCTGATGAACTACTGTCGTCAGTGATGTCGTGACAGTCTTCTAAGTGGCTACCGAGGCAGTGACCCATTTTTATGTCGTGACAGCCCGACCTGATGTAGGGTTGGTCAAGGGTAACTTCAGTGATAACCTTACATTCTTCTTCTGCATCAGCATGCTTCATTGATTGGAGAACATTCAACTTTATTTCTTGTTCATTTACTCTCATGGTGAGTTCTCCTTTTTCCACATCAATCAGTAATCTTCATGTGGCTAAGAAGGGTCACCCTAGAATGATTGGTGCGTTTTCATTTGCTTCACAATCTAAGACAAGAAAGTCAGCAGGAAAAATAAACTTATCCACCCTTGCCAGAATATCTTCAATTTTTCCTTCTGGATGAACGTAAGAGCGGTCTGCCAGCTACAGAATTATTGTTGTTGGTCGAGCTTTTCCAATACCTAATTTTTGAAAAACAGATTTGGGCATTAAATTTATACTAGCACCAAGATCAAAAAGTGTCTTACCCACAAATTTGTCTCCGATTACGCATGGTATGATGAAGCTCACAAGATCCTTCTTCTTCTAGGGTGGATGCTTTAGCAGAATACTAATGCATCCTTCTGTCATCTTAACTGTTTCAAATTCCCCAAGTTTGGATTTCTTCGACATGGCATCCTTGAGAAATTTGGCATAACTGGGCATCTCCCTAACGACATCTAACAGCGGAATGTTGATATGAACCTACATAAAAATTTCATAAATCTTTTTAAGCTGTGATTCATGTTTTAATTTCTGTAACCGTTGAGGAAAAGGAGGTGGGCGATGATAATCAGCGATGCGTCCTTCCCACTGCATACGGATCTGAGAAGGTTTAGGTTCACCATCTTTCTCCTATGTCCCTTCTGCTGTCGTGATAGGCTCATCGGCAGCAGGCTGTTTGTTACCTGTCGGGGCAGCTTCCTCGACGGTCGACTCCAAGGCTGGTTTCTTTACTGATTCAGCTTCCTTTTCAGGCCTTGGTATTTTCTTCCCACTCCTAGTAGTGATAGCTTTACACTGCTCATGTGTGGGCTGTCTAGCGTTTTCAGTATCGCTAGGAAATCCTCCGTTCTGCCTTGGTTTAATATGCTGGGAAACCTGACCCATTTGCGTCTCTAATGATTTTAGAGTAGCTTCATGATTTGTCATCCGCATCTCTATTTTATCCATGAATATCTCCATCTTCTTGACAAAGTGATTCATGTTCTCTATATAGGTTCCTGTTTGAGACATAAATGTAGCCAGAGTTTGTTCCAGTATACTATTTGTGGCAGCTAGTGGCTGTTGCTGCTGCTACTGCGGTTGCTGCCGAGTCAGCAGTCTAGGTCCTCCCTGGTTCTGATTATTTTGTGCTTGAGGATTTAGGGCATTATTAGGATTTCTCCAAGAGAACTTGGGATCCTTTCTCCAGTTGGGATTGTGGTTGTTGGAGTTATAATTCTGCTTATTGTAGTTCCCAACATACATCCCTTCTTCTAACTGTATTGGACATTCCTCCAAACTGTGATTTCCTTCACAAATTTCGCATACCTCTTTAACAGAGTAGACAGGCTATGAGTCTTATTTCAAGATCTTTTTCATTTCCTTAGTGAGATATGCCACCTGTGATTTCAATGAACTGTTGGCCTCGTAATCTTTTACAACTAGAACCCGTTACCCCATCTTCTTGTTGTCGGAAATTGTTCCTCATTCTTCGCCAGATTTTTCAATATTGCCATTGCCTCATCTGGGTCATTGTCCAACAGTAATCCATTTGCTACTTAATCAATTTTGATACGAGTTTGTAAATTGGCAGCATTATAAAATTTTGTTACCTGGTTCCAAACGGGGAATCCATGCATCGGGCAGTTCCTTAGAAGAGTGGTAAATCTGTCCCAGGCTTCGTGCATTGGCTCGTCATCTTCCTGTTGAAAAGTAGCAATTTCATTACGTAATCGCTTAGATAAGTGTGAAGGATTAAAATGAGACAAAAATTCACGGGTTAAATCTGCCCAAGTTCGAATTGAACCCGACGTTAGTTTATTCCACCAAGTCTTTGCACTGTCCCTCAATGAATGAGGAAATAACTGAAGCCTCGGTATCTCCAGATTAACTCTTGGTAATCTAAATGAACCACAGATTTCCTGGAACCTTTTCAGATGCTCCCTAGCATCCTCTGTAGTAGCACCACTAAATTGGCCAGCGTTGTTGATCATGTTGAACATAAGAGGTTTCAGCTCAAAGTTGCCAACATCTACATCAGGCAGGGTGGTTTCTAATTCTACATGATCATTGAGCATGTAGTCTCGGCATGAACGGCGTGCGGCAGCGACAGGAGGGTCGACAGGTGGATCGTTCCCTCCATCTCCGACAGGATTGTTATTATCCTGTAGATTCCCTTGGTTGTCCCTTCTTTCTTCACGTCTTTCGTTCACCATTGCTTCGAGTTGTTCCTCCAGGTATTTGTTCCTTTCAACGAGGTAATAGACTCTTTTCTTGAGATTGAACATTTGTTCGGGTTCACGATCTAACTGGTACTCAAGTTCCTTCCCCCGTTGAGACCTGCACATACGCAAACAAAAGACCTTGTGAAAGGTATAGGTTGAACAATCCAAGTAAAACAGAAAAAATAAAACGAATGCATTAAAAAGGTAGGGTAAAGTTATGTTGCCAGTGTTCGGCAACGGCGCCAAAAACTTGTTGCGTGTAAATGTGTCCATCGCAATGTAGTGCAAGTGTACACAACGCAAGTAGTAAAGTGATACAGAAGTATCAGAAATCGTCTCCACAGGGACTGGGTTAAAAGCTTCTCCTTGAATTACTGCACGAAGGTAAAAAGAATAGTTTAATATGTTGTCACGAAAATAATAAAAAGAACTGGAAAATAAAATTAAAGTAATCAAGATAGAGAGAATTGGCTGGTATTGAATTGCTCAGTAGTTTAGGTATTGCAAAGTCTAGGAATATATGTTCTGTCGTCGTCCTTGTCGCTGCAGCACCCGTCGCGGCAGCGGTCTGTTGTTAGTCGCGGTAGCGATCACACAACTTTGTACTTCAAGCTTGGCAAGAATCCCTGTTGTGCCTTGGCCTATCCCTAGGTCCAAGTCTGCCGATGAACACGTCTTTGATGATACCTCCTGGCGTGAATCGAAGGATGAACACCGATGTTGTTGAATTCTTTCTTAGCCACTTAACCTCGTCCTATTCCTAGGTCCGAGATAGTTTAACTATAAACTAGAGAACCCGCACTTATTCCTTTCGTATACTTAACTCTCCCGATATTAAGTAAATAGATAACCTCACAATGCTCTCCCGATACTCTTGCAAGATATTAACAACCAGAATAAGAGAACTTGAAGTTTATTTTATTGAACAGAGAATTCCTAAAACAAAATCAATCCTTGCAACTACTTTACAAATAAACCTGTGGCCCTAAGGGAAGTTTAGAATATGTTGAGAAAAGGGAAAATGGCTAGGGTTTTGGGAAGAAGGCTAGAGATAGATGATGTTCCCTCCTAGGTCGAATTAAATGCCTTTATATAGGCCTTGGGTTCAAGTTTTCTAATATGGCAAGAATACAAGTTTAAATTAAAGTACAACTCTATTAAAGACTAAATATTCAGAGCATAAGTCTTTAATTCTTCCTTCCTTCTTGCTTGGAGTTTCTTCCTTGAACTTTGGGCATGGCCTTCATTCTGATCTAGGGCTTGGAAAAATATAAGGGTATTCCACGACAGACGGGCTAAATTTTATCTTTCTGTCGAGGCCCACTTTGCTTCTTCTCCTCAAAACTGACGTCGTCCTTGGCTGCCATGGCAGCGGCCATGGTAGCATTGTCCTCCTCGTCTGCACATCTAGTTCCAGCTCTGCTGCATCACTGCCCAGCGCCTGCTTCTCCATCTGCTACAGCAACAACCTGCAAAAGCAACCAATTTCAGTAGAAACTGTGCCATTTGATATATTTGTGATGTATAACTGAAATATAACCTAAATGCAATGGATTATGCTTGAATGCAGCAGAAATATGGGTTAATTAGGGGGTAAATAATAGAACTTTTACACACTCAACAATTCTCTTTTATTTCTATTCTGTAAAAGTTGTTTATTGTTGCCACCATGATCTTGACACCCTCGCCGCGAACGAAGATGAAGGGGTTTCCCTAGGTAGGTTTGTGGGCATAAAATTCCCTAACTAAGTTGGTTTTTACCTCTTCTGGCTGCCGTGCAAAAATATGCCATCTAGTGTGTGGACTCTTTCAAATACACTGGGTTCAAGGCCAAGATCTCTTCTTGCCTTATGTACTGGAAACCTATCTGTTCCCAAATTTGTCGCTCAGCGAAGTGCTGCCGATAGGTTGCCGCTGCGTCAGCATTAAAGAACCTCTAGAAGGTTGGCTTGGAGGATCAGGCTGTGTGTTTTGAAGTTGCCACAATCGTGAGAACAGTTGTGTTTCCTAAAGAAAATAAAGCAATTACAAGAAAATAACGCAGATGAGATCTTGAAAACAAAGAAGACAAGAAGAATTGAGAGAAGAAGAGAGAGAAAAGTGAAGAATGAGAAGAGTATAGTTGGTCTTATATAGCCGCTACTCTCCATTGCCTTAGCGGGCAAACTGCCAACAAACGGTAATTATTGCATCATGTTTTACGGGATTCTATCTGTTACGTAGATAGTCGTTGCCGTCAGCTGTTGCAAATGTAGCTATTGCGGCTAGTCGTTATGCTAATCTGCCTGTTATGCATCCTTGAGCCGCCTTGGCCGCTGGGTTGGGCCTCTCCTTTATTATTTATTCTTCTTGGTCTTGCCTTCATTCCTAACCTGAAATAAATTAAATGCAAAAATTAAATAAAGATAACCGAAAATTAAATAGATTTCAAGAAAGTTAAAATTTTGGAAATTAAAAAAAATTAAATCTAATCCTAATGCATAAAAATTAAATAAAAATAAAAATTAGGTTATGTTGGAAGGTGCATCTCCCAAACATAACCACGTCCTGAAGGTTTTGTGTTTGGCTTTTCGGCCAGGTATGTCCTTCCTCTACTTAGGTGGGTGTTGGCTGCCATCTTTGCCACCCTGGCGGCTAGGTGTTGGGCATGTGTCTGGGTTGGGTTTGTAGGCTTCCATTTTGATGTGACCACAACCAGCAAGAATTCCAATGAATTTCCTAGAGGTCCTATGCCTCGTGCAAGAGCTAAAATGATTCAAGATGCTGTGGAAAGTTTGCTTTGCCAATGCTGGAAAATGAATGAAGAAATGACAGCAACAATTAGATCTTGCAACGTTTTGAGTTTGTTGGAAAGTTGAAATAAGTTGCATAAGAATTTGCATGAGTAGTTGCATAATAGTTCATTCATTCCATGAGAATAAATATGTTTGTTTATGCATTTACGCAAGCACTTCATTTATGAAAATACTTCACTTATGTATGTGTTTCATTTAAGCATGTAGGTTCATTAATTAAACTAGTTCATGCATTGAACTTGTTCAATTAATTCTTTAAGTTTGCATAACATTTTTATCATATTTTGATAATATTTTATGTGTTTTTAGTGTCATTATAGGTTGGGATTAAGATGGAAACAATTGAAGACTTTTCATCTTCTTCAAGGAGACATGCCATCTTTATCACCATTCAAAGAGAGAGTCTTTTTGAATTCCATGGGGGATGAAGCATTTAGAAGACTTTATTATGCTTTTATTCAGCCAATAAATTTGAGAAATAAAGAAAGGAAGTGGAAGAGACACATACACTTAGATGCAAACATGGGCAGATTCATTCCAAGTCATCTACATGCACTTTTAAAAGCCAAGCAAGTGGAATATCAAAGTATCCATCACTTGGACGTGTATAAGTCTTCATTCAAGCCTTATTATGTCCAAATTCATTCTAAATTACACAAATGGCCTACCACACTTGATAGGATTGAAGACAAACCATTGAATGTCATAAATTGGAGCCTTAATGCATTGTTTTGTCCATTCAAATTCTAGGCTGCCATGTACTATAAATAGGATGCTCATTTGCCTTTGTAGAGGACCCTTTTTTGATGAAAATATATGAGAGTGTTCTCTTCATTGTTCTTTAAGAACTTTATCGGCTTTCAAGCTAGTCTTGTGGCAAATTTCCCTTTTTCATTCCATTCTATTTATAGCGTTGGTTCCTAGCTTTCTAGCTAGCGGGTCACGTTCCACCATTCCACCATCACTTCCATTTGATTATATTGTTGGTTCTTAGATCCACTATAGCTAAAGGGTCACAATCCAACCTTCTTCCATCATTTCACAAAGGGTAAGAATGTGTAAGGTTTGGGTCAACATTCACTATCTTGTTGGTTCTTCCTTGTTCCACACTGATTCTATTCTATATATCCATATCAACTTCTATCCATTTTCCCCTTACATTTATCTTTCAAACCATAATCACCAACCATTCCAGCACCTATTAAAACAATAACTTTCATCATCTTCATTCCATATACATCACTTCCACACTCAAGTTTCAAGTTTGCAACTTCATATTAGAATCACGATCGGGCAACATCACATACAAATTCGGTCATCACACAACCGGATACGTATCACATTTTCTGGCAGACCATTTTTCCCTTTTTATCCTTCAGTGGTTGTAAGATGTTCAACTTAATGGTATGATCTTCAACCTTCTTATCAATTTCTTCTTCGTATACGAGCTCATATTTAGGGTTTGCCCTAGTCATGCACCAAAGACAAAGAAGCGTAAAATATTTTTTTTTGAAAAATAAAATAAACAGAAATTTAAATGCAAAAACTAAAAGTAGAAGTGCAGGAATTCAAACGCAATTGTTGTTGCCAATCCCCGACAACATCGCCAAAAACTTGTAGAGTGATTAGGTGTTCTCTATTTATGAGCCCAAGTGCACACTCCTGTCAAGTTATAGTATATAAGATATTGTCTCCCACAGGGATTGGAACAACTTCTATGAGTGTTTACTGCACCAGGAAATAGTAACTTGCACAATTAAAATTCTGAATATTAAAAAGTGTAAAAGTAAAAACACAAGTAATTGAAGAGAAAAAGAGATCAGGTTGATAGATTGGAGAAGATAGTTGTAGCTCAGTAGTGTGTAGACTGCGTTGTAAAGATTAAGTGTGTTTTGCGCTGCCACGATCTGCTACCTTGGCGGGTAATGGTAGATTGAGGCGATGACAACTTTTGCTGCCACAACGGCACTCTACTCTTGCAACTTTCACTGTCTCGGCAGGTGAGATTGAGAGAAGTCCCGACGGAAAATATGGTAGATACTCCAAGTTCGGCGAAGCAATATTGAAGTGATCCTACCTATGTCTAGGCTAGGATTGTTTTGTTGCGTGATGTAGGCAATACCTAGCAATCTCAGCGTAAACCTAACACAAGCAGTCAATATTTGGTTGCTCTTTTTAGCCGCTGAAATTCTAACTTATGTCTAAGCCGAATTAGTTAACACCTCGTCATGATGAGACCATGCTTAATTATTTCATGAGTTTGACACTTTCGTGCTCGACAAATGGATTCTTCAACTGGACTTTTGGAACTAATTGAAGGAAGCGAAGCACGTGAATTAAGCAAACTAAGAGTATTTTATTGCAAAAACAACTTAAACTCTTACAACTGTTTCTCACAACTACTTTACATACAAAATCCTAAACCCTATGATAGACTAGGGGAAGCTAGGGTAATCTAAAAACATTGTCAATGCTCCTATACTCTCAATACATGGGTATATATGGGGCTCATGGTCTTAAGTTTGAGTCCTCCTTGGAGTTGAAGTCTTTAAAGCTACTTTACATTAAATGATGACTTCTTTGACTTGGATGTGGACTTCTTTTGGACGTTCCCTTCTCTAGCAAGTAAAGATAAGTACTCTTACATATCAATCTTTAATCTGCTCTGCACACCGTTCCAGGCTTCAGAAAACAACAAGGATGTGCTTGTTGAATTCAGAAAATCATCCTCTATAAATCGCAACCCATCTTGGTTGAGTCAGTGTATAGTCGCCTAGCTGTTATGGTAGTGTCCTTGGCGGCACTTTGGAACTGCTTCAGTACAGCTCCTTTTTCTCACTGCTTTCCTGTCCTCTCCTCATCTACATAGCTACAGCACCCGAAAAGGAAAACTAAACTAAAACAGTATGTTTTCTTAACCAAATATAGAATATTCAATAAAAGCATGGTAAAAGAGCAAATATTGTTATTATGCATTCAATGCACCTAAATATGCCTAAATGGTCTTAAGAACAGCAATAATAAGGGCATGAATGTGTACAAAATATAGAACTTACGAACACTCTACAGAAGCATGACTACATAATACATTTGAAGGTATGCCCTATGTCTGATCTAGACTTGAGATATTTGATTTCTATTTTATTAAAATAATTGCATGTTTGCCATCTGAATTCTGATGATACGACATATTGATCTAAACTGTTTTACTTGGGGTATACTCTTGGGATATATTTTGAAGTGTCTGCAGGTACAATCCTGATCCAGCAGGTAAACCCTTCAGTTAAGCTCCTACGCTCAATGGGCCTAGGGTAATTCTTTCTAGACCTGAGGCATTCCCTTAGGTAGGATCTTAGCCCATGGGCCTAGGGTAAGTCCTTCAGCATGTAGTTCATGAGGGATTGCATTTTGGTGATCGGTTAGAGGGTAGCTTGGTTTTTAATGAAACTTTGGTTGCCTTTTATAACATGACATGAAATGATTGATGCATATTTGAGCTATATATATATATATATATATATATATATATATATATATATATATATATATATATATATATATATATATATATATATATATATATATATATATATATATAAATAAATGTTTTATCTACACTTATTGGAAAACACTGAGCAATATATATATATATATATATATATATATATATATATATATATATATGTTTTATCTACACTTATTGGAAAACACTGAGCTCCCTATCTCACACCCCCCAAATCTTTCCATTTCAGAAATTTTTGGATAGGCTACCTTGGGACTTGGCACTTGGAGGATCGACACATTCGCACTCATATTTTGTTGTAATGTTTCTATCCACCATACTGTCTTTATTTGGGTGACATGAGACTATATTTTGATATGGTATACTTTATTAGTTTGCCCAATGTGGCATCATTTTGTAACTAAAACTTTGATATGGTTCTAGATTAAATACTTGATATTTTATCTTATGGTATATAATTATTATGTGTTATAAGACCTTAAATTTGGAAATGTTTTTTTAGAAGTTTGGAGTATGTGTTGTGACTTCCTGGAATTTAGGTGTAATGCATAGGTGGGTCTAAGAGCTTACATTTAGTTGGTATCAGAGCTTTTGGTTTTTTAAATATTGGACTGTGAATGGGTCCTAAATATTATATTTTTATAGAATGTTTTAAAAATATTTTTCAAAAAAGGCCATGTCACCAAGTTTTATATGTTTAATTGTGTTCAGTACCCCAGTACCAGTTCTGACCTTAGGTTTTACCTTTTGTAGAGTCGAGATCATCTTTTGAGTACTAGACAAGGTCGACGACCTGCCCGTGGGCAAGGTCATGGTGTTAGATTCTCTTATCCGATAGATGATGTGGCAAGTGATCCTCTAGCCTCAGTAGTTCCCCCAGGCCCTGTAGACCCACCGCCTGCCTCTGGTACATATATGACGACTTCGGTCAAAGGAGCACCTACATCTCGTACTGAGCAATCGATGATAGTGTCTGATGAGGCTCTCAGCAGATAGTTCTTACAATTGATTCATGGTGCGGTAAGAGCCGCTTGGGTCGCACCTGAGGTCTCAATTTCTCAAACCATGATGACTAATGGGACAAAGACATTCGATGACACTACTAGTGGAGCCCCGACTAACACAGAAGAGTGGCTTTATGATCTTGAGAGACGCATGGATTCAATGGGTCTTGAGACACCAAAGAAATATTTGGGAACTGTCTCTTTGCTTTTGGGGAATGCCTGCACCTGGTGGGAGTCTATTTTGAGCAGCATCCGTGCCACTCATTTGATTAGGATTTCTTCAAGGAACGGTTCAGGAGCCATTTCATCGGAGATCTTTTTTTAGATAGATGCTAGGATGGTTCAAGACTCTGACATAGAGGGATATGACTGTCTCTCAGTTTGAGACAAAGTTTTTGGAAGACTTGAGATCTAGATCTAGTTTGGTACCCAGTAAGAAGGAAAAGTGTCACAAATTTGCACTTGGTCTTCGCTATGAGCTGTGTGTACATGTTATTGGTCACCTTGACGAAGATTTTGATAGAGTGGTTGAGAGGGTGAAAGATTAAGAAGGGGTTGAGTTATTAGCCATAGATGCTGACAAAGTGGTTCAAGACCGATCTAGGAGGCCTTCTGGAACCGAGTCTTCAGCACGTGCGGGTAAGAAGGCTCGCACTACACCACCTTAAAGAAGTGACACCAGTTCTCGGCCTACAGCCCCTCCACCCTCAGCAGATAGTCGAGGTGGTTCGTCGGGTTACTCATCGACGCTATTTTGTGACCATTGTGGTAAATGGTATTGAGAAGAGTGTAGGAAAATGGCGGGTACTTGTTTCCGTTGTGGATCCGGAGATCATTTCTTGAAGAGCTGCCCAGTTTCAACTTTTGCAGCTCGGATATCCTTCTAGACTCATGCACATTCATAGACTTCCGTTCAGGCTTCGTCTAGGGGCCGTAGTTAGAGTAGACCTTATACATCTGCCGCTAGGACTAATACTAGAGCTCGATCATATCAAAAAGGGGGACCAGTTTTATCTGAGGCTAGGCAGCCAACACTTGTGTGTCCTACCAGACGTCGGGATGACAGAGATGAGGCATATGTTATTGCAAGTACATTTATAATTTATTATGTTCCATACTTTTCATTGCTCGATAATGGTTCCACTCACTCCTATATTTCGAGATCTATAACCCGAGACCTTGAGATTCCAATAGTAGCCAAAAAGAGTGTTGATACAGTTATGAGCCCAGTGGGTAAATCAATGATTGTGGATAAGGTGTTTAGGCACTGTCCACTTTAGGTTTAAGGGGAAATCTTTCTGGTCGACCTTATGGAACTTTCGTTGGAGGAGCTCGATCTGATTTTGGGTATGGATTGGTTGATTGAACATCGGGTTAATCTGGATTGTGAGTCAAAGAGGGCAACTCTGAAGACTTTTGATGGTTGATCAATGGTTTTAGTCGGTGAGCATAGAGGCTATCTGTCCAATATGGTATCTATTCTGACTGCTGACAAGATGTTCCAGAAAAGATATGAAACCTTCATTGCTTGCTTCCTAAATACGAAGGGTACTCTATCTAGTATTGAAGAAATTCACATTGTTAACGAATTTTCTGATGTTTTTCCTAAAGAGTTTCTCGGGTTACCTCCGGATAAGGATGTTGAGTTTGAGATTGAGACTTATCAGGGTTCTGCGCTTGTATCCATGAATCCTTATCGTATGGCTCCTAAAAGGCTTAAGAAGTTGAAGGTTCAGTTGCAAGAGCTGCTTGATCGAGGTTTTATCCGACCCAACTCTTCACCTTGGGGAGCTCCAGTCTTCTTTGTTAAGAAAAAAGATGGTTCACTTCGTTTATGCATCGATTACCGAAAATTGTACAAGTTGACCATATAGAATAAATATTCGTTACCCAATATTGATAACTTGTTTGATCAATTTCGAGGAGCCATTCGTACCAGATGTTGCTAAGACGACCATTCGCACAAGATACGGGCATTACGTATACCTAGTGATGCCTTTTGGTCTTACCAATGCATCGATTGCCTTTATGGACATGATGTATCGTGAGTTTCATACCTACATAGACCAGTTTGTTGTAGTGTTCATCAATGATATCTTGGTATATTCTCGGACGGAGGCAGAGCATGTCGAGCATATGAGGATTGTTCTACAAACCTTGAGAGAGCATCGTTTGTATGCTAAGCTGAGAAAGTGTGAAAGTGACAGTTTTGGGGCATGTTGTATCTGCTCGAGGTATCCAGGTTGATCCTAGTAAGATCGAGGCCATTACTAGTTGGAAGCAACCTAAGAATGTCTCGAAGATCCGTAGTTTCTTGGGCTTAGTTGTATATTATCGATGCTTTGTCGAGGATTTCTCCATCATTGCCGCCCCTTTGACAAAGCTATTGAGGAAGAATGTCCCTTTTGTTTGAATTGACGTTCAACATGCGAGCTTTCAGGAACTGAAGATAGCTTTGACCCAAGCTCTGGTTCTGACACAACCCAAGTCTAGAAAAGACTTCTTGGTCTAGAGCAATGCTTCACACTTTGGGCTTGGTTGTGTATTGATGTAGGAATGAAAGATAGTTGCTTGTGCATCACGTCAGTTGAGGCGACACGAGTGTAACTATCCCACTCATGACCTTGAGTTAGCGGCTGTGGTCTTTGCTTTGAAGATTTTGAGGCACTATCTCTACGGAGAAAAGTGTTATATCTATACTAATCACAAGAGTTTGAAGTATCTCCTCACTCAGAATGAGTTAAATCCGAGGTAACGTTGTTGGCTTGAGATTTTTAAGGATTATGATTGTGAGATTAAGTATCATCCGGGTAAAGCTAACGTTGTTGTCGATGCTTTGAGCCGTAAGGCCATTTCAGATCTGAGATCTCTGTTTACCGGGATGATTATTTATGATGATGGATGTCTTCTGGCAGCGTTGCAGGTTATGATGACTTTGGCTGATGAGATTAAGACCAAACATCTTCTAGACAGTTTTCTACTTCTTGTCATACAGCAAGTTGAGCAGGGATCTACATATGTTTATGCTTTGGATCAGAATGAAGTTTTGTGCCTTAAAGGTCGTGATTATGTTCCTGATGATGTTGACATGAAGCAAGCCATTCTCAGTGAAGCTCACAAAAGTCCCCATACAATACAACCTAGTGGGGATAAGATGTACCAGAACTTGACACAGAGGTATCGTTGGGTTGGCATGAAGAAAGATATCTTTGATTATATGTCACAATGTATGACTTGCCAACAGGTTAAGGCAGAACATTAGCATTCGTCTGGTCTGTTGCAGACCATTAAGATTACCAAGTGGAAATGGGAGCGTATCAAGATGGATTTTGTTACTAGGTTGCCTCTGACTCCTTCTAAAAGGATTCTATTTGGGTGATTGTTGATCGACTCACCATGTTAGCTCACTTCATTCTTGTTCGAGATAATTATCCTCTAGAGAACTTGGCTAGGTTGTATATTTCTGAGATTGTCATACTTCATGGCATGCCCTTATCTATCATTTCTAATCAAATTTTAGGTTTACCTCCCGATTCTAGAAGGCCCTACAGGGGTCCTTGGGTACACGTCTGAATTTCAGTACACCCTTCCATATGTAGATTGATGATCAGTTAGAAAGGGTGATTCAAATTTTAGAAGATAAATTGTGGGGATGTGTGATCAACTTTCGTGGTAGTTGGGAAGATTTCTTGCCTTTGGCCGAGATTTCATATAATAACAATTACCAAGATAGTATCTGTATGGCACCGTACGAGGCTCTGTATGGTCGTAAATGTTGTACTCATATATGTTGGACTGAGTTGTATGATAGGAAGACTTTGAGTCCTGAGTTGATCCAAGAAACTAAAAAGACCATCAGGTTGATCTATGGTCACTTGAAGGAGGCTTTTGATAGACATAAATCCAATGCTGATTGGAGGAGAAAAGATATTGAGTTCGAGATTGGTGATCAGGTCTTTCCGAAGTTATCTCTGTGGAAGAAGGTTCTGAGATTTGGACGCAAAGGCAAACTGAGTCCAAGATTCATTGGGTCGTATCGTATTGTGAAGAAAGATGGGACAATTGCCTATCAGCTTGAGTTGCCTCCCCAGCTTAGCTATATTAATGATGTCTTCCATGTGTCCATGTTGAGTTAGTACTATCCAGATACGAGTCATGTTGAGGCCAGACTTTTCCTATGAAGGGGAGTCGATACAGAAGATTCCGATGAGAGAGTTCTGAGGAACAAACGTATTTCAATGGTTAAAGTTTATTGGAGTAATTGTAACCTTGTGGAAGCTACTTGGGTAATCGAAGGATTCATGGGGGAGAGTTGTAACACTCTGGTAAATAATAATAATAATAATAATAATAATAATAATAAAGGAGATATGTTGCTAAAGGGATTTGAACCTGAATCCCTTGGCATGGTAAGAGAGAGACATAACCATTAGAGCCAAGGTTGTTCTTGATTTCAGTCTACTCTATATAATCTTAAGTTTTGTTTGTTAATTCTGAACCATTGTTAATAAAAGTCTTAATCCTCAACTACCCAATTAATGTCATAAGACTTGAATATCCAGAAACCTCTATAACTTCTCCTACCAACTCCTCTCTGGCTGCCGTGGTGTGCATCGTTGCCATCAATTAGAGTGTCGCTTCAGTCTGACCCAAACCCCTCTCCCCACTCGCGTTGATGTGCAACTGTTAGCCAAGGAAGACCGCTTAAAGGTCCGGTGAGACCACTTATTCCTCGCTTAGCTTTTCTTGTCGATCCGATTGTGATGACAGTTTTTTAAAAACCCTTTAAGTATCCCACTTTTTTAAGAAAAGATTTGTTCAAACGAAAAATATCTTTTAAGAATTCATGTTTTAGAAAATAATAAAATCTAGGAGTCGCCAGCGGCCACTAAGGTAGGTCGGACACCACAAAAACCAGAGATTCATTTTGAAAAGGGTTCGGGAGTTGGTTACGCGTGAGGAAGGATTAATACCCCCATCACGCCCGGAAATCAGTACCAAAATATGTGTTGCTTTTAATCGATGGAAATTGTTTAAATTTAAAATGAAATTACTTCGGGGTTCTTAATTGAAAATTAACCTTAATTGTACGAGCTTAATCAAATTGGTGGGTTCAAATTAATTAGATATTTAATTAATAAGGATGATGATACATCGGACCATAGATTAAACTGACATCATATAAGACTGATTGTCGCGTTAATTTATGGTTCAACTTTCATACGTCACCTTTATGCATGATGCAAGCATTTAAATATGATGTCATGATATTGTCGATTTTAAATTTACCTTGGAACGGTGAAGATTAATTCAAATATTTGGTTAACATCCTTTGAGTTCGACTGTTACGACTCAAATATCGAAATTAATAATCACCTCCTTTTTAGGGTTTAGTTTAATTAATTACCATACAATCAAAGTATTAAGGTCTCTTGAATAACAAGTAATATGCATGTCGCATATAAAACAACACATCAAAGTATAATTTTTTATGAAAACATTATCATATAATAAGGTAATATATATATATATATATATATATATATATAAATTTGGCAGTAACCATGTATGTAACATTTGAACCATGTATTATAGAATATATATATATATATATATATATATATAAAGCACATAATATACGTACATATATATAAGCCATATATCATATATTTTATAAACATTATACATAATTCGTAAAAAGTCTAATATATAAACATGAGAAATTATATAACACTTTTCTCATTTTTTTTATAAAAAAGTACGCATATACTAGACATTATACCATATACAAAACATATAGAATATATATACATTAAAACCATACACTATAAACAAACACACAACATATATTTATCAAGGCCACAATCAAAATAAAGCAAGAACAAGACTAATAATAGGAATTAAAGGCTGGAAGTTAAAAGAAAGTTAGACAAAATAAATAAATGGGCATAACAAGGAAGGATTAAAACACTGAAAAAGGACTAGAATGCAAAAGGGACAAAACCAAGGGACCAAATCAAAAATAGATTCGAATAAAAAAGGGACAACATTGTAAATTGATTGAAACATATAGAGACCTGGGAGGTAATTAAAAAGATGGACGGCTTCGGGATGCAATTTTCCCATGCGAAGGGACCAAAAGAGGATTAAGCCATTAAAAATCGAATTAAATCAAAAATGAGGAGAAAATTGAAAACCCAACGAAAGCTGCGAGGACTGCGGAAAGAATTACGAAACGCGGAAGGATTTTAACAGAAATTAAACCATTTTTAAATGATGGGCTAAGTATAAAAAACAAAATTTTCTTAAACCATTTCATTTTTCCCTTTTGTTTCAAAACAAACTTCCCCCTCCCCCTTCTCTCTTCTATTCCAACGAGCACGCAGCAAACCACCGTGTCGGCCATCGCTAGCCGGTGGCCGGCAAACTCCGAAACCCAAAAAACATTTTTTTCCTGACCTAAACCTAGATCTAACTTCCCGTTTTTAAGGATCAAACCATTCTCCTTTAAAAAAAACAAAAACAGAATCAACCCCCTTTTATTTCTCTTTTAAAAAAAATCGAAAGCTTTGCATGCCTCATCCTTCACCGAATCATCACGCACGGCAATGCAAAGGCTGAATGGCTTGTTGCCAGGGAAGAAGAGCAAAAGACGCAGGGAAACGAAAGGTCGAAGGTAAAAAAGAAAACCCTAATATATTTGACTTTTATGCGTCGAATGCAAAAATGAGAAGAGATTATACCTCTGGAATCTTGAGGTGTTTTTTTGCTTTCTATTGCTTCTCAATAATCCCCGAATGAGTGCTTATTGTTATAATGTGTTTGGGTTCGGTCTTTATAGCACTGAAATTACATCATTTAAAATAAAGGAAAAAACAATCCTAAATTTGCTATTGGTTTATATGAAATTATTTGTTTGTATTCACGTCCTTCTAATTTTTGTTAGTTTATTATCGTGAACCTTCTGACATTCGTTTTGGTTTGTATTCACGTCCTTCTGATTTTTGTTAGTTTATTCTCGTGCACCTTCTGACATTCGTTTTGGTTTGTTTGCATGTGTGGCCGATCGAGGGGATGAGAGGACCAGCAAGGACGCTGGAGGCCGCAAGCCGACGTGGCTAGGGGCCTCGATCCTAGCCGTCAACGTCGTGGAGATCAATAGTCTCGATTTAAACGTGGGCTGAAGTCGAATGGCAAGGCGGTGAAGCACACTCACGCATGTCGTGGTTGAACCGTCATTTGACTTAGCGCGTGCGGCGAGTTGGGGATCCAAGGGTCTCCTCCTAGAATAATTTGGACTGTCAAATCTTGCCAGATTTGATGGTGGAGGATGAGCTGCGCAAGACACAAAAGAGATTATTAAAATAGAGTTTTAGTTAAGTTGGGCCCAAATCGGGCCATGTGTATAATCTCATGTATGTATATTTTTCGGGCTTTGATATGTATAAATGGACTGAATATATATATGGACAGTTTTATTTAAATTGTTTTTTGTTTTTTTTTTCAATTTAGTATGTTAATAATTATGTAAATATTGATAACAACAATAATAATAATATAGTAATGATGATAATAAAATAATATAGTGGTAAGGTAATAATAACATGATAAAAATAATACTAATGATATAATAATATAATATTTGTATTTGTTTGTTTTTTTCATTTTTTTCTGTTTCTTTTTCCTTTCTTTTTTTTCTCAAATGGGTAATAACATGATAACAAATAATGATAGAAACATATGAAAATATTACTTAGTAATTTTTTGTTTTTAGTAAGAAATCACATACATATAATATAAGCTTGTTAAAATTAAACAAAGCCTATTATTGCAAAAAAACGGGTCTATCCTAGATAAAATTAGTGACTACAGTTGCTCCTCTTTGCTTATACTTGTGAAACAAGAATTAAGCAAAGACTATAAGCACTAATTTTGTTCAACTTCCCAGTCGGGCGATTTTCTTTTCCGGAATGGTAGCGAACAAATCCAAATAGCTTGTTTTCCCGAAGTGCCGAAAGCATCTGGTGGCACTGGTAGGTCATTCTGAAAAGAATCCAGATAACTTTGCTTTCCCAAAGCGGCGAAAAGCAAACTGGGTTGCACTAGTAGGTCGTTCCGAAGTGGTAGCAGACAAACCAACTAGCCTTCAAGCGACTCATTCTTCCGAAGTGGCATTGAACGAGTTCAAGTAACTTTGCTTTCCCTGAGTGGCAGAAAGCAAACTGGGTGGATCCTTCGAGCTACAAGTTCTTCTTATATAGAAATTCTCACCCTAAAATCCTGGAGCTACGAGTTTTTCGTATATAAAACTCCTCGCTTTGAAATCTTGGAGATTTGGGTTCTTTCTATATAGAACCTTTTGGCTTTGAAATCTTGGAGCTCCGGGTTCTTCCTATATAGAACCTTTGACTTTGAAATAGCACCCTGTCATGAGTACCAAGAAACTTTTTCTTTGTTTTCCAAATGGCTGAAGCTTGGAAAATATTGAGACAATGCTTCAGTTTCTTGTCGTGTTAGCATCTTAGCATTGTGCTCGAATGGCTCAAGGATAGCCCGAAAGTCTTGGTAAGAAATGAATTGGTGGTTGAAGCTTAAAGTTGTTCTTTCCTCTTTGATCCTTCACCAAAATTCGAAGTCTGAAGTTGTTCTTCTCATTGCGAACTTCTTCATTCTTTGAGGTCCAAAATCGTCGAAGCTTGAAGTTGTTCTTCTTATTTCGAAATTATTCAATCTTCTAGCAAAGCGTGGAGTCTGATTTTTTTCTTCACATTATGAATTCTTCAAGTTTGTTTTTGGAAAACACAAACAAGTCCTTCATTATGATCTTCTCGTCTTCCCATAAAGGCTAAATCGGAGCTTAGAACAGTTCCTATCATCATGAGTTGTTCATTCTCCCGGATGAGTTCTTCTCATTATGAACTCTTTGATCTTCATTGGGTGACTTCTTCTTATTAAGAACTCTTGGTTCTTTGCTGGGATTTGCTCCTTCAAAAATGGAGTCATGGTTGGAAATCTTTTCTACTCTTTGAATACCTGTCAAAATAGGCAAAATGATTTGATGGTATGAGTTAGCATGCTCCTATCCTAAGGATGTCTAACTAAACATGATGCACGAGCGAAGTCATTTCTAGAGCATTTGGGAAAAATCATGCTTTCTGGTCGATCACCCTTAACTTGCATGGGTCTTCTGTCTTTGCCAAGACTTCATTTTTATCATATCTTCAAGAGATATTGTTGGCAAAAATTGATTTGATTAAGACCGGTCTTCTCCTGAAGTCCGCTCCCGAAACCTTGCCACACATTCCTCTGAATATTCCAAACCTTTCTTATTTCTATGAGGCTCGATCTTTATTTTTCTTTAATGAATCTTCCTCCTTCGTTTCTTCCTGAAAGAAGATGATGACTTTCATCGGTCAGGATGACATTACCCTTTCTTAACCCAGGCTTGACTGTTGCCTCTTCTCAAGTTCAATCTTCATTTTTAAACCCAGCAAAACATCTTGGTGAAGATCAACCCTAGAACCTTGCGCTTTTCTAACATGCATTCTTTTTGTCCCATATATGGTGTTCATCATCTAATCTCAATGTTGAGCATCCAAAGATGTCCTTTGTGGGTATTACTTATCAACCCTCGTGCTTTTGGGTACCAACAATACAAAAAGTATGTCTACTTGTTCATTTCAATACATGATATTTATGAGGATGAGCTAAATAAAATAATTTTATTGTATATATATATATGTGTGTGTAAAGCAATGTTTACTGAAATCAAGCTTAGGTTTTCAAAAAAAGATCAACCCAAGTGAAACTTTTTGTTTGAAAGATCGTGATTGATGTGATGATATGTAATCATTGAAATCCTCCGTGGGCTACTAAGCTTTCGAGAGGAATAAATCCCATACCTAATTTCTACCCAATCTAAGGTGGCTCTCTTTAACTCACTAACTCATCGTGCCTCGTCTTTCCTTCTTTTCTGATCTCAATCAGGCATTAGAAGTGTGGCAATCCTTGAAGAAATGTTAACCCCGATAGGCAGGATGAGATCTGAAGACAAAATCATCTAACTCAGACATCCATGTATGATAAAAATGGTCTTTCAAGGCTTGTAATGTAGGCTATGGCACAATGTTGTGAAAGAAAGGATAAGTAAGCCCAAACAAGTGTTTAAGGGTGATGAAACCAAGGATCATTTCTTTTGACTGAAAGTATAAATTATGTATTGTCTAATATGGATATGCTCAGATGAATTACTATTTTCTCTTTTCTTTTTTGGGTCACTCTAGACTGTCCGTTTTGGGTTTCACCCTAGAGTACATTTCCTTTTATCTAGCGTAGCTTCGGATCAACTTGCATCTTCACACTATTTTGATGCATTCTTCCACTCAACGATGACCAACCTTTCAAGGTTCTCTTGAATAAAGATATATTTGGATGGAGAATTCATATAGCCATTTCTCACTCCCACTCCCTTTTCCTTTCTTCTTTTTTTGATTTTCGATTTTTTTCAAAACTGCGCTTTCAGCTTCTTCAATTTTTTATGTTGGTGACTTTCAACTTGATTTGGGTTGTCCCTTTGAGAATAAAATTTTATTTCTCTATTTCCTTTTAATGTTCATGTTGCTCAAAATGATAATTTTATTCAACACGTTGATTTTCCTTTATTTCCCCCTAATTCATGAGGCGCCATCTTTATAGCATGATCAGAACTCGATGTTTGGGTGATCCTTGGTTTAGGTTCAATCAGAAGAAAATTATCATGCTCAAAAGGGGACAACAATGGATATTTTTCTTATTTTCTTTCTTTTTGAAGGGAAATGACATAATGCCAAATGTCCTCTCATATATGATATCAAAATAGTCTTCAGGTTGTAGATGTTTTAGGGTTGTCACTTCATTCAAGGACCTTGAACAACAATTCCTGAGAGGAAAATTAACACTGTGGGATTTTCCCATCATTCTTGTACACTCTACGTTGTCCTTCACATGGCCTAAATAGAATAGAGGACTTTCACATTTCCAGGACCTTCTCAACATTCGGTTTTTAAATTTTGAGTTAAAGTCCTTCTTGTAGAAGGTATATACATATATGTTTGGGAAAGCAAAAACCAAACCATAATAATAAAGAATGAATGAAATATTTAAAAGAAATCAAAGAATATAAAATGTTTGTCAAATGGAATGCACATGAATGCCTATTTCATTAAAATCGAACAAGTAAACATGCTCTGACAAAAGTTGTTCCTTTCTTATCCTTTTTTCTTCTTCCCCTTTTTCTTTGTGAACAAAACAAACTCCAACCTCTTATCAAGACTTCGACTTCTCTAAAAAAGCCATTCATTCATGCTCTTGATTCCTTGCCCCACTGGTTTACCATTTCATGGGTCAATTTTCCATCGCCAACCAACTTCTCAAACTCATCCTTCAATCCTCCAATACTTTTTGGTAGGGTGCCCCGGTGTCCCCAAACTCCATTCTAAAAGCTTGGAGAAACCTTATTCTTTTAATCCTCTCACTTTTTTCTTTCCCTTTTTTTCTCTCTATCTTTTTCCTTTTCGTCCATTCATTGGTTTGCTAATAAGTATTTCAACAAAGGATGCTTCTTGGGTTATTATACAAAATTGAAATTAATAGAAAAATAATAGAATGCTCTAGATATCAAATGCATGAGCCTCTTAGATTCAATCCCTCCGGTGATCAACAGTTTGCCTTTGAAGGTTGTGGCGATATATGCAAGATTCCCCTTATTTTGCTCGATTCATCCTCATGGTTATGGTACTTACTTAATCGATTCGAAAACTACTCCTTCTAGTTCTCATCATATCTCTCTGTTTAAAAATGTTTGAGCTTCCCGACTTTTGTTTAGCCCATGGAGCGCGAAAAATGTCCCTCTTAGAATTCTAATTGTAAGAGTGTACTTTTGATTAATATTAATATTGTGTCAGTGTCCTCAAGGATTCATTCCTGACGCTAGGGTATTGAACATGTAGAGCACAACTCCTTATTAGATTTGTTCTCCTCCCACAGCTCCAATAGGATGCTCCGAGAGTTATTCAATTCATTCATTCATTTCCTTTTTCATAGGAGAATTTAACTCATCACAGTTTTTTGTCTCGAGAATAATGATGGAGCATACAACAATACCCCGAGTTACTCGATTTAGTCACGATTTGAAACCTTACTCATATAGCCAAGGCTTTTGACTCAATTAGAGTAAGTGGAGCAAAGCATCCTTACTTAGTTGTTTTGCTATAGCGGAGTAACCCTCTGATTTTCTACATATATCTTTTTTATTTTTCTTTTTATGTTGGACTATAGTCAAAAAACTCCATTGGGCTCTTCTAGGAGTAGTAATCTTACTTCTTGCGCTTTACCAACCAGAGAAGACTGAGAGGGAATCACGTTTTTTCGTTATCACAACATACAATCGATCTCTCCCATTAGAATAAATGCCATATCATACACGTGATACCTGTGGGTCTACGAGGGTAATAAAGAATATATACATATACGTTTAGGTAAAAGAGCATCCTTTCATTGAAATAACGACAACAAACATAACATAAGCATTTACAAAAGATGAGTACTATTGTCTTTCGGGCAAACAAACATCAAGTGCAACAAAAGAAAATTCCATATGCTAGGACTAAGAAGCCTCTAAAACTAACACTAGGGATCAACACCTCCAAATGCCGTGCTCACCAATCTTCCTCTAAAAGCTTCAAAATCCCATCCTCAATTAGACTTTGAACCTTGTTCTTCAGTGCTCCGCAATTTTCATTGGTATGGCTCGTACCTCCCATGTGATAGTCACATACGACATTAGCATCATAACCATCAGGGTAAGGAGGATTCTTTGGTATGGATTGAACTGGGGCCAAAAGCTCCACTTCAACAAGTATGGGGAGAATGCTCGTGTATGTCATTGGAATCGGATGAAGAGCCTTCGGAGGCTTCTTATATGGTTATTGGCGATAGGAACGACCATGAAATTGATTTCTCGAGGAAGCACGTGTTTTAGAGGCAGTGGTGCTTGATTCACTCAACGACAATACCTTAGATTTCAACATGCATCATACTAGCTTCTTGAATACCATGCAATTTTCAATAGAATGTCCTTCAATATTGGCATGATACTCACAACGAGCATTGAAATTGTACCAACAAGGGTAGGGTGGGTTAAAGAGAATGACATGATAAGGTCGAATCAAGTCTGCCTTGTATAGATGTGAATACAATTACTTGTATGAAACTGGTAGCGGGGTGAATTTCTCATCTTTCCTCTCGAGCCCTCTTGTTTCCTTCCCATTCAAACGTTGGGCGTCTCTGGCTATAGCCTGATATTGAGGGACTGTGGGGTTCTTCTAGGCTCCCCTTGCCTCCGAGTCGATTCTCTGTCGGTTGGAGGAGATAGGATTTCCCAAAGAGAATCCTCAATCTTATCCATCACCAACCTGATGGGGCATTCAGAAACAGGGCGTGCTACCTCATATTGGTTGATAACGGCTTGGTCTTCATTAGACAAAATCTTTTCCAATGTGAAGTTACAGTCCAAATTCTTACTCTCTTCTTGCAAGAGGTCTTCTTTCACACTCATTCACTTGGTCATAGTGATCATCATACCCCTTAGTTCATCGATTCCCCCCCCCCCTTGTTTCCTCTTGGAATATCTTCACATATGATATTGTCTCATTTTGATTCCAGGCCAATTGTTCATGAAGTTGTTTGAGTTTAACTACCCTAGCCATTAGGTCATTCATATTTTTGAAGTTGAACTAGTATGAAGTCATTCCTTCCTCACTCATATTTTCTGAGGTGAAGGCTTTCCCCGATTAGTGATGCATATGGTGTAGGTACAAAAAATGCATAATAGTGCGTCACAAGATAATGTTATTATGAATGAAAATCACTTGGTCAAAAATAATAACGCGTTGCAAGGATAATATGAATGAATGCATGCAATGAGTCGTATGCACGACAAAACAAGATTATTAAAGGTAATCAAACAAAAAGTACAGTTGAAATACAAAGAGCATTAATTCGAAGAACATTCTAATTAAGCAACTTTTCATAACGAAGATCAAGTCTTGTTATAATGAGTCAAGGTTAAGAACTTCCACATATGGTGTAACTGAAACTTGAGTTCGTTCTCCGCCGATAACCGGGTTGGCCTTGTTCATCTTACGATTGGCCCCAAACATCGGGATTCTATAACTCGTCATTACTAACTCTTTCTCTTGTTACAAAAGTCTTAAATTTTGAATTGTTCTCGAATCAACATCTCATGCGAAAAGTGCTTATGAATATGCACACAGAAAATAGAACAAGCCATATATCATATACTTTATAAACATTATGCACAATTCACAAAAAGGTCTAATACATAAACATGAAGAACTATATAACATTGTTCTCATTTTTTATAAAAAAGGTACACATATAGTAGACATTATATATATATTCATTAAAACCATACAGATAAAACAAACACACAACGTATATTTATCAAGGCCACAATCAAAATAAAGCAAGAACGAGACTAATAATAGGAATTAAAGGCTGGAAATTAAAGGAAAGTTAGACAAAATAAATAAATAGGCATAACAATGAGGATTTAAACACTAAAAAAGGACTAGAATGCAAAAGGGATAAAACCAAGAGACCAAATAAAAAATAGATTCGAATGAAAAAAAGGGACAACATGTAAACTGATTGAAACATATAGAGACCTGAGAGGTAATTAAAAATACAAATGGCTTCGGGATGTAATTTTTCCATGCGAAGGGACCAAAAGAGGATTAATCCATTTGAAAAAATCGAATTCAAAAGGGAGGACGAAATTGAAAACCTAACGAAAATCTATGAGAACTGCGGAAAGAATTACGAAACGCGGAAGGATTTTAACGAGAATTAAACCATTTTTAAAAGAATGGCAAGTATATAAACCAAATTTTCTTAAAAAATTTTATTTTTCCTTTTGTTTCAAAACAAAATCTCCCCCTCATCTCTTCTATTCCAACGAGCACCACTACAAACCGCCGTGTCGGTCGCCGCTAGCTGGCGCCCGGTGAACTCCGAAACCCAAAAAAACATTTTTCCCGACCTAAACGTAGATCTGACTTCTTGTTTTTTAAAAATCAAGCCCTTCTCCTATAAAAAACCAAAAATAAAATCAACCCCCCCCCCATTTTATTTCTTTTTTTAATCGAAAGCTTTGTATGCCTCATCCTCCACCGAGTCACCACGCACGGCCATGCAAAAGCCAAAGGGCTTGTTGTCAGAGAGGAAGAGCAAAAGGCGTAGGGAAATGAAAAGTTGAAGGTAAAAGAGATAACCCTAATCTATTTGCCTTTTATGCGTCAAATGCAAAAATAAGAAGAGATTATACCTCTGGTATCTTGAGGTGTTTTTTTCTTTCTATTGCTTCTCAATAATCCCCGAATGAATACTTCCTGTTACAATGTATTTGGGTTTGGTCTTTATAGCACCGAAATTACATCATTTAAAATAAAGGAAAAATCAATCCTAAATTTGCTATTGGTTGATTTGAAATTCCTTGTTTGCATTCACGTCCTTCTAATTTTTGTTGGTTTATTCTCGTGCACCTTATGAAATTCGTTTTTGTTTTCTTGCATGTGTGGCCAATCGAGGGGATGAGGGGACCAACAAGGATGCTGGAGGCCGCAAGCCGACGTGGCTGGGGGCCTCGATCCAGGTCGTCAACTCTGTGGAGATCAATCGTCACGATTTAGGCGTGGGCTGAAGCGGGTTAAACTGTCATCTGGCTTGGCACGTGCGGCACGTGGGGATCCAAGGGTCTTATTCTAGTGTAATCTGGACCCCGGGCCAAGTGTATAATCACATGTATGTATATTTTCCAGGCTTTAATATGTATTAATGGGCTGAATATATGTATATGGACAGTTTTATTTAAATTGTTTTTGGTTTTTTTCAGTTTAGTATGATAATAATTAAGTAAATAATAATAATAATAATAATAGTAATAATACGAATAAAATAATAATAATGGCAATACGAAAGAGATGATAATAATAATAATATAGCAATGATGATAATAAGATAATATAGTGGTAAGGTAATAATAATATGATAACAATAATACTAATGATATAATAATATAATATTTTGGATTAATATCCTATACATTGGCGGTGGAAAGTTTTTATTTCTACAAGCACCTCAATTATAGGGTTTAGGGTTAGTATTTAGGGTTTAGAGTTTATGGGTTTTAGTGTAAAGGTTTAGAATTTAGGGTTTATGTTTAGAATTTAAGAATTAGGGTTACAATTTAGGGTTTAGGGTTAGGGTTTAGTTTTAGGGTAATATGGGTGGGGATTTATGCTTTAACCTATAAACCCTAAATTTTAACCCTAAACCCAAAATTCTATCAACAATCCCTAAATTCAAAACTACTACACTTATACCCCTAAATTTTAAACCCTAAAGGAAGTCCCTAAACCCTAAAACTAAGGCGCTTGTGTAAAAAAGTTTCCACAAGCGCTTGTGTATAGAACAATTACCCTAATATTTTTGGATGTTTGTTTTTTCCTTCTTTTTTCCTCTTTCATTTTTCCTTTTTTTTCTTTTTCTCAAATGGGTAATAACATGATAACAAATAATGATAGTAACACATGAAAATATTACTCAATAATTTTTTTAATAAGAAATCATATGCATATAATATAAGCTTGTTAAAATTAAACGAAGCACATTATTACAAAACAAAAATAAAACGTGTCTACTCTGGACAAAATTAGTGATTACATCGATCATCCTCCGTCATCCATTCAGTGTGCTACCACCACCAACGTGTCCTTCGTGCCGAGCTGCACAAAACCAATCATCCAATCGTTCATCCGACTTCAGGAAAGGCTTTGTCAGAGTTACGCTATTTTCGACCAACTCCTCTCTATTTTGGTTAAATCTAGTAAGATTTCTGACTTATATTGATGTTTTTTTTGGCTTGATCAAATTGTGTAACTCACGGGTTTGGTTTTCCAGCAAAAAAGGACCATTAGAGTCACTAGTGAAGAATCCACTGTGCCACTGGTGAACTCTGGTAAGTGGCCTGAACCGACTTGAACTGGCCCAAATCGGTCACCACGAAATGAGCCCATTTGCATACAAGCCCATGAAGTCCGACCCATTTGACCCATCCAATCCAAACCATTTCTGAGTAATCCGACCCGTCCGACCCGCTTCTCTCTGACCCGACTCGACTGAGTCAACCTATCGAGTCAACCCGTCTAAGTCAACTTAGTGAGTCAACTCGCTCGAGTCAGCTTAGTTGACTGATAATGTCACCGTTGACCGCTGATCATTGACCTCTAACAGTTGACCCTTGACCGTTGACTATGACCAAAAGTCAACTTTTTCTGAAAACTCTTATTTAAGGTTTTTCGACGTCCTGAGTCTGTTTCGCAAAATTCAAACCCGAATGCCTCTGAATCTGACCTTAAAGTTGAACATACATATTTATTAAGTTATTACTTTAAAAGGGTTATATTGAATAAAGGACTAATGTAAATCCTTATGGCCTTGTTTGACAATTAGCGGATAGCTTATAGTTGATAGCAGATTACATTAGCTGATAGATGATTGCATTAGTTGATTTGACTAGCGGATTATATTAGCTTATTGTATAAAAGTGTTTGGTAAAATTATTTGATAGGTTATAGTTGTTTGATTATTTAAACAAGAAAAATTACATATAATGACACTATTAAATTTAGTATTTGTTTGAATGGTTATTAGTTATCAATAATTTATAAATTAATTAGATTATGAAAAATATTTTTTTTATATAACATTACTAAACATATTTGAAGGATCTATATATTAATTTATTATTTATATAATTATTTTTTATACAATTTAGTTAATTATTAAATTTAAATGCAAATATAAATGTGTGCGAATAAAAAAAGAAAAAATATATTAGTTTACAAATGTCACACTATAAATATATTATGGTGAAGAATTAAAATAAAAAATGTTATATTTAGGTTATTTGGAGAGTTTTTTGTAATTGTTAAGGGTAAAAGGCTCTTTATAACTATTATATCAAAACCTCTAATTTCAAAAGGCTCGTATTAAAAGCTTTTTCAAACTTAAAGGTTTCACCCCAATCCGCTATTCCAATCCACTATTTACCAAACACCCAAATTAGCTGATTTAACCGGTCAAACCTCTAATTTTGGCTCAAACCACTATTTACCAAACATGGCCTATATGTTTTAAGGTACTTGAGACTCCCCCGACCGATCGTTTGCTCAGCTCAGCTCCTCTCGATCGACTCATTCGCGTGCTCACGTGGTTACTCGTGTGATTTTATAAACTCTGTGAACAAATTAAGTTAGAATTTATTTCTGCAGTAACCTTATTTCATTATGATCTAGGATCTTGCACAATGGCTGAGCGTAGTGAGGCAAGTGCCCGGTAGACCTTTATGACTAGCTTTTGAGGTGTATTTCGTGTGTGCTATATTACTATTTTTCATGAACTATTGAAATGAATTCTCTGAATATATTGTGGAATATTCTCTGCTTTGAAAGCAAGACTACTTTTTTGTTTTCAAAGTATGACTACTTTTTTGTTTTGGAAGCATGACTACATAATACGTTTGAAAGTATGCCCTATGTCTGATCTAGACTTGAGATATCTAATTTCTGTCTTATTGAGATAATTACATGTCTTTCATCTAAATTATGATAATATTGCATATTGATCTAAACTGTTTTACTAGGGGTGTACTCTTGGGATATGATTTGAAGTGTATGCATGTATAGCTCTGATCCAGCTGGTAAACCCTTCGGTTAAGCTCCTACGCCCAATGGGCCTAGGGTAAGTCTTTTAGGACCTAAGACGTCCCCTTAGGTAGGCTCCTAAGCCCACAGACCTAGGGTAAGTCCTTCAGCACGTAGTTCATGGGGGATTGCATTTTGGTGTTCGGTTGGATGGTAGCTAGGTTTTTAATGAAACTTTGTTTGCTTTTATAACAAGACATGAAATGATTTATGCTTATCTGAACTATATATATAAATGTTTTATCTGTAGTTATTGGAACACACTAAGCTCCCTTGCTCACACACCCCAAATATTTCCCTTTCAAGTACTTTTTTGGATAAGCTACCGTGAGACTTGGCACTTGGAGGATCGACATATTCGTACTCATCTTCTGTTGTAATGTTTCTATCCACCATATTGTCTTTATTTAGGTGGCATGAGCCTATATTTTGATATGGTATACTTTATTAGTTTTCCCAATGTGACATCATTTTGTAACTAAAACTTTGATATGGTTCTAGACTAAATACTTGATATATTATCTTATGGTATATAATTATTATCTGCTATGAGACCTTAAATTTGGAAATGTTTTCTTGGAAGTTTGGGGTATGTGTTGTGACCTCTTAGAATTTAGGTGTAAGGCATATGTGGGACTAGCGGGTTACATTTAGTTTATTCATTGATGGGTCCATCTTCTTAACTATAGTGATTGGTTCTTTTTATTGTGGCTTATACCAGTCCTACAGCTTCTTTACATTGGCATTTGTCGAGTCGACTTGAATCTTAACCCATGGTCGAATGTTTCATGAGCATTAGGGGTGATTTCAACGCGACATTTAGTGTGGAGGATAGAAGCAGAGGTACTCATCTTGGGTCGGGAATCAATTTTCTTTTTTTCTAATTTTGTCTTTTCGTGGGGTCTGATGGATGCGGGTTTTTTAGGTCCTCGATTTACATGGAGTCAAGGTAATCTTTCTAAACGTCACGATTGTTATCTTGTTAATGAGGCATGGGTGTCGCACTACTCATCTTTTTTGGTGAGCCATTTAGGCCAACTTGGTTCTCTCCATAGAGATATTGTGATGAGGCTTTCCATGACTTCACAACCTTTAAGGCATCAACCTTTTCACTATTTAGCTTGTTGGCAACTTCATACTGATTTCATGAGGTTCATGAGTGTTGTTGGAATGGGAATTATGATTTGGAGCATAATTTTGGAGTGTTCAAGTCCTGGGTAGGAGAGTGGAATAAATTTGTCTTTAGCCATATAGTTCACAAGAAAATAAGGCTCATGGCTCGCATGCAAGGCATTGATTTGAAATTGGAAACATGTGTATCGAATTCTTTGTGTCGCCTACGGAAGAGATTGGTTGCACAACTTGATGAGGTTTAGAGCAAGAAGAGGTGTTGTGGTTCCAAAGATCACAGTCGTAATGGATCTCTTATGGGGATTGTAACCCTAAAATTTTCCATGTGAGCAAATTGAGTTAGAAGAAACAGAATTATATTGTCTAGCTAAAATTACCTAATGATAGTTGGTGTTCGGATCAAAGTGACCTTCAATTGTTGGCGTCTAATTTCTTCAGGGATCTTTTTACTTCTACGGGAACCTATTTACCACAGTTTCCTCTAGTTAGTTAGTTCTATAGGTTTGCGGCTCATGAATTGGAACCACTTGCTACGCCGGTGTCACACCAGGAAATTATTGATGTGATGTTCACGATAAGTCCCCTTAAGGCTCTAGGGATTGATGGTTTACATACAACGTTTTTCCGACGTAACTGGGGTACTGTATGTGATGGTGTTCTCTCTTTTGTTAAACAGATCTTTTCCTCAGGTATGCTACCTCCTATTTTGAATCAAACGTTATTGGTCCTTATCTCGAAGCTGGAAAATTCAAAATTCATGTCCCAATTTAGGCATATTATCCTTTGTAATATCCTTTATAAGATGGTCACGAAAGTGATCGTGAATTGTTTGAAACCCTTTCTACCTAAATGGGTGTCGGACAACCAAATGAGCTTTGTTCTTGGCCGCATGATTACAAAGAATATAATTCTTACGCAAGAAGTTATCCATTAGATGAGACGCAAGAAGGTTAAGGATGGATGGATGGGTATCAAGATAGATTTAGAAAAAGCGTATGACAAACTAGAATGGAGTTTCATCAATGAAACTCTTATCGAAATTGATTTTCTCGCGACACTTCGTGAGCTTATTATGCAATGTGTATTGACTGTTTCAATGCAGGTCCTCTGGAATGGTCAGCCATCACCTCCGTTAACTCCTTCTAGAATAATTCGATAAGGGGACCCCCCCCCCTCTCCCTTTATTTATTTGTTTTGTGCATGGAACGGTTAAGCCAAGCTATCCAAGTTGAAGTTAGTTTGAGTCACTAGAAGCTGATATGTTTGTCTTGTGGTGGTCCGGGTATTTCACATCTATTTTTTGCCGAAGATCTAATATTGTTTACTAAGGCGTCTCTGGACCAACTAGCAATCGTTCAAAGGGTTTTGGGCACTTTTTGCACCAGCTCAGGCCACAAGGTTACTAGTGCTAAATCCAATATCTATTTTTTGAATAATGTGGATGGTGTAATTAGATCGAATATAGCTTAGGTTCTTGGTTATGTAGAAGTGGATGATTTGGGCATGTATCTAGGGGTCCCTCTCTTGCATAAGAGGGTGAAAAATGCTACATATGGGTATCTTGCCCAAAAGGTGTGAGACCGTTTATCTGGGTGGAAAGCGAGAAACTTATCACTTGCTGGTTGGATTGTCCTGGAAAAAGTTGTTTTGGCAGCCATCCCATATTACACCATGCAATTGAACTTAATCCCAAAGGGTGTTTGTGAGGAGATTGAAACATTGATTCGCAAGTTTATCTAAGGGTATGAATACTAAGGGGTCAATTACTTTAGTTAAACGGGATGAGGTTTGGATGCTTGTCAATGAATGTAGTCTAGGCATTAGAAGTATGGTTGTTCAAAATTAAGCATTCCTTATGAAAGTTGTATTTACGCTCTTGTCTTGTCCTGATAAGCTATAGGTTCTAATCGTACGGTCCAAATACAAATGGGAATCGGGTGTGTCCACGTCTATCCATCGTAGTGGGGGTTCTCGACTATGGCAACGGTTGTCGAAGATTTGGGATGATGGTCGATTGGGAGTTGCTTTGAGTCTTGGTAATGGATCTAATGTGAAGTTTTGGCTCGATCCTTGGGTAGGGGATCAAGGTCCACTAATCGAGCATGTTGAGGACCCATCCATGGTGGTGGATAACCAAGTTTTGATATCTTCCATGGTTAATAGAAATGGAGAGTGGAATTGCGACGGTTAAGCCATTTTTGGCTTCGACAGGTGTTGGTGTGCCTGGTTGGAAGCTGGACAGCTCTCAAGAATGATAATTCTAATTTACTTAACGTGTAGAGGGTAAAAGAGGTTTATTCATAGTATATTTGATAAATATCAATGCAATGAATTGTTTCAAGGCCGATCCCGATGCATGGTTTTTTGGTCAGTTTAGCGTATTTATTTCTACAGCAGCATTTTCCATGTGTGGATGACAAGGTATGGGCATTATTGACTAGCTTTAAAGCATCACCAAGTGTAACACCCCAAATTTGGGCCTAGATGTTTAGAGTTTGAACCGGATCAGTCTGGAAAACGGTTCGAATCTAAAAGGGAGTTTTAGGGAACACCTAGTTTGGGATACTTTAAAAATATAGAAAAATATCTAAAAATCCTCATTTAATATATAAAAGAGAATGGTGAAATCAATTTTACAAAATAAATTTTGGAAATACTACATTTCGGTGTAGTGACCGAATCGCAGTTTTTGCAAAGTTTAGTAGTGATTGTTTTGTAAAGGATTGAAACTTTGAATCTTTAAGGAGCTAATTTACCAAAAATGTTTTCATCATATTTTTCCTTAATTTGGGTGATTTAATTAATGATTTAATTAAATAAAATAAAGGAGATAAACTACCTTTGACTTTCATAACCACTTTTCTCTAATTTTCTCTCATTTCATTTTCTCTCAAAATCCTATCAACCAAACACTTTTTCTCCAGAAAATCTTACTTTGATTTCCACTTCATTTGATGAGAATTCCATCACTCATTAATTCCTAATCAATCTTTCATCAAATCTATTTGTTTTCTACATTGATTTTTTCATGGAAACTTGCCCAAATCAAGGAGAAATCATCTTTTAGAGGTAAGCTTGTTCTTCTCCTCTAAATACTAGTTATTTACTGAAATTCCCAAGTTGTCAATCCTTTATTAAAGTTTTATGAATGGTTTTAATGTTGGAAACAAGAATTTGGCTTAAAACTCAAGATTTTGGAAGAGATCTTGAAGATTTTCGTGGTAATTGATTGGGCTCTATTTTGAGATTTTTTTCTAATATATTTTGGATGTTAAATGATGTTAGAAATGAGGTTTTGTCAATCCAATCCCGAATAGGTTGTTTTTCCTAAGTTTTTGCTTGTGAAAATGGTAGTTTTGGGGTGATTTTGGTGTTCTATTATAGTTGGAGGTATAAGGATGAGTTTAGGGTTGTTTTTTATGTTAATTGATGTTTAGAAATGTTTAGAATTGATAGATCTAGGGTGGTCTTTGTTTTGGGAGAGTTTGGAGGTGATTTCGGTTGTTTTTGGTAGCGGAAATGAGGTTCTTGAGTAGAGAAGCGAGTTGGGTTGTATGTCTGGTGATTTTAATGCATGATGGTGCATTAATCCTCTGCTCTTATGTGTTAAAAATAGGGGAGAGTGATCCAGAAGCGATTGAGGTAGCGTTGGAGGTTTCGGACGCTTGGAAGGCTTGTCGGCTATCTTAGTGTTGTGTATCGGTGAGTGAGATTGTGTTTTCCAGCTTTGGAATGATTTTGAAATGAGGTTTGGGAACTTAAATTTAGGCTTGAAATGCCGGTTTAAGTTCGTAAGTAGTTAAAGTGGAATTCTCTCTCAATTGTGCTATTATTGTTTTGAAAACTATCAAAATGGGTTTTGATGTGTTTGATTTGATAATGTGGTTTAATTTGTTGTTTGAGCATGGTTTTAAAGCATGTGAGTTAGTTGTCAAACTTGGTTTGAAGAAGGATGCATGAAATTAATATTCCTTGAGAGTATGTGTTGTTAGTTTGCATTTTAAGGCAATGTTCGGCATTTTGGCCTTGAAGGTGTTGCATGCTTTAAAAATAGTGAGTGTGTTGATGATTTTAATAGGATATATTGGCATAGATGATGTAAAGATTACTAGATATATTGATCGATCAATAGGATGTAGACTGCACTATAAACTAAAATTCATATGTGCTCTTGGGATTCATCCCAAAGAGAGAAACCAATGATGGGCATTCCATTGGAGTAGGACTTGCTGAAATATCCAAGCTTTTTGGCAACAAGAGTTATTGCCATGAGACCGATGATGGGCATTCCATCGGAGTAGGACTTGGTGAAACATCCAAGCTTTTTGGCAACAAGAGTTATTGCCATGAGACCGATGAGGGGCATACCATCAGGGTAGGACTTGATGAAATACTCAAGCTTTTGGCGAAAGTAGAATCGCCATGAGAGTATGGTGTGGTGGAAGCCACCAGAAGATTATGTTCTAGACGAGTGAGTACGGTGATGGTTGATGCCACTGGAAGTGTCTAGTGAATTGTCCGCATATTCGTGTACAATAGAGTATGTAAATGCCAATATATGAGAATGTGTGTCACATGTACCAATGCTTGAAATGTTTTATGCTATGAGGTTTTCATATGAGATAATGAAATTATGAAATGCTTTTGTGTAAACAAGCATGGGTGGCTTTGTCATGAGTTTTGAATAGGTTGTATGCATGAGATAGCTAGATGGTACATGTGGTTTTCAAATGGAGATTTTCTTATGCAAAAGAGTATTGAGTTTATGAGATGCTTTTGAGTAACAAGCGTGTGTGGCCTTGCCATGGGCTTTGTATTGGTATAATGCTTAAGATAAATATTTGATACATGAGATTTCAAATGGCGTTTGCTTTGAAATGGTTTTCATGTATGAGAAAGGAAGAGTGTGGAATGGAAATGGTTTCCAAGGAATTTGGTTTAAACTTTGCACGAAGCACTATTGCATGAAATGGTTTAAGTGGGAGTTATTGCAAGAATGTTGTTTGGGGTTGAGTTGCTTAATGCATTTGAGTTTAATGTTGATCTTATGTTAGGCAATGCTTAATTATAAGGTATTGATGTTTTATATGAGGTTTTCAAACAATACTTGGTTTATAAAGGTGTGGTTGCTTTTGAAAAGGGTTTTAAGGTTTGCTACATTGATGGTGTTTTGGTTTTGAGCATTCCTCACTAAGCATTATGTGCTTACGCTCCTTTTTGTCCATCAATGCAGATAAATGAATTTGGGACAACAAGAAGCAAGGAATTCAAGAAGAGCTCCACTTGAGAAGTATGTTTTGGTTTATAGCTATAGATAATAAAGGCAATGGGGAGAGTCTTTTACGTTGATGTGTAATGAGATTGTTTATCTTGAGCAAGTTCGGTTTTTTGGTTTGATACTTGTTGATGATCATTTTGCGATATTTGGATCTTCTTCTCCATATTTTTATATAGCTATGTTCTTTGTCTAAAGATAAGATCATGTGTTTAATGTGATAAATGAGTAGGTGTGCTTAATGCTTGTAATGTATCTAGCCTTTGATGCAATATGATAGTTTTAATGCTTAGCATGTTGTTGATATGTTGAGGAATGATTTTAAGTATGTTTGATGGTGTTTTGAAGTGAAAAAACCAGAAGTTTCTGCTGTTTCTGGGCAGGTTGTATCGAAACATCCTTAGCTGTTTCAAAACGGGTGCCTGAAATGGCCTGGGCATTTCGGAACGGCTAGAAGTGTTTCGAAACACTTTGGCTACTGGAAGTGTCTGTTTCAGAACTGGTTTTGGAACATACTCGCGTATTGAAACGGTCAACACCATTTCGATGCGGGCGTTCGACACAGGTTTTTCGATACGGTTGTCAGTGTTTCGAAACGGGTGATCGTTGGACACAGATTCTGCATGCTTTACATTTTAGTTCTGAAAGTTGTAATTGCAATTGCTTGAGCTTGAGATGTCTTTTTAAGATGAAATTTGGCAGAGAGGCTTGTAATATGATTAATTAAGGTTCGGTAAGATTAAAATCTACAAAGTTCTTATGTTTTCCAAAATTTACATTTTGGTCCCTAAATGTGTATTTCTTGCAATTGAGTCCTTAAACGTTTTCTGATCGTTGTGCTTTTCTCTTCCAAGGTTCTTGAGCATTCACATAGGCTTAATGCGCATCTAGAAAATATAAAACAAACAAAGGTCGCTAATCAAGGTTGACTTTGGTTTTCCCCATGTGATCTTCGTAGTTCGGGTCTAACGCCTAGGCCGAGCTAAGGGGGTTACACCAAGAGTGAGTGCATTCATATGGCTTGTACTCAATGATAGAATTCTTATGGATTAAGAAAGCACTCACCGACATCTAACGGATGATACGAGTTGTGTGGTATGTGGCTCGATCATTGAGGATACATTGCATGTTCTTCGTGACTGCCCAACGACTATAGTAGTTTGTTTGGTGCTAATCGGACTAGATCGCTTAGCTAAATTTTGCTACTTAAATCTACGTGATTGAATTGTAAGTAACTTAAAAAGGAATGTGTGTTTCCCTCGACAATCACAACATTGGGATTTGATGTTCATCTATACTTTGTGGTCATTGTGGCTTCAAACGAATGTTAGAATTTTTGCTCATGATCAGTGTGGATAGTCGGTTATCGATAGATGTCGGTGCCTTGTGAGTGAGGTGGTGGAACAATTCATGCATGCCCGGAATGGATCGAATGCACAATATGCTAATGTACAACACCCTCGAGTGAGACATTGGGCACCTCCACTAGAGGGGTGGGTTAAAGTAAATACAGATGGGTCCTTTCAGTAGAATCCGAGATGGGCTACTTGTGGGGGAGTTCTTCGTAACCACATCGGTGAGTGGATTGTTGGTTTCTCTAAGAGCATTGGGTTGTGCTCGGTGATCGATGCTAAATTTTGGGGCATTTATGAAGGACTTAGAATTTATTGGGAGCTTGGAGTAATCCATTTATTGATTGAATCGGATTGTAAGAATGTGATTGACATCCTAAAGGATCGCTCTTATATGGATAGTCGACCTTCGACTGTTCAGCATATTTGGGATCGGGATGTTATCCTTACGTTAGTTGCTCGAGATGGTAATAGAGTAGCGGTTGCTCTTGCCCAAGCAGCTTGGAAGGTGTCATTCGGCACACATGAGTTTGTTGATCCACCTAGTTATGTTATTGATTTCCTACAGTGTGATAGCGCGGGCTAGTCCGTTGTTTTACGTTTATTTTGTCGTTATAGTTTAAGTTTTGTAATATTGCCATGAGTATTCTTTTTCCACCATTTAGACTTTGGGAGATTTTTTAATGAGATTCATGGCAATACCCCTTTCAATAAAAAATATATAAAAAATTGAAAAAAGAACAAAGGCAGAAGTTTACATAAAATGTGGACTGCTATTAATACTTCATTTTTTAATCATAATATTAATACTTCATTTTATTAGAAGCAACTACAAAATTTTATATATTATCAATTAACTTATTTATTTTTTGACGAATATGGAGAAAAAGCCATACTACCAAGTGCCTTGTTAAAAAACCCTTCTAAGCCTAAATGAGAGAAAAATAATGCACTTGATAGTATCACAAAGCCACATACTTTCAATCTAGACAAACGTTCTCAATCCACACCCATATCGGGAAACAAATCATCATGCACCAAAGAAAGCAATTCATCATGTGGAACTGGGAGAACACAAGGTGAGAAATCCACCTCTCCAAAGGAAGGAACATCATGAACTAGAGCCATCTTGGCTAAACCATCAACAACCTTATTCGTTGTCCGCCGAACATGGAAATTTTGGATCTCCCAAGGTCTATCTAACAAAACACAAATCTCACGAACAAACGATGCCAAACCATCTCACGCGCTCCGATTCTTCAGTATGCGCACAACATCCGAACTATCCACCTCAAGCAAAACTTGTCAATAGCTTGTCGCCCAAGCCAACCGTAAACCTTCGACAACCCTCACAGTTCAGCTACAAGGATCGAGAAAATACCTACATACTTACTAAAGCAAAATAACCACTCTTCATCGGTATTAAATAACACCCCACCACATGAGACAAACCCCTTAGGAGCCATCCGAGAACAACATGTGTTTAGCTTATACCACTCGGCCAAAGGTCGCTGCTAATACGCACCATGATGCCTCATGACCGAGAGTGCCAATATGCATTACTCATGCACGCGGTTAAACTCATCCCATACACTAAAATCATCATGTTTATTCGGATCAAAGACATAATTTCTGATACTTTCATAGGACCCACAATGCTGACACAAAAAACAAGACCCAATGTGGAACATTCAGACCAAAATTTGAAGGACTCGCCAAATTAAATCTAAGTCATTCATGACAATATAGAGAGAGAAACTCATATATTTTTACGTGTTTATAGTAGATTCCATCACATTCTTGCACTCACCACAAGACATTCTATCTGCCATATGTCGTCGAACCTGTTCCATATTCATGAGCACACAGCTGCCCGCAACTAGCCAAAGAAACAAATGGATCTGTGGAATGCCCTTAAAATGCGCAATAAGCTTCCAAAAACTGTCAACTTGATACTCATCCGACCCAGTGCGCAACTTATACGCGGATTTGAATGTGAAAGCTCGTAATACATTCCACTTCCAACCAACACCATCGGCCAAATTGAACTGTCGAGGGGTCATACACGTAGCTAACGAAGAATAGAGTCTGGAAGATAAGCAGCACAATTCTGCCATTTCCACCCCTCACATGATCGACCATTCTACTCACCGATACCATAGGAAGACTCGTCACACTCATCGAATCCACTACATAATGTATCAAAGGGCCAATATCCCCTAACGATGCATCCCTCCAAAATTCTACGTATCGGCCATCACTCATGGTCCAAACAATACCACACGCACACTACTCTAACTACACTAATACCCCTCCAAAGATAGGAACAATTTGTCCAATGAAGATCTTCCGGAATGATATCGCTCCACTTATACTTTGTCTGCAACACTCGCGCCCACAAATGATCCGAATTAGCAACAAGGTTGAAGGCAAGTTTCAACAAGAAAGTCGCATTTTGTTGGTTCAACATCATAATACCCAAGCCGCCAATCGAAATTAGAGAACAAACTCTCCCAATTTACAAGGTGTAACCCACGACGACCCTCCATATAGCCCCAAATAAAACTTTGAATAATTTTTCCACTTCGAGACACACACCCTTCGGCAAAAGAGTGGACTACATCGAGTAATACGGTATAGAAGATAGAACAGATTTGACTAAAACCACACGAATTGCAAACGAGAGACTTCTGGCCGACCAACTATTCAACTTATCTCGTACACGTTGAATCACATACTAATATGCATCTTTGGTCACCCTTGAATATAATAGCGGAACCCCCAGATACCTCCCTAAGTCATTGACCTCGTGAAAGCCAAAACTAGCATTGATACTCAACCGTAACGAAGCCACAATGTTCTTAGAGAGAAAAAAATATTAGTCTTTGTCACACTAACCTTTTAACCATATACGATACAAAAATTATACAAAGTTTCCTCAATAACATGTACCTGACTCTATGATGCCTCAGCAAAGATAAACATGTCATCTGCGAAAAAACAAGTGAGAAATGGCAGGGCCATTTCGAACAAGCCTTACAGGTTTCCAAGTGCTGGTGTGAATAGCATGATGAACCGACTGCGCCAACCTTTCCATACAAATAACAAATAAGTAAAAAGACACATGATCCCTCTAATGAATACCATGCGAAGGAAAGAACGTATCAGAAGCAGAACCATTCCAGAGAACTTGCATAGAGACAGAAGACACACTACTCATGATCAATAGCCGAATCATATCAGACAAACCAATATCTTTCAGTGTGTCATCTATAAAAGCCCACTCGAGCTTATTGTAGGATTTTTGAAGATCAATTTTGAGTGCTATAAAACCAACTTTGCCTTTCTTACTACGCATAGAATGGATCACTTCATGTGCTATTATTATGTTGTCCGTAATAGATCGATTGACCACGAATCTTGTTTGAATCCCCGTGTCGTAACACCTCTTCTAATTCAGCCCGCAAATCTAGATCCAATTCCACATCGAAATCCGAGTGATTGAAACGCAATACACGATCAATACCCCAGAGGCGCGCAAGTAGTTCTTTCTTATTTTGACCAATGTTTCCAAAAATAGTTTCATTCCATTGGCGAGCTTTGTCAACAAACACTCTAATGTTCGATTCCATATCCGAACTCATATCTTAAGTGTTCTGTAGAAATTCCTCAAAGCGAGGATGGTCTTGCCAGGCTGCGATAAAGTGAAAAGGTGTATTTTCCTTATCACCATCTTGTCGCAGGTAATAAAAAAGCAAGGGGAAATGATCGGATCCCATACAATCCAAATAGATACAAAGGAAGTAGGGAAACAACTCACCCAACCCTCATTAAAAAGACAATGATCCAACCACTTTTAAACCAAACCCCGCTTCCATGTAAACTTGTCCCCTCAGAACTCTGCCTCCACCAGGCCATTGACAAAAATAAAATCATGGAACAAGTGATTAATACCATTACCCCAAGTAGGGCGACCATCGCGCTCCTCGTGCCGCAAGATAGAGTTAAAATTCTCACCCAATAACCAAGCCGTATTGTTTCCTAGATTAAGGTCCAATAAACGGTCTTACGGCACATTCTGAATAGTAGCATTAGGACTCGCATACACAGCTATAAAGAAAACCCAATGAGTAGACCCGACAAGACAACCCGGCCTTGTACGAATTGATTAGACACCTTCAGAATTTCCACATCAATCTCATCATTCCAAAGGAGTCATATCTCGCCAATAAGGCCATTCTCCTCAACCTGAAATGAGTTAGAAAAACAAAAACGGGAAATCACTCTGTCAGCACGAGCACCACTAATATAAGGCTCCAAAAGTGCCACCAATTGAGGATGATGGTGCATGCAAAAATCTTTAAAATAACAACGAAACTCAAAGCTAGCCGCTCCTTGAAAATTTCAAAAAAGAAACTTAATCATAGAAAAAAGAAACAAGATAATGAAAACACCTTACTGACTACGGTACACTATCCTAGAGCCACCGCCAGAACCACTAACCGTAGCATCCATAGCCTCCATATTAACCAATGTCTCTACGCCATCATCATATTATGATTCCAAAATTAGAGGTTTATGGGACATCGAGGCACCCGACGAGCCATCACCAACATGGCCAAATCCAGGGGTATCCAATCGATAAGGATTGGTCTTGCCGGGGCTTATTTTCCTTACCCTTTCGTACTTTCAATCCTGCTTTCGGACCCTCCCCAACACTTTTCCACGCAGTACCTTGTTTTCAACCACTAATCGTCAATCTTTGTCGCCTCTTTTCATTCACGACATAAAAAATCGAAACCACAACAAGATTACCCACAACATTTTGCACTGCATGAGAGACAACATGCGGAGCCTGACTCCCCCCGATGATACGAGTTGAACAAAACTTGGAATATTAATATTGAACTCCTTCAGAACCACTCCATCCGAAACCTTTCGGTTACCATCAGCCTCAGCATGAACCAAGGGTGACCTAGATGACGAACTAGCCTTATCCCACGACTTGATCTTTCCGACACAACCTATATTAACTTGTACTGAGCTCGAAACAACATCATTTATGTTAACACTTCCCAGGGTTACATTCGCAGCATCGACCTTGCTGAGAGCCAAGAATCGACACCCTCCAAGACTTGCACCCATCGAAGTCATTCCTTTAGACTGACCCACATCCTTGCGCGACTATCTTCACCTAGTTTCGGCAAGCATCCAGGGACCATACACTTTATCTTCATTAATCACAGGGTGAGCATTTGCTGCGGAACTAGCTGCAGCCGAAATTGGCACCTCGCGATTACCATTCGTAGTTTGACCCTCTGCACACTTCTTCGATGAGTGGCCACAAAACCTACATGTAAAGCAAATTCGTTGAAGCCCCTTATACTCTAGATGATAGACCGTGCCATAAATTTTCACACCCAAAACTAATAGGCTTTTAAGTGACACCATCACCGCTAGCCAAGCAAAACGCCCTCGATCACCTGCGTGTGTGCTATAGTCAATTTTCACAAAGTTTTCCTATCACACCAGCTATGTGCTGAAACAATGCCTTGGAGTTTTATCGATAAGGAAGACCTGGGATTCGCACCCAAACCATAATATGTGCCAGGAAAGACTCCAACATGGAAAACTCTCTAGACCACATTTGCACCATGAGATAACTCCCAAACATTGTCCAAGGCCCACTTGCCATCACATGTTCATAGTCACACTCATTTTCAAACATCACCAGATAATAATCAACTGTGAGGTTGGCAACTAGAAACGCCTCTTGTGGTTGCCAGAGCACCTTGTTCCTCCCTATTACAGTTTTTTAACCAATTGAACAACCAAGGAGTCGAACAATAAGTGAGTGGCGCATATTGTGATCAATTCATTCATGTACCCTTTCGAAAAAGTTAACCGAAGGAAACAGACCACTCTTATCCATAGTTACATCCATGGACTCCATAACCACGTCGTCCGGGCTCGGCACCGGATCCGCCACGACTCACTTGCCTGCCCTAGAAACAATCCTTGTGTAAGACGTCATTCGAGCAACAACTCCCTCCTTCGCACTCTCAGCACTCTCATCAGTACCATCACCTGCAGACACAACCACCGGTTGATCATCAACCTCCATACCCCCCATCACTTTTACTTCAGTAGCCGAATCAGTTGCCTTGCCTCGCTTCGACGCCTGCTAATCATCGACTGGTAGAGGAGACCTGGGCCACTCTAGCGGTGGAAACACACCCCATTCACAACAGGCAACATCGCACCATCGTGTTGATTGCTCGACGCAAATACCTAGCGATCAAGGTCAGGATCCGCCGGCAAAGCCAGATTCTCTGGCGAACGCGTTAGAGTTGCGCAAAAGATCATCCGAAAATTGATGAGGATACGAGAACATATCTTGACCTAATTTTTGACAAAAATTGATGACTAATTAGTTAACTTATTATTTTATTTTTATATTGTAGACTTGTATCCTCCAATCTCTCACCTAATTGCTCAAAGAAATGAGGTAATTAATTGTAGGATTTATATTTAATATACTGGTGGTGGGAATTTATTTCTTTTATTTTTATATAAGTGCTTTAATTTTAAGGTTTATGGACTCAATTTAGGGTTTAGGGTTTTAGGTATAAGGGTTTAGAATTTATAGGCAATAGTTAGAATTTAGAGGTTTGGGTTTAGGGGTTAGGGTACTATGTTGAGGAATTAGGTTTAAACCTATAAACCCTAAATTCTAACCCTAAATTATATTCACAATCATTAAATTTTAAACTACTATATCTAAACCCTACACCCTAAATTGAGTCCCTAAACCCTAAAACTAAGACATTGGTGGAAACTTATCAAATAATTATCCTTAATTTTATTTGTTTAGAAATTTTTAAGTGGTGTTAGTATAAAGGCTTAAATCATTAACTCCCAAAAAAATCGAGACAGAATAAAAAACTAAAAAAAATAATTCAATTTCAAAGGCATAGCTATTGAGGGACACTCTAATATGATTTACTAGCTTAGTACACTACGTGAGAGATATGTTTGCTCAATTTAACTTTTTTTGGTAGGAATGGTAGTATTAACATAAGAATGAATGAAAGTCTTCACGGATGACTCTACCTATAGGGCTCGGAGATGAGGTGTTTGCTCCACTTTATTTGCAGACCTCAAAGGTAGTTGTGATAAACTGAAGCCCTCGTGATACAGCTTAGTAAAATAAAAATCAATTGTTAAAGAGAGTAAAACAAAGTGCGAAAAAAAAAAAATGTTAGGGCAAACTTAAATATCATACTTGGAATTTTCTAAACTTATCTAGTATAAATTACATAATTTACTTCACTTGGAGCAAAAAAAACTCTAATATGTTGGTGTCAGGATTTACTTGTTTATTTTGATGTTCAAGTATGCAAAATAAGTTGGGATACCAAAAACCTAGATAATGTTGATTTTACCATTTGGACAAGTCATAAAGTAGGAAAAAGTACTTGCTAGAAATGAATAGTGAACAATAATGCTCAAAATGATAGTGGTTTTTTTTATCAATCATAACTTTCATTAAACCAACAAGAAACCAAACAAGCCACCTACAAAGACAACAGGGAAAGGCCACGTGCCTGGCATGCCTAAACCTATGCAAACCATGCATAGGCCTTGCATGCAAAAATAGCAACGTAAACCACGACCAAACAACCCGACCAGCCACCTTAATGGTGACCAGAAAAACGAAAACAAAGGCGATCCTAAAACTGAAAGACCACTGGCAACAACCCTGCACAGGGGGGAAAGTACCAGAACTAGCATCATCCTTGACAAACTCAAGGTTCATGCTTTTAACGAAGACATCAAGAGGTCGATTACAGAGGGAACGAAAAAGAGACCCGCAAAACCATTTTTCCAGGATGATAAACAACTCCGCGCCTAAGAGCTCTATCCAGAGGCAGGCTTCCTTCGTCGTGACGATGGTCCTTATCAAGGCATCAAAAGTTGCAATCTCGTATTGAAAAATACTAACGATCTCGACATCCCCTCCCTGACCACAACACCAAAACCATCCGCCGCAAAAACTAAAAGCAAAAACAAAAGACCACGAGTAGTACCCAGGATCATCACTTGCCCAAGCAAAACATGTGATCCCGAGGGAAGGCAGGACCCGCAAGCAGCGCTTATGAGCCTTCCTTTCATAGGCTACGAATATGAACGAACTCATGGTGATTCCGGATAACTCCCATTGGAGTTATCCGATTCGAAAGCTTGCTCCTCGAACGGATTAAAGGTTGACTTGGTTTTTGAGGTAACTATCACCTCTTCCCCATCACTAACTTGCACCTCTTCATTCAGGACGAAATTATTGTCGATACACATAGATGGGACTCGTGTGATGGTTTTTCCGAACGGGTCAATGCCCAATTCCACCAGGCCAGATTCATCAACCAACATTTGAGTATATTCTATGGCATACTTGTGTCTTGCAGCCTTTCAAATCAAAGTAAGCCTCTTAGTTCCCGACGTTTTCCCTTTTTTCTTGCGTTCAATATCTTGAATAATTGTGGACGAGTTGAATAAGGATCCCGGAAATAGGGCTGATGTTAGCATTTCCTCTTTGGCAACGGGACTTCTGTCAGAAAGGCACCAGTTTGAAGGACCGACTTGGATAATTGCTTGTGAAATCTGGTTCCATAATTCTTGTCTCTTGTTTGGACCAAAGAGAACCAACTCATCCTCGGTTCTTTTCCGTTTTCTTTGATTAGTTACTTGCATGTTATCTATGCCAGCAGCGATGATGTTGTACCATGAGCTGTTTTGGTTAACATCAGATGAGGCTAGATTTGATTTTGATTCTGAATCGGCGATGGGATTTGATTTTGTACCAAGGGATACGAGATCTCTATATGCCGGAGTTGTTTCTATGTTAAGACCTGCATGCCCCTTATAGTCGTTCATCTCAATGTTTTCCATATTTAGAAAAGGGTAGTTGACTTTAGAAGCTGCTGAAATGACAACTCATGTTTCCTTAAACACAACCCCCTGCTGCCATTGATATTTGCCAGATTTGCTTGGGGAGTCGCGTCCAGCTTTTGGTTTTTTCCCATCTGATATTTTGTCGTTTTGCTCAGGGTTAATGTCTGTCTTTTTTCCGACCACCGGTGATGAAAAAGATCTCGAGTTTCCTCCAGCGTTTGCACGAAGCCACGGCCCAAAACATCCGGCAAGCTTTACAATCACCAGTTCGTGTCTACATTCCCGTTCAACATGTCACAGGCGTCCACATTTAAAACAAAATTTCGGCAGACACTCATATTTGAAAGCAACCTCCAACGGCGAGTCTTTCTTTCGATTAAGAACAAAGCCTGTCTTGAGGGGGTCCTCTACCCGAATGGCGACGCGGATTTTCAGAACTTCTTTCCATGTCGTCGGACCTAAATCATCCAAGGAAGATCCAAAGTAAACCGGGAAGAGATTGCCGATACGTTTGACATTCTCTTTGGTTTGAAGCCCTATCGGGAGGTTATGAATTTGGACCCAGAACTCTTCCAGGGAGAAGTCGATCTCTTCCAAAGCCTTATCCGACTGCCACTCTTTGAGAACCATTAAGGCATTCTGAATCGCCCAGGGCTTGCACCCTAAAATTTGGTGTCTCTCTTCTATAGTTTTAAAGATGGGGAGAAAAAAAATTTTCCAGATCGTGGCATTCAAGGCCGTCACAGTTCCATGCTTTCTTAAGAATTGTCGTGACAGTTAAGACCTTTAGAGGGGAAGGGGGCAACAACTTACCTAAAAGGGAGAGATTCTTCAAAGTGAAGTTGACCTCATTATCATCATTAAGCTCTAGCTCATCAATGAAGTCAGGGTTTAAAGGCGTTTGGGTGGATTGGTTGGTAGGAAAGCAAGAATTTACTACCCATGTACTAAGGACTTGGCGGCTAGTCATTGCAAGTTGGTGAGGGAGACAGGGAACTGCAAAAACAGAATTTCACACAGGATCGTCAACAAACAGAAACAGAAGGGAACCAGGGGAAAGGTGAAGCAGAAAGAGAGGTGGGAAAAACAGGAAAAAGATAAAACTAGGAGCAAAACCACGGTCTCAGCACTGGCTCAGAACAAACGAAAAAGAAGACAAAACAAGAGGACAGAAAAAACAAGCAGTGGCTCTAAGCCAGTCAAACTCAAGAGGCTGCCATACCCATCGGACAAGTTTTCAATGTAGGAACAGCTGAAGACGAAAAGCACGATAGGAGAGAGCAATTTGAGAGAGAAAGAGAGCTTGCTTTTACAACATAAAGTTCATTTGATCTGGACCATGTACTCTTGCTCAAAATGATAGTGGTTGTTCCTAAAAAGAAAGAAAATTGTATAAAGGAAATTATATGGTCTATATTTTGAATTAATGTGTTTTTATTATGAAAATTGGAATGTAAGAGTATATCCATGCTTGTGATGTGTTGGTAATGTGCTAGGAGTATGCATAGATTGTTTGAGGATTTTTAAAACTAGATTTGTCATTAAAAGACAAAAAAATTTAAATTCTAGGATTGAGTTTTGGAATTGGATGATCTGGTTTGAAAACCGAGCGTTGAATTTCGAAACAGATTGATCAATTTCGATTATGATTGTTGGGCTTTGAAACCACTATAACACAAAGATTTTGGATTTCATTTTAAGTGTTAAAATAATTTTGTATTCTTTATAAAATAGTTTAATTTTTCAAGATGCAATCAAATATGATTTTAATTCCAAATGTTCTGAAATTTTAACAGTGACCTCAAAATAAACTTAATTTCATCATTGAAATGATAATTTAATATTTTCATCTAAGCACAAAATTTATTTAAAGTTTACAATTCAGTCTTTAAAAATACTTGTCTTTGCAATTCAAGATGCTTTTTTTTTAACTTTGTCTTTGCTGAATTTCTAGTAGTGTCTATTTGAACTATGTAGAACCCAATGTATTGTTAATTTCATATGTTTTTTAATATTTCTTGTAGAATGATGAAAAATGTTCCCTTGCATGTAATTATTTATTTTGCTATATTCAAGAATGCCCATAGGTTTGCTTGTCTATTTAGTAAATAGGTATGTTTTCGTTGAATGTTTGATGATATTAGTGGGGAAAAAATTGTTTAGTCATGTTATAATAGTTTCTGCACATGAATGAAAATGCGGGTCACTTCGGTGTTAATGTGGTATATGATATTTTGATCAGATTATCTTGATCGGACATTGGGTGTCACATAGACTGGAGTTGAGAGACACAATTGAAGATTTTTTTTGATGAGAGTGTTTAATTTTTAATATTTTATAAACTTTTAAAATTTGATTTTTAATAGTTTATAATTTGTTATATTTTATAGATTTTCATATTTTTGAATTTTATAATTTTTATTTAGCTTTTTGAAAATTTAAAAAGTATTTTCTATATTTTAATATTGTTTGATATTTTAATATTTTAATAACTTTTATTTAAAAATTAAATAAGTGATCAAACTTTTTAGACAATTAATAAAGTTCTCAAACATTAAAAAATTAAATAAAATCCTATATTCTATTATTATTTTGTATATAGATTACCACGTCAACACAGTTGATTAACACACTCGTTACATTATTAATGCTCGTATCAATACCATAACGACCAACAACAACATTTTTCTATCAAAAAATAAATTGGTGTAATTCGCAAGTACATTTACTTTAACCGGCGCCTAGTACAAAAGAACTAATAAGAAACTAAAGGCAACAACCATTCGACCAAAAAAAAAACTAAAGGTTAAAAACAGAAGAAAGGAAAAAAGAAAGAGAATTAGCTAAAGACTTAAATTAGGCTTAGTATGGCAAGTGGAATCGCAAAAGATGGTTTCCTTTTAGGAAGTTAAAGTTGTTTTGAAAGTGAAACAGAAAGGTAGCTTTTGTATTACTCATGCTCAAGTCTCAACCTTGAGAAGCAGTTGAAGAATTGTGAGGTGGAATTTAGAAAATCAAAGCATAAAAGAAATGGAAAGTTGGTTGTTGTTGTTTCTTCTTGGGTTGGTCTTTGCTGTGGATGGCGTCGGCTCTTGCAATGTAACATACGATGGAAGGTCGTTAATCATGAATGGCCATCACAAGATTCTCTTCTCCGGTTCAATTCATTACCCTCGAAGCACTCCTCAGGTACATCAATCTCCTCTTACACTAAACTGAACATCACCAGATATCTCTAAATCTTTCTTTCTTTCTTTCTACAAAGATTATTGGGTTTGTTTGAATTGTTGGAACATGTTTGGTGAAATGGCCAAATACTTTATTCACAAGTTAACAACTTCTTGCCAAACTTTTTTCTTTAATATTGATTTTCAACAGTTCACCAAATCGATTTTACGACTGGCAGTTTGACTCGCTAGTAACTATGGTTAAACAAGATCTTCTATGGCAATTTGGGATATGAGTGATTACATTTTCCTTTAAAGATATCATCATAATTCATAACATGAAGAAATGGTAAGTTGCAGATGTGGCCATCTTTGATAGCTAAGGCCAAAGCTGGAGGACTAGATGTCATTCAAACTCTGGTGTTTTGGAACCTACATGAACCCCAGCCAGGACAGGTTGCCTTTAATAACTATAATGTTTTTTTCTTCTCAATATGAATATCATTCATGTTGACCAAAGTTGCTGAGATCGTTGTTGTGCAGTATGATTTTAGTGGCCAACGCGATATAGTAAGATTCATCAAGGAAATTCAAGCGCAAGGTCTTTACGCTTGCATTAGAATTGGACCCTTCATTCAAGGCGAATGGTCGTATGGGTAATTGGATTACTTTCTGCACTACTTACAAAATCTCCGTTGGCCTAAAGTTATAGTTTTGCAGGGGTCTGCCATTTTGGTTGCATGACATCCCAGGCATAGTTTATAGATCCGATAACCAGCCCTTCAAGGTGAACTACTTCACTTTCTTAATTGCTATGGAAATGTTCAGTCACTGATACCGCTCTTTATTTTGGTATAATGGCAGTATCAAATGGAGAAGTTTGTGTCAAAGATAGTGAGCTTGATGAAAGCAGAAAAACTATACGCTTCTCAGGGAGGACCAATTATTTTATCACAGGTCTAATTCCAACATAGCATTTTGTTTTCAACTATTACTTTCTTTATGATTGTAGCTATTTATTTAAATGCAGATTGAAAATGAGTACGGAATGGTAGAAGCAGCATTTAGAGAAAAGGGGCCTCCTTATCTTCATTGGGCTGCAGAGATGGCCGTGGGGCTTCAAACCGGTGTACCCTGGGTGATGTGCAAGCAAAACAATGCTCCTGACCCACTGGTTAGTCTCCATATTTTACAACACTAATACTCATTGGTCTCTCATACTAATTTCAATGATTATAGATTAATGCCTGCAATGGGAGGCGATGTGGGGAAACATTTCCCGGACCTAACTCGCCAAATAAGCCGGCAATATGGACAGAGAACTGGACAAGCTTGTATGTTTTTGTCTCATAACTTCATTGATGTTTACCATAATTTCAAAGTATAACACACAACCATACATTACTTGAGGCAGAGACGGAGGCACTCTATTAATGGGAGGGGCTCTGGCCTCCCCCCACCCAATTTCTTTTAATTTACCTTTATTTTGTATAAAAACTTTAAGAAATTTATGGGATAATTGTGAACTGCCCCCTGCTTTTGAAGTAAAGTATACTTTGCCCTGCTCCTGTTTTTAAAAAGAGGCTGCAAAACACTTAATGATGTTGACTCTTTTCTCTCTTTTTTGTTTATTTGATGAAGTTATCAAGTATATGGAGATGAACCAAACATCAGATCAGCTGAAGACATAGCATTCCATGTTGCACTGTTCATTGCAAAGAAAGGCAGCTATGTGAATTATTATATGGTATGAAAATCCATTCAAAATCTCCACCACTTGGTTAATTTTGTAATTGTAATATGCACATGAATTAAGGTTCATAATCATATTGATATGAAATATGAATCCAGCTGATTGTATGGCTTTAATAATTTTATGAAGTACCATGGTGGAACAAATTTCGGAAGAACCGCTGCTGCATACATACTGACAAGTTACTATGATCAAGCTCCTCTTGATGAGTATGGTAAGTAAAAAAAATCACTTTTTCTCCTAACTCAAATCTCTAGGGTTGAAGTTTTTCAACTTCTTGAGTTGTTTTTCAGGTTTGTTTAGGATGCCAAAATGGGGTCACCTTAAAGAGTTACATGCTGCAATCAAGTTATGCATAAACCCTCTGGTTTCTGGAGTACATACCACCATGGTTTTGGGCAGATCACAAGTAGTAAGAACATCAATCTAAAGAATTTCCGCTCTGTTAAATTACTTAAGACAAACTAATCAATTTTCGCCTATAGCAGGCATTTGTTTACAGAAGGAAATTAGTTGACTGTGCTGCTTTTCTGGTAAATAATGACACAAGGAAGACTGTTGTTGTAACGTTTCAAGATTCATTGTATGAACTGCCTCCAAAGTCAATCAGCATCTTGCCAGACTGCAAGACTGAGGCCTTTAACACTGCCAAGGTACGAATAACACCAAAACTTGTTGATTTATAGTGTTTTAAAAGTTAAAACATACATGAATATTATGGCGAGTTTTTTATTAGACAAATCACTTGTAAGACAGGTTACATGCAATCTTTATTTTGAAAAATTTGAGCATACCTTTTTCTAACACTCACTTCAATTATGGGTAACAGGTAAGCACACAATACAATACCCGAGCAGCCGAAACATGGCAGAAGCTAGATTCAATTGAAAAATGGGAAGAACATAAAGAAACTATCCCTACTTTTGAAGATAATTCTCTAAGAGCAAACATGTTACTCGAGCACACGAATACAACAAAAGATAATTCTGATTATCTTTGGTACAGTTCAATGTAAGATTCAAAAGGGGTTTTAATTCATTAACCTGCCTTCATATCCTAAAATACTTATGCCGTCTATTTTTTAAAAACATTTTAGGTTTCAGAATGAATTATCTGATGCTGAGTTTGTGCTTAATGTGACCTCTTCTGCTCATGTATTACATGCCTTTGTAAATGGAGCGTTTGTAGGTGAGTCTTATAATTTTCTCTTTAAGCTTGTCCCTGAAGATTGAAATATAGACATTGAATTCCATCTTTTGATACTGAATTCTTTTTCTTTTCTTTTCTTTTTGTTCTTTCATTGTATATATGTTCTTCTTTAGGTTCTACTCATGGCAGTTTTAAAACCAAAACTCACACTCTAGAGTGTAAAATTACTTTAAGCAAAGGAACAAACTATATCTCCTTGCTGAGTGGAATGGTCGGATTGCCGGTAATTGTCAATTACTGTTCCGAAATTTCCTCGTGTGTCAATGAATAACTTAATTGTTTGTGTATAGGATTCAGGAGCATTCCTTGAGAGAAGGGTGGCTGGAATTAACACTGTGAGAGTTAAGGGTGAACATGAGATTAAAGACTTTGGCAGCTATTCATGGGGATATCAGGTATCTCCAAGTAACCTTCAAGAGGTTAGTATGGCACTAATCCTATATATATGCTGATACAATTAAAACTTTTCCTCAAGGTTGGATTGTTAGGTGAGAAATTACAAGTATATACAGATTCTGGATCAAGTAAAGTAGAATGGAATACCTATGGAAGCTCGACTCGTCAGCGGATAACATGGTACAGGGTATGGATGATCCCATCAACATTACGAACTTGAGATAAACCATATCATTTGATTTGTATTCAAATGCTGTTTCTAGACTCTGTTTGATGCACCAGCTGGGAAGGAGCCTGTGGCACTGAACCTTGAATCCATGGGAAAGGGTGAAGCATGGATAAATGGGCGGAGCATAGGTCGATATTGGGTTTCCTTTCTTACTCCGAAAGGGGTTCCCTCTCAAACTCGGTAACAGTTCCTTTTCCTTCATGAATGAATGGTTGCATCTGTGGGATCATTGTTTTGAATTCTTTTGTTTCAGGTACAATGTGCCTCGATCCTTCCTCAAGCGTACGGGAAACCTGCTAGTTATCCTAGAAGAAGAGAATGGATACCCTCTTGGGATTTCCATAGACACCATCTCGATAACGAAAGTGTGTGGTCATGTGTCCGATTCGCATCTCCCACCAGTTATTTCATGGCAACAACAGAATAGAACGGAAGATAAGCACCCCGGAAGGCGGCCGAAAGTCCAGCTCCAGTGTCCTCCAGGAAGGAGCATTTCCAGGATATTATTTGCAAGCTATGGTACCCCCACTGGTGATTGTGAAAACTATTCCATTGGAAGCTGTCACTCCTTTACTTCTTTACCTACCATTGAAAAGGTTACTTGAGAAACCTGTTTTTGTTTTTGTTTTTACTTTTATTTATGCATTCATTCGTTCATATTAACACTAGTCTTTTTTTTCTTTTTTTCTTGCAATGTAACATTGACAGGCTTGTCTTGGAAAGAGAATTTGTAGCATCCCTGTTTGGAGTAAAAGATTTGGTAATGATCCATGTCCAGGCGTACCCAAAACTCTGTTGGTTGATGCAAAGTGCACCTAAGAGAGAACACTTCTTTTGTATAGCTTTAAATCATTCTTGGAAACGAATATTATAAATCTATACTTGATGCCATTTGTTGAATATTAGTTTGATTTTATAAAACCATTTTTAAAACGATAAATTTCAAATTAACGTTCTAAAACCAAAAAAAATAAATACATACGAATTCGGAAATTAATTATATGTGGAGAAGAGTAAGCACCCTCATAATGCTAAAAATTAATACCTAGTTGATTACGCATAGTGTTAACAATAAAAGTTACGATTTTGAGGCTTAATTTTTAAAGTACGATTCTTTATGCATGTGGATTTTATTCGAAAAAAGAGGGTACACTACAAGAATATAGACTTTTAGTGACAAATTGGCAGTGACTAGCAATAATTTTGTCACAAATATTAAACTTTTGTGACAGATTTTTTGTGCGACACTATTAGCGTAAGTAATTGTGATGTATTTTTATTTTGTCACTAATATAGTAGTAATTATAACGATTACATTTTTCACAATTAAGTTCTCACTGTAAGTCTATAATTGTGACAAAAATTTTATTGCCACTAAAACTTTGACACATGATAGTGACGATATATAAAGTGGTCACTATAATTTGATATTTGTTGTGACAATGCAATTGTTTGTCATTTAAAATTTTACTTTTGTTGTGATAAATTTTGTCACCAATAAAAAAATAAACTTAATGACAAGTTATATATTGTCACAATAATAAATTTATTTTTATAATTATAGTAATAATAACAATTATAAAAAATTGAAGTTACCATAAAGGCATAAACTAGTTTATCAAAAGGTAAAATAATTCTATTAGTCTATACACTATGTGTAAATTGTTGTTTTAGTCATTCTACTTTGATCAATTTTAGTCCCTATATTTTTGAAAATTTAAAACTTCAATCCTAATCCAAACGGGACAACAACAATATGATTAAATTACAATGACTAAAAATGATTGAACAAAAGAATAAAAATCAAAAGTTTTACTTAACATATTTAAAGACTATCATTCATGTCAAGATCAAAATTTCAAAAAATTTAAAAAGTACATATTTTTTTGAATAGAAAGTACATAAACTTAAAGTGAACAAATTAAAGTAAAAAGACTAATATGTAATCTTGGCATTATATGTGATAGCAAAATTTTACCTTGTGAAAAATTTTACACTTGATATTTGTTTGAACTTTTCTTGTGGAGGTAAAATTTGCATTGTCGGTATAGTAAATAATTATCACATAAAGGATAATTCTATCAATAATTTAGGTGTAAATCTTAATATTCATATGTTTATATTTTAAAACAAACTCAATTATTATTTTAATTCCAATTATATTTTAACCTAAATAATATTTTACTTTAAAAATAATATTAAATTTCTTGCCTAGCCTAGACATTGCACTCTCCCCCTAAAGGTTCTAGGTTCGATCCCCACGAAACCATGCATTGTATTTATTTATTAAAAAATGATATATAAATATGCCACATCATCTATAATTAACCCCATCGCCATGGACGCTGGTATCTAGCACACATTCGCTATGCCCGCCCCGCGAGAGAGATATTTAGTGTGCGTGTTGCTTGATGGATCATGGGACGACGCTATCGAGATAAGTCCTTGGATAATGGACACACGATGAAGGCTGACTTGTCTGGGATGAGTCCCTTCGAGTGTAGTACGACATGCCCAATCCAGTCCTGAATAAAGATGGTTGCAACTAAAAAATATAATTATTTTATTATTATTGAAAGTGACAATGTATTTTAGACACTATTTCAATATGTATTTGTGATAAAATGTTTGTCACTAATAAGAATAACATTAGTGTCTAAATTTTAGTCACTGTTATTAATCTTTTGTGTCAAAAAATATAGTCATAAAAAATATAACTTATTGTGACAAAATGCATAAAAGTTGTCACTAATATAATAATGACGGAGTTATTAGTGACGACAAGTGACGACTCAAAAAAATAGTCATAGTAAATTTCAGTGACTAAATTTAATACTTTTAGTGACTATTTTTGATATCACTAAAAATCTATTTTCTTGTAGTGGTATCATTTGAAAATAAAATTAAAATCTTCTTCCTTCAAAATCGACATAATTCACTCGTAATCAGAAAAAACCTTATCACAGTTTGGCGACTCTGCTGGGGACAAATTTTTTGTTTTTACAAAACAAAAAGGAGAGTTAAGCCAATAAAACACTCGTTGCCTTTGATCGATAGAAAATATTTAAAATTCAAAGTGAAGTTAATAAGTTTGTTCTTTTAAGAAAATATGACTTAAGTTGAACGGGCTTTGAAACTTTGTGGCATTCGAATTAATTCCTCATTTAATTTCGAAGGAGTCACCGACATGTGTTGCATCATGATCATCAAGCTCTACACCCGAGCTATACCCTTAAGTGGGAGTGAAACGCCCATACCCACGTGAGTATCCCTCCACGGGTCAGTAATTCACTTCCGAAATCCACGCCTTTGACACGTGAGCAGCCCTCCACGTCATTAGGTCGTGCTTTCCCCCGAACCAAAACCAATTCGCAAGCCTGTGATGGGCCAGAATTGAGGTTCTTATTGCCTTAGTAGGTGATAAGATAGGTTCGGGTACCCTTTGCTAGAACCGAACTCATGAGTGAGAATATAAGAAGCCTACCCCGTTAGAGCCATGCGGATAACCCTAGAGTTTATAGTGTCTAGGTTTTTCTTGCTAATTGCTTGTTGCTACGTTTTTTTTTCGTTAATGCTTGAATTTCATTGCTTGCCTTGATTTATGTTTATCATGTGACTAACACCTTTGCTTTTCTTCCCCTCTTATTTTGCATATTTCATCATTGCATAAAGAGCACATCGAGTTGGAAATAGTCTGAAATTAAAGACTTGATTAGTGGGAAATATGGTCTGTAACAATAGTGAGAAGGACCTCGACGAAAATGTAGCCACAAGGAGAGCAACTACGTGGTTGGGTTTCTGAGACAAGAAAGGCTTTCAAAAACAAGAAAAGGCCACCTCACTTATTTGTTAGACGTTCCAGGCAAGCTACCATTACTTCACAACCTTGGAGTTCGACCAACATTTGTTCTACCATTGCCAGCTTTGATTTGACTACAACAGTTGGGAAATACCGAGTGTTGCAAGGAAATTAGCGAGAACCACACCAAACGAGAACTAAGCTTTCCGGGGCAAGATCGGAAGTTTCTCGGGCACTTTGCCATCTTGAATCGAAAATCAAGTCTCAACCTAAAAACAAGAAAAACATTTCAAGTCAGAGGGAATTCTGACCTCAACTCCGATAAGCTTTGAAGGTTAGGCTCAGTGGGACCCTTTTGAAGAGCAAGTCAAGAGTACCAATATCGACAGTGGATCAATCATAATTCGTTGCCTACACCACTTGGGGGCAGGACCGAGAGTTGGCCTATTTGTTAAGGTGGATATGAGAGAACGCCCGATTCCTAGCAAGAGATCATTCCAAGGAAGAAGAAGGGATTGTGTGAATCTTGAAGAAAATTGACGACCTAGACGCCAGCTCAAGAACTACATGTAGTGGGTTTCATCCGATCATTGTAACGGACCAAGGTTCCCATTGATGAGTTGTTTAACGAGGATATTTGCCGAACTCAGTGTTGCTCTTTGCATTTCAATTATGTATTTTTTGATTACCTTTAATCATGTTTTTCCGTTGTACATACGACACATTCATTCATTCTTTAAACAAATAAAATTAATCTCCATCAAATTAATGCACCTTTGCATTCAATCATACATTTTGATTCTTTTGTACATATGACACATTCATTCATTCATTAAAAAAATAAAATTAATGATCAATGCATCTTTGTATTCAATTGTACATGTTTGATTACCTTTAATCATTTTGATTCTTTTGTACATATGACACATTCATTCATTCATTAAACAAATAAAATTAATGATCAATGCATCTTTGCATTCAATTGTATCTGTTTGATTACCTCTAATCATCTATCCTTGTTGTGCATACGACACATTACATGCATTCATTCTTAAAATGAATAAATGGAGGAAAGCTTTGCCAAGCCAGAGGCAGATTTGAGAGGTCAGATGGAACGAACTCAGCAAGAATTAAGGGGCACCATCATCAAGCCCCAACAAGATATGATGAAAGGAATACCCTAATTGTTACAGTCCGGTCTGAAAGGAATGAGTGTTGCTCAAGTACCGGGAGACCACTCGGCCACCCCGATCTTTAAGAATCCCCTTGTTATCGGTCCCACGTCCAACCCACCCCAAGGGGCATCTTCTACTCATCAAGACGACACCTTTGCTCAAAGCTCAGCCTAGTATGACCTTCGGAGACACGACCTTTAGGGTTTTGGTTCTCGATTTTATTCTTTTGGAATTGGCGAGCATATGGCATTTTCTCTTGAAGTAATGCATAGAACCAACATTGCTATTATTTGCCCGAAAATAGCAATGATCTTTTTGCGAGGGCACTTGTTATATTTGCAGATTTTCTTTCTAATGAAAAGGCATTTTTCTTAACATACAATGACCTTGAAATCATATATATGTATATCCCTCCTTACCTTCATAGGTCCTCGGATATCACATGCTTGATGTGGCATTGATTCTAATGAAAGAGATCGATTGAATGTTGTGATAACGATAAAGTGAGGCTTCCCACTCTGGCCGCTCTAGTCGGAAAAGCGAGAGAAGCAAGACTACTATTCCTTCGATAATGTTCAATGATAATGAAATCTTCTAAGAGAACCCAAATAAAGTTGCTTAAATGTGCCAAAAAAAGAAAAAAAAGAAAAGTGAAAAATAGACTGTTTCAAAACAAAATAAACGATTTTAATTTCAGAGCCTGGTAATAGGCATTAACAAAAAGCACTCCAATTTCCGAAACCTGGTAATAGGAATTTTCGGATGCGAGTGTGGAATTTTAGGGGCACTCCGCTGAAGCCTGAATCTCTTCGCTTCATGAGTGATGGTAATATTTTCAAAATCATGACCATGCCGAGTAACTCGGGGTATCGTTGTATGCTCCATCTTTATTCTCGAGCCAAAGGATTGTGACGAGTTGAATTCCCCTAAGAAAAAGAAATAAATGAACAAATTGAATAAGTCCTGAAAAGGAATCCTTGAGGACACCGACATGAAATCAATGGTAATCATAAACGCACATGCCCCATGGGCTAAGTGAAAGTTGAATTTTTAAACATACATATGAATGGAGAAACATGATTAGAAGGAATGGTAATCGAGCTGATCCAGCAAGTACCATAATCATGAGGATGAACCGAGCGATTAGGGAGGAATTTCATTACTTCAAATATCGCCACAACATTCAAAGACACAAGCTATGCTTGAAGAGATCATCGAAAAGTTGAATCTAAGACGCTCTTGCATTTGATATCCGGGGCATCCTATTCTGTTTTCTTTTAATTTGACTGTTGGTTTTAGGGTTCTGTATGTTAATTTGAAAATCTACTCTTCATTAGAATGACGACCAACGAATTGACATATTTTTAAACAAAGAGAATTCCTTGTATTACTTCAGAGATAAATGCATCGTCAGCAGTGAGACCCAAAGTTGAGGGGCACTACATGATGTGTGGTGGTGAAAGAACCATTGAAGTTATGTTGTCGTGAAAAGGCATCTTTGTCCGTGAGGCAACAGAAGCTTTTGCACACAGGATTTCAAATCAGTGAGAGATGGCATACAGCTTGAAGGTACTAGGCTAATGATTCTGATTGCGATTCAGGCCATTGGACTCAGGGAATAAGCAACACAAGTTGGGGCAAGTTTTGTCAAGACACAAGATTGATGAGTGATTGTAGTCCCAAGATGGTGACCACCGACCTTAGAGAATAAATAAAAACTAAATTCATGCATCTTTGCATTCCCATGACCATATGCATCATTGCATCATGAAATATGTTCATGCATCACTGATAGTTAGACATCCCTATGTTAGAAGCATGCTAACTCATACCATCATATCATTTGTTTATTTTTGAACAGGTATTTGAAGATTAATAAAGAGGTGGATCTACCGCTCTATGAGAAGAGAAATAGATCTCAAGAATTCAAACTTCTCGATTTTGTCCTTTCTGAAGGACGTTTTTTTTAAATTTCAATTTCTCAACTCTATCCTTTCTAAAAGATGTTTTTCTTAAAACTGGATTTCTCAATCCTATCCTTCCAAAAGGACATTTTCCTCAAAATTTAAATTCTCAACTTTATCCCCTTTGGGATGTTTTTTTTTAAATAATAAAAAAACAGGTTTCCTGGTTTTTAAATTAAAAGAAAAGAAAAAAGAAGAAATGAGAGAGAAAGAGAGATCAACAAAAAAAAGAGAAAAAGAAAGAGAGAAGAATAAGAGGAAAAAAAGAGAAAGAAAAAGAGAAATAAAAGAAAGAGAGAAAAAAAAAAGAAAAAGAGAAAAGGAAAAGAATGAGAGGAAATAAGAAGAGAGAAAGAAAAAGAAAATAAACGAGAGAAAATAAAAAGAAAAAAGAGAGAAGAAAAAGGGAAGAAAAAGGGAAGAAGAGAGAAGAAAGAAAAAAGAAGAAAGAAGGAAAAAGAGGAAAAGAAAAGAAAAGAGATGAGAAAGGAAAAAAAGGAAGAAGAAAAGAATAAGAAAAAGAAAAAGAACGAGAGAAAAGAGAAATAAAAGAAAAGGGAAAAGAAAGAGAAATAAAAGAAAAAGGAAAGAGAGAAGAGAGAGAAAAAAGAAGAAAGAAGAAAGAAAAGAGAGAAAAGATAAAGAAGAAAAAAAGAAAGAAGAAAAAATGATGGAAACGAAAAAAAGAAAAAAGAAGAAAAAGAAAAAAGAATGAAAATGAAAAAAAAAGAAAAACAAGAAAGAAGAAGTTGATAAAGAAGAAGAAGAAAAGAAGGAAAGAAGAAAGGAGAAGAGAAAAGAGACCCACAACAAGGATTTCCGAACAGAAGAGCCAGGAGGCCTGCTCAGTTTATTCTTGCCACCATGGGAAAACAAGTTATTTGGGTTTATTCTTTGCCGCTTAGGGAGAATGAATCAGCTATGTCCTTTGCCGCTCAGGGAGGACATGCCAACGTTGTCCAGTTGCTATTGGAAGTCTATTCTTTACCGCGTAGGAAGAATGAATCGACTTTGTCCTTTGACCGTGTAGGGAGAACATGCCACTGATCTGAGATCAAAAGAGTTCAAGGATCCCTGGACAGAAGAGCCAGAAGGCCTGCCCAGTTTGCTTACGCCGCTCCGGGAAAGCACGCAATTTGAAGTTCATTCTGTACCACGTAGGAAGAATGAATCGACTTTGTCCTTTGACCGTGTAGGGAGGACATGCCACTGATCTGAGAGCAAAAGAGTTCAAGGATCCCTGGACAGAAGAGCCAGAAGGCCTGCCCATTTTGCTTTCGCCGCTCCGAAAAAGCACGCAATTTGAAGTTCATTCTGTACCGCGTAGGAAGAATGAATCGACTTTGTCCTTTGACTGTGTAAGGAGGACATGCCACTGATCTGAGAGCAAAAGAGTTCAAGGATCCATGGACAGAAGAGCCAGAAGGCCTGCCCAGTTTGCTTTCGCCGCTCCGGGAAAGCACGGAATTTGAAGTTCATTCTGTACCGCGTAGGAAGAATGAATCGACTTTGTCCTTTGACCGTGTAGGGAGGACATGCCACTGATCTAAGAGCAAAAGAGTTCAAGGATCCCTGGACAGAAGAGCCAGAAGGCCTGCCCAGTTTGCTTACGTCGCTCCGGGAAAGCACACAATTTGAAGTTCATTCTGTACCGCGTAGGAAGAATGAATCGACTTTGTCCTTTGACCGTGTAGGGAGGACATGCCACTGATCTGAGAGCAAAAGAGCTCAAGGATTTTCGGGTAGAAGAGCCAGAAGGCCTACCCAGTTCGCTTTCGCCGCTCCGGGAAAGCACGCAATTTGAAGTTCATTCTGTACCGCGTAGGAAGAATGAATCGACTTTGTCCTTTGACCGTGTAGGGAGGACATGCCAACGATCTGAGAGCAAAAGAGTTCAAGGATCCCTGGACAGAAGAGTCAGAAGGCCTACCCAGTTTGCTTTCGCCGCTCCGGGAAAGCATGCAATTTGAAGTTCATTCTGTACCACGTAGGAAGAATGAATCACTTTGTCCTTTACCGTTCAGGGAGGACATGCTGACGCTGCCCACTTTGTTTCTGCCGCTTCGGAGGAGCAAATCACCCAAATAGGGAAGTTGGACAAAATTAGTGCTTATGGTCTTTGCTTTATTCTTGTTCCACAAGGATAAGCAAAGAGGGGCAACAAGTAAATGGGTAGACTGATGAGTATGGTTTGGGTTTGGTGTGGTATAAAAATATGTTAGACAAAAATGGGCCTCTACAAAGAACTTGCAATAGTTGAAACACCTTTGTAAGATCATTGGACCAGTTTGCAGCAAAGGATAAAATACACATATCATTATTTAACTTTCTTCTAACTCCATTTTTTCTCACGTAATTTAAAAAAAATTAATTTAATAATTAAACTTTCAAATTATTTCTATTTCGATCGTTTTAGATTATTTTTGTGGCATGACATGAAATTATTTATTAATATAAAATCAAAGGATAAATGAATTAAAATTTGTAAACATTACCCCAAACCCTCACCGGTCGGCAATCATCCCTCACTATCCCCATCCCAGTCTCCCTTGAAGCCTACATCAAACAATGTCGTTTATTCTCTCCCGATGAACCTCATTGCTCGAAACTGCTAATCCTATTTCTTTGCAGTCCTATAGAAATAAAACACCAAACCTCTAGAAATACAAGACGACATTGGAGACGGAGAGGAAAAATATATTAATTAATATTTAATTATAAATATAATTTAAAATAAAAAATATTATTTTTTTCAACCATGTCTTCTCCACTCTTAACCTTCACAGACAACTCTAAATCTCAACTCTCAATTTCTCATCCAAAACCTCGCTACATTTGCTTTATGGTTCCGGCACTGTTCCACTCACCACCACGTCGATTACAGTTGTCGATCATTAGATCCTTTAATTTTTCATATCACCTTATTTCAATCTCATATGTTTGAATTCAACTTTTATTTCATTTCAATCGAACAAATATTCAAAATTTCATGCAAAAGAATAACTCCCACTTATCGAATTCATCAATTTTTGTTGAAAGACGAAGAACATTCATATATCGTGAAAATCAAAATTCCTTTAAAAACTTCAGTGTAAAAAAGCTAAAGGCATCTCCTTTAATTTTGAATACTCAAAACACCCCTTCCATGACCTTCTTTTTCAAGAATCGAAACAACAAATTCATCACCCTTAACAAATAAAAAATAATTGGATATTTTAAGATGTTGGTTTTCGATTAATTTTGAAAAAGACTTAAATCTCATTTCGGTTTTTCAAAGATGCTTTTTAAGCTACTGAAGCTCTTGGGTGGTAAAAGTTGCTAAGATGGTCGTTATCTTTAATTTTATTTTCTTTCTGTTTAGGGGAGTTAATGACACGATGCTTTTTGAGAACTTGTTTATACATAAAACGTTGTCGTTTTGGATATGAGGTGTATTTAGGGTTGAGGTAGTTAGTCTTTAAAGGTCATCCGATGAATTGTAATGAACCTTTTTTCTCTCTAATGAAATCTTCTTCCTCCCTTTGTCTATGAATCTCTTCTCATCCTTTTAAAATTCTTCTTCTGGTTTGTTACTTTACAAAGGTATCAGAGCATCTAGGTTTGATTCTCAGAAATGGTTGATGGCGTGGTAATTTGGAGTGCGACAGCTACTCAGAAGGTGTATACAGTTTAGGGTATCGGTGGAGTGCCCATAGAGACACCTTCGGTACTTGAATGGAAGCATGAAATAAACAAGTTGAGGGCTGATTTTGATGTGAAGTTACAAGATTGAAGGACTTCGATGATGGTTGATTTACATGGGTTACTAGAAGTGGTGTAACCCCCTTAACGACCCTTTTTATTTTAATCTTGTCTAGATACATATTAAGCCTAAGTGAGCACTCATGTATCATGTAAGAGAAAGGCACAGCGATCATATAACATCTAGGGACTCAATTGCTTAAATTACGCATTTAAGGACCAAAATGTAGTTTTTGTAAATTAGAGGGACTTCACTGATTTTAGGATTACCAATATGAAATTAATCACGTTACATGCTTCTCTGTCAAGTTTCAGCTTAAATAGACATTCCAAGCTCAAGCAATTACATCCACAACATTTACTAAAATGTAAAGAACGAAAACTCAAAGCAATTCAAATCAGCATCCAACGGTCAACTGTATCGGAACGCCTACCCACCGTACCGAAACGCACGTACCGAAATGATGTTGACTGTTTTGGTACGCGGGTATGTTCCAAGATCAGTACCAAAACAGGGCACTCAAGTAGCCAAACTGTTTCGAAACAGCTTCAACCGTTTCGAAACACTAAGACCATTACAGGCCCCCGTTTCGAAACAATTGAGGGTGTTTCGATACACCTTGCCCAGAAGCAGCAGATATAGCTGATTTTTCACCCTTTAACCCATTTGAACATGCCTCAAATATTCCCAAATCATACCAGCAAACCATTTCACAATTAAGGAACATATTTAGGGAGTCTCTAGCACAAGCATGACATCAAACACAAAATCACATAGTCTAAAGGCATGCTCCCTAATCTCAAAACCCATATAAGCAATCCAACCTCAAACCAAACATTTAAGGCCACTTACAACCCAAAAATGCCAACATAAACATGCCACAAACTTAGGGAGTTCAAACATATCTCCCAAATACAACCTTGGTTTCCCATTGCCATTATATCAAAACTAGAGTGTATGAAAACATCACCATACATGAGCTTGTACTTCCTTGAATGTTCTTATCCTCCTTGATGCCCGGAAACACTTCAATTATCTGCATTATTGGTAAAAGAGAGCGTAAGCATAAATGCTTAGTGAGGCATGATCTAAAGAAACCAACACAATAATGCATATCTTGAAAACACTTTCTCAAAAGCTTTTTAACAACATGCTCATTCTATCTCATGCTTGAAAACCATTCAAAGAAACTTCTCATTGAAAACACATGTACCTTCATTCTATCTCATGCATTTAAACCAATGCAAAACTCATGGAAAAGCCATACTATGCTTGTAACACCAAAGCATTTCATATACAAATCTCATATGCATTTCTCATAGCATAAATCATTTCATCAAAGGTACATGTTAATCAAAAATCATTTCATATTTTATATTGGCATTTCACATCTCATTATTACTCGGATATGCGAATATCATTCACAAAACACTAGACGCTTCCGGTGGAATCTCACATCACTGTACTCACTTGTCTAGTAACATAGTTTCCGGTGGAATCTCACATCACCGTACTCACATGGCGGAATCTCTCATCTCCACAAAGCTTGGGTATTTCACCAAGTCCTACCCGATGGAATGCCCATCATTGGTTCTCTCCCTTTGGCTTAACCAAAGAGCACGTATGAATTTTTAGTTTATAGTGCACTCTCATCTTATTGATCGATCAATTATATACGGTAAGTATCTCAACATCGATGCCAATATATTTATTTCAAATCATCATCTCACCTACTGTTTTTCATGCAACAATTCTCAAAAAATTCTCATCTCATTTCAAAACCATAACATTTGTCATGCTTTAAACAAAAGCTCAAATCTCAATCATGCAACATGTTACTTCTTGAAATCATTTCAAGCACCATCTCATGCTATAAAACATGCATAAAAACAGTAGGAATTTATCTATCTCAAACCATGAGCATGTAAAAGCATTTTAGGGGCAATCGCCACATTTATGAGAGCAATCTGGCCAATACTTACTTCCGGACTTAGGAAGGTGTTTCAAACCTTTCCTAAATCCCCAAACCTTGATTCTTTGTCCCTCAAGGACTTCTAAAACCATACACACTCACGGATTACGTTTCGTTTGCTCGCCGAAACGCTATCTAGGCTTCCGGATCAACACCAAAGGCGTCCGAAGATATCTCCCCTATTTTAAACACATAAGATCAGAGGATTAATGCATCATCGTGCATTGAAATCATCAGCCACACACCTAAACTCCTTGCTCTACTCAAACACCTCATTTCAGCTACCAAACACAACTGAAAACATCTCCAAACTCTTCTAAAACAAAGCCCAACCAAGATCTATCACTTCTAATCATTTCTAAACATCAATTAACAACAAAAACCACCACAAACTCGTCCTTATACCTCCAACTATGACAGAACACCAAAATCACCCCAAAAACCATCATTCTAGCATACAAAACTTAGGAAACCAAACATATTCGGGATTTGATTGATAAAACCTCATTTGTAACATCAATTAACATCCAAAATACATTAGAAAACCATCTCAAAACAGAGCCCAATCATTCACCACGAAAATCTTCAAGATCTCTTCCAAAATCTTGAGTTTTAATACAATTTCTTGTTTCTAACATTAAAACCACTCAAAAATCATTAACAAAGGATTGATAACTTGGGAATTTCAGTAAAGAACTGATCATTAGAGGAGAAGGACGAAGTTTACCTCTAATGGATGATTTCTCATTGATTTGGGCAAGTTTTCTTGAAAATTCAATGTAGAAATCAATAGGATTTGATGAGGAATTGATTAAGAATCAAAAGAAGGTTAAAATCTCATCAAATGAAGTGAAAATCAAAGTATAATTTCTGGAGAGAATGTGTTTGGCTGAAAAGAATTTGAGAGAAAATGGAAGGAGAGAAAATTTGTGAAAAGTAGTTATGAATAGTCAAAGGTAATTTCTCAATTAATTAGCCTTCATTTCCTTTAATTAAACCATTAATAAAATCATCCAAATTAAGGAAAAATCTGATGAAAACATTTTGGTGAAATTAGCTCCTTAAAGATTTGGTCACTACACTGAAATGTAGTATTTCCAAACCTTATTTAGTAAAATTGATTTCACCATAATCTTTCATATATTAAATAAGGATTTTTAGATATTTTTCTATATTTTTAAAGCATCCTGAACTAGGTGTTCCCTAAAGCTCCCTTTAAGATTCGAACCGTTTCTGACCGATCCGATTCGGACTCTAAAACATCTAGGCCAAAATTTGGGGTGTTACAACTCTTCCCCTCTTAAGAAATTTTGTCCTCGAAATTTACTTGGAGGAAAAAGGTAAGGAAACTACTTCTTTATATCTTCCTTTCTTTCCCGCGTGGCTTCCTCAACACCACGAAGTCTCCACAACACCTTAACCAGCTCAATGGTCTTACCACGGAGAACCTAACTATCCGAATCCAAAATCTCAACTGGTTCTTCATCATATGTCAAATCTGGATTCAACTCAACTTCCTCCACAGACATAACATGCGAAGGATCCGATCTATACCTCCGAAGCATGGATACATGAAACACATTATGCATCTTTTCTAGCTCTTGTGGTAGTCTCTGCTTATAAGCAGCAAGACCCACACGTTCTATCACCTCGTATGGTCCAATGTATCTCGGGCTCAGCTTACCCTTCCGGCCAAATCTCATCACCTTCTTTCAAGGTGAAAATTTCAAGAACACGCGGTCACCCACCGCAAATTCTATCTCCTTACGCTTCAAATCCGCGTAAGACTTTTGCCGATCTGATGTTGCCTTCAACCGCTCACAAATGAGCTTCACCTTCTCGGTGGTTCCTTTCAACAAGGCCGGCATCGAGACAAACTTTTGTCCCGTTTCAGCCCAACAAAGAGGAGTTCTGCACTTCCTCCCATACAAAGCCTCATAAGGTGCCATTTGAATACTCGTCTGATAGCTATTATTATAAGCAAACTTCACCAAAGGCATGTGCTTCTCCCAAGAGCCTTGAAACTCAATCACACAGCACCTCAACATATCCTCAAGCACTTGGATAACACACTTTGACTGTCCATCCGTCTACGGATGATAAGAAGTACTGAAATTCAGCTACGTACTCAACGCTTGATGCAAACACTCCTAAAATCTCGCAGTGAACCTCGGATCTCTATCCGACACTATAGATTTTGGTACACCATGCAGACGTACAATCTAAGCAATGTACAACTCTGCAAGCTTATCCAAGGTGTACTTAGTATGCATAGGTAAGAAATTCGCACACTCCGTAAGGCGATCCACAATCACCCACACAGAATTCTTCTTTGACGGTGATAAAGGCAAACAAGACACAAAGTCCATGGTTATCCTCTCCCATTTCCATTCAGGGATCCTCAACGGTTGCAATAACCCCGAAGGAAACTAATGCTCAGCCTTAACCCGCTGACAAACCATACACTTGCTCACATACTCAATGACATCTTTCTTCAAACCCACTCAATAGTACTCATCCTTCAGATCATGGTACATCTTTGTACTACTAGGGTGCATAGCAAATGGACTACTATGAGCTTCGGTCAGAATAGTATGCCTCAACTCCACATCATTCGGCACCATTATCCGACTTCCAAAACATAAAACACCATCATCATTAAAATAGAAATCGGATGGTCTATCCTCAGCAATATCCTAAACATGTGGCACCAAAGAATCATCCAACAACTGTTTATCCTTTATCAACTTAACTAGAGATGGTTTCACTAGCAATTCAGCAACAAGACCTCCATCTCACGATATGCTCAAGCTAGTAAACATCGCCCTTAACTCCACCACCACTTTTTTGCTCAAGGTGTCGGCGACAACATTGGCCTTTCCCAGATGATACTCGACATTAGATCGTAATCCTTAAACAACTCTACCCATCGCCGTTGCCTAAGATTCAACTCTTTCTGAGACATCAAATACTTCAAACTCTTGTGATCCGTGTACACAGTACACTTCTCACCATAAAGATAATGTCTCCAGATCTTCAGAGCAAAAACCACCGCAGCTAACTCAATATCATGCGTAGGATAATTGCGCTCATGCACTTTCAACAGACGCGATGCATAAGCCACCACCTTACCCTCTTGCATTAACACACACCCCAAACCAACATAGGATGTGTCACTATACACCACAAACTCTTTCCCTGATACAGGTTGAACCAAGATAGGAGCTTGCGTCAAAGCTGATCTAAGCTTCTCAAAAGCTTGATGTCTTGCCTCCGTTCACTCATACTTAGAATCTTTTTGCAACAACTTCGTTAAAGGGGCGGAAATCTTAGAAAATCCCTTCAACCGAAACCCCATGACCAAAGAAAACAACTTTTTTTAGCTAGAACTCACATTTGTTCATCTTAGCATAAAGCTGATTTTCGAACAACGCTTGCAAAACAATTCGCAAATGACCCTCATGCTCCTCCTCAGTACGTGAGTACACAAGGGTATCATCGATGAACACCACAACGAACTTGTCTAAGTATTCATGGAACACCCTATTCATCATGTCCATGAAAGAAGCAGGAGCATTCGTCAAGCCAAACGACATTACAAGGAACTCGTAATGCCCATACCTCGTTCTAAAGGTTGTTTCCGGCACATCCACATCTTTCACCTTTAGCTGATAGTACCCTGACCTCAAGTAAATCTTGGAAAACACAGACGCTCCCCGAAACTGATCAAAAAAATCATCAATCCTCGGCAAAGGGTACTTGTTCTTAACGGTCAACTTGTTCAGCTGACGATAATCGATGCACATTATCATCGTGCCATCTTTCTTTTTCACAAACAAGATCGGTGCACCCCAAGGGGACACACTAGGCCTAATGAAGCCTCGGTTAAGCAACTCCTGAAGTTGCATCTTCAACTCCTTAAACTCTTTGGGTGTCATGCGATAGGGATCAATGGACACCGGAGTTGTGTTCTCATACAACTCAATACCAAACTCAACCTCCCGACTAGGCGGCAAACCAGGTAATTCCTCCGGAAACACTCCAGGGAACTCACGCACAGTTCTTATATCCTGAACGCGCACCTCCTTTGAACTAGGATTCATGACAAAGGCTAGGTAAGCCTCGCAACCTTACCGCAACATCCGGCTTGCTTCCAATGTAGACACCACATTGGTAAGAAACTTCACATTCTCACCCACTACCACCACCTCATAATCATTCGCTAGTTTCAACGAAACTCGCTTGCTTTCGAAATCCACAACGGCTCTATGCTCAAAAAGCCAATCCATGCCAAGGATTGCATCAAAACCATAGAATGGCAATTTCATGAGATCAACAAGAAAAACATGATTTTGCACTTTCAAGGGACATCTCCTATACAACTTTCTTGTCACAACCGTCTCACCAAAGGAACTAGTCACACGCATACCCACATCCAAAAACTCAACAGGTAAACCAAGCATTTGAGCATGTTCACGCAATATGTACGAGTGTGTAGATCTAGAATCAATCAAAGAATGTAATGACAAGGATTGCAAAGTAAAGGTACCTGCGATTACATTCGTATCATTCCTTCCCTCACGATGGGCATACACTCGAGCTTGACTGCCACCCTCAGGTTGAATAGACAGAACATGGGCCACGTTCCTTCCACCATCATCCCTACGCTGAAAATTACCACGGCCGCGCCCACGACCTCTCTGTGGCTCAGCTGCTCTCACCGGAGCCTGTCTCTTTCTCAGCGACTGAGGACAATCTTTCTTCAAATGCCCTCAGTTTCCACAATTCCAACATGTCCTAAGGTTACCCCAACACTCACCACCATGTCTTCTACCACAACGATTACACTCAGGAGTCCTTAGGAAAGCATTAGGTCCTTGCTGACCTCTACCAGGATTACCACCCCCACATCTAGCATCATAGTGCGACTTCCTATCCTTATATCTCTTGTTGCGATCTCTACAATAATCGCGTTCTACAGCTCGCTTTCCAGAGCTAGATCCACCCGCTCTGCTTGCCAAACCAAGGTTCAATTCAATGTCCTTGGCTCTAGTGACCAAGACATCGAAATCAGTGTAATCAGCTGCAAGAATATAGGTCTTGACATTCGCTACCAGCCCATAACGGAATCATTCGCACCTCTCTCGCTCATTAGAGATTAGCTCAGGTGCATATTGGCTAAGGCGAACAAATTGAATCTCATACTCAGCTACAGACATGTTCCCTTGCATGAGAGACATAAACTCTCTCTTCTTTTCATCGAGGTAACGCACTCCCAGATACTTCCGCTTGAACGCATTCAAAAAGAACGTCCACGTCACCTCTTCATCCTCCATCCCGGAGATAGTGGTCGTCCACCACGTATAAGCATCACCATGCAGTAGTGACACAATACAACCCAGCTTCTGCACATTGTTGCAGTTCAACTGACCCAGAATCCTCTTGGTGCTCTCCAACCAAGACTAAGATCCTTCCGATGACAAACCTCTAAACTCAGTCCCTCTCAAACTGCGGAGACGCTCCAAAGGCAGTCTCACATTAGCACCATCCTGAGGTGCAGCTCCATGAGCTCCAACTACTGCTGCCTGGAAAGCTCCAGCAATAGCCTGTATCAGCATCGCCATATCAGGAGCAGCTTGCCCTTGCACACCCTCGGGTCCAGCAACCCCAGCACCAACACCAGCATTACCAGCCCCAGCTCCACCACCACTGGGTGGTCCACCATGGGGAGGAAGAGGTAAATCCTCAACATTTTCCGCATTCTCATTATCAGCCATAGATCTAGTATTGATTCTCAGCTCTCTACGTGACCCCATTATAAAAACAATGCACTGACAAAAATGCAATAAACACAATTAGGCATAATAAGGTAAGTAATCCAAGTACTTAAGCTCATTTTCGAAAACAATTCTTCTCGTTAGTTTTGATATGGCAATGGGATCCCCAACCACACTCTAAACATAGCATAGCATCACAAAATCACTTCAATTCACACATCAATGTTCATACATCAAACTTTCATGAAAGGACACAATCATGCATATTAACATACAACAACCACATACAAAGCCCCATATATTCGATAACCTGGCTCTGTTACCAACAAATGTAACCCCCTTAGCCCGGCCTAGACGTTTGACTCGAACTACGAAGATTACACAGGGAAAACCAAAGTCAACCCGAAAGTCAACCTTGATTAACGACCCTTTTATTTTAATCTTGTCTAGATACATATTAAGCCTAAGTGAGCACTCACGTATCATGTAAGAGAAAGGCACAGCGATCGGATAACATCTAGGAACTCAATTGCTTAAATTATGCATTTAGGGACCAAAATGTAATATTTGTAAATTAGAGGAACTTCACTGATTTTAGGATTACCAACATGAAATTAATCATGTTACATGCTTCTCTGTCAAGTTTCAGCTTAAATAGACATTCCAAGCTCAAGCAATTGCATCCACAACATATAGGACTAAAATGTAAAGCATGAAAACTCAAAGCAATTCAAATCAGCATCCAACGGTCAACTGTATTGAAACGCCTACCCACTGTACCAAAATGCACATATCGAAATGGTGTTGACCGTTTCGGTACACGGGTATGTTCCGAGACCAGTACCGAAACAGGGCACTCAAGTAGCCAAACTAATTCGAAACAACTTCAACCGTTTCGAAACACTAAGACCATTACAGGCCCCCGTTTCGAAACAATTGAGGGTGTTTCGATACACCTTGCCCAGAAACAACAGATATAGCTGGTTTTTCACCCTTTAACCCATTCGAACATGCCTCAAAGATACCCAAATCATACCAGCAAACAATTTCACAATTAAGGAACATATTTAGGACTCTCTAGCACAAGCATGTCATCAAACACAAAATCACAGTCTAAAAGCATGCTCCCTAATCTCAAAACCCATATAAGAAATCCAACCTCAAACCAAACATTTAAGGCCACTTATAACCCAAAAATGCCAACATAAACATGCCACAAACTTAGGGAATTCAAACATATCTCCCAAATACAACCTTGGTTTCCCATTGCCATTATATCAAAAGTAAAGTTTATGAAAACATCACCATACATGAACTTGTACTTCCTTGGATGTTCTTATCCTCCTTGATGCCCGGAAACACTTCAATTATCTACATTATTGGTAAAAGAGAGCGTAAGCATAAATGCTTAGTGAGGCATGCTCTAAAGAAACCAACACAATAATGCATATCTTGAAAACACTTTCTCAAAAGCTTTAACAACATGCTTATTCTATCTCATGCTTGAAAACCATTCAAAGCAACTTCTCATTGAAAACACATGTACCTTCATTCTATCTCATGCATTTAAACCAATGCAAAACTCATGGCAAAGCCATACTCATGCTTGTAACACCAAAGCATTTCATATACAAATCTCATATGCATTTCTCATAGCATAAATCATTTCATCAAAGGTACATGTGAATCAAAAACCATTTCATATATTATATTGGCATTTCACATCTTATTATTACTCGGATATGCATACATCATTCTCAAGCCACTAGATGCTTCCGGTGGAATCTCACATCACCGTACTCACTTGTCTAGTAACATAGTTTCCGGTGGAATCTCACATCATCGTACTCACATGGCGGAATCTCTCATCGCCACAAAGCTTGGGTATTTCACCAAGTCCTACCCGATGAAATGCCCATCATCGGTTCTCTCCCTTTGGCTTAACCAAAGAGCACGTACGAATTTTTAGTTTATAGTGCACTCTCATCCTATTGATCGATCAATTATATCCGGTAAGTATCTCAACATCTATGCCAATATATTATGTCAAATCATCATCTCACCTACTGTTTTTCATGCAACAATTCTCAAAACATTCTCATCTCATTTTAAAACCATAACATTTGTCATGCTTTAAACAAAAGCTCAAATCTCAACCATGCAACATGTTACTTCATGAAATCATTTCAAGCGCCATCTCATGCTATAAAACATGCATAAAAACAGTAGGAATTTATCTATCTCAAATCATGAGCATGTAAAAGCATTTTAGGGGCAATCACCACATTTATGAGAGCAATCTAGCCAATACTTACTTCCGGACTTAGGAAGGTGTTTCAAAACTTTCCTAAATCCCCAAACATTGATTCTTTGTCCCTCAAGGACTTCTAAAACCATACACACTCATCGATTACGTTTTGCTTGCTCGCCGAAATGCTATCTAGGCTTCCGGATCAACACCAAAGGCATCCGAAGAAGTCTCCCCTGTTTTAAGCACATAAAAGCAGAGGATTAATGCATTATCATGCATTGAAATCATCAGCCGCACACCTAAACTCGCTGCTCTACTCAAACACCACATTTCGGCTACCAAACACAACCGAAAACATCTCCAAACTCTTCCAAAACATAGCCCAGCCAAGATCTATCACTTCTAATCATTTTTAAACATAAATTTACAACAAAAACCACCATAAACTCGTCCTTATACCTCCAACTATGACAAAACACCAAAATCACCCCAAAACCCATCATTCTAGCATACAAAAAGGAGAAACCAAACCTATTCGGGATTTGATTGATAAAACCTCATTTATAACATCAATTAACATCCAAAATACATTAGAAAACCATCTCAAAACAGAGCCCAATCATTCACCACGAAAATCTTCAAGATCTCTTCCAAAATCTTGAGTTTTAATACAATTTCTTATTTCTAACATTAAAACCACTCAAAAATCATTAACAAAGGATTGACAACTTGGGAATTTCAGTAAAGAACTGGTCATTAGAGGAGAATGACGAAGCTTACCTCTAATGGATGATTTTTCCTTGATTTGGGCAAGTTTTCTTGAAAATTCAATGTAGAGATCAATAGGATTTGACGAGGAATTGATTAAGAATCAAAAGAAGACTAAAATCTCATCAAATGAAGTGAAAATCAAAGTATAATTGCTGGAGAGAATGTGTTTGGCTGAAAAGAATTTGAAAGAAAATGAAAGGAGAGAAAATTTGTGAAAAGTAGTTATGAATAGTCAAAGGTAGTTTTTCAATTAATTAGCCTTCATTTCCTTTAATTAAAAAATTATTAAAATCACCCAAATTAAGAGAAAATCTGATGAAAACATTTTGGTGAAATTAGCTTTTTAAAGATTCAAAGTTTCAATCCTTTACAAAACAGTCATTATTTAACTTTTGCAAAAACTGTGATTTGGTCACTACACCGAAATGTAGTATTTCCAAACCTTATTTTGTAAAATTGATTTCACCATAATCTGTCATATATTAAATGAGTATTTTTAGATATTTTTCTATATTTTTAAAGCATCCCAAACTAGGTGTTCCCTAAAGCTCCCTTTAAGATTCGAATTGTTTTCTTACCTGTCCGATTCGGACTCTAAAACATCTAGGCCCAAATTTGGGGTGTTACAAGTGGTCATGGGGGTTAATAATAATAGAGGTGCTTGAAGGGTTTTGTCTACTAGAGAGATAGACGAAAGAAGGAAGAAAGGTTTATACTTCTAGTGTGCAGCTAAATACTCACCAGGACATAAATGTGCAAAGACTTAACTCTATCAAATTGTGGTTGAAAGGTTAGAAGAGAATGGTGAGTAGGAAATTCTCTTGAATTGTGAGGACCAGTCGGATTGTGGTCAAAGTTCACATGAGAGTCAAAAGATTGAGGCAACACTGGTAGTTTTTTACAGGCTATGTGGGGAGCCACTGATTGTGAAACCATGAAGCTTAAGGTGCAAGTTGGTGGAGCTACTTTGATGGCATTGTTGGACTCCGGTAGCACTCATAATTTTATGAGTTGGTCAATTGTGAAAAATCTTGGGCTGAAATTGTACAAACAATGTAACTTGAATATGACAGTGGCTAATGGTGCTATTTTAGAAACTTTAGGTTGGTGCAAAAGAATTTCATAAAGAATACAAGGTTACTGTTGTGAGTCTGATTTTTTGGTGTTTCCACTAGAAGGAAATGATATAGTTCTAGAAGTTCAATGGTTGGCAAGATTAGGTCCTATTCAGTGGGACTTTTCATCCAAGGAAATGTAGTTCAGCCAGGAGGAAAAATTGTGAAAGTTGAGGGGAATTAATCTGGGCCCATTGCAAATAATTGAACAAAATAGCTGTGAAAAATTATTGAGGGGTGTAGTGATCCATTTAATGCTGCAATGTTTCTTATGAATGCCCAATTGAAAGTTAAATCAGGAAAGGAATCAAGTGCACCAGAATTACTGAGGTTATTACAAGAGTTTTTTGATGTATTTATGGAACAATGTGGGTTGCCTCCTTTGAGAGGTCAAGATCATCATATTTCTTTGATTGATGAGAACATGATATTGAAGGTTAAGCCATATAGGTATGTTGCCTGGCAAAAATTTGAGATTAAGAAGTTAGTGCAGGAAATGATGACATCTAGAATGATAAAAAATAGTACCATTACATTTGCATCTCCAGTAGTAATGGTGAAAAAAAAAGTATGGATCATGGAGAATGTGTGTGCACTATAGAAAGTTGAACAAAATCACCATTAAAGATAAATTCCTCATGCCAATCATTGAAGATTTTCTTGATTAATTGGGAGAAGCAATGGTGTTTTTCAAATTGGATTTGAGATCTGATTATCACCAAACCAGAATGAGAGAGGGTGACATTCATAAAACTACCTTTATGACTCATAAGGGGCATTATGAGTTTCTTGTTATGCCATTTGAACTCATTAATGCCCCAGCAACATTTTATGGATTAATGAACAGTGTGTTTAAGGGACTTTTGAGAAGAAAAAAAACAATATTGATTTTCTTTGATGATATATTGGTTTACTCAGTAAACTGGGAAGCTCACTTGAGGCATTTAAGAGAGGTTTTGGGAGTTTTGAGGAGCCACAAGTTGTTTGCAAAAAGATCTAAATGTAGTTTCGGGGCCACATAAATGGATTACTTAGGGTATGTTATTTTAGAAGGAATATTGGCAATGGATCCTTCCAAGGTTTCTTGTATATTGGATTGGCCAGCACCAAAAACAGTAAAGGAGTTGATGGGCTTCCTTGGTTTATCAGGGTACTATAAAAGGTTTATTCAAGGTTATGGGAGTATGGCAATGCCTCTCACTAATCTACTTAAAAAGGGAGAATGGAGGTGGACTAAAGAGGAAGAATCTGTTCTACACAAACTTAAAAGGGCAGTGAGTTCAGCTCCAGTCCTTGCTTTGCCTAATTTTTCTGCAAAATTCACTATTGAAACTAATGCTAGTGAGGTGGGAGTGGATGCAGTGTTGATTCAAAAGGCAAAACCTCTGCATTTTTCAGCAAAGGATTGGGAATCAAGCATCAACAGCTGTCAGTATATGAAAAGAAGATACTTGCGATGTTAATGGAAGTGAAGAAATGGGCATCATATTTGATTGGCAGACACTTCAAACAGAACTGAACATCAAAGTTTGAAGTTTTTGGCTAGGAACCAAGCAAACATATCTTCCCAACAGAAATGGCTTGCCAAAATGATGGGTTACGATTATGAGGTGTAATACAAAAAAAGAATTGACAATGTGGTGATTGACTCATTATCAAGAAGACATGCAATGACAAGTTGTGCTCAGATGAGAGTAAGCAGTGTTACTACTAACACCTTGAGCAGAGTGGTTGTAACTTGGGAGAAAGATGAGAAATTGAAGAAAATAATTACGGATAAGTTAGAAGATTCAAGTAGGCAGCCAACAGTCCAATGGACTTGTTTGCCGCTCCTAAAGCTAATATACACAAAGAGGGGAGTGTACATGCAACTTGTGATAATCAATTGAGGGAGAAAATTTGTAGGAAAATTGCTACATTTTTTACGATGCTGGAATTACTTTTAATGCGGCAAGTTACCGTAGCTTTAAAGAAATGTGTGAAACTATTAGACAATATGCTCCCGATTTGAAAGTGTCTTGCATGCATGAACTTAAAGTTTCTCTCCTTAAGAAAGAAGTAGAGGATACTCAAAAAGTAATGGAAGATCACAAAAAAGAGTGGGCACAAAAGGGTTGCTCAACGTTATCGGATGGGTGGCGTGATTTGGTCACGCAAAAAGATATTGTGAATTTTCTTGTCAACTCTCCAAAATGGTCCTTATTCATTAAATCTGTGGATGTTTCAGAAATTGTTAAGGATGCCGACTTGTTATACCAGATGCTTGATGACATGGTAAAACAAGTGGGAGAGAAAAATGTAATCCAAGTACTGACGAATAATGCATCTAATTACGTCAAAGCCGGTACGAAATACAAGTTTTTTTTTTAATTCTTTATTTTTCTTTATTTTTTAGATTATTTAAATGTTTTAATTTGGTGTATTATTTTATTAATTTGTAGGAAAATTTCTAGAAGCAAAGAGACCACAACTTTATTGGACTTCATGTGCAACATATTGTATTGATTTGATGTTGGAGGATATTAGAAAACTTTTTAAAGTCAAGAATGCACTAAAGAAGTGCATATTCATGAATGTCTATATATATATAGCCACGTCTCTCTTGTGAACATGATGAGGAGGTTAACAAATTAAAAAAATTGCATAGAACGGCGATCACAAGATTTACAACATCTTTCATCATTCTTGCACAATTTCATAGACAAAAGAACAATTTGAGAAAGATTGTTACTTCTCAAGAATGAAATGAATTCAAATGGCCAAAAGAAGCAGAAAAAAAAAATTGCAGCTTATATTTTGCAAGATACTTTTTAAAAAACGTACTTTATACTCTTAAGTTAACGGAACCTCTTGTTAAAGTTCTTAGAATAATTGATGGTGAGAAAAAACCACCCATGTGATACATTTGTGAAGCTATGGATAGGGCTAAAGAGACTATTTCTAAGAGCTTTTTCAATGAAAGAAGAGGATTACAACAAATCTTTGAAGTATATTAATAGTAGAATTGTCAACTTCATCAACCTTTGCATGCAGGTGGTTATTTTTTAAACCCAAAACTCTATTATGATAGTCATGAGATATCAACTTGTGAAGCAATTATGAAGGGGTTATATGATTGCATTGCAAGGTTAAATTCGGAGAGTGAAATTGAAAACAAGGTCATCACAAAAATAGAGCTATATCGAATGGCCATTTCTGCTTAAAAGCGACCAGTAGGCAAATGAATGCAAGATCTCTAAGTATTAAAAGTTACAAATACAACTATACAAGTTGTAAATTATAATATAATTTTATATTTAAAAGTCCTTAAAACCGATAATTTAAATCGTATAATATTTTGCTTTTTTATATGATAACGAAGTGGTGGTCTTCATTTGGATCTTTAACTCCCAACCTCCAGAAGTTTTCTATAAGAATTTTTATTCTAACTTTTAGTGCTACTAGTTGTGAGAGAATTTAAGGTGTTTTTCAGCTTATAAGAAACTTTCTTCCTATATTATTTCTTTCATATCATAATAAACTATTAATCTTTAATTACTTAATAATTTATATAATTTTTACTTCTTGCAACTTCATACAAACAAGAGAAATATATTGACACAAGGTCGATTGAACAATTTGATCTTTGTAAAATACAATCGTGCATTAAGACAACGGTCTCAATTGAAAGACACTGATCCTATTCTTTTGGAGGATATTAATGAAAGTAATGAATGATTAGTTGAGAGAATGAAAGATAATTCTTCTGACAATGAAGATGAATATGTATTTGATGGTAATAATCTGACATGGAGTCAGGTTGGTAGAGCTGTCGGAGCCTACGATCCTAGCCATTTGAGTAGAGTATCAGGAAATCATTCCTCTACATTTGTTAAAGGAAAAGGTGTAGCTACTAGTTTTGCAGCCTCTACTCTAAGATCAACTCATCAATTTCAAGTGCATCATGATGATGAGATAGAAGATGATATTGGTGAAGGTGGAGATTATGGACTTGATGGAGATGGATATTTTGAGGATGGTGATGATTTGGAGTAACGAAGTATTAGTCCTTTAATGTTTAAGTGATAATTGTCTAAGTGTGACTTTGTGCATGTTGCTTACTTATATTTGAAGTTTGAACTATGTTTGATACTTTGATTGGTTTTTATTTCTTTTATTTGAACTATGATTGGTTGTTTTTAATATCAATTTGTTTGATTTGAGAATTGAGTACAAATTTAAGTATAAAATATTTTTATCTTTTAACATATACAATATAATTATCATGTTTTTAAGTATAAAATATGTTATAGGGTTGATTTATAATTTTTTAAGATAAAAAGGGCGCTTCACCTATTACAGTCGAGTGTCTTCGCCTAGCACCCCGCACTTCAGTTTCATAGATCTTTTGTGCCTCGGAGCGCTAGCGCCTTATAAAACCAAGGTACCAATAAGTTTTTTTACCATAAAAAGGATGTTCTCACCATAACTAGATATACATGTAGTAGCAAAGGCTTTTCCAACCCTCTTTCTTGCATCCAGAATAGTTCAGATAATCCAACCAAAATTACTGGGATACGTTGCTTTAAAGCTAGCAGCTTTAATCTTGGTTCCTATAATTTTTACAGAAAAATAAGTATGAGCATAGACTATTGGCACATAACCTTGAATATTCAAGTTCAACACTCCCCATAAAGTTTGCTTAAAAAATCTAACAAGTTTTATACTAGAAACAGGAAATACATGGAATAAGATTTGATAGCATATTTTTTAGGGTAAAGTATATTGTTGGTCACTAAACTATACCCGAAAAAACAAAATGGTAACCAAACTTTCAAAAATCACAAAATAGCAATTAAACTTTATATTTTACAACAAAACGGTAACTAGACATTAAATTGCGTTAAGTTTCCGTTAAAACTTTAGTATAATAACACATTTAGTCCTTCAATTTTATAGAGTCAATCAATTTAGTCTTAATTTGAAACAATTCACTAAATTTAGCCCTAGTTAATTACGCATTCTTTCAATTTGGTCATTAAAGCAAACTTTCAAAGTATGGTAACATGATAAATAATTACAATTAAATTTTTATAGGAACTCGGAAACTCGACTCGACTTGGCTCGAATCGAAAAAATTTCAAATAAAGTTTGAGTTGTGAAATATGACGTGTCAACTCGAATAACTCAAAATTTTTTTACTCGACTCGATCGAACGCTCACCTCTATCTTAAGATATGACGTGTCAACTCGAATAACTCGAAATATTCGAATATTTTAAATCAATTTTTCTTTTAAATTGAATATTTTTTTTAAATAGAGCATTTAATGTTTCATATTTAAATCACATCGAATACTTAATATCTACTTTAAATATTCAGTTTAATTTAAAAATATTCGATTTAAAAGAAAAAATTATTTAAAGTTTTCATTGGTATTCGTCTCGAACAACATTTCGGTTTGGTACATCACCTTCCGGTTCAAACTTATCATGTTCTCCCTTTACAACTGTGTGATGTTAGATTTTGAGATGTTACAATGATTTGATATACAAATTTAAAACATGGCAGTGCGGATTGAAATTCTCTATGTCGTGTCCGGATTCGGTGGAAGTGTACTCTCCTCTTTATTTATCCGAAACAACATCTCTGTTGGTGCATTTGGTGCTCTTTTCGGATATTCTAATATTTTAATTTTTTTTTAAATCGAATATTTTTAAATTAAATCAATTATTTAAAGTAGTTATTAAATATTCGATGTGATTGAAATATGAAACATTAAATGCTCTATTTTAAAAAAAATATTCGATTTAAAAGAAAAATTGATTTAAAATATTCGAATATTTCGAGTTATTCGAGTTGACACGTCATATCTTAATTGTAAAAAATATTCGATTTAAAAGAAAAATTGATTTAAAATATTCGAATATTTCGAGTTATTCGAGTTGACACGTCATATCTTAATTGTAAAAAATATTCGATTTAAAATAAAAATTGATTTAAAATATTCGAATATTTAAAAGAAAAATTGATTTAAAATATTCGAATATTCGAGCGTTCGATCGAGTCTAGTAAAATTTTTTTGAGTTATTCGAGTTGACACGTCATATTTTATAACTCAAACTTTATTTGAAATTTTTTCGATTCGAGCCAAGTCGAGTCGAGTTTTCGAGTTCCCATAAAAATTTAATTGTAATTGTTTATCATGTTACCATATTTTGAAATTTTGATTTAATGACCAAATTGAAAGAATGTGTAATTAACAAGGGCTAAATTTAGTGAATTGTTTCAAATTAAGACTAAATTGATTGACTGTATAAAATTGAAGGACTAAATGTGTTATTATATCAAAGTTTTAACGGAAACTTAACGTAATTTAACGTCTAGTTACCGTTTTGTTATAAAACATAAAGTTTAATTGCTATTTTGTGATTTTTAAAAGTTTGGTTACCATTTTGTTTTTTCGGGTATAGTTTAGTGACCAACAGTGTACTTTACCCTATTTTTTATGTTGCTAGAGAGAAAACCTTGTGGGTAGCTTCCCCTTCAAGGCTTTGTTTAAAAATCAGGGCGCTAAACCTCATAAAGAAACCATCAAGTTGCAGACTTGTTTTAGTTCCAGGAGGAATTTATCATGTTCAATACATTTATAGTGTGCACAAGAATTAATACCAACTACACTCTCATGAATTTCCATTTCAAGTTTAAAAATTACTTGAGCTTCATCTTGAGATGCACAGGTCCTAACATATACACATTCATAAGCATTCAAAGTATGGATGTGTAATTCATTTAAGATACTCACCCTGCAATTATGAATGTTGAATGTTGTCTTAATATCATTTCCTTGAACCATGTCTCCCTGGGTTCTCTACAAATCGAGGTTGTAGTTTAGCCTTCATGTCCTACATGCTCACTGCACAATCTTCATTCCATCGCTCAAGCATTTTAGGATGAAATATCTACAACAGGATTTTTGGTTGTCCCCCTAACGTTGGAAGAAGTTATGAGCATTGAGTCGTTATTTTGAAAATTAACTCCATCTCAATTTATCGACGATTTCAATGTCAACGGGTGTTGGCAATTCGTTGAACACCTGGTGGACCTTCGTGCTTAGATTGTCTTGCTTAGCCCCATCTTTCCCCGATCCACTAATCCCACTTCCATTCGCATGAGTCACCTGGGCAGTCAAAAGCTTTAGCTGCCTAACCACATCTTGGATCATCTCATATGTCTGCTTCAAAGTTTCATTGTTTTCCTTCAAAGTGCACATTTAGTTAAAATCTTTAGAAATAAGAAATAAAAGTAGAGAAAGAGAAATGAGGAGAAATAGACAATGAGAGAAACAATAGAAATTTAGAAGAAATATTAAGAAAGCAATTAGGACTCACTGCAACAATATTTCTATATCATGTTAAATTTTAAATAAAAAAGAATTTAGGGACTCATCTGCTGTTGTTGTTGTTGTGAGTCCTTAACAACAAATGCCTCCGTATATATAGAATTTGAAAAATAAAATTACAGAGGAAACTCAAACTTTGAATTAAATAAATACAAATTCAATTTTGATAGCAATTTGTTAAGATTATTTTTACTCGAGTTAGACTCTATTTTAGCTAACATTTTTTTGGGTTCCTTAAATAATTAAAGGAAACATGAGATTAACACGACAATAGCACAACCACCAAAGCAGGGCCAGATTCAACTATTCATGAGTTTAAATTTAATTGTTCACCCATTGACAATAAATACAATTACATATAATAAAAATAAAAAGTAAATTGAATAAATTATCAAAGTCATAAAAAATTCAAATTACTAGTACATAAAAAATGACTGAATTATTCAGGACGAGTTCTCATATTTTAGTATCAACATGTTAACATTCACAAACAATTACTAACTTTAAAAGTTAATCGGACAAAAAGTTCCAAAAATAATTATGTAACCCACCAAGTACTAACTAGATTCATCCATAATCAAAAGGCATTCGATCACCCACGTCGTCCGAGTACACCTCAACTCCAACATGTTTAGATTTGCACCGCTACAGGCAAAAGAAAGCTTCGACATATCCTACATTTGGGTATCTCACCAATATGTGATATAAGCTTTGTGTTTTTCTCAATATAATTTTAATTTGTTTACTTTGAGCATTAATTTATTATTCATCACTCGGTTATTTTGAGCAAACCATTGTAAAAGTCTCATGGAATAGAATATAAGACTATATTTTCATGACTCAATCACCACTCTTACCAATTATGCCTCAAAGTTTCCCAAAAAAATATCTCTTCTTTTCCAACACTTTTCATCAAGACGTGATCAACTTAAATGTTACTGAAATCTTTTGTGGTAATACTTTCAATAAAAAAAAAACACACATGAAAACTGATTACTTCAACGATAATGGTTTATAGGGTTTTAAGAGAAAAGGTAAAGAGTTGTATTACAAATTAGTTTTTTAAATTATAAATCATAACTAAAAAAGCTATCTATACTTCTTATATTGCTATCCGTTGATCTTTTCATTAATCAAATAATTTTTTGTAGATATTATTTTCATTAATCAAATAATTTTCATGAAGAAAAAAGAGGAGGCTTTGAAAAGAATAAAACGTAAGAAAATCATGGGGTGAATAAAGGAACACAAGTGAGGGAAATGGAGTGTCGGTGGTGGTTCCAATCCAAGGGGTAGTTGCGTCATCACCTTCTTTTTTGCTGAGTTGGTCAATACAATCTTCAAACGCCCTTGGACAACTTCACAAATCGTGAAAATGATGTTTTGAATTTGATTGGGACCGCATTTCTATGAACCATTAAACATTACTTGTAACACAAGTATCATTCTTTTCTCATGTTTTAAATTAATAATTTAGAACCTCCCATGATTTAGTTCAACAATAGAGCAATGTTTCCAATCAGCCCAAAAGCCAAATTCAGTCATACTCACTTTTATTTATGAGTGCAAATAAAATGGGATTACACCAGAGCTCAAAATATTCCACTCCTAATCTAGTTCAACACCTTCATCAACAACAACATACAAACAAACATATGTTATCCAGGTTTTGGATACATGTCATTCTTCCTTTCTGTACTTGTGTCTCATTTTATGTTCGACACAAGTATCCGCCACGAATGTTATTAAAAAATGAAGAGACCAAATAACATATTGAAGAACTAAGAGGGAAGGAGGAGGGCACACCAGGCAAACAAACTCTCATCCAACACCTACTGTAAGCAGTGAGCAACGCCATTGAAAGAAAAAGAATATACAAGGAGGTGTTAAAAGATCCATAAATGAAGATTTCTTATTTTGCATCTTAGCTTTGGCAGTACTCAAGTTAATCAAAGCTTGATGAACGGCTCCATCGACCCTTGAGATAGTCCTCTAATGACACCGATTGCTCGATGCTGCTCATGGAGACCGAGTCTTCCTCGACATCGAGCAATGCTAGACTAAGATGAGATTGAAGGTTTGACTGAGGACAAGCTTCATCATCCAATGTATCGTATCCTTCCGAGGCATTCACCTGTAGTCTTGCCCACTTGGTCACATCAGCATCACCGTGTAGGAGCTTCACAACCTTCGACAATAACATAAAAAAAAACAATTTATCATCCCATTCTCACAGCCAAGTGCAGTTAGAACTTAGAATCATTCGACCACCCTTAAAAGAACAAAGATGGCTTACAACACTCATTTGAGGTCTAGCCCGAGGGGCACGCCTAATACAAAGTGTGGCAGCAAGAACCATCCTCTCCATCTGGTCACCATCATAGCCATCAGCAAAGCTTGGGTCTAAAAATTGGGAAAACTTCCCACCACATAATATTGGCTTCGCCTGGACATGGTCAAATTTTTATTTTAGATACGAAATTAAAAGATGGATTGAAGAAATGATACGATTCAAATGGCCTGGGAAAAAAGGACTTACCCACATGACCAAACTCTCTTGGCCTTTTGGACAGTCACTGCTTATTGGTTTTCTTCCAGAAAGTAGCTCCAGCAGCACGACCCCAAATGCATAAACATCAATTTTTTCGTTTACTTTACCATACATGAAGTACTCAGGAGCCAAATAGCTGGAAGGAAGTGGAAAATCATTAATTTACAATTGGTTTAGGTATTGGATGAAGCAAGGATTGTGAGACAGTCTCTGCTTCGGTTTTTGTCTAGTAAGAATACGAGTCTTGACCTCAACAGTAAGTAATCTTAGGGGAACTTCTCATGTTTGTTCATTATATTATACCCTTTGAATAAATGAATACAATTAGAAACTAGTAAGGTAGATCATCTTGAAATGAAAATTACATACCCAAAGGTCCCTGCAACATCAGTGCAGGTTATATGCGAAGAAGTCGTTGATGCCCATTTAGCAAGTCCGAAATCTGAGAGCTGCGTAAACCAGGAAAAAAATAAAGGAACATGGATATTTTATTATCACATTCGAACCCAAAATAATATATATATATACCAAAAAACTGAAAGATACCTGAGGTTCAAAATCATCAGACAGTAATATGTTTGAAGATTTAACATCCCTGTGGATCACAGCGTGGTCACTGTTAGTATGCAGATAATCTAAGGCCTCTGCCACCCCAATTGCAACTTTGTATCTTTCATTCCAACCAAAGGCATTAGGATCCTTCTTATTACCTGAATTAAAAATAAGCAACTTCAGAAACTAGTTTCTGATATAAAAAAGCATAATTATAAGATCCGGATCTCTTTTCCAATATCGAATGCTTACCATGAAGGTTTTCTTCAAGGCTTCCTCTTGATAAGAAATCATAAACCAAGAGAACATTGTTATCCTCATAGCAGAATCCCAAGAGGGAAATAATGTTCTTATGATGCAATGTAGTAATAATCTCAATTTCTAGTACAAACTCCTTCAATACTTCTTCAGAAGGCTTTAGGATTTTCACCGCGAGTTCCTTGCCATCTTTAAGGCAACCCTTATAAACCTTACTACTGCCTCCTTTCCCAATCAAATTATCTGCAAAAGAAACCAGGAAATAGAGAAGCTTTTCAAGAGGAAGTAAAAGTAAATTGTTGCAGAGGATTGATGAATTGAAAACATACCGGCCAAGAAATCCGATGTTGCTGAAACAAGTTCTTGGTACTTGAATAATCTGCAAGTTGCAGAGTATTTCTCATGAAGACCCTCCAATTCTTTTGGCAGCCTTTTTAAGTTGTCATCAGGAGAAAGTCGAGCAAGGGCATTCTCTTTACCAACTGGAACAATTGCACCGCTTTCTCCATTGAAATTAGAGGACTTAAATTCAATTTGATTACACCCTTCTTGTTTCTGATCTGAATTGGTTATCAGAAGAGTACGCCTAGAGGGCAACCGCATCAACCAATGAACCACAGACATCTGCCTCAAGGAAGACCGGTCATGAACTTGCTGTTGTCGATCTGATAAAACCGCTCGGCGAAGTAAAGGCCAACCGGGTCTGATTTCAGGCAATTGATTAATCAACATGGAAATCGAACTTGATGCAGCCTCAGCCTTTTGCACTGGCACTATAGCCAAGGATTTCTCTCCGTCATTAGCATCATCGCCACAACTTGACTCATTTGCAGACTGGTGGAAAGAATTGTGCAGCAATAGCGTATTTCCAGATCCACAAACCGAGCAATTTTGCTTTCCATCACTCTCGATGTTACCTGAACTAGTTTTCAATAAGGCCTGGTGGAATCTTTTGTCCTTGGATTCGTCAGAAATCATTTTGGTCTCGGCATTGGCTATCCCTTCACTTAGTACTTTCGAACTCTTGTTCAATGTTCTCGTACGGTGAAGCACATTAAGCAAGCTATTTCGTTTCTGATCTTCATTTCCTATGAAAGAAAACAGGACAAAGATTTTCCTTAAAATACACTAAAATCGTATCTGCAATCCAAGAACATGACAGGCAAAACAAAATCATTACCTTGAGAACCAAAGGTGGTCCCTGGAGAGCCCTCTCTCTGGAACACAACTTTGCCATTATTAACAGCAAGAACAGAACAATTCTTGGTTAGTTTTTTAGCACAGTACTTAGCTACCGATGTCGATGATCGGAATTTATGGATTTTGGCTGCAGCTCCAACTATAAGCTTTGTTGCAGAATAAGATTTTGTTTCTCTCACTAAAATTTTGGAAATTGAAGAACCTCTGCATATCTTAAGTTTGAGATCCACCTGCAAGATGATTACCCAAAACCAAAATCTTTCTTATGTCTTAAATTCGATATGGGAAATGTTAAATCAATTGTTCTTTGCAATGTAGGTATGGCTAAATTGAGCATGCAGAGAAAGATCAGCTTTCCCATTTCTGAATTTCCTTCACTTTCCAATTAACCAAACAGAAAAAAAGGAAAAGAAAATGAGATTAAAAAATTTATCATCGAAAAAAGAAGTAAATAGCTATAAAAAAAGGGGGAAAAGTACAAAAAAGAGAGTAAAAGTAGATCATGAAGCGAAACCTGTTTCAAATTGCAGAAGCCTTCATAAACAGCAAGAACAGAATCGAACGCTTTGACGAGCGATAAAAGGGAAGATTTTCCATCTCGATCTACAATTTCTACAACCACAAAAAATCCCATTTTAATAAACCAGTCAAAAATACGAAGCCCATAAATATTTTGAAAAGAAAAATAAAATAAAAAAATGGAAGACCAAAACATTTGACTGACCATCGTTACCAAGAACATGAAGAGCAATGACACAGTCACCAGGCTGAGCCACCTTAACCAAAGCCCATGTCAGAAGCTCTCTACTTGGCGAATCAAACTTTACCCCAACAACCACCATCCCTCCACCACAAGAAACTGTCTTCTTGTCTCCGACGACGACAAAACCATTTTGTAGCATTTTCATTTCAGCGTTTTTGCTGTCTGAAACAGAGTCAGTTTGGGAGCAGCTGCCCGTCCTTGTGTTGACCAAAGTGCAGGCTCATGTTACCGCTTAGATATATATATATAAAGGGGAGTGTTAGGTTGTGAGGGAAGATAGAAGAGGAGAGGCAGTGCTTGTGTGCGTGTTTTTAGGCTTAACCGTCAGTTTGGTTGCTTTTCAAGTTCGCCAACCAGACTAGAAAGAGACGGAATGAAGGAGATGACTTTCCATAAACACAAGCCCAGTTTTTACAAGTTTAAATTATTAAACAATTGATTTGCTTATTTTATTAATAAATGGTCCTACCCTCTAAAATATAGATTCTTAGATTTTAAATCATAATAAATAAATTCATTAAATGGGCATGGCCACTAAAACGCTAAAGACCAAAGCTTCGCATCATAATGCGGAAAAAAAGCACCTTATTTTGCTTTCCTTCTTTTTCCTCCTTTATAAAAATTTCAATAAACTTTAGAGGACGGGTTATTTTCTTTTATAAAGGGAAGGGAGGGGGATGATTCAAAATTTTATTGTTAATCGAAATTAAAATAATATATCACATATTTATTGATAAAAAAACGTTGTGTTATTTTAAAACTTTATAATTTATTGTAAAGTGTTTTTATTTATATATTAATATTTTAAATATTATAATTCTTGTTGTATATGTATCATATGTGTAGAGGTGACAAATGAGCAAGTTTAGGTGGGTTCTCTTTAAATTTAGATTTTCTTCGGTTCATATCAGTTTGGACTTGGATTATTTTTTAATTCAAATCCTTTTGGATTCAATCTTTTCATATTCAAATCATTTTAAATTTTGATCAATACAGACTAAAACATTCAAATAACTTTAAAGCTTTGTAAGTTATAATATACTATATATCATGCTGTATCATATTACTAATGAAAAATGCATTATATATGTATTGCTTATTACTCATAATATGTATATAAGTGTTATTAATTTAATTTATTATATTATATTATATTATATTATATTATATTATATTATATTATATTATATTATATTATATTATATTATATTATATTATATTATAAATGTACTTACCAAAAAATATATTATAATGTACCATGTCACTATATCACAATAAGAATCTCATTATAATGCATGAGCGATCAAAATTATATCACATGCTTAACTAAGGAGTAGCTATGTTTAATCGTATTTATTTATTTCACTCGTCTAATGGTCTTAAATTAATATAAACTAGTTGATTTTTACGAGTGTAGGTGGATCTTAATTCTAACTAATTATATGTATATAAATATCATAAATATGATTAATATATTATTAATTACTATTACTTCAATTTTATTATAATTATATGTAAAATATGACTGGTCGTGTAATTATTAAAATCTATTAATATTTTTAAAATATCTTTTTTTCATTTTAATCTTTTTTGTCTATTCATAAATATATATCCTTTTTCCGTTAATCTATTTTATTTTTATATTGTTGTGAATAAAATAAAAAAAAACAATAATAAAAATAAAGAACAAGAATAGAAGAATAAAGAGATGAGAGGAAGAGTGAGATTTATATTATTCACAATACTCAAGTATATACAATGACTTCATTAGATCATCTATTTATAGGCATAAGAAGTACATCATACATTAAACTCTAATTAATGAAGATAATATTTTTAATGATAAAGTAAATCAAATCCCCTTGATAAAGTCCTTATCATTATAAACATCCACAAAGATAAATATTCATAACACTCTCTCTTGGATGTCTATGAAGATAATGTGTCTCGTTAAAACCTTACTAAGATAAAAACCCAGTGGGAAAAAATTCTTTAGTGAAGGAAAAAGATTACACACATCTTTGATACGCATAACATGTTGGCTCATTAAAAACCTTACCAGGAAAACCCATTGGGACAAAACCTCGATTAAGGGGAAAATAGTGCAATGCGTATTTACTCCCCTCATGAAAACATCACAGAAGATCTTTGAATCTTCATAATTCAATCTTGAATATTATTTTTCTAAAGATCGTGAGGGATGAAACTTTGGAGTAATATGTTCCATGTTGTATCCACTTTCAATTTGAGATATACATCTTGCATTATCTTCACACAAGATAGCTTTTGAGGAGGCGTAACAATTATTTCTACGACATATGAGGAGACATCAACGAATGTTTGAAGATCTAAATGTAATGATCTTTGTATATCCATAGATATTTCTTAACCAACTAATATATAGTGCTTCAAGACCAAAAAAATATAATTATTTTATTTACATCCAACAATCTTACAACTATTGGGATACTCAATAGATATGCTCTATTTATATTGAATCTTCTTTAAGATTCTTTCAGCTTATGTCTATTCATAGACAAAAAGAAAAATATAAAAATGCTCGATCTTCAGGTCGAGATAAACTTGATGTCAAGATTCAAGTACTTGAATTGAAAGTACTTCATGAGTTTCCAATTTGAAGCTCTTTAGGAGTTCTAAAATTATCATAATGGATATTGATCCAAACTTATTTATAAAATACATAAGAAAACCTGGTCATTCTTATAGTATTTTCTCAATTAGTATTCACTAAGGCGATTATACCAAATGCACCAAAATATTCATGAGACATGTCTAAATAAATTTCTTCAAAAATTTCCAAAATGCTTATAGTATTTTAAATCTTTCAAAGATAAATATGGATCCACAAATAATTAGACGCATGTAAAATCCATGCGATAACCTGAGTAGTAGGCTCGATGATGGTAGAAGTCGTAACGTCCCCACATGATACAACAATACCAAATGGTAATTTTTCTTTAACTATTGTTGCCTCTGGAACCACAGGCACCACCACCGTCACTTTGCTTTTTTTCTTATTTGGATCACATTTCTTCTGCAAATCTCCCAACGTAGGCAGCTTCCTCTTCCTACCTCCTAAGAATGCGACCTTTGCGCTCAATCACTTCCAAGGCCCATACTCAACTGACACCTCCAATTCCACCTTGTCCATCCCTTCAACATCAATCGGAGGATCAACCCTTTTTTTTCGAGGATGACTTGATGGGATATCAACCGAATATGGTCTAGACGCCCTATCGTTGAACTCCCTAGAGGCACAAATTCAACACATACAAATAACAAATCAAAACGCTAAACACAATTTATGAACATAGCTATAATAAAATGAATGCCTAACAATGTTAAAAGAAAATTCGGAAGAGCCACTATCAGAAGGTGACATAAAGGAACCACTGGAAAGAAAGGAATTGTCGCCATAGCATACCCTAAAATACATTGGGCACAATCTCATGCGGTAGATTCTCGTTAAGAGGGATCCCTATGTTCCATGTATTCTCCCCGGGAGATGATCCACCTTGACTCACAACGATTTACATTACGGCTCCCTTTACCTCCCACTGGCATTGCAGACGTTGCATCAGCAAATACTAGTTCACTTAATACCTCCGGAGCATCATCATCATCATCCAACTCCACTCCAACTTCTATAGAGGCCTCCTCACCTTTCTTTGCTACATACTCATCAATTTGCTTGATTAAGTTTTCTTTTGTGCTAGCCTCCGAAGTCGAATCCTCACCTTCTTTGCTCTTCAAGGTACCAAAGCTGACGATCATGGTCTGTGTGGGCAGCACCCATAGGTGATTAACCAATTCCTCTCCTCCTACTTCTCCCCAACAAGCACTTGGGCCAATTTCTCCCCCTCGTTATAAGTCCAAGTTGTTTTGATATTCATAACCTCCAGGGGAGGAAGATAACCCTAAGTTAGCTGGTAGCCTTTATCCCTATTGGGACTCTTTTAGTTTCCGCAAAGACATACCTTGAACACTCTCAGCATAGTGATATAACCATCCACATTCAACCACCCTTTTTGAAAAACGGAAACTTACTCCACCTCCTCTTTCCTCAGCACCAAAATTGTCTTTCTTGTATCCTCCCCAAGTACCCTCTAACTCAGTAGGAAGCCAAAATATTTGCGCAACTTCTAGGTCACCCTTTCGTATTTGGAGCAATCAAGCCCCAATTTTTTAGCGATGCTCCATCATATAATTAGGTCCCCAATATCATCACCCTTCGCATGTCACTTCATAAAACTCAACAAATCGGGAGAAGTCTGTAGAGCCACTGGACTGAGGGTGAACAACCTCTTTAAGACCTTAACAAATGACTTCCAGCCTCGATCCACACATTTGATGAGGTAGCCAGTGATAAGCCACCAAGACGCCCCCACCAGTTGCCTCGGAGCCATGTCGTACTCCAACAACACTTCACAAGCAAAGTTTTGCAACGATAGATAAAACCCAACTTCGAACATATATTGCGGCAAGTAGCACCACTCTAGAGTTTCTTCTTCCTCCTCGCCACAATCGCTCAAACAGAATGTTCCCTTTGGAACCTCGAACTTGGCCTCAAAGTTCGACCACCGTAGCCAGCGACAATCTAACAGCTTTGTAGCCTCATTCTTACCTGTTCTACACTTGACTTCACTCCCAACCACAACCACTACCTTGTTCAACTCAACTTTATTGGTCAGAAGTTTCTCAATTCTCACCATTTTGATAGTATAGTAAAAAAGAAGAGAAATCCAACGATTGAAAATGAATCTAAAAAAATTCAACGATTGGAAATGGACCAATGAAACTAAGGTATCAATTTTCCCCAATTTATAACCCACCAAAATGTCATTTCAAAACAACCATAATCCGTGTCTCTTGCTTTAGACCATTCAGACAACGCCACGCGTACAAATTTTCAAAATTAGTTATATTCACGTCAATAATGGTGTAAGTTCCTGAGAAATGTCTCTTTTAAATGCACCATCAACACAATTGTTACAACACGATCTTTTATTTCAAGTCTCAGGTCGTGCCACTTTATAACACTTCTTCAACTTATGGGAACAATTGTTCTACCTCCGAAAAGAGGCCTATGTCTCTGGAATTCATTGCCTTTGGGGAGATACCTATGCCTCTGGAACTCTTAGTCTCCGCACCACTTCTCAGCATGTGAAGTATTAGGGCCTCCGAAGCTCTCATCTTTGGATCACTTTCGACATGGTGGCAATTAGGTCTGTCTAATCTATTATGTGCGCCTATTTCATGACAGTCGAGTCTACTCTGCCAACCCACGTAACCAGGATGAAAAGCATATCGATTAAGAGCCAAACCTAATTCTTTCGATCCATCAATAGCCATCACTAGGTTTGGCTCTGTCCCATCAAACGGTACCACTTGGCTATATATACTCGTGAGCTAAAGAGGACGGGGTAGATCGACTCCTTTCACCTCATCCTCCCCTAATTCTCTCCACTTCACTCTATATCCCCATCTCTGGCTCTCGGCCCATCCCAGAATGAGTGAACCACCACAAACCACCACCAACTTCTTCCTTAGTCCTCGTCTTCACCACCTTTTTCGGTGTCTGACACTTTTGACATCAACAAAGTTTCAACTTCAATTACAATAATTCTTTGTAACAGTAAATGTTATAATATTTATCCATTATAATTGGCTCATGAGTATTTTTATAATGATAAATATGAAGTTTAGCTTAGGATAATACAGAAAAACATTTTTTCATGTAACAAGTAAATCAAATAACTTAATGAAAAAAGTTTTTATTCGAACAAAACTTTGTGAACAGTTATTTAAACGTTTTTATAATTCAAAAAAAATCTTTACTATTATTTTAGTTTCCAACTAAATTTTTTTATTTTAAAATCAATTAAATAATAATTCAAAACAATTAAATTGGTTCTTAAATCATATATTTCGTTATTGAAATATTTAAGCTTTGTTCTCAGTTTTTGCGAACTCGTTAAGAAAAATTAATATTTTATACTCTGATAGTGAAAAAAAAACATCCACAAGCGACATATTATTGTCCTTCAGTATATATGTGGTCTATACCGACGGATTTGATATCCATCAGTGAAAATCGTGACTTTTAGCGATAATATTATTGCCAGTCGGTATATAACATATATACTGACAGTTTTTGTCTGTCGGTATAAACAATCGTCAGTATATGTACATTTTTTTTGTAGTGAGCATATAGTTTTTAAGGTTTAGATATTAGGGTTTAGGATTAATGTTTAGTGTTTGTGATTAGGTTTTAATGTTTGAGAATATATTTTATGATTTAAAGGGTAAAGGTTATGGCTTAGAATTTAGAGATTAGAATTTAATGTCCCTAAAAGAGATAATGAAATAATGACAACTTTAAAAGTTCGCTTGTGAAAAAAAACATTCCATTGACAGTGCATCAAGTAATTATCCTTAAGAAAAACTAAAAAAAATTATTCATAAAAATAATATATTTAAGAGGAAATGCCAAGAATAGTTTAAACTCTATTTGTATTTTTTAAAATGAACTCCCTGTTTTATAGAATAAAAATATATATATTTTAATTTATATCGGGCCAAGTTGAGTTTAAAATTTCACTCTAAAATACGGGTCGGGTTCTAGTTAGTGGAGCATCATAAATTATCATTTCCGATTCGAGTGGAAGCGTTAAACTTTCCGGTCGAATACACATCAACCAAAAATCCGACTCAACCATCCCTAAATCCAACCCATGTCGAAGAGTCCCCTAATTCGTTAAGAAGAAATCAAAATTTGAATTATATGACATTTCAGAGGTTACTTGATTAGATTATGGATAACTTCCAAGCTTGTGAAGAGAAAAAAAAAATACACCTTCTGTGCATCATCATCATCATCATTATCATCATCATCATCATCATCATCATAATAATAATTATTATTATTATTATTATTATTATTATTATTATTTGTTCAATTGTCAATTTGAACCCACTGAAAGTAGTCATAATGAACATCTTGGTCCGCCAAATATATATCATATATTATTTTGAGACAGAATTAGATTTAGGTATCCTTTCCAATGGGACCAGGCTGTGTGATTTTTGTAGATTTTGGCTCTTGCAATAACATTTGATCACCGTGGGACGGTGCATAAATGTATCTTAGAATTTCTCTCTCTAAAATAACATTTTGTTTTACTTTCTACACGTGAAACTCATCTGAAAGTGGATCTTTACTTCATAATTCATATCACATTGTTTTTAAGTTCAAATTTTGCATTTTAATGCAATGCGCTCTTGATTAATGGCAAAGATTTAAGTTTTGGTTTGAATTCTGCTAAAATAATATTAAATGATAATATATTTTTATTTCACGTTTTATTTTTTTGAATAGTCTAAAGGTGATTATAAGGTAATATTTGTTCATACATAGTTTTAATCATTTGACTATACATACACCTTGCAGACAAAGCGATTGAACCCGAATTTTCTAGAATGAACATCATATACTTTTCCATTAAAACCACTTGTTGGGTTCGGTTTGGATATATTTTAATTATAAATTTATCATATTAATATATATATATATTTCAAACAGGAACAATAAATTATAATATTTATATATATATTAATGGTTGAGAAATATCGTTGGTGACTCAAATTTGTTTAGCTTTTCTATTTTTTTATCTGCATAACGTTAAAAGATGCTCTTAACGTTTTTATGGATCGTACTTTGGCTCATATTCTTTTTTTAAAGTACTTTAACGCTTAAAGTTTTATTTTAGGTCCAAATGGTAGGGGTGAGCAAAACTCGACTCGAAAAAACCAAATAACTCAACTCGACTTGAATCGACTTGAAATTTCATAAACTCGACTTGACTCAAAAATATTTTAAATAAAGTTTGAGTTGTAAAATGAAAATTCGAATAAATCAAAATTTTTAGTAATTAGTGGATTTATTTTTAAGTTCAAGACGACTCCATCAATTTTTTATGATATATATATATATATATATATAATATTATGAAGAAATATTGTCATGTGTGGAAAAAAAATGAAGAAATATATATGTGCATATTTTATATGATTAGAGAAAGTCGTTTAAATTGGAATCAAACCGTACTATAACATGACAAATAATTACAATTAAATTTTGGGTAAACTACACAGTTGACCACCGAACTATGGGGTTGGTGTCGATCTTACCACTATTTTTTTCGTCTCAAATACACCACACAACTATTTAAATGGTGCCACGTTTGCCACACGCCGTTAAAAAAAACGAAAAAATTGACGGAACTGTTAAAAATATTGGTATAATTACACATTTGGTCCTCTATATTTATACAATATATCAATTTAGTCCTAAATTTAATCTAATAAAATAAATTAATTATTCAATAAGATGGTGACAAGTGTCACCACCTTATTGGAAGTCTTTAATTATTTTTATTTAATTAATTTAATTAATTTTCCAACTCCAATCAGGTGGTGACACGTGTCACCCAATTGGAGATGGAAAATTGAAAGAAACAAAATCGCCCCTACCAGGATTCGAACTCAAGACCTCTAAGTAGAGAGGTTGTGTGCTTGCCACTAGGGCTGTAAATGAGACGAGACAGATCGCGAGCTACTCGAGCTCGACTCGATCAAAGCTCGGTCAAAGTTCGACTCGATTGGACTCGACTCGAGCTCGAACTCAGCTCGAGTTCTTGACGAGTCGAGCCGAGCTACTTGATACCCGACTCGAAAAGCTCACGAGCTACTCGAAAATATAATATACTAATTTTTTTATTTTTTATAATTTAAAATCTAAATTCTTAAACTTAAAACCATAAATATAAAACCTAAACATAAGTATTAAACCCTAAAAATCTAAATCCTAAATTCTAAACCCAACAACCTAAACCTTTAAACCCTAAACTAACACCCTAAACCCTAAAATTAACAAGCTTGAGTTTAAACAACTTGTGTATCAAAGTTTTTTCTTCATAGGACTTTAAATGAGTCGTGACAGATGAAGATTTACTCGAGTCCAATGCAGTTAAAGATCGGTCAATACTTGACTCGATTGGGCTCGAATCAAGCTCGAACTCGACTCGAGTTTTAAACGAGCCGAGTCGAGCTCAGATTTCCCAGGCTCGTTAGAAATTACTCAAGCTCGAACTCGACTCGAAATCTTAACGAGCCGAGCCGAGCTTAGCACTACTCGAGCTCGACTCGGCTCATTTACACCCCTACTTGCCACTGAACCAAGCACACTTTCGTGCTATAGAGTCATTAATATATGTATTTAATGATTGTTAATGCCCAGAAAATTAAAGAGAAGAAAATGCAATTGCAAAGATTCGAACTAAGGACCTCATAGTTGAAAGAACATGTGCTTGCCACTGCACCAAGTGTATTTTTTGTGATATAAAGTACAACATTTAATATATGTCTTATATAGATTTTAATGCTTGAGAAAATTATTATTTTCACGATGTGCTTGCCCTCGAATTCGGTTAATATTAAAATAAATCTAACCCAATTAAAAAAATCTAATAACTCTAATAACTAATAACTAAATTAATATTAAAATTATTATTTTCACGATGTGCTTGCCCTCGAATTCGGTTAATATTATTTTCACGATTAAATTTTTAATAAATATTAAAATTATTAATTAAGTAAAAAAACTCAATTCAACAATTATATACGTGGAATTATAAAAATAAATCTAAAATTGAAAAATATATTAAATTTAGTTTAAAATATAAAAATTTTAAAATAATATTAATTTAGTTATTAGATTTATTTAATTGGGTTAGATTTTTTTATGGATCATAAAAATATTACATTCGAATTTCTTAAAATTACATTTCATTTCATTCGAATTTCTCAATTCAAGCATTAAAATCTATATAAGACATATATTAAATGTTGTACTTTGTATCACAAGAAATACACTTGGTGCAGTGGCAATCACAAGTCCTTTCAACCATGAGGTCCTTGGTTCGAATCCTTGCAATTGCATTTTCTTCTCTTTAATTTTCCGGGCATTAACAATCATTAAATACATATATTAATGACCCTATAACACGAAAGTGTGCTTGGTTAAGTGGTAAGCACACAGCCTCTCTACCTAGAGGTCTTGAGTTTGAATCCTGGGAGGGGCGATTTTGTTCCTTTCAATTTTCCATCTCCAATTGGGTGACACGTGTCACCACCTGATTGGAGGTGGAAAATTAATTAAATTAATTAAATAAAAATAACTAAAGACTTCCAATAAGGTGGTGACACTTGTCACCATCTTATTGAATAATTAATTTATTTTATTAGATTAAATTTAGGACTAAATTGATATATTGTATAAATATAGAGGACCAAATGTGTAATTATACTAATTTTTTTAACAGTTCCGTCAATTTTTTCGTTTTTTTTAACGGCGTGTGGCAAACGTGGCACCATTTAAATAGTTGTGTGGTGTATTTGAGACGAAAAAAAAATAGTAGTAAGATCGACACCAACCCCATAGTTCGGTGGTCAACTGTGTAGTTTACCCTTAAATTTTTATAGGAACTCGACTCGAATCGAAAAAAATTCAAATAAAGTTTGAGTTGTAAAATATGAAGCGTCAACTTGAATAACTCGAAATTTATTTACTACACTCGACTCGATCAACACTCACCCCTACCAAATGGTCCCTCCGTGGATGAAAAATGTTAGTCAACTAATTATAAATTACTTGAAATGATGTGGTAAACCTACATGGCAGTGCACGCTAACAGCATAAGCGATGTCATATAGACAAAAATGTGGATTTGACAAAATAACACATTAGTCAAAAACTAATTTTATAAAAGTATATAAAATAGGCTTAAGGGTATATGAAGACCTTGAACTTTTGAAAAAAAAATCAATTAAGTTTAACTTTATTTGCACTCAATTAAGCCTTCAAAAAAATAAATTAAATCAATTAAGCCCTTTAACCGACATTGACAATTAAGTCTAATAATTATTTCGAACTAGTTGATGCAACACTTCGTGTCACAATGTTGCCAGTTAAAATTTTTCAATTTTTTTAAACTTTATTTAAAGGTTCTTTAGGAGTCTTAAAAATTGTAAAAAATTATAAAAGGTATTTTTTAAAAAAATGTAACTATAATACTATAGAATTATAGTTTATCATGTGGTGGTAATATCTAATAAAAAATATGTCAAGATTTAACAATCAAAATTGGTCAAAATGATTAATTGATTTAATTTATTGGTTCAAAAAATTAAATAGATGCAAAAAATTATAGGGCTTAATTTATTTTTTTCCAATAACTCAAGGGCATCTTGCTCATTTAAACCTATAAAATATAAAATAATTTTTTTGTTGATGTGTTATTCTGTCAAATAATTTTAAGTTATTTTTTGTTAGTTGACTAACAATTTTATCTATCGAGGCGTCATTTTTACCCAAAATAAAACGTTGATGGTTAAATTGCATCAAAAAGAATATAAAATAAAATGGATATTCAGTCAAACGCTATAGACATTGAGGGTTTTGAACATGTGCGAGGTGAGCGACCGTACAAGGCCCTCAAGAAAAGAGTATCCCAAATGAGTTGAATTAAATGTTTATAGGGAGAAAATAAAATATTTTGGTTTAATAAATTAAAAGAAAAAAATAATTAAAATGACTTTAAAGAGGCCCTATAATAAACTTTTTACTAATATAAAAATTATTTTTTAAAAAAAAAAAACTTTATATATTTTTAGAATTATAAATTAAAGGACATCGTTTTAACAAATTGTACAGGGTCCCGTAAACTTTTCAACCGCCCTGACTATAAATATTTTTTGGTATTATGCTTTTTTTATCTTAATGAAAGTATTTTAGGTGATCGTCATGACAGTTAAACCAGCTAGCTTAATTTTATTAACTTTTAAACCCGATTTGTTTAACTGTAATTGTCAAAGTTAAGTTGATTAAAAAACAATTCAAACTTTTCCATGATGTTTTGAACAACTGAAACAAGGTCCGATCCATAACAAAGTCGTGAATTATTATTCTGGTTGATTTGGTCTCTCCACAATTTCCAACAAACCTAATTTGCTAAAACTTCGCCATCTTACATGATTAAATAAAACAGACAACTTTTTTTTTATTTACTTATAACTTATTCTTGAGACACAAATCCGTCTTAGGACCATAGATAATGCAAGCAAAACAACGCAAATCTATAATTTCGTCTCATAATTTTATGGTGAATGTCATGTATTAATATAAAAATATAAATTATTAACTATTATTACGTGATATGTGATCGTAACGGTTGGATCAATTAAAATTTAAAATTAAATACCAACAATCAGTTGGTTTAGCAGTACAAGACACTAGGCCCCTTAAGAAAGGTAAAAAGTTTGAATCCTGACATTGTGAAGAAAATAATTAAGTTGAAAAGTCGCCCCCATAATGTATCTCTATAAAATTTGAGCTAGATTAGTCGATTAATGAGTCAAATATTGATGGTTAGAGAAAAAAAAATTATAATTAATTGTATTTTCATAAAATTGATAGAAAATTTTTAACCTCAACCCTTTTCAAAACATCATCTCGATGTTTACTTTCTCGTCTCTCTTACAACCACGTTGAGTGCTTCCAACTTCCAAGAGGCTAGTGTAGCAGTACTCTCAATTCTTACAACTTTGTGAACAACTTCAAGGTAATTACGTCGGCTTTTTGATATTTTATCTTTCTTTTTTTTTTTAACCTTTTTTCGTGCTTTGTTACTGCTACCACCGTCTTTCTCCGTGCTCATTCAATATTGATTTTGATTATGGGATGGGAGTGTGTTCAATTTAAAATTTGGTGAAAAAATATTTTTAGATTATTTGATATGAAATTTAAGTGTTTAATATTATTCTCAAAATATATTTTTGAGAAGATAAATTATCATTTTAGATATGCTGTTATAAGTTTATGTAAATAAAAACATGATGTTATAAGTTAAAAATATATTTACTTATCTAATATATAATGGTATTCAAATTCTTCAATATTATAATATATGAAATATCAAATATATCAACTTAAATTATGATAAAAATATAAAAATAATTTTATTAATAAATAAATAAATAATTTTTTAGCAATTGTACATGTATGGGCAGATTGAGGTGTAGTTTAGTGGGCCACTTAGGTCTAGAAAATCTTTGCAAAAAAAAAAAGGTTTGAGAGAAAAAAAATTAAATGTATTTGAACCCACTTGATTCACCGCATATAACTTAAAGTGGTCAAATTTAAACAAAAATTAAAAATAACATCTACAAAAGTGGAGTAAAAGATGATTATGGGCACCTAGTTAGTTTCTTTAGCATTTCAAATTATTTTGGCTCAAAAAATTAGTATTTTAAAATTCAAATTATTTTAAGGGTAAACTATACAGTTGACCACCTAACTATGGGGTTGTTATCAATTTCATCAAACTTTTAATTTTGACAATTATACCACGTAACTATTTAAGTGGTTTCAATTAAGCCATTTGTCGTTAAAACCTAACGGAGATGATGATGTGATAGTTACTAAAAATTTGTATAATTACATATTTAGTCTCTGTTATTTATATATTATATTAATTTAATCCATAATAATAATAATAATTAACGACACGTGTCACCGTCTGATTTATTATTATTATTATTATATATTTATTAAATATATAATAATTTAATATATAAAATTTTCTCTCGTATAAATTTTATTTTTTTTATCTCCCATACGTTACCCTTTAGTAATATAATTTGCAAACCGTATCACATATAACAGGTTTGGCTCAATGGTTTGAGTGTTGGCATTGTAGCCTACATGTCCTACACATAATAAGATATTAAATGAAGGTTAAAACTGTAATTTGACTTATAAGAGTTCTTTTTCAAACATAAAAGCTAAAAATTTCAACTTTTGTGTTTGGATTGAAAATCACTTTTTAAAAGCAGTTTTACTAAAAAAAGAAATTGTATGTGATTGCAAAAATACTTTTGACTTCAAAATTGTTGAGTGGATCGAATGATCGAAATAAACCAAGAGGGGGATGAATTGGATTTTTAAAGCTTTTGGTGGTGGAATTGGCAAATAAAGATGGTAGACAAGAAATTTTAGAGTGGTTCAAGTTCCAATCGAACTCTACATCCACTACCTTAGCTTCACTAAGGATTTGCAACAATTCCACTAATTGCTCTTCCCATTTTCTAGGCTAAGGAGGTAACTGTTACAATTTTCGGTCAAATTTTCTACCCAAAATTTGACCCAATCCTCAATCAATAGAAACAAAGAAGTTGTTGGCTAAAACAAGCATCTCTCAATACACAATATAGCCCAATTACAAGCACTCAACCCAATTGAAATGATAAGAATGAAAAATACAATTGGGGTTACAAGACAATAATAGGATTTAGGCACAAATGCTTGGATTTGATGTTTGGGTGTTTGCTTTTGGATCAATAGTTGTTGTTGAAGCTTTTAGAGGTCCCTTTTATACCTTCTCATTGAATTCTAGCCGTTGTGGTTGATGCACTCATCAATAGAGTCGTTGGGGATGTTATCTTCCCTCCATAAATGCAGTATGCAACCAACCGTTTCGAAACGCCCGACCCTGTTTCGAAATAGACCAAAATAGAAAGAGCCGTTGGAGTGCATTAAAGAGCCCGTATCGAAACGGTTAGACTTGTTTCGATACGCTAAGAGCCGTTTCGAAACACGTTTCGAAACATTTTTGCCACTATCAAGGATCGTATCGAAACGGCTTGAATCGTTTCGATACGCCTTAACGACTTGTGAAAAATCAGTTAAAAACTTTCTAGCGGTCATAGTTTTTAAATATGTTTGAATACCGTTTCGAAACATTTGAAATCGTTTTGATACGGTGTCTCGAGGTTCTTAAGCTGTTTCGAAACTCGTTTTGAAACACGAGTTGGTAGTGTTGAAATCGTTTCGATACCCGTTCTGAAACAGAAGCTCACAGTTTCAAAAGTGTTTCGAAACGCATTAGGCCGTTCCGAAACGGTGACTCGAAAATCACTATTTTGGCTTTGAGAACATTTAGAAAACATTTGATAAAATCAGTTTTTAACTTAGGCATTTTGTTTAAAACATATAGAGAGGTTTGATGACTTAAAAATTCGTTTTCAAATTTTTAATTTAGTCCTTAAGTTCTTTAGTTATATCAAAATTAAATTATCGGTTTCACAATCTCCCCCTTTTTTATATAACAAAACCAAAGTTAGAATTTTTAAGAGTTTTGAAAATTTTGAATACATTCTAACTCCCCCTCAATTTAAGATAGATTTTTTAAAGTTTTAAAAAGATTTAAATCTAAGTTTTAAAACTTAAAAACACTTAAAACGAATTTTAGCTCTTAGATTACTTCTCCCCCTTTTTGTTAGATCAAAAATAATAAACAAGGCTCAAAGAGAAGAGATAAGGTTAAAAGTAATAATCAATAAGCAATAAGCAACATAATATTAATTCATAAAATTCAAATATCCAAAACATAAATCTTAAATAATAAGTTCAAAGCATAATCCCAAATAAAAGAAATCAAAACATAGGTTCATATAAAGGAAATAAAGATGCAAACTTAATCCTAATATGCATAGCTAATATGAGATGACATGAGAATCCTAAGCCTCGTCGTCACTATCATCATCCATTGAATCATCATCATGCTTAGCTTGAGCGCGACGGAAATCCATCCATTGTTCATAAAATATGGAGAAGGACATGTCCATAGATGTATGTTGATTCTCAAGGGATGTGAGTCGATTCTCATTTGCAAGGAGACGATCCTCCACGGATTGCAAGCGAGTATTGATAGCACCAAAACCCCTAGACATGTTAGTGTCCAATGTGTTGAATCGCTCGGTAAGAAAAGCCGTGAGAGCTTCATTGTTAGCAACCGGAGCTTGTGGTTGAGGTTCGACTTGAGGTGGAGGTGCTTCCCTATCAACACGTTCCCATTGACCATTGTTGACATAGTGAAATCCGGACTTGCGAAGAGAAGACTCACCAAGTTTTGACTTGCGGGGTTCCGGAGAGTCATAAGTGCAATCAATATCAAGCTTCTCAAAGATAAAACTCAAAACAGTCCCATAAGTGAAGGACTTAAGCGCATCGGTTTCACGGAGCTTAACATTAATTCACCATCTCGACAAACATGATCTTAACAAGATTATGTTGCTCTTCACGACGAAAACATTCAAGCCAAAAATAATCTACTTGACGAACGTGAGAAAATTTATCTCCAGAGAGGCGAAAAAACCACGAGACCATCAAGTGGAGGAACCTATCGTGAGCATCCAAGGCAAGCACGGAACCGGTGTGAGAACCAAAGTGATTCTCATTCTCGAGTCCTTCGTCTTTAAGACCAAATGTATCCTCTAAGTAAGGTATGTCAATGACAATCTTCTTTCCTAAGATCTGAGACTCAATGCGAGCAACTTCGGAATTGTCTTCATTGTTGATGAGTTGGGCATTCGAGTAGAATAGAAGAACCATGTGCTTGTAGCAAATATTCGGGATACTCAAGAAGCCGATAAAGCTCCATTCTTGTAAACGGTGGAGATAACAGAAGAGGAAGCGCTCAGAGTCAAGAAATGACATGTCAACAACACGCTCACGACGAACGCCAAATGTCTTGACATATTGGAAACGCGCCTTCAACGCGGGATTTTTTAGACTCTTGAGAAACAATTGAGTAAGGTTAGGACGGAGAGCGGCTTGGTTTGATCCTTCACTCGATTGAGGTATCTTGCGTTTCTTGTTAATGGGATCCATTGAAACAATCCTAAAAACATAAAAGCAAGCAATTTAAAAACAAATTTTAAGTGTATGTATGAAATTTCTTAATTCAATCCAATGGTAAATCCCACTTATGTTTAAAAATAAATTTTAAAAACAAAGATACAAAACAAAACAAAAAAAAATTAAGAGAAAAGCAAATAAAAAAACAGTAAAGAGAAATACGAATGAAAAAATATATATTCGAATCAAAAAATTGAAGATTTTGAAATTTTTTACAAGTTTTGAAAAACCCAAGTATCAAAACACATAAACTATACAAAATTAAAATTTTCTAACCTAAGATTCGAATACAAATTTTAGGAAAAAGAAAAAGATGAAAATATACCTTAAATTGGGATTTTGGATGAATATATGAAAATCCTTGCACAAAGTTGTTGATGCTTGCTTAGACTTGTGTTTAAGTGTAAAAGCCCTCAAGATTTGGTGAAAAACGATGAGGTTTAGAGGGTTTTTATAGGGAAAATCGTTTTAGGGTTTTTAGGGTTTGAGGGGTGTTTTAATTAAAGTAAAACTTTAACATTAAAAGCCCTCTATAAAGCTGTCCGCTAACCCGTTTCGGAACGATGTCGACCGTTTCGAAACACGGGCACCAAGGGTTGACCGACTTTTCAACTCAAGCTGACCGTTTCGATTCGGCTTTGACCGTATCAAATCCCCGTTGACTCGTATCGAAACACGTTTCGATACAACCCTTGGCAGTAGCAAAAACGTTTCGAAACCCTTGGAAGACGTTTCGAAACATCCTTCTCTCATATAAAATTTTAAAGCATCTGTATCAAAACAGGTGGACCCGTTTCGATACACCTGGGCCTGGAAGTGCAGATGAGGCTCTAAAAGTGCAGAAAAATGAAGTTTTTGAAGGCCTAACTTGCATGAATGACATGATCGAGCAGAAATAACATGTGCAAACATAAACATACTCCCCCTAGCTATAGGCATGGATGAAATTAGGAGTAAAAACACATAAACATGGTATTTCATAAGATCAAGCAATTTTAAGCACAAAATAGGTCCTAAAAGGTCAAGATAGGCTAGTTAGACCTAACTCTCTCCTAAGGGACCAAAAACACTCTTTGTCTAAAGGTTTTGTAAATATGTCCGCTAATTGATTTAAGGTGTCAACATACTCTATAGCAACATCTTCTTTAAGGACATGATCTCTAATGAAATGATGCCTTATTTCTATGTGTTTGGTTCTAGAGTGTTGGATGGGATTTTTTGTCAAACATATGACACTAGTGCTATCACACTTAAGGGGTATGGTTTCAAGTTTAATACCATAATCTAAGAGTTGTTGCTTCATCCAAAGGACTTGAGCACAACAACTCCCTAAGGATATGTACTCGGCTTCGGTGGTAGATAAGGCTACACTATTTTGTTTCTTAGAGAACCAAGATATGAGCATACTACCTAGGAATTGACAAGTTCCCGAAGTACTCTTCCTATCGATTTTACACCCCCCATAATCCGCATCCGAATAAGAATGAAGGTTGAAGGTGGAGTCTCTAGGGTACCAAAGACCTAAACAAGGAGTATCTCTAAGGTACCTAAAGATTCTCTTAACGGCTATAAGGTGAGACTCTCTAGGACTAGCTTGAAACCTAGCACACAAGCAAACACTAAACAAGATATCCGGTCTACTTGCGGTAAGGTAAAGCAATGATCCAATAATAGAACGGTAAAGCTTAGAGTCAACACACTTACCTCCTTCATCTTTGTCAAGCTTTGTAGATGAGCTCATAGGTGTAGCTTGAGGCTTTGCATTCTCCAAGTCAAACTTCTTGAGCATATCCTTAATGTACTTTGCTTGATTAATGAAGGTGCTATCCTTCCTTTGTTTGATTTGTAGTCCCAAAAAGATTGAGAGCTCCCCCATCATGCTCATCTCGAATTCACCTTGCATTAGCTTAGCAAACTTTTTGCAATGACATTCGTTAGTAGAACCAAAAATTATATCATCAACATAAATTTGTACTTCTAAAATGTCATTTTTATACCTTTTTATGAAAAGTGTAGTGTCCACCTTACCTTTTTCAAAACATTTTTTCAATTAAAAAGTTCGAAAGTCTTTCATACCAAGCTCTAGGAGCTTGTTTTAAACCATAAAGAGCTTTAGTGAGTTTGAAAACATGATTTGGAAATTTTGAGTCTTCAAAACCCGGTGGTTGTTCCACATACACTTACTCATTTATAAAACCATTTAAAAATGCGCTTTTAACATCCATTTGAAAAAGCTTGAAATCATGATAACATGCATATGCAAGCAACATCCTAATGGCTTCCATTCTAGCTACGAGTGCATAGGTTTCATCAATATCTATTCCCTCTTCTTGAGTGTAACCTTGTGCTACTAGTCTAGCTTTGTTTCTCACAATGTTACCACTCTCATCTAGTTTGTTCCTAAAGACTCATTTAGTTCCTATAGTAGATTGATTACTAGGCCTATCAACTAATGTCCAAACATTACTTCTCTCAAATTGACTTAACTCTTCTTGCATAGCCATAATCCAAAAATCATCTTTCAATGCTTCTTTTATATTCTTAGGCTCTATGCATGAGATAAATGCAACATGATTCATAAGTTTAAGAGAAGATCTAGTGGTTACCCCCTTGGATGGATCACCCAAGATTTCACCATCTTTGACATAGTTGAACTCCCTTGGGTAGCTCACTTCCTTTTCCTCAAGAGCCAAGTCCTTCAAGGCTTCAAGAGGTGGATCTTGTGTGTCCTCTTCTTTTGTTGGAATCTCACCCCCCTTTGAAGTTTGTCCTCCATCAAAGGCATTTCTGATTTCTACATCATCATCATCACAAGAATCCTTCCTTGGAAGGAGGTTATCATCGAATACAACATGTATATATTCTTCTACTACTAAAGTTCTCTTGTTAAATACACGATAGGCTTTAGAGGTTAGAGAATATCCTATGAAAATAGCTTCATCACTTTTTGCATCAAATTTACCTAAGTTGTCTTTTCCATTATTTAAAACAAAACACTTGCAACCAAATGGATGAAAATAGCTAATGTTAGGCTTTTTAGATTTTAAAATCTCATAAGGTATTTTCTTTAAAATTGGCCTAATCATTACTCGGTTAACAATGTAGCAAGCGGTGTTTGTGGCTTCCGCCCAAAGACATTTAGGTAAATTGTTTTCACAAAGCATGGTTCTAGCCATTTCTTGTAAAGTTCTATTTTCCCTCTCAACTACCCCATTTTGTTGATGAGTTCGAGGAGCCGAAAAATTGTGGCTAATACCATTTTCATTCAAAAACTCTTCAAACCCTAAATTTTGAAACTCGGTTCCATGATCACTTCTAATAAGAGAATTTCTAAGTTCAAGATCATTTTGGGTTAGTTTTGAAAATGTGATGAATTTTTCTAAAGTCTCATCTTTAGTACTTAAAAATAGAACCCAAGTAAATCTAGAAAAATCATCAACAAGAACAAATGCATAAGATTTACCACCCAAGCTCATAGTCTTAATTGGCCCAAATAAATCCATATGGATAAGTTGTAAACACCTACTTGTAGAAACATCATTAATGGATTTTAAGGAAGACTTATGTTGTTTACCCTTAGAGCATGCATCACAAATTTTATCGTTTGAGAACGTAATATTGGGTAAACCTCCAACTAGATCAAGGGAAACTAGTTTTTCTAAAACACTAATGCTAGCATGTCCTAGTTTCCTATGCCATAACCATGCATCATTTTCATTTTGAGTTAATAAACATGCATGAGATGTATGTATGTCATCTAGATGCACCATGTAAATGTTACCTATGCGATGATCTATGAGCATAATATTATTAGATTTAATGTCAACAATTTTGCACCCATTTTTATCAAATAAAACATTAAATCCTTTATCACACAATTGACTTATGCTTAACAAATTATGTTTAAGACCATCGACATACAAGACATTTTCAATAAGAATAGTAGAGTGATTACCTATGGAGCCAATACCTTTAATGTGGCCTTTGGAGTTGTCACCAAATGTCACCACTCCTCCACTTTTTGGCTTTAGATTCATGAATCTACTCTTGTCTTCGATCATATGCCTCGAGCATCCACTATCAAGGTACCGTGAGTTTTGACTTTGTGCTTTAGCCTTGTAGCAATGCTCCCCCTACAAACAAAGATATTAAACTTTTTTTTGGTACCCAAATCATTTTGGGTCCACGAGTGTTAGCTCCCAATAACTTGGTTCCCTTAGGAATCCAAGGTAACATAGCAACAATATTATTAGATTTTACAAGTTCCTTAGGAACCCATACACTTCTAATCTTTTTAGTTCTACCATGTCTAGGAAAGCTACTTTGTTTGTAGTTATTAGTCTTTTTCTTAGGTTGGTTTGTTTTTGAAGATTCACCTATTTGAGCTTGTTAAGCTCATCTAACACCTTTTGGTGTTCACTATTACATTGAGAAAGAAGATTATTAAGGTCAACATTTTCATTTTGGAAGAATTTTAGTTCATCTTTCAACCATAAAATCTTTTTCTCAAATTTTAAATTAGCTTGAGAAAGTGAGTCATTTTTATCATTTAATTCCGAAATAATTTTTTTATTCCTAATGATCGACTCCTTGTATTTCTCAACTAATTCATCATAGACCTCTTGCAACTCATCATGTGCATCATTTAATTCATCATATGTAAAATCTAAAGATGATGAGTTAGAGGTTACCATGGAGGAATCTTCCTCAAGTGCCATGAGGAAAAGGTTGGCCACTTCTTGTTCGTCATCCTCGGATGACTCCTCATCACTCCAAGTAGCAAGCTTGGCTTTGAGCTTCTTCTTCTTCTCAAAGCCCTTCTTCTTGAGTTGAGGGCACTCCGAACGTATGTGGTCGGGTTTATTGCACTCGAAGCAAATGATTTGATCCCTCGCTTCTTCTTTGTTTTTACCTTTGAAGTCCATCTTTCTTTAAATTTTTCTTCCCTGGTTGGACCTCATGAAGCGTGAGAATCTTTTGGCTATCATAGCCAATTCTTCTAGCTCATCCTTCTCACTAGAAGAGCTCTCCTCAAGTAATGAAGCTTTGAGAGCTATTCCCATTTTCTTCTTCTTTTCCACCTCTAGCTTCTCTACTCTTTTCTCTTCCTTCTTCTTTTCTTCTTCTCTTCCTTGCTTCATAATTTCATGATTAAGGAGAGAACCCACTAGCTCATCAAGTTTTAGAGTCTTCAAATTTTTGGCCTCTATGATGGCGGTTCTCTTCCCATCCCAAGATTCGGGAAGTGAGTAGAGTAGCTTCCAGACAAGCTTGTCTTCCGGTATAGTCTCTCCAAATCCTTTAAGCCCATTGACTATGGTTGAGAAGCGATCAAACATCTTGGACATCGTCTCATCGGGCTCCATCTTGAAATTCTCATAACTAAGATTGAGAATTCCAATATTGGTTTCCTTCACATCGTTGGTTCCTTCATAGGTGGTCTCAAGAGTATCCCTCACTTCTTTGGATCTTCTTCCTCTCTTCTTCACCCATCTCCATCTTTTTCTTCAAAACCATATTCCCTTCATTATATTGCTTCAATGGAATGTAGGGGCCATCTTCAATGACATCCCAAACCAAGTAATCGTTAGACTTGATGAAGAGGCGCATTCGATTCTTCCAAAATGGATAGTTGTCACCATTGAAGAAAGGTGGTTTTGTAGTGGATTGAGACTCATACATGCTCGAACCGGAGGTAAATGTCATATCTTGATTTTTGGATGATCACACTCTTCCTAGGAACTCCTCTTGTGGTTGTTAATCCTTCAAAAAGGTAGGCTCTGATACCAATTGTTGAGTGGATCGAGTGATCGAAATAAACCAAGAGGGGGTGAATTGGATTTTTAAAGCTTTTGGTGGTGGAATTGCAAATAAAGATGGTAGACAAGGAATTTTAGAGTGGTTCAAGTTCCAATCGAACTCTACATCCACTACCTTAGAACAATTCTACTAATTGCTCTTCCCCTTTTCTAGGATAAGGAGGTAACCGTTACAATTTTCGGTCAAATTTTCTACCCAAAATTTAACCCAATCCTCAATCAATAGAAACAAAGAAGTTATTGGCTAAAACAAGTATCTCTCAATACACAATATAGCCCAATTACAAGCACTCAACCCAATTGAAATGATAAGAATGAAAAATACAATTTGGGTTACAAGACAATAATTGGATTTGGGCACAAAAGCTTGGATTTGATGTTTGGATGTTTTCTTTTGGATCAATAGTTGTTGCTGAAGCTTTTAGAGGTCTCTTTTATACCTTCTCATTGAATTCTAGCCATTGTGGTTGATGCACTCATCAATAGAGTCGTTGGAGATGTTATCTTCCCTCCATAAATGCAGTATGCAACCAACCGTTTCGAAACGCCCGACCCTGTTTCGAAATAGGCCAAAATAGAAAGAGTCGTTGGGGTGCATTAAAGAGCCAGTATAGAAACGGTTAGACTTGTTTCGATACGCTAAGAGCCGTTTCGAAACACGTTTGGAAACATTTTTTCCACTGTCAAGGATCGTATCAAAACGACTTGAATCGTTTCGATACGCCTTAACGACTTGTGAAAAATAAGTTAAAAACTTTCTAACGGTCATATTTTTTAAATTTGTTTGAATACAGTTTCGAAACATTTGAAGTCGTTTCGATACGGTGTCTCGAGGTTCTTAAGTCGTTTCGAAACTCGTTTCGAAACACGGGTTAGCAATCTTGAAATCGTTTCGATACCCGTTCCAAAACAGGAGCTCACAGTTTCAAAAGTGTTTCGGAACGCCTTAGGCCGTTCCTAAATGGTGAATCGAAAATCACTGATTTGGCTTTGAGAACACTTAGAAAACATTTGATAAAATCAGTTTTTAACTTAGGCATTTTGTTTAAAAGATATAGAGAGGTTTGAGGACTTAAAAATTCGTTTTCACATTTTCAATTTAGTCCTTAAGTTCTTTAGTTATATCAAAATTAAATTATCGGTTTCACAAAAACTCTACATCAAAATAGGCTTTTAGTAGCATTTTTTATCCTTATAGCGGTATTTTTAAGGGCCACTAAAACCGTCTCGGCGCTAGCAAAAGCGTCGTCGCAATAGTTAGCGGTGTTTGTGAACAAAAAACGCCATAAAAGGTCGAGATATATAGCGGCGTTTGTTCCTCTAAACGCCACAAAATACCTTATTTTTAGTGGCGTTTGTTCCATCAAAGGCCGCTAAATAACTTGTCTTCAGTGGCTTTTGTTCCGCCAAATGCCGCTAAAATACCTTTTATTTAGTGGCGTTTTTTCCACCAAACACCGCTATATACCTTATCTTTAGTGGTGTTTGTCCCTCCAAACGTTGATATTTTCTGTGTATCTTCTTCCCCCTTCTCATTATTTAGCTCGGTGATTTATACTTGTAATTCACTTCTTTATAAAGTTTCAATAAGATATAAATGGAGTCGATGTGGGATTTAAACATTTAAATTCTATTGCAGCATTGTTAGACAAACGCCACTAAAGTGCATGTCTTTAGCGGCGTTTTTCTAACAAAACCCACTAAAGTATGTTTCTGTAGCGTTGTTTCTTCAAAAACGCCACCATACATCAGTCTATCATGACATTTATTAAAAAAACTCCACTAAATATACAAAATTAGTGGCATTTACTCAAAAACGCCGCTAAAAGTGCTTCTATAAACCTATTTTGTTGTAGTGAAAGTAGTTTTCAAAAGCAATGGTAAATAAGTCATCTTGATCATGGTATTAGGTTAGTTCTATATGTGTCTCGATTGCTCTATAAGCTGTAGTGGGTTAGGTATTTAGGGAATTTTTCATGGGTTATTCCTCTAAGCCAGTGGTTGAATTGGGTTCTGTTATGAATAGGGGGCATTAAAAGATTAGAAATTATTATTAGTTGAATTTACTTCAAATGTATGACATTGATACTAGTATAAATAAGTTAGGATGACATAGGAAAGGGATATGATATTTGTTAAACATTTGGGTGTGACTATTTTCCTCTCTAGGTACAGAGTTCCTTGTTGACATCTTTCTTCTCGATCTTATATTTCTTTTCGTTGTTCTACAAACTTTATCTTTATTGTTATTGTACTCATCGTTGAGAATTATCAGTATAGATTTGGGTTGAATTTACCTCTTGATTAATGAGTATATTGTGAAAGCTAATTTGTTCAAAACATTAGTGCTTTCATTGAGAGTGATCCATAGCGGACATCATTGAACTGGTGCAATCAAATATGAAAACTTTGAATTAGAACAATAAGATGTTGCAAGAGGTTCTTAGGCAGCTAACGCTTTTGAATGACCAGTGGCTCAGATCAATAAGGCGAATGGTAGGATCGGGGGAAGTTTTAGCTAAGCAAGATAACTCAAGCACAATGGTCACCCTGGTGTTCAAAAAATTTCCAACACCAACTGACGTTGAACTTAAAGGCCAAACAATTCAACGTAGTGGGGGATTTGATTTTCAAAACGATGTAACAATGATCATAGCTTCTTCCAACGCCATTGGGATAACTAAAAATCACATTGAAGATGACACATACCCTATAATTGGTGACAATATGCTTGAGAGACTAGATGAAGTAACGTATGATTACACCTCCAAAGCCAATGTTCTTGACCCAAGTGATCCAAAGAAATCAAAACCATTGCTTGCACTTGATGGAGCGAAGGAAAGGCTCCATTTGTTCAAGGTAGAAATATTGGACGAGTGTGCCTTTGATTCGGTAATTGTTGGATGCGTTGGAGTTTTCTACACAACACCTTCTTATCATAACAATATTAAGGATCCTAAAGATGGAATGGTTGACCTAGCTTTGAAGGGAACACTTAATGTTCTTAGGTCATGTGCTAAGGTTCGGTATGTCAAACATGTTATGACATCATCAATTGCAATTGTTGTATTTAACAGAAGGCCTCTTGGTCCTGATATTGTAGTTGTTGAGTGTGTAAAAGTTCTATTATTTACCCCTTATTTAACCCATATTTCTGTTGCATTCAAGCATAATTTACTACATTTATGTTAGATTTCAGTTATACATCACAAATATATTAAATGGTACAGTTTCTACTGAAATTGGTTGCTTTTGCAGGTAGCTGCTGTAGCATATGGAGAAGCAGACGCTAGGCAGTGATGCAGCAGAGATGGAACCGAATGTGCAGACGAGGAGGACGATGCTGCCATGGCTGTTGTTGTGGCAGCCAAGGACGACATCAGTATTGAGGAGAAGAAGCAAAGTGGGCCTTGATAGAAAGAGAAACTTAAGCCCATTTGTCGTAGAGCACCCTTATATTTTTCCAAGCCCTAGATCAGAATGAAGGCCAAGCCCAAAGTTCAAGGAAGAAACTCCAAGCAAGAAGGAAGGACGAATTAAAGACTTATGCTCTGAAGATTTAGTCTTTAATAGAGTTGTACTTTAATTTAAACTTGTATTCTTGCCATATTAGAAAACTTGAACCCAAGGCCTATATAAAGGCATGTAATTCGACCTAGGAGAGGACATCATCCACATCTTTAGCCGTCTTCCCAAAACCCTAGCCGTTTTCCCCTTCTCAACATGTTCTAAACTTCCCCTAGGGCCACGGGTTGATTTGTAAAGTAGTTGAAGGGATTGCTTTTGTTATAGGAATTTTTTGTTCAATAAAATAAACTTCAAGTTTGCTTATTCTGGTTTTCAACATCTTGCAAGAGTATCGGGAGAGCATTGTGAGATTATCTATTTACTTAATATCGGGAGAGTTAAGTTTACGAAAGGAATAAGTGCGGGTTCTCCAGTTTATGGTTGAACTATCTCGGACCTAGGGATAGGACGAGGTTAAGTGGCTAAGGAAGAATTCAACAACATCGATGTTCATCCTTCGATTCACGCCGGGAGGTATCATCAAAGACGTGTTCATCGACATACTTGGACCTAGGGATAGGCCAAGGCACAGCAGGGATTCTTGCCAAGCTTGAAGTACAGAGTTGTGTGATCGCTGTCGCGACTAACAACAGACTGCTGCCGCGACAGGGACGATGACAGAACAAATATTCCTAGACTTTGCAACACCTACACTACTGAGCAATTCAACACCAGCCCATTCTCTCTATCTTGATTATTTTAATCTTATTTTCCAGTTCTCTTTATTATTTTCGTGACAACAATTTAAACTATTCTTTTTCCCTTCGTGCAGTAATCCAAGGTGAAGCTATTAGCCCAGTCCCTGTGGAGACGATATCCGATACTTCCGTATCACTTTACTACTTGCGTCGTGTACACTTGCACTACATTGCGATAGACACTTTTATACGCAACAAGTTTTTGGCGCCGTTGCCGGGGACTGGCAACATACCTTTACCCTATCTTTTACTGCACTTCATTTACTTTTCTGTTTTTACTTGGATTGTTCAACCTATACCTTTCACAAGGTCTTTTGTTTGCGTATGCACAGATCTCAACGAGGGAAGGAACCTGAGTACCAGTTAGATCCTGAACCCGAACGAACGTTTAATCTCAAGAAAAGAGTCAGTTACCTCGTTGAAAGGAACGAATACCTGGAGGAACAACTCGAAGCAATGGTGAACGAATGATGTGAAGAAAGAAGGAACAAGCAAGGGAATCCCCAGGATAATAACAATCCTGCCGGAGATGGAGGGAACGATCCACCTGTCGACCCTCCTGTCGCTGCCGCACGCCGGTCATGCCGAGACTACATGCTCAAGGATCATGTAGAACTAGAAACCACCCTGCCAAACGTAGATGTTGACAACTTTGAGTTGAAACCTGTTATGTTCGGCATGATCAATAACGCTGTGCAATTTAGTGGTGCTGCTACAGAGGATGCTAGGGAGCATCTGAAAACGTTCCAGGAAATTTGTGGTTCGTTTAGACTACTAGGAGTTAATCTGGAGATACTGAGGCTTCGGTTATTTCCTCATTCATTGAGGGACAGAACAAAGACTTGGTGGAATAAACTAACGTCGGGTTCAATACGAACTTGGGCAGATTTAACTCGTGAATTTTTGTCTCATTTTAATCCTTCACACTTATCTGAGCGATTACGTAACGAAATTGCTACTTTTCAACAGGAAGACGACAAGCCAATACACGAAGCCTAAGACAGATTTACCACTCTTCTAAGGAACTGCCCGATGCATGGATTCCCCGTTTGGAACCAGGTAACTAAATTCTATAATGCTGCCAATTTACAAACTCGTATAAGAATTGATTCAGCAGCAAATGGATTACTACTGGACAAAGACCCAGATGAGGCAATGACAATATTGAGAAATCTGGTGAAGAATGAGGAACAGTTTCCTACAGTAAGAAGAGGGGGTAAACAAGTTCTAGCTGTAAAACATTATGAGGCCGACAGTTCGTTAAAATCACAGGTTGCATATCTCACTAAGGCAATGAAAAAGCTCTTGAAAGAAGATTCACAACCTGTCTACTCTGCTGAAGAGGTATGCAAAACTTGCGGTGGAAATCACAGTTCGGAGGAATGTCCATTACAGTTAGAAGAAGGGATGTATGTTGGGAACTATAATAAGAAGAATTATAACTCCAACAACTACAATCTCAACTGGAGAAAGGATCCCAAGTTCTCTTGGAGCAATCCTAATAATGCCCTAAATCCTCAAGCACAAAATACTCAGAACCAGGGGGACCTAGATTACTGACTCGACAGCAACCGCAGCAGCAGCAACAACAGCCACCAGCTGCCACGACTAGTATACTGGAACAAACTTTGGCTACGTTTATGTCTCAAATAGGAACCTACTTTGAGAACATGAATCACTTTGTCAAGAAGACAGAAACATTCATGGATAAAACAGATATGCGGATGATCAATCATGAAGCTACTCTGAAATCATTGGAGACACAAATGGGTCAGGTTTCCCAGCATATTAAACTGAGGCAAAATGGAGGATTTCCTAGCGATACTGAAAACGCTAGACAGCCCACACATGAGTAGTGCAAAGCCATCACTATTAGGAGTGGGAAGAAATTACCAGGGCCAGAGAAGGAAGCTGATTTGGTTAAGAAACCAGCCTTGGAATCACTGTCGAGAAAGCTGCCCCGACAGGCAACAAACAACTTGCTGCTGACGAGCCTGTCACGACAGCAGAAGGGACAGAGGAGAAAGATGATGAACCAAAACCTCTTCAGATCCGAATATAGTGGGAAGGACGTATTGCTGATTATCGTCCTCCACCTCCTTTTCCCCAGCGGTTACAGAAATTGAAACATGAATCCCAGCTTAAGAAAATTTATGATATTTTTAAGCAGGTCCATATCAACATTCCGCTGTTAGATGCCATAAAGGAGATGCCTGGTTATGCCAAATTTCTCAAGGATGCCATGTCAAAGAAATCCAGACTTGGGGAATTTGAAACGGTTAAGATGACAGAAGGATGTATGAGTATTCTGTACAAGCATCCACCCCAGAAGAAGAAGGATCCTGGGAGCTTCATCATACCATGCATAATTGGAGACAAATTTGTGGGTAAGGCACTTTGTGATCTTGGTGCTAGTATAAATTTAATGCCCAAATCTGTTTTTCAGAAATTAGGTATTGGAAAAGCTTGGCCCACAACAGTAGTACTGCAGTTGGCAGACTGCTCTTACGTTCTTCTAGAAGGAAAAATTGAAGATATTCTGGTAAGAGTGGATAAGTTTATTTTTCTTGCTGACTTTCTTGTCTTAGATTGTGAAGCAGATGAAAACGCACCAATCATCCTGGGGCGACCCTTATTAGCCACAGGAAGATCACTGATTGATGTGGAAAAAGGAGAACACACAATGAGAGTGAACGATCAAAAAATCAAGCTGAATGTTCTCCAAGCAATGAAACATGCTGATGCAGAAGAAGAATGCAAGGCTATCACTGAAGTTAACCTTGACCAACCTTGCATCAGGTCGGGCTGCCACGACATCAAAATTGGCCACTGCCTCAGTAGCCGTTTAGAAGATTGTCACGATAGCACCTACGGCAGCAGCTCCTCAGAATCTGATACATCTGATACTGAAGATCAAGAGGAGGTAAATTGGATAGGCAATCATCCAGGTAAGTTATTCGAGCCCTTAAACTATACCTCGGATAACCATATAATTCAAAAGCCATCAACTGTTGAGCCCACTGTTCTAGATCTTAAGCCCATGCTAGGGCAGCTAAAATATGTTTTCCTTGGTTTAAATGATACGTTGCCCGTAATCATCTCTTCCAAGTTGATGTAGGAACAAGAACAACAGTTAATAGGGATGCTGCAGCAGCACAAGAAGGCTATTGGATGGACGATAGCTGATAACCAAGGCATTGGTCTGACACTATGCATGCATAAAATCCTCCTAGAGGATGATCATAAGCTGACCATTGATGCACAAAGACGTCTGAACGATGCTATGCGAGAGGTGGTGCGTAAGGAGATCATAAAATGGCTAGATGCTGGAATAATCTATGCCATCTCGGATAGCAAGTGGGTGAGCCCGATGCAGTGCGTTCCCAAGAAGGGAGGAATGACCGTGGTAACCAACGAAGAAAATGAGCTAATCCCAACCAGGACTGTGACCGGTTGGAGGGTTTGTATGGACTACCAAAAGCTTAACAAAACTACCCGGAAGGACCACTTCCCCTTACCCTTTATTGATCAAATGCTTGATAGATTAGCGGGTAAGCCTTACTATTGCTTTCTTGATGGTTACTCAGGTTATAATCAAATAGCCATCGCACCGGAAGATCAAGAAAAGATGACGTTCACATGCCCTTACGGTACTTATGCTTTTCGGAGGATGCCATTTGGACTTTGTAATGCACCAGCGACTTTTCAAAGGTGCATGATGGCAATATTCTCCGATATGGTGGAGGATTTCCTAGAAATATTTATGGATGATTTTTCAGTCTTTGGAGACAACTTTGAAAGCTGCCTAGGCAACCTACAGAAAGTGCTCGAGAGATGTGAAAAAGAAAACTTGGTATTGAACTGGGAAAAGTGTCACTTCATGGTGGAAGAAGGGATAGTCCTTGGCCATAAAATTAGCTGTCGCGGCATAGAAGTCGACAGAGCTAAGATAGAGGTAATCGAGAAGCTGCCACCACCCACCACAGTCAAGGGAATAAGAAGTTTCTTAGGGCATGCTGGTTTTTATCGGAGGTTTATCGCGAACTTTTTGAAGATCACCAAGCCCTTATGCCATCTTCTGGAGTAGAACAGTCCCTTTGACTTCAACGCTGAATGTACTGAAGCATTCAAGGTTCTGAAAGAAAAGCTGGTAACAGCCACAATAGTACAGCCACCAGATTGGAAACTGCCGTTTGAGATCATGTGCGATGCTAGTGACTATGCTGTCGGGGCAGCACTTGGGCAGAGGAAAGACAAGCTCTTTCATGTCATATACTATGTCAGCAAAACATTGAACAATGCCCAAGTGAACTACACTACCACAGAGAAGGAACTATTAGCTGTGGTATTCTCTATTGACAAGTTCGGTTCTTATGTACTTGGAACGAAGGTCATAGTCCACACAGACCACTTTGTATTAAAGTATCTGTTCACTAAAAAGGATGCAAAGCCTCGACTGATACGTTGGATTCTGCTACTACAAGAGTTCGACCTTGAAATCAAGACAAAAAGGGGACAGAGAATCAAGTTGCAGATCACTTGTCAAGGTTAGAGAAGGGAAAGAGTCTACCGGCAGACGAGACACACATACTGGAGACCTTCCCTGATGAGCAGCTGTTTGCTGCCACAAGCACTGCCACGACAGCAGGTAAGTTTTCTGAACTCCCATGGTATGCTGATTTCGTTAATTATTTAGTTAGCGGAATAACTCCTCCTAGCCTTAATTATCAAGCCAGGAAGAGGTTCCAAAATGATGTTAAGCATTATTATTGGGACGAACCTCTTCTTTTCAAAATTTTTGCAGATCAGGTTGTAAGGAGATGTGTACCACAGGATGAACAGGAAGCTATACTACATCACTGTCATGCTTCACAGTATGGAGGGCACTTAGGAGGTAACAAAGCTGCTGCCAAGGTTTTGCAGTCGAGATTTTACTGGCCGTCACTGTTCAAGGATGCTCAAACATTCTACAAAAACTGTGACAAGTGTCAACGGACTTGAAACATCTCAAGAAGACACGAGATGCCGCCTTAAAATATTATTGAAGTCGAGATCTTCGACGTTTGGAGGATAGATTTTATGGGACCATTCCCAACTTCATGTGGGAACTTATATATCCTTATGGCAGTGGACTATGTGTCCAAATGGGTTGAAGCGATCGCTACTCAGAAAAACGATGCCAAGACGGTTAAGAGGTTTTTGCATAAAAACATTTTTCCAGATTCGGCATCCCTAAGACGATCATCAGTGATGAAGGGAGGCATTTTGATAATAGGGTTATAGCTGCTGCCTTGAAAAAGTATGGTGTCAAACATCGGATTGCAACAACATACCACCCTCAGACCAATGGACAGGCTGAAATATCCAACAGAGAGGTTAAGAACATTCTTGAAAAGATGGTTAAGCCAACTCGGAAGGACTGGTCTCTACACCTCAATGATGCATTATGGGCCTACATAACAACATTCAAAACTCTATTGGGAATGTCCCCCTATCAGCTGATTTATGGGAAAACGTGTCATTTACCTGTCGAGATTGAGCACAGAGCATACTGGGCCATCAAGGCAATTAATATGGACTTGGAAAAGGCAGGGCAGAAAAGGCTACTTGATCTGAACGAAATTGAAGAAATTCGAACAATGGCCTATGACAACGCAAGAATCTACAAGGACAAGACCAAGAAGTGGCATGACAAGAAGTTGCTGCCACAACAGTTCTACCCAGGGCAGCTTGTGTTGCTATTTAACTCTAGGTTGAAACTCTTCCCAGGGAAGCTGAAATCTAGATGGTATGACCCATTCCAAGTGGTACAGGTTTTCCCCATGGTGCCATCACGATCAGATCTTTAAAAAACGGGCACCAATTCAAAGTGAATGGACAACGATTGAAGCATTATCAGGGGACTGAAGCCCCAAGAATGCAGGAAGTGGTTACCTTAGGAGATGCCCCTCCCGGCATCCCTATTTTAACCTAAGTTTTATTATTTATTATTTATTATTTATATATTAGGTAATTAGAATAATTCAATTTTTAGGAAATAACATTTTTTCATTTTTATTATTTTTAGGAAATAAAGGAGACGAGGAGAAGAGGAGAAGTGAATTCAGCCCACCATCTTTCCATCAGCCCAAAAAGCCCAACATTGGAGCCTACCATTCCAGCTGCCAATGAAAATCCAGCCTGTTGACACGTTGTCACAGAAGACACGCAAACACGTAACAGACGCGCAGCAGACACGGAAACGCGTGACAGACGCGTTAGAAATCGTGTAATAGCTGGCCCCGTTATTCGCGCCTGCCGTTACAGCTCCAATGGGCAGCAAACTCTCTCCTATATAAACCCCGTTTTACTATTCATTTTCACTCACTTCTACTCATTCTACTTGTTTTCTCTAGAATTTTTATTTGCTTTCATTTTCTTACACAATTCTTGCAACATGTCTTCTAGAAACACCCGTCGAAGTGCTGCCTCAAGATCTGCCCCGACAGCATCAACTCCACGATTCTTCCAAATCTGTGATATGTGGGAGGAGAAAGGTTTTATTTACACTTCGAAAACGGGGTACCTGGGGCTGCAGCCATTCATAGCCAGAAAAATTAGAGCCCTGCAGTGGCAGATATTCGCGGAGCAACCCGAAGAGATGAACGTGACTCTTGTCCGAGACTTTTATGCTGCCATCGGCAGCATGAACGCGACAACAGTCACAGCAAGAGGGAAAGAGGTGCCCTTCGAGCCCGAGTACATCAACACACTCTACGAGTTCTATGTGGGCAGAAACGAAGATGGCCATAAACAGTTTCTGGAGAGTCTCGGGCCTACCGACTATGACGCTGTGATGGCAGAACTCACAGATGAGGGTACAGAATGGAACATGGATCCGAAAAACCCAAGGACAGTAAAAAGAGTCCAGCTCACCCCAGAGGCCAAGCTTTGGAACGCTTTCATCAAGAAGCAGATTATACCCTCCTCTCACAATACAACAATCGACCAACCCAGGTTAGCCCTCATCCATTCTATATTACATGAGAGGCCGATTGACGTTGGCAGATATATCCGAGAGGGCATATTGGAATGCACATATCGATCATCCGGACCACTCTTCTACCCATATCTCATCACTGCCCTTTGCCGCGGCCACCAAGTACCGGAGGCAGCTGAAGATTTACGAGTTCAAGGGAAAGGCTGGACCGACAGAAATATCTTAAGCCTGATGGAACTCACTGCTGCCACACTGTTGTCGTCTTTCGACCCTACTGCCACAGCAACAGAGCCGACAGAACCCACCAACACCGAACCTGCTGCCACAGAACCCAGGCAGCCTACAGCAGCAGCACCACCGGCCGACACCTCCTCCCAGATGCCTTCGGATGAACTCGACGCCTTTATAACAGGTTTCTCCTCTTCCTCAGTTTGGGAGGAATCCGACGGCGAACCCTCTGTCAAGAGGAATTTGTCCAAGGAGTTCACACCAGAAAAACGGCAGAAAACGGTAGCAGACAAAGGAAAAGAAGATAGCAGCAACGGCAGCAGCAACAGCTCCGAGGTTTAGGTAGTGGAGAAACCTCCTCATATCTCCCCTACCCGTATTCAACCTCCAAGGGAGGCCAAAACAAAGAATACCTCTGCCTCCCCCATCCGCCAGCCAGCACCAGCCAAGAAGGTCATTGCCCGTCGGCAGGTCCAGCTCAGCAGCAGCAGCGACGACAACACCTAAATTTTAAGTTTCTTATCTTATTTTGCTGTCGGCCTTTTTTTATATTTTGTGATGTATTTTGTTTATCTTATGTGTCATTTGCATTGAGGGAAATGCAACCCTCGAGTTTGGGGTGGCATCCCTCCATTAATGGTGAAAATGATGAAAATTTTGGCTTAAGTCCTTGAACTGAACTTACCTGCCGTGACAGCCTCTGTCGTGGCATTGCCTTTAGGAGCAGTTTAGAGCCTTACTGTAGTTCTGAAACTTAAACACCATTTGTGACTTTTATACTGCCTAGAACTCTACTAGTAAACTAAAATAGGAAGTTTAGCATTTGAGTTGCCCCTAGAGGTACCTACCATTGGCTCTAGGAAAAGAAGTTAAGAAAAATAGACTCAATACACCTAGAGGTGCCCAAAACTGGCTCTAGGAAGTTAGCTACAGGTGCTCGAAACCGGCTCTAGTCAAACTTAAGCTTGAGAAAATAAAATCGAGTCTGAATAAAAACTAAAGGAGCCTAAGAATTGCCTCTAAAAAGATGAAATTTGGCATAAAAATTCAAGTTAGAGGCTTAACTATTCTAGTGAAACTAAGGGAGTCTTGGCATATAATTGTTCACAAGCATGCACACACTACCCGAGAATTATAGCAAGGTTCCGAATGAATCCTGAATTATCCGACAAGGTGTTGCTCACAATAGGGAATGAAGGGTAGGTAAGGAAAAGTTCATTGTTTTAAGCCAAACAAAAATTCTGTTTTTCTTTTTTTAGGTCTGAATTGCTTGAGGGCAAGCAAAAACTTGAGTTTGGGGGTGTGGTGAGTGTGTAAAAGTTCTATTATTTACCCCCTATTTAACCAATATTTCTGCTGCATTCAAGCATAATTCACTACATTTAGGTTAGATTTCAGTTATACATCACAAATATATTAAATGGCACAGTTTCTACTAAAATTGGTTGCTTTTGCAGGTAGCTGCTGTAGCAGATGGAGAAGCAGACGCTGGGTAGTGATGTAGCAGAGCTGGAACCGAATGTGCAAATGAGGAGGACGATGCTGCCATGGCCGCTGCTATAGCAGCCAAGGACGACAGCAATATTGAGGAGAAGAAGCAAAGTGGGCCTTGATAGAAAGAGAAAATTAAGCCTATCTGTCGTAGAGCACCCTTATATTTTTCCAAGCCCTAGATCAGAATGAAGGTCAAGCCCAAAGTTCAAGGAAGAAACTCCAAGCAAGAAGGAAAGACGAATTAAAGACTTATACTCTGAAGATTTAGTCTTTAATAGAGTTGTACTTTAATTTAAACTTGTATTCTTTCCATATTAGAAAACTTGAACCCAAGGCCTATATAAAGGCATGTAATTCGACCTAGGAGAGGACATCATCCACATCTCTAGCCTTCTTCCCAAAACCCTAGCCGTTTTCCCCTTCTCAACATGTTCTAAACTTCCCCTAGGGCCACGGGTTGATTTGTAAAGTAGTTGCAAGGATTGCATTTGTTTTAGGAATTTTCTGTTCAATAAAATAAACTTCAAGTTTGCTTATTCTGGTTTTCAACATCTTGCAAGAGTATCGGGAGAGCATTGTGAGATTATCTATTTACTGAATATCGGGAGAGTTAAGTATACGAAATGAATAAGTGCGGGTTCTCCAGTTTATGGTTGAACTATCTCGGACCTAGGGATAGGACGAGGTTAAGTGGCTAAGGAAGAATTCAACAACATCGGTGTTCATCCTTCGATTCACGCCAAGAGGTATCATCAAAGACGTGTTCATCGACAGACTTGGACCTAGGGATAGGCCAAGGCACAGCAGGGATTCTTGCCAAGCTTGAAGTACAGAGTTGTGTGATCGCTGCCACGACTAACAACAGATTGCTTCCGTGACAGGGACGACGACAGAACATATATTCCTAGACTTTGCAACACCTACACTACTGAGCAATTCAATACCAGCCTATTCTCTCTATCTTGATTATTTTAATCTTATTTTCCAGTTCTCTTTATTATTTTCGTGACAACAATTTAAACTATTCTTTTTCCCCTCGTGCAGTAATCCAAGGTGAAGCTATTAGCTCAGTCCCTGTGGAGACGATATCCGATACTTCCGTATCACTTTACTACTTACGTCGTATACACTTGAACTACATTGCGATAGACACTTTTACACGCAACAGTAGTCGATGAAACTTGATACTTGGATCCCAATTACTTTGAGAAATTAAAGCTTTTGCATGCACTTTCTAAGACGTTAGCCGAGGATGTTTGGAAGTTTACAAACAATAATGGGATTAACACGATTTCAATAAATTCGGGGTTGATGATTGGACATCTCTTAATTCGATAATGTTTATGAATGCTAATAAACTTCTTGAGGAGAATGACCCGAACGAGTTTAGAATATTGTTGGTGGTGAAATGTATGATGCAAATTACTAGGAGTGTAAGTGGCACTGATAAAACATTATGCTTTGAAATACTGATATAAAAATGTTGAGTTTCAACGAAGTATGTAAACTAGCCATTGTTTGGAATCGACAACAAATTTTTGTCATATTTGAGGATTTGAAGATCCTTTCATTGGGAGCATATCTTCCAGGGTGGAATAAGGAAAAAGGGATTCAATTAGTCCTTAGCACTGAAACATTGAAAATAGATATTTCTACCAAGACTCTAGTTAGCACTGTAACGACCCAATTTCTGGATGGTAAATCGGGTCTCGGATTTAGGTCGTGGATCTTTTAATTTGATGAGTCAATTGAAGGAAAAATTTAAAGTGAGAAGCTTATTTGGGAAGAATTTATTTTGGGATCTTGATTTAAAGAAAATTAAGGATTAAATTGGTTAAAGAAGTTAAGGTTGGGAGCTTAATATGGGAACATAGAAGAATGTTAGTGTTTAATAATTGTTTTAACCATTTACTTTGGGAAAAGTGATATTTGAATTATAGTGTGTGTGGGTGCTAGGAAAAAGAGGAGAAGGTATGACAAGATAATATTTTGGAGAGAGAGAAAAGTAGGAGAGGAAGTGAGGGAGAGGCTTTGAGCCCCGATCTACCGTCGACCGGACCTCCTGAAGTGACACCACCACCACCATCAAATTTCTCTCGCTAAAATGAGCCTACTGAGGTCATTTGTTACGTCGTCGCTGCTACCACTCGTAGGGATGAACCTCCAAAAGACTCAAAAGTCATGAAAAGCCATGTTCCGCCGTTCATCGTCAAGAGTGAGCATCACAGTTGAACTCACCATGTGTTTTTACGTCATTTGCAGCTGGCCGCCTTCGTCGGGTCACCGGAGCATGCCGCACACACTACCACATGCGCGTGGGCGATCAAACTAGAGGGCTGGTTGACTGAACCAGACCAGCCAGTTACCCGAACCGAACCAACAGGTTGAGCTTAGCCAAGCTGAGTCGAGCCGTTGACCGTTGACTTTTTAACCCAGGTTGACTTTTTTTAGGGAACCTTACCCGGGGTTTCTCGATGTTCTCAGCCCGTTGACGTAGTCCGTTTCGCCAAATTCGAACCCGGTTACCACTACTGCAATTGTCGGTCTAGGCATCCTTTCAGTCGTCATATTGCTTCCTTTTACACCAAGACCTCCAAGCTTCTTAAGCTACCATAGTCATGGCCATTTTCTTTGAAAGAATAACGATTTTCCAAGGAAAACGAGCTCTCCAAAACTCTACAAACATACCTCATATTCTTAGAAAATGGGGGTTCTCTTTATATAGATAAATGAGTGAAAAATGGCAGCCAATAATAGCATAAAACATGTTGGTCATGTCCCGAAAAGGATGTTTGTCTTGATGCAATTGCCATCATTCAGCTCCAAGATTTGTCTGGTGGCTCGGCTTGTCGATTCGTCTTGATGCAAGGGGCAATCTCTGGCCTCTAGCACACAATGCTCCCATTACCTCCAAGCACCACGTGGCTCTTGTATTTATGTATTAGAGCGCCCGTGAAGGTCATGCTATAATAGTGGTCCCAAGCATTCTCCACCGAACAGTTGTCCTTTGGCCCAAAATATCAAGGTAGCTCCTTTATCTTTTCTAAGCTCTTGGGCTTTCTTGTCATAGCAAGCAAACAAATTATGCAACTCTATATCAACACGAATGAGTGATGTATCGACGCACTAAGGTAGAAATCCAAGAATACAATAAAGTGATCACGCTGTAACTTTGATAACCTTGATAACCTTGCTACTACCTCAATAACAAGAGAATAGTAAACAAAAAAGTTAAAAACTCAAGTAAAAGAGGTGCAAAGATATGTGAATATCTACAAGTTATCACACTGTAACTTTGATAACCTTGCTACTACCTCAATAGGAAGAGAATAGTTGGTTTGAGATGGAAGAAAGTGATCTAGACACTACAAACAATCAATTGGTCTAGTGGAATGAGACACTAGATCCCTTAAGCAATGTCAGAGGTTCGTGTTCTGGCATTGTGAATGAAGAAAATTAGTTTGGGAGGGTCACCCTCATAATGGACCTCTGCAATACCTGATTCGGATTAGTCAGCAAATGAATTGAATATTGGTGGTTGAACAAAAAATATTGGCACTAGAGAGTTGAATCTACCCGAAATCAAGCTTTGAGATGGAAGCGCTATAATAAAATTGGAATTCAAATTACAATATAAATTTACAAGATCTTATTTAAAATAAATAATAATAAAAAATACAACTTTATCGTACTTATTTTAAATTCGAATTCAAATATATGTTGTGTTCTAAAGATTTATTTAAAAAGATTTTATTTAAAACTAAAATAAAAAAAGAATGATACATATCATTCGGTGGCAGATGTCGTAAGCCCATAGAGGAGCATTTGCATCCTATTTTTAAGAAAATATGTTTTGTTTAGTGTTAGATTTAAAAAAAAGAATAGTTTAATGTGTAAAGGGGAAAACAAATGAAAACTGAATACCCAAATTGAAGAAAAAAAGTATTTTGTGTCACGTTCTTAAATTTTTGGATCCACCACTAATGGAAAAATTGGGGCAATATTGCACCCAAAAAATTATTTTAAAATCTATACCACTCCCTAAATTATTTTCGAGTCTGTGGCACTTTCTACAGTAACCTTTAAGGTCGGATTGCCCTCTATCCAACCTCATCAAAAATTTAAAAAAAAAGTGAGGGCTTGATGCTTTCTATCCGACTCCATAACAAAAACAATAAAAAAATGGTGAGGGCAAACTGCTTTCAATCTGACCTCACGAAACAAAAAAAAAATTAAAAAATTATAAGGGCGTGTTACTTTCCATCCGACCTCATGGCGTGGCAGCGCAGGGGCGAGACAAGCGCGGTAGCGTACATGGGCGAGACAACCTTTTAAAGGCTGAAAAAAAAAAGAATTTGATTCAGGCAGTGCGGGCAGTGATAAGCCTTTTTAGGATGAAAAAAAGATTCGCTTTAGACGAGGCAGTGATAAGCCTTTTCAATCTGAAAAAAATCGATTCAGAGTTATTGAATAGATTGTAGGGGTAAATAACGGAAAAATTGTGTATTATTTTGTGTATTGTGTTTTTGTGTTAAATAAGTGAGGTTAAAGGTAAAAGTTGAAGAAATTCTGAAAAAAATTAAGTGAAGAAGGTGAAGAAGAAATTGGAGGAAGAAATTTTGAAGAAATTTTTAGTTAGTTGATTTTTATATTTTGTTTTGAATATGTAGATTGTTTGTTTATTTTTATTTTGTTGTTTAGGTAAAAATTCGTAACAATATAATATAATATTATGATAATTTTGATTTCTGTAATTTGATTCAAAAATATGTATGGTTTTGAACGTGCAGAGACAATGAGCAACGTGTTTATGGTCGTTCTTCATTACGATGGAGAAATTGTGAAAATTGATATTGGTGTCGTATTTGAGTCAGAAAACACTAAAAAGATGAAGTTTTCAAAGAACATTTCCCTTCGAGAGCTGAAGCATGACATAGAAAGAAAAATAGGAGCTGAGATTGTTCGTTTGCGGTATCGTTGGAAGACAAGTGATGATCTAGTCAAATATTCTACAATAGCACTTAAAGATGATGATGATGTTGGACTCATGATTGCATAACATGACTCAATATGTATTCCAAGTGTTGAGTTACATGCTAAGTTGCGTGGGAGATATGACGATTCGGGCCCATCCAGAAATGTATTTGGAATGTCTTCTCAAATGGGTTTCGGTAGTGCAGTTGAGGACTAGCCATATAGGTTTGGAGACATATTTTAAGTTTTGCTAGAAAGTGGGACATCAGATGCATTTCATCCATATGCCGAAAATTCGACATTCACAACGGTAGAGCCGAAAATTGATCTGAGTGTTGGCATTGACGTTGAAAATCACCAAGGCCAATGGAGAGAAACGCTTGCTGATTCTAGTGAAGATGAAGAAACCACAGATCCCGATTTGAGTGGTGATGACATTGGTGATGAGCCTTTTTTGGTGGTGGTGAGTTCGTGTCGGGTGGGGATGACATTACATGGTACGAACCTCCTGCTCACATGAACTTAATAGATTACGATATGATGAGGGCACCCGAATACCCAGTCATGCCACAAGTATGTTCGGGCTCCTCTGGTGAATTATCGACTGGGATGCAATTTAAAGTCAAGGAAAAAGCTACATTAGCAATTAAAGAGTATTCCATCAGAAAGCATGTAGGCTTTACTGTTAAAGAATCCAGTCTGAGAACTATGTTTGCCAAATGTATTAAATATGGATAAGATTGTAATTGGAATATTCGAGTGTCTAAACTTTAGAGGAGAACTACTTGGGAGATTACAAAGTATAATGGTGGACACACTTGTTTATGAAATTCAATAAACCAAGACCACCGTAAGTTGGACTCTGATGTAATATCTCGCCACGTGAAGATGTTGGTTGAAGCAAATCCTAAGGTTACTATTTCAACAATTATGGCATCCGTGAAGCAACAATTTAAATACCAAATAGAATATGGAAAGGGTTGGTATGCAAGGGATAAGACACTAAAAATGTGTACAGTAATTACGAGAAGTCAACAATGAGGTACTGATTTATTGAACGCAATGGTATTTTTCATTCCGAGGACCATAGTCAAGCATAAAACATTGGATGCATGTAATTGAGAAGGTGAACTTCTTCAAGGGAAGAAAATATTTGACAAACTATTTGGGGCATTAAAGTCATGCATTGATGGAACATGGTTGTACTAAAGATACAAACATGTATTGTTGATTGTCGTTACACAAGATGGTGATGGAAATATCTTTTCGATTGCCTTCGCAATTGTTGATAAAGAGTCGACGAAATCTTGGAAATTCTTTTTGAGCAATTTATATAAGCATGTCATCCGAAAAGCTGGGATTTGCTTGATTACTAATAGAGCATCGGGCATTTTAGTAACAATTGATCGACAGGGCAGCAGATAGACACCTCTGCAGGCATATCCCGCGTACTGTGTATGCCATATTGGCAAGAACGCTATTGAAAAATGAAAAAAACCCATCTTCACAACGCAATTTTAGGCATGGGTATGTAATTTTCGTTTTCTCAGACTTGATTATTTATGTGTTATGATTTTGTCGATGCTAACAACATATATTACGGAACATGCTACGAACTACTATGACCAAATTTTGAGATAAAGTTGGCAGATTTATAATGGAGTACGGCGAAGAAGTTTTGGCGTGGGCAAACAATATAGAGAGGGAAAGATGGACGCATTCGTATGATGAAGGTCAACGATACTGGTAAATGACAACCAACCTTGTGGAGTACATAAATGGTGTATTAAAAGGAACACACCATCTCTCAATAGCTAGCTTGGTGAGAGAGATGTACTACAGGTCGGCTAAAGTTTGGTCCGATAAAGGGTCAGAAATCCAAGCTATGATAAATAAGGGACACGTTTGGTCTTCTGGTCTTGTGACAAAGATGGAAAAGAACGTGGGATCGGTAAGATCAATGGTTGTTCACAAGTTTGACCTAAATGGACATATTTTTGATGTTGTTGATTTCGTGCGCAACAACGAAAGAGGGCACTACCAAACATTTCGAGTCGATTTTAGGAAAAGATGGTGTGACTATGGTGAATTCCAAGCATGGCCATATCCGTGTAGGCATGCAACCACAATATGTATGTCTAAAGGGGTTGACCCATAAAGATTTGCTGATGAATGCTTTAACTTGCACAAGATAATAAATATTTACAAAAGTGAGTTCCCACCGATCGCAAATTCAAAATATTGGCCACCATTGGAGCATGAAGAATGGTTACCGAATCTAGCACTTCGTAGAGAACTAGAGGGCCGACCTCCATCAACTTGTATCCATACCAGTATGGATCTTCATTACAGGAAGGTAGGAGAACCAAAGAGATGTATGGAATGTAGGGTATAGGACATCCCAAAAACAAATGTCCAAATCGATCGAATTACACGGCCATGCCTCGGTGATTTCATTCACTATTTGTGGTAGAACTAGTTTCATTTCCTTATATTTGTATTCGAATAAAAATTTTCTATTTGATTATGAGTACGATATTTGATGCATATGGTTTACTTGTTAGTTGATGCATGTTCGGTGTTTTATTTTGGTAATGAATTATATTCAAATTTGTTGTGATATTTATTTTGATATAACAAAGTTAAAAATATTTTTAGACTAAATTCAATTATTGCAAAAATATTCAAAGAACATTCGAAAAATATTTCTAAAATAATAATATTCAAATTAGCTTAAATTTGATGCATGCAACAATCCTAAGAAAATTAAAATAACTAAAAATAATAGGCATCCCCAAATTATTTGTATTACATAGAAGAAGAGTTACATGAAATCATTTTCTATGCAATTTTTGTCCATGTAGGGATGTGGTCGAATCGTAATGTCGCGGTGGTCCTCGATCTCATTACGATCTTTGGGGTCCATCATCATCATCAATCACCGGAGGCATAAGAGCTGGTGTTGTAAACACATAGTCACTACTATGTGGTGAAAACGTGGGACTGCTAATCGACGTAATCGTCATAAAATCTGTGATCCCCTGATAGTCCATGTTCCCACCAAAGCTCGGGTACATGGGTGACTGTGAATGATAAAAATTTGGTACGTATGCTTCAGAATCATTCGCACTCAAGCTCCCGCCCATTGATGGTGATAAATCGGAGGTTGATGGTGATAAAATATGGCATCCAATGGATTGGAAATCGAGCTCCCGCCCAGTGATGGATGATAAATGGGTGCTTGCGGATGATAAAAACTTTCATCCACTGGATTCGCAAACGAGCTCCCCGCCGTTGCTGGATGTTCATACATGGTTGGAGAAGTACCAACATACATATTCGGTGTACCAGATACACTGTGAGATTCATCCGCTTGACTTCGGCCCGCTGTACTCTTAGATGATTAACCACAACCACCAAATTTTTGTAGAAATAATCAACATTTTTCTCGTTCGTCCGCAGTAGTCAAGTACGATTTTTCATTATTGCGATAGAATAACATATACTCTAAATTATCCGACTCCAAATCATCGGCTTGAATTCGAGAGCGAGGTGGCAACCGTTCACATATGTTGTTCCACCTTTCAACGTACTTTCGATGCTTTATTTCCCATGTATGATGTCCCTTGCCGCAAAAGTCCACAAGATGTAGGGTGTCATGATACAATGAATCTCTCGGAATGGACTGGTGGAAGCCAAACTGTTTTAGGACCCTATCTCTGAATTGGTACTCCACAAAAGCAAAGTGGATCAACGGTGTAACCGCACACCATTGATATGAATCAATCATCAATTCTTCTGGTACATTTACGTGTCCACTAATATATCACCTCCAAATAAACTGCAAAAAATATAAATATAAATATAAATATAAATAAGAGAATAAATTAATTACATAAATAATAACATGTAAAAGTAACTTAATTTCGATACCTTATCTTTGCAAGATAAATCAATAGAAGCTCTAAACACTCTCAAATTGTTGTGTGCTGATCATGTGTAAGCTTTTTCGCATTCCATTTGCATAGACATCCAAATAACAGTCGTTTGATTATTTTTTAGATAAAATAAAAATATTTTAAAACTGAGTAAACCTAAACTTCCACATCAAAGTAAAGAAATTACCTTACTGATAAGAGGAAAATTTCTCAAACTTCGAGTAACCGATGTAAAAAATGAAAGTCGTTCTCATGCCCAAGCTTGCAATAGTAACAAACATCCACCAACACGCCTTGCCTTCAAACCATTACTATCTAATAGAGAGGCCTTGCACAACTCATCGTACAAGAACACTAATATTGTTGATCCCCAACTATAATTAACATCTTCCGAAGACAATGACAGATATGGTAGATAACGTGTGTGAACAAGATTGCCAGATTTATCCAGCATCAGTATCCCCCAATGAGCTGTAAAATATAGGCTCGACTCGCACAATTAATATCTTGCAGTGTGTTATTGCGCCTGAGCTTGAATTCTCTCTGCAACCAACTCAATTTAATACGAGATCCTCTCACATCGGTTCCAGTTGGAACCTTGTTGAGGTAATCATCGCAAAGCTTTGTAGTTGATTCCTCCGGCTCCTTAACCAATGGACTCTCGTTTACCGACACTCCAATTAGCATCACCATGTCTTCAAGTGTAATAGTACATTCTCCATACGACATGTGAAACGTATGAGTCTCCGGTCTCCAATGCCCAATTAGTGTGGTAATTAAACCGGGAATCAGCTTGTAGTCACGAATAAATGCGGCATGATAGAATCTCGCTTCTTGCAACCATTCAATCATATCGGGGTGTGGGTTATTACTCCGCATGCTTAGATGATTTTTGAAGGTTTCCTCGGTTGCCTTCATTAAATTAAAAAATTTCTTAATAATAATAAATAAGAGAATAAAATATTACTAATCTCAAATTAAATTCTTTAAAAAATTTTCCATATCATCAACCGCAACACTAGAGACGTGTCAATTTTATAATCTCAATAGAAGATTTTGATCGGCCATTTTTCTAACAAAACTACATATGTGACAAGTAAAAAATATTAAGAAAAACAATTACTGCTAAATTTAATCTAACTACTACTTTAAAATTTTATAAAGAAACAACAAACAAAATATTCGAACTAAATTTAAAAATTAAATATAAAAACTTAAAACCTTACAATATTTTCTCCAAATCTTCTTTTTTCTTCTACTTCTTAACCCAATTTCTTCACAAATTTTTTTCTACAATTCTCTACCTTCAAGCCCTATTTAACAACTAAAAATTCGAATCTAAATTATTCAAGCCACAACCCTACCATCGAATTAGTACAAATCAACACCCTATTCCCAAAAATGTCAATACCGTCATGCATTATTTTTTTAGCACTATATTATGGGTCATTTACACTGCCATGACCCATCAATGTTTATTATGCAATGGCTGGTCATTTTGAGTGGAAGAAACATGTGAGTTTTCAATGTTTCAGCACTCTATTCTCAAAAAATCGAATCTCAATTATTCAACCCTTATTACCCATGTTTCAACACTGCCACAAGCCTGCACCGATCAGCCATAAGGTCGAAAGGAATTCAATCCGACCTCAAACTTTTTTTTTTGGACCTATGAGGTCGGAAGGAAAACAACATGCCCTTTAAATTTTATTATTATTTTTTGACCATGAGGTCGGAAGAAAAGCAATATAACCTCAACATTTTTTAATATATTTTTTAAAATTTTTGATGAAGTCGGATAGCTTTCAATATACCCTTAAAACACTGTAAAAATACAAATAGATTTAAAAATAAATCGAGAGATGCTATAGTTTTTAAAATAATTTTTTGGGTACAATATTACCCAATTTTACCCACCACTAATATCAATGTGATATAATTTTTAATTTTCAGCTGTCACTTATTAACGACGTTTCCTTACATTTATGAGTTCTTGATAATTGACCGTTAAAAGGGTGTTTGAATTCCAAAACGACACATTAACAGAAGGAAAGAAAACTATGCGTCTTTTTATAGGATGAGCGTACCACACCCTACTAGCACCGCGGAACACCATTAAATTAATTTATAAAAATTATAAATAAATTATTTAAACATACAATTATAAATTATTTAAAATAAAATATTAATTAAATTATTTTCCATATGTATAATAGTTTTATTTTTTTGAATGCCTTAGTCAATTTAAAAAATAAAAAACCCTAAACCCTAAACTTGAAAACTAAAATGCTAAATCTTAAACCCTAACTATAAGCCATACACCATGAACCCTGAACTGTATATAATGAACCCTAAACCTAAACACTAATCCCTAAATCATAAACCATAAACCTAAATTTAAATATTGGGTTTAGGCTTTAGTGTTTAGGGATTAGGGTTTAAAGTTTATGTTTTAGGGTTTAGTGTTCCGGGTTTTAGGTTTAGGGGGTCAGGGTTTACTATTTAGGGTTTCGTGTTTGAAGTTTATGGTTTATTGTTTTAGGTTTAGGGTTGGAGGTTTTAGAGTTTAGGATTTAGGGTTTCGATCTTCGATCTTCGAGTTTAGGGTTTTTATTTTTTAAATTTACTAAGGTTGGTATTTGATCTAATTATTTTAAAAAATAAAGAATATTATATATATGAAAAATAATTTAATTGATATTTTATTTTAAATAATTTATAATTATATGTTGAGAACTTTAGATTTTTAATCTTTATAAATTAATTTAATGGTGCTCAGTAGTGCTCATTGCTAGTAGTGCTCAACGGAGCTCGTCGAGCGTTGTAGAATTTTTCTTTTTTTTTAATAGTTTTAATATAATTCTAATGTACTATCTGTTTATAAATTTTCTTAAGTTCTTTTTTATTTTTCATTAAGTAAAGATATCTACGACAAATGTATGGATTCAAACTTATATATGATGAGACAACATGAGCATCATGGATCTCATTGCTTTTTTATTTAACTTAGTTTTTCAAAAATAATTTTATTGTTTTCAAATAAACTCTTGTATTTTAAGCATAATTAAAAAATGTCAAAATTATAATTTTTTATTTTGTTTTGGGTGCGTAACATTTATACCATTACTACTTTAGGTGTCTAACATTTCATTATGTTAATATTTTAAAGTTGATCCGTTAAATAAAATCAATCATCTATTCATTGCTTGACACATGGCTAATTCTTAATTCTTTTTTATTTTTTAAAATTAAAAATCTAATTTCTAAACCCTAATACTCTCATTTTTTTCTTCAAAATAACCTCAAATCCTCTATTGTCGTGAACATTGCGTCGATGTCGCTGCAACAACAATGAAATCTATTCCTTTTGTCAGAAGAGTCACAAAGCTTAGTCGTCGTTCGTCATTTGTGAAACCCATGTCCCGTTCGACGTTCAATTGAGATCTCGTTCGTTGATTTGTGACGACGAAAGATGGGTAATTGGTAGTGGGGGTTCGATGACAGAAATGATGGTGATGGTGGTTGATTCGACAACGATAGAAGATGAATTTAAAGATGTGAGGATTTAGGGATATGGTGGATTTATGAGAAATTGAAAATTTTGGGAACTTTTTAAGAGAATTAAAGTTTTTATATTTTTTTAAATTAAAAAAATTAAAAATAGGTCGTATATCATGCATTCATTGGATTATTAATTTTTTTTATAAAAAATCCTTAAAATATAATAAAATAAAACTGACACATATTTTGACAAAAAAACTGTAAATATCTAAAGTAAAAAAAATATAATTTGTACAAAATTTTTCAGTTGAGCCTGTATTTTACTAGACCAAAAAATTCATAACTTTAATTTCCATAAGTTATACCCAGATAATTCATTTTAATCTAATTCAAAATATGATTAATTGTCTGTCCCTTTGTATACTTATTATTATTTTATTATAATTATATGGAGGTATTGTTTATAATTATAATTCTATTTTAATCAATAACCAGTTGGTCGAGTGAGATGAGGTGTTGAGTTCCTTGAATCCTATTATTGTGAATAGAAAAAATTGGGTTGAGAGGGTCGCTCTTATAATGGACCTCTGTAAAATCCGATTTGGATTAGTCGACCACTGAGTCGGATACCGGTAGTTAAAAAAATCTTAATTGTATTTTTATTTAAGAAAATGAAATTGTTTAAATATTTTCTTTTAATTGTGATAAAGAGTGTTGTACGTAATGTATTTTAAATACTATTCTTAAAATAATCCTCAGCATTGGCGTTCTGAAATGGCTCCTGTTTCACGTAACTAACTATGTGTTTTTTAACAGACAGAAAAGGAAACTTGAATTGTCAGCTGGTGAGCTTGTTTTCCATGACAAAGACGTTGAATCTAAGAGGTTTACAAGTTATTTTTTGATTAGCTTAGACATCAATGCATGCATGAAGCTACACTCATTAGCCTTGTTAATTAATCAATCAAATCTTCTTCTACAAACCATGCAATCATAAGGTTTAAGAGTCAACTCATTTCACAACTAATACGTCTCTTCAGTTCTGGAATGCACATTATTTTTTATCTTCAGACAAATTATTCTTTTTTGGGGTTTGATATATCTTAATTTTGATTAATCATTATATCTTTACTTATTTTTATCTAAAAGTTTGTTTTTGATACATGGTTTACAAGTAAATTTGAGAGATTCTATTGTACTTTTTTACTATGATCCTCATCTTCTACGTAATTAAGCTTCAATGTAATGGCTTGTTCGCTTCATTCTCATTCAAAAAAGAAAAAAAAAGAAAAATTAATAATATATATATATATATATATTTGGTTGTTTGTCAATGTATTTTGTAGCGCATCGTCTTTTTGAGAATAAGCGTGAAAGATAATTGTCGATTTTGAAAATTTTATCTAATTCGTGTTTTGACAATTTCCTAGGAACTCTTCCTACAGTGGACCATATAGATTTTTCTTTGGTTCAAAGAAGAAGGGGCTGTGCAACATTTTATCTTTTCTTTTTAGATTTATTATTTTTTTTTGTTATTTTTTATGTTTTAAAATCTTAATTACGTGTCATAATGTAAAAAAAAAATATGTCACAAAAGCAAGGGAGAGTGCAACAAAATGTGAAAAAGAAATATATAAATTCCTGTCGATCGGCAACCAACACTAAAATTAATGTCTCCGATTAAAAGAAAAGAGAAACAAGCTACCAGAGTTCAAAAAATAAATAAATAAACAAGTGACTAAGGTTTACCGCTAACCACTTGTTTTTGGAAATAATGTTGCGGTTAAGCTTGCATCGTTGAGCAGAGGCAAACCAATTGGGAAAACTATTTTTTGGAGCCCGCCGAATGATGTTGAGGAGTTAGTTCAGTAAGAAATGATACCGGATGATGTGGTTTGATTTTAAATGTTGGTTTTTTGTTAATCTTTTGTCGAGTTACTCTCATTATATGTTGTAATAATATATGTGTACTCTTTTTTTTATTTAAATTTAATTTTTTTAATCAAGATAACACCCATTTTATTCATAAAAAAAAGTCACTTCACCACAAGCAATAGTATATATTTAGTATTTCTTTTCTTAGATAACCTTTCAAGGGTATGCGTTTTTTATTAAATGAAATTGATTGAGTGACATAATGAAATAAGTTAGATAAGCTTAATCTTATTATAAATATAATATTCCCTTATATATATGCCTATATAGCTGCCTATTATAATTAATATTGTGTTATAGTTGAGATTCACTAATTGATTGAATGGTCAAAAATATTCATATTTTATTTTGTATGAATTCGAATTTTGATATTTCCCTTAAGAATGCACAATTTATTTATTTAATAAAAATATTGTCTACCAATTAATTAATGTTGAAGAATATTTAAAAGAACTTAGACCGAGAAAAAATTACATGAGCAAAATAAAACTAACCTAAGCTAATTTGTAACATTTCAGTGAAAATATAAATGAAATATAATCTCGTTATACAAATTCGAAAGTGTCGAAAGTGAATGTAAAAAATATATTTATCAGTATGTACTTTATAAGATTATATTTAATTATTTTTAATTTCTTTTTATATATTTTAAAATACATGTTCGAAGATTGGATCGATCATATCCGAAAAGTTCGGATATCTGATTTTTTAGATCGTCGAAATAGAGATCCTTTTCCGATCGAGAAAAATTGAGTATTCGATCTTTCGGATATCAAATTATCGGATCGGATATCCAAAATTTCAAATTACTAGTAATAAACTTATTTTAATAATAATAATAATAATAATAGTAGTAGTAGTAGTAGTAATAGTAATAGTAAAAATATAATAATATATTTGGTAATGAAAATAATAAAAATAATCACAATAAAATAGATGAAAATATAATATAAAATATTGATAATTATAATAATAAAAAAGTATACCAATTACCAAAAATAATTGTGGTGTTTTATAATACTAATAATAATAATAATAATAATAATAATAATAATGAAAAAAATAAAAATAAACATGTTGAAGGATCAAATTGCGAAAAATAAAACTTAAAATTGTCAAAATAAAAAGTGATTATACGAAATTAGACTACAACTAAATGAGAAAGACTAAGATAACAATTAACCCCCAGTATTACAAAATGTTTTTCGGATTATCCAAAATTAGAATTTTAGTGATCTAAATCCAATTCAATTATTTATTTTTTCTCAGATATCCCATTTGAAATATTTAAAAATAAAAAAAATAACTAGGTATCCAAATTTTCAGATTGAATAAACAGGTAAGACTTTTTGCATACCCCTAACTTATATCTTATGTATGATATAAATAAATCGAAATAATTTAAATTTGAGTAATCATTAAAAAAACAAAAGACTTGAGCTAAATTAAAAAAAAAAAGCGTAATAAAATCTAGACGTAATTTAATTATTTCAAAGCCATTATAAACACCAAAGGGACTTAAATTAAATTATTTATTCTCTTTGACTTCAGCTCAAAGTGTGGCGAAACAAATTTTATTTCTGTGGTTGCAAAGCAGAGATGTAAGACAGCCAAAACTTGACTCAAACATTTAGTTTAGATATGATATGTTTTATTATAAATTTCCTTCATTTATGATATTAGTAAGACACGTCTTTTTGTTGTCCAAACATTTAGTTTAGACGATGGATATGCACAGGAGGTCCATAAGATTTGGTTGGTTATGTGTCACATTTTTTCATGCCCAAAATTTCATTTAATGTTTGGCCACTATAAGTAGGTATATTTCATTTTCCATGCATGTGAAAATTGAGATATTTCTCATTTTGGATTGAATATGATGAAAACACTACAAATATTAATTCACTTCTCATAGAATAGCAAATTACATATCTTTTGTTTACCCAATCTTAAAATTATTTTAAAGATTTAGTAAAATATATCATGACACTCTATGTTTCATATATGCTTCGTATTCGTATTTAAACTTTTAATTTTAATGTTGTAATCTTAAAATTTTAAAATTAAAGTATGTGGTTAAAACTCTCGGTTGACGCCCTTCATTTTTCTTAAATTATAGGTTTAAGACACATTAAGAACGAAATATCCCTTCACCATCGGTTGTTTAAAAAATAAAAATAATTAGCACACAAACATTTTAAAAAGTATACGTGACTTTTTTTTAAAGATGTGATTTCATAAAAGTTAGTATTTAATTTAGGGATCATAACCCTAACAAATAAATCTGCACATTAATCTTAATTTCTATTCAGCCCATCATTATTTTGAAATTAGTTATTTCACTTATTTGGGCATTTCACATAAACGATCCATACTTGATACTTTATTTTTATTATTGAAGTCAAATTATCCTTAAACATATTAAATCATTTTTAATTTGGACCAACCATTTTTAAAAAAGGGAAGTTGTTTAAACATTTTACTTTTAGACACTCGTTTTTTTTTAAGAAAAGTTTTTAATAGGAAATTCGGATAAATTTCCCTCATCAGTCATGAGCTAGATCCAGATAAAAAAATTGAATGGGATTATGTTCTATTTTGATTAAATCAATAACTTATCTATGTCTATACTGTTAATCTTGGTTCATAATATATTTAGTAATGCAAATTTGAGATTTTCCAGGAAAAATAAAGCAATAAATTAGTACTGCACTAAAATTAAAAGTATCTTCCAAACATAAATAGCGAGGGATTTCACTTTCCCAGGATCCAAACATAGGTTGGAGTTAAAGTACAGGATTATGGGCTTTCTTTTTTGATGTTTTTGGGTTCTGGAAATGTAGATTTTGATTAATTTGTATTTGGACCAGTAAGTGGGGCAGATTGGTAAAAATACAAATTGGGCTAAATTAGACTATACTAAACCCATTATAGTGGTGAGATTTTCATCGATAAATTCTGTGTGAAATACGTAGACACTAATTTTAATGAGATATCATTCTTAATTTTGTAATCAATAGTAATTAATTCACTATTAGATTCGAGGATAAAATACACAAATGGTTATTAAACTATTTCAAAATTATAAAATGGTCACTAAATTAACCTAAAAATATAAAATGATGACCAAAATTTCAAAAGATACATAATCCAATTATTCATCCGAAACCGTTGTTCAAGTGTTTGCTCTTTTTTTTAATAAATAAGTGTTTGCTCAGTTGATCAAGCCAAAGTGTTCTAACTTTATTTTGAGGTACATAAGGAGGGTATTTGAGGATATTCTAGGTAAAGCCCTTAATCAATGAGTAGCTTCCGGAGTTATGCAAATTCAACGCCAAATATGATGTCTCAAAAGATAGGGTAGTTCTAATAAAAGTAATTTAGAAGAAAAAAAAAGGCAAGTTTAAGGAAAAATTATACAAAATGTTATTAAATCATGTAGATTAGTACAAAAATTACATAAAATATTATCAAAATTTTAACAATTTGCGTAAATTTATAACATTTTGTGTACTTTTACCTTAAATTTACTTCTAAAATTCTTTACATTAGAGTTTTCGTAAAAGATCACATTGTCTGGCTAGGCATGTAAATGAACCGAACGAATATGAATGAGGGTATGTTCATTTTCGTTCGTTTAATTTTAACCGAACAAACACGAACGACTAAACAAACACAATTTTCTTGTTCATGTTCGTTCGTTAAGGAATATAGCTTGTTCATGTTCGTTGAAATGATAAACGAACACAAATAAACGTAAACAAACATAGGTAGTGTTCGTTCGGTTCATTTACAGGCCTAGAGATGAAAAGTCTAAATTTTTTCTTTAGAAGTTTGAAGTCTCGTATATTGACTATTTTTTAATTTTTCTTTTTATTTCATATTTTTAATATATGTTTTTAATTTTTTAAATATAATACTTTTGTTATGAAAACTAATAAATATAAATGTATATATGTGAATAAATTTGAACGAACTAATATGAAGAAACGGATTACGGAACGTTCACGAACGTAAATGAACGAACTAACCATTTTTCGTCTTAGTTCATTTAATCAAACAAATAGAAAATCTTGTTTCTGTACATTTGTTTAACAAATAAACGAACTTCTCGTCGAACGATTCACTAAAAGATCAGTTCGTTTATAGCCATAGTCCGACCCTTAAATATTTTTTTAAAATTTAACAATATATATTTATATCTATTTATATATCAAATAAAACTAATAATCTCAAAAATAAAATTTATATACGATTATGAATTAAATTTATGAATTATCATAAAATAAATTAAAAATACATTATTATTATTTACTTTTTCAGTATTAGCAGTAATTATTTCCAAACTTTTCAAACTAATTGATTAATTATAAATGACACAATCATCTAAATTTAAATTATTTTTTAACATTAATTCTTCAATCAATAGTGCCGAAAAATGTGACTTCTTTTTACATGTGCTGTCCTTTTGACATTGATAGTCCTTTTTAAGGAAAATTTTACAACGTACGACGAACATTTTAAAAATATAAAGGACTAAAATTATAATTAAAATTTTCTCTTAAAAAATAAAAATTAAATTTAATAGTTACTTTATAATGTTTTTTTAATATGTTAGAATCAAATATACCCAATTCTCCTAAACTCTAACAAAATCAATCTCTTAAAATATAGAAATTAATTTATAATTTTTTAATAAATTAGAATCAATAACATATTATAAACTGATTTTTATTTTTTAATAGAACTTTATAATATTCTCAGTCAAAGAATTGCATAACATATTATTGATTCTAAAGGACACCGATAAACCTAAACTAATGAAGAAATTCAATAAAATCAATGGATTTTAAGTCGGAATTGTTTATTTTTTGGCATCTAAATTGCTAGTATGCTGAAAATATGATATGAGTGTTTAACTATTAATCTGGCTTTTTAATAGTTACATGTTGAATCTATGTTGAATCTTGAAGTTTCGTGTTTTTAGAAAAATTATAAGAGATTCAATAAAATCAATGGATTTTAAGAATCAATCCATTGATTTTATTGAATTTCTTCAATAGTTTATAAATTGATTATAAATTGATTTCTATTTTTTAATAGAATTTTATAATATTTTCAGACAAAAAACTAATAGATTTCTATTTAATATGTTACTTTTAAGAGATTGATTCTAATCCGTTTATAATCAATAACATATTATTAATTCTAATCTATTAAAAAATTATAAACTGATTTCTACTTTTTTTTTAGAGATTGATTTTGTTAGGGTTTATGAGAATTGTGTATATTTGATTCTAACCTATTAAAAAAATTATAAACTAACTATTAAATTTGATTTTTATTTTTAAGAGATAATTTTAATTATAATTTTAGTCCTTTAGATTTTTTAAATTTAAAAAAAAATTAATGGTGTTCATCGGTGTTCATCGTTAGTGGTGTTCATCAATGTTCGTCGCACGTGGTAGACTCATCCCCTTTTTAATTGCGTAAAGTTTACTTTTTCCAGTTAAAAAATGACGTATATAATTTCTTTTAAATATAATTATTAATATTTGATTCATTAATTGATTAAATATTCAAAACTTTAATTTATGATGAGATCAAAAGTGATATTTTCTTGATTTTATTTTGTGTTTTGGATTCACTTTCTTAATTTAACTTGTCTTGATCCTCAAGGAAAATAAAGTGTAGCTGTATCTGTGTGGGTATATATTCGTTTCCCTTGATAAAACCTATTACTGTCGCTAATATATTCGTTTTCACAGAAAGCTTTGTTTTCTCATCCAAAGATTATTTGTAAAAGTTTTCGAAAAAAAGAAAAGAAAAGATTATTTGGCAAAGGTAACTTATCCCACACTTAGCTTCCGCTTCTCTGTTCCTGTACCAATACGAGTCAATATGCAAGCTATAGCACTCTCTCCAATATGCATATATTTACATTTGTCTGCGTAAGCAATGTCTCTATAAATATGTATAAATAGATTCTGTAATATTACGACTCAATAAAAATATTTCATGTAATAGATGTATACTTTTTAAAATTAATTAATTAAAAATTATAGATGAAGTGGTAATATATATTATATATGTGGAAAACATTTTGATATACATGTTATGTAATTATACAAGCTTGTCAAATTTAGGATTCAGAGCTTTAATTTAATTTTTAGGGTTTAAATAATAGAATTTAGGGTTATTTAAAATTTTATGACAAACGAAATCATTTTAAGTAATATATATATATTTGAAAATTAGTCAGCAAATTATAGATGAATTATAAAGGATTTATATGAATCTATTTTTCTTGCGCTTGAATCTTAAGTAAGATTTTTAGTTATTTTATTTAAAGATTATATAAAAGCATAAAATAATAAAAGTATTTTATATGTAAGTATGTGGTCTCAGCTCTTATACGAACTTACATGCTGTTCATCCTATTATTGCAGGTATTGATCCGAATGGGTGAAGGAGATATGCAAATATTTGAAGATGTGTGTCACAGACGTACAGAGGGAACCCCATATGCTGCAGGCCCAGTAACAGAGGCTCCTAAAAGTGAGGCTCTGTTCGGAAATACACCAACAATACACAGAGGGAGCAGGGAGCGGAAAGCGCCGCGTGGATTAATAGACTTTGTACTGTACTAGGACACGTGTCTCTTTATTGCTTATATAGCTCGGGTTGTGAGCTAAAAACAATTATGAAAAACCCTAAAAATATTGTTCTCCTTCCTTAATCTATTTTCTTCTCTATTTCCCTTTGAATCTCGTATACCTACTGTCATACATAACAATTTGGTGTTTTTATTGCCTACTCTACCATGGTAAACAACACCGAATCCATCCGATCCTTGCAAGACACAACCACTCGTCATGAACATACCCTCACCTTCCTTGAAACCCATGCTGCCAACCAAGACAAATGGAACGCTGCAACTCAGGTTACCCTGCAGGAAATGGCTTGCCAGCTTCAGTCCATCGCTACCCAGTTGGGAGCTTCAGCCACGACATCGGCCGGCGGCGAAGTTTTCGACAACAACATCGTCCACCGTGGCAAAGCAAAGGCTCGTACTGACTCGGATGATGCCTTTCCATTTCCCCCAAAACCGATACAAGCGGAGCTGCCTATTTTTAATGGCGACGATCCAGAGGAATGGATCTCTTCAGCGACGGACTTCTTCGACTTTTATGGGACGGGCGACCACCATCGAGTCACGATGGCGTCATTTCGAATGACGGGAACGGCAAAAAAGTGGTTTCGGTGGATGCAGCGCCAACGACAGCTTGCAGGTTGGGCCCACTTAGTTGATGCGATTCGCAAACGGTTCACCGTCATGGAGATTGAATCCCCCGCCGGGCAGCTGGCTAAGTTAATGCAGACGTAGACTGTGGCGGACTACCAGTCCCGTTTTGAAGAGTTAGCGTTGAGAACGTCAAATCTCTCTGATGAGTTTTTCTTGGACTGTTTCACCTATGGTCTTCGCAATGATATCAAGAACGAGGTTCTAGCCCATCGTTCTGCATCAATGGTGGAGGTTCAGGCATTGGCGAGGTTTCACGAGGCTCGTCTCCACGATCGCCGTTCTTTTTCGCGTTCTTCAACATCCAAGCTCCCGCCACTATTACTGACCCCACCTGCCTCGTTACACGATCCAAAAGGGCAGCCTGGTCGCCCCCCAACGGACCCCAACACTCCACCTTTAACCTCTCCCCCACCTATTCGACGAATTTCTTCTGCCGAGGCCTATGCACGACGCCTCAAAGGCTGGTGCTTCTACTGTGATGAACGATACGTGCCAGGCCACAAATGTAAAGCCCCCAACTGTTTTTGTTGGACGATACCGTCAATGATGTGGACCAACTGCCTCCGGCAACCGACACCTCTAACACTCCACCTCCACCCATTGACGAGCACTCTACAGTTTCATTCAACGCTCTTGTTGGCTACTCTACCCCAAATACACTTTGAGTCCAAGGGAAAATTCAGGGCAATCTCGTTTGAATTCTTATCGACGGTGGCAGCACCCATAACTTTATTCAATCTCGGGTGGCAAAACACCTGGGTTTGCAAGTCTCCGCTGCTCCAAACTTCAGGGTTCTTGTGGGTAATGGCCAACGGCTCCAACATGAAGGTTGTGCTCGACAAGTCAGAGTTTTGGTCCAAGGTACTGAGCTGACCACTGATTTCTATATCCTTCCACTCGAAGGTGCTGAGGTGGTATTGGGCGTTGCCTGGATGGCCACCCTAGGCCCAATCACAATGAACTTCGCCACATTGACATTCCAGTTTCAGCAAGGTTTTGAGCAACACTGCTGGCAAGGTGACATGGACTTGGGCCCACAACCCATTCACCTTCAATCCCTCCGTCGATTGTCGGAAACATGAGCTATAGCTGAATTCTTTCGATTACACGTTGAGCAACCAGTGCCATCTACCACCTTACCTGCTTGTGGGGATTTACGAGATCTTTTGGCAGAATTCAGTAGTGTCTTTGACCCGGTCACCACCTTGCCTCCGCAGCGTCCTCATGATCACGCCATCCATCTTGATGCGTCGAGCAAGCTCGTCAATGTCTGTCCCTATCGCTACCCTCATTTCCAAAAGGCCGAGATAAAAAAACAGGTGTAGCATATGCTTCAGGCAGGTCAGATTCGTCCGAGCACGAGCCCCTTCTCTTCACCTGTTTTGCTGGTCCGCAAGAAAGATGGCACGTGGCGTTTCTGTGTGGATTATCGGGCACTCAACGCAATCACAGTCTGAGACAAATTTCTAATACCTACAGCTGATGAACTTTTTGATGAACTGGGGCAGTCTCGTTTCTTTTCGAAGCTAGATTTACTGACGGGGTACCACCAGATACGAGTCCGCGATGAGGACGTTCACAAGACGGCCATTTCGAATTCCTGGTTATGCCGTTTGGCTTAACCAATGCTCCATCAACATTCCAAGCTATAATGAATGCCATCTTTCGTCCCTTCTTACGCAAATTTGTTCTTGTATTTCTGGATGATATCCTCGTGTACAGTGGCAGTTGGCAAGACCACCTTCATCATCTACATAGTGTTCTGCAGATGTTAAAGACTCATGGATTGGTAGCTAAGCCCTTGAAATGCTCCTTTGGTCAGGACAGAGTAGAGTATCTGGGTCATGTCGTCTCTCACGACTGTTAGCCATGGATGACTTGAAGGTCGAAGCTATTCGAAAATGGCCGGTGCCTACTACAGTTCGCGATGTTCGCGCCTTCTTGGGTATCTCAGGTTATTACCGTCGATTTATTCGAGGGTACGCCACAATTGCAGCTCCTATCTCGGACCTGTTGAGGCAGTCCGACACGTTCAGTTGGTCTCTAGAGGCGCAAACAACATTTGAACTTTTGAAAGCATCCCTCGCGTCTGCTCCCGTGTTGGGTCTGTCGGATTTCGATAAAGAATTTGTTGTGGAAACGGATGCCTCCGGCATTGGTATTGGGGCAGTGTTGACACAAGCCAATCGACCGTTAGCATTCTTCAGCCAGAAGTTGAGCCCCAAGATGCAAGCAGCCTCGACTTACCATCGGGAGATGTATGCCATCACTCAGGCCGTCGGCAAATGGCGTAAGTACCTCCTGGGCCGTCATTTCGTGATAATCACTGATCAGAAAGCCCTTCGTAAATTAACTCAGCAAACTATACAGACGCCAGAACAACAACAATGGTTGGCCAAGCTGATTGGTTTTGACTTTGAGATTAAATATCGTCCTGGGAAGTTGAATACCGTGGCTGATGCCTTGTCTAGAGAAGTTAGTTCCCAGTTGCTGGCATTTTCCTGTCCCACATTTGGTATCTTGGAGGATCTTCGCATTGCCTTGCAGCACGATCCCAACTTGTTGCAGCTTTTGACTGCTGTTGCAGACGGTAACAACCCACCTCCAGGCTACACTGCTAACCACGAACTGCTGCTTTTCAACAATCGTATCGTGGTCCCCAGTGAGAGTTCCCTCCGTGCTCGCCTTCTTCGCGAATTCCATAGCTCGACAGTCGGTGGCGACGCTGGCATTTCTCGTACGTTTCGTAGGTTGTCTGCTCATTTTTTCTAGAATGGGATGCGCAAGGATGTTCGTCGTTTTGTCTCCGAATTTCAGACGTGTCAGACTATGAAGAGTGATAATATGGCACCTGTAGGCCTTCTTCAACCACTCCCAATTCCACATCAAGTATTTGAAGACATTTCCTTGGACTTCATCACAGGTCTACCTCGCTCGAACGGGAAGGAAGTTATCTTGGTTGTCGTTGATCGGTTGACCAAATATGGTCACTTCTTTGCACTACCAGCTAAGTATGATGCCCCATTGGTGGCCAAGGTTTTGATCCACGACATTGTCAAACTCCATGGCATTCCCCGTTCCATGGTCAACGACAGGGATCCGACCTTTACCAGCAACCTCTGGACAGAATTGGCTAGACTCTAGGGCACAGAGCTGTGCTTAAGCTCGGTGTACCATCTACAGTCCGACGGGCAAACCGAGGCCCTGAACCGCTGCCTAGAAATGTACCTCCGTTGCATGACTGGCAACGAGTCCCGTAAATGGGAATAATACCTGCCCTGGGCGGAGTTTTGGTACAATACAACATACCAAGAGTCTGCCGGAATGACTCTGTTCCGTGCATTGTATGGCCGCGATCCTCCTACGCTCCTATCGTACATAGAAGGTGGCTCCCTCAATCCTCAGGTGGACTCCGCGTTGCAGGATCGCGACGCAATCCTTCGAGAGCTTAAACAAAATTTGGCCCAGGCCCAGCTGCGAATGAAGAACCAGGCCGATAAGCACCGCCGCGAGGTAGAATTGAATATCGGTGATTGAGCTTTCATTCACCTCCAACCCTATCGTCAGCTCTCACTTCGCCTGGCCAAGCATACTAAACTCACCCCACGATTTTTTTGGTCCATACAAGGTGGCTCAACGCATCGGACCAATGGCTTACCGTTTGGAACTGCCCGCTACGGCATGGATTCATCTTGTTTTCCACATCTCTCTGCTCAGGCTCTGCCGCGGACAACCGTTACATCAGTTTACTCCGCTGCCATTGTTCACATCGTTGTCAAACCTTGAGGACAAGGTTGCGCTGTTAGAGGGGGGTAATGTCACAGACGTACCAGAGGGAACCCCATATGCTGCAGGCCCAGTAACAAAGGCTCCTACAAGTGAGGCCCTGGCCGGGAATACACCAACAACACGCAGAGGGAGCAGGGAGCGGAAGGCGCCGCGTGGATTAACAGACTTTGTACTGTACTAGGACACATGTCTCTTTATTACTTATATAGCTCGGGTTGTGAGCTAAAACAGTTATGAAAAACCCTAAAAATATTGTTCTCCTTCCTTCTTAATCTATTTTCTTCTCTATTTCCCTCCTGAATCTCGTATACCTACTGTCATACATAACAATGTGAATCTGAAGAAAACGGATAACAATCATAAGGATGAAACATGTGACTCAATATCATCACAAAACTCCCTTCCTGCAACTGCAACATCTTCATCAGATGCCCCTTCTACAACATCATCCAATGGGCCTCTTCATAACTTATCCGACCTCATACCTCAACTACCTATAAGGTAATCAATGTCCAAGCTTTTCATTAGGATCTAGAAAAGAATAACTATTCAATACAATGCGCTAAAATGTTTTCGCAAGTGGATTAAATTTAGGGTTTATAAATTTAGTTTAGGGTTTAAGTTTCACATTATGGAGTTGGATATGTGTGGACCAATGCCAAAATGTGAGTGCGTGGTATCGATAGATTCAGATGGATTGTCATAAGATGGTTCAGATGTTCGAAGTTCTGATTCCCATGTATCAAATTCTGTAGAGGAGGGGCTGTTTGTCCGTCACTCATCGCAGCTGGGTGCTAGGGATATCGAAATAGACGAGGCTAGGGATGAGGAAGAACTAGGTGTCTCAGCTAACCGGAATTTAGGTAGAGAATCTGGTCTAAAGGATTGGTGGTCAAATCAATTATGAGAGGAGGATCGTCAAGTTGATTTAAGGGTTCTTAGTGATAGTTCGTGTCAGGTGGGGATGGAAGTGGAAGACGAAAGCAAGCACTGTGATCAGCTAGTCCAGGTCGTTCGAGAAGGCGAGGGGGATGGAAGCGAGGTTCTTGAAAGGGGTATTGAGATAATTTCAAGGGCAAATTCTATAACGAATTTAAATAAGAGTAATTCCTTGGCATTTGCTAGTGGGCCCTTTGAGGAGGTAGTTGTTGAAAAAATGATATTTGTTCACATATAGTGTTGGACAAGGACTCTACAATTGGTGGTACTCGTGGGGTAGTTGAATCTGTCCAAGTTAATGGGTTCATTAGGAAAGTGAAATAGATTGGCTCGATGTTGGATGTTACTTTAACGGGCAAGTCACGCCGTGGTCGTCCTCGAAAAGGAATCAGAAGATTGGTCACGGATTTTGCTGATAGATCGATCACAGATGCAGATGTCCAACACAAACAAGTGGTACTTCGACGAGAGATCAAGGCGACTTTAGGTTTGGGAAGCATTGTAGGGGTTAAGTCCATTGGTCGGGAAGAAGATATCATCAAGGACATCTCTCGGGTGATTTCCGAAGGGGTTAGAAGATTATGAAACATGCGACTTATTTCTTGGAACGTCCGAGGGTTGGGTAATGCATCTAAAAGGCGAGGTGTGCGAGATGTTCTCAAGAAACAACGAGCTGACATGGTGATGTTACAGGAGACTAAGCTTGAGGAGTTTACTTCGTTGGTGATAGCTAACTTATGGAATTCAAATGGGTTTGAATTTGCGTTTTCGCCATCCGTAGGGGCATCAGGAGGTATTGTAATTATTTGGGAGGGCTCAAGATTTCTCTTGGAATTGGTTGAGGCTGATAGAAACTTCGTCTTGGTCTAGGGTTGATGGTTGCAGGAAGATATCTGATGTTGCATGATGTCGGTTTATGCTCCGTGTGTGAGTGCGAATCAAATCTGTTTATGGCAGCATATAGTAGCTTGTTTGGATAGCTTCGACGACCCATGGTGTGTGGCGGGCAACTTTAATGAGGTACGTTGGTCTTCGGATCGGATGGGTTGCAATACAATGTCGCAAGGTATGGATGCGTTTTCCTCTTTTATTGATGATGCTAGTCTTGTGGATTTACCTTTGATTGGAAAAAAATTTACCTGGTTTGGGCCTGATTCTCGTCGAAGCCATTTAGACCGTTTTCTAGTATCGGCAACATGGATAGATTGTTTTGCTTGTAAACAATTGTCTTTACCAAGGGGGTGTCCGACCATGCTCCGTTGATTCTGTTATGTGATGATCGTGATTGGGGACCACATCCTTTCAAATTCATTGGTTGTTGGCTGGATTGTAAGCGAAATATTATTCAGATAGAAGATGAGTGGTGTAGGCCATCGGAAGTGGGGATTGGAAATGATAACATCGTGGTGAAACTTCGACAATTGAAGCAATTTCTTCGACGCTGGAATAAAACAAGTTTTGGGGATATCGACAAGGTAATTTCTGTGCTTACTGAGAAAATATATGTTGTTGATGGTGTAACACCCCAATTTTGGGCTTAGAAGTTTTGGGTTTGAACTGGACCGGTCGGATTTTCGGTTCGAATATAAAAGGTGGTTTTAAGGAAAGCCTAGTTCGGGATGCATTAAAAATATGGAAAAATATCTAAAAATCCTCTTTTATTATATATAAGAGAGTGGTGAAATCAATTTCGCGAAATGAGGTTTGGAAATAAGACATTTCGAGTTAGTGACTAAAATGTAATTTTTGAAAAGTTGGTGACCGTTTTAAAAGGATTGAAACTTTGAATCTTTAAGGAGCTAATTTACCCAAGAAGAGTTTTCTCCAGATTTTTCTTAATATTAAAGATTTAATTAATGATTTTTAATAAAAGGAAAAAAGGGGAAATAAATATTTTTGACTTCATAACTAACTTTTGTCAAAACTTTCCCCAGCCACTTTTCCTCTGATTTTTACATCTAAAGATGAGATTTTAATCTTTATTTGATCTCTAATCATTCATACACCAAATTCTCATCATTTGCTTATTGAATTTTCAAGAATTTTGGCTCTAAACAAGCAGAAACTCACATTTAGAGGTATGAACGCCCTTCTCCTCTAAATACTCAGTTCTTTACTGAAATTCCCAAGTTCTCAATCCTTGATTTGAGTTTTATTAAAGGTTTTGATGTTGTGATCTTGATTTTGGCTTAAAATGCAAGATTTGGATTTAATTTTGAAGAAATTCGTAATAATTGATTGGACTCTGTTTTGAGATGTCTTTTTGATAAAATTTGGATGGTTTTGAGGTTTGCAAGCTTTACGTTTTAGTCCCGATTCTTGTATGTGCAATTGCTTGAGTTTGAGATGTCCGTTTGAGATGAAATTTGGCAGAGAGGCATGAAACATGACTAATTTCATAATGGTAACTTAAAAATTGGTAAAGTCCTCTTAATTTTCAGAATTTACAAATTGGTCCCTAAATTCGTATTTTGTGCAATTGGGTCCCTTATCGTTTTCCGATTGCTGTGATTTTTGAGTATGCTTATCTCAAGAGTATGCCTAGGTTTAATGTGCATCTAGACAAGTTTAAAAAGAAAAAAAGGGTCGTTAATCAAGGTTGACCTTCGGGTTGACTTTGGTTTTCCCCGTTTAATCTTCGTAGTTCGGGACAACCGTCTAGGCCGGGCTACGGGGGTTACATTTGGTGGTATCAGAGCTGAGTTGCGAAAGCTTGAGGGAAATGGTAAATTGTTGCAATAAGTGTTTAATGTTTATTCTGATGTGTGGTTGAAAGTCGGTTGGAAAGTGTGTCTTTGAGCGAATTGTTGATGTTTTTAGCATGCTTTTGATTGTGAATTTTCATTGAGATAATGTGGATTTGTGCTGATGTTATGCTAGTGATGTGAGCTGATTTTATGAATGATGAAAGTGTGATGGGTATGATATGTTGATATTATGCTGTTGCGAGTGAATGTTGTTTGATGAGAGCATGATCGAAATATGTTGATTGATATGCTCGATGTTGTGATATCCATGTTTTTATTGACTGTTATGTCATGTAAAAGGGGAGAATTCGGGATACCCATTGCCTTATTATTATAGCTATTGTGTTATTTTGGAGTTGGAGTTTTGAATCCTTGCTTAAAGCTGGTCTGATCGATTTGTTTGTTTTGTTATGATTGTTTGCTGTTAATAGCATGGTGAAATCGATGAGAGAATGGCAGTTAGGTGAGATGGTTGCTGCTTTAGAGCAGGTTGTTAAGGCGTGGAATTCACCTTTTAATGGAGGTGTTTCGTCTCAGTCTTCAGTGTCTGGAGTTGAGGTAGTAAGGCAGGAGGAAGAAGTTGGTTCTGTGATGAAGAGTTCATCACCTATAGTTCAAGAGGTGTTGTGAACATCTCAAGCTGTGGCAAAAGTAAGGCCTGTAGACGCGCCGGCTGTGGGATGTGCGGGTTTGTCGAAACAACGTTTACATGATTTGGGAGTTGTGGAGTATCATGGTTCGACACCTGAGACGTTCGAGGCCTGATTGGCCAGTGTAATTCTGATTTTGGATCATGAAGGTTGTGACTATGCCTGTAAGCTGGGAAGTGTTGTCTCATTGATGTTGGAAGACGCTTGTGCCTGGTGGACATCTGTGGCGGTGGCATCGCACATCCACGATATAGATTGGGACATCTTTGTGTCTGCCTTTTATGAAAGGTACCTTGGAGAGAAATTCCCAAGGGTTAAGCAACATGAGGGTGTGGTTTCAGTTTATGAAGGTGAGAAAAGTTTAAGCGAGAGAGTTGTGGGTACTGACCTCGGGAGCGATCAGCGTAAGAGGCGACGTGATAGAAGGTTTTGCTTGAATCAAAGCTTGGATGGTAGTGCAGATTTGGGGCAAGTGCTACTTGATCAAGGAGGGATAGCTCGGTTGCCTATGTGTGACCGATGTGGGAAGTGTCATGTTGGAGGTTGTTGGGGCGCAGGAGTTTGTTGGAACTGTGGTTCTAAAGAGCATGTGAAGCGGAATTGTCCTCATGTGGTGAGATCAGCTTCAGTGGTAGCAAAAGGGTCTCTGAAGGGTAGTGGGCGCGACCGAGACAAAGTTCGAAGGTGGCAGGAAGGGCAGAAAGGTGTGAGGAGCTTGGAGAATGAAACCTGTTGGAATTGTGGGTCTGTTGGACATTTGAGACGTAATTGTTTGAAGTTGGCTCGGGGTATTTAGGGTTCTTTACCGCAGGGAGATGGTGATGACCTTAATGTGTTAGCTGATGCTGCAGCGGTGCGGCTGGAGAATGATGGTTCTGCGAGGAAGAGAGCTTGTCTGTTGAAGCTCCAGGGCAGTGAGGTGTTTACAGGTAACCTTGTTAAGTAACCTTTGCCCTAGTTATCTTAGTTTGGTTTCGGTTGGTATTTCCTTGCGTAGTGGTATGGTCTCGTTGCTAGCATGTTTGGGGTAGTAGTTGGTGTTGTTTTGAAAACAACTTTAGTGTGAAGAGGGCATTAGTGAGTATCTTGTGGATAATGGGTTGTTAGAATGATGGAGTTGGTCAAGTTAGAAGTGAGATAGGAGGTTGTTTTTAGGCGGATTCTGAGGATGTTATCGGTGGGTGTGAACCGACATACATGCACAGTTAAAATCATTTGTTATATGCTATATTATATATGTACTGGTCCATACATACATGTGACATGACATTAGAGGTTTTGCATGCATGTACATCAGGCATTGATAGGGCATATTGGTGACCATGCATACGAACGTTCACACTCGCTGATAGTTAATCGGGTCCGTTAGTGTTGTGATAGGGTTAGATTGGATGGGGGTTTTAAAAGTTGTGTTGGTGCTAAGAGAATGTTAGAAGTAATGGAGGGTATTAAGCGAGCTATCAATAATAATGAGTGCGGTATAGCATGTTGGCAGAAGGAGAGTGTTTGGCGTTTAATGAGTTTAGCGTTATGGTGGTGAGGAGATTACCGGTTGAAGTTAGAATCGGTTAAAGTGGTTGTGAATAGCTGGTAGAAGTGGTAGTTTCTTGGTGTTAAGTGATGTAGTAAGTTAGTGGATGTGTTCCAAAGTGCTGAGGTAACTTGGCATTGATGTTGTAGTAGAAGGGTTGTTTTTGTAGGTGATGGTTCGTAGCAACCTTCGAAGAGTTGAGAAGATGTTGTGTTGTGGGTTGTAGAAAAGGGTTAGCCTGGGAGAATAGAAGTTTCGTAACCTAAATATGTATGTATAGGTTGGGCGATGTTCTAGTAAGGCAAGTGTTGTAGTCAAAACTTGTAGTGGAAAGGCAATGTAAGATCAAAGGCCATTGTTGGTTGGACGGGTTCTTGTGAGAAGTGGTTGGCTGGTTGTGAATAAGTAAATTCCGTCTGAAGACAGTTGGTGGTGTGTGGAACGGCTGGCGGAGTCAAGGTTGGGGTTTTGTGATGTGATTTTCGGATGTTAGGTGAGTAGTCCTGGTGAATCGTTATGGTAATGATAGCGGCGGATGTGAAGGAATGTCAGCAATACGTTGAGAAGTTTGGGTAAACAGTTGATGCTTAAAAATTTTTGCTTGTTGTGGTAGTTTTTGAAAGAGGTTGAGTAGTTTTGCAAGGAGTTTTAGAAGCAGTGAAGGTTGTGGGTCACATGGTGGCTGAACTGGATTGGTTGGTGTCACTGTGTGAACAAGTTTTGGGAGTTATGAGTTAAGGTGGTGTATGCTGTAAAAGTTGGAGGTTCTTCAGGATGTTGTTGGGGCTATGTGCAGTCCGGAAGTGTGAAAAGTTAAGATGTGGTTAACATTTGAGTGTTCTGGAATTCTTGAACAGTATGTGGTGGTGTTGAGTTTGGGTGGAGTTTTGTGAGGAGAGTGTTCAGTGGTGGTTAAGTCTCCTGTGTTGCCTTGTGTGTTGCTTTGAGAAGTTTGGTTGTTCTCTTTTCGCCGGTTGAAATTTCGAGGACGAAATTTCTTAAGGGGGAGAGTTGTAACACCCCAATTTTGGGCTTAGAAGTTTTGGGTTTGAACTGGACCGGTCGGATTTTCGGTTCAAATATAAAAGGTGGTTTTAAGGAAAGCCTAGTTTGGGATGCATTAAAAATATGGAAAAATATCTAAAAATCCTCTTTTATTATATATAAGAGAGTGGTGAAATCAATTTTGCGAAATGAGGTTTGGAAATAAGACATTTTGAGTTAGTGACTAAAATGTAATTTTTGAAAAGTTGGTGACTGTTTTAAAATGATTGAAACTTTGAATCTTTAAGGAGCTAATCTACCCAAGAAGAGTTTTCTCCAGATTTTTCTTAATATTAAAGATTTAATTAATGATTTTTAATAAAAGGAAAAAAGGGGAAATAGATATTTTTGACTTCATAACTAACTTTTGTCAAAACTTTCCCATTTCTTTTTCTCTCATTTTTCTCTCAGCCAAACACATTTCCCCAGCCACTTTTCTTCTGATTTTTACATCTAAAGATGAGATTTTAATCTCTATTTGATCTCTAATCATTCCTACACCAAATTCTCATCATTTGCTTATTGAATTTTCAAGAATTTTGGCTCTAAACAAGGAGAAACTCACATTTAGAGGTATGAACGTCCTTCTCCTCTAAATACTCAGTTCTTTACTGAAATTCCCAAGTTCTCAATCCTTGATTTGAGTTTTATTAAAGGTTTTGATGTTGTGATCTTGATTTTGGCTTAAAATGCAAGATTTTGATTTAATTTTGAAGAAATTCGTAATAATTGATTGGGCTCTGTTTTGAGATGTCTTTTTTATGTAATTTGGATGTCTAAATGATGTATAATTGAGGTTTGATCAATGCAATCCCGAATAGGTTGATTTTCCTAAGTTTTTACTTGTGAAAATGGTGGTTTTTGGGGTGATCTTGGTGTTTTGTTAATGCTGGAGGCATAAGGACGTGTTTGGGATCATTTTGGATGTTAATTGATGTTTAAAAATGGTTAGAAGTGATGGATCTTGGCTAGGTTAAGTCTTGGAAGTGTTTGGAGGTGATTTCGGTTGTGTTTGGTAGCCGAAATGTTGGATTTGCAAAGAGCAGCGAGTTTAGGTGTGTTGCTGGTGTTTTTAATGCATTATGATGCATTATTCCTCTGTTGTTATGTGCTTGAAACAAGGGAGAATGATCCGTGAGCAATAGAGGTGGCGTTGAAGGTTTCGGATGCTTGGAAGGCTTGTTGGCTAGCCTTGTTTTGTGTATCGGTGAGTGAAGCTGGATTTTCAGCTTTAAAACCAAGGTTTGAAGGTTTTGGGAGCTTAGTTTAAGTCTAAACAACTTAGCTAAGCTCAAGAGTAAGTAAATGGAATTTCTCTCTTGGTTTGTGTTATGAATTGGTTTTTAAAGCACTTGTGATTGTTGGATGCAATGCATGTGATTTGCATGTTTTAAATTCTGTTTTGAAAGTATATTTTAGCATGGTTTAATGCTGGTTTTGAAAGCCATGTGTGAAGGATGCTCAAGGTAAGAGATCCTTGGTTTTGTACATTGGAATTGTGGAATTGATGCATAGTGTTGCATGTTGTTTAATGGCTTTGTGTAATGCTTCAAAAACAGTGGATTGATGATGGTAATTGGTGGTTTTGGCATTTTGGTTATGCTTGTAAAACAATGGATTAATGTGGTAAAATGGTTATATTGGCAAGTGATGTAAGTGGTTCTTGGTTACTTTAATCGGATATAGTTAGCCGGCTATAGGATTGGGTGCACCGTGAATTGAGTCGCCTTGGATGTCGAGGGGGTTGTGATTGTACCGTAAACTCCATCCAAGAATCCTAGCGATTGAGGAAATTGGTGTCACCACGATGGAGGTTGGCTCTCGTGAGTGGGCTTGGTTTAGTGCCACTACGATGGAGGTTGGCTCTCGTGGGTGGGCTTGGTTTAGTGCCACCACGATGGAGGATGGCTCTCGTGGGTGAACCTTGTTAAAGTCACCATGATGGAGGTTGGCTCTCATGGGTGGACTTTGTTAAGCGTCACAACGGTGGAGGGTTGCTCCCGTGTGTGAGCTTGGTTAAGGTGATTACAATGGTTGTGGTAGCTTCCATGTGTAAGCCTTGTGATGTGTCCCGGCTCTCACTAGTGTATTATACAACTTTCGATGAGTGATGTTGAGGGGTTATGATTGTACCGTTAAACTCCATCACGGGTGTTGAGGGGTTGTGATTGTACCGGTAAACTCCACCTTGTGTTGTTCGGAAGTGTGTATGAAGCGTGTGGGACTACGCTTGTAATCCGCGTATCCGATTGTGTCTTGCGTTATGATGGTTTGTGAATTATCACTTGGAAGCCAATATAATGTTCTTGAATATGATGAAGCATGAGATGCTCAAAATGATGCATGGTTGCATGAGAAGTTTGTAATGTTCTATGAATGCATGTTTTACTTGTTAGCTTGAACAAGAGTTTATCTTCTATTGAGAATGTTGCATTGTGTGCATGGAATCACTTTGGTGCATTGAAGTCTTGTGAAGGCTTGTTTTAAAAAGAAAAAAAATGGTCGTTAATCAAGGTTGACCTTCGGGTTGACTTTGGTTTTCCCCGTGTAATCTTCGTAGTTCGGGACAACCGTCTAGGCCGGGCTATGGGGGTTACAGATGGTAGTTTGGGGACGGGGGAGTCTATGGAAGCATTGGAAGAGCAACGAAGGATGTGGTCGTAGGAGCTTTGGCGTGCTTTGAAACGGAAGGAGGCGTTGTAGCGACAGAAATCTCGGGCAACATGGTTACGTTTAGGAGATAGAGATACAACCTACTTCTACCGCGCATCCAAGTTGTGAGCTGTTCGAAACTCAATTCTGGGTTTATGCGTGTCTGGTAGGTGGGAGACAGACCCGTGCAGGTTACGAAAATATGTGGTTAATGCTTTCTGAAAACATTTTACCAAGGATATTTGACAGTGTGTATGGATGGTTGAGGGAGATTTTAAGAGGGTTTTCGAGGAGGTGAATCAGTGATTGGTATCCCCTTTTTGATGACTTAAATTTGGGAGGTTGTTCGACATTGTGAAGGCTCGAAATCACCCAGTCGAGATGGGTTTAGTATGACCTTCTTTAAGAAAAGCTGGGAGGTGGTACAAGGGGATGTGATGCGCTTTGTCGACACATTTTGTTCTATGAGTAAGTTGGAAAAAGGTACCAACTGTACTTTCTTGGTTCTGTTGCCTAAGGTTAATGAACCAAAAATGTTGAGTGATTATAGGCCGATCAGCTTGGTAAATTCAATTTATAAGATCATGGAAAAGTTGTTGGCGAATCGCTTACAATCGGTTGTGGGTGTTTTAATTAGTGACCATCAGTCTTCTTTCGTGAAAGGGCGGCAAATAGTCGATGCCATTCTTTTGGCTAATGAGGCGATACATTCCTTACGACACAGTGACGTGGGGGGTTTCGTGCTTAAGCTTGATTTCACAAAAGCATATGACTGCGTCAGTTGGGAATTTTTAGATAGTGTTCTGAAGAAAATGAGATTTTGTTCAACTTGGAGAGGTTGGATTTGGTAATGCATCAGTACAGCTCGCATGTCGATATTGTTGAATGGTTGTGCGACTAAAGAATTTGCGATGGGTTGGGGTCTCCAACAGGGCTGCCTGTTGTCGCCTCTGCTGTTTGTTATTGTCTGGGAGGCATTGCATCAAATGTTGGCTAGGGTGGAAGGTGCTGGTGTGATCCGAGGGGTTCAATTGGCTGTGGGAGTGTCGCTCACGCACTTGCAGTTTGCTGATGATACAATGCTCTTCTTCGAAGCGTTGTTTGATATTGCAAAAAATATTCACAGGTTGTTGCGATGTTTTCAAGTTTGCTCTGGTTTGAGAATTAATTTCAACAAGTCCTCCTTGTTTGCCCTCGGTGTTGAGCCTGAGCTTTTTGACACGGTTGTCTTGTTGTTGTAGTGTTTGAAGGGAGAATTACCGTTTATTTATTTAGGTATGTTGTTGGGTGTTAATCCAAGAAATTTAGCAGTATGGGAGCCCATTATTTCTAATTTTCGAAAGAAGTTGGCGGGGTGGAAAAAATCGTCTCTATCGTTTGCAACTTCCGTAACTTTGGTGAATTCAGTTCTTTCGTCATTGCCGGTATATTACATGGGTCTCTTCGTCGTTCCTAAATGAGTTATTGCTGCAATAGATAAGATACGTCGTGCTTTCTTGTAGGGGGTGTTGGTTTGCAACGTAAGATGAGACACGTTAGTTAGGACTTGGTGTGCCGTCCACACCATCTAAGGGGTTTGGGGGTGGCAGATTTACGAGTTCGAAACATGGCCATACTTTCGAAATGGTCGTGGCGTTATACTACAGACACAACGTCATTGCGGAGAGCAATTATAGTAGCTAAGTATGGTGAAAATGCACAATGATGGCGTTTTAACACATCTTATCGTGGATCCATGTCAATTATATGGAAGTAGATCGTTGTAACAGTTTCTTCGGCTGAGGTGGCTGCCCATCTGGATGTTTGTAATTTTATTTGGAAGATTGGCGGGGGAGATAGTGTATTATTTTGGTTCGACCATTGGTGCGTGGAACAGACTTTAAAGGATGTGTATCTGAGATTGTTCTCCATTGTGACTAATAAGTTGGCGATGGTGAAAGATTACACGGTCGATGGTGTGTTTTCACACTCGCAATGGGCTGCATTTTTTGTAGGGACTTGAGAACTTTTGAATGAAGGCAGGTCAGGGAATTGCGCTCATTGCTGGTTGTTTCACAAGTTCAAGAAGGTTGCCGCGATACACTGGTTTGGAAGCCGGACCATCATGGTCGCTTTTTGATCAAAGCTATGTCATGGTTGTTGATGCTGGACAAGGCGAGGGACACTGATTTTGGTGACTGCTTTGCTTGAAGGGTTCTTGTTCCTCCGAAGGTTCAAGCGTTCTTGTGGTTTGCTTGGCTTGAGAGGTTGCCGACTTTTAAATTTTTAAGTCTTGCGGTATTCTTTTAGGTGATAATCAAGGAAATTGTGTGTGGTGCGAAGGGTCGAAGGAAGCGGTTGACCATTTATTTTACTCGTGCGAGTTCATTCAGCGTCTTTGGAATTGGTTGAAGCTTTGGTGGGGCGTTTGTTTGCCGATGCCGCGATCATTCTCAAATTTTTTTGTGTCAGGATTCCACTGCTCGTTTTCGGGTGATATGAGACAATGGTGGGTGTCATGCGTGGCTGCCATGCTCTGGTCTATTTGGCTAGCCCGAAATGAGATCATGTTTAATAACAAGAGGCTGCCATTTTTTGAAATTTGTTTCTTGGTAAAGTTACTCTCATATTATTGGGTGAAGACATTAAGAGAGGGAGTGAATCTTAGTGAGGCTGCGTGGTGGAGCTATCCTAGTTCGTGTGGTAAGTGTGCTTCGGTGACCTCAGTTTGTGTGGGGGTGCATTGGGAACCTCCGTCTTGTGGTGTGTTGAAATTTAACGTTGATGGCTCGGCTAGGGGTAAACTGGGGCCAGCTGGGTTTTGTGGGGCTTTACGAGACGAGGATGGGAGAATCTTGGCGATATTTTCTGGTCCCCTTGGCTGTCTTGAATCGAACGAGGCGAAATTGCGAGCAATCAAGTTTGCATTGTCCTTTTTTGCCGGCTCTCGTTAGTCACATAAAAATCTTGTTGTGGAGTCAGACTCTCAAATAGCGGTAGGATGGGTTTTGCATGTGCGCAAACGACATTGGTGATTGTGGGAGATTTTTGGCTGCATCGACCGGGCTTGCCTTGGTATAAGTAGCATCAATTTTCATCATATTTATCAGAAAGTGAATGGCTTGGCCGATGCTTTGGCGAAAGAAGGGGTCGATCGTGGGACGTTGTTTCAAGCGTGCATCTAGCATTTGAGGTTGTTGCTTGCAGAAGGATTTTGAGCTGGTTCCTGGTTTTGTTATGTACAAGGCTAGTTGCGTTGAGTTGTTTCGAGATGGATGGTAATACACGCGTGTTGGTTTTGTCTTGCGTTGGGGCTTGTTTGGTGCGATAAGGGTGCAGTTTGCATGGCTTTGCTGGTGTTGCCAGAGCTGGCTGTTTCGAGCAAAAGGGTGTTGGTGCTGTTTTTATTTTATTAATGGAGTATGTCCTATGGATGGGGCGTTGGTCTTTGTTTGGGTGGTGTCTTGTGAGACCTTGGGAGTTGTTTCATGGCTTGTTGCTTTCATATTCGTATAGATACTCTTTTCCCCCATTAAGTTTTAGGGAGGTTTTTAACAAGGCCTATGCGGATATTTCTTTTTTTTATGATCTCGTTTAATAAAATCATACAAAGTTACTCATAAAAAAAAGTTTAAGGGTTTCAAATTTAAGGCTTAAGGTAATAATCCTAAATCCTAACCATAAACCTTAATTTTTATAGCCTTAAATGGTTAAACCTTAAACTAAATCAATAATCTCTAATTTTAACACGCTTGTGAAACTTTTTTTTTCCACCAGTGGTGTATTGAATAACTACTCATTAAAAAAAAACTTATAGTGATCTTATTTTAGGATAATTTATATATAACTGTATACCATTTGCAGGAGAGGGCTGTCTAGATATTACAAAGGGAAGTCTGCATCTTTCTATGATATAGGAAGCGTGAAGAGGATCGAGGAGCTTGCAAAGAAAGTGGGGAATTCGAAGATGAAATCATCTCGTAAGAGCCATGGAAAGGAATCCGACGGTCACAACAAATATAGTCCCAAGGCTACTATATCAAGGAAGGGTTCTTAGTGACGATACTCTAGATAAGGCAAGTATTAGTAAATAGTAATCTAGTGGTGCGTAAGGACTGAGGTGAATATTATTTTCAATGACTTTAGAATGTTATAAAATAATTACTATAATGATAATGCCATAAAAAAACAATCATGTATGTAGTCCATGGCTTAATGATTGATGTCCAACAATTTAGGTTCATATGGATAATAATAGAACATTGGTTGATCCGTTCAGCACTATAAAATTGTGTTTTTCTTATAGCGTAAATAATGTTATAACTTCAAATCCATATTTTTTATAATTGGTATATTAATATGCGATATATGATGGATTAACTTATATGAGTGTGAAGTGTGATCACATTTGCACAACTAGGCCAAACAACAAAAATGTTGGTATAATATGATTCATGAAAATTTTAATTTATATGAGAAATTTACAATTCATAAAGATTTAAAGTTTTTACTAAAGACGAGTATAAAGGGTTAAGACTTAAGAGTGAGTTGCTGTTGTATTTGATGGAACCTTGGTTGGGTTGGTTACAATTGATGAAACAGTGAATGTATATGACCTTGGGTTTACCAAGTAATGGGGAGCTTTCTTTGGAGGCAATGAGGTTTTAAAACTAGAAAATAAGCTCAAGACTTAAATTTGTTGGAACATTGCAGTTCAGTTGTGCAACATGATCAAGAATTGTGCAGTGTTAGTTTATGGAGACAATCCTTTAGTTTCATTTTCTTGAATGTAATTATTTCTTTTTTCTAACACTTCATTTTGTTGATGGAGAGTTGAAAGTTGAGACGTTTTAGTTAGGATGTATTTGTCCTTAGTTTATTTTGTCGGCATTTGAGTATTTTCGCCAAAATATCTTTTAGGTAAATTAATTTTTCATCATTCGAATTTTCTTCGCTCCTAATTTGTATTTTTGATAAATATAAAAAATTATTTGACAAATTTAGTTATCAACATTTACACTCAACAATTATTAACTGTAATTAATTTTGAAATATAATATCCTAATTCCTATAGTCACACTTTTGTCCTGATTGTTTGTTATTTTTTTATTTTTAAATTGTCTTTAAAAAGTTAATAAACATTAATCATTATATTTCTTTTCTACCATTTAGTATTTGAAAAGAACTCGGAATATTTTAATAATTGTTACATCCAAATTCGTTCTCTACACAATTCCATAAATACCTTTCGAAACCTCCATATTTTGTGGGTATAAAAAATGGTTCACAACAACTACTCTTTTGAAAGGAGATTCTTCCGAGACTATTCTTCTAGAACCCTTAGAATTGCTTGAGGATAAGACATAGTCAGATGTCTTTGCACGGTATCCACGTGTCCAATATGCAAGGTTTAATATCTGAAGTTAGACCTATCTCCCAGCCTACCCATCTATAGGTCATCACTAGGTCTGACACTATCTAATCACCATCAGTCTTAAGAACTATAAATATACGGGCAAGTAAAGAGAGAAGACAAGTAAGGTCTGGAGGACAATACTCCTCTTCTCTATCGACTCTTCTCATCTCTAATATGGCTCCTACTTGCAAAACTGCTAACTGCGACTCTCTGCCCTAAACCTACGGTAGATGAATAACCTTAATCTGCCACAAATACCACGAAACCTTCGTCTCCACCTTTATTCAGTGTATTCTCATTTTGAAATCAACAATAATAATATTTTTTCCATTTCAATTCTTTTATATGATGCGACTCATGAAAGTTTACTTAAACTATGTGCATAGTCAAGAAAGGATAAATTATTGGAACAAAAGTAAAAGGCATGCCATATTGCTGGCAGCAACGATATGTCAAGAACTTTGAGACAAAATTTATACGCCAAGAACTTAATCCCATGGACAAAGCCACCAAGAGCTGCCTAAATCTTGAGCCAATGAAATGCATTTGAAAATATAAAATGATGCTACGTTGTTAATTATGTCGTGGAAATTAAATCAAATTAAAATCCCATGCAGTTTTCGGGACCACTTGGCATTATGAATTCTAATCAAGCGGAGTTGAGGGCTATGCAGTTTGCGCTTTCATTATTGCTAGAGTCGCCTTAGGGATAAACGAATTTGAGTGTGGTCATTGAATCATATACGAGTGTTGTAGTGTCGTGGTGCTAGCTTCTCGCTTGGCGGTCGTGAAAGTATTGGGAAGCGTATTGATGAGCTTGTAATCGGTTCTCGTGTGTATGTTTCTGTCATGTTTACCGTGAGGCTAATAGTTTGAGTGTGGTCATTGAATCAGATTCGAGTGTTGTGGTGTCGTGGTGCTCGCTTCTCACTTGACGGCCGTGGAAGTATTGGGATATTTTTTAGCGTATTGATGAAGCTTGTAATCGGTTGTCGTGTGTATGTTTTTGTCATGTTTACCTCGAGGCTAATAGTTTGGTCGATGCCCTTGCACAAGGGGTGTTGATTGCGTGTCTTGGTTCGAGTGGTCCATTCAGAGTAGGCGGATGACTTGTGCATTGCCCTTGCAAAGAAGAAAAATATGAAATATATATATATATATATATATATATATATTATGTGGTACTAAATAAATGCTGATAGGAGGAATGAATCTGAGATGTTATGCATGATGTTAGGTATTCTTGAATTGCATGTTTATCTATTGATATGGAGTTGTTTATGCAATTTTCATTCTTGTCGATGCATATGATTTCTTGATTGATTGGAATGGTTCAAGTATCTAGAATCCTATGATCTATGGTTGGATCTTGCTGCTTTAATCTTTACTTGAGGACAAGTAAAATCTCAAGTTTGGGAGTGTGATAGCTCTTTAAAGAGCATGTATTTCCCCAAGATTTATTGATTAAATTTTTCCCACTTTAGTTTTTCATGCACACTTTCCTGCATTTTCTTAGTTTAATTATGCATTTCCTTTAACTCTGTTATACTTGTGTGTTTTGTGCCGGATTTGTTAAATTCTGCTGTTTTCATTGCAATTCTAATGTCGCTGTAAAAAGCCTTCTTTGTTGCAGCCATATATGTTACTGCAATTCTGATGTCACTGTAAAAACATCTTATTATTACGACCAATGACTGCCACCACATTGACAACTGTAAAAAAGACAAGATCAAATAACGTTGGCGAAAGGATAAGATCCAAGGACGATGAGCTGACAATTTGTTACAACAAGTTTTATCCGGACCTGATATGGACACAATGAAATAATCATTGTCGCCACAATGACAGCTGTTAAAAGCTGTCAGGATAAGATCAAAGGACAATGAGCTGACAGTTGTCAGGATTATTACCGAATTGCGTCCAGAATTGTCGCCACAATGATAGCTGTTAGGATAAGATCAAAAGGACGATGAGCTTCCATTACTACAATTGTCCTGCACGAAATTCACAGCTGCAAATCTATAAAGGATACATGCAAACACCCAATTGGAAGATGATAAGGATATATATACATATATTCTTATCCTAAAGATGGTAGCTTATATCATTATCATTTGAGAATATCATTTTCTCCTTTATTTGAAGCTTCTCCCATGGCGGCTTGAGCTCTATTTCTGGTGAACCAATGTGGAAATGTTGTAGAGCTCTTAGTGACAAAGAGGATTCGAATGCTTTTTTTGCAAGGAGAACATGTGGATCATGCCGACTCAACTAGGAATAGAGGTTTCCGTGTCATTTTCACGTTACTTTGTAAATATTTTAGATTATAATTTGCTGTTTTCTTTTCTCAAGAACAAGACTTATTTTTGATTGTGAACTTCAACTTATTTTTTGAAGCTTTCTTTCTTGTTTCAACTTTTGGGCTTAATTCTATTTTGCACTAAAGTTTTTATTGCTACCACTGACATTTAGAGATGCAATGATAGTTCAAGTTAATGAGCACCACAATGAAAGTTGGGTGGGGACGCAACGAAAGTTGGTCCACTCGTTCGAGAAAACGCAATATCTCACAGCAACGAAAGTTGTCGTAGATTTATTTGTTTAAGCCATTACCTAAGAGTTGAAGGAAAGTTAGTAGGATATGTTTGATTTATCTTGCTTTATAATCATCTCAAGCCTTAACCTTGCAACATTTGTTCATCTGCCAAATTACGCTAAGGGGATCCAATTTACATATTGATAACGTCTCTCCTTATTTGCTTTATTATTTTTGTTTTTTCATTATTGCACTCACAACATTCACTGCAATCTATTACATTCACATTACTTTGCACTGAAAACTACAATCACATTTCCCTTTATTTTTAAAACTTTTGCACTGACATCAATAGACAAAAAACTACTTTCCTCATGGGATCGATATCCGACATATTTGCATTTGTCTACTATACTTGCATTGACCGTTTACGCTTGCATTATTGCTATGACATTTCATAATGGATCAAGTTTTGGCGCCGTTGCTGGGGAATTCGTTCGTTTGATGTTTATTTTTGTTTGTGCACTTTGTCTATACTTTAGATTATTTATTAGTTGTTTCTATCTTTTTTTGCTTGTGTGTTATTTTATTTTTAGAATTCATTTCCCATGTTTTATTACCCGAAGTAATCCGAAGTTTCTAGCTGACATTGATTCAGAAATTGAAAGAACCTCTAGGAGGAAACTTCAAGAACAAAGGGATGTGGTTGTACCAATAAACAATGCGGTCACAGTCACATCAAATGCAAGAATATCAATCAGTTTGTTTTCCATTTTTGGATGCGATACATACGTGTTTGGTTCCTGAAATCTAATGGATATTATTCCCCTATTTAGTAACTTTCCAACGCTTTTTAATCACCTTAATCCGATATCAGAAGCTTGAGATATGATCGTTTCACTGAAGACAGTGCATGCTGAAGTTTCATTATGGGAAATGCATGTATGCGAGACAAGCAAATAAAGTCCATCATTATCAACCATTTGGTGAGGCTGTTCAAATTCTTCAATGAAGGCAAGCCTTAAAAGCTATCTGAATCACTCAATTGAAGACCCAGTCAAGACATTCAAGTCATTCTTTATCATCTATTTTTTGGGGGATTTTCATATTCTACAAGGAGACATGTAAAGAAGGTCATCTTTATGACATCCAAGAAGGATGAATGGCTTGCAGATGAGCATGGAATAGGAAGGCACTCCCCTTTTGGACGACAATGTGTCTACATACATCAAGTGTCAACATTTATCCCCCTTTCTTCCCTGAGTGAGCCAGCCAAAGAAGCCCAAGAGTCTTTCATCCCTTGGACGAAATTAAGGCCATATTCAGCTTCAAATTGTCTAGATTCATTCCCAAATGATCTATGATATTCTACCAACTTTGAAGATGAAAAGACAAAGCATTCAAGTGCATTTTATTTCTAATTTGATGAGAATGTTACATCTTTGTGTGACCTTTCATATTCAGCCTATGAACACTACAAATAGGCCCTTTTTCTTTCATTTGTAATTAGACTTTGGTATATAAAAATCCTCTTTGAGAGTTGCTTTCTTTCTAGTTCTTTTGAAGAATTTTATCGGCTTCAATTTTGTCTTGTGGTCTTCATCCATTCATCTGTTTATAATGTTGGTTCCTAGCTCTTCTATAGTTAGTGGGTCACGTTCTACCCTCCATCACTTCGACTCCATCACTTTATATTGTTGGTTCCTAGCTCTTTATAGCTAGCGGGTCACAATCCGTCATCCTTTTCAAATTTACAAAGCCCACACTGACACCACTATCTTCCATATCTATATTTCCTTCTACCATATATAATTTTCAACACTATCTATTCCTATCTTAAACCCAGTTGCCACAACAACTATTTTGCCACGACAAACTTCACTACCCCAGTTGCCACAACAACTAACTTCCCACGACAAACGAAATTCAAGTTCTTAGTCGAATCACGATCGGGCAACAACATATATGATATGGAACTCTCAACCGAGATCATATCAATTGGTATCAGAGAAAGTTGATTCAGGAAGATCGTAGTTTTCTCTCTCTCAGGTTAGTGAAAAAAACAAAAAAAGTGGAAAAAAACAAATTTTTAAAGAGAGAGGGAGCAATATTTTCATCTTTTAAAAAATTAGAAGGGTAAATTCACCATTCCTTTATTCTTCCGTTTCTTTTATTTCTTTTTTTGGTAGCCAACTTTCTCTTCTACTTACTTCAAACCACTACCTAACCAAGTTTGTTTCAATCAAATTCCACAAGCGATCTTGTAAGCCTTGAGGGAGTTCCATTAGAAATTGGAAATGGAGCAAGAGTGGTAAAAGGAAAGAGTGCACATTAAGGGTAAAAGCCATCCCGAGTGAAACACGAGTGTGAGTGCATTTTCTTGGAGTGGAAATGTGAGGTTTTGTGCTGGTGAGGTTTATAATTTTATTTGCATTACTAATCATGTCTCAAACTTCTGTGAGAAACACTATTGATGATAGTAATAATGTTAATATGGATGCAACTAATCCCAATCTTCAAGATATTATCCTAAGAGAAATGGACAAGTTGTTGCAACAAAGGTTGGAGCCAATGCAAGAGCGATTGGAACATTTGCAAGAAAGATCTCAAGGGAGGCATAATTCTGAACACGAGGAAGAAGTTTGTTGCAACAAAGTACGAGGCATCAAGAACTTAGGTACCAAAGAGTTCGTCATAGAGTAGAAGACAATCTTAGCAATATCAAAATTGTCATTCTTCCTTTTCAAGGAAGAACGGATCCTGAAGCCTATCTTGCATGGGAAAAGAAAGTTGAGCACATCTTTGAGTGCCACAACTACTCTGAGATTAAGAAGGTAAAACTTGCGGCCATTAAATTTATAGATTTTGCACTAATTTGGTGGGATCAATTGACTTCTAGTAGGAGACGTAATGGCGAGCATCCTATCTTTACATGGAATGAGATGAAAACAGTGATGAGGAGGCGATTCATTTCAACTCACTATCATAGGAAGGTGTTGCAACAAGCATTTGAACCCATTGAAAAGAGTTTGGACCGCCTTAAGATAATTTCTCGTCAGAAACAAACACCTCCATATAAGGAACAAAGACAATTAAAACAGGGAGATAACCCTCAATCCATCTCTAGTTCTACATCAAAATGGAGTCAAAAATCTTGTGAGAAGAATTGCACCTCCCAGTCAAGAGGCATTGTTCAAAGTTCCAATTCTAGCAAGAAACTAGTTGGATCTTGTTTGATAAAATTAGAGTGGTTGATCGATGGAGATTTTTTTTCTAAGGCCATGGCAAGAAACTAGTCTGATCTTGTTTGATAAAATCTTCATCAAATGTCCAGTTTTGTTCAATGGAAGGCTGATTGTTCAAATTCTCGAGGCCATGAAACAAGAGCAAGATGCCTCATTTCAACCAAAGGTAAAAGAAAATCTGTCTATTAATGTCCCAAAATTTGTCAATGGTTTCATTTAATTTCAGGAAGTTGGAAAGCCACCACGAGGAGTTCAAAAAGACTTCTCCATCTATGGAAAAGAATTCTTTTTACTTGGCGATGAAGAACATTTTTCCAATGATGTTTGCAATTTGGGGATGAACCATTCTCAAGGGCGAGGAACTAAATTAAAGTATTCTACCTATAGAAAATAGTCTTTCTTTTTTCCAATGAAGTTCGTTCTTTTATCGATATTTTTGGTTTGAGGACGAATCGTCTTAAAGAGGGAGGGAATGATATGAGCACGGCTGTGTGCCTTACATTATTTTCTGCAACCTTTCTAAGACCATTTGATCGAGGCAAGTTGTTTACATTCGAGAAGCTTCAAGAATCTTATTCGAGCTTAATCTGGGATGTTCAAACTAAGGTCAAATTTATGAAGGTGTATTTCAACCCAAAGGGAGAACCTCCACCATCATCAAAAATCTTCAAGGCTAATTCTAAGGGATTTCTTCCTTATTCCATCTTTTACTTGTGCATAAATTTGCATGTGTATTAATAGTTTACATCATAATCTGCATGAATAAACAAGCATGCTACTTCACTCAAAGCATGTACTTCATTTTGCAATTAGATCATTAAAGCATGTAGTTTCTTTATGCAAGCTACTTCATTTGAGTATGATGTTTCATTCAATGAAGCTAGTTCACTAATTAAACTAGTTCATTCATTTGAACAAGTTCATTAATTAAACTAGGTCCTTTAAATTTTGAATGACATGTTTATTTCTTAATTTTATTCAATTATGTACTGTAACATCCTCAACCCGGTTCAGAAGAAAACGGAGTTGAAGTTGTTAACGAAACACATTTCAGACTTCAAGTGACTAAGTTATAAAATTTTGTATGGTTCAGTTACGATTAGCAAAAAAATTTCTTTTGGAACTTTAATAAATTCATAATATAAACAAATCAAGAAGGAAACTCAATTAACCAAACACACTTAGTTATGTAATACTGACCACTCGATCAAAATCATCATCTGAAAAAGATCCAAAACCTTATCCAAGATAATCATACATGTTACATAAAAACATAGCAATTCATCTCTTATAAATCGAACATCTAATAAGAATGATTTTGCATCAAAGATAAAAAAGAATTAAGAATATTCTTAACTTTATTATTATTGGTATAAAGGTCAGTGTATTCGTTTCACTTAAATTTAATGTGTAAACATGACTTGATCCAAACAAACAATTCCAATTCTCATAAGATTCCGAATTTATTGGTTCCTTTACTAATTTATTACCAACTTGAATTCATTCATAGATAGTAAAAAAAATATAAACTCTCTATTCTCAAGAATTCGAACAAAAGAAGATAAAAAAGGTGTTTAGGTCAATTTCTTGAAAATAAAGAAGGTTCAATTAAGGCTAAATTTTTTTAGAAGCATGATCACCTATTTTAAATTCATCCATGAGTATATTACTATCTTCAAATCTATGTAGTATTTATATTTCAGAAATCTAATTCTTGAAATTCTACTTATTCTTGTTCACACTTTTTAGAACAATCATAAATCATTTAATTGAGTAAACTTTTACAATGATACCTCATATCAACATCATATCATGTCAACTTCAAACCGTAAACATTCAAATAAATCAGAAACATGTGTGAGACTCAAGAAACACTTTCATACGTCACAAGATACATGTAATCAACTACAAACAGCCAATCGACCTATGGTCATGGTAATTGCAGATTAAGTACGCAAACTTAGTTTTAACCATATACACATAATCAGAATTATTTGTATGACTTTATATTTTATTTACAACTTTATAAAACTTAAACACAAATTTAAAGATGGACTACTTGCATCAAATTCAAGCATTATGCCACAAGTTTCTATAACAACCAAAGTATACAAGTTGTCATCACAAGAGCATGTTATCACCTATACATGCATATTAATCTCTTTTTGACTATTTAATAATTTCATACATTCAACTTTGTTATTAACTCATTAACTTTCCAATATGAATCCAACATTATCCACTTTAACATTCCAAGAAATAAATGAGCCATTTACAAACCAAAGTCTATGAATCAAATAATAACCGTCCATATCATGATTATGCTTATTACAAATGCGGCATGCCACCATTCTAGGAGTTTCAAGCAAAACTTAAATAAACTATGAGATTTTCACAGTGTGACTTGCAACCTTCCAACCCGATCAACTCAAGGACAATTATATAACCTGCAAATGAATGGAAATGAATGCAATTAGGCTTATATAGCCTAAGTGAAGTAGTGACAACAAAATAAAAAAAACATAGAGTTAATGAGATTAAAAATGGGAACTCCAAGAGTACAACATAAGTTAGCATTGATTTTAAGTCTTAAACTTAACTTAGACAAAGCTTTGTTTATTGAAAGCTTATTATCGAAGATCATTTCTTTGCTTATTAGAAATTCTTATTGAACTTAATAAAGTTTCATAACTTATCTAATTGTAGCCTTAGTATGGCTTATCAAATTTTTTATCAGAGCTTTCGAAATTCTTTTTTATGTCTTATCGAATATCATAGCTGAGCTTTTCTGAGTGCATACCTTTTCTTTTCAAAATTTCTTTTCCGATCTTAGTACTTGAATTCATTTCTTTTAGAATGTTTGCTTTGGATCACTTTTGGCCATGGTTAGCATTGGTCCGAGTTTGACCATATTGGTGGTTCGTGTTACACATAGCTCAAAGCACATAGCAATGGCTAGTGTCAGAACGTAACAGACCTAACTTCTCATCTATCCAACCAATTGTCGCCAATCTCCTTACATCTCCCCCGTTACCTCATACTGTCACAAAAATATCTCATATATAGGGTCATCATCCTAAGCCGTATCTCATGGATCGTACTCCTGAAATATACCTTTGCACCATGCCAAAGTGTCCAAGAATTTCCATTGTATATGCAACTTTGATATTTTATGCTTTTGAAATTAGGAGAGGTATCTTATGATACATGTAAGTTTACTTGTTTCTTTCCTTAGTATCTTATAACAAGAGATGAGCTCAAAGTCCTTAGGGCATTAAGAAAGAACGAGCTACAATATTGAGATTGAATTATTCAAGTGAGAATCTTATGGTACTTTGGTTCAAAGGATTATCTTCAATACTTTATAACCATATAAATGTAATCATCTAATTGTAAAACATAACATAGCAAGACGCAATGCATATATAGTGCAAACATATTTAAAGGAGTTACCAAAATAACATGCTAAGAACGTAAATACACATTATGCTGTATGCGAACCTTATGCACATGCTCATGTAATTAAATGTATTGCTTATCTTAGAAACAAAGATTGGGATAACGTCGTGTCACCCGAAACAAAAGCAACTATACGTACTTGTTATCCTGAAATTCCGAAATACCTGAATCCTCACTTTCATATATTCCTAATTAATTCCTCTTCTTAGCCTTCAAGCCACTATCCACTCCCTTATCATGATGTGTACCTCAAACAAATAACAAGTCATTGAAACCAATTGAATTCATTTACCAATAGTACCATAAGACTCATGTTCATGCCAAACAAATTTCCATTATTTATATACATAATTTCATGTACATATATACATACATATATATATATATATATATATATACCTATAACTCCAAAACAGTCCTCATACTATTCTAACATGCCAAAACAGTCCATGAATCACATACATGTACACATACAGCTCCAAAATAGCTCTTATATTTTACTAACATATCAAAACAGCCCATGAATTACATACATGTACACATACAGCTCCAAAACAGCCCTTATATTTTTATAACATGTCAAAACAGTCCCTGAATTACATACATGTGCACATACAACTCCAAAACAACCCTTATATTTTTATAACATGTCAAAACAATCCATGAATTACATACATGTACACATACAGCTCCAAAGCAGCCCTTATATTTTTACAACATGCCAAATCAGTCCATAGACATACTTAACATTGCAAAACAGTTCATATTTCATACATATAAATACATGTTTAAACTTATACGGAAGTTCAAAACAGTCTACATACTTAATATTCAATCAAAACAGTCCTGAATTTCATACATATACATACATGTATTCCAAAACAGCTCACATACATAATATTCAATCAAAACAGTTTTAATTCAAACACATACATTCACATGCTCAAATCAGTACATTTAAGCTCTTATATACTTAGTCCCTATCTTATACAAGACAACAAAACTATCCAGAATGTGAAATTATCGAATACAAAGACCACTTTAGATTTCAAATACAACTTACATATCTTGATTTCTTTGCAAGAACTTAATCAAACAAGTAACCTTCACATTTATTCAATCCGCATGGCTTAAGATCATGACGTCAAGTTCCATTTCTTTATAATCTACTAACTTGAACATAATCGGTTAACTACATGAATTTTGCAAGATTGAATCAAGTTCTAAAAGAATTTAGGGAATGGTCTTACCTTCAACAGCCACTACTCGGTGGATTTAGTTAAAATTTCAAAATCTATGACCTCCAATATGAAGATTCCACATTCTCCTTCTAAATTCTCTCAGAAAAAGGTTTAAATCACTTGGAACAAGATCAAGAAGAGTTGTATCTTCTCTTGTTAAACCGAGAGCCTAATTACACATGTTCAACCGATCTTTCGGTTGACATGTGTAAAGTCCCTAAACAAAAGTTTTTGTTACATGCAAACACATTATTCCATCAAATGTTCATTTTAGCCCTTGACATACTAAACTTCCTTTCTTAATTTTTCACTTTTTAGTCCCAAATTATTAATTTAGCTATCAAATCACACACATTAGCTAATTTAACTTGGATATTAAGATGGTAACATTCTCCTAGCTCTATTTTTAGGGTGTTACAAGTACATTTGCTATTATTGTTTCTAGGTGCTTGAAGGGAGATGAATAGTCACATTAAATGCAAGAATATCAGTCAGTTTGTGTTCCATTGTTGGATGCGATACGAACCTATTTGGTTCCTGCAATCAAATATATATTATTCTCATATCTATTAGATTTCCAATGTTTTTTAATCACCTAAATCCGATATCAGAAGCTTCAAATAGGCTCGTTTTACTAAAGATAGTACAAGCTGGAATTTCATTATAAGAAATGCATGCATATGAGACAAGCAAATAAAGTCCATCATTATCAACCATTTGGCGAGTTGTTCGAATTCTTCAATGAAGGCAAGCCTTAAAAGCTATCTTAATCACTCAATTGGAGGTCCATAATCAAGACATTCAAGTTAGTTTTTATCATCTATTTTTGGGGGCTTTTCATATTCTACAAGGAGACATGTAATGAAGGACATCTTTATGAAATTCAAGAAAGATGAATGGATTGTAGATGATCATGGAATAGGAAGAGACACTCCCCTTTTGGACAACAATGTGTCTACATACATCAAGTTTCCACATTCATCCCTCTTTCTTCCATGAGTGAGCCAGCCAAAGAAACCCAAGAGTCCTTAATCCCTTGGACGAAATTAAGGTCATATTCAGCTTCAAATTGTATAGATTCATCCCCAAATGATTTATGATATTCTACCAGCTTTGAAGCTGAAAAGACAAAACAGTCAAGTGCATTTTATTTCTAATTTGATAAGAGTGTTACATATTTGTGTGACCTTCCATATTGAGCCTATGAACACTATAAATATGCCCTTTTTATTTCATTTGTAATTAGACTTTGGTATATAAAAATCCTCTTTGAGAGTTGGTTTCTTTCTAGTTCTTTTAAAGAACTTTATCGGCTTCAAGTTTGTCTTGTGGTCTTTATTCATTCACCTGTTTATAGCGTTGGTTCCTAGTTCTTCTATAAGTAGTGGGTCACGTTTCACCCTCTATCACTTCGATTCCATCACTTTATATTGTTGGTTCCTAACTCTCTATAGCTAGCTGTTGTCACTAGATTTTCACCTTTTTATGTTATTATTATTATTATTATTATTATTATTATTAGAATTAAAAGGCCAAAAATATATATAAATAATATAAACCCATCCCAAAATAATAATAAACCCATTGTATTTAGAAACCCATTTAAATAAAGCCCACTCACAAAAGTAATAAATAAAAAACCATTTTTAAATAAATAAGGCCCAAATTAACCAATTTATCTTTTTTTTTCAGGTTCAATGTAGATCGTTGGATCTAGGGTATTAAGGATCAAGGGACAAGATTGGATCAAGCAATGTAAAAAAAAAAGAGAGACTGGGGAGGACCCCGCCCCGCCACGCGCATGACGCGTCATGATCGGCTCTTCTTGTGTTGCGATCCGACCTTGACAAGGCTATCGAGGACCGAGTAGATGCGGGCCGAGTGATGATTCAAGCAGTCCCTAAGGAGCTATCAAGGCCAGGATGTGAGTCAAGGTGCTTTTCGAAGGCGACGGGGCCCTGTTCAGAAAAGTGTCCCCGTTTCGAGCATTCCAACGCCTACTACGGGCATTCATGGTATGTTTTATTAGCTCTTTAGGGGGAAGTGATCGGGTGTCAGGTCTCCACTCTCCCCCTCGCCATGGGCTAGCAGCCGAGTGGCCATGGTGTAAGTGACCTTCTCTCTATTTCACGTTGAAAACCCCCAAACCCTCTCTAAACCCCAAGTTACTATTCCATTTGATTTCTTCATCTACTCAAGGGCATTTTCAAAGGTAATGTCATATTTAAATTCTCCTCATCATCCACATCATTCTCCTTGCTTAGATTTCAAAACTATCCATTTTTGCATTTTTCAAGTTTGATGAAAGTTTGAATTTTTAATGGGTTTTTCAATTTCTTTTGATTTGTTGAGTTGGGTTTTGGTTTAATCTCATCTAAACACACTTGATATCTTGAAATGGTTGGATTTGGGTGAAAACCCGAAGTGGGTCTTTGGGGCAATTTTTGAAGTGTCTAAAATTGAATTTTGTGTGTGTTTTAGGGTTGGGTTGAAGGGCTGATGGTATATGGTTATTAGGGAAGTGTTTTGGGACCTTTTAGATACCATTTGGGTGTTAGAAATCATAGTTTCAGCTGGGTTTTTGGGGGAGCTCGAAAATGAGAATTTTGTGGCTAGTTGAGTTTGAAATTGGTGAAGTTTGGCTTGTGTCTATGGGTTGGAGTTTGTGACTGAATTTAGCATCGAATTTGTGAGTAATGATTGTGTTTTGATTGGTTAGAAGCAAGAGGAGACATCGGAGAAGCATCGGGACCGAACCCGGGAATTTAGGAGGCTTGCTTGCTTGCTTGGTTTTCTAAGGAAGGGTGGTGAGTAAAAACTTTAAATTTGTTTTAAAGTTGGTTCAAGTGTGTAGTGGGGGTATTGGAATGAGTTTGGTAGACTATTCCAAGGTAGAAGTCAAATTGGTAGTTTGACCTCTTGTTTGTTAATGAGTTTGATTTCCTATAACTATCTTGATCTTGCAAAGTATAAATTGGCTTTGTATGTGTATATAATGTTGTGTGTGATGATGGTTGAATGATATGAATGATAATTAATGTGATGTGGATTAAAGAAATTGGCACTAATTAACTTACTGGGTGTAAATGATCGATCATTAGGATTAGTGTGCACACAATTGAGTCAAAACGCGCGTGGCCTTGATGGCGTTGAGTCATCAAGAAGGAGTACGATGATGTAATATTCCACCGGAAATTTATTTATATTATACGTGATGATGAGTGGAATCCCATCCGTAGGGCATGTGGTGATGAGTGGAATCCCACCCATGCAAGGTCAAGTGATGAGTGTAATCCCATCGAGGTAATGTTGTTGTTGAGAGTAAATCTGCACATTCGAGTAAACTAATAGTGGCCAATGAAATTGCTCTTATAACTATGATGTTGAGATAACTTATTTATATTGTTGAGCTTAATATGATGTAAGATGCCATATTTATGACACTTGAGACACTAGCTAAGTTGCCTTGTTGATGCTTATGTACGTTGTGTGTGATGTTGAGGATTGCATGCTTGGACCCTGCATTGTTGTTGTTTTTGATTAGGGCATCCTCACTAAGCTTCTAGCTTACGCTCTCATTTTCAACAATGTAGATCATTAGCGTGGCGTTAGCAAGGAGCAAGGTGAAGGGGCTTCCCAAGTTGTAGTTGCTCAAGTATGATTTAGTAATTAATGTGGTAGTTTAGCAATGGGGCTATTATGTGTTTTGTATGAGCATCATATGACTCTTAGATGTTGTTGGTGTTTATGTTTTTGTTGGATTTGTAAACCATGTCAAGCCTTGTTTAATGCTTGTTTGAGTTGCTATGCTTTTGGATGAGTACATGTGTTATTGTTGCATGTTAACTCTATGTGTTGAGACATGTGCCTTATGGGCTATTAATGCTTAAGTATGCATTGAATGATATTTGAATGTGATGCGAGAATCCTTGTTATGCATATTGATTTGTTGATGTTTGGCTTTACATGTTTATTGTGTGCTAAGCATGTGTTTTAGGGTGCCTTTCATCTAAAGGGAGTGTATGTTGAGTCTTGAGTGTTTTGGTGGTGTTTTGGGGTTGCCTTGTGTCTTTAAACAGCAAAAATATGTCTTTCCGCAGCCCGTGTATCGAAACGGTTGGTTTCGTTTCGATACGGCCTCTTGTTTCAGGCAAGGCATTTCGATACGTATAGGGCCCGTTTCGGTACAGATTTGCTACTGGAAATCTGAGAAATTGCCGATAATTTGGGGTTTCGAAAAGGGTCCAGGTGTTTCGGAACGGTCAATATATCGTTGACCACGAGAAGTTGACCGTTGGGGGTGTTTCAGAACGGTTGACCTCCGTTCCGATACGACCTTCTTGTGTGGTCTAGGGGTCGTTGACCAAGTCAAGGTGTTTCGATACACCTCAAGGGTGTTTCGAAACGGCCTGCCTAATAACTTAAAATTGGACTGTTTACTTACTGATTTGAGTTCAGTTGCATGTCTTTCTTGAATTATTCCGCTGTCTTGATTACATAGGATTTAAATTTGCCTTTAAAGAAGATTAAATTAAAAGAAATTTTAGGGTTGCTAACCGAGGTGGAATCCTTAGCGGGTTTCGCATCGGTTTTCCCCGTGTAGCCTACTTGAACCGGTCAGCCGACCAGACCGAGGCGAGGGGGTTACATTTGTTGGTATCAGAGCCTAAGGTTATCGAGACCTCGGGCAGGTAAGTGAGGTAAGCTTGATGTGTTAAGTAATTGTATCGTTTTGGTGTGTGCCTTGCCATGAACTCTTGTTGTTTGATTGTTCATATGATGTTTGGAAGCATGAATTATTGTGTTTGGTGTAGTATCGAGTGCCCATTGCTACTATTACTTAATTTAAAAAGGTTTTGTAAATGAAAGTACTTGAGCACTGTTGGACCCTTGCCTTTGCTAACGTAATCCTTATCTGTTTGTTGTTGTTGTTATTATCTTGCTAGCTGTATCATGAGACCACGTGGGAGGCCTAGGATGGTTCAGCCGGAACTACGAGCACAAGCTCCAGAAATTGAGCAGATTGGTGGGGCACAGGCTCCTCAACCTCCTCCACCTCCTCCTTATCAAGAGGGAGGTGAGGCGGGAGCCGAGGGTGTTGGACCTCAAGTGGGCCAAGGACCGGCCAGAATTGATTTAGCTCCCTTAGTTCAAGCAATAGCCAGGGCTTTCCAGGCTGCAGTGGCTGGGGGTCAGGCAGCGGCACAGCCTCAGGGAGAGGGTACTGGGTTGCCTTTGGAGAGACTCCGCATTTTGGGAGGCGAAGAGTTCAGAGGGTAAACACCGGAGAGGTCAGAGATGTGGTTAGAGAAGACCGTCTGTATCTTGTCACAGATGGGATGTATTGGGAGACGCAAGTTAGGGTGTGTTGAGTCCTTGCTTCAGGGTGATGCCTACACTTGGTGGGTCACTATCCTACGAGTATGGAAGAGGCTGAGATCACTTGGGAGTTCTTTGAGTCAGCATTCCGTAAGAAGTATCTGGGTCCTTGATATCTCGATGAGAAGAAGAGGGAGTTTATGGCTTTACTTCAGGGGAGTATGTCTGTGACTGACTATGAGATTCGATTTGTTAGACTAAGTCAGTATGCATCTGAGCTTGTTCCTACTAAAGTGGAACGTTGTAACCGTTTCTGTTATGGGTTGAATAAAGAAATCAAGAGGTACACTCTAGCTTCGGACTACACTGATTTTGATGTCTTGGTCGCAAGGGCCAAGGACTTGGAGCACAGTTTGGGCTCGACCAAACGATCTGGGGGTTTTAGTTCTAGAAAGAGATCTAGTGACTTCGATAGAGGTGATGCCAAGAGGCATCGGGACAACCAGCATCACTATGACCATAGGCGTGATGGAGGTAACCACGGCAGGGGCCATCAGGGCCAGAGGGCCGGTGGAAAGTTGCCCACATGTTCTACTTGCGGGAGGACCCACACCGGTGAGTGTTGGGGGAATTTCCACTCGTGTTGGATTTGTGGAGCTAGGGATCATATTAGGCGTGACTGCCCACATCAGGTGGGGCAGGCACCAACTCAGGCTCCTGCTAGAGCCAATGACTTTCAGAGAGGCCGCGGGCGCGGTAGAAGTAACTTCCAGCCGAGAAATGATGGCCAGAGGAACATAGCACATGTAGCTACAGTCCAGCCAGAGGGCAGAGGTCAGGCCAGAGTTTACGCTCAGCGTGGGGATCAACATGACACAGATGTGATCGCAGGTAACTTCTCGATACAGTCTTTGGGTTTTCTTTCTTTGATTGACTCCGGGTCTACACATTCTTATATTTTTAGTGAGCATGCACAATCGTTGAATTTGCCTTGTGAAATGTTAGAGGTAGGAGTTAGTGTTACTAGTTCATTTGGGGACACGAAAGTAGTTAGAAAGATGTACAAAAGGTGTCCGTTGATGGTTCAGTGACATGTGTTTCCAGTGGATTTGATGGAGCTACCATTTTATGGCTTTGATGTGATTCTGGGTATGGACTGGCTCACTGAGCATAGAGCTAGGATATATTTTGAAACTAAGAGGATTTCTCTGAGACTCACAGATGATTATGAGATAGTAGTGGTGGGTGAGAACGTGAAGTTCTTATCCAATGTAGTTTCAGTTCTAGAGGCTAAGAGGTTAGTTGAGATGGGTTGCGAAGCATACTTGGCCTATGTGATGAATCCGAACATGAGTGAGGTTACACCTCAAGATATCCGGACAGTGTGTGACTTTCCTAGTGTGTTTTCGGAAGAGTTACCGGGGTTACCACTTGATAGAGAGGTAGAGTTTACTATTGAGACTTATTCTAATTCAGCTCCTGTTCCGATTGCTCCGTATCGTATGACACCGAAAGAACTGAAAGAGTTGAAGACTCAATTGCAAGAGTTGACAGATAGAGGCTTCATTCGAAACGGGTCTAGGTGTTTCAGAACGGTCAATATATCGTTGACCACGAGAAGTTGACCGTTGGGGGTGTTTCAGAACGGTTGACCTCCGTTCCGATACGACCTTCACGTGTGGTCTAGGGGTCGTTGACCAAGTCAAGGTGTTTTGATACACCTCAAGGGTGTTTCGAAACGGCCTGCCTAATAACTTAAAATTGGACTGTTTACTTACTGATTTGAGTTCAGTTGCATGTCTTTCTTGAATTATTCCGCTGTCGTGATCACATAGGATTTAAATGTGCCTTTAGAGAAAATTAAATTAAAAGAAATTTTAGGGTTTCTAACCGAGGTGGAATCCTTAGCGGATTTCGCATCGGTTTTCTCCGTGTAGCCTACTCGAACCGGTCAGCCGACCAGACCGGGGCGAGGGGGTTACATTTGTTGGTATCAGAGCCTGAGGTTATCGAGACCTCAGGCAGGTAAGTGAGGTAAGCTTGATGTGTTAAGTAATTGTATCGTTTTGGTGTGTGCCTTGCCATGAACTCTTGTTGTTTGATTGTTCATATGATGTTTGGAAGCATGAATTATTGCGTTTGGTGTAGTGTCGAGTGCCCATTGCTACTATTACTTAATTTAAAAAGGTTTTGTAAAGGAAAGTACTTGAGCACTATTGGACCCTTGCCTTTGCTAATGTAATCCTTATCTGTTTGTTGTTGTAGTTATTATCTTGCTAGCTGTATCATGAGACCACGTGGGAGGCCTAGGATGGTTCAGCCGGAACCACGAGCACAAGCTCCGGGGATAGAGCAGATTGGTGGGGCACAAGCTCCTCAACCTCCTCCACCTCCTCCTCATCAAGAGGGAGGTGAGGCGGGGGCCGAGGGTGTTGGACCTCAAGTGGGCCAAGGACCGTCCGGAATTGATTTAGCTCCCTTAGTTCAAGCAATAGCCGGGTCTTTCCAGGCTGCAGTAGCTGAGGGTCAGGCAGCGGCACAGCCTCAGGGAGAGGGTACTGGGTTGCCTTTGGAGAGACTCCGCAGTTTGGGAGGCGAAGAGTTCGGAGGGTCGACATCGGAGAGGTCAGAGATGTGGTTAGAGAAGACCATCCGTATCTTGTCACAGATGGGATGTACTGGGGGACGCAAGTTAGGGTGTGTTGAGTCCTTGCTTCAGGGTGATGCCTACACTTGGTGGGTCACTATCACTACGGGTATGGAAGAGGCTGAGATCACTTGGGAGTTCTTTGAGTCAGCATTCCGTAAGAAGTATCTGGGTCCTTGATATCTTGATGAGAAGAAGAGGGAGTTTATGGCTTTGCTTCAGGGGAGTATATCTGTGACCGACTATGAGATTCGATTTGTTAGACTGAGTCAGTATGCATATGAGCTTGTTCCTACTGAAGTGGAACGTTGTAACCGTTTCCGTTACGGGTTGAATGAAGAAATCAAGAGGTACACTCTAGCTTCAGACTACACTGATTTTGATGTGTTGGTCGCAAGGGCCAAGGACTTGGAGCACGGTTTGGGCTCGACCAAACGATCTGGGGGTTCTAGTTCTGGTAAGAGATCTAGTGACTTCGATAGAGGTGATGCCAATAGGCATTGGGACAACTGACATCACTATGACCATAGGCGTGGTGGAGGTAACCACGGTAGGGGCCATCAGGGCCAGAGGGCCGGTGGAAAGTTGCCCACATGTGCTACTTGCGGGAGGAACCACACTGATGAGTGTTGGGGGAATTTCCACTCGTGTTGGAGTTGTGGAGCTAGGGATCATAATAGGCGTGACTGTCCACATCAGGTGGGGCAGGCACCAGCTCAGGCTCCTACTAGAGCTAATGACTTTCAGAGAGGCCGCGAGTGCGGTAGAGGTAACTTCCAGCCGAGAAATGATGGCCAGAGGAACATAGCACATGTAGTTGCGGTCCAGCCAGATGGCGGAGGTCAGGCCAGAGTTTACGCTCAGCGTGGGGATCAGCATGACACATATGTGATCGCATGTAACTTCTCGATACAATCTTTGGGTTTGCTTTCTTTGATTGACTCCAGGTCTACACATTCTTATATTCTGAGTGAGCATGCATAGTCGTTGAATTTGACTTGTAAAATGTTAGAGGTAGGAGTTAGTGTTACTAGTTCCTTTGGGGACACGGTAGTAGTTAGAAAGATGTACAGAAGGTGTCCGTTGATGGTTCAGGGACATGTGTTTCCAGTGGATATGATGGAGCTACCATTTTATGGCTTTGATGTGATTCTGGCTATGGACTGGCTCACTGAGCATAGAGCTAGGATAGATTTTGAAACTAAGAGGATTTCTCTGAGACTCACAGATTATTATGAGATAGTAGTGGTGGGTGAGAACGTGAAGTTCTTATCCAATGTAGTTTCAGTTCTAGAGGCTAAGAGGTTAGTTTGAGATGGGTTGCGAAGCATACTTGGCCTATGTGATGAATCCGAACATGAGTGAGGTTAGACCTCAAGATATCCGGACAGTGTGTGACTTTCCTAGTGTGTTTCCGGAAGAGTTACCGGGGTTACCACCTGATAGAGAGGTAGAGTTTACTATTGAGACTTATTCTGATTCAGCTCTTGTTTCGATTGCTCCGTATCGTATGACACCGAAATAATTGAAAGAGTTGAAGACTCAGTTGCAAGAGTTGATAGATAGAGGCTTCATTCGACCTAGTTCTTCACCGTGGGGTGCACCAGTTTTGTTTGTAAAGAAGAAAGATGGAAGCATGAGAATGTGTATAGACTACAGACAGTTGAATCAGTTAACAGTGAAGAATAAGTATCCTTTACCTAGAATTGATGATTTGTTTGACCAGTTGAGAGGGGCATCAGTCTTTTCGAAGATTGACTTGAGATCGGGTTACTACCAGCTAAAGGTAAGAGAGGTTGATGTACCGAAGACGACCTTTAGAACTAGGTATGGTCATTATGAGTTTTTAGTCATGCCTTTTGGATTGACTAACGCACCGGCTGCTTTCATGGATATGATGAATATGATCTTTCATCAGTGCTTGGATCAGTTTGTAGTTGTTTTTCAGTCACAATGACTTTTTTCTTCTTTGAGACAGGTATCGATACATTCATGAAGTGTACCGATACGGTTAGCAGTTGAGGAGCATTTACTGCGAGAAAATGCAGCCCAACGGTTAGATTAATGACCTCAACCACCCAAATGGCTAGAAATCAATGCAAGGGTATAAAAACAAGTCTCCAAAGCTACAACAACAACTATTGAACCTTCAAGCAACATCAAAGCATTTAATCCAAACCCTTGAGCCTATTAGAGTCAAATTGTGTGCCCAACTTGTAAAATTCTCAATTGTTCATCTTTCTTTCAAGTTTGGGGAGTTTTGGTTTGTAATTGGGCAATATATTAGTCTTGTGAGAGATACATTTCAAATTGCCTTTTGTTCTTTGTAATTGAGAGTTTTGTCATTCAATGTTTGGGCAGAAAGATTGAATTTGTAAAGGTTGCCTTCTTAGCCTAGAAAAAGGGAAGAACAAATTAGTGACGAGTTTGTTGAAAATCCTTAGTGGAAGCTAAGGTAGTAGATTTAGAGCTTTTTTAGAAGTTTGAACCACTATAAGTGCCTTATTCTTCATTTTTAATTGTTCCTCTTGCTCCCTTCAATTTTTAAAGTGCCAATTCACCCCTCTCAACCATATCAGTTAAATCGTTCCACTCAACAATTGGTATCAGTGCCTACCTCTTTGAAGGCTTCACAACCACAAGAGGAGATCCTAGAAGAGTGTTGATCAACTTCCAAGTCAAGACATGGCATCTACCTCCGGGCCAAGCATGTACGAGTCTCAATCTACCACCAAACCACCTTTCTTCAATGAGGATAAATATCCCTATTGGAAGAACCGAATGCGTCTCTTCATCAAAACAAGTGATTACCTCATGTGGGATGTAGTAGAAGATGGACCAACCATTCCCATAAAGATGGACCAACCATTCCCAAATCTTAGTTACGAGGACTTCAAGATGGAGGCCGATGAGACCGTAACGAAGATGTTTGATCACTTTTCCATCATCGTCAATGGTTTGAAGGGCTTCAGAAAGATCATCCCCGAAGATAAGTTAGTCTAGAATCTACTGTACTCTCTTCCCGAATCATGGGATGGGAAGAGAACCGCCATCATCGAAGCAAAGAATTTGAAGACCCTAAAGCTTTAGGAACTAGTTGGTTCTCTCCTTACACATGAGATCATGAAGCAAGGGAGAGAAGAAGAGAAGAGAAAAATAAGAAAGAAGAGTAGTTAAGCAAGAGGTAGAGAAGAAAAAGCAAGGAGTTGCTCTCAAAGCCTCTCTACCACAAAAGGAGAGCACTTCTGGTGAGGAAGATGAATTTGAATAATTGGCAATGATAGCCAAAAGATTCTCAAGGTTCATGAAGTCTAATCGTGGTATGAAGTTTTCAAGAAGAAGAGACTTTAAGAACAAAAACAAAGAAGAAGAAAAAGACCAACTCATTTGCTATGAGTGCAAGAAGCCGGGTCACATTCTCATCGATTGCCCTCAACTAAAGAAGAGGAGCTTTGAATAGAAGAAGAAGCTCAAAGCTCAAGTAGCAACTTGGAGTGATGAGGGGTCATCATCCGAGGATGAGGAGCATGAAGTGGCCAACCTTTGCCTCATGGCCCTTGAGGAGGAATCTATGGTAAACTCTAACTCATCATCTCTTACTTATGATGAATTATATGATGCATATGATGAGTTGCAAGAAGTTTACGATGAATTGGTTGAAAAATATAAAGAGTCTATTTTGAAAAACAAGAAAACTATTTCGATTTAAAATCTCAAAATGAGTCTCTTTCAAAAACCAATTCTAAATTGGAAAAGAAAGTTTTATATTTGATAAATCTTTCAAATGAGCTTAAAAGGAAAATCTTGATGTTGAAAAACTTCTTTCTGATTTCCAAGATTATCACACTAAAAAAGTGGATAATTTTAAAACCTCTCTTGCTATTGGGAAAAATGGTTTTAACAAGGGTAGTTCTTCAAAAACCCAATATGTAAAGAGAAGGGACTTTAACTACAAATAAAGTGGCTCTCAAAAGCATCCTAGAGCTAAGAGGATTAGAAGTGTATGGGTTTCTAAGGAATTTGTAACTTCTACCAATATTGTTGCTATTTCATCTTGGATACCTAAGGGAACCAAGTTTTGGGGAGCTAACACTTATGGACCCAAAATGGTTTGGGTACCAAAATCAAAGTACTAATCTTTGTTTGTAGGGGGAGCATTACTACAAGGCCAAAGCTTCAAGTCAAAACACATGGTTCCTTGATAGTGGATGCTCAAGACACATGACCGGAGACAAGAGTAGATTCATAGAGCTCAAGCCAAAGCATGGTAGAGTGGTGACTTTCGGTGACAACTCCAAAGGCCACATTGAGGGTATTGGCTCTATTGGTAATCTCTCGTCTATTCTTATTGAAAATGTTTTACTTGTCAATGGTCTAAAACATAATCTTTTGAGCATTAGTCAACTTTGTGATAAAGGTTTTGATGTTCATTTTGATAAAAATGTGTGTAAAATTGTGAACATTAAAACTAAAGAAATAATGCTCATTGGTCATCGCATAGGAAACATTTATATGGTGCATTTAGATGACATACATTCATTCCATGCATGTTTAGTTGCCCATGATGAGAATGATGCATGGTTGTGGCATAGGAGACTAGGACATGCTAGCATAAGTGTTCTAGAAAAATTAGTTTCCCAAAATCTAGTTAGAGGTTTGCCTAAATTAAAATTTTCATTAGATAAAATATGTGATGCTTGTGCTAAGGGTAAACAAAAGAGAACCTCATTTAAACCATTAATGATTTTTCAACTAGTAGGGTGTTACAACTAATCCACATGGATTTATTTGGGCCTATTAGAACTATGAGCTTGGGTGGTAAGTCATATGCATTTGTATTGGTAGATGACTTTTCTAGATACACTTGAGGTTCTATTCTTAAGTACTAAGGATGATGCTTTAGAAAATTTTATTACATTTACAAAAATTACCCAAAATGATCTTGATCTTAAAATTTCACATATTAGAAGTGATCATGGAACCGAGTTTCAAAATATGGGTTTTGAAGATTTTTGTAATGAAAATTGTATTAGCCATAATTTTTCGGCTCCTCACACTCCTCAACAAAATGGGGTAGTTGAGAGGAAAAATAGAACTTTAGAAGAGATGGTTAGGACAATGCTTTGTGAAAACAATTTACCTAAGTACTTTTGGTTGGAAGCCACTAATACGGCTTGTTATATTATTAATAGAGTAATGATTAGGCCTATTTTAAAGAAAACACCTTATGAGATTTTAATTAGCTATTTCCACCATCTTGGTTGTAAATGTTTTATTTTAAACAATGGAAAAGAAAACTTAGATAAATTTGATGCTAAAAGTGATGAAACAATATTTTTGGGTTATTCCCTAAATTCTAAAGCCTACCGGATATTTAATAAAAGAACTTTGGTTGTTGAAGAGTCTATACATGTTGTTTTCGATGATAAACTCCTTCCGAGGAAGGAATCTTGTGATGATGATGATGTAGGGATCATTGTAGCAATTGATGGAGGACAAACATCAAAGGTGGATGAGATTCCAACTAAAGAAGATGATGCATAAGATCCACCTCTTGAAGCCTTGAAGGACTTGACTCTTGAGGAAAATGAGGTGACACACCCAAGGGAGTTCAACTATGTCAAAGGTGGTGAAATCTTGGGTGATCCATCCAAGTGGGTAACTACTAGATCCTCTCTCAAACTTATGAATCATGTTGTATTTATCTTATGCATAGAGCCTAAAAATATCAAAGAAGCATTAACAGATGACTTTTGGATATTGGCTATGCAAGAGGAACTTAATCAATTTGAGAGAAGTAAAGTATGAACATTAGTTGATAGACCTAGTAATCAATCTACTATAGGAACTAAGTGGGTATTTAGAAATAAACTAGATAAGAGTGGTAACAGAGTGAGAAACAAGACTAGGCTTGTTGCTCAAGGTTACACTCAAGAAAAGGGAATTGATTTTGATAAAACATATGCACCCATAGCTAGAATGGAAGCTATTAGGACGCTTCTTGCATTTTCATGCTATCATGATTTCAAGCCTTTTCAAATGGATGTAAAAAATGCTTTTCTAAATGGTTTTATAAATGAAGAAGTGTATGTTGAACAACCGCCCGATTTTGAAGATCCAAACTTTCCAAACCATGTTTTTAAACTAAAAAAAATCTCTATACGGTTTGAAGCAAGCTCCTAGAGATTGGCATGAAAGACTTTCAAACTTTTTAATTGAAAAAGGTTTTGAAAAAGGCAAGGTGGATACTAGACTTTTCATTAAAAGATATGGCAATGGCATCTTAGTAGTTCAAATATATGTTGATGGTATTATTTTTGGTTCTACTAATGAATTTTATTGCCAAGAATTTTATAAGCTAATGCAATGTGAGTTTGAGATGAGCATGATGGGAAAGCTCTCTTTTTTCTTGGGGCTCCAAATTAAGCAAAGGAAAGATGGAACCTTCATTAATCAAGCCAAATACATCAAGGATATGCTCAAGAAGTTTGACTTAGAGAATGTGAAGCCTCAAGCCACTCCTATGAGCTCATCAATTAAGCTTGGCAAGGATGAAGGAGGTAAGTGTGTTGATTCTAAGCTATATCGTTCTATGATTAGATCTTTGCTTTACCTTACGGCAAGTAGACCCGATATCATGTTTAGTGTTTGCATGTGTGCTAGGTTTCAAGCTAGTCTTAAAGAATCACACCTAGTTGCCATTAAGAGAATCTTTAGATACCTTAGAGATACACCTTGCTTAGGTCTTTGGTATCCTAGAAACTCTTCCTTTGACCTTCATGCCTTCTCCGATGCAGATTATAGGGATGTAAGATAGATAGGAAAAGTACCTCCGGAACATATCAATTCTTAAGTAGTATGTTCGTATCGTGGTTCTCTAAGAAACAAAATAACGTAACCTTATCTACCACCGAAGCAGAGTACATATCCTTAGAGATTTGTTGTGCTCAAGTTCTTTGGATGAGACAACTCTTAGATTATGGTGTTCAAGTAGATACCATACCCCTTAAGTGTAATAACACTCGTGCCATTTGTCTCACTAGGAATCCCATCCAACACTCTAGAACCAAACATATAGAAATAAGACATCATTTCATTAGAGATCATGTCTTGAAAAATGATGTAGTTCTAGAATATATTGATACCTTGAACCAATTAGCAGATATATTTACCAAACCTTTAGATAAAGAACGTTTTTGGACCCTTAGGAGAGAGTTAGGTTTAACTAGCCTTCCTTGACCCTTTTAGGTCCCAAATGGCCAAAAATGTGCTTGAAATTAATTGATGCTCATGCTTATGTTGATTTGGCTCCTTTTGCATCTATGCTTGTTGTTAGGGGAGTATGCATCAGTTTTAGTCATTAAATCTTGCTCGTATATCATTCACATGCATTTAGGGTCGTTCAAATTTGAATTTTTAGACTTAAAACTGTCCAAAATGCACTTTCTGGTAATAACGTATCGATACAGCTACAAGCGTATCGATACGGGTTCGTCAATGAGAAGTGATACAGTTCAAACTGTATCGATACGGTCACACGTATCGATACGATATTAAAAATTAATTTAAAATTAGGGCAAGGCATATCGATACGCTCCACAAGCGTACTGATACAGTTTCAGCAGAAACTTAAAATCGGGCTTTTAAATGAGAAATCACTTTTACATTAGAACTTCCCATCTTTTTCTCTCAAAACCCTAGCCGAAAATACCTATAAAACCCCCCTCAATCTCTCTAATTCTTCACATCAAACCTAAAATCAATTGAGGGTTTTTCATCAACACATCAAAGCCAAGCTTTGCTAGCAACCTAGTGCATTCTCATCTCATCATTCATCCATTCTCCATAACTCAAGGTATAAACCCTTTTATTTTCTTTTTAATTTTCATTTAATTTCAATTGATTTTTGTATAAAACGTGTATATATATTATGGGTTTTCAAGTTTTTGCAAAAATTCTTTAAAATCCAATTTTTTTAATTCGAATATAAAATTATACCGTATATTTTCAAATATGTTTTTCAAAATTCTTTTCACCAAAAATTTCTTTTATACTTGTATATATTTTTAACCTATAAAATATAGTATTTTTATCAATACCTTGAATTATTGGAATTTATCTTTAGATTGAATGTGATGATAATTGTATACATGTTCGAATTGTTTTGATGTTGATTTCAGGATTACGACACCTAAAAAGAGAGCGAGAAGATATTTAGCCTCTACCTCCGAACCTATAGAAGATAATGAGTGTAATCCTAAACCAAACCTCCCTTTCATAATCCAAAGTAGTTTTCCTAATCCTTCAGATTTGACACGTTACAAGATATTTCAAGGTTTTTCTCTTAAGGAAGAATTGTTCGTCTCAATCCTATTTTTAAATTCTGAACATTTTAAATTCGAGTACCTTGGCTTGTTTCGTAGATGGAAACTCATGAACTTTTTGAGCATATCCCGATTTTATATCGAAACCTTGTCATAATCTTCTTTTCAAATGCCAAGTGTATTCACGATGCTAATAGAGAACATGTTGTAGCCATTGAATCTCATATTATGGGAAAAACTTTTCAAATTGATCAAAACGTTCTTTGTCGAGCTTTTGGTTTTGAAAATATTAGGGTTGATGATGAAAATTATTTGGGTCATGGTCCTCTTGGCTCCGTCACTGTTTTAAACGCCCAAGACCATATACTTCATCTTATTATTTCTTGGTTTTTTTGTCCTTCATGTGGGAAATTTTCAACTATTCGCCAAGTGGATGATTTTTGGCTACGTTGTTTTCGTGAGGGTAAGTGCCCAAACCTTTGTCAAATCATGTTTGCCGATCTTGTCTACATTTTCCAACACCGTCACACAGACCAAATCAAATCCTTTTACTATTCGACGGCCTTGATTCACTTGTTTCATTTCATTGGGGTAGATTGTTCCCATGACTATCCCGAACCCCTTGGCCAAACCACTAATGAGTGTTCCCTAACCCGTGCTCACTTTACATACCTCAACAATGAATGGGTTCGTGTTCCTCGAGCTCCTCGTCAAGTTGATCAACCGGTGGCTCCATACGGTCCACAAGGTGCTCCAATTGCTCAATCTTCCATGGATACCCTCATGACATTTCTCAATAAGAAATTCAACAACATGACAACCGGATTTTCCGCCATTGATACTCGCTTCACATCATTAGAGGATCGAGTCAAGGACCTTGATACTCGCTTCACATCTTTGGAGGATCAAGTCAAGGCCATTGGACTTCAACAAAATTCCATGAATGTCTCTCTCACCGCCTTCCATGGTGCTTGGCTTAATCACACTTGGAAACCTCAACCAAGCCATGATGATGAAGATGAAGAGGACGAGGATGAAGACGATGGTGGGGACGAGTAGTTTTTCACCTTATGGCATATCATTTAGTCTTTTAGTTTATGCACCTATCTATGTTTTGTTTTAAGAACCTATGCTTTGATTTATGTTTTTAGGATGAGTTTGGAATTATGTTTGCACTTAATTTGCTTTGGATTTTATTGCTTAATGATATTGAGTTGCTTATTTATGCTTTACATTGTGCTTCATGTTTATTATCCTTATTTTATGCATGAATTATGTTTAATCTAACAAAAGGGGGGGGGGGGAAGTGTAAGAGCCAATTTTTGAAAACCTATCTTAAACTAAGGATAAGTAACCTATCTTAAACTAAGGGGGAGTAAATTTTTCAAAGTTTCAAAACTTAAAAATTTATACTTGGTTTTGTTATATCAAAAAGGGGGAGATTTTGAAACAAAAATTGATTTTGATATAACAAATTGCTTTAGGGACTTAATTGAGAAACAATAAATTTTTAAGTATTTCAAAGACTCATTTATTTGACAAGCATTTTTGAACGAAGTACTCTTTCAAGTCAAAACATATTTAAAGGTTCAATTTTCACTAAGTCTTTTCATGAGTTTTCAAGTCAAATTTCAACAAAACGCCCAGACGTATCGATACCCTTATAGTGTATCGATAAGAATTTTCACTACTCGAATTTTAATCGACAATAGCGTATCGATACGGTTTAACCTCGTATCGATACGATATTCATATAGGTAAGACTTTAATCTATATTGTATCGATACGGTTCTTTTCAAAGAAAATTATTTTAATGCTATAGCGTACCGATACGGTATGTCATCGCATCGATATGATATGTTGATCTTTGCAAATCTTCACATTTAATATTCGAACGTTGGCTTGTCAGTTATTGGAATCCTAAATTTTAAATGATCGTTGGACCGTATCGATATGCAAAGGGAGCGTACCGATACGCTTTTTTATGAAAACACAAATCAGGATTCCAGGCAGCAAAAACCGTATCGATACGACATTTCGTATCGATACGCCCCTTATGAACGTACCGATACGCCCTTCCCACATATCGATACACTTTGTTTTTTAGTCACAACGACTCTTTCTTCTTTGAGATAGGTACCGATACGGTCACAAAGTGTACCGATACCGTATGCAATTGAGGAGCATTTATTGCGGGAAAATGCATCCCAATGGCTAGATTAATGACCTCAACCACCCAAACGGCTAGAAATCAATGCAAGGGTATAAAAACAAGTCTCCAAAGCTACAACAACAACTATTAAACCTTCAATCATCATCAAAGCATTTATTCCAAACCCTTGAGCCTATTGGAGTCAAATTGTTTACCCAACTTGTAAAATTCTCAGTTGTTGATCTTTCTTTCAAGTCCGGGGAGTGTTGATTTGGAATTGGGCAATATATTAGTCTTGTGAGATATACATTTCAAATTGCCTTTTGTTCTTTTTAATTGAGATTCTCATCATTCAATCTTTGGGTAGAAAGATTAAATTTGTAAATGTTGCCTCCTAAGCCTAGAAAAGGGGAAGAACGAATTAGTGAAGAGTTTGCTAAAAATCCTTAGTGGGAGCTAAGGTAGTGGATGTAGCTTGTTTAGAAGCTTGAATCACTATAAGTGCCTTGTTCTTCATTTTAATTTTTCCTCTTGCTCCCTTCAATGTTTAAAGTGTCAATTCACCCCCTCTTGGTCATATCGGTTAAATCGATCTACTCAACAGACTACTTACATCGAATTCAAGCATTATGCCACAAGTTTTTATAACAACCTAAGTATACAAGTTGTCATCATAAGATCATGTTATCACATATACATGCATATTAATTTCTTTTTGACTATTTAATAATTTCATACATCCAACTTTGTTATTAACTCGTTAACTTTCCAATATGATCAATCCAACGATATCTACTTTAACATTCCAAAAAATAAATTAGCCATTTACAAACCAAAGTCTATGAATCAAATAATAACAGCGCATATAATGATTATGCTTATTACAAATGCAGCATGCCACCATTCTAAGAGTTTCAAGAAAAATTTAAACAAACTATGAGATTTTCACAATGTGACTTGCAACCTTCCAACCCGATCAACTCAAGGACAATTATATAACCTACAGATGCATGGAAATGAATGCAATTAGGCTTATATAGCCTAAGTGAAGTAGTGACACCAAAATAACAAAACATAGAGTTAATGAGATTTAAAATGGGAACTCCAAGGGTACAACATAAGTTAGCATTGATTTTAAGTCTTAAACTTAACTTAGACAAAACTTTGTTTATTGAAAGCTTATTATCGAAGATCATATATTTTCTTATCAAAAATTCTTATCGAACTTATTTAAGTTTCATAACTTATCTAATTGTAGCCTTAGTATGGCTTATCGATTTTTTTATCAAAGCTTTCGAAATTCTTTTTTTAAGTCTTATCGAAGATCATAACTGAGCTTATCTGAGTGCATACTTTTTCTTATCAAAATTTCTTTTCCGAGCTTAGTACTTGAATTCATTTCTTTTAGAACGTTTGCCTCGGATCACTTTTGGCCATGGTTAGCATTGATCCGAGTTTGACCATATTGGTCCATGTTACACATAGCTCAAAGAACATATCAATGGCTAGTGTCAGAACGTAACAAACCTAACTTCTCATCTATTCAACCAACTGTCGCCAATCTCCTTACATCTCCCCGTTACCTCCTACTATCGTCAATATATCACATATATAGGATCGTCACCCTGAGTCGTAGCTTATGGACCGTAGTCCCAAAATATACCTTTGCACCATGCCAAAGTGTCCAAGGAATTCCATTGTATAGGCAAAATATATATTTTATGCTTATGAAATTAGGAGAGACATCTTATGATACAAGTAAGTTTACTTGTTTCTTTCCTTAGTATCTTATAATATGAGATGAGTTTAAAGTCCTTAGGGCATTAAGAAAGAATGAGCTACAATATTGATTGAATTCTTCAAGTGAGAATCTTAGGGTACTTTGGTTCAAAGGATTATCTTCAATACTTTATAACCATATAAATGTAATCCTCTAATTGCAAAACGTAACATAGCAAGGTGCAATGCATATTGTCGCAACCGCCTTTTTACGGGAGGCTTCAACGTTTTGGAAAAACACTTTTAAAATCAACGGAGTCGCCACCAATCTTTTTTGAAAAAAAGTGTGATTCGATCACTTTTAAAAAATAGGGTATTTTAATAAAACATTTTTTGGTTTTAATAAAACAACATTTTTGGTCTACGAAAAACAAGAAAACAGGTTCGAGGGTTGGTTATGCGTGGGGAAGGGTCAGCACCCCCACGACGCCCAAAATTGGTATCTAATTGGTTTTAAAATGGTTTTCAAAACTGGAATTTGCAAGTTCAAAAAGGTTCGACTTTACTTGTTCGTTTACTGAATATTAGTCTATTTTAACGACCTTATCGCCCGGGAGATGAACTTTAATCACCTCCAACATTTCTGGTGCTAACCCGTCATTCTCGTTTGATAAGACACCGCATTAAATTAAGTTTTCACTTTTCAAGCAACAAAGAAATTTAGTGTGTTGAGCACTTTTATTTAATTCTAAGTTTGATTATTAAAATTCCTAAAAACGTCTAAATCTTTTATTACTAATTTAAGGTTTGAGTATGCTTAAGTGTATTTTTTTTTATGAAGAACATTTTTCAACAAACAAGTCCCTATCTAAGCTTTAGTCCCTAATCCTAAGTTTTCACCTATTTCTAAAACAAGCAAGCAAACTTTTATTCTTTTTGAATTTTTACCCTTTTTATTATTCCTTTTTTAAAAAAACCTTTATTTCTTTTTTACTTCTTTTATTTTCTAAGCCAAAATCCTTTTTTGCATTTTCACCTTTTCCATTTTTATGTTTTTATTTTTCTTCAAAAGTTTTTTTTCCTTTTTTAAAATCATTTTCATTTTTTTAAAATTTTTTATGTTTTTCTTTTAAAACAACTCATTTTAAAAAGTAAACTTTATTTCTTCCTAAAAAGACTACTTTTTTACTTTTTCTTTTCTTGAAAAAAATTATTTTATATCCTAGACCCTAATTTTTATTTTAAAACCGTTTTATTTTCTTTTTCTTGAAAAACTTATTTTTTTTTCTCTAAAAAACATCTTTATTTATTTTTTATTATAAAATCTTTTTTGCCCATATATTATTTAAAACTAAATTTCACAAAAAATCTTTTTATATTTTTTAAAATCAAGCCCCTTTATTATTTCACTCCTCACTTTATTATTTTTCCTAATTAAATCCCTAATTTCAAGTTTTTCAATTTCACCACATTTATTAAGTTTATTCATGCATTTAAAATCTAAACATCTTTAAAATTATTTTCTACATTTCTAAAGATCAAAATAACCCTAACAACATTTTTAAAAGCATGCAAAAAATTTAAGATCAAACTAAAAATTAAAACAAAATTTTAAACGAAAAAGTTACCGGAATCGTGAACGATTTTCCGACATCGAGAAAGCAACCGAGAAATTGACGAACGACGAACTCGAATTCAACCTTCTCGAAATGCTCCAAACCACCTCCGGAAAATTGCTCCAAACACGAACTTCCACTCGAAAAATTTCCAGCCAAACTCAAGAAAAATTCAGAGAATTTTTCAGATTTTTCTTGAACCTTTTTTAGTGATTTTTTCTCTCAAATTGTGTGTTCAACAATGAAGCATTTGAGAGTTTTTATAGTTGATTTCTAGCTTCAAATTCAAGCCAAATCCTGATTTTAATCCCCAAATTAAAGCTAAAATCAGACAAGAAACTTGATTCTAGGAAAACCCCCTCAAACCCTATTCGATTTGGTTCAGATTTGAAGCTGAATTTTCCCCTTGAATCGAGCCTAGGGTTTGACCACTTGTCTCGGTTTTTTGCAGATTCCGGCGAGCATAGGCGGCGGTGGCGAGCAAGGTTGGTGGCCACTTGAAGACGACGGCGAGGCGGACCGGCCGGTACCGATCACGTTAACGGCCATGACCGATAGACGGCAGACGAAGTCCCTTAATGTCGCGCCTAGGGTTGTCGGGGCTGGGCTTTTTGGCTGTCTTTCTTTGCTTTTTTTATTGATTTTTTTCATTTATTGTTTTTTTTTGTTTTAATTTTGTTCCCCTTTTCTTCATAATTATTATTATTACTATTTACTTTTTTAAAATTTTATCACATTTTCTTTCTTTTTTCCTTTTTAAAAGATGAGCTTTTCCCTCAAAGTGGGCTTTGTTTATTTCTTTAAAAGTGGGCTTTTGAAATGGGCTTTTTTTGAAAATGGGTTTTATTTATTTAAAAGGTGGGCTTTAAAGGGATTTTATTTATTTAAAAGGTGGACTTCAAAAGGATTTTATTTATTTATTTATTTTTTTTCAAATTATTTAAAATCGAGGTGAAAATTTAGTGACAACAGCTGCCCCTCTTTGCTTATCTCTGTGCAACAGAAATAAAGCAAAGACCAAAAGGCACTAATTTTCACCGACTTTCTAAATTGGCTCCATTCTCCAAATGCCCAAACGGATAGGCTTGTTCTATTCTCCTTTTGCCCGAATAGACGAGCGGATTGCAATCTCCAAACGACCGAATGGATAGGCCGATTCTATTCTCCTTACGCTCGAATAGCTAAGCTGGGTTCGATTCTCCCAAATGCCCGAATAGTTGAGCTGGGTTCCATGCTCAAACAAATAGGCCAATTCTATTCTCCTTACGCTCGAATAGCTGAGACGGGTTCTATTCTCCCAAGTGCCCGAATTGTTGAGCTGGGTTCTATTCTCCCATATACTCAAACAAGCAAATTCTTCTAAAAACTCCATCCTTCTTATGCTTGGATAAATAAGCAAACGGTCTTCAAATGATTTCATCCTCCTTATGGTTGGATGAATAAGCAAACGAACTTCAAACAATTTCATCCTTTTTATACTTGGATGAATAAGAAAAATCTCAAAAGGTTTCATCCTTCTTATACTCGGATGAGTAAGTAAACAAACTTCAAAAGATTTCATCCTCCTCATGCTTGGATGAATAAGCAACCATTATCTTTCCTCCTAAACGAATAGGTGAATCTTCTGAAAAATTTCATCCTCCTTATGCTTGGATGAATAAGCGGGCTTCATTCTCCTTACGCCTGAACGGATAAGCGAATCTTCTAAAAAAAATTTCATCCTCTTTATGCTTGGATGAATAAGCGAGTTCTATTCTCCTTTGTGCTCGAATATGTAAGCAGATCTTCTGAAAGACTTCATCCTCCTTATGCTTGGATAAATAAGCAGGTTTTAGAGTTATCACTTCATTCACAAATATCGTCGAAGAAAAACAATCTTTAGTTGGTAGATGTTTTAGAGTTATCACTTCATTCAAGAACCCTAACAACAATGTTTGAGAGGAAAATACACTCATAATTTGTATATAGGGTTTCCCCATTAATCCTGAACAAACATTTTGCCCCTCTATCTCAGGATTAGATTCAAGGACCGTTCATGCAATCAATAATAGGAACTCTACAAAGAAGATGTATACTTTAAAAAATGGATAAAGAATGCAAAGAAGGGGAAAGGACAAAAATGAGAAACATTTGCCATTTGAAGGGAAAAAAGAAAAAATGCATCTTTAAACAAATGAACTGACATAGAAGCCCTTACAAAAGATCCCTAATGCTCGCGGGAAAAAGCAAGAGGGTTGGTTCCAAGAATGATCCCAACTGTATAGAGAAAATTAAGTTTTATTCCATGAAAGCACAAATCCCTGCCAATCTTGCTTCCGACGACTTCGCAATGAAACTCTAAACACACTCATCCTCGTCATCTTCTTCTCTCTTGAGTCTTCCACTTCTGATGGCTGGCAATATAACTCTCCATTCATGACCATTTCTGCAAAACCTTCGGTGGCGTGATTTAACATGTAGTCATAGAAAGGTCCATCTAGTGTCTCCACAAGCATTGAATTAACCTCATTTTCCGACAGTGGAGGTTGAACTTGGGCTGCCACATCTCGCCATCTCTGGGCATACTGGCGGAAGCTCTCATTGGGCTCTTGTTCCATATTCTGTAGTACAATCCTGCTTGGGTCTATGTTTGTTACATACTCGTACTGTTTGAGGATGGCTTTCGACAAATCTCTCCAAGTGCGTATGTTGGCCTGACTCAGTTGGGCATACCATCGGATAACAGACCCAAATAGACTATCTTGGAAACAGTAGATTAGCAACTTCTTGTTTTCTAAATGCAATGACATTTTTTGCCAGTACATAGTCAAGTGTGCCAATGGGCATGTAGTTCCATTGTACTTCTCGAAGTCTGGGGCTTTGAACTTTAGAGGAGCCAGCAAGTCAGAAACTAGACTCGGGTCTCTAGCATGCATACCACCATAAATGCTTCCTTCTTGATAAACTTCAAACATTTCTCTAGTTTCTCGTAGCGGTCTTCCCATTTCTTCTCGACCTTTGCCCTGTTAGTTTCTTCATTGAGGTCATGCATCTCGGGGCTGCAAACCTCTTTAGTGTTGTTTTTAGTACGGGTAGAAGATTCTGAGATCTTGAATTAGGAGAAGCTACTTCCTTTTGTACGAAAGCCATCCCCGGGAAAGTGTTGGTGTCTTCTTTCGCTTTTGGGTCCTTGAACCCAAGCATGGCTGCGATTTGGCTGACTGTTTTCTGGTGTGATATCTCAATTTCTTTCTTCAGATTATTTACCATCTTCTCAAGCTTGTTACAAATGTTTTTCTGATTTGCTTCCAGAGTTGTCAATATTTCCTCAGTGCTTATGGCCCGAGTCATGTTTGTGCGGGATCTTTACTATTTAAATGGAACATTCCAAAATTAATGTAACACCCCAAAAAAATCTCTTAAAATTAAAATCCCTAATATATGAAATCCCTAATTCTAAAACCTAAATTTAATTGGGAATTTTGTTTCAAACCTAATTGAGTTAGGGGTTAGATTGAATTAAAATAGAAGTTTGATGGCCCTTTTATGATGCGGGTAGAAGTAGAGACCCTTAATGGATAATTTACCCAAAAATTTAGGGTAAAACCCTTTTAGTCTTGTGAAACTCTTCATCTGCCAGTTTTCAGCCGCTCTCTCTCCCTCTCCCATTTCTTTTCGAAAACAAAACCCCTCACCCACTTTTCTGTTCAAGCTCCAATTAAGCGGTCGTTGTCGTCCGTTCGCCGTTCCAAGGTCATCGGTGTGTTCACCGTGACCGCGCGATCAAAGCTTGTCCATCTAACTCTCACTGTGTCGTCGTTCTTCACCGGAAACGGTTCAAAACCGTTCGAAAAACCGTCCTCTGTCGCCACTTCGTCCGCGTCGTTCCTTCGCACGCGCCACCTTTGCCACGAGTTTAGGTAAGTATCATGGTCGGGAGTGGATGGGTTTTCGACAGTCGTCGCCGTCGTGTTGAACGGCCGCCGCCACCACTGGTTTATTGGTCATCGCCGCTAGTTAGGGTTTGTGGTTTAGGGCAGATTTGGGGGAAAAGGGATTATGGTTTTGTTAACTGAAATTGGGGATTTTGAGAACCGAACCGAAAAATATAGACTGAACGGGACCTAAAACTGAACCAGGCTGGACCCTCTAAATCGAACCAGACCGTTTGACCAAACCCGTCTGAACGTCATCCGTTGTTGATGATGATGATGATGCTGACATCAGCGATGATGTCATCATTAACCGTAATGACATCAGCGTTAACTTTTTGGGCTGAAAGTCAACTTTATGTTTTTCGACGTCCCGATTCTAGATTTGCAGCCCGTTTTTCCAAATTCGATCTGGAATGACCATTTTTTACCCTTCGAATTATTTTATGCTTAATTTGGAAACTGTATATTCAGAAGTCTGAATCGAGTTATTTTTGCGTTCAGGTAATATCAATTCGGACACCGAGATTCTTCCACCTCCTCCGCCTGGTCGACTTCCTGCATCTCAAGCTTCGAGTTTCGCACGTATGTGGATTTAAATAAGTTTCTGTTTAGTAGATTGTGGCATAGTAGTAGAGAATATTAACTTAGCGAACCTTTGTAGGTGCCGATCTTGTTCCGCCTGCTTCTAGATCTGAGCGTGTGAGACGTCACTCCTGACGTTGAGCTGTTAGCTGTCTGAGGTGTGTTCTCTGCTTATGCTATACTATATGTGTTGTTGTTGTTGTGTGATGTTTGACTGTGAAATATGTTGTTGCTATGTGATGTTTGACCGTAAAATTTGTTTTTATCTGGGCTATGTGATATGTTGTGATCTGGGCTTTGTGATTTGTTGTATGCCATTCTGTTAAGCATCATACATCAAAATCTGAATAATTAATTATCGGACTAAATGCTCATGCATTTTCAGACTAAATGCTTATGCATTTTCGGACTAAATGCTTATGCATTTTCGGACTAATGATGTTGCATTCAGATTGGAATCGGAACATTCATGTCATATCATTCGGGTGGGAAAATGTACGGAGGAAGTTCAGTGGTTTCATCCTTCGGGCTGAATTCCACTTTGGATCAGTGGTTCCACCCTTCGGGCTGAGTTCCACTTCGGATGGTGACAATGTAGAGAGTGGTTCAGGGGAACCTTACTCTTTGGACGATGATGTAGATGGGTTCATGACATAGACTTAGGTGCATCGTGCTTTGCATATCTGTATATTCGATTGACTGTTGGAATGACTATGTTGACTGTATGATTCTTGTGATTTTCTGTCTGATGCACCTTATAGACACACCGAGCTTAATAGTTGACTTCCCCTTAGCTTCTATTTCAGATTCTCAGACATAGGAGTTCGGTACTTGGAGGACCACATTTATTAGATTTATTACTGTTTTCGAATGAATATTTTTAGTTTTTAGATTTATTTCAGTTTTATTCCAGTTATTTCATTATTTGGGTTTTTTATGTAAATTTGATTACTCTTATATTTATTTGGGGATTTTTAAACTGTTTAGCGTGCTTGAGAATTTTAATTGGATATTTTGCTACTATATTTTAGATTGCTTTATCTATACGACTGCGTTTTGGAAATATGGATTTTAATGTTAAACGATGTCGTTTTTAAATTACTTGAGGGACACTTTTTCAATCCAACTTCCTAGATTCGGCCCATAACCTTTGGGTCTGGTTTAGGGGGTTACATTTAGTGGTATCAGAGCTAAGTTCAACCCTCGGACTGTGTGGCTCACATAAATTTTTTAAGTTGAAATGATTTTTGCATGCATATTAAATGTTTTGGGCCAAAATGGGAATTTTTGATAAATTTATTATTTGAAAGAATTAAAGATATGTTTTGAATAGAAACTCCAAGCACCAACTCTAATTCTAGGACTGTCCCTTTTTGTAGATAGACTACTATGCCACCACGTAGGAGTACTAGGTTAGCGACCGGTTGAGGTCGTGGCCGAGGCCGTGACAGAGGCCGAGGTCGTACCGCAGCAGTTGAGAGCGGTGCTTCGCAAACAATGGAGGTGCAGTCGCATCAGGACGATGTTCATGATGTTAATGAGGAGCAGGCCGAGGATCAGCAGCCTGGGGTTCAACAACCGAGGGTTCAGCAGATTAGAGCCCAACAGGCTGGGGCCCAACGGGTTGGTGGAGAGTATCAGCTAGCCCAGCAGACACCGGGTAATGGACCACCTGGGCCTAGAGATGCTGAGACTGCGGGCATGGATGCTGCTGCAGTGCACATTGAGTTGCTCCGTTATCTTCGTCAGACTGAGGGTGTTAGGAGGCCCATATCTACCGAGTTCTTGGCTGTTGGGATGACTATGTTTGATGGGAAGATGGGTACCGATCCTGCTGATGTTGAGTATTGGTTGAAGAAGCTTTAGATGTTGTTCACTAAGATGGATTATCCTACTGACCGGAAGCTTAGAGTTGTTGTATCACTATTGCAGGGTGAGGCTCAGAATTGGTGGGAGGCTGAGGATCATGTTATTCCAGCTGGTCATATTTATTGGGATTATTTCTGACAGGCTTTTCATGACCGATATGTTGGGGCTGAGTATCTAGCAAACTGCGGGGATGATTTCATGAATCTAAAGCAGAACGACATGTCTGTGAATGATTATGAAATTGAGTTTATGAGACTGATCCAGTATGTTCCGGGGCTGGTGACTACTGAAAATGAGAAGTGTGATTGGTTCCTGAAAGGGTTGTGCCCTTCAATTAAGGCGGGTGTGGCTCTACATATGGATAACGAGTATAAAGAGATCACCAAGCAAACTAGGACAGTTGAACGGAATGAGGTGGAGTTGAGGCTACTTGAGTCCTATGATACTGATCGAGTAGGAGGCAGTCAACTGCATCAGTTCAGCACAGTCAGGATAACCAGTCTAGGAAGAGAGCCAGAGACGAGTCTGATCATCAAGGTTATTCCAGAGCTAGACTGGTGACTTCCACTGTTCCGACCGTTAGTGTCGGGGGTTCGACTACTACCCGTGGGGTGCCACAGTGTTCCTTCTGTAAGAAGTGGCACCCGGGTGAGTGTAGGAGGCAGTCTGGGGCTTGTTTCTAATGTGGATCATTTGAGCATCTTTTCAGGGATTGTCCAGTGGCACCTTCATCATCTTATGTTCTGAGTCAGTCTCAAGCATCTGTACAGACTCCTGTTGGAGGTCGAGAACATGATAGACCTGCTACTTCAGGTACTGCTAGTAGAGGTAGACATGCCCAGAGTGATAGATCAACTAGATCCGATACTAGACATCCATGGTTGATTTATGCAACTAGAGCTCATGAGAGTTATGATGATGAGCCAGAAGACATAGCAGATACGTTTTTTAATGTTTTTAGTTTTTACTTTCATGTTGAAGGATGAGGAATTCGGAATGAAGAACTTTAAGTTATGTTAGCTAATTTTTGGGATCTGTCGCTAAGTTTGAAAATTTCGAGGCTGAAATTTCTTTTAAGGAGGGGAGAGTTGTAACACCCCAAAAAAATCTCCTAAAATTAAAATCCCTAATATATGAAATCCCTAATTCTAAAACCAAAATTTAATTGGGAATTTTGTTTAAAACCTAATTGAGTTAGGGGTTAGATTGAATTAAAATAGAAGTTTGATGGCCCTTTTGTGATGCGGGTAGAAGTAGAGACCCTTAATGGGTAATTTACACAAAAATTTAGGGTAAAACCCTTTTAGTCTTGTGAGACTCTTCATATGCCAGTTTTCAGTCGCTCTCTCTCCCTCTCTCGTTTCTTTTTGAAAACAAAACCCCTCACCCACTTTTCCGTTCAAGCTCCGATTAAGGGGTCGTTATCGTTCGTTCGCCGTTCCGAGGTCATCGGCGTGTTCACCGTGACCGCGCCATTGTTCTTCGCCGGAAACGGTTCAAAACCGTTCGAAAAATCGTCGTCTGTCGCCGCTCCATCCGCGTCGTTCCTTCGTACGCGCCGCCTTCATCACGAGTTTAGGTAAGTATCGTGGTAGGGACTGGATGGGTTTTCGACAATCGTCACCGTCGTGTTGAACGGCTGCCGCCACCGCTGGTTTATTAGCCGTCGCTGCTAGTTAGGGTTTGTGGATTAGGGCGGATTTGGGGAAAATGGATTAGGGTTTTGTTAACTGAAATTGGGGATTTTGAGAATCGAACCGAAAAATATAGACTGAACCGGACCTAAAACTGAACCGAGCTTGATCCTCTGAACCGAACCAAACCAGTTGACCAAACCGGGTGACGTCAGTAGTGACGTCATACGTTGTTGTTGATGATGATACAGGCTGACGTCAGCGATGACGTCACCATTGACCATGATGATGTCATTGTTGACTTTTTTGGCCGAAACTCAACTTTATGTTTTTCGACGTCCCAGTTCCAGATTTGCAACCCGTTTTTTCAAATTCGATCCCGATTGATCGTTCTTGACCCTTCGAATTATTTTATGCTTAATTTGGACACTGTATATTCAAAATTCTGAATCGAGTTATTTTTACGTTCAGGTAATATCGATTCGAACATCGAGATTCTTCCACCTCCTCCGCCTGGTCGACCTCCTGCATCTCAACCTTTGAGTTTTCGCACATATGTGGATTTAAATAAGTTTCTGTTTAGTAGATTGCGGCATAGTAGTAGAGAATATTAACTTAGCGAACCTTTGTAGGTGTTGATCGTGTTCCGCCTGTTTCTAGATCTGAGCGTGGGAGACGTCACTCCCGACGTTGAGCTTTTAGTTGTTTGAGGTGTGTTCTCTGCTTGTGCTATACTATATGTTTTGTTGTTGTGTGATGTGTTACTGTGGAATATGTTGTTGCTATGTGATGTTTGACTGTAAAATATGTTGTGATCTGGCAATGTGATATGTTGTGATCTGGGCTATGTGATATGTTGTATGCCATTCTGTTAAGCATCTTACATTGGAATCTGAATAATTAATTACCAGACTAAATGCTCATGCATTTTCAGACTAAATGCTTATGCATTTTCGGACAAATGATGTTGCGTTCGGATTGGAATCAGAACATTCATGTCATATCATTCGGGTGGGAAAATGTACGGAGGAAGTTCAGTGGTTTCATCATTTGGGCTGAATTCCACTTCGGATCGGTGGTTCCACCCTTCGGGTTGAGTTCCACTTCGGATGGTGACGATGTAGAGAGTGGTTCAGGGGAACATTACTCTTCGGACGGTGATGTAGATGGGTTCATGACATAGACTTAGGTGCATCTTGCTTTGCACATCTGTATATTTGATTATCTGTTGGAATGACTATGTTGACTGTATGATTCTAGTGATTTTCTGTCTGATGCACGTTAGAGACACACTGAGCTTAATAGCTGACTCCCCCTTAGCTTCTATTTCAGATTCTCATACATAGGAGTTCGGTACTTGGAGGACCACAATTATCAGATTTATTACTGTTTTAGTATGAATATTTTTAGTTTTCAGATTTATTTCGGTTTTATTCTAGTTATTTCATTATTTAGGGTTTATATGTAAATTTGATTACTCTTATATTCATTTGGGGATTTTTAAACTGTTTAGCGTGCATGATAATTTTAATTGGATATTTTGCTACTATATTTTAGATTGCTTTATCTATAAGACTGCGTTTTCGAAATATGGATTTTAATTTTAAACGACACCGTTTTTAAATTACTTGAGGGACACATTTTCAATCCAACTTCCTAGATTTAGCCCATAACCTTTGGGTCGGGTTTAGGGGGTTACAATTAATCTTTTTATTTTACATGAATGAATGCAATGATTGAAACATTATTTAATACAAACAAAAAAGAAACAAATGTATGTAAGCAAATGTATGTATGCACAAACAAATTCACAAAAGCAATTAACGAAGCAAGCAAAATAGTGCAAATGCATGAATGCAGTCGAAGGGCCATCAATTCCATTGAAAATCTACTCATGAAACGAAATTGTTTGATGTTGGCTCGGGGTGGCCAGGGTTCTTTACCGCAGGGAGATGGTGATGACCTTAATGTGTTAGCTGATGCTGCAGCGGTGCGGCTGGAGAATGGTGGTTCTGCGAGGAAGAGAGCTCGTCTGTTGAAGCTCCGGGGCAGTGAGGTGTTTACAGGTAACCTTGTTAAGTAACCTTTGCTCTAGTTATCTTAGTTTGGATTCGGTTTGGTTTTTCCTTGCGTAGTGGGTATGGTCTCGTAACTAGCATGTTTGGGGTAGTAGTTGGTGTTGTTTTGAAAACAACTTTAGAATGAAGAGGGTATTAGTGAGTATTTTGTGGATAATGGGTTATTAGAATGGTGGGGTTAGACAAGTTGGAAGTGAGTTAGAAGGTTGTTCTTAGGTGGATTCTGAGGATGTTATTGGTGGGTGTGAACCGACATACATGCACAGTTAAAATCATTTGTTATATGCTATATTATATATGTACTGGTCCATGCATACATGTGACATGACATTAGAGGTTTTGCATGCATGTACATCAGGCATTGATAGGGCATATTGGTGACCATGCATACGAACGTTCACACTCGCTGATAGTTAATCGGGTCCGTTAGTGTTGGGATAGGGTTAGGTTGGATGATGGGTTTTAAAAATTGTTTTGGTGCTAGGAGAATGTTTGGAGTAATGGAGGGTATTAAGCGAGTTGACAATAATAGTGAGTGCGGTATAGCATGTTGGTAGAAGGAAAGTGTTTGGCGCTTAATGAGTTTAGCGGTATGATGGTGAGGAGATTACCGTTTGAGTTAGAATCAATCAAAGTGGTTGTGAATAGCTGGTAGAAGTGGTAGTTTCTTGGTGTTAAGTGATGTAGTAAGTTAATGGATGTGTTCCAGAGTGCCGAGGTAACTTGGCATTGATGTAGTAGTAGAAGGGTTGTTTATGTAGGTGATGGTTTGTAACAACCTTCGAAGAGTTGAGGAGAGGTTGTGTTGTGGGTTGCAGAAAAAGGGTTAGCCTGGGAGAATAGTAGTTTCGTAATCTAAATATGTATGTATAGAGTGTGCGGTGTCCTGGTAAGGCTAGTGTTGTAGTCAAAGTTTGAAGTGGAAAGGCAATGTAAGTTCAAGGGCCATTGTTGGTTGGACAGGTTCTTGTGAGAAGTGGTTGGCTAGTTGTGTATAAGTAAATTCCTTCTGAAGTCAGCTGGTGGTGTGTGGAACGGCTGGCGGAGTCAAGGTTGGGGTTTTGTGATGTGATTTTCGGATATTAGGTGAGTAGTCTTGGTGAGTCGTTATGGTGATGATTGCGGCGGGTGTGAAGGAATGTCAGAAATACGTTGAGAAGTTTGGGTAAGCAGTTGTTGCTTAAGAATTCTTGCTTGATGTAGTAACCTTTGGAAGAGGTTGAGCAGTTGTGCAAGGGGTTTTAGAAGCAGTGAAGGTTGTGGGTCACATGGTGGCTGAATTGGATTGGTTGGTGTCACCGTGTGTACGAGTTTTGGTAGTTATGAGTTAAGGTGGTGTATGCTGTAAAAGTTGGAGGTTCTTCAGGTTGTTGTTGGGGCTATGTGCAGTCCGGAAGTGTGAAAGGTTAAGATGTGGTTAACATCTGAGTGTTCTGGAATTCGTGAACAGTATGTGGTGGTGTTGAGTTTGGTGGAGTTTTGTGTGGAGAGTGTTCAGTAATGGTTAAGTCTCCTGTGTTGCCTTGTGGGTTGCTTTGAGAAGTTTGGTTGTTCTCTTTTCGCCGGTTGAAATTTCGAGGACGAAATTTCTTAAAGGGGGGAGAGTTGTAACACCCCGATTTTGGGCTTAGACGTTTTGGGTTTAAATCGGACCAGTCGGATTTTCGGTTCGAATATAAAAGGTGGTTTTTAGGGAAAGTCTAGTTCGGGATGCATTAAAAATATGGAAAAATATCTAAAAATCCTCTTTTATTATATATAAGAGAGTGGTGAAATCAATTTTACAAAATGAGGTTTGGAAATGTGACATTTCAAGTTAGTGACTAAAATGTAATTTTTGAAAAGTTGGTGACTGTTTTAAAGGATTGAAACTTTGAATCTTTAAGGAGCTAATTTACCCAAGAAGAGGTTTCTCCAGATTTTTCTTAAATATTAAAGATTTATTTAATGTTATTTAATTAAAGGAAAGGAGGGAAAATAGATATTTTGATTTTATAACTAACTTTTGTCAAAATTCCCATTTTTCCCTCAGCCAAACACATTTCCTCAGCCACCTTTCCTCTGATTTTCACACCTAAAGTTGATATTTCAATTTCTAAATGATTTCTAATCATTTCTACACCAAATCCTCATCATTTGCTTATTGAATTTTCAAGAATTTTGGCTCTAAACAAGGAGAAACTCACATTTAGAGGTATGAACGTCCATCTCCTCTAAATACTCAATTCTTTACTGAAATTCCCAAGTTCTCAATCCTTGATTTGAGTTTTATTAAAGGTTTTGATGTTGTGATCTTGATTTTGGCTTAAAATGCAAGATTTGGATTTAATTTTGAAGAAATTCGTATTAAATGATTGGGCTCTGTTTTGAGATGTCTTTTTGATGTATATTGGATGTATAAATGATGTGAAATTGAGGTTTAATCAATGCAATCCCGAATAGGTTGATTTTCCTAAGTTTTTACTTGTGAAAATGGTGGTTTTTGGGGTGATCTTGGTGTTTTGTTAATGCTGGAGGTATAAGGACGTGTTTGGGATCATTTTGGATGTTAATTGATGTTTAATAATGGTTAGAAGTGATGGATCTTGGCTGGGTTAAGTCTTGAAAGTGTTTGGAGGTGATTTCGGTTGTGTTTGGTAGCCGAAATGTTTGATTTGCAAAGAGCAGCGAGTTTAGGTGTGTTGCTGGTGTTTTTAATGCATAGTGATGCATTAATCCTCTGTTGTTATGTGCTTGAAACAGGGGAGAATGATCCGTGAGCAATAGAGGAGGAGTTGAAGGTTTCAGATGCTTGGAAGGCTTGTTGGTTAGCCTTGTTTTGTGTATCGGTGAGTGAAGTTGGGTTTTCAGCTTTGAAACCAATGTTTGAAGGTTTTTGGGAGCTTAGTTTAAGTCTAAACACCTTAGCTAAGCTCAAGAGTAAGTAAATGGAATTTCTCTCTTGGCTTGTGTTATGAATTGGTTTTTAGAGCACTTGTGATTGTTGGATGCAATGCATGTGATTTGCATGTTTAAATTCTGTTTTGAAAGTATATTTTAGCATGGTTTAATGCTGGTTTTGAAAGTCATGTGTGAAGGATGCTCAAGGTAAGAGATCCTTGGTTTTGTACATTGGAATTGTGGAATTGATGCATAGTGTTGCATGTTGTTTGATGGCTTTGTTTAATGCTTTAAAACAGTGAATTGATGAAGGTAATTGGTGGTTTTGGCATTTTGGTTATGCTTGTAAAACAATGGATTAATGTGGTAAAATGGTTATATTGGCAAGTGATGTAAGTGGTCCTTGTTTACTTTAATCGGATATAGTTAGCCGGCTATAGGATTGGGTGCACCGTGAATTGAGTCGCCTTGGGTGTCGAGGGGGTTGTAATTGTACCGTAAACTCCATCCAAGAATCCTAGCGATTGAGGAAATTGGTGTCACCACGATGGAGGTTGGCTCTCGTGGGTGGGCTTGGTTTAGTGCCACCACGATGGAGGATGGCTCTCGTGGGTGGGCTTGGTTTAGTGCCACCACGATGGAGGATGGCTCTCGTGGGTGAACCTTGTTAAATGTCACCATGATGGAGGATGGCTCTCATGGGTGGACTTTGTTAAGCGTCACAACGGTGGAGGGTTGCTCCCGTGTGTGAGCTTGGTTAAGGTGATTACAATGGTTGTGGTAGCTTCCATGTGTAAGCCTTGTGATGTGTCCCGACTCTCGCTAGTGTATTATACAACTTCCGATGAGTGATGTTGAGGGGTTGTGATTGTACCGTTAAACTCCATCACGGGTGTTGAGGGGTTGTGATTGTACCGGTAAACTCCACGTTGTGTTGTTCGGAAGTGTGTATGAAGCGTATGGGACAACGCTTGTAATCCGTGTATCCAATTGTGTCTTGTGTTGTGATGGTTTGTGAATTATCACTTGAAAGCCAATATAATGTTCTTGAATGTAATGAAGCATGAGATGCTTGTAATGATGCAAGGTTGCATGGAAAGTGTGTAATGTACAAAGAATGCATGTATTACTTGTTAGCTTGAACAAGTGTTTATCTTCTATTGAGAATGATGCATGTGTGCATGGAATCTCTTTAGTGCATTGAAGTCTTGTGAAGACTTGTTTTAAAAGGCATGTAATGCAAATGTTGTTTTTGTGGTTCATATGTTGCATTTGTTTAATGCATGAGATAGACTGAAGAAGTAAGTGGTTTTTAAAGGTTTCTTGCATTGAGATGATTTCCAAATATGAGAAAAGTATAAAGTGAAGTGAAAGTATTTTCCAAGGAATTTATATTTAACTTTGCATATGATGTTCATGCTTGGAAATGTTAAATTGATGGTTTTGCAAGGTTGTGCTTTGAAGAGAATTACTTAGCTTTTCTAAGCTAAGGGTTGGTTTCCATGTTTGAGCAATGCATGATTTAAAGCATGTTGTTAAAAAGGGTTTTCAAACATTGCTTTGGTTTATCGGAATGTGTTTACTTTTAAAAGAGGTTTTATGACTCGCTGCATTGATGGTGTTTTGGTTTTGAGCATTCCTCACTAAGCATTATGTGCTTACGCTCCTTTTTGTCCATCAATGCAGATATTTGAAGTTGGGACAGCAAGAAGCAAGGGATTCAAGGAGAGCTCCACTTGAGATGTATGTCTCGGTTAATAGCTATAGATAATAAAGGCAATGGGGGGGGGAAGAGTCTTTTATGTTGATGTTTATCCAGATTGTGTTTCTGGGAGATGTTTTGGACTCCCTAAGTTTGCTTTAATGCCTATGGTGATGTTGGTATATGTAAATGCCCTTTTGGTATTTGGTTTTGGTGATTTGGTGATTGCATGATTTCATTTATAGGATGCATGCCTATAGGTTTGGAGTTTTTCTAAATGATGCCATGATTGTGATTTGATGATGCTAATATGTTTCATTAATGTCTGGTGTCTTGTTGGTATGATTTGGAGGTCATGTGTTTGTGTTTTGTGGGTCAAAAGTGTGTTAAACCAGTAAAATCCTGCAATTCTGGGCAGCCCGTACCGGAACGGGTGCTACCGTTTCGGAACAGAGGGCCTGAAATGGCTTAGGCGTTTCGAAACAGGTGAAGCCGTTCTGAAACAGAATTGCCACTGCCAATCCCTGTTCCGCAACGTGTTTCGAAACGGTCCCGCGTTTCGGAATGGTCCTTCCCCGTTTCGGAACACTCGACCGTTGGGCACTGAATCTGATGGTTATATGTTTTGAAATCCTCACGTTTTAGTCTTGAACTTTGCTTATGCAATTGATTGAGTTTGTGATGTCCGTTTGAGATGAAATTTGACAGAGAAGCATGAAACATGACTAATTTCATAATGGTAACTTAAAATTTGGTTAAGTCCTCTTAATTTCCAGAATTTACAATTTGGTCCCTAAATTCGTAATTTGTGCAATTGGGTTCCTTCTTGTTTTCCGATTGCTGTGATTTTTGAGTATGCTTATCTCAAGAATATGCTTAGGTTTAATGTGCATCTAGACAAGTTTTAAAAAGAAAAAAAAGGGTCGTTAATCAAGGTTGACTTTCGGGTTGACTTTGGTTTTCCCCGTGTAATCTTCGTAGTTCGGGTCAACCGTCTAGGCCGGGCTAAGGGGGTTACAGTCAAAATACGTAAATATTTATGTTGAAATCATGTTGATCTCAAGTCTGAGGATTATACATATGTTTATCACGAGCAATGTTGTGTCTGTCACATAATTACCCAAGAAACATGCTCATAGCGGGTCAATCTAGTATGTTGTTCTCTAACAAATACTTATGTGTTGATTTTGACATCTCTATGTCAATGACAACGCTTGTCATCAACCACATATTAGTCTTTATATATTATCACTGTCCATACCCGTAATAATATTCGACTAAGGATCATATTTAACAATAATCGTTTTATTGTATGGACATTATTATCCAATGGTTAGTTTGATGCACAGAAACATACCAAATGATAATAACGGCAATGCCATTACTTGATAAATCTAGTAAAATAGTATTTCTATTCAATCATCATATGATTGGTCTTTGGGCATACTCCAACATACTATTCACACACAAAAGGGTTAGTAATAAACATGCTACAAAAACAACACATAAAGGTTAGTAACAAATAAATATGCTACAAAACAAAACTCACACATACAAAGGTTAGTAACAAATATGCTACAAAAACAAAACCAAACTCACACACAAAAGAGTTAGTAATAAATATGCCACAAAAACAAAACTCACGAAAAGAGGTTAGTAAACTTTTAAAAACAGAAACAAAACTTAAAACAATTCAGGGCAGCCATTCTAACATTCCAGGACATGTCTCCACGAATTATTCATGTGACTCAACACCCTAGGCTTTCCGCATGGCTCTATTAGGGTAGGCTCTAAATTCTCAAACTTGGTTTGGTTCTAAAAAGGGTACCCAAGCTGTCCTTGATGTCATCTACTAAGAGTAGAAAGGCCCTCGGTTCTCACCAATTATAGGCTACAAACGAATCGAGTTCAACTCAGGAGGACTCACCACCGAAGCCTTCTCGAAGAATCAATATCCTTACGAAGGCAAAGAGATTGAGTCCCGAAAGTACTTTGCGATGGTCATATGAAGAATCAGTATTCTTACATGAGCAAAGCGAGTTCCCCCCACTTAAAACGAACGGGAAAAAGCTCGGGAATAGAGCTTGGAATTAAGTCTTAAATGCGTAAAATAGAATTATATTCATTTAAACGGATAAATAAATAGAACCTATGATGATCTTGCAAATTCAGTTTAAAAATAATATATTTTTTTGAAAACTATTGAAAACCAATTTGTGGTCAGACCCTCTTTGTTTTTATTATTTTAAAAAAATAAAAAAACACTTATCCAATGAAATCGCCAAGCTGTCGCAACCGCCTTTTTTACGGGAGGCTTCGCCGTTTTGGAAAAACACTTTTAAAATCAACGGAGTCGCCACCAATCTTTTTTGAAAAAAAGTATGATTGGATCACTTTTAAAAAATCGGGTTATTTTAATAAAACGTTTTTTGGTTTTAATAAAACAACATTTTTGGTATGCGAAAAACAAGAAAACAGGTTCAGGGGTCGGTTATGCGTGGGGAAGGGTTAGCACCCCACGACGCCCAAAACTGGTACATAATTGTTTTTAAAACCGTTTTCAAAACTGGAATTTGCATTTTCAAAAAGGTTCGACTTTACTTGTTCGTTTAATGAATATTAGTCTATTTTAACGGCCTTATCGCCGGGATATGAACTTTAATCACCGCCAACATTTCTGGCGCTACCCCGTCATTCTCGTTTGATAAGACACCGCATTAAATTAAATTTTCACTTTTCAAGCAACAAAGAAATTTAGTGTGTTGAACATTTTTATTTAATTCTAAGTTTGATTATTAAAATCCTTAAAAAATGTTTAAGTCTTTTATTCCTAATTTAAGGTTTGAGTATGCTTAAGTGTATTTTATTTTTATGAAGAACATTTTTCAACAAACAAGTGTCTATCTAAGCGTTAGTCTCTAATCCTAAGTTTTCACCTATTTCTAAAACAAGCAAACTTTTGTTTTTTTTTTTGAATTTTTACCCTTTTTATTATTCCTTTTTTAAAAAACTTTTAATTCTTTTTTAGTTCTTTTATTTTCTAAGTCAAAATCCTTTTTTTACATTTTTCACATTTTCCATTTTTATGTTTTTTTTACCATTTTATGTTTTTCTTTTTCTTCAAAAGATTTTTTACTCTTTTTAAAATCATTTTCATTTTTAAATATTTAAGTTTTTCTTTTAAAACAACCCATTTTAAAAAGTAAACTTTATTTCTTCCTAAAAAGATTACTTTTTTTACTTTTTCTTTTCTTCAAAAAAATTATTTTATATCCTAGACCCTAATTTTTATTTTAAAATCCTTTTATTTTCTTTTTCTTAAAAAACTTATTTCTTTTTTTCCTAAGAAAACATCTTTATTTATTTTTTATTTTAAAATATTTTTGCCCATCTATTATTTAAAACTAAATTTCACAAAAAAAAAATATTTTATATATTTTTTAAAATCAAGCCCCTTTATTATTTCACTCCCCACTTTATTATTTTTCCTAATTAAATCCATAATTTCAAGTTTTTCAATTTAACCACATTTGTTTAGTTTATTCATGCATTTAAAATCTAAACATCTTTAAAAAAAATTCTACATTTCTAAAGATCAAAATAATCCTAACAACATTTTTAAAAGCATGCAAAAAATTTAAGATCAAACTAAAAATTAAAACAAAATTTTAAACGAAAAAGTTACCGGAATCGTGAACAATTTTCTGACCTCGAGAAAGCAACCAAGAAATCGCGAACGACGAACTCGAATTCAAGCTTCTCGAAATGCTCCAAACCACCTTCGAAAAATTGCTCCAAACTCGAACTTCCACTCCAAAAATTTCAAACCAACTCAAGAATAATTCAGAGAATTTTTCAGATTTTTCTTGAACCCTTTTTAGTGATTTTTTCTCTTAAATTGTGTGTTCAACAATGAAGCATTTGGGGGGTTTTATAGTTGATTTCTAGCTTCAAATTCAAGCCAAATCCGAATTTTAATCCCCGAATTGAAGCTAAAATCAAACAAAAAACTTGATTCTAGGAAAAACCCCTCAAACCCTATCTGATTTGGTTTAGATTTGAAGCTGAATTTTCCCCTTGAATCGAGCCTAGGGTTTGACCACTTGTCTCGATTTTTTTGCAGATTCCGGTGAGCACAGGCGGCGGGGGGCGAGAAGGGTTGGTGGTCACGTGACGGCGACGACGAGGCAAACCGACTGATACCGGGCACGTCACAGACTGTGACAAGTAGACAACAGACGGAGTCCCTCAGTGTCGGGCCTAGGGCTGTCGGGGCTGGGCTTTTGACTGCTGGATCGAGCGCGTGATCCTCTTTTTTTGGCTTTTATTTCCCCATTTTTTGTTGTTTTTGACTGTCTTTCTTTGCTTTTTATTGGTTTTTTCATTTATTATTTTTTTGTTTTAATTTTGTTCCATTTTTCTTCATAAGTATTATTATTACTATTTACATTTTTTAAATCTTATCACATTTTCTTTCTTTTTTCCTTTTTAAAAGATGCGCTTTTTTCCAAAGTGGCTTTGTTTATTTCTTTAAAAGTGGGCTTTTGAAATGGACTTTTTTTTTGAAAATGGGTTTTATTTATTTAAAAGGTGGGCTTCAAAAGGATATTATTTTTTTCAAATTATTTAAAACCGAGGCGAAAATTTATTGACAACACATATATAGGGCAAACATAATTAAATGAGTTACCAAAATGCCATGCTAAGAATGTTAATACACATTATGCTCTATGCAAGCCTTATGCACATTGTCACGGGGCTAGGTTTTGACTCGCTAACCCGTGCGGCCTTAGTCATCGATCTTAAGTCGAGGACTAAGTCAGCCTTTGAATATCTAAGCTGGAGCGCTTAGAACTTGATGCGGCAGAAGCTTTGTGGGAAAATGGTGATGATGGCTAGGCAAGACAAGAACGAATGGCAAGACAAAGATTGAAGAGAAATGCTAAACTCTTACTCAAGAACTCAGAAAGTGTGGAATGAATACAACGCTTGGGGGAAGGCTCTATTTATAGCCTGGGCCCTCTCGATCTAACGGTCTCTAACGATTCGATCCAAGGGCTATGGATGAATCTTATCCTCCTAAACATGGCAACACTCTAATATAAACAAAGTTGCCTAGAATACATGAGTGTGACATCATCTATTTGTTGGCATAGAAGACTTTCCTCGAATATGACTCCATGGATGATATATTTCCACGAATATGACTCATCGGATCCTACTCTCATGAGCAGCACGTGGGGTGCTTGACTTTGCCCCATGGTGCGCTGGAAGTGCCCCGGCTCGGCTCTCTTGGGTGCGGACACCACATAGGGCGTTGTGCATGGCCCCTTGGTGTGTGGTGTTGGCAACTACTCGTGTCCCTCGGTCGGGTGAAGGACGTGGTGCGTTAAGGCAAGCACCTATGGGTGCGGCTTGCTCGGTCATGATAAGTTGGTCCGTGACATTCTCCCCCACTGAATCTATCGACACCCTCGCCGATAGGCGATGATGTGTCCTTGTCGTCTCATCCTCAAATAGCCTCGGCTCCTCGTCATGTTCCTGTTTGGCTAAGGGAACTCTCGTGCAAAGTGCAAGGCCTTCATGCCTTGGCTCTCATTCTGTCTCGATGGGTGGTGCCTCCTCTTCGAAGTAGACGTTCACCTTGCTTTGTGCTTGGCTCGGCTTGTTCCACTCTCGGCCATCGACATCCTCGTCCAACGGTTTAGGAATGGTGGCAAGGTCCACTGGTTCTCTCGATGGCAACTTGATCTCGTAGGCCTTCTCGCCTACTTGCTCAACGGCTCGACTCGGCTCCTTGCTTGATCTCGCAAGCAACCTGTGGATGAAAACAGAGCATGTTAGACTTGAATTTTCATAAGAGTTTGGCTTGTTTACCACGGACACAATGTCCTCGTCGGATGGCTTCACTATGCCTTGTCGATACTCAAGGCAAGTGATGATGGCGGGGTCGTGGAATTGCCCCACTTCGGTGCTCTTTAGCACTTGTCCCTCGGCTTGGATGAAGGTTGGAGGCTCTATGCTTGTTCCAACCACCTCGCCGCTCGACTCCTCATTATCCTTGTCGCACGGCTTGACTAGGATAGCTGCTCGCCCTATATCTCGATTTGGATCCTCGTTCAATCTTGTATGCATCCTACAAACATCCAAATGACCATGAGTTAGAATGGATTCTTCATATAATGAATCACTTACCTCGGACTCAAGGTCCTTGTCGGCTCGATCCACTATGCCTTGTCGATAGCCAAGGCAAGTGTTGTTGGCATGGCTTGGCCCCTCGTCAATGTGCTTGGGCGTCACTTTCATTACGGTGCTTTGGCTCGGTTTCATGGACTCATGCCACTCGTCCATGGACTTTGACCACTCGTCAAACTCGGCTTGCAACTCTTCGTAAAAAATTGCTAGCCTTTCTTCCTTGGGAACTTGATCCACTTCGCCAAACTTGGTTGGGAACTCGATCTCACGAACCACCTTGCTCCTTGGTGGCAAAGTCTTCGGCAACTCCAAAGGCTTCTCATATTTGTTCTCATTGTCCACCTCACTCATTGGTGAACGACTAGCATGCCCCACCTTGTACCTTCGGCTTAAGGCATTGGCTACGTCATTTGACAACCTTGGGTTGCACTTCCAAGTGATGTCAAATTTTGCAAGAATTCTTTTCCAACAAATCTGCTTATGAGACAAATTTTCTTGGGTTAGAGAATAATTAATTATTCAAAATATTCTTGGTAAAAACGGCAAACCTTGACCCAAGTATACGATGTCTCCACGTGTGTAGAAAGTGCACTACGGCAATCACTTCTTTCTCAAGATCCGAGTTCCTCTTCTCGGACTCGTTGAGCACTAGACTCTCTCGAGCAACCAGAACTCCCTTCTCTAAGAGAATTCCTTCGATGGTGTTGGCACTGGCGAAGGTATGGACTTCGAATGCCCCTACATCCCAAACTCATCAAGGACTTGCCCATTGTCTCGGGGACTCCCATGGACTCTACTATGGCCTCGTCATCGTTGACTCTTGTCTTGGGTGCTTCCTCGAAGAAATGGATTTTTGCTAACGCCTTTTTTCTCTTGTCCGCAACTCGCTTCATAGGCACAACACATTGTTGGCGGGGATCTAAAATACATAATACGTCCCTTTTGGGCAAGACAAGCGCGTCAATCCGTTCAACAAAATATAAGCCCAAAACAAAATCGTAATCATCTAAAGGGATTACCTTAATGGATGCTTTACCGTGCCAATCTCCAATCCGAAGATCCACTCCGTTTGCAACTCATGCAATTGGTTATTCTTTGGAATTGACGGTCTTTATCCATCCACTTACCTTCTCAACTCGAAGGTTTAGTCGCTTGGCCGCTTGCTCGGACACGAACAACTCGGATGCACCGGTGTCGACAAGTGCTCTCACTTCTTTACCGGAAACTTTCATGTCCACGAACATAAGTCCCTTCTTCTTACGACCATTCTTGGCTTGAAGCGAACTCATGATGGAACCAAGTTGGGCAAACTCGTCCTCTTCTCCATCTCTTCTACGGATGGCGGAAAGGTTTGTCTTTTTCGGGCAATCTCGAATGAAATGTGGCCCCTCGCAATGATGGCACTTCACTGGACCTCAGTCCTTCCTCTCCCAAGGCCTCGTGAATCGATAGGACTTGTCATTCAATGGCTTACCACTACCATTCGATGACTCCTCCCTTTCACTCGAACGTGGCTTGGACTTGGGTGATTTGTTTCGATCAACACTATGATCCTTTAATGACTCGGCAATGGCAATCGCCTTGGAGAGTTCTTTCACGTCTCTTCTCTCTAGCTCGGTGTTTACCCACGGCTTTAACTCGTCCATGAAATGGAATAAGGCATCTTTCTCGTTTAAGTTAGAAATTTGGAGTTGTAGCTTGCTAAACTCCCGAACATAGTCTCAGATTGATCCCTCTTGCTTAAGATGTCTAAGCTTGATCGTGCCTCCCTCTCGGCATCTCCAGGATAGAACTGGTTTTTGAATTCTGTTTGGAACTCGTCCCACGTTTGAACACTAGTGCCTTCACGTTTCTCGTCGGAGCGCCTACATCTCCACCAAAGTAAAGTGTTATCACTTAAATATATTGACGCGGTACTTACCTTATCGGCATCCTCGATGATGCACGATGCTTTGAAGTACTGCTCGAGCCCCTACAAGAAATTCTTCACTTGTTGGGCTGATCTCGTCCCCACGAAGTGCTTCGGCTTCGGAACATCGACTAGCACCCTCGCTGGGCTAGCCACCACGCCATTTCTCACGGCGGCTTTGTAAACAAGCACCTCACTCTTGAGATCCTCGATATCCTTTCTGAGCGCGACTACCTTTGCTTGTTTAGCAAGATCTTCCACGATCTTCTTGAGTGCTTTCACATCATCTTTGAGGGATCCGTCTTGTAGATCGACGCTTTCATTGACATCGTTGATTATTCCTTGGAACTCCTCCTTGAGTTTGTCATCCCGCTGGCCCAACTCCCATGTTTGGACTTCAACCACATCGAGCCTACTCTTGGCATCGATCGCAGCATTCTCAAGGTGGATGACCTTGTCCTCAAGTGTCGTGATTCGGTCCTTGGAACTAGCCCTATTGGCCTTCTCGGTTTGTCGTGTCACACGTCAGCTCTCGCGCTCACTGTGCTCATGATCGGATCCGTCACCTGCCATCTCGACTCGTATGGATGCGGAAAATGGCTTTGATACCACTTGTCACAGGGCTAGGTTTCGACTCGCTAACCCGTGCGGCTTTAGTCGTCGATCTTAAGTCGAGGACTAAGTCAGTCTTTGAATATCTATGCTGGAGCGCTTAGAACTTGATGCGGGGGAAGCTTTGTGGGAAAATGGTGATGATGGCTAGGCAAGACAAGAACAAATGACAAGACAAAGATTGAAGAGAAATGTTAAACTTTTACTCAAGAACTCAGAAAGTGTGGAATGAATACAACGCTTGGGGGGAGGCTCTATTTATAGCCTTGGCCCTCTCGACCTAACGGTTTCTAACGATTCGATCCAAGGGCTATGGATGAATCTTATCCTCCTAAACATGGCAACACTCTAATATAAACAAAGTTGCCTAGAATACATGAGTGTGACATCATCTATTTGTTGGCATAGAAGACTTTCCTCGAATATGACTCCATGGATGATATCTTTCCATGTGTGTTGGTCAAAGGATGACAACTCATGATAGGTCTTGGTCTCTTGGGCGGATTGGGCATTGTTAGGCCCGGTTGGCTTGTCCAAAACCCCCTCTTTAGCATGCTTGGTGCTAAATTAGGCCCTAGGGGTGTGGGCAACTCGGATGGGCTTCCCCTAGGCCCCTCGGTGTGCACGTCGGGTGCAGACTCGGCCTCCTTGGTGTGCACGTCAGGTGCAGGCTCGGGCGGCATGGAGGGTGCTTGGCAAGGCCCCCTCGTGTGCGTGTAGCGTGCCCCCTCGGGTCCTACTCTCATGGGCAGCACGTGGGGTGCTTGACTTGGCCCCATGGTGCGTTGGAAGTGCTCCGGCTCGGCTCTCTTGGGTGCGGATACCACATAGGGCGTTGTGCATGGCCCCTTGGTGTGTGGTGTTGGCAACTACTTGGGTCCCTCGGTCGGTTGAAGGACGTGGTGCGCTAAGGCAAGCACCTATGGATGCGGCTTGCTCGGTCGTGGGAAGTTGGTCCGTGACAACATGCTCATGTAATTAAACATATTGCTTATCATAGAAACAAAGATCGGGATAACGCAGTGTCATCCGAGACAAAAGCAACTATACTTACTTTTAATCCCGAAGTTACGGGATACATGAATCCTCACTTTCATATATTCCTAATTAATTCCTCTTCTTAGCCTTCAAGCCACTATCCACTACCTTATCATGGTGTGTACCTCAAACAAATGACAAGTCATTAAAACCAATTGAATTCATTTACCAATTGTCCCATAAGACTCATGTTCATGCCAAACAAATTCCCATTACTTATATACAAAATTTCATGTACACATATATATACCTATAACTCCAAAACAGTCCTCATACTATTCTAACATGCCAAAACAGTCCATGAATTACATACATGTACACATACAGCTCCAAAACAGTCCTTATATTTTTATAACATGTCAAATCAGTCCATGAATTACATACATGTACAGATACAGCTCCAAAACAGCCCTTATATTTTAATAACATGTCAAAACAGTCCATGAATTACATACATGTACATATACAGCTCCAAAACAGCCCTTATATTTTTATAACATGTCAAAACAGTTTGTGAATTACATACATGTACACATACAACTCCAAAACAGCCCTTATATTTTTATAACATGTCAAAACAGTCCATGAATTACATACATGTACAGATACAGCTCCAAAACAGCCCTTATATTTTTACAACATGCCAAATCAGTCCATAGACATACTTAACATTTCAAAACAGTCCATATTTCATACATATAAATACATGTATACTCAAACAATCCTCATGCTCTTCTAATATATCAAAACATGCCACATTTCGTTCACATAGATACATGTTTACTCAAACAATCCTCATGCTCTTCTAATATATCAAAACAGGCCACATATTTTTCTCATGCATGTAGATCAGTCCATAATACATATATATTTAAATACATGCTCATAAGAGCCCTTAACACATAGTTAAACTTATACACAATCTCAAAACAGTCCATACACTTTCTCATGTATGTAGAACAGTCCATAATATATATATATATATACATGCTCATAACAGCCCTTAACACATATTTAAACTTATACACAAGTTCAAAGCAGTCCACATACTTAATATTCAATCAAAACAGTCCTGAATTTCATACATATACATACATGTATTCCAAAACAGCCCACATACATAATAATTCAATCAAAACAATTCTAATTCAAACACATACATTCACATGCTCAGATCAGTACATTTAAGCTCTTATATACTCAGTCCCTATCTTATACAAGGCAACAAAACTGTCCACAATGTGAAATTATCGAATACAAAGACCACTTTAGATTTCAAATACAACTTACATATCCTGATTTCTTTGCAAGAACTTAATCAAACAAGTAACCTTTACATTTATTCAATCCGCATGGCTTAAGATCATGATGTCAAGTTCTATTTCTTTACAGTCTACTAACTTGAAAATAATCGGTTAACTACATGAATTTTGCAATATTGAATCAAGTTCTAAAAGAATTTAGGGAATGGTCTTACCTTCAACAGCCACTACTTGATGGATTTAGTTAAAATTTCCAAATCTATGACGTCCAATATGAAGATTCCACATTCTCCCTCTAAATTCTCTCACAAAAAGGTTTGAATCAATTGAAAGAAGATCAAGAGGAAGAGCTCTCTCTTCTCTTGTTAAACCGAGAGCCTAATTACACATGCTCAATCTTTCGGTTGACATGTGTAAAGTCACTAAACAAAAGTTTTGTTATATGCAAACACATTTTTCCATCAAATGTTCATTTTAGCCCTTTGCACACTAAACTTCATTTCTTAAATTTTCACTTTTTAGTCCTAAATTGTTAATTTAGCTATCAAACCACACACATTAGCTAAATTAACTTGGAGATTAAGATGGTAACATTCTCCTAGGTTTATTTTTAGGGTGTTACAACTCTCTGCCCATAAAAGAAATTTGTCCTTGAATTTCTCATTAACTGAAAAGTTGAGTTTATTATTCTATCAAATATATTACTAGTATTGACAACAAATTCATAACATCCGTTTCAGAATATTTCCACACATTTTGAATGATAAAATAGAGTATACATATTGTGTTGGTTGCAAGTCATCAATGTTGAACAAAAATTTGAACTCCTAAGTGGCATATGATGGATGCAGACATAGAATAAGCTCTAGTTTAGTCTGAGAATCGACTAAACTCTAGCTTTGATTTCAAATTGCAACATCCTCAACCCGGTTCAGAAGAAAACCGAAGTTGAAGTTGTTAACGAAACACATTTCAGACTTCAAGTGACTAAGTTATAAAATTTTGTAAGGTTCGGTTACGATTAGCAAAAAAATTATTTTGGAACTTAAATAAATTCATAATATAAACAAATCACAGAAGGAAACTCAATCAATTAAACACACTTAGTTATGTAATATCGACCACTTGATCCAAATCATCATCCGAAAAAGATCCAAAAACTTATCCAAGAAAATCATACATGTTACATAAAAACATAGCAATTCATCTTTTATAAATCGAACATCTAATAAGAATGATTTTGCAACAAAGATCAAAAGAATTAAGATTATTCATAACTTTATTATTATTGGTATAAAGGTCAGTGTATTCGTTTCACTTAAATTTAATGTGTAATGACTTGATCCAAACAAAGAATTCCAATTCTCATAAGATTCTGAATTTATTGGTTCCTTTACTAATTTATTACCAACTTGAATTCATTCATAGATAGTAAAAAAAATATAAACTCTCTATTCTCAAGAATTCGAACAAAAGAAGATAAAAAAAGGTGTTTAGGTCAATTTCTTGAAAATAAAGAAGGTTCAATTAAGGCTAAATTTTTTTAGAAGCATGATCACCTATTTTAAATTCCTCCATGAGTATATTACTATCTTCAAATGTAGTATTTATATTTCAGAAATCTAATTCTTGACATTCTACTTATTCTTGTTCACACTTTTTAGAACAATCATAAAGCATTTAATTGAGTAAACTTTTACAATGATACCTCATATAAGCATCATATCATGTCAACTTCAAACCGTAAACATTCAAATAAATCAGAAACATGTGTGAGACTCAAGAAACACTTTCATACGTCACAAGATACATGTAATCAACTACAAACAGCCAATCGACCTATGGTCATGGTAATTGCAGATTAAGTACGCAAACTTAGTTTTAACCATATACACATAATCAGAATTATTTGTATGACTTTATATTTTATTTACAACTTTATAAAACTTAAACACAAATTTAAAGATGGACTACTTGCATCAAATTCAAGCATTATGCCACAAGTTTCTATAACAACCAAAGTATACAAGTTGTCATCACAAAATCATGTTATCACCTATACATGCATATTAATCTCTTTTTGACTATTTAATAATTTCATACATTCAACTTTGTTATTAACTCATTAACTTTCCAATATGAATCCAACATTATCCACTTTAACATTCCAAGAAATAAAAGAGCCATTTACAAACCAAAGTCTATGAATCAAATAATAACAGTCCATATCATGATTATGCTTATTACAAATGCGGCATGCCACCATTCTAGGAGTTTCAAGCAAAACTTAAATAAACTATGAGATTTTCACAGTGTGACTTGCAACCTTCCAACCCGATCAACTCAAGGACAATTATATAACCTGCAGATGAATGGAAATGAATGCAATTAGGCTTATATAGCCTAAGTGAAGTAATGACAACAAAATAAAAAAAACATAGAGTTAATGAGATTAAAAATGGGAACTCCAAGAGTACAACATAAGTTAGCATTGATTTTAAGTCTTAAACTTAACTTAGACAAAGCTTTGTTTATTGAAAGCTTATTATCGAAGATCATATCTTTGCTTATCAGAAATTCTTATTGAATTTAATAAAGTTTCATAACTTATCTAATTGTAGCCTTAGTATGGCTTATCAAAGTTTTTATCAGAGCTTTCGAAATTCTTTTTTTATGTCTTATCGAATATCATAGCTGAGCTTTTCTGAGTGCATACCTTTTCTTTTCAAAATTTCTTTTCTGATCTTAGTACTTGAATTCATTTCTTTTAGAACGTTTGCTTTGGATCACTTTTGGCCATGGTTAGCATTGGTCCGAGTTTGACCATATTGGTGGTTTGTGTTACACATAGCTCAAAGCACATAGCAATGGCTAGTGTCAGAACGTAACAGACCTAACTTCTCATCTATCCAACCAATTGTCGCCAATCTCCTTACATCTCCCCCGTTACCTCATACTGTCACAAAAATATCTCATATATAGGGTCATCATCCTGAGCCGTATGTCATGGATCGTAGTCCTGAAATATACCTTTGCACCATACCAAAGTGTCCAAGAATTTCCATTGTATATGCAACTTAGATATTTTATGCTTTTGAAATTAGGAGAGGTATCTTATGATACATGTAAGTTTACTTGTTTCTTTCCTTAGTATCTTATAACATGAGATGAGCTTAAAGTCCTTAGGGCATTAAGAAAGAACGAGTTACAGTATTGAGATTGAATTATTCAAGTGAGAATCTTATGGTACTTTGGTTCAAAGGATTTTCTTCAATACTTTATAACCATATAAATGTAATCATCTAATTGTAAAACATAACATAGCAAGACGCAATGCATATATAGTGCAAACATATTTAAAGGAGTTACCAAAATAACATGCTAAGAACGTAAATACACATTATGTTGTATGCGAACCTTATGCACATGCTCATGTAATTAAATGTATTGCTTATCTTAGAAACAAAGATTGGGATAACGCCGTGTCACCCGAAACAAAAGCAACTATACGTACTTGTTATCCTGAAATTCTGGAATACCTGAATCCTCACTTTCATATATTCCTAATTAATTCTTCTTCTTAGCCTTCAAGCCACTATCCACTCCCTTATCATGATGTGTACCTCAAACAAATAACAAGTCATTGAAACCAATTGAATTCATTTACCAATAGTACCATAAGACTCATGTTCATGTCAAACAAATTTCCATTATTTATATACATAATTTCATGTACATATATACATATATATATATACCTATAACTCCAAAACAATCCTCATACTATTCTAACATGCCAAAACAGTCCATGAATCACATACATGTACACATACAGCTCCAAAATAGCTCTTATATTTTACTAACATATCAAAACAGCCCATGAATTACATACATGTACACATACAGCACCAAAACAGCCCTTATATTTTTATAACATGTCAAAACAGTCCCTGAATTACATACATGTGCACATACAACTCCAAAACAGCCCTTATATTTTTATAACATGTCAAAACAATCCATGAATTACATACATGTACACATACAGCTCCAAAGCAGCCCTTATATTTTTACAACATGCCAAATCAGTCCATAGACATACTTAACATTGCAAAACAGTTCATATTTCATACATATAAATACATGTTTAAACTTATACGGAAGTTCAAAACAGTCTACATACTTAATATTCAATCAAAACAGTCCTGAATTTCATACATATACATACATGTATTCCAAAACAGCCCACATACATAATATTCAATCAAAACAGTTTTAATTCAAACACATACATTCACATGCTCAAATCAGTACATTTAAGCTCTTATATACTTAATCCCTATCTTATACAAGACAACAAAACTATCCAGAATGTGAAATTATCGAATACAAATACCACTTTAGATTTCAAATACAACTTACATATCGTGATTTCTTTGCAAGAACTTAATCAAACAAGTAACCTTCACATTTATTCAATCCGCATGGCTTAAGATCATGATGTCAAGTTCTATTTCTTTATAATCTACTAACTTGAACATAATCGGTTAACTACATGAATTTTGCAAGATTGAATCAAGTTCTAAAAGAATTTAGGGAATGGTCTTACCTTCAACAGCCACTACACGGTGGATTTAGTTAAAATTTCAAAATCTATGACCTCCAATATGAAGATTCCACATTCTCCTTCTAAATTCTCTCAGAAAAAGGTTTAAATCACTTGGAAGAAGATCAAGAAGAAGAGTTGTATCTTCTCTTGTTAAACCGAGAGCCTAATTACACATGTTCAACCGACCTTTCGGTTGACATGTGTAAAGTCCCTAAACAAAAGTTTTTGTTACATGCAAACACATTATTCCATCAAATGTTCATTTTAGCCCTTGACACAATAAACTTCCTTTCTTAATTTTTCACTTTTTAGTCCCAAATTATTAATTTAGCTATCAAATCACACACATTAGCTAATTTAACTTGGATATTAAGATGGTAACATTCGCCTAGCTCTATTTTTAGGGTGTTACAAGTACATTTGCTATTATTGTTTCTAGGTGCTTGAAGGAGATGAATAGTCACATTAAATGCAAGAATATCAGTCAGTTTGTGTTCCATTGTTGGATGCGATACAGACCTATTTGGTTCCTGCAATCAAATGGATATTATTCTCATATCTATTAGATTTCCAATGCTTTTTTAATCACCTAAATCCGATATCAGAAGCTTGAAATAGGCTCGTTTTACTAAAGATAGTACAAGATGGAATTTCATTATAAGAAATGCATGCATATGAGACAAGCAAATAAAGTCCATCATTATCAACCATTTGGCGAGTTGTTCGAATTCTTCAATGAAGGCAAGCCTTAAAAGCTATCTTAATCACTCAATTGGAGGTCCATAATCAAGACATTCAAGTTAGTTTTTATCATCTATTTTTGGGGGCTTTTCATATTCTACAAGGAGACATGTAATGAAGGACATCTTTATGAAATTCAAGAAAGATGAATGGCTTGTAGATGATCATGGAATAGGAAGAGACACTCCCCTTTTGGACAACAATGTGTCTACATACATCAAGTTTCCACATTCATCCCTTTTTCTTCCATGAGTGAGCCAGCCAAAGAAGACCAAGAGTCCTTAATCCCTTGGACGAAATTAAGGTCATATTCAGCTTCAAATTGTATAGATTCATCTCCAAATGATTTATGATATTCTACCAGCTTTGAAGCTAAAAAGACAAAACAGTCAAGTGCATTTTATTTCTAATTTGATGAGAGTGTTACATCTTTGTGTGACCTTCCATATTGAGCCTATGAACACTATAAATATGCCCTTTTTATTTCATTTGTAATTAGACTTTGGTATATAAAAATCCTCTTTGAGAGTTGCTTTCTTTCTAGTTCTTTTAAAGAACTTTATCGGCTTCAAGTTTGTCTTGTGGTCTTCATTCATTCATCTGTTTATAGCGTTGGTTCCTAGTTCTTCTATAAGTAGTGGGTCACGTTTCACCCTCTATCACTTCGATTCCATCACCTTATATTGTTGGTTCCTAACTCTTTATAGCTAGCTGTTGTCACTAGATTTTCACCTTTTTATGTTATTATTATTATTATTATTATTAGAATTAAAAGCCCAAAAATATATATAAATAATATAAACCCATCCCAAAAATAATAATAAACCCATTATATTTAGAAACCCATTTAAATAAAGCCCACTCACAAAAGTAATAAATAAAAAACCATTTTTAAATAAATAGGGCCCAAATTAACCCATTTATCTTTTTTTTTCAGTTTCAATGTAGATCGTTGGATCTAGGGCATTAAGGATCAAGGGACAAGATTGGATCAAGCAATGTAAAAAAAAGAGACTGGGGAGGACCCCGCGCCACCACGCGCATGACGCGTGCACTGCACACGCGTGGGGTTTCTCCCCCAAACCTCTCCCTTGCGTTCAACAGCAGCGGCTGTTGTATCTTTACCGTCGATTTACGTCGCGGTGGTCACACTGATGGTGTCGGCTGAACCGCCACGGCTCGCTGAGTCCAACGTCGTCGTTGCCGCTCCTTTCCGTCACTGATATCTACAAAATAAAAAGGGGGAAGATTCAAAACCCTAGGCTCAAATCTAGGATGAAATTCGTCTTCAAATTTGAACCAAATCAGATGATTTTTGGGGGTTTCAACCGAGAATCATGCTCCTTATCGAATTATGGCTTCAATTTTTGGTTTGAATACCATTTTTCCCTTGAATTGCAAGCCCTAGCTCTAGTATAAATACCCCATTCTTCATTGTGTTATCCACCCCCTTCAAAAAAATTCTAAAAATTCTCTAAAAATTGCTTGAAAATTGTGGAAGTTGGTTCTAGTTTGGAGGAGCTTCAATTCGAGTTCTTGAAGAGGAATCAAGCTTTTCCGGTGGCAATTGGGGTCGGTTTGAGTTCGAATCTTCTTCTTTAACGGTAAAAATTTCTTTCTTTATACTCTTTCAATTTATTTTTTGGATTAATTTTTGTTTGATTAGTTCTTGCTTTTAGGTTGCTATTTGATGTTGAAATTGAATTTTTGAGCTTGGTAATTGTTCTTTTCTTTGTTTTTGATCCTTTTTTAAAAAACATGATATGAAATTTTGTCTTAAAATTTTGATCCATTTCATTCTAAAAATATAAAAGTGTTTTTTTTTGTTTAAATAAGTTTTTTTAAAGAAAAATAAAACAAGGATTTCATAAAAAGATTTTAATTTCAAAAAAAATAATAATGCTTCCAAAAGATTTTTTTTTTAAAAAGTTTTGTGAATAGTAAATAAATATACCTTTTAAAATTCTTAAATGGAGAGTTATAAAAGATTTAAGAATTTTTTTTAAAATAAAAGGTCTTGAAATTTTTTAAGTTAAAAAAGGGTTTTAGGAATAAAGATTTTAAAAAACTTAAAAATAAAAATAAAAAGGTTTTAAAACATAAAGATTTTAGAAATAAAATGTTTTGAAAAACTCAAAAATTGAATAAAAGTGGTTTTTAAAAAACATAAAAAAACTTTTCAAATATAAAAAATATTAAAGTTTTAAAACTAAAAAACACTTCAAATAAAAGGACAAAAGAATAAAAAATCTTTAAAGCATAAAAACAAAGAAGTTTTTTTTTTTGTCTTGTTAGCCTTTTGTGATCGTTTGAACTTTAAGGTTAGGATATTTGAGCTTAAATTAGAGGGGGTTTTTGTTTAAAAACTTTCTTCACCTTTTGAAATAAAACACACTTTAAATATTATAACTTTGGCAAATAAAATGAATGACAACTCACCTAATCTTTTCTATGGTTTGTTAAAAAGTGGAACTGAATTAATGCGGTGTCTTATCAAACGGGAATCACGGGTTAGTGCCAGAAGTGTTGGCGGTGATTGGAGTTCATTTCCCGAGTGATAAGACCGTTAAAATAAATTTATATTCATTAAAAGGAAAAATAAAATCAAAACCTTTGTGAACTTGCAAATTCCAATTTTTTGAAAACAATTTTTTTTTTTGAAATCAAGAAGGTACCAATTTTTGGGCGCCGTTGGGGTGCTAATCCTTCCCCCATGCGTAACCGACCCCCAAACTTGTTTTATAGTTTTCACAAACCTAAATCGTTGTTTTAATAAAATAAAACGTTTTATTAAAATAATCCCGCTTTAAAGTGATCCAATCACACTTTTTTCAAAAAGATTGGTGACGACTCTGTGTTTTTAAAGTTTTAAAAATGTCGGGCTCGAAAGGGTTGCGACAGCTTGGCGACTCCGCTGGGGACGTTTTGTTTTTTAAACAAAAGAGGGCAAGGCCAGAAATTGATTTCAAATTGTTTTAAAAAAGGTTTTCTTAAAAACTAATGGAATTAGCAAGTTCATAATAGGTTCAATTTATTTGTCCGTTTAATGAATGTAATTTTATTTTACGCATTCTAAAATTCATTAAAGAAAGCTTTATACCCGAGCTTTGTCTCGTTCGTTTAAGTGGGGGGAACATGCTTTGCTCATGTAAGAATATTGATTCTTCGTATGAGCCTAGCAAGTACCTTCGGGACTCATTCCCTTTGTCTTCGTAAGGATATCAATTCTTCGAGAAAGCATAGGTGGTGAGTCCTCCTGAGTTGAACTCGATTCGTTTGAACCCTTTAATGGGTGAGAATCGAGGGCCTTGCTACCCTTAGTAGGGACAGCAAGGACAACTCTGGTACCCTTTTAGAACCAAACCAAGTTTGAGAATCTAGAGCCCACCCTACTAGAGCCATGTGGAAAACCTTAGGCTTTTAGTCTGGTCAAAATTATTTCGTAAGGATAATCTGTGGAGACATGTCTTGGAATATTGGAATGTGCTGCCCAGAATTATTCGTTCAATGAAATTATTTTGGACCTTTTAGGTTTTATTTCTGTTTTTTTTTAGAAAGAGTACTAACATTTTTGTGTGTGTGTTTTGTTTTTTTAGCATATGTAATTGTTGCATACATCTCATTTTTAAAGGGGATCGATTCTAAAGCATATTGCTCAATTAGAAAAAGCTTTTGCCATGGATGGAAGGTACCTAAAAGAGGAAGGAAATGCGGATGTACGCTACCAAACTAAGGTCAACTAGCAAACAATGAGGAGTGATAATGTGGAGGAAACATCTGAGTATGCTCACATCAGCGCCAAGAAAAATACCATAAGTTGCAAGTGTTATGGGACCACTTCGAAACCAAGCAGAATTTGAAGATGATCATCGGTCTACTTGGCTTAGAGGAAACCTCAAAAGGACCTAGGAGCGAAACGAGTTTGATAGAAACATCACATCCTAAATTGAAGACGTAGCTAAGCATGTGACGCCAAGAAGCTACATTTATTCTCCCCCACCGATAGGGAAGGTAGGACCAAGGCTTCAAAGGCTGATCGAAGAGGTACTGGGTGCTCAGACTGAGTCGTATTTGTAGGACCTTTGAGATTTAATGGAAGCTACTTCTAGAGAAACATCTTAATGAAATTGATGGCTCCTCACTTGCATTCATACATTTGTATTTTTTATTGTTGCTTGGATTAATTTATGTCATTGTCATTGCATACATTCATACTAATTTAAATAAGTCACATTTTTGAATTTCTAAAAAACTTCCCCAAAACTGCGACACTCGCTTTCTGTTCAGAGCAATGGCCATGGAAGACATATTGACAACTTTAGAGAATAGCCATCAAGAGTGGGAGACTCAAGGAAAAAGAATATGAAAAACGCTTGAAGAATCTTGTCGTGAAATGGACGGGTCGAGCTTGGCCGCAATTCACCTATGCCTCTTTGGAATAATGCAAAATCTTCCTAGATAGTTGGGGTCATGCTTAGAATCAACCCTTTTGCTTTTGCACGCGAGCATTAGGGCTCTTTTGTAAGGGCTTCCATATTAAATCTACTTGTTTAAAGATGCATTCTGTTTTTTCTTTCAAGTGCCAATCATTTCTCATTTTTTCATTTCTTTTCATTCTTCATCTATTTCTCTTCAAACATACATCTTCTTTGCATAGTCTCTATAATTAATTGTATGCATGATTCTTAAATCTAATCACGTGATAGAGGGGCAATAAAGTGTGTTCAGATTTAATGGGGAGATCCCATATACAAATTTTGAGTGAATTTTCCTCTCAAGCATTATTGTTAGGGTCTTTGAATGAAGTGATAACTCTAAAACATCTACCAACTAAAGATTGCTTCTCTTCGATGATGTTTGTGTGTGAAATGACATTTGGCCTTCCTTCATTTTCCTTCAGGAAAAGAAAACAATAATCCATTTTTGTCCCCCCTTGAGGCTGATTTTTCTTTGATCAAAACCCTAACCAAGGATCACTCCCCATACCGAGGGCAAAGAGGGTGAATAAATGTTTCAGAAAGAAAGGAACACAAAAAGAAAAGAAAAAAGGAACATAAAAAGAAAATGAAAAGAAAAAGAAAGAAAAAGGAAAAGGAAAAGGAAAAAGAAAAAGAAAAAGGAAGAAAAAGGAAAGAGAAAAAGGAAAGAAAGAAAAGAAGAAATGAAAGTTGGAGTACGGAGGAAAATTCGAAACAATTCCTCCAAATGAGACGTGTGCCAGAAAAGGAAATGAACTCTAGGGTGAAAACCAAAAACGGGCAGTCTAGAGTGATCCAAAGAAGAAAATAATGAAGATTTCATCAGGAAAAGTTGATTCTTGGTTTAATTACCCTAAAACATGTATTTGAGCCTACATATTCTTTTCTTGGTAACTTGAGCCGTGGTTTATTGCCGGAGGGTTCTGAGGCTTGGCCCGAGAGTATTGTCCGTATCTTGGGTCAGATGGAGTGCATTGATGCACAGAAGTTAGGATGTGTTGTTTCTTTGCTATAGGCTGATGCATACGCTTGGTGGACCACTGTTACTACTGGCATGCCTACAGCTGATGTTACTTGGGATTTCTTCCTAACTACCTTCCGGAAAAAATATCTCAGTCCTAGGTATCAAGATGAGAAGAATAGAGAGTTTATGGCACTGGTTTAGGGTAGCATGACAGTATCAGAGTATGAGGTGCAGTTCATTCGGTTGAGTCAGTACGCATCAGAGTTGGTTCCTACTGAGAGGGAAAAGTTTGAGCGGTTTCGTTATGGCTTGATCAATGATGTGAAGACCTACATGTTAGCTTCAAATTACACAGACTTTGATGTCTTGGTCACTAGGACCAAAGATATCGAGCAGAGCTTGGGCTTAGCATCTCGAGGTGGTGGGTTCAGTTCAGGGAAAAGGCATGCCGAGTGGGACAGAGATCATGCCAAGAAGCACAAGGATATGAGGAATCATGGTGTTCATAGGCGAGGTGGTTGTAACCCGGAACAAGGCCATCAGGTCCAAGGAGCTGCTAATCTTTTCCCCGAGTGTGTTAAGTGTGGGTGGCAACACTCTGGAGAGTGTTGGGGTGCTTATGGTACATGTTGGAATTGTGGATCACGAGCACATCTAAAGCAAAATTGTCCACACCCTATTAGGGATGGACAGGCCCCAACACGAGCTATCGAGCATTAGAGAGGCCGTGGGCGCGGTTGAGGGAACTTCCAGCCTAGGAACGAAGGTCCGAGAAACGTGGCGCACGTTGTCGCGGTACAGCCTAAGGGAGGTGGACCAGCTAGAGTTTATGCGCACCATGAGGGTAGGAACGATACGAATGTGATTGCAGGTAACTTTATGTTAAGTCGTTGAAATTGCTCTCTTTGATTGGTTCCGGTTCTACGTATTCCTATATCTTGAGTGAGCATGCCAAGTTGCTAGATATACCGTGTGAAAGCTTTGATGTGGGTATGAATGTTACTAGTTCTTTCGGCGAAACAGTTGTGGTTAGAAAGGTATATCGAAGATGTCTGCTATTGGTTCAAGGTCATGTGTTTCTGGCGGATATGATGGAATTGCCATTCTATAGATTTGATGTGATTTTAGGTATGGATTGGCTCGTGGAGCACAAGGCTAGAGTAGACTTTGAGACAAAACGAGTATCGTTGAAGTTATTAGACGATTACGAAGTGGTGGTAGTTGGTGAGAACGTTAAGTTCTTGTCTAATGTTGTTCCAGTGTTAGAAGCTCAGAAATTGTTGGACCAAGGTTGTCAGGCATATTTGGCTTATGTAGTAAATTCGAATATGAGTGAGGCCCGACCGAAAGACATTAGAACAATTTGTGATTTACCCGTTGTATTTCCGGAAGAATTGCCTGGAGTACCGCCCGATCGAGAGGTTGAGTTTGCTATTGAGAAATATGTTGATTCTGCTCCCGTATCCATTGCTACGTACCGAATGGCTCCGAAGGAATTGAAAGAGTTGAAAACACAACTTCAAGAATTGTTAGACCGAGGATTCATTCATCTGAGTATTTCACCGTAGGGCGCACCAATTTTGTTTGTTAAAAAGAAAGATGGTAGTATGAGAATGTGTATAGACTACCGATAGTTAAACAAGCTGACAGTGAAGAATAAGTATCCTTTGCCGAGGATTGACGATTTGTTTGATCAGTTGCGAGATGCTTCAATGTTTTCTAAGATAGATTTGAGATCTGGATATTATCAGCTGAAGGTAAAAGAGACAGATATACTGAAGACAGCTTTCCACACTCGTTATGGCCATTATGAATTCTTGGTAATGCCTATTGGTCTGACTAACGCGCCATATACTTTTATGGATATGATGAACGGGGTATTTCATGAGTATTTAGATCAGTTTGTTGTAGTGTTCATTGATGATATTCTGATATATTCTCGCACCGAGGAAGAACATGATAAGCATTTGCGGTTAGTGTTGCAAACCTTGCTAGATAATCAGTTATATGCCAAGTTGAGGAAATGTGAGTTTTGGATTAGGGAAGTAGTCTTCCTAGGACATGTTGTGTCAGTCGAGGGAATCAAAGTAGATTCTAAGAAGATTGAAGCAATTGTGAGTTGGAAGCAACCGAGATCGGTAACCGAAATCCGCAGTTTCTTAGGTTTGGCAGGTTATTATCGATGTTTCGTAGAAGGATTTTCTAAAGTTGTTGCTACTTTGACCAAACTATTGCAAAAAAATGTCCGTTTCGAATGGAAAGAAGCAAGACAACAAGCCTTTGAGAAATTGAAAGCAACTTTGATGAAAGCTCTTGTTTTAGTGCAACCGGTGACAGGGAAGGAGTATGCGATCTACAGTGATGCATCGTATGTTGGTCTAGGTTGTGTGTTGATGGAAGAAGGAAGAGTAGTAGCGTATGCATCGAGGCATTTGAAGACACATGAGTGCAATTATCCTACGAATGATATAGAGTTGGTTGCGGTCGTGTTCGCTTTGAAAGTCTGGAGACATTACCTTTATGGTGAGAAATATACAATATATACGGATCACACGAGTTTGAAATACCCAATGACACAGAAAGAATTGAATCTCAGACAGCGAAGATGGCTAGATTTGTTGAAAGACTACGACCTTACGATTGAATACCATCCAGGGAAAACCAATGTGGTGGTTGATGCTTTGAGTAGGAAGGTGGCAGTCGAGTTGCGAGCAATGTTTGCTAGACTGAGTATGTCTCATGATGGTGGTTAAGTGGCCAAACTGCGAGTGAAACCTTCATTGGTTCAGATGATCCGAGAGAAACAGTTGCAAGATAGAACGTTAGCATCTCATATTCAGGATATTGTAGAAAGTAGACCGATAGATTTCAATTTCAGTAACGATGGTGTTCTATGTTTCAAAAATAGAATAGTGGTACTGGATGACAATGAGTTGAGATGTACCATTTTGACCGAAGCACATAGTAGTTTGTTTTCTATGCATCTGGGTAGTACAAAGATGTATCATGGTTTAAAAGATGAATATTATTGGATTGGGTTGAAGAAAGATGTGGCCGAGTATGTGAGTAAATGCATGGTTTTTAAGCGTATGAAGGCTGAACATCATTTTCCTTCAGGTTTGTTGCAACCGTTAAGAATCCCGGAATGTAAGTGGGAAAGAATTACCATGGATTTTGTATCAGGTTTGCCTTTGACACCTTCCAGGAAGAATTCAGTTTGGGTAATTGTTGATCGTCTAACGAAATGCGCACACTTCATAGTTGTTCATACTACGTACACATTAGATAAGTTGGTTGAGTTGTACATCAAGGAGATAGTGAGATTGCATGGTGTACCGAAATCGATTGTGTCAGATAGAGATCCGAGGTTCACAGCTCGATTTTGGGAATGTCTGCATGATGCTTTTGGTACTTGATTGAATTTCAGCACATCTTATCATCCACAGACTGATGATCAGTCGGAAAGTGTAATACAAGTGTTAGAGGATATGTTGTGGTGTTGCATTATTGATTTTTAGGGTTCATGGGAGAAACATCTACCGTTAGTAGAGTTTGCGTATAATAACAGTTATCATGCAAGCATTCAGATGGCTCCCTACGAAGCTTTGTATGGTAGAAAGTGTAGAACACATGTCTGTTGAGCTGAAGCAGGAAAAAAGTTACTATCATTGCTGGATATGCTTAAGGGTACTACGGAGAAGGTAAAACTGAGTTGTAATTGCCTGAAAGCAGCTATGGGTCGTCAAAAATCTTATGCGGATTTGAAACACCGAGAGATAGAGTATGCGGTGAGTGAGAAAGTTATTCTGAAAGTTTCACCTTTGAAGAAAGTGATGAGATTAGGTATGAAAGGTAAACTGAGTCCGAGGTTTATTGGTCTGTACGAGACAGTTGAACGAATTGGTCCCCTTACTTAAATATTGTGTTTGCCATTCGAGTTAGAAAAGATACATAATGTGTTCCATGTTTCAATGCTTTGAAAGTATAGATCAGATCTGTCTCACGTTATGCATCTTGAAGAGATTGAGTTGAATCCGGATTTTTCTTATGATGAAAAACCAGTCGAAATCTTGGCTACGGACAACAAGGTGTTGTGTGGTAGAAACATTGAATTAGTGAAATGGCAACGACGTGGCGTGGAAGAAGCCCCTTGGGAGAGAAAAAAAGACATGAATAAGTAGTTTCTGCATCTCTTCCCATCAGGTAAATTTTGAGGAAGAAATTCCTTAAGTGGGGGAGAATTTTAATGCCCTGGTTTTGGGCTTAGGAGTTTCAGTGATGGTTTTAGAGTTGGTCGAATCTATTTTTGGAGTTAAGGTAGTTTGGGGCGAGTTCAGGAAAAACTGCCCTCGACTGTATTTAAAAATGTGGAAATAATTTCTAAAATCATTATATATTATATATATGTCATGTGCGAAATCAATTTTGGAAAATGAGTTCTGGAATTATGACATTTTGGTCTAGTGACTAAAATGCAAATTTGCAAAACTATTTTAGTGATTGTTTTGTAAAAGAATCAAAGCATTGAATCTTTAAGGAGCTAATTAGACAAGTCTAATTTCATACATTTCCCTTATTTATTTTATTCATAAAAGTGATTTTAAAAGGGTTTTAATTCATATTTTAAAAGGGTTTTATATCATTTCAAGATTTGACGTTAAAACTTCAAAAAGGCTTTTCTTCATTCTCTTTTCAATCAAACAACATTTTAGCAGCAAGTTTTCAAAGGTAAACTCCTTTTTAAGTGGATTCTAATAATCAAAGTATTTCCTTATGATTTTCTTCTAAAACCCAATTGTTTTCTCTTAGATTTCTTAAGCTTTTCTTAAAAATCAAGGGGAAACTCTAGCATTAGAGGTGAGCTGCGTTTTCTCCTCTAATGTAAGATTCTTTACCGATATTCTCATCTTATTGATTCTTTTATTGTCTTAGATTAAAGGTTTTACAAAGATATTTATGAAAAAAATGAGAAATCAAGCTAAAATGGTTATTTAGTGAGTTTCATTGTTGGATCAGGTTTTGTTGGGTTTTAGATTGTTGTGGGCAATGTTTTTGATGTTGAAATATGTTGAGATAATGGGTTAATCAAAAGAATCCTAGATTTGGTGAAGTTGGTGAAGTTTCAGATTGATATTTTGGGTTTGTGGCTTGGATTTGTGAGAAATCAGTAGCTGGTGATTATTTGATGATGGGTCAATGTTTTTGGATGCTATTAGATGTAGTTATGATGATAGTTTTGCTGGGTTTTGGCTGGAGATTGTTTGGGTTGAATTATTCGATGTTTTCACAAGTTTGTGAGTTGAAATAAAGTCTAATGCTCTATTTTGTAATGGTTAGAAACAGGGGTTTTGGATTTGGAATCATCAGACGCGTTTTTGGGTGATCTGAAGACTTGAATCGGCATTTCGGCTTGTGTTTGTGGTTTGCTGGTGAGTGGTAATGCTTTTAAAGCCTTAACGTGGTTAAGGACATGTTTTAAAGGGTTTGGATTGAGTCCGAGAGACCAATCTACGCTCAAGAGTAAGAATGGGTGTTTCACCCTTGTTTTCCGATTGTTTTGGTTTAATGTGATGATGATGCGTATGAATAGATGGTTATGATAAATCCTATTGTTTTCATGCGTTGAATAAATGTTGTTATTTGAAATCCCATGAGTTGATGTCATGATTTTGAGGTTATGAAATTATATTGAGAAATGCCATGCATTGTATTTGCTTTGAAATGAGATGTTTTGATCATGTTTATGCTTTGAAATTAGTGAATGATTGTTGGGTTTTTCGGTGCTCGATTTCCTTCAACAGTTATTGGTCGCCAAGTGTGGAGAAGTTGGATATTTGGGTGTTTTAGTGGGATATGAAAATTGGACAATTGACACAATGATTTATAGTGGTTCGGCCTTCTAACAAGCACCTACATCCACTACCTTAGCTTCCCACTAAGGATTTCATCAAATTCACTCTTTGAATTTCGTCCCTTTTTCCCGGCTTGGGAGGAAATCGTTACAACGATCAAGGTTTCTACCCAAAGCTTGATCAAGCACTCTCTCACAAGAGAAATTCTAAAGCAAACTTGAAATCCCTCTAATAGGTAATTGTTTGCACTATTTAACTCTCACCCAAAACCGAAACACTTGAGCAAATATAACAATGTTTAGCTCACTAGTGTTGTCTATACAAGAAAATGAACAATTAAGCTCTAAGACAATTTCTTGATCATTATGTTGTTGACAATTGAAGCATTAACCATCTCTTGATGCTTGGAGGTCCCTTTTTATACTCCCAATTGAGTTTAAAGTCGTTGAGGACCATTGGGGTTGTTTTGAAGCCGTTGGAGTCTTTATTTCCCACCATAAATGCAGTTCTGCAGCTTGACGTATCGATGCCCCTCAAACCGTATCGATGCGGTCCCGATAAGGAAGTAGTCGTTGAGCACTTCAGCTGGTGCGATTCGATACGCTTGGCCAGCGTATTAGTACGGTCCTGCAAATTAGAAGATCGTTGGGGGTAGTTGGGCGTATTGGTACGCGATACAACCGTATCGGTACGCGAACTAGCCGTTGGGCATTTTAAAGCAAATCGTATCGATACAGAAAAGTGTATCGGTACGGGTTTTGGCTACTAGAAAATCACTGTAGTTGAAACCCTAAGGCGTATCGGTACGGGTACTTGAAAAGAACGAATTTGACTACTTTAAATACACTTTAAATCATTACAAAGCCTTGTAAAACCCTTAAACATATTTTCAAGTTGTTTTTGACTAAAAACATATTTTAAATTCTTTTCAATTTAGTCCAAAACATTTTTCAAATATTATATCAAAACACTTAGTTCTACAATCTCCCCCTTTTTGATATAATAAAACCAACTTCAAAAATTGTTTGGGATTCTCTCCCCCTTTGTATTTTAAAATTTTGAATAAGAGATTTAATATTTGAATGAAATTAAAGCTCCACCTTATTTTCTTGAAAACTTGAAAAATCATTTTTAAGTCATTTATCCCCCTTTTTGTTATATCAAAAAGAATTTTAAAAGTCATTAGGCTCAAAATAAATTAAGGGGTTTTAAAGAATTTGACACAATTAAAAACTTTTGGTTTTAAAATTGATTCCCCCTTACTTAAAGCATCAAATAATGTTAGTCCAACATATGATAATCTAGTTGAATTAAAAATAAATAAATCAAATGAAAGATAAATGAATTCAACTAAATTTTACCACACTTGAATCCAAAGGGAGGATGTGAAGCCTTCCTTCTTTAAGTGTTCTTCGTTGTGTGCATGGAGCTCCCCCTCAATTTGGACTTGTTGATCACTCTTCATCACACCTAACATAAGACAATCAAGTAATTTTTGGTATCCAAATTGCTTTGGATCCATAGACGTTAGCTGCACATAATTTTGTCCCCTTAGGAATCCATTTTTCAATTTCATCCTTTTTAGTTGAAGTACTTAGTCCTTTTGGGACCCCAAATACTTCTAAAAACTTTCATTTAAAAATATAGGGGCAATAGATTGTCTAACATAAAAATTTGATTATCCTAAATTGTTTTTCTTTTGAAGTTTATTGAAAATAAAATCTTTTTCCTTCTTAAGATCATCAACTTCCTTTTGATTATCTTTTTCCATCGTTTGAAGCAAATTTTGTAAATCTAAAACTTTAAGTTCAAAATCTTTAAGTTTTGCTTCAAACTCTAGATTTGTTTTGGAAAGCAAATCATTTTCCTTTTTCAATTTTGAAACTAACTTTTTGTTCTTTGAAAATGATGCCTTAAATTCCAAAAGCAAATCATCATAGGCATCTTGTAATTCATCAAATGTATATGAATTTGAAATAGATGAGTCAGAGGTTACCTCCCTCTCATTGAGGGCCATGAAGCATAGGTGGGCTACCTCATCATCGATGGAGTCTTCATCACTCCATGTCGCCACATATGTTTTCTTTGAAGATGATCCCTTTTTGTTGGACTTGTGGGAATCCTTCATCTTCTTCTTTGATTCATGCTTGGATTTATCCATCTCGCTTTTCTTGAAGCGGGTGAATTTCTTGAAGAGATGGTCCATCTCTTCATCTGCGCTTTCCTCCTCACTTAGTTCTACATGATGGCATGTGGAGGATTTGAGAGCGACGACACTTGCATTGATGCCTAGCTCCATGAACATCTTCTTCCCCATCTTTCTTATCTCTTCATTCTTCTTCTCCTCTTCTTTATCCTTCTTCATGATTTGGTGAGTGAGAAGTGACCACGTGAGCTCATCAAGCTTCAAGGTCTTTAAATTCTTTGCTCCGATGATGGCGGTCCTTTTTGAGTCCCATGACTCGGCAAGAGAATAGATAAGCTTTCGATCAAGCTTTTCTTCCGGGATGACTTCTCCATAACCCTTGAGTCCATTGGTGATAGTGGAGAATCGGTGGAACATCTTCTCAATGTCCTCTTCCGGATCCATCTTGAAGTTTTCATACTCTAGGTTGAGGAGGCCGATCTTGGTTTCCTTTACTTTGTTTGTCCCCTTGTAAGTAACTTTGAGCTTATCCCAAACTTCCTTGGCACTCTCGCAAGAAGACATCTTCTCGTAGATGTTGAGGCTAAGTGCACAAAAGATGAAGTGCAAAGCATTGCAATTTAGTTCTATCTTCTTTTGGTCGTCGACACTCCACTCCACCTTGCTTCCTTGTGGTACGAACATGCCATATTCTATAATATCTCAAAGCTTGTAGTCTTTGGATTTGACAAAGAAAGGTGGCTTGTCAATGAATTGCGTCATTGAGATGGTTGATTGAAATGTTGATCGAGCTTGCCGGATCACCTCAGTAGGATGTTAATCCTCTTCAATTGATCCAAGCTCTGATACCAATTATTAGGTTTTTCGGTGCTCGATTTCCTTCAATTGTTATTGCTCGCCAAGTGTGGAGAAGTTGGATATTTGGGTGTTTTAGTGAGAGATGTAAATTGGACAATTGACACAAGGATTTATAGTGGTTCGAACTTCTAACAAGCACCTACATCCACTACCTTAGCTTCCCACTAAGGATTTCAACAAATTCACTCTTTGAATTTTGTCCCCTTTTCCCGGCTTAGGAGGAAACCGTTACAACAATCAAGCTTTCTACCCAAAGCTTGATCAAGCACTCTCTCACAAGAGAAATTCTACGGCAAAGCGTATTTGTACGAGTTTTGGCTACTGGAAAATCATTGTAGTTGAAACCCTAGGGCGTATCGGTACAGGTACTTGAAAAGCACGATTTTGACTACTTTAAATCATTCCAAAGCCATGTAAAACCCTTTAACGTATTTTCAAGTTGTTTTTTTTTTACTAAAAACATAGTTTAAATTCTTTTCAATTTACTCCAAAATATTTTTCAAATATTATATCAAAACACTTAGTTCTACAATGATCTTGGAGGTAAATTGTATATTGGCAAGTGATGATTATGTATATATCGGATATGTTGATCGATCAATAGGATGTGGAGAGCTCTATTATACAAAATTTGCACGTGTGGTACCCTTCGGTTTCACAATAGGGGTAGTATTATTGTGATGCGAGTGGTAGGGGTAGTGCTATCACCAACGGGCTTTGCGGGTTAGTAGCATCCTGGCCGAAGTGAATTCTATGCATCGGTAATGCATGTGACTTGATGGGTGTAGCGCCATCAAGGTGTTCGTATATCTGATTTGAGAGTGATAGGGGTAGTGTTATCACTTGTGGCCAATATACATGTTTTTATTTGCATTATGTTTATACTATGTCTTGGTATGGTATTGATCATGTGTTGGTAAGTTGAGATTTGACATGCATCGGTAATGCATGGTTTGAACGAGTTTGGCAAGTTATGGTTGATATGCATCGGTAATGCATGAATTGCGGTATTGTGGTTTTGACTATTAAGGATATGCCTTATGTTGTATTTCTAGATTTTTTTATCGGTTTTGTTTCAAGGAAATGATTTGAAGGAAGGTTTTATTTTATGAACAACTTATATGGTTTTATAACTGTATTGTTGTTGCTTTGGTTTTGAGCACCGCTCACTGTGCTCTTTAGCTTACGCTCTCTTTTCCAACAATGCAGATTGTTAGACCTTTCGGGGCAGCAAGGGAGCAAGGAGGGTGTCCAAGGGTGCCAATCTAGCTAAAGTATGGTTTATCCCAATAGTAGTGTAGTAGCAATGGGGCAAGACCTTTATGAGTGTTGGGAGCTTGTGTTGGACTCCCTTTTCGTTGAGACAAGTTTGTTATGATCTTTTGAAGTTGTTTGAGGGTTGGTTTCGTTGTTTTAAAGCTTAACTTGTGTTTTGACCTCTTATGCAAATGTGGTTCTTCGTGTGTTCCGTTCTTGTTCTATCGATGCGTTGTAATGCTCTTGTTTGATGTTGTTAAGTTCATTTATCTGAGAAATGCATGTTTTGTTGATCCCTTGTTGTTGGTATGTTGTTGGGATGGTTTCGGTAAGCTTTGGAAATGCCTAAGACTCATTTTGAACCAAATTGTGCACATGGGTTCTGAAACAGAATCGACAATATCGAAACGGGGATGAATTATGCCAAGTTGTTTCGAAACGCCCCTTGGTATTTTGGAACAGTTTGCGTTTGGAAAATCTGGTTTTGAAAACTTGTTTCGAAACGGGCAGTGGTGTTTCGAAACGCCTGGCAATTAAGTTAGTTGAGGGCATCTCCTAAGTTCTATTTTCTTGCGTTTTAGTCCTCGGTTGATGTGTTATCAATTGGATGAGTTTGGATGGTTGTTTCGTGCTGCATTTTGACATATATGTATGAAAACTGATTAATTGCAAGATAGTAATATTAAATTCATGTTAGGTCCCTATTTTATGATAGAACTGCATTTTGGTCCATGTATGCTTGCTTGTCGACTCGATGTTCGTTTTATCGTGTTTTCTTCCGCTGCGAGTATTATAACCTAGGTTTTAAAAAGAGCATCTAGAAAATATAACTTTAAAAGCTTGTTCCTCTTTTAGGGTTGCTAATCGAAGAGAAATCTTCGGGTCTTTCTTCGGTTAGTCTCATGTAACCACCTCTGGTCGATCTTGTGGCTAGGTTGGGCTGGGGGTTACAATACTAATCCAATTCAACACTTAATAACTCTAACTACCATTCCATCTTTTACTCAAACCAGCCAATTACTCAAATGTTCATAGAAATTCACACAATAAAAACAGTCTAGTAAATTCCTAAAGAATTAAAACAGTTCAATTCATATGTATGCAATTACACATACATTCAAAACAATCTACTAATACATATAATCATGCAAGATGATCTCATTTTCATGTATACTCATTCTTGCGCCTCAAAATAGTCCACAATACTAATCCAATTCAACACTTAATAACTCTAACTACCATTCCATCTTTTACTCAAACCAGCTCATTACTCAAATGTTCATAGAAATTCACACAATAAAAACAATCCAGTAAATTCCTAAAGAATTAAAACAGTTCAATTCATATGTATGCAATTACACATACATTCAAAACAATCTATTAACACATATAATCATGCAAGATGATCTCTTTTTCATGTATACTCATTCTTGCGCCTCAAAACAGTCCACCAAATGTGTATGTGAGTGCAAATTTCTCTGGTTAAGTATGTATACGTATCCATGCATCAAACAGTTCATATACTCCCTAATACACTCAAAATATTCCTTGCATACATTTCCTAAGCATTTTCCTATGTTTTACTATTTAAAATAGTCCACTAGCATTCATAAATCATGCAAAACTGTTGAGTGGATCGATGGATTGATCAAGACCAAGAGGGGGTGAATTGGGATTTTAAAATTTTGTTGGAGTGAATGGACAACTAAAAATGAAGAACAAATGATTTTAGAGTGGTTAAAGTTCCAAATGAACTCTACATCCACTACCTTAGCTACCACTAAGGATTTGCAACAATTCACTAATTTGTTCTTCCCCTTTTCAAGGCTTAGGAGGCAACCTTTACACAACCGGTCAAATTTTCTACCCAAAATTTGACCAAACCCTCACAAATAAACAAAGAAGAAATTGGACAAGAAATATATCTCTCAAATACAATTTTGTCCCTTGAAGTACAACACTCAACCCAAATTTGACGATAGAATAAGAATTGAATACAACTTAATTTGGGGTTTACAAGAAATTGGAAAATAGGCACACTTGAAGTTAGATTTTTGCTTGGATGTTTGTCTTTAATGCAATAGTTGTTGCTGGTCTTCAAAGAGCTTCAATTTATACCTTCTCTATCAATTCTAGCCGTTTGGGTGGTTAGGGTATTGATTGTAGCCGTTGGGACCCTCTCTTTCCACCATAAATGCACTTCTGCAGCTATCTGTATCGGTACACGGGGAGCCGTATCGATACCTGTCTCAAAACAGAAAGAGTCGTTGTACATAATAAAGAGGGCGCATTGAAACGCTCGTAAGCGTATCGGTACGGGACAGGGACCGTTTCGATACGAAAGAGACCGTATCGATACCTTTTTCTCAACTTAGCTCACTGGAAGTCTCTGTTTCGATACGGGGGTACACCGTATCGATACGGGACATCTTCCACTTTAAATGTTAGTTACCTAACGACTGACACCAACGGTCGAAAACATTTAAAACACTTCAAATTAAAAATTCAGTTAAAACCGTATTGATACGGGTGAAGCCGTATCGGTATACCATTCAAACTCCTTCGGTTTTGCAGAGGTGTGTATCGATACAGATTGAATCTGTTTCGATACGCTATTTCGATACGGTTAAGAGCGTATCGAAACGCGTCTTTCCAGTAGCCAACTTTGTAAAAAGGTATCGATACGACTGGAGGTGTATCGATACACCTGGACGATTTTCAATACTTTGGTCTCTGAACACTTAGAAAATATTTGGAGTTTGAGTTTTTCAAATCAGTTTAAAGTGTTGGTGATTTATAAATTATTAAAGGAACTTAGAAATCAATTGAGTAAGACTTGAAATTTTTAAGTTTTCAATTTAATCCTTAACAACTTAATTAAATCAAAATCAAACATAGGTTTTACAATCTCCCCCTTTTTGATATAACAAAACTAAAACTTGAAATTTTTTACACTTTGAAAAACTTTGCAAAATAACTCCCCCTTAATATTAGCTAGGTAACTTTTAAGTTGAAAATCAAAATTTTTAAGTGTGTGAGCTTCCCTCTCCCCCTTTTTGTTAGATCAAAAATAATTGAGACGTAATGTAAAGTGCATAAATTAGGAAAAATGTATAAATAGGCAAGCAACATAAATATCATTAAGTTCAAATAAAGGATAACATCAACTTAAGAATCCAAACAACAGAAAATCAAAGCATAGGTTTCAAATAATTCAAACATAATCCTAAAAACATAAAGAAAAGGTGCATAAAATAAATATCCTAGATGATATGAATGGTATGCAAAGATAGGCTACTATGCATCTCCATCGCCTTCTTCATCATCTTCCTCAATTGGATCATCATTCCTCAAGGTTTGACGCCACTCGTCATGGAAAGCGGTCAGAGAGATATTCATTGAGTTGTGACCGCCTTCAAGACAAGTGAGTCGAGTCTCCACGTTTGTCATCCGTTCTTCAAGGCTTGTGAAACAAGTATCAATTATGGTAAACCTCGAAGTCATATCCGTGCGCAAACCCGTGAATTGCTCATTGAGAAAAGTATTAGAGCATCCATGGAAGGTGGAGGAGGAGGAGCTTGAGGAACTTGTTCAACTTGAGGATTAGCAAATTGTTTCGTGGCCTCACTAGGGAGCTCGAATAGACGTAGCTAATTACCATGAAAATAATGGCCCTTCCCTCTTGCAAGAGAGCGTTCATCGATAGGATCGGTGAGGGGAGTTGGGAAGTCATGCGAGCAATCAATCTCCTTTTGTTGAAAGAAATAACTTAGGGTCGTGCCATAGGTGAAGGAAGTGACAAGTGTGGTGTGGCGATGTTGCACGAGATAGACGATCTCCGCAAACATGATACGAGCAAGGTTCGTACGTTTTCTCTCACGGAAGCATCGAATCCAAAAATCATCCACTTGGCGGATAGTGGAATACTTCCCTCCCGAGGGCCTAAACCACCAAGACACCATCAAATGAAGGATCTGATCCTGAGCATTAAGGGCGGTGAAGAAACCACTTAAGACATGCCCAATGGCATTCTCATCACCAAAGCCTTCATCCTCCAACTTAAAGACATCACAAATAGATTTAACATCTATAGTGACCTTTTTACCCATAAGATGGGAATTAACAGCCGTAACAACACCATCTCGATTGGCACAACATTTGGCATTAGAATAAAAGATTAAAACCAAAATGTGAAAGTAAAACTCGGGAATAGTGAGATAATTCATAAACTTCCATTCTTGGAGCAAAGGTAGATATACAAATTTGAATCGCTCCGAGTTAAGAAAAGGAATAGAGATTACCCTCTCTGGACGGATCTTATAGTTTTGGAATTGTCGAAAATAGGTGAGAGCTCCGGGGGATTGAAAAGTGTTGATAGATTTGAGTGAGATTCGGACGAGCACCATCTCCGGTATTGGATCCTTCACTGGCTTCATTAATATGTGATCTCTTCCTAGAAGGTGCCATGAACTAGAGAAAACAATGTATGCATTAAGATTTATTCATTCAACTCATTGAAAAACCAAGAATCAAGGTTAAAAAAATTAAAACCAAATGTTGAAAATAGAGTTTTGTTGAAAGACAAAAATAAAAACAAAACAAGAAAAAGTTTGAAAACGAAAATAATAAGAAAAATTAAAAGAAAAAGAAAGAGTTTTACCTTGATATTGATTAGAGAGGAATGAAAGAAAAGCTTAGCACCAAATTGATGAAAAAGCATTAGAGCTTTGCTTGATTTTGAAACCCTCTTGATATTTTGAGTTGTGGTGTGAAAATATGAGGGAGGAAGAGGCTATTTATAGAGTGAAAACGGCTAGAGTTTTTAGGGTTTTGAGAAATTTTAATTTTTGTAAAAGTTGAACTCTTAAATGCCAAATTAAAGCTGTCTGCGCAATCGTGTATCGATACGCCTGAGGGTGTATCGATACGGGGGTAAAAACGTAATTCTAATAAAAATGCCCATTGAAGGATCGTATCGAAACGGATGCAATCCGTATCGAAACGATTGTAGCTCGTATCGAAACGAGTTTAACTGTATCGATACTCGTTTAAGGCAAAATGAAGTATGAGAATCTAATATAGTACTCGTATCGATACGCCTAAGGCCGTACCGATACCCTATGCCCAGAAATACATTTTAGGCCTAAAGAACAACCAAAAGCTTGATTTTAACATCTTCTAAATAAATGCAAATGATGAATGAGCAGTTCTAAGCATATTTTAACAGAATCATACTCCCCCTAGCTATAAGCATGGATATTTTCAAGAGCTACAACACACAAACATGCAATTTCACAAGATCAAGCAATTATAAGCACAAAAGAGGTCCTAAAAGGTCAAGATAGGCTAGTTAGACCTAACTCTCTCCTAAGGGACCAAAAACGCTCTTTATCTAAAGGCTTTGTAAAGATGTCCGCTAGTTGGTTTAAGGTGTCAACATACTCTATAACAACATCTTCCTTAAGGACATGATCTCTAATGAAATGATGCCTTATTTCTATATGTTTGGTTCTAGAGTGTTGGATGGGATTTTTTGTCAAACATATGGCACTAGTGTTATCACACTTAAGGGCTATGATTTCAACTTTAATACCATAATCTAAGAGTTGTTGCTTCACACAAAGGACTTGAGCACAACAACTCCCTAAGGATATGTACTCGGCTTTGATGGTAGATAAGGCTACACTATTTTGTTTCTTAGAGAACCAAGATATGAGCATACTACCTAAGAATTGACAAGTTGTCGAAGTACTCTTCCTATTGATTTTACACCCCCCATAATCCGCATCCGAATGATCATGAAGGTTGAAGGTAGAGTCTCTAGGGTACCAAAGACCTAGACAAGGGGTATCTCTAAGGTACCTAAAGATTCTCTTAACGGCAATAAGGTGAGACTCTCTAGGACTAGCTTGAAACCTAGAACACAAGCAAACACTAAACAAGATATCTGGTCTACTTGCGGTAAGGTAAAGCAATGATCCAATCATAGAACGGTAAAGCTTAGAGTCAACACACTTAACTCCTTCATCTTTGTCAAGCTTTGTGGATGAGCTCAAATGTGTGGCTTGAGGCTTTGCATTCTCCAACCCAAACTTCTTGAGCATATCCTCGATGTACTTTGCTTGATTGATGAAGGTGACATCCTTCCTTTGCTTGATTTGGAGTCCCAAAAAAAATGAGAGCTCCCCCATCATGCTCATCTCGAATTCACCTTGCATTAACTTAGAAAACTCTTTGCAATGACATTCATTAGTAGATCCAAAAATAATATCATCAACATAAATTTGTACTACTAAGATGTCATTTTTATAACCTTTTAATGAAAAGTGTAGTGTCCACCTTACCTTTTTCAAAACCTTTTTCAATTAAAAAGTTTGAAAGTCTTTTATATCAAGCTCTATGAGCTTGTTTTAAACCATAAAGAGCTTTAGTAAGTTTGAAAACATGATTTGGAAATTTTGAGTCTTCAAAACCCGGTGGTTGTTCCACATACACTTCCTCGTTTACAAAACCATTTAAAAATGCGCTTTTAACCTCCATTTGAAAAAGCTTGAAATCATGATAACATGCATATGCAAGCAACATCCTAATGGCTTCCATTCTAGCTACGGGTGCATAGGTTTCATCAAAATCTATTCCCTCTTCTTAAGTGTAACCTTGTGCTACTAGTCTAGCTTTATTTCCCACAATGTTACCACTCTCATCTAGTTTGTTCTTAAAGAACCATTTAGTTCCTATGGTAGATTGATTACTAGGCCTATCAACTAATGTCCAAACATTACTTCTCTCAAATTGATTTAACTCTTCTTGCATAGCCATAATCCAAAAATCATCTTTTAATGCTTCTTTTATATTCTTAGGCTTTATGCATGAGATAAATGCAACATGGTTCATAAGCTTAAGAGAAGATCTAGTGGTTACCCCCTTGGATGGATCGCCCAAGATTTCACCATCTTTGACATAGTTGAACTCTCTTGGGTAGCTCACTTCCTTTTCCTCAAGAGCCAAGTCCTTCAAGGCTTCAAGAGGTGGATCTTGTGTATCCTCTTCTTTTGTTGGAATCTCATCCTCCTTTGAAGTTTGTCCTCCATCAAAGGCATTAATGATTCCTACGTCATCATCATCACAAGAATCCTTCCTTGGAAGGAGGTTATCATCGAATACAACATGTATAGATTCCTCTACTACTAAAGTTCTCTTGTTAAATACATGATAGGCTTTAGAGTTTAAAGAATATCCTATGAATATAGCTTCATCACTTTTTGCATCAAATTTACCTAAGTTATCTTTTCCATTATTTAAAACAAAACACTTGTAACCAAATGGATGAAAATAGCTAATGTTAGGCTTTTTAGATTTTAAAATCTCATATGGTGTTTTCTTTAAAATTGGCCTAATCATTACTCGGTTTACAATGTAGCAAGCGGTGTTTGTGGCTTCCGCCCAAAAATATTTAGGTAAATTGTTTTCACAAAGCATGGTTCTAGCCATTTCTTGTAAAGTTCAATTTTTCCTCTCAACTACCCAATTTTGTTGAGGAGTTCGAGGAGCCAAAAAATTGTGGCTAATACCATTTTCATTTAAAAATTCTTCAAACCCTAGATTTTGAAATTTGGTTCCATGACCACTTCTAATATGGGAAATTCTAAGTTCAAGATCATTTTGAGTTAATTTTGAAAATGTGATAAATTTTTCTAAAGCCTCATCTTTAGTACTTAAAAATAGAACCCAAGTAAATCTAGAAAAATCATCTACAAGAACAAATGCATAAGATTTACCACCCAAGCTCATAGTCCTAATTGGCCCAAATAAATCCATGTGGATAAGTTGTAAACGCCTACTTGTAGAAACATCATTAATGGATTTAAAGGATGACTGATGTTGTTTACCCTTAGAGCATGCATCACAAATTTTATCGTTTGAGAACTTAATCTTGGGTAAACCTCTAACTAGATCAAGGGAAACTAATTTTTCTAAAACACTAATGCTAGCATGTCCTAGTTCCTATGCCATAGTCATGCATCATTTTTATTTTGAGCTACTAAACATGTATGGGATGTATGTATGTCATCTAAATGCATCATGTAAATGTTACCTATGTGATGACCTATGAGCATAATATTATTAGATTTAATGTCAACAATTTTGCACCCATTTTTATTAAATAATACATTAAATCCTTTATCACATAATTGGCTTATTCTCAACAAATTATGTTTAAGACCATCGACATACAAGACATTTTCAATAAGAATGGTGGAGTGATTACCTTTGGAGCCAATAACTTTAATGTGGCCTTTGGAGTTGTCACCAAATGTCACCACTCCTCCACTTTTTGGCTTTAAGTCCATGAATCTACTCTTGTCTCCGGTCATATGCCTCGAGCATCCACTATCAAGGTACCATGAATTTTGACTTTGTGCTTTGGCCCTGTAGCAATGCTCCCCCTACAAACAAAGATATTAAACTTTTGTTTTTGGTACCCAAATCATTTTGGGTCCACGAATGTTAGCTCCCAATAGTTTGGTTCCCTTAAGAATCCAAGGTGACATAGAAACAATATTATTAGATTTTACAAGTTCTGTAACCCCCTTAGCCCGGCCGAGACGGTTGACCCGAACTACGAAGATTACACGGGGAAAACCAAAGTCAACCCGAAAGTCAACCTTCATTAACGACCCTTTTTTTCCTTTTTAATCTTGTCTAGATACATTTTAACCCTAAGTGAGTACTCATAAAACATATTTGAGAAAGGCATAGCGAACGAACAACAAAGAGGGACTCAATTGCACTTATTACAAATTTAGGGACCAAAATGTAATTTCTGTAAACAAGAAGGTCATTACCGATTTTAAGGTTATCAATATGAAATTATTCTTGTTACATGCTTCTCTGCCAAATTTCATCTTAATTGGACATCTCAAACTCAAGCAATTGCATCATCAACATTAGGGACTAAAATGTAAACCTTGCAAACTTTATCACCATTCAAATCAGTGCCCAATGGTCATTTGTTTCGAAACACCCACCTGCCGTATCGAAATGCAGGATCGGAACGGAGTTGACCGTTTCGATACGCGGGTTGGTTCTGAGACCAGTTCCGAAACGAGGCATTGTAGTAGTCAAATCGTTTCGAAACGGCCCTTGGCGTTCCGAAACACGAAGGCCATTACAGGCCCCTGTTTCGAAACACTAAAGGGTGTTTCGATACGGTTTGCCCAGAATCTGCAACTATTGTTGGTTTTTCATGCATAAGTCCAATCAAACACATCCAAACGACTTCCCAAGCATATCATCAAGTCAACAAACATATAAGGAACAAATTTAGGACCCCTAAACACCTTCGAAGCAACAAACATGAAATCTCACAAGTCTAGAGGCATGCTTCCTAATATTAAAACCTCAAGGAAAATCAAACCTCCAAACAAGCAATTAAGGTCATTTACAATTCAAACAACCAAGGCAAACATGCCACAACCTCAACGAGTTTAATACATCTCCCAAAACAAATCCTAGGTTCCCATTGCCAAATTATCAAAACTAATAGTGTATGAAAACTTCACCATACGTGAGCTTGGATTTCCTTGGATGGACTTAGCTTCCTTGATGCCCTTAGACACCTCAATTATCTGCATTATTGGTAAAAGAGAGCGTAAGCACAAATACTTAGTGAGGCATGTTCTAAAGAAAACCAACACAATAATGCACTTTTAGAAAACACTTTCATTAAAGCTTTTAAACCACATGCTCATCTCTTTCTCATGCTTGGAAAAACTTCAAAGCAAACTCATTGAAATCCTATGTACCATCATTCTATCTCATGCATTAAAACAAATGCAAAACCCATGGCAAAGCCTCTCACATGCTTGTATTGTCAAAGCATTCTAAACAAAATACATATGCATATCTCTTAGCATAAAACATTCCATCAAAGGTACATGTATATCAAAATGATTTCATCATTTATATTGGCATTTAAGATCTCATCAATACTCAGATATGCAGACACATTTCTACTCTAGACGCTTCTAGTGGAATCTCACATCAGCGTACTCACTTGTCTAGCAACAACTTCCGGTGGAATCTCTCATCACCGTACTGACATGGCGGAATCACTCATCACCACAAAGCTTGGGTATTTCACCAAGTCCTACCCGATGGAATCTCTCATCATCGGAAAATCTCCCTTTGGCTTAACCAAAGAGCACGTACAAATTTTTAGTTTATAGTGCACTCTCATCCTATTGATCGACCAATTATATCCGGTATGTTTCTCAACCTCTATGCCAATATAATGTGTTAAATTATCATCACACCTACTGTTTTTCATGCAATATATCTCAAATGTTTTCTCAACACATTTCAAATCATAAATCATACTTTGCTTTAAACCAAAAGATCAAATCTAATCAATACAACATGACATCTCATGACATCTCTACAAGCATAATCTCTTGTTCCAAAACGTGCATAAAAATAGTAGGAATTTAACCATCACAAATCATGAGCATGTAAAAGCATTTTAGGGGCAAACACCACTTTAGAGAGATCAAATCAAACCATACTTACTTCCGAATTTAGGAAGGTGTTTCAAACCTCTCCTAAATCCCCAAACCTTGTATTTTTGTCCTTATAGACTTCAAAACCATACGCACTCACCGATTTCGTTTCGCTTACTCGCCGAAACGCCAATTAAGCTTCCGGATCAACTCCAAAAGCGTCTGAAGATGTCTCCCATGTTTTAGACACATCAAAGCAGAGGATTAATGCATCATCATGCATTGAAATCTTCAGCCAACACTCCTAAACTCGCTGCTCTACCTAAAACCAACATTTCAGCTACCAAACACAACCGAAATCACCTCCAAACTCTTCCAAAACTTAACCTATCCAAGATCCATCACTTCTAATCATTTCTAAACATCAAACACCATCAAAAACAATCCTAAACTCAACCTTATACCTCCAGCTATAACAGAACACCAAGAACACCTCAAAAACCACCATTTTCTTAAGCAAAAACTTAGGAAACACAACCTATTCGGGATTGGATTGATAAAACCTCATTTCTAAAATCATTTAATATCCAAAATACATTAATGAACCATCTCAAAACAGATCCCAATCAATCACAACGAAATTCTTCAAGATCTCTTCCAAAATCTTGAGTTTTAAGCCAAAATCATTTTTCTAACATCAAAACCATTTATAAAACTTTAATAAAGGATTGAAAAATTGGTAATTTCAGTAAAGAACTGAGTATTTAGAGGAGAAGAACATTCTTACCTCTAAATGATGATTTCTCCTTGATTTGGGCAAAATTCCTTGAAAATTCAATGTAGAAATCAATAGGATTTGATGCAAGATTGATTAGAAGCCAATAGATGATGGAAATCTCATCAATTGAAGTGAAGATCAATGTAAATTTTGCTGGAGAAAATGTGTTTGTATGATGGGATTTTGAGAGAAAAAGGAATGAGAGAAAATTAGGAAAAGGTAGTTATGAAAGTAAAAATTTAGTTTCCACCTTTATTTTATTTAATTAAAACATTAATTAAATCACCCAAATTAAGGAAAAATCTGGAGAAAACATTTTGGGTAAATTAACTCCTTAAAGATTCAAAGTTTCAATCATTTACAAAACAGTCATTACTAAACTTTGCCAAAATCGCATTTTGGTCACTACACCGAAATGTAGTATTTCCAAACCTTATTTTGTAAAATTTATTTCACTACTCTCTTATATATATTAAATGAGGATTTTTAGATATTTTTCTATATTTTTAAAGCATCCCGAACTAGGCTTCCCCTAAAACCTCTTTTTATATTCGAACCGTTTATCATACCGGTCCGGTTCAGACCCTAAACTTCTAAGCCCAAAATTGGGGTGTTATAACTCCCCCCCCCCCCTTCAGAAATTTCGTCCTCGAAATTTACCTGGAGGAAAAAGATATGAAAACTCTTTCTTCATGCCATCTTTTCTTTCCCAAGTGGCTTCCTCAACACCACGATGCCTCCACAACACCTTAACCAACTCAATGGTCTTACCTTGAAGAACCTTACTATCCGAATACAGAATCTCAATCGGTTCCTTATCATAGGTCAAATATGGATTTAACTCCACTTCCTCCACAGGCATAACATGCGAAGGATCCGATCTACACATCATGTATCTTTTCCAACTCTTGTGGTAATCTCAGCTTATAAGCAACAGGAACCACACGTTCAGTTACCTTGTATAGTTCAATATACCTACGGCTCAACTTACCCTTCCGGCCAAATCTCATCACCTTCTTCCAAGGTGAAACCTTCAAGAACACACGGTCACCCACCGCAAACTCAATCTCCTTACGCTTCAAATCCGCATAAGACTTCTGTCGATCAAAAGCTTCCTTCAACCGCTCACATATGAGCTTCACCTTCTCGGTGGTTCCTTTCAACAAAGCCGACATCGAGACCAACTTTTGTCCTGTTTCATCCCAGCAAAGAGGAGTTCTGCACTTCCTCCCATACAAGGCTTCATAGGGTGCCATTTGAATACTTGCCTGGTAGCTGTTGTTATAAGCAAACTCCACCAAGGGAAAATGCTTCTCCCAAGAGCTTTGAAACTCAATCACACAGCACCTCAAAATATCCTCAAGCACTTGGATAACACGCTCAGACTGTCCATCCGACTGTGGATGATAAGAAGTACTGAAATTCAGCCGTGTACCCAAAGCTTGATGCAAACATTCCCAAAAACGCGATGTAAACCTCGGATCTCTATCCGACACAATAGACTTTGGCACACCATGCAGACGCACAATCTCAGCTATGTACAGCTCCGCAAGCTTATCCAACGTATACGTGGTATGCACATGTAAGAAATGTGCACACTTCGTAAGGCGATCCACAATCACCCATGCTGAATTCTTTTTCGATGGCGACAAAGGCAAACCAGACACAAATTCCATGGTAATTCTTTCCCACTTCCATTCAGGAATCTTCAACGGTTGCAACAACCTTGAAGGAAACTGATGCTCAGCTTTAACTCGCTGACAAACCATACACCTACTCACATATTCTGCAACATCTTTCTTCAAACCCACCCAATAGTACTCATCCTTCAGATCACGATACATCTTTGTACTACCATGGTGCATAGCAAAAGGACTACTGTGAGCTTCAGTCAGAATAATACGCCTCAACTCCGCATCATTCGGCACTACTATTCGACTTCCAAAACATAGGAGTCCATCATCATTAAAACAAAAATCTGATGATCTATCCTCAGCAATGTCCTGAACATGTGGCACCAACGAATCATCCAACAATTGCTTATCCTTTATCAACTGAACCAGAGATGGTTTCACTTGCAATTCAGCCACAAGACCTCCATCTTGCGAAATACTCAAGATGGCAAACATAACCCTTAACTCCACTGCCACCTTCCCGCTCAAGGCATTCGCCACAACATTAGCTTCTCCCGGATGGTACTCAATCGTCAAATCATAATCTTTAAGCAACTCCACCCAACGTCATTGCCTAAGATTCAACTCTTTCTGAGACATTAGATACTTCAAACTCTTGTGATCCGTGTACACAGTACACTTCTCACCATACAGTTCAAAATATTCAAAGCAAAAACCACCGAAGCTAACTCAATATCATGCGTAGGATAATTGCGCTCATGCACATTCAACTGTCGCGATGCATAAGCCACCACCTTACCCTCTTGCATTAGCACACACCCCAAACCAACGTAGGATGTGTCACTGTACACCACAAACTCTTTTCCTGATTCAGGTTGAACCAAGATAAGAGCTTGCGTCAAAGCTGCCTTAAGCTTCTCAAAAGCTTGTTGTCTTGCTTCTGTCCATTCATACTTGACATCTTTCTGCAACAACTTCGTCAAAGGGGCAGCAATCTTCAAAAATCCATCCACAAACCTCCGGTAATATCCTGTCAACCCAAGGAAACTACGGACTTCATGAACGGACTTAGGATGCTTCCAATTCATCACCGCCTCAATCTTTTGAGGATCAACACGAATCCCCTCAGCCAAAACCACATGACCAAGGAACACAACCTCCTTTAGCCAAAACTCACACTTGCTCAGCTTAGCATAAAGCTGATTTTCCAGAAGCGCTAGCAAGACAACCCTCAAATGACCTTCATGCTCCTCCTCAGTACGAGAGTACACAAGGATATCATCAATGAACACCACAACAAACTTGTCCAAGTATTCATGGAACACTCTATTCATCATGTCCATGAAAGCTGCAGGTGCATTCGTCAAGCCAAACGACATTACGAGGAATTCATAATGCCCATACCTCGTTCTAAAGGTTGTTTTTGGCACATCCACAACTTTCACCTTAAGCTGGTAGTATCCTGACCTTAAGACAATCTTGGAGAACACAGCTGCTCCCTAAAATTGATCAAAAAGATCATCAATCCTCGGCAAAGAATACCGATTCTTGATAGTCAACTTGTTCAGCTGACGATAATCAATGCACATTCTCATAGTGACATCCTTCTTCTTCAAGAACAAGACAGGTGCACCCCACGGTGACACACTAGGCCGAATGAAACCACGGTCAAGCAACTCCTGAAGTTGCGTCTTCAACTCCTTCAACTCTTTAAGTGCCATACGATAGGGAGAAATGGACACTGAAGTTGTGTTTTCATACAACTCAATTACAAACTCCACCTCTCGACTAGGCAGCAATCCAGGTAACTCTTCCGGAAACACTTCAGGGAACTTACGCACAGTTCTGATATCTTGAACGCACAACTCCTTTGAACTAGGATTCATCACAAAAGCTAAGTAAGCCTCACAACCTTGCCTCAGCATGCGACTCACCTCTAATGTAGACACCACATTGGCAAGAAACTTCACATTCTCACCAACCACTACCACTTCGTAATCATCCGCAAGTTTCAGCGAAACTCGCTTGCTCTCAAAATCCACTACAGCCCGATGCTCAACAAGCCAATCCATACCAAGGATTACATCAAAACCATAGAATGGAAATCCCATGAGATCAATAAGAAAAACATGGTTTTGCACTTTCAAGGGACATCTTCTATACAACTTTCGTGTTACAACCGTTTCACCAAAAGAACTAGTCACACGCATACCAACATCCAAAGACTCAACAGGTAAACCAAGCATTTGAGCATTTTCACGCAATATATACGAGTGTGTAGATCCAGAATCAATCAAAGAAAGTAATGATAAAGATTGCAAAGTAAAGGTACATGTGATCGCATCCGTATCATTCCTTCCCTCGCACTGAGCATACACTCGAGCCTGACCACCACCCTCGGGTTGAACGGCCACAACATGAGCTACATTCTTGCCACCATCATCTTTGCACTGAAAGTTACTACGGCTGCGCCCACGACCTCTCTGTGGCTCAGCTGCTCTCACCGGAGCTTGTCCCTCCTTCAAAGGCTGAGGACAATCCTTCTTCAAATGTCCACGATTCCCACAGTTCCAGCATGTGCCAAGGTTACCCCAACACTCGCCACAATGTCGTCTACCACAACGATTACACTCAGGAGTCTTAAAAACAGCATTAGGTCCTTGCTAACCTCTACCATGGTTACCACCTCCACGCCTAGCATCATAATGCGGCCTCTGATCCTTATGCCTCTTGTTGTGGCCTCTACCATAATCGTGCTCAGCCGCTCTCTTCCCAGAGCTAGATCCTCCCACTTGACCAGACAAACCAAGATTCGACTCAATGTCCTTGGCTCTAGTGACCAAGACATCGAAATCTGTATAGTCAGCCGCAAGCATAAACGTCTTCACATCCATTACCAACCCATAACAGAATCGTTCGCACCTCTCCCTCTCATTAGGGATCAGCTCAGGTGCATACTGACTAAGGCGAACAAATTGGATATCATACTCAGCTACCGTCATGCTTCCTTGCACAATAGACATAAATTCTCTTTTCTTCACATCTAGATATCGCACACCCAGATACTTCCGCTTGAACGCATTCATGAAGAACATCCAAGTCACATCATTGTCCTCCATTCCAGAGATAGTGGTCGTCCACCACGTATAAGCATCACCATGCAGCAGTGACACCACACAACCCATCTTCTGCACATTATTGCAGCTCATCTGACCCAAAATCCTCTTGGTACTTTCCAACCAAGACTCAGATCCTTCCGGAGATAAACCTCTGAACTCAATCCCCCCAAGACTGCAAAGACGTTCCAAAAACAATCACACATTAGCATCATTCTAATGCGCAGCTCCATGAGCTCCAACTACTACTGCCTGAAAGGCTCCCGCAATAGCCTGAATCAACACAGTCATGTCAGGAGCAGCTTGCCCCTACACACCCTCAGGTCCAGTGACCCCAGCACCATCATTTCCAGCTCCAACACCACCATCACCACCAGGTGGCCCACCACCAGGAGAAGGAGGTAGATCTACAGCATTCTCAACATTCTCATCGTTCTCATTCTGATTCTGAGCCATGGCTCTTGTATTTACTCTCATCTCTCTACGTAGCCCCATTTAAAAAGAAAGCAATGCACTGACAAAAATGCAATAAACACAATTAGGCACAATAAAGTAAGTAATCCAAGTACTCAAGCTCATTTTTTGAAAACAAACTCCTTTCATTAGTTTTGATATGGCAATGGGATCCTCTAACACACTCCAACATAACATAACATCACAAGTACATCACAATTGAAACCATGCATCACTTTTCACCCAACACTTTTCCACCAAAAAGGCTCATCATGCAATTACACTTACATCATCCACATAACAAATCCCAAAGATACGAGAACTAGGCTCTGATACCACCAAATGTAACCCCCTTAGCCCGGCCTAGACGGTTGACCCAAACTACGAAGATTACACGGGGAAAACCAAAGTCAACCCGAAAGTCAACCTTCATTAACGACCCTTTTTTTCCTTTTTAATATTGTCTAGATACACGTTAACCCTAAGTGAGTACTCATAAAACATATTTGAGAAAGGCACATCGATCGAACAACAAAGAGGGACTCAATTGCACTAATTACAAATTTAGGGACCAAAATGTAATTTCTGTAAACTAGAATGTCATTACCGATTTTAAGGTTATCAATATGAAATTATTATTGTTACATGCTTCTCTGCCAAATTTCATCTTAATTGGACATCTCAAACTCAAGCAATTGCATCATCAACATTTGGGACTAAAATGTAAAGCTTGCAAACTTCAGCACCATTCAAATAAGTGCCCAACGGTCACCTGTTTCGAAACACCCACATGTCCTATCGAAACGAATGATCAGAACGGAGTTGACCGTTTCAATACGCGGGTTGGTTCCGAGACCAGTTCCGAAACGAGGCTTTCTAGTAGCCAAATCGTTTCGGAACGTCCCCTAGCGTTCCGAAACACGAAGGCCATTACAGGCCCCTGTTTCGAAACACTAGAGGGTGTTTCGATACGGTTTGCCCAGAATTTGCAACTATTGCTGGTTTTTCATGCATAAGTCCAATCAAACACATCCAAATGACTTCCCAAGCATATCATCAAGTCAACAAACATAAAAGGAACATATTTAGGACCCATAAACACCTTCGAAGCAACAAACATGAAATCTCACAAGTCTAGAGGCGTGCTTCCTAATATTAAAACCACAGGGAAAATCAAACCTCCAAACAAGCAATTAAGGCCATTTACAATTCAAACAACCAAGGCAAACATGCCACAACCTTAGGGAGTTTAACACATCTCCCAAAACAAATCATAGGTTCCCATTGCCAAATTATCAAAACTAAAAGTGTATGAAAACTTCACCATACGTGAGCTTGGATTTCCTTGGATGGACTTAGCTTCCTTGATGCCCTTAGACACCTCAATTATCTGCATTATTGGTAAAAGAGAGCATAAGCACAAATGCTTAGTGAGGCATGTTCTAAAGAAAACCAACACAATAATGCACTATTAGAAAACACTTTCATTAAAGCTTTTAAACCACATGCTCATCTCTTTCTCATGCTTGGAAAAACTTCAAAGCAAACTCATTGAAATCCTATGTACCATCATTCTATCTCATGCATTAAAACAAATGCAAAACCCATGGCAAAGCCTCTCACATGCTTGTATTGTCAAAGCATTCTAAACAAAATACATATGCATATCTCTTAGCATAAAACATTCCATCAAAGGTACATGTATATCAAAATGATTTCATCATTTATATTGGCATTTAAGATCTCATCAATACTCAGATATGCAGACACATTTCTACTCTAGACGCTTCTAGTGGAATCTCACATCAGCGTACTCACTTGTCTAGCAACAACTTCCGGTGGAATCTCTCATCACCGTACTGACATGGCGGAATCACTCATCACCACAAAGCTTGGGTATTTCACCAAGTCCTACCCGATGGAATCTCTCATCATCGGAAAATCTCCCTTTGGCTTAACCAAAGAGCACGTACGAATTTTTAGTTTATAGTGCACTCTCATCCTATTGATCGATCAATTATATCTGGTAAGTTTCTCAACCTCTATGCCAATATAATGTGTTAAATTATCATCACACCTACTGTTTTTCATGCAATATATCTCAGATGTTTTCTCAACACATTTCAAATCATAAATCATACTTTGCTTTAAACCAAAAGCTCAAATCTAATCAATGCAACATGCCATCTCATGACATCTCTACAAGCATAATCTCTTGCTCCAAAACATGCATAAAAACAGTAGGAATTTAACCGTCACAAATCATGAGCATGTAAAAGCATTTTAGGGGCAAACACCACTTTAGAGAGATCAAATCAAACCATACTTACTTCCGGATTTATGAAGGTGTTTCAAACCTCTCCTAAATCCCCAAAACTTGTATTTTTGTCCTTATAGACTTCAAAACCATACGCACTCACCGATTTCGTTTCGCTTGCTCGCTGAAACGCCAATTAAGCTTTCAGATCAACTCCAAAAGCGTCCGAAGATGTCTCCCCTGTTTTAGACACATCAAAGCAAAGGATTAATGCATCATCATGCATTGAAATCTTTAACCAACACTCCTAAACTCGTTGCTCTACCTAAAACCAACATTTCGGGTACCAAACACAACCGAAATCACCTCCAAACTCTTCCAAAACTTAACCCAGCCAAGATCCATCACTTCTAATCATTTCTAAACATCAAACACCATCAAAAACAATCTTAAACTCGACCTTATACCTCCAGCTATAACAAAACACCAAGAACACCTCAAAAACCACCATTTTCTTAAGCAAAAACTTAGGAAACACAACCTATTCGGGATTGGATTGATAAAACCTCATTTCTAACATCATTTAATATCCAAAATACATTAAAGAACCATCTCAAAACAGATCCCAATCAATCACAACGAAATACTTCAAGATCTCTTCCAAAATCTTGAGTTTTAAGCCAAAATCATGTTTCTAACATCAAAACCATTTATAAAACTTTAATAAAGGATTGACAACTTGGGAATTTCAGTAAAGAACTGAGTATTTAGAGGAGAAGAACATTCTTACCTCTAAATGATGATTTCTCCTTGATTTGGGCAAAATTCCATGAAAATTCAATGTGGAAATCAAAAGGATTTGATGCAAGATTGACTAGAAACCAATAGATGATGGAAATCTCATCAATTGAAGTGAAGAGCAATGTAAATTTTGTTGGAGAAAATGTGTTTGGATGATGGGATTTTGAGAGAAAAAGGAATGAGAGAAAATTAGGAAAAGGTAGTTATGAAAGTCAAAATTTAGTTTCCACCTTTATTTTATTTAATTAAAACATTAATTAAATCAACCAAATTAAGGAAAGATCTGGAGAAAACATTTTGGGTAAATTAGCTCCTTAAAGATTCAAAGTTTCAATCCTTTACAAAACAGTCACTACTAAACTTTGCAAAAATCGCATTTTGGTCACTACATCGAAATGTAGTATTTCCAAACCTTATTTTGTAAAATTGATTTCACCACTCTCTTATATATATTAAATGAGGATTTTTAGATATTTTCTATATTTTTAAAGCATCCCGAACTAGGCTTCCCCTAAAACCTCTTTTTATATTCGAACTGTTTATCAGACCGATCTGGTTCAGACCCTAAACTTCTAAGCCATACACTTCTAACCTTTTTAGTTCTACTATGTCTAGGAAAGCTACTTTTTTTGTAGTTATTAGTCTTTCTCCTAGGTTGGTTTGTTTTGGATGATTCACCTTTTTCATGCTTCACACTACCAACATATTTAAAAGACTCTTTGAGCTTGTTAAGCTCACCTAACACCTTTTGGTGTTCACTATTGCATTAGGAAAGAAGATTATTTAGGTCTAAATTTTAAGTTAGCTTGAGAGGGTGAGTCATTCTTATCATTTAATTCTGAAATAATTTGATTATTCCTAATGACCGACTCTTTGTATTTCTCAACTAACTCATCATAAACCTCTTAAAACTCATCATATGCATCATTTAATTCATCAAATTAAAATTCAAAGGATGACGAGTTAGAGGTTACCATGGAGGAATCTTCCTCAAGTGCCCTGAGAAAAAGGTTGGCCACTTCTTGTTCGTCATCCTCGGATGACTCCTCATCACTCCAAGTAGCAAGCTTGGCTTTGAGCTTCTTCTTCTTCTCAAAGCCCTTCTTCTTGAGTTGAGGGCACTCCGAACGAATGTGACCGGGCTTTTTGCACTCGAAGCAAATGATTTGATCCCTCTCTTCTTCTTTGCTTTTACCTTTGAAGTCCATCTTTCTTTGAATTTTCCTTCCACGGTTGGACCTCATGAATCGAGAGAACGTTTTGGCTATCATAGCCAATTCTTCAAGGTCATCCTCCTCACTAGAAGATCTCTCCTCATGTAATGAAGCTTTGAGAGCCACTCCCATTTTCTTCTTCTTTTCCACCTCTAGCTTCTCTACTCTTTTCTCTTCCTTCTTCTTTTCTTCTTCCCTTCCTTGCTTCATAATATCATGAGTAAGGAGAGAACCCACTAGTTCATCAAGCTTTAGAGTCTTCAAGTTTTAGGCCTCGATCATGGCGGTTCTCTTCCCATCCCAAGATTCGGGATGTGAGTAGAGTAGCTTCTGGACAAGCTTGTCTTCCGGAATAGTCTCTCCAAAGTCTTTAAGCCCGTTGGCGATGGTTGAGAAGCGACCAAACATTTTGGACACCATTTCGTTGGGCTCTATCTTGAAATTCTCATAACTAAGATTAAGAATTCCAATCTTGGTTTCCTTCACATCATTGGTTCCTTCATAGGTGGTCTCTAGAGTATCCCACACTTCCTTGGCACTCTCAATGGAGGTGACTTTGGAGTAGATGTCGGGACCGAAAGAACAAAAGAGCATGTGAAGAACTTTGTTATTTATTTGGATCTTCTTCCTCTCTTCTTCACTCATCTCCATCTTTTTCTTTAGAACCATCCTTTCTCCATTATCTTGCTTCAATGGAATGTAGGGACCATCTTCAATGACATCCCAAACCAAGTAATCGTTGGACTTGATGAAGATGCGCATTCGATTCTTCCAAATCGGATAGTTGTCACCATTGAAGAAAGGCGGTTTTGTAGTGGATTGAGACTCGTACATGCTAGATCCGGAGGTAGATGTCATGCCTTGATTTTTGGATGATCACACTCATCCTAGGAACTCCTCTTGTGGTTGTTAATCCTTCAAAGAGGTAGGCTCTGATACCAATTATTGAGTGGATCGATAGATTGATCAAGACCAAGAGGGGGGTGAATTGGGATTTTAAAACTTTGTTGGAGTGAATGGACAACTAAAAATGAAGAACAGAGGATTTTAGAGTGGTTCAAGTTCCAAATGAACTCTACATCCACTACCTTAGCTACCACTAAGGATTTGCAACAATTCACTAATTTGTTCTTCCCCTTTTCAAGGCTTAGGAGGTACCCTTACACAACTGGTCAAATTTTCTACCCAAAATTTGACCAAACCCTCACAAATAAACAAAGAAGAAATTGGACAAGAAATATATCTCTCAAATACAATTTTGTCCCTTGAAGTACAATAATCAACCCAAATTTGAAGATAGAATAAGAATTGAAATCAACTCAATTTGGGGTTTACAAGAAATTGGAAAATAGGCACACTTGAGGTTGGATTTTTGCTTGGATGTTTGTCTTTAATGCAATAGTTGTTGTTGGTCTTCAAAGAGCTTCAATTTATACCTTCTTTGTCAATTCTAGTCGTTTGGGTGGTTAGGGTATTGATTGTAGCCGTTGGGACCCTCTCTTTCCACCATAAATGCACTTCTGCAGCTATCCGTATCGGTACACGGGGAGTCGTATCGATACTTGTCTCAAAACAGAAAGAGTCGTTGTACATAATAAAGAGGGCGTATCGAAACGCTCGTAAGTGTATCGGTACGGGACATGGACCGTTTTGATACTGAAGAGATCGTATCGATACCTTTTTCTCAACTTAGCTCACTGGAAGTCTCAGCTTCGATACGGGGGTACACCGTATCGATACGGGACAACTGCCACTTTAAATGTTAGTTACCTAACGACTGACACCAACGGTCGAAAACATTTAAAACACTTTGAATTAAAAATTCAGTGAAAACTGTATCGATACAGGTGAAGCTGTATCAGTACACCATTCAAGCTCCTTCAGTTTTGCAGAGGTGTGTATCGATACAGATTGAATCTGTTTCGATATGCTGTTTCGATACGGTTAAGAGCGTATCGAAATGCATCTTTCCAGTAGCCAACTTTGTAAAAAAGGTATCGATACGCCTCCAGTCGTATCGATACACTTGGACGATTTTCAATACTTTGGCCTTGGAACACTTAGAAAATATTTGGAGTTTGAGTTTTTCAAATGAGTTTAAAGTGTTGGTGATATATAAATTATTAAAGGGACTTAGAAATCAATTTCAAGTTTTCAATCTAATCCTTAACAATTTAATTATATCAAAATCAAACATAGGTTTTACAAAAACAGTACCAAAATTACATATACATATATTTTGTTCAAAGCATTCCATATGTGCATTCTTTTTAAGGTTTTTCCCCTGTTTTTATAACATCAAGTCAGCCCTTTTATCAATTATAAACAGAACGGTTCCATTAACATTTACACATGTAATTACTTAACAGTCCATTATGCTATCGAAACATTCTACAATTTTTTTCATGTTTGCCTGAATTTTATTCGAATAACCCTACTGTCATATTAGTACACAACATGACACTTAAAAGCGTGTTCTCACGTATATGTTTATCAAAATAGTCCTAAAATGAATCTAGTAACCACGATGACCCCTAATTCCAATTCTAGCAAAATTTTACACAACAATCTAGAGCATAATCATGCAGCACATATTCTTCTTCTTTGATTCCCTCTTTGAACAAACTAACCAACTCATGACATGCTACAAGGATTGTAAAACATATGAATTCATCCTTTAATCTTTCGATTAAACTACCATGAAATTTACAAAAAACATTTCTTTTATCAAAGCATCTATCGTTCAAGATTTCCTAGCTTACAATGGGCTCCTAACACCAACATGCATGAATTTCATTCTCAATACTCACCCATAAACAACATATTAAATCGGCAATCACCTAATTTCACATGATTAGATAAGAGAATAAGGTAATTACCTCCTTATCAAGCATCTAGGAACGTCAGATCCATCTATTTGAGCCAAAATATTAGAATCTCAGAAGAACGAGATTAATAGTGAAATTGAAGTGAAACATAAAGAGAAAGAAAGGGGAAATGAAACCCTAGACGGTGATAGAAGATGAAAAGAGAAAAAGGAAAAGAAAGGGAAAAAGATAAAAGAATAATATGTTTTTATTATTATGTAAAATCACGTTACAAAAGATAAGAGGAGGATGGGCTTTTATAATGAACCAAATGTTGTTAAACAAACTAACAGATTATAACAAACTTAGACCCACATGATAACAACCTTCTTATAACAGACATCTTCCTGAAGATTCTTCTATTATTCTTCTGGTTCTCTCTGCTTCTGAAAGCTCTAAACTTCCTTGAGGGGAAGGACACCAAGTCTATGTCTCATAGTATCAAACAAGGAAGAAGGAATAGGCTTCGTGAGAATGTCTGCTACCTGCTTTATGGAGGGCAGATGATTAACAAGTAGTTGACCATCTAACACCTTCTCTCTGATGAAATGGATATCAATCTCTACTTGCTTAATATGAGCATGATGTGTTGGACTGGCTGCCATAGCCATAGTGGATGTGTTATCACACCAAACCACAGGCTTATGCTCAAGTGACACACCAATTTCTTTCATCAGTTGTTCAACCCATATGAGTTCAGATATGGACTTAGCTACACTCATGTATTCTACTTCTGATGTTGACCCAGACACCACTGCCTACTTTTTAGATGACCAGGTAACAAGGTTAGACCCAATGAAGATGTAGAACCCTGTTGTAGACCTCATGTCTTCTAGGGAGGAAGCCCAGTCAGCATCTGCATAGCAAACCAGACTAAAACATGTGTCTGATGTAAAATATAGACCATGATCCAATGTACCACTGAGATATCGCAATATACGTTTTACTACCTTCCAATGTATCAAGAGAGGGCCATTCATATGCTGACTAACTCTGTTCACTGCATATGCTATGTCTGGTCGAGTAAGACATACATATTGAAGGTCACCAATAATGCTTCGATAGAACTGTCCGTCAGCAAGCTCTTGTTCATCATCATGTTGTCTTGCTTTTGAAGTCACCACCATAGGTGTAGGAGTAGAAGTTGCCCCGGCTTGTTTTAGCCCATAAAGGGCCTTCTTAAGCCTACATACAAGCTTCTCACCATTGGCACCCTCTTGAACAAAATCAGGAGGCTGACTCATATATATCTCCTCATTCAAATGCCCATTAAGAAAGGCATTATTAATATCAATCTGTCGAACAGGCCAGTTTTTAACAACAGCAGTGGCCAAAACAATTATTATAGTAGAAGACCTAACTACAGGGCTAAAAGTCTCTTTGAAATCACACCCAACTTTCTGTGAATACCCCTTTGCCACTAGTCTAGCCTTAAGCCTGTCAACTGACCCATTTGGCTTCTTCTTTACCTTAAACAACAATTTACACCCCACTGGTTTTCGATTAGAAGGTAAGGGCCGCAAATCCCACGTACCATTCCTCATGAGAGCATTATACTCATCATGAACTGCTTCACGCCAACCAGTGAGGGATAAAGCCATGAAAACATCAACAGGTTTAATGTTTTTAGCTTCGGTGACAAACACCTTAGACTTAAAAATACCAGCTTTACTTCTTGTGAGCATAGGATGTTGATTCTGATCACTAGAAAAAGTAACAGGAGCAGGAAGAGAATGTGACATAGGTGATGATGAAATAGAACCAGTGATGAGAGAAGAGTAGTGGGATGATGAAGGGGAACAAGATGGAATAGGAGATGCTGGGGAGGACAAGGGAGGGGAACCAGGTTGGATGGAAGAATGGGAAGGGGAAGGTGAAATAGGAGCATATGAAATGGGAAATGGGAAGGATAGGAGAAGGGAAATTGGAAACATAAGGAACAAAAGGTAAAGGAGATGAGGAAGTAGTAGGAGCATGTAAGATTTGAGAAGCAGATGGTAAAGGAAATGAAGATGAAGGAGGGGAACATTGATCTGGTAAAGGGGAAGGAGATGGCAGAGAAGTTGATGTCAAGTGTGGAGAAGTCAAGGGAATGGGAACTGCACCACTACCATGAGACTCTTGGGATGCAACAACTATATCATTTGAAAATTGCTGCCCAGAAATATCAGCCAGAGGAGATTTTAGAAAACAAGATACCCATGGAATAGAAAAAAAAGGATAAACAGGTTTTGTAGTGGTAGACTTTTCAGAAAAATTTTCAGAAGCATTTCCCCAAGAGCCATCCTTAGTGAAAGCATAGTGTTTAGAAAAAGCATTTAAAAAATCATTGCTGGCAAAATCTTTGTCTTTGTAGGGAAAAACATTTTCAACAAATTTCACATGCCTAGAAATAAAAACCCTGCCAGTAGAGTCTAGACATTTATACCCCTTGTGTGATGGAGAATACCCTAGAAAGGTACAAGGAGATGACATGAACTGAAGTTTATTCTTATTAAAAGCACGCAAATAAGGGTAACACAAACAACCAAACACCCTCAACCAAGAATAATCAGGTTTTTTACAAAATAGTTTTTCATATGGTGTTATCGAAGATAAAGCAACAGTTGGAAGCCGATTAATAAGAAAAACAACAAAAGAAAAGGCGTCAGACCACTTTTTTAAAGGAAGACTAGCATGAGCAAGAAGAGAAAGACCTACCTCTACAATCTGTCTGTGCTTACGCTCAACCAAACCATTTTGTTCAGATGTATGTGGACAGGACACCCTATGCACTACCCTATGAGTTGTCAAATAATCTCGCAAGGCCATGAATTCACCTCCACCATCAGTCTGCAAAGCCTTCAAGGGACACCCAAATTGTCTTTCAACCTGAGCATGAAACTGTAGAAAAGCAGCTCTAACATCAGATTTAAACTTTAAAAAATAAAGCCATGTAAACCGAGTGTAGGCATCAGTAAAAGCAACATAGCACTTATAATTATTAGATGCAAAAGGAGTTGGTCCCCAAACATCAGCTGCAACAAGTTCAAGAGGCTGATTATAAACAGTTGTTGAATGAGGAAAATGAAGTTTATGAAATTTTCCCAATTGACAAGCTTCACAAAGAACTTTACTTTTATTCTTAGAACATTCAATATTACAACTACGAAGAGCAGATAAAAGGACATCTTGACTGAGATGACCAAGTATATGATGCCACAAATCAAAAGAGTCCAAACTAACAGCAGTATAGCAGTGCTTATTACTACTAAAAACAGAAGGAACAATAAAATAATGTGATCAAACAGTATGTTGTAAGGAAGAATCAAGCAGAGATTGAAACTTATAAAGCCCATCCTGGACAATTCCTTGATGAAGCACAACTTTGGAATGCATATCCTTTATTTGACAGTACTCAGGAAAAAACTCAAGAGAAATTCTATTGTCCTGTGTGAACTTGGAAACATAAAGCAAATTTTTAGTGATATTAGGCACATATAATATATTCTTAAGAGAAAAAGACTTATTGGATAACAACAAATTAGATTGACCAGTGTCAGCTTGTATATTGTGGACAGTGTCAGCTTGTATGTTTTGGACAATGATATTAGGCACATATAATATATTAGTGATATTACTAAAAAGACTTATTGGATAACATACAAGATGACACTGTTGGATAACAAATTAGATTGACCAGTGTCAGCTTGTATGTTGTGCCTAATATGTTGTGGACAGTGTCAGCTTGTATGTTGTGGACAGTGCCTAATATCACTAAAAATTTGCTATAAAAGGATAAAGACTTATTCTAAACAGTTGTTGAACGAGGAAAATGAAGTTTATGAAATTAGATTGACAAGCTTCACAAATTTTCCCATTACCAACTTGAACCCCACCAGAACTAGGAGAGACAGTGTCAGCTTGTATGCTGTGGACAGTGTTGGTAATATGGTGAGTAGCCCCTGAACCTGGGAACCAGGAATTGTCCTCAAGGACTTGAGGAGTGGCAATAAGGGCTTGAGCAGCATGGGGAGTATAGTAAGGGGATGTAGATGAGCCATATGAAGTGAGGGAAGAACTAGGAGCATATGGAGCAGGACAACCAGTAGGCCTAGGAAGAGTGTACACAGGATAAGCAGCAGAAGGATAAACAGAAGAGCCAGGCTGTAAAAGTGTCTGACCAGGGGAAGAGCAAGCATGTGTAAATCTATGTGATGCATGCATAATAGGATATTGACCAATCGAAGGATAACTTGGTGTAGTATTCATGACAGTAGGATTAAAAAACATTCCAGGATAAGAGGACACTGGCACAACAACATTGTTGACTTGAGGACTGCCTTGAGAATTGCCAGAACTACCCTGAGAATGCCTAGAAGACTCATTCTTATACCCCATATTATATCTGAAATAGCATCTCTCAACAAGATGACCTAGTCTACCATATAACTGACATTGAGGTCGATTATTAAACCTTCATCTACCTCTACCCCTGTTGTTATCCCTATAATTATTATAAGTAGGTCTATAACCAGGGTCATTATAACTATCCTCAGCAAATTGAGAGTACGCAGGGGTATTACCCATAGCAACATTAGTAGAGGGTGAAACAAAGGAATCAGATGATGAAGGAATAGGCTGCTGGTGAAGAACAGTATTATGAACACGGGCATAAATATTAGATTGAAGATTGGATTGCCTAGCTTTTGCATCCAGTAATAGAGTACTAGCAGCATTAACAGAAGCAGGAGAAGTACCAGCAGTTAAGAGAGTGATGACAGACTCATACTCAGTGGGAAGCCCATTAAGAATTGCAGTGACATGCTTTTGTTTAGAAATAACTTCTTCACAATTAGCCAAGTTATCTCTAATAGATTTTATTTTTAACAAAAAATCTTTCATACTAAGGTCACCTTTCTTCTGAGTGTGAAGAAGCCTCCTAAAGTACATAAGTCTAGATTGAGTCTTGCCACTATAGATCCTATGTAAGGTATTCCAGATTTGAGTAGTTGTGTTCATACCTATTAGCTGAGGCAAAACATTTTCACCAACAATAGAGATAAGCCAGGTAGCAAGGGCACCATCTTGCTCCTCAAACAATTCAAACTCAAGATTAATAATAGTTTGACCATCATTAGTTATATACTCGACTAGAGGCTTAATGTTGCTATCTATGAACCTTAAAAGCCTATGTGTTTTGATTGTTAGGTAGACTTGTTGATGCCGAAGTAAGTAATTGTGGTCATCAAGTATTACATTGATTTTTTAGTTGAGAATATCCTAGAGGAATTACTGGAATTGACATTCTCAACAATTCCCTGAGGTGTAACCACATTAGTAGACTCAGATTCTACCATTTAGAGAGATGCACACACAGCACAAATCTAACACAAACAATAAGGAAGGCAGATCGAGCAATACACAACCACAGATACAGAAATCACAACCAAATCGGGCCACAAATTGCAACTACAGCGAGCCAGATACCATAAATCCCAAATCCACAACAGAAGAAATCAAATCCCAATAACAGATATCAGAATCAGACCTCAACGAATCGATGAAACACAACTCAAATATCAGATCAAAACCAGATGAAGCAATTCACAAACATCAGAACCAATATCATAATCAACAGCATATCAGGGTGAGATGATGAATATCACCAAAAAAAAATCAGATACAAATGAGACACATCATAGCCAGAGCAACAAGAAACCAGAACCAAAGTACATACAACGACAACTCGTGAAACAGAAAATAAAGAGGCAGCCAGGAAAGATCTCAGCAAGAAAAAGAAACACGAGCCACAACACCGATTCCACAAACAATCTGGCACGACTTTGATCAGCACAGACGGCGAGCCACAACACTGCTCCCATGAATCGTCAAAAACAAACAATCCGGCATGAGTCGGAATACTCAAACAACGCCAAAATTAGTTCTGATACCATATTAGAATCTCAGAAGAACGAGATTAACAATGAAATTGAAGTGAAACATAGAGAGGAAGAAATGGGAAATGAAACCCTAGATGGTGATAGAAGATGAACAGAGAAAGAGGAAAAGAAAGAGAAAATATAAAAGAATAATATGTTTTTATTATTATGTAAAATCACGTTACAACAGATAAGAGGAGAATGGGCTTTTATAATGACCCAAATGTTGTCAAACAAACTAACAGATTATAACAAAATCAGGCCCACATGATAACAACTTTCTTATAACAGACTTCTTCCTGAACATTCTTCTATTACAAAATACCTTAGGATCGAGCTCTCTCTCTCTCTAATTCTCAAGTCTTGGTTTTGCGAGGAAGAAGATGAAGTTTTGGGGTAACTTTTTTCTTTCCAAAACCGGTGCAATTTCTTTCCCTCTCCGCCAATGCTCTCAACCAACGTGACAAGTGTACACACCTTTAATTATTATGAATTTTGCATGCAATCCTTAGGTCTTGATATAGATTCTTTTTAGTCCTTTATAATATGGTTCACCAATTATTTACAATTCTTGTTTAGTCCTTTATTTACCTAGCATCACAATTGTAAATTTATTTAATCAGTCTCAAACTTCCAATTTAACAATCATGTTTATTGTTTGGACGGCTTCAATTGGATCAAAAGTGATCACATTCTTCTAGGCCTAAATTAGGGGTATTACATATTGTGTCTGCAAAACAACATTATTCGCGTGAAAAGTGGAGTATGTATTTTTCTAACATATCCTAATCAGTGATACTCTGACCACATAATTTTAATTGTGAAGTGATTCGAAACATAGCTGAGTTATATTCGCTAATCGATTTAAAATCATGTAATCTTAAATGCAACCAATCATATCGAGCTTTAAGAAGTATAACAGTTTTTTGGTGGTCACATCTTTCCTTTAAATTATTTCAAAGAACAAGAGAATATTTAGTAGTCAAATATGCAGATTTTAGTTCCTCATGGAGGTGACGACAAAGAAATATCATGGTCTTAGCCTTATTCTGAGCATATTCTTTATTTCCTTCTTTTATAATTCCACCTAGACCTCTGCATCTAGGTGTATTCTGGCATTTAAAATCCATGACAAATAGTTTTTTCTGGAAATGTTAAGAGCCACAAATTCAAATTTTGTAAGATTTGACATTGATATACCATCATAAAACAAATAATAAATTAGAATAAATAAATAAAATTTATATCCATAATAGTATATTATGATGTTATATGCGGAACTATCATCATAAAAGTGTGGAACTTAAGAATTCGAAAGGAATAATATATATTATAATATTAAATTTTGTTTAGACATCAATCATATTAACTTTTACATAGGCACAAACATACGATAATATGATGGTAAATCGTATTGCATACCTCGTTCCAATGCTATCGAAAATGTAGTGTCTTTGAATTGATTTGAGAATTTTCGTCTTAATTCAGACCCACTAACAATACAAGATTAATATTCTAATTAGAGCGCTCGTGCTGATAGCGTGTTATAAAAATTATTAAATTTGTAGTAAGAACAATAGAAGTATAAAACACAATGTGAGAGTGAAGTGTAGTATCTTATTGTTCATATCATGTAAGCTTGTACGTGATTCCTATTTATAGGGTTCTAATTACATAAGTTACTAGCATATATTTTACAGGAATTAAATCGTAAGGATTACCTTACATTAACTATGAGTGAAAAATATTAAACGATGAATTGGACATCCACTTTAATAAATGTTATTTATCACATTCACATAGTTTTTCCTTGTATACATTATAAGTATTATATGTATATATATATAATCCTATCTTATGTTATGCCATTTATTTATATTGTTATACATATATTCTTGCTATATTTTTTATTATATCATGTGTTATTTTATTCTTGTACATTTTTATTTATTTTTACATTTGCCATACCTATTTCGTGTGTTCATATTTCATACATGTATATAAATTGTTAATGCGGCGTTTTTTTGTGAGGGTAAATTTTGCTAGTACCAGAATTAATGGTGGTGGTTTTCGTTTATTTCTCGAATAATAGAGCCCTTAAAATGAACTCACATTTATAACTGAATTTTAATTTAAATATACTCAAATTTGCAAATTTTGACATTAAGGCATATTGTAATCGACTAAAGTACCGACTTCAGGCGTAGTGGGAGTGTGAAACATTCTCCACACGTAATCGACTCCCAAACTTTAATTTTTCGTTGGATACCGTTTGGTGTCTGATCTACCTTGTCCAGATGATCGGTGATAACTTATGTTTATTAGTAATTAGTTATAACAACATATTTTTGGAAAGTGGCTCAAAATGATTAGTGATAATTATTTAATTCAAAAAGTTATAGTTTAAGGTTGTATCGTTAAATTAAGCTTCATATAAATATAACACAAAAAGATAAATTATGCAAATTATGACTAAATTTTACTCTCAAATCTATTTTGGTCACTGAAGTTTTAAAATACTCAATTTACTCGCTAAAATTTAGGCATTGAACATTTTTTGGCCACTCAAGTTTAGACATTGAACGTTTTTTTTCACTCCACCGTTCACCGTCGTGGGATGCGCACTGTAGATGGTGGTACATAAATCCGAAGTACATAAATCGGTAAAAAAATCTTTTTTGTTTCTCTCTTGTCGATCATTGCCCTCCGCCGTCAGATGGAGTCTATTTCTCAGTATATTATTTCCCTCATGCTGATAAAGTTTTTCGCTGTTTAGATCTTGAAGAAGTTTCTTCATTAACCGATAAATAGACACCGTCAAGAAGCTAACGGAAGAACGACAAAAGAGAACATTTAATTTCTAAACTTTAGTGGGTAAATTAAATATTTTGAAACTTTGGTGACCAAAATAGGTTTGAGAATAAAGTTTAGTGACTATTTACGTAATTTACCAAAAAAAATTCTATGTACGAAGTATAAACGCACTTCCTACAATTTTTCATCTTTTGGTTTTTTTTTTTTTTTTTCGTTCGATCATCTTTTGGTCTTTTTTTTATCTCTAAAAATATAAAAATGTAATAAACCCACACCAATCTCAAAACACCTGTAGAAGAGGACCCTTGTTGAAGCTTCCACTCTCATCCTGGTGAGTCTCGTCTTTTCTTTTTTTTTTAATTGTGGGGGAACCTGTTCTGCTTTGTTAACTTGAACGCCATCAATCTTATTGTTCTTTTTCATCTTCTGATTTACGTCTACCGGAATCAACATATTATCTGTTGGGTTTCTCTCACTTTCTGTGTTCTTAGTAGTATTCTGTCTTTCTTTGCTTGTTTTAACTGGCTATTACTTCAGTTTAACTTCCATGATGATGTGTTTATATGCAATATCTTATAGCGCTTTTTTCAACTGCAGTTATTATTTTCCTATTGGCTTCCAACAATCTGTGGAGTTGATTTAATAATCTGGATGGATTGAATTTTGTTGTTGACTTTGTTTTCTTTATGGGCTTTTTGTTGCTTTGTCATTTTCTTTAATGGTTTTTTGTTAAAAGTTTTCCCATCAAAGCATATGATTTCCATTTCTTGAATTCAGGATTCTGCAACTTTATGGTGAATGGATACATAGTTAGTTAATCATAATTTTCTACCATTGTGTTAAGCTTATCTCTTTACAAAATGGTACTTGCTGATTAAGCTTGCTTTTGTTCTAAAGCAAACATTTTATTTATACACTTGATTTTAGATCTGAACTCTATTATAGCCCAACATGACTTAACTTTAATGTTTTAATTGGATCAGTACTTGTAGTTCTTCTCTTTTTTTCAGTCTAATCTACGGATTGGCCCTTCCATTACTGCATCTCTTATCTGTTCTTGTATTCTTCTGTTTCTCTTATTCAATCATTAATGCTTTAAATTATTATGATTTTCTCAAGGTTTTTTTACTAGTTTTGATGAAAGTTGCTGATCAGACGTTTTTTTTTTTACTTTTTGATTTTCAGATCTCATCGATTCATGTTCTTGATTGTGATAAGAGTTTCATTGTTGGTGAAAACAGTCTTTCATGTTTCAAGCCATTGTTAATTGAATCATGCAATTATATCATCATCCTTGCTCATTGAACAGCCAAAAGGTCAGGCTTGCTTTGGAAGAGAAGGGCATTGATTACACCTCATTTCATGTTAATCCTATTCTTGGCAAGAACATGGACTCCTCTTTCTTCAGAATGAATACGAGTGCGAAACTCCCGGTTTTCAAGAATGGTTCTCATATCATTTTTGACACAATTGAAACAATCCTGTATGTTCTCTCCTTTCATCTGCAGTTTTTATTCACTTAAAATATTCTCTGCACTTGTATGCAGTTTCAGACTTGTATGTAGTTTTTATTCATATCCGTGTCTTGTGTCCATATCGGACATATGCCATGTTTGACACTCACTCTGAATCGGGGTAATATAGATCGTGTCTCTAAGTAATTGCTTTTAAACCTTAAAAGTAATTCGAAAGTGCAGCATATTTGCTACTTTATGGTTTCTGTGATGAAAAAGGTTTCTCATTTTTCAAATGTAAAGGAAGCATTGAGATCGAATATGTTTCTGAAAGCAGTCAATCCACCATTGTTACTCAAAGGGAAGGTTTTCTAAAGTGAGCAAGATATTTGCAGGTACATTGAAAGAATTGCAGTGGTCTCAGTTGGTAACAATTCCTTTAGCAGCCAAGAAGTAATAGAATGGATGCAAAAGATAGAACAATGGAACCCCAAGTATTTCACTCTATCACACATTCCTAACAAGCACCGCCTCTTCGTTTCTAAATTCATAAGGAAAGTGGTGATTGCCCGGATGGCTGAATCACCGGACCTCGCAAGTGCATACCACTGCAAGCTCAAAGAAGCATACGAGACTGAGGAGAAGCTGAAGAACCCTGATGTTGTTAAAAGGAGCAAAGAAAGTCTGGTCGAACTGCTTGATGAAGTTGAAAAGAAGCTGAATGACACAACTTATATCGTAGGGGACGAGTTCACCATGGCGGATGCAACATTCATACCGGTGCTGGCTCGGTTGGTGCTTCTGGGTTTGGAAGATGAATATATAAGTTGCAGGCCAAATATTGCAGATTACTGGGGTTTGGTGCAACAAAGGCCTACCTATAAAAAGGTTATAGGAAAATATTTTAATGGGTGGAGGAAGAATAAAACACTAATGAAAACTTGGTGTTCACTTCATATCAGAAATCTTCTGAAGAGATATTGATTTACGAATTTGCAGGTTACAGGCGTAGTGTAAATTGATATCAACATAAAACGAATTGGAAGGAAAAACTGCAACTGTATTTATTTTTGTTTTTCAATTGGTGTTTGGTAAATGTAGAGAGGGAAAATGAGAGATGTGTTGATATGAATAAGGAGTTGAGGGATCTTCTGCTATATCAATGAAAAGTTTTTCTGTTTTTCTCCAACTCACAAAGAGAATTCCTGAGCTGAGTTTTTACGTTTCCCACATGTATGCAGCATGATCCACCCGTATACTTGTTTGGAAAAAGAAACAAGCATGAAAAGCAGGATAATCTGCTACAACTAATAGCTTCAGTCATGCCAATAATCCTGCCCTCACCTTTGTTCCTGTACCTGAGTTTTCTGACATTCAACCAATTGCATCAGATATTCAGGAAATAAAAGCACAGCACACAAATTATAAAATCTTTATCCCCTGAAATATGCATATCATGGAGTAATGGAACCAAATGAAATTTAAAAATCTAAACACTGAAAAACTCGATTGGTTTTTGTCATCATGCTCCCTAAAGCTACTTGAGAAAGAATAGTTTTCGGGTAAGGGAATAAAAAGACTAACCAATGTTCTCTACCTCTCCCTTCCGGCACATGCTAACAACTCTAAATGTAATCCCCACGAAAACGGTAAATTAAAGGTCAAGGCCCCAACCTTTACCCGTGTCACACATCAGTCCTCCAATTTACGCTTCTTCTCAATAAGGCCATAAAACCTGGTTTTAAAGTTCAATTAAGTCCATGGATTCCAATATAATTCCATTTAGTCACTAAGCATATTAGGGTTTCTGAATTGAAATTCCCAAATTATTAGTGACGAATTGGGGAATTTTAGGTTGTTACACTAAAACATGCATTTGATAACTCTACTGATCTGAATTAACATTCGACAACTTCTTCATTCACCTGATCGGTGTGAAAACGTCACACTTTTTAGTGCAAGCTACACTATCGATGCAAGTATAAAAACAAGGTAATCATGTTTGAATATCGATCCCACGAGGATGGAGTATTACGTTTATACTTACGTAGCTACAATGCAGTACCGTAAAAGTAGTAGTTGTGGATGCATTGATAGTTTTAATAATTATATGAAAAGAAGAGTAAATGATTTAATGTGGTAGCAAAAACAAAGAGTAATAAAAGATAGAGAGAATATTGAAAATAAACCTAGATTTCCTTGGCTCAGCTCGACAGAAAGATCAAGTGCACTTCGAGGATTAATGATTGGTTTAATTAGTGATGCAATGGTCAGCTTGAGTGTTAACTTCCATTTAACCTTCAACTATTGACTCATGTACGAAGAACGACTTCAACTTTTGTTGTAATTAGAATCTAAGGCCCCTTGAATAAGTGGACAAACTTTCGTTGCACCCGGACAACTTTCGATGTAGGAACTCGTTAATCTGACTAGTTATTGCATCCATCAATGTAAGTAACTAATTTTAACTCTCTCATGCAAAACGTAAATCAAATCCAACAATTAAAGGTTAAGAAAAAGCTAACACTGAGATATATTAAACTAAGAAAATAGTTTAAATAAGTTTAACAAGCTCAAGAAAATTAAACTATAGCTAAAATAAGCACAAATACATGTAAATGTCCAAATAAACATCAAAATAAAGAGAAGTTCAAGAAGATAACAAGATATTTCCTCGATTCAGCACTCGACTCATCATTTCCTTGGATAAATCTACCTTGCTTCACCTCGGATCTCCAGAAAATAAGCTCAAGCCGTCGTGGGAGGAGGGTAAAAACTTCAAAGGTTGAAGATGATATGAAAATAGGAATAGCGCGACTTTCTCTTTCCTCCAAAATCATCCTTATATAGGCCACTTGAGGAAGGACACCTATCCTACATATTATTTGTGTGCTCAACGTCGTACAATTTGTTGTAACAGAATAGACAGCTGGCATATTCGTTCTTATCCTCAAGCAGACTGGATAGCTGCTAAATGCAGTGTCGAACTGGCTGTAGTGGTGAAAAAAACCTCTGCAGGGACATTAGTATTGTAGCGACAACAAGGCAAAAATAGGCAGACATATACAAAATACGAGCCATTGAAACTAAGTTAGAAAATATGTAGAAATAGACATGAAAAATGCAAAAATATATACAATGAGTGTAACACCCCAATTTTTGCCCTAAATTAAAACCCTAATAATTGGAAATTTTAATTTAAAAACCTAATTGAATTTCCGTGATTAACTTGGGAATTTTCAGAATTTTAGTGACCAAATTGCAAAGATAGTAAGTTTTTGTGCTGTCTCGTGAACCCTAATATTGGCGATGGCTTACCTTTTAATTTACCCATTTTAGGGTGATTTAAATACATGTTTTTGTGTTTCTGAGACTTTTGTGCGTCGTTTACTAGATCTCTCTCCCTCTTCGCTCTCGTACGAATACAAGGGAAAACTCCTACCGCTGATACTCTGTTTACCGTACGGCAAGGGGCCAAACGCCGTACGTTCGACGGTCCGACGCCACCATCTGATTCCCCGTGATCGCGCGGTCGAAACCCAGTCTCGAGTTTGCTCGCTTGTCATCGTTCTTTGCAGGAAATGGTTTAAACCCATTTGGTATTTTAACCGAGACCTCATCTTCCTCTTTTGACTCGATTGTGACATTCGATTTGGGTTGTAGGTGAGTGTTTGGGGCTACACGAGTTGGTGTGTGTGTGTGTTTCGGAAATTTGCCGGAATTGGGCGTGAGAGGTCACCTGCGGTGAGAAATCGAGTTGGTGAGTAAGTTTGGATGGTTCCTCCAGCCAAGATTATAGGTGTTCTGGGCGGGCCTGTTATTCCTCTCGTATCCTCCCATATAGTTTGCAGATGCAATGCAGGAAGAGGAATCGTGGCCGCCCCCACATTCGCCACAAAATGGCTCAACATATTTTACTTCATGGACCTTCCCAGGGGATTTCACCATCTTCATCACCAGCTCCGTCAGAGTGTCGAGGTAGGCATTTACGGAATCTGAGGCTTGTACCTCATTTGTTGTTGCTGGTCGCCTTGTGTCGCCTCGGCGGGCTGTCGGGTATTTGTAATCGTTTTTAGAGGCTATATTCAGCAGCCGCAGTGCTTCCTCTAGAGGTCTGTCTAGGATGATCTCGTTGACCGAGGCACCTATCATCATTCGCGTTGGGTAGTTAACCCCATTGTAAAATATAGATACATGAGTCCAAGCCGGTAGACCGTGAAGCGAATAGTTATTCAACATTTGTTGATACTGCTCCCATGCCTCGTACATCGGCTCGTCATTCCCTTGTCTAAAGGTTGTGATCTCATTCTGTGGCCTATCAGTAAATTAAAAGTAAATTAAAAATGCAGAAATTGAAAAACGAAATTTGATGTTACCAATCCTCGGAAACGGCGCCAAAAACTTGTAGGGAGTGTAGGTGTTCCCTTTTTGTGAAAGCGCAAGTGCACACTCCTGCCAAGTTATAGTATTAAAGATGTCAAATCCCACGAGGATTGGACAACTTATCTCATTTCGTAGTTCCTACACAAGGTAAAGTAAGAGACAAGTGAATGGTTGGTTTGGATAGAAAGTAAACAAAAACACAAGTACTAAAGTGGGTAATCAGGTTGATAGAGCGGGTAAGGTTATTCTGCCACTTAGTATGAAAACTGCGTTGTAAAAGGTATGAGTTATTTTGTGCTGCCTCGGTGGGTATGGTGGGCGAAAAACTGCGACACTATCACGCGACCGCAGCAGGTCACTGCCACTGTAAGGGTGTACTATCTCGGCAGGTGGAATGGAAAGAAGTCCTGGCTGCAAGTCTGGCAGATACTCCAAGTTCGGCAGGATAGTTGACAATGATCCCTCCTATTTCTAGGTTAGGATGCTCAAGAGCTAACGTGATGTAGGCAATACCTAGCAATCTCAGCGTCAACCTAACACAGGCAAGTCGTCGCGGTTGGTAATCCATTTTAGCCACTGAAACTTGTGGATTGATGTGGAACCAAGTTAGTCACGCCTCAGCACGTTGTGACCGTACTTAACCCATTCGTGAGCCTTGCACTTTCGTGCCCGACAAATGGATTCTCTCAAATGACTGGTGTAGAATGATTGGAAGAATGAAGAAAAATGGATTAAGTAAACTCGGAATATTTTATTGAAAAATAACTCAAAACCTAAAACAATCGTTTCACACTAGTTTACAACATAACCCTAACCCAAATAGAATTTAGAACATGGCGACAGTAAAGAACACAAGAAAAGTCTATATCAAACCTAGGATGATTTAAACTATGAGTACAATGGGTATTTATAGACTCAAGACTAGGTTAAGTCCTCCTTAAAGTAGAAGTCCTCGAAAGTAGCTTTCTGTCTTTCATATGGCTTTAAATGCCGACTTCTTTGCGTTGAATATGGACTCTATCTCGTTTGCCTTAGTCTGCAAGTAAGCTTGAGAATTTTGCTTCGGCAGTCCTGGCCGCTGCTACAGATGTCGGAAAATCACATGAACGCCGGCGATAGATTCAGGAGTTTTATCTCTACAAATCGCGCTCCGGTTCTTCCAACTCCCGTAGTCAGCTGCTGTGGGCAGCAAGGTCGGCGGCAACTCTACTCGGCAAGTATTCGGCAGCAACTTGTCTTCAGTTGGAGTTGCTTCAGTACAGCTCCTAGGTAAGCTTTCTCAGCCTTGTGCCCTCAGCTCCTCGGTTCCCTCTTTGAGCTATTAGTACCTACATACAAGAATACACTAAAACAGTATCTCTTATCCACCAAATAAATAATAACTCATAAAAGCAAGGCAGAAACTAGAAACATTGTAAAATGTTATGCATGCACCTACTTATGTTTAAAATGTGCTTAAAAGAGTAATAATAAGAGTTGGAATGTGCATGAATTATAAGACTTTTGGACATTTTACAAAATCGACGGCTCATATTCATTTTACTTAAATCTAACGGTTGTACCAATGATGTCGTTCATTTAACTGCCTTCTTTTAGACTCACCCAGCATGTGGCATGTAAGGGAATATATATATATAAGAAATGATTGTGTGAGTTCATTCAAGTTGAAATGGATGGAGTGGGTTAGGATCCAGTTACACTATGTAAAACTCAACTAGTTTTACACTAATTCATGTCCATTAGATGGGTGAAATGGTTGGATGAGATTAACTCCTTACTTTTTTTCCAAGTGATAATCTTCGCATATCCTACTTTTAATCTCATACATCCATTTCACTCATCCAATGGTCATGCATTAGTGTAAAACTAGTTGAGTTTTACTTAGTGTAACTGGATCTCATCCCTATATATAAATATATATATATATAAGAAACGATTGTGTGAGTTCATCTGCCTTTGTTTGGTTATTTTCTTTTAGTTTTTTATTTTTTATATCTCGCTTTAGTTTTTTATTTTCTTTCAGTTTTATCTTATATTCTTAATAAAAATCTCTTTTGTTTAATTTCTTCTTTTCGCATATTTGTTTGAATTCCTCTGCCTTTGTGGCACGCTTTTCTATGCTCTTGTGGCACATTTCCTCTTCCTTATGGCATGTTGTTCGCCTACCTCTGCAGTAGATCTACCACTGTATGGAGATTATCACATCGCTCGTATCTTATTTGCGATTGTCGATGTTCATTCAAGGTTAGATCCCCTTTGTGTGGTTGTTTGTTGATGTATTCAGATCTGTTTTTATGAAGGAGCCTGTAAGTTTGCTTTGGTTCGCTCGTCACTCCTTCATCATCTCAAAAGCGTCTAATTGTATAGAGACAAAGGAATATTATTGACGGTTACTAGATTACTATAGATATGGACGTCAAATTCAAATGAAGGCTTCGATTGTGGTTGCGACTTTGAGTTTCTTTTTATTTTGCGTAAACTTCACCGAAGGTCACTTTTATTTGGGCCGTGTTTTATTTTGGTCACTGTGCCATTAACACTCGTTAGTCAAAAATATTAATTTCTAATTTGACCCTTGAACTTTAAACAAATTATTAATTTGAGCCTTAAACTCTCTCAACCTCACTTTTATCCCACAAATACCATGTCTGACATGGATTGCATTTTATTGGCATTGAACTCCATGCAACCAAACTATTGGCTCTCTTCTACCATTTGTCAACATTAAAATTTACAGCCACAGATCATTTTCAAGAACCTAAACCCACTAACTAGATAAAATATAAGGTTCTTAAGCATTAAAGGGGCTTTAGGCAACTCGTACTTAACCATTGAAAATGACCTCCAACGTTTTAGTAACTTTGCAAGTGGGAGGATCACCAAGTATTTATTATCACTGACCTCAGAGTAGTGGCTAATCAAGAGGTTGAAGGGTATCTTGTTGTCTGATCGGTTTGTCTAGCAAGAATAATCCAATCATGCATGACTAAGTATTGTATAAATATAGTAAAAACATATGTGTCCCACTTGACTTTTCCTCTTATCATACATTTTGCTTTTAGAGCCAACTCAACCTCATTTTCAACTCTCTTTTAACATCTGCAACAGGAAAAATGATTTAATTTATTCATACTTAAGGCCTGAGGAACAAACCAAATCAATATTATTGAAAGGAACATTGACCAGCATCAAAATATCAAGAGATGACTAGATATTGTAATAATTGTAACCTTGAAAATCTAACAACTTCAAAGGAAGAAAAAATGTAAGTTGGAAGTTACATATCTAAAAAGTTATTAGAACCATAAAAAACATACCTTTAAAACAAAGGTGAAGGCTTGAAAAAACACATATCTAAAAAATGTCATTCTTAAGTCACCGAAGAAGATAACTTTCTAGAAAAATCACATAAAAGTTTGCAAGTGAAAGATTGAAAAAAAAAATCTCAAAGTAAATATTTCACTATGTAATAACCAGTGTACAATTATAGAATTTCTAAGGTTTCTTGAAATTCTTGAATTGGGGATTGGAAACCCAAAATGGAAGAGAGAGTGGAAACAAAAGACTTTTATTATTATTATTGAAATGGTAAAAGTAATTAATTAATACAAAACCAAAGCTTAGTTTATATAATATAATACAAGTGATATAACCAACTACTAGTATCTTGACAACTCAGCAAGAATTTACAAATAGACTCTATTAGCCCCCCCCCCCCCCCCCCCTCTCAAGTTGGAGCATATATATTATGTATGCCCAATTTGGATATAGCTTGGAGAAAAGAAGATGGCTGCAAAACCTTTGTAAAACAGTTTGCCAATTGACGATGTGTTGAAACAGGAAGTAGAGTGATTAATCCTTGATGTAGCTTCTCGTGAATAAGATGACAATCGATTTCAACGTGTTTAGTTCACTCATGTTGATGGGGTTCTCTGCAATACGAATTGCAGACATATTATCACAATAGAGATTGGCAGGGGAAATGTTAACAAGTTGTAAATCAGAAAGTAAATATATTAGCCATTGAATTTTACAAGAAACATAAGTAAGGGCACGATATTCTGCTTCACTTGAAGAACGAGAAATTTTTTGTTGCTTCTTGGAATGCTATGAAACAAGAGTTGAACCAATAAAAATACAAAAACCAGTAACAGATCGTCTTGAACCAGGGCAGGAAGCCCAATCAGAATCACAAAAAAGCATTAATCTTAATGTTATTATCAGCATAAAAGAAAATGTATTGTCCAGGGGATTCTTTAAGGTATCTAAGAATCCTATAGGCGGCTTGCATATGTATATCAGTAGGGGCAGAGAGGAATTGAGAAAGATGATGGACAGAAAAGAAATACCATGTCTTGTGTTTGTTAAATATAATAACTTTCCTATGAGTCTTCGATAAGAAGTAATATCTGTTAAAGGAACTCCATCATTTTTAGAAAATTTAGTTTTCGCATGTAAAGGAATGGAAATTCCAAAAAATCAGTTTCTTGAAGCAAATCTAAAGTATACTTACGTTGACATAGAAAATTCTTTTTTTCAGATCTAGCCACTTCAAGACCCAAAAAATATTTCAAAGGTCCTAAATATTTAATCTTGAAACATTCATGCAAAAAATTCTTAATAGAAATATTTCATGTTCATTGGGACTAGTCAACACTATGTCATCTACATAGACAGAAAGTGCAATGGAAGTAGGACTTGATCTTTTAATAAAAAGAGAAGTATCAGCACAAGTCGGCTTAAAACCTTGCTAAATTAAGGCTGAAATAAGCCTCTCATTCCATTGTTTATTGGCTTGCTTAAGACCATAAACACTCTTAGTTAACTTACAAACTAAGCCAGGTTTATCAGATTTATAGCCATGGGCAAATTTATATAAACCTCTTCATCAAGAAAACCATGTAAAAAAGCATTATTAATGTCTAACTGATGTAAATTCCATTTTTTAGAAGCAGCAACAGCCAATAAAGTCCTAATGGATGTTATTCTAACAACTGGACTAAAGGTATTTAAAATGTCAATCCCACACTGTTGTGTGTATCCTTCGGCTACAAGCCTTCCTTCGCATGTAAAGGAATGGAAATTCCAAAAAATCAGTTTCTTGAAGCAAATTTAAAGTATACTTACGTTGACATAGAAAATTCTTTTTTTCAGATCTAGTTACTTCAAGACCCAAAAAATATTTTAAAGGTCCTAAATATTTAATCTTGAAACATTCATGCAAAAAATTCTTAATAGAAATATTTCATGTTCATTGGGACTAGACAACACTATGTCATCTACATAGACAGAAAGTGCAATGAAAGTAGGACTTGATCTTTTAATAAAAAGAGAAGTATCAGCACAAGTCGGCTTAAAACCTTGCTAAATTAAGGCTGAAACAAGCCTCTCATTCCATTGTTTATTGGCTTGCTTAAGACCATAAAGACTCTTAGTTAACTTACAAACTAAGTCAGGTTTATCAGATTTATAACCATGGGCAAATTTATATAAACCTCTTCATCAAGAAAACCATGTAAAAAAGCATTATTAATGTCTAACTGATGTAAATTCCATTTTTTAGAAGCAACAACAACCAATAAAGTCTTAATGGATGTTATTCTAGCAACTGGACTAAAGGTATCTAAAATGTCAATCCCACACTGTTGTGTGTATCCTTCGGCTACAAGCCTTACTTTATACCTTTCGAGTGTCCCATCAGATTTCAATTTAGTTTTAAAAACTCACTTACATCCTATAGTTTTTTTTCATGAGGAAGAGTAACTAATTCTCATGTTTTATTTAACTCTAATGCTTTAATTTCTTCAGCCATAGCATCTTTCCAGCAAGTATGTTTAATAGCCTGACTATATGACTTAGGTTCAGAAAAAAAATATCTACAATGTTAATGTAAGCACCATAAGTTGAAGACAAAGCATCATAAGAAATAAAATTATTTATACTATGAGGTGATGTTCTTGAGTCTGGTACAGTTATCTGAACATCTTTAAATTTAGAAGGCAAACAAGCATTTCTCTTTTGGTCTAGAAAGTACTTGAGTAGGTTGTGAGTGACCAGTCTGAGCTTGAGAAATCTGAATAGACTGATTTGGCTGCACAGATTTAGTTGGCAGAATTGGTTACATTGTCTTAAGTGTAGGATTAACAGAACCAGAATTATTAAAAAGAGTTTTCAAAATAGGATCAACAAATTCTTCTACTTCAATATGAATATTATTTTCATAGGCTGGAAGACAAGTTTATTAGCATTGTTATCTGTTTTAAAATGAAATTGTGATTCTTTAAAAGTTACATCTCTAGATGCAAAAACAGATTTGGTAGCTATATCATATAGTCTAATACCTTTAATAATTTTAGGATAGTCTATGAAAATGCACTTAGTTGCTCTAGGGTCCATTTTAGTTTTAGGCTTGGGCAAAACTGAAGCATAAGTAGTACACCCAAAAACTCTTAAATGACCTAACTTAGGATAAATAATATACAAAAGATCGTAAGGAGTTTTGTTTTGTAAAATAGGTGTAGGTGTAATGTTAATAAGGTATGTTGCATGTATCACACAATCAAGCCAAAAAACTAAAGGAAAACCAACTTGTATTCTTAAGGATCTAGCTATTGAGAGAAGATGTTGATGTTTTCTTTCTACAATGCTATTCTGTTGAGAAGTATATGTGCAAGAATTTTGATGAATAACTCTTTTTAACTTGAAAACATCAGTTAATTCAAACTCCTTTGCATTATCAGGCCTAACACACTTTATTTTCCTTGAAAACTGAGTTTCTACAAAGTGATAGAATTGAATAAGCAAGTCTCTAACTTCATATTTGACTTTCATTGGAAAAATTCACAGGAACCTACTTTTATCATCTACTATTGTTAAAAAAATATAGGGTAAAGTATACAGACGATCACTAAACTTTGTTAAAAAAACAAAATAGTAACTAAAATTTCAAAAATCACAAAATGGCAATTAAACTTTATTTTTTATAACAAAATGGTAACTAGACGTTAAATGTCGTTAAGTGGTTGTTATAAACTTTGGTACAATAACACATTTAGTCCTTCATATTTATACATTCAATCAATTTAGTCCTAATTCGAAACAATTCACTAAATTTAGCCCTCGTTATTTACGTATTCTTTCAATTTGGTCCTTAAAGTAAAATTCCAAAGTATGGTAACATGATAAATAATTACAATTAAATTTTTATAGGAACTTAAAAACTCGACTCGAATCGAAAAAAATTCAAATAAAGTTTGAGTTGTAAAATATGACGCGACAACTTGAATAACTCAAAATTTTTTGACTCGACTCGATCGAACGCTCATCTCTATCTTAAGATATGACGCGTCAACTCGAATAACTTGAAATATTCGAATATTTTAAATCATTTTTCCTTTTAAATAAAATATTTTTTAAAATAGAATATTTAAATCACATCGAATATTTAATAACTACTTTAAATATTCAATTCAATTTAAAAATATTCGATTTAAAAGAAAAAATGATTGAAAATATTTGAATATTTAATAACCATTTTAAATATTTTTCTTTTAAATATTCAAATATTTTATAACTACTTTAAATATTTATTATATATTCGAATATTTTAAATCATTTTTTTCTTTTAAATCGAATATTTTTAAATTAAATCGAATATTTAAAGTAGTTATTAAATATTCGATGTGATTTAAAAGAAAAAAATGATTTAAAATATTCAAATATTTCGAGTTGACGTGTCATATCTTAAGATAGAGGTGAGCGTTCGATCTAGTCAAGCAAAAAATTTTCGAGTTATTCGAGCTGAAGCATCATATTTTACAACTCAAACTTTATTTGAATTTTTTTCGATTCGAGTCGAGTTTTCGATTTCCTATAAAAATTTAATTAAATATTTGAATATTTTAAATCATTTTTTCTTTAAATCGAATATTTTTAAATTAAGTTGAATATTTAAATTAGTTATTAAATATTCGATGTGATTTGAATATGAAAATATTAAATATTCTGTTTTAAAAAATAATCGATTTAAAAGAAAAAAATGATTTAAAATATTTGAATATTTCGAGTTATTCGAGTTGACGCGTCATATCTTAAGATAGAGGTGAGCGTTCGATCGAGTCGAGTCAAAATATTTTGAGCTATTCAAGTTTACGCGTCATATTTTACAACTCAAACTTTATTTGAAATTTTTCGATTCGAGACGAGTCGAGTTTTCGAGTTCCTATAAAAATTTAATTAAATATTCGAATATTTAAAATCATTTTTTTTCTTTTAAATCGAATATTTAAAGTTGTTATTAAATAATCAATGTGATTTAAATATGAAAATATTAAATATTCTATTTAAAAAATGATTTTAAATGTTCGAATATAGAGTTATTCGAGTTGACGCGTCATATCTTAAGATAGAGATGAGCGTTCGATCGAGTCGAGTCAAAAATTTTTTGAGTTATTCGAATTGACGCGTCATATTTTACAACTCAAACTTTATTTGAATTTTTCCGATTTGAGTCGAGTCGAGTTTTCGAGTTCCTACAAAAAATTAATTGTAATTATTTATCATGTTACCATACTTTAAAATTTTGCTTTAAGGACCAAATTGAAAGAATACATAAATAACGAGGGCTAAATTTAGTGAATTGTTTCGAATTATGATTAAATTGATTGAATGTATAAATATGAAGGACTAAATGTGTAATCATGCCAAAGTTTATAGCAGCCACTTAACGGCATTTAACGTCTTATAAAACATAAAGTTTAATTGCTATTTTGTGATTTTTAAAAGTTTGGTTACCATTTTGTTTTTTCTACCAAAGTTCAGTAACCCTCTGTGTACTTTACCCAAAAATATATATGACCATAAAGGCTTTTGACTAGAAAAGGCCCCCATACATCAGCATGTATCAAATTAAATATAAATTTTGAACATGTGGTACTAGTAGGAAAAGGCAAATGTTTCTGTTTTGCAAGATGACAAGTCTCACAAACAAAATTACTAGACAAAGAAATCTTTTTATTAATGTCAACAAAATACTTCATTCTCCTCATAGAAGGGTGGCCTAACCTAAAATGTCATAGTCTAAAAGACTCAGATGAAGTCACACAAACAGCAAACTCAAATGAAGAAACTAAAAAAACTGGAAACAGTGTTACTTGATGCAGAAGCATTAGCATCAAGCTGATAAAGGTCATTAATATTTCTAGCTATACCAATCATCTTCCATGTGGACATGTCTTGTATAGAACAAAAATCTAAAGAAAAAGAACAAACAATAAAATATTTAGTTAGTTGAGAAACTGAAATAATATTGAAAGCAAATCCTGAAATAAAGAACACAATATGCAAGGTGAAAGAGTTATTAATCTTAACATTACCTATGTGACTAACCCTAACCAAAGCATTATTAGGCAACCTTATGAACTTATTATCAACATAATAATAAGAATCAAACAATTCTAAACTATTACATATGTAATTCGTAGCACCTGAATTTAATATCCAAGAAGAATTAACACATAAAAAAGATGAACAACAAATTGAAAAATTACATGCATCACCAGTTGTAACATCAAATGCAGAAAAAAGAGCATTGACCTTTGGATCAGTAACAGAAAAACTCTAAATAGAAGGATTCTGAGCAGACACGGACCTCTCTTGCAGCATATTCAACAAATTCTCATACTGTTGCTTAGTGAATACAATAGGGGAACCAGATTCTTGACTATGTTTACTATTCTCAAAAGGACCATCAACAACATGCATCCCTACTTGATTTACTCTGTTAGACTTATTTCTATTCTTATAACCTAGTGGGAATTCGTGCTTTCTATAGCAAATTTCAATAGTATGGCCATACAACCCACAAGAAATACACAACGGCTCTTTGAAGAACCAACATTAGGAAACTTTTTATTGACAGTCCTATTGTTAGACTTAGTACTAGACTTAGAATTCTTCTCATGATATCTATCAGCTAGCAACACATTAGATTCAAGAGTAGGAACAGAAACTATGGATCTCTCATGCTGAAGCACTAAAGCAAAAACATCATTAATTTTTGGAACTGGCTTCATCATTAAACATTGAGACTTATGTATTGAAAACCATCATTCAATCCTCGAAGAAACCGAAGCAAGAAATCTTGATTTTAGTTTTTCAAAGCATCACAATCACAAGATTTAAGAGGTCTGAAATTGTATATTTCATCCCAAACAACTTTCAGCTGCGTGTAATAGAAAGTAACATATGCATTACCTTGTTACAAAGAGTAGAACTCTTGAAGCAAATCCGAAACTTGTACCAAATCTCCCTGGTTAAATCGGTTGAAAAGATCCTTGCATAGATCATAGGTCGTATTAAACCACAACACGCTTTGGGCGATTTCTAGAATCAAGGATGGATATAACCAAGATAATACCAGATTGTTGCACTTTAGCCACGCTTTGTATTTAGGCGAATGTCGACTTGGCTCACTAATTGATCCATCAACAAAACTCTACTTGTTCTTGGAGATGAGAGACATTCTCATTGACGGACGAATCGTCAGTGGACGAGGAATCAACTGATACCATGTAGAATTTTTAGGGTTTCTTGAACTTTTTGAATTGGGGATTGGAAACCCGAAATGGAAGAGATAGAGGAAACAAAAGACTTTTATTATTATTATTGAAACTAACATGTGAAGGGTATTTATAGCCTTCATCCGTCTCTCCCTTGTTGAGTGATAGAGAACAAGGGCAAGTCTCGTGCGCCACCACCGTCGTTCGTCCGTCTCGGGTTCGATTTCGATTGGTTTATGTTTCGGTTTTGGTAACACGTGTCTTCGACACGTCCGCACGCGTACTATTTTTTGGAGAAAATTCGTATGATTTTTTTCTCAAAGAATAAAATTGTAAAAGAATATTTTTCATGTGGATTGATATTTATAGGTTTTTTTATTGTCTGTTTGTAATCTGAATTTCAGAGGATAACAGCCTATTTAATCGGTTGTTTTGATTTCTGGAATAAATCATATTCGAACGGTCATTTTAATCTGCAAACAAGAGAATGTATCTGGACAAAATTAAAGATTTGTTCAGATGTTTAATTCTGCCAGTTACGTGCATAATTACAGGAGTTATAACTGAGTTATAACAACAGTTATTATACTCCATCCGTCCCACAATTTTTGTCTTTTATTGAATTTTTTTGTCAATTTTTTTCAATTTTGACTTATAATTATTTAAAATGTATCATTGATAAAAATATATAAAAAATATATTTTAAAAATCTCTAATCGAGTAGTTTTTAAATATATATTTTATAAAAATTAATTATTTAAAATATTAAATATAATAATAGTCAAAGTTTAAAATTTTTTACTTTCAAAAAGTCAATAAGGAACATTTTTTATGGGATGGAGGGAGTACCAGTTATAACAGCAGATTTATGATATTAAATCAGGTTTTAAACCTGATTTTTGTTGGACGTTTTTTCCCTTCGTTGCAGCCTATAAATAGTGAGGCCTTCAAGCTTCATTTGCATCCAGAAAATACACAGGAAACTCAAAAGCTCTCTCTTCTTCCATTGTTATCCACTGTTGTCCACTCCGCATCCAGTGTACGAATACTAGAGCGACCATGTTAACCTCAGGGGACGATTCGCCCGCAGCAATGATTACACACATCGGGGCAAATTCGTTTCTAAAGTAGTGTCACTCTTCCACGACACGGTTTGTTGATCACTTATGTTATTTATTTTATTTTCCAGTCAGTAATAATGTGCCATTTTGCAGTCTATTTTCTAACACAAAATAAAACAGATCGAAAACGTAAGTGAAAAGAATAATCTATTTTCAAAATGGGTGACCAAAATAAAACATGGCTCAAACAAAAGGGACATCTGGTGAAGTTTATCCTTTTATTTTTGGCTAAAGGGGTACTTTTGCCCTTGAGTTCGACCCAAAAATGCAATTTCGCCCCTCGCCGAAAAGTGCACTCAATGTGGCCCTCCAGTTCATGAAAACGATCAAATTGACCCTTTGACCGACGTTGACCGTTATGGTGCTGACGTGGCAGTTAACAGTGATGACGTGGCAATCCATAATGCTGATGTGGTGGTCAACGATGCTGACGTGGCAGTACACGTGGGATGATGACGTGGTAGGAGGGGCTGAATTGATTATTTTCACTGAATTCGAGTGCATAATTAATTTTTTTCCCTAAGTTTAGGGGCATAATTGATTTTAATTAAAAGTTCGATAACTTATTTAATATTTAAGTTAAAAAATAAGAATTTATGAAATTATTAAAATTTTAAAATATTAAAACTAGATAAATAAATTTATTAAGTGAGAATAATCAAAATATTCTTCAATTTATTTTATAAAAATTCATAAAGTTAATAAAAATAAATAAAATATTCTAAAAGTTACTGAAAATAAAAATTATATAAAAAATTAAAATATATTATGAATTAAAAAAGATAAAATTTAATCCAAAAACTTAATAATTTGTTTATAAATTATTAAAAAAATTAAACACTTTTATCGAAAAAAATTCAACTTCGTCATTTTGAGTATTACTATTCGTTAGATTTTTTAGTGGAATCAACATTGTACTAGAGTAACAATAGAATTCAATTTTTTTCCCGCTTTTTACATCAAATTGATGATCATTAATATTTGATGTACAGAAATGAAAGAGAATTTTGGCTTTATTAATACTTTAATACAAGGATGTCTCAATTGAAAATATGTTCAAGGAACATTAGTACGCGTAGCATAACGAGAAACAATCGAAAGTTTCTCTAATGGTTTATAAATATTTTTTAATTTTTTATATTTATAACTTTAATGTTTTTACTTATATTTAATTCATTATGGTGCTTTTATTTTTTTAAATATTTTATGAATATTTAAATATTAATAGTTTTTATTTTTTTAGTTTAAAGAATAAATAAGTTATCGAACTTTTAATTATGCCCCTTAACTCAGGAAAAAAATCAATTATGCCATTGAATTCGGTTAAAATAATCAATTCAGCCCCTCCTGCCACGTCATCATCCCATGTGTACTGCCATGTCAGCATCGTTGACCACCACGTCAGCATCATGGACTGCCACGTCATCACCGTTAACTACCACGTCAGCACCGTAACGGTCAACGTCGGTCAAAGGGCTAATTTGAACGATTTCATGGACTGGAGGGCCATATTGAGTGCACTTTTCGACGAGGGGCGAAATTGCATTTTTGGGTCGAACTCAGGGGCAAAAGTACCCCTTCAGCCTTTATTTTTTGTTTGAGATTTTGGTGGACATAATCCTCAAATTCTTCTCTTTGAGTGGTTGCCTTGTCAAAATTGTACCTTCTTTTGATGCAATAAAATTCAGTATCGTTTCAAGATTCAAAAAAGATAAACGATACAACACAACACATAATATATATATATATATATAACATGATATAAAGTATATAACAAGCATAATATAAAATACATAATATATATATATATATATATATATATATATTATGTTCGACATAAAATGATAATATACTATACAGATATATACCGAATCATGCCACACAAGAACCATAAACAACAAAAAAGTATATATCACATGGACTAACGCAACAATTTCATTAATTATAAGGGCACGATTTACACAAATAATTTAGGGAAAGAGTGTACCCAATATTTCAAACAGATTGGACCCTACAATTAATCTGGGCTGGGATAAAGATGGCCCGTTCTCTCCTTTTTCAGCTGGGATAAGTGTGGTGCTGGACTGTGTCACCACTGGGTCTGGAGCGGGTCCTACCCGAGCGGATCAACAGGGTCACAAACCGGGTTATCCGATTTAACTTTTAAAGCTTCCTTTTTTACATTTTTTATAATTTCATCTCATCTTCAACAAGTCCACCAATTCTTTGGACTGGTCATTCATCAAGTATGTACAGCACGAAATCTGCATATTTATGGTTATTACGGAGAGCCTCGAACCCTATTCATGTTGATCGAATATGAAATTGTTTAGCAAGTCTACAAACTCTGCCGAGAATTAAGGTTTTCGCCTTGAGAGCGTGTCATGAAGCTCTCCCAACGGGTAGTCGAGTATTGCGTGTAGGTTTATGTGATGGAATGTGTCGTCTCTTTGAGGATTATGTGAAAACATGTGTCCATGCTTTGCGAGACTGTGTATTGGCCAAAGAAGTGCTAGCCTGCTAGGAGCAAGTGGCGTTCCTTCATGCATCATAAATGGTGCCCCAAGATTGGTTTACTGTTGCGTTTTCAGTATTAGATATGCAGCGTTTCACGATGGTTTTGTACTTGCAGGCTTTGCGCTTTGTTTACAGAAGCTGCAGCTTTTCAAGAAGGGATTCGCTTGGCTATTACTCATGGCTGGCATATTGCTATTGTTGAAGGTGATGCATTGAGTGTGGTCCATCGGCTAACTAATCCAATTGTTGATATCTCAACTGTGGGAGTATACCTTCATGAAGCTAGACAGCGACTTCGAGAGTTTTCCAATTTACGAGTCTAGTTTATTAGACGTGTTGCCAACTTGATTGCACACACTTTGACACACTCGGCGGTATCTTGCGATTCACTGTTTTATTTTGGCATGAATTACCCAGATTGTATTGAGTCAATTGTTTTGTCTGATGCTATCAATAGTTAAATGAAATTATCTTTTATTCCAAAAAAAAGATAACAGGCTCTCATAACCTGGGAAACACGGGTATGATAATCCTATGCGGTTTTAAGTATCCAAAATGTTTTCGGCATGTGTACGCGACGAGTACAGCTGGGGTACGTACCAGAAACGTTCCACATTCGCGGGGTACGGTTGGATGTTATCGGGGACATCTGTGATATTCTTGGTACGTTTCGGGGACGTCTTTTGATGTTATCGGAGCGTCGTCCATCAGTTCCAACATCAATAACTTATCACGAAAATGAAAGAATAAAAGAAAAAATCAGGAGGAGGAGAATTAGGGTTGATGAAAGGTGATTTAAAAAAGGTAAAATGACAAAAGATGCCCCCAATGTTTACATGTTTTGTCATTTGGCCCCCTATTTTTTTTTGGTTCAAATATGCCCCCAACATTTGCTTGTTTTGTCATTTGGCCCCCTATTCTTTCTTTTGGTCCAAATATGCCCCCCAACGTTTCTTTTGTAGTCCAAATATGCCCCCAACGTTTCAATTTGGTCCAAATATGTCCCCGTTAGATGGAAACTGTCAGTCAACTGACGTTCAACAGTTGATGCTGACTGGACTTGCCACGTATTAAGATCTGCTGATGCCACGTCAAAATTTTTTATAAGTCGTTGACCGTCAGTTGATTGACAGTTTACATCCAACAAGGGCATATTTGGACTGTGAATGAAACGTTGGAGGGCATATTTGGACCAAAAGAAAGAATAGGGGGCCAAATGATAAAACAAGAAAACGTTAGGGGCATATTTGGACCAAAAAAAGAATAGGTGGCCAAACGACAAAACATGCAAACGTTGGGAGCATCTTTTGTTATTTTGCCTTTAAAAATGAAAAGAAAAATCGATTGAAGAAGAATAACTAAACGACAACATTTTTCTACGATATTAATTAATGAAAAATGAGTGGCTGAAAAGGGAGGGAAACGTTAAAAAGGGTTTTAACTTTCAATACCCAAATTATTGGGTAAATAGCAAGGCGTGGCCCTAAGTTTTTAGGTTTCACGAAAAAACACTAATTTCAATCCTCTTTATAAAATGATCCATAAATTTCTGAATTGAGTTCAATTAAGCCACTAATTATGATTTATTGCTCAATTTAGTCTTAAAATTTAGAGATATTTACAAATGAGTCCTATCTAAATTAGGGTTCCAATTAAAAAGAAAATGTAGACTAATTTTAGGAGGAAAAGTGAAAGTTATAAAATGAAGACTAATTTTTGAATTAATGCTATATTTGTAGAGCTTTAAAATTTGATTTTTCTTCTAGTTTTTAGGAGGGAAATGAAGTCATTATTTATTATTATTATTATTATTATTATTATTATTATTATTATTATTATTATCCTACCAGATTTGGTAAGTAATATTTTGCATTACTATTTTCATTTATCATTTCGTATTATAATGTGTTTCGGGTAACTATGGTAAACCACACAACCATGATTTTCTTGTCTTGGCAGAAAAGAAAGTGTCAAGATTATTAAAATTACGATAATACCATTGTTTGCTTAAAGCTTTAATAGTATTTAGTACAAATTTGTGTTTTCTAATATTGTTCTAGACTTAATTATTTGAGTTTTGATATTTGACACTTTAATAACTTTAACATTGTAGTTTGTTTATAGATTTTATTTTTTATTTATTATGAAATATGATCGTTAATAAATATTTATGATTTTATATGCATATTTTTAAAATTTATTTTATTTGTACCCTGTAATTTTGAAAATTGTTATTTTTTTGTATCATCCGCGTATCAGCCGAGAAGGTCATAGTTTTGGGAATGTATTATCCAAATGAAGGGAGATGTTGGATCCGTTATAGTTGAAGGAGATTATGAAGATGGTGGGTTTTTTTCTTGGTGAACGTGGGATGTGGTTTTGATAATGAAGGGCAGCAGGTGAGGGGATTGGTTAAGGGTGAAAGGAGCTTGTAGAGTGAATGAATAGTGATGAGAGAGGCAAGGGGCAGGGCATGGTGCTGGCAGTAGGGGTGCTTAAAATCGGGAATTCGAGTATCTGAAATTTTCGGGGAGTGAAACATCGGCCCGTTACCCGGCTTATACAAATCGGGTACATGCAAATTTCGGGTACCCGGTTCACTTTTTTTATATTTTTAATTTATTTTTTAAATAAAATATATAAGAAACACATAAAATTTCATGATATATATTTTAAACACAAAAATTATTGATTTGTGATTAGTTTTAAGAGAGAAATATTTGGATATATATATATATATTAAAGTTTTTAAAAAGATTTTTTTTATTTTTATTTTTTAAAACATTTATAAGGATTCAAAACGACGTCATTTTAGTGATTTTTGTAGGATCCTAAATTACGTCGTTCTGGTGTGTCATCAGACCGTGTGCCATGTCATTACATCGTTTGCTATTTAACGGTCGAGTGACAAAAAATAATGCAATGTCAAAGTTGAGTGGGCAAATTGAAATTTTTTTAAACTTCAGTGACCAAAATAAGAGTGAGAGTAAAGTTGAGTGGTGAAATTTATAATTTACCCTTTTTAAATAATAATAATATTAATATAAAAATAATAATAATACTAAAACCCGGATAAAAATTATTGATTACAACATAACCCTAATAAACTTATTTAAATATTAACCACCTAAATCATTTTTAATAAAACTTTGAACCTTAATAAATTAGACTTTAGATTTAATTATTTTTATACATGTAAACGCAAAATACGCTAGAAAATATGAGTGACCAAATAGCGTCATTTTGCGGACGTTGTGGGGTGCTAACTCTTCCTTACACGTAACTATGTCCCACAAACTTGAGGTTTCGTAATCTAGTTTGTTTTAAGTTTTCGGTCTACCTATTTTAAAATGACCGGCAAAGACTTCGTTATCACAAGTTGTTGCCAGCACAACTCATTGTGTTAATTAGAAGCTCGGCAATAGGCTAAAGCCTTGTTCTAAGTTTCCTAGTAAGTGTTTCTCGTCATTGTGTTTCATTTCTATTAAATAAGATGCAAAAGAATGTGATATGTTGTGAGTAGTTTTCAGCAGGATGTGATGTTATGAACTCTGTTTTAATGCACAAAATATGACGTGAATGTTTTGAGAACCCAAAAGACTAAATTGTGGCACTTTTGAGTGCTTAAATGTGAGTGTTTATATAATGAGTTGAAATCAGTATGATCATTGTGTTGCGGTGATTGCGTCCTCATTTGTATTTATTTTTGTGATTGAGTCCTTAAGGGCTCTGTTGGAAGAGTAATCCATTCATGGGACATTTTGGTGAGATAGTGTTAGCAAAATGTTTCACTTTGATAGGGATGTTCCAAGGAATATTTGTGTATCCAGGTCACATTCTTTGTGTTATGTTTGACTTGTTGGAGTAGTGAAATTACCTAAAATACTTAAAATGAGCATGTGAGTTCTTAAAAAAAGAAAAATTGTATGAAATGCTACATAGGGGACTAAATTTTGATCTTGTGTGTTTTATATGGTAAAAATCGCTATGGAAGTGTATTTTCACGTATGTAATGTGTTCATGATGTATTAGAAACATGTATAGGTTGTTTGAACATGTTTAGAATCTGATTTGTCACTTTTTTTTTTTTATAATTTCTATGTCAAAATTTCAATACTACAATAACAAAGTTCGAAAATAAGGTTCATGTTTCGAAACGAGTTGATGATTTTTGATACCTTTTATGAACAAAAAGGTTAAGGTTTTTGATACCTTTAAATTTTGTTTCGGAACCTCTGTGTGTTTTCTGGAGGGACTTGTTTTTGAACTTAAAATTGGTTTTGTATTTTTATATTTTAGTCCTGAATTTCCAAAATGCAATTAAGTGTTTGTTTTAAGTCCAAAAGACCCGAGATTTTAAAAATGACCTTATTTTGACATTAGTATTATGTTTGAACTGGAAATTTACTATTTTGAATTCAGTATTGAAATTTATGTTTTCTGACAATTTAATCCCTAAGAATTAAAGTTTTTGCAATTCATGATATTTTGACTTCCGATTGAATTGAAATGTTACAGGTAGCCTAATTTGAGAATGTAGATTATGATTTTGCAGTTAGTTTCTTACTTTGGAATGTTTTACAATATTTGGTGTAAAATGATGTTTAGCCCTTGGTGTTTGCTCGGCAAAAATATATGTTTTAGGTTTTGATACTCAATAATGATTATGTTTCCGTTGTATGTTGTTTTTTTATCAAGAAAAGGACATTCATATTAAAAAGGGGGCAACCGCCCAAACTGTACATCCGAAAAAGGAAAGATAACCTTTCCTAAAATTAACCCGCGACAAGGGCGGGACAAAGACAGAAAGAAGGTTGCCAGCCTAACAACAGCAAAACCTAAAAACAACAACAGAAACGAAAACACGATAAACCGGAAACACTAGGGCATCTCCACACCAAGGAGAAAAACCGAAGATCCATGAGAACAAGGGGATTCGCGACCAACGGGAAAACCGTGGTTAGAGGAAACACAACAAAGCCAGTAGGAGTTTGAGAGCTTAGGACAAAAAGGGTTCACCACCGTCATTATCAGTTTACTGCTCCATCGATGACGCCTGAGAGCTCTGTGCAGAGGCAGGCTTCCGTGTTTCAACAGCTGGTCCTTATCAAGGCGAGCGTCGACAGAAAACTTCAAAGTGTTGCGCGGCAAACTAACGGAACCATGCTCCTCCCACCAATGCTTGCTAACGAAACTACAAGGCAAGACACACGGACAAACCATAGACAAATTTGGCCTAGGATCAAAAGCCCTCTGACGGGTCCCGTAGATCCTAGGGGAAGGTACAGAAGGTAACTCTCGTCTGAGTTCCTTCCTAACACAGGCGAGTATAAACCAAGGACTCATATAGTTTCCGGATAACCCTCATACGAGTTATCCGGATCATGAAAGTTTTCCGAAGCAGGAGATATTGGGGAGTTGGTGAACATCGGCATTGGTGTGTCGTCTTTATCCTCAATACGTATCTCTTCATTCAAGGAGAAGTTTGAGTCGATGCACATAGAGGGAACGTGGGTAATGGTTTTGCCGAAAGGGTCGATGCCTAGATTAAGCAAACCTGCTTCATCCACAACAATCCTTGAACATTTCATGCTAAATTTACGTCTATCTGCTTTCTGAATAAGAGTAAGCCTTTGTGATCCAATGGTTTTGCCTTTTTTCCCCTTCAATTCCCCTTATGATTGAGGAGGAGTTAATGAAGGATTCAGGGAACATTGCAGCCTTGAGAATATCCTCATTTGCTGCCTATCCTTTTTCCGAGATGCACCAGTTGTTGGAACCAACTTGCACAATGGCTTCTGAAATATTTCCCCAAAGTTCTCTCTTTTTTGATTGATAGAAACTTTCCTCTTCCAGCTCACTCCTTTTCCTGCCATATGAAACTTCCATTCTATCAAAGCCTCCCGCAAGCATGTTACCCCACAAAAGATGGTGATCACCTTCTGCAGAAGGAGAGATTGGATGTTGATGGCTCGAGGATCCAATCTCAAAAGAAAAATCTTTCCCAAATATGCAATCTAGGTTTATACTCTTCTGGGGCATGTTAGCTTTGTCTTTATTCACGTTATCAGGTGCCACAGTGGCCAAACTTGGCAAAAGAGGGTTGACTTTTTTGATGTACGATGTGACCACAGAGAGATCCTCGGCTAATGGATCCTTAATCCCATGATTTGCTGCAGTCTTTGTCTGCCTGGGGTGCTTCAAACGTTTGTCTTTTTCAGCCGGCTGGGGGACGCACGTTTTTTCCGGAGCAGGACTTTTGCTTCTTGCAAACCTAACATTGTTGCCGTGAGGCGCCCTCAACCAGGGACCAAATTTTCCTGCGAGCTTGAAAACAGCAATATCATGCTTACACTCCCTTTCCACATGCCCGATTCTTCAACAACAAAGCAGAATTTTGGGAGATCTTCGTACTTGAAACCAATCTCCAGTGGCTTATCGTTTTTTCGGTTTAGCACGAACCCCGGCTTAAGGGGATCTTCAACCCTTATTGCGACCCGTAATGTAACAGATCCTTGCCACTGCGATGAGCTTCCATCGTCCAGGGAGGATCGAAAATAAACAGGGAATAACTTTCCGATCCTTTTGACGTTGTCCGGGTTTAGGAGGCCGATCGGAAGGTTGTGAACCTGGACCCAGAATTCCTCCAGGGAAAAGTCCAACTCTTCAAGAGCTTTATTTGGTTGCCACTTCTTGAGCACAAGGAGGGAGTCCTGGACCGACCATGGTTTTGCTCCAAGAATCCTGTGACGTTCTTCCATTGTATCGAACAAGAAAAGGAAGAAATTGCACCCGAGTTCGTGGCATTCAAGCTTCTCATTCTTCCAGGCTTTCCTCAGAATGACGGTTAGGGCTAAAGTTTTAAAAAGGTTTGGAGACAGAAGCTTCCCCACGAGTGTATGGTTTTTTAGGGTGAAGTTTACCTCGCTATCCTCGTTTAAGACCAACTCGTCTAAAAAATCTTGGCTGATGAAGTTGCTGTCAGTAGGGTGGTTGGGATAACCGTTATCCACAACCCCTACACTTAAAGAAGAAGAGGTGGGTAGGTGGTCCATAACAGAAAGGTATTAAATGAAAGGAAACAAAGGATAGTCACGCTAAATGCGGGTTGACAAGAAAGGAACAAGGAACTAAAAAACAGCTGCAGAGGCTTAAACCAGCTCCAGAACTCAGAAAATAACACGTTTCTCAAGCCAAAAATCTTACCTTACCAGTTGGAAAGGCAGGGAAGAAAAGCAGGAGAAAAGAAAGCTGAGATGCATGGAGAGAAGCTTGTAGCGGTGGGTTTTTTCTGGGGTGCCTGAGCTTGTAACTGAGGGCAGTTGAACTGAATTCCGTTGTATGTTGTTTGATGCCATGATGTAGCTTAATTTTAATTTCTATGTATTTTTGTTTGTTGTGTGCAGGTCTCTTCAGTGGTCGATGTAACTTTCGGTACAATAAAACCTTTATAAATTAATATTCTTGGGACTATGAAATTTTATTAATTTAGAGTTATTAATATATCGATAAATTAATAATTTATTACTTAAAAGAAAATGGCCATCGCAATAAAATGGACGTCAATAACTTGTTGGATTATCCATGCGAAAATGATGGATGTTTACAAGTTCAAAGTTTAGAGGAAATTGTGGCTAATATTGTTGAAAGTTCTACTAATGGTGAAGTTGAAGATGATTCAACACCACTTGAACTAGTCACGCGAAAGGAAGCATTGAATGCGACAACAACTCTTCACAACTTTTTATTGCAGTTGGAGACCTCAACGCCGGAACTTGTGAGTGTAATTAGAAAAGTAAGAGATGATATTGAATTATATTTGAATTTTAAAAAAGAAACAAATTATAATAGATTCATATTTTAGCAAGTTAACAAAGCAGTAAATGTAATATTTATGAATTATTAATTTATAGTTTTGATGAGACTTTTATATTTATAAAGGGGATCTCCAAAAAAATATTATATTATTATCTTATTGAATTTGATAATTTTTTACATTGGTTCAAATCAGAACCGGAAAAATTATTATTTAATAGAATTTATTAATTTAAAAAAGTATTAATTTATAAAAAAAATTCTGTATTTGGGTGTGTCTGTATTGGTTGGGTATCAGGCATTATAGCCAAAATTGATATAGTGGCTCTAATAGCCTAAATCATATTGAATAAAATCAGACGACATACGATAACGATATATAATATATTATATTTATTATATTAATTGTTTATTAACTACATTTTAATTTATTTATAATATGTTGTCAAATTCAATAAAATATTAGTTTTAACTCGGTGATAATGTACTCTTATTATGCACTCGGTCCTAGGTTTGAATCTCCTTAACACTATTTTTATTTTATTTAATTTTCACCAATAGCGTAGCCTGGTTGCTAAACCTTTATAAATGTTGACACACTTTCCTTCCAATTTTTTTATAAATAAATAAACTAAAATTGAGATTAAAATCCTCTAATTAGATAATAACAAGTGTTACATTTGATAAGTTTGTATGTCATCATCTGAACGAAATATGTGTAATTAGATTCGAGCACCAGCAACTGCAACAGGGTGATTGAGCGTTCATTATCAAATGGTTGAGAGTATATTTAGAACAGATACTACTTGTAATCACTTTAGCTTTAAAAAAAAAAACTAAATATGTGTAATTATATGGGTTGGATTATTATTATTATTATTGAGATAAATATCATTTGTTTCTCTTTGGTCTCATTTTTATGCTCAACATTAAAAAAAGTTTGCCTTAATAAACTATAACATATTTTAAAATCTCTAAATTTTAACTATAAAATCTAAACTTAATTTTTAGTCGCAGACATAAATAAGATTTATATTCATTACCTTTGATATTCTATTTGATTGTTAAAAAATGAAGGTGGAAGAAAGAGGGGTATGATCACCCTTTCAAGTTTTCTACTATTTGTATCCCGCCTGAATCAGTTATTACAGTCTACAGATACAATCGGCAAGGTTTCAAGTTTTTCACTTTTTGTCTGTCTCAGTGAGCGGAGAAATCGAGACAAAAAAGAACCCAAAAGGAATGATTCGATTGAAAGCAAAAGAAGAATAAAAAAGCGATCCTTTTGGTTTCATTCATACAGCAAAATTCCAACAATGCCGGCTTCGGACGGCCATTTTGGTCTCCCTTCTCCTTCTCCTTCTCCTCCTCTTCCTCTTCTACTTCTATCTGCTTCTCTTTGTTCTTTAAACTCTTCCAAGTGTCTCCTTTTCCTTTTCTTCATGGTCTTTTCTATACTTTGTTTCTCATTATTAAACGATCAAGAAAGAGAAGCCTTTTGGTTGCTGAAAACAAAGAAATGGGTTGTGTTCAAGGGAAGAACTCAATGGAATCACCAGGTAGGGGCTTAGAGCAGCTAAAACTGGAAAATGGGTATACGGGAAAAGGAGCATTTGCGGCTCATAGAAGGTCAACTGGTCAGAGGTATTCTGATGCAGATCGGGTTTACAGGCCGGAACTACCAAAGAAGCCTAATGGATTTGGTAGCGCTGATGGTGCTGTTGCCGGTAAAGAAAAAGAGAGAAGCAATGAAGCTGGTCAGAAGAGAAACGCGTTTGCTGCTGGAGATGAAATGGTTGATGGATGGCCTAAATGGCTAATTGATAATATCCCTAAAGAGGTGTTGTCTGGCTTGGTTCCGAAAAGTGCCGATTCCTATGATAAGATTGATAAGGTAATCCCTCAACTTTGATGTTACAAGTAGAGTCTGCATTTTGAATAAATTTGTGATATCTTTTTCTTCAAAATGAAATTCCTTGGCTCACATCCTTTGGTTGAAAGTTGTGGAAAGAAAAACATTTACTACCATCTTTTGTACTACACATCTCTGCTCCCACCTCGGTGAGAATGTTCAACGGTCTCAACTTGACAAGGCCATGCTGGATGTATTAGGATCACCTGAGTTGCAATCATTATATTCTCTGATTCAATTAACAAGAACGAGCTATTTATTATTATTGTTGTTGTTGTCTTTGACTCGGTGAATAGCTGATGCAACTTAAAACAATGTCAATTTTTATTCTAAGAAATGCAAATGACGCAAATTTCCTTTTATGCTGTTTGATTATAGATAGGCCAGGGTACCTACAGCAATGTGTATAAAGCTCGAGATAAGGAAACTGGAAAGATAGTTGCCTTGAAGAAGGTCCGTTTTGACACGTCGGAACCTGAGAGTGTGAAATTTATGGCACGAGAAATAATGATATTACAGAAGTTGGATCATCCCAATGTAGTGAAACTTGAGGGATTGGCAACATCAAGAATGCAATATAGTCTTTATCTAGTTTTTGACTTCATGCAGTCCGATTTGGCAAGAATTATGTCTCAGGAGGGTAGGCTTACCGAACCACAGGTTGGGTATATTTGCCTCTACTCTTTCATGGGTTTCAGGAACTGGAGACACTAGATTAATCAGTTGCTAATTTGAATTGTGGATGCAGATAAAGTGTTACATGCATCAACTGCTTTCGGGTCTGAAGCATTGCCACGAGAGGGGAATTTTACATCGTGATATTAAAGGATCTAATTTACTAATTGATAAACATGGGATGCTAAAGATTGCAGACTTTGGACTTGCAAATTATTTTTCTCCAAACAGGAAGGATCCACTCACAAGCCGAGTAGTGACACTGTGGTATAGAGCCCCTGAGCTGTTGTTGGGTTCAACAGATTATGGAGTTGGAATTGATCTTTGGAGTGCTGGATGCCTCTTGGCAGAGATGTTTGCAGGGAGGCCAATCATGCCAGGTAGAACAGAGGTAATGCATTCTAACATTCATCAGTAATCTATAAAATTCTGTCAAATTTATTGTTACTAGTTTCTCATATTAGAATTTGTGCATTCAGGTTGAGCAACTTCACAAGATTTTCAAGTTGTGTGGTACTCCATCAGAGGCATATTGGAAAAAGCTGAGGCTGTCCACAACTTTCCGACCTCCACAATCATACAAACCTAGTCTAGTAGATACTTTCAGGAACTTTCCTCAGTCTTCCTTGGGACTCTTGAGCACTCTTCTGGCTTTAGATCCAGCATATCGTGGTTCCGCTTCTTCAGCCCTTCAAAATGAAGTAAGTGTGGGTTTGGAAACTTAGTTAGTACCATTCTATTTTTTTCTGCTGCGAAGAAGATGAAAAGGAAGGCCTTTGAATCTTATCTTTATTTCCATATCGTATCCAGCTTTGTTATTTCCAATCAGAGTCAGTGTGCTGTGACTAAGAACACTTCTCGAAATCAATCTTCAATATCCTGGAGTTTGTTCTTTCAATGCAAGAAAATAGTGATATTATTTTTTTATGCTTCTTTCGTATGATAGAATTGCCGGTTCAAAAAATATTCTAGAGCTAATGATTTGTCATAGTTAAGCAATCTTTGAGAGACAGTGATGCGTGCACCAACTCCATGCTTTAGCCTTAATAGAAACATATCTTCTACCAGCAAAATGCATCGGGACAATATAAAGTTCACACGAATGATTTTGCACCAAAGAAGGAAACTTTTCCTTTTTGTTAGATAGTGTAGAATTGTAGGAAATTCTCTCTTAGTTTTATTCATAGGAAGAGTAGGTATATATACAAAGACTGACTTAGTATTCTAGGTAACTAAATATTCTATAGTAAATTTACAAGATACTACCTTAGATATAATCTCTAAAGATATCCTACTAAAAATTAACTTTCCATAAGTACAAGATACATAATATATTCCCATACTTACATGTACTATCCTACACTCCCCTCAAACTGGTGTGTATATGTTGTATACACCCAGTTTGGATAAAAAACCATCAAAGGTCACTCTTGGAAATGCCTTGGTGAAAACATCAGCAATTTGACTTGTGGTAGGAATGTAGTTAAGCTTCGCAGTCCCACTGTTGACCTTTTCATAGATAAAATGTTTATCTATTCAAGGACGAAACTAGAAATTTATAAAGGGGGACCAAAATGAAATTTTAAAAAAACTAAAAATTTATGAAGGGGGCCAAAATGAAATTAAAAATTTTGAGGGGGGCCAAATTAAAATTATGCAAATTTTAAAGGGATTATAGAGGTAATTTTACCCTTTTTTCTAAAAAATTTCTATCATATTCCTAATGAAAAAAAATTGGGGAGGACCAGACCCCCTTAAACCCCTCTATGTTTCACCCTTGTATCTATTTCAATATGTTTCGTTCTATCATGTTGAATTGGATTCCTTGCTATGCTCATTGCTGATTGACTGTCACTGTAAACTTCAAACTCTGCTTTTTCATTCAGTTCTAGTTCAGTAATGAGCTTTTTAATCCATATTCCCTCACATATACCAAGAGCCATGGCTCTAAACTCTGCTTCTGCACTGCTTTTAGATATCACAGCCAAGTGACTAAGTTACCCCATACAAATGTGCAATAGCCACTTAAAGATCTTCTATCTGTCAATTCACTTGCCCAGCTTGAGTCTGTGTAGATTTTAACTGTTCTGTCTTGACTTTTCCTGAAAATAAGCTCAGATCCTGGTGTAAATTTTAAGTACCTTAGAATCCTGTTTACTGCCTCCATATGCTCTTCTCGAGGATCACTCATATGTTGACTTACTATACTCACTGCATATGTGAGGTCAGGTCGAGTAAGTGATAAATAAATTAGTTTTCCTACCAGCCTTTGATAAGACTCTTTGTTCACAGGATTCCCCATTCCATCTTTACTGAATTGCAATCTTGATTCTATTGGAGTCTCAGCTGGTCTGCACTCAAGCATTTTGGTTTCTGTCAGTAAATCCAGAATGTATTTCCTCTGGTTAATGACTAGCCCTTCATTAGACCTTGCTACCTCTATTCCCAAGAAGTATCGAAGGCTTCTCAAGTCCTTTGTTTCGAACTCCTTTGCGAGAGCAGTCTTCAGTTTCTCTATCTCTTCCACAAAATCCCCAGTAATAATTATATCATCAACATAAACTGTTAGAAGGGTTATCCTACCATTTGGTGCTACCTTTTTGAACAAGGTATGGTCTGCCTGACTTTGCTGGAATCCGTTCTGAACCATAGCCCTAGCAAATCGATCAAACCAAGGTCTAGGGGATTGCTTTAATCCATATAAGGATTTATTTAACTTGCATATTGTCCTCTTTGTTGATCTTTCCTTCAAACCTGGTAGAATCTCCATGTATACTTCCTCCTCAAGGTTTCCATTAAGAAATGCATTCTTAATGTCCAGTTGGTGCAATTTCCAGTCTTTATTAACAGCAACTGAAAGTAATACTCTGATTGTATTTAACTTTGCCACTGGTGCAAAGGTTTCTTGATAGTCAACTCCATAAGATTGAGTAAATCCCTTAGCTACAAGCCTTGCCTTGTATCTGTCAACACTTTCATCTGAGTGATACTTCACTATAAACACCCATTTGCACCCAACAACTCTCTTCCCTTATGGTAGATTAGTTAGGCTCCAAGTATTGTTCTTTTGCAGTGCTTTGATCTCCTCTTCTACTGCCTTCCTCCACTCAGGACTTTCGAGAGCTTCTTCTACTGTCTTGGGAATTTGTACACTGTCAAGACTAGCTGTAAAGGCTTTAAAACCAGATAACAGTTTTCCATAGGCCACAAATCTGTTAATAGGATGAGCAGTGCATTCCCTTACTCCCTTTCTAATAGCAATGGGAAAATCATCTAAAGCAACAGTAGTAGAGTCTTGAGTAATACCATTACCTCCTGTTTCGACAGTAGCAGGGCTCAAAACTAGCTCTTGGAAAGTATTAGGTTGAATAATAGCCTCAGGGAGAGTTCTTTTCTTTATGGTATAAACACTGAGTTGTTTGTCTGCAGTTTGAGGAGTCAAAAAATTTGGGGATAAATGCGATATAGCTTTAAGAGTTGGAGGAGGTGTTGTATGAGGACTGGAACTTTTCGAAGGACTAGGCTGGAAAGTATCTACTGGATTAGTGATTGGATTATTAGGGACAACAACAATAACTTCATTTGAGGGACCAGGTTGTTGTGAAGATTGTGTTGGAGTACTAGTGGTTTCACAATCAAGGATAGGCAGGATAGGAAAAGATTGTAGATCACACAAGGACTGAAATTCCCTGTAAATCTCCTCTGAATAGCAGTCCTGTCAAAATAAGGTTTGTGTTCGAAAAAGGTAACATCAAAAGAGACATAGGTTTTCCTAGTAGTGGGAGAGTAACATTTGTAACCCTTCTGAGTCGATGAGTACCCTAGAAAGACACATCTTAAGGACCTAGGATCAAGTTTACCTCTATGTTGGTTGTGCATCCAAAAACTCGAAGAGGAAGGGCAAAGAAGAAAGGTTTAAAGTGAGGAAAATGTTGCTGAAGGAACCTTAAACCCTAGAGTTTTGCTGGGCATCCTATTGATGAGGTAGGTTGCTGTAAGAAGTGCATCCTCCCAAAGATACTTAGGAGCATTAGCAGTAAATAAGAGAGATCGAGTGACTTCTAGAAGATGTCTATTTTTTCTTTCAGTGACCCCATTTTGCTGAGGTGTGTTGACACAAGAAGTAAGATGAAAGATATCTTTTTCCCTAAAAAGTACCCAAGAGACTTGCTAAGATACTCACTCCCATTATCACTCCTTACAATTTTAATTGGGGTGGCAAATTGAGTCTGGTCCATTGCATAAAAATTCTTAAAGATGTGTTCAATGTCAGATTTCTCTTTCATTAAGAATGTCCAAGTGGTCCTAGAGTAATCATCTATGAAGGACACAAACCATCTAGATCCAGAAAGACTCTTGACCTTAGAGGGGCCCCAAATGTCACTATGTATAGTCGAAAAGGGTGAAGTAGGTGTAAAGGGTGAAGAAGCATAAGTATGTCAAGTATGTTTAGCCATTTGACACACATCACATGTAAAAGAAGAAGGAATTTTATTGATAAATAGCTTGGGAAACAACTTTTCGAGATAATGGAAATTGGGATGTCCCAATCTAAAATGCCACATTAGCACATTATTGGAAAGTAAACTAGAAGATAAAACAGAGGTATGAAGGCCACTAGAGCAAGAAGAACTGGAAACAGGTAAAGCATCAAGAATATAGAGTCCATTACACAACCTAGCATTGCTAGTCACCACTTTCGAGCTCTGTTCCTGAAAAACACAACCAGCAACTCCGAAATTAACATCACAGTGAACATCTTTAACCAATGCACTGACAGATAACAAATTGCAAGTCAGACTAGGGACATAGAGAACATTAGGAAGAACAATTTTGTCACTGATTCGAACTGAACCTCTCCCTAGTACTTTAGAGAGGGAACCATCAGCAATCTTAATGGAGCAAGGAGGACTGTTGCTGTAGAAAGACTGAAAGAGCTTGGGATTCCCTGCATGTCATATGGTCAGAGGCACCAGAATCGACTATCCACTAGAAGGAATGGACAGGTTGCAAGGAGGAAATTTTACCTTCAGTGGCTGTCAAGGCTGTTGATGGAGGGGTAGATGAGAGGCGACTAAAGAGTTGTTGGAGTTCCTCAATTTGTTGTTTGCTAAAGCTGCTGGTCGAAGTCTCAGTAGAAACAAGATTGGCTGCCTTCTGAAATTTGGATGGAGAGGGTTTCCAATTTGCTGGTTTCCCATTCAGCTTCCAACATGTCTCCAACACATGACCAGCCTTTTTGCAGTGGGTACACCAAGGTCTTCCCTTTTTCTGCACACTTCCAGAGGTGGAATGTGTAAGAAGAGCAGAAGCATCTGCTTGAACCGCTGGTGGCACCATCAAGGATTGCCTTCTTTCCTCCCTCCTAACTTCTGAAAAGGCCTCCCGAACCAGTAGAAGGGGCTTAGTAGCCAAGATTCTTCCCCTGGTATTATCAAATTCTCCATTAAAACCAGACAGAAACTGAAGGAGCCTTCTTTGATTTTTAAGCTTGTTGTAGAAACTGATATCATCATTGCATTTCCATTCAGTTGCTTCATATAGATCTAGCTGTTGCCAGCACTTAGTGAGAACTCCAAAGTACTGAGCAACCGTCATCTCTCCTTGTCTGAGATCCTTGATCTGATTCTCAACACCAAACAGTTCACAGGTGTTATCAACACTCGAGTAGGTATCGTGGGCTGCACTCTAGATCTCAGCTGCAGTTTGGTAGAGCATAAAATTTTCTCCAATCTCAGGGACCATGGAGTTAATCAACCAAGACATAATCATAGTGCTTTCACTCAACCAATTGGAGTAGGCAGGATCAGACGTAGCAGGAATAGATTCTGAATCTGAGAGATAGGAAGCTTTTCTTCTTCCAGTAATATATAGCTTAACTGATTGAGACCAAGGAAGGTAGTTGTTGCCATTGAGTTTATAGGATGTGATTGTGGAAAGAGAGGTATGGACAAAGTGAAATCAGAAGAACGAGTGATGGTTGGAGAACTAACTTCTGAGTTTTCTTGGTCCATCGAGAAGAAAGAAAATCGATCGAAGAAGGAAAAAGGATTGACCTAAACTGATACCATGTAGAATTGTAGGAAATTCTCTCTTAGTTTTATTCATAGGAAGAGTAGGTATATATACAAAGACTGACTTAGTATTCTAGGTAACTAAATATTCTATAGTAAACTTACAAGATACTACCCTAGATATAATCTCTAAAGATATCCTACTAAAAATTAACTTTCCATAAGTACAAGATACATAATATATTCCCATACTTACATGTACTATCCTACAGATAGTTGCCCTAATTATATTTCAAATTGATTCTGCATGTTCTCATAATTTTGTACTCGGTTGGAAGTTCTATACTCGTATATATAATGACCTCACAAGTTCCTATTCCTATAATGTGATTATATCGCACTTCTATGTCTCATGTTGCAATTATCTGATTACATGCAAACCTCATTCTGAATCTTCAACTAAGAAACACTTTGGATTTGCAGTTCTTTTACACAAGTCCATTAGCGTGTGACCTTTCAGGTCTTCCTGTTGTTTATAACAAGGATTACGAAGCAAATGAACAGAGAAAGTAAGTTTCTTTTTCACAATTGATTAGGAATCTTTTTATGCCAATCATGTTCAAATGTTTCTACCTTCCTAGTGAAATACTGACAATGAATGTGGTTAAGTTGCAATCAAAATGTAAAGATATTTGTGCATCAGTTTAATCATGATTCTATGCTATATCACCCTGATTTAATTTTAAGAGCACTGTCAAGGTGCATGACTTGGTAGCAGATAAGTATCAATTTTCTGCAAATCTAGTGAATTGAAGAGAACTAGATTAAAAGTCCAGTGATATTTCTTTTTGCATGAAAATATATGAATGTAAAATCTGAAAATAAAGACATTTCTTTTTCCGTGATCATGTTAGACAGTGGTTTTTGTATTAGTTACAATGCCTGCATACAAGTTTTCCCTAAGATTTCTTTCTTGCCACGATGTAACCCAGATTCCATTATTTCAAAGTTTGAAGCCACTCAAGAAACAGTGCACAAATACACTACATTCATCCTTGATATATATTACCAAGTAGTTACAGGCAAATGGGATGATGAATATGAAATTGAAATTTTCAAAAAATAAAATATGTAGCAACCATGCGTCCATTAGGCTATAGTGCAACATAACATGTTTTGCCTGATTTGTTAGGAGTGTCACATCCTAACGTTGACACTACGTTTGGTGGGAGTGTTATTTTTCTTCATATTTAGTATATGAGTTTGCAATGAACTAACTTTACTTGGTAATTTTTAGCCAATCACCTGACTTTGTTTGAACAAAGAGAAGGAGAACATTTTACTTATTTTTTACTTAAGTTTTCATTCATCTTTCTAATTTCAGGTTTAACTTTGTAGTACTGACTCTTGTTTATGTTATCGTAAACTATTTAATACTCATGTAATAATTAATTAAGCTTTGCATTGTGTTAATACTTACGTAACCAAAGGTAACATGATATCATATGACGTGGAAAATGCCTTTTCCATTTGGCAATAGCATTAAGTAAAGTATGTGGTATTCAATTCAATCTTAATTCGAGTGTAGTAACATTTTGTTTTCTAGATTGGTAGTGAAAGCAATATGTTGAACTACCTAATTATTTTTCTCATTTTATTGCCACAGAAATCCAAAAATAAAACAACGGTCTCGAATGCTTCGTGAACAGAAGAAACAGGATGAGGTGACTGAAGAAAATGAAGAAAGTAATGTTCGTAGGGAGGTAAGGAAACTTTGAGCAAACGATCAGCAAAGTAGCCCATTTTCTTCTGTCCTTAAACTGATAGGAAGGAAGAGAGAGAGCGAAGAGATGCTCTAATGACTCCATGTTGATGTTGCAATAACAAATCTCTCAAATATATTGTGGTTTCCTATTATAACTAAGCAAGCAAATGACAAAATTAAATTGAATTAACTTGATTTCCTACTTTTAATGTTAGTACTAGTTCTTGTCCTATAAAGTTAGTTGTATTATTATTACTTTAGTGCTAATAGTACAACTTTTGTTGTCTCAGAACACTAAGAAGACCACTGAGCCAAATGTGCACGTTGAAGAGGCTGGTAGCAGCACCGCAAGCACCTCATCCGGTTCAAAGGCGACCCAGGTGGAGAGCCCTTCCCTACTGCTCTCTCCATTTGCTTCATATGGGCAAAAGACATCCCCAAGTACATATGCTCATTATACTGCTGGTAGGAACATTAGAAACCGGCCCCCATTACCCAAATCACAAACACGACCCAGAAACTATCCGAAGAACAATGATAACACTTACAGGTTGGATCAAGTCAGTAGGTCTGCATCCACCAGGGAATTCAGTACTTTGAACCAAAAGAAGCAATTACAATATGCTATTGATGATTAGGCCATGTAAACTGACCAGTGGTGCTGAGATTTTGCATTTCTCTCTCTTTCTTATTCTTCTTCGAAATGTTTTCACTGATATTCTTTCTACTCTCTAAACTTATCTTCAAGCAATAAAATATAACCATTTATGCAGACTTTTTTCCGTCTTACTCAATTAGTAATCAGTAAGTTCCATATGTCCTGATGATTGACTAATTAGTCTGTTTTCCAAAGTAGAGGATATGGCATTTTTATGTCTACCTCATATCATCCGGTAACTTTTGCAGTTATTCAAAGTTTATAGCACCGGGACATCCTTGTTGGGTTCAGTATCAAATTATTTCAGAGTTTGAATTCTGTTTAGACTCCTGACTTTTTAAGGTTGAGATTTCTCATGCTTAGGTTTTCTCGAGTTTATATTTTTTTGATCCATCTCTCATTATTTTAGGTTTGAATTTTCTCCAACTTGTCAAATACAAGGACCATTTATGAGTTGGAAACATGAACTGTTATGGCCTAGCTGCATAATGAAAATGAAATCTCTACTCTCTATATGTTGAAACTAGCTTTCAATAGATATGTATATTTTATATGGAGAGAAAAAATATTAGACAATTTCAAAGGTTTGAAGCTATAGTGTTGGAGATAGTGAAAAAATAAAAAATTATAAAGTTAAAGTTAAGGGGTAAGTTGTTTAATAGCCGGGAACAAGTAAATAGAGCACTTGTATAGGATGATATTTAGACAGAGGTGGCAAACTTACCTGAGATTCGAACCGATTTTACTCAATTCGAGATTCGATATCTACCCGAACAGGATGATTCGAAACTCGAAACAAACTGAATCAAATTGAAACCGACCCGACTTTTAGTTGAACTGATATAGAGCGATCTGATTTTTCAACTGAACAAAACGGACCCGAACCGAATGGACCCAAACCGATTTCATCTAAACCGAAAGTAGCCCGAACCGGACTGATACCCGACCCGAATCACTATAGACGTCAATTAAAATCGAACCAGACTAGATTTGACCCGAATAGAACCGAAATCGAATGCAGTCAAAACCGAACCTGACCCGATCCAAATGACTCGTTTGCCACCTCTATATTTAGATACATAGAGTTGAGAGTTTCCTAATATAGTTCATTTATTATTTAATATGTTGTTATACTCTAGTAGAATTCTGTTTTTTTTAGGATACAACATACACATTCATCTAAATAATTTTGAAGCTTATAAGTAATAAAATTGTTATTTTGAATATAAATAAATAATTTTACTTTTATATAAGGACAACGATATATTTTTTATACAATAAATAAATTATTGAAACCAACCCTTGGATGGAATGATAATGCGTTTAAATGCACTTGAAACCACGTACTCCTAAATGTTGTAGTGGTAACCAGTTAACTAAACTAAAACCCAGTCGCATGGGCCAAACTTAGTAAGGACCAAAGGGGCCATGACCCCCAAAGTTTTAAGAAACTAGAACTTGGTCCCTAAAATCTTTAAAAAAACAATTAATTTGGCCCCTCAAAATTAAAAAAAAAATTATATAAACTTTTAAATTTTTAATATTTTTAATTAAATTCTCTTTCATAATTTTTAAAAGTTCTTATTAAATCTATCAAAATTATTAAAAATTTTAATTAAATGCTAAAAAAATTTAAAAATTAGTTTAAGCCTGCAAATTTTTAAAGGATAACTACCATAATGATCACTTTCGTTTTTGTTTTGTTCAATTTTTGTTACCGTTTTCAAAAAACTAACATTTTGGTCACATGCGTTTTCGTTTTTTAAACTTTTAGCCACTGAAATGATTGTTAGCATTAAAAAAAGATGACTTGGCAAAATAAAAAAGACCAGTTAATTTCACGTGTTGTACACGTGGACTGACAATAAAAAGAAATAAACCATTTATATTATTGTATTATAAAGGCTCTTCCTCCCCCTTTCATTCATAACCCTAAAATTTAACAATATTAGACATCCACATAGATAAATATTCATAACATTAAACTTTAATTCATAAAGATAATATTTCCAATAATAAATAAATCAAACCGCTTTAATAAAGTTCTAATCATAATAGACACCCGCATAGATAAATATTCATAACATTTATATTATTGTATTATAAAGGCTCTTCCTCCCCTAAAATTTAACAATATTAGACAGCAACCATAGACACTCAAAAACCCTTTCCTCGAGCAGTTGCTGAAAGTAACACAACTTATCCTTGAATTGAGGACTTGCAAACATGCTTTTGAGGTTGCAGATTCAAAGACAACTATCAACAACTCCATTTTCCACATCATTCTCATCTCTTTAGATGAATAATAGTTGTTACTGGTTTTCTCCCTTTTTTTTTTCTTCCTCAAATTATTACTGTAAATGCATCCCCTTACACACAAAACATGGAAGAAAAAAAAATGTTATTTCTCTCTTGATAAAATAGTAAAAAAAAAAGGTACCTCTGGGGGAGTTTGGGCATATGTCAAGTGGAGGTAGATACTGCAATAATTGTTGTTGTTCATCTTTTGTTAAATGCTTCACAGTTTTTCGCCTTTACAATTCTATGTCCTGAAAAATATATATGAGGATGTAGATTAAGATATCAAGAGGAACTGGTAAAGAAGAAGATTTAATACAACAAAAAGAGATTCATGTTGTCAACACATTGTTTCCACTGAAAAATACACTTTCAATTAAGAGGTCTCAAAGATATGATAATCCTTTTCTCGTCAGTTATTCATTGTTAAACAAAAAGAATGGACAAATTTGTTGGGACTTGGACCTCCGTCCGACCTTTTCGGAACTCAAGTGTGTTGATGATTGCTCTTCTTTTCTTTTACCCTTACCAAGTCAGCTTCCGTTAAAGTTTAACAACAATTAACGTTCTGATGACTAAAAGTTTAAAAAATAAAATAGTAAGTGATTAAAACGTTAGTTTTTTTTTTAAATCAATGATCAAAAGTGAGCAAAACTAAAACGAAAGTGATCATTACGGTAGTTTACCTATTTTTAAAAGATTTAAGTTTTCCCAAATTTTTACCTCAAATTCTACCACCATCCGCTCGACACAAAATACGAACAATCTAAATTTAGCTCGAGAAAATATAAGTTAAACTATTTTGTTTTGTACATTGTCCTAAAACTTGATATTGCATATAAAGCAATAAAGTGATAATCAAATAACAAATCTTTTTTTTTTATAAAAGCCACTAAATTTTTATTAAATCCATAGAAATATTTCAATTACAATGCATCCAAGAAGAAAAATATTTGGATTAAACAACCCAAAAAAATCCTTACAACCTAAAAACAAAGAATAATGAAAATTTCTATGGAGATAAGCATACCAACAAAATTTAGCAGCCTCCTGAATCTCCTTGTCTCTGTCCAAACGAGACGCATAAAGAAGGAAGAAGGAGTGGTGCACGATTCAAGCTGTCAAGCAAAAAGTACCGCTATCCAGGACTAATTTCATCGGCAAACAACCATCAACCGAGTGGGGATATAACTTTCCAAGTGACCACCGACAAAAATATAAATCAGAAACTACCACTGGTTGAATCTCTGAGCGAACAACAATCGATCGCTAGGGTATGCTGAAACATGCCACAAAGACAGATGAATCAAACCACAAAACAAAAACATGTCACAAGGACAGAAGAAAAAACGTGTCACAAAGACAGAGAAAGAGATTCTTATTAAAATAAAAAAAAACAAGAAAACTAATAGATCCGGTGGTCGACAACCAATATTAAAATTGATTGTCGACCACCAATCAAAGGGATTGATCAATGTAGAAAACGAATAGAATTGAAGGAATTTTGGTCTGAAGAGCGGCTAGAAATTTTGGTAATAACAGATCATTATTACTTATGGTTTAACTGGATATATGTGATATTATAAGGTTGATTATAATATATAAGACAACTTATATTAGTTGATAATCTAAACATTTATTCATGTTCTCTGTTTGACCATCAGTTTCAAGATGATAAGATGTTGAAGGGGTAATTGTTACTCCCAATTTTTGAAACAACTCTTTTTTAAAATGTGCTCTTGAACACCCTTAAATGTTACATACTATATTGCTAGGAAGTCCATGAAGTTTGAATACATTTTTCATGAACTGATGAGCCACCTCCATAGTTGTAAAAGGATGAGTGAGGGCAATGAAATGCTCATATTTGGTGAGTTTGTCCATTACCACCATTATAGAGTATTTTTTGTTGAGTTAAATTTTTTAATATAACAATTCAAGAAAAAATATTTTTAAATTTATTTATATATTATAAAAATAATTCAAAGTTTAACAAACTTCAAAAAAAAATATTTAAAAGTTTTAAAACATCAAGAATATGTGTTATTAATTGTTTTATAACTATAAAATATTTTTGAGTTGATTAAAATATTTTTAAAGCTTTTTAAAACATGAAAATTGTAATCTCAAACTCGGCCTAGAAGAAGAGACCGAATTTAAGAAGTTACGATTGAAAACGTTACTCTCAAGTAAACAATTCAAAACATTATTTAAAAGTAATTCATAATAAAATAATAATTAAATAGTTGTTTTTTTAAATAAGAAAACCAAAACTCATGCCAAAACTAAAGTATAAATTTAAAATAACATTTAATTTTTTAAAGCCAAAAATTTGAGACTGTGATCCTCCGAATGCCAAACACACAACTCTATACTTCAAGTTTGGCAAGAATCCCTGCTATGCCTTGGCCTATCCCTAGGTCCAAGTCTGTCGATGAACACGTCTTTGATGATACCTCCCGGCGTGAATCGAAGGATGAACACCGATGTTGTTGAATTCTTCTTTAGTCACTTAACCTCGTCCTATCCCTAGGTCCGAGATAGTCCAACTATAAACTAGAGAACTCGCACTTATTCCTTTCGTATACTTAACTCTCCCGATACTCTTGCAAGATGTTAATAACCAGAATAAGAGAACTTGAAGTTTATTTTATTGAACTGAAAATTCTTAAACAAAAGAAACCCTTGCAACTACTTTACAAATCAACTCGTGGCCCTAAGGGGAATTTAGAACATGTTGAGATGGGGAAAATGACTAGGGTTTTGGGAAGAAGGCTAGAGATAGGTGATGTCCTCTCCTAGGTCGAATTACATGCCTTTATATAGGCTTTGGTTCCAAGTTTTCTAATATAGCAAGAATACAAGTTTAAATTAAAGTACAACTCTAATAAAGACTAAATCTTCAGAGAATATAGCTTTAATTCGTCCTTCATTCTTGCTTGGATTTTCTCTCCTTGAACTTTGGGCATGGCCTTTATTCTGATCTAGGGCTTGGAAAAATATAGTGATATTCCACGACAGACGGGCTTAATTTTCTCTTTCTGTCGAGGTCCACTTTGCTTCTTCTCCTCAAAACTACTGTCGTCCTCTGCTGTCACGACGGCAACCATGGCAGCATCGTCCTCCTTGACTGCTCATCCAGTTCCAGCTCTTCTGCTTCACTGCCCAGCGTCTGCCTCTCCATCTGCTACAACAGCAACATGCAAAAGCAACCAATTTTAGTAGAAACTGTGCCATTTAATATATTTGTGATGTTTAACTGTAATCTAACCTAAATGCAATGAATTATGCTTGAATGCGGTAGAAATATGGGTTAAATAGGGGGTAAATAATAGAACTTTTACACACTCAACACACCCCCAAACTCAAGTTTTTGCTTGCCCTCAAGCAACTAAGACCTAAAAGAAAAATAAAATATTTTTGTTTCGGCTTAAAACAGTGAACTTTCCCTTACCCTTCATTCATTCTCTATTGACGACAGCACCTTGTTAGATAACTTAGGATTTGTCCGGAATTTCACTATAGTCCTCGTGTAGTGTGTGCATGCTTGTGATCAATTATATGCCAAGACTCTCTTAGTTTCACTAGAATATTTCAGCCCTTAACTTGAATTTTTATGCCAAAGTTTATCTTTTTGAAGGCACTTCTTATGCTCCTTTGATTTTTTTGTTTGACTCGATTTTATTCTTTTTTAAGCTAAAGTTTCACTAGAGCCAGTTTCGGGCACCTCTAGCTAACTTCCTAGAGCCGGTTTTGGGCACCTCTAGGGCTATTGAGTCTCTTTTGCTAAACTTCTTTTCTAGAGCCAGTGTTAGGCACCTCTAGGGGCTATTCAAGTGCTAAGCTTCCTATTCTAGTTAACTATAAGAGTTATAGGCAGTATAACAGTCACAAATAGTGTTTAAGTTTCAGAACTATAGAAAGGCTCTAAACTGCTCCTAAAGCTATCCTAAAGGCACTGCCACGACAGAGCTACCATGGCAGGTAAGTTCAGTTCAAAGACTTAAGCCAAAAAAAATTTATTATTTTTTTAAGAGACAAATAAACTAAGTAAAAGACACAATTTTAAAACTAAATTAGACTCCATTAATGGAGGGATGCCACCCCCAAACTCGAGGGTTGCATTGCCCTCAATGCAAATGACAAAATAAAATAAAAACAATACATCACAAAATATATAAGCAGACAGGAAAATAAGTTAAGAAACTCAAATTTTTAAGCGTTGTCGTCACTACTGCTGCTGACTCAGATCTGGCGGCGGGCACGGGCCTTCTGAACTGGCTGGCGGATGGGGGAGGCAGATGTGTTCTTCGGTTTGGCCTCCCTCGGAGGTTGAATTATAGTAGGGGAGATATGAGGGGGTTTCTCCACAACTTGGACCTCCGAACTGCTGCTGTCTGTGCTGCTGCTGCTGCCGCTGCCGCTATCCGGCTTGTTTTTGTCTGCCATTCGCTTCTGCTGTTTCACTGGTGTAAACTCTTTGGAGAGATTCCTCTTAAAATAGGGTTCGTTGTCGCTTTCCTCCCAAATGGAGGAAGAAGAGAAACCGACAATGAAGGCGTCAAGCTCTTCTGAGGGCATTCTTCGTTTTGTTCCACGGGCAGAAGTCTCAGCTGCACGGTTGCTGCCGGCGGCTGTCGTGGCAGGGGTTGGTGTGAAAGCTGCAGACGGTGTCCTTGGTGTGGCAGCAGGTGTTCGGGTGTGGGCAGGGGTTGGGACAGCAAAATAATGGGCAGGGAATGTAGGAAATATAACATCAGGGAAATTTAAAGATGTTTGGATGAATTGTACCGTAGCGGCGGTGAAATCCCTAATGAAGCTCATAAGACCGAGCTGTCGTTCCTCCATCTTCTGTATAGCAGCAAGGATCTGGGAGGAGGAGTCGGTTGGGGCTTCTGCTGCTGGTTGCTGCCTGGCTTCCGTGGCAGCAGGTTTAGTGTCCGTCGGCTCTATCGTGTCTGCTGCCGTGGCAGTGGGATCAAATGATGACAGCAGGGTGGCAGCAGTCAGCTCCATTAAGCTGAGTATGTTTTTGTCGGTCCATCCCTTCCCTTGGACTCTAAGATCGGTGGCAGCTTCAGGTACCCCATGGCTGCGACAGAGGGCTGTGATGAGGTAAGGAATGGAGAGCGATCCCGTCAGCCGATGTACGCACTCCAAAATGCGTTCGCGGATGAAACTGCCCACATTAATAGGCCTCTCATGCAAAATAGAATGAATGAGGGCTAACCTGGGTTGATCAACAATGGTGTTGTGCGAAGACGGCATGATGCGCTTTTTGATGAAAGCGTTCCATAATTTGGCTTCCGGCAGGAGTTGAACTCTCTTAACCGTCCTCAGGTACTTGCGATTGGTATTCCACTAAGTTCCTTCATCCGTCAGTTCTACCATGACAGCATCGTAGGCAGCAGGGTTAAGACTGTTCAGAAACTGTTGGTGACCGTCATCGTTGCTGCCCACGTAAAATCCGTACAAGGTGTTGATGTATTCAACTTCGAATGGCACTTCCCTCCCTCGTACGGTAACTGCTGTCGCCGTTCTGCTGTTGATGGCAGCGTAGAAATCTCGAACTAAAGAGACGTTCATCTCCTCAGGTTGTTCGACAAAAATCTGCCACTGTGGAGCCCTTATTTTGCGAGCAATGAACGACTGTAGGCCCAAATTCCCTTCCTTTGAAGTGTAGATTAATCCCCTTTCCTCCCACATGTCTCTGATCTGGAAAAATCGTGGGGTGGATGTTGTCGGGGTGGAGCTGGAGGCAGCACTCCTTCGGGTATTTCTGGAAAACATAGTTGCAAGGGTTGGGAAAATGAAAATGAAAGTAAAAATTCTAGAGGAAGCAAGTAAGAAGAGTAGAAGTGAGTGAAAATGAAAAAAATGAAACGGGGTTTATATAGAGAAGAATTTGCTGCCCGTTGGAGCTGTAACGGTAGGCGCGAATAACGGAGCCAACTGTTACGTGTTTACGTGTCTGACGCGTCTGTCACGCGTTTCCGTGTCTGCTGCGCATCTGTTACGCGTTTCCGTGTCTGTCGCGACAGCGTGTCGACAACCTGTATTTTCCGCGTCTGTCGCGGCAGCTGTAACGACAGGCTCCAAAATTTGGGCTTGTTGGGCTGGTGGAAGGATGGTGGGCTGAATTCACTTCTCCTTTTCTTCTTGTCTCATTTATTTCCTAAAAACAATAAAAATAAAAAACATTATTTCTTAAAAATAAAATAAATCTAATTTCCTAATATATAAATAATAAATAATAATAAAACTAAAAAATAAAATTTAGGTTAAATTAGGGATGTGAGGTGGGGCATCTCCTAAGGTAACCACTTCCTGCATTTTTGGGGCTTCAGTCCCCTGATAATGCTTCAAGCGCTGTCCATTGACTTTGAATTGGTGCCCGTCTTTTAAAGATCTAATCGTGATAGCACCATGAGGAAAAACCTGCACCACTTGGAATGGGCCAGACCATCTAGATTTTAGCTTTCCTGGGAAGAGTTTCAACCTAGAGTTAAAAAGCAACACAAGCTGCCCTGGGCAGAACTGTCATGGCAGCAACTTCTTATCATGCCACTTCTTAGTTTTATCTTTGTAGATTCTTGCGTTGTCATAGGCCATTGTCCGAATTTCTACAATTTCGTTAAGGTCAAGTAGCCTTTTCTGCCCTGCCTTTTCCAAGTCCATATTAACTACCTTGATTGCCCAGTATGCTTTGTGCTCTATCTCGACAGGTAAATGACATGTTTTCCCGTAAATCAGTCGGTAAGGAGACATTCCCAATGGAGTTTTGAAAGCTGTCCTATAAGCTCATAACACATCATTAAGGTGTAAAGACCAATCTTTCCGAGTTGGCTTAACCATCTTTTCAAGAATGTTCTTGACTTCTCTGTTGGATATTTCAGCTTGTCCATTGGTCTGAGGGTGATATGCTGTTGCAATCCGATGCTTGACACCATACTTTTTCAAGGCAGCAACTATAACCCTATTGTAGAAATGCCTCCCTTCATCACTGGTGATCGCCTTAGGGATGCCGAATCTAGAAAAGATGTTTTTGTGTAAAAACCTTTGAACTGTCTTGGCATCATTCTTTTGAGTGGCGATAGCTTCAACCCACTTAGATACATAATCTACTACCATGAGGATATATAAATTCCCGCATGATGATGGGAAAGGTCCCATAAAATCAATCCCCCAAACGTTAAAGATTTCGACTTCAAGAATATTCTGCAGCGGCATCTCGTATCTCCTTGAGATGTTTCCTGTCCGTTGGCACTTGTCACAGCTCTTGTAGAAGATTTGAACATCTTTATACAATGACGGCCAATAAAATCCTGACTGCAGAACCTTGGCAGCAATTTTGTTGCCCCCTAAGTGTCCTCCATACTATGAAGCATGACATTGATGAAGTATATCTTCCTGCTCATCCTGTGGTACGCATCTCCTTATAACCTGATCTGCACAGATTTTGAAAAGAAGAGGTTCGTCCCAATAATAATGCTTAACATCATTTTGGAACCTCTTTCTGGCTCGATAATTAAGATCATGAGGAATTATTCCGCTAACTAAAAAATTAACGAAATCAGCATACGAAGGGAGTTCAGAAGACTTACCTGCCGCCATGGCTGTCGCGGCAGTGACTGTGGCAGCAAATAGCTGCTCATCAGGAAAGGTCTCCAATATATTTGTCTCGTCTGTCGGTAGACTCTGTCCCTTCTCCAACCTTGACAAGTGATCTGCCACTTGATTTTCTGTCCCCTTTTTGTCCTTGATTTCAAGGTCGAATTCTTGCAATACCAGGATCCAACGTATCAGTCGAGGCTTTGCATATTTTTTCGTGAACATATATTTCAATGCAGAGTGGTCGGTGTGCACTATGGCCTCCGTTCCAAGTATATAAGAACGAAACTTGTCAATGGAGAATACCACAACTAATAACTCTTTCTCTGTGGTGGTGTAGTTCACTTGGGTGTCGTTCTGTGTTTTGCTGGCATAGTATATGACATGAAAAAGTTTGTCTCTCTGCTGCCCAAGTGCTGCCCCGACAGCATAGTCACTAGCATCACACATAATTTCAAACGGCAGTGTCCAGTCTGGTGGTTGTACTATTGGGGCTGTTACCAGCTTTTCTTTCAGAACCTTGAATGCTTCAGTACATTCAGTGTTAAAGTCGAAGGGTCGGTTCTGCTCCAGAAGATGGCATAGGGGCTTGGTGATTCTTGAAAAGTTCGCAATGAACCTCCAATAAAAACCAGCATGTCCTAAGAAACTTCTGATTCCCTTGACTGTGGTGGGCGGCGGCAGCTTTTCGATCACTTCTATCTTAGCTTTGTCGACTTCTATGCCACGACAGCTAATCTTATGGCCAAGGACTATCCCTTCATCCACCATGAAGTGACATTTTTCCCAGTTCAAAACTAAGTTTGCTTTTTCACATCTCTCGAGCACCTTTTGTAGGTTTCCTAGGCAGCTTTCAAAGTTGTCTCCAAAGACTGAAATATCATCCATAAAGATCTCTAGGAAATCCTCCACCATATCGGAGAATATTGCCATCATGCACCTTTGGAAGGTGGCTGGTGCATTGCATAGTCCAAAAGGCATTCTCCTAAAAGCGTAAGTTCCGTAAGGGCATGTGAATGTCGTATTTTCTTGATCTTCCGGTGCGATAGCTATTTGATTGTAATCTGAATAACCATCAAGAAAACAATAGTAAGGTTTACTCGCTAATCTATCAAGCATTTGATCAATAAAGGGTAAAGGAAAGTGGTCCTTTCGGGTAGCTTTGTTAAGCTTCCGATAGTCCATACAAACCCTCCAACCGGTCACAGTCCTGGTTGGGATTAGCTCATTGTTTTCGTTGGTCACCACGGTCATTCCTCCTTTCTTGGGAACACATTGCACCGGGCTCACCCATTTGCTGTCCGAGATGGCGTAGATTATTCCAGCATCTAGCCATTTGATTATCTCTTTTCGCACCACATCTTTCATCGCATGGTTCATCCGCCTTAATGCATCAATAGTCGACTTATGATCATCCTCTAGAAGGATTTTATGCATACATAATGCCGGACTAATGCCTTGAATATCAGCTATCGTCCATCCAATAATCTTTTTGTGCTCCTGCAGCATCCCTATTAACTGTTGTTCCTGTTCCTGCATCAACTTGGAAGAGATGATTACGGGCAACGTATCATTTAAACCAAGAAAAGCATATTTTAGCTACCCTGGCAGGGGCTTAAGATCTAAAGCAGGGGGCTCAACAGTTGATGGCTTTTGAATTGCATGGTTATCCGAGGTATAATTTAAAGGCTCGAATAACTTACCTGGACGATTGCCTATCTAGTTTACCTCCTCCTGATCTTCAGTATCAGATGTATCAGATTCTGAGGAGTTGCTGTCATCGGTGCTGTCGTGACACTCTTGTAAGTGGCTGCCGAGGCAGTGACCAATGTTGATGTCGTGACAGCCCGACCTGATGCAGGGTTGGTCAAGGGTAACTTTAGTGATAACCTTGCATTCTTCTTCTGCATCAACATGCTTCATATCTTGGAGAACATTCAACATTATTTCTTGATCGTTCACTCTCGTGGTGAGTTCTCCTTTTTCCACATCAATCAGTGACCTTCCCGTGGCTAAGAAGGGTCGCCCCAGGATGATTGGTGCGTTTTCATCTGCTTCACAATCTAAAACAAGAAAGTCACTAGGAAAAATAAACTTATCCACTCTTACGAGAATATCTTTGATTTTTCCTTCCGGATGAACGTAAGAGTGGTCTGCCAGCTGCAGAATTACTGTTGTGGGCCGAGCTTTTCCAATACCTAATTTCTGAAAAACAGATTTTGGCATTAAATTTATACTAGCACCAAGATCACAAAGTGCCTTACCCACATATTTGTCTCCGATTACACATGGTATGATGAAGCTCCCAGGATCCTTCTTCTTCTAGAGTGGATGCTTGTGCAGAATACTCATGCATCCTTCTGTCATCGTAACCGTTTCAAATTCCCCAACTCTATATTTCTTCGACATGGAATCCTTGAGAAATTTGGCGTAACCGAGCATCTCCCTAACGGCATCTAACAGCGGAATGTTGATGTGAACCTACTTAAAAATATCATAAATCTTTTTAAGCTGTGATTCTTGTTTCAATTTCTGTAACCGTTGAGGAAAAGGAGGTGGGGGAAGATAATCAGCAATACGTCCTTCCCACTGCATACGGGTCTGAGGAGGTTTGGGTTCATCATCTTTCTCCTCTGTCCCTTCTGCTGTCGTGACAGGCTCATAGGCAGCAGGTTGTTTGTTACCTGTCGGGGCAGCTTCCTCGGTAGGTATGTTTAGGGCTGGTCTCTTAACTGATTCAACTTCCTTCTCTGGCCCTGGTAGTTTCTTCTCACTCCTAGTAGTAATGGCTTTACACTGCTCATGTGTGGGTTGTCTAGCGTTTTCAGTATCGCTAGGGAATCCGCCATTCTGCCTTGGTTTAATATGCTGGGAAACCTGACCCATCTGTGTCTCCAAAGATTTCAGAGTAGCTTCATGATTTGTCATCCGCATCTCTATTTTATCCATGAATATCTCCGTCTTCTTGACAAAGTGATTCATGTTCTCAATGTAAGTTCCTGTTTGAGACATAAACGTAGCCAGAGTCTGTTCCAGTATACTGTTTGTGGCAGCTGGTGGCTGTTGCTGCTGCTGCTGCGATTGCTGCCGAGTCAGCAATCTAGGTCCTCCCTGATTCTGATTATTTTGTGCTTGAGGATTCAGGGCATTATTAGGATTACTCCAAGAAAACATGGGATCCTTTCTCCAGCTGGGATTGTAGTTGTTGGAGTTATAATTCTACTCATTGTAGTTTCCAACATACTTTCCCTTTTCTAACTGTATAGGACATTCATCTCAACTGTGATTTCCCTCACAAATTTCACATACCTTTTCGACAGCGAATACAGGCTGTGAATCATCGTTCAAGAGCTTTTTCATTGCCTTAGTGAGATATGCCACATGTTATTTCATTGTGTTGTCGGCCTCATAGTCCTTAACAACTAGGACCCGTTTACCCCCTTTTCTTGCTGTCGGAAACTGCTCCTCATTCTTAGCCATATTTTTCAATACTTGCATTGCCTCATCTGGGTCTTTGTCCAGTAGTAATCCGTTTGCTGCTGAATCAATTCGAATACGAGTTTGTAAATTGGCAGCATTATAAAACTTTGTTACCTGGTTCCAGACGGGGAATCCATGCATTGGGCAGTTCCTTAGAAGAGTGGTAAATCTGTCTCAGGCCTCGTGCATTGGCTCGTCATCTTCCTATTGAAAAGTAGCAATTTCGTTACGTAATCGCTCAGATAAGTGTGAAGGATTAAAACGAGATAAGAATTCACGAGTTAAATCTGCCCAAGTTCTAATTGAACCCGGCGTAAGTTTATTCCACCAAGTCTTTGCTCTGTCCATCAATGAATGGGGAAATAACCGAAGCCTCAGTATCTCCGGATTAACTCCTGGTAGTCTAAACGAACCACAGATTTCCTCGAATGTTTTCAGATGCTCCATAGCATCCTCTGTAGCAGCACCACTAAATTGACAGGCGTTGTTGATCATGATAAACATAACAGGTTTCAGCTCAAAGTTGTCAACATCTACATCCGGCAGCGTGGTTTCTAGTTCTACATGATCATTCAGCATGTAGTCTCGGTAGGACCGTCGTGCGGCAACAGCAGGAGGGTCGCCGATAGGAGGAATGATCTCTCCATCTCTGGCAGGATTATTATCCTGGGGATTCCCTTGGTTGTTCATTGCTTCTAACTATTCTTCAAGGTATTCGTTTCTGGCTAGTACGTGACGAAGCCGATTCCTAAGATTGAACGAACGTTCTATTTCAAGATCTAATGGACACTCAGGTTCTTCCCCTCGTCTCGATCTGCGCATAAACAAGAAACCTTGTGAAAAGCACAAGTTGAACAAACCAGAATAAAACAGAAAAATAAAAAGAAAAGTGCAGTAAAAGATAGGGTAGAGTTATGTTGCCAATCCCCGGCAACGGCGCCAAAAACTTGTTACGTGTAAAAGTGTCTATCGCAATTGTAGTGCAAGTGTACACGACGCAAGTAGTAAAGTGATACTGAAGTATCAGATATCTTTTTCACAGGGACTGGGCTAATAGCTTCACCTTGAATTACTGCTCGAGAGTAAAAAGAATAGTTTAAGATGTTGTCACGAGAATAATAAAAAGTACTGGAAAATAAGATTAAAGAAATCAAGATAGAGAGAATGGGTTGGTATTTAATTGCTCAGTAGTGTAGGTATTGCTAAGTCTAGGAATATCAGCTCTGTCGTTGTCGCCGTCGCGGCAGCACCTGTCGCGGCGACAGTCTGTTGCTTGTCGCGGCAGCGAACACACAACTCCGTACTTCAAGTTTGGCAAGAATCCCTTCTATGCCTTGGCCTATCCCTAGGTCCAAGTCTGTCGATGAACACGTCTTTGATGATACCTCCCGGCGTGAATCGAAGGATGAACACCGATGTTGTTGAATTCTTCTTTAGCCACTTAACCTCGTCCTATCCCTAGGTCCGAGATAGTTCAACTATAAACTAGAGAACTCGCACTTATTCCTTTCGTATACTTAACTCTCCCGATATTAAGTAAATAGATAACCTCGCAATGCTCTCCCGATACTCTTGCAAGATGTTAATAACCAGAATAAGAGAACTTGAAGTTTATTTTATTGAACTGAAAATTCCTAAAACAAAAGCAACCCTTGCAACTACTTTACAAATCAATCCGTGGCCCTAAGGGGAATTTAGAACATGTTGAGAAGGGGAAAACGGCTAGGGTTTTGGGAAGAAGGCTAGAGATAGGTGATGTCCTCTCCTAGGTCGAATTACATGCCTTTATATAGGCTTTGGATCCAAGTTTTCTAATATAGCAAGAATACAAGTTTAAATTAAAGTACAACTCTAATAAAGACTAAATCTTAAGAGAATATAGCTTTAATTCGTCCTTCCTTCTTGCTTGGATTTTCTCTCCTTGAACTTTGGGCATGGCCTTTATTCTGATCTAGGGCTTGGAAAAATATAGTGATATTCCACGACAGACAGACTTAATTTTCTCTTTCTGTCGAGGTCCACTTTGCTTCTTCTCCTCAAAACTGTTTTCGTCCTCTGCTATCACGGCGGCAACAATGGCAGCATCGTCCTCCTTGACTGCTCATCCAGTTCCAGCTCTTCTGCTTGACTGCCTAGCGTCTGCCTCTCCATCTGCTACAGCAGCAACCTGCAAAAGCAACCAATTTCAGTAGAAACTATGCCATTTAATATATTTGTGATGTTTAACTGTAATCTAACCTAAATGCAATGAATTATGCTTGAATGCAGCAGAAATATGGGTTAAATAGGGGTAAATAATAGAACATTTACATACTCCACAATATGATTGATTTTGATATAACAAAGTGTTTTAAGGGCTAAATTGTAAACCTTGAAATGAATTTTTAAGTCCCTCAAATGTTTTCAAATCAACAAGCCTTTGCTCTAGTTTGAAAAACTCAAACTCCAAAATATTTTCTAAGTATTCCAAGGCCAAACTACTCAAAAACGTCTATGCGTATCGATACGCCCCTTACCGTATCGATACCTTTTTTACAAACTTGGCTACGTGAGACAAACGTTTCGATACACTCCTTATCGTATCGAAACATGGTATCAAAACATGGTATCAAAACAGATTTCTTCTGTATCGATATGCTCTCTCTATAAAATCCCAAGGAGTTTGAATCGAGTACCGATACGGTCTCACTCGCTTCGATACGGTTTAAAAGTAATTTTAAAATCAGAGCTTTAATTATTTCGATTGTTGCCTTGTCAGTTGGTAGGTAACCAAATTTTAAAGTCGTAGTTAATGTGTATCGATATGATTTCCTTCTGTGAGCTATGTTGGAAAAATTGCATCGATACAGTCTTACCCGTATTGAAACGATTCCCTAACACGTACTGATACGCTTATCTTATATTTGTGCAATGACTCTTTCTTTTTTGAGACATGTATCGATACGCTTCCTCGAGTATCGATACGGTAGGCTGTAGAAGTGCATTTATGGTGGAAATAAAGGGTTCCAACGACCATAATCAATTCTCTAACCACCCAAACAACTAGAATTAATAGAGAAGGTATAAGAACAAGCCTATTGAAGATCATCAACAACCATTGAATCCTAGAGAAACATCCATACACAAAATCCAAGCTCAAGTGCCTAAATTCTCATTCTTGTAAAAATCCCAAATTGTATTGAGTGTAATTCTTATCTTGTATTTCAATTTGGGTTGAGTGCTTGGATTCAAAGGGGGCAAATTTGTATTGAGAAATATTATTATTGCCTTCAATTTCTTCTTTGTAACCAAATGATGGTTTGGTCAATTTTGGGTAGAAAATTGATCGATTTTGTAAAGTTTTCCTCCTAAGCCTAGAAAAGGGGAAGATCAATTTGTGGAATTGTTGGAAAATCCTTAATGAGAACTAAGATAGTGGATGTAGAGTTCATTTGGAACTTGAACCACTATAATTGCCTTGTTCTTTATTTTTATTCATTCCATTTCACTTCCAAAATTTTAAAAACCCAATTCACCCCCTCTTGGCTTTGATCAATCCTTTGATCCACTCAACAATTAGTATCAGAGCCTACCTCTTTGAAGGATTAACAACCGAAAGAAGAGATTCTAGGAAGAGTGTGATTATCAATAAAGCAAGTCATGGCATCTACCTCCGGCTTTAGCATGTACGAGTATCAATAAAGCAAGTCAACGGTGACAACTATCCTTTTTGGAAGAACCGGATGCGTCTCTTCATAAAGTCAAGTGATTACCTTGTTTGGGATGCTATAGAGGATGATCACATTATTCTGATGAAGAGAGACGATGAAGGAAGACTTGTGCCGAAAAGAAAAGGAGAAATGAGTGAAGATGATCGAAAGAAACTTCAAATCAACGACAAGGCCCTTCATATGCTATTTTGTGCTTTTGGACCAAATATCTACTCCAAAGTTTCTTCCATCGAAAGTGCTAAAGAAGTGTGGGATACACTTGAGACAACCTATGAAGGGACAAGCAATGTGAAGGAAACAAAGATTGGAATTCTCAATCTTAGCTATGAGAATTTCAAGATGGAGCCCGACGAAACCGTATCAAAGATGTGATCGATTTTCAACCATTGTCAATGGGCTAAAAGGTTTTGGAGAGATCACCCAGAGGAAAAGCTAGTCCGAAAGCTACTCTACTCTCTTCCCGAGTCTTGGGATGGGAAAAGAACTACTATCATCGAGGCAAAGAACTTGAAGACACTAAATCTTGATGAGCTAGTTGGTTCTCTCCTAACTCATGAAATCATGAAGCAAGGAAGGGAAGAGGAAAAGAAGAAAGAAGAGTGGAGAAACTTGAGGTAGACAAGAAGAAGAAACTAGAAGTGACTCTCAAAGCTTCTCTACATGAGGAGAGCACTTCTAGTGAGGAGGAAGATCTTGAAGAATTGACTATGATAGCCAAGAAATTCTCACGGTTCATGAGGTCCAACCGACGTAGAAAGTTTCAAAGAAAGATGGACTTTAAGACCAAGAACAAAGAAGAAGAAAAGGATTTGATCATATGCTTTGAGTGCAAGAGATCGGGTTACATCCGTTCTGAGTGTCCTCAACTCAAGAAGAAAAGCTTTGAGAAGAAGAAGAAGCTTAAAGCTAAGCTTGCTACTTGGACTGATGAGGAGTCATCCGAGGATGAGGAACAAGAAGTGGCTAATCTTTGCCTCATGGCTCTTGAGGAGGATTCTTCTATGGTAACCTCTAACTCATCTACTTTTGATTTTACATATGATGAATTGCATGAAGCATATTATGAGTTACAAGAGGTGTATGATGAGTTAGTTGAGAAATATAAGGAGTCTGTTTTGAAAAATAAAAAAGTCATTTCGGATTTGAATGCTAAAAATGATTTAATTTCTCAAGCTAACTTGGAATTTGAGAAAAAATATTTTAGGTCTATAAGATGAACTTGAATACTTTCAAAATGAAAATGTAGATTTAAATAATCTTATTTCTCAATGTAACATTGAACACCAAAAGGTGTTAGATGAGCTCAATGAGCTCAAAAATTCTTTCAAGAGTGTTGGTCCTTTGAAAAATAAAATAGGTCTAGATCCAACCAACCTAAGAGAAAGAATTTTAACTACAAACAAAGTGGCTCCTATAGTCATACTAAAAATAAAAGAATTGGAAGTTTACGAGTTCCTAAAGAACTTGTTAAATCTAATAATGTTGATGCCATGTCACCTTGGATTCCTAAGGGAACCAAGCTTTTGGGAGCTAACACTCGTGGACCCAAAATGATTTGGGTACCAAAAATCAAAGCTTAATCTCTTTTTTTGTAGGGGGAGCATTGCTACAAGGCCAAAACACAAAACCAAAACTCATGGTACCTTGATAGTGGATGCTCGAGGCACATGATTGGAGACAAGAGTTGATTCACGGAATTAAATCCAAAAAGTGGAGGAGTAGTGACATTTGGTGACGACTCCAAATGTCACATTGAAGGTATTGGCTTCATAGGTAATCACTCTACCATACTCATTGAAAATGTGTTGCATGTCAATGGTCTAAAACATAATTTGTTGAGCATTAGTCAATTGTGTGATAAATGGTTTAATGTCTTATTTGATAAAAATGGGTGTAAAATTGTTGACATTAAATCTAATAAAACAATGCTCATTGGTCATCACATAGGAAACATATACATGGTGCATCTAGATGACATTCATACATCACATGCATGTTTTGTTGCACAAAATGAAAATGATGTATGGTTGTGGCATAGGAAACTAGGACATTCTAGCATTAGTGTTTTAGAAAAATTAGTTTCCATAAATCTAGTTAGAGGTTTACCCAAGATTAAGTTCTCAAATGATAAAATATGTGATGCATGCTCCAAGGATAAATGACATAAATCATCCTTTAAATCCATTAATGATGTCTCTACTAGTAGATGTTTACAATTGATTCATATGGATCTTTTTGGGCCTATTAGAACTATGAGCTTGGGTGGTAAATCTTATGTTTTTGTACGTGTGGATGACTATTCTAGGTATACTTGGGTTCTATTCTTAAGTACAAAAGACGAGGCTTTAGAAAAATTCATCACATTTTCTAAATTAACTCAAAATGATCTTGAGCTTAAGATTTCTCACATTAAAAGTGATCATTGAACCGAATTTCAAAATCTAGATTTTGAAGAGTTTTTAAATGGAAATGGTATTAGACACAATTTTTCGGCACCACGAACTCCTAAACAAAATGGGGTAGTTGAGAGAAAAAATAGGACTTTACAAGAAATGGCTAGAACCATGCTTTGTGAAAACAATTACCTAAATACTTTTGGGCAGAAGCCACAAATATCGCTTGCTACATTGTAAATCGAGTAATGATTAGGCCAATCTTAAAGAAAACACCATATGAGATTTTAAAATCTAAGAAGCCTAACATTAGCTATTTTCATCCATTTGGTTGCAAGTGTTTTGTTTTAAACAATGGAAAAGACAACTTAGGTAAATTTGATGTTAAAAGTGATGAAGCTATTTTCTTAGGGTATTCTTTAAACTTTAAAGCATATCGTGTATTTAATAAAAGAACTTTAGTAGTAGAAGAGTTTATACATGTTGTTTTCGATGATAACCTTCTTCTGAGGAAGGATTCTTGTGATAATGATGATGTAGGGATCATTGAGGCTAATGATGGTGAAGAATCATCAAAGGTGGATGAGATTTCAACTAAAGAAGAAGATGCACAAGATCCACCTCTTGAAGCCTTGAAGGACTTGGCTCTTGAGGAAAATGAGGTATATTACCCAAGGGAGTTCAACTATGTCAAAGGTGGTGAAATCTTGGGTGATCCATCCAAGGGGATAACTACTCGATCTTCTCTTAAAATGCTTAATCATGTTGCATTTATCTCATTCATTGAGCCTAAGAATGTTAAAAAACATTAAAAGATGATTTTTGGATTATGGTCATACAAGATAAGTTAAATCAATTTGAGAGAAGTAAAGTGTGGACATTAGTTGAAAGGCCTAGAAATCAATCTACTATAGGAACTAAATGGGTATTTAGGAATAAACTCGATGAGAGTGGTAACATAGTGAGAAACAAAGCTAGGCTAGTTGCTTAAGGTTAAACTCAAGAAGAGAGAATAGATTCTGATGAAACCTATGCACCCGTAGCTAGAATGGAAGCTATTAGGATGTTGCTTGCATATGCATGTTATCATGATTTCAAGCTTTTTCAAATGGATGTAAAAGTGCATTTTTAAATGGTTTTATAAATGAAGAAGTGTATGTAGAACAACCACCGGGTTTTGAAGATCCAATTTTTCCAAACCATGTTTTTAAATTGTCAAAAGCTGTATATGGTTTAAAACAAGCTCCTAGAGCTTGGTATGAAAGAATTTCAAGTTTTCTAGTTGGAAAAGGTTTTGAGAAAGAAAATATGGACACAACACTTTTTATTAAAAACAATGGCAAAGATATATTAGTAGTTCAAATTTATGTTGATCATATTATATTTGGTTCTACTAATGAATTGCTTTGTCAAGATTTTTCTAAATTGATGCAAGGTAAATATGAAATGAGCATGATGGGGGAGCTCTCATTCTTTTTGGGACTCCAAATCAAACAAATAAAGGATGACATCTTCATCAATCAAGCTAAGTACATCAAGGAAATGCTCAAGAAGTTTGGCTTGGAGCAAACAAAGCCTCAAGCTACACCAATGAGCTCATCTACAAAGCTTGACAAAGATGATTGAGACTTTGGTACCTAAAAGAGAGCACGCACTACAAGCGAAGTTGGTGAAGGATCAAATCCCGACGATGGCACTCGTCCGAATTTGACTCTAATCTATCAAATGTGCTTTAGAACTCCCGGTGAACTCAACTATTTTTGATCTTTTCAAAACTACAAGATTCGACCATAGAGGGTAATTTCCATTCCTTTTCTCAATTTGGAGCGTTTCAAGTTTTCTTATTTACCTTTGCTCCAAGAATGGAAGTTCATAGATTTTCTACAAATTCCGGGATTTTTCTTTCGGAATCTAGTTTTGATCTTTTATGCCAATGCCAAGTGTGTTTCCAATGCTGAGGGTAATGTCATTGTCGTTAATTCCTATCTCATGGGCAAGAAGATTATCGTCGATATGCAAGCCCTTTGTGATGTTTTTTGGCTTTAAGGATGAGAGTATTGATGATGAAAATGCTCTTGGACATGTTTTTGGGGATCCATGCTTGATCTAAATGCTCAAGACCACATCTTACATTTGATGATCACTTGGTGGTTTAGGCCTTCCAGAGGAAAATACTCAACAATTCGCCAAGTTTGTGACTTTTGGATTAGATGTTTTCGCAAGAGGAAACAACCTAACCTTGCTCGCATTATGTTTGCAGAGATTGTCTTTCTCGTTCAACATCGTCACAGCTCTTTTGTTACTGCATTGACCTATGGCACCGCTTTGAGCTACTTTTTCACTAAGAATGAGATCGATTGCTCTCATGACTATCCGACAAGTCTCACTGATCCTATTGATGAGAGGTCTCTATCTCGGGGAAAGTTTCATTATTTCAATGGTAATTGGCTTCGCCTTTCCGAGCTTCCTAGTGATGTTATACCTAAAGAGATTGCAAATCCTACCGTAGCTCCTCAAGATCTTCCTCCTCCATCCATGGATTCTCTCATGACCTACCTTAATGAACAATTCACGGGCTTATACACGAGAATTGCTTCTATGGATCAAGTCATGAATTCGGGGTTTGCCGCCATTGATACACGCGTCACAAGCTTAGAAGATCGTATGACTAATGTGGAGAAACGTATCTCATCTATTGAGGCCAAGCACAATTCGATGAATATCTCTCTTATGGCCTTCCATGATGAGTGGCGTCAATCAAGGAGGAACGATGATGCCAATGAAGAAGAAGACGATGGTGATGGAGACGAGTCTTAGATTAGTCTTTGCATATCATTCATGTCATCTTAGGATTTACTTTCATGCACTTTGTTTTATGCTTTTAGGATTAAGTTTATCATTTAAAACACATGCTTTGATTTTTGTTGTTTGTATTTTATTTTGATGTTTCTTTAATCTATGAACTTTATGATTATCTATTAAATGTTGCTTGGTTAATTGTTATGCCTTATAGCCGATGTATTTTATTTCTGATCTAACAAAAAGAGGGATAGAAAAGTTCATAAGCTCACTTAAAACTTAAACTTAAAATCTACCTAGCTAACATTAAGGGGGAGTTGTTTTCCAAAGTTTTTCAAAACACTTAAAAATTTTAAGCTTTGGTTTTGTTATATCAAAAATGGGGAGATTGTAAAACATATGTTTGATTTTGATATAACAAAGTGTTTTAAGGACTAAATTGTAAACCTTGAAATGAATTTTTAAGTCCCTCAAATATTTTCAAATCAACAAGCCTTTGCTCTAGTTTGAAAAACTCAAACTCCAAAATATTTTCTAAGTATTCCAATGCCAAACTACTCAAAACGTCTATGCGTATTGATACGCCCCCTTACCGTATTGATACATTTTTTTTACAAACTTGGCTACTGGAGACAAACGTTTCGATACGCTCCTTACCGTATCGAAACAGGGTATCGAAACAAATTCCATCTGTATCAACACGCTCTCTCTATAAAATCCCAAGGAGTTTGAATCGAGTATCGATACAGTCTCACCTGTATCGATACAGTTTAAAAGTAATTTTAAAATCAGAGCTTTAAATATTTCGACCGTTGCCTTGTCAGTTGGTAGGTAACCAATTTTTAAAGTGGTAGTTAATGTGTATCGATACGCCATAACTTGTATTGATACGATTTCCTCCAGTGAGCTATGTTGGAAAAATTACATCGGTACAGTCTTACCTGTATCGAAACGGTTCCCTAACCCATACTGATACGCCTGAACGCGTATCAATACGTTTCTCTTATATTTGTGCAACGACTCTTTATTTTTTGAGACATGTATCGATATGCTTCCTCGAGTACCGATACGACAGGCTGCAAAAGTGCATTTATGGTGGAAAGAGAGGGTTCCAACGGCTATAATCAATTTTCTAACCACCCAAACGGCTAGAATTAATGGAGAAGGTATAAAAACAAGCCTATTGAAGACCCTCAACAACTATTGAATCCTAGAGAAACATCCATACACAAAATCCAAGCTCAAGTGCCTAAATTCTCATTCTTGTAAAAATCCCAAATTGTATTAAGTGTAATTCTTATATTATATTTTAATTTGGGTTGAGTGCTTGTATTCAAAGGGGCAAATTTGTATTGAGAGATATTCTTATTTTCTTCAATTTCTTCTTTGTAACCAAGTGAGGGTTTGGTCAATTTTAGGTAGAAAATTGACCGATTTTGTAAAGGTTTCCTCCTAAGCCTAGAAAAGGGGAAGATCAATTGGTGGAATTGTTGGAAAATCCTTAGTGGGAGCTAAGGTAGTGGATGTAGAGTTCATTTAGTACTTGAACCACTATAATTGTCTTGTTCTTCATTTTTATTCATTCCATTTCACTTCCAAAATCTTAAAAACCCAATTCATCCACCCTTTTTGCTTTGATCAATCCTTTGATCCACTCAACACACACACACACACACACACACACACACATATATATATATATATATATATGAGATACGATCCAATTACACAGTGTAAAACTCTCTAAGTTTTACACGTTTTTTGGATCGTTGAATGGGTGAAACGGATGGATGAGATTAACAGTAGAATATGTGAAGATTATCACTTGGGGAAAAAAGTAAGGAGTTAATCTCAGCCATCAATTTTCCTTTTCCAGCGATCTAAAAACATGTAAAACTTAAAGAGTTTTACAATGTGTAAGTTGATCCTAACCCTATATATATATATATATATATATATATATATATATGGGATGGGATCAAGTTACATGGTGTAAAACTCATTTAGTTTTACACTAATCTAGGACCATTGGATGAGTGAAATGTATGGATGAGATTAACAGTAAAAAATGTGAAGATTATCACTTGGGAAAAAAAGATAAGGAAATAATCTGGGCCATTAATTACCATCATCCAACGGTCCAAAAATAGTGTAAAAGTAATTGAGTTTTACACCGTGTAAGTTGATCCTAACCCTATATATATATATATATATATATATATATATATATATATATATATATATATATATATATAATCAAATCGTATAATAAAATACAATAAAAAAACAAATTGAAAGGAAATCGCCGTGGTTAATGGAATTAGAATTTCAATTTGTAGTAAAATGGTCAATCACACGATAAGTCCTAAAAGTTTCTATGTTTATGAAATTTTCTCTAAAAGTTTAATATTTTGCAAATTGGTCCCAAATTTGATATTCAAATTTTGACAACCATTTAAAAATCCATGAAAGTTAGGGTTTTAGAAGTTGAGAATTCTAAAATTAGGGTTGTCAAATTAGAGGTAATTTTTTAGTGTTATAATTCCCCCACCCTTAAATAAAATTTCGTCCTCAAAATTTACTAGACTTGCTAACTAATTTATATCAATCTATTCCGAGAGTTCTATAACTGGATTTGCTTCATTTCTAACCTTCTATTTCAAAATATTATTTTAAAGCTTCGTGATTTCATTCCACACTCTGATATCCTATACACGTGTCGATAATCTCTTACGTTATAACTCACCACAAGTCATGCACAATTCAGGTAATTCAAATACTAACATACAATATAAACTTAACATCTACCATGTACATCCACTACACCAGACTTGTTCTATGGCGGCGCTATTCGTGGCGTTTTTGAAACAAACGCCGCCAAAATTTCACTTATAACGGCGTTTATTAAACAAACGCCACAAAATGGAAACATTGGCGGCGTTTTTGTAACAAACGCCGCGATAGGTGACATATAGTGGTGTTTTCTATAATAAACGCCGCAATCAGTTTCATGTTAGTGGCGTTTTCTGAAGTAAACGCCGGTAAAGGTTTTCATCTTAGTGGCGTTTTCTAATAAACGCCGCAATAGAGGTAGCGTTAGTGGCGTTTGTTAGAATAAACGCCGCCATAGGTGCGTGCTTAGTGGCGTTTGTTAGAATAAACGCCGCCATAGATTTCTTAAAACAACATTCATTTTTTAGTCGCATAACGGATGTAATCATGACCATTGTAAGTATTGCGATCGTGAATTTTTTCAAAAAACAAAAATATCATAATTTTAGAGTGACGAAACCTCTATATAACAACTGTTATAACAAACATAGTTTATTTTCCCTATCAATCATGTGGAATATAGAAACACTCATAGATGTTAGAAAAATGATATGGTACATGAACATTTTTGAGCTTGAATTTGAGTAGGTTTCATTAGTCAAATTATTTGAGACTAAGTGGATTATTAATCTACTACAAGAGTAGATAAAATGTGTATATTTATATGCTCAAAATATTCATTGGGTGAATGACAAATTGTTGCTCAAAGTAACACCCATAATGTTGAAAAAAATAAAATGGAAAGTAAAATGTCCCAAACTTGTTAGGAACATAGATTTGGAAAGCTTTATATGTAGAAGCTTTTCATGTTATTGTTAAAAACAAGATAAAGGCTTGGACTATATACTTTGGGCTAGTCATAGTTTAATTATATAAAAATCTAATATACTTTGGACTTGGACTTGGATTTAAATAACAAAAAAAATTGTTTTTTTTGTTTTTTAATAATGGAAGGGTTAGTGGCGTTTTTCTTAAAAACGCCGGCATAGGGTAAGGGTTGTGGCGTTTATTATGACAAACGCCGCCACATGTTAAGGTTTAGTGGCGTTTTATAAGCCAAACGCCGCCAAAGGTTAAGGTTAGTGGCGTTTTATACGCCAAACGCCGCCAAAGGTTAGGGTTAGTGGCGTTTTATACGCCAAACGCCGCAAAAGGTTAGGGGTTAGTGGCGTTTTATACGCCAAACGCCGCTAAAGTTTAAACACACCGTTTTAATCACATATATCCCCCAATCTCAGATTTCTCTATTCATCGTGCAAATTGAAAAAATCCCAAATCCATTCGTGCCCTAGCCGCTCCTGCTACTCTTGCCGTGTCGTTCCTGGTCGGTCCTCGCCGTCGACCGTCGGTCCTTGCCGTCGACCGTCGGTCCTCGCCGTCGAACGTCGCTCCTCGCCGTCGACCGTCGGCCAATAGGTTAGGGTTTGGAAATTGTTTTTTAAGCTGGTCTGAGTTAATGTTAACTCATCTTGCTGGTGTTTAGTCTTTGGATTATGGTCCGGTCAATGAGCAATGTTCCTTTTACTATGATGTAGGTAGAAGGGATCAAGGTTCACGCTGATGAAGGTGGAGTAACACATACACGAGGTGGTATATATTGGGTTATTTTACCTGCTGGATGTAAGTATTTTCATCTCGGAACACATCCTTGTTTTCATGGCATGTTTCATGACATCAATTCTAGAAGTAAAATTATAAATACAATTAATCGATAGATTATTATTATTTTGTGCAAAGACATTTTTATTTTATGCATTTATGGAAAGATCCATTTAGTCTTATTAGGACAAGATGATGTTCTTTCTCGTTTATTAATGCGTAATCAGTATATATGGATGCATCAAGTCCTGTCTAATTGGAGTGATAGGCTTGCATATTTTCATGATTTAAAGCTTTTATGTACAAACATGGAAGAATAAGGCTTTCTTTACCTTTTCCCTATTATAATCAGTTTACCGTCCATTTCAAACTATTTATTTTATCCTTTTTGAACTTGAAGTGCTCCATTCACTTTCTTGCCATTCATAATCTAGCTGTTCATTTCAACCCCCGTAATGATTAAAGGGCACAACTAGATCATAGTTTCTGCAGTACCTTACCAAGTATAAGCACAAAAAATCCAAAGCAACATAGACATATGATCCAAACTTGACCCCTCAAGTTTCTCTTTTATTTTTTTTCTATCCCGAAGGAAATGATGACTTCTAGCATGGCTTTAATAGGCAAATAAACAACAGAAAATACTTGGCTTAAATGCAAGATTATTTAACCTCTAGTTTTATGTAAGCCATTCATAGGAGAAACACCATAAATTCTTTGTAATTTAGGTTTTCTGAATATTTATGCATATGTTTTTGTTGCCACTTTGGTAATGCTTATCATTTTTTTTCCTTAACAGCTCATTTACATCTCTTTTCATCCTTCAAGTATTACTAATAGGTAGTTTATGTATTTGACTTATTTTTGACTTAATTGGTAATATAATAGTTACATCTCTTTTCATCCTTCAAGTATGACTGATAGGTAGTTTATGTAACACCCGTGTTTTGGGGCTAGGAGTTAGTCGGGTTAGTGGTCCGAGTCGGTAAAATTAAAATTTAATCAATTTGACCTTAACTTGGGCTAATTGGGTTTTAAAATAAAAAGGAGGGACCAATGCGGTGATTTAACCTAAATGTTTTAAAAAGCTAGACCACTTTTTGAAAGTTAAAGAGAACAAAAAAAAAGTGTAGTCATCTTCCTCATTTTCCTTTCTTCACCATGGAAACCCTAACAAACCCTCTCAAATCCCAAATTCATATTTCCATCAATTTCTTCATCAATTCAAGGGCGTTTTTAAAGGTAAAATCATTTTCTAAACCTCCTCTTCATTTCCTATTCATACATGGTCTTAGATTTTAAAAATATGAACTTTTGGGAATTAGGGTTTGATTTAAAAGTTTGGGTTTTTATGGGGTTTTCATCTTGTTTTGTTAAATTGAGTTGGGGTTTTGTTTAATCAAGTTAAAATACACATTATATGTTAATTTGGTTGAATTTTGATGAATTTCCGAAATGGGTCCTTAAACCCATTTTTGAGGTGTCAAAAAGTTGATTTTTGGTGGGTTTTAGGGTGTAATTAGAGGGCTGATGGTATATGTATGCTAAGGGGATGATTTGGGACCATTTAGATGTCATTTGGGTGTTTAAAAACATGATTTTCTGCTGGGTAAAATATTAGTACGAAAATGGTGTTTTAGAGGGTTTTGGGTGAGTTTTGGGGGTTGTTTAAGGTGGGGTTTGATAGCCCAATGGTAGTACTATGGTTAGGGATTGATTTGGGATCATTTGTGGGTGCAATGGATGTTGGAAACAAGGTTTTTGGAAGAGGTATTAGGGCTGTCCGAAATTGCTAAGTATGGGGTTTGGTCATGACTTGAAATGTTGGGTTTGATATTTGAATTTGTATTCCGGGTTGATATTTTGATGTTGGGCTGATTTGAGGATTATTTGAATTGTATTGAGGTTGTTTAGAAGCGAGAGTTTGCGTTGGAGGAGCTTCGGGAAGAAATCCGGAAACTTGAAGGTGATGCTTGCTTGGTAGTTGAGCTTGGAGTAGAGGTGAGTGGTTATTGTTTTTAAATGGTTTTAAACATTGGTTCAAGCATGTGGACCTAGGTTGGGCTTGGTAAACCCACCTAGAGTTGAGGTTAGGGTGGTAGCCTAATCTCAAGCTTAAGTTTAGGGAACTTTGGTTGAACTTCTAATTGTTTGTTATGCCTCTTAATTATATGTGTTTACGGTAGTTATGTATATTGTGTTATACATGTTGTTGAGGCATGGTTTGATGCATTGCTATGCATGTGGATTGGATTGTGAATTATGCATGATGATGATCATGGTGAGTACATGCTAGGCATGATATTGGGTTGTGAAATACATGTATGTGAGACATGATATTTGATGCTTTGTCATATGCATGTAGCTATGAAAAATGGATTGCGTTTAATGTTGGCACTAGTATGCTTGGGTACAATGATCGATCATTAGGATGAGTGTGCACACAAATTGAGTCAAAACGTACGTGGCCTTGGTGGCATTAAGGCACCAAGGAGGAGTACGGTGATGTAATATTCCACCGGAAGCTTTTATATTTCTACTTGATGATGAGTGGAATCTCATCCGTAGGGCATGTGGCGATGAGTGGAATCCCGCACATGCAAGGACCGGTGATGAGTGGAATCCCACCGAGGTAATGTTGTTGTTGGAAATGCGTTCCAACGGGTTATCCGCGTATTCGGGTCATAGCTAGGTGCCAATATGAGATTGTATGTATATACCAATGTGGGATTATGCTTATGTGCTTATATGACATGAAATGTGATGTCCTTATGAATTGATATATGATCTGGCTAATGCTTTGGATTATGTATCATGCTAAGTTGAGCTTATGGTTGTTGAGCATGGCATAATGTTGACTATATGTTCATGCATCATGTTCATTTTGGCTTATGCGGATCGGAGGTAAGAACATTCATTTCATTATGGAAATTGCTCGTGCTTGGACCCTGCATTGTCGAAGGTTTGTTTTATGAGCTTACCCTCCCTAAGCTTTTATGCTTATGCTCTCTTTTGTTCGACAATGCAGATAAATAGCTTGTGGGTGGCAAGGGCAAGGAAAGGTCTCCAAGTGTTGCTTTTGGTGAGCTCAATGTATGAGTTTTAAGTAATAGATTGTAATAGTTAAGCAATGGGATAGGTGTTATTGATTTGAGCTTTGATGTATATCGTTGTTGGCTTGGTTAGTGGATGCCTTGTCTGATTGTAAATATTGCTTATGTTACATGCCATGAATGTCTACGTGTTTTGGTTGCTAAGGCATGAAATCTTAAATGCTTGTATGTCCATATATGCATGAATTGCTCTTTGTATGAATGCTATGTATGGATGCCTTGTTAATTGCTTGGTTGCTATCTATGGTTCATGTATGATTGTTTAAATGATAGTATGTGCAAGTCTTATGAGTGTTAATTCATGCCTTTGGTCCTTTTTAAGTTTTTATTTGTGTCTATGCATGATCTTAGTGTTCTTCATAGTTAGGAAGTCATTAGAATGAAGCAAAATGTGCTCCCCTGCACCTAGGTTTCGAAACTAGGGGTAAAGTTTCGAAACCTTTGCAAAATTTTGGATTCCAGAGGCTACTGCCAGCCAAAGTTTCGAAACCTTTGGGCAAGGTTTCGAAACTATGGTCAAAGGTTTCGAAACCTTCCCAAGGTTTCGAAACTTTTGGTGAAAACTGCATTTTTGAGCATTTTAGAGTCATTTCTGGAAAAAGTGTTCTTCTACAAAGTTGTAGAGGACAAAATTTTACATGAAATAGAGGTATTATTTACTCAAAAATGTTAAGTATAGGTCTCTGAATTGTTGTTAGAAGTTTACAGGACTGAAACTAAATGTTTTTGGAATCTGCTGGATTAAATTGTGAAATTTGAAATGTTTAGGGGTTTGGCTGTTTATCTCGTGTGATATGTTCCGCTGTTTGATCACTTAGAATTTAATACTCGGATATGTCAAGATTAAAATAAAAAAAAATAGGGTTGCTAACCGAGGGGAACCTTAACGGGTTTCGCTTCGGTTTTCCCCGTGTGGCCCACTTGGACCGGTTAATCGGCCAGACCGGGACGAGGGGGTTACAGTTTATATCTTTAATTTGGATATGACAGAAATTGAAAATGGATAGGAGTTGGATGAATTTGCCAAGGGTAAACGCTGACTATCGAAATGGGGTAGAATATTTTCTGAATTTAGCTTTTGCAAATGCAAGCCAAGAAAATATGATTCTTTGTCCCTGTAAGAAGTGTGGTAACGTTAATTGGCACATTCGTGAAGTTGTGCACGAGCATCTAGTTATTTTTGGCTTTGTTCCGGGTTATAGAAAATGGACATTCCATGGAGAGTTGACATCTCGTACATCTTCCACGAGCAATCCACCTTTTCATCATAACTCTCATCGTGGATCTCTTAGAGAAGATGACATGGAGGGTATGTTGCGAGATGCATTTAATATGCACGATTATCATCAGCCTGTCAGAGAAGATTGTGATATTGGTGTTACTGATTTCACCGAGATGAGAAGAAGTGGATGTGATGAAGAGCCAAATGGAGAAGCGTCAAAGTTTTACAATTTGCTTAATGAAATGAATGAACCACTTTATGAGGGATCAAAGTATTCAAAGCTCTCCTTCTGCATTCGCCTTTTCCATTTAAAATGCTTGGGAGGGTGAACCGGTAACTCTTTTACGCAATTATTAGAGTTGTTGACTGAAATTTTTCCTTTTGCAAAAATTCCTCACTCTGGCAAAGATATGAAAAAAATGATAAACGATTTGGGGCTTGGTTATGAGAAAATTCATAGTTGTCCGAATGATTGCATGTTGTATTGGGGTGATAGAAAAAACCAAGAGTCCTGTCATGTATGCGGTAAATCTCGGTGGACGAATGGGGACACAGAAAATGTGAGTGAAGACGAAGTTGCAACACGAGCAAGAAAGAAGCCAATAAAGATTCTGCGATATTTTCCTCTAATACCCAGACTTCAAAGACTTTTTATGTCTTCAAAGACTGCTGAGTCTATGAGGTGGCATCACGATGGACGAACAGATGATGGATTATTAAGGCATCCTGCAGATTCTTTAGCTTGGAAGACATTTGACCAAAAATTTCCAAGTTTTGTAGGAGATCCTCGCAATGTTAGGCTCGGTCTTGCATCTGATGGGTTTAATCCTTTTAAAATCATGAGTACTTCATACAGTACTTGGCCTGTTATACTTGTTCCTTACAATTTGCCTCCATGGATTTGCATGAAACAATCATCATTTATTTTATCCATGATAATCCCAGGTGAGAAAGGTCTAGGGAATGATATTGACATCTACATGCAACCTCTTATTGAAGAGCTGAAACAATTATGGGTGGGTGTCGAAACATATGATGTGTTGAAAAAAGAGAATTTTAATTTGCGTGCAGCTTTATTGTGGACTATTAATGATTTTCCCGCTTATGCAAATTTATCTGGGTGAAGCACCAAAGGCCGTTATGCTTGTCCTTGTTGCGCTGCACAGACATGCTCGAAGTGGTTGTATAATGGAAAGAAGTTCTCTTACATGGGACACCGTCGGTGGTTAGATGAAAATCATAGATTTAGATATGAAAAAAATTTGTTTGATGGTACTGAAGAGTTCAGAAAAGCTCCTGAGCAAACAATCGGGTCTGATATCTTGTCGATGTTGAAACACATCAAGTTCACTTATGGAAAAACGACCCAACCACCAAACCCACGATCGAAGAAGAAGACAAAAGAGGTGTATGACCGTGAGCTTGAGCAGCTTAGTGATGATGATTCTCATGATGAGGATGATCCAAATGAGGCAGAGTTGTGGAAAAAGAGAAGTATTTTCTTCAAATTGCCTTACTGGAAGCATAACATTTTGAGACATAATCTTGATGTAATGCACATTGAGAAGAATGTTTGTGAGAACATTATTGGGACCATTCTCAATGTCGAAGGAAAATCTAAAGACAATCTAAAGAGTCGACTTGACTTAGTTGACATGGGAATTCGGCATGATCTTCATCCTCAAGAACTTCGTAATGGAAAATTTTCTTTACCGCCTTCTATCTTTACGATGTCGAAGAAAGAAAAAGAAGTATTTTGCACGGTGTTGAAAGATATAAAGGTCCCAGATGGGTATGCATCAAATATATCTCGATGTGTCAGTGTTAAAGATCGAAGACTTTATTCTCTAAAGTCACATGATTATCACATATTGATGCAAGATTTAATGCCAGTTGCATTACGCGGTTGTATGTCAACGGAGGTGACATCTTGTATTATTGAACTTTCTAATGTAATGAAAGCTATTTGTGGGAAAGTTTTGATGGTTGAAGAACTTGACAAATTACAAGATCGAGTCGCGTTGACTTTATGCAACATGGAGAAGATATTTCCACCTTCATTTTTTACAATTATGGTGCATTTGTTGATTCATCTCCCTCACGAAGCTAAAGTTGGTGGACCTGTTTTCTATCGGTGGATGTATCCTATTGAGAGGTACAAATTGCTTAACATATAATCATACCATTTAAGAATTCATTTAATTACAACTACTTATATAATGTTTTGTTTATTACGGTCTAGGTTCTTGAGCAAGTTGAAGTCTTACTGTCGTAATAAGCGTTATCCAGAAGGATCAATTGCTGAAGGGTATTTAGCAGAGGAATGTTTGACTTTTTGCTCTAGATATTTGGAAGATGTTGAAACGAGATTCAATAGACCACATAGAAATGAAGTGTGCATCAATAGTAACTTAGCTGAGACTTATTTGTTTCAAAGTTTTGGTGAACCACTCGGCAAAGTTGAAATTGCACAATTAGATGACAAGTCTTGGGTACAAGCACATCGATATGTTCTCTTCCATCATGACTCAACAGAGCCCTTACGGACGTAAGTTTATATAAATTCTAATGTATTCACTTCATCTTTTATATTACCCCCATTTTTTAACCACTTAGCTTACTTTGTAGTGAATTTAAAGAAGAGCTACAATCTCAAGTACGCTCCCGAAGATTACATCAAAGAGATATTCATAAGTTGTTCATAAAAATTTCCATGATTGGTTAGCGAAGATGGTAAGCAATTGAATCTTTGTACTACACGTACTTAATAACTTTTCTTCATTTGCTACATCAATATAAATGATAAGTTATTCACCTTTTATGTGTAATAGGTTTGGTGTGGGAGAGAAGTTAGTGAAGAGGTTAAGTGGCTTTCTCAAGATCCAAATAGAATTGTTAAAAGATACAATGCCTTTCTCACTAACGGGTTTAGGTTCCACACGAAATCTCGAGAAAGATTAAGGAGGACACAAAATTGTGGAGTAGTTGTAACTTCTTCAACTACAAGTTATGCTAGTGCTAGGGACAATCATCCTGTGGTGGGAGATGTAGAATATTATGGAATTCTTACGGATATTATTGAGTTGGATTATTATGGCAAATAGAAAGTTGTGTTATTTCGTTGTGACTGGGCCGATGTAAATACGGCTCGAGGCATTAGAAGAGATCAATTTGGTTTTACAATGGTGAACTTCTCTCGGTTAATTCACACAGGTCACCAATTGATTGACGAACCATATGTATTTCCTTCTCAAGTCAAACAAGTTTTCTATTGCCCTGATCCAACAAAAGAGGGTTGGTATGTTGTACTCCGTAACACTCCTAGAGACTTGATAGACATCGGTGAAGGAAATAGAGATGACATTGAAATAAGATCAGAAACTCTACCTTTTGCAGTGCAAAACCTAGATAGAACAATCCCTAGTTCTAGTTCACAATTTCAATGGGTTCGAGAGGACATGGATGAAGATTTTAATGAAAACCAACTGCATAACAATGTAGTAAGTTTTATATCTTAACTTATTAATTTATAATAGTATTGTTGTCTCTAGTTACTAAAATGTCTTTTGTTTATTGTAGATACTATGCCTAGGAGGAAATTAAGTGATCTGCGGATAGTTCAAGCACCGAGAGAGGGGGAAGAAACAAATGATGATGATTTGTCTGGTGTTGGATCCTCGCAAGTTCCGGAGACAGTTCCGGAGACAGTTGAAAATATAGAGATTGATGGTAATGTTCAACACTTTATTTAAATGCTAGTTGTTTGTTATTATTGACTTTATTTTAAAAATTAAATATAAATAATTATTTCTTATATAGGTGGAAATGGTCGAACTCGTAAGAGTAGAGGGCACACGACGTTGAATGAATTATACAATCTTCCCGCTGGTGAACGCGTGAAAGTTTCAAGAAACGATGTCGGCCAACCCATTGGGGCAGAAGCAGGTGTTCTGGGAAGTTACTTAGGCATTGTTGCACGCAATCATGCGATTTTGCCGATTAATTATGAGTCATGGCGTCAGATGCCGAATGGTAACAAAAATCAAGCTCTGGAACTTGTTAAGGTAATAATGTCATTGTAATAATAATCTATTACAATTGAAAATAATATTTATATTTGCTTTGATTGTATCATTTGTAGGATAAATTTTCTTTAGAAGTCTCAGATGATTATCTGAAGAATGCATTAGGGAAAAAATGGAGAGACAGTAAGAGTTTCTTGAAGAAGACATATTTCAAGAAGGATCTCACTCTTCAAGAGAAGCTGCAAAATATCCCGCCGGGAATTATGCGACATCAATGGGAAGATGTAGTCAGGTTTTGGAGTTCAAAAAAAGGAGAGGTATGACCGATGCACTTTAAAAAATTGTCATTATAATATTGACTTTATATATAATGCAATTTTAAATTGTAGGATCGAGAGCGCGTTGGAGTTACTAGCAGACAAAAACAGAAGTTTACTCACACCGCTGGATCGAAGAGTTTTGCTCGTTTAGCTAATGAGGAGGTATTATTATTTTTAATTATTGATTAATTTTTAATGAATTACTGGTTTAGTATTAATTTTTATTATACGTTGTAGCAAATTACAACTGGCACTAGCATTGGACGGATAAAGCTCTTCGACATTACGCATACAAAAAAGAATGGTTCTCCTATAACTCCCGAAGCTGCAGAAATTATGGTATGTTAATTAGACAGAAAATTTTGATTATATTATAATTAATATCAATTGTATAAAATTTTGATTTGATTGTCAGGAGAAATTGAGGGAAAAGAAGACCGAGTATGAAGCTACAGCTTCAACTAATGGTTCTGTTAATATGAAAGAGATCGAGAATCAAGTTATTGTTGACGTCTTGGGTCCTGAAAGATATGGTCGGGTTCGCTGTCAAGGATCATTCGTTACCCCGACAAAATATTTTGGGGCTAACTCGTCTCAGTACATGCCATCACAGAGCCAATCTTCTCAAGCAGAAGTTAATCGGTTAAAACAACAGTTATCTCAATTTCAAGCCGAGGTAGCAGCGAGAGAAGCTGAAAGAGAAAGAAAAGAAGCCGAGAGAGAAGCAAGAGAAGCTGAGAGAGATGCAAGAGAAGCTGAGAGAGAAGCAGCACACAAAAAGCTTCAAGAACAATTTGAAGAAATGATGGCGATGTTGCAGAACCAACCAAAGAAATGATGGCTATGTGTGAATTTAAATGAAAATGTTGGACTACATTTTATGAACATCGTATGAACTATATTTCACTTTAATGTTGTAGACTTTGAATTTGTTATTGTTGTGTTTACTTAATTGTTGGAGTTTTATGGATTTGATGCTGTAGACTTTGAATTTGATGTTATTATGGATTTATTTTACAGGTTATTTGGGTATTTACATTTTTAAAAATTGTTTTTATAGAAGCAGTGAGTTTAGCGGCGTTTTCAAGGAATAAACGCCGCTAAAAATCCAAAACGTACTGTGGCGTTTCTATAAAAAACGCCTCCATAGAGCATCCAATGCCGGCGTTTTTGAACACAAACGCCGCTACTGAAGCATCAGTCCCGGCGTTTTATTTCACAAACGTCGCTATAGACCATTCACCTTTTGCGGCGTTTGTATATTGAAACGCCGCTATATAATTGCATTACCGACGTTTTGAAATACAAACGCCACTAAAGAACATTGACTGTTGCGGCGTTTATGCGATATAAACTCCGCTACCTATTGCGACGCTACTTCTTGCGGCGTTTTTGGCGGCGTTTTTCTTAACGCCGGGAGGTTTTTTAGCGGCGCTAAAAAACGCCGCTATAGGGTTATAAAAACGCCGCGAAAAGCTTGTTTTGCTGTAGTGATCCAAACTCAAAAGCGGTAATTTAACATCTAATCTATCACAAATATTGTTACTAAATATGCTCGAAATGCGGCATCGGAGTCTCAGAATCATGTCAAACTGTTAAAAAAAATGGTCGCATGATTTTTCATAAAATAATATTCTTTTATAATTATTTTTTAAAAAATGTAGTTTTTTTTGTAAAATATTTCTAAAAACGATGTGGCACACACAGTCTAAGAGTTTGAACTAGGCTTTAATACCATTAAATGTAACTCCCTAAACATTATTTAAAAGTAATTCATAATAAAATAATTGTTTTTAATAGCAATGCCAAAACTCATGCCACAATTAAAGTATAAATTTAAAATAACATTTAATTTTTGAAGTAAAAATTTTGAAACTGTGATCCTCCGAATGCCGAACCGATTCTATTATCTAAAAATATTTGAAAGGGAAGAGAAGAAGCGAGGTGAGCAAGAAGCCCAATGTGGTCCGAACACACAAACATACAAGACACTATATTAATAAACATAATACTTACGTAAAGTATACACAACATAACGATATTATCAGAATATCAAATCACATGCGTACAGGACATTAGTCACAATCACAACATAGATAATATGCAACATCTCAGGGAACACATAATCAAGTCTCAATGACACATGATATGATGCCATAAGCACAATGCAATGCACCCAACTATAACCGCCACAAGAAGAGGTAGGTTACCCATAACCTCTCACTACATCCACCAGTCGATGTGTGGTAAAGACCACTTCTTCTTCCGTTCAAATTTCAACTCATGCTCATATATATATATATATATATATATATATATATGATGTTTAAAACTCAAATTTCATAAAGAAAGTTCGATAAATTCGATATTCCATAACTATAGTTCCATAAATACATTCGATAAACTTGATGTTTCGTAGTCCGATAAATTCAATGTTACACAATCCGATAAATACGAAGTTTAGTTAAATCTCATACTCAAATATAAATGCATGGAAATTTTCATCAAACCACAGCACATGTAAAAATGTACATACAAAATAAAGTAACGCCACACAGTAAAATCATCGATATATATAATACAATAAAGAACACACGAAATAAAACACCAAACAAACTTTTAAAGAATTTAATAAAAACAAAGACAGAAAAAAAAACACACACTAACACTAAATTAACTACAAAGACGTAGAAATAATTTACTAAGACAAAAAAATAACACAGGCCATATAATAACTAGACGCTGAAGTTATACTCTATCATCGCTTCACTTTGTTATCGGTTGGCGCTCGTACCAGCATTATTGGAATCTTATATTTAGGCGTGAGCAACCCCAACCAGAGACCAAATAACTTAATGTAGGCTCCACCCATGGGTCTGATTTGATAGAGGAGCAGAAGGTATTTGTGTGCAGGAATTTTATAAAAACATCCGGGTGGTGGTAACATAGAGGTTTTGTTTTTAGACTACTATGTATTTATCAATCAATCTATCTATCTATATGTAATAATAATAATAATAATAATAATAATAATAATAATAATAATAATAATAATAATAATAATAATAATAATAATAAAAGGAAATCGCCGATTTCAACTAATGGTTCATGGAATTGGAATTTCAATTTGTAGTAAAATGGTCAATCACACGACAAGTCCTAACAGTTTCTATGTTTATGAAATTGTCTAAAAGTTTAATATTTTGCAAATTGATCCCAAATTTGATATTCAAATTTTGACGAACCATTTAAAAATTCCCGAAAGTTAGGGTTTTAGAAGTTGGAATTTCTAAAATTAGGGTTGTCAAATTAGGGGTAATTTTTTGAGTGTTACAAAAACACTATTCAATCACTATTTGGCATTGTTCATACATGGGTATTGTTCATGACATCGAAACCACTGCTCATGGTTTCGAAAGTTTTGTGCTAGAAACTCAATTTTGAGCTTTTAATGGCTATATTTTGATAAGGTATCGAAACTTTAATGAAGGTTTTGAAACCATTGAGTGAAGGGGCCTAAAATGTCACGAAAATTCATCTCTAAACAACTATTATTCATCCCCAATAGCTTAAAGGACACTTCAAGAAGTGAGAGAAGGACATCCAAGCTTAAAGATCATGAGAGATGAGTTTTTCATTGTATATTTCATTTTTTTCTCTTGTAAATCTTTAGAGTTCATTCCTAGTTAGCTTAAATTTTGTAAACACTCACCTAAAGAGATACTTTGTTTACCCAATGTCAAGACCTTATAAAAGAGAGAGGTTCTAGTTTAGCCTTAGAAAACTATAGTGACTTTATAGGGATGTATGATTATCTCTTTGTCCTCAAAAGAAAGAATTCTTAGTGAATTGGGAAATGCATAGTATGGATAGCTAAGGTAGTGGATGTAGACCTTGGTTGAAAAGGTCAAACCACTCTAAAATCGATCGAGCACAAATTGTCATTTTCTTTTTCAATTTTTCTCCCAATTTTTTCAAAAGACCATTTTACCCTTCAATTGGCTATTCGGTTGATTGTATTCGAGCCCAACATTTTCCCTTGACATTGACAACCCTTCTACAAAATACATGCTGATAGAACCCTAAACAATTCTTGGTATGGGTAGAGGTTGTAGCAAACCTCTAGGGTGTTGGAAATCCCATTTGTTCTTCTAACAAACAATACATTCTCGCAACATATTCTTAACTACCTTTATAATCCCTTTCTAGTACATGGTTACCATAACCCTCTTTATGGTTACATGAGCCTCGTAATGTCCCTTAAAGGGCTTTCATGGAAGAAATCCAGCAGTTCTTTTCTCAATTGCATATCCTCCCCAACCACTAGTTTCCCTTTTCCTTTATGTGCCTCTCATCCTATATATAATTTGAATGACTAGGAGTTCTTTGTTCAATTTCATAAATGATTCTCCTTAACCTTCCATTATTCTGTCATGTCCGCACTATTCTAGTCATAAAATCTAAGGTGACACTGCAAACAGTAATTGCTTGATACTCAAAGAATTATGGGTTTCTTTAAAGTAGGTCTACTACCTTATTATGAATGTCCTTCATGTAAATTGCCTCTTAATTATACCTCATTATTCTTCATCACCCATTTCTACTGCAGGGGTGTGATGGTCTGCTGGCCTATTAGAAACTTGAAGCTCTTATGGTTAGTTTTAATCTTAAAGTGTATCCCTACCAAAAAAATAGTGCCCATTTTTAATTTTCCTGAGTACTACTAACATCTCCTTGTCATAAATAGACAACATTTGATGTCTGACTCCCAGCCCTTTACTAAAAAGTGTCAAAGGCTTTTCTTTCTGAACCATGACTTCTCCAATTCCCCATGTTGATGCATCAGTTTTCACATAAAATTTCTCCTCAAAATTAGGCAGTGTTGAAACTGGAGCAGGCTAGACTGCATTCTTCAGTTGCTCGAACGTTTCCTTTTCATTGTTGGACCAATTTCAGGCTTTCTTTTTTCAATAAATCGGTGAGGGGCTTTGTTATATTCTGATAACCTTTTATGAACCTTCTATAATAGCCTGGGAGCCCAAGAATCCCTCTCAGCTCCTTGACTGACATAAGACATGGCCAATCTGTAATACACTAAATTTTGGTCTTCTTTATGGCTATTGACCCTTTTGAGATGACATAACACGTGTAATCCACTTCCCTTGCTCCAAAATAGCATTTGATCCTCTTAGCATAAAATTTATGGGCCTTCAACAATGTCAATACCTCTCTCAAATGTCCCACATGAGTAGACCAATTTGGAGAATATACCAAAATGTCATCTAGAAACACTAAAATTGATCTCCTTAACAGTCCTTTGAACACCTTGTTCATTACCTTTTTGGGAAGTGACAAGTACATTTGTAAGACCAAATGGCATCACTAAAAATTTATAGTGACCTTCATGAGTACGAAAAGTTGTCTTATGTATATCAGGGCCCTGTTGGGTCACGTCGGCACGCCCCGTGGGGCAGCGGAAAAATTAATTCGACATAATCCAGCCAGGATCCATGTACAGGAACGAATCCGGGGTGAAAAGATGAAGAGTTACCTTTTAAAACTCTGGAAACTGGAAAACCGACGGTATGTCGGAATAACCACGTCAAGTAAAATCGAAATCGTCACAGGTTCGCAACGACCTCTACTGAGTCCACCCGAACAAAAGCGAACAAAGTTTCCGCCTCCCTAACACTTATGGATAAATTTCAACAGGTTTGAACAGCTTACAGGGAGAGGTCAAAATCCCTCCAAGGATTCCTGAGGGAGTCTGAAATCGACCAGGAGTTCAACCGGGACTAGCAATCGAGCAAGGGAACCTTCAAGGATTTGCTAGGGGGCAAGTAGAACACCAAAAAAATATCGAACAGCTTCTCAGAGAGCTTTCTGGGATATGTCGAATTCCAGTGGGGAATCCCTAGGGGTGTTGTCGAAATCTTCAAGAGGAGGAAGAATGATGATTTGGTTGCTAGCCTTTGTCCCTTTAAATAGTATTTATAGACTTAATTCTAGTTGAATTCCTTAAATCCAAGTTCAACCAAAATTCATAGAATCTAATTCTACTTGAAATTGATTTATATTAAATATACATTATATTTAATAATATTAAATGCAATATATATTTAATTATGTAGAATCTTATTCTACATAAAACATGGATTTAAATATATATTATATTTAATTCAAATATATATATATTATATAGAATCTCATTCCATCTTTACTTGGATTTAAATATATTTAAATATATATTTTTAATTATGTGGAATCTAATTCTACATAAACTTAGAATTAAATATACATTATATAAATTCCAAATATATATTTAAATTTCTATAATCTTATTCTATAATATTTAAGTCTCTAAATATTTTCCATACTCTAAATAATATTTGATAAATACAATATTTATCCAATATTGCTCTCATTTAAAGGAGTTGTCGATTTCCCCTATCCCATAGGGGTTTTTCGGCAACCTCCCTAAAATAGGGAGTATGGTTTCCAATTTTTGTTCGTTTCATTCGAAGGGTGTGACCCTTGTAGGTTCATACAACGTTAGCAGCAAAATTAGAACTGTTCTAATTTTACAAACAATGAGTGGCATCTAGCAATACATCATTGCTACCTAAGTTGCATGAAGTAATGGTTTGACTTTCCTAATTTCTGAATAAACTTCCTTTATGTATTTCATTCTTTTGTCATTTATATCTTAGATGAACACAAGTCATGGGTTAGTCACATTTGCGTTGTCCATCTAGTGTTTCTTGATGTCTTAAGTAGATTGTGATAAACGAATCTCTATGATATCTCATATTATAATATTCGAGCATGGCCATGCATTTTCTAATCTCACTCAATCAAGTGGCCGAAGATATTTCTCCCATTATGTAGGAGGGACAAATCCTTTCTTGATCAACCATATTTCACTACATAGGTCATCACGTATCCAATCATCAGTCTTTATAACATAGTCAGTTACGACACACATTTGACTATGTCAAAATACGTAAATCTTTATGTTGAAATCATGTTGATCTCAAGTCTGAAGATTATACATATGTTTATCATGAGCAATGTTGTGACTGTCACATAAATACCCAAGAAACATGCTCATAGCGGGTCAATCCAGTATGTTGTTCTCTAACAAATACTTATGTGTTGATTTTGACATCTCTATGTCAATGCCAACGCTTGTCATCAACCACATATTAGTCTTTATATATTATCATTGTCCATACCCGTAATAATATTCGACTAAGGATCCTATTTAACAATAATTGTATTATTGTATGGATATTATTATCCAATGGTTAGTTTGATGCACAGAAACATACCAAATGATAATAACGACAATGTCATTACTTGATAAATATAGTAAAATAGTATGTCTATTCAATCCTCATATGATTGGTCTTTGGGCATACTCCAACAATCTCCCACTAGCACTAAGACCAAACATTCTCGTATCTAATACGATATGGCTTAGTGTAACTGACATGCTTATGCTGTGTCAAAAGCTTTGTCAGGGAGTTGACAAAGTTATCAACTTTGTGCGTATGTTGCATACTTTCACATCTCCAAGATGTAAGTACTTTAGAATATGTTTGGATTTATTGATGAGATCTGGGTTTTATTTGCTTACGCAAAGGTGTCATCATAACAGAGTTATGTAGCATCTAATATGCTGGGAACAACCCTTAGTTCAGAAGTGAACCCTTTAGATCCAAACATCCTTCTTTATTGCTATGTCGACTGTAATACATTCAGCCTATGTTGTAGAGTTAGATATTGTCTCATGTTGCTAACTCGCAGTATCTTTTATTAACGCAAAACGGATTGCGATCTTTGGTTCCTTTTGATGAGTATGTCATCTACATACAATACTTAGGAAAGTAACAATGCTTCCACTAGCTCTTTTGAAAACAAGACTCCCCTTTGTTTCTAGATAAACCAAATCTTTTGATTGTATCTTCTGAAACGAATATCCCAACTTCGAGAAGCTTTCCTTAATCTACGGATAGACCTTTGTAGCTTACATACCTTCCAAGTGTTTACTGGAGTGACAAAACCTTCTAGATGTGTCATGTGCACAATTGTTTCAAGTTTTCCCTTAGGAAAGTGGTTTTGACATTCCTTTATTTGATTCCATAATCATCGTATGTAACTACTTGCAAGTGAGATTAAGATGGATTAAACATAGCTACAAGGAAGATGCTTTATCATTGATAGGATCAATGTCGAATATTTTAGCGACGAATCATCCTTTGTATGTTTTACCATCCATGTCAGTTTTTTTCTTTTTGAAAAACTCATCCATACCTCTTAGGTTTTACCCTTTTAGGTAACCAAAGTCTATACTTGGTTTTAGAAATGGATACCATCTCATATCTCATGGCTCTTAGCCATTTCTCGAATTTTGGGCTCACCATTGCTTTCTGATAAGTCCTAGTCTTTATCTTGATCCGAAAAGAAGAGTGTTTCCACGTACGGATAGTGAGAAATCCATATTTCTCAAGTATATGGTATTCTCTTAAGGATCAACACAATGGTTGTGTTTTGTTCTAATGTTTCTTGATCATTTGTGGAACATTCTCAATCTTTGGTTCATAAATTTGTTGTCTAAAATTTCTTCACATTCCAAATTCCTTTTTTTTTCTTTTGTGAGAGGTAATCTCTTTCGAGAGAAACTCTCGTTTGAGCAACAAACATTTTGTTCTCGTTGAAAAATGAAATCCCTTAGTGATAAGTATTCTCTTTCGAGATAAACTATCGTTTGAGCAACAAATATTTTGTTCTCGTTAAAGTTGAAGAAATAATATCCCTTTGTGAGAATTAATCTCTTTCAAGATAAACTCTCGTTTGAGAAACAAACGCTTTGTTCTCGTTAGGATAAACAACAAAAGGAGTTTTTAAGGTTCGAACTTTGTAAACATTTTAACATGTAAGTAACCTTAAAACTTCAAAGGTATTCTAGAACAATTCTTAGTCCATATCTTATATGACGTTTCGAAAAGAAAAAACACGATTAAGTATGAGAGTTTTTTTCTAGTGTGTAAAGAAGTCGAAAATGGCTTGTTCTGAATCAAAACATGTCTAACATATTTGATTCTCTTTCAAAGGCTTTTCGTTCCACTTGTGGGATTTAATTATGGGACAATCCCATATTCTTTGAAAGTTCATCAATCTTTAAATATTATTGAATTTGATCTCATCAAATTACCTTAATACTTTTTATGAGTTTGAGATTAGTCATTTGTTTTATTTATCTTATAAATATTATTGATTTGATTAGTTTAAAGATCATTGATTAGTTGTGCCATAAGAGATTAAAAGAATAACATTTATTTAAATAATCTCAAAATTAAAATATCTTCTCCTTACAAGATAACTAAAACTTAGGTACAAAATAATAATCCTAAAAACTAAAACAAATCTATTTAAGCAAAAACACATGTCCTAATGGATGATGTAGCAACTCTTGCTTTATTTCTATTCGCAGGTTCATGTCTATTCGGATGCCTTCTCTTTAGAAGCCTCTGAGGTTGATGCCTCACTCGTTTTTGCTTTCTTGACTTCTTGTAGGTGTGTGGGGCAGTTTCTCTTCCAATGTCCAGTCTTGCCGCAATGGAAACATTTTCCATCCTTCTTGATTCCCTTCTTAGGTTTCAATGCCTCCTTTCCATCAGTTTTGGTCTTACCATCACCTTTAGACTTTGTTGTCGATTTACCTTTCTTCTTGCCCTTGCGGACCATCAGAACATGTTTAGGTCCTACCTTCTTCAGGTTGATTTCAGCAGTTCTCAACATGCCGAGCAACTGTGGCAGCGTTTTGTTAGTTTCATTCATATTGAAATTAAGGACGAACTGATTGAAACTATCCAGCAACGATTGCATGATGACATCCGTAGCTAATTCGTCTTTAAGCGGAAAGCCGAGCTTCTCCAACGTTTGGATGTAGCCCATCATTTTGATGACGTGAGCTCCTACGGGAGATCCCTCACTCATCTTGCATTGAAACAGAGCTTTAGAGGTCTCGTACCTCTTTTGACGAGCTTGCCCTTCATAAATCTCCTTGAGATTTTGAATCATATCATAAGCTACCATGTCCTCATGTTGCTTCTGAAGCTCAGGGGTCATGGAGACAAGCATAAGACAACCAACATTCAGCATGTCGTCCATGTGTTTCTTAAACTTGTCTTTGTCAGCTCTGGAAGCAGTGGCAACCGGTTCATCAGGAACATGTTCTTCAATGACATATTCATTCTTTTCCTGTTTGAGAACAATTCTCAAATTGCGGAACTATTCAAGGAAGTTTATGCCATTGAGCTTATCCTTCTTAAGGATAGATCGCAGAGATAGAGTATTATTTGCCATTAATTCTACAACAAAGAAAATATGCTACATAAGTTTTACTAAATTTTAAAATTTATAGGTAGGTCTTTACTATAAATTTACTCCCACTATTTTCTTCAAAATTAAAAACCCTCTAGTTTTAATTTCGGAAAAACGTTTCGATAGTTTTTCTAGTGAGTGAGGATCTGTATTTCACCATTCCTAAATCAGCTTTGGTCAGTCTTTTAGAAAATGATTATTTAGGTAAGTAACACCTTACTAATTACATCTCATGTAATTCCTCATCTTTTGGCGAACAGCTCTTGTTCTTTAAATCATCTTATGATTAACCAAAACTTTTAACCACTAGGTTTTCTAATCCTATTAGAACAACCCAGCTAAGTCAATACCAATATCTCAACCGACGAATATCACTAGCTTATTCTTCTCGTTTAACTAAGATACATAAATGTGACATTGCTTTGGCAAAGCTCGCATTATATCGATCGAAGCTTTAACGAGGGTAAATATTGGATGGTTAAAACAGACTTAGAGTTATAGTGAGGGATTTACTTAATTATCTCATCATTTTAACATTGATCCTATCAATAGAACTATGTTTAATCATGCTTATAAAACATCCATTGCATCACATACAAGGTAAATATAAGCGATAAATAAATATGCAATGATTATAGCCCTTCTTAACCTAAGGCGACCCGTCTCAAGCCAATGGGAGGACCATTCTACTAAAGATAGAATCTGCTTTTGAAATGCTTGGTTCACCAGGGAAGGCCCACCACCCTGCTATGTTGGTCCTTGCTTTATCTCCATGAGTATTTACAATTTTTCAGAAACTCACGTTACATGCGAGGGAGTGAGATGAGAAGAGAAGTACAATAGAAGATAGAGAAAGGCACGACACGCAGGCCATATTTATAAAAACCAAAACTATAAAGGCTATGGGCTATAACCATGCAAAACAAACACCGTGCAATCTAACATGCATTTCAAACATCGTGCGAACAAAGTAACGACATGTTTACGGAGTTTTAAACTGATTATCCCTATGTTGCAGTTAATGGGCCAAAGAAGGATCAAGAGGTTTCATAAACCATTTGCGTTAACGAACAAATGCACCGGGTAGGTTAACATGAAAAAGAGGTGGCGCACTAGGCACACTTAAGTATCAGGTCTTTGATGATGTCAATCCTAGACATGCATTTTTCATAACGTCTAACCATAACTCTTATAGATTCACTGTGAAAGATAGTTTGATAACTTTTATCAAATTAGAATCCCTTTCAGAGATTTCATAAATCTATGAAACAACGAACAACTACTTGTTCTCTAGACTAACTATTAGTCTCAACATGTTAACATTTAACATTGAAGCAACCTAACATAGTTATGATTAACTCTTAATCATTCAGTGATAATCAAAATAAGTCTTTATTAGGTGTGATACGATAAACGATAAATATCTAAATCGAATCAAACAACATGCATCTCATACATAAACATCACCCAAGAATTTAAGTCTCAATTCGTATGATACAAGTGGCTCTGATACCACTGTTGGGTCACGTCGGCACGCCCCGTGGCGCAGCGGAAAAATTAATCCGATGTAATCCAGCAAGGATCCATGTACAGGAACGAATCCGGGGTGAAAAGAGGAAGAGTTACCTTTTAAAAATCTGGAAACTGGAAAACCGACGGTATGTCGGAATAACCACGTCAAGTAAAACTGGAATCATCACAGGTTCGCAATGACCTTTACGGAGTCCACCCAAACAAAAATGAACAAAGTTTCCGCCTCCCTAACACTTAGGGATAAATTTCGACAGGTTTGAACACCTTCTAGGGAGAAGTCGAAATCCCTCCAGGGATTCCTGAAGGAGTCTGAAATCGACCAGGAGTTCAACCGGGACTTGCAATCGAGCAAGGGAACCTTCAAGGATTTGCTAGGGGGCAAGTAGAACACCAGAAAAATATCGAACAGCTTCTCAGAGAGCTTTCTGGGATATGTCGAATTCCAGTGGGGAATCCCTAGGGGTGTTGTCGAAATCTTCAAGAGGAGGAAGAATGATGATTTGGTTGCTAGCCTTTGTCCCTTTAAATAGTATTCATAGACTTAATTCTAGTTGAATTCCTTAAATCCAAGTTCAACCAAAATTCATAGAATCTAATTCTACTTGAAATTGATTTATATTTGTAACCCCCCTTAACCCGGCCTAGACGGTTGACCCGAATTAAGAAAGTCACACGGGGAAAACCAAAGTCAACCTGGAAGTCAACCTTGATTAACGACCCTTTTTTTCTTTTTAATCTTGTCTAGATGCACATTAACCCTAATTGTGATCACTCAACAACATATTCAAAGATCACAAGCATCAGAGATCAAACAGGGACCCAATTGAACAAATTACAACTTTAGGGACCAAATTGTAATTTCTGATAAAAAAAGAGGACTTAACCCAAATTAAAGTTACCAACTTGAAATTAGTCAGATTTCATGCTTCTCTGTGAAATTTCAGCTCAAAAGGACTTCCCGAACTCATACAATTGCACAAACAAGGTTCAGGACTAAAACGCAAACAATTCAAAACATTTAACTGCCAATGTCAGCCCCCAACGGTCACCCGTTCCGAAATAGGCAGAGCCCGTTTCGAAACACGGGCCGTTCTGCAACGCGTACCGGAACACGGGCTGGCAGTAGCCAAACCGTTTCGGAACGGTCTCTCCCGTTTCGGACGCCTGGGCTTGTTTAAGGCACCCGTTCCGAAACGGCAGGCACTGTTCCGAAACGCCCTGCACAGATTGCCCCAAAATGCATACTTAAACATGCAATTAAACATCCAATCATGCTCCAATTACCACCAAACTTTACCAACATGCAATTCAACATATATGAGACATACATGCATCAATAATTCAACAAAATAACATCATATGTGAAAAGCCCCAAATCTATAGGCATGCTTCCTACACAAGCAAACCATTCAAGCATAAACTTCCATTTCAAGCATGTAAAGGCCAAACTCAAAAACCAACATTCTCAACAACATTCAACATACTTAGGGAGTTCAAAACCTCTCCCAAAACATACACATAGGTCCCCCATTGCCAAATTACCAAAAGCTAAAAATGTACTTAAGAAACCTTCCATACTTTGAGCTTTACTTTCACTTGAATGCTTGCCCTCCTTGCTGCCCTCAAAGTACTCTAATGTTCTGCATTATTGACTTAAGAAAACGAAGAGAGCGTAAGCAAAAGCTTAGTGAGGAATGCTCAATAAAACCATTCAATAATGCATTTATAAAACACTTTATAAATCATGCCTCAAATCAACATTTATACATGCTCAAAAGCATACTTTAAACAAGCATCTCATGCTTCATAACATAACATGTCATATTGGCCACAAGTGATAAGTTCCATTTCTTTAAAAACAAGTTCATCAACTTTCACCCCAAGGACTTTTAAACACCTTGGCCCCAAGGACTTTTAAACACCTTGGCCCATGGACTTTTAACCACCATGGAAAGGACCACACAAGGACTTTTAACCACCTTTGTGTCCGTATCAAGTTTCACCCCAAGGACTTTTAAACACCTTGGCCCCAAGGACTTTTAAACACCTTGGCCCCATGGACTTTTAAACACCATGGCCCCATTGACTTTTAAACACCATGGAAAGGATCACACAAGGACTTTTAACCACCTTTGTGTCCGTAGCAAGAATCATCCAAGGACTTTTAACCACCTTGATGTTCTTAAGTAAACAAGGCTCACTCAAGGACTTTTAACCACCTTAGTGACCTTAACCTTTTCAAAACATCACTTGCCAATATACATCATTATCAACAATTTATCCACTGTTTTAAAGCATTAAACCAAGCCATATTCATCATGCATTTAAAAGCATCAAACCACATTTAATCAATGTTCAAAAACAAGGAACTCTTACCTTGAGCTTCCTTCAACATATGGCTTACAAAAACAGCATTAACCATGCTAAATCATGCTTTCAAAACAGAATTTAAAACATGAAATAAACCACATTGCACAACAATCAAATCATGGCCACCACTAGAGAGTATTTCCGAAAACTTACACTTGAGCTTAGCAAAGTTGTTTAGACTTAAACTAAGCTCCCAAGACATTGGTTTCAAAGCCGAAAACCCAATTTCACTCACCGATTCCACTTTGCCTCTTGCCGAAGCACCAAATCAAGCTTCCGGATCAACAACTCTTGGATCCAAAGATGCCTCCCCTGTTTTAACACATCAAAGCAGAGGATTAATGCATCATCATGCATTAATTGCTTCAATGAAAGCACCTAAACTCGCTGCTCTCATCCACACCCCATTTTCGGCCACCAAACACAACCGAAAATGCATCCAAACCACTTCTCAACAAAGCCCAGCCACAAACCATCAAAACCAAACATCTTTTAACATCATTTAACATCTAAAAAGAACCTATTAACATCCTTATACCTCCAGCAACATCAAATCCACAAGATCACCTCAAAAACAATCAAGAATCACAAGCTAAACTTAGGAAACTCAACCTATCCGGGATTGCATTAATCAAAACTCAATTCCTTATCAATTTAGAGTCCAAATAACATCAAAAACACATCTCAAATCACAGATTTAACAGATCAAACGAAAATCATCAAAAATCACCAAATCTTGCATTATAAGCCAAGATCCAATTCACAACTCAAAAGCCTTTAATAAAACATCAATTAAGGATTGAAAACTTAGGAATTTCAGTAAAGAACTTATAGTTTAGAGGAGAAGGACGTTCTTACCTCCAAACTTGAGTTTCTCCTCTTTTTGGAATCAAAAACCTTGATGAATCAAGTAGCAAATGATGAGGTTTTGTAGATATGTTGATTAGGAATCAAAAGAGAGTTGAAAGGAGGGATTTAGGTGAGAAAATCAGAAACAATTCTCTGGAAAGAAAGTGTTTGGGTTGAGAGAAAATGAGAGAAAGGAAAATAGGAAGTTAGTTATCAAAATGGCCAAAATGGCTTTCCCTCCACTTTTGATATGTTTAAAAATCAGAATAAATCCTTAAAATATCTTAGAAAAATCTGGAGAAACTACTTTTGGAATAATAGCTCCTTAAAGATTCAAAGTTTCAACCCTTTATAAAACAGTCACCAAACTTTCAAAAATTACATTTTGGTCACTAGCCAAAATGTCACCCTTCCAAAACTCATTTTCCAAAATTGATTTCACAGTTCACTTAATTATATTAAAAGATGATTTTAGAACATTTTTCCATATTTTTAATGCAACCCGAACTAGGCTTTCCTAATTTCACCTTTTTAGATTCGACCAGCAGTTTGACCAAACCGGTCAACGCCCAAAATTCCTAAGCCCAAAACCGGGGCGTTACAATATTAAATATACATTATATTTAATAATATTAAATGCAATATATATTTAATTATGTAGAATCTTATTCTACATAAAACATGGATTTAAATATATATTATATTTAATTCAAATATATATATTATATAGAATCTCATTCTATCTTTACTTGGATTTAAATATATTTAAATATATATTTTTAATTATGTGGAATCTAATTCTACATAAACTTAGAATTAAATATACATTATATAAATTCCAAATATATATTTAAATTTCTAGAATCTTATTCTATAATATTTAAGTCTCTAAATATTTTCCATACTCTAAATAATATTTGATAAATACAATATTTATCCAATATTATTCTCATTTAAGGGAGTTGCCGATTTCCCCTATCCCATAGGGGTTTTTTGGCAACCTCCCTAAAATAGGGAGTATGGTTTCTAATTTTTGTTCGTTTCATTCGAAGGGTGTGACCCTTGTAGGTTCATGCAATGTTAGCAGCAAAATTAGAACTGTTCTAATTTTACAAATAATGAGTGGCATCTAGCAATACATCATTGCTACCTAAGTTGCATGAAGTCATGGTTTTACTTTCCTAATTCCTGAATAAACTTCTTTTATGTATTTCATCCTTTTGTCCTTTATATCTTAGATGAACACAAGTGATGGGTTAGTCACACTTGCGTTGTCCATCTAGTGTTTCTTGATGTCTTGAGTAGATTATGATAAACGAATCTCTATGATATCTCACATCATAATATTCGAGCATGGCCATGCATTTTCTAATCTCACTCAATCAAGTGGCCAAAGATATTTCTCCCATTATGTAGGAGGGACAAATCCTTCTTGATCAACCATATTTCACTACATAGGTCATCATGTATCCAATCATCGGTCTTTATAATGTAGTCAGTTACGACACACGTTTGACTATGTCAAAATACATAAATCTTTATGTTGAAATCATGTTGATCTCAAGTCTGGGGATTATACATATGTTTATCATGAGCAATATTGTGACTGTCACATAATTACCCAAGAAACATGCTCATAGCGGGTCAATCCAGTATGTTGTTCTCTAACAAATACTTATGTGTTGATTTGACATCTCAATGTCAATGACAACGCTTATCATCAACCACATATTAGTCTTTATATATTATCACTATCCATACCCATAATAATATTCGACTAAGGATCATATTTAACAATAATCGTATTATTGTATGGACATTATTATCCAATGGTTAGTTTGATGCACAGAAACATACCAAATGATAATAACGGCAATGCCATTACTTGATAAATCTAGTAAAATAGTATGTCTATTCAATCATCATATGATTGATCTTTGGGCATACTCCAACAGGCCCCACATTCTTGTCTGATGATACTCGTACCTCAAATCTATCTTCGAAAAAAATTCATCCAATAATTCATCAATTATAGGCATTGGAAACTTATCATTGGCTGTCAACTGGTTCAATCTCGTATAATCAATACACATATGCCAAGAAACATCATTCTTCTTAACCATCACCACTGGAGAAGCAAATGAGTTGTTATTTCCCCTTATTACTCCACTAGCCAACATTTCTCTAATCTATTTTTAATCTAATCTTTCTGAAAAGTTGGATATATATATGGTTTCAGCTCCTGTTCATCTATTAGAGGGATCTTATGATCATGCCCTCTCTATGGAAGCAATCCTCTCTGTTTCTCATATACATCTCCAAATTCAGTCATCAACTCATGTATATATCAATTGATAGAGGCTCTACTCCCTCTTTCATCTTTAATTGACCCTTCAAAAATAGCAAACAAGTTGTGCACCCTCTCAAAACCTTACAACATGGTTTGGGATTTATCCACTTAAGGGAATCTGGATGTATTCCCTTCAACAACACTTCCTGAATTTCATGTGGAAATTCTATAGTTAGAGTTGTAAAATCCCACCTTATGGGTCCCAAGGTGGATAAACACTGAACTCCCAACACTACATCACTCAACTTTAATGGTAACACTAAATAATCTATTACAAATTGTTGCCCTTGTGCTTCCTAAATTACTGACTTACACAATCCCAAGATATATAGAGAACCACCATTTGGTATGGTCACCTTCAAAATGCTCTTCCTCTCAATTCTAGGCCCCAATATTTTAGCTACATACAAGCTAACAAAATTGTGAGCGTTGCCTGAGTCGGTCAAAGCCACCAAATCAGCGCCCCTCCCACTGAAATTTTCAACTTCATAGTTTCACATGCTAACATGCCCTACATGGCTTGTAAAGACAACACAGGGCTATCTACCTTAGGTTCTTCCAACACTTCCTCACAGTCCAAAAAAATTTTTGGATCAGATTCCTCTTCCATTCCCTCTACTAAAACCTGAAATATCAATGATTTGACGAATTTGTGTCCTAGTGTATATTTTGAGGCACACTAGAAATAAAGTCCCTTTTTTCTTCTATTCCTCAATCTCAGCAGCATTTGACTGCATTTGAACTACCTGCGGTTGGACTGACACTGGTTGAACCATCATTAGTGTTGTCCTATCACTATCGTAGCTGAGTTGGCATTAGCTTGAGAGATTGGGAGAGAACCTAATACCCCTTGGGTCAAAATCACAACCCCCACTAACCCTTGGTTGGGAACCTCAACCTCTTCGGGTAGGCTTGTTTTCCCAAGTGCAACTGTAACTCCGGCAATGGATGTTCACATCTTAGTCATTCAGTCCTCCATTTTACTATGCAACTAGGTATATATGTAAAATGTATGTTGCTATTATAAAGTATGACACAAAATTAAGTGACCAATTATGTTAGGCGTGTCATAGGTATTAAAGTGTCATGCAAATAAAAGTGTAGATACCATAAGATATATTTATAATTCAATGAGGGGCAGAGTTATAAATATTTAATAGTTGATTAAATCAACTATATAAAGAGGTAGTGGTCCCCAAGAAATAGGTTAACTTGTTTTTCTCTCCTTCCCCATCAGAGAGTTTTACTTTAAGAGATAATCTATCTTCTTGGAAGATCAATACCAAAAATTTGGGATTTCAACATCAAGATTCAAGATCTTCAATCTATCAATGAATTTAGGTACGCTTCCGCACTCGGATTATTTAGTTTATTGTTCTTATGATTTGACATGATAGATTATGGGGTTTAGATTTCATATCTATTATTATTTGGTTCTAACAAGTGACATCAGAGCCTCGTCATGTTGAATTATTAAGAACTAACTGCTTTTATTTTTGGATCGATTTGTTTTGAAATCTTTTTAAGGGTTTCGGTTAGGGTAGGGTGTTAGTATTTTTTTAGCATCCGGTTTTAGGGTTTTATGATAATAAGGCGTGAATTGATATTAAATCGATTATGGTATTAAGATCGAAAGTTTCTTAAAATTTTGGATATGCAATTAAGAAAAGATTATTGTTTCAGATTTTTCCACTCAGATTTGTGCAATCATATGTTATTATTATTAATTTTTTTTGTCTTTTAGTTGAATATGTTACAGAACATTGTCACAGGGGAACTTTTTGCGACCGATCCAGCCGCACCCATAGGTGCTGTCCCTTGCGCACCATGCCTTTCTCCCAACCGAGGGGCCCGAGTAGCTGCCCATGCCACGCACCAAGGGGCCATGCCCAACGCCCTTGGTGGTATCCGCGCCCAAGAGATCCGTCCTGGGCCAGTTCGTCCGCACCGTGGGGCCTTGTCCAGCACCCCATGTGCTGCCCGTGAGTCTTGCACCCGAGGGGGCCCAACACAAGCACCCGAGGGGCCTTTGCCATGCACCCTCCATGCCGACCAAAGCATGGAGCCCGAGCCTGCACCCGACGTGCACGCCCAAGGAGCCGAGCCCGCACCCGATGTGCGCGCCAACAGGCCTAGGGGTTGCCCATCCGAGTTGCCCACACCCCTAGGGCCCGATTCAGCCAGAGGCATCCAAGAGAGGGGATTTTGGACACCAAGATTGGACCATGAGAGGCCCAATCCGCCCAAGCACCATCATCCCATGCCAAGTTGTCATCCTTGGAGAAACACATTTGGAAAGACATCCACACATGGGGAAAGTATTCCAAGACAACACAACAATGATGTCATAGGCTATGTAATTTGGGCAATAGTGATTGTAATCAAGGCAAGTCAATATGAGTATGACAAGCTTGCCTTGAATAGGAGATTCCTTTGTAAGATTCATCCATGGCCCTTGGATCGAATCAGTGAGAGCCATTGGATCGAGGGGGATTAGGCTATAAATAGAGCCCTTCTCCATCCATTCCACACATTCCACATTTCATCATTTTCTTACTTTGTAAGCTTTTTCTCTTCTTTGTTAATAAAGAAGCTTTGGCACTCTTTTCTCCCCATCTAGGCTTAGGGGGAGTTTTTAACGAGGCCTTAGCTTTCTTAACCGAGAGTGTGCATCCCCTTCCTTGCTTTACTTTGAGCCATCACCCTTTTCATTTTTCCAAGAGAGCTTCCGCATCCGAGACTAAGCCTTCCGAGCTTAGTGAGTAAGGCTGACTTGGCCGTTTTCAAGCCCCTTTCGAGTGCTTCACGATCAAGGCCGCACGAGGCTAGACCGGCCTAGACCTAGCCCTGTGACAAGTTTCCCCATGGATGGCTTGCGTACGAGAGCCGACGTGTGACTCGACAAACCGAGAAAGCCAAGAGGGCTAGTTCCAAAGACCGAATCACCACACTTGAGGACAAAGTCATCCGCTTGGAGAATGCCATGATCGGAGCAAAAGAGAAGCTCGATGTGGTGGACGTTCAACTATGGGAGTTGGGCCAGCGGGATGGTAAACTCAAGGAGGAGTTCGAAGGAATAATCGGTGAAGTCAACGAACGCGTCGATCTACAAGACGGATCCCTCAAAGACGAAGTGATTGCACTCAAGAAGATCGTGGGAGATCTTGCTAAACGAGCCGAGGTAGCCGCGCTCAAGAAGGAGATCGAGGATCTCAAGAGCGAGGTACTTGTTTACCAAGCCGCCGTGAGGAATGGAGTAGTGGCTAGCCCAACGAGAGCGCTAGTCGATGTCCCGAAGCCGAAGCACTTCGAGGGGACGAGATCAGCCCAACAAGTGGAGAACTTCTTGTGGGGGCTCGAGCAGTACTTCAAAGCATCGTGCATCATCAAGGATGCCGACAAGGTAAGTACCGCGTCAATTTATTTAAGCGATAACGCTTTACTTTGGTGGAGACGCAGGTGTTCCGACGAGAACGTGGAGGCACCAGCATCCAAACGTGGGAAGAATTCCAAACGGAGTTCAAGAACCAGTTTTATCCCGGAGATGCCGAGAGAGAGGCGCGATCCAAGCTTAGACACCTTAAGCAAGAGGGATCTATCCGAGACTACGTTCGGGAGTTTAGCGAGTTGCAGCTCCAAATTTCCGATCTAAGCGAGAAGGACGCCCTATTCCAATTCATGGATGGGCTAAAGCCGTGGGTATGCACCGAGCTAGAGAGGAGAGACGTGAAGAAGCTCTCCAAAGCGATTTCCATTGCCGAGTCATTGAAGGAGCAAGGTAATGATCGAAACAAATCACCCAAACCCAAGCCTCGTTCGAACGAAAGGGAGGAGTCATCGAATGGTAGTGGCAAGCCATCGAATGACAAGTCCTATCGTTTCACAAGGCCTTGGGAGAGGAAGGACCGAGGCCCACCAAAGTGCTATCATTGTGAGGGGCCACACTTCATCAAGGATTGCCCGAAAAAGGCAAACCTTTCCGCCATCCGAGGAAGAGATGAAGAGAAGGACGAGCTTGCCAAACTAGGTTCCATTGTAAGTTCCGTTCAAGCCAAGAGAGGCCGAAAGAAGAAGGGACTTATGTTCGTGGACGTGGTAGTTGCGGGCAAGAAACTAAGCGCGCTTGTGGATAGTGGGGCATCCGAGTTATTCATGTCCGAGCAAGCCGCCAAGAGATTAAACCTTCAAATTGAGAAGGTAAGTGGATGGATAAAGACCGTCAATTCTGAAGAAGAGCCAATTGCGGGAGTTGCAAATGGCATGGACCTTCAAGTCGGAGATTGGCACGGTAAAGCTTCCATCAAGGTAATACCTTTAGACGATTATGACTTCATTTTGGGTTTATCTTTCCTTGAACGGGTTGATGCACTTGTCTTGCCCAAGAGGGATGTTTTGTGCATTTTAGATCCCCGCCAACAATGCGTTGTGCCAGTGAACTGAGTCGCGGACAAGAGCACCAAGGCATTAGCAACCATCCGTTCCGTCCAAGGAGTGCCCAAGAATGATGACAAGACCATGGAAGAGTCCATGGTGGTTCGAGAGAAGTTGGCATCCGCGTTTGATGAAGCGGGTCAAGCGCCCAAGGAAGAGGGGCTAGCAACTTTCTACGAGGAGTTGCAAGCCGAGTTTGATGAATTGAGCAAATCCATGGACGATTGGCACGAGCCAATAGAGCCAAGAAGTGCCAACAACACTCGCCTTGGGTATCGACAAGGCGAAGTGGAACGAGCCGACAAGGACCTTGCGTCCGAGGTAAGTGATCCGATTTTCCAAAACTTGGATCTAACTTCGTGTGGTTCTGTCCACAGGTTGTTCGAGGGGCCAAAGAAGGAACAAAGCGACAAGGTGATTGGAACGAGTCAAGGACCTCCAACCTTCACCAAATCCGAGGGACAAGTGCTAGAGAGCACCGAAGTGGGGATAGCCAACGACCCCGCCATCATCACTTGCCTTGAGTATCAACAAGGCATAATGAAGCCAACCAACAAGGACATTATGTCCGGGGTAAGTGAGCCAAAATCTTTTAATGATTCAAGTCTAACTTGCTTTGTTTCCTTCCCTAGGTTGCTTGAGAGATCGAGTAAAGAACCGAGGCCGTTTGATGAAGAGTCGACCGAGGTTCTTCAATGCCTATCGACGAGGGCGTCGATAGATTTAGTGGGGGAGAATGTCACAGGGGAACTTTTTGCGACCGAGACAGCCGCACCCATAGGTGCGGACCCTTGCGCACATAGCCTTCCACCCGACCGAGGGGCCCAAAGCATTGTCAATGCCACGCACCAAGGGGCCACGCACAACGCCCTTGGTGGTGTCCGCGCCCAAGAGAACCGAGGCGGGCCTGTTTCTCCGCACCATGGGGCCTTGTCCAGCACCCCATGTGCTGCCCGCACGACTTGCACCCAAGGGGGCCAAACACACGCACCCAAGGGGTCTTTGCCATGCACCGTCCATGCCGCCCAAGGCATGGAGCCCGAGCCCGCACCCGACGTGCACACTAAGGAGGACAAGCCCACAACCGAGACCACAACCGAGAAGGCCTTGCCTTGCACCATCCATGCCGGCCAAGTCATGGATCCCAAGCCCGCACCCAATGTTCTCACAAAAGAGGCCGAGCTTGCACCCTCCATGCGCACCATAAGGCCTAGAGGATGCCCATCCGAATTGCCCACACCTCTAGGGCCCGACTCAGCACCTAGCATGCTTCCAAGGGGGTTTTGGACACAAGAACCGGGCCATGTCAAGCCCATTCCGCCCAAGCATCCAAGACCCAAGCTATGTTCTCATCCTTTGACTATCACACAAGGAAAGGGATCTTCCAAGGGGGCCTATCCAAGGAAAGTAATCCATGACAACAATCATGTGATGTCATATCTTTGTAATGAGGGAATGTCACAGGGGAACTTTTTGCGACCGAGCCAGCCGCACCCATAGGTGTTGTCCCTTGCGCACCATGCCTTTCTCCCAACCGAGGGGCCCGAGTAGCTGCCCATGCCATGCACCAAGGGGCCATGCCCAACGCCCTTGGTGGTATCCGCGCCCAAGAGATCCGTCCTGGGCCAGTTCGTCCGCACCGTGGGGCCTTGTCCAGCACCCCATGTGCTGCCCGTGAGTCTTGCACCCGAGGGGGGCCCAACACAAGCACCCGAGGGGCCTTTGCCATGCACCCTCCATGCCGGCCAAAGCATGGAGCCCGAGCCTGCACCCGACGTGCACGCCCAAGGAGCCGAGCCCGCACCTGATGTGCGCGCCAACAGGCCTAGGGGTTGCCCATCCGAGTTGCCCACACCCCTAGGGCCCGATTCAGCCAAAGGCATCCAAGAGAGGGGATTTTGGACACCAAGATTGGACCATGAGAGGCCCAATCCGCCCAAGCACCATCATCCCATGCCAAGTTGTCATCCTTGGAGAAACACATTTGGAAAGACATCCACACATGGGGAAAGTATTCCAAGACAACACAACAATGATGTCATAGGCTATGTAATTTGGGCAATAGTGATTGTAATCAAGGCAAGTCAATATGAGTATGACAAGCTTGCCTTGAATAGGAGATTCCTTTGTAAGATTCATCCATGGCCCTTGGATCGAATCAGTGAGAGCCATTGGATCGAGGGGGATTAGGCTATAAATAGAGCCCTCCTCCATCCATTCCACACATTCCACCTTTCATCATTTTCTTACTTTGTAAGCTTTTTATCTTCTTTGTTAATAAAGAAGCTTTGGCACTCTTTTCTCCCCATCTAGGCTTAGGGGGAGTTTTTAACGAGGCCTTAGCTTTCTTAACCGAGAGTGTGCATCCCCTTCCTTGCTTTACTTTGAGCCATCACCCTTTTCATTTTTCCAAGAGAGCTTTCGCATCCGAGACTAAGCCTTCCGAGCTTAGTGAGTAAGGCTGACTTGGCCGTTTTCAAGCCCCTTTCGAGTGCTTCACGACCAAGGCCGCACGAGGCTAGACCGGCCTAGACCTAGCCCCGTGACAAGTGGTATCAGAGCCATTTTCCGCATCCTACCGAGTCGATAGATGGCGCAAAGAAGAAGGAACGTTGCAGCAAAAAAGACCGTGGAATCACAAGGCGTCTCGCATAAAGGCGAGGTGAGCGAATCTGACTGCCCAAAGAGAAGACCGTCAAAGTGTTGGAAGTGTGGAGAGCCACACGAGTCTTTCCGATGCCCGTACCATTTCAAGCAGTCCAAGGTACAGGACGAGCCCGACGAGACCGAGGCTTCGAAGCTTGATGCGAGGTGCCATGTGCTACCAGCGAGTATGGTAGAGGCGTTCGAGGAGCGAAGCTTGCCCGATGAGACCGAGGCCGTGAAGCTTGCTTCCTTGTTCGGGGAACAATCATCAGCGAGGATGATGGTTGGGCGTCCAACTTCAAGAGTAAAGTAAGGGAAAGGTTGCAAGAGTGCAACGAGGCCACACAACCGTGGAAGAAACCAGGTTATGTGGGGTGTTCCAGCGACGATGACGAGTCATGGGAGTCAAGTGTAGTCAAGAGCGACTACGAGGAAGAGGAGCCTATGTATGTCAACATAGCGTTCCGAGAGGCGACGTTAAGTGCACTAGTTGATCCAAGTGCACAAGGAGTGCTCGTGCCCGTGCAAACAGCCGAGCAGTTAAACCTTCAAATCAAGAGGGTTAAACGACAAGTTGTGACAGCCAACTTCAATGATGAGAGAGTTGTGGGAATCGCGAAAGATGTGTTCCATCAAATCGGTGAATTCCGAGGCACAACGAACATCAAGGTAATTTCTTGTGAATTTCTTGACGTTTATAAGATTGTTATTGGTTCAACTTGTTTAGAACAAATTGATGCGCTTGTCTTGTCCGAAGCCGAGGATAGGTGTGTTGCAGATCCACACCGACAAGACCTCAAGGCATCAAGCATCAAGGAATCATCAAGCATCCATGAAGGAGTGCTTGAGTCTGAGACAACCGAGGAGCAAATCCGCCCAACTCAAGCCAAGAGTGGCCGAGACAAAGAGGAGCGCGAGTTTGCCAAGATTGTGATTGCCAACATTGAGTTTGAGGCGTTAGTGGATTCTAGCGCAACATCATTGGTCGTTTCCGATCAAATTGCTGATTGGTTGAATCTTCAAGTGGAGAAGGTTCATGATGAGATCGATTTCATCAACTTCAACGAAGAACTCATCGATGGAGTTGCATGGAACGTGAGAGTTCGCATCGGAGAGTGGTGCGACACAACCAACATCAAGGTAATTCCTCACCTTTGTCTTGATGATGATGTTATTATTGGTTTATCTTGCTTAGAGCAGATTAACGCACTTGTTTTTCTTGAAGCCGAGGGTGAGTATAATGCAGGTTTGCAACAAGGCAATGACGAGTTGTTAAGCCAAGATGAAGGCAACCAAGTGTGCGATTCCGAGATAGCCAATGATGAAGAAACCATGGAAGAGTCCATGGAAAGTTCCACCACAATGGGACGTGTCTTTGAAGAGATCAAAGACGAGGAGAAGCCTTTGGAGTTACCAACAACGCCAAAGAGCGAGATGGTTCATGAGGTGGAGTACCCATCCGAGCCATCCGAGTTTGAAGAAGTGAGGCAAAATCCATCCGAGTTTGGTGAAGAAGATCAAGCCGATGGAGAGGAGCTAGCAACCTTTTTCGAAGAGTTGCAAGCCGAGTTCGACGAGTGGTCGAATTCCATGGACGAGTGGCATGAGTCCATGGAAACGAGTCAAAGCACCGAGGTGCCCAAGCCCAATGATGAGGGGCCGAACCATGCCAACACTTGCCTTGGGTATCGACAAGGCAAAGTGGATCGAGATGATGAGGACTTAGTGTCTGAGGTAAGTGAGTATGTTTTTCAATCCAATTTGGGACTAACTCACTTTGGTTTTGTTTGTAGATCGCCAACGAGAACGTGCGAAGAACAAAGCCATTGCATAGAGCAAGTAGGCACAACGGCCTACCTAGATGAGTTGCCATCCGAGCAAGTGCAAGAGTGCACCGAAGAGGGGTTTTTCCAAGACCCCGCCATCATCACATGTCTTGAGTATCGACAAGGCATTGTGACACCATCCGAAGAGGACCTTGCGTCCAAGGTAAGCATGCCAAGTTTGAGTGAAAATTTTGGACTAACTTACTTTGATCCCTTGCGCAGGTTGCTCGTGAGTTTGAGTAGAGAGTCGATACAAAAGCAAGTAGGCGGAGAGGCCTACAAGTTGGGTTTGCCAACAATCGATCAAGTGGACCACAACTTCGTCCCCAAGCCGTTAGACGAGTATGGTCGAGAGTGGTTCGAGGCTGGCCAAGCACAAAGCATGGCGCACATCACAAGAGACGAGAAGCCACCACTCGAGTTTGATCGTGGACCAAGGCATGAGAGCCTTGAGCTTTGGAGGTTGTTTCCCGATGCCAAGCGGAAACATGGCGAACCATCCATCGAAGTGACCCAAGCCAACAAGGACTTTGTGCCACCGATGAGATCGAGCGAGGGACCAAGCCAAGCACAAAGCAAGGCGAGCATCTCCTATGAGAAGGAGACACCAAGAATCGAGACGGGCCAAGCATCAAGGCACAAAAGCCTTGTACTTTTGACGAATCATCCCAAATCCGAGGGTGATCGAGAACTTGCCAAGGAGTGGCAACCATTTGAGAGGGATCGTGAGCCAAGGCATGAGAGCCTTGCCCTTTGCACGAGTGTTCCCTTAGCCAAGTGGGAACAAGAAGAAGAACCAAGGCCGTTCGAGAGCAAGACGACCGAGTTTCTTCAATGCCTATCGACGAGGGCGTCGATAGATTTAGTGGGGGAGAATGTCACAGGGGAACTTTTTGCGACCGAGCCAGCCGCACCCATAGGTGTTGTCCCTTGCGCACCATGCCTTTCTCCCAACCGAGGGGCCCGAGTAGCTGCCCATGCCACGCACCAAGGGGCCATGCCCAACGCCCTTGGTGGTATCCGCGCCCAAGAGATCCGTCCTGGGCCAGTTCGTCCGCACCGTGGGGCCTTGTCCAGCACCCCATGTGCTGCCCGTGAGTCTTGCACCCGAGGGGGCCCAACACAAGCACCCGAGGGGCCTTTGCCATGCACCCTCCATGCCGGCCAAAGCATGGAGCTCGAGCCTGCACCCGACGTGCACGCCCAAGGAGCCGAGCCCGCACCCGATGTGCGCGCCAACAGGCCTAGGGGTTGCCCATCCGAGTTGCCCACACCCCTAGGGCCCGATTCAGCCAAAGGCATCCAAGAGAGGGGATTTTGGACACCAAGATTGGACCATGAGAGGCCCAATCCGCCCAAGCACCATCATCCCATGCCAAGTTGTCATCCTTGGAGAAACACATTTGGAAAGACATCCACACATGGGGAAAGTATTCCAAGACAACACAACAATGATGTCATAGGCTATGTAATTTGGGCAATAGTGATTGTAATCAAGGCAAGTCAATATGAGTATGACAAGCTTGCCTTGAATAGGAGATTCCTTTGTAAGATTCATCCATGGCCCTTGGATCGAATCAGTGAGAGCCATTGGATCGAGGGGGATTAAGCTATAAATAGAGCCCTCCTCCATCCATTCCACACATTCCACCTTTCATCATTTTCTTACTTTGTAAGCTTTTTCTCTTCTTTGTTAATAAAGAAGCTTTGGCACTCTTTTCTCCCCATCTAGGCTTAGGGGGAGTTTTTAACGAGGCCTTAGCTTTCTTAACCGAGAGTGTACATCCCCTTCCTTGCTTTACTTTGAGCCATCACCCTTTTCATTTTTCCAAGAGAGCTTCCGCATCCGAGACTAAGCCTTCCGAGCTTAGTGAGTAAGGCTGACTTGGCCGTTTTCAAGCCCCTTTCGAGTGCTTCACGACCAAGGCCGCACGAGGCTAGACCGGCCTAGACCTAGCCCCGTGACAACATGCATTTGATGTTTTATGCCTATATTCAATTTCTTTAATTTTTTTCGTTTACCGATCGTTGCTAGTTCAGTTGAGCAATATTTGCTCAATACATTAATTGTTCGATTGGCTTCAGATATTGAATTCAATTATTATTATTATTTTCTTTAGTAAATTCAATCAAGTTAGTTTGGTAGTGTATTTAGCTGGCACTGATTAGGAATTATTTGTGGTATTGAATTATAATTATGTTTTCAGTGGGAATTAAATTTTAAATTTTGGACTAATACGATATTTTAAGTGTTTCATATTTAAGGTTGGGATTGATTGAATCTATTAAGGTACGTTGAGTAAAAGTATAGAGTTTATTTACCCTCTTGAATGAGTATTCGATCATATTTTGATAGTCTATTGTTTTGATTTGTGTGACTTGATCAGTAAAAATATTTACTTTACTGTTATATGTACAATTGTACCCATTGTCAGATATTATGTTTCAATCATAATTGATGAATTATTAGGATCTAGTCATTGTTATTTGACAATTGAAAATATCAAAGTTTGACTTATGCTTTGTTAAGGTAATTTTACCGTGTTTTGAAAATATCATAATCAAGTTAATTATTCAAGCTTTATGTTGAGGTTATCTCTAATAAGTCACTCTTGAATTGGTTTAATTCATTAGTATGATATTTCTGATTTTGACTTTTAGTTAAACATTGAATGTTATGAATTTGACTTTAAATTTGGTAAATGCGTGCTTAAGGAATTTTTAAAGAAACAGTTAAGGATTTAAGTTTTTCGATTTTTGATAGCCCCATTCAGACAACCTTATTTTAGGTTATTTCGGAAAACTCAAGTGTTATCAGAAATTTCAGTTTTGACTGTTACAAAATTTTAAATTTGAATATCGGTATATTTATATTATATATTTTGAATAAATTAATTGAAGCATTAAGTCACCAAAGTGACCTCTATTGTGGAAATTATTTTATTTTGAAATATAGAAGGTTTTGTGCATGTAAGTCGGATTATGTTAGTATTAATCAGCCTAAAGTAAGTTTAATAATTAACATTATTACATGTGCAACTGTGGTAATAAACATGTGATAATTATTTAGTTTTATATGTGAGCAATAAATCGGCCAAATGAAGATTTATGTTTGACATGTTCTTATTATCAATGTTGATTACTATACCAGGATATCACTTACAAGTTAATATTTTGTCCAAAGATGAAATATTAATAGAGTGTCTGGTATCTTGATATGAGGTTTACCTTTATTCAAATTTATTATTATTTTGGTTATCTTTTAATTTGATTGAAAGATAAAATTAAGACAAATATTTTGAAACAAATAAATTCATATTTTGGCTTCGGATGTCTAATATTTTAATGGATTAATTAAAACATAATGTCACCAAAGTGACCGCTTTTGTGTAGATTAGTTTATTTAAAATATTAAGATAATTATGGGTTTTTGTATTTCATGCATTTATTAACTGGCCCAAAGGAAATTTAATATTTGACAGAATTACAACGACAATTGTGGCGATAAATGTGTGACAATTATAAGATATTTTATGTGAGCAATACGTTATTCCAAAGATTAGCATATTGTTTGACATAGTTTATAGTCAATTTTTTATTGCTACAACAAGAGTATCGCTTACAGTTAATAGTATTGTCCAATGACTTATATTAATGTTGTGCTTGGTATCTTGAGGGGAACTAGTCATTATTTTGAATTTATTGTTTACTTATGAATATTTATGTGAGCTTATTTTTATTTTATTTACTTATTTTTTGTTCTATATTTAGGTAATTTATTTTTGTTGTCACAATATCTCTTAAATACATTCTACACTCATGTTTAGTGAAACTAATTTCAATGAATAAAAAAGACACTTACATATAGTATTTTGATGTATGAACATAGACTTTGCACTAAGGAATGAACAACTTGCACCTCTCACTGCGGTAAGCACTCATAAAAGGTGTTTTGAGAGGTGAGATCGTTCGAATCGCATGAGTCTAATGATCATAAAACACAACATTTTATATGTCTTTAGGAGCACAAATCTAAAGAGATTATTCATACTAAGGGTTTCCTTGATGAAATTAAGAAATGTTTTACCCAAAACATTAAGGTTAAGATGACATCACTTATGCTTTCTTTGATGTCTATGAAGTATAAGGGTCAAGGAAATGTGAGAGAGTAGATTATAAAAATTCTTTATATTGCTCTAAAATTTAAGGCACATAAGATCGAACTTTCTAACAATTGTTTGTTTTTATGTTTTTTTGGCACGGCTTCCTATACAGTTTAACCAATTCAAGTTACAATTTTCAAAGGGAGAAATAGACTCTATTTGGGCTCATTTCTCATTATGTTCTAGAGGAAGAAAAATTGAAGCATTATAAGTGTAAAAGTATTAATTTAATTAATGCTCATTTAGTTAGTGTCTCTAAGAATAAGGCCAATAAAAGAAAATATTAGAATAAAGTTACTAATAGTCCTAGTCAAAAGAAACAACAATAAGTTACAAAGTGTTGATTCTTTTGTATAAGTTAGGACATATGTGAAGTAATTAAACTTCAAAAGAGAGCAACTATTTCGGTTATTTTGAGTGATCCATGGGCTGTAAATTTTATGATCCCACAATTAAGATTACTTTAATAAGAGATTTATAATTTTTTTAGGATGTTGAGTTTGGAGGGAGAAATAAGGTTAGATGCATTGCTATTGAGGAAAAATTGAATTATAATTTAATTCATACTATCAATTTTGATGATGTTTAGGTTTTCACATCATTCATTAATCAAGAAGTGAATCAAGTACCTTAACAAAATAACGTTGAACAACTCACATTCAAGATAAGTTAATTGTTTCAGAAGAATAAACTCAACAACCTTTAAAAAGAACAAGTGTCATTAAAGAGGTCCACGAGAGAAAAATGAAATACTATTCCGGATTATTATGTTGTATTTCTTTAAGAAAATAAGGTAACAATGAAATGATAGAAAATGACTCAATCATTTTTATCAGACCAAAAAAGTTCTAACTCTCAAAAGTGGATTAATGTCATTCAAGAAGAGTATAATTTTATGCAAGACAATAAAGTTTAGGAACTTGTCTCATTACCTTAAGGTCCAAACCAATTTGTTGTAAATGAATATTTAAAATCAATAGGATGAAAAATGGTAATGTGTAGGTATAAAACATGTCTTGTATCTAAAGGATATACTCTAAAAGAAGACATTGATATTTAGAGATTTTCTCTTCAGTTTCATTAAAAGACTCTTCCAGGATAATCATGACGCTTATTGCTTATTTTAATCTTAAGTTACATAAGATGAATGTTAAGCTTGTGTTTTTTTTCAATGGCGACATTGAAGAAATGAATTGTATGCTACAATCATAAATTTGTGTCTAATGATACAAAATCAATGATATGTAAATTAAAGAAATTTATCTATGAGCTTAAGTAGGTCTCTCATTAATAAAATTTTAAATTTCAAGTTGAAATGCTTATCAATTAATCAAATTACAAGTTATCTCATTCGGTTTTGAGATAAATTTGGTTGACAAATGTATATACTACAAGTTCAGTGGGAGTAAATCAATTGATACTCATATTTCTAAAGAAGACAAATTTAGTCTTACTTAGTGCCCTAAAAGTAACCTTGAAATTTAGAAAATTCAAAAGATTCTCTATGCATAAGCTATTGAGAATTCTAATTTATGCTTAAGTATGTATGCGTTCGGAAATTGTGTACTTTGTTGGAATGTTAGACAAATATTTGAGTAATCATATTATGAACCATTGGATAGCAGCCAATGGGGTTATGAGATATCTTTAAAGAACAAAAAATTACATGCTCACATGTCGAAGTTCTGGTAAGTTAGAGATACAGACTTTGATTCTAATAGAATATTGATGCAAAAAAAATTGTCACGTGGACTGCTAATTGTATATTGAATTGAAAGACCGCTTTAGTTATTTTGTGACAATAAATATGCATTCATTTATTCTATAAACAATAGGAACACTTTAAACTTGAAGGACATAAATATTACGTTCCTAGTTGTTAAAGAAAATTCAGAGTGGTTGTGTGTCTATAGAGCATGTTGGTAGAAACTCCATAATTGCACGCATATTAAGAAACTGTCACCCTAAGTCTTTCATGAGCACACTACTCATGTGGGTGTAATGTTATTTAAGGATATTCGGTTTTAGTGGGAGTTTGTAATTTTGAAAAATGCTCATTCGGTTTAGACACAATTTCAGTTACTTTAGTTTAAAGTTATTTAAGATTATTTTCTGCAGAAATAAAATTCTTTTGGTTTATGCACACTCTGAATTCAGTAAAGTTGATCTCACTAAGGTTTAGGAGGACCAGTTGGAAATAGACATGTTCAGTTCACATTTCATGTAATTTTCCATGCTACGCATCCATGATTGATCTATGCCATTTGATTATATTTGTATACGTGACATTGATGGGTCCAGTCATGATTGATATGACGAAGACCGCTTTGATCCTAAATGGATATAGTTGATGGACGAGATTGTTATAGAATACCTATTATATAATAGCAATATTTTGAGCTCATAAGGTTGTACATTTATCAGAAAACATATGTTGCCCAAGTGGGAAATTGTTGGATTAAAATCCGCAATTGTGGGCATATATGTAAAATGTATGTTGCTATTATAAAGTATGACACAAAATTAAGTGACCAATTATGTTAGGCGTGTCATAAGTATTAAAGTGACATGGAAATAAAAGTGTAGATACCATAAGATATATTTATAATTCAATGAGGGGCAGAGTTATAATATTTAATAGTCGATTAAATCAACTATATAAAGAGGTAGTGGTCCCCAAGAAATAGGTTAACTTGTTTTTCTCTCCTTCCCCGTCAGAGAGTTTCACTTCAAGAGATAATCTATCTTCTTTGAAGATCAATACCAAAGATTTGGGATTTCAACATCAAGATTCAAGATCTTCAATTTATCAATGAATTTAGGCACGCTTCCGTATTCGGTTTATTCAGCTTATTGTTCTTATGATTTGACATGATAGGTTATGGGGTTTAGATTTCATATCTATTATTATTTGGTTCTAACAGTTCACATCTTAGTCATTCAGTCCTCCATTTTACTATGCAACTGGGTAATGTCAGAGGAAATCTCTGTTTGCAATCGATTTGGAGAGGGTGTGTCTGCTCCGTCTGTGTGGCATGTGCTTCCGAGTTAACACTTCGTCAACCATGGTACAGGATAAAAAAAAGCTCAGATACCTTTGTAACGTCTAAAACTAAGAACAAGAATAAAATGAGGGTAAGGAAAACAAAAGAATGCATAATAGCCCAGGAGAAATTATATCATAGGCCTGGCTCGCCACGTCATCCATGGTCCTCAACCAATAAAAAGCATCCATTTTATTATTTTTTTCATGTTAATTTTTTACCGAGTGAATCTTCACTCAAATTTGCTGTAAATTAAATTAAAAAAAGCACTTTTTACCAATTGTAGATTCAGTTGGTAAAAAGATGATATGAAAAAAATAATGAAATAAATGCTTTTTATTAGTTGGAGACCATAGATGACGTGGCGAGTCGGGCCTATGATATAATTTCTCATAGCCCAAGAAGAACGGCTATAAATTCCTTCATTAACTTTCGGATAATATCCATAAGGGCAAGAATGTTATCTTTAAAATCTCTTTTGACTAAACGCAACGTTTAACTAAAGTGAATAAAAGACAAATAACACTTTAAGACCACACCACCAGAATTATTTATAAACTGGTTGATGACAAGTTGACGAGGAATTGGAGAGAGACTTAGATAAAGCAGATGCACCGCGACATAGATAAGCTTCTTGAAACTGGCCAAGAAGCTAATGCTCGAATCTGGGTATATCTTTACATTTTTAAATAAAAATTGTTTGCCGAAGTGCACATGTGTTTTTGGTAGTCTAAATTTGTTGTTTTTCTCGCAACTTCTTTTATTACTTAGATTGAACTCGATAGCCTTTCAGATTGCTTCAAATTTCTGCATTCTTTTTCTTTCTCAATGTTTGATTGAGTCTGTTGCTGAATGCTGATCATGCCCAAATTGAGCAGTCTGATTCTGATGCAGACTTTGACCCATTAGATTTACCTTAAGTTCCTAAGTAGGAATGTAAAAACAGGTCAACAGTTGGGTTTCAGGTCGGGCTCTGTCAGGTCGGGTCAAATCAGTTACAGGTCATTTCAGGTCTTTTTTTGTTTTGACTCGATTTGGTTCAGGTTCATTTCGGGTCGAGTTCATTTCAGGTCGGGTTCAATTCAGATCGGGTTCATTTCGGGTCAGATTCATTTCAGGTCGGGCCAAAACGGTTAATTGACAAGTTAATTTCGGTTCGGGTTGATTCCAAGTCGGGTTGATTTCAGGTCGGGTTCATTTCAGTTCGGGTAATTTTAGGTCGGGTTCATTCGGGTTTAGGGTTTATTGTGTAGGGATTGGGATTTAACATACATAATATTAATACATTATACGTACATACATATAGGAATTATGGTTTAGTGTTTTGGGGTTTATGGTTTATGGTTTGGGGTAGGGTTTAGGGTTTATACATTGGTACTTACGTACATTATGCATATGTTTATATGGTTTATGATTTATGGTCTATGGTCAGGGTTTAGGGTTTGGGTTTAAGGATTTAGTGTTTCACGTTCCTGCATACATACATACATTATACATACATAGCACAAAAAGGAATTATGGTTAGGGTTTAGGGTTTATAAATTGATACATACATACTTACATGCATTATATATATATATATGGGTTAGGGTTTTTATTTTTAGGGTTTATGGTTAGGGTTAAAGGTTTAGTGTTTCACGTTCCTACATGCATACATTATACATACATAGCACAAAAAGGAATCGTGGTTAGAGTTTAGAGTTTAGGGTTTATGATTTATGGTTTAGGGTTCATACATTGATACACATATACTTTCAATCATTATACATATATACAAACATGCATGGATTAGGGTTTATGGTTTATGGATTTGGGTTTAAGGTTTAGGGTTCATAAATTGATACATATATACTTACATGCATTATATATATATGGATTAGGGTTTTTATTTTTAGGGTTTAAGGTTCATAAATTGATACATACATCTATACATACATACGTACATGTATTATATATATATATACACATATATACATATATGGATTAGGGTTTTTAGTTTTAGGGTTTAGTGTTTAGGATTTATGGTTTAAGGTTTAAGGTTTAGGGTTCATAAATTGATACATACATCTATACATACAAACTTACATGCATTATATATATACATATATATATATGGATTAGGGTTTTTATTTTAAGGGTTTATGGTTCATAAATTGATATATACATATATACATACATGCTTACATGCATTATAGATATACATATATGGATTAGGGTTTTATTTTTAGGGTTTAGGGTTTAGGTTTTATGGTTTATACATACATAAATACATTTTGCATACATATATATAATATACTAATATATTATGGGTAATCTTCACTCGTGGTCACTTTTGTTTTGGGTTTGTTCTATTTTGGTCACCCGAATTCAAAAAAGACTATTCTGGTCACTTACGTTCGAAACTATTTCTGTTTTGGTCATTGGACCGTTAACCTCCGTTAAATAAAAATAATAATTTCTAATTTGACCCCCAAACTTTCAAAACTTCATTTTTCACCATCTTCCCCAATTATCGAGCTACATTCCCCCGGGTTTGTATCATCATCAAAACATGTGTTACCCCTGTAAGCGGTTTCTCTTTACTGTCCGATGGTTGTTCTTCGAGTTTGTCTAATGGACCACCACCACCTCTGTCGCCATTAGAGAGCTTTCTGCCACACTTGTCTAATGGGCTGTTTATGAATTCAACTGTTAGACAAAAGGCCAGTAATGGATGCTTGTTTGGTGAAATGGATCTTTGTAGGAATCTTAATAAGATGTATATTAGCAATGATCAAGAGAATTTCGGTTCTAGTTTTAGAGATTTTTCACTCGAATTCGATGGGATTCGAAAACATGGGGCGTGTGATGAATTTAGGAAAGGGTTTTTTTATTTTGTGGGTATTCAGTCCTCTGTTTCGTTGAGTGTTCCACCAAGTGTCAATGGTGGGAGGAATATGGCTTTCTCTAGATTTCCCCAGCAGGAATATCCCCAAATGTACCTTGGTTGCCCGGATTCTTTGGTTTCGCCTCGGAGAATAAATAATGCAAATGTTGCAATGAGATCTCCATGGCAGAAAAAAGGAGCTTGCTTGTAATTATCACCAGATAGGGAATTCTTTGAGTAATCTTTCGATGAACAATTGTTTAATCTATGAACAAAGAAACGGTATGAATTGGAATGAAGGAAGAGGTGAGTTGAATTTTCATGGTTCTCCCCGCCTTGTTCAAGCAAACCGTAATGCAAGCGTTGGAAGCCTGTTAAATCGGCGACTGCCATTATACAATGGATTGTCTCGAGCTCATTCAAATGTTGGAATCCCACACGAAGACAGTTTCATTATTCAAGGAAATGGTTTAAATTTTGTAACCAACAAGGGGTTGACCAAGGGTTCATTGCAGGAGATTGGTGCGAGTAAGCGTCGTGAAGGACGGTTGCAACTTGATAACTGGTCTCACTTTGCAGCAGCTTGTGGAAATACTAAGAATGCTAAGTTATATAACTCATTCACTTGATAGCAAAAGATCAACATGGTTGTAGGTTCTTACAGCAGCTATTCGATGAGGGTACACGAGAGGAATGTAGCTCGATAATTGGAGAAGATGGTGAAAAATGAAGTTTTGAAAGTTTGATGGTCAAATTAGAAATTATTATTTTTAATTAACGGAGGTTAACAGTCCAGTGACCAAAACAGAAACGGTTTCGAACGTAAGTGACCAGAATAGTCTTTTTTGAATTCGGGTGACCAAAATAGAACAAACCCAAAACAAGAGTGACCAAGAGTGAAGATTACCCATATATTATATATATATTCTAAAATGAAACCCTAATCAAAACCTTAAACCCTAAAATAAAAATAAACCTAAACACATAACCCTAATTCGAAACACTAAACTAAAACAAAACCATAAAAAGAACCCCTAAATACTAGACCTATAAAAAGAAACCCTGAACACATAACATGAAAACCCAAAATAAAGTCAATAAAAGTAAACCCCTAATCTCTAAGCACTAAACCCTAAAGTTAAGCTTATCTCACTAATAATGAAACCTAAACCCCAAACCCTAATTCAAAACACTAAAGTAAAACAAAAATTATAAACCCATAAAAAGAAAACCCAAAATAAAAGCAATTAAAAGTAAACCCGTAAACCCTAACAATAAACCCTAAACAATAGACCCTAAAGGTAAGCTTAGTTCACTAATAATGTAACCTAAACCCTAAACCCTAATTCAAAACACTAAACAAAAACAAAAACCCTAAACTAATAAAAAGAAACCATAAACCCATTAAAAGAAAACCCAAAATAAAAGCAATTAAAAGTAAACTCCTAAACCTTAATAATAAACCCTAAACACTAAACCCTAAAGGTAAGCTTAGTTCACTAATAATGAAACATAAACCTTAATCCCTAATTCAAAACACTAAACTAAAACAAAAACCCTAAACCCATAAAAAGAAACCCTAAACTAAAACCAATAAACTCAAAACCATAAATCAAAACACTAAACATTAAGCCATGAACCCTAAGCCCTAAACCCTAAAGATAATCTTAGATCACTAAAAATAAAACATTTATTCGAAACACTAACCCTAAACCCTTAAACCTTTAAGCCCTAAACATGTAAACCCTAAACCTTAAACCTAGAAATTAAATATTGAACCCTAAAATCATAAACAATTAAAACAAAACCCTAATTTAAAACCATAAAACAAAACACTAAATAAAATCCCTAAACCCTAAAAACAAATATATTAACCATAAATTATAAATCCTAAACCCTAGATTAAAACCTTAAACCCTAAGAATGAAACCCTAAATCAAAACCTCAAACTTTATATCTAAAAAAATCACTAAATTAAATCCTAAAACCTAAAATTGAAACCCTAATCAAAACAATAATACTTGACCATGACCCTAAACCCTAAATGACATATTAAAATTTAAACATTGAAAAGTAAAACCCTAAATTATAACCCCCAAACACTAAATTAAATACAAACCCTAAACCTTAAAACTAGAATAATGACCAAATTGAAAATAAAACAAAATTGTCAACTCAATTTTAAAGAAAAAATGACCAAAATGAAAGAAATTAAACTATGAGTGCTTGCGGAGCAAGACCCGTATTAAAAGGCGCAACCCGTATAATAATGCGCGGATCTTTTGACCCGGAATAATGCTTATAAATAGACCCTCAACCCTTCAGTTTTCATTATTCATCTCTTGCCGTTACTCTGTCAAAATATTCTCTCGTTTTCTCACTCCTCCAAAAACACGAAATTCCCAGAAAATTCTCATCTTTTCGATTAAAATCTTGGTTTTTAACCAAGTTCTTCCTTGTTCATTCACTTTCCACTCTAAACCCTAAACCTATAATTCAATTTTGTTTTACCCTAAACCCTGAACCATTTCAAACCATAAACTCATATACCCTAAACTATAAACATCAAACCCTTATCCATTGTCCATAAACTATAATCTTTAATCTATAAACCCTAAACAATAATCATTGATCCATAAACCCTAAACTTTAATATACAAACCCTAATCCATAATACCCAAATCTCTTCGTATTCTCCACTAACCTTTTCAGATCCTCTAACCCTTCTTATTCCACTATCCAGACTGTTCGTATTCTTCATCTCTCTTTCGGTAAGTTCATCATATCTCTTTCATTTTTCTTTAATCATTTAGTTGTTTAATATGTGTTTTTACTAATTGTGTTCTCTTTTGATCTCAGGATCGTTTTTGGGTTTTGCAAGAGTGTTCTTCCACTTCTGCACGTGGGTTTAGGGTATATGTTCTTCCTCTGACCCTTATTTGTATAAATGTTTCTGTGTTTTATATATATGCTTGCATGTTTCTATTTTATTATTATTTGTATATATCTGTTAATATTTCTGTTGCAAGTATGGTTTCTGTTTATGTGTTTTATATATATGCTTGCATGTTTCTATTTTGTTATTATTTGTATATATATGTTAATATTTCTGTTACAAGTATGGTTTCTGTTTATGTGTTTTATATATATGCTTGCATGTTTATGTGTTTTGCATGTTTCTGTTTTGTTATTATTTGTATATATTTGTTAATATTTCTGTTGCAAGTATGGTTTATGTTTCTTTGTTTTATATATATGCTTGCATGTTTCTGTGTTTTGCATGTTTCTGTTTTGTTTTTGTTTTTATATATATGTTAATATTTCTGTTGCAAGTATGGTTTCTGTTTCTGTGTTTTTTGCATGTTTCTTTTGCAAGTTTTGTTTCTGTTGCATGTATGGTTTCTGTTTGTATGTATGCTTTGTGTTGCATGTGGGTTAATCCGATTATAAAAGGCTGGAAACTTGTCCTATGATGCTACTGGTGTCAAAGGGGGTTCTTTTTTAAAGAACCTTGGAGGCTGGTGTAACTACGCCATGTATGAGAATTAATCTTTTTTTCTGTTTTGTTGCTATATATGTTTTTTGTTCTGTTGTGTATTCTTTTTTGTATATAAGTTGTCTAACATCAAAGCTCGGTGTTTTTATTTCAGTATTTAACTTAGCCATGGATTCTGTTTTTTTTAGATGAACTATCATGGTGAAACTGGTATGTTCCATTCATTTTTTTATGGGTAAACTACTGCAGGGTCACTTTCGTTTTTCGTTTGTACAGATTTATTTGCCACTTTTGAAAAGTGCCAATAAGTGGTCATCTACGTTTTCGATGTGTAAAGACTTGGTCACTCCGACATTATAGTCCGTTAATCCCCTAACGGATTGTTGATGTGGTGGAATTAATTAAATGGCGGGAGAAAATCCTCCTTCGTCAAACCCCAGACATTGAAATCAACATCTTCCATCTTCCATTTCTCCTCGATCTGCCGTTTGTGGTTGGTCGATTGCTCGCCGTACCTGAACACCATAACGCTTGTTTTCCCGGAATGTGCGATGTTAACGCCATCGGTGCATTTGTAGTCATCCATTACCGACTCAGTCCTCGTCTCCCAGAACACGTCGTTGTCGTCCTTGTTCTTCATCATCAGAGCCTCGAATCCTCGAACTGAATCATGAGACCCGATCACTGGCTGAAGTAACCCCAGATCGTGTGGTTGATTATCTCGTAGTTCGGTCCGCTCTGCACCTCGCGAACGGCTGCACTCGTCTCTTGCTTTAGGATAAAGCAGTCTTCATTGTTTATAATCTTCTCGCCTATGCATGTGGCATCTATAAACAGATTGGCCGTAGTCCTTGGATCCAACCCCTACTCGAAACATACCACAAATATCTTTCTCACTTGCACACCTCACGTCACTCTCCATATCAATTTGCACACACCTCACTTGCACTTTATCTCACGTTTTTCACTCTCACACACTTCACACTTCACTCAATCTCACACAAATGAAGATATGGTGAAAAATATAGAAAATTTGGGTAAATTTTCTATAATAGATAATTTGCTAAGTAAATTCCAAAAACACTGATCTCTCTCTCAGTTTACTCTCTTCCATCTTTTCGCTTCCAAGATCCTCCGCCACGCAATGGTTCAACCGCTGTCAACTCCGCCGCTGGACCCCCAACAAATCCAACAATTCCTCTCCTCCGTCCTCTCCCAACGCGGCCCTTCCTCCCTCCCCTACACCGAAGACAGCAAATGGCTAATCCGTCAGCACCTCCTCTCCCTCCCCTCCCATTACCCTTCCCTCCGACCCAAAACCGCCACTTTCACCCACAACGACGGCCGCTTCGTCAATCTCCTCCAAGCTGACGGCACCATCCCCATGCCTTTCCAAGGCGTCACTTACAATATTCCCTTAATATACATTTCGGGACATTTCATCTCAGTCAACTTCACCAAAAGATTCTCAAGAGACTTCCCTCCATCAGCATTGGCAGCAGTTGGAGGGGCAACATTGTCCCCAGTCTGCAAAAGTTCAAGCCCACTAAGCCCTTCATGTTTCTTAACCTTCTTATTTTCTAAATACTCAGAAGCATCCAAACCTCCACCCAAGCATCACTAAACCCTTCAAAAGTTTCTCCAAGTGTAGCATGTTCACCGCCGAATTCGATTCCTCCATACTTCCCCTCAAACCTTTCAACAGTAATATCAGTAGATTGGGTTGCTTCAGCAGGAGGCAGTGTAGTCACCTCTAACCCTACCAATGCCAATGTTAAATCATTAGCTGATGGATCCTTCGCCTTCTTGAACCCTCCAACTAAATCTTCTTGCTTATTTATGGCTTCACTCGTAGAAAAAGGATCTTTTTCTACTTCCGGTTCCTCTGCTTTAATCACTTTCTCGTCGTGCTCAAGTGTACTCTAAGGTACAAGCGTTGAAGCTTTCTGATCGCCTACGGCGAGAGTTTCTGGAGGTAATTCGAAATTCGCATTTGAAAAGGCTTCAATGTTGGATTGGTGTTCCGCGGAATGGAGTTCGACGGCAGGCCATGCATCGGCACCACGGATCTTGGCTTGTACATCTTAAATTAATTAAATTAAAGGAAAGCATTGTACCAAGTCGCGTTCCTTTTAATACGTAAGAATACACATGGATATTGACATTTAATTAATTCCGCCACATCAGCAATCCGTTAGGGGATTAACGGACTATAACGTCGGAGTGACCAAGTCTTTACACATCGAAAACGTAGATGACCACTTATTGTCACTTTTCAAAAGTGGTGACTAAATATGTACAAACGGGAAATGAAAGTGACCCCTGCAGTAGTTTACCCTTTTTTATTTTCTTTAGTCTTTACTATGTTTGTATTTGTTTCAGTAACTAACTCATGGTTTGTTTATTTGAAGGGGAAGCAAATGATCAAGTGTCCGAAGTAGCTTTTTCCTCTAATAGGAGGGCTACAATGGACATTGGGAGAAGAATTTCTCCAGTTTGGGATCATTATACCTTCATTAAGAAGGTTGATGGTGTCATTACGCAATGTAATTATTGCAAAACTGCTAGCTATAAAGTTGATTCTTATGTTGGTATTTCTACACCTAAAAGACATACTGATAAATGACAAGCTTATAAAGATTTTCTTGCTAAAAATACCAATAGTAATACTGGAAATTCTTTTTATCAGAAAAAATATTGTGAATTGTTTGCTGAAGCTATTCTCTGTCATGGTTATGCTTTAAGTGTTGTTGAGCATGATAAACTTAGAGTTTTGCATCAGTATCTGAATCCTAATGTTAAGCATATTTCTAGTTATACTATTACTAAGCATTGCATGTTAAAGCATGACCAACATAAAAAATTACTTATTGATTCTATGAATTCTATTCCTAGTCGTATATGTTTTACATGTGATGGATGGTCTGTTTGCACTTCACGTTCATATTTTGCTTTGACTGCTAATTATGTTGATAATAACTGGAAACTTCAGTCTAGAATACTTAATTTTAGACGTTTTCCCCCTCCCCATGATGGTGAGTCAGTCTATTTATAATTTTGTGAAAAAATGATATGTGAGTGGGGTCTTGAGAAAAAATCCTTTATCATTATTATTGATAATGCTTCTGCAATTGAGAGAATGGTGAAGAAGCTTAAGGGTGATTTGTATGCGATTTCTCCCCTTCCATGCAATGGTAAGTAATTTCATGTAAGGTGTGCTACCCATATTTTGAACTTGATTGTTCAAAAAGGTTTAAAGGTAGTTGACTCTTTTATAATTAAATTGTGTGAAATAATTGAGTTTATTGATTCTTTTGATGCTAGACTTTGTAGCTTTGAGTCTGCTGTTAAAGATTGTGGTTCTTTTTTTCCTAGTAAATTAATATTAGATGTCCCTACTAGATGGAATTCTACTTATGTAACGCTTCGTAGGGCAATTGATGCTAAAGTAGCCATAAACTTGTTTGTTAATAGGGAAATGATTTAGATTTAATTGGTGATGCTGAGTGGAAAACTGCTCAATTAATCTGTGATTTTCTTGAGTCTTTTTTTGAAATAACTAAATTGTTTTATGGTTCTAAGTATCCCACTTCTAACCTCTATTTGGCTAATGTTATTGCCATTGAGAAGCTATTGTATGATGCTCACAATGATCCTTGTGAGGGCATTTCTGCAATGGCATGACTTATGCTTGAATTGTATGAGAAATATTAGTCTGATCACTCGATCATTTTGTCTTTTGCTATTTTGCTTGATCCTCGATATAAATTAAAACTTTTGAAGGAGTTGTATGATGTCCTCTATGTTGAGGATGAGGTTGAAAGAAGGGTAAGTATTGTTTACAATGAAATTGTCAATATGTATATATATTATTCAAAATTTGTTCTCTACTCTTCTTTTTCTTCGTCTGTTCGAAATAACTCATCTCAAAGTACATCCGAGTTCATCTCCAGTCGGCCTCGAACATTTAAGAAGTTTAATCTTTTTCAGGTTAGTGTTTAATTTTTTTAAAATTTCATTTACCTTTTTTCTTATACTTTTCTTTTCTTTTTTAATTATAGTTACTAACTTTTTTTAATGCTAGAACTTTGATGCTATTTTAGCTACTTCAAGGAATGAGAAACCATATGTTGACTCTTGTATTAATTTGCCCCTTCTCCCTCGTGCTGATGATTCAGACTTTGATATTTTGAAGTACTGGAAAGTACAATTCGTTTCTTTCCATGAACTTTCAATCATGGCTAGAGATGTTTTAGCCATTCTCATCACTTCAGTTGCTTCCGAATCCTCATTTAGCACGAGTGGTCAGATTTTAAATAAGTTAATGGCTAAACTCTTGCCTAAAAATGTTGAGATATTTATGACAACTCGTAATTGATTGTATGGGTTTGAGCCTGAGGAAGAGGATGCAGAATATCTTTCTATTTTGAAAGATTTTGCAGTTGATAAAGATCCAATTCCAGAGTAAGTTTTTAACTTATTTTTCCTGATTTGTTTCGAAGTCATGTTCTGATTATTTGTTCTTTTGTAGGGAACCCTAAAAACAACGAAGCAGTTGAATGGTTAGGGATATTTTTGATTTGTTAAAAGCTAGGGATGTTTTGGTAAATTTTCTAATTAGTTCATATTTTGGGTAAGTTCTCTACTTAGTATTTTATAAGTTATTTTTCTTCACTGATCTTGTATGTTCTTTTTTAACATGTTCTGTGTTTTGTACGTATATATTCAATGTATATGTATGGTTTCTATTTGCATAACCTTGTATGTATGTTATGTATGGTTTCTATTTGCATAATCTGATTTTTGTGTATATATATTTTGTTATACATTCAATGACCAATTCTGGTATAAATTTCATAGGCATCTGCTCATGTATAGATTCTGTTCTTGTTTGGTTTTAGTTATATATGTTTCTGTTCTTGTATGGTTTCAGTTGTTTGGTTTTTGTTCTATATGTTTCTGTTCTGTTAGTGTTTCTATATGCTTTTATTCTTGTATAGTTTTTGTTCTTGTTTAGTTTACTGTTCTATATGCTTCTATTATGTCTTTGTTTGATTTATGTTCTGTTAATGTTTCTAATGATGTTTAATTGCTTGTTGCAGTCTGTTGTTGGTTGCCCTTGTTTTAATTATGTTGGTGTCTTAGCTTTGTAAGTTAAGTTGCCCATGATTAAAGCTTGATGGTAGCATTTCATCTCCTTAAGAACTCGAGGACGATATTTCTGATAGCAAAGTATAGCTTTTATGTTTGTAAAACTTTGTTATAAAATCTGAGAACTTAAAGTTTAGAGTTCTGTAAGTTTAAAGTTTCAGTTTGTAAATATTGAAATTTTTAGATTATTAAGTTTGTAAGTTTGTAAGTTTAAACTTTTATATTATTGAATAAAAATTTGTAAGTTTAAACTTTTATATTATTGAATATAAGTTTGCCTTATTTTATCTAAAGTTTTTGTACTTTAAATTTGTCTTATTCTATTTTTGACTTCAATAAAAATTTGTAAGTTTAAACTTGTAAGTTTGTCTTATTCAATTCAAAGTTAAACACAAACATTATTGCTAAGTTAATTATTGCTAAGTTAATTAAGTTAAGTTAATTAACAGTTTGGATTTGCCTTGTTTTAATTTGCATTAAACACACAAACCTATTAACCTAAATATTCAAAAGTTTTCATAAAGTTATTTAAGTTTTTATACATCCAATGCGTTAAGTATAAAGATTTAATCAATTTAGGTTAATCAAGTTATTTAAGTTATTTAATTTAAGTTAATTAAGTGTGTTAAGTTAATAACTTATTTAAGTTAATTAAGTTAATTTAAGTTTTTACAAAGTTATTTAAGTTAATTAAGTGTGTTAAGTTAATTAAGTATACAAATTTTCATTTAATTTATCTTTCAAGTTATCTTAAAATTAAAGTTAAGTTAATTAAAAAGACAATTTAAATTAATAACGTTTATTCATTTAACTTAAAATGAATGCAAGTTAATTAAAGTTATTTTTAATCTTAAGTTAAATTAATATTATTTATTATTAACTTAGCATTAATTTATTCATATTATTTATTATTAACTTAAAAGATTATTTTTATTATTTTTAATTAAAGTTATCTTTTAATTAAAATTAATTTATTATCATTTGATATTTATTCGTTCAATTTATTGTTTAATTAAAATTAAATTAGTTAATTTATTAATATTTGGCATTATTACTAAATATAAAAAATAACTTATTATTTTTAATCCATTTTAAAATTTTAAATTCATTAAATATAACTTCTTCAAATGTCAGATAGTTATCATTATTAGCAAATCAAATAACAATATCAGTTCAAGTCGGGTTAAATTGGTTATCTAGCAGTTCAGTCTCGGGTTCGGGTTTATTTCGGTCGAGTGCAAGTCGGGTTTGGTTACTATATTAACAAGTCAAATTCGGGCTCGGATTCGTTTCGGTCGGGTGCAGATCGAGTTCAATTACTACTATAACAGGCCGAATTTAGGTTCAGGTTCATTTCAATCGGGTGAAGGTCGGATTCGGGTCATTGAGTTCTCGAATCAAACCAGGTTCTAACTCGATCGAGTTTCAGGCAAGTTACCAAGTCAGAGTTAGTTTTTCACATCCCTATTCCTAAGGTGTCATTGCGGGCGAGCACAAAGGCTGCGTCAGCGCCAGTAAGCTTCAGGATATGTATTACTAATGTCACCTTTGGAGCCTGATAAATAGAAGCAAGAAAATTGAGCGGCTAGAGAAAATGAAACTAAACAGTTGCTGCCATTCATTTCTCCTCCGTTATCGCCAGCATCAATCGCTGCAAGAACAACTGATCCACCTGCTACTTCGAGGCAAATGTACACCGGAGAAACCTTTTAGTGATCATGCTGATGTTTTACATTCAGTCCCGTCAAGATCAACAGCCGGAGATCAGACATCAGATCTTCCTTGGATCCAATGCTTCTTTTAAAGATAATTCTCATACCAGTCACTATTAAGGGCAATCATTCTGGCTGTTCGTCTCATTTTTAGGCCTTTTTGCTGGCTCGGACTTGAATTATAAAATATGGTAATAATCTTTATATTATTGTAAAGCAACAAGGTCTATAAATTTCCCAGTACTTACCTAACTTTAGGCTGCTTGGGTAATACAAGTTTCTTTCTGAAACTAGCTTCAATGAGGTCATTATTAGTAGTTCAACACTTTAAAAGAATGGAGAAACAAGCAGAAACACCCAAATACCCAATGTTTCTGCTCCGGTCTTTTGGATGTCTTGACAATGAGAAACAAAGGATAGCCCTTGCGATTACATAAGAGGTATACAAAAGTTTAGAACGTGCAAGCTATAAACATGTACTGCCATTCAAGAAAAAGAAAAAATTAAATCCCCTAGAAAATTCCATGCATGGGAACCCAACCCAATACCTATTTGGCATGTCTGTGACAAACTGTATACAAATACGAGGAATTAAACTTGGAGCAGATGAAGTGCAAAGAAGGGTTAGACTGACTGCCACAGGAGGTACTACCTGGAAACATCATGGCTCAATCAAACTGCAGGAGAAAGATAAAGATTGCACCTCAACAAAGCTGATTCACATAACATGCACAATGTAATGAATACACAGTGCGGACTGGGCTTTTGCAGGGGGGACATCAATCAGGATACGGTCATCAAATAAATAAATAAAAAAGTTACCTTGAAAAAATAACTAGGAAAAACTTTCCCTCTTTCCTGTAACCATGCCATGGTCACCTTGGACCAGATAACTCCACAGCATGCAGATTGTCAGTAGAGTCTACGATCCAATCAGAATTAGGATGAGGGACAAGTTCGACCTCCTGCCTTAGAACTTCAACCTTTTGCCACTCATCCCACCTCTCAGCCAACCCATCACCTTCAAGCATTCTAACTACTTCTGACATCTTTGGCCGGTCCATTGGGGAACCTTGTGTGCATAGCAAAGCAACCTGGATCAACTGCTCTACCTCAGTATCTACATAGTTGGTCTGGAGATCAGGATCAACTAGTAACTCCAGCTTCTTCTCCTTCAGAAGCCCTTTGACCTGAAAAAGAAAAATGGATCAACCAACTCGGCCAGTGTGAAACAAACCACCAATCCTTAAGAAGATTCCAAAAACACCAGTTTTCATTTTTGAATCCATAGGTAAAACTAGTTCTTGTCATCCTTAGCAACTTCACTTCCTTTCTATAGCTGGTTCATTGCAACACAAGCATGTACAAATCTCCCATTGCTTTCTCAACTTCTGAAAGATACATTTCTTTTGACTACGACCTAGTTTGTTTTATTGTCACATGGCATCCAAACGAATATCAATCTGACAGCTTTAACATATCCCCAGGGTCAAGAAATGTATAATAATGGGAATCAGGCAGTTATCAAGGAAGCAATTGAAAAGTGGATGGATTAGCAGTCAAGGAGATAAGAATCAAGAATATTGTAAACAGATCAGTTAAATGAAGACTACGGTAGCAAAAAAATAAACATATGCATACCCAATCAAGCAACATGACATCATCATCATTTGCAAGCCGAGCAAGATCAAAGGCCCGCTGTCCAGTGATAAGCTCCAGAAGCATTATACCATAGCCAAAAACATCAGTTTTCTCTGAAGATTTCCCGGTAGAGAGATACTCAGGAGCAATATGTCCAATTGTGCCCCGTACAGCAGTAGTTACATGGGTATCCTTGTAGTCCATAAGTTTAGCCAACCCAAAGTCACCAACCACAGCTTCAAACTCCTCATCCAACAAAATATTTGCAGCTTTTACATCACGATGAATGATCTTTGGGTCACAGTGATCATGCAAATAAGAAAGACCTCTAGCAGATCCCAATGCTATTCTCTTCCGTGTTGGCCAATCAAGTGGAGGTTGTGATGGAGAACGTTCTATAAGATAGCAAGAAAACAAGTAAATATAGTCCAGACAGAAAATAATGCTAGATGTTAACATATTAAAAGTCAATTGGTTGTAACAATTTTAACAAGTTAAAAGACCCACCACCCGCTCGAAGTAAAAATAAGGAATTAGACCACTAAAACTGGTTGCCTTTACCTCTCAGACATGATGCAACACTCCCATTAGCCATGTAAGGATAAACAAGTAACCGTTCAGTTGGTGTCATACAAAATCCACGCAGCCTGAGGAGATTCCGATGCACAGCCATGCTTATCATCTCTACCTCTGTTTGAAACTGTAACTCCCCACCGGGTGTACGCTCTTCTTTCAATCTTTTAACTGCCACCAGTGAACCATCAGCTAACCGTCCTTTATAAACCTTACCAAATCCACCTCTGCCCAGAATATTTTTGTGGCTAAAACTGTCGGTGGCAACTTGCAGTTCTCGTAATGAAAACCTCTTCAGCTGCCCAAGATGAACTTCTGGGTCCTCCTCCGCTGCAAAGACATGTAAACTGGTGATACTATAACTGCAACCAACACTTGAAGCTTTCAACCCAGTAAAAGTTCAATTTATGGCACTAACCAGGTACATCAAAGAAAAATTCCTGAGGTTTCCGCCGACGCCACCATGCGAATGCAATTGCAGGAGCGGCAAACAGTAAGGCAGCACCTGCTGCAACTCCTCCAGCTATTGCACCAGTTACACTATTCCCACCTAAAATGTTATAAGATGAAAAGTTAGAGATCAAGAAAGGCAGCTCAATAGATTTGAAATATGATATCAAATGAGGATTACTTGGTGAAGAAATTGGTGGTGGTGGAACAAAAGGAGGAGGAGGAGAAAAGGGAGGCGATCCTGGGCATGGGCGTCCAGTTACCGGGCCACACAGATCCAAGTTGTTGGCAAAACTGCATATGGAACAACAAAAACCTAAGGATCCCCAACTTTTAAGCCAAGAAAAGCAAAATTCAGATCACTAAACACCAACCTGATGGGAGTGAATAGTGAGAAGGAGCCATTATCTGGAACCTCACCAGAGAGATGATTATTTGAAAGATCCCTGCATTTCACAGTGCAATTTGAGGATGTATAGTAGTGTTATATTATATCTCGGAAGAGAAAAAAGAGCGATAGCTTCTTGACATAAGACATAAGTTTGGCACTCACAGAACTTGAAGAGCCGTAATATTAGTTAATGACATAGGGATAGGACCCGTCAAGGTGTTGTTGTTAAGTCGGCTATCCTCGCACAAAAGTTTCAACAATAGATGTTAAGCTCTAAACAAATCTCAAGATTTTATATCAAGCAAACTTAAACTTATAACAGTCATTCAAAATCACAATTAGACTAAGCTATTTGTTTTAAGCTTTGGTTGCTCAACCAGTATCCTCCCTGGCGATGTGAGTGAATGTATGACACTTAGCAATGCTGAACCTGCACACTCACGCTTACTGTGGGGAATGGACCATGGAAAAATTCATTTTAGTTTTTAAATGTCAGTTTCAATTACTCCTGGATTTTTTTTTTGGTAAGCTAAAATTTAACCAAACAACTTACAGCAAAAAATTGACCAGACAGTACAAGTTAATGAAGAAACCCAATGCTATGAACTTGCATATTCTGATGCAATATTATTCCTGAATACCGAAGATGCTGTTGAGCGTGTGAAAGTGTATGTGTGTGTGTGGTGGGATGGGTTAGTATCTTACACTTGATTATATCTTAATTAAACAAATACTGGTAAATATATAACTTGTTTCTGTTTCTTTGTTCACCTCGAATCAAGTAAGATCTGCAACTCAACATATAATAAACAAAAATAAAGAGAGGGACGAGAATAGCTGCAATGCAAATATACTCACAGGAATCGCAATTTTGACAGCTTGCCCAAGGATTCTGGAATAGGACCATTGAAACTATTCAAATAAAGATCCAAGCTCACCAAGCTAGTCAAATTTCCAAGATCACTAGGAATTGGTCCACTTATGTTATTACTGTAAAGTTCCCTGGCATAAAAAGATGTCTCAAAAGACAGAAAGGCAATGAAATACTAAGGCAAATAAACTGTGCACTAACAATTGAATACTAAGTTCTGGATTATTATATCTTGATGTCCCTCTTGTCATGTTCAAGGAAAACAAACAGCCAAGTCAAATGTAGTAATGCGATATACCACATACATAGTGCTACCCATCCTCCCACAAAGCCCACTAGACAGACCACCTCAATAACTGGTTAAGAAAGAATAAATGTGTAGCAGCTTCCCAATGCTTACGAACTCCTTCATGCATTTTCACCTCTAGGATCGTGTAAGATGGAATCCTCATTTTGATAACTGAACTTAGTTGCACTTAGTAAATATATGTTAAGAGCTTTGTGATCCTAGCCAATAGATATCATTCACAGATGATGGAAAATATCTATAATATTTATTTTTATTTTTTTTGAAAATTTGAAGATTATTTTGAATTTTTTGTTGAAAGGGGACAATGTGCTCATTTTTTATTGAAAGAGACCCATGGGGGTATTTACACCAATTTGTTAATCGGTTTCTCGGATATTCAAGTTGTAAAAATTCAACTCAACTCAAACTCAAAAAACCGAATTACTTGTTCGAGTTGATTCAAAAATCTGAATAAATCAATTTGATTAACTCAAAATTTGAAGAAGAAAAAATAAGTCAAATCAAGTTTTGCTCACCCCCAATGAAGATGCCCTCTTAACCATAAAGAGAAGAATTATAGGTAAGCCTTTTCTCTCAATTACAAACTGAATATGTGAAGGGTTTGATAAACTAAATGAAGCATGTGGGACCTTAAACCACTTTAACCGGTCAAGCGACTAATGAAGCATATTTAATGCAACAATAATTGTCATGAACCATTTGTTCCTTTTACGAACATAGAGAAAGCAATTGCATATCTTACTCAAAAGCAAGCACATCAAAGCCAAACCAACCATATAAACAGAAAACAGCTAGGATTAACAAGGCAAAGCATGACTTACAAGTACTGCAAATTCTTAAGCAAGCCAAGCTGTGGTACAAGCATGCCAGATAAAGCTGCATTTCCAAGATCACTGAAATTTTGATGCAGAAGTAGACATTACACAAGTAAAACCTTGAAAAATCAGTTTTTAAGCTGTAACCATGTACACAGAAGGCAACAAAGGGAAAAAAGACCTTACACTCTAATAACACTATTATCATTGTTACATGTAACATGAAACCATGTGCAGGGGTTAACAAGCGTAGGATCCCAACTCTGCAGTACATTGTTAGGATCATTCAAGTTGGTCCTTAGGCTGTGCAATGCATCACCTGTTTCAAGAAGTAAAGAGGGTAAGAGGAAGACACTAATGAACAAAGCATATATTAAAATATATAGCAAAGCCTAACCAGTTACTGAGCTATACTTAAAAAGCAGATTCATCAGCACTCATCAAGCATTAGCAGGTCTAGCAACAAGCAGAAAGCATAGTTACTTGAAGAAGCTTAAACAATTCAAAACAGTACAAGACATCGGCTTCATCATACTTACACAGTTCCAGCAACAAATTCTTCTAAATTTTACAGTACGGGAAGTCAAATATATATATATATATATATATATATATATATATATATATATATATAACATGTTCCATGATTATACACTCACTGAATCAGTGGTTAACCAACAATAAAAGCAATATTCTTTAATATTAAACAGTGTGAGTTTAATGACCTCAAGCGCATGATAGATCAGCTATCAAACCAGCAAGGGACGTGAAAAACAATTTAATTGTGCGTAGCAGCCATGATTTCTACAGTATCACCAACATTTAATGCCCAAAGTACGCAACTGCTGTGAACAATAAAATGTCATGATCTGAAATTTCAACAAAGCCATTCTAAAAAAAGCATTCTTCTTATACACGTTCTTTATAGCACCAATATATACCCATTATAACAAAGCTCACAAATTGTACAACTATATTGCATAATACGAACATTAGCTTGACAACAAGGATCAGAATCCATACAATCAATTTAAGCACTTCTGAAGAAATCTCCCAAAAGAAAAACACAAGAAAAAGGTGAGAAAATTTCCAATCGTCAGGCAAACAGGTCTACATGCTAATCAAAGCAAACTCATTTTCAAGCTTAAAGCCAAATTTATATAACGAAATATCAAAAACCCAATCTGCAAACAAAAAAACATGTTACATAAATCAAGGATCAAACTCAAAAGTAATTGAAGGAAATAACAAAAATGGGATGCTGCCAGAAAAAAAATAGAATAAGAAAAGGAAAGTAAGATAAGTTTACCTTCCACATTAGCAGAAACAAGCCAGAATGGATGCAGAAACAGCGAGATCAAACAAACCAAAACCAAAGCCTTAACCTTTTTGCTTCTTTCCATTTGACAAAACAAAGGGGGAAAAGCTGCAGCTTTCTTATTTTTAAATTATAAGCTCTCAATCTAAATATCCTTAGATCCAAACAATACAGAAACCCCAACAACACAACATTACAACAAAAAACCGAAAACCCTAGCTCTAAAATCCCACCATTACCGCCCAAAAATCTCCTCAATCAAATCTTTCATTTGATCCCACTCCCCTCCATTCAAAAGCATGCCTAAAGAAGGCAACCAACAAAAACATAAATAAAAAGAAAAACAAGCCAAAGATTACTTATTTTTAAACCATTTCTCTTAGCAAGTTAAAAATAAATAAAAGAAATGAACTTTCCTTTTGTGTTTCTCTAAACTTTCTCTTTGTAAGTCAAGTGATGAGTGATTTTGAGAGAGAAAGCAAAAGAAAATTGATTTTATCACTTTCTGAGAGTGAACGAAAAAAAATTAAAATATGCCACATCAATAGGTTAATTTTAAATATATAAAGTTCAAAATAATCATTTCACATTACATGATTTCTGGTGTTCGAACTCACGATCTCTATAAAAAAAAAACAATCCTCTCGACAACTGAGACATGTTAGTTCATGCAATCATTTAATTATTTTAATTGTTTATTTTAATCACTTTTTAAATGTTTAAAAATTAATAAATTTTAATTTCTGTTTGTCACCGAACCGTGTTAAAAAGTATATTACAAGTGAAAAATATAATTTTGTCAATGGATTTATATATAGTACACTAGCGGTGGAAATTTTTAATCTACAAACGCCTTAGTTTTAAAGTTTAGTGACTTAGTTTAAGGTGTAGAGTTTAGGAGTTTGTGTATGGATTTAAATTTTAGGGGCAATTATTAGAATTTAGGGGTTAGAGTTAAGATATAGAGTTTAGAGATTAAGGTTTAGGTTTTAGAATAATATGTTGAGAATTTAGATTTTAACCTATAATCCCTAAACTTTAATCCTAAGCTCTAAGTTTCATTCACAATCATTAAATTATAAACTACTAAACCTAAACTTTGCACCATAAACTAAGACCTTAAACCATAAAATTAAGGCGTTTGTGAAAACTAAAAATTTCCTCCGCCAGTGTACCAAATAACTATTCTCAATCACTAAATTCTAAACTACTAAACATAAATTATGTGCCCTAAACTAAGACCATAAACCCTAAAATTAAGGTGCTTGTGGAAGTTAAAAAGTTATCACCGACAGTGTATCAAATAATTATCTTTTGTCTATAACCGTAATTATTTTTTTAATATTCTTAAGTATTAATTTCAACAACAACAAAACTCAAGAGAAAAGTTATAAACAATATATGAAAATTTACAATTTATTTTTAAAATTATAAAATTATCTTTTTAAAATCATAATTTTGTTAAATTTCAAAATAAAATTAACAATAAAATAAAATACTTACTTCATACCCAAACAAGTTCAATTATATTGAACCAATATTAATTAGGGTAAAGTCCACAGACGGTCACTGAACTTTAGTAAAAAAATAAAATAGTAATCAAACTTTCAAAAATCACAAAATGACAATTAAACTTTATGTTTTATAACAAAATAGTAACTAGAGGTTAAATCTCGTTAAGTGTCTATTATAAAATTTGGTATAATAACACATTTAGTCTTTCATATTTATACATTCAATCAATTTAGTCCTAATTCGAAACAATTCACTAAATTTAGCCCTCGTTATTTATGCATTCGTTCAATTTGGTCCTTAAAGTAAATTTTTTTGACTCGACTCGATCGAACGCTCACCTCTATCTTAAGATATGACGCGTCAATTAGAATAACTCAAAATATTCAAATATTTTAAATCATTTTTTCTTTTAAATCGAATATTTTTTAAACTAGAATATTTAATATTTTCATATTTAAATCACATCGATTATTTAATAACAACTTTAAATATTCGATTTAATTTTAAAATATTCAAATTAAAGGAAAATTTGATTTAAAATATTCGAATATTTAATTAAATTTTTATAGGAACTCAAAAACTCGACTCGAATCGAAAAAATTTCAAATAAAGTTTGAGTTGTAAAATATGACGCATCAACTCGAATAACTCAAATTTTTTTTGACTCGACTCGATCGAACGCTCACCTCTATCTTAAGATATGACGCGTCAACTTGAATAACTCGAAATATTCAAATATTTTAAATCATTTTTTCTTTTAAATCGAATATTTAATATTTTCATATTTAAATCACATCGAATATTTAATAACTACTTTAAATATTCGTTTTAATTTAAAAATATTCTATTTAAAAGAGAAAAAATTGATTTAAAATATTGAAATATTTAATTAAATTTTTATAGGAACTCGAAAACTAGACTCAACACGAATCGAAAAAATTTTAACTAAAGTTTGAGTTGTAAAATATGACATGTCAACTCGAATAACTCGAAAATTTTTTACTCGACTCGATCGAACGCTCACCTCTATCTTAAGATATGACGCGCCAACTCGAATAACTCAAAATATTCGAATATTTTAAATCATTTTTTCTTTTAAATCACATCGAATATTTAATAACTACTTTAAATATTCGATTTAATTTAAAAATATTCGATTTACAAGAAAAATTGATTTAAAATATTCGAATATGTAAAGTAGTTATTGAATATTTAAAAGAAAAATATTTTAAGTAGTTATTAAATATTCGAATATTTTCAAATCAATTTTTTTTCTTTTAAATCGAATATTTTTAAATTAAATTGGATATTTAAAGTAATTAAATATTCGATGTGATTTAAACATGAAAATATTAAATATTTTATTTTAAAAAATATTCGATTTAAAAGAAAAATGATTTAAAATATTCAAATATTTCGAGTTATTTGAGTTGACGCGTCATATCTTAAGATAGAGATGAGCGTTCGATCGAGTCGAGTCAAAAAATTTCGAGTTATTCGAGTTGAAGCGTCATATTTTACAACTCAAACTCTATTTGAAATTTTTTCGATTCGAGTCGAGTCTAGTTTTCGAGTTCCTATAAAAATTTAATTGTAATTATTTATCATGTTACCATACTTTGGAATTTTGCTTTAAGGACCAAATTGAAAGAATGTGTAAATAACAAGGGCTAAATTTAGTGAATTGTTTCGAATTATGACTAAATTGATTAAATGTATAAATATGAAGGACTAAACGTATTATTATACCGAATTTTATAACAAACACTTAATGAGATTTAACGTCTAGTTACCATTTTATTATAAAACATAAAGTTTAATTGTATTTTTTGATTTTTGAAAGTTTGGTTATCATTTTAATTTTTTACCAAATGTTTTTAAAATTTTATTGTTAAAAATGTTCCAAAAGAGATCTATAGAAGCTTGGATGCTCATGGGGAAGATGAAAAATGGTGGGTGGTAGTTTAATTTATTTTAGGGTAAAGTACACAGACGGTCACTGAACTTTGGTAAAAAAGAACAAAATGGTAACCAACTTTCAAAAATCACAAAATGGTAAGTAAACTTTATGTTTTATAACAAAATGGTAACTAGACGTTAGATGCCGTTAAGTGGCTGTTATAAAATTTGGTATAATAACACATTTAGTCCTTTAATTTATACATTTAATTAATTTAGTCATAATTCGAAACAATTCACTAAATTCAGCCATTGTTATTTACGAATTCTTTCAATTTGGTCCTTAAAGCAAAATTCTAAAGTATGGTAACATGATAAATAATTACAATTAAATTTTTATAGGAACTCGAAAACTCGACTCGAATCGAAAAAAATTCAGATAAAGTTTGAGTTGTAAATTATGACATGTCAACTCGAATAACTCGAATTTTTTTTTTACTCGAATCGATCGAACGCCCATCTCTATCTCAAGATATGACGTGTCAACTCGAAAAATTCGAATATTTTAAATCATTTTTCTTTTAAATCGAATATTTTTTAAAATAGAATATTTAATATTTTCATATTTAAATCACATAGATTATTTAATAACAACTTTAAATATTTGATTTAAAAGAAAAAAATGATTTACAATATTCGAATATTTAATTAAAATTTTATAGGAACTCGAAAACTCGACTCGAATCGAAAAAAATTTAAATAAAGTTTGAGTTGTAAAATATGATGCGTAAACTCGAATAACTCAAATTTTTTTGACTCGACTCGATCGAACGCTCACCTGTATCTTAAGATATGACGCGTCAACTCGAATAACTCGAAATATTCGAATATTTTAAATCATTTTTTTAAAATCAAATATTTTTTAAAATAGAATATTTAATATTTTCATATTTAATCACATAGAATATTTAATAACTACTTTAAATATTCAGCTTAATTTAAAAATATTCGATTCAAAAGAAAAAAATGATTTAAAATATTCGAATATTTAATTAATTTTTTATAAGAACTCGAAAACTCGACTCAAATCGAAAAAAAATTCAAATAAAGTTTGAGTTGTAAAATATGACGCGTCAACTCGAATAACTCAAATTTTTTTTTACTCGAATCGATCGAACGCTCACCTCTATCTTAATATATGACGCGTCAACTCGAATAACTCAAAATATTCGAATATTTTAAATCATTTTGTTCTTTTAAATCACATCGAATATTTAATAACTACTTTAAATATTCGATTTAATTTAAAAATATTCGATTTACAAGAAAAAATGATTTAAAATATTTGAATATTTAAATTAGTTATTAAATATTCGAATATTTAAAAGAAAAATATTTAAATTAGTTATTAAATATGTGAGTATTTTAAATCATTTTTTCTTTTAAATCGAATATTTTTAAATTAAATTGAATATTTAAAGTAGTTATTAAATATTCAATGTGATTTAAATATGAAAATATTAAATATTCTATTTTAAAAAATATTCGATATAAAAGGAAAATGATTTAAAATATTCGAATACTTCGAGTTATTCGAGTTGACGCGTCATATATTCTGATAGAGATGAGCATTTGATCTAGTCGAGTTAAAAAATTTCGAGTTATTCGAGTTGGCGTGTCATATTTTACAACTCAAACTTTATTTGAAAATTTTTCGATTGGAGTCGAATCGAGTACCTATAAAAAATTAATTAAATATTCAAATATTTTAAATCAATTTTTTCTTTTAAATCGAATATTTAAAGTTGTTATTAAATAATCGATGTGATGTAAATATTAAATATTTTATTTTAAAAATTATTTGATTTAAAAGAAAAATAAATTAAAATAGTCGAATATTTCAAGTTATTCGAGTTGACACGTCATATCTTAAGATAGAGATGAGCGTTCGATCGAGTCGAGTCAAAAATTTTCGAGTTATTCGAGTTGACTCGTCATATTTTACATCTCAAACTTTATTTGAATTTTTTTTATTCGAGTCGAGTTTTCGAGTTCCTATAAAAATTTAATTGTAATTATTTATCATGTTACCATACTTTGGAATTTTGCTTTAAGGACTAAATTGAAAGAATGCGTAAATAACGAGGGCTAAATTTAGTGAATTATTTCGAATTAGGACTAAATTAATTTAATGTATAAATATGAAGGACTAAATGTGTTATTATACCACATTTTATAACAGCCACTTAACGGCATTTAACGTCTAGTTACTATTTTGTTATAAAACATAAAGTTTAATTGCCATTTTGTGATTTTTGAAAGTTTGGTTACCATTTAGTTTTTTTTACCAAAGTTCAGTGACCATCTGTGTACTTTACCCTTTATTTTAATAGTCTTAACGTGATTATAAGGTAGTGTTTGTTTATAGATATTTTTAATCTTTTAACAATACACACGTTGTTAGTAAGAGATAATTTAATTTAATTTTGACTACAAATCTTTTTTCGATAAATCAAGAAAATTCCTCCTAATTGTTAGCTTAATCTTTCTGTTTCTCGATGTAATTCGATTTCATTTTTTTTCAAATTTTTTTAAGGTTATGGAGCTTCAAAAGCTAATTTTGGCACATAACAACATTGAGTCACTGAAAGAAGACCCGAGGAATTTGTTGTGTTGAATGTTAGTGGTTTTTATTCTTTATTAAAACAAATTATTTTTCAACATTTCATTTTTTGTCATAATAGTCCATTTGCGGATGAAAATTGTTAGTCAATTAACAATAAACAGCTTAAAATGACTTAAAAAATGACACATAGCAGAAAAAATTATTTTATAAAATTATTTTTTACTGATTCGACATTCTTTCAAGTTAACACATTTGTCTGTATGACACTATCATGTAAGCATGCACTGTAATGTAGGTTTGTCGTGTCATTTCAAGCCATTTCTCATAAGTTGACTAATAGTTTTCATCCTCAAAGATATCATTTTGACCCAATATAAAACGTTGAATGTTAAATTGATATTATGAGCCAAATTAACTATTCAACCAAATGTAACGAGCGTTATTTGACTTTGTCTTTTTTCAATTAGAAATAAGACCTCGTTAAAATCACCTCATAATCCATGTAGTGATCGTATTTTCTTATTATATAAAAAATATTTATATTCTAAGACAAATGTCGAAATTTAAATGTATATAACAATATAAATATATTTTTTTCTTGTATTTTAATAGGCTTTCTATGCTGAAGTTGCTAGATGTGTGTTCCTTTTAACTCTACAGTGATTAGTGGCAATATCGGATGAAATTGGCTAGGCTATTCTTTGGTCAAGTAAAGAATAGAGGCTTTCTTTTTCATTGCAGTACTTGTTTTGAGATGCTAATGTCATTTTCACATTTGTGTGCTCTGTTAATGCATTGTTTTTTTTTTTGAACAAAAAAAATAATGCATTGTTTTTTTAATTCTTTTAATTTTTAATATTTTTAATTGGAGATATTCATTTCACGAGAATGTTTCGACATGATTAAGTTTAATTAGATTGGAAGAAGTGATTGTTATTGTTAATTTTATTTTTAAAAATATAAAAAAAATTATATATTTTTTTTAAATAAATTAAAGGTTTTCATATATTTTTTAAAGTTCTTCCACTTATTTTTTTTGGAATTATTGCTTAGAAAAATTTATAAAAAATACCAAAAATAAAATTTTAGTTACATCTAAGAGGTCTTTTACATTAATTTTAACATGTTACAACACCTCTTAATGACAACTAACGACACATTATTTATTTTGTAATAAAATTTGAAGTTTAATGTCTTTTTTGTAGCATTTAAAAGTTAAATGAATAAAATAAATAAATTAAAATGGTTTAATGACATTTTTAACTTCACCTTTAGTTATACGATACTGAATTTTCGTACTATTTTTTGTTTGAACATTTTGGTCATTTCTATTACCATCTATTCAATTGTATAGTTTTTTTTAATTAAATTGTATAGTTATTTTCTTATTTAAATGATTCAAAAAGAATTATTTTGTGGTTTATTACTCAATGAATACTTTTTATAATTATTTAACGAAACAACACCCAAAAAAATATTTACAAAAATAATACCCTTTTTCCGACCAAGCGTGCTACGTAGGGGAAGTTCGTGCTCAACCAATCGCGCCATTACCCCACGTGACAAACCTGGTCGTCAACGATGATTATTCAATTCAAATTTAAAGTGTTGGTTTCATTAAATAATTATAAAATGTATTGTTTGAGTAATAAAAGCCTATTTTAGTCTTAAGACGATATTTTATCTATTAAACCCTTAAAAATCATAGAGTAGATGATTGAAAATATATATTGTTTAATCAATGGTATTTTTTATTTATTTTTCAAAGATGAAGAGTTAAATTGATAAAAAAATTATAAAGATAAAAGGAATAAAAAGTTATTTTCTTTTATTTATAGTTGTTAAGACTAAAATTAGTAGAGAGATCAAATTTTTTAATAAGTAATAATATAAAGATTTAATATCATAAATTATAATTTTTTTTTAAAACAATACATAAACTTCAACCTATTTAAATAAAAATGATTTTATTTTGAGAGGAAAAGGAAAGTGATTTTAAGGGCATAAGCCTAAGCGTGCAGAAAAAGAGATGATCGAACTGTGTTGAGTGTTGACTGTTGTCCGAAAGCAGTCAAAACGGATTCGCGCTATATAATGGAAAGCGACGTATAAATAAGGTTTTGAGGGTACTTGTGGAAATTCAATTCAATTTTCCAGTCAAAATGTTGGATTGTGGATCCCCACTTCGCTTGTTTTCTTCTTTTTTTTAATTAAAATTTTCTTTTTGTTATAAATATTTATTTATGTGAATGTCTATTATGATAAAGACATTATTAAGGAGATTTGGCTTATTTTATTATTATGAATATTATTTATATTAATTAGAGTTTAATGTATTATGTATTTCTTATGCATATAAATAGATGATTTATTGAAGACATTGTACACAAATCTATATTTGAAAATAATACAAATCTCCATCTTTCTCTCATCTCTTTGTTCTTTTATTCTTGTTCGTTGTTCTTGTTATTTTATTTATAACACGTTATCAGCACGAGTTCGCTCAAAAGATTTTGGTGTTCTTCATTCAAGTCCCAAAGAAATTATCGAAAAAATTGATTTTGTATTGAACCAAAGATAAGTCATTTTTTCTATTTTTAGTTATTAACAGTCTTTTGCTTTAAATTTAAATTTTTGAAAAATTATAGATATGTTTGATTATATTTGAAAAACATTAATTCTGGTGTAGTTTTCTTGTGTCTTGCAAATTAATAGGAGAAAAGAAGATACATTGACAAATGAATCAAGGTGTAAACTACATAAGAGGTGCAATGTATGTTTCTCTCCATTAGGTGAAGAAATAGAGAACGGAGATAGGAGGATCCATGACGACTCACGTTGCACCACGATATAAACTCCATAAATGCAAACTAGTTTCAAGCCAGACCATGAAATTGTGACACTTACCATGTAGGTTTGGTTCTTTAGATCATTCTAGGTGCTTACAGAATTTCCTATGTTTGGTTCTCTATTTATTTAGTTTATAATTAAACATTAATATTTGTTTATGATATTCTATCGATAAAAGTAGATATTTTTAACCATGTTTTGAGTTTTACATATCTTTAAATGGCTTGGAAAGAGACATGACGTAAAGAAATTATGAGAACATGTATTGGTCATTTGCTATGTCTCCATTGTCCTCGAGAGGAAAATCAATATCGTTAAATTCTAATTTTATTTTTATTCTTTAAATTATTATTTTAAAGTACGATAAATCATGATGATTTATGTCTCGGTGAATGCTATGCCATGTATGCTTGTTGTTTGTTCATTTGTATGGTGTTTGGAAGCATGATTGTTGTGTCTGGTGTAGTATCGAGTTCCCATTGCTACTATTACTTAATTTGAAAAAGTTTTGTAAAGGAAGATACTTGAGCACAGTTGGACCCTTGCCTTTGCTAACTTAATCCTTATATGTTTGTTTGTTGTAGTTGTTATCTTGCTAGCTGTAACACGAGACCACGAGGGAGGCCTAGGATGGTTCAACCGGAACCACGGGCACAAGCTCCGGGAGTTGAGAAAATTGGTGGGGCGCAGGCTCCTCAACCTCCTCCACCTCCTCCTCATCAAGAGGGAGGCGAGGCGGGAGCCGAGGGCGTAGAACCTCAGGTTGGCCAAGGATCGGCCGAAATAGATTTAGCTCCTCTAGTTCAGGCGATAGCCGAGGCTTTTCAGGCTGCAGTGGCTGGGGGTCAGGCAGTGGCACAACCCTAAGGAGAGGGTATTGGTTTACCATTAGAGAGGCTCCGCAGTTTGGGAGGTGAAAAGTTCAGAGGATCTACACCAGAGAGGTCTGAGTTGTGGTTAGAAAAGACCGTCCGTATTCTGGCACAATGGGATGTACCTGGGAACGCAAGCTAGGGTGTGTTATATCTTTGCTTTAGGGTGATGCCTACACTTTATAGGTCACCATCACTACGAGTATGGCCGAGGGTGAGATCATTGGGGAGTTTTTTGAGTCAGCTTTCCATAAGAAATATCTGGGTCCTCGATATCTTGACGAGAAGAAGAGGGAATTTATGGCTTTGCTTCAGGGGAGTATGACAGTGATAGACTATGAGATCAGATTTATCAGGCTGAGTCAGTATGCATCTGAGCTTGTTCCTACTGAAGTGGAACGTTGTAATCGTTCCGCTATGGGTTGGATGAAGAGATCAAGAGGTACACTTTAGCTTCTGACTACATAGATTTTGATGTCTTGGTCGCCAGGGCCAATGACTTGGAGCACAGTTTGGGCCTGACCAAACGATCTGATGGTTCTAGTTCTGGGAAGAGATCTAGTGACTTTGATAGAGGTGATGCCAAGAGGCATCGGGACAACAGGCATCACTATGACCATAGACGTGATGGAGGTAACCACGGTAGAGGCCATCAGGGCCAGAGGGCTAGTGGGCGGTTGCCCACGTGTGCTAGTTGCGGGAGGAATCACATCGGTGAGTGTTGAGGGAATTTTCACTCGTGTTGGAGTTGTGGAGCTAGGGATCATATCTGGCGTGACTGTCCACATCAGGTGGGGTAGGCACCAGTTCAAGCTCCTGCTAGAGCCAATTACTTTCAGAGAGGCTACGGTAGAGGTAACTTCCAGCCGAGGAATGATGGCCAGAGAAACATAGTGCATGTAGTTGCAGTCCAGCCAGAGGGCGGAGGCCAGGCCAGAGTTTACGCTCAGCGTGAGGATCATCATGACACAGATGTGATTGTAGATAACTTCTCGATACAGTCTTTGGGTTTGCTTTCTTTGATTGACTCCGGGTCTACACATTCTTATATTCTGAGTGAGCATGCAAAGTTGTTGAAATTGCCTTGTGAGATATTAGAGGTAGGAGTTAGTGTTACTAGTTCCTTCAGGGATACTGTAATAGTTAGGAGGATGTACAAAAGATGTCCGCTTATGGTTCAGGGACATGTGTTTCTAGTGGATATGATGGAGATACCATTTTATGGCTTTGATGTGATTTTGGGTATAGACTGGCTCACTGAGCATAGAGCTAGGATAGACTTTGAGACTAAGAGGATTTCCTTGAGACTCGTGGATGATTATAAGATTGTGGTGGTAGGTGAGAACATGAAGTTCTTATGGAATGTAGTTCCAGTTCTAGAGGCTAAGAGGCTAGTTGAGTTGGGTTGCGAGGCGTATTTAGCCTATGTGATGAATCCAAACATGAGTGAGGTTAGACCTCAAGACATCCGGATAGTGTGTGACTTTCCAAGTGTGTTTCCGGAAGAGTTTCCAGGTTTACCACCTGATAGAGAGGTAGAGTTTGCTATAGAGACTTATTCAGATTCAGCTCCTGTTTCGATTGCTCTGTATCGCATGGCACCGAAAGAACTGAAAGAGTTGAAGACTTAGTTGCAAGAGTTGACAGATAGAGGCTTCATTCGACCGAGTTCTTCACCTTGGGGCGCTCTAGTTTTGTTTGTGAAGAAGAAAGATGGAAGCATGAGAATGTGTATAGATTACAAACAATTGAATCAGTTAACAGTGAAGAACAAGTATCCGTTGCCGAGAATCAATGATTTGTTTAACCAGTTGAGAGGGGCATCAGTCTTTTCGAAGATCGACTTGAGATCCGGTTACTACCAATTGAAGGTAAGAGAGGTTGATGTGCCGAAGACGGCCTTTAGGACTAGATATAGTCACTATGAGTTCTTAGTCATGCCTTTTGGGTTGACTAACGCACCGGCTGCTTTCATGGATATGATGAATAAGATCTTCCATCAGTACCTAGATCAGTTTGTAGTTGTCTTCATAGATGGCATTTTGGTGTATTCGCGTACCGAGGAAGACTATGACCGACACTTGAGGTTAGTTTTGCAGTCTTTGTTAGATAATCAATTGTATGCAAAGTTGAGCAAGTGTGAGTTCTGGATCCGAGAGGTAGTCTTCCTAGGGCATGTAGTGTCATCCGATGGGATTAGAGTTGATCCGAAAAAGATAGAAGCTATTGTTGAGTGGAAGCAACCAAAGTCAGTAACAGAGATTCGTAGCTTTCTAGGCTTAGCTGGATACTATAGAAGGTTCGTAGAAGGTTTCTCGAAGTTAGCCACTCCATTGACACAGTTACTTCAGAAGAGTGTTCAGTTTGAGTGGTCAAATGCAAGACATCGAGCCTTTGAAAAGTTGGAAGAAGCTTTGACCCAAGCACCGATCTTGATTTAGCCAGAGTTTGGGAAAGAGTATGTAGTTTACAGTGATGCTTCCTATGTAGGCCTAGGTTGTGTTCTCATGCAAGACAAGAGAGTGGTGGCTTATGCCTCAAGATAGTTGAAGACCCACGAGCGTAACTATCCGACCCATGACATAGAGTTAGCTGCAGTTGTGTTTGCTCTGAAGATTTGGAGGCATTATTTGTACGGTGAGAAATGCACAGTGTACACAGACCACAAGAGTTTGAAGTACATCATGACTCAGCGAGATTTGAATCTCAGACAGCATAGGTGGTTAGTGTTGCTAAAGGACTATGATCTTATGGTTGAGTACCATCTGGGTAAGGCCAATGTAGTGGCCGATGCTTTGAGTAGAAAGGTAGCTGTAGATTTGTGAGCCTGTTTGCTAGATTGAGCTTGTTCGGAGATGGTGGCTTGGTGGCCGAGCTTCAAGTTAGACCTACTCTAGGTCAGTCGATTAGGGAGAAGCAGCTCTTATATAGATCTTTGGCACCTCACGTGCAAGACATAGCCAAGGGTAGACCTTTAGACTACAGTTTCAGTACTGATGGAGTCTTGTGTTTCAGAAATAGAATAGTTGTGCCAGAAGAGAGTGACTTGAGACATACGATCTTGACTGAACCACATAGTAGTCCATTTGCTATGCATCCTGGAAGTACGAAGATGTACCGAGATTTGAAGAATGAGTACTTTTGGGTTGGTTTGAAAAAAGACGTAGCCGACTTAGTGAGTAAGTGTATGGTGTGTCAGAGAGTGAAGGCGGAACATCAGGTTCCCTCAGGTCTGTTGCAATCGTTGAGAATTCCGGAATAGAAATGGGAGAATATCACCATGGATTTTGTTTCGGGCTTGCCTTTGACTCCTACGAAGAAGAACTCAGTTTGGGTTATAGTAGACCGTTTCACGAAGTGTGCTCACTTCTTAGCAGTCAATACGACTTATACCCTAGATAGATTGGCCGATTTGTACATTTGGGAGATTGTTAGACTACATGGTGTGCCGAAGTCTATTGTGTCTGATAGAGATCCGAGGTTTACATCTCGATTTTGGGAGTGTCTGCATACAACTTTGGGTACCCGTTTGAATTTCAGCACGTCATATCATCCTCAAACAGATGGCCAGTCAGAGAGGGTTATACAGATTTTAGAGGATATGTTGCGTTGTTGCATCATTGATTTTCAGGGTACGTGGGAGAAGCACTTGACTCTAGTTGAGTTTGCTTATAATAACAGCTTTCAGTCGAGCATTCAGATGGCTCCGTATGAGGCCTTGTATGGTAGAAAGTGTAGAACTCCAGTTTGTTGGGCCGAAGTGGGACAGAAGTTGTTACCTATGCCAAATTTTCTTAAGGGGACAACCGATAAGGTGAAATTGATTTGCGATCGCTTGAAGGCAGCTTCAGATAGACAGAAGTCCTATGTCGACTTGAAGAGGAAGGAAGTTGAGTTTTCAGTGGGTGATAAGGTGTTCCTAAAAGTGTCTCCGTGGAAGAAAGTAATGAGATTTGGCAGGAAAGGGAAGTTGAGTTCGAGGTACATAAGACCGTATGAGATTGTGAGAAGGGTTGGCCCAGTTGCTTATCAGTTGCGTTTGCCATCCGATCTAGAGAAGATACACGATGTGTTTCATGTTTCGATGCTTCATAAGTATAGGTCAGATCCATCGCATGTTATGCCTGTAGAAGAGATTGAATTGAATCCGGATTTGACTTATGACGAAGAACCAGTTGAGATCTTAGCTTCTGACAGCAAGGTGTTGCGGGGTAGATTGATTGAGTTAGTAAAAGTGCGGTGGCAACGCCGAGGGGTGGACGAGGCCACTTGGGAGAGGAAGAAGGATATGGAAAGGCAGTTTCCTTATCTCTTTCAGTTAGGTAATTTCGGGGATGAAATTCCTTAAGTGGGAGAGAGTTGTAACACCCGTGTTTTGGGGCTAGAAGTTCGGTGAGTGGGTTGGGTTCGAGTCATCATAACCGGTTTAATTTAATTAGACCTTGGTTTTGATTTAAATGAGATTAAAATTAAAGTAATGGAAATTTTGTAATTAAGTGAAAATAAGGAAGGTAACTTTTTTTTAAACAAAAAGAAAAAAAGGCCATCTTCTTCTTCATTTCCTCTCTAACGTGAAAACCTCCCAAAAACCCAAATCTATTATTCCATCTCTTTTCTCCACCATCTCAAGGGTTCCTTTGAAGGTAATTTCGTTTTTAAATTCTCCTTTCCATCCCAATCGTTTCCATGGTTTTAGATTTCTAAACCATCAACATTTTAGTTTTTCAAGTTTGAAGAAAGTATAAATTTTTAATGGGTTTTCAACTTGTTTTTGGTTTGTTGAGTTAGGTTTTGAGTTAAGCTCACTTTAATACACCTAATATCTTAAAATGGAAGGATTTTGAGAAAAATCCCGAAATTGGTCTTGGGGGTGTTTTTGAAAGTGTCAAAACTTGAATTTTTGATGTGGTTTTGTGTTGGGTTGAAGGGCTGATGGTATAGGGTTGTTAGGAAGGTATTTTGGAAGTCTTTAGAGGTCATTTGGGTGTTGGAAATGGTGGATTTCAGCTGGGTATTATTGGAGTACGAAAATATGAGTTTTGTGGTTAGTTTGGGTTTGAAATTGTGAAGTTTTGGCTTGTGATTGTGGGTTGAGATTATGGCTGAGTTTAGCATTGATTTGGTGAGTAATACCTTGTCTTTTGATTGGTTAGAAGCAAGAGGAAACATCGGGGAAGGTTCGGGATCGAATCCGGAAATTGTGGAGGCTTGACTAGCTTTGCTTGGTTTGTTAAGGAAGGGTGGTAGTGAAACTTCAAACTTGTTTAAATTGGTTCAAGTGTGTGTAGATGGAGTTTAGGGATGTGCTTGGTAGGCCATTCCTAGGTAGAAGTTAAATTGGTAGTTTAACTTCTTGTGTGTTTCCAAGCTTTAAATGTTTATGCCTAATATGGTCTTGTGAAGCATGTTTTGGCTATGTATGAATATACATTGATGTGTGTGATGATGGATGTGTGCTATAAATGATGGTTGTTATGATGTGGTTTAAAAGTATAATTGACACTAGTTAACTTACCGGGTATAAATGATTGATCGTTAGGATTAGTGTGCACACGGTTGAGTCAAATTCGCGTGTGGCCTTGGTGGCGTTAAGCCATCAAGGAGGAGTACGGTGATGTAATATTCCACCGGAAATGTTTATATTATACGCGATGATGAGTGGAATCCCATCCGTAGGGCATGTGATGATGAGTGAAATCCCATCCATGCAAGGTCCGGTGATGAGTGTAATCCCACCGAGGTAATGTTGTTGTTGAGTGTAATCCGCGTATCCGGGTAAATCTAATAGTGGCCAATATACTTGTTCATGTGGTTATGATGCTTAGATAAATGCTTTATCTTGTTGAGCTTAATATGAAGTAAGATGCCATATTATTGTCTCTTGTGTTGCTAGCTAGTTTGCTAGGTTGATGCTTATGTATGTTTGTGTGTGATGTAAGGATTATATGCTTGAACTCTGCATTGTCGTTGTTTTTGGTTTTAGAGCATCCTCACTAAGCTTCTAGCTTACGCTCTCATTTTCGACAATGCAGATCGGTAGCGTGGGGTTAGCAAGGAGCAAGGAAAGGGGCATTCCAAGCTTTTGTAGTTTCTCAAGTATGGTTTAGTAAATAAAGTAGTAGTTTAGCAATGAGGCTGCTATGTGTTTGTATGAGCGTTGTATGACTCATAAATGTTGAATGTTGTTTATGCTATATGATGTTTTTGGATTGGCATGTAAACCTTATGTGTGAAGACATGTGCCTTTTGGCTTTTAAAGCTTTTGAGTATGCTTGTTATGCAATATCTATCCTTTATGTGAATGCCATGTGTAAATGCCTTGTTGTTCATCTAAATTGTCCTGCATGCTAGTTCTTGGTTGTGTAATGTTGTATGAATGCTTGTATGTGGCTAGGGAAGTCTGAAAATGCATTTAGTGTTGAGTCTTGTGTTGTTTTGCTGCCAATTGGTGTATTGCAGTACAGGGCGTATCGATACGCCTAAAGGCCGTATCGATACGGTCCTACACTTTGGGACACATAATTGGCTAGGGGTACCGATACTCGGGGGGTGTATCGATACGCCCATAGCTCACTGGAATTCTGAGATTTTCACGAGTCTTTGGCCTATCGGTATGGGCTCTAGGCGTATCGATATGGTTTTGTCTCGTTGACCGCAAGATGTTGACCGAGTAGGGCGTATCGATACGCTCAAGGGCTGTATCGATACGATCTTCCTGTGTTGACTGAGGGCAGTTGACTTGGTCAAGGCGTATCGATACCCTTGATAGGTGTATCGATACGGCCTGCTCTGTAAGTGTAAAATGGACTGTTTAACATGTTGTTTGGCTTGGTTGCTTTTACCTCGAGATGTTTTCCGCTGTCGTGATCACTTGGGAATTAAATATGCCTTTAGACAAGATATAATTAAAATAAATTTTCTAAGGTTGCTAACCGAGGGGGTTACAATTCAAGTTATTGTATGTCAACTGCCAGACATATTTATTGACCAAATGAGAGTAAACAAGTCTCATATATCAGCTGAAAATGCTCTAAGTTTAAATTCCATGTTAGAGCGAATGGATGTAAATCATGCTTGAAGCATGATAGTTGAAATTGGTTCCAATAATCAAAATTCTTGTAAAATGATAGTAGTATGAGATGGTCATATATTGGAGGCGGGTGTTCCTGAAGAGACCCAAAACATAACTAATTATAAAATTCTTGAAGAGTTTCAGGTACCTGAAATAAAGATTGAAATCTTTAAGAGATCTTGATGAGTTATGTCACTACGAGAATGAAACCAGAAAATTGAAAAGTTGTCGACAACGATTTTGCAAACAATTTTACATAGAATACTTCTATAGAAGTAAAGAAAGAAAACAAGGATCTTGTATTGAAATCTGTAGATATTGAAATGATTGACCAATATAGAAAGACGCTTTGAACTTCTAAAAAAGAAGTATTTGGACCAACAGTCCAAACACCTAAAGGTGTAATGCAAGTGAGACACAAATAAGTAGTCGTAAATACGACATAATTATAATTTATGAAGAATTCTAAATACTTCATCGTGGATGCAATTACTTTGGCAGCTATGAAATATTTATATGCGTCTAATCATTTTGTGGATCCTTATAAAAGGAAAGTTATCCTTGATGGATTTAAAATGCTAGAAGCATTTGAAATTTTATGAGGAAATTTATTTAGATATATCTCCTTGATTATATATATTTTAGCGCATTTGATATAATCGCCTTAGTGGGTACTAATTGAGGAAATACTATAAGATTGACCATATTTCCTTATGCTTTTTATAAAAGGAGTTTGGATCAAGATTCATTATGATAATTTAAATATTATTAGAACTCTTGAAGAGCTTTCAAATCATTTAATTTTTTTAAAGAAAAGATTTGAGAAAAACAATATTGAGATGTGGTTTATCTCAACCTAAAGATCGAGCACTTAAATACGTGTTTTTATCTATAAATGGACATAAGATGAAATAATCTTAAAGAAGATTCAATAGGGATAAATCATATCCATTGAGTACCCCAATAATTGTAAGATTGTTGGATGTGAATAAAGATAACTATATCTTTTCTTGGTCTTGAAGCACCATATATTAGTTGGTCAGGAAATATCTATGTATATACAAAGATCATTACCTTTAGATCTTCAAACATTCGTTGATGCCCCCCAAATGTCGTAGAAATAATTGTTATGCACGAGGAAAACCAAAAATGTGTTTGGCTAAGACCATTGACCCAACATATCCAAAAGATACGTGAATTTACTTTCATAAGATATGATACAAAGCTATCTTGTGTGAAGATAATACAAGATGTATATCTCAATTTGAAAGGCGGATACATCATGGAACATAGTACTCCAAAGTTTCATCCCTCATGATCTTTAGAAAAATACTATTCAAGATTGAATTATGAAGATTAAAAGATCTTTTGTGGTGTTTTCATGAGAAGAAGTAAATACGCATTGCACTCCTTTTCCCTTAACCGAGGTTTTGTCCCAATGGGTTTTCCTGGTAAGGTTTTTAATGAGGCAAAATGTTATGCGTATCAAAGATGTATGTACTCTTTTTCCTTCACTAATGAAGTTTTTTTTCCACTGAGTTTTTATCTTATTAAGGTTTTAACGTGGCACATTATCTTCATAAACATCCAAGGGGGAGTGTTATGAATATTTATCTACGTGGATGTCTATCATGATAAGGACTTTATCAAGGAAATTTGACTTACTTTACCATTATGAATATTATCTACATTAATTAGAGTTTAATGTATTATGTACTTCTTTTGCCTATAAATAGATGATTTATTGAAGGCATTGTACACAAGTCTAAATTTGAGAATAATACAAATCTCCCTCTTTTTCTCATCTTTTTGTTCTTTCATTCTCGTTATTTTATTTAAAACACTTTTACCCTAATTATTCGAGTAATATACACATGACTTAATAGTCAATTAAGTGCCCAAACTATACTTGATGCCCACTTTTGGTGTCTAAACTATTTTTCGCACGAAATAGGTGTTTAAAGTTTTGATCATTTTAGGTGCATGACTGTTAACTATCGTTACTTTTGTTTTTAAATAATTTTTATTTTATTTCTTTTTAAACTTAATTTAAAAAAAACATAAATTTCCAAAACCTCACAAATGACCCCAAATTCGAATCCCTAACTTTCCTAGTTGATTTCTTCGTCGATGGTCATGCCTCCGCCCAGCATATCCATCGCCAGACAACCACGATAATTTCCCCCAACCACCCATCATCGATAACTGGCAATATGTGTGCCGATCGGTTTCCTAATGTCGAAGGAAGCTGATATGAACCCGGTAATGTGACCCGAGTCATATAGATGTGCCCGATCGTGATTCTAGTAAGAAATATTCTTCGCTACGCTTTGAACTCTGAGATATCATAAAACATACATGTGAGATGAATAGCAATATAATAAGAAAATTAATGAAGAAAGGAATTGGATAGGTAATTTGGATAGTATGGTGGCTAAGGATGGAGGATGATAATCGTGGAAAGGTGTAAATCAAAGAAGGAGTGATGGGAGATGCCAAAGGCGGCGTGGATTTGTATGGTTGGAAGGATAGCGAATTGTGACCTGCTAGCTATAACGAGCTAGGAACCAACAATATACTTTGATGGAGTCAAGGTGGAGGAGTGTGGAACGTGACCCACAAGCTATAAGAGAGCTTGGAACCAACGCTATAGCAAAATGAAATGGATAGAAGACTACAAGCACAACTTGAAGCCGATAGAGTTCTCGCAAGAACAAGATGAAAGCAATCTTTCAAAGGTTTATATTTTCCAAAAAAAAGTCCTTTACAAATGAACCTAAGATGCCTATTTATAGTGTGGATAGGCACCATATGAAAAGTCACACAAAAGAGAGATGAATGCTCATCTAAATGCTATTGAATAAAAATAAATGAAATGTTTCTTTCTTATCCTTTTGATGGATGAATTTTGCTTTAAATTGAGATGAATTTAGCCTTAAATTCGTCCAAAAGGAGTGGTGACTCTTGGGCTGCTTCATTTTGCTTGCAAATGGATAAAAGAGAATGGATGTGGACATAGGATGAATGTAGACATCCCACAAATCCAAATCAGCTTGTCTCTATGAATTCCTTGATGATTTTATCACTTAATTTGATGATTAAATGACATTAAACCAGCCTTCATTGCTTGCCCATTTGTGGAATATGACCAACCTTCAAAAAATGATAAATAAAGGCCTTGAATGCATAATTTGAATGCTGATTATTGTATGTCCCTTCTCTTGAACGTGAATGGCCTTCATTGGTTCATAATTTCAACCTTGAATAGGTGAATTATGAAGCTTAAATGCTTTGTTACTCTAAGAAGATGAACAGCCTTGAAAAGATGAAAAGAATTCAGCCTTCAATTGCCTTGTTTGCATGAGTAAAGATGGCCATCAATGACTTGTTTCCAAGTTGAAGTTGAAAAGTCTCTTCTTTAATCCACATGTCACATGAACCTAGACACACACAAAGGATTTATTCAAACTTAAAATAATAGATGCATGAAACAATTAAAGAGTTAGTTAATTGAGTGAACTAGTTAAATGAATGAACTAGTTTAATTAAAGAACTAACTTTATTGAATTTAACTAAATGCATGAATGAAGTAGTTTAACGAATGATTTAAGATACATAATTAAACTACTTCCCTAAATGAACTAAAACTATAAATGAAATGCATGCTTTAATGACCTACACACTTTATCAATGTAGTGGAAGTTTGAAATACTTAAATTCTCATACAAATGCATGCATGAGCAAGGTAAGGCATTCCTCCCTTATTATTTCTTCTTTCTCACGTTCATGGCTTGTTGTAAACAAGCTTTCCATGGCTGATTGAAACTCCTTGGCCCGTGCACGTGCAATGTGGCCACTTAGGTACTTCTCCGGGTCCTTGTTCTTGATGGTCATATCAGTCCCTCCCTCTTTAAAACGATTTGTCCCCAAATCGTCACCTACATCAAAAGGAGATAAATCAACAACATTAAAGGTTGCACTAACATGAAACTCACCTGGGAGGTCTAGTTGATAAGCATTATCATTGAGCCTCTTAACTACTTGAAATGGCCCATCTCCTCGAGGCATCAATTTAGATTTCTGTTGGGCTGGAAACCTTTCTTTTCTCATGTGCAACCACACCCAATCTCCCGGCTCAAAGACAACTCTCCTTCGACCCTTGTTTTCTTGCTGCTCATATTGCTTGGTTTTCTTTTCAATATTATCCCGCACTTGTTGATGAAGTTTCTTAACAAATTCAGCTTTGTTAAGTCCATCTTTATTCACAATTTGATTAGCGGGTAATGGCAATAAGTCCATCGGAGTTAATGGATTGAACCCATACACAACTTCAAAAGGAGTGTGTCCCGAGGTGGTATGGACTGATCGGTTATATGCAAACTCCACATGTGGTAAGCACTCTTCCCATGTCTTTAGATTCTTCTTAATAATGCTCCTAAGCAACATGGAGAGTACTCGATTCGCCACTTCGGTTTGGCCATCCGTTTGAGGGTGACAAGTGGTGGAAAATAGCAGCTTAGTTCCAATCTTACTCCATAGGGCTCTCCAGAAGTGGCTTAAGAACTTCACGTCTCGATCGGAAACGATAGTTCTTGGCACACCATGTAATCTCAAGACTTCCCTGAAAAACAAGTTAGCAATATGTAAGGCATCATTAGTCTTGTTGCAAGGAATAAAATGAGCCATTTTAGAAAATCTATCCACTACTACAAAGATGAAGTCTTTGTTATTCTTTGTGCGTGGAAGCCCTAGCACAAAATCCATTGAAATGTCCATCCATGGTGCTTCTGGAATAGGTAGTGGCGTGTAGAGTCCATGTGGCATGGCTTTAGACTTAGCCTTCTTGCAAGTGATGCAACGTTCATATAACCTCTCTACATCTCGTCTCATCTTTGGCCAATATAAATGCTCTTGAAGTATGGCCAAAGTCTTTGCTATTCCAAAATGTCCCATTAAGCCTCCTCCATGGGCTTCTTTGATAAGTAATTCACGTGTGGAACCTTGTGGAATACAAAGTCTTCCTTCCTTGAATAGGAACCCATTGTCCCTATAATAGTTTTCAAACGTTCCTTTCTCACAAGCTTTGTAAATTTTTTTAAAGTCAGAATCAGATTCGTATAAATCCTTAATGAAAACAAAACCCAACAACTTAGATTCTAAGGTGTTTAGAAGAGCGTACCTCCGAGACAATGCATCGGCAACTATATTCTCTTTACCTTTCTTATATTTGATCACATAGGGAAAAGATTCAAGAAACTCCACCCATTTGGCATGTCGTTTGTTGAGTTTATGTTGCCCCCGAATGTGCTTCAATGCCTCATGATCGGTGTGAATAATGAACTCCTTAGGCCATAGATAGTGTTGCCATGTTTCCATTGCGCGAACAAGGGCATACATCTCCTTATCATATGTTGGATAATTCAACGTGGCTCCACTTAATTTCTCACTGAAATATGCTATAGGACGTCCACCTTGAGATAATACCGCTCCAATTCCCACACCTGATGCATCACATTCAATTTCAAACATTTTGTTAAAATCAGGTAAGGTAAGCAAAGGGGCATGAATTAAACATTCTTTAATGTCATTAAAAGATTTCTCTTGGTCTCCCCCCCCAGAAAAAGTTAGCATTCTTCTTGATGACATTAGTTAAAGGGGCGGAAATGGTGCTGAAGTTTGGCACAAATCTCCGGTAAAAGCTTGCAAGTCCATGGAAACTCCTAACTTGGGAAATGCTTGTTGGTCGTGGCCATTCTTCAATGGCTTTAACCTTCTCTTTGTCAACCTCTAAGCCTTTAGAACTGACAACAAAACCAAGAAAGACAACTTTGTCAGTACAAAATGTACACTTGTCTAAATTAGCATATAATTTCTCCTTTCTTAAAACCCACAAAACTGACCTCAAATGTTGAACATGTTCTTTCATTGATTTACTATAGATTAAGATGTCATCAAAATAAACCACACAAAATTTACCCAAAAATGGTCTAAGAACATGGTTCATTAACCTCATGAAAGTACTTGGTGCATTAGTTAAGCCAAAAGGCATAACCAACCATTCATAGAGTCCTTGCTTTGTTTTAAATGCTGTTTTCCATTCATCACCTTCCCGCATCCTTATTTGGTGATAACCACTCTTAAGATCAATCTTAGAGAAAAGGTTAGAACCACTAAGCTCATCTAACATATCATCTAAACGAGGAATAGGGTGGCGATACTTTACCGTAATTTTGTTTACCGCTCGACAATCTACACACATGGGCCAAGTTCCATCCTTCTTTGGTACAAGTAATACCGGAACGGAACATGGGCTAAGGCTCTCCCTCACGTAACCTTTGGCCATTAGGTCAACCACTTGCCTTTGTAACTCCTTGGTTTCCTCGAGATTGCTTCGGTAAGCTGGACGGTTAGGAATGACGGCACCAGGAATGAAATCTATTTGATGTTCAATGCCACGGATTGGTGGCAGCCCACTTGGTATCTCCTCCAGAAATAATTCGTCAAATTCCTGCAAAAAAGACACAATAGAAGAAGGCAAAGTGTGATCAAGTTGGTTAGTGTTCAATAAACTTTCCTTGTACACAAGTACAAGTAATTCCTTTCCCGACAACAAACACTTTCTAAACTCTCTTTCTTTGGTAAAAACACTCATTTTCGCACCCTCACTTTGCTTACTCTCACTTGCTTTTACCTCCATTTTTGATTCTCTCTCTTTGGCTCTTTCAATACTTTCTCTCAAATGTATTTGGTCTTTGTGAATTTGTTTTGGTGAAAGAGGGGCTAAGGTAATCTTTCTTACTCCATGGGTGAGTGTATACCGATTGGTATATCCATCATACATGACTCGTTTATCGAATTGCCATGGCCTCCCAAGTAGTAAATGGCCAGCGTGCATCGGAACAACATCGCAAAGAACTTCATCCTTATACTTTCCAATGGAGAAAGCAACAAGAACTTGCTTGGTAACCTTGAGTTCTCCTCCGTCATTAAGCCATTGCAGCTTGTAGGGATGTGGATGCTTTGTGGTTGCTAATCCAAGTTTTTCTACCATAAGAGTACTAGCAACATTAGTACAACTACCTCCATCAATAATGACAAAGCATACCTTTCCATTAACATGGCAGCGAGTATGAAAGATATTCTCGCGTTGCTCATTCCCTTCATTCGCTTGCACACTTAGGCTCCTTTTCACAATAAGGGCCTCTCCTTCTGCTGCATACTCTATATCATCATCTTCATCTTCTTGTATGGCAACAACTTCATCTTCCTCCTCTTGTTTGGATTCAACCTCTCCATCATCACGAAGAAGCATAGTGTTTCGATTTGGGCTTTGGCTTGCAATATGCCCTCTTCCCAAGCACTTGAAGCATTGTATATCTCGAGAACGGTTTGGAACATTTGGAGCCTTACCTTTGCTAGTTTCGGCAATGGGTTTGGCACTCTTTGTTGGAACGCTTCGTTCTTTAGGCGTAAAGGATGCCTTATGTTTGTAGGTACCATGCCCCCATTTAGGAGAAGAGCCTCCATAGGCACGAGTTGTGCCTTTCCTTTTGAGTTGCCTCTCGACCTTCATGGCCATATGAACCATGTCTTCGAACTCCACATAATGTTGCAACTCAACAGTGGCCGCAATATTAGGATCAAAGCCGAATAGAATCTAGCCATGGTGGCTTCTTGATCCTCATCAATGTTGGCTCGGATCATGGCTACTTCCATCTCTTTAAAGTAATCCTCAACACTACGGTTTCCTTGGGTGAGATTTTGAAGCTTGTTGAACAACTCCCTATGATAGTGAGTTGGAACGAACCTCCTACGCATAACAACCTTCATCTCATTCCAAGTAGAAATTGGATGTTCTCCATTGCGTCTCCTGCTAGATGTCAACTGATCCCACCATATTAGTGCATAATCTGTAAATTCAATGGCTGCAAGTTTTACCTTCTTAAGCTCGGAGTAGTTGTGGCACTCAAAGATGTGCTCAACCTTTTTTTCCCATGCAAGATAAGCTTCAGGATCCGTTCTTCCTTGGAAAGAAGGAATGGTTATTTTGATGTTGCTAAGATTATCATCAACTCTTGGCCGAGCTCTTTGGTACCTAGGTTCTCGACGCCCCAAACTTTGTTGAGAGGCTCGCTCGTCTATGAGTTCTTCGTCCACCTCTCCCTCATACTCTTCCTCGTGATCTGAATTATGCCTTCGTTGAGATCTTTCCTCAAATGATCTAATCGTTCTTGCATCGGCCCCAACCTTTGTTGCAACAACCTGTCCATCTCTTGGATAATATCTTGAAGATTGGAGTTAGTTGCTTCTACGTTAACATTATTACTTCCTCCAACAGAGTTTCTCACGGAATTTTGAGACATTATTAGTAACAAAAATAAAAAAAATTAAAACCTCACAAACACATAACCTCACCTATTCCACTCCAAGGAAATGCACTCACACTCGTGTTTCACTCGGGATGGCTTTTACCCTTGATGTGCACTCTTGCCTTTTTCCACTCTTGCTCTCAATCAAGTCCTTTTAAGAACTTCCTCAAGGCTTGCAAATGGCTTGTAGAATTTGGCTGAAAAAAAGCAAAACTTGGCGAAAAGAATTTGGAAGGTGGGATAAGAAAAAGTGGCAACAACAAAAAAAAGTGGTAAATTGTGAGAGTTGGTAAAGATGAAAAAATAGTAGCAAAAGAAGAAATGATGTAAGATTTTTTTAAAGAAGAATAGAGAATACGATGCCCCTCCCTCTTTAATTTTCTCTAATTTTTTTTCGATTTTTTTCTTTTCTTTTTCTTTTCTTTTTTTTACTTTTTTTTCAGAAGAGAGATAGCGACTATCTTACTGAATCAACCTTGCTCTGATGCCAATTGATATGAACCCGGTAATGTGACTCGAGTCATATAGATGTGCCCCGAGTCATATAGATGTGCCCGATCGTGATTCTAGTAAGAAATATTCTTCGCTACGCTTTGAACTCTGAGATATCATAAAACATACATGTAAGATGAATAGCAATATAATAAAAAAATTAATGAAGAGAGGAATTGGATAGGTAATTTGGATAGTATGGTGGCTAAGGATGGATAGGCACCATATGAAAAGTCACACAAAAGAGAGATGAATGCTCATCTAAATGCTATTGAATAAAAATAAATGAAATGTTTCTTTCTTATCATTTTGATGGATGAATTTTGCTTTAAATTGAGATGAATTTAGCCTTAAATTCATCCAAAAGGAGTGGTGACTCTTGGGCTGCTTCATTTTGCTTGCAAATGGATAAAAGAGAATGGATGTGGACATAGGATGAATGTAGACATCCCACAAATCCAAATCAGCTCGTCTCTTTGAATTCCTTGATGATTTTATCACTTAATTTGATGATTAAATGACATTAAACCAGCCTTCATTGCTTGCCCATTTGTGGAATATGACCAACCTTCAAAAAATGATAAATAAAGGCCTTGAATGCATAATTTGAATGCTGATTATTGCATGTCCCTTCTCTTGAACGTGAATGACCTTCATTGGTTCATAATTTCAACCTTGAATAGGTGAATTATGAAGCTTAAATGCTTTGTTACTCTAAGAAGATGAACAACCTTGAAAAGATGAAAAGAATTCAGCCTTGAATTGCCTTCAATTGCCTTGTTTGCATGAGTAAAGATGGCCATCAATGACTTGTTTCCAAGTTGAAGTTGAAAAGTCTCTTCTTTAATCCACACGTCACATGAACCTAGACACACACAAAAGATTTATTCAAACTTAAAATAATAGATGCATGAAACAATTAAAGAGTTAATTAATTGAGTGAACTAGTTAAATGAATGAACTAGTTTAATTAAAGAACTAACTTTATTGAATTTAACTAAATGCATGAATGAAGTAGTTTAACGAATGATTTAAGATACATAATTAAACTACTTCCCTAAATGAACTAAAACTATAAATGAAATGCATGCTTTAATGACCTACACACTTTATCAATGTAGTGGAAGTTTGAAATACTTAAATTCTCATGCAAATGCATGCATGAGCAAGGTAAGACATTCCTCCCTTATTATTTCTTCTTTCTCACGTTCATGGCTTGTTGTAAACAAGCTTTCCATGGCTGATTGAAACTCCTTGGCCCGTGCACGTGTAATGGGGCCACTTGGGTACTTCTCCGGGTCCTTGTTCTTGATGGTCATATCAGAAGCCGAACTCGCGAAAGAAATCCAATCAGCACACCTATCATCGGTTATCGACAATAGGTGGTTGGGGGAAATGGTCGTGTTGGTTCGGCTGTAGTAGTGGTGGGCTTCGACGAGGCATTCAACGATGACAATTTGGGGATTTTGGGTTAGGGATTTAGGACTATTTTGTGAAAATTTAAAATTGTTATTTTTTAAAGAATTTTGATTTTTAGAAAATTAATTAAAGAAATTAAAAATTAGAACATGCCACATGTCACGTTTTAATTGGCTAACGAATTTTTTAATGGCCAAACACGTAAAATGACCTAAATGAAGCTTTAGGCACCTATTTCAAGTGAAAAATAGTTTAGGCTCTAAAAATGAGCAACAAGTATAGTTTAGGGACTTATTTGACTATTAAGCATATACACTTTTTTTAGTTAATATAGTTTTTGTTTTTAATTACTTTTAATTTTTATTATATCGTAAATTATGAATGATCCCTTATGGATTATTGATTCAGTATACTTGGTTCAACTCAAATTACATCGTATTTGAAAATATATTTCGCGTAATCAATTTGAGTTAAATTAAGTCGAATCTGAAGAATACTTTGGTATTTGATTTACTCTAATTGGACTTATTTTTTATTTAAATTATAGTAAAAGTTGTAGAGTTTTGGACAAAGATATAGTTTATTTTAATAAATATCAAATCACTTAATTTTTTTTTTGTTATTTCTCTGTATGTGTTTTTCGTTGAAGGGATGCCTCGACACTCATAATTGTCGAGATTTTTGGACTTCTAAATTCCATGTATTTTAGGGTGATTCTAGCGTTAGGTCACTTTAATGTTAGGCTAATTTTAAGTCTCCTGGTAATACAGGTAGCCAGTACCTACAGAAATGTGTTATGATACGATTATTTAATTTGTTACAATAGTTGTAAGACAAATGGCAGTTACTGAAAAGTTTATTATGGTAGTAAATTTTGTAGCTATCTCATATCGTAATGGATTACCCTATATTTTACAAAACGCGTAAGGAATTTCGTACCTACAACATATCGCACCATACCTAACTAATTCGGTACACATTATATAGTAAAGAAGGTAACTATCGAATTTTTTTTACCCCATATGTCGTAATCTTAAACCAACCCAACTTCCGGTAAGGAATTTTGTAGCTACACATCTCTTAAATGATTACCCTATATGTTGCAAAACACGTAAGGAATTTTGTACCTACAATCTATCGCACCCTACCTACCTAATTCGGTACACAATAGATAATAAAGAAGGTAACTACCGAATTTGTTACCCCATGTGTCCTAATCTTAAACCAACCCAACTTATGGTAACGAATTTTGTATCTATCTCATCTCTTAAAGGATTACCCTATATGTTAAAAAACGCGTAAGGAATTTTGTACCTACAACATATCGCACACTACCTACTTAATTCAATACAAAATAAATAGTAAAGAAGGTAACTACCGAATTTGTTACCCCATGTGTCTTCATCTTAAACAAACCCAACTTATGGTAAGGAATTTTGTAGCTACCTCATCTCTTAAAGGATTACCCTATATGTTACAAAACGCGTTAAGAATTTTGTACCTACAACATATCACACCCTACCTACTTAATTCAGTACACAATAGATAGTAAAGAATGTAACTACCGAATTTGTTACCCATGTGTCCTAATCTTAAACCTACCCAACTTATGGTAAGGAATTTTGTAGCTACCTCATCTCTTAAAGGATTACCCTATATGTTACAAAACGCGTTAGGAATTTCATACCTATAACATTTCGCACCATACCTACTTAATTCGTTACACAATATATAGTAAAGAAGGTAACTACCGAATTTGTTACCCCATGTGTCCTAATCTTAAACCAACCCAACTTATAGTAAAGAATTTTGTAGCTATCTCATCTCTTAAAGGATTACCCTATATGTTACAAAACGCGTTAAAAATTTCTTACATACAACATATCTCATCATACCTACCTAATTCGTTACACAATATATAGTAAAGAAAGGTATCTACCGAATTTGTTACCCCATGTGTACTAAACATAAACCAACCCAACTTATGGTAAGAAATTTTGTAGCTACCTAATCTCTTAAAGGATTACCCTATATGTTACAAAACGCCTAACAAAATTTGTACCTACAATATATCTCACCTTACCTACCTAATTCGTTACACAATGTATAGTAAAGAAGGTAATTATCGAATTTGTTACCCCGTGTGTCCTAATCTTAAACCAACCCAACTTTTAAAGCATATCGATACTGTTCATAGGGTTTCTATATTGATTTGTTATTCTGTTTCTTGGAAAATTTTAAATCATTTTGACAACAAAACATTGGAAGTGGTGGTGAGGCATATGGAAATAAACAAGGCGCTACCATATCTTACAAAATATAATATCATTGCAAACAAAAAACATGCATCATTACATGAGATTAAGTGTTGAAACCAACATAACAAGCAAAGGTTTAAAGTACGAAAAATACCAAACTAGTATCAGCAGAAGTCATAACAACTAACAAGGTGTTTGTTGCAAAACATTAACACCAACATAACAACCATATTTAAGCATCGGACTCCGGTGGTAGGGTAGTCAAGTGTGGAGAGGGAGCAGCTGCCTGAGCCGAAAATGTGTCCAACCGACCAACAACAACAGAGCGAATTTCCTCCAGTGGAGTTTGTATGGTTATCATACACCTACGATCCTTCTACATCCATCTTTTTTGCTTCCTCCTCGCTCACACACCTACGAACAAAACACAAGATTTTATTAATGGTTGTCATACCATATTATTTATTAACATGTCTTCCTCCGTGTTATGCAAACATTTTTTCCTACATATGTGACATATCTAACGATTAGTACCGATATTACTTATAAATACCGATACCATTTACTTATTCGATGTCTTTCAGTTTATTCCAATATCTGTACTACTACTACAATATCGATATTTCTATCTATTAGTGCCGATACCATTTTACCATTCAATGTCATTCAAATTATTTCAATATCTATACTACTACTGCAATACTGATATTTCATCATATTAGTATAGTTATCACATGTCAATATCGATATCATTTTTCCATTATGTGCCATTCTAAATACTCTCAGCGTTGGTATCTGAAGAATAGTACCGATGCTACTTTCCCAGAACCGTGTCTCAACCTCTGCATTCATAACAAAAATCACCAAACCTAATCCTTAAACTATGAAAATTGATGCGTTTCAGTATAATAAGCAAACCCTATTAAACTCCTTATCATAACCCCTCAAAATCATTATTAAACCCTCACTTTTCTCAAAATCCTAATATTTTTTCGTACACATTTTTCATCTCCAATTTGACTAACACAAAATCTTAAACATTACTAACCTGAATTTAAGAGATAACAACAACCCAACCAACGATTTCTGCCTGCAAGATGAACCAAAATACCAAACGATGGGGGGGGGGGGGGGAGTTTTCGAAAGTTTTTACGAGGGAGGGAGAGCGAAAGTCAGTTTTTTTTTCCCGAAAATTTAGGTTCAGTACCGATGCTACTCCAATATGAGGCACTTATACGAAATAGGGAAACCAGTTTATTGGTTTCATCGGGTCCTTATTTTTTCTCTTTTCTCCCATCCAACGGCTAAAATTATTTTACTTTAAATCTAACGGTAGTACCCATGCGACCTAAAATTAGCCTAAAATTAAGGGACCTAACGTTAGAATCACCCTGTATTTTAAGCTCACTTGATATCAAGACAAGTATTCTAGTAGAGGTGTTGAGGATTGGTTCCCATTCATCATGTGCCCTACTTACTAGAATCAATGTCCATGGTTCGACCTTGACAACCATGGTAATTGAGATCAATTCAATACATGCGCACTTTCCAGCTATGTGTATCACCTATTATTTGCAGAAATTGCCAGAGTTGTATATAATTGAGATTGTACACTTTCATAGTGTGTTAGCCTTTGTGATTTACATCATATTTTTCTTAAGTCTTCAGGAAGCTTAAGGTTTTTAATCTAATTTTAGTATGACTTATCATCTATAATCAGATGATCAGTAAAAAAAAGGTGATCTAGATTTTTGAGGATATTCTTTGATATCGTGTTATTGATTTTAGTTATTGTTCGAAGCATTCTCTTTTGTTAGCAAAATTCGTCTACAACAACATTTTTCAAACGAGTATTCAAATGACATTGTTTGAAGTTTTGTACAATAAAAAATGTAGAACTATGCTGTGCTGGAAAACTTGATGAGAGAAAATTTGTTTTGTGAAAGATTGAAAGTTGTTTCGAACAAATATAAGTCATATTGTTGAGTAGATCAATCAATTGAATTGACAATAAAATTTTTGTGGTGAAAGCTTTTGCAAAGAATAAAAAATTTGAACAAGTGATTTAGGGGGAGTATGCTTCTGTTTTAGCATATACATGTTGATCATATGTCATACACATGCAGTTAGACTCAATTAAAATAGTCTTCGTAAGCCTTTTATTGCCCAAAATGCAATTTCTAGCATAGGTGTATCGAAAAAGCAAGGCATTTCGATACGGGCTCTTGGATACTTGACCAAACTGGTTTCTAGAAAAATCAATATCGAAACGGGTAAAATGCATTTCGATATGGGCATCGATAGTGTTTCGGTACAGTTAAACCTATAGCGATACGAGCTCGTGTTTTGGTACGGCTTTAAAAGCATACCGGTATACCTGTTTCGATACGCCATGTGGTGTATCGGTATATGCGAACGCATAATCATAAACGAGTCTTTAAATGGGGTTTTTAACTTTTATTTAAACTCAACTATTTTTTTCTCTTAAAACCCTATTTTTCATTTATAAAAACCTATCAAATCCTCTAGATTTCTCACACAACTCTTTAGATTCTTTGAGAATTTTTGCTCTTCAAATCAAATATTTGCTCCTTCATCAATTTGGTGCATCATCATCTACTCATTCATCCAAATTCCATAACTCAAGGTATAAAATCCCTTTTCCTTTCCTTTTTCAATTTTGTTTATTTTTATATACTATTTTTAATTGGTTTTGTATATATAATATACACATAGTAAGGTTTTCAAGGATTTTGTAAAATTTCTCTCAAAACTAATTTTTTTTAATTCGACTATAAAATTATATCGTATATTTAATTTTATTATTTTCAAATTTCTTTTTACCAAAAATTCTTTTTATATTTATATATGTTTTTAAACTATATTGTACAGATTTTTTCACAATACCTTGAATTTTGGATTAATTATTGGATTGAATATGGTGATCTATGCGTACATTGTTTTTGTGCCTTGATTCGTTTTTTCAGATTTTATCTATGGCACCCCGAAATAGACCAAGAACTGGTGAGGTTGGAGAGTCTTCCAATCAAGATGATGTAACCCTTCCTAACCTCACTCTAATTTACCAAAGGTGTTTTCCAACTCAAGGCGCTCTTGCTAACTACCGGCAATACCAAAACTTCCAAATATGTCGTGAGCGTATCACCTCTATCCCCCTTTTTGGATTCTGAGCATTTTAAGTTTAAATATCTTCATCTTTTACACCTATGGAATTTCATGTCTTTTTTGCAATTGCCCGAATTTTGTATCGCAAGCTTGTCCTCATCTTTTATTCTAATGCCCGATGTATTTCTAGCCCCGATCGAAGTTAAGTTATTGCTATTGAATCTTTTCTTATGGGCAAGAAGCTTTGGATCGATCCAAATGTTTTAACCAATGTTTTTGGGGTTCAAAGATGAAGGTGTTAGTGATGACGACTCTTTAGGATATGTTCTCAATGGCTCCCTGATCATTCTTGGTGCGCATGATCGTATCCTTCACCTTATGGTCACTTGGTGGTTTCGCCTTTCTGGTGGAAAGTTCACAACAACCTGACAAGTCGATGACTTTTGGATTCATTGCTTTCGTGAAGGTATTCGCCCAAACCTTTGCCAAATTATGTTTGCGGAGATGGTTTATCTTGTTCAACACCGCCACACTTCTCTTGTCTCTTCATTCACTTATGGCACCACTTTGAGTTAATTGTTCTCGAAGATGGAGATTGATTGCTCTCATGACTTTCCCGAGCCTCTCAATGATCCGGTCGATGATCGTTCTCTTATTCGTGCCAAGTTTCACTACTATGATGGTTATTGGGTTCGTATCAACCATATCCCTCAAGAAGATCTACCCAACCAAGGCGAGCCTCCTCAAGCGGAACCTCAAGCTCAAGTTGCTCAACCATCCAAGGACGCTCTAATGGCCTTTCTCAACGAGCAATTCACCTCTTTAGGCACAAACATGAATTCTGGATTTTCCGCCATTGACACAAGGTTCACCACTTTGGAGGGGAGAGTCCTATCCATTCTTAACTCGATTGAAACTCAACAAACCTCCATGGACATCTCTTTTCAAGCTTTACATGATGAATGATGCCAATCTCGAGGTAATAATGCCAACAATGATGGTGGAGATGAAGATCAAGACGAGTCTTAGGTCATATCATATCATATCATATCATATCATATCATATCATATCATATCATATCATATCATATCATATCATATCATATCATATCATATCATATCATATCATATCATATCATATCATATCATATCATATCATATCATATCATATCATATCATATCATATCATATCATATCATACCATACCATATCATATCATATCATATCATATCATATCATATCATATCATATCATATCATATCATATCATATCATATCATATCATATCATATCATATCATATCATATCATATCATATCATATCATATCATATCATATCATATCATATCATATCATATCATATCATATCATATCATATCATATCATATCATATCATATCATATCATATCATATCATATCATATCATATCATATCATATCATATCATATCATATCATATCATATCATATCATATCATATCATATCATATCATATCAGGACTTTTATTTATGCACCTATATATGTTCTTTCCTTTTAAACCTATGCTTTAGGATTTATGTTTGAATATTTTGTTTGACGTATGTTTTTAGGATTTAAGTTTGGATTTAAGGCTTATTTTGAATTATTGTGAATGAAGTTTATGTTGTTTGCTTAATCTTGCTTATATTATCTTGCTTTTACCATTGATTTTGATCTAACAAAAGGGGGAGAAGTATAAGCTAAAATTTTCAAACTAAACTTTCAAAAACCAAGCTTAAACTAAGAGAGAGTACTTAAAAATTTACTTTTGTTTTGTTATATCAAAAAAGGGAGATTGTAAAATATATGTTTGATTTTGATATAACAAATAGTCCAAGGACCAAATTGCAAAGTAAATAAAAATTTAAGTATTTGAAAGTCTCTCTATTGACAAGGATTTTTAAGATAAATTGTTTCCAAGTCAAAACTTAAACCCCACAAAAATTTCTAAGTGTTTTCAAAGCCAAACTTCACAAAATCTCCCAGGCGTTTTGATACACTATATAAGTGTTTCGATACGGGCTTGCCTTTACAAAGCCAAATTCTACAAAATTTCACAGGCGTTTCGATATGCTAATATCAGCGTTTCTGTACGGCCTTATCTTAATTGGCTATTGGAATTTCACATTTCGATACGGCTGAGTATGTATCGATACAAGTGTTTTGATACGGCAATGCCTGTTGTGATATGACGTTTCATATGGGATTTAAGATTTTTACTTAAGTGTACCGATACGAGCACATACCGTATCGATACAGGTTTAAGATTTTCAAATCTTCTCATTTATTATATAAATGTTTCATTGTCAGTTAGAAGACATAAGCAAAATTTTGAATTTCAGTTACTCGTACCAATACACCCTGGTATTGTATTGATACAGACTTTGGCAGTGTCTAAGTTTGCAAAAATTGGATCGATACGGCCTATAACCGTATCGATACGACCCATTTATCATTTCGATAAACCTTGTCGCGTATCAATGTGCCCCCTATTGTCACTGAATTTTCACCTCATTTTTTGTATTTAATTATTATTATTATGTATATTAGTATTATTAATATTTATTAATAAATCCAAAAAAACAATATGTAAAATATAATAAAAGAGCCCATTTTAAAGATGACCCACTTAATAAATAATAGGGGGAATTATATAATAAGGGTCCATGTTTTAAAAATAATAAATAAAGGGTCCATTTAGTTTGATTAGGAGCCCATTTAAATAAAATACAATAAATAACCCATTTACCTTTGTTCTAGGTGCAAGTTTAACAATAGCCATAGGATATGGGGAAGGAAATCTAATGGCTAGGATCGAATAAAAAAAAGAACCACCCACGCGCCTGGCGCGTGAGCCCCACACGCTCGGGTGGTTCCCTCAAAGCCGCCTCTACTTCAATTTGAAGCTACTGGACGCAGCTTTCCTAGCTCATCGCGTCACAGGCAGCCGTCGTGGAGGTACGCCGATGGTTCTAGCTGACTCCCCTCGGCCCCGCCATTCCACCGAAGACGTCACCGCTCCAGGCCGCCGCCGGTCACCTACAAAATAAAGGAAAAAATGGATCAAATCCTAGCTCGAATTTGGGGAGAAATTCATCCCCAAATCTGAGCTATTCCAATCTGTAAATAAAAAAGGCTTGATTCTTGTTATTTGTTTGATTTTAGCATGTATTTAGGGATTCAAAAACGAATTTATGGGGAAGAATTCCGAGTTTTAGAACCTATATAAACCCCCTCAATTCCCTTGTTCTTCACCAAGAAAAAATACGAAAAACATTGAAAAAATCATTAAAAAGCTTTAGAAATTTCAGTAAGCTTGTAGAAGAAAAAGCTCGAACTTCTCGGTGAAGTTGTAATCAATATTGTTGGAATCAAAGAAAGGAAGTTAATCTTTTTGGTATTGTGTCCTTCCCTTTAAATTCTTTTATTTTGATTTTCTTGTTTAATTTGATGTTTGAATGATATCTGTTTGTTGAAAGTTTGATGTTGATACTTTGAATGCATTGTTACTCGAATTTAAATTAATTTATGGTTTTTTTTGTTAATTTTTGGATATATAAAAGATGGGTATTCTTCATTTTTGAAGAACGCCAAGAACAATGAAAGAACATTTTTTGGAGTTTGATCTTTCATGATGGAAAAAATGAAAAAAGGTATTTTTGGGACGTAATCCAATCCTTTTAAAAAAGAACATAAGATTTAGGCTTGAAGAGATTTGATTCTTTTAAATTTTTTATCAGGCTTGATTTTATTAATTTCTTTTATCAAGTTTTTTAGGAAATTAAATATTCATTTTTTGGAAGAGAAATATAAAAACAAAAAATAATATTTTTAAATAATCACATAATCACCTTTCTTTAAAAAACTTATAAAAATTTTCTTTTAAAAAAAATCTAATTTAATAAAAATAAGGACATGACTTTAAGGAAAAAACTTTATTTAAAAAACGTGTGAATAAAAATTGAAAGTAGGAAATAATGTGTTTTTTCCTTGTAAATATTTAATTTTGTGCTTTAATCCTTTATTTTATATTTGTTTTCTTGTTTAATAATTATTGCGGCGTCTTACCAAACCGAGATGACGAGTTTGCGCCAGAAATGTTGGCAGTGATCGTAATTCATTTTTCGGGGGTAAGACCATTAAAATAGCTTGATATTCATTAAACGGACAAATAAAATTGAACCTTCGTGAACTTGCAAATTCCAGTTTTGAAAACGGTTTTAAAATCAATTAGGTACCGATTTTGGGCGTCGTGGGGGTGCTAACCCTTCCCCACTTGTAACCGACCCCCTAACATGTTTTCTAGTTTTCGTAGACCAAAACTATTGTTTTATTAAAACAAAACGTTCTATTAAAATAACCCCGTTTTAAAGTGATCCAATCACACTTTTCAAAAAGATTGTTGGCGACTCCGTGTTTCTAAAGTTTTCAAAAAGTCGAAGCTTCTAAAAAGGGTTGCGACAGCTTGGCGACTCCGCTGGGGATGTGTTTTTGTTTTTTTTTTTAAATAAAAACAAAAGCGGGTCAAGCCAAAAATTGATTTTAAATGGTTTTCAAAAAAGGTTTTTTTAAATGGGATTTGCAAGTTTTCAAGAGGTTTAATTTATTTGTCTGTTTTAATTAATATAATTCTGTTTTACGCAATTAAAGACTTAAATCCAAGCTCTGTACCCGAGCTTTTTCCCGTTCGTTTAAGTGGGGGGAATAAGATTTGCTAATGTAAGAATATTGATTCTTCGTATGAGCTTAGCAAGTATCTGCGAGATTCATTCCCTTGTCTTCGTAAGGATATTGATTCATCGAGAAGGCATCGAAGGTGAGTCCTCGTGAGTTGAATTCTATTCGTTTGAAGCCTATAATGAGTGAGAATTGAGGGCCTTGCTACCCTTAGTCGGGGACAGCAAGGACATCTCGAGCACCCTTTTAGAACTGAACCAAGTTTGAGAATTAAGAGCCTACCCCAATAGAGCCATGCAGAAAACCTTGCTTCCAAGAAGCTGGTGGAAATGATTAAATCTTATCAAGAAGGAAGCATTTATGGTGGTAGGGATGCTACATATTTGAGTCTAGTTTCTGACTTGGTGGCTCCTCCAAAGTTCAAGGCCTCTGACTTTGAAAAGTATAATTGAACTACATGCCCATTGGCACACTTGACTATGTACTGCCGAGAAATGTCACCGCATTTAGAAAATAAGAAGTTCTTGATCCATTGCTTCCAAGACCGTTTATCTGGGTGTGCTATCCGATGGTATGCTCAACTGAGTCGAGTCAATATACACACTTAGAGGGATCTGTCAAAAGCTTTCCTCAAACAGTACGAGTATGTAATAGATATGGCCCCAAGCAGGATTGTACTGCAGAATATAGAACAAAAGCCCAATGAGAGCTTCCGCTAGTATGTCCAGAGATGGCGAGATGTGGAAGCCCAAGTTCAACCTCCACTATCAAAAGATGAGGTTACTCTAATGTTTGTGGAGACTCTAAATGGTCCCTTCTATGACTATATGTTAAATCACGCCACCGAAGGTTTTTGCAGACATGGTCATGAATGGAGAGTTGATATTGGCAGCCATCAGAAGTGGAAGACTCGAGAGAGAAGAAGATGATGAGCGCGTTTAGAGTTTTGTCACGAAGTCGTTGGAGGCAAGGTTGGTCGAGATTCGTGCTTTCATGGAATAATGCTTAATTTTCTCTAGACAATTGGGATCATGCTAGAACCAACCCTTTTGCTTTCGCCTGCGAGCATTAGGGATCTTTTGTAAGGGCTTCTATATCAATTTACTTGTTTAAAGATGCATTTTTTTCAAGTGGCAAACATTCATCATTTTTGTTTTTTCTTTTCATTCTTCATCCATTTCTTTTCAAGCATACATCTTCTTTATAGAGTCCCTATTATTGATTGTATGAATGATTCTTAAATCTAATCTTGATATAGAGGGGAAAATGTGTGTTCAAGATTAATGTGGAAGTCCTATATACAAATTATGAGTGTATTTTCCTCTCAGACGTTGTTGTTAGGGTACTTGAATGAAGTGATTACTCTAAAACATCTACCAACTGAAGATTGCTTCTCTTCGACGGTATTTGTGTGTGAAGTGACATTTGACATTCCTTCATTTCCTTTCACGAATAAGAAAATGAAAAAATTCCATTTGTTGTCCCCCTTTGAGCCTAAATATTTTTTTTGTAATTTAACCCTAACCAAGGATCACTCCCCACACTGGGGGAAAAGAGGATGAAAATTGCAAGCAAAGGAAGACGACAAGTAAATGTCCTAAATTGAAAATGCAAAGGACACAAAAAGGAAAAAACCAGAAAAAAGAAAAAGAAAAAGGAAAGAAAAACAAAAAAGAGAAGAAAAGATAAAGAGAAGAGAAGAGAAGAGAAGAGGAAAATAAATGAAGAAAGAAGAAATGCGAATGAAAATTTGAAATCCTTCAAATGAAATGTGTACCAGAAAAGGAAATGAACTCTAGGGTGAAAACCCAGAATATGCAGTCTAGAGCGATCCAACGAATAAAAGAAGAAGAATAATTATTTCATTAGGAAAGTTGATCTTTGGTTTAATCACCCTTAAAATATTTATTTGAGCCTACATACCTTTCTTTGGCAACCCGAGCCTAGCCTACATTACAAGCCTTAAAAGACCATTTGGATCACACATGAATATTTGAGAAAAGGAGTTCGTATTCAAAACACATTCCGCCTAATTGAGTTAACCTTTCTCCAGGGACCTTGAGCTTCTAATGTCTGATTGAGATTAGAAAAGTGGTAAAATTTAAAACAAAACATTTTATTAAAATAACCCCGTTTTAAAGTGATCCAATCACACTTTTCAAAAAGATTGGTGGCGACTCCGTGTTTCTAAAGTTTTCAAAAAGTCGAAGCTCCTAAAAAGGGTTGGGACAGCTTGGTGACTCCAATGGGGATGTGTTTTTGTTTTTTTAAATAAAAACAAAAGAGGGTCAAGCGAAAAATTGATTTTAAATGGTTTTCAATAAAGGTTTTTTTAAATGGAATTTGCAAGTTTACAAGAGGTTTATTTTATTTGTCCGTTTTAATTAATATAATTCTGTTTTACGCATTTAAAGCCTTAAATCCAAGCTCATGTAAGAATATTGATTCTTCGTATAAGCCTAGCAAGTATCTTCGAGACTCATTCCCTTGTCTTCGTAAGGATATTGATTATTCGAGAAGGCATCGAAGGTGAGTCCTCTTGAGTTGAATTCTATTCGTTTGAAGCCTATAATGGGTGAGAATTGAGGGCCTTGCTACCCTTAGTCGGGGATAGCAAGGACATCTCGAGTACCCTTTTAGAACTGAACCAAGTTTGAGAATTAAGATCATACCCAATAGAGCCATGCAGAAAACCTAGGGTGTTGAGTCTGGTCAAAGTCGAAAGAATATTTCGCGGAGACATGTCCTGAAATGTTGGAATGACTGCTCATAAATATTATGCAATTGAATTATTTTGGATCTTTAGGGTTTTATTTCTATTTTATTAAAAAATTACTGACCTTTTCATGTGTGAGTTTTGTTTTGTTTTTGTGGCATATTTATTTTTTGCACGCATCCCATATTTAGAGGGAATTGATTCTAAAGCATGTTGCTCAATTAGAAAAAGCTTATGCCGTGAATGGAAGGCACTTAAAGGAGGAAGACAACGCAGATGTACGCTATCGGACTGAGGTCAACCAACAAACAATGAGAATTTGTCGAGTGATCACATGGAGGAAGCATCAAAGTACGCTCATATCAGAGCTAAGTAGAATACCATAAGTCACAAATGTTGTAGGACCACTTTGACGGTCCAACCAAGCAGAATTTAAAGATGATCATTGGTCTACTCGGCTTAGGGGCAACGTCAAAAGCACCCAGGAGTGATAAGAGCATCACATCCTAAATTGAAGACGTAGCAAAGCATGTGGCGTCAAGAAGCTACATTTCTTCACCCCACGTTAGATCGACAAGGTGGGACCAAGGATTCAAAGGTTGATTAAAGAAATGGGTGCTCAGACCAAGACGTATTTGTATGACCTTCGTCATCTAGTGGAAGCTTCATCTAGAACAACACCTTAATAGAATTGATGACCATTCGCCTGCATTCATGCTTTTGCATGCATACATTTGCTTCTATGCATTTGTTTTTTTGTTTGCATTAAATAATGTTTTGATAATTGCATTCACACATGTATAATAAAAATATTAAATTTGGAAAATTCCATTTAAGTAGTAAAGATCCCGCGCAAACACGACTTGAGCCATGAGCACTAAGGACAAATTGACAACTCTGGAAGTAAATCAGAAGAGCATCCATGATATGCTCGAGAAAATGGAAATGATATGAAAAAAATTATTGAGATATTGCACCGAAAAACAATTAGCTCGATTGCAGCTATGTTAGGGTTCAAGGTTTTAGATGCACTAGAAGCTGGTGGAAAGACTAATTTGCTGCCTAAGTTTCAAGGGATGGCCTTTGCCCATCAAAAGGAAACAACCTCACCTAAAGTGAAGATTTCACCTTATTCTATTGGATCCTCTATGTAACGCCCCAATTTTGGGCTTAGAAGTTTTGGGTTTGGACCGGACCGATCGGGTTCGCGGTTCGAATATAAAAGAGTGAATTTAGGAAAGCCTAGTTCGGGTTGCATTAAAAATATGCAAAAATGTCTTAAAATTCTCTTTTATTATATATAAGAGTGTGGTGGAATCAATTTTACAAAATAAGGTTTGGAAGTGTGACATTTTGGTTAGTGACCAAAATGTAATTTTCGAAAACTGTGAGACTGTTTTAAAAAGGATTGAAACTTTGAATCTTTAAGGAGCTATTTACCCAATAGGAGTTTCTCCAGATTTTTCTAAAATATTAAAGGTTTAATTAATGGTTTTTAAATAAAAGTAAAGGGAGGGAAGATATTTTGGCATTTTCTAACTAACTTTCCAAATTTCCATTTTCATTTTCTCTCATCTTTTCTCTCAAACCAAACACAATTCTCCAGAGCATTTTCCTCTGATTTTGACATCCAAACATGAGATTTTAATCCTCTTTTGATCTCTCATCATCTCTTCAACAAAACCTTTGTATTTGCTATTTGGATCTTCAAGAATTTTGGTTCTAAAAAGGGAGAAACTCAAGTATGGAGGTAAGAACGTCCTTCTCCTCTAAACTCTCAGTTCTTTACTGAAATTCCCAAGTTCTCAATCCTTGATTTGTGATTTATTAAAGGTTTTACAATTGTAATCTTGATCTTGGCTTTAAAATGCAAAATTTGGTTGATTTTTTGTAAAATTCGTATGATCTGTTTGAGCAGTGATTTGAGGTGTCTTTTTGATGTTAAATGAATGTTAAATTAATGAGAAATTGAGGTTTAATCAATGCAATCCCGAATAGGTTGTTTTTCCTAAGTTTAGCTTGAGTTTGTGGTTGATTTTGGAGTGATCTTGATGTTCTGTTATAGCTGGAGGTATAAGGGCGTGGTTAGATCCTTTTTGGATGTTAATTGATGTTTAAGGATGTTTAGATTTGATGGATCTTGGCTGGGTGGTGTTGTGGAGTTGTTTGGATGCATTTTCGGTTGTGTTTGGTAGCCGAAAATGGAGTGTGGATGAGAGCAGCGAGTTTAGGTGCTTTCATTGAAGATATTAATGCATGATGATGCATTAATCCTCTGCTTTGATGTGTTTAAAACAGGGGGGACATCTTTGGATCCTTGTGGTGGTGATCCGGAAGCTTGATTGGTGTTTCGGCAAGTGGCGAAACGGAATCGGTGAGTGGATTTTGGTTTTCAGCTTTGAAACCAATGTTTTGAAGGTTTGGGAGCTTAGTTTAAGTCTAAACAACTTTGCTAAGCTCAAGAGTAAGTTTTCGGAAAAACTCTCTTGTTGATGAACCATGAGATGGTTGGGTGCAATGTGATTGTTTGCATGTTTTAAATTCTGTTTTGAAAGCATATTTAAGCATGATTATTGCTGATTTTATAAGCCATGTGTTGAAGGATGCTCAAGGTAAGGGATCCTTGTTTTGAACATTTGATTAAATGTGGTTTTGATGCATAATGGTGCATGATGATTAATGACTTTGTTAAATGCTTTAAAACAGTGGAATATTGATGATAAATGATGCATATTGGCAAGTGATGTTTTGAAAAAGGTTAAGAACACTATGGTGGTTAAAAGTCCATAGGTGGTTCTTGTTTAAGAACAACATGGTGGTTAAAAGTCCATGGTTGGTTCTTGTTTAAGGTCACTAAGGTGGTTAAAAGTCCTTATGTGAGCCTTGTAAGGTCACAAAGGTGGTTAAAAGTCCTTGTGTGAGCCTTGTGGATTCTAAGAACTTCATGGTGGTTAAAAGTCCATGAGTGATTCTTGTTAAGGTCACTAAGGTGGTTAAAAGTCCTTGAGTGAGCCTTGTATATTGAAGAACACTATGGCGGTTAAAAGTCCATAGGTGATTCTTGTGCTAAGGACACAATGGTGTTTAAAAGTCCATGTGTGGTCCTTGTGAATTATAAGATCACAATGGTGTTTAAAAGTCCATGTGTGAGTCTTATGTTGATCGTATTTTGAAAAGATTATGATTATCACTTGTGGCCAATATGACATGATAATGATTTGAAGCATGAATTGCTTGTTTTAAATGCTTATGTGCATGAATAAATGTTGTTTTGAAGTATGGTTTATAAAGGTGTTTTATAAATGCATTATTGAGTTGTTTTAAATGAGCATTCCTCACTAAGCTATTTGCTTACGCTCTCTCTTTTCTTAAACCAATAATGCAGAACGCTAAAGTGCATTGAGGGCAGCAAAGAGGTCAAGAATCCAAGTGGTGAACTAAGCTCAAGTATGGTGAATGTTTCTTAAACACTATTAGCTTTTGGCATTTGGCAATGGGGAACCTATGTTGTTGTTTTAGGAGATGTTTTGGACTCCTTAAGTTGGTTTTATGTTGATGTTGATGTTGGAACATGTAAAAGACCTTTATGTGGTTGGTTTGGTGTTTTGATGCTTGAATGGTTTTCTAAATAGGATGCTTGCCTATAGAATTGGGTATTTCCATATTTGATGCCATGATTATGGTTGATGCAATTATATTCCTTGTGCTTATAATGACTTGCTGGTAAAATTTGGTTGCCTTTGGAGAAGGTTTGATGGGTCAATTGTATGATAAACCAGCAATTTTTCTGCAATCTGAGCAGCCTATTTCGGAACAGGAGCTACCGTATCGGAACGGGGGCCTGAAATGGCCTGGGCGTTCCGAAACGGAAGGAACTGTTCCGGAACGGTTTGGCCTCTGTCAGGCCCTGTTTCGGTACCAGTTTCAGAACGGTCCCGCGTTTCGGAACGGGTCTTCCCTGTTCCGAAACACTCGACCGTTGGGCACTGAAATTGTTGGTTAAATGTTTTGAAACCTTTGCGTTTTGGTCCTGAATGTTGTTTATGCAATTGAATGAGTTTGAGATGTCCGTTTGAGTTGAAATTTGACAGAGAAGCATGAAGTATGACTAATTTCATAATGGTAACTCAGAAGTGGGTTAAGTCCTTATAACTTTCTGAATTCACAATTTGGTCCCTAAAGTCTTAATTTGTGCAATTGGGTCCCTGAATGTTCTCTGATGGTTATGATCTTTGAGTATGCTGATTGTATGATCATATCTAGGCATAATATGCATTTAGACAAGTTTTTAAAAAAAGGGTCGTTAATCAAGGTTGACTTTCGGGTTGACTTTGGTTTTCCCCGTGTAAACTTCTTAATTCAGTTCAACCGTCTGGGCCGGGTTAAGGGGGTTACATTTGGTGGTATCAGAGTTGAGTTCTCGAGTAATTGGGAATGTTTATGTGTGTGATTAATGTGTGTATGCTTTGTATGCTTGTTGAGTGAAAGCATGTTGAGTGGTTTGTGAATATGTTGCAATTGTGGTGTATGCTGTGGTGAAGCATGTTGTGGGTACCCATTGCCAAATCAAAGCTAATGAAATGATATTGTTTTTAATTGGAAATGAGCTTGAGTACTTGGATTTCTTACCTTGCTGGGCCTGACTTTGTTTATTTGCATTGTGATTGCATTGTTAGAGTATGGCACCTCGTAGAGAGTTAAGGAGTAATGTGCGAGCTACGGCTCAGAATGAGAATGAGAATGAGGAGAATGTTGAAAGTGCGGTAGATTTACCTCCTCCACCTGGTGGTGCTGGGGGTGAAGGAGCTGGAGCTGCAGTTGGTGCTGGGGTCGCTGGACCTGAGGCTGGTCAGGGGCAAGCAGTTCCTGACATGACGGTGTTGATTCAAGCTATTGCTGGAGCTTTTCAAGCAGCGGTAGCTGGAGCTCATGGAGCTGGGCATCAGGGAGATGCTGGAGTTAGACTACCCTTGGAGCGTTTGCGCAGTCTGGGAGGGACTGAGTTCAGGGGTTTGTCTGCTGAAAGTTCTGAGGCTTGGTTGGAGAGTACCAAGAGAATCTTAGGTCAAATGAGTTGCACTGATGTGCAAAAGCTTGGCTGTGTAGTATCCTTGCTACAAGATGATGCTTACACTTGGTGGACTACCACTATCTCTAGGATGGTGGAAGCTGATGTAACTTGGACGTTCTTTCAGAACGCGTTCAAGAGAAGGTATCTAGGTGTGAGGTACCTCGATGAAAAGAAAAGGGAATTCATGTCTCTTACCCAAGGGAGCATGTCTGTGGCTGAGTATGAAGTTCAGTTTGTTCGACTCAGTCAGTACGCACCTGAGCTTGTTCCGGATGAGCGGGAGAGGTGTGAAAGGTTCCGTTATGGTTTGGTGACGGATGTAAAGATGTATGTGCTGGCTACCGAGTATGATGATTTCGATGTGCTGGTGGGCCGAGTAAAGGACATTGAGATGAATTTGGGTTTGTCTTCTAAAAGTGCTGTTTCTGGTGCTGGTAAGCGAGCTGCCGAGTATAGTTCCGGTGGTGGACGGAACAAGAGGGGACGTGATCAGAAGTATCAGCCCTCAATTAAGCGAGGTGGTGGTGCGCCTGCTCAGGGAGGCAAGGCAAGAGCTGAACCGAGTGCATGTTGGACATGTGGTTCGCGTGGCCATATGAAACGTGATTGTCCTCGAGCTGTGAGGGAGGTGCAAGCTCCTGTAGTGGCAGCTGGTAATTCATGCTGGAACTGTGGATCTACGGATCACATGAGGAGAGAGTGTCCTATGTTGGCTGGTGGCCAAGTGCGTGCTCCTGTAGTTGCTGCACCACAGAGAGGTCGTGGGCGCGGCCGTGGTAACTTCCAGCGGAGAGAGGATGGTGTTCGGAATGTGGCTCATGTTGTAGCTGTTCAGCCTGAAGGTGGTGGCCAGGCTAGAGTGTTTGCTCAGAGGGAGGGGAGGAATGACGCGGATGTGATCGCAGGTACTTTTACTCTGCAATCCTTGTCATTACTTTCCTTGATTGATTCTGGATCTACGCACTCTTACATATTGCGTGAGCATGTTGAATTGCTTGGTTTTCCTGTTGAGTCTTTGGATGTTGGTATGCGTGTCACTAGTTCTTTTGGTGAGACTGTTGTGACTCGAAAGCTTTATAGAAGATGTCCTTTGGTTGTTCAAGATCATGTTTTTCTTGTTGATCTTATGGAATTGCCTTTCTATGGTTTTGATGTGATCCTTGGTATGGATTGGCTTGTTGGGCATCATGCTGTAGTGGATTGTGAGAATAAGCGAGTTTCGTTGAAGCTTGCGGATGATTAAGAGGTGGTTGTGGTTGGTGAGAATGTGAAGTTTCTTGCCAATGTGTTGTCTACCTTGGAGGCGAGCCGGATGCTGAGGCAAGGATGTGAAGCTTATTTAGCTTTTGTGATGAATCCTAGTTCTAAGGAGTTGCGTGTGCAAGATATCAGGATTGTGCGAGAGTTTCCTGGTGTGTTTCCTGAGGAGTTGCCTGGATTACCTCCAAATCGTGAGGTGGAGTTTGGGATTGAGCTGTATGAGAATACAACTCCTGTGTCCATTACCCCTTATCGAATGGCACCTAAGGAGCTGAAAGAGCTGAAGACGCAATTGCAAGAGTTGCTTGATCGTGGTTTCATTCGGCCGAGTGTGTCACCTTGGGGTGCACCGGTCTTGTTTGTGAAGAAGAAGGATGGCACTATGAGAATGTGCATTGATTACCGTCAGCTGAACAAGTTGACTATCAAGAATCGGTATCCATTGCCGAGAATTGATGATCTTTTTGATCAATTTCGGGGAGCAGCTGTGTTCTCTAAGATTGACTTGAGGTTAGGGTATTATCAGTTGAAGGTGAAGGATGTGGATGTGCCAAAGACAGCTTTCAGGACAAGGTATGGGCATTATGAGTTCCTTGTGATGCCGTTTGGTTTGACAAATGCTCCTGCTGCTTTCATGGATATGATGAATCGTGTATTTCATGAATACCTGGATAAGTTTGTTGTGGTGTTCATTGATGATATCCTCGTGTACTCGCGTACTGAGGAGGAGCATGAAGAGCATTTAAGGATTGTGCTGCAAGCTTTGTTGGAGAATCAGCTTTATGCCAAGCTGAGCAAGTGTGAGTTCTAGCTTAGAGAGGTGGTGTTTCTTGGTCATGTGGTTTCTGCTGAAGGGATTCGTGTTGATCCTCAGAAGATTGAGGCAGTGATGAATTGGAAGGTTCCTAAGTCTGTTCATGAGGTCCGTAGTTTCCTTGGTTTGGCAGGATACTACCGAAGGTTTGTGGATGGGTTTTCTAAGATTGCTGCACCTTTGACGAAGTTGTTACAAAAGGATGTTAAGTATGAGTGGACGGAGGCGAGGCAGCAGGCTTTTGAGAAGCTTAAGGCAGCTTTGACACAAGCTCCTATCTTGGTTCAACCCGAATCAGGGAAAGAGTTTGTGGTGTATAGTGATGCGTCCTACGTTGGTTTGGGCTGTGTGTTGATGCAAGAGGGTAAGGTGGTGGCTTATGCATCCCGGTAGTTGAAAGTGCATGAGCGCAATTATCCTACGCATGATATTGAGTTGGCTGCGGTGGTTTTTGCTTTGAAGATCTGGAGACATTATCTGTATGGTGAGAAGTGTACTGTGTACACGGATCACAAGAGTTTGAAGTATCTGATGTCTCAGAAGGAGTTGAATCTTAGGCAGCGGCGTTGGGTGGAGTTGCTCAAGGATTATGATTTGACGATTGAGTATCACCCTGGAAAGGCTAATGTTGTAGCGGATGCCTTGAGTAGAAAGGTAGCTGTTGAGTTGAGGGCTATGTTTGCCAGTTTGAGTATTTCGCGTGATGGTGGTCTTGTGGCTGAGTTGCAAGTGAAACAATCTTTGGTTCAGTTGATCAAGGAAAAGCAGTTGCTGGATGATTCCTTGGTACCTCATGTTCAGGATATCGCGGAGGGTAGGCCTTCGGATTTCTGTTTTAATGATGATGGAGTGTTGTGTTTTGGGAGTCGGATAGTAGTGCCCAATGATGCTGAGTTGAGGCGTGCTATTTTGACTGAAGATCATAGTAGTCCTTTTGCTATGCACCCAAGTAGTACTAAGATGTATCGTGATCTCCGTGATGAGTATTATTGGGTGGGTTTAAAGAAGGATGTTGCTGAGTTTGTGAGCAAGTGCATGGTGTGTCAGCGGGTTAAGGCTGAGCATCAGGTTCCTTCAGGGTTGTTGCAACCGTTGAGAATCCCTGAATGGAAGTGGGAAATGATTACCATGGATTTTGTATCTGGTTTACCTTTGTCGCCATCGAAGAAAAATTCAGTGTGGGTGATTGTGGATCGCCTGACGAAGTGTGCACATTTCTTGCCTGTGCATACTACGTATACTTTGGATAAGCTTGCAGAGCTGTACATTGCTGAGATTGTGCGGCTGCATGGTGTGCCTAAGTCGATTGTGTCGGATAGGGATCCGAGGTTTACATCGCGTTTCTGGCAGTGTTTGCATCAAGCTTTGGGTACATGGTTGAATTTCAGTACATCTTATCATCCTCAGTCGGATGGTCAGTCCGAGCGTGTTATCCAGGTTTTGGAGGATATGTTGAGGTGCTGCGTGATTGAGTTTCAGGGCTCTTGGGAGAAGCATTTGCCTTTGGTGGAGTTTGCTTATAACAATAGTTATCAGGCAAGTATTCAAATGGCACCTTATGAGGCTTTGTACGGGAGGAAGTGTAGGACTCCTCTTTGTTGGGCTGAAACGGGTCAGAAGTTGGTTTCGATGCCGGCTTTGTTGAAAGGAACCACCGAGAAGGTGAAGCTCATTTGTGAGCGCTTGAAGGCAGCTTCTGATCGGCAAAAGTCTTACGCGGATTTGAAGCGTAAGGAGATTGAGTATGCGGTGGGTGACCGTGTGTTTTTGAAGGTTTCGCCTTGGAAGAAGGTGATGAGGTTTGGTCGGAAGGGTAAGTTGAGCCCTCGGTACATTGGACCATACGAGGTGATTGAGCGTGTGGGTCCTGTTGCGTATAGGTTGAGGTTACCTCAAGAGTTGGAAAAGATTCATGATGTGTTTCATGTTTCTATGCTTCGGAAGTATAGATCGGATCCTTCACATGTGATGCCTGTGGAAGAAGTGGAATTGAATCCGGATTTGACTTATGATGAGGAACCGGTGAAGATTCTGGATTCGGATAGTAAAGTTCTTCGAGGCAAGACCATTGAGTTGGTAAAGGTGTTGTGGAAGCATCGTGGTGTTGAAGAAGCCACGTGGGAATGGAAGGATGATATGCTGAAGCAGTTTCCGTATCTCTTTCCTTCAGGTAAATTTCGAGGACGAAATTTCTTAAGGGGGGGAGAGTTGTAACGCCCTAATTTTGGGCTTAGAAGTTTTGGGTTTGGACCGGACCGGTCGGGTTCGCGGTTCGAATATAAAAGAGTGAATTTAGGAAAGCCTAGTTCGGGTTGCATTAAAAATATGGAAAAATGTCTTAAAATTCTCTTTTATTATATATAAGAGTGTGGTGGAATCAATTTTACAAAATAAGGTTTGGAAGTGTGACATTTTGGTTAGTGACCAAAATGTAATTTTCGAAAACTGTGAGACTGTTTTAAAAAGGATTGAAACTTTGAATCTTTAAGGAGCTATTTACCCAATAGGAGTTTCTCCAGATTTTTCTAAAATATTAAAGGTTTAATTAATGGTTTTTAAATAAAAGTAAAGGGAGGGAAGATATTTTGGCATTTTCTAACTAACTTTCCAAATTTCCATTTTCATTTTCTCTCATCTTTTCTCTCAAACCAAACACAATTCTCCAGAGCATTTTCCTCTGATTTTGACATCCAAACATGAGATTTTAATCCTCTTTTGATCTATTATCATCTCTTCAACAAAACCTTTGTATTTGCTATTTGGATCTTCAAGAATTTTGGTTCTAAAAAGGGAGAAACTCAAGTTTGGAGGTAAGAACGTCCTTCTCCACTAAACTCTCAGTTCTTTACTGAAATTCCCAAGTTCTCAATCCTTGATTTGTGATTTATTAAAGGTTTTACAATTGTAATCTTGATCTTGGCTTTAAAATGCAAAATTTGGTTGATTTTTGGTAAAATTCGTATGATCTGTTTGAGCAGTGATTTGAGGTGTCTTTTTGATGTTAAATGAATGTTAAATTAATGAGAAATTGAGGTTTAATCAATGCAATCCCGAATAGGTTGATTTTCCTAAGTTTAGCTTGAGTTTCTGGTTGATTTTGGAGTGATCTTGATGTTCTGTTATAGCTGGAGGTATAAGGGCGTGGTTAGATCCTTTTTGGATGTTAATTGATGTTTAAGGATGTTTAGATTTGATGGATCTTGGCTGGGTGGTGTTGTGGAGTTGTTTGGATGCATTTTCGGTTGTGTTTGGTAGCCGAAAATGGAGTGTGGATGAGAGCAGCGAGTTTAGGTGCTTTCATTGAAGATATTAATGCATGATGATGCATTAATCCTCTGCTTTGATGTGTTTAAAACAGGGGGGACATCTTTGGATCCTTGTGGTGGTGATCCGGAAGCTTGATTGGTGTTTCGGCAAGTGGCGAAACGGAATCGGTGAGTGGATTTTGGTTTTTAGCTTTGAAACCAATGTTTTGAAGGTTTGGGAGCTTAGTTTAAGTCTAAACAACTTTGCTAAGCTCAAGAGTAAGTTTTCGGAAAAACTCTCTTGTTGATGAACCATGAGATGGTTGGGTGCAATGTGATTGTTTGCATGTTTTAAATTCTGTTTTGAAAGCATATTTAAGCATGATTATTGCTGATTTTATAAGCCATGTGTTGAAGGATGCTCAAGGTAAGGGATCCTTGTTTTGAACATTTGATTAAATGTGGTTTTGATGTATAATGGTGCATGATGATTAATGGCTTTGTTAAATGCTTTAAAACAGTGGAATATTGATGATAAATTATGCATATTGGCAAGTGATGTTTTGAAAAAGGTTAAGAACACTATGGTGGTTAAAAGTCCATAGGTGGTTCTTGTTTAAGAACAACATGGTGGTTAAAAGTCCATGGTTGGTTCTTGTTTAAGGTCACTAAGGTGGTTAAAAGTCCTTAGGTGAGCCTTGTAAGGTCACAAAGGTGGTTAAAAGTCCTTGTGTGAGCCTTGTGGATTCTAAGAACTTCATGGTGGTTAAAAGTCCATGAGTGATTCTTGTTAAGGTCACTAAGGTGGTTAAAAGTCCTTGAGTGAGCCTTGTATATTGAAGAACACTATGGCGGTTAAAAGTCCATAGGTGATTCTTGTGCTAAGGACACAATGGTGTTTAAAAGTCCATGTGTGGTCCTTGTGAATTATAAGATCACAATAGTGTTTAAAAGTCCATGTGTGAGTCTTATGTTGATCGTATTTTGAAAAGATTATGATTATCACTTGTGGCCAAAATGACATGATAATGATTTGAAGCATGAATTGCTTGTTTTAAATGCTTATGTGCATGAATAAATGTTGTTTTGAAGTATGGTTTATAAAGGTGTTTTATAAATGCATTATTGAGTGGTTTTAAATGAGCATTCCTCACTAAGCTATTTGCTTACGCTCTCTCTTTTCTTAAACCAATAATGCAGAACGCTAAAGTGCATTGAGGGCAGCAAGGAGGTCAAGAATCCAAGTGGTGAACTAAGCTCAAGTATGGTGAAGGTTTCTTAAACACTATTAGCTTTTGGCATTTGGCAATGGGGAACCTATGTTGTTGTTTTAGGAGATGTTTTGGACTCCTTAAGTTGGTTTTATGTTGATGTTGATGTTGGAACATGTAAAAGGCCTTTATGTGGTTGGTTTGGTGTTTTGACGCTGGAATGGTTTTCTAAATAGGATGCTTGCCTATAGAATTGGGTATTTCCATATTTGATGCCATGATTGAGTATGGTTGATGCAATTATATTCCTTGTGCTTATAATGACTTGCTGGTAAAATTTGGTTGCCTTTGGAGCATGTTTGATGGGTCAATTGTATGATAAACCAGCAATTTTTCTGCAATCTGGGCAGCCTGTTTCGGAACAGGTGCTACCGTATCGGAACGGGGGCCTGAAATGGCCTGGGCGTTCCGAAACGGAAGGAACTGTTCCGGAACGGTTTGGCCTCTGTCAGGCCCTGTTTCGGTACCAGTTTCAGAATGGTCCCGCGTTTCGGAACGGGTCTTCCCTGTTCCGAAACACTCGACCGTTGGGCACTGAAATTGTTGGTTAAATGTTTTGAAACCTTTGCGTTTTGGTCCTGAATGTTGTTTATGCAATTGAATGAGTTTGAGATGTCCTTTTGAGTTGAAATTTGACAGAGAAGCATGAAATATGACTAATTTCATAATGGTAACTCAGAAGTGGGTTAAGTCCTTATAACTTTCAGAATTCACAATTTGGTCCCTAAAGTCTTAATTTGTGCAATTGGGTCCCTCAATGTTCTCTGATGGTTATGATCTTTGAGTATGCTGATTGTATGATCATATCTAGGGATAATATGCATTTAGACAAGTTTTAAAAAAAGGGTCGTTAATCAAGGTTGACTTTCGGGTTGACTTTGGTTTTCCCCGTGTAAACTTCTTAATTCGGTTCAACCGTCTGGGCCGGGTTAAGGGGGTTACACTCTACACGAAATGGAGTGAAAGAAAACGTTGAGGAAGCTCACGAGGTACTTGACCTCAATGAAAAAATTGACAAGGCAAAGGTCGAGAAGAAATGGGAAGACCGCTACAAGAAGCTGGTGGAAATGATTAAATCTTATAAGAAGGAAGCATTTATGGTGGTAGGGATGCTACATATTTTGAGTCTAGTTTTTTGACTTGGTGGCTCCTCCAAAGTTCAAGACCTCTAACTTTGAAAAGTATAAATGAACTACATGCCCAGTGGCACACTTGACTATGTACTGCCGAAAAATGTCACCGCATTTAGAAAATGAGAAGTTGTTGATCCATTGCTTCCTAGACAGTTTATCCGGGTCTGCTATCCGATGGTATGCTCAACTGAGTCGAGTCAATATACACACTTGGAGGGATCTGTCAAAAGCTTTCCTCAAATAGTACGAGTATGTAATAGATATGGCCCCAAGCAGGATTGTACTGCATAATATAGAACAAAAGCCCAATGAGAGCTTCCGCCAGTATGTCAAGAGATGGCGAGATGTGGAAGCCCATGTTCAACCTCCACTGTCAAAAGATGAGGTTACTCTAATGTTTGAGGAGACTCTAAATGGTCCCTTCTATGACTATATGTTAAATCACGCCACCGAAGGTTTTGCAGACATGGTCATGAATGGAGAGTTGATATTGGCAGCCATCAGAAGTGGAAGACTCGAGAGAGAAGAAGATGACGAGCGCGTTTAGAGTTTTGTCATGAAGTCGTTGGAGGCAAGATTGGTCGAGATTCGTGCTTTCATGGAATAATGCTTAACTATCTCTAAACAATTGGGATCATGCTAGAACCAACCTTTTTGCTTTCGCCCGTGAGCATTAGGGATCTTTTGTAAGGGCTTCTATATCAATTTACTTGTTTAAAGATGCATTTTTTTTTCAAGTGGCAAACATTCATCATTTTTCTTTTTTCTTTTCATTCTTCATCCATTTCTTTTCAAGCATACATCTTCTTTATAGAGTCCCTATTATTGATTGTATGAATGATTCTTAAATCTAATCCCGATATAGAGGGGCAAAATGTGTGTTCAAGATTAATGTGGAAATCCTATATACAAATTATGAGTGTATTTTCCTCTCATACGTTGTTGTTAGGGTACTTGAATGAAGTGATTACTCTAAAACATCTACCAACTGAAGATTGCTTCTCTTCGACGGTATTTGTGTGTGAAGTGACATTTGACATTCCTTCATTTCCTTTCACGAATAAGAAAATGAAAAAAATCCATTTGTTGTCCCCCTTTGAGCCTAAATATTTTTTGTGATTTAACCCTAACCAAGGATCACTCCCCACACCGGGGGCAAAGAGGATGAAAATTGCAAGCAAAGGAAGACGACAAGTAAATGTCCTAAATTGAAAATGCAAAGGACACGAAAAGGAAAAAAACAATAAAAAAGAAAAGACAAAGAAAAAGGAAAGAAAAACAAAAAAGAGAAGAAAAGAAAAAGAGAAGAGAAGAGAAGAGGAGAGGAAAATAAATGAAGAAAGAAGAAATGCGAATGAAAATTTGAAATCCTTCAAATGAAATGTGTACCAGAAAAGGAAATGAACTCTAAGGTGAAAACCCAAAATGGGCAGTCTAGAGTGATCCAAAGAATAAAAGAAGAAGAATAAAGATTTCATTAGGAAAGTTGATCCTTGGTTTAATCACCCTTAAAATATGTATTTGAGCCTATATACCTTTCTTTGGCAACCCGAGCCTAGCCTACATTACAAGCCTTAAAAGACCATTTGGATCACACATGAATATTTGAGAAAAGGAGATCGTATTCAGAACACATTCCGCCTAATTGAGTTAACCTTTCTCCAGGGACCTTGAGCTTCTAATGTCTGATTGAGATTAGAAAAGTGGTAAAATTTAAATTTTTGGAGTGTGTGAGAAAAAGAGAGCCACCAAAAAAGTGGGGCACTATCCGGTTGATGGATTCTTGAATCATTCATGCTTTGAATTGTGGGGCATCTGAATTTTCCTTATTCTTGTGTTTGCCATGCCTATTTTCTTAAGACCCCTATTTTTAGCCTTTTCTTGCTTTTGCTATGACTTTTTCCTTTGAACTATTATTTCTAGCCTTTTCTTGCATCTTACAAGTAGGTTGACATAGATTCATGAAAAGCAAAAGATTTCTTGGTATTAATCTTAACTGTAGGAGACCATGAACAAATGTTTTCATCACTTCAAAAAACAATTGAACCTCAGCTTGAATGGAGGCATCACCTTGCATGAAAAGGTAAAAAGGAAAAAGAAGCACATGCGTTGAAGAGTTTGAAGTGAGTCATGTTGTCAAGAAAGATCCACATATAAGATGCAAAATCTCAGAATCATGAAAAGAGATGGAATTGCACTTGAGAAGAAAATAATGCCATAAGATTGGGGGCAGTCTATGTTGACCAAGGATTCAGGACCCTCAGTATTTGTAGGCGCGAGAAGATCTTGAGATATTTGCGTACGAGGATCGAATGTTTTCGATGAAGAGAAGAGATATAAAGAATGAGAATGGTGAAAGCAATCTGCCTTTCCAGTTAGGAGTACAAGATCACTGGATTAAGTGAGCAAAGATCAAATGTTTTCCATGAGTCGAAAAATACAGTGAAAAAAATATAATTGCTTATTTGGATTGAGCGAGCAAATGTGTGGAAACATTAATTTTCAGAAAAAGAATTCAAAAAGCAAAAGAAATGAGACATGCACTCATGTTTTAGGCAGCCCTAGGGGCAAGCACATCATAACTGCATTAAATATCACATTTTTCAGGTACACGAAGGACCTTTCAACAAAACAACCCGCTTATACGTTCGATTGCAAGAAGAATGGAATCATCTTATCTATTCGAGCACATGGAGAATAGAACCCGCTTATTCATCCAAGCATAAGGAGTGTAACACCCATGAATTGGCTGTTTAAAATGTATGTAAAAAAAGGGAAAAAAGAAAAAGAAATAAAAAATAGAAATAGGTATCATGTGGTTCGAACCCGTGACCTATGGGTTGGTGTACAAGAGGCTTAACCATATAAGCTAAGCCTTTATTTTGGTTTTAGTTTCGCTCAATTTTTTTATGTGATTTATGTTTCTCGGGTTGGACAAAAAAAATAATTCGAACCAACCTCAACCAATTATTGCACCTGCATTTGAAGAGACAAAAAAATCTGGAAGCTTCTCCAAACTTTCCACCTTCCCCAAAAATTCGTCCGGCCACCGATCTTGGCTACCGTCAGCCTGTGGCGTGCACCGCCGCCACCATCGTCTTCCTTTTCTTTCTACGACCAAAACCCGATGAGCCACTCGCGGTTTAACGCAGTTGTCCGGCGGGGAGATTGGATTGAAAGTTCGATAGACCCCTTTCACTCACCGTCCCTTTGCGTGTTTTCTATCGTCGTCCGGCGTCGTGTCGTGAAGTGGAGGCCGTAACCATACTCAGCAGACCGAGACGAGTGAAACCCAACCGTCCGATCGACTGACCGACACCGGAAAGCCTCTCATCGGAGTTACACGTTATTTCAGTCGACGATTCGTGTTTCAGGTAAAAAATCGGCCAATTTTTCGGTTTGTTTCGTTGAAGTCTTGGTGGTGTTGGGTTGTTTGACTGACGAGTTGTGTTTTTTCGGTAGAAACCGCGGTGTTTGGCATCTCCGGTGGTTTTTCCGACGGCCGTCCGGTGACCTGAAACCTAGGGTGAGTAAACTAGGTTCAAACCGACTGAACCGACTAGACCGGTTAAACCGGTCGGCCCATGAACCAGACCCGAACCGCCCTGACCCGAGTTCGACTCGACCCGCCTCTGTCCCATATTCGACCCGACTGAGTCAACTCAGTTGACCCTCAGTTGACTGCTGATGTCATGCTGACATCAGCGTTGTCTTTGACCCGTTGACTTTGATCGTTGACCAAAAGTCAAAAATTTCCAAAAACCCCTATTTTATGTTTTTCGACATCCTGAGTCTGTTTTTGAAGCCCGTTTCGCAAAATTCTGACCCGAAAGCCTCCGAATCTGACCTTGAACTCGAACTTCTATATGTATTAATTATTCAATTAGAAGTATTATGAGTAAGGACTAAAATGTGAATATGTGTAATTGAAGGTACTCATAGCTCCATGAATACGTATTGTTGATGGACGTCGAATTCAAGTTCGAGTGCAATCGAATGGGGTTTCATGAATCGACCGATATAGCTCAGAGTTAAGGTAATACATTACTACCCCTTATATGCTTTATGTACATGTTGATATCCGGTTAACGTATGCATGCTTATGATGAAGTGTTTTGTAAACTCTGCTTAAGCCGAATCAGATACGAGAAATAAGTACGTAAATTATTAAAACCAAAATATTCAAATAAGAATACTAATAGATCAGAAGTATCAAAAGTTTTAATAGTAATAAATAATAAAGTTAAATTCGCAACTCGATCAATAGTGTCTAAGATTCAATGCCCATAATATGGAGTAAGCGATATTGGATATGTGATTACAAAAATGCCCCTGAGGTATAAGAATGACTAAACTGCCCATAATAAAGGAAGTGGCCCAAAATCTGCATTCGACCTGATTGAAAAATTACCCTACCTAAGATGTATGTTCTATTGGAAAAGACTTCGGCATCATTATTCGAACGCGTGTGATACTAAAAGAAACTTGGGTTTTTCCCCTAAGCTCTGTATAACACACGAAGGTGAATTTACTAGAAATATCGTTGTATTCCTGAGCTGATCCTTACGACAATAATGAATGAATTAATTGGAATGGCCGTAATGACCAAAAAGACTGTAGTGCCTTCGAGCACCGAAATTCTTAATTAATTAGAATGACAATTATGCCCTTAAGTTCTAAATGAGTAAACCGTCTGTAAGGGATGAAAGGATTAGAACGATCTAATTTCTACTGAGTACGTAAACGAAGGAGGTGCTAAATAGTAAAATTGACAAAAACGGTAGATTTATCCCAATTTCCAAAATGACTAAAAAGCCCTCTTGAGTTAAATAGGCAGTTATGCATTTGATGAAATTCTGAGATTTCTAATAAGACTTTAAGGGCTAAAGTGCCCATAAGTGTTAGGAAGCACACTCATGTATGTCAATCACTCATGATATTAATATAAGGTTGGAAGTTTTCCGCACAAAAATATAAGTTCAGCTACTTTGTGGCAAGTCCTATGGTGAATTATGAAAGCAACCATTCAAATATATATTAAATATTATAAATCGTCATTTTATCATTATTGAGCTAATTTACAAAATCACCCATGATAGTTAAAAGACTAAAATGCCCTCGTTGGCCAAAGCAATTAAGATAGCCCTGAATGTATCTGATATCGTGAAAGATCTTGACATAGAAATCTCTGAATGCCTGATTAGAAGCCTGATGAGCAAATAGACTTTCCTGAGCGACTGTTTATGCCTTGTTGGTATAAATCACCAAAATGTCCATATGTGATAAAATGACCATAATGCCCTTGTATGCTTAAACGACTAAATAACTCATGATGCGTCTAAACTCTCAAAGATCTTGATGTATCACCTCCTGAATATTTGGGTTAAACCGTTAGTATGAACCCCTTTTAATAGGGGCCACATTTCAGAAATTCGTTCAAATTGTCAAAAGTTTAATGTGTCCCCTTCCGTAAATGCTAAGTATCTCCAAGAAATGATTTGTCCCACCTAGTGTGTTCCATGTGTGATATATTCTGTTGAATGGATTGTATAATGATTTAATCATGAACAATGCTATGTTTGATGAACATTTCAATTGTTATTGAGATTGCATCACTATGTTGGAAAATGAGATGAAATGATGAATCAGATATATGATGACATTCTCTGCCTACTTGATGTATGTTTGCTCAATATGCATACTTGTTATGTGATTTCTTGATCTGTGATGGTATTGCCTGACTGTCTGATGAACTTGATAGTATGATCTGTTAGCTTGACCTATGATGGTACAATCTGTTTGCATGATGAATGATGAAAATGTATGTTCTGCTCAATGATATGCCCATTTATCTGTCAAAATCATGAATCTATTGTTTCTAATACTTTGAATAGAATACACCTGTCACATGTATTCTGTTACTCATGTATGAAATCTGAATACCGATTGTCATCCGGGGTATACTGTTGGGTTATGTTATGAAGTCTCTGTTGGTACATCCCTGATCAAGCTGGTAAATTCTTATGGACTCAAGGTCTCCCCTTGAGTAGGTACTGATGCTTTAGCACGGGTAAATCCTTATGGACTTAAGGCAGCCCCTTAGGTGGCACCTATGCCAATCGAGCCTAGGGCAAGTCCTTATGGATGCAGTTCTGGGGGACTACATGTTGGTGTAAGGTTGGAGGGTAGTTACTAGTAAACCCTTGTATGTACTTGAACATTTGCATTGAATTGTTATGTGTTCTCATGATATGATTGGTATGCATTTATGCTTGTTTGATATGCACCTATTGGGACACACTGGACATTAAACTCGTTGTTTCCATCTTCGTAATCTATCAGCTTGTATAATTATCGTTTGTTACTCGATGATTGAATAAAGAACAAGTACCATTATTCTCAAGTATAACGTTACCCTGAAATAACAGAAAGGAAAAGAGGACTGTTACTGCTTGGAACATCATGAAAATGTTATGCCTTCCGTATATCTGCATGAGCTTATAGCATCTTTTGGTAGTTCTGTATTACTGAGCTTTTCCAAGCTCACGTTTTTTCTATCATCGCAGGTTAAAAGAATATATCATGGTATAATGTTGACATCAGTGTTCGGAGTTCTCTTGGTGTTGCCTACGGAGTACGGTACTGTATAGTTAGTGGGCATGTATGTCATGTATGTCATATATTGTTTTATGATAGAGTCTGTAAAGCACTTTTTGAAATTTTTGTTAAGCATTTAAATGACTTCTTGAAATTTTATTTTAGACAGAAGTTGATTTTTACAGTTTAATAAATGTTCTGAGCAAAAATGTTTTTTTACATGTATTTTTACCGTGGGTCGCTCTTGTGACCCTAATGTGACTTCCTAGGATCCGTTGTAACGTATAGACGGGTCTACGGGGTTAAAAGAAGGATGTAATTTTTCAGAATATTCGCTTATCCGTTCAAGCGTAAGGATAATAGAGTTTGCTTATCCATCCAAGCATAAGGAGGATGAAATTTTCCAGAAGATTCGCTTATCCGTTCAGGCGTAAGAAGAATTGAGTTCGATCCATTCGGGCGTAAGGAGAATGGAGGATGCTTATTCATCCAAGCATAAGGAGGATTAAATTTTTCAGAAGATTCGCTTATCCGTTCAGGCGTAAGGAGAATGGAGTTCGCTTATTCATCCAAGCATAAGGACGATGAAATTTTTTCCAGAAGATTCGCTTATCCGTTCAGGCGTAAGGAGAATGGAGTTCGCTTATTCATCCAAGAATAAGGAGGATGGAATTTTTCAGAAGATTCGCTTATCCGTTCAGACACAAGGAGAATGGAGTTCTCTTATTCATCCAAGCATAAGGAGGATGTAATTTTTCATAAGAATCACCTTTCTGTTCAGACGTAAAGAGAATGGAGTTTGCTTATTCATCCAAGCATGAGGAAGATGAAATCTTTTGGAGTTTGCTTATTCATCCAAGCATAAGGGGCATGAAACCTTATAAAACATGTTTGCTTATTCATCCAAGCATAAGGAGGATGAAAATTTTCAGAAGAATCTGCCTATTTGTTTGAGATTTTGGGAGAACAGAACCCAGCTTAGCTATTCAGGCATTTGGGAGAATAGAACCCAGCTCAGCTATTCAGGCATTTGGGAGAATAGAACCCAGCTCAGCTATTCGAGCATAAGGAGAATAGAACTAGCCTATCCGTTTGGGCATCTGGAGAATAGAACATGCCTATCCGTTCGGGTATTTGGAGAATGGAATCTGCTCATCTATTCGAGCATCTGGAGAATAAAACATGTCTATCCGTTCGGGCGTCAAGAGAATGGAACCAATCAACAAATCAGTGAAAATCAGTGTCTTTTAGTCTTTGCTCTATCCCTGTTTCACAGAGATGAGAAAAGAGGGGCAACTGTTGTCACTGAATTTTCACCTCATTTTTGTATTTAATTATTATTATTATGTATATTAGTATTATTAATATTTATTAATAAATTATTAATAAAGCCCCAAAAATAACAATAAAACAATATGTAAAATATAATAAAAGAGCCCATTTAAAGATAGTCCACTTAATAAATAATATGAGGCATTATATAATAAGGGTCCATGTTTTAAAAATGATAAAAGCCCCTTTAAATGAAATAAAGGGTCCATTTAGTTTGATTAGGAGCTCATTTAAATAAAATACAATAAATAACTCATTTACCTTTGTTTTTGGTGCATGTTTAACAATAGCCATAGGATCTGGGAAAGGAAATCTGATGGCTAGGATCGAATAAAAAAGAAAAAGGAAAAGAACCACCCACGCGCCAGATGCGTGAGCCCCACGCGCTTAGGTGGTTCCCCCAAAGCCGCCCCTACTTCAATTTGAAGCTACTGGACGTAACTTTCCCAGCTCATCGCGTCGCCGACAACCGCCGTGGAGGTGCGCCGATGGTGCTAGCTGACTCTAGAGCCGGCAATTACCCATGAATGGTGGCCCACGTGACCCACCCAATTCAACTAAATGGACGAAAACTCGATAAAATGTGGATTTGATCTGTTTAAAGTAGGTGGCGGATGGAGCGGGTGATGGATTCGAGTGAAAAATTTTCAACCCACCATCCGATCTGTCACCCGCCCCATCCATCGATATATTATTAATTTTAAAAAATATTTTGAACCTTAGACTTTTTAAGCTTTTGTTTATTATTGGGAAATAAGAATTTTGTTTATGTAAGTTCTGTTGTATGTAAGATTATTTGGAAATTTAGAACTTAAATAATAGTTGACTTTAATGTATTAAATATTAAATATTTTTGGTAAAATTTTACTTGTATTTTTAACTATAATTTTCTAATAATAGAACTCATTTATGATCTGATCCACCCGTCTCATTCACGGTTGATGGGTGGGGCGAATTTGGGTCAATGATCAAGCGGGTGGTGGGTGAGTTGGGTGACGATTTGGGATACGGATGATGGGGTGGGTGAAGCTCCAACCCACCTAAATTCGACCCGTTGCCAGCCCTACCTGACTCCCCTCAGCCCCGATGTTCCACCGACGCCGTCACCGCTCCAGGCCGCCGTCGGTCACCTGCAAAATAAAAGAAAAAAATAGGTTAAACCCTAGCTCGAATTTTGGGAGAAATTCATCCCCAAATCCCTAAATCCAAGCTATTCCAATTTGTAAATAAAAAAGGCTTGATTCTTGTTATTTGTTTGATTTTAGCATGTATTTAGGGATCCAAAAACAAATTTATGGGGAAGAATTCCGGGTTTTAGAACCTATATAAACCCCCCTCATTTCCCTTGTTCTTCACCAAGAAAAAATACGAAAAACATTGAAAAATCATTAGAAAGCTTTAGAAATTTCAATAAGCTTGTAGAAGAAAAAGCTCGAATTTCTCGGTGAAGTTGTAATCAAGATTGTTGGAATCAAAGAAAGCACGTTCATCTTTTTAGTATTGTGCTCTTCCCTTTAAATTCTTTTATTTTGATTTTCTTGTTTAATTTGATGTTTGAATGATGTCTGTTTGTTGAAAGTTTGATGTTGATACTTTGAATGCATTGTTACTCGAATTTAAATTAATTTATGGTTTTTTGTTAATTTTCGGATATATAAAAGATGTATATTCTTCATTTTTGAAGAACACCAAAAACAATGCAAGAACATTTTTTTTAGAGTTTGATCTTTCACGATGGAAAAAAATAAAAAAAAAGTATTTTTGGGCCTTAACCAAATCCTTAAAAAAACATAAAATTTGGGTTGAAGAGATTTGATTCTTTTGAATTTTTTTTATCAAGCTTGATTTTAATAATTTCTTTTATCAAGTTTTTTTAGGAAATTAAATATTTATTTTTTGGAAGAGAAATATATAAACAAAAAATAATATTTTTAAATCATCAAATAATCAACTTTCTTTAAAAAACTTATAAAAATTTTCTTCTTTAAAAAATCTAATTTAATAAAAAGAAGGACATGACTTTAATGAAAAAACTTTATTTAAAAAATGTGTGAATAAAAATTGAAAGTAGGAAATAATGTGTTTTTTCCTTGTAAATATTTAATTTTGTGCTTTAATCCTTGCTTTTATATTTGTTTTCTTGTTTAATAATAAATGCGGCGTCTTACCAAATGGAGATGACGGGTTTGCGCTAGAAATGTTGGCGGTGATCGCAGTTCATTTTCTGGGCGGTAAGACTGTTAAAATAGTTTGATATTTATTAAACGGACAAATAAAGTCGAACCTTCGTGAACTTGCAAATTCCAGTTTTGAAAACGGTTTTAAAATCAATTAGGTACTAATTTTGGGCGTCGTGGGGTGCTAACCTTTCCCCACGCGTAACCGACCCTCGAACTAGTTTTCTGGTTTTCGTAGACCAAAACCATTGTTTTATTAAAATAACCTCATTTTAAAGTGATCCGATCACACTTTTCAAAAAGATTGGTGGCGACTCCGTGTTTTTAAAGTTTTCAAAAAGTCGAAGCTTCTAAAAAGGGTTGTGACACCCTCTTTATTACCTGCAACGACTCTTTCTGTTTTGAGACGTGTATCGATACGGGTATAGAGCTTGAAAAGGAGAAGAATTCAGTAGTGAGATGATTTAAATCCTTAGTGGGAGCTAAGGTAGTGGATATAGAGCTTGTTAGAAGCTTGAACCACTCTAAATTGCATTGTCTTTAATTTTTATTTTACCAATTTTCTCTCTTTTATTTTAAAAAATCAATTCACCCCATTGGCCAAATCGATATTGTTTGATCTTCTCAACATACTCACCATATTTTATCCTTCACTCGCGAGAATTCTTTCACATTCTCCACCAAGATTTTAAGCTCCTTCCATGACAACTTAAACTCCTCCATCAAGTTCGACCAGCAAAGCAACAACTTTGACGCTCCATTCTGAGAGGAAGTTGTCTGCGAGCATGAAGATTCTGACAAGTCAAGTTTAAATTCGTTTTTAACCGAGAGACATAATTATGACTTTATTTCTTGATATTTTAACCAATAGACGTTATGAATGATTTTGAGATGTTTAATATTTAGTTTTAGAGTTTAATGCTTATTGTTTCTCCATATTTGATGTTATACTTTGATTGCTTCGCAATATTTGTTTCATGAATGAGTGTTAACGAAAGATACTCATATTCGTTTGGTGACTTCGAGAGAAGCCCATATTTACAAACCATTAAGGGTGTTATTAACGCCTTTTAATGTAACTAGAGTAACATTTTTGAGTTTTTAAACTTGGAGAGAACTTAGGATAGTTGATAATATTTCTTGCTTCGAGATAGGAAAGACTATTACAAAGATTTTAATAGGTTGGTGGAAAAACCCTCTTCTTATTTCATCTTAAGTTTATTATGTTGTGGTTGGTATAGAAATATGTCAAGAGATTGATCGAAACTTACCTTTGGATTATATCTCGAGAGAGAATAATTACTCACAGTAAAGTTTTAAGAGTGCATCGATTATTGTAACAACATTTTGTGGGCGCATTGCATTCATTTATCCTAAATCGGGACTTTTGTAGGTTGTATGATGAGCTATGACACCTTGATATCATCACATCCTTGATTTCAGTTTATTTGCTTTTTATGTTCGTAGATCGCAAAATACCACAACACCCTTTTTGTTTGATCTTTATTTTTGTTACATCTAAGTTTACATGCAATAACATTTCAAGCCACCTATTCACCAATCTCTAGGGTTCCGATATGTAACCCCTCGACCCGGCCTAGCTGCCAGACCGCATCGAATGAATTACACAGGGAAAATTGGAGCGAAACTCGTTAAGGCTTCACTCCAATTAGCAACCCTAAAAAAATTCTTTTAAAGTTATCTTGTCTCGATGTTTAATTATATCCTACGTGAGAGGACTCACAGCGGAAACACACACGGATACAAAACACACGAAATAGACAATTAAACAAACCCTTTTTAATTTTTACAATAGGCCGTATCGATACACTCTCAACGGTCAACTTCCCAAGGTCAGACTACGAAGACCGTACCGATACCCTCAGGACTCGTACCGATACGCCAAAATCTCGTCAATTTCTCAGATTTCCAGAGAGTTTTTGGCGTATCGATACACCCCCGCGTACCGGTACGCATAGCCTAAAACAAGGTTCAAAGCAGGGGACCGTATCGATACACCCCTTAGGCGTTTCGATACGCCCTGCACTACAAACCTTTTTTTGTCTGCTAAAAACACAAGGACTCGACTCTAGAGGCATTAAACGACTAGTTAAACAACATACAAACTCAAACACCACACAAGACATCAATGGATAAGCACACTAAGCAATTTAAACACCGAACGATGTAACATTCAACAAGATAAGATTCTTAGAGGAAACATACATACTTAGCATTCACCAACATAGCCAAAAGTTAAATAAAAGCATACTTCAACATAGCATAAGGCAATACAAGCCCAAAAGGTCAAGGAAAACTTGTCTAAGCAAAAGAACATGTCATCAACATCACAAAATACAAAGGTCATATCCCATTGCTTAAATAATAATTATCGAAGTCTAAACCATACTTGAGCAAACTAAATTCCCTTGGAATCTCCCTTGTTCCCCAAGCTACTCCGAAGGTCTAAGGGCCTGCATTGTTGGAAAAGAGAGCGTAAGCGTTTAAGCTTAGTGAGCGGTGCTCAAATAGTAACTACAACAATGCAGTTTTAAAACATAGTTTGCTTGAAAACCAAAATTGTTTCCAAATTATTTCCACATGCTTGAACACATAATGTCATGCTTTTACCTTCACGTGCATTTACCGAATGCAACCACAAGCCATATGATTACCATATGCTCATTCTCATAACACAAGCAAAGTAAACCACAATGCATAACCATAAGCATAAATAGATAGAATCAACAACATGCTTAACATGAAAATTAAAGCAATCATAGGTATATTGACATTCAATGTTTTACTCGGATATACGGACAACTTTCTCAAACCCACTAGACACTTCCGATGGAATCTCACATCACCGTACTCACCCGTCTAGTAATAACATGAATTTTGATGGAATCTCACAACACCGTACTCCTCCTTAGTGGAATCTAACATCACTAAGGCCACACACAAATTTTACCTCAAGTGCAGTCTAATCTTATTGATGGATCAATTATATCCGGTAACAACCAAACACATGTTAATATACTCAATTACAACCACAAGCATTACCGATGCTTGAGCCACTTACCAAGTCCAAACTTTCATGCAATGCATGTACTCACAATGCAAGTATAAACACAAGTCTCATATCTCAACATTCATAACAATGTAATTCAAGCATAACAACATAGCATACTCAACTTGCATTCAAGAATCGTAAAAACACAATTAACTTGCGTAAACCTTTAAAACTTACTCTCGAGCTTGGATTGGCCTTTCAAGCTCAATCCAAACTCCCTAAGCACTCCCTTAACCATGTTAAGGCTTTTAAAATCGATCTACTCACCGATGAAACCCAACACAAACCGAAAATGTCGATCAAGCCTCCAAGTTCCCCAGAATTGAGCCCAAAGCTTCTCCAACGTTTTCCCTTGCCTCTAATCAACCAAAACAGTGCATTACACATCAAAACATCCACAAAATCACTGCCACAAATCAGATTACAACCCAAGACAAATTTCGCTACATTTCCAAACCAAGAACTAACCCAAACTCTTCATTTTCGGACCTGGACACAACCCAACAGTTAGCCATCAACTTCATCACCCAAATCATCTATAACACCCCAAATTTGGGCATAGAAGTTTAGGGTCTGAACCGGATCGGTCTGGAAATCAGTTCGAATCTAAAAGGGAGTTTTAGGGAACACCTAGTTCGAGATGCTTTAAAAATATAGAAAAATATCTAAAAATCCTCATTTAATATATATATAAGTGAATGGTGGAATCAATTTTACAAAATGAAGTTTGGAAATACTACATTTCGGTGTAGTGACCAAATCGCAGTTTTTGCAAAAGTGAAATAGTAACTGTTTTGTAAAGGATTGAAACTTTGAATCTTTAAGGAGCTAATTTTACCAAAATGTTTTCATCAGATTTTTCCTTAATTTGGGTAATTTTATTAATTTTTTAATTAAAGGAAATGGAGGTTAATTAAAGGAAAAACTAACTTTGACTATTCATAACTACTTTTCACAAATTTTCCCTTTCTTCATTTTCTCTTAAATTCCTTTCAACCAAACACATTTTCTCCAGCAAATTTACTTTGATTTTACGCTTCATTTGATGAGATTTCAATTCCACTTTGATTCCTAATCAATCTTTCATCAAATCTATTTGTTTTCTACATTGAATTTTCATGGAAACTTGCCCAAATCAAGGAGAAATCATCATTTAGAGGTAAACTTGTTCTTCTCCTCTAAATACTCAGTTCTTTACTGAAATTCCTAAGTTGTCAATCCTTTATTAAGGTTTTATGAATGGTTTTAATGTTGGAAACAAGATTTTGGCTTAAAACTCAAGATTTTGGAAGAGATCTTGGAGATTTTCGTGGATCTTGGTTAGACTCTATTTTGAGGTTGTTTTCTAATGTATTTTGGATGTTAGTTGATGTTACAAATGAGGTTTTATCAATCAAATCATGAATAGGTTTGTTTTCCTAAGTTTTGCTTGCTAGAATGGTGGTTTTTGGGGTGGTTTTGGTGATCTGCTGTTGCTGGAGGTATAAGGTCATGTTTATGTTGCTTTTTGATGTTAATTGATGTTTAGAAATGGTTAAAAGTGATAGATCTTGGCTGGGCTTTGTTTTGAAAGAGTTTGAAGATGATTTCGGTTGTTTTTGGTAGCCGAAATGAGGTTCTTGGGTAGAGCAGCGAGTTGGGTTGTGTTGCTGGTGATTTTAATGCATGGTGATGCATTAATCCTCTGTTGTTATGTGTTTAAAACAGGGGAGAATGATCCAGGAGCAATAGAGGTGGCGTTGGAGGTTTCAGATGCTTGGGAGGCTTGTCGGCTAGCATAGTTTTGTGTATCTGTGAGTGAGATAATGCTTTCCAGCTTTGGAATGGTTTTGAAAATAGGTTTGGGAACTTAAATTTAGGCTTGAGACACCGGTTTAAATTCGGAAGTAAGTGAAGTTGAATTCTCTCTCAATTGTGCTATTATTGTTTTGAAAACTATCAAAATGGGTTTTGATGTGATTGATTTGACAATGTGGTTTAATTTGTTGTTTGAGCATGGTTTTAAAGCATGTGGGTTGGTTGTCAAACTTGGTTTGAGGAAAGATGCATGAAATTGATATTCCTTGTGAGTATGAGTTGTCAATTTGTGTCTCAAATGCTTTGTTCGGCTTTTTGGTCTTGAAGGTGTTGCATGCTTTAAAAACAGCGAATGTGTTGATGTTTAACATGATTTATATTGGCATAGATGATGTAAAGATTACCGGATATATTGATCGATCAATAGGATGTAGAGTGCATTATAAACTAAAAATTCGTACGTGCTCTTGGGTGTCGTCCCAAAGAGAGAGACCAATGATGAGATTTTCATTGGAGTAGGACTTGGTGAGTTATCCAAGCTTTTTGGCAACAAGAGTTATTGCCATGAGACCGATGATGGGCATTCCATCGGAGTAGGACTTGGTGAGAGACCAAGCTTTTTGGCAAGAAGAGTTATTGCCATTTGAAATCGATGAGGGGCATTCCATCGTAGTAAGACTTGGTGAAATACCCAAGCTTAGTGGCGAGGGTAGATACCGCCATGAGAGCCGGAGGCGAGATCCCACCGGGGTAGGACTTGACCTCGAGTCAAGCTGTTCGCATATCCGTGTACAAATGAATATGAAAAATGCCAATATATGAGAATGAAATGTGTCACATGTTCCAATGCTTGAGATGTTGTATGTGATGAGAAATGCATATGAGATAATAATTTTATGAAATGCTTTTGTGTATCAAGCATATGTGGCCTTGCCATGAGATTTGCATAGGTTGTATGCATGTGTTAGCTAGATGGTACATGTGGTTTTCAAAATGGAGTTTTGCTTATGCAAATGAGGTTTTGAGTTTATAAAATGCTTTTGAGTAACAAGCATGTGTGGCTTTGCCATGAGTTTTGCATTTGTTGAATGCATGAGATGGATAGAAGGAACATACGGTTTCCAAAATGTATTTTGCTTTGAAACGATCATCAAGGATGAGAAAAGTATGGTGTGAAGTGGAAGTGCTTTACAAGGAAATTGGTTTAAACTTCGCATAAAGTGTTTATGCATGAGAAGGTTTAATTGATAGTAATTTCAAGAATGATGTTGGGATGAGTTGTTTAGTGTATCAAAGTTAAGTGTTGGTTTTCTTGTTGAGCAATGCATGTTTCAAAGCAATGGTGTTTCAAAGGAGATTTTCAATCAATACTTTGGTTTATTGAGTTGTGAAAACATTTTAAGAAGGTTTTATGAATCGCTACATTGATGGTGTTTTGGTTTTGAGCATTCCTCACTAAGCATTATGTGCTTACGCTCCTTTTTGTCCATCAATGCAGATATTTGAAGTTGGGACAACAAGAAGCAAGGGATTCAAGAAGAGCTTCACTTGAGAAGTATGTTTTGGTTTATAGTTATAGGTAATAAAAGCAATGGGGGGAGAGTCTTTTACGTTGATGTGTAATGAGATTGTTTATCTTAACCAAGTTCGGTTTATGGTTTAATACTTGTTGATGTTCGTTTGCAAAATTTGGATCTTCTTCTCCATACTTGATATAGCTATGTTCTTTTTTTAAAAGCAAGATCATGTGTTGAATGTGATGAATGAGTAGGTGTGCAAAATGCTTGTAATGTATCTAGTCTTTGATGCAATTTGATAGTTATAATGCTTATCATGTTGATGATATGTTATGGAATGTCTTAAAGTATGTTTGAGGGTGTCTTAGGTGAAAAGCCAGAAGTTTCTGCTGTTTCTGGGCAGGGTGTATCGAAACACCCTTGGCTGTTTCGAAACGGGTGCTTGAATTGGCTTGGGCGTTTCGGAACGGCTAGAAGTGTTTCAGAACACTTTGGCTACTGGAAGTGTCTGTTTCGGAACTAGGTTCGGAACATACCCGCGTATCAAAACGGTCAACACCGTTTCGATACGGGCGTTCGACATGGGTGTTTCGAAATGGTTGTCAGTGTTTCGAAACGGGTGACCGTTTGGACACAGTTTTGAATTGCTTGAAGTCTGCATGCTTTACATTTTAGTCCTGAAATTTGTAATCGCAATTGCTTGAGCTTGAGATGTCTTTTTAAGCTGAAATTTGGCAGAGAGGCTTGTAATATGATTAATTGAGGTTTGGTAAAACTAAAATCTTCAAAGTCCTTATGTTTTCCAAAATTTACATTTTGGTCCCTAAAAGTGTATTTCATGCAATTGAGTCCTTAAACGTTTTCCGATCACTGTGCTTTTCTCTTCCAAGGTTCTTGAGCTTTCATATAGGTTCAATGCGTATCTAGAGAATATAAAAATAAAAAAGGGTCGTTAATCAAGGTTGACTTTCGGGTTGACTTTGGTTTTCTCCATGTGATCTTCGTATTTCGGGTCTAGCGTCTAGGCCGGGCTAAGGGGGTTACATCATCACTAAACATGTTCAAAACAGCCCCCAAGTGTAACCATACCATCAGCCCAACTTTCTCCTTACATAACTACCTCAAAACTCAAGATTTTCACTTCTAAACTCACCCACTAATACCCATTTTAGGATTTCATTAAAACTTCACCATTTCAACATATGTTAAGCTTAAAAGCAAGTTTATAACATATATGAACTTTAAAAATTAAGAACTCAACGAAAAACCAACAAAGTTTCCATCTTTAATTTAAAACTTTGAACACTTGAAACAACCCAAAAACGGATTTTATGGAAATCCAAAACCATGAAAGTGTCGAGGATGAAGAGGAGAAGTCAAAAATGTTATTACCTTGATAAAATCTCTTGAAATCGTTGAGGAAGATGATGGAACAATGTTTGGGTTGGGGGAGGGGTTTAGAACGTGAAAAATCAAAATAGAGAAGATGATAGCTATGAAAACCCCCTTTTTATTACTTTTTGTGAAAAATCCCATTTGTGCCCCTTTAGTCTTTTAAAAATCTTTTTGGTGTTATATAAAATAGTTTTCTCCCCCAATTAATTTAACTGACCCGGTTTAACAAACCCGGTAACTCCCGGCCCTAAACTTGGGGCGTTACAACTCTCCCCCACTTAAGGAATTTTGTCCCCGAAATTTACCTGGTGGAAAGAGATGCAGAAACTGCTTTCACATGTCATCTTCTTCTCCCAAGTGGCTTCTTCCACTCCTCGCTGACGCCACTTAACCTTAACCAACTCAATGGTCCTTCATCGTAAAGCCAAAATCTCAAATGGTTTTTTATCGTAGGTCAAATCCGGATTCAATTCTATCTCCTCAACTGGCATAACATGTGACATATTCGATATATACCTCTGAAGCATCGAGACATGAAACACATCGTGAATCTTCTCTAGCTCGGCCGGAAGCCTCAATCTATTGGCAACAGGCCCAACTCTCTCAACTATCTCATACGGACCAATGAACCTCGGGCTCAATTTGCCTTTCCTACCAAACCTCATCACCTTCTTCCGAGGTGAGACTTTCAAGAACACTTTGTCACCTACGGCATACTCTATTTCTATTCTTTTCAAATCCGCATAAGATTTTTGTCTATCCGAAGCTGCCTTCAAACGGTCACAAATCAACTGAACTTTCTCGGTAGTACCCTTAAGCATATCAGGCAAAGGTATCAATTTCTGTCCCGCTTTGGCCCAACAAACAGATGTTCTACATTTTCTACCATACAGAGCTTCATAAGGTGCCATCTGAATGCTCGCTTGATAATTGTTATTATACGCAAACTCTACTAACGGTAGATGCTTCTCCCACGAACACTAAAATTCAATAATGCAACATCTCAACATATCTTCCAACACTTGTATGACTCTCTCTGACTGACCATCGATCTAAGGATGATACGAAGTGCTGAAATTCAGTCGAGTACCCAAAGCACTATACAAACTCTCCCAAAATCTAGCTGTGAACCTCGAATCTCTATCTGACACTATAGAGTTCGGTACACCATGCAATCTCACTATCTCACTGATATACAAATCGACCAACTTATCTAAAGTGTAAGTGGCGTGAACGGCTAAAAAGTGCGCACACTTCGTAAGACGATCAACAATTACCCAAACCGAATTCTTCTTAGAATGTGTCAATGGAAAACCCAATATGAAATCCATGTAGATTCTCTCCCACTTCTAGTCGGGAATTCTCAACGGTTGTAACAAACCTGAAGGAAACTGGTGCCCGGCTTTAACTCGCTGACAGACCATGCACTTACTCACAAACTTGGCAACATCTTTCTTCAAACCAACCCATAAATACTCATTCTTCAAATCGTGATACATTTTCGTGCTTCCCGGATGCATAGCAAATGGACTACTGTGAGCCTCAGTTAGGATGGTGCGTCTCAAGTCTTTATCTTCCAGAACAACTAGTCTACTCTTGAAACACAAAACTGCATCACTACTAAAACAAAAATCTGTCGGTTTACCTTCCGCCATGTCTTATACATGAGATGCTAATGATCTATCTTACAACTGCTTCTCTCTAATCAACTGAAGCAAAGAAGGTCTAACTTGCAACTCGGCCACTAAACCACCATCTTGAGACAAACTCAATCTAGCAAACATAGCTCTTAACTCCACTACTACCTTTCTACTCAAAGCATCAGCCACTACATTGACTTTACCCGGATGATAATCAATCGTGAGATCGTAGTCTTTAAGCAACTCTAGTCACCTACGCTGTCTAAGATTCAACTCTCTTTGCATCATTATATACTTCAGACTCTTGTGATCCGTATACACTGTGCAATTCTCACCATACAAGTAATGTCTCCAAACTTTCAAAGCGAAGACCACTGCAGCCAATTCTATATCATGCGTAGGATAATTATGCTCATGAGTCTTCAACCGTCTAGACGCATAGGCCACTACTCTTCCCTCTTGCATAAGCACACAACCCAACCCAACATACGACGCATCATTGAAGACTACAAACTCTTTCCCTGATACGGGCTAAACTAAAACATGAGCTTCAGTTAAGGCTTCTTTCAATTTATCAAATGCTTGTTGTCTTGCATTAGTCTACTCAAAACGAACATCCTTATGTAGCAATTTAGTCAAAGGAGCTGTAACCTTCGAGAAACCCTCAACAAATCGTTTATAGTAACCAGCCAAAACTAAGAAACTACGAACTTCAGTCACTGTTTTCGGTGGTTTCTAATTAACAATCGCCTCAACCTTCTTAGGATCCACTCGGATTCCCTTGGACGATACAATATGGCCTAAGAAGACTACTTCCCTAATCCAAAATTCACATTTGCTTAACTTGGCATACAACTGATTGTCTAACAATTTCTGCAACACCAAACGAAAATGCCGATCATGATCTTCCTCGGTGCGAGAGTACACTAAAATATCATCAATGAACACGACTACAAACTGATCCAAGTACTCATGAAACACTCTATTCATCATGTCCATAAAAGCCACCGGTGCATTAGTCAAACCAAAGGGAATCACTAAGAACTCGTAGTGCCCATAACAAGTGCGGAAAGCTATCTTCAGTACATCTTGATCTCTTACCTTCAACTGATAATAATCGGATCTCAAATCTATCTTCGAGAACACTAAAGCACCTCTCAACTGATCAAACAAGTCATCAATTCTCGGCAACGGATACTTGTTCTTCACTGTCAACTTATTCAACTGTCGGTAATCGATACACATTTTCAAACTATCATCTTTCTTTTTAACAAACAACACCAGTGCACCCCAAGGTGAAGTACTCGGACGAATGAACCCTTGGTCTATCAATTCCTGAAGCTGTGTCTTCAACTCTTTCATTTCTTTAGAAGCCATTCGGTACAGTGCTATCGATACTGGAGCTGAATCTGAATAAGTCTTTATAACAAATTCTACATCTCTATCTGGAGGCAAACCAGACAATTCTTCTGGGAATACACTCGGAAAGTCACAAACTATCCTAATGTCTCGTGGCCATGCCTCATCCATATTCAGATTCATAACAAAGGCTAGGTACGCCTGACAACCCACATCCAATAACTTCTGAGCCTCTAAGATTGAAACTACATTGGACAAGAACTTAACGTTATCGCCCACTATTACTACCTCGTGATCCCCTAAAAGTCTCAAGGACACACACTTGGTCTCAAAATCTACTCTAGCCTTATGTTCTACAAGACAGTCCATGCCTAATATCACATCAAAACCATAAAACGGCAATTCCATCAAACTTGTCTAAGCAAAAGAACATGCCATCAACATCACAAAACACAAAGGTCCTATCCCATTGCTTAAATACTAATTATCGAAGTCTAAACCATACTTGAGCAAAATAAATTCCCTTGGAATCTCCCTTGTTCCCCGAGCTACTCCAAATGTCTAAGGGCCTGTATTGTTGGAAAAGAGAGCGTAAGCGTTTAAGCTTAGTGAGCGGTGCTCAAAGAGTAACTACAACAATGCAGTTTTAAAACATAGTTTGCTTGAAAACCAAAACCGTTTCCAAAACATTTCCACATGCTTGAACACACAATGTCATGCTTTTACCTTCACGTGCATTTATCGAATGCAACCACAAAGTCATAGGCTTACCATATTCTCATTCTCATAACACAAGCAAAGTAAACCACAATGCATAACCATAAGCATAAATAGATAGAATCAACAACATGCTTAACATGAGAATTAAAGCAATCATGGGTATATTGGCATTCAATGTTTTACTCAGATTTTCGGACAACTTTCTCAAACCCACTAGACACTTCCGATGGAATCTCACATCACTGTACTCACCCGTCTAGTAATAACATGATTTTCGGTAGAATCTCACATCACCATACTCCTCCTTAGTGGAATCTAACATCACTAAGGCCACGCACGAATATTACCTCGAGTGCACTCTAATCCTATTGATCAATCAAATATATCCGTAACAACCAAACACATGTTAATATACTCAATTACAACCACAAGCATTACCGATGCTTGAACCACTTACCAAGTCCAAACTTCCATGCAAGGCATGTACTCACAATGCAAGTATAAACACAAGTCTCACATCTCAACATACATAACAATGTAATTCAAGCATAACAACATAGCATACTCAACTTGCATTCAAGAATCGTAAAAACCCAATTTACTTGTGTAAACCATTAAAACTTACTCTCGAGCTTGGATTGGCCTTTCAAGCTCAATCCAAACTCTCAAAACAATCCCTTAACCATGTTAAGGCTTTTAAATTCGATCCACTCACCGATGAAACCCAACACAAGCCAAAAATGTCGATCAAGACTCCAATTCCCTGGAATTGAGCCCAAAGCTTCTCCAATGCTTTCCCTTGCTTCTAATCAACCAAAAGCAGTGCATTACACATCAAAACATCCACAAAATCACCACCACAAATCAGATTACAACCCAAGACAAATTTCGCTACATTTTCAAACCAAGAACTAACCCAAACTCTTCATTTTTGGACCTGGACACAACCCAACAGTTACCCATCAACTTCATCATCAAAATCATCACTAAACATTTTCAAAACAGCCCCAAGTGTAACCATACCATCATCCCAACTTTCCCCTCACATAACTACCTCAAAACTCAAGATTTTCACTTCTAAACTCACCCACTAATACCCATTTCGGGATTTTATTAAAACTACACCATTTTAACACATGTTAAGCTTAAAAGCAAGTTTATAACATATATGAACTTTACAAATTAAGAACTCAACGAAAAACCAACAAAGTTTCCATCTTTAATTTAAAACTTTGAACATTTGAAACAACCCAAAAATGGATTTTATGGAAATCCAAGACCATGAAAGTGTTGAGGATGAAAAGGAGAAGTCAAAAACGTTATTACCTTGATAAAATCTCTTGAAATCGTTGAGAAAGATGATGGAACAATATTTGGGTTGGGGGAGGGGTTTCGAACGTGAAAAATCAAAATAGAGAAGATGATAGCTATGAAAATTCTCTTTTTTATTCTTTTTTGTGAAAAATCCCCTTTTTGCCCATTTAATCTTTTAAAACTCTTTTTGGTGTTATTTAAAATAGTTTTATCTCCTAATTAATTTAACTGACCCAGTTTAACAAACCCGATAACTGCCGATCCTAAACTCGGGGCGTTTCGACACTTCCAGTGCCCATTTTATACTACTTATCGATGTGTATGCTTGCACCTATGTTATGACACCAGTCGACGTAAAAATAACGATTGGTGGACACTTATCAGGATTTTGGCGTTTCCGGGGATTGATAACGTGTGCTTGATTTTTTTATTTGTTTTTTTAGATTAACCTATTAATTCTTAGTTGTAGCTTCTTGAGATTTCCTTTTTAGATTTCGTTGGTGTGTGACAATAAGAGAAAATATCCTTTACTACCAATCAATCTAGAACTCCAACGAATTCCTAGATTTGTGAGACGTTTGAATCGTGACAGAAGGATAAACTATCATGGACGAAACAACAAAAATCCACTTTGTAACATCCAATTTTTCCCAAATTTAAAACTCTAATTTTAGAATTTTCAAATCCCCAAGCCCTAAATTTTTGGAGATTTTAGTCCTTTGTTACTATTTTAAAAAAATTAGTATTCAAGACCAATTTACAAAATAAAACTTCTGAGATCTAATTTATAATTTTTTTTGAAGGTTAAAGGTCTGTTTTAAAATCATTTAGGAATTTGATCACCTAACCCAAGATTACCTATTTTAGTTTGTTATATATATTCTCTTTAAGCCAACCACTGTTTTATTTTTACCCTAAACCTTCCACGCCGTTAATCACCTCTGTCACTATTGTTCAAGCTTTCCAAGCCTACACAAGGTTAGTTGATCACTGTTTTCAAGTTAAATCAATTGTTCATAGCATTGTTTTACAAAATATATATATATATATATTTCTTTGTTATCAAATCAACTTGTTAGTAAGTTAATTCAGTTCAGCATTAGTTGTCACGACCGTTTTTGAGACCCCTTTGTGGAAAAATAGTATGATGATTAGGATTTTGGAAATCGAGTTTCTCATTTTAATTTGATCTTGAAATTAGAGTTTTTTTTTTTCATTTTTAATCAAGTTTCGTTTATTTTCTTTAAAAGTCGTTTTGGAGTCGCCACCTGTCACTTTGGTAGACCAAACACCATAAAAAGCGTACCAGAGATTCTTTTAATAAAATTCAGGTTCGGGAGTTGGTTACGTGCAGGGAAGGGTTAGCCCCCCTACAAACACCCGTTATCGGCACCTTATTAATTTCACATGACATTTTGGCATTTTAAACATTAATCTGAATTTGATTAAATATTTTAATCGTTAAATGGATTCTATTTCGAATGAGGATATCCTTTTATAAGAAAAAACATTTTGGACGAACATAAGTTTGCAAACGTCCAAATACATTAGGACACTCCAATTTATATTCAAAATATATCTCAACATAAAAGGTTTAATGCATGTCTAATTATTGTCTCGTTCATTTTAAGTAAGACCTAATTAAGACTCCATTAATTGAATAATTTAATACTATGAATATTATTAATTTTAAGTTAATATGGTAACACCCAAATGATTGGGCACTACCATTTTAGCCCCAAAGTAATAATATTCTTAAATATTAATGTCACTTACTATTTATTTCTTATCTTAATTTCATTCTTATTAAACTTAATCATACACGATTTCATGTTCTAGGTTTAAATGAAATGCTAAATATTCAATTAAAATATTCCTTTAATTAACATCTTATTACGTTGAGACACTAATCAAATTTGAATATTGAAATTTATTTAGCATTCATTTATTTTCTACAATTATCTAGTCTATCAATTTAATAGGATTTATTAAAGAAACTAACCTACAAAGGCTCCAATTAATTTCTAACTATGTGATTAAGTCTCCTAAACAAGTATACTAAATGCCATTTAAAATATGCAAGCATACAATTTATTTTAAATAATTAAACAAATCAATTAAATAAAAATAATTAACACTAGAATAGGACTGAATTGAATTAATTTCTGAATTAAAGGACCAGATTACAAAGAAACAATGACCATTTTGTGAAAAAAGGAAATTAAAGAGCCCAAACTTAATTTCTCTAAAAGAGTAACCCAAGCCCAAAAGACCCTAAACCCGATTTGAATTCAGCCCAAACCGGCCAGCCTTGACTCAATCGGGTTACGAACTCGTATCCGTGCCCGTACAGAAACGCGCGGATTATACGCGCGACCCAGCACCAAAACGGTGTTGTGTCAACTCATCTATAAAACCCCTCTCAACCGGGTCAACTCGGACATAGCCTCTGTTCACTCTCTCTCTCTTCACTTTCTTTCTCTCTAAATTCTCTGAACTTAAACGCCTCATTTTCGAAACCATTAATCCAATATCGATCAAAACCCCTCTTTTTAACCCAGTTCTTCATCCGTTCATCCATTTTTATTCGTTTAATCCTCAAAAACACAAAAACACATTCCACTTCCTATTTTTAAAGATCAAAACACCCAAAATCTGAAGAACAAAACACGAACAGTCCTCAAAAACTCATTTTGATCTTCATTCATCCTAAAACCCTACTTCGGCCTGTTTCTGTTCGCTGATCACCTTCCTTCTTTCTTCGATGACCGGTGACCTTCCGGTCATCTTCTCCAATGCCTTTTTTCATTTCCGACCACCTTCCGCCCAAACTCCGATCCTCTTCCTCGACCAAACTCCAATCATCTTCTCTGACGAAGCTATATCCTCCGGCCACCTTCTGCAACTTTCGGCCACCTTTCGATCGCCGCCGGCCGTCGTGCCGAAACCCTTAAACTACCTAAATCACTCGATCTTTCATCTTAAACCTAGATCTTACCCCTGTTTCATCAGAAACGGCCCCCTTCTCCCATTCATAAGCTATCTACCCCAAACCAATAGCCTCTTTTCTATCATTTTCGATTCCAACTTGAATCCTAACACTTCGATCTCGACTCCGACGGTACTCACGGCGACGACAAGATAAGACCTTTGCCCCTTCCAATTTCATTTTTTTATTTTTTATTTCTCTTCGAACTTAGATCTTAAATTGTCTATTAGGTTTTGGATCTTTGATTTAAACTCTTGTTTAGACCTGGGTTACTTACTGTTGTTTATGGATTCAATTTCAAATTTAGTAAACTGAGCTTAGAGATAGGTTTTACACTCTAAGATCTAGGATTTTGTAATGGTTTAGGTACTGACATTAAGAATCTGTGGCTCTGTTTGTGTTTTTTATTAGATTTATTTAGCAAAAGATGAACTTATAGGTGAATATCATCTCTATTTGGCGATTTTGCAACTCCGACGAGCTTCCGGCAACAAATGGCGATCTGGTTCGTCTTCTCCAAATGGCTCTTTCGATTATGGTAAGTCTCTTCACCTTTCTCTTCAGTTAATGATTCATTAATGATTGCATTAATGATTAACCTCCTATTTTTTCTTTCTCTTACATGTATTTATAGCTGACCAAGTGGTGATGTCAGCCTTCATCGCTGGAACAAACAGCTGTTCACAATTGGGAGTCAATCCGTGCGAACGAAAAAAAGACGAATAGAGGCTCGCCACGTGGACTGGTTTAGGCGGAAAAAAACAAATGGGCTGAGAGACTTTGTGTTTGTTTGGGCCGATTTGTATATGGTTTGGGCGGAAAATAAAAGCAGAAATGGGTTTTGTATTTTTGTGTTGGGTTGGCATATGAAGTTTGTGTTTCGGACCTTATACTTGAGTTTTATGTAATAAAAATGGGCATTTGATTTATAAAAATGGACTCTGAATTGTAATTTTTGGTTATTTTGTATTTCAGGCTTTGTAAATGGACCTTTAATATATTTTGGGTTGTTTTATTTGGTTTATTTATTTATTTATTATTTGGGTATTCGAAATATATGCATGCATATACTCGGACAAAATACGGGTATTACAACTTCCCCTCTTTGCTCATTACTATGGAACATGAATTGGGGAAAGACTGAAAAGACCCGGATTTTGTCCAAGCCATCCATTTATGGAATCTTGAAGTTGTTCTTCTCATTATGAAATTCTTCAATCTTCCTTTATCTCTTTCTTTAGTTGGGGATGAACTCTTCGCATTGGGAACTCTGTCTTTATTCGAGCGGACTCTTCTCATTAGGAATCTTTTTTCGCTGGAAGAACTCTTCTAATTAGGAGCTTTTCTTTGTTTGAGTGAACTCTTCTCATTATGAATCCTTCTTTTCTTGGCGAACTCTTCTCATTAGGAGCTCTATCTTTGCTGGGGCGGACTCTTCTCATTATGAATCCTTCTTTGCTAGGCGAACTCTTCTCATTAGGAGTTCTTCTTTATTGGGCGAACTCTTCTCATTAGGAGTTCCATTTTCCATCTATTTCCTATCAAAACAATTAAAATATGAGGGTTAACATGACCCTAATTTTCTACATGATGCATGAACCATGACTTGCTGAGATTTATCAATCGTCTTCTGCCCTTTTAGGACCCTTTTTGATACTACTTTTCTAATTCCCATCTCACATTCAGAATCGGCCGTCATAACCTCCTTTCCGCGTTTCTGGCCCTTTGCTCTAAAGTGCCCTTTCGGGTTTTCAGTTTAGGTTGCTTTTCTCAAAGCGCCCTTTCAAGTTTTCACTTTGGCTTTCCCCTTTTTTTTGAAAGGCGCCTTTTCAAGTTTTCACCTCAAATTTCTCTTTCTCTTTTCTTCTTCTTTTTCTTCTTCTTTTTCTATTTTTTCTCTCCTTTTTCTTTCTTTTTTGATAGAGAATAAATGAGAGGTATTATGGCTGACGAAATCTTGTCTTGGCCAATCATATTTCATCTCGTTTTGTTGCCATTGCAAATACCCAACCTTTCAATGTTGATGTTTTGCCAAATCCAAGAGTCTTTACAAAATGACGGTTCTCAACAGTAGATCATGGGGCTGTGGACATTCTTCCTCTTTCATGATCTTCATGAACTGTCATAACTGAGATTTTGGTTCAAAAGAGCATGGTAATATGTTGGCCTTGTGGTTCTGATCATCTCAACATGAATACAGAGATAAAAATCATTGTTCTTTGGGCGACATATTCTATTGACATCTTTATGGTCTGTCTTCAAATTTACACCATCTTGTCCTGTACACTCTTCTTCAATACCCAGAGTGATAGGGTTCACCTACACTTTTAAAACATAATCATCTTCTTTTTTTCATTATATCAACCATTTTATGATGCTTTGGAATAAAAAGAAAGCTCGGAAGTGAATTCATGAATTTTATTGAATCTTATAAATCGAAATACAACAAAGTTTGAAATAGTCAAGGAAAACAAAAAAAATCAAGAAAAAAGGTCAGATCTTTGGGTATCCAAAGCATGAAAGATACAACCACCTCATCGACCAGATATAGGGATGAACTTGCAATCATGTCCAACGATCCTTAAACGTTGCCAGAATGCTTAGAGATGTGAAATCCCTTCCAAAATACCATGTGCCCGAGAGGTCGTGATTATCAATCTTCGTTTCTCTGAGCTGCCTTAACAAGTTTTCAACTCAAATCCTCGCTTGGCTTCAAGACGCTCTTTGCGGATTTTTATCTTGAACCCCCCTTTTTTGAGATATCTAAGGCGCCATTTCCGGGTTTTCACCATAGATATTTTCATTTTTGCGGAAGCGCCCTTTCGGTTTTTCACTCCGTTTTTTATTCTCTTTTTGAATTCATTAGACATAATACTTCTTGACTGAATTAAAGTTCACTGGCTTGTGTAACTCCTTGTCGTCCATTTCAACCAAGATCAACGCTCCTCCAGAGAAGGTATTCTTAACATGTAGGGTCCTTCCAAGTTAGGCATCCATTTTCCACGGTCATCTTGATGTATTTGTAGGACCTTTTTCAACACAAGATCCTCTTCTCAGAATTCTCTCTGGCGCACCTTTTTATCCTATGCCCGCATCATCCTTTTTTGGTACATTTGGCTGTGACAGATTGCCCTCAACCTCTTTTCCTCAATGAGATTTAACTGGTCAAATTAAACCTGCAGCCATTCTACATCATATAACTTCACTTCGGACAAAACTCGAAGAGATGGAATTTCAACCTCAATGGGGAGTACCGCTTCGGTCCCATAAACCAAAGAGTAAGATGTTGCCCCAGTTGAGGTTCGTATTGAAGTCCGATACGCAAACAATGCAAAAGGTAGTCTCCCATGCCAATCTTTGTAAGTTTCTGTTGTTTTCGATATGATCTTCTTGATGTTCTTGTTGGCTGCCTCCACTGCCCTATTCATCTTAGGACGGTAAGTTACAAAATTGTGATGAATGATTTTGAATTGCTCACATACTTCTGCTATCACTTTATTTTTGAAATTGGTGGCATTATTTGTGATGATTCTTTCTAGTAAACCATATCGACAAATTATCTCTTTCTTCAAGAACTTGCAAATTGTTGTTCTTGTGATGTTGGCATAAGAAGCTGCTTCGACCCACTTGGTAAAATAGTCTATGGCCACAAGAATAAAACGATGTCCATTAGAAGCCTTAGGGTGGATCTGTCCGATAACATCCATGCCGAGACAGTAAAAGGCCACAGTGAATTCATTGTATGAAGAGATACTGATGGAGAATTAATCTTGTCAGCATATATCTGACACTTATGATACTTCTTGGCATATTCAATGCAATCTATTTCCATAGTTTTCCAATAGCTATAGAGAATCCATTGGCACGTGTTCCACATATTCCATCATGCACTTCTGCCATGATATTCTTTGTTTCATTGGTGCTGACACATCTTAACAGGATCTGATCTTTTCCCCTTTTATAAAGAATCTCTCCATCAAGTATATATCCTGAAGCCATCCATCTAATGGTTCTTTTGTCATTGTCATTTGCCCCCAAAAGATAAGTCTGATACTTTAAGTATTGCAAAATGTCATAATACCATGGATTCTTATCGACCTCTTCTTCTATACTATAACAACGAGGATAGGTTTCATAACTTTGCATGCGAACTGGCATCATGTCTCCCTGCTTATTTGCTAGGAATACCGAAGCCAGTGTAGCTAAGGCATCCGCCATTTGGTTGTCTTCTATGGGGATATATGTAAAGGTAATTTCTTCAAACTCTTTCATTAGCTTCAAGATCAGTTTTCGGTACTCATTCAGCTTTACATCCGTTGTTTCCCATTCTACACGAAGCTGGTGATCACAAAATCTGAATCCCTATATACTTTCAAGAATTCTATCTTTCTTTCAATAGCAGCTCGTAGGCCCATGATACATGCTTCATATTCTGCCATGTTATTGATACAAAGAAATTCTAAATTGCTTGTGAACGGGTAATGTACATTATTTGGAGAAATCAATACCGCTCCAATTCCACGTCCAAGGGTATTAGCTGCTCCATCAAAATATAATTTCCAAGTTTTGCTATATGGAATTCCAATTTCTGTCGTGGAGACATTCATCACATCCTCATCTGGGAAATCAAAGTTCATGGGCTCATAATCTTCCGCTGCACGATTGGCTAAGAAATTTGCTATGGAACTTCCTTTTATTGCCTTTTGGTTCACATACAAAATATCGAATTCTGACAACAACATTTCCCAACGTTCCAACCTTCTAGTTAACGCTGGCACTTCCATCATAAATTTCAACGGATCAAGGCGAGAGATTAGCCATGTAGTGTGGTACAACATATACTATCTGAGCCTACGTGTTACCCAGACCAAAGCACAACATAACTTTTGGATTGGTGGGTACCGTACTTCATATTCAGTAAACTTTTTGCTTAGGTAATAAATGGCTCTTTCCTTCTTTTCTGTATCATCATGTTGCCCCAGCACACATCTCATTGAATTCTCATAGATCGTCTGGTAAAGGATCATCGGTCTTTTCGAGGATAGGCGCGACTAATACTGGAGCACTTGTAAAATATTTCTTAATTTTATCAAATGTTTCTTGGTATTCTTCATTCCATTCTCCGGGGTTATTCTTTTTGAGCATCTTAAATATTAGAACACATTTATCGGTCAATTGTGAAATGAACCGAGAAACGTAATTTAACCTGCCAAGGAATCCACGAACTTCTTTTTGTGAGCTTGGTGGTGGCAAATTCTAAATAGCCTTCACCTTATTTGGTTCTATCTCGGTTCCTTTTTTGCTGACCACAAACCCCAGGAGTTTTCCAGATGCTACTCAATCATAAGAACAACATCCTGAAGTTTTGGATGTGCTCTTTCTCAGTATGGGATTTAGCAATCATGTCATCCACATACACTTCAACTTCCTTATGCATCATGTCGTGGAACAAGGTAACCATTGCCCGTTGATATGTTGCCTCGGCATTCTTCAATCCAAAAGGCATCACTTTGTAACAATATGTTCCCCATAGAGTTATGAATGTTGTTTTGACCATGTCCTCCGGATTCATCTTTATGTGATTGTACCCCGAGAAACCATCAATGAAGGAAAACCATGAATGTCCCAACGTGTTATCAACCAGAATATCTATATGTGGTAGGGGAAAATTATCTTTTTGACTAGCTTTATTTAAGTCTCTATAATCCACACACATCCGTACCTTTCCATCTTTCTTCGGCAGAGGGACTATATTGGCAACCCACTCTAGATATTGCGATACTGCGAGAAAACCAGCATCGGTTTGCTTCTGTACCTCTTCCTTTATTTTCAATACCATTTTCGGTCTCAATCTTCTTAGCTTCTGCTGTATCGGTTTACATTCTGGCATTATGGGTAACTTGTGCACCATTATGTCAGTAATCAATCCTGGCATGTCTTGATAAGACCAAGCGAAGAGATCTTTGAATTCTCGTAGCAGATCAATCAACTTTTGCTTCTCCTTCAATGGGAATGTTGTTCCTATTGTTACCTCTCTTCTAATTTCATCCATCCCCAAGTTGAGAACTTCCAATTCTTCCTTATGAGGTAATATCTACTTATCTTTTTTTTTCCACCAACCTTAGTAATTTTTCAGGGATTTTTAAATTTTGTTTCATCCTTGACTTCATTGACTTCCACTGAACACACTAGCGGTTCAGAACCTACTCCAGGATTAGGTTTAGGATCATTCATGCAGTCGATAGTTGAAGACCTTCAAAGGAAATAATAATATATTTTGAAAAGGATGCGAAAATTAAAAACACGTTTACCATTTGTGAATCAGCATGAAAAGAATCTTTATTTAAATGGATGGGTATAACGGCCCTTTACAGACAATCTCTTATACTTGTAGGCAAAAGTATAAGGTGGTTCTTGGAATTTACTCTATTTTATTCTTAGCTACAAGAAAAAAATCTTCGGTGGTCCAATTGCACAGCATCTCGCTTGGGAGACATGGGCAGATCTGTTCCAAAAATTCTCCATGTCGAACCCCCTAAAAAATTCTGCCAGTGACGAGTCCATCCAAGTTATTGCCGAAAATCTATTCATTGTGTAGCTTTGTTTTCTCTTGATTAACCTCTTCCAATTGTTTCTCAACATTTGTAAATCATCGGTACTTGGAAATCTTTGTCATGTCAAAGGAAGTTACCAGTCTAGAAGAAGTTCCAGTCCCCTGTAAGCGAGCTTTCCTCTATTCCTTTCTATTCTTCAGTTCCCTCAGCCAATCTTTCATGTTAATACTGAACCCTAGCCCAAAATGGTTCTTCTTTATAATAATGGTCCTCAGGTGTAGGTGTCCTTGCAAGTGTTTCCAAAGTCCTTTCCCCGTCTTCGCACCCCTTCATTGTGTTTCCTGCAGAATCATTTTAGTGCAATTTGATGACCTTGGTCGTAGGAAGGGCTTGCCCTCAGCATCAAAGGTAGCATTTCCAAAGCCAAAAAAGAACACTCAAGGGCGTTTTCATCTGCTTGTATGTACGGAACGTTTGTGGTTATTGAGGCAATATTGTCTTTCTCTGCATTGACACTAACCAGCTTCCCTTCTATAACAAATTTGAGCTTCTGGTTTAAGGACGACGGGTCTTCTCTAGTTGAGTGAATCCAGGGTCTTCCCAAAAAACAGTTGTATGTAGGCTTAATGTCCATTACCACAAAATCTATGTTATAAACTGTCGGCCCGATCAGCAAGTGTACTTCAATCCTCCCTAACACATCTCATGTTGTTCTGTCAAAGGCCCTTACAATATTTTGACATGTCTTCATGTGAGAATCATCATTGGGCAACCTTTGCAGAGTTGGCATTGGCATAACATTCAACGCTGATCCATTATCAATTAGGACTCCATGTAGCACATACCCTCTGCAATTTGTGGTAATGTTCAAACCCTTCACCGACCCCATCCCACCTTCGAGAATTTCATCATCAGTGAATGTAATGTAGTTGTCAGCAATAATACAATTCACGATTCTGTCTAACTTGTCAACATATATGTCATTAGTACAAATGTCTGATTAAGCACCCTCATCAAAGCATTGTGGTGCCCTTCAGAGCTCAACAGTAACTCTAAGACAGAAATCCTCGCTTGTTGTCTCTTTAACTACTCAATTATGCTGTATTCACTACATTTTAGAAACCTCAAAAACTCTTGTACTTTTTCCTCTGTTACTGGCTCATTTATCTTCCGAGCAGGGTCCTCTCCAAAAATCATTTCTTGTGTTACATCAGCTTTCCCTTTAACTTTCTCCACTTCTTTAAGCACATCTGGATAATAATAGCATCTACCACTACGGGTAAAGTGTCCCACTTCATTTACTGCTTCTGTATCTGGCTGCTTTTCCTTCTTTCACTCCAACTCATCCTTCTTCTCATCACTTGGCTTCGTCTCTTATTGTTGTTTTTATTTTTCTGGTACGGTCACATTAGTTGTATAATTCCAGGGAGCTACATTAGTACTTTTGAAAGCAAACGGTGCAAGAGTCGAGATCACAACCTTCAGGGTTACTGCCGATTTTGCGCTTGTAGCCTTTGGTTTAACAAAGAGAGTCAAGGGCTTATGGAACCCGTATTTAACTCCAGAACACTCAGAGGTGCACACATCAACTTCTTTCCTCATTCTTGCTCTCTAAAAGAATTCAATATCTTTGTTATCCATCATTTTCTAAATCAAGTCCCTGAACTCATGACAATACTGAATCTCATGACCGCACTCTTGATGATACTCACAATACACCTCATGTTGTTTTTCCATTTCCACTTTCATGCCCATTTCAATCATCATGGCATTGTACAACTATTCAAACACCCTTTTCGGTGGTGATCTTATTTCAGACACATTAGTCCTCAATCGTCTCGCTTCATCATCTTCTTCAATAGCATTCACCCCTCATCCACCATGACTTGGCAAAGGGTTTGCAACAATGCTTGGCTCGTCAAACTTTAAGATCCTAGTGTTGATCAGATTCTACACCATATTCTTGAATGTCGTGCATGTCTCAATCGAATGCCCCGATATCCTAGCATGAAATTCACAATAGACATCTGAATTGTACCATGAAGGGTAAGGAGGCTGTAAGGGTGTCAAATGATACGGCCTTACCAAATCTGCTTCATGCAACTGGGGATACAATTCAACATATGTCATCGGAATGGGTATGAAATTCATCCTGTCATTTCACGGCCCACAAGAGTCCTACTTGTTCGAATTTTATGTGTTTCCCGCTGGAGTTCTAGGTGAGGTAATGGTCACATTCTTTGGAGCCTCATACGTACTTGTATTATTCACTTCATTATCCTTCCTCTTATAATTCCTTTGAGAGCTCTCTCCACTCTCAATTCGACCACTCTTTATCGCAGCTTCTATCAATTCTCCAGTCATTACAATATTAGCAAAATTTTGAGTAACATTATTGATCAGCCTCTCAAAAAGTGGCCCTCTTAGAGTTTGAACAACCATGTGGGCAACGTCATTTTCCATCAGCGGAGGTTGTACTTGTGCTACGACATCTCTCCATTTTGAGCATATTGTCGGGGCATTTCATCATTTTCTGCTCCATTCTCTGCAGCATAACTCGATTAGGGACCATTTCTGTCACATGTTTGTAGTGCTCTACAAAGGCTCCTGAAAGATCCTTCCACGATCGTATGTTCACATGGCTCAACTGCGTGTACCATCGGGCCGCTGAACCAATTAGGCTATCCTGAAAGCAGTGTATCAGTAATTTCTCATCCTTCAAATGGGTAACCATTTTTCGGCAGTACATTGTGAGGTGGGCCTTTTGACAAGTAGTCCCATCATATTTTTCAAAGTCCAGGGCCTTAATTTTCAGAGGCAATATCAAATCAGTTACTAAACTCATTTCAGCAGTGCATGGGCCGAACTCATTTGCTTTCTCTAACTCCAGCTAGCGGTCTTCTAAGGGTTTGTAGCACTTTTCATAGTTCTTTTCAATTGCAGCGCGGATCTTTTCTATCTTATTCAAAGTATTTAGATATGGGACCTCTTCACCACTTCCAAAGTTTGCCCCAACATGCATCGGGTGATTGGGCGTCTCCCCTGCCAAGTTGATGTGGACCTTTCTCACTGGTGGAGGTTTTTCAGGCTGCATTCTGATGTGAGACGTAGTTTCTGCTTGATCATTCATGTCATTTGAAGCACCTTCAGGAGCTTTAGCTTTTCCAGACTCCTTTGGTCCTAACAGGGGCAATCAGCTGACCGATAATCTCTTCTTGTGTCTGGGCGAATTGATCTTTGATAGATTGATCCATTCTATCAAATCGATTCTGTGTCTCCACACGGTCATTCTCTAGACTAGCAATTCTATCTTTAACAGCCATGGCTTTATAGCGTAGACGAGTTCCGTATGCATGCAATATGATTGCGGTTTAAAGCAAATTATCATTAAACTTCCCCTTTATTAGATTTCTTATTTTCCGATACAATATGAGTTTAAATTCATGAATGTATGAATGCATGCATGAATGTAGAGAGAAGGCATTGAATTCAGGAACTAGTCTTTTAGAAACATCCATTTGTCCGAAAGTTCGAATTCAAAAAAAGACAAATTTCCTACAGGAAACTACTAGCCCTAATTCCTAAGTTAACCGGCTCGTGCAGCAAGCGTGTGATAACTTCTCCCTGCTCTTGCTCGATGTTGGGTTGTTCCAACGGACTCGTAGCTTGCCTTGACAATATCTGGACGTACGAGGCAACACTCCTGACCTGTTTCTTGAAACTCAACAATTCATCATTCTGGCACTGGGCTGTGCGCCGTGCTACTTCATACTTGTCCTTCCATGCTCCACTTTCCACCATTAGCGCTCCTTCGTAACCAACAAGTTTTTCTTTCAAATCTTGGATAACATTCTCTCCTTCCATCACCTTTTTCTGTAACCTTTCTTTCTCCATTTCTGCATAAACTTTGTCTTCATTATGATACTTTGTAATTAGTTCTTCTAGTTGTGTTACTTGGCTTGTCAAATCAAAATTCCTAGCTTGCTCCTCTTCCAGTTTTTTTTTGCTTTATTGCTCGATTCTTTGCTTGTTCGTGATTTATTGTCATACATTTTCTTATAGTCATCTCTGTCCTTGGTCATTGCATCCAGTTTCTTAGATAGACTCTTCACTACTTTTCTCGCTCCTTCCTTTTGCTTCACCTTATAATCATTGTGTGATTCTTGCAACACTTTTAGATCACGGCTAATATTCTTGTTCTGTTCCATCAGCTCTTTTTCCTTTCCCTCATGCATGCTTACATGTATCTTTGCCATAGTCAATTCTTCAGTGAGATCACTGATCCCTTTTTCATACTTCTTCAAATCCAACTCGCGATCATGCTTGAGCTTTTCTAAAGCCGATGGTGCTTCCTTAACCGTCTGAGTAGAGGAACTAACATTGACCGCCCTTTCTCGAAATGTGATGTCGTTGACCCTTTGCATTCTCCACTCATCATATCTTGTCATCACTCCTAAGTCTTGATAAGGTTGGACCCTTCTTGGTTTTTCCTATGCTCTTGCAATTTAAACTACTATCCCCTTGTAGTCATTCGTCTTGTGTGCGTACTAGAACTTGGCCATTCCCGCAGTAGCCGGTATAAACTTTCTTTACTCAAAATCAGATAGATACTAACAAAGGACAATAAGTCCTTCTTCCCCAAATTCCTGGAAATGGGACGCAGTCTATGTCTCCACACCGATACAAGAAAGTTGTTCCTCTATTCAACCATGGAACCTTCCATACCACATCAGTATCCTTCAAGTCCTTGAAGTATTCTTCCAATGTTTTCACTCTTTTCTTCTAAGGGACATCTAGCTATGTGTTCTTCAATTGGTGAATGTGTGTCAAGATATCGGATTTCTCTATAAGATGTGTTCCACCTATGACCTCTGAACCAGATTTCGAGCAGTTGTGCGCATTCCCAAAACCTTCCTTATCTGGATTTCTTGCAAGCAGTCAGCGATCTGTAAGTTTCCGTAGGATAGCAGGCACTGGGTTGACTCCTTTATCTAGTTGCTCAAATAGCCCCACAATCGATGGATCAATATGCCCCAGAGTCCATGGAAATAGAACCAAACTATATATACACAAGGCTAATAGGCTTCTCATCCTGACCAGCTCATCATTATTTGTCAATATCAGCTCTTTAAGACTCCTCCAATTGATTCGATGTCTATCTTCAATTTGGTATATGCTATCATTACTTGCCATTTTCCGTCCAACCACTCTTTTGTCTATATAGTTAATGATACTAGCTTCTTGATGAAACTTGGATTATTGATGGGTATGGTATAGATCTTGTCACTTTTAATTCTTGGACAATTGACCGGCATCTCATATTCCTCCAGTGTTTGTGTCATGTCTACTTGTCCGAAGGTGAAACAATTGTATGCTGGGTTCCAAAACTGTGCCATAGCTCTAAGCAACTCTTGATCAAATTTTATATTTAACAGTAGGGCTATGTCTCCAAACTCTTTCCTGGATTGCTCCTTCATTTCACTATCCCATTGATCCAACATTTCTTTTAATTCGGGCAAACATGTATTCTGATTAGTGCTTATCTTCACATAACTCTTCATCTTGGACATTTCACCTTTACCAAGACTATCCCCTTTTTTGTGTTGAGTTTGCTTTGACCAAGTCCACACTTCATTATTATCTTCTCCAATCCTAAAATCTCGAGACATATTGGATACTTCTAAATTGACTGACTCCCAATCCAATGCCAAAACAAATGCAATTTATGACAAAAAAAACAAAAAAAAACAAAAAACTTGTGTTATCACCGTAAAGTAATATGGAAAGCAAGTAGACAAATTAATAATTCAGATAAGCACAATATTTATAGTAACGAAATAATCAGAGAAATGTATTTAAACCGATAGCACTTGTCCTATATCCTTGTCTGGCTCTATCGGGGTAGGCTTCTAACACATAATGTGGGCTTTGTTTTAGACTCTTGGTTCCCGAACTGTCGTTACCGTGTACTGCGACAGTAAGACATCGATTCGGTAGTATATATTTTTTACAACGGAGGCGTGGGCCCTATGACGCATAAGTTTTGTATACCAGAAGAAGAAAAAAATCCGAACTCGGAGCTGGAGAGCATCACGTCAGATATTGTCTTTCTCCCACTTTAGGGTGAAAAACCCGGGTCGAGGGTTTATGCATGAATGACACATATAACATACACAAAACCTACCCCTATTCTTCTTGGAAATCCATTCAACAATTCTTAAAAAAATAAGTTTAGATTAATGTTCGAAATGCCAAAATACCACGTTGAATTAATTAATAGGCCTGACTCTCAATTTTTCCCTCAGCGGAGTTGCCAAGCTGTCGCGGCCGTTTTGAGACCCTTTGTGAAAAAAAACCTGGCAATTAGGGTTTTAGAAATTGAGGTTTCTCATTTTAATTTGATCTTGAAATTAGGATTTTTTTTTTCATTTTTAATCAAATTTCATTTATTTTCTTTAAAAATCGTTTTGGAGTCGCCACCTATCACTTTGGTAGACCGGAAACCATCAAAAGAGGACCAAAGATTCTTTTAGTAAAATTTAGGTTCAGGAGTCGGTTACGTATAAGGAAGGGTTAGTACCCCTACAAATGCCCGTTATCAGTACCTTATTAATTTCACATGACATTTTGGTATTTCGAACATTAATCTGAATTTTATTAAATTTTTTAATCGTTAAATGGATTCCAATTTGAATGGGGGTATCCTTTTATAAGAAAATACATTTTGGACGAACATAAGTTTTGAAACGTCCAAATACATTAGAGCACTCCAATTTATATTCAAAATGTATGTCAACATAAAAGGTTTAATGCATGTCCAATTATTGTCTTGTTCATTTTAAGTAAGATCTAATTAAGACTCCATTAATTTAATAATTTAAAACTATGAATATTATTAATTTTGAGTTAATATGGTAACACCCAAATGATTGGGAACTACCATTTTAGGCCCAAAGTAATAATATTCCTAAATATTAATGTCACTTACTATTTATTTCCTATCTTAATTTCATTCTTATTAAACTTAATCATACATGATTTCATGTTCTAGGTTTAAATGAAATGCTAAATATTCAATTAAAATATTCTTTTGATTAACATCTCATACGTTGAGATACAAATCAAATTTGAATATTGAAATTTATTTAGCATTCATTTATTTTCTACAATTATCTAGTCTATCAATTTAATTGGATTTATTAAAGAAACTAAACTACAAAGGCTCCAATTAATTTCTAACTATGTGATTAAGTCTCCTAAACAAGTATACTACATGCCATTGAAAATATGCAAGCATACAATTTAATTTAAATAACTAAACAAAGATATTAAATAAAAATTATTAACACTGGAATAGGACTGAATTGAATTAATTTCTGAATTAAAGGACCAGATTACAAAGAAACAGTGACCATTTTGTGTAAAAAGGAAATTAAAAAGCCCAAACCTAAATTCTCAAAAAGAGTAACCCAAGCTCATTAAACCAAAGCCCAAAAGACCCTAAGCCGGATTTGAATTCAGCCCAAACCGGGCAGCCTTGACATGATCGGGTTACGGACTTGTATCCGTGCCCGTACAGAAACGCCTGGATCTTACGCGCGACCCGACACCAAAACGGTGTTGTGTCAACTTGTCTGTAAAACCCCTCTCAACCGGGTCAACTCAGCCATAACCTCTATTCACTCTCTCTCTCCTCACGTTCTTTCTCTCTAAATTCTCTGAACTCAAACGCCTCATTTCTGAAACCCTTCATCCAATATCGATAAAAACCCTCTCATTTGAAACTAGTTCTTCATCCGTTCATCCATTTTTACTCGTTTAATCATTAAAAAAACAAAAAAAAACTTTCCAGTTCCCGTTTTTAAAGATCAAAACACCCAAAATCTAAAGAACAAAACATGAACACTCCTCAAAAACTCATTTTGATATTCATTCATCCTAAAACCATACTTCGGCATGTTTCCGTTCGCCGATCACATTCCTTCTTTCTTTGCTGACCGATAACCTTCCGATCATCTTCTCCGATGCCTTATGTCATTTCCGGCCACCTTCCATCCAAACTCTGATCATATTCCTCGACCAAACTCCGATCATCTTCTCCGACGAAGCTATACCCTCCGGCCACCCTCAGCAACTTTCGGCCACCTTTTGACCACCGCCGGCCGCCGTGCCAGAACCCTAAAACTACCCAAATCACTCAATCTTTAATCTTAAACCTAGATCTAACCCCTGTTTCATCAGAAACGGGCCCTTCTCCCATTCTTAAGCTATCTACCCCAAACCGGTAGCCTCTTTTCTACCATTTTCGACTCTGACTTGAGTCCTAGCACTCCGATCTCAACTCAGACGGTACTCACGGCGACGACAAATTTCACTTGTTTTTATTTTTTTATTTATGTTCAAACTTAGATCTTAAACTGTCTATTAAGTTTTGGATCTTTGATTTCACTTGTTTTTATTTTTTTATTTATGTTCAAACTTAGATCTTAAAATGTCTATTAAGTTTTGGATCTTTGATTTAAACTCTTGTTTAGCCCTAGATTACTTATTGTTGTTTATGGATTTAGCTTCAAATTTAGTAAACTAAGGTTAGAGATAGGTTTTACACTCTGAGATCTAATGTTTTTTAATGGTTTAGGTACTTACATTAAGAATATGTGGCTCTATTTGTATTTTTATTAGATTTATTTAGTAAAAGATGAACTTAAAGGTGAATATTACCTCTATTTGGCGATTCTGCAACTCCGGCGAGCTTCCGGCAACAAATAGAGATCTGGTTCGTCTTCTCTAAATGCCTCTTCCAATTTTGGTAAGTCTAATCACCTTCATCTTCAGTTAGTGATTGCATTAATGATTAACTACCTATTTTTTCTCTCTCTTGCAGGTATTTAGAGCTGACCGAGTGGTGATGTCAGCCTTCATCGCTGACAGAGATAGTTGTTCCCAGCTGGGAGTCGATCCGTGTGAACGAGAAACAGACGAATGGAAACTCGCCACGTGGACTGGTTTAGGCGGGAGAAAAAAACCAAAATGGGCTGAGGGACTTTTTGTGTTTATTTGGGCCGATTTGTATATGATTTGGGCAGGAAATAAAAGCACAAATGAGTTTTGTGTTTTTGTGTTGGGTTGGCAGATGAAGTTTGTGTTTCAGGCCTTGTACTTGGGTTTTATGTAATAAAAATGGGAATTTGATGTATAAAAATGGACTCTGAATTGTAATTTTTTGGCATTTTGTATTTCGAGCTTTGTAAATGGACCTTTAATATATTTTAGGTTGTTTTATTTATTATTTGGGTATTCGAAATATATACATGCATACACCCGAACAAAATACTGGTATCACGTTAGTATATTTTGTTTCCCAGCAAATTAAGTGCTCGAATAGGCCCCAAACATTAACCAACAATGTTCTCAATCAACATTCGCACCCCTAACTATTAGAACCTCTTAAAAGCTGAGACCACCGAACCTGACCCGTAGTCGAATTGTTGTTCATTGAGAATTTATTATTGGATTATGATTAAGATTATTGTTGTAATTAAGGTGACCATTACTCTTCCGACTGTGAGCCTGGCGAACTACCTCCTCCTTCGCCCGTTCGAACCGTCCCCACGCGTACTACGAGATCTACACGTGAGTAATATTTGGATTAGTGTTTGTGATGTTTAGTTTGGTGGCATAGTGTTAGATTTTGATGTAGAGTTTTATATCATAGGTTCCAATTTAGCACCACATGCTGATAAGAATGCACCATTGCATCTAGTGACACCGTCGCATATGGATTAAAATAGGTCGATAAGGGACTATGTTGCTCCAATGTTAGACGAAATACAGCCTAACATCATGAGGTCATTAATCCAAGCTGCCAACTTTGAGTTAAAACCAGTAATGTTTCAAAAGTTGAACTCAGTTGGGTAATTTAGTGAAAGTTTTCATGAGGAGGCAATGAATCATCTCAAAAATTCCTATTAGTTTGTGATTCTTTTATTTAAAAAAGGTGTACCGATGGAAGCTTTGCAGTTGAAATTATTTCCTTATTACTCGAAGGGCAGAGCAAGATTGTTGTTGAATGACATTCCATCTAGTTCTATTACCACTTGGACATATTTGGCTAAAACAATTATTTTGAGATTTAAACCCCATAATCTAATAGCCAACCTTCGAAATGATGTATCAACATTTCTCTAATGCGATTATGAGATTTGCTCCGATGTTTTCCATCGTTGGACAAAAATCAAAATTTTCTACAATTGGTTAAATCCCTACTAAAGGACAATGGTCAACACATCTACTAATGAAACCCTCTTTGACAAAACATATACTGAAGCTATCTCTATTCTATAGGGTTTAGCCTAGAATGAATCTCTATATTCTACTAATCGATGCAATCCTATTTTAGGAAATGTTGATAATAGAAGTAATGACACATTGACAACACTCACTGTCAGATGAAATCTTTAGCTGAAATAATTTGAAGAATGAAATAGTCAAGCCAAGTACATGCGGTCAATGAATCCGAAACATCTATTATTATTATTTTTCCAAATGTGGCGACATCCATGACTACTCGGAGGGTCCAAAGAATTCAGAGTCAGTCAATTATGCTAGGTGTGGAAGTACATTAGACACAAGGGTATATGGTAATACTTATAATCATAGATAGAAAACTCACCCAAATTTTTCTTATGGAAATGCAGCTAGTGATTCATATGCACCTCAAGGGCCCCAACAACCACAAATTTAACAAAGGCAGTACAAAAACCAACCACACATGTTGTAGCAATACTCAGCGCATCAATAATCTAATAATACTAATACTCAAATGCGTTCAGTTCAAGGATATTGTTACAAACCTCCCATGACCGAGACGGGCGCACACTAATGGGACCAAACAAGCACATCATGTGCTACCCAAAACCAAAGGGCTCGTGCCAGCACTCTTCATGCAGACTAGAGGGTCTAGACGTAAGATGTAAGAGGGTTCGCCTATTGATAGTGGCTCACCCTCACTTGTTGTAATCATCCAATCTTTTCTTGAGTAATAGAGAGAATTTATTCACTCATCCACTTTCTTCTTCATCATTGTTTTCCTTTTCCAAAGCTTTCACCCATCCCAGTCTTTTGACTAAAGTTCATCGACTAAGGTTGTTTTGCTAGTCAGACTCTAGCCCTGTAACAAGCGGCATCAAAGCCAAAATATACACACAACCCATTCGAGATGCCAGACAATAATGGATCTGAAACTGAGTTCGAGGGCCGTCATGAGAAACGACTAATAACAAAGATTAAAAGAGCTAGCTCAAAGGATATGGTCACAACACTTGAAGATAAGGTCACCTAGCTTGAGAATGCCACGAATGACTCGAGGGAGAGGCTCGATGTGGTTGATGTCCGCTTAGAGGAGTTGGAAAAAGGGGGACAAACTCATGGAAGAGTTGCAAGGGCTGCTCAATGAGACTATGGAGCATGTTGATCAACAAGACGGTTCACTTAAATACGAGGTGATTGCACTCAAGAAGATCGTGAAGGATCTTGATCATCAAGTCGAGGTAACAACTTACCAAGCCATGTAGCAACACTCAAGAAGGAGGTTGAAGAGCTCAAGGGAGAGCTGCTCGTGTACAAGGCCACGGTGACTAGTGGCATGATCATTAGTACACCAAAGATTCGAGTTGATATCCCAAAACAAAGAAGTTTAAGGGGACAAATGTTACATCTCCAAAAGTATTATTTTAATGCCAATTTTACAATGCTCAGGCTATATTTTAGGTAGATTTATTTGCATTAGGTTGTTAGAATCATGCATTTGCATAAGAAGTTTAGTGTTCTGTCTATGCCAGTGTGAAGGGTTGTTTTGGTGGCTATTTTGCAGGTTTGGCATAGGTTTTGGCATAGGAAAGCAACACAGTTAGGTTTTCCAAGGAGAATGCCAAGTTTTGTTGGCACAGAAGCTCTAGACAATGTCAAGCACCTGTTGGCAGAGAATGAACTTGATGCCACGCCAAGAGGTTGTTGAACCCCGAGAAAATATAATATGATCAGGCTCCTAAAAGATCGAAATTGGATCAATCTCCAGAAAAATAGCGGATAAGGTAATGCCAAGTTATGTTGGCAAAGACATGCCAAACTTGGTTGCCAAGGCAGCGTTGACACGGTGACGTCAACCCTAATCCAATTATCTTATCCCTTGGACATTCAAATTCAAATCAAAGACTTATCCTAGCCCTCATTGCACTCCTATTTAAACACCAAGGAAGCAAGCATTTGGAGAACAACGAATTGAAGAAGGAGAAAAAGACGATGAAAAAGATGAAGGCTTGAACTTGAGAAGCGATATGCAACAATGGAGAAGGAGGAATCAGAGACAACAAGATCAAAGGCTTAAAGATTCCACGAGACATTGGGAATCCATTGAAGGGCTTCATTGAGAGACCTCCTTCCTTGCTTTAATTCTTGTTGATCTTTATTATTTCTTTCTCGTGTTTAAGAATGATTTCAAACCTATCTTTGTTGTGTTTTATGTTTAGTTATTAATAATTCGAACGCCTTGGCATTGTTCATTTATCTAGCATGCTTTACAGTTTTCTAACTGTCTTGCCAAGCGAGAGCTGGCATTACTGTTTTTTAAATACTTTGCCAAGCGAGAGATGACATTGTTGGCCTATTGCTCCTCAATATCTTAACCGACTTGGGTGGCAACTATCAGTTGCTGAATACTAAGGCGAGATGCTTCGAGAGAAGATGTTCAAGTAGATGAACTTACTTTGGGAGCGAGTCTACCCCTTAGGAGTGTTGATTAGGACTTAATCAAATTGATTTATGAAAAACATCACTATAGAGATACATGAATTTTTGCATGGTTAATTTCGAATATTGCCATCGAGAGAGGCAATGCCAACTTTGAATCTACTCAACAATCAATGCCAAGACATAACATTATTACTAGCCTGCATTGCTAGCATGAAATTCAGACATTGTTTGCCAAAAAATGTTATCATTTTTGCACCCATTGTTTTCCAGAATGTTATCAATTCATCACCGTAATATTTACTTTACTTTAGCTTATTTTACTTATAGTCTCTTACTTCATTCGTTGCCTCAATCTATTACAATCATCTTTTATCTTCTAGTTCACAAGTAATAATCGTGATAATTAATTCCTAGGCAATCCCTATGGAGACGATACTCAACTCACTACTATATTACTTGTTGACTGTGTATACTTGCACGTAAAAGACGTATTCTTGACATTGTTTTTACCTACTTATTTATATCGAATACTTAATCTTTTGCCATGCAATATTATATCAACAAATTTTTGGCTTCGTTGTCAGGGATTGCAATAGAATTAATTGTTTTGATTTTCACTTGTTTTTATTTTTTCTGTTTAATTTATTTTGTTTGGTATATGTACATGAGCAACATTTTGAAAGAGGATTTACAAGATGACCCAACCCTACGCAGGTTAAAAAGAGAACGTTGAGAAAAGGCTCGTGATTGCAATGGTGAGCTAAACAGTGCCATAAACAATGCCAATGACCAGGAGATGCCGACAAGACTTGTAGTTATACCACCATGTCATACTATAAATGTTTATATAACTAAAGAACGATCTATAAGAGAACATATAACACCCACCATAGATGGTTTGTTGCCAACACTGATCACGCCACAAGTAAATATTGCTTACTTTAAGCTTAAACCGATAATGATTCAAATGCTAATGGATGTAGGTCAATTTGATGAATTGCCTAATAGAGACCCAATAAAACATTTAAAGCAATTCATGGAGGTTTTCCAACTATTCCGCCAGCCAGATGTGACTGAAGAGACAGTAAAGCTGAAGCTCTTTTCATTTTCCTTGCGAGATAGAGATAAATTATGGCTAAATTCATTGCCATCAGGTTCAGTCACTACATCGGCAAAATTATGCCAGAAGTTTCTGCTGAGATTCTAGCCACCATCATTAAATTCCAAGCTGCAAAGTGAAATCGTTACCTTTAGGCAAGCTGATGATGAAACTTTCTATGATACTTGGAAGCGATTCAAAGACCTGTTGAGAAGATGTCCCATGCATGGATTCCCTACTTAGACTTGAATTGAGATTTTTTACATCGAACTCAATGATCATGCCAAGACCTTTGTAGATGCTTCAACAAATTGTTCATTGTTGGACAAGAAATATATGGAGGCAGTTGACATCCTTGAAAATATTGTTGCCAACGATTTTCAGTATCCTACTGCCAGACTAGGAACGAGGATAAGAATCGTTGGAAAATTGGAGCTTGATGTACTAACATCCATCAACGCTCAGATTTCCAATCTCACTAGCATTGTGCAAACTTTGCAAAAGAGTAACAAATCCCAAGAAGTCAAGGCATTAGAACCATTTTGCACGATATGTGGAAATGGTCATCATGGGGATGATTTCCATGCCAAACCTAACTCGGTAAATTTTGTTGATAATTTTAATCAAAATTCTAACCGACATTCCAATACTGATAATGCAGGTTGGAAGCAACATCCAAACTTTTCTTGGTGAATCAAAGCGGTGACCAATACAATGCCCAACGATAGAACAACAATGCCATGCCAAGATTAAACTAGAATTCCATGCCAAGATTCAACCAGAATGTAGTGCCACATAGAGCCCATAATAATCAATTGCCAGAGCAAAGATCTCCAAATGAGAACACCTTGATGGATTATATGGAGCATAACGATGCCACCATCCAAAGTCTGGAAGCATCCATGAGGAACTTGGAAGTTCAGATTGGACAGATTGCCAGCTCACTTAATGCCATACCCTAGAGACTCTGCCAAGTGACACAGAGGATGCTCGGCAAAAAGGGAGAGAACAATGCCAAGCTGATACTCTCCCAAGTGGCAAAGAAGTCAAGATTTTAACGCATAGAAAAGAGCCAATTGTTTGCCATGAGAATAAATTAGTGCTTGCAAGTGAACCTAATGAAGCAGAGAAAGAAGAGGCAAAAGGTGATGATGCCAGATCGCTATATGATGCCAAACAATAGCCGTATACCACCACCACCTTGGAAAAAACCAGTGGAGCTGGCATTTACCAACCTTATCTTGGTAAAACAAGCATGTATTACTATTGACGTTTTCAATGCTCTTGAGTGTATAGATGAACCTAATGAATGCCAAGCTTTCGAGAACATAGAATCTAGCTTCGATGAGGACATGGCACAGCTTTGCCAAGGCACTGATGATGATGCTAGAGTACTGGATGACAAGGATAAATCGAGTGAGGAATCTGAATAACTGACCTTGCTGGATGAGGTCGTAAGTTGTTTTAATAGATCTAAGCCACTTGAGTTAGTTGGTAGAGAGATCGTGACACCTAAACCATCCTTTGAGATGCCACCCAAGTTGGAACTGAAATCATTGCCAGATTACCTTAACCCTGCCTCGACATCAAAAGAGACAAGAGCAGCAGAGCCTAAGCACACTCAGGTGCTTAATTCGACCAAAAATTCTCGAGACCTACAACAAAGAGGTACTTTGGTTTCCTAAGGTGCTTGTTCAAAGCCACCATAGGAAAATATTCTCTTTTATTGTGCGATCGAGGGTTCGGCGCGCGTACTCAAAGGTAAGAAATTCTTTGGCTTTCTACATTGGTTATTCAAACAAAAGATTGCCACAACTTACATCTACCAACCAAGGGCCAAGGGTTGAAGTACTATTGTGAAAGAAATCAGATTAATGCCAAGGAGACCATTCTCCTTGCAGATATTCAGTAACATTTTGCCAACCCAACATGATCATTTGTAAATAGTTTATGAGAGTTATTTTCTTTTATGTACTTAGGATATTTCAGTTTTAGATTTTTAGTTTTTCGTTTTATTTCTTTTTCTTTTTTGAAAGGTCTTTGATTTTAGCACATGAAATTATGCCAAGAGAATATGCCGAGTCCTGGTGCCAAGACACCCAAGGTTTAATTGACCACTCAATTTCCAATTAATGTTGTGGCATTACCTCCCATATGTATCAACGCCAAAAAACCATCCTCCAGAAGTTGGAGAAGGCCGAGGAGCAGAACTTGATGCTTTGAGAGTATGTTCATGCCAAGGATAAGGCCATGAAGAAAACACTTGAGGACATGTTTTTCTACACAATGTCAGCATTCTCCGAGTTCCCTACTGACCTCCTTGACAAAGATCCCATACTAGCCAATTCCCAATCAGCTTGTACCCCATTTGATGCCACAGTCATGTTGTCTTTAGTCCATGTAATTCTGCTAGTACCAAATCTCTGATTAAATCAAAGAAAACAAAAGTTAAGTCTGCCACAACACCTGTCGCGCCGGCACAATCTGATGCCACTGACACCCCTGCCGCTGAAACCTGCCAAGATTGTGGAGGAAGTTCTTCGAGACGTTGGAGCCTCCACTTTCGCCTTAAAGTCAATCAAGAAAGGAAGGAAACAAATGGCCCCTGATCATAGGACATTTTTGAAAAGAAAAACCTGAGTCAAACGAGAAGAAGTATAATCTAAAGGGGAGTCCTCTTCTTCCTAAACTCATTTACATTTCATTCCATTGCATTTACATGTTCATGCATTTTATTTTTTTGTTTTATTTGTATATATGTGTTGTTTTATGCATTGAGGACAATGCATATATTGGGTTTGGGGGTGTGTATTTCCTCACATTTATTCCATACCATGTGTTTATGCCATGCCATGCATTTCATGTTTAAAGTTTTGTTGCCATGCCATGTAGGTCATATAAGATAGTTGCATACTGAACCGTCAAAAAAAGAAAAAAGAAAATTTTGCCTCAATTTAATTTTGAAGGATTTTAACATTTGTTAGGGAAGTTTAATTTGATCCAGGTTTTTGTCTAATGAGGGTATTTTAATCTTTAGTTTTCATGCCATGCTACCAGGGTAGTATGCCAGGAATTGCTTTGCAATTGATCTCTAGTTTAGGGAATTGAATTTTCACTTAACACGTGATATGTATCTAGTTCCCCAGCAAACTTAGATTGTTTAAAACTATGCTCATATTTTTTTAGAAAGAAGAGAATTGAAAAATTATGCAAGGGTAAAAAAATAAATAAGACAACAATGTTATGCCAAGGCAATGAAAAAAATGAACTCTCCTCTACCTAGGGATAATAAGTACTTGGGGCTTCATGGTTTGTTCCCTCTTAGTTCTCAAGTCCAAAACTTTAGGGTATATGTTGAAGAGAAAGACTAGTGATGTCTAAATTAAGGTAGGGATTCGTGGTATGGTCCCTCTAATCTCTCACGCTAAGCAGTGTCATGAAGCAAACTTAAGTTATTGCTAATAGAAACCCATGGCAGAGAGAGGAAAAAATTGGAAAAAAAATGGGTTTAGGTAATAAAATTAAATAAGGGAGTGAAATGATACTTGATGCATATTGCCTACATATCATGCACTTTTCATGAACTTAGACTAGAGTTATATTGTTGCACTTGAATTACTACCTGCTTGGCACTACTACACTAAGATACTAGGGATAGAAATATAGCCAAATTCTGCTTGCCATCACTTGTTGGCCTTCCAATCAAAATTTTGTCGAGGTAACATTTTCACAGTTTTAAATTTTATTTTGTTTATATTAGTTGAGAATGAGCAATGAGTTAGGTTTGGGGTGTGTTACCTCTCCAAAAGTATTGTTTTTAATTCCAATTTTACAATGCTCTTGCTTGTTTTTAAGTACATTTAGTTTCATTAGGTTGTTAGAATCATGCATTTACATAAGGAGTTTAGTGAGCAGTCTATGCTAGCGTGAAGAGTTATTTTGATGGCTATTTTGCAGGTTTGGCATATGTTTCGGCACAGGAAAGCAACACAGTTAGGTTTACCAAGGACAATGCAAAGTGTTGTTGGCACAAAAGGTCTAGACAATGTCAAGCACCTATTGGCAAAGAAGTGAACTTGATGCCACGCCAAGAGGCTGTTGAACCCCGTGAAAATATGATAAGATCACGCTACTAAAAGATCGCAATTGGATCAATCTCCAAAAAATAGCAGATAAGGTGATGCCAAGTTATGTTGGCAAAGGCATGCCAAGCTTGGTGCCAAGGCAGCGTTGGCACGATGACGTCAGCCCTAGTCCGATTAGCTTAGTACACGTCTTGATCTACTTATCAATGATAAGATGTGTTGTGCATTTTGAGCGCATACAAATGGTGCAAGTATACACATCGCAAGTAATAAAGTGATGTGTATCAAGTATCGTCTCCACAGGGATTGGTTTGGGCCACTTTGCTTTAGTTATCATATTGTAAAAACAAATAAAATTGATGGTGATGAATATCAACTAAAATAAACTAAGTAAAGTAAAAAAATATAAGAGAGTAATCAATTTAAGAGAGTAGGTCGAGTTATCGTGAGTCGTGGTATGATGATTGAATGGACCGTTGTGGAAACTGATTGCAAGTGTAGCTCAATCGCCTTAAACAAATAGCGTCAGTCGAGTTGCCTGGGAAATTGTCATTGCCTGGCAACTAGGAATGGTGCGATTGCCTGGGTGACTTCCTTCAAAGCTCGGCAGAGCGTTCTTCAATGTCTCTTTGTTATTTATAACCCAAAGAACTAGTCAATTGTACACGCCTTGGTGATACATCCCTGCGTTAAACTTGGGTGAACAACAACCAATCTTACGCTCCTCTTAGCCGTTGAAATCCAAATCGTATCCCTAAGTTGGATTAACCTCCATTAATGTCTTATGGAATGAAGATCATGCTCATACGTTTCTTGAATCTAAATCTTCCGATATTAGATAAATGGATAAATTCACGAGATCCTCTCCCAATTCACTCGCAAACAAAATTAAGAACCAAGAATGAACAAACTTTGAATTAAAATTGCAAACTCAAATACCTAAACAAATCCAATTGTTCCGACAACCTCAAAAACACAATAACCCAAGCAAAATAAAATTAGTTCATGACTGGTTTCGAAAGATATACAAAGAATAATCTCCTTAGAATAAATCTAATCGAACAAAGAGGAAGAAGTAGAAAAATTCTAACATCCCCTTGGTTTTTCTCTCTCAATCGAACTCTCTCCTCAAGTAGGCAGCTAGGTCTTTTATTTATAAGAGATGGATAGGTCAAAGTCTTTCTTGAGGAGGAAGTTAAGTTGGAATTAAATAGCATAAAAGAAATAAATCTCTTTTATTTATTTATCCTCCATAAACTTCTCCTAAAACTCTTAGAATTTAATCTCCCTTTGACCTCTTTATGGAACTCCTACTCTTCTAGGACTTATCCATGCTTTTTGTAATTATCTTGAATTAAATGGATTTATCCTTCAAAGTCGGCAGCTTTATTCTTCTTTCCTCAGTTGTTTCGGCAACTTCCAACTTGCCTGGGCAATCAATCTTGCACACATAAAAATACACAAAGTATGATAACCGTTTGAGTTTTTCGATAGTACAAAAATTTCTTGAAACCAAACTATAATGCTTGTGACAATGTGTGTGCGCAGTTGTAACCCCCTTAACCCGGCCTAGACGGTTGACCCGAATTAAGAAAGTCACACGGGGAAAACCAAAGTCAACCCGAAAGTCAACCTTGATTAACGACCCTTTTTTTTCTTTTTAATCTTGTCTAGATGCACATTAATCCTAATTGTGATCACACAAACATCATACTCAAAGATCACAAACATCAGAGATCAACAGGGACCCAATTGAACAAATTACAACTTTAGGGACCAAATTGTAATTTCTGATAATTAAAAGGACTCAACCCAAATTAAAGTTACCATCTTGAAATTAATCAGGTTTCATGCTTCTCTGTGAAATTTCAGCTCAAAAGGACTTCCCAAGCTCACACAATTGAACATACAAGTTCAGGACCAAAACGCAAACAATTCAAAACATATAACTGCCAATGTCAGCCCATAACGGTCGGCCGTTCCGAAACCAATCAACCCCGTTCCGAAACGCGGGCCGTTCCGAAACCGATCGACACCGTTCCGAAACACGGCCTTGGCAGAGACCAAACCGTTTCGAAACGGTGCACACCGTTTCGGACGCCTGGGTTCGTGTAAGGCACCCGTTCCGAAACGGTGCATACTGTTCCGAAACGCCTGCACAGATTGCAGCAAACAAGCATACTAAATCATGCAATTGATCATTCAAACATGCTCCGAATGTCACCAAACTTTACCAGCATGCAATTAAACATATTTAAGACTTATAGGAACCATCGCAACATCAATCTAACATCATATGCAAAAAGCCCCAATTCTATAGGCATGCTTCCTACACAAGCTAGCTATTCAAACTCCAAACTTCCAAAACAAGCATATAAGGTTCCAATTCAAAAACCAGCAATCTCAACAACATTCAACATACTTAGGGAGTCTCAAACACCTCCCAAAACATACACATTGGTCCCCCATTGCCAAATCATACAAAAGCTAAATGTTTAACAAAACCTTCCATACTTTGAGTTTCACTTGAACTTGATTGCTTGCCCTTTCTTGCTGCCCCTCAAGATACTCTAATGCTCTGCATTATTGAATTAAGAAAACGTAGAGAGCGTAAGCAAAAGCTTAGTGAGGCATGCTCATTAAAAACAATTCAATAATGCAATTAAAACCATTTATAAGCCATGCTTAAAATCAATCCTTGCACATGCTCAAAAGCATACTTAAAAACAAGCAATCTCATGCTTCAACATAATCATTAAAACAAGCATCTCATGCTTCATATTATACTTAACATGTCATATTGGCTCAAGTGATACATTTCATTTATTAAAACAAGTTCAACAACTTTCCCAAGGACTTTTAAACACCTTGGCCCCAAGGACTTTTAAACACCTTGGCCATGGACTTTTAAACACCATGAATAAGGACCACACAAGGACTTTTAACCACCTTTGTGTCCAATGCTTGAATCACCCCAAGGACTTTTAAACACCTTGGCCCCATGGACTTTTAAACACCATGGAATGGATCACCTAAGGACTTTTAACAACCTTAGTGTCCGCAACAAGACTCATCCAAGGACTTTTAACCACCTTGATGATCTTAAGTAACAAGGCTCACTCAAGGACTTTTAACCACCTTAGTGACCTTAATCTTTTCAAAACATCACTTGCCAATATACATCATAATCATCATTTAATCCACTGTTTTAAAGCATTAAACCAAGCCATTTTCATCATGCATTTTAAAGCATCAATCCACATCATTTCAATGTACAAAAGCAAGGTACTCCTACCTAGAGTTACCTTCAACATATGGCTTATATCATCAGCAAAATCCATGCTAAAACATGCTTTCAAAACAGTAATTAAAAACATGCAAATCATCACTTTGCAAAACATCAAAGTCATGGCCACCACTAGAGAGAAAATCCGAAAACTTACACTTGAGCTTAGCAAAGTTGTTTAGACTTAAACTAAGCTCCCAAAACCTTCAAACCTTGGTTTTAAAGCTGAAAATCCAATTTCCACAAATCCACTCACCAATTTCCACTTTGCTTCAAGCCAAAGCACCAAATCAAGCTTCCGGATCAACCAATCTTGGATCCAAAGATGCCTCCCCTGTTTCAACACATCAAAGCAGAGGATTAATGCATCATCATGCATTAATTGCTTCAATGAAAGCACCTAAACTCGCTGCTCTCATCCAACCTCCATTTTCGGCCACCAAACACAACCGAAAATGCATCCAAACCACTTCTAAACAAAGCCCAGCCATAAACCAGCACAACCTCACTTCCATTAACATCATATAACATCTAAAAACAACCTATTAACAACCTTATACCTCCAGCAACAACAGATCACCAAGATCACCTCAAAAACTACCTTAAAACACAAGCTAAACTTAGGAAACTCAACCTATCCGGGATTGCATCAATCAAGACTCAATTCCACATCATTTTAGAGATCATTTAACATCAAAAACATCTCTTAAAACACAGATTACTCAGATCTAACGAAAATCATCAAAATCTTGCATAATAAGCCAAGATCCATAAATCAACTTAAAAGCCTTTAATTAAACATCAATTTAGGATTGAAAACTTAGGAATTTCAGTAAGAACTGATAGTTTAGAGGAGAAGGACGTTCTTACCTCCAAACTTGTGTTTCTCCACTTTTTGCAATCAAAATGCTTGTTGAAACTTGTAGCAATTGAAGAGGTTTTGAAGATATGTTGATTTGGAATCAAATGAGAGTTGAAAGGAGGAATTTAGGTGAGAAAATCAGAAACAAATCTCTAGAAATGTAGTGTTTGGTTTGAGAGAAAATGAGAGAAAGAAAATGGGAAGTTAGTTGAGAAAATTGCCAAATGAGTTTTTCCCTCCTTTTTGTTATCTTTAAAATCAGAAAATAGCTTATAAAATCTTAAAAAATCTGGAGAAATCACCTTTGGATTAATAGCTCCTTAAAGATTCAAAGTTCCAACCCTTTATAAAATAGCCACCAAACTTGCGAAAATTACATTTTGGTCACTAGCCAAAATGTCACACTTCCAAAACTCATTTTCCAAAATTGATTTCACAGTTCACTTAATTATATTAAAAGATGATTTTAGAACATTTTTCCATATTTTTAATGCAACCCGAACTAGGCTTTCCTAATTTAACCCCTTAAGATTCGAACAGCACTTTGACCAACCGGTCAACGCCAAAAACTCCTAAGCCCAAAACCGGGGCGTTACAACTCTCCCCCCTAAAGAAATTTCGTCCTCGAAATTTACCTGAAGGAAAGAGATAAGGAAACTTCTTCAGCATGTCTTCCTTCCGCTCCCACGTGGCTTCTTCAACACCTCGATGCTTCCACAGCACCTTCACCAACTCAATGGTCTTGCCACGAAGAACCTTGCAATCCGAATCCAGAACCTTCACCGGTTCCTCATCATAGGTCAAATCCGGATTCAAAACCACATCCTCTACAGGCATCACATGCGAAGGATCAGATCTATACTTCCGGAGCATAGAAACATGGAACACATCATGAATCTTCTCCAACTCCTGAGGTAACCTCAACCGATACGCAACAGGACCCACACGCTCAACCACCTCATATGGTCCAATGTACCGAGGGCTCAACTTACCCTTCCGGCCAAACCTCATCACCTTCTTCCAAGGCGAAACCTTCAAGAACACACGGTCACCCACCGCATACTCTATCTCCTTACGCTTCAAATCCGCGTAAGACTTTTGCCGATCAGAGGCAGCCTTCAACCTCTCACAAATGAGCTTCACCTTCTCGGTGGTCCCTTTCAACAAAGCAGGCATCGAAACCAACTTTTGACCAGTTTCAGCCCAACAAAGAGGAGTCCTACACTTCCTCCCATACAGAGCCTCATAAGGTGCCATCTGTATACTCGCCTGATAACTATTGTTATAAGCGAACTCAACCAAAGGCAGATGCTTCTCCCAAGAACCTTGAAACTCAATCACGCAGCATCTCAACATATCCTCCAAAATCTGAATAACCCGTTCAGACTGACCATCCGACTGAGGATGATAGGATGTACTGAAATGCAACCTTGTACCCAGAGCTTGATGCAAACACTGCCAGAAACGCGATGTGAACCTCGGATCCCTATCCGACACAATCGACTTGGGCACACCATGCAACCTCACTATCTCAGCAATGTACAGCTCTGCCAGCTTATCCAAAGAAAACGTAGTATGCACAGGCAGGAAATGCGCACACTTCGTCAAACGATCCACAATCACCCAAACAGAATTCTTCTTTGATGGAGACAAAGGCAAACCAGATACGAAATCCATGGTAACCCTCTCCCACTTCCATTCAGGGATTTTCAACGGTTGCAACAAACCAGAAGGAACCTGATGTTCAGCCTTAACTCGCTGACACACCAAACACTTGCTCACAAACTCTGCAACATCCTTCTTCAAACCTACCCAATAGTACTCATCACGAAGATCACGATACATCTTAGTACTACCAGGGTGCATAGCAAAAGGACTACTATGACCTTCAGTCAGAATAGCACGCCTCAACTCAGCATCAGCAGGCACTACTATCCGACTACCAAAACACAACACACCATCCTCATTAAAGCAGAAATCCGAAGGTCTACCCTCCGCGATATCCTGAACATGAGACACCAAGGAATCATCCAGCAACTGCTTTTCCTTGATCAACTGAACCAAAGATGGTTTCACTTGCAACTCAGCAACAAGACCACCATCTTGCGATATGCTCAAGCTAGCAAACATCGCCCTCAGCTCAACAGCTACCTTCCTACTCAAAGCATCCGCAACAACATTAGCTTTACCAGGATGATACTCAATCGTCAGATCATAATCCTTGAGCAACTCCAACCAACGTCGCTGCCTGAGATTCAACTCCTTCTGAGACATCAGATACCTCAAACTCTTGTGATCCGTGTACACAGTACACTTCTCACCATACAGATAATGTCTCCAGATCTTCAGAGCAAAAACCACAGCAGCCAGCTCAATATCATGCGTAGGATAGTTGCGCTCATGCACCTTCAACTGCCGCGACGCATAAGCCACAACCTTACCCTCTTGCATCAGCACACACCCCAGACCAACATAGGATGCATCACTATAGACCACAAACTCTTTCCCTGATTCAGGCTGAATCAAGATAGGAGCTTGCGTCAAAGCCGCCTTCAGCTTCTCAAAAGCCTGCTGTCTCGCTTCCGTCCACTCATACTTAACATCCTTTTGCAACAGCTTCGTCAAAGGAGCAGCAATTTTGGAAAAACCATCCACAAACCTTCGGTAGTATCCCGCCAAACCAAGGAAACTACGGACCTCATGAACAGACTTAGGAACTTTCCAGTTCATCACCGCTTCGATCTTCTGAGGATCAACACGAATCCCCTCAGCTGAGACCACATGCCCAAGAAACACCACCTCCTTAAGCCAAAACTCACACTTGCTCAGCTTAGCATAAAGCTGATTCTCCAACAAAGCTTGCAGCACAATCCTCAAATGCTCTTCGTGCTCCTCCTCAGTACGCGAGTACACGAGGATATCATCAATGAACACCACAACGAACTTGTCCAGGTATTCATGAAAAACACGATTCATCATGTCCATGGAAGCAGCAGGAGCATTTGTCAAACCAAACGGCATCACAAGGAACTCATAATGCCCATACCTTGTCCTGAAAGCTGTCTTAGGCACATCCACATCCTTCACCTTCAACTGATAATACCCTGACCTCAAGTCAATCTTAGAGAACACAGCAGCTCCCCGAAACTGATCAAAGAGATCATCAATCCTCGGCAAAGGATACCGATTCTTGATAGTCAACTTGTTCAGCTGACGGTAATCAATGCACATCCTCATAGTGCCATCTTTCTTCTTCACAAACAAGACAGGAGCACCCCAAGGCGACACACTCGGCCGGATGAAACCACGATCAAGCAGCTCCTGCAACTGCGTCTTCAGCTCCTTCAGCTCCTTAGGTGCCATTCTATAGGGTGTAATGGACACAGGAGTTGTATTCTCATACAGCTCAATTCCAAACTCCACCTCGCGATTAGGAGGTAAACCAGGCAACTCTTCAGGAAAAACACCAGGAAACTCCTTCACAACCTTGATATCTTGCACCCTCAACTCCTTAGAGCTAGGATTCATCACAAAAGCTAGGTAAGCTTCGCAACCTTGCCTCAGCATCCTACTCGCCTCCAAGGTAGACACCACATTAGCAAGAAATTTCACATTCTCGCCAACTACAACAACTTCATAATCATCCGCAAGCTTAAGTGAAACCCGCTTATTCTCACAATCCACAACAGCACGATGCTCAGCAAGCCAATCCATACCAAGGATCACATCAAAACCATAAAAAGGCAACTCCATAAGATCAACATGAAAGACATGTTCTTGAACAACCAAGGGACACCTTCTATAAAGCTTTCGAGTCACAACAGTTTCACCAAAAGAACTAGTGACACGAACACCAACATCCAAAGACTCAACAGGCAAACCAAGCAACTCAGCATGCTCACGCAAAATGTATGAATGCGTAGATCCAGAATCAATCAAAGAAAGCAATGACAAGGACTGCAAAGTAAAGGTACCTGCAATCACATCAGCATCATTCCTTCCCTCGCGCTGAGCATACACCCTCGCTTGGCCTCCACCCTCAGGCTGAATAGCCACAACATGAGCTACTCCGCGACCACCTTCCTCTCTCCTCTGGAAATTACCACGGCCGCGCCCACGACCTCTCTGCTGTGCAGCTACAACAGGAGCACGATCTTGGCCACCAGCCAACCTCGGACAATCCCGCCTCAGATGGTCAACAGAACCACAGTTCCAACATCCATTACCAGCAGCCGCAACAGGAGCTTGCACCTCCCTCACAGCACGAGGACAGTCACGCTTCATGTGACCACGCGAACCACAGATCCAACAAGCACTTGGTTCAGCTCTTGCAAAACCACCCCTAGCAGGTGCACCACCACCTCTCTTGGCTGAGGACTGATACTTCTGTTCACGTCCCCTCTTGTTCCGTCCACCTCCGGAACTATACTCAGCAGCTCTCTTGCCAGAACTCGCTCCAGCACCTTTCGCAGCTAAACCCAAGTTCATCTCAATGTCCTTGGATCGACTAACCAACACATCAAAATCATTGTACTCAGCAGCCAACATGTAGGTCTTAACCTCCGTCGCTAAGCCATAACGGAACCTTTCGCACCTCTCTCGCTCATCAGGTATCAGCTCCGGTGCATACTGACTGAGGCGTACAAACTGCACTTCGTACTCAGCTACACTCATGCTCCCTTGGGTAAGAGACATGAATTCACGCTTCTTCTCATCTAGATATCTCACTCCAAGATATCTCCTCTTGAACGCATTCTGAAAGAATGTCCAAGTAACATCAGCTTCAGCCATCCCAGCTATGGTGGTCGTCCACCACGTATATGCATCGTCCTGCAGCAAGGACACAACACAGCCCAACTTTTGCACATCCGTGCAGCTCATCTGACCCAAGATACGCTTGGTACTCTCCAGCCAAGCTTCCGAACTCTCAGCAGACATACCTCTGAACTCAGTCCCACCAAGACTGCGCAGACGCTCCAAAGGTAATCTGACTCCAGCATCTCCCTGATGCCCAGCTCCTTGAGCTCCAGCTACTGCTGCTCGAAAAGCACCCGCAATAGCTTGCACCAGCATAGACATATCAGGCATAGCTTGCCCCTGACCAACCTCTGGTCCAGCAGCCCCAACACCAGCTGCAGCTTCAGCTCGCTCACCTCCAGCACCACCACCAGACGGAGGAGGGGGTAACACAGCACTACCCGTATTCTCTTCATTCTCATTCTCGTTAGGAGCCGTAGCTCGCACACTACCTCTTAACTCTCTACGTGGTGCCATACTTTTACCATGCAATCACAATGCAAAAATAAAACAAGTCAGGCCCAGCAAGGTAAGCAATCCAAGTATTCAAGCTCAATTTCATTCAAAATCAACATCATTTCATTAGCTTTTGTTTGGCAATGGGTACCCTCAACATGCAACATCATAGCATACATCTCAATTGCATCAACATTACAAGCCACTGATCATGCTTTCAAACAACAAGCATACAAGACAAACATACTTCAATCATGCATACATTCATTCCCAATTACTCGCAAACTCAGCTCTGATACCACCAAATGTAACCCCCTTAACCCGGCCTAGACGGTTGACCCGAATTAAGAAAGTCACACGGGGAAAACCAAAGTCAACCCGAAAGTCAACCTTGATTAACGACCCTTTTTTTTCTTTTTAATCTTGTCTAGATGCACATTAATCCTAATTGTGATCACACAAACATCATACTCAAAGATCACAAACATCAGAGATCAACAGGGACCCAATTGAACAAATTACAACTTTAGGGACCAAATTGTAATTTCTGATAATTAAAAGGACTCAACCCAAATTAAAGTTACCATCTTGAAATTAATCAGGTTTCATGCTTCTCTGTGAAATTTCAGCTCAAAAGGACTTCCCAAGCTCACACAATTGAACATACAAGATTCAGGACCAAAACGCAAACAATTCAAAACATATAACTGCCAATGTCAGCCCATAACGGTCGGCCGTTCCGAAACCAATCAACCCCGTTCCGAAACGCGGGCCGTTTCGAAACCGATCGGCACCGTTCCGAAACACGGCCTTGGCAGAGACCAAACCGTTTCGAAACGGTGCACACCGTTTCGGACGCCTGGGTTCGTGTAAGGCACCCGTTGCGAAACGGTGCATACTGTTCCGAAACGCCTGCACAGATTGCAGCAAACAAGCATACTAAATCATGCAATTGATCATTCAAACATGCTCCGAATGTCACCAAACTTTACCAGCATGCAATTAAACATATTTAAGACTTATAGGAACCATCGCAACATCAATCTAACATCATATGCAAAAAGCCCCAATTCTATAGGCATGCTTCCTACACAAGCTAGCTATTCAAACTCCAAACATCCAAAACAAGCATATAAGGTTCCAATTCAAAAACCAGCAATCTCAACAACATTCAACATACTTAGGGAGTCTCAAACACCTCCCAAAACATACACATTGGTCCCCCATTGCCAAATCATACAAAAGCTAAATGTTTAACAAAACCTTCCATACTTTGAGTTTCACTTGAACTTGATTGCTTGCCCTTTCTTGCTGCCCCTCAAGATACTCTAATGCTCTGCATTATTGAATTAAGAAAACGTAGAGAGCGTAAGCAAAAGCTTAGTGAGGCATGCTCATTAAAAACAATTCAATAATGCAATTAAAACCATTTATAAGCCATGCTTAAAATCAATCCTTGCACATGCTCAAAAGCATACTTAAAAACAAGCAATCTCATGCTTCAACATAATCATTAAAACAAGCATCTCATGCTTCATATTATACTTAACATGTCTTATTGGCTCAAGTGATACATTTCATTTATTAAAACAAGTTCAACAACTTTCCCAAGGACTTTTAAACACCTTGGCCCCAAGGACTTTTAAACACCTTGGCCATGGACTTTTAAACACCATGAATAAGGACCACACAAGGACTTTTAACCACCTTTGTGTCCAATGCTTGAATCACCCCAAGGACTTTTAAACACCTTGGCCCCATGGACTTTTAAACACCATGGAATGGATCACCTAAGGACTTTTAACCACCTTAGTGTCCGCAACAAGACTCATCCAAGGACTTTTAACCACCTTGATAATCTTAAGTAACACGGCTCACTCAAGGACTTTTAACCACCTTAGTGACCTTAATCTTTTCAAAACATCACTTGCCAATATACATCATAATCATCATTTAATCCACTGTTTTAAAGCATTAAACCAAGCCATTTTCATCATGCATTTTAAAGCATCAATCCACATCATTTCAATGTACAAAAGCAAGGTACTCCTACCTAGAGTTACCTTCAACATATGGCTTATATCATCAGCAAAATCCATGCTAAAACATGCTTTCAAAACAGTAATTAAAAACATGCAAATCATCACTTTGCAAAACATCAAAGTCATGGCCACCACTAGAGAGAAAATCCGAAAACTTACACTTGAGCTTAGCAAAGTTGTTTAGACTTAAACTAAGCTCCCAAAACCTTCAAACCTTGGTTTTAAAGCTGAAAATCCAATTTCCACAAATCCACTCACCAATTTCCACTTTGCTTCAAGCCAAAGCACCAAATCAAGCTTCCGGATCAACCAATCTTGGATCCAAAGATGCCTCCCCTGTTTCAACACATCAAAGCAGAGGATTAATGCATCATCATGCATTAATTGCTTCAATGAAAGCACCTAAACTCGCTGCTCTCATCCAACCTCCATTTTCGGCCACCAAACACAACCGAAAATGCATCCAAACCACTTCTAAACAAAGCCCAGCCATAAACCAGCACAACCTCACTTCCATTAACATCATATAACATCTAAAAACAACCTATTAACAACCTTATACCTCCAGCAACAACAGATCACCAAGATCACCTCAAAAACTACCTTAAAACACAAGCTAAACTTAGGAAACTCAACCTATCCGGGATTGCATCAATCAAGACTCAATTCCACATCATTTTAGAGATCATTTAACATCAAAAACATCTCTTAAAATACAGATTACTCAGATCTAACGAAAATCATCAAAAATCATCAAAATCTTGCATAATAAGCCAAGATCCATAAATCAACTTAAAAGCCTTTAATTAAACATCAATTTAGGATTGAAAACTTAGGAATTTCAGTAAGAACTGATAGTTTAGAGGAGAAGGACGTTCTTACCTCCAAACTTGTGTTTCTCCACTTTTTGCAATCAAAATGCTTGTTGAAACTTGTAGCAATTGAATAGGTTTTGAAGATATGTTGATTTGGAATCAAATGAGAGTTGAAAGGAGGAATTTAGGTGAGAAAATCAGAAACAAATCGCTGGAAATGTAGTGTTTGGTTTGAGAGAAAATGAGAGAAAGAAAATGGGAAGTTAGTTGAGAAAATTGCCAAATGAGTTTTTCCCTCCTTTTTGTTATCTTTAAAATCAGAAAATAGCTTATAAAATCTTAGAAAAATCTGGAGAAATCACCTTTGGATTAATAGCTCCTTAAAGATTCAAAGTTCCAACCCTTTATAAAATAGCCACCAAACTTGCGAAAATTACATTTTGGTCACTAGCCAAAATGTCACACTTCCAAAACTCATTTTCCAAAATTGATTTCATAGTTCACTTAATTATATTAAAAGATGATTTTAGAACAATTTTCCATATTTTTAATGCAACCCGAACTAGGCTTTCCTAATTTAACCCCTTAAGATTCGAACAGCACTTTGACCAACCGGTCATCGCCCAAAACTCCTAAGCCCAAAACCGGGGCGTTACAGCAGTTGTGTACAAATTGATTTTCAAGATTCTCTATGAACAATAGGTTTTTAACAATTTAATTACTAGGGTATTTGTTTTTGTTTTCACTAGAGCCAATTTCGGGCACCTCTAGCGATTCAAATTTTTTATTTATTTTAATTTAGTCGACTAGGGCCAATTACGGACACCTTTAGCGATTCTTTAATGTGCATTAACTACTAGAGCCGGTTCTGTAACCCCCTAAACTCGACCCAAGGGTTATGGGCTGAATCTAGGAAGTCGGGTTGAAAACGTGTCCCTCAAGTAAGATGAATATTAGGTTTCGCAATTTAAATACTTGAATTATTTATTAAAACAATGTCGTTTCACATTAAAATTCATATTTCGAAAACGCAGAAGTATGGATAAAATAATCCAAAACAAAGTAGCAAAATATCAAATTAAAATTCTCATGCATGCTAAACAATTTAAACTCCCAAATAAAAATAAAAATAATCGAGTTTACATAAAAACCCAAAATAACGAAATAAAACCGAAATAAAACTGAAAACTAAGAATATTCATACTAAAACGATAATAAATTTGATATATGTGGTTCTCCAAGTACCGAACTCTTATGTCTGAGAATCTGAAATAGAAGCTAAGGGGGAGTCAGCTATTGAGCTCAGTGTGTCTCTAAAGTACGAAAAATAGAGTATCTCAAGTATGATACAATCACAAGTCAAATCATGTAACGCCCCGGTTTTGGGCTCAGAAGTTTTGGGCGTTGACCGGTTCGGTCAAAGTGTTGATCGAATATATAAGAGTAAATTTAGGAAAGCCTAGTTCGGGTTGCATTAAAAATATGGAAAAATGTTCTAAAATCATCTTTTAATATATTTAAGTGAACTGTGAAATCAATTTTGGAAAATGAGGTTCGAAAGGTTGACATTTTGGCTGGTGACCAAAATGTAATTTTTGAAAGTTGCGTGACAGTTTTATAAAGGATTGAAACTTTGAATCTTTAAGGAGCTATTATTCCAAAAAGAGTTTCTCCAGATTTTTCTAAGATATTTTAAGGCTTTATTCTGATTTTAAAGTTTATGAAATGTGGAGGGAAATCATTTTACCATTTCATAACTAACTTTTCTATTTTCTCTCAATTTTCCTTTTCTCTCATTTTCTCTCAACCCAAACACATTTCTCCAGATTTTCTTCTCTGATTTTGTCATCTAAATCACTCATTTCAACTCTCTTTTGATTCCTAATCATCTCATCAACAAAACCTCTCAATTTGCAAGTTGTTTCATCAAGCTTTTTGGCTCCAAAAAGGAGAAACTCAAGTTTGGAGGTAAGAACGTCCTTCTCCTCTAAACTATCAGTTCTTTACTGAAATTCCTAAGTTCTCAATCCTTGATTTGTGATTTGTTAAAGTCTTTTCAATTGAGATCTTGATTTTGGCTTAAAATGCAAGATTTGGTGATTTTGGTGGAATTTTCGTGTGATCTGTTTGGGCAGTGTTTTGAAGTGGCAAAATGATGTTAAATGAATGCTAAATTGATTAGAAGTTGAGGTTTAATTAATGCAATCCCGGATAGGTTGAATTTCCTAAGTTTGGCTTGGGTTTTTGGTTGTTTTTGGAGTGTTTTTGGTGATCTGTTATACCTGGAGGTATAAGGACGTGTTTGTGATCATTTTGGATGTTAATTGATGTTTAAAAATGGTTAGAAGTGATGGATCTTGGCTGGGTTAAGTTTTGAAAGTGTTTGGAGGTGATTTCGGTTGTGTTTGGTAGCCAAATTGTTGGATTTGGGATGAGCAGCGAGTTGAGTCTTGTTGCTGGTGTTTTTAATGCATAATGATGCATTAATCCTCTGTTGTTGTGTGCTTGAAACAGGGGAGTTTGATCCGTGAGCTTTGAAGGTGTTGCGGAAGGTTTTCGGATGCTTGGAAGGCTTGTTGGCTAGCCTTGTTTTGTGTATCGGTGAGTGAAGTTGGGTTTTCAGCTTTTAAACCAAGATTTGAAGGTTTTGGGAGCTTAGTGTAAGTCTAAACAACTTTGCTAAGCTCAAGAGTAAGTGAATGGGTTTTCGCTCTTGAATTGTGTTGTGAAATTGGCTTTTAAGCAATTGTGGTTGATGATTGAAATGCATGTGTTTTGCATGGTTTAAATCTGTTTTGAAAGTATATTTTAGCATGGTTTAATGCTGGTTTTGAAAGCCATATGTGAGGGATGCTCAAGGTAAGAGATCCTTGGTTTTGTACATGGAAATTGTGGTTTTGATGCATAGTGTTGCATGTTGATCAATGGCTTTGTGTGATGCTTAAAAACAGTGAATTGATGATGGTAAATGATACTTTTTGCATATTGGTTATGCATGTGAATCATTGGACTAATGTGGTAAGATGGTTATATTGGCAAGTGATGTAAGTGGTTCTTGGTTCGTTGATCGGATATAGTTAGCCGGCTATAGGATTGGGTGCACCGTGAATTAAGTCGCCTTGGAGGTGGAGTGGTCAAGAGGGGACCGGTAAACTCCCTTCAAGTATCCTAACGAGATGGTTAAGGTCATAATGGAGGTTGAATGCCCATTCGAGGACCTTGGTTGAGCAAAGGTTATATGGTGTTTAAAAGTCCATATATGGGAACCTTTTGCTTGTTGAGATCACAATGGCGGTGTTAAGTCCATGTGTGGATCTTGTGTAGGGTGTCCCGGATCTCGTTAGTGATGTGATACAACTACCAATCGGTGAATGCAAAGGTTGTATGGCGGTTAAAAGTCCATACATGGGAACCTTGTGCATGTCAAGGTTGTATGGTGTTTGAAAGTCCATACATGGGAACCTTGGGAAAAGTCAAGGTTGTATGGTGTTTAAAAGTCCATACATGGGAACCTTGGGAAAAGTGGAGGTTGTATGGTGTTTGAAAGTCCATACATGGGAACCTCGGGAAAGCTAGGGTTGTATGGTGTTTAAAAGTCCATACATGGGAACCTTAGGATGGTGAGGTCAAATGGTGTTTAAAAGTCCATTGGGGACCTTGGATTGGTAGTGTGTATGAAGCGTGGGGGACAACACTTGTGATCCGCGTATCCGATTGGATGTTGAGTTGAAAAGTGAATGTGGTTGATCACTCGAAAGCCAATATGATGTTCTTGATTATAAAGAAGCATGAAATGCTTGAAATGATGCATAATTGCATGAGAAGCATGAGATGCTTGAAAAAAGATGCATGGTTGCATGAAAAGTGTATAATGCTTGTGAATGCATGTTTACTTGTTAAGTTGAACAAGTGTTGATTATCATTTGGTAGATGATGCATGTGAGCATGAAATCTCTTTAATGCATTGGAGTCTTGTAGGACTTGTTTTGAAAGGCATGTGATGATGATGTTGTGGTTCATATAATGCCTTGGTTTAATGCATGTGTTGGATTGCTTGAGTAAATGGTTTTAAAGGGATTCTTGCTTGGAATGTTTCCAAGTATGGGAAAGGTATGTTGTGGAATGGAAGTGTTTTCCAAGGTTTTGATTTAACTTTGCATATGGTGTTTATGCATGGAATGGTTAAATGGTTGAAATTGCAAGTTGTGCTTTGAAAAGGTTTTCTTAGCTTGCTAAGCTAAGGGTTGGTTTTCATGTATGTGCAATGCATGGTTTTAAGCATGATGTTGAAAAAGGGTTTTCTAAACTTTGCTTGGTAAACAAATCGAGTTGCTTTTCAAAGAGGTTTTAAGACTCGCTGCATTGATGGTGTTTTGGTTTTGAGCATTCCTCACTAAGCATTATGTGCTTACGCTCCTTTTTGTCCATCAATGCAGATTCTTGAAGTTTGGACGGCGAGAAGCAAAGGATTCAAGGGGGACTCCACTTGAGATGTATGTCTCGGTTAATAGCTATAGTTAATAAAGGCAATGGGGGTAGAATCTCTCGGGTTAATGTGTATGTGTTCGTTTATGTTTGGACAAGGATGTTTTTATGTTGATGATGTTGTTGGAACATGTATTGGCTTTAATGAGATTGATTTGGAAAGGTTGTGCTTAAATGGTTGCTTGTGTAGGAAGCATGCCTATAGAATTGGAGCTTTTTGTATATGAGGTTAATTTGTTGTTTTGGTGATGCTTATAAGTCATATATATGTTGAATTGCATGCTGGTAAAGTTTGGTAGCATTTGGAGCATGTTTGAATGATCAATTGCATGTTTTGGAATGCATTTTGCTGCAATCTGTGCAGGGCGTTTCGGAATAGTGTGCACCGTTTCGGAACGGGTGCCTTGAATGAACCCAGGCGTCCGAAACGGTAGGCACCGTTTCGAAACGGTTTGGCCACTGCCAGCCCATGTTCCGGAACCCGTTGCGGAACGGCCCGTGTTTCGAAACGGGGTCTACCTGTTTCGGAACGGTCGACCATTGGGGGCTGACATTGGCAGTTATATGTTTTGAATTGTTTGCGTTTTGGTCCTGAAACTTGTTTGTGCAATTGTATGAGTTTGGGAAGTCCTTTTGAGCTGAAATTTCACAGAGAAGCATGAAACCTAATTAATTTCAAGTTGGTAACTTTAATTTGGGTTAAGTCCTTCTAATTATCAGAAATTACAATTTGGTCCCTAAAGTTGTAATTTGTTCAATTGGGTCCCTGTTTGATCTCTGATGTTTGTGATCTTTGTGTATGATGTTTGTGTGATCACAACTAGGACTAATGTGCATCTAGACAAGATTAAAAAGAAGAAAAAAAAGGGTCGTTAATCAAGGTTGACTTTCGGGTTGACTTTGGTTTTCCCCGTGTGACTTTCTTAATTCGGGTCTACCGTCTAGGCCGGGTTAAGGGGGTTACATTTGGTGGTATCAGAGCTGAGTTGCGAATGCTTGGGGAAAACGGTAAGTTGTTGTAATGTGTGCTTGTTGTTTACCTTGATATGTGGTTGAAAGTTGGTTGAAACACGTGTTTCTGAGCAAACTGTTGATGTTTCTGAGCAAATTGTTGATGTTTCTGAGCATGTTGCTGATGTTTTCAAGCATGTTTTATGGTTATGAATCTTGGTTGAGTTTATGTGGAAATGTGCTGATGTTGTGAGCTGGTGTTATGCATGATGAAAGTGCTATGAGTATGTTATGTTGATAATATGCTGTTGCAAGTGGATGCTGTTTGGTATAAGCATGATCAAAGTATGTTGTTTGATACGCTTGATGTTGTGATATCCATGTTGTGTTGACTGTTATGTCATATAAAGGGGAGGATTCGGGATACCCATTGCCTTATTAATATAGCTATTGTGTTATTTGGAGTTGGAGTTTGAATCCTTGCTTAATGCTGGTCTAACTGGTTTGTTTACTTGTTGTGATTGTTTGTTGTTGTTAGTGGTATGGCAAAGTCGATGGAAGAATGGCAGTTGGGTGAGATGGTTGCTGCCTTGGGGCAGGTTGTTAGGGCATGGAATTCACCCTTTTGTAGAGGTGTTTTGTCTCAGTCTTCTGTGCCTGGAGTTGAAGTGGTAAGGCAAGGGAAGGAAGTTGGTTCTGTGATGAAGAGTTCATCATCTGTTGTTCAGGAGGTGTTGGGAACATCTCAGGCTGTGGTAAAGGTAAAGTCAGTGGATGTGCTGGCTGTGGAATGTGTGGGTTTGCCGAAGCAGCGTTTGTTTGATTTTGGTGCTGTGGAGTATCATGGTTCTACACCAGGGATGTTTGGGGCCTGGTTGGCCAGTGTGATTCTGATCTTGGATCAGGAAGGCTGTGATTATGCCTGTAAGTTGGGGAGTGTTGTTTCTCTGATGTTGGAGGATGCGTGTGCCTGGTGGACATCTGTGGCAGTGGCGTCACATATCGATGATATTGACTGGGATTTCTTTGTATCTGCTTTTTATGAAAGGTATCTTGGAGAGAAGTTTCCAAGGGTTAAGCAATGTGAAGGTGGTGCTGTTGTGGAGCAAGTGTTGTTTGAGCAAGGAGTGGAAGCTCAACCACCGGTGTGTGACCGTTGTGAAAGGCGCCATGTTGGAGGTTGTTGGGGCGCGGGTGCTTGCTGGAATTGTGGTTCCAAAATGCATGTTAAGCGTGATTGTCCTCATGGAGTGAAGTCAGCTTTGGTGTTAGCCAAAGGGTCTCTGAAAGGTCGTGGGCACGGCCGAGGCAAGGTTCAGAGGTGGCAGAAAGAGCAGAAGGTTGTGAAGAATTTGGGAAAAGAGGATTGCTGGAAATGTGGGTCTACTGGTCACATGAGGCGTGATTGTTCGATGTTGGCTCGGAACAGCCAAGGTTCCTTACCGCAAGGAGTTGGTGGTGACCCTAGTGTGCTAGCTGGTGCTGCAGTGGTGCAGCAGGAGGATGATGGTTCCGCGAGGAAGAGAGCTCGTCTGATGAAGCTTCAGGGAGGTGTTGTGTTTTCAGGTAACCTTGTTAAGTAATCTTTGCTCTAGTTACCTTAGTTTGGTTTCTGTTGGTTTTCCTTGCGTGGTAAGTTTAGTCTTGTTGCTAGCTTGTTGAGGGTAATAGTTGTAGTTTGGAATCATCTTTGGTGTGAAGAAGGCTTAGTGAGAATCTTGTGGTTAATGGTTGTTGGTATGATGGAGTTAGATAAGCTAGAAGTGAGGTAGGAGGTTGTTCTTAGACGGATTTGAGGATGTTATTGGAGGGTGTGAACTGGCATTCATGCACAGTTAAAATCATTGTTATATGCTATATTATATATGTTGGTCCATGCATACATGTGGCATGACATTAGAGGTTTTGTATACATGTACATCAGGCATTGATAGGGCATGTAGGTGATCATGCATACGATGTTCACACTCGCTAATAACTAATCGAATCTGTTAGTGTGGTGGTTGGTTTGGATGATGGGTTTTTAGAGGTTGTTTTGGTGCTGAGTGAGAGTTAAAAGTAATATTAAGCTAGTTGCTAGTGATAGTGAGAGTGGTATAGCCTGTTGGTAGAAGGATAGTGTTTGTTGCTCAGAGAGTTTAGTGGTTTGAATAGCTAAGTGGAAGGGGTAGCTCCTTGGTGCTAAGTGATGTTGCTGTTTAACGGTTGTGTTCCCAAGTGCTGAAGTAGCCAGTATTTAAGTTGTTGTGGAAGGGTTGTGTTTGTAAGTGCTGGTTCTTAGTAACCTTTGAGGAGTTGAGGAGTTGGTATGTATGGCAGGTTGGGCGATGTCCTAGTAAGACAAGTGTTATGGTTGAAGTTTGAAGTGGAAGGATTATGAAAGATCGAAGGCTTTTGTTGGTTGTTTGGGTTCTTGTGAGAAGTGGTTTGCTGGTTGTGGTTAAGAAAGTTCCGTTTGAAGTCAGCTGGTGGTGTGTGGAACGGCTGACGGAGTCAACTTGGGGTTGTGATGTAATTCTTGGAGTCTGGGTGAGTGGTCCTGGTGAGTTGTTATGGTGATGTTAGCGGCAGAGGTAAAAGATTATCAACATTCGTTGAGGAGTTTGGGTAAGCAGTTGATGCTTAAAGATTTTTGCTTGTTGGGAAAATCCTTGGAAGAGGTTTGGGAGTTTGCAAGGGTTTTAGAAGCAGAAAGGTTTGCATAGTGGCTGTTTTGGATTTGTTGTTGTCACTGTGTAAACAAGTCTTGGTAGTTGTGTGTTACAGTGTGGTGTGCTGTAAAAGTTGAGGTTCTTCAGGTTGAGGTTGGGGCTGTGTACGGTCCGGGTATGTGAAAGGTTAAGTTGTGGCTATCTTTGAGTGTTCTGGATTTTGTGAACAGCATGTGGTGGTGTTGGGTTCGGTGGAGTTTTGTGTGGGATGTGTTCAGTGATGGTTGAGGCTTTTGTGTTGCCTTGTGTGTTACTATGAGAAGTTGGGTTGTGGTTCTCTTTTCGCCGGTTGAAATTTCGAGGACGAAATTTCCTAAGGGGGGAGAGTTGTAACGCCCCGGTTTTGGGCTCAGAAGTTTTGGGCGTTGACCGGTTCGGTCAAAGTGCTGATCGAATATATAAGAGTAAATTTAGGAAAGCCTAGTTCAGGTTGCATTAAAAATATGGAAAAATGTTCTAAAATCATCTTTTAATATATTTAAGTGAACTGTGAAATCAATTTTGGAAAATGAGGTTCGGAAGGTTGACATTTTGGCTAGTGACCAAAATGTAATTTTTTAAAGTTGCGTGACAGTTTTATAAAGGATTGAAACTTTGAATCTTTAAGGAGCTATTATTCCAAAAAGAGTTTCTCCAGATTTTTCTAAGATGTTTTAAGGCTTTATTCTGATTTTAAAGTTTATGAAATGTGGAGGGAAATCATTTTACCATTTCATAACTAACTTTTCTATTTTCTCTCAATTTACCTTTTCTCTCATTTTCTCTCAACCCAAACACATTTCTCCAGATTTTCTTCTCTGATTTTGTCATCTAAATCACTCATTTCAACTCTCTTTTGATTCCTAATCATCTCATCAACAAAACCTCTCAATTTGCAAGTTGTTTCATCAAGCTTTTTGGCTCTAAAAAGGAGAAACTCAAGTTTGGAGGTAAGAACGTCCTTCTCCTCTAAACTATCAGTTCTTTACTGAAATTCCTAAGTTCTCAATCCTTTATTTGTGATTTGTTAAAGGCTTTTCAATTGAGATCTTGATTTTGGCTTAAAATGCAAGATTTGGTGATTTTGATGGAATTTTCGTGTGATCTGTTTGGGCAGTGTTTTGAAGTGTCAAAATGATGTTAAATGAATGCTAAATTGATTAGAAGTTGAGGTTTAATTAATGCAATCCCGGATAGGTTCAATTTCCTAAGTTTGGCTTGAGTTTTTGGTTGTTTTTGGAGTGTTTTTGGTGATATGTTATACCTGGAGGTATAAAGACGTGTTTGTGATCATTTTGGATGTTAATTGATGTTTAAAAATGGTTAGAAGTGATGGATCTTGGCTGGGTTAAGTTTTGAAAGTGTTTGGAGGTGATTTCGGTTGTGTTTGGTAGCCAAATTGTTTGATTTGGGATGAGCAGCGAGTTGAGTCTTGTTGCTGGTGTTTTTAATGCATAATGATGCATTAATCCTCTGTTGTTGTGTGCTTGAAACAGGGGAGTTTGATCCGTGAGCTTTGAAGGTGTTGCGGAAGGTTTTCGGATGCTTGGAAGGCTTGTTGGCTAGCCTTGTTTTGTGTATCGGTGAGTGAAGTTGGGTTTTCAGCTTTTAAACCAAGGTTTGAAGGTTTTGGGAGCTTAGTGTAAGTCTAAACAACTTTGCTAAGCTCAAGAGTAAGTGAATGGGTTTTCGCTCTTGAATTGTGTTGTGAAATTGGCTTTTAAGCAATTGTGGTTGATGATTGAAATGCATGTGTTTTGCATGGTTTAAATCTGTTTTGAAAGTATATTTTAGCATGGTTTAATGTTGGTTTTGAAAGCCATATGTGAGGGATGCTCAAGGTAAGAGATCCTTGGTTTTGTACATGGAAATTGTGGTTTTGATGTATAGTGTTGCATGTTGATCAATGGCTTTGTGTGATGCTTAAAAACAGTGAATTGATGATGGTAAATGATACTTTTTGCATATTGGTTATGCATGTGAATCATTGGACTAATGTGGTAAGATGGTTATATTGGCAAGTGATGTAAGTGGTTCTTGGTTCGTTGATCGGATATAGTTAGCCGGCTATAGGATTGGGTGCACTGTGAATTAAGTCGCCTTGGAGGTGGAGTGGTCAAGAGGGGACCGGTAAACTCCCTTCAAGTATCCTAACGAGATGGTTAAGGTCATAATGGAGGTTGAATGCCCATTCGAGGACCTTGGTTGAGCAAAGGTTATATGGTGTTTAAAAGTCCATATATGGGAACCTTGTGCTTGTTGAGATCACAATGGCGGTGTTAAGTCCATGTGTGGATCTTGTGTAGGGTGTCCTGGATCTCGTTAGTGATGTGATACAACTACCAATCGGTGAATGCAAAGGTTGTATGGCGGTTAAAAGTCCATACATGGGAACCTTGTGCATGTCAAGGTTGTATGGTATTTGAAAGTCCATACATGGGAACCTTGGGAAAAGTCAAGGTTGTATGGTGTTTAAAAGTCCATACATGGGAACCTTGGGAAAAGTGGAGGTTGTATGGTGTTTGAAAGTCCATACATGGGAACCTCGGGAAAGCTAGGGTTGTATGGTGTTTAAAAGTCCATACATGGGAACCTTAGGATGGTGAGGTCAAATGGTGTTTAAAAGTCCATTGGGGACCTTGGATTGGTAGTGTGTATGAAGCGTGGGGGACAACACTTGTGATTCGCGTATCCGATTGGATGTTGAGTTGAAAAGTGAATGTGGTTGATCACTCGAAAGCCAATATGATGTTCTTGATTATAAAGAAGCATGAAATGCTTGAAATGATGCATAATTGCATGAGAAGCATGAGATGCTTGAAAAGATGCATGGTTGCATGAAAAGTGTATAATGCTTGTGAATGCATGTTTACTTGTTAAGTTGAACAAGTGTTGATTATCATTTGGTAGATGATGCATGTGAGCATGAAATCTCTTTAATGCATTGGAGTCTTGTAGGACTTGTTTTGAAAGGCATGTGATGATGATGTTGTGGTTCATATAATGCCTTGGTTTAATGCATGTGTTGGATTGCTTGAGTAAATGGTTTTAAAGGGATTCTTGCTTGGAATGTTTCCAAGTATGGGAAAGGTATGTTGTGGAATGGAAGTGTTTTCCAAGGTTTTGATTTAACTTTGCATATGGTGTTTATGCATGGAATGGTTAAATGGTTGAAATTGCAAGTTGTGCTTTGAAAAGGTTTTCTTAGCTTGCTAAGCTAAGGGTTGGTTTTCATGTATGTGCAATGCATGGTTTTAAGCATGATGTTGAAAAAGGGTTTTCTAAACTTTGCTTGGTAAACAAATCGATTTGCTTTTCAAAGAGGTTTTAAGACTCGCTGCATTGATGGTGTTTTGGTTTTGAGCATTCCTCACTAAGCATTATGTGCTTACGCTCCTTTTTGTCCATCAATGCAGATTCTTGAAGTTTGGACGGCGAGAAGCAAAGGATTCAAGGGGGACTCCACTTGAGATGTATGTCTCGGTTAATAGCTATAGTTAATAAAGGCAATGGGGGTAGAATCTCTCGGGTTAATGTGTATGTGTTCGTTTATGTTTGGACAAGGATGTTTTTATGTTGATGATGTTGTTGGAACATGTATTGGCTTTAATGAGATTGATTTGGAAAGGTTGTGCTTAAATGGTTGCTTGTGTAGGAAGCATGCCTATAGAATTGGGGCTTTTTGTATATGAAGTTAATTTGTTGTTTTGGTGATGCTTATAAGTCATATATATGTTGAATTGCATGCTGGTAAAGTTTGGTAGCATTTGGAGCATGTTTGAATGATCAATTGCATGTTTTGGAATGCATTTTGCTGCAATCTGTGCAGGGCGTTTCGGAACAGTGTGCACCGTTTCGGAACGGGTGCCTTGAATGAACCCAGGCGTCCGAAACGGTAGGCACCGTTTCGAAACGGTTTGGCCACTGCCAGCCCATGTTCCAGAACCCGTTGCGGAACGGCCCGTGTTTTGAAACGGGGTCTACCTGTTTCGGAACGGTCGACCGTTGGGGGCTGACATTGGCAGTTATATGTTTTGAATTGTTTGCGTTTTGGTCCTGAAACTTGTTTGTGCAATTGTATGAGTTTGGGAAGTCCTTTTGAGCTGAAATTTCACAGAGAAGCATGAAACCTAATTAATTTCAAGTTGGTAACTTTAATTTGGGTTAAGTCCTTCTAATTATCAGAAATTACAATTTGGTCCCTAAAGTTGTAATTTGTTCAATTGGGTCCCTGTTTGATCTCTGATGTTTGTGATCTTTGTGTATGATGTTTGTGTGATCACAACTAGGACTAATGTGCATCTAGACAAGATTAAAAAGAAAAAAAAGGTCGTTAATCAAGGTTGACTTTCGGGTTGACTTTGGTTTTCCCCGTGTGACTTTCTTAATTCGGGTCTACCGTCTAGGCCGGGTTAAGGGGGTTACAAATCAGCAGACAATCAAATACACAGATATGTATGGAACGATGCACCTAATTCTATGTCATGTACCCATCTACATCACCGTCCGAATAGTAAGGTTCCCCTGAACCACTCTCTACATCGTCACCATCCGAAGTGGAACTCAACCCGAAGGGTGGAACCACTGATCCAAAGTGGAATTCAACTCGAAGGATGAAACCACTGAACTTTCATCGTACATTTTCCCACCTGAATGATATGACATAAATGTTCCGATAATTCGAATGCAACATCATAGTCCGAAAATGCATGAACATTTATTCCGATAGTTATTATTCAGATTCCGATGTATGATGCTTAACAGAATAGCATACGACATATCACATAGCTCAGATCACAACATAATTCACAGACAGATATCATACAACAACAACACGAATAATATAGCACAAGTAGAGAACATACCTCAGACAGCTAACAGCTCAACGTCAGAAGTAACGTCTCCCACGCTCAGATCTAGAAGCAGGCGGAACAGGATCGACACCAACAAAGGTTCACTAAGTACAAATTCTCTACTACTATGCCACGAACTACCAAGAAAAACTTATTTAAATTCACATACGTGCGGAACTCGAAGGTTGAGATGCAGGAGGTTGACAAGACGGGGGAGGAGGAAGAATCTCAGTGTCTGAATCGATATCACCTGAACGCAAAAAATAACTCGATTAAGAATTCTGAATACACCGTTTCCAAATTAAGCATAAAATAATTCTAAAGGTCAAAAACGGTCGTTCGAGATCGAATTTAGAAAAATAGGCTACGAATATGGAACCGGGATGTCGAAAAACATAAAGTTGACTTTTGGCCCAAAAAGTCAACGCTGAAGTCATCGTGGTCAATGATGACGCCAGCCTGCATCAACATCACATCAGCAGATGACGTCATCCGACTTGGTCCAAAAGGTCTGGTTCGTTTCTCTGGTCAGTTTGGTTCATAAGGGCGGTCCGGTTTAGTTTAAACCCAAAGTCAGATTTTAATTCCATTTCCCCCAAATTAATTTTCCCAATTTGATTTTAGACTTAACCCTAAACCTAACCAATAATCCCAAACTCGAAATCCTAGTGTCGACGGCCACAACCCACGGTGGCGGTCGGCTTTCTTCGTCCCAAAAAACATACCAAAATCGTGAACCATGATGATTACCAAGCCCGAACAGAGAGGGGAACGTTGAGGACAGCGACGCGAGGGCACAAACCAGACGAAGGTGATTCGAACGGTTCTGAACCATTTCCGAGCAATGGTGACTGGCGCAAAGAATCCAAAGGGTTTCTCTCGGATTTCGCCCAAATGGCGGCGACGAGGAACACTAAGGGGCAGGTTTTGATCGAATAGGAAAGGGGAAGGCAACGGTGGTCACGACTCAGTGAATGGACGACAGAAGCTCCCTCATCGGAGTTTGAACAGAAAACGGGTGATTGGGGTCTTGTTTTCAAAAAGAAACAAGAGAAGGAGAGAGAGCGGCTGAAAATTCTAACAATGGCAGATGAAAAGTCTAAAAGGTCTCTTTACCCAAATTTCTGGGTAAATTACCACCTAAGGTTCTCAAAAGTACCCTATATGTTAGATTAACCCCACAAGATTCAAGTTATTTCAATTTAGCCCCTAAAATTCATTTAGGTTTTCCGATTCAAATCCCAAAAATTAGGGTTTCAATTTGGGGATTTAAAATATTAGGGATTTTAATTCTAGGAGAAAATTACGGTGTTACAGGTTCCGGGCACCTCTAGAAAGAAATTAGCTTTTAATTTTCAATTTTAATTTACCCAAAATTTAAGGAACCTAAGTTCACTAAGTTTCTATCATTCAATAAGTCAAAATCGTGTCAATGATATTTCGCATCATATTAATATTCTAAGATCTTTTCATGCAATCCTAAAATTAAAGGTTCTTTTAATTAAGTGCAGTGGCAAAAATTCATCATTGGATATTGAACAAGTCCAAGCAATTAAATCCAATCAAAGACATGGCAAGTAACTTATGCAACTTATATGCAATTACTAAAGATGAATGCAAATAAAGATGAAATAAAAATAAACACCCCCAAACTCAAGAGAAGCATTGTTCTCAATGCATGCAAAAACAAAAAAAAGTAAAAGAAACTAAATGAAATGAAAATGAGTTAGTCGATGAGTTTGTCACCTCGAATGACAAGTTTCCTTCGAGCCATTGGATCAGTTCTTTTTCTGACTCGTGGTGGTTGTTGGCGTGAAGCTTATGGTGCATTAGGAACCATAGTTACCGTGAACTCCTCGCTTGGTGCATAGTCTTGAGATTCTTGGGCATGGTGGTTTATTCTAAAATAATATTCTATCCTAAAATAATAAGAAAAGATACAGATTACTACTGAAAAGAGAAAACGAGAATAATAAAACAAAAATGTGCAAAATAAAACTAAGTCCTAAAAATTAATAAATAATAAAAATACTAAGAAAGAGCATTTTCATGCATCTTCTAAGGTTACTTCATATCCGAGAAAGCTTGAGGAGGGTCGTTTCTGCTACCTCTTATAGTTCATCCGCACCCTCCATCGAGTAACAATATTGCCCTAAAATAGTTTGGCCAATGTGTTCGCAGCTATTCCCCTTTGCGTTACCATGGTGGATGTGTTTTTCTTCCTTGTTCCTTTGTACTCGATGCGTACCTTCCACCTTGCTACTGTTCTTGAAGGCGTGAATATATTATTAGGAAAAAGTATATCAACACCCAACCATTTAATTACCTCATTCTCGTTGACTTCCATCATGGTTGGATGTAGCCTTCGCTGTCGTGGCAATTGCTGCTCAAGCCAATTGCCTTGAAAATCTTTTTCCAAAATTCAGTTTAAGTCAAGGGAATGGCCAAATTTCTGAAAAGCTTTACGAAGCCAACCGTCGTTTTCTTTTGGCCTCTCAAAAACCTCCATCAGTAGAGATTCTGATGACGTCAAATCTACTAGCTTTGGTTCTTCGAGAAATGCCTTCAACAGAGGAGGTGAGTTTTTAAAGAATTCAAAAGATTCAGCCATTACCTGCTCATATTCCATTAGCAAAGTTTCGTCATCTTGTTGATCCAACAAATGGTCGTGCACTTGCTGTGGCAAAGATGGATGAGAGCAATCTACAGATTCCCGCTTCAGCATCAATGTTGTAACATTCTGGACATTAGATTCGTCAGAATTTGTTGTGGTATTACTCTTCTCATCCGCATTGACTCTTGTCGCGACATTGTGTAGAGCGTTTGGGTATACTCTATTCATGAGCGCAAGTGCACACTCCTGTCAAGTTATAGTATAAAAGACATCATCTCCCACAGGGATTGAAACAACTTTTATGGGTGTTTTCCTTCCCAAGGAAATAGTAAATTGCACAATTAAATTTCTGAATACTAAAAAGCATAAAAGTAAAAACACAAGCAATTGAAGAGAGAGAGAGAGAGAGAGAGATTAGGTTGATAGATTGGGCCAAGTTGTTGTAGCTCAGTAGTGTGTAGACTGCGTTGTAAAGATTAAGTGTGTTTTGCGTTGCCACGATCTGCTGCCTTGGTGGCTAATGGCAGATTGAGGCGGCGGTAACTTTCGCTGCCATTGCGGTACTCGGCTCTTGCAACTTTCGCTGTCCCGGTAGGTGAGATGGAGAGAAGTCCCGACTGCAAGTCTAGCAGATACTCCAAGTTCGGCGAAGCAATTCTGAAGTGATCCTACCTATGTCTAGGCTAGGATTCTGTTGCTGCGTGATGTAGGCAATACCTAGCAATCTCAGCGTAAACCTAACACAGGCAATCAACGTTTGGTTGCTCCTTTTAGCCGCTGAAATTCTAACTTATGTCTAAAGCGAATTATTCAACACCTCGTCATGATGAAACCATGCTTAATTATTTCGTCAGTTTGACACTCTCATGCCCAACAAATGGATTTCCTCAACTAGACTTTTGGAACTAATTGAAGGAAGTGAAGCACATGAATTAAGCAAACTAAAAGTATTTTATTGCAAAAGAAAACTTGAAAACCTAAACAACTGTTCTCACAACTAATTACAACATAACCCAAACCCAAGAGAAATTTAGAACATGTCGGCAGCAAGAAAACCTAAACTATGCCTAAAGAAGACGTATGTTGTCTTGAATTAGAATTACAATGAGTATATATAGGCATTAGCTAGGTCTAGTCCTTCTTGAAGTAGAAGTCTTTAAAGTAGCTTTCCACATTAAATGTGACTTTAAACTCTGACTTCTTTTAGTTGAATGTGGACTTCATCATGTTTCCTTGTTCAGCAAGCAATCTAAATATTTAGCTTCAGCGGCTTTGCACGCTGCTACAGACGTTGGAAAATTGAGTGGACAACATCGATAGAATCATGATTTTCTGCTTTACAAATTGCACTCAGGTTGTCCAACTCCATAGTTTGTTGTTTTGGGCAGCATGGTGGGTGGCAGCAGCTACTCGACAGCTACTGTCTCTGTCTGGAATTGCATCAGTACATCCCTATAGTTTGCTGCCTCAACATCTCATCCTCAGCTCTTCTTTCCTTCTGTCAGCCTATGGTACCTAAAACCAAAAGTACACTAAAACAATACCTTTTCTTCACCAAACAAAGGATAATCTATAAAAACATGGCAAAGCAAAGAAATATTGTAAAATGCAATGCATGGTCCTAATTATGCCTAAGATGTGCTTAGAAATAACAATAATATGAGATTGAATCTGTATGAAATATAGAACTTGTGGACACTTTACACACCCCCAAAATCGAACTATTGCTTGTCTTTAAGCAATGCAACCTAAACATACTTGTTCTTATAATAACCAGAAAGAAAGACCTGTTTTTCAACTTGATTTCATACCTTAAGGCCGTGGCACCTATATTAGAATAGTGAAGGGAACTTAGCAAGAAAATAGCTTAGAATTAATTTTTAATGCAAGTGTACTGTGTGAAGAACTGTATACAGGCTGAATATGCAGAATAACTAAATAAACAAAGATGATGTTATGATAACTAAGGTTGTTGCCGAGGCAACACAATTTAAGCACAATATTTTAATCATGGCAATGAGGGCTTCAGTTTATCACAAATACTCTTCTAGGCCTGAAATTAAGATAGGAGCAAACTACAAAACCCCGAACCCATGGAGTAGAGTCATCCCGTGAAGACTTTCATTCACTCATGCTAATTTTTCTGTCACTTCAAAACTTTAAGGTTCATGGACTTTGATAGCAGTGAAGTGTCCTCGCACATGATTCTTCCTAGAGCCTGGTGCAGGCACCTCTAGGGTAAAACAATAATGTTCTTTGTTTTTACTTCTGTTGCCGTGGCAATGCTGTATTTTTCCTGTTTCTCTTTTCTACTCTGGCAGCTACCTGCAACCATTGTTAGAACTTTGCAAAGAATTCTTAAAACAAGCAGGAAATGTTCATTAGATATCTAACAAATCCAACAAGTAACAGTAGTGTTTGACAGATTTGGCAATAAAAAATTCTAAGTCAGTTTGCATGCTATTCCCACATTAAGTTCAATTTATTATTGGGGCGAAAATAAGTAACCGACTAACTATCATAGGCACAAGTTATATAACAAATTTTTATGTTCCAATTATTACTAAGGCAAGTACAATGCAACATATATGCTACTAAGTATGCCTAGACAAAAGATGTGAGTGCTATCCCCCCAAACTCGAGATGGGCTTTTCCCTCAATGCACAAAATAAAATAGAAAAAAATAACAGAAAAATAAATGCAAGTGATATTTAAAAAGAAAATAAAAAAAGAAAAAAAGAAAAGAGAAAAAAATATAGAAATTGGCTGAGGGTTGAGAGGAGGCTTGAGTCTTTTCTGCAGAGGAGGAGGAAGAGGTGTGGATAATGAAGTGGTGGCCGACAGAGGTCTTGGCGGTAGTCTTATCAGGTGAGATTTTTGTTGTCCACGGCGGCTGAACTCTTTTAGGCATGAGACGAGGCTCTTCTTGAGGTTCGACAAGGGGAGCGGCATGAGTTGCTTCGCTCTCTTCTAACTATGTCTTGTTGTCCACAGGCTCGGAGGTTATTATGTGCAGTTTCCTCTTCCTAGTGCCTTCCTCCATGGGTGCTGCCGGAGGGTCAATCGCCATTGGGATAGCTGTTGCTATTGCTACCATTGCTTTTGCTTGTTCCGGCAATTGCCGCTCTATCTCCTCTGATGAGGAGGTGTTCACCACTATCGCTGCTGTGTGGGCAAGTGAATGGTGATGTTGATGCCTCTCGGAGGAGTCGTCCACTGTATTGGATGCGGTGGTGGCTGAGTAAGATGGGTAGTTCGTCGGAGAGGGCACCTGGCGGGCAGTATGGCGGGCAGCGACGACTGATGGTGTTCCTTGTGTTGGGTTTGTTTCTGCAAGGTATGCAGGATATGGAGGTAGGATGGGTCTGTCATTATGGAATTTCTGTAGGAGATAAGCCACAAAGGCTTCTTGGACTTCCCCCACGTATTTCATGAAGGTCAGCTGTTGTTGCTCGATTCGTTTGGTGTTGTTGATGAGGGTGTGCAACAGCATGAGGACTTCGTTATCTGGGGCAGCTTCAGTACTGTCGGGGGCGGCTTGAGTGTCAGGCCGGGCGGCAGAAGGCTGGCTGGGCATTATGGGCTCTGTCGTCGAGGCCTGCATCATCTTCAGGCGGACTTTTTTGGTCCACCCTTCTTTGGATGTTGTCATCTCATCTTTTGGGTTGGTTAGAACACCAAAGTTGGCGCAAATGCCTGTGATGAGGGTCGGAAAGTACAACCTGCCCTTCGTCTTCCGGAAGCAGGTGTGGATCTCCTTGCAGATAACTTCTCCAACATTGATGGGTCTTTTTATCATAATGCTATGGATTAGGGCAAAGCGCGACCGATCGACGGTAGAGTTGCAAGAAGTGGGCAACAGGCGCCTCTTTACAAATGTGTTCCACAGCATTGCTTCTGGCAGCAGATGGCGGTGTTGGACAGATCCTCCATGTTTTCCTGCCAACCACGGCGTGTTGGGCTTGCATAGTTTGGCCTTGATTTTCTCATTATCGACAGCCGCTAGTGACTGCCTCCACTTCTCGTGAGGGTTGTCGTGTATATCCGGGCCATAGAAGTTATTGATGAAGGCAACGTTGAGCTTGACAGGTTCCTCGCAGACATATACGAACGTCATCTCTGGGCGAGGATGGTGGGCATAGAACTCCCTGACCATGGTGATGTTGGCTATCTCTGGCTGTCGTGCGAAGATTTCCCATCCCTTGCTGTGGATGGTCTCGAACAGGGCAGGCTCTAAGCCAAGGTCTCCCATCTACCGAGTATAGTGAAAGCCTTGCTCCTCCCATATGTTCTGCTTTACGAACTGAGTTTGGTATCTCTTTTCAGCTGCGCGGGAGAAGAAGCGTTGGAAGGTGGGTTTGGGTGCCGATGAGGAAGCCATGTGAGACGGTTAATGTTTACTGAAACTTGAAAGAAAAATGATTAGGGAGAAGTGGATGCAAGAATAAGATAGCAAGGAGGTGAGAGTAAAATAAATGAATGAGGTGAGAAGTGTTGAAATAGAGGTTGCCGAGAGGTGTCATGGCGACATTAAATGTCTAACGGTCCAATTGTCTCGCGCACGTTTCAAGATTTTTGACAGTTACTTTCGTAGCCGTTGGTAGCTAGCTGTTAGTGGTCAACTAGCCGTTACGTGTTTTTGCGCTGGGCTGCCCTGGGCTGTCTCGGCGAGATGATGGGCGAGCTCCTTGTTGGGCCTCTTTCTTGATCCGACTCTTTTATTCCAAATCCTGAAATAAAAATAAAAGTAATTAAATAACTTCTGAAAAATAAAAATCTAGAAACTAATCTAATCCTAAAATAAATTAAAATCAAATCTAATGCATAAAAATAAATAAAAAAAAAATTATAAAAAAAGAAAATTAAGTTATGTTGGGAGTGCATTTGGGTTGATCTCCCAGACATAACCACTTCCTGAGGTAATTTGGCTTATGATCCTGGGGGGTCCTCTTGTTCCTTCAGGCTCTGTGCTGTTGGGTCCCTTAGCCCGCCCTTTGGTCTGTCGCGACAGTTGCTTCCTTGGCCTATATATATGCTAATTTTGGCAACTCTTGCATTTGGGCATCCTTCCTTTTCTTTTTCTGAGGGTTGTAGCACATTTAATTTTATGCTCTGGTTGTCTACCCTTATGTTCAGCTCCCCATGTTCTACATCTATTAACGTTCTGCCCGTGGCCAAGAATGGTCGCCCAAGGATGATAGGGGCTTTTTCATCGGCCTCACAGTCTAGGATGAGGAAATCAGCTGGAAGGATCAGGTTGCCCACCTTCACTAGGATGTCTTTGATTTTACCCTCCGGTTGTACAAACGAATGATCGACAAGTTTTAGCATGACAAAGGTATGTTTGGCTGGCCTAATTCCTAATTTATCGAAGACTGCTTTGGGCATTAGATTGATGTTGGCTCCCAGGTCGCACATGGCTTTTGTTTTGTGTTTGCTGCCTATCCTGCATAGGATAACAAAGTTGCACGAGTCTTTTTGCTTGGGCGGCAATTTGTTGTGCAGACTGCCATGCACTCTTCTGTTAGAGCAACTGTTTCGAACTCCCCAATCTTGTTTCTTTTAGAAACCATGTCTCTGAGAAGTTTGACATAGTTTGGCATATTCTGAATGGCTTCTATTAGAGGGATGTTTATGTGAACCTGCTTTAGAATGTCCAGGAATCTTCTGAATTGGTGCTCTTGCTTTTGTTGCTTAAGTCTCTGGGGAAAGGTGCTGGCAGGAGGATGTCCTCTGTGCGTTCCTTGTATGGGAACTTAATCTGTGGAGGATCATATGCTTCAGAACTGCTGTCTTGTTCAGCTGCTGGGGCGGATGATGTTGATGTTGCCGCGACATGCTGTTCTCTCTAGGTTGGCTGTGTTTCTGGTTGTTTTTCCACCCTGGGTTTATCCAACTGGTTCGCACTTCTAGTAGATATAGCTTTGATCTACTCGTAAGTGGGTTTGGTTGTTGCCTCTGTGCTGCTAGATGTTGCGCCCATTGTTCGGCTGCTGAAGATCTCTGTGAACTGCCCAAATTGGGTCTCCAGGTTTTTTATGGCAGCCTCCTAGTTGTTCATCTTCATCTTTGTCCTGTCCATGAAAGACTCAATTTTATCAATAAATTTATTAGTGCGAACAATAAAATCACTAGTTCTAGACATAAAAGTACGAAGAGTTGCTTTTAGTGAATTATTGTTTTGCGGCTGCTGAGCCTGCTGTCTAGGTAGGTTTTGTTGGTAGCCTCCCTATTGTTGTTGTGGGTTTGCAGAGTCTTTGGCTTGCTCCAGGAGAAGTTGGGATGGTTCTTCCATCCAGGGTTGTATGTGTTCTAGGCAGGTCTGTTTTTCCTCTCGTATCATCCCATAAAGTTGACAGATGCGGTGCAGTCAGAGGCATCATGGTTGTCCCCACACTCGTCACAGAACGGCTCTACAGCCTTTGCCTCAGAGACATTCCTAGCAGGTTTCACGATGCTCATGACCAGCTCTGTTAGCTTGTCAAGGTGGGCATTGACAGATTCTGAGGCTTCTACCTCGTTTACAATGGTTGGCCGCCTAACACCGCCTCGACGGGCTGTTGGATACTTGTAGTCATTCTTGGCGGCTTGGTTCAAAATATGCAGTGCCTCCTCTGGTGGTCTGTCAAGGATGATTCCATTGGTTGAGGTATCAATCATCATCTGTGTTGGGTAGTTCACCCCATTGTAGAATATTGATACTTGTGTCCAAACATAAAGACCATGTCGCGAGCAGTTGTTCAGCATCTGTTGGTATCGCTCCCATGCTTCATACACCGTCTCATCATCCCCTTATCGGAAGGTTGTTATCTCGTCTTGTAGTCTGTCTATGACATTGGACGGGCTGAATCGATCCATAAAAATCTTTACACAGCTCTATTCATGTGTTGAATGACCCTGTTGGCTGGTTGTTTAACAACTGTTTTACCCTATCCGTCAGTGAAAAGGGAAATAGTTTCAGCCTCAGTACGTCTTGATGGACCCCATGTATTTTGAATGCTCTTCAGATGTCTAGGAATCCTCTCAAGTGCTACCGAGCATCTTTTGTGGCAGTCCCTTCAAATTGCCCCAACGCGTTGATTTTGTTAAATGTAACGGGCTTTAGCTCGAAGTGGTCCGCCTCAATTTCAGGTTCTGTCACCGTCGAATCAAACCCTCTAAAGTCATGTTCCAGATAATCTCTAGTGGTTCGAATATTCTAGGGTTGTCTGGGCGGAACTTGCTATTCTTTGAGCGGCAGGTCTTGCTGCCCATCCTTACCATTCACATCATTGTTGGGTGGATCCATGTTTACCTTTTCTTTTTCCTTTTCCCATTTGGTTTTCCCTAGGGTTACTCTGATCTCCTTCTTGAGCTCCCTTGCTCTACGTTCGATATCGTTGTAGAAGAGAATTTCTCCTTTTGGATTCGTCCTGGTCATACACTAGCAAAAGAAACTGTAAAATTCTTTTTTTCTCGATTGATAAAAATAAAATAAAAAGTAAAGAAATAGAAATGCAAAAATTAAAGACGAAATTCGCTGTTACCAATCCCCGGCAACATCGCCAAAAACTTGTAGAGAATTTGGGTTTACTCTATTTATGAGCGCAAGTGCACACTCCTATCAAGTTATAGTATATAAGATATCGTCTCCCACAAGGATTGGAACAACTTCTATGGGTGTTTTCATGTACAAGGAAATAGTAAATTGCACAATTAAATTTCTGAATATTAAAAAGCATAAAAGTAAAAACATAAGCAATTGAAGAGAGAGAGATCAAGTTGATAGATTGGGCCAGGTAGTTGTAGCTCAGTAGTGTGTATACTACGTTGTAAAGATTAAGTGTGTTTTACACTGCCACGATCTGCTGCCTTGGCGGGTAATGGCAGATTGAGGCGGCGGCAACTTTCGCTGCCACGACAATACTCTGCTCTTGCAACTTTCGCTATCCCGGCAGGTGAGATAGAGAGAAGTCCCGGTGGCAAGTCTGGCAGATACTCCAAGTTCGGCGAAGCAATTCTAAAGTGATCCTACCTACGTTTAGGCTAGGATTCTGTTGCTGCTTGATGTAGGCAATACCTAGCAATCTCAGCGTAAACCTAAGACATGCAGTCAACGTTTGGTTGCTCCTTTTAGCCGCTAAAATTCTAACTTATGTCTAAGCCGAATTAGTCAATACCTCATCATGATTAGACCGTGCTTAATTCTTTCGTGAGTTTGACACTCTCGTGTCCGACAAATGGATTTCCTCAACTAGACTTTTGGAACTAATTGAAGGAAGTGAAGCACATGAATTAAACAAACTAAGAGTATTTTATTACAAAAACAAACATGAAAACCTAAACAACCGTTCTCACAACTAATTACAACATAACCCAAACCCAAGAGAAATTTAGAACATATCGGCAGCAAGAAAACCTAAACTATGCCTAAAGAAAACCTATGTTATCTTGAATTAGAATTACAATGAGTATATATAGGCATTAGCTAGGTCTAGTCCCTCTTGAAGTAGAAGTCTTTAAAGTAGCTTTCCACATTAAATGTGACTTTAAACTCTAACTTCTTTGAGTTGAATGTGGACTTTATCACGTTGCCTTGTTCAGCAAGCAATCTCCAGATTTGGCTTCGGCGGCTTTGCACGCTGCTACAGACGTCAGAAAATTGAGTGGACAACATCGATAGAATCATGATTTTCTGCTCTACAAATCGCACTCCAGTTCTCCAACTCCATAGTTTGTTGTCTTGGGCAGCATGGTGGGCGGCGGGAGCTACTGTCTCTGTTTGGAACTGCATCAGTACAACTTCCTGGTTTGATGCCTCAACATCTCATCCTCAGCTTCTCTTTCCCTTTGTCAGCCTCTGGTACCTAAAACCAAAAGTACACTAAAACAATACCTTTTCTTCACCAAACAAAGGATAATCTATAAAAACATGGCAAAGCAAAGAAATACTGTAAAATGCAATGCATGGTCCTAATTATGTCTAAGATGTGCTTAGAAATAGCAATAATGTGAGATAGAATGTGCATGAAATATAGAACTTGTGGACACTCTACACATTGCTCTGTTCAGGCTCCTCAATCTTCGCCAGGGCAATTCATTGCATATGCTTATCGTGTGTTGGGTAGTCTCTCTCATTAACATCCTCTCGGCTTGGAGGTTCTAGTTGTTCCTCATATTTTAGGGAACTCTCTTCGCATTTCTCCTTATTGTCGCAACTGCCTTTTTGAGGGAGGCTTCGACCTTTTGGAAAACACTTTTAAAATCAATGGAGTCGCCACCGATCTTTTTTTTTTTTGAAAAAAAGTGTGATTGGATCACTTCTAAAATTGGGGTTATTTTAATAAAACATTTTTTAGTTTTAATAAACAATGTTTTTAGTCTACGAAAATCAGAAAACAGGTTCGGGGGTCGGTTACGCGTGGGGAAGGGTTAGCACCCCCACGACGCCCAAAAGTGGTACCTAATTGGTTTTAAAATCGTTTTCAATACTAGAATTTGCAAATTCAAAAAGGTTCGACTTTACTTGTCCATTTAATGAATATTAGTCTATTTTAACGATCTTACCGCCCGGGAGATGAACTTTAAGGCGTTAACCCGTCATTTCCGTTTGACAAGACACCACATTAAATTAATTTCACTTTTGCAAACAACAAGAAGATTTAGGTGTGTTGAGCATTTTATATTTATTTCTAATTTTAATTATTTAAAAGCCCTAAGATCGTCTAAGTCTTTTATTCCTTACTTAAAGTTTAAATATGCTTAAGTGTATTTTAATTTTTTGTGAAGAACATTTTCAACAAAATATGTCACTATATAAGCTTTAGTCCCTAATCCTAAGTTTTCACCTATTTCTAAAACAAGCAAGCAACTTTTATTCTTTTTGAATTTTTACCCCTTTTATTATTCTTTTAAAAAACTATTTCTTCTTACTTCTTTTATTTTTAACGCCAAGACCCCTTTTTACATTTTTTTAATGTTTTTTACCATTTTATGTTTTCTTTTTCAAAATAAAGAATTTTTTCTCTTTTTAAACTCATTTTCATTTTCCCACATTTTTCAGTTTTTCTTTAAAAACAACCTCTTTTCAAAATAAACATTATTTTTCCTAAATAACTTCTTTTTAAGTTTTTTCCTTTTCAAAAATTTGTTTTTATCCTAGACCCTAAACTTTTATTTAAAATCTTTTTATTTTCTTTTGCTTGAAAACGTATTTCTTTTTCCTTTTTTCCCTAAAAAAAACATCTTTATTATTTTTTCTTTTAAAATCATTTTGCCCATCTATTATTAAAAACTAAATAAAAAAATCTTTTTATATTTTTTAAAATCAAGCCCCTTTATTATTTAACACCTCACATTATTTTTTTTCCTAATTAAACCCATAATTTCAAGTTTTTCAATTTAATCACATTTATTTAAATTATTCATGCATTTTAAATCTAAACATCTTTTAAATTAATTTATTCATCCCTAAAGATCAAAATAATTCTAACAACTTTTTTAAGCATGCAAAATTTTTTAAGATCAAACTAAAATTAAAACGGAATTTTAAAACAGAAAATGTTACCAGAATCGCGAACGATATTCCGACTTCGAGAGAGCAACCTAAAAATTCACAAACAACACAAACAAAAACACCAAAAATTCAAACAAGAACAAACATTAAATCAACATAAAAATAAACAAAGAAAATATAGAAATTTTACCGAGAAAACGAAGAACGATGAACTCGAATTCAAGATTCTCGAAATGCTACAAACCACCCCCAGAAAATTGCTCCAAACTCGAACTTCTACTCCAAAAATTTCTAGTAAGCTCTTGAAAAATTCAGAGAATTTTTTGGATTTTTCTAAAACATTTTTCAAGTGTTTTTTTATCCCAATTGTGTGTGTTGAACAAGCATGAGAGGTATTTATACTTAAAATTGAGCTTCAAATTCAAGCCAAATCGGAATTTAATCCCCAAATTGAAGCCTAAATCCGACCAATGTCTTGATTCTCAGCAAAAACCCTTTATCCTCATCCGATTTGGTTGAATATTCGAGCTGAATTTTCCCCTTGATTCGAGCCTAGGGTATGACTACTCATCTCGATTTTTTGCAGATTCCGACGAGCACAGGCGGCGACGACGAGCAGGGTTGGTGGCCATGTGATGGCGACAGCGAGGCAGATCGACTGGTACCAACAGTGTCGGCGGTCGTGGCCTGTAGGCGCCGCCCAGCCACCATGAATATGTGACATGGGAGGGTTTGTTGGGATTTGAGCTGTTGGCTCGCTCGCGTGGCCCCCTTTTTTTCTTTTCTTTTTCCTTTTCTTTTTTTGTTGTTTGACCATTTTTTTGCTATTTTTTCATTACATTTAATATTTTTATTTCCTTTTTCATTTCTCCATAATTTTTTATTTTATTTTATCACATTTTCTTCCTTTTTTTTAAAAAGTGGGCTTCAAAATAATAATGAGCCTTGTTCTTTTTTCTTTTTGAAATAGGCTTTAAAAATGGGTTTTTATTGTTTTTTTAAATTTAATTTAAAAGGGTTGGCCTTTTATTATTTAAAAGGAAAAATGATTTTTTTTATTTTTTCCGGATTTTTAAAACCAAGGTGAAAATTTAGTGACAACACTTATCCTCTTGCCTTCGGACGTCAGTATCCCTAGGACTTAATTGTTGGTGCATGTTATCCAAGAGATATGTTAATCTCCTCGACCGATCTTCCACTTCTCTCAAGAGTACATCCATCCTGGCTATACTCGCATCCATGGAATTTAATAGCTCTTGACGAGGACTACATTGCCAAGGCATGTCTGTTGCCGCGGAAAATTGTTACGATAAAAAAATTGAGATTTTTGGTCACACCATGAAGGATTTTGTTGTTAGTTCCATCTTTGGTCCTCCATGTATTCATATACACTGGGATTGTGAAGGATAATAGTTTTCCATGATGTTCTCCACAACAAGCATAATAGTTTTCCATGATATAGGATCTTTGGGCTTTCCTCAGTTGGTATAGGTAATCATCAATGAATGTAAGAAATTCTTGATTAGATTGATTCCTATCTTCCAACATCAACTCTCGAATAGATTTACTTTTATTTCCCCACATGTTGATGTCCCTTAACTTGTAGCGCACCTGAATTTTTTTTTTTTTGATAGAACAAACAAAAAGAAAAGTCAGTAAAAATAAGAAGAAGAAAAATGCAATAACAAAACCAACTAACACCAATTGAGAATCCCTCGCAACGACGCCAAAAACTTGTTGCGCGTTCTGAGTGCACGCAAATGGTGCAAGTATACACGTCACAAGTAATAAAGTGATATGTATCAAGTATCGTCTCCACAGGGATTGGTTTCCGCCATTTTGCTTTGGTTATCGCACTGTAAAAATAAATAGAATTGATGGTGATGAATATCAACTAAAATAAACTAAGTAAAGTAAATAAAGATAAGAGAGTAATCGATTTAAGAGTAGGCCAGGTTGTCGTGAGTCGTGGTATGATGATTGAATGGACCGTCGTGGTAATTGATTGCAAGCGTAGCTCAATCGCCTTAAACAAATAGCATCAGTCGAGTAGTCTGCGCAATTGTCATTGCCTGGGAAACTAGGAATGGTGTGATTGCATGGGCAACTGGCTACTTCCTTCAAAGCTCGGCAGAGGGTTCTTCAAAGTCTCATTGTTATTCCTAACCCAAAGAACTAGTCAATTGTGCACGCCTTGGTGATACATCCCTGCGTTAACCTTGGGTGAACAACAACCAATCTTGCGCTCCTCTTAGACTTTGAAATCCAAAACTTGTCCCTAAGTTGGATTAACCTCAATTAACGTTTTATTGAATGAAGATCATGATCATTCGTTTCTTGAATCTAACTCTTTCGATATTAGACAAATGGATAAATTCACGAGATCTTCTCCCAATTCAATCGCAAACAAAATAAAGAACCAAGAATGAACAAACTTTGAATTAAAATTGCAAACTCAAATACCTAAACAAATCCAATTGTTTTCACAACCTCAAAAACACAATAACCCAAGCCAAATAAAATTAGTTCATGGTTGGGTTCAAAAGATATACAAAGAATAATCTCCTTAGCATAAATCTAATCGAACAAAGAGGAGGAAGAAGAAGAATTTGAATAGCCCCTTGGTTTTTCTCTCTCAATCAAACTCTCTCCACAAGTAGGCGGCTAGGTCTTCTATTTATAGGAGATGACTAGCTCAAAGTCTTTCTTGAGGAAGAAGTTAAGTTGGAATTAAATAGCATAAAAGAAATAAATCTCTTTTATTTATTTATCCTCCAAAAACTTCTCCTAAAACTCTTGAAATTTAATCTCCCTTTGACCTCTTCATGGAACTCCAACTCTTCTAGGATTTTATCCTTGATTTTTTTAATTATCTTGAATTAAATGGATTTATCCTTTAAAGTTGGCAGCTTCATCCTTCTTTCTTCAATTGCTTTGGCAACTTCCAGCTTACTTGGGTAATCAATCCTACACACATAAAAACACACGCCCACAATACCTTTTACTACAAAAATTAACCAAATTATGTAATCAAGCATGATGATGAAGGAAATCATTAAAACATGCATGAATGTCTAATAATGCAACTAAAATGAGCTTAAGTCTAACAATAATATGAGTAAAAAGGGTCATAAAAATAGTACTTTTGAACACTTAGCAAGATGATTGTGTCTTTATCCCTTGGACGCTCAAATTCAAATCATAGACTTATCCTAGCCCTCCTTCCGCTCCTATTTAAACACCAAGGAAGCAAGCATTTGGAGAACAACAAATTGAAGAAGGAGAAAACGATGATGAAAAAGATGAAGCCTTGAACTTGAGAAGCAGTCTGCAACAATGAAGAAGGAGGAATCGGAGACAACAAGATCAAAGGCTTGAAGATTCCATGAGATATCATGCATCCATTGAAGGGCAGCATCGAGAGACCTCCTTCCTTGCTTCAATTCTTGTTGATCTTTTTAATTTCTTTCCTGTGTTTAAGAATGATTTCAAACCTATCTTTGCTGTGTTTTATGTTTAGTTGTTAATAATTCAAACGCCCTGACATTGTTCGTTTATCTAGCATGCTTTACCGTTTTCTAATCGTCTTGACAAGTGAGAGCTGACATTATTGTTTTTAAATACTTTGCCAAGTGAGAGCTGGCATTGTTGGCCTATTGCTCTTCAATATCTTATCAGACTTGGGTGGCAGGAATTAGTTGCTGGATACTAAGGCGATATGCTTCGAGAGAGGATGCTCAAGTAATTGAACTTACTTTAGGAGTGAGTCTACCCCTTAGGAGTATAGATTGAGACTTAATCAAATTGATTCATGAAAAACATCGCTACAAAGATATATGAGTTTTTGCATGGTTAATTTTGGGCATTGACATCGAGAGAGGCAATGCCAACTTTGAATCTGCTTGACAATCAATGCCAAGGCAGGACATTATTACTAGCCGGCATTGCTAGCATGAAATTCAGACATTCTTTGCCAAAACTTTGTTATCATTCTTGCGCCCATTGTTTGCCAGACAGTTATCAATTCATCACCGTAATCTTTACTTTACTTTAGCTTATTTTACTTATAGTCTCTTACTTCATTCGTTGCCTCAATCTATTACAATCATCTTTTATCTTCTAGTTCACAAGTAATAATCGTGGCAATTAATTCCTAGGCAATCCCTATGGAGACGATACTCAACTCACTACTATATTACTTGTTGACCGTGTATACTTGCACGTAAAAGACGTATTCTTGGCATTGTTTTTACTTGCTTATTTATACTGAATACTATATCTTTTTTCATGCAATATTACGTCAACAACAAAAAATGCCTGAGATGTTGAGAACTTTATGTGGGGATTGGAACAGTACATCAAAGCCGTGGGTTTCGTGGAGGATACCAAAAAAGGTAAATATTACGTCAATTTTATTTAACTAACATGCTCTCTTATGGTGGCGACATAGCTGCACAGATGAGAAATGAGGTGGCATCGCGATTGGAACTTGGAGTGAGTTCCAAGCTAATTTCAAGGTGCAATTTCACCAAGAGTACACGAAAGATGAAGCCCAATCCAAAATAAGACAACTTAAGCATACATGGCAATATTTGAGACTATGTGAGGGAGTTGAGCGAGCTACAACTCCAAACCTCGTAAATAAGTGACAATTTTGCACCCTTCAAGTTCCATGATGGGTTAAAACTTTAGGCCACCGGCCAAGTTCCATGACAGTTTTGATTTGGTTTTCAAAAAATTAGTCGGATTTTAAAAAAATAGAGGAGTCGCCACCGGCCATTTAAAATGGTAGCCCGGACACCGAATGTAAAACTAGAGATTCTTTCTTTTTCTAAAAATGGGTTCAGGAGTCGGTTACACGCGGGGAAGGATGAGCACCCCCGTCGTGCCCGAAAATCGGTACCAAAAACATTACCGCTTAATTAATATTAAATTTTGTGAATTAAAGTGACGATTCGTATCGAAGTTTGGTTATACGAGTGAGTAGATTTTAAAAGTCTTAATATTCGAGAAGGAACGTCCGAACCACCACCACTACGACTGGTACTGGCCTCGTTCATTCCTAAATAAAAAGACGTTCGCATTGAAATTTATAATTCGGATGCAACTTACAAAACATAGATTTATACGATTAACTAGGAGAGATAGAGACACAATACAAGGCATGTTATAACATAATCTAAATAAAAAAAAAATGGCATACGAACTCAATGTAAACTAAAGTAAACATAAAACATATGGGAAAACATATAGACGTACATGCTTATAAAATTATGAGAAAAGAAAAAAATTATATGCAAAGGGAAAGTCAAAATGCAAACACATGCGAACTTTAGGATTAAACGCGTAAATAACCAACTGTTTTAGGGACTGAAATCAAATAAAAAACAAAGATTTAGGGGGTTTGAGCGAAATAAATCCTATAAGAAACGACACGATTAAAATTGGCAAGGGTGAAATTGAAAGGGTTCGGAAACTTGTAAGGACTGAAAGGGGGTTTCCCCATGAGGGCTAGAACAAATCGGACAACAGAGGTGTGAGATCAAATAAAAAGAAAGACGGCAGGGACCGCGGGCGTAGTTTTGAAAAAGCTTGGTGGCTTAAACCTAATTAAACCATAAGGTCTCCTATTTATCCATTTTATTCCCGGTTAAAAAAACCCTAGACCTAATGTGAGAGGAACGGCGCCGCTCATCTCTACTCCCCTCTCAGTTCTCTTCATCTACCTCTACCCTATCGAAACCCAAGAAAAACTTTGTCGCCGACGATCGTCTATCGGCACTGATATCAAAAGAAAACCCTCTTTTTGTTTTAGAAAACCAAAAAACATTGTTTGCTCGTAGAATTCTGGAGGCCGAAAGAAGATTACAAGCCCCCTTTTGTTTGAAACTAAACCTCTCTTTTTTGTTGCATCAACCCAAACCGATGGCTCACCCAGCGGGGATTATCGCTGGTGGGAGTCGAAGTAAAAGGGGAAACAATTCCCGAAAGGTAAAAAGAAAAAAAAACTCATCTTTGCTTCTCTTTATTTTGTGTTGTTTTCGAATGCATGTAATGAAATTGAAGATAAGAAAAAAGATACCTTAGAAGGTTTTTTTATTGATTTTTCTCTGTAAAATTTTTTCGATCCTTTACACTGGTTTTTTGGTTCGGATTTATATCTGAAGTGTTTACATGCAAAACAAAAAATGTCGTTCCTCTCTGAATCTGATTTTTGGTTGTCTAGTTGACTTTGGTGTATAATTTGTTTTTGTTTGCTTTTTTGGAATCTGACATCTTTCTTTTTTTCTATTCTCTGTTGGTCTTGGCCGAAATGGGGAGGGACATCGGCATGCACCGGGTCAGAGGCGTACGACTGCGGCAGAGGGGTCAGACGGCATGGGCGCGTCGGGCAACGAAGGGTCACGCGTGGGTGGCAGTGGAGACGGGATCTGGAAGCTACGTCTTGAGGCTTGATCTGGAGCGATCTGGGCCCTTGGATCTTCGCGTGATCCGACGGCTCAGATGTAGCGGCGCTGGGGCAAAGATGGGGCTCTCTAGGGTTTCTCGCGAGGATCCGATCTAGGCCGTCAGATCTAAACAGATCTGACGGTTGTGAGCTTGGCGGCGTGAGACCAAATGGAGGCTCATCTAGGGTTTTTTGGTGAGACGATCTGGACCTTTGGATCTACTTCGCCAGATCCGACGGCTCCTGATGCGTGGCGACTGCAGAAGATATAAGGCAATGTGTTAGGGTTTAGTATAGTTGGGCTCATATTGGGCTTATTTTACATTTGGATTGTGTCTTATTTATTTCAAACATAATTTGGGCTTTTATTTACCTATGTTTTATTTTCATTTTCATTATGATAATGACAACAACAATAATAAATAACATAACGCATAATAATAATAATAATAATAATAATAATAACAAATAATAATAATAATAATAGGAAACAAGAATAATGTTATATAATAAGTAATAATCGTAAAGAACACAACCAACTAAAAAAATGGGTAACGACCCTAATAAGGATTAATCAAATATGACAACTATATACATAGCAAAGAAAAGTAATAGTAGAATAAAGTATTGATAAACATAATGATGATAATATTTAAAATAGGAATAATACTACAATAATACTAAAAGAGTAATAACATAAGGTAATAATAGTAGTAACACATATATATTTTTTTCCCTTTTTTATATTTTATATTTTTATTTTATTTTTAGACTTAAATTACATAACAACCCAATGTAAGCCCTATATCAACACAAACTTAAGGGGGTTCAAGGTCCGGACAAAATTAGTGATTACAGATGCCCCTCTTTGCTTATTACTTGTGAAACAAGAATAAAGCAAATACCATAAGCACTAATTTTGTCCTACTTCCCTGTTGGACGGGTTACTCCCGACGTAGCCACGTGTTTCCAAGTTATTCATCTTCCTAAAGTCTTTCGATCGTAGATTCTCCCCTAGATGCCCCGAACAGATAGCCAGAGAGTTTTTTTCCAAATTTTTTTTCTTTTTTTTCTTCAGATTTCTATTCTCCAAGTGCCCGAACGGATATGCGAGTTCTATTCTCCAAGTGCCCGAATAGATGAGCATATTCCCTTTTTTCGTAAGAACAAACTGGTCATCCAAACAACTTTGCCTTCCCTTCGCGGTCTAAAAGTAAGATGTCCGTTTCGTTGTCAAAAAGCAAGCTGAAACTCCAAAAAAATTTGCCTCCCCTTCGCGGCCAAAAGGCGAACTTGGGCGTCCAAGTGGATTTTCTTCCCCTTCACGATCGTAAAGCAAACTGGACATAACTATATATGTCCAACTTCCTTGTTGGACGATTTACTCTCCTGGAGCTGCAACACGCTACAACGAGTAATTTTCTCTTTGAAGCCTTAAGAATATGAGTTCTCTCTCTATAAAACTCATTTTCTTGTCGTGTTCTTCGAGTAGCAATTCTTTCTATATAGAACTTTCGTCCTCATATTTCTGAAATTAAAGATCTCGAAGTCCTTTCTCTGTAGGACCCTCCGCTTTCGAGATCTTGAAGCCTTAGGATTATGAGTTCTTTCTCCACAGAACTCGTCTTCCTTAGTGTACTTTTTTAGTAGTAGTTCTTTCTCTACAGAACTAGTAGTTCCTTCTCTATAGAACTCCTTTCTTCGTATACCTGAAATCAAAGATCTCCAAGTCCTCTCTCTGTAGGACCCTCCGCTTTTGAGATCTTGAAGTCTTAGGATTCTGAGTTCTTTCTCCATAGAACTCCTCTTACTTAGCATACTCTTCGATAGTAGTTCCTTCTCTATTGAACTCCTCTCTGAAATCAAGGATCTACAAGTCCCCTCTCCGTAGGACCCTCCACTTTCGAGATCCTGAAGCCTTAGGATTCTGAGTTTTTTCTCCACAAAACTCCTCTTCCTTAGCGTACTCTTCGAGTTGTAGTTCCTTCTCTATGGAACTCTCGTCTAAAATCAAGGATCTACAAGTCCCCTCTCCGTAGGATCCTCCGCTTTCGAGATCCTGAAGTTGCAAGTTCCTCCTATATAGAGCTTGTTTGGACCCTTTCTCTATAGGATCCTTTATCTTGAAATCTGTTGGCAAGCTTGAAAGCTTTCATCTGAAATCCTTGAGTGGCAAACATGAAGGTTTCACCTGACATTCTGGAGCGGCGGCTTGAAAGGCTTCACCTGAAATCCTTTTAGTTCTCGATTTATCGTTTTCTCCTCATCTCGAGAGTTACTCAATTTGTCTTTCAAAAATCTGTGAAAAGAGATAAAAATGCTATGATGGTATGAGTTAGCATGCTCCTAACCTAGGGATGCCTAACTACTCGTGATGCATGATTGGGGTTTGTAAGTTATTTAGTCATATTAATTCTATTGACATCGTGTCCTTTGGTGCTGCTTCTTGCTTTGATTGCCTCTCTTCTCGGTTCTCCCGGACCATTGTTCTTCTTCTTCTCATCTTGACCCATTTCTGGAATTGTCTGCCTCAAAGTGCTCATGCGGGCTTTCACTTTGAACTTTTCTTTTCCTCTCTTTTCTTTCTTTTCTGTTGTTGTTGCTTTGTTTTTTTCTTCTTTCTTCCATTCTACTGACTTTTGATTGCTTGAATAGGTAGGCAGATTTCCATTCTCCAAGTGTCTTAATGAATAGGCGGGTTCTATTCTCTAAATGCCCGAATAGATGAGCATATTTCATATATCTTTGTCTTGAGCTTTGAGTATATGTCTCCTTTGCTCTAAAATCCTTTGGCTTTGATTTACTGTCTCCTTTGCCATGAGCTTTGAGTATCTGCCTCCTTTGCTCTGAAGTTCTCGGGCTTTGAGTTTTTGTCCCCTTTGCCCTGAGCTCTGAGTACTTGCCTCCTTTGCTCAAAAATCTTTTTGGCTTTGAGTTTCCGCCTCTTTCGCCACGAGTTTCTAATCTAAAGCGTTCCTCTAGAATTTTGCCTCATACCCCAAAGTGTCTTTTGGGTTTTCACTGCATCTTCTCTTTTCTTTGTCCTCTTTCTTCTTCTTTTTCTCTTTTTGGGCACTCCTTTGAGTTTTCATCTTGAAGTCAACTTCTCTCTTTTTCGCTTCTTCTTGAAGGGATGACTTACACTGACTAGAATCCCATTTCCCCCACTTGCTTTAGGGTTATGTACCTTCTAACAGACCTCTGGTTAATGTCGACTGCTTTAAATGGTGTCTTCTGTCCAAAGATGCCACCAATTTTGGCCCTTGTTCCTCTAAATTCGTGGTCAAGAGCGCCTCTTTCGAATTTCGCTCATTTGCCCCAAAGTGCCTTTGGGGTCCTCGTCTCGGCTTCTCTTCTTTTTCTCCTCTACCTTCCTTCTTTTCTTAGGCATATCCCCGTTGCCTTTTATCGAGTTGATTACTGTCTCATCTCAGTGTGTGCCCTCAACGCGGTGCGCGTGGTCGTTCTCAAGACATCCTCTTCGGCAAGATGCTTAGGCTCCGAGGGTAACTTCTGTTCCCCGATTCTCAATGTCAAATTTTCTACCTTCACGTTCTATTCCAACGTTTCTTAGCGAAGGCCGACTTCATATCTCGACATTTCACCGAAGACGGTCTTGATATTTCAACTGGAGGTATTAGTAATGTTTGAACCTCCGAGGGTGCCCCTCCGGGTACTAATGGCTTTGCCTCGAGCCACGGTCAGTCCGCTTGTTCATTCCCATGTAGAAGACTTATGCAAGTGATTGGATAAAAATAATTTTATTATATAAATATACATTTTAAAGAATCATGTCAAGTGAAAATCAAGTTTGAGGTCTTTGAAAAAAGGTCGACCCGAGTGAAATTTTCCGAATGTTGGAGGGATACACATATGAAATCTTTTCTGGGCTATTATGCTTCCGAGAGGAGCGACTCCCATACTTAGTTTCTACCCAATTTAAAGGTGGCTCTTTTTAACTCACTAACTCACCTTGCCCCATCCTTCCCTCTCTTCTGATCTCAATCAGGCATTAGAAGTGTTGCAATCCTTGAAGAAAGGTTAACCCCGATAGGCGGGATGTGATCTGAAGACAAATTTATCCGTCCGCGTATGGTCCAAATGGTCTTTTATGGCTTGTAATGTAGGCTAAGGATCGCGGCTACGAAAGAAAGGGTAAGTAGGCCCAAATAAGTGTTTAAGGGTGGTGAAACCAAGGATCAATTTTTCCAACGGGAAGTCTCAATCATGCTCTGATGAAATGCTATTTCCTCTCTTACTTCTTTGGATTGCTCTAGACTGCCCCTTCTTGTTGGGGTTTTCACCCTAGAGTTCATTTCCTTTTATCAAGTGTAGTTTCTGATCAGGTTTCGCCTTTGCATTGTACTGTATAGGCTTTTGATCAAAGGTGAACAATCTTTCGAGGCTCATCTAAGCAGAGATTCATTTGGATATGGAATCCTCTTGTCCCTTTTCTTTATCCGCTTCTATCTCTTTTCAAAATTGCACTTTTCACTTTAGTGCCTTTGCTTTTGATTTCTTCAACTTTTATGTTGGTAACTTTTTACTTGATTTGGGTAGCTCTTTGAGAACCGACTTTTCTTTCGCTGTTTCCTTTTGATGTTTTTGGCTGCTCAAACTGAAAGTGTATGTAATGAATCTGTTCTCTTTTAATGCCCCTTAGTTCACAAGACATCATTCTCATAGCATAATCAGGGTCCACTGTCATTTACTTGTCCATAGACTTCTATCCTTTTCTGCCCCAGTGTAGGGGTGATCCTTGGTTTGGGTTCAATCAGAAGAATAAAGTTTGATAGGCTCAAACGCGAACAACAATGGGTATCTTTATTTTCTTTCTATGTGAATGGAATTGGAGGAATGCCAAATGTCCTCCCATACGCGGATATCAAAATTGGTCTTCATGTGGTAGAAATTTTAGGGTTATCACTTCATTCAAAGACCTTGAACAACAATGCCCGAGAGGGAAAATTCACTCAATGGGAGTGGCCCATTATTCCTGAACACTCATTGACTGTCATTCCTCCCTTGGCCTAAGTAGAGCATAGGGTTTTCATATTTATAGCGTCCTCGCAACATTCGGTCTTTTAGAAAAAAATTCTTTTTTTTTTGAATTGAATTAAAGTTAATCTTAAAAAGTATACACGTGTGTAATTGGAAAACAAGAGTAAGCTTATGAAATGTTTAAAGAATTAAGGAATACCAAAATATTTTCTAAATAATAAAATGAAACTTTCGTTATGATGAAAAAAATTTACAACTTACTTATTTCTTTTGCATTTTTCCCAAATGCACAGGGATCAACGGATTTGAATTGCCTTTACCGATAGCCGTTTGCTCTGGGCTAGTTGTACCTTTCCCTAGGTACAATCAGTTTTCACCAATAATGAGAATTGGATTTTTGCAAAGGATTTATTTTCCTTTGACCATTCGTGAAAATGGATTTTCGATGGACATTTGAATTATCAATTGTCTTAAACTTCACCGTATTTAAGCACGTTGTGCCAACATTTCTGTCGGACTTGCTCAAACATCGCTTCTTCTTTCATGAAGCGATGTAATGTCTCCAATTCACTTTTCTTGAACCAAGACTTGTATTTTTCCCAAATGCACAGGGATTAACGGATTTGGATTGCCTTTACCAGTAGCCGTTTGCTCCGGGCTAGTTGTACCTTTCCCTAGGTACAATCAGTTTTCACCAATCATGAGAATTGGATTTTTGCCAAGGATTTATGTCCCTTCGACCATTCGTAAAAATGGATTTTCAATGGACATTTGAGTTATCCATTGTCATAAACTTTACCGCGTTTAAGCATGTTGTGCCAACATTTCTGTCGGACTTGCTCAAACATCACTTCTTCTTTCATGAAGCGATGTAATGTCTCAAATTCACTTTTCTTGAACCAAGACTTGCATTTTTCCCGAATGCACAGGGATTAACGGATTTGGAATGCCTTTACCAGTAGTCGTTTGCTCCGGGCTAGTTGTACCTTTCCCTAGGTACAATCAGTTTTCACCAATCATGGAAATTGGATTTTTCTAAATGATCTATTTTCCTCGTATACAATATTATCTCCTTTTGTTTCTGAAACAAATGTTCTTGAAGTTGTTTGAGCTTATCCATCCTAACCACTAGGTCATTCATGCTTTTGAAGCTGTACTGGCTAGAAACTGTTCTTTTGTCCATTTTTCTCTCTTTTCTCTCTCTGACATGAGTGTTTTCCCCAATTAGTAATGGTGCGATGAAATGCCTTAACCGAAATTTAATGTCCAATGATGGATGTATTATGGACTCGAATCAACAGATGCATGATCATGAGATGGGTGCATGTCTGACAATTTTAATACTGCTTTGAAATGATAAATGAAACAAATGCTACAAATGTATGCAAGTCAAAGGTGTTGTTCATATAGGTGATTCCCCTTAGGTCAACTTTCATTTGAACGTAAAGGAGGCTCCTTGTTACAAGATAGTCATAGAAAAAGTCCTACGGGTACTCTTCTTGACCCCTAATCATGTTCAAGGAAATGAAAACTTCGGCAAAAATGCTGGGGCCGGATTTGCTTTCTTCTCTAGCAATTCAAGACCCTCTAAAATTGATGGTATCAAGCCCCGGAAAACAAGCTATTTCCTCGAAGCTGAATCCATCTCTTGACCTAATCCATGCCCTTTCCGGTTGCCCTGCTCTTTCGGGCCGCCTCTTTGCACTCGGTCGGGTAGTTTCATGACTTTGGATGTTCGGAGTAGACCTGATCTTGCTTGACTTCCTTGGGATGGTGAAGGGTTGTGCTTTCTTCAATGGTGGGCACCAGATCTGACATAGTGTGTTCGCTCGGTAAGTTGCTCCCTTATCCTTTCTAATTCAACTCTGACCGATGTCGGACATGCTAATTGACACCATCCTTTCTAGCAACCCCCGTCCATAATGATAGCCCTTGAATTGGGTAAAACCACCTTGACTCAACACTTTTATGTCATGAAATGCATGCGAGAATAAATGCAAGAAGATCATAAGAATAATCGTTAGTGTCGGATAAACATGATAAGAAAAAGGCAAGCATTAAAGCAAGCAACCCTACTTATCCCGTCTAATAAACCTAGGCTATCCGCATGGCTTTAAAAGGGGTGGGCATTCTAGTTCTCTAAATGCAATTTTGGTTCTAGGAGGTACTCGAACTGTCCTCGCTGTCCCCTTCTAAGGGTAGCAAGGCCCCCGGTCATCACCAATTATAGGCTCCTCTCAACCGAGTTCAATTCGAGGGGACCCTTTAGCTATATCTGTACGGAGAAACGATATTCCCACAAAGATATAGGGTATTCGAGCCCCGAAGGTACTTGCTAGGCCCATACGGAGGAACAATATCCCCACGAAAGCACTAGCGTCCCCCCCACTTAAACGAACGAGTTTAAATTCCAATTTTAAATGCGTTTAAAATAAACTCGCACTTATAAACAAATATCGATCGATTCGGTCACTTTAATTATCAACTTCTAATATTAATTGAGCGGTAAAGTTTTTTTTGGCTTGACTCTCTTTTTGTTTTTGAAAACAAAAATTTGTCCCCAGCGGAGTAGCCATCTGTTGCGACTAAATTTTTTTCAAAAATACATGTACCTCGGGTGTCGCTCGGACGAACCGGGTTTTGATTTGGTTTTCGAAAAATTAGTCAGATTTTAGAAAAACAGAGGAGTTGCCACCGGCCATTTAAAATGGTAGACCGGACACCGAATGTAAAACCAGAGATTCTTTCTTTTTCTAAAAATTGATTCGGGAATCGGTTACACGCGGGGAAGGATGAGCACCCCCGTCGTGCCCGAAAATCGGTACCAAAAACATTACCGCTTAATTAATATTAAATTTTGCAAATTAAAGTGACAATTCATATCGAAGTTTGGTTATACGAGTGAGTAGATTTTAAAATTCTTAATATTTGAGAAGGAACGTCCGAACCACCACCACTACAACTGGTACTGGCCTCGTTCATTCCCGAATAAAAAGACGTTCGCATTACAATTTATTATTCGGATGCAACTTACAAAACATAGATTTATACGATTAACTATGAGAGATAGAGACACAATACAAGGCATGTTATAACATAATCAAAATAAATAAATAAAATGGCATACGAACTCAATGTAAACTAAAGTAAACATAAAACATATGGGAAAACATATAGACGTACATGCTTATAAAATTATGAGATAAGAAAAAAAAATTATATGCAAAGGGAAAGTCAAAATGCAAACACATGCGAACTTTAGGATTAAACGCGTAAATAACCAACTGTTTTAGGGACGGAAATCAAATAAAAAACAAAGATTTAGGGGGTTTGAGCGAAATAAATCCCATAAGAAATGACATGATTAAGATTGGCAAGGGTGAAATTGAAAGGGTTCGAAAACTTGTAAGGACTGAAAAAGGGGGTTTTCCCATGAGGGCTTGAACAAATCGGACAACAGAGGTGTGAGATCAAATAAGCCGAAAGACGGCAGGGACCGCGGGCGTAGTTTTGAAAAAGCTTGGTGGCTTAAACCTAATTAAACCATAAGGTCTCCTATATATCCATTTTATTCCCGGTTAAAAAAAACCTAGACCTAATGTGAGAGGAACGATGCCGCTCATCTCTACTCCCCTCTCCGTTCTCTTCATCTACCTCTACCCTATCGAAACCTAAGAACAACTTTGCCGCCGACGATCGTCTACCGGCACTGATATCAAAAGAAAACCCTCTTTTTGTTTTAGAAAACCAAAAAACTTTGTTTGCTCGTAGAAATCCGGAGGCCGAAAGAAGATTACAAGCCCCCTTTTGTTTGAAACTAAACCTATCTTTTTCGTTGCATCAACCCAAACCGATGGCTCACCCAATGGGGATTATCGCCGGTAGGAGTCGAAGCAAAAGGGGAAACAGTTCCCGAAAGGTTAAAAGAAAAAAAACTCGTCTTTGCTTCTCTTTATTTTTGTGTTGTTTTCGAATGCATGTAATGAAATTGAAGATAAGAAAAAAAGATACCTTAGAAGGTTTTTTATTGATTTTTCTCTGTAAAAAATTTTCGATCCTTTACACTGGTTTTTTGGTTCGGATTTATATCCGAAGTGTTTACATGCAAAACAAAAACTGTCGTTCCTCACTGAATCTGATTGTTGGTTGTCTAGTTGACTTTGGTGTATAATTTGTTTTTGTTTGCTTTTTTGGAATCTGACATCTTTCTTTTTTCTGTTCTCTGTTGGTCTTGGCCGAAATGGGGAGGGACATCGGCATGCACCGGGTCAGAGGCGTACGACTACGGCAGAGGGGTCAGACGGCGTGGGCACGTCAGGCAACGAAGGGTCGCGCGTGGGTGGACGAGGAGACGGGATCTGGAAGCTTCGTCTTGAGGCTTGATATGGAGCGATCTGGGCCCTTGGATCTTCGCGTGATCCGATGGCTCAGATGTAGCGGCGCTGGGGCAAAGATTGGGCTCTCTAGGGTTTCTCGCGAGGATCCGATCTGGGCCGTCAGATCTAAACAGATCTGACGGTTGTGAGCTTGGCAGCGTGAGACCAAATGGAGGCTCATCTAGAGTTTTTTGGTGAGACGATCTGGACCTTTGGATCTGCTTCGCCAGATCCGACGGCTCCTGATGCGTGGCGGCTTCAGAAGATATAAGGCAATGTGTTAGGGTTTAGTATAGTTGGGCTCGTATTGGGCTTATTGTACATTTGGACTGTGTCTTATTTATTTCAAACATAATTTGGGCTTTTATTTACCTATGTTTTATTTTCATTTTCATTATGATAATGACAACAACAATAATAAATAACAATAATGCATAATAATAATAAAAAAACAAATAATATTAATAATAGGAAAAGTGAATAATGCTATATAATAAGTAATAATCGTAAAGAACACAACTAACTAAAAAAAAGGGGTAACGACCCTAATAAGGATTAATCAAATATGACAACTATATACATAGCAAAGAAAAGTAATAGTAGAATAAAGTATTGATAAACATAATGATGATAATATTTAAAATAGGAATAATACTACAATAATACTAAAAGAGTAATAACATAAGGTAATAATAGTAGTAACACTTATATATATATCCCCTTTTTATATTTTTTTATTTTTATTTTATTTTTAGACTTAAATTACATAGCAGCCCAATGTAAGCCCTATATCAACACAAACTTAAGGAGGTTTAAGGTCTGGACAAAATTAGTGATTACAGAAGCGATAACGGTCGGCGATTCATTTCCCGTATACCAAAGGATTGAGTCTCCTAAGTCAAAACCAAAACCCAAGGGCAATGGTTAGAGGGACAACGAGAAGACGAACTGGGTTAGAGCCGATAAGTCTTCGAATGGCAATGGCAAGGCATCGAATAAAAAATCCAACAAGTTCACCAAGCCATGGGAAATCGCAGACTAGTGAATTGTTTCCATTACGATGGATCACACTAAATCAAAGATTCCCCGATGAAGGCCAAGCTTTCTTCTATCCATGGAGAGAATGGGGCAGAATATTTTATCAAACTTGGATCTATAGTAAGCTCTCTTTAGGTCAAGAGTGGTCAAAAGAAGAAAGGACTTATGTTCATGGACGTGAGAGTTGCCGACAAGAAGCTGAGTGTACTAGTTGAGACGGGTGCATTCGAGTTGTTCATGTCCGAGGAAGCTGCCAAGAAACGTGACCTTTGTGTGGAGAAGGCAAATTGGGTGGATCAAAACAGTCAATTCCGAGGAAGATCCAATTCCGAGGTGTAACATCCTAGAAAATAGGCTAGAGGAACTGGATAGGTTTTTGGGTTTGGTTTAAGGTTGAAAGTTGAATGTACGTAATATATTGATTTTGGGAAAAAAATTAATTATGTTTTAATTCGAATTTAAATATTTTTTCATGTACAATATTTTGGTAAAATTGTTTAATTAATGTGTTAAATAATTAATTTGGTTTTGGTGGCTTTTAAAGAGAGCCCAATTGGTATTTTAAAAGAATGATGATTATTTTGTAAATTTTAAAAATAATTTTGGTGACTAAAGTGAATAGGGACAAAAGCTAAGAATATTTATGGAGCAATTAATCTATTTGTTTAAAATTGCTCTTCCCTCTTGATATTAAAAAAAAAAACAACCGAAGGTTATTATTCATAACCCAAAATGTTTTCCTAAAAATTTTCTCTCATTTTCTCCCTGGAGTTTTGTAAAAATACCTTTCAAGAAAATTGATATTTCTTATTGATTCTAAATGGATTCTTAAATAATAATTTTCCAAGAGCTTTTTTCTCACATATTTTCTTGAGTTTCATGTTGGATTGGAAGGAAGAGACTCAAAAACCATTTTCAATCTTTCAAGGTAAGCAAAGATCCTTTAGTGAAATTTTATATGCATTTTGTCCAAAAAAAATTATTCTTAATGTTTCTTGTGATTTAATTGATTTAAAATTCATTGATATTGATTTTGATGATTTGTGAATAAATGATGTTTGGATGGATGGATATTATCCAAACCTATTGAATTTTGTAAGTATTATAATGCCTATTGATAATCTAAAATCAAATTGAAATTATTAATCTCGGAATTAATTTATTGGGTTAAATTGAGGTTGGTGTTTTTGTGAAATTAGAGTAGAATTGTATTCTAAAGGCTTCCTAATGGTCGGGGTATTGATATAAGCTGATTTTTGAAGGTGTTTAAGCTGAATTTAGACTTTAATTGAGTAAATTAGAGGAATTGAAGTTTGGAATAATTTTGGATGATTTTTGGTTGATGTAGAATTTATTTGAAGAGGAATTGTTTAATGGATAATAAGTGTTATGTTTGCTATAGCATTTAGAATATTTATTGATGAGAAATTCCGTTGATTATGAGTTGTATAGCAAGTGGAAATGAATCTAGAAGGGTAGAAGTCGATTTCGGCAAATTTCGGTGATCGATGTTGCTTTGGCAAGAAGGCGTAAGCAAGTTGGTGAGTGAAACTAATTTGAAGTGCTCAGTTGGTTTATAGACTGATTTTGGGAGTTTATTTTAGCAACCAGCTTTCCAGCTTCCACGTTTTTGGAAAACACTTTTAAAAATTAACAGAGTTGCCACTAATCTTTTTAAAAAAGTAAGATTGGATCACTTCTAAAAAATAGAGTTATTTTAATAAAACATTTTTTAGTTTTAATAAAACAATGGTTTTGGTCTGCGAAAATCAAAAAAACAAGTTTGGGGGTCGGTTACGCGTGGGGAAGGGTTAGCACCCCACGACGCCCAAAATTGGTACATACTTGGTTTTAAAATCGTTTTCAAAACTAGAATTTGCAAGTTAAAAAATGTTCGACTTTACTTGTCTGTTTAATGAATATTAGTCTATTTTAACGGCCTTATTGGTCGGGAGATGAACTTTAATCACCGCCAACATTTCTGGCGCTAAGCCGTCATTCTCGTTTGATAAGATACCGCATTGATTAGGTTTTCACTTTCCAAACAACAAAGAGATTTAGGTGTGTTGAGCATTTTTATTTAATTCTAGGTTTGATTATTAAAAAGCCCTAAAAACGTCTAAGTCTTTTATTCCTAATTAAGAGTTTAAGTTTGCTTAAGTGTATTTTATTATTATTTTTGTGAAGAACATTTTCAACAAAACAAGTTTCTATCTAAGCTTTAGTCCCTAATCCTAAGTTTTCACCTTATTTTAAAACAAGCAAGCAAACTTTTATTCTTTTGAATTTTACCCTTTTTATTATTTTTTAAAATCCTTTAATTCTTTTACTTCTATTATTTTTCAAGCCAAAAACTCTTTTTACATTTTTATCTTTTTGTATTTTTTTGTGTTTTTTTACCTTTTCATGTTTTATTCTTTCCAAAAAGATTTTTTTAAACTCATTTTCATTTTTTCCTTTTTTTTTCTTTTAAAACAACCTATTTTTATAATAAACTTTATTTTTACTAAAGAGACTTCCATTTAAGTTTTTTTTTTTCAAAAATTTATTTAAATCCAGACCCTAAACTTTTAAAAAATCCTTTTATTTTTATTTTTCTTGAAAAAAAATTCTTTTTTTATAAAAAAACATTTTTATTATTTTTTCATTTAAATTTATTTCTCCCATTTATTAAAACTTAATCATATTTTTTTATATATTTTTTAAAATCAAGCACTTTTATTATTTCACACTTCACATTATTATTTCTTCTAATTAAATCTCTAATTTCAAGTTTTTCAATTTAACCTCAATTATTTATTTTATTCATGCATTTAAAATTTAAAGACTTTTTAAATTAATTTATTCATTCTTAAAGATCAAAATACCTCTAACAATATTTTTTAAGCATGCAAAAATTTCTTAAGATTGGACTAAAATTAAAACAGAATTTTAGAACAAAAAAAGTTACCGGAATCGCGAACTATTTTCCGACTTCAAGAGAGCAACCTAAAAATTCACAAACAACACAAACAAAAATACCAAAAATTCAACCAAGAACAAACATAAAAACAACATAAAAATAAACAAAGAAAAGATAGAAATTTTACCGAGAAAACGACGAACAATGAACTCGAATTCAAGCTTCTCGAAATGCTCCAAACCACCTCTAGAAAACTTCTCCAAACTCGAACTTTTTCTCCAAAACAATTCTAGCCAACTCTTGAAAAATTCAGAGAATTTTTCGGATTTTTCTTAAACCTTTTCAAGTATTTTTTCTCTCAATTGTGTGTGTTGAACAAGTAAAAAGGGGTATTTCTACTAAAAATTAAGTTTCAAATTCAATCCAAATTGGGATTTAATCTACAAATTGAAGCCTAAATCCGACCAATGGCTTGATTCTCGGCAAAAGCCTCTATCCTCATCCGATTTGGTTGAATATTCGAGCTGAATTTTCCCCTTGATTCGAGCCTAGGGTTTGACTACCTTTCTCGGTTTTTTGCAAATTTCGGCGAGCACAAGCGGCGGCGGAGAGCGAGGTTGGTGGCATTGGGACGGAGGCGACGAGGCGGACCGACCGGTACCAACGGCGTCGGCGGCCGTGGCCTGTAGGCACCGACTAGCCACCATGATCGTGCGGCTGGGGTTTTATTTGGGGAAACAGCCCGCGCGCTGGTTCCCCAAATTTTTTATTTTCTTTCTTCTTTTTCCTTTTTTTGTTGATTTTTGGCCTTTTTTATCATTTTTTTCATTATTATTACCGCACTTTTATTTCCTTTTTCATAGTTATTAAACACCATAATAATATTTTTTTCTTTTTTTCCTTCTCTTTCTTTTTTTTTCTTTTACTTAAAAAATGGGCTTCAACATAAAAGAACGGGCTTTGTTCTCTTTATTTAAAAGTGAGCTTTTGAAAATGAGTTTTTATTTATTTAAAAGGTGGGCTTTCAAAGGATTTTTACTTATTTTCTTATATTTATTTTTTCATTTTCTATTTTTTATATTATTAAAAGCTAGGGTGAAAATTTAGTGACGACAGCTGCCCCTCTTTACTCATTTTCGTAAAACAAAGATAAAGCAAAGACAAAAAGACACAAATTTTCACCAACTTACTGGTTGGCCCCATTCTCCGAATGCCCGAACGGATAGACGTGCTCTATTCTCCTTATGCTCGAATAGCTAAGCTGGGTTCTATTCTCCAAATGCCCGAATGGATAGGCTGGTTCTATTCTCCTTACGCTCGAATAGTTGAGCTGGGTTTTATTCTCCCAAAATACCTAAGCAGTTGAGATTGGTTTTGTTGTCCCTAAATGCTCGATTAGGCCAAGTCTTCTAAAATCTTTCATCCTCCTTATGCTTGGATGAACAAGCAAGCTCCATTCTCCTTTTGCTTGAACGGATACGCGAATCTTCTTAAACACTTCATCTCCTTATGATTGGATGAATAAGAAAACTCCATTCTCCTTTTGCCTGAACGGATAGGTGAATCTTCTTGAACACTTCATCCTCCTTGTGCTTGAATGAATAAGCAAACTCTCATTTGAACATGTCTTCTATGTACCTGGAAAACAAAATGCAAAATGCAATGCATTTGTGATATGCATGCCCCTAGAGATGTCTAGAATATTAATGCATGACAAATTTTCCTTTTAGAACTCATTTTGCTTTGACCATTTTTCTTAATTTTAATGAAATTCTGGTTATCAAGGCTAACCCGATTAACATGAACTCTCTCCTAAACTTGTGCAGGTAAAACAATTTGCTTCTCTCTTCTTTCAACCCTTCTTGGCTTTTCGACTTTGAATTCATCCTTCTCTGAAATAAATCCATCTTCTTTGCTTTGGAAACCACTCATGAGTTATGAACAATTTTGACTTTTTCTTCATTTTCTGATCTTCTGCTGACCGACTTAATCATTACATCCCATTCTCACTTCATTGGAAACATTTAATCCCTATCCATCTTCCTAATCAACATTTTCATACTCAAGGATGAACTCCCTAAGTCAAGTTTCGTGTGAAAGATAGAAAAACCGGCTCTAGGAAATTAAACTAGAGGTTCTCAAAACCGGCTCTAGTAAAAATAGAAAAACTTTAGAAGAAAACTAGAGGTGCCCGAAATTGGCTCTAGTTAAAAACTTGATGCGTGTGAAAGAGTCCTATTAAATTGGAGCGCAAGTGTACGCCCGTGACATGTTATAGTATAAAAGATATCGTCTCCACAAGGATTGGGACAACTTTATAATTAATTTTCCTGCACAAGGGAAAAGATAAATTTAATAAAGAGTTGTGAAAATTCTTGAATATAAACTAAAGTAAACGAGGAATTTAGATTGAGAAAATAGGCTGGTATTGATTTGCTCAGTAGTGCAGGTGTTGCACTATTCTAAGGTCTTCTGTCGTGTCAGTCGTTGATGTCGCGGCAAAAGTCTGTTGATGTCGCGGCAGCGAACAACAAATATGTACTTCAAGTTCAGCAAGAATCCCTGTTGTTACTCGTCCTATCCCTAGGTCCAAGTTCTGTCGATGAACACATCTTGGATGATACCTCCTAGCGTGAATCGAAGGATAAACACCGATGTTTGTGGATTCTTCTTTTACTGCTTAACCTTGTACCTATCCCTAGGCCAAGATAGTTTAATCATAAACTGGAAAACTCATATTTACTCCCTTCGTATACTTAACTCTCCCGATATTAAGTAAATGGATAACCTCACAATGCTCTCCCGATACTCTTATGAGATATGAAAACCAGAGTAAATAAACTAGAAGCTTTTATTACTTGAACAGAAAAATCCTAAGAAATAGTACAACCCTTACAACTACCTTACAATATCAGCCCTTAGCCCTGGGGGAAGTTTAGAACATGATGGAGAGGGGAAAGGACTAGGAGCTAGGTTCCCCTTCTCTAGGTCGAATTACAAGCATATATATAGGCCTTGGGTACAAGTTTTCTTAATGGCCAAGAATACTAGTTTGAATTATAGTACAATTCATTAAAGACTAAATCTTTGAATAAACGTCCTTTAGTTCGCCCTATCTTCTTGCTTTGACTTTCTCCTCAAACTTTGTGCAAGTCCTTCCTTGTGCTTCTAGGCTCCAAAAATTATGTGAGTGGTCTCTAAAAATTAGGCTTGAAATCCTCTATCAGTCGAACTCCACTTCGCATTTTCCATCTCATCTTCTTCACTAAATCCACCTCTGGCACGACATATGTCACGACATTGAGTTATAAGGCAGTTTGCTTCAACATTGTCGCCACTTCTGTCACGACAATTGTCACGACAACTGTCACGATAGTGATTTATAAGGTAGTTTTCTTGAACACTGTCGCCACTTCTGTCACGGCAGTTGTCACTACAGTGATGTATGAGGCAATTTTCTTCAACATTGTCGCCACTTCTGCCACGGCAGCTGTCACGACAGGGCTGTATGAGGCAGTTTTCTTCAACCCTTAACTCATGCTCTGCAGTTATCTTATGTTCCTCTACTGCCCTATTTTTGCGTGTAAAAGAGTCTATCGCAATAGAGTGCAAGTGTACACGACGCAAGTAGTAAAGTGATACACGAAGTATCGGATGTCGAATCCACAGGGACTGGAAATAGCTTTAACCTTGAATTGCTGCACAAGAAAAAAGATAATTTTAATTGTTTGCAAGGGAATATTAAAGAATACTGAAGATAAAAGATTAAAGAAATCAGGATAGAGAGAATGAGCCGGTATTGATTTGCTCAGTAGTGTAGGTGTTGCAATGTCTAGGACTGTCTGTTCTGTTGTTGCGCCTGTCGCGGCAGCACCTGCGGCGACAACGGTCTATTGTTGTCGCGGCAGGGATCACACAATTCTGTACTTCAAGCTTGGCAAGAATCCATGTTGTGCCTTGTCCTATCCCTAGGTCCAAGTTTGTCGATGAACACGTCTTTGATGATACCTCCCGGCGTGAATCAAAGGATGATCACCGGTGTTGTTGAATTCTTCCTTTCGTATACTTAACTCTCCCGGTATTAAGTAAATGTATAATCTCACAATGCTCTCCTGATACTCTTGCAATATGTTAAAAACCAGAATAAGCAAACTTGAAGTATATTTTATTGAACAGAAAAATTCCTAAAACAATGCAATCCTTGCAACTACTTTACAGAATCAACCCTTAGCCCTAGGGGAAGTTTAGAACATGATGAGAAGGGGGAAAACGACTAGGGTTTAGGAAAAGACGGCTAGAGAATAAGATGTCCTTCCCTAGGTCGAATTACATGCCTTTATATAGGCCTTGGGTTCAAGATTTCTAATATGGCAAGAATACAAGTTTAAATTAAAGTGAAACTCTATTAAAGACTAAATCTTCAGATTGGATGTCTTTAATTCGTCCTCTCTTCTTGCTTGGTGTTTCTTCCTTGAACATTGGGCTTGGCCTTCATTCTGATCTAGGGCTCGGAAAAATATATGAGTGCTCCACGACAGATCGGCTTAATTTCCTCTTTCTGTCGAGCTCCATTTTACTTTTTCGTTTCACCATTGCTGTCGTCCTTAGCTGCCACGGCAGCAGCCTCGGCAACATCGTCCTTCTCGACTTCAGTCCTGTGTTCCAGCTCTGCTTCTCCACTACCCTGAGTCTGCTACGACAGCTACCTGCAAAAGTAACCAAAATCAGTAGCAACTGTGCCATTTAATATAATTGTGATGTATAACTGAAATCTATCCTAAATGCAATGAATTATGCTTGAATGCAGCAGAAATATGGGTTAAATATGAGGTAAAATATATAACTTTTACACACTCAACACACCCCCAAACTCAAGTTTTTGCTTTCCCTCAAGCAATTTAGACCTAAAAAAGGAATAATTTTTTTGTTTGGCTTAAAACAGTGAACTTTTACTTACCTACCATTCATTCCCTATTGTGAGCAACACCTTGTTGGATAATTCAGGATTCATTCGAAACCTTTCTATAATTCATGTTGAGTGTGTAAAAGTTCTATTATTTACCCCCTATTTAACCCATATTTCTGTTGCGTTCAAGCATTATTTATTGCAATTAGGTCAGTTTACAGCAAAACATCACAAATATATTAAAAGGCACAGTTTCTACTAAAAATGGCTATTTTTGCAGGTTGCTGCTGTAGCAGACGGAATGGGCAGGCGTTGGGCAGTGAAGCAAAAGAACTGGAACTGGACGAGAAGTCAAGGAGGACGATGCTGCCATGGTTTTCGCCGTGATAGCAGAGGACGACATCAGTTTTGAGGAGAAGAAGCAAAGTGGACCTCGACAGATAGAGAAAATTCAGCCCGTCTGTCGTGTGAAATCACCATATTTTTCCAAGACCCAGATTGAAAGGAATGTCAAGCCCAAAGTTCAAGGAGAGAAAATCCCAAGCAAGAAAGATGACGGCTGAAAAGTAGATTCTTTGAAGATTTAGTCTTTATTAAAATTATACTTTTATTTAAAGTTGTATTCTTGCTATTTAAGAAAACTTGGACCCAAAGCCTATATAAGGGCATATATTTCGACCTAGGAAGACATAACCGATTCCCTAGCTTCCTTCCCAAAACTCTAGCCGTTTTCCTTCCCTCAACAAGTTCTAAATTCCCCCTAGGGCCACGGGTTGATTTGTAAAGTAGTTGCAAGGGTTGTTTTGTTTTAGGAATTTTCAGTTCAATAAAATAAACTTAAAGTTCTCTTATTTTGGTTATTAATATCTTGCAAGAGCATCAGGAGAGCATTGTGAGGTTATCAATTTACTTAGCATCGGGAGAGTTAAGTATACGAAAGAAATAATAGCAAGTTCTCTAGCTTATAGTTGAACTATCTCGGACCTAGGGATAGGACGAGGTTAAGTGGCTAAAGAAGAATTCATCCACATCGATGTTCATCCTTCGATTCACGCCGGGAGGTATCATCAAAGACGTGATCATCGACAGACTTGGACCTAGGGATAGGCCAAGGCACATCTGGAATTCTTGCCAAACTTGAAGTACTGAGTTGATTGTTCGCTGCTGCGACAAGCAACAGACTGCTGCCGCGACAGGGACGACGACAGAACTGGAGTTCCGAGACTTAGCAATACCTGAAGTACCGAGAAATTCAATACCAGCCCATTCTCTCTATCTTGATTTATCTACTCTTTTATTTACGTTTACTTTATTATTTTCGTGACAACTTCTCAATTATTTTCTTTACTTTCGTGTAGTGAATTAAGGTGAAGCTATTAGCCCAATCCCTGTGGAGACAATATCCGATACTTCGTATCACTTTACTACTTGCGTCGTGTACACTTGCACTACAATTGCGATAGACTCTTTTACACGCAACAAGTTTTTGGCGCCGTTGCTGGGGATTGGCAACATAACTCTACCTTTTCTTTTATTGCACTTTTTGTTTTTGTTTTTATTTTTCTGTTTTTCTTTGGTGTGTTCAACTCTTGCTTTTCACAAGGTTCCTTGTTTATGCGTAGATCGAAACAAGGTGAAGATCCTGAGTATCCATTAGATCCGGAAATTGAACGTTCCTTCAATCTCAAGAATCGACTTCGTCACATACTATCCAGGAACGAGTACCTTGAAGAACAGTTAGAGACGATGGCTCACCAAGGAAACAACCCACCTGTTGGAGAGGTTATACCTCCTGTCGGCAACCCTGCTGCCGCTGCCGGACGACGGTCCTGTCGTGACTACATGTTGAACGATCATGTAGAACTGGAAACCACGCTGCCGGACATAGATGTTGACAACTTCGAGCTGAAACCTGTTATGTTTAGCATGATCAACAATGTCGGTCAATTCAGTGGTGCTGTTACATAGGATGCTAGGGAGCATCTCAAAATGTTCCAGGAGATCTGTAGTTCGTTTAGACTGCCAGGAGTTAATACGGAGATACTGAGGCTTCAATTGTTTCCCCATTCATTGAGGGACAGAGCAAAGACTTTGTGGAATAAACTTACGTCGAGTTCAATTAGAACTTGGGCAGATTTGTCTCGTGAATTTTTATCTCGTTTTAATCCTTCACATTTATCTGAGCGATTACGTAATGAAATTGCTACTTTTCAACAAGAAGATGACGAGTCGATGCACGAGGCCTGGGACAGATTTACCACTCTTCTACAGAACTGCCCAATGCATGGATTCCCCGTCTGGAATCAGGTAACTAAGTTTTATAATGCTGCCAACTTACAAACTCGTATTCGAATTAATTCAGTAGCAAACGGATTACTATTGGACAAAGACCCGGACGAGGAAATGCAAGTATTGAAAAATCTGGCCAAGAATGAGGAGCAGTTTCCGACAGCAAGAAGAGGAGGTAAACGAGTTCTAGCTGTTAAGGATTATGAGGCCGACAGCACGATGAAATCACAAGTAGCATACCTTACTAAAGCGATGAAAAAGCTCTTGAACGATGATGCACAACATGGATTTGCTGTTGAGGAGGTATGTGAAATCTGTGAGGGAAATCATAGTTCAGATGAGTGTCCTATACAGTTAGAAGAGGGAAAGTATGTTAGAAACTATAAGCCAAATTACAACTCCAACAACTATAATCCCAACTAGAGAAAGGATCCCAAGTTTTCTTGAAGTAATCCTAACAATGCCCTGAATCCTCAAGCACACAATAATCAGAATCAGGGAGGACCTAGATTGCTGACTCGACAACAACTACAGTCGCAGCAGCAGCAACAATAGCCACCAGCTGCCACAAATAGTATACTGGAACAGACTCTGGCTACTTTTATGTCTCAGACAGGTACTTATATTGAGATCATGAATCAGTTTGTCAAGAAGACAGAGACATTCATGGATAAAACAGAGATGCTGATGACGAATCATGAAGCTACTCTGAAATCTTTGGAGACACAAATGGGTCAGGTTTCCCAGCATATCAAGCCAAGGCAGACTGGAGGATTTCCTAGCAATACTGAAAATGCTAGGCAGCCCACACATGAGCAATGTAAGGCTATTACTACTTGGAGTGGGAAGAAATTACCAGGGCTAGAAAAGGAAGCTGAAACAATAAGGAAACCAGCCTTGGATAGACCTGCCGAGGAAGCTGCCCCGACAGGTAACAAACAGATTGCTGCCGATAACCCTGTTACGACAGCAGAAGCGACAGAGGAGAAAAATGATGAACCCAAACCTCCTCAGATTCGTATGCAGTGGGAAGGACGTATTGTTGATTATCGTCCCCCACCTCCTTTTCCTCAACGGTTACAGCAAGTGAATCAAGAATCTCAGCTCAAAAAGATTTATGATATTTTTAAGTAGGTTCATATTATCATTCCGCTGTTGGATGCCGTTAGGGAGATGCCAGTTATGCCAAATTTCTCAAGGATGTTATGTCAAAGAAATCTAAACTTGGGGAATTTGAAACGGTAAAGATGATAGAAGGATGCATGAGTATTTTTCATAGGCAGCCACCCTAGAAAAAGAAGGATCCGGGGAGCTTCATCATACCTTGTGTAATCGGAGATAAATATGTGGGTAAGGCACTTTGTGATCTTGGCGCTAGTATTAATTTAATGCCAAAATCTGTTTTTCAGAAATTAGGTATTGGAAAAGCTCGGCCCACGACAGTAATTCTGCAGCTGGCAGACCGCTCTTATGTTCATCCGAAAGGAAAAATCGAAGATATTCTGGTAAGAGTGGATAAATTTATTTTTCCTGCTGACTTTCTAGTTTTAGATTGGGAAGCAGATGAAAACGCACCAATCATCCTGGGGCGACCCTTCTTAGCCACGGGAAGATCACTGATTGATGTGGAGAAAGGAGAACTCACCATGAGAGTGAACGACCAAGAGATAAAATTGAATGTTCTCCAAGCTATGAAGTATGCTGATGCAGACGAAGAATGCAAGGCTATCACTGAAGTTACCCTTGATCAACCCTGCATCAGGTCGGGCTGTCACGACACCAAAATTGGTCACTGCCTCGGTAGCCACTTACAGGACTGTCACGACAGCACTGATAACAGCGACTCCTCAGAATTCGATACGTCTGATACTGAAGATCAGGAGGAGGTAAACTGGATAGGCGATCGTCCAGGTAAGTTATTTGAACCCTTAAATTATACTTCGGATAACCATGCAATTCAAAGTCATCTACTGTTGAGCCCCTTGTTTTAGAACTGAAACCCCTGCCAGGGCAGCTAAAGTATGCTTTTCTTGGTTCAAATGACACGTTGCCCGTAATCATCTCTTCCAAGTTGATGCAGGAACATGAACAACAGTTAATAGGGATGCTGCAGCAACACAAAAAGGCAATTGGATGGACGATAGCTGATATTCAAGGCATTAGTCCGACGTTATGAATGCATAAAATCCTTTTAGAGGAAGATCATAAGCCGACTATAGATGCTCAAAGGCGGCTAAACCATGCGATGAAAGAGGTGGTGCGTAAAGAGATAATCAAATGGTTAGATGCTGGTATAATTTACGCCATCTCCGACAGCAAATGGGTGAGCCCGGTGCAATGCGTTCCAAAGAAAGGTGGAATGACCGTTGTGACCAACGAAAACAACGAGTTAATCCCAACCAGGACTGTGACCGGTTGGAGGGTTTGTATGGACTATCGGAAGCTTAACAAAGCTACCCGAAAAGACCACTTTCCCTTACCCTTTATTGATCAAATGCTTGATAGATTAGCGGGTAAACCTTACTATTGTTTTCTTGACGGTTATTCAGGTTATAATAAAATAGCTATCGCACTAGAAGATCAAGAAAAGACGACCTTCACATGCCCCTACGGAACGTATGCTTCTAGGAGAATGCCGTTTGGATTATGCAATGCACCCGCCACCTTCCAAAGGTGCATGATGGCCATATTCTCCGATATGGTGGAGGACTTCCTTAAAATATTTATGGATGATTTTTCAGTCTTTGGGGACGATTTTGAGAGCTGCCTAGGCAATCTACAAAAGGTACTTGAAAGATGTGAAAAAGCAAACCTAGTCTTAAATTGGGAAAAATGCCACTTTATGGTGGATGAAGGGATAGTCCTTGGCCATAAGATTAACTGTCGTGGGATAGAAGTCGACAGGGCCAAGATATAAGTGATTGAAAAGCTGCCGCCGCCGACCACAGTCAAGGGTATTAGAAGTTTCTTGGGACATGCTGGTTTTTATCGGAGATTCATTGCAAATTTCTCAAAAATCACCAAGTCCCTATGCATTCTTCTGGAGCATAACCGACCCTTTGAATTTAATAATGAATGTACTGAAGCATTCAAGGTTCTGAAGGAAAAACTGGTAACAACCCCAATAGTACAACCACCAGACCGGACACATCAATTTGAGATCATGTGTGAATCTAGTGACTATGCTGTCGGGGCAGCACTTGGGCAGCGGAGAGACAAATTATTTCATGTCATATATTATGCCAACAAGACACTGAACGATGCCCAAGTGAACTACACCACCACAGAGAAGGAGTTATTAGCTGTGGTGTTCTCCATTGACAAGTTTCGTTCTTACATACTTGGAACAAAGGTAATAGTGCACACAGACCATTCCGCTTTGAAATATCTGTTCGCGAAAAAGGATGCAAAGCCTCGATTGATACGATGGATCCTGCTATTGCAAGAATTCGACCTTGAAATCAAGGATAAAAAAGGGACAGAAAATCAGGTGGCAGATCACTTGTCAAGGTTGGAGAAGGGACAGAGTCTACCAACAGATGAGACAAACATACTGGAGACCTTTCCAGACGAGCAGCTCTTTGCTGCTGAAATCACTGTCGCGACAGCCATGGCGGCAGGTAAGTCTTCTGAACTCCCCTTGTATGCTGATTTCGTTAATTTCTTAGTTAGCGAAATAATTCCTTCTGATCTTAATTATCAAGCCAGGAAGAGGTTCCAAAATGATGTTAAACATTATTATTAGGACGAACATCTTCTTTTTAAAATCTGTGCAGATCAGGTTATAAGGAGATGTGTACCACAGGAAGAGAAAGGGGACATACTTCATCACTGCCATGCTTCACAGTATGGAGGTCACTTAGGAGGCAACAAAACTGCTGCCAAGGTGCTGCAGTCAGGGTTTTATTGGCCGTCATTGTATAATGATGCGCAAATCTTCTACAAAAGTTGTGACAGGTGCCAAAGGACAGGAAAAATCTCAAGGAGAAACGAGATGCCACTGCAGAACATTCTAGAGGTCGAGATCTTCGATGTTTGAGGGATTGATTTTATGGGACCATTCCCATCTTCATGTGGGAATCTATACATCCTCCTAGCAGTAGATTATGTCTCTAAGTGGGTTGAAGCTATCGCCACTCAAAAGAATGATGCCAAGACAGTCCAAAGGTTTTTACACAAAAATATCTTTTCTAGGTTTGGCATCCCTAAGGCGATTATCAGTGATGAAGGGAGACATTTTGACAACAGGGTTATTGTTGTTGCCTTAAAGAAATATGGTGTCAAGTATCGGATTGCGACAGCATATCACCCACAGACCAATGGACAAGCTGAAATATCTAATGGGGAAGTTAAGAACATTCTTGAGAAGATGGTTAAGCCAACTAGGAAAGACTGGTCTTTACTCCTCAATGATGCGTTATGGGCATATAGGATAACTTTTAAAACTCCATTAGGAATGTCTCCGTACCGATTGATTTATGGGAAAACATGTCATCTACCTGTCGAGATAGAGCACAGAGCATACTGGGCGATCAAGGCAGTGAATATGGACTTGGACAGGGCAGGGCAGAAAAGGCTGTTAGATCTGAACGAAATTGAAGAAATCCGAACAATGGCCTATGACAATGCAAGAATCTACAAGGATAAAACTAAGAAGTGGCATGACAAGAAGTTGCTGCCACGACAGTTCTGCCCAAGGCAGCTTGTATTGTTGTTCAATTCTAGACTGAAACTTTTCCCAGGGAAACTGAAATCTAGATGGTCTGGCCCATTCCAAGTCGTACAGGTTTTTCCCCATGGTGCCATAACAATCCGATCATTAAAAGACGGGCACCAATTCAAAGTCAACGGACAGCGCTTGAAGCATTATCAAGGGACTAAAGCCCCAGAAATGCAGGAAGTGATTACTTTAGGAGATGCCCCACCTGGCATCCCTAATTTAACCTAATTTTTATTTATTTATTTATTTATTATTTATTAGGAAATAAGGTTTATTTTATTTTGAATAATGTTTTTATGTTTATTGTTTTTAGGAAATAAAGGAGTCGAGAAGAACAGGAGAAGTGAACTCATCCCACCATCCATCCACCATCCCAACAAAGCCCAATTTTTGAAGCCTGTCGTTACAACTGCCGCGACAGACGCGGAAAATACAGGCTGTCATCACGTTGTCACGACAGACGTGGAAACACGTCACAAACGCGTAACAGATGCGGAAACGTGTGTTAGACGCATCAGAAACGCTAACGTACAACAACTGGCCCCATTATTCGCGCCTGTCGTTACAGCTTCAACGGGCAGCAAATCTTTCTCTATATAACCCCGTTTCATTTTCATTTTCACTCACTTCTACCTTTCTTACTTACTCTCTCTTTAGTTTTCATTTGCTTTCATTTTATTTTTCACAACCCTTGCACAAATATGTCTTCTAGAAAAACCTGACGACATGCTGCCTCCAGTTCCACACCGACAGCAACTCCCCCACGTTCCTTTTGCTAGCAGAGACATGTGGGAAGAGAGAGGCTTCATCTACACACCAACGGAGGAAAATCTGGGCCTCAAACCATTCATAGCTCGGAAGGTTAAAGCTTTACAGTGGCAAACCTTTGCGGAGCAGCCGGAGGAAATGAATGTCACGCTGGTTCGAGAGTTCTATACTGCCATCAGCAGTAGGACAACGACAGCGGTGTTCGTTCGAGGGAAGGAAGTGCCATTTGAAGCAGAGTACATTAAGACCTTATATGGCTTCTACATCGGTATCAATGACGACGCCCACCATCAATTCCTCAATACATTAGACACTGCTGCCTATGACGATGTCATGGTAGAGCTGACCAATGCTGGAACACAGTGGAACACCAGTAGGAAAAATCCAAGGATTGTGAAGAGGACCCAGTTGCTGCCGGAGGCAAAGTTGTGGAATGCCTTCATAAAGAAGAGGATCATGCTGTCATCCCACAACACCACTGTCGACCAACCAAGGTTAGCGTTGATACACTCTATTCTACATGAACGACCCATTAATGTGGGCATCTTTATTCGAGAAAGTATTTCGGAGTGTGCGCATAGACCGACGGGTCCCCTCTACCTTCCATACCTCATCACCTCGCTCTGCCGCGGCCATAATGTCCCCGAAGTGCACACTAATTTAATAGTCGAAGGGAGAGGGTGGACTGAAAAGAACATCCTCAGCCTTATGGAGCTGACTGCTGCCACCCATCTGTCGTCATTCGACCCCGCTGCCGCCACAGCCGATACGACAGAGCAGCCACACACTGAACCAGCTGCCGCAGCAGCTGCCCCGACAGACTCCTCCGCCCGGATATTAGCTGCCATTCAGAAGCTGGAGGAACGACAGCTGGGCTTAATGACTTTCATCAGGGACTTTGCTGCCTCTACGGTAACATTTATACAAAATTCTTTAAAATTTCCAGATGCTGCATTCCCTACTTTTCCTGCCCATTACTTTACTTTCACTACCCCTGCCCACACTCCTACACCTGCTGCTACCCCACGGACACCCTCTGCCGCCTCAACGCCATCGCCTGCCCCGACAGCAGCAGGCAGCACCCATGCTGAACCATCTGCACGAGGCACAAAACGTCGAATGGCATCGGAGGATCTTGATGCCTTTATTGCTGGGTTCTCATCCTCTTCTGTTTGGGCTGCCAGTGATATTGAACCCTCTATCAAGAGGAATTTGTCAAAGGAATTCTCACCAGTGAAGAGACAAAAGCGGATGGCAGATAAAAACAACATACCAAAAGCCAGCAGCAGCGGGGAAAGCAGCAACAACAGCAGCGGGGAAAGCAGCAGCATCAGCTCGGAAGTTCAGGTTGTGGAACAACCCCCTCACATCTCCCCAACCAGAATCCAGCCACCGCGGGAGGCCAAGGCAAGAACACATCTGCCTCCCCCGTGCCCCAGCCAGCTCCAAAAGCCAGAGCCCACCGCCATATCCGCCTCAGCAGCAGCAGCGAAGACAACGATTAAATTTAAGTTTCTTATCTTATATTTTACTGCCTGCTATATATTTTGTGATGTACTGTCTTATCTTTTGTTTTTAATTGTCATTTGCATTGAGGGCAATGCAACCCTCAAGCTTGGGGGTGGCAACCCTCCATTAATGGAGTACATCTTAGTTTAAAAATTGGTGTCTTGACTTAGTTTATTTTTCTATAAAAAACAAAAAAAATAACAAAAAAATGATGAAAATATTGAAAACTTTGGCTGAAAACTGTGAACTGAACTTACCTGCTGTGACAGCCCAGTCGTGGCAGTGACTTTAGGATAATTTTTAGGAGAAGTTTAGAGCCTTTCTATAGTTCTGAAAACTTAAACACAATTGTGACTGTTATACTGTTTAGAACTCTTTTAGCCAACTAGAATAGGAAGCTTAGCACTTGAATAGCCCCTAGAGGTGCCTAACACTGGCTCTAGGAAAGAAGTTTAGCAAAAGAGACTCAACATCCCTAGAAGTGCCCGAAACTGGCTCTAGGAAGTTAGCTAGAGGTGCCTAAAACTGGCTCTAGTGAAACTTTAGCTTAAAAATAGTGAAATCGAGTCAAAAAAAATCAAAGCAACATGAAAAAGTGCCTTCAAAAGATAAACTTTGGCATAAAAATTCAAGTTAAGAGCTAAAATATTCTAGTGAAACTAAGAGAGTCTTGTCATATAACTGTTCACAAGCATGCACACACTGCACGAGGACTATAGTGAGACTTCAGACAGATCCTAAATTATCCGACAGGTTGCTGTCGTCACAGGGAACGAACGACGGGTAAGGGAAAGTTCACTGTTTGAAAGCCAAAACAAAAATATTTCATTTTTCTTTTAGGTCTTAGTTGCTTGAGGGCAAGCAAAAACATGAGTTTTGGGGTGTGTTGAGTGTGTAAAAGTTCTATTATTTACCCCCTATTTAACCCATATTTCTGCTGCATTCAAGCATTATTTATTGCATTTAGGTCAGTTTACAGCAAAACATCACAAATATATTAAAAGACACAGTTTCTACTAAAAATTGCTGTTTTTGCAGGTTGCTGCTATAGCAGACGGAATGGGCAGGTGCTGGGCAGTGAAGCAGAAGAACTGGAACTGGACGAGCAGTCAAGGAGGACGATGCTGCCATGGTTGCCGCCGTGACAGCAGAGGACGACAGCAATTTTGAGGAGAAGAAGCAAAGTGGACCTCGACAGGTAGAGAAAATTCAGCCCGTCTGTCGTGTGAAATCACCATATTTTTCCAAGCCCCAAATCGAAAGGAATATCAAGCCCAAAGTTCAAGGAGAGAAAATCCCAAGCAAGAAAGATGACGGCTGGAAAGTAGATTCTTTGAAGATTTAGTCTTTATTAGAATTATACTTTTATTTAAAGTTGCATTCTTGCTATTTAAGAAAACTTGGACCCAAAGCCTATATAAGGGCATATATTTCGACCTAGGAAGACATAATCGATTCCCTAGCTTCCTTCCCAAAACTCTAGCCATTTTCCTTCCCTCAACATGTTCTAAATTCCCCCTAGGGACACTGGTTGATTTGTAAAGTAGTTGCAAGGGTTGTCTTGTTTTAGGAATTTTCAGTTCAATAAAATAAACTTCAAGTTCTCTTATTTTGGTTATTAGTATCTTGTAAGAGCATCGGGAGAGCATTGTGAGGTTATCAATTTACTTAGCATCGGGAGAGTTAAGTATACGAAAGAAATAAGAGCAAGTTCTCTAGCTTATAGTTGAACTATCTCGGACCTAGGGATAGGACGAGGTTAAGTGGCTAAAGAAGAATTCATCCACATCGGTGTTCATCCTTCGATTCACCCCGGGAGGTATCATCAAAGACGTGATAATCGACAGACTTGGACCTAGGGATTGGCCAAGGCATATATGGGATTCTTGCCAAACTTGAAGTACTGAGTTGATTGTTCGCTGCCGCGACAGGTGCTGCCGCGACGGGGACGACGACAGAACTGGAGTTCCGAGACTTAGCAATACCTGCACTACTAAGCAATTCAATACCAGCCCATTCTCTCTATCTTGATTTATCTACTCTTTTATTTACGTTTACTTTATTATTTTCGTGACAACTTCTCAATTATTTTCTTTACTTTCGTGCAGTGAATTAAGGTGAAGCTATTAGCCCAATCCCTATGGAGACGATATCCGATACTTCGTATCACTTTACTACTTGCGTCGTGTACACTTGCACTATAATTGCGATAGACTCTTTTACACGCAACAATTCTCGTGTAGTGTGTGCATGTTTTGTGAACAATTATATGCCTAGACTCCCTTAGTTTACTAGAATAGCTAAACCAAAAAATGAATAATTTTATGTTTTGTGCATGTTTTGTGAACAATTAGAATAGCTAAGAAATTCTTAGGCTCATTTAGTTTTTATTTAGACTCGATTCTCTTTTCTTAATTTAAGTTTGACTAGAGCCGGTTTCGGGCACCTCTAGCTAACTTCCTAGAGCCGGTTTCAGGCACCTCTAGGTGTATTGAGTCTATTTTTTTCTTTAACTTCTTTTCCTAGAGTTAGTGTTAGGCACCTCTAGGGGCAACTCAAGTGTTAAGCTTTTCATATTCTAGTTTACCAATAGAGTTTCTAGACAATATAAAAGTCATAAGGGTGTTTAAGAATCAGAACTATATTAAGGCTCTAAACTACTTCTAAACCTATCCTAAAGGCACTGCCACGATAGAGGTTGTCACGACAGGTAAGTTCAGTTCAAAGACATAAGCCAAAATTTTCATTTTTAAGGAAAAAATAAACTAACACTTAGACACAAATCTTAAACAAAATAGACACTTCACTAATGGAGGGATGCCACCCCCAAACTCAAGGGTTGCATTGCCCTCAATGCATGATGACAAAATGAAGAAAAGAAAATAAAAACATCACAATTATAACAAAATAGCATACAACAAAGATAAGATAAAAACTTAAATTTTAAGTGTTTTCGTCGCTGCTGCTACTGCTATGACCTTCATTGTCGGTGCCGACAGCTGGGTTGAAGAGGCAAAGGCAGTCTCTTTCTTGGCTTCCCTCGGGGGCTAGATGCGAGTAGGTGACATCTGGGGTAGTTTCTCCAGCACTGGAACCTCCTCGGAAGAGTTGCTGCTGCTACCACTGCTGCTGCTGTCAGACTTCCCTTGGCCGGATGGTCTGTCACCGGTGTTGGGTTTCTGCCGCTTCATCTTGGTGAATTCTTTGGACAAGTTCCTCTTGACAGAGGGCTCACCATCTGATTCCTCCCAAATTGAGGATGAGGAGAAACCAACAATGAATTCCTCGAGGTCGGACGAGGGCTCATTTCTCTTTTCTCCCCTGGTAGAGGCTGTGGCAGTGTGGCTGTCACCTGCAGCTGTCGCGGCCGGGGTTGGAGTGGACGCAGCAGAAGGTGTTCTCGGTGTGGCGGCAGGGGTAGGGGTGTGGGCAGGTGTGGGGCCAGCAAAATAATGACCGGGGAAAACAAGAAACTCTACATTTGGAAAATTTAAAGTGCTTTTAATGAAATGTACCGTTGCTGTTGTGAAGTCCAGGATAAAGCTCATCAGTCCCAGCTGTCGTTCCTCCATTTTCTGCAGGGCAACAAGGATTTGGGTGGAGGAGTCTACTGTGGGAGCTGCTGCTATGGGCTGCCTCTGTTCTGTTGCGGCAGGCTCTGTTTGGGTAGGCTCTGCTGTCTCACCTACCGCGGCATATGGGTTGAAGCAGGAAATAGGTGTTGCAGACTTCAGCTCCAACAAACTGAAGATGTTTTTTTCTCCGTCCACCCTTTACCTCGAATCTTAATATCTTTAGAAATTTTAGGGACATTGTGGCCACGACAGAGTTCTATGATGAGGTAAGGGAAGACAAGGAGTCCGGATGGCCGCAATGCACAATCCAAAATCCCTTCCCGAATATATCGACCAACATTAATGGGCCTCTCGTTTAAAATGGAATGAACGAGAGCTAACCTTGGTTGATCCACTGTGTTGTTGTGTGAGGAGGGCATAATCCTCTTTTTCACGAATGCGTTCCACAATTTGGCTTCGGAGGTGAGTTGGGCTCGTTTCACCGTCCGTGGGTGTTTTGGGTCCGTGTTCCACTGGGTTCCTTCTTCGGTGAGTTCTGCCATGATAGCATCATAATCTGCTACCTCTAGGCTCTCCACGAACCTCTTATGCCCATCTTCATTTCTGCTTACGTAGTGTCCGTGGAGGGTGTTAATGTACTCCGGATCAAGAGGAACTTCCTTACCACAAACTATCACTGTTGTCGTGTCTCTGCTGTCGACGACAGCGTAAAATTCTCTGAACAGAGTGACGTTCATCTCCTCAGGTTGCTCAGCAAACATCTGCCAATGAAGTGCTCTGATCTTGTGGGCGATAAATGGTTCGAGCCCGAGATTCTCCATTCGTTTTCTGTAGATGAAACCTTTCTCTTCCCACATCTCCCTTTTCTGGAAGGAGGTGTAGTATCGGTCATTGGACTCTGCGTTGGAAAATCGGTTTGGGATTTTGTCGTGGCTGGGAGTGGCTGTTGCTGCAGCAGAGCTTGAGGCAGCACTTCTTTTGGTGTTTCTGGTACTCATAGTTACAATAGACTGTAGAAAATGAAAGCAAATGAAAATCTAGAGAGAAAGCAAGTAGAGAGAGTAAAAGTGAATTGAAAATGAATAGTAAAATGAGGTTTATATAGATGAAGAGTTTGCTGCCCGTTGGAGCTGTAACGGCAGGCGCGAGTAACGGGGCCAGCTGTACGCGGTTTCTAACGCGTCTGTCACGCGTTTCCGTTTTTGCTGCGCGTCTGTTACGCATTTGTGTGTCTGCCACGACAGCGTGTTGATAGGTTGTATTTTCCACGTTTGTCGCGACAGCTATGACGAGCGCTTCCTCCTATGGGCTTTTTGGGCTGATGGTGGGCTAAGTTCACTTCTTCTCTTCTCATTGTCTCCTTTATTTCCTAAAAATAATTAAAATAAAAACTTAGTTCCTAAAAATAAAATAATTCTAATTTCAAATTAAATAAATATATATGTATATAAATAATTAATAATAAAAATAAAATTAAGTTAAATTAGGGATGCCTTGAGGGGCATCTCCTAAAGTAACCACTTTCTGCATTCTTGGGGCTTCAATCCCCTGATAATGCTTCAGTCTCTGTCCGTTGACTTTAAATTGGTGCCTGTCTTTTAAGGATTTGATCGTGATGGCACCATGGGGAAAAACTTGCATGAATTGGAATGGGCCTGACCATCTAGATTTCAATTTCATGGGAAGAGTTTCAACCTAGAGTTGAATAACAACACAAGCTGCCCTGGGCAGAACTGTCGTGGCAACAACTTCTTGTTGTGCCATTTCTTTGTCTTGTCCTTGTAAATCCTTGCGTTGTCATAGGCCATTGCTCGAATTTATTCAATCTCATTCAACTTAAGTAACCTCTTCTGTCCTGCCTTTTCCAAGTCTATGTTCACTGCCTTGATGGCCCAGTATACTCTGTGTTCTATCTCAACATGTAGATGGTATGTTTTTCCATAGATTAGCCTGTAGGGTGACATTCCCAATGGAGTTTTAAATGTTGTTCTGTAGGCCCAAAGTGCATTATTGAGGTGTAAGGACCAGCCCTTCCGAGTTGGTTTAACCATCTTCTCAAGAATGTTCTTTACCTCTCTATTGGATATTTTGGCTTGTCCATTGGTCTGAGGGTGATAAGATGTTGCAATCCGATGCTTAACGCCATATTTCGTTAAGGCAACAACTATTACCCTATTATCAAAATGCCTCCTTTCATCACTGATGATCGCCTTCGGAATGCCAAATCTAGAGAAAATGTTCTTATGCAGAAATCTCTGAACGATCTTGGCATTGTTTTTCTGTGTGGCGATCACTTCAACCCATTTGGACACATAGTCCACTACCAGGAGGATATAAAGATTCCCACATGATGCTAGGAATGGTCCCATGAAATCAATCCCCCAAACGTCGAAGATTTCCACTTCAAGTATGTTTTGCAGTGGCATCTCATGTCTCCTTGAGATGTTTCCAGTCCGTTGACACTTGTCACAGTTTTTGTAGAATGCTTGGGCATCCTTGAATAGTGAGGGCCAATAAAAACCAGACTGCAAAACCTTGGCATCAGTTTTGTTACCACCTAAGTGTCCTCCATATTGTAAAGCATGGCAGTGATGAAGCACAACTTCCTGCTCATCCTGTGGTACACACCTCCTGATAATATGTTCTGCACAATTTTTGAAAAGAAGAGGTCCGTCCCAATAATAATGCTTAACACCATTTGGAACCTCTTCCTAGCTTGATAGTTAAGATTAGGGGGAAATATTCCGCTAACTAAATAATTAACGAAATTAGCATACCATGGGAGTTCAGAAAACTTACCTGCTGCCATGGCTGTCGCAGCAGTGCTTGTGGCAGCGAACAATTGCTCGTCAGGGAAGGTCTCCAGTATGTGTGTCTTGTCTGCTGGGAGACTCTTTCCCCTCTCTAATCTTGACAAGTGATATGCAACTTGGTTCTTTGTCCCCTTTTTATCCTTGATTTCTATGTCGAACTCTTGTAGCAGCAGAATCCAACGAATCAGTCTGGGCTTTGTGTCCTTTTTAGCAAACAGATACTTCAGTGCAGAGTGGTATGTGTGAACCAACACTTTTGTTCCAAGTATGTAAGATCGGGACTTGTTAATTAAAAACACCACTGCTAACAGTTCCTTCTCTGTTGCGGTGTAGTTTACTTGGGCATCGTTGAGTGTTTTGCTAGCGTAGTAAATTACATAGAATAGCTTGTCTTTCCTCTGCCCATGTGTTGCCCCTACATCGTAATCACAAGCATCACACATAATTTCGAATGGCAACTTCCAGTCCGGTGGCTGTACAATTGGGGCTGTTACTAGCTTCTCTTTTAGGATTCTAAATGCTTTAGTACATTTAGTTTTGAAGTCGAAGAGACGATTCTGCTCTAGTAGGTGGCATAACGGCTTGGTGATCTTCGAAAAATTTGCTATAAACCTTCGATAGAACACAACATGCCCTAAAAAACTCCGAATTCCCTTGACTGTGGTGGGTGGCGGCAGCTTTTCAATTACCTCAATCTTGGCTCTGTCGATTTCTATGTCGCGGCAGCTTACCTTATGGCCTAGGACTATCCCTTCATCCACCATGAAGTGACATTTCTCCAAGTTTAATACCAAGTTCTCTTTCTCGCATCTCTCGAGCACTTTCTATTGTAACACCTCATTTTAACCCTAATTTTAAAAACCCTAATTGTGAGAATTCCCAATTGGAAACCCTAGAATTTAGGGGAAACTCGGAATTTAACCTAATCTAAAATGGGGACTAAATTGAATAAATTATAAGTTTGGTGGTTAAATTATTAGGCAGGCAAAACTTTGGACCCTCTCTTTGTAATTTACCCAATTGTCTAGGGCAAATACTCTTTTGGTTCTATCAGAGTCTGTGCGCCGCTCTTCCTTTTTTTCTAATAAAATAATAATAAAATTTGAAAAAGCAATTGTAAACCCTTCCCCGTTTTCCGTCGAAGTTCCAGCCAAAGGCTAGCCTTGTCCGTTTAGTGTTACAAGGTCGTCGGTGTGTTCATCGTGGCCGTCCGATCAAAAACCGCCGTAGGGTGTTCCGTTCGCCGCCTCCGATCATCGAAACAGTGAGTCGAAAGCTTCGACTCTTTGCTTTCCGCCGCCGTTGTCACCGGAAACGTTTGAGTTTCTTTCGAGAACTCTTGCCGCCGCCGTACTCTGTGAGCGCCGCTACAGTCTCGGGATTGGGTGAGTGACGTGGTTGGGTTTGTTGGGCTTTGGGTTTAACGTCGCCGTTGTGTTAGCCGTGTCCGATGTCGGGCACTGGTTGCACCGTGTTGGTCGTGGCCGGTAGAGCCGTCGGGTTCGCTGGTAGGGCTGGAGTGGTCGGGCGCTGCCGAGATTAGATCTAGGGTTGGGAATTTAGGGATTAGGGTTTTTGATTTGGGTGGCTGAAGTTTGTGAACCAGGTTGGGTTGCTGAACCGAACGGACCAGTGCACTGAACTGAACCGGCCTGGTTGATCGAGATGGATGACGTCAGCAGTGACGTCATCTGCTGTTGCAAGGCTGATGCAGGCTGACGTCAGCGATGACGTCATCACAGTCAATGATGACATCAGCGATGACGTCAGGGTTAACTTTTTCGGCCGAGTTCACCTTAATGCTTTTCGACGTTCCGGTTCCGTTGTCGTTGTCCGTTCCTTTAAATTCGAACCCGAAATGCCTTTTGGATCAAGTTTATATGTTGAGCTCAGATTTTTGTAAAGTGTTGTATCAGAATATGACTCGGTTGTTTTGTTTTTAGGTGACGTGGACTATGACCCCGAGTTTTTACCTCCTCTTTCGCCAGGCAGACCTCCGGTGGCACAGTCTTCGAGATCAGCTAGTAAGATTTCTGTTAAGCGTAATTAATCGAATGTGGCATAGTAGGAAGTCTTATATAGTGTTCTTTGTTTTTAGGAGTTGGTTCTGTTCGACCTACCGCTAGGGCTGAGCGTGGGAAACGTCACTATCGACGTTGACTTTTTAAGTGCCAAAGGTGTGTTCTCTGTATGTGCTACATGTATGTGTTGCCTGATTTCGTGATCTGTATGAGAAATATTCTGTGTTATTCTGCTCGGTTGATTGAGAAATATGTTGTATGTTATTCTGCTATGTTATCTGATAAATTTTGCATGACTCGACTGTATGCTATTCTGCTATGTTATCTGATAAATAATGTTTGACTCGGATGCTATGATCATGTTATGTAACACATATCGGAATCGGATTATTATGTACATGCATCTTAGTAATTTAACAAGATTGCATTCGAACTCTGAAATCGGATTACATGTCATATCATTGGGTTGGGATATTGTACGGAGGAAGGTCAGCGACTTCATCCTTCGGGTTGAACTTCGCTTCGGATCAGTAGTTCCACCTTTCGGGATGAGTTCTGCTTCGGACATGGTGTTGAGGTGTAGAGTGGTTCAGGGGAACCTCACTCTTTGGACGGTGATGTAGTTGGGTGCATGTAATGTTATGATATATGTATGTTTTGCTTGTAATACTTCGGAATATCTGTAAATTCTTGATACATTGTTTGACTGTTGGATTGACTTCTATTATGCACTTTAGAGACACACTAAGCTTTATAGCTGACTCCCCCTTAGTATCTGTTTCATATTTCCAGACTTAGGTTTCGGTACTTGGAGGATCTCGTTCGAACATTATTTGATACTATTTATCAGTACGTTTTGTTCTAGACTTATATTTATTTATTTAAGTATTTTTCGGATTTTGCTGTAAACGTGGACTTTGGACATTTTTATTATATTTGAGGTTTGATAAACTATTTTTAGCATGCTTGTTTTAAGACGAATATTAAAGGATATCTTTTATAATTGAATAATAATTTTGGCATAATTTTTATAAATAATCTTACTTGAGGGGAAAGTTTCCAAATTGTCAATTTCAATTTGTTATAAACCCTTAGGTCAAAATAGGGGTTACATTAAGTGGTATCAGAGCCTAGGTTACACCCCTCAGCCTGTGAGGCTCGATAAAATTTGATTTTAAAGTTTTCAAAATTTTGCATGCAGAATAATGTTTTCGGAAACTACGAGATTTTCAGATAAATGTCCGGATTTTTTTTAAGAAGTAATATATGTTTTAATTAAAGTCTCCAAGTACCAATTTTGACTTTAGGACTCTTCTTTTGTAGATAGACTACTATGCCACCCCGTAGGAGTACTAGAGCTACGGCCGGCTGAGGTCGAGGCCGTGGACGAGGTCGTACCGCAGTGGATGCGAGTGACGTTAATCCTCCTGAGCATTCGCCACCACATCAGGTGGACCCACAACATGAGCAGGCTGAGGAGCAACATGAGGTTCATACGAGTGGTCAGCAGACCGATCACCCTGATCAGCAGACTCAGAGTGATGGTCCCCGTGCAGCCGGTAACAGTGAGACTGCTAAAGTTGATGTTGCTGCAGTGCATTTGGAGCTACTTGAGTATCTTCGACAGGGTTCTAGGAGACCCATATCTGCCGAGTTTTTGTCTGCTGGTATGTCGATGTTTGATGGTAAGACGGCTGCAGATCCAGCTGACGCTGAGTATTGGTTGAAGAAATTACAGCAGTTATTTGATGAGATGGACTACCCTGCTGACAGAAAATTAAGAGCTGATGTATCTTTATTGAAGGGTGAAACCCTGAACTGGTGGGAGGCTGAGAAGACCGTTATTTCTGCTAGTCGGATCACTTGGGATCATTTCTGTCAGGCTTTCCGAGACAAATATGTTGGGGCTGAGTATCTAGCCATGTGTCGTGAGGACTTTATAAATCTGAAGCAAAATGACATGACCGTGAATCAGTATGAGATTGAGTTTCTGAGTCTGGTACAATACGTCCCTGGGTTAGTTACTATAGAGGAAAAGAAGTGCAGCTGGTTTCTGAAGGGTCTGCGACCTTCGATCAAGACTGGCGTGTCTTTGCATTTGGACAAAGAGTACAAGGATATTACCTTGCGAGCTAGGACTACAGAACGCAATGAGGCAGAGTTGAGGCATGCTGAGTCTCAGGGTATGGATCGGGGTAAGAGGCAGTCGTCCGCGACAGTTCAGTATAGTCAGGGTAACCAGATCAGGAAGAGGGCAAGAGATGAGGGTGATTATTAGAGTTATTCTAGAGCCAGACCAGTGACCACTGTTGTTCCGACTTCTAGTGTTGGAGGATCGACTAGCACGCGGGGGCCACTGCAGTGTTCTTTCTGCAAGAAATGGCATTCTAGGTAGTGTAGGAGACAGTCCGAGGCTTGTTTTCGATGTGGGTCTTTCGATCATATTTTCATAGATTGTCTGCATGCACCTCCGTCAACTCATATGACGAGTCCGTCACAAGCATCAGTACAGACTCATGCTAGGGGTAGAGGTCGAGGTAGACCCGATTTTACAGTTTCTGCTGGTAGAGGTAGGCCAGCTCAGAGTGGAGGATCAGCTGGATCTGGGGTGAGACAGCCAAGTTTGGTTTATGCTACCCGGAGACATGAGGATTGTGATGAGCCAGATGTTATTGCTGGTACATTTTCTATCCACTCTATTTCGTATTTTGCATTATTAGATATTGGTTCTACCCATTCATATGTTGCGAGTTCGGTATCTGGGGGACTTGAAATTCCGGTTGAGAATACTGTAAATGCGGTTTCAGTTTATAGTCCAGTTGGTGACAATGTCAAGGTTACTAAAGTGTACAAGAATTGCCCTTTTGAAATTCAAGGGAAAATATTCTCCATTGATTTGATGGAGTTACCTTTCAGAGAGTTCGACCTTATTCTCAGAATGGACTAGTTATCCGCTCATCGAGTCCGTTTGGATTGTGAAAAGAAAAGGGCGACTCTGAAAACCTCAGATGGGTGCGAGGTGATTATGGTTGGAGAGCGTAGAGGTTATATGACCAATGTTGTTTCGGCTCTCAAAGCAGAAAAGATGATTCAACATGGGGCTACTGCCTATCTTTCTTATATTCTTGACTCGAGGCAGTCAGATTTTGGTTTGTGTAACGCCCCAATTTTGGGCTTAGGAGTTTTGGGATTTGGACCGGTTCGGTCGGAGTGCGGTTCGAATATATAAAGGTGAAATTAGGAAAGCCTAGTTCGGGTTGCATTAAAAATATGGAAAAATGTTTTAAAATCCTCTTTTATTGTATATGAGAGTGTGGTGAAATCAATTTTACAAAATAAGGTTTGGAAGTGTGACATTTTGGTTGGTGACCAAAATGTAATTTTCGAAACCTGTGAGACTGTTTTAAAAAGGATTGAAACTTTGAATCTTTAAGGAGCTATTTACCCAATGGGAGTTTCTCTAGATTTTTCTAAGATATTAAATGATTAATTAATGGTTTTTAAATAAAACTAAAAAGGAGGGAAGATATTTTGGCATTTTCCAACTAACTTTTCCCAAATTCTATTTTCATTTTCTCTCATCTTTTCTCTCAAACTAAACACATTTCTCCAGAGCTTTTCCCTCTGATTTTGTCACCTAAATAACTCATTTCAATCCTCTTTTGATATTCAATCATCTCTTCAACAAAACCTTTGCATTTGCTAAGTGGATTTTCAAGAATTTGGTTCCAAAAAGGGAGAAAACTCAAGTTTGGAGGTATGAACGTCCTTCTCCTCTAAACTCTCAGTTCTTTACTGAAATTCCCAAGTTCTCAATCCTTAATTTGTGTTTTACAAAAGGTTTTAAGGTTGTGTTCTTGATCTTGGCTTTTAAATGCAAGATTTGGTTGATTTTGGTTAAAATTCATATGATCTGTTTGGGCAGTGTTTTGAGGTGTCTTTTTTATGTTAAATGAATGTTAAATTGATGAGAAATTGAGGTTTAATTAATGCAATCCCGGATAGGTTGATTTTCCTAAGTTTAGCTTAAGTTCTTGGTTGTTTTTGGAGAGATCTTGATGATCTGTTATAGCTGGAGGTATAAGGGCGTGGTTAGATCCTTTTTGGATGTTAATTGATGTTTAAAGATGTTTAGATTGTTGGGTCATGGCTGGGTAGTGTTGTGGAGTTGTTTGGATGCATTTTCGGTTGTGTTTGGTAGCCGAAAATGGGGTGTGGATGAGAGCAGCGAGTTTAGGTGCTTTCATTGATAATATTAATGCATGATGATGCATTAATCCTCTGCTTTGATGTGTTTAAAATAGGGGAGTCATCTTTGGATCCTAGTGGTGGTGATCCGGAAGCTTGATTGGTGTTTCGGCAAGTGGCGAAACGGAATAAGTGAGTGGATTTTGGTTTTCAGCTTTGAAACCAATGTTTTGAAGGTTTGGGAGCTTAGTATAAGTCTAAGCAACTTAGCTAAGCTCAAGAGTAAGTTTTCGGAAAAACTCTCTTGTTGATGAACCATGGATTGGTTGTATGCAATGTGGTTTGTTTGCATGTTTTAAATCCTGTTTTGAAAGCATATTTAGCATGTTTATTTGCTGAGATTATAAGCCATGTGTTGAAGGATGCTCAAGGTAAGAGATCCTTGTTTTTGAACAATGTTTTAATGTGGTTTGATGCTTAAAGATGCATGAAGTTTATGGCTTTGTTAAATGCTTTAAAACAGTGGAATATTGATGATAAGTGATGCATATTGGCAAGTGATGTTTTGAAAAAGGTTAAGAACACTATGGTGGTTAAAAGTCCATAGGTGGTTCTTGTTTAAGAACAACATGGTGGTTAAAAGTCCATGGTTGGTTCTTGTTTAAGGTCACTAAGGTGGTTAAAAGTCCTTAGGTGAGCCTTGTAAGGTCACAAAGGTGGTTAAAAGTCCTTGTGTGAGCCTTGTGGATTCTAAGAACTCCATGGTGGTTAAAAGTCCATGAGAGATTCTTGTTAAGGTCACTAAGGTGGTTAAAAGTCCTTGAGTGAGCCTTGTATATTGAAGAACACTATGGTGGTTAAAAGTCCATAGGTGATTCTTGTTAAGGACACAAAGGTGGTTAAAAGTCCTTGTGTGGTCCTTGTAAATTATAAGATCACAATGGTGTTTAAAAGTCCATGTGTGAGTCTTATGTGATCGTGTTTTGAAAAGACTATGATTATCACTTGTTGCCAATATGACATGTTATGAATTTGAAGCATGAATTGCTTGTTTTAAATGCTTTAGTGCATGTGCAAATGATGAAAGATTTATGGTTTATAAAGGTGTTTTAGAAATGCATTATTGTGTGGTTTTAAATGAGCATTCCTCACTAAGCTATTTTGCTTACGCTCTTTCTTTTCTTAAACCAATAATGCAGAGCATTAAAGTGCTTTGAGGGCAGCAAGGAGGGCAAGAATTCAAGTGGTGAACTAAGCTCAAGTATGTTGAAGGTTTCTTAAACACTATTAGCTTTTGGCATTTGGCAATGGGGAACCTATGTTGTTGTTTTGGGAGATGTTTTGGACTCCCTAAGTTGGTTTTATGTTGTTAATAATGTTGGTACTTGTAATTGGCCTCTTGGTATGTGTTTTGATGATTTGAGGATTTCATGGTTTGCTTTATAGGATGCTTGCCTATAGAATTGGGGATTTTCATAATTGATGCCATGTTGATGTTTGGTTGATGCAATTATGTTCCTTGCATGTTGAATGACTTGCTGGTAAAGTTTGGTTGCATTTGGAGCATGTTTGATAGGTCAATTGTATGATAAACCAGCAAATTTTCTGCAATCTGGGCAGCCTGTTTCGGAACAGGTGTTACCGTATCGGAACGGGGGCCTGAAATGGCCTGGGCGTTCCGAAACGGAAGGCACTGTTCCGGAACGGATTGGCCACTGCCAGGCCCTGTTTCAGTACCAGTTTCGGAACGGTCCCGCGTTTCGGAACGGGTCTTCCCTATTCCGAAACACTCGACCGTTGGGCACTGAAATTGTTAGTTATATGTTCTGAAATGTTTGCATTTTGGTCCTGAATCATGTTTATGCAATTGTATGAGTTTAAGATGTCTGGTTGAGCTGAAATTTGGCAGAGAAGCATGAAAGATGATTAATTTCAAGTTGGTAATTTTTAATTGGGCTAAGTCCTATAAATTTTTCAGAATTTACAATTTGGTCCCTAAAGTTGTAATTTGTGCAATTGAGTCCCTGAATGTTCTCTGATTGTTATGATGTTTGAATATGATGATCTTGTGAACATATCTAGGGTTAATGTGCATCTAGACAAGAGTAAAAAGAAAAAAGGGTCGTTAATCAAGGTTGACTTTCGGGTTGACTTTGGTTTTCCCCGTGTGATCCTCTTAATTCGGGTCGACCGTCTAGGCCGGGTTAAGGGGGTTACATTTGGTGGTATCAGAGCTGAGTTCTCAAGTAATTGGGAATGATTATGTGAATGTTTAAAGTATGTATGCTTTGTATGCTTGTTGAGTGAAAGCATGTTGAGTGAATTGCATGTATGTTGCAATTGAGGTGTATGCTGTGATGAAGCATGTTGTGGGTACCCATTGCCAAATCAAAGCTAATGTAATGATATTGTTTTTAAGTGAAAATGAGCTTGAGTACTTGGATTGCTTACCTTGCTGGGCCTGACTTTGTTTATTTGCATTATGATTGCATTGTTAGAGTATGGCACCTCGTAGAGAGTTGAGGAGTAATGTGCGAGCTACTGCTCAAAATGAGAATGAGAATGAAGAGAATGTTGAAAGTGCGGTGGATTTACCTCCTCCACCTGGTGGTGGTGGTGCTGGGGGTGAAGGAGCTGGAGCTGCAGCTGGTGCTGGGGTCGCTGGACCTAAGGCTGGTCAGGGGCAAGCTGTTCCTGACATGACAGTGTTGATACAAGCTATTGCTGGAGCTTTTCAAGCAGCAGTAGCTGGAGCTCAAGGAGCTGGGCATCAGTGAGATGCTGGAGTTAGACTACCCTTGGAACGTTTGCGCAGTCTAGGAGGGACTGAGTTTAGAGGGTTGTCTGCTGAAGGTTCGGAGTCTTGGTTAGAGGGTACCAAGAGAATCTTGGGTCAGATAAGTTGCACTGATGTGCAGAAGCTGGGCTGTGTAGTATCCTTGCTACATGATGATGCTTATATGTGGTGGACAACCACTATCGCTGGGATGGCAGAAGCTGACGTAACTTGGACGTTCTTTCAGAACGCGTTCAAGAGAAGGTATCTAGGTGTGAGGTACCTAGATGAAAAGAAAAGGGAGTTCATGTCTCTTACCCAGGGGAGCATGTCTGTGGCTGAGTATGAAGTACAGTTTGTTCGACTCAGTCAATACGCGCCTGAGCTTGTTCCGGATGAGCGGGAGAGGTGTGAAAGGTTCCGTTATGGTTTAGTGACGGATGTAAAGATGTATGTGCTGGCTACCGAGTATGATGATTTTGATGTGCTGGTGGGCCGCGCAAAGGATATTGAGATGAACTTGGGTTTATCTTCTAAGAGTGCTGGGTCAAGTGCTGGTAAGCGAGCAGCCGAATATAGCTCCGGTGATGGACGGAACAAGAGGGGACGTGATCAGAAGTATCAGTCCTCAGCTAAGCGAGGTGGTGGTGCACCTGCTCGGGGAGGCAACGCTAGAGTTGATCCGAGTGCATGTTGGACATGTGGTTCGCGTGGCCATTTGAAACGTGATTGTCCTCGTGCTGTGAGGGAGGTGCAAGCTCCTGTTGTGGCAGCTGGTAATGCGTGCTGGAACTGTGGATCTACAGATCACATGAGGAGAGAGTGTCCTATGTTGGCTTGTGGCCAAGTGCGTGCTCCTGTTATTGCTGCACCACAGAGAGGTCGTGGGCGCGGCCGTGGTAACTTCCAGCGGAGAGAGGAAGGTGGTCGGGGTGTGGCTCATGTTGTTGCTATTCAGCCTGAGGGTGGTGGCCAAGCCAGGGTGTATGCTCAGCGGGAGGGAAGAGATAATGCGGATGTGATCGCAGGTACTTTTACTTTGCAATCCTTGTCATTACTTTCCTTGATCGATTCTGGATCTACGCACTCATACATATTGCGTGAGCATGCTGAATTGCTTGGTTTGCCTGTTGAGTCTTTGGATGTTGGTGTGCGTGTCACTAGTTCTTTTGGTGAGACTGTTGTGACTCGAAAGCTTTATAGAAGGTGTCCTTTGGTTGTGCAAGACCATGTTTTTCATGTTGACCTTATGGAGTTGCCTTTCTATGGTTTTGATGTAATCCTTGGTATGGATTGGCTTGCTGAGCATCGAGCTGTTGTGGATTGTGAGAATAAGCGAGTTTCGTTGAAGCTTGCGGATGATTATGAGGTTGTTGTGGTTGGTGAGAATGTGAAGTTTCTTGCCAATGGGGTGTCTACGTTGGAGGCGAGCCGGATGCTGAGGCAAGGTTGTGAAGCTTACCTAGCTTTTGTGATGAATCCTAGTTCTAAGGAGTTGCGTGTGCAAGATATCAGGATTGTGCGAGAGTTTCCTGGTGTTTTTCTTGAGGAGTTGCCTGGATTACCTCCTAATCGCGAGGTGGAGTTTGGAATTGAGCTGTATGAGAATACAACTCCTGTGTCCATTACCCCTTATAGAATGGCACCTAAGGAGCTGAAAGAGATAAAGACGCAGTTGCAAGAGTTGTTTGATCGTGGGTTCATTCGGCCGAGTGTGTCACCTTGGGGTGCACCGGTCTTGTTTGTGAAGAAGAAGGATGGCACTATGAGAATGTGCATTGATTATCGTCAGCTGAACAAGTTGACTATCAAGAATCGGTATCCTTTGTCGAGAATTGATGATCTCTTTGATCAATTTCGGGGAGCAGCAGTGTTCTCTAAGATTGACTTGAGGTCAGGGTATTACCAGTTGAAGGTGAAGGATGTGGATGTGCCAAAGACAGCTTTCAGGACAAGGTATGGGCATTATGAGTTCCTTGTGATGCCGTTTGGTTTGACAAATGCTCCTGCAGCTTTCATGGACATGATGAATCGTGTATTTCATGAATACCTGGACAAGTTTGTTGTGGTGTTCATCGATGATATCCTCGTGTACTCGCGTACTGAGGAGGAGCATGAAGAGCATTTGAGGATTGTGTTGCAAGCTTTGTTGGAGAATCAGCTTTATGCTAAGCTGAGCAAGTGTGAGTTCTGGTTAAGTGAGGTGGTGTTTCTTGGGCATGTGGTTTCTGCCGAGGGGATTCGTGTTGATCCTCAACAGATTGAGGCGGTGATGAATTGGAAGGTTCCTAAGTCTGTTCATGAGGTTCATAGTTTCCTTGGTTTAGCGGGATACTACCGTAGGTTTGTGGATGGGTTTTCTAAGATTGCTGCACCTTTGACAAAGTTGTTGCAAAAGGATGTTAAGTATGAGTGGATTGAGGCGAGACAGCAGGCTTTTGAGAAGCTTAAGGCAGCTTTGACACAAGCTCCTATCTTGGTTCAACCTGAATCAGGGAAAGAGTTTGTGGTGTATAGTGATGCGTCCTATGTTGGTTTGGGATGTGTGTTGATGCAAGAGGATAAGGTGGTGGCTTATGCATCGCGGCAGTTGAAGGTGCATGAGCGCAATTATCCTACGCATGACATTGAGTTGGCTGCGGTGGTCTTTGCTTTGAAGATCTGGAGACATTACCTGTATGGTGAGAAGTGTACTGTGTACACGGATCACAAGAGTTTGAAGTATCTGATGTCTCAGAAGGAGTTGAATCTTAGGCAGCGGCGTTGGGTGGAGTTGCTCAAGGATTATGATCTGACGATTGAGTATCACCCTGGAAAAGCTAATGTTGTAGCGGATGCCTTGAGTAGGAAGGTGGCTGTTGAGCTAAGGGCTATGTTTGCTAGTTTGAGTATTTCGCGTGATGGTGGTCTTGTGGCTGAGTTGCAAGTGAAACCATCTTTGGTTCGGTTGATCAAGGAAAGGCAGTTGCTGGATGATTCCTTGGTACCGCATGTTCAGGACATCGCGGAGGGTAGGCCTTCGGATTTCTGCTTTAATGATGATGGAGTGTTGTGTTTTGGGAGTCGGATAGTGGTGCCCAATGATGCGGAGTTGAGGCGTGCTATTCTGACTGAAGGTCATAGTAGTCCTTTTGCTATGCACCCTGGTAGTACTAAGATGTATCGTGATCTTCGTGATGAGTACTATTGGGTGGGTCTGAAGAAGGATGTTGCAGAGTTTGTGAGCAAGTGCATGGTGTGTCAGCGAGTTAAGGCTGAGCATCAGGTTCCTTCAGGGTTGTTGCAACCGTTGAGAATCCCTGAATGGAAGTGGGAAAGGATTACCATGGATTTTGTGTCTGGTTTACCTTTGTCACCATCGAAGAAGAATTCGGTGTGGGTGATTGTAGATCGCCTGACGAAGTGTGCGCATTTCTTGCCTGTGCATACTACGTATTCTTTGGATAAGCTTGCGGAGCTGTACATTGCTGAGATTGTGCGGCTGCATGGTGTGCCAAAGTCGATTGTGTCGGATAGGGATCCGAGGTTTACATCGCGTTTTTGGCAGTGTTTGCATCAAGCTTTGGGTACACGGTTGAATTTCAGTACATCTTATCATCCTCAGTCGGATGGTCAGTCCGAGCGTGTTATCCAGATTTCGGAGGATATGTTGAGGTGCTGCGTGATTGAGTTTCAGGGCTCTTGGGAGAAACTTTTGCCTTTGGTGGAGTTTGCCTTTAACAATAGTTATCAGGCTAGTATTCAAATGGCACCTTATGAGGCTTTGTACGGGAGGAAGTGTAGGACTCCTCTTTGTTGGGCTGAAACGGGTCAGAAGTTGGTTTCGATGCCGGCTTTGTTGAAAGGAACCACCGAGAAGGTGAAACTCATTTGTGAGCGTTTGAAGGCAGCTTCTGATCGGCAAAAGTCTTACGCGGATTTGAAGCGTAAGGAGATTGAGTATGCGGTGGGTGACCGTGTGTTTTTAAGGTTTCGCCTTGGAAAAAAGTGATGAGGTTTGGCCGTAAGGGTAAGTTGAGTCCTAGGTACATTGGACCATACGAGATAATTGAGCGTGTGGGTCCTGTTGCGTACAAGTTGAGGTTACCTCAAGAGTTGGAGAAGATTCATGATGTGTTTCATGTTTCTATGCTTCGGAAGTATAGATCGGATCCTTCGCATGTGATGCCTGTGGAAGAAGTAGAATTGAATCCGGATTTGACCTATGATGAGGAACCGGTGAAGATTCTGGATTCGGATAGTAAGGTTCTTCGTGGCAAGACCATTGAGTTGGTAAAGGTGTTGTGGAAACATCGTGGTGTTGAGGAAGCCACGTGGGAACAGAAGGATGACATGCTGAAGCAGTTTCCGTATCTCTTCCCTTCAGGTAAATTTCGAGGACGAAATTTCTTAAGGGGGGAGAGTTGTAACGCCCCAATTTTGGGCTTAGGAGTTTTGGGATTTGGACCGGTTCTGTCGGAGTGCGGTTCGAATATATAAAGGTGAAATTAGGAAAGCCTAGTTCGGGTTGCATTAAAAATATGGAAAAATGTTTTAAAATCCTCTTTTATTGTATATGAGAGTGTGGTGAAATCAATTTTACAAAATAAGGTTTGGAAGTGTGACATTTTGGTTGGTGACCAAAATGTAATTTCGAAAACTGTGAGACTGTTTTAAAAAGGATTGAAACTTTGAATCTTTAAGGAGCTATTTACCCAATGGGAGTTTCTCTAGATTTTTCTAAGATATTAAATGATTAATTAATGGTTTTTAAATAAAACTAAAAAGGAGGGAAGATATTTTGGCATTTTCCAACTAACTTTTCCCAAATTCTATTTTCATTTTCTCTCATCTTTTCTCTCAAACCAAACACATTTCTCCAGAGCTTTTCCCTCTGATTTTGTCACCTAAATAACTCATTTCAATCCTCTTTTGATATTCAATCATCTCTTCAACAAAACCTTTGCATTTGCTAAGTGGATTTTCAAGAATTTGGTTCCAAAAAGGGAGAAAACTCAAGTTTGGAGGTATGAACGTCCTTCTCCTCTAAACTCTCAGTTCTTTACTGAAATTCCCAAGTTCTCAATCCTTAATTTCTGTTTTACAAAAGGTTTTAAGGTTGTGTTCTTGATCTTGGCTTTTAAATGCAAGATTTGGTTGATTTTGGTTAAAATTCGTATGATCTGTTTGGGCAGTGTTTTGAGGTGTCTTTTTTATGTTAAATGAATGTTAAATTGATGAGAAATTGAGGTTTAATTAATGCAATCCCGGATAGGTTGATTTTCCTAAGTTTAGCTTAAGTTCTTGGTTGTTTTTGGAGAGATCTTGATGATCTGTTATAGCTGGAGGTATAAGGGCGTGGTTAGATCCTTTTTGGATGTTAATTGATGTTTAAAGATGTTTAGATTGTTGGGTCATGGCTGGGTAGTGTTGTGGAGTTGTTTGGATGCATTTTCGGTTGTGTTTGGTAGCCGAAAATGGGGTGTGGATGAGAGCAGCGAGTTTAGGTGCTTTCATTGATAATATTAATGCATGATGATGCATTAATCCTCTGCTTTGATGTGTTTAAAACAGGGGAGTCATCTTTGGATCCTAGTGGTGGTGATCCGGAAGCTTGATTGGTGTTTCGGCAAGTGGCGAAACGGAATAAGTGAGTGGATTTTGGTTTTCAGCTTTGAAACCAATGTTTTGAAGGTTTGGGAGCTTAGTATAAGTCTAAGCAACTTAGCTAAGCTCAAGAGTAAGTTTTCGGAAAAACTCTCTTGTTGATGAACCATGGATTGGTTGTATGCAATGTGGTTTGTTTGCATGTTTTAAATCCTGTTTTGAAAGCATATTTAGCATGTTTATTTGCTGAGATTATAAGCCATGTGTTGAAGGATGCTCAAGGTAAGAGATCCTTGTTTTTGAACAATGTTTTAATGTGGTTTGATGCTTAAAGATGCATGCAGTTTATGGCTTTGTTAAATGCTTTAAAACAGTGGAATATTGATGATAAGTGATGTATATTGGCAAGTGATGTTTTGAAAAAGGTTAAGAACACTATGGTGGTTAAAAGTCCATAGGTGGTTCTTGTTTAAGAACAACATGGTGGTTAAAAGTCCATGGTTGGTTCTTGTTTAAGGTCACTAAGGTGGTTAAAAGTCCTTAGGTGAGCCTTGTAAGGTCACAAAGGTGGTTAAAAGTCCTTGTGTGAGCCTTGTGGATTCTAAGAACTCCATGGTGGTTAAAAGTCCATGAGAGATTCTTGTTAAGGTCACTAAGGTGGTTAAAAGTCCTTGAGTGAGCCTTGTATATTGAAGAACACTATGGTGGTTAAAAGTCCATAGGTGATTCTTGTTAAGGACACAAAGGTGGTTAAAAGTCCTTGTGTGGTCCTTGTGAATTATAAGATCACAATGGTGTTTAAAAGTCCATGTGTGAGTCTTATGTGATCGTGTTTTGAAAAGACTATGATTATCACTTGTTGCCAATATGACATGTTATGAATTTGAAGCATGAATTGCTTGTTTTAAATGCTTTAGTGCATGTGCAAATGATGAAAGATTTATGGGTTATAAAGGTGTTTTAGAAATGCATTATTGTGTGGTTTTAAATGAGCATTCCTCACTAAGCTATTTTGCTTACGCTCTTTCTTTTCTTAAACCAATAATGCAGAGCATTAAAGTGCTTTGAGGGCAGCAAGGAGGGCAAGAATTCAAGTGGTGAACTAAGCTCAAGTATGGTGAAGGTTTCTTAAACACTATTAGCTTTTGGCATTTGGCAATGGGGAACCTATGTTGTTGTTTTGGGAGATGTTTTGGACTCCCTAAGTTGGTTTTATGTTGTTAATAATGTTGGTACTTGTAATTGGCCTCTTGGTATGTGTTTTGATGATTTGAGGATTTCATGGTTTGCTTTATAGGATGTTTGCCTATAGAGTTGAGGATTTTCATAATTGATGCCATGTTGATGTTTGGTTGATGCAATTATGTTCCTTGCATGTTGAATGACTTGCTGGTAAAGTTTGGTTGCATTTGGAGCATGTTTGATAGGTCAATTGTATGATAAACCAGCAAATTTTCTGCAATCTGGGCAGCCTGTTTCGGAACAGGTGTTACCGTATCGGAACGGGGGCCTGAAATGGCCTGGGCGTTCCGAAACGGAAGGCACTGTTCCGGAACGGATTGGCCACTGCCAGGCCCTGTTTTGGTACCAGTTTCGAAACGGTCCCGCGTTTCGGAACGGGTCTTCCCTGTTCCGAAACACTCGACCGTTGGGCACTGAAATTGTTAGTTATATGTTCTGAAATGTTTGCATTTTGGTCCTGAATCATGTTTATGCAATTGTATGAGTTTAAGATGTCTGGTTGAGCTGAAATTTGGCAGAGAAGCATGAAAGATGATTAATTTCAAGTTGGTAATTTTTAATTGGGCTAAGTCCTATAAATTTTTCAGAATTTACAATTTGGTCCCTAAAGTTGTAATTTGTGCAATTGAGTCCCTGAATGTTCTCTGATTGTTATGATGTTTGAATATGATGATCTTGTGAACATATCTAGGGTTAATGTGCATCTAGACAAGAGTAAAAATAAAAAAGGGTCGTTAATCAAGGTTGACTTTCGGGTTGACTTTGGTTTTCCCCGTGTGATCCTCTTAATTCGGGTCGACCGTCTAGGCCGGGTTAAGGGGGTTACAGTTTGGATAAGATCCCGGTGGTTAAGGATTTTCCAGATGTTTTTCCATAGGAATTGCCAGGGGTACCGCCAAAATGTGACGAGGTTGAAATTTGGCATAGATGTATATCCGGGTACAGCTCCTGTCTCTATGGCTCCTTACAGGATGGCTTCGAAAGAGCTTAAAGAATTGAAGATTCAGTTGCAGGATTTGTTGGATAGGGGTTTCATCCGACCTAGTGTTTCTCCCTGGGGAGCCCCTGTTTTGTTTGTGAAGAAGAAGGACGGATCACTTCGGCTTTGTATTGATTATCGGAAGCTGAACAAGCTGACGATCAAGAACAAGTACCCACTTCCTCGTATTGATGACTTGTTCGATCAGTTCCGGGGAGCTACAGTATTTTCTAAGAGACTTGAGATCGGGTTATTACCAACTCAAGGTTAAGGATTCTGATGTGTTCAAGACCGCTTTTCGGACTCGTTATGGTCCTTACGAGTTTCTGGTGATGCCGTTTGGATTGACTAATGCCCTTGCAGCCTTTATGGATATGATGAATAGGGTGTTTCAACCCTATCTGGACCAGTTCGTGGTTGTTTTCATTGACGACATACTGGTTTATTCTAAATCGGAGGCAGAACATGAGGAACATCTTTGGGTTGTTCTACAGACTTTGCGTGAAAAGCAGTTGTATGCAAATGTGAATTCTGGTTGACCGAGGTTACCTTCTTGGTACACGTGGTTTCTGCTAATGGTATTCAGGTTGATCCAAAGAAGATTGAGGCTATTTTGGGTTGGAAGCAGCCCAAGAATGTTCCTGAGATTCGAAGCTTCTTGGGTTTAGCTGGTTACTATCGGAGGTTTGTGGAAGGTTTCTCGATTATTGCAGCTCCTCTGACTAAACTTCTGACGAAGGATATTCCTTTTTTCTGGACTGAGGCTCAACAGACCAGTTTTGAGAAACTTAAGACCGTGTTGACTGAAGCACCGGTTCTGATTCAGCCTAAGCTTGGGAAGGCCTATACGATATACAGTGATGCCTCTCACACAGGATTGGGATGTGTTCTGATGCAGGAGGGGAAGGTAGTGGCCTATGCATCTCGTCAGTTGAAAGTGCATGAGTGTAACTGCCCCACCCATGATTTGGAGCTTGCTGCTGTGATCTTTGCTCTGAAAATCTGGAGACACTATCTCTACGGAGAGAAGTGCTATATCTTCACCGATCACAAGAGTCTAAAATACCTCCTTACGCAGAAAGAGTTGAATCTGAGACAACGTCGCTGGTTGGAACTTCTCAAGGATTATGATTACGAGATAGAGTATCACCCGGGAAAGGCGAACATTGTTGCCGACGCCTTGAGTCGTAATGTTATCTCGGATTTGAGGACTTTGTTTGCTCGGATGAGTTTGTTTCAGGATGGTAGTTTGATGGCAGAACTTCGGGTCATTCCTACGCTGATATCTGATATTCGAGCTGAGCAGCCTACAGATCCTTTTCTTATGCATCGTATCAGAGAGGTTTCTGAGGGTACATCTGTGGATTATACTATTGATCAGGATGGTGTTTTGTGTTTTCGAGGCCGGTACTGTATTCCGAGGAAATCTAGGTTGAAACAGGTTATTCTTCGTGAGGCACATGACAGCCCCTATTCTATGCATCCTGGTGGTGATAAGATGTATAAGAACCTTCGTTAGTGGTACTGGTGGAAAGGTCTTAAACAGGATGTTGTCGGATTTGTGTCTAAGTGTATGACTTGTCACCGAGTCAAGGTAGAGCATCAACATCCATCTGGGTTGCTTCAGCACATCGAGATTCCTCGGTGGAAATGAGAGCGTGTGACTATGGATTTTGTCAGTGGTCTTCCGATGACTCCGTCCAAGAAGGACTCCGTCTGGGTTATAGTGGACCGTTTGACTAAGTCTGCTCATTTCATTCCGGTTCGAGTCAACTATCCTTTGAATAAGTTGGCTTGACTCTATATTTTTGAGATTGTTCGACTTCATGGGGTACCGCTATCGATTATTTCTGATCGTGATCCGAGGTTTACATCGAAGTTCTGGAAGGCACTTCACTCTACTTTGGGTACCCGGTTGAACTTCAGTACATCTTATCATCCGCAGACTGACGGGCAGTCCGAGCTTGTGATTCAGATTCTTGAGGACATGTTGAGAGGTTGTGTTCTCGATTACAGTGGTAGTTGGGAGGATTTCTTGCCGCTCGCAGAGTTTGTATATAATAACAGCTACCAGGCAAGTATCAAAATGGCACCGTATGAGGCTCTGTATGGGCGTAGGTGTAGGTCACCGATTGGATGGACTGAACTTAATGAGCATAGATTGTTGGGACCAAACCTAGTCCGTGAGGCCGAGCAGACAGTTAGATTGATTCGGGACCGGCTTAAGGTTGCTTTTGACAGACAGAAGTCTTATGTTGACTTGCGACGTCGAGATCTTGAGTTTGAGGTTGGTGATGAGGTTTTCCTGAAAGTATCTCCTTGGAGGAAGGTACTTCAGTTTGGTCGGAAGGGCAAGTTGAGTCCTCGTTATATTGGTCCTTATCGGATTCTTCGTCGGGTTGGACCCTTTGCCTATCAGCTCGAGTTACCTCCAGAGCTTGAGCGTATTCATGATGTTTTCCATATTTCTGTGTTGAGACACTATCATGCTGATCCGTCTCATGTTTTGCCTATGGAGGAGATTGAGATTCGTCATGATTTGTGTTTTGAGGAGGTGCCTATCGAGATTCTTGCTCAGGATAAGAAAGTTCTCAGAAGGAAGACCATTAAGATGGTCAAAGTCTTGTGGCGTGGTCGCAGTCATGATGAGGCTACCTGGGAGCCCAAAGCTGTCATCAAAGCTCAGTATCCGCATTTGTTTGCTCCAGGTAAATTTCGAGGCCGAAATTTCTTTTTACGGGGGGGAGAGTTGTAACACCCCATTTTAGCCCTAATTTTAAAAACCCCAATTGTGAGAATTCCCAATTGGAAACCCTAGAATTTGGGGGAAACTCGGAATTTAACCTAATCTAAAATGGGGACCAAATTGAATAAATTATAAGTTTAGTGGTTAAATTATTAGGCGGGCAAAACTTTGGACCCTCCTTTTGTAATTTACCCAATTGTCTAGGGCAAATACTCTTTTGGTTCTATTTGAGTATGTGCGCCGCTCTTCCTTGTTTTCTAATAAAATAATAATAAAATTTTGCAAAGCAATTGTAAAACCTTCCCCATTTTTCGTCGAAGTTCCGGCCAAAGGCTAGCCTTGTCCGTTCAGTGTTACAAGGTCGTCGGTGTGATCATCGTGGCCGTCCGATCAAAACCCGATGTAGGGTGTTCCGTTTGCCGCCTCCCATCATCAAAACGGTGAGTCGAAAGCTTCGACTCTTTTCTTTCCGCCGCCATTGTCACCGGAAACGTTTGAGTTTTCTTCGAGAACTCTTGCCCCTGCCGTCCTCTGTGAGCGCCGCTACAGTCTCGGGATTGGGTGAGTGATGTGGTTGGGTTTGTTGGGCTTCGAGTTTACCGTCGTCGTTGTGTTGGTCGTGTCCGATGTCGGGCACTGGTTGCGCCGTGTTGGTCGTGGCCGGTAGAGCCGTCGGGTTCGCTGGTAGGGCTGGAGTGGTCGGGCGCCGCCGAGATTTGATCTAGGGTTGGGAATTTGGGGATTAGGGTTTTTGATTTGGGTGGCTGAAGTTTGTGAACCGGTTTGGGTTGCTGAACCGAACAGACTAGTGCACTGAACTAAACCGACTTGGTTGACCGAGATGGATGATGTCAGTAGTGACGCCATCTACTGTTGCAAGGCTGATGCAGGCTAACGTCAGCGATGACGTCATCACAGTCAATGATGACATCAGCGTTGACTTTTTCGGCCGAGTTCACCTTAATGTTTTTTGACGTTCCGGTTCCGTTGCCACCGTCTGTTCCTTTAAATTCGAACCTGAAATGCCTTTTGGATCAAGTTTATATGTTGAGCTCAAATTTTTGTAAAGTGTTGCATCAGAATTTGACTCGGTTGTTTTGTGTTCAGGTGACGTGGACTCTGACCCCGAGTTTTTACCTCCTCCTCCGCCAGGCGGACCTCCGGTGGCACAATCTTCGAGATCTGCTAGTAAGATTTCTGTTAAGCGTAATTAATCAAATGTGGCATAGTAGGAAGTCTTATATAGTGTTCTTTGTTTTTAGGAGTTGATTCTGTTCGACCTACCGCTAGGGCTGAGCGTGGGAGACGTCACTATCGACGTTGACTTTTTAGCTGCCAAAGGTGTGTTCTCTGTCTGTGCTACATGTATGTGTTGCCTGATTTCGTGATCTGTATGAGAAATATTTTGTGTTATTCTGCTCGGTTGATTGAGAAATATGTTGTATGTTATTCTGCTTTGTTATCTGATAAATATTGCATGACTCGACTGTATGCTATTCTGCTATGTTATCTGATAAATAATGTTTGACTCGGATGCTATGATCATGTTATGTAACACATATCGGAATCGGATTATTATGTACATGCATCTTAGTAATTTAACAAGATTGCATTCGAACTCTGAAATCGGATTACATGTCATATCATTGGGTTGGGATATTGTACGGAGGAAGGTCAGCGACTTCATCCTTCGGGTTGAACTTCGCTTCGGATCAGTAGTTCCACCTTTCGGGATGAGTTCTGCTTCGGACATGGTGTTGAGGTGTAGAGTGGTTCAGGGGAACCTCACTCTTTGGACGGTGATGTAGTTGGGTGCATGTAATGTTATGATATATGTATGCTTTGCTTGTAATACTTCGGAATATCTGTAAATTCTTGATACATTGTTTGACTGTTGGATTGACTTCTATTATGCACTTTAGAGACACACTAAGCTTTATAGCTGACTCCCCCTTAGTATCTGTTTCATATTTCCAGACTTAGGTTTCGGTACTTGGAGGATCTCGTTCGAACATTATTTGATACTATTTATCAGTACGTTTTGTTCTAGACTTATATTTATTTATTTAAGTATTTTTCGGATTTTGCTGTAAACGTGGACTTTGGACATTTTTATTATTTTTGGGGTTTGATAAACTATTTTTAGCATGCTTGTTTTAAGACGAACATTAGAGGATATCTTTTATATTTGAATAATAATTTTGGCATAATTTTTATAAATAATCTTACTTGAGGGGAAAGTTTCCAAATTGTCAATTTCAATTTGTTATAAACCCTTAGGTCAAAATAGGGGTTACATATGTAGGTTGCCTAAGCAGCTTTCAAAATTGTCTCCAAAGACATAGAAATCGTCCATAAATATCTCCAGGAAATACTCCACCATGTCAGAGAATATAGCCATCATACACCCCTGAAAGGTTGCTGGTGCGTTGCAAAGTCCAAATGGCATCCTCCGAAAAGCGTAAGTACCGTACGGGCAAGTGAAAGTCGTTTTCTCTTGATTCTCCGGTGTGATGGCTATTTGGTTGTAACCTGAGTAGTCATCAAGAAAACAGTAGTAAGGCTTTCCCGCTAATCTATCAAGCATTTTATCAATAAAAGGAAGGGGAAAGTGGTCCTTCTGGGTAGCTTTGTTAAGCTTCTGGTAGTCCATACAAACCCTCCAACCGGTTATAGTCCTGGTTGGGATTAACTCGTTTTCTTCGTTGGTCACCACGGTTATTCCTCCCTTTTTAGGAACGCACTGCACCAGGCTCACCCACTTACTATCCGAGATGGCATAAATTATCTCAGCGTCTAGCCATTTGATAATTTCTTTTCGTACCACTTCTCGCATAGCATCATTCAAACGTCTCTGGCATCAATGGTCGACTTATGATCATCCTCTAGAAGAATTTTATGTATGCATAGTGCCGGACTAATGCCTTGGATATCAGCTATTGTCCATCCAATAGCCTTTTGTGCTGCTGCAGCATCCCTATTAGCTGTTGTTCCTGCATCAACTTGGAAGAGATGATTACGGGCAACATATCATTTAATCCAAGAAAAACATATTTGAGCTGCCCTGGCAGGGGCTTAAGATCTAGAATAGGTGGCTCTACAGTTGATGACTTTTGGATGATATGTTCATTCGAGGTATAGTTTAAGGGCTCGAATAACTTACCTGGACGATTGCCTATCCAGTTTACCTCCTCATGACCATCAATGTTCGATATGTCAGAATTTGAGGAGATGTTGTCGCTGTCGCTGTCGTGACAGTCTTCAAAATGGCTGCTGGAGCAGTGGCCAAATTTGATGTCATGGCAGTCTGACCTGATGCAGGGTTGGTCAAGGATTACTTCAATGATAGCCTTGCCTTCTTCTTCTACATCAGCATGTTTTATTGCTTGGAGAACATTTAACTTGATCTCTTGATCATTCACTCTCATAGTGAGTTCTCCCTTTTCTACATCAATCAGTGATGTGCATGTGGCTAAGAAGGGTCGCCCCAGGATGATTGGTGCATTCTCATCTTCTTCAGAATCTAAAACAAGAAAGTCAACAGGAAAAATAAATTTATCCACTCTTACCAGAATATCTTCAATCTTCCCTTATGGTTGCACGTAAGAGCGGTCTGCCAGCTGCAACATAACTGTCATGGGTCGTGATCGTCCATTACCTAATTTCTGGAATATATATTTTGGCATTAAATTAATACTAGCACCTAGATCACAAAGTGCCTTACCCACGAATTTATCTCCGATTATGCACGGTATTATGAAGCTCCCAAGATCCTTCTTTTTTTGGGGTGGATGCTTGTGCAGAATAGTGATGCATCCTTCTGTCAGTTTAACCGTCTCAAATTCCCCGAGTCTGGATATCTTCGACATAGAATCCTTGATAAATTTGGCATAACCGGGCATCTCCTTGATGGCATCTAGCAGCGGAATATTGTTGTGGACCTGCTTAAAAATATCATAGATCTTCTTAAGCTGGAACTCTTGTTTCTGCTTCTGTAGCCATTGTAGAAATGGAGGTGGAGGACGATAATCTTCAATGCATCGTTCCCATGGTATTCGGATCTGAGGAGGCTTAGGTTCTTCATCCTTCTCCTATGTCCCTTCTACTGTCGTAACAGGTGTGGCGGAAGTAGGTTGTTTATCGTCTGCCGAGGCAGCATTCGCGGCAGTCGATTCTAGGGCTGGTTCCTTAACTGGTTCAACTTTCTTCTCCGGCCCTGGTAAATTCTTCCCACTCCAAGTTGTGATAGCTTTGCATTGCTCATGTGTGGGTTGTCTAGCGAACTAAGTATCGCTAGGGAATCCTCCGTTATGCCTTGGCTTAATATGCTAGGAAACCTGACCTATTTGTGTCTCCAATGATTTCAGAGTAGCTTCATGGTTAGTCATCCGCATCTCCGTTTTATCCATGAACGAATCACTCTTCTTGACGAAATGATTCATGTTTTCAATGTAAGTTCATGTCTGTGACATAAATGTGACAAAGGTCTGTTCCAATATACTAGGTGTGGCTGATGGCGGCTGTTGCGTCTGCTGTTACGGTTGCGGCCGTGTAAGAATTCTAGGTGCCCCATGATTTTGAGTGTTCTGTGCTTGAGGGATCAGGGCATTGTTTGGGTTGCTCCAAGAGAATTTGAGATCTTTTCTCCAGTTGGGATTGTAATTGTTGGAATTGTAGTTTTGCTTGTTATAGTTCCCAACATACATCCCTTCCTCTAGCTGTAGCGGGCAGTCTTCTGAACTATGATTCCCACTACAAGTTCCACATACCTCTTCTGCAGCGTAGTCTGGTTGAGAATCTTTCTTCAGCAAGTTTTCTATTGCCTTTGTGAGATACGCAACTTATGTCTTTAGGGAATTATCGGCTTCGTAATTCTTCACAGCTAGTACTCGTTTACCTCTTCTCGATGTGGGGAATTGCTCTTCATTCTTCGCCAAATTCTTTAACACTACCATGGCTTCATCTGGATCCTTGTCCAACCGCAATCCATTGGCTGCTGAATCGATTCTCATGCAAGTCTGTAGGTTGGCAGCATTGTAGAATTTGATGACTTGATTCCAAACAAGGAATCCGTGCATCGGGCAATTCCTCGGAAGAGTAGTAAACCCGTTCCATGCCTCGTGCATTGGCTCGTCATCTTCCTATTGAAAAGTAGCAATTTCGTTACGTAATCGCTCAGCTAAATGGGAAGGGTTAAAACGAGATAAAAATTCACGAGTTAAATCTGTCCAAGTTCGTATTGAACCCGACGTTAGTTTGTTCCACCAAGTTTTAGCTCTGTCCCTCAATGAAGGAGGAAATAACTGAAGCCTCAGTATCTCCGGATTTACTCTTGGTAGTCTAAACGAACCACATGTTTCTTGGAACGTTTTCAGATGTTACTTAGCTTCCTCTGTAGCAGCACCACTAAATTGGCCAGAGGAATTAATCATGGTGAACACGAAAGGTTTCAGCTCAAAATTTTCAGCTTCCATGTCTGGCAAGGTGGTCTCTAGTTCTACGTGATCATTGATCATGTAATCATGGCATGACCGACGTGCGGCCTCAGCAGCAGAAGGACCGACAGGCCGTCCGTTTCCTCCATCTCTGATAGGATCGTTAGGATCTTGGGGATTCCCTTGGTTGTTCATGGCCTCTAACTGTTCTTCAAGGTAATCGTTTCTAGCTAACAAGAGTCGGAGTCGGTTCCTAAGATTGCACGAGCATTCGATTTCAGGATCTAGCTGATACTCAGGTTCCTTTCCTCGTCTCGATCTGCGCATAAGCAAACAGAAAACCTTGTGAAAAGCATAAGGTGAACAATCCAAGTAAAAACAGAAAAATCAAAAGAATGAGCAGTAAAAGTAGGGTAAAGATATGTTGCCAGTCCCCGACAACGACGCCAAAAACTTGTTGCGTGTAAAATAGTATATCGCAATAGAGCGCAAGTGTACACGACGCAAGTAGTAAAGTGATACATGAAGTATCGGATGTCGAATCCACAAGGACTGGAAATAGCCTTAACCTTGAATTGCTGCACGAGAAAGAATATAATTTTAATTTTTTGCAAGGGAATATTAAAGAATACTGAAGATAAAAGATTAAAGAAATTAGGATAGAGAGAATGGGCCTGTATTGATTTGCTCAGTAGTGTAGGTGTTGCAATGTCTAGGACTGCCTGTTCTGTTGTTGCGCCTGTCGCGGTAGCACCTGCGGCTGCAGCGGTCTGTTGTTGTCGCGGCAACGATCACACAACTATGTACTTCAAGCTTGGCAAGAATCCTTGTTGTGCCTTGTCCTATTTATAGGTCCAAGTCTGTCGATGAACACGTCTTTGATGATACCTCCCGGCGTGAATCGAAGGATGATCACCGATGTTGTTGAATTCTTCCTTAGCCACTTAACCTCGTCCTATCCCTAGGTCTGAGATAGTTCAACCATAAACTGGAGAACTCGTACTTATTCCTTTCGTATACTTAACTCTCCCGATATTAAGTAAATGTATAATCTCACAATGCTCTCTCGATACTCTTGCAAGATGTTAAAAACCAGAATAAGGAAACTTGAAGTCTATTTTATTGAACAGAAAAATTCCTAAAACAATGCAATCCTTGCAACTACTTTACAGAATCAACCCTTAGCCCTAGGGGAAGTTTAGAACATGATGAGAAGGGGGAAGACGGCTAGAGAATAAGATGTCCTTCTCTAGGTCGAATTACATGCCTTTATATAGGCCTTGGGTTCAAGTTTTCTAATATGGCAAGAATACAAGTTTAAATTAAAGTTCAACTCTATTAAAGACTAAATCTTCAGATTGGATGTCTTTAATTCGTCCTCTCTTCTTGCTTGGAGTTTCTTCCTTGAACTTCGGGCTTGGCCTTCTTTCTGATCTAAGGCTCGGAAAAATATATGAGTGCTCTACGATAGATCAGCTTAATTTCCTTTTTCTATTGAGCTCCATTTTACCTTTTCCCTTCACCATTGTTGTCGTCCTTCGCTATCGCGGCAGCGGCCTCGGCAGCATCGTCCTTCTCGACTTCAGTCCTGTGTTCCAGCTCTGCTTCTCCACTGCTCTGAGTCTGCTACGACAGCTACCTGCAAAAGTAACCAAAATCAGTAGCAACTGTGCCATTTAATATAATTGTGATGTATAACTGAAATCTATCCTAAATGCAATGAATTATGCTTGAATGCAGCAGAAATATGGGTTAGATAGGGGTAAAATATAGAACTTTTACACACTCAACACTTGGATTCTGCCACGACAACTATCTTATGTTTCTCTGTTGCCCTGGATTCTGTTGTCTGTTCCTCTACTGCCCTGGATTCTACCACGACAGTTATCTTCTGTTCCTCTGCTGCCCTGGATTCTGTCACGATAGTTATTTTCTATTCCTCTGCTTCCCTAGATTCTGCCACGACAGTTACCTACAAGAATTGACCGAAATAAGCAGCTTCTGTGCAAAATTATCCATCTGTGATGTTTATGCAAATTCTATCCTAAAGTGCAACTAAACATGCCTGAGTGCTTCAATAATATGGATAAATGAGGGTTAAAATATAGAACATTTATTCACTCAACACACCCCCAAACTCAAATTATTGCTTGTACTCAAGTAAATGCAATCTAACTAAGAATTTTTTTGTTGCTTTGGCTTAACTCAATGAACAACCATTACCTACAGCATCTTCACCATCGAGATCAATATATCTTTGAATGTTTATGGATTTATCCGAAGCAATACCATAATTCTTGTGTGAGTGTGTGCGGGTTTTGTGAACAAATATGAGCTTAGACTTCTTAGCAACCATAATAGTTACTTAACATACTTGAGTTTTACTTCAAAAATAATTTTTAACTAGAGCCAATTTCGGGCACCTCTAGTTTTCTTCTAAAGTATTTCTATTTTTACTATATCCGGTTTTGGGCACCTCTAGTTTAATTTCCTAGAGCCAGTGTTAGGCACCTCTAGGAGTACTTCTAGTTTTTTTCCTAGAGCCAGTGTTAGGTACCTTTAGGAGTAAGACTGAATATAAGTTTTCTTTCCAACTCAAGTGGCTAAGCTTCCTATTCTAAGTTTGCTAACAAAGTCTTAACAGAATATAAGTCACAAAAGTGTTTTAAGAGTTCAGAACTATAGTAAGTCTCTAGATACTTCCTAAAACATTCAAAAGCTACTATCACGACAGTTAAGGCTGCGACAGGTAAGAGAAATTCAAAAACCTAAGCCAATTTTTTTAGACACAAAATAAATAGTTATAAACACATACTAATAAGAGGATTGCCTACCTCCAAACTCGAGGGTTGCATTGTCCTCAATGCACGACAAACAAAAAAACAGAAAGATAAAAACATCACAAATAGAAAATAGAAACATAGAAGAAACAAGAAACTTAATTTGAGGTGCCATCATTGTTGTCGTCACTGCTATCATCTATACGAAGTTGTCGGCGGGCGCAGGGCGGCATCATTAGTACTGCCAGGTGGGAGGTGTCTGGTTTGCCGATCTTTCAAAGGATGCCTCCTCTGCTGCCAGGGCAGCGAAACTAGATACTGCAGAGGCAGAGAACACCATGTCTTGATGGCCTTTTTTTTTAGGTTGTTGTGGGTTCTTTATTGGAAAAGACAAGAAAAACAAATAAAATAAAAACTTAAGCGTTTAAGAGGGAATTAATCCTTGAAACTCTTATCCTAAAATAACGAAATTAAAAACTGAAACTATATAAAATTTGAGGAGTGTCGTTTCCGATATTTCTTATGGTCCATCCGCACCCTCCATCGAGTTACAATTTTTCCCAAAAGGGTTTGGCCAATGAGCTTGTGGCTACTCCTTTTTGTTTTATCATGGTGGAGGTGACTTTATTTCTGGTTCCTTTGTAGTCCATAAAGTCCTCCCATCCTGGCATTGTTTCTGAACACATGAACATATGTTTAGGAAAAATTATATCTATATCCAACCATGTACTTACCTCATTCTTGTCGAAGTTCATTACGGTGGAAAGTAGCCTTTGCTGCCGTGTCTACTGCTGCGGCAGCCAGTTATTTTGATAGACATTTGTCAGGTTGCTTTGCAGGTCAAGGGGACATTGGAAAGTGCCATGACTCCTCATATCAATTTCTGTTGGCCACTCGTAGGTCTCCATCAGTAGAGATCTCGATGATTCTAAATCCACCGGCGTTGGTTCCTCAAATACCTGCAATAGAATTGGCGTGTTTTCAAAGAATTCAAAAGGTTTGTTTATAACCTGCTCATATTCCATTGGTGAGGCATTGTCTTCGGGTTGCTCTTGCATGTGGTTGTGCGAGTGCCATGGCGAAGGTTTTGCCTCGGCAGTGGTTGCTGCTTCAACATCACTCGCTGTCGAGGCGACAGTTTCCGCTTCAACTAGGGTTTCTGTATCAGAAGTGGTTGCCGTCGTGACATTTTTCTCAACTTCACTAGGTGTTGTTGCGGCGTTGTTCTGTTCAGGCTCCTCGATCATTACCAAGGCAAGTTGCTACTCAGGATCATCATGTGTTGGGCAGTCTCTTTCACTGACATCCTTGTCATGTTGCCTCGAGATTTCAAGTTCATCCGTGGCATGAATGAAGACCGGTGTGCTCAAGATGCATCCAACTTGGCGATTCTTTTGTCCATAGAAGCCGACAATTCTTGAGTTAGTGCCATGAAGGCTTGTAGTGTGTCTTTTAAGGATTTTGACAGCTCTTGAGGATGATGACATTGCCATGTCATGTCGGGTTCTGCAGCAAAACTATTATGGTACCAAAAATTTTGCGGGTTTTGATAAAACCATAAAAAATTTGCTAATGTGGCAGCGGCATCTATTGTCCTTGTTTCTGTTGTGGCGGCATATCTTGTTCTTGTTGGTTCCATCGTTGGTTGTCCATATATTCACCGAAAAAATGGGGACAACTTTCGAGTGCACGATTACCTTTACGCTAATTGCAAAAACTTTCCCACATCAGCTCTCGAATGGTTTTTCCTGACATGTTGATGCCCTTGAACCTGTAATGCACCTGAGTTTTTTTTACAAAAGAAAAAAATGAATAAAATAAGGCAAGAAAATAAATATAAGTGCAGAAAAAAACACGAAGTTGTGCGCCAATCCCCGGCAACGGCGCCAAAAACTTGATGTGTGTGAAAGACTCCTATTAAATTGGAGATCAAGTGTACACTCGTGTCAAGTTATAGTATAAAAGATATCGTCTCCACAGGGATTGGGACAACTTTATAATTAATTTTCCTGCACAAGGGAAAAGATAAATTTAATAAAGAGTTGTGAAAATTCTTGAATATAAACTAATGTAAACGAGGAATTCAGATTGAGAAAATAGGCTGGTATTGATTTGCTCAGTAGTGCACGAGTTGCACTGTTCAAAGGTCTTTTGTTGTGTCTGTCGTCGAGCTTGTTGCGGTAGCACCTGTCGCGGCAGAGGTCTGTTGATGTCGCGGCAGCGAACAACAACTCTGTACTAAATCTCTAAGTAAACGTCCTTTAGTTCGCCCTATCTTCTTGCTTTGACTTTCTCATCAAACTTTGGGCAAGTCATTCCTTGTGCTTCTAGGCTCCAAAAATTATGCGAGTGGTCTCTAAAAATTAGGCTTGAAATCCTCTATCAGTCGAACTCCACTTTGCATTTTCCATCTCTTCTTTTTCACTATCGCCACCTCTTTCACGACATATGTCACGACAGTGAGTTATAAGGTAGTTTGCTTCAACACTGTCGCCACTTCTGTCACGACAGTGATTTATAAGGCAGTTTTCTTCAACACTGTCGCCACTTCTGTCACGGCAGCTGTCACGACAATGATGTATGAGGCAATTTCCTCAACAATGTCGCCACTTCTGTCACGACGGTGATGTATGAGGCAGTTTTCTTCAACCTTTCACTCCTGCTCTGCAGTTATCTTCTGTTCCTCTGCTGCCCTGGATTCTGCCACGACAGTTATCTTATGTTCCTCTACTGCCATGGATTCTGTCATTTGTTCTTTTGCTACCCTAGATTCTGCCACGACAATTATCTTATGTTCCTCTACTGCCCTTGATTCTGCCACAACAATTATCTTCTGTTCCTCTACTGCCCTGGATTCTGTCACGAAAGTTACCTGCAAGAATTGACCGAAATCAGCAGCTTCTATGCAAAATTATCCATATGTGATGTTTATGCAAATTCTATCCTAAAATGCAAGTAAACATGCCTGAGTGCTTCAATAATATGGATAAATGATGGTTAAAATATAGAACATTTTTTCACTCAAGAATTACATCTTGTTCTCACATCATTGGAAACATTTAATCCATATACATCTTCCTAATCAACATTTTCATACTCAAGGATGAACTCCCTAAGTCAAGTTTTGAACTCATAAAGTTGCTCTTATCATCATGTAAGGAAGGTTGGTAGTTAAGAAATGATGTTTAAGCACCCATACATTCATATGGCTTTTTCCTTTTTCAAAGAATTTTGCAACAAGGCTTTACTTTTTCTTCATTAAGCATTTTAACACCATATGCCCCCAAATAATAATTATGGAACACATCTTAGTCCCTGAACTTTCCAAAATGTTCTCAAAGTAATGCTAAAAGATCTTTTGCATATATAAATGATTGTCAAATCCATTGATCCTTATTTCAAAGCAAGATGCTAACAATGATAGGGAAAGAAATGAAAAGAAGGACAAATTCATAAAACAAATTTATTAATTTGTGGCAAACACAAAAAAGGTTTACAAAAAGGAAGGGAAACAAGTATTCAAATATCAATAGTCCAAACTTCTTCTTTCAAATGTCGGAAGTAAACTTGAATGCCACTAGTGTCGAGGAAACCTTAAATACAACGCAAGATCTAAGGAGCCTCGAAATCTGTCAAATTATCTGAGCCGCCCTTTACGGGTTTTCAACTCAGACCCTCATTTGGTTTCAAAACGCCATTTGTGAGTTTTCATTTTGAACCCTCCTTTTCTTTTCTTTTTTTTCCTTTTCTTTTTTCTTTTTTTTCTTTTTCTTTTCTTTTTTCTTTTTTCTTTTTTTCTCTTTTCTTCTTCAAGAATAGTACTTCTTGACAATATCAAAGTTTACCGAGTTTTGAAACTCATTTCCATCCATCTCAGCAAAAATCAATGCTCCACCTGAAAGAACCTTTGTCACAATGTACAGCCCTTCCAAATTAGGCGCCCATTTTCCTCGGAGATCACTTTGAATTGGCAACTTCTTCTTAAGACCAGATCACCTTCTTGGAATTCTCTAGGACGAACCTTCTTTTCATAAGCCTTAATCATCCTTCTTTGGTACTGATAACATCATAAATATCCTTGTTTTCATACCTTTTTGCAATAACATTTGCATGTTCTTGAGCTCAGACCATAGCATTTAGACTGCATTTAGGTTGCATTTTCTTCTTCTGGGTGCATCTTTATCTTTGTTGGTTATTGGTCCAAATCAAGGGGTACTGCTCGGAAGGGTGGTTTTGGTTTTGTTGATGCGCAGGAAAGGAGTCAAGAGAGAAAGCTGGTACCGGGAATTGCTATAGCATGATGGAAGTGGATATTGGCCAGCACGTGAGATACATGTGAGCTGCAGAAGCACGTGAAAATACAGTAAAGGACGATCAAACATGTGCAATAGTCGGTACCTACCTGCAAACTGTCCTCCTTGTCTCCTCGTGGCATACCTTGTCTGTGGATATTCCTTGGGATTATCAAGGCATCTTTAGGGCACCAAACCCTAGAAGCCTCCACTATATAAAGGTGAGAGAAGCTTGGAGCAAAGTGTGGTATATTGTGTTGCAAAAAGAGAGACGAAAGAGAGAGAAAAGAAGAGGGAAGTTTCCACCTTCATCTTCTCCAGCTTTGTGTCCTCCATCGTTGAAGCTCCAAGGAGTGGCCTCACCGGCCTCGAGAGAGGCGGTGGACCTAAGACAGTCGGGCAGTCCATGGCGGAGAGGGAGTTCACCTTTTTTTTCTGTCGCTATAGCAATTTCTTGTCATATCTTTATATTTGGTGATGTTATCGCAATGGTACGTTGGATGATATTGCCCAGCCACGAACTGTTTTAGGTGGCTTGGGTTTGATGGATGATTTGATTTTGAGTACTTTTTAATGCCTTCTATGGCTTTTTCGGTGTTTATCATGATTCTATGCTTTGCTTATGCATTTCTCATTTCCTTAAAGTTGTAAGAGCTTAGGGTTGTAAGTGCTTTGAGAGATAGGCCCTACCTTAAGCGCATTTGAGAGTTGGTCGTTATTTAAGTGTATGTTGGGGTTAGTAATCGAGAGAGCTAGCCTTAGAACCCTCATAAGCAATTAAGTGACTGTTGAGAGGCAGAATCTAACCCACCTTAGAGATAAGTGATAGGTTTCAAGGGTTAAAAAGGATAGTACGTGAAGGGTAGGGGAGTGTTAAGAGTTTACGCCGAGAGGTACGGCTGTAGCATTTCTTATTCACAGTTTCCTGGCTAGAGATAGTTTAGGAGCACTCTTAGTAAATCTCGCCTAGCATATAAAATAGCTGAAGAGCCTTAGAATCATTAAGAAGCTTGATTTAGGTTACCCATCATTCCCAGCCAGTCATTCCGTAGTGAGTTTCGCATACGAAAGAGGACCTGTGTATCATATTGTCGTCTCATCTTTCTCTGCACTATTTTGCTTCAGCATTATTTTATACCATCTCTTTTACTATAACATTGTCATCTGCAAAAAGTCCAATCTTTATTGTTACAGCAACCGTGAATACCTCCAATCCTTATGGTGACGATACTAACTCATCACTTTATTACTCGTTTGACGTGTATACTTGCACCATTTGCGTATCATTTATAGTATTGCAAGACCACACAACAAGTTTTTGGCGCCGTTGTCAGGGATTGGCAATTGGTTGTTTACGGTTTTTGTTTTTATCGTTTGTTCTTTTTGTTTTTATACATATTTATTTTAGGATTTTCGTTTTTCTTTTCAGGTGTCTTGCTAGTGTATGACCAAAAGGCGACCTAGAGGACCCCTGCAATCACCTATTTCTGAAATCGAGCATTTCTTGAGACTTAGGAGACGTGTTCGACGAGAAGAGACTAGAAATATGAACGGAGAAATACCACAACCTCAAGGTAACGGAGATGATATGGATAATGGCCAGGGAGAAGCAGCTCGACCTCGAGCTATTAGGCATCATTTAATTCCTATCTTGGACGATCTCTATCCCGAAAGAGTAGCTCCAGAAATTCAGGCAGCCCAGTTCAAGCTTAAACCTGTTATGTTCAACATGTTGAACATTATTGGTCAGTTTGGAGGTATGCCTCACGAAGATGCAAGACAACATATTTGTGCTTTCTTGGAAGTTTGTGACTCGTTCAGGCAACAAGGAGTGCACAAAGTTGTGCTAAAGCTTAAACTGTTTCCATATTCTTTATGTGATCGTGCTAGAGCATGGCTAAGTGGAGTGCCAGCTGGATCAATGGAGACTTGGACAGATCTATGCAAACGTTTTATGCTACGGTATAATCCACCAAATAGAAACACTTAGTTGATAAATGATATTGCTTCTTTTCGTCAAGCTGATGACGAATTCATGTATGAGTGTTGGGATCGATTCAAGAGATTATTGAGGAAGTGCACAAATCATGGTTTTCATGATTGGACCCAAGTGGTTATGTTCTATAATGGGGGTAAATGCTCCCACAAGGTTGATGTTAGATGCTTTAGCAAATGGGACCTTGTTAGACAAATCACTGGAGGAAGCATTTAACATTTTGTATAGGGTAGCCAACAATGATTACCAGTTTTCGACCACAAGACTTGGAACGGGGAGGAGAACCCAAGTAGCTCGAGATAGTGAAGCTGATGAATTGGTAGCCACCCAGTTAGCTGCTATCACAAGTATGCTAAAGAACCTCCAACGTCCCAACAAAGTCAAGGAAGTGAAGTCCACAACCTCATGTCTCAGATGCGATGGCAATCACCATTTGAGTGAATGCCCTGACAATCAAGATTCAGCCAACTATGTGGGGAATTATAACCGCAACAACAATCCATACTCCAATACCTACAACCCAGGATGGCATCAGCATCCAAATTTTAGTTGGGGTAATCAAGGGCACAGTAATCCTGCATAGCCAGCGCCACAACAAAATATGATCGAAGCACCGTCTTCTAACCAGATGATGCCATGACAAGGTCAGAAGGGAGCAGCATCTTCATTGAACAGTTCGCTGGAAACTACATTCAAAGAATTTATGGCTATGACAAAAGATTTCATGGGGACCACGAAAGTTTTGCTACAGGATCATGCAGTAAACATAAAAAATCGAGGAGCCTTATTGCAAAGCCATAGTTCCTCTCTTTGAGCCTTAGAAACACATGTTGGTCAGATAGCTCAAACCTTGCATGTGCGACCACAAGGAAGTCTGCCTAGTGACACTGAAGCCACTAAGCACCATGGCAAGGAACAATGCAGCGCACTCACATTAAGGAGTGGCAAGGAAATTAGCAAAGAAGACAAGTTTGGGGGAAAAGAGAAGGAGGACTCTCAGCTGAACTTGCCTCAAGAAGAAGATAACTTACAAGATCCTCCAGTTGAAGAGAAGGGTGAGGATGTCATAGCAAAAGAAACACCGGAGGAGGAGCCTGCTTTTGCTACAACAAAAGATGTAACTCCACCAGTTCATACAAATGAAGTTAGACCCCCACCTCCTTTTCCTCAACGATTCAAGAAGCGGAAAGAAGACCTTCAGTTCTAGAAATTTGTAGATATCCTGAACAAACTATATATCAATGTCCCATTTCTGGAAGCCATTGATCAGATGCCAACATATGCCAAGTTCCTCAAGCATATAGTCACGGAAAAGAGGAAGGTCGAGACGCAAGAGAATGTCACTATAGCATAAGAATTCTATTCTATGTGGAGCAAGCTGCCACCTAAGAGGAAGGACCCATGTAGTTTGGCTATTTCATGTTCTATTGGCGACAAGTTTGTTGGAAGAGCACTTTGTGATTTGGGATCAAGTGTTAACTTGATGCCTAAGTCAATTTTCTGGAACTGGGAATTCGAGAGGCACAGCCCACCAAGGTTGTGCTACAACTAGCATATCATTCTCATGTTCGCCCAGAAGGGAGAGTTGAAGATGTTGTGGTAAAAGTGGACAGATTTATCTTTCCAGTCGACTTCTTAATTCTTCACTGTGAAGCTAATAGCAACACACCCGTTATCTTGGGTAGGCAATTTTAGCCATCGAGCGAGCGTTGATAGATTGTGAGAAGGGTGAATTCACAATGCGAGTGGCTGATCAGACGGTCACGATCAATATTCATGACACCCTCAAGTATGTAGACAACCTTGGAGTATGCCAATATGTAGATGCTACAACATAGAATATGATTGATGAGTTTTGCTGTAGCAATGAGTTGCAAATGGAAGAGTTTGAAGCACTCTGCAAAGATGATGATTCGGACCAAGAAGAGCTCTAAAGGGAACTGGAGTAGTCTAGTCGACTCGAGACTAGACCAGGTACGCATTTTGAACCTCTTGATTTTTCATAATTTGTACCCCCTAAACCTTCCCTTAAGCATGCACCTTTTTAGAACTAAAACCTTTGCCATCACATCTTAAATATGTTTATTTAGGGAGCAATGGAACTTTTCCTGTGATAATTTCATCTAGACTCACACCTAAGCAAGAAACTAGTTTGGTAAATATGTTGTTACGGCATAAAAAAGCAATAGGGTGGACTATGGCTGATTCGAAAGGTATAAGCCCTGCTATATGTATGCACAACATTTTGCTTGATGATTGTCACAACAATTCAGTTGAGCCCCAGAGGAGACTAAACCCAATTATGAAGAAAGTAGTGATGAAAGAGATAATCAAGTGGCTGGATGCTGGAGTAATCTACCCGATATCCGATAGCTCATGGGTCAGCCCGGTGCAATGTGTATTGAAGAAGGGAGGTGTGACCATGGTAAGCAATGAGGAGAATGAGCTATTTCCTACTAGAACCGTCACGGGGTGGAGGATTTGCATGGACTATAGGAAGCTTAACAAGGGGACCAAGAAGGACCATTTTCCCCTCCCATTCATTGATCAGATGTTGGATCGACTAGCGGGCATGGAATTCTACTGCTTCCTCGATGGGTATTCTGGGTACAATCAGATTGCTATAGCACCCGAAGACCAAGAGAAGACGACTTTCACATGCCCTTATGGGACTTATTCTTTTCGGAGAATGCCCTTTGGTCTCTGCAATGCTCCAGCAACCTTTCAGAGATGTATGATGGCTATCTTTTCAGACATGGTCGAGGATTTTTTAGAAACTTTCATGGATGACTTCTCGGTCTCCGGAGATAACTTCGACACATGCTTGGGCAATCTCGCCAAGGTCCTAAAGAGGTGTGAGGAAGCCGAATTGGTGCTCAATTGGGAAAAATGCCATTTCATGGTAACAAAAGGAACGGTCTTAGGCCACAAGATTTCGAAGCAAGGGATAGAAGTTGACAAAGCAAAGGTCGAGGTCATTGAAAAAATACCTCCCCCCTCTACTGTCAAGGGAGTAAGAAGCTTCCTAGGGCATGCTGGCTTCTATCGGAGATTCATCAAAGATTTTTCGAAGATCTCAAAGCAGCTATGTAGTTTGCTACAGCAAAATCAACCATTTGTGTTTGACAATGATTGCCATAGCGCATTTCAAGAACTGAAGGAGAAGTTTATCTCAGCACCAGTTGTCATTCCGTCTGATTGGAACGAGCTGTTTAAGCTGATGTGTGATGCAAGTGACTACGCTGTCGGTGCAACACTTGGACAACGTCGAGGTAAACTCTTTAATGTTATTTATTATGCTAGTCGCACTTTGAATGATGCACAAATCAATTACACCACTACTGATAAAGAATTGCTTGTTTTAGTATTTTCCTTTGATAAGTTTAGGTCATACTTGATAGGCACTAAGGTCATAGTTCATACCGATCATTCAGCCATTAAGTACTTACTGACTAAAAAGGATGCTAAACCTAGACTTATTAGGTGGATACTCTTGCTACATGAATTTGACTCAGAAGTTAGAGATAGGAAAGGATGTGAAAACAAGGCAGCTGGCCATTTATCTAGGCTAGAAAATGCTATCATACAAGGTAGTGAAACTGAAATTAAGGAGGAATTCCCTAATGAGAAACTGTTAGCTGCTACAGCAATTTCGTGGTATGCTGATATTGTTAATTATCTTGTTAGTGGTATTTTGCCTCCTGATTTATCTAGCTAGGGACTCAAGAAATTCAGACATAATGCAAGATTATACTATTGGGATGAACCATACCTGTTCAAGCAATGTCTTGATCATATCATAAGGAGATGTGTTCTAGAGGAAGAATAACATAGCATTATGTACCATTGTCATTCATCATCGTGTGGAGGGCATTTTGGTGGTGCTAGAACTGCTACAAAGGTTCTTCAAGCAGGATTCGATTGGCCTACACTTTTTAAGGATGCACACGAGTTCTATAAGACTTGTGACAGATGCCAAAGAACGGAGAACATCTCCAGACGGAATGAAATGCCATTGCAAAATATTTTGGAGCTTGAAATCTTTGACGTGTGGGTAATTGACTTCATGGGTCTGTTTCCTACATCATATGGAGATCTATATATTTTGCTAGCAGTCGACTACGTGTCAAAATGGGTGGAGGGTGTTGCCACCCCAAAGAACGACTCCAAGACAGTCATGAAGTTTCTTCACAAGAACATCTTCACTAGGTTCGAAGCACCCCGAGCCATCATCAGTAATGAAGGAACTCACTTTGACAACAAGCTTATTGCTAAAACATTAGATCACTATGGAGTCAGGCACAAGATTGCTACTACATAACATCCGCAGACAAACGGACAAGCTGAAGTTTCCAACCGAGAAATCAAGCAAATCTTGGAGAAGGTGGTTAATCCTAAGAGAAAAGACTGGTCCCCCAAGTTGGATGAAGCGCTTTGGGCATATAGGACAGCCTTCAAGACACCTTTAGGCATGTCACCCTTCAAGCTTGTATTTGGCAAGGAGTGCCATTTACCCGTAGAGCTTGAGCACAAAGCTTATTGGGCAATCAAGAAACTCAACATGGATGCCCAACTTGATGGTGAAAGAAGGTTGCTAGAGCTTAACGAGCTGGAGGAATTTAGTGCCCCAAGCATATGAGAATGATCGCATCTACAAGGAGAAAATCAAGAAGTGGCATGACAAACACATTTTGCCAAGGCATTTCTCAGAAGGACAACAAGTGCTTCTCTACAACTCCAGACTAAAGCTTTTTCCTAGAGAGATGAAATCGAGGTGGTCAGGGCCATTCATCATACACAAGGTGTACCCTCATGGTGCAGTAGATATCAAGAAGTTGGACGGCGATGAAGTCTTCAAAGTCAATGGCCAACACCTGAAGGTGTACAGTGGAGCCCCTATCCTCATAGACAAGTCATACCTGGATCTTCACAATCCTTGAAAGTTTGCATCCCCAACCCTATCTTTTATGATATAGCATGTCTATAAATAATGCTTTTCTTTTTAGTCTAGTTTTATGTTATCTTTGCTTTTAATTCTCGTATCTTTTCACGTGACCCTCATACAAGGCTTTCTCTTTCCTAGTACAATGTCAAGTACAGAGGCATGAGAGTGTGTTGTCTACAGGGTTGGTAGCAAAAAGGGAGAAGGACATGGAGTTTGTTTTTATCCAATTTTAGAGGGACAAAAGAAAAGGGGAAAGAAAAAGATAAGGAGGTTTTATCCGAAAAGTGGGGGAGTTAAAAAAAAAGAAAAACAAAAGGCATGAGAGAGAATATTCGTCTATTTAATGAATCAGCTTTTCCCAACCTTTTCAACTTCCAATATTTTCTTCATTATCTGTCCCTCACCTTCTTCATCTTCTTCAAACACTCAAAAACTTTCCCTCCATCTTTTCTATTTCTTCCCAAACACAGAGAGCACCATTCACCATTTTCTTTCCTTCACGTATTCACTCCTCCCCATTTTTCAGAAAAAACTCCATGGCTCGTTGCAAAAATGCCCCTGAGACTTCTGACAATCCTAGACAACAACCAGTCCTAGAAATTCCCAAATTTCTTGACGAGACATCAAATGAGAGATGGGCAAAGCTCAAGGATAGAAACGTTTTTCCAGAACTAGGATTTAAATACACTCAAGAGGAAGAAGATCAGTTCGACCAGTCTATAATGGACGTCACTGGCACACATGGATGGAAAAACTCCGTTGCTCATCCTGAGGAAATTTGCACATCACTTGTAAAGAAGTTCTATGCTCACCTCACAAGTCCAACCCAGTCCACAATTCATGTGCGAGAGGAGCAGATAAAGTTTACTAATGCAGCAATCAACAAGTTCTACGGGCTAAAGCATATTGTGGATCGTCACACTTCTTTTGTGATGACAATGGACGCGCAGACGCAACGCGAGGTGCTAGAGGACATCTGTTTTCAAGGAACGATGCTAGACAATAACAAGTCAGTTGAGAGAGGACGCCTCAAACTTGAGGCTAAGGTATGGAATCACTTTGTGAGACATAAGCTTATGCCCACACTACACACTGCAACAGTCCACATCTCCCGATTTTTTCTCATTCACTCGATAATACATGGTAGACAATTTGACATAGGAAAGATAATAGTGGATGAGGCATATGCTTGTTTGAAACGGCCACGTAGCCCCCTTGTTTTTCCTAACCCGATCACTGCCTTATGTAAAAGGAAAGACGTTCTCAAAGACGATCTTTTAGATACATCTCTTTCAGGAAAGACAAGTTTGACTCCAGCCCTCGTTGCGGAACTCCGGGGATTTAACGAAGACATGCCTCAGCAAGCAGTGGAGGGAGGAGCTAAAAGTTTTGTTGCAGCGAGAGTGGCAGCATTGGTGGCAACAACAAAAGAACTGAGCTCTGAGCTCAACATGATGAAGGCACACCAACGGGCATACTTCAAATATGCCCAACACCACGATAGTGCTACAACATCTTGCTTAAGCAAACTCCTACCGGACCAGAACGTCTATTTTCCTATGGAGTTATTGCAAGCCCCCACCACTGCTACAACAAGCACAATGTCTCCCAGTGGACCTAGCTCAGTCCCACCTGCTGCCAAGAAAAAGACTCCAAGAAAGAAAGCACTGGCAACTCCAATTGCCCAGTCAGAACAAGAAACTCCCGTTGTTCAGCCTACTATCGAAGAAACCGACCCAGCAACCTCTCCGACTAAGAAAAGGAAATGCACAAGAAAGGCAACCAATCCTAAACCATCAAGACCAGAAAACCCACTTCCAGAGCCAGAGCACGTACTAAATGATCTTGACGAAACCCCTCAGAAGAAAACTGCTACAACACAAGCAATTGAGCCGACGCCAGCACAATCAGAGGATGCTACATCATCCAGACTAAAAACTCGCATCAAACATACTACTGGATGTGCTAGGCCCTCGTCGAGTGCTCAATCAGTCTCATCAGAAAGTGTGGACAATGTGGCAGACCCACACCACTACTCCTCTAAGACGTCAATGGACAACACCGACAGCACCACCTAGCCTCCGCACCCAGGAGGTAACTAACCTTTTTCTTTACAATTTTTCATTTTTCATGGCATATAGTGTAGATTAGTTTATACATTGCGGACACAGCATTTCTCAAGTTTGGGGGTGTTAGTGTTCATAGTTAATATTTTTCTTTAGCATATGCATTATAGGATAGAACAAAATTTTTACTATGGCATTCTGGTTAGTCTAGAGACAGCCTATGAATGTATTTATGATGTTTGACGATGAAAGCTTAAAGGCCTGAACTAAAGTAGAAAAAACACAACTAGTTGATATCTGTAGAACTGACTTTAGGATCTAGTTGTTAAAAAAAATTGTTACACAGCTGATCTCTTTCTATAGGTAAGTTTGTTAGAAAATTTTTCAGGAAGAACCCTAGTAAACTCTAATATGTAAACTCTAGAAAACTTAAAAGAAAAACTAGACGACCATGTGCTAAAACAAACGAATAAATGCTACGACATATCTGTAGAAGGACACTCTGCTTTGCTATAGCTTTTTCAGTATAAAAAACAAGGAGAAAAATAAAGCCTTGCTATAACATATGAGTGAATGAAAGTTGTCACGGGATGACTCTGCCTACTAGCTCGGGGGTGAGAGGTTTGCTCCCTGCTCATCTAGAGTTAAGGACGGTAGTTGTGATGAGCTGACACCCTTCGTAACAGAAAACCTATATCTTTGGGAGTCTTAAAATTGGAAATGAACTAGATAACATAGTTAGGGTATAACTAGGGAACTTCCTAAAAAATTTGTATCACCAGCTTAAGTAGAGGGGCAAGGCAGCCACACACACAACTTAGTCTTAAGGAATGTTCTTAAGGATCTCATGTCTGGTTGTGTATATTTATTTATTTGCCTAAGTTATTTCTGAGGACTGAAATATTGCCATAGCAACCCTCTAAGTTAAATCTTTGCCATAGCAGGTCTTTTGTTATGTTCTATTCATTGCTTGAGGACAAGCAATAGCTTAAGTTTGGGGGTGTGATAACTGCATAAATATCTTTGTTTTCATACCTTTTTGCTATAACATTTGCCCGTTCTTGAGTTCATACCATAGCATTTAGACTGCAATTAGGTTGCATTTTCTTCTTATGGGTGCATCTTTACCTTTGTTGGTTATTGGTCCATATCGAGGGGTACTGCTCGGAAGGTTGGTTTTGGTTTTGTTGGTGCGCAGGAAAGGAGTCAAGAGAGAAAGTCGGTCCCGAGAATTGCTATAGCATGATGGAAGTGGATATTGGCCAGCGCGTGAGATACACGTGAGCTGCAGAAGCACGTGAAAATGCAGTAAAGGACGATCTAACATGTACAGCAGTTAGTACCCACCTGCAGACTGTCCTTCTTGTCCCCTCGTGGCAGACCTTGTCGGTGGATATTCCTTGGGATTATCAAGGCATCTTTAGGGCACCAAACCCTAGAAGCTTCCACTATATAAAGAGGAGAGAAGCTTGGAGCAAAGTGTGGTATATTGTGTTACAAAAAGAGAGGCAGAATAGAGAGAAAAGGAGAGGGAAGTTTCCACCTTCATCTTCTCCAGCTTGATGTCCTCCATTGTTGAAGCTCCAAGGAGTGGCCTCACCGGCCTCGAGAGAGGCGGTGGGCTTAAGACAATCGAGCAGTCCATGGCGGAGAGGGAGTTCACCTTTCTTTCTGTCGCTATAGCAATTTCTTGTCATATCTTTATATTTGGTGATGTTATCACAATGATACGTTGGATGATATTGTCCAGCCACAAACTGTTTTAGGTGGCTTGGGTTTGATGGATGATTTGATTTTGAGTACTTTTTAATGCATGCTATGGCTTTTTCAGTGTTTATCATGATTCTATGCTTTGCTTATGCATTTCTCATTTCCTTAAAGTTGTAAGAGCTTAGGGTTGCAAGTGCTTTGAGAGATAGGCCCTACCTTAAGCGCCTTCGAGAGTCGGTCGTTCTTTAAGTGTATGTTGGGGTTAGTAATCGAGAGAGCTAGCCTTAGAACCCTCATAAGCAATGGAGTGACTGTTGAGAGGCAGACTCTAACCTACCTTAGAGATAAGTGATAGGTTTCAAGGGCTAAAAAGGATAGAACGTGAAGGGTAGGGGAGTGCAAAGAGTTTACGCCGAGAGGTATGGTTGTAGCATTTCTGACTCCCAGTTTCCTAGCTAGAGATAGTTTAGGAGCACTCTTAGTAAATCCTGCCTAGCATAGAAGATAGCTGAAGAGCCTTAGTATCGTTAAGAAGCTTTAGTTAGGTTGTCCATCATTCCCAGCCAGTCATTCCGTAGTGAGTTTCTCATACGAAAGGGGACATGCCTATCATATTGTTATCTCATCTTTCTCTGCACTGTTTTGCTTTAACATTATTTTACACCATCTCTTTTACTATAACATTGTCATCTGCAAAAAGTCCAATCTTTATTGTTATAGCAACCATGAATACCTCCAATCCATGTGGAAACGATACTCACTCATCACTTTATTACTCGTTCGACGTGTATACTTGCACCATTTGCGTATCATTTATAGTATTGCAAGACCACGCAACAAGTACATTTGACCATGGCATATAGCTTTCAATCTCTTTTCCTCAATTAAGTTCAACTGGTCATACCTTGCATGTACCCATTCTGCTTCATCTAACTTGGCTTCCATCAAGACACGCAACGATGGTATCTCCACTTCGATTGGTAGCACAACTTCAACTCCATATACCAATGAGAACGGAGTTGCCCCAGTGGATGTTCGTACCGTTGTTCGATATGCATATAGAGCAAATGGTAACTTTCCATGCCAATCTTTATACGTATCAGTCATCTTTGCAACTATCTACTTAATATTCTTATTGACTGCTTCTACTACTCCATTCATCTTTGGTCGGTATACTACCAAATTACAATGCTTGTAACCCCCTCGTCCCGGTCTAAGCGACAGACCGGTCCGAACAAGTTACACGGAGAAAACCAAAGTGAATCCCGTTAAGGCTCCACTTCGATTAGCAACTATAGAAAACTTTTCATTAATTTTCGTGTCTAAATGTATCATTTAGTCATATGTGTGAAAACGACAACAAAAAGCAATATGAAAAGATACAAGCATAACGTAAGGTAATATAAATTTACCAAGTATCAAGTTAGTCCATTTCATTGCTTACGGAGCGAAACCATACATGAAAGATGCATATAAACTTAACAAGGAAGCCTACAACCAACGTGACTAAAACCCGACATCCGAGAACCCTTGAATATGTTAAAAAGCCCAAATACAAGCCTGTATTTCGAAACAGGCTTGTCCGTTTCGATACGTGGGCTCTAGTTCAAAAGTCAGCCCAGGCCGTACCGATACGGTCCATTCTGTTATGGCACGGGGTTCTCCAGTAACAAAACATTCTAGAACAGGTTCCGAAACGATCACTCACAGAGGCAAACCGTATCGAAATGGAGGCTCACAGTGTCAAATCGTATCGAAATGACATCACCCCCGTTCTGATATGAGTATCCTTAGAGCTACACCCGTTCCGAAACAACCACGAGCGTTTTGAAACGCCTGCACTCTTTGTTACTCTGAAAACAATTTTCCGCATCTCCAAGTGTTCCTAAGCATACCCCAAAACCACAAGAATCAAGAAACAACAATCATTCACACAATCTATAGGCAATACATCCTACTACAAACATGATCAACCACACACACATGCATAACAAGGCCATTCATTTAAAGAAGCATACATCCACATGAGCATTGCATAACAAGTTTTACATGCTTTCGAAGCAACTCATAAGCATTCATAAAACATGGTTATAAGCTTTCAAATACAAACACTTAGGCATCAGCATGAACATGGTTTACAAGCCTCAACACAAAAGCATTAACAACATAAGGCCAACAAATAGGAGTCTAGATACACGCTCCTACAACACGTAGCATCCCCATTTCTAAACTACTACATTATTTACTAAAACCATACTTGAGCAACCACAAACGCGCTTGGATTCCCTTTCCTTGCTCCTTGCTAACTCCACACTAATGATCTACATTGTCGAAAATGAGAGCGTAAGCTAGAAGCTTAGTGAGGGAGCTCTAAAACAAAACAACGACAATGCAGGGTTCTAGCATGACATCCTTAAGACATTCACAAGGCATACATATACACCAACATAGCAACATGGCCAAACGTTAAGAAAATGCATGAACATGGCATCTTACCTCATGTTATGATAAACAAGATATAACAAATATCTTACACAACAACCGCACATGAACAATTATATTGGCAACTATTAGCTTACTCGGATATGCGGATAACTTCCATTCGGATTTTCACCCCCAACGTACTCAACAACAATTACCTTCCGGTGGGATTACACTCATCACTGTTTTCACTCATGGATGGGATTACACTCATCATCACATGCTAACATTTTTTCGATGGAATATTACTTCACTGTACTCCTCCTTGATGACTACACGTCACCAAGGCCACGCGCGAATTTGACTCTTACCGTGTGCACACTCATCCTAATACTTGATCATTTATACCCGGTAATTAACTAGTCCCAATTAGACTATACAAGTCACACCATGATATCAAAATTATGCAACACACATATCCTCATAATTATAAAACATCAATATATATCACAACATGCTTAATCGAACACATACTACGCAAATCCACATTTACGCACATTAAGCAGAAACTCGTAAAGCAAACAAGAGATTAAGCTACCAACTTAATCTCCACCTTGGAATGGCCTACCATGCACAATCCAACACCACAACCACACACTTGAACCAATTTAAAACTATTTTAAACAAACCACTCACCGAACACCCTTAAGCAAACCGAGAAAGCCGAATCAAGCCTCCAAACTTCCCGAAATTGGGCCCGAAGCTTCTCCAACGATTTCCCTTTAGTCTAATCAATCAAAAACAACATATTACTACACAAATCATCCACAAACCACTGTCACAATTCAGACTACAACCACAAGACCATTTCTCAATATTTCCAAGCCAAAGCTAACACAAAATCCCCATTTTCGAGCTCACACACAACCCAGCAGAAAACTATCGAATCCAACACCCAAATCATCATTAAACACCTTCAAAACAACCCTTAAGAATCATTATATCATCAGCCCCACTCTTCTACATAAAACTACCTAAAAAAACCCATATTTTCAACCTTTTAAAATACCCACAAAAACCTATTTCGGGATTTTAATCAAAACCCCACCAATTTGAAATATAATACAGTTAAAGCGCAAGAGTTTAACATATCTTAACTCTACAAATAAGAACCCACGTGAAAACCCATCAAAGCTTCAACCTTTTTCTTAAACTTTTGAAAACATGAACAACTCCAAAATGATGTTTACCAAAAACTAAAACCACAGAAGTGTTAAGAATGATGAGGAGAAGTCAAAAATGCTCTTACCTTGATGAAAACACTTGAATTTGATGAAGGAAAGAATGGAACAATGATTAGGGGGTAAGGGGATGTTTTTTGTCGTGAAAAGCCAAAGGAAGAAGATAAAGAGAACATTTTCAAAAGCTCATTTTTCACATATTTTTCTTCTATTTTAAAAATTACTATTTTGCCCTTAATGAAAACTCATGGTCCTTTTTAATTAAAACCAAGCCCAAATTAAATTAAAACGAGTCCACGACTCGAACCCGATTCACACACTCAACTCCCGACCCCTAAACATGGGTGTTACAACTCTCCCCCACTTAAAGAATTTTGTCCTCAAAATTACCTGACTGGAAGAGATACGAAAACTGCCTTTCCATATCCTCTTTCCTCTCCTAAGTGGCCTCATCCACACCTCGACATTGCCACCTCACTTTGACCAACCCAATCGATCTACCACGCAACACCTTGCTGTCTGAGGCTAAGATCTCAACTGGTTCCTCATCATACGTCAAATCCGGATTCAACTCAATCTCTTCTACAGACATAATATGTGACGGATCTGATATATACTTACGAAGCATCGAAACATGGAACACATTGTGAATCTTCTCTAACTCAGATGACAAACGTAATTGATAAGCAACCGGACCCACTCACTTCACAATCTCATACGGTCCAATGTACCTCATACTCAATTTCCCTTTTCTGCCAAACCTCATAACCTTATTCCACAGAGAGACTTTCAAGAACACCCTATCTCCCACGGCATACTTGACTTCTTTCCTCTTTAAATCGGCATAGGACTTCTTCCTATTTGAAGCTGCCTTCAAATGATCACAGATCAACTTCACCTTATCGGTAGTCCCCTTAAGCAAATCCGGCATCGGTAACAACTTTTGACCTACTTCGACCCAACAAACCGGAGTTCTACATTTTCTACCATACAATGCCTCATATGGAGCCATCTGAATGCTCGACTGAAAACTATTATTATACGCGAACTCGACCCACGACAAGTGTTTCTCCCAAGTACTCTTAAAATCAATGATACGACAACGCAACATGTCCTCTAAAATCTGTATAACCCTCTTTGACTGACCATCTGACTGAGGATGATACGACATGCTGAAATTCAATCGGGTACCCAAAGTTGTATGCAAACACTCTCAAAATCTGGCTTTGAATCTCGGATCTCTGTCAAACACAATCGACTTCGGTACACCATGCAGTCTCACAATCTCACCGATGTACACATCGGCCAATCTATCTAGGGAGTAAGTTGTACTAACATCTAAGAAGTGAGCACACTTCGTGAAACGGTCAACTATAACCCAAACTGAGTTCTTCTTGGTAGGAGTCAAAGGCAAACCCGAAATGAAGTCCATAGTGATATTTTCCCACTTCCATTCCAGAATCCTCAACGGTTGCAACAAACTTGAGAGAGCCTGATGTTCTGCCTTCACACTCTGATATACCATACACTTAATCACGAAGTCGGCTACGTCTTTCTTCAAACCAACCCAATAGTATTCATTCTTCAAATCACGATACATATTTGTACTACCTGGATGCATAAAAAACGGGCTACTATGTGCTTCGATCAAGATAGTACGTCTCAAATCACTGTCATTCGGCACAACTATTCTATCTCTGAAACACAAGATCCCATCGACACTGAAACTGTAGTCCGACGGTCTACCCTCAGCTATATCTTGCACGTGAGGTGCCAAAGATCTATCTAACGGTTGTTTCTCTCTAATCAATTGGCCTAAGGTAGGTCTAACCTGAAGCTCGGCCACTAGACCACCATCACCGGACAAACTAAAACTACCAAACATGGCTCTCAACTCAACGACTACCTTCCTACTCAAAGCATCTACCACTACATTGGCTTTACCCGAATGGTACTCAATCGTGAGATCATAGTCTTTAAGCAACTCTAGCCACCTATGTTGTCTAAGGTTCAACTCTCGTTGTGTTATGATATACTTCAGGCTCTTGTGATCCGTATATAGTGTGCATTTCTCGCCATACAAATAATTTCTCCAAATCTTCAAGGCAAACACAAATGCGGCTAGGTCTATGTCATGTGTCGGATAATTACGCTCATGAGTCTTCAACTATCTCGAGGCATAAGCTACAACTCTTCCATCTAGCATGAGCACACAACCTAAACCTACATATGAAGCATCATTGTAGATTACATAATCCTTCCCCGACTCTGGCTGAATCAAAATTGGTGCATTGGTCAAAGCTTCTTTCAGTTTCTCAAAGGCTTGCTGTCTCGCATCTGACCACTCAAACTGAACATTCTTCATAAGCAATTTTGTCAAAGAAGAAGCTATCTTCGAGAAACCTTCCACAAACCTCCTATAGTAACCTGCTAAGCCTAGGAAACTAAGAATCTCTGTCACAGACTTCGGTTGCTCCCACTCAACAATGGCTTCTATGTTCTTCGGATCGACTCTAATCCCATCGGCTGACAATACATGTTCTAGGAAGACTACTTCTCAGATCCAAAACTCACACTTACTCAACTTAGTGTACAACTGCTTGTTTAGCAAAGTCTGCAAAACTAACCTCAAATGTCGGTCATGATCTTCCTCGGTACGCGAATACACCAAAATATCATCTATGAAAACAACCACAAACTGATCTAAGTACTGATAGAAGATTCTTCATCATGTCCATGAAAGCACCCGGTGTGTTTGTTAACCCAAACGGCATAACCAGGAACTCGTAGTGACCATATCTACTCCTAAAAGTTGTCTTTGGTATATCAACCTCTTTTACCTTTAATTGGTAATAACCGGATCTCAAATCATTCTTCGAAAAGACTGGTGCCCCTCTCAACTGATCAAACAAATCATCTATACGCGGCAAAAGATTCTTGTTTTTCACTGTCAACTGATTCAACCGTCTATAATCAATGCTTATTCTCATACTACCGTCTTTCTTCTTCTCAAACAATACCGGAGCGCCCCAAGGCGAAGAACTCGGACGGATAAAACCTCTATCTAAAAACTCTTGTAATTGAGTCTTCAACTCCTTCAGTTCTTTCGGTGCCATACGGTACGGAGCAATCGAAACAGGAGTAGAATCTGAACACGTCTCTATAGCAAACTCTACCTCTCTATCAGGTGGTAAACTGGCCAACTCTTCCGGAAACACACTCGAAAAATCACACATTATTCTAATGTCCTGAGGTCTACCTTCATTCATGTTCAGATTCATCACGTAGGCTAAGTACGCCTCACAACCCAACTCAACTAATCTCTGAGCCTTTAAGGCTAAAACAACATTCGACAAGAATTTCACATTCTCACCTACTACCACAATCTCATAGTTATCTGCAAGCTTCAAGAAAACTATATTTGTTTTGAAATCTATCCTAGCTCTATGTTCTGTAAGCTAGTCCATACCCAAAGTTAAATCGAAGCCATAGAACGGTAACTCCATCATATCCACTGGAAATACATGCCCCTGAACCATAACGGACACCTTTTGTACATATTCCTAACCACTACTGTATCCCCGAAGGAACTAGTAACACTAACACCTACCTCTAGTACCTCACAAGGTATATTCAACATCTTTCCATGCCCACTCAAAATATATGAATGCGTTGACCCGGAATCAATCAAGGAAAGAAAACTCAGAGACTGTATCGAGAAATTACCTGCAATCACATCCGTATTGTTCTGTCCCTCTCGCTGATCATAAACTCTAGCCTGACCTCCGCCCTCTGGCTGAACCGCAACTACATGTGCTATATTCCTCTAGCCATCATTTCTCGGCTGGAAGTTACCTCGACCGCGCCCACGGCCTCTCGGATAATCAATGGCCCTAGCATGAGCCTGAACTGGTGCATACCAAGTCTGATATGGACAATCACGCCTAAGGTGATCTCTAGCTCCAAAGTTCCAACACGAATGAAAATTTCCCCAACACTCACTGGTGTGATTCCTCCCGCATCGAGCACACTCGGGCAAATGCCCACCAGCTCTTTGGCCCTGATGGCCTCTCCCATGGTTACCACCACCACATCTAGGATCGAAATGATGCCTATTGTCCATATGCTTCTTGGCATCACCTCTATCAAAGTCGCCAGACCTCTTCCCGGAACTAGAACAACCAGAACATTTGGTCGGACCCAAATTGTGCTCTATGTCCTTGGCCCTAGCGACCAAGACATCAAAGTCTGTGTATTCCGTAGCCAAAGTGTACCTCTTTATCTTCTCTCTCAACTCGTAACGGAAACGGTCGCAACGTTCCCTCTCAATAGGAACTAGCTCGGATGCATACTGACTCAACCTGACAAACTGTATCTCATACTCGGTCATTGTCATGTTCCCCTGAAGCAATGTCATTAACTCTCTCTTCTTCTTATCAAGATAGCGGGGACCCAAATACTTCTTGTGGAAAGCCGATTCAAAGAACTCTCAAGTGATCTCGGCATCTGGCATGCTTGTAGTAATGGTGACCCACCAAGTGTAGGCATCACCCTGAAGCAGAGAAACAAAACACCCAAGTCTGCGTGCTCCAGTACAACCCATCTGAGACAAAATACAGATGGTCTTGTCAAACAAGCCTCGGACCTCTTGGGTGCCAACCCTCGGAACTCTTTACCTCCCAAACTGCAAAGCCTCTCAAGTGGCAAACCGGTGCCCTCACCCTGAGGTTGTGCCACCGCCTGTCCCCCAGCCACTGCTGCCTAAAAAGCCCCAGCTATAGCCTAAACTAACGGAGCCGAATCTATTCGGACCGGACCTTGGCCAACCTGGGGTCCTACACCCTCGGCTCTCGCCTCACCTCCTTTTTGACGAGGAGGAGAAAGAGGAGGTGGAGGAGCCTGCGCCTCAACAACCGGCTCAACCTCCGAAGCTGCTGCCCCTGGTTCCGGATGAACCATCTTAGGTCTGCCTCTAGGTCTCATCTTACGGCTTGCAAGATAACAACTACAAACAAACAAACACACAAGGATTAAGTTAGCAAAGGCAAGGGTCCAACGTGCTCAAGTATTCCTTTACAAAATCTTTTAAAATAAGCAATAGTAGCAATGGGAACTCGACACTACGCCTCAACACAACAATCATACTAACACATGCTTTCAACCGCTGTGCAAGCAAGCAAACAACAAGCATTCATGGAAACACATTCACCGTACAACATACACTGAGATATCGCAACACAACACTTCAAACTTACCTTACTTACCTACTCGAGGTCGCGGAAACCTCAGGCTCTGATATCAACAAATGTAACCCCCTCGTCCTGGTCTAGGTGACAGACCGATCCAAACAGGTTACACGGGGAAAACCGAAGCGAAACCCGTTAAGGTTCCACTTCGATTAGCAACCCTAGAAAACCTGTCATTAATTATCTTGCCTAAATGTATCATTTAGTCCTATGTGTGAAAACGACAGTAGAAAACAATACGAAAAGATACAAGCATAACGTAAGGTAATATAAATTTACCTAGTATCAAGTTAGTCCATTTCATTGCTTACGAAGCAAAACCATACATAAAAGATGCATTTAAACTTAACAAGGAAGCCTACAACCAACGAGACTAAAACCCGACAACCGAGAACCCTTGAAGATGCTAAAAAGCCTAAATGCAAGCACGTGTTTCGAAACAGGCTTGCCCGTTTTGATATGCGGACTCCAGTTCAAAAGCCAGACCAGGCCGTACCGATACGGTCCACTTCGTTCCGGTACGGGGGTCTCCAGTAACAAAATGTTCCAGAACAGGTTCCGAAATGGGCACTCATAGAGGCAAATCGTACCGAAACACGCATCGAAACAGGGGCTCACAGTGTCAAATCGTATCGAAATGGCACCACCCCCGTTCCGTTACGAGTATCCCTGGAGCTACACCCGTTCCAAAACAACCACGAGCGTTTTGAAATGCCTACACTCTGTGTGACCCTGAAAACAGTTTTCTGCATCTCCAAGTGTTCCTAAGCATACCCCAAAACCACAAGAATCAAGAAACAACAATCATTCACACAATCTATAGGCAATCCATCCTACTACAAACATGATCAACCGTACACACATGCATAACAAGGTCATTCATTTAAATAAGCATACATCCACATGAGCATTGCATAACAAGGTTTACATGCTTTCAAAGCAACTCATTAGCATTCATAAAACATGGTTATAAGCCTTCAAATACAAACACTTAGGCATCAGCATGAACATGGTTTACAAGCCTCAACACAAAAGCATTAACAACATAAGGCCAACACATAGGAGTCTAGATACACCCTCCTACAACACATAGCATCCCCATTGCTAAACTACTACATTATTTACTAAAACCATACTTGAGCAACCACAAACGTGCTTGGATGCCCTTTTCTTGCTCTTTGCTAACTCCACACTAATGATCTGCATTGTCGAAAACGAGAGCGTAAGCTAGAAGCTTAGTGAGGAAGCTCTAAAACAAAACAACGACAATGCAGGGTTCAAGCATGACATCCTTAAGACATTCACAAGGCATAGATATACACCAACATAGCAACATGGCCAAATGTTAAGAGAATGCATGAACATGGCATCTTACCTCATGTTATGATAAACAATATTTAACAAATATCTTACACAACAACCACACATGAACAAGTATATTGGAAACTATTAGCTTACTCGGATATGCGGATAACTTTCGTTGGGATTTTCACCCCCAACGTGTGTTGAGTGTGTAAAAGTTCTATTATTTACACCCTTTTTAACCCATATTTCTGCTGCATTCAAGCATCATTGCATTGCATTTAGGTTAGTTTACAGCAAAACATCACAAATATAGTAAAGGCACATATTCTACTAAAAGATGGCTGATTTTGCAGGTTGCCGCCATAGTGGACGGAGAAGGCAGGCGCAGGGCGGAGAAGCAGAAGAGCTGAACTGAACAAGCAGACAAAGAGGACAATGCTGCCATGGTGCTGTCGTGACAGCAGATGACGACAGCAAGTTAGTGGAGGAAAAGTAAAGTGGACCTCGATAGATAGAGAAAATTATGCTCGTCTGTCGTGTGAAAACCTTATATTTTTCCAAGCCCCGGATCAAAAGATATGTCAAGCCAAAGCTCAAGGAGAGAAAATCCCAAGAAACAAGGAGGACGGCTAAAAAGTAGGATCCTTGAAGATAATGTCTTTATTAGAATCATACTTTTAATTAAAGTTGTAATCCTTGTTAACTTAGAATACTTGAGCCCAAAGCTTATATAAGGGCATGTATTTTAACCTATGGCATATCCCATAACCCATAGCCGATTTCCCCTTAAACCGACAACCACAAAACCCTCCGCCGTTTACCTGCCGTCGATATGTTCTAAAACCCCCCTAGGGCCACGGGTTTATTTGTAAAGTAGTTGCAAGGGTTGTTTTGTTTTAGGATTTTTCAAGTTCAATAAAATAAACTTCAAGTTCTCTTATTTTGGTTATTAATATCTTGCAAGAGCATCGGGAGAGCATTGTGAGGTTATCCATTTACTTAGCATCGGGAGAGTTAAGTATACGAAAGAAATAAGAGCAAGTTCTCTAGTTTATAGTTGAACTATCTTGTGCCTAGGGATAGGGCAAGGTTAAGTGGCTAAAGAAGAATTCATGCACATCGGTGTTCATCCTTCGATTCACGCCGGGAGGTATCATCAAAGACGTGATCATCGACAGACTTGGACCTAGGGATAGGCCAAGGCAGATCTGGGATTCTTGCCAAACTTGAAGTACTGAGTTGGTGTGTTTGCTGCCGCGACGTCCAACGGACTGCTGCCGCGACGGGCGCAACGACAGAACTGGAGTTCCTAAGCATTACAATACCTGCACTACTGAGAAATTCAATACCAGCCCATTCTCTCTATCTTGATATTTCTACTCTTTTATTTAAGTTTACTTTATTATTCTCGTGACAATTCTCTTAAATATTTTCTTTACTTCGTGCAGTGAAATAAGGTGAAGCTATTAGCCCAATCCCTGTGGAGACGATATCTGATACTTCGTATCACTTTACTACTTGCGTCGTGTACACTTGCACTACCATTGCGATAGACTCTTTTACACGCAACAAGTTTTTGGCGCCGTTGCCGGGGATTGGCAACATAACTCCACCTTTCTTTTATTGCACTTCTTGTTTTTTATTTTTATTTTGTTTTTATTTTTATTTTTCTGTTTTTCTTCGGTGCATCCAAGTCTTGCTTTTCACAAGGTTTTTCTTGTTTATGCGCAGATCTAAAAGAGGAGAAGATCCTGAATATCCATTAGATCCGGAAGTTGAACGTTCTTTCAATCTCAAGAAACAACTTCGTCACCTTTTAGCCAGGAACGAGTACCTTGAGGAACAGCTAGAGAAGATGGCCCATGTCCCGGCCGCTGGTGGTGCTATACCGCCTGTCGGCGACCCGCCTGCCGCAGATGGACGATGGTCATGCCATGACTACATGTTGAACGATCATGTAGAGCTGGAGACCACGCTGCCGGATATTGATGTTGACAACTTCGAGCTTAAACCTGTCATGTTTAGTATGATCAACAATGTCGGGCAGTTTAGTGGTGCTGTGACAGAGGATGCTAGGGAGCATCTCAAAACGTTCCAGGAGATCTGTGGTTCGTTTAGACTGCCAGGAGTTAATTCGGAGATACTGAGGCTTCGGTTATTCCCTCATTCATTGAGAAAAAGAAGTAAAAACTTGGTGGAATAAACTGACGTCGGGTTCAATTATAACTTGGGCAGATTTATCTCGTGAATTTTTATCTTGTTTTAATCCTTCGCATTTATCTGAGCGATTGCGTAATGAAATTGCTACTTTTCAACAGGAAGATGACGAGCCGATGCACGAGGCCTGGGACAGATTTACTACTCTTCTACGGAACTGCCCAATGCATGGATTCCCCATTTGGAATCAGGTAACTAAGTTTTATAATGCTGCCAACTTACAAACTCGTATTCGAATTGATTCTGCAGCAAATGGACTATTATTGGATAAAGATCCGGACGAGGCATTGCAAGTTTTGAAAAATCTGGCCAAGAATGAGGAGCAGTTTCTGACTGCAAGAAGAGGGGGTAAACGAGTACTTGCTGTCAAAGATTATGAAGCCGACAGCACGATGAAATCACAGGTAGCATTCCTTACTAAAGCAATGAAAAGGTTATTGAATGATGATGGACAACATGGATTTGCTGTTGAGGAAGTATGTGACATTTGTGAGGGAAATCATAGTCGGGATGAGTGCCCAATACAAGTGGAAGAGGGAAAATATGTAGGAAATTACAAGCCGAATTATAATTCCAACAACTATAGTCCCAATTGGAGGAAGGATCCCAAATTTTCTTGGAGTAATCCCAATAATGCCCTAAATCCTCAAGCACACAATCAGAATCAGGGAGGACCTAGATTGCTGACGCGACAGCAACTGCCGCCGCAACTGCCGCTGCAGCAGCAACAGCAGCAACCAGCTGCCACGAGCAGTATACTGGAACAGACTCTGGCCACTTTTATGTCTCAGACCGGTACTTATATTGAGAATATGAATCAGTTTGTCAAGAAGACAGAGAATTTCATGGATAAAATAGAGATGAGGATGACGAATCATGAAGCTACTCTGAAATCCTTGGAGACACAAATGGGTCAGGTCTCGCAACATATTAAGCCGAGGCAGAATGGAGGACTCCCTAGCAATACTGAAAATGCTAGGCAGCCCACACATGAGCAGTGTAAGGCAATTACTACTAGGAGTGGGAAGAAAATACCAGGGCCGGAAAAAGAAGCTGAAACAGTAAAGGAATCTGCCTTGGATAAACCTGCCGAGGAAGCTGCCCCGACAGGTGATAAACAGACTGCTGCCGATGAGCCTGTCACGACAGCAGAAGCGACAGAGGAGAAAATCGATGAACCCAAACCTCCTCAGATTCGTATGCAGTGGGAAGGACGCATTGCTGACTATCGTTCCCCGCCACCTTTTCCTCAATAGATACAACAAGCTAAGCAAGAATCTCAACTTAAAAAGATTTATGATATTTTTAAGCAAGTTCATATTAATATTCCGCTGTTAGATGTCGTTAGGGAGATGCCCGGTTATGCTAAATTTCTCAAGGATGTTATGTCGAAAAAATCTAAACTTGGGGAATTTGAAACGGTAAAGATGACAAAAGATTGCATGAGTATTCTTCACCGACAGCCACCCCAGAAAAAGAAGAATTCGGGGAGCTTCATCATACCTTGCGTAATTGGAAATAAATTTGTGGGTAAGGCACTTTGTGATCTTGGTGCTAGTGTTAATTTAATGCCAAAGTCTGTTTTTCAGAAATTAGGTATTGGAAAGGCGCGACCCACGACAGTAACTCTGCAGCTGGCAGACCGCTCTTACGTTCATCCAGAAGGAAAAATTGAAGATATTCTGGTAAGAGAGGATAAGTTTATTTTTCCTGCTGACTTTCTTGTTTTAGATTGTGAGGCAGGCGAAAACGCACCAGTCATCCTTGGGCGACCCTTCTTAGCCACGGGAAGATCACTGATTGATGTGGAGAAAGGAGAACTCACCATGCGAGTGAACGATCAAGAGATTAAGTTGAATGTTCTCCAAGCGATGAAATATGCTGATGTGGACGAGGAATGCAAGGCTATCACTGACGTTACCCTTGATCAACCCTACATCAGGTCGGGCTGTCACGATATTAAATTTGGTCACTGTCGCGGCAGCCATCTACAAGACTGTCACGACAGCACTGACGACAGCACCGACGACAGAAACTCCTCTGAATTCGATACATCTGATACTGAAGATCAGGAGGAGGTAAACTGGTTAGGCAATCGTCCAGGTAAGTTATTCGAACCTTTAAATTATACTTCGGATAACCATTTAATCCAAAAGCCATCTATTGTAGAACCACCTGCCTTAGAACTGAAGCCCTTGCCAGGGCAGTTAAAATATGCTTTTCTTGGTTCAAATGATACGTTGCCCGTAATCATCTCTTCTAAGTTGTTGCAGGAATAGGAACGGCAGCTAATCGGCATGATGAGGCAGCACAAAAAGGCGATTGGATGGACGATTGCTGATATACAAGGCATTAGTCTGGCGTTATGCATGCACAAAATCCTTCTGGAGGAAGATCATAAGCCGACTATTGATGCCCAAAGACGACTCAACCATGCGATGAAAGAGGTGGTGCGTAAAGAGATAATCAAATGGCTAGATGCTGGTATTATTTACGCCATCTCCGAAAGCAAATGGGTGAGCCCGGTGCAATGTGTTCCAAAGAAAGGAGGAATGACCATGGTAACCAATGAGAACAATGAGTTAATCCCAACCAGGACTGTGACCGGTTGGAGGGTTTGTATGGACTATCGGAAGCTTAACAAAGCTACCCGAAAAGACCATTTTCCTTTACCCTTTATTGATCAAATGCTTGATAGATTAGCGGGTAAACCTTACTATTGTTTTCTTGATGGTTATTCAGGTTATAATCAAATTGCCATCGCACCAGAGGATCAAGAAAAGACGACTTTTACATGCCCCTACGGAACGTACGCTTTTAGGAGAATGCCATTTGGATTATGTAATGCACCCGCCACCTTCCAAAGATGCATGATGGCAATATTCTCCGATATGGTGGAGGACTTCCTTGAGATTTTTATGGATGATTTTTCTGTCTTTGGAGACGATTTTGAGAGCTGCCTCGGCAATCTACAAAAGGTACTTGAAAGATGTGAAAAAGCAAATCTTGTTTTGAATTGGGAAAAATGCCACTTTATGGTGGATGAAGGGATAGTCCTTGGCCATAAGATTAGCTGACGTGGGATAGAAGTCGACAGGGCTAAAATAGAAGTGATCGAGAAGCTGCTGCCACCGACCACAGTCAAGGGCATTAGAAGTTTCTTAGGGCATGCTGGTTTTTATCGAAGATTTATTGCAAATTTCTCAAAAATCACCAAGCCCCTATGCCATCTTTTAGAGCAGAACCGACCCTTTGACTTTAATGATGAATGTACTGAAGCATTCAAGGTTCTGAAGGAAAAACTGGTAACAACCCCAATAGTACAGCCACCAGACTGGACACAGCCATTTGAGATTATGTGTGACGCTAGTGACTATGATGTCGGGGCAGCACTTGGGAAGCGCAGAGATAAGCTGTTTCATGTCATATATTATGCCAGCAAGACACTGAATGATGCCCAAGTAAATTACACCACCACAGAAAAAGAGCTATTAGCTGTGGTGTTCTCCATCGACAAGTTTCGTTCTTACATACTTGGGACGAAGGTAATAGTGCACACAGACCATTCTGCCCTGAAGTATTTGTTCGCAAAGAAGGATGCAAAGCCTAGATTGATACGGTGGATTTTTCTATTGCAAGAGTTCGACCTTGAAATCAAGGACAAAAAAGGGACAGAAAATCAGGTGGCAAATCACTTGTCAAGATTGGAGAAGGGACAGAGTCTGCCAATAGATGAAACTAACATACTGGAGACCTTCCCAGATGAGCAGCTCTTTGCTGCCGCAATCGCTGCCGCAACAGTCATGGCGGCAGGTGAGTCTTCTGAATTCCCCTAGTATGCTGATTTCGTTAATTTTATAGTTAGCGGAATACTTCCTTCTGATCTTAATTATCAAGCCAGGAAGAGGTTCCAAAATGATGTTAAGCATTATTATTGGGAAGAACCTCTTCTTTTCAAACTATGTGCAGATCAAGTCATAAGGAGGTGTGTACCACAAGAAAAGCAAGAAGACATTCTCCATCACTGTCATGCTTCACAATATGGAGGTCACTTAGGAGGCAACAAAACTGCTGCTAAGGTGCTACAGTCAGGGTTCTACTGGCCGACACTATATAAAGATGCACAAGACTTTTACAAGAACTGTGACAGGTGCCAGCAGACAGGTAACATCTCGAGGAGAAATGAGATGCCACTGCAGAACATTCTAGAAGTCGAGATCTTCGACGTTTGAGGGATTGATTTTATGGGACCTTTTCCATCTTCATGTGGAAATCTATACATCCTCCTAGCAGCGGATTATGTCTCTAAGTGGGTTGAAGCTATCGCCACTCAAAAGAATGATGCCAAGACAGTCCAAAAAATTTTACACAAAAACATTTTTTCGAGGTTTGGCATACCTAAGGCGATTATCAGTGACGAAGGGAGACATTTTGACAATAGGGTTATTGCTGCCGCCTTGAAGAAATATGGTGTCAAGCATCGGATCGCGACTGCATACCACCCACAGACCAATGGACAAGCTGAGATATCCAATAGGGAAGTTAAGAACATTCTTGAGAAGATGGTTAAGCCAACTAGGAAAGATTGGTCTTTACTCCTTAATGATGCATTATGGGCATATAGGACAGCTTTTAAAACTCCATTGGGCATGTCTCCATACCGATTGATTTATGGAAAAACCTTTCATCTGCCTGTCGAGATAGAGCACAAAGCATACTGGGCAATCAAGGCAGTGAATATGGACTTGGACAAGGCAGGCCAGAAAAGGCTGTTAGATCTGAATGAGATTGAAGAAATACGGACAATGGCCTACGATAATGCAAGAATCTACAAGAAGAAAACTAAGAAGTGGCATGACAGGAAGTTGCTGCCACGACAGTTCTGCCCAGGGCAGCTCGTATTGTTGTTCAATTCTAGACTGAAACTCTTCCCAGGGAAGCTAAAATCTAGATGGTCTGGCCCATTCCAAGTCGTACAAGTTTTTCCCCATGGTGTCATCACAATCTGATCATTAAAAGAAGGGCACCAATTCAAAGTCAATGGACAGCGCCTCAAGCATTATCAGGGGACTGACGCCCCAGGAATACAGGAAGTGGTTACTTTAGGAGATGCCCCACAAGGCACATCTAATTTAACCTAAATTTTATTTTTTTATTTTTATTATTTATTATTAGGACATAAGGTTTATTTTATTCGAATAATGTTTTTATATTTTCTGTTTTTAGGAAATAAAGGAGTCAAGAAGAAAAGGAGAAGTAAGCCAAGCCCACCATCCATCCATCAGCCCAACAGAGCCCATTTATTGAAGCCTGTCGTTCCAGCTGCCGCCGCAGACACGGATAAGATAGGCTGTCAACAGACTGTCACGGCAGACGCAAAAACGTGTGACAGACGCGTAACAGACGCATAAATGCGTGTCAGACGCGTCAGACACGCTAAAGCTCAACAGTCGCCCCGTTATTCACGCCTACCGTTACAACATTAAACGGGCAGCAACTCTTCCTCTATAAAACCCCGTTTTATTTTCATTTTCCTCACTTCTGCTTATTCTTACTTGCTCTCCCCTCTCATTTTTCTTTGTTTTCTTTACTTTCACAAACCCTTGCAACTAACATGTCTTCCAGAAGAACCCGCCGCAGTGCTGCTTCAACCTCTTCACCGGCAGCACCCACCCCTCAGTCCTTCGCGACTAAGGAACTATGGGAAGAAAGAGGCTTCATCTACATTCGAAAGGCACAGAACATGGGGATCAAACCATTCATCGCAAGGGCGATAAAGGCTCTACTATGGGAGCAATTTGCAGAACAACCAGCTAAAATGAATGAAACGTTGGTGAGGGAATTCTACGCTACCATCGACAGCAGGACGGCAACCACGGTAACTCTCCGAGGGACAGAAGTGCCATTCACAGCAGAACGAATTAATAATATGTATGGCCTCTACTTCGGTCCCAACGACGATGCTCACCAGCAGGTTTTGGACACCCTCGACACAGCTGCCTTCGATGCTGTCATGGCTGAAGTGACAGAAGAAGGGACGTAATGGAACACGAGCAAGAAAAATCCCAACACTGTCAGAAGGGGGCAGCTGCTTCCAGAAGCCAAACTATGGAACGCTTTCATTAAGAAGCGAATTCTGCCGTCCTCTCATCACACGACAGTGGACCAGCAGAGGCTAGCCCTCATCCATTCCATCATGAACAAACGGCCCATAAATGTGGGACGCTACATGAGGGAGAGTATCTTGGACTGCACCCACAGAACAACCGCCCTCCTCTGCCTGCCTTTCATGATCACATCACTCTGTCGTTGCTCTGCCGTACCATAAGCCACCACCGATAAACTGGTCAAGGGACGGGGTTGGACCGATAAGAACATTCTCAGCCTCATGGAGCTGACAGTGGCGACCCCCATCTCTTCCGTCAACCCTAATGCCGCCCCAACAGAATCCTCCGAGGAGCCCAACAATGAACCTACCGCAGCAGCTGCTTCGACAGACACATCCACTCAGATTCTTGATGCCATTCAGAGGGTGGAAGACAGACAGCTGGGACTGATGACATTCATCAGGGATTTCGCCAACTCCACGGTAAATTTTATTACCAATATTTTAAATTATCCCGATGTTGTTTTCCCCACTTTCCTTGCCCACTATTTCACCATCCCCACCCCTGCCCACACACCTACACCTCCTGCCTCCCCACACACACATTCTGCTACCTCCACTTCATCACCTGCCCCGACGGCAGCCGGCAGTCCTCCGGCCGACACATCTGCCCGAGGAACCAAGCGACAGCCCTCGGATGACCTCGATGCTTTTGTAGCTGGTTTCTCCTCTTCCTCTGTCTGGGCTGACAGCGAGGCAGAACCTCCTATTCGAAAGAATTTGGAGAAGGAATTCACGCCTGCCAAGAGGCAGAAAAAGATGGCCGACAGAAAGCTTACGCCAAAAGCCAGCACCACCATCAGCAGCAGCAGCACTTGGGACAACGGCAGCAGCTCTGACATCCAGGTCGTGGTGCAACCAGCCCAGCCTGCCCCACAGCCCAGAACCCGCCGCCAAATCTGTGTCAGCGGCAGCAGTGAAGACAGTGTTTAAATTTAAGTCTCTTAATTTCTTCTTATTGCTACTGCCTTATCTATATTTTGTGATGTACTGCTTCATTTTTATTTTGTCATTTTGCATTGAGGGCAATGCAACCCTCGAGTTTGGGGGTGGCAACCCTCCATTTTAATGGAGTCTTAGTACATCTTAATTATTTGTTGTGTCTCATTTAAGTTCTCTTAAAAAAACAAAAACAAAACAAAATTGTTGGCTTAAAACTGTGAATTGAACTTACCTGTCATGACAGCTCTGCCGTGGCAGCATCTTTAGGACAGTTTAAGGAGAAGTTTAGAGCCTTTCTATAGTTCTGAAAAACATAAAACACCATTGTGACTGTTATACTGCTTAGATTTCTTTTAGCCAAACTAGAATAGGAAGCTTAGTACTTGAATAGCCCCTAGAGGTGCCTAACACTGGCTCTAGGAAAGAAGTTTAGCAAAAGAAACTCAAAAACCTAGAGGTGCCCGAAACCGGCTCTAGGAAGCTAACTAGAGGTGCCTAAAACTGGCTCTAGTAAAACTTAGCTTGAAAATAGAAGAAAAGAAGCATGAAAATGTGTCTTCAAAAATAAACTTTGGCATAAAAATTCGAGTTAAAAAGTTGAGTATTCTAGTGAAACTAAGAGAGTCTTAGCATATAACTGTTCACAAGCATGCACACACTGCACGAGGACTATAGTGAGATTCCGGACAGATCCTAAACTTTCCGACAGGTTGCTGCCGTCACAGAGAATGAGCGACGGGTAAGGGAAAGTTCACTGTTTGAAAGCCAACACAAAAATATTCATTTTTCTTTTAGGTCTTCATTGCTTGAGGGCAAGCAAAAACTTGAGTTTGGGGGTGTGTTGAGTGTGTAAAAGTTCTATTATTTACACCCTTTTTAACCCATATTTCTGCTACATTCAAGCATCATTGCATTGCATTTAGGTTAGTTTACAGCAAAACATCACAAATATAGTAAAGGCACAGATTCTACTAAAAGATGGCTGATTTTGCAGGTTGCTGCCATAGTGGACGGAGAAGGCAGGCGCAGGGCGGAGAAGCAGAAGAGTTGAACTGAACAAGAAGACAAAGAGGACGATGCTGCCATGGTGCTGCCATGACAGCAGAGGACGACAGCAAGTTAGTGGAGGAAAAGTAAAGTGGACATCGATAGATAGAGAAAATAATGCTCGTCTGTCGTGTGAAAACCTTATATTTTTCCAAGCCCCGGATCAAAAGATATGTCAAGCCAAAGCTCAAGGAGAGAAAATCCCAAGAAACAAGGAGGACTGCTGAAAAGTAGGATCCTTGAAGATAATGTCTTTATTAGAATCATACTTTTAATTAAAGTTGTAATCCTTGTTAACTTAGAATACTTGAGCCCAAAGCTTATATAAGGGCATGTATTTTAACCTAGGGCATATCCCATAACCCATAGCCGATTTCCCCTTAAACCGACAACCACAAAACCCTCCGCCGTTTACCCGCCGTCGATATGTTCTAAAACCCCCCTAGGGCCACGGGTTGATTTGTAAAGTAGTTGCAACGGTTGTTTAGTTTTAGGATTTTTCAAGTTCAATAAAATAAACTTCAAGTTCTCTTATTTTGGTTATTAATATCTTGCAAGAGCATCGGGAGAGCATTGTGAGGTTATCCATTTACTTAGCACCGGGAGAGTTAAGTATACGAAAGAAATAAGAGCAAGTTCTCTAGTTTATAGTTGAACTATCTTGTGCCTAGGGATAGGGCAAGGTTAAGTGGCTAAAGAAGAATTCATACACATTGGTGTTCATCCTTCGATTCACGCCGGGAGGTATCATTAAAGACGTGATCATCGACAGACTTGGACCTAGGGATAGGCCAAGGCAGATCTGGGATTCTTTCCAAACTTGAAGTACTGAGTTGGTGTGTTTGCTGCCGCGACGTCCAACGGACTGCTGCCGCGACAGGTGCTGCCGCGACGGGTGCAACGACAGAACGGGAGTTCCTAAGCATTACAATACCTACACTACTGAGCAATTCAATACCAGCCCATTCTCTCTATCTTGATATTTCTACTCTTTTATTTAAGTTTACTTTATTATTCTCGTGACAATTCTCTTAAATATTTTCTTTACTTCGTGCAGTGAAATAAGGTGAAGCTATTAGCCCAATCCCTGTGGAGACGATATCTGATACTTCGTATCACTTTACTACTTGTGTCGTGTACACTTGCACTACCATTGCGATAGACTCTTTTACACGCAACAGTACTCAACAACAATTACCTTCCGATGGGAATATACTCATCACCGTTTTCACTCATGGATGGGATTACACTCATCATCACATGATAACATTTTTCGGTGGAATATTACCTCACCGTACTCCTTGATGACTACACGTCACCAAGGCCACGCGCGAATTTGACTCTTACCGTGTGCACACTCATCCTAATGCTCGATCATTTATATCCGGTAATTAACTAGTGCCAATCATACTATACAAGTCAAACCATGATATCAAAATCATGCAACACACATATCCTCATCATTATACAACATCAATATATATCACAACATGCTTAATCGAACACATACTACGCAAATCCACATTTATGCACATTAAGCAGAAACTCATAAAGCAAACAAAAGATTAAGCTACCAACTTAATCTCCACCATGGAATGGCCTACAAAGCACAATCCAACACCACAACCACACAATTGAACCAATTTAAAACTATTTTAAACAAACCACTCACCGAACACCCTTAAGCAAACCGAGAAAGTCGAATCATGCCTCCAAACTTCCCGGAATCGAGCCCGAAGCTTCTCCAACGATTTCCCTTGGGTCTAATCAATCAAAAACAACATATTACTACACAAATCATCCACAAACCACTGTCACTATTTAGACTACAACCACAAGACCATTTCTCAACATTTCCAAGCCAAAGCTAGCACAAAAATCCCCCTTTTCGAGTTCACACACAACCCAGTAGAAAACTATCGAATCCAACGCCCAAATCATCATTAAACACCTTCAAAACAACCCTCAAGCATCATTATATCATCAGCCCCACTCTCCTACATAAAACTACCTCAAAAACCCATATTTTCAATCTTTTAAAATACCAAAAAAACCCATTTCGGGATTTTCATCAAAACCCCACCAATTTGAAATATAATACACTTAAGGGAAAGAGTTTAACATATCTTAACACTACAAATCAGAACCCACATGAAAACCCATCAAAGGTTCAACCTTTTTCTTAAACTTTTTTAAACATGAACAACTCAAAAATGATGTTTACCAAAAACTAAAACCATGGAAGTGTTAGGAATGATGAGGAGAAGTCAAAACATACCTTTTCAATCGGAGTATATCTTGATTCACAGTCAGTAAACTTCTTGCTCACATAATATATCTCTTTTTCCATCCTTCTTGTTTCGTCGTGTTGCCCTAGTATGCAGCCCATCGAATTTTCAAACACCATCAGATAGAGTATTAACGGTTTCCCTGAAATAGGTGGCATTAACACTAGAGGATTAGTTAGCTGCTCCTTGATCTTTTCTAAAGCTGCTTGACATTCTTCATTCCAAGTTCTCGGGTTGTTCTTTCTAAGCAACCTAAATATTGGGTCACACTTTGTGAAACCAATATTTTAATTTTGATATAACTAAAAACCTAAGGACTAAATTGAAAATGTCAAAATGAATTTTTAAGTCCTCAAAACATCCCTATATGATTTTAAGATTATGCCAAAGTTAAAAACAAAGTTTTCAAATATTTTTCTATGTGTTTAAAGCCGAAACAGTGATTTTCAAGTCCCTATTTCGAAACGGCCTAAGGCGTTTCGAAACGTTTTCATCACTGCCAACCCTTGTTCTGAAACGAGTATCGAAACGGCTTTAGAACACTTGAACCCGTATCAAAACGGCTTCACACGTTTCGAAACGGTTCTTCATGTTTGATTTGAAAACTATAACGGTTGAAACATTTTTAACTGAATTTTCAAAGATTAATAGTGTGTTTCGAAACGGGATCAAGCTGTTTCGAAATGACCCATTCCAGTAGCAAAACTGTTTCGAAACGAGTCCTTGTGTTTCGAAACCGTTCTTCATCGTTTCGAAACAGTTCTTCATCTTGATTTGAAAATATGACCTTCGTAAAAGTTTTTAACTGATTTTTTAGAATCGGTTAGGGTGTTTCGAAACGGGCTTAGGCTGTTTCGAAATGACCCTTTCCAGTGGCAAAAGTGTTTCGAAACGACTTTAACACGTTTCGAAACGGGCTCTTAAATGCACCCAGCGACTCTTTCTATTTTAGTCCGTTCCGAAACAGATACCCCGTGTTTCGAAACGGGTTGTTGCAGACTGCATTTATGGAGGTGAGATAACATCCCCAACGGCTCTATTGATGAGTGCAACAACCACAACGGCTAGAAATCAATGAGAAGGTATAAAAGGGACCTCTAAAAGCTCCAGCAACAACTATTGATCCAAAAGCAAATATCCATACATCAAATCCAAGCATTTGTGCAAAAATCTCATATTGTCTAGAAACCCCAATTGTAATTTTCATTCTTATCTTGTTCAATTGGGTTGAGTGCTTGTAATTGGGCTACAATTTGTATTGAGAGATACTCTATTAGCCATCAAATTCTTTATTACCTTGTTGTGAGGATTGGGTAGAAAATTTAACTGAAATTTTAAGGGTTACCTCCTTAGCCTAGAAAAGGGGAAGAGCAATTAGTGGAATTCTTGCAAATCCTTAGTGAAGCTAAGGTAGTGGATGTAGAGTTCATTTGGAACTTGAACCACTCTAAAATCCCTTGTCAATCTTTTTAATTTGCAATTTCCACCACACAAACTTTAAAAATCCAATTCACCCCCTCTTGGTTCATATCGATCTTTCAGTCCACTCAGCAATTGGTATCAGAGCTTACCTCTTTGAGGATTAACAACCACAAGAGGAGTTCCTTGGAAGAGTGTGATCATCAAATATCAAGAGATGGCTTCAACCTCCGGTTCGGGCATGTATGAGTATCAATCCACTATAAAGCCTCCCTTCTTTAATGGTGATAACTATTCTTTTTGGAAGAATATAATGCGTCTCTTCAGCAAGTCAAATGACTACTTAGTGTGGGATGTCATTGAAGATGGCCCTTATATTCCATTGAAGCAAGATGGTGAAGGAAAGATGGTCTTAAAGAAAAATATGGAGATGAGTGAAGAAGAAAGAAAAAAGATTCAAGTAAATGACAAAGCTCTCCACATGCTCTTTTGTTCATTCGGTCCGGACATCTATTCTAAGGTTTCATCCATCGAGAGTGCCAAAGAAGTGTGGGACACTCTTGAGACTACCTACGAGGGCACCAACGATGTTAAAGAAACTAAGATTGGAATTCCCAACCTTAGTTATGAGAATTTCAAGATGGAGCCCGATGAGACGGTGTCCAAGATGTTTGATCATTTCTCCACTATTGTCAATGGGCTCAAGGGTTTTGGAGAAATCATACCGGAAGACAAGCTTGTCTGGAAGCTACTCTATTCACTTCCCGAATCTTGGGATGGGAAGAGAACCGCAATCATTGAAGCTAAGAATTTAAAGACTTTAAAGCTTGATGAGCTTGTGGGTTCACTCCTTACTCATGAGATTATGAAGCAAGGAAGGGAAGAAGAGAAGAAGAAAGAAGATAAAAGAGTAGAAAAGCTTGAGGTTGAGAAGAAGAAGAAGATGGGAATAGCTCTCAAAGCTTCACTACATGAAGAGAGCTCTTCTAGTGAGGAGGATGAACTAGAAGAATTGGCTATGATAGCCAAACGATTCTCACGTTTTATGAGGTCCAACCGGGGAAGAAAAATCCAAAGAAAGATGGACTTCAAAAGCAAGAACAAAGAAGAAGCAAGGGATCCTATCATTTGCTTTGAGTGCAAACAACCCGACCACATACGTTCGGAGTGCCCTCAACTCAAGAAGAAGGGCTTTGAGAAGAAGAAGAAGAAGCTCAAAGCCAAGCTTGCTACTTGGAGTGATGAGGAGTCATCGGAGGATGACGAACAAGAAGTGGCTAACCTTTGCCTCATGGCACTTGAGGAAGATTCCTCCATGGTAACCTCTAACTCATCTACTTTAGATTTTACATATGATGAATTGAATGATGCATATGATGAGTTACAAGAGGTCTATGATGAATTAGTTGAGAAATATAAAGAGTCGGTCATTAGGAACAAAAAGATTATTTTGGAACTAAATGAGAAAAATGACTCACTCACTCAAGCTAATTCAAAATTTGAGAAAAAGATATTAGGGTTAAAAGATGAACTAAAATTCTTTCAAGATGAAAATGTTGACCTTAATAATCTTTTGTCTCAATGTAATAGTGAACACCAAAAGGTGTTGGATGAGCTAAATGAGCTCAAAAAGTCTTTTAAAAATATTGGTAGTGTCAAGCATGAGATAGGTGAATCCTCAAGAACACACCAACCTAAGAAAAAGACTAACTACTACAAACAAGGTAGCTATCCTAGACATAGTAGAGCTAAAAGAATTAGAAGTGTATGAGTTCTTAAGGAACTTGTAAAATCTAATAATATTATTGCTATGTAATCTTGGATTCCTAAGGGAACCAAGGTTTTTGGAGCTAACACTCATGGACCCAAAATGGTTTGGGTACCAAAAACAAAAGCTTAATATCTTTGTTTGTAGGGGGAGCATTGCTACAAGGCCAAAGCACAAAGTCAAAACTCATGGTACCTTGATAGTGGATGCTCAAGGCATATGACCGGAGACAAGAGTAGATTCATGGATCTAAAGCCAAAAGTGGAGGAGTAGTGACATTTGGTGACAATTCCAAAGGCCACATTAAAGGTATTGGATAATCACTCTACTATTCTCATTGAAAATGTCTTGTATGTCGATGGTCTTAAACACAATTTGTTGAGCATAAGTCAATTGTGTGATAAAGGATTTAATGTTTTATTTGATAAAAATGGATGCAAAATTGTAGACATTAAATCTAATAATATTATGCTCATAGGTCATCGCATAGGGAATATATACATGGTGCATCTAGATGACATTCATACATTTCATGCATGCTTAGTTGCACAAAATGAAAATGATGCATGGTTGTGGCATAGGAAACTAGGACATGCTAGCATAAGTGTTTTAGAAAAACTAGTCTCCCTTAATCTAGTTAGAGGTTTACCCAAGATAAAATTTTCAAATGATAAAATTTGTGATGCATGCTCTAAGGGTAAACAACAAAAGTCTTCCTTTAAATCCATTAATGATGTTTCTACTAGTAGATGTTTACAACTTATCCATATGGATTTATTTGGGCCAATTAGGACTATGAGCTTGGGTGGTAAGTCTTATGCTTTTGTACTTGTTGATGATTTTTCTAGATTTACTTGGGTTCTATTTTTAAGTACTAAGGATGAGGCTTTGGAAAAATTCATCACATTTTCAAAACTAACCCAAAATGATCTTGAACTTAAAATTTCACATATTAGAATTGATCATGGAACCGAGTTTCAAAATTTAGGGTTTGAAGAATTTTTGAATGAAAATGGTATTAGCCACAATTTTTCGGCTCCTCGAACTCCTCAACAAAATGGGGTAGTTGAGAGGAAAAATAGAACTTTGCAAGAAATGGCTAGCACTATGCTTTGTGAAAACAATTTACCTAAATATTTTTTGGCGGAAGCCACAAACACCGCTTGCTATATTGTAAATCGAGTAATGATTAGGCCAATTTTAAAGAAAACACCTTATGAGATTTTAAAATCTAAAAAGCCTAACATTAGCTACTTTCACCCTTTTGGTTGCAAGTGTTTTGTTTTAAATAATGGAAAAGACAACTTAGGTAAATTTGATGCAAAAAGTGATGAAGTTATTTTCATAGGTTACTCTTTAACCTCTAAAGCCTATCGAGTATTTAACAAAAGAACTTTAGTAGTAGAAGAATCTATTCATGTTGTATTCGATGATAATCTCCTTCCTAGGAAGGATTCTTGTGATGATGATGATGTAGGAATCATAAATGCCTTTGATGGAGGACAAACTTCAAAGGAGGATGAGATTCCAACAAAAGAAGAGGACACACAAGATCCACCTCTTGAAGCCTTGAAGGACTTGGCTCTTGAGGAAAAGGAAGTGAGCTACCCAAGGGAGTTGAACTATGTCAAAGATGGTGAAATCTTGGGTGATCCATCCAAGGGGGTAACCACACGATTAATGAATCATGTTGCATTTATCTCATGCATAGAGCCTAAGAATATTAAAGAAGCATTGAAAGATGACTTTTGGATTATGGCTATGCAAGAAGAGTTAAATCAATTTGAGAGAAGTAACATTTGGACATTAGTTGATAGGCCTAGTAATCAATCTACAATAGGAACTAAATGGGTCTTTAGGAACAAGCTAGATGAGAGTGGTAACATTGTAAGAAATAAACCTAGACTAGTAACACAAGGTTTAACGCCCCGGTTTTGGGCTTAGAAGTTTTGGGTTTGGACCGGTTCGGTCAAAGTACGGTTCGAATATAAAAGGTGAAATTAGGAAAACCTAGTTCGGGTTGCATTAAAAATATGGAAAAATGTCTTAAAATCCTCTTTTATTATATATAAGAGACTGGTGGAATCAATTTTGCAAAATGAGGTTTGGAAGGGTGACATTTTGGTTAGTGACCAAAATGTAATTTTTGAAAACTGTGAGACTGTTTTAAAAAGGATTGAAACTTTGAATCTTTAAGGAGCTATTTACCCAATGGGAGTTTCTCCAGATTTTTCTAAGATATTAAATGATTTATTAAAGGTTTTTAAATAAAGCTAAAAAGGAGGGAAGATATTTTCCTAATTTCCAACTAACTTTTCCATTTTCCATTTTCATTTTTCTCTCATCTTTTCTCTCAAGCCAAACATTTTTCTCTAGAGCTTTTCCCTCTGATTTGGTCACCTAAATATCTCTTTTCAATTCTCTTTTGATTGCTAATCATCTTCTCATCAAAACCTTACCATTTGCTAAGTGGATTTTCAAGAAAACTTGGTTCTAAAAGGGAGAAACTCAAGTTTGGAGGTAAGAACGTCCTTATCCTCTAAACTCTCAGTTCTTTACTTAAATTCCTAAGCTCTCAATCCTTAATTTGTGTTTTATAAAAGGTTTTATTGGTTTGTTCTTGATCTTGGCTTTTAAATGCAAGATTTGCTTGGTTTTGGTTAAAATTCGTATAATCTGTTTAAGCAGTGATTTGAGGTGTCTTTTTGATGATAAATGAATGTTAAATTGATGAGGAATTGAGGTTTAATTAATGCAATCCCGGATAGGTTGAATTTCCTAAGTTTTGCTTGAGTTTTTGATGGTTTTTGGAGTGATCTTGTTGATCTGTTATAGCTGGAGGTATAAGGACGTGGTTAGATCCTTTTTGGATGTTAATTGATGTGTAAGGATGTTTAGTTTTGATGGATCATGGCTGGGTAATGTTGTGGAGTTGTTTGGATGCATTTTCGGTTGTGTTTGGTAGCCGAAAATGGAGTGTGGATGAGAGCAGCAGGTTTAGGTGCTTTCATTGAAGCTATTAATGCATGATGATGCATTAATCCTCTGCTTTGATGTGTTTAAAACAGGGGAGTCATCTTTGGATCCTAGAGGTGGTGATCCGGAAGCTTGATTGGTGTTTCGGCAAGTGGCGAAACGGAATCGGTGAGTGGATTTTGGTTTTCAGCTTTGAAACCAATGTTTTGAAGGTTTGGAAGCTTAGTCTAAGTCTAAACAACTTTGCTAAGCTCAAGAGTAAGTTTTCGGAAAAAAACTCTCTTGTTGAGGAACCATGAGATGGTTGGGTGCAATGTGATTGTTTGCATGTTTTAAATTCTGTTTTTAAAGCATATCTAGCATGTTTATTTGCTGAGATTATAAGCCATGTGTTGAAGGAAGCTCAAGGTAAGAGTTCCTTGTTTTGATCATTGTTTTAATGTGGTTTGATGCTTAAAGATGCATGATGTTTATGGCTTTGTTAAATGCTTTAAAACAGTGGAATATTGATGATAAATGATGCATATTGGAAAGTGATGTTTTGAAAAAGGTTTAAGAACAACATGGTGTTTAAAAGTCCATGGTTGGTTCTTGTTAAGGTCACTAAGGTGGTTAAAAGTCCTTAGGTGAGCCTTGAAGGTCACAAAGGTGGTTAAAAGTCCTTATGTGAGCCTTGTGGATTCTAAGAACTTCATGGTGGTTAAAAGTCCATGAGTGATTCTTGTTAAGGTCACTAAGGTGGTTAAAAGTCCTTGAGTGAGCCTTGTTATTTAAGAACACCAAGGTGTTTAAATGTCCTTGGGTGATTCTTGTTAAGGACACAAAGGTGGTTAAAAGTCCTTGTGTGGTCCTTGCCATGGTGTTTAAAAGTCCATGGATGATACTTGTTAAGGACACAAAGGTGGTTAAAAGTCCTTGTGTGGTCCTTGTGAATTATAAGATCACAATGGTGTTTAATAGTCCATGTGTGAGTCTTATGTTGATCATGATTTAAAAAGACTATGATTATCACTTGTTGCCAATATGACATGTTATGAACTTGAAGCATGAATTGCTTGTTTTAAATGCTTATGAGCATATTCAAATGTTGTTTTGAGGTATGGTTTATAAAGGTGTTTTATAAATGCATTATTGTGTGGTTTTTAATGGGCGTTCCTCACTAAGCTTTTGCTTACGCTCTCTCTTTTCTTAAACCAATAATGCAGAGCATTAAAGTGCATTTGAGGGCAGCAAGGTGGTGAAGAATCCAAGTGGTGAACAAAGCTCATGTATGGTGAACATTTTCTCAAACTATTAGCTTTTGGGTATTTGGCAATGGGGGACCTATGTTGTTGTTTTGGGAGACGTTTTGGACTCCCTAAGTTGGATTTAAGATGTTAATAATGTTGGAACTTGTAATTGGCCTTTATGAAGTGGTTATGGTGTTTTCATGCTTGAATGGTTTTATAAATAGGAAGCATGCCTATAGAATTGGGGTTTATCATAATTGATGCCATGTTGATGTTTGGTTGTTGCAAATATGTTCCTTGTATGTTGTATGTCTTGCTGGTAAATTTTGGTGGCTTTTGGAGCATGTTTGGTAGCTCAATTGAGTGTTTCAAGAGCATTTTTTCTGCAATCTCGGCAGGCCGTATTGGAACGGGAGCTACCGTTTCGGAACGGGGGCCCTGTAGTGGCCCAGGCGTTCGAAACAGAAGGTACCATTCCGAAACGAAAATGTTTCTACCAGGCCTCGTTTCGGAACACGTTGCGGAACGGTCCCGCGTTTCGAAACAGGTTCTCCCTGTTTCGGAACACCTGACTGTTGGGGGCTGACATGGGCAGTTATATGTTTTGAAATGTTTGCGTTTTGGTCCTGAAACTTATTTATGCAATTAAATGAGTTTGAGATGTCCGTTTGAGCTGAAATTTGACAAAGAAGCATGAAATATGATTAATTACATATTGGTAACTTAAAATTGGATTAAGTCCTTATAATTTTCTAAAATTACAGTTTGGTCCCTAAATTTGTAATTTGTTCAATTGGGTCCCTGAATGTTCTCTGATGGTTATGATCTTTGAGTATGCTGATTGTGTGAACAAGCCTAGGGATAATATGCATCTAGACAAGTTAAAAAGAAAAAAAAGGGTCGTTAATCAAGGTTGACTTTCGGGTTGACTTTGGTTTTCCCCGTGTGATCTTCTTAATTCGGGCCGACCGTCTAGGCCGAGTTAAGGGGGTTACATTTGGTGGTATCAGAGCTGAGTTCTCGAGTAATTGGGAATGATTATGTGGATGTATAAAGTATGTATGTTATGTATGCTTGTTGAGTGGAAGCATGTTGAGTGAATTGCATGTATGTTGCAATTGTGGTGTATGATGTGATGAAGCCTGTTGTGGGTACCCATTGCCAAATCAAAGCTAATGAAATGATGTTGTTTTTAATTGGAAATGAGCTTGAGTACTTGGATTGTTTACCTTGCTGGGCCTGACTTTGTTTATTTGCATTGTGATTGCATGGTTATAGTATGGCACCTCGTAGAGAGTTGAGGAGTAATGTGCGAGCTACGGCTCAAAGTGAGAATGAGAATGAGGAGAATGTTGGGAGTGCGGTTTTACCTCCTCCACCTGGTGGTGGTGGTGCTGGGGGTGAAGGAGCTGGAGCTGCAGCTGGTGCTGGGGCTGCTGGACCTGAGGCTGGTCAGGGGCAAGCTGTTCCTGACATGACGGTGTTAATTCAAGCTATAGCTGGTGCTTTCCAAGCAGCGGTTGCTGGAGCTCATGGAGCTGGGCATCAGGGAGATGATGGAGTTAGACTACCCTTGGAGCGTTTGCGCAGTCTGGGAGGGACTGAGTTCAGGGGTATGTCTGCTGAAGGTTCTAAGGCTTGGTTAGAGAGTACCAAGAGAATCTTGGGTCAGATGAGTTGCACTGATGTGTAGAAGCTTGGCTGTGTAGTATCCTTGCTATAGAATGATGCTTATACGTGGTGGACAACCACTATCGCTGGGATGGCGGAAGCTGACGTGACTTGGACGTTCTTTTAGAATGCGTTCAAGAGGAGGTATCTAGGTGTGAGGTACCTGGATGAAAAGAAGAGGGAATTCATGTCTCTTACCCAAGGGAGCATGACAGTGGCTGAGTATGAAGTTCAGTTTGTTAGACTCAGTCAATATGCACCTGAGCTTGTTCCGGATGAGCGGGAGAGGTGTGAAAGGTTCCGTTATGGTTTAGTGACGGATGTAAAGATGTATGTGCTGGCTACCGAGTATGATGATTTTGATGTGCTGGTGGGCCGAGCAAAGGATATTGAGATGAACTTGGGTTTATCTTCTAGGAGTGTTGTTTCTGGTGCTGGAAAGCGAGCTGCTGAATATAGTTCTGGTGGTGGAGAGAACAAGAGGGGACGTGATCAGAAGTATCAGTCCTCAGCTAAGCGAGGTGGTGGTGCGCCTACTCGGGGAGGCAATGCTAGAGTCGATCCGAGTGCATGTTGGACATGTGGTTCGCGTGGGCATATGAAACGTGATTGTCCTCGAGCTGTGAGGGAGGTGCAAGCTTCTGTTGTGGCAGCTGGTAATGCGTGCTAGAACTGTGGATCTGCGGATCATATGAGGAGAGAGAGTCCTATGTTGGCTGGTGGCCAAGTGCGTGCTCCTGTTGTTGCTGCACCACAGAGAGGTCGTGGGCGCGGCCGTGGTAACTTCCAGCGGAGAGAGGAAGGTGGTCGGGGTGTGGCTTATGTTGTAGCTGTTCAGCCTGAAGGAGGTGGCCAGGCTAGAGTGTTTGCTCAGAGAGAGGGGAGGAATGACGCGGATGTGATCGCAGGTACTTTTACTCTGCAATCCCTATCATTACTTTCCTTGATTGATTCTGGATCTACACACTCTTACATATTGCGTGAGCATGCTGAATTGCTTGGTTTGCCTGTTGAGTCTTTGGATGTTGGTATGCGTGTCACTAGTTCTTTTGGTGAGACTGTTGTGACTCGAAAGCTTTATAGAAGGTGTCCTTTGGTTGTGCAAGATCATGTTTTTCATGTTGACCTTATGGAGTTACCTTTCTATGGTTTTGATGTAATCCTTAGTATGGATTGGCTTGCTGAGCATCGTGCTGTTGTGGATTGTGAGAATAAGCGAGTTTCGCTGAAGCTTGCGGATGATTATGAGGTGGTTGTGGTTGGTGAGAATGTGAAGTTTCTTGCCAATGTGGTGTCTACCTTGGAGGCGAGCCGGATGCTGAGGCAAGGATGTGAAGCTTACCTAGCTTTTGTGATGAATCCTAGCTCTAAGGAGTTGCGTGTGCAAGATATCAGGACTGTGCGAGAGTTTCCTGGTGTGTTTCCTGAGGAGTTGCCAGGATTACCTCCTAATCGTGAGGTGGAGTTTGGAATTGAGCTGTATGAGAATACAACTCCTGTGTCCATTACCCCTTATAGAATGGCACCTAAGGAGCTGAAAGAGCTGAAGACGCAATTGCAAGAGTTGCTTGATCGTGGGTTCATTCGGCCGAGTGTGTCGCCTTGGGGTGCACCGGTCTTGTTTGTGAAGAAGAAGGATGGCACTATGAGAATGTGCATTGATTACCGTCAGCTGAACAAGTTGACTATCAAGAATTGGTATCCTTTGCCGAGAATTGATGATCTCTTTGATCAATTTCGGGGAGCAGCTGTGTTCTCTAAGATTGACTTGAGGTCAGGGTATTACCAGTTGAAGGTAAAGGATGTGGATGTGCCTAAGACAGCTTTCAGGACAAGGTATGGGCATTATGAGTTCCTTGTGATGTCGTTTGGTTTGACAAATGCTCCTGCAGCTTTCATGGACATGATGAATCGTGTGTTTCATGAATACCTGGAAAAGTTTGTTGTGGTGTTCATTGATGATATCCTCGTGTACTCGCGTACTGAGGAGGATCATGAAGGGCATTTGAGGATTGTGTTGCAAGCTTTGTTGGAGAATCAGCTTTATGCCAAGCTGAGCAAGTGTGAGTTATGGTTAAGTGAGGTGGTGTTTCTTGGGCATGTGGTTTCTGCCAAGAGGATTCGTGTTGATCCTCAGAAGATTGAGGCGGTGATGAATTGGAAGGTTCCTAAGTCTGTTCATGAAGTTCGTAGTTTCCTTGGTTTGGCGGGATACTACCGGAGGTTTGTGGATGGGTTTTCTAAGATTGCTGCACCGTTGACAAAGTTGTTGCAGAAAGATGTTAAGTATGAGTGGACGGAGGCGAGGCAGCAGGCTTTTGAGAAGCTTAAGGCAGCTTTGACGCAAGCTCCTATCTTGGTTCAACCTGAATCAGGGAAAGAGTTTGTGGTGTATAGTGATGCATCCTATGTTGATTTGGGGTGTGTGTTGATGCAAGAGGGTAAGGTGGTGGCTTATGCATCACGGCAGTTGAAAGTGCATGAGCGCAATTATCCTACGCATGACATTGAGTTGGCTGCGGTGGTTTTTGCTTTGAAGATCTCGAGACATTATCTGTATGGTGAGAAGTGTACTGTGTACACGGATCACAAGAGTTTGAAGTATCTGATGTCTCAGAAGGAGTTGAATCTTAGACAGCGACGTTGGGTGGAGTTGCTCAAGGATTATGATTTGACGATTGAGTATCACCCTGGAAAGGCTAATGTTGTAGCGGATGCTTTGAGTAGGAAGGTAGCTGTTGAGCTGAGGGCTATGTTTTCCAGTTTGAGCATTTCGCGTGATGGTGGTCTTGTGGCTGAGTTGCGAGTGAAACCATCTTTGGTTCAGTTGATCAAGGAAAAGCAGTTGCTGGATGATTCTTTGGTATCTCATGTTCAGGATATCGCGGAGGGTAGGCCTTCGGATTTCTGTTTTAATGATGATGGAGTGTTGTGTTTTGGGAGTCGGATAGTAGTGCCCAACGATGCTGAGTTGAGGCGTGCTATTCTGACTGAAGGTCATAGTAGTCCTTTTGCTATGCACCCAGGTAGTACTAAGATGTATCGTGATCTTCGTGATGAGTACTATTGGGTGGGTTTGAAGAAGGATGTTGCGGAGTTTGTGAGCAAGTGTATGGTGTGTCAACGGGTTAAGGCTGAGCATCAGTTTCCATCAGGTTTGTTGCAACCGTTGAAGATTCCTGAGTGGAAGTGGGAAAGGATTACCATGGATTTTGTATCTGGTTTACCCTTGTCACCTTCGAAGAGGAATTCGGTGTGGGTGATTGTGGATCGCTTGACGAAGTGTGCGCATTTCTTTCCTGTGCATACTACGTTTTCTTTGGATAAGCTTGCGGAGCTGTACATTGATAAGATTGTGCGGCTGCATGGTGTGCCTAAGTCGATTGTGTCGGATAGGGATCCGAGATTTACATCGCGTTTCTGGCAGTGTTTGCACCAAGCTTTGGGTACACGGTTGAATTTCAGTACGTCTTATCATCCTCAGTCGGATGGTCAGTCCGAGCGTGTTATCCAGGTTGTGGAAGATATGTTGAGGTGCTGCGTGATTGAGTTTCAAGGCTCTTGGGAGAAACATTTGCCTTTGGTGGAGTTTGCCTATAACAATAGTTATCAAGCGAGCATTCAAATGGCACCTTATGAGGCTTTGTACGGGAGGAAGTGTAGGACTCCTCTTTGTTGGGCTGAAACGGATCAGAAGTTGGTTTCGATGCCGGCTTTGTTGAAAGGAACTACCGAGAAGGTGAAGCTCATTTGTGAGCGTTTGAAGGCAGCTTCTGATCGGCAAAAGTCTTACGCGGATTTGAAGCGTAAGGAGATTGAGTATGCGGTGGGTGACCGTGTGTTTTTGAAGGTTTCGCCTTGGAAAAAGGTGATGAGGTTTGGCCGTAAGGGTAAGCTGAGTCCTAGGTACATCGGACCATATGAGGTGGTTGAGCGTGTGGGTCCTGTTGCGTACAAGTTGAGGTTACCTCAAGAGCTGGAGAAGATTCATGATGTGTTTCATGTTTCTATGCTCCGGAAGTATAGATCGGATCCTTCACATGTGATGCCTGTGGAAGAAGTGGAATTGAATCCGGATTTGACCTATGATGAGGAACCGGTGAAGGTTCCGGATTCGGATAACAAGGTCCTTCGTGGCAAGACCATTGAGCTGGTAAAGGTGTTGTGGAAGCACCGTGGTGTTGAGGAAGCCACGTGGGAGCGGAAGGATGACATGCTTAAGCAGTTTCCGTACCTCTTTGCTTCAGGTAAATTTCGAGGAAGAAATTTCTTAAGGGGGGAGAGTTGTAACGCCCCGGTTTTGGGTTAGAAGTTTTGGGTTTGGACCGGTTCGGTCAAAGTACGGTTCAAATATAAAAGGTGAAATTAGGAAAACCTAGTTCGGGTTGCATTAAAAATATGGAAAAATGTCTTAAAATCCTCTTTTATTATATATAAGAGACTGGTGGAATCAATTTTGCAAAATGAGGTTTGGAAGGGTGACATTTTGGTTAGTGACCAAAATGTAATTTTTGAAAACTGTGAGACTGTTTTAAAAAGGATTGAAACTTTGAATCTTTAAGGAGCTATTTACCCAATGGGAGTTTCTCCAGATTTTTCTAAGATATTAAATGATTTATTAAAGGTTTTTAAATAAAGCTAAAAAGGAGGGAAGATATTTTCCTAATTTCCAACTAACTTTTCCATTTTCCATTTTCATTTTTCTCTCATCTTTTCTCTCAAGCCAAACATCTTTCTCCAGAGCTTTTCCCTCTGATTTTGTCACCTAAATATCTCTTTTCAATTCTCTTTTGATTGCTAATCATCTTCTCATCAAAACCTTACCATTTGCTAAGTGGATTTTCAAGAAAACTTGGTTCTAAAAGGGAGAAACTCAAGTTTGGAGGTAAGAACGTCCTTCTCCTCTAAACTCTTAGTTATTTACTGAAATTCCTAAGTTCTCAATCCTTAATTTGTGTTTTATAAAAGGTTTTATTGGTTTGTTCTTGATCTTGGCTTTTAAATGCAAGATTTGCTTGGTTTTGGTTAAAATTCGTATGATCTGTTTAAGCAGTGATTTGAGGTGTCTTTTTGATGATAAATGAATGTTAAATTGATGAGGAATTGAGGTTTAATTAATGCAATCCCGGATAGGTTGAATTTCCTAAGTTTTGCTTGAGTTTTTGATGGTTTTTGGAGTGATCTTGTTGATCTGTTATAGCTAGAGGTATAAGGACGTGGTTAGATCCTTTTTGGATGTTAATTGATGTGTAAGGATGTTTAGTTTTGATGGATCATGGCTGGGTAATGTTGTGGAGTTGTTTGGATGCATTTTCGGTTGTGTTTGGTAGCCGAAAATGGAGTGTGGATGAGAGCAGCGGGTTTAGGTGCTTTCATTGAAGCTATTAATGCATGATGATGCATTAATCCTCTGCTTTGATGTGTTTAAAACAGGGGAGTCATCTTTGGATCCTAAAGGTGGTGATCCGGAAGCTTGATTGGTGTTTCGGCAAGTGGCGAAACGGAATCGGTGAGTGGATTTTGGTTTTCAGCTTTGAAACCAATGTTTTGAAGGTTTGGGAGCTTAGTCTAAGTCTAAACAACTTTTCTAAGCTCAAGAGTAAGTTTTCGGAAAAAAACTCTCTTGTTGAGGAACCATGAGATGGTTGGGTGCAATGTGATTGTTTGCATGTTTTAAATTCTGTTTTTAAAGCATATCTAGCATGTTTATTTGCTGAGATTATAAGCCATGTGTTGAAGGAAGCTCAAGGTAAGAGTTCCTTGTTTTGATCATTGTTTTAATGTGGTTTGATGCTTAAAGATGCATGATGTTTATGGCTTTGTTAAATGCTTTAAAACAGTGGAATATTGATGATAAATGATGCATATTGGCAAGTGATGTTTTGAAAAAGGTTTAAGAACAACATGGTGTTTAAAAGTCCATGGTTGGTTCTTGTTAAGGTCACTAAGGTGGTTAAAAGTCCTTAGGTGAGCCTTGAAGGTCACAAAGGTGGTTAAAAGTCCTTATGTGAGCCTTGTGGATTCTAAGAACTTCATGGTGGTTAAAAGCCCATGAGTGATTCTTGTTAAGGTCACTAAGGTGGTTAAAAGTCCTTGAGTGAGCCTTGTTATTTAAGAACACCAAGGTGTTTAAAAGTCCTTGGGTGATTCTTGTTAAGGACACAAAGTTGGTTAAAAGTCCTTGTGTGGTCCTTGTCATGGTGTTTAAAAGTCCATGGATGATACTTGTTAAGGACACAAAGGTGGTTAAAAGTCCTTGTGTGGTCCTTGTGAATTATAAGATCACAATGGTGTTTAAAAGTCCATGTGTGAGTCTTATGTTGATCATGATTTAAAAAGACTATGATTATCACTTGTTACCAATATGACATGTTATGAACTTGAAGCATGAATTGCTTGTTTTAAATGCTTATGAGCATATTCAAATGTTGTTTTGAGGTATGGTTTATAAAGGTGTTTTATAAATGCATTATTGTGTGGTTTTTAATGGGCGTTCCTCACTAAGCTTTTGCTTACGCTCTCTCTTTTTTTAAACCAATAATGCAGAGCATTAAAGTGCATTTGAGGGCAGCAAGGTGGTGAAGAATCCAAGTGGTGAACAAAGCTCATGTATGGTGAACATTTTCTCAAACTATTAGCTTTTGGGTATTTGGCAATGGGGGACCTATGTTGTTGTTTTGGGAGACGTTTTGGACTCCCTAAGTTGGATTTAAGATGTTAATAATGTTGGAACTTGTAATTGGCCTTTATGAAGTGGTTATGGTGTTTTCATGCTTGAATGGTTTTATAAATAGGAAGCATGCCTATAGAATTGGGGTTTATCATAATTGATGCCATGTTGATGTTTGGTTGTTGCAAATATGTTCCTTGTATGTTGTATGTCTTGCTGATAAATTTTGGTGGCTTTTGGAGCATGTTTGGTAGCTCAATTGAGTGTTTAAAGAGCAATTTTTCTGCAATCTCGGCAGGCCGTATCGGAACGGGAGCTACCGTTTCGGAACGGGGGCCATGTAGTGGCCCAGGCGTTCGAAACGGAAGGTACCGTTCCGAAACAAAATGTTTCTGCCAGGCCTCGTTTCGGAACACGTTGCGGAACAGTCCCGCGTTTCGAAACAGGTTCTCCCTGTTTCGGAACACCTGACCGTTGGGGGCTGACATGGGTAGTTATATGTTTTGAAATGTTTGCGTTTTGGTCCTGAAACTTATTTATGCAATTAAATGAGTTTGAGATGTCCGTTTGAGCTGAAACTTGACAAAGAAGCATGAAATATGATTAATTACATATTGGTAACTTGAAATTGCATTAAGTCCTTATAATTTTCTAAAATTACAGTTTGGTCCCTAAATTTGTAATTTGTTCAATTGGGTCTTTGAATGTTCTCTGATGGTTATGATCTTTGAGTATGCTGATTGTGTGAACATGCCTAGGAATAATATGCATCTAGACAAGTTAAAAAAAAGGGTCGTTAATCAAGGTTGACTTTCGGGTTGACTTTGGTTTTCCCCGTGTGATCTTCTTAATTCGGGCCGACCGTCTAGGCCGGGTTAAGGGGGTTACACAAGGTTACACTCAAGAATAGGGAATAGATTTTGATGAAACCTATGCACCCGTAGCTAGAATGGAAGCCATTAGGATGTTGCTTGCATATGCATGTTATCATAATTTCAAGCTTTTTCAAATGGATGTTAAAAGCTCATTTTTAAATGGTTTTATAAATGAAGAAGTGTATGTGGAACAACCACCGGGTTTTGAAGACTCAAAATTTCCAAATTATGTTTTCAAACTCACCAAAGCTCTTTATGATTTAAAACAAGCTCCTAGAGCTTGGTATGAAAGACTTTCAAACTTTTTAATTGAAAAAGGTAAGGTGGACACTACATTTTTTATAAAAATGCATAAAAATGACATCTTAGTAGTTCAAATTTATGTTGATGATATTATTTTTTGGTTCTACTAATGAATGTCATTGTCAAGAGTTTGCTAAGTTAATGCAAGGTGAATTTGAGATGAGCATGATGGGGGAGCTCTCATTCTTTTTGGGACTCCAAATCAAGAAAAAGAAGGATGGCACCTTCATCAATCAAGCAAAGTACATAAAGGATATGCTCAAGAAGTTTGGCTTGAAGAATGCAAAGCCTCAAGCCACACCTCTGAGCTCATCTACAAAGATTGACAAAGATGAAGGAGGTAAGTGTGTTGACTCTAAGCTTTACCGTTCTATGATTGGATCATTGCTTTACCTTACCGCAAGTAGACCGGATATCTTGTTTAGTGTTTGCTTTTGTGCTAGGTTTCAAGCTAGTCCTAGAGAGTCTCACCTTTTGGCCGTTAAGAGAATCTTTAGGTACCTTAGAGATACTCCTTGTTTAGGTCTTTGGTACCCTAGAGACTCTACCTTCAACCTTCATGCTTATTCGGATGCGGATTATGGGGATTGCAAAATCGATAGGAAAAGTACTTCGGGAACTTGTCAATTCCTAGGTAGTATGCTCATATCTTGGTTCTCTAAGAAACAAAATAGTGTAGCCTTATCTACCACCGAAGCCGAGTACATATCCTTAGGGAGTTGTTGTGCTCAAGTCCTTTGGATGAAGCAACAACTCTTAGATTATGAAATTAAAGTTGAAACCATACCCCTAAAATGTGACAACACTAGTGCAATATGTCTAACAAAAAATCCCATCCAACACTCTAGAACCAAACACATAGAAATAAGACATCATTTCATTAGAGATCATGTCCTTAAGAAATATGTGGTTATAGAGTATGTAGACACCTTAAATCAATTAGCGGACATATTTACAAAACCTTTAGACAAAGAGCATTTTTGGTCCCTTAGGAGAGAGTTAGGTCTAGCTAGCCTATCTTGACCTTTTAGGACCTCTTTTGTGCTTAAATTTGCTTGATCTTGTGAAATGCCATGTTTATGTGTTTAGACTCCTAATTTCATCCATGCTTATAGCTAGGGGGAGTATGTTTATGTTTGCATATGTTTTGTCTGCTCATTCTTGTCATTTATGCATGTTAGGCCTAAGAAAAAAATCATTTTTCTGCACTTTTAGAGCCTCATCCGCACTTCCAGGCCCAGGTGTATCGAAACGGATGAACCTGTTTCGATACAGATACGTTAAATTCATGTCTGAGAGAAGGGCGTTTCGAAATGCCTCCAAAGTGTTTCGAAACGATTTGGCTACTACCAAAGGGTGTATCGAAACGTGTTTTGATACAGGTCAAACGGGGCTTCGATACGATCAACACCGTATCGAAACGGTCAGCTGAAGGTCTCAAAACGGTCAAACCCTAGTGCTCTCTTTTCGAAACGGTCTAGACCGTTCCGAAACGGTATCGCAGATAGCTTTATTTAGGGCTTTTAATGTTAAAATACTCTTTTACATCAAACTCCTAAAAACCCTAAAAACCCTAAACCGACTTTCTCTCTATTAATACCCTCTAAACCTCTTTGTTTTCCACCAAATCTTGAGGGGTTTTACTCTAAAACTCAAGTCTAAGCAAGTTTCATCAACATTGTGCAAGGATTTTCATCAAATCATCCAAAATCCCAAACTAAGGTATTTTCCCCTTTTTCTTTTTCTTTCAATTTATGTTCAAATCTTAGGTTAGAAAATTTTATTTTTGTATAAATTATATGTTTTCATGTTTGGGTTTTTCATATCTTGTAAAAAAATTCAAAGTCTCAAATTTTTTGATTCGAATATAAAATTTTTCAGTCGTATTTTTTATTGTTGTTTTAATTTTTCTTTGTTTTAATTTTTAAATTTTTTTTAAAAACCTCATTGGGATTTATTATTGGATTGATTTTAAAAATCGATGCATACACTTAATTTTAAAACATGCTTGCTTAATGTTTTTAGATGTCGGATCAAGCTAACAAAAAGTGCAAGGCCGTGAACGTGTCATTGATCTTGATTTCCTCAATTCCGAGTGATTCGAGCATTCGTCCGAATCTAGCTCTGCTTTTTCAGAAATCCCTTCGAACTACCGAGAGGCGAGCTCGGTTCACTTATGTCAAGGATTTCGAAGTTCGTCGTGAACGTGTCATTGATCTTGATTTCCTCAATTCCGAGTGATTCCTATTTCGTTACCTCGAGCATTTGAGTGAATGGAATCTTCTTCCTTTGTTGAGCATTCCGGATATTCGCTACAAACATATGGTACTCATCTTTTACTCTAATGCTTGTCTTATTCGTGATGAAACCAAAATCGAGGTTGTAGGAATTGAATCTTTCATATTAGGGAAAAAGTTTACTGTTAATATTGCACTCTTGGAGTCCACCTTTTCCCTTAAGAATATAGGTCTTGAGGATGAACGTCACTTCGGCACTTTCACCGGTCCAGCACTTAGTTTGGATGTGCACGACCGTTTTCTTCACTTGATGGTATCATGGTTCCTTCGCCCTTCTGGAGGTAAATACTCACATATCCGTCAAGTTGATCACTTTTGGCTTGAATGTTTCCGTAGAGGTGAGCGCCCTAATGTTGCCAAGATTATTTTTGCTGAGATGGTCAATAATGTTAAGCTTATTGGCACCAATGAGTTGAAGTCTTTTACTTATGGCACAATCTTGAGCTACATCTTTAGCCACCTTGGTATCAATTGTACCTACGACTCCCCGGAACCTCACAAGTGCAAGATTGGTGAGTCCTCCCTTCGCAAATCCGAGTTTCGCTATGTGAATGATGTTTGGGAACGAGTTGATAGAGAAGCTCCTCCCCCTCCCGTTGCTCCTCCACCGCAAGTTCAAGTTGGAAACAATGAAGCCCTTACGGCTCTCATTACCGAGCGGTTCAATGCCTTGGATACTCGAATTGCTTCGGGTTTTGATGCCATGGACACTCGCTTGAAAAATGTCGAGGATCGCCTCCTAACTCTTGAGACTTCCCATTCAAACTTGGATTTGTCCTTCTCTACTCTCTATGGGCAATGGACGAAGTTTCACCGTTCTCAAATCAAGTGCGACGATGAGACTTCCGATGATGATGGTGATGACGAGGCCTAGGACTTTCATATATCATATCATATCATATTATTTATGCATTTTAGGTTTAAGATTGCATCTTTATGTTTCATTATGTTTTAGGAACCTATCGTTTTGATCTTTTGTTTGGGATTTTATTTTGAACTTAAAGATGCTTTATGTTTTGGATATTTTAATTTTATGAATTTATATTATTGTTGCTTAATGATTAATGCTTATTGGTACTAATCCTTCGTCTTCTCTATGAGCCTTTTTTATTCTTTTCGATCTAACAAAAAGGGGGAGAAGAAATTTAAGAGCCACAAACTAAAATTTGTTTTAAATGTTTAAAAGGTTTTATAAGTTTTAAAACTTGGATTTCAAAGTTAAACATTTGTTTTATAAGTTTTAAAACTTGGATTTCAAAGTTAAACATTTTTAAAACTTTAAAAACCTATCTTAAATTAAGGGGGAGTTAGAATATTTTCAAAAATTTCAAAACTCTTAAAAATTCTAACTTTGGTTTTGTTATATCAAAAAGGGGAGATTGTGAAACCAATATTTTAATTTTGATATAACTAAAAACCTAAGGACTAAATTGAAAATGTCAAAACGAATTTTTAAGTCCTCAAAACATCCCTATATGATTTTAAGATTATGCCAAAGTTAAAAACAAAGTTTTCAAATATTTTTCTAAGTGTTTAAAGCCGAAACAGTGATTTTCAAGTCCCTGTTTCGAAACGGCCTAAGGCGTTACGAAACGTTTTCATCACTGCCAACCCCTGTTCCGAAACGAGTATCGAAACGGCTTTAGAACACTTGAACCCGTATCGAAACGGCTTCACACGTTTCGAAACGGTTCTTCATGTTTGATTTGAAAACTATAACGGTTGAAACATTTTTAACTAATTTTCAAAGATTAATAGGGTGTTTCGAAACGGGATCAAGCTTTTTCGAAATGACCCATTCCAGTAGCAAAACTGTTTCGAAATGAGTCCTTGTGTTTCGAAACGGTTCTTCATCCTGATTTGAAAATATGACCGTTGTAAAAGTTTTTAACTGATTTTTTAGAACCGGTTAGGGTGTTTCGAAATGGGCTTAGGCTGTTTCGAAACGACCCTTTCCAGTGGCAAAAGTGTTTCGAAACGACTTTAACACATTTCGAAACAGGCTCTTAAATGCACCCAACTGCTCTTTCTATTTTAGTTCGTTCCAAAACAGATACCCCGCGTTTCGAAACGGGTTGTTGCAAACTGCATTTATGGAGGTGAGATAACATCCCCAACGGCTCTATTGATGAGTGCAACAACCACAACGGCTAGAAATCAATGAGAATGTATAAAAGGGACCTCTAAAAGCTCCAGCAACAACTATTGATCCAAAAGCAAATATCCATACATCAAATCCAAGCATTTGTGCAAAAATCCCATATTGTCTACAAACCCCAATTGTAATTTTCATTCTTATCTTGTTCAATTGGGTTGAGTGCTTGTAATTGGGCTACAATTTGTATTGAGAGATACTCTATTAGCCATCAAATTCTTTGTTACCTTGTCGTGAGGATTGGGTTAAATTTTGGGTATAAAATTTAACCGAAATTGTAAGGGTTGCCTCCTTAGCCTAGAAAAGGGGAAGAGCAATTAGTGGAATTGTTGCAAATCCTTTGTGAAGCTAAGGTAGTGCATGTAGAGTTCATTTGGAACGTGAACCACTCTAAAATCCCTTGTCAATCTTTTTAATTTGCAATTTCCACCACACAAATTTTAAAAATCCAATTCACCCCCTCTTGGTTCATATCGATCTTTCGATCCACTCAACACACTTATTCTTAAGTTGGCAGATGACCGAGCTATGTAATTCAACCTTCCCAAGAACCCTCGAACTTGCTTCAGTGTTTGAGGAGGTGGGAGCTCTTGTATGGCCTTTATCTTGTCTAGGTCAATTTCAATTTCTCTTATGGCAAATCACTTGCATTTGATGAAGGAAAGAATGGAACAGTTATTAGGGGGTAAGGGGAGGTTTTTGTCGTGAAAAGCCAAAAGAAGAAGATGAAGAGAACATTTTCAAAAGATCCTTTTTACACATCTTTTTCCTTTATTTTAAAAATTACTATTTTGCCCTTAATGAAAACTCGTGGCCCTTTTTAATTAAAACCAAGCCCAAATTAAATTAAAACGAGCCCACGACTGGAACATGATTCACACACTCAACTCCCGACCCCTAAACACGGGTGTTACAATGCTTGATGTTGAACTGCCCACAGACCCCAAGCAATCATTCAGTTGTTCAGTTTAGAGGCATTATCTCTAATTATGCTTTCTAGCAGACCATATTGACAAATGATTTCCTTCTTCAAGAAATTGCAAACAGAAGACCTAGTTATATTTGCATATGAGGTCGCTTCTACCCACTTTATGAAGTAATCAATAGCTACCAAGATAAAGCGATGACCATTTGACGCTTTCGGATGAATTTTCCCAATAACGTCTATGCCCCACATAGAGAACGACCATGGAGACGACATGGCATGAAGAGACTGAGGAGGCGCATGGACCTTGTCTGCATAAACCTGACACTTGTGCCATTTACGGGAATAATTGATGCAATCCCCTTCCATTGTTAACTAGTAATACCTGAAACGCATATTTCTTCTTGCCATAGTCAAACCACTAGGATGGGTTCCACAAGTACCCTCATGGACTTCTTCCAAAATCAATTACGCTTCTTTTGCATCCGCGCATCTTAGTAGTACTTGGTCTCGACTTCGTTTGTAGAGGATCTCCCCATCAAGGATATATCCTGATGCCATTTTCCTGATCATTTTCTGAAGCCTGTGTCGGGTATTGTTGTAGATTTAACTGTAAGATGTCATGGAACCACGGTAAACCATCTTCTTCTTCTTCTACATTGTACCAATATGCAGGGGACTCCATCATTTGTAACTTAATGGGTATCATTTCTGAACCCTCACTTGTCTTAAACGTGGCAGCCAAAGTAGCTATCGTGTCTGCCATCTGGTTATCTTCTCTTGGGAGATGCTTAAAAGTAATCACCTCGAACTCTTTAGTTAACTCAAGGACTAAATTGTAATATTCTATCAATTTTGCATCTTTTGTTTCCCACTCACCATGTGTTTGGTAGATGATCAAAGTCGAATCCCCGTAGACTCTCAACTTTTGGATTTTTCTGTCAATGGCTTCCCTTAGGCCCAATATGCATGCCTCGTATTATGCCATATTATTGGTGCAGAAGAATTTTAAACGACAAGTAAAAGGATAATGATCTCCATCTGGCGAAACCAAAACTATCACAATACCTCGTCCTAGAGCATTCACAGCACCATCGAAGTGAATAATCCAGGATTTTGTTGGTAACTCTTCATCTTCCGTAATCGTCTTGTGCACGACTTGCAAGAAAATCTGCTATGGCGCTTCCTTTCACTGCTTTTTGGTTCACATACTGGATATGTAACCCCCTTAGCCCGGTCTAGACGGTTGACCCGAACCGAGGTGATTACACGAGGAAAACCGAACTCAACCTGTTAAAGTCGGCTCTAATTGACAACCCTTTTTTCTTTTTTTCTTTTTTAGATGCAGATTATATCCTATGTGATCATCAAAGAGCATAGGAAGAAACGGTGCAGCGATCGGGTTTCATTTAGGGGTTTAATTGCACAAATTGGACATTTAGGGATCAAAATGTAATTTCTACAAATTACAAGGACTTCTCTGATTTTAAAGTTACCTATATTCAATTAGTCACATTTCATGCTTCTCTGTCAATTTTCATCATAATCAGACCTCCCATACTCATCCAATTGCAAACATGAAGTTCAGGGACTAAAATGCAACATTTTCAAGCTTTAAAAGATGCCACTAACTAAAATTAATGGTCGCGTATCGATACGCCTAGGGACCGTATTGATACGCGGGAAGGCAGTGATCAAAATCACAGAAAGGGTATCGATACGCACTCCCGCGTATTGATACGCCCTTCAAGCCCGTATCAAAACACTATCCATCTGTACAAATACCCATGTACAACAAGGCACAAATTTGGCATATGTGTATCGATACGCAAGCCCGAGTATCAATACGCATACAAGAAATGTCCCAAAAACAGCCCCAATTTCATATTAAACTTCAACAAATCAACACCAAATCATATGGACATGTTTATAGTAACCACCCTATCCCATAAGCATTAGGGGTGTGCATTGCCGGATACGGATAATATCCGATCCGAATATTTCGGATATCCAAATGTTTCAGATAGTCATAGTAGTGATCCGTATCCGATCTGAAAAAATTGGATATCCAAAATTTCGGATCGGATATCCGAATCCCAATTTATTACGTAATTTAACAAAATTTTCAGATTTAAAATTTATAATTTTACACATATTTTTAGACTAAAAATTACATATTTTCATATTACACAATGCATAGTACTATAATATATATATATAATTAAAATCAAAAGAAATAAATTGATTAAAAAAATTCATATTAATGCCATACAATAACATTGTAGAGCAGTGACACTATGACAGTGAGCAAACAATATTACAATAATATTATAGTCAGCAAACACAAGTCAACACTACATGAATCCCAACAAGTCATTAAAGTTCTTCAACCATAGATCATTAGGTACTCAAAAATCAAAATAAAGTTCAATACTCAAAGGCTCAAAATAAAATACTACAAGAATCCCAACAAGTCAACAAACACAATAAAATTAGAAATCATCCAAACTATTATTTGTTTCATCAATTATGATGTCTGGTTGCTCCAAAGTTAGACCTTTCATGCCTACAACATATGAAATGAAATAAAAACAAGGTTAAAATATACATTTATATTTAAATATCGAATAAAAAATAAAATTAAACTAACTAACCTTCCTCCAATTTTTCCAAGGCAAGCAAATTTTCTTCAATTATAAGAGGTGGTCGAGAGGTGCGTAACCAATCTTGAGTGCAAACAAGTGTTTCAACCATTTTCGGAGTCAATGAAGTACGAAAAGAATCAAGGACACGACCTCCGGTGCTAAAAGCCGACTCAGAAGCTACAGTCGAAATGGGTATGGCAAGCATATCTTTAGCCATCTTATGAAGAATTGGATATTTTTTTATCTTTCCACCATTGTAAGATTTCAAAGTTCGGAACATGAGACTCACAAGCATCTTCTAAATACTTTTCCAACTCACTTTTGGTGGCAATAATTAGTGAACAACTCGTATCTCTTTGATATTTTGAAGTCATGAGTTGTTGAAGATCAACCTTACCCACACTTTGAGTCCCACTTTGAGTGAAAGGGGAGATAGTGGAAGAAGTAGAAGAAGATGTATCATTTGTCTTTGATTGAGGCATTGAAGAAGCATAGAAGTCAAACAAAGATTGTAAAACCATTTTAATCTTGAGGCATAAAAGATTAGCTTTGGTTTCATCATAAGCATCCCGCATAATTCACTCAACGTAACTCAACTTGTGCTTAGGGTCAAGGATTACAACCACAAACACCAAAACATTGATATTATCAATGTTACCATAATATTTTTCATACTTAGACATCATTTGAGCTGCCATTTTCCTAACACCGTCATCATCATCACCCATGTTGTTTGAAATCATTAATCTAGTTCCATAAATTTCATGAGCATAAGAGTTGCAAGTCACATAGTGAGAACCAGATAGCCTCAATGTTGCATCATAAAAAACACTCAAGAAAGGTAAAAAACTGCTCACCTTTTTCAATCATCTTCCTTGGGACCACCACCAAACTTTCTAAGTTCCTTGAAACAAGAAGAATCTGTCATGTATAAAATAGCAAATGCCTTTTTAAACTTGATAGCATATTCAAGCATTAAAAATGTTGAATTCCATCTTGTTTCAACATCTAAAGTGACAAGGCTTTTACTGTCTTTTTTTCTTCTTCTATGCAAGTTTTAAACTTTTGAAGCCTCGCAGGAGAAGACCTAACATATCTCACAAGAGCTCGAACTTTCATAATTGACAAATCAAGTTCTTTCAAACCCTCTCTTACAATCAAGTTCAAAATATGAGACGCACATCTCATATGTAGATATTTACCCTCCAACAAACTAGACTCCCAAATGTTAAGTCTTCTCCTTAAGTAATCAATTGCTAAATCGTTTGAGCTAGCATTGTCTACAGTCACAGTCATAATGTTTTTCAAACCCCATTCAATCAAACATTTCTCAACTGCTCTACCAATAAGTTGTCCGGAATGACCAGCAATAGGACAAAAATTAATTACCCTCTTATGTAAATTCCAATCATCATCAATAAAATAGGCAGTCAAGCACATGTATATGTGGTTAAACAAACCCTAGAATGCAAGTTCTTAAAAGAAACTTTCAACTTATTTCTTTGTTCAATAAAGAGAGCATAACAATCTCTAGTGACAGTAGTAAGGGAAGGAAGCCTAAAGAGAGGATTTAAAGCCTTACAAAAGTCAACAAAGCCTTCATGTTCAACAAAAGCAAAAGGCAATTCATCCACAACAAGCATTTTAGCAAGCTTCTCCCTACACAAATCATTATCAAATTCCCACAATTTTGGAACATTAACGGTTTCACTAGTTCCATCTTCATTTACTAGTGTTTTAGTTTCAAAATTGATCAACTTTTGCTTCTTATACAAATTTGGGGGATACTTTTTGCACCTATTAATGTGATTTGCTAATGGAGTCGTGCCATTTTTAGTTGAACAACCAATACGGTGTTGGCAATACTTACAAGAAGCATAAGAGGCATCTTCCTCATCAACCGAAAAATGAGCCCACCACTTGATGTTTTCTTCCTCTTCCCTAAAGTAGTATCACTTGTTGTTGGACCTTTTTTCTCATTTTTCTTTTTTTTGGTGGTTGCCTTTCCTCCTCATCAAACTCGTCCCTCATCGAATCAGTAAATACAGAGTCACCATCTTCATTCTCATCAAAAGATGATGGAATATTCTGCAACCAAATATGAACAAGACATCAAATGATAATTCTCATGTTTAATAATTGATTTCACATTCACTAAGCTAAAAGAACTAGTATCACATACATGCAAAAGTACAGATTAAGCATAAACCTTAGTCATCATTAACAAACTTCATGAGCAGGGTTGGGTAACCAACAAGAAAAGCAATTTCACTACTACATCGATCAACTGATTAATTTAGTTCTTATCAACATTGCAAAATGAGAACATAACAAGGCATGAGAGAACAATTCATTAGATTTGTAGTTTATATAAGTAGCAAGTATTTGATATGTGTAATGTTCGAAATAGTTCCTACACAAGTTCATAGGTAAAAACTAAAAACTATACACTTCAACAACTTGTTCTTAGAGTGGACATTGTATGAGCCAACTATTTGCTAACCTCACAACTAAATTGTGTACCAAACTTAATGTAAAGAATTTGAAAAAAAAGCATTTATCTACATGGTGTACTTACATAATGTAAAGAATTTGAAAAAAAAAAGCAATTATAATCCACCAAATGAATGTGACCAAGAAAGATAGTAAAATAGAACCGATACTAATATCAACTTTTCGTTTAGATGTTTCAGAATCTCTTCCAAGAGGATTTCTAACAAAACTAGTGAAACACGAGACAACTTGAGTTTAACATGTACTACAATCATTATCCAAAAAATTAGAATCGCATGTTTTCACTTGTCAGAGTATTAGATGAGGTGTGAATGATAGGAATTGGATTAGCAGGCAACACAGAAATGCACCATGACATTGTGTACACTTCTGGTGTTTTTATATCGGGTTGGGTAAAAATCTTAAATCTAAGCCATAGTTCCCTGCTCTTGTACATAAACATAAAAGGGGCTAATGAACTTAAAGATCACCACGGTCTGAAGGACTCATATTTAACACATGGTTCTATCAATACGAACTACAATTGTTAAATTGAAGTAAAAATCATAAATTCAACGAGTGCACTTAAAGCTCTTTATATTGTCTCTATAGGAAAGAGATTCTAAAAAGACAGAAACTAGAAAATGATTTAGCTGCAAAATACAATTCTACTTTGGAGAAACAAAGAAAAACAAGAATTAAAGCAAATGACATAGTCTTAAATTTATAGAAGGTTGTATACTTATAAAAGAATTGCTAAGAAAGGGAACCAAGAGAAGTTTATTTCAAAATCATTCTAACTTGTAAATTAGAACTACAACCAAATATTTACCTAATTGATTTGTTAATAATATTATTGTTCATCCACCAAATCAACTGAAACATTTTAGTAGCAAAAACACAAGAATCAAGCTAACATGAGAAATAAAGGAACCTTTTTTGTTGCATTGTGCACTGCTATGTTTGAAGATAGTCTAAAATTTGAAGAAAAAAAAAGAAGAGACCCCACCATGGAAGGACCTTGTACAGACGATGAAGAACAAAATAGAAAAATAGAAATCTTACCCCGGATTAACATGGAGGTTCAGGTCCTTGAGGAGGGTTTCAGCCCGTCATTGATCGAGAGTGTGGAAGGGGACAGTCGTGACTCGTGGCACGTGAGAGAAGATGACCAGCCACCGGCCACCGGAGGAGTGAGGCATGAGCAACGACGACGAGCAGTTACGACGTCGATGAGGGGTAACGGTGAGTGAGTGGAGGCTGCTGAAGGTGGAGATTTGGAAGTTTGATTTGGGAATTGGGGGGAAATTTTCGACAGAGAGGGATTTTAATTTTTAATTGGATTGGCTTACAATTAGATAAATTTGGGTCTTGGGCTAGCCGGCTAGGGATAAAAAATTAAAAATTTTAATCGAGTTTTCAGATAATCTGAAAACACTTTTAGGCCGATCCGTATCTGATCCGATTATCTAAAATTATTACTGGATATTCGATCCGAATTATTCAAAAATTTAAAAATGAATCGGATATCTATATTTTCGAATTGGATCATCAGACAAACAGATCGGGTTACTCGGATCGGATTTTTTTTGCACACCCCTAATAAGCATGCAATTCTAAGCACATGGTAACATTTGATTGATTAACACAAGCATAGCAAGGCATATAATGAAGCATGCTTAAACCACAAACCATTAGCATACCAAAAGGCAAGATAAAGCATCAGAATCAATATAAAGGCTTTCTACAAACCAAATAAACCATATAAAACTTGCATCAACGACAGGGAGTCCAAAAACACATCTCCCAAAACAACCATTAAATCCCATTGCCATATATCATTACTAAAGTAAAAGTATAACATCATACTTGAGCTTAACAATCCTTGAATTCCTTTAAGCCCCCTTGCTTCCCAAAATGTGTCAATTATCTGCATTGTTGGTAAAAGAGAGCGTAAGCACAATAGCTTAGTGAGTGTAGAGTGTCCATGAGTCCTATATTTTGTACACATTCCAACCCTTCTTATTGTTGTTCTTGAGCTCATTTAGGCATATTTAGGTGCATTGCATGCATTATAACATCATCTTCTCTTGTACCATGCTTTCATTGAATATCTTGTGATTGGTAAAGAAAAGTTATTGTATTAGTTTAGTTACGTTTTTAGAAGCTATAGCTAGGGAAGTAGAGGACAGGACAGGACAAGGCAAGAAAGCTGGAACCAAAGAAGATGTACTGAAGCAGCTCAAGTTGCCACCAAGGACACTACTGAAGCAGCATTGCCGCCAAGAGCCGCCCGGGCAGGAGTTACACCGACTTAGCCAAGATGGGTTGCGATTTCAAGAGGACAATTTCCTAAGCCCAATGAGCACAGTCTTGCAACTTCCTGAAGCATGTAGCAACCGATAGAGTTAATTCAAGATCGATAAGTAGGAGCACTTATCCTTACTTGCCTAAGAATGCAATGTCCAAAGAGTCTGTATTTAAAGCATAAAGGAGTCTGTATTTAATGTAATTTACTTTTAGAACTCCTACTTCAAGGACTCAACTTAGGTCAAGAGCCCTATATATACCCAATGTATGTAAAGGTATAAGGGCATGCATAGAGAGGCATATCTCATAGAGGGATCAGTGTACCAGCGGCATCTGCCGATGAGAGTGGGGATGGGGTTAGTTAGATAAGTCAGAGTGTTGGGGGTCGCGGCCTAACTCTCCTAGGGTTTAGGCGGGTGTATGTAAAATAATTTGAGGGAAACAGTTGTACAATTTTGAGTTGTTTTCAATAAAGTTCTGAGTTTGCTTAATCTATGCTTCTTGTTCGTTCAATTAGTCCACACCAGGCAATTGAAGAGAAAATCCATTTGTTGGGCATGAAAGTGCAAGGCTCACGAAAGGGTTAAGCATGATCACAACTCACAAAGGCGTGACTAACTTGGTTCCACAGTAGTCCACAAGTTTCAGCGGCTAAAAGGGAATACCAACCGAGTTGTCTAATTTGGTTCCACACTAGTCCTCAAGTTAATCAATCTCGAGCATCTTAACCTTGAAATAGGAGGGGTCACTGTCGACTATCCTACCGAACTTGGAATGACTGCTAGACTTGCCGCCAGGACTTCTTTTCGTTCCACCTGCCGAGGCAGTACACACCCATGCTATGGCAGTGACCTGCTGCGATCGTGTGACAAGGTCGTTGTTTGTCGCCCACCTTACCCGCCGAGGCAGCAATTCATGGTAGTGCAAAACACACTCATGACTTTACAATGCAGTCCACAAGCTACTGAGTTGCACTTGTCTTACCCAGCTTGTCGCCCAATCTCTCCATATCATTCGTCTCATCACTATCTTTATCTTTATTTGTGTTTTTATATTTTCCACATATTGAGATTTAATGGCGCATTTATTAAATCTTTGTGCAGGAAACCATTCATTTGAGCTGCTCCAATCCCTGTGGAGACGATATCTTTTATACTGTAACTTGACAAGAGTGTGCACTTGCGCTCATAAAAGGAGAACACCTAAATGCTCTACAAGTTTTTGGCATCATTGTTGGGGATTTGCAACAGCAACTACGTCTGAATTTCTGCACTTCTATTTAGTTTTTGCACTTTGAATCTCTTTCTTTTTATTTAATTGTTTTAAAAAAAGCCTCTTTGTTTTCTTGGTGTATGTCCTGCCAGAGCAACAAGGTTGGCAGCAACATCCTCCTGAGGAGGGGAAGGACATGCCTAGATGAATAGCCAAACACAAAGACCCTCAGGAAGTGGTTATGCTTGGGAAAAACGCAACCCAATATAACCTAACTATTATTTTACTTTTAATTTTAATTATTAATTTATTTTTGTGTATTAGGTTTAGATTTAATTTTTTAATTTTTTTTATTTTTATTTTAGGTTAGGAAGGAAAGACCAAGAAAGATGAAAGAATAAAGGAGAGGCCCAACTAACGGCCATGGCAGCCCAAGGCAGATGAGCATAACGGCTAGTAGCTTTATAATGGCTAGCCGCAACGACTATATTTTCCCCAACGAGCAGAACAGATATATGTGTAACGGCTAGAATCTCGTTATTCGCACCACAATAATTGTCGCTCGTTGACAGCGCGCCCGCCAAGGCAGTGGAGAGAACCGGCTATATAAAGCTAACTATTCTACCACCCGTTCTTCACTTTGTTCTCTCTCTCTTCTCTGAATTCTTTCTACAATCTTTGCTTCCAAGAGTTTTTTGCTTTATTTTTTTCTTTCACATTCTTTTTACTTTCTTTAGGAAAACAATTGTTCCCCAAACTATGGCCTCATTAAAGAAACTCGCCGCCACCTCCAAAACCCAATACAAGAGGTTCTTGAAACCTACTGTCGAGGAGACTTACAACCGGTTCTACAAAGACAGGAAACTATGGAAAGAGATGGGCTTCCACTACACCCAGCATGATGACAACTTCGGGTTTGAACCTTCCCTGTTCGAGACGATCCATAATATGGGCTGGGACCAATTCACACGGCAGCTAGAAGGGGTCAACAGTAACCACGTTCGAGAGTTTTACGCTCACTGGCCAAACCTAGAGAGCCCTTTTGTCTATGTCCGGGGAGAAGGTGTTAAGTTGACCGCTAACATGATCAACAACTTCTACAGCATAGAAGTCAACGACGACCAGAATGGAGAGTGGGAATCATATCTGACAGGAGCTGACTACAACAAATTCAAGAAGGAGATATGTCGGCCAAACACCAAATGGCTGACAGGCAAAAATAATGGGTCAGTCAACCGCAGAGACTTGCTGCCAGAGGCCGCCCTTTGGAGCTACATAGTCTAGTACCGCCTGATGCCAACCTCGCACGGATCGACAGTAAACAGGCCGCGGCTCACCCTAATCAGCAGTATTATGAAGGGACGACAAATCAACGTTGGCGATGTAATACTGAAGAAGATTTACGCCCAAGCAGAAAAGCCAACTGTCAAAGGCCCACTCTTCTTTCATGCACTCATCACAGGCCTCTGTGCAAATTTTGGCGTGCCATTGCACCCAAAAGATAAAATTCTTCCTGCCAAGGAAGGATGGACAAGAAGAGCACGCCAACAAAGGATGCATAGTGCAGAGCCTGAGACACCTTCCACCGCCCAACCGCCGTCCCAAGCCGCTGCAGGCAGTACTGATGTTTCCCTCATGTCTGCCACAATTCCCTTTCTACGCAGCCTAGTGGAAAGCTTCCAATGGATCGAGCACAAGCAAGTGATCTTCACCAAATATGTAGCAGATGTGCAGGAGGCCTTCATGGCCTACCTGTTGGACAAGTACCAGGACATCGGACCACAGTTGCCCGACAACAATGAGGTGTCACACTACCGCCCTAAAAGAAGAACCTCCACGACCCCCATCCAGGCTTATGACCTCACCTCTTCCTCAGAATCAGATAAGGAAGAGATGACAACTACTACCTCCCTAGTAGCCAAAATGACTGCTGCCAAGGATACCAACTACTCTAAATTAGAGATTTCTGATTCCCTTGAAGATGAACCGACAGAGGCAGCCAAAAAGAGAAAAAGCCAGCAGCAGATCCCTAGGGTGGAGAAGATGAACGACAAACCAAGAAAACCACCCCTAGCCACATCCAGTCGCCGCGTAGCTCAAAGAAGAGCCCAGTAGAAATACCATCCGCTATGCGCCGCCTTGTCATACCTGCCTCCTTAGATTCCTCTGTTGACGCGGCAGCAACAGAGTGGAACTCCCCCAGTTTATAGCACCATTTTTTTCATTTCTTTTTAATTTTTATTTTATTTTATTTTTCTGTTTTTAATTTTTTTTCTTTTTTTCTTTTTATGTTTAATTCTTATTTTGTAGAGGCATTGAGGACAATGCCAACCTTGAGTTTGGGGGAATTAGTCCTCTTTGTTTTAGGTTCATAGCATTTAGATGCATATGTAAATTCTGCCCTAGCACTTAATGAAATAGAATCCTTAGTCCAAAACTTGTGCCTATGATAGCTTAGCCGATTACTTATATTCGCATCATTCTAAAACTTTTAACCTAACTATGGGAAGAAGCATGAGAAATACTTAGAATTTTTTTCCTTTTTGCCACCCATCTTTACACTTGTCTGTTAAAAACTGAATTTTTGCTTAAGTTCTAAGTTTAACACGGCTTGCCTTACTTAATAAAAGTTTCTTGATTGACTACAGGTTCGCTGCTATGGCAGCACAACAAAATTGATGAAAAACCTAGAGGTGCCCGAAACAGGATCTAGGCAGAAAGAATAAAAACTAGAAGTGCCCGAAACAGGATCTAGGAAGGATCATGAGCAAGGACACTCCGCTGCTATCAAAGTCCATGAATCTAAACCAAGTGACATACAAATTAGCAAGAGTGAATGAAAGTCTTCACGAGATGACTCTATTCAAAGGGTTTAGAGTTTGTAGAGTGCCCTACCTTAGCTTCAAACCCGTAGAATAGTTGTGATGAGCTGAAGCCCTTAAAGCCATGATCAGAAAAAGAAAACAAAAGTGCCCAGTTGTGCTGCCAAGGCAGCAACTTGTATCCTTTCCAGTAACTTAATTATTATAGGCATACTTTGTTAACATGGTAGCTTCAGCATGTTTAGCATGAACACAGACCTGCACACACTACACTGGCATTAAGAAAAATTAATCTGAGTTATTTCATGTTATTCCCTATCACTAACATTATATAGGTGCCATGGCCTTGAGGCAAGAAATCAAGTTTAAAAGCTAATGTTCTATTAATTTTGTGCTAAGGGCAGTTTTACTAGTTAAGTTGCATTGCTTGAGGACAAGCAATAGTTCAAATTTGGGGGTGTGTAGACTGTCCATGAGTCCAATATTTTGTACACATTCCTACCCTTATTATTGTTGTTCTTGAGCTCATTTAGGCATATTTAGGTGCATTGCATGCATTATAACATCATCTTCTCTTGTACCATGCTTTTATTGAATATCTTGTGATTGGTAAAGAAAAGTATTGTTTTAGTTTAATTATGTTTTCAGGTGCTATAGCTAGGAAAGTAGAGGAGAGGACATGACAAGGCAAGAAAGATGGAACCAAAGAAGATGTACTGAAGCAGCTCAAGTTGCCGCCAAGGACACTGCCGAAGCAGCATTGCCGCCAAGAGCCGCCCGGGCAGGAGTTACACCGACTTAGCCAAGATGGGTTGCGATTTCAAGAGGACAATTTCCTAAGCCCAATGAGCCCAGTCTTGCAACTTCCTGAAGCCTGTAGCGGCCGATAGAGTTAATTCAAGATCAATAAGTAAGAGCACTTATCCTTACTTGCTGAAGAAGGCAACGACCAAAAAGTATGTATTTAAAGTATAAAGGAGTCTTTATTTAATGTAATTTACTTTTAGAACTCCTACTTCAAGAAGGACTCAACTTAGGTTAAGAGCCCTATGTATACCCAATGTATGTAAGGGTATAAGGGCATGCATAGAGAGGCATATCTCATAAAGGGATCAGTGCACCAACGACATCTGCCGATGAGAGTGAGGATGGGGGTTAGTTAGATAAGTCGGAGTGTTGGGGGTCGTGGCCCAACTCTCCTAGGGTTTAGGCACGTGTATGTAAAGTAATTTGAGGGAAACGGTTGTACAATTTTGAGTTGTTTTCAATAAAGTTCTGATTTTGCTTAATATATGTTTCTTGTTCGTTCAATTAGTCCACACCAGAGAGATGAAGAGAAAATCCATTTGTTGGGCACGAATGTGCAAGGCTCACGAAAGGGTTAAGCACGGTCACAACTCACAAAGGCGTGACTAACTTGGTTCCACACTAGTCCACAAGTTTCAGCGGCTAAAAGGGATTACCAACCGAGTTGTCTAATTTGGTTCCACACTAGTCCTCAAGTTAAGCAATCTCAAGCATCTTAACCTAGAAATATGAGGGATCACTATCGACTATCCTGCCGAACTTGGAATGACTGCCAGACTTGCCGCCAGGACTTCTTTCCGTTCCACCTGCCGAGGAAGTACACACCCCTGCTATGGCAGTGACCTGCTACGATCGTGTGACAAGGTCGTAGTTTGCCGCCCACCTTACATGCCGAGGCAGCAATTCATGGCAGCGCAAAACACACTTAAGACTTTGCAATGCAGTCCACAAGCTACTGAGCTGCACTTGTCTTACCCAGCTTATCGCCCACTCTCTCCCTATCATTCCTCTCATCACTATCTTTATCTTTATTTGTGTTTTTATATTTTTCCACATCTGGAGATTTAATGGCGCATTTATTAAATCTTTGTGCAGGAAACCATTCATAGGAGCTGCTCCAATCCCTGTGGAGATGATATCTTTTATACTATAACTTGACAAGAGTGTGCACTTGCGCTCATAAAAGGAGAACACCTAAACGCTCATAAAAGGAGAACACCTAAACTCTATCTTGAAGACCATTTCTAAAACCATGCTCTTTCTATCGCATGCTAGAAAACCATTTCAAAGCAAATCACCATTTGAAAATCACATGTACCATCTATCTATCTATCTATCTCATGCATTTAACCAATGCAAATCTCATGGCAAAGCCACACATGCTTGATATACAAAAGCATTTCATAATCTCAAAAACTCATATGCATTTCTCATAGCATAAAATCATTTCAACATTGGTACATGTGAATCAAAGTTCATTCTCATATATTGGCATTTCATATTCTATCTTTACTCGGATATGCGGATAGCTTGACTCGAGGCCAAGTCCTACCCCGGTGGGATCTCGCCACCGGACTCTCATGGCAGTATCTATCTTCGCCACAAAGCTTGGGTGTTTCACCAAGACCTACCTCGATGGTATCTCTCATCATCGGATGCTCACTTTGGATTGGGATGGCACTACCCCTATTGCCTAACTCCAAAGAGTACGTACAAATTTTTAGTTTATAGTGCACTTTACATCATATTGGTCGACCAATTATGTCCGGTAATCATCTCATCATTTATGCCAATATATTACATTAAAATCATCATCTCACCTACTATTTTGATGCAACATTTCTAAAATCAATCTCATCCCATTTCAAAACCACAATTCATGCATAGCATTTAATCAAAATCTCAAAACTCTTTGCAATGTCATTCTATCACATGGGATAATATGAAACATCATTTCATGTCATAAATCATACATAAAACAGTAGGAATTTGTCTATCTCAAATCAAGAGCATGTCAAAAGCATTTAGGGGCATCAACCACTTTTCGAGAGCAAATCTAAACATACTTACTTCCAGACTTAGGATGGTGTTTCAAACCAGTCTTAAATCTCCAAAACTTGTTTCCTTGTCCCTCAATGACTTCTAAAACCATTTGCACTCACCGATAACATTTCACTTGCTTGTCGAAATGATTTCTAGGCTTCTGACACTTTCGGATCAACACGAAATACGTCCGGTGAAGTCTCTCATGTTCATTACACATAAGATCAGATGATTAATGCATCATCATGCATTAAAATCACCAGCCACTCATTCTAACTCACTACTCTACTCAAAACTAGCATTTCGGCTATCCGAAATAACCAAAATCACTTCCAAACTTTCTCAAATCAAAGACCAGCCAAGATCTATCAATTCTAACCTTTTCTAAACCTCAATCAACATAAAAAATCACCATAAACATAACCGTATACCCCCAACAATAGTAGATCATCAAAAACACCTCAAAAACCTCAAATCTAGCATCTCAAACTTAGGAAACCAAACATATTCGGGATTTATTTGTTAAAACCTCATTCTTAACATCAAATAACATCCAAATTATGTTAGAAATCAACCTCAAACCAGAGCTTAACATAGAAATACTAAAATCATCAAGATCTCATCAAGAATCTTGAATTTAGCAACTATCTCTTGTTTATAACATTAAAACAACTCAAAAACCATTAACAAATGATTGATAACTTGGGAATTTCAGTAAAGAACTGATCATTAGAGGAGAAGAAAGAAGCTTACCTCTAATGGTTGATTTTTCTTCAATTTGGGCAAGTTTTCTTGAAAATCAAAAGCAAAAATCAATAGGATTTGATGAAACAAAGATAGGAAATCTTTTGGAAGATGAAATCTCAGCAATCAAGATGAAAATCAGAGGTTCTTTGATGAGAGAAAAGTGTTTGGCTGAAAAGAAGTTGAGAGAATATGAAAATAGGAAAACTATCGTGAAATTAGTTATGAAAAAGTCAACTTTAATTTCCTTTTTAATTCCCTTTTATTTCTTTAATAAAATCATTATTAAAAGCTCCCAAATTAAAGATAAATCTCATGAAAACAAATGGTAGAATTAGCTCCTTAAAGATTCAAAGTTTCAATCCTTTACAAAATAGTCACTAGCCAACTTTTGCAAAAACTGCATTTTGGTCACTATGCCAAAATGTAATATTTCCAAGGCCCATTTTGTAAAAATGTTTTTACCATAATCCATTATATAATAAATGAGGATTTTTAGATATTTTTCCATATTTTTAAAACATCTCGAACTAAGTGTTCCCTAAACCAACCCCAAGGGTTCGAACCGTTCTTGACCGACCCGATTCAACGTCTGAAACATCTAGGCCCAAAACCAGGGCGTTACAGGATATCATATTCTGAGAGCAACATTTTCCATCGCGCTATTCTTCCTGATAAGGCTAGAGCTTCCATCATAAACTTCAATGGATCTAACCGTGAGATCAAACATGTGGTGTGATACAACAAATACTTCCTAAGCCTCAAAGTGGCCCATACCAAAGAAAAACATACCTTTTCAATTGGAGTATATCTTGCTTCACAGTCAGTAAACTTCTTGCTCACATAATATATCTCCCTTTCCTTCCTTCCAGTTTCGTCGTGTTGCCCTAGTACGTAGCCCATCGAATTTTCAAACACCGTCAGATAGAGTATTAACGGTTTCCCTGAAACGGGTGGCATTAACACTAGAGGATTAGTTAGCTGCTTCTTGATCTTTTCTAAAGCTGCTTGTCATTTTTCATTCCATGTTCTCGGTTTGTTCTTTCTAAGAAACCTAAATATTGGGTCACACTTATTCGTAAGTTGGGAGATGAAACGAGCTATGTAATTCAACCTTCCCAAGAACCCTCGAACTTGCTTCTATGTTTGAGGAGGTGGGAGCTCTTATATGGCCTTTATCTTGTCTAGGTCAATTTCGATTCCTCTTATGCTTACTGCAAAGCCTAACAGCTTCCCAAAAGTAACCCCAAATGTGCACTTTGCAGGATTAAGCTTTAAATGAAATTTTCTCAACCTTTGAAAAAGCTTACTCAAATATGCTAGATGCTCTTCTTCAGTTCTTGACTTGGCAATCATATCATCCATATAAACTTCTATTTCCTTGTGCATCATGTCATGAAAAAGAGTTGCCATAGCTTTATGATATGTTGCCCCTGCATTCTTCAATCCAAAGGGCATTACCTTATAGCAGAAGGTTCCCCAAAGCGTTACAAAAGTAGTCTTTTCCATGTCTTCTGGGCACATCTTTATTTGATTGTAATCTAAAAAATTGTCCATGGGTGAGAAAAGGGAATGGCCAGTTGTATTGTCGACCAATGTGTCGATGTGTGGAAGCGGAAAATTGTCTTTGGGGGTTGCTTTATTAATATACCTGTAGTCGACGCACATTCTTACTTTTCCATCTTCCTTAGGCACTGGGACAATGTTTTCCACCCATTCTGGATACTTAGCTACTTCGAGGAATCTTGCATTGTACTGCTTCTTGACCTCGTCTCTGATTTTCAAGAGTGTATCAGCTTTCATTCTTCTAAGCTTTTGCTTTACTGTTCACATCCTTCTCTTATAGGAAGCCTATGCATGGCAATGTGTGTGTCGAGACCGGCATATCCTGATATGACCAGGCGAAGATATCTTTATACTCTTGTAGAAGCTCAATCAAATGTTGTCGTGTCTTAACTGAGATGCTGGTACCAATCTTTACTTCACGCTTCTCTTCTTCAGTTCCAAGATTCAAAACCTCTAACTCTTCTTTGTGGGGCAGAATTTGCTTTTCCTCCCCTTATACCATTCTAAGCAAATCATCTGACAAGTCATACCCTTCTGCATCACTAGTACTCTCAACTTCCTTTAAACATAGCGGTAACTCAAAATTAACCTCAGAATCTAATTCGGAGTCATTTGGACCATTGATATCTAAAAACCTGCAAATAAAAGGAGGCAAAATATATATACCAAGAAATAAAGAATAATTAAAATGATATGATTTGTTATGTTTTAAAGGTTTGTTTACTCTCTTTTGGGATTTTTATGATCTTTTGGTTTTCTTTGTTTTGTGAAAGAAAGTTTGCCACAAGATGTAATTGGAAAAATACATCTTTTATTGAAATTTGAATCATGGTTTTGACAATAGACCCTTTTACATAAGATCTCTAATTACCCCAGGGTCTAAGGGTAAAAGAGTTGGTTCTGAGAATTACTCTAAGGTAGTCTTAAAAACTTCAGGGACCATTTTCGCGGTCCAGTTCTTCAACTCAATGCAGGGGCGAATCTTAGACAGATATTTGTTTTCTTTTTCCTCCTCATCAATGATGGCATTGATGCTCAAAAACATCGCATAACTCATTATTTCCTTTCTCCTCCTCATCAAATCGGGCATTGGGGTCTAGAAGCCTTCCGATCTTGAAAATAACACTTAGGGGTGGGTACGTCATTCGCTCCTCTTCAACTTCATCTTCTTTCTACTTCATTTTCATGATTTTCTGCTGCTTCTTGGCTTTCTTTTGCCATTTAATGGGCCTAAAGCCCAAACTGAATCGATCCCTCTTCACCGGGATGAGCACAGGATAAAGCCTTCCTCGTATTTCTTCTGTAACCTCCTTTCCTTGCTTCCCAAAGGAAATTTCCTCCGTAGCACATACCTTTAATTCGTGCTCACCGTCTCCCTTTTCGAAGAACACAAGTTCCTTGCTATTCATCTTGGCTTGGACCATCCGCTTAAACTCTGGGAAACAGTGGATCTCATGTCCTTCAGTTCCATGATACTCACAATATGATTTTTCATCATCCTTCATCTTCAGGTTCTCTCCCTTTAATATTCTGGCCGCTACTAATTGATCTCATACCCAAAACATGGGCGCTTTAATTTTTCGACATACTCCTTGATCATCCTCTTCTCTTCCTCGAGCACAACATTCACCTCTGTCTTTTGGTGGTTTGGCAAAGGGTTTCCTTTTTCCTTAGAAGTTTCAAATGATAGCATGTCTGATTTTCTTAAATTATCTACCACCCTTTTGAATGCGGTGCAGTTTTCAATAGTATGCTCCCTTACTCCTGCATGATATTCGGATTGGGCCTTCTCGTCATACCACGGTGGATAGAGAGGTGAGAACGGAGGAACATGTCTTGGCAGCACCATCTGCGATTTGACCAGTTCGGCAAACAACTCTGCATAGGTCATTGGGATGGGAGGAAAGTAGGGCCTCGAATTTCTTTGATATCTTCACTTCCCCTTTGGGGCATTTGCAACTGTCAGAGCTGAGGTGTTGGGCTTACTGAAGGTGTTGGGTTTGTTGAACACCACACATGTTGAGTAATTGGGGTTGTAGACATTCGTTGCATTGACTTCATTGTTGTCCTTCTTTCTATATGTCTTCTTTGTTTCCCCATTGTCCAATCTTCCGCTCTTCATGGCTGCAAGTATCAGTTTGCCATTCATTAACATATGTGCGAAGTTCTTCGTAGCATGGTTGAGCATGCAATCATAAAAGGGACCCTTTAGTGTTTCCACAAACATCGGGGTGATCTCGTTTTCTAGCAACGATGGCTGCACTTGTGCTGCTACATCCCTCCACCTTTGAGCGTATTAGCGGAAGCTCTCGTGGTACTTTTGCTCCATCCCTTGCAAGACCAAACGGGTTGGACCCATGTTTGAAACATGTTTTTATTGCTCACTGAAGGCTCTGGACAAGTCTCTCCATGATTTAATGTTCACTCGACTTAACTGTGAATACCAACGTGCAGTGGATCCTACTAGGTTTTCCTGAAAGTAGTAAATGAGCAGCTTCTCATTGTTGAGGTACATTGACATCTTTCTGCAATACATAGTTAGATGTGTTGATGGGCATGTGGTCCCACTGTATTTTTGCAAAATCAGTTACCAAGCTCAGATCCTTACATCCATTCCACCATAAGCAACTCCATCTTAGAAGGACTTAATCATCCCCTCTAGCCTTTTGTACTTCTCTTCCAACTTCTACTCAGTTCGAGCTTATCAGCGACTTCATCGAGGTCAGGAACCTTGAAATTATTGGCCTCCACATTTGGAACATGAGTGGAAGATTCAACTACATGGTTGGGTGTTTTGGCTTTAGCAGCAGCCTCCTTCCTAAGGGTCATTCCGAGGAATTGTGGAATGGCAGTGGTATTCCCTCCTTCTTCAACTGCATCTGGGTCTTTTAATCCAAGCAATGCAGCTATCGAACTGGCCATCTTTTGGTGAATTGCCTCAACTTGCTGCTTCATGTCAACCTCCATTTTCTCTAGCTTAACTTGGATGTTCTTTTGGTTCGCCTCCAAATTGCCAACCTTTCCTCAGAGTTCATGGCTCGGGTTTGGGCTCGTGTACCGTATTTATTAGTTGTCTTAGCAATTTTGGATATTATGTTGTTTTATTATTAAGTTAGTTTACGAAATGAATGGATGTATGCAAAAATGAATTCACATAAAGCAAACAACAAAGAAAACAAGATAATGCAAATGCATGAATGCAGTCGAAGGGCCATCAATTCCATTGAAAATATGCTCATGAAAGGAAACTCTTTATTAAATACGAAATTTTTATTACATATTTTTTTCCTTTTTTTTCTTTTTTTACAAATATTTTTCTGCTTGAATGCCTAACTCCTTGATTTCTTTAATTAGCCACATAAGTCTTGGTCCAACTTCTCCAACGGGCTTGATATACTAACAAAGGGTTGCAGCTTCGGTCGCCAATGTTGTCACGTGCTTGGTCCTCCTCAATCTTTAAGAGCTTTCCATTCATAATTGAACAACTTTCCAGAATCAACCCGTTCTAATATGAAATGATGCATATGCACAACAAACAAGATAATACACAGAGATTAACAAGCAAGGAAAAACAAATGAAACAGATAAAACAGTTAAAAACAATAAAAAAACATTTTAAATGCACAATAATTATGGGCTAGCATTCCAAAATTTCAGGACATGTCCCCACGAATTACATGCGACTCAACACCCTAGGCTTTCAGCATGGCTCTATTAGGGGTAGGTTCTAAATTCTCGAACTTGGTTTGGTTCTAAAAAGGTACCCGAGCTGTCTTTGATGTCATCTACTAAGAGTAGCAAGGCCCTCGATTCTCATCCATTATAGGCTACAAACGAATCGAGTTCAACTCAGGAGGACTCCCTACCGAAGCCTTCTCAAAGAATCAATATCCTTACGAAGGCAAAGGGATTGAGTCCCGAAGGTACTTTGCTATGGTCATACGAAGAATCAATATTCTTACATGAGCAAAGCGTGTTCCCCCCACTTAAAACGAACGGGTCAAAGCTCGAGAATAGAGCTTGAAATTAAGTCTTAAATGCGTGAAATAGAGTTATATTCATTTAAACGGACAAATAAATAGAACCTATGATGAACTTGAAAATTTCATATTAAAAAAACATTTTTTTGAAAACCATTTAAAACCAATTTATGGCCTGACCCTCTTTTGTTTTTATTTAAAAAACAAAAACATTTCTCCACCTTTCGAGCTTCGACGTTTTTGGAAAACACTTTTAAAAATCAACGTAGTCGCCACCAATCTTTTTTGAAAAAAGTGTGATTGGATCACTTTTAAAAAATAGGGTTATTTTAATAAAACGTTTTTTAGTTTTAATAAAACAACGATTTTGGTCTGCGAAAATCAGAAAATAGGTTCGGGGTCGGTTACGCGTGGGGAATGGTTAGCACCCCCACGACGCCCAAAATCGGTATCTAATTGGTTTTAAAATCGTTTTCAAAACTGGAATTTTTAAGTTCAAAATGATTCGACTTTAATTGTCAGTTTAATGAATATTAGTCTATTTTAACGACCTTATCGCCCGGGAGATGAACTTTAATCACCGCCAACATTTCTGGCGCTAACCCGTCATTCCCGTCATTCACTTTTCAAACAACAAAGAGATTTAGGTGTGTTGTGCATTTTTATTTAATTCTAGGTTCGATTATTAAAAAGCCCTAAAAATGTCTAAGTCTTTTATTCCTAATTAAGAGTTTATGTTTGCTTAAGTGTATTGTATTATTTTTTGAAAAAAAAAACATTTTTAAACAAAACAAGTTTCTATCTAAGCTTTAGTCTCTAATCCTAAGTTTTCACATATTTCAAAAACAAGCAAGCAAACTTTTATTCTTTTGAATTTTACCCTTTTTATTATTCCTTTAAAAGCCTTTATTTCTTTTACTTCTTTTATTTTCTAAGCCAAAAACCCTTTTTATGTTTTTTACCTTTTTGTATTTTTTATGTGTGTTTTTTTACCTTTTAATGTTTTATTCTTTTCAAAAATAATTTCTCTTTTTTAAACTCATTTTCCTTTTCTTCCTTTTTTTCTTTTAAAAAAACCTATTTTTAAAATAAACTTTATTTTTACTAAAGAAACTTATTTTTAAGTTTTTTTCTTTTTTTCAAAAATTTATTTAAATCCTAGACCTAAACTTTAAAAAAAAACCTTTTATTTTACTTTTTCTTGAAAAAAGAAATTTTAAAAAAAACATATTTATTATTTTTTTCATTTAAATTTATTTCTCCCATTTATTAAAACTAAATCATAAAAATCTTTTTAAATTTTTTTAAAATCAAGCCATTTTATTATTTCACACTTCACATTATTATTTCTTCTAATTAAATCCCTAATTTCAAGTTTTTTAATTTAACCACATTTATTTAATTTATTCATGCATTTAAAATTTAAACACTTTTTAAATTAATTTATTCATTGCTAAAGATCAAAATACCTCTAACAACATTTTTAAGCATGCAAAAATTTCTTAAGATCAAACTGAAATTAAAACAGAATTTTAGAACAAAAAAAAGTTACCGGAATCGCGAATGATTTTCCGACTTCAAGAGAGCAACTTAAAAATTCACAATCAACACAAACAAAAACACCAAAAATTCAACCAAGAACAAACCTAAAATCAACATAAAAATAAACAAAGAAATGATAGAAATTTTACCGAGAAAACGGTGAACGATGAACTCGAATTCAAGCTTCTCGAAATGCTCCAAACCACCTCCGGAAAATTGCTCCAAACTCGAACTTTTTCTCCAAAAAATTTCCAGCCAACTCCTGAAAAATTTAGAGAATTTTTTGGATTTTTCATAAACTTTTTCAAGTGATTTTTCTCTCAATTGTGTGTGTTGAAAAAGTGAAAGGGGGTATTTATACTAAAAATTGAGCTTCAAATTCAAGCAAAATCGGGATTTAATCCCCAAATTGAAGCCTAAATCCGACCTTGATTCTCAGCAAAAGTCCTCTATGTTGGAAAAATATACTGCTGCAAAACGAGGCGTTAGCACTGACTGGAAAATAATAAAATAGTTAAACAAAACCAAACTGTGTCGTGGTATTAACCACTGCCTTAGAAGCGAATTCGCCCCGATGTGTGTAATCGCTACAATGGACGAACGGCCCCTGAGGTTAGCACGGCTCTCCAAATTTCGTACACCCGAAAGATGGAGCGGACTCTGATGGTATTGCTCTTCTCTCAACTCAAAATCAACACTCATGATAGGTTTATAAAAACCAAAGAGAATGTTTCTCAAGCAAACTCTATTGCTTAGGCATATCTCAAATGAGTGAAATTGTCCACTATTTATAGGCTAAATAGTGAGGGCAAAATCGTCATTTCCACATCACAAATTAATTCTATTAATAATAGAATTAAATATCATGATTATAAGTTATATTCATTACAAATTAATTCTATTAATAATAGAATTAAATATCATTATTCTATAACTTATATTTTGAGTATTAACAACAATCCCCCACCAATGCGAAAAATATCTTTCGTAGATATGAGAGCATTGAAGTTAAAACATGAGAAGAGCAATAGCGAGATTAGTTGCTTAAGCACTAGTGAACGTATCTTGAACTAGTACATAGTGATGATGAGCAATCCCTCTCTTAGACAAGTGAAACTAGTCTTGAACTTTCTAAGATTAGGGTAAACTCATAACACACAACTAACCCCTTCATCCACCAAAGTCCTCGATGTGTCTACAAAGTATATATACAAATGTATATATATATATATAGCCTATTTCCTCAGGATTCTAGTAAGTGTACTAGAAAAATGGCCCAACGTTTTTCATAGAAGGTGGCTAGTCCTTCTCACTTACATAGGTTATTTCATCAAGTTTATCTCAACATAAACCACTCAAATAAGAGCTATGAAATAATTAAGAGCTTTTTCCTTAAGCTCATCCTCTCAAAAAATAGGTGAATTCTTCAAGTTCAATTATAAAATGAACCACCCAAACTCTGGGATAAGAATTCATTAAGAATAAAAAACTCAACCTCTTTAATCGGTGAATTCAATAAGTTCTTCTCAATAGAACAACCCAAACTCTTGGGATTGAATTCTTTAAGAGTTTTAAGAAAACTCATCCTTTCTAGCGGCAAGTTCATTCAGTCCCTCGCGATAGGACTTCCCACTCAACACGGGGCAGTCCTTCGCGATAGGACTACCCACTCAATACTGGGAAATGAACTTATTAAGAGTAGTTTATTCAACCAAAGTCGGTAAATTCATCAAGTCTTTCTCACTAAGACCACCCAAAACTTGGGCTATGAATTTATTAAGAGCAACAATGCTCAACCTGTGCATGTACATTATTCGTCATAGGGATAGGTAATAAGAAATGTACACTATGAGTCTTTCCATGGTTTCGTTTGACCACATTGAACTTAGATAACTAAGTTGGGTATCCACCATGAATTCCTCAACCAATGGGCTTTAAACCCATCCCCCTCAACGAATCTAGGACCAGTTTCCGACTTAACCCTTTGGTAAGCGGATTTTCTAGGTTCCTTTTTGACTTCACATATTCTAAAGAGAATACTCCGTTAAGTGTCTCATTGATTCATGTCTTATGTGAATGTGTCTTTTCTTACCATTGTAAGTTTGGCTTTTAACCACACATATCGATGCTTGTGAATCACACAACAAGGACACCGGAGGAGTCAGTTTTTCCCATAATGGAATTTTTGCTAACAAATTTCTAAGCTATTTGACTTCTTGCCCAGCTAGGTCAAGAGCAATAAACTCTGACTTCATGGTGGAGCTAGCGATACAAGTATGCTTAGCAGACTTCCATGAAATCGCTACACCACCTAAGGTAAAGACATACCCACTCGTGGAGCTTACTTCATCATTATCGGTAACTCAGTTGACGTCTCAATATCCCTCTAACATTGAAGGAAAGTCAACAAAATCGAGTTTCCAGTCAATAGTACCTTTAAGATACTTAAGTAAGCGTATGAGTGCAATCCAGTGCTCTCCACTAGGATTATGAGTATATCTGTTTAACCTACTCACTGCATAGGCAATATCAGGCCGAGTATAGTTCATTAAGAACATAAGGCTTCAAATAATTTTAGCATACTCTTCTTGGGAAACACTACTTCCTTTATTCTTAAAAAGATGGATACTAGAGTCATAAGGATTCGAACATGGATGACATCAAAACTGTCAAATTTCTTTAACACCTTCTCAATATAGTGTGTTTAATTTAAAGAAAATCCTTTTTTAGTTTCGGTAACTTTTACTCCTAAGATCACATCAACCTCTCCCAAATCAGTCATCTCAAATTTAGTGGACAAGAAAACCAAAACTCAAAATGGTTTTATGAAATTTCTCGTACCACTACTTTGGAGCTTGTTTAAGGCCATAGAGAGACTTTTTAAGTCTACACACTTTGCCTTCCATACCAGGTGTCTCAAAACCTGGTGGTTGCTCCATATAGATCTCCTCATCTAGATCTCCATTCAAAAATGCAATTTTTACATCCATTTGATGTACATGCAACTTATGAATGGATGCGATTGCAAACAAGGCACATATTGTTGAGATTTTTGTCACGGGAAAGTACGTGTCAAAGAAGTTAATATCAAACTTCTAAGTGAACCCTTTGACTACTTGTCTTGCCTTATACTTCTGGATTGACCCATTTAGTCTAAATTTCTTTCTAAAGACACATTTATTACTGATAGGTTTAAATCCTCTAGGCAAGTCAACCAACTCCCAAGTGTGATTAGACATTATTGATTCTAGTTCATCATCAATAGCATTTCTCCAAAAACTAGCATCAATTGAACTTATAGCTTCATTATATGTCTTTAGATCCTCATCTAAAAGGAAAGATTGAGCTATAGGTTATATAGTCTAAATCACTAATTTCTGTAATAAAGGAAGTTATAAAATCTGGTCCGAAGGTAGTTTCTACCCTTTGTCTTTTACTTCTTCTATGCTCTAATTCAAACTCTAGAGTTTCCTTGGCAGGAATACTAGAAGAAGCAAAAGTATGACTTTCTCGTTGTGTTTCAACATTTAATCTAGGTTTCTTAAGAGGAAAGAAGTCCTCAAAGAACACAACATCCCTAGATTCACAAATTGAGAAGTCATGTAAAAACATAAACCTGTATGCAGCACTATTTGTAGCATACCCTATAAACATTGCATCAACAGTTTTAGAACCGATAGTGGTTTTCTTAAAGTCGGGCAAACCGACTTTTGCTAGACACCCCCACATTTCTAACATTTTTAAGATAGAAACAAATTCATAAGTGTCTTAAACAACGTGTAAACAAATACTCAATCATACTAGAGTAAAGTTTTTTATGAGTTTTAACCATAAAATGATATTTTAACAAACTCAAATCTTGTTTACACATGATTATATTCTTAAGGTTTTGAGAAATATTAATTATTAAGATTCGTATACATAATTTCAAACGATTATGAAATTACTTTTATATCATTCAAAGAGAATTTTAACTTTCTCCTAATTCGAGAAATTAAGAATATTATACAAATATTTATGAAGAGTTTTACAAATTTTCCTAGCAACAAGAAAAATTATCTCAAGTTTATTACAAGAGATTTCAACACAACTCTTAAGATAGATCATCTTTTTCCTTTCCTCTACTTAGGAAAAGAACTCAAAGAGATTTAATTGCTACAACATACTTTTTAGTAGCACTAATGTCTATCATATTCTCATTCATATTATTCAGCATATTAGCCCTGAAGAGACCATCGCATATTTTATTTACTATGACTAAATTTGGTATTCTGTTCAAACCAAATTAATCTCAACTCTTATAGACTTATGGTGATTTCTTCAAGTCCATTTAAAATGAACCACTCAGTCTTGGGATAAGAAATCATTAAGAATAAATATTCAACCTCATTGTCGGTGAATTCAAAATGTCCTTCTCAATAGGATCATTCAAACTTTGAATTCATTAAGAGTTTTTTGAAACTCAACCTTTCTGGCGGTAAGTCCATCTTGTCCTTCTCAATAGGACAACACATTCAAACTTGTGTTATGAACTGAATAAGTATTCAACCATATAAACTTAGTGTAGAAGTTAAAAGAGATCTTATTTGTCATAGTATTTTTATAAAAGTTAGCACATTAAAGAACAATGCACCAGGTAGGTTACAATGAAAGAGAGGTGGTGCTCTAGGCACGCTTAAATACCATGTCTTTAATAAAACCAATCCTAGACATGCATTTTCATAATGTTTTCCAATAAGCTATTTATGTATTTTCTCTTTCTTTAATTAAGGTCTCTTAAAAAATTATGCTTGATACTTTTACTCACAATAGTATCTTATTAAGCATACTTAATATAAGGATCGCTACTTAGAAAAGTCATTTATTCTAGCCTTTAGTCTTTACCATGGTCTAAAACATGTTCACTGAGTTAAAGACTAGCTTAAAGGCTCAATATAAATTCATGTGATAAAAAGCATGAATTAATAGACAAGTCTAAATAATATGACCTTATAGGTAGAACCACAATTCCAAGTAGACTTTTTTCATTCTCACCATATGTGTATCTTCGATCTCTTCATAAGAATTAACATCTCTTTAAAACCTATTAATTCTAAAATCAAAAAGATTTCACAAAATTAGTCTTTGAGAATTTTACCAACATTTATCATATGCTTACATTTCCTTCAACTGTCATGTTGTTTAAATTTCTCACAAAAAAATTGTTAGCACAACAAGGGAAAAATCAATACATCAACAAGGTGTAAGATTGGACCAAAATTTGGACAACTCAAAAATAATTGATCAGAGAATTATTCATCATTGGCTCTGAACCTTTCTCCAAAATTTCAATTATCTTGTGGTTTTTATAAACTTCACAAAATAAAATTATTAGAACAACAACATGAGAATGGAAAATAGTTCCAAAATTCTCATAAATAATAATCATAAAATGATTATTAAACCATCAAATTCTTCGACCCTTAATATTATTTCATGCAATAACTCATTTAATGGTAAATGCAAATTAAAAACTGTCATCATAAAAAATTCCAAACGTTATGGCACAATATTTATTAAAAGCGTTTAAAAACGCATGCGCCATTATTATCAGTTTTAAATGCATGGTTAATATATAAAAAATACAATTAATTTATCAAAATTAAATTCATGGCATATGATAACAAATTATCAATATATATTCGTCATTATATCTAACAGACTTTATAGCAATTTATAAAAGTCGGAACCACTTTATAATGCTATAAAACAGTAAACCGTTATATGAAAAACCGAGCATATTGCACAACCTCGATATTAAAATAACGGTAAAGAATGCTTTCTTCTCCGAAATACAGAAAGCCATAAATTTATTAATGCCATTTAATTCATACTTATTCCCAAACGTAAACACATATTTATTAACCATGTAAACATATATATATCACATAATAGTTACACATCTCAAATAAAATGAGATTATTATTTTTTTTTTTTGATCAGCAAGCGATGCATATTATTAAAGAAAGAATATACAACGATGAGATTATTAATATATTAAATATTAACACTAACTAGTGTAACCAACAACATAACCTTCAATGACATTAATAACAACATAGATAACCGATAATCATAGATGGGATTAACAATAGCTTTTAATTTTTTTTAACAATAAAACATATTAAAAGCTATCCACGTTTGAAATTTTCCATTGAGATAATTTCAAGGATTTAAATAATGCATGTAGATTTGAGCTTAATAACATCTCAAGCTTGCATCCTTTCAAATATCTTAATTATTTAAAGCTTTGAAAGAAAAGCCTTAAAATACTTTAAACTATATAATCTTGACTGTTGACGTTTCACCAAACCTCTAATAACAACATTAATAAACCATTTTTATGTTAAACGTTTTCTCATTAAACGTTTTAAATGTCTTCTCACCACTATCATACTAAACGATATACACATCCAGAATAATCAAAAAAATATTACCTCGAACATAATTTCTGATTTTTATAATATGTCATAGACAAAACCTCAAAACACGTTCAGGATTTGAGTGGCTACCGAATTGGCTTCACAGCAGAACAATAGAATTCGCTTCTAAATTGTTGGAAAAATAGACTGCTGCAAAACGAGGCGTTAGCACTGACTGGAAAATAATAAAATAATTAAACAAAACCAAACCGTGTCGTGGTATTAACCACTGCCTTAGAAGCGAATTCGCCCCGATGTGTGTAATCGCTACAATGGACGAACGGCCCCTGAGGTTAGCACGGCTCTCCAAATTTCGTACACCCGAAAGATGGAGCGGACTCTGATGGTACTGCTCTTCTCTCAACTCAAAATCAACACTCATGATAGGTTTATAAAAACCAAAGAGAATGTTTCTCAAGCAAACTCTATTGCTTAGGCATTCAAATGAGTGAAATTGTCCACTATTTATAGGCTAAATAGTGAGGGCAAAATCGTCATTTCCACATCACAAATTAATTCTATTAATAATAGAATTAAATATCATGATTATAAGTTATATTCATCACAAATTAATTCTATTAATAATAGAATTAAATATCATTATTCTATAACTTATATTTTGAGTATTAACAACACTCTATCCTCATCTGATTTGGTTGAATATTCGAGCTGAATATTCCCCTTGATTTGAGCCTAGGGTTTGACTACCTTTCTCGGTTTTTTGTAGATTCCGGCGAGTGGGGTTGGTGGCATTGGGACAGCGGCGGCGAGGCGGAACACCCAGTACCAATGACGTCGGCTGCCATGGCCTGTAGACACCGGCTAGCCACCGTGATCGTGCAGATGGGGTGAAAATTTAGTGACGACATTTAATGAAAGTTTAAAACACTTTCTTAGACTCAGAAGTTAAAGCGTGGTTTGATTTATTTCGGCAAGATACATTTGGAAAACTTACTATTTTTATGCATTTAATTTTGATATTCTATGTTTTAACAAGCATAAAAATGCCTATGAGCATGATTAATTGATCCAACATGATTTGCATAGGTTGCCTCGAGCACCGTCATTCAAATATGTTTTCGTTTTGTTAATACATAAGAAAAACAATAAATATATTTGATTCAAAAGATTATATTGACTTGTGACAATGAAAATTATGGTCAGATATAGTTGGCATGCCATATGATAAGAATACTTTATTGTTTCTGAAAGTTCATTGATGAACTCTTCAAGTATAATCGACCGGTCATCTTTCAAAATGTATTTCGAAGGTCGGATGGCTATAATCGTTCAACCCACTCATTTATTGGGTGTTGATTCAGAAGGCTAAATGGCTAACGATTATGGAATATAGTTATGTTTTAAAGAGGGCGGGGACCTAATCTCGTATTTTTAAATTTTGATATGTGTATCTGATATTTTGTATAAAGTGAAGTATATGATATAATTTAGATATTTGTTAAAGTTTTTCACTTGATATGATAAGTATATAAACTTTGAAAATGAATATGATTTGGAAAGCGCTTTTGTACATTAATTCGGTTTTTATCATTGCATAGATGAATTATTTGTTGAGCTTCCTTACTAGGCATTATATGCTTACACTCCCTTTTCATTTTCGCATAGGATTAAAGCTTTTGAGGGCAGCAATTTGGGCAAAGGGTCACCCACAAGATAAATAGAAACCTTTTTAGTATACTTTGGAACTATTTTTCCTTTAGTATGTGTAATAAGGCAATGTGGACCATTTACTTGGGGATTTGTAAGTTGAATTGATGAGATGATTTGTCATGTTTCTAGAATTTTTTGAAGTGATTTTATGTTGTGGATTCATGCTTTTGATTGTTGATGATATTCATGTTGAAATGCTTAAGTGGTTGATGCTAGTTGAATTTTGAGTTTGGAGGTTAGATGATGTTATATTGATGTGGCTATGGTGTGAGCATGTTTGAAATGCATAATAGGTCATTTATGACTTATCAAAATAGGTAAATACTAAAGATGCATAAAATGGCCTTTTGAGTTTTTCATATTGGACTTATTTTGCAATTTTTGACTTTTAGGTTGACCTTTTGTTGTAGTGATTTATTGATGTTGAAATTTGGTGTACAATTGTGTTTTTATTTACGTGATATGGTCATAATTCATTAGAAGCATGAATATGTATTTTGGATATGATTTTGGGGTTTTTAAAGTGTTAAAAATCTACAGGTTTCTGTAGATTTGCATGCAGGTGTCGAAACCTTTGAGCATGTTTCAAAACTTGTTGAAGAGTTTTCGAAACATGGGCCATGGTTTCGAAACCAATTTGGCTACTGCAATCAGAGGTATTGAAACCTTGAGCAAAGTTTTGAAACCTTTTACGAAATCTTTAAGGACTAATCTGCTTTGATGAAAAATATTTTAGATCGTTATATGTAAGAGGGTTCGCCTATAAATATTAGCTCACTCTCACTCATTGTAATCATCCACTTTTTTCTTGGGTAATCGAGAGAAATCATTCACTCATCCACTTTCTTATTCATCATTGTTTTCCTTTGCCAAATATTCTGCCCATCATAAGAACTTTCCTTAGAATTCGAAGGCTGGCTTAGTCTTTCAATTAAAGTCCATCGACTATGGACGTACGATTCTGGTAGTCAAACTCTAGCCTCGCGACAATATGTTCAACAACATAGATATGGTTCACTAAATCAATCTTTAGTGTCAACATCAAAATTGGAGAAATCCAACTTAGAGTCATTCATGAAAGAATATAGGCTTAAGGGTTCAATAAGCCCCTAAATGTTTTTAAAAAAATCAATTAAGCCCTTAAACTTTTTTTGCACCCAATTAAGCCCTTAAACTCAAGAAAAAAAATAATTTGGCCCTTTGACTAACGTTGATCGTTAACTTTAACGATTTTAAAAAAAATCTTTTTTGATACATGTCGCAACATGATTATGCCACTTGTTGCTTCTATGAATTTTAAAATTTTAATTTTAAAAAAATATATAAAAACAGAAAAAAAATTGTAAAAAATTGTAAAAATAATATTAAAAATATAAAAAAATATTTTTAAATTTGTAATTTATTTATTAATAATAAATAATAAGTTTTCAAAAGATTAAAATATTTTTAAAAATTAAAAAAATAAAAATATAAAATATTATTGTTGTTGTTGTAAAATTATAAAAAATTTAAATAAAAATTTAAATATTTTTTAAAATATAGTTTTAAAATAAAATTAACTTTTATTGTTTTATATTTTTATTCAAATTATTTTTTATAATTGTATAATGAGTTTTTTATTTTTTAATATTTTATTTTTAAGTAAATTTCAAAATTTTAAAAATATTTTTAATAATTTTCCAGAATTTTTGAAAAAAACTTAAGAATTTTTTTGTTTTAAGATATTTTAAAAAAATAAAGTTTAATAGTTCCTAGAAATAACAAGTGGCATTATCCTATTACGACACGTGTTAAAAGAAATTAAAAAAACCATTAAATTTAACGGCCAACGTTAGTCAAAGGGCTACATTAGGTTTTTTTTCTTGAGTTTGAGAGCTTAATTAAATGTAAAAAAAAATTAAAGGCTTAATTGATTCTTTTGAAAAAGTTTAGGGGCTTATTGAACCCTTAAGACAAGAATATATGATGAGAAATGATGCCCAAATGAGGAGTCTCGAAGTTCAACTTGGCCACATTACCAATGCATTGAGCTCTTGACAAAAAGGTAACCTCCCAAGTGACACTGAAGTACCAAGAGAAACAAGAAAAACCCTAACAATAAGCATTGCAAGGTCATTTCACTATGAAGTGGGAGAAAAGTCCAAGACAATACTAGAGTTGTACCAAAAAAAAATCTAACCATGTCACTAAAGCTATAGTGCAACAAAAAGAATATGAAGAAGCAATTCAATATGATGTAATGAAGGATGTTGAAGCATCAATAGAGACGTGCAACCCAATTGCCCATGGTAATACACAAAATTCAAAACACAAGGGATAGAGCAGTAACACACCTAGATAGTAAAACCACCACCAACTCCTGAGATGTAAAAGCATCAGCCAATGCATCTAATTGTACATTCCCAACCATCATTTCTACAAAGTGATGACTCTCGAATATACATATATTTCTACACCACCCTTATTTAAGATTTTGTCTTGTTTGTATAAAGTTTTCCTTTATGTAGTTTTTCTCATGCACTTAGTGCAATTTTGTATTTTATGCCTTTTTATCGGTAATTGTCATATTCCTTTTAAAACAAAGTTGTCTAACTTGCGTGCTAGTGCGTAAAAAAAAGATAGAAAATAAAGGACACGCATTTATTATACAAGAGCCACAGTACAACTATTTATACGCGAGAGCTTGGGACCACAAAGATAGCATGGCCTTCACAAGTACCTCAATACAACTAATATAAGAGCCACGCAGTGCAAATATGAGCCAAGACCACAATGATGGTTGAGGTCACAATCTTCCCGCTTCATCACGACAAATCCCAAGGAGGTGGTTGATGACTCTACAGGAAACCTATATTTCATGCCTTTTTACTTGGAATATTTCATGTGTTCGAGCCTATATAGTTGCATTTAGGAGTAGTTTGCATATATATTTTTGGAGTTTATGCTTATGCTTAATTATTTATATATATTGATGCTATTAATGGGAAAGATAGTGCATTTTAGTGGTGCTTATACATGAAGCAATAGATTGGAAGAAGCATGGGAGCGCTGGAGCATTGGAGCATCATTCTCTCGCGATGAACTGGATGCCACAACATTGTTGTGATGTTCGAGCCAAATCTGGAATCCTTTAACGTGATTTAATGCATGATTCGCTCTTCTTTATTGTGTCATTAATGACGTTGGAGACAATTGTGCGAGTCGTACTGGTACGACGTTTTGCTACTATAATTGCTAGGATTAGTACATGGGTTTACATACCGGTACGCACCATACAATATCGGTACGAGAATCCCATGTACCGATACGCGTGGCCGTTTTGGCAGTTGGGATTATGTTATGTTTTAGATTCTTTACATTATGGTCCTTAAATGTTGGAAAGTCAATTGGATGTGTTTGGAAGGTTCATTTGCGCTAAAAATTTACATGTTAGCATTAAACCTGATTAATTAAAGATTGGTAACATAAATTTTGGTTAAGTCCCTATAAATTTTCATAATTCCAATTTGGTCTTTAAAATACTTGTACGTGCAATCTAGTGTCCAATTGGTGTCCAATTCGAATGAAACTTAAACCGCTGCTTATATATACACCATAGGACTTAATGTTGCATCTAGATAAGATAAAAATGGGATGCAATTCGAGTTTGCTTTGGCCGAATCGAGAGGGTTACATTTTGTGATATCAAAGCCAGGCTATGATCGTTGGGAATTTTTGTTTAATTGATTCGGTGATGTTACTTGTTCTTAAGCATGATTATTGATTGTATAGATATTGTTTGCTACGATATGGGATAATTGGGGACACATTGCCTATTACCACTGTTTATAAATGATTTTTACAGGTTGTCTTGGATCCTTTTTCGAATGCATGCCTAATTAAATTATGTTTGTGTGTCTTAGATATTAGTGAGTATGCCTCTGAGACGTGAGACTCGATCTAGTGCGAGTAACATCACACGTGACTAGAATGTCGAGGAAGGATTGGTTCCTCGCACCCAATTGCCTCATCTTCCACCTATTCCTCCAGTTGGTGTGGGTTCTGGAAATGATCATTAGGCTCCGCAAGGACCTTTCTTTGGAGATATGACATCGCTGATTTAGGCGATGCCTGGTGATTTTCAAGAAGTTGTAGTTGGAGTTCATGTTCAGGCCCAAGCACTTGTAGTTGTTGCTAATCCTAGATTATCGTTGGATCGTCTTTGTATTTTGGGAGGCAGTGAGTTCTGAGGAATAGATCTTGAAGTAGTAGAGGAATGGTTTGCGAGTACTAAGCAAATTCTTGAGCGGATGGAGTGCACAGATGCATTGTGTCTTTGCTGTATGGTGATGCTTAACATTGGTGGACGACCACCATAGCTGGAGTACATACTATTGATGTGAATTGAGAGTTCTTCCAAAGAGATTTCAAGAGAAATTATCTTGGTCCATAGTACCGGGATGCAAAGAAAAGGAAATTCATAGCTTTGGTGCAAGGTTAAATGTCAGTAGTTGAGTATGAGGTGATGTTTGTCCGTTTGAGCTTGTATTCTCCTGAGCTGATTCTAGATTACCGCCAAAGATGTGACAAGTTTAGATATGGTCTTGTTAAGGACATCAAGACGTACTTGTTGGCCGCTAATTACACGAATTTCGATGTGCTAGTCAGTAGGGCCAAGGATATTGAGTAGACCTTGTGTACTTCTTCCTAGACAGTGAGTGTTGATTTAGGGAAGCGAGTTGTAGAGTCTACTTATGTTGGGAAGCAAAACAAGAGGTCGTGAGATAGGCGATATAATTTGGATCGTACACAAGGCAATGGTGGTGGACGTGGTTAGAATGTCTAGACTATTGCTATTGTTGTTGTTGATTGTAAGAACTATGGGAAACGTCATGTGGGTGTGTGATGGAGTATATCTGGATCTTGTTTTGTTTGTGGCTCTCATGAACATAAGAAGCGAGATTGTTCGTGTGCCAATAGTGATATATTGGTTTATACAGTAGTTGGTTATGTTGCTACTACTAGGGGTTGAGGCCATGGCAGTAGTAACTTCTAGAGGCATGATGAGGGTCAGAGGATTGTTGCTCATACCCATGTCCATTTCTCTTGATCGCATGACACCAAAAGAGTTGTAAGAATTGAAGACTCGACTTCAATAATTGTTGGATCGTGGTTTCATTCAACTGAGTGTTTAACCTTGAGGAGCATCGGTGTTGTTTGTGAAGAAAAAGATGGGAAGATGCGAATGTGTATTGATTATCGATAACTAAATAAGTTGACGATTAAGAATAAGTACCATTTACCACATATTAACGATTTGTTTGACCAGTTATGTGGTGCTTTGGTGTTCTCAAAGATTGATTTGAGATCCGAGTATTATCAATTGAAGGTTAAGTAAGTTGATGTATTGAAAACTACTTTTTGCATTAGATATGGGAATTATGAGTTCTTTGTGATGTCGTTTGGTTTAAAAATGCCTTGACTGCATTCATGGAGATGATGAACAAGGTGTTTTACGAGAATCTTGATCGCTTTGTTGATGTGTTCATCGATGATATCCTTATGTACTCTCGTACCAAGGAAGAACATGATCAATATTTGCGGATTATGTTGCAGGCTTTGAAGGAACATCATGTGTATGCTAAGTTGAGCAAATGTGAGTTTTGGCTTAAAGAAGTGATGTTTCTTGGTCATGTTGTTTTAGTGGAGTGTATTCGTGTTGATCCGCAGAAAATTAAATCTATTCTTAAATGGAAGCAATCTAAGTCAGTATCTGAGGTCCGTAGTTTCCTTGGATTGGTTGGGTATTATCGTCGCTTTGTTGAGGATTTTCAAGTATTGTTGCTTCGTTGACTAAGCTTTTGCAGAAGAATGTTCCATTCGAGTGGACGAAGAGTCAGTAGCATAGTTTTGAGAAGTTGAAAGAGGCTTTATTACATGCTTCTATTTTGATTCAACCTGAGTCGGGCAAGAAGTTTGTGGTATATAATGATACATCATATGTTGGATTAGGTTGTATATTGTTGCGGGACGAGAAAGTTGTAGCTTAGCATCGAGATAATTGAAAATGCATGAGCGCAACTATTCTATGCACGATTTGGAGCTTGATGTTGTAGTGTTTGATTTAAACATTTTCAGACATTATCTTTATGGTGAGAAGTGTAATATGTATACTAATCACAAGAGTTTGAAGTATTTGATGTCTCAAAAATTAGGCAACAAATATGGGTAGAGTTGCTCAAAGATTATGACTTGATGATTAAATCATCCCGAAAACGATGATATGGTAGCGGATGCGTTGAGCCGTAAGGAAGCTATTGAACTAAGAGCGATGTTTGCTATGTTGAGCGTAACGTGTGAAGGTAGGTTATTGGATGAGTTGCAAGTTAAGCCTACGTTGTCTCAAATGATTAAAGCGAGGAAACCTTATGGTGATTCATTGGTTGCACATGTTAAAGATATTTTAGATGATAATCTGATAGATTTCATTTTGAAGATGATGGTGTTCTTTTCTTTAAGGATCGAATAGTTGTTTTAGAAGATTCTGAGTTGAGGCGCACTATTTTGATAGAGGCTCATTCTAGTCCTTTTTCGATGCATCCCGATAGTACTAAGATGTATCATAATTTAAAAAAGGTGTGCTTTTGTTGGCTTGAAAAAGGATATAGCGAAATTTGATGTTCGATGTATGGTGTGCCAACGTGTTAAGGTTGAGCTTCAGTTTTCTTATGGATTGTTGCAACCTATGCAAATTTCGGAGTGGAAATGGGAAAGGGTTACCATGGATTTTGTGACGGGTTTTCCTTGAACGCCATCCAAAAATGATTCGATATGGGTGATTGTTGATTGCTTTACGAAGTGTGCGCATTTTTTTGATGCGCATACGATGTATATGTTGACCGAGATGTATGTTGTTGCGATTGTCAGATTGCATGGGGTTCCTAAGTTGATTATATCTTATAGAGATTCTCGTTTTACATCAAGTTTTTGGGAGAGTCTACAGACAGCTTTGGGAACATGGCTTAATTTCAGCATTGTCTATCATCCTCATATGGATGGTCAGTCTGAACGTGTTATTCAGATTCTAGAGTATATGTTGAGGTGTTGTATCATTGAGTTTCATGGGACGTGGGAGAAGCAACTACCGTTGGTAGAATTTGCTTATAATAATAACTATCAATAGAGTATACAAATGGCTCCCTGTGAAGCTTTTTATGGACCTAAGTGTCGGACGCCTCTATGTTGGGCAGAAACATGTGAGAAACATGTTGCAGGGCCCGATTTGCTTAAAGGTACGAATGACAAGGTGAATCTCATATGCAATAGATTAAAGGCAGCTTCAGATCAGAAAAAGTCTTATGCAGATTTGAAGCGAAATGAGATTGAGTATGCAGTGGGTGATAAAGTGTTTTTGAAGCTTTCACCTTGGAAGAATGTTATGAGATTTGGACGTAAAGGTAAGTTGAGCCCTAGGTTCATTGGACCATATGAAGTGCTTGAGCATATTGGTCTTGTTTCTTATAGATTGAGGTTACCGACAAAGCTTAAGCGGATACATGATTTTTACCATGTTTCGATGCTCCGAAGATATAGATATGATCCATCGCATGTTGTGTCAGTTGAAGAGATAGACTTGTGTTCGAATTTGAAAAATGATGAGGAGCTAGTTGAGATATTGGACTCTAGTAAGAAAGTTCTTCATGGTAATACCATTGAGTTGGTCAAGGTATTGTGGCGCCATCGAGGAATCGAGAAAGCCACATGAGAAACGAAGAAAGCCATGTGGAAGCAGTATCCTCATATTTTCCCTTCAGGTAAATTCCGAGGCCGAAATTTATTAAGAGGGGAGAGTTGTAATGCCTCAAAATAGGTTTAGAATAATTGAGGGTTCAATCGGGTTAGCTTCAGTTTGATTTAACCGCGTTAATCGGTTAAATAGGTTTTAGGTAAATAAATATTTAGAAAATGAAATTTCGTTAAATTGATGATGGTTTGGAATTTTAATTTTTTTTAATTATTTTATTAAGCATGTTGGTAATTTAATTATAGGTTAATTAAATTAATTTAATTGACATTTTTGTTTTATTGACTAAAATGTAAAGTTTGTAAATTATTTTTATACTAACTACATTGTAAAAGGGCCAATACTAAGAATCCTTAGAGAGCTATATTCTCTAAATGTTTTAATTGAGTTTACCACCTTAATTGACTAAAGGTTTTGATGGTTAATTGGTTTCTCAAAATCATTTTCTCGTTTATCCAATTTCATGAGATTTTCTCTCTACATTTTCTCTCACTTTCTTTCTCATAATTTCTAGATTTCATGTTGATTTTCAATTGAAATATTTCATTTGATTCATCTTTCATTTCTTAACAAAACCTCCCAAAGATTTTCCAAAGAACTAATCTTTTTTCAATTTTCTTCTTCAAAGAAAAGTTGCATAAGTTTTTGGTAGAAAGCTTGAAAAGGTAAATTTCTTCTTCTCTCCTAAAATTAAGGTTCTTTATTGATATTCCCTGGTAATTTTCTCTTATTTATTGATTTATAACTAGATTTTGCAATTTAATTCAAGAAATTGAAGTTTAATGAAGATTTGGTGTTTTGCCTAAACTCTTAAGTGAGGAGATGAATGATGATGATTTCTATTGGATTAATTCACATTTTAGTTGTATAATCATAATATGAAATGAGATCTTTGATATAAATCCCGGAAGTATTTAATTGCTTGAGTTTTAGTTTGATGTTTAATTAGTTTTGGGGTTGTTTGGCGTTATATGTGTTTGTTGGAGGTATACGAAAAATTTGATTGTATTTTTAGATGATATTTGATGAAGATTGGTTGATAGAATTAGAGTTTCGTGGCTGGTTGTTTTGTGAACGAAGTTAGAAGTAGTTTTATGTGTTTTCCGATTGATTTCGGAAGTGTTTCGTTAAGGATGCAGGGGAATAATTATGGCTGGTTGTTGAATGCATTTTGATGCAATTTTCCCTCTGGTTTTATATTGTAGAAGCAAGAGAAGATCAAGGCGAGGTCGCTTTTTAGTTGTTGGATAGGTTTAAAAAGGATTGTGAAGCTTTATGGCTATATTTTGGGGACTTAGAGAATGTATGAAAAGGTTTAAATTTGATTATCTTACAAAGGTTTGATGTTATAATGTATATAAATGTGAAGAACTAATGTTTTGATATAATAATTGAAAAATAGTTTTGGACTAAATTGAAAAGATTTCAAAAGTGCCTTTAAGTCCAAACAAGTTTATGGACGTTTATAAATGGTTTTGGCAAGGTTTAAAACGTTTTTAATTAACAAAATCAGACTTTTCAAGGTAACCGTTTCGAAACAGGGGGACCTGTATCGAAATATTTTGAAACTGCCAAAACCCATATCGAAACAAGGTTTGATCATTTCGATACGGAAGGTCTTTGTTTCGAAACACACCTTTGGTGTTTCGGTACGCCCAACGGTCAAAACCTCCCTAACAGCTTTTTAAATTGCAGCTCAACTGTTACACGTTCTGAAACGGGGTGCTACCATTTCGATATGGATCAAGAGTGTTTCGAAACGGCTTGCTGCATCAGACTTCAACGGCTAGTTCTGAAGAAGGGCATTTCGAAACGGGTTCAATTGTTTCGAAAAGGACGTCTGCAGAACAGCATTTATGATGGGAAATAAAGTCTCCAACGACTCCAAAACAACCCTAACGGTCCTCAACGGCTACAAACTCAATTAGGATTATAAAAGGGACCTCCAAGCATCAAGAGAAGACTAATGCTTCAATTTTCAACAACACTATGATTAAGAAATTTTCTTAGAGCTTAAATTGTCCATTTCTTGTATAGACAACACTAGTGAGCTAAATATTGTTAAATTTGCTCAAGTGTTTAGGTTTTGGGTGAGAGATTTATAGTGCAAACAAATACCTATTAGAGGGATTTCAAGTTTGCTTAAGAATTTCTCTTGTAAGAGAGTGTTTGATTAAGTTAAGGGTACTTAGCTTAATCGTTGTAACGGTTTCCTCCTAAGCCGAGAAAAGGGGACAAAATTCAATAGTGAATTTGTTGAAATCTTTAGTGGGGAGCTAAGATAGTGATGTAGACCTTGGTTAGAAGGTTAAACCACTATAACTCCTTGTGTCATTTGCCTATTTTTCGCCTCCCACTAAAACACCAAAAAATCCAACTTCTCCACACTTGGCAAGCTAGAACGGTTGAAGGAAAACGAGCACATAAAAACCCAACAATTGATATCAGAGCTTGACTCAATTGAAGAGGATTAACACCCTATTGAGGCGATCCGGCAAGCTCGATCATCATTTCAAACAATCGGCTCAATGGCGCAATCCATCGACAAGCCACCCTTCTTCGACGGGATAAATTATGCTTATTGGAAGACAAGGATGATGTTCTTTGTAAAATACAAAGACTACAAGCTTTGGAATATCATTGAAGATGGCTCGTTCGTACCAAAAAGAAGCAAGGAAGAGTGGAGTGCCGACGATTGTAAGAAGATGGAGCTAAATTGCAAGGTTTTGCACTTCATTTTTTGTGCACTTAGCCTCAAAATATACGAGAAGATGTCTTCTTGCGAGAGTGCCAAGGAAGTTTGGGACAAGCTCGAAGTTATATACAAGGGGACAAATGAAGTGAAAGAGACCAAGATCAGCCTCCTCAACCTAGAGTATGAAAACTTCAAAATGGTTCCGGAAGTGGACATTGAGAATATGTTTCATCAATTCTTCACCATCACCAATGGACTCAAGAGTTTTGGAGAAGTCATCCCGGAAGAAAAGCTTGTCCGAAAGCTTATCTATTCTTTTCCTGAATCATGGGACTAAAAAAAGACCGCCATCATCGAAGCCAAAAATCTCAAGACCTTGAAGCTTGATGAACTCATGGGGTCACTTCTCACTCACCAAATCATGAAGAAGGATAAAGAAGAGGATAAGAAGAAGGAAGAGAAAAGAAAGATGGGGAAGAAAAAGATCATGAAGCTAGGCATCCATGTGAATGTCATGGCTCTCAAAACCTCCAAGTGCAACCATGTTGATTCAAGCGAGGAGGAGGATGAAGAAGAAGAGATAGTTCATCTCTTCAAGAAGTGTGCCCTTTTCATGAAGAAAGCAATGAAAGAATTAGAACGAGAATCTATGAAAAAGAAGAGGGCAAGCACTTCAAGCCATAAGAAGAAGGCATATATGGCTACATGGAGTGATGAAGACTCCACCGACAATGAACAAGCCAACCTTCGCCTTATGGCCATCGAAGAAGATTCAAGGGTAACTTCTAATTCATCTACTTCATGTTCTTATTCTTTTGATGAATTACAAGATGCCTATGACAATTTGGTTTTTAGAATTTAAAAATCACATTTTGAAAGAAAAAAAGTAATTTCAATTTTGAAAATTCAAAATGGTTTGATTTCTAAAACCAAAATTGAACTTGAAGCAAAACTCAATGAGCTTGAACAAAAATGTTTTGATTTACAAAATTTGCTTCATAAAGTTCAAGAAGAAAGAGATTTGATTTCTAAAGAGCTTGAAAAGAAAAACAATTTTGGAAATCAAATTTTTATGTAAGAAAATCTCGTGCCCCTAGATTTTTGAATGGAAAATACTTTATAAGTGTTTGGGTTCCAAAAGTACTAAGTACTTCAACTAAAAAGGATGAAATTGAAAATTGGATTTGTTGGGTTATTCGGTGCTCGATTCCTTCAACTGTTCTTGCTCGCCAAATGTGAAGAAATTGGATAAATGGGTGTTTTGTGGGAATAGAAAGATAGGCAATTGACAAAAGGATTTATAATGGTTCAACCTTCTAACCAAGGTCTACATCCACTACCTTAGCTTCCCACTAAGGATTTTCAAACAAATTCACTAAGAATTTCGTCCCCTTTTCTAGGCTTATGAGGAAACCGTTACAACGATCAAGCTTTCTACCCAAAGCTTGATCAAACACACTCTTACACAAGAAAGACTTAGCAAACTAGAAATACCTCTAGAAGGTATATGTTTGCACAAATAAAAGCTCTCACCCAAAACCTAAACACTTGAGCAAATTTGACAATTAGGCTCACAAGTGTTGTCTATACAATAAATTGAACAATAAAGCCCTAAGACAAATTCTTGATTATTATGTTGTTGACAATTGAAGCATTAACCATTACTAGATGCTTGGAGGTCCCTTTTATACTCATCTTTGAGTTTGTAGTTGTTACTAGCCGTTGGGGTTGAATTGGAGTTGTTGGGGCCTTTATTTCCCACCATAAATGTAGTTCTGCAGCTTGGCGTATCGATACGGTCCCGATAAGGAAGTAGTTGTTGTGGACTTCAGCTGATGCGTATCAATACGCTTACCTAGCGTATCGGTACGGTACTGCAGTTTAAAAGACCATTGGGAAATATGATCGTTGGGGTAGTTTGGCGTATCGGTACGTGATACAACTGTATCAGTATGCGACTAGCCATTGTGCTATTTCAAAACACACCGTATCGATACGGATAAGCGTATCAGTACGGGTTTTGGCTACTGGAAAAAACCTGTAGTTGAAACCCTAAGGCGTATCGGTACGGTACCAGACTGTATCGGTACGGGCACTTGAAAAGCTTGGTTTTGACTACTTTAAATGTACTTTAAATCATTCCAAAGCCTTTTAAAACCCTTAAACATATTTTCAAGTTGTTTTTGACTAAAAACATATTTTAAATTCTTTTCAATTTAGTCTAAAACATTTTTCAAATATTATATCAAAACACATAGTTCTACAATCTCTCCCTTTTTGATATAATAAAACCAACTTGAAAAAATTGTTTGGGATTCTCTCCCCTTTTGTAATTTAAAATTTGAATAAGAGACTTAATATTTAAATTTGATAAAGCTCCCCCTTATTCTCTTGAAAAACTTGAAAATCAAATTTTCAAACCATTTATCCCCTTTTTGTTATATCAAAAAGAATTTAAATTGACATTGGGCTCAAAATAACTTAAGAGGTAAAAAAATTGACACCATTAAAAAAAATTGGTTTTAAAATTTGCTCCCCTTACTCAAAGCATCAAACAATGTTAGTCCAACATATGTTATAATCTAGTTAAAAAATAAATCAAATTAAACACATAAAACAACTAGATTTTTACCACACTTGAACACAAGGGAGGATGTGAAGCCTTCCTTCTTCAAGTGTTCTTCCTTGTGTGCATGGAGCTCCCCCTCAATTGTGGACTTGTTGATCAATCTCCATCACACCTATCATAAGGCAATCAAGTAATTTTTGGTATCCAAATTGTTTTGGATCCATAGACATTAGTAGCACAAAACTTAGTCCCCTTAGGAATTCATTTTTCAATTTCATCCTTTTTAGTTGAATTACTTAGTCCTTTTGGGACCCAAATACTTCTAAAAACTTTATCGTTTAGAAATCTATGGGCACTAAATTGTCTTACATAAAAGTTTGATTTTCCTAAATTATTTTTCTTTTGAAGTTCATTGAAAATCAAATCTTTTTCCTTCTTAAGATAACCAACTTCTTTTTGATGATCTTTTTCCACCGTTTGAAGAAAGTTTTGTAAGTCTAAAACTTTAAGCTCAAAATCTTTAATTTTTGCTTCAAACGCTAAATTGGTTTTAGAAAGCAAATAATTTTCGGTTTTTAACTTTGAAGTCAATTTCTTGTTTTTCGAAAATGAAGCCTTGAACTAAAAAACCAATTCATCATAGGCTTCTTGTAACTCATCAAAAGAATATGAATTTGAAGTAAATGAGTTAGAAGTTACCTCCCCCTCATTGAGGGCCATCAAGAATAGGTGGGCTACTTCATCATCGATGGAGTCTTCATCACTCTATGTGGCCACATATGTTTGCTTTGAAGATGATCCCTTCTTGTTGGACTTGTGGGATTTCTTCATCTTCTTCATCGATTCATGCTTGGATTTTTTCATTTTCCTCTCCATGAACCGGGGAAATTTGTTGAAGATATAGGCCATCTCTTCATCTTCGCTTTCCTCCTCACTTAGTTCTACATGATGGCATGTGGAGGATTTGAGAGCACGGCACTTGCATTGATGCCTAGCTCCATGATCTTCTTCTTCCCCATCTTTCTTATCTCTTCCTTCTTCTTCTTCTCCTCTTCTTTTTTCTTTCTTCATAATTTGGTGAGTGAGAAGTGACCCATGAGTTCATCAAGCTTCAAGGTCTTCAAATTCTTAGTTTCGATGAGGGTGGTCCTCTTTGAGTCCCACGACTCGGGAAGAGAATAGATAAGCTTTCGGACAAGCTTCTCTTCCGGGATGGCTTCTCCATAACCTTTGAAACCATTGGTGATGGTGGAGAACCTATCGAACATCTTCTCAATGTTCTCTTCCGGATCCATCTTGAAGTTCTCATACGCTAGGTTGAGGAGCCCGATCTTGGTCTCCTTTACTTCGTTTGTCCCTTCGTATGTAACTTTGAGCTTGTCCCAAACTTCCTAGGCACTCTCACAAGAAGACATCTTTTCATAGATGTTGGGGCCAAATGCACAAAAAAGGATGTGCAAGGCTTTACAATTATGCTCCATCTTCTTGCGATCTTCGGCACTCCAATCCGCCTTGCTTTGTTGAGGCACGAATGGACCATCTTCTACTATGTCCCAAAGCTTGTAGACCTTTGACTTTATGAAGAATTTCATCCTTGTCTTCCAATGGGCATAGTGTGTTCCATCGAAGAACGGCGGTTTGTCGATAGATTGTGCCATTGAGCCGGTTGTTTGAAATGTTGATCGAGCATTCCGGATCTTCTCAATAGGATGTTCATCCTCTTCAATTGATCCAAGCTCTGATACCAATTGTTGGGTTATTCGGTTCTTGATTCCTTCAACCGTTCTTGCTCGCCAAGTGTGGAGAAGTTGGATAAATGGGTGTTTTGCGGGAATAGAAAGATAGGCAATCGACACAAGGATTTATAGTGGTTCAACCTTCTAACCAAGGTCTACATCCACTACCTTAGCTTCCCATTAAGGATTTTCAAACAAATTCACTAAGAATTTCGTCCCCTTTTCTAGGCTTAGGAGGAAATCGTTACAACGATTAAGCTTTCTACCCAAAGCTTGATCAAACACTCTCTTACACAAGAAAGACTTAGCAAACTAGAAATCCCTCTAGAATGTATATGTTTTCACAAATAAAAGCTCTCACCCAAAACCTAAACACTTGAACAAATTTGACAATTAGGCTCACAAGTGTTGTCTATACAATAAATTGAACAATAAAGCCCTAAGATAAATTCTTGATCATTATGTTGTTGACAAATGAAGCATTAAACATTACTAGATGCTTGGAGGTCCCTTTTATACTCATCTTTGAGTTTGTAGTCGTTACTAGTTGTTGGGGTTGAATTGGAGTCGTTGGAGCCTCTATTTCCCACCATAAATGCAGTTATGCAGCTTGGCGTATCAATACCCTTCAAACCGTATCGATACGGTCTCGATAAGGAAGTAGCCGTTGTGCACTTCAACTGATGCGTATCGATACGCTTACCTAGCATATCGGTACGGTCATGTCGTTTAAAAGACCGTTGGGAAATATGACCGTTGGGGTAGTTTGGTGTTTCGGTACGCGATACAACCGTATCGGTACGCGACTAGCCATTGGGCTATTTCGAAACACACCGTATCGATACGGCTAAGCGTATCAGTACGGGTTTTTGGCTACTGGAAAAAACATATAGTTGAAACTCTAAGGCGTATTGGTACGGGCACTTGAAAAGCTTGACTTTAAATGTACTTTAAATCATTCCAAAGCCTTTTAAAACCCTTAAACATATTTTCAAGTTGTTTTTGACTAATAACATATTTTAAATTCTTTTCAATTTAGTCCAAAAAAATTTCAAATATTATATCAAAACACATAATTCTACAAGATTCCTAAGGGGACTAAATTTTGTGCTACTAACGTCTATGGATCCAAAGCAATTTGGATACCAAAAATTACTTGATTGTCTTATGATAGGTGTGATGGAGATGGATCAACAAGGAAGAACACTTGAAGAAGGAAGGCTTCGCATCCTCCCTTGAGTTCAAGTGTGGTAAAATCTAGTTGTTTTAGTTATCTAATTTGATTTTTTTTATAATTTCAACTAGATTATCATATATGTTGGACTAACATTCTTTGATGATGCTTTGAGTAAGGGGGAGCCACTTTAAAACCAAAATTCTTATTTTTTGTCATTTATTTTAACCTTCCAATTTATTTTGAACTTAAAGTTATTTAAATTCTTTTTCATATGACAAAAAGGGGGAGTTTGGTTTGAAAAATTGTATTTTCAAATGAATAAGGGGGAGCTTTAATTACTTGTCTATTTTGAAATCTCTTATTCAAATTTTTAAACTTGAAGGGGGAGAATCCTAAATAAATTTTCAAGTTAGTTTTATTATATCAAAAAGGGGGAGATTGAAAAACTAATTTTTTGATATAATAATTGAAAAATAGTTTTGGACTAAATTAAAAATATTTCAAAAGTGTCTTTAAGTCCAAAAAAGTTTGTGGATGTTTATAAATAGTTTTCGCAAGGTTTAAAACGTTTTTAAGTAACCAAACCAGACTTTTTAAGGTAATTGTTTCGAAACAGAGGGACATGTATCGAACCATTTTGAAACTACCAAAACTCGTACCGAAACAGGGCTTGACCGTTTCGATACGGAGGGTCTTTGTTTCGAAACACCCCTTTGGTGTTTCGATATGCCCAACAGTCAACACCTCCCCAACGGCTTTTTAAATTATAGCTCAAATGTTACACGTTTCGAAATGGGGTGCTACCGTTTCGACACGGACAAGAATGTTTCGAAATGGTCAGAGGCGTTTCCAAACGGCTTGTTGCATCATACTTCAACGGCTAGTTCTGAAGAAGGGTGTTCCAAAACGGGTTTGATTGTTTCGAAACGAACGTCTGCAGAACAACATTTATGATGGGAAATAAAGTCTCCAACGGCTCCAAAACAACACCAACGGTCCTCAACGGCTACAAACTCAATTAGGATTATAAAAGGGACCTTCAAGCATCAATAGAAGACTAATGCTTCAATTGTCAACAACACTATGATTAAGAAATTGTCTTAGAGCTTAAATTGTCCATTTCTTGTATAGACAACACTAGTGAGCTAAATATTGTTAAATTTGCTCAAGTGTTTAGGTTTTGGGTGAGAACTTTATAGTGTAAACAAATACATATTAGAGGGATTTCAAGTTTTCTTAAGAATTTCTCTTGTAAGAGAATGTTTGATTAAGCTAAAGGTAGTTAGCTTAATCGTTGTAACGGTTTCCTCCTAAGCCGAGAAAAGGGGACGAAATTCAAGAGTGAATTTGTTGAAATACTTAGTGAGGAGCTAAGATAGTGGATGTAAACCTTGGTTAGAAGGTTGAACCACTATAATTCCTTGTGTCATTTGCCTATTTTTCACCTCTCACTAAAACACCCAAAAATCCAACTTCTCCACACTTGACGAGCTAGAATAGTTGAAGGAAATCGAGCACATAAAAACCCAACAAAATGTTTTGCCATTGGTTTAAATAAATGCATGAGGATGGAGCTTACTGTTACAATGCATCTTAATCATGATTTGCCATGTTTATAAACACGAGACTTAGTTTAAATGAGTAAGCATGTTATACTACCATTGATTTAAATGCTATAAGCATGAATTTGAAAGAAAAAAAAAGATGAATCGTATAGATTTAGCTTTGAAAATAGTAAGTTCCCATGCATGTTTGATTTATATTGGCCATGTCACGCTCTAAAAATAAAAAAAATATCGGATAAAGTTGGCATGCCATAGGATTAAAGTGCACTAAAAACAATAAAGGGATTAGAGCCTAATCGATCGATCGTCCATGACTTTGAGGTATATTGAAAGACATTACCCAGGTTGGATGCAAGAAGGTAAAAGGTGATTGAAAGATATCATCCCGTAATATGAGTATCCAATGAGATTTATAAAGTAACTATGGTTTGATTAGTCACAATCATTGCTAATATATGAATATATGACGAAAAGCAAGAATGAAAGCATGATGCATATGTTTTGAACAAGCATGCTTTACTAAATGCCTTGAGAATGAAAAGATTGTGAAGTAAGCATGACTTTATAAATGGTTTTTCAAGTTCATTGATGAATATTTGTTGAGCATCCTCACTAATCATGCATTGCTTACGCTTTGTTTCATCTTCACAGAGAATTAGAAGCCTGGGGAGGCATTCGAGGCGAAGGGATCCCAAGAACTATGTTTTATATTGAGTATGAAAAACTGGTTTGAAATTATGGTTAATAAGGCAATGTGTCATTTCATTTTGGGGGATTTGTAATATGTTTTGGTCTTGTTTTAGATCATTAAATCTTGATGTTTTGATGATCTTTCATGCTTGGTATTGATGCATGTTGATGGATTTGAACATGGGATTATACGCTTTTACATGCTTTGGTATGCCATATTATGCATGTTTTGAAAGAATGCTTATTTCTAAAATTTGGATGCTTGTGCAAGTCATGAATTGTATGTATGATAGTTATGTAGTATAATTGGTTCATTTCAAGTCCTAAATTGTATCTTGAGTATGTTGGGGTTATGCAATTAGGAAGCATGACTCTAGTTGGTGATTCGATTAATGGAAATGTATGGTTTTTGGTTTCCATGTGCTAAAAAGTATGCTTTTTATTTTACGTATGTTTTGGAAGCATGTTAGATTGATTGAAGCATGTTTTGTATAGCTTAAAGCTGAAAAACCAGGAATTTTGGGAATTTTACGCCTGCTCGTAACGATACGGTACCACTCTGTATTGGTACACGGGGACAACACTAGACCTAGGAGGTGTTTAAGCCTAGGTACCGGTACAGTGCGAGCCTTACTAGTATGACCTTTTACTACTGGAATTGCCAAGATTGGTACATTGGTTTGCGTATCGATATGCAACATATTGTATCGGTATGAGAATCCCGTGTACAGGTACGTATAGCCATTTTGGCAGTGGATCGGTGAAATGACGTCGCACGATTTTTGCAAGCGAACACATGTTGATGCAAGTATAGTTGATAGGTAGTTCTTGTCGGATATCGATCCTGTGAGGACGGTTGTTTGGAACGTCTACCAATGTTCGTGCAATATGTAAGAAAAATAAGGTAATTGCAAAAGGTAATGTCGAAGCAATGAAAGGTAAATGATATAGATAATGTCGCAGCATTGTACTAAACTTAAAACAGAAATAATATAATGACGATAGTGGTGTTCCCTCAATGATTCATCAATAGAATAACGAATTCTAGAAAGAAAGAAAAGAAAAGATGATTTTTGATGCAATAAAGTACATGAAAATCATACCAATCTCGACTTCTACCATTAATCAAAGACTTATATGAGCCCACTCATCATACCTCTCAGTGATGGCTAATAAGAAATACAAGAACAATTGAGTCAACTATCGTTGTACTCCCATACAACTTTCGTTGTCATAATTGTTAACTTGAATTGTCACTGCAACTCTCATTGATAGTGGCTGCAATAAACACTTTTGTGCATAAAGACACTAAAACCCAAATATCAAAAGATAGAGGGAAAGCTTAATAAGATAAATATTCACTCAACATTCATAAAGTATTTTCATACAAATGAAATTAAACCATAATCATCAACGTTTAAACAAAAGAAACATTAAGAATCGAATGGGGAAAGTAGTCCCTGGATAAATCGATTGCTCCTTGATGCTTTCTCTTGCTTCGCACTCATCGTGGCTACTTAATTTTGCATCAGATTCACCTCGGTTGTCCCATGGAAGCTGTAAAACTAATGTTTTGATATAATAATTGAAAAATATTTTTGACTAATTTGAAAAGAATTTAAAACATGTCCTTAAGTCCTAACAACTTGAAAATTTGTTTGAGGCATTTAAAAAGGTTTTTGGCAAGTTTTTCATGCTTTAAAATAGCCAAACTTGAATTTTCAAGTTGCCCGTACCGATACAGTGTACCCCGTATCGATACCTTTTTCCCTGGGTTTTGTCACTTCCAAAACCAATATCGAAATAGGCTTTGCCATTTCGATACGGTAAGGGGTCGTTTCGATACGCCTGGTAAGCGTACCGATCCCCATTTTAACAACCCCAACCGCTACTTTCCCAATGGTCTTTTAAATGACATACTGTACCGATACGCCCTCAAGCGTATCGATACGCTTAGGCTAACAAGAGCCCAACGGCTAGTTTTTGAAGAAGGCCGTAACGATACAGGTACACGTGTATCGATATAGAAGACTGCAGAACAGCATTAAAGATGAGAAAAAAAGTCTCCAACGGCTCCAATTCATCCCCAACGGCTACAAACTCAAAGAGGAGTATAAAAGGGACCTCCAAGCATCTAGTAATGGTTAATTCTTCAATTGTAACACAACATGTGATCAAGACCTTGTCTTAGAGCTTACCTGTCAATTTATTGTATAGACAAACACTAGTGAGCCAAAACTGTTAGATTTGCTCAAGTCTTTTTAGATTTGGGTGAGAGCTTTATTGTGCAAACAAATACCTATTAGAGGGATTTGAGTTTGCTTATTTTATCTCTTTGTAAAGAGGATTTGATCAAGGCTTTTGGTAGAAAGCTTGATCGGTTTGTAAGGGTTTCCTTCTAAGCCTAGAAAACGGGACGAATCAATAGTGTATTGATTAGAAATCATTAGTGGGAAGCTAAGGTAGTGGATGTAGACCTTGGTTAGAAGGTTGAACCACTATAAATCTTCGTGTCCTTATTATTTTTAGCTTCCACACCTCTTACACCCAAAATTCCACTTCTCCGCCACTTGGCGAGAAAGAACGATTGAAGGAATCAAGCACCGAAAAACCCAACAATTGGTATCAGAGCTTGGCTCATTTGAAGAGAATTAACATCCTATTGAGAAGATCTGGCAAGCTCGATCATCATTTTACTCAACCGGCTCAATGGCGTAATCCATCGACAAATCGCCCTTCTTTGACGGAACACACTATGCCCATTGGAAGACAAGGATGAAGCTCTTCATAAAGTCAAGGGGCTACAAGCTTTGGGACATAGTAGAAGATGGTTCGTTCGAGCCACAAAGAAGCAAGGCAGATTGGAGTGCCGAAGATCACAAGAAGATAGAGCTTAATTGCAAAGCCTTGCACATCCTCTTTTGTGCATTTGGCCCAAACATCTATGAGAAGATGTCTTCTTGTGAGAGTGCCAAGGAGGTATGGGACAAGCTTGAAGTCACATACGAGGGAACCGATTAAGTAAAAGAGACCAATATTGGGCTCCTCAATCTAGCGTATGAAAACTTCAAGATGGATCCAGAAGAGGACATCGAGAAGATGTTTGATAAGTTCTCCACTATCACAAATGGTCTCAAAGGCTATGGAGAAGCCATTACAGAAGAGAAGCTTGTCTGAAAGCTTATCTACTCCATTCCCGAGTCATGGGACTCAAAGAGGACCACCATCATCGAAACTAAGAATTTGAAGACCTTGAAGCTTGATGAACTCATGGGGTCATTTCTCACTCACCAAATTATGAAGAAAAATAAAGAAGAGGGAAGAAATTAGAGCTATGGGGGAGAAGAAGCTCAAAAGGCTTGCCATAAATACAAATGTCATAGCTCTCAAATCCTCCACATGCCATCATGTAGATTCAAGTGAGGAGGAGTATGAAGAAGAATAGATAGTTCATCTCTTCAAGAAATGTGCCCCTTTTATGAAGAAAGCCTTAAAAGAGCTTGAACGAGAATCCATGAAAAAAAGGGCAAACACTTCAAGCCATAAGAAGAAGGCATGTGTGGCTACTTGAGTAATGAAGACTCCACCGACGATAAACAAGTCAACCTTTGCCTTATGGCCATCGAAGAAGATTCAAGGGTAACTTCTAATTCATCTACCTCATGTTCATATTCTTTTGATGAATTACAAGATTCCTATGATGAATTGGTTTTAGAGTTTAAAAATCACATTTTGAAAAACAATAAAATGATTTCAAAGTTGAAAATTCAAAATGATTTTATTTCTAAAACCAAACTTGAACTTGAAGCAAAACTCGAAGAGTTTGAACAAAAATGTTTTGATTTACAAAATTTGCTTCATAAAGTTCAAGAAGAAAAGGATTTCATTTCCAAAGAGCTTGAAAAGAAAAATAATTTTGGAAAATCAAACTTTTATGTAAGACAATCTAGTGCCCCTAGATTTGTAAATGGTAAATGTTTTAGAAGTGTTTGGGTCCCAAAAGGACTAACCACTTCAACTAAAAAGGATGAAATTGAAAAATGGATTTCTAAGGGGACTAAGTTTGTGCTACTAACGTCTATGGATTCAAAGCAATTTGGATACCAAAAATTAATTGATTGTCTTTTGCTAGGTGTGATGGAGATTGATCAACAAGTCAAACTTTGAGGGGGAGCTCCATGCATACAAAGAAAGAACAGTTGAAGAAGGAAGGCTTCACATCCTCCCTTGGGTTCAAGTGTGGTAAAATCTAGTTGTTCTTGCTTTTATTTGATTTAATCTTTATTTATTTCAACTAGATGATCATATATGTTAGACTAACATTTTGATGATGCTTTGAGTAAGGGGGCCATTTTAAAACCAAAATTCTTAATTTTGTCAATTTTTTACCTCTATTGTTATTTTGAACTTAAAAGTATTTTAAATTCTTTTTTATATAACAAAAAGGGGGAGAAATGGTTTGAAAAATTGAATTTTCAAATGAATAAGGGGGAGCTTTAATTGATTTCAAATCTTAATTCTCTTATTCCAAATTTATTTCACAAAGGGGGAGAAATCCCAAACAATTTTTCAAGTTAGTTTTATTATATCAAAAAAGGGGAGATTGTAGAACTAATGTTTTGATATAATAATTGAAAAATGTTTTTGACTAATTTGAAAAGAATTTAAAACATGTCATTATGTCCAAACAACTTGAAAATATGTTTGAGGCATTTAGAAAGGTTTTTGGCAAGTTTTTCATGCTTTAAAATAGCCAAACTTGAATTTTCAGGTTGCCCGTACCGATACGGTGTACCCCCTATCGATACCTTTTTGCCCAAGTTTTGTCACTGCCAAAACTCGAATCGAAACAGGCTCTGCCGTTTCGATACGGTAAGGGATCGTTTCGATACGTCTGGTAAGTGTATCGATCCCCATTTTAACAACCTCAACGGCTACTTTCCCAATGATCTTTTAAATGACATACCGTACCGATACACCCTCAAGCGTATCGATACGCTTAGGCTGGCAAGAGTCGAACGACTACTTTTTGAAGAAGGCTGTACCGATACGGGTCCACGCGTATCGATACGGAAGGCTGCAGAACAGCATTAAAGATGGAAAATAAAGTCTCCAACGGCTCCAATTCATCCCAACGGCTAGTAACGTTTACAAACTCAAAGAGGAGTATAAAAGGGACCTCCAAGCATCTAGTAATGGTTAATGCTTCAATTGTAACACAACATATGATCAAGACCTTGTCTTAGGGCTTAAGTGTCAATTTATTGTATAGACAAACACTAGTGAGCCAAAATTGTTAGATTTGCTCAAGTTTTTTTAGATTTGGGTGAGAGCTTTATTGTGCAAACAAATACCTATTAGAAGGATTTGAGTTTGCTTATTTTATCTCTTTGTAAAGAGGGTTTGATCAAGGCTTTGGGTAGAAAGCTTGACCGGTTTGTAAGGGTTTCCTTCTAAGCCTAGAATAGGGGACGAATCAATAGTGGATGTAGACAAACACTTGTATGGATTTTAGTGGGAAGCTAAGGTAGTGGATGTAGACCTTGGTTAGAAGGTTGAACCACTATAAATCTTCGTGTCCTTATTCTTTTTAGCATCCACATCTCTTACACCCAAAATTCCACTTCTCCACCACTTGGCGAGCAAGAACGGTTGAAGGAATTGAGCACCGAAAAACCCAACAAAAGCTTTAAGCCACCATATCCATCAAGAGAAAGCTCCAAAACCAAGGAAAAATGATTAGATATGATTGATGCTTGTCGAATAGTGATGCACTTTAGAGCAAGTATACTCGTCATATCAAGTAATAAAGTGATAAGTAGAATGTCGAACCCACGAGGATTGGATTAATAATCACGAAGTTATTATGCTTAAGAATGTGTTTGCAAGTATTGATGTTGATGATTAAAACTAAAACAATTAACTAAAGATGGTTATGATTAAGACAAACAACTGCGACAAATAACAGATAATTATGGAGGGTGGGATCATTGCTAATGATATATGCTTGATTATTTATTACAATGTTATAGCGATCGGCAATACATGTTTGCGTAAACCATTAAAATCTTTATCTACACGACATAATTTTCGAATGAACTTCTGACTCTCTAGGTGCCTAGAAGTTAATAATATTGAAGCTAAAGTAATACATTTCTGCGTGAACCCTAACAACTCTATTATTTGTTTAATAACTCCCTTTTAGTCGTTAAAACCCTAAACTTATGTCTAAGCCGGATTAGAACTAAGTTAACAGCTTAGCCCCATTATTTACGTGTGTATAACCTAACTCTCTTGATATTAAGCCACAGATCAATACTTAAAATGCCTCTCTCGATAGCTCTTACAATAACTACGCATGGAGAAAAATGAACATAATAGATAAATGGAAAAACAACTATAGCATTATAATAAAGTAATCAAAATATAAATTCTTGGAAGCAATAATCCCAACTATAGTAAATTTTGTACATCATATAAAAACCAAGTTTAGCCTAGTGGCAAGCACGTCCCTCTTGCCCTACGAGTATCGTGGTTTGATTCCTCCCAGGGCTAATGTCCATGTTTTCATTTTTCTTTCTCCAATCAAGTGACATGTGTCATCACTTGATTGGAGGAGGAAAATAAATTAAATAAAATAGTTAAAGTCCTCCAATAAGGTGGTGACATGTGCCACCACCTAATTTAATAATTAATTTATTTTATTAAATTAAAATAAAGACCAAATTGATAGACGTGTAAATAACGGGGACCAAATGTGCAATTATACAAGTTTATTTAACAACCATGTCAGCCTCTCTGTTATATTTTAACGGTTGGTGGCTTAAATGGAACCACTTAAATAGTTACGTGGTAAAATTTCCAAAATTGAAAGTATAGTGGTCAAATTGACATCAACCTCATAGTTAAGTGGTCATCTGTGTAGTTTACCCTATTTTGAATAATGATTCTTTAATAAATTAAAATTTAGGGTGAACTACACAGATGGCCACTTAACTATGGGATTGGTGTCAATTTGACCACTATACTTTTAATTTTGGCAATTTTACCACTTAAATATTTAAGTGGCTCCAATCAAGCTACCAACCGTTAAAACATAACGAAGAGGCTGACATGTCTGCTAAATAAACTGGTATAATTATACATTTGGTCCCCCGTTATTTACACAATCTATCAATTTGGTCCTAATTTTAGTTTAATAAAAAAATAATTATTTAATTAGGCGGTGACACATATAGGAGGACTTTAGCTCTTTTTATTCAATTTATTTTCCTCCTCCAATCAAGTGATGACACGTATCACCTGATTGGAGAAAGAAAATTGAGAACAAGAAAATTGGCACTGGGTGGATTCAAACCAAGATATTGCTAGTGTAAGAGGCGTGCTTTTGCCACTAGGCCAAGAATGCTTTTGTGATATGAAGTACAAAATGTACTATATGTGTTATTTGGTTATTAATTCCAGGGAAAATGATGTAAATGTGGTTTTAGGTAGGGGTGAACAAAACTCGACTCAACTCGAAAAAACCAAAATTTTCGACTCAACTTGTTCTAACTCAACTCAAAATTACATAAACTCGACTCGACTCGAAAAAATTTCAAATAAAGTTTGAGTTGTAAAATGGAAATTCGAATAACTCAAAATTTTTAGTAATTGGTGGGTTGATTTTTAACTTCGAGTCGATTCCCTTAATTTTTCTTGATATATATGTACTAATATAAAAAATATGAAGAAATATATGTCACATATGAAAAAAAAACATGATGAAATATACATGCATATCTTATATGATTAGAAAAAAGTCGTTTAAATTGGAATCAACTATACTATAACATTGATAAATAATTACATTTAAATTTGTATAGGAACTCGAAAATTCGACTCGACTCAAACTCGACTCAAATTTCATAAACTCAACTCGAATCGAAAAAATTCCAAATAAAGTTTGAGTTATAAAATATGACACATCAAATCGAATAACTCGAAACTTTTTGACTCGATCGAACGCTCACCCCTAGTTTTAGGGGAATCAAACATGACACACTTATGATCCATAAAAATATCTAACCCAATTAAATAAATCTAATAATTAAATTGAAGTTAACAACATTTTTTATATATTTAAAATTATAGTTAGTGCACAATTTAAAATTATATTATGTTCGTGAGTTTGAATTCACTAAATGTATTTAATATGATTTTAAAATTTTATTTTTTATATTTTAAAACGACATAAAATTATATTTTTTAATCATTTTTAATATAATAGAACAAAATTTTACAATTATATTAAATTTATTTTTTAATATTTTTTTAAAAAATATCTAATTTTTATTTTTTTTAATATAAAAAATCAAAATTTTAAAATTATATTAAATTCATTTAGTGAATTCAAACTCATGAACATACTATAATTTTTTTATTTTAAATCGTACACTAACTATAAAAGGAGACATTTTAGTCCATGCACATTTAAAAAGTGGATATGTTCGTTTAAAAGGGTAATGTTATAGTTAATTGACTCCAATTGTTTAGTTTAAACACTCTTTAAGTCCCTATCAATTTTAAATTTAAGCAAACTGATTCCTCTTAGAAAATGAGAGTAATTTATTTGATGAAAATTTTAAAAACAAATAAATATAAACAATCTATGATGATGTTGATATTTTTTGCCAGTACATGACACATGTTTAACTATGATGAAAATTTTATTAAAATAAACCAAATATATATAATTTTATAATATTTTTCATAATTTTATTTTTTAAAAATTTTAAAAAAAATTATTTTATTTTATGATTTTCGTATCATCTTTTTCAATTGAACTCTTTCTCTCACTAAAAAATTAAGAAAATGTAATGTGCATTTTTAATTAAACATTTCAAAAAAATTCTATGTTTTGGCTTGTAATTGTATTATTATTGAAAGATGACCTAAAGAGTTTAAAAATCTAAACATTTGAAATAATTTTGCATTTAGATTATATAAATTTTTACAATGATATAAAATTTCACAATAAATGTATTACAAGAGATTAATATGTCCAAATTTAAAACTAAGAGGAACTAAAGAGTGTTTGAACCAAAATAATTAAGCTAACTAACAATAACGGTATCATTTTAGAACGTACAAGGACCAAAATGTTAACTTTATTATGTACATGGACAAAAAATCTTTCATTTTATAATAGAGAAACTATAATGAACTTTTAGTTATAATACAAAGAGTAAAATGTTACATTTTTATTGTAGAGAAATTGAACTGAACTTTTAGGTATAATCAAAGACTTCCACTATATTTTTATCGCAATTACAATTATTATAAAAAAAATGAAATTATTTACTTAATATTAACTACTATATACATAAAAATGGTTTCTCTTTCATATTATAGATCAGTTCGTATTTAGTTATAAGGCATGAGCTTCATTTCTAGGGGTGAGCGTTCGATCGAGTCGAGTCGAGTCAAAAAATTTTGAGTTATTCGAGTTGACGAGTTATATTTTACAACTCAAAATTTATTTGAAATTTTAGGGTTTGATTCCAATTTAAACTTCTTTCTCTAATCATATAAGATATGCACATATATATTTTTTTACATGTGACAATATTTCTTCATATATTTATATATCAATATGTATATATCATAAAAAATAGAGGGACTCATCTCGAACTTAAAAATAAATCCACTAATTACTAAGAATTTCAAGTTATTCGAATTTCCATTTTACAACTCAAACTTTATTTGAAATTTTTTTGAGTTATTCGAGTTTATGAAATTTTGAGTCGAGTCTAGACGAGTCGAGTATTTTTTCCTCGAGTCGAGTCGAGTTTTGCTCACCACTACTCATTTCAAAATAAAAGAAATGGTGTAACCCCCTCGTCCCGGTCTGGCCGGATGACCGGTCCGAGTGGGCCACACGGGGAAAACCGAAGCGAAACCCGTTAAGGTTCCCCCTCGATTAGCAACCCTATTTTTTTTCTTTCATTTTAATCTTGTCTAAAGGATTGTTAAGTCCTAAGTGATCACAACAGCGGAAACAATCAAAGGAAATCACATTCGAAACACAGCCATGCATAAACAGTCCATTTTTAAGTTTACAGGGCAGACCATATCGGTACCCTAGCTAGGGGTATCGATATGCCCTGACCAGGTCAACCCAAGGAGTCAACTCCGGGAAGACCGTATCGATACATCCCTTTAGCGTATCGATACGCCCTTCTCGGTCAATCCTTCTTGGTCAACAGAGTAGACCCGTATCGATACTCGTGAATCCCGTATCGGTACGCTCTACTCTCACCCAAAACTCCAAATTCTAGTAACTTTGGAGGGTATCGGCACGCCAGAAAAAATTCGTGGCCTTTGGCCAAGGCCGTATCGATACGGCTCTGAGGCGTATCGATACGCCCTGCACAGCAATACTCCCAAACTCAGCAAAAACGAACAAGACTCGAACCTAAATGCATTTTTGGACTTCCCTAAACCCAACAAACATTCATACAACGTTTACAGACCAATATTGAACCATACAAACACCCAACATATACATTCATTAAGGAAATCGTGCAATTGAATCAATGATGACATTTAAGCATTCAAGTCTCATACTCCAAAGTTCAAACACAAAGGCAACCTCAAAAGCACATAGCCAACATTCATGATAAGCAATTTAGGCATGGGATACAATTCAAACATGGCATCACGAGCCATACAAAAGCAAGATAACATGGAGTCTAAGCAAGCTCCTAAACAACCAACAATCATCCATCAAAATAACACATGTCTCATTGCTTAGCTATTACATGTCCAACATTAAAAACTCATACTTGAAGTACTCAAGGCTAACAACCACACTTGGAGGCCCTCCACTTGCGCAAGCAACCCACGAACTAAAGATCTGCAATGTTGAACAAAGAGAGCGTAAGCAATGATGCTTAGTGAGGGTAAGCTCTTAAAAACAAACTTCAACATTGTAGGGTCCGAGCACGATCTAGCCAAGGCATTACACATATATACCAAGAATCCACAAGAGCCACAAGATAGAGATGCATGAGCAATATACAATTAAATGTCATGATCATGAGCTCTACTCCACAACACAAGTAATCACATTGAACATCCAAATAAAGATCATATATCTCATCACATTAATACACTTATCAAACAACATTGGCACCTAGCTATGACCCGAATACGCGGATAAACACGTTGGAACTCACATCCAACAACCACATTACCTCACGGTGGGATTACACTCATCACCGGTCTCGCGGAGGGGATTCCACTCATCCTCACGCCCCGTCGATGGGATTCCACTCATCATCGACTATATTTAAATACAATTTCCGGGCGAACCCGTACTCCTCCTTGGTGACTCAACGCCACCAAGGCCACGCGCGACTTTTGACTCATGTGTGCACACTAACATCCTAATGATCGATCATTTGTACTCAAGCATACTAGTGCCAACATTTTACTCCTTTCACATTACTCATTTCAATCGATTCCGTGCTTAGCACGTACTGACCATAAACCATCATCATGCATGTCTCAAGCATCACAAATCATGCCTCATCTCACATGTATAACACAATATACATAAGCATTCATATCACATTTCATACGAGACATACACACACACATTTATGAGTTCATCCAAAGGCTCTAGATCAAATTTAGGATTAGGCTACCACCCTAATCCTAACTCTAGGTGGGTCTACCAAGCCCAACCTAGTCCATATACTCGAACCAACCATTTTAAAACCAAGTAAAACAATTACCCACTCACCTAAGCTCCCAAGCTTAAAGACCAAGCAAACGACCACCTTCAATTTCCCGGATTTACTTCCGATGCCTCACCGATGTCCAACCTCGATTCTAATCAATCCCAAACACAAACAAAACATCCACAATCAATAACTCATCGTCGGAACTAACCCGGATTAAAGTTTTCAAGCATCCAACACTTAAAATCAAGCCCAAAATAGAATTCCCGAACAACCCACAAAACCCACTGAAATCTTCCCATTCAAGCATCCAAACAATCATCAAACACACCCAAAGTGACCCTCATATATCATACTAACACCAGCCCCCAAAAACCAACATTAAACCACCCCAAAAACCACTTTAAAACCCTCCAAAAACCCCCTTGAAACCCAAATCCGAAAATTGCTCAAAATCATTCAAAATTCAAATATGTTATACCATTTGACCTCTATACATCATAACTAAACATATTAAATCAAAACATTTAATTTAACAACATAAATCTTTCATTTTTAATCCAAACTTTCCAAAATTCCATTTTCTAAAACCTCCATGAAAATGAAAATAGAAGGTACTTTTAAAGAGAGTGAGATGAGGGGAAGTCAAAAACGTTGTTACCTTTCAAAATGGAGTTGAAATGAGGGAGCTTTAAAATGGAATAGTAGATTGGGGAGGATGAGCTCTTCCAACGTTAGAAAATTTGAAGAAGAAGACAATGAATAGTAAGGTGGGATGTTTTGTTTTATTTTAACTTAAAGGCCTAAAGACCAATTTGCCCTTAATGAAATGGAATATTCACAAGAGTATATGGTCCATGGCCATTTGGGGTTTAATCCCAAAGCATAGTCAACCAAATTAATTAATTTGAAAACAAGACCCGAAATATTATTTAAATTATAAAACCGAGCCCAAATAATATTAAAATATTATTTTCACTTAACCCCTAAACCCGGGTGTTACAAATGGTTTGAATGATTTACCATGGGAATCAAACACATTAAGTTATAAAAGTACAAATGAAATTAAATACATTAATTTAAAATTGTGAGTGGAGTTTAACTATATATTAAGTTGGAATATAAAAATCCAAGTTGTTTGAAATAACTTTTATTTGGAATTAATTTTAGGAGATTGCTGAGTGCAATTCGATCATCTACCTGTACCGTCAAATTCTTTATTATGAAGGTTGATTAGGCAGGTTAATGACTGGACAAGGAGCAAATACATAGAAAGCAAGCAGTTAAATTGATGGGAAAGGCAAGTTAAAGTATAAATGCTATAAATCACGAGGGCATGATTAAAACATGGAGCAAGAAATACATAGAAAACAATGGAAGACGGGATCATATTTGTATGACGATGAAAACAGGGCATTTGGCATTTGGCATGTGGGTTGTTTTAGTTTAACCGACTGAGGCGTGACCGTGAGAGTTATGGAGCAAGAAGAGCTTTCTCAATGCCCTGATGAAAACCAGAACGCCTGCTCTCCTTGTGCTTGGACAAAACACGCCTCCATTGGGTTTCGACAGCTTCATATGTTGTTCCGAAGCCCTTCCATTGGGTTTCGACAGCTTCATATGTTGTTCCGAAGCCCTTCCTCTACTTCTTCCACCTCCCAATTCTTCATTGAAATCCTCCCACAATATGTCCATCTTTTCCTCTTCATCTTCAGCCCCTGCTTTGTCTTCTTCTTCCTCCTTACCTTTGGCTTTTTTGTGAGGAGACAGGCGCCATAACGGCGGCGATTCGATGCCACATCGGTACAAATCAGTGGAGGTAGGAAAGCTGAATTCTTCGGTACTGCCCATGGTTGCTGCTCATCGTCGCCTCTTTTTCAACTAAATAAAAAATAAAGTATTGAGTGTTTGGTGGCGGATGTGGTTTTGGAAAAAAAATTTAGTTGAACTGCTCTTGCAAGTTAACAACTTTTTTATGCTAGGAATCTTAGATTGAGGGTCCCCTCACTATTCCTTAACATTTCTTTTTCTTTGGCCACCCATCTATAATTTGGTACTCACCTATTCAGCTATTCTCATCTTAAGCAAAATACTTTTTTAATAAAAATATAAACAAAATGATGTCATCTTATTGTTGACATATTGTTTGGTAATGTTGTTTTCTTCTCATTATTAAACAGAATTTGTATATGATTCCATTTTCCTAATTTTTATAAGGTTCATCTCTATTATAAATGCATGTTTACTCTCATGAACTTTGAACTTCATATTATCAATTAATATTTATGGGTAAACTCTAATTTGGACAACCATGGAATTTTAATTTAAAACTTTTTTTTATCTAAAACAAGCTCAATAACCGGTGCATAATCCACCTATTTAAAAAAAAGTTAGCTATTTGAAAAATTCTACAACGCTCGACGAGCACCGATGAGTATCACTAACGACGAGCACCGATGAACATTATTAATTTAATTTATAAAGATTTAAAATTTAAGGGACTCAACGTATAATTATAAATTATTTAAAAAAAAGGTAAATTAATTAAAATGCATTATTTTATTTTTATTTTTAATTAAAATACCCCTAAATTACAAAACCCTAATTTTTGTTCATTTAAAATTCAAGCCGCCGCTGTCACTGCCCTGCCGCCATTAAGCCCGGCCACTCTAGCCTTTTATTATGCATGCTTGTTGTTGCCTCAACTTTGCGAGTGCATTTTTCCCCAAATACTAAACTACCTTCTTGTGTGCTTATTGTTGCCTCAACAGCGGCGGCGGCGACTTGAATTTCAAGAACAAAAATTAGAGTTTTGTAAGGGTATTTTAATTAAAAATAAAAAATAATGTATTTTAATTAATTTATCATTTAATTTTTAAATAATTTATAATTATACGTTAAATCATTTAAATTTTAAATTTTTATAAATTAAATTAATAGTGCTCGTCGTTAAGGTTGCTCGTCGAGCGTGGCAGACTCATCCATTTTCAATCTATTTTAAAAAAACAAATTTCAATCTCATGCATGCCTAAAGAATGATAAAGAAAAGCTCATGTCTAAACCAAATTATAACAATCCCTCGGTCTTGTAATAATACGATAAATTAAATAATTCGTCATTACTGGAATTTTTAAATTAAAAAATATATTATCAAAATTATGAATATTCATTAAAGATGTCATAAAATATTATTTTAAAATTTAATTTGTTAATTTTTAAATATAATATTATTATTTTGAAACGATTCTCTTTATGACAATATTGAAACGAACATTAACAGGAAATACAACTCATATATGTCAAATAAAACAATATGAGGTTCGGTATGCTATTGCATTATACCTCGAATGTCTTGATATATGAGGTAGGATATGTTGACACCAGAGGTGAGAATTTGATTGAATCGGAAAAAAGTTTCAAGTTAGTAAAGTTAACGAGTTTTATCTTATTATTTAAATTTTATTTAATTTTTTTAGTAAAGTCAAGTTTATAAAATTTGATTCGACTCGTTTGAGTTTATGTAAATTATGATTCTACTACTGTTAAAAATGGCATACTTTAGTCTAAAATCACCAGGAACGGAGTTAGGATTTGAGGTTAGAGATGACAAAACATAAATGTTTAAAAGTGAGAGGCAAATTTATAAATAAACTAATTTTGGAGACAAAAGTGAAAAAAATTCTTTCGTCCCTGAAATCACTAACACTGTAAAAAAGTTTGGTTGATAAATAGAACTTTTATGTTGTTAGTGATCTGTACTAAGGAATAGCATTAACAATATACTTAAGTTACCAACGAGTGTTAGGTGTATTGGTAAGGTACATTGTACTCTTAAGGAGAGGATGTGAGTTCAAACCTTGGAGACAACATTGTTGAGAGGGATAGCCTCACACCCTCAACATAGACACCATAAGATGGACATCCATATTAAAAAAAAAACAATATACTCAAGTTGAAAATACTAGAGAGACAAAAATTATTACTTTACAAATGTCAAAATATAAATATGTGGGGTAAAAAATTAAAATAGAAAATGTTAAATTTAGGTTATTTAGAGATATTTGATAATTGTTAAGGGTAAAAGGGTCTTTATAACTATTATGTCAAACTGTTAATTTCAAAAAGCTCCTATTAGTAGTTTTTTTTTTCAAAATTAAAATTTTCACCTCAATCCGTTATTTTAATATGTTATTCATCAAACATTTAAATTAGCGGATTTAACCAATTAAACTTCTAATATTATCTCAAACCTTTAATTTTGACTAAAACCGTTATTTATCAAACAGTACCCATGTCTCAAAATCACCAGGTTACAAAGAGAACCCTAGAAAACCGATTCCACCTTTTGGGAAAAAGCTTTTAAAATTAAAAATTTCAGCGTAAAATTGCTAGAAAAATAATAAATAAGGTGTTGCCTTTTATAGATTTTTTTAGTTTTTTTTTAAGAAACAGCCACAATACGAAAATAGAATGTAAAAATAAAATTTTCAAATTGCCAAAAAAGTGAGCTAAAAACTAGTCCAATTTTAGTGAGCCAAAAATTATAAACACCCACTTAGAGAGGTATTTTATTTACAAATGTCAATCTTATTGTTGACGGATAGATTCTAGTTGATCCATATAAAAACTAAGGAGATGATTCTATCTTAGCCTGTGAAAAAATAGGGTTGTAAAGGTTTTCTTTTGAGCCTAGAAAAATGGAAGAATTCATGGTTAGTGAATTGGGAAATTCTTAGTGTGGATGCTAAAGTAGTGGATGTAGACCGTGGTTAGAAGGTCGAATCACTCTAAAATCGAATGTGCCAAAGTGTCATTTTTTTCGGGTTTTGTTTTCCCAATTTCAAAAGAAACCTCTACACTCTTCATCGGTGCTAATTTCGGTTGAAGATATCGAGCCTTTCACTAATTGATTGCGTTTTCGCACAATGGTTAAATTGCTAATTTGGGTCGAACTCGAGAAAAAAAATACCCCTTTTAACCTATTTTTTATTATTTTCTTTATTTAAAAACAACATGGTTTAAGATTTTTTAAAAATCATAAAATTCTCAAAATTTCACTAAACAATTCCCAAACCCTTAAAATATCTAAAACTCCAAATCACTACCACTTCCACAGTTGATTGTTGTCCTTAAGCCCACCACTTTGGTCGTCAGACCTAGCCGGTAATTTTCTCTAACATGGAGTCGTTGTAAAATGACAAAAGGCATGCTAGATTTATGTCGATTTCACGTTTTCCGTTTTTTGATGACTAATGGCTAATGTTCCATCATTGTCGATCATCATTAATTCATCATAGAGAAGGCTAACCTACAAAATATGTGCTCAAATTATGTCTTTTTTTGTTATAGGTGCCTAAAGTATTTTTTAGTTGAAATAAGTGCATAAAGTTTCTTTTTTGGCTTGTTTTAAAGTTAATTGAGTGCTTGAGGCACCTACTTGGGCACCTATTTCAACCAAAAATAAAATTTTAGGCACCTACTTTGGCAAAAAAAATACTTTAGACACCTATTTCAGCCAAAAATGAAACTTTAAGGACCTATTTAAATCAAAAAATATTTTAGGCATCTATTGCAAAAAGAGACATAATTTGGACACTTATTTTGCATTTAAGCCTAAAAAGGGTCAAATGCATAATGGTCACTTAACTTTTATGGCGGATTCATTTTGGTCACCGTACTTTTAAAATATTTGATAAGGTCACCCAACTTTTAGTTCAATTTCGATACGGTCCATCCCATTACCTTCCATTAGAAGTTGACGTTAGTTTTGGTTTTTCCTTAATAAAAAAATGGGTAAACTACATCAATCATCACTCAACTTTCTTCTCACTCCTATTTTGGTCACTAGAGTTTAACAATTTTCAATTTAATAACTTAACTTTCAAATTGTTCAAATTTTGGCCACTCTCAAATTACATGGTTATACAAATAGAAAAATTCGATTAATCCTTAAAAAACCGAGTAATAATTTTTTAATAAGCAAAGTAAAAAAATTATTTTAATAAGCATATCTGATTAGTACAATATAAGCAAAGTAAAAAAATTATTACTCGAATCAAATATTTTAATTAACCGGTCAATCGATAATCCAATTTAATTGATACAATATAAGATCAAGAATTGAATAATTTGAATTTAGCAATAAACCAAAATAATTTTTAAGGATTAATCGAACCTGGTTTCAAAAAAAATTAAAATAAATTATTTCGATTCAATTATAGTTCACAGTTTTAGGCAAAATTGATTAACTGTTCTGATCTATTATATACAATATTTCTAAATTATGTGCATTACAATATCTTATTGTCTAGTGATTTTGATGTCTTTCTGATTTTTTTTAAAAAGTTTTGGCTCTGGGTTGGATTAATAGGTGTGAACTTTCAATTTTTGACTTTCTAGTTGTTTTTACATTTTTATCACAACCGAGCAATTATTAAATTTATCATATTATCATATTTTATATTTTTAATAAAAAATTTAAAAAAATCATTTCCAGAATAAAATATTTTAGTTAACTAGTTAATCGATTATCTGATTTAATTGGTAAAATATAAGATCGAGAATTGAATAATCTGGATTTATCAATTAACCAAAATAATTTTTTAAGGATTAATCGAATTTTTCTATTTGTATAAACATGTCATTTGAGAGTGGCCAAAATATGAACAATTCGAAAGTTATGTTATTAAATTAAAAAAATTTAAACTCTAGTGATCAAAATAGGAGTAAGAAGAAAGTTGAGTGATGATTGGTGTAGTTTACCCATTTTTTATTAAGGAAAAACAAAAATTATCGTCAGCTTCTAACGAGAGGGACCATATTGAAATCGAACTAAAAGTTCGGTGATTATATTAAAATCGAACTAAATGTTCGGTGACTATATTAAAATCGAACTAAAAGTTAGGTGACTTTATCGAATATTTTAAAAGTATGGTGACCAAAATGAATTCGCCCTAAAAGTTCGGTGACCATTTATGTAGTTTAGTCATAAAAATACCAGAGAAGGAGAATTGAGCTATCTTAGCCGTGTGGTGTGGAACCCACTCCTAACTCCATTCGTCCTCACAGTCTCTTGTCTCCTTCACAAAAAGCTAAGCCACTAGTACTTTTTTTCTTAAAACCAATGGTGATGATGATAATAAGTACGTTTGATGATGAGGTTGAGGTTTCCAACCGACGGTTCTGATCATTTCTGAAACAATCTCATCCCTTTTGGTTTTGATTGATTTTCATGAAAAGAAATCAGCGGTTTTGGTTGACTTGTTTATTGTTCCACCCACGTAGCTAGGCCTAGCCACTCAGTAACCATCTTCTGAGCCATTTTCTAATAAATTGACCGAGTCGACCTTCATTTCTCTTTTTCGCTCTCTATCTCTTTAGAACTTAGAAGCATGAGACGAGGAGCATCTAAGCCATCTTGAATCTCGTAAGTCTCTTTTGTTCTACTTACCCTTTGGTGGAAAGTTTTGATTTTTAAGCTTTTCTATGTCTAAACTCTAAAGATTGGATTTTTGTAACTGGGTATTAGCAGAATGGCGAGATCTTTCAAATTTAGTTGCTTCAACTACTAATAAATTTTGATATGACATTCTGGGTGTTTAAATTACTAATTTGATTGAAGTGGGGGGAGATGGAGAGATAATATGTCAAAATCTTCTTTGAAATGGAGTTGGGCGACGGAAAAAGTGAGATTCTTTGTTTGATTCAAGTTTGTAAGGGTTAAGCTCTTGCCGGATCCCTGAAATGAGCTGTGGGATTTTGGTTCAATCTACAAGGAGTGATTGTGGTGATTTGAGTTTTTGTTTTTCTATTTAGTTACTTTGATTCAGCTGCTGTTTCTGTTTTTCCATGAATAAGCATTTCCTAATCCCTTGTTGTAGCCCAGTTTTGAGTAGCATCTAGATCTTGATATCTAAGAAGGCCTGAACATGGATCTTAAAGAGAAAGTTCCCCAACACAAACCTTTTACACGGCATCATCAGAAATGGGAAGATCCATCCATTTTAGATTACAGCACCAGGATGGAGCCTCCTTTTCAGGCATTCAACCAAACTCATCCTCCAATGTTGTCCGATAACCAAATCAAAGTCCCTATCCAAGATGGCGCCGTTAATGAATTGCTTCAAGCCAGTAAAGGCCAAGATTGGGATCCAAGTGCAATGCTGAACAATCTTTCATTCCTTGAGCAGAAGATCCACCAGCTACAGGGTTTGGTGCATTTAATCATTGGGAGTAAGGGCCAAGTGCTGGGGAGACCGGATGAACTTGTTGCGCAGCAGCAGCAGCTAGTTACTGCTGATCTCACTTCGATAATAGTTCAGTTGATATCTACTGCTGGTAGTCTTCTCCCAGCTGGTAAGCTTACACTTTCTGCAGCCACTCCATCTCTCGAACAGTCTGGGCAGTTTGGTGGAGTGGTCTTCCCTTCTGTGCAAGGGCTGAATGATGGGTTTCAGCCCCAAAATGCTGGTGGAAGCAAAGTCTCTGGGCTGCCAAACTCCGTTGATATTATTCGTAAGAATGGAAATGAGCAGAATCATATTACCGATGAGGAAGATGTGGAGGAAGGAGAAAGCCTTTTACCCGGCACGTATGAGATATTGCAGTTACAAAAGGAAGAAATCCTTGCACCCCACACTCACTTCTGCACTATATGTGGAAAAGGATTCAAGAGAGATGCAAATCTACGAATGCACATGAGAGGTCATGGAGACGAGTACAAAACACCAGGAGCACTTGCAAAACCCAATAAAGAATCCAGCTCCGAACCAACTATTATTAAGAGGTATTCATGCCCTTATGCTGGTTGCAAGCGGAACAAGGATCACAAGAAGTTTCAGCCTCTCAAGACCATTTTATGCGTCAAAAACCATTACAAGAGAACCCACTGTGACAAGAGCTACATTTGCAGCAGATGCAATACCAAGAAATTCTCAGTAATTGCTGATCTGAAAACTCACGAGAAGCATTGTGGTAAAGATAAATGGCTTTGTTCCTGTGGCACCACATTTTCAAGGAAAGATAAGCTGTTTGGGCATATTGCGCTTTTCCAAGGTCACACTCCAGCCATTCCTTCAGAAGAAGCTAAAGCACCTGCCGAGGACGGCAATCAAGCCGCAAATAAGGTTGGAAGCATGAACATCAACTTTTCCTCTAATGTTTCTAGTGAAAGTGAGGTTCAAAGTAGTATGGAAATTAAAGGGAGCATTGATGATCCTGCTGGTTATTTCTCACCGTTGAATTTTGATACATGTAATTTTGGTGGGTTTCATGAGTTCCCTCGGCCACCATTTGATGATTCTGAGAGTTCGTTTGCATTTCTCCTTTCTGGGTCCTGTAATTACCCTCAGAAAACTGGACAAGACTAAGCCTGACTGTGTGGCTAATGTTTTCTTCCTTCATTGGACTAGGGATTCAGGGATATTAATTTGTCCGGTAAGGCAGCCTTATGTACTTTTGGTTGCTTAAATAAATGCTATTCTCAACGAAACAAGGTCTTTGTTCTCTCAGATCTGTTGCTGCAACTTTTTTATACCATTTTCCCCTAAATTTTCAAACACAAGCTCCATGTCGGTTCACCCTTCTTTTTCCCTCTCTATTGTATAGCAATTAAGGTCTTCAATAGCAGGCAACAAATTTGAGCTTCGACTATGGATTTGTAAGTTGGCATTTTGGCTAACGAAGCCATGTAGCGAAAAGTTCATTAATGTCCAATGGCTTGTGGTCCAAATAATGGCTAGTTCTAGGGTGAGGTATCTTAGGGTCCGGTTAAAATGAGGCCGCTTTACACAAATTTTTACTCAGTTGGTAAGAATTTATGTAACAACACAAAACATAAATTTTTACTCAAATGGTAAGAATTAGGCTATAATATAAAATTTTGTGTAGTTACACAAATTCTTACCTAAGATAAAATCTACATAAAGTTTTTTCTAATTGATAAGAATTTATGTAATTACACAAATTCTTACCTAATAAGTAAGAATTTTCATTCTAGCTAAATTATTACTTAGTCTTACATAAATTCTTACTAAATTGGTAAAAATTTATGTATGGCCGCATTTTAGCCACACCTTTAAGGCGCACCTTAACATCAACCCAAATAATGGGAGCGGCTGACATGATAAGCTGAGGGCTGATACATTAGAAAATGATATGTTTATAGCATTATTATATCTTGAGACAAAAAAAATGTTGTGAAACAAGGTAGGTTTAAAATTAGACACCCTTACTATTAGGTTAAAATTAGGCGGATTTATACATTTTCCTACAAAAATAGTAAGGATTTGTGTAGTTACACAAATCCTTTTAATTTATACAAATTCTTACACAAATAGTAAGAATTCTTACACAAATTCTTACCAAAAGTATAATCTACACAAATTCTTACCAAGTTGATAAGAATTTATGTAATTATACAAATTATTACAAAAAAATGATAAGAATTTATGTAATTACACAATTTATTATTCATCTTACACAAATCCTTACTAGGGTCTGTTTGTTTCCCTGTAATTGGTTTTCCTGAAAACGTTTTCACAGCTTTCCGCTGTTTGGTTCATGGAAAATGAAAAGTCAACGAAAAACCAACTACAGTCAATGGAAAACAGACCTTGTTTTAGTGTAAAATGACTTACCCATTGATTTTCGGTAAGTCGCTTTCCTTCCTCTCATTCTCTCTACAAATACTAACCTAAACCATGAACCTTAAAACCTAAACCCTAAATACTAACATAAAAACTAAACCCTAAATACTAACATAAAAACTAAACCTTAAACCTTAAACCCTAAACTCTAAACCCTAAACCATAAACCATAAACATTAAATCATAAACTCTAAACCTTAAACATAAAACATTAACCAATAAATATTAAACCTTAAACATTAAAAATCGTAAACCCTAAATGTTAAGCCATAAACACTAACCTAACCCTAAACCATAAACAATGATCCATAAAAACAAAACCCTAAATGGTATATCATAAACACAAAAGCCTAAAACAAAACCATAAACCCTAAATGTTAAACCATAAACACTAAATGCTAACATAAACACTAACATAAACCTTAAACCCTAAATGTTAAACCATAAACTCTAAATGATAACCTAAACCCTAAACACTAAAAACTAAACACTAAACCATAAACACTGATATAACCCTAAACCATAAATGATAAACCCTAAACATTAACCATAGACTCTAAATGCTACCATAAACTCTAATAACTAAACTCTAAACCCTAAATGTTGTCATAAAACCTTAAATCCTAAACCCTAAATGTTAACATAAAACCTTAAATCATAAACCCTAACCACCAACCTAAACCCTAAACCTTAAACACTAACATAAACCATAAACACTAATCTAAACCCTAAATCTATACCTTAAATACTAATCCCTAAATGCTACCATAAACACTAAATACTAGTATAAACCATAAACCATAAATGATATCCTAAACCCTAAACACTAACCTAAACATTAAACCATGTTTTGATTGGAACTTGTTTTTACCATTATCGATGCTTGTTTGTGGATTGTTCATGAAATTTTCAGGAAACTCTACCAAACAGTGTAAAATGAATTGTACAACATCATCCAAACACCGGAAAATGGTTTCTGTAATTAGTTTTCCAACAACGGTAATTCATTTTCCAGAATTCATTTTCCGGAAATAGTTTTCAGTGAAACAAACAGACCCTAAAATAATAAGAATTTATGTAGCTACACAAAAATCTGCCTAATTCTTGGCTAACGGTAAGCTGCCTAACCGTAGCACATCCCTGCGAAACATCCCAGGTCAGCTAATCCATAACCTAAACCCCAAACCATAGGTGTTACCTTTTGGCAGATCCAAACCTGCTAATCATCTCTCCCCAAAAAAACTTGTTAAATCTGTGCTAATCATTGATGTCCTTTTGGTTGATTGTAGAGTTTCAGCCTTAAGTGGATACTGATACTCAGATCTCAGCTTGGTAGAAGTTGATGATCATAATCTTGAAGGGAGTTCCGTAGAATTTATTTAAAGAAATCAGAAACATTTCTTCCCAAATCATCCCTAGATCTCAGCTCAATTGGATTGGCATTGGAACTCAAGGCCATCATCATTGAAATTGATCCCCGAGGAACATTAATACTACCAGGTGCAGAACAATAATTTGAATCTCGTCAATCTTAAACCACCCCTTTTGCATGGATGGGACAATTTGAAAATTTGTTTTACAAGATGCTTGGTTGAGAAAGAAAAAACCAACACCTAGTCATGGAGGAAACATTATTTACTTGAAATGCAAGGAAAGTTGTAATTCTTTTATAGTTCAAAATGCTTTAGCGGATTGAACTGATCTGCCCATAGTGGGAATTATGAAGCAGAATGAGTTTCAAACCCTTGATATCTCCTTTGGATGGCTTCTTTAGGGGGCAACGGTTGTACTTGTCCCTTAAAACCACATCATCCATGACTGACCAGGTGTGTCCTCTAGGAGAGCTATCAGCCCACATGAACCTCTTAGAGAATGGGTTCACCAGACTCTCCCGGAATTCTTGCACTGTCTCACAGATCAAGCCCTGAAAACATGAAAACATATAAGAAATAAGATAAAGGGATCAAATTGTGTCATGGTGCAAATGCACAGTACCTCTGCCATGGCTTTGATCTTTAGAGTGACATCATTGCTCAGCAGGACCAATTGTCCATCACCACTTCTCATTTTCCTACAAAGTAGGGCGTAATCAAGGATATGATCTTGTGCTGTGGGTGTAGCAATTTCCATTAGACTTTCCCGAGCTGAAAATGGCCCAAACACGCTGTCTTGGCTGAAATGAGAATAAGGAGTTGCAGGTGGTGTGGGTGCTATTGGCCATCCTTCCTCCATAGTGCTCTGGACATGGATCCACCATTTTGTTTTTACCAGGCACTCTTCAATCCATTCCAAAACCGATGAAGCTTCGTTTTTTCTCCTGAATAGAGTACCACGTCGCTTCAAACAATCCAACTCCCTTATGACTTATAAAAACAGAAGTTGCCCATAGTCATAAAAAAGGAATACGGCTAGTTAGTATTGAGATTATGAATCACGGTCATACTCATACGATAAAAGAGATTATTATGCTAATAGTTTAGTTACCCATCCTTGGAATGACCAGTAGAGTCCCCTTGAGACCTTGTAAGAGCTTTAACAACTTCCTCGACTCCTTGTCCATCAAAGAACTGGTGTCAGCCACCATGGTCCAAGTCCTCCTTTGCTCTCCAACAGATTTGTTCTGCAAATAAATTTCAGTTACTACATATATCCTTGGCTAGAATGCTGCAAAGAATTACTGATGAATTCTTGGAATACAGTATAACGTTTCCTCAGAACTCACCAAAGATGGATAACCAATCCTCTTCTCCATTTTCTTAGTATTCAAAGTAGTAGACTTGCAACTTCGCACTGAAGTATTGGGGACCAAAACTTCTGATACAGTTTCGCAGGCAGAGTCCACCGACAAAAATTGAATTGGCACCCTTACTGCTTTTCCTTTGATCACCATCTCTTGTTCTAACTTTGGTTGATTTCTAGAGGCCTTCCTTGTGGATTTGTGCTCTTTTATAAGTTTGGGTGTCTGGTTTTCTTTGTCCGAGGTAATCATGTCGTGTTCACGCTCAAGATGAGAACTAAAAGTAACCTTCGAAGAAGAATGCTTAGTTTCTTCCAGTTTGCCCTTTCTTTTCAAGGCTTTCATCAAAATAGTAGTTGGGGTGAAATTCTCCTTGTCTGGGGTAAACATTTCTTCATCTTCTGAGCTAACAAAAAGAGATTTTGGAACTGCTTTATTTTCATCAGCACCAGATTTCCCAGTTTGAATCTGAAGGACAGAATCAGGTTTACCTCTTCTGGACCAAATGCTTTGGAAGTTGGATTTAGTTTCTAACCTCAAGGGAGAGCCATCTAAATTCTCAGACTCAGACAGCACTGCAGGAGCAAGGAGAGAGTGTGGGGTTGGGTTCCTTTTATCATCTTCAGCAATGGGCAAAGATGAGTTGACTGATTCCGTTGGGAAAGAAACAGAATAAAAACTTGTGTGTTGGATTCCATAGTCTTTGCTTGATAGTTCCGCATCATCAGCATCCTCAATCTTTACGGAGAGATAGTGTTTACATCCATCAGCTGCTGCATTTTCGCTTTCTTCCCTTGGTTTCAAAGCAGAAAGAGGCTGGGGAATTTGGTCTTCTTCATGTACTTGCTGAGACTCGAGTATTTTCAAAACTATATCTTCGGCTTGCAGAGTTGATTTATTTGATTCCATCAGGTGAGGCTGGGTGGAAACTCTTGAGACATCCATCTTTTGCTGGTTCTCTTCGACCGTCACACTCACAGTAGGTGAATAGGTTTCCAGTTCCAGTTCTTTTAAAAACGAGAGTTCCCTCTTTTCAAGGCTGTTCTCGGTATCATATGTGGAAGGATTCATATTTTCAGGCAATGGAGGTGCTGGTGGAATCTCTGTGTTCATAACTAGTCCTGAACTCCCATCACAAAATAAAGAAACTAAACCCTCCAACATCCAATCCATTGAGAAAACTTCTTTCTCTGCAGCAGGCACTGAACTCTGAAAATTATCAGTAAAGATAAGTTTAGAAACCATTTCAGTCCGTACATTTACTGCTTTAGAAGCAATATACCCTCACCTCAGAGGTTTCTTCCTCCTCCATTAATGAATCTTTCTCTTCACCACATTCTCTTTCAGTTGATAACGTATTGACCCCCTTTGTAGTTTAATTCCCAAAAAAAGAAAAAGAAAAGATCATTTAAATCCCAAATGCTTTCAGACTGTTTTCCTTGAGCTATCAGAGATCTGTTCCCTCTAATCAATTCATATCCTAATTCCTACACATTTTCCCATTGCAAAAAGGAACAACAGAAATTTATAGCATGTGATATCGACACCCTAATCCTACAAATAAGAAATGAAAAAGATAAACTAACTATTTCACAGAAAACCCTCACCAGATGTGATTCCACTGCACTTTCCTCCTCTTTCTCTTCTTCCACGCCCATATCCATTGAAGATACGAATGGGTTTTCCATATCATAGGCACGGCTCACGGGAATCCAGTGTAGCTTATAAACCCTAGTTGAGCCACCGAGTTTTATAGTATCACCTTCGTTCAGTTCTACTGCAACTCCTGAGTCAATCTTCTTCCCCGAAACCCAGGTCCCGTGAACTGTATACGGCAAGATAATCAATCCAAGAACATCAAGAAACCAATGAAACTTGAATAAAACAAGAAACCAAGGAAAACCCAGAAAAGAAACATGAAAAAGAAAGAAGGGGATTTAATACCAGATGATAAGTCGATGACAGAGAGTTTCTGGGAAGAGGGTCTGGAGTGAATTTGAAGGTGAAATCTGCTTATGCTTGGATGAGTTAACATGATGTTGCAATCTGGGTGTCTTCCGACAATCAAAATCTCCTCGGTTTCTGATTCTTGATTGTGTGGGTCTTCTTCATCTTCCATAACTCGTGGTTTTTCTATGACAAATATGTTCTTGAGAATTGCTCCGTTCTTCACCACTGTAAACACTGGAATTTTCCTCCCTTTTTCCTCAGCCATTGTTGACAGAAAACAGAGGGGACTAGAGGGAAATGGAGACCTGATTTTCTTTTACGTTTTGGCTTTAATCTGCTTTTTTATTCTTTTAATTTGTGGATTTTTAGTATTTATAAATGTGTACTTGGAGGGATTTTTATTTTGAATATTTGAAAAGGAGACGTTGATATTATAGCAATTCTTCTATAACGGCTGGTGGAGCCCACTTCAAGTATGAGATATTTGTGAGGTGGGTTTATGATACTTTTCGCATTATTTTTGAAAATATTTGAAAAGTGAAGTGGAAAAAATGAGTTTTAAAATTGATTTTTAAATGTGTTCTTAGAAAGGAATTTTAAAAAGTAGGTTATAAGATTTTAGTGTTTATAGTTACTGTCAAAAAGCGCTTTTAAAAAAATAAATGATCATTTTAAACATGATATTATAAGTTATATATGTGTATATATATAAATGATATTCAAATTTTCTAATGTTATAATATATAAAATAGGAAAATTCTACAACGTGCGATGAACACCGGCGAACACCACTAATGATGAACACTGATGACCACCATTAAATTAATTAATAAAGATTCAAAATTTCAAGAACCCATCGTACAATTAATAATTATTTTTAAAAATTCAATTAAATTATTTTATATATAGATTAAAATTTTATTTTTATAATAAAGGTAAACTATATATCTAGTACCTCACTTATTTTTGTATTTCTATTGAACCCTCATTATTTAAATATTATTTTAATTTGACCATATTCTTTATAAAAAAATAATTTAACCCTTAAACCTCAACATAAAACCCCAAACTATTAAACCTATATCCTAAACCATATACCTTTAAAAATAATTTCACCATCATTGATTCAAATCCCACATAATGTCTTCTCAATGTACCGCAGATATGCCTTTTGCTTAGCTTTATTTTCCCTTTTCATTTCAGTGATTTTCTGCTAAAAACTTAGATTGTTAGTACTAAAAACCAGAACTTAGCTTGAAATTAAGATCGTAATTAGAGACCCAAAGGTGCAATTTGCTTAACTGCTTTCCCAAATGAGATGGTGACCTTTTGTTTTGCTAAGCTCCATAGAGGAATAGATATCTTCTAGTATTTTTTTCGGCTTTTCTATATGAATTGTTATCCCATACATGGGCGGTGGAAAGTTTTCGTGTCTATAAGCATCTTAATTTTAATTTTAGGGTTTCAATTTAAGGTTGTAGTGTATGGGTTTAGAATTTAGAGTTTGTGATTAGAATTTAGAGTTAGAATTTATGGTTTAAGATAATATGGTTAGAGATTTAGGTTTTAACCTATAAACCCTAAATTCTATTAACAACCCCTACATTCAAAACTACTACACTTAAACTCCTAAACAGTAAACCCTAAATGAAATCCATAAACCTTAAAACTAAGCTGCTTGTGTATGTAAATCCCTAAAAGAAACTAATAAAGAAATGAGGTTGGGGTGAAAAACTTTGTTGATGGCTATAATCCATATCAATTATTTTATTAAATAAAATTATTTTTAAGGGTATATGGTTTAGGGTATATGTTTAAGAGTTTAAGGGTATATGTTTAATAGTTTAGGGTTTTAGGTTGAGGGTTAAGGGTTAAATTATTATTTTTATAAAGAATAAGGTCAAATTGAAATAATATTTAAATAATGAGGGTTCAATAGAAATACAAAAATAAGTGAGGTACTAAATATATAATTTACCCTTATTAAAAAATAAAATTTAAATATATATATAAAATAATTTAATTGAATTTTTAAAAATAATTATTAATTGTATGATGGGTCCTTGAAATTTTAAATCTTTATTAATTAATTTAATGGTGTTCATCGATGTTCATCATTAGTGGTGTTCGTCGGTGTTCGTCGCACGTGGTAGACTCATCCTATAAAACATATCATCTTAAATTATTATAAAATATTTTTATTTATAAATATATTTTTTAACAATTATACATGTTCCACGAAAATATAACAAATTTAAAATATTTTATTTAAAAAACTTGACATAAATAAATATATATCATTTTAAAATTACAAAATAATTATTAATTATATAATTATATCTTCGTAAAGAACTATAAATTTACAAATTATAAATAAACACAATAGCAAATGAAGGTTAAATTGTAATTTAGCTCTCAAAATCACTTTTACAACCGCAAAAGCTAAAACTTTTAGCTTTTGCGTTTGGGTTGAAAATCACTTTTCAAAAGTAGATTTTTCTCTTAAAGCTAGCTGTTTAGCACAACTTTTGGCCTCAAACCAAATTTTAAAACTAAAAGCTGGTTTGAAAAGCAAAGCTAAACAAAGCCTTAATATCCCTTAATCCATAAACCAAGTTTGTTACCTCAATTCTTCAAAAAAAAGTCTGTTACCTCAAAATTTAGCTCACAAGTCACACCATTAGCTTAAATGAGCCCAACCTAATCTATCCACGGAGTCTAATCTAATGGCCCGTTTGTGCTGACGCTTTAACTTTTAATTGGGCCTTGAATCAAATTCATGTTGGCCTTTTTCAAGCTTAAATCTGATTTGGCTCAATTTCGATCGAAAATGCTTAACTTATTGACTGTGACCTGTCCCGCTATCTTTAAGTCGTTGATATGACCAATTAAATTTGATCTTTTGAATCAACCTGCAAACTTTGACATAGTAATATGACCTTTTGACTTTGCCTTGTGACCCAACATGCTATCGTGTTGGGTTTTATGATGCTCGATTTCCTTCAACCTATGTGTTTGCTAAGTTTGAAGAAGATTGGATTTTTGGGTGTTAAAGTGGAAGATAAAAGATTGAAATTGGACACAAAGATTTATAGTGGTACGACATTCTAACAAGCACCTACATCCACTACCTTAGCTCCCCACTAAGGATTTCAACCAAATTCACTAAAAATTTCATCTTTTTTTCTAGGCTTAGGAGGCAACCTTTTACAACCCTCAAAGCTTTCTACCCAAAGCTTGAGTAAACCCTCTTTACAAGAGAAATTCTAAGCAAACTTGAAATCCCTCTAGTAGGTATTTGTTTGCAATATTTAGCTCTCACCCAAAATCTAAACACTTGAGCAAATTTAACAATGTTTAGCTCACTAGTGTTGTCTATACAAGAAAATGGACAATTAAGCTCTAAGACAAAATCTTAATCATACTGTTGTTGACAATTGAAGTATTAGCCTTCTTTTGATACTTGGAGGTCCCTTTTATACTCCTAATTGAGTTTGTAGCCGTTACTAGCTGTTAGGGTTGGATTGGAGCCATTAGAGACTTTATTTCCCACCATAATGCAGTTCCGCAACTCCCCGTTTCGAAACACTCGACCTTGTTTCGAAACATCCCTGAAATAGAAAGAGCCGTTGCAGTCTGATGTAGCACCTGTTTCGGAACATCCTTGGCTGTATCGCAACGGTCGTATCGAAATGTTGATTTCCGTATCGGAACGTCCTGCAATTAAAGGGCCGTTGGGAAATAGTCGTTGGGGGTTTTGACCGTTGAGGTTATTTCCACATAGGCGTATCAAAACAGGAGTGGCCGTATCGAAACGCTATGCAAAATTCTCACCCAGATCAAGCCTCGTTTCGAAATAGACAAGGCTGTATCGAAACACTTTGTCTCTGTGAAGTCTTATATCGAAACACCTAAGTGGTTTTTTTCAATGTTTGGCTTTAAAACACTTTAGAAACCCCTTTAAAATACTTCAAACGTATGTTCAAGATATTTGGACTTAAAAGCAAAATTGAAATCTTTTCAATTTAGTCCAAAACTATTTTTCAATTATTATATCAAAACATTTGTTCTTCAATCTCTCCCTTTTTGATATAATAAAACCAACTTGAAAAATTGTTTGGGATTCTCCCCTTTTTATTTAAAAATTTGAATAAGAGATTTCAAAAATTAAAAGAAGTTAAAGCTCTCCCTTATTCTTTTGAAAATACAATTTTTCAAATCATTTCTCCCCTTTTTGTTATATCAAAAAGACTTTAAATAACTTTAAGTTCAAAATAACCTAGAAGGTTAAAAAATAAGACAAATAAGAATTTTGGTTTTAAATTTGGCCCCCCTTACTCAAAGAATCATTAAGGAATGTTAGTTCAACACATGATAATATAGTTGAATTAAAAGAGAATAAATCAAATTAAACAAATAAAACAACTACATTTTACCACACTTGAACTTAAGGGAGGATGTGAAGCCTTCCTTCTTCAATTGTTCTTCCTTGTGTGGATGAAGCTCCCCTTCAATATTTGACTTGTTGATAAATCTCCATCACACCTATCATAAGACAATCAAGTAATTTTTGGATCCATAGACATTAGTGGCACAAAATTTAGTCCCCTTAGGAATTCATTTTTCAATTTCATTCTTTTTAGTTGAAGTACTTAGTCCCTTTGGGACCCAAATACTTCTAAAAATTTTATCATTTACAAATCTAGGGGCACTAGATTGTCTTACATAAAAATTTGATTTTCCAAAATTGTTTTTCTTTTCAAGCTCTTTGGAAATAAAATCTTTTTCTTCTTGAACTTTATGAAGCAAATTTTGTAAATCAAAGAATTTTGTTCAAACTCATTGAGTTTTGCTTCAAGTTCAATTTTGGTTTTAGAAATCAAATCATTTTGAATTTTCAAATTTGAAATCACTTTCTTGTTTTTCAAAATGTGATTTTTAAACTCTAAAACCAAATCATCATAGGCATCTTGTAATTCATCAAAGGAATATGAACATGAAGTAGATGAATTAGAAGTTACCCTTGAATCTTCTTCGATGGCCATAAGGCAAAGGTTGGCTTGTTCATCGTCGGTGGAGTCTTCATCACTCCAACTAGCCACATATGCCTTCTTTTTATGGCTTGAAGTGATTGCCCTCTTCTTCTTCATAGATTTGCGTTCGAGTTCTTTCATGGCTTTCTTCATGAAAGGGGCACACTCCTTGAAGAGATGAACTATCTCTTCTTCTTCATCCTCCTCCTCGCTAGTATCGACATGGTTGCATTTGGAGGATTTGAGAGCCATAGCATTCGCATGGATGCCTAGCTCCATGATCTTCTTCTTCCCCATCTTTCTTATCTCTTCCTTTTTCTTCTCCTCTTCTTTATCCTTCTTCATGATTTGGTGAGTGAGAAGTGACCCCATGAGTTCATCAAGCTTCAAGGTCTTCAAATTCTTGGCTTCAATGATGGTGGTCCTCTTTGAGCCCCATGACTCAGGAAGAGAATATATAAGCTTTCGGACAAGCTTTTCTTCCAGAATGACTTCTCCATAACCCTTGGGTCCATTGGTGATGGTGGAGAATCAGTGGAACATCTTCTCAATATCCTCTCCCAGATCCATTTTGAAGTTTTCATACTCTAAGTTGAGAAGGACGATCTTGGTCTCCTTTACTTTGTTTGTCCCCTCGTATGTAACTTTGAGCTTGTCCCAAACTTCATTGGCACGCTCGCAAGAAGACATCTTCTCGTAGATGTTGAGGCTAAGTGCACAAAAGATGAAGTGTAAAGCCTTGCAATTTAGCTCCATCTTCTTACGATCGTAAGCACTGCACTCTGCCTTGCTTCCTTTTGGTACGAACGAGCCATCTTCAATGATATCCCAAAGCTTATAGTCTTTGGATTTGACAAAGAACATCATCCTCGTCTTCCAATATGCATAATTTGTCCCATCGAAGAAAGGTGGCTTGTCAATGGATTATGCCATTTGATCGGTTGGTTAATATGTTGAATCGAGCTTCCTAGATCACCTCAATAGGATGTTAATCCTCCTCGATTGAGCCCCACTCTGATACCAATTGTTGGGTTTTATGATGCTCGATTTCCTTCAACCGATGTGTTTTCCAAGTTTGGAGAAGATTGGATTTTTGGGTGTTAAAGTGGAAGCTAAAAGATTGGAATTGGACACAACGATTTATAGTGGTTCAACCTTCTAACAAGCACCTACATCCACTACCTTAGCTCCCAACTAAGGATTTCAACCAAATTCACTAAGAATTTCATCCCCTTTTCTAGGCTTAGGAGGTAACCTTTACAACCCCAAAGCTTGAGTAAACTCTCTTTACAAGAGAAATTCTAAGTAAACTTGAAATCCCTCTAATAGGTATTTGTTTGCAATATTTAGCTTTCACCCAAAACCTAAACACTTGAGCAAATTTAACAATGTTTAGCTCGCTAGTCTTGTCTATACAAGAAAATGGACAATTAAGCTCTAAGACAAAATCTTAATCATAGTTTTGTTGACAATTGAAGCATTAGCCTTCTCTTGATACTTGGAGGTCCCTTTTATACTCCTAATTGAGTTTGTAGCCGTTACTAGCCGTTAGGGTTGGATTGGAGCCGTTGGAGACTTTATTTCCTACCATAAATGCAGTTCTGCAACTCCCCGTTTTGAGACACTCGACCCTATTTCAAAACATCCCTGAAATAGAAAGAGCCGTTGCAGTCTGATGCAGCACTCGTTTTGGAACATCCTTGGTCGTATCGCAACGGTCGTATCGAAATGTTGATTTCTGTATCAGAACGTCCTGCAATTTAAAGGGTCGTTGGGGGTTTTGACCGTTGAGGTCATCGCCACATAGGCGTATCGAAACAGGAGTGGTCGTATCGAAACGCTATGCAAAATTCTCACCCAGATCAAGCCCCGTTTCGAAACATACAAGGTTGTATCGAAACACTGTCTCTGTGATGTCCTATATCGAAACAACTAGGAGCGTTTCGAAACACCTGGGCGATTTTTCAATGTTTGGCTTTAAAAACACTTTAGAAACCCCTTAAAATACTTCAAATGTATTTTCAAGATATTTGGACTTAAAAGCAAAATTGAAATCTTTTCAATTTAGTCCAAAACTATTTTTCAATTATTATATCAAAACATTAGTTCTTCGTACCGTGACCAAATCTGTTGACTTTGACTCGTTGACTTGATATATTTATCCTATCAGTTGACTTTGACCAGTTTAACCTACAAATGTCAAAAATATAACATGTTTTATCTTATTCATATTCAAATTCTCTATTTTTAATTTATATTCTCATATTTAAAATTTGTAGGTGTTAATTCGATGTCAAGGCAACAATGATCTGTTTGCTGAGAGTTATTGGATGTTCATTGATGTTAGTTCATATGTTGCTGAGTTGTAGAACCATCAAAATCGCGTCTGAAGCCTCGAGTTAATTTTTTTGTCGATATCGGCTGTCGAACAAGCTTTGGGGAGTGGGCGAAAGCTTGTCGATGAATGCAAATGTGTTTTGGTACACTAAAGAGGTTTTAAATCATACATTGGGAGTTTAGATTAAGCCTAGCAAGCTTAACTAAGCTTAGAAGTAAGCCTTCCTAATTTCGCTATAGCAATATCAAATATAATTGAGAAAGCATGTTTTACATGATTTGATTTGAAAGCATGAAATGTAATACTTACTATTTTAAGCATCATTTACTAAAGTGTTATGATTTATCAAGCATGAGAATGCCTATGCATTCGAATATAAGTTTCCAAGTGAAACACATTAGTTGCCATGAGCAATGTTATTTGATTTGATACTGATTTGTTAAATGCATAAAAAAAACAGTAAGCAAATGAATTTGATATGATATATTGGCTTGGGACAAACAAAGTATAAAGTTTGATATAGTTGACATGTCATAGGATAAGAGTACTCGTTAAATTTGCAAAATCCCGTTGATGGACTCTTTGAGTCTAATCGATTGATCTTCACACCGAAAAATATCTCGAGGGCCGGTGACTATAACTATTCCTTTACTCATTTGTTGGGTGTTGTAGGGGAGGGCCAGTGGCTAATAGTTATAGGATATATAAATGTTTAAAAAGGGGCGGGACCTAAGCCTATATTTTAAAATATCGATTCACATATATGATGATTTTCATTAATGAGTGGTCACGTTCAGTAAATTGCCAATATAATTCAAGAAATTGATTTTGATGAAATGATTATGAATCATGTTTATAAGGAGTATTTATATGCTAAAATTTGTGCATCATAGTTGAGGTTTAAAAACACTACGATGTTAGTTTTATATAGCATTGATGTGATATTTGTGGAGCACACTCACTAAGCATGTTTATGTTTACGCTGTCTCTTCATATTTATAAAGAATTAAGCGATTAAGGGCTATCATCAAGGCAATGGTACATTCAAGACATTCAAGATCACCTTGAGTATGTTTGGTATTATTTTCGTTTAATTGTAATAAGGCAATATGGGTAGATTTTTCCATTTGAATTTGTTTGAGGGTTGCATTCCTCTTTAAATATTGTTTTGATTATTGATTTGCCAACATAGAGTTGGTTGTTGAGTGTGTAAAAGTTCTATTATTTACACCCTTTTTAACCCATATTTCTGCTGCATTCAAGCATCATTTCATTGCATTTAGGTCAGTTTACAGCAAAACATCACAAATATATAAAAGGCACAGATTCTACTAAAAATGGTTGATTTTGGCAGGTTGTCGCCGTCGTAGACGGTGAAGGCAGGTGCAGGGCAGAGAAGCAGAAGAGCTGAACTGGACAAGCAGACGATGAGGACGATGCTGCCATGGATCTGTCGTGACAGGAGGACGACAGCAAATTAGTGGAGGAAAAGCAAAGTGGACCTCGATAGATAGAGAAAATTATGCTCGTCTGTCGTGTGAAAACCCTATATTTTTCCAAGCCCCGGATCAAAAGATATGTCAAGCCAAAGCTCAAGGAGAGGAAATCCCATGAAACAAGGAGGCGGCTGAAAAGTAGGATACTTAGAGATTAAGTCTTTATTAGAATCTTACTTTTAATTAAAGTTGTAATCCTTGTTATCTTAGAATACTTGAGCCCAAAGCTTATATAAGGGCATAGATTTTAACCTAGAAAAGATATACCCCATAACTGACAACTAAAATCCCTCCGCCGTCTACCCGTCGTCGACATGTTCTAAATTCCCCCTAGGGCCACGGGTTGTTTTGTAAAGTAGTTGCAAGGGTTGTTTTGTTTTAGGTATTTTCAGTTCAATAAAATAAACTTCAAGTTCTCTTATTTTGGTTATTAATATCTTGCAAGAGCATCGGGAGAGCATTGTGAGGTTATCTATTTACTTAGCATCGGGAGAGTTAAGTATACGAAAGAAATAAGAGCAAGTTCTTTAGTTTATAGTTGAACTATCTTGTGCCTAGGGATAGGGCAAGGTTAAGTGGCTAAGGAAGAATTCATACACATCGGTGTTCATCCTTCGATTCACGCCGGGAGGTATCATCAAGACGTGTTCATCGACAGACTTGGACCTAGGGATAGGCCAAGGCAGATCTGGGATTCTTGCCAAACTTGAAGTACGGAGTTGGTGTGTTTGCTGCCGCGACAGCCAACGGACAGCCGCCGTGACAGGTGCTGCCGCGACGGGCACGACGACAGAACTGGAGTTTCTAAGCATTGCAATACCTGCACTACTGAGCAATTCAATACCAGCCCATTCTCTCTATCTTGATATCTCAATTCTTTTATTTGCGTTTACCTTATTATTCTCGTAACAATTCTCTTAATCATTTTCTTTACTTCGTGCAGTGAAATAAGGTGAAGCTATTAGCCAATCCCTGTGGAGACGATATCCGATACTTGTATCACTTTACTACTTGCGTCGTGTACACTTGCACTACAATTGCGATAGACTCTTTTACACGCAACAAGTTTTTGGCGCCGTTGCCGGGGATTGGCAACATAACTACACCTTTCTTTTATTGCACTTTTCGTTTTTGTTTTTTTTTGTTTTTGTTTTTATTTTGTTTTTCTTTTATTTTTCTTTGGTGCTTTCAACTCTTGCTTTTCACAAGGTTTTCTTGTTTATGCGCAGATCTAAAAGAGGTGAAGATCTTGAGTATCCATTAGATCCGGAAATCGAACGTTCTTTCAATCTCAAGAAAAAACTTCGCCACCTTTTAGCTAGGAACGAGTACCTTGAGGAACAACTAGAGAAGATGGCCCACGTTGGAAACGACCCGCCTGTCGGCGAAGTTATACAGCCTGTCGATAACCCTGCCGCCGACAGACGACGGTCCTATCGTGACTACATGTTGAACGATCATGTAGAGCTGTAGACCACGCTGCCGGATATTGAAGTTGATAACTTCGAGCTTAAACCTGTCATGTTTAGTATGATCAACAATGCCAGTCAGTTTAGTGGTGCTGTGACAGAGGATTCTAGGGAGCATCTTAAGACGTTCCAAGAGATCTGTGGTTCGTTTAGACTGCCAGGAGTTAATCCGGAGATACTGAGGCTTCGGTTATTTCCCCATTCATTGAGGGACAAAGCTAAAACTTGGTGGAATAAACTTACGCCGGGTTTAATTAGAACTTGGGCAGATTTATCTCGTGAATTTTTATCTCGTTTTAATCCTTCGCATTTATCTGAGCGATTACGTAACGAAATTACTACTTTTCAACAGGAAGATGACGAGCCGATGCACGAAGCCTGGGACAGATTTACTACTCTTCTACGGAACTGCCCAATGCATGGATTCCCCGTCTAGAATCAGGTAACTAAGTTCTATAATGCTGCCAACTTACAAACTCGCATTCGAATTGATTCTGCAGCAAACGGACTATTATTGGATAAAGATCCAGACGAGGCATTGCAAGTCTTGAAAAATCTAGCTAAGAATGAGGAGCAGTTTCCGACAGCTAGAAGAGGGGGTAAACGGGTACTTGCTGTCAAGGACTATGAGGCCGACATCACTATGAAATCACAGGTAGCATTCCTTACTAAAGCAATGAAAAGGTTATTGAATGAGGATGAATTACAAGGATTTGCTGTCGAGGAAGTTTGCAATATTTGTGAGGGAAATCATAGTCGGGATGAGTGCCCAATACAAATAGAAGAGGGAAAATATGTTGGAAACTACAAGCCAAATTACAATTCTAACAATTATAATCCCAATTGGAGGAAGGATCCCAAATTTTCCTGGAGTAATCCCAATAATGCCCTGAATCCTCAAGCACACAATCAGAATCAGGGAGGACCTAGATTGCTGACGCGACAGCAACTGCCACCGCACCTGCCACCGTAGCAGCAACAGCAACCACCACCTGTCACGAGCAGCATATTGGAACAGACGCTGGCCACTTTTATGTCTCAGACCGGTACGTATATGGAGAATATGAATCAGTTTGTCAAGAAGACAGAAACCTTTATGGATAAAACAGAGATGAGGATGACAAATCATGAAGCTACTTTGAAATCTCTGGAGACACAAATGGGTCAGGTTTCTCAACATATTAAGCCGAGGCAGAATGGAGGATTTCCTAGCAATACTGAAAATGCTAGACCGCCCACACATGAGCAGTGTAAGGCAATTACTACTAGGAGTGGGAAGAAACTACCAGGACCGGAAAGAGAAGCTGAAACAGTAAGGGAACCTGCCTTGGATAAACATGCCGAGGAAGCTACCCCGACAGGTGATAAACAGACTGCTGCCGATGAGCCTGTCACGACAGTAGAAGCGACAGAGGAGAAAAAAGATGATTATCGTCCTCAGATTCGCATGCAGTGGGAAGGACGTATTGCTGATTATCGTCCTCCACCACCTTTTCCTCAACAGATACAACAAGCTAAGCATGAATCTCAACTTAAAAAGATTTATGATATTTTTAAGCAAGTTCATATTAATATTCCGCTGTTAGATGCCGTTAGGGAGATGCCCGGTCATGCTAAATTTCTCAAGGATGTCATGTCGAAAAAATCTAAACTTGGGGAATTCGAAACGGTAAAGATGACAGAAGGTTGCATGAGTATTCTTCATCGGCAGCCACCCCAGAAAAAGAAGGATCCGGGGAACTTCATCATACCTTGCGTAATCGGAAACAAATTTGTGGGTAAAGCACTTTGTGATCTTGGTGCTAGTGTTAATTTAATGCCAAAGTCTGTTTTTCAGAAATTAGGTATTGGAAAGGCGCGGCCCACGACAGTAACTCTGCAGCTGGCAGACCGCTCTTACGTTCATCCAGAGCGAAAGATTGAAGATATTCTGGTAAGAGTGGATAAGTTTATTTTTCCTGCTGACTTTCTTGTTTTAGATTGTGAGGCAGACGAAAACGCACCAGTCATCCTTGGGCGACCCTTCTTAGCTACGGGAAGATCACTGATTGATGTAGAGAAAGGAGAACTCACCATGCGAGTGAACGATCAAGAGATTAAGTTGAATGTTCTCCAAGCAATGAAACATGCTGATGTGGACGAGGAATGCAAGGCTATCACTGATGTTACCCTTGATCAACCCTGCATCAGGTCAGGCTGTCACGATATTAAATTTGGTCACTGCCGCGGCAGCCACCTACAGGACTATCACGACAGCAACGACGACAGCACCGACGACAACAACTCTTCTAAATCCGATACATCTGATACTGAAGGTCAGGAGGAGGTAAACTGGTTAGGCAATCGTCCAGGTAAGTTATTCGAACCTTTGAATTATACTTCGGATAACCATTTAATCCAAAAGCCATCTACTGTTGAACCACCTGCCTTAGAACTTAAGCCCCTGCCAGGGCAGCTTGTGTTGTTGTTTAATTCTAGACTGAAACTCTTCCCAGGAAAGCTAAAGTCTAGATGGTCTGGCCCTTTCCAAGTAGTACAAGTTTTTCCCCATGGTGCCATTACAATTCAATCATTAAAAGACGAGCACCAATTCAAAGTCAATGGACAGCGCCTCAAGCATTATCAGTGGATTGAAGCCCCAGGAATACAGGAAGTGGTTACCTTAGGAGATGCCCCACAAGGCATCCCTAATTTAACCTAAATTTTATTTTTATTTATTTTTATTATTTATTATTTATTAGGAAATTAGGTTTATTTTATTCGAATAATGTTTTTACATTTTCTGTTTTTAGGAAATAAAGGAGTCAAGAAGAAAAGGAGAAGTGACCCAAGCCCACCATCCATCCATCAGCCCAACAGAGCCCATTTATCGAAACCTGTCGTTCCAGCTGACGCCGCAGACACGGATAAGACAGGCTGTCAACAGACTGACACAGCAGACGCAGAAGCGTGTGACAGACGCGTAACAGACGCATAATTACGCGTCAGACACGCCAAATCTCATCAGTCGCCCCGTTATTCACGCCTGTCGTTACAACATTAAACGGGAAACAACTCGACCGCTATAAAACCCCGTTCTGATTTTCATTTTCCCTTACTTCTGCTTATTCTTACTTGCCTTCTCCTCTTGTTTTTATTAGTTTTCTTTACTTTCACAACCCTTGCAACTAAAATGTCTTCCAGACGTACCCGCCGCAGTGCTGCTTCAACCTCTTCAGCAGCAGCACCCACACCGCAGTTGTTCGCCACCAAGGAATTATGGGAGGAAAGAGGATTCATCTACGTCCGCAAGGCAGCAAACATGGGGCTCCGACCATTCATCGCGAAGGTGATACAGACTCAGCTATGGGAGCAGTTCGCCGCACAACCTGCAGAACTAAATGATACGTTGGTGCGAGAATTCTATGCTGCCATCGACAGCAGAACGGCAACGTCAGTTATCGTCCGAAGGGTAGAGGTACCATTTACAGCTGACAGCATCAACCACATGTATGGCCTATATTTTGGTCCCAACGATGATGCCCATCAGCAATTTTTAGAAACCCTCGATTCTGCCGCCTACGGTGCTGTCATGGCGGAGGTGACAGAGGAAGGAACAACATGGACCATGAGCAAAAAGAACCCCAACTCTGTAAAAAGGGGGCAGCTACTCCCAGAAGCCAAACTCTGGAACGCTTTCATCAAAAAGCGTATCATGCCGACCTCCCATCACACGACGGTGGACCAGCAGCGGCTCGCCCTCATTCATTCAATCATGCACGACCGACCTATCAACGTGGGCCGCTATATGAGGGACAACATCTTGGACTGCACATTCTGCTCCACCTCCCGCCTTTGCCTACCGTTCACGATCACTTCTCTTTGCCGCTGCGCTGCCGTCCCAGAGGCTACCACCGACAAGCTGATCCAAGGCAGAGGCTGGACAAACAACAACATTACCAGCCTCATGGAGCTGATAGTCGCTACCCCCCCTCTCCTCCTTCAACCCGGCTGCCTCCCCAGCAGAATCATCCGAGGAGCTTGCCCCTTAACCTGCCGCCGCCACCGCTCAGACAGACCAATCTGCCCAGATCCTTGCTGCAATACAACGGGTGGAAGACAGACAAATGGGGCTGATGACATTCATCCGGGATTTCGCCAACTCGACGGTAAATTTCATTACCAATACTTTAAATTATCCCGATGTTATTTTCCCCACTTTCCCTGCCCACTATTTCCACATCCCCTCCCCTGTCCATACACCTACACCACCTGCCTCCCCAAACACCCATTCTACCGCTTCCACCCCATCACCTGCCCCGACGGCAGCTGGCAGTCCAACAGCCGAAACCTCTGCCCGAGGAACAAAGCGACCTGCCTCCGATGACAGCGAGTCAGAACCTCTTATTAGGAGGAATTTGGAGAAAGAGTTCACGCCTGTCAAGAGGCAGAAACACGTGGTAGACAGAAAAAGAATGCCCAAGGCCAACACCACCACCAGCAGCACTTGGGATAGTGGCAGCAGCTCAGACATCCATGTCGTGGAGCAACCTGCCAAGCCTGCCCAGCTTGCCCCACCACCCAGACGCCGCCACCAGATCCGTGTCAGCAGCAGCAGTGAAGACAGTGATTAAAATTTAAGTCTTTTATTTTTCTTTTATTGCTGCCTGCTTTATTTATATTTTGTGATGTACCTGTCTTCATTTTATCTGTCATTTGCATTGAGGGCAATGCAACCCTCGAGTTTGGGGGTGGAAACCCTCCATTTTAATGGAGTCTTAGTACATCTTTAATTAATTGCTGTGTCTTTCAAAAAAAAAAAAACTGTTGGCTTAAAACTGTGAAGTAAACTTACATGTCATGACAGCTCTATCGTGGCAGCATCTTTAGGACAGTTTAAGGAGAAGTTTAGAGCCTTTCTATAGTTCTGAAAAACTTAAACACCATTGTGACTGTTATATTGCTTAGATTTCTTTTAGCCAAACTAGAATAGGATGCATAGTACTTGAATAGCCCCTAGAGGTGCCTAACACTGGCTCTAGGAAAGAAGTTTAGCAAAAGAAACTCAAAAACCTAGAGGTACCCGAAACCGGCTCTAGGAAGCTAACTAGAGGTGCCCAAAACTGGCTCTAGAAAAATTTTAGCTTGAAAATAGAAGAAAAAGAAGCATGAAAATGTGTCTTCAAGAAAATAAACTTTGGCATAAAAATTCGAGTTAAAAAGTTGAATATTCTAGTGAAACTAAGAGAGTCTTAGCATATAACTGTTCACAATCATGCACACACTGCACGAGAACTATAGTGAGATTCCGGACAGATCCTAATCTTTCCGACAGGTTGCTGCTGCCACAGAGAATGAGCGACGGGTAAGGGACAGTTCACTATTTGAAAGCCAACACAAAAATATTCATTTTTCTTTTAGGTTTTAATTGCTTGAGGGCAAGCAAAAACTTGAGTTTGGGGGTGTGTTGAGTGTGTAAAAGTTCTATTAGTTACACCCTTTTTAACCCATATTTCTGCTGCATTCAAGCATCATTTCATTGCATTTAGGTCAGTTTACAGCAAAACATCACAAATATATAAAAGGCACAGATTCTACTAAAAATGGTTGATTTTGGTAGGTTGTCGCCGTCGTAGACGGTGAAGGCAGGTGCAGGGCAGAGAAGCAGAAGAGCTGAACTGGACAAGCAGATGATGAGGACGATGCTGCCATGGATCTGTCGTGACAGGAGGACGACAACAAATTAGTGGAGGAAAAGCAAAGTGGACCTCGATAGATAGAGAAAATTATGCTCGTCTGTCGTGTGAAAACCCTATATTTTTCCAAGCCCCGGATCAAAAGATATGTCAAGCCAAAGCTCAAGGAGAGGAAATCCCATGAAACAAGGAGGCGGCTGAAAAGTAGGATACTTAGAGATTAAGTCTTTATTAGAATCTTACTTTTAATTAAAGTTGTAATCCTTGTTATCTTAGAATACTTGAGCCCAAAGCTTATATAAGGGCATAGATTTTAACCTAGAAAAGATATACCCCATAACCGACAACTAAAATCCCTCCGCCGTCTACCCGTCGTCGACATGTTCTAAATTCCCCCTAGGGCCACGGGTTGTTTTGTAAAGTAGTTGCAAGGGTTGTTTTGTTTTAGGTATTTTCAGTTCAATAAAATAAACTTCAAGTTCTCTTATTTTGGTTATTAATATCTTGCAAGAGCATCGGGAGAGCATTGTGAGGTTATCTATTTACTTATCATCGGGAGAGTTAAGTATACGAAAGAAATAAGAGCAAGTTCTCTAGTTTATAGTTGAACTATCTTGTGCCTAGGGATAGGGCAAGGTTAAGTGGCTAAGGAAGAATTCATACACATCGGTGTTTATCCTTCGATTCACGCCGGGAGGTATCATCAAGACGTGTTCATCGACAGACTTGGACCTAGGGATAGGCCAAGGCAGATCTGGGATTCTTGCTAAACTTGAAGTACAGAGTTGGTGTGTTTGCTGCCGCGACAGCCAACGGACAGCCGCTGCGACAAGTGCTGCCGCGACGGGCACGACGACAGAACTGGAGTTTCTAAGCATTGCAATACTTGCACTACTGAGCAATTCAATACCAGCCCATTCTCTCTATCTTGATATCTCAATTCTTTTATTTGCGTTTACCTTATTATTCTCGTGACAATTCTCTTAATCATTTTCTTTACTTCGTGCAATGAAATAAGATGAAGCTATTAGCCCAATCCCTGTGGAGACGATATCCGATACTTCGTATCACTTTACTACTTGCGTCGTGTACACTTGCACTACAATTGCGATAGACTCTTTTACACGCAACATTGGTTGATATTGATTCTTGAGTTGCTATAATGATTGAAGCATATCTATATTTAAAATGGTTGACATCATGGATTATATTAGGTGTTAAATTAGTTTTGGTGATTTAATCATGTTGAATATGTCTTGAAATGCCTATAATATTTTATTTGGTATGTTGTTTGGGCCTTATTTGCATATTTGTGCATTTTGGTTAATTTCATTTTTGTGTTTAAGCAATGCTAGGGAGCATGCTTATATATTTTTCATTTCGATGTTATATGACTTGAAATTTGGTATACAAGTACTCGATCAAGTGTACTTTATGTTAGTCTAGTAGTAGAATTGTGTCGGGAATGTTAGGGAATATTTTTGAGTGATTTAGAACTATTTTGTAAATTTGAACTTGCATTACACTGCAGGGCATAGATGTACGAACAACTGAGTACTAGTACGCGAGAGTGATTTTTTGGGCAAACTATGCCTAGCGTATCAGTGCCCCTATTTGAGTATCGGCACGTGAGCCATTGTACCGATACAGTAAGTCTTGTACCAGTACGCTAATTAGCTACCAAAAATTATATGGAGCCGTATATCGGTACAGACCCTTCGAGTATCAGTACGAGGTTAGGTAATTCGGTTAAATGGGCTCTTCAGATTTTAGATTCTTTGTAAAATGGTTACCATATGATCATGCATCAATTGAATGGGTAAATGATGTCTGTTTGAACAGAATTTTGACAAACATGCTTAATGTAAATTTAATTGTAGTATGACTTTTTTTAATTACATTAGTCCATGTAATTTATCAGTTTTATAATTTAGTCCCTATTTGAGTGTAATGCTTAATTGAGTGATTAATCAAACTTCATTTGGCATATAACTTGAACCATAATCTAATGAAAACATATAGGACCATATGATGCATCTAGAACGTGAAAAAATATCAAAAAATATCTGTAATTTTGTAGATTTGCAATAGATTCACTTTGGTGAATCTATGTGACATCCGTCACTTGGGTCCGTTTCTCTCGGATCGGGTGGTAGGTGTTACATACTAGTTTTCTCCGACTAGGTTTAAGAGGGTTTTAATGAGGCAGATTGTAATATCCCCTTATTCATCAAAAAAAGCTTATCTTAACTAAATTTATTATTATTATTATTATTATTATTATTATTATAGATAATAGTGTTTACAATAATAAAATAAATATTGATATTATTAATGTAATATATATGCTAATAATTAAACTCCCGATTGAGTTTTGTGTCACGAGTTAATTGGACAACCTTAGTTAGAAATTATTTAATTACTCATATTTTGAATTATAATTAATATTGTTATAATGATGTTTTGTTTTTAAACTTCCATACACTTCTCTTTTTAAATAAAATTGAATTTCATTAAAATACATAAAGATGCAACAAAACACACCCTAGGCATAAAGAAAAATAAAACATGAAAATTCAAAAGGTGTGAAGAAACAACAAAATATTCCCTTGAATATGACCTTTAGGATTTAGCTTCTATAGAAACCCAACAACCATCATGAAGATATTATTGTCACTATCCAACTAGACGCTTTAAATAGTGATGTATGTGTAATACCTCTAAAATCAGGCTAGTAGTTATCGATGATTTTAATAATTTGGATTTTTTTGTTGAAACTTTAAGCAAACAATTAGAATCCATTGAATTAAGTTTGAATGTTTAAGGACCAAAGTGTGAAGAATTAAAACTTAAGTAAGGACTAAATCATAAGAAAGAAAGGAGTTGAGTTTACATGGCTAAATAAAGCATTTATCATAGTGGAATACATGTAGCATTGATTTGTTCCATGGATGGTGAATAATACAAAATTTTAGTAATTATAGAAATGTAAATTAGGAGTAAAGGAGAGGGTAACCGATGGGTAGAGTAGTGAGAAAAAAATGAATTTTGAGTTCTCTTTCTTCTTATTCACTTCAAAACAACCGAACCTCATGGCTAAGTTAGAGTAAGCTTCTTCTTTTCATCTCAGTATTAAAAATGAATATTTGTGAAGGATGGTGATGCTGATTTAACAAGATTTCTTCAAGGATGAGATTTCGATCAGCTTGTTTTCCTTTGTACTTTTCTTTGCTTTTGATTCGTGTTTAAAAAAAAGAAATTTGAACCATGTTGATGCATGCTCTATGAGTATTGATAAATTGATGTTGTAGCTATAAAATAGTTTGGTTTGTTGCTAAATTTCATTAGGAGCTAAACTAGAAGTTTGTTTAAATGATTAGAAGAACTTAAATCATGATATTAATGAAACGCTAGGAGATAAAAATGGTCTTGGTATGTTGATTATTGAATTATGTTACTTCCATGATTTGTTAATTATTAACAAGGAATGAAACTTGAACTAGTTGAAGAAAGGGGTTAGAGGTAATGTTTTTAATATATGTTGATAATGAAATATATTTGGTGTTTGATACTTGGTTTAATTTGTAAAATTGCTAGCCTAGATAATTATGGTTATTGAATGCATGAAATGAAAATGTAAACCTGATTTAACATGTTGGTTTTAACTTCTTGAATCTGTTATCGATTGGCAAAGCTAAAGCAAATCAAGGTTCTATTGTTAATTGATTAAGTTTAAATTTCATTAGGGTATTATTTAATAATCTTGGTAATGAACTGTTGGAGGAAAAATGTAAAAGAATGGTCATAATGTTAGAATGTATGCATATGGATTGGATTTGAATGTGACAATGCTGCAAATTGAATGACAATAGTTAATAGTTTCATAGTTATTGATTGTAGCTTTATAACATGTTTAGAATAAAAGGACTATGATGCATTGTTTTGAATGACTTACATAATATGATTTGATTGAGTTTTGAGTGAATGATTCATGTACTAGATGTATGATATTGCTAAGTATGACTTTTATATCCATTTTAAATGCTGTAAAAATTGGATACATGGAAGCATGAAAATCTGCATGTGAAAATTGAGTTGTAATGTTGAAAAATTGCATTGTGTTATGCTGGAAAACTACATTGTCTTATGTTGAAAACTACATTGAATTTATGCTGGAAATTGTGTTAAATGGATGTTGAAATTTCAATATTAAACTACTAAAATACATGTTGATGGTTTGGTAGTGTTGTCTTTGAATTCATATGCTAAATGTTGTCATAAGATTGCATATAGATGAGTTAATTATTCTAAAAATTAGATTAGAAGAAAGGAAAAATATATGTGCATGAAATTCAAGTATGCATATGTCTTTGTTGAGTAAAGCATGCTATATTTTTTTATGTTTTTGCTGCCTTGAAATGTCATTGAAAGCATGAAAGTATGCTTATGAAATCTGATTTTGTAATGAAGATTTGACAGAGAGTACGAAGATGAATGTTGATTTTTGTGAATTGTTCGAATGGTTTGATAGGAAGAAAATAAAGTATTGATGTGTCCTATGATTGTTATGTTTTGTTTGACTATTAGTAGTAAGATAATGAAAACTAGTTATGTGATTGAATTGAGTTAGTTTTAATGGTTCACTACTTTTTGAGGTATATACATTCTCATGGAAGATGTTATTGAACAAGGGCTAGGAAGGAATCACTTAAAAGCAATCTGTGATTGTGGTTTAGGTATCCCATAACTTCGGGATATCAGGTGAGTGTAGTTTATACATTGGGATGACATTGTGTCATCCCAATCTTGTTTTCATGAATTGTTTGTTTAAAGCATGATCATAAGGCATTGGCTCACATAGAGCACATTGTGGGGATACATTCATGGTATGGCATCTTTGGTAAGTTCTTTGATTATGCTTGTAATACATATGCATCAATATGCCTTGATATGCTATGATATGTAATAATAGTAATATATAGAACTTGTTCTAAAGCTTTTAAGTCAATCTATAATCTCTTTGTCATAAGAATCTAAGAAATGAAAAACAAGCCTTAATGCTAATTTCTATTGAGTCAAGTAAGCTCTTTAATGTCATAAGACATTATAAACTTCGATACTTTGGAGCTTAAAGCTCACTCTTGCCATAAGACTCATCTTCTAATAACAAAGCTAAAAATGTTATAAGTTGCTTAAACAATGGAAGTTCTTGGACACTTTGGCATGGTATATTGGGATTACAGTTCACGGGCCACGACTCAGGGATGATGATCCCATATTGTGATAAATTGGCGACAATAGAAGGTAACGAGGGAGGTGATGGAAGAGAAGGGAAGATTGATTGGTATGCTTTAACACTAGCCATTGTTTTATGCTTTGTGCTATGTGTAACACGTACCAATGCTACCTATGTCCAAATGTGATCCAAAGAAAATGTAATAAAAAGTATGAACTATGATAAAAACTCTGAAAAATCTATGATAAGATTTTGATAGTCAGTAAGAGCAAAGATTTGAAAGTGAATGCAATATATGCATTCTGTAAGCTTTGAAAGCTCATAAACTTTGACTAAGCCTATATAAGACAAAACCATATTAAGATATGACTTTGTATGATAAGTTGAAATTAAATTATCTATGATTTAAGGACTCTAATTCTATCATATGTTTATTTACTTGATTTATTTCACTTAATATTATTGATATTATGCTATGACATTGTATGATCACTACATCACTAGGCTAAGTAAGCCTAATGCATTCATTTCATGCATTTTCAAGAATGACAAAATTGATGTAGTTCGATCGTGGGTAAAGGTTACAAGTAATCTCCCTAAAAGCTTGTGAATATCATTTTACCTCCTTACTTAAACTCTTTAGAACAGTGACGTATTACATTTGTACATGCATGTAAATACCTTTGTGTAGTTAATGTTTGTTTGTAATTTTTGTTTGTTTGTATATGGTCTTGAAGTGATGATCTTTGGTATGTTAACTTTTGATAATTCTATTTATGTGATGGTTGTCGATGGATGATCGCTCTCGAGCTGAATAGCATGATATATATTGTAATGGTTATAGTGCATTTTATATTGCAATGTTTACTAGAATAGCTTATGTATTGTGTGGCTTACTGAAGTATATTTCAAATGGTAGAAGTTAAATGGTGAGAAATATTGTTTATACCTGTCTAGCTTAGCAAATACTTAAGTTGATAATTTTATATTTTGAGGGCTGTAAAATGTTTTCATATACAACTTTCAGTTGTTGAAATTGATTGGAACATCGGTTTAATTAATTATTGTTTGAATTGAACTTGAAATCTATCTAAGAGAATGGTTTATCGAACTAATCTGTTCCATTGTAGTCAAGCTATAATTTTGCATTGAAACAATATGAATAGACATTTCAATGGCTACCCTTGTGTGTTCTTTAAGTCATGCTGGATAATGTCTAAAATTAGTATCCTATGATCCTATAACCTATGCTTATGACTTGTCCGAATGAAAGTATGTATGTTAAAATCATTAGTTAATGACTTTGATATTGTAAGATGAAAAGAATTGTGTTTATGCCTTTCGAAGGTTGGTTATGTTTCAATGAATTTCTACTCGAATGTATAGGACTAGTTTAAGATCTGGTTTGATGCTTTTGTAAAGGTGGAGTTATAATCTAAAATGTTTTCAAAACTTCAAATTAGAAATGAATTCATATTTATACTTAGAAACATTCATGGAGTTTGTGTATAATCCCTTAGTTGTTTAAAGTCTAGTACTGTAAAGTTAATAAATGAACCATGTTAAGATAAGATTTGTGATGGAATGTAATACCCCAAATCTTGGCCTAGGAGATTATGGCATTAGAACCTTTTGCTAAATTGCTATGATTATAATATCAATTGAACCTATTGTAGTCATTAAGACCTAATTAGAATGAAATGAAGAAAGAGTGCTCCTTGTGAGAGTAACTAAACTGATTATAATCCTAAATTATATATTTGCATACTAAATAAAATTTAAGGGGAAGGTCTTACACATGTGTCACGTTGGAAGAAGGTTGTTGGAGGGGTTGAATGTTGGAAATCCATTCTCCACTAGATCATCTCCTTCATTTTCCCCTTTGAACTGAAAAACCCTTCCCATCTTTAAAGAGAGAACAAAAGCTTGTTTCGACCATGAAAGTGAAGCTAGGAACATGATTTTTCTAGCTCAAAATTTTGGTGAATCATTTGAGAGCTATAGGAAGGAAGGTAAGTCACTTTGTGATTTTAATTACAATATGAAATTTGTGAACTTAGTTAAGAAATTTTTAGAAATGTGATTGGTACTTTTGTTAATACTTGAGATGGCTTTAGCTAACTAGTAATCTTGTTATGTAATGGTTTTCGATTATGTAGCTAATAAAATCCTTGAAGAATCGAACCTTTGCTGGAATTTCTTGAATATTAAGATGATGATGTGTATATCAATTTTTTTGTTCACAAGAATTTACAAGCATAACTTGTGATGCTAGGTTGTTTAGTACAATCTTGGAATTGAATCAATTGTAGAAGTAAGCTTATATGTGTGTGTTCGATTGAAGGAAATTGGTGTCAATTGATGCTGATATATTTTTAGGAGAATTAAGAAACTCTAATTAAATGCCTAACATATATGTATGGATCTATATATGATTGAGTGAGCTGTTCTACATGAAGAATCGAGTAAATGGGAAGTCTGCCCTATTAAGTGTTTATATGTGTGCAAAATGGGACTGTTTTATGTGTATAAATGTATAGATAATCGAGCTGCCCTGTTAAGAGAAAATATGTATGAAAGTAGAAAATTTCGAGCTAGTGAATGTCTATATGTTTAAGCTGCCCTGTTTCGTATGAAATGCGTCAAGTGTACTATTTTTATGTATACAACTTGTAAATATTGGAACTAAGGACTGTTTAAACTTTAAAGATTGTGTGTTTAGAATTCTAGGGCTGTTCAGAATATTTGTGAAATTAATTGGACTGTTTTAGGTGATCTAATGTAGGTGTATGTAATCTGCTCAATTTTGGTGCTTATAGGTTTGAATTAAACTATTTGATGGATAAAATGAAAATGTTTGTATAAACTATTCTGTTTTGTGCTTATAAGAGTGAAAAATGAACTGTTTAGATTCATTAAATGTATACATTGAAAATAGGGTACAAAATTGCATACAAATGAAGGTATATGTGCTATTGTGATGTGTATTTAGGCTGTTTATGTCCCTTATGGGCTGTTTTGAATGTATACTAACATATTAAGTGTTGTTTTAAAACATGTGATTGTATAATAAGGAAATCAAGGTAGAAGTATATCTATGTGTAACCTTAAGAAATAGTTTTGATCATAGCAAAGGTGTACAAGTGTTTGGATTGTTGTATATGTTTATATAAATGTTTACGGGACTGTTCTGATACATGAGTTTGTGAAAGCATGAAATGAAATTGTCTTGCTTGAATATGATCTTTATGGAACTGTTTTGATGTATGTATATGTATGTATACACATGAGTTATGAGATGTTTTACCTAAAACAATGCCATTAAAGGACTGATTTGTGTGTGTGTGTGTGTGTGTGTATAAATATATATGAGTATGGTAGCAATAGGAATGCTAGTAAATAAATTAAATTGGTATCCATGACTTGATATTTAAATTGGAGTTCATATCATGTTTAGGAAAAGGATAAAGACTTGAAGGATAGAAAGGGGAAATTTAGAAGTTGGAAAGAGTGGGGATTCATGTATCCTGTAACTTAGGATAAGAGGTGAGTGTAGTTTAAAGCCCCAGAAAGGGATTACAACCTTCCGAGCATTGTTTTTTTTAGAGTAATATACTTTTAGATATCTATTGCAAATGGTGTTATTGGTATGCTAAGCTGGAAGCAAGGTACATATTTCTTTAAGAAATACTTAGGGTCTTGAAATATTGAAAGAAAGGTTGATATGAATTATATATTTCAATTCACATATAAAAGCAAATTAAAACACGATTTATGCCATTTTGATTTAATGAATGTTTAAGGAATTACTTCGCTTGTTAGATAAATCATGTGACAACATGTTATTAAGCTTGGTATCCGAAGTAAATACTCTTGTGGAAAAGCACCTTGATAAAAATATATAAGAGAGATGAATGATAATTGCATGGTAAAGAGCCTAAATGATATATTATGATTCATTGAATGCTAGGTTAAAATATAAGCTTAGGTAGCCTTTGTTGGTAAGAAATGAGTAATGCTCATCTTTAATGTGAAACTCACATGAGGTGAATTCTGGTTACTTTAAAAGTACTAAATTGAATTGAAGGTAACTGAATGATTTAAAGTGATGTTACAAGGCATACAATGCCTATTGGTTGCACGGATAACTAGTAAAAAGCAATAAAGCCTTGATTCGAGTCAGTTTAGATACAATTGGCATGCCATAGAGTCCGCCGAGCTCGCTCGTTAGACTACGGTCCCTTATTGTCAAGATTAAGTGATCCAATGGTACAATTGGTACCCTTGTCCATAATGCAATAGATCTGATACTTAGTGTACCCTTGTTTCGTTACTATGTGTACCCTTGTTGTTGTTACCCTTGTTATGGATTCGTGTGTTTAATAACTTAATCAAGGCTCAAGATAGTGTAAATATTCACAATAGTGAATCTTGTTAAACTAAAATGAAAAATAGGACTGTGATCTCTTGCTTGAAAATTTGGACAGTAAGTCCCTAGTAAAGGCTAGAAATGAGCCATGTATGCTAGTGATTGGTTAAACATGAGTTGTTGCATTAGTTAAATAATTTGCCTCGAGGGTGGTATACAAAACACCTTATAAGCATACACATGATATGCTTAAGGCTATTTTACTGCTTCGAAATGATTATTAGAAACCATGGTTTACTCATGTATGTTGTACATCTTGTTTAATAGTATCCAACATATGTGCTTGTTAACACTAAACTTGCTAAAAGTTCGAGCTATACTTTATTGGTGATGACAATGGATAAACTTGAATAGATTGCTTTGATTGATGTCTTCTTGTTATGGAATTGATCGAATGTTTACCATGAAATTTATTACATGCTAGATTGAATGCCTATTTGGATTTCATGCTAGTTTGAAAGAAAATAATAGAAATTGTTTAGACATTTAAGTCTGCCTAGAAATTTTGTACTGGTAGTGAGTCTAGTAAATCATTAGAAATTCTATAGATCGATTTAGAGAATAAAATTTATGTGTCAATAACCTTATATGAATCTAGTTTCTTTTGCAACAAACGATGAACGATTTTGAATCGTATATCAAAATATATGAATTTTTGAATATAGGAAAGTCAGAATTGGGATAGCTAATTGTTTCAAAAATCTGCACTAGTAGTAACTTTGAAATTTCACTATAAATTGTAATTGTAGAATTGGAAGCTATAATTTATATGGTTAGAAAGCTTATCCTATTTAGTTTCTTTTAAAACAAACGAAACTGAATTTTGAGCTTTTTAATAGTTTATAGAGATGATTGTTCAAAGACAGTGTAATCTACCCAGTGGCAGAATTGGGCGTATCTTTAGACTAAATCTGTATCAATCCACAATGAGTAAAAATACAAGGCTTATATGGTTAGAAATGTAGTTGAATCAGCTTTCTAACGTTGTAAATATTTTGAAATTCCGACATACATATTAAAAGATATGAATTTTTTAATAGTGCACAGCGTGCCTGACAACAACTTTATAGGTGATTTAAAATATCATTCAAAGCTTAAGAGCATAATTATAACAGTTGAGGGCTAATTATTGAATATGAAATAGTATATGTATGAAATTGGACGTAAGAAAACATAAGCATTCATAATGATGAATCCTAATAAAGTGTAATAAGAGTCAGACTATGTTCCCTTGATGTTTAATTGGAATGTTGGTCCCTTGATTGAAAATTGGATAACGTAACCCTAGTAAGGGCTCAAAATGTACTTACTTGTGATAGTACTTGGATAGATATAAATTGGTTGCATTGTACCAATTAAGTTTGTTGTGCTCGACATCCTTCAACCGAATTCCTTGCCAAGTGGTGGAGAAGATGTATTTTGGGTGTTTGTGGTGGAAACAAACATATAGAAAAATATGACACAAGATTTAGAGTGGTTAGACTTTCTAACCAAAGCCTACATCCACTACCTTAGCTACCCACCAAGGATTTCACCAATTCACTAAGAATTCTTCCCCTTTTCTAGGCTAAGGAGGCAACCATTTACACACTCAAAGCTTTCTAACCTAAAGCTTGAGTAAACCCTATTGTACAAAGAGAAATTCAAAGCAAACAAGAAATTCCTCTAAAAGGTATGTGTTTGCGCACTAAAACACACAAAAATCCTAGAACACTTGAGCATACATTGACAATTGGAGCTCACAAGTGTTTGTCTATACAAAGAATGAGAATTAACATTAAAACATGATTTTAATCATAGACATGTTGGCTTGTGGATCATTAGTCTTCCATAGATGCTTGGAGGTCCCTTTTATACTCCCAATTGAGTTTGTAGCCGTTGGTGACCGTTGGGATTGAATTAGAGTCGTTGGGGCCTTTATTTCCCGTAGTAAATGCAATTTTGGTGATGTTCGTTTCGATACGCTCGAAGCTGTATTAGAATGCCCTTCTTTAAAACTAGCCGTTGAAGTCTGATGTAGTATGTCGTATCGAAACACGTTGGGTTATATCGAAACGCCCGCATCAAAACGTCTAGTGTCGTATCGAAACAGCCTGCAATTCAAATAGCCGTTGGAAAATAATCGTTAGGGATTTTAGCCGTTGGGATCTTTGCCACGTATTTATACCGAAATGTATGGGGGCGTTTCGAAACAACCCATATCAAAATAGGTAAGCCCTGTATCGAAACGATTCTTGACAGTTTCAAAAGAACTGTAGCTGAAACCTTAAGGCATTTCGAAACGAGGTGAGCCGTTTCGGTACAGTCAAGCTGGAAACTTGGGTTTGGCTACTTTAAAACCTTTTAAAAACATTTTAAAACCTTTGAAACTCCCTCAAACATAATTTCAAGTTGTTTGGACTTAAAAACATTTTTGAAATCTTTTCAATCTAGTCCAAAGCTATTTTTCAATTATTATATCAAAACAAATATCTCAACAATCTCCCTCTTTTTGATATAATAAAACTAACTTGAAAAATTGTGTTTGGGATTCTCCCCCTTTGTAAAATAAGTTTTGAATAAGAGACTAAAGATTAGAAACCAATTAAAGCTCCCACTTATTCAATTGAAAATTCATTTTTCAAAACATTCTCCCCTTTTTGTTATATCAAAAAGAGTTCAAACAAAGTTTGAAAACTTTTAAGTCCATTACAATGGAGAGTTAAAAAATGACAAAAATATTGTTTTTGTTAAAAATAGGTCCCCCTTTACTCAAAGCATCATACAATGATTAGTCCAACAAATATATGACAAACTAGTTGAATTAAAAATAATTAAAAATAAAGAAAATAAATTCAACTAGAAATTTACCACTTGAACCAAAGGTAGGATGTGAAGCATTCCTTCTTCAAGTTATCTTCTTTGTGTGTATGGAGCTCCCCCTAAATGTTTTTCTTTATTGATCATTCTCCATCACACCTAAAACAAGACAATCAAGTAATTTTTGGTATCCAAATTGCTTTGGATCCATAAACATTAGTAGCACAAATTTAGTCCCCTTAGGAATCTATTTTGCAATTTCATCATTTTTAGTTAAAGTGGTTAGTCCTTTTGGGACCCAAACACTTCTAAAATATTTTCCATTTACAAATCTAGGGGCACTAGATTGCCTTTGATAAAAAAATTGATTTTCCAAGAAAAAGTTTCTTTTCAAGTTCTTTGTAAATCAAATTTTTTTCTTCTAGAACTTTATGAAGCAAATTTTGTAAATCAACACATTTTTGCTCAAACTCATTGTGTTTTGCTTCAAGTTCAATTTTGGTTTTAGAAATCAAATCATTTTGAATTTTCAAATTTGAAACAACTTTCTTGTTTTTCAAAATGTAATTTTTAAACTCTAAAACCAAATCATCATAAGCTTCTAGTAACTCATCAAAAGTATATGAATTTGAACAAGATGAGTTAGAATTTACATCACCCTCTTGAAGAGTCATCAAACATAAGTGGGCTACCTCATCATCGGTGGAGTCTTCATCTCTCCAAGTTGCCACATATGCTTGCTTTGAAGATGATCCCTTTTTTTGCTTTTGTGGGAATCCTTCATCTTCTTCTTCGATTTATATTTGGATTTAGCCATCTCACTCTTCATGAACCGGGTGAACTTCTTGAAGAGATGAATCATCTCTTCATCTTCACTTTCCTCCTCACTTGATTATTTGTGTTGGCCTGTGGAGGATGGAAGGGCAATGACATTAACATCAATGCCTTGCTTCTTGATCTTCTTCTCTTTCTCCCTCTTTAAGGGTTGAGACATCATCTCATGGGTGAGCAAAGATCTAACGAGCTCGTCAAGCTTGAGCTCCTTCAAGTTCTTTGCTTCTACAATTGTCGTCTTTTTGGACTCCAATGAATCGGGAAGTGAGTAGATCAACTTCCGAACGAGTTTGTCTTCCGAAATCTCCTCTCCAAGACATTTGAGTAGATCAATGGTCGAACATCATCGTGATGTCTTCATCCGAGTCCATCTTGAAGTTTTCATACTCAAGGTTGAGAAGACAAACCTTAGTCTCCACTTCGTTGGTTCCTTCGTATGCGACTTCAAGCTTGTCCCATACCTTCTTTGCATCTTCTCACAGATGTTGGGGCTAAATGCACAAAAGAGAATGTGCAAAGCCTTGCAATTTAGCTCTATTTCCTTGCGATCATCCGCACTTCATTCTGCCTTGCTTCGTTGTGGTAAGAACGAACCATCCTCAACAATGTCCCAAAGCTTGTAATCTTTGACCTTGATGAAGAACATCATTCTTGTCTTCCAATAGGCATAGTTGGTCTCGTCTAAGAAAGGTAGCTTGTTGATGGATTGTGTCATTTCGTTGATTGATTGTATTGTTGATCGAGCTAGCCGGGCTCGCCTTAGTAGGTGGTTAAACCTTCTCGATTGAGCCTCGCTCTGATACCAATTGTTGTGCTTGATTATGACTCAATTATTGTTCTACTTAAACTTATTTTAGATGCATTACTAATCATACATACACAATTTACTGCTCTTAAATGCTTAAGTGTCTACCTAGAACCCGAAAATCATCTTGTTCACAATCACGCACACACTCACAAGTCTTATAGTTTGATTTCAAGGAAATCCTTGACATCCGAAGAATTGAAGGCAAAGCACATTCGTATTCACGGTTTAGAGAAGAGAAGAAAAAGTAAGATCGAAAGATAATTTCATGAAGAATAAACCTTTGGCAATTGACTTTTAGTTTTGCATTACTTGAAGACAAGCAATAATTCAAATCTGGGGGTGTTTTAGGTGTATAAAAGTATTCATTTTAGAACGCTTTATGACTCAATTATTGTTAGACTTAAGCTTATTTTAGATGCATTACTAATCATACATACACAATTTAATGCTCTTAACATTGCCATGCTTGATTATCTTTATTTTTTATATTTGGTGGAAAAGGTACTACTTTTGGCATGTGTTTTGTGCATGTGCAGATTTTATTGCCCACTGCCCATGCAAGCATTACCAAGGAACGCTGGACCAAGAACGAGCCATGTCGAAGTAGAAGAGAACGACAAACCATTACCGAGGCAAAGACCAAACCATTGTCGAGGTAATGCCTAGACAAGTACTGACGAGGGAGAAAATATGCAAAGTGGTATGCGACTTGAAGAGCATAAAATGCCGAATTTTTAGAGACACTTTGCATGAAGATCAGAGCAGAGGAAGGCCATGAAAAAGCCAAAGGAAGGTCAAATATAGAAAAGAGATAAGGAGGAATAAAATAATGAATTAAAAGAGATTCATCTCTTTTATGAAGTTACAATCAAGTCCTACTTATCATCCTACTCCAAGAAGGACTCGGCAAGGCCATACCCTATAAAACCAAGACCCATCCGCCACCATCAAGACATCTAGAGATCGAGAGGCTTAAGGGTTTAGTAGAGCGCTCATCATCGCCCTTATGTTCTAATTCTTTTTTAGGCTAGGATTATTTTGTTTAGTAGTTGTGAGAAGACGATTGTAATTTGTTTAGGTTTTTGTTAATGCAATTAAGTTCAAGGTTTGATTATTCTTGGTATTTTACTTTTTTTTGCAATCAAATCGGGAGAGGGTATTGCAATTGCATATATTTGTCTAATATCAAGAGAGTTAGACTCACAAAATGAATAAGCATGGTTTTCATCCCAATCGGTGAAAACTAATTCGACTTAGGAATATATATGAGTTTCAACGGCTAAGAGAATGGTTTTCACCCTTGGTTCATTCTAAGAAGTATTGTCAAGGCCTGTACATAAATAGTGTTTCAAATTAGGGATAAGAAGAAGCCATAGAAGAACGTTTTGCCGAACCTTGAAGGTTGTCGCTCAATTTCCCAGGCAGTACCTATTGTTCTTACCGCAGCAGTAGCATTGCCCATTGCCGAGGCAATTCTCTTACCTATTGCCAAGGCAATCAAGTTGACGATTACATTCAAAACTGAGGCTATTTCATTCAACTTCCACACTACGACGCAACATAATCCGACCTGCTCTATCATCATATCTACTAATTCTATTAGTTACTTTCTTTCTTTATTTTAGTTGCTATCTCAACCAACCATTACTTGTGTTTTTACTTTTCTTTATAGTGCGAGATGATAATTTCTGGAAGTAGCGCCAATCCTTGTGGAGACGATATCTTTTATACTATAACTTGGTGACGTCTATACTTGCACTAAAAATACACGCAACAAGTTTTTGGCGTCGTTCTCGAGGATTGGCAATAGCGACTTCATTTTTATTTTCTTGTAGTTTTTTTACTTTTACCTTTTATTGTTCATTCACACAAGGAATTAACAAAATTTGGTTTTGCACTGGTGTATGACCAGGGAAAATCGAACAAGCCTAGGCTATCCTCTTGATCCGGAGATTGAACGCACTACCAAAAACTCAAACAAAAGCTGAAAGGAGCAATGGCACATATAATACGAAATCATAATGCCAATGGCAATCAAAATGCCGACGACAACGAGAATGATGCAGCAGAAGACGGAGTGATTCGGCTACCTCAATTTGCTAAAGCAAGAAACCAAACCGTCCTAGATTACTTAGAAGAAGATCTCAACGGACTGAATCCAGGAGTAGTCACACCTGCAATCGAAGCTGCCCACTATTAGTTAAAACTCGTAATGTTCAACATGATCAATACCATGGGTCAATTTGGCGGCTCAGCAACTGAAGATGCTAGACAACACCTCAAATCCTTCTTGGAGATTTGCAATTTATTCAAAATACAAGGAGTCCATGAGGATATTTTGAGGCTAAAATTGTTTCTATATTCACTGAGGGATAGGGCAAAAACCTGGTTAAATAGCATTCCAGCCGGACCTGGCCTGGAGAAAACATCCCAACTTCTCATGGAGCTATCCTAACAATGCCCTGAATTAGAACAATCAGAATGCTCCCACACATGGATTCTAATAGAACATGTCTCGACAACAAATGCCTCAGCAATCGATGCAACAAAAAATGCCGCAACAACAATCCATGCCATCCAATTCTTTGGAAAACTCCCTAAATGCTTTCATGTCTCAAACTAGTGCATATATGGCTAATATTGATAAATTCATAAAGAAAACTGATGCTTTTATGAACAAGACTGAGATGAGAATATAAAACCATGAAACAACGCTGAAATCATTGGAAACTCAAGTTGGGTAATTCGCTCAAATCCTCAACTCAAGACCAATGGGTGGTTTGCCTAGCGATACTGGGGTCACATGAGGAACAACTCATGGGCAATGCAAGGCAATCACTACACGAAGTGGTAAACAACTCAAGGAACCACGAGCTCATGGAACAGATGAAACAGAATTAGAGAAGTCGATTGCCTCGACAATGCCCAGTAACGCTACTCGGCAGTACCCAACAACACTTTCGCGGCAAATCCTGATAACATTGCCTCGGCATTGCATGACACAGACACTAAGGAAAACAAGAAGGCATCTGAAGGTCCCGATTCAATGCCCCAAATCAAATTCCCATGCAAGGAGCGGATTGAAGAAATTCAACTTCTACCACTTTTCCCACAAAGGTTGAAAAGGAAGAAATAAGAATACCAATTCAAGAAGTTCCTAGACATCTTGAAGCAAGTCCATATAAACTTGCCCTTGGTAGAAGCAATAGAACAGATGTCGAACTACGCCAAGTTCCTTAAAGACATTGTCTCTAAGAGAAAAAGAATTGGGGAATTTGAGACCGTGGCTGTGATGGAAGGATGTATGGCCATGCTGCACAACCGAATGCCACCTAAACTAAAAGATCCCGGCAGTTTCACCATACCATGCACGATTGGCAATCACTATGTCGGGAAGGCACTATGTGATCTTGGAGAAAGCCTAAACCTTATGCTGAAGTCAGTCTTCCAATGATTGGGTATAGGGAAGGCGAGATCCACTACAGTGATGCTACAACTTGTTGACAGATCCTATGTTCATCCAAAGGGAAAAATTGAAGATATTCTGGTAAGAGTGGATAAATTTATTTTCCCTACTGACTTTATTGTCTTAAACTGTGAAGTAGATGAGTTCGCACCCATTATCCTTTGGGAGGTCATTCTTAGCTATGGGAAGAACCTTGATCGACGTTGAAAGGGGAGAACTCACAATTAGGATGAATGATCAGCAAATCAAGTTGAACGTATTTCACACCCACAAGCAACCCAATGATCCAGAAGAATGCCAAGTCAACCAGGCCATAACCGAGTTTGACATAGATTGTCTAAATAACTTCCTCGGCAATAACTGTGAAAATAGCCTCGGCAATGATCATAAAAATTGCCTCGACAATGCCTGTGACGACTGCCTCGACAATTATATTGATAACTGCCCCGACCTTGAAGAACATAATGATGAGCAGAAAGAAGCCAACTGGATAGCTAGTCATCCAGGTAAGTATTTCGAACCATTAGATTACTCAGGGGAGGAAAGAAAAATCGAAAAACCCTCCATCGAGCAACCCCCTATTCTTGAACTAAAACCATTGCCAGGGCAATTAAAATATGTTTATTTGGGAACCAATAACACATTTCCCGTAATCATCTCTTCTAAGTTGCAGCCTAAACATGAACAAAGATTGATTGACATGTTGAAGCTGCACAAAAAAGCAATAGGGTGGACAGTTGTCGATTTGAAGGGAATTAGCCTAGTGGTTTGTATGCATAAAATCCTTTTGGAGGACGATCATAAACTGACCATTGAGGCACAAATGAGGCTAAATCGAGTCATGAAAGAGGTGGTAAAGAAATAAATGATCAAATGGCTCGATGTCAGTATTATCTACCCCATCTCTAATAGTACATGGGTAAGTCTGGTACAATGTGTACCGAAAAAGAGAGGTATGACAGTGGTAAGCAATGAAAACAATGAACTAATCCTAATCAGGACTATGACCGATTAGAGGGTTTGCATGGATTACCGTAAGATAAATAAGGCTACTAGGAAAGGTCACTTTCATTTACCTTTTGTCGATCAAATGCTTGATCATCTTGCAGGTAAACCCTTTTATTGTTTTCTTGATTGATATTCAAGGTATAATCAAATTGCCATAACACTAGAAGATCAAGAAAAGACCACCTTCACTTGCCCATTCAGCACTTATGCATTTCAAAGGATGCCTTTCGGACTATGCAATGCTCCAACAACCTTCCAATGATGCATGATGGCAATTTTCTCCGACATGGTAGAAGATTTCCTGGAAATCTTCATGGATGATTTATCGGTATTTGGAGATGATTTCGACAATTGCCTCGGCAATTTGGAGAAAGTGCTTAAACGATGTGAGGAATCTGACTTAGTTCTAAATTGGGAGAAGTGCCACTTTATGGTGGATGAAGGCATAGTTCTTGGTCACAAAATCTCATCCACATGTATTGAAGTTGACAAAGCAAAGATTGAAGTGATCGAGAAACTACCCCTACCAACTTCAGTCAAGGGAGTTTGAAGCTTCTTGGGACACACAGGTTTTTATAGGAGATTTATTGAAATTTTTTCTAAAATCACAAAACCTTTGTGTAACTTGCTTGAACAGGATAGAGCCTTCGATTTCGATGACTCATGCATCAAGGCATTCGAGATCCTGAAACAGAAACTTGTAGCCGCACCAATAGTGGTTCGACCAGATTGGGCATTGCCCTTGAATTAATGTGTGATGCAAGTAACTTTTTTGTAGGAGCAGTCCTAGGTCAACGACAGGTAAAATCTTTCGTGTGATCTACTACGCTAGTAAAACTCTAAATGAAGCACACATGAACTACACCACCATCGAGAAAGAGTTACTAGCTGTAGTGTTCGCATTTGATAAATTTTGTTCATACTTGATCGGAACCAAGGTAATTGTTCATACTAACCATTCAGCAATTAAGTACCTTTTTGCAAGAAAGATGCCAAACCTTGTTTAATTCGTTGGATTTTACTTTTACAAGAGTTTGACATTAAAATTATGGACATGAAAGATACAAAAAATAAAGTTGCCGACCATTTATCCCGACTGGAACAATAAGAGAAGGACACCACAGAAATCCAAATTGCATTCCCAGATGAACAATTGCTTATTGCCTCGGCAATTCCAGAAGGCATTGCCTCGGAAATTATCGACAACATTGCCTCGACAATAACTTCAACAATTGCCGTAGCACTTTCATTGACAGCCTGGTATGTTGATCTTGTGAATTTCCTAGTCATTGGTATTTTACCTTATAACCGTAATCATCAAGGAAAGAAGTGGTTCCAACATGATGCTAAGCATTAATTTTTGGACAAGCCTCTTTTGTTCAAACAATGTGCAAATCAGGTTATAAGAAGGCGTGTCCCAGAAGAAGAACAACAAGATGTGCTCCGATAATGCCATTCTTTACCCTATGGAGGAAATTTTGGAGGGATACACACGGCGGCCAAGGTTTTACAATCTAGATTATACTGGCCGACTCTCTACAAGGACGTCCAAGCTTTCTACAAGTAATACGACCGTTGTTAACGGACCATAAATATTTCAAGACGAAACGAGATGCCCTTGCAGAACATCCTTGAAGTCGAGCTCTTCGACGTTTGGGGAATCGATTTCATAGGGGCCTTCCCATCTTCATGTGGGAATCTCTACATCTTACTTGCCGTTGATTAAGTGTCCAAATGGGTAGAGGCAATATCAACACCAAACAATGACTCCAAAACCGTGCAAAGATTCCTATAGAAAAATATCTTCACACGATTTGGAATGCCAAGGGCAATCATAAGTGACGAAGGCAAGCACTTCGACAACAAACTCATTGCCAAGGCATTGCAGAAATTTTGAGTGACACATAAAATTTCCACGGCATACCATCCACAAACCAATGGAAAGGCCGAAATCTTGAACAAAGAGTTGAAGAATATCCTTGAGAAGGTAGTCAGCACCTCGGACAAGGATTGGTCCCTTCGACATGATGATGCACTCTGGGCCTATAGGACAACCTTCAAAACACCATTGGGCATGTCACCCTTTCGGCTTGTGTATGGTAAAACATGTCATCTACTAGTGGAGATCGAGCAAAAGACATATTGGGCAATAAAAACCGTGAACATGGATTGGGAGAGTACTGGACAAAAATGCCTAATGGAACTTGATGAGATAGAGGAGTTTCGTGCCTTACCCTATGACAACGCAAGAATCTACAAGGACAAAACTAAGCACTGATATGACAAGAAGTTATTGTCGCGACAATTCCTGCCTTGGAAATTAGTCTTCCTCTTTAATTCTCGATTGAAGTTATTCCTAGGGAAACTACGATCGAGATGGTCAGAACCTTTCGAAGTTGTCAAAGCATTCCCCCATGGTGTCGTAACAATCAAGTCCACAAAAGACGGGCATGAATTTAAAGTTAATGGACATAGATTGAAGCACTACACTAGCACCCATGTCATAAGGGATAAGGAAGTGATTACTTTAGGATATGCATCCTCATGCAATCCTTTAGTATCTTAATTTCTTTTTATTTTTCTTTTTATTTTTCCCACATTTTTTTAATTTTCTTTAGGATAACAATGTTATTTTTAAATAATGTTATTTTTATTATTTTCTTTTTAGGAAATAGTTCAAGGAGGTGAGAAAGATGGGCCAATTTCAAGCCCAACCCAAAACCAAATACACGAAAACTATTACACTCGACCACAACATGACTGTTAGAGACCGCCCCTTTAATGCCACTGCATATGACCGTTGGAAACCCCCCTTAATTGTCGCAACATGACCGTTGCAAGCCTACGTACAAGCAAGCATTGTCGTGCACGCAAGCATTGCCATTCAATGCTTGTGATCGTTACATCAAACCCCAATCTATTTAAACTGTAACCCCCTTAACCCGGCCTAGACGGTTGACCCGAATTAAGAAAGTCACACGGGGAAAACCAAAGTCAACCCGAAAGTCAACCTTGATTAACGACCTTTTTTTTTCTTTTTAATCTTGTCTAGATGCACATTAGTCCTAATTGTGATCACACAAACAACATACTCAAAGATCACAAACATCAGAGATCAAACAGGGACCCAATTGAACAAATTACAACTTTAGGGACCAAATTGTAATTTCTGATAATTAAAAGGGCTTAACCCAATTAAAGTTACCAACTTGAAGTTAATCAGGTTTCATGTTTCTCTGTGAAATTTCAGCTCAAAAGGACTTCCCAAGCTCATGCAATTGAACAAACAAGATTCAGGACCAAAACGCAAACAATTCAAAACATATAACTGCCCATGTCAGCCCCCAACGGTCGACCGTTCCGAAACAGGTAGACCCTGTTCCGAAACACGGGCCGTTCCGCAACGGGTTCCGAAACACAGGCTTGGCAGAGGCCAAATCGTTTCGAAACGGTGCATACCGTTTCGGACGCCTGGGTTCATGCAAGGCACTCGTTCCGAAACGGTGCACACTGTTTCGAAACGCCTGCACAGATTGCAGCAAAATGGCATTCCAAAACATGCAATAGATCATTCAAACATGCTCCAAATGCCACCAAACTTTACCAGCATGCAATTCAACATATTTAAGACTTATAGGCATCATCAAATCAACAATCTAACATCATATGCAAAAAGCCCCAATTCTATAGGCATGCTTCCTACACAAGCTAGCTACTCAAGCACTAAACTTTCAAAACAAGCATGTAATGATCCAATCCAAAAAACCAGCATTCAAACCATCATTCAACATACTTAGGGAGTCCCAAACACCTCCCAAAACATACACATTGGTCCCCCATTGCCAAATTACCCAAAAGCTAAAAAGTACTTATAAAACCTTCCATACATTGAGCTTTACTTGAACTTGATTGCTTGCCCTTTCTTGCTGCCCCTCAAGGTTCTCTAATGCTCTGCATTATTGAATTAAGAAAACGAAGAGAGCGTAAGCAAAAGCTTAGTGAGGAATGCTCTTAAAAACCATTCAATAATGCAATTAAAACCATTTATAAACATGCTTAAAATCAACCTTTGAACATGCTCAAAAGCATACTTAAAACAAGCAATCTCATGCTTCTACATAAACATTAAAACAAGCATCTCATGCTTCTTACATACATAATATGTCATATTGGCTCAAGTGATAAATTCCATTTCATTAAAACAAGTTCATCAACTTCCCAAGGACTTTTAAACACCTTGGCCCCAAGGACTTTTAAACACCTTGGCCATGGACTTTTAAACACCATGAAAGAGGACCACACAAGGACTTTTAACCACCTTTGTGTCCATTGCTTGAATCACCCCAAGGACTTTTAAACACCTTGGCCCCAAGGACTTTTAAACACCTTGGCCCCATGGACTTTTAAACACCATGGCCCCATGGACTTTTAAACACCATGGAAAGGATCACCTAAGGACTTTTAACCACCTTAGTGTCCGCAACAAGAACCATCCAAGGACTTTTAACCACCTTGATGTTCTTAAGTAACAAGGCTCACTCAAGGACTTTTAACCACCTTAGTGACCATAATCTTTTCAAAACATCACTTGCCAATATACATCATTTTCATCATTTAATCCACTGTTTTAAAGCATTAAACCAAGCCATTTTCATCATGCATTTAAAAGCATCAATCCACATTTAAACAATGTACAAAAGCAAGGAAATCCTACCTAGAGTTACCTTCAACATATGGCTTACATCATCAGCAAAAACCATGCTAAAACATGCTTTCAAAACAGTAATTAAAACATGCAAATCATCATTTTGCATCACAACAAAATCATGGCCACCACTAGAGAGAAATTCCGAAAACTTACACTTGAGCTTAGCAAAGTTGTTTAGACTTAAACTAAGCTCCCAAAACCTTCAAACCTTGATTTTAAAGCTGAAAATCCAATTTCCACAAATGCACTCACCGATTTCCACTTTGCTTCAAGCCAAAGCTCCAAATCAAGCTTCCGGATCAACAACTCTTGGATCCAAAGATGCCTCCCCTGTTTCAACACATCAAAGCAGAGGATTAATGCATCATCATGCATTAATTGCTTCAATGAAAGCACCTAAACTCGCTGCTCTCATCCAACCTCCATTTTCGGCCACCAAACACAACCGAAAATGCATCCAAACCACTTCTAAACAAAGCCCAGCCATAAACCAGCAAAACCACACTTCCATAAACATCATAACACATCTAAAAACAACCTATTAACATCCTTATACCTCCAGCAACATCAGATCACCAAGATCACCTCAAAAACAACCTTGAAACACAAGCTAAACTTAGGAAACTCAACCTATCCGGGATTGCATCAATCAAAACTCATTTCCTTATCAATTTAGAGATCATTTAACATCAAAAACACCTCTCAAATCACAGATTAATCAGATCTAACGAAAATCATCAAAAATCATCAAAATCTTGCATTATAAGCCAAGATCCATTAATCAACTTAAAAACTTTTAATTAAACATCAATTTAGGATTGAAAACTTAGGAATTTCAGTAAAGAACTGATAGTTTAGAGGAGAAGGACGTTCTTACCTCCAAACTTGAGTTTCTCCTCTTTTTGCAATCAAAATCCTTGTTGAAACAAGTAACAATTGAAGAGGTTTTGAAGATATGTTGATTAGGAATCAAATGAGAGTTGAAAGGAGGGATTTAGGTGAAGAAATCAGAACCAATTCTCTGGAAAAGTAGTGTTTGGGTTGAGAGAAAATGAGAGAAAGAAAATTAGGAGAAGTTGGTTACAAAATCCAAAAATAGCCAAAATGGCTTCCCTCCAATTTTAATAACCTTTAAAATCAGATTTTAGACTTAAAATATCTTAGAAAAATCTGGAGAAACTCCCTTTGGGTAAATAGCTCCTTAAAGATTCAAAGTTTCAACCCTTTACAAAACAGCCACCAAACTTGCGAAAATTACATTTTGGTCACTAGCCAAAATGTCACACTTCCAAAACTCATTTTCCAAAATTGATTTCACAGTTCACTTAATTATATTAAAAGATGATTTTAGAACATTTTTCCATATTTTTAATGCAACCCGAACTAGGCTTTCCTAATTTCACCTCTTTAGGTTCGAACAGCACTTTGACCAACCGGTCAACGCCCAAAACTCCTAAGCCCAAAACCGGGGTGTTACATAAACTCCCCTCAAAACACCCCATAATCAAAACACATCTTCTCCCAACTTAAACTATAAGATTTGCTTTCACTATTCTTTTCTTTATTTTCTTTAATTGCAATTTCTCACAACTATCTCAGATGGTCTTAAAAATCAGAAGTGGCGAGCACTCTCAACCAATGGAGGAACCGGCTTTCAAAAGATTTGCCCCGCTGGAAGTCGAACGGAGGTTCAACACAAATTTTGTCAGTCGACAAGTATGGGAAGAACAAGGCTTCCATTACTCTTCATTGCACATCAACTTTGGTTTGGAGCCCTTCATCTTCAATAAGATCAAACATAAAAAGTGGCAAATTCTTTGCCACCAATCGGAGCCGGCCAACGTCACATGGGCACGTGAATTCTATACACACTTGCCAAATCCCAACAACCTCTATATGCATGTTCGAGGTTAAGCAATACAAGTAGATGCCAATTCCATCAACCTCTACTACGACATACATGTCACCAAGGATGAGCACAAAGAATATGTCGACAAGCTCACGACAAACGGCTAAGAGGACATGATGAAATAGTTGTGCATTGCTGGGACAACATGGAACGAAGGTGCACACAAAGGAACGATAAATCGCCGAAGGCTTTGGCCTAAGGCCAAACTTTGGAACATCTTCGTTAAGAGATGTCTAATGCCCACTTCGCACAACACCATCGTCGAAAAACCAAGGCTTGCACTAATTCATTCTATATTGCATAATAGAATTATTAATGTTGGATCCACTATATGCAATGAGATATTTTTGTGTAGCCAAAAAGATAAAGGTCGAATCTACTTCCCAAGCCTCATCAATGTCTTGTGCAAGCAAAAGAATGTCCCAACCGACCCGGCCAACGAACTCACACCAACAAGGAAGGGATGGACAAAGTCTCAAAACTACAACATAATGCAAATCATAGAAGTTGAGGCAGAGTCCACACCGGTACGAGGCATTGCCGCGACAACCTTCTCGAGCAATGCCCAAGCCACTCCACAGTAAGATGTCGCGGCAGCCACCCTCCAACACCTTGCACAAAAACTCGATCCGATGGACAAAAGGCAGCGCATGTTCATGCAATTCACAAGGGACTTCACCAACTCCATCACTCAAGTTATCTTAGAGAAGTTCCCAAAGAGCATGATGCAGTTCCCAGCTTTCCCTGCCGACATCCTTGCTCCGGCAACACCAAGAGCCTCTGCCATGGCAACACCTAAAGACACTGCCTCGACAATGAAGACGACCGCTGCCTCAGCAACGCAGGAAAACACTGCCTCGGAAATCCCAGCTGCCTCTGTCGCGGCAACAGACAAAGGCAAGGCACCTACCATGGAACTGACCCAAAACGAGACGTGGTATGACTTCTTCGACTCAAACGAGTCAGTTGCGCCTCAAGCCAAGACCACTCTGGTTCCATCCCCAAGAAACGCAAGGCCTCTTCCACCGAAGAAATTTGCCTAGATAGTGGCAATGAAGTGGAAGTCACCAAGAAAGCCAAATTGACACCCCCAACACGTCACCAACCACCAAGGGTAACCGAGAGGATCAAGCAAATGACAATGAGGAAATTGATTATCCAAGACGACGATGATGACTCATCCATGTCCCCATCATTGTAAAAAAAATTTCCTCTCTTGCATTTTATTTTATATTTTGTGTATGAGCATGCATTGAGGGTAATGCTTCTCTCGAGTTTGGGGGAAAGTAGCTAGTAAATTCTTTTTATCACATCTATAGAAAATGCATGCTTATAATTTGCCTTAGAATTTAATTCAATGAAATTGTTGCCTCATCAATAAATGTCTCTCTCTTTTACCGTAGCCTTAAAATTTTTGCTAGTTAGCTTTCAATTTTAGGATGTCCATGGAAAATACTTAGAATCGCACTATGGGGCTGAAAAAGAAAAAATACACTTTTGTGAATTGAATGATTGAAGGAGTTCTAGGACACTTAGAACATTTACTTACTTAGAAAAAATTGGGTAAAAAGTTAGAGGTGCCTAAAATTGGCTCTAGCTTAAGGAAATATTAGAGGTGCCCGAAATTGGCTCTAGGCTAATCACTAGACGTGCATGAAATTAGCTCTAGTAGATTATATTAAAAAAGAAAGAAAGAAACCCAAGGAAAGTAGGTTAAATGCTTAAGTGTCTACCTAGAACCCGAAAATCATCTTGTTCACAATCACGCACACACTCATAAGTCTTATAGTTTGATTCTAGGGAAATCCTTGACATCTAAAGAATTGAAGGCAAAGCACATTCATATTCACGGTTTAGAAAAGAGAAGAAAAAGTAAGACCGAAAGATAATTTCATGAAGATTAAACCTTTGGCAATTGACTGTTAGTTTTGCATTGCTTGAGGACAAGCAATAGTTCGAGTTTAGGGTGTGTTAGGTGTATAAAAGTATTCATTTTAAAACCCTTTATGACTCAATTATTGTTAGAATTAAGCTTATTTTAGATGCATTACTAATCATACATAAAAAATTTACTGCTCTTAACATTTCCATGCTTGATCATCTCTATTCGATTATATTTGGTGGAAAAGGTATTGCTTTTGGTATGTGTTTTGTGCATGTGCAGATTTTGTTGCCCACTGCCCAGACAAGCATTGTCGCGGTAGTGAAGGAAAGGGGAAGAAAAGGTGTAGAACCATCATTCGACGATCCATACCAGGCCATCCTTTGACGTCAAGCCTTACCAAGGAACGATGGACCAAGAACGGGCCATGTCGAAGCAGAAGAGACTGACAGACCATTGTCGAGGCAATGCCCAGACAATTACCGGCGAAGGAGAAAATATGCAAAGTGGTATGTGACTTGAAGAGCATAAAATGCCAAATTTTTAGAGACACTTTGCATGAAGATCAGAACAGAGGAATGCCATGAAAAATCCAAAGGAAGGTCAAAGATAGAAAACCGATAATGAGGAATAAAATAATGAATTAAAAGAGATTCATCTCTTTTATGAAGTTATAGTCAACTCCAACTTATCATCCTACTCCAAGAAGGACTCGGCAAGGCCATACCCTATAAAACCAAGACCCATCCGCCACCATCAAGACATCTAGAGATCAAGAGGCTTAGGGGTTTAGTAGAGTGCTCATAATCACCATTATGTTCTAATTCTTTCTTAGGCTAAGATTATTTTGTTTAGTAGTTGTGAGAATACGATTTTAATTTGTTTAGGTTTTTGTTAATGCAATTAAGTTCAAGGTTTGATTATTCTTGGTATTTTACTTTTTCTTGGAATCAAATCGGGAGAAGGTATTTCAATTGCATCTATTTTGTCTAATATCGAGAGAGTTAGACTCACGAAACAAATAACCATGGTTTTCATCCTAATTGGTGAAAAATAATTCGACTTAGGAATAAGTACGAGTTTCAACGGCTAAGAGAACCGTAAGATTGGTTGGTGTTCACCCTTGGTTCACGCTGGGAAGTATTGTCAATGCCTGCACATCAATAGTGTTTCGACTTAGGGATAAGAAGGAGCCATTGAAGAATGCTTTTCCAAACCTTGAAGTTTGTCGCTCAATTGCCCAAGTAGTACCTATTGTCTTTGCCGTGACAGTAGTTTTGCCCATTGTGGAGGCAATTCTCTTGTCTATTGCCGAGGCAATCAAGTTGACAATTGTATTCAAAACCGAGACAGTTTCATTCAACTTCCACACTACGACGCAACATAATCTGGCATGCTCTATCATCATATCTACTCAATCTCTTAGTTACTTGCTTTCTTTATTTTAGTTGCTATCTCAACCAACCATTAGTTGTGTTTTTACTTTTCTTTATAGTGCGAGACGATAATTTCTTGAAGTAGCACCAATCCTTGTGGAGACGATATCTTTTATACTATAACTTGGTGACGTGTATACTTGCACTAAAATTGCGACATCTAATACACACAACATATATCCTTCAATCGAATTGCTTGCCAAGTGGTGGAGAAGATGTATTTTGGGTGTTCATTGTGGAAGCAAAAAGATATAAAAATATGACATAAGATTTAGAGTGCTTCGACTTTCAAACCAAAGCCTACATCTACCACCTTAGCCACCCACCAAGGATTTCACCTATTCACTAAGAATTCCCCCCCTTTTCTAGGCTAAGGAGACAACCATTTACACACTCAAAGCTTTCTAACCCATAGCTTGAGTAAACTCTTTTGTACAAAGAAAATTTCAAAGCAAACAAGAAATCCCTCTAAAAGGTGTGTGTTTGCACACTAAAACACTCACCCAAATCCTAGAACACTTGAGCATACATTGACAATTGGAGCACGCAAGTGTTTGTTTATACAAAGAATGAGAATTTAGCAATAAGACATCATTTTAATCATAGACTTGTTGGCTTGTGGATCATTAGTCTTCTATAGATGCTTGGAGGTCCCTTATATACTCCCAATTGAGTTTGTAGTCGTTGGTGACCGTTGGGATTGAGTTGGAGCGGTTGGAGCCTTTATTTCCTGCAACAAATGCAATTATGGTGATCTCCCTTTCGATACGCTCGAAGCTGTATTGGAACGCCCACTACACCATGCTTGTTCTGTAGCAGCTTTTTTAGGTCTATTGTGGCATTTTTTAGTGCCGCTAAAAATATTCGTGGCGATACAAAAAGCGCCGCTAAAACCACCAGAGATAACAACACCGCAAAAGGTAGCGGCGTTTGCGTAGACAAACACCGCAATATATCATGTTCTTTAGTGGCGTTTGTTATCAAAAACGCCACGAAATATGTATGTTTTGTAGCGGCGCTTGGCCATGAAATGTCACAAAAAGGTTACGTTCTATAGTGGCATTTGGTCTGTCAAACACCACAATTGCTTCCTCTATAACGACGTTTTTCTTATAAACGCCGCAACATGTGTATGATCATTAGTGGCATTTTATTGTAGAAAAGTCGCGAATCATACTACTACAAACAACAATTTTTTCATTTATAATTACTACCCAAATTAACCTGTAAGACCAAAGCAAAAAATAATAACAGAACTAAAGTACAAAGACTTGACAACAAAATTAAATTCAAAGTCTAAAACATGAAAGTGAAATGTAATGCAATTCAACATTCTAGTTCAACGTCAAAGTGAAATGTAATTCAACATTTGTTTAGTACAATAAAAAAACATGAACAAACCTAATAAATCAACTAAGGTGGGGGATTCTGCTTGAACATTGTCATCATTTCTTTAAACTTGTTTTCGAGATTCTTATATGCTGCTTCTCTCTCCGCTTCCCTCGCTTCTACTTCGGCTTTAAATTGAGTTAATTGTTGTTGTAAACGATTAACTTCAACTTGGGAAGTCTGACTCTGTGATGGCATGTACTGAGACGAGGTAGCACCAAAGTATTTTGTTGGGGTAACGAATGATCCTTGGCATCGAACCCGACCGTATCATTCAGCACCCAAAACTTCAGCAATAACTTGATTGTCGATCTCATCCACATTAGCAGAACCATTAGTTGAAGCCGTAGCTTCATACTCCATCTTTTTATCCTTCAATTTTGCTTAATAATCAAGTAAGAAAAACATATTCAAACATCACATAATCCATACTTAATACAAACATGTTATAATATTGATATAAACATAGCATAATCAAGATTTTGTGTCCAATAAATATACCATAATTTCTGCAGCTTCAGGAGTGATAGGAGAGACATCTTTTTTGTATGTGTAATGTCGAAGAGCTTTACTCGTCCAATGCTATTACCGGTCGTAACTTGCTCCAATGTATAATAAAAATTAATACTTACGAACAAGTAGTTGATTAAAAAATAATCGACAAACGAAAAGAAAATAATACCTCATCATTAGCTATACGAGCAAAACTCTTCGACTCGGCTATATGAGTAAATTTCTGTTGCTGTCTGCTAGCAACTCCAACGTGCTCTCGATCCTAAATTTAAAAGTTGTATTACATATAAAGCCAATATTGTAATGACATAATAGTATTTTTTAAAATGCATCGATCATACCTCTCATTTCGTTGAACTCCAAAACCTGACTGCATCTTCCCATTGATATTGGAGCATTCTAGGTGGGACATTTTGCATATTTTCTTGTAGGCTAAGATTATTCTTGAAATATTTCTTTTTCAAAAAACTCTTATGGTCTTTCAATTTCTTCCCTAACACATGCTTCACATAATCGTCTGAGGCCTCTAAAGAAAATTTCTCCTACAAATGACACAACCAAAAATTGGCATCTCACGCCATGACTCATAATTGATCGAAAAAAGTGATGCATTACGTGCAGTTATGCCTATGAAATTGGCCAGAACACCTACTTCTTTCCAAATAGGTTGACCAACATCATTTCTTGAAACTTTCACTCGTTCCTCGGGACGAAGATGGTATAAATCCGTCAACGTCGTGCGCCCTCTACTTTTGTGCCTTCGACCATTTTCAGCTATATAAGAAATATTCAATGAAAATTTTAAAGTCAAGTCAAAATAAGAAAAACATCTACCATTTAAATAAAGTGTTGAATATTACCTTCGATTTCTACATTTTCTTCAGCTGTTTCCGGAACTTGTGAAGATCCAACACTACATTTCATCATTATTTATTACTTCCTCCTCTCAAGGAACTTGAACAATCCGTAAGTCACTCAGTTTTCTCCTAGGCATAATATCTGCAATAAACAACAAACAACAATTTTAGAAACTAGTGACAATATTACTATTATATGTATTCAACATCAAGTTAGAGTTATAATATGTTACTACATTGTTATGCCATCAGTTTTCATTAAAATCTACATCCATGTCCTCCCGAACATATTGGAATTGTGCACTAGAACTAGCAATTGTTCCATCTATGTTTTGGGCTGCAAAAGGCAAATTTTCTGATCTTGTTTCAATGTCATCACTACTTCCATCTCCGATGTCTATCAAGTCTCTGGGGGTGTTACAGAGGACAACATACCAACCCTCATCCATTGGATCATGACAGTAAAAAACTTGTTTCACTTGGCAAGAAAATACATATGGTTCATCCATCAATTGTTGACCTGTGTGAATTAATCGCGAGAAATTCACCAGAGTAAAAACAAATTGATCTCTTTTAGTGCCTCGAGTAGTATTAACATCAGTCCAGTCATAGCGAAATAACACAAACTTTCCTTTGCCATAATAGTCCAACTCAATAACGTATGTTAGAATTCCATAATATTCTACATCTCCCTTCACAGGATGGTTGTCCCTAGCACTAGCATTACTTGTAGTTGAAGAAAGTAACAACTACTCCACAATTTTGTGTCCTCCTCAATCTTTTACGAGATTTTGTGTGGAACCTGAACCCATTAATAAGGAAGCTATTATATCTTTTGAAAACTATATCCGGACCTTGCGAAAGTCATTTAACCTCTTCACTAACTTCTCTCCTATTCAAAACCTATTACGCGTAAAAGGTGAAAACATTAGCATTTATATAAAGTATTAAAACTAGGAAAATTATATATTAGTTACGCACCAGACAAAGATGGTGTTGCTTACCATTCACCCTAACCATTCATGGAAAGTTTTTGTGAATAACTTATGAATCTCACGTTGATGTAATCTTCGGGAATGTACACGAGATTTCAACTCTTCTTTATACTCACTCTAAAATAGGTTGTGTGGTTAAAGAATAATAAATATAAAAGTTGAAGTGAATATGTAACCCCCTTAACCCGGCCTAAACGGTTGACCCGAATTAAGAAAGTCACACGGGGAAAACCAAAGTCAACCCGAAAGTCAACCTTGATTAACGACCCTTTTTTTTCTTTTTAAACTTGTCTAGATGCACATTAACCCTAGTTATGATCATTCAAACAGCATGCTCAAAGATCATAAACATCAGAGATCAAACAGGGACCCAATTGAACAATTTACAACTTTAAGGACCAAATTGTAAATTCTGTAAATTATAAGGTCTTAACTCGAATTAAAGTTACCAACTTATAATTAATCAGGTTTCATGCTTCATTGCCAAATTTCAGCTCAAACGGACATTCCAAACTCATACAATTGCACAAACAAGTTTCAGGACCAAAATGCAAACATTTCAAAACATATAACCGCCCATGTCAGCCCCCAACGGTCAGGTGTTCCGAAACAGGGAGAACCTGTTTCGAAACGCGGGACCGTTCCGCAACGGGTTCCGAAACGAGGCCTGGCAGAGGCATTTCCATTTCGGAACGGTACCTCCCGTTTCGAACGCCTGGGCCACTACAGGGCACCCGTTCCGAAACGGTAGCTCCCGTTCCGATACGGCCTGCACAGAATACAGAAAATTGGCTGCTAAAACACACAATTGACTTACCATACATGCTCCAAAAGCTACCAAACTTTACCAGCAAGACATTCAACATATAAAGAACATAAGTGCATCATCCAATCATCATCATGGCATCAAATATGAAAAGCCCCAAATCTAAAGGCATGCTTCCTACTTAGCAAACCATTCAAGCATTAAATCTCCAACCAACCACATAATGGCCAATTACATGTTCCAGCATTATTAGCAACATTAAACAAACTTAGGGAGTTCATAACATCTCCCAAAACATTCACATAGGTCCCCCATTGCCAAATGCCAAAAGCTAAAAGTGTTTAAGAAACCTTCCCATACTTGAGCTTAGTTTCCACTTGATTGCTTGCCTTCCTTGCTGCCCTCAATGCACCTTAACGCTCTGCATTATTGGTTTAAGAAAAGAGAGAGAGCGTAAGCAAAAGCTTAGTGAGGAATGCTCATTTAAACCATTCAATAATGCATTTATAAAACTCATTTATAGACCATACTTCATGCAACATTAAACATGCTCTTAAACATTTAAAACAAGCATCTCATGCTTCAAGTTCATAACAAGTCATATTGGCAACAAGTGATACATTTCACATAAGATCCACACATGGACTTTTAAACACCATTGTGATCTTATCCCCATGGACTTTTAAACACCATGGCCCATGGACTTTTAAACACCATGGCAAGGACCACACAAGGACTTTTAACCACCTTTGTGTCCTTAACAAGAATCTCCCAAGGACTTTTAAACACCTTGGAGTTCTTAAGTAACCAAGGCTTACACAAGGAATTTTAACCACCTTGAGCCTTAACCAAGAACCAACCATGGACTTTTAAACACCATGTTGTTCTTAAAATTCACAAGATTCACACAAGGACTTTTAACCACCTTTGTGATCTTAACCAAGAACCATCCAAGGACTTTTAACCACCTTGATGTTCTTAAATATACAAGGCTCACACAAGGACTTTTAAACACCTTTGTGACCTTAACCATCACTTGCCAATATGCATCAATATCATCAATATCTCACTGTTTTAAAGCATTTTACAAAGCCATAAACATCATGTATCTTTAAGCATCAAACCACATTAGTACAATGTTCAAAAACAAGGAACTCTTACCTTGAGCTTCCTTCAACACATGGCTTAAAATCTCAGCAAGTAAACATGCTAGATATGCTTTCAAAACAGATTTAAAAACATGCAAACAACACATTGCATACAACCAAAACCATGGCCATCACCAAGAGAGTTTTTCCGAAAACTTACTCTTGAGCTTAGCTAAGTTGCTTAGACTTAAACTAAGCTCCCGAACCTTCAAAACACTGGTTTCAAAGCCGAAAACCAAATTCCACTCACCGATTCCGTTTCGCCTCTTGCCGAAACACAAATCAAGCTTCCGGATCACCACCACTTGGATCCAAAGATGACTCCCCTGTTTTAAACACATCAAAGCAGAGGATTAATGCATCATCATGCATTAATAGTTTCAATGAAAGCACCTAAACTCGCTGCTCTCATCCACACTCCATTTTCGGCTACCAAACACAACCGAAAATGCATCCAAACAACTCCTCAACATTGCCCAGCCAAGATCCACCAAAACTAAACATCCTTAAACATCAAATTAACACCTTAAAACACAGCCCAATCAGATCATACGAAAATCCATCAAAAATCACCAAATCTTGCATTTAAAGCCAAGATCCATTATACAACTTTAAAACCATTTAAAGATCATCAATTAAGGATTGAGAACTTAGGAATTTCAGTAAGGAACTGAGAGTTTAGAGGAGAAGGACGTTCTTACCTCCAAACTTGAGTTTTCTCCCTTTTTAGAACCAAAATCTTGAAAATCCAATTAGCAAATGGTGAGGTTTTGTTGATGAGATGATTAGCAATCAAAAGAGAATTGAAAAGAGATATTTAGGTGACAAAATCAGAGGAAAAACTCTGGAGAAAAGGTGTTTGGTTTGAAAGAAAATGAGAGAAAAGAAGAATTGGAAAAGTTAGTTGAAAATAGGAAAATAACTTCCCTCCACTTTCCTTTTGTTTAAAAACCAGAATTAAATCATTAAATATCTTAGAAAAAATCTGGAGAAACTCCCTTTGGGTAAATAGCTCCTTAAAGATTCAAAGTTTCAATCCTTTTTAAAACAGTCACGCAGTTTCCAAAAATTACATTTTGGTCACTAGCCAAAATGTCACCCTTCCAAACCTCATTTTGTAAAATTGATTTCACAGTTCACTTATATATATTAAAAGAGGATTTTAGAACATTTTTCCATATTTTTAATGCAACCCGAACTAGGCTTTCCTAATTTCACCTTTTTATATTCGAACAGCACACTGACCGCACCGGTCTAAGCCCAAAACTTCTAAGCCCAAAACCGGGGCGTTACAACTCTCCCCCCTTAAGAAATTTCGTCCTCGAAATTTACCTGAAGGAAAGAGATAAGGAAACTGCTTCAGCATGTCATCCTTCCGCTCCCACGTGGCTTCCTCAACACCACGGTGCTTCCACAACACCTTTACCAACTCAATGGTCTTGCCACGAAGAACCTTGCTATCCGAATCCAGAACCTTCATCGGTTCCTCATCATAGGTCAAATCCGGATTCAATTCCACTTCTTCCACAGGCATCACATGCGAAGGATCAGATCTATACCTCCGGAGCATAGAAACATGAAACACATCATGAATCTTCTCCAACTCTTGAGGTAGCCTCAACTTGTACGCAACAGGACCCACACGCTCAACCACCTCATATGGTCCAATGTACCTAGGGCTCAACTTACCCTTCCGGCCAAACCTCATCACCTTTTTCCAAGGCGAAACCTTCAAAAACACACAGTCACCCACCGCATACTCGATCTCCTTACGCTTCAAATCCGCATAAGACATCTGTCGATCAGAAGCTGCCTTCAAACGCTCACAGATGAGCTTCACCTTCTCGGTGGTTCCTTTCAACAAAGCTGGCATCGAAACCAACTTTTGACCCGTTTCATCCCAACAAAGAGGGGTCCTACACTTCCTTCCATACAAAGCCTCATAAGGTGCCATTTGAATACTCGCCCGATAACTATTGTTATAGGCAAACTCCACCAAAGGCAAATGTTTCTCCCAAGAGCCTTGGAACTCAATCACGCAGCACCTCAACATATCCTCCAAAATCTGAATAACACGCTCAGACTGACCATCCGACTGAGGATGATAGGATGTACTGAAATTCAACCTTGTACCCAAAGCTTGATGCAAACATTGCCAGAAACGCGATGTGAACCTCGGATCCCTATCCGACACAATCGACTTAGGTACACCATGCAGCCGCACAATCTCAGCAATGTACAGCTCCGCCAGCCTATCCAAAGAAAACGTAGTATGCACAGGCAAGAAATGCGCACACTTCGTCAGGCGATCCACAATCACCCACACTGAATTCTTCTTTGATGGTGACAAAGGTAAACCAGATACAAAATCCATGGTAACCCTTTCCCACTTCCATTCAGGGATTCTCAACGGTTGCAACAGACCTGAAGGAACCCGATGCTCAGCCTTAACTCGCTGACACACCATGCACTTGCTTACAAACTCAGCAACATCCTTCTTCAAACCCACCCAATAGTACTCATCATGAAGATCATGATACATCTTAGTACTACCAGGGTGCATAGCAAAAGGACTACTATGACCTTCAGTCAGAATAGCACGCCTCAACTCAACATCATTGGGCACTACTATTCGCCTCCCAAAACACAACACACCATCATCATTAAAGCTGAAATCCGAAGGCCTACCCTCCGCGATATCCTGAACATGTGTCCCCAAGGAATCATCCAGCAACTGCTTTTCCTTGATCAACTGAACCAAAGATGGTTTCACATGCAACTCAGCCACAAGACCACCATCACGCGAAATACTCACACTGGCAAACATAGCCCTCAGCTCAACAGCTACCTTCCTACTCAAGGCATCCGCTACAACATTAGCTTTTCCAGGATGGTACTCAATCGTCAACTCATAATCCTTGAGCAACTCCACCCAACGCCGCTGCCTAAGATTCAACTCCTTCTGAGACATCAGATACTTCAAACTCTTGTGATCTGTGTACACAGTACACTTCTCACCATACAGATAATGTCTCCAGATCTTCAGAGCAAAAACCACTGCAGCCAACTCAATATCATGCGTAGGATAATTGCGCTCATGCACCTTCAACTGCCGCGAAGCATAAGCCACAACCTTACCCTCTTGCATCAACACACATCCTAAGCCAACATAGGACGCATCACTGTAGACCACAAACTCTTTCCCTGATTCAGGTTGAACCAAGATAGGAGCTTGCGTCAAAGCCGCCTTAAGCTTCTCAAAAGCCTGCTGTCTCGCTTCCGTCCATTCATACTTAACATCCTTTTGCAACAACTTCGTCAAAGGTGCAGCAATCTTAGAAAAACCATCCACAAACCTCCGATAGTATCCTGCCAAACCAAGGAAACTACGAACCTCATGAACAGACTTAGGGACCTTCCAATTCATCACCGCCTCAACCTTCTGAGGATCAACACGAATCCCCTCTGCAGAAACTACATGCCCAAGAAACACCACCTCCTTAAGCCAGAACTCACACTTGCTCAGCTTAGCATAAAGCTGATTCTCCAACAAAGCTTGCAGCACAATCCTCAAATGCTCTTCATGCTCCTCCTCAGTACGCGAGTACACGAGGATATCATCAATGAACACCACAACAAACTTGTCCAGGTATTCATGAAACACACAATTCATCATGTCCATGAAAGCAGCAGGAGCATTTGTCAAACCAAACAGCATCACAAGGAACTCATAATGCCCATACCTTGTCCTGAAAGCTGTCTTAGGCACATCCACATCCTTCACCTTCAACTGGTAATACCCTGACCTCAAGTCAATCTTAGAGAACACAGCTGCTCCCCGAAATTGATCAAAGAGATCATCAATCCTCGGCAAAGGATACCGATTCTTGATAGTCAACTTGTTCAGCTGACGATAATCAATGCACATTCTCATAGTGCCATCCTTCTTCTTCACAAACAAGACCGGTGCACCCCAAGGTGACACACTTGGCCGAATGAAACCACGATCAAGCAACTCTTGCAACTGCGTCTTCAACTCTTTCAACTCCTTAGGTGCCATTCTATAAGGGGTAATGGACACAGGAGTTGTATTTTCATACAGCTCAATTCCAAACTCCACCTCACGATTAGGAGGTAACCCAGGTAACTCCTCAGGAAACACACCAGGAAACTCCCGCACAACTCTGATATCTTGCACCCGCAACTCCTTAGAGCTAGGATTCATCACAAAAGCTAGATAAGCTTCGCAACCTTGCCTCAGCATCCTGCTCGCTTCCAAGGTAGACACCACATTGGTAAGAAACTTCACATTCTCACCAACCACAACAACTTCATAATCATCCGCGAGCCTCAACGAAACTCGCTTATTTTCACAATCCATTACAGCACGATGCTCAGCAAGCCAATCCATGCCAAGGATTACATCAAAACCATAGAAAGGCAACTCCATAAGATCAACATGAAAAACATGTTCTTGAACAACCAAAGGACACCTTCTATAAAGCTTCCGAGTCACAACAGTCTCACCAAAAGAACTAGTGACACGAACACCAACATCCAAAGACTCAACAGGCAAACCAAGCAATTCAGCATACTCACGCAAAATGTATGAGTGCGTAGATCCAGAATCAATCAAGGAAAGTAATGACAAGGATTGCAAAGTAAAAGTACCTGCAATCACATCCGCGTCATTCCTTCCCTCACGCTGAGCATACACCCTAGCTTGACCTCCACCCTCAGGCTGAATAGCCACAACATGGGCCACTCCTCGACCACCTTCCTCTCTTCGCTGAAAATTACCACGGCCGCGCCCACGACCTCTCTACGGTGCAGTAACAACAGGAGCACGCACTTGGCCACCAGCCAACATAGGACACTCTCGCCTCATATGATCCGCAGATCCACAATTCCAGCACCCGTTACCAGCTGCCACAACAGGAACTTTCACTTCCCTCACAGCACGAGGACAATCACGCTTCATATGACCACGTGAACCACAAATCCAACACGCACTCGGATCAGCTCTAGCATTGCCTCCCCGAGCAGGCGCACCACCACCTCGCTTAGCCGAGGACTGATACTTCTGATCACGTCCCCTCTTGTTCCGTCCACCACCGGAACTATACTCAACTGATCGCTTCCCAGCACTTGACCCAGCACTCTTAGCAGATAAACCCAAGTTCATCTCAATATCCTTTGCTCGACCCACCAGCACATCAAAATCATCATACTCGGCCTAAACGGTTGACCCGAATTAAGAAAGTCACACGGGGAAAACCAAAGTCAACCCGAAAGTCAACCTTGATTAACGACCCTTTTTTTCTTTTTAAACTTGTCTAGATGCACATTAACCCTAGTTATGATCATTCAAACAGCATGCTCAAAGATCATAAACATCAGAGATCAAACAGGGACCTAATTGAACAATTTACAACTTTAAGGACCAAATTGTAAATTCTGTAAATTATAAGGTCTTAACTCGAATTAAAGTTACCAACTTATAATTAATCAGGTTTCATGCTTCATTGCCAAATTTCAGCTCAAACGGACATTCCAAACTCATACAATTGCACAAACAAGTTTCAGGACCAAAATGCAAACATTTCAAAACATATAACCGCCCATGTCAGCCCCCAACGGTCAGGTGTTCCGAAACAGGGAGAACCTGTTTCGAAACGCGGGACCGTTCCGCAACGGGTTCCGAAACGAGGCCTGGCAGAGGCATTTCCATTTCGGAACGGTACCTCCCGTTTCGAACGCCTGGGCCACTACAGGGCACCCGTTCCGAAACGGTAGCTCCCGTTCCGATACGGCCTGCACAGAATACAGAAAATTGGCTGCTAAAACACACAATTGACTTACCATACATGCTCCAAAAGCTACCAAACTTTACCAGCAAGACATTCAACATATAAAGAACATAAGTGCATCATCCAATCATCATCATGGCATCAAATATGAAAAGCCCCAAATCTAAAGGCATGCTTCCTACTTAGCAAACCATTCAAGCATTAAATCTCCAACCAACCACATAATGGCCAATTACATGTTCCAGCATTATTAGCAACATTAAACAAACTTAGGGAGTTCATAACATCTCCCAAAACATTCACATAGGTCCCCCATTGCCAAATGCCAAAAGCTAAAAGTGTTTAAGAAACCTTCCCATACTTGAGCTTAGTTTCCACTTGATTGCTTGCCTTCCTTGCTGCCCTCAATGCACCTTAACGCTCTGCATTATTGGTTTAAGAAAAGAGAGAGAGCGTAAGCAAAAGCTTAGTGAGGAATGCTCATTTAAACCATTCAATAATGCATTTATAAAACTCATTTATAGACCATACTTCATGCAACATTAAACATGCTCTTAAACATTTAAAACAAGCATCTCATGCTTCAAGTTCATAACAAGTCATATTGGCAACAAGTGATACATTTCACATAAGATCCACACATGGACTTTTAAACACCATTGTGATCTTATCCCCATGGACTTTTAAACACCATGGCCCATGGACTTTTAAACACCATGGCAAGGACCACACAAGGACTTTTAACCACCTTTGTGTCCTTAACAAGAATCTCCCAAGGACTTTTAAACACCTTGGAGTTCTTAAGTAACCAAGGCTTACACAAGGAATTTTAACCACCTTGAGCCTTAACCAAGAACCAACCATGGACTTTTAAACACCATGTTGTTCTTAAAATTCACAAGATTCACACAAGGACTTTTAACCACCTTTGTGATCTTAACCAAGAACCATCCAAGGACTTTTAACCACCTTGATGTTCTTAAATATACAAGGCTCACACAAGGACTTTTAAACACCTTTGTGACCTTAACCATCACTTGCCAATATGCATCAATATCATCAATATCTCACTGTTTTAAAGCATTTTACAAAGCCATAAACATCATGTATCTTTAAGCATCAAACCACATTAGTACAATGTTCAAAAACAAGGAACTCTTACCTTGAGCTTCCTTCAACACATGGCTTAAAATCTCAGCAAGTAAACATGCTAGATATGCTTTCAAAACAGATTTAAAAACATGCAAACAACACATTGCATACAACCAAAACCATGGCCATCACCAAGAGAGTTTTTCCGAAAACTTACTCTTGAGCTTAGCTAAGTTGCTTAGACTTAAACTAAGCTCCCGAACCTTCAAAACACTGGTTTCAAAGCCGAAAACCAAATTCCACTCACCGATTCCGTTTCGCCTCTTGCCGAAACACAAATCAAGCTTCCGGATCACCACCACTTGGATCCAAAGATGACTCCCCTGTTTTAAACACATCAAAGCAGAGGATTAATGCATCATCATGCATTAATAGTTTCAATGAAAGCACCTAAACTCGCTGCTCTCATCCACACTCCATTTTCGGCTACCAAACACAACCGAAAATGCATCCAAACAACTCCTCAACATTGCCCAGCCAAGATCCACCAAAACTAAACATCCTTAAACATCAAATTAACACCTTAAAACACAGCCCAATCAGATCATACGAAAATCCATCAAAAATCACCAAATCTTGCATTTAAAGCCAAGATCCATTATACAACTTTAAAACCATTTATAAATCATCAATTAAGGATTGAGAACTTAGGAATTTCAGTAAGGAACTGAGAGTTTAGAGGAGAAGGACGTTCTTACCTCCAAACTTGAGTTTTCTCCCTTTTTAGAACCAAAATCTTGAAAATCCAATTAGCAAATGGTGAGGTTTTGTTGATGAGATGATTAGCAATCAAAAGAGAATTGAAAAGAGATATTTAGGTGACAAAATCAGAGGAAAAACTCTGGAGAAAAGGTGTTTGGTTTGAAAGAAAATGAGAGAAAAGAAGAATTGGAAAAGTTAGTTGAAAATAGGAAAATAACTTCCCTCCACTTTCCTTTTGTTTAAAAACCAGAATTAAATCATTAAATATCTTAGAAAAAATCTGGAGAAACTCCCTTTGTGTAAATAGCTCCTTAAAGATTCAAAGTTTCAATCCTTTTTAAAATAGTCACGCAGTTTCCAAAAATTACATTTTGGTCACTAGCCAAAATGTCACCCTTCCAAACCTCATTTTGTAAAATTGATTTCATAGTTCACTTATATATATTAAAAGAGGATTTTAGAACATTTTTCTATATTTTTAATGCAACCCGAACTAGGCTTTCCTAATTTCACCTTTTTATATTCGAACAGCACACTGACCGCACCGGTCCAAGCCCAAAACTTCTAAGCCCAAAACCGGGGCGTTACAGAATACATTATGATATACATTATAAAACTTACGTGCGTAAGAAATCTATTGAATCGTGATGGAAAAGAACATATCGATGTGCTTGTACCCAAGACTATCATCTAACCGTGCAATTTCAACTTTGCTGAGTTGTTCCCCATAACTTTCAAACAAATAAGTCTCAACTAAGTTATTAGTAATGCACACTTCATTTCGATTTGGTCGGTTAAATCTCGTTTCAACATCTTCCAAATATCGAGAGCAAAAAGTGAGACACTCCTCTACCAAATACCCTTCAGCAATTGATCCTTCTAGATAACGCTTATAATGATAGTAAGACTTTAACTTGCACAAGAACCTAGACGAGAAATAAACAAAACATTATTATATAAAGTTGTAATTAAAATGAAATTTCAATACTAATTGAATACATATTAGACAATTCGCACCTCTCTATAGGATACATCCATCGATAGAAAATTGGTCCACCAACTTTAGCTTCGTGAGGGAGATGAACCAGCAAGTGCACCATAATTGTGAAGAATGAAGGTGGAAATATCTTCTCCGAGTTGCATAAAGTCAAGTTGACTCGATCTTGCAATTTCTCAATTTCTTCGACCATTAGAACTTTCCCACAAATAGCTTTCATTATATTCGAAAGTTCAATTATACAAGATATCACCTCATTTGACATACAACCGCGTAATGCAACTGGCATCAAATGTTGTATCAATATGTGATAATCATGCGACTTCAAAGAATAAATTCTTCAATCTTTAACACTGACACATCGAGATATATTTGATGCATACCCATCCGGGACCTTTATATCTTTCAACATTGTGCATAACATTTCTTTTTCTTTTTTCGACATCACAAAAATAGAAGGGTCCCGACTTCAAAGAATAAATTCTTCAAGATATCTTTCATTATATTAGGAAGTTCTCGAGGATGAATATCATGCCGAATTTCCATGTCAACTAAGTCAAGTCAACTTTTCAAATTGTCTTTAGATTTTCCATCAACATTGAGAATGGTCCCGATTATATTCTCACAAACATTCTTCTCAATATGCATGACTTCAAGATTATGTCTCAAAATATTATGCTTCCAATAAGACAACTCGAAAAAAATACTTCTTTTTTTCCACAACTCTGCCTCATTGGGATTATCCTCTTCATCAGACTCATCATCACTCAACTGGCTAACATCATGGTCATATACTTCTTTTGTCTTTTTCTTTGATCGCGAGTTCGGTGGTTGATTCGTCTTTCCGTAAGTAAGTTTTATATGTTTGAACATCGAGAAGATATCAGACCTAGTTGTTTGCTCAGGGGCTTTTCTGAACTCTTCAGTACCATCAAACATATTCTTTTGATATCTAAATCTATGATTTTCATCTAACCACCGACAGTGTCCCATGTAAGAGAACTTCTTCCCATTACACAACCACTTCGAACATGTCTGTGCAACACAACAAGGACAAGCATAACGACCTTTGGTACTCCAACCAGATAAATTTGCATAAGCAGAGAAATCATTAATAGTCCACAATAAAAATGCACGTAAATTAAAGTTCTCCTTCTTCAACACATCATATGTTTCGACACCCACCCATAATTGTTTCAACTCTTCAATAAGAGGCTGCATATAGATGTGAATATCATTCCCGAGACCTTTTTCACTGGGGATTATCATGAATAAGATAAATGATGATTGTTTCATGCAAATCCACGGTGGTAAATTGTAGGGAATAAGAAGAACATGCCAAGTACTGTACGAAGTACTCATGATCTTAAAAGGATTAAACCCATCAGATGCAAGACCGAGTCTAACATTTCGAGGATCTCCTACAAAACTTGGAAATTTTTGGTCAAATGACTTCCAAGCTAAAGAATCTGCAGGATGTATTAATAACCCATCATCAGTTCGTCCATCATGATGCCACCTCATAGACTCAGTAGTCTTTGAAGACATAAAAAGTCTTTGAAGCCTAGGTATTAGAGGAAAATATCGTAGAATCTTTAATGGATTCTGTCTTGAGTGTGCTTCAACTTCGTCCCTACTCATATTTTTTGCAGCCTCATTCATCCACTGAGATTTACCGCATACATGACAAGATTCCTGGTTTTTTCGATCGCCCCAATACAACATGCAATCGTTCAGACAACTATGGATTTTCTCATAACCAAGGCCCAAATCCTTTATCATTTTCTTCATATCTTTTCTGGATTCAAGAATTTTTGCAAAAGGAAACATTTCTCCCAAGAACTCTAATAACTGCGTAAAAGAGTTACCGGTCCATCCTCCTAAGCATTTTAAGTGAAAAAGACAAATACAAAATGAGAGTTTTGAATATTTTGATCCCTTGTAAAGTTCTTCATTCATTTCATTAAGCAAATTATAAAACTTTGCCGCTTCTCCATTTGGCTCTTCATCACACCCACTTCTTCCCATATCGGTGAAATCACTAACACCAATTTCTGGCAGATCTTCTTTAACTGATTGATGATAATCGTGCATATTAAATGCATCTCGCAACATACCCTTCATGTCATCTTCTTTAAGAGATCGACGATGAGAATTAGAAGGATGAGCCGAATTACTTGTAGAAGAAGCTCTACAAGGTGTAATCTCTCCATGGAATACCATTTTATATATCATAGGACAAAGCCAGAAACAACTAGATGTCCGTATACAACTTCACGAATATGACAATTAATGTTATCACACTTCTTACAAGGGCAAAGAATCATATTCTCTTGGCTTGCGTTCGCAAAAGCAAAATTGAGAAAACTTTCTACTCCATTTCGATACTCGGCCCTTACCCTTGACAAATTCATCCAACTCCTATTCATTTTTATTTCTATAGTATCCATTTCAACTGTTAATTGCTAATACTATAGATTCAATTTATTCTTTTAAATTGATAATCGTAGATACAAAAAGTATAAAATCTATAAAATTCAACTAACAAGATGTATATTTGAAGGATGAAGAAAGATGTAACTATTACATTACCAATTAAGTAAAAGTCAAGTTAAATATATAAACTACCTACCAACCAAACATGAAAATTCAAGAGAAAGTTACCTGTTGGGGAAGACCACCGTTTTACAACTGAGAATTATCCATAACTTTGAAGGATGAACATAAATGTAGAATCGCTCTCAACCTATTCAACATAACAATAAAGTTAATATACTTTACGCAAAAGGAGAACACAAAACAAAGATCTTGTCCCTATAAAAATGCATGATAATGGAATGGACCATGCAAAATTTCTTGTCCCTATAAAAAAAGAAAGGATAAATTAAACAATAAATCATTAATGTTTTAGTAGTTTTTTTATTTACTTATCAATGTTTAAAAAGTTATATTATAATCACTAACATTATCCATTTATCATTTCGAAGTAAAATTAATGACGTGAGTGTGGATTTTCAAACATTGAAAAAAAAGAACTTACTAATTTCGTGTGTAGTAAAATCATGATTTAAATGAATGTCCTCAAATACTTATAGTGTGATGTTGTTCTCACTGGTGGATTTCTCATTAACACTGACACATCTTATACTCTTGGGGGTAACATTCCTTCTCAATATTTTCCCCAATTTCTCCATTTTTCTCTCTCTTACTCATCAAAATTTTGGGTTTATTGAGGTATACATAGAAACATAAAAAAATAAAGGATTCTAGTTTGAGTTAATTATTGAATTTGTTATACATTTTGATACTTGTAATAATTGATTTTGATTATAAATACGGGTTTCGTTAAAATTAAGTTGCATGGAAAAACTTTAGAAAAGTCTAACCATTCCCGTGTCATTTACATTCCCATGTTCGGCACTTGCAGACGAGTCCGAGTAACATAGCATTTGATTCTCATGTATTTTAATAGAAATGATATCATTCGATCTCTTCATGAAAAAGAAGAAAAGGAATGCATCTTATGTTCATGTTGGATGTATAATCTGATGCTTATCTTTGTGTTGAGAGGAATAATCTTATGCTCCTAGGCATTGGTTTACAAGATTTTTGTCTCGAAAGAATTATCACCCTAAATTGACATATGGTTCTGTGAAAATTAATTTTAATAATACATTATGCTTTTTCTAGCTTGATAATATTTCATGTTTTGACTGCTATTGTGTAACCAACTATCTGTTTTTATTTTGCACTATTAGATTTTACTTGTAAATTCTTTTGGTCGGTGCACAATGAAAATCTAGTAATCAGCCAAGTGATCTGCAATTCTATCTATACGGTATTAACATCTGTTGATAATCACATAGCCAACACCACTTTTTCATATTGACAAGGAACTAACAGAGATTCAACCTACCAATGTTATATACATCATCGTTTTCAATATAATAGAGAGAAGAATAGAGACAAAAAGAGAATTAAAAATGGAGAAAATACTTGGACGAAATTAAAATGGAGAAGAATTATATACTGGATCTGAGCGCCAGCACAGTGACGGAATATTTACGCCAACACAGCCTTAGACAGTCGACGGCAAGCTGAACGGCAAGGAGAACAGCGATAAAAACAGCAGGAACGACGGTGAAGGGCAGCACGACGGAGAGGGATCAATAGAAAATTAGGGATTGCACGCGTACGATATGATTTGGGGAAAATGAAATAAATTAAATCTGACTTTGAGATTAAACGGTGAGTTTTACCTATGGTGGCGTTTCTTATAACAAACGCCATGGATAATATACCTATCGCGGCGTTTTTGAAACCAAACGTTGCCACAAAAAGACTTATTGCAACGTTTTTTAAGTGAACGCCATTAATTGTTTTTATATTGTGGCATTTGTACCCAAAACGCCACAAAAACGAGATATTTTGCGGCGTTTATTATACCAAACGCCATTAATTATTTTTCTATTGCGGCATTTGTTTCCTAAGCGCCGCTAAATTTGTCATATTGTGGCGTTTGTCTTTAAAACGCCGGGATAAGTTGGACTTTAGCGGCGTTTGTCTTGTAAACGCCACAACAAACGTCGCTATAGAACAAGTCTGGTGTAGTGGCCCTTCTTCAGAACTAGTCGTTGAGTCTGATGCAGTATGTCGTATCAAAACACGTTGGGCCATATCAGAACGCTCATATTGAAACGTCTAGTGTCGTATCGAAACATCATGCAATTCAAATAGTCATTGGGATTTTAGCCGTTGGGATCTTTGCCACGTAGTCACATCGAAATGCATGGGGGCATTTTGAAACAACCTCTATCCATATCGAAATAGGTAAGCCCTATATCGAAACATGTTTTGGCAGTTTCAAAAGAACTGTAGCTGAAACCCTAAGGTGTTTCGAAACGGGGTAAGCCATTTTGGTACAGTCAAGCTGGAAACTTGGGTTTGGCTACTTTAAAACCTTTTAAAACCTTTGAAACTTCATCAAACATAATTTCAAGTTGTTTGGACTTAATAACAATTTTGAAATCTTTTCAATTTAGTCCAAAGCTATTTTTTAGTTATTATATCAAAACAAATAGCTTAACAATCTCCCCCTTTTTGATATAATAAAACCAACTTGAAAATTTGTGTTTGGGATTCTCCCCCTTTGTAAAATAAGTTTTGAATAAGAGACTAAAGATTAGAAACCAATTAAAGCTCCCCCTTATTCAATTGAAAATTCAAATTTTCAAAACATTCTCCCCCTTTTTTGTTATATCAAAAATGGTTCAAACAAAGTTTGAAAACTTTTAAGTCCATAACAATGGAGAGTTAAAAATGATAAAAATATTGTTTTTATTAAAAATAGGCTCCCCTTACTCAAAGCATCATACAATGGTTAGTCCAACAAATATATGATAAACTAGTTGAATTAGAAATAAATCAAAATAAAGAAAATAAATTCAACTAGAAATTTACCACTTGAACCAAAGGTAGGATGTGAAGCCTTCCTTCTTCAAGTGATCTTCTTTGTGTATGTAGAGCTCCCCCTCAATGTTTTACTTTATTGGTCATTCTCCATCACACCTAAAACAAGATAATTAAGTAATTTTTTGTATCCAAATTGCTTTGGATCCATAAACGTTAGTAGCACAAAATTTAGACCCCTTAGGAATCCATTTTGTGATTTCATCCTTTTTAGTTGAAGTGATTAATCCTTTTGGGACCCAAACACATCTAAAACATTTTCCATTTCCAAATATAAGGGCATTAGATTTTCTTTGATAAAAAATTGATTTTTCAAAATTTGTTTTCTTTTCAAGTTTTTTGGAAATTAAAAATTTTTCTTCTTTAACTTTATGAAGCAAATTTTTTAAATCAACACATTTTTGCTCAAACTCATTGAGTTTTGCTTCAAGTTCAATTTCGGTTTTAGAAATCAAATCATTTTCAATTTTTGAATTTGAAACAACTTTCTTGTTTTTCAAAATGTGATTTTTAAACTCTAAAAGCAAATCATCATAGGCTTTCTTGTAGCTCATCAAATATATATGAATTTGAACAAGATGAGTTAAAAGTTACTTTGCCCTCTTGGAGGATCATCAAACATAAGTGGGCTACCTCATCATCGGTGGAGTCTTCATCACCCTAAGTTGCCACATATGCTTACTTTGAAGATGATCCCTTTTGTTGCTCATATGGGAATCCTTCATCTTCTTCTTCGATTCATGTTTTGATTTAGCCATCTCGCTCTCCATAAACCGGGTAAACTTCTTGAAGAGATGAACCATCTCTTCATCTTCACTTTCTTCTTCACTTGATTCTTCGTGTTGGCATGTGGAGGATGGAAGGGCAATGACATTGACATCAATGCCTTTCTTCTTGATTTTATTCTCATTCTCCCTCTTTAAGGGTTGAGACATCATCTCATGGGTGAGCAAAGATCCAACGAGCTCGTCAAGCTTGAGCTCTTTCAAGTTCTTTGCTTCTACAATTGTCGTCTTTTTGGACTCCTATGAATCGAGAAGTGAGTAGATCAACTTCCGAACAAGTTTGCCTTCTAGAATCTCCTCTCCAAGACCTTTGAATTGGTTGACGAATGTGGAGAAACGGTCAAACATCCTCGTAATGTTTTCATCCTGGTCCATCTTGAAGTTTTCATACTCGAGGTTGAGAAGACCGACCTTGGTCTCCTTCACTTTGTTGGTTCCTTCGTATGTGACTTCAAGCTTGTATCATACCTCCTTGGAATCTTCACAAGAAGACATCTTCTCATAGATGTTGGGGATAAATGCAGAAAAGAGAATGTGCAAAGCTTTGCAATTTAGCTCCATCTTCTTGCAATCATCCACACTATATTATGCCTTGCTTCGTTGTGGCACGAGCGGTCCATCCTCAACTATGTCCCAAATCTTGTAATCTTTGGCCTTGATGAAGAGCATACATTGTCAATTGGAGCTCACAAGTGTTTGCCTATACAAAGAATGTGGATTTAGCACTAAGACATGATTTTAATCATAGACATGTTGGCTTGTGGATCATTAGTCTTCCATAGATGCTTGAAGGTCCCTTTTATACTCCCAATTGAGTTTGTAGCCATTGGTGACCGTTGGGATTGAATTGGAGCCGTTGGGGCCTTTATTTCCCGCAATAAATATAGTTTTGGTGATGTCTGTTTCGATACGCTCGAAGTTGTATTAGAATGCCCTTCTTCAAAGCTAGTCGTTGGAGTTTGATGCAGTATGCCTTATCAAAACATGTTGGGCCGTATCGGAACGCTCGTATCGAAACGTCTAGTGCAGTATCAAAACAGCCTTTAATTTAAATAGTCGTTGGGATCTTTGCCACATAGTCGTATCGAAATGCACAGGGGCATTTCAAAATAACCCCTATCCATATTGAAACGGGGTTTGGCAGTTTCAAAAGAACTATAGCTGAAACTTTAAGGAGTTTCAAAACGAGGTAAGCCATTTTGATACAATCAAGTTGGAAACATGGGTTTGGCTACTTTAAATGATTTTAAAAACATTTTAAAACCTTTGAAACTTCCTCAAACATAATTTCAAGTTGTTTGGACTTAAAAACATTTTTGAAATCTTTTCAATTTAGTCTAAAGCTATTTTTCAATTATTATATCAAAACAAATATCTCAACAAAGTTTTCTTGGATATGAATGAAATGATGGCCATGTTTCCTTGTTGAAGTTGTTAGACCATGTTCCCTTGTTAAATTGAGTTAGTTACCTTAACTAGAGATCAAGAAAGTTTACTAGTATGTTATAAGGAGGTTATCTTGTGATTGAATTGTGTGACTTTGTGTATAGTAGTACCTTGATGAAGTTGCAACTATGGATGTGAAAGTTAATCGAGTAAAGAATGAAAGACTATGTTCGATTTAGAGCTCCTCTACTTCACTAAACAAATGTTTATTGTGTTTATTTCTGTAGAACTAATGTTCTGATATAATAATTGAAAAATGTTTTGGACAAAGTTAAAAAGAATTCAAAACCTTTTCTAAACTCCAAACAACTTGAAACTATGTTTAAGGGATATTTCAAAAGGGTTTTAAGTGTTTTCAAATCCAAATTCAACAAAACCATCCAGGTGTTTCGAAACACCCCTAGGTGTTTCGATACGGGTTCTTACAATGTCAAAACGTTTCAAAACGGGTTTCAAAACGGGCTTTATTTTGGGTGAGATTTTGCATAGTGTTTCGATACGGCCCCTGCCGTTTCAATACGCCTATGTGGCATTGACCTCAACGGTCATAAACCCCCAACGGCTATTTCCCAACTACCTTTTAAATGCATATCGTTTCGATACGGTGATAAGAGTTTTGATACAGGCGTTTCGATACGGCCAAGGGCATTTTGATACGGGTGCTGCATAAGACTACAATGGCTCTTTCTATTCCAAGAGTGTTTCGAAACGGGGAGCTGCAGAACTGCATTTATGGTGGGAAATTAAGACTTCAACGGCTCCAATTCAACCCCAACGGCTAGTAACGGCTACAAACTGAAAGAGGAGTATAAAAGGGACCTCCAAGCATCCAGTAATGGTTAATGCTTCAATTGTCAACAACATTATGATCAAGAATTTGTCTTAGAGTCTAATTGTCAAATTATTGTATAGACAAACATTAGTGAGCCAAAATTGTTATATTTTCTCAAGTGTTTTAGGATTGGGTGAGAGCTTTATTGTGCAAACAAATAGTTATTAGAGGGATTTGAGTTTGCGTATTTTTATCTCTTGTAAAGAGGGTTTGATCAAGGCTTTGGGTAGAAAGCTTGATTGGTTTGTAAGGGTTTCTTCCTAAGCCTAGAAAAGGGGACGAATCAATAGTGGATTGATTGAAAATCCTTAGTGGGAAGCTAAGGTAGTGGATATAGACCTTGGTTAGAAGGTTGAACTACTATAAATCTCATTGTCTTTAATCTTTTTAGCTTCCCCACCTCTCACACCCAAAATTCCACTTCTGCACCACTTGGCGAGCAAGAACGGTTGAAGGAATCGAGCACCAAAAAACCCAACAATTGGTATCAGAGCTTGGCTCAATTGAAGAGGATTAACATCCTGTTGAGAAGATCCAGCAAGCTCGATCATCATTTTACTCAACCAGATCAATGACACAATCAATCGATAAACCGCCCTTCTTCGACGAAACACACTATGCCCATTGGAAGACAAGGATGAATTTCTTCATAAAGTCCAAGGACAAAAAGCTTTGGGATATAGTAGAAGATGGTTCGTTTGTGCCACAAGGAAGCAAGGCGGAATGGAGTGCCGACGACCGCAAGAAGATGGAGCTTAATTGCAAAGCCTTGCACATCCTCTTTTATGCATTTGGCCCAAACATCTATGAGAATATATCTTCTTGTGAGAGTGCCAATGAGGTATGGGACAAGCTTGAAATCACATACGAGGGAACCAATGAAGTAAAGGAGACCAAGATCGCACTCTTCACCTTAGCATATGAAAACTTCAAGATGGATTCGAAAGAGAACATCAAGAAGATGATTGATAGGTTCTCCACTATCACCAATGATCTCAAAGGCTATGGAGAAGCCATCCCAGAAGAGAAGCTTGTCCGAAAGCTCATCTACTCCCTTCCTGAGTCATGGGACTCAAAGAAGACCGCCATCATCGAAGCTAAGATTTTGAAGACCCTGAAGCTTGATAAACTCATTGGGTCACTTCTCACTCATCAAATAATGAAGAAAAACAAAGAAGATGCGAAGAAGAGGGAAGAAATTAGAGCTATGGGGGAGAAGAAGCTCAAAGGGCTTGGCATCAACACAAATTCCATTGCTCTTAAATCTTCCACTTGATACCATGTAGATTCAAGTGAAGAGGAGGAGGATGAAGAAGAGATAGTTCATCTCTTCAAGAAGTGTGCCCCTTTCATGAAGAAAGCCTTGAAAGAGCTTGAACGAGAATCCGTGAAAAAGAAGAGGGCAAGCACGTCAAGCCTTAAGAAGAAGGCATATGTGGCTACTTGGAGTATGAAGACTCCACCGACGATGAACAAGCCATCCTCTGCCTTATGGCCATCGAAGAAGATTCAAGGGTAACTTCTAATTCATTTAATTCATGTTCATATTCTTTTGATGAATTACAAGATGCCTATGATGATTTGGTTTTAGAGTTTAAAAATCACATTTTGAAAAACAATAAAATGATTTCAAAGTTGAAAATTCAAAGTGATTTGATTTCTAAAACCAAACTTGAACTTGAAGCAAAACTCGAAGAGTTTGAACAAAAATGTTTTGATTTACAAAACTTGCTTCATAAAGTTCAAGAAGAAAAAGATTTGATTTCCATGAGCATGAAAAGAAAATTAATTTTGGAAAATCAGACTTTTATGTAAGACAATCTAGTGCCCCCCGAGATTTGTAAATGGTAAATGTTTTAGAAGTATTTGGGTCCCAAAAGGACTAAGTACTTCAACTAAAAATGATGAAATTGAAAAATGGATTCCTAAGGGGACTAAGTTTTGTGCAACTAACGTCTATGAATCCAAAACAATTTGGACACCAAAAATTACTTGATTGTCTTTTGCTAGGTGTGATGGAGAGTGATCAACAAGTCAAAAATTGAGGGGGAGCTCCATGCACACAAAGGAAGAACACTTGAAGAAGGAAGGCTTCACATCATCCCTTGGGTTCAAGTGTGGTAAAAATCTAGTTGTTTTTTGCTTTTATTTGATTTATCTTTTTAATTTCAACTAGAATATCATATATGTTGGACTAACATTTTGATGATGCTTTGAGTAAGGGGGAGCCATTTTAAAACCAAAATGCCTATTTTGTCATCTTTCTTTACCTCATAAGTTATTTTGAACTAAAATCTCTTTTGAATTCTTTTTAATATAACAAAAAGGTTGATAGTTTGGTTTGAAAATTTGCATTTTCAATGAATAAGAGGGAGCTTTAATTGATTTCAAATTTCTCATCTCTTATTCACATTTTCAAACTTAAAGGGGGAGAATCCCAAACAATTTTTCAAGTTGGTTTTATTATATCAAAAAGTGGGAGATTGTAGAACTAATGTTTTGATATAATAATTGAAAAATATTTTGGACAAAGTTAAAAAGAATTCAAAACCTTTTCTAAAGTCCAAACAACTTGAAACTATGTTTAGGGGATATTTCAAAAGGGTTTTAAGTGTTTTCAAAGCCAAATTCAACAAAACCATCCAAGTGTTTCGAAACACCCCTAGGTGTTTCGATGCGAGTCCTTACAGTGTCAAAACATTTCGAAACGGGCTTTATTCTAGGTGCGATTTTGCATGGCGTTTCGATACTGCCCATGCTGTAACACCCCAAATTTGGGCCTAGATGTTTTAGAGTTTGAGTCGGACCGGTCGGGAACGGTTAGAATCTTAAAGGGAGGTTTAGGGAACACCTAGTTTGGGATGCTTTAAAAATATGGAAAAATATCTAAAAATCCTCATTGAATATATGAATGATTATGGTCAAATCAATTTTACAAAATAAGGTTTGAGAATACTACAGTTCGGTGTAGTGATCAAATCGCAGTTTTAGCAAAAGTTGAATAGTGACTCTTTTTGTAAAGGATTGAAACTTTAAATCTTTAAGGAGCTAATTTTACAAAAATGTTTTTAATCAGATTTCTTCTTAATTTGGGTGATTTTATTAATGTTTTAATTAAAGGTAAATAAAGATTAATTAAAAGGAAACTACCTTTGACTTTTCATAACTACCTTTCATCAATTTTCTCTCAATTTCTTTTCAGCCAAACACATTTCCTTCAACAATTAACCTTTGATTTTCATTCCTTTTGATAAGATTTCAATCTTCTTTTGATTACTAATCTTTTCCTCATCAAAACCTCTTGTTTTTACATTGGATTTTCAAGAAAACTTGCCCAATTCAAGGAGAAATCAGCCATTAGAGGTAAGCTTCATCCTTCTCCTCTAATGATCAATTTTGTACTAAAATTCTCAAGTTATCAATCCTTTGTTAATGATTTTTGAGTTGCTTTAATGTTAGAAACAAGAAATTGTCTTAAAACTCAAGGTTTTTGAAGAGATCTTGGTGATTTTCGTGGTTGATGGTTAGGCTCTATTTTGAGGTTGTTTTCTAATGTAATTTGGATGTTAATTGATGTTATAAATGATGTTTTATCAAACAAATCCCGAATAGGCTTGGATTCCTAAGTTTTGTATGCTAGAATGATGGTTTTTGGGGTGGTTTTGGTGTTCTGTCATAGCTGGAGGTATAAGGAAGAGTTTGTGGTGATTTTTGATGTTGATTGATGTTTAGAAATGTTTAGAAGTGGTAGATCTTAGCTGGGCTTTGTTTTGGAAGAGTTTGGAGATGATTTCGGTTGTGTTTGGTAGCCGAAATGTGGTTTGTGAGTAGAGCAGCGAGTTTAGGTGTGTGGCTGATGATTTCAATGCATGATGATGCATTAATTCTCTGCTCTTATGTGTTATAAACAGGGGAGACATCTTCGGACGCCTTTGGTGTTGATCCGGGAGCCTAGATAGCGTTTTGGCGAGCTAGCGAAACGTAATCGGTGAGTGCGAATGGTTTAGAAGTCCTTGAGGGACAAGAAACAAGGTTTGGAGATTTAGGAAAGGTTTCCAACACCTTCATAAGTCCGGAAGTAAGTATTGGCTAGATTGCTCACTTAAATGTGGTGGTTGCCCCTAAAATGCTTTTATCTGCTCATGGTTTGAGATAGATAAATTCCTACTGTTTTTATGCATAATTTGTAGCATGAGATGATGCTTGAAATGATTTCATGAAATAACATGTTGCATAGTTGAGATTTGAGCTTTTTTTTAAAGCATGGCAAGTGTTATGGTTTTGAAATGATATGGGAATGATTTGAGAAATGTTGCATGAAAAACAGTAGGTGAGATGATGTTTTGTCATAATATATTGGCGTAGATGTTGAGATACTTACCGGATATAATTGATCGATCAATAGGATAAGAGTGCATTATAAACTAAAAATTCGTACGTGCTCTTTGGTTTAATCCAAAGGGAGAGAACCGATGATGGGCATTCCATCGGGTAGGACTTGGTGAAATACCCAAGCTTTATGGCGATGAGAGATTCCGCCATGTGAGTACGGTGATGTGAGATTCCACCAGAAGCGTCTAGTGGTTAGAGAAAGTTGTCCACATATTCGAGTAATAATGAGATGTGAAATGCCAATATAATGCATGAAAATGCTTTTGATTCACATGTACCTTTGATGAGATGATTTATGCTATGAGAAATGCATATGAGATTTATATATGAAATGCTTTGGTTTTACAAGCATAAGTATGGCTTTGCCATGAGATTTGCATTGGTTTAAATACATGAGATAGAATTGAGGTACATGTGTCTTCAATGAGGTTTTGCTTTGAAATGTTTTTCAAGCATGAGATAGAATGAGCATGTTGTAGAAAAGCTTTTAAGAAAGTGTTTTCAAGAAAGGAATTATTGTGTTGGTTTTCTTTAGAGCACGCCTCACTAAGCAATTGTGCTTACGCTCTCTTTTACCAATAATGCAGATAATTGATGTTTTCTTGGGCAGCGAGAAGGTTAAGAACATCCAAGGAAGTGCAAAGCTCATGTATGGTGATGTTTTTATACACTTTAGTCTTGATATATGGCAATGGGGAAATCAAGGTTGTATTTGGGAGATGTGTTTGAACTCCCTAAGTTTGTGGCATGTTTGAGAGGGCATTTATGGGTTGTAAATGGTCCTAAATGTTTGGTTTGAGGTTTGGTTGCCTATTTTGGTTTTGAGACTAGGAAGCATGCCTTTAGATTGTGTGTTTTTGTGAATGATGCCATGCTCTAGCTTTAAGACCTTAAATATGTTTCTTAGTATCAAAATGAACTGCTGGTATGATTTGATGCTCATTGAAGTATGTTTGAATGGTTTGAAATGTCAAAAACTAGCAATTTCTGCTGTCACTGGGCAAAGTGTATCGAAACACCCTCACCTGTTCCGAAACGGGGCCCTGTAATGGCCATGATGGTTCGGAACGGATGAAGCTGTTTCGAAACAATTTGGCTACTAGTGAAGCCTGTTTCAATACCGGTCTTGAAACATACCCGAGTACCGAAACGGTCAACACTGTTTCGATACGGGCGTTTTGGTACGAAGTGTGGGCGTTCCGATACGGTTGACTGGTGGATGTTGTTTTGAATTGTTTTAAGTTCCCATGTTTTACATTTTAGTCCTGAATGTTGTGGATGCAATTGCTTGAGCTTGGGATGTCTTTTTAAGCTAAAACTTGACAGAGAAGCATGTAACATGATTAATTTCAAATTGGTAAACCTAAAATCAGCAAAGTTTTTCTAATTTCCAAAATTTACATTTTGGTCCCTAAACACGTAACATATGCAATTAAGTCCCTAAATGTTTTCCGATCGCTTTTCCTTTCTCTTCTTTGATTCGTGATGTATTTATACAGGCTTAATGTGCATTTAGACAAGATTAAAATGAATAAAAGAAGGGTCGTTAATCAAGGTTGACTTTCGGGTTGACTTTGGTTTTCCCTGTGTAATCTTCGTAGTTCGGGTCAAGCGTCTAGGCCGGGCTAAGGGGGTTACACCTACCGTTTTGATACGCCTATGTGGCATTGACCTCAACGATCATAAACCCCCAACGGCTATTTCCCAACTACCTTTAAAATGGAGATTGTTTTGATACGGTGATAAGAGTTTCGATACGGGCATTTCGATACGGCCAAGAGCGTTTCGATACGGGTGCTACATCAGACTGCAATGGCTCTTTCTATTCCAAGAGTGTTTCGAAATGGGGAGCTACAGAACTGCATTTATTGTGGGAAATTAAGTCTCCAACGGCTCCAATTCAACCCCAACGGCTAGTAACGGCTACAAACTCAAAGAGGAGTATAAAAGGGACCTCCAAGCATCTAGTAATGGTTAATGCTTCAATTTTCAACAACACTATGATCAAAGAATTTGTCTTAGAGTCTAATTGTCAAATTCTTGTATAGACAAACACTAGTGAGCCAAAATTGTTATATTTTCTCAAGTGTTTTAAGATTGGGTGAGAGCTTTATTGCGCAAACAAATACCAATTAGAGGGATTTGAGTTTGCATATTTTTATCTCTTGTAAAGAGGGTTTGATCAAAGCTTTGGGTAGAAAGCTTGATCAGTTTGTAAGGGTTTCTTCCTAAGCTTAGAAAAGGGGACGAATCAATAGTGTATTGATTGAAAATCCTTAGTGGGAAGCTAAGGTAGTGGATATAGACCTTGGTTAGAAGGTTGAACCACTATAAATCTTATTGTCTTTAATCTTTTTAGCTTCCACACCTCTCACACCCAAAATTCCACTTCTCCACCACTTGGCGAGCAAGAACGATTGAAGGAATCGAGCACCGAAAAACCCAACAATTTCTAACACCTTGCAGGTTGACGAAGCTATGGTTGCTCTCGAGCTGGACACAATTATCGGGGATTTCGTATAGCTCAAAACAACCTTTTTTGAACTCATGGGATGGTGGCACTTATTTAACCTTTACATAATGCATATAGAATTAATTATGGTATGTATGTTATAAGAAGCTCTAAGGAGCATTTGGTTTGTAATAGGCGTTTCTAATTATTATTACGGCTGCTTATTATCAAGTTATTAGCTGGTTCGTTTATATGATTCCTCGCCACATGTTTTGATTGGTTGGTATGATCCTATGATTGATCACATTTATGTTTATGCTTATGATATAAGTTTCTAGATTATTTAGATGACATGTTTAATTGTGGGTCAAGTTATATTTATGAACTTATTATTAGTGCTTCAAAATCAAAGATAGGGTTGATAGATAAACCCAATTTGTAGAAGTATGTTATGAATAGGTCAAAAAGCATTATTATCTTTATATAAATCGTGAAAGTCACACACCCCTAATTTTCCTCTCATCCAAACCTTAAAGCCTTAGACGTACCAATTTGATTCACTGGCCCAACATGGTTGTGTGGTCCTTATGACTGTATGGTGTCGTCCCAGTCTATAGGCCACCGGTGTGCCGGAAGTCAGCTATGAACAACTACGCGTGGTGGATTACTCCAAGGAATTCGAGGTGGCTGTGGAATTTTGGGGGGAGTTCATGGCTTTTGTTTTCGTCAGAGGGCTTCAACGGACCATTCCTGTCTACACCAGGTTTTGAATTCTGTTTAACCGAAGCTTCTTTGTGCGCCGTGTCTGGCAGAATTCGTGGCTAGTTTCTCTTCCGCTGGGTCGATAGTTGCTTGTCAGTTCAAGGTCATTTAAACGGTGCGAAGTTAGAGCTCGGAATCGGGTTGAAGCAAGCTTTTGGTGGCGCTGCAGACAGAGTCTGTTGGCGAGCCGTAGCCATGGCTGAGCTTTAGCTTCCAAGGACCACGACACTTTCTTCCTACCGACAATATTTGTGCTATCAGGTATCTTAACCCTAATATCCTAGTGATCCCACCTCTGGTTTCTCCACCTCTTCTACCTGGATCGTTCTTTCCCCCCTCCTGGTGACTCGGCTCCCTTTCTGTTTATTTGCTATTGAAGCTCTATTGGCTCTGAACACGTCGAATGTGCAGGGATGAATTGATTGTTAATTGCCAACAACTTCTTTTTGTTTCTGTTCGTTTCACATGTTTATGTGTTTTTTCTAGTTAAGGATTGTGAAACCTGTTGTTTGCGTTTTTTTCTAAGGTTTGTGGTTCTTTGGTTGTGTTTCCATTGGTGTTCTGTCTTTGCACCTATCTTCTAATGTTGTCTTATCGGGTGTCCGGCTCAGGGCTCTCATGACGATTCTTGCATGAAATGTGAGAGGACTGGGTAACATGAAGACTGTCAGAGCATTAAAAAAATTGATTTGGAAGCATAAGCCGAGCATAATATTCATAAGCGAGATGAAACAAAAAATCAGATACCTTGACAAGATTATAATGAAAATGAAGATGGACAACTTCTTCTACATGGATCCACACGGTATTGCAGGTGGCCTGGCCTTATGGTGGTCAAGCGAAACGAATGTGACGATCAGGAATTACAATAATAATTTCATTGATGTGAAGGTTTCCTTGCATGAGGGTGAGGAATGGTTCGGAACATTCATTTATGGTCCTCCTTACAAAGAAGAGAATCATGCTTTCTGGGAGGATCTTTCGAACCTAAGAAGGTCCTCTAGCGAGAGGTGGTTAGTCATAAGGGACTCGAACATTGTCACTTGTCAAGAGGAAAAGGTAGGTGAGACTTCGGTCAATCCAATCGAAGCTAATGGTTCCATTATTCAACATAAAAGAAACAACTCTATCATCATGCTAAAAAAGGAGGATGGAACTTGGCTCGAGGAACCGGGGGATATTGCGAACTACCTTCAACAACATTACCAGATCCTTTTTACGAAAGATCAGTATATTGATTATCAGTGCCTAAGTGAATATATCCCGAAGCTGGTAAATGAGGAGATGAACTCAGATCTATGTAGAGAAGTTTTGGAGGAGGAAATTAAGGAAGCGGTCTTCGCTATGGAGGCAACAAAATCTCCAGGGCCGGATGGTTTCCCGGGCTATTTCTATCATACTTTTTGGGCAACCATTAAAGAAGATCTTGTTGGAATGATCCAAGCTTTCTTTAAGGATGGTGTAATGGATCATGGGCTGAACAAGACAAACTTAGTGCTAATCCCCAAGAGATCAAATCCATGTGAGGTCTCCCATTTCATCCGATTAGTCTCTGTAATTTCTCCTATAAAATTATATCCAAGATCTTAGCCTCAAGACTCAAGAATTTATCTCGGACATTATTTCTTCATGTCAATTAGCTTTTGTCAAAGGGAGAGTGATCCATGTCAATCGAATTATGGCTTGTGTTTCTTCGACTGCCTTCTCTCTGGTCTTAAATGGAGAAAAATCTGGTGAATTCCTTCCAGAGAGAGGAATTAGGCAGGGAGACCCACTCTCACCTTTTCTATTCACATTTATCTCCAACATTTTTTCATGGCTTTTGGAGAAAGAAGTGGAATGAGCCCGTTTGGAGGGTCTAAAGATCAAAAGAAGATGCCCTACTATTAGCCATATGATGTTTGCTGATGATTGTCTGATATTCTCCGCGGCCAATGAAGAAAATTGTGGTTCAATCTTGGAGATCCTTCACCTGTTTCAGAAGTCGACTGGATAGACGGTGAATTTTCAGAAATCCTCAGTCTATTTCTCCCCCAACGTCAGCACCAACCTCAGGAGTCATTGTTGAGTGTGTAAAAGTTATATATTTTACTCCCTATTTAACCTATATTTCTGCTGCATTCAAGCATATTTCATTGTATTTAGGATATATTTCATTTATACATCACAATTATATCAAATGGCACAATTTCTGCTGAAATTGGTTGCTTTTGCAGGTAGCTGCTGTAACAGATGGAGGGCAGTGGAGAAGTAGACGCTGGGCAGTGAAGAAGCAGAGCAAGAACTGGACTATAGACGAGAAAGACGATGCTGCCATGGTCGCTGCCGTGGCAGCCAAGGACGACAGCAATGGTGAAGGGAAGAAGTGAAGTGGACCTCGACAGAAAGAGGAAATTAAGCCGGTCTGTCGTGGAGCACCCTTATATTTTTCTGAGCCCTAGATCAGAATGAAGGCCAAGCCCAAAGTTCAAGGAAGAAACTCCAAGCAAGAAGAAATGACGAATTAAAGATATATGCTCTGAAGATTTAGTCTTTAATAGAGTTGTATTTTAGTTTAAACTTGTATTCTTGCTATATTAGAAAACTTGAATCCAAGGCCTATATAAAGGCATGTAATTCGACCTAGGGAAGGATATCTTACTCTCTAGCCTTCTTCCCCTAAACCCTAGTCATTTTCCCCCTTCTCATCATGTTCTAAACTTCCCCTAGGGCTAAGGGTTGATTCTGTAAAGTAGTTGCAAGGATTGCATTGTTTTAGGATTTTCTTTGTTCAATAAAATAGACTTCAAGTTTGCTTATTCTGGTTTTCAACATCTTGCAAGAGTATCGGGAGAGCATTGTGAGATTACACATTTACTTAATATCGGGAGAGTTAAGTATACGAAAGGAATAAGTACAGGTTCTCCAGTTTATGGTTGAACTATCTCAGACCTAGGGATAGGACGAGGTTAAGTGGCTAAGAAAGAATTCAACAACATCGGTGTTCATCCTTCGATTCACGTCGGAAGGTATCATCAAAGACGTGTTCATCAATAGACTTGGACCTAGGGATAGGCCAAGGCATAGCAGGGATTCTTGCCAAGCTTGAAGTACTGAGTTGTGTGTTCTCTACTGCGACAACAACAGACCACTGCCGCAGCAGGTGCTGCCGTGACAGGCGCTACAACAGAACAGAGAAGTCTTCGATATTGCAACACCTGCACTACGGAGCAGATCAATATCGGCCTATTCTCTACCCTGAATATTTTACTCTTTTATTTTCAATCTTCTTTATTATCTCGTGACAAACATTTAAACTCTTTCTTTTTACCCTCTTGTGTAGAAATCCAAGGATAAAGCTATTAGCCCAGTCCCTGTGGAGACGAAATATGATACTTACGTATCACTTAACTACTTGCGTCGTGTACTCTTGCACTACATTGCAATAGACACTTTTACACGCAACAGCCATCTTTTTAATATTCTGGGCTTCAGACCTTTGGAGGAGGACAGTAGATACCTTGGCCTTCCCTCTCTTTGGGGGCGGAGTAAAAAGGAAGCTCTCGCATTTATAAAGGAGAGAGTCTAGAACAAACTCCGAAGTTGGAAAACCAAGTTCTTAAATCAAGTCGGTAAGGAGGTCCTCATCAAAGCCATTGCCCAAGCTATACCTACTTATATGATGTAGTGCTTCCTTCTTCTTGTCACTTTCTGTGACGAGCTTAGCTCAATTGTGGCAAAGTTTGTTGGGTCACGTCGGCATGCCCCGTGGCGCAGCGGAAAAATTAATCCGACGTATTCCAGCCAGGATCCATGTACAGGAACGAATCCAGGGTGAAAAGATGAAGAGTTACCTTTTAAAACACTAGAAACTGGAAAACCGACGGTATGTCGGAATAACCACGTCAAGTAAAATCGGAATCGTCATAGGTTCGCAACGACCTCTACGGAGTCCACCCGAACAAAACGAACAAAGTTTCCGCCTCCCTAACACTTAGGGATAAATTTCGATAGGTTTGAACACCTTATAGGGAGAAGTCGAAATACCTCCAGGGATTCCTGAGGGAGTCTGAAATCGACCACGGGTTCTACCGGGACTTGGATTCGAAGTAGGAAATCCCCAGGAATTTGCCAGGGGGCAAGAGGAACACCAGAAAAATATTGAATAGCTTCTCAGAAGAAATCTGGGACTTGTCGAAAATTCCATAAGGGAATTCCCAGGGATATGTCGAAATTTGCAAGGAGGAATAGGGATGATTTGGTTGCTAGCCCTTGTCCCTTTAAATAGTATTCATAGACTTAATTCTAGTTGAATACCTTAAATCCAAGTTCAACCAAAATTCATAGAATCTAATTCTACTTGAAATTGGTTTATATTAAATATACATTATATTTAATAATATTAAATGAAATATATATATATTTAATTATGTAGAATCTTATTCTACATAAAACATGGATTTAAATATACATTATATTTAATCCAAATATATATATATATATTTTTATTATATAGAATCTCATTCTATCTTTACTTGGATTTAAATATATATTTTTTAATTATGTAGAATCTAATTCTACATAAACTTGGAATTAAATATACATTATATAAATACCAAATATATATTTAAATTTCTAGATTCTTATTCTATAATATTTAAGTCTCTAAATATTTTTCATACTCTAAATAATATTTGATAAATACAATATTTATCCAATATTATTCCCATTTAAAGGAGTTGCCGATTTCCCCTATCTCATAGGGGATTTTCGGTAACCTCCCTAAAATAGGGAGTATAGTTTCCAATTTTTGTTCGTTTCATTTGAAGGGTGTGACCCTTGTAGGTTCATGCAACGTTAGCAGCAAAATTAGAATTGTTCTAATTTTACAAACAATGAGTGGTATCTAGCAATACATCATTGCTACCTAAGTTGCATGAAGTTATGGTTTGACTTTCCTAATTCCTGAATAAACTTCCTTTATGTATTTCATCCTTTTGTCCTTTATATCTTAGATGAACACAAGTCATGGGTTAGTCACACTTGCGTTGTCCATCTAGTGTTTCTTGATGTCTTGAGTAGATTAGGATAAACGAATCTCTATGATATCTCATAACATAATATTCGAGCATGGCCATGCATTTTCTAATCTCACTCAATCAAGTGGCCGAAGATATTTCTCCCATTATGTAGGAGGGATAAATCCTTTCTTGATCAACCATATTTCACTACATATGTCATCACGTATCCAATCATCAGTCTTTATAATGTAGTTAGTTACGACAGACGTTTGACTATGTCAAAATACGTAAATCTTTATGTTGAAATCATGTTGATCTCAAGTCTGAGGATTATACATATGTTTATCACGAGCAATGTTGTGACTGTCACATAATTACCCAAGAAACATGCTCATAGCGGGTCAATCCAGTATGTTGTTCTCTAACAAATACTTATGTGTTGATTTTGACATCTCTATGTCAATGACAACGCTTGTCATCAACCACATATTAGTCTTTATATATTATCATTGTCCATACCCGTAATAATATTCGACTAAGGATCCTATTTAACAATAATCGTATTATTGTATGGACATTATTATCCAATGGTTAGTTTGATGCACAGAAATATACCAAATGATAATAACGGTAATGCCATTACTTGATAAATCTAGTAAAATAGTATGTCTATTCAATCATCATATGATTGGTCTTTGGGCATACTCCAACAATCTCCCACTGGCACTAAGATCAATCATTCTCGTATCTAATACGATATGGCTTAGTGTAACTGACATGCTTATGTTGTGTCAAAAGCTTTGTCAGGGAGTTGACAAAGTTATCAACTTTGTGCGTATGTTGCATACTTTCACATCTCCAAGATGTAAGCACCTTATAATATGTTTGGATTTATTGATGAGATCTGGGTTTTATTTGCTTACGCAAAGGTTCCATCATTACAAAGTTATGTAGCATCTAATATGCTGGGAACAACCCTTAGTTCATAAGTGAACCCTTTAGATCCAAACACCCTTCTTTATTGCTATATCGACTATGATACATTCAACCTATGTTGTAGAGTTAGATATTGTCTCATGTTGCTAACTCACTGTATCTTTTATTAATGCAAAACGGATTGCAATCTTTAGTTCCTTTTGATGAGTATGTCATCTACATACAATACTTAGGAAAGTAATAATGCTCCCACTAGCTCTTTTGAAAACAAGACTCCTCTTTGTTTCTAGATAAACCAAACCTTTTGATTGTATCTTCTGGAACGAATATCCCAACTTCGAGAAGCTTGCCTTAGACTACAGATAGACCTTTGTAGTTTACATACCTTCCAAGTGTTTACTGGAGTGACAAAACCTTCTGGATGTGTCATGTACACATATGTTTCAAGTTTTCCCTTAGGAAAGTGGTTTTGACATTCCTTTATTTGATTTCATAATCATCGTATGTAACTACTTGCAAGTGAGATTAAGATGGATTAAACATAGCTACAAGGAAGATGCTTTATCATAGTCTATACTATGAAGTTTGTCGAAAACTTTTAGCGACGAATCATCCTTTGTATGTTTTATCATCCATGTCGGTTTTTCCTTTTTGAAAAAATCATCCATACCTCTTAGGTTTTACCCTTTTAGGTAACCAAAGTCTATACTTGGTTTTAGACATGGATTCCATCTCATATCTCATGGCTCTTAGCCATTTCTCGAATTTTAGGCTCACCATTGCTTTCTGATAAGACCTAGTCTTTATCTTGATCCGAAAAGAAGAGTGTTTCCATGTACAGATAGTGAGAAATCCATATTTCTCAAGATGGTATTCTCTTAAGGATCAACACAATGGTTGTGTTTTGTTCCAATGTTCCTTGATCATTTGTGGAACATTCTCAATCTTTGGTTCATAAATTTGTTGTCTAAAATTTCTTCAAATTCCAAATTCCATTTTTTTCTTTTGTAAGAGGTAATCTCTTTCGAGAGAAACTCTCGTTTGAGCAACAAACATTTTGTTCTCGTTGAAAAATGAAATCCCTTAGTGATAAGTATTCTCTTTCGAGATAAATTATCGTTTGAGCAACAAATATTTTGTTCTCGTTAAAGTTGAAGAAATAAAATCCCTTTATGAGAATTAATCTCTTTCAAGATAAACTCTCGTTTCAGAAACAAATGCTTTGTTCTCATTAGGATAAACAACAAATGGAGTTTTTAAGGTTCGAACTTTGTAAATGTAACCCCCTTAACCCGGCCTAGACGGTTGACCCGAATTAAGAAAGTCACACGGGGAAAACCAAAGTCAACCCGAAAGTCAACCTTGATTAACGGCCCTTTTTTTCTTTTTAATCTTGTCTAGATGCACATTAACCCTAATTGTGATCACTCAACAACATATTCAAAGATCACAAGCATCAGAGATCAAATAGGGACCCAATTGAACAAATTACAACTTTAGGGACCAAATTGTAAATTCTGATAATTAGGAGGACTTAACCCAAATTAAAGTTACCAACTTGAAATTAGTCAGATTTCATGCTTCTCTGTGAAATTTCAGCTCAAAAGAACTCCCCGAACTCATACAATTGCACAAACAAGGTTCAGGACTAAAACGCAAACAATTCAAAACATTTAACTGCTAATGTCAGCCCCCAACGGTCACCCGTTCCGGAACAGGCAGAGCCCGTTTCGAAACACGGGCCGTTCCGCAACGCGTACCGGAACACGGGCTGGCAGTAGCCAAACCATTTCGGAACGGTCTCTCCCGTTTCGGACGCCTGGGCTTGTTTAAGGCACCCGTTCCGAAACGGCAGGCACTGTTCCGAAACGCCCTGCACAGATTGCCCCAAAATGCATACTTAAACATGCAATTAAACATCCAATCATGCTCCAATTACCACCAAACTTTACCAACATGCAATTCAACATATATGAGACATACATGCATCAACAATTCAACAAAATAACATCATATGTGAAAAGCCCCAAATCTATAGGCATGCTTCCTACACAAGCAAACCATCCAAGCATAAACTTCCATTTCAAGCATGTAAAGGCCAAACTCAAAAACCAACATTCTCAACAACATTCAACATACTTAGGGAGTTCAAAACCTCTCCCAAAACATACACATAGGTCCCCCATTGCCAAATTACCAAAAGCTAAAATGTACTTAAGAAAACCTTCCATACTTTGAGCTTTACTTTCACTTGAATACTTGCCCTCCTTGCTGCCCTCAAAGTACTCTAATGCTCTGCATTATTGATTTAAGAAAACGAAAGAGAGCGTAAGCAAAAGCTTAGTGAGGAATGCTCATTAAAACCATTCAATAATGCATTTATAAAACACTTTATAAATCATGCTTCAATCATCATTTACACATGCTCAAAAGCATACTTAAACAAGCATCTCATGCTTCATATCATAACATGTCATATTGGCCACAAGTGATAAATTCCATTTCTTTAAAAACAAGTTCATCAACTTTCACCCCAAGGACTTTTAAACACCTTGGCCCCAAGGACTTTTAAACACCTTGGCCCCATGGACTTTTAAACACCATGGAAAGGACCACACAAGGACTTTTAACCACCTTTGTGTCCGTGTCAAGTTTCACCCCAAGGACTTTTAAACACCTTGGCCCCAAGGACTTTTAAACACCTTGGCCCCATGGACTTTTAAACACCATGGAAAGGATCACACAAGGACTTTTAACCACCTTTGTGTCCGTATCAAGAATCATCCAAGGACTTTTAACCACCTTGATGATCTTAAGTAAACAAGGCTCACTCAAGGACTTTTAACCACCTTAGTGACCTTAACCTTTTCAAAACATCACTTGCCAATATACATCATTATCATCAATTTATCCACTGTTTTAACGCATTTAACCAAGCCATAATCATCATGCATTTAAAAGCATCAAACCACATTTAATCAATGTTCAAAAACAAGGAACTCTTACCTTGAGCTTCCTTCAACATATGGCTTACAAAAACAGCATTAACCATGCTAAATCATGCTTTCAAAACAGAGTTTTAAACATGCAATAAACCACATTGCACAACAATCAAATCATGGCCACCACTAGAGAGTATTTCCGAAAACTTACACTTGAGCTTAGCAAAGTTGTTTAGACTTAAACTAAGCTCCCAAGACATTGGTTTCAAAGCCGAAAACCCAATTTCACTCACCGATTCCACTTCGCCTCTTGCCGAAGCACCAAATCAAGCTTCCGGATCAACAACTCTTGGATCCAAAGATGCCTCCCCTGTTTTAACACATCAAAGCAGAGGATTAATGCATCATCATGCATTAATTGCTTCAATGAAAGCACCTAAACTCGCTGCTCTCATCCACACTCCATTTTCGGCCACCAAACACAACCGAAAATGCATCCAAACCACTTCTCAACAAAGCCCAGCCATTAACCAACAAAACCAAACATCTTTTAACATCATTTAACACCTAAAAAGAGCCTACTAACATCCTTATACCTCCAGCAACATCAGATCCACAAGATCACCTCAAAAACAATCAAGAATCACAAGCTAAACTTAGGAAACTCAACCTATCCGGGATTGCATTAATCAAAACTCAATTCCTTATCAATTTAGAGTCCAAATAACATCAAAAACACATCTCAAATCACAGATTTAACAGATCAAACGAAAATCATCAAAAATCACCAAATCTTGCATTATAAGCCAAGATCCAATTCACAACTCAAAAGCCTTTAATAAAACATCAATTAAGGATTGAAAACTTAGGAATTTCAGTAAAGAACTGATAGTTTAGAGGAGAAGGACGTTCTTACCTCCAAACTTGAGTTTCTCCTCTTTTTGGAATAAAAAACCTTGATGAATCAAGTAGCAAATGATGAGGTTTTGTAGATATGTTGATTAGGAATCAAAAGAGAGTTGAAAGGAGGGATTTAGGTGAGAAAATCAGAAAAAATTTTCTGGAAAGAAAGTGTTTGGGTTGAGAGAAAATGAGAGAAAGGAAAATAGGAAGTTAGTTATCAAAATGGCCAAAATGGCTTTCCCTCCACTTTTGATATGTTTTAAAATCAGAATAAATCCTTAAAATATCTTAGAAAAATCTGGAGAAACTACTTTTGGAATAATAGCTCCTTAAAGATTCAAAGTTTCAACCCTTTATAAAACAGTCACCAAACTTTCAAAAATTACATTTTGGTCACTAGCCAAAATGTCACCCTTCCAAAACTCATTTTCCAAAATTGATTTCACAGTTCACTTAATTATATTAAAAGATGATTTTAGAACATTTTTCCATATTTTTAATGCAACCCGAACTAGGCTTTCCTAATTTCACCTTTTTAGATTCGAACAGCACTTTGACCAAACCGGTCAACGCCCAAAACTCCTAAGCCCAAAACCGGGGCGTTACAGTAAACATTTTAACATGTAAGTAACCTTAAAACTTCAAAGGTATTCTAGAACAATTCTTATTCCATATCTTATATGGCGTTTCGAACCAAGTTTAAAAAAAGGATTAAGTATGAGAGTTATTTTCTATTGTGTAAAGAAGTCGAAAATGACTTGTTCTGAATCAAAACATGACTAACATATTTGATTCTGTTTCAAAAACTTTTCGTTCCACTTGTGGGATTTAATTATGGGACAATCCCATACTCTTTGAAAGTTCATCAAACTTTAAGTATTCTTGAATTTGATCTCATCAAATTACCTTAATACTTTTTACGAGTTTGAGATTAGTCATTTGTTTTATTTATCTTATAAATATTATTGATTTGATTAGTTTAAAGATCATTGATTCGTTGTGCCATAAGAGATTAAAAGAATAACATTTATTTAAATAATCTCAAAATTTAAATATCTTGTCCTTACAAGATAACTAAAACTTAGGCACAAAATAATAATCTTAAAAACTAAAACAAATCTATTTAAGCAAAAACACATGTCATAATGGATGATGTAGCAACTCTTGCTTTATTTCCATTCGCAGGTCCATGTCTATTATGATGCCTTCTCTTTAGAAGCCTCTGAGGTTGATGCCTCACTCGTTTTTGCTTTCTTGACTTCTTGTAGGTGTGTGGGGCAGTTTCTCTTCCAATGTCCGGTCTTGCCGCAAAGGAAACATTTTTCATCCTTCTTGATTTCCTTCTTAAGTTTCAATTCCTCCTTTCCATCGGTTTTGATCTTACCATCACCTTTAGACTTTGCTGCCGATTTACCTTTCTTCTTGCCCTTGCGGACCATCAGAACAGGTTTAGGTCCTACCTTCTTCAGGTTGATTTCAGTAGTTCTCAACATGCCGAACAACTGTGGCAGTGTCTTGTTAATTTCATTCATATTGAAATTAAGGACGAACTGATTGAAACTATCTGGCAACGATTGCAGGATGACATCAGTAGCTAATTCCTCTTTCAGCGGAAAACCGAGCTTCTCCAACGTTTGGATGTAGCCCATCATTTTGATGACGTGAGCTCCTACGAGAGATCTCTCACTCATCTTGCATTGAAACAGAGCTTTAGAGGTCTCGTACCTCTCTTGACGAGCTTGCCCTTCATAAATCTCCTTGAGATTTTGAATCATATCATAAGCTACCATGTCCTCATGTTGCTTCTGAAGCTCAGGGGTCATGGAGGCAAGAATAAGACAATCGACATCCAGCATGTAGTCCATGTGTTTCTTAAACTTGTCTTTGTCAGCTCTGGAAGCAGTGGTAACCGGTTCATCAAGAACAGGTTCTTCAATGACATATTCCTTCTTTTCCTGTTTGAGAACAATTCTCAAATTGCGGAACCATTCAAGGAAGTTTATGCCATTGAGCTTATCCTTCTCAAGGATAGATCGTAGAGATAGAGTATTATTTGCCATTAATTCTACCACAGAGAAAATATGCTACATAAGTTTTACTAAATTTTAAAATTTATAGATAGGTCTTTACTATAAATTTACTCCCAATATTTTCTTCAAAATTAAAAACCCTCTAGTTTTAATTTCGGAAAAACATTTCGATAGTTTTTCTAGTGAGTGAGGATCCGTATTTCACCATTCCTAAATCAGCTTTGGCCAGTCTTTTAGGAAATGGTTATTTAGGTAAGTAACACCTTACTAATTACATCTCATGTAATTCCTCATCTTTTGGAGAACAACTCTTGTTCTTTAAATCATCTTATGATTATCCAAAACTTTTAACCACTAGGTTTTCTAATCCTATTAGAACAACCCAGCTAAGTCAATAGCAATATCTCAAACGGAGAATATCACTAGCTTATTCTTTGCGTTTAACTAAGATAGATAAATGTGACATTGCTTTGGCAAAGCTCGCATTATATCAATCGAAGCTTTAACGAGGGTAAATATTGGATGGTTAAAACAGACTTAGAATTATATTGAGGGATTTAATTAATTATCTCATCATTTTAACATCGATCCTATCAATAGAACTATGTTTAATCATGCTTATAAAACATCCACTGCATCACATACAAGGTAAATATAAGCGATAAATAAATATGCAATGATTATAGCCCTTCTTAACCTAAGGCGACCTGTCCCAAGCCAATGGGAGGACCATTCTACTGAAGATAGAATCTGCTTCTGAAACGCCTGGTCCACCAGGGAAGGCCCACCACACTGCTACCTTGGTCCTTGCTTTATCTCCATGAGTATTTACAATTTTCAGAAACTCGTGTTACATGCGAGGGAGTGAGATGAGAGGAGAAGTACAATATAAGATAGAGAAAGGCACGACACGCAGGCCATATTTATAAAAAACCAAAACTATAAAGGTTATGGACTATAACCATGCAAAACAAACATCGTGCAATCAAACATGCATTTCAAACATCGTGCGAACAAAGTAACGACGTGTTTACGGAGTTTTAAACTGGTTATCCCTATGTTGCGGTTAATGGGCTAAAGAAGGATCACGAGGTTTCATAAACCATTTGCGATAACGAACAAATGCACCAGGTAAGTCAACATGAAAGAGAGGTGGCGCACTAGGCACACTTAAGTATCAGGTCTTTGATGATGCCAATCCTAGACATACATTTTTCATAACGTCTAACCATAACTCTTATGGATTCACCGTGAAAGATAGTTTGATAACTTTTATCAAATAAGAAGCCCTTTCAGAGATTTCATAAATCTATGAAACTACGAACAACTACTTGTTCTCTAGACTAACTAATAGTCTCAACATGTTAACATTTAACATTGAAGCAACCTAACATAGTTATGATTAACTCTTAATCATTCAGTGATAATCGAAATAAGTCTTTATTAGGTGTGATACGATAAACGATAAATATCTAAATCGAATCAAACAGCATGCATCTCATACATAAACATCACCTAAGAATTTAAGTATGAATTTGTATGATACAAGTGGCTCTGATACCGGAACGAATCCGAGGTGAAAAGATGAAGAGTTACCTTTTAAAACTCTAGACTGACGATATGTCGGAATAACCACGTCAAGTAAAACCGGAATCGTCACAGGTTCGCAACGACCTCTACGGAGTCCACCCGAACAAAACGAGCAATGTTTCCGCCTCCCTAACACTTAGGGATAAATTTCGACAGGTTTGATCACCTTCTAAGGAGAAGTCGAAATCCCTCCAAGGATTCCTGAAGAAGTCTGAAATCGACCAGGGGTTCTACCGGGACTTGGATTCGAACTAGGAAATCGCGAGGAATTTGCCAAGGGGCAAGAGGAACCACAGAAAAATATCGAATAGCTTCTCAGAAGAAATCTAGGACTTGTCGAAAATTCCAGAGGGGAATTCCCAGGGATTTGTCGAAATTTGCAAGAAGGAATAAGGATGATTTGGTTGCTAGCCTTTGTCCCTTTAAATAGTATTCAGAGACTTAATTCTAGTTGAATATCTTAAATTCAAGTTCAACCAAAATTCATAGAATCTAATTCTACTTGAAATTGGTTTATATTAAATATACATTATATTTAATAATATTAAATGAAATATATATATTTAATTATGTAGAATCTTATTCTACATAAAACGTGGATTTAAATATACATTATATTTAATCCAAATATATATATTTTTATTATATAGAATCTCATTCTATCTTTACTTGGATTTAAATATATATTTTTTAATTATGTAGAATCTAATTCTACATAAACTTGGAATTAAATATACATTATATAAATTCCAAATATATATTTAAATATCTAGAATCTTATTCTATAATATTTAAGTCTTTAAATATTTTTCATACTCTAAATAATATTTGATAAATACAATATTTATCCAATATTATTCCCATTTAAAGGAGTTGCCAATTTCCCCTATCCCATAGGGGATTTTCGGCAACCTCCCTAAAATAGGGAGTATGGTTTCCAATTTTTGTTCGTTTCATTCGAAGGGTGTGACCCTTGTAGGTTCATGCAACGTTAGCAGCAAAATTAGAATTGTTCTAATTTTACAAACAATGAGTGGTATCTAGCAATACATCATTGCTACCTAAGTTGCATGAAGTCATGGTTTGACTTTCCTAATTCCTAAATAAACTTCCTTTATGTATTTCATCCTTTTGTCCTTTATATCTTAGATGAACACAAGTCATGGGTTAGTCACACTTGCGTTGTCCATCTAGTGTTTCTTGATGTCTTGAGTAGATTATGATAAACGAATCTCTTGATATCTCATAACATAATATTCGAGCATGGCCATGAATTTTCTAATCCCACTCAATCAAGTGGCCGAAGATATTTCTCCCATTATGTAGGAGGGACAAATCCTTTCTTGATCAACCATATTTCACTACATAGGTCATCACATATCCAATCATCAGTCTTTATAATGTAGTCAGTTACGACACACGTTTGACTATGTCAAAATACATAAATCTTTATGTTGAAATCATGTTAATCTCAAGTCTGAGGATTATACATATGTTTATCATGAGCAATGTTGTGACTGTCACATAATTACCCAAGAAACATGCTCATAGCGGGTCAATCCAGTATGTTGTTCTCTAACAAATACTTATGTGTTGATTTTGACATCTCTATGTCAATGACAACACTTGTCATCAACCACATATTAGTCTTTATATATTATCACTGTCCATACCCATAATAATATTCGACTAAGGATCCTATTTAACAATAATCGTATTATTGTATGGACATTATTATGCAATGGTTAGTTTGATGCACAAAAACATACCAAATGATAATAACAGCAATGACATTACTTGATAAATCTAGTAAAATGGCATGTCTATTCAATCATCATATGATTGGTCTTTGGGCATACTCCAACAAAGTTTTGGTGGAATAACTGTGGTCCCAAAGAAAGAAGCATACACTGGTTAAACTGGAGGAATCTTTGTCGCCCTAAAGATCAAGGAGGAATGGGTTTCCATAACCTTAGATCTTTCAACAATGCTCTCGCTGCAAAAGTTTCTTGGAGAGTCCTTAAAAATCCAGATTCCCTCCTAGCTCAAACACTTCGGGGTATTTATTATCCAAATGGTAATATTCTTGAAGCTAAGAAGTGCAATAACTCATCTTAGGCCTGGGCAGGTATTAGGGAAGGGATCGAGGTAATTAAAGAAGGCTCTTTATGGCGAGTAGGAACCAGAGAAGCATTTCCACCTGGAAGGACAACTAGATTCCAAAATTGCCCAAGTTTCGATTATCATCACAACCCTCCTATCAATTCTCCTGTCTAGCGGTATCTAGTCTCATGAATCCCGACCAAAGGTCGTGGGATCGATCCAAGTTGGACAGTCTTTTCTCGTGTTTGAAAGTTGAAGTTATTTTATTTATTCCGGTTGGGGGACCAGAAATAAAAGACGCTCTAATTTGGGCCGGAACGAAGAATGGTGATTACTCCTCCAAATCTGGATATTGGTTCATTGAGGGCAAGGAACGACCGACAAGGGATCCCTCCTCCAGCAATGCCCCAGGCGCTAACAAAGGATTTTGGAACAGTATTTGGGGCCTTAGGGTTCCAACCAAAATTTGTTCGTTCCTATGGAAGATATGCAACAATATTATCCCTACCAAATGAACCCTTGCTGCCCGATTCCACGGTAGCTTCTTCGACTCTGACCGTTGTCCTAGATGCGAGGAAGAAGCAGAATCTATTGAACATCTCCTGTTCTTTTGCCCCTTTGCATAAGCAGTTTGGAGAGCGTCTGGTTTTAATTACTCTCTGTCGTCAGTAGGCTTTCCGGGGTTCTCCAAATGGTGACTCAAAATTAATGACTTCAGGAAATTGGGGAATTTCGAAGAGGGATGTGCTCTCATTGCTTTCCTTCTCTAAGAGATTTGGAAATCGAGGAACGCTCTCGTGTTTGATTGTAGGAAAGACCTTCCTTGGGAAGTTTGGTTCCGCGCGGAGAATTTCTTTCAGGAGTTCTCACGGGAAACAACACCATCTCACACCTTCCATGTGCCACCCTAAGAAAATAGTGAGTTGGACACATCCTCCTGCAGACACCATTAAAATAAATTGCGACGCTGCTTTTGACAACCTCACTAGAAGGGTAACTGTGGCAGCTATTGCCCGCAACCCCTCATGAAACTTCCTTCATGGAGTCTCGAAGCCTAAGCTTGCTTCCTCCGCGGCAGTGGTTGAAGCTATGGCCATCAGGCTAGGGTTATCTCTGGCATCAGTGAAAAGTTTCTCTCGTATCATCATTGAGTCGGATAGCCAAGCTGTCATTAATAGGCTCCGTTCAGGGTCGTTTTCAGAGTGGGCCTCTTCGGCTATTGAGGAGGACATCAGATGTAAAACGAAAGCCTTTTTAGGGTGCTCCTTTTCTTTTGCTCCCTGTTCTTGTAATCATGCAGCTCATTGGCTGGCAAGGCTTGCTAAGGATTTTACCAGGTCCTGACCTTTTGGGAACCTCCTCCCCCTTCAAGCCTTCTTATGTACCTTTAACTTTCGATATTAATGAATCTTTACCTTTTGAACAAAAAAATTGTAGATGTATGTTAATAATTGTGTATAGTGTCTTACAAAGTCAATTTGTCAAGATAATAAATAGAATTAGTACTAGCTTAGTTCGACCATGAACTTCTTTAGAATGTGACTTTGAGAGTTACTCTCTAATGACCTTGCCCCTAATATTTCATGAGTTCTTGTTTTTAAATTGGATGAAGTTTGATAATTTTTCATAACCTCGGATAGACGAGTATGTCATGAAAGCCTAGTCAGTAATTAGTATAATAAGATAGGAGCTCTCAAATAACTAGTAAGTTTAAGGAACCCCTAAGTTATGGTCTTGTTGTTCTAAAAGAACCTTGTCTGAAAATGATCCTAAATGTTTAAGAAGTAGAGTTCGTAATCATATTATAAGATTAGTTGGGGTTACTTATGGATGGCAGCATAATCGTATTAAGAAATTACTAAGAACCGGTTATCTTGGGAGTGATGAATGTTTTAAATGAGCCAATATTTTGTGTAAAGTACTATTGATATTATAGATACTTGTATGTTTAAAATTGTTTTCCAAAATTAGAACTATGATCTCGTCTATTATATGGCTCATGCTTAAGATTGCTTTTGATTCTTGTGTTGTTTAAAAAGTCTTGTGTGTTAATTGTATGCTTGAGATGGAGAGTGTGTACTAATCATGTTAGTATAAGAAAAAATTTAAAATATACCTTGGTCTCGATTTACTTGCCTATAAAAAGATGTTAAGATAATTGTGATAACTAGATTATTTGCTAGTAAAACATTCTAATCTAGTTTATCTTCTAGACCTGGTATAGGGACGTTACATGGAAGCATTATATTGTTATGTGTGTTATAAATGTTCTGATGTTGTTTAAGAAATATTTTTGCAAGCCTGTATAAAGAACTAGTAAAAGTTTTACAATTTGATCATACAATTTCTATATTTTAATTTTGGTGACATCTTTGACCCCGATTTTCTTCTAAACTAAATAGAGAGTTTTACAGTAGAGTAGTGATGGATATAGTCAAACTTGTAAGCTGCTCTGCTAATAGTTCTAAATATATATATGCAAACTGTCATAAAAGGGAATTGAACTATATTTGATTGTCAACCTTCCTTGACAAGGTAGACGAGAATTGTGCTATATGGTAGACGAAAATGTGCTACAATGTATATAGAAATCGTGTCACAAAATCAGATAAAACATACACAACAAAATATGCAAAAATGAGGAATCGAAGATAGAAAATTCTTATTAAATACTAAAATTAGAAAGAAAAAAACAAAAAAAAAAACTAACGGTCGACAACCAACTCAAAACTGGTGTCGACTTTGACAACTAAAAAACAAAAAATAATGAATAGAGAAAGGAAAAAGTGATATTCTGTTTAGGATTTTCCAACACAAATCACAGTTACATATTTTGTAAATATACTTCTACTACTATACACTTGCTAGATCTTCTACATACTTGTATGGGTAAACTTTATGTTTAATAAGATTTGTTTAAAAATTCTGTACCACTTCACCAATAATTATTGTTAATAGAATTTTGTGTAATATAAATTTGTACATAATTTTTTATATTGTAACTTGATAAAATTAATTTTTTTTTAATAATTTAAAAGGGATTATAAAGTAATATTTGTTTATACATATTTTAACTCTTTTAACAATGTACACACCTTGTAGAATCACATATATGAAAAAAACCAATAACATAAATTATTTTTATTAGTTTGAACATAAATCACGCGGTGGGAAATAATTTCTCCATCTAAGCAGAACAAAGAAAAAAATTAATATAAACAAATTTTAGGAGTTTTTACAATATTAAAAAAATATTTAATTAAAAAAATCCAATTTTGGTTATTTGAAACACAAATTGAAAAATTGTTTTTATTTGTTTACAAGAAGGGCTGTTCTGTTCTTCATAGGTTTCTTAACTTTCATTCTGCAGTATCAACAGAAGAAAGAGAGATTTTAAAAGCTTCCTCTTCTCCATCCCCAAACAAACTACAATCAAAACCCTAAAATTTGGTATTCTATTAATTTTTGCCTTCACCTACCTTTATTTTCTTCCTCCATTTATCTCTCCCTTTCACTTTCCCGGTATTTTCTCCCCTTCTTTCACTGAAACTTTCTCACTCGTTTTCTGTCTTGTGATTTTCCTTGTCGTAATTATTCATTTTACCCCCGGAAAAAAACGCATTGTTTGGATTGGGGGACGGTTATTTTTATAAAACGGTTACGTTTTCAGGCGATAGCTTGGAATCGTAGCGGCGGTTAGGTTTACTCTTCCTTTTTCCTTCATCTGCCCTCTTTTAATTTGTTAGAATTTCCCAAATTTTCTCGTTGCCGCTTTGGGTTCAATTCCTAGCAGTTGGGAACTTGTAATCAAAATTTAATCTAGGGTTTTTAATTTTATCCTTTTCAGTGTTGTTTTCCCGAATTTAACTGGCATTAGGGAGTTAAGTATTTTTCGAAAGTTCTTTTTCCTTTGTTGTTGATTTGAAAACAGGGCTGGAATTTATTTTATTGGGAAATACGAGTGTCATTTGATATTGCAGAACCAGTAATCTGCAATCTGCAATCTGCAAATCCAGTTTTTAATAAAAGATGGAAGAGTAGGGAGAGAGAGAGAGAGAGAGAGAGAGAGAGAGTTAATTATAGAGCCTCCTAATTGGCATTGCCATTGTGTTCGTTGATACGCCTCGCACCTGTGTTAAAAATTCTTTTTCGTTTGATCAAACAATCCCTTTGCAATTTAGTGAATGACCCAATAAATTCAGCGACCCTGATTTTGCTGGTTGATCGACCAGGGATAGGGTTAAGAGTTTGAGAGTTTTGTGTAGGAAGAAAATCAATTTTGTGGGTTAGGGTTTGAAGAACGTTGAACAAGTGGGGGTTTCCCCCCTTTCCATTTCTTGTTTCTGATGATCATATTCAATATCCCTTATGGAAAGAACAGAACCAACTTTTGTTCCAGAATGGCTGAGAAGTAATAGCACTGTTACTGCTGGTGGCAACTCAGCCCACAACTTTGCTTCCTCTTCTTCCCACTCAGGTATCGTTTCGCCAACTTTTACATGCCTATTGCAATTCACTTTGTATTTATACTTTATTACAATGTTACTGCTGAATTTGTATATTGTTAGACCCACGCCTTCATATGCCCACTTTTTATTCCAATTGTGTTTGCATATCATTTCAGGAATATGTAGTAACTATATGTTTTTGTTATATTAGATATTTCTTCAGGGCCTCATGGGAGACATAGAAACGCTAGAAATATAAGTGATCTTGATTCCCATCGTTCAGCAGTTTTGGATCGATCATCTTCTTTGAGTTCACGGAGGAGTTCTAGTAATGGTTCTGCAAAACATGCATACAGTAGCTTTAGTAGGAATCACCGCGATAAGGATCGGGATAGGGATAAAGTGAGGTTGAATTTTGGGGACCATCGGGACCGTGCTGCTTCTGAACCTTTAGAAAGTCTCTTAGCTGGTAGGGTTGAGATAGAAACATTGCACCGTTCGAATTCTATGTTCTCTAGGAAACAGGGTGAGCCTTTGCCTAGAAAGGCTGGGGTGAATGCTAGAGACAGTATTAACAGTAATCATAGCAATGGCAATGGTCTGCTTTCTGGGGGTGCTGTTGGGAGAAGCATCCACAAGGCTGTGTTTGAGAAAGATTTTCCCTCACTCGGAACTGAAGATAGGAAACTGTTGTCTGAGATAACTAGAGTCTCGTCTCCTGGTTTGAGCTCAGCTTCTCAGAATTTGCCTGTTGGTAGTTCAGCATTGATTAGTGGAAATGGATGGACCTCAGCTTTGGCAGAAGCCCCCAGTGTGGTTGGAAGTAGTAACACAGGTTCCTTGACTACCCCCCTAACTGTTTCCACATCAAGTTCTGTAACTCCAACTGGCTCATCTGGTCTTAATATGGCTGAAGCACTAGCACAAGCTCCTTCACGGTCCCATACTACTCCTCAGGTAACTGATCAGTCACTAAGTTATTAATACATTAAATATGTGATCTAATTAGAAATTTTTGTTTCATACAGTTATCTGTCAAGACTCAAAGGCGTGAGGAACTGGCTATTAAGCAATCGAAGCAATTAATACCTGTGACACCTTCAATGCCCAAGGGTTCGGTAAGGAACTCCCCACCCTTTTTGTCTCCCTCCCTCCCTAGCGTTTGATATAGGTTTCAACTTACTCTTTTATCAGGTGTACTATCCAGTTCAATTTCTTGTTTTATCTGATACAAATTATTAGTTGAGTTAGTAAGCTCCTGAGTGATCTGAATTTCTTAAAGCTACAGTTGGTGATAATAATATTCTTCTGCATTTATGAATTTTCATAAACTTGAAGGTCACAATGTATTGTTGATACGTGAAGTTGCCTTATGTTGCTAGTTTTAATTTATTGTAGATATGGAATTACAGTACTTGTGTCTATAGTATGCTGAGATCGTAGATCATCTTTCCCAATCATAATTGAGAGACAAGAATGTGATTTTGAAAGAAATGCACTAGGTCTCCCGCATTTTGTTTAATCAGTATCTTCAAATAAATACAGCCAATTGTTGAACCATATAATTTTCAAGGAGTTTACTCACTATTTCATGGCAGAATTGAAACTTAAAACAGTCGTGCTTATTTCTTTTTTCCACTCTGGATTTGTTTTTTGGGGGGTTTGGAGTTCACGAGAACTTCTCTTTATCATGTGAGTTTCCTCATGTAGACTTCAGATGGAATTATAATTGTCCTTGTGCATTTTCAAGAGATCTTCAAATGCCACGATTAACTGAAGTTAGCAAGTTTTGCTGTCTTCTCATGAAGTGTTCTGGATGTAGCTCTGTTCTGTTTGTTACCTGTATACTGCACGGATAAAATAACTATTTATTTACTTCCAAATTCTAGGTAATAACTACCTAACTTTATCCCAGGTTCTCAATTCAGTGGATAAATCAAAAGGCAAACCAGCCGTCAGATCAAGTGAGATAAATATAGCTGTGAAGGGTGGGCAGCAGCAACCTTTTTTGATTCATCATTCTAATCAATCTCCTCATGGTGGACATGTCAAGTCTGATATGCCGAAAACATCTGGGAAGCTTTTGGTTCTCAAACCGGGATGGGAGAATGAGGTCACATCCCCTACTCAAAAAGATGTTGTTAGCCCAACAAGTGTGAACAGCAGAGTTGTAATTAGCCCACATGCTGTTGGTCCCACAAGAAATTCAAACAGCCCAAATATTTCTGCTGGGGAACGTAAGGTAGCTGCCTTGAATTCAGTAGCTGGGTTCACTGTAGAAAAGAGACCCTCTTTGGCTCAAACCCAGAGCCGAAATGACTTTTTTAATCTGCTGAAGAAGAAGACCTCAGCAAAGACTTCTGCATGTCACTCAGATTCACAACCTCATATTTCATCTTCCACCTCAGAGAAATCTGAAGTTACAAAGGATGTAGTTAGTGCCTCTACGACTACTCATTCTAAGGAAAATGGTACTGCTGCAACTAGCAATGGTGATGCATGTCAAGAGGCTCAAAGATTTGCCGATGATGATGAAAAGGATATGGGCTCCTCTTCTATGGTTTATCCAGATGAGGAAGAAGCTGCATTTCTTCGTTCTCTTGGTTGGGAAGAAAACACTGGTGAAGACGAAGGCCTTACAGAAGAGGAGATCAATGCTTTTTATCAGGAGGTAACATACGTCTTTCTTTTTCTCATTCTCTCTATACTTTCCTGTTACTGATGGGACACATGTAGTCAATAATATTTCATTGAAGTTATTCTATTACTTATGTCTTACTATGTTAGTGTTTCTAATGAACTTTGATGTATACCGGAAATTATATGGAGGTGGGGCTGATCATGCACATCTGTTGGATGGTAAACATAATAAAAATGTTACCATCATAGCGATGGGACAATTATAAAAGTTTGGTGTACTTGTCTACTCAGTATCTTTCTCATCGTCTTATAGAAGTATAATATTTTACAAAACATGTGATTATTTTTTGCAAGCTGTTTGCTTATTGTGTATTCATTTGGTTTTCTAGTACTACATGAAACTGAGGCCGTCTCTGAAACTGTGCCGTAGCATGCAGCTGCCAAAGCTGGCTCAATCTTTTGCAACTAGTTTGGATGGAGCTGCTTCTGTACTGAGCTCCTCTGACTCCGGATCCGAAGCTTGACTTTCTGTCTTTACATAGTAGATCCAAAGTTTTTTTTTCTTAAAAAGTTTATTTTATGGCAGATGATTAGTTTTTTCCCATTGTTTTTTTGTTTGAAAGGAAGCTGATGAGTTGGGGTTGGTTTGGTGGTGCATTTTGCAAATAGTGCAATAATTAAGTCCTCTTACCCGTCTATAACAGACAATTCTTTAGGCTTGGAAAGGGGGACTATTTTGATTGCAGTTGGAAGATGCTAGAAATTTGCATCTTTAGGTGATATTTCTTTCTTTTCACTTTTACAAGAAATAGCTTATTGGCGAGTTTTGTCAATTTTACCGAATGAAAGAAGGAAATCAAAAAGTTACTGTTATTGTTGTTATCATTATCATAGTTCACTTTTCATTTGTCATTAAGGATCTTAGTTTTAAAGGGCGCTCCGAGGCGCATATATGTGCTAGGCGAAGGCGAGAGCTTTTCATAGGCGAGGCGTTATAAATTAATTTTATAGTATATTTTGTATTCAGAACAGATAATCTTTTTATATATGCTTTAATGTTCAAATTGTACTAAAATATTTATATCATTACATTTAGAAAATAAATAATTTTCTAAATTGACATTATAAATTAATGTTAGAAACGTTTTAACAGTACAAAAAAAGATATGGGAGAGAACAAATCATCCCCTAACAAATAAACATGGGAGTTAAAACAAAAACAACAATCCCCAAAAATTCATTTAAACACAAAATCTAACACTCCCCTTAAGATCACCCCCTAACAAGTAAACATGAGAGTTAAAACAAAAACATCAAACACCAAAAAGTTTAGTCAAAAGTCTAACACTCACACAAAATCATCATCTCCATAACCTTCACCTTCTTCATATTGTTCTTCACCAATATCTTCTTCCATCTCTTCATCAATTCTAAAAACAAAACTAGTAGCTACTCTTTTTGCTTTATCAAATTTGGGGGAAGATCCAACGTGTTCCTTTATGATCCTTGAAGATTTAGTCAAATAACTAGGATCATGAGCTCCTGCAGCTCTACCAACTTAATTCCATGTCAGGTCATCATTATCACCAAACACAAAGTCACCTTCATCATCGGAGTTATCCTCCATTCTCACAAGTAGCCACTCATTACTTTCATCAATATCTTCCAAGAGAATAAGATCGGTGGTGTCTTTCATTTGATATCGGCATCTCAAAGCACGATTATATTTCACAAAGACCAAATCATTCAATCTTTCTTGTGCCAACTTATTTTTCTTTTTAGTATGAAGCTGCAACATTTATATAAGTGATTAAGTAATAAAAAAAGTAATTGTTTGTCATAATGTGGAAGAAAACTTAAATAAAAAATTTCTTACAAGTTGAAAACACCCCAATTCCTCTCACAACCGGTAGCATTGCAACTGAGACTAAGAACTTTGATCGCAAACATTTAGAGATTGGGAGCTGAAGATCCAAACATAGCCCGCAATTCCGCTATTAAAAAGTAAAAGTATAACGTTGTAAAATTTAAATTAGTAATTTTAAAGCAACGAAAATATAAAATAATATAACTTTTAATACCTGGAGATTTTAACTTCCTTAGCCTAATAGTCGTTTTCATGCCAAAAATGCCTTGAACATTTTGATACAAGCTTAATTCATCGAGAATTTTATTTTCAATTGCCTCATCTGAATTTAACCTTGCAATGCACTCATATAAACCCTTCATAACTTCTTGACAAGTTGTGTAACACCCGGGTTTAGGGGTCGGGTGAAAATAATATTTTAATATTATTTCGGGTTCAGTTTTGTAATTTAAATAATAAAATATTTTTATGGGCCTCGGGATTTCAAAATGTTTAAGGCTATGTTGGGCCTATCTCTTAAGTCCAAATTCATGAGCTTTAAGAGATGTGGGTTGGCCATTCATTAATGGCATTTTAGTAAATAGTTGGTCTTCCAACTAAAACCCATTTTAATTTTAATTCCCTACTATTCAAATAAACAAAAATCCCATCTTCTTCCCCCTTTCCTTCTTTTAAAATGTGAAACCCTCTCCTTTCCACCATTTTGATTTCCATCAAATCTTGCCTTCATTTTTGGAGCTCTTGCAAAGGTAACAACAAATTCTTTATGTCCTCAACTTTCCCTTTCTTCCCATGCCTTTAGTTTTTCATTGAAATTCATGATTTAAAGTTTTGGGTTTTTAGGGTTTTGAAGAGAAAGATGTAAACTTTATCATCCATTGCTTGAGCTTTTGATTCCTTGTTAATATATAAGTTAATATTAACCCAAGAGGTCCAATATATGTGATTTTTAAAGTGTTTTCTAAGGATTTCCGAAATTGGGTTTTGGTAGGGTTTTAGGAAGGTTTTTAGTTGAGTTTTGAGTGTGGTTTGTGTTGGAAATTGAGGGTTGATGTTAGGGTAATAGTTGGGGGTTGTTTTGGAAGCATTTGAATGTGCTAAATGTGTTGAAATCACAAGTTTTGGGCTGTGTATAAGGGTTGCTCGGATTTGGTAATTTTGGGGGTTGTTCATGGCTTGAAATGTTGAGTTTGGTGTTTGATTAGTGTTCCAGGTTTGCTACTTTAATTGATGAATTGATTTGAGGTTGTTTTGCTTGTGTTGAGGTGTTTAGAAGCTTGGTTTTGGGTTGGTGAAGCCTTGGGAACAAATCCGGAAAATTGAAGACCATGGTTGCTTGGTGTTTGATCTTGGAGGTGGAGGTGAGTGGTTATTGTTTTTAAATGGTTTTAAACATTGGTTCAAGCATGTGGACCTAGGTTGGACTTGGTAAACCCACCTAGAGTTGAGGTTAGGGTGGTAGCCTAATCTCAAGCTTAAGGTTTAGGAAACTTTGGTTGAACTCCTAATTTCTTGTTATGCCTCTTGTTTATATGTGTTTACGGTAGTTATGTATATTGTGTTATACATGTTGTTGAGGTATGGTTTGATGCATTGCTATGCATGTGGTTTGAATTGTGAATTGTGCATGATGATGATGATCATGGTGAGTACATGCTAGGCATGGAAATGGGTTGTGAAATACATGTTTGTGAGACATGATATTTGATGCATTGTTATATGCATGAAGCTACGAAAAATGGATTGCGTTTAATATTGGCACTAGTATGCTTGGGTACAATGATCGATCATTAGGATGAGTGTGCACACAAATTGAGTCAAAACATACGTGGCCTTGGTGGCGTTAAGGCACCAAGGAAGAGTACAGTGATGTAATATTCCACCGGAAGCTTTTATATATTTCTACGTGATGATGAGTGGAATCCCATCCGTAGGGCATGTGGCGATGAGTGGAATCCCACCCATGCAAGGACCGGTGATGAGTGGAATCCCACCAAGGTAATGTTGATGTTGGAAATGCGTTCCAACGGGTTATCCGCGTATTCGGGTCATAGCTAGGTGCCAATATGAGTTTGTATGAATATACCAATATGAGATTATGTATACATGCTTATATGATACGAATGTGATGCCTTCATGAATTGATATATGATGTGGTTAATGCTTGAATTATGTATCATGGTAAGTTGAGCTTATGGTTGTTGAGCATGTCATAATGTTGACTATATGTTCATGCATCATGTTCATTTTGGCTTTGCGGACCGGAGGTAAGATCATGCATTTCATTATGGAAATAGCTCGTGCTTGGACCCTGCATTTTCGAAGGTTTGTTTTTATGAGCTACCCTCACTAAGCTTTTATGCTTACGCTCTCTTTTGTTCGACAATGCAGATAAATAGCTTGTGGGTGGCAAGGGCAAGGAAAGGTCTCCAAGTGTTGCTTACGGTTAGCTCAAGTATGATAGTTAAATTTAAAGCTTGTAATAGTAAAGCAATGGGATAGGTGTTGTTGTTTTGTGCTATTGTTGGATGTTTAGGAGCATGTTTAGACTCCTTAATTACGTTGCTTTTGTATGTCTTGTGATGCCATGTCGAGTTGTAATCCATGCCTAAATTGCTTATCTTGAATGTTGGTCAAGTGTCCTTGAGTTTGCCTTTAGTTGGAATGTCATGCTTGGAAGCTTAAGTTGCTTGTATGTGTGAATCATCATCATGTGTGAAATGTGTCTTAATTGTAAGTTTAAGCATGCCTAAACTCTTGGTCTGATATTAGGATACATGTTAGTGTGTTGGTTGAGGTTTGAGAGAGATTTAAGGGCCACTTGGTGCCTTAAATCAGCTCAAACCTGTGTTTTCGTAGCAGGGGTATCGATACGGTTGGTCCCGTATCGATACGACCTTCATAGTTCAGGCCCCGTGTTTCGATACGCGAGGGGGCGTACCGATACTATTTTTGCTACTGGAGCTACTGTCCAGTTCTGTATCGGTACGGGCCTTCAAGCGTATCGATACGACCCCTTAGTGTTGACCATGGGAAGTCAACAGTTGGGGAGGGTATCGATACACTCATAGGGTGTATCGATACGGTCTCCACGGGTTGACTTTGACCAGTTGACCTGGTCAAGGGGTATCGATACGCCCCTTAGGTGTATCGATACCACCTGCAGTGAAGTTTAAAATTTGGGCTGTAATATGATCGTTTAAGTCGTTCGATTGATTCATATGAGTTGTTCCGCTGTATGACCACATAGGATTAATACTCATCTAGACGAGATTTAAAATATGAGAAAAAATAGGGTTGCTAACCGAGGGGGAATTCTTAGGGGTTTTCACTCGGTTTTCCCTGTGTAGCTCACTTGGACCGGTCATCCGGTCAGACCGGGATGGGGGTGTTACATTTGTTGGTATCAGAGCCTAAGGTTTCCGAGACCTTGGGCAGGTAAGTGAGGTAAGTTTATGTTTTGAATTGATATGCACGGTGTTTGCTTGCTTTGTAAGTATGACTGCTTGTATGACAAGTATGGTTATTGTTTGTTTAAAAGCATGTTGTTCGTTATTCGTGTATGTTGTGATGTGTAATTGTTTGATTGAGAGCGTATGTTGTTTGATTGTACGCATATGTTTGCTTGTTTAGCAAGTAAGCCTTGTCATATGCTTGGTTGAGCATGTATGTGTGTTGATTTGTTTGAAACGTGTTCAGTAGAGTCCCATTGCTACTATTACATCGAAAAAGAGATTTTAAGTGAGGGAAACATACTTGAGCCACTTGGAAGCCTTGCCTTGCTAACCCAATCTTGTATGTTTTACTGTTGATGTTGTTGTTTATTTAATTGCTTTTTGGTAAGTAGAAGTTGTAGTTTCTGAAAGGGTGGACGACGTTAAGGGAGTCCACCACCTTAGTTAGAGAGGTATGGTTGTACCGGGATTGAGGTACAATTTATCTGTTTGAAACAGTGTGTATGCGGGTTGATTCCTGTGGATGAGGGACGATGTGATCAACTCTGACATTAGTCGGTAATAAGAAGTGAAGGCACATGAGTGGGAGTTAGAGTGGTGTTGATGTTCTAACCGATAAGCCCTCGGTATAGTATCAAGTTGTTTCCTCCAGTTGATTCTGAATTCGTATCTCTATACATCGTTAGCAAGTATGCAAGTTTGAACGTGCCTGGTGAAGTGTTTGTTGGTGACCGTTGGGGTTCGGCCTATGATTTTAATGCAAGACAGCCGGTCAGTGTCCGTGAGTGGGAGCTAGTTTGTGTGATTGGGTCAGTGTATGTTGAGTTGTCTTTCAGCAAGCGGAAGAGATGAAGTCACTTCCGATACAGTTGAGCGGAGAAGAGAGTCTTGAGCTTTCACTCCAAGTTGTTTGGTAGGGGTAGAACAAGTCCAGCATGACTGTTTGTGCGTGATCAGAATTGAATCTTGAAGTTACGAGATGCTCGAAGAACAGTTTAGAAGAGTTAGATTTTGTTGAAGAACTAGTCTGAAAACAAGAGGACCGAAGACTATCAGTTGTGTACATGTGAAGTGGCAATTTCTACGAATACCTCCTTTTGTGTGAGCATGTAAGAGATTAGATATCCTTGTTGAGACCTTAGACTTAGGGACACTTGTGACTAGCCTTTTGGGAGATATTAGTGATAAAAAAATGTACAGAAGATGTCTGTTGGTGGTTCAGAGCTACTAATTTCTAGTAGATGTGAAGTGATTGTCCTCTACGGTTTTGATGTACCTTTTGACAAGGTTCGGCTTGAAGAACACAAAGTTAGTGTATACGTTGAGACAAAGAGAGAGTTGCCTTGAAGTTGCAGATTTCTGTGTGACTTTAGTAGTAGGTGAGTATGTGAACTTCTTATTGAATGATTGATCCAGCTTTGGAGGTCGAAGATTTATTGAGTTTAGTTGGCAGGTTTGCTTAGCAAGTGTGATGGATTTGATTTTGAATGAAGATTAGACCACAGAATACTAAAATAGTTTGTGTTTACCTAGAAGTGTTTGGAAGATTCACCCAGTTTGTCTCTTGATAGAGAAGAAGAGTTCGTTATTGAGACCGTCTCCGAGGTTGCTTCTGTTTTGTTAGCTCTGTAACTTATGAACTCCGGAAGAATTGAAAATGTCGAAGAATTAACTTCGAGACTTGTTAGACCTTAGATTCATTAGGCCTAGTGCATCATCACAGAGTTCTACAGTGTAATTTGTGAAGAAGAAAGAGTGACAGTACGAGATTGTGTTCAGATTACATACAGTCGAAACAAGTGACAGTGAATGATTAGTATCTGTTTCTGAGTGCCAGTGATTTGTTGGTTAGTTAGTACGTGCTTCAGTCTATTTGAAGATTAGTTTGAGACTCGTTTACTACCATTTGAAAGTGAGAAAAGTTGAAGTACCGAAGACAGCTTTAGGGGCAAGATGTGATCACCTTGAGCTTTGAGTTATGCCGTTTTGTTTGACTAGTGTATTAGTTACCTTCATAAAGATGTTGAGCATAATATTTTCCTGAGTTTTTTTTTTTTGATCAGTTGTAGTAGCTCTTCTGGATGTCACATGAGTATATTCAAGTACCGAGGAAGATCATGACAAGCTTTGAAGTTAGTGTGATAGATTCTATTAGAGAATTAATTGTATACCAAGTTGTGCAATGTGAACTTCGAGTTAATGAGGATGTTCTCCTAGGACATGTAGATCAGCCGAGTGTGTTAGAGTAAATCCCAAGTAGGCAAAAGAAGATATGAGTTGGAAGAAATTGAAGACTGTGACAAATAGCTATAGTTCTAAGTCTAGCATTGTTACTTTCAGAGAATTGTAAATAGTCTTTTGAAGATAGTTGCTCCATTGATAGATTGCTACAGAAGAAAGTTCAGTTTGTGAGGTTAGATGCGAGACATTGAACCCTTGAGAAACCGAAAGAAATGTTGAAGAGAGTTTCGACCTTGATCCAGCCAATGTCAGAGAAAGAATTTGTGAACCATAGTGATGTGTTACATGTAGAGTTAGGTTGTGTGCTTATGCAAGACAGAAGATTGTGGCTTGTTCATCAAGATAGTTGAAAGACCGTGAGAAGAGTTATCCGATATGAGACATAGAGTTAATTACAGTTGTGTTTGCTTCGAAGACTTAGAGACAAAGCTTGTATAGTAAGAAATGCACAATGTGTACGTACGTATTATCAGAACTTGAATTGTTAGACAACTTAGGAAGGGTTGAAACTTGAACAACATGAAGTGTTAGAACTGCTTGAAGACTGTAATATCAAGATTGAGTACCACCCGAAGATAGTCAACGTAGTAACCGATGTTCCGAGTTGTAATTGTTGTTAGATTAGTAGTTGAATTACGAGTTGCAATTGCCGAATTCCGTATATCAAATGATAGTAGTTTTATGGCCGAATTTCGAGTTGAGACTACTTTGAGTCAGAATGTTTGAAGAGAAACAGTTGCAAGACAGATTCTTGGCACCTCACGTGTGAGGCATAGTAGAAGGAAGACCTTCAGAATACAGTTTCAGAGATGATAGAGTTTTGCATTTCAGAGACAAAATAGTTGTACCGATTGACATAGTGTTTTGAGACGTATTGTTTTGGCCGAAGCACACAGTAGTTCATTTGTATTGCATCTTAGTGGTATAAAGACGTATTGTGGGTTGAAGATGAGTACTTCTGGATTGAGTTGATGAATAACATGGTTCAGTATAAGAGTGAGTGTGTAAATTGCCAGCGTGTCAAGATCGAGTATCAGTTTTCTTCTAGTTGTTACATCCGTGGAAGGTTCTTAATGGAAGTGGGTAATAGAGATTCGAGATTTCAGCTAGAATAATTTCGAAGACGTTTGTATAGCGTTTGGTTACCTATTGAAGACAGAGGATCAGTCAGAGAAAGTTATGAGTCAAGTGTTCAAACAGTGTTGTATGAGTTGCGAGTCGGGCTAGATCTGTTGTTTATCTGTTGCGGTTACCACCAGAGATAGAAAGAAGTTTGTGATGTGTCTGTGAATCTATAATTCGGGAGTGTGAGTCAGACATGTTCTGTGCTATGTTTTTAGAAGAGGTTGAGTTAAGTTTGAAATTGACATGCCTTGAAGAATTAGTTGTGATCTTAGTGTCATATAGCAAATGTTGTGTGGAAAGTCATTCGAGTTGGTTAATATGGTGGTGAGAAGACAAAGAAAGTGTGGGTAGCATGTTTTAGTGGCTCCTTATGTTCGATAAATTTCGGGGACGAAATTTCCTAAGTGGGGGAGAGTTGTAACACCCGGGTTTAGGGGTCGGGTGAAAATAATATTTTAATATTATTTCGGGTTCGGTTTTGTAATTTAAATAATAAAATATTTTTATGGGCCTCGGGATTTCAAAATGTTTAAGGCTATGTTGGGCCTATCTCTTAAGTCCTCATGGGCTTTAAGAGATGTCTGTTGGCCATTCATTAATGGCATTTTAGTAAATAGTTGGTCTTCCAACTAAAACCCATTTTAATTTTAATTCCCTACTATTCAAATAAACAAAAATCCCATCTTCTTCCCCCTTTCCTTCTTTTAAAATGTGAAACCCTCTCCTTTTCCCCATTTTGATTTCCATCAAATCTTGCCTTCATTTTTGGAGCTCTTGCAAAGGTAACAACAAATTCTTTATGTCTTCAACTTTCCCTTTCTTCCCATGCCTTTAGTTTTTCATTGAAATTCATGATTTAAAGTTTTGGGTTTTTAGGGTTTTGAAGAGAAAGATGTAAACTTTATCATCCATTGCTTGAGCTTTTGATTCCTTGTTAATATATAAGTTAATATTAACCCAAGAGGTCCAATATATGTGATTTTTAAAGTGTTTTCTAAGGATTTCCGAAATTGGGTTTTGGTAGGGTTTTAGGAAGGTTTTTAGTTGAGTTTTGAGTGTGGTTTGTGTTGGAAATTGAGGGTTGATGTTAGGGTAATAGTTGGGGGTTGTTTTGGAAGCATTTGAATGTGCTAAATGTGTTGAAATCACAAGTTTTGGGCTGTGTATAAGGGCTACTCGGATTTGGTAATTTTGGGGGTTGTTCATGGCTTGAAATGTTGAGTTTGGTGTTTGATTAGTGTTCTGGGTTTGCTACTTTAATTGATGAATTGATTTGAGGTTGTTTTGCTTGTGTTGAGGTGTTTAGAAGCTTGGTTTTGGGTTGGTGAAGCCTTGGGAACAAATCCGGAAAATTGAAGACCATGGTTGCTTGGTGTTTGAGCTTGGAGGTGGAGGTGAGTGGTTATTGTTTTTAAATGGTTTTAAACATTGGTTCAAGCACGCGGACCTAGGTTGGACTTGGTAAACCCACCTAGAGTTGAGGTTAGGGTGGTAGCCTAATCTCAAGCTTAAGGTTTAGGAAACTTTGGTTGAACTCCTAATTTCTTGTTATGCCTCTTGTTTATATGTGTTTACGGTAGTTATGTATATTGTGTTATACATGTTGTTGAGGTATGGTTTGATGCATTGCTATGCATGTGGTTTGAATTGTGAATTGTGCATGATGATGATGATCATGGTGAGTACATGCTAGGCATGGAAATGGGTTGTGAAATACATGTATGTGAGACATGATATTTGATGCATTGTTATATGCATGAAGCTACGAAAAATGGATTGCGTTTAATATTGGCACTAGTATGCTTGGGTACAATGATCGATCATTAGGATGAGTGTGCACACAAATTGAGTCAAAACGTACGTGGCCTTGGTGGCGTTAAGGCACCAAGGAGGAGTACGGTGATGTAATATTCCACCGGAAGCTTTTATATATTTCTACGTGATGATGAGTGGAATCCCATCCGTAGGGCATGTGGCGATGAGTGGAATCCCGCCCATGCAAGGACCGGTGATGAGTGGAATCCCACCGAGGTAATGTTGATGTTGGAAATGCGTTCCAACGGGTTATCCGCGTATTCGGGTCATAGCTAGGTGCCAATATGAGTTTGTATGAATATACCAATATGAGATTATGTATACATGCTTATATGATACGAATGTGATGCCTTCATGAATTGATATATGATGTGGTTAATGCTTGATATATGTATCATGGTAAGTTGAGCTTATGGTTGTTGAGCATGTCATAATGTTGACTATATGTCCATGCATCATGTTCATTTTGGCTTTGCGGACCAGAGGTAAGATCATGCATTTCATTATGGAAATAGCTCGTGCTTGGACCCTGCATTGTCGAAGGTTTGTTTTTATGAGCTACCCTCACTAAGCTTTTATGCTTACGCTCTCTTTTGTTCGACAATGCAGATAAATAGCTTGTGGGTGGCAAGGGCAAGGAAAGGTCTCCAAGTGTTGCTTACGGTTAGCTCAAGTATGATAGTTAAATTTAAAGCTTGTAATAGTAAAGCAATGGGATAGGTGTTGTTGTTTTGTGCTATTGTTGGATGTTTAGGAGCATGTTTAGACTCCTTAATTACGTTGCTTTTGTATGTCTTGTGATTCCATGTCGAGTTGTAATCCATGCCTAAATTGCTTATCTTGAATGTTGGTCAAGTGTCCTTGAGTTTGCCTTTAGATGGAATGTCATGCTTGGAAGCTTAAGTTGCTTGTATGTGTGAATCATCATCATGTGTGAAATGTGTCTTAATTGTAAGTTTAAGCATGCCTAAACTCTTGGTCTGATATTAGGATACATGTTAGTGTGTTGGTTGAGGTTTGAGAGAGATTTAAGGGCCACTTGGTGCCTTAAATCAGCTCAAACCTGTGTTTTCGTAGCAGGGGTATCGATACGGTTGGTCCCGTATCGATACGGCCTTCATAGTTCAGGCCCCGTGTTTCGATACGCGAGGGGGCGTACCGATACCATTTTTGCTACTGGAGCTACTGTCCAGTTCTGTATCGGTACGGGCCTTCAAGCGTATCGATACGACCCCTTAGTGTTGACCATGGGAAGTCAACAGTTGGGGAGGGTATCGATACACTCATAGGGTGTATCGATACGGTCTCCACGGGTTGACTTTGACCAGTTGACATGGTCAAGGGGTATCGATACGCCCCTTAGGTGTATCGATACCACCTGCAGTGAAGTTTAAATTTTGGGCTGTAATATGATCGTTTAAGTCGTTCGATTGATTCGTATGAGTTGTTCCGCTGTATGACCACATAGGATTAATACTCATCTAGACGAGATTTAAAATATGAGAAAAAAAATAGGGTTGCTAACCGAGGGGGAATTCTTAGGGGTTTTCACTCGGTTTTCCCCGTGTAGCTCACTCGGACCGGTCATCCGGCCAGACCAGGATGAGGGGGTTACAAGTTGTTACTTTTTTGGGATCATCATAATAAAGATATGGGTTTAGAAAATAATCGGCCGCATGTAAAGTTTAATGAAGTTGACAATCCCACCTTCTATCAATATACTCAAAGGCTTGGTTGTAGAACTCCTCCTTCATTGCAAAGTTCTCAGAAATAGCTTCTTTAGCTCTATCCATGGCTTCATAAATGTTCCCCATAGGTGGTTTTCTTTCTCCATCAACTATTCTAAGAACCTTAACAAGAGGTCCTGTCAACTTGAGAGCATAAAGTACATTTCTCCAAAATGTGTCTTGCAAAAGATAAGATGCCATTTTCTTTTCTCCCGTTTCTTTTGGCCATTTGGATTCATCCCATTCTTGAGAAATCACCATCTTCCTCAAATTGTTCCTTTGCTTGTGGAATTGTGCAAGAGTGATGAATGATGTTGCAAATCTAGTGATCGCCGACCTATGCAAATTCCTTTGATTTGTGAATCTTCTCATCATGTTTACAAGAGAGATGTGGCTATATATATAGCCATTCATGAACATGCACTTTTTTAGTGCATTCTTGACTTTTGGAATTTTTCCAATGTCTTCTAACATGAGATCAATGCAATGTGCCGCACATGGAGTCCAATAGAGATTTGGTCTATTGGCTTCTAGCATTTTTCCTACAAGTTAACAAAATAGTAAGTTAAATTCAAAATAATTTAATAATCAAGTAATTCGAATAATCTAAAAAAATAAGAAAAAGAACTCGTATTTTTTACCGGCTTTGACATAATTAGATGCATTGTCCGTCACCACTTGGATCACATTTTCTCTCCCATTTCCTCCACCATAGCATCAAGCACTTTAAACAACATATTAGCATCCTTAACAATTTCTGAAACGTCCACAGATTTAATGAACATGGAACCCTTTGGAGAGTTGACAAGAAAGTTTACAATATCTTTTGAGCAACCGAGTCGCGCCATCCATCCGATAAAATTGAGCATCCCTTTTCTACCATTTCCTTTTTGTGAACTTCCATCATTTCACGAGTGTCCTCTACTTCCTTCCTAAGGAGGGGAACTCGTAGCTCATACATGCTTGGTGGTTTTAAACCGGGATCATATTGGCCAATAACTTCACACATCTCCTTGAAGCTAGGGTAAGTTGCCGCATTAAATGCAATTCCGACATCATAGAAAAACCTAACAATTGACTTGCAAGCTTTGTCTCTTAATTGTTTATCACAAGCCGCATGTATACTTTCATCTTTTTTTGGATTGGCTTTTGGAGGGACAAACAAATCCATGAGACCCTTGAGCCTTGATTTTTTGGGTAAAGATTTCCCACTATTCTAACTTGGGTTACCCTTACTTGAATTCAATATCGCACATTCTTCTTCATCCTCATCATATTCATCAATGTTAAATGAAGGTTCCGAAGGTGACATCAAATGTGTGGCCTTTAACTCGGCCTTTTTTAAGATAAAAGCTTTTATTTCCTCCTTCACATGCTCAGGACATTCACGACAATCGAGCACATTCTTAAACCCTTCAACTAAATGTTGTTTCATTCGATATACCCCTTCTTTGACAATTTTACTACAAAAATTACAGGTAAAATTATTCTTATTGGTCGGATCTTGCTTTCCATATTTTCTTCCCGGATCTAAGATGTCTTTTGATCCGGTAGAAGTCCCCAATTCTAAATTTATTATCCGAAATTCAAATAACATAAATAGACAAAATTAATTATAAAAATAATCAAAATTCAGTATTCCAATGAAGAAAGCATATTGAATGAGCAATGGACTTTCAAGTTGAAAATGAAAAAATGAGACTATTAACAATTTTAATCAAAGCTTGAGATTATTTTAATATTTTAATGCATATTAAATGAGCAGTTGAGAACGTGAAACATTGGAGAAAATTCCACCACAATAATAAATACAAAAGCACATTAAAGTTAAAAGTGCTGAAGTGTTGAACGAGGAAACAAATGAAAAAAATAAATACATATTAACAAATTTCAGTAGAGAAAAGTAAGACTTTCAGTTTCAATTGAAGTCTATCCCTAAGCAGCACGTGGTGGTCTCCACCAGTCAAATAGACATATAAATACAAAAAATATATAAAACAATCTATAAGGAGACGTGGCTGAAGTGCAACTGCAAATCAAGCACGTGGAAAAGAAGTTAAATAGAAAAAATGAGACATCGTTGTTGAAGAGAGAAGGAGAGGGGTAAGAAACTAAAGCGTACGACATACCTGAACTGCAAATTAAAATTCAAACTGTTGCTGTGGGTGAGAATTGAGAAACTGAAGAAGAGAGACAGAAAGAAGGGTCAACAGACCGAAATAAAAAGCTAAAGAAAAAAAATGTTGAAGACTTGAAGCATACCTGGATTGGAGGCTGAAGATGTAGAGAGAAGTTGTCGATCTTAAGGGTTATTTTTTAATTTTGTTTAATTTGGGGAAGTGGCTAAGATGGAAAGTTTAAGTTAGGGGTCGGTTTAATTTGGGGAAGTGGGTTTTTTAAAAAAACCCACGTGAGTTTTATTGGGTGTTATTTTTATTTCCTTAAGCGTCAAAGGCACGGCGCCCAACGCCTTGGCAGAAGCGTGGCGCCTAGCACCGCCTGTCGTTCATCGTGCTGCCTTTGTTGGTGGAGGCGTTTACCCGGTCGCCTTGCAACGCCTAGCGCCTTAGGCGCGCTTTTTCAAACAAAGTTAAGGATTTGGTTCTATCCTATGGGATCTTTTAGTTATATATAAATTGACGCTAGAGGTGGTAAACGGTCGTTCGGCTCGATTTCGGTACGAGTCTGACTTCGTTCGAGTCATATTCGATTTTAATTTGGGGCCATGGTGATAATATTAAGGTATCAGACCGGGTTGGGTTTGGTTATAATGGGTCTTTTAATGTCGGTTCGATTTTATTTCAGGTCTATGGTGATTTGATTTGTGGTATCGAATCGGGTTATATCGGGTCGTTTATGTCGGTTTGGTTGATACCGGATCAATATCAGGTCAATAGGAGATCGTTATGTTTCAGACGGATTTTCAGGTAAGATCAATTTTTTACATCTTATATATCGCTTTATAAAGTTAGTATATTTGGTTTTTGGTGAGTTGTGTGACAATTCACATTTCTTTATTTTTTTAATATAATTTTTTGGGTTACTTTTTGGTCGGTGAAATTAGTTCGGTTGAAAGTTGGTTCGGATCTTTTTTAGTTTAATTATAATTTGATTCGATTTATTTTGGGATATGTATTATGTTCGGGTTGATATTAGTATGAAATTTGATAAATCAGTTCAGGTCTCAAGTCAAGTTTGTTAGGTCTAATACATTGATTGGGCTCATACTCTATACTATATCAAGTTCTTGGTAACATTAAATTTTTTTTTGTAAAAAAATGAAAAAAGCAATAACAATAAAAATTGCTCACTCCAGGACATGGCAACAAAAAAATAATAATAAAGGAAACGAACTCATCGAGTTGTCTCGATGGAAAATAAAGTATTCTTCTTAAGAGATATGAGATGGAACAATTTATTTGTATAATATGTTTTGAAAGACTAAAATTAAAGAACATATACTATTTTGTAATTACACCATACTATTAATAAAATAAATAATGAAGCATTATTCCAATTATTTCAACTGTAGCAAGTTGTTGGTAACATTATATTTGTTTCGCAACTATCAACCAATTTCACAGGAATCCCATCATTTGGGCCAATACATTATAATCACTAAAACAGAATTCTAGTTTTCTCAAAAACACTTCAGAAAGATCAAATTGAGTATTGTTTGATATCTTGTATTTAGCAAATCAGAGCGAACAACTTGAATTTAAATTATAAACATATAAATGGCATGTGATATGCTTTTGAGGCAGCAGCCCGAAAGGTGTTACTTGGACATTCCTTAAGGAAAATGTTATGCATTGAAAGTTTGGCCTATCCTCTTAATTTGGAACCCCATTTAAACCTGACACATGATTTATATGGACAAATGTTAAGTTTTTAAGGAAGAAAACTTGTTGGAAAAAATAAACCCAGTTTTATAAACAACATTTTCACTGTAGCAATACAATTCAGACTTCGAAGAGAATAAAAATCTGAAACAACAAAACGGATAAACAGGTTGCATGTTGGGGTAGAAGATTCCGAAATTCTGCTCCACTACACCTCCCTTCAAGTTTTCGTTGAAAATCTCAAACAAAAATGTGGGCATTATATAGTTAGGCCTCCTCGGTTTCCCGTTCTGCGTCACATGATTCAACAACTTCTTGTTGTAAGTTTCGGCATTCAACACACTTGTGTATGGATCATTTCCGACCGTGAGACACCCAGTCTCGGCTACAGCGAGTTATATGTTTCCGAAGTTGTTCTTTTCAAGTGCAACATTGAAAGCATCTACCATGGCATCGATGAGGTTGAAATTTTGCAGGCTTCCATCAATCACCATTGTTGCGTGTTTTGAGTGCACGCAAATGGTACAAATATATACGTCGTAAGTAATAAAGTGATATGTATCAAGTATCGTCACCACATGGATTGGTTTAGGTCACTTTACTGTAGTTATCGCACTGTAAAAATAATTAGAATTGATGGTGATGAATATTAACTAAAATAAACTAAGTAAAGTAAATAAAGATAAGAGAGTAACGACTTAAGAGAGTAGGTCGGGTTATCATGAGCCGTGGTATGATGATTGAATGGACCATCGTGGTAATTGATTGCAAGCGTAGCTCAATCACCTTAACAAATAGCGTCAGTCGAATTGCTTGGGCAACTAGGAATTGTGCGATTGCCTGGGCAATTGAGTGACTTCCTTCAAAGCTTGGCAGAGCGTTCTTCAATGTCTCCTTGTTATTCCTAACCCGAAGAACTAGTCAATTGTGCACGCCTTGGTGATACATCCCTACGTTAACCTTGGGTGAACAACAACCAATCTGATGCTCCTCTTAGCCGTTGAAATCCAAATCTTATCCCTAAGTTGGATTAACCTCTATTAGCGTCTTGTTGAATGAAGATCATGCTCATTCGTTTCTTGAATCAAACTCTTCCGACATTAGATAAATGGATAAATTCACGAGATCCTCTCCCAATTCACTCGCAAACAAAATTAAAAAACCAAGAATGAACAAACTTTGAATTAAAATTGCAAACTCAAATACCTAAACAAATCCAATTGTTCTCACAACCACAAAAACACAATAACCCAAGCCAAATAAAATTAGTTCATGACTAAGTTCGGAAGATATACAAAGAATAATCTCCCTAGCATGAATCTAATCGAAGAAAGAGGAGGAAGAAGAAGTTAACGCACAGCCCCTTGATTTTTCTCTCTCAATCGAACTTTCCCTTCAAGTAGGCAGCTAGGTCTTCTATTTATAGTATATGGCTAGGTCAAAGTCTTTCTTGAGGAGGAAGTTAAGTTGGAATTAAGTAGCATAAAAGAAATAAATCTCTTTTATTTATTTATCTTCCAAAAACTCTTGAAATTTAATCTCTCTTTGACCTCTTCATAGAACTCCAACTCTTCTAGGATTTATCCTTGCCTTTTGTAATTATCTCGAATTAAATGGATTTATCCTTCAAAGCCGCCAGCTTCATCCTTCTTTCCCCAGTTGCTTCGGCAACTTCCAGCTTACCTGGGCAATCAATCCTGCACACATAAAAACACACATTCGCAATATTTTTTTTCCACAAAAATCAACCAAATTATGTAATCAAGCATGACGGTGAAGGAAATTATTAAAATATGCATGAATTCCTAATAATGCAACTAAAATGAGCTTAAGTCTAACAATAATATGAGTAAAAAGGGTCATAAAAATAGTACTTTTGAACACTCATCACACCCCCAAACTCGAACTATTGCTTGTCCTCAAGCAATGCAAAACTAACAATTACTTGCCAAGTCTTCAATCATTAAAGACATGCTTTAAAATTAAATTCAAACCTCAGAACCGTGGCACAAAGTATGATCACCTTTTGAATTTTTCGGATAATACAAAAATTTATCGGAACCAAACTATAATGCTCGTAACAATGTGTGTGCGTAGTTGTGTACAAATTGATTTTCAAGATTCTATGTGAACAATAGGTTTTTAACAATTTAATTTCCGATGTATTTATTTTTGTTTTCACTAGAGCCAATTTTGGGCACCTCTAACGATTCAACAATTTTTTATTTTAATTTAGTCGACTAGAGCCAATTTCGGGCACCTCTAGCGATTCTTTAATGTGCATTAACTACTATAGTCGGTTGCGGGCACCTCTAGCAATAAATTAACTTTTAATTTTCAATTTTTAATTTACCCAAATTTTAAGCAACCTAAGGTCACCAAGTTTCTATCAATCAACAAGTTACAACCGTGTCAATGATATTTAGCATCATAGTAAGATTTTAAATTCTTTTCATGCAATCCTAAAATTAAAGGTTCTTTCAATTAAGTGTAGTGGCAAAAATTCATCATTGAATATTCAACAAGTCTTAAGAAATTAAATCCAATCAAAGACATGTCAAGTAACATATGCAACTTATATGCAATTACTAAAGATGAATGCAACTAAAGATAAAATAAATAAAAAAATACTGTTGAGTGTGTAAAAGTTCTATTATTTACCCCCTATTTAACCCATATTTCTGCTGCATTCAAGCATTAGTTATTGCATTTAGGTTAGTTTACAATTAAACATCAAAAATATATTAAAAGGCACAGTTTCTACTGAAATTGGTTGCTTTTGCAGGTTGCTGCTGTAGAAAATAGGAGAGGCAGGCGCTGGGCAGTAAAGCAGAAGAGCTGGAACTGGACGAGCAGTCAAGGAGGACGATGCTGCCATGGTTGCCGCCGTGACAGTAGAGGACGACAGCAGTTTTGAGGAGAAGAAGCAAAGTGGACCTCGACAGATAGAGAAAATTCAGCTCGTCTGTCGTGTAAAACCACTATATATTTCCAAGCCCCAGATCGAAAGGAATGTCAAGCCCAAAGTTCAAGGAGAGAAAATCCCAAGCAAGAAAGATGACGGCTTAAAGTTAGATTCTTTGAAGATTTAGTCTTTATTAGAGTTGTACTTTAATTTAAAGTTGTATTCTTGCTATTTTAGAAAACTTGGACCCAAAGCCTATATAAGGGCATGTATTTCGACCTAGGGAGTACATCACCTATTCTCTAGCTTCCTTCCCAAAACCCTAGCCGTTTTCCTTCCCTCATCATGTTCTAAATTCCCCTTAGGGCCACTGGTTGTTTTCTAAAGTAGTTGCAAGGGTTGTTTTGTTTTAGGAATTTTCAGTTCAATAAAATAAACTTCAAGTTCTCTTATTCTGGTTATTAACATCTTGCAAGAGCATCGAGAGAGCATTGTGAGGTTATCTATTTACTTAATATCGGGAGAGTTAAGTATACGAAATGAATAAGTGTGAGTTCTCTAGTTTATAGTTGAACTATCTCGGACCTAGGGATATGCTGAGGTTAAGTGGCTAAAGAAGAATTCAACCAAATCGGTGTTCATCCTTCGATTCATACCGGGAGGTATCATCAAAGACGTGATCATCGACAGACTTGGACCTAGGGATAGGCCAAGGCACAACAAGGATTCTTGCCAAACTTGAAGTACAGAGTTGAGTGTTCGCTGCCGCGACAAGCAACGGACTGCTGCCGCGACAGGTGCTGCCGCGACGGGGACGACGACAGAACTGATTATCCTAAACCTAGCAATACCTACACTACTGAGCAATTCAATACCGACCCATTCTCTATATCTTGATTTCTCTACTTTTATTTTCCAGTATTCTTATTTATATTCATGACAACTTCTCAAATATTTTCTTTACTTCCGTGCAGCAATCCAAGGTGAAGCTATTAGCCCAGTCCCTGTGGAGACGATATCCAATACTTCGTATCACTTTACTACTCGCGTCGTGTACACTTGCACTACAATTGCGATAGACTCTTTTACACGCAACAAGTTTTTGGCGCCGTTGCCGGGGACTGGCAACATAGCTCTACCTTTTCTTTTACTGCACTTTTCGTTTTTATTTTTATTTTTACTTTTTGTTTTTCTTTGGTTTTTTAAACTCGTGCTTTTCACAAGGTTTCTTGTTTATGCGCAGCTCGAGATGAGGAAAAGATCCCGAGTATCCATTAGATCCGGAAATCGAACGTTCATTCAATCTTAAGAATCGCTTTCGTCACATACTAGCCAAGAACGAGTACCTTGAGGAACAATTAGAGACGATGAACAACCAAGGGAACCCCCAAGGTGATCCTCCTGCCGGAGATGGAGAGATCATACCTCCTGTCGGCAACCCTGCTGCTGTTGCCGGACGACGGTCCTGTCGTGATTACATGTTGAATGACCATGTAGAACTGGAAACCACGCTGCCATATATAGACGTTGACAACTTCGAGCTGAAACCTGTTATGTTTAGCATGATCAACAATGCTGGTCAATTCAGTGATGCTGCTACCGAGGATGCTAGGGAGCATCTAAAAACGTTCCAGGAAATATGTGGTTTGTTTAGACTACCAGGAGTCAATCCAGAGATACTGAGGCTTCGGTTATTTCCCCATTCATTGAGGGATAGAGCAAAGACTTGGTGGAATAAACTTACGCCGGGTTCAATTAGAACTTGGGCAGATTTGTCTCGTGAATTTTTATCTCGTTTTAATCCTTCACACTTATCTGAGCGATTACGTAATGAAATTGCTAATTTTCAACAGGAAGATGACGAGCCGATGCACGAGGCCAGGGACAGATTTACCACTCTTCTACAGAACTGCCCAATGCATGGATTCCCCGTCTGGAACCAGGTAACTAAGTTTTATAATGCTGCCAACTTACAAACTCGTATTCGAATTGATTCAGCAGCAAACGAATTACTATTGGACAAAGACCCAGACGAGGCAATGCAAGTACTCAAAAATCTGGCTAAGAATGAGGAGCAGTTTCCGACAGCAAGAAGAGGGGGTAAACGGGTCCTAGCTGCCCCGACATGTAACAAACAGTCTGATGTCGATGGACCTGTTACGACAGCAGAAGCGATAGAGGAGAAAAATGATGAACCCAAACCTCCTCAGATTCATATGCAGTGGGAATGACGTATTGCTGATTATCGTCCCCCACCTCTTTTTCCTCAACGGTTACAGCAATTGAAGCAAGAATCTCAGCTCAAAAAGATTTATGATATTTTTAAGCAGGTTCATATTAATATCCCGCTGTTGGACGTCGTTAGGGAGATGCCTGGTTACGCCAAATTTCTCAAGAATGCCATGTCAAAAAAATCTAAACTTGGGGAGTTTGAAACGGTTAAGATGACAGAAGGATGCATGAGTATTCTTCATAGGAAGTCACCCCAGAAAAAGAAGGATCCGGGGAGCTTCATCATACCTTGTGTAATCGGAGATAAATATGTGGGTAAGGCACTTTGTGATCTTGGTGCTAGTATTAATTTAATGCCAAAATCTGTTTTTTTTTCTTCAGAAATTAGGTATTGGAAAAGCTCAGCCCACGAAAGTAATTCTGCAGCTGGCAGACCGCTCTTATGTTCATCCGGAAGGAAAAATCGAAGATATTTTGGTAAGAGTGGATAAATTTATATTTCATGCCGACTTTCTTGTTTTAGATTGTGAAGCAGATGAAAACACACCAATCATTCTGGGGCGACCCTTCTTAGCCACGGGAAGATCACTGATTGATGTGGAAAAAGGAGAACTCACCATGCGAGTGAACGATCAAGAGATAAAGTTGAATGTTCTCCAAGCTATGAAGCATGCTGATGTAGAAGTGGAATGCAAGGTTATCACTGAAGTTACCTTTGACCAACCCTGGATCAGGTCAGGCAATCACGACATAAAAATTGGTCATTGCCTTGGCAGCCACCTACAAGACTATCACGACAGCACTGGCGACAACAACTCCTCAGAATCTGATACTGAAGATCAGGAGGAGGTAAACTGGATAGGCGATCGTCCAGGTAAGTTATTCGAACCTTTAAATTATACTTCGGATAACCATGCAATCCAAAAGCCATCAACTGTTGAGCCCCCTGTTTTAGAACTGAAGCCCCTACCAGGGCAGCTAAAATATGCTTTTCTTGGTTCAAATGATACGTTGCCTGTAATCATCTCTTCCAAGTTGATGCGGGAACAAGAACAACAATTAATAGGGATGTTGCAGCAGCACAAAAAGGCAATTGGATGGACGATAGCTGATATTCAAGGCATTAGTCCAGCATTATGTATGCATAAAATCATTTTAGAGGATGATCATAAGCCGACTATAGATGCTCAAAGGCGGCTAAACCATGCGATAAAAGAGGTGGTGCGTAAAGAGATAATCAAATGGTTGGATGCTGGTATAATTTACGCCATCTCGGACAGCAAATGGGTGAGCCCAGTGCAACGCGTTCCCAAGAAAGGAGGAATGACCGTGGTGACCAACGAAAACAATGAGTTAATCCCAACCAGGACTGTGACCGGTTGGAGGGTTTGTATGGACTATCGGAAGCTTAACAAAGCTACCCGAAAGGACCATTTTCCTTTACCCTTTATTGATCAAATGCTTGATAGACTAGCGGGTAAACCTTACTATTGTTTTCTTGATGGTTATTTAGGGTACAATCAAATAGCTATCGCACCGGAAGATCAAGAAAAAAGGACCTTCACATGCCCCTACGGAACGTACGCTTTTAGGAGAATGCCATTTGGACTATGCAATGCACCAACCACCTTCCAAAGGTGTATGATGGCCATATTCTCCGACATGGTGGAGGACTTCCTAGATATTTTTATGGATGACTTTTCAGTCTTTGGAGACGATTTTGAAAGCTACCTAGGCAACCTACAAAAGGAACTCGAAAGATGTGAAAAAGCAAACCTAGTTTTGAATTGGGAAAAATGTCACTTCATGGTGGATGAAGGGATAGTCCTTGGCCATAAGATTAGCTGCCGTGGCATAGAAGTCGATAGGGCTAAGATAAAAGTGATCGAAAAGTTGCCGCCGCCCACCACAGTCAAGGGAATCAGAAGTTTCTTAGGACATGCTGGTTTTTATCGGAGATTCATTGCGATTTTTCAAAAATCAGCAAGCCCCTATGCCATCTTCTAGAGCAAAACCGACCCTTTGACTTTAACAACGAATGTACTGAAGCATTCAAGGTTCTGAAGGAAAAGCTGGTAACAGCCGCAATAGTACAGCCACCAAACTGGACACAACCATTTGAGATCATGTGTGATGCTAGTGACTATGCTGTCGGGGCAACACTTGGGCAGCGGAGAGACAAATTATTTCATGTCATATACTATGCCAGCAAGACACTGAACGACGCCCAAGTGAACTACACCACCACAGAGAAGGAGTTATTAGCTGTGGTATTCTCCATTGACAAGTTTCGCTCTTACATACTTGGAACAAAGGTCATAGTGCACACAGACCATTCTTCCTTGAAGTATATATTCGCGAAAAAAGATGCTAAGCCTCGATTGATACGGTGGATCATGCTGTTGCAAGAATTCGACCTTGAAATCAAGGACAAAAAGGGGACAGAAAATCAAGTGGCAGATCATTTGTCGAGGTTGGAAAAGGGACAGAGTCTACCAACAGATGAGACAAACATATTGGAGACCTTCCCAGATGAGCAGCTCTTTGCTGCCGCAGTCACTGCCGCGACAGCCATGGCGGCAGGTAAGTCTTCTGAACTCCCATGGTATGCTGCTTTCGTTAATTTCTTAGTTAGCGGAATAATTCCTTCTGACCTTAATTATCAAGCTAGGAAGAGGTTCCAAAATGATGTTAAGCATTATTATTGGGACGAACCTCTTCTTTTCAAAATATGTGCATATCATGTTATAAGGAGATGTGTACCACAAGAAGAGCAAGAAGACATACTTCATCACTGCCATGCTTCACAGTATGGAGGTCACTTAGGAGGCAACAAAACTACTACCAAGGTGCTGCAGTCAGGGTTTTATTGGCCGTCACTGTATAAAGATGCTCAAATCTTCTACAAGAGTTGTGACAAGTGCCAACGAACACGAAACATCTCAAGGAGACACGAGATGCTGCTGCAGAACATTCTAGAAGTTGAGACCTTCGACGTTTGGGGGATTGACTTTATAGGACCATTCCCATCTTTATGTGGGAATCTATACATCCTCCTAGCAGTAGATTATGTCTCTAAGTGGGTTGAAGCTATCACAACTCAAAAGAATGATGCCAAGACAGTCCAAAGATTTTTACACAAAAATATCTTTTCTAGGTTTGGCATCCCTAAGGCAATTATCAGTGATGAAGGGAGACATTTCGACAACAGGATTATTGCTGCTGCCTTGAAGAAATATGGTGTCAAGCATCGGATTGCAACAACATATCACCCTCAAACCAATGGACAAGCTGAAATATCCAACAGGGAAGTTAAGAACATTCTTGAGAAGATGGTTAAGCCAAGTAGGAAAGATTGGTCTTTACTCCTTAATGATACATTATAGGCTTATAGGACAACTTTTAAAACTCCATTTGGAATGTCTCCATACCGATTGATTCATGGGAAAACATGTCATCTACCTGTCGAGATAGAGCACAGAGCATACTGGGCAATCAAGACAATGAATATGGACTTGGACAAGGCAGGGCAGAAAAGGCTATTGGATCTGAACGAAATCGAAGAAATCCGGACAATGGCCTATGACAATGCAAGAATCTACAAGGATAAAACTAAGAAGTGGCATGACAAGAAGTTGCTGCCACGACAGTTCTGCCCAGGGCATCTTGTATTGCTATTCAATTCTAGACTGAAACTCTTCCCAGGGAAGCTGAAATCCAGATGGTCTGGCCCGTTCCAAGTCGTACAGGTTTTTCCCCATGGTGCCATCACAATCCGATCATTAAAAGACGAGCACCAATTCAAAGTCAACGGACAACGCTTAAAGCATTATCAGGGACTGAAGCCCTAGGAATGCAGGAAGTGGTTACCTTAGGAGATGCCCCACCTGGCATCCCTAATTTAACCTAAATTTTTATTTTTATGTTTTATTATTTCATATTAATTATTAGGAAATAAGATTTATTTTATTTGAATAATGTTTTTCTTTTATTGTTTTTAGGAAATAAAGGAGTCAAGAAGAACAGGAGAAGTGAACTCAGCCCTCCATCCACCAGCCCAAGCCCAAAATTTGAAGCTTGTCGTTATAGCTGCCGCGTCAGACGCAGAAAATACAGGCTGTCAATATGCTGTCATGACAGACGCGGAAACACGTCACAGAAGCGCAACAGACACAGAAACGCGTGACAGACGCGTCATACACGCTAACGCATAACATCTGACCCAATTATTCGCGCCTGCCGTTACAGCTTCAACGTGCAGCAAATCCTTCTCTATATAACCCCGTTTCATTTTTCATTTTCACTCACTTCTACTCTTCTTACTTGCTCCCTTTAGATTTTACTTGCTTTCATTTTTATTTCCACAACCCTTGCAAAAATGTCTTCTAGGAAAACCCGTAGGAATGCTGCTTCCAGTTCCACACCGACAGCAACCACCCCACGCTCCTTTACGATCAGAGATATGTGGGAAGAGAGAGGCTTTATTTACACATCGAAGGAGGAAAATCTGGGCCTAAAGCCGTTCATAGCCTGGAAGGTTCGAGCTCTACAGTGGAAAACTTTTGCTAAGCAGCCTAAAGAAATGAACGTCACGTTGGTGCGAGAATTTTGTGCTACCATTAGCAGTAGGACGACGAAAACGGTGATTGTTCGAGGGAAAGAAGTGTCGTTCGAAGCTGAGTACATTAACACATTGTATGGATTCTACGTCGGTAGCAACGACGACGCTCACCAACAGTTCCTCAACACATTAGACCCAGCTGCCTATGACGCTGTCATGGCAGAGCTGAAAGATGAGGGGACTCAATGGAACACCAACCGAAAGAACCAACAGAAAGTAAAGAGGACTCAGTTGCTGCCGGAGGCGAAATTATGGAATGCATTTTTCAAAAAGCGTATCATGTCTTCGTCCCACAATACCACGGTCGACCAGCCAAGGTTAGCATTAATTCACTCCATTTTACATGAAAGGCCCATTAATGTGGGCAGCTATATTCGTGAGAGCATCTTGGAGTGCGCACACAGACCGACGGGTCCCCTTTACCTCCCGTACCTCATCACCTCACTCTGCCGTGGCCATGGCGTTACAGAAGTGGCCACTGATATGAGAGTCCAAGGGAAAGGTTGGACTAAAAAAGAACATCCTCAGCCTTATGGAGCTGACTGCTGCCACTCCTCTGTCGTCATTTGACCCAGCTGCCACAACAACAGACACGACAGAGCAGCCAGAAACTGAACCAGCTACCGCAGCAGCCGCCTCGACAGACTCTTCCTCCCAAATCTTAGCTGCCATTCAGAAGATGGAGGAACGACAGCTTGGTCTGATTACCTTCATCAGGGATTTTACTGCCTCTACGGTAAACTTTATCCATAATTCTTTAAATTTCCTTGATGTTGTCTTCCCCACATTTCCTGCACATTATTTTACTGTCACTACACCTGCCCACACTCCCACACCTGCTGCCACACCACGAACACCCTCTGCCGCCTCAACGCCATCACATGCCCTGACAGCCGCAGGTAACAACCGTGTTGAGCCATCTGCCCGTGGCACAAAACGTAGAATGGCATCGGAAGAGCTTGATGCCTTTATTGCCGGATTCTCATCCTCCCCCATTTGGGCCTCCAGTGACAACGAACCCTCTATTAAGAGGAATCTTTTGAAGGGGTTCTCACCGGTGAAGAGGCAGAAGAGGATGGCGGACAAACACAACATGCCAAGAGCCAGCAGCAGCAGCAGTGACAGCAGCAGCGGCGAGAGCAGCAGCAGCTCTGAAGTCCAGGTTGTGGAGCAACCTCCTCACATCTCCCCAACCAAGATCCAACCACCATGGGAGGCCAAAGCAAAGAATACCTCCGCCTCCCCCATTCCTCAGCCAGCTCCGAAAGCTCGTGCCCCCTGCCAAATCAGACTCAACAGCAGCAGCGAAGACAACGATTAAAAATTTAAGTTCTTATCTTCTTTTTGCTGCATGCTTATACATTTTGTGATGTACTGCTTTATCTATCTTTTTACTTGTCATTTGCATTGAGGGCAATGCAACCCTCGAGTTTAGGGGTGGCAACCCTCCATTAATGGAGTCCATCTTAGTTTTAAAATTTGTGTCTTTTACTTAGTTTATTTTTGAAAAAAAATATGAAAATATGAAAAATTTTGGCTTAAGTCTGTGAATGGAACTTACCTGCCGTGACAGCTCTGTCGCGGCAGTACTTTTAGGATAGTTTTTAGGAAAAGTTTAGAGCATTTCTATATTTCTGAAAGCTTAAACACTTTTTGTGACTGTTATACTGCTTAGAACTCTTTTAGTTAAACTAGAATAGAAAGCTTAGCACTTGAATAGCCCCTAGAGGTGCCTAACACTGGCTCTAGGAAAGAAGTTTAGCAAAAGAGACTCAACAGCCCTAGAGGTGCCCAAAATTGGCTCTAGGAAGTTAGCTAGAGGTGCCCAAAACTGGCTCTAGTTAAACTTTAGCTAAAAAAATAGTGAAATCGAGTCAAAACAAAAAATCAAAGGAGCATAAATAAATGTCTTCAAAAGATAAACTTTGGCATAAAAATTCGAGTTAAGAGCTGAAATATTATAGTGAAACTAAGAGAGTCTTGGTATATAACTGTTCACAAGCATGCACACACTACACGAGGACTATAGTGAGACTCCGGACAGATCATAGATTATCCGACAGGTTGCTGCCGCCGTAGGGAAAGAATGAAGGATAAGGGAAAGTTCACTGTTTTAAGCCAAAACAAAAATATTTCATTTTTCTTTTAAGACTTAGTTGCTTGAGGGCAAGCAAAAACTTGAGTTTGGGGGTGTGTTGAGTGTGTAAAAGTTATATTATTTACCCCTATTTAACTCATATTTCTGCTGCATTCAAGCATTAGTTATTGCATTTAGGTCAGTTTACAGTTAAACATCACAAAAATATTAAAAGGCACTGTTTCTACTGAAATTGGTTGCTTTTGCAGGTTGCTGTTGTAGCAGATAAGAGAGGCAGGCGCTGGGCAGTAAAGCAGAAGAGCTGGAACTGGACGAGCAGTCAAGGAGGACGATGCTGCCATGGTTGCCACCGTGACAGCAGAGGACGACAACAATTTTGAGAAGAAGAAGCAAAGTGGACCTCGACAGATAGAGAAAATTCAGCCTGTCTGTCGTATAAAACCACTATATTTTTCCAAGCCCCAGATCGAAAGGAATGTCAAGCCCAAAGTTCAAGGAGAGAAAATCCCAAGCAAGAAAGATGACGGCTTAAAGTTAGATTCTTTGAAGATTTAGTCTTTATTAGAGTTGTACTTTAATTTAAAGTTGTATTCTTGCTATTTTAGAAAACTTGGACCCAAAGCCTATATAAGAGCATGTATTTTAACCTAGGGAATACATCACCTATTCTCTAGATTCCTTCCCAAAACCCTAGCCGTTTTCCTTCCCTCATTATGTTCTAAATTCCCCTTAAGGCCACGGATTGTTTTGTAAAGTAGTTGCAAGGGTTGTTTTGTTTTAGGAATTTTCAGTTCAATAAAATAAACTTCAAGTTCTCTTATTCTGGTTATTAACATCTTGCAAGAGCATCGAGAGAGCATTGTGAGGTTATCTATTTACTTAATATCGGGAGAGTTAAGTATACGAAAGGAATAAGTGCGAGTTCTCTAGTTTATAGTTGAACCATCTCGGACCTAGGGATAGGCTGAGGTTAAATGGCTAAAGAAGAATTCAACCAAATCGGTGCTCATCCTTCGATTCACGCCGGGAGGTATCATCAAAGACGTGATCATCGATAGACTTGGACCTAGGGATAGGCCAAGGAACAACATGGATTCTTGTCAAACTTGAAGTACAAAGTTGAGTGTTCGCTGCCGCGACAGGTGCTGCTGCGATGGGGACGACGACAGAACTGATTATCCTAAACTTAGCAATACCTACACTACTGAGCAATTTAATACCGACCCATTCTCTCTATCTTAATTTCTCTACTTTTATTTTCCAGTATTCTTATTTATATTCATGATAACTTCTCAAATATTTTCTTTACTTCCATGCAGCAATCCAAGGTGAAGCTATTAGCCCAGTCCCTATGGAGACGATATCCGATACTTCGTATCACTTTACTACTTGCGTCGTGTACACTTGCACTACAATTGCGATAGACTCTTTTACACGCAACAAATACTCCCCCAAACTCAAGGGAAGCATTATCCCAATGCATGCAATTATAGAAAAGTAAAAATAAACTGAAATGCAAATGGGTTAGTCAGAAAGGTCGTCACCTCGAATGATGAGTTTCTTTGGGTCATTTGCTTGATTCTTTTTTTTTTGTCTGCGGTGGTTTGATGTGTGTGGCTGGTACCATATGAATTGTATGTGTTGGGCTTCCATTTGCTTCAACTGGTGTGTTAAGAGGCGGAGCATTGCTTTGATTTGATCCATGTTTGCAGAGGCAGGTTCACTTGCCTGGGCATCCGTAGTTTCCGAAGCAATTATTGTTACCTCGGTAGTGGTCGGTGCATGAGATTTCCTTGGCAAGGTGGTTATGAGTCTTGATGTGGAAAAACAAAGAAAACCTGAAAACTAAAGATACTGAAGAAAGATAAAATATCTCCTAAAATTTCTAAAAATAAATAAAGAAAAAATAACCGAAAATAAAATAAAGGTCTAAAAATTAAAAACGAAAAATTAAAAATTATTAGAAAGAGCATTTTAATGCATCTTCTGAGGTTACTGCATATCCGAAAAATCTTGAGAAGGGTCGTTTCTGATACTTTTTATAGTCCATCTGCACCCTTTATCGAGTGACAATATTGCCCAAAAAGAGTTGGGCCAATGTGTTCGCAGCTATTCCCCTTTGTGTTACCATGGTGGATGTGTCTTTCTTCATTGATCCTTTGTAATCCATGCGTACCTTCCACCTTGCTACTGTTCCTGAAGGCATGAATATATTATTAGGAAAAAAGTATATCAACACTCAACCATTTAATTACCTCATTCTCGTTGACTTCCATCATGGTTGGATGTAGCCTTCACTGTCATGACAATTGCTGCTCAAGCCAATTGTCGTTGCAATCTTTTTCCAAAATTTGGTGTAAGTCAAGGGAAAAACCAATTTTCTGAAAAGCTTCATGAATTCAAACACCGTTTTCTTTAGGCCCCTCGAACATCTCCATCAGTAAAGATTTTGATGGCTTCAAATCTACCAGAGTTGGTTCCTCAAGAAATACATGAAATGGAAGATGTGAGTTTGTAAAGAATTCAAAAGGTTCAGTCATCACCTGCTTATATTCCATTAGAAAGTTTTCATTATCTTGTTGATCCAACATCTGGTCGTGCACTTGCCGTGACGAAGATGGATTAGAGCAATTAACAGATTCCCGCTTCAGCATCAATGTTATAACATTCTGGACATCAAATTCCTTAGAATTTGTTGTGGTATTACTCTTCTCACCCGCATTGACTGTTGTCACAGCATTGCTCTATTCAAGCTCCTCATTCTTTGCCGGGGCAATTCGTTGCATAGGCTTATCATGTGTTGAGCAGTTTCTCTCATTGGCATCTTCTCAGCTTGGAGGTTCTAGTTGTTCCCCACACGTCGGGGAGCTCTCTTTGCATTGCTCCTGATCCTCTTGCCTTGGGACATCAGTATCCCTATGACTTAATTGTTGGTGCATGTTATCCAATAGATATGTTAATCTCCTTGACCGATCTTCCGCTTCTCTCAAGGCTATACTCGCATCCATGGAATTTAATAGCTCTTGACAAGGACTACATTGCCAAGGCATGTCTGTTACGGTGACAAAATTGTTATGGTAATATTTTTGAGATTTTTGGTCATACCATGAAGGATTTTGCTGTTGGTTCCATCTTTGGTCCTCCATGTAGTCATATGCACCGGAGTTGTGAGGGAAATTTTCAAACACATGATGTTCTCCACAACAAGCACAAGAGTTTTCCACAGTATAGGCTCTTTGGGCTTTTCTCGGTTGATATAGGTAATCATCGAAGGGTGTAAGAAATTCTTGAGTGAATTGATTCCTAACTTCCCACATAAAATCTCGAATAGATTTACTTTTATTTTCCCACATGTTGATGTCCCTAAACTTGTAGCGCACCTGATTTTTTTATAAAACAAACAAAAAGAAAAGTTAGTAAAACTAATAAGAAAAATGCAATAACAAAAATAAGTAACACCAATTGCCAATCCCAGGTAACGGCGCCAAAAATTTGTTGCGTGTTTTGAGTGCACGCAAATGGTGCAAGTATACACGTCACAAGAAATAAAGTGATATGTATCAAGTATCAACTATCATTTCCACAGGGCTTGGTTTGGGTCACTTTGTTTTAGTTATCACACTGTAAAAATAACTAGAATTGATGGTGATGAATATCAACTAAAATAAACTAAGTAAAGTAAATAAAGATAAGAGAGTAATCGATTTAAGAGAGTAGGTCGGGTTATCGCGAGTCATGTTATGATGATTGAATGGACGGTCGGGGTAATTGATTGCTAGCGTAGCTCAATCGCCTTAAACAAATAGCGCCAGTCGAATTGCATGGGAAACTAGGAATGGTGTGATTGCCTAGGCGACCGGGCGACTTCCTTCAAAGCTCGGCAGAGCGTTCTTCAATGTCTCCTTGTTATTCCTAACCCGAAGAACTAGTCAATTATGCAAGCCTTGGTGATACATCCATGCGTTAACCTTGGGTGAACAACAACCAATCTTATGCTCCTCTTAGCCGTTGAAATCAACATCTTATGCTTAAGTTGGATTAACCTCCATTAACGTCTTGTTGAATGAAGATCATGCTCATTCGTTTCTTAAATCAAACTCTTCCGATATTAGATAAATGGATAAATTCATGAGATCCTCTCCCAATTCCCCCGCAAACAAAATTAAGAACCAAGAATGAACAAATTTTAAATTAAAATTGCAAACTCAAATACCTAAATAAATCCAATTGTTCTTACAACCACAAAACACAATAACCCAAGCCAAATAAAATTAGTTCATGGTTGGGTTCAAAAGATATACAAAGAATAATCTCCCTAGCATGAATCTAAACGAACAAAGAGGAAGAAGAAGAAGAAGAAGAAGAAGAAGAAGAAGAAGTTAATGCACAACTTCTTGGTTTTTCTCTCTCAATCGAACTCTCCCTTCAAGTAGGCGGCTAGGTCTTCTATTTATAGGAGATGGCTAGGTCAAAGTCTTTCTTGAGAAGGAAGTTAAGTTGGAATTAAATAGCATAAAAAAATAAATCTCTTTTATTTATTTATCCTCCAAAAACTTCTCCTAAAACTCTTAGAATTTAATCTCCCTTTGACCTCTTCATGGAACTCCAACTCTTCTAGGATTTATCCTTGCTTTTTGTAATTATCTCGAATTAAATGTATTTATCCTTCAAAGTCGGTAGCTTCATCCTTCTTTCCTCAGTTGCTTCGGCAACATCCAGTTTGCCTGGGCAATCAATCCTGCACACATAAAAACACACATCCACAGTACCATTTTCCACAAAAATCAACCAAATTATATAATCAAGCATGATAGTGAAAGAAATCATTAGAACATGCATGAATGCCTAATAATACAACTAAAATGAGCTTAAGTCTAACAATAATATGAGTAAAAAGGTTATAAAACTAGTACTTTTGAAAACTCATCAACCACCGGTGCACTGGAAGTGAACATGGCATATTCAACAGAGATATGAGAAGGGTCGGATGAGTAGGCAAAGTAAGGGTATACATTGATCATAAGGAGTGCATCATGTTGAGCCATAATGGCAGCAATACTTGTCATGGTCTTCTTTATATTGCTACTGACAGCACCGCAGATGATGCGGTGTAGGATAGGAGGCTCCTAGGTCATTTACAGGAAGTACGGTTTTGACCTGAATCTAGGTAGCCCGACCTAGGCAAGTGCATTCCGGATGTTGATCATTGCAGCAGAGACATTTGAGCCTAATGGTCCATACATTGGCCGCATATTGGCTAGCTGCGAAGCTCGCTATGTCCTCATTTCTTGGACCGACTGCAACGAATAGTCCTGACCCCCTTAATGCTTCTAGCACTTCTGGGTAAGGCTGATAGATCCTGAGATTATCTATTTGACTTCTTTTGTAAAGGCAGACTAATTACATCATTTGGAGATGGGAGATTATTTCTAATTAAGCCATAGCAAACACAAGTTGAAGAGTTCTAATTGCAAGTCCAGAAATTTAGTCGACTTATTTCGACTTTTTAATTGGAATCCAAGCATATTTTGACCACGGATTCTCTTTTCAAATTACGATTCAGTCTCTTAGCTTTCCAACGCACTTTGAAACTCATCAATCTAACATCGAGAGCTCAAGATAAGACCATTTTAGCGAAGAGAATGCAGTTAGAAAATTCCATACGGTCTAATACGAGATTTTCAAATAATTACGAATTTTTAATATTTTTATTTATTATTTGTAATTTAAATCAACTTAGGAGTTTTCATTATGTATTTTAGAATATTTAGGATTATATTTATCCTTTAATTAATTTTATTAAGAGATTTAGATAAATTAGGATTTATTTTATTTTAGGGTAAACTACATGGGTCACTGTCTAACTATTGGGCATGACCTATTTTGACCATCGAACTACAAAAAATCAAAATTTGACCACCCAAATATTTATATTGACCACCAGGCGTTACAAATTTAACGGAGGGGGTGACGTGACTATTAATAGAAATTTATATAACTACACATTTGGTCTCTTTTAGTTACATATTCTATCAATTTGATCCTATAACTATGGTGAATGTGGATAATAAAGTTGTTGATATACTACAAAGTAATGCAGCCACCACTGGTGATGTGCACATTAGCCCCACGCCCATCCAGTGTCTTGTAGCTATTAAATATGAGCTCTTGCTTGAGCTTGATGTGCATATTACTCAAGAAAACAATCCAAAACGGCTCTTCTTGAATCACTGCATATTTAAGGGTCCCAGGCTTTGGAGTCACCACATCATCATCGGTAGAATCCGTCACAGTGTAATACTCACCACCTTTGTCTCCTAACGCATACTACCCGATCCCGTGAAGAAATCGGCTAGCAGCTGACGGTTGTTGGGCCAGTCGGGGTCCATTTCAAGCAATCATCTATGGGGTTCCCTGTAAGGTAGGCGGACTCGTCATTTTGGGAAACCTGTAGGGTTTGCCTTCTTAAAACCGAACCATTCACTCTCGTGAAACAAAAGACACAGTAAGCATAGATTGTAAGAAATGAAAGTATTTTTTTACAACATTGTTATACCTTTGAACATCTTGAGCAACCTCGTTGGGATTAGGATATGGGACGGGAAATGTGAGGTTGAATGTGGATAAAGAAAGGGGAGAAATGAGGTTGGGAGAAACACCAAGACTATGTAGTTGATGGACAACATTGTTTCTAACAACATTTGTGTTTTTGGGTTGGTTTAAGTTCTGGAAATCAAAGATTAAGAAACAAAAGAAGTAACAACACCGTGGCTAATAGTGTGCACTTTGATTTATAATCATTGTAATAATAGACTTTTGGGGTTTATTATTTAATGGACGAAAACTAAAAGAGAGATCGGGGGATTTTGAGATTAATTTGATAGAATAGGTAACTAATATGGACTAAATATATAGTTATATAAATTTCCATTAATAGCTACGTCACACCTCCATTAGATTTTAACGCTTGGTGGTCAAAATAGGTCCAAATAAATAGTTGGGTGGTTGAATTTTGAATTTTGAATTTTTGTAGTTCGGTGATCAAAATAGTTAGGTGGTCGAATTTTATTCATGTTTTGATCAGGGACGGAGCTAATATCAAACATTGTTTGGGAAAAACCTTAGTTTACTAGTATTTAAACTAAAGGTACCTCAAATACAATTATACCAAAAAAATTTTGCCCCTCCCATGCTAAACATGGCTTCTTCCTTGGTTTTGATGTATATATAATCACATGAGACTGAGAAAGAAAAGCTTTTACCAGCTAGAGATAGCACGTACATGTCTGAAGAGGCATAATTGCAAGTTAAGAAATTTAGTCGACTTATTTTGACTTTTTGATTGGGATCTAGGCATATTTTGACCACAAAATCTTCTTTCGACTTGTGAATCAGTCTCTTAACTTTCCAACGCACTTTAAAATTTAATAATTTGACATCGAGAGCTCAAGATAAGACCATTTTAACGAATACAATGCAGTCAAAAAATTTCATACGGTCTAATACGATGTTTTTAAATAATTACGAATTTTTAATATTTTTATTGACTATTTGTAACTTAAATCAGCTTAGGAGTTTTCATTATGTATTTTAGAAGATTTAGGATTATATTTATCATTTAATTAATTTTATTAAGAGATTTAGATAAATTGAGATTTATTTTGTTTTATTAGTTTTATAGTTTAGTTCAAATACAATTTGTTTTTTGTATTTTCCCTTTGTTTTAAGATTTTACTAGCTTATAAATAGGTTCATCTCTTTTGTAAACAAGACACTTATGTTTTGATCAATAATATTAAAAAATCTCTCTGAGTGATTTGTTGCAAGATTTGTTCATCTTGTGTTTTTTTTCTTTAGAAGTTGTTTTAACAAGATTTCATGAAGATCTTTGGAGATAATCTTCACACTCTTGATTGCCTAGATAATCGCGTCTAGGAGGGTGGGTTAGAGCTGCTTGATGTTTCTTGCTTGGTTAATTGCGATCAAGAGGGTGCGGAGGACAAAATATTCTTCAACAACCATCGCGTCATCTCCATTCAACCAAACAAATTTCGTCATCCGCCTTCAAAAAAGGGGTTTTCATGCTGAGCTACTCTATCATCTGGCATCAGAGCTAAAACGATTCTTGTTTGTTACCCAATGATACGCCAACTAAGATGAAAGTTCACAGTGCATTCTTTTCAAGGGAAGTATGATCTTGATGGTTATTGTGATTGGGAAAATACCGATGATATTTTGGTCGAGTTTTACAGATGTCTCGAAGAGCTTTAAGTTTCTACTGATTGTCTTAGCAATCACAGATTATGCAATAATATGGTGGTCACAGCTGAAACAAGATCGACGTTTCAACGAGAAGCCAAGATAAAATCATGGGCAGAACTTAAAAAGGTCACGAGAGAGATTCATTCCCACACCATTATCACCAACAAAAATCCATGGTTCCGCGGAAGGAATACTCCTCATTTGATAAAGGTACATCTCAACCTCCATCTTTTCACTACCCTAACTAATACACTATCCGGCTCTAGTAGAGCCAACGCGAAGGAGAAGAATCATTGCTAGTCCAACAGATCATGAACAACCATCGATGAGTCATGTCGAAGAAGTAAGCACCACACTAGAGACTGAGATATTTCAACCGACCGAATCATCCACTATAACCGATAATCCACCAGGTCATCAGTGCAAGGACTAAGATGATGTTTTTGAACAAAAAACCGTTACTCCCACCACATACGAGAGTGATGATTCGAATTCTAAACACTTGAAATACATTGATGATGAGTTAGGTGAAATGTAACCCCCCTCGTCCCGGTCCGGACGCCTTGACCGATCCGAGTGGGCTACACGGGGATAACCGAGGTGAAACCCATTAAGGCTCCACTTCGGTTACTGACCCAAGGAAAAACTTTTTATTTATTATCTTATCTAGATGCTTTATTATATATCCTATGTGATAAACGACAGCGGAAGCGACAAGCAAAGCGAACAAATGAACATAAGACATAAAACATCCCATTTTTTCTTTTTTAAGGCAGGTCATATCGATACACTAGAAGAGGGTATCGATACGCCTTGACTAGGTCAACAGCCCAAACGTCAAACCAGGAGACCGTATCGGTACACAGGTTGACCGTACCGATACGCCCTGACTGGTCAATTTCTCACGGTCAACAATACAAGACCGTATCGATACACTCTAGACCCGTACCAGTACGCAAAAATCTCGTCAATAACTCGGATTTCCAGAGAGGATTGGGCGTATCGATATGCCCTCGTGTATCGTACGCTAGGCCAAACTTGAGTCCCAAAGTGTAGGACCGTATCGATACGACCCTTGGGCGTATCGATACGCCCTGTACTGGAATACTCAATTTTGTATCCTAAGACTCTAAAACACGACTCTAGATGCATTTTAAGACTTCCCTAGCCACATACAATCATACATACAACACTTAACAACCAAGATCTCAGCATACGAGGCAACCAACACGAACAAGCAACATTCATTCAAGGATTCATGCATTTACACAAAGGGAGACTTACAAAGCATATATAAGGTTTCAGACCTTAAACATCCAACATAAAGCATTCATGGGAAGCAACTTAAACATGTCATACAAACAATACAAGGTATCCAAAATCCGAACCAACACCAACATTTTAAAGAGTCTAAACATGCTCCTAAACAAAACATAAACATAACTCCAAAACATTCAAATCCCACTGCTTGACTATTACAATCCTTCAATTTAAAGTTCATACTTAAGCTAACCAAAAGCGACACTGGCACACTTGGAGGCCCCCTTCTTGCACTAGCAACCCACGAACTACGGATCTGCATTGTCGAACAAAGAGAGCGTAAGCATAAAGCTTAGTGAGGGTAAGCTCATTAAAACAAACCTCGACAATGCAGGGTTCAAGCACGAGCATACAACCAAGGTAGAATGCATGATCTTACCTTCGATCCACATGAGCCAATGTATCAATGATGCATGAACATAAACTCATATTATGCCATGCTAAACAAGATCATAACCACATCATATGTAACACATATAATAGTCCATATTGGCAACACACCTCAAATCATATTGGCACACATATAATCTCATATTGGCACCTAGCTATGACTCGAATACACGGATAACTCATTGGAACTCACATCCAACAACAACCATTACCTTACGGTGGGATTACACTCATCACCGTTCACGTGGAGGGGATTCCACTCACCCTCGCGCCTCGTCGATGGGATTACACTCATCATCGACTAACATATATATAAGAAGGTTTTCCGGGCGATCTCGTACTACATCTTGATGACTACCATCACCAAGACCATGCGCGCATTTGACTCACGTGTGCACACTAACATCCTAATGATCGATCATTTGTACCCAAGCATACTAGTGCAAATATTAAACACAATCCACAACCTTTCACATTATCATTTCATATCCACTTCCGTGCTTAGCACGTGCTCACCATGATTAACATCATGCACAATCCACAAACCAAACTATATGCATATATCAATGCATCAAACCATGCCTCAAAGACATGTAAAACACATTATACATAACACCTTAATCACAATTTAACATGAGGCATAAACAACCATTTGAGTTCAACCAAAGTCTTTAACTAAAGCTTGGGATTAGGCTACCACTCTAATCCCAACTCTAGGTGGGTCTACCAAGCCCAACCTAGTCCACATGCTTGAACCAAATACTCGAAAACCATTTAAAAACATTTAACCACTCACCAACTATTCCAAGCTCAACCCACTAGCCGATCAAGCTTCCAACGGTTCCAGATTCATTCTATGTGAAACAAGTATTTTAATTTTGATATAACTAAAAACCTAAGGACTAAATTGAAAAAGTCAAAACGAATTTTAAGTCCTCAAAATATCCCCATATAATCTTAATATAATGCCCAAGTTAAAAACATGTTCTTTCAAATATTTTTCTAAGTGTTTCAAACCAGAAACAGTGATTTTCAAGCACCCGTTCCGAAACGGCCATCAGGCGTTTCGAAACGTTTTCATCACTGTCGACCATCGTTCCGAAACGTGTATCGAAACACTTTCACTCGTTTCGAAACGGTATAACTCGTTTCGAAACTGTTCCTCATATTTGATTTAAAAAGGCTTCAATGGTTCAAATATAAGCTGAATTTTCAAATATAAAAGGGGTGTTTCGAAACGGATCAAGGCCGTTCCGAAACGACCCTTGACAGTTGCATTTTCGTTTCAAAACGGATCCAAAACGTTTCGAAACAGGCTTAAGATAAATTCAAAAATATGACCGTTATGTGTTTTTAACTGATTTTCTGAAAGTCGTTAAGGTGTTTCGAAATGGGCTAAGACCGTTCCGAAACGACCCTTGACAGTGGCAAAATCGTTCCGAAACGGCCCTAAGGCATTTTGAAACGGGCTCTTAAATGCACCCCAACGGCTCTTTCTATTTTTGTCCGTTCCGAAACAGGTTCCCCGTGTTCCGAAACGGGTTGGTGCAGACTGCATTTATGGTGGCAAGAGAGGGTTCCAACGGCTCCATTTATGTTCCCAACCACCCAAACGGCTAGAAATCAATGAGAAGGTATAAAAGAGACATCCAAAAGCATCAGCAACAACTATTGATCCAAAAGCAAACATCCAAACATCAAATTCAAGCAATTGAGCAAAAATCCCACTTTGTGTAAAAATCCCAATTTGTGTTCTTCATTCATACTTTGTAAAATTGGGTTGAGTGCTTGTATTGGGGCTATCATTTGTATTGAGAGATACCTTATTAGCCTACAAATTTCTTTGTTCTCTTGTGTGAGGGTTGGGTTGATTTTTGGGTAGAAAAATCAACCGAAATTGTAAAGGGTTGCCTCCTTGTCCTAGAAAAGGGGAAGATCAATTTAGTGAAATTGTTGCAAATCCTTAGTGAGACTAAGGTAGTGGATGTAGAGTTCATTTGGAACTTGAACCACTCTAAATCCCTTGTTCATCAATTTTTAATTTGCCAATTTCCACCACAATCCTTTAAATTTCCAATTCACCCCCCCTCTTGGTAAATATCGATCTTTTGATCCACTCAACAATTGGTATCAGAGCTTAACTCTTTGAGGATTAACAACCACAAGAAGAGATCCTTGGAAGAGTGTGATCATCAAAATATCAAGAGATGGCTTCAACCTCCGGTTCCGGCATGTACGAGTCACAATCGACCACAAAGCCTCCTTTCTTCAATGGTGACAACTATTCTTTTTGGAAGAATAAAATGAGGCTATTCATCAAGTCTAGTGACTATCTTGTATGGGATGTCATTGAAGATGGGCCATACATTCCATGGAAGCAAGACGGTGAAGGCAAGATGGTGTTGAAGAAGAAAGCCGAAATGAGTGAAGAGGAGAGGAAAAAGATTCAAGTCAATGATAAAGCTCTCCACATGCTATTTTGTGCTTTCGGTCCGGACATCTACTCAAAGGTCTCATCAATTGAAAGTGCCAAGGAAGTGTGGGACACTCTTGAGACCACCTATGAAGGCACCAATGATGTCAAAGAAACTAAGATTGGCATTCTCAATCTTAGTTATGAAAATTTCAAGATGGACCCCGATGAGACGGTGTCAAAGATGTTTGATTGATTCTCCACGATTGTAAATGGTCTAAAGGGATATGGAGAGATCATACCGGAAGACAAGCTTGTCCGGAAGCTACTCTATTCACTTCCCGAATCTTGGGATGGGAAGAGAACCGCTATCATCGAAGCAAAGAACTTGAAGACATTGAAGCTTGATGAGCTTGTGGGTTCTCTCCTTACTCATGAGATCATGAAGCAAGGAAGGGAAGATGAGAAAAAGAAAGAAGAGAAAAGAGTAGAGAAGCTTGAAGTTGAGAAGAAGAAGAAGATGGGAATAGCTCTCAAGGCTAAAGCTTCACAACATGATGAGAGCTCATCTTGTGAGGAGGATGAACTTGAAGAATTGGCTATGATAGCCAAACGATTCTCACGCTTCATGAGGTCCAACCGGGGAAGAAAAATCCAAAGAAAGATGGACTTCAAAGGAAAGAACAAAGAAGAAGGAAAGGATCCCATCATTTGCTATGAGTGCAAACAATCCGGCCACATCCGTTCGGAGTGCCCTCAACTCAAGAAGAAGGGCTTTGAGAAGAAGAAAAGACTCAAAGCCAAGCTTGCTACTTGGAGTGATGAGGAGTCATCGGAGGATGACGAACAAGAAGTGGCTAATCTTTGTCTCATGGCACTTGAGGAAGATTCCTCCTTGGTAACCTCTAACTCATCTACTTTAGATTTTTCATATGAAGAGTTAAATGATGCATATGATGAGTTACAAGAGGTATATGATGAATTAGTTGAGAAGTTTAAAGAGTCGGTCATTAAAAACAAGAAAATCATTTTAGAACTAAATGAGAAAAATGACTCACTCACTCAAGCTAATTCTAAATTTGAGAAAAAGATTTTAGGATTAAAAGATGAACTTAAATTCTTTCAAGATGAAAATGTTGATCTTAATAATCTTTTATCTCAATGTAATAGTGAACACCAAAAGGTGTTGGGTGAGCTAAATGAGCTCAAAAAGTCTTTAAAAATGTTGGTAGTGTCAAGCATGAAGTAGGAGAATCCTCTAGAACACACCAACCTAAGAAAAAGACTAATTACTACAAACAAGGTAGCTACCCTAGACATAGTAGAGCTAAAAGAATTAGAAGTGTATGGGTTCCTAAGGAACTTGTAAAATCTAATAATATTATTGCTATGTCATCTTGGATTCCTAAGGGAACCAAGGTTTTGGGAGCTAACACTCATGGACCCAAAATGATTTGGGTACCAAAAACCAAGGTTTAATATCTTTGTTTGTAGGGGGAGCATTGCTACAAGGCCAAGACACAAAGTCAAAACTCATGGTACCTTGATAGTGGATGCTCGAGACACATGACCGGAGACAAGAGTCGATTCATGGATTTAAGGCCAAAAAGTGGAGGAGTAGTAACATTTGGTGACAACTCCAAAGGCCACATTAAAGGTATTGTCTCCATAGGTAATCACTCAACCATTCTTATTGAAAATGTCTTATATGTCGATGGTCTTAAACATAATTTATTGAGCATAAGTCAATTGTGTGATAAAGGATTTAATGTTTTATTTGATAAAAATGGATGCAAAATTGTTGACATTAAATCTAATAATATTATGCTCATAGGTCATCGCATAGGAAACATATACATGGTGCATTTAGATGACATACATACATCTCATGCATGCTTAGTTGCTCAAAATGAAAATGATGCATGGTTGTGGCATAGGAAGCTAGGACATGCTAGCATAAGTGTTTTAGAAAAACTAGTCTCTCTAAATCTAGTTAGAGGTTTGCCCAAAATAAAATTTTCAAATGATAAAATTTGTGATGCATGCTCAAAGGGTAAACAACATAAGTCTTCCTTTAAATCCATTAATGATGTTTCTACTAGTAGATGCTTACAATTAATTCACATGGATTTATTTGGGCCAATTAGGACTATGAGCTTGGGTGGTAAATCTTATGCATTTGTGTTAGTTGATGATTTTTCTAGATTTACTTGGGTTCTCTTTTTAAGTACTAAAGATGAGGCTTTGGAAAAATTCATCACATTTTCAAAATTAACCCAAAATGATCTTGAACTTAGAATTTCACACATTAGAAGTGATCATGGAACCGAGTTTCAAAATTTAGGGTTTGAAGAATTTTTGAATGAAAATGGTATTAGCCATAATTTTTCGGCTCCTCGAACTCCTCAACAAAATGGGGTAGTTGAGAGGAAAAATAGAACTTTACAAGAAATGGCTAGAACTATGCTTTGTGAAAATAATTTACCTAAATATTTTTGGGCGGAAGCCACAAACACCGCTTGTTATATTGTAAATCGAGTAATGATTAGGCCAATTTTAAAGAAAACACCTTATGAGATTTTAAAATCTAAAAAGCCTAACATTAGCTATTTTCACCCTTTTGGGTGTAAGTGTTTTGTTTTAAATAATGGAAAAGATAACTTAGGTAAATTTGATGCAAAAGTGATGAAGCCATTTTTTTAGGTTACTCTTTAACCTCTAAAGCCTATCGAGTATTTAACAAAAGAACTTTAGTAGTAGAAGAATCTATTCATGTTGTATTCGATGATAACCTCCTTCCTAGGAAGGATTCTTGTGATGATGATGATGTAGGAATCATAAATGCCTTTGATGGAGGTCAAACTTCAAAGGAGGATGAGATTCCAACAAAAGAAGAAGACACACAAGAACCACCTCTTGAAGCCTTGAAGGACTTGGTTATTGAGGAAAAGGAAGTGAGCTACCCAAGGGAGTTGAACTATGTCAAAGATGGTGAAATCTTGGGTGATCCATCCAAGGGGGTAACCACTCGTTCTTCTCTTAAATTAATGAACCATGTTGCATTTATCTCATGCATAGAGCCTAAAAATATAAAAGAAGCTTTGAAAGATGATTTTTGGATTATGGCTATGCAAGAAGAGTTAAATCAATTTGAGAGAAGTAATGTATGGACATTAGTTGATAGGCCTAGTAATCAATCTACAATAGGAACTAAATGGGTCTTTAGGAACAAACTAGATGAGAGTGGTAACATTGTGAGAAATAAAGCTAGACTTGTAGCACAAGGTTACACTCAAGAAGAGGGAATAGATTTTGATGAAACCTATGCACCCGTAGCTAGAATGGAAGCCATTAGGATGTTGCTTGCATATGCATGTTATCATAATTTCAAGCTTTTTCAAATGGATGTTAAAAGCGCATTTTTAAATGGTTTTATAAATGAAGAAGTGTATGTGGAACAACCACCGGGTTTTGAAGATTCAAAATTTCCAAATCATGTTTTCAAACTTACCAAAGCTCTTTATGGTTTAAAACAAGCTCCTAGAGCTTGGTATGAAAGGCTTTCAAATTTTTTGATTGAAAAAGGATTTGAAAAAGGTAAGGTGGACACTACACTTTTCATAAAAATGTATAAAAATGACATCTTAGTAGTTCAAATTTATGTTGATGATATTATTTTTGGTTCTACTAATGAATGTCATTGTCAAGAGTTTGCTAAGTTAATGCAAGGTGAATTTGAGATGAGCATGATGGGGGAGCTCTCATTCTTTTTGGGACTCCAAATCAAGCAAAAGAAGGATGGCACCTTCATCAACCAAGCAAAATACATAAAGGATATGCTCAAGAAGTTTGGCTTGGAGAATGCAAAGCCTCAAGCCACTCCTATGAGCTCATCTACAAAGCTTGACAAAGATGAAGGAGGTAAGTGTGTTGACTCTAAGCTTTATCGTTCTATGATTGGATCTTTGCTTTACCTTACCGCAAGTAGACCGGATATCTTGTTTAGTGTTTGCTTGTGTGCTAGGTTTCAAGCTAGTCCTAAAGAGTCTCACCTTATAGCCGTTAAGAGAATCTTTAGATACCTTAGAGACACTCCTTGTTTAGGCCTTTGGTATCCTAGAGACTCTACCTTTAACCTTCATGCTTACTCAGATGCGGATTATGGGGGTTGTAAAATTGATAGGAAAAGTACTTCGGGAACTTGCCAATTCTTAGGTAGTATGCTCATATCTTGGTTCTCTAAGAAACAAAATAGTGTAGCCTTATCTACCACCGAAGCCGAGTACATATCCTTAGGGAGTTGTTGTGCTCAAGTCCTTTGGATGAAGCAACAACTCTTAGATTATGGAATTAAAGTTGGAACCATACCCCTTAAATGTGACAACACTAGTGCAATATGCTTAACTAAAAATCCCATCCAACACTCTAGAACCAAACATATAGAAATAAGGCATCATTTCATTAGAGATCATGTCCTTAAGGAAGATGTGGTTATAGAGTATGTAGACACCTTGAATCAATTAGCGGACATTTTTACAAAACCCTTAGACAAAGAGCGTTTTTGGTCCCTTAGGAGAGAGTTAGGTCTAGCTAGCCTATCTTGACCTTTTAGGACCTCTTTTGTGTTTAAATATGCTTGATTTTGTGAAATACCATGTTGATGTGTTTAAACTCCTAATCTCATCCATGCTTATAGTTAGGGGGAGTATGTTTATGCTTAAATATGTTTTGCCTGCTCATTCATGACATTTATGCATGTTAGGCCTCTTAAAACTTCATTTTTCTGCACTTTTAGAGCCTCATCTGCACTTCCAGGCCAAGGTGTATCGAAACGGGTGACCCTGTTTCGATACGGATACCTTAAATCCTGTTCTGAGAGAAGGGCGTTTCGAAACGCCTCACAAGCGTTCCGAAACGTTTTTGAGTCTGCCAAGGGGTGTATCGGAACGTGTTCCGATACGGGTCAAAGGGGTTTCGATACAGTCAACACCGTATCGAAACGGTCAGCTTATGGTCTTAAAACGGTCAAAACCCTAGCCGCCCCGTTCCGAAACGGTCTTGACCGTTCCGAAACGGCATCGCGGACTGCTTTAAATTGGGGCTTTTAATGATAAAGTTTACTTTCTATAAAACTCTAAAACCCTAAACCGCCTCCCTCTCTATAAATACCCTCTCAAACTCTTTGATTTTCACAAAATTGTGAGGGGTTTTACTCTACAACTCAAGTCTAAGCAAGTTTCATCAATCTTGTGCAAGGATTTTTATCAAATCATCCAAAATCCCAAACTAAGGTAATTTTTCTATTTTTCTTTTTCTTTCAATTTATGTTCGAATCTTAGGTTAGAAAATTTTATTTTTGTATAAATTATATGTTTTTGGTTGTGGGTTTTCAATATCTTGTAAAAAAATTTCCAAAACTCAAAATTTTTGATTCGAATATAAAAATTTTCAGTCGTATTTTTTTAAACTGTTTTTTTTTTATTTTAATTTTGTTTTCAAAAACCTAAGTGGGATTTATTATTGGATTGATTTTAAATATCAATGCATACACTTAATTTTAAAACACTTGCTTAATTTTTTTTAGATGGCGGATCAATCTAATAAGAAGCGCAAAGCCGTTCAATCCGGTGATTCGAGCATTCGTCCGAATATCACTATGCTTTTTCAGAAATCTCTTAAAACTCCGGACGCGCGTGCTCGCTTCGCTTATGTCAAGGATTTCGCGGTTCGTAAGGAACGTGTCATTGATCTTGAGTTCCTCAATTCCGAGCGATTCCTTTTCCGTTATCTCGCTCGTTTGGATGAGTGGAATCTCATGTATTTCTTGAGCATTCCGGATGTTTGCTACAAAAACATGGTACTCCTCTTTTACTCAAATGCTCGTTTTCTTTATGATGAGACCAAAACCGAGATCATAGGAATTGAATCATCCTTATTAGGCAGAAAGTTTGTTGTCAATGTTGAACTTTTAGAGTCTGCTCTTAAACTTAAGGATGAGGGTCTTGAGGATGAACGCCACTTTGGCTCTTTCACCGGTAAGGCACTTTATTTGGATGTGCACGATCGAGTTCTTCACTTGATGGTTTCTTGGTTTATTCGTTCTTCCGGAGGTAAATACTCTCATATCCGTCACACTGATCATTTTTGGCTAGAGTGTTTCCGTAAGGGTGAGCGCCCAAATGTGCCTAAGATAATTTTTGCCGAAATAGTCAATAATATCAAGCTTATTGACACGAATGAGTTGAAGTCTTTTACATATGGCATTGTCTTGAGCGCCCTATTTCATGATCTTGGCATTGATTGTACCTACGACTCTCCGATCCCTCGCAAAACCAAGATTGGTGAGTCATCCCTTCGCAAGTCCGGGTTCCAATATGTGAATGGTGTTTGGGAAAGAGTTGATAGAGAAGCAGATCCTCCTCCCGTTGCTCCTCCACCGCAAGTTCCAGTTGCAAACAATGAAGCCCTCACGGCTTTCCTTACAGAGCGGTTCAATGCTTTGGACACTCGGATGAATGCTTTGGACACTAGCATTGCTTCGGGCTTTGAAACTATGGGCAATCGCTTGAAGAATGTCGAGGATCGCCTTCTTTCTCTTGAGACTTCTCATTCCAACTTGGACCTATCCTTCTCTACGCTTTATGGGCAATGGACGAAGTTTCACCGTTCTCAAGCCAAGAGCGATGATGATACTTCGGATGATGAGGACGAGGCTTAGGATTTTTATCTCATATCATATCATATTATCTATGCATTTTAGGATTAAGGTTGCATCTTTATGTTTTCTCATGTTTTAGGAACCTATGCTATTTGGCATTTTTATTTGGGATTTTATGTTTGAACTTAATGTTTAAATTATGTTTTGGATATTTTGATTATGAATTTATAATATGGTTGCTTATTATTGCTTATTGGTACTAATCCTTTATCTTCTCTATGAGCTTTTATTGTTCTTTTTGATCTAACAAAAAGGGGGAGAAGAAATTTAAGAGCCACATCTTAAACTAAAATTCGTTTTAAATTTTAAAAAGTTTTTAAAGGTTTACAACTTGGATTTCAAATCAAAAATTTATTTTAACTTTAAAAACCTATCTTAAATTAAGGGGGAGTTAGAATATTTTCAAAACTTTTAAAATTCCCAAAAATTCTAACTTTGGTTTTGTTATATCAAAAAGGGGGAGATTGTGAAACAAGTATTTTAATTTTGATATAACTAAAAACCTAAGGACTAAATTGAAAAAGTCAAAACGAATTTTAAGTCCTCAAAATATCCCCATATAATTTTAATATAATGCCCAAGTTAAAAACATGTTCTTTCAAATATTTTTCTAAGTGTTTCAAACCAGAAACCGTGATTTTCAAGCACCCGTTCCGAAACGGCCATCAGGCGTTTCGAAACGTTTTCATCACTGTCGACCATCGTTCCGAAACGTGTATCGAAACACTTTCACTCGTTTCGAAACGGTATAACTCGTTTCGAAACTGTTCTTCATATTTGATTTAAAAAGGCTTCAACGGTTCAAATATAAGCTGAATTTTTAAATATAAAAGGGGTGTTTCGAAACGGATCAAGGTCGTTCAGAAACGACCCTTGACAGTTGCATTTTCGTTTCGAAACGGATCCAAAACGTTTCGAAACAGGCTTAAGATAAATTCAAAAATATGACCGTTATGTGTTTTTAACTGATTTTCTGAAAGTCGTTAAGGCGTTTCGAAACGGGCTAAGACCGTTTCGAAACGACCCTTGATAGTGGCAAAATCGTTCCGAAACAGCCCTAAGGCGTTTCGAAACGGGCTCTTAAATGCACCCCAACGGCTCTTTCTATTTTAGTCCGTTCCGAAACAGGTTCCCCGTGTTCCGAAACGGGTTGGTGCAGACTGCATTTATGGTGGCAAGAGAGGGTTCCAACGGCTCCATTTATGTTCCCAACCACCCAAACGGCTAGAAATCAATGAGAAGGTATAAAAGAGACATCCAAAAGCATCAGCAACAACCATTGATCCAAAAGCAAACATCCAAACATCAAATTCAAGCAATTGAGCAAAAATCCCACTTTGTGTAAAAATCCCAATTTGTGTTCTTCATTCATACTTTGTAAAATTGGGTTGAGTGCTTGTATTGGGGCTATCATTTGTATTGAGAGATACCTTATTAGCCTACAAATTTCTTTGTTCTCTTGTGTGAGGGTTGGGTTGATTTTTGGGTAGAAAAATCAACCGAAATTGTAAAGGGTTGCCTCCTTGTCCTAGAAAATGGGAAGATCAATTTAATGAAACTGTTGCAAATCCTTAGTGAGACTAAGGTAGTGGATGTAGAGTTCATTTGGAACTTGAACCACTCTAAATCCCTTGTTCATCAATTTTTAATTTGCCAATTTCCACCACAATCCTTTAAATTTCCAATTCACCCCCCTCTTGGTAAATATCGATCTTTTGATCCACTCAACATTCTGGATGCTTCACCAACACAATTTCTTGCTTCTAATCAACTCAACACAAACAAAACAACTTCGAATCAGTTCATACATCAATGTAGCAAACCCGGAACACTACTCAAGCATAAAACCCATGATTCACAAGCCAAGAACAACCCCAAAAACTCCAAACCCGAGCAGCCATCAAACCCAATCCAAAACTCTTGTTTCAAACACTTTTAACACTTCTATAAGCTTCCAAAACAACCCTCAACCAACATACAACCAATAGCCCTCAATTTCCAACATCAAACACACCTAAAACTCAACTTAAAACCCTTCCAAAAAACCTCTCAAAACCCAAATCCAGGAATCTTTATAAAATACTTTAAAATTCACATATGTTGGACCTTATGATTCATAAACAACATATCTATCAATAAATAATCAAAAGCTTTGTTAAAAGACAATAAAGCTTCAACCTTTTGACAAAAACTTTGAAAACCCAAAATGCAAAAATACATAGTTTTAATTAAAACTAATGGTACCAAAATGTAGAGGATGGCAAGGCCAAGTCAAAAATGCAATTACCTTTTGAAAAGCTCCAAAGATGAAGATGAAAGGGGATGGAATAGTAACTTGGTGTAGAGAGCTCTTTTGTGTCGTTGGCATGAAAAATGGGGGAAGTGAGGAAGAAGAAGACAAGGGCTTATTTTAATGAAAAGGGAATTTAAATTGAAAGTTCATTTATTTACCCTTTTGCCATTAATGAGATGGCAATTTCATAAATCCTAAAATCCATGGAAAATTGAGTTTTAAATTAATTTTGGTCCAACATAAAATATTTGTTTTTAAAATATGAAGCCCAAATAATAATTTTTTTATTTTAATTATAAAATCGAAACCCGAAACATTATTTTAATATTATTTTTACCCGACCCCCAAACCCGGGTGTTACAACTCTCCTCCACTTAAGGAATTTTGTCCCCGAAATTACCTCACGAAAACAAGTACGGAAACTACTCAAGAATATCAGCTTTCCTCTCCCACATGGCCTGTTCCACACCTCTATGTCTCCACAACACCTTAACCAACTCTATGGTCTTGTCACGCAACACCTTTCTATCAGAAGCAAATATCTCAACTGGTTCTTCATTATAAGACAAATCTAGATTCAACTCTATCTCCTCAACATGCATAATATGAGAAGGATCTTATATATATCTCCTAAGCATCGACACATGAAACACATCATGGATCTTCTCTAACTCAGAAGGCAATCTCAAACGGTAAGCTACTGGACCAACCCAACCTGATGTTCTGCCTTCACTCTTTGACAAACCATACAACGGCTCACATACTCGGCTACATCCTTCTTCAAACCAACCCAGAAATAATCATTCTTCAAGTCACGATATATCTTGGTACTACCCGGATGCATAGAAAAAGGACTTGAATGTGCTTCGCTCAAAATCAGACGTCTCAACTCAACATCTCCAGGTACTACAACTCTGTCTCTAAAGCACAACACATTCTCACCACTGAAGCTATACTCGGTCGGTCTACCTTCGACTATGTCTTGAACATGCGGAACTAAAGACACATCTTGCAACTGCTTCTCTCTGATCAACTGAATCAAAGAAGGCTTCACTTGCAACTCTATGATCAAACAACCATCACCGGATACACCAAATCTAGCAAACATAGCTCGCAACTCAACTGCAACTTTTATGTTCAACGCATTGGCTACTACATTTGCCTTACCCGAATGGTACTCGATGGTCAAATCATAATCTTTCAACAACTCAAGCTATCTTCTCTATCTCAAGTTCATGTTGGGTCACGTCGGCACGCCCCGTGGCACAGCTGAAAAATTAATCCGACCTAATCCAGCCAGGATCCATGTACAGGAATGAATCTGGGGTGAAAAGATGAAAAGTTACCTTTTAAAATTCTGGAAACTGGAAAACCGACGGTATGTCGGAATAACCACGTCAAGTAAAACCGGAATCGTCACAGGTTCGCAACGACCTTTACGGAGTCCACCCGAACAAACGAACAAAGTTTCTGCCTCCCTAACACTTAGGGATAAATTTCGACAGACTTGAACACCTTCCAGGGAGAAGTCGAAATCCCTCCAAGGATTCCCGAGGGAGTCTGAAATCGACCAAGGGTTCAACCGAGACTTGGATTCGAACTAGGTAATCGCCAGAAATTTTCCAGGGGGCTAGAGGAACACCAGAAAAATATCGAACATCTTCTCAGAAGAAATCTGGGACTTGTCAAAAATTCCAGAGGGAATTCCCAAGGATATGTCGAAATTTACAAGGAGGAATAGGAATGATTTGGTTGCTAGCCCTTGTCCCTTTCAATAGTATTCAGAGACTTAATTCTAGTTGAATTTCTTAAATCCAAGTTCAACCAAAATTCATAGAATCTAATTCTACTTGAAATTGGTTTATCTTAAATATACATTATATTTAATAATATTAAATGAAATATATATATATATATATATTTAATTATGTAGAATCTTATTCTATATAAATTATGGATTTAAATATACATTATATTTAATCCAAATATATATATTTTTATTATATAGAATCTCATTCTATCTTTACTTGGATTTAAATATATATTTAAATATATATTTTTAATTATGTAGAATCTAATTCTACATAAACTTTGAATTAGATATACATTATATAAATTCCAAATATATATTTAAATTTCATACTTGACTATTACAATCCTTCAATTTAAAGTTCATACTTGAGCTAACCAAAAAGCGACACTAGCACACTTGGAGGCCCCCTTCTTGCACTAGCAACCCACGAACTACGGATCTGCATTGTCGAACAAAAAGAGCGTAAGCATAAAGTTTAGTGAGGGTAAGCTCATTAAAATAAACCTCGACAATGCATGGTCCAAGCACGAGCATACAACCAAGGTAGAATGCATGATCTTACCTTCGATCCACATGAGCCAATGTATCAATGATGCATGAACATAAGCTCATATTATGCCATGCTAAACAAGATCATAACCACATCATATGTAACACATAAAATAGTCCATATTGGCAACACATCTCAAATTATATTGGCACACATATAATCTCATGTTCACACCTAACTATGACTCAAATACACGGATAACACGTTGGAACTCACATCCAACAACAACCATTACCTTACGGTGGGATTACACTCATCACCGTTCACGCGGAGGGGATTGCACTCATCCTCACGCCCCGTCGATGGGATTACACTCATCATCGACTAACATATATATAAGAAGGTTTTCCGGGTGAACTCGTACTCCATCTTGATGACTACCATCACCAAGACCATGCGCGCATTTGACTCACGTGTGCACACTAACATCCTAATGATCGATCGTTTGTACCCAAGCATACTAGTGCCAATATTAAACACAATCTACAACCTTTCACATTATCATTTTATATCCACTTCTGTGCTTAGCACGTACTCACCATGATTAACATCATGCACAATCCACAAACCAAACCACATGCATATATCAATGCATCAAACCATGCCTCAACAACATGTATAGCACATTATACATAACACCATAATCACAATTTAACATGAGGCATAAACAACCATTTGAGTTCAACCAAAGTCTTTAACTAAAGCTTGGGATTAAGCTACCACTCTAATCCCAACTCTAGGTGGGTCTACCAAGCCCAATCTAGTCCACATGCTTGAACCAAATACTCGAAAACCATTTAAAAACATTTAACCACTCACTGACTATTCCAAGCTCAACCCACTAGCCGATCAAGCTTCCAACGGTTTCGGATTCGTTCTCAATGCTTCACCAACACAATTTCTTGCTTCTAATCAACTCAACACAAACAAAACAACCTCGAATCAGTTCATACATCAATGTAGCAAACCTGGAACACTACTCAAGCATAAAACACATGATTCTCAAGCCAAGAACAACCCCAAAAACTCCAAACTCTAGCACTCATCAAACCCAATCCAAAACTCTTGTTTCAAACACTTTTAATACTTCTAAAAGCTTCCAAAACAACCATCAACCAACATACAACCAATAGCCCTCAATTTCCAACATCAAACACACCTAAAACTCAACTTAAAACCCTTCCAAAAAACCTCTCAAAACCCAAATCCGAGAATCTTTATAAAACACTTTAAAATTCACATATGTTGGACCTTATGGTTCATAAACAACGTATCTCTCAATAAATAATCAAAAGCTTTGTTAAAAGACAATAAAGCTTCAACCTTTTGACAAAAACTTTGAAAACCAGAAATGCAAAATACATAGTTTTAATTAAAACTAATGGTACCAAAATGTAGAGGATGGCAAGGCCAAGTCAAAAATGCAATTACCTTTTGAAAAGCTCCAAAGATGGAGATGAAAGGGGATGGAATAGTAACTTGGTGAAGAGAGCTCTTTTGTGTCGTTGGAATGAAAAATGGGGGAAGTGAGGAAGAAGAAGACAAGGGCTTATTTTAATGAAAAGGGAATTTAAATTGAAAGTTCATTTATTTACCCTTTTGCCATTAACGAGATGGAAATTTCATAAATCCTAAAATCCATGGAAAATTGAGTTTCAAATTAATTTTGGTCCAACATAAAATGTTTGTTTTGGAAATATGACGCCCAAATAATATTTTATTATTTTAATTTTAAATCGAAACCTGAAATATTATTTTAATATTATTTTCACCTGACCCCCAAACCCGGGTGTTGCATGAAACACCTCGAGGTTTACCGACATAAAGAGACAAAGAACACCACCTGTTCTTCTAAAATATAGTTAAACTTCATAGCATACCAAGGACCGTTGATTCAATCTAAGACATGAAGTTCTTTAGCCATGTCGTGAAGCAAGCAAAATTGATCGACACTAAGATAAAGCACACACCATGGTGAGATAAGAAACACAAGGTGAGGACCTACTCTTTCGAGTTTGTCGACACCAACAATTATTTTTTATGCAATTCCAAAGGGTGGAAATAACTTGTCTTTGATCCAGGTATCTACAACATAACTTCTTCATCTTATGATGCTCCTTTCTCTCCCATTACCAGTTTAGATTTGAGGACGGGTCCTATTGAGGAAAGAGGGAATGATACATGTTTGAAGAGGCCTAATTGCAAGTCCAGAAATTTAGTCGACTTATTTCGACTTTTTAATTGGGATCTGGGCATATTTTGACCATGAAGTCTTCTTTCGACTTGTGATTCATTCTCTTAGCTTTTCAACGCACTTTGAAACGCATCAATTTGACATTAGGAGCTCAAGATATGACCATTTTAGCGAATACACTTCAGTCAACAAATTTCATATGAGGTTTAATACGAGATTTTCAAATAATTACGAATTTTTAATATTTTTATTGAATATTTGTAATTTAAATCAGCTTAGGAGTTTTCATTGTTTATTTTAGAAGATTTAGGATTATATTTATCATTTAATTAATTTAATCAAAAAATTTAAATAAATTAAATTTTATTTTATTTTATTTTATTAGTTTTATAGTTTAGTTCAAATATAATTTTTTTTTTGTATTTTCCTTTTGTTTTAGGATTTTACTAGCCTATAAATAGGTTCATCTCTTTTGTAAACAAGACACTTCTGTTTTGATCAATAATATTGAAAACTCTCTCTGAGTAATTTGTTGCAAGATTTGTTCATCTTATTTTTTTTCTTTAGAAGTTGTTTCAACAAGATTTCTTGAAGATCTTTGGAGGTATTTTTACACTCTTACTTGTCTAGATAATCGCGTCTAAAAAAATAGGTTAGAGCCGCTTGAGGTTGTTTGCTTGATTAATTGTGATCAAGAGAATGCTAAGAACAAAATATCTTTCAACAATCAGCACCATCTCCATTTAACCAAACCAAGTTTGCCATCCACTTTTACCAAAGGGTTTTCATTCTGCGCTACTCTACCATAGCAGTGGAGTTAATAGCATCAAAGCTGAGACAAATAGTAGAGCAAAATTTGGACCCATTTTCCCAATTTCTAAAACTTGCAAGTCTGAAATGATTCTTTCTAAATTTTTGGACCACTAAGTTGACATAATGGATGGAAATTCTCTTATTTTTTGGTGCTCGTACTTATGCTCTCACACTTAAAAATAAGTTTAGAGTTTTTAGGTTAGGGTTTATAGTTAAGGTTTAGAAAATTTAGGGTATGATGTAGTTTTTAGAGTATAAAGTGTAAGGTTTAGGATTTATAATTTAGGATTAAGACTTGGAATATAATTTTTTTTAATATTTTATAAATATAATGTTAAGGTATATATAGGAACACCGAAAAGAGATAGAGAATTTTCAACCCTAACTTTATATATCCATTTAGATAATGTCGTTATATTTATTTGGTTGTGAACATAAGGAACGTAAGTGCATTTATACCTTATATTCACAACCAACTGTGCTGTCAATTCGAATGTAATTTTGTTGGATAATTTATCGTATCTTTGAATATGAGAAGGTGAACTGCCTTTCTTTATAAGAATTAATTGAACAAATTTGAATTAAAGTTATCTCTCTTGTTGAATAATTATTAGATGGATTCAACTCACCACACCATTCGTGATTCTAGTTAATAAGTTTTATCAATTTTAAAGTAACTTTCAAATAATTACTCACTATTTATTTATACAAAAAAAAAATAAAAATTTACCTTAAAAATATGAGATAAACGAACCTTATTAATCGGTAAAAACCACATGCTTGAGGACTCATTAATTCACCCCTCCCCCTTCTCCATCCCCACACTAACCAAATCATTCATTCTATAGCAACTAATTTTATGTGACAAAATTATCTGAATATATAATATAACCTTGATCTCACACCCTTATCTGTTCATTTTGTCACCCACATAACAACCGGCAAAGAATAACATTAGTGGTGGGTTTGTGGGGCCTATCATTTATTTTTAAAGATTAAAAAGCCCAAAACCATCACCATAACTTGATGTCTCTTACACAAGTCTAGAACAACACTCATCAAAATTGGAAGTGTTTTTGTGAAGAACAAAACATATACATTACCTTTTAGATATTGTTTCCCTTCTCTCTGTTAAGATGAATCTGTTGAAGCTGTAACCTTTGCAGTGCAATCCCACGTGATCTCCTCTGCCAGAGAGTGTCGGATCCATCTCTTTGATCACCTTGCTTGGGCCCTTTTTTTCTGACAGGCAAAGGTGGATCCATAGTTTCAATGTTGATTGACGCCGAATTCTCTTTTCCATCATCTTTTTTCCTTCTGCTAGTGGCAGCAGGACTTCCAGTTAGATTCTTACCAGAAAACAGCTTCTTGAGCCTGAAATACTTGACACTATTGTTGCAGCTGTGAGAAACTGGAAACCCAACAATCTTGTTGTTCCTCTTCACTTGTCCCATGCAACTGATCTTTGGAGACAAAGGATCTTCAGAGAAAGAAGCAGACCTGTGGCTGTGGACTTGTTGCCATCTGGGAAGAACCACGTCTTTAATGGAGGGATTCGAGCACAACAATGGAAGAAACGTTCCTTTATGATTAGTCTGCTGATGATATCCATTTCCCATGAATGTCGGCTTCCAGCCTGAAAAGGAAAATGGCAAGAAAAGAGAGATTGTATGAGTTGGGGAGGGTGAAGAAAAAGTGGTTTTAAAAGGGAGGGGCAGTTGAGTTTGTCGTGAAAGTGGATTTCATTTGAGTTTGTCAAAAATATGGACCAAGAATAAGTATGGTACTGTTATTATTCCATTAAGTTTTGTTGTTTTAGTGTTGAAACATTGTTGATTAAGAGCAAAGAAAAGGACAAAATAAAACTGAGTTACTTCTTACCTTTAGTTGATGACTTCCGTGTCATGTAGTGATAACCTAAACTTGGAATAGAAGTAATAAAGTTTAGGATTTAAAAATTTAGGGTTAGAGCATATAATTTAATTTTTTAAGTGTTGGGACATACACAGAGGTACTGAAAAGGGGCAAATGATTTTTATCCCTAAACTTCGACAAAAACTAATATATATATATAGAGAGGTAAAAATCCTCTGCCCCTAATCATGCCACCTTCTATGCCCCACACTAAAAATCACTTAAAATTAAATTTCAAATCCTAACCTTAATCTCTACATCATAAAACCTAACCCCTACACCATAAAAAATAAACACAAACCCCTAATTCCCTAGACCCTAACCACAACCCATAACCCTAAACTTAGCAGGCGATTTCCATATATATATAGAGGTAAAAATTCTCTGTCCCTAATGCCACATTCTACGCCCCACACTAAAAATCACTTAAAATTAAATTTAAACCCTAATGCTAATCTCTACATCCTAAACCCTAACTCCTACACCCTAAAAATACACACATATCTCATAATTCCCTAAACCCTAACCACAACCCATAACCTTAAACTATAAACTATAAACCTTAAACCCATTATTTTAAAGTGGGAGCATAAAAGGGGCATGATAAGGAGCATAAGAGAGAGATAGAGTGAGAGAGAGAGGTAAAAATCCTCTGCCCCTAATCATGCTACCTTGTATGCCCCACACTAAAAATCACTCAAAATTAAATTTTAAATCCTAACCCTAATCTCTGCATCATAAACCATAACCCTTACACCCTAAAAATACACAATTACCCCTAATTCCCTAAACCCTAACCACAACCCATAACCTTAAACCATAAACTTTAAACCCATTATTTTAAAGTGGGGGCATAAAAGGGGCATGATAAGGGGTAGGCGATTTCCATATATATATTTGCTATACTTGTGTGATTATATAATAGTTCATAATTTTTCATAATCTTTTGACAAGGCACACACGGATGCTCAAACTCAAGTTTCCTAAAATAATTATTATTCTCTTTTTCATTAGAAACACTCTTTGAAACAATAAATTTAAGTGAAGTAATATACATGTTCTAAATCATTACATTTAATAAAAAATAAGATATAAAATAAAACCAAGTTAAATATAAAGGTTTAAATTAAATTAAGAGCAATCAGAACTCAAGTTTAAATTAATATCAAATCATTAAATTAATTTCACCTGTTAAAATGTGTTTATTTTATTATAAAGTAATAGCTAAACTGTTGAAGTTTGTTATTTATTTATTATATGAAGTATGAGAGGCGTGAACATAGGAGCATTATTTTGGCTTTTTTTGGAGACTGGCAAGCAAGCAAAGCATGCTGTAAAATTAAAGAAAAGTGAGTGTTGTCAATTATTTTAGGTCCCCAATCTTTTCTTCTTCTTCTTTAAGCCAAACACACCCAAATCACCAAACAAATTCCACCCTACTATTGATTGTAAATCATATGCGACACCTCTTCTTTTTTCCCTTACCCATTTCATTTTGAAATTGAAAGCCCATGTTAATGGATGTTTATAAATATTTTCTGTATCAGTTACAATCTACTTAATATTATGTTTTTGACGTCACCGATTATTACATCCATGTAATTTATGTATGCCAACAAAATTAATTAGTCTAGCCTTTTTGAAGTGCAATTAGTCTAGGCTTTTTAATTTTCAAATGATTTCCTTTTTCTGTAAAAAAATACTAGTAGAAGTGAGCATTTGATTGAGTCGAGTAAAAAAATTCGAGTTATTTGAGTTGAAGAGTTTTATTTTATGAGTCAAACTTTTTTATTACGAGTTGGTCAAAAGTTGAGTAAAAATGGAGTGGAAATTGAAGAAATAAGGAAATCAAAGACTAAATCACAAATAGTAAAATTTGAGTTGGCAAAATCGAACTAGACTCGAACTCAAAATTCTCACGATTCTAATAACTTGAAATTGAATTTGTTTTTTATTTTTTCGAGTCGAATCAAATTTTGTTCACCCATAAATGTAGGGAGAAAATAAAATTTATTTACAAATTTTTTAAAAAATAATTTCAAAATATGTTGCTGATGTGTTGAGATATTGATTTTTGTAATATTAAATGAAAAATGTTTTTGAACTTAAACTAAAATTACAAAAAATAATTCAAAAGTCCATTATATTGAAAAATATTTTTGAAATATTTTTGAAAGTGCTTTTGACTTGTATAAATGCTTTCAAACTTAATAAATATAAAAAATAGTGTGTCCGTTGTAGTACGACTGACCGGTCCAAGTAGGTCACACGGGGAAAACCGAAGTGAAACCCCTTCGGTTAGCAACCCTAGAAAAATTTCTTTTAAACATTATCTTGTCTAAAGGCATTCATACATCCTAGCGTATCGATACGCCTTGACTTAGTCAACTACCTAGAGTCAACCTAAGGAGACCGTATCGGTACACTGGTTGAGCGTATCGATACGCCCTCAACGGTCGACTTCTCATGGTCAAACGATAAAAATCGTACCGATACACCCAAGACCAGTACCGATACGCCAAAATCTCATCAATTTCTCAGATTTCCAGAGAGCTATTGGCGTATCGATACACCCCCGTGTACCGGTACGTTAGGCTTAAACTGAGCCCCAAAGTGTAGGATCGTATCGATATGGCCCTTAGGCGTATCGATACACCCTGCACTGCAAGACTCAATTTAGCTGCAAAACGAGCCAAGACTCAACCCTAGATGAATTTTACGACTCATCTAGCAACATACCAACACTCATACATCATTTAGCAACCAAGATTAAGCATGTGATGCTACTTAACCGAACAAACATGGCATTCATCTCAAGATAGGCATTTAGGTAGGAAACTTGCATAAAACATACATGACTTCATCATTCCATTCAAAGGCAAATAAACACACACATAGGCATTTCATAACAAGGTTTCACATGCCCTTAAACAAACATATAAGATACATCATAACCATGGTTTACAAATTCACATCCTAGGCATCAACATTAAAAACAAGCACATATGAGTCTAGCAACGCTCATACAAAAACACATAGCATCAACAATCCAAACACGCTAGCACATCAACAAGTCAAAATAAGGAGTTGAACACCAACCCCATACAAGTCTATACCCTCATTGTCTAGGCATTATTACAAATACTTAAATCATACTTGAGCTACTCAAGAACTCCAAAAAGCTCTTCCCTTTCCCACTTGCCTTTCGAAATTCTAACGATCTGCATGTTAGAAAAATGAGAGCGTAAGCTTGCTAGCTTAGTGAGCGAAGCTCTAAAATTCATCAATCATGCAGTTTTCAAAACAAATTTCCTAAATGATAAGTAAACCAAAGTATGAAAGGAAGCACAACAACACATTTACATGGTTTGCACAAGCACAACCAAAACACGGTGGGACCACACATCACCGTTCGACTAGTAGTTTTCCGATGGGACCACACATCACCTTACTCTTCGACTAGTCACTATCGGTGGGACCACACATCACCGTAGTTACAACAACCATCATGTGAGGTTCGACACCAACAATGACTACATAACAACATCAAACAGAAGTAAAGGAAATCCACAAATCACACACAATATCTCAACAATTGATCATGCACCAACACTTAACAATCAAGGCAAAGTAAGCGAACTTACACTTGAGTTTAGGTTAGCCCTCTAGGCTCCACCCAAATCCCCAAGAATCCATTTTTGAAATAAAATCAAGTTCAAACATTTTCACTCACCGATGAAGCCCAACCGGAAGTCGAAACACCAACTCAAGTCTCTAAATTCCCCGGAATCGTGCCCGAAGCTTCTTTGATGGTTTATCTTGCTTCTAACCAAAAAAAATCAATACATTACTGAACTGAAACACCACAAAACATTATAACAACCACAATCTACTTCCACAAGCCAAAATCTTACAATTTCAAACCAAAGCCATTACCATAAACCCCATTTTCGTACTCTCCAACAACCCAGCAGAAAACCAATGATTTCAACACTCCAAACACTTCTAAACACCTTCAAAACCACCTTCTAGTATCACTATAACACCAACCCAACTTTCTTTCACAAACCACACCAAAAACACAAGTTTTGACACATTTAAAATACCCCCAAAACCCAATTTCGGGATTCTTAAGAAAAACCAACCAAATTGAGATATAATGCACCCTAGGGAAAGACTAAAACATAAATTAGCTTCACAAATCAAGACTCCATCAAAAACCCATTAAAGCTTCTTACTTTTACTTCAAACTTGAAAACTTCAAAAAACCTTAAAAGTGATTTCTATGAAAAACTAAAGCTATAGGTATGTTGAAAATGATGAGGAGAAATAAAAAAATATGTTTACCTTGAAGAGAGCCCTTGAAATGATGAAGAGATTTGATGAAATAGTGTTTAGGGGATAAGGGAGGTTTTGACGTGAAATAAAAAAAATCAAAGGAAGAAGAAGATGAAAACCTTTTCAAAAGTCCCCCCTCTTTCTCATCTTATTTTCCTTTATTTTAAAAATTACCGAAATACCATTAATGAATTCAAACCCTTTTAATCTAAACCAAAGATTAATTAAATTTTAAAACGAGCCCACGACTCGAACCTGATTTACCCAAGTAACATCCGACCCCTAAACTCAGGGCGTTACAACTCTCCCCCACTTAAGGAATTTCGTCCCCGAAATTACCTGACTGAAGAGATAAGGAAACTGCCTTTCCATATCCTCTTTTCTCTCCCAAGTGGCCTCGTCCACCCCTCGACGTTGCCACCTCACCTTGACCAACTCAATTGATCTACCACGCAACCTTGTTGTCTGAGGCTAAGATCTCCACTGGATCCTCATCATATGTCAAATCCGGATTCAATTCAATATCTTCTACATGCATTACGTGAGACGGATCCGATCTATACTTTCGGAGCATCAACACATGAAAAACATCGTGAATCTTCTCTAGCTCGGTCGGGAGTCTCAATCTATATGCAACGGGACCAATCCTCTCAACTACCTCATAAGGTCCAATGAATCTCGGGCTCAACTTACCTTTCCTACCAAACCTCACCACCTTCTTCCAAGGTGAGACTTTCAAAAACACCTTCTCACCCACAACATACTCTATCTTCTTCCTCTTTAAATCGACATATGACTTCTATCGGTCTGAAGCTGCCTTCAAATGATCACATATCAACTTTACCTTTTCGGTAGTGCCCTTAAGAAAATCGGGCATCAGTACTAGTTTTTCTCCGGCTTCGGCCCAACAAATCGAAGTCCTACACTTCCTACCATACAGAGCTTCATACGGTGCCATCTGAATACTAGCCTGATAATTGTTGTTTTATGCAAACTCTACTAACGGTAGATGCTTTTCCCAAGACCCCTGAAAATCGATGATACAACACCTCAACATGTCCTCTATCACCTGAATCACCCTCTCTGACTGTCCATATGACTGCGGAAGATACGAAGTACTGAAGTTCAACCAAGTACCCAAGGCACGATGTAAACACTCCCAAAATCTAGCTGTAAACCTCGGATCTCGGTCTGACACAATCGACTTTGGTACCTCATGCAACCTCACTATCTCCCTAATGTACAGATCGGCCAACTTATCTAAGGTATAAGTGGTATGAACGTATGAAGTGAGCACACTCAGTAAATCTATCCACTATCACCCACACTGAATTCTTCCTCGAAGGAGTCAACGGTAACCCTGACACAAAGTCCATGGTGATATGTTCCCACTTCCATTCTAGAATCTTCAACGGCTGTAACAAACCTGAAGGAAACTGATGCTCGTCCTTGACTCGCTGACAAACCATACACTTACTCACAAACTCGACAACATGCTTCTTCAGTCCAACCCAATAGTACTCTTCCTTTAACCCACGATACATCTTCGTACTACCCGAATGCATAGCAAAAGGACTATTATGAGCTTCGTTCAAGATTGTACGTCTCAACTCGGCGTCTTCCGGAACCACTATCTTGTCCTTGTAACATAGGATCCCATTCTCACCAAAACAATAATCGGCAAGCCTATCTTTGGCTATATCTTGCACGTGAGGTGCCAAGGACTCGTCTCGCAACTGCTTCTCTCGAATCAACTGGACTAATGAAGGCTTAACCTGAAGCTCGGCTATCAAACCACCATCCTTGGACATACTCAATCTCGCAAACATAGCTCGCAACTCAACTGCCACTTTTCTACTCAAAGCATCAGTCACTATGCTTGCCTTACCCGGATGGTACTCTAACATGAGGTCATAGTCCTTAAGAAGCTCTAACCACATACGTTGTCAAAGGTTCAACTCCCTCTGAGACATCAAGTACTTTAAGCTCTTGTGGTCGGTATATACGGTGCACTTCTCACCATAAAGATGGTGTCTCCAGATCTTCAAAGCACACACTATTGCGGCTAACTCTATGTCATGGGTGGGATAGTTCTTCTCGTGAACTTTCAACTGCCTCGAAGCATAAGCTACCACCTTACCTTCTTGCATAAGCACACAACCCAATCCTACGTATGATGTATCACTATAAACCACAATTTATCTTCCCAGTTCAGGCTGAATCAAAATAGGAGCTTCGGTCAAAGCTTTCTTCAACTTCTCAAACGCTTGTTGTCTTGCATCTGACCACTCATATGGGACATTCTTCTAAAGCAACTTAGTCAAAGGAGCCGCTATCCTAGAAAATCCTTCGACAAATCTTCTATAATATCCCACCAAACCTAGGAAACAGCGGATTTCTGTCACCGACTTTGGTTGTTTCCAACTCACTATAGCTTATATCTTCTTGGGATCCACACTAATCCCCTTAGCTGAGATCACGTGACCTAGGAAGACTACCTCCCTAATCTAAAACTCACATTCGCATAGCTTGGCATACAACTGATTCTTAAGCAAGGTCTGAAGCACTAACCACAAATGCTCATCATGCTGTTCTTCGGTCCTAGAGTACACTAAGATGTCATCTATGAACACTACCACAAACCTGTCCAAAAACTCATGAAACACACGGTTCATCATATCCGTGAAAGCTGCTGGGGTGTTAGTCAACCCAAAAGGCATCACCAATAACTCATAGTGCCATAACGTGTACGAAAGGCCGTCTTCGGTATGTCCACATCTTTCACTTTCAACTGATAGTATCCGGACCTCAGATCAATCTTCGAAAACACTGAAGCACCTCTCAACTGATCAAGCAAGTCATCTATCCTAGGCAAAGGGTACTTGTTTTTAACTGTCACCTTGTTCAACTGCCTATAATCTATACACATCCTCATACTATCGTCCTTCTTTTTCACAAACATAACCGGAGCACCCCACGGAGAAATACTAGGCCTAATGAAACCTCTATCGGACAACTCCTGAAGCTGTGTCTTCAACTCTTTCGGTGCCATTCTATATGAAGCAATAGACACTGGTGCAGAATCAGAACACGTCTCAATAGCAAATTCATTTGTTCTATCTGGAGGCACACCCGACAACTCTTCCGAAAAAACACTCGGAAAATCACATATTGTCCTGATGTCTTGCGGTCTAACCTCACTCATATTCGGATTCATCACATAAGCGAAGTAAGCCCGACAACCCGAATTCAGCATTTTCTGAGCTTTCAAAGCAGAAACAACATTGGACAAGAACCTAACGTTCCCACCAACTACCACAACCTCAAAGTCATCTATAAGCCTCAAGGAGACTCTCTCGGTCTCAAAGTCAACCCTAGCTCTATGCTCTACGAGCCAATCCATGCCCAAAATCACGTCAAATCTATAAAACGATAGCTCCATCATATCAATCGGAAACACGTGGCCTTGAACCATCAAGGGACACCTCCTATACATTTTCCTAACTATCGCTGTATCACCAAAAGAGCTAGTTACATTCACACCTACCTCTAACCATTCACATGGTAACCCTAATAACCTTGCGCGCTCACCCAAAATGTAAGAATGTGTCGACCCCGAATCTATCAAAGAAAGAAAACTCAAAGACTGTAACGAGAGATTACCTGCAATGACATCCATGTCGTTCCCAGCCTCTCGCCGAGCATACACCCTAGCTGGTCCTCCACCCTCGGGCTGAACTGCCACTACATGAGCTAAGTTCTTATGACCCTCGTTCCTCGGCTGAAAGTTACCACGACTGCACCTACGACCTCTCTAATGCTCGAAACCCCTAGCTGGAGCCGGTCCGCCCCTAGCCGGGTGTGGACAGTTGCGCCTCATATGATCTTGGGAACCACAGTTCTAACATGGCCCAAAAGTACCCATACACTCGCCCTAGTGGCGTCTCCCGCATCTAGTGCACTCCGAAGTGTGTACCACATCTCCTTGGCCCTGATGGCCCCATCCATAATTACCACCCATATGTCTCTAATCAGGCTGAGACTTCCTATCCCTATGCCTCTTGGCATGATCTCTGTCCCAACTCGCATGTCTCTTCCCAGACACCGACCCACTAGCAGGAGCATTGTAGCCCAAGTTCTGCTCAATATCCATGGCCCTAGAGACCAAAACATCAAACTTAGTGTAGTCAGAGGCAAGCATGTAGGTCTCACATATCTAGTCAACCCATATCGGAGACACTCACACCGTTCCCTCTCATTAGGAACCGACTCAGGTGCATACTGGCTCAATCTCACTAACTGAACCTCGTACTCTAACACGGTCATATTACCCTGAACCAAAGCCATAAACTCCCTCTTCTTCTCATCCAAATATCAAACTCCGAGATACTTCCTCTTAAAGGCATTTCTGAAGAACCCCCACGTGATATCCGCTTTGGCCATACCTGAAGTAACAGTGATCCACCAAGTATATGCGTCCCTCTGAAGCAAGGAGACAATGCAACCCAACTTACGACCGTCTGAGCACTCCATCTGACCCAAGATGCGTGTAGTACTCTCAAGCCACGCTTCTGAACCCTCGGGAGTCAACCCACGGAACAACTCCGCCCAAACTACGGAGCCTCTCTAGGGGTAATCATGTCCCCGCACTATAACCTGCTTAGCCCAGTCTAGACGCTTGACCCGAACTACGAAGATTATACGGGGAAAACCAAAGTCAACCTTGATTAACGACCCTTTGTTTCCTTTTTATCTTATCTAGATGCATATTAAGCCTATGTGATTACTCAAGAATTAAATGAGAGAAGGGCACAATGATCAGAAATCAATTAGGGACTCAATTACAAGAATTACACTTTTAGGGACCAAAATGTAAATTTTGGAAAATATAAGGACTTTATATATTTTAAGCTTACCAATTTGTATTTAGTCATATTACACGACTCTGTGTCAAATTTTAGCTTAAATGGACATTCTAAGCTCAAGCAATTGTATCCACAACATTCAGGACTAAAATGTAAAACATGAAAAACTTAAAACAATTCAAAAACATCATCCAACGGTCATCCGTTTTGGAACACTGACCACGGTACCGAAATGCCTGTATCGAAACGGTGTTGACCGTTTTAGTACTCAGGTGCATTCCGAGACCGGTATCGAAACAGGCCTCTCTAGTAGCCAAAATGTTCCGAAACACCTTCAACCGCTCCAAAACACTATGACCATTACAGGCCCCAGTTTCGAAACAGTTAAGGTCGTTTCGATACACCCTGCCCTATAGCAGCAAATAATGCTAGTTTTTCACCTCTTAACCCACTCAAACATGGTTCAAAGCATACCATAACATACCAACAACATGTTAAGACATTAGAGATCATATTAAGGAAACTTAAGCTAGAGCATGGCATCAAACACATGAACATACCATCTATATGCATGCTTTCTAGCCACAAAACCAAATATAAGCTTTCGAGCCTCAAACCACCCAAACTAAACCATTTACAAACTCCAAAATCCACACCAAACTTGTTACAAACATAGGGAGTTCCAAAACACATCTCCCAACAACAACCATGAAACCCCATTGCCACATATCAATACTAAAGTATGTAAAACATCACCATACATGAGCTTTGCACTTCCTTAAATGTTCTTAACCTTCTTGCTGCCCAAAAATCACTTCAATTATCTGCATTTTTGGTAAAAGAGGGCATAAGCACATTTGCTTAGTGAGGCAAGCTCTATAGAAAACCAACACAACAATGTATCATTCAAAACACTTTCTCAAAAGCCATTTTCTACAACATGCTCATTCTATCTCATGCTTGAAAACCATTTTAGAGCAAATATCCATTTGAAACCACATGTACCTCTATTCTATCTCATGCATTTAAACAATGCAAATCTCATGGCAAAGCCATACACATGCTTGTGAAAACTAAAGCATTTCATATACAAATCTCATATGCATTTCTCATAGCATAAATCATTTCAACATTAGGTACATGTGAATCAAAAGCACTTCCATATATTATATTGAAATTTCACATTTCATTATTAGTCGGATATGCGAATAACTTTCTCAAACCCACTAGACACTTCCAGTGGAATCTCACATCACCGTACTCACTCGTCTAGTAAAAACATAATTTCCGGTGGAATCTCACATCACCATACTCACATGGCGATATCTCTCATCGCCACAAAGCTTGGGTACTTCACCAAGTCCTACCCGATGGAATGCCCATCATCAGTCTCTCCCTTTGGATTGAATCCAAAGAGCACGTACGAATTTTTAGATTATAGTGCACTTTCATCCTATTGATCGATCAATTATATCCGGTAAGTATCTCATCTTCTATGCTAATATATTATGTCAAAACAACATCTCACCTACTGTTTTTAATGCAACATTTCTCAAAGCTTTCTCATCTCATTCAAAATCATAGCATTTGCCTTGCTTTAAAACAAAAGCTCAAAACTCATCTATGCAACATGTTATTTCTTGAAATCTTTTCAAGCATCATCTCATGCCAAAAATCATGCATAAAACAATAGGAATTTATCTATCTCAAAACATGAGCATGTAAAAGCATTTTAGGGGCAACCACCACACATTTGAGAGCAAATCTAGCCATACTTACTTCCGGACTTAGGAAGGTGTTTCAAACCTTTCCTAAATCCCCAAACCTTGTTTCTTTATCCCTCAAGGACTTCTAAAACCATTTGCACTCACTGATTACGTTTCACTTGCTCGTCAAAACGCTATATAAGCTCCCGGATCAACACCAATGGCGTCTGAAGATGTCTCCCTTGTTCATAACACATAAGAGCATAGGATTAATGCATCATCATGCATTGAAACCTTCAGCCACTCACCTAAACCCGCTGCTCTATTCAAAAGCCTCATTTCGACCACCAAAAACAACCGAAATCAACTCCAAACTCTTCCAAAACAAATCCCAGCCAATATCTATCACTTTTAAACATTTCTAAACATCAATCAACACCAAAAACCACCACAAACTGGTCCTTATACCTCCAGCTATAACAGAACACCAAAACCACCCCAAAAACCATCATTCTAGCATGCAAAACTTAAGAATCCAAACCTATTCGGGATTTGTTTGATAAAATATCATTTATAACATCAATTTCCATCCAAAATATATTAGAAAACAACCTCAAAACATAGCCTAACCAACAACCACGAAATTCATCAAGATCTCTCCAAGAATCTTGAGTTTTAACACAATTTCGTGTTTCTAACATTAAAGCAACTCAAAAATCATTAACAAAGGATTGATAACTTGGGAATTTCAGTAAAGAACTGATCATTAGAGGAGAAGAACGAAGCTTACCTCTAATGGTTGATATCTCCTTGAGCAAGTTTTCTTGAAAATCCAAAATGAAAACAATAGGACTTGGTGAGGAAAAGATTAGGAATCAAAAGGAGATTGAAATCTCATCAAGAGGAATGAAAATCAGAGGCTAATTGATGGAGGAAATGTGTTTGGCTGAAAAGAAATTGAGAGAAAATTAAATGAGAGAAAATTGACGTAAGGTAGTTATGAAAAGTCAAAGATAGTTTTTTCCTTTTAATTATCTTTATTTCCTTTAATTAAAACATTATTAAAAACACCAAAAATAAGAAGAAATCTGAGTAAAAACATTTTGGTAAAATTAGCTCCTTAAAGATTCAAAGTTTCAATCCTTTACAAAACAGTCACTATTCAACTTTTGCAAAAATTGCGATTTGGTCACTACACCGAAATGTAGTATTTCCAAACCTTATTTTGTAAAATTGTTTTTACCATAATCATTCATATAATAAACGGGGATTTTTAGGTATTTTTCCATATTTTTTAAGCATCTCGAACTAGGTGTCCCATAAATCTCACTTAAAGATTCAAACTGTTCTCGACCGGTCCGATTCGAACTCTAAAACATCTATGCCCAAAATCGGGGTGTTACAACTCTCCCCCTCTAAAGAAATTTCGTCCTCGAAATTTACCTAGAGGAAAAAGGTAAGGAAATTGCTTCTTCATGTCTTCCTTCCTTTCCCACGTGGCTTCGTCAGCACCATGATGTCTCCACAACACTTTGACCAGCTCAATGGTCTTACCACAAAGGACTTTACTATCCGAATCCAGAATCTCAACAGGTTCCTCATCATATGTCAAATCTGGATTCAACTCAACTTCCTCCACACGCATAACATGCGAAGGGCCCGATATATACCTCTGAAGCATGGATACATTAAACACATCATGTATCTTTTCTAACTCTTGAGGTAGTCTCAGCTTATAAGCAACATGACCCACACGTTCTATCACTTCGTATGTTCCAAAGAACCTTGGGCTCAACTTGCCCTTCCGACCAAATCTCATCACCTTCTTCCAAGGTGAAACTTTAAAAAACACACGGTCACCCACCGCAAATTCTATCTCCTTACGCTTCAAATCCGTGTAAGATTTTTGCCGATCCGATGTTGCCTTCAACCGCTCACAAATGAGCTTCACCCTCTCGGTGGTTCCTTTTAACAAAGACGGCATCGAGACTAACTTTTATCCTATTTCAGCCCAACAAAGAGGAGTTCTGCACTTCCTCCCGTACAAAGCTTCATAAGGTGCCATTTGAATACTCGCATGGTAACTGTTATTATAAGCAAACTCCACCAAAGGAAAGTGCTTCTCCCAAGAGCCTTGAAATTCAATAAAACAGCACCTCAACATATCCTCAAGCACTTGGATAACACGCTCAGACTGTCCATCCGTCTGCGGATGATAAGAAGTGCTGAAATTCAGTCGCGTACCCATAGCTTGATGCAAACACTCCCAAAACCTTGTAGTGAACCTCGAATCTCTATCCGATACTATAGATTTTGGCACACCATGCAATCACACAATCTCAACAATGTACAACTCCACAAGCTTATCCAAGGTGTACGTAGTATGCACATGCAAGAAATGCGCACACTTCGTAAGGCGATCCACAATCACCCAAACATAATTCTTCTTTGATGGCGATAGAGACAAACCAGACACAAAGTCCATGGTGATCCTCTCCCACTTCCATTCAAGAATCCTTAACGGATGCAACAACCCCGAAGGAAACTGATGCTCAACCTTAACCCGCTGACAAACCATACATTTGCTAACATACTCAACGACATCTTTCTTCAATCCCACCCAATAGTACTCATCCTTCAAATCACGATACATCTTTGTACTACCAGGGAGCATAGCAAAAGGACTACTATGAGCCTTGATCAAAATAGTGCGCCGCAACTCAACATCACTCGGCACCACTATCCGACTTCCAAAACATAAAACACCATCATCATTGAAACAGAAATCTAATGGTCTACCCTCAGCAATATCTTGAACATGTGGCACCAAAGAATCATCCAACAACTGCTTATCCTTTATTAACTGAACTAAAGATGGTTTCACTTGTAACTCAGCAACAAGACCACCATCTCGCGATATGCTCAAGCTAGCAAACATCGCCCTTAACTCCACCGCTACTTTCCTGCTCAAAGCATCAGCCGCAACATTGGCTTTCCCCGGATGATACTCGATCGTTAGATCCTAATCCTTAAGCAACTCCGCCCAATGTCGTTGCCCAAGATTCAACTCTTTCTGAGACATCCGATACTTCAAACTTTTATGATCCGTGTACACAATACACTTCTCACCATAGAGATAATGTCTTCAGATCTTTAGAGCAAAAACCACCGCTGCTAACTCAATGTCATGCGTAGGGTAATTGCGCTCATGCACTTTCAATTGTCGCGATGCATAAGACACAACCTTACCCTCTTGCATTAACACACATACCAAACCAACATAGGATGCATCACTATACACCACAAACTCTTTCCCAGATTCAGGTTGAACCAAGATAGGAGCTTGTGTCAAAGCTGCTTTTATCTTCTCAAAAGCTTGTTGTTTCGCTTCCGTGCACTCATACTTAACATCCTTTTGCAACAACTTCGTAAAAGGGGCAGCAATCTTAGAAAATCCATCTACAAACCTCCGGTAGTAACCTGCCAACCCAAGGAAACTATAGACTTCATAAACGGACTTAGGAGGCTTCCAATTCATCACTGCCTCAATCTTCTGAGGATCAACACGAATCCCTTTAGCTGAAACCACATGGCAAGGGAAAAGAACCTTCTTTAACCAGAACTCACACTTGCTCAGCTTAGCATAAAGCTGATTTTCTAACAGCGCTTGCAAAACAATCCTCAAATGACCCTAATGCTCCTCGTCAGTACGAGAGTACACAAGGATATCATCGATGAACACCACAACAAACTTGTCCAATAATTCATGGAACACCCTATTCATCATATCCATGAAAGCAGCATGAGCATTTGTCAACCCAAACGTCATCACTAGGAACTCATAATGCCCATACCTCGTTCGAAAGGCTGTTTTCGGCACATCCACATCCTTCACCTTTAACTGATAGTACCCTAACCTCAAGTCAATCTTTGAAAGCACAACCGCTCCACGAAACTGATCAAAAAGATCATCAATCCTCGGCAAGGGATACTTGTTCTTGACGGTCAACTTATTCAGCTGACGATAATCAATGCACATCCTCATCGTGCCATCTTTCTTTTTAACAAACAAGACAAGTGCACCCCAAGGTGACACACTAGGCCGAATGAAGCCTCGGTCAAGCAACTCTTGAAGTTGCGTCTTCAGTTCCTTCAACTCTTTGGGTGTCATGCGATAAGGGAGCAATGGACACCGGAGTTGTGTTCTCATACAACTCAAATCCAAATTCAACCTCTCGACTAGGCAGAAACCCAGGTAACTCCTCTGGAAACATTCCGGGGAATTCACACACAGTCCTTATATCTTGTACGCGCACCTCCTTTGAACTGGGATTCATAACAAAGGCTAGGTAAGCCTCACATCCTTGACGCGACATTCAGCTTGCTTCAAGCGTCGACACCACATTAGATAGAAACTTCATATTTTCTCCCACCACCACAACCTCATAATCATCTGCAAGTTTCAACGAAATTCGCTTACTTTCAAAATCCACAACGGCTCTATGTTCAACAAGCCAATCCATACCAAGAATTACATCAAAACCATAGAATGGAAATTCCATAAGATCAACAAGAAACACAAGATCCTACACCTTTAAGGGGCATCTCCAATACAACTTTCTTGTTACAACCGTCTCACCAAAAGAACTAGTCACACGCATACCAACATTCAAATACTCAACAGGCAAACCAATCATTTGAGCATGTTCACGTAAATGTATACAAGTGTGTAGATCCAGAAACAAACAAAGAAAGTAATGAAAAGGATTGCAAAGTAAAGGTACATGCGATCACGTCTGTGTCATTCCTTTCACGCCCGTGTCATTCATTCCTTTCCTCTGCGCTGGAAATTACCATGGCCGCGCCCATGACCTCTTTGTGGCTCAGCTGCTCTCACCGGAGCCTGTCCCTCTCTCAACGACTGAGGACAATCTTTCTTCATATGCCCCCGATTACCACAGTTCCAACAAGTACCAAGATTACCCCAACACTCACCAGTATGTCTCCTACCACACCGGTTACACTCATGAGTCCTCAAGAAAGCATTTGGTCCTTGCTGACCTCTTCCATGGTTACCACCCCCGCGTCTAGCATCAATATGCAGCCTTCTATCCTTATGCCTTTTATTGCGTGCTCTACCAAAATCATGTTCTGTAGCTCGCTTCCCCGAGATAGATCCTCCTGCTCGACTCGCCAAACCAAGATTCAGCTCAATGTCATTGGCTCTAGTGACCAAGACATCAAAATCAGTATAATCAGCTGCGAGCATATAGGCTTTCACATCCACCACCAGCCCATAACGGAACCGTTCACATCTTTCTCTCTCGTTAGGAATCAACTCAGGTGCATATTGGCTAAGGCGTACAAACTGAATCTCATATTCCGCCACCGTCATGCTCCCTTGCACAAGGGACATAAACTCCCTCTTTTTCTCGTCGAGGTAGTGAACTCCCAAATATTTCCTCTTGAATGCATTAAAAAAGAATGTCCAAGTCACATCATCATCTTCCATTCCCACAATAGTGGTCGTCCACCACGTGTATGCATCACCATGCAACAGGGACACAATACATCCCAACTTCTGTACATTGTTGCAATTCAGTTGTTCAAGTATCCTCTTGGTACTCTCTAACCAAGACTCGAAACCTTCCGGGGTCAACCCCTAAACTCAGTCCCTCCCAAACTGCGAAGTCGCCCTAACGACAACCTTACATTTGCACCATCCTGAGGTGCAGCTCCATGAGCTCCAGCTACAGCTACCTGGAAAGCCCCAACAATAGCTTGAATCAGAACAAACGTACTAGGAGCAGCTTGCCCCTGAACTCCCTCGGGTCAAGCAACCCCAACCCCAACTCCAGCAGCACCAACCCCAGCTCCACCACCACCAGGGGGAGGAGGAGGCAGATCCTCACCATTCTCTAAATTCTCATTCTCAGCCATAGCACGAGTATTGATTCTAAGATCTCTACGTGGCCCCATAATAAAACAATGCACTGACAAAATACAATAAATTCAATTAGGCATGATAAGGCAAGTAATCCAAGTACTCAAGCTCATTTTTGAAACAATTTTTCTCATTAGTATTGATATGGCAATGGGATCCCCAACTATACCACTAACATAGCACATCATCTGTTGCGTGTAAAAAGGTCTATCGCAATGTAGTGCAAGTGTACACGACGTAAGTAGTAAAGTGATACGGAAGTATCGAATATCGTCTCCACAGGGACTGGGCTAATAGCTTCACCTCGAATTACTGCATGAAGGAAAAAAGAATAGTTTAAATTGTTGTCACGAAAATAATAGAAAGAACTAGAAAATAAGATTAAAATAGTCAAGATAGAGAGAATGGGCTGGTATTGAATTGCTCAGTAGTGTAGGTATTGCTAAGCCTAGGAATATCTGCTTTGTCGTCGTCCCCGTCGCTGCAGCACCCGTCGCGGCAGCGGTCTGTTTTTTGTCGCGGCATCGATCACACAACTCTGTACTTCAAGCTTGGCAAGAATCCATGCTGTGCCTTAGCCTATCCCTAGGTCCAAGTCTATCGATGAACACGTCTTTCATAATACCTCCCGGCGTGAATCGAAGGATGAACATCGATGTTGTTGAATTCTTCTTTAGCCACTTAACCTCGTCCTATCCCTAGGTTCGAGATAGTTCAACTATAAACTAGAGAACTTGCACTTATTCCTTTCGTATACTTAACTCTCCCGATATTAAGTAAATAGATAACCTCACAATGCTCTCCTGATACTCTTACAAGATGTTAACAACCAGAATAAGCGAACTTGAAGTTTAATTTATTGAACAGAAAATTCTAAAACAAAAGCAATCCTTGCAACCACTTTACAAAACAACCTATGGCCCTAGGGGAAGTTTAGAACATGTTGAGAAGGGGAAAACGGCTAGGGTTTTGGGAAGAGGGCTAGAGATAGATGATGATCTCTCCTAGGTCGAGTTACATGCCTTTGTATAGGCCTTGGGTTCAAGTTTTCTAATAAGGAAAGAATACAAATTTAAATTAAAGTACAACTCTATTAAAGACTAAATATTCAGAGAATATATCTTTAATTCGTCCTTCCTTCTTGCTTGGAGTTTCTTCCTTGAACTTTGGGCTTGGCCTTCATTCTGATCTAGGGCTTGGAAAAATATAAGGGTGTTCCACGACAGACGGGCTTAATTTTATCTTTCTGTCGAGGCCCGTTTTGCTTCTTCTCCTCAAAATTGCTGTCTTCCTTGGCTGCCATGGCAACAGCCATGGCACCGTCGTCCTTCTCGACTGCTCATCCAGTTCCAGCTTTTCTGTTTCACTGCCCAGCGCCTGCTTCTCCATCTGCTACAGCAGCAACCTGCAAAAACATCCAATTTCAGTAGAAACTGTGCCATTTAATATATTTGTGATGTATAACTGAAATCTAACTTAAATGCAATGAGTTATGCTTGAATGCAGCAGAAATATGAGTTAAATATGGGTAAATAATAGAACTTTTACACACTCAACACACCCCCAAACTCAAGTTTTTGCTTGCCCTCAAGCAATTCAGACCTAAAAGAGAAAAACAGAAATTTTTGTTTTGGCTTAAAACAATGAACTTCCCCTTACCTTCCATTCATTCCCTATTGAGAGCAGCACCTTGTCGGATGATTTAGGATTCGTCCGGAACCTTTCTATAGTCCTTGTGCAGTGTGTGCATGCTTGTGAACAATTATATGCAAAGACTCCCTTAGTTTCACTAGAATATTTCAGCTTCTAACTTGAATTTTTATGCCAAAGTTCATCTTTTTGGAGGCAATTCTTAGGCTCCTTTAGTTTTTATTCAGACTCGATTTTATTTTTTTCAAGCTTAAGTTTGACTAGAGCCAGTTTCGGGCACCTCTTGCTAACTTCCTAGAGCCGGTTTCGGGCACCTCTAGGTGTATTGAGTCTATTTTGTTAAACTTCTTTTCCTAGAGCCAGTGTTAGACACCTCTAGGGGCTATTCAAGTGCTAAGCTTCCTATTCTAGTTTACTAGTAGAGTTTAGGCAGTATAATAGTTACAAATAGTGTTTAAGTTTTAGAACTATAGTAAGGCTTTAAACTGCTCCTAAAATTAACCTAAAGGCACTGCCACAACAGAGCTGTCACAGCAGGTAAGTTCAGTTCAAAGACTTATGCCAAAATTTTCATCATTTTTTTCTATTTTTAAGCAAAAATAAACTAATTAAAGACACAATTTTTGAACTAAATAAGACTCCCATTAATGGAAGGATGCCACCCCCAAACTCAAGGGTTGCATTGCCCTCAATGCAAATGACAACAAAAAGAAAATAAAAGTACATCACAAAATATATAAAGGCAGACAACGAAATAAGGTAAGAAACTTAAAATTTAAGCGTTGTTGTCGCTGCTGCTGCTCAGTCGGATCTGTCGGCGGGCAGGGGCCTTCTTAACTGGCTGGCGGATGGGGGAGGCAGACGTGGTCTTCGTTTTGCCCTCCCTTGGAGGTTGAATACGGGTAGGGGAGATGTGAGGAGGTTTCTCCACTACCTGCACCTCGGAGCTGATGCTGCTGCTACCGCTGTCACTGCTGCTGCCGCTGATACTGCCGCTATCTTTCTTGTTTTTGTCCGCCACTGTTTTCTGCCGCTTCACTGGTGTGAATTCCTTGGACAAATTCCTCTTGATAGATGGCTCGTCGCCAGATTCCTCCCATATTGAGGAAGAGGAGAAACCGGCTATGAATGCATCGAGTTCTTCTGAGGGCATTCTTCTCTTGGTACCTCGGGCAGAGGTGTCAGCTGCACCGTTGCTACCTGCAACTGTCGTGGCAGGGGTTAGTGTGGACGATGCAGAAGGCGTCTTGGGTGCCATCATGCACCTTTGAAAGACTGAAAAGTCATCCATGAATATTTCTAGGAAATCGTCCACCATATCGGAGAATATTGCCATCATGCACCTTTGAAAGGTGGTTGGTGCATTACAAAGTCCGAATGGAATTCTCCGAAAAGCATCAATTCCGTAAGGGCATGTGAACGTCGTATTTTCTTGATCTTCCGGTGCGATGGCTATTTGATTGTAACCTGAGTAACCATCAAGAAAACAATAGTAAGGTTTACCCGCTAATCTATCAAGCATTTGATCAATAAATGGGAAAAGGAAAGTGGTCCTTCTGGGTAGCTTTGTTAAGCTTCCGGTAGTCCATACAAACCCTCCAACCGGTCACAGTCCTGGTTGGGATTAGCTTGTTTTCTTCATTGGTTACCACGGTTATTCCTCCTTTATTGGGAACGCACTGCACCAGGCTCATCCATTTGTTGTTTGAGATGGCGTAGATTATTCCAGCATCTAGCCATTTTATTATCTCTTTACGCACCACTTCTTGCATAGAATGGTTTAGACGTCTTTTTGCATCAATAGTCGGCTTATGATCATCCTCTAAAAGAATTTTATGCATGCATAATGCTAGGCTGATGCCTTGGATATTAGCTATGGTCCATCCAATAGCCTTTTTGTGTTGCTGCAGCATCCCTATTAACTGTTGTTCCTGTTCCTGCATCAACTTGGAACAGATGATTACGGGCAACATATCATTTAAACCAAGGAACATGTATTTTAGTTGCCCTGGCAGGGGCTTAAGATCTATAACAGGGGGTTCAACAGTTTATGGCTTTTGAATTACATGGTTATCCGAGGTATAGTTTAAGGGTTCGAACAACTTACCTGGACGATTGCCTATCCAATTTACCTTCTCTTGATATTTAGTATCAGATTTTGAGGAGTTGTTGTCGTCGGTGCTAACATGACAGTCTTCTAAGTGGCTGTCGAGGCAGTGACCAATTTTTATGTCGTGGAAGCCCGACCTGATGCAGGGTTGGTCAAGTGTAACTTCAGTGATAGCCTTGCATTCTTCTTCTGCATCAGCATGCTTCATTGCTTGGAGAACATTCAACTTTATTTCTTGATCGTTTACTCTCATGGTGAGTTCTCCTTTTTCCACATCAATCAGTGATCTTCTCGTTGATAAAAAGGGTCGCCCCAAGATGATTGGTGCGTTTTCATCTGCTTCACAATCTAAGACAAGAAAGTCAGCAAGAAAAATAAACTTATCCACCCTTACCAGAATATCTTCAATTTTTCCTTCTAGATGAACGTAAGAGCGGTCTGCAAGCTAAAGAATTACTGTTGTGGGCCGAGCTTTTCCAATACCTAATTTCTAAAAAACAGATTTGGGCATTCAATTTATACTAGCACCAAGATCACAAAGTGCCTTACCCACAAATTTGTCTCTAAATACGCATGGTATGATGAAGCTCCCAGGATCCTTCTTCTTCTGGGGTGGATGCTTGTGCAGAATACTCATGCATACTTCTGTCATCTTAACCGTTTCAAATTCCCCAAGTCTGGATTTCTTTGACATGGCATCCTTGAGAAATTTGGCATAACCGAGCGTCTCCCTAACGGCATCTAACAGCGGAATGCTAATATGAACATACTTAAAAATATCATAAATCTTTTTAAGCTGTGATTCTTGTTTCAACTTCTGTAGCCGTTGAGGAAAAGGAGGTGGGGGACGATAACCATTAAGACGTCCTTCCCACTACATACGGATCTGAGGAGGTTTAGGTTCATCATATTTCTCCTCTGTCCCTTATGCTGTCGTGACAGGCTCATCGGCAGCAGGCTGTCTGTTACCTGTCGGGGCAGCTTCCTCGACAATTGACTCCAAGGCTGGTTTCTTAACTTATTCAGTTTCCTTCTCAGGCCCTGGTAGTTTCTTCCCACTCCTAGTAGTGATAGCTTAACACTGCTCATGTGTGGGCTGTCTAGCATTTTCAGTATCGCTAGGAAATGGGGTTTATATAGAGAAGAGTTTGCTGCCCGTTGGAGCTTTAACGACAGGTGCAAATAACGAGGCCAGCTATTACGTAGTTTTTGACGCTTCTGTCACACGTTTCCGTGTCTGCTGCGCGTCTGTTACGCGTTTGCGTGTCTGCCGCGATAGCGTGTCGACATGCTGGATTTTCCACGTCTGTCGTGGCAGCTGTAACGACAGGCTCCAAAGTTGGCTTTTTGGGCTGATGGAAGGATGGTGGGCTGACTTCACTTCTCCTTTTCTTCTTGTCTCCTTTATTTCCTAAAAACAATAAAAATAAAGACGTTATTTCCTAAAATTAAAAGAAATCTAATTTCCTAATATAAAAATAATTAAAAATAAAATTTAGTTTAAATTAGGGATGCCATGTGGGGCATCTCCTAAGGTAACCACTTCTTGCGTTCTTTGGGCTTCAGTCCCCTGATAATGCTTCAATCGCTGTCCATTGACTTTGAATTGGTGCCCGTCTTTTAAAGATCTGATCGTGATGGCACCATGGGGAAAAACCTGCACCACTTGGAATAAGCCAGACCATCTAGATTTCAGCTTTCCCAGGAAGAGTTTCAACCTAGAGTTAAAAAGCAACACAAGATGCCCAGGGCAGAACTGTCGTGGCAGCAACTTCTTGTCATGCCACTTCTTGGTCTTGTTCTTGTAGATTCTTGCGTTGTCATAGGCCATTGTTCGGATTTCTTCAATTTCATTCGGATCAAGTAGCCTTTTCTGCCCTGCTTTTTCCAATTCCATATTAACTGCCTTGATTGCCCTGTATGCTCTGTGCTCTATCTCGATAGGTAAATGGCACGTTTTCTCGTAAATCAGCTGATAAGGAGACATTCCCAATGGAGTTTTGAACGTTGTCCTGTAGGCCCACAATGTATCATTGAGGTGTAGAGACCAGTCTTTCCGAGTTGGCTTAACCATCTTTTCAAGAATGTTCTTGACCTCTCTGTTGGATATTTCAGCCTGTCCATTGGTATGAGGGTGGTATGCTGTTGCAATCCGATGTTTGACACCATACTTTTTCAAGGCAGCAGCTATAACCCTGTTGTCAAAATGCCTCCCTTCATCACTGATAATCGCCTTAGGGATGCCAAATCTGGAAAAAATGTTTTTATGTAAAAACCTTTGAACCGTCTTGGCATCATTTTTCTTAGTGGCGATTGCTTCAACCCACTTGGACACATAATCTACTGCTAGGAGGATGTATAAGTTCCCACATGAAGATGGGAATGGTCCCCTAAAATCTATCCCCCAAACGTCGAAGATCTCGACTTCAAGAATATTTTGCAGCGACATCTCGTGTCTCCTTGAGATGTTTCCAGTTCGTTGACACTTTTCACTGTTCTTATAAAATATTTGAGCATCCTTGTACAGTGACGGGAAATAAAATCCCGACTGCAAAACCTTGGCAGTAGTTTTGTTACCTCCCAAGTGTCCTCCATACTGTGAAGCATGACAGTGATGAAGTATATCTTCCTGTTCATCCTGTGGTACACATCTCCTTATAACCTAATTTACACAAATTTTGAAAAGAAGAGGTTCGTCCCAATAATAATGCTTAACATCATTTTGGAACCTCTTCCTAGCTTGATAATTAAGATCATGAGTAGTTATTCCGCTAACTAAGAAATTAACGAAATCAGCATACCAGGGGAGTTCAGAATACTTACTTGTCGCCATGGCTGTCGCGGCAGTTATTGTGGCAGCAAACAACTGCTCATCAGGGAAGGTCTCCAATATGTGTGTCTCGTCTGCTGGTAGACTCTTTCCCTTCTCCAACCTTGACAAGTGATGTGCCACTTGATTCTCTATCCCCTTTTTGTCCTTGATTTCAAGATCGAACTCTTGCAGTAGCATAATCCAACGCATCAGTCGAGGCTTTGCGTCCTTTTTGGTGAACAGATACTTCAATGCAGAGTGGTCTGTGTGGACTATGACCTTCGTTCCAAATATATAAGAACGAAACTTGTCAATGGAGAATACCACATCTAATAGTTCCTTCTCTGTGGTGGCGTAGTTCACTTGGGCGTCGTTTAGTGTTTTGCTGGCATAGTATATGACATGAAAAAGTTTGTCTTTCCTCTGCCCAAGTGATGCCCCAACTACATAGTCACTAGCATCACACATGATCTCAAATGGCAGTGTCCAATCTAGTGGCTGTACTATTGGGGTTGTTACCAGCTTTTCTTTCAGAACCTTGAATGCCTCAGTACATTCAGCGGTAAAGTCGAAGGGACGGTTCTGCTCCAGAAGATGGCATAGGGGCTTGGTGATCTTTGAAAAATTCGCAATGATCCTCCGATAAAAACCAGCATGTCCTAAGAAACTTCTGATTCCCTTGACTGTGGTGGGTGGTGGCAGCTTTTCCATCACTTCTATCTTAGCTTTGTTGACTTCTATGCCACGGCAGCTAATTTTATGGCCAAGGACTATTCCTTCATCCACTATGAAGTGACACTTTTCCCTCCAACCGGTCACAGTCCTGGTTGGGATTAGCTCGTTTTCTTCATTGGTTACCACAATTATTCCTCCTTTCTTGGGAACGCACTACACCAGGCTCACCCATTTGTTGTCCGAGATGGCGTAGATTATTCCAGCATCTAGCCATTTGATTATCTCTTTACGCACCACTTCTTGCATAGCATGGTCCAGACATCTTTGTGCATCAATAGTCGGCTTATGATCATCCTCTAAAAGAATTTTATGCATGCATAATGCCGGACTGATGCCTTAGATATCAGCTATCGTCCATCCAATAGCCTTTTTGTGCTGCTGCAGCATCCCTATTAACTGTTGTTCTTGTTCCCGCATCAACTTGGAAAAGATGATTATGGGCAACGTATCATTTAAACCAAGGAACACATATTTTAGCTGCCATGGCAGGAGCTTAAGATCTATAACAAGGGGCTCAACAGTTGATGGCTTTTGAATTACGTGGTTATCCGAGGTATAGTTTAAGGGTTCGAACAACTTACCTGGATGATTGCCTATCCAATTTACCTCCTATTGATCTTCAGTAGCAGATGTATCAGATTCTGAGGAGTTGTTGTCGTCGGTGTTGTCATGACAGTCTTCTAAGTGACTGCCGAGGTAGTGACCAATTTTTATGTCGTGGTAGCCTGACCTGATGCAGGGTTGGTCAAGGGTAACTTCAGTGATAGCCTTGCATTTTTCTTCTACTTCACAATCTAAGACAAGAAAGTTAACAGGAAAAATAAACTTATCCACCCTTACAAGAATATCTTCAATTTTTCTTTCTGGATGAACGTAAGAGCAGTCTGCCAGCTGCAGAATTACTGTTGTGGGCCCACCTTTTCCAATACCTAATTTCTAAAAAACAGATTTTGGCATTAAATTTATACTAGCACCAAGATCACAAAGTGCCTTACCCACAAATTTGTCTCCAATTACGCATGGTATGATGAAGTTTCAAGGATCCTTCTTCTTTTGTGGTGGTTGCTTGTGCAGAATACTCATGCATCCTTCTGTCATCTTAACCGTTTCAAATTCCCCAAGTCTGGATTTCTTTTACATGGCATCCTTGAGAAATTTGGCATAACTGGGCATCTCCCTAACGACATCTAACAGCGGAATGTTGATATGAACCTGCTTAAATCATAAATATTTTTTACCTGTGATTCTTGTTTCAATTTCTGTAGCCGTTGAGGAAAATGAGGTGGGGGACAATAATCAGCAATACGTCCTTCCCACTACATACGGATCTGAGGAGGTTTAGGTTCATCATCTTTCTCCTCTGTCCCTTCTGCTGTCGTGACAGGCTCATCGGCAGCAGGTTATCTATTACCTGTCAGGGCAGCTTCCTCGACAGTTGACTCCAAGGCTGGTTTCTTAACTGATTCAATTTCCTTCTCAGGCCCTGGTAGTTTCTTCCCACTCCTAGTAGTGATAGCTTTACACTGCTCATGTGTGGGTTGTCTAGCGTTTTCAGTATCGCTAGGAAATCCTCCATTCTGCCTTGGTTTAATATGCTTGGAAACCTGGCCCAACTGTGTCTCTAATGATTTCAGAGTAGCTTCATGATTGGTCATCTGCATCTCTGTTTTGTCCATGAATGTTTCTGTCTTCTTGACAAAGTGATTCATGTTCTCAATGTAGGTTCCTGTTTGAGACATAAACGTAGCCAGAGTCTGTTCCAGTGTACTATTTGTGGCGGTTGGTGGCTGTTTTTGCTGCTGCTGCAGTTGCTACCTAGTCAGCAGTCTAGGTCCTCCCTGGTTCTGATTATTTTGTGCTTGAGGATTCAGAGCATTATTAGGATTGGACCAAGAGAACTTGAGATTTTTTCTCCAGTTGGGATTGTAGTTGTTGGAGTTATAATTCTGCTTATTGTAGTTCCCAACATACATCCCTTCTTCTGACTGTATTGAACATTCCTCCGAACTGTGATTTCCTTCACAAGTTTCGCATACCTCTTCAGCAGAATAAACATGTTGTGAATCTTCTTTCAAGAGCTTTTTCATTGCCTTAGTGAGATATGCCACCTGTGATTTCAATGAGCTGTCGACCTCATAATCTTTTACAGCTAGAACCCGTTTACCCCCTCTTCTTGCTGTAGGAAACTGTTCCTCATTCTTCGCCAGATTTTTCAATACTGTCGTTGCCTCATCTGGGTCTTTGTCCATCAGTAATCTGTTTGCTGTTGAATCAATTCTAATACGAGTTTGTAAATTGGCAACATTATAAAATTTTGTTACATGGTTCCAAACGGGGAATCCATGCATCGGGTAGTTCTTTAGAAGATTGGTAAATCTGTCCCAGGCCTCGTGCATTGGCTCGTCGTATTCATGTTGAAAAGTAGCAATTTCGTTACGTAATCGCTCAGATAAGTGTGAAAGATTGAAACGAGACAAAAATTCACGAGTTAAATATGCCCAAGTTCGAATTGAACCCGACGTAAGTTTATTCCACCAAGTCTTTGTCCTGTCCCTCAATGAATGAAGAAATAACCGAAGCCTCGGTATCTCTGGATTAACTCCTGGTAGTCTAAACAAACTACAGATCTCCTGGAACGTTTTCAGATGCTCCCTGGCATCCTCTGTAGCAGCACCACTAAATTGGCCAGCGTTGTTAATCATGCTGAACATAACAGGTTTCAGCTCAAAGTTGTCAACATCTACATCTGGCAGGGTGGTTTCTAGTTCTACATGATAATTGAGCATGTAGTCTCGGCATGACCGGCCTGCGGCAGCGATAGGAGGGTCATTCCCTCCGGCAGGTTTGTTATTATCCTGAATATTCCCTTGGTTGTCCCTTCTTTCTTCACGTCTTTTGTTCTCCATTACTTCGAGTTGTTCCTCTAGGTATTCGTTCCTTTCAACGAGGTAACAGACTCTTTTTTTGAGATTGAACGTTCGTTCGGGTTCAGGATCTAACTGGTACTCAGGTTCCTTCCCCCCGTTGAGACCTACGCATATGCAGACAAAAGGTAGGGTAAAGTTATGTTGTCAGTCAACGGCAACGACGCCAAAAACTTGTTGCGTGTAAAAGTGTCTATTGCAATGTAGTGCAAGTGTACACGACGCAAGTAGTAAAGTGATACAGAAGTATCAGATATCGTCTCCATAGGGACTGGCCTAATAGCTTCACCTTGAATTACTGCACGAAGAAAAAAAAGAATAGTTTAAATTGTTGTCACGAAAATAATAGAAATAACTGGAAAATAAGATTAAGATAGTCAAGATAGAGAGAATGGGCTGGTATTGAATTCCTTAGTAGTGTAGGTATTGCTAAGTCTAGGAATATCGGCTCTGTCGTCGTCCTCGTCACGGCAGCACCCGTCGCGGCAGTGATCACACAACTCTGTACTTCAAGCTTGGCAAGAATCCCTGCTGTGCCTTGGCCTATCCCTAGGTCCAAGTCTGTCGATGAACACGTCTTTGATAATACCTCCTAGCGTGAATCGAAGGATGAACATCGATGTTGTTGAATTCTTCTTTAGCCACTTAACCTCGTCCTATCCCTAGGTCCGAGATAGTTCAACTATAAACTAGAGAACTTGCACCTATTCCTTTCGTATACTTAACTCTCCCGATATTAAGTATATAGATAACCTCACAATGATCTCCCGATACTCTTGCAAGATGTTAACAACCAGAATAAGCGAACTTGAAGTTTATTTTATTAAACAGAAAATTCCTAAAACAAAAGCATTCCTTGCAACTACTTTACAAATAAACATGTGGCCCTAGGGGAAGTTTAGAACATGTTGAGAAGGGGAAAACGGCTAGGGTTTTGGGAAGAGGGCTAGAGATAGATGATGATCTCTCATAAGTCGAATTACATGCCTTTATATAGGCCTTGGGTTCAAGTTTTCTAATAAGGCAAGAATACAAGTTCAAATTAAAGTACATTTCTATTAAAGACTAAATATTCAGAGAATATATCTTTAATCCATCCTTCCTTCTTGCTTGGAGTTTCTTCCTTGAACTTTGGGTTTGGCCTTCATTCTGATCTAGGGCTTGGAAAAATATAAGGGTATTCCACGACAGACGAGCTTAATTTACTCTTTATGTCGAGGCACGCTTTGCTTCTTCTCCTCGAAACTGCTGTCGTCCTTGGCTGCCATGGCAGCGACCATGGCAACGTCGTCCTCCTCGACTACTCATCCAGTTCCAGCTTTACTGTTTCACTGCCCAGCGCTTGCTTCTCCATCTGCTACTGCAGCAACCTGCAAAAACAACCAATTTCAGTAGAAACTGTGCCATTTAATATATTTGTGATGTATTACTGAAATCTAACTTAAATACAATGAATTATGCTTGAATGCAACAGAAATATGGGTTAAATAGGGGGTAAATAATAGAACCTTTACACACTGAACACAGTGTAGGGGTATGGACAGAGGTGGTGGCAGCAAAATATTGGGATGGAAAGGTAGGAAATACAACATCAGGGAAATTAAGAGAAGTTTGAATGAATTGTACCGTAGCTGTAGTGAAATCCCTGATGAAGCTCATGAGGCCGAGCTGTCGTTCCTCCATCTTGTGGATGGCCGCAAGAATCTGGGAGGAGGTGTCAGCTGGAGGTGCTGCTGCTGTACGCTGCATGGGTTCTGTGGAAGCAGGTTCAGTGTCTGTCGGTTCTGTCGTCTCTGCTGTCGTGGCAGTGGGGTCGAAAGATGACATCAGGGTGGCAGCAGTAAGTTCCATCAAGCTGAGTATATTTTTCTCAGTCCATCCCTTCCCTTAGACTCTTAGATCAGTGGCAGCTTCTGGTACATGATGGCCGCGACAGAGGGCTGTGATGAGATAGAGGAGGTAGAGTGGTCCTGTGGCCGGTGTGCACACTCCAAAATACTCTCCCGGATGTAGCTTCCAACTTTAATAGGCCTCTCATGTAGAATAGAATGAATGAGGGCTAACCTGGGTTGGTCTACGGTTGTATTGTGCGAGGATGACATGATTCGCTTTTTAATGAAAGCGTTCCACAGTTTAGCCTCCGGGTTGAGTTGCGTTCCCTTCACCGTCCTCGGGTTCTTAGGATTAGTGTTCCACTGAGTACCTTCATCCGTGAGCTCTACCAGACAGCGTCGTAGGCAGCAGGGTCTAAGCTATCAAAAAATTGCTGGTAACCATCCTCGTTGTTGCCCACATAAAATCCGTATAGAGTGTTGATATATTCTGGCTCGAAGGGCACCTCTCTCCCTCTAACGATGACTGCTGTCGTGTTTCTGCTGCCGATGGCAGAATAGAAATCTCGGACCAGAGATACATTCATCTCCTCTTGTTGTTCTGCGAACATCTGCCACTGCAGGGCCTTGATTTTTCTAGAGATGAACGGTTGTAGTCCCAAATTCCCCTCCTTGGAAGTGTAGATAAAGCCCTTCTCCTCCCACATGTCACGTATCTGGAAGGATCGTGGGGTTGATGCTGTCGGGGTAGAGCCGGAAGCAGCACTTCTGCGGGTGTTTCTAGATGACATGGTTTCAAGGATTGTGTAAGAAGAAAACTGAAAGCAAGTAAAGATTCTAGAGAGTACAAGTAAGAAGAGTAGAAGTGAGTGAAAATGAATAGTAAAATGGGGTTTATATAGAGAACAGTTTGCTGCCCGTTGGAGCTATAACGGCAGGCGCGAATAACGGGGCCAGCTGTTACGCAGTTTCTGACGCGTCTGTCACGCGTTTCCATGTCTGTTGCGCGTCTGTTACGCGTTTGCGTGTCTGCCGCGATAGCGTGTCGACAGGCTGGATTTTTCCCGTATGTCGCGGCAGCTGTAACGACAGGCTCAAAAGTTGGGCTTTTTGGGCTGATGGAAGGATGGTGGGCTGACTTCACTTCTCTTTTTCTTCTTGTTTCCTTTATTTCCTAAAAACAATAAAAATAAAGACGTTATTTCCTAAAATTAAAAGAAATCTAATTTCCTAATATAAAAATAATTAAAAATAAAATTTAGGTTAAATTAGGGATACCATGTGGGGCATCTTCTAATGTAACCACTTCCCGCATTCTTGGGGCTTCAGTCCCCTAATAATGCTTCAATAGATGTCCATTGACTTTGAATTGGTTCTCGTCTTTTAAAGATCTGATCGTGATGGCACCTTGGGGAAAAACCTGCACCACATGGAATGGGCCAGACCATCTAGATTTCAGCTTCCCTGGGAAGAGTTTCAACATAGAGTTAAAAAGCAACACAAGCTGCCCTGGGCAGAACTGTCGTGGCAACAACTTCTTGTCATGCCACTTCTTGTTCTTGTCCTTGTAGATTCTTGCGTTGTCATAGGCCATTGTTCGAATTTCTTCAATTTCGTTCGGATCAAGTAGCCTTTTCTGCCCTGCTTTTTCCAATTCCATATTAACTGCCTTGATTGCCCAGTATGCTCTGTGCTCTATCTCGACAGGTAAATGGCACGTTTTCTCGTAAATCAGCTGATAAGGAGACATTCCCAATGGAGTTTTGAACGTTTTCCTGTAGGCCCACAATGCATCATTGAGGTGTAAAGACCAGTCTTTCCGAGTTGGCTTAACCATCTTTTCAAGAATGTTCTTGACCTCTCTGTTGGATATTTCAGCCTGTCCATTGGTATGAGGGTGGTATGTTGTTGCAATCCGATGTTTGACACCATACCTTTTCAAGGCAGCAGCTATAAACTTGTTGTCAAAATGCCTCGCTTCATCACTGATAATCGCCTTAGGGATGCTGAATCCAGAAAAAATGTTTTTATGTAAAAACCTTTGAACCGTCTTGGCATCATTTTTCTGAGTGGCGATTGCTTCAACCCACTTGGACACATAATCTAATGTCAGGAGGATGTATAAGTTCCCACATGAAGATGGGAATGGTCCCCTAAAATCTATCCCCCAAACGTCGAAGATCTGAACCTCAAGAATATTTTGCAGCGGCATCTCGTGTCTCCTTGAGATGTTTCCAGTTTGTTGACACTTTTCACAGTTCTTATAAAATATTTGAGCATCCTTGTACATTGACGGCCAATAAAATCCCGACTGCAAAACCTTGGCAGCAGTTTTGTTACCTCCCAAGTGTCCTCCATACTGTGAAGCATGACAGTGATGAAGTATATCTTCTTGTTCATCCTGTGTACACATCTCCTTATAACCTAATCTACACAAATTTTGAAAAGAAGAGGTTCGTCCCAATAATAATGCTTAACATCATTTTGGAACCTCTTCCTAGCTTGATAATTAATGTCAGGAGGAGTTATTCCGCTAACTATGAAATTAACGAAATCAGCATACCAGGGGAGTTCAGAATACTTACCTACCGCCATGGCTGTCGCGGCAGTTATTGTGGCAGTAAACATCTGCTCATCAGGGAAGGTCTCCAATATGTGTGTCTCGTCTGCTGGTAGACTCTTTCCCTTCTCCAACCTTGAAAGTGACCTGCCACTTGATTCTCTGTCCTCTTTTTGTCCTTGATTTCAAGGTTGAACTCTTGCAGTAGCAGAATCCAACGCATCAGTCGAGGTTTTGCGTCCTTTTTGGTGAACATATACTTCAATGTAGAGTGGTCTGTGTGGACTATGACCTTCGTTCCAAATATATAAGAACGAAACTTGTCAATGGAGAATACCACAGCTAATAGTTCCTTCTCTGTGGTGGTGTAGTTCACTTGGGCGTCGTTTAGTGTTTTGCTGGCATAGTATATGAGATGAAAAAGTTTGTCTTTCCTCTACCCAAGTGATGCCCCAACAGCATAGTCACTAGCATCACACATGATCTCAAATGGCAGTGTCCAATCTGGTGGTTGTACTATTGGGGCTGTTACCAGCTTTTCTTTCTGAACCTTGAATGCCTCGGTACATTCAGCGTTAAATTCGATGGGACGGTTCTACTCCAAAAGATGGCATAAGGACTTGGTGATCTTTGAAAAATTTGCAATGAATCTCCGATAAAAACCAGCATGTCCTAAGAAACTTCTGATTCCCTTGACTGTGGTGGGTGGTGGCAGCTTTTCGATCATTTCTATCTTAGCTCTGTTGACTTCTATGCCACGGTAGCTAATTTTATGGCCAAGGACTATTTATTCATCCACCATGAAGTGACACTTTTCGCAGTTCAATACTAAGTTTGCTTTTTCACATATCTCGAGCACCTTCTGTAGGTTGCCTAGCCAGCTTTCAAAGTTGTCTCCAAAGACTGAAAAGCCATCCATGAATATTTCTAGGAAGTCCTCCACCATATCGGAGAATATTGCCATCATGCACCTTTGAAAGGTGGCTGGTGCATTACAAAGTCCGAATGGCATTCTCCGAAAAGCATAAGTTCCGTAAGGGCATGTGAATGTCGTCTTTTCTTGATCTTCCGGTGCAATGGCTATTTGATTGTAACCTGAGTAACCATCAAGAAAACAATAGTAAGGTTTACCCGCTAATCTATCAAGCATTTGATCAATAAAGGGTAAAAGAAAGTGGTCCTTCCGGGTAGCTTTGTTAAGCTTCCGGTAGTCCATACAAACCCTCCAACCAGTCACAGTCCTGGTTGGGATTAGCTCGTTTTCTTCATTGGTTACCACGGTTATTCCTCCTTTCTTGGGAACACACTGCACCGGGCTTACCCATTTGTTGTCCGAGATGGCGTAGATTATTCCAACATCTAGCCATTTGATTATCTCTTTACGCACCACTTCTTGCATAGCATGGTTCAGACGTCTTTGTGCATCAATAGTCGGCTTATGATCATCCTCTAAAAGAATTTTATGCATGCATAATGCCGGACTGATGCCTTGGATATCAGCTATCGTCCATCCAATAGCCTTTTTGTGCTGCTGCAGCATCCCTATTAACTGTTGTTCTTGTTCCTGCATCAACTTGGAAGAGATGATTACGAGCAACGTATCATTTAAACCAAGGAACACGTATTTTAGCTACCATGGCAGGAGCTTGAGATCTATAACAATGGGCTCAACAGTTGATGGCTTTTGAATTACATGGTTATCCGAGGTATAGTTTAAGGGTTCGAACAACTTACCTGAACGATTGCCTATCTAATTTACCTCCTCTTGATCTTCAGTATCAGATTCTGAGGAGTTGCTGTCGTCAGTGCTGTCATGACCGTCTTCTAAGTGGCTGCCGAGGCAGTGACCAATTTTTATGTCGTGGCAGCCCGACCTAATGCAGGGTTGGTCAAGGGTAACTTTAGTGATAGCCTTGCATTCTTCTTCTGAATCAACATGCTTCATTGCTTGGAGAACATTCAACTTTATTTCTTGATCGTTTACTATCATGGTGAGTTCTCCTTTTTCCACATCAATTAGTGATCTTTCCGTGGCTAAAAAGGGTCGCCCCAGGATGATTGGTGCGTTTTCATCTGCTTCACAATCTAAGACAAGAAAGTCAGCATGAAAAATAAACTTATCCACCCTTACCAGAATATCTTCAATTTTTCTTTCTGGATGAACGTAAGAGCAGTCTTCCAGCTACAGAATTACTGTTGTGGGCCGAGCTTTTCCAATACCTAATTTCTGAAAAACAGATTTGGGCATTAAATTTATACTAGCACCAAGATCACAAAGTGCCTTACCCACAAATTGCTCTCCAATTACGCATGGTATGATGAAGCTCCCAAGATCCTTCTTCTTCTGGGTGGATGCTTGTTCAGAATACTCATGCATCCTTATGTCATCTTAACCGTTTCAAATTCTCCAAGTCTGGATTTCTTTTACATGGCATCCTTGAGAAATTTGGCATAACTGGCATCTCCCTAACGACATCTAACAGCAGAATCTTGATATGACCCTGCTTAAAATATCATAAATCTTTTTTAGCTGTGATTCTTGTTTCAACTTCTGTAGCCGTTGAGGAAACGAAGGTGGAGGACGATAATCAGCAATACGTCATTCCCACTGCATACGGATCTGAGGAGGTTTAGGTTCATCATCTTTCTCCTCTGTCCCTTCTGTATTTGTGACAGGCTCATCGGCAGTAGGCTGTCTATTACCCGTCGGGGCAGCTTCCTCGACAGTTGACTCCAAGGCTGGTTTCTTAACTGATTCAGTTTCCTTCTCAGGCCCTGGTAGTTTCTTCCCACTCCTAGTAGTGATAGCTTTACATTGCTCATGTGTGTGATGTCTAGCGTTTTCTGTATCGCTAGGAAATCCTCCATTCTTCCTTGGTTTAATATGCTGGGAAACCTGGCCCAACTGTGTCTCTAATGATTTCTGAGTAGCTTCATGATTGGTCATCTGCATCTCTGTTTTGTCCATGAATGTTTCTGTCTTCTTGACAAAGTGATTCATGTTCTCAATGTAGGTTCCTGTTTGAGACATAAACGTAGCCAGAGTCTGTTCTAGTGTACTATTTGTGGCAGCTGGTGGTTGTTGATGTTGCTGTTGCGGTTGCTGCCGAGTCAGCAATCTAGGTCCTCCATGGTTCTGATTATTCTATGCTTTAGGATTCAAAGCATTATTAAGATTGCTCCAAGAGAACTTGGGATCCTTTCTCCAGTTGGGATTGTAGTTGTTGGAGTTATAATTTTGCTTATTGCAGTTCCCAACATACATCCCTTCTTCTATCTTTATTGGACATTCCTCCGAAATGTGATTTCCTTCACAAGTTTCGCATACCTCTTTAGCAGAATAAACAGGTTGTAAATCTTCTTTCAAGAGCTTTTTCTTTGCCTTAGTGAGATATGCCTCATGTGATTTCAATGAGTTGTCGACCTCATAATCTTTTACAGCTAGAACCCGTTTACCCCCTCTTCTTGCTGTAGGAAACTGTTCCTCATTCTTCGCCAGATTTTTCAATACTGCCGTTGCCTCATCTGGGTCTTTGTCCAGCACTAATTCATTTGCTGTTGAATCAATTCTAATACGAGTTAGTAAATTGGCAGCATTATAAAATTTTGTTACCTGGTTCCAAATGGGGAATCCATGCATCGGGCAGTTCCTTAGAAGAATGGTAAATTTGTCTTAGGACTGGTACATTGGCTCGTCGTCTTCCTGTTGAAAAGTAGCAATTTCGTTATGTAATCGCTCAGATAAGTGTGAAGGATTGAAACGAGAAAAAAATCATGATTTAAATCTGCCCAAGTTCGAATTGAACTCGACGTAAGTTTATTCCACCAAGTCTTTGCCTTGTCCCTCAATGAATGAGGAAATAACCGAAGCCTCAGTATCTCCGGATTAACTCCTGGTAGTCTAAACGAACCACATATTTCTTGGAACATTTTCAGATGCTCCCTGGCATCCTCTATAGCAGCACCACTAAATTGGCCAGCGTTGTTGATCATGCTGAACATAACAGGTGTCAGCTCAAAGTTGTCAACATCTACATCTGGCAGGGTGGTTTCTAGTTCTACATGATCATTGAGCATGTAGTCTCGGCATGACCGGCGTGCGGCAGCGACAGGAGGGTCATTCCCTCCGGCAGGATAGATATTATCCTGAAGATTCCCTTGGTTGTCCCTTCTTTCTTCACGTCTTTCGTTCTTCATTTCTTCGAGTTATTCCTCTAGGTATTCGTTCCTTTCAACGAGGTAATGGACTCTTTTCTTGAGATTGAACGTTAGTTCAGGTTTAGGATGTAACTGGTACTCAGGTTCCTTCCCCCGTTGAGACCTGCGCATATGCAGACAAAAGACCTTGTGAAAGGTATAGGTTGAACAATCCAAGTAAAACAGAAAAATGAAACAAATGCGGTAAAAGGTAGGGTAAAGTTATGTTGCTAGTCCCCCGGCAACGACGCCAAAACTTGTTGCGTGTAAAAGTGTCTATCGCAATGTAGTGCAAGTGTATACGACGCAAGTAGTAAAGTGATACGGAAGTATCGAATATCGTCTCCATAGGGACTGGGCTAATAGCTTCACCTTGAATTACTGCACGAAGGAAAAAGAGAATAGTTTAAATTGTTGTCATGAAAATAATAGAAAGAAATGAAAACTAAGATTAAAATAGTCAAGATAGAGAGAATGGGCTAGTATTGAATTGCTAAGTCTAGGAATATCTGCTATGTCGTCGTCCCCGTCGCGGCAGCGGTCTGTTGTTTGTCGCGGCAACAATCACACAACTCTGTACTTCAAGCTTGGCAAGAATCCCTGTTGTGCCTTGGCCTATCTCTATGTCCAAGTCTGTCGATGAACACGTCTTTCATAATACCTCCCGACGTGAATCGAAGGATGAACACCGATGTTGTTGAATTCTTCTTTAGCCACTTAACCTCGTCCTATCCCTAGGTCCGAGATAGTTCAACTATAAACTAGAGAACTTGCACTTATTCCTTTCGTATACTTAACTCTCCCGATATTAAGTAAATAGATAACCTCACAATGCTCTCCCGATACTCTTGCAAGATGTTAACAACCAGAATAAGCGAACTTGAAGTTTAATTTATTGAACAGAAAATTCTAAAACAAAAGCAATCCTTGCAACTACTTTACAAATCAATCCGTGGCCCTAGGGGAAGTTTAGAACATGTTGAGAAAGGGAAAACGGCTAGGGTTTTGGGAAGAGGGCTAGAGATAGATGATGATCTCTCCTAGGTCGAATTACATGCCTTTATATAGGCCTTGGGTTCAAGTTTTCTAATAAGGCAAGAATACAAGTTTAAATTAAAGTACAACTCTATTAAAGACTAAATCATCAGAGAATATATCTTTAATTCGTCCTTCCTTCTTGCTTGGAGTTTCTTCCTTGAACTTTGGGCTTGGCCTTCATTCTGATCTAGGGCTTGGAAAAATATAAGAGTATTTCACGACAGACGAGCTTAATTTTCTCTTTCTGTCGAGGCCCACTTTGCTTCTTCTCCTCAAAATTGATGTCGTCCTTGGCTTCCATGGTAGCGGCCATGGCAGCGTCGTCCTCCTCGGCTGCTCATCCAGTTCCAGCTTTTCTGTTTCACTGCCCAGCGCCTGCTTCTCCATCTGCTACAGCAGCAATATGCAAAAACAACCAATTTCAGTAGAAACTATGTCATTTAATATATTTGTGATGTATAACTGAAATCTAACTTAAATGTAATGAATTATGCTTGAATGCAGCAGAAATATGGGTTAAATAGGGGGTAAATAATAGAATTTTTACACACTCAACAACATCAAAAATTCATCTCAAGTGAATCATACACCAATATTCATACATCATACTTTCACCGAAAAGTCACAAACATTTATAACCACATACATTAACAACTTACCAAGCCCCAAACATTCGCTAACCTGGCTCTGATACCAACAAATGTAACCCCCTTAGCTCGGCCTAGACGCTTGACCCGAACTACGAAGATTACACGGGGAAAATCAAAGTTAACCCGAAAGTCAACCTTGATTAACGACCTTTTTTTCCTTTTTATCTTATGTAGATGCATATTAAGCCTGTGTGATTACTACAGAATCAAATGAGAGAAGGGCACAACGATCGGAAATCAATTAGGGACTCAATTGCAAGAACTACACTTTTAGGGACCAAAATGTAAATTTTGGAAAATATAAGGGCTTTATATATTTTAAGCTTACGAATTTGTATTTAGTCATATTACATGCCTCTCTGTCAAATTTTAGCTTAAATGGACATTCCAAGCTCAAGCAATTGTATCCACAACATTCAGGACTAAAATGTAAAACATGAAAACTTAAAACAATTCAAAATCATCATCCAACGGTCATCCGTTTCGGAACACTGACCATCGTTCTAAAAGGCCCATATCGAAACTGTGTTGACCGTTTTAGTACTCGAGTGCGTTCCGAGACTGGTATCGAAATAGGCCTCTCTAGTAGCCAAAATGTTCCGAAACACCTTCAACCGTTCTGAAACACTATGGCCATTACAGGCCCCGGTTTCGAAACAATTAAGGGTTTTTCGATACACCCTACCCTGTAGCAGCAAAAAATGCTGGTTTTTCACCTCTTAACCCACTCAAACATGCTTCAAAGCATACCATAACATACCAACAACTTGTTAAGACATTAGAGATCATATTAAGGAAACTTAAGCTAGAGCATGGCATCAAACACATGAACATCTCATCTATATGCATGTTTCCTAGCCACAAAACCAAATATAAGCTTTTGAGCCTCAAACCACCCAAACTAAACCATTTACAAACTCTAAAAGCCACACCAAACTTGTTACAAACATAGGGAGTTCCAAAACACATCTCTCAACAACAACCATGAAACCCCATTGCCGCATATCAATACTAAAGTATGTAAAACATCACCATACATGAGTTTTGCACTTCCTTGGATGTTCTTAACCTTCTTGCTGCCCAAAAATCAATTCAATTATTTGCATTTTTGGTAAAAGAGAGCATAAGCACATTTGCTCAGTGAGGCAAGCTCTATAGAAAACCAACACAACAATGCATTATTCAAAACACTTTCTCAAAAGCCATTTTATACAACATACTCATTCTATCTCATGCTTGAAAACCATTTCAGAGAAAATATCCATTTGAAACCACATGTACCTCTATTCTATCTCATGCATTTAAACAATGCAAATCTCATGGCAAAGCCATACACATGCTTTTGAAAACTAAAACATTTCATATACAAATCTCATATTCATTTCTCATAGCAAAAATCATCTCAACATTAGGTACATGTGAATCAAAAGCATTTTCATATATTATATTGGCATTTCACATTTCATTATTACTCGGATATGCGGATAACTTTCTCAAACCCACTAGACACTTCTGGTGGAATCTCACATCACCGTACTCACTCGTCTAGTAAAAACATAATTTACGGTGGAATCTCACATCACTGTACTCACATGGGGGTATCTCTCATTGCCACAAAGCTTGGGTATTTCACCAAGTCCTACATGATGGAATGCCCATCATCGGTCTCTCCCAACTGTCTTTAATGCAACATTTCTCAAATCTTTCTCATCTCATTCAAAATCATAGCATTTGCCTTGCTTTAAAACAAAAGCTGAAAACTCATCAATGCAACATGTTATTTCATGAAATCTTTTCAAGCATCATCTCATGCCACAAATCATGCATAAAACAATAGGAATTTATCTATCTCAAAACATGAGCATGTAAAAGCATTTTAGGGGCAACCACCACACAATTGAGAGAAAATCTAGCCATACTTACTTCCGGACTTAGGAAGGTGTTTCAAACCTTTCCTAAATCCCCAAACCTTGTTCCTTTGTCCCTCAATGACTTCTAAAACCATTCTCACTCACCGATTACGTTTCGCTTGCTCATCGAAACACTATCTAAGATCCTGGATCAACACCAAAGGCGTTCGAAGATGTCTCCCCTACTCATAACAGATAAGAGTAGAGGATTAATGCATCATCATCCATTGAAACCATCAGCCACACACATAAACTCGTTGCTCTATTCAAAAGCCTCATTTTGGCCACCAAAAACAACCGAAATCAACTCCAAACTCTTCCGAAACAAAGCCTAGCCAAGATCTATCACTTCTAAACATTTCTAAACATCAATCAACACCAAAAACCACCACAAACTCGTCCTTATACCTCCAGCTATAACAGAACACCAAAACCACCCCAAAAACCACCATTCTAGCATGCAACACTTAGTAATCTAAACTTATTCGGGATTTGTTTGATAAAATCTCATTTATAACATCAATTTCCATCCAAAATACATTAGAAAACAACCTCAAAACAGAGCCTAACCAACAACCACGAAAATCATCAAGATCTCTCCAAGAACCTTGAGTTTTAACACAATTTCTTGTTTCTAACATTAAAGCAACTCAAAAATCATGAACAAAGGATTGATAACGTGGGAATTTTAGTAAAGAACTGATCATTAGAGGAGAAGGACGAAGCTTACCTCTAATGGTTGATTTCTCCTTGATTTGGGCAAGTTTTATTGAAAATCCAAAATGAAAACAATAGGATTTGGTGAGGAAAAGATTAGGAATCAAAAGAAGATTAAAATCTCATCAACAAGAATGAAAATTGGAGGCTAATTGATGGAGGAAATGTGTTTGGCTGAAAAGAAATTGAGAGAAAATGAAATGAGAGAAAATTGACGTAAGGTAGTTATGAAAAGTCAAAGATAGTTTTTTCCTTTTAATTATCTTTATTTCCTTTAATTAAAAAAATATTAAAAACACCCAAAATAAGAAGATATTTGAGTAAAAACATTTTGGTATAGTTAGCTCATTAAAGATTCAAAGTTTCAATCCTTTACAAAACAGTCACTATTCAACTTTTGCAAAAACTGCAATTTGGTCACTACACCGAAATGTAGTATTTCCAAACCTTATTTTGTAAAATTGTTTTCACCATAATCATTCATATAATAAATGAGAATTTTAAGGTATTTTTCCATATTTTTAAAGTATCCCAAACTAGGTGTCCACTAAATCTCCCTTAAAGATTCAAATTGTTCTCGACCGGTCCGATTCGAACTCTAAAACATCTAGGCCCACAATCGGGGTGTTACACGCAATCTGAGATGGTGCTGCAGCTTGCACACCGGCCAAAGCTATTTGAAAAGCTCTGGCTGTGGTCTGAATCAAATGGGTCATATCCGCACCCGTTGGACCCTGACCCGCCTGAGCCCCAACACCTCTAATATTATTATCAGCCTGAGGCCCATTACCATCACCTCCGACTTGCACACCAGCCTGAGGCACGTTACCTTCGTCACCTAATCCATTACCATCGGGAGCAGGAGGAACAGTAGGCTCACCCCCGGGTGCCTGACCACCCGCTCTAGGTCGCCCCCTCGGTCTCACCATATCAAGATAGAATCCGAAACAACAAACACACAACACACGAGGAAAACGTTAGGTTAGCAAAAGGGCAAGGACTTAGGTTCTCAAGCTTGTTAAACCAAAAACCTTATTTTTTACAACAACACATAACAATGGGGACATTTGACTAACCCTTAACCAACAACAAGGCCACTAAAACATGCTTTCAAACACCGTGCTAGCAAGAAAACTTCAAGCATACATGGCAAAACACTCACCGAGGAATAGAAACAACATAACACATCAATTTACCTCACTTACCTACCTGAGGTCTCAGAAACCTCAAGCTCTAATACCACCAAATGTAACCCCTCATCCCGGCCTGGACGACTGACCAGTCCAAGTAGGTCACACGGGGAAAACCGAAGTGAAACCCGTTAAGGCTCCCCTTCGGTTAACAACACTAGAAAAATTTCTTTTAAACATTATCTTGTCTAAAGGTGTTCATACATCCTATGTGAGATACGACATCATAAAGACAATGAAGCGATGCGAAGCAATCAAACCAAGCAATTCAATAGCCCATTTCAGCCTTTACAACAGGCCGCATCGATATGCTAGGAGACCGTATCGATACACCTTGACTTGGTCAACTACCCAGAGTCAACCTAAGGAGACCGTATCGGTACACTGGTTGACCGTACCGATATGCCCTCAACAGTCGACTTCTCACGGTCAAACGATAAAAATCGTACCGATACACCCAAGACATGTACTGATACGCCAAAATCTCTTCAATTTCTCAGATTTCTAGAGAGCTATTGGCGTATCGATACACCCTCGTGTACTGGTACGCTAGGCTTAAATTGAGCCCTAAAGTGTAGGACTGTATCGATACTGCCCTTAGGCGTACCGATACACCCTGCACTGCAAGACTCAATTTAGATGCAAAAAAAAACCAAGACTCAACTCTAAATGCATTTTACGACTCGTCTAGCAACATACCAACACTCATACATCATTTAGCTACCAAGTTTAAGCATGTGATGCTACTTAACCGAACAAACACGTCATTCATCTCAAGATAGGCATTTAGGTAGGAAACTTGCATAAAACAAACATGACTTCACCATTCCATTCAAAGGAAAATAAACACACACATAGGCATTTCATAACAAGGTTTCACATGCTCTTAAACAAACATATAAGCAACATCATAACCATGGTTTACAAATTCACATCAAAGGCATCAACATTAAAAACAAGCACATATGAGTCTACCAACGCTCATACAAAAACACATAGCATCAAAAATCCAAACATGCTAGCACATCAACAAGTCAAAATAAGGAGTTGAACACCAACCCTATACAAGTCTATACCCCCATTGTCTAGGCATTATCACAAATACTTAAATCATACTTGAGCTACTCGAGAACTCCAAAAAGATCCTCTCTTGCCCACTTTCCTTCCGAAACTCTAACGATTTGCATGTTGGAAAAAGGAGAGCGTAAGCTTGCTAGCTTAGTGAGCGAAGCTCTAAAATTCATCAATCATGCAGTTTTCAAAACACATTTCTTAAATGATAAGTAAACCGAAGTACGAAAGGAAGCACACCAACACATTTACATGGTTTGCACAAGCACAACCAAAACACGGTGGGACCACACATCACCGTTCGACTAGTAGTTTTCTGATGGGACCACACATCACCTTACTCTTCTACTAGTGACTACCGGTGGGACCACACATCACCGTAGTTACAACAACCATCACGTGAGGTTCGACACCAACAACGACTACATAACAACATCAAACAGAAGTAAAGGAAATCCACAAATCACACACAATATCTCAACAATTGATCATGCACCAACACTTAACAACCAAGAAAAAGTTAGCGAACTTACACTTGGGTTTACGTTAGCCATCTAGGATCCACCCAAACCCCCACGAATCCCTTTTTGAAATCAAATCAAGTTCAAACATTTTCACTCACCGATGAAGCCCAACCGGAAGCCGAAACACCAACTCAAGTCTCTAAATTCCCCAGAATCGTGCCCGAAGCTTCTTCGATGGTTTATCTTGCTTCTAACCAAAATAAATAAATACATTACTGAACTGAAACACCACAAAACATTATAACAACCACAATCTACTTCCACAAGCCAAAATCTTACAATTTCAAACCAAAGCCATTACCATAAACCCCATTTTCGTACTCTCCAACAACCCAGCAGAAAACCAATGATTTCAACACTCCAAACACTTCTAGACACCTTCAAAACCACCTTCAAGTATCACTATAACACCAGCCCAACTCCCTTTCACAAAACCACACCAAAAACACAAGTTTTGACACTTTTAAAATACCCCTCAAAACCCAATTTCGGGATTCTTAATAAAAACCAACCAAATTGAGATATAATGCACCCTAAGGCAAGACTAAAACATAAATTAGCTTCACAAATCAAGACTCCATCAAAAACCCATTAAAGCTTCTTACTTTTACTTCAAACTTGAAAACTTCAAAAAACCTTAAAAGTAATTTCTATGAAAAACTAAAGATATAGTGATGATGGAAATGATGAGGAGAAATCAAAAATATGCTTACCTTGAAGAGAGCCCTTAAAATGATGAAGAGATTTGATGAAATAGTGTTTAGGAAATAAGGGAGGTTTTGACGTGAAATAAAAAAAATCAAAGGAAGAAGAAGATGAAAACCTTTTCAAAAGTCCCCCCTTTCTCATCTTATTTTCCTTTATTTTAAAAATTACCAAAATTCCATTAATGAATTCAAACTCTTTTAATTTAAAACAAAGCTTAATTAAATTTTAAAACGAGCCTACGACTCGAACTCGATTTACCCGAGTAACATCCGACCCCTAAACCCGGGGCATTACATATATGCAGACACCCGTACCGGTACGGTCGACGCGTACCGATACGAGGAAGTCTTTAAGGATTCTAGTAAGAAAATAGCATATTGATACGGTTGTTCTCGTACCGATACACAAAGGCCTGTACCGGTACCCATTTCTTAAATGTTGTAACGACTCTTTCTATTTTAGGGCAAGTACCAATACGAAGACCCGCATACCGATACCGACATGCCCAGAACTGCATTTAATACTGGAAATTAAGTCCCCAACGGCTAGTAACGACCACAAACTCATTAGAGGGTTTAAAAGCAAGCTTCAAGCAGCTCTGAAACATAAGAAACCAACTACCAACATTCAATATATAAAGAAAGTATTTTTGAGCTTTAATTTTAATTTTTATTGTAGAACACACTTGTGAGCTTAATTGTTATACTTTCCCAAGTGTTAGGATTTTCGGTGAGAGCTAAATTGTGCAATCACTTTGCCTTTGTGAGGTTTTCGTTGTTTGCTTAGTTGTATCCTTCTCTTGGAAGAGAGTGTCTCAAAGCTTTGTGGTATAAGCTTTGAGGGGTTCTAAGGTTATCTCTTTGAGCCTCAAAAGAAAAGAAAAATTATTGAATTTGTGGAAAATCCTTAGTGAGGAGCTAAGGTAGTGGAAGTAGACTTAGTTGATAAGTCGAACCACTATAATTCATTGTGCAAATTTTTTATTTCCAATTGCTTCCACCACTTTCATTGCAAAGTCAATTCACCTGCTCTTGGCGATTCAATTTTTGTATTTCAAGCCCAACAATTGGTATTAGAGCTTCATCTCTACATCAGATTAACAACTTATAGTTGATCCTTGAAGTGCTCAACCTTTTTACATCAATCGGAGCTTATGACGCAATCCATCACCAAGCCTAACGAGTGCATAATTGATCTATTTATATGCTCTTATTCTTTGTCTTTTGCACATTTTCAAGCTCATGTAGTTTGCATTTAGGTTAGATTGTACATATTTGCATGTAGATAGAGAGTTACACCGCTTGTGCTTTAATTGTCATACATATTGGTGTTTTTCACGGGAAAATTGATGTTTTGTAGTGTATGTGCAGGATGTTGGTGGATGCCAGAGGATTGCTGGAGCGGAAGAGGAACGAATCTCATGGCTGGAGCTGACGAGGCATAAAGAGTTGGAGATGAATCTACATTTTCCCACGTGGACTTTCTCCCAGATATGCAACATCAAATGAAGCGGGAAACCAATGGCTATCTTTAATGAAGCCGCAGGTACTTTAGGGTACTGAAACCTAGTTTCACCGCATATATAATGTAGAACTAATGTTTTGATATGATAATTGAAAAATGTTTTGGACTGATTTAAAAAGTATTTAAAACATTTCCAAAGTCCAAACAACTTGAAATTATGTTTAGGGAAGTTTTTAAAAAGGGTTTTTCATGTTTTTCAAAGCCAAACTTCACAAAATTGTCCAGGTGTTTCGAAACACCTTAGGGCGTTTCGAAACAAGGGATTACAGTAGCAAAAACGTTTCAAAACTTGTTTCGAAATGGGCTTTCCCCGGATAGGATTTTTGCCCATCGTTTCGAAACGGGCTATGCTGTTTCGATACGCCTACGTGGCATTGACCACAACGGTCATAAACCCCATCGACAATTTTCCCAACTAACTTTTAAATGCAGGCATTTTGATACGGGCTTATAGCGTTTCGATACGATTTCGAAACGGCAAGGGGGTGTTTCGATACGGATGCCCTGACAGAATGCAACGACTCTTTCTACTTAAAGAGCGTTTCGAAACGGGTTCACGCGTTTCGAAACAGGGAGCTGCAGAACTGCATTTATGGTGAGAATTAAAGTCCTCAACGGCTCGAATATGATCCTAACGGCTAGTAACGACTACAAACTCATTTGAGAGTATAAAAGGGACCTCCAAGCATCAAGAGAAGGCTAATGCTCATATTGTCAAACATCTAATGATCAAATATTGTCTTAGAGCTTAAATTGTCATTTATTGTATAGACAAACACTAGTGAGCCAAAATTGTCAAATTTGCTCAAGTGTTTTAGGTTTTGGGTGAGTGCTTAATTGTGCAAACAAACACCTATTAGAGGGTTTTAAGTTTGCTTATATTGTCTCTTTGTAAAGAGGGTTTCAATCAAGGCTTTGGGTAGAAAGCTTGATTGGTTGTAAGGGTTTTCTCCTAAGCCTAGAAAAGGGGACGAATCAATAGTGGATTGATTGAGAAATTCTTAGTGGGGAGCTAAGGTAGTGGATGTAGAGCTTGGTTAGAAGGTTGAACCACTACAATTCATTGTGTCATTTCAATTTTAGCTTCCTTAACCCTTCCACCCAAAAATCCACCTCTCCACCACTTGGTGAGCTAAATTGGTTGATCGAATCGAGCCCCACACAACTCAACAATTGGTATCAGAGCTTGACTCAATCGAAGGGGATTCACATCCTATTGAGAAGATCCGACAAGCTCGATCACTTTTTCATCAACCGGCTCAATGGCACATTCAATCGACAAACCGCCTTTCTTTGACGGAACTCACTATGCCCTTTGGAAGACAAAGATGATCCGACAAGCTATGGGATGTAGTTGAAGATGGTCCGTTCGTGCCTCAAAGAAGTAAAGCGAAGTGGAGTGCCGACGATCGCAAGAAGATGGAGCTTAATTGCAAAGCCTCGCACATCTTGTTTTGTGCTTTTGGCCCAACCATCTATGAGACGATGTCTTCTTATGAGAGTGCCAATGAGGTATGGGACAAGCTTGAAGTCACATACGAGGGAACCAATGAAGTAAAGGAGACCAAGATTGGGCTCCTAACCTTAGAGTATGAGAACTTCAAAATGGATCCGGAAGAGAACATCGAGAAGATGTTTGATAGGTTCTCCACTATCACCAATGGTCTCAAAGGCTATGGAGAAGCCATCTCGGAGGAAAAGCTTGTTCGAAAGCTCATCTACTCACTTCCTGAGTCTTGGGACTCAAAGAGGACCGCCATCATCGAAGCCAAAAATTTGAAGACCTTGAAGCTTGATGAATTCATGGGGTCTCTCCTTACTCATCAAATCATGAAGAAGAACAAAGAGGATGAGAAGAAGAGGGAAGAAGTTAGAGCTATGGGAGAGAAGAAAATCAAAGGGCTTGGCATTAATGCAAGTGCCATGGCCCTCAAATCCTCCACTTGTCATCATGTCTACTCAAGTGAAGAGGAGGATGAAGATGAAGAGATAGTTCATCTCTTCAAGAAGTGTGCCCCATTCATGAAGAAAGCTTTGAGAGAGCTTGAACGAGAAACCAAGATAAAGGAGAGGGCAAGCACTTCAAGCCATAAGAAAAAGGCACACGTGGCTACTTGGAGTAATGAGGACTCCACCGACGATGAACAAGCCAACCTTTGCCTTATGGCCATCGAAGAAGATTCAAGGGTAACTTCTAATTCATCTACTTCATGCTCTTATTCTTTTGATGAATTACAAGATGCCTACGATGATTTGGTTTTAGATTTTAAAAGCCACATTGTGAAAAACAATAAATTGATTTCAAGGTTAAAAATTCAAAATGATTTGCTTTCTAAAACCAAACTTGAACTTGAAGCAAAACTTGAATAGTTTGAATTAAAATGTTTTGATTTACAAAAATTGCTTCAAAAAGTTCAAGAAGAAAAGAATTTGATTTCCAAAGAGCTAGAAAAGAAAAACAATTTTGGAAAATCAAATTTCTATGTTAGACAATCTAGTGCCCCTAGATTTATTAAAGGAAAATGTTTTAGAAGTATTTGGGTCCCAAAAGGACTTAGTACTTCAATTAAAAAGGATGACATTGAAATATGGATTACTAAGAGGACTAAAATTTGTGCAACTAACGTTTATGGATCCAAAGCAATTTGGATACCAAAAATTACTTGATTGTTTTTTGCTAGGTGTGATGGAGATGTTCAACAAGTCAAACATTGAGGGGGAGCTCCATACACACAAGGAAGAACACTTGAAGAAGGAAGGCTTCACATCCTCCCTTGGGTTCAAGTGTTGGTAAAATTTAGTTGTTTTGATTTAATTTGTTTTATTTTTATTTTATTCAACTAGATGATCATATATGTTGGACTAACATTTTTGATGATGCTTTGAGTATGGGGGAGCCATTTTTAAACCAAATTCGTATTATTGTCAAAGTTCATACCTCTATTGTTATTTTAAACTTAATGTTTTAAATTCTTTTTGATATAACAAAAAGGGGAGAAATGGTTTGAAAAATTGAATTTTCAAATGAATAAGGGGGAGCTTTATTTGAATTACAATTTTTAATCTCTTATTCACATTTTTAAAGATTAACGGGGGAGAATCCCAAACAATTTTTCAAGTGAGTTTTATTATATCAAAAAGGGGGAGATTGTAGAACTAATGTTTTGATATAATAATTGAAAAATGTTTTGGATTGATTTAAAAAGTATTTAAAACATTTCCAAAGTCCAAACAACTTGAAATTAAGTTTAGGGGAGTTTTTAAAAAGGGTTTTTCATGTTTTTCAAAGCCAAACTTCACAAAATTGTCCAGGTGTTTCGAAACACCTTAGCGCGTTTCGATGATTACAGTAGCAAAAATGTTTCGAAACTTGTTTCGAAACGGGCTTTCCTTGGATAGGATTTTTGCCTAGCGTTTCGAAACGGGCTATGTCGTTTCGATACACCTACGTGCCATTGACCACAACGGTCATAAACCCCAACAGCTATTTTCCCAACTAACTTTTAAATGCAGGTGTTTCGATACGGGCCTATAGCGTTTCGATACGGGTTTCGAAACGGCAAGGGGGTGTTTCGATACGGATGTCCTAACAGATTGCAACGGCTCTTTCTACTTAAAGAGCGTTTTGAAACGGGTTCACGCGTTTCGAAACGGGGAGCTGTAGAACTGCATTTATGGTGAGAATTAAAGTCTTCAACGGCTCCAATATGATCCCAACGACTAGTAACGGCTACAAACTCATTTGGGAGTATAAAAGGGACCTCCAAGCATCAAGAGAAGGCTAATGATCACATTGTCAAACATCAAATGATCAAAGATTGTCTTAGAGCTTAAATTGTCATTTATTGTATAGACAAACACTAGTGAGCCAAAATTTTCAAATTTGCTCAAGTGTTTTAGGTTTTGGGTGAGTGCTTAATTGTGCAAAAAAACACCTATTAGAGGGTTTTAATTTTGTTTATATTGTCTCTTTGTAAAGAGGGTTTCAATCAAGGCTTTGGGTAGAAAGCTTGATTGGTTGTAAGGGTTTTCCCCTAAGCCGAGAAAAGGGGACGAATCAATAGTGGATTGATTGAGAAATACTTAGTGGGGAGCTAAGGTAGTGGATGTAGAGCTTGGTTAGAAGGTTGAACCACTATAATTCATTGTGTCATTTCCATTTTAGCTTCCTTAACCCTTCCACCCAAAAATCCACCTCTCCACCACTTGGTGAGATAAATTGGTTGATCGAATCGAGCCCCACACAACTCAACATATAGGAAAGACTTGGACGCTACTTCAAGGAGAGCGCGATTATAGGAAATAGTCCTAGTCTAAAGCTTGTGGAGAACCAACAGAGTGGAAGCTAGCGAATTCTCCTCACGACAGAGCCATCGAGAGAGGCCGACAAAGTGAGAGGTCTACAACACAGTTGCACGGCTTGGAGGGAGTTTGGTGAGGACGCTCGACTCTTTTCTTACCTTGCTTGATAAACTGTTGTATTTTAATAATTTTGTTATGGATGTTTTATGCTCAAACATGAACTAATTACTTTAGTTGGAATTATTGCGTCCCATGATTTTATGTTTTGATTTTTTTTATAATGTTATAGTTGTTTTCCCTTTATTTATTATGTCATCGTTCTTCATGCGTAGTCATTGTAAGAGCTATCGAGATAAGCCTTTTAACTATTGATTTGTGGCTTAATATCGAGAGAGTTTTGTTATACAAACGTGAACAGTATGGCTAAGTTGTTAACTTAGTTCTAGTCCGACTTAGACATAAGTTTAGGGTTTTAACGACTAAAAATGAGTTATTAAACAGATAATAGGGTTGTTAGGGTTCACGCAGACATGTATTACCTTAATCTCGGTGTTATTAACTTCTAAGCATCAAGAGAGTTAGTAGTACTTTAGAAAATCCTTTCGAGTAGATAAAGACTTTAATTGGTTTAGTTTTACTTAATCAACAATCACCAATACTTGCAAACACATTCTTAAGCATAATAACTTCGTAGTTATTGATCCAATCATTATGGGTTCGACACTCTACTCATCACTCTATTACTTGATACGACGAATATACTTGCTCTAAAGTACATCTCTATTTGACAAGCATCAAGTTTTTGGCACCGTTGTCGAGGATTGTCAATTGATAATTACGTTATAATTGTGCTTAGGACTTTATTTTTATTGCATTTAATTTTGTTTTTATTTTTTTTATTCTAAGGTTCATTCTAGTGCATGACTAGAAGGTCCAACACACAACCTATTCTTCCATACATTTCGGAGATCGAAAGACATTTGAAGGCTTTACGCCAAGAGAAAAAGAATATAGTGAACAACAACAAACTGGAAGACCTTAAGTACGTGCGTAACCAAAGAGCACACCCAATCGATGGACAGGGAGTTGAAGCGGTCCAAATTAATTCCCAAGAACGATAAGAGGATCCACCCCCTGCCAGGCCTAAAGGCTCATTAGAGATATCATTGAGCTTGTTATCAACAATCTCAATCCACCGATTGTTGTGCCTAATCTAGGGACAACCCACTTCGAGCTAAAGCATGTTATGTTCAGCATGCTCAACACCATTGGAAAATTTAGAGGATCAGCAAGAGAAGATGCTCGGGAACACATTCAAGCTTTCTTGGAAGTCTGTGACTATTTCAGGCAACCAGAAATTCCTATTGATTCCTTGCGACTCAAGCTATTCCCTTTCTCTTTGCGAGATTGAGCTAGAGCATGGTTGAAGACATGTTTCGCATGATCTATCACATTATGGGATGACTTGTACAACAAGTTTTTGCACCGATATGATCCATTGGACGTGCACAACCAAAAGCGAAGCAACATCATCTCTTTCCAACAATAAGATGATGAATCCATGTATGAAGCATGTGATAGATACAAAGATCTACTCCGCAAGTGCTTATCCTTGGATTTCATGATTGGCTACAAGCCATGACGTTTTACAATGGCGTCAATGCACCCACAAGAATGATGATCGACTCGTCAGCTAATGGTACTTTGCTCGATAGAGAACCTGACGTGTCTTTCAAAATAATAGACCATATAGCCAACACTGACTACCAGTTCCCACGAGGGAGATTGAAGCTTGGACCCAAAGCATCTGGAACACTCCATTTGGATGATTCTTAGACTGTAGCGGCTTAGCTGTCTACCATCACCAACCTGCTCAAGAACATGCAAGGGCCATCCAATGTCTGAGAGGCCAAGATGGTGCAATACACCTATGAGCACTGTGATGAGGAACATCAATCGAGTGAGTTCCCCCAACAACAAGAATCTTGATGCTACATAGGGAACACCAACCACAACAACAATCCATACTCCAACACCTATAATCCGGGGTGGTGGCAACTTCCAAATTTTGGTTGGGGAAGAAACAAAGGCAATTTAGAAGTACAATAGAATGCAACAAATGAACCTCCTGGATTCCAGCAAAAAGACTTAGATGCAGAACTAGGGAGCTTCTAACTCCCATCTTAATTTCTTTGATGATTCTTATAAAAATTTGATGGAAATTGCTTGAATTATTATGTAGAATCAAGCAGCCTACTTGAAGAACCACCGTGATATGCTCACGACGCATGCTATCATGTTGCAAAACCAACAACCGATCATGCAAAACAATGTCGCCTCTATAAGGTCCTTGAAGACTCAAGTCGGGCAAATTGCCCATATGTTAAAGACGAGACCACATGGTGGATTACCTAGTGATACTGAATTCACTAAAGCCTTTAATGTAGAGCAATGTAACGCCGCCTCTCTACTTGTGGCACGCAATTGAGGATAGAAGCAAAGTTTGTGGGAAGGTCTCCAGTAGATCTTACTCCAAGCAAGCCATTCGTTGATGCAAAGCCTAATATTATCTATTAAAGCATAATATGTGTCATCATATGGTTTTCCAAGACCATGACTCACCAAATAAATGAAAAATAGACATGCAAAGCCTTAAATGTTTTTTCCTTCCATTATAGTCACTTTACACAAATTCCTCACATTTTACCATTATTCATTCTAGTTCATTCCATAACACATCACTACTATTACGGCAATTCAGAAAGAATTAATCAAATTTAATTAGCATTAAAAATAATTTCACATTCAACGAATTATATTCATTTTCAAACTCTTGGTTATCGAATTTGAATTTTTTTTTACTAGACTGAGGTTCGGAGTGTTACATTGGGGGTGTGTTTAGACAAATGTGAATGTGTCTCTTGAATGTTTTGACTTTGCAATTTTTAGAAAGAATAAGTTGTCCAGTTAATATGAAATTCTAAGAAGTTTATTGATGACATGTTGGGTACATCTGAACTAGAACTAAAAATAAATCGAGACTCTATGACTTAGATAGAGTGTGAAGTTGAAAATTCATAATGAGTTGTTAAGATCTTTCGGAAAGAACACAAGGATTAAGTTAGCTTTTGCGTCAACTTAGGTAGTTGAACTTGACTTTTACCTTGTTGCAACAAACTCGCCTATGTGGGTATGTGAGTAAAACAAGTGGTAATACCAAGTAAAGCTCGAAATACAAAAGGTGGTAATACCAAACCAAAATGAGCCAAGAAGGGACAATTCATTGCTTGCACATGTTCTTAAATTGTTAAATAAAAAAATGTTGAATAAAAGGGTAAAAACATGGCAAAGCCAATTATTAAGTAACGACCTCCTTTCTCTTGGTACCCTACGAAAATAGGCTTGAGAACTATGTTAAAATACTAAGCATGAAGGGTGAATGTTAGGTATGAATCTAAGTTACATGGAAGCTAGCATGTCGTTATTGCACACACTCCACTCTTGATTGCTTTGTTATGAAATGATTCTTCTTATACGTTTGAGTTACACTGTTTTGATTAAGCTTGTGTACTAATTTAGATTTGCCCGACATGTTGAGAATTGAGGATAGAAGATTTGCCCGACTTGTTTTGGGGTGTGATAACTCTCCAAATAGTATATATTTGTGCACCCTTTAACTTAGGTTTTTGACTTAGTAATTATATCAACTTGATACATAAATATATAGTCTCTATGCTTGTTCTAACATGTATTGGAACTACAAGAAAATAGATTTTTAGTGACATCAAAAATAGTCACTAAAAGTATTAAATTTAGTCGCTGAAATTTACAGTGACTATTTTTCTGAGTCGTCACATGTCGTCACTAATAACTCCTTCACTATTATATAAGTGACAACTTTTATGCATTTTGTCACAATAAGTTATATTTTTATGACTACATTTTTTGACACAAAAGATTAATAACAGTGACTAAAATTTAGACACTAATGTTATTCTTATTAGTGACAAATATTTTATCACAAATACATATTGAAATAGTGTCTAAAGTACATTGACACTCTCAATACTAATAAAATAATTATAGTTTTTTAGTTGCAACCATCTTATTCAGGCCCAGATCGGGCATGTCGTATTGCACTCGAAGGGACTCGTCCCAGACAAGTCATGTAACCCCCTTAGCCCGGCCTAGACATTTGACCCGAACTACGAAGATTACACGGGGAAAACCAAAGCCAACCCGAAAGTCAACCTTGATTAATGACCCTTTTTTCTTTTTAATCTTGTCTAGATGCACATTAACCCTAAGTGTACTCTTGAGAAACACATACGTGAAAATCACAACGATCAGATTATGATAAGGGACTCAATTGTACAAATCACAAATATTAGGGACCAAAATGTAAATTCTGGAAATTTAAAGGTCTTAACTGATTTTTAAGTTACCAGAATTAAATTAGTCATATTACATGCTCCCCTGTCAAATTTCATCTTAATCGGACATATCGAACTCATGCAATTGCAAATACAATTTTCACATCAAAATCCGTGTACTCAGCTACAAGCATAAAGGTCTTCACGTCCGTCACCAAACCATATCGGAAACGCTCACACCTCTCCCGCTCATCAGGGATAAGCTTAGGTGCGTACTGACTAAGATGGACAAAATGGATCTCATATTCAGCCACCGTCATGCTTCCTTGCACAAGAGACATGAATTCTCTTTTTCTTCTCATCCAGGTATCGCACACCTAGATACTTTCGCTTGAACGCGTTCAGAAAGAACGTCCAAGTCACATCAACTTCCTCCATTCCGGAGACAATGGTCGTCCACCAAGTATACGCATTATCATGTAACAGCGATACTACACAACCCAACTTCTGCAAATCATTGTAGTTCATTTGTCCCAGTATCCTCTTGGTACTTTCCAACCAAGATTCAGAACCCTCAGCAGATAAACCTCTGAACTCAGTCCCTCCCAGACTGCGAATACGTTTCAAAGGTAATCTCACGTTAGCATGACCCTAATGCACAGCTCCGTGAGCTCCAGCTACTGCCGCCTGAAAGGCTCCAGCAATAGCTTGTATCAAAACAGTCATGTCAGGAGCAGCTTGCCCCTGCACAGCTTCAGGTCCAGCGACCCCAGCACCAACACCAGCATTTTCTCCTCCAGCACCACCACCGCCGGGTGGTCCACCACCAGGGGGAGGAGGTATATCCACAACGTTCTCAACGTTTTCCTCGTTCTCATTCTGAGCCATAGCTCTCGTGTTCATCCTCATTTCTCTACGAGGCCCCATTTTACTAGAAAAACAATGCACTGACACTAATGCAATAAACATAATTAGGCTCAACAAGGTAAGTAATCCAAGTACTCAAGCTCATTTTCCAAAAACAATTCCTTTCATTAGTTTTGACATGGCAATGGGTTCCTCTAACATGCTTCAACATAGCATAACATCACAATTGCAACATACTTTACAATTCATACATCATACTTTCATTTAAAAGGCACGTCATGCAATCACACAAACATCACCCATATAACCATTCCCATTTACTCGAAAACCTGGCTCTGATACCACCAAATGTAACCCCCTTAGCCCGGCCTAGACGGTTGACCCGAACTACAAAGATTATACGGGGAAAACCAAAGTCAACCCGAAAGTCAACCTTGATTAACGACCCTTTTTTCTTTTTAATCTTGTCTAGATGCACATTAACCCTAAGCGTACTCTTGAGAAACACATATGTGAAAAGCACAACAATCAAATTATGATAAGGGACTCAATTGCACAAATCACAAATAGTAGGGACCAAAATGTAAATTCTGGAAATTTGAAGGTCTTAACTGATTTTTAAGTTACCAACATTAAATTAGTCATATTACATGCTCCCCTATCAACTTTCACCTTAATCGGACATCTCGAACTCATGCAATTGCAAATAAAATTTTCAAGACTAAAACGTAAAGCTTGCGAACCTTAAACCCATTCAAATCAGTGCCCTATGGTCACCTGTTTCGGAACGGTGTTAACCGTTCCGAAACGCGGGTTCGTTTCGAGTCCTATATCAAAATAGGGCCTTCTAGTGGCCAAACCGTTTTGATACGGTCACCAGCCGTTTCGAAACACCAAGGCCATTACAGGCCCCCGTTTCGAAACGCCTGTGAGTGTATCGATACGGGTTGCCCAAAAACTGTAGAAATTGCTGGTTTAACATGCATTTAACCACTCAAAAACATCCTAATGACTTCCTAATCATGCCAACAAGTCATCATGCATATAAGGTACATGTTTGCAACATCAAAACACATTCATGGCATCAATCAAGGAAATCCACAAGTCTATAGCCATGCATCCTAGTATCCAAAACAAACAACCATCAAAATACCACAACAAGCATCAAAATGGCCATTTACAAAACCAAATCATCAAAGGCATCATGCCACAACTAGGGAGTCCAAAACATCTCCCAAATCACATCATAGGTTCCCATTGCCAAATATCAAAAACTGATAGTGTTGTGAAAACATCACCATACATGAGCTTAGCTTTCCGTTGGATTCTTAGCCTCCTTGTTGCCCTCAAACACTTCAATTATATGCATTATTGGTTCAAGAGAGAGAGCGTAAGCACAATAGCTTAGTGAGGTATGCTCTAAAGAAACAACACAAAAATGCATTTTATAAAACACTTTTCTCAAAGCTTTCCATCACATAAGCATCATTATTCATGCAACCTTGCATACATATCAAGCATCTCATGCTTCAATAAAATCAACATGTCATATTGGCTTTCAAATTATAATCCATAACCATTTACAACACAAAACACAATCAGATACGTGGATTACAAGCGTTGTCCCATACGTTTCATACACACTACAGAACACACAAGGTGGAGTTTACCAGTACAATCACAACCCCTCAACACCCGTGATGGAGTTTAACGGTACAATCACAACCCCTCAACATCACTCATCGGTAGTTGTATAACATCACTAACGAGAACACGGGACACACAACACAAGATCCACACATGGACTTTTAATCACCATTGTGGTCTTACCTTTCTCGTTAGAGTACTTGGATGGAGTTTACAGTACAATTACAACCCCTCAACATCTAAGGCGACTTTATACACGATGCACCCAATCCTATAGCCGGCTAACTATTTCTGATTCAAGTACTTTAAAATCAACACATCACTTGCCAATATACATCATTTAACATCAACAAACCATTGTTTTAAATCATTAATCAAAGCCAATTATCATCATGCATCACTATGCATCAAAACCATATTTACAACATATCAATTCAAGGATCTCTTACCTTGAGCATCCTTCAACACATGGCTTTCAAAACCAACATTAACCATGCTAAAACATGCTTTCAAAACAAAATTTAAACATGCAACTTATCCACAATGCATCGAACCACTCCATGGCTCATACAAGAGAGTTTTCCCGAAAAAATAACTCTTGAGCTTAGTTAAGTTGTTTAGACTTAAACTAAGCTCCCAAACCTTCAAACATTCGTTACAAAGCTGGAAATCCAACTCCACTCACCAATTCCGTTTCGCAAGCTTGCCAAAACGTCGTTCAAGCCTCTAGATCAACACCACAAGTTTCTGAAGATGTCTCCCTTGTTTTAAACACATCAAAGCAGAGGATTAATGCATCATCATGCATTAAAATCTTCAGCCATCACACCTAAACTCGCTGGTCTAACCAATTCTAACATTTCGGCTACGAGACACAACCAAAATCACCAGACACAACCGAAATCACCTCCAAACACTTCCAAAACATAACCCAGCCAAGATCCATCACTTCTAACCATTTCTAAACATCAACTAACATCCAAAATGAACCTAAATTCATCCTTATACCTGCAGCTATAATAGAACACCAAGATCACCCCAAAAACCACCATTTTCATAAGCAAAAATTTAGGAAATTCAACCTATTTGGGATTGCATTGATCAAACCTCATTTACACATCATTAAACATCCAAAATACATTTAATAACCATCTCAAAACAGAGCCCAAACAATCACCACGAATTTCTTCAAGATTTCTTCCAAAATTGGGGGGTTACAACTCTCCCCGCCTTAAGAAATTTTGTCCTCGAAATTTACCTGAAGGAAAGAGATATGGAAACTGCTTCTTCATGTCATCCTTTCGTTCCCACGTGGCTTCCTCAACACCACGATGCCTCCACAACACCTTTACCAACTCAATAGTCTTGCCTCGAAGAACTTTACTATCTGAATCCGGAATTTCAATCGGCTCCTCATCATAGGTCAAGTCTGGATTCAACTCCACTTCCTCCACAGGTATAACATGCAAAGGATCTGATATATTCCTCTAAAGCATAGAGACATGAAACACATCATGAATCTTTTCCAATTCTTGCGGCAACCTCAGCTTGTACGCAACAGGACCCACGCGTTCAATCACCTCGTATGGTCCAATGTACCTAGGGCTCAACTTACCCTTCCGACCAAACCTCATCACCTTCTTCCAAGGCGAAACATTAAAAAACACACGATCACCTACCGCAAACTCAATCTCCTTACGCTTCAAATCCGCGTAAGACTTCTGTCGATCAGAAGCTGCCTTCAATCGCTCACAAATGAGCTTCACCTTCTCGGTGGTTCCTTTCAACAAAGCTGGCATTGAAACCAACTTCTGACATGTTTCAGCCCAACAAAGAGGAGTTATGCATTTCCTCCCATACAAGGCTTCATAAGGTGCCATTTGAATACTTGCCTGGTAGCTATTGTTATAAGCAAACTCCACCAAAGGCAAATGCTTCTCCCAATAGCCTTGAAACTCAATCACACAGCACCTCAACATATCCTCCAGCACTTGGATAACACGCTCAGATTGTCCATCCAACTGTGGATGATAAGAAGTACTGAAATTTAGCCGTGTACCCAAAGCTTGATGCAAGCATTCCCAGAAACGCGATGTAAACCTCGGATCTCTATCCAACACTATAGACTTTGGCACACCATGCAGCCGCACAATCTCAACAATGTACAACTCTGCAAGCTTGTCCAAAGTGTACGTAGTATGCACAGGTAAGAAATGAGCACACTTCGTAAGGCGGTCCACAATCACCCACAATGAATTCTTCTTCGATGGCGACAAAGGCAAACCAGACACAAATTCCATGGTAATCCTTTCCCACTTCCACTCAGGAATCCTCAACGGTTGCAACAACCTAGAAGGAAACTGATGCTCAGCCTTAACTTGCTGACAAACCATGCACTTACTCACATACTCAGCAACATCTTTCTTTGACCCCACCCAATAGTACTCTTCCTTAAGATCACGATACATCTTAGTACTACCAGGGTGCATAGCAAAAGGACTACTATGAGCTTCAGTCAGAATAGCACGCCTCAAAGCAGCATCATTTGGCACTACTATCCGTCTCCCAGAACATAGAACTCCATCGTCATTGAAACAGAAATCCGATGGTCTATCCTCAGCAATATCCTGAACATGTGGCACCAAGGAATCATCCAACAGCTGCTTATCCTTTTTCAACTGAACCAAAGATGGTTTTACTTGCAATTCAGCCACAAGACCCCCATCTCCCGAAATACTCAAACTGGCAAACATAACCCTCAACTCCACTGCCACTTTTCTACTCAAAGCATCCGCTACAACATTAACTTTTCACGGATGGTACTCGATTGTCAGATCGTAATCTTTAAGCAACTCCACCCAACGTCGTTGCCTAAGATTTAACTCTTTCTGAGACATCAGATACTTCAAACTTTTGTGATTCGTGTACACAGTACACTTCTCACCATACAGGTAATGTCTCCAAATTTTCAAAGCAAAGACCACCGCAGCTAACTCAATATCATGCGTAGGATAGTTGCGCTCATGCACCTTCAACTGGCGCGATACATAAGCCACCACCTTACCCTCTTGCATCAACACACACCCCAAACAGACATAGGATATGTCACTGTACACCACAAACTCTTTCCATGATTCAGGCTGAACCAAGATAGGAGCTTGCATCAAAGCTGCCTTAAGCTTCTCAAAAGCCTGTTGTCTCGCTTCTGTCCACTCATACTTGACATCCTTCTGCAACCACTTCGTCAAAGGTGCAGCAATCCTTGAAAATCCATCCACGAACCTCTGGTAGTATCCCGCCAAACCAAGGAAACTATGGACTTCATGAACAGACTTCAGAGGCTTCCAATTCATCACTGCCTCAATCTTCTGAGGATCAACACGAATCCCCTCAGCAAAAACCACATGACCAAGGAAAACAACTTTCCTGAGCCAGAATTCACACTTGCTCAGCTTAGCATAAAGTCGATTCTCCAACAAAGCCTGCAATACAATCCTCAAATGCCCCTCATGCTCCTCCTCAGTACGAGAGTACACAAGGATATCATCAATGAACACCACAACAAACTTGTCCAAGTACTCATGAAACACTCTATTCATCATGTCCATAAAAGCTGCAGGAGCATTCGTCAAACCAAACGGCATCACAAGGAACTCATAATGCCCATACCTCGTTCTGAAGGCTGATTTTGGCACATCCACATCCTTCACCTTCAACTGGTAATAACCTGACCTTAAGTCAATCTTTGAGAACACAGCCGCTCCCCGAAACTGATCAAAAAGATCATCAATCCTCGGCAAAGGATATCGATTCTTGATAGTCAACTTATTCAGCTGACGGTAATCAATGCACATTCTCATAGTGCCATCCTTTTTCTTCACAAACAAGACCAGTGCACCCCAAGGTGACACACTCGGCCGAATGAACCCATGATCAAGCAACTCCTAAAGTTGCGTCTTCAGCTCTTTCAACTCCTTAGGTGCCACTCGATAAGGAGTAATGGACACTGGAGTTGTGTTTTCATACAGCTCAATTCCAAATTCCACCTCTCGGTTAGGAGGCAAACAAGGTAACTCCTTCAGAAACACACCAGGAAACTCTCACACAGTCCTGAAATCTTGCACTCGCAACTCCTTAGAGCTAGGATTCATAACAAAGGCTAGGTAGGCCTCACAACCTTGCCTTAGCATTTGGCTTGCTTCCAATGTAGACACCACATTGGCAAGAAACTTCACATTCTCACCAACCACCACTACTTCATAATCATCAGCAAGCTTCAACGAAACTCGCTTGTTCTCAAAATCCCCCACAGCTCGATGTTCAACAAGCCAATCCATACCAAGGATTACATCAAAACCATAGAATGGCAATTCCATGAGATCAACATGAAAAACATGGTTTTGCACTACCAAAGGACATCTTCTATACAACTTTCGTGTCACAACGGTCTCACCAAAAGAACTAGTTGCACGCATACCAACATCCAAAGACTTAACAGGTAAACCAAGCAATTGAGCATGTTCACGCAATATGTATGAGTGTGTAGATCTAGAATCAATAATGGAAAGTAATGACAAGGATTGCAAAGTAAAGGAACTTGCGATCACATCCGTGTCATTTCTCCCCTCTCGTTGAGCATACACTCGAGCTTGGCCACCACCCTCAAGTTGAACAGCCAAAACATGTGCCACATTCCTCCCACCATCATCTCTGCGCTGGAAGTTACCACGGTCGCGCCTACGACCTCTATGTGGTGCAACAACTCCAGGAGCACGTCCCTAACTACCACCGGCCAACAAAGGACACTCCGTCCTCATGTGGTTATGTGAACCACAATTCCAGCACGAATTATCGGTCACTGCCACAAGAGCCTGCACCTCCCTCGGTGCTCGAGGACGATCACGCCTCAAATGGCCACGCGATCCACATGTCCAGCACGTGTTCTGATCAGCTCTCATCCTGTCTCCCTGCACAGGCGCACCATGCCCTCCATTACCACGCCTAGCAGAAAACTGATACCTTTTATCTCGTCCTCTCTTGTTCCATCCACCACCGAAACTATACTCAGCAGCTCTTATGCTCGAGCCAGAACTAACACCTCTGGAGGACAAACCCAGGTTCTGCTCAATGTCCTTTGCCTACTCACCAGCACATCAAAATCCGTGTACTCAGCTGCAAGCATAAAGTTCTTCACGTCCGTCACCAAACCATATCAGAAATGCTCACACCTCTCCCGTTCATCAGGGATAAGCTCAGGTGCGTACTGACTAAGATGGACAAACTGGATCTCATATTCAACCACCGTCATGCTTCCTTGCACAAGAGACATGAATTCTCTTTTTCTTCTCATCCATGTATCTCACACCTAGATACTTTTGCTTGAACGCGTTCAGAAAGAACGTTCAAGTCATATCAACTTCCTCCATTCCGGAGACAATGGTCGTCCAACAAGTATACGCATCATCATGTAACAGCGATACTACACAACCCAACTTCTGCACATCATTGCAGTTCATTTGTCCTAGTATCCTCTTGGTACTTTCCAACCAAGATTCAGAACCCTCAATAGATAAACCTCTGAACTCAGTCCCTCCCAGACTGCGAAGACGTTCCAAAGGTAATATCACGATAGCATCACCCTGATGCACAGCTCCGTGAGCTCCAGCTACTGCCGCCTGAAAGGCTCCAGCAATAGCCTGTATCAAAATAGTCATGTCAGGAGCAGCTTGCCCCTGCACAGCTTTAGGTCCAGCGACCCTAGCACCAGCACTAACACAAGCATTTTCTCCTCCATCACCACCACCGTCGGGTGGTCCACCACCAGGGGGAGGAGGTATATCCACAACGTTCTCAACGTTTTCCTCGTTCTCATTCTGAGCCATAGCTCTCGTGTTCATCCTCATTTCTCTATGAGGCCCCATTTTACTAGAAAAACAATGCACTGACACTAATGCAATAAAAATAATTAGGCTCAACAAGGTAAGTAATCCAAGTACTCAAGCTCATTTTCGAAAAACAATTCCTTTCATTAGTTTTGACATGGCAATGGGTTCCTCTAACATGCTTCAACATATCATAACATCACAATGGCAACATACTTTACAATTCATACATCATACTTTCATTTAAAAGGCACGTCATGCAATCACACAAACATCACTCATATAACCATTCCCATTTACTCGAAAACCTGGCTCTGATACCACCAAATGTAACCCCCTTAGCCCGGCCTAGACAGTTGACCCGAACTACGAAGATTACACGGGGAAAACCAAAGACAACCCAAAATTCAACCTTGATTAACGACCTTTTTTTTAATCTTGTCTAGATGCACATTAACCCTAAGTGTACTCGTGAGAAACACATACGTGAAAAGCACAACGATCAAATTATGATAAGGGACTCAATTGCACAAATCACAAATATTAGGGACCAAAATGTAAATTTTGGAAATTTGAAGGTCTTAACTGATTTTTAAGCTACCAACATTAAATAAGTCATATTACATGCTCCTCTGTCAAATTTCACCTTAATCGGACATCTCGAACTCATGCAATTGCAAATACAATTTTCACATCAAAATCCGTGTACTCAGCTGCAAGCATAAAGGTCTTCACGTCCGTCACCAAACCATATCGGAAACGCTCACACCTCTCCCGCTCATCAGGGATAAGCTCAGGTGCGTACTGACTAAGATGGACAAACTGGATCTCATATTCAACCACCGTCATGCTTCCTTGCACAAGAGACATGAATTCTCTTTTTCTTCTCATCCAGGTATCGCACACCTAGATACTTTCGCTTGAACGCGTTCAGAAAGAACGTCCAAGTCACATCAACTTCCTCCATTCCGGAGACAATGGCCGTCCACCAAGTATACGCATCATCATGTAACAGCGATACTACACAACCCAATTTCTGCAAATCATTTCAGTTCATTTGTCCTAGTATCCTCTTGGTACTTTCCAACCAAGATTCAGAACCCTCAGCAAATAAACCTCTGAACTCAGTCCCTCCCAGACTGCGAATACGTTTCAAAGGTAATCTCACGTTAGCATCACCCTGATGCACAGCTCCGTGAGCTCCAGCTACTGCTGCCTGAAAGGCTCCAGCAATAGCCTGTATCAAAACAGTCATGTCAGGAGCAGCTTGCCCCTGCACAGCTTCAGGTCCAGAGACCCAGCACCAACACCAGCATTTTCTCCTCCAGCACCACCACCGCTGGGTGGTCCACCACCAGGGGGAGGAGGTATATCCACAACATTCTCAACGTTTTCCTCGTTCTCATTCTGAGCCATAGCTCGCGTGTTCATCCTCATTTCTCTATGAGGCCCCATTTTACTAGAAAAACAATGCACTGGCACTAATGCAATAAACATAATTAGGCTCAACAAGGTAAGTAATCCAAGTACTCAAGCTCATTTTCCAAAAACAATTCCTTTCATTAGTTTTGACATGGCAATGGGTTCCTCTAACATGCTTCAACATAGCATAACATCACAATTGCAACATACTTTACAATTCATACATCATACTTTCATTTAAAAGGCACGTCATGCAATCACACAAACATCACCCATATAACCATTCTCATTTACTCGTAAACCTGGCTCTCATACCACCAAATGTAACCCCCTTAGCCCGGCCTAGACGGTTGACCCGAACTACGAAGATTACACGGGGAAAACCAAAGTCAACCCGAAAGTCAACCTTGATTAACGACCCTTTTTTTCTTTTTAATCTTGTCTAGATGCACATTAACCCTAAGCGTACTCTTGAGAAACACATACGTGAAAAGCACAACGATCAAATTATGATAAGGGGCTCAATTGCACAAATCACAAATAGTAGGGACCAAAATGTAAATTCTTGAAATTTGAAGGTCTTAACTGATTTTTGAGTTACCAACATTAAATTAGTCATATTACATGCTCCCTTATCAAATTTCACCTTAATCGAACATCTCGAACCCATGCAATTGCAAATACAATTTTCAAGACTAAAACGTAAAGCTTGCGAACCTTAAAACCATTCAAATCAGTGCCCAATGCTCACCTGTTTCGAAACGGTGTTGACCGTTCCGAAACGCGAGTTTGTTTCGAGTCCTACATCGAAATAGGGCCTTCCAGTGGCCAAACCGTTTTGATACGGTCACCAACCGTTTCGAAACACCAAGGCCATTACAGGCCCCCGTTTCGAAATGCTTGTGAGTGTATCGATACGGGTTGCCCAAAAACTGCAGAAATTGCTGGTTTAACATGCATTTAACCACTCAAACACATCCTAATGACTTCCTAATCATGCCAACAAGTCATCATGTATATAAGGTGTAACCCCCTTAACCCGGCCCAGACGGTTGGCCCGAATTAAGAAAGTCACACGGGGAAAACCAAAGTCAACCCGAAAGTCAACCTTGATTAACGACCCTTTTTTTTAATCTTGTCTAGATGCACGTTAACCTTAGATATGATCATACAAGCAGCATACTTAAAAAATCATAAACATCAGAGATCAAACAGGGACCCAATTGAGCAATTTACAACTTTAGGGACCAAATTGCAAATTCTAAAAACTTTAAAGACTTAACCAGATTTTAAGTTACCAACTTAAAATTAATCAAGTTTCATGCTTCTCTGCCAATTTTCAGCTCAAACGGACATCCCAAACTCATACAATTGCACAAATAAGTTTCAGGACCAAAATGCAAACTTTTCAAAACATTTAACTGCCAATGTCAGCCCCCAACGGTCACCCGTTCCGAAACAGGCAGAGCCCGTTTCGAAACGCGGGGCCGTTCCGCAACACGTACCGCAACGGGGGACTGGCAGTAGCCAAACCGTTTCGGAACGGTCTCACCCGTTTCGGACGCCTGGGTTTGTTTGAGGCACCCGTTCCGAAACGGTATGAACTGTTCCGAAACACCCTGCACAGAAAACCTCCAAATGCATACTTAAACATGCAATTGATCATCCAAACATGCTCCAAAAGCCACCAAACTTTACCAACATACAATTCAACATATGAGAGACATACTTGCATCAACAAAACAACAATATATCAACATATATGAAAAGCCCCAAATCAAAGGATATGCTTCCTACACAAGCAACCATTTAAACATCATACTTCCAAATCAATCTCATAAAGGCCAAACATGTTCCAACAACATCAACAACATAAAACCATACTTGTCCGAACATATACGAACACATAAACATCAATCCGAGAGATTCTACCCCATTGCCTTTATTAACTATAGCTATTAACCGAGACATACATCTCAAGTGGAGTCCTCCTTGAATCCCTTGCTTCTCGCTGTCCAAACTTCAAGAATCTGCATTGATGGACAAAAAGGAGCGTAAGCACATAATGCTTAGTGAGGAATGCTCAAAACCAAAACACCATCAATGCAGCGAGTCATAAACCTCTTTGAAAAGCAACTCGATTTGTTTACCAAGCAAAGTTTGAAAACCCCTTTTTAACATCATGCTTAAACCATGCATTGCACATACATGAAAACCAACCCTTAGCTTAGCAAGCTAAGAAAACCTTTTCAAGCATAAATTGCAATTTCAACCATTTAACCATTCCATGCATAAACACCATATGCAAAGTTAAATTCAAAACCTTGGAAAACACTTCCATTTCACAACATACCTTTCTTATACTTGAAAACCATTCCAAGCAAGAAACCCCTTTAAAATCATTTACTCAAGTAATCCAACACATGCATTAAACCAAGGCAATATATGAACCACAACATCATCATCACATGCCTTTTAAAACAAGTCTCATCAAGACTCCAATGCATTAAAGAGATTTCATGCACACATGCATCATTTACCAAATGATAATCAACACTTGTTCAACTTAACAAGTAACATGCGTTCACAAGCATTATACACATTCCATGCAACCATGCATCTTTTCAAGCATCTCATGCTTCTCATGCAATTATGCATCATCTCAAGCATTTCATGCTTCTTTATAATCAAGAACATCATATTGGCTTTCAAGTGATCAACCACATCCACTTTTCAACTCAACATCCAATCGGATACGCGGATCACAAGCGTTGTCCCCCACGCTTCATACACACTACCAATCCAAGGTCTCCAATGGACTTTTAAACACCATTTGACCTCACCATCCTAAGGTTCCCATGTATGGACTTTTAAACACCATACAACCTTAGCTTTCCCGAGGTTCCCATGTATGGACTTTCAAACACCATACAACCTCCAGTTTTCCCAAGGTTCCCATGTATGGACTTTTAAACACCATACAACCTTGACTTTTCCCAAGGTTCCCATGTATGGACTTTTAAACACCATACAACCTTGACTTTTCCCAAGGTTCCCATGTATGGACTTTTAAACACCATACAACCTTGACATGCACAAGGTTCCCATGTATGGACTTTCAAACACCATACAACCTTTGCATTCACCGATTGGTAGTTGTATAACATCACTAACGAGATCCGGGACACCCTACACAAGATCCACACCTGGACTTAACACCGCCATTGTGATCTCAACAAGCACAAGGTTCCCACGTATGGACTTTTAACCACCATACAACCTTTGCTTAACCAAGGTCCTCGAATGGGCATTCAACCTCCATTATGACCTTAACCATCTCGTTAGGATACTTGAAGGGAGTTTACCGGTTCACTCTTAACGACTCCACCTCCAAGGCGACTTTATTCACGGTGCACCCAATCCTATAGCCGGCTAACTATATCCGATCAAAGAACCAAGAACCACTTACATCACTAGCCAATATAACCACCTTTCCACATTAGTCCAATGATTCACATGCATAACCATAATGCAAAAACCATCATTTACCATCATTAATTCACTATTTTAAAGCACTACACATAGCCATTAAACATCATGCAACACCATGCATCAAACCACATTTTCAATGTATAAAACCAAGGATCTCTTACCTTGAGCATCCCTCACATATGGCTTTCAAAACCAGCATTAAACCATGCTAAAATATGCTTTCAAAACAGAATTTAAATCATGCAAAACCCTTGCATTTCAAACATCAACCACAATTGCCTAAAAAGCCAATTCATAACACAAACCAAGAAAGAAATCCATTTACTTACTCTTGAGCTTAGCAAAGTTGTTTAGACTTAAACTAAGCTCCCAAAACCTTCAAACCTTGGTTTAAAAGCTGAAAACCCAACTTCACTCACCGATACACAAAACAAAGCTAGCCAACAAGCCTTCCAAGCATCCGAAACCTTCCGCAACACCTTTAAAGCTCACGGATCAAACTCCCCTGTTTCAAGCACACAACAACAGAGCATTAATGCATCATTATGCATTAATAACAACAACAACACAACCAAACTCGCTGCTCATCACAAAATCAACATTTCGGCTACCAAACACAACCGAAATCACCTCCAAACACTTCCAAAACTTAACCCAGCCAAGATCCATCACTTCTAACCATTTTTGAACATCAATTAACATCCAAAATGATCACAAACACGTCCTTATACCTCCAGGTATAACAGATCACCAAAAACACTCCAAAAACAACCAAAAACTCAAGCCAAACTTAGGAAATTCAACCTATCCGGGATTGCATTAATTAAAACTCAACTTCTAATCAATTTAGCATTCATTTAACATCAATTTGACACTTCAAAACACTGCCCAAACAGATCACACGAAAATTCCACCAAAATCACCAAAATCAAGCAAATCTTGCATTTTAAGCCAAAATCAAGATTTCAATCGAAAAGCCTTGAACAAATCACAAATCAAGGATTGAGAACTTAGGAATTTCAGTAAAGAACTGAGAGTTTAGAGGAGAAGGACGTTCTTACCTCCAAACTTGAGTTTCTCCCTTTTTGGAACCAAAAAGCTTGAAGAATCAACTAGCAAATTGAGAGGTTTTGTTGATGTGATGTTTAGGAATCAAAAGAGAGTTGAAATGAGTGATTTGAGTGACAAAATCTGATGAGAAAATCTGGAGAAATGTGTTTGGGTTGAGAGAAAATGAGAGAAAAGGAAAATTGAGAGAAAATGGAAAGTTAGTTATGAAATAGTCAAAATGGCTTTCCCTCCTCTTTCTTTATGTTTAAAAATCAGAATAATACCTCAAAATATCTTAGAAAAATCTGGAGAAACTCTTTTTGGAATAATAGCTCCTTAAAGATTCAAAGTTTCAATCCTTTATAAAACTGTCATCAAACTTTCAAAAATTACATTTTGGTCACTAGCCAAAATGGCACCCTTCCGAACCTCATTTTCCAAAATTGATTTCACAGTTCACTTATATATATTAAAAGATGATTTTAGAACATTTTTCCATATTTTTAATGCAACCCGAACTAGGCTTTCCTAAATTCACTCTTATATATTCGATCAGCACTTTGACCGAACCGGTCAACGCCCAAAACTTCTGAGCCCAAAACCGGGGCGTTACAACTCTCCCCCCTTAGGAAATTTCGTCCTCGAAATTTCAACCGGTGAAAAGAGAACAACAACCTTCTCAAATCACACACAAGGCAACACAAAAGCCTCAACCAACACTGAACACTTTCCACACAAAACTCCACCGAACCCAACACCACCACATGCTGTTCACAAAATTCCAGCACACACAAAGATAACCACAACTTTCCCTTTCACATTTCCAGACTGTACACAGCCCCAACATCAACCTGAAGAACTTCAACTTTTACAGCACACATCACTGTAACACACAACTTCCAAGACCGGTTTACACAGTGACACCAACCAATCCAAATCAGCCACCATGCAAACTTCTTTGCTTCTAAAACTCTTGCAACTCCCAAACCTCTTCCAAGGATTTTCCCAACAAGCAAAAATTCTTAAGCATCAACTGCTTACCCAAACTCCTCAACAAAAGCTGACAATCCTTCACATCTGCCGCTATCATTACCATAACGACTCACCAGGACTACTCACCCACAATCCAAAATTTACATCACAACCCCAACTTGACTCCGCTAGCTGTTCCACACACCACCAGCTGAATTCAAAAGAAGTTCACATACTCACAACCAGCCAACCACTTCTCACAAGAATCTTTTCAAACAACACTGGCCTTAGATCTTTCATTGCTTAACCACCACAAGCTTGACCACAACACTTGCCTCACCAGAACATCGCTCAACCTAAACATACATAACAACTCCCCAACTCCTCAAAGGTTGCTAAGAACCAACACTTACCAACACAACCCTTCCACAACAACTTAAATGCTAAGCTACCTCAGCACTTGGAAACACAACCACAAAACTGCAACATCACCAGCACCAAGGAACTACCACTTCCTTTTAACTATTCACACCACTTAACCGATTCTACTTCAACCGGTACTCCTCACCACCAAACCACTAAACTCTTTAAGCATCAAGCACTATCCTTCCACCAACATGCTATACCACCCTCACTATTCTAGCAACTAGCTTAATATTACTTCTAACTCTCACTCAGCACCAGAACAACCTCTAAAAACCCATCATCCAACCTAACCCAACCACCACACTAACAGATTCGATTAGTTATTAGCGAGTGTGAACGTCGTATGCATGATCACCAACATGCCCTATCATGCCTGATGTACATGTATGCAAAACCTCTAATGTCATGCCACATGTATGCATGGTCCAACACATATATAATATAGCGTATAACAATGATTTTAACTGTGCATGAATGCCAGTTCACACCCTCCAATAACATCCTCAAAACCCGTCTAAAAACAACCTCCCAACTCACTCCTAACTTATCTAACTCCATCATACCAACAACCATTAACCACAAGATTCTCACTAAGCCTTCTTCACACCAAAGATGTTCCCAAACAACTACCATTACTCCAAACATGCTAGCAACAAGACTAAACTTACCACGCAAGGAAAACCAACAGAAACCAGACTAAGGTAACTAGAGCAAAGATTACTTAACAAGGTTACCTGAAAACACAACACCTCCCTGAAGCTTCATCAGACGAGCTCTCTTCCTCGCGGAACCTTCAACCTTCTGCGGCACAACTGCAGCACCAGCTAGCACACTAGGGTCACCATCAACTCCTTGCGGTAAAGAACCTTGGCTATTCCGAGCCAACATCAAACAATCATCCCTCATGTGACCAGCAGACCCACATTTCCAGCAATTCTCATTTCCCAACTTCTTCACAACCTTCTGCTCTTTCTGCCACCTCCGAACCTTGCCTCGGCCGTGTCCACGACCTTTCAGAGACCCTTTGGCTATTACTGAAGCTGATTTCACCCCAAGAGGACAATCACGCTTCACATGCACTTTGGAACCATAATTCCAACAAGCACCCGTGCCCCAACAACCTCCAACATGGCGCCTTTCACAACGGTCACACACAGGTAGTTGAACTTCCACTCCTTGCTCAAGCAACACTTGCTCCACAACAGCACTACCTTCACATTGCTTAACCCTTGGAAACTTCTCTCCAAGATACCTTTCATAAAAGGCAGATACAAAGAAATCCCAGTCAATATCATGAATATGTGACGCCACCGCCACAGATGTCCACCAGGCACACGCATCCTCCAACACCAGAGAAACAACACTCCCCAGCTTACAGGCATAATCACAGCCTTCCTGATCCAAGATCAGAATCACACTGGCCAACCAAGCCTCAAATGCCTCAGGTGACGATCCATGATATTCCACAGCACCCAAATCCAACAAACGCTGCTTCGGCAAACCCACACATCCCATAGCCAGCACATCCACTGACTTTACCATTACCACAGCCTGAGATGTTCCCAACACCTCCTGAACAACAGGTGATGAACTCTTCACCACAGAACCAGCTTCTTTCCCTTGCCTTAACACCTCAACTCCAGGCACAGAAGACTGAGACAAAACACCTCTACAAAAGGGTGAATTCCATGCCTTAACAACCTGCCCCAAGGCAGCAACCATCTCACCCAACTGCTACTCTTTTATCGACTTTGCCATACTACTTACAACAACAAACATACACAACAAAACAAACAAACCAGTTAGACCAGCTTTAAGCAAGGATTCAAACTCCAACTCCAAAATAACACAATAGCTATAATAATAAGGCAATGGGTATCCCGAATCCTCCTCTTTACATAACATAACAGTCATCACAACATGGATATCACAACATCTAGCATATCAAACAACATATTCGATCATGCTTACACCAAACAGCATCCACTTGCAACAGCATTTTATCAACATAACATACTCATAGCACTTTCATCATGCATAAAACCAGCTCTCAACATTTGCACAATTCCACATAAGCTCAACCAAGATTCATAACCATAAAGCATGCTTGCAAACATCATTAACTTGCTCAGAAACACGTGTTTCAACCAGCTTTCAACCACACAACAAGGTAAACATCAAACACGCATCACAACATCTTACCGTTTTCCCCAAGCATTCGCAACTCAGCTCTGATACCACCAAATGTAACCCCCTTAACCCGGCCCAGACGGTTGGCCCGAATTAAGAAAGTCACACGGGGAAAACCAAAGTCAACCCGAAAGTCAACCTTTATTAACGACCCTTTTTTTTTAATCTTGTCTAGATGCACGTTAACCTTAGATATGATCATACAAGCAGCATACTTAAAAAAATCATAAACATCAGAGATCAAACAGGGACCCAATTGAGCAATTTACAACTTTAGGGACCAAATTGCAAATTCTGAAAACTTTAAAGACTTAACCAGATTTTAAGTTACCAACTTAAAATTAATCAAGTTTCATGCTTCTCTGCCAAATTTCAGCTCAAACGGACATCCCAAACTCATACAATTGCACAAACAAGTTTCAGGACCAAAATGCAAACTTTTCAAAACATTTAACTGCCAATGTCAGCCCCCAACGGTCACCCGTTCCGAAACAGGCAGAGCCCGTTTCGAAACGCGGGGCCGTTCCGCAACACGTACCGCAACGGGGGACTGGCAGTAGCCAAACCGTTTCGGAACGGTCTCACCCGTTTCGGACGCCTGGGTTTGTTTGAGGCACCCGTTCCGAAACGGCATGAACTGTTCCGAAACACCCTGCACAGAAAACCTCCAAATGCATACTTAAACATGCAATTGATCATCCAAACATGCTCCAAAAGCCACCAAACTTTACCAACATACAATTCAACATATGAGAGACATACTTGCATCAACAAAACAACAATATATCAACATATATGAAAAGCCCCAAATCAAAGGATATGCTTCCTACACAAGCAACCATTTAAACATCATACTTCCAAATCAATCTCATAAAGGCCAAACATGTTCCAACAACATCAACAACATAAAACCATACTTGTCCGAACATATACGAACACATAAACATCAATCCGAGAGATTCTACCCCATTGCCTTTATTAACTATAGCTATTAACCGAGACATACATCTCAAGTGGAGTCCTCCTTGAATCCCTTGCTTCTCGCTGTCCAAACTTCAAGAATCTGCATTGATGGACAAAAAGGAGCGTAAGCACATAATGCTTAGTGAGGAATGCTCAAAACCAAAACACCATCAATGCAGCGAGTCATAAACCTCTTTGAAAAGCAACTCGATTTGTTTACCAAGCAAAGTTTGAAAACCCCTTTTTAACATCATGCTTAAACCATGCATTGCACATACATGAAAACCAACCCTTAGCTTAGCAAGCTAAGAAAACCTTTTCAAGCACAAATTGCAATTTCAACCATTTAACCATTCCATGCATAAACACCATATGCAAAGTTAAATTCAAAACCTTGGAAAACACTTCCATTTCACAACATACCTTTCTTATACTTGAAAACCATTCCAAGCAAGAAACCCCTTTAAAATCATTTACTCAAGTAATCCAACACATGCATTAAACCAAGGCAATATATGAACCACAACATCATCATCACATGCCTTTTAAAACAAGTCTCATCAAGACTCCAATGCATTAAAGAGATTTCATGCACACATGCATCATTTACCAAATGATAATCAACACTTGTTCAACTTAACAAGTAACATGCGTTCACAAGCATTATACACATTCCATGCAACCATGCATCTTTTCAAGCATCTCATGCTTCTCATGCAATTATGCATCATCTCAAGCATTTCATGCTTCTTTATAATCAAGAACATCATATTGGCTTTCAAGTGATCAACCACATCCACTTTTCAACTCAACATCCAATCGGATACGCGGATCACAAGCGTTGTCCCCCACGCTTCATACACACTACCAATCCAAGGTCTCCAATGGACTTTTAAACACCATTTGACCTCACCATCCTAAGGTTCCCATGTATGGACTTTTAAACACCATACAACCTTAGCTTTCCCGAGGTTCCCATGTATGGACTTTCAAACACCATACAACCTCCAGTTTTCCCAAGGTTCCCATGTATGGACTTTTAAACACCATACAACCTTGACTTTTCCCAAGGTTCCCATGTATGGACTTTTAAACACCATACAACCTTGACTTTTCCCAAGGTTCCCATGTATGGACTTTTAAACACCATACAACCTTGACATGCACAAGGTTCCCATGTATGGACTTTCAAACACCATACAACCTTTGCATTCACCGATTGGTAGTTGTATAACATCACTAACGAGATCCGGGACACCCTACACAAGATCCACACCTGGACTTAACACCGCCATTGTGATCTCAACAAGCACAAGGTTCCCACGTATGGACTTTTAACCACCATACAACCTTTGCTTAACCAAGGTCCTCGAATGGGCATTCAACCTCCATTATGACCTTAACCATCTCGTTAGGATACTTGAAGGGAGTTTACCGGTTCACTCTTAACGACTCCACCTCCAAGGCGACTTTATTCACGGTGCACCCAATCCTATAGCCGGCTAACTATATCCGATCAAAGAACCAAGAACCACTTACATCACTAGCCAATATAACCACCTTTCCACATTAGTCCAATGATTCACATGCATAACCATAATGCAAAAACCATCATTTACCATCATTAATTCACTGTTTTAAAGCACTACACATAGCCATTAAACATCATGCAACACCATGCATCAAACCACATTTTCAATGTATAAAACCAAGGATCTCTTACCTTGAGCATCCCTCACATATGGCTTTCAAAACCAGCATTAAACCATGCTAAAATATGCTTTCAAAACAGAATTTAAATCATGCAAAACCCTTGCATTTCAAACATCAACCACAATTGCCTAAAAAGCCAATTCATAACACAAACCAAGAAAGAAATCCATTTACTTACTCTTGAGCTTAGCAAAGTTGTTTAGACTTAAACTAAGCTCCCAAAACCTTCAAACCTTGGTTTAAAAGCTGAAAACCCAACTTCACTCACCGATACACAAAACAAAGCTAGCCAACAAGCCTTCCAAGCATCCGAAACCTTCCGCAACACCTTTAAAGCTCACGGATCAAACTCCTCTGTTTCAAGCACACAACAACAGAGCATTAATGCATCATTATGCATTAATAACAACAACAACACAACCAAACTCGCTGCTCATCACAAAATCAACATTTCGGCTACCAAACACAACCGAAATCACCTCCAAACACTTCCAAAACTTAACCCAGCCAAGATCCATCACCTCTAACCATTTTTAAACATCAATTAACATCCAAAATGATCACAAACACGTCCTTATACCTCCAGGTATAACAGATCACCAAAAACACTCCAAAAACAACCAAAAACTCAAGCCAAACTTAGGAAATTCAACCTATACGGGATTGCATTAATTAAACCTCAACTTCTAATCAATTTAGCATTCATTTAACATCAATTTGACACTTCAAAACACTGCCCAAACAGATCACACGAAAATTCCACCAAAATCGCCAAAATCAAGCAAATCTTGCATTTTAAGCCAAAATCAAGATTTCAATCGAAAAGCCTTTAACAAATCACAAATCAAGGATTGAGAACTTAGGAATTTCAGTAAAGAACTGAGAGTTTAGAGGAGAAGGACGTTCTTACCTCCAAACTTGAGTTTCTCCCTTTTTGGAACCAAAAAGCTTGAAGAATCAACTAGCAAATTGAGAGGTTTTGTTGATGTGATGTTTAGGAATCAAAAGAGAGTTGAAATGAGTGATTTGAGTGACAAAATCTGATGAGAAAATCTGGAGAAATGTGTTTGGGTTGAGAGAAAATGAGAGAAAATGAAAATTGAGAGAAAATGGAAAGTTAGTTATGAAATAGTAAAAATGGATTTCCCTCCTCTTTCTTTATGTTTAAAAATCAGAATAATACCTCGAAAAATCTTAGAAAAATCTGGAGAAACTCTTTTTGGAATAATAGCTCCTTAAAGATTCAAAGTTTCAATCCTTTATAAAACTGTCACCGAACTTTCAAAAATTACATTTTGGTCACTAGCCAAAATGTCACCCTTCCGAACCTCATTTTCCAAAATTGATTTCACAGTTCACTTATATATATTAAAAGATGATTTTAGAACATTTTTTCATATTTTTAATGCAACCTGAACTAGGCTTCCCTAAATTCACTCTTATATATTCGATCAGCACTTTGACCGAACCGGTCAACGCCCAAAACTTCTGAGCCCAAAACCGGGGCGTTACATAAGGTACATTTTTGCAACATCAAAACACATTCATGGCATCAATCAAGGAAATCCACAAGTCTATAGGCATGCATCCTAATATCCAAAACAAACAACCATCAAAATAACACAACAAACATCAAAATGGCCATTTACAAAACCAAATCATCAAAGGCATTATGCCACAACTAGGGAGTCCAAAACTTCTCCCAAATCACATCCTAGGTTCCCATTGCCAAATATCAAAAACTGATAGTGTTGTGAAAACATCACCATACATGAGCTTAGCTTTCTCTTGGATTCTTAGCCTCCTTGTTGCCCTCAAACACTTCAATTATCTGCATTATTGGTTCAAGAGAGAGAGCGTAAGCACAATAGCTTAGTGAGTTATGCTCTAAAGAAACAACACAATAATGTATTTTATAAAACACTTTTCTCAAAGCTTTCCATCACATAAGCATCATTATTCATGCAACCTTGCATACATATCAAGCATCTCATGCTTCAATAAAATCAACATGTCATATTGGCTTTCAAATTATAATCCATAACCATTTACAACACAAAACACAATCAGATACGCGGATTACAAGCATTGTCCCATACGCTTCATACACACTACCGAACACACAAGGTGGAGTTTACCAGTACAATCACAACCCCTCAACACTCGTGATGGAGTTTAACGGTACAATCACAACCCATCAACATCACTCATCGGTAGTTGTATAACATCACTAACGAGAACATGGGACACACAACACAAGATCTACACATGGACTTTTAACCACCATCGTGCTCTTACCTTTCTCGTTAGTGTACTTGGATGGAGTTTATAGTACAATTACAACCCCTCAACATCCAAGGCGACTTTATACACGGTGCACCCAATCCTATAGCCGGCTAACTATTTCCGATTCAAGTACTTTAAAACCAACACATCACTTGCCAATGTACATCATTTAACATCAACAAACCACTGTTTTAAAGCATTAATCAAAGCCAATTATTATCATGCATCACTATGCATCAAAACCATATTTACAACATATCAATTCAAGGATCTCTTACCTTGAGCATCCTTCAACACATGGCTTTCAAAACCAACATTAACCATACTAAAACATGCTTTCAAAACAGAATTTAAACATGCAATTTATCCACAATGCATCGAACCACTCCATGGCTCATACAAGAGAGTTTTCCCGAAAAAATTACTCTTGAGCTTAGTTAAGTTGTTTAGACTTAAACTAAGCTCCCAAACCTTCAAACATTCGTTACAAAGCTGGAAATCCAACTCCACTCACCAATTCCGTTTCGCAAGCTTGCCAAAACGTCGTTCAAGCCTCTAGATCAACACCACAAGTGTCCGAAGATGTCTCCCTTGTTTTAAACACATCAAACCAGAGGATTAATGCATCATCATGCATTAAAATCTTCAGCCATCACACCTAAACTCGCTGCTCTAACCAATTCTAACATTTCAGCTACCAAACACAACCGAAATCACCTCCAAACACTTCCAAAACATAACCCAGCCAAGATCCATCACTTCTAACCATTTCTAAACATCAACTAACATCCAAAATGAACTTAAACTCGTCCTTATACCTCCAGCTATAACAGAACACCAAGATCACCCCAAAAACCACCATTTTCATAAGCAAAAATTTAGTAAATTCAACCTATTTGGGATTGTATTGATCAAACCTCATTTACACATCATTAAACATCCAAAATACATTTAATAACCATCTCAAAACAGAGCCCAAACAATCACCACAAATTTCTTCAAGATTTCTTCCAAATATTGAGTTTTAAGCTAAAATCAAGTTTATATCATCAAAACCATTTATAAAACTTAAATTAAGAATTGATAACTTGGGAATTTCAGTAAAGAACTGAGTATTTAGAGGAGAAGAACAATCTTACCTCTAAATTTAAATTTCTCCTTGATTAGAGCCAATTTTCTTGAAAATTCAATAAGCAAAACAAGAGGATTTGATGTAGAAAGGATTAGGAATTAATTGTTGATTGAAATATCATCAATTGGTTTGAAAATCAATGAAAAAGATGCTGGAGAAAAGTGTTTGGATGAGGGAATTTTGAGAGAAAAAGAGACGAGAAAGTTTTAAGAAAAGTTAGTTATGAAAATCTAAAAATTGGTTTTCTCTTTTTCATTTAATTAATTAAACATTAATTTAAATCATTTAAATCTAAGAAAAATCTGGAGAAATCATTCTTCGGTAAATTAGCTCCTTAAAGATTCAAAGTTTCAATCCTTACAAAACAGTCATCATTGAACTTTTCAAAAATCGCATTTTAGTCACTATTTCAAAATGTTGCATTTCCAAACCTTATTTTGTAAAATTGATTTCACCACTCTCTTATATATATTAAAAGAGGATTTTTAAATATTTTCCCATATTTTTAAAGCATCCCGAACTAGGCTTTCCCTAAAACCTCCTTTTATATTCGAATCGAAAATCAGACTGGTCCGGTTCAGACCCTAAACTTCTAAGCCCAAAATTGGGGGGTTACAACTCTCCCCGCCTTAAGAAATTTTGTCCTCGAAATTTACCTGAAGGAAAGAGATATGGAAACTGCTTCTTCATGTCATCCTTTCGTTCCCACGTGGCTTCCTCAACACCACGATGCCTCCACAACACCTTTACCAACTCAATAGTCTTGCCTCGAAGAACTTTACTATCTGAATCCGGAATTTCAATCGGCTCCTCATCATAGGTCAAGTCTGGATTCAACTCCACTTCCTCCACAGGTATAACATGCAAAGGATCTGATATATTCCTCTAAAGCATAGAGACATGAAACACATCATGAATCTTTTCCAATTCTTGCGGCAACCTCAGCTTGTACGCAACAGGACCCACGCGTTCAATCTCCTCGTATGGTCCAATGTACCTAGGGCTCAACTTACCCTTCTGACCAAACCTCATCACCTTCTTCCAAGGCGAAACATTAAAAAACACACGATCACCTACCGCAAACTCAATCTCCTTACGCTTCAAATCCGCGTAAGACTTCTGTCGATCAGAAGCTGCCTTCAATCGCTCATAAATGAGCTTCACCTTCTCGGTGGTTCCTTTCAACAAAGCTGGCATTGAAACCAACTTCTGACATGTTTCAGCCCAACAAAGAGGAGTTCTGCATTTCCTCCCGTACAAGGCTTCATAAGGTTCCATTTTTAATACTTGTCTGGTAGCTATTGTTATAAGCAAACTCCACCAAAGGCAAATGCTTCTCCCAATAGCCTTGAAACTCAATCACACTGCACCTCAACATATCCTCCAGCACTTGGATAACACGCTCAGATTGTCCATCCAACTGTGGATGATAAGAAGTACTGAAATTCAGCCGTGTACCCAAAGCTTGATGCAAGCATTCCCAGAAACGCGATGTAAACCTCGGATCTCTATCCGACACTATAGACTTTGGCACACCATGCAGCCGCACAATCTCAACAATGTACAACTCTGCAAGCTTGTCCAAAGTGTACGTAGTATGCACAAGTAAGAAATGAGCACACTTCGTAAGGCGGTCCACAATCACCCACACCGAATTCTTCTTCGATGGCGACAAAGGCAAACCAGACACAAAGTCCATGGTAATCCTTTCCCACTTCCACTCAGGAATCCTCAACGGTTGCAACAACCCAGAAGGAAACTGATGCTCAGCTTTAACTCGCTGACAAACCATGCACTTACTCACATATTAAGCAACATCTTTATTTGACCCCACCCAATAGTACTCTTCCTTAAGATCACGATAAATCTTAGTACTACCAGGGTGCATAGCAAAAGGACTACTATGAGCTTCAGTCAGAATAGCACGCCTCAAAGCAGCATCATTTTGCACTACTATCTGTCTCCCAGAACATAGAACTCCATCATCATTGAAATAGAAATCCGATGGTCTATCCTCAGCAATATCCTGAACATGTGGCACCAAGGAATCGTCCAACAGCTGCTTATCCTTTTTCAACTAAACCAAAGATAGTTTTACTTGCAATTCAGCCACAAGACCCCCATCTCGCGAAATACTCAAACTGGCAAACATAGCCCTCAACTCCACTGCCACTTTTCTACTCAAAGCATCCGCTACAACATTAACTTTTCTCGGATGGTACTCGATCGTCAGATCGTAATCTTTAACCAACTCCACCCAACGTCGTTGCCTAAGATTTAACTCTTTCTGAGCATCAGATACTTCAAACTTTTGTGATCCGTGTACACAGTACACTTCTCACCATACAGGTAATGTCTCTAAATTTTCAAAGCAAAGACCACCGCAGCTAACTCAATATCATGCATAGGATAGTTGCGCTCATGCACCTTCAACTGGCGCGATGCATAAGCCACCACCTTACCCTCTTGCATCAACACACACCCCAAACCAACATAGGATGTGTCACTGTACACCACAAACTCTTTCCCTGATTCAGGCTGAACCAAGATAGGAGCTTGCGTCAAAGCTGCCTTAAGCTTCTCAAAAGCTTGTTGTCTCGCTTCTGTCCACTCATACTTGACATCCTTCTGCAACAACTTCGTCAAAGGTGCAACAATCCTTAAAAATCTATCCACGAACCTCCGGTAGTATCCCGCCAAACCAAGGAAACAATGGACTTCATGAACAGACTTCAGAGGCTTCCAATTCATCACTGCCTCACTCTTCTAAGGATCAAGACGAATCCCCTCAGCAAAAACCACATGACCAAGGAAAATAACTTCCCTGAGCCAGAATTCACACTTGCTCAGCTTAGCATAAAGTTGATTCTCCAACAAAGCCTGCAACAAAATCCTCAAATGCCCCTCATGCTCCTCCTCAGTACGAGAGTACACAAGGATATCATCAATGAACACCACAACAAACTTGTCCAAGTACTCATGGAACACTCTATTCATCATGTCCATAAAAACTGCAGGAACATTCGTCAAACCAAACGGCATCACAAGGAACTCATAATGCCCATACCTCGTTCTGAAGGCTGCTTTTGGCACATCCACATCCTTCACCTTCAACTGGTAATAACCTGACCTTAAGTCAATCTTTGAGAACACAGCCGCTCCCCGAAACTGATCAAAAAGATCATCAATCCTCGGCAAAGGATATCGATTCTTGATAGTCAACTTATTCAGCTAACGGTAATCAATGCACATTCTCATATTGCCATCCCTTTTCTTCACAAACAAGACCGGTGCACCCCAAGGTTACACACTCGGCCGAATGAACCCATGATCAAGCAACTCCTGAAGTTGCGTCTTCAGCTCCTTCAACTCCTTAGGTGCCATTCGATAAGGAGTAATGGACACTGGAGTTGTGTTTTCATACAGCTCAATTCCAAATTCCACCTCTTGGTTATGAGGCAAACCAGGTAACTCCTTCGGAAACACACCAGGAAACTCTCGCACAGTCCTGAAATCTTGCACTCGCAATTCCTTAGAGCTAGGATTCATAACAAAGGTTAGGTAGGCCTCACAACCTTGCCTCAGCATTCGGCTTGCTTCCAATGTAGACACCACATTGGCAAGAAACTTCACATTCTCACCAACCACCACTACTTCATAATCATCAGCAAGCTTCAACGAAACTTGCTTGTTCTCAAAATCCACCACAGCTCGATGTTCAACAAGCCAATCCATACCAAGGATTACATCAAAACCATAGAATGGCAATTCCATGAGATCAACATGAAAAACATGGTTTTGCACTACCAAAGGACATCTTCTATACAACTTTCGTGTCACAACGGTCTCACCAAAAGAACTAGTTGCACGCATACCAACATCCAAAGACTCAATAGGTAAACCAAGCAATTGAGCATGTTCACGCAATATGTATGAGTGTGTAGATCTAGAATCAATAATGGAAAGTAATGACAAGGATTGCAAAGTAAAGGAACTTGCGATCACATCCGTGTCATTTCTTCCCTCTCGCTGAGCATACACTCGAGCTTGGCCACCACCCTCAAGTTGAACAGCCACAACATGTGCCACATTCCTCCCACCATCATCTCTGCGTTGGAAGTTACCACGGTCGCGCCTACGACCTCTATGTGGTGCAACAACTCCATGAGCACGTCCCTAACCACCACCGTCCAACAAAGGACACTCCATCCTCATGTGGTCTGCCGAACCACAATTCCAGCACGAATTACCGGTCACTGCCACAGGAGCCTGCACCTTCCTCGCTGATCGAGGACAATCACGCCTCAAATGGCCACGCGATCCACCCGTCCATCACGTGTTCTGGTCAGCTCTCATCCTGTCTCCCTGCAGAGGCGCACCATGCCCTCCATTACCACGCATAGCAGAAGACTGATACCTCTTATCTCGTCCTCTCTTGTTCCATCCACCACCGGAACTATACTCAGCAGCTCTTTTTCTCGAGCCAGAACTAACACCTCTAGAGGACAAACCCAGGTTCTGCTCAATGTCCTTTGCCCTACTCACGAGCACATCAAAATCCGTGTACTCAGCTGCAAGCATAAAGGTCTTCACGTCAGTCACCAAACCATATCAGAAACGCTCACACCTCTCCCGCTCATCAGGGATAAGCTCAGGTGCGTACCGACTAAGATGGACAAACTGGATCTCATATTCAGCCACCGTCATGCTTCCTTGCACAAGAGACATGAATTCTCTTTTTCTTCTCATCCATGTATCGCACACCTAGATACTTTCGCTTGAACGCGTTCAGAAAGACCGTCTAAGTCACATCAACTTCCTCCATTCCGGAGACAATGGTCGTCCAACAAGTATGCGCATCATCATGTAACAGAGATACTACAAAACCCAACTTCTGCACATCATTGAAGTTCATTTGTCCCAGTATCCTATTGGTACTTTCCAACCAAGATTCAGAACCCTCAGCAGATAAACCTCTGAACTCAGTCCCTCCCAGACTGCGAAGACGTTCCAAAGGTAATATCACGTTAGCATCACCCTGATGCACAGCTCCGTGAGCTCCAGCTACTGCCGCCTGAAAGGCTCCAGCAATAGCATGTATCAAAACAGTCATGTCAAGAGCAGCTTGCCCCTGCACAGCTTCAAGTCCAGCGACCCCAGCACCAACACAAGCATTTTCTCCTCCAGCACCACCACCGTCGGGTGGTCCACCACCAGGGGAGGAGGTATATCCACAACGTTCTCAACGTTTTCCTTGTTCTCATTCTGAGTCATAGCTCTCGTGTTCATCCTCATTTCTCTACGAGGCCCCATTTTACTAGAAAAACAATGCACTGACACTAATGCAATAAACATAATTAGGCTCAACAAGGTAAGTAATCCAAGTACTCAAGCTCATTTTCCAAAAACACTTCCTTTCATTAGTTTTGACATGGCAATGGGTTCCTCTAACATGCTTCAACATAGCATAACATCACAATTGCAACATACTTTACAATTCATACATCATACTTTCATTTAAAAGGCACGTCATGCAATCACACAAACATCACCCATATAACCATTCCCATTTACTCGAAAACCTGGCTCTGATACCACCAAATGTAACCCCCTTAGCCCGGCCTAGACGGTTGACCCGAACTACGAAGATTACACGGGGAAAACCAAAGACAACCCGAAAGTCAACCTTGATTAACGACCTTTTTTCTTTTTAATCTTGTCTAGATGCACATTAACCCTAAGTGTACTCGTGAGAAACACATACGTGAAAAGAACAGCGATCAAATTATGATAAGGAACTCAATTGCACAAATCACAAATATTAGGGACCAAAATGTAAATTCTGGAAATTTGAAGGTCTTAACTGATTTTTAAGTTACCAACATTAAATTAGTCATATTACATGCTCCCCTGTCAAATTTCACCTTAATCGGACATTTCGAACTCAAGCAATTGCAAATACAATTTTCAAGACTAAAACGTAAAGCTTGCAAACCTTAAAACCATTCAAATCAGTGTCCAATGGTCACCTGTTTCGTAACGGTGTTGACCGTTCCGAAATGCAGGTTCGTTTCGAGTCCTATATCAAAACAGGGCCTTCTAGTGGCCAAATCGTTTCGATACGGTCACCAGCCGTTTCGAAACACCAAGGCCATTATAGGCCCCCGTTTCGAAACGCCTGTGAGTGTATCGATACGGGTTGCCCAAAAACTGCAGAAATTGCTGGTTTAACATGCATTTAACCACTCGAACACATCCTAATGACTTCATAATCATGCCAACAAGTCATCATGCATATAAGGTACATGTTTGCAACATCAAAACACATTCATGGAATCAATCAAGGAAATCCACAAGTCTATAGGCATGAATCCTAGTATCCAAACCAAACAACCATCAAAATACCACAACAATCATCAAAATGGCCATTTACAAAACTAAATCATCAAAGGCATCATGCCACGACTAGGGAGTCCAAAACATCTCCCAAATCACATCCTAGGTTCCCATTGCCAAATATCAAAAACTGATAGTGTTGTGAAAACATCACCATACATGAGCTTAGCTTTCCCTTGGATTCTTAGCCTCCTTGTTGCCCTCAAACACTTCAATTATCTGCATTATTGGTTCAAGAGAGAGAGCGTAAGCACAATAGCTTAGTGAGGTATGCTCTAAAAAAACAACACAATAATGCATTTTATAAAACACTTTTCGCAAAGCTTTCCATCACATAATCATCATTATTCATGCAACCTTGCATACATATCAAGCATCTCATGCTTCAATAAAATCAACATGTCATATTGGCTTTCAAATTATAATCCATAACCATTTACAACACAAAACACAATTAGATACGCGGATTACAAGCGTTGTCCCATACGCTTCATACACACTACCGAACACAAAAGGTGGAGTTTACCAGTACAATCACAACCCCTCAACACCCGTGATGGAGTTTAACAATACAATCACAACCCCTCAACATCACTCATCGGTAGTTGTATAACATCACTAACGAGAACACGAGACTCGCAACACAAGATCCACACATGGACTTTTAACCACAAGTTTCTGAAGATGTCTCCCTTGTTTTAAACACATCAAAGCAGAGGATTAATGCATCATCATGCATTAAAATCTTCAGCCATCACACCTAAACTCGCTGGTCTAACCAATTCTAACATTTCGGCTACGAGACACAACCAAAATCACCAGACACAACCGAAATCACCTCCAAACACTTCCAAAACATAACCCAGCCAAGATCCATCACTTCTAACCATTTCTAAACATCAACTAACATCCAAAATGAACCTAAACTCGTCCTTATACCTCCAGCTATAACAGAACACAAAGATCACCCCAAAACCACCATTTTCATAAGCAAAAATATAGGAAATTCAAACTATTCGGGATTGCATTGATCAAACCTCATTTACACATCATTAAACATCCAAAATACATTTAATAACCATCTCAAAACAGAGCCCAAACAATCACCACGAATTTCTTCAAGATTTCTTCCAAATCTTGAGTTTTAAGCCAAAATCAAGTTCATATCATCAAAACCATTTATAAAACTTAAATTAAAGATTGATAACTTGGGAATTTCAGTAAAGAACTGAGTATTTAGAGGAGAAGAACAACCTTACCTCTAAATGTAGATTTCTCCTTGATTAGAGCCAATTTTATTGAAAATTCAATAAGCAAAACAAGAGGACTTGATGTAGAAAGATGCTGGAGAAAAGTGTTTGGATGAGGGAATTTTGAGAGAAAAGAGATGAGAAAGTTTTAAGAAAAGTTAGTTATGAAAATCTAAAAATTGGTTTTCTCTTTTTCATTTAATTAATTAAACATTAATTAAATCATTTAAATCTAAAAAAATCTTGAGAAATCATTCTTGGGTAAATTAGCTCCTTAAAGATTCAAAGTTTCAATCCTTACAAAACAGTCACCACTGAACTTTTCAAAAATCGCATTTTTGTCACTATTTCAAAATGTTGCATTTCCAAACCTTATTTTGTAAAATTGATTTCACCACTCTCTTATATATATTAAAAGAGGATTTTTTTAAATATTTTTCCATGTTTTTAAAGCATCCCGAACTAGGCTTTCCCTATAACCTCCTTTTATATTCGAACCGAAAATCAGACCGTTCCGGTTCAAACCCTAAACTTCTAAGCCCAAAATTAGGGTGTTACAAGTCAGCCTTCATCGCGTGTCCATTATCCAAGGACTTATCTCGATAGCGTCGTCTCATGATCCGTCAAGCAACACGCACACTAAATATGTGCTAGATACCAACCATTGACTTCTGCGACGAGCGCAATATAAGGCCCTCTGCCCCCAAACTGGTCCCTAAAAGGTCATCCACTTGGTCTCAATGGTTCGTACACCTAGCGCAATATGATGTGACATATTCATATATCAATTTTTAATAAATACAATACAATACATGGTTTCGTGGGGGATCAAACATGAAACCCAATGTCTATCCACTAGGCTAAGCAAGAAATTTAATATTATTTTGAAAGTAAAATATTATTTAGGTTAAATTGTAATTAATTTTATTTATTTTAAAAGTATGTATTAATTATAAAAATAATTAATATAATAATAATCTAATTAATTTTTATATGATTTCCTATACGAAATACGTTTGTTGAAGAAAATATATAAAAATAATTGAGTTGGTTTTAAAATATAAACATATGAATGTTAAGATTTACACCTAAATTATTGATAGAATTATATTTATGTGATAATTATTTACTATACTGACAATGCAAATTTTACCTCCACAAGAAAAGTTAAAACAAATATCAAGTGTCAAATTTTTTACAAGGTAAAATTTTACTATCGCATATTATGCCAGGATTACATATTAGACTTTTTACTTTAATTTGTTCACTTTAAGTTTATGTACTTTCTATTAAAAAATATGTACTTTTTAAATTTTGAAATTTCGATCTTGACATGAATGATAGTCTTTAAATATGTTAAGTAAAACTTTTTATTTTTATTCTTTTGTTCAATCATTTTTAGTCATTGTAATTTAATCATATTGTCGTTGTCCCGTTTGGATTAGGATTGAAGTTTTAAAATTTCAAAAATATAGGGACTAAAATTGATAAAAATAGAATGGCTAAAACAACAATTTACACATAGTGTAGAGACTAATAGAATTATTTTACCTTTTGATAAACTAGTTTATGCCTTTATAGTAACTTCAATTTTGAAAATTTATTACTATAAAATTATTGGTGACAAAATTTGCAGACTAATAGAATTATTACTATAATTATAAAAATAAATTTATTATTGTGAAAATATATAACTTGTCATTAAGTTTATATTTTTATTGGTGACAAAATTTATCACAACAAAAGTAAAATTTTAAGTGACAAACAATTGCATTGTCACAACAAATATCAAAGTATAGTGACCACTTTATATATCGTCACTATTATGTGTCAAAGTTTTAGTGGCAATGAAATTTGTGTCACAGTTATAGACTTACAGTGAGAATTTAATTGTGAAAAATGTAATCGTCACAAGTACTACTATAATAGTGACCAAATAAAAATACATCACAATTACTTATGCTAATAGTGTCACACAAAAAATCTGTCATAAAAGTTTAATATTTATGACAAAATTATTGTTAGTCACTGCCAATTTGTCACTAAAAGTTTATATTCTTATTTGTCTTTGCTTATTTGTCTGTGGCAATTATGTTGACACATTGCTCTTTTAATCCTTCTTCTAGAAAGGATCTATCTTTCTAGTGGAGACCATGAGCTAGAGCTAAAGAACAAATTATGTAACAAAGACAAGTTTGTCAATTGTGTTGGGACCACTATGCAGAGGCTGAAAGACAAATGCTTGTTGACTGGCTAATGCCTTATCCTCAAACACCTATATAAGGAGAAAGACCTCTCACGTGAAAAAGGATCCTTGGAAAAAATTCATTTTTGTCTCTTTGGTTGAGTTCATTCTCCCCGTTATTATCCTTATTTTCCATCACTTTACCGAGAAAACTCATTTTTCTCATCACCCAAATAGCCATGGAAGCTTAAAAAGCTTGGAGATCTTGGTACGTAGGAGCGACAAGCAAATCAAGAGGCTGCTTGGATGGACAAGTTGGGCAAGGGTCAACTTAGAGCTACTTGTAACCGAGATGAACCAGTTTTTCCTCCTTGATCCTGTGTAATCTAAGACCTTGTGGTGTATTATTGTCTATTTACATTTTGGATGTTAGAAGCACTTATATTTCTTATAATGCAATTATTTTTACATCGACATGTTCTATCTTGTAGTTTGTTGTTGATTGCAATCACTATAGAGATATGGGTTTATTGTATTCATCATATTTGAGAGAGTTTTGAGTGGTTTTTGATAGCACCAATAGTGAGAGCTATGATTCAATTGAGAGAGATCTAGTTGGCTTGGGTGTTTTGACACTTGAGGTGTTAAGATTATCTAAGACTATGAAGATATAGACTGAGGAATGTTAGTGAAAGAGACTTGAGAGAGCATCTCTCTGATCTTGTCGAAACCATCAGTTTTCATGCCGGTACATGGTAAGTGTATTAGATGATTTCATTTGTTAAGATCACATCTTATTGATTGCTTCTCAAGTACTAAGACTATTATTTTGGTTTTTAGTTTTATGTTCTCTTATTTAACCATCAAATTATTGATTCTACACAAAATACTAATATTTTTGATACAATTTCTGTGGGATACGATAACCCGACACACATCTTGTGTGTCCACTTTATTACTTGGTACGATAATGCATACTTGCATTGGTTTGTCGATACATACACAAAAGCAAACACCAATAGCAACACAAAAGGTAAGAGGTGAATTACCTTAGCTCAAAATGTTGACAGAGAACTCCCACTAAAACCTTCTCTTTGCCTTTCCCTTTGGAGAAATTTCTAACCCCTTTTGGAACTTTAGCAAAAATTAGATGAATCAAGACACTACCATGACAAATTAGAAGATGAAAATTAACTTAGAACATTAATTAAAAGGTGCAAGCTTAAAAAATCCAACCTCTATCACCAACCATTCTAAACCTCAATTAATCTATAATATTCAACTAGTTGATTTTGAGCTACTTGAATAGCCAAATTTGTGATGGAGAGGAAAGAGAAAATGTTAAAATAATAGAGATGGTTAGCTAGAGAAGGTGGCTTCTATGAAGCTTCCAAAATTTTAAAGTAATGAAAGAGAAGGATTAGAAAATATGAAGAGAAAAATGGAAGGAAGATGTTGAAGTGTATAAGGAAAATAAGTGTGGAAATCGTCTATCTCTTAATTATGTCCCCATTTATGCCTCCATAATAAAATTAGGGGTTTAGGGTTTAGAGTTTAAGGTTAGAGATTAAGGTATAGAGAATTTAGGGTAGGGTGCATTTTTTAGGGTATAAGGGGTAGGATTTAGAATTTGAAATTTAGGGTTAGGATTTTTAATTTAATTTTTAAGTGTTTTTTAACAAGAGGCATATGTGGATGCATGATTAGAAGGCAGGGGATATTTACTCAAAAATAAGGGATGGAGAGGGTTGTCAAAACATAATTGTTTTCATTCTTCTCTCCATCAAATCTCGTTGAAATGGGAATGTGGATCTTCTTGGGGGAAAAGGGTAAAATAACCCAAAGGTCCTTAAATTTCCAAAGTTTAATAAAAGGTACCTATCATCTTATGGGCTAAAGAAAATTAAAATAGGAATGAGCCCAATGATCAACCTAACAAGTCCAAGAAAACCATATTTGTGTTAGTCCTAAAACCCAAATTTGAAATCTGAATTGCTAATCGAAAACTTGGATCGTTATAATTCTACTATTTTCTTCAGTTTTTTTGTTTTCTTTCTGAACTAACACCGCACATTTACTTCATGATGGTTTTACATGTTAGATGATTGAACGAAAGAAGGTGCGACGCTAGTTGCTACTGTTGTTGCCAATGAAAGGACCAACGTAGCTAAGCTTCAGTTGAACTGGTGTTGATTTTGAAGGCCCTCGCGACACCGCAAACCGCAACTCCAACCGCATCTAGAATTCTAGTTATATTTTAGAGAAAAATCACGTCGCAACGTTGCGCATTCGCAACCGCAATTTAGTGCTATGATGTTGGTTAAAAAGCAAGCTTTTATGTTTTTTTTACTTTGATGAAACTGTTGTATTGGTTATATAAAAAACCTATAAAATTCTAACCATCTAGGCAGTTTGGCCTACTAGTTGTGGCGCGAACCAGTGCTGGTTTGCATGGCCTAGAAGGGAGTCGATTTTAAAATCAAGCTTTTATGTTTTATTTTTTCACTTTCATGAAACCTTTGTATTGGTTATATAGAAAACCTATCAAATAATAACCAACGTGGCAACTTGTCTAGTGGTTATGGCGCCTCAAAGGCTTAAGTTCAATTTCCCCAAGGCTAAATTCCAAAATAATATTAATTTTTTTTAATAATTTTAAAACTTTTGAACAAATATATTTTTAAGAAATTTCGACGATTATTTTGATTTTCTGCAATCATTTTCTTATTTTTTTGGTTTATTTTGTTCTTCAAGTTGTAAATTTTTAACTCAACTCAACAAGAAAAATTATTTATTCGAGTTATTTGAAAAATCAAATATCTCAAATTAAAAAATAAGTTGAATCAAATTTGATTCACCCTTAGAACTTATATTCTTTATACCAACAATCGATTGTTCTAGTGGGAAGGCACACTAGATTTTTTAATGAATGTTATATGTTCAAATAATATCGTTGTAAATGAAATAAAATAGAATAAAAGATGACTCTCATATTATTTCCGATTAAAATAGACTAATTTACATAATTACCACTTTGAGAAATTATTAAAGTTAATAGAAAATGAGTAGCATATTATTTCTCATCCAAGATTACCATTGGTAAAAGTGAGTCATTAAGGAATGACCAATTTGGGGGAATATTCCTCTTAGGGAATTTAATCTGAAAAATACCTTTATGTTTGTTACTTGGAAAAATATTCTCCTTTTACGTCATGTAGGACAAATTCGCGTTTTACAGAACGTGAATTTCAGTGCCATGTCAATATCCAATCATTGGCGGAATGACTGAATATTCGAAACCAGAATTCGCGTCCTGTAGGACGCGAATTCAACGATTTATTACCATCATGCACACGAGAAATTGAGGATGAAGATGTATTCAAACCAACAAAAATTGATAGGGTAGCTATATTTTTGATCGAATAACGGGTTATCTGGGGACCCCATTATAATTTTTGAACTATAACAGTGTCGTACTGAAACATATCTTTAAGATGGTGTGAAGATACGAGCGTATAAAACATTCTAAGATGTTTGAAAATGGCCTGCAAATGAGCAAGTTACAATGTTTTAGAAGGAAACATTACTGTATAGGCATGTTTAAATGCATTTTACGGTGTGTTTCGACCTTTTTTTTTTGTTTTTTCAAAGTTTGGAGACAAAGATGTGCAACTTAATTTTATAGTGGTGCTAAAGTTCAGAGGAAGACGGTGACCGAAAATGTGAGAAAATTGTTTTAAAAATGCTATCAAAGTAACATTTTTCAAGCAAAAATGTGTCCATAGGCATATTTAAATAGATTTTGCTATATCTTTCGCATAATTTTTTGCGTTTGTCTAAGATTGAAGGCCTAGTCATGTAACATATGTTTACATTGACGCGAAAATAGGCGTGAAAATTGTGTCCTAAAGTATCAGAAAATCGCATTAAAAATGCTATCTAATGATGTTTTTAGAATGCGAATTCCAAATTATTGCTGACATGTCAGATGAATTCGCGTTTTGCAAAACGTAAATATAGAGATCATTTAAAATAAGGGGTCCACAAAAACTATAAATTAAATATAAAAATCATTTAAAATAAGTAAACTATATACATATTAAACTTAATATAAAAATTAAAATATTGACCTCATCTGCAGATTTATTGTCAATACGCTGCCTAATAGCATGCATCAGACTAGGAAGTCCAACATGACTTAAAGCATTGAAACACCTACATAACATCAAAATATAACTTTAATATTTTATAGAATATATTGGGAAAATAACCAATTTTTAAATAAAATTTAGTTAAGATTATGTTTCTTACGACAAACATAGTGAATAGGCATAGGCAACTGGTGCGGGCAACTCAGGGTATAATAATGTCATTCTAAACCACGTCCAAGCCTGAAGTAGCAAAAGACATCCTTTGATGTCGTGTCTATCAGCACGCGGAGCCCTGCACAACTCCCTATACATATATGCAAGTACTGCCGAACCTCAACTTAATTTACCGACCTCTTCGAAATCTCGCAAATGTCGCAACCACAACATGTGAACTTTACTGCGGGTTTTGTCGGCCACCAATATTCTCCCAATGATCTGTAGGACATGCGCCCGAGCATATGCCTACAATATGAAAAAAATATTAAAATATAATAAATTTATAGTTTTATTACTACTATCAAAAAATTAATTTTTTTACCTTCTTAACATCTTCATTGGCATCATTGGGTAAATTGGAGAAATTCTCACGCAACCACCGTAGATACACACCTCCTCCCTCTAGTTTGTTTGGCACTACCCCTAACAAGTCCAGACAAAAGCTCTCTCAGTAGTCATTGGTGGGACCGGTGATAGCCTCCCCATCTACAGGCAAACCAAAAATATGCGACATATCTTCTAATGCTATGGTTGCCTCACCACAGGGTAAGTGAAAGGTATGTGTCTCTGGCCTCCACCTCTCCACAAGCGCGCTGATTAAATCAACATCTAATTTCGCACCGCCTCCAACAATCCTCGACACATGCCTAAATCCGGCCTGAACTATGTAATTTGTTAGACGAGGATCTGGTTCCCTCCTCATCCGAGCGATAAAAACCTCCAACCGACGTTCTTCACCATTCTACAAATAATTAAAGACGCACACAAATTAATAATCGCATATTTGAATGTCACATTTTTTTATAGTGTACAATAAAATACTAAACACATATTCGAATGTACACTATTTTTATGTCTAAAATTAAATACTAAAAAGGAGTAGAAATGTTCACTATTTTTTATAGTCTACAATTAAATACTAAAGATATATTCGAATCAACATTTTTTTATGTCTAAAATTAACTACTACAAACATATCAGACTGTTCACTAATTTTTTTAGTCTACAATTAAATACTAAACACATATTCGAATGCACACTACATTTTTTATGTCTAAAAGTTGATACTAAATACATATTCGAATGTTCACTCATTGTCTTACCCTAAAAGTAAATACTAATTACATATTCTACTGTATCAATAATTTTTTTAGTCTAAAAGTAAATACCAAAGATATATTCGAATTTAACTAATTTTTTTAGTCTAAAAGTAAAATCTAAAGACATATTCGAATTTCACTAATTTTTTTTACTCTAAAAATAAATACTATTTACATATTCAAATCATGCCGGCAACACTAAATTAAATTTACATATTCAAATTAAACTAACAAATAAAAAAACTTACATTATTCTGATGATAATTGCATGTGTGTCCTTCATCTAACCTCAGTAAACCCGCCATTCTCGCAGTCGTTTCGAATTCGCCTTCTAGTAAAGCTTTGATAGAGAATTTTCAGGGGTGAAAATTCTCTCTCGGTGGTGGAGCCCATTTATAGAGAAAACACGTTGTGGAGGAAGAGAATTCTGACCGAATTCGCGTCTTGGAGAACGCGAATTTCCTATAACAACCCAAATTTGCGTTATGCAGAACACGAATTCAGCGTGCATTTAAATCTCCAACCGTCCTAATTTACTGCGAGAAGTCTCAATTTACTGCGAGAAATTTGGGGTTAAATATCGTTGAATTCGCGTCCCGTAGGACGCAAATTTTGGTTTACTGACATGTCACAGAAATTCACGTTATGTGGAACACGAATTCGTCATTCACATTTTTCAAGACGCAAAATTGTCTTACATAGCGTGAAAAGGGATATTTTCCAAGTAATAAACATAGGGGTAGTTTTCAGATTAAATTCCCTAAGGGAATATTCCCCAAATTCACCTTAAGGAATGAGTAGGGGTGAACATTGTCAGGTACCCGGAGGTTCATCCGGGTACCTCATTAAGCGGTCCGTGTCCCGACCCATTATATCCGGGGACCCATAAAATTCGGGTACCCGAGTAATCGAGTACCGGGTACCTGATTCTTATTTTTTAATTCTACAATTCAAAAAAATCACATGTTAAATACAAAAATATTTAAAAAATTAAACTTAAAAGAATATAATACAAACATAGAAAAAATGTAGGAATTTAAACTTAATTTTAGAGTGAAAATATTAAGAAACATAAAATAAAAACATATTTTTAAATATAAAAATATATATTAATTTTTCGGGTCGGATCGGGTACCCAGTAAGGGAAAACGTCCGGCCCGTGTTCCGGGAAATTTGTCGGGTCGGGTACCCGGCCCGGTCGGATAATTTTTTTTTCTTCTAGAAATTAGCCAACATTATATGTTTGGGTCATCGGATTTTCGGGTTGAGTCAATCGAGTCTGGTATTTTTGTCCACCCTATTAATGAGGTTAAAATCCAAGGAGAAAACAAGTCCGGCGAACAAAACCGAGCCAAGTACAGTGTTGGGTTGAGGAAATGTGGCGTGAGTGGCGGTGGAAGGAGTAGGGCCAGAGCACAACAGAAAGTTCAACGTTCAAAGTTAAAACCTCAATGCGGCAATTTCCTTAGTTGCCTAATTGATTTTGACAAGTCCAACGCGCTTAACACTCCTAAATATCAATTCCTTGTCATAAAACAAACACTTTGAACGTTGTTTTACATCTATAGCTCCGCCTCGCTCGCTTCTCTCAGCCATGAAGCCGCAACGCAGTCCCAAGAAGATCTCCCTTAAATGGATCCCGTTGATCTGTATCTCCTTCTTTACTCTTGGAATCCTCTTCAGTAACAGGTCTCTCTTTCTCTGGATCCTTTTGTTTTTTTTTACTTCTTTCTTCGCATTTCTTTTATTTGGATCGATTGATGAACTGGCTCCGTCCGGATGGATTTTATCTTTTATATGTCTCTAACCATTGGATTTTGATTACAGGCTGTGGGTCCCACCTGAATCCGACGGTCAACTTTTATCTCAACGTCGACGGGAACAGGAGTTGCAGATTGTCTCCGATGATTGCGATACTAAGAAAGTATGTTAAACTTCTGTTTTTACTTTCTTTTTCTTTGAATGCAAAATTTATGTTTTTAACAGAGTTTTTACTATGTTTACATAGACGCCTGCACAAGATAATGATGTAATGGGTGAAGTTCTGAAAACCCATGAAGCAATTCAGTGAGTACAAACTTGGGTCCTCGTTATTTTAGTTAAAATTGATTTTTTTAGCTAATTTCTTTGTAAATTATGATCTTTCATGAGGCCTTACAGATCTCTAGACAAGTCAGTTGCAATGCTAGAGATGCAGTTAGCCGCCTCACGTAGTTCTCAAGAAATGGAGACTTTGGATACCTCCAGAGTCGTCTCAACCTTTGCTCATGATCGGCCAAGGAAGAAAGTGTTCATGGTCATTGGAATCAACACTGCTTTTAGTAGTAGGAGGCGGCGTGATTCTGTCCGGGAGACTTGGATGCCTCAAGGTTTTGTAGTTTTCATTTGCTTTTGAGGTTGCTGGTGTTTATCATCTCAAATGAATTCTTTTGTTTATGATTGAACAGGGGAAAAGCTTATTCAGTTGGAGCGTGAGAAGGGGATTGTCATTCGTTTCATGATTGGCCATAGGTAAATCATTTACTGCAAGAGAACACTTAAGTTCAAATTAATTATTTTCATCAATATCCATATATCTTTCCACAAATCCTAGGGAGTCTGAAGTTTATATGGAACGAGTGGAAATCAATGTTCAGCAAATGACATACAGTGTGATCAATATGGGTTAAATACACTTCAGTTAATATTTGAACTGACATAAGTTGTATCTGCATTGTTTGTTCCAGTGCAACATCCAACAGCATTTTAGATCGAGCCATTGATTCAGAGGACGCTCAGCATAAAGACTTCCTTAGACTGGTTAGATAGCATTCCTGCAATAATTTTGGGTTTTCTTCTGTATTCTGACATTTCTAACCAATATCCAGTTTCAATCTTATAATACAGGAGCATGTTGAAGGATATCATGAATTATCTGCAAAAACAAAAATTTTCTTTTCTACTGCAGTTGCAAAATGGGATGCTGACTTCTATGTCAAGGTGGATGATGATGTCCATGTTAATCTTGGTTGGTTTGCCATCTTCTCTTTTGGTCATCGTAAACAGTTCATCACATCATCATAATGGTGAACAAATTTTGTTTGTTTGTACGTTGAATTTCTCATGCATATTTTCTCATAGGCATGCTAGCTACAACCCTTGGTCGTCACCGTTCCAAGCCCAGACTCTATATAGGGTGCATGAAATCTGGACCTGTTCTTTCTCAAAAGTAATTTCCTGGTGATATTTTTTATCGTTCATAATTTAACTTTTCAATTTGATTTGTCCCTCCTGCAAAATTTTTATATAACTTTTGTTTCATTCATCTATGTTTGATAGGAATGTCAAGTACCATGAGCCAGAGTACTGGAAATTTGGAGAAGAGGGAAACAAATACTTTCGACATGCAACTGGGCAGATATATGCAATTTCAAAGGATCTGGCAACCTACATCTCCATAAACCAGTAAGAACTTTGATTTTGTCTTGAAGTAGCCTGTTTCTTTGTTTATTTATTAGTTTGCCTAATAGAGGGTTCTAGTTTTATTATCACGATCCCTTGTATTTGTCTGCATTTGGAAAATGCCCCTCAACCGCTTGACTTAAGTTTTCTCTCTTTGTTTTTTATCTCAGTTAAATCAATAGCCCTGTTTTTCATTCTGAGCATAAAAAAATCTTTTGTGCTCTTGCATTAATGTTATTAAAATTGGGAGATCATCAAGTCCTTAAAGTGTAAATCCAAATGGAAATTGCCAAGATCATTACAATGTTGGCCAAATTTATATCATTGGCCTTTATTCCAAGTGAAAAAAGCATCGCTAATATTACAAGTGATTCTGACTGATTTCAGGCCTATATTGCATAAGTATGCTAATGAAGATGTGTCCCTTGGGTCATGGTTTATCGGACTTGAGGTTGAGCACATTGATGATAGGAATATGTGCTGTGGGACTCCACCAGGTAATGCTTTAATCTGGTATCAAACTACCATGAGGACTGATAAATGGAAAGCAGAAATCTCTAAATATCTGTACACCAAAACCTCTCACTTCAATGCTTAACTTTAATTAACGCGTAATATTAGTTCATTTGGTTTCGTTAATGCTTAGCACTCTTTTCTATTTTGTTCTACCCTTTTTAACTCTTGTTTGTTTCCTGTTCCGTAGATTGCGAATGGAAGGCACAAGCAGGTAATGTCTGTGTTGCATCTTTCGATTGGAGCTGCAGTGGAATCTGCAAATCGGTGGATAAGATCAAATTTGTTCATGAAAGGTGTGGTGAAGGGGATGACGCTGTTTGGAATACGTTACTCTAAATTAATTTGGGTAAAAAGCTTGTTGTGTGGCAAACAAGATTAAACAGTCATGGTTTCATGATCGAGAAGCAGATGTTGCCCAATGAGGTAGGAGGAAACACTGTATTTGGTTTGAATACATATCTGCAAACACATCTCCCTCAACAGTTGCAAAAAGTCTTGTAGGAAAATGGAGGTTGAAGACATAAATCAATTGTTCGATGGGGAGCTTATTATTGTAGTAGCATTTCAACATGTATTCCCATTCTTTTTATGGTGATAAGAATATTTTGGTGATGTTGTAATTGTAAGAGGTGCAAAAATGGTGGTCCAAACACCAAAAATAAATCGTGTGGCCATATTTTGAGAAGGTTTGTAAAATAGTCTTAGTGATATAGTGATCGACAATACTCTTGTTATTTATAGAAAGCAGTGGTTGAGAACTTTAGATGAGTGCATAACCAGGCATGGTGATACATATACCAATATTTGTGTCGATGAGCCAAATTCTATTCGAAAAAAAAATCAAATTTTTGAACTCCAAAAAACTTCATTTCAATTAATTTGAATCTTAATTAGTGTATCAATAAAATGAAATTCAATTTTTTTGAGTTAAATTTTTCAACTCTGTTCGATATATGTATCACATGAAAAAAAATATGTATATCGATTTTTTTAAACGTGCCAGCTAGCTTTATTTATTACAAATAAAAACAAACTCTCAAAAGTCAGACAAAAACCAAACGACACAAACAAATAAAGAGAACTCTGGAACAAATAAAAAATATAAGCTAAAAAAGAAACTGAAAAACCGCAATTCGACAATTGGGAAGCTAGACTGACGGAGAACGCCCTCCGACCACCACGCTAAGCGGATTATGAAAATAGACGGATCGGGGTGAGAGCGGCGACACTAAGAACCAGAGACGAACATGTAGAGAAAATCTAGATTCTTAGAATGAATAAACCCATGGAGCAAACTCTCACGGCGGATCTGAGCAACGGCGGTCTTCTGCAGCTAGGGCTTCGATACGACCATGTGCCTCTTCAACCCTTGTCTGATCGGCGACGATATTTAACCTTTCACGGGCTAATTCATGCGCGACTTTATTCCCTCCACGGCGAGTGAAGGAGAGCCGGTAAATCTCCAAATTTCTTAAGAGTTTTCGAGAGTCCTCTGTGATTGCTCCGATTTCTGAGAAACCAACGTCCTTAGATTTTAATTTGTTGATTATCGTTAGAGTCACCTTCGATAATAACCTTTCGAAAACCCAATTCTATTGCTAATATAATTTCATTTTTTGCTGCCAATGCTTCCGCTGCGAAACTGGAGGGGACATGGTTCAACAGACGACACTAGGCCCTGAGAATGAAGCCTTCATCATTCCGGATGACCAAGCCCAGACAAGCAATGCATTCACGCTGTGAGAAACTCGCGTCAAAATTTAGCTTCACAAAAGGGGGAGGGAGGAAAAGACCAGGATCTGCTATCAACTTGTTGTCGGAGCTGCAATCTGTTCGGGATGAGACTCAATTCCAGCAGGTAACCTCTTACAAAGGTAATCACCTCCTCAGGCCTTTGTTTAGCATTTTCAAATACAAATTTATTTCGAGCTGCCCATAATGCCCATATTGTCATGAATATATCATCATATTTACCAGTACCAAAATGATCCAACATACTATTAAGCCATAAAGGCAAATCATGTAAAACAGGAGTAGACACAGGATAATTAGTCTGAAGATTCAAACCTGCCCATACTTGTCTTGCAAAAAAACAATCACGTATCACATGGATAGCATCTTCTGGGCCTTCATTGCATCTAGCACATATGGCATCACTTGCAACATGTTTCACACATAGATTCACTCTTGCATGGACATAATTTTTAATAAATTTTCAGCACTGGATATTAATTTTTGAGGGGCACTTCGATTGCCATAACTTTCTAAATAGCTCACGATCACTACTTCGAATACTTTGGTCTGGTAGCAGTCTTTTGTAGCCACTCCTTACAGTATAAATTTCCGTATGCTCCTCACTCCAAACTAATCTATCCATATGTGCATGACTAGCTAAAGGAATACTTAAAATCTCCTCAGCATCTGTGACATTAAAATTTGTACAGATTAGATCTTCTTTCCACTCCCTCTTAACTGTATCAATGAGATCAGAGACATAATTCAAACCAGAGATCTCTGCCGTAGTAACTAGTTTAGGGATGTGGGCCGGTAACCAAAAATTGTTCCAAATAGAAATAGAATTACCTAGGCCCACCTGCCATCGAAGGCCCATTTCCAGCAAACCCTGGGTGCTCCAAATGCTTCTCCAAGTCAACGATGGTGAGGAACCAAGGCGGGCCTGAAGAAAAGTGGAGTCTGGATAATATTTGGCCCGTAATAATCTTTCCACAAGTGAAGAAGGGTTATGAAGTAGCCTCCAACCTTGCTTCGCAAATCTCGAAAGCCTAATCCTCCAAATTCCTTTGTAGTGCACATATCCAGCCAAGTACACCAATGAATACCCCGATGTTCCTGCGAATGCTGCCACCAAAACCGAGCAATAATCTGTTCCAATTCATGACAAAAAGACTTCGGAAGGAGTAAATAGCTCATGGAGTACATAGGAATTTCTTGGAGAATCGATTTTATAAAAACCTCTTTCCCCCTTGAGATAGGACTCGAATACACCTTGTAGAGAGACACTTAATGAAACAATCTCGTAAAGACATAAACACCTTCCTCCTATTTCTTCCTACAACAAGTGGTAAGCCCAAATATTTCTTCGGATTAATGTTGTTATGCACCCTCAGAATTCTACGAACATCATTAGCATTTTCTTCAATAACATTAGCGCTAAAAAATAATCCGGACTTCTCCAAATTGATTACTTGACCCGAACACCTAGCATAAAGTTGTAGAATCTCGTTTATTCTGACGGCTCCCCGGGTAGATGCCTCACAAAAAATAAGGTTGTCATTCGCAAAAAACAAATGTGAAATAATATGAGCTCCTCTTGAGATTCGAATTCTAATAGAATTATCGACCAAAGCCGAGTGTCTTAGAAGAGAAGAGAGTCCTTCACTGCAAATTAGAAACAAGTACGAGCTTAGAGGATCCCCTTGCCTTAGCCCTCGGGATGGAACAAAGCTATCTCCCACAGAACCATTGATCACCACTGAATAGTAAATCGTGGTAATACAACGCATAATGAGAGAAACCCACTCAGAAGCGAAACCCATTTTCAACATCATAGCCTCAAGAAAGCCCCATTCCACTCGATCGTAAGCTTTGCTCATGTCAAGCTTAAGAGCGAAATAACCTTTCTTTGCACACTTCTTTTTCCGCATGAAGTGAATCAACTCGTAGGCAGCCAAAGTATTATCCGAAATAAGGCGTCCGAGAACAAAAACACTATGTGCTTCATTGATACAAGGTGAAAGAAAACCCTGTAAACGATTAACCACACATTTAGAGATAATTTTAAATAACACGTTACAGAGGCTAATCGGTCGGAACTTTTCCATAGAATTAGCATTAGTAATCTTCGGTATTAACACAATACGAGTATGATTAATTGATGACATGGGAAGATCCCTTCGAAGAACTGAAATGCAGAATTGAGATACCTCGTGACCGAAAATGTGCCAAAAACGTTGATAAAAAAAGTGCACCCAACCCGTCTTCCCCAGCAGCCTTTAAAGGATTCATAGATTTGACAGCTAAAAAACTTCTTCTTCAGTCCAATCCGATAATAAAAAGCGATTCGTATCTTCAGAAATACAAGTACTTACTCTTTCAAGAATTTGATCGAATTTAGCGACACCTTGAGTTGAAAATAAAGAGGAGAAAAAATTACATGCAATAGGATTCATGTCCTCCTCATTTGAGACAGGATCCCCAGCACCATCTTGGAGGCTCTTAATGCAATTCTTCCTCTTCCTCTGAGATACGAAATGGTGGAAAAAGGCTGAGTTTCGATCACCATGTTGCAACCAGTTTGACCGAGCCCTTTGTTACCAGTACAACTCCTCCCTATCCAGCTCGAAATTTAACGCCACCTTCGCATCCAAAATTTCTCCCAAAATGTCATCTGTTGGAACAAGGTTATTCAGTCGTTCTAATTTTCTGACAAATCTTTGACTGTGAGTTTTTTTTCCTTTCGAGTCCTTTTGAACCAAGCTTCTAGACCTTTACAGGTAAACTGAAGACGTTCTAAAAAATCCCCTCTAGAATCAGTCCACAGATTTTTAACTTCTTTTTCACAAGTTTCTTCTAATAGCCATGAAGCCTCGAAACGGAAATGCCATACTTTCTTTGCAATTGGTCTGCCACTCCTAGTATTAAGTAAAAGGGGGGCAATGATCCGAAAAGGAATGGGATAGAAGTTTGAGTTGAAACTCAGGGAATAGATCCCACCACTCAGCATTGGCAACTCCCCGATCTAGTCTTTCTCAGATGTTATTTGCTAGAGTGCGGCCCTTATCCCAAGTGAACCAGGGGCCTATATAACCCAAATCCTCGAGGTCAGAGTCTTCGAAAACCCCCACAGAATGCGTCCATTTGCCTTGCACTTCCCACTAGCCCTCCCTTTTTCTCCGAGGCTAAAATTATTTCGTTAAAATCACCAATCACTACCCATGGTAAATCACAACTGTTATGAAGTGAACGTAACAAATTCCAAGAGTCTGCACGATTTTGTTCCTCTGGGGCACCATAAAAACCAGTTAGTCTCCATTTATTTCCATCCGAATCATCTTTGATAGTAACATCTATATGCTTTTCTGAAAAAGAACGAAGAGTCAACACACAAGAATTTTTCCACCCTAGAGATAGTCCTCCGCTTTGACCAATTGCACTAATATCTATGCCATTCGGAAAACCTAATTGGTTACGGACTCTAGCCATCTTCTCTCTATGCAACTTTGTCTCTATAAGGAAAATTAAAGCAGGATTTTCGTCTCGAAACTTTTGTTGAAGACGACCAACCGTCCGGGATCTCCCCAAACCCCGGACATTCCAACTGACGAGTTTCATGATGACTGGCGGACCTGATCCTGCAGGTCGGCCGATGAAACATTGATAACAACAGTAGAAACCTCCTTCAAAGTAAATCCTGATGTTTGAGCTAGAGGGCGATGTCGTTTTAAACCTTCCACGGGTTCGATAGGGCTATCCTCATCCGCAAGAGACATATGAGTATCAGAAGAGTGACTAGAATTGGATCTGCCCGGGCCCACCGAAGTACCAGGCTTGATTGGATTCCAGCTGGGCCAAGATTCTTGCCCAAAATTGTTTGCCATTGACTTTCCAAAATTAATAATTGGAGCACGACTTGGGGGATTTTGATTGATAACATGATTCACTCCTTCAAAATTTCCACAGATAGGTCTCTGTAATGAAAGCGAATCCACTGATTTCGCTTCCCTCAACCAATGGCTGGTGGAGGACGCCGTCCTTCCTGGAGGAGCTCGTAAAGAAGCATCCCAATTACAGATCAGAACCGAAGCATCCTGAGAAAAAAATCAAAGGACAAAAATTTTCTCCATGGCCTAGCTTACCGCAGATAAAACAGAACAAATTTAATTTCTCATACTCAAATCTAACATAATGCTCCTTCCCATTCGGAAGCAGAATTTTCTTTCTTCTTTTTAATGGCAAATGGACATCCAGTCGAACCCGAATACGCAGAATTCATTTGTAGCCAAGAGAAATCGCAGCAACATCGTAATCTATAAACGACCCAATAAAATTACCCAAAGAACGGGCGATGCGTTCCGAGATAAAACCATGGGGAACATCGTTGATCAAAACCCAAAAATCCAGATAATTCAGAGGCACCAACGTTGGATCTTCTCCCTTCTGTAACCGGTGTAAAATCAACATGTGGGAATTGAAATTCCACGGGCCTCCGTTTTCTATTCTGTCCGTCCAGGGGATGAAAAAGACAGAATAAAAATCGATCTTCACCAAGATCAGAGATCGCTATCCCTTCATGAGGACGCCAAACATTTTCAAGAGTAGCCCGCATGCAGACAAAATGTATTATGCTTGACGTGAGAAAAGTCCCCACAAAACAGAAATCAAAAGATGGTTCGATCACTGTCTCTTCCGATTCCAATTGAAGAAGTCCATCTTCACCATCAGCAATTGACAGATTGGCAAGATCGGCTTCCACCTCAGCCATAAGAACATGAAAGAAAAAGACTAAAGAAAGAAAAGAGAGGAAAAATCCAAAAGAATGAAAAACGTCCCACAAAGAGCAGAGAGAAAGGCGTGCCACAAAAAGTAGAGATTATATTTTCGTCTTTTATTAGGTTTTTGCTAACGTTTTTGCTTTATTTGCTTATATTTTCGTCTTTTACTAGGTTTTTTTGTATTGTCTCGTTTTTGAATTTTTGTCTTAGGATGTTAGTATTATATAAATTTGTGTCAATATAGAGTTGCTTAACTCGTGTGCTAGTGCGTGCAGAATTGTGAGAAAATAAATGAGATGCCTTTATATCTTTGGGACTACAACATAATTGTTCACTAGAGAGGGATCATGATCACTTGAGACCACTAATGCAGTCCGACCTTCACGGGTAGTGTAATCCCCTCGTCCCGGTCTGGCCGGATGACCGGTCCGAGTGGGCCAAACGGGGAAAACCGAGTGAAACCCGCTAAGGTTCCCTCTCGGTTAGCAACCCTATTTTTTTTCTTTATTTATCTTGTCTAAATGCATTACCATATCCTATGTGAAACATGTCAGCGGAGACAAGAGCAATACAAAAAAACGATCATTCAAGACATCACTTTTAAAACAACCCATTTTTTTCTGAAATTAAGCAGGCCGTATCGATACACATGTTAAGGGTATCGATACGCCTTGACCAAAGTCAACACTCAGGGTCAACATAGGAAGACCGTATCGATACAACCCTTGAGCGTATCGATACGCCCTTCCTAGTCAACATCTCGTGGTCAACGAGATAAACCCGTACCGATACACCAACCCACCGTACCGATACGGTAACATCTCACCAAAATCTCAGAATTCCAGTGAGAAAAAAACCGTATCGATACACCCCCTTGTATCGATACGCCCAACCAAACTTGAGTCATGGAGGCAATAGCGTATCGATACGGCCCTTAGGCGTACCGATACGCCCTGCACTGCAAGACTCCCAAACTCAACTAAAACATACAAAACTCGAACCTAGATGCAATTTTTGACCTCCCCAGCCCCAAACAAGCATTCATGCAACATCTATTAACCATAAACTAGTCATACATGTCACCCAACATGAGCATACCTCAATCAACCAAGGAATTCATGCATTCATTCAAAGAAGGCAAACAAGCACATAAGGTCTCATGCTTCAACATCCATACACTTAGGCATTCTCACAAGGCACATGACCAACACACGAGGTAAGCAATTTAGGCATGGTTTACAATCCAAACATGGCATCAACAAGACAATCAAAACAACATAATTAAGGAGTCTGAATGTGCTCCTAAACAACCAACAATAGCACAAATCAACAACACCTATCCCATTGCTTAACTATTACATTCTATAATTTAAAATTCATACATTGAGCTAACCAATAGCAACACTTGGAGACCTTTCCTTGCCCTTGCCACCCACAAGCTATTGATCTGCATTGTCGAACAAAAGAGAGCGTAAGCATAAAAGCTTAGTGAGGGTAAGCTCATAAAACAAACCTTCGACAATGCAGGGTCCAAGCACGAGGTATTTCCAAGATGAAATGCATGGTCTTACCTCCGGTCCGCAAAAGCCAAAATGAACATGATGCATGAACATATAGTCAACATTATGTCATTCTCAACAACTCATAAGCTCAACTTACCACGATACATAATTCAAAGCATTAACCACATCATATATCAATTCATAAAGGCATCACATTCGTATCATATAAGCATAATCCCATATTGCTATACTCATACAACCTCATATTGGCACCTAGCTATGACTTGAATACGCGAATAACCCATTTGAACGTATTTCTAACAACTAAATTACCTCGGTGGGATTACACTCATCACTGGTCCTTGCATGGGCGAGATTCCACTCATCACCACATGCCCTACGGATGGGATTCCACTCATCATCCCGTAGAATATATATAAATTTCCGGTGGAATATTACATCACCGTACTCCTCCTTGGTGCCTTAACGCCACCAAGGCCACGTACGTTTTGACTCAATTTGTGTGCACACTCATCCTAATGATCGATCATTGTACCCAAGCATACTAGTGCCAATATAAATCAAATTCCACAACCTTTCACAATATCAATTTCAATATAAATTCCGTGCTTAGCACGTACTCACCATGATTCTCCAAAATCATGTAGCTACCTCATTACCTCATTTCACAAACTAACACCACATGTGCATCATCCAAACAATTATCACATCATATGTCCACATACATGTATCCACATTATATTTGTTACCAACATACATATAACAACGCATTAAGCCATACCTCAACATAAATGTATATCACAATATACGCAATCATCACAACACAAATCATCACGAGGCATAGCATCGATTAAAGAGTTCATCCAAGGTCTCTAACTAAAGCTTAGGATTAGGCTACCACCCTAATCCTAACTCTAGGTGGGTCTACCAAGCCCAACCTAGTCCACATGCTTGAACCAACCATTTAAAAACTAATTTAAAAACATTAGCCACTCACCTCCACCTCCAAGCTCAAGTACCAAGCAACCATGGTCTTCAATTTCTGGATTTGCTCCCAAGGCTTCACCAACCCAAAACCTCACTTCTAAACACCTCAACACAAGCAAAACAACCTCAAATCAACTCAAACATCAAAGTGGCTAACCCGAAATACAATTCAAACATCAAACTCAACATTTCAAGTCATGATCAAACCCCAACTTTATCAAATTCGAGCAGCCCATAAACCTTGACCAAAACACAAGTTTCCAACACATTTTATACTCACAAATGATTGCTAAATTCAGCCACAACTTCAACCTATAGGTCCAAGCCAAGCTCCAACAATTTCCAATCCAAACAATCACCAAAATTCCCATTTTCGTACTCCTATTTTACCCAGCAGAAAGTCATGTTTTCAAACACCCAAATGACATATAAATGGCCCCAAAACATCCTCCTAGCATACATAAACCATCAACCCTCTAATTACACCCCAAAACCAACCAAAAATCAACTTTTTGACACCTTAAAAATGGCTCTAAGAACCCACTTCGGGTTTTCAACAAAACTCAACCAAATTAACATATGTTGCACCTTTTAACATGAATAAACAAAGACCCAACTCAATTTTGCAAAACAAGATAAAAATTCTCATAAAAACCCAAACTTTAAATCAAACCCTAATTTTCAAAAGTTCATATTTTTGAAATCTAAAACCATGGGTAGCTAGAGAATAGAGAGGAGAGTAAGAAAATACTTTTACCTCTCAAAATGGTCTTGAATTTGAGTTGCAACCCAATGGAATAGTAACATTAAGCTTGGGAGGGTTTTGAAGATGGGGAAAGAGGGTTTCACGTTGGAAAATGGGGGAGGGAAAGAGAAGATGACAACTTTTGAAAAGTTGTCTTGCTTATAAAAACATTTGGGTAAAATTACCCCTTTAGTCCCTCCCCTTTTTACTAAAGCCCAATTGGATCTTTATTTAGGTTGAATTGATTTTTATTTAATTTTATTGACTCGGACTACAAACCCGACTAACTCCTAGCCCCAAAACACGGGTGTTACAGGTAGGGATATAAAAAGCTGACCCGACCTGAAAACCCGACTGAAACCTGCTCGAGTTAGAACCTGATTTGACCTGAAAATTTAGTGACCCGAACCTGATCTGTAACCGACTGTTGTTGACCCGAACCTGAATTCGACTTGTCACCGTAGTGACCGAACCCGACCTGCGTCCGACTGAAAACGACCAGAACCCGAATTGGACTAGTTACTGTAGACCTGAAACCCGACCTGCGCCCGACTGAAACGAACCTAAACCCGAAGCCGACCTGACAAATAACCGATTTTACCCGACTGAATTGACCCGATTCGATATTACCTGACCTGTTTTGAACCCGACCTGTTTTCAACCCGACCTGTTTTGGACCTGACCTGTTTTGAACCTGACCTGTTTTGAACCCGACCTGTTTTGGACCCGACCTGTTTTGAACCCAACCTGCTTTGAACTCGACCTATTTTTAATCTGAACTGAGATTGATCTGACTTGATATTTACCTGATATATAGTTGAAGAAGTCTACGATTTGATAAATTTAAAGTGATGATAAACGTAAAGTATTAATTTATTAAATTAATTTAATACTAATTCGTTCAATATAAATTATTTGTGAAGTTTAATAAGAATTAACATACTTAAATTTATTTTATTAAAAATATTCAAAATTTAAAAGTTTTATCAAATTAATAAGTTGTGATGGATGAATTTAAAAAAAAATTATTTAAAATTTAAATCAATTTATTAAATTTGATCATTAAGTTAAAAAAATATTTTATTAAAAATTTTAATTATAACTATTAAAACAATAAAAAAATATTTTTTTAGTTTAGGGGAAGTTTTTTTAAAATTAATGGGGGAAAGTTTTTTTGATTGATAAAGAATTATGGGGGAGGGGGGGGGGAGATTTTGCCGCCAATCAAACAAAATGGGGGGTGGGGGATTTGCGGCCATATCAAACAAAATTGGGAGTGGAGGTGTGATTTTTTTTATTTAGGGGTTAATTATCTTTTAGGTCTTTTCTTAATTAAATGGTTAGGGTTTAGGTTTTTTAGGTTTTAGTTTATTTTTTTAGTCCTAACTTTTGGTTTAGTTTCTTTAAATTTCATTTAATTAGGTCATGCTTCATAAATTAATTAATTATTAAGCTTTTTGGTTTGCTGTAAATTTGATTTGGTCCTCGTATAAAGATTTGGTAAGTAATTAAATTTAATAATTTTATTCATTTGTGATTTTTGCTCTAATTAATAATTTAATTTTAATTTATTTTTAGATTTGTCCTTTTTATGTTTCAATTTATTTTGTTTGGGGCTATGAGATTAGTTTAGGAATTATGTGATTAGGCTTGCACTCTAATTATTAGTGAATAGTTGTAACACCCCCTTCCCGGCCTGGTAGAGAACCGGGTCGTAGAGCGCTACAGAAAAACATAACGGAGATCGGAGACATAAATCTTAAACTTTTAATCAATATTTTAGTACCAAATATGTCAATTTTTATTATTAACTCAAAAGTCATTTTAGCTTTAAAATCTTATACAAAACATAGGTAACATATACACAATAGTAGGGTCACAAAACTAGTATAATTACTTTAACTACTTTGCCACCATACTAGGAGTTCGTAAGGACAAAACACTTTACTCTTTACTTGTAGTGACTTGCCAATCTTCCAACTGATCCCGATCTCGAACCGAACACTTTGTTAGCCTGAAATGTTATGCAAATGAATGCATTAGACTTACATAGTCTAAGTGAGGTAGGCAATAACAATGAATGAACATGGTATGCCATTTATCATGCTTTGATGGAAATCATAATATCAATTATGCAATAAACATGGCATGCTCTTTATTCAATAGTAAAAACATAGTGTCATGTCATGAACGGTAATATCATGATTTCATAGCAAACAATATCAATAATCAATATTTTCCCTTGGACCGATTCAACAGTATTTGGATACGCGAATTCCACCACATCACCAACAATAATGGTCGTGTCATAATCCCTCCTCCGCACCAATTGACCAACACAAAACACATCCCTCCTCCGCACCAATGGCCGAAGCCCAATACTCGTACCAATGAGCTCATGAATTCTATGACATGCCAATTGTATCCAATACTTCGATCCCAAGGTTCAGTAACAATAGTTCAATATCAATGGTTCAATGATAACATCTCAACAATCATATGGTCATAACAATATACAGTAGCAATAACACATGTCAATGATTCTATATGTTAATGCTTCAATGATTTTTATGACAACAATAATCATACTATGAATCATAGAAACTTACCGGATGCAGATAAATTCATAATTAATGCAACGGGGCAGCACCGAGCCTACCCCTGACACGACTACACTCACATATCAGAACAAAGAAACAAAGATCGAAATGACACCGTGTCATCCGAGACAAATGCATCTACACTCACCTCGATATTAGGGTTCCCTTATAACGTCACCTTTTCTCTTGATTGGCGGTTGTTCTTTCACGACTTCTTGAACTAGGTTAAATAGGAATCGATTAGGACTGACAGGACAGTATCGAATAAATATAAAAATATTAATCAAACTCGATATCGAAACTTAGACCAACCAAGGATTTGAGCTTACCCTGACGTTAGCAGAGATTCAATATTACTATATCAAAAATATCAAATCACCAATCAAACACTGGACCGCCTATATTATTTTTTTTTTCCACTATTCGAATGCTTTGGTTTTTCTTTGCCGTGACTCCCCTGAAAACTCACCCCTATTTATAGTTGTTTAAACCGCCCCTTTGCCTTTTTATACCACACTCGGCAGGTCCTCCTCATGCTTCCCAATTTCCCTTCATTCCCCACGTGTTTGGAAAGGTGTCCCCTTTCTTTTGGGACTTGCCTTGGCCATACATGGCCACGTGTTTATAAGGACACTACCAATGTCCATTTTAAGCCACGTTTGTGGCATGAAATTTTAAAAGCCACGGCAAATTCCTTCATTATGAAGGAGTTGACCGTGGGCCCCTTCTTTTTTTTTTTCATTTATAATAATAATAATAATAATAATAAATTAACCCGAATAATTTAACAAGATCGAATAATTTTTAGAATCGATATAAAATACTCGATCATCGGAACCTAATTCCGACTAGACCAGTTTTTGGGATGTGACAACTCTCTCCCCCTTTAAAGAAAATTCGTCCTCGAATTTTCCCCGACAAGAATATGCTCATCTATACGAGCCTCACTGAATTTAGACATCTAAACACAAACAGATCGGATTAGCCGGCAAGTCACAATACTCAATAAATAACTCCTAGGTGGCAAAGTAACATAACAAACAATTGAAACATGCATAAGTTTAGTCCAGAACCGACTAAACTCTAGCTCTGATACCACAAATGTAACACCCCCTTCCCGGCCTGGTAGAGAACCGGGTCGGAGAGCGCTACAGAAAAACATAACGGAGATCGGAGACATAAATCTTAAACTTTTAATCAATATTTTAGTACCAAATATGTCAATTTTTATTATTAACTCAAAAGTCATTTTAGCTTTAAAATCTTATACAAAACATAGGTAACATATACACAATAGTAGGGTCACAAAACTAGTATAATTACTTTAACTACTTTGCCACCATACTAGGAGTTCGTAAGGACAAAACACTTTACTCTTTACTTGTAGTGACTTGCCAATCTTCCAACTGATCCCGATATCGAACCGAACACTTTGTTAGCCTGAAATGTTATGCAAATGAATGCATTAGACTTACATAGTCTAAGTGAGGTAAGCAATAACAATGAATGAACATGGTATGCCATTTATCATGCTTTGATGGCAATCATAATATCAATTATGCAATAAACATGGCATGCTCTTTATTCAATAGTAAAAACATAGTATCATGTCATGAACGGTAATATCATGATTTCATAGCAAACAATATCAATAATCAATATTTTCCCTTGGACCGATTCAACAGTATTTGGATACGCGAATTCCACCACATCACCAACAATAATGGTCGTGTCATAATCCCTCCTCCGCACCAATTGACCAACACAAAACACATCCCTCCTCCGCACCAATGGCCGAAGCCCAATACCCGTACCAATGAGCTCATGAATTCTATGGCATGCCAATTGTATCCAATACCTCGATCCCAAGGTTCAGTAACAATAGTTCAATATCAATGGTTCAATGATAACATCTCAACAATCATATGGTCATAACAATATACAGTAGCAATAACACATGTCAATGATTCTATATGTCAATGCTTCAATGATTTTTATGACAACAATAATCATACTATGAATCATAGAAACTTACCGGATGCAGATAAATTCATAATTAATGCAACGGAGCAGCACCGAGCCTACCCCTGACACGACTACACTCACATATCAGAACAAAGAAACAAAGATCGAAATGACACCGTGTCATTCGAGACAAATGCATCTACACTCACCTCGATATTAGGGTTCCCTTATAACGTCACCTTTTCTCTTGATTGGCGGTTGTTCTTTCACGACTTCTTGAACTAGGTTAAATAGGAATCGATTAGGACTGACAGGACAGTATCGAATAAATATAAAAATATTAATCAAACTCGATATCGAAACTTAGACCAACCAAGGATTTGAGCTTACCCTGACGTTAGCAGAGATTCAATATTAATATATCAAAAATATCAAATCACCAATCAAACACTGGACCGCCTATATTATTTTTTTTTTCCACTATTCGAATGCTTTGGTTTTTCTTTGCCGTGACTCCCCTGAAAACTCACCCCTATTTATAGTTGTTTAAACCGCCCCTTTGCCTTTTTATACCACACTCGGCAGGTCCTCCTCATGCTTCCCAATTTCCCTTCATTCCCCACGTGTTTGGAAAGGTGTCCCCTTTCTTTTGGGACTTGCCTTGGCCATACATGGCCACGTGTTTATAAGGACACTACCAATATTGAGACTAAAATGTATGTAAGTATGTATGTATGTACCTATCAATGTATGAACCATAAACCCTTAATGAATTTTCTCTTAACCCGAAACCTTAAACCCTAAAAATCATAAACCCTAAACACTAAACCCTAATGTGTGTAAGTATATATATATGTACTTATCTATGTATGAACCCTGAACCCTTGATGAATTTCCCTAAACACTACACCATAAACCCTAAACCCTAATGTACGCAAGTATGTATGTATCTATCAATGTATGAACCCTAAACCATTAATAATTTCCCCCTAAAACCTAAACCCTGAATCGTCCAATGTTTTATAATTTTAATTTGATATTTCTGTTCATTATACCCCTTAAAACTTCATTTCTATTTCAAATTGACCCCTATATGCTAATTGTTTTTTAATTAGACCAATAATATATAATTTTACTTTGACATTTTGTTCATTTTAGTCCCTAAAATGTTCATTATAACCCTTAAAACTTCATTTCTAATCCCTTTAACTTTATTTCAATTCCAAATTGACCCATATTCATTGTTTTTTATTCATCCAATGTTTTATAATTTTAATTTGATATTTTCATCTCCTAGACCCTAAAACTTTATTTTTATTCCAAATTGACCCACATTTATTTTTTAATTTGTCCAATGTTTTATTATTTTAATTTGATATTTTCTTCATTCTAGTCCCTTAACTATATTTTAATTCTATAATGACCCCTATATATATTTAATTCATCATGTTTTATAATTTTAATTTGAAATTTTGTTCATTCTAGACCCTAAAACTTTATTTTTATTCTAAATTAACATCTACATATTGTTTTTTAATTACTCTAATTTTTATACTTTTGATTTGATATTTTTGTTCATTATAGTCCCAAAATTTTATTTTTATTCCAAATTGACCCCTTTTCATTGTTATCTTTTAAATTTGTCTAATGTTATATAATTTTAATTTTATATTTTTGTTCATTATAATCCGTGAAACTTTATTTTTAATCCAAATTGACCCATTTTCATTATTTTTTAATTAGTCCAATGTTTTATAATTTTAATTTGATATGACTTTAAATAATTAACTCAAAATCAATGACGATTGACGAAGGCCAACCTAAAGTCTATCGACTACTTATATGGTTGTATCGAACTCAAACTCAATAAAAATTTCAATCTTGAAAATACCCCGACCTGAATTACCCGACCTAAAATTACCCGACCTGAAATGCACCCGACCTGAAATGCAACTGACCTGAAATGAACCCGACCTGAAATGGACCCGACCTAAATCGTGCCCGACCTGAAATGGATTCGACCTGAAATGGACCCGACCTGAAGTGTATCCGAACCCGAATTAACCTGTTAATTATCTACTTCGGACCCGACCCGTTTTGACCCAACCTGAAATGAACCCGACCTGAAATGGACCCGATCTGAAATGGACCCGACCTGAAATGGACTCGACCTGAAATGGACCCGCACCCGACCCGAGTCGATTCAAAATAGAAAAATGACCTGAAATGACATGTACCCGATTTTACCCGACCTAATAGTACCTGACCTGAAACCCATCCGATTACCTGTTTTTACATCCCTATATATACCTATCAATGTATGAGCCCTATAGCCTTAATGAATTTTTCCTTAACCATAAACCTTAAACCATAAACCCTAATGTATGTAAGTATGCATGTATGTATAATGTACCTATCAATGTATGAACCCTAAATCCATATTCATTATTTTTTAATCCGTCCAATGTTTTATAATTTTAATTTGATATTTTCATCATTCTAGACCCTAAAACTTTATTTTTATTTCAAATTGACCCACATTTATTTTTTTTAATTTGTCTAATGTTTTATTATTTTAATTTAATACTTTCTTCATTCTAGTCCCTTAACTTTATTTTAATTCCATATTGACCCCTAAAACTTTATTTTTATTCTCAATTGACCTCCACTTATTGTTTTTTAATTACTCTAATTTTTATACTTTTAATTTGATATTTTTGTTCATTATAGTCCCCAAAACTTTATTTTTATTCCAAATTAACCATTTCCCTTGTTTTCTTTTAAATTTGTCTTATGTTTTATAATTTTAATTTGATATTTTTGTTCATTACAATCCATGAAACTTTATTTTTAATCCAAATTGACCCCTTTTCAGTATTGTTTTAATTACTCCAATGTTTTATAATTTTAATTTGATATGACTTTAAATAGTTAACTCCAAATTAATGACAATTGACGAAGGTCAACCTAAAGTCTATCGACTACTTATCCGGTTGTACCAAACTTAAACTCAATACGAATTTCAATCTCGAAAATACCCCGACCTGAATAACCCGACCTGAAACTACTCGACCTGAAATTACCCGACCTGAAATGCACCTGACCTGAAATGCACCTGACTTGAAATGAACCCGACCTGAAATGAACCCGACCTGAAATGGACCTGACCTAAAATGGACCCGACCTGAAACGGACCCGACCTGAAACGGACCTGACCTGAAGTGTATCCGAACCTGAATTAACCTGTCAATTATCTGTTTCGAACCTGACCCATTTTGACATGACCTGAAATGGACCCGACCTGAAATAGACCCGCACCCGACCCGAGTCGAGTCAAAACAGAAAAATGACATGTATCCGATTTTACCCGACCTGACAGTACCCGACCTGAAACCCGTCCGATTACCTGTTTTTACATCCCTATTCACGGGTGTCCCAATACAACTATATAATAGCCACACGGAGCTTGGAGGTGTCGTGACCATTGATTGTTCACCAGAGGCCACAGACTGTCCCTTGCATCAAAACAAATCACCAAGCTGGCCACCAGACAATTTCTTGAGCTGCAAGATGGTAGCTGCATCAAAACAAATGCGCTTGTCGACACAAGACCACCAGGAGAACCAACAAGTGTTGCAATATTATTGATTTTCATTTTTCACTCCCCCGCCTATATATAAAGAGAAACCCCTTTTACAAGAAAGAAGGTTTATTTAGAGATGCTTTGGAGAGCTCATTTTTTTCTCGAGAAACTCCTTATTCTTCCTAAGAAAATGACCACGACTATGAAATCTTAAAGAGCTTGAAGATTTTAATGTAGAAGGAAGCAACAAGAAAATCGAAAAGCTGTTTGGATCGACAATTACCATTTGCTTAATGTTCTTTGTTATCTGCTTGTTCCCCACACAAACTGCTATAGAAATATAGAATTACATTCAGTATGCCTTAATTAGATAATAAATGATTTAAGTTCCATGATTAACGAAAGTTACTGCAAGGCTAAGTCAAGTGACGTTTGGGGCTTATCTAGAAATAATTATATTGACACTTGAATGGATGAATGTACCGATAGACTATATCAACGGAAACGTTTGGGCTTATTTGTGTATATCTATTTGTGTCATTGAAAGAACATCACCCATCAACTATAGTATCATTTAAGGGTGATAACGAGTCGTGACGGGCCTAGACAGACTCGTCTCGGCTCGAAAATAATACTAGTAGACTCAGCTTGAGCTCGAAGCTCGTCGAGTAAAAATTTTAGACTCGAACTCAAAGTGGATAGTTTGAGCTCGACTCGTGGCTTGAGCTCGGCTCGTGACTCCTCCAAGTGGCAAGCTGTATTATATTGCCTAATTTGCTTTACTGCTTCTTCTTGTTGCCTAATTTTCTTTACTGCATTTTTTATGCATAATGCTTTAGTGCATATTGTCACGGGGTCAGAGTCTTGGCCCAGGGACATAGCCCCCGTGTGGCAACCCATGGCTCTTACCAGCCCGGGGCTCAACCTTTTCCACTTGATGCTTACTGGTTTCGCCCTCCCATGGGCTCATCAGAGAAGCGGGGCAGCTCCCGACCTGTGTGGTGCCTACCAGCACGCCCCGTCCTAAGACGGAACGGCTGTACGACACGTACTACACTCTTATTGCTATCCCGAATCCCGTATTAAGCACAGCCAGCAAGCATCCTGTCATGGTCTCGCCTATCACGCGAATAGGAACGTGACAAACTCCCCCACTTGATTCATGCACGCCCTCGTGCATGGAGAGTAAGCTCTTTACCCTCTTCTTTTTAATTAGCCGGGATCTAGTGTGCAATTCCCTGCCTGCTCGCCCTCTTTACCGAGGTTCTGCGAGTGCTTGGCGAACTTTCGCTCCAGCTTCCTGCCTACCCGACCTCGTCTCTAGAGGCCTCACTCGCGAACACCCCTTTACCAGGTGCGAGACAAACGCTCGTCCACTTTGACTCGCTACGCAGCACATGGAGCGCTTGGTAAGCTCACAGCTAGCACACAGACTGGCTCTGATACCATCTGTCACGGGGTCAGAGTCTTGGCGTAGGGACATAGCCCCCGATCGGCAACCCAGGGCTCTTACCAGTCCGGGGCTCAGCCTTTTCCACTCTATGCTTACTGGTTTTGCCCTTTCATGGGTTCATCAGGGAAGCGGGGACAGCTCCCGACCAGTGTGGTGCGTACCAGCACACCCCGTCCTAAGACTGAACGGCTGTACGACACGTACTACACCCTTATTGCTATCTCGCATTAAGCACAGCCAGCAAGCATCCTGTCACGGTCTCGCCTATCACGCGAATAGGACCGTGACAATATATATATATATATATATATATATATATATATTAGAGCTTGTTCATGAGCTCTTGAGTCGAGCTTAGGTCATGTCGGCTCGACTTGTTAAGGTCTCGAGCTGAGTACAAGCTCAAATCAAGTTCATTCGAGCCGAGTTTTGACCAAGCCGACCTCGAGTAGATTGCAAGTTAGTCAGGCTCGGTATCACCTTAGTATCATTAACAATGAAAACATTAGTATGGTTGCGTTGCATTAGATAATTTTATCTTTTAGATCGCAATTGTTCATTGCTTCTGGATGTATCAAGATCCCCTCTTCCAGCTATCTATGTTCCTGAATCCCATTGTAATACCCAAATTTTGTACAAGTAAATAAACTAATAATAACCAATGTCCATTTAAATACCCCAATTCTTAATGTCTATTTACATCCAACAAACCCATCATACTTGACCCATTACATTAATTTACAAATGGTTCTTACATGGTGGCAAAAATACGAAATGAAAAATCTTGAACTACTTGTTCACTTCGGCTTTAATCTCATTGGGTGAACGAATGTTTCCCTATCATTGCTTAAAAACAATACGGAGACTCCATCGTTGAACCTACAGTAGCTCTAGAGGTGGCAATCAGGTCGTTCGGTTCGGGTCGTTTTAGGTTTATCTAAAATTAATTTAGATTCGGTTCAGATCGGTTCGGGTCTGGTTCGGGTCTGTGATGAGTCGGATCCGGTTCGGGTATTGGATTGGATTAAAATCGGATCAGTTGTTTTCGGGTCGGGTCGATATCAGATCAGTCACTTTCGGTTTGGGTCAAATTGGGTCGTTCGAGTCGCTTTCGGTTCGGGTCAAAATTGGGTCGTTCGGATCGGTTTCGGGCCGGGTCAACATTTGAATTTTTGGGTAAATTTGGTTTGAGTTGGGTTTAGGGTTTGAGGTTTAGTATTTATGGTTTGGTTTAGAGTTATTGGTGTATGAGATTAATTCTGATTCAACTTGTTAATCTATGCATTTGAATTTGATTAAATATTTAAATCAAAGCTTCATGTATCAATGTTAAAATTGTGTATAATTATATTAAATCAAAGTTTATTATACGTAATAATAATAATAATAATAATAATAATAATAATAATAATAATAATAATAATAATAATAATAATAATAATAATAATAATAATAATAATAATAATAATAATAATAATAATAATAATAATAATAATAATAATGTCTGAAATGAATTAATTTATTAAACTTAGGATTTAATTGAGCTAAATAAAATCTAGAAGCATAAATCACAGACATAATTAAAATAATTCTAAAACTAAATGTGAAATTCTAATTAAATTAATCTGAATTGAAACTCAATTAAATTAAGAAAAAGAGAAAGACAATTGGTAAAAACATAGAGGAAAAGGACAAAATTTTGGAGGGAAATAAGCCACCAATTCTTTAAGCTAGATTGAAAAAAAGAAAAAGACAATTCGTAAAAATAGAGAGGGAAAAGATAAAATTTTGGAGGGAAATAAGCCACCAATTTTTTAAACTTTGACAAGAGCAACGATCTCTTCCATGGTATAGTACAAAAAAATAATAAAACATACTTCTTTTTATTATTTATTATATTGTTAAAAATAGATAATATTAAAAATAAATTATTCATTTATTTTACCCTAATTTTCAGGTTAAAATCGGGTCGATATTCGGTTCAGCTTTTGGTTCGGGTAGCATTCAGTTCGGGTCCATTTCTGTTCAACAAAAAATTTTGGGTCGATTTCGGTTCGGTTCAGTTTATTTTGAGTTTCGGGTCAACATGTTCGGGTCAAAATCGGGTCTCGGGTCAAGTTTTCCAGGTCTAAGTAGCTCCAAGCCCCTCAACTCCATCACCCGAATCACTTTGCTCACCATTACTTGAATATTGTTGCGTGAGTTTAGTGCTACGCAAACGGTGCAATTATACACGTCGAAAGAAATAGTATAGATTATGATCGTCTCTATAGGGATTGGTGAAACTCTATTTTTAGCTTCTCACACTAAAAAGAGGAATAAAATTGACAATGACAGAATGTGATATCAAGCAATTAAAATTATACTAGATTTGAATAAAAATCAAATAACAGGAGTAGAAAACCAAATTTGATTAGGAGGTCAGGTTATTGAGTATTATGGTGCTATTGGCGATTGAACTGTCGTGGCAATTAATTGTATTTTCAATGTTCGACAGATTTTTCTTCGAAGCCTTATAGTTATCCCTAACATAAAAACTGATGAACAACAAGCCTTGGTAATACGTCTCTGCGTTAACTTTGGGTGATCTTCATTGATTTGGTGAACTCCTTTTAGTCGCTTAAATTTTCTCCTTATCCCAAAGGCAAATTATCATCCACTAACACTCGTTGAATGAAAATCTATATCCAATTTAGTTTCGTGAACCTAGCTCCCCCGAGCCTAAGTAAAAACCAAAGATAACCATTCGTTCACAAACATCAATAACCAAATAACTCAAGCTAATTTAATTAGTTCATGGTTGGGTTTAGAAGAATCAACATAATATCAGACCCAAACATTGAATTAGTTAAAGAGAAGAAAATATAAATGTAGTGATCGGATTTAGTATCCTCTTTGCGTCGTGGTCGATCTCCTCGTGTTGATCTTGTTTTTTTTTCTCCTTGAATCTACGAGCACTCTTTATAGGAGGTGAGAGCTCAATTTGAATTTCAAATTGCATGGTTTATCCTCTTATCCTTATCTGCAACAGCTTCTCAATTCAAAATGGGTGTAACCGAATCGGTTAGGATAAAGTTTGACTAGGTTGACCTTATCCCGACTTGCCGTGGCAACTCCTGGCAAGTGGTTCAACAACTATCCTGCAAAAGTAGACCAAAAGCATCAACATTTCCCAAAAAAATAGAAAAACACAAAGCAAGGCCCACCAAAAGGAAAACAACGAATTTATGTAAAACCATGTAAATATGCAACTAAAATGAGCTTAAGTCTAAACAATAACCGAAGTAAAGAGGTACAAAATACACTACTTTTTCACTTATCACACTCCCAAACTGAAACTATTGTTTGTCCTCAAGCAATGCATGTACTAACAACTTACCGTGGCAATTATTGACAAGGCATGCCTCAAAACCTAAATTTCATCCTTTAAACCATGGCAATCTCAGAATTAATCACTCATCGACTTTTGGATGAGAAGAAATGTTTCCCAAAGATTAACCATAATGCTCGTGCATGTGTGTGCTCATAAGTTGTGACCAATTCAATAAATAAGGTCCTAGAGAGCTTCAGTTTATTATAACATAAATAAACATCATACTGCCAAGAAAATTTATTTTGCAAACCATAGCTATTTCTAGTGCTTCAGCTCATCACAACTACTTTCCTAGGCTTGAAGATAAGATGGAGCAAACAACGAACCCCCTAGCCTATTGAGTAGAGTCATCATGTGAAGACTTTCATTCACTTATGCTCAATTAACTATCTTTCCTACTCGGTGGGGGGCCAAGCGTATCGTATTAGCATTGCAGCGGAGTGTCCTAGATCCTATGGAAATTTTATTAAGCTATATCCATACATGCACCTATATCTTTCTTACTTTCATTTTTTCTTTTTTTTCGTTTCCTTTTTTTCAAACACTATTGCTCACCAAGTTTCTTAAAACTGAAAAGTCGTAACAATATATCGAAACAAGGATCACAACTAATCTCAAGTTAACTCCACACAAATTCTAAACTCTAAAAGTTCTCAACCTAAGATGTTGTGGCAAGTACTCATCATAAGACATCACAAAAGGCCATTAGCAATTATAGCAAGCAGTTACAATGATAAGAAATATGCAAAACTAAAATGAACTAAATGAATAATGAAGAGGCACAAACCCTACCCTAAACTCGAGTGAGGTATTGTCCTTAATGCATGCAACATTTTAACTAACTAACTAAAAATACATAAAAATGAAAAACTAAAGTAAGAGGTCGTCACTTCTTGGTCAATGATTTTGTTGGGTTGTTTCCTTGAGGCGTTTACTGACTCGCCTTGATGGTTGTTGTAGGGCTGGTGTAGGGTCACATTCTTCTACTTCCTCGACCAGTTCATCCTTCTTCTCGGTCTCCTAGGGTGGTGAAGCTTTACGCTTCGATTCTTGTTTTTATTTTCATAGCCACAGGTGGAGATTTAGTGGCGCAGTAGTGGTATCTTCAAAATATGAAAAATCATGACATGATTCAGTACGTTGTGGTTTAGCAATTCATTCTTTACCTTTCTTTGTTTTAGGAGTTTCCGCGGCAATATCACTGCATCAGGTTCAATATTGGCATCTTCAGTTACCGAGGCAATTAGCTCGGTTGGAAAGTGGGAAAAGGTACGGTGCAGTTCTGACTAATTTTTATGAGGGCACTCTTAATAGTAATGTCTCCGTTCTTGACATAACGCCAAAAGAGTTGTTGCTTTGCTTCCAATTGGTCCAACCGTTGCATGTTTTCTTGTCGGGGCAGGTCTGGTGGACTTCACTCCCTTTGTTGCTGTAGACACATTCGTCGTGCCTTCTTGCATGATCTTAAAGTATTCACTCTTTGTCCAACCTTGTTTCTTCAGTAATTTCTCGTCCGTTGCATCTGCAGGCACCATTACTCCTTCACAAAGAGCAGTGATCAGATTTTGGAAGTATAAGGCACCAATGTCCTTTTTGCTACAAGAATTAATCTCGTTAATGATTATTCGACCAATATCAATAGATCTTTTGTTTAAAATACAATGAATCAAAAGTAAACGCAAAGAAGAAACAGTTGTGTTGTGTGTGGTGGGCATCAAACACATTTTAACGAAGTTGTTTCACTATTTGGCCTCGGGCTTCACCATTACTCGATTGACCATTCCTTTCATATTTTCTTTATTCCACATAGCTCCTTCAAGTGTGAGTTCTTTGAAGACTTTTGATAGCTCTTTAAGGAGCATGTATTTTTCCTAGATTTATAGATTTAATTGTCCCCACATCAGTGTTTATTGCATACATTTCTGCATTTTCACGTATATTTTCTACAATTTGTCTAACTTAGTATTAGTTGCTCTTATTTCACATATTTCTTCCTATTTTTCCTTGTTTTCAATGTATTCCTAATGTCCCTATAGAGGAAATCTCACCACTGCAGCCAGCTCGAGACTGTAACTACCAGCTATCCAGTATGTTCAAAGATAAGGACGACCTTGCCAACTGTATTATTTGTTATAATAGATTTTGTACGGCCTTGGGTCATGCAAAACACTTGAAAGGACATGTGTCATATCTTGGGCTGCTTATAGAAGGACGAATCCAGGAAGAGAGAGAGTCACGCGAATTCTATTTTTATATCATCTTCAACCTCAAGCTTTTTCATCTCATCAATGGTGGTTTAAGCTCCATTTCTGGAGATCCAAGGTGAAGCTGGGTAGAATTATTGGAGGAGAAGAGGATTCTAGTACAAGATCAAGGAGAATATTTTGTTATCTTCTTAAACTTTTCTTTAATTAGATGTTTGTTGAATATTTCCATTATAATTTGTGCTTTAATGACAATGGTTTATTTCTTTTAAGCTCTGTATGAACTTGATTACATGTGTCCTATCTTAAACTTTTCTTTGATTGTTCGATCCGATTATGGTTTGCATGAGAATGTTAACATAGTTATTGACATCGAAAAATAAAATGATAGGTAGGAGTGTGCAAATTCAGATATCGGATCTAATCCGATCCGAAAATTTGGATATCCAAAATTTTAGTTCACTAAAATAATGATTTGTATCCGATCTGAAAAAATTAGATTCCCGTATTTTTGGATATTCGAATTTTCGGATCGAATATCCAAACATATCACTTAGTTTTCCTAAAATTCTCAAGCTTGCGATTCCACCAAGGCTCCACCGTCATCTTTCCCCCCCCCCCCCCCCCCACGACACTGAACATCTATGAATCTCTGACATCAAAACTTTGAAACCAACAGTTTCCATTTTCTTAGTATCAAATCTAATTGAAACCAAAACCTAACCTTCCACATAAACAACAACAATAATCAATAAAAAATTTAAACTCTCACATCAAAGCTATAAAAAGTGATTAAACCCATTAAACTAAGTGCTCAACAGCGTAAGCAAACTAAGCCTTTTGCACTCTATGAATCTCTGATGAAAAGGGTTTTCAATATTTTGAGACATAAACTAATTGTGAACATAAAACGAAGAATTCGAATAAAGAAAAGAGTTTTAAGAAATGAGGCATCTATTTTCTTTTTGGTACAGGCGGTTTTAAGAAAGGGTTGATGACGACACCTTGGTGGCTTTTAAAGCCTGTGAAAGAAAGGGTAAAGACCCATTTTTTGGATTTTCAGATAATTCGAAATCAAAATTTTTTCGATCCGTATTCGATCCGAGTATTTGAAATTTTTATTGGATATCTGATCCGTATTATCTAAAATAAAAAATCAGATCGTATATTCAAAAATTTGGATCAGGTCATCAAATAAATGGAGCAGATTATTCGGATCGGATATTTTTGCACACCCTAGTGACATGCCATGTTAACAAGTCATTGTAACGAGAGTTGAATGAGGATACAATGATAGTTGATCCACTTGTTCTAAGGATTGTAGTTTTCGACTTATAACGAGAGTTAAGGTTGACCTACGTCTTTGCTTCAAAAGTTAAAGATTTAATGGAAGTTAGTAAGTGAGCTTACTCCTCAATTTCCAATTGAGCCATCGTACTTCTTTCTTCCAAGCCAAACCGAGGAGATCCATGCTTTATTTCATTATCTCTTTACTTCTTTATTTTTGTTGCTTGTTACCACAATTGACTTATTATTATTCACTTTATTTCTTTATTGCAACCGATATTATACTCACAATATTCTCTTTAACATAATTGCTTGTGGACAAATAATAGTTAGGCTAAATACATCATCCTCGTGGGATTGATATTCAAACATGATTCTCCTATTTTTATTCTTGCATCGACAATGTTTGCTTGCACTTGGAGTTTGATGCTTTTACACTGATCAAGTTTTGGCGCCGTTGTCGGGGATGGCATTATTTGGTTTCTATGTTTATGCTTGCAATTCCATTTTCTTTCTTTAGTTTGCAGTTGTTCTTAATAACTTTCTTTTTGTTATTTCCTTTTCGCTTTTATTAAGTTTTGTAGGTGTTGTATGACCAGAAGTGCTTCTACACAACTATTTGTATCACATCTAGAAGCTGAGAGAACTTTTTGACGAATAATTCTAGAACAACGAGGGCATCCCTCAAGATCATGAAACCTACCACTGCACCCACCAACCCAGAATAGAACAATACGCGAGGTTGTTTATCCTCAGTTGGACGGTTTGCAACCAGGAGTTGTCAGACCTCCTATTCTGACCGGAAATTTCGAGTTGAAACCAATTATGTTTCAAAAGCTCAAATCTAATAGGCAGTATGCAAGGTTACCACACAAAGACGCTATAGAGTGTAACCCCCTTAGCTCGGTCTAGACGGTTGACCCGAACCAAGGTGATTACACGGGAAAAACCGAAGCAACCTCGTTAAATCCGACTCTGATTAACGACCTTTTTTCTTTTTATCTTTTCTAGATGCGAATAAGATCTCATGTGATCAACAAAGAGTAAAGGAGGAAACGGCACAACGATCAAATGTCGTTTAGGTGTTCAATTGCATAATTTAAGCTTTTAGGGACCAAAACGTAATTTTTAGAAATTACATGGACCTTTCCAATTTTTAAAGTCACCAATATGTAATTAATCATATTTCATGCTTCTCTGCAAAATTTCATCTCAAAAAGATCTTCCAAACTCATTCAATTGCATACAAAACATTTAGGGACCAAAATGTAACATTTTAGACTTGTAAAGGTTTCATTTAACTAAATTAACGGTCAGGTATCGATACCCTGCTACCCCGTATCGATACGCGGGGAGGAAGTAGCCAAAGTTGAGCAAGGGTATCAATACCCTTCCCCGAGTATCGGTACAAATGTACAATTATGTACAGGGGTATCGATACACTTCCCCTGCGTATCGATACACCCTACAAAGTTTGCACAAGCGTATCTATACACCTAATGCCCGTATCAATACACCTGCACCATTTTAGCTTAAGGGTATCGATACACTTCCCCTGTGTATCGATACACCCTTCAAAGTTTGCCCAGGCGCATCAATACACCTGATGCCCGTATCAATACACCTGCACCATTTTAGCTTAAGGGTATCGATACACTTGCCCGAGTAACGATACCCATACCAGAAATGCACAAGAAAAAGCCCCAAAAATGCATCATACATCATCTATTCACACCCAAAACTCATAGACATGCTTATATCATCATGTCCAACATATTTGCATAAAAAACTAGCCACAATGAAAGCATTAGGCACAACATCTCATATAGCATATGCAAGTAGAATGATCGTGCCTTTAACCATAAGCCATAGAAAAATTAAAATGCAAAATGAGGACCCAAAGACCACACAATGGCTGTTTACAAGACTCCAAGCACAAACTAAACATGCTCAAGGTGTTTCACATCACCAAACAACTTATGAGTGGAAATCCCTCCCATTGCCTCTTATTACACTAAAGTAAACCACATACTTTTCTTAGCCAAAACACTTGGATATCCATTGCTTGCTTGCTGTAAAAAATGCTCAATTCTCTACATTGATGAAAATATTGAGCGTAAGCATAAAGCTTAGTGAGGACCGCTATAAAACCAAAACATTCATCAATGCATTTTAAAAACCAAATCATCATTCTTTGTAACCACATGCCTTCTTTTAAAACATGCACTTAAAACATCATTTCCCCTTTCAAATCACATGTTTGTAGCATCATTAATTACAACATCAAAAACCTTTGCTCATGCTTAAACCAAGCATCACATGCATTCTAGCATAAATCTCAAGCATCACACGCTTTCTCAAAATAAGCATTCATCATTAATTCATTATTCATCATCATTATATTGGCTCGCAAGTGATTAATAACAAAAACAATATCAAAAACACCACACAATTCAATACAATCGGATAGGCGGATTACAAGCGTTGTCCCACACTTTCATACACACTACCGGCTTCACAAGGTGGAGTTCAATGGCACAATCACAACCCCTCAACACTCGTGATGGAGTTTAACGGCACAATCACAACCCCTCAACATCACTCATCGGTAGTTGTATAACCCACTAGAGAGAGCCGGGACACAAAACAAGGCTTACGCATGGGAGCTTCCTCAACCATTGTAATCACTTTAACCAAGCTCACACACGGGAGCAATCCTCCACCGTTGTTTCGCTTAACCAAGTCCACCCACGAGAGCCATCCTCCATTGTGATGACGCCAATTCCTCAATCGCTATGGTACTTAGATGGAGTTTACGGCACAATCACAACCCCTCGACATCCAAGGCAGCTTTATTCATGGTGCACTCAATCCTATAGCCGGCTAACTATATCTGATTCAAGTAACCAAAACCATTTACCATCACTTGCCAGTATAATCATCAATCATCACTAATTCACTATTTTACAAGCATAATCCACAATGCCACTTTCACAAGCATTAACATGCTTAAAACCAATTGCATAAATCATATAAACTCAAGGATCACTTATCATGTGCAACCTTAACAAAATGACATTTAAAACCAGCAACATCATTGCTCAAAACATGTTTTTTAACAGTAATGAAAACACATTTAATCCATGTGCATTTTAAACTAAAACATGGCACAAACCGAGAGAGACTTTTGTTTTACTTACTCTTGAGCTTAGCTAAGTGTTTCAAACTTACACTAAGTTCCCAAAATCATGTTCAAAACATTTCAAAGCTGGGAAGCTCTTTTCCACTCACCGATACGCGAAACTTTACTTGCCGACGCGAAGGTCACTCGTCCGAAGCTTCCAAAATCGCTTCACTAGCTTCTGGATCAAAACCCCTATTTTTAGAGCATAAAAATAGATATCAAATGCATTAAAGTGCATTCCAACACCAGCAACTAAACACAAACTCGTTGCCCGGCAAAACCACATAAATTTAACCATCCGAAACAATTGAAAACTCATTCGATTGCCTCCTAAACAAAGCCCAGCCAACAATCATCACTTCCAACCATTAATATTCATTAAAACACATCTAAAAACAACCTAAACCCTTCCTTATACCTCTAGCAATCATATAACCATCAAAACACTTCAAAAACTCAACTAAAACTATCATAAAACTCAAGGATCTCAAGGATTTCGGGATTTATATCATTAAAACACTTTTTCAACAACATAATCATCCCAAAACTCAATTAGAATCCATTTAAAACAGAGTTCATCAACAACACTCCGAAATCCAGAATTAAACCTTAGTTTTGGAAGATTTTGATCTTAAATCAAAACTATAATAAAAAATCAGTTAAAACAACAATTGAGAGTAAATAATCTTAGGAATTTCAGTAAAAAACCTTGATTAGAGGTTGAGAACGAGATTTACCTCCAATCCTTGCTTTCCTCAATGATTGACAAGTTTTTGCTTCACAAATCTTGAAGAAATTGAAGAGGATTCTTTAAAATGGTTATGAGATCAAAGTGAGAGTGTTTGAGAGAAAAGAATTCTAGAGAAAAGTCTTTTAGAAAGTGTTTTTGCTGAAATGAGGACTGAAAAGTTAGTTACGTAAAATAAAACTTCTCAATTTACTATTTATTAATTAAATAAAATAAAATCCATTTTTAACCAATTATTTTAAAATTCACTTAAATCACATGTCAAATTGAGGAAAGGCTAAATTGCACAAAAGCTCCCTAAAGATTCTAAGATTTTAACTCTCCTTTTGAAAATTGCATTTTCCCACACTTTTAAAACTTTACATTTTGGTCACTACCCAAAATGTACCACTTCCAAACCCATTTTGTAAAATTGATTTGACCAACCTCTTAAACATGATTTTAGAGAATTTTAGCAATTTCTTTCATATTTTTATCCTATCCCGAACCTTGATTTCTGTAAACCACCTAATACGATTCGAGCCGTCTCCAACCAGTTCACTTAACCCGATCCAATATCTAAAACAACTAGGCCCAAAATCGGGGCGTTACAACTCTCCCTCACTTAGGAAATTCCGTCCCCGAAATTTTACCTGAAGGAAAAAGATGCGAAAACCGCTTCAACATGTCTGTTTTGCTTTCCCACGTGGCCTCCTCAACTCCTCGGTGTCTCCACAACACCTTCACAAGCTCTATCGTTTTGCCACGAAGAACTTTGTTGTTCGAGCCAAGGATCTTCACCAATCCCTCATCGTAGGACAAATTCGGGTTTAGCTTTATCTCCACGATAGGCATAACTTGCGAAGGATCCGATCTATACCTCCACAACATCGAAACATGAAACACATCATGAATCTTGTCTAACTCGGGAGACAACCTCAACCGATAAGCCACAGAACTAACACGCTTCACAACCTCTTAAGGTTCAATAAACCTCGGGCTAAGCTTACCCTTACGCCTAAATCCCATCACCTTCTTCTAAGGCGTTACTTTCAAGAACACACGATCGCCAACCGCGAACTTCATCTCCTTACGCCCCAAACCCGCGTAAGACTTTTCCTGATCCGATGCCACTTTCAAGCGCTCACAAATGAGCTTCACCTTCCCGGTGCTCCCTTTTAACATATCCAGCATCGAAACTAACTTTTGCCTTGTTTTCTCCCAACAAAGTGGTGTTCTACACTTTCTCCCATACAAAGCCTCATATGGAGTCATTTGAATGCTTGCCTGATAACTATTATTGTAAGCAAACTCAACCAAAGGCAAGTGCTTCCCCAAAAACCTTGGAAATCTATAACACAACATCTCAACATATCCTCAAGCACCTGGATAACACGCTCCGACTGTCCATCCGTCTGAGGATGATAAGAAGTACTGAAATTCAATCGTGTACCCAGAGCTTGATGTAAACATTCCCAAAACCTTGATGTAAATCTTGGATCTCTATCCGATACAATAAACTTCAGCACTCCGTGCAAATCGAAAATCTCAACAATAAACAACTCGGCCAATTTATCCAACGTATACGTAGTATGCACTGCCAAGAAGTGTGCATACTTCGCAAGACGGTAAACAATCACCCAAAATAAATTCCTCTTTAACGGTGTCAAAGGTAATCCAAACACGAATCCACGGTGGTCTTTTCCCATTTCCATTCCGGGATCCTCAATGGTTGCAACAACTTAGAAGGAAACCAATGCTCAGCTTTCACCTGCTAACAAACCATACATTTGCTTACAAACTTCGCAGCATCCTTTTTCACCTCATCCGATATCACCCAACTCTCAAACCACGATACACCTTCGTACCACCAGGGTGCTCAACAAAAGAACCACTATGGGCTTCAACCAGAATAGAGCATCTCAATTTAACATCATTTGGCACCACTATTCAATTCCCAAAACTCAAAACACCATCATCATTGAAACAAAAATCCAAAGACTTACCATCATCAATGTCCTGAACATGTGTTACTACACATCTCCGATCGACTGAACTACAGAAGGCTTCACTTGTAACTTGGCTATAAGCTCCTCATCACGTGATATACCCAACCAAGCAAACCTCGCTCCCAACTTCACGGCCACCTTCATGCTCGACACTTCGGCCCCAACACTGGCATTTCAAACACGATACCTCATCATAGACCATACTCCTTAAGCAACTCCAACCACCTTCATTGCCTAAGATTCAACTCTTTTTTAAACATTAGATACTTCAAACTCTTGTGATCCATGAATCCTACACTTTTCAACACAAAAACCCAAAATCTGTCCACTCACCATCAGAAAATCCTCATCACGAGACTCTAACATTGTCTCCAACATTTGCTTCACTTACATCAATTGTCTCAAGAAGGTTTACTTACACTCAACCAACATACCACTCTCTCACGAAGACCCAACCAAATCAACATGGCTTTTGAGCTTACATTACTTTTCCCCCACAAACTTTGGCTACGACACTAATCTTATCTGGATGCTACCCAACGACAAATCTTAATCCTCACACAAAAGCAACCGCAACAAGCCACACATAAAGCTCATTCTCCAAGCACTTACAACCGTCTGAAAACATACCCTACAACCTTCCCAACCCGCTTAACCACTCTTCCTATCAACATACGATACATACTAGAACCATGAATCCTCTACTCAACTCAAGCTAAACCTCGAGTAGAACTATCGTTAGAACTTCCTTCCAACTCCTCCAAGGTCACCGTAAAAACTTCATCCACCTAAAACAACCATATTGCTATAACTATTCAAGCAAGAATACAACAACACTTCAAAACCACATATGCAAACCTACAAAAACCGTCCAACCCAGAGAAACTACAACACCCAATTGCTATTTCAAATTGCTTTTAACTACACATCAAACGACATCGGCCGATTCTAACCAAAACGGTCTCCTCTTCACCACCATACCGCCAAAGGCCCGTAAAACACCTAGAAACTTTACCTCCTACCAACCAAGCTAGGCCACACTCACTCCTAACGGTAAACTTGTTTACTCCTTATCCTCACATCCAGCATTTACCTTGTACCAAAACAACACTTTAAACCCACAAACTACCCTAATATACAACATCACTATCAGATCCAAATAGCTTTTCATAAGTGTGAACATTCGTATGCATGATCACTTACATGCCCTTACGAATGCCTATGCACATGTATGCAAACTTCTAATGTCATGCCATATGTATGCATGTACCAATATATGTAATATATGTATACAAATGATTTTAGTTGTGCATGTATGTCTGTTCACACTTACTAATAACGTCCTCGAACCAAACCAAGAACAACCTCCTATCCCACTCTCAAACTTTTCCTGCTCCACCATTCTTACAACTCATTACAGCAAACTACTCTAACTATTATTCCTCTTCACCAATGTTGTTCTCAAAGCAACATCGATTACTACCCAACTCATTAATTATAGGACCTTATCCACTACAAAAGAAGATGCAAAACCAAAACTAAACGAAGATAACAACGATAGGGATTGCATAATAAAGATACCTGCAATCACACCATTGTCCTGGATCTCCAAGCGACAAACACTCTCTCCCATAGAACCACCATTCTCTAGTTGCACCACCACAGCATCGACCAACACCCTGAGGTCACCATCGTCTCCTTGTTGTAAAGAACCATGACTGCACTCGCGATCACGAGGAGCTTCAACAGACATCCCACCTTGACCACCCCGAGCTAATACTGGACAATCTCGCCTCAAATGTCCAACAGACCCATAATTCTAACAAGATCCAACCATCATACACCTTGCGCCTCTCTGCCTTTCTTGCCACCTCCGAACCCTATCTCGACCGTGCTCACGACCCCTTTGAGACTCAACTGGACGCGCTCGAGCTGGTCTTGCCACCTGAGAACAATTACGCTTCACATGTCCCATCGCACCACAGCTCCAACAAGCTCCAACGTCCCAACAAACCCCAGCGAGTCGCCTTCCACAACGACCGCACTCTGGTGGACGAACCACCTCTCTCTGACTTTGATACATTTGACCCACATTACCACCACCACCAAAACTCTGGTTCAGGTGAAACCTTCTATCACGAAGTCTCTTATGGCACCCTCTCTCGGAGCCAAAACTTGCAGCTCTTTTGCTCTCATTCAGGTCACCATCGCCACTTGTAGCCATGCTCACACGTTGCTTAATCCCCAAAAACTTATCTCCCAGGTATCTCCTCTTAAAGGCAGCTAAAAAGAACTCACAATCCGCATCATGGATATTCAATTTTGCTGACACAGTTGTCCACCAACTACAAACATCATCCAGCATTAACGAGACAACGCTTCCCAACTTACAAGCGTTGTCACACCCTTCCTGATCCAGGATTGGGATCATACTGGCTAACCAAGCCTCGAACGCCTCTGACGTCAACCCATGATACTCAACAACTCTCAATTCACACAGACGTTGCTTTGACAAACTAGTTTATCCGACACCCGGCACATGTGCAAGCCTTTCATTCACCGCGGCCTGAGATGCTCCAGACATCTCCTGAACCATGGATGATAAAAACATTCATCACAGGGCCAACCCCCCCATGTTGCCCTATCGCCTCAACTCCAGGTAAGAACGGCCGAACAGGCACATTCTCAACAGACTAAACATCGTTCCCTTGATTACCCTGCTCGCCTGTAGGTACTATCGTATTCGATCTCAACTCTCTCCTCGGACTTATTGTGCTATTTTTAACAAGGCATAAAGGGCGCCCCAATTTCCCTCAAGCATAACATAGCATATTATAATCATCATGCTTCATATCATCCACAATTAGCACACATCCCCATCACATCATCAACATGCAATCATATTTAACTCCCATATGATTCATAACAACCGAGCATAACATAAGAACCAACATTCAACCAAAAACTTGATTTTCAAGCAACATGCCACTTAACATCGAATCAAACACCAAACATACCAATTTCACTTACCATCATCCCCAATTCTTTCGAAACCTGACTCTGATACAACCAAATGTAACCCTCTTAGCCCGGTCTAGACGGTTGACCCGAACCAAGGTGATTACACGGGAAAAATTGAAGCAACCTCATTAAAGCTGACTCCGATTAATGACCCTTTTTTTCTTTTTATCTTTCCTAGATGCGAATTAGATCTTATGTGATCAACAAAGAGTAAAGGAGAAAACGGCACATCAGGACCAAAACATAATTTTCAGAAATTATAGGGACCTTTCCAATTTTTAAAGTTACCAATATGCAATTAATCATATTTCATGATTCTTTGCAAAATTTCATCTCAAAAGGATATTCCAAACTCAATCAATTGCATACAAAACATTCAGAGACCAAAATGTAACATTTCACACTTGTAAAGGTTCCATTTAACTAAATTAACAGTCTGGTATCGATACCCTGCTACTCCGTATCGATACGCGGGGAGGCAGTAGCCAAAGTTGAGCAAGGGTATCGATACCCTTCCCCGTGTATCGGTACAGATGTACAATTATGTACAGGGGTATCGATACACTTCCCCCGTGTATCGATACACACTACAAAGTTTGCACATACGTATCTATACACCTGATGCCCGTATCAATACACCTGCACCATTTTAGCTTAAGGGTATCGATACATTTCCCCATGTATCGATACACCCTTCAAAGTTTGCCCAGGCGTATCAATACACCTGATGCTCGTATCAATACACATGCACTATTTTAGCTTAAGGGTATCGATACACTTTCCCGAGTATCGATACCCATACTAGAAATGCTCAAGAAAAAGCCCCAAAAATGCATATGTGGAAAACTAGCCACATTGGAAGCATTAGGCACAACATCTCATATAGCATATGCAACTAGAATGATCATGCCTTTAACCATAAGCCATAACAAAACTAAAATGAAAAATGAGGATCCAAAGACAACATAATGGCTGTTTACAAGACTCCAAGCACAAACTAAACACGCTCAAGGTGTTTCACATCACCAAACAACTCATGAGTGGAAATCCCTCCCATTGCCTCTTATTACACTAAAGTAAACCACATACTTTGCTTAGCCAAAGCACTTGGATATCCTTTGCTTGCTTGCTGCAAAAAAATGCTCAATTATCTGCATTATTGAAACAAATGAGCGTAAGCATAAAGCTTAGTGAGGACCGCTATAAAACCAAAACATTCATCAATGCGTTTTAAAAACCAAATCATCATTCTTTGTAACCACATGTCTTCTTTTAAAACATGCACTTAAACATCATTTCCCCTTTCAAATCCACAAGTTTGTAGCATCATTAATTACAACAGCAAAAACCTTTGCTCATGCTTAAAACAAGCATCACATGCATTCTACCATAAATCTTAAGCATCACATGCTTTCTCAAAATAAGAATTCATTATTCATCATTATATTGGCTCGCAAGTGATCAATAACAAAAAAATATCCGAAACACCACACAATTCAATACAATCTGATACGCGGATTACAAGCGTTGTCCCACATGCTTCATACACACTACCAGATTCACAAGGTGGAGTTCAATGGCACAATCACAACCCGTCAACACCTGTGATAGAGATTAACGACACAATCACAATCTCTCAACATCACTCATCGGTAGTTGTATAACCCACTAGAGAAAGCCGTGACACAAAACAAGGCTTACATATTGGAGCTACCTCAACCATTGTAATCTCCTTAACCAAGCTCACACACGGGAGCAATCCTCCACCATTGTGACGCTTAACCAAGTCCACCCACGAGAACCATCCTCCATAGTGGTGACGTCAATTCCTCAATCGCTAGTTGAGGTAGTTGTATAACCCACTAGAGAAAGCCGTGACACAAAACAAGGCTTACATATTGGAGCTACCTCAACCATTGTAATCTCCTTAACCAAGCTCACACACGGGAGCAATCCTCCACCATTGTGACGCTTAACCAAGTCCACCCACGAGAACCATCCTCCATAGTGGTGACGTCAATTCCTCAATCGCTAGGGTTACTTGGATGAAGTTTACGGCACAATCACAACCCCTCGACATCCAAGGCGACTTAATTCACGGTGCACCCAATCTTATAGCCGGCTAACTATATCCGATTCAAGTAACCAAAACCATTTACCATCATTTGCCAATATAATCATCAATCATCACTAATTCACTGTTTTACAAGCATAATCCACAATGCCACTTTCACAAGCATTAACATGCTTAAAACCAATTGCATAAATCATATAAACTCAAGGATCACTTACCATGTGCATCCTTAACAAAATGGCATTTAAAACCAACAACATCATTGCTCAAAACATGCTTTTTAACAGTAACCAAAACACAATTAATCCAAGTGCATTTTAAACCAAAACATAGCACAAACTGAGAGATACTTTCGTTTTACTTACTCTTGAGCTTAGCTAAGTGTTTCAAACTTACTCTAAGCTCCCAAAATCATGTTCAAAACGTTTCAAAGCTGGGAAACTCTTTTCCACACACTGATACGTAAAACTTCATTTGCCGACGCGAAGTTCACTCGTCTGAAGCTTCCAAAATCGTTTCGCAAGCTTCCGGATCAAAACCCCCTGTTTTTAGAGCATCAAAAAATAGAGATCCAATGCATTGAAGTGTATTCCAACATGAGAAACTAAACACAAACTCATTGCCCAGCAAAACCACATCAATTTACCCATCTGAAACAACGGAAACTCATCTGATTGCCTCCTAAACCAAGCCCAGCCAACAATCATCACTTCCAACCATTAATATTCATTAAAACACATCTAAAAACAACATAAACCCTTCCTTATACCTCCAGCAACCATATAACCATCAAAACACTTCAAAAACTCAACTAAAACTATCATAAAACTCAAGGATCTCAAGGATTTCGGGATCTATATCATTAGAACACTTTTTCAATAACATAATCATCCCAAAACTCAATTAGAATCCATCTAAAACAGATTTCATCAACAACACTCCGAAAATCTACAACATTATGAAGGGGCGGCCAATCAATGTTGGCGAAGTAATTCTAAGGGAGATCTATTCCCCTAGAGAAAAGCCAAACGCCAAGGGACCTCTCGTCTTCCCTGCACTCATCACAGGCCTATGCACCAACTTCCGCGTGCTACCGCACCCCAAGGACACAATACTTCCTGCCAAGGAAGGATGGACAAGAAGGGCACGCCTACAAATGATGCAAGATCTGGAGCCAGAAACAACTTCAACCGCCCAGCCGCCATCTAAACTTGCCGCCACCCCAACCACAGTGGGAAATACTGAAGCTGCCATTCCATTCGCCGTGATCCCACTGCTGCGCAGCCTAGTCGAAAGCTTCCAAAGGATCGAGCACAAACATGTGATCTTCACCAAATATGTTGCGGACGTGCAAGAGGCCTTTTGTAGCCTACTTGCTTGACAAATACCAAGACAGTGGCCCACAGTTGTCTACGTTCCAAACGGAGTTAGCAACATCCAAGTCGATCCATATCACCCCAGACCAGCTGCTACTCTAGCCGCCGCCGATAATGAGGGGATCGCACATCTGCCCCAGAAGAAAGACCTCTCCAACTCCTATCCAGCCATACAATCTCACCTTCTAATCTGAATCAGGGCAAGAGAAGGAGACCACCGCTGCCTCCCTAGTAGCAAATGAGGCCGCTGCCAAAGATGGTAATGACTCAGACATGAAGATCTCAGACTCCTTTGATGACGAACTAGCATAGTCATTAAGGAAGAGAAAACTGCCAACAATAGAGCCCCAGGGTGGAGGATCTGAAGGACCATCCAAGAAACCCACCCTTAACAACATCTAGCTATCGCGTAGCAAGAAAAAGAGCCCAGCCGCCAGACCATCTGCCACGCGCGGCCTAGTCCTGCCTGCCTCATCAGCATTCTCCTCTGACGCAGCATCAACAGAGGGGAACACCCCTAGTCTATAGCACCCTTTTCTTTTCTTTTTAATTTTTATGTTTTATTTTCTTTTTCTTTTATGTTAATTTCTGATTTTAATTTTTTCTTGGTGTAAAGGCATTGAGGACAATGCCAACCTTGAGTTTGGGGGGAATAGTCCTCTTTATTTTTAGGATCATTTAGCAGCATATATGATCATATGTAAATTCTTCCCCTAGCACTTATATTCCCACCAAACTAAAAATTTTAACCTAACTATGGGAAGAAACATGAAAAATATTTAGAAATTTTTTTTCTTTTTGCCAATTATTCTTACAATGTCTGTTAAATGCTGAATTTTTGCTTAAATTCTAAGTTTAACACTGCCTGCCTTACTTAACAAAAATTCCTTGATTCGATACAGGTTTGCCGCCACGGCAACACATGGCAGCAAAACAAAAATGGAGAAAACCATAGAGCTGCCTGAAACAGGCTCTAGGAAGGATCATGAGCAAGGACACTCCGCTGCTATCAAAGTTCACGTATCTAAACCAAGTGAAGGACAAATTAGCAAGAGCGAATGAAAACCTTCACGAGATGACTATATTCAAAGGGTTCAGAGTTTCGTAAAGTGCACCTATCTTAGCTTCAGACCCAGAGAATAGTTGTGATGAGCTGAAGCCCTTAAAGCCATGATCAGAAAAAGAAGATAAAAGTGCCCAACTGTGCTGTCAAGGCAACAACTCGTGTCCTTTTTAGTAATTTAATTATTTTAGGCATTCTTTGTCAACTTAGTTATTTCAACATGTTTAGCATAGACACATACATGCACACACTGCACTGACATTAAGAAAATTAAAATCTAAGTTATTTCATGCCATTCCATATTACTAACATTAAAACAGGTGCCACGGCCTTGAGGTAAGAAATCAAGTTAAAGGCTAATGTTTCTATTAATTTTGTGCAAGGGGCAAATTTACTAGCTAGGTTGCATTGCTTGAGGACAAGCAATAGTTCGAGTTTGGGGGTGTGTAGAGTGTCCACGAGTTTTATATTTTGTACACATTCCTGCCCTTATTATTGCTATTCTTAAGTTCATTTAGGCATATTTAGGTGCATTGCATGCATAATAACAACATTTTCTCTTTCACCATGTTCTTATTGAATATCTTATGTTTGGTTAAGAAAAGATATTGTTTTAGTTAGTTTTTATTTTCAAGTGCTATAGCAAGGAGAGGACAAGAGAGGGTAGGAAAGCTATAACAAAAGGAGCTGTACTGAAGCAGTTTCAGATGCCTCCAAGGACGCTGCCGAAGCAGCATTGCCGCCAAGTTCTACCTAGACAGTAAATACACCGACTTAGACAAGATGGGTCGCGATTGAGAGTGGGCAATTTCCTAAGCCCAATGAGCCCAGTCTTGCAATTTTCTGAAGCCTGTAGCAGCCAGTAGAGCTGATCCAATATTGATAAGTAGGAGTACTTATCCTTACTTGCGGGAGAAGGCAACGTCCAAAGAGTCCACATTTAAGCCAAAAAGGAGTCTGTATTTAATTTAAATTGCTTTAAGAACTTCTACTTCAAGGAGGACTCAAACATAGGCCATGAGCCCTATATATACCCAATGTATGTATGGGTATAAGGGCATAGATATATAGGATATCGCATAGAGGGAGAGCATATCACACCGGATAGATGAGGAGGTAGCTAGATAGATGGGAGTTGTGGCCCAACTCTCCTAGGGTTTCAGGCGCTTGTATGCAAAGTAGATGTGAGAAACGGTTGTAATATCTTTGAGTTGTTTTCAATAAAATTCCAAAGTTTGCTTAATCTATGCACTTCATTTTTCAATTAGTCCTAACCAGTTAGTTGAGAGAATCCATTTCTCGGGCTCGATAGTGTAAGGCTCACGAAAGGGTTAAGCACGGTCACAACATGTTGGGCGTGACTAACTTAGTTCTTAACAAGTTCACAAGTTTCAGCGGCTAAAAGGGATCACCAACCAAATTGACTTGCCTGTGTTAAGTTTACGCTGAGATTGCTAGGTATTGCCTACATCACGTGAGTGTTCGAGCATTCTTGCCTAGAAATAGAGAGGATCACTTTCGACTATCCCGCCGAACTTGGAATGTCTGCCAGACTTGACGCCAAGACTTATTTCCATTCCACCTGCTGAGACATCGAAAGTTGTAGGGGCACTGACCCGCTGCGGCGTCGTGACAAGGCCGTAGCCTGCCGCCCGTCATACCCGTCGAGGTAGCAAACCATGGCAGCGCTCAACCTACTTAGGCTTTACAACGTAGTCTACACGCTATTGAGTTGCAATTGTCTTACCCAGTCTATCGACCAAATCTCTCCCTATCATCCCTTTCATCACTATCTTTATTTTATTTGTGCTTTTATATTTCGACATCATGAGATTTAATTGTGCATTTACTAAATCTTTGTGCAAGAAACCATTCATAGCAGCTGCTCCAATCCCTATGGGAGACGATATCTTTTATACTATAACTTGATAAGAGTGTGCACTTGCACTTATAAATAGAGAACACCCAGACGATCTACAATATCTACGCACGAACTAGGAGAGTCCTTTAAAACTGATCATATTGTAGAGGATGGAGTTGATGATGGTAAGACGGGTAATGTTCCTCCACTTATTACTCTATTTCCATCTATTTTACAATCTAAGTTGTCGCCACAATGCCCAATGTTGGTGCAACCAACTGATAATCCTTCTCCACCTTTTCCTCAGAGATTTAAAAAAATGAGTCTAGTACGCAATTTCAGTTCTTTCATGATACTTTGCAACAACTTACAATGCAAATCCAGTTGATTGATGCTCTTACACAGATTCCTGATTATGCCAAGTTCATGAAGGATATCTTGTCCATGAAGAAGAAGCTCAGTGCAATAGAAACCATTGTGCTCACAGAAGAGTGCAATTGTTGATATCAACCCCTCTACCATGTAATATGAAAGATCTTGGTAGCTTTATCATTCCTCGCTCTATTGGTAATTACTAATTTAGCAAAGCTCTTTGTGATTTGGGGGCTAGTATCAATTTAATGCCATTGTCAAGTTTTCAAAACTTAGGCATTGGAGAAATAAACCCACTATAGTCACATTGCAATTAGCAGACAGATCTCTGTCTCATCCGAATGGACAAATAAAGGATGTGCTTGATCATGTAGACAAGTTCGTTTTTCCAGCAAACATTATTATTCTTGACTACCAGACAGACAAGGATGTACCTATCATTCTTGGCCGCCTATTCTTAGCTATTGGGAAAGCTGTTATCGATGTATTAAAGGGAGAACCTACAATGAAGGTCGACGATGACCAAGTTACTTTTTGGATATTCAATTCTGATATTGGAAGAAAGACTGGGGAATGTCATCATATGTATATTCTTGACAATATCATTCAGTAAGACTTGAATCATCGTAGTATACTCATTTCTGAGTATATTGCGCTGACAATGATAGAAGATGATCTCCTGAATTGTGACCACATTGTTGAAGTACTCACTTTGGCAGTTTACCACAAATGGAAAGTTGAATCTTTAGATCTCACTCACCGAACAATTCCTACTTCTAAACTATCTATTGAAGAAGCTCCCACTATGGAATTAAAGCCATTGCCAACTAATCTCAAATATGTTTTCCTTGGAGATGCGGAAGCACTCCTAGTTAGTGTCTCTACAACTCTAGATGCAATGCAAGAAGTTAAGTTGATAAATATTCTGAAGAAGCACAAGCATGCTATTCCCTGGACCATTACGGATATTGAGGGCATTAGTCCATATTTGTGCATGCACAAGATAAAGCTGGATGATGAGAACAAATAGTCTATTGAGCCGCAACGCTGACTGAATGAGAAGATGAAATAAGTGGTAAATAAGGAAATCCTCAAATTGTTGGAAGCATGTATTAACTATGCAATTTCTAATAGTGCATGGGTTAGTCCAGTCTACTGTGTTCCTAAGAAAAGTCGCATCAGTATAGTATATAATGATGCTGATGAATTGATTCCTACTCAGATTCCTACGGGTTGGCATATTAGTAGGGACTATAGGCGACTCAATGCATCCACAAGGATGGATCATTTCCATCTTCCTTTCATTGATCAAATGCTGGATCGACTTGTGGGAAATAAGTATTACTGTTTTCTAGATGGTTATTCTGGCTACAATCAAATTGCTATTGCACTAGAGGACCAAAAGAAGACCACTTTTACATGCCCATTTGGAACATTTGCTTATCGTCGCGTGCCTTTTGGTCTTTGTAATGCACTAGCCACATTTCAAAGCTGCATTATGGCAATATATTCATATATGATTGATAATTCCCTTGAAATCTATATGGCCGATTTTTTGTTGTATGGGAATAACTTCAACCATTGCATCGACAATCTGGAGAAAGTATTGCAGCGATGTGAGGACACTAATCTAGTTCTAAATTGGAAAAAATGTCACTTTATGGTCACTAAGGGGATTGTATTGGGGCATAGAATATCGAAATATGGAATTGAGGTTGATAGAGCCACAATGGATGCAACTGAAAAATTGCCACCACCGACAAATCTGAAGGGTATTCACAGTTTTCTAGGTCATGATGGGTTCTATAGAAGATTCATTCGAGATTTTTCAAAGATCACAAACCTCTATCCTTTTTGATGGAGTAGAACAAAAATTTTGTCTATGATGATACATGTTTGGATGCATTCAACAAAATTAAAACACAACTTGTGAACGTATCGGTTGTTGTTGCACCCAACATGGAGCAACCATTTGAACTAATACGCGACGCTAGTGATTTCGCTGTGGGAGCAGTCTTAAGGCAATAAAGTGTAATACCCTAAATTTTTGGCCTAGGAAGATGTTACATTTGAGCCTTGTTAGATTTCATTTTGATTAAATCAAGAGATCCTAATTTGATTAATAGGACAAAAAATTGAAATATTAAAAATTTGAGTAGCCAATTATTACATGACCAAATTGGAAAGTAAGCAAATTCTTTATTTGCATGATAACAATTAATAAATTCAAGGGTTTGATGAGGTGTCGTGTGCGTGAAGAGACATGTGTGAGTGGAATAGAAGAGATTCACAAAGCCATTCATCATCTTCCTTCTTCCATATGAACCAGAAATACTAGAGTGAGAAAGAAAATTGAGAGAAAGTTATCCAAGAGTTATTTGATCTACAAATTCTTGTGTTTTGGATTAATCCTTAGTCGAAAAACATTAGAAGAAGTAATTGTTTAGTATATCTCTTTGTAACCCTCTTAGCCCGGTCTAGCCGCCAGACCGAACTAAACGGGTTACACGGAGAAAATGGAAGAAAACCCCGCTAAGGTTTCACTCCGATTAGAACCCTATTTTTCTTCTTCTTTTCTAAATGCCATTAACATCTTATGTGATAGGAAATCACAACGGAAAACAAGCATTAACGCGACGATCGAACGACAAAGGACCAAAATGCAAATCTATTATAAAATAGGGGCCTAGCATGAAATTAAGGTTACCATTCTTAAATTAGTTAGGTTTCATTCTTGCTTGCCAAAATGCAGCTTAAAACAACCACTCGAACACATCACATCGATCGCATAGCAAACAAGGACTAAAATGTAAGAAAGTAATACTTCAAAAGATTCCAATAACTAACAAAAATGCCGACCGTATCGATATAGGTTGCCTTGTACCTATACACGCGTATCGAAACAGGCTCGATTAGGCGAGGAGTCTTCCCGATTTCATTGGTATTGATTTTGATGAAAATAACTAACATCATTTGAAATGATAGTATGTTGGGTTGTTAATCGGAAATGTTGGGTAAGTATTGGTAAGTAAAGTATCGTGCATCGATCATTGACATTGTTATGAGCATTGTGCATTGGAAACCAATAGAGTTATTGTTATCGAAGTATAGAAAAGATATTCATTGTTCATAGTCATTGTTAATATGAATATTGAACATCCATTGTTTTTGTTATAGTTATTGAACACTGCTATCGGACATTGATATTGAAATTAGGGCATTGCAAGCATTGAACATTGTAGTGATCATTAGATATTGACTATTGATATTAATATCGGACCTTGGATTTGGACGAACATTGGATACAATTGACATGTCATAAAATTCATGAGCTCATTGTACGGGTGGACTACGGTCCTAAGGCTACGACCGATATTGATTTGGCGAGGTGAAGAGACATGTTATAGTATTGGTCATATTGGCGAGGCAGAGGGACTAGACCATTTATTGTTTTGGCGAGGCGTATGAATTCATGTATCCACTATCTTGATTCAATCCAAGGGTTAATAATGAATATGATATGTTAAACATTAAATATTGAAGCTTAATATTGATGTCATTAAGCATGAGTTGGTGTACATGTGTCATTCTTTGTTACTTACATTGTTTATGACTACCTCACTAGACAATGTATGCCTAATACATTCATCTTTCATCCATTTCAGGTTGAAAGGTCGTTGTTGTTGAAGATCGGAAGGTCGTAGCAAGACAAGTCACTACAAGCCAAAAGTAATGTATTTTGTCTTTATGAACTTCTAGAATGGTAGCAAAGTAGTCGAACTAGTCCTATGTGCCCATTTTGGTATGTTTATAATGTGTAAGGGTTGTAACATAGTTAAAGGCCTTAAAGTGACTTTTTGGTGGTGTTAAAATTGGTAAAAATGGCATATATGGCTCACATAGGTGAAAACCTAGTAAACGTATTTGAATGACCATGAAATTTGGCATGCTAGTAGTTTATAGTATTAAAATGTTGTATGTAAAATTTCATTGCATTTGGACATCTACTGGTAGGATAATTTAGCTAAAAATCAACTAAAATCTGTCATTACAGGTCAGGCGTACGAACAGGGAATGGTGTTTCGTTATAGCCTCTTTAATAAGGCTATTGGAAAACAGGGTAAAGAAAAGTGTATCGATACAATTTAGAGCCGTTTCGATACAATTTGCTACTGTAAAACCTCGTTTCGATACGGGCCTAACATGTATCCGAACGGGTCAATTGTCAAAGTCAACAAAAGTCAACCTGTATCGGAATATGGCTTACCTGTTTTGATATGGGGTTGGGCAAAATCAGTCTTAGATTTAATTCTTGTCCACCCGTTTCGAAATGGCTCTAGGCGTTTCGATACAGGGTTAGTTAAGTTGGTTAAAAGACATAGATTATAGTTTTGCATTATTTAAAAATTGATCACTAAACATTGTATGGCCTAATTGAATGGGTAATTTACCTCAAAATGGCATGAAATTTTATAGGCTCGTTGTTTATAAGTTGAATTTTGTCATAGTAAGGTTAATTTCAGATAAAGGTCTCTAAATCACTAATATTACATTTTAGTCTCTAAAACTTGTAATGTTTACAAGTTGGTCCTCACTTGCTAGTCATTGTTCATAATGGTTAAATTGGACTAAGACCTAAATTTGGTAACACTTTAGGACCATAATATTGATAAGATGTCACTTAAGCACCAGACACCATTATGTTCACCGGTAACGCCATCCGACCCTGTTCACTATCTGGCCGAGAAGGGGGTGTTACAGAAATTAAATAAATAAATAAATAAAAACAAGCCATGTGTCATGTTAAAATTGGTTAACGGAAAATTTTGAACGACTATTGGCGGAAAACCCCAATTTAAATTATGGAATGAAATGTAGGCACCAAACTGAAGAAAAAAGATATAAGTTGGGCAATTTTTACTATTAAGCCTATATTTAATATAATTTGTAGATTTTTTTATTCCTTTACGATCTAATGACAACACTTTCCGGATGTGCATATATTTTAGGCAAAATGACAAAAGATGCACCCAACGTTTGCATGTTTTGTCATTTGGCCCCCTATTTTTTTTAGTCCAAATATGCCCCTAACGTTTGCTTATTTTGTCATTTCAGCCCCTATTTTTTCTTTTGGTCCAAATATGCCCCCAACGTTTCAATTTGGTCCAAATATGCCCCCGTTAGATGGAAACTGTCAGTCAACTGACGTTCAACAGCTGATGCTGACTGGACTTGCCACATATTAAGATCTGCTGATGCCACATCAAAATTTTTTATAAGCAGTCGACCGTCAGTTGATTGACAGTTTACATCCAACAGGGACATATTTGGACTATGAATGAAACGTTGGGGGCATATTTGGACATTAAGAAAGAATAGAGGGCCAAATGACAAAACAAGCAAACGTTGGGGGCATATTTTGACCCAAAAAAAGAATAGGTGGCCAAAAGACAAAATATGCAAACGTTGGGGGCATCTTTTGTCATTTTGCCTATATTTTATTAGTTTTTTTTTGGGTACTCTTAACCATACTTTTTATTATCCGTTTACTTATTTTTAAAGCATCGGAAGTCATAACATTAACCGTCAACTATCACAGTCAATACAATACTGTATTATTATTAACAAGTTACCTAATTTAAGGAGTGGTTGTAGCTCACTCGTTAACAAAACCCTTACTATGCATATATAAGGAAAATGATGGTATTCCTAAAAGCCATGCATATTTTTATCAAAGTTTAACTATAAAAATGAGTGTTCAAACTATGTTTCTTTTTCGTAATACGTGTCTAAAGTACATTTTAGCTGAAATAGATACTTAAAGTTTCATTTTTGGCTAAAATAAGTGTCTATACTATTTTTTGGCTGAAATAAGTGCATAAACTTTCATTTTTAGTTGAAGTAAGTGTCCAAGTAATTGTCAAAATTGACTTTAAAACAAGACAAAAATAAAAGTTTACGCACCTATTTTAGCCAAAATATAGTTTAGACACCTATTTCAACCAAAAAAATAATTTAAGCACCTATTTTAACCAAAATATACTTTAGGCACCTATTACAAAAATGAGACATAGTTTGGGACTTATTTTATAGTTTAGCCTTTTTATCAATGCCCAATGATTTACTCTCAAAGGGCGTGAGAATAAGCAAAGGCTAACCAAACTAACTGATTTGCTCCAATCATCTTTAGTTCAGAATCCAAACTCAAATAGAGTGCAATTCTCTCGTGTACTACAACACCATATAGGTCAATAATTTTTCAACAGTCTGTGTCCAATTGCACAAAACTAATACCCAAACAAAAAACAACCCCACCACTGACCATGCAAAATTAGGAGGGTTCAACTTCCAGCCACCCTAAATTTCCTGCAAAATGAATCAAAGCAAGTGAGCACACTAAAACAGAAAATGGAGTGCAACTCAAGCAAGGAAATTCTAAACAAGAAAAAGTATTATGATTAAGACTGTTTTTACACCAAAATTATGAAGCTCAAATTAAGTACAGCAATCTTAAATAACCTTCAAGTTTGCGTATTATGCTCTTTTGTGGCAGTTTTCGGAACTAATGTCCCTAGCTGAAAAACAGCTCATAAAATCAACTGGTTTTCTGAAAATCCTCATAAAGGGTTTTATCTGTACCACAAATCCTAAGCATTTGTGGGTGAGGAGAACATTACTATGCCTCCAATCAGAGCCTGGTTTTGATGTTTCACCCTTTCCCAGCTCACCTCTTTCGTCTGGCTTTCACAATGTTGCTAAAGAACAACGGAATTATTTGGTTTCATACTCATTCTTGATGGGCAGTCAGCAGAGGCCGGAAAGAACTAAAAAAATTTACGCATTCCAGTGTTCTTTCTGAGAAATGCAGGAACGAGCCTAGTAAAAACTGATGAATATATTGTTTGATCTTTATAATCCTAAATACCAATATAAAAGTTCAAAACAAGGCTAAGGATGTCAAATGCAAGACAGTAACCTAAAACAATGATCTATACCCACAGTAACGTAAGAAATTAACAATGCCCAATAGATAAAGCTTTATAATGTCCAGGCCACAAATGGAAAAGGATATCATGTAAAATCACATATCACAAAACGCAAAGAAATTGCTAAAACATAGACAATAAAAACAACACATTTATGCATCCAAATAGTAGAATGATTAAGTTGTGAATTCCAATCAGAGAAACAATACCTAAACAGTTACTCATTTGCATGATGTGAGCATGGATACATTCACAAAGAAAAGCCTTTGAAAGCTGAAGCTCTCTCGCACGGGACGTCAATCCCATCAAGCAGCTTCGAAAAGCCAAAAGTTGAAGAAAGATCTAATGTGTTCTTTTCACTTACAGCTTCATCACATCTTTTTCCAGTATCATCTTCCATGCTACCAACATTACCAAATATGCTTCCAACAGGATGAATTATCTGGCCAAACAATTGAAACGAACTAACACCTACTTTGCTCGAGCTGCAACCCGCACTTTCAGTAAATTCTGTGCCGAATGAAACCATGCTGCTCTGGCTATCTGGTGACATGTTGTCGGACTGTGAACTGCCAATGTTAAGCTCAGTGGATATCCTATTCAACTTGGGATGCCAATAGTTGCTAGAGAAACTATCAGTGGACATCATTGGGTTATTCTCACTCACATAGTTGGTTGAACCTTGAATGTGAAAATGATTTTGCCTGGCTCCCTGCATGCCAGCAGGAAAACAATTGTAATTCAACAGTGATGGATTCATGTGCCTCATTGTTGAATTGGTTAACCCTATCATAGGGAAGAAGATTTCTCCTTCTGCATCAGCCAGCCCAGATTCCTGAGAAAGCTTGGACTTCTTTGCCAAGGGAAATGATGAATGAAGCGGTACGGAGGAAGCAATTTCGACTTGCCAGGGGCTCACTCTCCTTGCATTCTGGAGAACATCAGGATCATCCCATGCTACCTAATGATATAAAGAATGAAATCGTGAGTCAGCAAAGGTAAAGAAGAAGATATTTTATAACTAGCAAAATGGATAAAAACCTAATACCTCTCAGAAGCCTAAATGTAAGATTAAATAAACCACATACTAGCACAAAACCCAAACACCAAATGCAGTCTCAGAAATAGAAAAAAACATAAAAATAGGAGGAAACTATTCTGCCATTGTTACTAGTCATAAACACATGGATGAAACCAGACTTCCATCAAACCACCAAAAGTTCACCTATTCCCTACTAAGAAGATAGGATGACATGGGAGTATCACAAGATACATTTCAACCAAGCATCAAAACTAAAAATAGCCGAATTGATGTGAATTGAAGTCATTAAACTGTATTTTTCTTGTTAGTCAAGTGGCTCAAAGTTGAATACATAAGCACTTTATTCTTTTTAACCAATATAACATAATTTTAGATTGACGCACAATAAATATCAAGACAAATATATAACGTGTCACTCCTAAGGAGATACCACTATATAAAAAGCCACACAAAAGTCAAACACAGCCTATAAGAGAATAATGAAATTGATGCAAATCATTCCCAATCTAGATCAATTACTAAAAATCTGAATTACATGACCCCAACCATGAACCCTGATCGACTTCCTACGGAGACAACTCTAAGATTTATTACACATTTTTATGGTTTCTGTATCTCCAATCTCATTAAAAGGTCAAATTGATGATAGAGAACCTCAGTATAGGGATTTGATTTTAGGGGAAAATAAGCAAAAATTGATATATAAGAGAGTAAAATGCAGCCTGCTGCTATTCCTCCTCCATCAATCTACCATCAAAACTTGATCTAAATAAGCCTTGACTGATCCATTTTTAAGTCAATGTTTTAATCATATTAAAAACATAGTGCCTTCTGGATTAATACGGAATAAATCGTTAAAGTTGAAATTAACAGCAAAATGCGTTCTATTTAACACCCACAATTCAAACAACTGAGCCAAAGCATTTTTACCAGAAGCATTCGCCAAGGAGAGCCAATCCAAGGGCCAGAATCTGGCGAAGCAGCAGAAATAACAGTCCCTTGAAAGCACGACATTTTTGAGGAATCCTCTGTTTCAACTGCCATCTTCACTCTGATCCCACAAGACCACCGTATACTGAGTCCAGCCTCCACAGACTCCGCTCTCACCACGAAATCAGTCCAACCAGGACGAGGATAGTACACAACCTCGAATGGCAACCCCTTCGCGGCCCTCTCTGCCGCTTCCGCAACTGCCTCGGCCGTCATCCTACCCCTTCCTTCCCCTTTCATTGCTCCTCCATCACTTGGCTCTCTCCACCTCCCAGAATCCCCTCCATCGTCTCCTTTCTTGACCACCCGACGGACTCCAATAAACATTTTCCCATTCCCATCCCTCATGAAGACAACGGAATCTCCAGCGATGAGCTTCTTTTGATTAACGAATTTGCTCCATCCCGTAGTGAGCAGATGCCGACGCGGCGTTCCCCGGTAAATGTGGCGAAATTCCCAAGTCCCACCACGAACGTCAGTGACGGAGAGAGTCTGAACAGGCGGCTCAGCATTGTAGTCAAGAGGTGGGAAAATAGAGTCAGCGCAAAACCGCGGGACCGAGAATCCGCCGCCATTGTTAGCATCGGACGGTGTTAAAATCTTGGCAAACGATACGATCTTATCAGAACCTTCAACTTCATCATTAATGTCAAGAAATTGATTGGGAAGTCTAGAGGGTTCGACAGGAACGAGGAAGAGTTCCACGAACACTTCATCAGTTTTCGGATCGGCGAGGCAATGAACGTCGGAGATAACGCAAGGGATGAGAGGCCTGGAGAGTACGAGAGAAGAGAGTAACGGCGCTGAACCGCAGGATTGTTCCACGTGTCCCTGAGGAAAGTAGTAAACGCTGGAGTTAACAGTGGGGATTCGAACGGAAGAGCCAGCGCAAGCTCGCCAGATCCTTAAATCGACGTGGCGAACCTCCGCAGCAAGCGGCCGTGGAGGCGGCATCGGTCGGCTTAGGGTTTAAAAGGAGAAAAAAGGAGAATATACAGAAAGTACGGTATGTTGAAAAAGGGCAGAATCGGGGAAAGAGAGTATGGGTCGGAGAAACAGGCAGGAAACCAAAATTCTGTTAGCTTCAGGAGAATTAGGCCATTATTTGATTGGTTAGAAATTTACAGTTTTAGCCCACGACCAACTTAAAACATCCTCTACGTCACTCTTGTAACCCCTTGCGTGTTCTACACCAGCTCTCTTTCTTTTTTTTCTAAACATGGTAAAAATATATAAAATTAAGGTAATCTTCACCGTGGTCACTTTTGTTTTGGGTTTGTTTTATTTTGGTCACTTGAATTCAAAAAAGACTATTATGATCACTTACGTTCGAAACTGTTTCTGTTTTGGTCACTGGACTGTTAACCTCAGTTAATTAAAAATAATAATTTCTAATTTAACCTCCAAAGTTTTAAAACTTCATTTTCACCATATTCCCCATCATATCAGCTCCACTTACTGGGATAAATCGATAGCAGTACGCCTGGCTTAAATATCAGAGCAATGAAGTTCAAGAGATCTCGATAACATAGGTTTGAGACTTCATTAGAAGCACACATTGTCACTAAAATTAATCAATATCCAACTTAAACCATCAGAAAACTTTAATCATCAATGTTCCACTTACAGCTTTTGCGCTTGACTCTGATTTATTGCGACTATGATTTGAAATTGATGACTTCTACTTTGTCTGTTTCTTGGCACTTCCAGAGACGATTTCGAATATTGTAGAGAGATCGTTTATGAAATCGAATATACGTTTCCTGCATCTAAGATTACATATGTTTGTAAATACACCCTTCAACCACCATGAAATACACAAGAGTATCCAGCAAATTGATACACATGACAAAAATGACAACATTCTTCCTAAACGAAGAATTCATTCAATCTTGTTTTAAGTTTATTTATAAATACTATATGCAGTAAATTTCACTTAATCTCTATACATTTGTTCTCAAGTTTCATATCCAGCACTAACTCACATATCCTTGACCAAGCATCAGAAAGAGCTGATCAAATAGAACCCAAGGTAAAAAAATGATGTAAACAATATGCTTAGATGCACTTCTAAAGTTGATTAAGCATGCAATCCACCCAACATTATTAAGGTTTCTCCCTGTATATCAACGGGGGAAATTGCAGCATTATGCAACAAATAAGGGAACAAAATTATACATGTCAGCTTTATCGAAACCAAATCTAGAGCCAAAATAGTAAGCCACTGTTAATAACCACGCGTCGCTGTGAACAACAACAAGTGCCAACCAGTCCTTTTCTTGCATCACGTCTCTAGCGAAGTTAATACCCAATGTAGGCTCCGGAAGCTCTGGAGGCACTTCCTCAGCAGGTAAAGTAACTTCCCATTGTTCATTAGGAAGACCATACAAGAAAAGATTCTCCTTCTCTGAAAAACAAAATGTTAGTTGAAAAAATTTCAAGTAGATAGAATAGAGAAACAAGGTAAAACCACACACAATTATAGTTCTGAAAATTACAAAAACTAAAAAAACATAATGCCAAACACGAAACAAACCCTAAAAAACATACAAAATTAACTATCAAGGCACCTTAAATACAAGGCTCCATATAGCCAAACAAATTAAAAATATTCATATTGAACATGCTTTGGCATTGAGAGGCTTATGGTTCAAATCTTGTTCTCAAGTTTGAATGTGTTGTCGTTGATGCAGAAACGAAATTACTTGTTGGGCATCCTAATATTGTTTTGACATCTCGTGTTATTCCCGCTCCTTCCCCTATTCCTTGGCGCTTGATCCTAGTAAGTGGAGCTGATATGATGGGGAACATGGTGAAAATGAAGTTTTGAAATTTGGGGGTCAAATTAAAAATTATTATTTTTAATTAACGGAGGTTAACGGTCCAGTGACCAAAATAGAAACAATTTCGAACGTAAGTGACCATAATAGTCTATTTTTTTTGAATTCGGGTGACCAAAATAGAACAAACCCAAAACAAAAGTGACCACGTGTGAAGATTACCCATAAAATTAATCAAAACTGATTTCAATATTGTGTTTGGTTTGCAATTCAGTTTTATTAAACTTGAATCTATTTTGGTTAAAATCATAATTATTTGGGTTCGATCAAAATCTATTTTATTTGTATTATAATGATGCCAAAATATCAAACATCAAACAAAGACATAGAGATAGTGGTTAAGAAGGAGATTAAAGGTGGTCTGCGGTGGTTCACTTATTTTGAGATGGGCGAAGAGTTAGATACGGTGGTTGGAAAGGAAAGGAGTCGGGGGAAGTTTTCGGTGGAGAGTTTTTACTTGTAGTTATCTTCATGTTAGGGATTGTTGAGTGTGTAAAAGTTCTATTATTTACACCCTTTTTAACCCATATTTCTGCTCTATTCAAGCATCATTTCATTGCATTTAGGTTAGTTTTCAGCAAAACATCACAAATATATAAAAGGCACAGATTCTACTAAAAATGGTTGTTTTTGGCAGGTTGCCGCCGTCGTAGACGGTGAAGGCAGGCACGGGGCAGAAAAGCAGAAGAGCTGAACTGGACAAGCACACGAAGAGGAAAATGCTGCCATGGAGCTGCCGTGACAACAGAGGACGACAACAAGTTGCTGCCATAGTAGACGGAGAAGGCAGGCGCAGGGCAGAGAAGCAGAAGAGCTGAACTGAACAAGCAGACAAAAAGGACGATGCTGCCGTGGATCTGCCGTGACAGCATGGTGACAGTAGTTTTGCGGAGAGGAAAAACAAAGTGGACCTCGATAGATAGAGAAAATTATGCTCGTCTGTCGTGTGAAAACCATATATTTTTCCAAGCCCCGGATCACAAGATATGTCAAGCCAAAGCTCAAGGAGAAGAAATCCCAAGAAACAAGGAGGCGGCTGAAATGTAGGATACTTGGAGATTAAGTCTTTATTAGAATCTTACTTTTAATTAAAGTGTAATCCTTGTTACCTTAGAATACTTGAGCCCAAAGCTTATATAAGGGCATAGATTTTAACCTATGATAGATCTTACCCCATAACCGATAACCTAAACCCCTCTGTCGTTTACCCGTCACCGACATGTTCTAAATTCCCCCTAGGGCCACGGGTTGTTTTGTAAGGTAGTTGCAAGGGTTGTTTTGCTTTAGGATTTTCCAAGTTCAATAAAATAAACTTCAAGTTCTCTTATTTTGGTTATTAACATCTTGCAAGAGCATCGGGAGAGCATTGTGAGGTTATCTATTTACTTAGCATCGGGAGAGTTAAGTATACGAAAGAAATAAGAGCGAGTTCTCTAGTTTATAGTTGAACTATCTTGTGCCTAGGGATAGGGCAAGGTTAAGTGGCTAAAGAAGAATTCATACACATCGGTGCTCATCCTTCGATTCACGCCGGGAGGTATCATCAAAGACGTGATCATCGACAGACTTGGACCTAGGGATAGGCCAAGGCAGATCTGAGATTCTTGCCAAACTTGAAGTACGGAGTTGGTGTGTTTGCTGCCGCGACAGCCAACGGACAGCCGCCGCGACAGGTGCTGCTGCGACGGGCACGACGACAGAACTGGAGTTCCTAAGCATTGCAATACCTGCACTACTGAGCAATTCAATACCAGCCCATTCTCTCTATCTTGATTTCTTTAATCTTATTTTCAAGTATTCTTTATTATTTTCGTGACAATATCTTAATCTATTATTTTCCCCTTGTGCAGATAGCAAAGGAAAGGGTTAGCCCAGTCCCTGTGGAGACGATATCCGATACTCTAGTATCACTTTATTACTTGCGACGTGTACACTTGCACTCAATTGCAATAGACTCTTTTACACGCAACAAGTTTTTGGCGCCGTTGCCGGGGACTGGCAACACACTCTTACCCTAGCTTCTGCACTTTTTATTTTATTTTTTTTATTTTATTATTATTATTATTATTATTATTTTTTACAAAAAAAAAAACTCAGGTGAAAATACAGGTTCAAGGGCATCAACATGCCAGGAAAAACCATTCAAGAGTTGATGTGGGAAAGTTCTTGCAATTACCGTAAAGATATGCTGCCACGACAGCAACAGGGGCAGCAAATGCCGATGCCGCAGCAGCAAAATTTTTTATGGTACGATCAAAACCCCCAAAATTTTTTATACCATAACAATTTTGCTACAGAACCCGACCTGCCCTGGCAATGTCATCATCCTCAAGAGCAGTCAAAATCCTTAGAAGACACACTGCAAGCCTTCATGGCACTCACTCAAGAAGTGTCGGTTTCTATAGACGCAAGTATCGCCAAGATGGATGAACTCTTGAGCAGACCAGTCCTCATTCATGCCACAGATGAACATGAAATCCCGTGGCAAGATGACGAGGACGCCCATGTGAAGGAATACCCAACATATGATGAGTCTGAGCAACAACTTGCCATGACAATGATCGAGGAGCCGTAATGGAGCAACACCGCGACAACGCTGAGTGAAATTCAAGAGAATGTCACGGCAGCAACCACTTTTGAGGCAGAAACTCCAGTCAAAGCGGAAACTGCCGCCTCGGCAGAAACTGCCGCCTCGACAGCAACTGTCGCCTCGACAGCAACTGCCGCCTCAACAGCAACTGCCGCCTCGACAGCAACTGCCGTCTCGAAAGCAACTACCGCCTCGACAGCAACTGCCGCCTCAACAGCAACTGCCGCCTCGGCAGCAACTGATGCTGAAGCAGCAACCACATCAGAGGCAAATTCTAAACCCACCACCTCGATTATGCCTGAACAAGATTGCACACATCCATCCCTGTCATGGCACTCGCACGACCACCTAGAAGAGCTACCCAATGACAATGCCTCACCGATGGAATATGAGCAGGTAATAAACGAACCTTTTGAATTATATGAAAACTCACCAATTCCATTGCAGGTATTTGAGGAACCAATGCCGGTGGACACAGAATCATCAAAGTCTCTACTGATGGAGATCTACGAGTGGTCAACAGAATTTGATATAGAGAGTGATGGCACTTACCAATGTCCCATTGACCTGCAAAGTAACCTGATAAAGAACTGTCAAAATAACTGCCTGCCGCAGCAGCAGACACGACAGCAAGGGATACATTCAACCACAACAACATTCAACGAAAACAAGGTAAGTTTGTGGCCGAATGTCAATTTGATTATTTCTAATCATATATTCATGCCCTCAGAAACATTACCAAGAAGGGAGGACTTCATGGACTACAAAGGGAAGAGAAAGAAAGGAGCCCCCAACATGAGAATAATAACCAGATGGAGGGTACAGATGGACTTCAAGAAGTACCGGAAACGACGCCTCAAGCATTATCAGGGGACTGAAGCCCCATGAATGCAGGAAGTGGTTACCTTAGAAGATGCCCCACCTGACATCCCTAATTTAACCTAAATTTTATTTTTATTTTTATCATTTATTATTTATTAGGAAATAAGGTTTATTTTATTCGAATAATGCTTTTAGGAAATAAAGGAGCCAAGAAGAACAGGAGAAGTGAACTAAACCCAACACCCATCCATCAGTCCAACAAAGCCCAATATTGAAGCCTGTCGTTACGGCTGCCATGACAGACGCGGAAAAGACAGGCTGTCACCATGCTGTCACGACAGACGCAGAAACGTGTGACAGACGCGGAAACGTTTGTCAGACGCATCAGACACGCTAAAGCTCGACAGCCGCCCCGTTATTCGCGCCTGTCGCTACAGCTTCAACGGGCAGCAATTCCTTTTCTATAAAACCCCGTTTCATTTTCATTTTCACTCACTTCTGCTTTTCTTACTTGCTCTCCATATTTAGTTTTCATTTGCTTTCAATTACTTTTCACAACCCTTGCACTAACATGTCTTCCAGAAAAAACCCGCCGCAATGCTGCCTCTACTTCCTCACCGGCAGCAACTCCCCCACAGTCCTTTGCAACCAGAGATCTGTGGGAAGAACGAGGCCTCATTTATACTCCAAAGGCAAAGAATCTGGGCCTCAAGCCTTTCATCACCTGCCGCCTCCATACCATCACCTGCCCCGACGGCAGCCGGCAGCACCCATGTCGAAACATCTGCTCGAGGAACAAAGTGACCAGTGCCCTCGGATGACCATGTTGCCTTTGTTGCTGGGTTCTCTTCCTCCTCCGTCTGGGCAGACAAGTGACATTGAACCCTCTATTCAGAGGAACCTGTCGAAGGAATTTACACCGGTAAAGAGGCAGAAAAGAATGGCAGATATGAAAACTCTGCCAAGGTCCAACAGCAGCAGTGACAGCATCGGCAACAGCTCTGATATTCAGGTTTTACAGCAACCACCCCAACCTGCCCCGCAAACCAGAACCCGCCGCCAGATCCGCCTCAGCAGCAGCAGTGAAGACAATTATTAAAATTTAAGTTTCTTATCTTCTTATTGCTGCCTGCCATATATATTTTGTGATGTACTGCCTTCATATGCTTTCATTTTTATTTGGTTATTTGCATTGAGGGCAATGCAACCCTCGAGTTTGGGGGTGGCAACCCTCCATATTCATGGAGTACATCTTAGTTAAATTGTGTCCTTTACTTAGTACTTTTCTAAAAAAAACGAAAATTAAAAATTTTGGCTGAAAATTGTGAACTGAACTTACCTGTCATGACAGCTCTGTCGTGACAGCATCTTTAGGACAGTTTAAGGAGAAGTTTAGAGCCTTTCTATAGTTCTGAAAACTTAAACACCATTGTGACTGTTATATTGCTTAGATTTCTTTTAGCCAAACTAGAATAGGATGCTTAGTACTTGAATAGCCCCTAGAGGTGCCTAACACTGGCTCTAGAAAAAAAAGTTTAGCAAAAGAAACTCAATAACCTAGAGGTGCCCGAAACCGGCTCTAGGAAGCTAACTAGAGGTGCCCAAAACTGGCTCTAGTAAAACTTAGCTTGAAAATAGAAGAAAAAGAAGCATGAAAATGTGTCTTCAAAAATAAACTTTGGCATAAAAATTCGAGTAAAAAAAAAGTTGAATATTCTAGTGAAACTAAGAGAGTCTTGGCATATAACTGTTCACAAGCATGCACACACTGCACGAGGACTATAGGGAAATTCTGGACAGATCCTAAATTATCCGACAGGTTGCTGCCGCCACAGAGAACGAATGACGGGTAAGGGAAAGTTCACTGTTTGAAAGCCAAAACAAAAATATTTCATTTTTTTTGGTCTTAGTTGCTTGAGGACAAGCAAAAACTTGAGTTTGGGGGTGTGTTGAGTGTGTAAAAGTTCTATTATTTACACCCTTTTTAACCCATATTTCTGCTCTATCAAGCATCATTTCATTGCATTTAGGTTAGTTTTCAGCAAAACATCACAAATATATAAAAGACACAGATTCTACTAAAAATGGTTGTTTTTGGCAGGTTGCCGCCGTCGTAGACGGTGAAGGCAGGCACGGGGCAGAAAAGCAGAAGAGCTGAACTGGACAAGCAGACGAAGAGGACAATGCTGCCATGGAGCTGCCGTGACAACAGAGGACGACAGCAAGTTGCTTCCATAGTAGACGGAGAAGGCAGGCGCAGGGCAGAGAAGCAGAAGAGCTGAACTGAACAAGCAGACAAAAAGGACGATGCTGCCGTGGATCTGCCGTGACAGCAGTTTTGCGGAGAGGAAAAACAAAGTGGACCTCGATAGATAGAGAAAATTATGCTCGTCTGTCGTGTGAAAACCATATATTTTTCCAAGCCCCGGATCACAAGATATGTCAAGCCAAAGCTCAAGGAGAAGAAATCCCATGAAACAAGGAGGCGGCTGAAAAGTAGGATACTTGGAGATTAAGTCTTTATTAGAATCTTACTTTTAATTAAAGTGTAATCCTTGTTACCTTAGAATACTTGAGCCCAAAGCTTATATAAGGGCATAGATTTTAATCTATGATAGATCTTACCCCATAACCGATAACCTAAACCCTTCTGTCGTTTACTCGTCACCGACATGTTCTAAATTCCCCCTAGGGCCACGGGTTGTTTTGTAAGGTAGTTGCAAGGGTTGTTTTGCTTTAGGATTTTCCAAGTTCAATAAAATAAACTTCAAGTTCTCTTATTTTGGTTATTAACATCTTGCAAGAGCATCGGGAGAGCATTGTGAGGTTATCTATTTACTTAGCATCGGGAGAGTTAAGTATACGAAAGAAATAAGAGCGAGTTCTCTAGTTTATAGTTGAACTATCTTGTGCCTAGGGATAGGGCAAGGTTAAGTGGCTAAAGAAGAATTCATACACATCGGTGTTCATCCTTCGATTCACGCCAGGAGGTATCATCAAAGACGTGATCATCGACAAACTTGGACCTAGGGATAGGCCAAGGCAGATCTTGGATTCTTGCCAAACTTGAAGTTCGGAGTTGGTGTGTTTGCTGCCGCGACAGCCAACGGACAGCCGCCGCGACAGGTGCTGCCGCGACGGGCACGACGACAGAACTGGAGTTCCTAAGCATTGCAATACCTGCACTACTGAGCAATTCAATACCAGCCCATTCTCTCTATCTTGATTTCTTTAATCTTATTTTCAAGTATTCTTTATTATTTTCGTGACAATATCTTAATCTATTATTTTCCCCTTGTGCAGATAGCAAAGGAAAGGGTTAGCCCAGTCCCTGTGGAGACGATATCCGATACTCTAGTATCACTTTATTACTTGCGACGTGTACACTTGCACTCAATTGCGATAGACTCTTTTACACGCAACAGGGATATTTATAGTTGAGTGGTACTGTTTGATGGGACGGAGGTCAGACCTAGTGACTATTGTTGGTGGTTTGGTAGGACTAGGATTTTCAGCTCGGTCATGTGGGTTGGAAGAGTAGCTCGTTGTTGTCAGGCCATAAGATGAGTTGGCTGGTTAGGCGGACATGATGGCTATCATGTCGAGAATGCCCGAAAGTATGACCCAGAAGCAAGGTTTCCGAAGGCCATAGTGCTTTGCACGTTGAGGTGCAGCGGAGAGACTAAGAGCTCCAGACGTAAAGATAGATGGGGGCATGACGATTCGTAGGCGGAGATGTGATAGCGGTAGCTGGAGGTATAACATTTTGTCCCCCATAGTCGAAGGAGTGTTATAAAGAGGCACAATATGAGACTTGGGATAAGGGGTCATGTTGTAAATGTTGTGTCGGTAGTGTGCTTTTAAAGGAGTCAATACCCGAGAATATAAGCAATTATTGGTGTGGATATAAGTGGCTTTGAAATTTTGTACTCGTGGCATTCTCTAAGTGGTCTAGAACGAGGGGTGTGGATAATGGTTTTCTGAAACGGTCTTTGGCGGGCTTTAAATTGGGAAAAGCAAATCCCTAATTTTGTTCCAGACTTGTTCACTTCGATTGTCGAATCTCTGTTCTTTCCCTTATTCTTGTTAAGATAGTGAGGGCGCTAAGGCATTGTTGAAGAAACTTGAGGCGAACAAGGTAGTGGATATGGTTGGAATTTTAGTCAAGTACAGACATGGAAGAACGAAGCGAAAAAGCTAATATAATATCGTGGGCTGTAATGGACGAATTTTGTAACGCCCCGGTTTTGGGCTTAGGAGTTTTGGGCGTTGACCGGTTTGGTCAAAGTCCTGTTCGAATCTAAAAAGGTGAAATTAGGAAAGCCTAGTTCGGGTTGCATTAAAAATATGGAAAAATGTTCTAAAATCATCTTTTAATATAATTAAGTGAACTGTGAAATCAATTTTGGAAAATGAGTTTTGGAAGGGTGACATTTTGGTTAGTGACCAAAATGTAATTTTTGAAAGTTTGGTGACTGTTTTATAAAGGGTTAAAACTTTGAATCTTTAAGGAGCTATTATTCCAAAAGTAGTTTCTCCAGATTTTTCTAAGATATTTTAAGGATTTATTCTGATTTTAAAACATATCAAAAGTGGAGGGAAAGCCATTTTGGCCATTTTGATAACTAACTTCCTATTTTCCTTTCTCTCATTTTCTCTCAACCCAGACACTTTCTTTCCAGAGAATTGTTTCTGATTTTCTCACCTAAATCCCTCCTTTCAACTCTCTTTTGATTCCTAATCAAAATATCTACAAAACCTCATCATTTGCTACTTGATTCATCAAGGTTTTTGATTTCCAAAAAGAGGAGAAACTCAAGTTTGGAGGTAAGAACGTCCTTCTCCTCTAAACTATCAGTTCTTTACTGAAATTCCTAAGTTTTCAATCCTTAATTGATGTTTTATTAAAGGCTTATGAGTTGTGAATTGGATCTTGGCTTATAATGCAAGATTTGGTGATTTTTGATGATTTTCGTTTGATCAGTTAAATCTGTGATTTGAGATGTGTTTTTGATGTTATTTGGACTCTAAATTGATAAGGAATTGAGTTTTGATTAATGCAATCCCGGATAGGTTGAGTTTCCTAAGTTTAGCTTGTGATTCTTGATTGTTTTTTAGGTGATCTTGTGGATCTGATGTTGCTGGAGGTATAAGGATGTTAATAGGTTCTTTTTAGATGTTAATTGATGTTAATGGATGTTTGGTTTTGTTGGTTAATGGCTGGGCTTTGTTGAGAAGTGGTTTGGATGCATTTTCGGTTGTGTTTGGTGGCCGAAAATGGAGTGTGGATGAGAGCAGCGAGTTTAGGTGCTTTCATTGAAGCAATTAATGCATGATGATGCATTAATCCTCTGCTTTGATGTGTTAAAACAGGGGAGGCATCTTTGGATCCAAGAGTTGGTGATCCGGAAGCTTGATTGGTACTTCGGCAAGAGGCGAAGCGGAATCGGTGGGTGAAAATGGGTTTTCGGCTTTGAAACCAATGTCTTGAGAGCTTAGTTTAAGTCTAAACAACTTTGCTAAGCTCAAGTGTAAGTTTTCGGAAATACTCTCTAGTGGTGGCCATGATTTGTTTGTTGTGCAATGTGGTTTATTGCATGTTTAAAATTCTGTTTTGAAAGCATGATTTAGCATGGTTAATGCTGTTTTTGTAAGCCATATGTTGAAGGAAGCTCAAGGTAAGAGTTCCTTGTTTTTGAACATTGATTAAATGTGGTTTGTTGCTTTTAAATGCATGATGAATATGGCTGGGATTAATGCTTTAAAACAGTGGATAAATTGTTGATAATGATGTATATTGGCAAGTGATGTTTTGAAAAGGTTAAGGTCACTAAGGTGGTTAAAAGTCCTTGAGTGAGCCTTGTTTACTTAAGATCATCAAGGTGGTTAAAAGTCCTTGGATGATTCTTGATACGGACACAAAGGTGGTTAAAAGTCCTTGTGTGATCCTTCCCATGGTGTTTAAAAGTCCATGGGGCCAAGGTGTTTAAAAGTCCTTGGGGCCAAGGTGTTTAAAAGTCCTTGGGGTGAAACTTGATACGGACACAAAGGTGGTTAAAAGTCCTTGTGTGGTCCATTCCATGGTGGTTAAAAGTCCATGGGGCCAAGGTGTTTAAAAGTCCTTGGGGCCAAGGTGTTTAAAAGTCCTTGGGGCCAAGGTGTTTAAAAGTCCTTGGAGTGAAAGTTGATGAACTTGTTTTTAAAGAAATGGAATTTATCACTTGTGGCCAATATGACATGTTATGATATGAAGCATGAGATGCTTGTTTAAAGTATGCTTTTGAACATGTGTAAATGTTGATTTGAAGCATGATTTATAAAGTGTTTTATAAATGCATTATTGAATGGTTTTATTGAGCATTCCTCACTAAGCTTTTGCTTACGCTCTCTTTCGTTTTCTTAAATCAATAATGCAGAACATTAGAGTACTTTGAGGGCAGCAAGGAGGGCAAGCATTCAAGTGAAAGTAAATCTCAAAGTATGGAAGGTTTCTTAAGTACATTTTTAGCTTTTGATAATTTGGCAATGGGAGACCTATGTGTATGTTTTGGGAGAGGTTTTGAACTCCCTAAGTATGTTGAATGTTGTTGAGAATGTTGGTTTTTGAGTTTGGCCTTTACATGCTTGAAATGGAAGTTTATGCTTGAATGGTTTGCTTGTGTAGGAAGCATGCCTATAGATTTGGGGCTTTTCATTTATGATGTTATTTTGTTGAATTATTCATGCATGTATGTCTCATATAGGTTGAATTGCATGTTGGTAAAGTTTGGTGGTAATTGGAGCATGATTGGATGTTTAATTGCATGTTTAGGTATGCATTTTGGGGCAATCTGTGCAGGGTGTTTCGGAACAGTACCTACCGTTTCGGAACGGGTGCCTTAAACCAGCCCAGGCGTCCGAAACGGAAGGGATCGTTCCGAAACGGTTTGGCTACTGCCAGCCCGTGTTCCGGTACGTGTTGCGGAACGGCCCGTGTTTCGAAACGGGCTCTGCCTGTTTCGGAACGGGTGACCGTTGGGGGCTGACATTGGCAGTTAAATGTTTTAAATTGTTTGCGTTTAAGTCCTGAACCTTGTTTGTGCAATTGTATGAGTTCGGGAAGTCATTTTGAGCTGAAATTTCACAGAGAAGCATGAAATCTGACTAATTTCAAGTTGGTAACTTTAATTTGGGATAAGTCCTCCTATTTATCAGAAATTACAATTTGGTCCCTAAAGTTGTAATTTGTTCAATTGGGTCCTTGTTTGATCTCTGATGCTTGTGATCTTTGAATATGTTATTGAGTGATCACAATTAGGGTTAATGTGCATCTAGACAAGATTAAAAAGAAAAAAAAGGGTCGTTAATCAAGGTTGACTTTCGGGTTGACTTTGGTTTTCCCCGTGTGACTTTCTTAATTCGGGTCAACCGTCTAGGCCGGGTTAAGGGGGTTACATTTGGTGGTATAAGAGCTGAGTTCTCGAGTAATTGGGAATGAATGTATGCATGATTGAAGTATGTTTGCCTTGTATGCTTGTTGATCGAAAGCATGTTTAGTGGCTTGTGATTTGGATGCAATTGAGTTGTATGCTGTGATGTAGCATGATGTGGGTACCCATTGCCAAATCGAAGCTAATGAAATGTTGTTGATTTTGAATGAAATTGAGCTTGAATACTTGGATTGCTTACCTTGCTGGGCCTGACTTTGTTTTATTTGCATTGTGATTGCATGGTAATAGTATGGCACCACGTAGAGAGTTACGAGGTAGTGTGCGAGCTACGGCTCCTAAAGAGATCGAGAATGAGGAAAACACGGGTAGTGCGGTGTTACCTCCTCCTCCACCTGGTGGTGGTGGTGCAGAGAGAGAAAGAGCTGAAGCTGCAGCTGGTGCTGCTGGACCAGAGGTTGGTCAGGGGCAAGCTATGCCTGATATGTCTATGTTGATACAAGCTATTGCGGGTGCTTTTCGAGCAGCAGTAGCTGGAGCTCAAGGAGCTGGGCATCAGGGAGATGCTGGAGTTAGACTACCTTTGGAGCGTCTGCGCAGTCTTGGTGGGACTGAGTTCAGGGGTATGTCAGCTGAGAGTTCTGAAGCTTGGCTAGAGAGTACCAAGCGAATCTTGGGTCAGATGAGCTGCACGGATGTGCAAAAGCTGGGTTGTGTTGTGTCCTTGCTGCAGGACGATGCGTATACGTGGTGGACGACCACTATAGCTGGAATGGTTGAAGCTGATGTGACTTGGACATTCTTTTAGAATGTGTTCAAGCGGAGATATCTTGGAGTGAGATATCTTGATGAGAAGAAGCATGAATTCATGTCTCTTATCCAAGGGAGCATGAGTGTGGCTGAGTATGAGGTGCAGTTTGTGCGACTCAGTCAGTATGCACCTGAGCTGATACTTGATGAGCGGGCAAGGTGCGAGAGGTTCCGTTATGGTCTTGTGACGGATGTGAAAATGTATGTGCTGGCCACTGAGTATGATGATTTTGATGTGTTGGTGGGCCGAGCCAAGGACATTGAGATGAACTTGGGTTTATCTGCGAAAGGTGCTGGAGCAAGTTCTGGCAAGAGAACTGCTGAGTTTAGTTCCGGAGGTGGACGGAACAAGAGGGGACGTGATCAGAAGTATCAGTCATCAGCTAAGAGAGGTGGTGGTGCACCTGCTAGAGGAGGCAATGCTAGAGCTGATCCTAGTGCTTGTTGGATCTGTGGTTCACGTGGTCACATGAAGCGTGATTGTCCTCGTGCTGTGAGAGAGGTGCAAGCTCCTGTAGCGGCAGCTGGTAATGGATGCTGGAATTGTGGATCCGCAGACCACTTGAGGCGAGATTGTCCTAGGTTGGCTGGCGACCAGGTGCGTGCTCCTGCTGTTGCTGCACCACAGAGAGGTCGTGGGCGCGGCCGTGGTAATTTCCAGAGGTGAGAGGAAGGTGGTCGTGGAGTAGCCCATGTTGTGGCTATTCAGCCTGAAGGTGGAGGCCAAGCTAGGGTGTATGCTCAGCGTGAGGGAAGGAATGACGCAGATGTGATTGCAGGTACCTTTACTTTGCAATCCTTGTCATTGCTTTCTTTGATTGATTCTGGATCTACGCATTCATACATTTTGGCGTGAGCATGCTGAATTGCTTGGTTTGCCTGTTGAGTCTTTGGATGTTGGTGTTCGTGTCACTAGTTCTTTTGGTGAAACTGTTGTGACTCGAAAGCTTTATAGAAGGTGTCCCTTGGTTGTTCAAGAACATGTTTTTCATGTTGATCTTATGGAGTTGCCCTTTTATGGTTTTGATGTGATCCTTGGTATGGATTGGCTTGCTGAGCATCATGCTGTGGTAGATTGTGAAAATAAGCGTGTTTCGCTGAAGCTTGCGGATGATTATGAAGTTGTTGTGGTTGGTGAGAATGTGAAGTTTCTTGCCAATGTGGTGTCTACCTTGGAGGCGAGCAGGATGCTGAGGCAAGGTTGCGAAGCTTATCTAGCTTTTGTGATGAATCCTAGCTCTAAGGAGTTGAGGGTGCAAGATATCAGGGTTGTGAAGGAGTTTCCTGGAGTATTTCCTGAGGAGTTGCCTGGTTTACCTCCTAATCGCGAGGTGGAGTTTGGAATTGAGCTGTATGAGAATACAACTCCTGTGTCCATTACTCCCTATAGAATGGCACCTAAGGAGCTGAAGACGCAGTTGCAAGAGTTGCTTGATCGTGGTTTCATCCGGCCGAGTGTGTCACCTTGGGGTGCACCGGTCTTGTTTGTGAAGAAAAAGGATGGCACTATGAGGATGTGCATTGATTACCGTCAGCTGAACAAGTTGACTATCAAGAATCGGTATCCTTTGCCGAGGATTGATGATCTCTTTGATCAATTTCGGGGAGCTTCTGTGTTCTCTAAGATTGACTTGAGGTCAGGGTATTATCAGTTGAAGGTGAAGGATGTGGATGTGCCTAAGACAGCTTTCAGGACAAGGTATGGGCATTATGAGTTCCTTGTGATGCCGTTTGGTTTGACAAATGCTCCTGCTGCTTTCATGGACATGATGAATCGTGTGTTTCATGAATACCTGGACAAGTTCGTGGTGGTGTTCATTGATGATATCCTCGTGTATTCGCGTACTGAGGAGGAGCACGAAGAGCATTTGAGGATTGTTTTGCAAGCCTTGTTGGAGAATCAGCTTTATGCTAAGCTGAGCAAGTGTGAGTTCTGGCTTAAGGAGGTGGTGTTTCTTGGGCATGTGGTCTCAGCTGAGGGGATTCGTGTTGATCCTCAGAAGATTGAGGCGGTGATGAATTGGAAGGTTCCTAAGTCTGTTCATGAGGTCCGTAGTTTTCTTGGTTTGGCGGGATACTACCGAAGGTTTGTGGATGGTTTTTCCAAGATTGCTGCTCCTTTGACGAAGCTGTTGCAAAAGGATGTTAAGTATGAGTGGACGGAAGCGAGACAGCAGGCTTTTGAGAAGCTTAAGGCGGCTTTGACGCAAGCTCCTATCTTGGTTCAGCCTGAATCAGGGAAAAAGTTTGTGGTCTATAGTGATGCATCCTATGTTGGTTTGGGATGTGTGCTGATGCAAGAGGGTAAGGTTGTGGCTTATGCATCGCGGCAGTTGAAAGTGCATGAGCGCAACTATCCTACGCATGACATTGAGCTGGCTGCAGTGGTTTTTGCTCTGAAGATCTGGAGACATTATCTGTATGGTGAGAAGTGTACGGTGTACACGGATCACAAGAGTTTGAGGTATCTGATGTCTCAGAAGGAGTTGAATCTTAGGCAGCGGTGTTGGTTGGAGTTGCTCAAGGATTATGATTTGACGATTGAGTACCATCCTGGAAAGGCTAATGTTGTTGCGGATGCCTTGAGTAGGAAAGAAGCTGTTGAGCTGAGGGCTATGTTTGCTAGCTTGAGCATTTCGCGTGATGGTGGCCTTGTGGCTGAGTTGCAAGTGAAACCATCTTTGGTTCAGTTGATCAAGGAAAAGCAGTTGCTGGATGATTCCTTGGTGTCTCATGTTCAGGATATCGCGGAGGGTAGACCTTCGGATTTCTGCTTTAATGATGATGGTGTGTTGTGGGAGTCGGATAGTAGTGCCTGCTGATGCTGAGTTGAGGCGTGCTATTCTGACTGAAGGCCATAGTAGTCCTTTTGCTATGCATCCTGGTAGTACTAAGATGTATCGTGATCTTCGTGATGAGTACTATTGGGTGGGTTTGAAGAAGGATGTTGCAGAATTTGTGAGCAAATGTTTGGTGTGTCAGCGAGTTAAGGCTGAACATCAGGTTCCTTCAGGGTTGTTGCAACCGTTGAAAATCCCTGAATGGAAGTGGGAAAGGGTTACCATGGATTTTGTATCTGGTTTACCTTTGTCTCCGTCGAAGAAGAATTCGGTTTGGGTGATTGTGGATCGCCTGACGAAGTGTGCGCATTTCTTGCCTGTGCATACTACGTTTTCTTTGGATAAGCTTGCGGAGCTGTACATTGCTGAGATTGTGCGGCTGCATGGTGTGCCTAAGTCGATTGTGTCGGATAGGGATCCGAGGTTCACATCGCGTTTCTGGCAGTGTTTGCATCAAGCTCTGGGTACAAGGTTGCCTTTCAGTACATCCTATCATCCTCAGTCGGATGGTCAGTCTGAGCGGGTTATCCAGATCTTGGAGGATATGTTGAGGTGCTGCGTGATTGAGTTCCAAGGTTCTTGGGAGAAGCATCTGCCTTTGGTTGAGTTCGCTTATAACAATAGTTATCAGGCGAGTATACAGATGGCACCTTATGAGGCTTTGTACGGGAGGAAGTGTAGGACTCCTCTTTGTTGGGCTGAAACTGGTCAAAAGTTGGTTTCGATGCCGGCTTTGTTGAAAGGGACCACCGAGAAGGTGAAGCTCATTTGTGAGCGGTTGAAGGCAGCCTCTGATCGGCAAAAGTCTTACGCGGATTTGAAGCGTAAGGAGATAGAGTATGCGGTGGGTGACCGTGTGTTCTTGAAGGTTTTGCCTTGGAAGAAGGTGATGAGGTTTGGCCAGAAGGGTAAGTTGAGCCCTAGGTACATTGGACCATACGAGGTGGTTGAGCGTGTGGGTCCTGTTGCGTATCGGTTGAGGTTACCTCAAGAGTTGGAGAAGATTCATGATGTGTTCCATGTTTCTATGCTCCGGAAGTATAGATCTGATCCCTCGCATGTGATGCCTGTGGAGGAAGTGGTTTTGAATCCGGATTTGACCTATGATGAGGAACCGGTGAAGGTTCTGGATTCGGATAGCAAGGTTCTTCGTGGCAAGACCATTGGGTTGGTGAAGGTGCTGTGGAAGCATCGAGGTGTTGAGGAAGCCACGTGGGAGCGGAAGGAAGACATGCTGAAGCAGTTTCCTTATCTCTTTCCTTCAGGTAAATTTCGAGGACGAAATTTCTTAAGGGGGGAGAGTTGTAACACCCCGGTTTTGGGCTTAGGAGTTTTGGGCGTTGACCGGTTTGGTCAAAGTCCTGTTCGAATCTAAAAAGGTGAAATTAGGAAAGCCTAGTTCGGGTTGCATTAAAAATATGGAAAAATGTTCTAAAATCATCTTTTAATATAATTAAGTGAACTGTGAAATCAATTTTGGAAAATGAGTTTTGGAAGGGTGACATTTTGGTTAGTGACCAAAATGTAATTTTTGAAAGTTTGGTGACTGTTTTATAAAGGGTTAAAACTTTGAATCTTTAAGGAGCTATTATTCCAAAAGTAGTTTCTCCAGATTTTTCTAAGATATTTTAAGGATTTATTCTGATTTTAAAACATATCAAAAGTGGAGGGAAAGCCATTTTGGCCATTTTGATAACTAACTTCCTATTTTCCTTTCTCTCATTTTCTCTCAACCCAGACACTTTCTTTCCAGAGAATTGTTTCTGATTTTCTCACCTAAATCCCTCCTTTCAACTCTCTTTTGATTCCTAATCAAAATATCTACAAAACCTCATCATTTGCTACTTGATTCATCAAGGTTTTTGATTTCCAAAAAGAGGAGAAACTCAAGTTTGGAGGTAAGAACGTCCTTCTCCTCTAAACTATCAGTTCTTTACTGAAATTCCTAAGTTTTCAATCCTTAATTGATGTTTTATTAAAGGCTTATGAGTTGTGAATTGGATCTTGGCTTATAATGCAAGATTTGGTGATTTTTGATGATTTTCGTTTGATCAGTTAAATCTGTGATTTGAGATGTGTTTTTGATGTTATTTGGACTCTAAATTGATAAGGAATTGAGTTTTGATTAATGCAATCCCGGATAGGTTGAGTTTCCTAAGTTTAGCTTGTGATTCTTGATTGTTTTTGAGGTGATCTTGTGGATCTGATGTTGCTGGAGGTATAAGGATGTTAATAGGTTCTTTTTAGATGTTAATTGATGTTAATGGATGTTTGGTTTTGTTGGTTAATGGCTGGGCTTTGTTGAGAAGTGGTTTGGATGCATTTTCGGTTGTGTTTGGTGGCCGAAAATGGAGTGTGGATGAGAGCAACGAGTTTAGGTGCTTTCATTGAAGCAATTAATGCATGATGATGCATTAATCCTCTGCTTTGATGTGTTAAAACAGGGGAGGCATCTTTGGATCCAAGAGTTGGTGATCCGGAAGCTTGATTGGTGCTTCGGCAAGAGGCGAAGCGGAATCGGTGAGTGAAAATGGGTTTTCGGCTTTGAAACCAATGTCTTGGGAGCTTAGTTTAAGTCTAAACAACTTTGCTAAGCTCAAGTGTAAGTTTTCGGAAATACTCTCTAGTGGTGGCCATGATTTGTTTGTTGTGCAATGTGGTTTATTGCATGTTTAAAATTCTGTTTTGAAAGCATGATTTAGCTTGGTTAATGCTGTTTTTGTAAGCCATATGTTGAAGGAAGCTCAAGGTAAGAGTTCCTTGTTTTTGAACATTGATTAAATGTGGTTTGTTGCTTTTAAATGCATGATGAATATGGCTGGGATTAATGCTTTAAAACAGTGGATAAATTGTTGATAATGATGTATATTGGCAAGTGATGTTTTGAAAAGGTTAAGGTCACTAAGGTGGTTAAAAGTCCTTGAGTGAGCCTTGTTTACTTAAGATCATCAAGGTGGTTAAAAGTCCTTGGATGATTCTTGATACGGACACAAAGGTGGTTAAAAGTCCTTCTGTGATCCTTTCCATGGTGTTTAAAAGTCCATGGGGCCAAGGTGTTTAAAAGTCCTTGGGGCCAAGGTGTTTAAAAGTCCTTGGGGTGAAACTTGATACAGACACAAAGGTGGTTAAAAGTCCTTGTGTGGTCCATTCCATTGTGGTTAAAAGTCCATGGGGCCAAGGTGTTTAAAAGTCCTTGGGGCCAAGGTGTTTAAAAGTCCTTGGGGTGAAAGTTGATGAACTTGTTTTTAAAGAAATGGAATTTATCACTTGTGGCCAATATGACATGTTATGATATGAAGCATGAGATGCTTGTTTAAAGTATGCTTTTGAACATGTGTAAATGTTGATTTGAAGCATGATTTATAAAGTGTTTTATAAATGCATTATTGAATGGTTTTATTGAGCATTCCTCACTAAACTTTTGCTTACGCTCTCTTTCCTTTTCTTAAATCAATAATGCAGAACATTAGAGTACTTTGAGGGCAGCAAGGAGGGCAAGCATTCAAGTGAAAGTAAAGCTCAAAGTATGGAAGGTTTCTTAAGTACATTTTTAGCTTTTGATAATTTGGCAATGGGAGACCTATGTGTATGTTTTGGGAGAGGTTTTGAACTCCCTAAGTATGTTGAACGTTGTTGAGAATGTTGGTTTTTGAGTTTGGCCTTTACATGCTTGAAATGGAAGTTTATGCTTGAATGGTTTGCTTGTGTAGGAAGCATGCCTATAGATTTGGGGCTTTTCATTTATGATGTTATTTTGTTGAATTATTCATGCATGTATGTCTCATATAGGTTGAATTTCATGTTGGTAAAGTTTGGTGGTAATTGGAGCATGATTGGATGTTTAATTGCATGTTTAGGTATGCATTTTGGGGCAATCTGTGCAGGGTGTTTCGGAACAGTACCTACCGTTTCGGAACGGGTGCCTTAAACCAGCCCAGGCGTCCGAAACGGAAGGGATCGTTCCGAAACGGTTTGGCTACTGCCAGCCCGTGTTCCGGTACGCGTTGCGGAACGGCCCGTGTTTCGAAACGGGCTCTGCCTGTTTCGGAACGGGTGACTGTTGGGGGCTGACATTGGCAGTTAAATGTTTTAAATTGTTTGCGTTTTAGTCCTGAACCTTGTTTGTGCAATTGTATGAGTTCGGGAAGTCCTTTTGAGCTGAAATTTCACAGAGAAGCATGAAATCTGACTAATTTCAAGTTGGTAACTTTAATTTGGGATAAGTACTCCTATTTATCAGAAATTACAATTTGGTCCCTAAAGTTGTAATTTGTTCAATTGGGTCCCTGTTTGATCTCTAATGCTTGTGATCTTTGAATATGTTATTGAGTGATCACAATTAGGGTTAATGTGCATCTAGACAAGATTAAAAAGAAAAAAAGGGTCGTTAATCAAGGTTGACTTTCGGGTTGACTTTGGTTTTCCCCGTGTGACTTTCTTAATTCGGGTCAACCGTCTAGGCCGGGTTAAGGGGGTTACAAATTTTCAGCTTGAGTTTCGAGGTTATGAAGGTGACATTCCTTTTTATCGACTACGACGAGGGGGAAAGGACTTCAGAGTAATTCTACTTGCCTCTGTACTTCTTCGAGGTTGGGTTTCATCTGCCCTTGCAATGTTTTTCCTGTAAAGTTTTGGGGTGAGTATGGCATGGCCCTGGGAAACTAGCGGGGACATCCTGGTGGCTCATAATATGCTATCACATCTGGTGTAGACTAGGGTTTCAGGCCACTGTGGGGGTCTTGCGGAGGTTGTTCACTCTCAGCCTAGTAGCTCCGTAGAGTTCCCCTAGTTTGTTGAGTTTCACGAAATGACATAGAAAGGGTGATAATATTGGGGGTCCTATTGTGAGATGAAGTAACAGTCAGAAGCTGAGGGTGGATCACTTCAAATACGTAAAGATGGCGCAAAGATTGATTGGGGTTTTGGCTTTCCGCTGAAATGGAGAGTGACCGGGGAGGACACAAAGAGATCAATTCGGGTACTAACTCTAAAGGAGGAGGGACAAGTTGCCAATTTAAAGAAGGGTAGGTGGTTGATTGTGGAGAAGCACATTACTTTCTAGAGGGTTGTCAAGGTATGCCTCCGTAAACAGTCTCAATGGATACAAGGCCCGCCAGCTAAAAGAAGGTTATGCGCCTCTTTTGGAGGTTATGAGTAGTGCAACGACAGGCCGTATGACGGGAAAGATGAGTTTGCCAAAGTTCTTGTTGGGGAGAAGGAAGAGGAAGAGAATTAGCTGATCTCTTACAAGTGATGTCTGCATAGAATGTGGTCAACTTGGTATCCCATGGGTTGAGGGGTGGTGGGGATTCAACTCCAGTAATCAACGATGAGGGGATGACCTAAGCCATCGAATTAATGAATCTGCAGTAGATGAGGGCTTGGAGGCTTCTATGGATGCAAAAGTGGAGTTAAAGAACAATGATGTCGTAGAGGTATTAGGTGAATAAACGTTTATCGGTACAACTTCTGCAGCATCAACGAGAGGTAATGAGAGTCCTAGTGTAAGTGATTTTGAGTCGTGGTGTGAACTATTACTAGGGAAGGGAGTTGAGAGGGAGCCTGTGGAAGGCTTCTCTTTTAACGTAATGTTGTTAGGGAAACGGTACCCAATGTGCTTTAGGGGCATGGCATGAAGGCTAGGAGAGAGATAGCTAGAGTGAGGGCCCAGTTGGGGGAACTTTCTGTCTTTCCTTATGTTTTCTCTAGGTCCCTCTCTTATAGCGGGTCCTCTAGTTTTTGCTTTAATACTGGTAAGTATCTATCTTTATTATGGCTACGTCCGTTAGTTGTGTTTCATCATTTTGATTTGTTGCCTGCAAATGTCCGAGCCACACACCCAGGAATTGCTTCAATGGAGATATTTGGGACATCACAAGTTGTTATTTCAACAAGCTCCTCACATGAGAAAGTGAGTGGTTATTCCATCGACACGAAGGTTGTAGAAAGTGTAGAAATGAGTGCGCCTACGAGATTCGGACCTTGGAAACGTTTGGGGTGAGAGGATTGAGTTCCTAGGGGGCAGAAAGGGGAAGCTGCCTCCACCGGGGGTTTTGAAGAAGAATGGTGCTCGGTGCTCCCAGGGGAAAGAGGAGCAAAGTGACCGAGGAGGCGCCAATACCTATGGAAGGAGAACGGGCATAGGTGCCCGTAATCCTGGAGTCGACTGTGATTAAAGAGGTGCCGACTTCTCCGTTTGTCCCAAGTATATATATATATATATGCATAGTAATCACCTTCGTTTATTTGTTTGGGGAGATGATTAATCTTTTCTTGTTTTTCAGCGGGAATTCTAGTGGCGGAAGCTGCAGCCTCTCTTCCCAATTTTTACGATGTTCGCTATGCTGAGGTTATTCGAATGACCACCCAGTTGTTAGCCTCCCTTCATGAGGCGGAAAATGAGATTCACTAAACCTTCTACGATGTTTGAGGCTTATGCGCTCATTAGCTAGTTGAGTTAGTGATCAAGAAAATGGGGATTTTAGAGGCCAACAACAAGATTACTTTTATGGCCAAGGAAATGGAGGCCACGAGACAGTAGATGTCGAGAGCCATATATAGTTAGAAATGGTCGAGATGCAAGTCACTACTGAGCATGTGAAGTTTGTGGCTGCCCAGTTGGATGCACATAAGCAAAATGAGATAGTTATGAAGGCAGCTGTTGAGGTGGAAGAGAGAAAGGAGGAAGTGGCCAAAGTTCAGAAGAAGAAATAAGAGTTGAGGAATGCCTTGCAGGAGGAGAAAGAAGAGCTAAAAGATGCCTTAGAGTAGAGGGTTCAACAACTTGAGGGGGGGTTGGAGAAGGAAAGAGTTGCTCGTCAGGTAGAGAGGGTCGCGAGGCTCTACGTGGAGAAACTGTTGGAAGGGTACGATGGCTATACAGACAAGTGCAAACATATTCTCATTCTTGCTGTCTAGGTGGCTACGGAGCCAATGAATTTAAGCAATTGTAACCTTCATTGCTGTTGGGAGTTAACGGGGGGAGAGGGTATATTTTGATATCTAAAACCCTTTAGGCGAGTCTTAGGCGGACACTCTTGAGGGATTACTACCCTATGTCTAGGGGAAACAGGCGGCTAGCCTTCTACTTCCGCTTTCGAGGTTCCAAGGGTTGAGCCAAAGAATTTCTTAAAAGCTGAACCCAAAGATCCCCAAGGGGATGGGGATAGAGATGCTCCAAATGCTAAAGTCAGAGGTCCCTAGTAGTTTTTATAGAGGATTCATCAAGGTCTAAGATGAGAGATCTTCTATAGGTCAAGACAAGAGATCTCCTGGTAGTTCAAACCTTGTATAATAGTGTTGGGTTTTTTGTTATCTTTCGATATATTAATGAAGTTGCCAATTGATTAGATATGTTTTGTGTTTCAATCTAGGAGATGTCGAGCTGTTCGTTTGTCTGTGGGGAGATGTCGTGAACGTCTACATCTTTCTTAAGAGGCAGGTATGTTACACTCTCAATTTTGCGGGGGTTATCTCTGTATGTTTTTGAGTGGTGGTGATAAATATAGTGAGAATAACTCATGTTAATTTTCAAAATTGTCCGAACGCTTTAGGGTAATCAGTTGTATGTTGAGTGTAAATTGGTCAAAGTAGTCACATGGAGCGAGGATATCTCGTGTTTAGATTTTACTAAATTTATCTCACGCCATTGGAGATCTGCTACGAGCGAGGGGAGGTATCTCTTCACTCTATGAGAAGTAAGTGCAAATTGAGTGGAAGAGTCTTTGCACTCTTAGAGATGTGTGCGCATCTTGAGTGAAGGCATCTCAACACTCTTGGAGAAATAATTATAAATTAAGTGGAGGCATCCCCATGCGAAGGCATTTCATACCCTGGAGTAGCAGTTGTGAATGGGGTTGAGGCATCTCATCACTCTTTCAGAAACAAATATTGATGAACAAAGCTATCTTAACACTCTTGTAGAAACGAGCGCAAAGTGAGTTGAGGCATCTCCTAGCACTTAGAGCATCACTCCTAAGTAGCGTGGAGGCATCTCCTCATCGGAGGGTCTAAATAGGCCTTGCAATAGATCCGTTGGAATTTTAACTAAGTAAAAAGTACATAAATTGAGGTTTTGCAATATAATCGCATTGAATAGATCGTAATCAATTATATGAACTCCTAAAATTTGAATAAAACTTGTTTTGCGATCTGTTTTTGTAGAGGTTTCAGACGAGCAAGTCTAATGGGCCTTACAATAGACCCATTCGATTTTTAACTTAGAAAATATATTAGATATTGAGTTGTTTCAATATAATTGTGTTGAATAGCTCGTAATCAATTATATGAACTCTTAAAGTTTGATTAAAACTTGTTATGTAGTTCTTTTTGTAGAGGTTTCAGATTAGCAAATCAAATGGACCTTACAATTGACACGTTAGAATTTTCACTAAGTAAAAAGTACAGAAATTGAGGTCCTGCAATATAATTGTGTTGAAAAGCTCGTAATAAATTATATGAACTCCTAAAATTTGATTAAAACTTGTTTTGCAGTCATTTTTGTAGAGGTTTTAGACGATAAAGACTAATGGGTCTTACAATGGACCCGTTGGAATATTAACTAAGTAAAAAGTACATAAATTGAGGTTTTGCAATATAATTATGTTGAATATCTCGTAATTGATTACATGGACTCCTAAAATTTGATTAAACTTGTTTTGTGGTCTTTTTTGTAGATGTTTTAGACGATCGAGGTCTAAATGGGTCTTATAATGAACCTGTTAGAATTTTAACTGAGTAAAAAGTACAGAAATTGAGGTTTTGCTATATAATCATGTTGATTTGCTTGTAATCAATTATATGAACTCCCAAAATTTGATTAAAACTTGTTTTGCGGTCCTTTTTGTAGAGGTTTTAGACGAGCGGGTCTAAATGAGCCTTATAATGGACCCGTTGGAATTTTAACTGAGTAAAAAGTAAAAAAATTAAGTTTTTGCAATATAATCAGGTTGAATAGTACGTAATCAATTATATGAACTCCTAAAATTTGATTAAAACTTGTTTGCAGTCCTTTTTGTAGAGGTTTCAAACGAGCGAGTCTAAATGGGCCTTACAATGGACCCGTTGGGAATTTTTTTGAACAGACCCGTTGGAATTTTAACTAAGTAAAAAGTACAAAAATTGAGGTTTTCGAATATAATCATGTTGAAAAGCTCGTAATCAATTATATTGTAAAACCCTCAACCCGATTCAAAGGAAAACCAGAATTGAAGTTGTTACCGATAACACATTCCAGAATTCAAGTGACAGAATTGTAAAATTTTCAAAGTGTCAACATATGCTAACAAAAATTTCATTTAATTTTTAATTCTTTATTTCCACAAAAGTCTTACATATCAATCATTCACCTTTATCAAATTTATGTTTGAATTTAGATGAAGCAATTCCATTACCACCGATACAAAAATTTTCATTCACTAAACTCACATAACAAGTTACCCATTCAAAACATTCTTTTCTTCTTAATAAATTCTTAATCTAGGCATATAACAGAGTACAAACTACCCATTCAAACACACTTAATTAGATGACGCCAACCATTTCATAGAACATGTAGGAGCCGTAGAACTTAAACCATCAAACTAATTTCAAAGCATCACGGTGAACATGGATTTCAATTATTTTAATTACATCATTATGTTCAAATAACCTAACAAGCTTCATAAATTTTCAGTATACTAAACAGTTTTAAACCTGGTCATAGGCTTAGTTATACATAACTAAGTTTCACAGAGACATATTCATAATTCATCTTACCATCGTGTGTTATTCTTATTAAATCTTATCGAAGTTTCTTTTAGAAATCTTATTGGAGTCTCTTGAGGTTCTTAATCAAGCTTGTCGAAGTTTTGTCAAGCAAATCGAAATTCTTATAAAAGCTTATTAGAGTTCATAATATTGCTTATTAGAATTTCTTGTCAAGGTTTAATATCCGAGTTCATATCTTTTAGAACATTTTCCTTGGATCGCATTTGGACATGTGTAGCATTGATCAAAGATTTTCTTACCACAAAGCACAAAGCAATGGCTAGTTTATAATATATCAGACCATGCTTCTCTTCTCTATCCAACCAACTGTCATCAATCTCCTTATCATCTCCCCCATTACCTCCTACTGTCGCCAACATATCATATATATATGGGGTCGTCACCCATGAGCCGTATCCTGAAGATCGTAGTCTTAAAATATCAAGTACCATGCCAAAAGATCTAAGAACTTCCATTTTAAGGCAACATTTACACAGTTTATACTTTATGATTTAGCAAAGTCTTATTTAAAATCTTATTCGAAGTCTTATGAAGTTGATATCTTAGTTCAATAAGTGGACTTTTAGCACCTTAGGACTTAAGAGTTTAGAGGCTTATTGCATAAAGTTTTGATCTTAATGTTTGGTGTGTTTTCTTTCTTTTTATTTAATCAATTAGTTTCAAAGAAATCTCTTATTGTCTCAAAATCACTCAAAGCTTATACAAGATCTCTCTTTATTAACAATAAACATAAAATATTTTAGCATAGCAAAATACGTATGCATATGAGTTGTAAACTTATTCAAAAGATGTATCGAAAATGTTATGCCATGAATGTAATTCCCCCAAATGTGCTCTATGTAAGACTTACGTAAATTGATCATATTTAATTCATATTTGAGCATTTCATACTTCAATATCATAAAAGCAAATATTAGAGTGACACTGTATCACCTGAGATAAATGCAACTACACTCACATGATATCCGGAAATTATGGGATACCTGAACCACAATCATATCTTGCTACTTAACCGAATCCTTTCCTAGCCCCCTCTTAGCAACATCTTTTTTATCAATACATGTACCTCAAAATAACCAATCATTAGAGTTTATCCACTTCAATCTTATACTTAGTTTCAGTCTCTAAAGTAAAGTCATTCAAACGATTACAAAACAATCCAATTACGAATTGTAAATCAACATTTCAATTAAGCTTACAATTCCTCTCTTTTAAGCTATAAAACAATCCCAAAATAGATTTACTGAGCACTCCATTCTAGTTGTAAAAACAATCCCTAAACTTTACAAAACAATTGTTTATTTACCAAACAATCCAATTCACTTATATATATATATACATCAAAACAGTCCAACAGGCTTTCACATATATGTAAAACAATCCCAAATTTCATATGCATACATGTACATGCTCAAAATAGTCCATTAATGCTTATATGCATGCCAAATCAGTCCATTATACTTGCATACATAAATAATCCCCAATACATTTATATACATGTAGAACAATCCACACATTTGCATACATACTTAGATACATCAAAACAACCCTTAACATAATTATATACATGTAGAACAATCCTTATATATATATATCACAAAGCAATCCATTTAAAGCACTCAAACAGTCCCTTAAATAGTTCATTCTAAGTCACAATAGTCCCTGTTTGATTACTAGCAAGCAATGTAGTTAAATTTAAACTTCAAGATTAACTTATACATCCAAACAATGGCCTAAATCATTTCAAGAGATTCTAAAACAGAGTATAATGACAGCATCCTCAATTTTATTCCAATCGAACAATTTAACTAGCCTCCACAAATTCTATAACACATTACCATGACAAACTGATTCAATGTAATCTCCTATACATAATTCCTGAAACAATTCACGACAATGAAGTAATTCATCCCATATACATTCAATCGTTGCTAAGTTGTAGTTACTACAACCATATAATCGAATCATTCTTAATCTTACATTTCAAAATTATCAAGTAATGTGTCCATTAGCAACCATGTTACCACAATTAAGGCATGTAAACAAGCTTTCAAGGTTATCCAATTAATCCAAAAGCATAATACAACTATGACGACTAGTTGTTGGTTTTAATCAAATAAAACAATCCATATATAATTCCAGAATCATATTGTCAAACAAATTTAATCTTCCTATACTAGTGCAATGACCCAATAGGGCCCTTAACATTAGGCTTAGTTTATTATTCACATTTGAATGACAACAAAAAAAATCTTCAATGTTATAAGATTTTATTCTTATCTTGCATAAGTTCATATAAAATGCACGAATATCTACAAGATTAACCAAGTTTCTTTTAGCTTAACAAAACAGTCCCAAAAATGTATACAAACGACTCCTAATTTATCAAAACAATCCAAAAAATATGTTCTTACTCAGCATTGTAATTCATACCAAAAACAGTCCCTAGATTTGATTATAAGGTAGTCTATTAATTCCTATTAAACAACATGATCACTACTCAAATTCAAGCTTAATTTAGCCACCCAACAATTACTAATTGAATGTTAAAATTCTCAACACATTAGGGCTCATTCTCAATCATTCTAGCATCTTTAACTATGTTGCAAAATCATAATTATACCAATTTACCCAATACATCATTCTAAGGACCCTAATACTTTATCCATGTTTTTTCATGAATATTGCATAGCAACAAAGCAATTCATCTCACACACGATCAATTGTACATTCAAGTTTCTAAATTTTAAACCATATAGCCGATCCAACCTAGGCTAACATATTTAATCTTTATAGCATTTTAGTCTTAAAATCATGTCACAATTTGAATAAATCAAGAAATTCATAACATGAACGAAAATTTCTAACATTTCTAGTATCAATCTAATTCATAAGAGTCCTTACATACCAAGAATATATATATTTAAATGTTAGTTTCTCAAATACTAAAATGCTTATACAAATGCTATATGCAACCATTCTAGGATTTTCAGCGAAAGGGTAATCTTTATACAAAGACTTTAATAAGTGACTTGCAATTTCCAACCACGATCGAGCCAAGCAAACTAATTTAATCATGAAAATGTATGAAAGTGAATGCATTAGGCTTATATAGCCCAAGTGAGGTAGTAATCCTTAATATGATAAAACAATAATAAAAAGGAAGCAATGTAGTTACGCATAGGGTAATAACATTTAGGTCAGTAACACCCTCAACCCAATTCAGAAGAAAACCGGAATTGAAGTTGTTACCGAGAACACAATCCAGAATTCAAGTGACCAAATTGTAAAATTTTCAAAGTTTCAACACATGCTAAAGAAAAATTTCTTTTAACCTTTAATTCTTTATTTCAACAAAAGTCTTACATATCAATCATTCACCTTTATCAAATTTATGTTTGAATTTAGACAAAGCAATTCCATTTCCACCGGTACAAAATTTTTCATTCACTAAACTCACATTACAAGTTACCCATTCAAAACATTCTTTTCTTCTTAATGAATTCTTAATCTAGGCATATAACATAGTACAAACCACACATTCAAAGACACTTAATTACATGACACCAACCATTTCATAGAACATGTAGGAACCATATTACTTAAACCATCAAACAAATTTCAAAGCATCACGGTGAACATGGCTTTCAATTATTTTAATTACATCATTCTATTCAAATGACCTAATAAGCTTCATAAATTTTCAGTATACTAAATAGTTTTAAATCTGGTCATTAGGCATAGTTATACATAACTGAGTTTCACATACACATATTCATAATTCATCTTACCATCGTGTCTTATTCTTATTAAATCTTATTGAAGTTTCTTTTAGAAATCTTAATAGAGTCTCTTGAGGTTCTTAATCAAGCTTGTCGAAGTTTTGTCAAGCAAATCGAAATTCCTATCAAAGCTTATTAGAGTTCATAATATTGCTTATTAGAATTTCTTGTCAAGGTTTATTATCCGAGTTCATATCTTTTAAAACATTTTCCTTGGATCGCATTTGGACATGTGTAACATTGATCAAAGATTCACTTAGCACAAAGTACAAAGCAATGGCTAGTTTATAATATAACAGACCTAGCTTGTCTTCTCTATCCAACCAAACTGTCGTCAATCTCCTTACCATCTCCCCCATTACCTCTTACTGTCGCCAACATATCAAGTACCATGTCAAAGGATCCAAGGACTTCCACTATAAGGCAACATTTTCACAATTTATGCTTTATGATTTAGCAATGTCTTATTTAAAACCTTATTCAAAGTCTTATGAAGCTTTCATTGATCAATCTCCTTACCATCACCCTTGAGCCGTATCCTAAAGATTGTAGTCTTAAAATATCAAGTACCATGTCAAAGGATCTTAGAAAGTCCATTATAAGGCAACATTTACGCATTTTATGCTTTATGATTTAGCAATGTCTTATTTAAAACCTTATTCAAAGTCTTATGAAGCTTTCATTGATATCTTATGCCAATAAGTGGAATTTTATCACTTTAGGACTTAAGAGTTTAGAGGCTTTTTACATAAAGTTTTGATATTAATGTTTGGCATGTTTTCTTTCTTTTTATTTAAGTCAAAGAAATATCTTATTTTCTCAAGATCATTCAAAGCTTATTGTAAAGTGTCCAAAAGTCCTATATTTCATGCACTTTCCAACTCTTATTATTACTGTTTTAAGAACATTTTAGGCATAATTAGGTTCATGCGTAGCATTTTACAGTATTTCATTGTTTTGCCTTACTTTTATAACTTATCATTAATTTGGTGAGCAAAAGGTATTGTTCTAGTATATTCTTGCTTGTAGGTAATAACAGCTGAACAAGGGAGCCGAGGAATGGAGGACACAATGCTAAGAAGCAAACCTAGGAGATGTACTAAAGTAGTTCCAGCTGAAGATTAGTTGCTGCCGAGCACCTACCGAGTATCTGCCGAGCAAAAGTTGTTGCCAACCTTGCTGCCCGCAGTAGCTTACTATGGAAGTTTGGAGAATCGGAGCGCGATTTGTAGGGCTAAAACTCCTGATTCTATCGCCTGCATTCATGTGATTTTCCGACATCCGTAGCAGCGGCTAGGGCTGCCGAAGTGAAATTCACAAGCTTACTTGCGGGCTAAAGAAAACGAGGAAGAGTCCATATTCCAAGCAAAGAAGTCAACATTTAAAGCTATATTAAAGAAGAAAAGCTACTTTAGAGGACTTCTACTTCAAGGAGGACTTGACCTAGTTTTAAGTCTATAAATACCCATTGTACTTCTAGTTTAAATCATCCATGGTTTTATATAGACTTTTCTTGTGCTCTTCTCTGCCGCCATGTTCTAAATCTCCATTGGGTTAGGGTTATGTTGTAACTAGAGTGAAACAACTGTTTTAGGTTTTTGAGTTATTTCTTCAAATAAAATATTCCAAGTTTACTTAATCCATTGTTCTTCATTCTTTCAATCTTTCTACACCATTCGTTTGAGAGAATCTATTTGTCGGGCACGAAAGTGCAAGGTTCACGAAAGGGTTAAGTACGGTCACAACGGGAGGTGTGGCTAACTTGGTTCCACACTATTCCACAAGTTTTACCGGCTAAAAGGGATCTCTAACCGAGTTGATTGATTTGGTTCCACACTATTCCTCAAGTTATTAATCTCGAGCATCCTAACCTAGAAATAGGAGAGATCACTGTCGACTATCCTGCCGAACTTGGAGTATCTACTAGACTTACCGCTAGGATGTCTTTCCATTCCACCTGCCGAGACAGTACACACCCTTGCTGTGGCAGTGACCTGTTGCAGCCGCGTGACAGGGTTGTAGTTTGCCGCCCATCTACTCGCCGAGGTAGCATATCGTGGCAGCAAAGTATAACTCATACCTATTTCAACGTAGTTTTCACACTAAGTGGCAGCATAACCCTGCCTGCTCTATCAACCTGATTCACCTCTTCTCTTTTACTTATGTTTTATTTACTTTCCAATCTCAACCAACCATTCACTTGTGTTTTTACTTTACCTCTATGCAGGAACTAAAGAACGAGACAAGCTGTCCAATCCTCGTGGGATTCGACATCTTATATACTATAACTTGACAGGAGTATGCACTTGTGCTCCCACATAAAAGGGAACATCTACACGCCCTATAAGTTTTTGGCGCCGTTGTCGGGGATTGGTAACAACGAATTTCGTTTTTCAATTTCTGCACCTTTTTATTTTTTCCTTTATTTTTATTTTTAATCGAAAAAAAGAAATTTTACCGTGTCCTTTTCAAGTGTATGACCAGGGCTAAACCTAGCGGAAACTTCATTATTTACGACGATCTTGAGCGTGAAACTAGACGAATCAAGTGGGAGCTTAGGGAAGCCTTAAAGAACAAGGACAAAGGCAAAGCTAAGGAAGAGACTATGGTAAACGAGGACCCCCAGTTGATGCCATGAATGGTAAGGGCGGGCATCCATATTTTCCGCCCAAAGGACCACAAGTACAGCAGAGGCAGGATCCCCCTGATCCACCCCAAGTTCAGACAACTAGAGACTACCTTGAACATGACTTTCAAAGGTTCGGGCCAATAGTAACAGAACCGAAGATAAGGACAGATCATTTTGAACTGAAGCCTGTCATGGTCAACATGCTAAACACACGAGGGCACTTCGGAGGGACTGCCACTGAAAATGCTCGGCATCATCTACGAGGATTCCTGGTCATTTTCTAAGCATTCAAGATTCATGGGGTACACCAGGACGTATTGCGGCTAAGGCTATTTCCCTATTCACCGAGGGATTGGGCAAAACAGTTGTTGAATAACTAGCCAGCCGGATCTTTCACTTCATGGGCGGATCTCTGCAAGGACTTTCTAGACCGATTCAGCCCATCCAACGTCACCGATAGACTATGGAATGAGATCACAACTTTTAGACAAGGGGATGACGAGCCAATGTACGAGGCATGGGAGCGGTACCAACAAATGCTGAACATCTGTCCGCTTCATGGTTTACTGGCTTGGACTCAGGTATCTATGTTCTACAATGGGATTAACTAACCAACTCGGATGTTGATAGATGCCTCGGTTAACGAGATCATCCTAGACAGACCTCCAGAGGAAGCACTACGGCTGCTCAACATAGCAGCTAAAAACAATTATAAATACCCGAAAGCCCACCGAGGCGGCACAAGGCAGCCAACTACTATAATTGAGGTGGAAGCCTCCGAAACTGTTAATGCCCGCCTTGACACTCTGATGGAGCTGGTGATGAAGATGGTGCAATCCCCAAGGAAGGTCCATCATGATTCCTCTGAATGCACTGTATTTGCAAACTACATGGGAGGATATGAGAGGAATAACATGCCAGCCCAAAACACATACAATCCTAACTAGAGAAACCATCCCGACTTCTCCTGGAGCAACCCAAAGACAACAACAAATCAGCAACAACTGCAGGGATGCTACCAGCAGAATCAGTCTCGGCAGCAGACTCAGCAGCCACAACACAATAATTCACTAGAAGCTACTCTAAATAACTTCATGAAACAAACTGGTGAATTTATTGTTTATACAAATAAATTTATTGAAAAACCGAGTCTTTCATGGACAGGACGGAGATGAAGAAGAACATCCAGAAGACTGCTATTAAGAACCCGGAGACCTAGTTTGGAAAGTTCATCAAAATCTACCACATCCGGACCATGGGAGCTTCATCCTGCAGCCCATCAGAAGCAGCCATGCCCACTTTTGAACATTGCAAGGCCATAACTACAAGAAGTGGGAAGCAACTAGATGAACCTAGGATGGTAGAGCAGTTAGGAACTCAGCCAGAAGATATAAGTAAGCATGTCCCAGCAGCACCCATATTAGCCGCCCCAACAGCAACACCGACTCCAGCCGCCCCGGTAGCAGAACATGAAAACAACCCTGGCAAGGATGATCCTCCACGAACTAAGCCCCCAAGAAAGGAGCACCAATTCAGAGAATTCTTGGACATTTTGAAATAGGTGCACACTAACATACCTCTGATAGAAGTCATATAAAGCATGCCCAACTACGCCAAATATCTCAGAGATATAGTTTCTAGGAAGAGAACGATAGGGGAATTCGAGACGGTGTCCATGATTGAATAGTGCATGGCTATGCTGCATAACAATCTGCCACCCAAGCAGACAGATCCAGACAACTTTGTTATACCATGCAGGCTGGGCAACAAGCACGAGACCAGGGCCTTGCGTGATTTGGGAGCCAGTATAAACCTGATGCCTAAGGCCGTTTTCGACAAACTAGGTATTGGACCTGCAAAACCAACCTTTGTAATGCTTAAACTTTTCGATCACTCATTCGTGCAATCGGAGGGAAAGATTGAGAACATACTAGTCAAAGTGGGCAGCCTAATTCTTCCTACTAATTTCCTCATCTTAGATTATGAAGCCGATAGATGTGGAACGCTGTAGATGTGGAACTCGGGGAACTTACAATGAGGGTAGAAGATCAAAGCATAAGGATGAATGTGCTGCAACCCTCAGAGGAAGGAAAGGAAGGCCTGGATGAAAGAGCTGCCAAGATAAGTGTGGAAACAGGACAGAGCAGCGGCTGCCATGAAAGACCTCAGGGCAGATTGAAGAACCCCATCAAACAGAAACAGAAGGAACAAGAGGACCCCCCTAGGAGGGGAGAAAAAGATAAACCACCTCAGGAAGTGGTTATGTCTAGGAGATGCACCCAAATGCACTCCTATCATAACTTAATTTTTACTTATTTCTATTTATTTATGTTTATGCATTAACAATAAAGTTTATTTTATTTAAGGACTAGATTAATTTTCAGTATTTAATTTGTCATATTTTATTTAATTATTTTTATTTTAGGATCAAGAATTAAAGAGCAGGATTAAGAGGGAAGACCAGCAAAAAGCCCACCAACCATCCTGCCGAGTCAGCAGCCAGCGCAGCAAAGTGTAACAGCTAGTTGGCCGCCAAGGGATGCGAAAATAACGGGCAGATCTATCTGTAATGTGCACAAGGAAATCGAAACGTTGATCATTTAATGCCGCCCGACATTTCTCGGCAACCCCTATATAAACCACTCACTCATTTCATTTTACTTCACTTCCACCATTTTGCTAGCTTCTATCTTATATTTCTAGTCTCTCATAAAATTTCCTTTTTATTTTCATTTAGAATACAACCGATCACATGGCTTCAACATCTACCCAAAAACCCACCTACAACAGGTTTTTCTTCAAGGCAAACGAGGCGAGAAGTAGAGCACAATTTTCTAAGCAGGCCGTCTGGGAGGAATAATGCTTTTATTATACGAAGTAAATAGGAGACCGAGGTCTAGAGCCCGCCTTGTTCCGAACCATCCATTACAAAGGATGGGAGATGTTCGCTCAGCAGCTTGATATAGCGAACATCACTATAGTCAGGGAATTTTACTCACATCAGCTCTGCCTAGACAAGCCATTCATCTACGTCCGCATAGAGGCAGTTAAGCTCAACCCTGCTGTCATTAAAAATCTATTATGGCCTTGATATGAACGACAAACCGCACGAGAAATGGAGGCAGTCACTGACAACTGCCCACTATGAGGAGATCAAGGCCAGAATCTGCAAGCCCAACACACCATGACTGGGGGGCAAACATGTGGGATCTGTCTTGCGCCGCCACCTGCTGCCTGAAGCTATGTTGTGGAACAGATTTGTGAAAAGGCGCTTGCTGCCCACATCCCACAACTTAATAGTTGACCGGCCTCGCCTCGCCTTAATTTACAGCATCTTGATGAACCGACCGATCAAAGTGGGGGAAATCATCTACACAAAAATATACAATTGTTTCAAGAAGAATAAGGGCATGTTGTACTTCTCGTCCCTCAACACAGGCCTATGCATCAATTTCCGAGTCCCAACAGAGCCCACAGATGAGTTTACAACTGCTAATGAGGGCAGGACCAAAAAGGTCCGCATTCAGATGATGCAAGATGCGGAGAGAGAACAAGCAACACCCAGTCAGCCCTCCTCCGCATAGTTTGAAACGCCATCCGCCCCCAACAGTACTGATGCTGCTCTAGACATAGAGGTACTCCCGCTGCTCCACACACTCCTCGAACACATAAAACGGATAGAGCAACATCAATTAGCCTTCATGAACTACGTGGGGGAGGCCCAAGAAGCCCTCGTGGCTTATTTCCTGTAGAAATTCTCTAGTGACGTGCCCACCATGCCGCCTTTTCCTGATGAGCTTGCAGCAGCAACAAGAGCACGAAGAACTTCACCTGCCGCCACTGCCCATCAGACAGATCATCAGGTGCCCTCTCCTATGCATTCTACATAGCACTCAACTGCACCCCATCAAACACAATGGCAGATTCCCCTGAGAGGCACTAGCTGAATCTCTCCCCAACCTGCACAACCAATACAGTGGCAGACTCCTCCTCATCAGAGGAGATTGGGAAACCACCGCCAGAACCAGAAACATCAGTAGTAGCAGCAACAATAGCCATCCCAATGGCATCCATCCCTCTGGCAGCACCCACAGAGAAAGGGACAAGGAAGAGGAAGCATCACATAATATCAAAAGAATTTGTAGACCTTGAGACAGAGTCAGAAGGAAGCGACACATCTCTTGCTGTTCCCCATGCCAATCCTCCAGAAAAGCCACAACAGACACCAAGGAGAGTCCAGCCGCCGCAGAAAGCAAAGACCTCTCCTACTAGAACCGTCGCTTCGTCATCCGAACATCCTCCTCCTCCTCAGCTAGCTAGAACCCAAACTCCTTCTAACCCTCAGCAAAATTTCATTATATTTTCCTTTATTTTTATTTATCTTCATTTTATTTTTGCTAATTTTAACATGTATATTTTTGTTTTCTAATTTTCTGTTTTGTGCATTGAGGGCAATACCCATCTCGTGTTTGGGGGGGATAGCTCTCCCATCATTTGTGGGCATTCTTAGGTTGCATTTAGATTGCATTGTACTTGCCTTAATAATAATCAGAAAAGAAAAGTTTGTTATGACTTGTGCCTATGATAGCATAACCGATTACTTTATTTTCGTACGTAACTAAAATTAAACTTAATCTTGGGAAAGAGCATGAAATATGACTTAGATTTTTTTTTCTTTTTGCCTGAAAACGTTGACTATCTTTGATCCTTGCTGAATGTGTAGAAGATTTGATGAACACTGCTTGCTTGTTTTCTTTGCAAAATTCTAACGATAATTGCAGGTAGTCGCAGAGGCATGCAAAAGAAACAGAAGAATGTAGAAATTCCAAAGGCAGAAAAATCAGAAACAAAGAAAAAAGTGATGTGTTACCCTAGAGGTGCCCGCAACAGGCTCTAGGAAGAATCATGAGCGAGGACACTCCGCTGCTATCAAAGTCCATGAATTTGAAAACCCAAAAGTGACGGACAAATTAGCATGAATGAAGAAAGCCTTCACGGGATGACTCTACTCCAAGGGTTTGGGGTTCTGTAGTTTGCTCCTATCTAAACATCAGACTTAGAAGAGTAGTTGTGATAAGCTGAAGCCCTCACTGCCTTGATTAATAATGTGCTAAAACTATGCTGCCTCAGAAACAACCTTTAAATTGCAGCAGTATCTTTGTTTAATCTTTTATTCTACGTATTCAACTTGTTTACAGATTTGCAAACATCACACATGCATTAGGAATTTACTTCTGAGTTGTTTTCTTGCTTATTTCCCTTCATTAATTTATATGTATATAAGTGCCACGACCTTAAGGGAGAAAATCAGGTTAACAACATGTTTTTCTTTCTAACTATTATTAGAGCAAGTACTTTAGGTTGCATTGCTTGAGGAAAAACAATAGTTCGAGTTTGGGGGTGTGTAAAGTGTCCAAAATTCCTATATTTCATGCACTTTCCAACTCTTATTATTACTATTTTAAAGCATATTTTAGGCATAATTAGGTTCATGCATAGCATTTTACAATATTTTATTGTTTTGCCTTACTTTTATAACTTATCATTAATTTGGTGAGCAAGAGGTACTGTTGTAGTGTATTCTTGCTTGTAGGTACTAACAGCTGAACAAGGGAGCTGAGGAACGGAGGACACAACGCTGAGAAGCAAACCCAGAAGCTGTACTGAAGCAGTTCCAGCTGAAGATAAGTTACTGCTAAGCACCTGCCGAGTATCTGCCGAGCAATAGTTGCTGCCAACCTTGCTGCCCGCGACAACTGACTATGGAAGTTTGGAGAATCGAAGCACCATTGTAGAGATAAACTCCTAATTCTATTTCCGGCGTTCACATGATTTTCTGACGTCTGTAGCAGCGGCTAGGGATGCCGAAGTGAAATTCAGAAGCTTACTTAGTTTTAAAGCTACATTAAAGAATAAAAGCTACTTTAGAGGACTTCTACTTCAAGGAAGACTTGACCTAGTTTTAAGTCTATAAATATCCATTGTACTTCTAGTTTAAATCATCCTAGGTTTTAGATAGACTTTTCTTGTGCTCTTTTCACTCGCCATGTTCTAAATCTCCATTGGGTTAGGGTTATGTTGTAACTAGAGTGAAACTGTTGTTTTAGGTTTTGATTTATTTCTTCAAATAAAAGAGTCCAAATTTACTTAATCCATTGTTCTTCATTCTTCCAATCTTTCTACACCAGTCGTTTGAGAGAATCTATTTGTCGGGCACGAAAGTGCAAGGCTCACGAAAGGGTTAAGTACGGTCATAACGAGAGGCATGGCTAACTTGGTTCCAAACTAGTCCACAAGTTTCAGCGGCTAAAAAGGATCTCTAACCAAGTTTATTGATTTGGTTCCACACTAGTCCTCAAGTTATCAATCTTGAGCATCCTAACCTAGAAATAAGAGGGATCACTGTCGACTATCCTGCCGAGCTTGGAGTATCTGCCAGACTTGCCTCCAAGATGTCTTTCCATTCCACCTGCCGAGACAGTACACACCCCTGCAGTGCTATTGACCTGCTGCGGCCGCGTGATAGGGTCGTGGCAGCATATCGTGGCAGCAAAGGATAACTCATACCTATTTCAACGCAGTTTTCACACTAAGTGGCAGCATAACCCTGCCTGCTCTATCAACCTGATTCACCTCTTCTCTTTTACTTGTGTTTTATTTACTTTCCAATCTCAACCAATCATTCACTTGTGTTTTTACTTTACCTCCGTGGATGAACTAAAGAACGAGACAATTGTCCAATCCACGTGTGATTCGACATCTTATATACTATAACTTGACATGAGTGTGCACTTGCGCTCCCACATAAAAGGGAACACCTACACACCCTACACTTATACAAGATCTCTTTTTATTCACATCAAAGATAAAAACGTTTTAGCATAACAAAATACGTATGCATATGAGATGTAAACTTATTCAAAGGATGTATAAAAATGCTATGCCATGAATGCAATTCCCTCCAAAACTGCTCTATGTGAGCCTTATGCAAATTGATCATATTTATTTCATATTTGAACATTTCATACTTCTATCCCATAAAAGCAAAGTTTAGAGTGACACCTGTCACCCGAGACAAATGCAACTACACTCATTTTATATCCCGAAGTTGTTGGATACCTGAACCACAATCATATCTTGCTACATAACCGAATCCTTTCGTAGCTTCATCTTAGCAACATCTTCTTTATCAATACATGTACGACAAAATAACTAATCATTAATGTTTATCCACTTCAATATTATAAATAGTTTAACTCTCTAAAGTAAAGTCATTCAAACAATTTCAAAATAGTATAGATATAAATTGTAAATCAACATTTCAATTAAGCTTACAATGCAACCCTTTTAAGCTATAAAAATAGTCCCAAAACAGATTTACTAAGAAATCCATTATAGTTGTAAAAACAATCCCTAAACTTTACAAAACAACCATTTATTTACCAAACAATCCAGTTCACTTGTATACATACATATCTCTCTCTCTATATATATATATATATACACACATCAAAACAGTCCAACATGCTTTCATATATGTAAAACAATCCCAAATTTCATATACATACATGTACATGCTCAGAACAATTCATTAATGTTTATATACATGCCAAATCAGTCCATTATACTTGCATACATATTTTATACATCAAAACAGTCCACAATACATTTATATACATGTAGAATAGTCCACCCATTTGCATACATACTTAGATACATCAAAACAACCCTTAACATATTTATATACATGGAGAACAGTCCTTAACACACACACACACACATATATATATTTCACAAAGCAGTCTTTAACATATTTATATACATGGAGAACAACCCTTAATATATATATATATATATATATCACAAAGTAGTCCATTAAAAGCATTAAAATAGTCCCTTAAACAATTTATTCTAAGTCACAATAGTCCCTGGTTGATTTCTAGCAAGCATTGTAGTTAAATTCAAACTTCAAGATTAACTTATACATTCAAACAATGGCCTAAATCTTTTCAAGAGATTCTAAAACAAAGTATAATGGCAGCATCCTGTTGCGTGTAAAAGTGTCTATCACAATTGAGTGCAAGTGTACACGTCGCAAGTAATAAAGTGATACTAGAGTATCGGATATCGTCTCCACAGGGACTGGGCTAACCCTTTCCTTCGCTATCTGCACAAGGGAAAAAGAATAGATTAAGATATTTGTCACGAAAATAATGAAGTAAACGTAAATAAAAGAATAAAGATATCAAGATAGAGAGAATGGGTTGGTATTGAATTGCTCAGTAGTGCAGGTATTGCAGATTTTAGGAAATCCAGTTATGTCGTCGTGCCCGTCGCGGACAACACCTGTCGCGGCGGCAGTCCGTTGATTGTCGCGGCAGCAAACATTCAACTCAGTACTTTCAAGTTTGGCAAGAATCCCAGATCTGCCTTGGCCTATCCCTAGGTCCAAGTCTGTCGATGATCTATGAGATGTATCTCCTAGGTTAAAATACATGCACTTATATAAGGTTTGGGCTCAAGTTATCTAAGTTAGCAAGGATTACAACTTTAATTAAAAGTATGATTCTAATAAAGACATAATCTTCAAGGATCCTAATTTTCAGCCGTCCTCCTTGTTTCTTGGGATTTTCTCTCCTTGAGCTTTGGGCTTGACATATCTTTTGATCCAGGGCTTGGAAAAATATTTGGTTTTCACACGACATACGAGCATAATTTTCTCTATCTATCGAGGTCCACTTTACTTTTTCTCCACTAACTTGCTGTCGTCCTCTGCTGTCACGGCAGCACCATAGCAGCATCGTCCTCTTTGTCTGCTTGTCCAGTTCAGCTCTTCGGTTTCTCTGCCCTGCGCACGCCTTCACCATCTACGACGGCGGCAACCTGCCAAAAACAACCATTTTTAGTAGAATCCGTGCGTTTTATATATTTGTGATGTTTTGCTGTAAACTACCCTAAATGCAATGAAATGCTGCTTGAATGCAGCAGAAATATGGGTTAAAAAGGGTGTAAATAATAGAACTTTTACACACTCAACACACCCCCAAACTCAAGTTTTTGCTTGCCCTCAAGCAACTAAGACCTAAAAGAAAAATGAAATATTTTTGTTTTGGCTTTGAAACAGTGAACTTTTCCTTACCCGTCGTTCTTTCTCTGTGACGGCAGCAACCTGTCGGATAATTTAGGATCTGTCCGGAATCTCCCTATAGTTCTCGTGCAGTGTGTGCATGCTTGTGAACAGTTATACGCTAAGACTCTCTTAGTTTCACTAGAATATTCAACTTCTTAACTCGAATTTTTCTGCCAAAGTTTATTTTTGAAGGCACATTTTCATGCTTCTTTGATTTTTTTTGACTCGATTTCTAAAGTTTTACTAGAGCCAGTTTTAGGCACCTCTAGTTAGCTTCCTAGAGCCAGTTTCGGGCACCTCTAGGTTTGTGAGTCTTCTTTTGCTAAACTTCTTTCCTAGAGCCAGTGTTAGGCACCTCTAGGGGCTATTCAAGTACTAAGCTTCCTATTCTAGCTTGGCTAAAAGAAATCTAAGCAGTATAACAGTCACAATGGTGTTTAAGTTTTTAGAACCATAGAAAGGCTCTAAACTTCTCCTTAAATTGTCCTAAAGATGCTGCCACGACAGAGCTGTTATGACATGTGAGATCAATTCACAGTTTTAAGCCAAAATTTTCAGTTTTTTTAAAAAGTACTAAGTAAAAGACACAAAATTTAATTAAGATGTACTCCATGAATATGGAGGGTTGCCACCCCAAACTCGAGGGTTGCATTGCCCTCAATGCAAAGGACAAAATAAAAATGAAAACATATGAAGACAGTACATCACAAAATATATATGGAAGGCAGCAATAAGAAGATAAGAAACTTAAATTTTAATCACTGTCTTCACTGCTGCTGAGGCGGATCTGGCGGCGGGTTGTGGTTCGCGGGGCGGGCTGGGGTGGTTGCTGTACAACCTGAATATCAGAGCTGCTGTCGCTGCTGTCACTGCTGCTGCTGGCCCTTGGCAGAGTTTTCTTATCTTCTATTCTTTTCTGCCTCTTTACTGGTGTAAATTCCTTCGACAGGTTCCTCTGAATAGAGGGTTCAATGTCACAGTCTGCCCAGAGGGAGGAGGAAGAGAACCCAGCAACAAAGGCTGCAAGGTCATCCGAGGGCACTGGTCACTTTGTTCCTCGAGCAGATGTTTCGGCATGGGTGCTGCCGGCTGCCATCGGGGCAGGTGATGGTATGGAGGTGGCAGATGGTGTTTTTGGGGTTGCAGCATGTGTAGGTGTGTGGATAGGGGTGGGGACAATGAAGTAGTGGGTAGGGAAGGTGGGGAAAACAACATCAAGGCTGATGTGCATCATCATTGTGGCCTATTCAGAGGCCATATAAAGAGTTGATGTGCTCGGCTGTGAACGATACTTCTGTCCCTCTAACACTTACTGATGTCGTTGTTTTGCTGCTGATGGCAACATAAAATTCTCTCACCAGCGTCTCGTTCATTTCATTTGGTTGCTCCGCAGATGATTGCCATAATAGAGCTCTAATCTTCCTAGCGATGAAAGGCTTGAGGCCCAGATTCTTTGCCTTTGGAGTATAAATGAGGCCTCGTTCTTCCCACAGATCTCTGGTTGCAAAGGACTGTGGGGGAGTTGCTGCCGGTGAGGAAGTAGAGGCAGCATTGCGGCGAGTTTTTTTTCCTGGAAGACATGTTAGTGCAAGGGTTGTGAAAAGTAATTGAAAGCAAATGAAAACTAGAGATGGAGAGCAAGTAAGAAAAGCAGAAGTGAGTGAAAATGAAAATGAAAAGGAAATGCTGCCCGTTGAAGCTGTAACGACATGCGCGAATAACGGGGCGGCTGTCGAGCTTTAGCGTGTCTGATGCGTCTGAAATACGTTTCCACGTCTGTCGTGACAGCATGGTGACAACCTGTCTTTTCCGCGTCTGTCATGGCAGCCGTAACGACAGGCTTCAATATTTGGCTTTGTTGGGCTGATGGATGGGTGGTGGGTTGAGTTCACTTCTCTTGTTCTTCTTGGCTCCTTTATTTCCGAAAAGCATTATTCGAATAAAATAAACCTTATTTCCTAATAAATAATAAAAATAAAATTTAGGTTAAATTAGGGATGCCAGGTGGGGCATCTTCTAAGGTAACCACTTCCTGCATTCTTAGGGCTTCAGTCCCCTGATAATGCTTGAGGCGTCGTTTCCAGTACTTCTTGAAGTCTATCTGTACCCTCCATCTGGTGATTATTCTCATGGTGGGGGCTCCTTTCTTTCTTTTCCCTTTGTAGTCCATGAAGTCCTCCCTTCTTGGTAATGTTTCTGAGGGCATGAATATATGATTAGAAAAAATCAAATTGACATTCAACCATAGACTTACCTTGTTTTCGTTGAATGTTGTTGTGGTTGAATGTATCCCTTGCTGCCGTGCCCGCTGCTGCGGCAGGCAGTTATTTTGACAGTTCTTTATCAAGTCACTTTGCAGGTCAATGGGACATTGGTAAGTGCCATCACTCTCTATATCAAATTCTGTTGACCACTCGTAGATCTCCATCAGTAGAGACTTTGATAATTCTGAGTCCACCGGTGTTGGTTCCTCTAATATTTGCAATGGAATCAGTGAGTTTTCAAAGAATTCAAAAGGTTCGTTTATTACCAGCTCGTATTCTATTTGTGAAGAACTGTCATTGGGTAGCTCTTCTAGGTGGTTGTGCGAGTGCCATGATAGAGATGGATGTGTGCAATCTTGGTCGGGCATAACCGAGGTAGTGGGTTGAGAATTTGCCTCTGTTGTGGTTGCTGCTTCAGCATCAGTTGCTGCCGAGGCGACAGTTTCCGCTTTGACTGGGGTTTCTGCCTCAGAAGTGGTTGCTGTCGTGACATTCTCTTGAATTTCACTCAGCGTTATCGCGGTGTTTCTCCATTCCGGCTCCTTGATCATTGCCATGGCAAGTTGTTGCTCAGACTCATCATATGTTTGGTATTCCTTCACATGGGCATCCTCGTCATCTTGCCTCGGGATTTCAGGTTCATCTGTGGCATGAATGAGGACTGGTCTGCTCAAGAGTTCATCCATCTTTGCGATACTTGCGTCCATAGAAACTGACACTTTTTGAGTGAGTGCCATGAAGGCTTGCAGTGTGTCTTCTAAGGATTTTGATTGCTCTTGAGGATGATGACATTGCCAGGGCAGTTCGGGTTCTGCAGCAAAACTGTTATGGTATAAAAATTTTTGTGGGTTTTGATCGTACCATAAAAAATTTTGCTGCTGCGGCATCGGCATTTGCTGCCCCTATTGCTGTCGTGGCAGCATATCTTTACGGTAATTGTAAGAACTTTCCCACATCAACTCTCAAATGGTTTTTCCTAGCATGTTGATGCCCTTGAACCTATATTTTCACCTGAGTTTTTTTTTGTTAAAAACTAAAAATAAAAAAAATAAAAATAAAAGAAAAGTGCAGAAGCTAGGGTAAGAGTGTGTTGCCAGTCCCCAGCAACGGCGCCAAAAACTTGTTGCGTGTAAAAGTGTCTATCGCAATTGAGTGCAAGTGTACACGTCGCAAGTAATAAAGTGATACTAGAATATCATATATCGTCTCCACAGGGAGTGGGCTAACCCTTTCCTTCGCTATCTGCACAAGGGAAAAAGAATAGATTAAGATATTTGTCACGAAATAATGAAGTAAACGTAAATAAAAGAATAAAGATATCAAGATAGAGAGAATGGGCTAGTATTGAATTGCTCAGTAGTGCAGGTATTGCAGATTTTAGTAAATCTAGTTCTGTCGTCGTGCCCGTCGCGGACAACACCTGTCGCGGCGGCAGTCCGTTGATTGTCGCGGCAGCAAACATTCAACTCAGTACTTTCATGTTTGGAAAGAATCCCAGATCTGCCTTGGCCTATCCCTAGGTGGGTCTGTCGATGATCACGTCTTGATGATACCTCCCGGCGTGAATCGAAGGATGAACACCGATGTGTATGAATTCTTCTTTAGCCACTTAACCTCGCCCTATCCCTAGGCACGAGATAGTTCAACTATAAACTAGAGAACTTGCTCTTATTTCTTTCGTATACTTAACTCTCCCGATGCTAAGTAAATAGATAACCTCACAATGCTCTCCTGATGCTCTTGCAAGATATTAATAACCAAAATAAGAGAACTTGAAGTTTATTTTATTGAACTGAAAATTCCTAAAACAAAACAACCCTTGCAACTACTTTACAAATCAACCCGTACCCCTAGGGGTTTTAGAACATATCAACGGCTGGTAAACGGCGGAGGGTTTTTTGGTTGTCGGTTAAGGGGAAGTCGGCTATGATCTATGAGATGTATCTCCTATGTTAAAATACATTCCCTTATATAAGCTTTGGGCTCATGTTATCTAAGTTAACAAGGATTACAACTTTAATTAAAAGTATGATTCTAATAAATACTTAATCTTCAAGGATCCTAATTTTCAGCCGTCCTCCTTGTTTCTTGGGATTTTCTTTCCTTGAGCTTTGGGCTTGACATATCTTTTGATCGAGGTCCACTTTACTTTTTCTCCACTAACTTGCTGTCGTGCTCTGCTGTCACGGCAGCACCATGGCAGCATCGTCCTCTTTGTCTGCTTGTCCAGTTCAGCTCTTCGGTTTCTCTGCCCTGTGCCCGCCTTCACCATCTACGATGGCGGCAACCTGCCAAAAACAACCATTTTTAGTAGAATCCGTGCCTTTTATATATTTGTGATGTTTTGCTGTAAACTACCCTAAATGCAATGAAATGCTGCTTGAATGCAGCAGAAATATGGGTTAAAAAGGGTGTAAATAATGGAACTTTTACACACTCAACACATCCTCAATTTTATTCCAATCGAACCATTTAACTAGCCTCCCCAAATTTTATTACACATTACCATGGCAAACTGATTCAATGTAATCTCTTATCCATAATTTCTTAAACAATTCGCGGTAATGAAGTAATTCATCCCATGTACATTCAATCTTTTCTAAATTGTAATTACTACAACCATATAACCGAATCATTCTTAATCTTATATTTCAAAATTATCAAGTAATGTGTCCATTAGCAACCATGTTACCACAATTAAGGCATGTAAACAAACTTTCAAGGTTATCCAATTCATCCAAAAGCAGAATACAACTATGACAAATAGTTTTTGGTTTTAATCGAACAAAACAGTCCATAAATAATTCTAGAATAATATTGTCAAACAAATTTAATCTTCATATACCAGTACAATGATCCGATAGGGCTCTTAACCAAAAATTCTCAAACAATTCATATAGCAAACATCCTACTAACACAATGTTCACATGGAATTATGCTAGAATATCTTGACTTTAATTCTAATTCCAAGGAGGGAAAGGAAGTTTGCTTACCTTCAAGATCCAACTACTTGAATCAATACTCCTAATTGATTCAACCTTGAAATTCAACCATAGTACTCAGACTCTCTCTTTCTCAAGCACATGGTTTGGCCAAAACAAAAATAGGAAGAAGCTGATTATGGGGTGGATATTAGATCCTCATCCCAAGCTGCGATTCCCTCTTTCCAAACACATGTTTTCCTCATTTAATTGGCATGTGTAAGAACTCCTAAATAATTATCCTTTAGCATGCAAGCTCTAATTTGATTTCTTTTACAATTTTGTTATTAAAGATTAGTCATCATTTTTCCTTTTCTTCTAATTTGGTCCTAGCTTTTAATTTAATCCAAGCTTAAACTTATATACATATAAGTCAATCAATTGATACTACCATAAGAAACATTAGCATACATTCAAACCGGTATATGGGGTATTACATATATGATGAGTTGTTGAAAAACAAGAGAAAAATTGAAACTTTGTAAATAAGCTCAGTGACAAAAAATGTCATTTAAATAAGTGAGAAAGAAAAGAAGGAATTGAAAAAGGCACAACCTTTATCGTATGATGCGATGAAATCAAACAATTGTGGTTGTGGCGCAAAAATCATGTCCATCCAATGCATCTCCCGCTCTCCATATCAAAGGTATGTGATTTGGTTGATCAATCGGCGTAACGAGATTACCCGAAATGCCCCCAAAGTCATGCATTTCATGTTGAGCCTTGCTTTGTAATTATTTTAAAAAATAAAATCTAGTCCATTCCATTCCATTCCATTGTGTTCCTAAGAAAAGTGGCATTACTGTGGTTCGTAATGATGTTAATAAGCTGATTCCAACTCCTATCCCTAATAGTTGGCGTATTTGTATTTGCTACATGTGCCTCAATGCAACCACAAGGATATATCATTTTCCTCTTCCTTTCATTGATCAGATGTTAGACAGACTCACAAGAAATGAGTATTATTGCTTCTTAGATGGATATTCTAGTTACAATTAGATTGCTACTACACATAAGGACCAAGAGAAGACTACTTTCACATGTCCATTTTGGACACTTGCTTTCCGTCGCATGCCTTTCGGTCTTTTCAATTCACAGCAACATTTCAAAGGTGCGTGATGGAAATATTCTCAGATATGATTGATAATTCCCTCGAAATATTTATAAATGATTTTTCGGTGTATGGGAATAATTTCAACCACTGAATTGAAAATCTAGAGAAGGTATTAAAACGATATGAAGAAACCAATCTGGTTCTGAACTGGGAGAAATGTCACTTCATGGTCCTGAAGGAATTGTGCTAGGCCACAGATTCTTGAAAGTTGGAATTGCGATTGACAGGGCCAGAGTAGATGTTATCGGAAAACTGCCACCACCAACAAATGTGAAAGGTATTCGCAGTTTCTTAGGCCATGTCGGGTTGTATAGGAGATTTATTCGAGATTTCTCAAAGATTACCAAGCCTTTATGCCTACTGTTGGAGCAAGGAAGAAAATTCATTTTCGACGATGCATGTCTGGATGTATTCAACAAAATTAAATCATAGCTTGTGAACGCACAAATAGTTGTTGCACCCAACTGGGAGTAACCGTTTGAGCTTATGTGTGACGCTAGTGATTTTGCCGTGGGTGCATTGTTGGGACAACGCAAGGACAAGATATTTCGTGCAATCTTTTATGCTAGTAAGACTCTTACTGAATCTCAAATAATTATGCTACTAATAAGAAAGAGTTATTACAAGTAATTTTTGCTTTTGATATGTTTCGTTCTAATCTTGTTTGTTCAAAAATTACAGTTTTTACTGATCATTCTTCTTTGAGATACCTTTTCGCAAAGAAATATGCACAACCTAGACTTATCCACTGGATTTTATTGTTGCAAGAGTTTAATATTGAAATTAAAGAACGCAAGGGGTCAGAAAATCAAGTTCGTTTATCACCTTTCGAGGTTACAAGATGGAAGGAAGACGATAATCAGTTGCAAATTGTCGACACATTCCCTGATGAAAAGCTTTTCGTTGTGAATGCATCATCGTGGTATGGTATATAGTGAATTATTTGGTTTGTGGTTAGACTCTTGTGGGTATAATTGGGAACAAAAAGGCTAGATTTCTTAGAGATGCTACGAAATATCATTGGAATGAACCTTACTTGTTCAAGGTTTTTAATGACAATATAATTTGACGTTGCATCCCCGAGGAAGAGATGAAGTCTATTCTACAACATTGTCATAACGCTCCTTATAGAGGGCACTTTGGTGGGATGAGAACGACTGCTAAAGTCTTACAATCTGGATTGTATTGGTTGACCTTGTTCAAAGATGCTCATGAGTTCGCTCAATGCTACGACAAATGTCAATACACTGGATCCATATATAGGAGAAATGAGATGCCACAACAGCCAATAATGTAAATGAGCTATTCAATGTCTGGGTATTGGATTTTATGGGTCATTTTACTAATTCTTTTGGAAATCTATAGAAGATTCGTCAAAGGATTTTCTATGATAGCCGCACCTTTGACTAAGCTTCTACGGAAGGAAAAACCGTTTGTGTGGACCGAGGAACAATAGAGAAGTTTTGATCAGTTGAAACAAGTATTGAATCATGCGCCCATCCTGACCCAGCTCGAGTCTAGGAAGGATTACACCGTTTATTGTGATGCCTCGCATCTCGGGTTAGGATGTGTTATAATACAAGAAGGAAAAGTTTTTGCCTATGCATCTCGACAACTCATGCCAATTGAGATGAATTATCCCACTCAGAATGTAGAATTAGCCGCAATTATCTTTGCCTTAAAAATCTATAGGCATTATCTCTACGGAGAAAAATGCTATATTTTTACCGACCATAAGAGCCTTAAGTACCATCTGACGCAAAAGGAGTTGAACCTTTGCCAGCGAAGGTGGATGGAACTCTTCAAAGATTATGACCTTGTTATCGATTATCACACATGCAAGGCTAATGTTGTAGCTGATGCGCTCAACCGTAAACTGATGCCTCGTAAGTTTTACTAATACGATCATAGTTCTTTGATTCATCATATATTATAATTTATCATGAATTCCATTCCTTGTAGCTCCTCGAGCTATTAATGCTCATCTCCGTCTTCAAAAGTGTCGTGTCATTGTAGCTTGTAACCCCCTTAACCCGGCCTAGACGGTTGACCCGAATTAAGAAAGTCACACGGGGAAAACCAAAGTCAACCCGAAAGTCAACCTTGATTAACGACCCTTTTTTTTTCTTTTTAAACTTGTCTAGATGCACATTAACCCTAGTTATGATCACTCAAACAACATGCTCAAAGATCATAAACATCAGAGATCAAACAGGGACTCAATTGAACAATTTACGACTTAAGGGACCAAATTGTAAATTCTATAAATTATGGGGTCTTAACCCAAATTAATGTTACCAACTTGTAATTAGTCAAGTTTCATGCTTCCCGGCAAAATTTTCAGCACAAACGGACTTCTCAAACTCATACAATTGCAAAAACAAGTTTCAGGACCAAAATGCAAACATTTCAAAACATTTAACTGCCAATGTCAGCCCCCCCAACGGTCAGGTGTTCCGAAACAGGGATAGCCTGTTTCGAAACGCGGGACCATTCCGCAACGCGTTCCGAAACGAGGGCTGGCAGAGGACTTTCCGTTTCGGAACGATGTCTTCCGTTTCGGACGCCTGGGTTACTACAAGGCACCCGTTCCAAAACGATAGCTACTGTTCCGATACGGTCTGCACAGAATGCTGAAAAACGCTTGCTTAAACACACAATTGACCAACCAATCATGCTCCAAATACTACCAAACTTTACCAGCAAGACATACAACATGTAAGGAACATAAATGCATCATTCAATCATCACAATAGCATCAATTATGAAAAGCCCCAATTCTATAGGCATGCTTCCTACTCAAGCAAACCATTCATGCACTAAACCTCCAAAACCAAACACATAATGGCCAATTACAAAATCCAGCATTATTAACAACATTAAGCAAACTTAGGGAGTTCAAAACACCTCCCAAAACATCCACATAGGTCCCCCATTGCCAAATGCCAAAAGCTAAAAGTGTATAAGAAAACCTTCCATACTTGAGCTTAATTCCCACTTGATTGCTTGCCTTCCTTGCTGACCTCAATGCACCTTAATGCTCTGCATTATTGTTTAAGAAAAAGAGAGAGAGCGTAAGCAAAAGCTTAGTGAGGAATGCTCATTAAAACCATTCAATAATGCATTTATAAAACTCATTTATAAACCATGCTTCAAGCAACATTAACCATGTTCTTAAACATTTAAAACAAGCATCTCATGCTTCAAGTATCATTAAACATGCTCATAACATTTCAACAAGCATCTCATGCTTCAAGTTCATAACAAGTCATATTGGCAACAAGTGATACATTTCACATAAGATTCACACATGGACTTTTAAACACCATTGTGATCTTATCCCCATGGACTTTTAAACACCATGGACCCATGGACTTTTAAACACCATGGCAAGGACCACACAAGGACTTTTAACCACCTTTGTGTCCTTAACAAGAATCATCCAAGGACTTTTAACCACCTTGATGTTCTTAAATAACCAAGGCTTTCCAAGGAATTTTAACCACCTTGAGCCTTAACCAAGAACCAACCATGGACTTTTAAACACCATGTTGTTCTTAAACTTTCCAAGATCCACACAAGGACTTTTAACCACCTTTGTGATCTTAACCAAGAACCATCCAAGGACTTTTAACCACCTTGATGTTCTTAAATATACAAGGCTCACACAAGGACTGTAACCCCCTTAACCCGGCCCAGACGGTTGGCCTGAATTAAGAAAGTCACACGGGGAAAACCAAAGTCAACCCGAAAGTCAACCTTGATTAACGACCCTTTTTTTATTTTTAATCTTGTCTAGATGCACGTTAACCTTAGATATGATCATACAAGCAGCATACTTAAAGATCATAAACATCAGAGATCAAACAGGGACCCAATTGAACATTTTACAACTTTAGGGACCAAATTGTAAATTCTGATAACTTTAAGGACTTAACCAGATTTTATGTTACCAACTTAAAATTAATCATGTTTCATGCTTCTCTGCCAAATTTCAGCTCAAACGGACATCCCAAACTCATACAATTGCACAAACAAGTTTCAGGACCAAAATGCAAACTTTTCAAAACATTTAACTGCCAATGTCAGCCCCCAACGGTCACCCGTTCTGAAACAGGCAGAGCCCGTTTCGAAACGCGGGGCCGTTCCGCAACACGTACCGCAACGGGGACTGGCAGTAGCCAAACCGTTTCAGAACGGTCTCACCCGTTTCGGACGCCTGGGTTTGTTTGAGGCACCTGTTCCGAAACGGTATGAACTGTTCCGAAACGGTATGAACTGTTCCGAAACACCCTGCACAGAAAACCTCCAAATGCATACTTAAACATGCAATTGATCATCCAAACATGCTCCAAAAGCCACCAAACTTTACCAACATACAATTCAACATATAAGAGACATACTTGCATCAACAATTCAACAAAAATACCAACATTCATGAAAAGCCCCAATTCAAAGGATATGCTTCCTACACAAGCAACCATTTAAACACCATACTTCCAATTCAATCTCATAAAGGCCAAAACATGTTCCAACAACATCAACAACATAAAACCATACTTGTCCGAACATATACGAACACATAAAAATCAACCCAAGAGATTCTACCCCATTGCCTTTATTAACTATAGCTATTCACCGAGACATACATCTCAATGGAGTCCTCCTTGAATCCCTTGCTTCCCGCTGTCCAAACTTCAAGAATCTGCATTGATGGACAAAAAGGAGCGTAAGCACATAATGCTTAGTGAGGAATGCTCAAAACCAAAACACCATCAATGCAGCGAGTCATAAACCTCTTTGAAAAGCAACTCGATTTGTTTACCAAGCAAAGTTTGAAAACCCCTTTTCAACATCATGCTTAAAAACCATGCATTACACATACATGAAAACCAACCCTTAGCTTAGCAAGCTAAGAAAACCTTTTCAAAGCACAAATTGCAATTTCAACCATTTAACCATTCCATGCATAAACACCATATGCAAAGTTAAATTCAAAACCTTGGAAAACACTTCCATTTCACAACATACCTTTCTTATACTTGAAAACATTCCAAGCAAGAAACCTTTTAAAACCATTTACTCAAGTAATCCAACACATGCATTAAACCAAGGCAATATATGAACCACAACATCATCATCACATGCCTTTTAAAACAAGTCTTACAAGACTCTAATGCATTTAAGAGATTTCATGCACACATGCATCATTTACCAAATGATAATCAACACTTGTTCAACTTAACAAGTAACATGCATTCACAAGCATTATACACATTCCATGCAACCATGCATCTTTTCAAGCATCTCATGCTTCTCATGCAATTACGCATCATTTCAAGCATTTCATGCTTCTCTACAATCAAGAACTTCATATTGGCTTTCAAGTGATCAACCACATCCACTTTTCAACTCAACATCCAATCGGATACGCGGATCACAAGCGTTGTCCCCCACGCTTCATACACACTACCAATCCAAGGTCTCCGATGGACTTTTAAACACCATTTGACCTCACCATCCTAAGGTTCCCATGTATGGACTTTTAAACACCATACAACCTTAGCTTTCCCGAGGTTCCCATGTATGGACTTTCAAACACCATACAACCTCCACTTTTCCCAAGGTTCCCATGTATGGACTTTTAAACACCATACAACCTTGACTTTTCCCAAGGTTCCCATGTATGGACTTTTAAACACCATACAACCTTGCATAAACCGATTGGTAGTTGTATAACATCACTAACGAGATCCGGGACACCCTACACAAGATCCACACCTGGACTTAACACCGCCATTGTGATCTCAACAAGCACAAGGTTCCCATGTATGGACTTTTAACCACCATACAACCTTTGCTTAACCAAGGTCCTCGAATGGGCATTCAACCTCCATTATGACCTTAACCATCTCGTTAGGATACTTGAAGGGAGTTTACCGGTTCACTCTTAACCACTCCACCTCCAAGGCGACTTTATTCACGGTGCACCCAATCCTATAGCCGGCTAACTATATCTGATCAAAGAACCAAGAACCACTTACATCACTTGCCAATTTAACCACCTTACCACATTAGTCCAATGATTCACATGCATAACCATAATGCAAAAACCATCATTTACCATCATTAATTCACTGTTTTAAAGCATTACACATAGCCATTAAACATCATGCAACACCATGCATCAAAACCACATTTTCAATGTATAAAACCAAGGATCTCTTACCTTGAGCATCCTTCACATATGGCTTTCAAAACCAGCATTAAACCATGCTAAAATATGCTTTCAAAACAGAATTTAAATCATGCAAAACCCTTGCATTTCAAACATCAACCACAATTGCCTAAAAAGCCAATTCATAACACAAACCAAGAAAGAAATCCATTTACTTACTCTTGAGCTTAGCAAAGTTGTTTAGACTTAAACTAAGCTCCCAAAACCTTCAAACCTTGGTTTAAAAGCTGAAAACCCAACTTCACTCACCGATACACAAAACAAGGCTAGCCAACAAGCCTTCCAAGCATCCGAAACCTTCCGCACCACCTCTAAAGCTCACGGATCAAACTCCCCCGTTTCAAGCACACAACAACAGAGCATTAATGCATCATTATGCATTAAGAACAGCAGCAACACAACCAAACTCGCTGCTCATCACAAAATCAACATTTTGGCTACCAAACACAACCGAAATCACCTCCAAACACTTCCAAAACTTAACCCAGCCAAGATCCATCACTTCTAACCATTTTTAAACATCAATTAACATCCAAAATGATCACAAACACGTCCTTATACCTCCAGGTATAACAGATCACCAAAAAGACTCCAAAAACAACCAAAAACTCAAGCCAAACTTAGGAAATTCAACCTATCCGGGATTGCATTAATTAAACCTCAACTTCTAATCAATTTAGCATTCATTTAACATCAATTTGACACTTCAAAACACTGCCCAAACAGATCACACGGAAATTCCACCAAAATCACCAAATCTTGCATTTTAAGCCAAAATCAAGATTTCAATTGAAAAGCCTTTAACAAATCACAAATCAAGGATTGAGAACTTAGGAATTTCAGTAAAGAACTGAAAGTTTAGAGGAGAAGGACGTTCTTACCTCCAAACTTGAGTTTCTCCCTTTTTGGAACCAAAAAGCTTGAAGAATCAACTAGCAAATTGAGAGGTTTTGTTGATGTGATGTTTAGGAATCAAAAGAGAGTTGAAATGAGTGATTTGAGTGACAAAATCTGATGAGAAAATCTGGAGAAATGTGTTTGGGTTGAGAGAAAATGAGAGAAAAGGAAAATTGAGAGAAAATGGAAAGTTAGTTATGAAATAGTCAAAATGGCTTTCCCTCCTCTTTCTTTATGTTTAAAAATCAGAATAATACCTCAAAATATCTTAGAAAAATCTGGAGAAACTATTTTTGGAATAATAGCTCCTTAAAGATTCAAAGTTTCAATCCTTTATAAAACTGTCACCGAACTTTCAAAAATTACATTTTGGTCACTAGCCAAAATGTCACCCTTCCGAACCTCATTTTCCAAAATTGATTTCACAGTTCACTTATATATATTAAAAGATGATTTTAGAACATTTTTCCATATTTTTAATGCAACCCGAACTAGGCTTTCCTAAATTCACTCTTATATATTCGATTAGCACTTTGACCGAACCGGTCAACGCCCAAAACTTCTGAGCCCAAAACCGGGGCGTTACAACTCTCCCCCCTTAGGAAATTTCGTCCTCGAAATTTCAACTGGCGAAAAGGGAACCACAACCTTTCCAAAGCAACACACAAGGCAACACAAAAGCCTCAACCACCACTGAACACATTTCACACAAAACTCTACCAACTCAACACCACCACATACTGTTCACAAAAATCCAGAACACTCAAGGATAGCCACAACTTAACCTTTCACATATCCGGACTATACACAGCCCCAACATCAACCTGAAAAACTTCAAACTTTTACAGCAAACAACACTCCAACACACATCTCCCAAGACTTGTTTACACAGTGACACCAACCAATCCAATTCAGCCACTATGCAAACTTCTCTGCTTCCAAAACTCTTGCAAACTCCCAAACCTCTTCCAAGGATTTTCCCAACAAGCAAAAATTCTTAAGCATCAACTGCTTACCCAAACTCCTCAACAAAAGCTGACAATCCTTCACATCTGCCGCTATCATTACCATAACGACTCACCAGGACTACCCACCCACAATCCAAAATTTACATCACAACCCCAACTTGACTCCGCTAGCTGTTCCACACGCCACCAGCTGACTTCAAAAGAAGTTCACATACTCACAACCAGCCAACCACTTCTCACAAGAATCTTTTCAAACAACACTGGCCTTAGATCTTTCATTGCTTAACCACCACAAGCTTGACCACAACACTTGCCTCACCAGAACATCGCTCAACCTAAACATACATAACAACTCCTCAACTCCTCAAAGGTTGCTAAGAACCAACACTTACCAACACAACCCTTCCACAACAACTTAAATGCTAAGCTACCTCAGCACTTGGAAACACAACCACAAAACTGCAACATCACTAGCACCAAGGAACTACCACTTCCTTTTAACTATTCACACCACTTAACCGATTCTACTTCAACCGGTACTCCTCACCACCAAACCACTAAACTCTTTAAGCATCAAGCACTATCCTTCCACCAACATGCTATACCACCCTCATTATTCTAGCAACTAGCTTAATATTACTTCTAACTCTCACTCAGCACCAAAACAACCTCTAAAAACCCATCATCCAACCTAACCCAACCACCACACTAACAGATTCGATTAGTTATTAGCGAGTGTGAACGTCGTATGCATGATCACCAACATGCCCTATCATGCCTGATGTACATGTATGCAAAACCTCTAATGTCATGCCACATGTATGCATGGACCAACACATATATAATATAGTGTATAACAATGATTTTAACTGTGCATGAATGCCAGTTCACACCCTCCAATAACATCCTCAAAATCCGTCTAAAAACAACCTCCCAACTCACTCCTAACTTATCTAACTCCATCATACCAACAACCATTAACCACAAGATTCTCACTAAGCCTTCTTCACACCCAAGATGTTCCCAAACAACTACCATTACCCCAAACATGCTAGCAACAAGACTAAACTTACCACGCAAGGAAAAACCAAACTAAGGTAACTAGAGCAAAGATTACTTAACAAGGTTACCTGAAAACACAACACCTCCCTGAAGCTTCATCAGACGAGCTCTCTTCCTCGCGGAACCATCATCCTCTTGCCACACCACTGCAGCACCAGCTAGCACACTAGGGTCACCATCAACTCCTTGCGGTAAAGAACCTTGGCTATTCCGAGCCAACATCAAACAATCACGCCTCATGTGACCAGCAGACCCACATTTCCAGCAATTCTCATTTCCCAAATTCTTCACAACCTTCTGCTCTTTCTGCCACCTCTGAACCTTGCCTCGGCCGCGCCCACGACCTTTCAGAGACCCTTTGGCTATCACTAAAGCTGATTTCACCCCAAGAGGACAATCACGCTTCACATGCACTTTGGAACCACAATTCCAACAAGCACCCGCGCCCCAACAACCTCCAACATGGCACCTTTCACAACGGTCACACACAAGTAGTTGAACTTCCACTCCTTGCTCAAGCAACACTTGCTCCATAACAGCACTACCGTCACCTTGCTTAACCCTTGGAAACTTCTCTCCAAGATACCTTTCATAAAAGGCAGATACAAAGAAATCCCAGTCAATATCATGGATATGTGACGCCACCGCCACAGATGTCCACCAGGCACACGCATCCTCCAACATCAGAGAAACAACACTCCCCATCTTACAGGCATAATCACAGCCTTCCTGATCCAAGATCAGAATCACACTGGCCAACCAGGCCTCAAACATCCCCGGTGTAGAACCATGATACTCCACAGCACCCAAATCCAACAAACGCTGCTTCGGCAAACCCACACATCCCATAGCCAGCACATCCACTGACTTTACCGTTACCACAGCCTGAGATGTTCCCAACACCTCCTGAACAACAGGTGATGAACTCTTCACCACAGAACCAGCTTCTTTCCCTTGCCTTACCACCTCAACTCCAGGCACAGAAGACTGAGACAAAACACCTCTACAAAAGGGTGAATTCCATGCCTTAACAACCTGCCCCAAGGCAGCAACCATCTCACCCAACTGCCATTCTTTCATCGACTTTGCCATACTACTAACAACAACAAACATTCACAACAAAACAAACAAACCAGTTAGACAAGCTTTAAGCAAGGATTCAAACTCCAACTCCAAAATAACACAATAGCTATAATAATAAGGCAATGGGTATCCCGAATCCTCCCCTTTACATGACATAACAGTCATCACAACATGGATATCACAACATCAAGCATATCAAACAACATATTCGATCATGCTTACACCAAACAGCATCCACTTGCAACAGCATATTATCAACATAACATACTCATAGAACTTTCATAATGCATAAAACCAGCTCTCAAGATTTGCACAATTCCACATAAGCTCAACCAAGATTCATAACCATAAAGCATGCTTGCAAACATCATTAACTTGCTTAGAAACACGTGTTTCAACCAGCTTCCAACCACACAACAAGGTAAACATCAAACACGCATCACAACATCTTACCGTTTTCCCCAAGCATTCGCAACTCAGCTCTGATACCACCAAATGTAACCCCCTTAATCCGGCCCAGACGGTTGGCCTGAATTAAGAAAGTCACACGGGGAAAACCAAAGTCAACCCGAAAGTCAACCTTGATTAACGACCCTTTTTATTTTTAATCTTGTCTAGATGCACGTTAACCTTAGATATGATCATACAAGCAGCATACTTAAAGATCATAAACATCAGAGATCAAACAGGGACCCAATTGAACAATTTACAACTTTAGGGACCAAATTGTAAATTCTGATAACTTTAAGGACTTAACCAGATTTTATGTTACCAACTTAAAATTAATCATGTTTCATGCTTCTCTGCCAAATTTCAGCTCAAACGGACATCCCAAACTCATACAATTGCACAAACAAGTTTCAGGACCAAAATGCAAACTTTTCAAAACATTTAACTGCCAATGTCAGCCCCCAACGGTCACCCGTTCCGAAACAGGCAGAGCCCGTTTCGAAACGCGGGGCCGTTCCGCAACACGTACCGCAACGGGGACTGGCAGTAGCCAAACCGTTTCGGAATGGTCTCACCCGTTTCGGACGCCTGGGTTTGTTTGAGGCACCTGTTCCGAAACGGTATGAACTGTTCCGAAACGGTATGAACTGTTCCGAAACACCCTGCACAGAAAACCTCCAAATGCATACTTAAACATGCAATTGATCATCCAAACATGCTCCAAAAGCCACCAAACTTTACCAACATACAATTCAACATATAAGAGACATACTTGCATCAACAATTCAACAAAATACCAACATTCATGAAAAGCCCCAATTCAAAGGATATGCTTCCTACACAAGCAACCATTTAAACACCATACTTCCAATTCAATCTCATAAAGGCCAAAACATGTTCCAACAACATCAACAACATAAAACCATACTTGTCCGAACATATACGAACACATAAACATCAACCCAAGAGATTCTACCCCATTGCCTTTATTAACTATAGCTATTCACCGAGACATACATCTCAATGGAGTCCTCCTTGAATCCCTTGCTTCCCGCTGTCCAAACTTCAAGAATCTGCATTGATGGACAAAAAGGAGCGTAAGCACATAATGCTTAGTGAGGAATGCTCAAAACCAAAACACCATCAATGCAGCGAGTCATAAACCTCTTTGAAAAGCAACTCGATTTGTTTACCAAGCAAAGTTTGAAAACCCCTTTTCAACATCATGCTTAAAAACCATGTATTACACATACATGAAAACCAACCCTTAGCTTAGCAAGCTAAGAAAACCTTTTCAAAGCACAAATTGCAATTTCAACCATTTAACCATTCCATGCATAAACACCATATGCAAAGTTAAATTCAAAACCTTGGAAAACACTTCCATTTCACAACATACCTTTCTTATACTTGAAAACATTCCAAGCAAGAAACCCTTTAAAACCATTTACTCAAGTAATCCAACACATGCATTAAACCAAGGCAATATATGAACCACAACATCATCATCACATGCCTTTTAAAACAAGTCTTACAAGACTCCAATGCATTTAAGAGATTTCATGCACACATGCATCATTTACCAAATGATAATCAACACTTGTTCAACTTAACAAGTAACATGCATTCACAAGCATTATACACATTCCATGCAACCATGCATCTTTTCAAGCATCTCATGCTTCTCATGCAATTACGCATCATTTCAAGCATTTCATGCTTCTCTACAATCAAGAACTTCATATTGGCTTTCAAGTGATCAACCACATCCACTTTTCAACTCAACATCCAATCGGATACGCGGATCACAAGCGTTGTCCCCCACGCTTCATACACACTACCAATCCAAGGTCTCCAATGGACTTTTAAACACCATTTGACCTCACCATCCTAAGGTTCCCATGTATGGACTTTTAAACACCATACAACCTTAGCTTTCCCGAGGTTCCCATGTATGGACTTTCAAACACCATACAACCTCCACTTTTCCCAAGGTTCCCATGTATGGACTTTTAAACACCATACAACCTTGACTTTTCCCAAGGTTCCCATGTATGGACTTTTAAACACCATACAACCTTGCATAAACCGATTGGTAGTTGTATAACATCACTAACGAGATCCGGGACACCCTACACAAGATCCACACCTGGACTTAACACCGCCATTGTGATCTCAACAAGCACAAGGTTCCCATGTATGGACTTTCAACCACCATACAACCTTTGCTTAACCAAGGTCCTCGAATGGGCATTCAACCTCCATTATGACCTTAACCATCTCGTTAGGATACTTGAAGGGAGTTTACCGGTTCACTCTTAACCACTCCACCTCCAAGGCAACTTTATTCACGGTGCACCCAATCCTATAGCCGGCTAACTATATCCGATCAAAGAACCAAGAACCACTTACATCACTTGCCAATTTAACCACCTTACCACATTAGTCCAATGATTCACATGCATAACCATAATGCAAAAACCATCATTTACCATCATTAATTCACTGTTTTAAAGCATTGCACATAGCCATTAAACATCATGCAACACCATGCATCAAAACCACATTTTCAATGTATAAAACCAAGGATCTCTTACCTTGAGCATCCTTCACATATGGCTTTCAAAACCAGCATTAAACCATGCTAAAATATGCTTTCAAAACAGAATTTAAATCATGCAAAACCCTTGCATTTCAAACATCAACCACAATTGCCTAAAAAGCCAATTCATAACACAAACCAAGAAAGAAATCCATTTACTTACTCTTGAGCTTAGCAAAGTTGTTTAGACTTAAACTAAGCTCCCAAAACCTTCAAACCTTGGTTTAAAAGCTGAAAACCCAACTTCACTCCCAACAAGCCTTCCAAGCATCCGAAACCTTCCGCACCACCTCTAAAGCTCACGGATCAAACTCCCCTGTTTCAAGCACACAACAACAGAGCATTAATGCATCATTATGCATTAAGAACAGCAGCAACACAACCAAACTCGCTGCTCATCACAAAATCAACATTTCGGCTACCAAACACAACCGAAATCACCTCCAAACACTTCCAAAACTTAACCCAGCCAAGATCCATCACTTCTAACCATTTTTAAACATCAATTAACATCCAAAATGATCACAAACACGTCCTTATACCTCCAGGTATAACAGATCACCAAAAACACTCCAAAAACAACCAAAAACTCAAGCCAAACTTAGGAAATTCAACCTATCCGGGATTGCATTAATTAAACCTCAACTTCTAATCAATTTAGCATTCATTTAACATCAATTTGACACTTCAAAACACTGCCCAAACAGATCACACGAAAATTCCACCAAAATCACCAAATCTTGCATTTTAAGCCAAAATCAAGATTTCAATTGAAAAGCCTTTAACAAATCACAAATCAAGGATTGAGAACTTAGGAATTTCAGTAAAGAACTGAGAGTTTAGAGGAGAAGGACGTTCTTACCTCCAAACTTGAGTTTCTCCCTTTTTGGAACCAAAAAGCTTGAAGAATCAACTAGCAAATTGAGAGGTTTTGTTGATGTGATGTTTAGGAATCAAAAGAGAGTTGAAATGAGTGATTTGAGTGACAAAATCTGATGAGAAAATCTGGAGAAATGTGTTTGGGTTGAGAGAAAATGAGAGAAAAGGAAAATTGAAAAAAATGGAAAGTTAGTTATGAAATAGTCAAAATGGCTTTCCCACCTCTTTCTTTATGTTTAAAAATCAGAATAATACCTCAAAATATCTTAGAAAAATCTGGAGAAACTCTTTTTGGAATAATAGCTCCTTAAAGATTCAAAGTTTCAATCCTTTATAAAACTGTCACCGAACTTTCAAAAATTACATTTTGGTCACTAGCCAAAATGTCACCCTTCCGAACCTCATTTTCCAAAATTGATTTCACAGTTAACTTATATATATTAAAAGATGATTTTAGAACATTTTTCCATATTTTTAATGCAACCCGAACTAGGCTTTCCTAAATTCACTCTTATATATTCGATTAGCACTTTGACCGAACCGGTCAACGCCCAAAACTTCTGAGCCCAAAACCGGGGCGTTACAAGGACTTTTAACCACCTTTGTGACCTTAACATCACTTGCCAATATGCATCATTATCATCAATATATCCACTGTTTTTAAGCATTAAACCAAGCCATAATCATCATGCATCTTTAAGCATAAAACCACATTTAAACAATGTTCAAAAATAAGGAACTCTTACCTTGAGCTTCCTTCAACACATGGCTTAAAATCTCAGCAAATAAACATGCTAGATATGCTTTCAAAAGAGATTTAAAATCATGCAAACAACACATTCCATTCAACCAAAAACCATGGCCATCACTAAGAGAGTTTTTCCGAAAACTTACTCTTGAGTTTAGTTAAGTTGCTCAGACTTAAACTAAACTCCCAAACCTCCAAAACACTGGTTTCAAAGCCGAAAACCAAATTCCACTCACCGATTCCGTTTCGCCTCTTGCCGAAACACAAATCAAGCTTCCGGATCACCACCACTTGGATCCAAAGATGACTCCCCTATTTTAAACACATCAAAGCAGAGGATTAATGCATCATCATGCATTAATAGCTTCAATGAAAGCACCTAAACTCGCTGCTCTCATCCACACTCCATTTTCGGCTACCAAACACAACCGAAAATGCATCCAAACAACTCCTCAACAATGCCCAGCCATAAACCATCAAAACTAAACATCCTTTAGCATCATTTAACATCTAAAAAGAACCTAACAACATCCTTATACCTCCAGCAACATCAGATCCACAAGATTACTTCAAAAACAACCAAGAATCACAAGCTAAACTTAGGAAATTCAACCTATCCGGGATTGCATTACTTAAAAATCAATTCCTTATCAAGTTAACATTCATTTAACATCAAAAACACACCTCAAATCACTGCTTTAACAGACCAAACGAAAATTCATCAAAAATTACCAAATCTTGCATTTAAAGCCAAGATCCATTACACAACTTTAAAACCACTTATAAAACATCAATTAAGGATTGAGAACTTAGGAATTTCAATAAAGAACTGAGAGTTTAGAGGAGAAGGACGTTCTTACCTCCAAACTTGAGTTTCTCCTCTTTTAGAACCAAAAAGCTTGAAGAATCAAGTAGCAAATGGTGAGGTTTTGTTGATGAGATGATTAGCAATCAAAAGAGGATTGAAAAGAGAGATTTAAGTGACAAAATCAGAAGAAAAACTCTGGAGAAAAGGTGTTTGGGTTGAGGGAAAATGAGAGAAAGAAAAATGAGATTTTAGGAAAAATTAGTTAGAAATAACTTCCCTCCATTTTCCTTTTGTTTAAAAATCAGAATTAAATCACTAAATATCTTAGAAAAATCTGGAGAAACTCCCTTTGGGTAAATAGCTCCTTAAAGATTCAAAGTTTCAATCATTTCTAAAACAGTCACGCAGTTTTCAAAAATTACATTTTGGTCACTAGCCAAAATGTCACCCTTCCAAACCTCATTTTGTAAAATTGATTTCACAGTTCACTTATATATATTAAAAGAGGATTTTAGAACATTTTTCCATATTTTTAATGCAACCCGAACTTGGCTTTCCTAATTTCACCTTTTAATATTCGAACAGCACTTTGACCGAAATGGTCAACGCCCAAACTTCTAAGCCCAAAACCGGGGCGTTACAACTCTCCCCCCCTTAAGAAATTTCGTCCTCGAAATTTACCTGAAGGAAAGAGATAAGGAAACTGCTTCAGCTTATCATCCTTCCGCTCCTACGTGGCTTCCTCAACACCACGATGCTTCCACAGCACCTTTACCAACTCAATGGTCTTGCCACGAAGAACCTTGCTATCCGCATCCAGAACCTTCACCGGTTCCTCATCATAGGTCAGATCTGGATTCAATTCCACTTCCTCCATAGGCATCACATGCGAAGGATCAGATCTATACTTCCAGAGCATAGAAACATGAAACACATCATGAATCTTCTCCAACTCTTGAGGTAACCTCAACCTGTACGCAACAGGACCCACACGCTTAACCACCTCAAATGGTCCAATGTACCTAGGGCTCAACTTACCCTTCCGGCCAAACCTCATCACCTTCTTCCAAGGCGAAACCTTCAAAAACACACGGTTACCCACCGCATACTCAATCTCCTTACGCTTCAAATCCGCGTAAGACTTTTGCCGATCAGAAGCTGCCTTCAAACGCTCACAAATGAGCTTCACCCTCTCGGTGGTTCCTTTCAACAAAGCCGGCATCGAAACCAACTTCTGACCCGTGTCAGCCCAACAAAGAGGAGTCCTACACTTCCTCCCGTACAAAGCCTCATAAGGTGCCATTTGAATACTTGCCTGATAACTATTGTTATAAGCAAACTCCACCAAAGGCAAATGCTTCTCCCAAGAGCCCTGAAACTCAATCACGCAGCACCTCAACATATCCTCCAAAATCTGGATAACACGCTCTGACTGACCATCCGACTGAGGATGATAGGATGTACTGAAATTCAACCTTGTACCCAAAGCTTGATGCAAACACTGCCAGAAACGCGATGTGAACCTCGGATCCCTATCCGACACAATCGACTTAGGCACACCATGCAGCCGCACAATCTCAGCAATGTACAGCTCCGCAAGCTTATCCAAAGAAAACGTAATATGCACAGGCAAGAAATGCGCACACTTCGTCAGGCGATCCACAATCACCCAAACTGAATTCTTCTTCGATGGTGACAAAGGTAAACCAGATACAAAATCCGTGGTAACCCTTTCCCACTTACATTCAGGGATTCTCAACGGTTGCAACAACCCTGAAGGAACCTGATGCTCAGCCTTAACCCGCTGACACACCATACACTTGCTCACAAACTCTGCAACATCCTTTTTCAAACCCACCCAATAGTACTCATCACGAAGATCACGATACATCTTAGTACTACCTGGGTGCATAGCAAAAGGACTACTATGACCTTCAGTCAGAATAGCACGCCTTAACTCAGCATCATTGGGCACTACTATCCGACTCCCAAAACACAACACACCATCGTCATTAAAGCAGAAATCCGAAGGCTTACCCTCCGCGATATCCTGAACATGAGGCACCAAAGAATCATCCAGCAACTGCTTTTCCTTGATCAGCTGAACCAAAGATGGTTTCACTTGCAACTCAGCCACAAGACCACCATCACGCGAAATACTCATCACGAAGATCACGATACATCTTAGTACTACCTGGGTGCATAGCAAAAGGACTACTATGACCTTCAGTCAGAATAGCACGCCTTAACTCAGCATCATTGGGCACTACTATCCGACTCCCAAAACACAACACACCATCGTCATTAAAGCAGAAATCCGAAGGCTTACCCTCCGCGATATCCTGAACATGAGGCACCAAAGAATCATCCAGCAACTGCTTTTCCTTGATCAGCTGAACCAAAGATGGTTTCACTTGCAACTCAGCCACAAGACCACCATCACGCGAAATACTCAAACTGGCAAACATAGCCCTCAGCTCAACAGCTACCTTCCTACTCAAGGCATCCGCAACAACATTAGCCTTTCCAGGGTGGTACTCCATCGTCAGATCATAATCCTTGAGCAACTCCACCCAACGCCGCTGCCTAAGATTCAACTCCTTCTGAGACATCAGATACCTCAAACTCTTGTGATCCGTGTACACAGTACACTTCTCACCATACAGATAATGTCTCCAGATCTTCAAAGCAAAAACCACCGCAGCCAACTCAAAGTCATGCGTAGGATACTTGCGCTCATGCACTTTCAACTGCCGCGATGCATAAGCCACCACCTTACCCTCTTGCATCAGCACACATCCCAAACCAACATAGGACGCATCACTATAGACCACAAACTCTTTCCCTGATTCAGGCTGAACCAAGATAGGAGCTTGCGTCAAAGCCGCCTTAAGCTTCTCAAAAGCCTGATGTCTCGCTTCCGTCCACTCATACTTAACATCCTTTTGCAACAACTTTGTCAAAGGTGCAACAATCTTAGAAAATCCATCCACAAACCTCCGGTAGTATCCCGCCAAACCAAGGAAACTACGAACCTCATGAACAGACTTAGGAACCTTCCAGTTCATCACCGCCTCAATCTTCTGAGGATCAACACGAATCCCCTCAGCAAAAACTACATGCCCAAGGAACACCACCTCCTTAAGCCAGAACTCACACTTACTCAGCTTAGCATAAAGCTGATTCTCCAACAAAGCTTGCAGCACAATCCTCAAATGCTCTTCATGCTCCTCCTCAGTACGCGAGTACACGAGGATATCATCAATGAATACCACAATGAATTTGTCCAGGTACTCATGAAACACACGATTCATCATGTCCATGAAAGCAGCAGGAGCATTTGTCAAACCAAACGGCATCACAAGAAACTCATAATGCCCATACCTCGTCCTGAAAGCTGTCTTAGGCACATCCACATCATTCACCTTCAACTGATAATACCCTGACCTCAAGTCAATCTTAGAGAACACAGCAGCTCCCCGAAATTGATCAAAGAGATCATCAATTCTTGGCAAGGGATACCGATTCTTGATAGTCAACTTGTTCAGCTGACGGTAATCAATGCACATTCTCATAATGCCATCCTTCTTCTTCACAAACAAGACCGGTGCACCCCAAGGTGACACACTTGGCCGAATGAAACCACGATCAAGCAACTCTTGCAACTGCGTCTTCAGCTCCTTCAGCTCCTTAGGTGCCATTCTATAAGGGGTAATGGACACATGAGTTGTATTCTCATACAGCTCAATTCCAAACTCCACCTCGCGATTAGGAGGTAAACCAGGCAACTCCTCAGGAAACACACCAGGAAACTCCTTCACAACTCTGATATCTTGAACACACAACTCCTTAGAGCTAGGATTCATCACGAAAGCTAGGTAAGCTTCACAACCTTGCCTCAGCATCCTGCTCGCCTCCAAGGTAGACACCACATTGGCAAGAAACTTCACATTCTCACCAACCACAACCACTTCATAATCATCCGCAAGCTTCAGCGAAACTCGCTTACTTTCACAATCCACAACAGCATGATGCTCAGCAAGCCAATCCATACCAAGGATTACATCAAAACCATAGAAAGGCAACTCCATAAGGTCAACATGAAAAACATGATCTTGAACAACCAAAGGACACCTTCTATACAGCTTTCGAGTCACAACAGTCTCACCAAAAGAACTAGTGACACGAACTCCAACATCCAAAGACTCAACAGGCAAACCAAGCAATTCAGCATGCTCACGCAAAATATATGAATGCGTAGATCCAGAATCTATCAAGGAAAGTAATGACAAGGATTGCAAAGTAAAGGTACCTGCAATCACATCCGCGTCATTCCTCCCCTCCCTCTGAGCATACACCTTAGCTTGACCTCCTCCTTCAGGCTGAATAGCCACAACATGGGCCACTCCTCGACCACCTTCCTCTCTTCGTTGAAAGTTACCACGGCCGCGCCCACGACCTCTCTACGGTACAACATCAACAGGAGCACGCACTTGGCCACCAGCCAACATAGGACACTCCCTCCTCATGTGATCCGCAGATCCACAATTCCAGCACCCATTACCAGCTGCCGCAACAGGAGCTTGCACCTCCCTCACAGCACGAGGACAATCACGCTTCATATGACCACGTGAACCACAAATCCAACACGCACTCGGATCAGCTCTAGCATTGCCTCCCCGAGCAGGTACACCACCACCTCTCTTGGCTGAGGACTGATACTTCTGATCACGTCCCCTCTTGTTCCGTCCACCACCGGAACTGTATTCAGCAGCTCGCTTTCCAGCACTAGAACTAGCACTTTTAGCAGATAAACCCAAGTTCATCTCAATATCCTTTGCTCGGCCCACCAACACATCAAAATCATCATATTCGGTGGCCAGCACATACATCTTCACATCCGTCACTAAACCATAACGGAACCTTTCGCACCTCGCCGCTCATCAGGTACCAGCTCAGGTGCATATTGACTGAGTCTAACAAACTGCACTTCATACTCAGCCACAGTCATGCTCCCTTGGGTAAGAGACATGAACTCTCGCTTCTTTTCATCCAGGTACCTTACACCAAGATACCTCCTCTTGAACACATTCTGGAAGAATGTCCAAGTTACGTCGGCTTCAGCCATCCCAGCTATAGTGGTCGTCCACCACGTATAAGCATCATCCTGTAGTAAAGATACTACACAACCCAGCTTTTGCACATCAGTGCAACTCATCTGACCCAAGATCCTCTTGGTACTCTCCATCCAGGATTCAAAACCTTCAGCAGACAAACCCCTGAACTTAGTCCCACCTAGACTGCGTAAGCGCTCCAAGGGTAGTCTAACACCAGCATCTCTCTGATGCCCAGCTCCTTGAGCTCCAGCTACTGCCGCTCGAAAAGCACCAGCAATAACTTGCACCAACATCGTCATGTCAGGCATAGCTTGCCCCTGACCAACCTCAGGTCCAGCAACCCCAGCACCAGCTGCAGCTTCAGCTCTTTCACCCTCAGCACCACCACCACCAAGTGGAGGAGGTAACACTGCACTTCCCGCATTCTCCTCATTCTCATTCTCATTTGGAGCCGTAGCTCGCACATTACTCCTCAACTCTCTACGAGGGGCCATACTCTAACCATGCAATCACAATGCAAATAAACAAAGTCAGGTCCAGCAAGGTAAGCAATCCAAGTACTCAAGCTCATTTCACTTAAAAATCAACATCATTTCATTAGCTTTGATTTGGCAATGGGTACCCACAACATGCTTCACCACAGCATACAACTCAATTGCATCAAATTTACAAACCACTCATCATGCTTTCACTCAACAAACATACATAGCATACATACTTCAATCATGCACACATTTATTCCCAATTACTCGAGAACTCAGCTCTGATACCACCAAATGTAACCCCCTTAACCCGGCCTAGACGGTTGACCCGAATTAAGAAAGTCACACGGGGAAAACCAAAGTCAACCCGAAAGTCAACCTTGATTAACGACCCGTTTTTTTTCTTTTTAAACTTGTCTAGATGCACATTAACCCTAGTTATGATCACTCAAACAACATGCTCAAAGATCATAAACATCAGAGATCAAACAGGGACTCAATTGAACAATTTACAACTTAAGGGACCAAATTGTAAATTCTGTAAATTATGGGGTCTTAACCCAAATTAATGTTACCAACTTGTAATTAGTCAAGTTTCATGCTTCCCGACAAATTTTCAGCACAAACGGACTTCTCAAACTCATAAAATTGCAAAAACAAGTTTCAGGACCAAAATGCAAACATTTCAAAACATTTAACTACCAATGTCAGCCCCCCAACGGTCAGGTGTTCCGAAACAGGGAGAGCCTGTTTCGAAACGCGGGACCGTTCCGCAACGCGTTCCGAAACGAGGGCTGGCAGAGGACTTTCCGTTTCGGAACGATGTCTTCCGTTTCGGACGCCTGGGTTACTACAAGGCATCCGTTCCAAAACGATAGCTACTGTTCCGATACGGCCTGCACAGAATGCTGAAAAACGCTTGCTTAAACACACAATTGACCAACCAATCATGCTCCAAATACTACCAAACTTTACCAGCAAGACATACAACATGTAAGGAACATAAATGCATCATTCAATCATCACAATAGCATCAATTATGAAAAGCCCCAATTCTATAGGCATGCTTCCTACTCAAGCAAACCATTCATGCACTAAACCTCCAAAACCAAACACATAATGGCCAATTACAAAATCCAGCATTATTAACAACATTAAGCAAACTTAGGGAGTTCAAAACACCTCCCAAAACATCCACATAGGTCCCCCATTGCCAAATGCCAAAAGCTAAAAGTGTATAAGAAAACCTTCCATACTTGAGCTTAATTCCCACTTGATTGCTTGCCTTCCTTACTGACCTCAATGCACCTTAATGCTCTGCATTATTGTTTAAGAAAAAGAGAGAGAGCGTAAGCAAAAGCTTAGTGAGGAATGCTCATTAAAACCATTCAATAATGCATTTATAAAACTCATTTATAAACCATGCTTCAAGCAACATTAACCATGTTCTTAAACATTTAAAACAAGCATCTCATGCTTCAAGTATCATTAAACATGCTCATAACATTTCAACAAGCATCTCATGCTTCAAGTTCATAACAAGTCATATTGGCAACAAGTGATACATTTCACATAAGATTCACACATGGACTTTTAAACACCATTGTGATCTTATCCCCATGGACTTTTAAACACCATGGACCCATGGACTTTTAAACACCATGGCAAGGACCACACAAGGACTTTTAACCACCTTTGTGTCCTTAACAAGAATCATCCAAGGACTTTTAACCACCTTGATGTTCTTAAATAACCAAGGCTTTCCAAGGAATTTTAACCACCTTGAGCCTTAACCAAGAACCAACCATGGACTTTTAAACACCATGTTGTTCTTAAACTTTCCAAAATCCACACAAGGACTTTTAACCACCTTTGTGATCTTAACCAAGAACCATCCAAGGACTTTTAACCACCTTGATGTTCTTAAATATACAAGGCTCACACAAGGACTTTTAACCACCTTTGTGACCTTAACATCACTTGCCAATATGCATCATTATCATCAATATATCCACTGTTTTTAAGCATTAAACCAAGCCATAATCATCATGCATCTTTAAGCATAAAACCACATTTAAACAATGTTCAAAAACAAGGAACTCTTACCTTGAGCTTCCTTCAACACATGGCTTAAAATCTCAACAAATAAACATGCTAGATATGCTTTCAAAACAGATTTAAAATCATGCAAACAACACATTCCATTCAACCAAAAACCATGGCCATCACTAAGAGAGTTTTTCCGAAAACTTACTCTTGAGTTTAGTTAAGTTGCTCAGACTTAAACTAAACTCCCAAACCTCCAAAACACTGGTTTCAAAGCCGAAAACCAAATTCCACTCACCGATTCCGTTTCGCCTTTTGCCGAAACACAAATCAAGCTTCCGGATCACCACCACTTGGATCCAAAGATGACTCCCCTGTTTTAAACACATCAAAGCAGAGGATTAATGCATCATCATGCATTAATAGCTTCAATGAAAGCACCTAAACTCGCTGCTCTCATCCACACTCCATTTTCGGTTACCAAACACAACCGAAAATGCATCCAAACAACTCCTCAACAATGCCCAGCCATAAACCATCAAAACTAAACATCCTTTAGCATCATTTAACATCTTAAAAGAACCTAACAACATCCTTATACCTCCAGCAACATCAGATCCACAAGATTACTTCAAAAACAACCAAGAATCACAAGCTAAACTTAGGAAATTCAACCTATCCGGGATTGCATTACTTAAAACTCAATTCCTTATCAAGTTAACATTCATTTAACATCAAAAACACACCTCAAATCACTGCTTTAACAGACCAAACAAAAATTCATCAAAAATTACCAAATCTTGCATTTAAAGCCAAGATCCATTACACAACTTTAAAACCACTTATAAAACATCAATTAAGGATTGAGAACTTAGGAATTTCAGTAAAGAACTGAGAGTTTAGAGGAGAAGGACGTTCTTACCTCCAAACTTGAGTTTCTCCTCTTTTAGAACCAAAAAGCTTGAAGAATCAAGTAGCAAATGGTGATGTTTTGTTGATGAGATGATTAGCAATCAAAAGAGGATTGAAAAGAGAGATTTAAGTGACAAAATTAGAAGAAAAACTCTAGAGAAAAGGTGTTTGGGTTGAGGGAAAATGAGAGAAAGAAAAATGAGATTTTAGGAAAAATTAGTTAGAAATAACTTCCCTCCATTTTCCTTTTGTTTAAAAATCAGAATTAAATCACTAAATATCTTAGAAAAATCTGGAGAAACTCCCTTTGGGTAAATAGCTCCTTAAAGATTCAAAGTTTCAATCCTTTCTAAAACAGTCACGCAGTTTTCAAAAATTACATTTTGGTCACTAGCCAAAATGTCACCCTTCCAAACCTCATTTTGTAAAATTGATTTCACAGTTCACTTATATATATATTAAAAGAGGATTTTTAGAACATTTTCCATATTTTTAATGCAACCCGAACTAGGCTTTCCTAATTTCACCTTTTTATATTCGAACAGCACTTTGACCAAACCGGTCAACGCCTAAACTTCTAAGCCCAAAACCGGGGCGTTACATAGCTAAACTCCAAGTTCAGTCTACCATTATTTTGAGAATCAAAGCTTTGCAAGATTAAGATCTTGAGCTTCAAGCCATTGCTTCGAGACTTCAGGATAATCCCGATTTCACGGTTAATTCTGAAGGGCTCCTATGTTTCCATGATAAGATTTGCGTACCCGCTTATGAAACCCTTTCGTAATGACATCCTTAAGGAGGCTCATTCGAGAGGTTCATGCGAGGTTTGTGAAGATGTACAAAGACCTCCGTGAATTGTGTTGGTGGCTAGGAATTAAGCAAGTTATAGTAGACTTCGTATCTCGATGTCTCACATGTCAACGTATTAAGGCCGAACATCATGCTCCTACCGGTCTATTGCAACCTATTGATCCACATCAATGAAAGTGGGAGAACATTACAATGGATTTTGTTAGTGGTCTACCTCTAGCTCCTACGAAACACGATGTCATATGGGTCGTTGTGGACCATCTCACCAAGTCAGCACACTTCATTTCAGTTTGGATGGATTACGGACTTCCTAAGCTAGCTGACTTGTATATTAAGGAAGTGATTAGACTCCATGGAGTACCATTATCTATTATCTCCAATCGGGATCCCCATTTTGCAACTCGATTTTGGAAGACCTTACAAGGAGCTCTGGGTACTAAATTTAATATTAGCATGACCTTTCACCCTCAAACTGACGGCCAATCGGAAAGGGTAATTTAGATCTTGAAAGACATGCTTCGAGCGTGCATCATATATTTTGGTGGCACTTGGGAGATATACTTACCTCTAATCGAGTTTGCATATAATAACAACTACCAAGCTTCCATCAAGATGGCACTGTATGAGGCATTATATGGAAGACGATGTCGTACTCCTTTGTAACGCCCTAGTTTTGGGCCTTGATGTTTTTGACATCGGATCGGACCAGCCGGAAACTGTTTGAATCATATTATGAGGTTTAAGGAAATCAAAGATCGAGAAAGGATAAAAATATGGTAAAAATTCTAAAATCATCTAAAATCATGTTTAAGAGTTTGGTCAAATCAATTTACAAAAAGAGCTTCGGAAGTGGTACATTTTGGGTAGTGACCAAAATGTAAAGTATCAAAACTGTGGAAAATTGCAAACTTTTAAAAAGAAGTCAAAATCTTAGAATCTTTAGGGAGCTATGGTGCAATTAGACCTTCCTTAAATTGACATGTGTTTTAAATGGGTTTTTAGATAATTAAAATAGAAATGGTTTTATTTAATTAAAATGAGTTAATAGGGAAATTGAGATTTCATTTCATGTAACTAACTTTCATTTCAGCAAAACCATTTCCCAAGTCTTTTCTCCATATTTCTTTTCTCCCAAACACCCTCTCTTTAATTTCTAAACAAATTTCAAGAGTTCTCTTCAAATTCTTCAAGATTTGCTAAGGAAAAACTTGTCAATCATTGAAGAAGGCAAGAATTGGGGGTAAATCACGTTCTCAACCTTGAATCTATATTCTTTTTTGAAATTCTCAAGATCTTTGACTTCTAAATCTTTTTTTGGCTGAGTTTTTATTATAGTTTTGATTTGAGATCAAAATCTTGCAAAATTATGTTTTAAATTATGATTTTCGGATAGGTATTGTTAAGCTCTATTTTGGATTGATTGTAAATGAGTTTTGAGTTGATTATAATGTTGAAAAAGGGCTTTGATGATATAAATCCCGAAATCCTTGAGTGTTGATGGTTTTAGTTGGGGTTTTGAGGTGAAATGATGAAGTTATGCTTGCTGGAGGTATAAGGATGGGTTTAGGTTGTTTTATTTGTGTTTTGATGTTTAATAATGGTTGAAAGTGATGTACATTGGCTGGGCATGGTTTAGGAAGCAATCGATTGAGTTTTTGGTTGTTTCGGATGGGTAAATTGGTGTAGTTTTTGTGAGCAACGAGTTTGTGTTTAGTTGCTGGTGTTGAAATGCATTTTAATGCATTTGTATTTCTGTTTTGATGATCTTAAAATAGGGATCTTGATCCGGAAACAAATGAAGCATTTTTGGAGGCTTCGAAAGGGTGATTTTCGCGTCGGCGAGCAAGGTTTTGCGTATTGGTGAGTGGAAATGAATTTTCTAGCTTTGTAACGCTTCGAGCGTGGTTTTGAGAGCTTAGTGTAAGTTTGAAACACTTAGCTAAGCTCAAGAGTAAGTGATTCGAAAGTCTCTCTCGGAATGTGCTATGTTTTTGTTGGAAAATGCACTTGAATTAACTGTGAATTCATTTACTGTTTTAAAGCATGTTTTGAGCATTGATAATGCTGGTGTTTAATGTCATTTTGTTCAGGATGCACTTCATAGGTGATCCTTGGATTTATGAAATGTATGCATTTGAGTTTAAGCATGTTTATGCTTGTGAAAATAGCATTGTGATTTATGCTTGTCAAACAGTTGAATAATGATGTTAAATGATTATATTGGGAAGTGATGGAAATGGTTTGTGGTTACTTAAATCGGATATAGTTAGTCGGCTATAGGATTGGGTGCATCGTGAATAAAGTCGCCTTGGATGTCGAGGGGTTGTGATTGTACCGTATACTCCATCCAAGTACCCTAACGATTGAGGTTAAGATCACAACGGTGGATGGTTTAATCCCGTGGGTGGATCTTATGTTTGAGTCCAGTACTCTCGTTAGTTGAATTTTACAACTACCGATGAGTGGTGTTGAGGGGTTGTGATTGTACTGTTAAACTCCACCACGGGTGTCACAACGGTTGATGGTCTAATCCTGTATGTGAGCCTTGTTTGGTCCGGTAGTGTGTATGAAGCATGTGGGACAACGCTTGTAATCCGCGTATTCGATTGTGTCTTTTGTTGTGGTTATGATATGGTTTGAGATTGATCACTTGCTAGCCAATATAATGTTGATGACTAATGATTAAGCATGAGATGCTTGGAAATTATGCTAGAATGCATGTAATGCTTGGTTTAAGCATGTGCAAAGGGTTTTATTATGGTTTTAAGGATACTATGAGCATGTGGTTTAAAGGTGCATTGATGCTATTGAGAACATGTTTTAAAGGAAGGAATGAGTTTGCAAATGATGTTATCTTGATTTTATTAAATGCATTGATGAATGTTTGGTTTTAGCAATCCTCACTAAGCTTTATGCTTACGCTCATTTGTTTCATCAATGTAGAGAATTAAGCATTCGAGGCAGCAAGAAAGCAAGTGGAATCCAATCATTTTTTATTAAGCAATGTATGTGGTTTTACCTTTGTGTAATAAGAGGCAACGTGAGGGATTTCTACTCTTGGTCTTTTGGTGATGTGAAACACCTTGAGCATGTTTAGTTTTCTTAATCGGATTTGTAAATTTCCTTTGAAAGCTGGTTTGAACTTGAATGCAATTTTTAGCCTTTTTGCTATTTTGACATCTAGGAAGCATGCCTATAGTCTTATAGCTTTCAAGATTGATGCTATGTTTTAGCTTGTGTTTCGCATATGTAGTCTTTGTTTTTTATTCATGTTGTATATTTGTTGGATCAAATGTCGGAATGGTTCCAGAGATGAAAATTTGATTAAAACTAGCAATTTTGGAAGTTGCAGGCCCAAGCGTTCCAGAACGCTCCTGTCTGTTTCCGAACGGAGGCCTGAAATGATCATGGTGTCTCGGAACAAGAAGGCACGTTCCGGAACATTTCGCCACTATGAACCAACGTATCGAAACATGTTTCTTGGGGTTTCAGAACGCCCCCGTGTATCAAAATGGCCACTCTTGTTTCGAAACGGCCGTTTTGATACAGGGATTCTGTGTTCTGAAACACTTGACTGTTGGATGCTGAATTTTGAATTGTGTTAAGTTCCTGTTACTTACATTTTGGTCCCTAAATGATGTTTGTTCAATTGGTTTAGTTTGGATGGTCCGTTTGAGATGAAATTTGACACGCTGGCATGTTATATTATTAATTTTGGGTTGGTGATCTTAATATCTAGATAGTCCTTGTAATTCCTAAAATTTACAACTTAGTCCCTAAAAGTCAAATGAATGCAATTGAACCCCTAATTGATCTCCGATTGTTGTGCCGATTTAGCCTAATCGCTTTAATAATCACATAGGGTAATAATATGCATCTAGAAAAGATAAAAGAAAAAAGGGTCACTAATCGAGGTTGAAAATAGGTGATTTCGTCCAACAAAATAACCCGGATCTCTAGTTACGATCCAACGATCCCCAAACCCAACCTAAAAACTCCTAAGCCCAAAAACTAAGGCGTTACAACTCTATCCCTCTTAGGAGATTTCGTCCTTCAAATTTTACCGAGAGAAAATAGGTGTGGAAAATGTTTCAACATGTCCGCCTTACTTTCCCACGTATCCTCCTCAACCCCTCGATGTCGCCACAAAACCTTTACAAGTTCAATCGTCTTACTACGAAGAACTTTGCTACTAGAATCAAGCATCTCAATAGGTTCCTCATCAAAAGACGAATCTGGTCGCAACTCAATATCCTTCACTGACATAACATGTGACAGATCTGACCTATACCTCCGCAACATCGACAAATGAAACACATCATGAATTTCCTCAAACTCGAGAGGCAACCTCAACCAATACACAATAGGACCAACACGCTCCAGAACTTCATATTGTCTAATAAACCTTGGATTGAGCTTACCCTTACGTCCAAACCTTATTACCTTCTTCCAAGGTGACACTTTCAAAAATACGCGATCACCAATCGCAAACTCAATTTCCCTTCGCTTCATATCCGTGTAGGATTTCTGACGATCCGAGGCAGCTTTTAGGCGATCACAAACAAACTTCACATTCACATTTGTGCTTTTCAACATATCAGGCAAGGAGACATGCTTCTCTCCAACCTCAGCCGAACATAAAGGTGTACGACACCTTCTACCATACAAAACCTCATACGGTGCCATTTGTATACTAGCTTGGTAACTGTTGTTATACGCAAACTCCACCAAAGTCAACTGTTTCTTCCAAGAACCTTGGAAATATATAACACAACACCGCAACATATCCTTAAGAACTTGGATAACTCGCTCAGACTGACCATCAGTTTGAGGATGATACGAGGTACTAAAATTGAGTCGTGTACCCAAAGCTCTATGCAAACACTCCCAAAACCTTGTTGTAAACCTCAGATCTCTATCCAAAACTATGGATTTAGGTACACCATGTATCCACACAACTTCCGCAATGTACAACTCTGCCAACTTATCCAATGTATACGTAGTATGCACAACTATGAAATGTGAACACTTTGTAAGACGATCCATAATCACCCGAATAGAGTTCTTCTTTGATGGGGCCAAAGGCAAACCCGACATGAAATCCATCGTAATATTCTCCAATCTCCATTCTGGTATCATTAAAGGTTGCAACAGCTCGGAAGGAAACCGATTCTCAGCTTTCACGCGCTAACAAACCATACACTTACTCACAAAATCAGAAACATCCTTCTTCAACCTAACCCAATAGTACTCATCCTTCAATCCATGATACATCTTAGTACTACAAGGATACATAACAAAAGGACTACTATACGCCTCAGTCAGAATAGTGCGCCTCAACCCCACATCATCCAACACAACTATTCGACTCTTAAAACACAAAACATCATCATCATTAAAACAAAAGTCCGCTGAATTATTATCCGCTATATCCTGAACATGCGGCACCAACGAATCATCAAGAACTGCTTCTTCTTAATAAACTGAACCAAAGAAGGTTTCACTTGCAACTCAGCTATCAATCCACCATTCCGCGACACACTCAATTGCGCAAACATGGCTCTCAACTCAACCGCTACCTTCCTACTCAAAGTATCGTCCACCATATTAGCTTTCCCTGAATGATACTCAATCGTCAAGCCATAATCCTTAAGATACTCCAACCATCTACGTTGCCTAATTTTCAAGTCCTTTTGCATCATCAAATACTTCAAACTCTTATGATCTGTATAAACAACACACTCCTCACCATAAAAGCAATGCCTCCAAAATTTCAAAGCAAACACAACCGCGACAAGCTTAAGATCATGAGTAGGATAGTTCTGCTCTTGCACCTTCAATTGCCTAGATGCATACGCCACAACCTTCCTACCTTGCATCAACACACAACCCAAACCAACATACGATGCATCACTAAAAACCACAAGCTCCCTACCCGACTCGGGTTGAATCAAGATTGAAGCTCACGTCAAAACTTCCTTCAACCTATTGAAAGCTTGTTGTCTAACATCCGTCCACTCAAAGCGAATATTCTTTTGCAACAACTTGGTTAACAGAGCAACAATCTTTGAAAAGTCATCCACTAACCTACGGTAGTAACCCACTAATCCAAGGAAACTACAGACTTCTTTCACAAACTTAGGCGTCTTCCAACTCATCACCGCCTCGATCTTATGTGGATCAACTCGTATACCCTCAGCTGACACCACATGTCCAAGAAAGACAACTTCCTTAAGACAAAACTCACACTTACTCAACTTGGCATAAAGTTGGTTATCCAACAAAACATACAACACAATCTGCAAGTGCTTATCGTGATCCTCCTTAGTACGAGTGTACACAAGAATAACATCAATAAACACAACCAGAAACTGATCCAAGAATTCATGAAACACACGATTCATCACGTCCATGAATGTAGCACGTGCATTTGTTAAATAGAACGTCATCACCAAAAACTCATAATGCCCATATCGCGTATGAAAAACAGTCTTAGGCACATCCACATCCTTTAGCTTCAACTGATAATACCCAGATCTCAAATCGATCTTAGAAAACACTGAAGCACCTCGAAATTGATCAAACAAATCATCAATTCTTCGCAAAGGATACTTATTCTTATTCGTCAACTTGTTCAATTGCCGATAATATATACACATTCGCATCGTGCCATCTTCTTCTTCACAAACAAAACCAGTGCACCCCAAGGTGAAACACTAGGCCTAATGAACCATCGATCAAGCAACTCCTAAAGTTGCTTCCTCAACTCCTTTAACTCTTTTGTAGCCAATCGATATGTGCAATAGACACCAGAGTCGTATTTTCATACAACTCAATGTAAAACTCAACCTTTATATTCGATGACAACTCAAGCAACTCTTCTGGAAATACACCCGGAAACTCACATATCGTATGTATATCCTGCACACACACTTTCTTCAATCCTGGATTCATAACATAAGCTAGGAAAGCCTTGCAACCTAATTCCATCAAACGACTTGCTTCTAGAGCCGAAACAACATTGCACAAGAATTTAACATTCTCGCCCACGATTACCACTTCCTAATCATCAACAAATTTCAAGGTAACTCACTTGGTGTCAAAATCAACCACAACCCTATGCTTGGTCAATCAATCCATCCCAAGGATTACATCAAAACCATAGAAAGTCAATTCCATTAAATCAACTGCAACCACATGTCCTTGAACAAATAAAGGACATCTCCTAAACAACCTTCTTATAACAACTGTTTCACCAAAGAACTAGTTACTTGCATTCCCACATCTAACACTTCTGTAACGATCGTTCAAGCAACAACTCCCAAAAAAATTAGCAACAACAGACGTAGAAAGCTATACCGAACATATCAAACATGGTCGATCTTTCCTTACGTGATCACACGATCTTCATACCTAATAGGTATCAAAAGCTACTTAAGCCTAGGCACACTGACCCTACGGTCCTCGTCCAACATTACCACCACATCATCTCAACTCAGGCGATTCCTTTTATCAAAATTACACTGACCACCATTAAACTAGAGTCCGCAACTCTCTTTCCAGAGCTAGAACCTCTCACACGAATTGATAAACCCAGGTTCTACTTAGTGCACTTTGCCCGTGTAACCAACACGTCGAAAATAGTGTAGCCAAAATTCAACATATATAGCCTAAAATCATGTACCAATCCATATCAGAATCAATCACATCGATGTCTCCCATCAAATTTCAATTCAGAAGCATACCCACTCAACTAAACAATCCGCACCTTAAACTTGGCCACAAGCTTACAGTCTTGAACCCATGCTATGAATTCACATTTCTTGTCATCCAAGTATCTAACTTTAAGATACTTCTTCTTACGAACATTTCGAAAGAACTCCAAGGTCACAACATCGGGTTCTACGCCCACAACCGCAGTTGTCCACCAACTGCACACATCTCCTTACAACTAAGATACAAAACATCTTCAATCTATAGGCATCATTACACCCTATTTGTTTCATAATCCCATTAGTACATGCCATTTAATCCATGGATACCTCAAGTGACAACCCTCGAGCACAACTTCTTCCAAACTACATAAGCGTTCTAACAGCAAGTCACAGTCGTCCAACAGCTAGTGCAGTCCCATGCACTCCAGCAATAACATCTTCATAAACTTTGAGCATCGCCTAAGTCCCAGGCGCTATGTCACCCAACACTGACCCAACCGACGCAGGTTGTATACACTTCAGGGCGTCAAACTCCCAGGAGACATAACACACTCCTCCACTTCTTGCCCAATGACAATATCAATCATACTAGATCGCAACACTCTCCTCGATTTATTGTGCTAAAAGAAAACATTTCAATCATGGCATAAAGCATTCACCATGCATAACAAAAACAAGATTGAATCCACCATAACACATATATAACAATTAAAATAGGATTTCGATTCACAAACACATATGATAATAAACTAACAAAACAAACCATTTATGACAGCTTCGAGAAAGGATCCAAGACTTCCAATTCCATTCAAAACATTTCAAACTATAGTAATAAGGTAATGGGTATCCCAATTTCCCCCAAGCATGGGATAAAGCAATCAACATACATATCCCAAACAATGTGCTTCACAAACAACAAATTTTGATTCATAACATCACCATACAAGCTTACCGACATCCCAATCTTTCAAAAACTTACTCCACAGAGCATATCTCAACCAACATGCATATAGCAATCACCATGCATAACAACAACAAGATTGAATCCACCACAACACATATATAACAATCACCATTCAACCAAACAATCAACGCACAATTTGGAAATTACGTTACAACAATTTACCAAAATCTCATTCTTTTGAAACCTGGTTCTGATACCACCAAATATAACCCCCTCGACCCGGCCTGGACACAAGACCGAACGGAACGGGTCACACAAGGAATATTGAAGTAAACCGAGAAGGTTTACCTTAATAAAAAGACCCTATTTTTTTCTTCTTTTTATCTTCTCTAGATGCATATTGTTACCCTTAGTGTTAAGACTGGCAGCGAAAGAAGCATGTGATAGGGACCAAATTATAAATTTCGCAAAATACAAAGACTTCATCCAATTTTAGGTTACCGGCCTTTAGCTAGTCATGTTACATGCCATTGTGTCAAATCTCAGCTCAACCCGATCATTCAAACACATTTAATTGTATCCACAACATTCAAGGACTAAAACATAAAGGAACAAAACTTCAAAAGATTTGAAATAACTAATTAACGGCTTAGTGTATCGATACACTCAGACATCTATCGATACACCCTGTTTTGGAGCAACTCTGCGTGTTTCAGAACACGAACACATATCGATATGGTCTCCAAATATTATCGATACACAAAATTCTAGTAGCCAAATTATTTGAGCTTGTTTCTATACACACCTCTCTATTTCGAAACACAAAGCCCATTTCAAATTCACCGTATCGATACAGCCTTAGGCGTATCGATACATATGGGCTTGTAATGTCACATTTTATTGATTTTTCACTCCTTAATACACCCCAAACCACTGAAGCATGCTTCCAACATTTATACAACATATCTAAATATCAATCCTCAAACAAACATGGCATATTCAACATCTTTTCATGGCAATTTTCATCAAAGAGAAACTATAGGCATGCAACCTAGTAAACAAGCCAAGCAAGATACCAAAATCCATAGCAAAGCACAAACCAAATACCAAAGGCCATTTACAAGTCTAAAACATTGATATAAACTTGTTTAAATAGAGAGTTTACACAAATTACCCAAAAACACAACGGATCCTCCATTGCCTTCATTATGTAACACCCCGATTTTGGGCCTAGGTGTTTTGCGAGTCGGGTTGGGCCGGTGGAATCAGTAATCGATTGTTTGAATCATTTAAGGGTGGTTTAGGGAAGTCAAGGTTTGGGATGGGATACAAATTTGATAAAAAGTCCTAAAATCCTCTAAAATGATATTTAAGAGGTTGGTTAAATCTGTTTTGTAAAACGGGTTTTTGAGAGTATACATTTTGGATAGTGACCAAAATGTAAAGTTTTAAAGTTGTGGAAAAAGTGTGTTTTTGAAAAAGAGTCAAGATCTTAGAATCTTTAGGGAGCTAATGGCAAGTAATCATTTTCTCTAATTTGGCATGTGTTTTAAATGGTTTATTAAATATTTAAATGGCTTTAATTAATGTAATTAAAGAGTTAGTTAAGTGGTTAAAAGATTTTGACGATCATTTTCATTCTCTTGCTTTTACTTCAACCAAATACTATCCATTTTCTCTCAAATTCCATATTTTCTTCTATGTTGATTTCAAACTTCATCTTTGTGATTTCTCTAAATTTCCTTCAAGATTCTTGAAAGTTAAACTTGCCAAATTAGAAGAGAAGAAAAGATTGGAGGTAAATTTCGTGGTAACCCTCTAATCAAGGTTCTTTAAAGAAATTCCAAAGATATTTGACTCTCTATTCATGTTTTTGAATGACGTTTTGTTATGGATTTGATAAAAGGACGAAATCTTGGTAGAAAAGTGAATTTAATGTGATTTTCGGAGTTTTGATTATTTGATTTGTTTGAGATAGTTTCTAAACAAGTTTTTGGAAGGTTTATGATGTGGAAATATAGCCTAAATCATATTAATCCCGAAATTCTTGAGATCTTTTGTTTTTAAGGTGTTTTAGTTGGGTTTTTAGGGTGTAATTTGGAATCCGAGTTGCTGGAGGTATAAAAATGGTTTTGGGTTGCTTTTAGATGTTGATTGATGCTTAAAATGTGTTGGATGTGTTGGTAGATGGCTGGGCTGAGTTTAGAGATCAATCCATTGAGTTTTTGGTTGTATCGATTGGGTAAATTAATACTTTAGAGAGGGGCTGCAGGTTTCCTTTTGAGTGCTGGTGTTTTGGATGCATTTTAATGCATTGAACCTCTGTTTTAATGTGTTGAAAACAGGGGATAGTGTTCTGGAACCAAATAAAGTGATTTTGGAGGCTTCAAACGTGTTATTGTTGTGTTGGCAAGTGTGGTTTCGCAAGTCGGTGAGTGGAATTGGTTTTCCAGCGTGGAAACGTTTTAGAAAAGGTTTTGGAAACTTAGTAAGAGCTTGAAACACTTTACTAAGTTCAAAAGTAAGTAAAGTGAATTTCTCTCCCGAATTGTGCTAGTTTGAGCCTTTGGTTGCACTTGATTTTAAATGCGTTTAGTTTAAAGCATGTTTTGAGTATATAAAATTTGTTTGATGATGCCATGTGGTTTAAGGATGCACTAGGTAAGTGATCCTTGTATGCATGTGATGATGCATGAGTTTTGAAGCATGGTTTAATGCTTGAGTTATGGCTATCATGAATGCTTTGTAAAAATAGTAAGGTGTGCATGAAATATGGATTATATTGGTAAGTGATGTTGTATAAAGTGTTTTATAAATGAAATCAAATATAGTTAGCCAACTATAGGATTGAGTGCACTATAAACAAGTTCCTTTGGATGTTGAGGGCTTGTGATTGTACCGAAAACTCCATCCAAGTACCCTAACAATTGATAATTGTTCAAGGTTGCAACGATTAAGGGTAACTCCTGGGTGAAAACCTTGTGTGTGTTCCGTCTCTCGTTAGTGGGTTATACATCTACCGATGAGTGGTGTTGAGGGGTTGTAACTGTACCGAATACTCCACCATGGGTGTCACAACGATGGAGGGTTGCTCTCGTGTGTGAGCCTTGAGATGCTAGTGGAGTGTATGAAGTTTTGGGGACAACCCTTGGTAATCTGTGTATCCGATATGTTTTTGAGAATGTTGTTTATCACTTGTGAGCCAATATAATGGAATGAGATGTTATGGAAAATGTTGTTGATGCGTATTATGGAAAATGCATGTTTTATTTTAAGCATCATATAATGGTGTTTATGCTTGGAAGGCTTGATATTTGTGTAGGAACGGTTTAATTGCTGAAAAATATATGGTTCATGTTGCATGTTGATTAACATCTTGATTTTGATGATAAAGTGTATGGTTTTTCAAAGAAGGCATGATGGTATTGAAAAGAGTGGAAATGGTTTTGTGCATTGATGATGTTTTTGGTTTTGAGAAATCCTCACCAAGCTTGTATGCTTATGCTCTCTTTGTTCATCAATGCAGATAATTAGGAGTTTAAAGGAAGCAACAACAAGGGACCTTTCCAAGAGACTTTTTAAAAAGTACGTTGAGGTTTTGAACTAGTGTAATAAAGGCAATGGGGTGTCCAATGTGATGAATGTTGATTGTTTGGTATTTTGTGGTTTGGTGCAAGTTTGATTTACGTTTTTGGTTATGTAAATGGCTTTTAAGTTTTAGTTTATGCTTGGAATTTAGTTTTGACCTTTTGGTGCTTATTTCTCTTAGGAAGCATACCTTTAGTTCTCTCGATATTGTAATGATGCTATGATGATGTCTTTGCCATGTACTCTTGATTGATGAAGTGCATGGGGTTGCAAGCATGCTTGATTACATGTTGGAATGGTTTGAGAAGGGTCTTGAAGTGTTAAATTTGCATATTGGAAAGCTGCAGACTGAGGTGTATCGATACACTTCATAGTGTATCGATATGACCTTCATAAATGAGAGGGGCGTATCGATACCCTTTTTTGCCACTAGTCAATGGCGTATCGAAACAGTGCCCTAGCGTACCGATACGGTCTTGTGATGCAGTACCTGTGAAGCCTGATCGTCGTGAGCGTATCGATACCCTCCTTAAGGGTACCGATACACTATTCGTTAATTTGGTTGAAGAGCATCTTTGAATGTTATGAATCATCACATTTTAGTCCCTATTTCTTGTGGATGTAATTAGATGAGTACTACATGTTAATTTGAGATGAGTTTCGACCCAGATGCATGTAATGGACTTAATTTAAGGTTGGTAATCTGAGTTTGGTGATAACCCTTACTAAATGTCAAATTTACGAAATGGTCCCTAAACCCAAAATTGGTTTTAATCATTGAGCATTCGTTTAATCGTTTGGTCCGCTACTTTAATTGAGCATATAGAAACCTAACTTGCATCTATACAAGATAAAAAAGGGTCATTTATTGAGGTGAACTTTCCCGGTTTGCTTCAATATTTCCCGTGTGACCCGTTCGGTTTGGTCAATCGGCTATGCCAGGTTAAGGGGGTTACATTTTGCGGTAATAGAGGCAAGTTTCGATAGGTTGGGCTGATGGTAAGTTTATGGTAAATAAATGTGACGTGAATATGTGTTCTAGTAATGTTTGCTTTACCCATTGAATGTCTTAACCATGTTAATGTTGAGTATGTGATAGTGATGTTATATATGGTGATTGATTATAAATGTCAGATGATATAAATGATGTTGGAATGGACTGAATTTTAATGCTTGTGATGCATGATGATTGAGACATGTATTTTGTATGCTTTATGCTATGCTGGGGGGGGGGGAATTGGAATGCCCATTGCCTTATTACTTAGTGAAATGTTTTTGAATTGGATTTGAAGTCTTGGATCCTTGTTAGAAGCTAGCTTGATCTTTTGTTTGTTTTATATTCATGCTTTAATGTTACAAGCACAATGGGACTGAGACAAAAGTTATGTTCTGGGACAGTTGCTTGTAGAGCGTTTGAGTGTTCTCCATTTATGAGCGCAAGTGCACACTCTGTCAAGTTATAGTATAAAAGATATCATCTCCTACGGGGATTGGAGCAGCTCCTATGAATGGTTTCTTGCAGAAAGATTTAGTAAATGTGCCATAAAATCTCATGATGTGGAAATATAAAAACACAATTAAAAATAAATATAGCGATGAGAGGAATGATAGGGAGAGATTTCGGCGATAGATTGGGTAAGACAAGTGCAAGTTGGTAGTTTGTGGACTGCATTGTAAAGCTTGAGTATGTTTTGCGCTGCCATGAATTGCTGCCTCGACGGGTATGGCGGGCGGTAAACTACGACCCTATCACGTGGTCGCAGCAGGTCACTGCCACTGCAGGAGTGTACTATCTCAGCAGGTGGAACAGAAAGAAGTCCTGGCGGCAAGTCTAGCAGACATTCTAAGTTCGGTAGGATAGTGGACAGTGATCCCTCCTATTGCTATGTTAGGATGCTTGAGATGCTAACTTGTGGACTAGTGTGGAACAAAATCAGTCAACTTGATGGTACTCCTTTTTAGTCGCTGAAACTTGTTGACTAGTGTGGAACCAAGTTAGTCATGCCTTTGTAAGTTGTGATCGTGCTTAACCCTTTTGTGAGCCTTGCACTTTCGTGCCCGACAAATGGAATTTCTCTTTAACTGACTGGTGTAGACTAATTGAATGAACAGAGCACATAGATTAAGCAAACTCATAATTTTATTGGAAACAACTCTAAACTATACAATTGTTTCCCTCAAACCACTTTACATACACGCGTCTAAACCCTAGGAGAGTTGGGCCGCGACCCCCAACAACTCCAACCTATCTAACTATCCCCACATCTATCCTCTCGTCCTCAGATATGCGAAGTGTTATCCGAGATATGCCTATGTATATGCATGCCCATATACCCTTACATACAATGGGTATATATATGGCTCTTGGGCTAGGTTTGAGAACTTCTTAAAGTATATTTACATTAACTACATACTCCTTTTTTACTTAAGTATGGACTCTTCGGACGTTGCATTCTTTTGCAAGTAAAGATAAGTGCTCCTACTTATCGGTCTTGGATCAGCTCTACCGGTCGCTACATGCTTTAGAAAATTGCAAGACTGGGCTCATTGGGCTTAGGAATTTGCCCTCTTCAAATCGCGACCCATCTTGGCTAAGTTGGTGTAACTCCTGCCTAGGAAGCACTTGGCGGCAAAACTGCTTTCGCAGCATCCTTGGCGGCATCTTGAGCTGCTTCAGTACAGCTCCTTTGGTTCCAACTTTCCTGTCCTGTCCTGTCCTCTCCACTCCTTTACTAGCTATAGCACCTGAAAATGTAAACTAAACTAAAACACTGACTTTTCTCCACCAAACATAAAATATTCAATCAAAGCATGTTGTAAGAGAAGATATTGTTATAATGCATGCAATGCACCTAAATATGCCTAAATGAGTTTAAGAACAACAATAATAAGGGCACAAATGTGTACAAAATATAGAAATCGTGGACACTCTACACACCCCCAAACTCGAACTATTGCTTGTCCTCAAGAAATGCAACCTAACGAGTAAACCTGCCCTTAGCACAAAATTTAACAGAGACATTAGCCTTCAACTTGATTTCTTACCTCAAGGCCGTGGCACCTGTTTTTATGTTAGTGATAGGTAATGGAAAGAAATAACTTAGATTTTAATTTTCTTAATGTTAGTGCAGTGTATGCAGGTCTGAGTTCATGCTAAATATGTTAAAACTACAGAGTTAACAAAGCATGCCTAAAATAATTAAATTACTAGAAAAGATACGAGTTGCTGCCTTGGCAGCACAGTTGGACACTTTTGTTTTCTTTTTCTGATCATTGCTTTAAGGGCTTCAGCTCATCATAATTATTCTTCGGGTCTGAGGCTAAGATAGGTGCACTCTACGAAATTCTGAACCCCTTGAATAGAGTCATCCTGTGAAGACTTTCATTCACTCTTGCTAATTTGTCTGTCACTTGGTTTAGATTCATGAACTTTTTATTGCAGTGGAGTGTCCTTGCTCGTGATCCTTCCTAGAGCCTATTTTGGGCACCTATAGGGTTTTTAATCTTTCTGCCTAGAGCCTGTTTCGGGCACCTCTAGATTATTTTTTATGTGCAGCCCTGTGCTGCTGTGGCGGCAAACCTGTATTCAATCAAAGAATTTTTATTAAGTAAGGCAGGCAGTGTTGAACTCAAAACTCAAGCAAAAAATCAACATTTTAATAGACAAGTGTAAAGATAATTGGCAAAAAGAAAAATTTTCAAAGTATTTTTCATGCGTCTTCCCATTGTTAGATTTAAAATTTTTAGAATGGTGCGAATATAAGTAGTCAACTAAGCTATCATAGGCACAAGTTTTAAAGCTAAAGGTTTCTGTTTCATTAAGTGCTAGGGGGCATAATTTACATATGCATCTAAATTCTACTAAATGAGCCTAAAACAAAGAGGACTAATTCCCCCCAAACTCAAAGTTGGAATTGTCCTCAATGCCTCTACAAAACAGATATTAAAAACAGAAAAATAAAAGAAAAATTAAAATAAAATAAAGAAAGAAAACATAAAAAGAAAATTAAACAAAACATAAAAATTATTAAAAGAGAAAAAATGGTGCTATAGACTGAGGGAGTTCCCCTCCGTTGCTACCGCGTAAGAGGAAGATTTTGAGGAGGCATGTAAAACAAGGCGGCGCGTAGCATATGGTCTTTATGGTGGGCTCTTCTTCGAGCTACGTAGTGTCTGGATGCGGCTGGGGGTGGCTTTCTTTGTTTTTCTTTCAGCCTCTCCACCTTGGGGCTCTACCGCAGGCCACTTTCACTTTTTGGCTACCTCTGTTGGTTCGTTGTCAAAAGAGTATGAAATCTTCATGTTTGAGTAACTGGTGTCATTGGCAGCGGTCGTTTTGACTACTGGGAGGCAGCAGTGGTTTCCTCCTCCTTCTATGATTCAGATGAGAAGGTTAGTTTATATGGTTGGATAGGGGTTGGAGAGGTTCTTCTCTTGGGGCAAAGGTGCGACCCTTCACTGTCATCGGCGACAGGAGCAGCAGCTGGTCTGAAAGTGATTTGGATTGGCTTGGAAGCTGCTAACTCCGTAGGAAAGGCGGGAAATATGGTCCGGTGTCCTGATACTTGTCCAGTAGGTAGGCTACAAAGTCCTCCTGCATGTCCGCTACATATTTGGTGAATATCACATGTTTGTGCTCAATCTTCTGGCAGCTTTCTACTAGGCTGCATAGTAAAGGGATCACCTCGGACAAGAGGGCAGCTTCAGTACTGTCTGCTGCGGCTGGGGTGGCTGCAGCTTGGGATGGCGGCTGGGCGGTGGAAGGTGCGTCTGGCTCCGCGCTATGCATCATTTGTTGGCGTACCCTTCTTGTCCATCCTTCCTTGGTAGGAAGAATCTTGTCTTTTGGGTACAACAACACGCTAAAATTGGCACACAGGCTAGTGATGAGTGGAGGGAAGAAAAGGGGACCTTTGGCATTTCGCTTCTCTGCGTGGGCATTGATCTCATGTATTATTACTACGCCAACATTTATATGTCTTCCCTTCATGATGCTGCATATAAGGGCAAGCCGCGGCCTGTTTACTATCAATCCATGCGAGGTGGGCATCAGACGGCGCTGGACAAAGTAACTCCAAAGGGATGCCTCTGGCAGCAAGTCTCAACGGTTGACTGATCCATTCTTTTTTCCTATTAGCCATTTGGTGTTTGGCTTATAGAGCTCCTTCTTGATCTTGTTTTAGTCAGCCCCTGTCAGATATGACTCCCATTCTTCGTGCATGTGGTCACTGACCTCTATGTTGTAAAAGTTGTTGATCATGTCAGTAATCAACTTAACACCTTCTCCTAAGACGTAGACGAAAGTGCTCTCTGGGTTTGACCGGTGGGCAGAAAATTCTCGCACATGGTTGTTGTTGATCCTTTTCGGCTGTCGTGCAAATTGATCCCAACCCATATTGTGGATCCTATCGAACATGAAAGGTTCCGACCCAAAATCACCATCAGGTTAGGTGTATCAAAAACCCATCTCCTCCCATAGTTGCCTTTTTCTGTAGAACTTATTGTAGGTCTCCTTGACAACAAGTTTCAAGAACCTTTTGTATGAAGTTTTGGAGGTGGCGGCGGGTTGCTGTGATGAGGCCATAGTTTGTGGGACGGTTGTGTTTCTTAAAGAAAGAAAAAAGAAATAATGTGAAAGAAATAAAGCTAAGAAAATCTTGGAAGCAAAGATTGGAGAAAGAATTAAGAGTAGAGGAGAAAGCAAAGTGGAGAACAGGGAGAGAATAGTTTGCTTTATATAGTCGTTTCTCTCCACTACCTTGGCGGGCACGCTGTCAATAAGCGGAAATTATTGTGGCACGAATAATGGGATTTTATCCATTATATGGATATTTGTTCTGCTCGCTGGGGCAAAATATAGTTGTTGCAGCTAGCCGTTATGAAGCCACTAGCCGTTATGCTTTTCTGCCTTGGGTTACCTTGGCCGATAGTTGGGCCTCTCCTTTGTTCTTTCATCATTCTTGATCTTTCCTTCATTCCTAACATGAATTAAATACAAAAATTAAGTAAAAATTAAATATAATCCTAATGCTTAAAAATAAATTAAAGATAAAAATTAAAATAAAAAAAATAAAAGTTAGGCTATGTTGGGCTGCGCTTTTCCCAAACATTACCACTTCCTAGGGTTCATTGTGTTTGGCTATACATCTGGGCATGTCCTTCCCCTCCTCAGGTGGATGTTGCTGCCAACCTTGCTACTCTGGCGGGACATACACCAAGAAAACAAATAGTTTTTTTTTTAAATAAATGAAAAGAGATATAATGGGATAAAACTAAATACGAGTGCAGAAATTCAAACGTAGATGTTGTTGCCAGTCCCCGGAAACGATGCCAAAAATTTGTAGTGTGTTTAAGTGTTCTATATTTATGAGCGCAAGTGCACACTCTGTCAAGTTATAGTATAAAAGATATCGTCTCCCGCAGGGATTGGAGCAACTCCTATGAATGGTTTCCTGCACAAAGATTTAGTAAATGCGCCATTAAATCTCATGATGTGGAAATATAAAAACACAAGTAAAAATAAAGATAGCGATGAGAGGAATGATAGGGAGAGATTTGGGTGATATATTGGGTAAGGCAAGTGCAAGTTGGTAGTTTGTGGACTGCATTGTAAAGCTTGAGTATGTTTTGCGCTGCCATGAATTGCTGCCTCGGCGGGTATGGCGGGCGGAAAACTACGACCCTGTCACGCGGTCGCAGCAGGTCACTGCCACTGCAGGAGTGTACTATCTCGGTAAGTGGAATAGAAAGAAGTCATGGCGGCAAGTCTAGCAGACATTCTAAGTTCGGCAGGATAGTCGACAACGATCCCTCCTTTTTCTATGTTAGGATGCTCGAGATGCTAACTTGTGGACTAGTGTGGAACCAAATCAGTCAACTCGGTTGGTACTCCCTTTTAGCCGCTGAAATTTGTGGGCTAGTGTGAAACCAAGTTAGTCACGCCTTTGTAAGTTGTGACCGTGCTTAACCCTTTTGTGAGCCTTGCACTTTCGTGCTCGACAAATGGATTTTCTATTCAACTAACTAGTGTAGACTAATTGAACGAACGAAGCACATAGATTAAGCAAACTCAGAATTTTATTGAAAACAATTGTAAACAATACAACCATTACCATCAAACCAATTTACATACACGCGTCTAAACCCTAGGAGAGTTGGGCCGCGACCCCCAACAACTCCAACCTATCTAACTATCCCCCCATCTATCCTCTCGTCCTCAGATATGCGAAGTGCTATCCGTGATATGCCTATGTATATGCATGCCCATATACCCTTACATACAATGGGTATATATAGAGCTTTTGTCCTAGGTTTGAGTCCTCTTTAAAGTAGAATTTATTAATGTATATTTACATTAAATACAGACTTATTTTTTACTTAAATATGGACTCTTTGGACGTTGCCTTCTTCTGCAAGTAAAGATAAGTGCTCCTACTTATTGGTCTTGGATCTACTCTACCAGCCGCTACAGGCTTCAGAAAATTGAAAGATTGGGCTCATTGGGCTTAGGAATTTATCCGCTTCAAATCGCGACCCATCTTGGCTAAGTCGGTGTAACTCCGCCCCAGGCGGCACTTGGCAGAAAAACTGCTTCGGCAACATCCTTGGCGGCATCTTGAGCTGCTTCAATACAACTCTTTTGGTTCCAGCTTTCCTGTCTTGTCCTGTCCTCTCCGCTCTTTTACTAGCTATAGCACCTGAAAATATAAACTAAACTAAAACAATGACTTTTCTCCACCAAACATAAAATGTTCAATAAAAGCATGATGTAAGAGAAGATATTGTTATAATGGATGCAATGCACCTAAATATGCCTAAATGAGCTTAAGAACAACAATAATAAGGGCGTGAATGTGTACACAATATATAACTCTTGGACACTCTACATTTCTCCTATTGATGAGCAACGTAATAAGGAGAATGAGGTTCAGCCTGGTGCAAATTTACCTCCTCCACCGCCACCACCACCTGGGGGTGAGGAACATGAACAACAAGGACAGGCTAGTCCGGTGTTGGGAGATTTAAAACCTTTGGTACATGCAATGATGGGAGCATTCCAGCTGTTGTTGCTGGAGTGCATGTACAAGCGCCCGCTGTTGGGCAATCGAGATTGCCATTGTATCGCTTGAGAAGTTTAGGAGGAGTAGAATTTCGTGGTTTATCTCCTGAGGCATCTGAAGCTTGGATGGCTAGCACGATCCGGATCTTGATCAGATGGGGTGCAACGATGCACGAAAGCTGGGGTGTGTAGTGTCGTTGTTGCATGGTAATGCATACACATGGTGGACAATTGCGATTGCGGCTTTGGAGCCGAAAAAGGTGGATTGGACTTTCTTTTAGTCCGCTTTTAAGAGAAAGTATCTTGGAGTTAGATACATAGACGATAAGAAGTGGGAGTTCATGTCCCTGGTGCAAGGGAATATGATAGTGGCTGAGTACGAGGTACAGTTTGTACTGTTGAGCCAGTACGCTCCGGAGTTGGTGCCGAGTGATAGGCATCGTTGTGACCGCTTTTGGTACAGCCTGGTGTAGGACGTGAAGACGTTCATGCTTGCGTCTAACTGTACAGATTTCAATGTACTTGTGACTCGAGCTAAGGATATAGAACCGAGTTTAAGTTGGTCATCTCACATGGGTGGGTCTAGATCGGGCAATAGAGCTGCTGAAGTTGGCCCTAGTGGTGGGCAAAACAGAGGAATCCTGACCGTAGATATCAACCTGTGGCTAGGTGAGGTAACATTGGGCGAGGTGCGCCAGGTCATGGCCACAGGCCGAGGTTTGAGCAGAACACATGTTGGTCATGTGGTTCACGTTAGCACTTGAGGCGAGATTGCCCTTGTGCGGCTAATGAGGTGCATGCTCTGGTGGCTGGGGAAAATCATTGTTGGAACTGCGGATCAGCTGACCACATGAGACGTGAGTGTCCCTTATTGGCGAGAGGTGGTCAGGGTTGTGCACCTGTTTTTGCACCGCATAGAGGTCGTGGGTGCGGCAGTGGCAACTTTCAGAGGAGAGAGGATGGATAGAGATGTGTGGCTCATGTAGTTACAGTTCAACCAGAGGGAGGTGGTCATGCGAGGGTGTATGCACATTGTGAGGGACGGAACGACACCGATGTGATTGCATGTACCTTCACCTTGCAATCCTTGTCATTGTTAGCATTGATTGATTCTGGATTTATGCATTCATACATCTTGAGTGAGCATGCACATTTGCTTGATATACCTATTGAGATGCTAGACGTAGGGATACAAGTGACAAGCTCTTTTGGTGAAACTGATGTTACAAGAAAATTGTATAGGAGATATCCATTATCTATTCAAGGCCATGTGTTCTTAGTTGATTTGATGGAATTACCTTTTTATGGTTTGATGTGATTCTTGGAATGGACTGGTTGGTTGATCATCAAGTTGTGGTGGATTTTGATGTTATGTGAGTCACCTTGAAGCTTGCAGATGATTACGAGGTGGAAATCGTAGGCGAGAACGTGAAGTTATTGTCTATTGCAATTTCGGCTCTTGAAGCGAGTCGGATGATTGAGTTGAGTTGCGAAGATTTCATGGCATATGTGATGAACCCTGGTACGAAGGAAGTACAAGTGCAACACATATGAACATAATATGAGTTTCTGGGTGTTTTTCTTGAGGAGTTGACTGGGTTTCCACCAAACCAAGAGGTTGAGTTTGGCATTGAGTTTATGAGAATACGACTCCCGTGTCCATTGCTCCTTATCGCATTTCACCTCGGGTGTTCCGGTCTTGTTTGTTAAGAAGAAGGATGGTACAATGCGTATGTGTATAGATTATCGGCAACTAAACAAGTTGACGATTAAGAAAAAGTACCCTTTACTGAGGATCGATGATTTGTTTGACCAGTTTTGTGGTGCTTCAGTGTTTTAAAAGATTGATTTGAGGTCAGAGTATTACCATTTAAAGGTTAAGGATGTGGATGTACCTAAGACAACTTTTCGGACTAGGTATGTCCATTATTAGTTCTTGGTGATGTCGTTTAGTTTGACAAATGCACTGGCTACATTCATGAATATGATGAATAGGGTGTTCCATGTGTTTTTCTAAATCAATTCGTGATAGCGTTTATCGATGATATTCTCGTGTACCGAGGAGGATCATGATAAGCATTTGAGAATTGTGTTACAAGTGTTGTTGGAGAATCAACTTTTTGCTAAGCTGAGCAAGTGTGAGTTTTGGCTCAGGAAGGTGGTTTTTCTTGGACATATGGTGTCAGCCGAAGGTATTCGGGTTGATCGACACAAGGTTGAGGCGGTGATGAGTTGGAAAACGCCTAAGTCGATGACGGAGGTGCGAAGTTTCCTTGGGTTGGTTGGATATTATCAATGGTTTGTCGAGGGTTTTTCTAAGATTGATGCTCCTTTGACCAAGTTGTTACAAAAGAATGTTCGCTTTGAGTGGACATATGTTAGGCAACAAGCTTTAGAGAAGTTGAAGGAAGCGTTGACGCAAGCTCTTATCTTGATTCAACCAGAATCGTGTAAGGAGTTTGTAGTCTATAGTGATGCATCATATGTTGGTTTGGGTTGCGTGTTGATGCAAGGTGGGAAGGTTCTAGCTTATGCGTCTAGGCATTTCAAGGTGCATGAGCGCAACTATCCTACTCATGATCTAGAGCTAGCTATGGTGGTGTTTGCATTGAAGATCTAGAGGCACTATCTTTATGGTGTGAAGTGTGTGGTTTACACCGACCATAAGAGTTTGAAGTATCTTATGTCCCAAAAGGAGTTGAATCTTAGGTAACGAAGGTGGTTGGTGTTGCTTAAGGATTATGATTTGACAATTGAGTACCATCTTGGAAAGGCCAATGTGGTGCTTGATGCTTTGAGTAGGAAGGTAGCTATTGAGCTGAGAGCGATGTTCGCTCGATTGAGTTTATCGTGTGATGGTGGGTTGATATCCGAGTTGCAGGTGAAACCTTCCTTAATTCAGCTGATCAATGAGAAGTAGTTGCTTGATGATTCGTTGGTGCCTCATGTTCAAGATATAGCTGATGGTAATGCAACGGACTTCTGTTTCAATGATGATGGAGTTCTAAGTTTCAAAAGTCGAATAGTTGTGCCGGAAGATGTTGAGTTAGAGCGCATTATTTTGACTAATGCTCATAGCAGTCCTTTTGCTATGCACCCTGGTAGTACTAAATTGTATTGTGGTTTGAAGGATGAGTACTATTGGGTGGGGTTGAAAAAGGATGTTGCTGATTTTGTAAGCAAGTGTATGGTTTGCCAGCGTGTGAAAGCTTAGTATAAGTTTCTTTCTGGTCTGTTACAGCCTTTGAGGGTACCGGAGTTGAAATGGGAAAGGATTACGATGGATTTTGTATCCGGTCTGCCTTTGTCACCATCTAAGAAGAGCTCTGTATGGGTAATTGTGAATTGTCTTACGAAGAGTGCACATTTCTTGGTTGTGCATACTATGCATACATTGGACAAGGTGATAGAGTTATATATTGCTGAGATTGTGCGTTTGCATGGTGTGCCTAAATCTATAGTGTCGGATAGGGATTCGAGGTTTACAACAAGGTTTTGGAAATGTTTACATCAAGTGTTGGGTACACATTTGAATTTCAGCACTTCGTATCATCCTCGGTCGGATGGACAATCACAACGAGTTATCCAGATATTGGTTGAACTATTACGATGTTGTGTTATTGATTTCCAAGGTTCTTGGGAAAAGCATTTGCCTTTGGTTGAGTTTGCCTATAATAACAGTTTTGAGGTAAGTATACAAATGGCTCCGTATGAGGCATTGTATGGGAGAGAGTGTAGAACGCGTCTTTGTTGGGCTAAGGCGGAGCAGAAGTTAGTTTCTATACCAGATATGCTTAAAGGAATAACTGAGAAAGTGTAGCTCATATGTGAATGGTTGAAGGCTGCATCGGATCGTTAGAAATCTTACGCGGATTTGAAGTGTAGAGAGATTGAATTTGTGATTAGAGATCGTGTGTTCCTTAAGTTATTGCCTTGGAAGAAGGTGATGGGGTTCAGATGTAAGGGAAAGCTCAGTCCAAGGTTTATTGAATCTTATGAGGTTGTGGAGCGAGTTAGCCCTATGGCTTATCTGTTGAGGTTACCTCCCGAGTTGGAAAGGATCCATGATGTGTTCCATGTTTCTATGTTGCGGAGGTATAGATCAGATCCATCTCATGTGATGCTAGTTGAGGAGATTGATTTGAATTCGGATTTATCCTATGATGAGGAACCATAGAGAATTCTGGATTCGAGTAGTAAAGTTCTTTGTGGGAAGACGATTGAGCTTGTGAAGGTGTTGTGGCGACACCGAGGAGTTGAGGAGGCAACATGTGAAAGCAAAGCGGACATGTTGAGGTAGTTTCTGCATCTTTTTCCTTGAGGTAAAATTTCGAGGATGAAATTTCCTAAGTGGGGGAGAGTTTTAACGCCCCAATTTTGGGCCTAGGTGTTTTGCTAGTCAGGTTGGGCCGGTGGAACCAGTAATATGTTGTTCGAATCATTAAAGGGTGGTTTAGGGAAATCAAGGTTTGGGATGGGATAAAAATATGATAAAAATTCATAAAATCCTTTCAAATGATATTTAAGAGGTTGGTTAATCAATTTTGCAAAACCATTCTTAAGAGTATACATTTTGGCAGTGACCAAAATGTAAAGTTTTAAAGTTGTGGAAAAATTGTGTTTTTCAAAAAGAGTCAAGATCTTAGAATCTTTAGGGAGCTAATGTCAACTAAACATTTTCTCTAATTTGGCTTGTGTTTTAAATATTTAAATGGCTTTAATTAATATAATTAAGGAGTTAGTTAATTGGTTAAAAGATTTTGACAATCATTTTTCATTCTCTTACTTTCACTTCAGCCAAACACTCTCCATTTTCTTTCAAATTCCATATTTTCTTCTCTCTTGATTTCCAACTTCATCTTTGTGATTTCTCTCAATTTCGTTCAGGATTCTTGAAAGCTAAACTTGCCAAATTAGAAGAGAAACAAGGATTGGAGGTAATTTTTGTGCTAACCCTCTAATCAAGGTTATTTAATGAAATTCCAAAGATATTTGACTCTCTATTCATGTTTTTGATTGAAGTTTTGTTATGGATTTGATAAAAGGATGAAATCTTGCTAGAAAAGTGAATTTAATGTGATTTTCGGAGTTTTGTTGATTTGATTTGTTTGAGATAGTTTCTAAACAAGTTTTGGAAGGTTTATGATGTTGAAATATAGCCTAAATCATATTAATCCTGAAATCCTTGAGATCTTTGGTTTTAAGGTGTTTTAGTTGGGTTTTTGGGGTGTAATGTGGAATCTGAGTTGCTAGAGGTATAATGATGGTTTTAGGTTGCTTTTGGATGTTGATTGTTTCTTAAAATGTGTTGGATGTGTTGGTAGATGGCTGGGCTGAGTTTAGAGATCAATCGATTGAGTTTTCAGTTGTATCAATTGGGCAAATCGATTCTTTAGAGCATGTCTGCGGGTTTACTTTTGAGTTCTAGTGTTTTGGATTCATTTTAATGCATTGAACCTCTGTTTTAATGTGTTTAAAACAGAGGATAGTGTTCCAAAACCAAACGAAGTGATTTTGGAGGCTTCAGACGGGTGATTATTGCGTCGGCAAGTGTGGTTTCACAAGTCATTGAGTGGAACTTGGTTTTCAAGCATGGAAACGTTTTAGAAAAGGTTTTGGGGAACTTAGTAAGAGCTTTAAATGCTTTACTAAGTTTGGAAGTAAGTAAAGTGAATTTCATCCAAGTTTAGAAAAGGTAGATGGCTATAGGATTGAGTGCATTATAAAAAAGTTCCCTTGGATGTTGAGGAGTTGTGATTGTACCGAAAACTCCATCCAAGTACCCTAACGATTGAGGATTGTTTAAGGTTGCAATGGTTGAGGGTAGCTCCCGGGTGAGAACCTTGTGTGTTTCGTCTCTCCTTAGTGGGTTATACATCTACCGATGAGTGGTGTTGAGGGGTTGTAATTGTACCGAATACTCCACCATGGGTGTCGCAACGATGGAGGGTTGCTCTCGTGTGTGAGCCTTAAGATGCCGGTAGAGTGTATGAAGGTTTTGGAGACAACCCTTGGTAATTCGTGTATCTGATATGTTTTTGAGAATGTTGTTTATCACTTGTGAGCCAATATAATAGAATGAGATGTTATGGAAAATGTTGTTGATGCGTATTATGGAAAATGCATGTTTTATTTTAAGCTTAGCATAATGGTGTTTATGCTTGGAAGGCTTGATATTTGTGTAGCAACGGTTTAATTGCTAGAAAATATGTGGTTCATGTTCAAGGACGGAGCTAGGACCAAACATTAGGAGGGGCAAGAGTCTATTAAGTCTTTGAATTTGAAAATTAGGAGGGGCAAATACCTTATTTAGTTAATATTTAAATTGAAAGGGACCTAAATTACAATTATACCAAAAATTTTGGGAGGGGCAACAACCCCTCCCATCCCCTATATACCTCCGTCCCTGTTCATGTTGCATGTTGATTAGCATGCTGATTTTGATGATAAAGTGCATGGTTTTTCAAAGAAGGCATGATGGCATTGAAAAGAGTGGAAAATAGTTTTGTGCATTGATGATGTTTTTGGTTTTGAGAAATCCTCACTAAGCTTGTATGCTTATGCTCTCTTTGTTCATCAATGAAGATAATTAGGAGTTTAAAGGCAGCAACAACAAGGGACCTTTCCAAGAGTCTTCTTAAAAAGTACGTTGAGGTTTTGAACTAGTGTAATAAAGGAAATGGGGGTGTCCAATGCTATGAATGTTGATTGTTTGTTATTTTCTGGTTTGGTGCAAGTTTGATTTGCGTTTTTGGTTATGTAAATGGCCTTTAAATTTTAGTTTATGCTTGGAATTGAGTTTGACCCTTTGGTGCTTATTTCTCTTAGGAAGTATGCCTTTAGTTCTCTCGATATTGTAATGATGCTTTGATGATGTCTTTGCCATGTACTCTTGATTGTTGAAGTGCATGGGGTTGCAAGCATGCTTAACTACATGTTGGAATGGTTTGAGAAGGGTCATGAAGTGTTAAATTTGCATCTTGGGTAGTTGCAGACTGAGGTGTATCGATACACTATGAAGTGTATCGATATTGCCTTCATAAATGAGAGGGGTGTACTGGTACTCAATGGCGTATCAATACCCTTTTGGGCCACTAGTCGAGGGTGTATCGAAACGGTGCCCTAGCATACCGATACGGTCTTGTGATACAGGGCTTGTGAAGCCTGATCGTCGGGGCGTATCGATACCCTCCTTAAGGGTACCTATACGTTGTTTGTTAATTTGGTTTAAGAGCATCTTTGAATGTTTTGAATCTTCATGTTTCAGTCCTTGTTTCTTGTGAATGTTTTGAATCTTCATGTTTTTGTCCCTGTTTCTTTTATTCAATCAATGGTTCTTAGGTTACAATCTCTTTATAGACCCAATACAATTACAAAGATACACCGTATCTTCATCTTTTCTCCGGATTAGAGATAGCCCCTTGAAAAGTATCCAGATCTTCACTACTAATGTGAAGTGCAAAAGACACCATATCTTCAAAACCCAATCTGCATGAAGCCTTTACATTGGTGCATCTCTCTCTATCTCTTGCTAAATTATAATTCTGCAATGAAACTGTATTAGAGTCACCAAAAGTTAAATTCGAACTTTCACCTTTCTCAGCTGTTACTTCTTTCTCAATCGCTCTTGGATATTGTTCGAAATCCACCACCACCTTGTCTCGGTTCTGCTGCAACATGAATTGCTTGTAACATCCTCCTTTCCGTCCTAGAATTTAACTTATTAATTAGAGTATTTATTATTTCTTTAAAAGAAAATAAGTTCACAATTAATCAATTTATTCAATTTAGTCCCTGAATTCCCTCAAATAGTACTTATTGAATTAAATCAAATTTAAAGAGAAATTGGGTGTTTGAATTCGAAGGGTTGAACCGAATGAGTCAAGAAAATAAATTAGTTGAGCCCTAATTTAATTATAACATGATCAAAGTAAGTGATTTAGTAAGTTAAAATAATTAGAACAAATATGAACAATTTGAGAAATCGGGTCAAATTATGAAAGATTAAAATTAGATATATCCATGCATAATGACTAAATTAAAGGTAAAGCAAAATAAAAATGTTGAATGCCAAAATTGTATTTCTTTGGGCTGCCCTTATTCAAAAATAAAATTAAAAGGATAAGGGAGGGCAATTGGATAAAAAGATAATCCCAACATAGTCCCCAATTTAGGGGTTATGTCTACCTTCTCCCATTTCTTGTGTGTGTTGTGTATTTGGAGAGAGAAAGAGAGGGGAAAGCTTGAGAGAAATCTGAAAATTTTAGCATGAATCAAGAGGAAAAATGGAGTTTGAAGAGGAGATTTAAACGGGATGATAGCTTACATGCATGTGTAAATTCAAGTAAGTGTTGGAAACATTTCTTATTTCTCTTCATGAAATCCTTGTTAATTCAAGTGTTAATTAAAGATTTCAATTCTGGAAAATTCGATAATGCTTGCAAGTTGGATTAAATAATTTGTTAGAGTTAAGTTAAAACCAAGATGTAATTAAAACTATGAAAGGAATTGATTTACATAGGCAATTTTATGCATAAACTGAACTTGACTAGCATGCTGCTGAAATCTGGAAATTTGAAGGTGTTTTGGTTCGAATTGAAAAATGTTCTGCAGGTAAAATGGTAGATAATCGAAGTAAATATATAGTAGAAGTGTTGAGTTGCATGAAAAATGATTTTTGAATAGGATAATTTCACTTTAGAACAAGCTAGTCGTGTAATGAAGCAAAACTAGAAATAGGGACTGTTTTGATAGAATTTGAAAAGTTTAAGGGCTTTAAATGTATTGAATTTAGCTTTGAGAGATAAGTTACAATCAGGGGAGTAAATGGTGAAAATTGACCATATAAGGATTAATTTAGTTGTTAAGTGAAGCACATAGTGAAATAGGACTAAATGGTGAAATCGTAAACTTTAGGGGAGTAAATGGTTCTTTTAAAAAGGAATAAATTGCTTAATTAGTGCTTAATTGGGACTTATAAGCATTAAGGATCAGTAGAAAGTTTTTTTAAGATATTGATTGAAAATTTTGGATAAAGAATTCAAAAGCTTGAAGGGAAACCTTAGTAAGCTGTCCAAGAAATCTAAGCTCTAAACAGTGACTTTGAAAATTCACCAAAAATAAAGTATAATGTATTTTGAGCTGAAAATTTAATGGATGAAACTTGTAAATGTCTATTTTTATTGGGAGAAAACGTAATTAAATTTCAATGTGTGAGTTAAGAGTTATAAATTAAAGTACTTAAATAGTACAAATTGTCCAGGGTTGTTAAAATGACTTGTGTTTAAGTAGTAAATATGTGAGTCAAGCTTGGTGGTTTTTGTAACGGTTTATTTTGTTGTAAATATTAGAAATATAACTTGACATGGCTTAGATCATATCATGATAGAATGATCTTTTGTAATTAAACTATGCTTAAGGGAAGAAATTATGTTAGTAAGTGAGATTACATGTTTGATTCATATTGTGTTTGTGAATTTAGTAATTAATGATAAAATTTAATGTGGTTGTATGATTCAAATAAAAACCTTGAAAAATTGAGTAGGCATTTTCGAATGGCCTTGTAATTAAAGGTCCTAGGTTGTTCGAATAAGCTTGGAATAGATCTTCTAATTGGAATGAATTTGTAACAATGAGAATATGCTTTTTAAAAATTTGATAACATGAATTGCTTATGATGCTTCGATTGAAAAATAAAAATAGAACATTTAAATTGGCAAATTATTAGTAACCGAATTGATTCTTAATTATATTAGTACGAAAAGTTTAAGTTGCATGTAAGATAATAATAATGTTTAGGGTGGTAATATGAATGTTTGAACTATGATGTGTTAGAAAATTTTTGTTAGCCCAATTTCCGCATGCGTTTTGACAGGGTTTGCTAATAAGAAACCATTCTTGTTTTGGATTTCTTATTGATAATTTATTCTGTTCTGTTCCGGTAACGCTCCTCGCTCCTAACCCGGGCGAGGGGTGTTACATTGCTCGTCAAAAATTGCATCTCTACTAATCATCGTTTTCCTTGCAACTGGATCCCAAAACTTGTATCCTTTGACACCTTTCTTGTAGCCCAAAAAGATGCACTTCTTCGATTTTGCATCAACTTTTGATCTCTCATCACCAGATACATGCACATAAGCAGGACAAACCAAAAATCCTTAACTGTGAAAAATCAACTACATTGCTTGTCCATACCTCTTTTCGAACTTTTCCACCCAAAGATGCCCGTGGTGACATGTTGATGAGATAGCATGTCATATTCAGTGCCTCTGCCCAGAAGTTTTTAGGAAGCCCTGCATTCAGACTCAAGCACTGAGCCCGCTCAGCTAATGACTTGTTCATCTTTTCAGCAACACCATTTTATTTTGGCGTCTTTCACACTGAAAAATCTCTCTGAATCTCATGCTTCTCACAGAACTTTAGAAACTGTGAATCTGTGTACTATGTGCTATTATCAGACCTTAAATACTTGATCTTTCTACCCGTTTGGTTCTCCACCTCAGCTTTCCACACCTTGAATTTGGAAAAGACTTCAGATTTCTATTTCAAGAAATACACCCAAACTTTTTTTAGAAAAATTGTCAATAAAAGTAACATAATAAATAGATTCACCCAATGATGATTCTCTGGTAGGCCCGCATACATCAAAATGTACATAATCAAGAATCTCTTCAGTTTTGTGCTTTATAGTCATGAAACTGACTTTAGTCTGTTTACAAAGAACACAAAATTCACAAAAATCGAGCTTGCAACTTTTGAAACCATACAACAAATTTCTTTTATGCAATTCAACCATTCCACGTTCACTAAGATGACCAAGACACATATGCCACAATTTTTAATTAGCATCATATGACTCAATAGAATGAGCTCCACCTACAACTGTACTCCCTAACAGTTTGTAGATATTCCCTGCAATTATCTTTCCTTTTATCACAGTCAATGCACCTTTAACAATCCTCATGGTTTCTCTATCCTCATCAGCTTTAGGAATTAAACCATTTTTATGCAAAGTGCCCAAAGAAATTATATTTTTTTCAAATTCGGTATATGTCTAACATAACATAATGTTCTAACAGTACCATCATACATCTTAATTCTGACTTCACCAATACCGACAATATTGCAACATCTATCATCACCTAAATAGACAGAACAAGAATTAACAAATATATAGGAACAAAACCACTCCATGTTTGGTGTTATATGATAAGATCATCTTGAATCAAGAATCCAAGCATCCGTGAACTGAGTTGTTGAAATAGAAAACATATCACCATTACTACAATATCAATTTTTATTCTGCACCACATTCACAGTTTTGGATGTTGCATCATGTTTATCATCTGACACCTTTTTCCACATTGGAGAGTCTTGCATCATTTGTCCTGACTCCTTGCACTTGTAGCAACGAAACATCTTCTTGCCTCTTGACTTTGATTTAGGATTTTGTCTTCCATAACCCTTCTTCTTTGACTTCCTTCCACGATCGTGATTACCCTTGACATATAAACCAACAGTGTTAGAGCTTTCGCCTGTATTCTGCCTTCGCTGGTTGTGAGCCAACAAGGCTGCATTAATCTCTTCAAGTTTGATTGTTTCTTTCCCATATGTAAGAGTAGTCACCATGTGTTCATAATAAGAAGGTAACGAACACAACAGAATCATTTGTTTGTCTTCATCTTCAATCTTTTGCATCAAATTGAGTTAAATCGGTGATTATTTGATTAAAGATATTCACGTGCTGCACCAAATCCTGACCTTCCTGCATCTTCAGCCCATACAACTTCTGCTTTAGATACAATTTATTTGTTAGAGACTTGGACATAAATTAACTTTCCAACTTGCTTCATATCTCTGCTGGAGACGTTAGATCCATAACATGATACACAATCTCATCTGCCAAACATAATCGTATGGTTCCAGTCGCTCATTGTTGTAGTTCTTCCTAATCGTCGTCCTCCATCGGTGCTGGTTTTGTAGATCGTAAAGCCTTTAAAATCCCTTGTTGCGCTAATAGATCATTTACCCTCGTCTTCCACAATTCGAAGTTACCTTCACCATTAAACTTGACCACTTCGAATTTCACACCAAACATATCCATCGCAAACCAGTCTCTGATACTAGTTGTTGTGCACAGGACAAACGAAAAAGAAAATCAAACAAGTAAGAACACAAAAGATTTAACGAGGTTCAGCAGTGTGCTTACGTCCTCGGGGAGAAAAGAGTGGTTGTTTTCTTTTATTCAATCAATGATCCTTAGGTTACAACTAACACATCTATTTATAGACTCGGTACAATTACAAAGATACCCCGTACTGTACCACGGGGGCTTCCCCCCGCACTCACAACTCACTTAATTCGAGCCCACCGAAAACTTGAGTACTTCTTTGATGGACAGATGCTCTCGCTTCGCAAATCCTAAAGAATAATTGATGAAATGCTTAATGAGGTAGGGGTAAGCCTCTTTATATAGCCCCTACATCCAAGTCCTATAGTAACTAGGATAAGGAATACTACTCCTCGAAGGATTAAAACAATTGTAATCCTAGTTAAAGTAGCCAAAGTCTATCCTTTTACAATATATGAGCCACACTTAACAAAGTTGTTTAATACTATTGTAACTGTGGACGAGCATGGTTTGTTTGTGGCTGATATAACTGATGAGAAACTCACTCTTTTAGTTGAAGACTTATGTATAGAAGGTGCAGTATTGTAACCCCCTTAGCCCGGCCTAGACGGTTGACCCGAACTACGAAGATTACACGGGGAAAACCAAAGTCAACCTGAAAGTCAACCTTGATTAACGACCTTTTTTTTCTTTTTAATCTTATCTAAATGCATATTTACCCTAGGTGAACACTTGAGATAAACGTACTAAAAAACCACAGCAGTCGGATAACATTTAGGGACTCAATTGCACAACATACAAATTTAGGGACCAAATTGTAAATTCCGGAAATTAAGAGGACTTTACCAAATTTAAAGTTACCATTGAAATTAATCACATTTCATGATTCCCTGTCAAATTTCATCTCAAACGGACATCTCAAACTCAACCAATTGCATAAACAAAGATTGGGACCAAAACGTGAGAATTCCAAAACATTTAACCATCAGATTCAGTGCCCAACGGTCGAGTGTTCCGAAACGGGGATGATCCGTTCCGAAACGCGGGACCGTTCCGAAACAAGTTGCGGAACGAGGCTTGGCAGTGGCAAATCCGTTTCGGAACAGCTCTACCTGTTTCGAAACGCTAAGGCCATTTCAGGCCCTCTGTTCCGAAATGGTAGCACCCGTTCCGATACGGGCTGCCCAGAATTGCAGATTTTTGCTGGTTTATTACTCTTTCAACGCATCAAACACATCCATGTAACCTCCATATCATGCACACAAGTCATCAAACACTTAAGGAACATATTAGCATCGTCTAATCTCAATCATGGCAACATTCAAGAAAAATCCCAATTCTATAGGCATGCATCCTATATTGAAAAACATGCAACCATCAAAACATGAAACCAAATACCAAAAGGCCATTTACATGTTCCAACATCATCAAAAGCATAAAACCAATTTGGGGAGTCCAGAACATCTCCCCAAAACACAACTAGGTTCCCATTGCCAAATGCCAAAAGCTAATAATGTTAGGAAAACATTCACCATACATGAGCTTAGTCTTTCACTTGGATCCTTGACCTCCTTGCTGCCCTTTATGCACTTCAATGATCTGCATTATTGGTTTAAGAAAGAGAGAGTGTAAGCACATAGCTTAGTGAGGAATGCTCAATTAAAACAACATAATAATGCATTTTTGTAAAAACACATTTCCAAGGCCTTTAAGTCCAAAACAACATTATCCATGCATATAAGCATGCAAAACAAGCATCTCATGCTTCAATTCAACAACATGTCATATTGGATTACAAGTGATAATCCATAACATTTACAACTCAAAAACACAATAGGATACGCGGATTACAAGCGTTGTCCCATACGCTTCATACACACTACCAATATCAAGGTGGAGTATACAGTACAATCACAACCCCTCAACACACGTGATGGAGACCATGGTACAATCACAACCTCTCCACATCACTCATTGGTAGTTGTATAACATCACTAACGAGAACACGGGACACACAACACAAGATCCACACATGGACTTTTAACCACCATTGTGATCTTAACACAAGATCCACTCATGGACTTGTAACCACCATGGTGATCTTAACCATCTCGTTAGTGTACTTGGATGGAGTTTACAGTACAATCACAACACCTCAACATCCAAGGCGACTTTATTCACGGTGCACCCAATCCTATAGCCGGCTAACTATATCTGATTCAAGTACTTTTAAATCAACACATCACATGCCAATATACATCATTTAACATCATTAATCCACTGTTTTAAAGCATTTATCAAAGCCATTAACCATCATGCATTACTATGCATCAAAACCACATTTATCAATGTTCAAAACAATGATCTCTTACCTTGAGCATCCTTCAATACATGGCTTATAAAACCAGCATTATACATGCTAAAATATGCTTTCAAAGCAGAATTTAAACATGCAAAATAAACACATTGCATTCAACCATCTCATGGTTCATCAAAACGAGAGTTTTTCCGAAAACTTACTCTTGAGCTTAGTTAAGTTGTTTAGACTTAAACTAAGCTCCCATAACCTTCAAACATTGGTTTCAAGCTAAAAACCAAACTTCACTCACCGATTCCGTTTCGCAAGCTTGCCGAAACACCAATCAAGCTTCCGGATCAACACCCCAAGGATCCGAAGATGTCTCCCCTGTTTTAAACACATCAAAGCAGAGGATTAATGCATCATCATGCATTAATATCTTCAACCAAGACACCTAAACTCGCTGCTCTCATCAATACTTACATTTCGGCTACCAAACACAACCGAAATCACATCCAAACACCTCTACAACATTACCCAGCCAAGATCCATCAATTCCAACCGTTCTTAACATCAATTAACATCCAAAAAGGATCTAATCACGTCCTTATACCTCCATCTATAGCAGAACATCAAAATCACCCCAAAAACCACCATTAACTCAATAAAAAACTTAGGAAAATCAACCTATTCGGGATTACATTGATTAAACTTCAATTACACATCATTTATACATCCAATTCACATCAAAAAGACATCTCAAAACAGAGCCCAATCATTTAATACGAATTTCCTCAAAATTAAATCCAAATCTTGCATTTAAAGCCAAGATCAAGAACACAACATTAAAACCTTTAATAAAACTCAAATCAAGGATTGAGAACTTGAGAATTTCAGTAAAGAACTGAGTATTTAGAGGACAAGGACGTTCATACCTCTAAATGTGAGTTTCTTCTTGTTTAAAGCCAAGATTCTTGAAAATTCAATAAGCAAATAATAAGGATTTGGTGTAGGATTGATTAGAGATCAATTAGAGATTGAAATCTCATCTTTAGATGTTAAAATCAGAGGAAAAATGGCTGGCGAAAAGTGTTTGGCTGAGAGAAAATGGAGAGAAAATAAAGTGGAAAAATTTTAACAAAAGTTAGTTATGAACTCAAAAATATATATTTCCCCCTTTTTCCTTTTATTAAATATCATTTAATAAATGTTTAATATTAAGAAAAATCTGGAGAAAACTCTTCTTGGGTAAATTAGCTCCTTAAAGATTCAAAGTTTCAATCCTTTTAAAAACATTCACCAACTTTTCAAAAATTACATTTTAGTCACTAACTTGAAATGTCACATTTCGAAACCTCATTTTGTAAAATTGATTTCACCACTCTCTTATATATAATAAAAGATGATTTTTAGATATTTTTCCATATTTTTAATGCATCCCGAACTAGGCTTTCCCTAAAATCACCCTTTTATATTCGAACCGAAATCCGACCGGTCCGATTCAAACCCAAAACTTCTAAGCCCAAAATTGGGGTGTTACAACTCTCCCCCTTAAGAAATTTCGTCCTCGAAATTTACCTGAAGGAAAGAGGTACGGAAACTGCTTCAACATAGGTCATCCTTTCGTTCCCACGTGGCTTCCTCAACACCACGATGCTTCCACAACACCTTTACCATCTCAATGGTCTTGCCTCGAAGAACTTTACTATCCGAATCCAGAATCTTCACTGGTTCCTCATCATAGGTCAAATCCGGATTCATTTCCACTTCTTCCACAGGCATCACATGTGAAGGATCTGATCTATATTTCCGAAGCATAGAAACATGAAACACATCATGAATCTTTTCCAACTCTTGCGGTAACCTCAACTTGTACGCAACAGGACCCACACGCTCAATCACCTCGTATGGTCCGATGTACCTAGGGCTCAACTTACCCTTACGGCCAAACCTCATCACCTTTTTCCAAGGCGAAACTTTCAAAAACACACAGTCACCCACCGCATACTCAATCTCCTTATGCTTCAAATCCGCGTAAGACTTTTGCCGATCAGAAGCTGCTTTCAAATGCTCACAAATGAGCTTCACCTTCTCGGTGGTTCCTTTCAACAAAGCTGGCATCGAAACCAACTTCTGACCCGTTTCAGCCCAACAAAGAGGAGTCCTACACTTCATCCCGTACAAACCTTCATAAGGTGCCATTTGAATACTTGCCTGATAACTATTATTATAGGCAAACTCCACCAAAGGCAAATGTTTCTCCCAAGAACCCTGAAACTCAATCACGCAGCACCTCAACATATCCTCCAACACCTGGATAACACGCTCAGACTGTCCATCCGACTGTGGATGATAAGATGTACTGAAATTCAACCGTGTACCCAAAGCCTGATGCAAACACTGCCAGAACCGCGATGTAAACCTCGGATCTCTATCCGACACAATCGACTTTGGCACACCATGCAGCCGCACAATCTCAACAATGTACAGCTTCACAAGCTTATCCAAAGTATATGTAGTATGCACAGGCAAGAAATGCGCACACTTTGTCAGGCGATCCACAATCACCCACAACGAATTCTTCTTCGATGGCGACAAGGGCAAACCAGACACAAAGTCCATGGTAATCCTTTCCCACTTCCACTCAGGAATCCTCAACGGTTGCAACAACCCTGAAGGAAACTGATGCTCAGCCTTAACTCGCTGGCATACCATGCACTTGCTTACAAACTCAGCAACATCTTTCTTTAAACCACCCAATAGTACTCATCACGAAGATCACGATACATCTTTGTACTACCAGGGTGCATAGCAAAAGGACTACTATGACCTTCAATCAGAATAGCACGCCTCAAATCAACATCATTGGGCACTACTATCCGACTCCCAAAACATAAAACTCCATCATCATTAAAGCAGAAATCCGATGGCCTATCCTCTGCAATATCCTGAACATGTGGCACCAAGGAATCATCCAACAACTGCTTTTCCTTAATCAACTGAACCAAGGATGGTTTCACTTGCAACTCAGCCACAAGACCACCATCACGCGAAACGCTCAGACTGGAAAACATAGCCCTCAACTCAACAGCTACCTTCTTACTCAAGGCATCTGCTACAACATTAGCTTTACCCGGATGGTACTCGATCGTCAAATCATAATCCTTAAGCAACTCCACCCAACGTCGTTGCCTAAGATTCAACTCTTTCTGAGACATCAGATACTTCAAACTCTTGTGGTCTGTATACACTGTACACTTCTCACCATACAAGTAATGTCTCCAAATTTTCAAAGCAAAAACCACCGCATCCAACTCAATGTCATACGTAGGATAATTGCGCTCATGCACCTTCAACTGACGTGATGCATAAGCCACCACCTTACCCTCTTGCATCAACACACATCCCAAACCAACGTAGGACGCATCACTATACACCACAAACTCTTTCCCTGATTCAGGTTGAACCAAGATAGAAGCTTGTGTCAAAGCTGCCTTAAGCTTCTCAAAAGCCTGTTGTCTCGCTTCCGTCCACTCATACTTAACATCTTTCTGCAACAACTTCGTCAAAGGTGCAACAATCTTTGAAAACCCATCCATGAACCTTCGATAGTATCCCGCCAAGCCAAGGAATCTACGGACTTCATGAACAAACTTAGGAGGCTTCCAATTCATCACTTCCTCAATCTTTTGAGGATCAACACGAATCCCCTCAGCAGAAACCACATGACCAAGAAACACAACTTCTCTAAGCCAGAACTCACACTTGCTCAGCTTGGCATAAAGCTGATTCTCCAACAAGGCCTGTAACACAATTCTCAAATGCCCTTCATGCTCCTCCTCCGTACGAGAGTACACGAGGATATCATCAATGAACACCACAACAAATTTATCCAAGTATTCATGGAATACCCTATTCATCATGTCCATGAAAGCTGCAGGAGCATTCGTCAAACCAAACGGCATCACAAGAAACTCATAATGCCCATACCTCGTCCTGAAAGCTGTCTTTGGTACATCCACATCCTTCACCTTCAACTGGTATTACCCTGACCTTAAGTCAATTTTAGAGAACATAGCCGCTCCCCGAAATTGATCAAAAAGATCATCAATTCTTGGCAACGGATACCGATTCTTGATAGTCAACTTGTTAAGCTGACGGTAATCAATGCACATTCTCATAGTGCCATCCTTTTTCTTCACAAACAAGACCGGTGCACCCCAAGGTGACACACTCGGCCGAATGAAACCACGATCAAGCAACTCCTGAAGTTGCGTCTTCAGCTCTTTCAACTCTTTAGGTGCCATTCGATAAGGAGTAAAGGACACTGGAGTTGTGTTTTCATACAGCTCAATCCCAAACTCCACTTCACGATTAGGAGGCAATCCAGGGAACTCCTCCGGAAACACACCAGGAAACTCTCGCACAATCCTGATATCTTGCACACGCAACTCTTTAGAGCTAGGATTCATCACAAAGGCTAGGTAAGCTTCACAACCTTGCCTCAGCATCCGGCTCGCTTCTAATGTAGACACCACATTGGCAAGAAACTTCACATTCTCACCAACCACCACTACTTCATAATCATCTGCAAGCTTCAACGAAACTCGCTTATTCTCAAAATCCACAACAGCTCGATGCTCAACAAGCCAATCCATACCAAGGATTACATCAAAACCATAGAAAGGCAACTCCATAAGATCAACAGGAAAAACATGGCCTTGCACAACCAAGGGACACCTTCTATAAAGCTTTCGAGTCACAACAGTCCCACCAAAAGAACTAGTTACACGTATACCAACATCCAAAGACTCAATAGGCAAACCAAGCAATTGAGCATGCTCACGCAATATGTATGAGTGTGTAGATCCAGAATCAATCAAGGAAAGTAATGACAAGGATTGCAAAGTGAAAGTACCTGCAATCACATCCGTGTCATTCCTCCCTTCCCTCTGAGCATACACTCTGGCATGGCCACCACTCTCAGGCTGAATAGCTACCACATGAGCCACATTCCTTCCACCATCCTCTCTGCGCTGGAAGTTACCACGGCCGCGCCCACGACCTCTCTGTGGTGCAACAACTCCAGGAGCACGTACCTGGCCACCACCAGCCAACAGAGGACACTCTCTCCTCATGTGATCCGCCGAACCACAGTTCCAGCACGAGTTACCGGTCACCACAACAGGAGCCTGAACCTCCATCGCTGCTCGAGGACAATCACGCCTCAGATGTCCACGCGATCCACATTTCCAACATGTGTTCGGATCAGCTCTCGCCTTATCCCCCGAACAGGCGCACCTTGCCCTCCACCACCTCGCCTAGCTGAAGACTGATACTTCCGATCACGTCCTCCCTTGTTCCGTCCGCCACCGGAACCATACTCAGCAGCTCGCTTGCCCACACTAGGACCAACACCTCTAGAAGATAAACTCAGATTCAACTCAATGTCCTTTGCTCTACCAACCAGCACATCAAAGTCAGTATACTCAGCAGCCAACATATAAGTCTTTACTTCCGTCACCAGACCATAACGGAAACGTTCACACCTTTCCCGCTCATCAGGAACAAGCTCAGGTGCGTACTGACTGAGTCGGACAAACTGAACCTCGTACACAGCCACTGACATGCTCCCTGGAGTAAGAGACATGAATTCCCTTTTCTTCTCATTCAGGTATCGCACACCCAGATACCTCCTCTATAACACGTTCAGAAAGAAAGTCCAAGTCACATCTGCTTCCTCCATTCCGGAGATAGTGGTTGTCCACCAGGTATACGCATCTTCATGCAACAATGATATCACACATCCCAACTTCTGCACATCATTGCAGTCCATTTGTCCCAAAATTCTCTTGGTACTTTCCAACCAAGACTCATAACCTTCAGCAGACAAACCCCTAAACTCAGTCCCTCCCAGACTGTGCAAACGTTCAAGAGGTAGTCTAGCATTAGCATCTCCCTAATGCCCAGCTCCTTGAGCTCCAGCTACCGCCGCCCGAAAAGCTCCAGCAATAGCTTGTATCAACATTGTCATGTCAGGAGCAGCTTGCCCCTGCCCAGCTTCAGGTCCAGCGACCCCAGCACCAGCACCAGCTCCAGCTCCCTCACCCCCAGCACCACCACCACCAGGCGGAGGAGGTAAATCCACAACATTTTCAGCGTTCTCCTCATTCTCATTTTGAGCCATAGCACGAGTATTAATCCGCGTCTCTCTACGAGGTCTCATTCACTAAAAATGCAATCACAATGCAATAAACAAAGTCAGGCTCATCAAGGTAAGCAATCCAAGTACTCAAGCTCATTTCCAATTAAAAACAATTCATTTCATTAGCTTTGATTTGGCAATGGGTCCCTCTAACATGCTTCACCCCAGCACACACCACAATTGCAACTTACTTATAATTTATACATCATGCTTTCACTCATCAAGCATACAAAGCAATCATACACATATCACCCACATAACCATTCCCAAATACTCGAGAACTCAGCTTTGATACCACCAAATGTAACCCCCTTATCCCGGCCTAGACGGTTGACCCGAACTACGAAGATTACACGGGGAAAACCAAAGTCAACCCGAAAGTGAACTTTGATTAACGACCCTTTTTTCTTTTTAATCTTATCTAAATGCATATTAACCCTAGGTGAACACTTGAGATAAACTTACTCAAAAACCACAGCAGTCGGATAACATTTAGGGACTCAATTGCACAATATACAAATTTAGGGACCAAATTGTAAATTCTGGAAATTAAGAGAACTTTACCAAATTTAAAGTTACCATTAGGAAATTAATCACATTTCATGCTTCCCTGTCAAATTTCCTCTCAAACGGACATCTCAAACTTAACCAATTGCATAAACAAAGATTGGGACCAAAACGTGAGAATTCCAAAACATTTAACCATCAGATTCAGTGCCAACGGTCGAGTGTTCCGAAAGGGGGATGATCCGTTCCGAAATGTGGGACCGTTCCGAAACAAGTTGCGGAACGAGGCTTGGCAGTGGCAAATCCGTTTCGGAACAGCTCTACCTGTTTCGAAACGCTAAGGCCATTTCAGGCCCTCTGTTCCGAAACGGTAGCACCCGTTCCGATACGGGCTGCCCAGAATTGCAGATTTTTGCTGGTTTATTACTCTTTCAACGCATCAAACACATCCATGTGACCTCCATATCATACACACAAGTCATCAAACACTTAAGGAACATATTAGCATCGTCTAATCTCAATTAGAGGTGGCAATCGGGTCATTCGGTTCGGGTAATTTCGGGTCTCTCTAGAATCGGTTTAGATTCGGTTCGGGTCAGTTCGGTTCGGGTCTAATTCGGGTCTGTGATGAGTCGGATTCGGTTCGGGTATTGGATCGGGTCAAAATCGGATCGGTTGTTTTCGGGTCGGGTCAATATCGGATCGGTCGCTTTCGGTTCGGGTTAAAATCGAGTCAATTTCGGGTCAATTTGATTTGAGTCGGGTTAAAGGTTTGAGGTTTAGTTTAAGGTTATTGGTGTATGAGATTAATTCTAATTCAACTTGTCAATCTATGCATTTGAATTTGATTAAATATTTAAATCAAAGCTTCATGTATCCATATAATTTTTTTTTGTATAATTATATTGAATCAAAGTTTATAATAATAATAATAATAATAATAATAATAATAATAATAATAATAATGTCTGAAATGAATTAATTTATTAAACTTAGGATCTAATTGAATTAACTAAAATCTAAAAGCATAAATCACGGACATAATTAAAATAATTTTAAAATTAAATGTGAAATTTCAATTAAATTAATCTAAATTGAAACTCAATTAAATCAAGAAAAATAGAAAGACAATTGGTAAAAATAGAGAGGGAAAAAACAAAATTTTGGAGGGAAATAAGCCACCAATTTTTTAAGCTAGATTGAAAAAAAGAAAAAGACAATTGGAAAAAAATAGAGAGAGAAAAGACAAAATTTTGGAGGGAAATAAACCACCAATTTTTTAAGCTAGAGATTAATTACTTTTTAGGTCATGTTGCATTTAAAATGTTACATTTTAGTCAACTTTAAGTTTTAGTTTAATTTAATTTAGTCACAAGTATTCCCACGGTTTAGACTTCAGATATAGAAATCTCCTCCCCGTAGTGATATTTAGTCTCTAAAAATTTACTTTTAGTTGAAATTGACTAATCTTTGTAATTTAGTCTATTAATTTAATATATTGATATTTTCGTTCATTTTAATTTCAAAGATTTAATTTTTAGCCAAAATTGACCCCTATTTATTTATATTGTATAATTACAAAATTGATCATTGACTCTCAAATTTCTCCACTTCCAAATTGTCAATTTAGTCTACAATGTCAATTTTATGCTATATTTTATGATGAAATTATAAAATTGGTCACCAAGATCTCAAATTTTTATACTTCATTTTATTATTTATTATATTGTTAACAATATATATTCGGGTTAAAATCGGGTCAAAATCGGGTTAAAATCGGGTCAATATTCGGTTCAGCTTTCGGTTCGGGTAGCATTCGGTTTGGGTCCATTCGGTTCGGGTCTATTCGGTTCAGGTCTATTTCGGTTCGGGTCCATTTCGGTTCAATAAAAAATTTCGGTTCAGTTCGGTTCGATTCGGTTCAGTTTGGGTTTCGGGTCAACTTCGAATCATCATGTTCGGGTCAAAATCGGGGTTCGGGTCTCGGGTAAAGTTTGCCAGGTCTAATCTCAATCATGGCAACATTCAAGAAAAATCCCAATTCTATAGGCATGCATCCTATATTGAAAAACATGCAACCATCAAAACATGAAACCAAATACCAAAAGGCCATTTACATGTTCCAACATCATCAAAAGCATAAAACCAATTTAGGGAGTCCAAAACATCTCCCAAAAAACACAACTAGGTTCCTATTGCCAAATGCCAAAAGCTAATAGTGTTAGGAAAACATTCACCATACATGAGCTTAGTCTTTCACTTGGATCCTTGACCTCCTTGCTGCCCTTTATGCACTTTAGTGATATGCATTATTGGTTTAAGAAAGAGAGAGCGTAAACACATAGCTTAGTGAGGAATGCTCAATTAAAACAACACAATAATGCATTTTTGTAAAAACACCTTTCCAGGGCCTTTAAGTCCAAAACAACTGTTGAGTGTGTAAAAGTTCTATTATTTACACCCTTTTAACCCATATTTCTGCTGTATTCAAGCATCATTGCATTGCATTTAGGTTAGTTTACGGCAAAACATCACAAATATATAAAAGGCACGAATTCTACTAAAAGATGGCTTAGTTTGCAGGTTGCTGGCATAGTTGACGGAGAAGGCAGGCGCAGGGCAGAGAAGCAGAAGAGCTGAACTGGACAAGCAGACGATGAGGACGATGCTGCCATGGATCTGTCGTGACAGGAGGACGACAGCAAATTAGTGGAGGAAAAGCAAAGTGGACCTCGATAGATAGAGAAAATTATGCTTGTCTGTCGTGTGAAAACCCTATATTTTTCCAAGCCCCGGATCAAAAGATATGTCAAGCCAAAGCTCAAGGAGAGGAAATCCCATGAAACAAGGAGGCGACTGAAAAGTAGGATACTTAGAGATTAAGCCTTTATTAAGATCTTACTTTTAATTAAAGTTGTAATCCTTGTTAACTTAGAATACTTGAGCCCAAAGCTTATATAAGGGCATAGATTTTAACCTAGGAGGACAATACCCCATAATCGACAACTAAAATCCCTCCGCCGTCTACCCGTCGTCGACATGTTCTAAATTCCCCCTAGGGCCACGGGTTGTTTTGTAAAGTAGTTGCAAGGGTTGTTTTGTTTTAGGATTTTCCAAGTTCAATAAAATAAACTTCAAGTTCTCTTATTTTGGTTTTTAATATCTTGCAAGAGCATCGGGAGAGCATTGTGACGTTATCCATTTACTTAGCATCGGGAGAGTTAAGTATACAAAAGAAATAAGAGCAAGTTCTCTAGTTTATAGTTGAACTATCTTGTGCCTAGGGATAGGGCAAGGTTAAGTGGCTAAAGAAGAATTCATACACATCGGTGTTCATCCTTCGATTCACGCCGGGATGTATCATCAAGACGTGATCATCGACAGACTTGGACCTAGGGATAGGCCAAGGTAGATCTGGGATTCTTGCCAAACTTGAAGTACGGAGTTGGTGTGTTTGCTTCCGCGACAGCGAACGGACAGCCGCCGCGATAGGTGCTCCCGCGACGGGCACGACGACAGAACTGGAGATCCTAAGCATTGCAAAACCTGCACTACTGAACAATTCAATACCAGCCCATTCTCTCTATCTTGATATTCCAACTCTTTTATTTACGTTTTTCTTTATTATTCTCGTGACAATTCTCTTAATTATTTTCTTTACTTCGTGCAGTGAAATAAGGTAAAGCTATTAGCCCAATCTCTGTGGAGACGATATCCGATACTTCGTATCACTTTACTACTTGCGTCGTGTACACTTGCACTACAATTGCGATAGACTCTTTTACACGCAATAAGTTTTTGGCGCCGTTGCCGGGGATTTGCAACATAACTACACCTTTCTTTTATTGCACTTTTCGTTTTTGTTTTTATTTTTCTTTTAATTTTTCTTTTTCTATTTTTTGTTAGTACTTTCGACTCTTGCTTTTCACAAGGTTTTCTTGTTTATGCGCAGATCTAAAAGAGGTGAAGATCCTGAGTTTAAATTAGATCCAGAGATCGAACGTTCCTTCAATCTCAAGAAACAACTTCGCCACCTTTTAGACAGGAATGAATACCTTGAGGAACAGCTAGAGAAGATGGCCCGTAATCCGCCCATTGGTGGAGGTATACCGCCTGTCGGCGACCCGCCTACGGCAGATGGACGACGGTCATATCGAGACTACATGCTGAACGATCATGTAGAATTAGAGACCACGCTGCCGGATATTGAAGTTGATAACTTTGAGCTTAAACCTGTCATGTTTAGTATGATCAACAATGCAGTCAGTTTAGTGGTGTTGTGACAGAGGATGCTAGGGAGCATCTTAAGACGTTCCAGGAGATCTGTGGTTCGTTTAGACTGCCAGGAGTTAATCCGGAGATACTGAGGCTTCGGTTATTTCCCCATTCATTGAGGGACAGAGGTAAAACTTGGTGGAATAAACTTACGCCGGGTTCAATCGTAACTTGGGCAGATTTATCTCGTGAATTCTTATCTCGTTTTAATCGTTCGCATTTATCTGAGCGATTACGTAACAAAATTGCTACTTTTCAACAGGAAGATGACGAGCCGATGCACGAGGCCTGGGACAGATTTACTACTCTTCTACGGAACTGCCCAATGCACGGATTCCCCGTCTGGAATCAGGTAACTAAGTTCTATAATGCTGCCAACTTACAAACTCGCATTCGAATTGATTCTGCAGCAAACAGACTATTATTGTATAAAGATCCGGACGAGGCATTGCAAGTTTTGAAAAACCTAGCTAAGAATGAGGAGCAGTTTCCGACAGCAAGAAGAGGGGGTAAACAGGTACTTGCTGTCAAGGACTATGAGGTCGACAACACCATGAAATCATAGGTAGCATTCCTTACTAAAGCAATGAAAAGGTTATTGAATGAGGATGAATTACAAGGATTTGCTGTTGAGGAAGTTTGTAATATCTGTGAGGGAAATCATAGTCGGGATGAGTGCCCAATACAAATAGAAGAGGGAAAATATGTTGGAAATTACAAGCCGAATTACAATTCCAACAATTATAATCCCAATTGGAGGAAGGATCCCAAATTCTCCTGGAGTAATCCTAATAATGCCCTGAATCTGCAAGCACACAATCAGAATCAGGGAGGACCTAGATTGCTGACGCGACAACAACTGCCGCCGCAACTGCCGACGCACCTGCCGCCGCAGCAGCAACAGCAGCCACCACCTGCCACGAGCAGCATATTGGAACAGACGCTGGCCACTTTTATGTCTCAGACCGGTACGTATATGGAGAATATGAATCAGTTTGTCAAGAAGACAGAAACCTTTATGGATAAAACCGAGATGAGGATGACAAATCATGAAGCTACCTTGAAATCTCTAGAGAAACAAATGGGTCAGGTTTCGCAACATATTAAGCCGAGGCAGAGTGGAGGATTTCCTAGCAATACTGAAAATGCTAGACCGCCCACACATGAGCAATGTAAGGCGATTACTACTAGGAGTGGGAAGAAACTAACAGGGCCAAAAAAAGAAGCTGAAACAGTAAAGGAACCTGCCTTGGATAAACCTGCCAAGGAAGCTGCCCCGACAGGTGATAAACAGACTGCTGCCGATGAGCCTGTCACGACAACAGAAGCGACAGAGGAGAAAGAAGATGATTATCGTCCTCAGATTCGCATGCAGTGGGAAGGACGTATTGCTGATTATCGTCCCCCACCGCCTTTCCCTCAACGGATACAGCAAGCTAAGCATGAATCTCAACATAAAAATATTTATGATATTTTTAAGCAAGTTCATATTAATATTCCGCTGTTAGATGCCATTAGGGAGATGCTCAGTTATGCTAAATTTCTCAAGGATGTCATGTCGAAAAAATCTAAACTTGGGGAATTCGAAACGGTAAAGATGACAGAAGGTTGCATGAGTATTCTTCATCGCCAGCCACCCCAGAAAAAGAAGGATCCGGGGAGCTTCATCATACCTTGCGTAATCGGAAACAAATTTGTGGGTAAGGCACTTTGTGATCTTGGTGCTAGTGTTAATTTAATGCCAAAGTCTGTTTTTCAGAAATTAGGTATTGGAAAGGCGCGGCCCACGACAGTAACTCTGCAGCTGGCAGACCGCTCTTACGTCATCCAGAGGGAAAGATTGAAGATATTCTGGTAAGAGTGGATAAGTTTATTTTTCCTGCTGACTTTCTTGTTTTAGATTGTGAGGCAGATGAAAACGCACCAGTCATCCTTGGGCGACCCTTCTTAGCCACGTGAAGATCACTGATTGATGTGGAGAAAGGAGAACTCACCATGCGCGTAAACGATCAAGAGATTAAGTTGAATGTTCTCCAAGCAATGAAACATGCTGATGTGGACGAGGAATGCAAGGCTATCACTGATGTTACCCTTGATCAACCCTGCATCAGGTCGGGCTGTCACGATATTAAATTTGGTCACTGCCGCGGCAGCCACCTACAGGCCTGTCACGACAGCAATGACGACAGCACCGACGACAGCAGCTCCTCTGAATCTGATACATCTGATACTGAAGGTCAGGAGGAGGTAAACTGGTTAGGCAATCGTCCAGGTAAGTTATTCGAACCTTTGAATTATACTTCGGATAACCATTTAATCCAAAAGCCATCTACTGTTGAACCACCTGCCTTAGAACTTAAGCCCCTGCCAGGGTAGCTAAAATATGCTTTTCTTGGTTCAAATGACACGCTAACCATAATCATCTCTTCTAAGCTGCCGCAGGAACAGAAACGACAGCTAATCGACATGCTAAGGCAGCACAAAAAGGCGATTGGATGGACGATAGCAGACATTCAAGGCATTAGTCCGGAGTTATGCATGCACAAAGTTCTTCTAGAGGAAGATCATAAGCCGACTATAGATGCCCAAAGGCGGTTAAACCATGCGATGAAGGAGGTAGTGCGTAAAGAGATAATCAAATGGTTAGATGCCGGTATTATTTACACCATATCTGACAGCAAATGGGTGAGCCCGGTGCAATATGTTCCAAAGAAAGGAGGAATGACCGTGGTAACAAACGAGAACAATGAGTTAATCCCAACCAGGACTGTGACCGGTTGGAGGGTTTGTATGGACTATCGGAAGCTTAACAAAGCTACCCGAAAAGACCATTTTCCTTTACCCTTTATTGATCAAATGCTTGATAGATTAGCGGGTAAACCTTACTATTGTTTTCTTGATGGTTATTCAAGTTATAATCAAATTGCTATTGCACCAGAAGATCAAGAAAAGACGACTTTTACATGCCCCTACGGAACATACGCGTTTAGGAGGATGCCGTTTGGACTCTGTAATGCACCTGCCACCTTCCAAAGGTGCATGATGGCCATATTCTCCGACATGGTAGATGACTTCCTCGAGATTTTTATGGATGATTTTTCCGTCTTTGGAGACAATTTTGAGAGCTGCCTCGGCAATCTTCAAAAGGTACTTGAAAGATGTGAAAAAGCTAACCTTGTTTTGAACTGGGAAAAATGCCACTTTATGGTGGACGAGGGGATAGTCCTTGGCCATATGATTAGCTGTCGTGGGATAGAAGTCGACAGGGCTAAAATAGAAGTAATTGAAAAGCTACCGCCGCCAACAACAATCAAGGGCATTAGAAGTTTTTTAGGGCATGATGGTTTTTATCGAAGATTCATTGCAAATTTCTCAAAAATTACCAAGCCCCTATGCCATCTCTTGGAGCAGAACCGACCCTTTGACTTTAATGAGGAATGTACTGAAGCATTCAAGGTTCTGAAGGAAAAACTGGTAACAGCCCCCATAGTACAGCCACCAGACTGGACACAGCCATTTGAGATCATGTGTGATGCTAGTGACTATGCTGTCGGGGCAGCACTTGGGCATCGCAGAGATAAGCTGTTTCATGTCATATATTATGCCAGTAAGACATTAAATGACGCCCAAGTGAACTACACCACCACAGAAAAGAAGCTATTAGCTGTAGTGTTCTCCATCGACAAGTTTCGTTCTTACATACTTGGGACGAAGGTAATAGTGCATATAGACCATTCTGCCCTTATGTATCTGTTCGCGAAAAAGGACGCAAAGCCTAGATTGATACGGTGGATCTTGCTATTACAAGAATTCGACCTTGAGATCAAGGACAAAAAGGGGACAAAAAATCAGGTGGCAGACCACTTGTCACGATTGGAAAAGGGACAGAGTCTACCAATCGACGAGACAAACATACTGGAGACCTTCCCAGATGAGCAGCTCTTTGCTGCCGCAATCGCTGCCGCGACAGCCATGGCGGCAGGTAAGTCTTCTGAACTCCCCTGGTATGCTGATTTCGTTAATTTTATAGTTAGCGGAATACTTCCTTCTGATCTTAATTATCAAGCCAGGAAGAGGTTCCAAAATGATGTTAAGCATTATTATTGGGACGAACCTCTTCTTTTCAAAATGTGCGCAGATCAGGTTATAAGGAGGTGCGTACCACAAGAAGAGCAAGAAGACATTCTCCATCACTGCCATACTTCTCAATATGGAGGTCACTTAGGAGGCAATAAAACTGCTGCCAAGGTGCTGCAGTCAGGGTTCTACTGGCCGACACTATATAAAGATGCACAGGACTTTTACAAGAACTGTGACAGGTGCCAGCGGACAGGTAACATCTCGAGGAGAAACGAGATGCCACTGCAGAACATTCTAGAAGTCGAGATCTTCGACGTTTGGGGGATCGATTTTATGGGACCTTTTCCATCTTCATGTGGAAATCTATACATCCTCCTAGCAGTGGATTATGTCTCTAAGTGGGTTGAAGCTATCGCCACTCAAAAGAATGATGCCAAGACAGTCCAAAAATTTTTGCACAAAAACATTTTTTCTAGATTTGGCATCCCTAAGGCGATTATCAGTGATGAAGGGAGACATTTTGATAATAGGGTAATTGCTGCCGCATTGAAGAAATATGGTGTCAAGCACAGGATCGCGACAGCATACCACCCACAGACCAATGGACAAGCTGAGATATCCAATAGGGAAGTTAAGAACATTCTTGAGAAGATGGTTAAGCCAACTAGGAAAGATTGGTCTTTACTCCTTAATGATGCATTATGGGCATATAGGACAGCTTTTAAGACTCCATTGGGCATGTCTCCATACAGATTGATTTATGGAAAAACCTATCACTTGCCTGTCGAGATCGAGCACAAAGCATATTGGGCAATCAAGGCAGTGAATATGGACTTGGACAAGGCAGGACAGAAAAGGCTATTAGATCTGAATGAGATTGAAGAATTAAGAACAATGGCCTACGACAATGCAAGAATTTACAAGGAGAAAACTAAGAAGTGGCATGACAGGAAGTTGTTGCCACGACAGTTCTGCCCAGGGCAGCTTGTGTTGTTGTTTAATTCTAGACTGAAACTCTTCCCAGGAAAGCTAAAGTCTAGATGGTCTGGCCCTTTTCAAGTAGTACAAGTTTTCCCCATGGTGCCATTACAATTCAATCATTAAAAGACGAGCACCAATTCAAAGTCAATGGACAGCGCCTCAAGCATTATCAGGGGACTGAAGCCCCAGGAATACAGGAAGTGGTTACCTTAGGAGATGCCCCACAAGGCATCCCTAATTTAACCTAAATTTTATTTTTATTTATTTTTATTATTTATTATTTATTAGGAAATTTGGTTTATTTTATTCGAATAACGTTTTTACATTTTCTGTTTTTAGGAAATAAAGGAGTCAAGAAGAAAAGGAGAAGTGACCCAAGCCCACCATCCATCCATCAGCCCAACAGAACCCATTTATCGAAACCTGTCGTTCCAGCTGTCACTGCAGACACGGATAAGACATGCTGTCAATAGACTGACACGGCAGACGCAGAAGCGTGTGACAGACGCGTAACAGACGCATAATTACGCGTCAGACGTGTCAGACACGCCAAATTTCATGAGTCGCCCCGTTATTCACGCCTGCCGTTACAGCATTAAACGGGCAGCAACTCGATCGCTATAAAACCCCGTTCTCATTTTCATTTTCCCTCACTTCTGCTTATTCTTACTTGCTTTCTCCTCTAGTTTTTATTTGTTTTCTTTACTTTCACAACCCTTGCAACTAAAATGTCTTCCAGACGTACCCGCCGCAGTGCTGCTTCAACCTCTTCAGCAGCAGCACCCACACCACAGTCGTTCGCCACCAAGGAATTATGGGAGGAAAGAGGATTCATCTACGTCCGCAAGGCAGCGAATCTGGGGCTCCGACCATTCATCGCTAAGGCGATACGGACCCAGCTATGGGAGCAGTTCGCCGCACAACCTACAGAACTAAATGATACGTTGGTGCGGGAGTTCTATGCTGCCATCGACAGCAGAACGGCAACATCAGTCACCGTCCGAGGGGTAGAGGTACCATTTACAGCTGACAGCATCAACCACATGTATGGCCTATATTTTGGTCCCAACGATGATGCCCATCAGCAATTTTTAGACACCCTTCGATTCTACCGACTACGGTGTTGTCATGGCGGAGGTGACAGAGGAAGGAACAACATGGACCACGAGCAAAAAGAACCCCAACTCTGTAAAAAAGGGGGCGGCTACTCGCAGAAGCCAAACTCTGGAACGCTTTCATCAAAAAGCGTATCATGCCGACCTCCTATCACACGACGGTGGACCAGCAGCGGCTCGCCCTCATTCATTCAATCATGCACGACCGGCCTATCAACGTGGGCCGCTATATGAGGGACAACATCTTGGACTGCACATTCCGCTCCACTTCCCGCCTTTGCCTACCTTTCACGATCACTTCCCTTTTCGCTGTGCTGCCTTCCCAGAGGCCACCACCGACAAACTGATCCAAGGCAGAGGCTGGATAGACAACAACATTAACAGCCTCATGGAGCTGATAGTCGCTACCCCCTCTCCTCTTTCAACCCGGCTGCATCACCAGCAGAATCATCCGAGGAGCCTGCCTCTGAACCTGCCGCCGCCACCGCCTAGACAGACCAATCTGCCCAAATCCTTGCTGCAATACAACGGGTGGAAGACAGACAAATGGGGCTGATGACATTCATCCGGGATTTCTCCAACTCGACGGTAAATTTCATTACCAACACTTTAAATTATCCCGATGTTATTTTCCCCACTTTCCTTGCCCACTATTTCCACATCCCCTCCCCTGTCCATACACCTACACCACCTGCCTCCCCACACACCCATTCTACTGCCTCCACCCTATCACCTGCCCCGACGGCAGCTGGCAGTTTAACAGCCGAAACCTCTGCCCGAGGAACGAAGCGACCTGCCTCCGATGACAGCCAGTCAGAACCTCCTATTAGGAGGAATTTGGAGAAAGAGTTCACGCCTGTCAAAAAGCAAAAACACGTGGCAGACAGAAAAAGAATGCCCAAGGCCAGCACCACCACCAGCAGCACTTGGGATAGTGGCAGCAACTCAGACATCCATGTCGTGGAGCAACCTGCCAAGCCTGCCCAGCCTGCCCCACCACCCAGACGCCGCCACCAGATCCGTGTCAGCAGCAGCAGTGAAGACAATGATTAAAATTTAAGTCTTTTATTTTTCTTTTATTGCTGCCTGCTTTATTTATATTTTGTGATGTACCTGTCTTCATTTTATCTGTCATTTGCATTGAGGGCAATGCAACCCTCGAGTTTGGGGGTGGCAACCCTCCATTTTAATGGAGTCTTAGTACATCTTTAATTAATTGCTGTGTCTTTCAAAAAAAAACTGTTGGCTTAAAACTGTGAAGTAAACTTACCTTTCATGACAGCTCTGTCGTGGCAGCATCTTTAGGACAATTTAAGGAGAAGTTTAGAGCCTTTCTATAGTTCTGAAAAACTTAAACACCTTTGTGACTGTTATATTGCTTAGATTTCTTTTAGCCAAACTAGAATAGGATGCTTAGTACTTGAATAGCCCCTAGAGGTGCCTAACACTGGCTCTAGGAAAGAAGTTTAGAAAAAGAAACTCAAAAACCTAGAGGTGCCCGAAACCGGCTCTAGGAAGCTAACTAGAGGTGCCCAAAACTGGCTCTAGAAAAATTTTAGCTTGAAAATAGAAGAAAAAGAAGCATGAAAATGTGTCTTCAAGAAAATAAACTTTGGCATAAAAATTCTAGTTAAAAAGTTGAATATTCTAGTGAAACTAAGAGAGTCTTAGCATATAACTGTTCACAAGCATGCACACACTGCATGGGAACTATAGTGAGATTTCGGACAGATCCTAATCTTTCCGACAGGTTGCTGCCGCCACAGAGAATGAGCGACGGGTAAGGGATAGTTCACTATTTGAAAGCCAACACAAAAATATTCATTTTTCTTTTAGGTTTTAATTGCTTGAGGGCAAGCAAAAACTTGAGTTTGGGGTGTGTTGAGTGTGTAAAAGTTATATTATTTACACCCTTTTTAACCTATATTTCTACTGCATTCAAGCATCATTGCATTGCATTTAGGTTAGTTTACGGCAAAACATCACAAATATATAAAAGGCACGGATTCTACTAAAAGATGGCTTATTTTGTAGGTTGCTGCCATAGTTGACGGAGAAGGCAGGCGCAGGGCAGAGAAGCAGAAGAGCTGAACTAGACAAGCAGACGATGAGGACGATGCTACCATGGATCTGTCGTGACAGGAGGACGACAGCAAATTAGTGGAGGAAAAGCAAAGTGGACCTCGATAGATAGAGAAAATTATGCTCGTCTGTCGTGTGAAAACCCTATATTTTTCCAAGCCCCGGATCAAAAGATATGTCAAGCCAAAGCTCAAGGAGAGGAAATCCCATGAAACAAGGAGGCGGCTGAAAAGTAGGATACTTAGAAATTAAGTCTTTATTAAGATCTTACTTTTAATTAAAGTTGTAATCCTTGTTAACTTAGAATACTTGAGCCCAAAGCTTATATAAGGGCATAGATTTTAACCTAGGAGGACAATATCCCATAACCGACAACTAAAATCGCTCCGCCGTCTACCTGTCGTCGACATGTTCTAAATTCCCCCTAGGGCCACGGGTTGTTTTGTAAAGTAGTTGCAAGGGTTGTTTTGTTTTAGGATTTTCCAAGTTCAATAAAATAAACTTCAAGTTCTCTTATTTTGGTTTTCAATATCTTGCAAGAGCATCGGGAGAGCATTGTGAGGTTATCCATTTACTTAGCATCGAGAGAGTTAAGTATACGAAAGAGCAAGTTCTCTAGTTTATAGTTGAACTATCTTGTGCCTAGGGATAGGGCAAGGTTATGTGGCTAAAGAAGAATTCATACACATCAGTGTTCATCCTTCGATTCACGCCGGGAGGTATCATCAAGACGTGATCATCGACAGACTTAGACCTAGGGATAGGCCAAGCCAGATCTGGGATTCTTGCCAAACTTGAAGTACGGAGTTGGTGTGTTTGCTGCCGCGATAGCCAACGGACAGCCGCCGCGACAGGTGCTGCCGCGGCGGGCACGACGACAGAACTGGAGTTCCTAATCATTGCAATACCTGCACTACTGAACAATTCAATACCAGCCCATTCTCTCTATCTTGATATTCCAACTCTTTTATTTACGTTTTTCTTTATTATTCTCGTGACAATTCTCTTAATTATTTTCTTTACTTCGTGCAGTGAAATAAGGTGAAGCTATTAGCCCAATCCCTGTGGAGACGATATCTGATACTTCGTATCACTTTACTACTTGCGTCGTGTACACTTGCACTACAATTGCGATAGACTCATTTTACACGCAACAACAACATTATCCATGCATATAAGCATGTAAAACAAGCTTCTCATGCTTCAATTCAACAACATGTCATATTGGCTTACAAGTGATAATCCATAACATTTACAACTCAAAAACACAATCGAATACGCGGATTACAAGCGTTGTCCCATACGCTTCATACACACTACCAATATCAAGGTGGAGTATACGGTACAATCACAACCCCTCAACACCCGTGATGGAGACCATGGAACAATCACAACCTCTCCACATCACTCATTGGTAGTTGTATAACATCACTAACGAGAACACGGGACACACAACACAAGATCCACAGATGGACTTTTAACCACCATTGTGATCTTAACACAAGATCCACTCATGGACCTTTAACCACCATGGTGATCTTAACCATCTCGTTAGTGTACTTGGATGGAGTTTACAGTACAATCACAACACCTCAACATCCAAGGCGACTTTATTCACGATGCACCCAATCCTATAGCCGGCTAACTATATCCGATTCATGTACTTTTAAATCAACACATCACTTGCCAATATACATCATTTAACATCATTAATCCACTGTTTTAAAGCATTTATCAAAGCCATTAACCATCATGCATTACTATGCATCAAAACCACATTTATCAATGTTCAAAACAAGGATCTCTTACCTTGAGCATCCTTCAATACATGGCTTATAAAACCAGCATTATACATGCTAAAATATGCTTTCAAAACAGAATTTAAACATGCAAAATAAACACATTGCATTCAACCATCTCATGGTTCATCAAAAAGAGAGTTTTTCCGAAAACTTACTCTTGAGCTTAGCTAAGTTGTTTAGACTTAAATTAAGCTCCCATAACCTTCAAACATTGGTTTCAAAGCTGAAAACCAAACTTCACTCACCGATTCCGTTTCGCAAGCTTGCCGAAACACCAATCAAGCTTCCGGATCAACACCACAAAGATCCGAAGATGTCTCCCCTGTTTTAAACACATGAAAGTAGAGGATTAATGCATCGTCATGCATTAATATCTTCAACCAAGACACCTAAACTCGATGCTCTCATCAATACTTACATTTCGGCTACCAAACACAACCGAAATCACATCCAAACACCTCTACAACATTACCCAGCCAAGATCCATCAATTCCAATCATTCTTAACATCAATTAACATCCAAAAAGGATCTAATCACGTCCTTATACCTCCAGCTATAGCAGAACATCAAAATCACCCCAAAAAGGATCTAATCACGTCCTTATACCTCCAGCTATAGCAGAACATCAAAATCACCCCAAAAACCACCATTAACTCAATCAAAAACTTAGGAAAATCAACCTATTCGGGATTGCATTGATTAAACCTCAATTACACATCATTTATACATCCAATTCACATAAAAAAGACATCTCAAAATAGAGCCCAATCATTTAATACGAATTTCCTCAAAATTAAATCCAAATCTTGCATTTAAAGCCAAGATCAAGAACACAACATTAAAACCTTTAATAAAACTCAAATCAAGGATTTAGAACTTGGGAATTTCAGTAAAGAACTGAGTATTTAGAGGAGAAGGACGTTCATACCTCTAAATGTAGGTTTCTCCTTGTTTAAAGCCAAGATTCTTGAAAATTCAATAAGCAAATAATAAGGATTTGGTGTAGGATTGATTAGAGATCAATTAGAGATTGAAATCTTGTAACGCCCCAATTTTGGGCTTAGGAGTTTTGGGATTCGGACCGGTTCGGTCGGACTGCGGTTCGAATATATAAAGGTGAATTTAGGAAAGCCTAGTTCGGGTTGCATTTAAAATATGGAAAAATGTCTTAAAATCCTATTTTATTATATATAAGAGAATGGTGAAATCAATTTTGCAAAATGAGGTTTGGAAGTGTGACATTTTGGTTAGTGACCAAAATGTAATTTCTGAAAACTGTGTGACTGTTTTAAAAAAGATTGAAACTTTGAATCTTTAAGGAGCTATTTACCCAATGGGAGTTTCTCCAGATTTTTCTAAAATATTAAATGATTAATTAATGGTTTTAAAATAAGGAAAAAGAGAGGGAAGATATTTTAGCATTTTCCAACTAACTTTTCCTAAATTCCATTTTCATTTTCTCTCATCTTTTCTCTCAAACCAAACATATTTCTCCAAAGCTTTTCCCTCTGATTTTGTCATCTAAATAACACATTTACATTCTCTTTTGATCTCTAATCATCTCTTCAACAAAACCTTATCATTTGCTAAGTGGATTTTCAAGAATTTGGTTCTAAAAAGGGAGAAAACTCAAGTTTGGAGGTAAGAACGTCCTTCTCCTCTAAACTCTCAGTTCTTTACTGAAATTCCCAAGTTCTCAATCCTTAATTTGTGTTTTATAAAAGGTTTTAAGGTTGTGCTCTTGATCTTGGCTTTAAAATGCAAGATTTGGTTGATTTTTGATTAAAATTCGTATGATCTGTTTAAGCAGTGATTTGAGGTGTCTTTTTGATGTTAAATGAATGTTAAATTGATGAGAAGTTGAGGTTTAATCAATGGAATCCCGAATAGGTTGATTTTCCTAAGTTTTGCTTGAGTTCTTGGTTGTTTTTGGAGTGATCTTGATGATCTGTTATAGCTGGAGGTATAAGGGCGTGGTTAGATCCTTTTTGGATGTTAATTGATATTTAAGGATGATTAGATTTGATGCATCTTGGCTGGGTAATGTTGTGGAGTTGTTTGGATGCATTTTCGGTTGTGTTTGGTAGCCGAAAATGGAGTGTGGATGAGAGCAGCGGGTTTAGGTGCTTTCATTGAAGATATTAATGCATGATGATGCATTAATCCTCTGCTTTGATGTGTTTAAAACAGGGGAGTCATCTTTGGATCCTTGTGGTGGTGATCCGGAAGCTTGATTGGTGTTTCGGCAAGTGGCGAAACGGAATCGGTGAGTGGATTTTGGTTTTCAGCTTTGAAACCAATGTTTTGAAGGTTTGGGAGCTTAGTTTAAGTCTAAGAAACTTAGCTAAGCTCAAGAGTAAGTTTTCGAAAAAACTCTCTTGGTGATGAACCATGGATTGGTTGTATGCAATGTGGTTTGTTTGCATGTTTTAAATCCTGTTTTGAAAGCATATTTAGCATGTTTAATTGTTGAGGTTTTAAGCCATGTGTTGAAGGATGCTCAAGGTAAGAGATCCTTGTTTTTGAACATTGTTAAATGTGGTTTGATGCTTAAAGATGCATGATGTTTATGGCTTTGTTAAATGCTTTAAAACAGTGAATATTGTTGATAATGATGCATATTGGCAAGTGATGGTTAAGGTCACAAAGGTGGTTAAAAGTCCTTGTGTGAGCCTTGTTTATTTAAGAACAACATGGTGGTTAAAAGTCCATGGTTGGTTCTTGGTTAAGGTTACAAAGGTGGTTAAAAGTCCTTGGGTGATTCTTGTTAAGGACACAAAGGTGTTTAAAAGTCCTTGTGTGGTCCTTGTCATGGTGTTTAAAAGTCCATGGATGATTATTGTTAAGGACACAATGGTGTTTAAAAGTCCATGTGTGGTCCTTGGAAATTATAAGATCACAATGGTGTTTAAAAGTCCATGTGTGGATCTTATGTTGATGTATCACTTGTGGCCAATATGACATGTTAATGATTTGAAGCATGAATTGCTTGTTTTAAATGCTTATGTGCATGTACAAATGATGTTGAACTAAGGTTTATAAATGTGTTTTATAAATGCATTATTGTGTGGTTTTAAATGAGCATTCCTCACTAAGCTACTTGCTTACGCTCTCTCTTTTCTTAAACCAATAATGCAGAGCATTAAAGTGCATTGAGGGCAGCAAGGAGGGCAAGAATCCAAGTGGTGAATTAAGCTCATGTATGGTGAATAATTTCTCAAAACTATTAGCTTTTGGGTATTTGGCAATGGGGGACCTATGTTGATGTTTTGGGAGATGTTTTGGACTCCCTAAGTTGGATTTATGTTGTTGATCATGTTGGTACTTGTAATTGGCCTTTGTGAGATTGTTTTGGTATATTTATGCTTGAATGGTTTTCCAAGTAGGATGCATGCTTATAGAATTGGGGATTTTCATAATTGATGCCATGTTGATGTTTGGTTGATGCAAACATGTCCCTTGGATGTTGAATGACTTGCTGGTATAATTTGGTTGCATTTGGAGCATGTTTGATAGGTCAATTAAGTGTTAAACCAGCTAATTTTCTGCAATATGGGTAGGCCGTATCGGAACGGGTGCTACCGTTTCGGAACAGGGGCCTGAAATGGCCTAGGCGTTCCGAAACGGGAGGAACCGTTCCGGAACGGAAATGCCACTGCCAAGCCACGTTTCGGAACCCGTTGCGGAACGGTCCCGCATTTCGGAACAGGTCCTTCCTGTTTCGGAACACCCGATCGTTGGGCTCGGAATTTGATGGTTAAATGTTTTGAAATGTTTGCATTTTGGTCATGAAACCTGTTGTTGCAATTGTATGAGTTTGAGATGTCCGTTTGAGCTGAAATTTGGCAGAGAAGCATGAAAGACGATTAATTACATATTGGTAACTTTAATTTGAGTTAAGTCCTTATAATTTTCAGAATTTACAATTTGGTCCCTAAAGTCTTAATTTGTGCAATTGGGTCCCTGAATGTTCTTTGATGGTTATGATCTTTGAGTATGCTGATTGTATGATCATGTCCAGGGATAATATGCATTTAGATAAGTTTAAAAAGAAAAAAAAGGGTCGTTAATCAAGGTTGACTTTCGGGTTAACTTTGGTTTTCCCCGTGTAAACTTCTTAATTCGGTTCATCCGTCTGGGCCGGGTTAAGGGGGTTACATTTGGTGGTATCAGAGCTGAGTTCTCGAGTAATTGAGAAGGATTATGTGGATGATTAATGTATATATGCTTCGTATGCTTGTTGAGTGAAAGCATGTTAAGTGGTTTGTGAATATGTTGAAATTGAGGTGTATGCTATGGTGAAGCATGTCGTGGGTACCCATTGCCAAATCAAAGCTAATGTAATGATGTTGTTTTTAATTGGAAATGAGCTTGAGTACTTGGATTGCTTACCTTGCTGGGCCTGACTTTGTTTATTTGCATTGTGATTGCATTGTTAGAGTATGACACCTCGTAGAGAGTTGAGGAGTAATGTGCGAGCTACGGCTCAGAATGAGAATGAGAATGAAGAGAATGTTGAAAGTGCGGTGGATTTACCTCCTCCACCTGGTGGTGGTGGTGCTGGGGGTGAAGGAGCTGCAGCTGGTGCTGGGGTCGCTGGACCTGAGGCTGGTCAGGGGCAAGCTGTTCCTGACATGACGGTGTTGATTCAAGCTATTGCTGGAGCTTTTCAAGAAGCGGTAGCTGGAGCTCATGGAGCTGGGCATCAAGGAGATGCTGGAGTTAGACTACCTTTGGAACGTTTGCGCAGTCTGGGAGGGACTGAGTTCAGGGGTTTGTCTGCTGAAGGTTCTGAGGCTTGGTTGGAAAGTACCAAGAGAATCTTGGGTCAAATGAGTTGCACTGATGTGCAGAAGCTTGGCTGTGTAGTATCCTTGCTACAGAATGATGCATATACATGGTGGAAGCTGAGATAACTTGGACGTTCTTTCAGAACGCGTTCAAGAGAAGGTATCTAGGTGTGAGTTACCTAGATGAAAAGAAGAGGGAATTCATGTCTCTTACCCAAGGGAGCATGTCTGTGGCTGAGTATGAAGTTCAGTTTGTTCGACTCAGTCAGTATGCACCTGAGCTTGTTCCGGATGAGCGGGAGAGGTGTGAAAGGTTCCGTTATGGTTTAGTGACAGATGTGAAGATGTATGTGCTGGCTACCGAGTATGATGATTTTGATGTGTTGGTGGGTCGAGCAAAGGACATTGAGATGAACTTGGGTTTATCTTCTAAAGGTGTTGTTTCTGGTGCTGGTAAGCGAGCTGCTGATTATAGTTCCGGTGGTGGACGGAACAAGAGGGGACGTGATCAGAGGTATCAGTCTACAGCTAAGCGAGGTGGTGGTGCGCCTGCTCGGGGAGGCAACGCTAGAGTTGATCCGAGTGCGTGTTGGACATGTGGTTCGCGTGGCCATATGAAACGTGATTGTCCTCGTGCTGTGAGGGAGGTGCAAGCTCCTGTAGTGGCAGCTGGTAATTCATGCTGGAACTGTGGATCTACGGATCACATGAGGAGAGAGTGTCCTATGTTGGCTGGTGGCCAAGGGCGTACTCCTGTTGTTGCTGCACCACAGAGAGGTCGTGGGCGCGGCTGTGGTAACTTCCAGCGGAGAGAGGATGGTGTTCGGAATGTGGCTCATGTTGTAGCTGTCCAACCTGAAGGTGGTGGCCAGGCTAGAGTGTTTGCTCAGAGAGAGGGGAGGAATGACGCGGATGTGATCGCAGGTACTTTTACTCTGCAATCCTTGTCATTACTTTCCTTGATTGATTCTGGATCTACGCACTCTTACATTTTGCGTGAGCATGCTGAATTGCTTGGTTTGCCTGTTGAGTCTTTGGATGTTGGTATGCGTGTCACTAGTTCTTTTGGTGAGACTGTTGTGACTCGAAAGCTTTATAGAAGATGTCCTTTGGTTGTTCAAGATCATGTTCTTCCTGTCGATCTTATGGAGTTGCCTTTCTATGGTTTTGATGTGATCCTTGGTATGGATTGGCTTGCTGAGCATCGTGCTGTAGTGGATTGTGAGAATAAGCGAGTTTCATTGAAGCTTGCAGATGATTATGAGGTGATTGTGGTTGGTGAGAATGTGAAGTTTCTTGCCAATGTGGTGTCTACGTTGGAGGCGTGCCGGATGCTGAGGCAAGGTTGTGAAGCTTATCTAGCTTTTGTGATGAATCCTAGTTCTAAGGTGTTGCGTGTGCAAGATATCAGGATTGTGCGAGAGTTTCCTGGTGTGTTTCCTGAGGAGTTGCCTGGATTACCTCCTAATCGTGAGGTGGAGTTTGGGATTGAGTTGTATGGAAATACAACTCCTGTGTCCATTACCCCTTATAGAATGGCACCTAAGGAGCTGAAAGAGCTGAAGACGCAGTTGCAAGAATTGCTTGATCGTGGTTTCATTCGGCCGAGTGTGTCGCCTTCGGGTGCACCAGTCTTGTTTGTGAAGAAGAAGGATGGCACTAAGAGAATGTGCATTGATTACCGTCAGCTGAACAAGTTGACTATCAAGAATCGGTATCCTTTGCCGAGAATTGATGATCTTTTTGATCAATTTCGGGGAGCAGCTGTGTTCTCTAAGATTGACTTGAGGTCAGGGTATTATCAGTTGAAGGTGAAGGATGTGGATGTGCCTAAGACAGCTTTCAGGACAAGGTACAGGCATTATGAGTTCCTTGTGATGCCGTTTGGTTTGACAAATGCTCCTGCAGCTTTCATGGACATGATGAATCGGGTATTTCATGAATACCTGGATAAGTTTGTTGTGGTGTTCATTGATGATATCCTCGTGTACTCGCGTACTGAGGAGGAGCATGAAGAGCATTTGAGGATTGTGCTGCAAGCTTTGTTGGAGAATCAGCTTTATGCCAAGCTGAGCAAGTGTGAGTTCTGGTTAAGAGAGGTGGTGTTTCTTGGTCATGTGGTTTCTGCCGAGGGGATTCGTGTTGATCCTTAGAAGATTGAGGCAGTGATGAATTGGAAGGTTCCTAAGTCTGTTCATGAGGTCCGTAGTTTCCTTGGTTTGGCAGGATACTACCGGAGGTTTGAGGATGGGTTTTCTAAGATTGCTGCACCTTTGACGAAGTTGTTGCAAAAGGATGTTAAGTATGAATGGACGGAAGCGAGACAGCAGGCTTTTGAGAAGCTTAAGGCAGCTTTGACGCAAGCTCCGATCTTGGTTCAGCCTGAATCAGGGAAAGAGTTTGTGGTGTATAGCGATGCGTCCTATGTTGGTTTGGGATGTGTGCTGATGCAAGAGGGTAAGGTGGTGGCTTATGCATCGCGGCAGTTGAAGGTGTATGAGCGCAATTATCCTACGCATGACATTGAGTTGGTTGCGGTGGTTTTTGCTTTGAAGATCTGGAGACATTATCTGTATGGTGAGAAGTGTACGGTGTACACGGATCACAAGAGTTTGAAGTATCTGATGTCTCAGAAGGAGTTGAATCTTAGGCAGCGACGTTGGGTGGAGTTGCTCAAGGATTATGATCTGACGATTGAGTATCACCCTGGAAAGGCTAATGTTGTAGCGGATGCCTTGAGTAGAAAGGTAGCTGTTGAGTTGAGGGCTATGTTTGCCAGTTTGAGTATTTCGCGAGATGGTGGTCTTGTGGCTGAGTTGCAGGTGAAACCATCTTTGGTTCAGTTGATCAAGGAAAAGCAGTTGCTGGATGATTCCTTGGTACCGCATGTTTAGGATATTGCGGAGGGTAGGCCTTCGGATTTCTGTTTTAATGATGATGGTGTGTTGTGTTTTGGGAGTCGGATAGTAGTGCCCAATGATGCTGAGTTGAGGCGTGCTATTCTGACTGAAGGTAATAGTAGTCCTTTTGCTATGCACCCTGGTAGTACTAAGATGTATCGTGATCTTCGTGATGAGTACTATTGGGTGGGTTTAAAGAAAGATGTTGCGGAGTTTGTAAGCAAGTGTATGGTGTGTCAGCGGGTTAAGGCTGAGCATCAGGTTCCTTCAGGTTTGTTGCAACCGTTGAAGATCCCTAAATGGAATTGGGAAAGGATTACCATGGATTTTGTATCTGGTTTACCTTTGTCGCCATCGAAGAAGAATTCAGTGTGGGTGATTGTGGATCCCTGACGAAGTGTGCGCATTTCTTGCCTGTGCATACTACGTATTCTTTGGATAAGCTTGCGGAGCTGTACATTGCTGAGATTGTGCGGCTGCATGGTGTGCCTAAGTCGATTGTGTCGGATAGGGATCCGAGGTTTACATCGTGTTTCTGGCAGTGTTTGCATCAAGCTTTGGGTACACGGTTGAATTTCAGTACATCTTATCATCCTCAGTCGGATGGTCAGTCCGAGCGTGTTATCCATGTTTTGGAGGATATGTTGAGGTGCTGCGTGATTGAGTTTCAAGGCTCTTGGGAGAAGCATTTGCCTTTGGTGGAGTTTGCCTATAACAATAGTTATCAGGCAAGCATTCAAATGGCACCTTATGAAGCTTTGTATGGAAGGAAGTGTAGGACTCCTCTTTGTTGGGCTGAAACGGGTCAGAAGTTGGTTTCGATGCCGGCTTTGTTGAAAGGAACCACTGAGAAGGTGAAGCTCATTTGTGGGCGTTTGAAGGCAGCTTCTGATCGGCAAAAGTCTTATGCGGATTTGAAGCGTAAGGAGATTGAGTATGCGGTGGGTGACCGTGTGTTTTTGAAGGTTTCGCCCTGGAAAAAGGTGATGAGGTTTGGTCGGAAGGGTAAGTTGAGCCCTAGGTACATTGGACCATACGAGGTGTTTGAGCGTGTGGGTCCTGTTGCGTACAAGTTGAGGCTACCTCAAGAGTTGGAAAAGATTCATGATGTGTTTCATGTTTCTATGCTTCGGAAGTATAGATCGGATCCTTCGCATGTGATGCCTGTGGAAGAAGTGGAATTGAATCTGGATTTGACCTATGATGAGGAACCGGTGAAGATTCTGGATTTGGATAGCAAGGTTCTTCGTGGCAAGACCATTGAGTTGGTAAAGGTGTTATGGAAGCATTGTGGTGTTGAGGAAGCCACGTGGGAACGGAAGGATGACATGCTGAAGCAGTTTCCGTATCTTTTTCCTTCAGGTAAATTTCGAGGACGAAATTTCTTAAGGGGGGGAGAGTTGTAACGCCCCAATTTTGGGCTTAGGAGTTTTGGGATTCGGACCGGTTCGGTCGGACTGCGGTTCGAATATATAAAGGTGAATTTAGGAAAGCCTAGTTCGGGTTGCATTAAAAATATGGAAAAATGTCTTAAAATCCTCTTTTATTATATATAAGAGAATGGTGAAATCAATTTTGCAAAATGAGGTTTGGAAGTGTGACATTTTGGTTAGTGACCAAAATGTAATTTTTGAAAACTGTGTGACTGTTTTAAAAAGGATTGAAACTTTGAATCTTTAAGGAGCTATTTACCCAATGGGAGTTTCTCCAGATTTTTCTAAAATATTAAATGATTAATTAATGGTTTTAAAATAAGGAAAAAGAGAGGGAAGATATTTTAGCATTTTCCAACTAACTTTTCCTAAATTCCATTTTCATTTTCTCTCATCTTTTCTCTCAAACCAAACATATTTCTCCAGAGCTTTTCCCTCTGATTTTGTCATCTAAATAACACATTTCAATTCTCTTTTGATCTCTAATCATCTCTTCAACAAAACCTTATCATTTGCTAAGTGGATTTTCAAGAATTTGGTTCCAAAAAGGGAGAAAACTCAAGTTTGGAGGTAAGAACGTCCTTCTCCTCTAAACTCTTAGTTCTTTACTGAAATTCCCAAGTTCTCAATCCTTAATTTGTGTTTTATAAAAGGTTTTAAGGTTGTGCTCTTGATCTTGGCTTTAAAATGCAAGATTTGGTTGATTTTTGATTAAAATTCGTATGATCTGTTTAAGCAGTGACTTGAGGTGTCTTTTTGATGTTAAATGAATGTTAAATTGATGAGAAGTTGAGGTTTAATCAATGCAATCCCGAATAGGTTGATTTTCCTAAGTTTTGCTTGAGTTCTTGGTTGTTTTTGGAGTGATCTTGATGATCTGTTATAGCTGGAGGTATAAGGGCGTGGTTAGATCCTTTTTGGATGTTAATTGATGTTTAAGGATGATTAGATTTGATGCATCTTGGCTGGGTAATGTTGTGGAGTTGTTTGGATGCATTTTCGGTTGTGTTTGGTAGCCGAAAATGGAGTGTGGATGAGAGCAGCGGGTTTAGGTGCTTTCATTGAAGATATTAATGCATGATGATGCATTAATCCTCTGCTTTGATGTGTTTAAAACAGGGGAGTCATCTTTGGATCCTTGTGGTGGTGATCCGGAAGCTTGATTGGTGTTTCGGCAAGTGGCGAAACGGAATCGGTGAGTGGATTTTGGTTTTCAGCTTTGAAACCAATGTTTTGAAGGTTTGGGAGCTTAGTTTAAGTCTAAGCAACTTAGCTAAGCTCAAGAGTAAGTTTTCGGTAAAACTCTCTTGGTGATGAACCATGGATTGGTTGTATGCAATGTGGTTTGTTTGCATGTTTTAAATCCTGTTTTGAAAGCATATTTAGCATGTTTAATTGCTGAGGTTTTAAGCCATGTGTTGAAGGATGCTCAAGGTAAGAGATCCTTGTTTTTGAACATTGTTAAATGTGGTTTGATGCTTAAAGATGCATGATGTTTATGGCTTTGTTAAATGCTTTAAAACAGTGGAATATTGTTGATAATGATGCATATTGGCAAGTGATGGTTAAGGTCACAAAGGTGGTTAAAAGTCCTTGTGTGAGCCTTGTTTATTTAAGAACAACATGGTGGTTAAAAGTCCATGTTGGTTTGATTTAAACATCCCTACGGATGTTGATGCCATACCCACTACTGATAAAGAAGATGAAATCCTTGTTGAGGAAGTTGATGAGAATGAAGAGGAAAGTTTTGATTCTGAGAAGTCTGTCACAAAGATAGATGCTGAGAAGGATTTGGTTGTGTACGAGAGAGTGGATGCAACAACTGAAGGACCTGAAATTGAGCCAGCTGCAACGAGACCGACAGAAGCTACATCCACATCTGATGAACATTAGACCAATCCTCTTGTAATGGTGGTCTACAAGGAACCAACCTAGTTCATCTTACCTGAGTATGCGGCCGATGATGCCGAAATGGATGAGGAGCCTAAACGAGAAGAAGAAGCATAACAAAATGAAGAAGAGACTCCTCGCCCAAAGAAAAAGAAGAACATAAAATGCTCCAGGTCTAAAGTGAGGAGCAAGAAGAAGAGAAAAGAAGAATAGAGGAGCAAGAATAAGAGAAGAGGATCCACCTCCTCCTCCCAAGAGCCAAAAAATTGAGTTAGTTTTGTTTCTAGTTTTTTGTAAGCATGCATTTCATACAGTGTACTTTCATTTTCTATTTCTGCCACTACATTTACATTTTTCATTGTAAAATCATATAGTTGTAATTGCATTACATTCATCATTGTGATTGCATTCTGCTATTGCATTTTGTGATTGCATTCCTTCATTCCATTTTTTTCTTTTGTATTGGGGACAATGCAACCTTTATGTTCGGGGGTATATGCCTAGGAGTTAAAATGCACCCTCATTCAAAAATTTCAAAAAAAAAAACTATACAAATGTAAGGTTCTTGTGCTATGAAAATTCTCCAGCTTGCATTCGATGTATAAATCTTAAATTGATATGCTCTTTGATATGTATGTTGGATATACATGATGGATACTTACATATCTTATCTCTACAATGATATATTTGTCGGTTCGATTAGAGAATATCTTGTATCATTCCTTTTATTTTTGGATGACCTTCTCCTATTGCAATATGTGTGATATATATATGTATTTGTATATCTTATAAATAAAGACATTCCAGTGTGAGTGCAATGAAATAAATAGAGTATCTTTATAGGGGAACACTCATCTACATGCGTTAGAAAAAGGAATCTAGTCAAAAGTTGTCACTGCATGGTGTGTGTTATTACAATGAGGTACTTACAGGGGGTTTGTTGCACAAAATTTTACTTCTCAGGGCTTAAGGATTATTCATTGTTAGATATCATTTTCTACATAAAAAAGAGATAAGAGAAAGATATATATATAATATGATATTATGTGTGTTGTTAAATAAATGATGATAGGAGGAATGAATCTACGATGTTAGGGATGATGTTAGTAATTCTTGAATTGCTAGCTTATATATTGATGTGGAGATTGGTTATGCACCTATCCTTCTTGTCGATGCATCATATTATTTGATTGGTTAAAATGATTCAAGTATCTAGAATGCCTTTGATCTTTTGATTGACCTTGATGTTTTGATCTTTACTTGAGGATAAATTAAAACTCAAGTTTGGGGGTGTGATAACTCTTTGAAGAGCATGGTTTTCCCTTGATTTATAGGTCTTATTGTCCCCATATTGGCATCCATTGCATCCAGTTTTGCATTTTCATGTCTATTTATTCATATTTTATAACAGTTTCAATTGCTCGTATTTTGTATATTTCTGTCTTGTTGTCGTTGCAATACTAATGTCCCCACAAAGGAAGTTTTCAACACTGCAGCCAGTTCCACATTGCATCTACCAGCTGTCTAGTCTGCTTGATGATAAGGATGAATATGCCAGATGTCCATTCTGTTACAACAAATTTGTACGACGATGAGCACGCAAATAACCTACAAGACAAGTGTCCTTCCTCGGGTGGCCTATATAAGGACTATTTTGGAGAAAAGAGAAAGTCACGTCATTCTTATTTTTCATATTCTCTTCAACGTTCGAGCTTTTATCCTCCTCCATTGCAGTTTAAGCTTATTTCTGGAGATCCAAGGTGAAGTAACGCAGATCTATCGAAGAAAATGAGGAGCTGGGTGCTGAATCGAGGAAACATCTTGTTATCTTCATAAAACTTCTTTTTCTGGAGCTTGTTGAACTTATTTAAACTATTTTCTTAGTTTAATATATTTTAGTGTTAGCTTTTTCTTAAGCTTTAATTGTTGGGTTTGATTTATGCTTTTCATGTGAGTGTTAAAAACAAGCCACTAACATCGAAAGATGCAATGATGAGTCAGATTAACGAGTTCTTGCAGCGAAAGTTGTCCGGATGAAACGAAAGTTGGTCCACTCATTCAAGGGTCCTTATAATTGGCTTAGAACGAAAGTTGAAGCCGATCTTTGTACCTGAGTCAATGGTTGAAGGTCAAATGAAAACTAATACTTATATTGACCACTACATCGCTGTTTAAACCAATTCTTACCTCGAAGTGCACTTGATCTTTCTACCGAGCTGAGCCAAGGAGATCCAGGCTTTATTCTCATTATTCTATCTTTTATTACTCTTTATTATTACTACTACATTAAAACATCTACTCTCCTTTTTATATTGTTATTGTAACCACCATTGCATTGATAACTACCACCTTACAATATTGTATTGTAGTCACATACGTATAAACGTAATTCACCATCCGCGTGGGATCGATATTCAAACAAGATTTCCTTGTTTCTATTCTTGCATCGATGGTGTATCTTGCACTAAAAGTGTGTCGTTTTCACACCGATCAGGAACATAGACGATTTTGCGACTATCTAGCTATTACATGAGATTTATCAAAGGTTATGGGTGCATTGTCAAGCCCTTGGCAGATTTTTGAGAAAGGGGGCTTGGAAATGGTTGAGTGAGGAGGAAGCTGTGTTTAAAAGGTTGATCAAAGTTATTAGTACTATTCAAGTTTTGGTTCTGTCAGACTTCAATTTAGAGTTTGTGGTAGAAACTAATGCTTTAGACAATGGAGTTGATGTAATTCTAGTTAAGAAAAGGAGACCTCTAGCGTTTTTAGTAGAGGATTGGGGGTTAAAAAATATGGACTTTCGGTATATGAAATGGAGATGTTGGAAGATCTTTTTGTAGTAAAGAAGTTGTCTTCCTATCTTGTTGGGAGGTACTTTAAGATCAAAACAAATCATTAGAGTTTAAATTTTTTAGCTGAAAATCAAGCCATCACTCCCTCCCATCAAAAGTGGGCAGCAAAGAAGATAGAGAATGATTATGAGATAAGTTTTAGGAAAGACAACAACAATAGTATAACAAATGTTCTTCCAAGAAAGCATGAAGTTATAAGTACCGTGAGAGAATGTATGGTGTGTCAACATAACAAAGCATACCTTCAACAAAGCAATGACCTAAAGTATGGATTTTATTGAGGGGCATGTTGAGTAAATATGAAAATTTTATAGCTCTAACTCACCCTTTCACTTCGAATGACGTGGCACAAATATTTCAGGAAAATGTTTGTAACATCTAGACCTCGATCCTAATCCGAAGTGCTATATTTAGGTCATCCAAAATCCAACCCATCAAATTCCAATTTAAAACCATAAGTTTAGCCTTCATTTAAAACATTAAACATCCATAATTCCATGAAGTTAAATATGCATTATAAATATGTTTACAAAAACAGGACCTCCAAGTTAAAAACATCGTATATAATATAATGTTTCAAATAGTTTACAGACTCAAACACTTGTAAGGTCCTATGAATACATAAGCCCAAAACTAAATACTAAGCATTATACTCTGATGCGATGCGGTGCTGGGAAATCCCTTCTAGATTTATTCTGTAACATCCAAAATCGAGATAGGGAGAAGACTGAGTCTAGAATGTTAAGGAAGACGAATTGCAAACAAGGGTGAAACCTAAATAGGCATTCGAACAAGGTTTCTTAGAAGAATTCAAGTCTAGGATGCTTTATATATTCATTCAATATTGGTTTAAGGGTCAAACATTGCATTCACATGACTAAGGACAATCCCATTTGGACAATCAAGTATACGCATCATACAAAAAATAAGCATGCCAATTTATAAGCAAGGAATGATCCTACCAAGTTCAAATTCTATGAAGAAGTAAAGCAATCATTCAAGAACTTTACCATGACATTCAAGGTGTTTCTCATTTTCATAATCTTCCCAATTTTAAAATAAGTGTAGGACTTTAGTACGGATGTTACTAAATACAATTTATGTGCACATACAAATACAAGGAAACTACTTCTTTCCATTTGATTATAGCTAAGTCTTATCATTTTTAGAAAGACAATTAAAGACATGCAACTATTATCAAGTTCAACAATTTTCAATACATGTATTCATTTCGTGCAACCTATAGAGTAATATAAACAATTTGATTCTCAACAAATCAAATCATTTAAGCTTAGCACTTCAAGGTCACATGCTTCATATATGACTATAATCTTTACTATCTAGGTTCGAATTTCACACATACCATGTCCAAGTCATTCAATCTACTATAACATGACTATCATCATTCAAGACCATCAAACCAATCACAAGCAAGCATCACACATTCCGCCTCAAGAATCAAACTTAACCAAACAGCCCTACTTGATATACTTACATGGTTTGGTTTTAATATTTACAATCCCATAACAAAAGAGTTTAGAATGCTAACTAGGAAGTAAAGTGCCACCATCCTAGGAGTTGTAACAAAGGTAAATACATACATTTGGCAAAACAAAGTGACTTGATCAAGCTCTCAAGGATGTCATCCTTCCAAGTTTCAACATGTAATGTAGTAAAAGAAATATACATAAGCTTATGCTTAGTGAGTGAGTTTAAAGTTTATAATTAAAGTCTAGAGAGGGGATTTCATAATTGGGGTTTTGAATAAGACGACCTTTTCATTTTTCATTCTTATTACTTTTTCAACTCATGTAGTTCTATATGTTTCACTGAATAAAGGCCTTTCAAACTTTATAGTATATGAGCATCAAGGTAAGCTTTCTAGTCATAGCATTATGGAAGTATTGTCAACATATTCACATCACTACAACAAACAAGCAATCTCATTTTCAATAGCACGATTGAACCCTATTAATCACATTACTTCAATCATGAATTCAAAGATCACTTTTTAATATCATGAAACATAGAATTCCTTTTTGCATAACCAAAATAACAAGTTAAATCTATAACAAGACATATTAACTTCAAGGATCATATATATACAAGTTCAACATGTGATCAATACATGCATATCTAATTCGAATTCCCTTTCATTAACAAGTAAGTTCCCATTGCTCATAGTTTCACAATTTCATTATTAAATTCGATAATATAGCCATGTGAATCGATAGTCTGGTCTAGATACACGAGTCCCCAACCAACTATCGCCCGCAACATATATTGTATTCTCAAGACTGATCATACCCTCCTACTTTCGCCAATTGACCATATACACATCTCTTCTACTGTCACCCATTAAGGACCATTGTCCCGGACCGTAGTCCACCCCCGACATTGAGCTCTACAGACTCTATGGCATGCAAACTATATCTATGACTAATTCGAGACCAAGGCTTTCATTATTCATTTTCATTTTATTAGGAGGGCTTTCATTATGCAAACTTACCCATTGTTCTTAAATAGGGTATGATCAAACTCATTTAAAAACATATACCTCATTCATTTCGATCAAAGGCCCTTGGCCAATTCTAAGCATCAAACGTTCATATATTTTCTCATTATAAGCATTTTTAATTCATGTAGCATGGCAATTCAAGCTTTCTTATAACATGATTCATTTCATGTTCTCTTTTGCAAACAAGTGATCATACATAAGCATCTCATAAACAAACATTTCATGATATAATAATTCAAACAATCTCAACATGCTTGTACTAAAAATTCTCATAGATCAAGTGTTTTTCAAGGAACACTTACCTGCCTCCAAGCTAGTAATGTATATCATATAACAATTAGTTTCACAATATCGACTAGAATGCAATGCTCGGAAAGGTTGTTAATCCTTTCCGAGACTTTAAACATCACTCACAATTATATTCCGAGCCACTTTTGATCCCAAATTATGATCCCTTTCTGCCTATCTACGTTTTGATCAATGATAGCTCTCTTTCCTTCACATTCCTCTTGGTCTAACACAATAAATTAGTCAACATATTACATAGTTCCTAATAATCTGTATATTCCCAAAACCACACTCAAAATCATATACAATCAACCTCTTAGTCAAATTAGGACAGAAACATTCACAAACATTTCAATGGGATAAAACAGTCTCTAATCAAGTTATTATTCCGGAAACAATCTTGCTTTTAAGACTAGGCCGATAAACAGCCCACTACAATCTTACATGCTCAAAACAGTCTCGATCACATCTTTAAGGATACATAATAGTTTCTCATTCTTAAACACATCAATATATATATATAAACAACCTTTTAAAAATTCTTACAGATTCAATTCTGCTCAAAATTCCCCTTTGATACACAAATTACTTTGGATCAGTCCCATTGAGCTTATGTTAACATGCGACGGTCCCTAAATTGTTTAAACAAATTTTACATGTTTTATGTTACAAAACATCTCAAAACATGTTGTAACCACTCATTCATATGTTAAAATTTTCTCTATACAAGTCATTGCAACAATTTTAATCTCATATACGATCAAAATCAAGGAAATTAACAAAATTATCAACACAACTATAGGCATATGATCGAAAGAGATATGGCCAAAACATATTATGAACTAATTCTAGCATTTTTGTTCTCTAGCTACATGTCTTGAATATCATTCGAATGGTTTAAATCCCCTAACCAATTATATTACTATTTTCAACAATTCTAAACATCATTTACAACACAAGCATTCTCAAAATAAAAATCATACACCCATTTAACCTATTCAACAAGAAATTCATGAAGTATCCAACCAATTTGAACATGAGAAGTGTAAAGGAATGGTGTCTTTCCTTCTTTAAGATGTCATCCGAATTATACACAAAGAAGTTAACCAACTTAGTCTAAAATTTCAAGAACTTAAGTGATTCTCACACCTCTCTTTTTCTCTCTTAACAATCGGAAAACTCAAGGAAGAAGAAGATTGTTCTTCCTTGATCTATGGTCGTGTGATCCATTTCCCCTCTCTACATATTTCCTTGATCAAATGACATGTGGACATGTCCTTCAAATTTTAAAGAATTAGCATGCAATATAGGAATTTGATTAGCTTTACGGTTTGACCATTTAGTAGATATCTACTAAATTTTCAATTCTTCAATTTTTGTCCTATAGATTTTATTAGGCTAATTCAATATAATCACTTTTACAACCTAATGACATTCTAATGTAACATCCTTCTAGGCTGGATTTTAGGGTATTACATACTCCTCGGCCACGATCAACCGACCAAACTACAAATGGAAACAACGATTTCGAACGCTAAGCTTACAAAGCTCAATGGTATATTTCTACTCTACCGCCATTCGTGATTATCATAAAATAAGCATGCGAGATAAATATAGTTTAGAAAGCATATATAAGGCTTCACTATCTATGAGTTATGGTCTAGACTACACTAGCTAGAGTTCTTAGATCACTTATCTCAAGGAATCATTAAGCTCACAAGAATTATTACATGTCCCACAATAATTTACCATACATGTATTTGAATTGATCCGACCTAGTCGCTACACCCGAACGAAGAAAATCACATTAGGTTTGCCGAAGCATAGCTGAACAATCTTACTCGAATTACAATCAACTTTTTTTATTTTAACATGTCTTGATGCATTGTTAATACCTATGTTGTTCATACAAGTAGCGATTCAATTTTCATACGATACGAGCATCCATAGGGTACTCAAATGAAAATACAACAACTTTAGGGACCAAATTGAAAATATGAATAATTATAGGGACCTTGATGAGTAGCTAAATTGATCGCTATTTCATCGTCAATTATGCCTCTAATGTTTTGATTATGGTTTTCATTTTACTTTGAAGTTTATAAAATCTCTCTTCTCTTAGTCCCCTATTTACTTTGATTTTCTATTTTATTCTCTTTAAAAAAATGCTAAGTATGATTTTTTCCGTAATCAAGCTTAGCTAAGTTTTCTATAGCCAAGGGCTTAAGCAATGACTTAATTGAAACATGAGGATTGACAAGTGCTTCATAAAACTTCAAGTATCTCTCTCAGTTTTCTAAGCTTAATTTTAAAATCAAAATGATTTCAAAACCAAAGATTGACATTAGTCGGGATGTTGTTTTGATAAACTGTGTGAGAGGAAGGATAGGCTATTGAATCACATTCGACTTCCTGGGAACACACTTAGCAAAATTGTTTGCTAAGAGGAAACTGAGATCGGATCAATTATTATTGAAACAACATAATCCGAGTTGGTCTTTTATGATCTTAAACGATTTCATCTACAACATTGTGTTGATTAGATTAATTTACGAAACTGATATCGAAGATGACACTTGGGTATTCAGCTTACAAAGCTTTGTCACAAGGATCAGACCTTGTAGACAAGTAAGTGACGTAAATCCCAAAGTGAAAAATCCTTTTTCCGATGATCTGAGGAAATTGAGTCAGAGCAAGAGTTTGAGGCTAGTCTTTATCCTATTTAATCACATCTTTTTATTATTTTCTACAATATCTTATTTTTACTTAATTCCACAAACCCCCTTTTTACTCAAACATTATTCAACTCTCTTCGTTGTCGGGGATTTCGGAAAAATTACTGAATTATTTTGTTTGATTTATGACTAGGAAGAATCTAGGAGAACAAGCAGACTATATATCGGAAATCAAAGCATACGCCCGAAGACTACACACCCAGACACTTTGCGAAAATAAGCAAAGAGTACAACAACAACGACTAGAACGTGATCTAGAAATAGCATCTGAAGCAAAATCACATTTCGACCACACAACCGAAGAACTAGTTCCGATGGGAGACAACGACCATACTATTCGACAACTGGCTGCGGCCCAGATGATAACCAATTGATGTGCATAACATTCTCGAATGGAGAGAAACCATTCGCTCTCAAGACAGGCTTAATACACCTTTTACCAACCTATCACGGTTTGCCAAGTGAAAATCCACATAAACATCTAGAGGAATTTCACATGGTCTATCTAAGCACAAATCCACAGGGAGTCTCAAAAGATCAATTAAAACTTCGCGCCTTTCCCTTTTCTCTAGCTGATATAACAAAACACTAGTTATTTGATATACCTTCCAACTCGGTTACAACTTGGACTGACATGGCTCGCCTTTTTCTTGATAGGTTTTTCCCAGCAGCTAAGGAAAGCGAGGTAAGGCAAAGTATCCTAGGTATACGACAAAAGGATACCGAATAAAAATTCTAGAAATGGAATAGAGATACTCCCTGTGTGTAACAAAGATCGACGACATCGATGGAGATGGTGATTATGCAATCGGGGTGTCGTATATGGTTGGTTTGCGTGGTGAGGAGGGAGGGTCGACTATTGCCTTTGATCATGGCGAGCAGGGAGCAGTGGTGTGCCAATGAGTGCAGAGGTGGATGAGGGTGAAAATGGAGGTCAAAGGATAAGTACAAACTGAGTTTGATAGGGGAATTGGGTATGCTAACATGAACCTAATTCAATGGGTTTTGCCACCATATGTCGTATAGCAAATTGGGGAAGGTTCTGTTCAGTGATCGCACTGCTCAAGGAGTCGAATGTCCTCCATGTTCGATTTAATTTTACATGGGTATTTGAAGAAAAAAACAAATTAAAAACAAATAGTAAAATATAATAAAAAAATAAAATATAATAAAATAAAATAAAAGTAAGCAAATAAAAATTAAGCAGACTAAAAAATAAAATAAAATAAAAATGGTGTTAAGTGTGTAAAAGTTCTATATTTTCCCCCTTATTTAACCCATATTTCTGCTGCATTCAAGCATAATTCATTGCATTTATGTAAAGTTTCATATATACATCACAATTAGATAAAATGGCACAGTTGCTACTGATTTTCGCTACTTTTGTAGGTAGCTGTTGTAGCAGACTTAGGACAACAAAGGAGTAGAGCTGGAACACATGACTAGAGTCAAGAAGGAGGACGCTGTCGTGGCCACTGTCATGGCAACCATGACGACAACAATGGTGAAGGGGAAAATGAAGTGTATCTCAAGTGATAGAGGAATTCAAGCCGGTCTGTCGTGGGCCACTCCTATATTTTTCTGAGCCCTAGAGTAGAATGAAGGCCAAGCCCAAAGTTCAAGGAAGAAACCCAAAGCAAGAAAAGAGGATGTATTAAAGGTATCTACTTAGAAGATTTAGTCTCAATTAGAGTTGTACTTTGGTTTGAACTTGTATTCTTACCTTATTAGAAAACTTGAACCCAAGGCCTATATAAAGGCACGTAATTCGACCTAGGGAAGGATATCTCATTCTCTAGTCGTCTTCCCCAAAACCCTTGTCGTTTTCCCCCCTCTCATCATGTTCTAAACTTCCCCTAGGGCTAAGGGTTGATTCTGTAAAGTAGTTGCAAGGATTGTACTATTTTTAGGAATTTTCTGTTCATTGAAATAAAACATCAAGTTTTCTTATTCTGGTTTTCAACATCTTGCAAGAGTATCGGGAGAGAATTGTAAGATTATCTATTTACTTAAAATCGGGAGAGTTAAGTATACGAAAGGAATAAGTGCGGGTTCTCCAGTTTATGGTTGAACTATCTCGGACCTAGGGATAGGACGAGGTTAAGTGGCTAAGGAAGAATTCAACAACATTGGTGTTCACCCTTTGATTCACGCCGGGAGGTATCATCCAAGAAGTGTCACAGCAGGGATTCTTGCCAAGCTTGAAGTATAGAGTTGTGTGATCGCTGCCGCGACAACAACAGATTGCTGCCACGACAGGCGTTGCGGCGACAAGGACGATAACAGAACAAGAGTTCTTATGGAGTGCAACACCTGCACTACCAAGCGGATCAATACCGACCTATTTCTTAACCCTGAAACTTCATTCTCTTATATTCAGTATTCTTCAATATCATTTCCCAACGAAATTAAACTTTTTTTTCTCTCTCTCTCTCTCTTGTGCAGCAATCCAAGGATAAAGTTATTTCCAGTCCCTGTGGATTCGACATCCGATACTTCGAGTATCACTTTACTTCTTGCGTCGTGTACACTTGCATTACAATTCGATAGGACTTTTGACACACAACAAGTTTTTGGCGTCGTTGCCGGGGACTGGCAACATATCTTTACCCTTACTTTTACTGCACTTTCTTTTCAATTTTTTTTGATTTTTTATTGGGACTGTTTACCCTGTTCTTTTCACAAGGTTTTTCGTTTGATTATACGCTGATCAAGACGAGGCAAAGAACCTAAGTACAAACTATATTCTAAAATCAAACGTTTGTGCAACCTCAGGAACCGAGTCCGTCTTTTAATAGCTAGAAACGATTATCTTGAGGAACAGTTAGAAGCAATACATAATGGGGTGAACAACCTGAGGAATCCTGAAGATCCTCCCATCGATGAAGGGAATGGACGACCTGCTGCCGAGGCTGCACGTAGGTCTTGCCGTGATTACATGATCAATTATCATGTGGAACAGGAGACCACCCTGCCAGACATGGAAGCTGAAAATTTTGAGCTGAAACATGTGATGTTCAGCATGATCAATTCCGCTGGCCAATTCAGTTGTGCTGCTACAGAGGATGCCCGAGAACATCTAAAAATGTTCCAAGAAATCTGCGGATCGTTTAAATTACCAGGAGTAAATCTGGAAATATTGAGGCTCTGGTTATTTCCTCATTCACTGATGGACAGAGCGAAAACTTGGTGGAATAAACTAACACCGAGTTCAATACGAACTAGGGCGGATCTCAATCGTGAATTTTTATCTCATTTTAATCATTCCCATTTATTTGAGCGATTACGTAATTAAATTGCTACTTTTCAACAGGTAGATGACGAGTTTACCACTCTTATGAGGAACTGTCTGATGCATGGATTCCCCGTATTGAATCAAGTCATCAAATTCTACAATGCTACCAACACACACACTCGAATGAGAATAGATTCAGCGGAAAATGGACTGTTGTTGGACAAAGATCCAAACGAAGCCATGGTAGTATTGAAAAATCTAGCAAAGAATGAAGAGCAATTTCTCACAGTGAGGAGAGGAAAACGAATGTTAGCTATAAAAGATTATGAAGCCGACAATTCCCTAAAGACGCAGGTTGCGTACCTCACAAAGGCAGTAGAAAATTTGCTAAAGAAAGATTCAAAACTTGTCAACTCTGCAGAAGAGGTATGTGAAACTTGCAGTGGGAATCACAGCTCAGAAGACTGGCCGTTACAGCTAGAGGAAGGGATGTATGTTGGAAATTACAACAAGTCGAGAAACTACGACTCCAACAATTACAATCCCAACTAGAGGAAAGATCCCAAGTTCTCTTGGAGCAATCCAAACAACGCACTGAATCCTCAGGTGCCGAACAACCAAAACAAGGGGGCACCCAGAATCCTGACACGGCAGCAGCCGGCAGCCGCACCTAGTATACTGGAGCAGACTTTGGCCACATTCATGTCAAAGACAGGATCTTACATGGCAAACATGGATCACTTCGTCAAGAAGACAAAGTCATTCATGGACAAAACAGAGATGAGAATGACTAACCATGAGGCTACACTGAAATCACTGGAGACACAGATGGGCCAGGTTTCCCAACATATTAAGCCGAGGCAAAACGTCGGATTCCCTAGTGATAGTGAGGTTGCTAGACAACCCACACATGAGCAGTGCAAAGCTATTACAACTAGGAGTGGGAAACAACTGCAAGGGCCATAATTGAAAACCGTACCGATCGAGGAACCAACCCTAGAAACACCTGCCGCGAACACTACCCCGACAGAAAAGGAGAAACCTGCTGCCGCCATACCTGTCACAGCAGCAGAAGGGACAAAGGAGAAAGACAAGAATTCTGAACACCCTAAGCCTCCTTAGATCCGGATACAATATGAAGGATGTCTGGAAGATTACCGTCCTCCACCCCCTCTCCCACAGCGGTTACAAAAGCAGAAACAGAAGTACTAGCTCAAAAAGATCTATGATATTTTTAAGCAGGTGCACATCAATATACCGTTGTTAGAGGCCATCAAGAAGATGCCCGGTTATGAAAAAGTTCTCAAGGATGCTATATCAAAAAGATACAAACTAGGGGAATTCGAAACGGTAAAAATGACAGAGGGATGCATGACTATCTTGCACAGACATCCACCCCAGAAAAAGAAGGATCCTGGGAGCTTCATCATACTGTGCATAATTGGTGACAAATTTGTGGGTAAGGCACATTGTGATCTATGTGCTAGTATAAATTTAATGCCAAAATCTGTGTTTCAGGAATTAGGTATTGGACGAGCACGGCCCACGACAGTCATACTGCAGCTGGACGACCGCTCTTACGTACAACCAGAAGGGAAGATCAAAAATATTCTGGTAAGAGTGGATAAGTTCATTTTTCTTATTGACTTTCTTGTTTTAGATTGTGAAGTAGATGAGAACGCACCAATCATCCTGGGGCGACCCTTCCTAGCCATAGGCAGATCACTGATTGATGTAGAGAAGGGAGAACCAACAATGAGAGTAAATGATCAAGAGATCAAACTCAATGTTTTCCAAGCAATTAAACATGCTGATGAAAAAGAAGAATGCAAGGCCATCACTGAAGTAATCCTTGACCAACCCTGCATCAGGTCGAGCTACCATGACATTAAATTTGGTCACTGCCACAGCAGTCATTTGGAAGACTGTCACGGCAGCAACGACGACAACAACTCCTCAGATTTAGACATATCAGACAATGAAGGTCATGATGAGGTGAATTGGATAGGAAATCGTCCAGGTAAGTTATTCGAGCCCCTAAACTATACCTCGAATGAACACATAATCCAAAAGCCTTCAACTGTGGAACCACTTTTTTTATACCTTAAGCCCCTGCCAGAGCAACTTAAATATGTTTCTCTTGGTTTAAATGATACGTTGCCCGTTATCATCTCTTCCAAGTTAATGTAGAAACAGGAACAACAACTAATTGGGATGTTGCAGCTGCATAAAAAGGCTATTGGATGGACGATAGTTGATATCCAAGGCATCAGTTTGGCATTATGTATACATAAATTTCCCCTAGAGGATGATCATAAGCCACCCATTGATGCTCAGAGACACTTAAACGATGCTATGCGAGAAGTGGTGAGAAAAGAAATTATTAAATGGCTTGACGCTGGGAAAATTTATGCCATCTCGGGTAGTAAGTGGGTGAGCCCGGTGCAGTGTGTTCCTAAAAAGGGAGGAATAACCGTGGTGACCAATAAAGAGAACGAACTAATCCCAACCAGGACTGTGACCGGTTGGAGGGTTTGTATGGATTACCGGAAGCTTAACAAAGCTACCCGGAAAGACCATTTTCTCCTACATTTTATTGATCAAATGCTTGATAGATTAGCGGGGAAACCTTATTATTCTTTTCTTGATGGTTACTCAGGTTACAACCAAATAGCTATCACATTGGAGGATCAAGAGAAAACAACTTTTACTTGCCCATACGACACTTATGTTTTTCGGAGAATGCCAATTGGACTCTGCAATGCACCAGCAACCTTTCAAAGGTGCATGATGACGATATTCTCTGACATGGTGGAGGACTTCCTGGAAATATTAATAGACGATTTTTCGTCTTTGGAGACAGTTTTGAAGGCTGTTTAGGAAACCTACAGAAGGTACTCGAAAGATGCGAGAAAGCGAACTTGGTCTAAAACTGGGGAAAATGTCACTTCATGGTGGATGAAGGGATAGTCCTAGGCCACAAGGTAAGCTGCCGCGACATAGAGGTAGACAGAGCAAAGATAGAAGTCATTGAAAAGCTATCACCACCCACCACAGTCAAGAGAAATTCGGAGTTTCTTAGGGCACGATGGGTTTTATCGAAGATTTATTGCAAATTTCTCGAAGATTACCGAGCCTTTATGCCACTTATTAGAGCAGAATCGTCCATTTGACTTCAATACTGAATGTGCTGAGGCAATTAGAATCCTGAAAGAAAAGCTGGTAAAAGCCCCGATTGTACAACCACCAGACTGGAGTTTGCCATTTGAAATTATGTGTGATGCTAGTGACTACGCTGTAGGGGCAGCACTTGGGCAGAGGAATGACAAGCTTTTCCACGTAATTTATTACGCCAACAAAACACTAAATGATGCCTAAGTGAATTACACCACAACAGAAAAAGAATTGTTAGCAGTGGTGTTCTCAATTGACAAGTTCCATTCGTACATACTTGGAACAAAGGTGGCGGTCCATACAGACCATTCAACACTTAAGTATATGTTCGCTAAAAAAGATGCAAAACCTAGACTAATACGGTTGATTCTACTGTTGCAAGAATTCGACATTGAAATCGGGGATAAAAAGGGGGGCAAAAAACCAAATCGCAGACCACTTGTCAAGATTAGAGATGGGAAAGAGTCTACCGACAGACAAGACCAACATACTAGAGACCTTCCCTGATGAGCAGCTGTTTGCTGCAATAAGCACTACCGCGACAGCCATGGCGGCAGGTAAGTTTTCTGAACTTCCTTGGTACGCTGATTTTGTTAATTACATAGTTAGCGGAGTACTACCTCCTGAACATAATTACCAAGCAAGGAAGAGGTTCCAAAATTGAAGATCGCTGCCGCGACAACAACAGAATGCTGCCGCGACAGGGACAATAATAGAACATGAGTTCTTATACAGTGCAACACCTGCACTACCAAGCATATCAATATCGACCTATTTCTTAACCCTAAAACTTCATTCTCTTACATTCAGTATTCTTCAATATTATTCCTCAATGAAATTAAACTTTTTTCTCTCTCTCTTGTGCAGCAATCCAAGGATAAAGCTATTTCCAGTCCCTGTGGATTCGACATCCGATACTTCGAGTATCACTTTACTACTTGCGTCATGTACACTTGCACTACATTGCGATAGGACTTTTGACACGCAACAAATGGGTTGCCTCACATTTAACGCTTTATTTAACGTCATTAAGCTTCTATGAAAATAATCTGAGCATTCTCATAATACGAGTTGATCCGCTGACCATTAACTTTAAATTGAGCTTTGAATCATCTTTAATTTCGACGACACCATGGGGAACCATTTGAACAACTGTAAAGGGTCCGAGCCACCTTGATCGCAATTTTCCTGCAAAAAGTTTAAGTTTGAAATTAAATAATAAAACTTTTTGACGAATAGAAAAGGATTTATAAGCAATGTTGTGATCATGAAAATCTTTAGCTTTTTCTTTAAATTTTCGAGCTCTGTCATAAGCGTTTTTACGGATTTCCTCAAGTTCTTGGATGTTCAATTTACGCGCTTCGCCAATTGCATCCATTTACATGTTGTTCTGCTGGACAACCCAACGTATCCGGTGTTCTAATTCAAATGGAAAATGACACGACTTACCAAATACTAGGCGATATGGAGACATGTCTATTGGCCCTTTGTATTGGGTTCGATATGCCCATAATGCATCATTTAATTTGATGCTCCAATATTTTCGATCCAGTTTGACGATTTTCTTAAGTATCAACTTGTTCTCACGGTTCAAAACCTCCGCTTGCCCGTTTGTTTGCGAATGGTAAGACGTTGCAATGCGATGAGTTATGCCAAACTTCTTCATGAGAGTGTCAATAACGCGATTGATAAAGTGCTTCCCTCTATCGCTTATTATCGCCGGTGGCGTGCCAAACGTGGAAAAAATAAAATCCTTGAGAAAGTTCACCGTGGTTTTAGCATCATTATTTTTAGTGGCCTTAGCTTCTACCCACCGCGACACATAATCTACAGCAAGTATAAGGTAAAAATTCCCGAATGAAGAAAAAAATGGCCCATATAGTCAATTCTCCAAACATCAAATATTTTGTATACACAAATAGGGGTAAGGGGCATTTCATTTCTACGACTAAGATTCTCTGCGTGTTGACATCTTTCACAAAATTTACAAAATAAATATGTGTCGCGAAAGATGTTAGGCCAGAAAAAACTGCATTCAAGAATTTTGTGTACAGTTCGCTTGGGTCCAAAATGACCGTCATATGAGTAAGTCTGACAAAAGTTAAGGATCGAATTTACCTCATCTTCGGTGATACATCGCCTAATTACCTAATTTGAGTAGTGTTTCCAAAGGTAAGGATCATCCCAAATATAAAATCTAGACTCTTTATTAAGTCGGTGAATTTTAGCCCTCGTTAAATCTTGTGGTAGCTTACCCGTGGCTAAGTAATTGACCATGTCCGCGAACTATGGGGTAGTTCCATGTGACATCATCAATCTTTCTTCTAGAAACTCATCGTTGACTGACGGATCAGACGTAGAAATTTGAATTCGACTTAAATGATCGACCACAAGGTTCTCATATCCCTTTTTATCTTTAATCTCCAAATTGAATTCTTGAAGAAGCAATATCAATCGGGTAAGTCTCGACTTTACTTCCTTTTTGCTCATCAAATAATGCAACGCTGCATGATCAGAAAACACAGCAATTTTAGTACCAAGTAAATATGATTGAAACTTTTCTAAAGCAAAAATAATTGCAAATAGCTCTTTTTCTGTTGTTGAATAATTTTTCTGAGCTGTATCTAATGTGCGAGATGCATAAGCTATAACATGGGGATCTTTTCCAATCTTTTGGCCGAAGACGGCTCCAACACTCGTATCTGAGGCATCGCACATGAGTTCGAATGGATATTCCCAATTAGGCAGTTGAACAATTGGTGATGACACAAGTTTTTCTTTAAGTACATTTAATGCATCTTTGCACTTTTCATCGAAATTAAAGACTCGATCCTTCTGAAGTAGGTTGCATAATGGTTGTGCTATTGATAGCTATGCTATTACCTCTATATTTATGCCTCTTTACTATAGCAATTGTTTGTTTTTCAAGTGCATTACATTGCATGTAGGCTGCATTTTTAGTATATTATGGGTGCTTTTTAATTTATTGCTCGTGTGGAGTTGGTACTGCGTGAAAGGTAGTTTTTGGATGTTTGTGTGCAGGATGATAGAGCAGAATGCGAGGGAAGAAGCAAGGAACAAAATGCTATAGCAAAGGAGGAGAAAGAAGGCTAGCTGGTGTACAAAAGTACAATCACGTGCAGTGTAGAAAAGGACGCCTGACACTGTGAGACAGATTTATGCAGCAGCCGCACTCCATCTGCAGACCGTCCTTTTTGTCCCCATGATGAAAAGAGTTGGTCACAGGATATTCGTTGGGATCTCCAAGGAGATACGAAGGCACCAACACCCTAGAAGACCCCCACACTATATAAAGGCTTCATCTCTTCAGAGGAGAAGGAGGAGAAGAAAAGGAGAGAAAGAAAAAGTGTGCAAGAGAAAGCACAACAAGAGGGGAGAAGCACTTCATCGTTGACCAGACTTGGTGTCCTTCATTGGGAAGCTCGAGGCGTTGATTCACCATCCTATTCTGAGGCTGTGCGCCTAAGGCGGTCATGGCAGTCCACTGGCGAACTGAGAGGGTTGTATGATGATGATACGTTTGATTATTACCTAGCCATGAACTGTTTTAGATGGCGCGGGTTTTTATGGATGATACTCTATTCATTTTTATAATCTCATGTTAATGTTTACTGTCCTCTCTTGATCTTTGCTTTGTTTATGGTGTGCTCAATTTCCTAACGTTGTAAGAGCTTAGGGTTATCAATGCTTTGAGATATAGGCCCAACTTTAAATGCCTTCGAGAGTTGGCCTTTCTTTAGGAACAACCTAGGGTTGTAAGAGATTAGGGATGTTAGTGCCTCGAGAGACAAGCCATTCTTTAAGATGTCTTCGAGTGATGGTCGTTCCCTAGGTACATATGGGGGTAGTGATTGAGAGAGCAAGCCTTAGCCAATAGTGAAAGTTAGAGTAATGTGTGATAACCTTGGAGAGAGGGTCATTGCTTAGCATTAGCTTGGGGGAGTGATCGAGAGAACTAGCCTTAGATCTTCATAAACAATGGAGTAACCACCAAGGGGAAGGACTCCAACCTACCTTAGAGATAAGTGATGGGTTTAAACGGCTAAGAGGGATAGATATTAGGAGAGTAAAGTGTTTAGAGTTAAGCCGAGAGGTACTGCTATAGCATTTTAGTCTCCCAGTCTTCTTGCTAGAGATAGTTTAGAGGCTGCCTAAGTAAATCTCGTCGAGCATAGTGAGAGAACTAAGATTCGTTAGCAGTGTTAAGAGGTTTTAGAGGATTATCCTTCAGGAGCTAGCCAGCCATTCTATAGAGAGCTTCGTATCCGAGCGAGGACCTATCTATTAATAGATTATCCCTTCGTTGCTTGCTTGTTTTTCTACAGCATTTTTCTCATCCTTCATTCTGCCTCAGCATACTAACATTACAACTTGATTACTATAGCAATTTGGAAACTAAAATGTGTTCACCTCCAATCCATGTGGAGACGATACTCACCCATCACTTTATTACTCATTCGACGTGTATACTTGCACTATTTGCGTATCAATTATAGCATTGCAAGATCACACAACAAGTTTTTTGCGTCGTTTCCGGGGATTAGCAATTGGTTGTTCACAGTTTTTATTTTCATTTTGCTTTCTATTTCCACATTGTAAATATTCACTAGTTTTATTTTTGGGTTGTTTTTCTTTTCATGTATTTTTATAGTTTATAACGGGAAGAAGAAGACCAAGATGACCTATTTAGACCATTGTTCTAGAAGCGGATCGTTTATTTCGTTTAAGAAGACATGAGCAAGCAAAAGCTAGAGTCGTGGAACCCACACCTGTTAACGCAGATGCTATGGCAAATGGTCATGGAGAAGCAGCTCGACCTCGAGCTATTAGGGATCATTTAACTCTTATCTTGGATGATCTCTATCCAGGAATAGTAGCTCCAGAAATTCAGGCAGCCCAATTCGAACGTAAACCTGTCATGTTCAACATGTTGAGCAACATTAGACAGTATGGTGGCTTACCTCATGAAGATGCTAGACAACATATTCGTTCTTTCTTAGGTGTTTGTGATTCTTTCAACCAGCAAATGGTGCATGAGGATGTGTTGAAATTAAAGTTTTTTTCGTATTCGTTAAGAGATCGTGCTAAAGCATGGGTAAATAGGGTGCAAGCCAGATCAATTCAAAGTTGGACCAATTTATGCAAGAACTTTTTGCTATGGCATAGTCCGCCAACAATGAACACTCAGTTGAGAAATGATATCGCTTCCTTTCGTCAATCTGATGACGAATCTATGTATGTGTGAGGGGACCGATTTATGGGAATGTTGAGGAAATGCCCTAACCATGGATATCGTCAGTGGATCCAAGTGGTTATGTTCTATAATGGTGTCAATGCGCCCACAAGGATGTTGATAGATTCTACAACAAATGGGACACTGTTGGACAAGTCACCGGGAGAAACATTTGACATCCTCGACAAGGTAGCCAACAACGATTATTAGTTCCCAACAACAAGGCTTAGAACGGGGAGGAGAAATCAAGCTGCCAAGGGGAGTGAAGTTGACAACTCAATACTAAATCGGTTGGCCAACATCAACTATTTGTTAAAGAATCTCCAGCGTTCCAACGAAGTGAAGGAAGTTAAGGCAGTAAGATCATGCTTGAGATGCAATGGCAACCAACACCTCAACGATTGCCCTGACGATCCAGAATCTTCCAACTCTGTGGGGAACTACAACCGTAACAACAACAACCCTTATTCTAACTCCTACAACCCAGGATGGTGTCAGCACCCAAACCTAAGTTGGGATATGTAGAAAATAATATCTTGTGTATTATTCATAAAACATATAGGCTATATATACAAATCTAATTTACCTAAACTAGGTAACATAATATATAACATTAATTACAATATATTCTAGCCTAATAAATAGCCTAGATATTAGTATAAGAATCTGTAACGCTCCCCCTCAAGTTGGATCATAGATATTAATCATGCCCAACTTGTTACATAGATAATTGATTCGAATTCGATTGAGAGCTTTGGTGAAGATGTCTCCTAGTTGTTCTCCGGTTTTCACATAACTAGTAGATATCAAACCTTGTTGTATCTTTTCGCGAATGAAGTGACAATCAATCTCAATGTGTTTCGTTCTTTCATGAAAATCTGGATTAGAAGCAATGTGTAATGCAGCTTGATTATCACACCAAAGTTTTGCAGGTGTTGAGGCTTTAATTCCAATCTCACCGAGGAGCTGATATACCCATATAATCTCACATACGAACTTGGCCATTGCTCTATATTCGGCTTCTGCACTAGATCGTGAGACTACGTTCTGCTTTTTACTCTTCCAAGAAATCAAGTTTCCTCCAACAAACACACAATATTCTGAGGTGGATCTTCTATCCTCCTGGCATCCTGCCCAATCTGAGCCGGAAAAACATTCAATTCTAGTATGACAATGATTGCCATATAGAATTCCACGCCCAAGAGCACTTTTCAGATAACATAAAACTTGTTCTACTGCTTTCCAATGATCAACAGTCGGTGACGATATATATTGACTCAGAACACTCACTGGAAAGATTCCTTTTTCTATTTCTGTGCACCTCAACCCCCAAGAAGTATTTCACACTAAAGATCTGGGGACGATGAAATACTTCTTGGGGGTTGAGGTGAACAGAAATAGAAAAGGAATCTTCCTATCTTAGAGGAAGTATGTGCTTGACTTTTATTGGAAACAGGGAAATTGGGCGCCAAACCTTGTAGTACGCCAATCGTCCCTAATCTAAAGTTAACTAAAGAAGGTGAGATAATTTAATTTACCGATAAGTCTTTTGTACCTTTCAGGGTCATCAAATAATTCACCTTCTTTAGTTAACTGTAGATTAGGGACCATTGGCGTACTACAAGGTTTGGCGCCCAATTTCCCTGTTTCCAATAAAAGATCAAGCACATACTTCCTCTGAGATAGGAAGATTCCTTTTCTATTTCTGTTCACCTCAACCTCCAAGAAGTATTTCAATGTCCCCAGATCTTTAGTGTGAAACTGAGTATGGAGAAAAGACTTCAGTGAAGAAATTCCACTAGTGTCATTACCAGTGAGTACAATATCATCCACATATACGACTAGTAGAATAGTGCCCCCATCAGACTTTCTAAAGAAAACATAATGATCTAATTCGCTTTTTTGCATCCCGAACTTTTCAATAGCCTAACTAAGCTTACCAAACCAAGCATGAGGACTCTGTTTCAAACCATATAAAGATTTCTTCAAATAACATACTTTCCCAGACTCCCCCTGAGCAACAAACCCAGGTGGTTGCTCCATATACACCTCCTCCTGAAGATCACCATGAAGGAAAGCATTCTTGATATCCAACTGATGCGAAGGCCAATAAAAAATTGTTGCAAGGGAGATAAATAGCTGAAAGAAGCAAGTTTGGCAACATGGGAGAAAGTATCATAATAATCCACACCATAGGTCTAAGCATATCCCTTAGCAACAAGACAGGCTTTGAAACGATTAAGAGATCCATCAGGATTAAATTTAATAGTAAACACCCACTTACATCCAATAGCTCGCTTACCGTTAGGCAAAGAAACCAAAGTCCACGTGCCATTGACATCTAGAGCAGTCATTTCCTCAAGCATAGCCGCACGCCATCCAGGATGAGATAATGCCTCGCTAACAGTTTTAGGGACATAAATAGTATCTAGGGATGTAACAAAGGCACGATAAGAAGAAGACAAACAATTATAGGAAACAACAGATGAAATGGGGTAAGTACAAGCACGTTTACCTTTCCAAAGAGCAATAGGAAGGTCAAGATCAGCCGTACGAGGCGAATCTGATGACGAAGATATTAGCTCATCAGGACATGAATCTGGAACATTCGGAACGTTTGTAATTGGGTCGGAAGGGGGTGGTTGTGGCCGACGAGTATAGATGTTTTTATGGAGGGCTTGACAAAAGAGGGCGGAACCAAGAAGGAAGAGGATAACTCCAAAGGTGATGGGACCTGATAAAACAAGAAATCATCGTCCTCCTGAGCGATAGACCCTGAAGAAAACAGAAAAGGTTTGTGTTCCAAAAAAGTAACATCAGCAGACACAAGATACCTACCTAGACCCAAAAAATAACAATGATACCCTTTTTGACCACGTGAATACCCCAAAAACACACATCTCAAAGACTTAGGATCAAGTTTTGTCGGACATCCCGAACAAAACAAATACAACCAAAAATTTTCTGGGAGAGGGGAAACAAATTTTTAGTGGGGAAAAGAGTATGAAAATGGATGTTACCCAACAAAACTGAAGATGGCATATGATTGATCAAAATACAAGTTGTGGAGATGGCATCAGCCCAAAAACTTTTTGGAACCTGCATTGGAAATAGCAAAGCTCAGGCTGTTTCAAGGAGATGTCTATTTTTGCGTTCAGCAACACCGTTTTGAGAAGGGGTGTCAACACAAGAAGTTTGATGGAGAATATCGTGCTCAAGCATATATTTTTGAAAAGGACCTGAAACATACTCTTTTGCATTATCACTTCTCAAGTTTCGGACAGGCGTACCAAATTGGGTTCGAATCTCAGCACAAAAAGAAGAGAAATGAGTAAATAATTCTGAGCGAGATTTCATTAAATAAAGCCATGTCATTCGATAATAATCATCAACAAAAGTAACAAAATAACGAAAACCAGGTTTAGAAGTAACAGGACTAGGACCCCAAACATCAGAGTGAACTAACTCAAATGGAGCAGAAGCTCGGTTATTGACTCTAGGACTGGAACTAAGGCTATGGTGTTTAGCAAACTGACAAGACTCACAATCTAAGGATTTTAAACTAGAAAATTGAGGACAAAGTTTCTTCAAAGAAGGTAGAGAAGGATGACCCAATCGACAATGTTCTTCAAAAGGATTGACAATTCCAGTGCAAGCAACAGGTTCTGGATCATGGGTGTCGAGGATGTAGAGACCATCAGACTCATGCCCCTTTACCAATAATCTTCTTCGTCAAAAGATCCTGAAACACACAATAACCAGGAAAAAATGAGACACAACAATTAAGGGTTTTTGTAAGTTTACTAACTGACATCATGTTAAAGGATAAATATGGTAAACTCAAAACATAGGACAAAGTAAGAGAGGGAGTGGGGTACGAAGTGCCAGAGCCAATAACAGAAGATGTGGAACCATCAGCTAAAGTAACAGGATTGATAGAAGGATGGGTTGTAAAATGAGAAAGAAGATTGGGGTTACCTGTTATGTGGTTTGTGGCACCAGAATCAATGACTCACTTGGAAGAGGTGGAAACAAGACATGTATTGGGTTTACCTAACTCAACAAGGGCAGAAACAGGACTTGAAGGATGCGTTACAGTGTCTTAAAGGTGAAGAATCTTGGTATACTCATCCGCAGATATCGTAACAGCCGATGAAGAAGTGTCTACACTAGAAGCAACATGAGCAGACGAAGTTTTCTTAAACTGCAGCTTCCGGCAATCACGCTTGGTATGTCCCGGTCTGTGACAATAATGACAGATAACTGCACTGTGATCCGGACCACGAACTCCAAACTATGGATCGCTTTTGGTAGACCCCGACCCCATGGAACGCCAGGACCACTACTCTTGAAATGTTGCTTGCTGGAGTCATAAGAAAGAGCACGGCTGAGCAGAACACTGCCATGTTGTGGGGATGGAGTAGGTAAAGAATTCTCAGTACGACGCACTCTCCGAAAAACATCATCGAGGCTGGAGATCTCGAAACCAGAGAGAATCTGAGATTTAGCAGTCTCAAATTCTGGTGGAAGACTAGCTAGAAAACTCATAACCGCCATTTGCTCTCGCTGACTACGTTGGACCTCGATATCAACACTAAAAGGAACCAGCATATTAAGCTCTTCATATGTTTTCTTGAAATCCATAAAATAACTAGTTAAAGTCTGGTCTTCTTTGTTAGCCCTGTAAAAATTCTGACAAACATCATAGATACGTGCAAAATTTCCTTTACTAGAATATAAAAATTGCAAATAGCTCATCAACTCTTTCACTGTCTTGCAATGATTAACCAAACCTACCACTTCACTGTCAATAGAATTACGAATTTGGATATACAGGCAAGCATTTTCTCTCATCCAAGGAAGGCAAGAATCATCTGTCGGAGGATCATCAATCAAATGTCTGTCCATAGAAATGCTTAACAAATACAACTCAATTGTATGGTTCCAATCAAGAAAATTAAAGCCATTCAATTTATGATCAGTAATCTTAGACGTAATCGGAACGATATCGGACATAAAGTCAACCTTTTTATAAGCCATGAGATCAAAGAAGCAAAGAACCAAGAAGACTAGGAAAAAAAACAAAACCCTAATAATTCCAAAAGACAGAACACCCAACCCAAAACAATCTGAAAGCAAGGATCGGCGGCAGGGGTGTGATCGAAATGAAGCAGCGACGTCGGTGGAAAAATCAGCAGCGAAAAGGGGCCACCACGCGCTCTCACGCGCCGACACGTGAAGGATAGGCGGAAGCTTGGGGCGGGGCGTGAGGCTCACACGGTGATATTCTGGTGACCGGAATCTCCAGATCGGTAGATCGGCGGATGGCGGTTCCTGTAGTACGGGCGGTGTTGACAGATAAGCCTCCAAAGGTGGCCGGTGAAGAACGACCAAAAAAGTGGCTTTAGGTCAAAACCCTAACAGCCCAAAAAAATAACCTAATAATTTTAATTGTATTCGAAAGAACCTAGGACAACTGATACCATGTAGAAAATAATTTATTGTGTATTATTCATAAAACATATAGGGCTATGTATACAAATCTAATTTACCTAAACTAGGAAACATAATATATAACATTAATTACAAATATATTCTAGCCTAATAAATAGCCTAGATATTAGCCTAAGAATCTGTAAAAGGATAATCAGGGGCACAACAACATTTCGGCCAATCAAATGCCACAACAAAATCCGCAAGAAGTACACCATTCCCTCCAGAATAAGCCATGGCAAAATCAAAAGAGATCAGCACCTTCATAAAGCAGTTCATTGGAGTCTACTTTTAAGGAGTTCATGGCTATGACAAAGGACTTCATGGGGACCACTAAAGTTGTGCTACATGATCAAGCATCACACATCAAAAATCAGGGAGCCCTACAGGATCAAACTCAAATGGGCCATGTAACTCAAGCCTTGAACGTGCGATAAAAAGGAAGTTTACCTAGTAACACTGAAGCCACTAAGCACCATGGCAAGGAACAATGTAGTGCACTCACACTAAGGAGTCGCACAGAGATTAACCAAGGTGATAAGGTTGGGGTGGAAAGAAGGACGAAGCCCAACCCAGCTTATTGCCACAGCAAGAAAATCTTCAAGAACCACAACAAGGGGAAGGAATAAATGAGGAAGGAAGGCCAAAAGACTAATCAGGGAAGGACCAGTGTTTATTACAGCAAAAGACACTGCCTCACGAGCTACAGTAGATCTAGCTAAGCCACATCCACTATTCCCTCAAACACTCAAAAAGTAGTAAGAAGATCTCCAATTTGGAAAGTTTGTAGATATCCTTACTCAATTGCATATCAATGTCCCATTTCTGGAGGCCATTGATCATATGCCAACATACGCTAAGTTTCTCAAGGATATAATCACAAAGGAGAGAAGGGTAGAAAAGCACGAAACAGTTGCTATAGCAAAGGAATGCTACTACATTTGGAGAAAACTCCCACCAAAAAGAAAATACACATGATGATTTATTATCCCTGCTCTATTGGAGATGAGTTTGTTGGAAGAGCATTGTGTGATTTGGGATTGAGTGTGAACCTAATGCGTAAATCTATATTTCAGAAACTAGGGTTAAGAGATGTCAAGACTACTAGGGTTACGCTATAGCTTGCTGATCACTCTAAAGCCCGACCAAAAGGAAAAATTGAAAATGTTGTAGTAAAAGTTGATCGTTTTGCTTTCCTAGTTGATTTCTTTATCTTGGATTGCAAGGAAGACAATGATGCTCCTATTATTCTAGGAAGGCCATTTTTAGCTACATGTCGAGCTTTGATTAACTGTGAGAAGGGTGAATTCACAATGAGAGTGGGTGAAGAGACAATCACTATCAACATACATAACACCCTTCATGATAGGTCAATGGAAGATAGGCATTCCAATGCTATAGCATGTGATGAGCTACAAGAACTTTTATGTAGCATCAACATTCAGAAGAAAGCCTTTGTTGGACCAGTTTAAGAGGAAGAATTTGAGGACCTGACTAGGGAAGGAAACCCAGATGCTGAAAATCACTCAAACGAGGTGGGGCAAGCCACATCTCACCTCAGCCTTCCTGACCCTTGACAGTACGCCTCCTAAACTTTCTCTTTTTGCTTTAGCATTTTCAATAAATAGTAGTTAGTTTGTTTTTGTGTGGTTTTAGCTTTGATCTTATCTTTTGTTTGTCCTTTCTGCTCATTTATTATCTTGTAAATTTCGTATCATAGTACTTGTCTTCTGTAGTATTAATCATTCGTGCTTGCGGAACATCAAAAAGGGGATTATTTTATTCGTTGATGAAGGAAATCAGAGTTTGTAGGGAACACAATTTGTCTTGACTTGGGAGTTGGAATGACGTAAGGAAAGGAGGGGAACAAAAAGGGCATTATAAAAGGGGAATTAATATAGAGAATATGTGAAGATTAAACCCTAGCCACACATAACCTAGTTCTCTCTCCTACTTTTCTTTGAGCAATTAAGAGCCCCTTTTCTCTTTCTTGACAAAAGACGGCTCCCATCAACCTCAAACCTCTCTCCTCATTAAGGAGAGTTAGTGGTTAGCCGTTTCCCAAGGAAACCTCTCACACGTCTCCCCCCCACTTTCCACTCAAACCGTCCTCACCCTTCATCTTCCTCACTCAACCTAAGACCATTCATCTTTTCTTTTTCTTTTCTTCCCATAAAACCTTTTGTTGAGATTTTAAGGGCTCGATTCGATCAACCGTTCTTGCTCGCCAAGTGTGGAGAAGTTGGATAATTGGGTGTTTTAGTGGGAGGTGAAAAATTGGCAATTTGACACAATAATTTATAGTAGTTCAACCTACTAACCATGGGCTACATCCACTACCTTAGCTCCCCACTATGGATTTCCAACAAATTCACTAAGAATTTCGTCCCCTTTTCTAGGATTAGGAGGAAACCATTACAACCCTCAAAGCTTTCTACCCAAAGCTTGAAGGAACACTCTCTTTACAAAGAAAGACTTAGCAAACTAGAAATCCCTCTAATAGGTGTTTGTTTGCAATTCTAAGCACTCACCCAAAACCTAAACACTTGAGCAAATTTAACAATGTAAGCTCACAAGTGTTGTCTAAGCAAGAAATAAACAATTTAAGCTCTAAACAAATTTTGACATCATAATGTTGTAAAAATTGAAGCATTAACCATTACAAGATGCTTGGAGGTCCCTTTTATACTCCCAATTGAGTTTGTAGCCGTTACTAGCCGTTGGAGATGAATTGGAGCCGTTGAGGACTTTATTTCCCTTCATTAATGTTGTTCTGCAGCTATTCGTATCGATACGTGTGGAACCGTATTGGTACGGCCTTCATCAGAAACTAGCCGTTGAGCTCTTGTCAGCCTGGGCGTATCGATACGCTTGAGGTCACATCGGTACGGATTCACTTTTAAATGACCGTTGGGAAATAGCCGTTTGGGTTGGTTGAAAGGGGATCGGTACGCTTACCAGGCGTATCGAAACGATCTCGATCCGTATCGAAACGACCAAGCCTATTTCGTTACGGGTTTTGGCAGTGACCAAACTTGGGCAAAAACGTATCGGTACAGGTACAATCGTATCGATACGGGTAGCTTGAAAAGTCAAGTTTGGCTGTTTTAAATCATGAAAAGCTTAGCCAAAAACCTTTTAAAATTCCCAAAACATAGATTCAAGTTGTTTGGACTTAAGACAAAGTTTTAAATTCTTTTCAAATTGGTCCAAAACATTTTTCAATTATTATATCAAAACATTAGTTCTACAATCTCCCCCTTTTTGATATAATAAAACCCACTTTAAAAATTGTTTAGGATTCTCCCCCCTTTAACTTTAAAAATGTGAATAAGAGATTGAAGATATGAAATCAATTAAAGCTCCCCCTTATTCATTTGAAAATTCAATTTTTCAAACATTTCTCCCCCTTTTTGTTATATCAAAAAAATTTAAACATTAAGTTCAAAATAACAATAGAGGTAAAATTTGACAAAAATACAAATTTGGTTTTAAAATGGCTCCCCCTTTCTCAAAGCATCATAAGAATGTTAGTTCAACATATATGATTATCTAGTTGACTTAAAAGAAAAGTAATCAAATAAAAACAAAAGCAACTAGATTTTACCACACTTGAACTCAAGGGAGGATGTGAAGCCTTCCTTCTTCAAGTGTTCTTCTTATGTGTGCATGGAGCTCCCCCTCAAAGTTTGACTTGTTGACCACTCTCCATCACACCTAGCAAAAGAAAATCAAGTAATTTTTGGTATCCAAATTGCTTTGGATCCATAGACATTAGTAGCACAAAATTTAGTCCCCTTAGGAATCCATTTTTCAATTTCATCATTTTTAGTTGAAGTGATTAGTCCTTTTGGGACCCAAACACTTCTAAAACATTTTCCATTCACAAATCTAGGGGCACTAGATTGTCTTACATAAAAATTTGATTTTCCAAAATTATTTTTCTTTTCAAGTTCATTGGAAATCAAATCTTTTACTTTTTGAACTTTAAGAAGCAAATTTTGTAAATCAAGACATTTTTGTTCAAAATCTTTCAATTTTGCTTCAAGTTCAAGATTTGTTTTGGAAAGCAAATCATTTTCGATTTTTATTTTTGAAATCAACTTTTTGTTCTTGGAAAATGATGCCTTGAATTCCAAAAGCAAATCATCATAGGCATCTTGTAACTCGTCAAATGTATAAGAATTTGAAATAGATGAGTTAGAAGTTACCTCCCCCTCATTGAGGGCCATCAAGCATAGGTGGGCTACTTCATCATCGGTGGAGTCCTCATCACTCCATGTGGCCACATATGCTTGTTTTGAAAATGAACCCTTCCTTTTGGATTTGTGGGAGTCCTTCATCTTCTTAATTGATTCATGCTTGGATTTTTCAATTTTGCTCTTCATGAACCGGGCAAATTTGTTGAAGAGATAGGTCATCTCTTCATCTTCACTTTCCTCCTCACTTGAATCTACATGATGGCATGTGGAGGATTTGAGAGCTACGAAACTAGCATTGATGCCTAGCTCCATGATCTTCTTCTTCCCCATCTCTCTAATCTCTTCCTTCTTCTTCTCCTCTTCTTTGTTTTTCTTCATTATTTGGTGAGTGAGAAAAGACCCCATGAGTTCATCAAGCTTCAAGGTTTTGAGATTCTTGGCTTCGATGATGGCGGTCCTCTTTGAGTCCCATGACTCGGGAAGGGAGTAGATGAGCTTTCGGACAAGCTTCTCTTCTGGGATGGCTTCTCCATAACCTTTAAGACCATTTGTGATAGTGGAGAACCTATCAAACATCTTCTTGATGTTCTCTTCCGGATCCATCTTAAAGTTATCATACTCTAAGGTTAGCAGCCCAATCTTGGTCTCCTTGACTTCATCGGTTCCCTCGTATGTGACTTCAAACTTGTCCCATACATCCATGACACTCTCACAAGAAGACATATTCTCATAGATGGTTGGGCCAAATGCACAAAAGAGCATGTGCAAGGCTTTGCAATTTAGTTCCATCTTCTTGCGATCGTCGGCACTCCATTTCGCTTTGCTTCCTTGAGGCACGAACGGACCGTCTTCAACTATGTCCCATAGCTTGTAATCTCTTAACTTCAAGAAGAATTTCATCTTTATCTTCCAATGGGCATAGTGATTTTCGTCAAAGAAAGGCGGTTTGTCTATTGATTGTGCCATTGAGCCGGTTGGTGAAATATTGATCAGCTTGCCGGATCTTCTCAATAGGATGTGAATCCTCTTCGATTGAGCCAAGCTCTGATACCAATTGTTGAGATTTTAAGGGCTCGATTCGATCAACCGTTCTTGCTCGCCAAGTGTGGAGAAGTTGGATAATTAGGTGTTTTAGTGGGAGGTGAAAATTGGCAATTTGACACAAGGATATATAGTGGTTCAACCTTCTAACCAAGGTCTACATCCACTACCTTAGCTCCCCACTAAGGATTTCCAACAAATTCACTAAGAATTTCGTCCCCTTTTCTAGGATTAGGAGGAAACCGTTACAACCCTCAAAGCTTTCTGCCGAAAGTTTGAAGGAACACTCTCTTTACAAAGAATGACTTAGCAAACTAGAAATCCCTCTAATAGGTGTTTGTTTGCAATTCTAAGCACTCACCCAAAACCTAAACACTTGAGCAAATTTAACAATGTAAGCTCACAAGTGTTGTCTAAGCAAGAAATAAACAATTTAAGCTCTAGACAAATTTTGACATCATAATGTTGTAACAATTGAAGCATTAACCATTACAAGATGCTTGGAGGTCCATTTTATACTCTCAATTGAGTTTGTAGCCGTTACTAGCCATTGGGGATGAATTGAAGCCGTTGAGGACTTTATTTCCCTTCATTAATGTTGTTCTGTAGCTATCCGTATCAATACGCGTGGAACCGTATCGTTACGGCCTTCATCAGAAACTAGCCGTTGGGCTCTTGTCAGCCTGGGCGTATCGGTACGGGTTCAATTTTAAATGACTGTTGGGAAATAGCCATTGCGGTTGGTTGAAAGGGGATTGGTACGCTTACCAGGTGTATCGAAACGATCCCGATCCGTATCGAAACGGCCAAGCCTATTTGGATACGGTTTTTGGAAGTGACCAAACTTGGGCAAAAAGGTATCGGTACGGGTACAACCGTATCAATACGGGTAGCTTGAAAATTCAAGTTTGGTTGTTTTAAATCATGAAAAGCTTAGCCAAAAACCTTTTAAAATTCCCAAAACATAGATTCAAGTTGTTTGGACTTAAGACAAAGTTTTAAATTCTTTTCAAATTGGTCCAAAACATTTTTCAATTATTATATCAATACATTAGTTCTACACCTTTGTTCCTTAAAAAGACCAAAAGACTTACCTTCAAGCCACCAACCATGGTTTGATGCAAAAATGTCTCTGGCGCATCATCAAGTTCGCAGAACCCACCGATCGTCAAGATCAAACTTTTCTACGACGAAGCAGCCCGAGAGAGATGGCTAAACCTAAAGGATAGGAAACTATTTCTAGATCAAGGACTCCGATTCCCCAAGAATGATGAGGAGAACTTCGAGTCATCCCTTCTAGATGTCAGAGCTAAGCACGACGGAGGAAGCTAACTGAGCATCCCCAAAACATGTGTGTTCCATTGGTGAAGGAATTCTATGCGCACTTGGCGAGCCCAACACAGTCAAGCGTACACGGTCGAGAAAAACAAATGAAATTCACTCTTGTAGCAGTGAACAAATTTTATGGCCTAAAGAATATGGTAGATGAGCAAGGAAGCTTTGTTGTCGGGCTAGACGACAAGGCCCAAGAAGAAATCGTGAAAGAATTATGCTTTCGAGGGACAGAGCTTAACCGGAACATCGTGATAGTTGAGAGAGGGAGACTAAAGCCTGAAGTGAAATTATGGAATCATCTGGTCCGAACTAGATTGATGCCAATGTTGCACACAACTATGTTACACCTATCTCGTTTGCTGGTTATTCACTCGATAATTAATGGGCGAAAAACTGATGTAGGGAAACTGGTGGTGGACGAGGTCTACGCGTGCCTCAAGAGGAGCAAGAGCCCACTGATCTTTCCAAATTTGATAACCGCCTTGTGCCGAAGAAAGGAAGCTTTTGAAAACCCAGCTAAGGACGAAAAAATGGAGGTCGAAAAGGGGTTAACACATGCCCAGATTCCTCAGCTGAAGGGATTTGATGAGGATACTCCAAACGAGACACTGGAAGGAGGAGCCAAGAGCTTTGCTGTAGCAAGGACTGCAACATTGGTTGCTAAAGTAACCCACCTAGCCATAGAGCTTCACAGTTTTAAGGTGCAGCTAATCACCTATTTCAAATATGCCAACCGGAGGGATGTGGCCATCTCACAATGCTTCTCCGAGTCTTGCCAGGCATAGCAATGCCTTTCCCTTTATTCCTAAAGGAACTTCTCGTCACTTCTTAGCCTCAAGATCAAAATGTTACTGCATGCAGGCCCCGACCACCAACCCAAAAGAGGAAGTTGACGGCTAGGAAGAAAGTCAACCCGGTCCCAACCCAAAAACTAGACACTCGAGACCCCTCAGCCCAAGAAGAATAGATATCTGCCCAAAATTCACAGAAAATCGATCTTGCTTCCACACCCACTAGGAAGAGAACACGAAGCAACATGAAGCCTGCTACAACACCATCACAGACACCTGAATCGCAAAGGGAGCCAACCACCACTTTGAGTGACGATGATCAGCCTATGGCCGAGGCAGCCCCCACCACTGAACCCAACCCAGTTGTGCCACCATCTGAGAATGCTACAACATCCAAGTCGAAACGTTATGAACACACAGTCAGACGCACCATGAAACCAACCGATCCAGCCCCTGTTCAATTTGACGACACTGCGACCTCAACAATTCCAATGGCGCACAACGACAACTGCACAGACGACACAAGTGACAATTGACCTCAGCACCCATGAGGTACAATTTTTTTTCTTTTGTTCTTCTTAGTTTATTTTTGCATCATCATTTTGCATAACATTTTTTTTCTTTTCATGTATCGCTGACGTTGCATCTCCAAGTTTGGGGGTGTTTCGCCTTCGCTTAGTTTAGGACCATAACATTTGCATCGTAAGATTAGACAAAAGTTCTGCTACGACATTTTGTTTAGCTAGGAAGAAGTATGCAAAAGTGTTAATGATGCTTAATGATGATCATTTGAAATACAATAGGCCTGAACTTGAATTTTACAACTGCATGAGACTTAAAAAACTATCTTAGGAATGAGTTTGCTATAGAAAATAATTTTAGACACTGATTACTTTCTTTCACTGCTTGGTAGGTTTAGAAAAACCTTTTAGGAAGGACATTATGTTACCGACTCAATTTTCAAGATCGAGTCTCCCGCACCCATAGGTGCTAAACTTCGCGCACCACCCGCACAACCCGATCGAGGGACACAAAGTGCTGCTGTTTACACGCACCAAGGGGCCATGCATAATGCCCTTGGTGGTGTCCGCGCCCAAGAGATCCGTCTTGGGCCTATTTGTCCGCACCATGGGGCCTTGTTTAGCACCCCATGTGTTGCACACATGACTTGCACCCGAGGGGGCCCAACACACGCACCCGAGGGGCCTTTGCTACGCACCCTTCATGTCGGCCAAGGCATGGAGCCCAAGCTCGCACCTGCTGTGCGCACAATAGAGACCAAGTCCGCACACGAGGGGGCCTTTCCATCCACGCTTCATGGCGCCCAAGCCATGAAGCCCGAGCCCGCACCCGACGTGCTGACCAAAGGGGTCGAGTCCACACATGAGGGGGCCTTGCCTTACACCCTTCATGCTGGCCAAACTATGAAGCTCAAGCTCGCACCCGTCGTGCACACTAAAGGGGCCAAGTCCGCATCTGAGAGGGCCTTACCTTGCCTTCATGCCGGCCAAGCCATGAAGCTCAAGCCCGCACCTGACGTGCACGCCTATGAGGCCGAGTCCGCACCCAATGTGCATGCCAAGAGGCCTAGGGGCTGTCCATCCGCATTGCCCACAACCCTAGGGCCCGTTTTAGCACCCAATATGCTAAAGAGGAGGTTTTGGAGCCAATATCCGAGCCACACCAAGCCCAATCCGCCCAAGCATCTAAGACCAAAGCCAAGGAGCCATCTTTGGATCAACGCACATGGAAAGGTATCTTTCATGGAGACTATTCGAGGAAAGCTTCCATCCTTGAGGCCATATTCGAGGAAACAAGCCAATTCCACCAAGACAATGATGTCATTGAGCTCTTATCTTAGGAAACCATGTAATAGAGTGATTTAGTTGCCATGTATAGTTGATTAGCTTTCCTTTATTAGAGATTCTCTTTGTAAGACTCATCCATAGCCATTGGATTGAGCCGAACGTAGCCATTAGATCGAGGGGGCCAAGGCTATAAATAAGAGCCTTGCCCAACCATTGTAATCACTTCACAATTCCTTTCTTTGTTCTTTTCTACTTTATTAATACAAAAGGGCTCGAGTACTCTTTTCTCCTCATCTAGGCTTAGGAGGACTTTTTAACGAGGCTCGTTGCTTGTTTAAATCCCTCGCCTCCTTCCTTTTTACCTTGCTTAGCCATCACCCATATTTTCCAAAGCTTCCGCACAACACCTACTAAGCGCATCAGCTTAGTTTTCAAAGGCTTACTTAGTCCCCGACCTAAGATCATCGACTAAGGTCGCACGGGCTTGCGAGTCGAAATCTAGCCCCGTGACAAGTAGTATTACCTTGCATGAAAGAATGAAAAATGAGCTTAAAAGAAAATATACTCCTCTGTGTCTAAAACTGATAACTAAATGAATGCTATAGCATAACTTTAGAAGGACACTCCACTATGCGATCTTTAGGAAACTGTCCAAAAAAAGTAAAGAGAGATAGAAAAATGAACAAAATAAATAAGTGGCAATGAAAAGCACATGAGTGAATGAAAGTTTTCACGGGATGACTCTACCTACTAGCTCGGGGGTGAGAGGTATGCTCCCTACTCATCTAGAGTTAAGGACGGTAGGTGTGATGAGGTGACACCCTTCGTAACAGTACCTTTTGCATTCATTGCTAAGGCATTATTATTGAGCTTCCTTGAAAAAATTCTTCGCTTATCATGCATAGTTCGAAAGTAATCTTGTGCACACTCTCAATAGCAGATTGTTCTTAAGTGAAATTCTTGTCAGTCTCAATTATATGTTGTTGATAGTGAATGCCTATCTTTTTCTAAAAGATGAAACATTGTCGTAGCATTTATTCCTCGTTAATCTTTGCCATAGCATCCCTTTTGTTTACTTTTACTCATTTCTTGAGGACAAGAAATAGCTTAAGTTTGGGGGTGTGATAGCTATGCTATTACCTCTATATTTATGCCTCTTTGCTATAGCAATTTCCTATTTTCAAGTGCATTACATTGCATGTAGGCTGTATTTTAGTATATTATGGGCTCTTTTTAATTTATTGCTCGTGTGGAGTTGGAGCTACGTGAAAGGTAGTTTTTGGTTGTTTGTGTGCAGGATGACAGAGCTGAATACGAGGGAAGAATCAAGGAACAAAATGCTATAAAAAAGGAGGAAAAAGAATGATAGCTGGCGCACGAAAGTACAATCACGTGAAGTGCAGAAAAGAATGCCTGACATTGTCAGACAGCTTTATGCAGCAGTCGCACTCCATCTGCAGACCTTCCTTTTTGTCCCATGATGAATAGAGCTTGTCAGAGGATATTCGTTGGGATCCCCAAGGAGATACCAAGGCACCAAAACCCTAGAAGACCCCCCCCCCCCACTATATAAAGGCTTCATCTCTTTAGATGAGAAGGAGGAGAAGAAAAGGAGAGAAAGAAAAAGTGTGCAAGAGAAAGCACAACAAGAGGGGAGTAGCACTTCATCATTGACTAGACTTGGTGTCCTTCATTGGGAAGCTCGAGATGTGGCTTCGCTTTCCTCTTCTGAGGCGGTGAGCCTAAGGCGGTCATGGCAGTCCACTGGGGAACTGGGAGTTTATCTTTTCTTTTTGCTATAGCATTTATTTTTTTGGAGGGTTGTATGATGATGATATGTTTGATTATTACCCAGCCATGAACTATTTTAGATGGCATGGGTTTTTATGGATGATACTCTGTTTATTTTCTTAATCTCATGTTAATGTTTACTTTCCTCTCTTGAATCATTGCTTTGTTTGTGGTGTGCTCAATTTCCTAACGTTGTAAGAGCTTAGGGTTATTAGTGCTTTGAGATATAGGCCCTACCTTAAGCACCTTCGAGAGTTGGCCTTTCTTTAGGAACAGCCCAGGGTTGTAAAAGATTAGGGATGTTTGTGCCTCGAGAGACAGGCCATTCCTTAAGATGCCTTCGAGTGACGGTCGTTCCTTAGGTATAGATGGGGGTAGTGATTGAAGGAGCAAGCCTTAGCTAGTAGTGACAGTTAGAGTAATGTGTGATAACCTTCGAGAGAGGGTTATTGCTTTAGCATTAGCTTGGGAGAGTGATCGAGAGAACTAGCCTTAGATCTTCATAAACAATGGAGTAGCCACCAAGGGGAAGGACTCCAACCTACCTTAGAGATAAGTGATTGGTTTAAACGGCTAAGAGGGATAGAGATTAGGAGAGTAAAGTGTTTAGAGTTAAGCCGAGAGGTAGTGCTGTAGCATTTTAGTCTCCCAGCATTCTTGCTAGAGATAGTTTAGAGGCATCCTAAGTAAATCCCACCGAGCATAGTGAGAGAACTAGGATTCGTTAGCATTGTTAAGAGGTTTTAGAGGATTATCCTTCAAGAGCTAGCCAGTCATTCCATATAGAGCTTCGTATCCGAGCGAGGGCCTATTTGTTAATAGATTATCCCTTCGTTGTTTGCTTGTTTTGCTACAGCATTTACCCATCCTTCATTCTACCTCAACATACTCACATTACAACTTCATTACTATAGCAATTTGGAAACGAAACTGTGTTCACCTCCAATCCATGTGGAGACGATACTCACTCATAACTTTATTACTCCTTCGACTTGTATACTTGCACCATTTGCGTATCAATTATAGTATTGCAAGATCACGCAATAGCTATCTTCGAGAAATCCTTAATGAAGCTACAGTAAAATCTTGCATGCACCGAGAAAAGAACGAATATCCCTTATAGTAGTGGGGTAAGGAAGTGAGCGTATAATATCAGTCTTTGCTTTATCGACAGAAATTCCATCTAAAGAAATTATATAGCCTAGAAATAACCCATTGCCGACCATGAAATGGCATTTTTCATAATTTAACACAAAATTGAATTCAATACAACATCTTAGCATATTAGTTAAATTTAAGAGGCATTCGTTAAATGAACTACCGTATACGGTGAAGTCATCCATAAAAACATTTATTCTTTTTTCTACATAATCTAAGAAGATGCTAAGTATACATCTCTAGAATGTTTTTGGGGCGTTACAAAGGCCAAAAGGCATCCGTCGATAAGCTAAAGTTCCGAAGGGACAAGTAAACATCATTTTTCTCTTGCTCTTCTAGTGCAACCGAAATCTAGAAAGAGCCTGAAAATCCATCAAGCCTACAATAATGAGATTTACCAGCTAAACATTCTAGCATTTGGTCTATAAAAGGAAGTGGAAAATGATCTTTCCGAGTTAAAGAATTCAACTTCATGTAGTTCATGCGGACTCTCTAACCATTTTGAACTCGTGTTAGAACTAACTCACCTTCAGGATTTTAGATTACCGTAACTCCAGTCTTTTTTAGACCACGTGAATTGGAGTTACCCATCCACTGTCAAAAATTGGGTAAATTATACCTACATCAAGGAGTTTCTGTATCTCCTTTTTACTACCTCCATCATTAGTTCGTTCAACTGATGTTGACCTTGTCTTGAAGGTTCTGTCCCTTCTTTCGTTTTTGTCTTGTGCATACAAGTTAAGGGACTAAGTCCTTTTATATCTGTCATGGTCCAGCCAATGGCCTCTTTGTGTGCTCGCAACACCGTGACTAGGTCATTCCTCCTCTTCAGACACCTTGTTCGAGATTATTACTGGTAGGGTTTTGTTTTCTCCTAAAAATGCATATTTGAGGTGATCTGGCAACTATTTTAATTCTATCTCTGGTGCCTACAAAACAAAGGGTAACATTTTAGTTTTAGATGGAGTTAAAAATAAATTAGAATTGACAGAGAAAACATTTTCAAATTCCCTTTCTTCCACTTTACGGCAAAGTTCTAGATCCCTGTAAAAATTTTCGAAATAAATTAGTTTCAATAAATTTATCAACTAGGGGATCAATATTATCGATAGAATTAATTCTTTCAACTTGATCTGGGTATCTCATTGCTTTGTAAACATCAAATTCTATGACCTCACCATCAAACTCCATTGTTAATATACCGCTTCTCTCATCAATCTTTGTATGTGCGGTGCTTAGGAATGGGCGGCCTAGAAGTACCTTAGAGCAAGTGTTCGTCCTAACGTTTTCCATGTCAATGACATAGAAGTCGGCATGAAAAATTAGAACGTCGACCTTCACTAGGACATTTTCGATCACTCCCTCTAGATAGATAATAGAACGAATAACCAACTTGATGGTTACTCTTGTTTCCTTCAAAGGGTTGTTAGTAATCATTTTATAAACAGAGAGTGGCATTACATTGATTAAAGCTCCTAAGTCACACATTTCACGTTTAATTAAGACATTTCCCATTTTGCAGGGTGTTTGCGTGTGTAGTGTACTATAAATGATACGCAAATATGGTGCAAGTATACACGTCGAACGAGTAATTAAGGCATATCCATGGTTTGCTGTAACAATATTGATTTAACTTTTTGAAGATGACAATGCTATAGTAAAAGAGATAATGTCAAATAATGCTGAAGCAAAACACTGCAGAGAAAGATAAGATAGCAATATGATGAACAGGTCCCCTTTCGTATACGAAACTCACTACGGAATGACTGGCTGAGAATGATGGACAACCTAAACTAAGCTTCTTAACGATACTAAGGCTCTTCAGCTATCTTCTATACTAGGAGGGATTTTCTAAAAGTGTTCCCAAATTATCTCTTGCCAGGAAACCAGGAATCGGAAATGCTATAGTCATACCTCTCGGCGTAAATTATTAACACTCCCCTACCTATCACAAACTATCCTTCTTAGCCCTTGAAACCTATAACTTATCTCTAAGGTAGGATAGAGTCTGCCTCTCGACAGCCACTCCATTGCTTATGAGGGTTCTAAGGCTAGCTCTCTTGATTACTAACCTCAACAAACACTTAAAAATGGCCAACTCTCGAGGGCTCTTACAACCTTAAGGAAGTAAAACGCATAAGCAAAGCATAGAACATGATAAACACTGAAAAGGCTAGAGCATGCATTAAAAAGTACTCAAAATAAAATCATCCATCAAACCCAAGCCACCTAAAACAGTTTGTGGCTGGGCAATATCATCCAACATATCATTGGGATAACATCACCAAAGATAAAGATATGAAAAGGAAATGCTAAAGTGACAGAAAGAAAGGTGAACTCCCTCTCTGCCATGGACTGCCCGACGGTCTTAGGCCCACTGCCTCTCTCGAGGTCGGTGAGGCCACTCCTTAGAGCTTCAACGATGCAGGACACCAAGTGGAGAAGATAAAGAAGAACCCTTCTGATATGAACCCGGTAATGTGACCCGAGTCATATAGATGTGCCCGATTGTGATTCTAGTAAGAAATATTCTTTGTTACGCTTTGAACTCTGAGATATCATAAAACATACATGTGAGATGAATAGCAATTTAATAAAAAATTAATGGAGAAAGGAATTGGATAGGTAATTTGGATAGTATGGTTGCTAAGGATGGAGGATAATAATCATGGAAAGGTGTAAATCAAAGGAGTGATGGGAGATGCTAAAGGTGGTGTGGATTTGTATGGTTGCAAGGATAGCGAATTATGACCCGCTAGCTATAACAAGCTAGGAACCAACAATATACTTTGATGGAGTCGAGGTGGAGGAGTGTGGAACGTGACCCACAAGCTATAAGAGAGATTGGAACCAACGCTATAGTAAAATGAAATGGATACAAGACTACAAGCACAACTTGAAGCCGATAGAGTTCTCGCAAGAACAAGGTGAAAGCAATCTTTCAAAGGTTTATATTCTCCAAAAAAAGTGCTTACAAATGAACCTAAGGTGCCTATTTATAGTGTGGCTAGGCACCATATGAAAAGTCACACAAAAGAGAGATGAATGCTAATCTAAATGCTATTGAATAGAAATAAATGAAATGTTTCTTTCTTATCCTTTTGATGGATGAATTTTGCTTTAAATTGAGATGAATTTAGCCTTAAATTCGTCTAAAAAGGAGTGGTGACTCTTGAGCTGCTTCATTTTGCTTGCAAATGGATAAAAGGGAATGAATGTGGACATAGGAAGAATGTAGACATCCCACAAGTCCATTTGTGGAATATGATCAGCCTTCATTGCTTGCCCATTTGTGGAATATGATCAGCCTTCAAAAATGATAAATAAAGGCCTTGAATGCATAATTTGAATGTTGATTATTGCATGTCCCTTCTCTTGAACGTGAATGGCCATCATTGGTTCATAATTTCAACCTTGAATAGGTGAATTATGAAGCTTAAATGATTTGTTACTCTAAGAAGATGAACAGCCTTGAAAAGATGAAAAGAATTCAGCCTTAAATTTCCTTCAATTGCCTTGTTTGCATGAGTAAAGATGGTCATCAATGACTTGTTTCCAAGTTGAAGTTGAAAAGTCTCTTCTTTAATCCACACGTCACATGAACCTAGACACACACAAAGGATTTATTCAAACATAAAATAATAGATGCATGAAAGAATTAAAGAGTTAGTTAATTGAGTGAACTAGTTAAATGAATGAACTAGTTTAATTAAAGAACTAACTTTATTGAATTTAACTAAATGCATGAATGAAGTAGTTTAACGAATGATTTAAGATACATAATTAAACTACTTCCCTAAATGAACTAAAACTATAAATGAAGTGCATGCTTTAATGACCAGCACACTTTATCAATGCAATGGAAGTTTGAAATACTTAAATTCTCATGAAAATGCATGCATGAGCAAGGTAAGGCATTCCTCCCTTATTATTTCTTCTTTCTCACGTTCATGGCTTGTTGTAAACAAGCTTTCCATGGTTGATTGAAACTTCTTTGCCCGTGTACGTGTAATGGGGCCACTTGGGTACATCTTCGGGTCCTTGTTCTTGATGGTCATATCAGTCCCTTCCTCTTTAAAGCGATTTGTCCCCAAATCGTCACCTACATCAAAAGGAGATAAATCAGCAACATTAAAGGTTGCACTAACATTAAACTCACCCGGGAGGTCTAGTTGATAAGCATTATCATTGATCCTCTTAACTACTTGAAATGACCCATTTCATCGAGGCATCAATTTAGATTTCCGTTGGGCTGGAAACCTTTCTTTTCTCATGTGCAACCACACCCAATCTCCCGGCTCAAAGACAACTCTCCTTCGACTCTTGTTTTCTTGCTGCTCATATTGCTTGGTTTTCCTTTCAATATTATCCCGCACTTGTTGATGAAGTTTCTTAACAAATTCAGCTTTGTTAAGTCCATCTTTATTCACAATTTGATCAGCGGGTAATGGCAATAAGTCCATCGGAGTTGATGGAATAAACCCATACACAACTTCAAAAGGAGTGTGTCCCGAGGTGGTATGGATTGATCGGTTATATACAAACTCCACATGTGGTAAGCACTCTTCCCATGTCTTTATATTATTCTTAATAATGCTCCTAAGCAATGTGGAGAGTACTCGATGCACCACTTCAGTTTGGCCATCCGTTTGAGGGTGACAAGTGGTGGAAAATAGCAGCTTAGTTCCAATCTTACTCCATAGGGCTCTTCAGAAGTGGCTTAAGAACTTCACATCTCGATCGGAAATGATAGTTATTGGCACACCATGTAATCTCAAGACTTCCCTGAAAAACAAGTTAGCAATATAAAAGGCATCATTAGTCTTGTTGCAAGGAATAAAATGAGCTATTTTGGAAAATCTATCCACTACTACAAAGATGGAGTCTTTGTTATTCTTTGTGCGTGGAAGCCCTAGCACAAAATCCATTGAAATGTACATCCATGGTGCTTCTAGAATAGGTAGTGGCGTATAGAGTCCATGTGGCATGGCTTTAGACTTAGCCTTCTTGCAAGTGATGCAACGTTCACATAACCTCTCTACATCTCGTATCATCTTTGGCCAATATAAATGCTCTTGAAGTATGGCCAAAGTCTTTGCTATTCCAAAATGTCCCATTAAGCCTCCTTCATGGGCTTCTTTGATAAGTAATTCACGTGTGAAACCTTGTGGAATACAAAGTCTTCCTTCCTTGAATAGGAACCCACTGTCCCTATAATAGTTTTCAAACGTTCCTTTCTCACAAGCTTTGTAATTTTTTACAAAATCAGATTCGTGTAAATCCTTAATGAAAACAAAACCGAGCAACTTAGATTCTAAGGTGTTTAGAAGAGCGTACCTCCGAGACAATGCATCGGCAACTATATTCTCCTTACCTTTCTTATATTTGATCACATAGGGAAAAGATTCAAGAAACTCCACCCATTTGGCATGTCGTTTGTTGAGTTTATGTTGCCCCCAAATGTGCTTCAATGCCTCATGATCTGTGTGAATGATGAACTCCTTAGGCCATAGATAGTGTTGCAATGTTTCCATCACGCGAACAAGGGCATACATCTCCTTATCATATGTTGGATAATTCAACGTAGCTCCACTTAATTTCTCACTGAAATATGCTATAGGACGTCCACCTTGAGATAATATCGCTCCAATTCCCACACCTGATGCATCACATTCAATTTCAAACGTTTTGTTAAAATCAGGTAAGGTAAGCAAAGGGGCATGAATTAAACATTCTTTGACAAGTCGTCGTTTAACTGGTCAAAAATAAATATTTAACCTCTTTCAACAATAAATAAAATAAAGAAATTGAGTAGATATAGGGAAAGAGGGTCGATCCACGAGGATATTAGCTGGAATTATTGACTAAAGATTGCTTCGATTACTACTTCCAGGAATATCTGCAGAATAATTAAATAAAATGGGGGGGAGTGATTTGATATTGGATGAAGTAATAAAAAAATGCAAGAATTAAAAATAATAAGAAAAACCAAGTATGCAAAATAGCCTCGAACCAGCTCCTTCAATTCTTTCGATCACTGAAATAGATTTTTATTTCGGGGATCATGTCGGTTACAGTCTACGAGGCCCAACCCGTCGTAACTTGTTTCTCTCTCGAGTAACCAATCCTCCCAAGTCTATCTTCGAAAGATGGTTTTTAAATAAATCAACCGCGTCTATCGCCGTTAAAGTATTTAGAATAAAACATGAAAAAACCGACTCAGAAATTGTCTAAAAATAAAATCGCTTCTGATTTTATCTTTCCTTAGCGGACCGCCGCTAAGAGTGTTCAGAGGAAGTCGAAATTTGCCACATGCCGATCCTTCCTCCCAACTATGTTTTTTAAACGATTCAAAACCAACGAGCTCTTTTTGATTTGAAAAACGGTTAAAAACCCTTAGTAAGGCCGATTGCCAAACTATCTAAGCAGAAAGATAAAAATGATTTCCCAAAATAATTTAAGCAAGTCCAATTCTCACGAATCGAATTGACTTGGCTAGTTCTTGGCTTAAAAGATTTAGCTAAGCATGATATCGGTTATCATGCTTAACTTGGTTTTAAAATAATTAAATAACATAAAATAAACGAGACAAAGAAAATAAAAGAAAAGAACTTGGATTAAACCGAAAATGTTTACAAAGATAAAAAAAAAACTCAAAGCTAAAAGATGATCTTAAGCCTTCACCAAAGGTTGGTATTTATAGGCTTAGATTTACAAAGATAAGAGATAAGAAATAACAATTCAAATTCAAATGTTGATTAAAATTAAAAATAAAACTAAATGGATAAAAACTAATAAATTGATCGGATCTTCTCTCGGAACATTCCAGGATCTTCTAGAAGTTGCCACGTCACTGCCACGTCAGACGCATCGTGCCTGGTGTCGTGCCCATGATGCCAGTCATGACAGAATATATAAAAAAAACTGCAGAAATGCTCCCTTTTCACTGTTATTTCCAGAATTGGATCCCTGCACAAAATGTAACAAAAACAACATGTACTAAGCAGCAAGAAGTCCCAATAACTAGAAAAGTAGCATGTGAAATATGTCAAATTTGAGAACTCATCATTCTTTAATGTCATTAAAAGATTTCTCTTGGTCTCCTCCCAGAAAAAAGTTAGTATTCTTCTTGTGACACTAGTTAAAGGGGCGGCAATGGTGCTGAAGTTTGGCACAAATCTCCGGTAAAAGCTTGCAAGTCCATGGAAACTCCTAACTTGGGAAATGCTTGCTGGTTGTGGCCATTCTTCAATGGCTTTAACCTTCTCTTTGTCAACCTCTAAGCCTTTAGAACTGACAACAAAACCATGAAAGACAACTTTGTCAGTACAAAATGTACACTTGTCTAAATTAGCATATAACTTCTCCTTTCTTAAAACCATCAAAACTAACCTCAAGTGTTGAACATGTTATTCCATTGATTTACTATAGATTAAGATGTCATCAAAATAAACCACACAAAATTTACCCAAAACGGTCTAAGAACATGGTTCATTAACCTCATGAAAGTACTTGGTGCATTAGTTAAGCCAAAAGGCATAACCAACCATTCATAGAGTCCTTGCTTTGTTTTAAATGTTGTTTTCCATTCATCACCTTCCCGCATCCTTATTTGGTGATAACCACTTTTAAGATCAATCATAGAGAAAAGGTTAGAACCACTAAGCTCATCTAACATATCATCTAAACGGGGAATAGGGTGACGATACTTTACCGTAATTTTGTTTACCGCTCGACAATCTACACACATGCGCCAAGTTCCATCCTTCTTTGGCACAAGTAATACCAGACAGAACATGGGCTAAGGCTCTCCCTCACATAGCCTTTGGCCATTAGTTAAGCCACTTGCCTTTGTAACTCCTTAATTTCCTCGGGATTGCTTCGGTAAGCTGGACGGTTAGGAATGACGGCACCGGGAATGAAATCTATTTGATGTTCAATGCCACAGATTGGTGGCAGCCCACTTGGTATCTCCTCCAGAAATAATTTGTCAAATTCATGCAACAAAGACACAATAGAAGAAGGCAAAGTGTGATCAAGTTGGTTAGTGTTCAATAAACTTTCCTTGTACACAAGTACAAGTAATTCCTTTCCCGACAGCAAAAACTTTCTCAACTCTCTTTCTTTGGTAAAAACACTCATTTTCGCACCCTCACTTTGCTCACTATCACTTTCTTTTACCTCCATTTTTGATTCTCTTTCTTTGGCTCTTTCAATACTCTCTCTCAAATGTATTTGGTCTTTGTGAATTTGTTTTGGTGAAAGAGGGGCTAAGGTAATCTTTCTTACTCCATGGGTGAGTGTATATCGATTGGTATATCCATCATGTATGACTCGTTTATCGAATTGCCATGGCCTCCCAAGTAGTAAATGGCTAGCGTGCATCAGAACAACATCGCAAAGAACTTCATCCTTATACTTTCTAATGGAGAAAGCAACAAGAACTTGCTTGGAAACCTTGAGTTCTCCTCCGTCATTAAGCCACTGCAGCTTGTAGAGATGTGGATGCTTTGTGGTTGCTAATCCAAGTTTTTCTACCATAAGAGTACTAGCAACATTAGTACAACTACCTCCATCAATAATGACAAAGCATACATGTCTATTAACATGGCAGCGAGTATGAAAGATATTCTCGCGTTGTTCATTCCATTCATACACTTGCACACTTAGGCTCCTTTTCGCAATAAGGGCCTCTCTCTGCTGCATACTCTATATCATCACCTTCATCTTCTTGTATGGAAACAACTTCATCTTCCTCTTCTTGTTCCGATTCAACCTCTCTATCATCACGAAGAAGCATGGGGTTGCGATTTGGGCATTGGCTTGCAATATGCCCTCTTCCCAAGCACTTGAAGCATTGTATATCTCGAGAACGGTTTGGAACATTCAGAGCCTTACCTTTGCTAGTTTCGGCAATGGCCTTGCTTCCTTTGGGTGGTGCACCTCTTTCATTGGGTGGTATTGGAGGACTTCTTTTGTAATAACTTTGCCCTCATCTTGATGATGCTCTCCCATAGGTTCGTGTGGAACCCTTCTGTTTAAGTTGCTTTTCCACTTTTATGGCCATATGCATCATGTCTTCGATCTCCACATAATGTTGCAACTCAATGACTACCGCAATATTTGGGTCAAGGCTGGATAGAAATCTTGCCATGGTGGCTTCTCGATCCTCATCAATGTTAGCTCGGATCATGGCCACTTCCATCTCTTTAAAGTAGTCCTCAACACTACGGTTGCCTTGGGTAGGATTTTGAAGCTTGTTGAACAACTCCCTATGATAGTGAGTTGGAACGAACCTCCTACGCATAACGGCCTTCACTCATTCCAAGTAGAAATTGGATGTTCGACATTGCGTCTCCTACTAGATGTCAACTGATCCCACCATATTAGTGCATAATCTGTAAATTCAATGGCTGCAAGTTTTACCTTCTTAAGCTCGGAGTAGTTGTGGCACTCAAAGATGTGCTCAACTTTTTTTCCCATGCAAGATAGGCTTCAGGATCCGTTCTTCCTTGGAAATGAGGAGTGGTTATTTTGATGTTGCTAAGATTATCATCAACTCTTGGCCGAGCTCTTTGGTACCTAGGTTATTGACGCCTCAAACTTTGCTGGGAGGCTCGCTCGTCTATGAGTTCTTCGTCCAGCTCTCCCTCATACTCTTCCTCGTGATCTGAATTATGCCTTCGTTGAGATCTTTCCTCCAAATGATCTAATCGTTCTTGCATCGGCCCCAACCTTTGTTGCAACAACTTGTCCATCTCTCGGATAACATGTTGAAGATTGGAGTTAGTTGCACCTACGTTAACATTATTACTTCCTCCAACGGAGTTTCTCACGGAATTTTGAGACATTATTAGTAACAAAAATAAAAAATTAAAACCTCACAAACACAAAACCTCACCTATTCCACTCCAAGAAAATGCACTCACACTCGTGTTTCACACGCGATGGCTTTTACCCTTGATGTGCACTCTTGCCTTTTTTCCACTCTTGCTCTCAATCAAGTCCTTTTAAGAACTTCCTCAAGGCTTGCAAATGGCTTGTAGAATTCGGTTGAAAAAAACAAAACTTGGCGAAAAGAATTTGGAAGGTAGGATAAGAAAAAGTGGCAACAACAAAAAAAAGGTAAATTGTGAGAGTTGGTAAAGATGACAAAATAGGAGCAAAAGAAAAAATGATGTAATATATTTTTTTAAAGAAGAATAGAGAATATGATGCCCCCTCCCTCTTTAACTTTCTCTAATTTTTTATTTCTTTTCCTTTTTTTCAGAAGAGAGACATCGACTATCTTACTGAATCAACCTTGCTCTAATGCCAATTGATATGAACATGGTAATGTGACCCGAGTCATATATATGTGCCCGATCGTGATTCTAGTAAGAAATATTCTTTGCTACGCTTTGAACTCTAAGATATCATAAAACATACATGTGAGATGAATAGCAATTTAATAAAAAAAATTAATGAAGAAAGGAATTGGATAGGTAATTTGGATAGTATGGTGACTAAGGATGGAGGATAATAATCATGGAAAGGTGTAAATCAAAGGAGTGATGGGAGATGCTAAATGTGGCGTGGATTTGTATAGTTGCAAGGATAGCAAATTGTGACCCGCTAGCTATAACGAGCTAGGAACCAACAATATACTTTGATGGAGTCGAGGTGGAGGAGTGTGGAGCGTGACCCACAAGCTATAAGAGAGCTTGGAACCAACGCTATAGTAAAATGAAATGGATAGAAGACTACAAGCACAACTTGAAGCCGATAGAGTTCTCGCGAGAACAAGATGAAAGCAATCTTTCAAAGGTTTATATTCTCCAAAAAAGTGCATACAAATGAACCTAAGGTTCCTATTTATAGTGTGGCTAGGCACCATATGAAAAGTCACACAAAAGAGAGATGAATGCTCATCTAAATGCTATTGAATACAAATAAATGAAATGTTTCTTTCATATCCTTTTGATGGATGAATTTTGCTTTAAATTGAGATGAATTTAGCCTTAAATTCGTCCAAAAAGGAGTGGTGACTCTTGGGCTGCTTCATTTTGCTTGCAAATGGATAAAAGGGAATGAATGTGGACATAGGATGAATGTAGACATCCCACAAGTCCAAATCAGCTTGTCTCTTTGAATTCCTTGATGATTTTAACACTTAATTTGATGATTAAATGACATTAAACCAGCCTTCATTGCTTGCCCATTTGTGGAATTTGATTAGCCTTCAAAAAATGATAAATAAAGGCCTTGAATGCATAATTTGAATGTTGATTATTGCATGTCCCTTCTCTTGAACATGAATGGCCATCATTGGTTCATAATTTCAACCTTGAATAGGTGAATTATTAAGCTTAAATGCTTTGTTACTCTAATAAGATGAACAACCTTGAAAAGATGAAAAGAATTCAGCCTTGAATTACCTTGAATTGCCTTGTTTGCATGAGTAAAGATGGTCGTCAATGACTTGTTCCCAAGTTTAAGTTGAAAAGTCTCTTGTAACGCCCCGGTTTTGGGCTTAGGAGTTTTGGGCGTTGACCGGTTGGTCAAAGTGCTGTTCGAATCTAAAGAGGTGAAATTAGGAAAGCCTAGTTCGGGTTGCATTAAAAATATGGAAAAATGTTCTAAAATCATCTTTTAATATAATTAAGTGAACTGTGAAATCAATTTTTGAAAATGAGTTTTGGAAGTGTGACATTTTGGCTAGTGACCAAAATGTAATTTTCGCAAGTTTGGTGGCTGTTTTATAAAGGGTTGAAACTTTGAATCTTTAAGGAGCTATTTACCCAAAGGGAGTTTCTCCAGATTTTTCTAAGATATTTTAAGTCTAAAATCTGATTTTAAAGGATATTAAAATTGGAGGGAAGCCATTTGGCTATTTTTGGATTTTGTAACCAACTTCTCCTAATTTTCTTTCTCTCATTTTCTCTCAACCCAAACACTACTTTTCCAGAGAATTAGATCTGATTTCTTCACCTAAATCCCTCCTTTCAACTCTCATTTGATTCCAAATCATTGTATCTTCAAAACCTCTTCAATTGCTACTTGTTTCAACAAGCATTTTGATTCCAAAAAGAGGAGAAACTCAAGTTTGGAGGTAAGAACGTCCTTCTCCTCTAAACTATCAGTTCTTTACTGAAATTCCTAAGTTTTCAATCCTAAATTGATGTTTAATTAAAGGTTTTTAAGTTGATTAATGGATCTTGGCTTATAATACAAGATTTTGATGATTTTTGATGATTTTCGTTAGATCTGATTAATCTGTGATTTGAGAGGTGTTTTTGATGTTAAATGATCTCTAAATTGATAAGCAATTGAGTTTGGATTGATGCAATCCCGGATAGGTTGAGTTTCCTAAGTTTAGCTTGTGTTTCAAGGTTGTTTTTGAGGTGATCTTGGTGATCTGTTGTTGCTGGAGATATAAGGATGTTAATAGGTTGTTTTTAGATGTGTTTTGATGTTTATGGAAGTAAGGTTTTGCTGGTTTATGGCTGGGCTTTGTTTTGAAGTGGTTTGGATGCATTTTCGGTTGTGTTTGATGGCCGAAAATGGAGGTTGGATGAGAGCAGCGAGTTTAGGTGCTTTCATTGAAGCAATTAATGCATGATGATGCATTAATCCTCTGCTTTGATGTGTTGAAACAGGGGAGGCATCTTTGGATCCAAGAGTGGTTGATTCGGAAGCTTGATTTGGTGCTTTGGCTTGAAGCAAAGTGGAAATCGGTGAGTGAAGTTGGGTTTACAGCTTTTAAACCAAGGTTTGAAGGTTTTGGGAGCTTAGTTTAAGTCTAAACAACTTTACTAAGCTCAAGTGTAAGTTTTCGGATTTTTCTCTCTAGTGGTGGCCATGATTTTGATGTGATGCAAAATGATTATTTGCATGTTTTAATTACTGTTTTGAAAGCATGTTTTAGCATGGATTTTGCTGATGATGTAAGCCATACGTTGAAGGTAACTCTAGGTAGGAGTACCTTGCTTTTGTACATTGTTTAAATGTGGATTGATGCTTTTAAATGCATGATGAAAATGGCTTGGATTAATGCTTTAAAACAGTGGAATTAATTGATGAAAATGATGTATATTGGCAATTGATGTTTTGAAAAGGTTAAGGTCACTAAGGTGGTTAAAAGTCCTTGAGTGAGCCTTGTTACTTAAGAACATCAAGGTGGTTAAAAGTCCTTGGATGGTTCTTATTGCGGACACTAAGGTGGTTAAAAGTCCTTAGGTGATCCTTCCATGGTGTTTAAAAGTCCATGGGGCCATGGTGTTTAAAAGTCCATGGGACCAAGGTGTTTAAAAGTCCTTGGGGCCAAGGTGTTTAAAAGTCCTTGGGGTGATTCAAGCTTTGGACACAAAGGTGGTTAAAAGTCCTTGTGTGATCCTCATTCATGGTGTTTAAAAGTCCATGGCCAAGGTGTTTAAAAGTCCTTGGGGCCAAGGTGTTTAAAAGTCCTTGGGAAGTTGATGAACTTGTTTTAAGAAATGAAATGTATCACTTGAGCCAATATGACATGTTATGTTTATGTTGAAGCATGAGATTGCTTGTTTAAAGTATGCTTTTGAGCATGTGTAAAGGTTGATTTAAAGCATGTTTTGTAAATGTTTTGAATTGCATTATTGAATGGTTTTTAAGAGCATACCTCACTAAGCTTTTGCTTACGCTCTCTACGTTTTCTTAATTCAATAATGCAGAGCATTAGAGAACCTTGAGGGGCAGCAAGAAGGGCAAGAATTCAAGTACAAGTAAAGCTCAATGTATGGAAGGTTTTTGTTAAACATTTTAGCTTTTGGGTGGTTTGGCAATGGGGGACCAATGTGAATGTTTTGGGAGGTGTTTGGAACTCCCTAAGTATGTTGAATGATGGTTTGAATTCTTGTTTTTGAATTGGATCATTATATGCTTGTTTTGGAAGTTTTGTGTTTGAATAGCTAGCTTGTGTAGGAAGCATGCCTATAGAATTGGGGCTTTTTGCGTATGATGTTAGTTTGTTGATTTGATGGTGCTTATAAGTCTTAAATATGTTTAATTGCATGCTGGTAAAGTTTGGTAACATTTGGAGCATGTTTGAGTGATCTATTGCATGTTTTGGAATGCCTTTTTGCTGAAATCTAAGCAGGCGTTTCGGAACGGGTGCCTTACATGAACCCAGGCGTCCGAAACGGTATGCACCGTTTCGAAACGGTTTGGTCTCTGCCAAGGCCATGTTTCGGAACCCGTTGCGGAACGGCCCGTGTTTTGGAACAGGGTCTACCTGTTTCGGAACGGTCGACCGTTGGGGGCTGACATGGGCGGTTATATGTTTTGAAATGTTTGCGTTTTGGTCCTGAATCTTGTTTGTTCAATTGCATGAGCTTGGGAAGTCCTTTTGAGCTGAAATTTCACAGGGAAGCATGAAACTTGACTAATTTCAAGTTGGTAACTTTAATTTCGGTTAAGTCATTTTAATTATCAGAAATTACAATTTGGTCCCTAAAGTTGTAATTTGTTCAATTGGGTCCCTGTTTGATCTCTGATGTTTGTGATCTTTGAGTATGATGTTTGTGTGATCACAATTAGGACTAATGTGCATCTAGACAAGAGTAAAAAGAAAAAAAAGGGGTCGTTAATCAAGGTTGACTTTCGGGTTGACTTTGGTTTTCCCCGTGTAACTTTCTTAATTCGGGTCAACCGTCTAGGCCAGGTTAAGGGGGTTACATTTGGTGGTATCAGAGCTGAGTTCTCGAGTAATTGGGAATGAATGTATGCATGATTGAAGCATGTTTGCTTTGTATGCTTGTTGTGTGAAAGCATGTTCAATGGTTTGAGATGTTGATGCAATTGAGTTGTATGTTGTGATGTTGCATGTTGAGGGTACCCATTGCCAAACAAAAGCTAATGAAATGATGTTGATTTTGAATGAAATTGAGCTTGAATACTTGGATTGCTTACCTTGCTGGGCCTGACTTGTTTTATTTTGCATTGTGATTGCATGGTAAAAGTATGGCACCACGTAGAGAGTTAAGAGGTAGCGTGCGAGCTACGACTCCCAATGAGAACGAGAATGAAGAGAATACGGGTAGTGCAGTGTTACCCCCTCCTCCGCCTGGTGGTGGTGCTAGAGGTGAGAGAGCTGAAGCTGCAGCTGGTGCTGGAGCTGCTGGACCAGAAGTTGGTCAGGGGCAAGCTATGCCTGATATGTCTATGCTGGTACAAGCTATTGCGGGTGCTTTTCGAGCAGCAGTAGCTGGAGCTCAAGGAGCTGGGCATCAGGGAGATGCTGGAGTCAGACTACCTTTGGAGCGTCTGCGCAGTCTTGGTGGGACTGAGTTCAGAGGTATGTCTGCTGAAAGTTCGGAAGCTTGGCTAGAGAGTACCAAGCGTATCTTGGGTCAGATGAGCTGCACGGATGTGCAAAAGCTGGGTTGTGTTGTGTCCTTGCTGCAGGACGATGCGTATACGTGGTGGACGACCACCATAGCTGGAATGGCTGAAGCTGATGTTACTTGGACATTCTTTCAGAATGTGTTCAAGCGGAGATATCTTGGAGTGAGATATCTTGATGAGAAAAAGCGTGAATTCATGTCTCTTACCCAAGGGAGCATGAGTGTGGCTGAGTATGAAGTGCAGTTTGTGCGACTCAGTCAGTATGCACCGGAGCTGATACCTGATGAGCGAGCAAGGTGCGAGAGGTTCCGTTATGGTCTCGTGAAGGAAGTAAAGATGTATGTGCTGGCCACTGAATATGATGATTTTGATGTGTTGGTGGGCCGAGCCAAGGACATTGAGATGAACTTGGGTTTATCTGCGAAAGGTGCTGGAGCAAGTTCTGGTAAGAGAGCTGCTGAGTTTAGTTCCGGAGGTGGACGGAACAAGAGGGGACGTGATCAGAAGTATCAGTCCTCAGCCAAGAGAGGTGGCGGTGCACCTGCTAGAGGTGGTTATGCTAGAGCTGATCCTAGTGCTTGCTGGATCTGTGGTTCTCGTGGTCACATGAAGTGTGACTGTCCTCGTGCTGTGAGGGAGGTACAAGCTCCAGTAGCGGCAGCTGGTAATGGATGTTGGAATTGTGGTTCTGTTGACCATCTGAGGCGAGATTGTCCGAGGATGGCTGGTGGCCAAGAGCGTGCTCCTGTTGTTGCTGCACAGCAGAGAGGTCGTGGGCGCGGCCGTGGTAATTTCCAGAGGAGAGAGGAAGGTGGTCGTGGAGTAGCCCATGTTGTGGCTATTCAGCCTGAAGGTGGAGGCCAAGCTAGGGTGTATGCTCATCGCGAGGGAAGGAATGATGCTGATGTGATTGCAGGTACCTTTACTTTGCAATCCTTGTCATTGCTTTCTTTGATTGATTCTGGATCTACGCATTCATACATTTTGCGTGAGCATGCTGAATTGCTTGGTTTGCCTGTTGAGTTTTTGGATGTTGGTGTTCGTGTCACTAGTTCTTTTGGTGAAACTGTTGTGACTCGAAAGCTTTATAGAAGGTGTCCCTTGGTTGTTCAAGAATATGTCTTTCATGTTGATCTTATGGAGTTGCCTTTTATGGTTTTGATGTGATCCTTGGTATGGATTGGCTTGCTGAGCATCGTGCTGTTGTGGATTGTGAAAATAAGCGGGTTTCGCTTAAGCTTGCGGATGATTATGAAGTTGTTGTAGTTGGTGAGAATGTGAAGTTTCTTGCCAATGTGGTGTCTACCTTGGGGGCGAGTAGGATGCTGAGGCAAGGTTGCGAAGCTTATCTAGCTTTTGTGATGAATCCTAGCTCTAAGGAGTTGAGGGTGCAAGATATCAAAGTTGTGAAGGAGTTTCCTGGTGTTTTTCCTGAGGAGTTGCCTGGTTTACCTCCTAATCGCAAGGTGGAGTTTGGAATTGAGCTGTATGAAAATACAACTCCTGTGTCCATTACTCCCTATAGAATGGCACCTAAGGAGCTGAAGGAGCTGAAGACGCAGTTGCAAGAGCTGCTAGATCGTGGTTTCATCCGGCCGAGTGTGTCACCTTGGGGAGCACCGGTCTTGTTTGTGAAGAAGAAAGATGGCACTATGAGGATGTGCATTGATTACCGTCAGCTGAACAAGTTGACTATCAAGAATCGGTATCCTTTGCCGAGGATTGATGATCTCTTTGATCAATTTCGGGGAGCTGCAATGTTCTCTAAGATTGACTTGAGGTCAGGGTATTATCAGTTGAAGGTGAAGGATGTGGATGTGCCTAAGACAGCTTTCAGGACAAGGTATGGGCATTATGAGTTCCTTGTGATGCCGTTTGGTTTGACAAATGCTCCTGCTGCTTTCATGGACATGATGAATCGTGTGTTTCATGAATACCTGGACAAGTTCGTTGTGATGTTCATTGATGACATCCTCGTGTACTCGCGTACTGAGGAGGAGCATGAAGAGCATTTGAGGATTGTTTTGCAAGCTTTGTTGGAGAATCAGCTTTATGCTAAGCTGAGCAAGTGTGAGTTCTGGCTTAAGGAGGTGGTGTTTCTTGGGCATGTGGTCTCAGCTGAGGGGATTCGTGTTGATCCTCAGAAGATTGAAGCGGTGATGAACTGGAAAGTTCCTAAGTCTGTTCATGAGGTCCGTAGTTTCCTTGGTTTGGCGGGATACTACCGGAGGTTTGTGGATGGTTTTTCCAAAATTGCTGCTCCTATGACGAAGCTGTTGCAAAAGGATGTTAAGTATGAGTGGACAGAAGCGAGACAGCAGGCTTTTGAGAAGCTTAAGGCGGCTTTGACGCAAGCTCCTATCTTGATTCAGCCTGAATCAGGGAAAGAGTTTGTGGTCTATAGTGATGCATCCTATGTTGGTTTGGGATGTGTGCTGATCCAAGAGGGTAAGGTTGTGGCTTATGCATCTCGGCAGTTGAAAGTGCATGAGCGCAACTATCCTACGCATGACATTGAGCTGGCTGCAGTGGTGTTTGCTCTGAAGATCTGGAGACATTATCTGTATGGTGAGAAGTGTACTGTGTACACGGATTACAAGAGTTTGAGGTATCTGATGTCTCAGAAGGAGTTGAATCTTAGGCAGCGGCGTTAGTTGGAGTTGCTCAAGGATTATGATCTGACGATTGAGTATCATCCTGGAAAAGCTAATGTTGTTGCGGATGCCTTGAGTAGGAAGGTAGTTGTTGAGCTGAGGGCTATGTTTTCTAGCTTGAGCATATCGCGAGATGGTGGTCTTGTTGCTGAGTTGCAAGTGAAACCATCTTTGGTTCAGTTGATCAAGGAAAAGCAGTTGCTGGATGATTCCTTGGTGTCTCATGTTCAGGATATCGCGGAGGGTAGGCCTTCGGATTTCTGCCTTAATGAGGATGGTGTGTTGTGTTTTGGTAGTCGGATAGTAGTGCCTGCAGATGCTGAGTTGAGGCGTGCTATTCTGACTGAAGGTCATAGTAGTCCTTTTGCTATGCACCCTGGTAGTACTAAGATGTATCATGATCTTCGTGATGAGTACTATTGGGTGGGTTTGAAGAAGGATGTTGTAGAGTTTGTGAGCAAGTGTTTGGTGTGTCAGCGAGTTAAGGCTGAACATCAGGTTCCTTCTGGGTTGTTGCAACCGTTGAAAATCCCTGAATGGAAGTGGGAGAGGGTTACCATGGATTTTGTATCTGGTTTACCTTTGTCTCCTTCGAAGAAGAATTCTGTTTGGGGTGATTGTGGATCGCTTGACGAAGTGTGCGCATTTCTTTCCTGTGCATACTACGTTTTCTTTGGATAAGCTGGCAGAGCTGTACATTGCTGAGATTGTGAGGTTTCATGGTGTGCCTAAGTCGATTGTGTCGGATAGGGATCCGAGGTTCACATCGCGTTTCTGGCAGTGTTTGCATCAAGCTCTGGGTACAAGGTTGCATTTCAGTACATCCTATCATCCTCAGTCGGATGGTCAGTCTGAGCGGGTTATTCAGATTTTGGAAGATATGTTGAGGTGCTGCGTGATTGAGTTCCAAGGTTCTTGGGAGAAGCATCTGCCTTTGGTGGAGTTCGCTTATAACAATAGTTATCAGGCGAGTATACAGATGGCACCTTATGAGGCTCTGTATGGGAGGAAGTGTCGGACTCCTCTTTGTTGGGCTGAAACTGGTCAAAAGTTGGTTTCGATGCCGGCTTTGTTGAAAGGGACCACTGAGAAGGTGAAGCTCATTTGTGAGCGGTTGAAGGCTGCTTCTAACCGGCAGAAGTCTTACGCGGATTTGAAGCGTAAGGAGATAGAGTATGCGGTGGGTGACCGTGTGTTCTTGAAGGTTTCGCCTTGGAAGAAGGTGATGAGGTTTGGCCGGAAGGGTAAGGTGAGCCCTCGGTACATTGGACCATATGAGGTGGTTGAGCGTGTGGGTCCTGTTGCGTATCGGTTGAGGTTACCTCAGGAGTTGGAGAAGATTCATGATGTGTTCCATGTTTCTATGCTCCGGAAGTATAGATATGATCCTTCGCATGTGATGCCTGTGGAGGATGTGGTTTTGAATCCGGATTTGACCTATGATGAGGAACCGGTGAAGGTTCTGGATTCGGATAGCAAGGTTCTTCGTGGCAAGACCATTGAATTGGTGAAGGTGCTGTGGAAGCATCGAGGTGTTGAGGAAGCCACGTGGGAGCGGAAGGAAGACATGCTGAAGCAGTTTCCTTATCTCTTTCCTTCAGGTAAATTTCGAGGACGAAATTTCTTAAGGGGGGGAGAGTTGTAACGCCCCGGTTTTGGGCTTAGGAGTTTTGGGCGTTGACCGGTTGGTCAAAGTGCTGTTCGAATCTAAAGAGGTGAAATTAGGAAAGCCTAGTTCGGGTTGCATTAAAAATATGGGAAAATGTTCTAAAATCATCTTTTAATATAATTAAGTGAACTGTGAAATCAATTTTGGAAAATGAGTTTTGGAAGTGTGACATTTTGGCTAGTGACCAAAATGTAATTTTCGCAAGTTTGGTGGCTGTTTTATAAAGGGTTGAAACTTTGAATCTTTAAGGAGCTATTTACCCAAAGGGAGTTTCTCCAGATTTTTCTAAGATATTTTAAGTCTAAAATCTGATTTTAAAGGATATTAAAATTGGAGGGAAGCCATTTGGCTATTTTTGGATTTTGTAACCAACTTCTCCTAATTTTCTTTCTCTCATTTTCTCTCAACCCAAACACTACTTTTCCAGAGAATTAGATCTGATTTCTTCACCTAAATCCCTCCTTTCAACTCTCATTTGATTCCAAATCATTGTATCTTCAAAACCTCTTCAATTGCTACTTGTTTCAACAAGCATTTTGATTCCAAAAAGAGGAGAAACTCAAGTTTGGAGGTAAGAACGTCCTTCTCCTCTAAACTATCAGTTCTTTACTGAAATTCCTAAGTTTTCAATCCTAAATTGATGTTTAATTAAAGGCTTTTAAGTTGATTAATGGATCTTGGCTTATAATGCAAGATTTTGATGATTTTTGATGATTTTCGTTAGATCTGATTAATCTGTGATTTGAGAGGTGTTTTTGATGTTAAATGATCTCTAAATTGATAAGCAATTGAGTTTTGATTGATGCAATCCCGGATAGGTTGAGTTTCCTAAGTTTAGCTTGTGTTTCAAGGTTGTTTTTGAGGTGATCTTGGTGATCTATTGTTGTTGGAGATATAAGGATGTTAATAGGTTGTTTTTAGATGTGTTTTGATGTTTATGGAAGTAAGGTTTTGCTGGTTTATGGATGGGCTTTGTTTTGAAGTGGTTTGGATGCATTTTCGGTTGTGTTTGATGGCCGAAAATGGAGGTTGGATGAGAGCAGCGAGTTTAGGTGCTTTCATTGAAGCAATTAATGCATGATGATGCATTAATCCTCTACTTTGATGTGTTAAAACAGGGGAGGCATCTTTGGATCCAAGAGTGGTTGATTCGGAAGCTTGATTTGGTACTTTGGCTTGAAGCAAAGTGGAAATCGGTGAGTGAAGTTGGGTTTACAGCTTTTAAACCAAGGTTTGAAGGTTTTGGGAGCTTAGTTTAAGTCTAAACAACTTTACTAAGCTCAAGTGTAAGTTTTCGGATTTTTTCTCTAGTGGTGGCCATGATTTTGATGTGATGCAAAATGATTATTTGCATGTTTTAATTACTGTTTTGAAAGCATGTTTTAGCATGGATTTTGCTGATGATGTAAGCCATACGTTGAAGGTAACTCTAGGTAGGAGTACCTTGCTTTTGTACATTGTTTAAATGTGGATTGATGCTTTTAAATGCATGATGAAAATGGCTTGGATTAATGCTTTAAAACAGTGGAATTAATTGATGAAAATGATGTATATTGGCAAGTGATGTTTTGAAAAGGTTAAGGTCACTAAGGTGGTTAAAAGTCCTTGAGTGAGCCTTGTTACTTAAGAACATCAAGGTGGTTAAAAGTCCTTGGATGGTTCTTATTGCGGACACTAAGGTGGTTAAAAGTCCTTAGGTGATCCTTCCATGGTGTTTAAAAGTCCATGGGGCCATGGTGTTTAAAAGTCCATGGGACCAAGGTGTTTAAAAGTCCTTGGGGCCAAGGTGTTTAAAAGTCCTTGGGGTGATTCAAGCTTTGGACACAAAGGTGGTTAAAAGTCCTTGTGTGATCCTCATTCATGGTGTTTAAAAGTCCATGGCCAAGGTGTTTAAAAGTCCTTGGGGCCAAGGTGTTTAAAAGTCCTTGGGAAGTTGATGAACTTGTTTTAAGAAATGAAATGTATCACTTGAGCCAATATGACATGTTATGTTTATGTTGAAGCATGAGATTGCTTGTTTAAAGTATGCTTTTGAGCATGTGTAAAGGTTGATTTAAAGCATGTTTTGTAAATGTTTTGAATTGCATTATTGAATGGTTTTTAAGAGCATACCTCACTAAGCTTTTGCTTACGCTCTCTACGTTTTCTTAATTCAATAATGCAGAGCATTAAAGAACCTTGAGGGGCAGCAAGAAGGGCAAGAATTCAAGTACAAGTAAAGCTCAATGTATGGAAGGTTTTTGTTAAACATTTTAGCTTTTGGGTGGTTTGGCAATGGGGGACCAATGTGAATGTTTTGGGAGGTGTTTGGAACTCCCTAAGTATGTTGAATGATGGTTTGAATTCTTGTTTTTGAATTGGATCATTATATGCTTGTTTTGGAAGTTTTGTGTTTGAATAGCTAGCTTGTGTAGGAAGCATGCCTATAGAATTGGGGCTTTTTGCGTATGATGTTAGTTTGTTGATTTGATGATGCTTATAAGTCTTAAATATGTTTAGTTGCATGCTGGTAAAGTTTGGTAACATTTGGAGCATGTTTGAGTGATCTATTGCATGTTTTGGAATGCCTTTTTGCTGCAATCTGTGCAGGCGTTTCGGAACAGTGTGCACCGTTTCGGAACGGGTGCCTTACATGAACCCAGGCGTCCGAAACGGTATGCACCGTTTCGAAACGGTTTGGTCTCTGCCAAGGCCATGTTTCGGAACCCGTTGCGGAACGGCCCGTGTTTCGGCACAGGGTCTACCTGTTTCGGAACGGTCGACCGTTGGGGGCTGACATGGGCGGTTATATGTTTTGAAATGTTTGCGTTTTGGTCCTGAATCTTGTTTGTTCAATTGCATGAGCTTGGGAAGTCCTTTTGAGCTGAAATTTCACAGGGAAGCATGAAACCTGACTAATTTCAAGTTGGTAACTTTAATTTGGGTTAAGTCATTTTAATTATCAGAAATTACAATTTGGTCCCTAAAGTTGTAATTTGTTCAATTGGGTCCCTGTTTGATCTCTGATGTTTGTGATCTTTGAGTATGATGTTTGTGTGATCACAATTAGGACTAATGTGCATCTAGACAAGAGTAAAAAGAAAAAAAAGGGGTCGTTAATCAAGGTTGACTTTCGGGTTGACTTTGGTTTTCCCCGTGTAACTTTCTTAATTCGGGTCAACCGTCTAGGCCGGGTTAAGGGGGTTACATCTCTTCTTTAATCCACACGTCACATGAACCTAGACACACACAAAGGATTTATTCAAACATAAAATAGTAGATGCATGAAACAATTAAAGAGTTAGTTAATTTAGTGAACTAGTTAAATCAGTGAACTAGTTTAATTAAAGAACTAACTTTATTGAATTTAACTAAATGCATGAATGAAGTAGTTTAACGAATGATTTAAGATACATAATTAAACTACTTCCCTAAATGAACTAAAAATATAAATGAAGGGCATGCTTTAATGACCAACACACTTTATCAATGCAATGGAAGTTTGAAATACTTAAATTCTCATACAAATGCATGCATGAGCAAGTTAAGGCATTCCTCCCTTATTATTTCTTCTTTCTCACGTTCATGGCTTGTTGTAAACAAGCTTTCCATGGCTGATTGAAACTCCTTGGCCCGTGCACGTGTAATGGGGCCACTTGGGTACTTCTTCGGGTCCTTGTTCTTGATGGTCATATCACATTCTCTCTCCTTGCAACTTTTCTCTCTTTACTCTCTTCTGCCTCTCTCTCTCTCTCGTGTATTCCAAGCTTCTCTCCCTCTTTATATAGTGGAGGCTCTAGGGTTTTGTGCCCTAAAGATTCCATCAAAACCCAAAGGAATATCCACCGACAAGGTCTGCCACGAGGGGACAAGGAGGACAGTCTGCAGGTGGGTACCGGCTGTTGCACATGTCAGGTCCTCCTTTTCTACATGTTCAGGTGCTTCAGCAGCTCCCGTGCTTCTCACGTGCTGGCCAATATCCACTTCCACCATGCTATAGCAATTCCTGGCACTAGCTTTCTTTCTTGACTCCATTCTTGAGCACCAACAAACCCAAAACCAACCTTTCGAGTAGTACCCATTCAATATGGACCAATATCCAGCAAAGATAAAGATGCACCCATAAGAAGAAAATTCAACCTAAATGAACTCTAAATGCTATGGTATGAACTCAATAACAGGTAAATGCTACAATAAAAAGTTATGAAAACAAGGATATTCATGCAGTTACCACACCCCCAAACTTAAGCTATTGCTTGTCCTCAAGCAATGAGTAGAACAAAACAAAAGAAATAATATGGCAAAGATTTAACCTAGAGGATTGCTATGGCAACGTCTCAGTCTTCAGAAAAGACATAGGCAATTAAATATAAACAACTACAAGTGAGATCCTTAAGAACATTCCATAGGACTAAGTTGTGTGCGTGTGTGTGGCTTCCTTCCTCATATACTTAAGCTAGTAAGACAAATTTTCAAGGAAGCTCCCTAGTTACACCCTAGCCTTGCTATCTAGCTATTTTCTATTTTTCAGACTCCCAAAGATATATGTTTTATGCTACGAAGGGTGTCAGCTCATCACATCTACTGTCCTTAGCTCTAGATGAGCAAGGAGAAAACCTCTCACCCCCGAGCTAGTAGGTAGAGTCATCATGTGACAACTTTCATTCATTCATATGCTATAGCAATTTTTTTAAACACTGAAAAGCTATAGCAAAGCGGAGTGTCCTTCAACAGATATGACGTAGCATTTATTCATTCGTTTTAGCACATGGATGTATTTCTCTTTTCTTCTTTTTTTAGATCTCGAGAGTTTACATACTCAAGTTCACTAAGGTCCTCCCCTAAAAAATTCTAATGAACTTACTTATAGAAAGAGGGCAGTTGTGTAAAATTTTTAACATCTAAATCCTAAGGTCAGTTCTACAGATATCAACTAATTGTGTTTGCTCTAAACTAGTTCAAGCCTTTAAGTTTTCATCATCAGACATCATATATATATTCATAGGCTACCTCTAGACTAAACAAAATGCCATAGTAAAATTTTTGTTCTTTCCTACTATGCATATGCTAAAGCAAAATACTAACTATGAACACCAACACCCCCAAACTTAAGGGATGCAGTATCCTCAATGCATGAACTAATCTATACTATATGCATTGAAGAATGATGAAAATGAAACAAATGAAAAGAAAAAAGTTAGTTACCTTCTGGTTACGGAAGCTATGTGGTGCTGCTAGTGTTGTCCATAGAAGTTTTAGACGAGTAGTGCTGAGGATGTACGACATCATCCATACTCTCGGAGGAGACTGACTGAGCACTGGGTGAAGATCAGACAGGACCGGTGGTATGTTTGATGCGTATCTTTGGTTTGGATATTGTAGCATCTGTTGTTTGTGCTTTTGTCGGCTGAGGTGTAGGTGATGGGGTTGTTTTCTTTTTAAGGGGGTCCTCGTGATCACTCGATATATGTTCTGGCTCAGGCAGTGGGTTATCTGGTCTTGAATGTGTAGTGTTGGTTGCCTTCCTGCTGCGTTTTCTTTTCTTGGTCGGGGTGGTTAGAGGTGTGGTTTCTTCGACAAAAGGTGGAACCAAGGGAGTTTCTTTTTCTGGTTGGGCAGTAGGAGTCTCAGGCATCTTCTTTCTTGCATTCTTTTTCATAGCAGCGAGCTGGACTGAGCTAAGGTCAACTTTGCTTTGACTGGGAAGCACTTGGTTTGTTGTGGCAGTGGTGGTGGCTTGCAATAACTCTAAGGGAAATAGAGGAAATGACACGTTCTGGTCCGGGAGGAGTTTCTTGAAGCAAGATTCTATAGCACCATCGCGATGGTGGGCATACTAAAAATACGCCCTATGATGTGCCTTCATTAGGTTGAGCTCAGCGCTTAGTTCTCTCGTTGTGGCAACCAATGCTGCTACCCATGCTGCAGCAAAGCTTTTAGCACCTCCCTCCACTTTTTTCTAAGCCACATCTTCATTGAATCCTCGGAGCTCCGTGACGAGGGCTGGTGTTAGACCTGTGTTTCCTGAAATAGTTGCATCCACAAGATTATCTACAAAGATTTCCTTTCTTTTACACAAAGCAGTTATTAGGTTAGGGAACACAAGAGGGCTACGAGGCCTTTTCAAACAAGCATACACTTCATCCACTATAACCTTTCCAATGTCAATGCGTCTACCATGTAATATTGAGTGGAGAAGAGATAGCCTAGAGATAAGGACTGTGGCAGTGTGCAATGTGGGCATAAGTTTATGTCGCACAAAATGATTCCATACCTTGGCCTCAGGTTTAAGGCGACCTCTCTTGACTGACTTGTTGTTGTTCAACACCGTTCCCTCAAAACAAATGTCTTCCCGTGCCTCGCATTGTGTTTGTGCATCCATAGTCTTCGAAAAAGTGGTGTGATGGTCCACACTGTGCTTTAGCCTATAGTACTTGTTGATTCCTGCAGTAGTAAACTTTATATGCTCGCCTCGCACATGAACCATAGATTGTGTTGGACTTGTGAGATGAGCGTAGAACTCCTTACTAGTGAGGTGCATATTTCCTCAGGGTGAGCGGAAAAGGTTTTCCATTCATGCTTGCCAATGATGTCCATGATTGCTTGATCGAACTGATATTCCTCCTCTTTAGGGTATTTAAACCCTAACTCTAAAAGAACATTCCTATCTTTTAGCTTTGTCCATCGTTTCTTTGTTGCATCATCGACAAACTTAGAGATTTCCAGGACTGGTGGTTTTTAAGGGCAACCGAAAGTTTTAGGCGCATTGTTGTAACGAGCCATGGAGGTTTTTGTGAAAGTGAGGAGGAGTGAATATGTAAGGGGAAAGTGGTGAAGGTTGTTTGGTGTTTTTGGGAGAAAATCGAAAAGATGAAGGGGAAGAAGAAAAAGTTGAAGAAGATTAAGAAGTTGAGGGGACGGGTGATAATGAAGAAAATATGGGAAGTTGAAAAAGGTGAGGGGAAACAGACGAATTAAATGGGAGATGGGAGTGATGGGGACGTGTGTCGGCTTTAAGGGAGTGAGAAAAGGTAGGAGTTAATGTGATGGTTGACTGATGGAGAGAGAATATGTAGGTTTTTGTGGTCATGGTCTCACCTCATTAATTAGGTGAATATTCTCTCTCTTGCTTTTTGTTTTTTTCTCTCTTTTTTTAATTCGTCCTCCCCCACTTTTTCGGATAACACATCTCCTTATCTTTTTCTTTCCCTTTTTTTTGTACTTCCAAAAGTAGATAAAAACAAACTCCATGTACTTCTCCCTTTTGCTACAAACCATGTATATGACCACGCTCTCCTTCCTCTGTACCTGACATGGTACTATGAAAGAGAAGGCTTGTACGAGGGTCACGTGAAAAGATAAGAAATTAAAGACAAAGATAAGAAAACTAAACTAAAAAGAAAAGCTTTATTTATAAACATGTTATAGCATAAAAGGTAGAGTGTAGAGGGGCAAACTTTCAAGGATCATGTAGATCCATGTGTGACTTCTCTCTGAGGATAAGGGGTCCATTGTACACCTTCAGGCGTTGTCCATTGACTTTGAAGACTTCTCCATCGTCCAACTTTTTGATATCGACCGCGCCATAAGGGTACACCTTGTGTATGATGAATGGTCCTGACCACCATGATTTCAGCTTTTCAGGAAAAAGCTTTAGCCTTGAATTGTAGAGAAGCACTTGTTGACCTTCTGAGAAATGCCTTGGCAAAATATGTTTGTCATGCCACTTCTTGGTTTTCTCCTTGTAAATGCGAGCATTCTCATAGGCTTGGGCTCGAAATTCCTCTAGCTCATTAAGCTCTAGCAACCTTCTTTCACCAGCTAGTTGGGCATCCATGTTGAGTTTCTTGATTGTCTAATAAGCTTTGTGCTAAAGCTCAATGGGTAGATGGCATTCCTGGCCAAATACGAGCTTGAAGGATGACATGCACAAAGGCGTCTTGAAGGCTATTCTATATGCCCATAGTGCTTCATCCAACTTGGAGGACTAGTCTTTTCTCCTAGGGTTGACCACCTTCTCCAAGATTTGCTTGATTTCATGGTTGGAAACTTTCGCGTGTCCATTCGTCTGTGGATGATATGTTGTAGAAATCTTGTACCTGACTCCATATCGATGTAATGCTTTAGCAATAAGTTTATTTTCAAAGCGAGTTCATTCATCATTGTTGATGGCTCGGGGTGCTCCAAACCTCGTGAATATGTTCTTGTGAAGGAACTTCATGACCGTCTTGGAGTCGTTCTTTGGGGTGGCAACAACCTCCACCCATTTTGACACGTAGTCGGCTGCTAGAAAAATATATATATCTCCATATGATGCGAGAAACGGGCCCATGAAGTAAATTCCCCACACGTCAAAGATTTCAACCTCCAAAATATTTTGTAGTGGCATTTCATTCCGCCTGGAGATGCTCCCCGTTCTTTGGCATCTATCACAAGTATTGTAGAACTCGTGTGCATCCTTGAAAAGTGTAGGCCAATAGAATCCTGCTTGAAGAATTTTTACAGCAGTCCTAGCACCACCAAAATGCCCTCCACATGGTGATGAATGACAATGGTACAAAATGTTATGGTATTCTTCTTCTAGAACACATCTCCTTATGATCTGATCAGGACATTTCTTGAACAAGTAGGATTCATCCCAATAGTAGAATCTTGCATCATGTTTTAATTTCTTTAGTCACTGGCTAGATAAATTAGGAGGCAAAATACCACTAACAAAATAATTAACAACATCAACATACCACTAAATTGTCGTAGAAGACAACAGTTTCTCATTAGGGAATTCCTTCTTAATTTCAGATTCACTACCTTGTGTGATAGCATTTTCTAGCCTAGATAGATGATCAGCTACCTGGTTCACTAAGCTAGTTTCTTGCTTAGGTGTGAGACTAGATGAGATTATCATAGGCAAAGTTTAATGCTCCCTGAGTAAACATATTTAAGATGTGATGGCAAAGGTTTCAGTTCTAGAGTAGGTGCATGCTCAAGGGAAGGCTTAGGAGGTACAAATTTTGAAAAATCAAGAGTTTCAACGTGCGTACCTGTTCTAGCTTTGAGTCGACTAGACTACTCCAGTTCCCTTGAGAGTTCTTCTAGGTCTGAATCTTCATCTTTGCAGAGTTCTTCAAACGCTTCCATTTGCATCTCATTGCTACAGCAAAACTCAGTAGTTCCATTCTGCGATGTAGCATCTATATATTGCCATACTTCTGGATTGTCTGCATACTTGAAGGTGTCATGAATATTGATCGTGACTGTCTGATCAGCCACTCGCATCGTGAATTCACCCTTCTCACAATCGATTAAGGCTCGCCCGGTAGCTAAAAATGGCCTTCCCAAGATAATGGGTGTGTTGTTGTCAACTTCACAGTCGAGGATTAAGAAGTCGACTAGAAAGATAAATTGGTCCACTTTTACCACGACATCTTCAATTCTTCCTTTTGGGCGAAGATAAGAGTGATATGCTAGCTGTAGCACAACCTTAGTGGGTTGTGCTTCTCGAATTCACAGTTTCAGAAAAATTGAATTAGGCATCAATTTAACACTTGATCCCAAATCGCAAAGTGCTCTTCCAAAAAACTTATCGCCAATAGAGCATGGGATAGCAAAGCTACATGGGTCTTTCCTCTTAGGTGGCAGCTTACTCCATATATAATAGTATTCTTTTGCTATAGTGACAGTTTCCTGCTTCTCGACCTTCATCTCTTTTGTAACTATATCCTTAAGGAACTTGGCATATGTTGGCATCTGATCAATGGCCTCCATAAATGGGACATTGATATGTAATTTGTCCAGGATATCTACGAATTTCTAGAATTGAAGGTCTTCTTTCTGCTTCTTAAGTCATTGAGGAAAAGCAGGTAGGGGTCTAACTTCATTTATTTGGACTGATGGATTTGCATCTTTTGTTGTAGCAAAAGCAGGCTCCTCCTCCGGTGTTTCTTTTGCTATGACTTCCTCACCCTTCTCTTCAACTGGAGGATCTTGTGAGCTATCTCCTTCTTAAGACGATTTAGGTTGAGATTCCTCCTTCTCTTTTCCCCCTAACTTGTCTTCCTTGCTAATTTCCTTGCCACTCCTTAATGTGAGTGCGCTACATTGCTCCTTGCTATGGTGCATATTGGCTTCAATGTCACTAGGAAAACTTCCTTGAGGTCGCGCATGCAAGGTTTGAGCGATCTGACCAACTTGTGTTTCTAAGGCTATGAGAGAAGAACTATGGCTTTGCAATAAGGCTCTTTGATTCTTAATGTTTGCTGCATGATCTTGTAACAGAACTTTCGTGGTTCCCATAAAATCTTTTGTCATAGCTATAAATTCTTTGAATGTAGTTTCCAACAAACTGTTTGATGAAGATGCTGCTCCCTTGTGACCTTGCCATGGCATCATCTAGCTAGAAGATGGTGCTTCGATCAGATTTTTTTGTGGCGTTGGCTGAGCAGAATTGATGTGCCCTTGATTACCCCAACTGAAATTTGGATGCTAACGACATCCTGGGTTGTAGGTATTAGAGTATGGATTGTTGTTGCGGTTATAATTCCCCACATAGTTGGTTGACTCTTGAATGTCAGGGCATTCACTTAAGTGGTGATTTCCATTGCATCTGAGACATGAGGTTGCAGACTTCACTTCCTTGACTTCGTTGGGACGTTGGAGGTTCTTTAGCATATCGGTGATGGTAGCTAACTGTGTGGCTACCGAGTCATCATCTTCACTCTCTCGAACTACTTGGGTTCTCCTCCCCGTTCCAAGCCTTGTGACCGGAAATTGGAAGTCATTCTTGGCTACCCTATCAAAAATGTTGAATGCTTCCTCCGGTGATTTTTCTAACAATGTCCCATTTGCTGAAGCATCTAACATCATCCTTGTAGGAGCATTCACTCCATTATAGAACATAAACACTTGTGTCCAATCATGAAAACCATGATTTGTGCACTTCCTCAATAATCCCTTGAATTGATCCCAACACTCATACATGGATTCGTCATCAGCTTGATGAAAAGAAGCAATATCATTTCTCAACTAAGTGTTTCTATTGGGTGGATTATACCGTAGTAGAAAACTTTTGCATAGATCTGTCCAAGTCTCCATTGATCCAGGTGGTACTCCACTTAGCCATGCTCTAGCACGATCACGTAAAGAATATGGAAACATTTTAAGCTTTAGCACATCCTCGTGCACTCCTTGTTGTCTGAACGAGTCACAAACTTCCAAGAAAGCACGGATATGTTGTCATGCATCTTCTTGAGGCATACCTCCAAACTGACATATAATATTCAACATGTTGAACATAACATGTTTAAGCTCGAACTGGGCTGCCTTAATTTATGGAGCTACTATTCTGGGATAGAGATCGTCGAGGATAGGAGTCAAATGATCTCTAATTGCTCGAGGTTGAGCCGCTTCTCCCTGGCCATTTGCCATAGCATCTCTCTTACCTTAAGGTGGTGGTATTTCTTCGTTCATGTTTCTAGTCTCTTCTCTTCGAACACTTCTCATAAGTCTCAAGAAATGCTCGATTTCAGAAATAGGTGATTGCAGGGGTCCTCTAGGATGTCTTCTGGTCATGCACTAGTAGGACACCTAAAAAGAAAAAATGAAAAACCTAAAATAAATATGTACAAAAACAAAAAGAACAAGCGATATAAAAAAACCGTAAACAACCAATTGACAATCCCCGGCAACGGCGCCAAAAACTTGTTTGCGATGTGTAGTGTACTAAAAATGATACGCAAATATGGTGCAAGTATACACGTCGAACGAGTAATAAAGTGATGAGTGAGTATTGTCTCCACAGGGATTGGAGGTATCCACGGTTTGCTATAACAATATTGATTGAACTTTTAGCATATGACAATGCTATAGCAAAAGAGAGAACATAAAATAATGCTTAAGCAAAACAGTGCAGAGAAAGATAAGATAGCAATACGATGAACATGTCCCCTTTCGTATGCGAAACTCACTACAAAATGACTGGCTGGGAATGATGGACAACCTAAACTAAGCTTCGTAATGATACTAAGGCTCTTCAGCTATCTTCTATGCTAGGCGGGATTTGCTAAAAGTGTTCCTAAACTATCTATAGCCAGGAAACCGGGAGTCAGAAATGCAACAGCCACACCTCTCGGCGTAAACTCTTAACACTCCCTACCCATCATAAACTATCCTTATTAGCCCTTGAAACCTATCACTTATCTCTAAGGTAGGTTAGAGTCTGCCTCTCGACATCCACTCCATTGCTTATGGGGGTTCAAAGGCTAGCTCTCTCGATTACTAACCTCAACAAACACTTAAAGAACGGCCAACTCTCGAGGGCTCTTACAACTTTAAGGAAATAAAACGCATAAGCAAAACATAGAACATGATAAACGCTGAAAAGGCTATAGCATGCATTAAAAAGGTACTAAAAATAATCAAACCCAAGCCACCTAAAACAGTTCATGGCTAGGAAATATCATCCAACGTATCATTGTGATAACATCACCAAAGATGAAGATATGAAAAGGAAATGCTAAAGCGACAGAAAGAAATGTGAACTCCCTCTCTTCCATGGACTGCCCGACTGTCTTAGGCCCACCACCTCTCTCGAGGCCAGTGAGGCCACTCCTTGGAGCTTCAACGATGGAGGACACCAAGCGGAGAAGATGAAGAAGAACCCTTCTCTCTCCTTGAAACTTTCTCTCTCTTTGCTCTCTTTCGTCTCTCTCTCTCTCGTGTATTCCAAGCTTCTCTCCCTCTTTATATAGTGGAAGCTCTAGGGTTTTGTGCCCTAAAGATTCCTTGAAAATCTCAAGGAATATCCACCGACAAGGTTTGCCACGAGGGGACAAGGAGGATATTATGCATGTGGGTATCGGCTATTGCACATGTTAGGTCGTCCTTTTCTGCATGTTCACGTGCTTCTGCTGCTCGCGTGCTGGCCAATATCCACCGACAAGGTCTGCCACGAGGGGACATGGAGGACTGTCTGCAGGTGGGAACCGGCTACTGCACATGTCAGGTCGTCCTTTTCTACATGTTCACGTGCTTCTGCAGCTCCTGTGCTTCTCACGTGCTGGCCAATATCCAATTCCACCATGCTATAGCAATTCCCGGAACTAGCTTTCTCTCTTGACTCCTTTCCTGGGCACCAACAAACCCAAAACCAACCTTCCGAGCAGTACCCCTCAATATGGACCAATAACCAGCAAAGATAAAGATGCACCCAGAAGAAGAAAATGCAACCTAATTGCAGTCTAAATGCTATGGTATGAGCTCAAGAACATGCAAATGCTACAACAAAAAGGTATGAAAACAAGGATATTCATGCAGTTATCACAGGGTATAACGAACATACCTTGGTCCTTCATTTTTGGTGGGAGTTTTCGCTGAAATACGGCGGAGACATGTTCTCCAGGTTCACCTTCTCATGACCAGTTAGTTTCTTCTTTGTGGTGCAAAGCTCCTTTAAAAATTGGGCATACCCTTGCACTCGTCAGATTACTTCTAGGAGGGGTATCTTGACTTGCACCTTTTGGAACACTTCTATGATTTCCTTCTCTTCGGCTCTTTTTTCACGCCTCATGTTGAGTGTATAAAAGTTCTATATTTTACCCCTCATTTACCTATATTTCTGCTGCATTCAAGCATATTTCATTACATTTAGGATAGATTTTTACATATACATCACAAATATATAAAATGGCACAGTTGCTACTGAATTGGGTCACTTTTGCAGGTATCTGCTATGGCAGACTCAGGGCAGCAAGGGAGCAAAGCTGGATCACAAGACTGGAGTCATTGAGATAACGCTGTCGTGGCAGCCAGGACAACAACATTGGTGAAAGGGAAAAGTGAAGTGGAGCTCGACAGATAGAGAAATTCAAGTCGGTCTGTCGTGGACCACTCCTATATTTTTCTTAGCACTGAGGCAGAATGAAGGCCAAGCCCAAAGTCCAAGGAAGAAACCCAAAAGCAAGAAAAAAAGATGAATTAAAGGCATATAATCTTAAGATTTAATCTTCAATAGAGTTGTACTTTAGTTTAAACTTGTACATTAGTTTATTTATTCTGGTTTTTCACATCTCGCAAGAGTATCGGGAGAGCATTGTGAGGTTTTTTGTTTGTTTGATATCGGGAGAGTCAAGCATACGAACGGAATGTATACGAGTTTTCCAGTTTATGGTTAAACCATCTCGGCTTAGGGATAAGTATGAGGTTAAGCGAGGTTAAGTGGCTAAGGAAGAATTCAACAACATAGGTATTCACCCTTCGATTCACGCTGGGAGGTATCATCCAAGAAGTGTTCATCAACGACACTTGGGCCTAGGGATAGGACAAGTCATAGCAGGGATTCTTGCCAAGCTTGAAGTACAGAGTTGTGTGAGCGCTGCTGCGACAACAACAGACTTCTACCGCAACCGGTGCTGCCACGAGAAGGACAACGACAGGACATAAGTTTCTATTCAGTGCAACACCTGCACTACCGAGCAATTCAATACTGGCCTATTTCTTAAACCTGATATTTTACTCCTTTAATTTAGTTATTATTCACGATTACTTTACAAACAATTTAAACTTTTTTCTCTCTCGTGCAGCAATTCAAGGATAAAGCTATTTCCAGTCCCTATGGAGACGATATCTGATACTCCAAGTATCACTTTACTACTTGCGTCGTGTACACTTGCACTACATTGCGATAGGACTTTTGACACGCAACAAGTTTTTAGCTTGTTGCCGGGGACTGGCAACATATATTTACCCTTATTTTTACTGCACTTTTACTTTTTAATTTGTTTATTTATATTGGTATTGTTTACCTTGTGCTTTTCACAAGGTCTTCTGTTTGCTTATGCGCAGATCTAGACGAGGCAAAGAACCTGAGTATGAACTAGACCCTGAAATCGAACGTACGTGTAACCTCAGGAACCGAGTCTGCCTCTTGATAGTAAGAAACGATTATCTTGAGGAACAACTAGAAGCAGTGCAGAACAACGAGGTAAATAACCAAAGGGATGCTGAAGATCCTCCCCTATATGCCCAGAATGGACAACTTGCCGCTACCGCTGCCGCACGACAGTCCTGTCGCGACTACATGATCAATGACCATGTTGAACTGGAGACCACCTTGCCAGACGTGGAAGCTGAGAATTTTGAGCTGAAACATGTTATGTTCAGCATGATAAATTCTGTTGGCCAGTTTAGTGGTACTGCAACCGAGGATGCCCGAGAACATCTGAAAACGTTCCAAGAAATCTGTGGATCGTTTAGATTGCCAGGAATAAATCCGGAAATACTAAGGCTATGGTTATTTCCTTATTCATTGAGGGACAAAGCTAAAACTTGGTGGAATAAACTAACGTCGGGTTCAATACGAACTTGGGTAGATCTCTCTCGTGAATTCTTATCTCGTTTTAATCCTTCTCACTTATCTGAGGGATTGTGTAATGAAATTGCTACTTTTCAACAGTAAGATGACAAACCAATGCACGAGGCATGGGACATGGGACATGTTTACAACTCTTCTAAGGAACTGCCCGATGCATGGATTCCCCGTGTGGAATCAGGTCGTTAAATTCTACAATGATGCCAACACAAAAACTCGTATGAGAACAGATTCAGCAGCAAATGGGCTATTGTTGGATAAAGATCCAGACGAAGCAATGGTGGTGTTGAAAAACTTAACAAAGAATGATGAGGAATTCCCTAAAACAAGGAGAGGTAAACGAGGGATAACTGTAAAGGATTATGAAGCTGACAGTTCCCTGAAGTCACAGGTTGCATACCTCACAAAGGCGGTGGAAAATATGTTGCTAAAAGATTCTAAACTTATATATTCTGCAGAAGAGGTATGTGAGACTTGCAGTGGGAACCACAGTTCGGAAGACTGTCCGTTACAGTTAGAAGGACAGATGTATGTTGGAAATTACAACAAGCCAAGAAATTACGATTCAAACAATTACAATCCCAACTGGAGGAAAGATCCTAAGTTCTCATGGAGCAATCCGAACAATGCACTGAATCCTCAAATGCAGAACAACCAAAACCAAGAGGCACCCAGAATCTTGTCGCGACAGCAACCACAGCAGCCGGTAGCCGCACCTAGTATACTGGAGCAGACATTGGCTACATTCATGTCACAGACAGGAGCTTACATGGCCAACATGGATCACTTTGTCAAGAAGACTGAGTCATTCATGGACAAGACAGAGATGAGGATGACGAACCATGAGGCTACCCTGAAATCCCTGGAGACACAGATGGGCCAGGTTTCTCAGCACATCAATCCAAGGCAAAATGGAGGATTCCCTAGTGGTACTGAGGTCACTAGAAAACCCACACATGATCAGCATAAAGCAATCACAACAAGGAGTGGGAAACAATTACAAGGGTCGGAGACAAAGAGCATACCAAGTAAGGAACCGACCTTAGATACACCTGTCGTGAACACTGCCCCGACAGAGGAAGAACAACCTGCTGCCGGCGAACCTATCATGACAGTATAAGGGACAGAGGAGCAAATAAAGGATGTTAAAGAACCTAAACCTCCTCAGATCCGAATACCATGTGAAGGACGTCTAAAAGATTATCGTCCTCCACCTCCTTTTCCATAGCGGTTACAAAAACAGAAAAAAGAGTACCAGCTCAAAAAGATTTATAATATTTTTAAGCATGTACAAATTAATATATCGTTGTTAGAGGCCATCAAGCAGATGCATGGTTATGCGAAATTTCTCAAGGACGTCATGTCAAAAAGATCCATACTTGGGGAATTTTAAACGGTAAAAATGACAGAGGGATGCATGACTATCTTGCACATACATCCACCCCAGAAGAAGAAGGATCCTGGGAGCTTCATCATACCGTGCATAATTGGTGACAAATTTGTGGGTAAGGCACTTTGTGATCTTGGTGCTAGCATAAATTTAATGCTAAAATCTGTGTTTCAGAAATTAGGTATTGGACGAGCACGACCCACGACAGTCATGCTACAGCTGGGAGACCGCTCTTACATACAGCCATAAGGGAAGATCAAAGATATTCTGGTAAGAGTGCATAAATTTATTTTTCCTGCTGATTTTCTTGTGTTAGATTGTGAAGCATATGAAAAAGCACCGATCATCCTGGGGCGACCCTTCCTAGCCACAGGCAGGTATGTGATCAATGTAGAGAAAGGAGAACTGACAATGAGAGTAAATGATCAAGAAATCAAACTCAATGTTCTCCAAGCAATTAAACATGCTGATGCAGAAGAAAAATGCAAAGCCATCACTGAAGTAATCCTTGACCAACCCTGCATCAGGTTTAGCTGCCATGACATAAAATCTGGCTACTGCCACAGCAGTCATCTAGAAGACTGTCACGGCAGCAACGACGATAGTGACTCCTCCGATTAAGAAATATCTGACACTGAAGGTCATGAGGAGGTAAATTGGATAGGCAATCATCCAGGTAAGTTCTTCAAGCCCCTAAATTGTACCTCGAATGAACATATAATCCAAAAGCTTTCAATTGAAGAGCAACCTGTTTTAGATCTTACGCCCCTTCCAGGGCAGCTTAAATACGTCTTTCTTGGTTTAAATGATACGTTGCTCATAATCATCTCTTCCAAGTTAATGCAGAAACAGGAGCAGCAACTAATTGGAATGCTACAGCATCATAAGAAGGCCATTGGATGGACAATAGCTGACATCCAAGGCATCAGTTCGGCATTATATATGCACAAAATTCTCTTGGAAGATTATCATAAGCCGACTATTGATGCTCAGAGACGTTTAAATGAGGATATGCGAGAAGTGGAAATAGATTATCAAATGGCTTGACGCCGGAATCATATACGCCATCTCAGATAGTAAGTGGGTGAGCCCGGTGCAGTGCGTACCCAAAAAATAGGGGAATAATTGTGGTGACCAACGAAGAAAACGAGTTAATCTCAACCAGGACTGTGACCGGTTGGAGGGTTTGTATAGATTACCGGAAGCTTAACAAAGCTACTCGGAAGGACCATTTTCCCCTACCTTTTATTGATTAAATGCTTGACAGATTAGCGGGGAAACCTTTCTATTGTTTTCTTGATGGTTACTCAGGTTATAACCAGATAGCGATTGCACCGTAGGATCAAGAGAAAACTACCTTCACATGCTCGTACGATACTTATTCTTTACGGAGAATGTCATTTCGACTCTATAATGCACCAGCAACTTTCCAAAGATGCATGATGGCAATATTCTCCGACATGGTGGAGGACTTCCTAGAAATTTTCATGGATGACTTTTCCGTCTTTGGAGACAGTTTTGAAGGTTGTTTAGGCAACCTTTAGAAGGTGCTTAAATGATGCGAAAAGGCGAACTTGGTCTTGAACTGGGAAAAATGCAACTTCATGGTGGATGAAGTAGAATCGTCCCTTTGACTTTAATACTGAATGTACTGAGGCATTTAGAATTCTGAAGGAAAGCTGGTAACAGCCCCGATCGTAGAGTCACCAGAATGGAGTTTGCCATTCGAGATAATGTGTGATGCCAGTGACTATGATGTCGGGGCAACACTTGGGCAGAGGAAGGATAAGCTCTTCCACGTAATCTACTACGCCGGCAAAACATTAAATGATGCCCAAGTAAACTACACCACGATAGAGAAAGAGATATTAGAAGTGGTGTTCTCAATAAACAAGTTCCGTCCATACATACTTGGAACGAAAGTGGTGGTCCATACAAACCATTCAGCATTGAAGTCTCTATTCACAAAAAAAGATGCAAAACCGAGACTGATACATTGGATTCTGCTACTACAAGAGTTCGACATTGATATCAAGGATAAAAGGGAACAGAAAACCAAGTAGCGGACCACTTGTTGAGATTAGAGACAGGAAGGAGTCAATCAACAGATAAAACAAATATATTGGAGACCTTCCCGGATGAGCAGCTGTTCGCTGCCATCAGCACTACCGCGACAGCCATGACGGTGGGTAAGCTTACTAACATCCCTTGGTACGCTGATTTTGTTAATTGCATAGTTAGTGGGGTACTACCCCATGTACTTAATTACAAAGCAAGGAAGAGGTTTCAAAATGATGCAAAACATTATTATTGGGACGAACCTCTTCTTTTCAAACATTGTGCAGATCAAATTATCAGGAGATATGTACCACAGGATGAACAGGAAGTTGTGCTTCACCACTGCCATGCTTCCTCATATGGAGGACACCTAGGTGGAAACAAAATCGCTGCCAAGGTTCTGCAATTTGGTCTCTATTGGCCCACGCTGTTCAAGGATGCACAAGCCTTCTACAAAAATTGTGACAAATGCCAAAGGACTGGGAACATCTCGAGAAGGCATAAGATGCCACTACGGAACATTTTAGAGGTCGAAATCTTTGATGTATGGGGAATCGACTTCATGGGACCATTCCCAGCATCTTGTGGGAACCTTTACATTCTATTGGCAGTGGATTATGTGTCCAAATGGGTAGAAGCGATCGCCACTCAGAAAAATGATGCCAAAACTGTTCAAAGATTTCTGCACAAGAACATCTTCTCCAGATTTGGCATTCCTAAGGCGATCATCGGTGACGAGGGGAGACACATTGATAACAGGGTAATTGCTGGTGCCTTGAGAAAATACGGAGTAAAGCACCAGATTGCAACATCATACCACCCTCAAACCAATGGGCAGGCCGAAATATCCAACCGAGAAGTAAAGAACATACTTGAGAAGATGGTTAAACCCACTCGAAAAGATTGGTCTTTACACCCTAATGATGCATTATGGGCCTATAGAACAGCGTTCAAAACACCATTGGGAATGTCACCCTACATACTAATCTACGAGAAAATATGTCATTTACCTATTGAGATAGAACACAAAGCTTACTGAGCTATCAAAGCACTAAATATGGGATGGGATAAGGCAGGACAAAAGAGGCTTCTGGACTTGAATGAAATTGAAGAAATTTGAGCAATGGCCTACGACAATGCCAAGATCTACAAAGATAAAACCAAAAGGTGGCACGACAAAAAGCTGTTGCCACGACAGTTCTGCCCAGGGCAATAGATGTTGTTGTTTAACTCTAGGTTAAAGCTTTTTCCAAGAAAACTTAAATCTAGATGGTCAGGTCCTTTCCAAGTTATCTAGGTTTTCCCCCATGGTGCCATTACAATCAAATCCCTAAAACACATGCACCAGTTCAAAGTTAACGGACGGAGACTAAAGCATTATCAGGGGACTGAAGCTCCAAGGATGCAGGAAGTAGTTACTTTAGGAGATGCCCCTTAAGGCATCCCTAATTTAACTTAGTTTTTATTTTATTTTATTTTATTTTATTTATTAGGAATTAAGATTTAATTATTTTATTTTAGGAATTAATATTTTATTTTATTTATCTATTTTTAGGAAACAAGGCAAAGAGAAGAAATGAACTAGCCTAACATACCCACAGCAACCCAAAAAGCCCAACGGACGAGTCTGCCGTCACAGTCTGTAATCAGCTGTCGCGATAGACGCGGAGAAGACAGCTTGTCACCAAGCTGTCACGACAGACACACAAACGCGTAACAGATGCGTAGTAGACACGGAAACCCGTGACAGGCGCGTCAAAAACCGCGTAACAGATGGCCTCGTTATTCGCACCTGCCGTTACAAGTCCAACGGGCAGAAAATCACCCTTCTATATAAACCCCCATTCACTATTCACTTCTCACCTCATTCTCATTCTCTCTACTTGTTTCATTTGTTTAGATCTTTAAAATTTTCTTTACATTTTCTACAGTCCTTGCAAAATGACTAGCAGACAAACCTGCCGTAGTGCTGCCTCCATTTTTGCCGCAGTAGTCTCCACCCCGAGCCACAACTCCATTCCAGACTGTTTCACCTCCACCGACTCTGCCACGAGATACTACAGCTCCTTCCAAAAGAGGGACATGAGGGAGGAAAGAGGGTTTATCTACACAAAACCCATGGGAGACATAGGGCTCGAAAGCTTCATAGCAAGAAAAATCCATGCCCTAAAATGGCAGCAGTTTGCTGCCCAACCAGAGGAGATGAACATCACACTCGTTAGGGAGTTCTACGTTGTCGTCGACAGCAAAGACACTACAACTGTGAAAGTTCGAGGTAAACAACTTTCCATCGAGCCTTCCTACATCAACACTCTCTACGGCTTATATGTGAGTAAGAAGGAGGACTCCCACAAAAGATTCGTCAATAGTCTGTCACCGACAGACTACGACGCGGTCATGGAAGAGCTCACTGAGGAAGGGACAAAATGGAACACCGACCCTAAACATCGATGGACGGTGAAGAGAACTCAGTTGACTCCACAAGCCAAATTGTGGAATCACTTTGTGGAGAAGCGCATCATGCCATCCTCCCACAACAGCATCGTCGACAGACCAAGGTTAGCTCTTGTGCATTCCATTTTAAATGAAAGATCAATAAATGTCGGCTGCTACATACGGGAGGGAATACTTGAGTGTGCCCTCAGACCGTCGGGTCCCCTCGTCTTCCCATACCTCATTACAACCATATGTCGGGAGCACAATGTACCGGAAATTGCTGAAGATGTTAAAGTCAAAGGAAAGGGATGGACGCAGTGGAACATTTTCAACCTCATGGAGTTGAAAGCTGCCACCCCAATGTCATACTTCAACCCCTCTGCCATGACAGACCATACGGCAGGCCCCAGTTCCCCAGAACCTGCCGCAGCAGAACAACAACAGACGGCAACAGCACCTCCATCAAACACCTCTGCCCAAATTCTGTCAACGTTGAAAAGAATAGAGGAACAACAGCTAGGACTGATGAGCTACATGAGGGATTTCATGGCAGCAACGGTAAACTTTATCCATAATTATTTACATTTTACCCATGTTCCATTCCCCTCTTTCCTAGAACAGTTCTTTGTTGCCCCCACACCTACACCTACCCCTGCTGCAAGCCTCATAACTTCATCTGTTGCTTCCACACCTACCCCTGCCACGACAGAAGAAGGTGGCAGGCAGTGCGCAACAGCTAGAGGAGAGAAGAGAAAGGACCTCCTCCCGGAAATCGACCCCAAATATTGGGAAGGGTTCTCTTCTTCTTCAGTTTGGTAGGATTCTAATTTCGAGCCTTCAGTCGCCCAAGACATCTCCAAGGACTTCCCACCAATGAAAAGGAAGAAGCTCAATGAGACTGTCGAAGTACCCTCCGCCAAGGCAGATCTGCCAGTACCAGCAGCAACATCAGCTCCGATGATGAGGTCGAGGTTCTAGACAAGCCCCCACACATCTCACCAACACGTGTCCAGCCACCTCGGGAAGCAAAGAATAAGGTAGCCTCTGCCTCCCCCAACACACTGCCGACCCCTGCCATGAAAGTCACTGCCCGCCGGTAGCTCCAGATCAGCAGCAGCAACGATGACAGCTCCTCGAATTAAGTTCTCTTATATTTTTATCTTTTGTTGCTTTATTTATTTTATGATATATTTTTTTTTCTATTTTTATTTTCCATTATGTCATGCATTGAGGGCAATGCAACCCTCGAGTTTGGGGGTGGCATCCCTTCATTAATGAAGTTATTAGTTGTGTCTTAATATGTGTCTATTTATTAGGTTATTTTAAGTTTATTTTTGTGTAACAAAAAAAAATTGGCTTAAGTATTTTGAACTAAACTTACCTGCCGCGACATACTCTGTCGTGACAGTGCCTTTAGGAAATTTTAGGAACTATTTAGAGCCTTGCTATAATTCTAATTTGTACAACACTTTTTGTGACTCTTATGCTATCTAGACTTTTGTAGTACACTGGAATAGGAATGTTTACCGACTTGAAATTGCCCCTAGAGGTGCCTATCATTGGCTCTAGGAAAGGAATAAAAGGAAAGAAAGAATTCAGACTCATTTGCTTGCAAAACTGCCTTGCACTGATTTTAGGGAGATTTCTCTTTGAGCTTAAGTTAGAAAAAAAACTAAAGGAGCCTAAGAATTGCCTCCAGCAAAAATGAATTGGCATAAACACAAGTTTGTAAGAAATGACTATTTTGGTACACTAAAGGAGTCTAGACACATAGTTGTTCGCAAAACCTGCACACACTGCACAAGAATTATACCATGGTTCTGAACAAATCCAGAAACACCCGACAAGGTAGTGCTCTTTATAGGGAATAAGTGGTAGGTAAGGAAAGGTTCACTAAATTAAGCCAACAACAAAAAGTTTTTAAATTGTTAGGTCGTAATTGCTTGAGGGCAAGCAAGAAACTGAGTTTGGGGGTATGTTTAGTGTATAAAAGTTCTATATTTTACCCCTCATTTACCCATATTTCTGCTGCATTCAAGCATATTTCATTACATTTAGAATAGATTTTTACATATACATCACAAATAGATAAAATGACACAGTTGCTACTAAATTGGTTCACTTTTGCAGGTATCTGTTGTGGCAGACTCAAGGCAGCAAGGGAGCAAAGCTGGATCACAGGACTGGAGTCATTGAGATAACGCTACCGTGGCCACTATCGTGGCAGCCAGGATGAAATCATTGGTGAAAGGGAAAAGTGAAGTGGAGCTAGACAGATAGAGAAATTCAAGTCGGTTTGTCGTGGACCACTCCTATATTTTTCTGAGCCCTGAGGCAGAATGAAGGCCAAGCCCAAAGTCCAAGGAAAAACCCAAAAGCAAGAAAAGAGGATGAATTAAAGGCATATACTCAGAAGATTTAATCTCCAACAGAGTTGTACTTTAGTTTAAACTTGTATTCTTGTCATATTAGAAAACTTGGACCCAAGACCTATATAAAGGCATGTAATTCGACCTAGGGAAGGATATCTCTTACCTAGCCGTCTTCCCCAAAACCCTTGTCGTTTTCCCCCTTCTCATCATGTTCTAAACCTCCCCTACGACTAAGGGTTGATTCTGTAAAGTAGTTGCAAGGATTGTACTTTTTAGGAATATTTTTGTTCAAAGCAATAAAACTTCAAGTTTATTTATTCTAGTTTTACACATCTCGCAAGAGTATCGAGAGAGCATTGTGAGGATTTTTATTTGTTTGATATCGGGAGAGTTAAGCATACGAACGGAACAAATACAAGTTTTCCAGTTTATGGTTAAAGCATCTCGGCTTAGGGATAAGTACGAGGTTAAGTGGCTAAGGAAGAATTCAACAACATTGGTGTTCACCCTTCGATTCACGTCGGGGGGTATCATCCAAGAAGTGTTCATCAATGGAACTTGGGCTTAAGGATAGGACAAGTCATAGCAAGGATTCTTGCCAAGCTTGAAGTACAGAGTTGTGTGAGCACTGCTGCGACAACAACAGACTTCTGCCGCGACAAGTGTTGCGACGACAGGTACACGACAGAACAGAATTTTCTATTCAGTGCAACACCTGCACTACCGAGCAATTCAATATCGGCCTATTTCTTAAACCTGATATTTTACTTCTTTAATTTAGTTATTATTCACGATTACTTTACAAACAATTTAAACTCTTTTTTCTCTCGTGCAACAATTCAAGGATAAAGCTATTTCCAGTCCTTGTGGAGACGATATCTGATACTCCAAGTATCACTTTACTACTTGCGTCGTGTACACTTGCACTACATTGTGATAGGATTTTTGACACGCAACACCTCATCAACCTTGATGGGAATGGTGGTGCAATCTCACGAGAAAGGGGAGGAGGTGGTGGTAGCAAAGAAGACGTACCTTGGGAGTTGGAAGGTGGTGTTTCCTTCTCCTTCTTGGAATGTGCGGCATTCTCTACTAGGACTTCAGGGGTGACAATTGTTCCACTTTGGAGGGTGATAGCACTAACATTCTCTCTCGGATTCGACTCCGTTTGAAAATGAAGTCTTCCCTGCGATTCAAGTCTCCCCATGGTTTTAGCCAACTAGGAGATTTTTTTACCTATTTCTTGTAGGTGGGTCTCAGTGCGGTTTTGAAACTTCTCTTGGGAAATTGCCAATCGTTCAACAATGGACTCTAATGATGACTTTGATTGTTAATATTGTTGTCTTTGCTGATATGGTTGATTCTGCCTTTGATTTTGAGCATAGCTGAAATTCGGATGATCTTTCCAACCTGGATTATACGAGTTGGCATTGGGGTTGTATTGTCTTTGTGGATGTCCTAGAAAATTCCCTATGGCATTCACTTGCGCATTGTCCTCTTCTTACACCATTGGACAACAGTTCGTTTGATGCTCTGGGCTCGTACAAATCCCGCAAAGCCCGACTGCAATTCTTTTATCTGCAACGAGAGATTGTACGATTTCAGCTAATTTATCAATTTTGTTTTCCAGCGAAACTGTATGTACCTCATGAACCTGTCGAGATGGTTCATTGAAGAGTGAAATTGTTGCGAGTTAGCAGCCATATTAGATATTAACGTTCTTGTTGTGGTTGGAGTTATGTAACAAGTGCTCCTTCACTTGTCGCATCGATCACCTTCATATCCATAGGTGTTAAACTTTCATAGAAATATTGGAGAAGCGTTTGTTCGGTTAAAATGTGTTGTGGACAGTTTGCGCATAGCTTTTTGAAATGTTCCCAATATTCGTACAACAATTCAGTATCCTTTTGTCGTATGCCTAGGATACTTCGCCTTAGCTCGCTTACTTTAGCGGCTGGGAAAAACAGGTCAAGAAAAAGGCGAACCATATCAGTCCAAGTTGTAACCGAGTTGGAAGGTAAATCAAATAACCAGTCTTTTGCTATATCAGCTAGAGAAAAGGAAAAGGCGTGAAGTTTTATTTGATCTTCTGAGACTCCCTGTGGTTTTATGTTTGAACAGATCATGTGAAATTCTTTTAGATGTTTATGAGGATTTTCACTTGGCAAACCGTCATAGGTTGGTAAAAGGTGTATTAAGTTTGTCTTGAGAGTGAATGGTGTCTCGCCATTCGGGAATGTTATGCACATCGACAGGTTATCATTAGGGGCCGCAGTCAGTTGTCGAATAGTTTGGTCGTTGTCTCCCACGAAACTAGTTCTTCGGTTGTGTGGTCAAAATGTAATTCTACTTCAGATGCTATTTCTAGATCACGTTCTAATCGTTGTTGTCGTTGTCTTTGCTTATTTTCCTGAAGTGATTGGGCGTGCAGTCTTCGGGCGTATGCTTCGATTTCTAGGATATAGTTTGCTTGTTCTTCCGAATTCTTCCTGGTCATAATTCAAACAAAATAATTCAGTAATTTTGCCGAAGTCCCCGACAACGGCGCCAATTTGACACGCCTAATTGGAAATATCCATTCGAACTCATATGTTACACCTCGGGTACGAGTGTTGGAGCCTTCCTCGGCCAAAAGAATGGAAAAGAGCCCCATGGTATATCTTACGCATCTCGCACATTAGATCCAGCTCAGAAAAATTATTCAACAACAGAAAAAGAGTTATTTGTCATTATTTTTGCTTTAGAAAATTTTTGATCATATTTACTTGGTACTAAAATTGTTGTGTTTTCTGATCATGCAACGTTGTATTATTTTATGAGCAAAAAGGAGGCAAAGCCGAGACTCATCCGATGGATCTTGCTTCTTCAAGAATTCAATCTAGAGATTAAAGACAAAAAGGGACGTGAGAACCTTGTGGCCGATCATTTAAGTCAAATTCCACTTTCTACGTCTGCTCCGCCAGTCAACAATGAGTTTCTCAAAGAAAGATTGATGATGGCGTATGGAACTACACCATGGTTTGCATACAATGTCAATTACTTAGCCACGGGTAAGCTGCCACAAGATTTACCGAGGGCTGAAATTAACCGACTTAAGCGAGAGTCCAAATTTTATATTTGGGATGATCCTTACCTTTGGAAACAATGCTAGGATCAGGTAATTAAGTGATGTATCGTCGAAGATAAGGTATACTGGATCCTTAATTTTTGTCATACTTACTCATGCGGCGTTCATTTTGGACCCAAGTGAACTGCACACAAAATTTTTGAATGTTGGATTTTTTTGACCTAGCATCTTTCGTGAAAATTTTAGCTAGATGATGTAGAAATCCATTAGCATCATTTAGAAATCAAAAATAGATGAAATGAAATGAATCTCTGGAGATTTTAGTGATGAAAAGATAGTTTGGCTGGTGGAAAAGTTGAGAGAAAAGTTTAAAAGAAAAGTAGTTACATAATAAAATATTTAGCCTTTTAAAAATCTTTTTTATCACTTCACATTTAATAAATCAATTAATTAAATCATTTAAAACACAAAATCAAGGGAATAGCTGATACCACATTGGTGTAATAGCTCCCTAAGGATTATAAGTTCTGGCCCTCTTCAATTTAGTCATTAAAATGAAATTTGTAATTTTTATAAATTAATCACCGTTTTCAAAATTCCAATAAAATCAGTCCAATTTCACCAAATTAAACTCTCCAAAACTTTTAAAATATTATTTTAGGATTATAAAATATTTTCCATATTTTATCTTCCTCAAAAATCATTTATTTCAAATTAATCCTGAAACTAGCATAACTCACTCGAACCGATTCACCCGAACCTCTTAGCTGAACCCAACTAACTTATAAGCCCAAAATCAGAGTGTTACAAAACAAAAGGACACTGATAGGAAAGATGGATAGCCACCACATACCAAGTAGTCAACATAGGCGGTTCTAGGGGCATAGAGGTCTCAACCAGGAGAGCTCCTTGATTGAAGATGACTCCGTGAACCCATAGGTTTACAGTCTGCATCACCAGAGGACCATCAACCGACGCCACCAAAATAATCACAAAGAGAGAAAGCAAAGCTCGTAGAAAACGGCGAAGAAAGCCTTCGAGCTAAAATAGAAGAAAATGAGCAAAACACCGAACATGTTCTTCGAGAAACAACAAAAAAGCAAAGGATGGCTTCGGAGAGGGCGTCCGACCTTGTTGGCCAGAGGGGGTGGAAAAGGAGCCGGTCGGGAGTGACTCCGGCAAGGGAGCTGAATCGCCAAACCTGGCCCCTCAAAACCCGTCTCCAGAACCGGTGACTTGTTTTCTGAACTGCCGCCAAGATTTCGTGGGGAGAGCCATGAACCGCCGGAAAAAAACCAGTCTCCTTCGAACGGCCACCGAGATTCGCAAACAACCATGGGGATGAACAATAACCTGCTTCTAAAGACCAAATGGTTGAAGAGCAGGGGACGACGAGGAGGGTCCGGAGCCGCGGGACGTCGATGCTATCTTGCCAGAGGCTCGTCGAGAAAGCGGGGAAGGAGTGGAAGGGATAACATGGGCAAACGGTGGCTAGGGTTTTTTTTTTATTGGTTTTGCAAGATCTGAAAGTTTGGAGGAGGAAGAAGTTTTTGGGAGACCTGTATATGATAGAGTATGTTACTTTGTTTGATTGGTGTTTAATTACTTTATAAACAATTATCTAATCATTTATATTTTAAAATAATTCATTATTGTATATTTGTAATAAGAGCAGGATTGTAGTAATGAAGCAGATGAGGAAGCAAATAAAACAAGTAAAGAGACAGTTTGGTTTGGGTGATCCATAGCTAACAAAGCCAACACTGAAGCTGACTTTCAGAAACAATGCCTGCTTACTTTGTCACCTAATTTACCAACCAAATTTCACCTTTTGTGTTCGGAAAATGGAGAATTGGCAGAGTAATGATTTTATCAAAATCATAGATGAAAATGAAACACTTGTTCTTTAGTTTCAACACATCCATCAATACCTAAGTGTTCTTTTACTGAACGAAGCACTAAATGTTTAAAGAGAGAATTGGCAAAAGCAATAAATTTCCTTGTCTGTGGCTTGCAGTTTCATGATTCCATCTCTAAGTTTCGACACTTACTGAGCCATGTCTCGTGTATATTCCCGCCATGTCTCGTGTTGACCAATTCGGTCATTTGCCTCAACTAAGTCCATGCTTGAGTTGGTCCTGTCATTGAGTCTCATATTCGAGTTGGTTGAGTCCATCATCAGCATATCATAGCGCACAAGTCATTCATCCTAGCCTGTGAAACGTTGGTGAAAGGAAAGACCCTGGTGTTGCCATTATACAAACAGGTCAATGTCATCTCTGAGTAGCTCTTCATGATCTGCAATTACAAGTCAAGGGATTAGAATGGCTGGAGACATGGCATTAATTCTAGTATTCTTGAATACTCTGTATTTGAAGTCAAATATGGATTCAGTGTGGAATTAGATAATAATTGCTTTGATGCTTTTGTACACCATCACAAATCGAAGGAAAACAAGAATGAAATGTGTGTGTATACCTCACATGTCTTTGGTCCATCATTGCAGCTCCACCGCTTGTAAGGGATACAGTCGATGAATCTACACCATCCGCAATAGTGATTCCCATCAATTCCTAGGAATACTGCTACAAGACATCCAGAAAGTCTGCAAGTGAAACAAGACCCTTCTCTAAGATTGAATGCGTTTGTTAACAAAATCGATTCAGCTCAACATTTAGGTGGACAAAACTTACAGAATAACAAACAGTACAAGAGAAATGCTCCGCAGAATCAGCCTGTCGAGCACCAGCTTCTGCTGTATTTTAATGGTACTTTTGGCACCATTGACACCATATTCAAATAACCCTGCTTTGTTTTTAGACATCTGCCTAACCTGAGGGGTAAGTAAAAGCACAAATCCGAGTAGAAGTCCGGATATAAAGGCTCCAATATTCGCAAAATTGTCAATGTGTGGTAGCAAACCGAGGAAAAAATTCATCACCATAACTGTGAAAAGGGCTGCTAGAGCTGCACACTGCAATCAACCACAAAGGGGGGTGAGGGATCAATGAACTACAAAGATCAATTGGAGATAGGCATTACTCAATACAAGGAAAAAGAGTTAAGCACCTTGCTTGAGTAAACTTTCCAGTTCCGGATTAGCCCCGAAAGCATCGTTCCAAGTAATCCAAACAAAGCACCAGAGGAAGTAACCACAGGATTATTTCTAACAAAAAGTGAACATATCAAACTACCAGAAAACGCTGAAAGTAGGTAGATTACCCCGATTCTCACTGTCGAGCAAAAGTGAAAAATAATAAGTTGTGTGCAAAATTTAGCTTATTCAATCAATCCAAAGAATGGATAGTAATGTGATGAGAACAGTGCCCTTACAAGGTCCATAGTCTCTCTCTAAGTGGATGCCAATAAAGATCGTACAACTGATATTGATTGCAAAATGTATGAGCCCCGCATGTAACCAGGGGCATACGAAGAAACGCCAATTTATGGGGTTCTGAGCCAAAAAATGCCTTCGAAGTGCCCCAACTTTATCTAGTCTGCAACATTACAGTCATGATTTCAGCACCAAAACTAAGGCCACTAAACTTTATGTGACAGTAATCTGATTCAGAATAGTAAATTACTAACAACAATCAAAACCAGTCTTTTTCTTAGTAAAGAATACGATTTTCCAGAGTAAACAAAGAAGAATAGTAATCCGTTATTCTTCATTCTTCTTAATTTACAACTGATTTACCCCATCCCGCTAGGATTATCTCATTGAATCTAAAAGAGGGTGGTCAGATCTCTCTAATCAAAAACACTTTTAAAACCCAAAACGAGAATCATAAGAGCAAGAAGAGAAAGGAAAAAGAACTGACGTGGAAGCAGAGGGGCCAAGCAGGGGATTCTCGGAGAGAGGTTGAAAGAAAACACTGGGGATGGAGAAATAGTTGAAGAGAGTGGTGGTTATAAAAGCCATGAGATGGAGGATGACCAAGAGAGAGATGAGCCATGTGTCGGACGCCCTCTGCCGGTAGCGTGACTTGAAGAAGGGCAGTTTCCCTTCCATCTGGTTGTCGAGGACGAATGAAGATGGGGGCACTGGTTCTTGGCCTTGGGGCTTGATTTCGATCTTCGTATGGAGCTCATTGCCTTGGTTTTCCCCTTCCATTTGATAAAAGAGTGAAGCAGCTTTTGTTGGAGAGGAAAAAGAGAATGGAGCTTGGATTGGATTGGATGTTCTTTAATTCACCGTGTGGACTGGAAATATGAGATTCAACTGTTTTTTGTTGCAAAAAGCCAAAACTCCCTCTCTCTCTCTCTCTCTCTCGACGGTTGAGTTTGGAGGGAATATTTTGCCGCCGTGAGATTGAGTTTTCAAATTTGCTGATGCAAGTGAACTGCGAATTATGAAATAGATAGACTCGGTCCGGTTTGGTTGAAATCACACGGTTCAATCGGCGTGAAAACAAAATTAAAATAGACATAAATTAAGATAATAAATACATAATGTTATTAAATAAAGACTAGAGGTGGTAATTCGGTTGGGAATAACCGAAAATTGTGAGGATCTGAACCGATCGGTATGGAGAATAACCGAAATCTTCTCCTACGGGATGGGGACGGGAAAATTTTATCACCGAAGTTCAAATGAGGAAGAGGACGAGAATTGTTATATCCAAATCGTGGAGATAACCGAACCGTACCCGTATAAATCATCGTAGGGATCCCCGAAAATATCCGCAAGGATCTCAATATATTTACAAATTTGGATAGCCATAAGGGTAATTTACTCATTTTTAACAAAAATCTAATCTCCTATAATCTAACTATGGCTGGAGTAAGTTTGGAAATTCTCCGTAAATTTTTTAAAAATAATTAGAAAGTTGTCTATACGTTGTTGTAAACACGATTCAGTCTAATTTTATTTAAAATACAAGGTGGTCAATTTGGATATGTATTTTAAAAAAATAAATATTTGAATATTGAAATGTCATAAAAATTTAGCAACACATTTCTTAGAAAACAGTTTTACTAGTGACTTTGAAAAATCACCAAAAATCTTACAAGATAAATTAGGAAGCGAGCTTTATATCTCTATAACCATATGGAAGTCTAGATTTGTTTAAAACAAACAGTTCTTGATTTCGAGTTATATATTAGGAGTTATTAATTTTTGAGTGAGCAAAGGTCAGAAGAAAATAATGTTGACTGATTCCGAAAACAACAATGACAGTGACTTCAGAAATTTGCCATAAAAATTGTACGAGTAAATTTGCAGAGCTAATTTATATGGTTGGAAAGATGATCGAATCTTGTTCTTTTTAGAACAAACGAATCGTGATTTGGAATTGTAGATTATTAGTTACATATTTCTTTTAAATGTAGTACAAGATGTCAGTTTCAATAGTTATTTAGTCATGTTTTATAGTTTTGAAATGATTTGTTTGTTGTTGGTAAAATTAAATTTATCATTTATGTTTGTAATTTTAGAGATTTAATGTTGAGTTTTTGTTTAAATGTATTAAGTTTTGTTTATATTTCTGGGTACAGGGATTAACCGAAAACTGCGGGGATCCGTAAGAGATGGGTATGAGACGAAAAAAATACCTGAAACGTTTAATGGAGATTTTCTGAAACTGTAACCGTAAGTGTGGGAGAAAGAGTGGGAAATACAAAACTGTCCCCGCCCCGCCCCATTGCTAATAAAGATAGAAATTAAGATTATTTTGGCTTAACTTTAAAATAGGTGCCTACACTTTTTTGATATAGGTGTTTAATGTTTTCTTTGGCTAAAATAGGTGTTTATGCTAAAAAAAAAAAGGTGTTTCGAGTTTCAATATATTAGTGTTTTAAGGTAACAACGATAAAAAATTCACCACCCAATCAAAATTTAACATGTATCTTTATTTTTATTTTTAATTTTTTATAAAAAAATTTAAAAAATTAAAATATTCTCAAAATCTCCAAAAAAAAATCTCAAACCTCTAAAACTCCAAACCTCAAAATATTAAAATTGATGCCACTACTATCGTCGATAGCCTCGCCGGACCCTACTATCGTTGTCGCCTGTGACGATTGCTAATTTCTCCCAACCACCCATCGTTAGTAACCAGTGAGAGGCGTGCCAATCGGACGTCGAATGACTAGAGCCTTTCACTTTCGTTGTTGGGCGTCCGATTGGCAGCCCTCCCGTCGGTTAACGATGATGGGTGGTTGAGGGAAATAGACGACATCTCCAACGAAATGGTGGTGGGGTCAGACAAGGCTATCATCAGCGATAGTAACATTAATTTTGGGTTTAAGATTTTTGGGTTTTAGAGAATTTAGGACTATTTTGTAATTTTTGAAAATTTTAAAATATTATTTATTTTAACTTTTTATTTTCAATTTATTTTTTAAGAAATAAATAAACAACAAAAGCAACATATCAATCTATTATTGGGCATTGAATATTTTGAACGAACATAGTTCTCTTTGCCCTAAACGCTGCTTCCATTTTTGTTTTTTATTGCGTAAAAACTAAAGATTTGTTGTCTTGCAGTTTCTTCAACAAAGGGTTCTTAAAAGAATAGGTCCAGGTTCAATACACTCGAGATGCTTTTTGATATATTTTTAGGTGGTAATAGAGTAAAACATAAATGTACTTAGTGGTGTAAGTCATCCAACTTTCACTTCTAGTTCAGTGGCTTGATGTTTGGTCTCTAAACCTGAGACCTTTGGGTTTGAATCCCAGAAATTGTATTAGGAAGTGTACATTTTTTTGTCACTGATTTTGAAATTGATTGTTATGATCACTTACGTTTTTATTTTTTAAACATTTGGTCATTCGAGTATTAATAGCCGTTCAATGCTAAACTATTGCTTCAATATTATTTTGACCATCGAAATAAAAACAATTTATATAATTGCACATTGAGTACTACATATTTACATTTTTATTATTCTCCCTTCCACCATCTTCTTCTTCATCTAAACAATTTAACTATCGCTATCGCTACTGCCACCGACTCCACCATCTCTACCAACCTCTACCCATAACAAATCGTTAATCTCAATAAAATAAAATAAAACTCACAAAAAAATTTTGTTGAATCATTATCATTGTTTTGATGTCAGCCAAAGAAGATGGAAAGGGAAGACGACGTGAGAAAGGGAAGGCCAAGCGTATCTAGAGCCTTCTAGGAGTCGGGTATTAGGTCCGAGGATTCAGGGGTTTTCCACGATTGGTGGTTAACCTTTTTCCTGAAAGATAATGTTAAAGTAGAGCCCTTAACTCTTTAGATTCTTCAGAATTCGACTAATGTCCCCATGGTTGGGAAGCCTCTTTACGGTGTTTCTTTTAACGTCAACACATCGTTTATATCTTTGTCCAACATCATGTTCGTTATATTTCCATTGGTGGTAAAAAGCCCTAATTCTCTTGGTCATTTTTCAACGTATTTTCGGTTTGTAATACCCGAATTTCGTCCGGGTAACCTTATGTATACTATATTTTCTCTATAAGTAAAACCTAAAAATAGATAATAAATAAATAGATATTAAAAGCTCATATTAAATAAATAATGTCCATAGATAATATTCCAAGTTTACATCATAAAAACCCCATTATAATACAAAAAGCCCAATTCAGTTTTACAAGGCCCAAATTACAATTCTACAAACCCAAACAAACACACAAAGAAACACATATCTGATCCAAAGTTGAGTTTTCATGTATCGCCCTGGTTTTGGGCCTAGAAGTTTTAGACTTTGGATCGGGCCGGTCAGGAACGGTTCAAATCCTTGAGGTCGGTTTAGGGAAAATCTAGTTTGGGATGTTTTAAAATATTGGAAAATATTTAAAAATCATTATTTATTATGTAATTGATTATGGTAAAAACAATTTTACAAAATGAGTTTTGGAAATATTACATTTTGGTGTAGTGACCAAAATGTAGTTTTTGCAAAAGTTGGCTAGTGATTGTTTTGTAAATGATTGAAACTTTGAATCTTTAAGGAGCTATTTTTACTATTTATTTTCATCAGATTTATCTTTAATTTGAGAGCTTTTAATAAATGATTTTATAAAAGAATAAAGGAAATTAAAAAGGAAACTAAAAGTTGACTTTTCATAACCAACTTCACATTAGTTTTTTCTATCCTCGTTTTCTCTCAACTTCTATTCAGCCAAAAAAAAATTCCCTCATCAAAGAACCTTTGATTTTCACCTTGATTGCTGAGATTTCATTCTCTAAATGATTCTCCAACCTTGTTTCATCAAATCACATTGATTTTGCTTTGGATTTTTCAAGAAAACTTGCCCAAATTGAAGAGAGATCAACCATTAGAGATAAACTTCATTCTTCTCCTCTAATGATTAGTTCTTTACTGAAATTCCCAAGTTATCAATCCTTTGTTAATGGTTTTTGAGTTGTTTTAATGTTATAAACAAGAAAGGGTTGTTAAATTCAAGATTATTGATGAGATCTTGGTGATTTTCGTATTACTATGTTATGATCTGAGTTGAGGTTGATTTTCAACATATTTTGGATGTTATTTGATGTTGAGAATGAGGTTTTAACAAATAAATCCCGAATAGGTTTGGGTCCCTAATTTTAAGATGTTAGATTTGTGGTTTTTAAGGTGTTTTTAATGTTCTACTATGGCTGGAGGTATAAGGTCGTGTTTATGTTGATTTTTTATGTTAATTGGAGTTTAGAAAAGGTTAGAATTGATAGATCTTGGCTGGGCTTTGATTGGTGAAAGTTCAGAGGTATTTTCGGTTATTTCGGATAGTCGAAATGTTATATTTGAGTAGGGCAGCGTGTTAGAATGGGTGTCTGGTGATTTTAATGCATGGTGATGCATTAATCCTCAGCTCTTATGTGTGTTGAACAAGGGAGACTTCATCGGACGCGTTTGGTGTTGATCCGGAAGTGCTGGAAGCTTAGAAATCGTTTCGGCAATCAAGCGAAACGTCATAAGTGAGTGAAAATGGTTTTAGAAGTCCTTGAGGGACAAGGAAACAAGTTTTGGGGATTTAGGATTGGTTTGAAACACCATCTTAAGTCTGGAAGTAAGTATGTTTTGATTTGCTCTTAAAATGTGGATGATGCCCCTATTTTCATTTAACATACTCTTGATTTGAGATAGATAAATTCCTACTGTTTTATGCATGATTTATGGCATGAGATGATGTTTTATATTGATCCTATGAGATAGAGTAATATTACAAAGAGTTTTGAGATTTTGATCAAATGTTATGCATGGACTTTGATTTTGAAATTAGATGAGTTTTGTGTAGAAATGTTGCATCAAAACAGTAGGTGAGATGATGATTTTAATATAATATATTGGCATAATTGATGAGATGTTACCTGATATAATTGGTCGACCAATAGGATGTAAAGTGCACTCTAAACTAAAATTCGTACGTGCTCTTTGCAGTTGAGCAATAGGGGTAGTGCCATCCCGATCCAAAGTGAGAGTCCGATGATGAGAGATTCCGCCGGGGTAGGTCTTGGTGAAACACCCAAGCTTTGTGGCGAAGATAGATACCGCCATGAAAGTCTAGTGATGCGAGATTCCACCGGGGTAGGACTTGACTCTATGTCAAGTTAATCTGCATATCTGAGTAAAGATAGAAAATGAAATTCCAATATATGAGATTGAGCTATGATTCACATGTACTAATGTTTGAAATGTTTTTATGCTATGAGAAATGCATATGAGATTTTGAGATTATGAAATGCTTTTGTACACCAAGCATATGTGGCCTTGCCATGAGTTTTGCATTGGTTAAATGCATGAGATGAATAAATGGTACATGTGGTTTTCAAATGGTGTTTTGCTTTGAAATGGATTTCAAGCATGTGATAGAAAGAGCATGGTCTTAGAAATGGTTTTCAGGATAACGTTTTAAAAGCTTGCATTGTTGTGTTGGTATTTTTAGAGCATGCCTCACTAAGCTATTGTGCTTACACTCTCTTTTGCCAACAATGCGGATAATTGAGACATCTTGGGCATCAAGGAGGCTTAAAGGAATCCAAGGAGTAGATAAGATCAAGTATGATTTTTACATTTACCTTAGTAATGATATATGGCAATGGGATTTAATGGTTGTGTTGGGAGATGTGTTTTGGACTCCCTGAAGTTGCAGCAAGTTATGTGTGCTCTTTTTGGTTTGTAGAAGGCCATTATATTTGTTTTGTTGCTTTACCTTGCCTTTTGGGATGCTTATGATTTTTGGTTAGAGCATGCTCTTCTATATGCCTTGCTTTCTTGTGATGTTATGCCAAATGCTTGCGATGCGCTTAGAATTGGATGCATTTGTGTTAGTTTTGATGTTGCTAACATGTCCATATGTTTTGGTAATTATTTGGCGATGTTAAATGTGAATTTGTGGCGGATTTTGGTAAGCTTCTGGTATGCGTATCGATACTCGGACTTGTGTATCGATACGCATAAGCAAAATTTGTGCCAAATGGTCCAGGAGTATCGGTACAATTGGAGAGCGTATCGATACGCCTAGGCAAAGTTTGAAGGGCGTATCGATACTCGGAAAGATGTTTCGATACCTTTTCCCAAGTTTGGCCACTGCCTTCTCGCATATCGATACGGTTCCTTGGTGTACCGATACACGACCGTTAAAACCTGTTAAAAGCCTCTTTTATAGTTCTAAAATTTTACTTTTTAGTCCTTGAACTTCGTGCATGCAATTAGGTGAGTTTGGATAATCTGATTGTGATGAAATTTGCAGAGAAGAATTGAATATGACTAATCGAATGCTGGTGACCTTAATATCAGAAATGTTCTTGTACTTAATAGAATTTACAATTTGGTCCCTATATGTTTAAGTTATGCAATTAAACCCCTAAATGAAATCCGATCGATGTGTAGTTTATTTCTATGCTCTTTGATGATCATATAGGATCTAAATTGCATCTAGAAAAGATAAAAAGAAAAAAGGGTCGTTAATCGAAGTTGGCTTTAATGAGTTGACTTCGGTCTTCCCCGTGTAAGCTCCTTGGTTCGGGTCATCTGTCTAGATCGGGCTAAGAGGGTAACATTTGTTGGTATTAGAGACGAGTTTGCAAACAATTGGGGCATTGGTAAGTGGTTGGTAAGTTTAAATACGAGTTGTGATGAATTCTGTGAATGCTTGTTGTGTATTTGTGCAATGTTTGAGCTTGATTGAGATGGAATGCATACAAGTTGTTGATGGAGATTAAAATTGTGTTGCTATGCTATGATTGAGGTATAATTTGGGAACTCATTTTCATATCATTACTAATGGAAAAAAAATTATTTTGAAAATGGGACTTGAGCACCTTGGATTTTCTTGCCTTGAATTGCCTAACTGAGTTGTAACACCCCAATTTTGGGCTTGGAAGTTTAGGGTCTGAAGCGGACCGGTCTGATTTTCGGTTCGAATATAAAAGGTGGTTTTAGGGAAAGCCTAGTTCGGGCTGCATTAAAAATATGGAAACATATCTAAAAATCCTATTTTAATATATATAAGAGAGTGGTGAAATCAATTTTACAAAATAAGGTTTGGAAGTGCAACATTTCGAAATAGTGACTAAAATGTAATTTTTAAAAAGTTCAGTGGTGACTGTTTTGTAAAGATTGAAACTTTGAATCTTTAAGGAGCTAATTTACCCAAGGAAGGATTTCTCCAGATTTTTCTTAGATTTTAATGACTTAATTAATGTTTAATTAATTTAATGAAAAGGAGAAAAACCAATTTTGAGAGTTCATAACTAACTTTTGTTAAAACTTTCTCATCTCATTTTCTCTCAAAATTCCCTCAGCCAAACACATTTCTACAACAACATTCCTACTGATTTTCACACTAAATGATGAGGTTTCAATCATCAATTGATTCCTAATCCTTTCTACATCAAAACCTCTTGATTTGCTTATTGAATTTTCAAGGATTTTGGCTCGAATCAAGGAGAAATCTACATTTAGAGGTAAGGATGTTCTTCTCCTCTAAATACTCAGTTCTTTACTGAAATTCTCAAGTTCTCAATCCTTGAATTAAGTTTTATAAAAGGTTTTAATGTTGTGATCTTGATTTTGGCTTAAAACTCAAGATTTGGAATAAATCTTGAAGAAATTTGTGGTGATTGTTTGGGCTCTGTTTTGAGATGATTTTTTAATGTATTTTGGATGTTTAATGATGTGTAATTGAGGTTTAATCAATGCAATCCCGAATAGGTTGATTTTCCTAAGTTTTTGCTTGTGAAAATGGTGGTTTTTGGGGTGATCTTGGTGTTCTGTTATAGCTGGAGGTATAAGGACGAGTTTAGGTTCTTTTTGGATGTTAATTGATGTTTAAGAATGTTTAGAAGTGATGGATCTTGGCTGGGTAATGTTGTGGAAGAGTTTGGAGGTGTATTCGGTTGTGTTTGGTAGCCGAAATGTTAGTTTTGGTGACAGCAACGAGTTTAGGTGTAATGGCTGAAGATTTTAATGCATGATGATGCATTAATCCTCTGCTTTGATGTGTTAAAAACATGGGAGACATCTTCGGATCCTTGTGGTGTTGATCCGGAGGCTTGAATGGCGTTTCGGCAAGCTTGCAAAACGGAATTGGTGAGTGGAGTTGCATTTCCAGCTTTGTATCGAATGTTGAAGGTTTGGGAGCTTAGTTTAAGTCTAATCAACTTACCTAAGCTCAAAAGTAAGTTTTCGGAAAAACTCTCTTGGATGAGCCATGGATTGGTTCGATGCATTTGTTGATAATTGCATCTTTAAATTCTGTTTTTGAAAGCATGTTTAGCATGGTTAATGCTGGTTATGTAAGCCGTTTGTTGAAGGATGCTCAAGGTAAGAGATCCTTGGTTTGATTTGTTAAAAATGTGGATTGATGCATAGTGATGCATGTTGTAAATGGCTTTGTTTTAGATGCTTTAAAACAGTGGATTATTGATGATAATTGATGTATATTGGCAAGTGATGTGTTGGTTTTACAGTACTTGAATCAGATATTGTTAGCCGGCTATAGGATTGGGTGCACCGTGAATTAATTCGCCTTGGATGTTGAGGGGTTGTAATTGTACCGTAAACTCCATACAAGTACACTAACGAGATGGTTAAGATCACAATGGTGGTTAAAAGTCCATGTATGGATCTTGTGTTGAGTGTCCCGTGTTCTTGTTAGTGATGTTATACAACTACCGATGAGTGATGTGGAGGGGTTGTGATTGTACCGTTAAACTCCATCACGGGTGTTGAGGGGTTGTGATTGTACCGGTAAACTCCACCTTGTGTGTTCGGTAGTGTGTATGAAGCGTCTGAGACAACACTTGTAATCCGCGTATCCAATTGTGTTTTATGTTGTAAATGGTTATGGTATCACTTGGAAGCCAATATGACATGTTGATGTTAAAGAAGCATGAGATGCTTGATGTGTATGCATTGTTGCATGATTAATGATGTTTATGTGTTAAAAGGCTTTGTGGAAAGTGTTTATATAAAATACATTATTGTGTTGTTTCTTTAGAGCATGCCTCACTAAGCATTTGTGCTTACGCTCTATCTCTTGAACCAATAATGCAGATAATTGAGGTGTTTGAGGGCAGCAAGGAGGCTAAGAATCCAAGGGAAAGCTAAGCTCATGTATGGTGACTTTTTCACAACATTATTAGTTTTCGATATTTGGCAATGGGAACCTAGGATGTGATTTGGGAGATGTTTTGGACTCCCTAGTTGTGGCATAATGCCTTAAATGTTTTGGATTTGTAAATGGCCATTTTGGTGCTTGCTTTGATGCTTTGATGGTTGTTTGCTTTGGATATTAGGATGCATGCCTATAGACTTGTGGATTTTCCTAATTGATGCCATGAATGTGTTTTAATGATGCAAACGTGTACCTTATATGTATGATGACTTGTTGGCATGCTTAGGAAGTCATTAGAATGTGTTTGAGTGGATAAATGTGTGTTAAACCAGCAAATTCTGCACTTTCTGGGCAATCCGTATCGGAACGGGTACTAGCGTTTCGAAACGGGGGCCTGTAATGACCTTCGTGTATCGAAACGGGTAGAGGCCGTTCCGAAACGTTTTGGCCACTGCCAGACCCTGCTTTGATACAGGTCTCGAAACGAACCCGCGTTTCGGAACGGTCAACCCCCGTTCCGAAACAGATGACCGTTGGGCATTGATTTGAATGGTTTAAGGTTTGCAAGCTTTACGTTTTAGTCTTGAATTTTATATTTGCAATTGCTTGAGTTTTAGATGTCCGCTTAAGGTGAAATTTGACAGAGAAGCATGTAATATTATTAATTTGACATTGGTAACTTAAAAATCAGCTAAGTCCCTCATCTTTCTGGAAATTACAATTTGGTCCTTAACTTTGTGTGTTGTGCAATTGAGTCCCTTATTGCTTTCTGATCGCTGTGCTTTTCAAGTATGTTTTTTCTCAAGGGTACGCTTAAGATTAATCTGCATCTAGATAAGATTAAAAAGAAAAAAGGGTCGTTAATCAAGGTTGACTTTCGGGTTGACTTTGATTTTCCCCGTGTAATCTTCGTAGTTCGGGTCAACCGTCTAGGTCGGTCTAAGGGGGTTACATTTGGTGGTATCAGAGCTGAGTTCTCGTGTAATTGGGAATGGTTATGTTTGGGTGATGTATGTGTGATTGCATGATATGCTTTTCTTAAGTGAAAGTTTGATGGGTGAATTGTAAGTATGTTGCAATTGTGATGTTAAGCTGTGTTGAAGCATGTTAGAGGAACCCATTGCCATATCAAAACTAATGAAATGAATTGTTTTTGAAAAAAATGAGCTTGAGTGCTTGGAGTACTTACCTTGTTGAGCCTAATTATGTTTCTTGCATTTGTGTTAGTGCATTGTTTTAGTGAATGGGACCTCGTAGAGAGACAAGAATTAATACGCGAGCTATGGCTCAGAACGAGAATGAGAACAATGCTGATAATGTTGTGGATATACCTCCTCCTCCTGGTGGTGGACCGCCCGGTGGTGGTGGTGCTAGAGGTGATGGAGCTGGTGTTGGTACTGGTGCTGAGGTCGCTGGAAAGAGGCAAGCTGCTCCTGATATGACAGTTTTGATTCAAGCTATTGCCGGAGCCTTTCAGGCGGCAGTAGTTGGAGCTCACGGAGCTGGGCATCAGGGTGATGCCAATGCGAGATTACCTTTGGAACGTTTGTACAGTCTGGGAGGGACTGAGTTCAGAGGTTTGTCTGCGGAGGGTTCTGAATCTTGGTTGGAAAGTACCAAGAGGATATTGGGACAAATGAACTGCAATGATGTGCATAAGTTAGGATGTGTGGTATCGTTGTTACATGATGATGTGTATACCTGGTGGACGACCACTGTCTCCGAAATGGAGGAAGCTGATGTGACTTGGACGTTCTTTCTGAACGCGTTCAAGTGGAAGTATCTAGGTGTGCGATACCTGGATGAAAAGAAAAGAGAGTTCATGTCTCTCACACAAGGAAGTATGACAGTGGCTGAGTACGATATCCAGTTTGTCCGTCTCAGTCAGTATGCACCTGAGCTTATCCCTTGTGAGCGGGATAGGTGTGAGCGTTTCCGATATGGTTTGGTGACGGACGTAAAGACCTTTATGCTTGCAGCTGAGTATACGGATTTTTATGTGCTGGTTAGTAAGGCGAAGGACATTGAGCAGAATCTGGGTTTGTCTTTCAGGAGTGCTGGTTCTGGCTCGGGCAAGAGAGTTGCTGAGTATAGTTCCAGTGGTGGACGGAACAAGAGAGGACAAGATAGGAGGCATCAGTCTTCTGCTAGGCGTGGTAGTGGAGGGCATGGTGCGCCTGTTCAGGGAGACAAGGCGAGAGCTGATCAGAAAACGTGCTGGGCGTGTGGATCGCGGGGTCATTTGAGGCGTGATTGTCCTCGGGCAGCGAGAGAGGTGCAGGCTCCTGTGGCAGTGACTGGTAGTTCGTGCTGGAATTGTGGTTCGGTAGACCACATGAGGAGGGAGTGTCCTTTGTTGGCCGGTGGTGGTAAGGGACGTGCTCCTGGAGTTCTTGCACCACAGAGAGGTCGTGGGCGCGGCCGTGGTAACTTCCAGCGCAGGGATGATGGTGGAAAAAATATGGCTCATGTGGTGGCTGTCCAACCTGAGGGTGGTGGCCAGGCTCGAGTGTATGCTCAGCGAGAGAAGAGGAATGAAACGAATGTGATCGCAGGTACCTTCACTTTGCAATCCTTGTCATTACTTTCCTTGATTGATTCTAGATCTACACACTCATACATATTGCGTGAACATGCTCAATTGCTTGGTTTACCTATTGAGTCTTTGGATGTTGGTATGCGTGTAACTAGTTCCTTTGGTGAGACCGTTGTGACACGAAAGTTGTATAGAAGATGTCCCTTGGTTGTGCAAAACCATGTTTTTCATGTTGATCTCATGGAATTGCCATTCTATGGTTTTGATGTAATCCTTGGTATGGATTGGCTTGTTGAACATCAAGCTGTGGTGGATTTTGAGAACAAGCGAGTTTCGTTGAAGCTTGCGGATGATTATGAGGTAGTGGTGGTTGGTGAGAATGTGAAGTTTCTTGCCAATGTGGTGTCTACATTGGAAGCAAGCCGAATGTTGGGGCTAGGTTGTGAAGCCCACCTAGCCTTTGTGATGAATCCTAGCTCTAAGGAGTTGCGAGTGCAAGATATCAGGACGGTGCGAGAGTTTCCTGGTGTGTTTCCGGAGGAGTTGCCTGGATTGCCTCTTAATCGAGAGGTGGAGTTTGGGATTGAGTTGTATGAAAACACAACTCCAGTGTCCATTACTCCTTATCGAATGGCACCTAAAGAGTTGAAGGAGCTGAAGACGCAACTTCAGGAGTTGCTTGATCGTGGTTTCATTCGGTCGAGTGTGTCACCTTGGGGTGCACCGGTTTTGTTTGTGAAGAAAAAGGATGACACTATGAGAATATGCATCGATTATCGTCAGCTGAACAAGTTGACTATCAAGAATCGGTATCCATTGCCGATGATTGATGATCTTTTTGTTCAGTTTAGAAGAGCAGCTATGTTCTCTATAATTGACTTAAGGTCAGGGTATTACCAGTTGAAGGTAAAGGATGTGGATGTGCCAAAGACAGCCTTCAGAACGACGTATGTGCATTATGAGTTCCTTGTGATGCCGTTTGGTTTGACGAATGCTCCTGCAGCTTTTATGGACATGATGAATAGAGTGTTCCATGAATATTTGGACAAGTTTGTTGTAGTGTTCATTGATGATATCCTTGTGTACTCTCGTACTGAGGAAGAGCATGAGGGGCATTTGAGGATTGTGTTGCAGGCTTTGTTGGAGAATCAGCTTTATGCTAAGCTAAGCAAGTGTGAGTTCTGGCTTAGGGAAGTTGTGTTCCTTGGTCATGTGGTTTCTGCTGAGGGGATTCGTGTTGATTCTCAGAAGATTGAGGCAGTGATGAATTGGAAGCCTTCTAAGTCTGTTCATGAAGTCCGTAGTTTCCTTGGTTTGGCAGGATACTACCGGAGGTTCGTGGATAGATTTTCGAAGATTGTTGCACCTTTGACGAAGTTGTTGCATAAGGATGTTAAGTATGAGTGGACGGAAGCGAGACAACAGGCTTTTGAGAAGCTTAAGACAGCTTTGACGCAAGCTCCTATCTTGGTTCAACCTGAATCAGGGAAAGAGTTTGTGGTGTATAGTGACGCATCCTACGTTTGTTTGGGGTGTGTGTTGGTGCAAGAGGGTAAGGTGGTGGCTTATGCATCGCGCCAGTTGAAGGTGCATGAGCGCAATTATCCTACGCATGACATTGAGTTAGCTGCGGTGGTTTTTGCTTTGAAAATTGGAGACATTACCAGTATGGTGAGAAGTGTACTGTGTACATAGATCACAAGAGTTTGAAGTATCTGATGTCTCAGAAATAGTTGAATCTTAGGCAACGACGTTGGGTGGAGTTGCTTAAAGATTACGATCTAATGATCGAGTACCATCCGGGAAAAGCTAATGTTGTAGCGGATGCCTCGAGTAGGAAAGTGGCAGTGGAGTTGAGGGCTATGTTTGCCAGCTTGAGCATTTCGCGAGATGGCGATCTTGTGGCTGAATTGCAAGTGAAACCATCCTTGGTTCAGTTGATAAAGGATAAGAAGCTGTTGGAAGATTCCTTGGTGCCACATGTTCAGGATATTGCTGGGATAGGCCATCGGATTTCTGTTTTAATGATGATGGAGTTCTATGTTTCGGGAGTCGGATAGTAGTGCCCAATGATGCTGAATTGAGGCGTGCTATTCTGACTGAAGCTCACAGTAGTCCTTTTGCTATGCACCCTGGTAGTACTAAGATGTATCATGATCTTAGAGATGAGTACTATTGGGTGGGTTTAAAGAAAGATGTTGCGGAGTGTGTGAGCAAGTGCATGGTTTGCCAGCGAGTTAAGGCTGGGCATCAATTTCCTTATGAGTTGTTGCAACCGTTGAGGATTCCTGAGTGGAAGTGGGAAAGGATTACCATGGACTTTGTGTCCGATTTACCCTTGTCGCCATCGAAGAAGAATTCGGTGTGGGTGATTGTGGATCGCCTTACGAAGTGTGCACATTTCTTACCTGTGCATACTACGTATACATTGGATAAGATTGCAGAGCTGTACATTGCTGAGATTGTGCGGCTGCATGGTGTGCCAAAGTCGATCGTGTCGGACAGAGATCCGAGGTTTACATCACGTTTCTGGGAGTGTTTACATCAAGCTTTGGGTACACGGCTGAATTTCAGTACTTCTTATCATCCACAGTCGGATGGACAGTCTGAGCGTGTTATCCAAGTGTTGGAGGATATGTTGAGGTGCTGTGTAATTGAGTTTCAAGGCTCTTGGGAGAAGCATTTGCTTTTGGTGGAGTTTGCTTATAACAATAGCTACCAGGCAAGTATTCAAATGGCACCTTATGAAGCCTTGTACGGGAGGAAATGCAGAACTCCTCTTTGTTGGGCTGAAGCAGGTCGGAAGTTGGTTTTGATGCCAGCTTTGTTGAAAGGAACCACCGAGAAGGTGAAGCTCATTTGTGAGCGATTGAAGGCAGCTTCTGATCGACAGAAGTCTTACGCGGATTTGAAGAGTAAGGAGATCGAGTATGCGGTAGGTGACCGCGTGTTTTTGAAAGTTTCGCCTTGGAAAAAGGTGATGAGGTTTGGCCGAAAGGGTAAGTTGAGCCCTAGGTACATTGGACCATACGAGGTGATTGAGCGTGTGGGTCCTGTTGCGTACAAGTTGAGGTTGTCGAAAGAGTTGGAAAAGATTCATGATGTGTTTCATGTCTCTATGCTTCGGAGGTATAGATCGGATCCTTCGCATGTTATGCCTGTGGAGGAAGTGGAGTTGAATACAGACTTGACCTATGATGAGGAGCCGGTGGAAATTCTGTATTCAGACAGTAAAGTACTTCGAGGTAAAACCATTGAGTTGGTAAAGGTGTTGTGGAAGCATCGTGGTGTTGAGGAAACCACGTGGGAACGAATGGATGACATGAAGAAGCAGTTTCCGTATCTCTTTCCTCCAGGTAAATTTCGGGGACGAAATTTCTTAAGGGAGGGAGAGTTGTAACACCCCAATTTTGGGCTTGGAAGTTTAGGGTCTGAACCGGACTGGTCTGATTTTCGGTTCGAATATAAAAGGTGGTTTTAGTGAAAGCCTAGTTCAGGTTGCATTAAAAATATGGAAAAATATCTAAAAATCCTCTTTTAATATATATATATATATAAGAGTGGTGAAATCAATTTTACAAAATAAGGTTTGGAAGTGCAACATTTCAAAATAGTGACTAAAATGTAATTTTTAAAAAGTTCAGTGGTGACTGTTTTGTAAGGATTGAAACTTTGAATCTTTAAGAAGCTAATTTACCCAAGGAAGGATTTCTCCAGATTTTTTTTAGATTTTAATGACTTAATTAATGTTTAATTAATTTAATGAAAAGGAGAAAAACCAATTTTGAGATTTCATAACTAACTTTTGTTAAAACTTTCTCATCTCATTTTCTCTCAAAATTCCCTCAGCCAAACACATTTCTACAGCAACATTTCTACTGATTTTCACACTAAATGATGAGGTTTCAATCATCAATTGATTCCTAATCCTTTATACATCAAAACCTCTTGATTTGCTTATTGAATTTTCAAGGATTTTGGCTCTAATCAAGGAGAAATCTACATTTAGAGGTAAGGATGTTCTTCTCCTCTAAATACTCAGTTCTTTACTGAAATTCCCAAGTTCTCAATCCTTAAATTAAGTTTTATAAAAGGTTTTAATGTTGTGATCTTGATTTTGGCTTAAAACTCAAGATTTGGAATAAATCTTGAAGAAATTCGTGGTGATTGTTTAGGCTCTATTTTCAAATGTTTTTTAATGTATTTTGGATGTTTAATGATGTGTAATTGAGGTTTAATCAATGCAATCCCGAATAGGTTGATTTTCCTAAGTTTTCGCTTGTGAAAATGGTGGTTTTTGGGGTGATCTTGGTGTTCTGTTATAGCTGGAGGTATAAGGACGAGTTTAGTTCTTTTTGGATGTTAATTGATGTTTAAGAATGTTTAGAAGTGATGGATCTTGGCTGGGTAATGTTGTGGAAGAGTTTGGAGGTGTTTTCGGTTGTGTTTGGTAGCCGAAATGTTAGTTTTGGTGACAGCAGTGAGTTTAGGTGTAATGGCTGAAGATTTTAATGCATGATGATGCATTAATCCTCTGCTTTGATTTGTTAAAAATAGGGGAGACATCTTCGGATCCTTGTGGTGTTGATCTGGAGGCTTGAACGGCGTTTCGGCAAGCTTGCGAAATGGAATTGGTGAGTGGGGTTGGATTTCCAGCTTTGTATCGAATGTTGAAGGTTTGGGAGCTTAGTTTAAGTCTAATTAACTTAACTAAGCTCAAGAGTAAGTTTTCGGAAAAACTCTCTTGGATGAGCCATGGATTGGTTCGATGCATTTGTTGATAATTGCATGTTTAAATTCTGTTTTCGAAAGCATGTTTAGCATGGTTAATGCTGGTTATGTAAGCCATTTGTTGAAGGATGCTCAAGGTAAGAGATCCTTGGTTTGATTTGTTAAAAATGTGGATTGATGCATAGTGATGCATGTTGTAAATGGCTTTGTTTTAGATGCTTTAAAACGGTGGATTATTGATGATAATTGATGTATATTGGTAAGTGATGTGTTGGTTTTAAAGTACTTGAATCGTATATAGTTAGCCGACTATAGGATTGGGTGCACCGTGAATTAAGTCGCCTTAAATGTTGAGGGGTTGTAATTGTACCGTAAACTCCATCCAAGTACACTAACGAGATGGTTAAGATCACGATGGTGGTTAAAAGTCCATGTGTTGGTCTTGTGTTGAGTGTCCCGTATTCTCGTTAGTGATGTTATACAACTACCGATGTAACGCCCCGGTTTTGGGGTTAGGAGTTTTGGGCGTTGACCGGTTGGTCAAAGTGCTGTTCGAATCTAAAGAGGTGAAATTAGGAAAGCCTAGTTCGGGTTGCATTAAAAATATGGAAAAATGTTCTAAAATCATCTTTTAATATAATTAAGTGAACTGTGAAATCAATTTTGGAAAATGAGTTTTGGAAGTGTGACATTTTGGCTAGTGACCAAAATGTAATTTTTGCAAGTTTGGTGGCTGTTTTATAAAGGGTTGAAACTTTGAATCTTTAAGGAGCTATTTACCCAAAGGGAGTTTCTCCAGATTTTTCCAAGATATTTTAAGTCTAAAATCTGATTTTAAAGGATATTAAAATTGGAGGGAAGCCATTTGGCTATTTTTGGATTTTGTAACCAACTTTTCTAAATTTTCTTTCTCTCATTTTCTCTCAACCCAAACACTTCTTTTCCAGAGAATTGGATCTGATTTCTTCATCTAAATCCCTCCTTTCAACTCTCATTTGATTCCTAATCATTGTATCTTCAAAACCTCTTCAATTGCTAATTGTTTCAACAAGGATTTTGATTGCAAAAAGAGGAGAAACTCAAGTTTGGAGGTAAGAACGTCCTTCTCCTCTAAACTATCAGTTCTTTACTGAAATTCCTAAGTTTTCAATCCTTAATTGATGTTTAATTAAAGGTTTTTAAGTGGTGAAATGGATCTTGGCTTATAATGCAAGATTTTGATGATTTTTGATGATTTTCGTTAGATCTGATTAATCTGTGATTTGAGAGGTGTTTTTGATGTTAAATGATCTCTAAATTGATAAGGAATTGAGTTTTGATTGGTGCAATCCCGGATAGGTTGAGTTTCCTAAGTTTAGCTTGTGTTTCAAGGTTGTTTTTGAGGTGATCTTGTGGATCTGATGTTGCTGGAGGTATAAGGATGTTAATAGGTTGTTTTTAGATGTTATATGATGTTTATGGAAGTGTGGTTTTGCTGGTTTATGGCTGGGCTTGGTTTAGAAGTGGTTTGGATGCATTTTCAGTTGTGTTTGGTGGCCGAAAATGGAGGTTGGATGAGAGCAGCGTGTTTAGGTGCTTTCATTGAAGCAATTAATGCATGATGATGCATTAATCCTCTGCTTTGATGTGTTGAAACAGGGGAGGCATCTTTGGATCCAAGAGTTGTTGATCCGGAAGCTTGATTTGGTGCTTTGGCTTGAAGCAAAGTGGAAATCGGTGAGTGCGTGAGTGAAGTTGGGTTTTCAGCTTTTAAACCAAGGTTTGAAGGTTTTGGGAGCTTAGTTTAAGTCTAAACAACTTTGCTAAGCTCAAGTGTAAGTTTTCGGAATTTCTCTCTAGTGGTGGCCATGAATTTGTTGTGATGCAAAATGGTTATTTGCATTTTTTAGTTACTGTTTTGAAAGCATGTTTTAGCATGGTTTTTGCTGATGATGTAAGCCATATGTTGAAGGTAACTCTAGGTAGGAGTTCCTCGCTTTTATACATTGATTAAATGTGGTTTGATGCTTTGAAATGCATGATGAAAATGGCTTGGTTTAATGCTTTAAAACAGTGGATTAAATGATGAAAATGATGTATATTGGCAAGTGATGTTTTGAAAAGGTTAAGGTCACTAAGGTGGTTAAAAGTCCTTGAGTGAGCCTTGTTATTTAAGAACATCAAGGTGGTTAAAAGTCCTTGGATGATTCTTGTTGCGGACACTAAGGTGGTTAAAAGTCCTTAGGTGATCCTTTCCATGGTGTTTAAAAGTCCATGGGGCCATGGTGTTTAAAAGTCCATGGGGCCAAGGTGTTTAAAAGTCCTTGGGGCCAAGGTGTTTAAAAGTCCTTGGGGTGATTCAAGCTTTGGACACAAAGGTGGTTAAAAGTCCTTGTGTGGTCCTCATTCATGGTGTTTAAAAGTCCATGGCCAAGGTGTTTAAAAGTCCTTGGGGCCAAGGTGTTTAAAAGTCCTTGGGAAGTTGATGAACTTGTTTTAAGAAATGGAATGTATCACTTGAGCCAATATGACATGTTATGTTTATGTTGAAGCATGAGATTGCTTGTTAAAAGTATGCTTTTGAGCATGTGCAAAGGTTGATTTAAAGCATGATTTGTAAATGTTTTTAATTGCATTATTGAATGGTTTTTAAGAGCATTCCTCACTAAGCTTTTGCTTACGCTCTCTTCGTTTTCTTAATTCAATAATGCAGAGCATTAAAGAACCTTGAGGGCAGCAAGGAGGGCAAGAATTCAAGTACAAGTAAAGCTCAATGTATGGAAGGTTTTATAAGTACTTTTAGCTTTTGGGTAATTTGGCAATGGGGGACCAATGTGTATGTTTTGGGAGGTGTTTGGAACTCCCTAAGTATGTTGAATGATGATTTGAATGCTGGTTTTTGGTTTGGAACATTATATGCTTGTTTTGAAAGTTTTATGCTTGAATAGCTAGCTTGTGTAGGAAGCATGCCTATAGAATTGGGGCTTTTTGCATATGATGATGTTCTGATGATTTGATGATGCATGCAAGTCTTAAATATGTTGAATTGCATGCTGGTAAAGTTTGGTAGAATTTGGAGCATGTTTGATTGATCTATTGCATGTTTTGGAATGCCTTTTTGCTGCAATCTGTGCAGGCGTTTCGGAACAGTGTGCACCGTTTCGGAACGGGTGCCTTGCATGAACCTAGGCGTCTGAAACGGTATGCACCGTTTCGAAACGGTTTGGCTTCTGCCAAGGCCATGTTTCGAAACCCGTTGCGGAACGGCCCGTGTTTCGGAACAGGGTCTACCTGTTTCGGAACGGTCGACCGTTGGGGGCTGACATGGGCGGTTATATGTTTTGAATTGTTTGCGTTTTGGTCCTGAATCTTGTTTGTTCAATTGTATGAGCTTGGGAAGTCCTTTTGAGCTGAAATTTTACAGAGAAGCATGAAACCTGATTAATTTCAAGTTGGTAACTTTAATTTGGGTTAAGTCCTTTTATTTATCAGAAATTACAATTTGGTCCCTAAAGTTGTAATTTGTTCAATTGGGTCCCTGTTTGATCTCTGATGTTTGTGATCTTTAAGTATGATGTTTGTGTGATCACAATTAGGACTAATGTGCATCTAGACAAGATTAAAAAGAAAAAAAGGGTCGTTAATCAAGGTTGACTTTCGGGTTGACTTTGGTTTTCCCCGTGTGACTTTCTTAATTCGGGTCAACCGTCTAGGCCGGGTTAAGGGGGGTACAACCGATGAATGATGTGGAGGGGTTGTGATTGTACCGTCAAACTCTATCACGGGTGTTGAGGGGTTGTGATTGTACCGGTAAACTCCACCTTGTGTGTTCGGTAGTGTGTATGAAGCGTATGGGACAACGCTTGTAATCCGCGTATCCGATTGTGTTTTATGTTGTAAATGGTTATGGTATCACTTGGAAGCCAATATGACATGTTGATGTTAAAGAAGCATGAGATGCTTGATGTGTATGCATTGTTGCATGATTAATGATGTTTAAGTGTTAAAAGGCTTTGTGGAAAGTGTTTTTATAAAATGCATTATTGTGCTGTTTCTTTAGAGCATGCCTCACTAAGCATTTGTGCTTACGCTCTCTCTCTTGAACCAATAATGCAGATAATTGAGGTGTTTGAGGGCAGCAAGGAGGCTAAGAATCACAGGGAAAGCTAAGCTCATGTATGGTGACTTTTTCACAACATTATTAGTTTTCAATATTTGGCAATAGGAACCTAGGATGTGATTTGGGAGATGTTTTGGACTCCCTAGTTGTGGCATGATGCCTTAAAGGTTTTGGATTTGTAAATGGCCATTTTGGTGCTTGCTTTGATGGTTGTTTGCTTTGGATATTAAGATTTTCCTAATTGATGCCATGAATGTGTTTTAATGATGCAAACATGTACCTTATATGTATGATGACTTGTTGGCATGGTTAGGAAGTCATTAGAATGTGTTTGAGTGGATAAATGTGTGTTAAACCAGCAAATTCTGCACTTTCTAGGCAATCCGTATCGGAACGGGTACTAGCGTTTCGAAACGGGGGCCTGTAATGGCCTTCGTGTATCGAAACGGGTAAAGGTTGTTTCGAAACGTTTTGGTCACTGTCAGGCCCTGTTTCGATACAGGTCTCGAAACGAACCCGCGTTTCGGAACGGTCAACCCCCGTTCCGAAACAGATGACCGTTGGGCACTGATTTGAATGGTTTAAGGTTTGCAAGCTTTACGTTTTAGTCCTGACTTTTGTATTTGCAATTGCTTGAGTTTGAGATGTCCGTTTAAGGTGAAATTTGACAGGGAAGCATGTAATATGATTAATTTGACATTGGTAACTTAAAAATCAGCTAAGTATCTCATGTTTCCGGAAATTACAATTTGGTCACTAACTTTTTATGTTGTGCAATTGAGTCCCTTATTGCTTTCCGATCGCTGTGCTTTTCAAGTATGTTTTTCTCAAGGGCAAGCTTAAGGTTAATGTGCATCTAGATAATATTAAAAAGAAAAAAAAGGTTGTTAATCAAGGTTGACTTTCAGGTTGACTTTGGTTTTCCCCGTGTAATCTTCGTAGTTCGGGTCAACCGTCTAGGCCGGGCTAAGGGGGTTACATTTTTATTGCATTTTTTAGTTGCATTATTTCAAATGGGGCCACAAAGAGAGCTTAGAATTAACACTCGTAGCTCGGTTGAGAATGAGACGGACGAGCGAGTAGAGAATTTTTCACCTCCTCCTCCTGGTGGACCACCTGGTGGTGGTGGAGCGAGGGCTAGTGCTGGAGCTGGAGTAGGGGTTACTGCACCAGAAAGAGCATGAGGGAAGGATGCTCCTGATATGATTGTGCTGATTCAGGCTATTGCTGGAGCCTTTCAAGCAGTAGTAGCTGGTGCTCAAGTGGCTACACCTCAGCATAGTGCTAGTGCGAGTTTGTCGTTAGAGCGACTTCGCAGTCTTGGTGGGACTGAGTACAAGGGGCTGACCCCTGAGAATTCTGAGTCTTGGTTGGAAAGCATCAAGAGGATCCTTGGACAAATGATTTGTAATGATGTCCAGAAGCTAGGATGCATTGTATCCATGTTGCACGGTGATGCTTATACGTGGTGGACGACCACTACTGTGGGATTGGAGGCTGATGAGGTGACTTGGACGTTCTTTCTGAATGTGTTCAAGAAGAAGTACATGGGTGTTCGTTACCCGAATGAGAAGAAGAGGGAATTTATGTTCCTGGTGCAAGGAAGCATGTTTCTGGCCAAATATGAGGTGCAGTTTGTACGGCTCAGTCAGTATGCACCTGAGTTGATTCTTAATGAGAGGGAGAGGTGCGAGCGATTCCGGTATGGATTGGTGACAGAGGTGAAGACATACATGCTTGCATCAGATTACTCCGATTTTGATGTTTTAGTCACTCGAGCCAAGGATATTTAGCTGAACTTTGGTCTGGCAGGTCGAGCAAGAGGATCTAGCTCAGAAAAGCGAGATACAGAGGGGTAGGAGGTAACCCAAGGAGAGGTCAGCAGGGACCGAATGCTTTTGTTCGTACACCTGAATGTAACCGGTGCGGTAGGAGGCACACCGGAGAGTGTTGGGCAACATTGGTACATGTTGGAATTGTGTTTCTCCTGGGCATATGAAACGAGATTGTTCTCAGTCGGCGAGAGAGGGACATGCTCCGGTGAGAGAAGTTGAGCCACAGAGGGGCCGTAGGCGCGGTCGTGGCAACTTTCAGCGCAGAGAAGATGGTCTGAGGAATGTAGCACACGTGGTAGCTGTTCAGCTCGAAGGAGGTGGTCAGACCAGAGTTTATGCACATTGTGAGGGGAGGAATGACACTGACGTGATCGCAGGTAGCTTTACTTTGCAGTCTTTGTCATTACTTTCTCTAATTAACTCTGGGTCTACACATTAATACATATTGTGTGAACATGCTCAAATGCTTTGTTTGCCTACTGAGTCTTTGGATGTTGGTATGCGTGTGACTAGTTCCTTTGGTGAAACGATTGTAACAAGGAAGTTATATAGGAGATGTCCCTTGGTGATGCAAGAACATGTGTTTATGGTTGATCTCATGGAATTGCCTTTCTATGGATTTGATGTAATCCTTGGAATGGATTGGTTAGTCGATCACAAGATTGTTGTAGATTTTGAGAATAAGCAAGTTTCATTGAAACTTGTTGATGACTACACAGTTGTAGTGGTGGGTGAGAATGCGAAGTTTTTATCTAATGTGGTTTCGACTCTTGAAGTGGGTCAGTTGTTGCGTCAGGGAGGTGAAGCTTATTTAGCTTTTGTAATGAATCCTAGCACAAAGAATCTTCGGGTACAAGATATACAGACTGTATATGAATTCCCTTGGTATTTCCAGAGGAGTTACATGGTTTGCCGCCTAGTCGAGAGGTTGAGTTTGAAATTGATTTGTATGAGAATACGACTCTGGTGTCTATCGCTCCCCATCGAATAGAACCTAAGGAGTTAAAGGAGCTGAAGACGCAACTTCAGATGTTGCTAGACCAAGGCTTTATTCGGCTTAGTATGTCGCCTTGGGGTGCACCGGTCTTGTTTGTAAAGAAGAAAGATGGCACGATGAGGGTGTGTATTGATTATCGTCATTTGAATAAGTTGACTGTAAAGAATAAGTATCCTCTTCAAAGGATTGATGATCTTTTTGATCAGTTTCAGGGTGCGGCTGTGTTCTCAAATATTGATCTTAGATCCGGGTACTATCAATTGAAAGTTAAGGATGTGGATGTGCCCAAAACTACTTTTTGGACTAGGTATGGGCATTATGAATTCCTGGTGATGCCTTTTGGTTTGACGAATGCTCCTATAACATTCATGGATATGATGAACATGGTGTTTCATGAGTTCTTGGATAAGTTTGTGGTGGTGTTCATTAATGACATCCTTGTGTATTCTCGTACTGAGGAGGAGCACGAGGAACATTTGAGGGTTGTTTTGCAAGTCTTGCTAGGAAATCAGCTTTACGCCAAGCTGAGTAAATGTGAGTTTTGCTTGAAGGAAGTTGTTTTCCTTGGCCATGTGGTTTCGGCCGAAGGAATTCATGTTGATCCTCAAAAGATTGAGGCGGTGATGAACTGGAAGCCTCGTAGGTCTGTTCATGAAGTTCGTAGTTTCCTTGGTTTGGCGGGCTACTACCAAAGGTTTGTTGATGGATTTTCCAAGATTTCTACCCCTTTGATGAAGTTATTACAGAAGGATGTTAAGTTTGATTGGGCGGAAGCGAGACAACAAGCCTTTGAGAAGCTACAGGTGGCATTGACGCAAGCTCCTATCTTGATTCCACCTGAATCTGGAAAAGAGTTTGTGGTGTATAGTGACACATCCTATGTTGGTTTGGGTTGTGTGTTGATGCAAGAGGGTAAGGTAGTAGCTTATGCATCGCGACAGTTGAAGGTGCATGAGCGTAACTATCCCACACATGATATCAAGCTAGCGGCAATGGTGTTCGCTTTGAAGATTTGGAGGCATTACCTTTATGGTGAGAAGTGTATTGTGTATACGGATCACAAGAGTTTGAAGTACCTTATGTTTCAAAAGGATTTGAATCTTAGGCAACGACGACGGGTGGAGTTGCTTAAGGATTATGACCTTTCGATCGAGTATCATCCTTGGAAGGCCAATGTTGTGGTTGATGCTTTGAGCAGAAAGGTGGTTGTGGAGTTGAGGGCGATGTTTGATCGCTTGAGCATATAGCGGGATGGTGGTCTTGTTGTCGAATTGCAAGTGAAACCATCCTTGATTCATTTGATCAAGGATAAGCAGTTTGTTGATGATTCTCTTGTTCCTCACGTTCAGTATATTGCAGATGGTAAGCCTTCGGATTTCAGTTTCAATGATAATGGTGTTCTATGTTTTAGGAGTCGAATAGTGGTGCCAAATGATGTTGAGTTGAGGCGCACTATTCTGACTGAAGCTCATAGTAGTCCTTTCGCTATGCACCCTAGAAATACGAAGATGTATCGTGGTTTGAAGGATGAGTACTATTGGGTGGGGTTGAAGAAGGATGATACCAAGTTTGTTAGCAAATGCATGGTTTTTCAGCGAGTAAAGGTTAAACATCAAGTTCCTTCTGGGTTGTTGCAACCGTTAAAAATCCCGGAATGGAAGTGAGAAAAGATTACCATGGATTTCGTGTCCGGTTTGCCCTTATCACCATCGAAGAAGAATTCTGTTTGGGTGATTGTTGATCGCCTCACGAAGTGTGTGCATTTCTTGCCTGTGCATACTACGTATACTTTGGATAAGCTAGCTGAAATGTATATTGCTAAGGTTGTGTGTTTGCACGGGGTGCCGAAGTCTATAGTGTCGGATAGGGACCTGAGGTTCACAACGAGGTTTTGGGTATGTTTGCATCAAGCCTTGGGTACACGGTTGAATTTTAGTACTTCTTATCATCCTTAGATGAATGGACTGTCGGAGTGTGTTATCCAAGTGCTTGAGGACATGTTGAGATGTTGCGTTATTGAGTTCTTAGGTTCTTGGGAGAAGCACTTGCCTTTGGTTGAGTTTGCTTACAATAATAGCTACCATGCAAGCATTTAAATGGCACCATACGAGGTTTTATATAGGAGAAAGTGTAAAACTTCTCTTTATTGGGCTGAAACAAGGCAGAAGTTGATCTCGATGCCAGCTTTGTTGAAAGGAACCACTGAAAAGGTGAAGCTCATTTGCGAGCGCTTGAAGGCAGCATCAGATCGGTAAAAGTCTTACGTATATTTGAAGTGTAAGGAAATTGAATTCATAGTTGGCGAACGTCTGTTATTGAAAGTTTTACCTTAGAAGAAGGTGATAAGATATGGCCGGAAAGGCAAATTGAGTCCGAGGTTCCTTGGACCATAAGAGGTGATAGAGCGGGTAGGCCATATTGCTTACGAGTTGAGGTTGCCTTCGGAGTTTGAAAAGATACATAATGTGTTCCATGTATCCATACTTCGGAAGTATAGATCGGATCTGTCGCATGTTATGACTATAGAAGAGGTTGAGTTGAATCTAGACTTAACATATGATGAGGAGCCTATTGAGATCTTGGATTCAAATAGCAAGGTTCTCCGGGGTAAGACCATGGAGTTGGTCAAGGTCTTATGGAGACATTCTGGCGTCGAGGAAGCTACGTGGGAAAGGAATGATGACATGAAGAAGCAGTTTCCTTAACTTTTTCCACCAAGTAAATTTTGAGGACAAAATTTCTTAAGTGGGGAGAGTTGTAACACCCTGGTTTTGGGCCTAGATGTTTTAGACTTTGAATCGGGCCAATCAGGAACGATTGAATCCTTGAGGTCTGTTTAGGGAAAACCTAGTTCGGGATGTTTTAAAATATGGGAAAATATCAAAAAATCATTATTCATTATGTAAATGATTATAGTAAAAACAATTTTACAAAATGAGTTTTGGAAATATTGCATTTTGGTGTAGTGACCAAAATGCAGTTTTTGCAAAAGTTGGCTAGTGATTATTTTGTAAAAGATTGAAACTTTGAATCTTTAAGGAGATATTTTTACCATTTATTTTCAACAGATTTCTCTTTAATTTCGGAGCTTTTAATAAATGGTTTTATAAAAGAAATAAAGGAAACTAAAAGTTGACTTTTCATAACCAACTTCACGTTAGTTTTTCCTATCCTCATTTTCTCTCAACTTCTATTCAGCCAAACACTTTTCCCTCATCAAAGAACCTTTGATTTTCACCTTGATTGCTGAGATTTCATTCTCTAAATGATTCTCCAATCTTGTTTCATCAAATCACATTGATTTTGCTTTGGATTTTTCAAGAAAACTTGCCCAAATTGAAGAGAGATCAATCATTAGATGTAAGCTTCGTTCTTCTCCTCTAATGATCAGTTCTTTACTGAAATTCCCAAGTTATCAATCCTTTGTTAATGGTTTTTGAGTTGTTTTAATGTTATAAACAAGAAAGAGTTGTTAAATTCAAGATTCTTGGTGAGATCTTGGTGATTTTCGTATTACTATGTTATGATCGGAGTTGAGGTTGATTTTCAACATATTTTGGATGTTATTTGATGTTGAGAATGAGGTTTTAACAAATAAATCTTGAATAGGTTTGGGTCCCTAATTTTAAGATGTTAGATTTGTGGTTTTTGATGTTCTGCTATTGCTGGAGGTATAAGATCGTGTTTATGTTGATTTTTCATGTTAATTGGAGTTTAGAAAAGGTTAGAATTGATAGATCTTGGATGGGCTTTGATTGGTGAAAGTTTGGAGGTGTTTTCGGATAGCCGAAAGGTTAGATTTGAGTAAGGCATCGTGTTAGAATGAGTGGCTGGTTATTTTAATGCATGGTGATGCATTAAACCTCTGCTCTTATATGTGTTGAGTAGGGGAGACTTCATCGGATGTGTTTGGTGTTGATCCGGAAGTGTCGGAAGCTTAGAAATTGTTTCGGCAAGCAATTGAAACGTCATCGGTGAGTGAAAATGGTTTTAGAAGTCGTTGAGGGACAAGGAAACAATTTTTTGGGATTTAGGATTGGCTTGAAACATCATCTTAAGTCTGGAAGTAAGTATATTTTGATTTGCTCTCGAAATGTGGACGATGCCCCTATTTGCATTTGACATGCTCTTAATTTGAGATAGATAAATTCCTATTGTTTTATGCATGATTTATGACATGAGATGATGTTTTATATTGATCCTATGAAATAGAGTAATATTACAAAGAGTTTTGAGATTTTGATCAAGTGCTATGCATGGACTTTGATTTTGAAATGAGATGAATTTTGTGTAGAAATGTTGCATCAAAATAGTAGGTGAGATGATGATTTTAATATAATATATTAGCATAATTGATGAGAAGGTACCATATATAATTAGTCAACCAATAGGATGTAAAGTGCACTCTAAACTAAAATTTGTACGTGCTCTTTGCAGTCAGGCAATCAGGTAAGACTTGTGGCGAAGATAGATACCGCCATGAGAGTCTGGTGATGCGAGATTCCACCGGGGTAAGACTTAACTCTATGTCAAGCTAATCTGCATATCTGAGTAAAGATAGAAAATGAAATGCCAATATATGAGATTGAGCTATGATTCACATGTACCAATGTTTGAAATGTTTTTATGCTATGAGAAATGCATATGAGATTTTGAGATTATGAAATGCTTTTGTACATGAAGCATATGTGGCCTTGCCATGAGTTTTGCATTGGTTAAATGCATGAGATGGATAAATGGTACATTTGGTTTTCAAATGGTGTTTTGCTTTCAAATGAATTTCAAGAATGTGATAGAAAGAGCATGGTCTTAGAAATGGTTTTCAAGATAACATTTTAAAAGCTTGCATTGTTGTGTTTGTGTTTTTAGAGCATGCCTCACTAAGTTATTGTGCTTACGCTCTATTTTGCCAACAATGCAGATAATTGAGACATCTTGGGCAGCTAGGAGGCTTAAAGGAATCCAAGGAGTAGATAATCTCAAGTATGATGTTTTACATTTACCTTAGTAATGATATATGGCAATAGGATTTAATGGTTGTGTTGGGAGAAGTGTTTTGGACTCCCTGGAGTTGCAGCAAGTTATGTGTGCTCTTTTTGGTTTGTAGAAGGCCCTTATATTTGTTTTGTTGCTTTACCTTGCCTTTTGGGATGCTTATGATTTTTGGTTATAGCATGCTCTTCTATATTCCTTGCTTTCTTGTGATGTTATGCCAAATGATTGCAATGTGCTTAGAATTGGATGCCTTTGTGTTAGTTTTGATGTTGCTAACATGTCCATATGTTTTGGTGATGATTTGGCGATGTTAAATGTGAATTTGTGGTGGATTTTTGTAAGCTTTTGGTATGTGTATCGATACTCGGACTTGCGTATCGATACTCATAAGCAAAATTTGTGCCAAATGGTCCAGGGTTATCGGTACGATTGGGGAGCGTATCGATACGCCTGAGCAAAGTTTGAAGGGTGTATCGATACTCTGAAAGGTGTATCGGTACCTTTTACCCAAGTTTTTCCATTGCCTTCCTGTGTATCGAAACGATTCCTTGGTGTACTGATACGCGACTGTTAAAACTTGTTAAAAGCCTCTTTTATAGTTCTGAAATGTTTCTTTTTAGTCCCTAAACATTGTGCATACAATTAGGTGAGTTTGGATGATCTGATTGTGATGAAATTTTGTAGAGAAGCATGAAATATAACTAATCGAATTTTGGTGACCTTAAAATCAGAAATGTTCATGTACTTAATAGAATTTACAATTTGGTCCCTATATGTTTAAGTTATGCAATTAAACCCCTAAATGAAATTCGACCGTTGTGCCATTTCTTCCTATGCTCTTTGATGATCACATAGGATCTAAATTGTATCTAGAAAAGATAAAAAGAAAAAAGGGTAGTTAATCGAAGTTGGCTTTAACAAGTTGGCTTCGGTTTTCCTCGTGTAAGCTCCTTGGTTCGGGTCATCCGTCTAGACCGGGCTAAGGGGGTGTCATTCCCGCTCAAAAAATGCCATGTGTCGGCTTCGGAATGGTCCAAATTAATTTCACATGGATTGAGCTCTCCTATGATGTCATCTTACGTCATCTTCGGGTGCTTATATAAATAGCATTAGAGAGAATGTGTCAGTCAACAATTAATGCCCATAATAAATTCCTCTTAAAAAATTAATAACAATAATAATTAAAAAAGAGGAGAGAGAGGAGTTTCCTCGGGAACCGCCGCTCAGGAATTGAATGGTCGCTAGCCACTAAAGGAACTGTCGGAAAGCTCAAGCGTCGTTTGGAATGTAATCGGGCAGCTCGCCGAAAACACCAAATACGTTCAAATTTTGAGTGTTGTCAGAGTCGAAAAGTGAGCATCGAGAACGGGTAGCCTAGTTTTAGGCCGAGGAAGAAGGGTGGTTCTGTCGAATCGGGGTAGATTTAGGGTTTTAGGCTCGAAATTTGGCAATTTTCGATTTTTAGGGTTTCGGCGGTGACCGGCGCGACGGCTGAAAATCGCCTCGTGGTGGCCAAACATACATGTGCGGTGGTCGGAGTTGTCGATGGTGGCCGGATAACAGTCGAGCGTGGCCGGAGCTATGGTTTCGTGGATCAAATTGTGGAAAATCGAAGAACAAGGGATGGGTTTGTGTTGAGTGTGTAAAAGTTCTATTATTTACACCCTTTTAACCCATATTTCTGCTGCATTCAAGCACTGTTCATTGCATTTAGGTTAGTTTACAGCAAAACATCACAAATATATTAAAAGGCACAGTTTCTACTAAGAATGGCTGTTTTTGCAGGTTGCTGCCGTAGCAGACGGAAAGGGCAGGCGCGGGGCAGTGAAGCAGAGGAGCTGAACTGGACAAGCAGACAAAGAGGACGATGCTGCCACGGTTGCTGCCGTGACAATAGAGGACGACACCAGTTTTGAGGAGTAGAAGCAGTGGACCTCGATAGATAGAGAAAATTCAGCCCGTCTGTCGTGTGAAAACCATATATTTTTCCAAGCTCCAGATCAAAAGATATGTCAAGCCCAAAGTTCAAGGAGAGAAAATCCCAAGCAAGAAGATGACGGCTGGAAAGTAGATTCCTTAAAAATTTAGTCTTTATTAGAATCATACTTTTATTTAAAGTTGTATTCTTGCTATTTTAGATAACTTGAGCCCAAAGCTTATATAAGGGCATGCATTTTAACCTAGAGGGGCATAACCGATTACCCTAGCTTCTTCCCAAAACTCTAGTCGTTTTCCTTCCCACAACATGTTCTAAATCCTCCCTAGGGCCACAGGCTGATTTGTAAAGTAGTTGCAAGGGTTGTTTTGTTTTAGGAATTTTCAAGTTCAATAAAATAAACTTCAAGTTCTCTTATTTTGGTTATTAATATCTTGCAAGAGCATCGGGAGAGCATTGCGAGGTTATCTATTTACTTAGCATCGGGAGAGTTAAGTATACGAAAGAAATAAGAGCAAGTTCTCTAGTTTATAGTTGAACTATCTCGGACCTAGGGATAGGACGAGGTTAAGTGGCTAAAGAAGAATTCATACACATTGGTGTTCATCCTTCGATTCACGCCGGGAGGTATCATCAAAGACGTGATCATCGACAGACTTGGACCTAGGGATAGGCCAAGGCACATCTGGGATTCTTGCCAAACTTGAAGTACTGAGTTGAGTGTTTGCTGCCGCGACAATCAACAGACTGCTGCCGCGACAGGTGTCGTCACGACGGGTGATGACGACAGAACTGGACTTCCTAAACGCTGCAATACCTGCACTACTGAGCAATTCAATACCAGCCCATTCTCTCTATCTTGATATCTTTACTCTTTTATTTACGTTTACTTTATTATTTTCGTGACAACTTTCTCAATTATTTTCTTTACTTTCGTGCAGTGAATTAAGGTGAAGCTATTAGCCCAATCCCTGTGGAGACGATATCTGATACTTCGTATCACTTTACTACTTGCGTCATGTATACTTGCACTACCATTGTGATAGACTATTTTACACGCAACAGTTTGGTTAAAATTTGACTTTTGATCCATTTGGAAGAAGGAAACTTGGTTTTTTATGTTTGTGGGCAGAGAAAAATGAGGAAGAGAGAGAGTAGAAAGAGAGAAGCAACCGGCCAAATGACCGATTTAACTCGGTTTGGCCCTTTGAAAACTCAGCCCAAAACAGTGCAGTTTTGGCACCGAGTTTGGATGACCTGTGGGGCTGAGTCGATCGTACATGGTAGATATGCGCCCTACTTCTCGGGTCTTATAGTTTGGGCTATCAAGTTTTTTATCCTCTTCAATTTGGTCCTGAACTGTTGTAAATTGACCTTTTTGTTTGTAATTCAATTTAATTTAACCGTCTTTCTTCAATTGTTTAGTTTAATTTAATTGCTTCTAATTGTTTCTATGTTGCATGATTTTTAAATAAGCATATAGTATATTTGTTTTGGGCATTTTAATCACTTAAAAATAATAAAATAGAGCCTTTAGGACCAAGTTCTCTAGTTAAACTTGATTAATTTGATAGGAAAGGGCATTGTAGACAAATAAATGAATTATTGAATAAAGCTTAAATATTCTAAGTTGATTAGTATCACATTGTATTGCGATGTTGATCAAGGGAATATTTAAGTAAGAGATTCAATGTTTCATTTAAACATAGAAAATGGAAATCACATATAATTAGTTTAAATAAAATTGAAATATGATTAAATAATTAGTATCACCAAGTTAGGAATATTATTACTTTTGGGCTTAATATGTGTAGTGTCCAATTATTTTGGTGTTACCATAAAAGCCCAAAAATTAATAATATATATAGAATCTTAATTAAATAAATTAATGGAGCCTTAATTAGGTTTTTACTTAAAATGAACAAGACAATATTGAACATGCATTAAACATTTTATGTTGAGATACATTTTGAATATATATTGAAGTATCCTAATGTATTTGAACGTTTCAAAATTTATATTCGTCCAAACTGTATTTTCTTACAAAATGATATTTCCATTTGGAATGAATATTCATTTATCAATTAAAGATTTAATTAAATTCGGATTAATGTTCAAAATGCCACGTGGAAATAATGAGGTATCGATAACGGGCGTTTGTAGGGGTGCTAACCCTTCCTTACACGTAACCAACTCCCGAACCCAAATTTTATTAAAAGAATCTATGGTCCGCTTTTTATGGTGCCCAATCTACCAAAGTGACTGGTGGTGACCCAAAACGATTTTTAAGAAAATAAAGGAAATTTGAATTAAAATGGAAAAACCGTAATTTCAAGATTAAATTAAAATGAAAAACCCCGATTTCCAAAACCCTAATCATCAGGATATTTTTTTCACAAAATGGTTTTAAAAAAATGGTCGCAACTCCGCTGGGGATAAAATTGAGCGTCATGCCTATTAATTAATTCCACGTGACATTTTTGCATTTCGAACACTAATCTAAATTTAATTTTTTCTAAGAGAATTGTTGGATGGATTTCCAGGAAAGGGGTAGTTTTTGTGTATGATATATTTTTCATTCATGCATAAACCCTCGACCCGAGTTTTTCACCTTTAAGTGGGAGAAAGGCAATATCCGACGTGATGCTCTCCAGCTCCGAGTTTGGATTTTTGTCTTCTTTCGGTATACTAACCTTATGCATTGTGGGGCCCACACCTTCGTTATAAGGGACCTATACTACTGAATCGATGTCTTTCAGTCTTAGTAGATGATAACAACAGTTTGGAAACCGAGAGTCTAGAACAAAGCCCACATTTTGTTTTTAGAAACCTACCCCGCTAGAGCCAAACATGGACCTAGGACAGATGCTACCGGTTTAAATATTTTTCTCTAGTTATTTTCTTGGCTAGCTAAATTGTTTTATTTATCAGCAATTTAATATTTGCTTACACAATTAATTTACCATACTGACTCGTTTCTTTTGTTTTTTTTTGTTTTGCTTTTTTGCACCGCATATTCATTACATAGAGGTATTGATTCAAAAATGGTTATCATTAGAAGTCTATCATGATATGTAAGGGGAATCATAATACAATAGAGGAGACTACAAATACAAGGCAGTGTCCGGGACAAGTCACGGAAGAAATGAAAGGTAGTTCTTCCAAGTTTCGTATATCTGATGGTGTTAGTGTTGATGCCGACAAAAATGAGATGCAAGAACTGAAAAGATAAATGGTTGAAATGATGACTATGATGACGGCTATGGAAAAAAAAGGGAACCCTGAACTGAAAGAAGAATTGAACAAAAACCAGAACATGTATAAACGGCTAGGTCCAAGCACCGTTACAATCTGCATTAATAAACCAATTTGAGTTAAAAGTATGATAAACTCTGAGAACGTAATGGTGGGCCCGGAAGAAGTCCGAGTGGAAGGAAATAGAGGGACTTTTAATTCAATCCCAATGACATACACAAATTTTCTTCCGCTTTTGTTAGAAAAGGAATTGGTGAGCCCAGTCTGGTCTAAGCCCAAAGAGTTCTCTTATTTGAAAGGTTACAACAACAACGCAGTATGTGACTATAATCAGGGAAGTTCAGACCATACTACTGAGAATTGCGAAGCTTTGAGGAACAAGGTTGAAAACCTTATCAGGGTAGGCCTATTGAGTTTTGAAGGTGGAAGGCCCAAGTTTCCCAAAAGTCTAACAATTAATAGAGCACCGGGATATACAAAAGTGAAGGAAAGCTTAGGCCCATCAAAGCTAGTCAATTTTCTAGGACAAAGTTCAGATTCCAACACTCCATCAGCTGATTACCAGAAGACAAGAGATTACAAATATCATTTTGACCCAATCCCTATTTCATACAAAGAACTATACCCTCAATTGTTGAAAGCTCGATTGGTGACTCCACCGTTTGTCACATCTCTGCAACCTTCGTATCCGAAATGGTATGACGTCAAGGCTCGCTGTGAATATCATGAGGGAACACATGGACATTCTATTGAAAATTGCATCGCCTTCAAGCGTCGAGTTCAAGTTCTTTTGGAGCATGGAAAATGGAAATTCAAACATAAAACTATCTTGATTCAATGATTGAGTGGGAGACATGAGATCAAAGGCCTCAGAAAGAGGAGCGTCAAGTCGAATATGAGGTTCAAATAAGGAAGATAAGGCGGGAGAAGGATGATCTGGATGAAGAGCTGAAAGTCTGCAATTCGATTATCAAGAAGTTTGTTTGATGCTTAAGAATGCTGGTTTGGGTTTGACCTTGAAACAGTGAAAGAAAAAGAATTAAAAAAACTAAAGCGTGAAGCTGAGTATTGGCAAATGAACTGTAAGGAAAATGATAATCGAGTCAACATGCTCTTGTGTGATCTGTAGTCAATGGAAATACAACGCAATGCCGTTTTAGATGAGTTAAAAGTTAGCGAAGTTAAACGCGAGATGATGAAAATGTACATGCAAATGTATGAGGATACTGCTATTAGGCTCAAGGCCAATCAAGCTAACAATGAAACACTAAGAAAGAAGGTAGATTTGTACCTCAATCTCACACTAAAGTACAAAGATCTTACGGAGTACATTAAGGAAGAAAGTCGAGAAAGTGAGGAGAAGCAGCAAGTCCAATTTCAAAGATCAAGAATAAAGATATGAGAAAGGGACAATGACATGAAAGACAATGTTATTCAAGCATGAGAAGTGGCTCAATAAGTGGCAGACTTAGCAGATGTAGCAGTGGCACTGGATCAAAACAATGAACCAGCACTAGATCATGGAGGGAAGTTGACTTGGCTCTTATGGAAAGTTAGGAAGTTGGGAGTTAGAGTTCACCAATATTTGTATAATCTAATATCAGATGTATTGAATCATTTTATTTCTATGAAAGTTGTTCTATGATAATCACTCTTGAATCAATACCTCATGCATTCATGCATTCATGCATTGCATATTTATCAGCATAACATTATTATTTCATAATCATTGCATTAGCATTCATGATCTAAGCGGTCGGGTTTCGATGGCAGCAATCTAGAAAATAGTGAAAGTTTGAAAATCTAATATCATGGATGAAGATATGATGGGAATTAAACAAGCTCAAGAAGGGTTACTAGAACGGATGACCGAGCCTCAACAAAATGTGAAGAACCACACTGTTACACCGTGTTTAACCATTTACCCTAGGGCACCTAACCTGAATACTGAAAGAGATTTTGTGAAGCCTATCGTCTCAGGATCAAGAACTGAGCAGTTGAAGGATAGATATATAAGACCTGAGGAAAAAGCGAGATAGGAAAAGGCGTTGGTGATCCCAGATTTGATGCGAAGGAATTCTGCTTAGTCTCTGACCTAGTCATTCCACCCAAGTTTAAGGTCCCCAGTTTTGAGAAGTATGAGGGTTTTAGTTGTCCTAAAATTCACTTGCCAATGTTCTTTAGAATAATTGAAGGACACTTGGATGATGATAAATTGTTGATCCATTGTTTTCATGATAGCTTGGTTGGACCAGCCGCAGTATGGTACAATCAATTAAGTCGAGAACGGATCCGATCATAGGTTAATTTGACCAAAGACTTTCTGGGGCAATACATGTATGTCATAGATATGGCTCCAGATCGCCAACTCCTGCAAGACATAAGTATGAAGGTCAATGAAAGCTTTAAAAACTACGCACCGAGGTGGCAAGGATTAACAGCTCAAGTACAACCTCCCATGATAGAAGAAGAAATATCTCTCATGTTTCATCAAACATTTCTATCTCCTTTCTTCGAGAGAATTCTTGCGAATTCAAGGGACAATTTTAGAGACCTCATGGTGATTGGAGAATCAATTGAAATAGGGATCCAACAATGGAAAATTGAACCTAGACCTAAAAGATGTGCTAGTCAAGAAAAGAAGCAAGAGAAAGAGGTGAAGGAATGAAATGTTCAAAGTTCTTAGAACTGCAAGAGAAAAAAGCCAATTGATTCATCGAAACGACCACGAAAAATTCCTCGAGCAAGTGCAAATTTGGAGATCTCTGGAGTATCCATTTTAGACTTATTTTCGCACCTCGTTGAAGGACAATTAATCACTCCAAGGCCAATGAAGGTCGTGCCAAAGCCATCTGCCCATAGCTATGATCCATACAACGTTTGTGATTTTCACATGGGGGCACCACGACACACTACTAAGAGGTGTAGACCTTTAATGGAAGAGGTTAAGAAACTAGTCAGTAATAGAGTCCTGACACGGGAACTAGTTTAGAAATGGGAGACGAGAGGAATAGAGCAAGCTGTTATACCAACCAAAGAATCTGAGAACCAGGATGAATGCTTCCAAGACTGTCTAGAGTTCTGAGGAGCGTATCTTGCTCATGTCTGTGCAAGGATTGTTTCTGAAGTGATACAAGGGAATAATTTTGCTACTTATGGACCGAAAGTAGTAGAGATCATTTTCTAGGGACATATGTTATGTTTGATGGTTTTCATTTCAATGGAGATTTTCTTAAAAACTATAAATATATGTATATCTCTTCTTACCCTTGTAGGCCCCTAGATTCCAATTGCAAGATGCGATACTGATTCTGGTAAAAATAACGATTGGATGTTGTGAAGATAATGAAGTGAGATTTATTTCTTGGTCTACTCAGGTCAGCAAAGTAAGAAAGACCAGATTACTGCACTTTTGATGATGTTCGATGAAAAATCCTTGAAATTCATAAATAGTGAAGCAGACTAGGAGATTTTAACTAAGTAGAATTGCTTGAAATTGAAGTCCTAAGCGTAGTCTTCTATACCTTAAAAGACACAATAAGAGTGAGAAAGAAAAAGAGAAGAAAATGAAAGGAAAAAAGAAAAATGGAAAAAAGAAAAAAAGTGAAAAAGTGAAAAAAGAAAAAGTGAAAAGAGAAAAGAGAAAAAGTGAAAAGGAGAAAGAGAAAGAGAAATAGAGAAAAAAGGCGAAAAGAAAGAGAGTGAAAAAGAAAATAGAGAAAAATGAAAGAAAAAAAAGGAGGAATGAGGTAATGAACTATTGAATAAATAAGTCTCGGAACATCCTGATGGAGCTATGGGGGATGTCAACAAATCTATTAAGGAGCTACGCTCCACCTGTCCAATACCCAAGCGTCAGAGATGTATCTTTGAAGACATGTGTATAATAATATATAATAATATCTAGTAACAATCAGAAGCACACACATGCAATCATATAATTCTATTATTAGAATGATATTTTTGCACTCTATTGGTTAAACAAGTTTGAAAAGCTTGAACACATTTATGAATGGAAAAATGGATGAAGAGACCAAAAAAGAAGTTATTTTCTGCCTGGATCGAACAACGTGGTAATCATAGGGTGTGAATCGAATGATTTGGAAGAAATCTCATAACCTTAGACATCGTCACAATATTCATGAAACGCTCTTGCACTTGATATCAAGGGCATCCTATTTTTTTTTCACTTTATATTAAGACCTTGATTTTTCGGGTCATGTAAGGTATCTTTCATTGAAATATTAATCAATAAACTGACATTTTTTCAAAACAAAAAAATTTCCTTGTATTGCTTCAGAGATGAACCTCAAAATATAAGATTGAGGATAGAAATGATTAATCTAACATGGTAAAGACATGGCTGAGTATGAAACGCTCATCTATTTGGTAGTCTTCTGATTAAAAAGATGAATCATCCATCATGGGTCATAATGAGGATGATGACAAGAATACATATATAAGAAAGATAAGGGATCAGAGGTAAGTTGCTACCCTGGGTTTTTGGTTGAGTCTCTAGGATGAACCAGAAGAAGGTACAGGGACTTCGATAAAGTTTAGAAACCTAAAGAAAGTACACAGTTCATGGATTTAAAGCAAGTCTCTATCATGAAGTTTTGGTTGGTTTTGAAATTAAAGAATGAAGCTAAAGGAAGTTCAAGTACTTGAAGAAAGTTCAGGGGCCTAAAACATTTGCTCGCCCTAAATGATGAAAGAGGGGTAAAATTCTATATGATGGGGCAAGAAACAAAGAGATTAGGGGCATCATGGACTATAAAAATGAGACTTTTTCGGCATGAAAGTCCAAATCAGAATAGACAAGAGAGAACGTAGAGCTTGCAAGAATTCAATCACTAAAGAAGTCAGAATTTTCTCAAGAAGAAAATGAGCCCAACAACAAATTTTGGGACAAAGTTTGTCAAAATAAGAAGATAATAGGAGCTGCAGATCAAACTCAAGAAGATTAAGCTAAGTCAGATTTGAGAAGAGCAGTCTAAAGAGAAGAAGTACCATTGTAGAAGAAGCACAAAGCACAAAGAAGAGGAAAAGAGAATTAGAGCATGTCCAAGTGGTCATCGGTTGCCACAATTCATGCATCATATAGTCAGGCATCCATAAGATAGGAGCATGCTAACTCATACATTCAAAGCATTTATGTACATTTTGATAGGAATTTACCAAGAATGAGCAAGATTTCAATCTATGACATCGAAATTGAAAAGTAGATCGCATCAAAGATTTCAATTTGTTTAAAGAGGTGGATGACAACAAAGATCCAATCCGTTTGAAGAGACGGATCTCAATAAAGATTTCAACCCGTTTGAAGAGACGGATTTTAGTAAAGATTTCAACCCGTTTGAAGAGACGGATCTCAATAAAGATTTCAACCTATTTGAATAGACGAATCTCAACAAATTTTCAATTCGTTTGAAGAGGCAGATTTCAACAAAGTTTTCGAGTTCGTTTGAAGAGACTAATTTTAGCAAGGTTTTATGATTGTATGTGAAAGACAGATAGTGCATTACAATCCTAAATCCTTCGGTTCATCAATAAGTCCTTCAGGCATGATGTTAAATCCTTCAGGTCATGAGTAAGTCCTTCGGGCCATTGCCTTCAAGAGTGATGTGGTTGTTTGCACACATGAAATAAAGTGCATTACAAATCTAAATCCTTTAGGTCGTTAATAAGTCCTTCGAGAATGATGCGATTGCTTGCACAAGACAGATAGTGCAATGCAATTTTAAAGCCTTTGGGTCGTCAGTAAGCCCTTCGGGCATGATGTTAAGTCCTTTTAGACTGACACTTTCGAAAATGATGAGAACTTTTTGGATGGTGTCACAATAAGACAGTTGGACAGCTATGACGGTTTGGGCATGGTATTGACAAAGATATTAATCTTCTGGGACCTCAGTTTAAAACAAAAAAAAAAAGAAAAAAAAGGGAGAGAAGAGAAAGAAAAACAAAATGGTTCATGCTACCAAGAGGGAAGCACGAGAAAGATCAACCTTATGATCAAATAAGGAAGATGAACAGTTTAATTGTTCAAAATTTTCAGAGTTTCTCGTCGAAGCACTTAAAGTTCCATAATGATTCACTCAAGTTGTAAATTTGCTCTATAATTATGATGGAAAGATAAAAATGGATTTGACTTGTGCAGGACACATACAGTAGAAAGCGACGAACTTATATAGAAAGAAACAAAAGACTTGATATGAGTTTCAGATTGAAAGATGGAGATACCTTTGACAGGAAGCAATGACTCTAGATATCTCAATTCTCCAGGATGGGAATTCAGGATGTTTTATACTAATCCAATTTGAATTCTTATTAACTGGTGATAGTTTCTTTTGCAGGTTTCGGTTTCGTTTACAGAGGTAGAACTCAAGACATTCTATTTACATAGACAGATTTCAAGACATTTCGTTTACATAGGTGGATTTAAAGACATTCCGTTTACAGAGACGGATCTCAAGACATTATGTTTACAGAGGCGGACCTTAAAAACATACCATTTATAGAGGCAGATTTCAAGACATTTCGTTTACAGAGACGAATATCGACAAAGATTTCAACATGTTTGAAGAAGTAGATTTCAGCAATCCGTTTGAATAGGGGAATCCCGACAAATATATTAACCTCTTGGGTTACCAGTTAAAAAGAGCGAGAATGGAAAACCAGATAGATCGACTTTGAGCTCAAATGAAGAGGATTCACAGTTTAATTGGTCAAAAGTTTCAACGTTTCTCATTGAAACACTTGAAGTTTCTTAATGATATACCCAAGTTGTACACTTGCTTTACAATTATGTTGGAAGATTAATGACAGATTTGACTCTTGCAGGTCATGAAATTTTGGAGTATAGAAAGAGATAGACCAATAAAGAAAGCAACAAGGGATCTTATACGGGTTTCAGATTGAAAGATCAAGACAACATAAGTAGAAAAGCAATGATTTTAAAGATGCCAGTGCTTCAAGTGGAAATTGAAGATATCTCATATGACACCAAGAAGAATCCTTATTAATTGAAGATAATTCTTTTTGCAGGAATGATGAGCTCCTAATGAGAAGAGTTCGCCCTAGCAAAGAAGAACTCCTAATGAGAAGTGTTCACCCGGCAAAGAACGATTCCTAATGAGAAGAGTCTGCCCCAGCAAAGAAGAACTCCTAATGAGAAGAGTTCACCCAACAAAGAAGGATTCCTAATGAGAAGAGTCCACCCCAGCAAAGAACTCCTAATAAGAAGAGTCCGCCCCAACAAAGACATGATTCCTAATGAGAAGAGTCCTCCCTAGCAAAGACAGAACTCCTAATGAGAAGACTTCGCTTGTAAAGAAGGATTCCTAATGAGAAGAGTCTGCCTTGACAAAGACAGAATTCCTAATTAGAAGAGTTCTCCCAGCAAAGAAGGGTTCATAATGAGAAGAATCCACCCAGCAAAGATAAAGTTCCTAATGAGAAGAATCGGCCCAGCAAAGGTAAAGCTCCTAATGTGAAGAGTTCGCCCAGTGAAGACGGAATTTCTAATGAGAAGAGTTCACCTAGCGGAGATAGAGCTCCTTAATAAGAAGAGCTAGTTTAGACCATATGGTTATCCTTGACAGGAAGATTAAGAAGTTCCAAATGAGAAGATCATGTTCAAGCTTCTAGAGAGTAGGAAGTAGAAAAAGTTCGTGAGAATAAGACCTTGCAGCTCAAAGCAACAGCTGACAAGTTCAGACAAAATTTTTGTCTTTTCAGTCTTTGCCTTATTCCTGTTCCACAACAACGAGTAAAGAGGGACAACTGTAATACCCAAATTTCGTCCGGGTACCCTTATGTATACTATATTTTCTCTATAAGTAAAACCTAAAAATAGATAATAAATGAATAGATATTGAAAGCCCATATTAAATAAATAATGTCCATAGATAAGTGTCCAAGTTTACATCATAAAACCCCATTATAATACAAAAAGCCCAAATCAGTTTTACAAGGCCCAAATTACAATTCTCCAAACCCAAACAAACATATAAAGAAACACAAATTGTAACCCCCTTAGCCCGGCCTAGACGGTTGACCCGAACTACGAAGATTACACGGGGAAAACCAAAGTCAACCCAAAAGTCAACCTTGATTAACGACCCTTTTTTTCTTTTTAATCTTGTCTAAATGCTTGTTAACCCTAAGCGCATTCTGGAGGAAAGCATACTTGAGAATCACATCATTCGGAAAGCAACAAGGGACTCAATTGCTCAACATACAAATTTAGGGACCAAAATGTAAATTCTGGAAAAATGAGGGACTTAACCAATTTCAAGGTTACCAATATTAAATTAATCATATTACATGCTTCCCTGTCAAATTTCACCTTAAACAGACTTTTCGAACTCAAGCAATTGCACATACAAAATTCAGGACTAAAACATAAAGCTTGCAAACCATAAACCATTCAAATCAGTGCCCAACGGTCAAGTGTTTCGGAACGGGGGTTGACCGTTCCGAAATGCGGGCACGTTTCAAAACCTGTATCGAAACAGGGCTTGGCAGTAGAAAAAGTGTTTTGGAACGGCCTCTACCCGTTTCGAAACACCAATGCCATTTCAGACCCATGTTCCGAAATGGTAGTGCCCGTTCCGATACGGACTGCCCAGAAAGTGCAGATTTTTCTAGTTTAACATACATTTACACAATCAAACATATCTCTATGACCTCCTAATCATGCCAACAAGTCAACATACATTTAAGGAACATATTAGCATCATCAAAACACGATCATGGCATCATTTAAGAAAAACCACAAAACTATAGGCATGCATCCTAGTATTGAAACCAACCATTCATCAAATCATCAAAACAACCACCAAATGGCCATTTACAAGTCCAAAACATTATATGCATCATGCCACACTTAGGGAGTCCAAAACCTCTCTCAAAAACACAACTTAGGTCCTCATTGCCAAATACCAAAAACTAATAATGTTGTAAAAATAGTCACCATACATGAGCTTAGCCTTCCCCTTGGATTCTTAGCCTCCTTGCTGCCCTTAAAGCACTTCATTCTCTGCATTATTGGTTCAAGAAAGAGAGCGTAAGCACATATGCTTAGTGAGGCATGCTATAAAGAAACAACACAATAATGCATTTTATAAACACCTTTCAAAGGCCTTTAAATCCTTAAACATCATTTCTCATGCAACAATGCATACACAACAAGCATCTCATGCTTCATTAACATTCACATGTCATATTGGCTTACAAGTGATAATCCATAACCATTTTTCAACACAAAACACAATCGGATACGCGGACTACAAGCATTGTCTCATACGCTTCATACACACTACCAAACACACAAGGTGGAGTTTACCGGTACAATCACAACCCCTCAACACCCGTGATGGAGTTTAACGGTACAATCACAACCCCTCCACATCACTCATTGGTAGTTGTATAACATCACTAAAGAGAACACGGGACACACAATACAAGATCCTCACATGGCCTTTTAACCACCATTATGATCTTAGACATCTCGTTAGTGTACTTGGATGGAGTTTACGGTACCATTACAACCACTCAACATCCAAGGCGACTTTATTCACGGTGCACCCAATCCTATAGCCGGCTAACTATATCCGATTCAAGTACTTTTAAACCAACACATCACTTGCCAATATACATCATTTACCATCATCAATCCACTGTTTTAAAGCATTAACCAAAGCCATTAAACACTCAAGCAAGACTATACATCAAAAACCACATTTATCAATGTCAAACCAAGGATCTCTTACCTTGAGCATCCTTCAACACATGGCTTTCAAAACTAGCATTAACCATGCTAAAACATGCTTTCAAAACAGAATTTAAATATGCAAATTAAACACATTGCATCCAACCATATCATGGTTCATCAAAGAGAGAGTTTCTCTGAAAACTTACTCTTGAGCTTAGTTAAGTTGCTTAGACTTAAACTAAGCTCCCAAACCTTCAAACATTGGTTTCAAAGCTGAAAACCAAACTTCACTCACCAATTCCATTTCGCAAGCTTGTCGAAACGCCGATCAAGCCTACGGATCAACACCACAAGGATCTGAAGATGTCTCCCATGTTTTAAACACATCAAAGCAGAGGATTAATGCATCATCATGCATTAAAATCTTCAGCCATAACACCTAAACTCGATGCTCTCATCAAATCTCACATTTCAGCTACCAAAACCAACCGAAATCACATCCAAACACTCACACAACATTACCCAGCCAAGATCCACCACTTCTAAACATTCTTAGACATCAATTAACACCCAAAAAAACCTAAACTCGTCCTTATACCTCCAGCTATAACAGAACACCAAGATCACCCCCAAAAACCACCATTTTCACAAGTAAAAACTTAGGAAAAATCAACCTATTCGGAATTGCATTGATTAAACCTCCATTTCACATCATTTACACATCCAAAATACATTAAAAAGACACCTCAAAAAAGAGCCGAAACATCCAATACGAATTTCTTCAAAATTAAATCCAAATCTTGAATTTTAAGCCAAAATCAAGATCACAAGATTAAAACCTTTAATAAAACTCAATTAAAGGATTGAGAACTTGGGAATTTCAGTAAAGAACTGAGTATTTAGAGGAGAATGACATCCTTACCTCTAAATGTGGATTTCTCCTTGATTAGAGCCAAAATCCTTGAAAAATCAATAAGCAAATGCAGAGGATTTGATGTAAAAATGATTAGGATTCATTTGAGGATTGAAATCCCATCATTTGGTGTGAAAATCAAAGGAAATGCTGCTGTGGAAATGTGTGTGGCTGAGGGAACTTTGAGAGAAAATGAGATGAGAAAATTCTAGCAAAAGTTGGTTATGAAAACTAAAATATGGTTTCCCTCTTTTCTTTTAATTTAATTAAACATTAAATGAGTCATTAAAATTAAGAAAAATCTGGTGAAATCCTTCCTTGGGTAAATTAGATCCTTAAAGATTCAAAGTTTCAATCCTTACAAAACAGTCACGAACTTTTCAAAAATTACATTTTAGTCACTAATTCAAAATGTCATACTTCCAAGCCTTATTTTGCAAAATTGATTTCACCACTCTTTTATATATATTAAAAGAGGGTTTTTTATATTATTAATGCATCCCGAACTAGGCTTTCCTTAAAACCACCTTTTATATTCGAACCGAAAATCAGACCGGTCCGGTTCAGACCCTAAACTTCCAAGCCCAAAATTGGGGTGTTACAACTCTCCCCCCTTAAGAAATTTTGTCCTCGAAATTTACCTGAAGGAAAAAGGTATGGAAATTGCTTCTCCATGTCATCCTTTCGTTCCCACGTGGCTTCCTCAGCACCACGATGCTTCCACAACACATTTACCAAATCAATGGTCTTGCCTCGAAGAACCTTACTATCTATATACAGAATCTCCACCGGTTCCTCATCATAAGTCAAGTCCGGATTCAACTCCACTTACTCCACAGGCATAACATGCGAAGGATCCGATCTATACCTCCGAAGCATAGAAACATGAAACACATCATGAATCTTCTCCAACTCTCGTGGCAATCTCAACTTGTACGCAACAGGACCCACACGCTCAATCACCTCGTATGGTCCAATGTACCTAGGGCTCAACTTACCCTTCGGCCAAACCTCATCACCTTTTTCCAAGGCGAAACTTTCAAAAACACACGGTCACCTACCGCATACTCAATCTCCTTACGCTTCAAATCCGCGTAAGACTTCTGTCGATCAGAAGCTGCCTTCAATCACTCACAAAAGAAGCTTCACCTTCTCGGTAGTTCCTTTTAACAAAGCTGGCATCGAAACCAACTTCTGACATGTTTCAGCCCAACAAAGAGGAGTTCTGCATTTCCTCCCGTACAAAGCTTCATAAGGTGCCATTTGAATACTTGCCTGATAGCTATTATTATAAGCAAACTCCACCAAAGGCGAATGTGTCTCCCAAGAGCCCTGAAAGTCAATCACACAACACCTCAACATATCCTCCAGCACTTGGAAAACTCGCTCAGACTGTCCATCCGACTGTGGATGATAAGAAGTACTGAAATTCAGCCATGTACCTAAAGCCTGGTGTAAACACTCCCAGAAACGTGATGCAAACCTCAGATCTCGATCTGACACTATAGACTTTGGCACACCATGCAGCCGCACAATCTCAGCAATGTACAGCTCTGCAAGCTTGTCCAAAGTATACGTAGTATGCACAGGTATGAAATGTGCACACTTCGTTAGGCAATCCACAATCACCCACACTGAATTCTTCTTCGATGGCAACAAAGGCAAACCAAACACAAAGTCCATGGTAATCCTTTCCCACTTCCACTCAGGAATCCTCAACGGTTGCAACAACCCAGAAGGAAACTGATGCTCAGCCTTAACTCGCTGACAAACCATGAACTTGCTCACATACTCATCAACATCTTTCTTTAAACCCACCCAATAGTACTCATCACGAAGATCACGATACATCTTAGTACTACCAGGGTGCATAGCAAAAGGACTACTATGAGCTTCAGTTAGAATAGCACGCCTCAACTCAGCATCATTGGGCACTACTATTCGACTCCCAAAACATAAAACTCCATCATCATTAAAGCAGAAATCCGATGGCCTATCCTCAGCAATATCCTGAACATGTGGCACCAAGGAATCATCCAACAGTTGCCTATCCTTTATCAACTGAAGCAAGGATGGTTTCACTTGCAACTCAGCCACAAGACCGACATCTCGTGAAATGCTCAAATTGGCAAACATAGCCCTCAACTCCACTGTCACCTTCCTACTCAAGGCAACCGCTACAACATTGGCTTTACCCAGATGGTACTCGATCGTCAGATCGTAATCTTTAAGCAACTCCACCCAACGTCGTTGCCTAAGATTCAACTCCTTCTGAGACATCAGATACTTCAAACTCTTGTGATCCGTGTACACAGTACACTTCTCACCATACAGGTAATGTCTCCAAATTTTCAAAGCAAAAACCACCGCAGCTAACTCAATGTCATGCGTAGGATAATTGCGCTCATGCACCTTCAACTGGCGCGATACATAAGCCACCACCTTACCCTCTTGCATCAACACACACCCCAAACCAACATAGGATGCGTCACTATACACCACAAACTCTTTCCCTGATTCAGGTTGAACCAAGATAGGAGCTTGCGTCAAAGTTGCCTTAAGCTTCTCAAAAGCATGTTGTCTCGCTTCTGTCCACTCATACTTGACATCCTTCTGCAACAACTTCGTCAGAGGTGCAGCAATTTTTGAAAATCCATCCACGAACCTCCGATAGTATCCCGCCAAACCAAGAAAACTACGAACTTCATGAACAGACTTAGGAGGCTTCCAATTCATCACTGCCTCAATCTTCTGAGGATCAACACGAATCCCCTCAGCAGAAACCACATGACAAAGGAACACAACTTCCCTAAGCCAGAACTCACACTTGCTCAGTTTAGCATAAAGCTGATTTTCCAGCAAAGCTTGCAACACAATTCTCAAATGCCCCTCATGCTCCTCCTCAGTACGAGAGTACACGACAATATCATCAATGAACACCACAACAAATTTATCCAAGTATTCATGGAACACTCTATTCATCATGTCCATAAAAGCTGCAGGAGCATTCGTCAAACCAAACGGCATCACACGAACCTCGTAATGCCCATACCTCGTTCTGAAGGCTGTTTTTGGCACATCCACATCCTTCACCTTCAACTGGTAATACCCTGACCTTAAGTCAATTTTAGAGAACACAGCCGCTCCTCTAAACTGATCAAACAGATCATCAATCCTCGGCAATGGATACCGATTCTTGATAGTCAACTTGTTTATTTGATGGTAATCGATGCACGTTCTCATAGTGCCATCCTTCTTCTTCACAAACAAGACCGGTGCACCCCAAGGTGACACACTCGGCCGAATGAAACCATGGTCAAGCAACTCCTGAAGTTGTGTCTTCAGCTCTTTCAACTCTTTAGGTGCCATACGATAAGGAGTAATGGACACTGGAGTTGTGTTTTCATACAACTCAATTCCAAACTCCACTTCACGATTAGGAGGCAACCCAGGTAACTCCTCTAGAAACACACCAGGAAACTCTCGCATTGTCCAGATATCTTGCACTCGCAACTCCTTAGAGCTAGGATTCATCACGAAGGCTAGGTAGGCTTCACAACCTTGCCTCAACATACGGCTTGCTTCCAATGTAGACACCACATTGGCAAGAAACTTCACATTCTCACCAACCACCACCACCTCATAGTCATCCACAAGCTTCAACGAAACTCGCTTATTCTCAAAATCCACCACAGCTCGATGTTCAACAAGCCAATCCATACCAAGGATTACATCAAAACCATAGAAAGGCAATTCCATGAGATCAACATGAAAAACATGGTTTTGCACAACCAAAGGACATCTTCTATAAAGCTTTCATGTCACGACAGTCTCACCAAAAGAACTAGTTACACGCATACCAACATCCAAAGACTCAACAGGCAAACCAAGCAATTGAGCATGTTCACGCAATATGTATGAGTGTGTAGATCCGGAATCAATCAAGGAAAGTAATGACAAAGATTGCAAAGTGAAAGTACCTGCGATCACATCCGTGCCATTCCTCCCCTCCCGCTCAGCATACACTCGAGCCTGGCCACCACCCTTAGGCTGGACAACTACCACATGAGCCATGTTCCTTCCACTATCCTCCCTGCGCTGGAAGTTACCACGGTCGCACGCACGACCTCTCTGTGGTGAAGCAACACTAGGTGCACGTCCCTGACCACCACCGGCCAACAAAGGAGACTCCCTCCTCATGTGGTCAGGCGAACCACAATTCCAGCACGAATTACCAGTCAATGCAACAGGAGCATGCACCTCTCTCGCTGCCTGAGGACAATCACGCCTCAAATGACCACGCGATCCACATGCCCAGCATGTGTTCTGATCAGCTCTCGCCCTATCTCCCTAAATAGGCGCACCATGCTCTCCACCACCACGCCTAACAGAAGACTGATACCTCCTATCACGTCCTCTCTTGTTCCGTCCACCACCGGAACTATACTTAGCCACTCTCTTGCCCGCGCTAGAACCAGCACTCCTAGAGGACAAACTCAGATTCAGCTCAATATCCTTCGCTCTACTAACCAGCACATCACAATTAGTGTACTCAGCTGCAAGCATATAGGTCTTTACATCCGTCACTAAGCCATACCGGAAATGCTCACACCTTTCCCGCTCATCAGGAATAAGCTCAGGTACGTACTGGCTGAGACGGACAAACTGGATCTCGTACTCAGCCACTGTCATACTCCCTTGAGTAAGAGACATGAACTCTCTTTTCTTTTCATCCAGGTATCGCACACCCAGATACTTCCTCTTGAACGCGTTCAGAAAGAACATCCAAGTTACATCAGCTTCCTCCATTCCGGAGACAATGGTCGTCCACCAAGTATACGAATCATCATGCAACAGCGATACCACACAGCCTAGCTTCTGCACATCGTTGCAGTTCATTTGTCCCAAAATTCTCTTGGTACTTTCCAACCAAGACTCGAAACCCTCCGCAGACGAACCTCTGAACTCAGTCCCTCCCAGACTATGCAGACGTTCCAAAGGTAGTCTAGCATTAGCATCTCCCTGATGCCCAGCTCCATGAGCTCCAGCTACTGCCGCCTGAAAGGCTCCGACAATAGCCTGTATCAACACTGTCATGTCAGGAGCAGCTTGCCCCTGCCCAGCTTTAGGTCCAGCGACCCCAGCACCGACACCAACACCAGCTCCATCACCTCCAGCACCACCACCATCGGGCGGTCCACCACCAGGATGAGGAGGTAAATCCACTACATTATCAGCGTATTAATCCTCGTCTCTCTACGAGGTCCTAATCACTAAACAATGCACTAACACAAATGCAGTAAACATAATCAGGCTCAGCAAGGTAAGAAATCCAAGTACTCAAGCTCATTTTCAAATAAAAACAAATCATTTCACTAGTTTTGATATGGCAATGGGTCCCTCTAACTTGCTTCATCTCAGCATACATCACAATTGTAACATACTTTACAACTCACGCATCATACTTCATTCACAAAAGCACATCATACATTCATACATACATCACCCACATAACCATTCCCGTTTACTCGAGAACTCAGCTCTGATACCACCAAATGTAACGCTCTTAGCCCGGCCTAGACGGTTGACCCAAACTACAAAGATTACGCGGGGAAAACCAAAGTCAACCCGAAAGTCAACCTAGGAAGATCATACAATTCACCCTCAGGCTGGACAACCACCACATGAACCATGTTCCTTCCACCATCCTCCCTGCGCTGGAAGTTACCACGGCCGCACCCACGACCTCTCTATGGTGAAGCAACACATAGGTGCACGTCCCTGACCACCACCGGCCAACAAAGGAGACTCCCTCCTATGTGGTCAGGCGAACCACAATTCCAGCACGAATTACCAGTCACTGCAACAGGAGCCTGCACCTCTCTCGCTGCCAGAGGACAATCACGCCTCAAATGACCATGTGATCCACATGCCCAGCATGTGTTCTGATCAGCTCTCGCCCTATCTCCCTGAACAGGCGCACCATGCTCTCCACCACCACGCCTAACAGAAGACTGATACCTCCTATCACGTCCTCTCTTGTTCCGTCCACCACCGGAACTATACTTAGCCACTCTCTTGCCCGCGCTAGAACCAGCACTCCTAGAGGACAAACTCAGATTCAGCTCAATATCCTTCGCTCTACTAACCAGCACATCAAAATTAGTGTACTCAGCTGCAAGCATATAGGTCTTTACATCCGTCACTAAGCCATACCGGAAATGCTCACACCTTTCCCGCTCATCAGGAATAAGCTCAGGTGTGTACTGGCTGAGACAGACAAACTGGATCTCGTACTCAGCCACTGTCATACTCCATTGAGTAAGAGACATGAACTCTCTTTTCTTTTCATCCAGGTATCGCACACCCAGATACTTCCTCTTGAACGCGTTCAGAAAGAACATCCAAGTTACATCAGCTTCCTCCATTCCGGAGACAATGGTCGTCCACCAAGTATACGAATCATCATGGAACAGCGATACCACACAGCCTAGCTTCTGCACGTCGTTGCAGTTCATTTGTCCCAAAATTCTCTTGGTACTTTCCAACCAAGACTCGAAACCCTCCGCAGACGAACCTCTGAACTCAGTCCCTCCCAGACTGCGCAGACGTTCCAAAGGTAGTCTAGCATTAGCATCTCCCTGATGCCCAGCTCCATGAGCTCCAGCTACTGCCGCCTGAAAGGCTCTGGCAATAGCCTGTATCAACACTGTCATGTCAGGAGCAGTTTGCCCCTGCCCAGCTTTAGGTCCAGCGACCCCAGCACCGGCACCAACACCAGCTCCAGCACCACCACCACCGGGCGGTCCACCACCAAGATAAGGAGGTAAATCCACTACATTATCAGCGTATTAATCCTCGTCTCTCTACGAGGTCCTAATCACTAAACAATGCACTAACACAAATGCAGTAAACATAATCAGGCTCAGCAAGGTAATAAATCCAAGTACTCAAGCTCATTTTCAAATAAAAACAAATCATTTCACTAGTTTTGATATGGCAATGGGTCCCTCTAACATGCTTCATCTCAGCATACATCACAATTGTAACATACTTTACAATTCACACATCATACTTCATTCACAAAGGCACATCATACATTCATACATACATCACCCACATAACCATTCCCGTTTACTCGAGAACTCAGCTCTGATACCACCAAATGTAACCCTATTAGCCCGGCCTAGACGGTTGACCCGAACTACGAAGATTACACGGGGAAAACCAAAGTCAACCCAAAAGTCAACCTTGATTAACGAGCCTTTTTTCTTTCTAAATGCTTGTTAACCCTAAGCGCATTCTGAAGGAAAGCATACTTGAGAATCACAGCATTCGGAAAGCAACAAGGGACTCAATTGCTCAACATATAAATTTAGGGACCAAAATGTAAATTCTGGAAAGATGATGGACTTAACTAATTTCAACGTTACCAATATTAAATTAATCATATTACATGCTTCCCTGTCAAATTTCAACTAAAACGGACTTTCCGAACTCAAGCAATTGCACATACAAAATTCAGGACTAAAACATAAAGCTTGCAAACCATAAATCATTCAAATCAGTGCCCAACGGTCAAGTGTTTCGGAACGAGGGTTGACCGTTCCGAAATGCGGGCTCGTTTCAAAACCTGTATCAAAACAGGGCTTGGCAGTAGCAAAAGTGTTTCGGAACGGCCTCTACCCGTATCGAAACACCAAGGCCATTTAAGACCCATGTTCCGAAACAGTAGTGCCCGTTCCGATACGGACAGCCTAGAAAGTGCAGATTTTTCTGGTTTAACATACATTTACACAATCAAACATATCCTTATGACCTCCTAATCATGCCAACAAGTCAACATACATTTAAGGAACATATTAGCATCGTCAAAACACGATCATGGCATCATTTAAGAAAAACCACAAGACTATAGGCATGCATCCTAGTATTGAAACCAACCATTCATCAAATCATCAAAGCAACCACCAAATGGCCATTTACAAGTCCAAAACATTATATGCATCATTCCACACTTAGGGAGTCCAAAACCTCTCCCAAAAACACAACCTAGGTCCTTATTGCCAAATACCAAAAACTAATAATGTTGTAAAAATAGTCACCATACATGAGCTTAGCCTTCCCCTTGGATTCTTAGCCTCATTGTTGCCCTTAAAGCACTTCAATTCTCTGTATTAGTGGTTCAAGAAAGAGAGCGTAAGCACATATTCTTAGTGAGACATGCTCTAAAGAAACAACACAATAATGCATTTTATAAAACACCTTTCAAAGGCCTTTAAATCCTTAAACATCATTTCTCATGCAACAATGCATACACCACAAGCATCTCATGCTTCATTAACATCCACATGTCATATTGGCTTACAAGTGATAATCCATAACCATTTTTCAACACAAAACACAATCGGATACGCGGATTACAAGCGTTGTCCCATACGCTTCATACACACTACCAAACACACAAGGTGGAGTTTACCAGTACAATCACAACCCCTCAACACCCGTGGTGGAGTTTAACGGTACAATCACAACCCCTCCACATCACTCAATGGTAGTTGTATAACATCACTAACGAGAACACGGGACACACAATACAAGATCCTCACATGGCCTTTCAACCACCATTATGATCTTAGACATCTCGTTAGTGTACTTGGATGGAGTTTACGGTACCATTACAACCCCTCAACATCCAAGGCGACTTTATTCACGGTGCACCCAATCCTATAGCCGGCTAACTATATCCGATTCAAGTACTTTTAAACCAACACATCACTTGCCAATATACATCATTTACCATCATCAATCCACTGTTTTAAATCATTAACCAAAGCCATTAAACACTCATGCAACACTATGCATCAAAAACCACATTTATCAATGTCAAACCAAGGATCTCTTACCTTGAGCATCCTTCAACACATGGCTTTCAAAACTAGCATTCGCCATGCTAAAACATGCTTTCAAAACATAATTTAAATATGCAAATTAAACACATTGCATCCAACCATCTCATGGTTCATCAAAGAGAGAGTTTCTCCAAAAACTTACTCTTGAGCTTAGTTAAGTTGCTTAAACTTAAACTAAGCTCCCAAACCTTCAAACATTGGTTTCAAAGCTGAAAACCAAACTTCACTCACCAATTCCATTTCGCAAGCTTGCCGAAACGCCGATCAAGCCTCCGGATCAACACCACAAGGATCCGAAGATGTCTCCCCTGTTTTAAACACATCAAAGCAGAGGATTAATGCATCATCATGCATTAAAATCTTCAGCCATAACACCTAAACTCGTTGCTCTCATCAAATCTCACATTTCGGCTACCAAAACCAACTGAAATCACATCCAAACACTCCCACAACATTACCCAGACAAGATCCACCAATTCTAAAAATTCTTAGCCATCAATTAACACCCAAAAAGAATCTAAACTCGTCCTTATACCTCCAGCTATAACAGAACACCAAGATCACCCCAAAAACCACCATTTTCACAAGTAAAAACTTAGGAAAATCAACCTATTCGGGATTGCATTGATTAAACCTCCATTTCACATCATTTACACATCCAAAATTGTAGAACTAATGTTTTGATATAATAATTGAAAAATGTTTTGTACTAATTTGAAAAGAATTTAAAACTTGTTTTTAAGTCCAAACAACTTGAATTTATGTTTGAGGTATTTTAAAAGGTTTTTGGCAAAGATTTTTCATGTTTTTAATAGCCAAACGTGTGATTTCACGTTACCCGTATCGATACGGTTGTACTCGTACCGATAAATTTTTGCCCCAGTTTGGCCACTGTCAAAACACGTATCGATACAGGCCCTTGCCATTTCGATACGGATCGGGATCGTTTCGTTACGCCAGGTAAGCGTACCGATCCCCTTTCAACCAACTCCAACGGCTATTTCCCAACGGCCATTTAAATGTGAACCCGTACCGATACGCCCTCAAGTGTATCGATACGCCTAAGATGCCAAGAGCTCAACGGCTAGTTCTTCATGAAGGCCGTATCGATACGGTTCTACGCGTATCGATATGAATAGCTGCAGAACAGCATTTCTGATGGGAAATAAAGTCCTCAACGGCTCCAATTCATCCCCAACGGCTAGTAACGGCTACAAACTCATTTGGGAGTATAAAAGGGACATCCAAGCATCAAGAGAAGGCTAATGCTCATATTGTCAAACATCAAATGATCAAAGATTGTCTTAGAGCTTAATTGTCATTTATTGTATAGACAAACACTAGTGAGCCGAAATTGTCAAATTTGCTCAAGTGTTTTAGGTTTTGGGTGAGTGCTTATTGTGCAAACAAACACCTATTAGAGGGTTTTAAGTTTGCTTTTATTGTCTCTTTGTAAAAGAGGGTTTTGATCAAGGCTTTGGGTAGGAGCTTGATCGGTTGTAAGGGTTTCCTCCTAATCCTAGAAAAGGGGACGAATCAATAGTGGATTGATTGAGAAATCATTAGTGGGGAGCTAAGGTAGTGGATGTAGACCTTGGTTAGAAGGTTGAACCACTTAAATCATTGTGCCCTTTTACATTCTAGCTTCCACAACCCTTCCACCCAAAAATCCATCTCTCCACCACTTGGTGAGCTATATTGGTTGATCGATTCGAGCCCCCAAAATCTCAACAATTGGTATCAGAGCTTGGCTCAATCGAAGGGGATTCATATCCTATTGAGAAGATCCGGTAAGCTCGATCACTATTTCATCAACCGGCTCAATGGCACATTCAATCGACAAATCGCCTTTCTTTGACGGAACTCATTATGCCCATTGGAAGACAAAGATGAAGTTCTTCATCAAATCAAAAGATTACAAGCTATGGGATGTAGTTGAAGATGGTTCGTTCGTGCCTCAAAGAAGTAAAGCGGAGTGGAGTGCCGACAATCGCAAGAAGATGGAGCTAAATTGCAAAGCCTTGTACATTCTATTTTGTGCTTTTGGTTCATCCATCTATGAGAAGATGTCTTCTTTTGAGAGTGCCAAGGAGGTATGGGACAACCTTGAAGTCACATACGAGGGAACCGATGAAGTCAAGGAGACCAAGTTGGACTCCTAACCTTGGAGTATGAAAACTTCAAAATGGATCCGGAAGAGAACATCGAGAAAATGTTTGATAGGTTCTCCACTAACAACAATGGTCTAAAAGGCTATGGAGAAGCCATCCCGGAGGAAAAGCTTGTTCGAAAGCTCATCTACTCACTTCCCGAGTCTTGGGACTCAAAGAGGACCGCCATTATCGAAGCCAAAAATTTGAAGACTTTGAAGCTTGATGAACTCATGGGGTCTCTCCTTACTCATCAAATCATGAAGAAAAACAAAGAGAATGAGAAGAAGAGGGAAGAAATTAGAGCAATGGGAGAGAAGAAAATCAAAGGGCTTGGCATCAATGCAAGTGTCATGGCTCTCAAATCCTCCACTCGTCATCATGTCTACTCAAGTGAAGAAGAGGATGAAGATGAAGAGATAGTTCATCTCTTCAAGAAGTGTGCCCCGTTCATGAAGAAAGCCTTGAGAAAGCTTGAACAAGAACCTAAAAGAAAGGAGAGGGCAAGCACTTCTAGCCATAAGAAGAAGGCACATGTGGCTACTTGGAGTGATGAGGACTCCACCGACGATGAACAAGCCAACCTTTGCCTTATGGCCATCGAAGAAGATTCAAGGGTAACTTCTAATTCATCTACTTCATGTTCTTACTCTTTTGATGAATTACAAGATGTCTACGATGATTTGGTTTTAGATTTTAAAAACCACATTTTGAAAAACAATAAATTGATTTCAAAGTTAAAAAATTTAAAATGATTTGCTTTCTAAAACAAAACTTGAACTTGAAGCAAAACTTGAAGAGTTTGAATTAAAATGTTTTGATTTACAAAAATTGCTTCAAAATGTTCAAGAAGAAAAAGATTTGATTTCCAAAGAGCTTGAAAAGAAAATCAAATTTGGAAAATCAAATTTTTATGTTAGACAATCTAGTGCCCTTAGATTTATTAAAGGAAAATGTTTTAGAAGTATTTGGGTCCCAAAAGGACTTAGTACTTCAATTAAAAAGGATGACATTGAAAAATGGATTCCTAAGGGGACTAAAATTTGTGCAACTAACGTTTATGGATCCAAAGCAATTTGGATACCAAAAATTACTTGATTGTCTTTTGCTAGGTGTGATGAAGATGTTCAACAAGTCAAACATTGAGGGGAAGCTCCATGCACACAAGGAAGAACACTTGAAGAGGGAAGGCTTCACATCCTCCCTTGGGTTCAAGTGTTGGTAAAATTTCTAGTTGTTTTGAATTAATTTCTTATTTTCTTTTTATTCAACTAGATGATCATATATGTTGGACTAACATTTTTGATGATGCTTTGAGTAAGGGGGAGCCATTTTTAAACTAAATTCTTATTTTTGTCAAAATTTTTACCTCTATTGTTATTTTGAACTTAATATTTTAAATTCTTTTTGATATAACAAAAAGGGGAGAAATGGTTTGAAAAATTGAATTTTCAAATGAATAAGGGGGGGCTTTATTTGATTTCATATCTTTAATCTCTTATTCACATTTTTAAAGTTAAAAGGGGAGAATCCCAAACAATTTTTCAAGTTAATTTTATTATATCAAAAAGGGGGAGATTGTAGAACTAATGTTTTGATATAATAATTGAAAAATGTTTTGGACTAATTTGAAAAGAATTTAAAACTTGTTTTTAAGTCAAAACAACTTGAATTTATGTTTGAGGTATTTTAAAAGGTTTTTGGAAAAGATTTTTCATGTTTTTAATAGCCAACTTGTGTTTTCACGTTATCCGTATCGATACGGTTGTACCCGTACCGATACCTTTTTGCCCCAGTTTGGCCACTGTCAAAACCCATATCAATACAGGCCCTTGCCATTTCGATACGGATCGTTATCGTTTCGATACGCCAGGTAAGCGTACCGATCCCCTTTCAACCAACCCCAACGGTTCTTTCCCAACGGTCATTTAAATGTGAACTCGTACCGATACGCCCTCAAGCGTATCGATACGCCTAAGCTGGCAAGAGCTCAACGGCTAGTTCTTCATGAAGGCCGTACCGATACGGTTCCACGCGTATCGATACGAATAGCTGCAGAACAGCATTTATGAAGGGAAATAAAGTCCTCAATGGCTCCAATTCATCCCCAACGGCTAGTAACGGTTACAAACTCATTTGGGAGTATAAAAGGGACCTCCAAGCATCAAGAGAAGGCTAATGCTCATATTATCAAACATCAAATGATCAAAGATTGTCTTAGAGCTTAATTGTCAGTTATTGTATAGACAAACACTAGTGAGCCAAAATTGTCAAATTTGCTCAAGTGTTTTAGGTTTTTGGTGAGTGCTTATTGTGGAAACAAACACCTATTAGAGGGTTTTAAGTTTGCTTTTATTGTCTCTTTGTAAAAGAGGGTTTTGATCAAGGCTTTGGGTAGGAGCTTGATCGGTTGTAAGGGTTTCCTTCTAATCCTAGAAAAGGGGATGAATCAATAGTGGATTGATTGAGAAATCCTTAGTGGGGAGCTAAGGTAGTGGATGTAGACCTTGGTTAGAAGGTTGAACCACAATAAATCATTGTGTCCTTTTACATTCTAGCTTCCACAACCCTTCCACCAAAAAATCCATCTCTCCACCACTTGGTGAGCTATATTGGTTGATCGATTCGAGCCCCCAAAATCTCAACAAAAATACATTAAAAAGACACCTCAAAACAGAGCCCAAACATCCAATACGAATTTCTTCAAAATTAAATCCAAATCTTGAATTTTAAGCCAAAATCAAGATCACAACATTAAAACCTTTAATAAAACTCAATTTAAGGATTGAGAACTTGGGAATTTCAGTAAAGAACTGAGTATTTAGAGGAGAATGACATCCTTACCTCTAAATGTGGATTTCTCCTTGATTAGAGCCAAAATCCTTGAAAAATCAATAAGCAAATGTAGAGGATTTGATGTAGAAATGATTAGGATTCATTTGAGGATTGAAATCCCATCATTTGGTGTGAAAATCAAAGGAAATGCTGCTGTGGAAATGTGTGTGGCTGAGGGAACTTTGAGAGAAAATGAGATGAGAAAATTCTAGCAAAAGTTGGTTATGAAAACTAAAATATGGTTTCCCTCTTTTCTTTTAATTTAATTAAACATTAAATGAGTCATTAAAATTAAGAAAAATCTGGAGAAATCCTTCCTTGGGTAAATTAGATCCTTAAAGATTCAAAGTTTCAATCCTTACAAAACAGTCACGAACTTTTCAAAAATTACATTTTAGTCACTAATTCGAAATGTCATACTTCCAAGCCTTATTTTGCAAAATTGATTTCACCACTCTCTTATATATATTAAAAGAGGGTTTTTTATATTTTTAATGCATCCCGAACTAGGCTTTCCCTAAAACCACCTTTTATATTCGCACCGAAAATCAAACCTGTCCAGTTTATACCCTAAACTTCCAAGCCCAAAATTGGGGTGTTGCACAAATGTAACCCCCTTAACCTGGCCTAGACGGTTGACCCGAATTAAGAAAGTCACACGGGGAAAACCAAAGTCAACCCGAAAGTCAACCTTGATTAACGACCCTTTTTTTTCTTTTTAAACTTGTCTAGATGCACATTAACCCTAGTTATGATCATTCAAACAGCATGCTCAAAGATCATAAACATCAGAGATCAAACAGGGACCCAATTGAACAATTTACAACTTTAAGGACCAAATTGTAAATTCTGATAATTATAAGGTCTTAACCCAAAATTAATGTTACCAACTTGTAATTAGTCAAGTTGCTTAGACTTAAACTAAACTCCCAAACCTCCAAAACACTGGTTTCAAAGCCGAAAACCAAATTCCACTCACCGATTCCGTTTCGCCTCTTGCCGAAACACAAATCAAGCTTCTGGATCACCACCACTTGGATCCAAAGATGACTCCCCTATTTTAAACACACCAAAGCAGAGGATTAATGCATCATCATGCATTAATAGCTTCAATGAAAGCACCTAAACTTGCTGCTCTCATCCACACTCCATTTTCGGCTACCAAACACAACCGAAAATGCATCCAAACAACTCCTCAACAATGCCCAGCCAAAATCCATCAAAACTAAACATCCTTTAGCATCAATTAACAACTAAAAAGGACCTAACAACATCCTTATAGCTCCAGCAACAACAGATCCACAAGATTGCACTAAAACAACCAAGAATCACAAGCTAAACTTAGGAAATTCAACCTATCCGGGATTGCATTAGTTAAAACTCAATTCCTTATCAAATTAACATTCATTTAACATCAAAAACACACCTCAAATCACTGCTTTAACAGATCAAACGAAAATTCATCAAAAATCACCAAATCTTGCATTTTAAGCCAAGATCCATCACACAACTTTAAAACCATTTATAAATCATCAATTAAGGATTGAGAACTTAGGAATTTCAGTAAAGAACTGAGAGTTTAGAGGAGAAGGACGTTCTTACCTCCAAACTTGAGTTTCTCCTCTTTTAGAACCAAAAAGCTTGAAGAATCAAGTAGCAAATGGTGAGGTTTTGTTGATGAGATGATTAGCAATCAAAAGAGGATTGAAGAGAGATGTTTAGGTGACAAAATCAGAAGAAAAACTCTGGAGAGAAAGTGTTTGGGTTGAGAGAAAATGAGAGAAAAGGAAAATGAGATTTTAGGAAAAATTAGTTAGAAATAACTTCCCTCCACTTTTCTTTTGTTTAAAAATCAGAATTAAATCACTAAATATCTTAGAAAAATCTGGAGAAACTCCCTTTGGGTAAATAGATCCTTAAAGATTCAAAGTTTCAATCCTTTCTAAAACAGTCACGCAGTTTTCAAAAATTACATTTTGGTCACTAGCCAAAATGTCACCCTTCCAAACCTCATTTTGTAAAATTGATTTCACAGTTCACTTATATATATTAAAAGAGGATTTTAGAACATTTTTCCATATTTTTAATGCAACCCGAACTAGGCTTTCCTAATTTCACCTTTTTATATTCGAACAGCACTTTGACCGAACCGGTCAACGCCCAAACTTCTAATCCCAAAACCGGGGCGTTACAACTCTCCCCCCCCCCCCTTAAGAAATTTCGTCCTCGAAATTTACCTGAAGGAAAGAGATAAGGAAACTGCTTTCGCATGTCATCCTTCCGCTCCCACGTGGCTTCCTCAACACCACGGTGCTTCCACAACACCTTTACCAACTCAATGGTCTTGCCACGAAGAACCTTGCTATCCGCATCCAGAACCTTCACCGGTTCCTCATCATAGGTCAGATCCGGATTCAATTCCACTTCCTCCACAGGCATCACATGCGAAGGATCAGATCTATACTTTCGGAGCATAGAAACATGAAACACATCATGAATCTTCTCCAACTCTTGAGGTAGCCTCAACCGATACGCAACAGGACCCACACGCTCAACCACCTCATATGGTCCAATGTACCTAGGGCTCAACTTACCCTTCCGGCCAAACCTCATCACCTTCTTCCAAGGCGAAACCTTCAAAAACACACGATCACCCACCGCATACTCAATCTCCTTACACTTCAAATCCGCGTAAGACTTTTGCCGATCAGAAGCTACCTTCAAACGCTCACAAATGAGCTTCACCTTCTCGGTGGTTCCTTTCAACAAAGCCGGCATCGAAACCAACTTTTGACCCGTTTCAGCCCAACAAAGAGGAGTCCTACACTTCCTCCCGTACAAAGCCTCATAAGGTGCCATTTGTATACTGGCCTGATAACTATTGTTATAAGCAAACTCCACCAAAGGCAAATGCTTCTCCCAAGAGCCCTGAAACTCAATCACGCAGCACCTCAACATATCCTCCAAAATCTGGATAACACGCTCTGACTGACCATCCGACTGAGGATGATAGGATGTACTGAAATTCAACCTTGTACCCAAAGCTTGATGCAAACACTGCCAGAAACGCGATGTGAACCTCGGATCCCTATCCGACACAATCGACTTAGGCACACCATGCAGCCGCACAATCTCAGCAATGTACAGCTCCGCAAGCTTATCCAAAGAAAACGTAGTATGCACAGGCAAGAAATGCGCACACTTCGTCAAGCGATCCTCAATCACCCAAACTGAATTCTTCTTCGATGGTGACAAAGGTAAACCAGATACAAAATCCATGGTAACCCTTTCCCACTTCCACTCAGAGATTCTCAACGGTTGCAACAACCCTGAAGGAACCTGATGCTCAGCCTTAACCCGCTGACACACCAAACACTTGCTCACGAACTCCGCAACATCCTTTTTCAAACCCACCCAATAGTACTCATCCCGAAGATCACGATACATCTTGGTACTACCAAGGTGCATAGCAAAAGGACTACTATGACCTTCATTCAGAATAGCACGCCTCAACTCAGCATCATTGGGCACTACTATTCGACTCCCAAAACACAACACACCATCACCATTAAAGCAGAAATCCGAAGGTCTACCCTCCACGATATCCTGAACATGAGGCACCAAGGAATCATCCAGCAACTGCTTTTCCTTGATCAACTGAACCAAAGATGGTTTCACTTGCAACTCAGCCACAAGACCACCATCACGCGAAATACTCAAACTGGCAAACATAGCCCTCAGCTCAACAGCTACCTTCCTACTCAAGGCATCCGCTACAACATTAGCCTTTCCAGGATGGTACTCAATCGTCAGATCATAATCCTTGAGCAACTCCACCCAACGCCGCTGCCTAAGATTCAACTCCTTCTGAGACATCAGATACCTCAAGCTCTTGTGATCCGTGTACACAGTACACTTCTCACCATACAGATAATGTCTCCAGATCTTCAAAGCAAACACCACTGCAGCCAACTCAATGTCATGCGTAGGATAATTGCGCTCATGCATCTTCAACTGCCGCGATGCATAAGCCACCACCTTACCCTCTTGCATCAACACACATCCCAAACCAACATAGGACGCATCACTATAGACCACAAACTCTTTCCCTGATTCAGGTTGAACCAAGATAGGAGCTTGCGTCAAAGCCGCCTTAAGCTTCTCAAAAGCTTGTTGTCTCGCCTCTGTCCATTCATACTTAACATCCTTTTGCAACAGCTTCGTCAAAGGTGCAGCAATCTTAGAAAACCCATCCACAAACCTCCGATAGTATCCTGCCAAACCAAGGAAACTACGAACCTCATGAACAGACTTAGGGACCTTCTAATTCATCACCGCTTCAATCTTCTGAGGATCAACGCGAATCCCCTCAGCAGAAACTACATGCCCAAGAAACACCACCTCCTTAAGCCAGAACTCACACTTGCTCAGCTTAGCATAAAGCTGATTCTCCAACAAAGCTTGCAGCACAATCCTCAAATGCTCTTCATGCTCCTCCTCAGTACGCGAGTACACGAGGATATCATCAATGAATACCACAACGAACTTGTCCAGGTATTCATGAAACACACGATTCATCATGTCCATGAAAGCAGCAGGAGCATTTGTCAAACCAAACGGCATCACAAGGAACTCATAATGCCCATACCTTGTCCTGAAAGCTGTCTTAGGCACATCCACATCCTTCACCTTCAACTGATAATACCCTGACCTCAAGTCAATCTTAGAGAACCCAGCTGCTCCCCGAAATTGATCAAAGAGATCATCAATTCTCGGCAAAGGATACTGATTCTTGATAGTCAACTTGTTCAGCTGACGGTAATCAATGCACATTCTCATAGTGCCATCCTTCTTCTTCACAAACAAGACCGATGCACCCCAAGGCGACACACTCGGTCGAATGAAACCACGATCAAGCAACTCTTGCAATTGTGTCTTCAGCTCCTTCAGCTCCTTAGGTGCCATTCTATAAGGGGTAATGGACACATGAGTTGTATTCTCATACAGCTCAATTCCAAACTCCACCTCGCGATTAGGAGGTAAACCAGGCAACTCCTCAGGAAACACACCAGGAAACTCCTTCACAACTCTGATACCTTGCACCCGCAACTCCTTAGAGCTAGGATTCATCACGAAAGCTAGGTAAGCTTCACAACCTTGCCTCAGCATCCAGCTCGCCTCCAAGGTAGACACCACATTGGCAAGAAACTTCACATTCTCACCAACCACAACCACTTCATAATCATCCGCAAGCTTCAGCGAAACTCGCTTACTTTCACAATCCACAACAGCACGATGCTCAGCAAGCCAATCCATACCAAAGATTACATCAAAACCATAGAAAGGGAACTCCATAAGGTCAACATGAAAAACATGATCTTGAACAACCAAAGGACACCTTCTATACAGCTTTCGAGTCACAACAGTCTCACCAAAAGAACTAGTGACACGAACACCAACATCCAAAGACTCAACAGGCAAACCAAGCAATTCAGCATGCTCACGCAAAATATATGAATGCGTAGATCCAAATCTATCAAGGAAAGTAATGACAAGGATTGCAAAGTAAAAGTACCTGCAATCACATCCGCGTCATTCCTCCCCTCCCGCTGAGCATACACCCTAGCTTGACCTCCACCTTCAGGCTGAATAGCCACAACATGGGCCACTCCTCGACCACCTTCCTCTCTTCGCTGGAAGTTACCACGGCCGCGCCCACGACCTCTCTGCGGTGCAGCAACAACAGGAGCACGCACTTGGCCACCAGCCAACATAGGACACTCCCTCCTCATGTGATCCGTAGATCCACAATTCCAGCACCCATTACCAGCTGCCGCAACAGGAGCTTGCACCTCCCTCACAGCACGAGGACAGTCACGCTTCATATGACCACGTGAACCACAAATCCAACAAGCACTCGGATCAGCTCTAGCGTTGCCTCCCCGAGCAGGTGCACTACCACCTCGCTTAGCCGAAGACTGATACTTCTGATCACGTCCCCTCTTGTTCCGTCCACCACCGGAACTGTATTCAGCAGCTCGCTTGCCAGCACTTGCTCCAGCACCTCTAGCAGATAAACCCAAGTTCATCTCAATATCCTTGGCTCGGCCCACCAACACATCAAAATCATCATACTCGGTAGCCAGCACATACATCTTCACATCCGTCACTAAACCATAACGGAATCTTTCGCACCTCGCCCGCTCATCAGGTACCAGCTCAGGTGCATATTGACTGAGTCGAACAAACAGAACTTCATACTCAGCCACAGTCATGCTGCCTTGGGTAAGAGACATGAACTCTCGCTTCTTTTCATCCAGGTACCTTACACCAAGATACCTCCTCTTGAACACATTCTGAAAGAATGTCCAAGTTATATCAGCTTCAGCCATCCCAGCTATAGTGGTCGTCCACCACGTATAAGCATCATCATGTAGTAAAGATACTACACAACCCAGCTTTTGCACATCAGTGCAACTCATCTGACCCAAGATCCTCTTGGTACTCTCCATCCAGGATTCAGAACCTTCAACAGACAAACCCCTGAACTCAGTCCCACCTAGACTGCGTAAACGCTCCAAGGGTAGTCTAACTCCAGCATCTCCCTGATGCCCAGCTCCTTGAGCTCCAGCTACCGCTGCTCGAAAAGCACCAGCAATAGCTTGCACCAACATCGTCATGTCAGGCATAGCTTGCCCCTGACCAACCTCAGGTCTAGCGACCCAGCACCAGCTGCAGCTTCAGCTCTTTCACCCTCAGCACCACCACCACCAGGTGGAGGAGGTAACACCGCACTTCCCGCATTCTCCTCATTCTCATTCTCATTCGGAGCCGTAGCTCGCACATTACTCCTCAACTCTCTACGAGGGGCCATACTCTAACCATGCAATCACAATGCAAATAAACAAAGTCAGGTCCAGCAAGGTAAGCAATCCAAGTACTCAAGCTCATTTCACTTAAAAACAACATCATTTCATTAGCTTTGATTTGGCAATGGGTACCCACAACATGCTTCTCCACAGCATACAACTCAATTGCATCAAATTTACAAACCACTCATCATGCTTTCACTCAACAAGCATACATAGCATACATACTTCAATCATGCACACATTCATTCCCAATTACTCGAGAACTCAGCTCTGATACCACCAAATGTAACCCCCTTAACCCGGCCTAGACGGTTGACCCGAATTAAGAAAGTAACACGGGGAAAACCAAAGTCAACCCGAAAGTCAACCTTGATTAACGACCCTTTTTTTCTTTTTAAACTTGTCTAGATGCACATTAACCCTAGTTATGATCATTCAAACAGCATGCTCAAAGATCATAAACATCAGAGATCAAACAGGGACCCAATTGAACAATTTACAACTTTAAGTACCAAATTGTAAATTCTGATAATTATAAGGTCTTAACCCAAAATTAATGTTACCAACTTGTAATTAGTCAAGTTTCATGCTTCTCTGCAAATTTTCAGCTCAAACGGACTTCCCAAACTTATACAATTGCACAAACAAGTTTCAGGACCAAAATGCAAACATTTCAAAACATTTAACTGCCACTGTCAGCCCCCAACGGTCAGGTGTTCCGAAACAGGGGAAACCTGTTTCGAAACGCGGGACCGTTCCACAACGTGTTCCGAAACGAGGGCTGGCAGAGGGCTTTCCGTTTCGAAACGGTGTCTCCCGTTTCGGACGCCTGGGCTACTACAAGGCACCCGTTCCGAAACGGTAACTACTGTTCCGATACGGCCTGCACAGGATGCAGAAAATTTCTTGCTTAAACACACAATTGACCAACCTATCATGCTCCAAATGCTACCAAACTTTATCAGCAAGATATTCCACATACAAGAGACATATTTGCATCAACCATTCATCATTATATCATTATATATGAAAAGCCCCAAATCTAAAGCATGCTTCCTACTCAAGCAAACCATTCATGCATTAAACCTCCAAAACCAAACACATAATGGCCAATTACAAAATCCAGCATTATTAACAACATTAAACAAACTTAGGGAGTTCAAAACATCTCCCAAAACATCCACATAGGTCCCCCATTGCCAAATGCCAAAAGCTAAAGTGTTAAGGAACCTTTTCATACTTGAGCTTAACTTCCACTTGATTGCTTGCCTTCCTTGCTGACCTCAATGCACCTTAATGCTCTGCATTATTGGTTTAAGAAAAAGAGAAAGAGAGCGTAAGCAAAAGCTTAGTGAGGAATGCTCTTTTAAAACCATTCAATAATGCATTTATAAAACTCATTTATAAATCATGCTTCAAGCAACATTAAACATGCTCTTTAACATTTAAAACAAGCATCTCATGCTTCAAGTATCATTAAACATGTTCATAAACATTTCAACAAGCATCTCATGCTTCAAGTTCATAACAAGTCATATTGGCAACAAGTGATACATTTCACATAAGATTCACACATGGACTTTTAAACACCATTGTGATCTTATCCCCATGGACTTTTAAACACCATGGACCCATGGACTTTTAAACACCATGGCAAGGACCACACAAGGACTTTTAACCACCTTTGTGTCCTTAACAAGAATCATCCAAGGACTTTTAACCACCTTGATGTTCTTAAATAACCAAGGCTTTCCAAGGAATTTTAACCACCTTGAGCCTTAACCAAGAACCAACCATGGACTTTTAAACACCATGTTGTTCTTAAACTTTCCAAGATCCACACAAGGACTTTTAACCACCTTTGTGATCTTAACCAAGAACCATCCAAGGACTTTTAACCACCTTGATGTTCTTAAATATACAAGGCTCACACAAGGACTTTTAACCACCTTTGTGACCTTAACATCACTTGCCAATATGCATCATTATCATCAATTTATCCACTGTTTTAAAGCATTAAACCAAGCCATAATCATCATGCATCTTTAAGCATAAAACCACATTTAAACAATGTTCAAAAACAAGGAACTCTTACCTTGAGCTTCCTTCAACACATGGCTTAAAATCTCAGCAAATAAACATGCTAGATATGCTTTCAAAACAGATTTAAAATCATGCAAACAACACATTGCATTCAACCAAAAACCATGGCCATCACTAAGAGAGTTTTTCCGAAAACTTACTCTCGAGTTTAGTTAAGTTGCTTAGACTTAAACTAAACTCCCAAACCTCCAAAACACTGGTTTCAAAGCCGAAAACCAAATTCCACTCACCGATTCCGTTTCGCCTCTTGCCGAAACACAAATCAAGCTTCTGGATCACCACCACTTGGATCCAAAGATGACTCCCCTATTTTAAACACACCAAAGCAGAGGATTAATGCATCATCATGCATTAATAGCTTCAATGAAAGCACCTAAACTTGCTGCTCTCATCCACACTCCATTTTCGGCTACCAAACACAACCGAAAATGCATCCAAACAACTCCTCAACAATGCCCAGCCAAAATCCATCAAAACTAAACATCCTTTAGCATCAATTAACAACTAAAAAGGACCTAACAACATCCTTATAGCTCCAGCAACAACAGATCCACAAGATCACACTAAAACAACCAAGAATCACAAGCTAAACTTAGGAAATTCAACCTATCCGGGATTGCATTAGTTAAAACTCAATTCCTTATCAAATTAACATTCATTTAACATCAAAAACACACCTCAAATCACTGCTTTAACAGATCAAACGAAAATTCATCAAAAATCACCAAATCTTGCATTTTAAGCCAAGATCCATCACACAACTTTAAAACCATTTATAAATCATCAATTAAGGATTGAGAACTTAGGAATTTCAGTAAAGAACTGAGAGTTTAGAGGAGAAGGACGTTCTTACCTCCAAACTTGAGTTTCTCCTCTTTTAGAACCAAAAAGCTTGAAGAATCAAGTAGCAAATGGTGAGGTTTTGTTGATGAGATGATTAGCAATCAAAAGAGGATTGAAGAGAGATGTTTAGGTGACAAAATCAGAAGAAAAACTCTGGAGAGAAAGTGTTTGGATTGAGAGAAAATGAGAGAAAAGGAAAATGAGATTTTAGGAAAAATTAGTTAGAAATAACTTCCCTCCACTTTTCTTTTGTTTAAAAATCAGAATTAAATCACTAAATATCTTAGAAAAATCTGGAGAAACTCCCTTTGGGTAAATAGCTCCTTAAAGATTCAAAGTTTCAATCCTTTCTAAAACAGTCACGCAGTTTTCAAAAATTACATTTTGGTCACTAGCCAAAATGTCACCCTTCCAAACCTCATTTTGTAAAATTGATTTCACAGTTCACTTATATATATTAAAAGAGGATTTTAGAACATTTTTCCATATTTTTAATGCAACCCGAACTAGGCTTTCCTAATTTCACCTTTTTATATTCGAACAACACTTTGACCGAACCGGTCAACGCCCAAACTTCTAAGCCCAAAACCGGGGCGTTACAACAAATCTGATCCAAAGCTGAGTTTCCCGCCTAAAAAATGCCACGTGTTGCCCTCATAATGGTCCAAATCAATTTCACATGGATTGAGCTTTCATATGACGTCATCTTACGTAATCTTCTGGCCCCTATATAAATAGCATGAGAGAGAATGTGTCAGCCAACAATTAATGCCCATAATAAATGCCTCTTAAAAAATTAATAACAATAATAATTAAAAAAGATGAGAGAAGAGTTACCTCGGGAACCGCCGCTCGGGAGTTGAATGGTTGTCGGCCACTGAAGGAATCGTCAGAAAGCTCAAGCGTCGCCAGGAATGTGATCGGGCAGCTCACCGGAAACACCAAACGCGACATCGGAAGGTATATCTTCCTCGTTCTTTTATTATTCTATAAAATTAACACAAAATGTGTTAGATCAAGTCTTTAAAGTAAAAAAACAGTGATTAAAGAAAGAAATGAGCTTCGCCAGAGTTCATCTTCGTTTAGTGGGTGGTGGTCAGTGTTCGAGTGTTGTCGAAGTCGAAAAGTGAGCGCAGGGAACGGGTAGCCTAGTTTTAGGCCAGGGAAGAAGGGCGGTTCTATCGAACCGGACGTGTGTGGTGGTCAGAGTCGTCGAAGGTTGCGGGAGCTATGGTTTCATGGATCAAACTGTGGAAAATTGAAGAACAAGGGATGAGTTTGGTTAAAATTTCAAGTTTTGATCCATCTGGGAGAAGGAAACATAGTTTTTTATGTTTGTGGGGCAGAGGAAAATGAGGAAGAGTGAGAGTAGAGAGAGAGAAGCAACCGACCAAATGACCAGTTTAACTCGGTTTGGCCCTTTTAAAACTCAGCCCAAAATAGTGCAGTTTTGGCACCGAGTTTGGATGACCTGCAAGGCTAAGTCGGGTCGGACATGGTAGATCTGCGCCCTACTTCTCGGGTCTTATAGTTTGGGCTATCAAGTTTTGTATCCTCTTCAATTTGGTCTTAAACCGTTGTAAATTGACTATTTTGTTTGTATTTCTATTCAATTTAACCCTCTTTTTTCAATTGTTTAGTTTAATTTAATTGCTTCTAATTGTTTGTATGTTGCATGATTTTTAAATAAGCATATAGTATATTTGTTTGGGGGATTTTAATCACTTAAAAATAATAAATTAGTGCCTTTAGGACTAAGTTCTCTAATTAAATTTGATTAATTTGATAGGAAAAAACATTGTAGACAAATAAATGAATTATTGAATAAGGCTTAAATATTCTAAGTTGATCAGTATCACATTGTAATGTGATGTTGATCAGGGGAATATAAAAGTAAGAGATTCAATGTTTCATTTAAACATAGTAAATGGAAATCACATCTAATTAGTTTAAATAAAATTGAAATAGGATTAAATAATTAGTATCACCAAGTTAGGAATATTATTACTTTGGGCCTAATATATGTAGTGTCCAATTACTTGGGTGTTACCATAAAAGCCCAAAAATTAATACTCCATCTGTCCCACAATTTTTGTCCCTTATTGACTTTTTTGTCAATTTTTTCAACTTTGACTCATAATTATTTAAAATGTATCATTGATAAAAATATGAAAAAATATATTTTAAAAACCTCTAATCGAGTAGTTTTCAAAAATATATTTTATAAAAATTAATTATTTAAAATATTCAATATAATAATAATCAAAGTTTAAAAATTTTGACTTTCAAAAAGTCAATAAGGGACTTTCAAAAAGTAATATTCATAGAATCTTAATTAATTAAATTAATGGAGCCTTAATTAGGTTTTTACTTAAAATGGACAAGACAATAATTGTACATGCATTAAACCTTTTGTGTTGAGATACATTTTGAATATAAATTGAAGTGTCCTAATGTATTTGGACATTTCAAAATTTATATTCGTCCAAAATGTATTTTCTTACAAAATGATATTTCCATTTGGAATGAATATTCATTTAACAATTAAAAATTTAATCAAATTCATATTAATGTTCAAAATGCCACGTGAAATTAATTAGGTATTGATAACGGGCGTTTGTAGGGGTGCTAATCCTTCTCTACACGTAATCGACTCTCGAACCCAAATTTTATTAAAAGAATTTATGGTCCGCTTTTTATGGTGTCTGGTCTACTAAAGTGACCGGTGGCGACTCCAAAACGATTTTTAAAAAAATAAAGAAAATTTGAATTTAAATGAAAAACCCTAATTTTAAGATCAAATTAAAATGAAAAATATCGATTTCCAAAACTCTAATCGTCATATTGTTTTTCCACAAAAACAAATTTAAAAAAACGGTTGCGACAGGGTTTAATCCAATAATTCCACTCTCTAGACCTGTTTCATTTTGAAAAATGGGAAATGCTTTTCAGATGATCATCATTTTCTATTTTCCATGATTCTAGGCATGTTAATTTGCATGGGACTCTTTAAATTATATAAGGTTAATCTTCACTCGTGATCCCTTTTATTTGGGGTTTGTTTTATTTTGGTCACCCGAATTCAAAAAAGATCATTCTTGCCACTTACGTTTTGAATTGCGTCTATTTTGGTCTCTTGGTTGTTAACCTTTGTTAATAAAAAAAAATAATTTCTAATTTAGACTCCAAACTTTCAAAACTTTATTTTTCACCACCTTTCCCCCAAAATATATATTATATATACTTAAAACGTTTTAAATTGGATGCATTAACATCAGCTAAATTTTTGCCGACCCTAACTGGCTTGTTGTTGCATCGAGTTTGGCTGCATAAATCGAAAATGTGGATTCTGAACAACAGTAGGATTGAGGCATCCCATTACTTGACCATCGAAAACAAGATGAAAGAGATCAGAGAGTTGAACATTCAAAAGCTGGTTCAATTTCTACAACTGATTCTGTAAAAAAAGCTGTTGTTGCTGCCCATTTGTCAAACCAATATTATTTTGTTGGGGGAAATTCAACCAATTTGGCTGATTTGGATTGTGCAAAGGGTTATTGAATTGAGCAGGAAGTTGCTGCAACATTGAAAGGTTGTTTGGGTTTGGGAAAATTGGACCAAAATAAGGAAACCCCACATTATTACTTGGTGTAGGAAACTGCTTGTTAGCTCCATTCATGAATCCAACATTATTTAGCAATGGCATAACACTGGAATTACTATTAGTGCTACTATTATTATTACTTGGTGGAATCGGCGGCTGAGGATTAAAATTTTCTTCTGCAAATTTGATTGAAACCCATTATGTTCAACAAAATGAAAATTGAATTCCAAATCGCCAAAAAAAGGAAAACAATCAAAGAGAGTCAAAGTAAGAAATGGGGTTGACGGGGAAACGAATTGAAATTAGGTCTCATCGGGTTATCAATGAGTGCTAAAGAAACCGTTGGGATTTGACGATTGTTGAGGCTGGGAGAGAATTGCGTGAGATTCAAGTGACCCATGGTTTGTTGAATCTTTGATTGAATTTCAATGGTTCATCGAAGATTTACTTTGGGTTTTGTTGCAGAAAGGGGAATGGAAGTGTTCAAAGTAAGTTTGAGAAACAGAGAGTATGAGAAAGTAGAAAGATGGAATTTAAAATGTTTTAAAGTATATAAAATATATAATTTTTGAGGAAGATGGTGAAAAATAAATTTTTGAAAGTTTGGGTGTTAAGTTAGAAATTATTTTTTTATTAACGGAGGTTAACGGCCGAGGGATCAAAATAGACACGATTCAAAACTTAAGTGGCAAAAATGATCATTTTTGAATTCGGGTGACCAAAATAGAACAAACTCCAAATATAAGGGACCACGGGTGAAGATTACTTTGGGCCTAATATATGTAGTGTCCAATTACTTGGGTGTTACCATAAAAGCCCAAAAATTAATAATAATCATAGAATCTTAATTAATTAAATTAATGGAGCCTTAATTAGGTTTTTACTTAAAATGGACAAGACAATAATTAAACATGCATTAAACATTTTGTGTTGAGATACATTTTGAATATAAATTGAAGTGTCCTGAACTGAATAACTTCAGCTGAAGCATACATGTCGTCCTGAACTGAATGAGTTCTTGGATTTGATTAGCTGCTGGAAATTAAAACTCAAAATAACAATGTCATGTTTGTTAATTTACCTGAATACCATAGTTTTCTGGGAATAAAAATCGCTTATTCAGACAAAATTAGGCTTATGGATCGTTTGGTATGTATTGAAAACAGAAAACTTTAATGGAGGCAACGGTGTCCTTGAGTTCACTCTTGTTGAAAGCAAGGTTCAATACCAGTAGAACTGGATTATGAATTACAAATTATTTTTGGCTTGGTAATAAATGACTAGATTCTACACATGAATGATACTGATGAAGTGTATTGTAATGGTCTAGATCCTAATCTGAAGCAACAACGAAGAGGCAAAGGTAAATTTGGAATTGGGTTAGATGAAGAAGAATATAGAAAAAGGTGGAGGGGAGAAGAAATAAAAGAATTGTAAATATGGGGACTAAATATGTAATTATACATATTATTTTTATTTCGGTGGTTAAAATAGGAATGAATTAATAGTTTAGGAACTATCTAGGTAATTTATCTTTCTTTTTACTGTGCCAAGTCATCACGCCGTCAGTGTCTAACGACAATTAACACCCGAGTGACCAAATGTTTAAAAAACGAAAACGTGACCATAACGGTTAATTTTTAATATTGGTGACCAAATGTGTACACTTATTAAACGTAGGTGACCATTCCAGTAGTTTACCCATTTTTCTATTATCCATTTCCATATTGAAAATACTTTGATACAAGCTTGTTTAAACTAAAGTCTTTCATTTTTAGGGTTGGGGGTTAGATTATAAAGGTTAGAATAGGAGTGACAACGAGCTGAACCGAGTCCGAGCCTGGTCAGGATCGGAACGGCTTGAAAACTTTGTAATTGGGCTCGGCTCGCCGAGGTCAAAATTTTAGACTCGAGCTCGGCTCGAAAACAATACTATTGGACTCGGCTCGGGCTCGAAGCTCGTCAGGCTCGGCTCGGCTCGACTCAAAATGAAAAATTTTGCTATAATTTTTTTATAAAAGATTCGTTAAAAGTTCATTTCATAACCAACACTGAAACGAAATTTAATGACCGAAAACGGAAAAGGTGCCAAAATTAGATTAATCCAAATAACCAATAAATATTCTTATAATACAAACACATAATTAAATAAAATATAAAATCAGACAACAACCAACTAAAGAAAATGTCCAATTTATTTTAGTTAATTTACTTTTAGTAGATTTTTCTTAATTTATTTTATTGCTTTTCTTTTGCTAAACATATTACTTTTAGTGCATATGTAGATTTTGAGCTTGTTCACGAGCTTTTTGAGCTAGGCCTCGGTAGGCTCGGCTCGGCTTGTTAAGTTTTCGAGCCGATCTCGAGCCCAAGTCGAGCTCACTCGAGCCGAGCTTTGACCGAGCCGAGCCCGAATAGATCGCGAGCCGGTCAGGCTCATTATCACCCCTAGGTTGCGTTAAGGTTAGAGATTTATGCTTTATATTTTATAGTTTAAATGTGAAAGGTTATGTAAAAAATTTTACACAACTTGTATATCAAAATATAACTCTCTCTCACTCTGTATATATATTGAATAGGTTATGTGTATATATATATATATATATATATATATATATATATATATATATTTGTTATGAATATTTATCTATGTGGATGTCTATCATGATTAGAACTTTATCTAATGAGTTTGATTCATTTATTATTAGGAATATTATCTCTATTAATTAGAGTTTAATGTATTATGTACTTCTTATGCCTATAAATAGATGATTCATTGAAGGCATTGTATACACAATTCTATATTTTTTAGAATAATACAAATCTCCTTCATTCTCTCATCTCTTTGTTCTTCTTGTTCTTCTTTATTTTATTTACAACACGTTATCAGCACGATGTTGCTTAGATATAAGTATTGCAAAACAAGAAGAAAAGAGGTAGACAATTTGCGGAGTAAAGTAAAAATCTGGTAATTTCAACTATTACTTACTGAGCTTAGTAATTGTCTTATTTGTGTTTGAGGGTTCTTGCTTATCGAATTATTAATTTTGCATTTGAGTTTTCCACTCATAATTTTATCCCCAAATAGATTTGCGTGCTTGCCTATGTTTGTTTGCATCGTATCTATGCATCATAAATTGCTTATATTGTTGATTTTTTTTATTTAAACATGAAAATTTACATCGAAATTGGTGTCAAAAGATAAAAAGTAGGAACCTATGTTTGTTTGCATCGTATCTATGATTGTAATTCATAATTGATTCAATTTAAAGATTGTGTTCTATGTCTCTGCCATATATTTGTTTTTTTCATCAACATCATAGTAATTTATATGAATGATGTCGATATTCGAAACAACTTTGTTATTTGTAATAATTAAACAAAAGGAAAATATATAATTTGATCATATCACTTATATAGTTATGTTTAGTTCAATTTGATCCATGACTTCTTCATTACATTTTAATCCGACATCAAATGGTTTTTATTTATATATTTTTTTATTATATTGATGTGATTTCATATTTTTAACCGTGTTTTTGAGTTTTTGCATGATATAATGACTTGGAAAGAGACATGACATTATGGGAAGTTGTCTCGGTCATTTGCTATGTCTCAATCGTCCTCGAGAGGAAACACAATATTGGTAAACTCTATTTTTATTTTTATCCTTTAAAATATGGTTTTAAAGTGCGATAAATTATGATGATTTTGAATTTACAAGAAGATTATTATAAAGTCTATATTTGCTCGAAAGCAATATTTCTTCGTTGTCGAAAAACATGACCATAGACTTCTCCCAATTTCAAGTTACGAAATTTCGTCTTGATCCAAAAAGTTTTATGGGAGGCATATCCTGAAGTGAATGCAAAGCATGATGTTTATTCCATGCGATTATCAATGATGGGGCATTCCCTGAAGTGAATGCAAGCATGATGTTTATTCCATGTGATTATTGGAACTGTTTCATTCCCTGAAGTGAATGCAAACAGGGTAAATTATTATTCAATTAGAGACATAATTTCGATATAATCCAAGTATAATTGGTTGGACATCCCGTTCTGCGAGGCTACTGGTCTCAAAGGATGTTTTTAAAGGACCTTGTGGACAGGTTTAACAATGCCGCGTATAAGGATTAAATCTTTGTTCTCTGTGATAAGGATATGTGAAAAAGATTTCAAAGGCCCACTTGCTCTACTCCATTCCCTAAAGTGAATGTGAGATTATATTATGGAAGGAATAAAAACCACATTAGAAGTTGTGGTCGTGGTCGAGGCTATGAATATAAATATGAAAAATATGGTCATTTTAAGAATACTTCTACCCACCGGTAGTAAGGTTATAAGGATGACAAGTGTGATAAAGATCATTCTATTGAAGTAAACCTCTTCTTATTACCAATGCAATGTTATAAACCATTGGTCTCGTACGTGTTGTACATTGAAAAATCAAGATTCATTGAATGATAAAGGAAAGAAAATAGAAGCAAATTTTGTTTGTGAAACATGACGAAGATGATACTAGTCCAACTTTATTTGGACATTGTTGGTCCAACTCTTTTGGACGTTGTTGATTTTCTTATAACACTCGAAAGGAATAAATCATCTTCTAATTATTCTCATAACTTTGAAGGACTTTATGTTTATTTATTTTACACGCATTAATTATTTATGTTTTATATTTATATTTATATATTATCATATTATTTATTTTGTTTAACATGATTACTTGTCAAATATAATCTATGTTGACGATTTATGCTCAACATAAGCATAAGATATATTTTCCCATTTAAATGCAAGGGAATAATGTGAGTACTATATCTCAAAGTACTGAAAATATTGATGCTCTAGAAGAGCAATAAATTTTTGAAAGAAAGCACATTATGAAAAGTGCAGAATTGCGAATATTGCAATAATTACCGCTAATGGTAATAATATCGTCACCATTATAAGTGGAAATTTTAAGAGAGCAATATGAGTTTGCAAAATATTCCTTTGGAATTATAGATAACATATGTTATCAATTGGCATTTCAAATAAGCCAATATGGATATAAGTTCTGGTAGCCAAAAAGTCAGTTGAAAGCTCTAGAAGAGCTATATATTTCTACCAAAAGATAATTTCAATTGAAAGCTCTGAAAGAGCTAAATATATTCCTATTTAAAGGAACAATTTTGATAGTTGTACTAGACATGTACGATTGAGATTGAATTACATGTTATGGTAAACAAGAAGTTTACAAATTCAGAGATATATACACACTATTATATAGTTGGCATGATCGGTTAGACCATCCTGATCAATAATGGTGCAGAAATTATTGAGATTTACATGCACATGTATTAAAAGAACTTGTAGTTCTTGTGGTGCTTATTCTCAAAGGAATGGATTAAATTGCACTTATTAAAGAACGTGAAGTTCTTGTGTTGCTTAAAGGAATTGATTAAATTCCACTTACTAAAAGAACCTGAAGTTCTTGTGTTGTTTGTTCTCAAAGAATATAGATGATCCCACTTATCAAAAGAATTAGAACTTAAAGTTCTTGTACTGAAGTTGAGACTGTATATCTTGCATATCTGAACGAAATATGGGCCCATATATCCACAAATGTGGGAAGTTTTATATGATTTTAGTAGATGCATCTACATTGTTTTATCGACTTACAACCAGAAGTTTGTGAGATTGATTCTAAAAAGATTCAGATTATGTAATTAGACTATTCGTCTTGAAAAGCTAGTGGGTTTATATTTTAGGCTATATCGGTTGTTACAAAGCCTATTGATTATGAAAATTACGGTTTAGCAAATTTTTAATTGGATGCCTCCTATTTAATAGCTAAACTATGAGAACAAAACATTTATTATTTATATGGTATTTCCATATAGCAACACTTATACGCATAAAGCCAACGAGTTATAATAAACTCCCCATTATGATTTGACTTTTGGTCATAAGTCATATTTCCCATTTTTTAAATTTTTGAATGTGCGATATATAGTTGAATTGCTCCACCATAACGCACAAAATGGGCAAGTAAAAACGGTTGAGAATATATATTGAGTACGAGTCATCTTTTATGTTTAAATTCTTAAACATTAATTGGAGAATCATTTATGACATGATTTTTCTCAACATCAGGGGAGATAATAATCAGCTGGATAGAGGAAAATGAATTATCATTATCTAGATCCTCGTATATGAACTAGAAGTTCATAAAATAATTCATGTTATTACATGTCAACTCCAGGCATATTTACTGACCTAATAAGAGTAATTAAGTCTCATATACCAGCTGAAATGTTCTAAGTTTAAATTACATGTTAGAGCGAGAGAATGTAAATCATGCCTGAAGCATGATAGTTGAATGGTTACAATGATCAAAATTCTCGTAAATAGAAAGTAATATGAGATGGTCATATATTGGAGGCGGGTGCTCCTGAAGAGACCTAAGACATAACTAATAATAAAACTCTTGAAGAGTTTCAGGTACCTAAAATAAAGATTGAAATCTTGAAGAGATCTCGATGAGTTATGTTATTACGAGAATGGAACCGGAAAATTGAAAAGTTGTCGACAACGATTTTACAAGCAATTTTACATAAAATACGTCTATAGAAGTAAAAAAAGAAATCGAGGATCTTGTATAAAATCTATCCAGAAGTATAGATATTGAATTGGCTGATGTTGAAAGACGATTTGAACTTCTAAAATAGAAGTATTTGGACCAGCAGTGCAAACACCTAAAGGTGTAATGCAAGTGAGGCACAAATAAGTAGTCGTAAATACAACTTGAACTATGATTTATGAAAAGTTTTAATTACTTCATGGTGGATGCAATTACTTTGGCAGTTATGAAAATTTTACATGCGTCTAATTATTTGTGGATCCATATTTATCCTTAAAGGATCTAAAATGCTATAAGCATTTGGAAATTTCCGAAGAAATTTATTTAGACATGTCTCATGAATATTTTGGCGCATTTGGTATAATCGCCTTAGTGAATACTAATTGGGAAAATACTATAAGAATTATCATATTTCCTTATGTATTTTGTAAAGGAGTTTGGATCAAGATCCATTATGATAATTTTAAAACTCCTAAAGAGCTTCAAATTGGAAACTCGTGAAGTACTTTCAATACAAGTACTTGAATCTTGACATCAAGTTTATCTCGACTTGAAGATCGAGTATTTTTATATATTTCTTTTGTCTATGAATAGACATAAGCTGAAAAATCTTAAAGAAGATTCAATATGAATAGAGCATATCTATTGAGTATCCCAATAGTTGTAAGATTGTTGTATGTGAATAAAGATAATTATATCTTTTCTTGGTTTTGAAGCACCATATATTAGTTGGTCAAGCAATATCCTTGGATATACAAAGATCATTACATTTAAATCTTCAAACATTCGTCGATGCCTTCTCAAATGTCGTAGAAATAATTGTTATGCACGAGGCAAGCCAAAAATGTGTTTGGCTAAGATCATTGACCTAACATATCCAAAAGATATGTGGATTTACTTTTACAAGATATGGTAAAAGCTACCTTGTGTGAAGATAATGCAAGATGTATATCTCAGTTTGAAAGTGGATACATCATGGAACATATTACTCCAAAGTTTCATCCCTCACGATCTTTAGAAAAATAATATTCAAGATTGAATTATGAAGATTCAAAGATCTTTTGTGATGTTTTCATGAGGGGGAGTAAATACACGTTGCACTCTTTTTCCCTTAACCAAGGTTTTGTCCCAATGGGTTTTCCTGGTAAGGTTTTTAATGAGGCAACATGTTATGCGTATTAAAGATGTGTGTACTCTTTTTCCTTCACTAATGAATTTTTTCCCACTGGGTTTTTATCTTAGCAAGGTTTTAACGATGCACATTATCTTCATAGACATCCAAGGGGGTGTTATGAATATTTATCTATGTGGATGTCTATCATGATTAGAACTTTATCTAAGGAGTTTGATTCATTTATTATTATGAATATTATCTCTATTAATTAGAGTTTAATGTATTATGTACTTCTTATGCCTATAAATAGATGATTCATTGAAGGCATTGTATACACAATTCTATATTTTTTAGAATAATACAAATCTCCATCATTCTCTCATCTATTTGTTCTTCTTGTTCTTATTCTTGTTCTTCTTTATTTTATTTACAACAATATTTGAATTGTCGTTAGTATTTTCAAAATAATAAATTATCGATTGTTGTATGATGATGTTATAATAGTTGACATGAACTCTAACCCGTCAAATATGAACCGCTTTGACCTAAACCACGGATCGACATGTCGACTTTTTTATTGTTGATTGTATGACCCGACTCATTTGACCATTTATTCTGACCGATCTATTGTCTTTGATTTGATTCGTTGACTTGACCCATTAAATGAAATTAACTTTGACCAGTTTGACCAATGTTTAGACAGCTCTGGAGACGTGCTACTACTATTTTCATTATTGTTATTATTATTGTTATTGATAACTCTCTGATATTCACATATATATATGCACTTGTTTCACTTGGGTTTTTGCTTTGTTCGTTTATATTCTTGTATTTTGCTTAGGTTTCCATGCATTTTATCATGTTTAAAGAATATTGTCTTTATTTGTCGGTACGTTGTATTCTTATGTCGATATATAACTGCGTAATCTGTTTGTTATTTGTGACTCATATGAGCCTTGGAGCAATATAAGATAAATGAGTTGCTTTTATATTTTTGGACCACGGGACAACTGCTTGCACGAGAGAGCACGAGACCACTTGGGACCACAATTGCAGGCTCGCCTTCACAGGGCGCTCCATTCCAGCTATACAAGAGCCACACAATGCTTGGAGGTGTCAGGACCATTGTACGACAGAGGTCATACAATTCAGTCCTTTTATTTATGTACTTTGTTTTTGGTTACATCTTTGATTCTGATTTTTTCTGGACCGAGTTGAAGGTGTTACATATCCTATGTTTTGGTTATATACAAATCCTATCAGTTCGTAACAAATGTGAATGGCTTGGTCTAGTGGTATGGGTGCCCTTTTTTTCTTTCCCAACATCCAAGGTTCGAGTATCCTCAAGGGCAAGATTAGATTCCTCTTCATGGATATAAAAAGTGACTTGCTCCAAAAAAAACGCACCATTGACAAAGCATGCAAACGCTGAGGGCATTTTGTGTCATTTTGCCTTCTCAAAACTTAAAATCCAACCGAAAACACTAAAAACCCTAAGTCTAAACGCTACCATCTAAACTCTAAATACTAAAAACTCTAACATGTTTCCACCGTAACTGCATACAATATTTTCCCTTATATCTCTTCCAAAACAAGAGAATAAATTATGTTTTTCTCCAATACAGAGTTGGTCACTTACGTTTTCGGGGTGTAAACTTTTGGCCATTTAGTCGTTTGTTGACGTTAAACGTTAACAGGAGATCGATCTGGCACAATAAAAAAGAAGGATAAATTACCTAAATAGTCCTTAAACAATTACTTCACTCCTATTTTGACCACCAAAATAAAAACAATTTGTATAATTACACATCCTCCGCATTTAATTTTTTTATTTCTTCTCTCCTCCACCATCTTCCATATTCTTCTTCATCTAACTCAATCTCTAATTTTCTACTATAATCCAGTAGCCTACCCAAAAAATTATGATGGGGAATTCATTAAAAACTTTAAGAACTTGGTCTCAAGAGGAAATCAAGTTCCCTCCTTAGATCCATTTTAAGGGATCCCGACATGCTGCAAATTCACTTGAATGATTTATCCTCCAGTTCTGGTGTTCTTATACAACTTGGATTTCTAATTTCTATATCTCATTCCCAAAATAATTACATGGTTCATCATCTTTTTCTTGCCTTTTCCCTTTTGTTATTTAATTTGTTTGTTATCTCATGCATAGGACGAGATCTTCCTACCTTACGAGAATATGCTCAATTATGAAAGCTTTGTTGTACGAATGAGCGAGGACGAAATTCAAAATTTGATAAAGATTCTTCAGGTATTGTCTATTTAAGCATTTTTTATTGTTGGAAAAAGAGACTACTGTAAAGCGACGCGTTAGAACTGACTAGAAAATAATAAAATAACTAAACCAAACCGTGTTGTGGTATTAACCACTGACTCATAAGCGAATTCACCTCGATGTGTGTAATCGCTACAATGGATGAATGGCCCCTTGAGGTTAGCACGACTCTCCAAAATTCGTACACCCGGAAGATGAAGTGGACTCTGGTGGTACTGCTCTTCTCTCAACTCAAAAGAAAACTCATGAAAGGTATATGAAAACCAAATAGTGTTTTCAAAAGCAAACACTTTCTTAGGGATATGTCAAATGAGTGAAATTGCCCACTATTTATAGGCTAAATAGTGAGGGCAAAATCGTCATTTTCATAATACAATTTAATTCTATTTATAATAGAATTAAGTTTTCATAATTTAAATGTTTATGGTCAGCATTAACAACATTCCCCCACTAATGTGAAAGAATATCCTTCATAATTATGAGAGCATTGAAGTTAAAACATGAGAAAAGTAATAGTGAGATTAGTTGCTTAAGCCCTAGTGAACGTATCTGGAATTATAACATAGTGGTGATGAGTAATTCTTCTCTTAGATAAGTGAACGAATCTTGAACTTTCTAAGATTAGAGTGAACTCATAACACACAATGTAGAACTAATGTTTTGATATAATAATTGAAAAATGTTTTGGACTAATTTGAAAAGAATTTAAAACTTGGTTTTAAGTCCAAACAACTTGAAATTATGTTTGAGATATTTTAAAAGGTTTTTGGCAATGTTTTTCCTATTTTTAAAGAGCCAAACTTGACTTTTCAAGCTACCCGTATCGATACGGTTGTACTCGTACCGATACTGTTTTGCCCCAGTTTGGTCACTGCCAAAACCTGTATCGAAACAGGCTTAGCCGTTTCGATACGGATCGGGATCGTTTCGATACGCCTGGTAAGCGTACCGATCCCCTTTCAACCACCCCAACGGCTACTTTCCCAACGGGCATTTAAAAGTGAACCCGTACCGATACGCCCTCAAGCGTATCGATACGCCCAGGCTAGCAAGAGCCCAACGGCTAGTTTCTGATGATGGTCGTACCGATACGGATCCAAGCGTATCGATACGGATGGCTACAGAACAACATTTATGAAGGGAAATAAAGTCCTCAACGGCTCCAATTTGATCCCAACGGCTAGTAACGACTACAAACTCAATTGGGAGTATAAAAGAGACCTTCAAGCATCTTGTAATGGTTAATGCTTCAATTGTTACAACATTATGATGTCAGAATTTGTCTAGAGCTTAAATTGTTTATTTCTTGCTTAGACAACACTTGTGATCTTACATTGTTAAATTTGCTCAAGTGTTTAGGTTTTGGGTGAGTGCTTAGAATTGCAAACAAACACCTATTAGAGGGATTTCTAGTTTGCTAAGTCTTTCTTTGTACAAGAGAGTGTTTCCTCAAGCTTTGGGTAGAAAGCTTTGAGGGTTGTAAAGGTTGCCTCCGTAGCCTAGAAAAGGGGATGAAATTCTTAGTGAATTTGTTTGGAAATCCTTAGTGGGGAGCTAAGGTAGTGGATGTAGACCTTGGTTAGAAGGTTGAACCACTATAAATCCTTGTGCCAAATTACCTAATTTTCACCTCCCACTAAAACACCCAATTATCCAACTTCTCCACACTTGGCGAGCAGGAACGGTTGATCGAATCGAGCCCCTAAAATCTCAACAATTGGTATCAGAGCTTGGCTCAATCGAAGATGATTAACATCCTATTGAGAAGATCCAGCAAGCTCGATCACTAGTTTATCAACCGGCTCAATGGCACAATCAATCGACAAACCGCCTTTCTTCGACGGAAATCATTATGCCCATTGGAAGATAAAGATGAAATTCTTCTTGAAATCAAGAGATTACAAGCTATGGGACATAGTTGAAGATGGTCCGTTCGTGCCTCAAGGAAGCAAAGCGGAATGGAGTGCCGACGATCGCAAGAAGATGAAGCTTAATTGCAAAGTCTTGCACATGCTCTTTTGTGCATTTGGCCCAGCCATCTATGAGAAGATGTCTTCTTGTGAGAGTGTCAAGGAGGTATGGGACAAGCTTGAAGTCACATACGAGGGAACCGATGAAGTCAAAGAGACCAAGATTGGGCTTCTAACTTTAGAGTATGAGAACTTCAAGATGGATCCGGAAGAGAACATCGAGAAGATGTTTGATAGGTTCTCCACTATCACCAATGGTCTTAAAGGTTATGGAGAAGCCATTCTGGAAGAGAAGCTTGTCCGAAAGCTCATCTACTCCCTTCCCGAGTCATGGGACTCAAAGAGGACCGCCATCATCGAAGCCAATAATCTCAAAACCTTGAAGCTTGATGAACTCATGGGGTCTCTTCTCACTCACCAAATAATGAGGAAAAACAAAGAAGAGAAGAAGAAGAAGGAAGAGATTAGAGCGATGGGGAAGAAGAAGATCATGGAGCTAGGCATTAATGCTAGTGTCGTAGCTCTCAAATTCTCCACATGCCATCATGTAGATTCAAGTGAGGAGGAAAGTGAAGATGAAGAGATGGCCTATCTCTTCAACAAATTTACCTGGTTCATGAAGAGCAAAATGGAAAAATCCAAGCATGAATCGATGAAGAAGATGAAGGACTCCTACAAATCCAAAAAGAAGAGATCATCTTCAAAACAAGCATATGTGGCCACATGGAGTGATGAAGACTTGTAGAACTAGTGTTTTGATATAATAATTGAAAAATGTTTTGGACTAATTTGAAAAGAATTTAAAACTTGGTTTTAAGTCCAAACAACTTGAAATTATGTTTGAGATATTTTAGAGGGTTTTTGGCAATGTTTTTACTAATTTTAAAGAGCCAAACTTGACTTTTCAAGCTACCCTTATCGATATGGTTGTACCCGTACCGATACCTTTTTACCCTAGTTTGGTCACTGTCAAAACCCGTATCGAAACAGGCTTGGCCGTTTCGATACGGATCGGGATCGTTTCGATACGCCTAGTAAGCGTATCGATCCCTTTTCAACCACCCCAATGGCTACTTTCCCAACGGTCATTTAAAAGTGAACCCGTACCGATACGCCCTCAAGCGTATCGATACGCCCAGGCTAGCAAGAGCCCAACGGCTAGATTCTGATGAAGGCCGTACTGATACGGATCCAAGCGTATCGATACGGATGGCTGCAAAACAGCATTTATGAAGGGAAATAAAGTCCTCAACGGCTCCAATCATCCCCAACGGCTAGTAACGACTACAAACTCAATTGGGAGTATAAAAGGGACCTCCAAGCATCTTGTAATGGTTAATGCTTCAATTGTTACAACATTATGATGTCAAAATTTGTCTAGAGCTTAAATTGTTTATTTCTTGCTTAGACAACACTTGTGAGCTTACATTGTTAAATTTGCTCAAGTGTTTAGGTTTTGGGTGAGTGCTTAGAATTGCAAACAAACACCTATTAGAGGGATTTCTAGTTTGCTAAATCTTTCTTTGTACAAGAGAGTGTTTCCTCAAGCTTTGGGTAGAAAGCTTTGAGGGTTGTAAAGGTTGCCTCCTTAGCCTAGAAAAGGGGACGAAATTCTTAGTGAATTTGTTTGGAAATCCTTAGTGGGGAGCTAAGGTAGTGGATGTAGACCTTGGTTAGAAGGTTGAACCACTATAAATCCTTGTGTCAAATTGCCTAATTTTCACCTCCCACTAAAACACCCAATTATCCAACTTCTCCACACTTGGCGAGTAAGAATGGTTGATCGAATCGAGCCCCTAAAATCTCAACAAGACTCAACCGATGATGAAGTAGCCCACCTATGCTTGATGGCCCTCAATGAGGGGGGGCAACTTCTAACTCATCTATTTCAAATTCTTATACAGTTGATGAGTTACAAGATGCCTATGATGATTTGCTTTTGGAATTCAAGGCATCATTTTCCAAGAACAAAAAGTTGATTTCAAAAATAAAAATTGAAAATGATTTGCTTTCCAAAACAAATCTTGAACTTGAAGCAAAATTGAAAGATTTTGAACAAAAATGTCTTGATTTACAAAATTTGCTTCTTAAAGTTCAAAAAGAAAAGGATTTGGTTTCCAATGAACTTGAAAAGAAAAATAATTTTGGAAAATCAAATTTTTATGTAAGACAATCTAGTGTCCCTTGATTTGTGAATGGAAAATGTTTTAGAAGTGTTTGGGTCCCAAAAGGACTAACCACTTCAACTAAAAAGGATGAAATTGAAAAATGGATTCCTAAAGGGACTAAATTTTGTGCTACTAATGTCTATGGATCCAAAGCAATTTGGATACCAAAAATTACTTGATTGTCTTTTGCTAGGTGTGATGGAGAGTGATCAACAAGTCAAACTTTGAGGGGGAGCTCCATGCACACATAGGAAGAACACTTGAAGAAGGAAGGCTTCACATCCTCCCTTGAGTTCAAGTGTGGTAAAATCTAGTTGCTTTTGCTTTTATTTGATTTATTTTCTTTTAAGTCAACTAGATAATCATATATGTTGAACAAACATTCTTATGATGCTTTGAGTAAGGGGGAGCCAATTTTAAACCAAAATTTTAAGTGTGTCAAATTTTTTTTACCTCTATTGTTATTTGAAACTTAATGTTTTAAATTCTTTTTGATAAAACAAAAAAGGGGAAAATTGTTTGAAAAATTGAATTTTCAAATGAATAAGGAGCTTTATTTGATTTCATATCTTTAATCTCTTATTCACTTTTTTAAAGTTAAAAGGGGAGAATCCCAAAAAAAATTTAAAGTGAGTTTTATTATATCAAAAAGGGGAGATTGTAGAACTAATATTTCGATATAATAGTTGAAAAATGTTTTGGACTAATTTGAAAAGAATTTAAAATTTGGTTTTAAGTCCAAACAACTTGAAATTATGTTTGAGATATTTTAAAAGGTTTTTGGCAATGTTTTTACTATTTTTAAAGAGCCAAGCTTGACTTTTCAAGCTACCCGTATCAATACGGTTGTACTCGTACCGATATCTTTTTGCCCCAGTTTGGTCACTGCCAAAACCCGTATCGAAACAGGCTTGGCCGTTTCGATACGGATCGGGATCGTTTCGATATGCCTGGTAAGCGTACCGATCCCCTTTCAACCACCCCAACGGCTAATTTCCCAACGGTCATTTAAAAGTGAACCCGTACCGATACACCCTCAAGCATATCGATACGCCCAGGCTAGCAAGAGCCCAACAGCTAGTTTCTGATGAAGGCCGTACCGATACGGATCCAAGCGTATCGATACGGATGGCTGCAGAACAACATTTATGAAGGGAAATAAAGTCCTCAACTGCTCCAATTTGATCCCAACGGCTAGTAACGGCTACAAACTCAATTGGAGTATAAAAGGGACCTCCAAGCATCTTGTAATGGTTAATGCTTCACTTGTTACAACATTATGATGTCAAAATTTGTCTAGAGCTTAAATTGTTTATTTCTTGCTTAGACAACACATGTGAGCTTACATTGTTAAATTTGCTCAAGTGTTTAGGTTTTGGGTGAGTGCTTAGAATTGAAAACAAACACCTATTAGAGGGATTTCTAGTTTGCTAAGTTTTTCTTTGTACAAGAGAATGTTTCCTCAAGCTTTTGGTAGAAAGCTTTGAGGGTTGTAAAGGTTGCCTCCTTAGCCTAGAAAAGGGGACGAAATTCTTAGTGAATTTGTTTGGAAATCCTTAGTGGGGAGCTAAGGTAGTGGATGTAGACCTTGGTTAGAAGGTTGAACCACTATAAATCCTTGTGTCAAATTGCCTAATTTTCACCTCCCACTAAAACACCCAATTATCCAACTTCTCCACACTTGGCGAGCAAAAACGGTTGATCGAATCGAGCCCCTAAAATCTTAACACACAATTAACCCCTCCATCCACCAAATTCCTCGATGTATCTACAAAGTATATATACGGAAGTATATATATAGCCCTCTTTCTTCAGGATTCTAGTAAGTGTATATATATAGTCCTTCTCAACATAAACCACCTGAATCTAGGATATGAAATAATTAAGAGCTATTACAACAGCTCATCCCCACAATAAATAAGGTGAATTTCTTCAAGTTCATCTTAAATGAACCACCCAAAGTCTGGGATAAGAAATCATTAAGAATAAATACACACCCTCTTTAACCGGTAAATTCAATAAGTCATTCTCAAATAGGATCACCCAAACTCTCAGGATTGAATTCATTAAGAGTTTATGAAAACTCATCCTCTCTAGCAGCAAGTTCATCTAGTCCTTTTGAAATAGGACCACCCACTTAACACCGGGTTATGAACTTATTAAGAGTAGATATTTATCCAAACTTGGTAATTTCATCAAGTCTTTCTCACTAAGACCATCCAAATTTTGTGCTATGAATTTATTAAGAGTAATAAAACTCAACCTGGACATGTACATTGTTCGTCATAGGGATAGGTAGCAAAAATGTACACTATGAGTACTCTCCATGGTTTTGTTTGACCACATTGAACTTAGATAACTAAGTTGAGTATCCACCATGAATTCCTCAACTAATGGGATTTAGACCCATCCCCCTCGACGAATCCATAACCAATTTTCGACTTAACCCTTTAGTAAGCGGATCAACTAGGTTCCTTTTCGACTTCACATACTCTAAAGAGAGTATCATGTTCCTTATTAATGTCTCACTAATTCATGTCTTATGCGAATATGTCTCTTCTTTCCATTGTAAGCTTGACTTTTAGCCACACATATCGTTGTTTGTGAATCACACAACAAGGAGACCGGAAGAGTCGGTTTTCCCCATAATGAAATTTCTGCTAACAAATTTATATGACAGAGAATCAAAGAAACAAAAAATATGGCAAAGGTTCCTCTACTGTAGTTCTATTTTGCTAGAAGCTGAGAGGCAAAAAAAATTAGTTTTGGCCGAGAGGAGGATTTGCCAGTTCAATTCTTGCAACAATATGAGGATGACGTCTTTACAACTTTTATACATGTATTGTTCCTCCAATATTAAATATAAAACTTCTTTATTCCCCAATCTTATGCAATGAAAACTACGAAGTGGATGCTAATTCTTCCGAGTATTAAATATATACGGTGATGAATTATAATATACGGTGTGAATTGAGGATTACTATAGTAGAAAATTAGAGATTGAGTTAAATGAAGAATATGGAAGATGGTAGAGAGAATAAATAAATAAATTTTAAATGTAGAGGATTAAATGTGTAATTATATAAATTATTTTTATTTTGATGGTCAAAATAGGAGTAAAGTAATAGTTTAGGTAAAACCCTACGATGCATGGTCCTACTTTCCCGGAGAATGCTGGAGTTCCGACGGCGGCTCAGTACTGTGATTCGAGCGGGCAGCCACCGGGAGAAGTGATAGCCGGTTCTTCCCCAGTCACGGTGGCGGCGCAGGGTGATGCTGGGGATATGGAGGTGCTGCCGGTTGAGAAGGCGACGGGAGAATCTGCTGTTACGGAAGGGTTAGACGTGGATATGATTGCGGCTGGGGTGGAGCGAACGCCTCTGGTGGTGGTTGACGGAGGCACTGTCGTCGGAGAAGAGAACAAGAAATCGTACGCCTCCATGGTGGCGGGTTCGTCAACAGGTGGTGTGGGTACTATGGCTACGGCGGCCGATGATGGGCTGGAAGTTTTGGACACCGACTTCGTGGTGGATCGATCTGGTTTGTTTCCTCGCATATCCTTTTCGGAGCGAATTCATGCTCGTATTGATGATAGCATGCAAAATACTATTATTGTGCGACCCCTTGGTCGGTCGATAGGTTTCAAAACCTTGGCGACTCGTGTGCATGCAATTTGGAAGACGGAAAAAAAATTTCAGGTTATCGACTTGGACAATAATTATTTTTTGGTAAAATTTGAATCAGTAGAGGACTATACTAAGGTTTTGACGGGGGGACCTTGGACTTTGTTTGGGTGTTATTTGACGGTACAACCGTGGAGTAGAAGCTTTTCGACCGCGGAAAAATATCCATCTCAGGTGGTTGTATGGATTCGGTTGCCGGGTCTGCCGTATAGATATTATTCTAAGGCTTTGTTTACAAGAATTGCAGACGTAATTGGACGTGTGATAAAGATTGACTATAGCACGGCTTTAGGCGAAAGAGGGCGATTTGCGAGACTTGCGGTGGCGGTGGACTTGAGTAAGCCTCTTTTGTCTTGTATTGAGATTGATGGTTTCGTTCAAAAGCTTGAGTATGAGGGGTTGCATTTGATTTGTTTTAAGTGTGGTCGATATGGACACTCGGTGGCTTCGTGTGTTCATTCGGTTGGTGAGGGGGAGAGTATGGATGTGTCGTCGGATACTGTGGCAAATAGCGAGGCCGATGATTTGAATAAAGACATAACTAAGGATGATTTATTTGGTCCTTGGATGGTGGTTGAGAAACCCCGACGTCGAACGAATCGGGGATATGGAGCTAATGCAAGTGGGACTTCGGGGGAGCGTAGGGGTTCTCGATTTGAAGTTTTACACGAGTTGCATGGGGATGATAATGGTATGGATGGGGGGAGGCCAAAGGTTGTGGCAGGTGGTGAGGTGAGTACGACAAAAAAGGACGTGCATGGTAAGCGGCCAATGGGCCATGATACGCCGCCTTTGCGACATACATCGAGACTGGTGGGGGTGTTAAATTTCGTGAGGTTGGTTCCGGCAAAGCTGCCGAGAAAGTGGATCATCATGATGGAGCTAATGGGGCTGGGGCCACGAGCTTTGTTGCGCACGCTGAGCAGGGAGGTCATGTAGTTAACGACATATGCAATACAATGCGTGAGGTTGTGGCTAAACAGCCGGTTGCTGGGAAGGGGAATATCACACCGAGTACCGAATTAGTGAGCAGTGGGGTGACGCCGGTGATTGATGTGGTGTCGTCTATAGAGGGAATTAATTCACAGGTCGTTCCATATACACCCAGGATAGTATCGGGCTCACATAAGGCGATATCAATAAAGGAAGGGCGTAATGATTTTAAGTCAACGTCAAGGTTTCGGCATGGTAATGGTTCTGGTAAAGTGGGGAGTTCGTTATCTGCAGTACAGCGTAAGAGCTTAAAGGTTTCGAAGAAGCAAGAAACTCGAGTACCTCCCCGTCCGGTCCTTACAGAATGGGTATCGGAACTTTCTTCGAGACTTGATCAGGCGCAGGACACGGGACAACAAGGTAACCAGGGCGTTGCTGATAGTTTGGGCGATCAGATGATGGATGTGAACCGGATTGTTGTTGACGGGAATGGTGGGATAGTTTGGAAGGAAAATTGCCCGCCATCTCAGTAAGGCCTGGTTTGATTGGGTGTTTCTCTTTTATTTTATTTTATAATGAATATTATGTTCTGGAATACACAGGGTGCGGGAAGTGCTGAATTCCGGCGCCATTTTAAAAATTTTGTACGTAGTAATAATCCTCAGATTGTTGCTTTGTTTGAGCCGCGGGTGAGCTACGGCGAAGCTGATAGAGTTATTCAGAGATTTGGGTTTCCGAACTCCTTTCGGGTTGAGGCGCGAGGCTTTAGTGGTGGAGTCTGGCTTTTATGGAGGGATAGATTGGATGTAGAGATTATGTCGATATCCAATCAGTTTATTCATGGAAGGGCACGGAAGGTTAGTTCTGAAAATTGGTTCTTTTTCACTGCTATTTACGCTAGTCCTAATGCTTGTGTTAGGCGACATTTGTGGGATAAGTTGAAATGCCTTGATCCGGGTGTTATGGAACCATGGGTGTTAGGTGGTGATTTTAATGCAATCCTCCGGAAAGAGGAACGTTGTGGTGGTTCTTGCGATGTTTTAGGAACTAGTCCTCTTTTTCAAGAGCTTATAGATACTTTAGAATTGACAGAATTGGAGTTTAAAGGGGATAAATTTACTTGGAGTCGTGGGGATTTGTACCAACGGTTGGATCGCTGTTTGGTGAATAATGCCTGGCTTATGGAATTTCCGGTATCGATTGTTATACATTTAGATAGAGTGGGTAGTGATCATTGTCCGCTACTAGTCAGACAGGATGGGGGTAGAATCCAGAACGGCGAGAGACAATTTCGGTTTTTATCGGCATGGCAGGACCACCCTAGATTCCGCGAGGTTCTTGAGAAAGCGTGGGATGGATCCTTACCTATCACTACTAATGTTCGAAAATTCCAAGAGATAATGAAGGAATGGAATTGCGATGTGTTTGGGCATATAGGGAAAAAGAAGAAGAGGTTATTAGCACGCCTTAGAGGTATCGATAGGGCTCTACAGCGATCGTATTCAGAGTTTTTGGTTGAGTTGCGGTGTACTTTGAGGGCTGAATTAGATATTGTGTTGGAACAAGAAGAATCGTTGTGGTTCCAGAAATCAAGGAGTCAATGGATTTTGCATGGGGATAGGAACACTCGTTTTTTTCATGCTTCCACAATGGCACGACGACGTGCTAACCTTATTTTGGGGCTCAAATCAAGCAGCGGAAATTGGGAAACGGATCAGGCTGTGCTGCGCGCGGGAGCGATTGAGTTTTATAGAAGGCTCTTCACGGCTGATCAGAATTGTCAGGGTCTGTACCATATCCGGGGGAAGTTTCCGAGAATGAGGGATGCGGTGCGGAGATCGTTATGTGCTCCTGTTGCGAATGCTGAGATTAAGGCGGCAATTTTTGACATGGATCCGTGGAAGGCCCCGGGGATTGATGGTTTACATGCGGGATTTTATCAGTTGAATTGGGATGTGGTGGGTGATAGTGTGTGTCAATGTTTACAGAGCATTTTTGCAGGGGAATCGTTTCCGGAAGATTTGAACAAGACGATTATGGTGTTGATTCCAAAAGTTGCTGCGCCTGAACATATGAGCCAATTTAGACCTATCAGTTTGTGTTCCGTGCTATACAAGGCTATTACGAAGGTGGTGGTTAATCGGATTAAACCTTTTTTATCAGATTGGATCTCTGAGTATCAAACTAGCTTTGTTTCGGGGCGTGCTATCACGGATAATATAGTGATTGCCCAAGAGATCATTCATTCGATGTCCAGGAAAACAGGGAAGCGGGGTTGGATGGCTTTGAAGATTGATTTGGAAAAGGCGTATGATAGACTTGAATGGTGCTTTATTGATGATACTCTCCGAGATGTTGGGTTCCCTGATTCTTTGCGGAAGCTGATATTGACTTGCGTTTCCAGTGTGTCGACACAGATTAGTTGGAATGGATCGTTAACCGATGCATTCTCTCCTTCCCGCGGCATTCGGCAAGGTGATCCCATATCTCCATACTTATTTGTGCTTTGCATGGAGAGACTTAGCCAGGCGATTCAGCAGAAGGTTGGCTCGGGTCATTGGAAGGGATTTTAGTCTTTTCGCTAGAGTCCGGTTATTTCGCACTTGATGTTTGCTGACGATATGGTATTATTTGCCGAGGCATCAATGGAGCAGTTAGATGTGGTAAGAGAGGTGCTGATTGAGTTTTGCAGATTCTCCGGTCTTAAGGTGAATGTGCAAAAATCTAGTATATATTTTTCAAAAAATGTTACGCAGGAAGATCGACATTCCCTGAGATCGGTGGCGGGTTTCTTGGAGGTGTCGGACCTCGGACGGTATCTTGGTGTTCCAATTTTGCATAGGCGGGTAACTCGAGCTACGTATGCCTATATTATTCAAAAGGTACGTGATAGATTGTCAAATTGGAAGGCGAAGTACTTATCATTTGCCGGAAGGATTACTCTTGCCAAAGCTGTGTTGTCGGCAATTCCCTATTATGCCATGCAAACAACCAAATTACCGGTGGGTGTGTGTGACGAAATTGAAGGGTTGATACGGAAGTTTGTTTGGGGGAGTTCATCTGATAAAAATGGTGTGCATCTGGTTAACTGGAATGATTTGTGTAAACCGTTGGAGTTGGGTGGTTTGGGTTTAAAAAAATTCGCGATCAAAATGATGCGTTTCTAATGAAGATTGGATTTAATTTAATTGCGAAACGGGATCAGTTGTGGGTTCGCTTCTTGCGTGCTAAATATAAGTGTAAGGAGACTATACCGTTATCCATTACTAGAGGTGGTAGCTCGTATCTTTGGCGAGGGGTCTCGGCCGTATGGAATGAGGTGCACGAGGGGATAATTTGGAAGGTTGGACATGGGAAGGACATCGATTTTTGGCGGGATGATTGGGTCCATGGCATTGGCCCGCTTGAGCATGTGGTTTCTCATTCCGGGATGTTACCGGATACTTTTACATCCCTCAGGGAGATGACGACGGATGATGGACAGTGGGATCGACAACGGTTTCAGCACATATTGGATGAGGAAGTTGTCGACAGGATTATGGCGGTGAAGGCACCTTTGGAGGGTGATTTGGTCGATGGTCTTGGTTGGCGATGGAATGCAAATCAAAGCTTCACGGTGAAGTCGGCGTATACGGCACACCAACAGCATGCGGGGGCGTCGATCGATAGTTTGTGGAGGTTGGTGCACCATTGGCAAGGGCAACAACGGATCCGAATGTTCCTCTGGTTGGTGTGTAAGGGAAGGTTGTTGACGAATGAGGAGCGGGTTCGACGACATATGGCGAATTCGACGTCATGTTTGAGATGTGGGGTAAGTGTCGAGAGTATCAACCACATATTCAGGGAATGTTGGATGGCAAGAACAGTTTGGTCGAAATTGATGCCGACAGTACTTGGTAGCTAGTTTTATACTGGTTCGACACAAGAATGGGTGGCTAGGAATTTGAAATGTGCGTCGGTTTTGTGGGGTGGAAGCTCTCGATGGGATCTGCTGTTTGGGATAGTGATGTGGAATTTATGGACAGCTCGGAACGGTCTTGTATTCATAGGAGAGTCTAGGGACAGCGAGGAGGTTGTTGCCCGCTGTCTTCAAATGTTGCTGAACACGGAACGGGCGCTGCAGACACGCCGGATCGTGGTACAGCAGTAGGTAGTGACGTGCCAGCAGCAGCGACGTTGGGAACCGCCAGCAGCCACGGGTTGGAAGGTGAATGTTGATGGAGCCTGTGACGATTCGACGGGAATGGCGTCTTGTGGTGGCGTCATCCGCGATGCCACCGGTCTTTGGAATGGTGGTTTTACGAAGTTTATTGGGCGGTGTAGTGCGATGGATGCGGAGATGTGGGCGATTCATGAGGGGTTGCGGTATGCATTAAGTTGTGGTATAGAAAATGTTGTAATTGAATCGGATTGCGCGGAGGTTGTTCGTGTGGTGACAAAGAAGAATGGTAGGGCGGATTCAAACTCTATGGTGAGAGCGATTCGAGGCCTAAGTGGTTTATTTCGAGCTTGTGAGGTTAGGCATGTGCACCGAGAAGCAAATAGAGTTGCGGATGCTTTGGCGAAGTTAGGACCATGGCAAGATTATGAGGTGATCTATTTCGACTATCCGCCTGATGCGGTGTTGGGAATGTTGCATGATGATTTGCCTAGTTAGATTTGTTCTTGTTGATCGATTAATATTGTTGTAATACTATGGTGAGTACTCTTTTCCTCCATTTAGGTTAGGGAGGTTTTTAACGAGGCTTGCCATAGTATTTTATCCCCTTTGATTAATAAAAAAAAAAGTAATAGTTTAGGTAATTTATCTCTTTTTTATTGTGCCAGATCAACCTACCTTTAACGGTGGATCGACCAAAAATTTACACTAAAAAATAAAAGTAATTTTACCGGTTATTTTTAAAAATCGGTGACCAACTCTATACTCGAAAAACATAATTGACCACAACCGTAATAGTTGACCTTCAAAATAAAGATGGGTAAAATACAAAAATCATGACTCAACTTTTGTCTCTCTCCTATTTTACTCACTCATCTTTAATTTGAGTCAATTTAATGACTCAACTTTTAACATTGGGTATCAATCATCACCCAGCCGTTATATTATGGATGCCGTTATTGATGTGGCATTTTTTACTGATTTGGCCGCCACGTAAGCAAACACACATTTTAAAATACCAAACCAAAACGACATAATCAATAGCAAAGAGAATCATCCGTTCAAACCCTAAACCAAATCCACCGTGCTTAACTGTTCCATAGCGCCGCAGGTCGAGATACCACTCATATGGCTCGAGAGGCAGCCCCATCTCCATAGTTCTGCAAGCCATATACCACCAAAGACAAGTATGCTTACTCACTATATGTGAAAGAATGCAAGAGCTTAGCATCATGAAATGAAGTTATGAACCAAAAAAATTCTGCCTCTTACCTTTCCCGAATCACCTCGTACCGCTCTTCCCTTTGACTTCCCCCAATCAGTTCTCCAACCTGATATGTTTGAAAAAAACATCCGCTCTCAGATGCCACATAGCAAAAAAAACTGTAATTTAAGCAATGAAAAAGGCAATGCACAACCTTTGGCACAAGGACATCCATGGCAGCAACAGTTTTCAAGTCATCATTAAGCCTCATGTAAAATGCTTTAATTCCCTTTGGATAGTTATAAACAATAACAGGCTTTTGAAACTTAACCTCAGTCAAGTACCTGCAAATGGAATCAAATGCAAAACAAGATGTTAGCCTCCACATTTGAAGCATGTAAAAAGAAACAATTCACGGACTTGCATTACCTTTCGTGTTCGGATGCTAAATTGATCCCCCACTCCACGGCATTCTCGAATTTCTTACCACCTTTCACAGCTTCCTCTAAAAGTTCCACCGCTTCAGTGTATGATATTCTTACAAAGGGAGTCGAAGCAACCATTCTCAGACGGTCGATGCAACCTTTATCATAGTTTTTAGCCATGAATTCCATATCATCAAGGCATTTTCCAAGCAACCAGTTACACATATACTTCACATAAGCTTCGGCACAGTTCATGTCATCCTGCAAATGCATCAACTCTTTGGTTGAATTCAGATGAAAATAATAAAAGTAAAATGAGCATTATGAACTATTGGTAGAGTGCCATACGTACCTGGAGATCTGCAAATGCAATTTCAGGCTCCACCATCCAAAATTCAGCCAAATGCCTTGATGTATGAGACTGTTCCGCTCGAAACGTCGGTCCAAATGTATACACATTACTAACAGCACAAGCATATGTTTCAACCTGCAGTTGACCAGAAACAGTCAAAAAAGCTTGACGGGCAAAAAAATCTTGAGTGTAGTCAATCTTGCCATCCTTTAGGGGGATCCCAGGTTTCAGTTTAGATCTCTCCTCCAGCTTTGAGAGACTCTCCTTTCACTTTGTTAAGTTCCACCACTGAAGCACCGATATCCGCCTTACTTGCTTTAGCATCTTTGAGCTGTTTAACAGCCGCCTCTCTCTCACTCACAAGTTGCCTAGCTGCTTCAATTTTAAAACGTGTGTTTGCTTACGTGGCGATCAAATCAGTAAAAAATGCCACATCAGTAACGACATCCATAATATAACGGCTGGGTGATGATTGATACCCAATGTTAAAAGTTGAGTCATTAAATTGACTCAAATTAAAGATAGGTGAGTAAAATAGGAGAGAGGCAAAAGTTGAGTCATAATTTTTGTATTTTACCCAATAAAGATTTAAACTTTCTCTAAATCTCCTAATAATGTAGTTGGTTTTGCTTCGAAGAAAAAAAGAAAAATTTGCCTTTGCATTACATAACATTGCATTGCTTGGGAGCATATAGTCAGCAACGTTTCCTCGAATCTGTCCCTCTCCCGGAGGCAACTTCTGGTTAGGGTTTTCTCGGTGCCGTGTTTCCTTCTTCAACGGATAAAAGATCTTTTTCTCGGTATGGACTATGACGTTTGCAATATTAGTGTTATGTAATGTCCGTTGTTTCTTGGTTTCTTTTTTGCTGCTTTCTTTTTCGTGGTTGCGTTTGTAGTTGAATATTGGACCATTGGTGCATTAATTTTGGGGGATAAAATGGGTAATGAGGGTTTAGGGTTTAATCTGGGTCTTTGAATTTTTGACAATTTTGATTCAGGAAATTATGTGGCGTGGTTTTCTTTGACTTTTGCTTTCTGGGTATTGATATATGTCCAGCTTTTAGTTGCAATTTGCGTGTTTTTCTTTGAATTCCAATTGGGATGTATTCAAATGTAGAGAATCCATGGCACAGAGGGAATCATTTTTCTTTTCTAGCTTTCTGGTTGAGAAAAGAAAGTTTTTTCTTATTCAATAATTTGTTCGAATTTTCTAGGTTTTGGCTACTTGGTACTTGAGAATAAAAAAATGCCCATTGTTATTAGAAGATCCTGGTAGCGAAGTTCTTTCTCCTTGTCAATAAAGTATGCTATTTTCTTATAATTGTTTCAAAACATATTCGTATCCTTTGTGAAATTATCATCCTTTAAATTGTCCATGTGGCATTACAATGTTAATGCTTTGATTCTGGTTACCTGCCAGACCAGCTATAGTCAAAATGTTATGTTTGAAGTCTTTTCAAGTTTATCAACTTCTATGATAGTAGCTAGAAGGTTCATGATAGATCTAATTATTTCGTTCTTTGTGTGTACTGATTGGATTGCACTTCCTTATAGCTGTCCTGTTACCCCCAGTAAATGTGTTACATATCAAAGAAATTCGCACTTGTAAACCTTTTAAACAAGAGCATCAGAAGACTAGTTATTATCCTGGGATGGTCGTTCATGTTTTAATCTGAAATAACTATAGGTACTGATGATGATCTACCTCCATCACATCCAACTAGAGTTTCAGTAGGGAGTAATATTGCTGGCAATGGAAAATCTATTTTAGGTTCTGCCATGTATTCTAGGATGTATTCTGATATGGAGGCCCAAATACATCTACTTGAGAAGGAAGCCTACTGTTCTGTCCTGCGAGCTTTTAAAGCTCAATCTGATGCCATTACTTGGGTATTTACTTTGTTGTAATTTCACTTATTGGTTTTAACAAGCTTTCCTATTTATTTCAACCTGGTTGGGTTTGCTTGCTCCATTGTATGTTGCATCTTCAGGAAAAAGAAGGCTTGATAACAGAACTTAGGAAAGAACTGAGGGTTTCAGATGATGAGCATAGAGAGCTTCTGACCAAGGTTAATGCTGATGATATTATTAGAAGGATAAGGTCGGAATGCTTCATGAATTAGTCCGACTTTTTTAAAGGCCAATAATTTATTCAATGGTCTTTCTTGTCTTCTGTTCTATTTAATGGCTTATACGGTGACAATGGTAGCAGGGACTGGAGGCAAGCTGGTGGGAATCAATCTGCAATACTAGGTGTATCTCATTCTCATCCCATTCAAAGTCTTTTACCCAGTCCAACTGTTCAAGCATACCATAAGAAACAGAAGACATCTCAGCTGGTAACTTCTATTTACATTGCTGGTGCAATAAGGTTTTAGAACCTCTCAAGTTACTAGTTCTTAAGCTTTCTTCTTTGGATGCTAACTAGGTAGCTGATTTAGAAAAATGGATCAAATGCTTGAAGCAATGACTTTATTTTCACGATGTAAATGCAAAAGAGTAGATCGACCTCCATATGGCTTGATTTGTTTTACTCATAATTCTCCCCAACAGGGTCATTCATTGCCTGGCTTATCCTCAGCAAATGTAATGCATTATCCTTCTTCAGTTTCTATTGGAAGTAGACAATTCAATACCCGTGGCTTTGTTGGTGGCCTTCCAGCAAATGAACTTGGGGAAGGAGCAACTTTTGATCCCCTATTTGGAAGGAAAGTGTGGACAAGATGGCCTGAAGATAACAACTTCTATGAGGCAGTAATCACTGATTATAATCCATCAGAGGTATGTTAAATGAATACCAGGACATTTTCTGCCTCACTCTATCTTATCTTAGGTGGAATCTTTTAGGTGATGATGGAACTTTTAGAAATATGTAACATTGAAGCATTTGCATGAAACCTAATGCTTAGTTAAAGTTGAACTTTCTGGAATTTTTATGCCACTGCCTTGCTTGGAAATTCAAATTCATGGCACATTTCTTTTCTTTTCTTTTCTTTTTTACTTTATTTCCTGATGTTGCAACCATTTATTTGTGTCTCCTTTGCTAACCTATCTGTTATCTGTCGATATTTTGAGCCGTGACAATGTATTAACCTTTTTTTTTCAATTCATGGTTTCTTAGAATTTTTTGTTAGATATTAAACTATCTTATTTTCATAATCTGATTATTTGAAAGGATTGTTCTTTTTGTCTCAAAGTTCAAGTGCTAGCAAACAGTTAAATGCATTTAGAACTATGTTAATGGTTTTGTGGATTAAGATGTCATCATCCATATTATTTACTTTCTTGGCAGGGGCGACATGCTTTGGTTTATGATATAAATACAGGAAATGAGACCTGGGAATGGGTTGATCTCAAAGAGGTAATTGGATATGATTTCTTAGCATGAAGTTTGTGACAGCTACTCTTTACTATGTTCTGCAACATTGTCAGTGAGGATAAACAGAAAACTCTTCTGTTTATTAGATGATCAAAAATCTATCAATAAATTACAGAGTACATACAAACTTATAGGTTAGGACTTTATGTTAGACAAGGAGTCCTACTAGGTTTAGTCTTCGAACTCTATCGGAGAAACTTAGAGTTCAACTACAATACTTTTAATAATAAATTATCTCCTATACAAACTAGAATACTATGCGCATTCTTACACTCCCCCTCAAACTGGTGAATATACGTTGTATAATCCCAGTTTGGACAAAAATTTGTTGAAAAGAGCTTTTGGCAGAGGCTTTGTGAGAGTGTATGCCACTTGTTCTTCTGCAGGGATGTAGTTTAGAGAAACTGTCCCTTTAGCTAATTTCTCAGCAATGAAGTGTTTGTCGATTTCAATATGCTTTGTCCTATCACGTTGTACATGATTCTTAGCTATCTGGATAGTTGATTGGTTATCACACAAAATTTCAAAACTTTCATCTTGTGCCATTCCCAATTCTCTAAGAAATTTCAATAGCCAAATTCCTTTACATATTCCCAAAGCCAATGCCCTGAATTCTGCCTCAACATTGCTTCTTGCAACCACTGTTTGTTTCTTGCTCTTCCAGGTCACCAGATTTCCCCAAACAAAAGAACAATACCCACTGGTTGACCTCCTGTCAGAGAGCTCTCCTGCCCAGCTTGCATCAGTGTAGATCTTTACAGTTCTGTCTTGATTCTTTTTGAAAAATAGGCCATGTCCTGGTGAACCTTCTATATACCTCAAGATCCCCTTTGCTGCATCCATGTGTTCTTGTTTAGGGTCTATCATGTATTGACTAATGACATTTACTGGAAATTAGATGCCAGGTCTAATGAGAGACAAGTAAATCAATTTACCTACTAATCTTTGGTAGAGTTCTTTGTCAGCTGCAAGATCAGTTTTTGGTTTGTTAAACTTTAGGCTTGCCTCCATTAGTGTGTCTGCAGGTTTGCAACCCAGTAAACCTGTTTCTTTAAGAAGATCCGGGATATACTTTCGTTGGTTTATAAAATTAACCCTTTGCTGGTCTTTGCTACTTCAATGCCTAGGAAGTATGTCAAACTCACAAGATCTTTAATTTCAAATTCTCTTCTTAAGAACTTCTTCAATTTGCTGACTTCTTCTTCATCATCTCCAGTCAAAATTATGTCATCCACGTACACAATTAGGATCACTCTTTTATTGGAAGATGTTACCTTACTGAACAAGGTATGATCGGCCGAGGACTGCTTGTACCCATTCTTCAAAATAACCTTGGTGAATCTCTCAAACCAGGCTCTAGGAGATTGTTTAAGTCCATAGAGTGATTTAGCTAGTTTGAAAACTTTCTGAGGCTGTCCTGCACCTTTTACTCCAGACGAAATCTCCATGTAAACTTCCTCCTCAAGATTTCCATTTAGGAATGCATTCTTGATATCCAGCTGGTGTAGTTTCCAGTCACGGTTCACTGCCAAACTAAGAAGAATTCGAACAGAATTCTTTAAAGTCGATCTCATAGGTTTGAGTAAACCCTTTTGCAACCAACCTTGCCTTGTGTCTTTGTATGGTCCCATCAGAGTTATATTTGATGGCAAACACCCATTTACAGCTGACAGTTCTCTTGCCCTGGGGTAGGTCTGTAATAGTCCATGTTTCATTCTTTTGAAGTGCTTCAATTTCTTCCTCTATAGCCTTCTTCCATTTAGGATTCTGGACTGCTTCTTCATAGCTATTTGGAATATGTTCCTTGTCTAAACAGGCTGTAAAAGCTTTGAATGAAGGCATCAAACTTCCATAGGCAGCATACCTTCGGATAGGGTACTTGGTACACTGTCTCACCCTTTTCTCTTAGCAATAGGTTCATAATCATAAAGAATATGAAAAGATGTATTAACAAATTCATTATCTCCACTTCCTTCACAAGCAGGTGGACTGAAGTTTAATTCTTGATGAGTGCTAGATTGCAGAACAATTTCTGGAATAATCTTCCTTTTTCGAGTATAGACCTGCAATTGTTTGGAGGCTGTTAAGAAGTTCGAGTTAACTGTTTTGATGCAGGAGAAGTAACAAGAGAAATATATGGGTTAGGTGATGAGTTAGTAGGAGTATAGGGAGAAGTTTGAGACTCAAGTAAGGGAGGATAATGAGAAGGTGAAGAAAGAGGAACCTGTGTAGGAACAAGCTGGAAATTATTACCACATATCCCCCCTTAATTTTAGTCTTCGAGAAATAAGGTTCCTGCTCAAAAAAGGTTAGATCCATAGTAACAAAGAACTTTTTAGAAGGGGATGGTAACATTTGTAGCCCTTCTTGAGTGAAGAATATCCAACTAAAACACATTCATAGACTTGGGATCAAGTTTAGATCTTGTAGGACTTAAATTCTGAACAAACACAGTGCAACCAAAAACACGCAAGGGAAGATTAGAGCTCATAGGTTTGAAAGATGGAAAGAAAGACAAGAACACATCTCTAGCTGTTTGAAAATTTAATACTTTACTAGGCATACGATTAATAAGGTAAGTAGAAGTCAATAATGCCTCACCCCACAAGTATTGAGGAACATTATTGGAGAACATTAGGGCTCGGGTTACCTCCAAAAGATGTCGATTTGTTCTTTCTGCAATCCTATTTTATTGGGGAGTATCAACACATGAACTGATATGAACAATACCTTTATGTTTAAAGAATTCGCCTAAGGACTTGGTGAAAAATCCCCCACCATTGTCAGACTTAAAGATTTGAATTTTATTCTTAAATTGGGTTTCAACCATACTATAGAATTATTCAAAGACTCGACTGACTTTTGATTTTTCTTTTAACAAGTATGTCCAAGTAAGTCTACTATGATCATCAATAAATGTGACAAACCAACGACCCCCAATATCATTCTTCACACGAGAAGGACCCCAAACATCACTGTGTATAAGAGAAAAAAGATGTGAAGGTTTATAGTTAGAGGGTAAATATGAATGTCTAGTTTGTTTTGCAAGAGGACAAACATGGCCTAACCTAAAATGCCACAACATAATATCATCTTGTCCTAAGGAAGAAAAACAAGCTGTAGAAGAAAGGTGTTGAGAGAACTAAATACTGGAGAAGACATATAAACCATTCTGCAAGCTAGCACTGCCAATCTTCTTTTTCCTGTCCAGTTCCTGTAAAACACAATCAGAATCCTTGGATAATTTACTCAGTGACAATAAGTTGCACTTTAGATCAAGCACAAATAACACATCTTTCAGAAGTAAACCTTGAGTAAGAAAGACAGAACCTTTTCCCTGGATTTTATAGTAAGACCCATCAGCTATCTTAATGGAGTTCTTAAAGGAAGAGGTATGGAAGTCAAATAACAGTTCCTTATTACTAGTAAACCTATTACTGATAAGTTGTCTTTCAATATAAGTAGTCTTTGCACTATTACTAAAACTTATTTCACGAAAAAGAAAACCTTGTTATTGGTTTTCATGTGACCATATCTCTTTTGGCATACAATTAGAATTTTGTTTGATAAGCTTTGGGCTTTGGCTGAGCTGAGGTTTGTTGGTTTTGAGAAGAATTGAAAAGCCTTATAGTGTTGTACTCTCTCAATCTCATAAGGCCTTTCTAAAAGCATGCCAACTTTACATTGGCGTGGTCAACTTAAAGAACCCCTCGTCCTTTTGGCTGTGACCTAAATATAGGTATATATGGGTTAAAGCAAATTTTAGTCCTTGAACTTGACAACTTTTCCCAATTTGGTCCCTGAACATTTTTGTCCACATCGGTCTTTGAACTTTTGTTATTTTTAGTCAATTTGATGATGTGGCACAATATTAGTGTCACAACATCAAACTAAAATGCGAAAAGTTGCCAAGTTTAGGGACTAATTTGGACCAAAATAAAGTAAAGGGACTAAGTGGGAAAATTGTGAAGTTCAAGGACTAAAAGTTGTCTTATCCTATTATTTGTTGCTACTAACATTAGTAACCTTAATATTCTCAATAGTTTTGCTTGCTGGTTCATCAAAGTGGAATACTTCTTACCAACATATAGATATGTATACATTTTATTAGAACAATATTGATCTCCTAACTATTGCAGATTTCTCCAGATGATATAAGATGGGATGGCGAGGAACCTGGCATCCCTTGTCGAAGGGGCCATGGTTTCCATGGAGCTAGGAAATCCTTCAGTCATGGTGATCCTGCTCCAGGACCAGGAAGAGGACGGGGTTCAATGATGGGCCAATCGAGAAAAAAACTTTTGCCTTCACAGAATGGTATTGGAAAGAAACTTTCCAACGAGATTGAATTACCGAACACAGAGATGCTAGTAAGGGAGGTATTTACGGAGAACCAGCTGTACTAAAATTGCCTAATTGAGACAATTCACATTTAAAGCTGTTGGCTAATTTTATTTTGGCTTCTTCAACAGGTGGAGAGGGTTTTTGATACAAGTCATCCTGATCCTGTCGAGCTTGAGAAGGCGAAGAAGAAGCTGAAAGTAGGCTTAGCTTATTATTGATTCATTTTCCCAGATACATCTTTGTTTTTATTGCTCAGTACTGCAAGCTTAACCCATTATATGTAATGCAGGAGCAGGAACAAGCGCTCATTGATGCTATTGCGAGGCTTCCTGATGCATCTGATGGTGAAAGCGGTAATCAATATGTGCATACATAGTGATCTTTTCCATTCTTTTCTGTAAAATGCTGATAGTCCATTATGGAATCAGTCTTATTACTGTTGTTCTATTTAATTCAGGAAAGAGGGTAGCTGCAATATTTTTGTTCAACGTGTATTGTCATTTTGCTATTGATCATAGAGTATTGTTGTGTACTGACTGAGGCAGAATAATTACACTACCTTGTACTTTTTTTTTGCAATATCAGTGGAAGGGATAATCAGGGAGATGAAACTAATAGAATCGAGAATAAAATATTGGACTTGCACAACTTGGTGCTAATCCATAATTGAACATGTTTTTCTTTGGACAAGTAATTAAACATGGTTTTTGCTTTCTAAATTATATATGCCATTTCTCTAGTATGGTTTGTTTGCACAAAGTTAACCATTGTGTGAACTATCTACAAGGGAAACTAATCATTTTGATTTCTCAGATGAAGATGGACCGTCCTTTCATGAGCCACCAATGTACTACCGGCTGTGATTTTGAGGACGCCAGGAGACTGGAGAGTACCAACTCAGGCTGCACTAAAATCTAAAAGAGTTGAGGTTTGCATGAGTAGTTGAATTTCTTTTCTTTTTTATATTTCTGCATCTGGTCCTTTGTTGGAAAGGATCAGTGCCTTAATTTCATTTACTTGGGAATTAGCTCCTTGCCTCATCATTTGGCGGAAAGGCTGTAGGTTGAATTGTAAAATTATTCAAGGCAAATCTTCAATGTAAATATTTTTATCAGTCCAACGTATGTTTTTTTCCCCGGCATATGGTATTCCTGCAAGCAAACATCCATGCCACAAGGTCAAAAAATAAGAGGTGGCTGAACAAGAATCCCAATATTCCTGGCTGCAACAGAAATTTATACTAAACCCCAGAATGTGAGTACAAGTATTTGTTAGCTAAACAAGAAAACACACCATGCCTCATCGTCACAAACTCAAAGGTGGAAAGATCATCAACCATCCGGCATGGAAATTTGTTGTATGAATTCTACATGAAGAGATGCGGTTGTGGTGAAAATAATAAATAGTATATTTTTCAACTGCTGAAATAATCCAAAACAAAATATCTCAAGATCAATAATATGGTAACTCAATGCCACCCCAACAAACAGCATCAAAACTCGAAATAAACATTTCCATGAATCCAGAAACTCTGAACCATGAAAAGAATTCCTCTTTATAGAAAACAGCGTACCTGCAAGATGAACCCACACCCACCAAGAGGAATAGCAGAAATTGAGATTAGGAGAGAAAAGGGATGGCTAAATGATTTTTATTTTCAGGAAGGAGTTATTGAATGTTGGATTTCCGCGAACAGAATTTTAGACAAGGGAAATTCGCTGCCATTCATTCACTTTCCCTGCTTATTTTAAGGAATTCAGATAATCCACATACTTCATGGAACACTCAGCCTCACAACAACCCATTTGCTCAATGCAATTTCACCCTTTCTACCATTAATTTTTCTAGGCTTAATAGCATCATTCACCCCTAAAGTAAGTACTTTGTTCCCTGAAAATAAAAATAGTGACATCATATGACTTCTACAGTTAACTCCTGTTAAAAAGTTTTTGGGTTAACTACTGGAATAGTCACTTGTGTTTTCCCTACTACAGAGTTGCTCACCGATTTTGAAAAACGACTAGTAATATCACTTACGTTTTTGGACGTAAACTTTCAGCCGTTTATTACCGTTAAACACTAACGGATTGCTGACCTGGCAACGAAAAAATAAGGGTAAATTACTGCAATGGCCACTAAAGTTTATCTCATGTAATTTTTGCTCCCCAATTTTTAAAAAATAAACATTATAGTCACTAATGAAAATGTTTCTTTATAATTTCACTCTTAAATTTTTAAAAATTATTTTTTCAACCCTAAAACTTTACAATAAATTAGTATAATAATATTATAAAGGCTTAAATGAAAAATATGTGCTCAAAGTATACCCTTTTTAAATTTAGGTGCTCAAATTGCTCCTATTTAATAACTAATCTTTCAAATTGTTTTTATTTTTTTTTCACTCTGGTTGTTTTTAATATTATTGTAACATAACATGTCATTTTTATTATTAAATTAAAAATAATTTTAAAATAAAATCATTTTTATTATTATTAAATTTAAAATATATATTTTTAAAAATATTAATTCTTAAAATAATTTAAGTGTTTAAAGTATTTTTTGTAAAAATAGGTGCCCAAATTTACGATAGTTACAATTTTAGGTGTTCCGTTGTTAAATGAGTGTTAGAAAAATTGTCAACCAATCAGTACTAAACACGTGGCATTAATTTTATTAATTTTTAATAAAAAATACTTAGAACTTTCAAATTATTATAAAATCTCAAAATTTGACAAGCTTCACAAAACTAATATTTTTAAAATACATTAATTTTATTCATTTCGATATTTACAGTCGAAAACGTGACGGTGTTGTTAGGCGATGGTGGCACGGGATGAAGTGTGATCATCTCAGAATTATCTTCATTAAAATTTTCTGCATTCCACTGCCTTGTTATCTTCAATAGGATGGTTCCCCTCAGAGCTTTGAGAAATTTCATTTTCTTCAATTGAACTAGTACTCTGCCTCTCTTGCAGTTTTTTGAAATCATTAACAATTGCTTCGGGTGTAACTGTAACCTCTTTTGAGTCCTTTCCATGTGCATCAGAGTCACTGGAAGGAACTTTATTTCTGCCACTTTTCTTATCTCAACCTCTTACTTTGTTTCTGGCTTTCTGCAACTTTTCTTATCTCAGACCGATTGATAACAGAAGATTTGGAAGATGGTGGAGGAGTTGATGATAGTGAATGATTAAATTAAAGTAATTTTAAAATATTAATAGTTCATTTTTTAGAATTAAGAGTAAATTTTACAATGGGTAAAGCTTGAGAGTATTTTAAAAGTTTGCTGTTAAGGGGTTAACGAGATTTAACGTCACAGTTATCATTTTATTACAAAATATGCGATTTAATTGTTATTTTGTAACGTTTAAAAATTTGATTACTGTTTTATTTTTTTAATAAAATTTAATTATCATCTTAGTACTTTACCCCAATGTTAAAAAATTAAGTTATGATTATTAAATTAAATAATTGATCGAAATTTTATCTCTATTTGTGAACTTTATCGTGAAAAAACTACTTGTACAGGAAAATTATCCATGTAAGCAATTAAGGGGATGAAATCATTAAACATCATCGACCAACCACGGCGTACTACATATCATCCTATTCCTAATCTTATTTCTTTTCAATTTCCTCCTTCCTTTCTTCCTCCGGTTTTTATTTTCTTTTTTCATTGTTTTAACTTCGTAATGATAAAAGCTTTACAAATTCTTGGGTGTTCATCTGGGTTTATCTCTCAAAGACTAAAGAAGCCTCATTCTGGTAATGGGCTTTCTCTAATTTCTTCAAAAATAAGCTACAACTCAACTCCCAAACCTCTGTCTTTTAGAGTGATTCAGATGTTTTCGACTCAATCCCATTCCAACTCAGATGCCCCTTCTTCCTCTTCCGTTGCACTTCATTCAGCTGTGAGTATCTTATTTGGAATTCTGAATTGGGTGGTTGGTTGAACATATTATAATAGAAAAAAAAGTTGACCTTTTCTTTTGTGTGTAATTAAGCAACTAATTCACTGATTTACTTTTATGTAGTATGGATGCTGCTGCGGATGTAATTATAAATAGGATTTAATTAAAAAAAGTTCAGTTTTTTTAGGGTTCAAATGCTTATGTGGTTGATTTGGTTTTATCTTCTAGCAGATGTATCTGGAATAGATTATGGGTTTGCAATTTATCATTTCCGGAATCATAATAACGTGCTCAACCTCAATTGAAAATTATGATATAAATTGTATGATTCCTTGGACAAGGCCAGCTTTTTGTAGGAGCTTGATGGAGTTTTAGTTTATAAGCAAACAAATTGGCGTTTGATGTTTGTTTGTATCAGCCCTTGGTTTTGAATTCACCGAACCACGTTGAGTTAGGATACCCTTGTTGAGTTTGAACGCTTTTTGTGACTTCATCGATTTTATGATTTCAGCTTTTATCTTTTGTTTGATTTTGCTGAAGGAATAAACATTAAAATTAAGCTACCTTAGTTCACTTTGTTTGAAAGTGATACAGGCTTCTTATTCTGGTCTCTTTGTCTTCATTTTTTGTTTACTTTAATGTTTAAGCATTATGCATTAAAAGAATCTTATAGTCATTAACAGGGGTGAACATTCGATGGAGTCAAGTCAAAAAATTTTGAGTTAGTGTCCTGTTTTATAACTCAAATTTTAATTGAAATTTTTTTCGAGTCGAGTTGTTCGAGTTTTTGTTCAAGTTTAATTGTACATATTTATAATTTTGTGATAGTAATTGGTTCCAATTTAAACGGCTTTCTATAACCTTATATGATATACAATTATATTTCTTCATATTTTTTATATGTGATATACATATATCAGGCAAAGTTGTGTGCATCGACTCAAAGTTGAAAACTAGTCCACTAATTACTAAATTTTTTGAGATATTTGAATTTCTGTTTTATAACTCAAACTTTATTTTAAATTTTTTAGAGGCTAGTTGAGTTTATGAAATTACAATTCGAGTTAAGTCGAGTCGAAAAATTCGGTTTTTTTCGAGTCAAGTTGAGTTTTGCTCACCCATAGTCATTAAATTTGTTTGAGAGAGCAAAATGGAATCCATGTGTTACATACTCTACTGTTCAGTATTCATTGATTTTTCTTTATTTTTGGAAAAGCTATGTTGGCTAGAAAATTTGATTTCCTCTTTCATAGCTGTATTATTGTTGACACTCGAAGTGTGATGGTAGCCGTAACAGTTTTTAGTACAAGACAATTGTAAGCTAAATTTCTTCAATAAACTGAAAGATGGATTATGTCTTGGCATTTTTTCATAGTTGTTTTCTTTATCATTTTACAGGGCAATGTTCATAAGATCAAGTTCTGCCAGTGGTGTGGTGGCCCAGCAAAGCATGAAATACCTGATGGAGAAGAGAAAATAAGAGCTATTTGCACCCTTTGTGGAAAAATTGCCTATCAAAATCCAAAAATGGTATGTTATTGCAAATTAAAATGCGGCTTGTTGTTTGCTGAATGACAAGTTTCTGCCTAAGCCTTTGTGATGTGTTTTTTTTTTTTTTTTTTTTTTGGGGGGGGGGGGGGGGGGTGGAGAACCCACAGCAATCGAAATAAATAAGGCTGAAATAGTAACATATTTAAAAGCTCCCGTGTCATTCTTCCCAGCTTGGGAAACTCAACTCCGGCGAGAAAAGTTTCACAACTTCAGCATAAATTTTTTGGATCAGCTCCTTGAAGCTTTTCTTCCTCAATCCAAGTACTTTCACTAGCTTGCTTGCCTAACCATTTCACCAAAAATCTCCTATCTTGATTACCCCTTCAATAACCTCTGTTTTAGTCTTAGCTGATACATCTCATCTGATTTTTCAGCTTCTTATGGGACCCTCATCACAGCAGCAACGGTTGCATATTCAATTGTTACTCATCCGTTTGTGTTTAAGACAGAAAGTGTAGCTGACTTAGCTTTCTTAGATTTTTCTAACTCAGTATGTGGAAAGTCACCAAAAATAGCATCTGGAGCAGCACTCTCTCCCAAGAGATTCAAATGCTCAAACCAGGATATGCATGTCAAAATATGCTCCTGTTCCCTAGCTTCTAGTAAATAGTTTCCATCCTCTATGCCATAATTGTTTCATATGAAATCATTAACTGAAATCTTGTATTATAAGAATCAATATTGAGAACTCTGACAGAGTAAGAAAGGACATATCTCACTTCGAGTTTCAACAATAATACAACTATGAAAGAGGAAATCAAATTTTCCATGATTCAGTTAATCTTTTGTATCTCACTGGACAATCTAAAACCTTGCCGAAAATATAGGATTACCTTATCAAATCCCATGCTTATAAAGTTAGAGTCAACATAGGCATGCATCACTTTCAGTGACAAATCTTCTTTCACCAAGATAATCACCAATCAGTGTTTTGTTCAGAACATATGCATTCTTAAGAAAAGCAGCTATCTCCTCCGGGGAGTTGCCGAGCTTATATGCTTTTATTAGAACTTCAATTCCATTCGTAGGTTTTTTTTATTTCAAAGGGATATACCTTCTTGAAGTTCAAGCTTGTAAGGTTGATGTTGTTCAATGATTAAAACACCATAGCTTCATTAGAGGCTTCAGAAAGAGAATCTGATCCTTCAGAAATCTATTCCCCATTCACAATCTCCATGGGGATATGTCCAGGTTCAGTACTGTTTTGAACAACTTCAAATCTCTTGGAAGAACATCTCTTTGGAGAACAAGGAGTTGGAATGAGCAACTGTTTGTTCATCCAGTCGCCCACTGATTTTAAAATAGCCACTAAGCACTTAATATCTTCAAGATTCATGGTTGCTTCGTAGTGTAACAATCCATTCACCTTTCAAATGTGTTCGGCAAATGGACGACTGGGCGTCACAGTCATAGTTGCTAAAGATATCTACCAAAGTTTGTGAACATAAACAAAGCTTGTCTAAAAAACAAAGAACTATTATCTTTTGTTGAAACTTACGTTGAGCAACATTTTCTAAGACCGTGAGAACAGTAATAGGAAAAAACTGCTCCAATCGTAGCTTTCAGGCTAGCTCGAAACTTGAGACCAATCTACTGAAAATGGAGCAAGAAAGTTGGAAAACAAATGATTGACAAAAGTATTGCTTTATGGCACCTAAAGCCTCATAAATCGTCTCAGAGCAAAAAAAAGAACTAGATCAAGAGCTTCAAACAAATAATTGTTGGTCAGACACCAAGGGAGACAATCATGCAAAATTATTAACAAAAAGTCCTCATTTGTTCCACTTTCATGAATTTAATCCACTAGCAACTGACTTTTTGTAGAAACTACTAGAACACGATTACAAATATTTTAGTTGATTGGATCACCTTAAGTTCATTACCAGCTTTCAAGCTTTTTTCGTGAGTTTGGCACTAAATTCGCGCAGGGTAGAATCTATTTCAATTGTAGAAACTGAATTAGTTCTTTTTACTCTAGAATTATCACCTGGTGTTGTGCCCCTTAAGATATCCAAGATATTTCCAACTTGCCTCCAATTCTCTGTTTCTTTTGAGGATGTGGCTATCATTCTATGAACTACCAAAGACTTCTCCTCACCTAGGTACACATTAATTTCACATTATTTAGGAGACTTGTAATAAATAAGATCTATTAGATCATAGTCTTGCTCTTCTTCATGCATCTTCCCATAAAAATCAGCAACTTCAATATTAATTCCACCTGCGGATAAAATATGTTCTATGTCTTTGTATGTCATGATCGTCATGTTTAGGGATTATAGGATGGTGTACTGAATCAACAATTTCAAAGTGAAATGATATTAGCTCAGTTTTTTTTTTATGGTTGCTTTGGCTGTGAGTTTTACTCATTTATTAGGAAACATGAAAAATATGAGTTTATAGTTTTCTGAATATGCACTTGCATTGGGATCAGGGTAGGTATCATTTGCGATTTTGGATGGTTAGTCGAGAAAATAATACTTTGAATAAATGTCTGTTTCCTGTAATCTGAATCAGCGTTTCCCTTTCTAATATTTACTTTTGTTGCAGACTTTAAATTATGTTCCTTTTTTAAGATTATACTTTTATGCTTAATCTGTGTTCTAAACTGACACCTTTAGGTTGTGGGTTGCCTCATTGAGCATGATAGAAAGATTCTACTTTGCAAGCGAAACATTGAACCATCTTTCGGTCTTTGGTATGTATTTGGATGTTTGGAATTTGGTTTAGGAATGGATTGAATATTGTTCTCTCTTTGTTATCCGATATTTGTTTGAAAAGGAGACTAATTATGAATTTGTAGTATGGAGTAGTCGCACTTGCTTTTCTTGTGAAGTAGCTAGTTTCTACCATCCAAATGGGCATTACAAATATTTGAGTTGATTGGATGGCATTAACATAGGACACTTCCTGCTGGTTACCTGGAAATTGGGGAGTCCGCTGCTGAAGGGGCAATCCGGGAAACTTGGGAAGAGGCAGGTGCTGAAGTGGAAGTCATTTCGCCTTTTGCACAACTGGATATTCCTCTTATTGGACAAGTTAGAAGAAACATCCTTTATTACTTTATTGATATACATTTACGGGAGATGTATGCGAATCTACATTGCTATGTCTTTTTTGGAGCAGACTTACGTTATCTTCTTGGCAAAGCTGAAGAAGCCCCAGTTTTCACCAGGACCAGAATCATCTGAGTGCTGTCTCTTCGAATTGGACAATATTCCTTTTGATTCTTTGGCATTTTCTTCAATTTTTGTTACTTTGAATTTGGTATGAGCCTTTTCTTTTTCTTTCCTTCAATAAAACTAAATCTTCTTAGAATTTGTTTAATAATTATCATCAACTTAAATTTTAATAAATTGTATTCTCTTTGTTGGTGCAGTACATCGAAGACGTCAAATCTGGGAAAGTAAAGTTTCACTATGGTACCATTAACAAAAGGTATTTCAGTTTTTTATTTGTTAAACTGCCAGCATAGAGAAATTTAGTTTCTGAAGTTTCATTTATCATCTTGAATGCATAAACAACGAAACCTGTTTCCCGATGTTTATCAAAATATGCAATTTCATCGTATTTTTGTATCAATTAGGGATTGAGTGACTGTCTGCAGTAAAAGAAATAGAGCAGCATACTGTTTTGCTCATTGCACATTGACAATTATTTAGTTGTTGCTTTTATGAGAAGCTCTCTCTTATGAGTGTGTTTTGGTTCAAATGTTTGTTGGCAGGCTTGGGACCGGTCCGTCTGATATCCGTGCCTTCACCCTCGACTATCATTTGCAGGTTTGAGATATGGTTGGCAAGTGAAATCACTTTTACTATTTCTTTCCTGTGAGAAATTTGCTTTTTGCCTTCCATTCATATTTGAGTTTTCCAAGTAATAAATTGATTTGGACTGGTGTAATGAATTGCATTTCATGCAACTCAATTTTCTTCTTCTGCAATCCTTAGTCCTTACGTCCTCCATCTCTTATCCTTTCGATTTGTTATGTCGTCCATCTCTATGGGTTCTGGCATTAGAGAATTCTTTTTTTTTCATAGACTTGGGAGGTCAGGCTTGAATAGGCAATGGAAATGGAAGATACGAGGAATATAGGTAAATAATTGACCAAAGAATCGGGAGGTTCTGCCGTGCACAAATTCTTACCTATGGTAAAATTTAACTTAAATTTTTACCTAGTTGATAAAAATTTAGGTTATAACATAATTTTTTACTCATTTGGTAAAAATTTTAATATTTTAAGTTATAACATGAATTCTTACACAATTAGTAAGAATTTTAGTTCTATTTAAATTATTATTTAATCCTACATAATTTTTTCCCAAAATAATAAAAGTTTATGTTTACCGCATTTTAGTGGCACTCTAAGGGTGCCGCACCGTATAATGTCTCAAATAATAACGATACTGGTCGTGAGAACTTGGTCATCTCATGGCGAGTTAAGGATATATTGCATCTTATTTTCATAAAAAAAAAATCAATCCAAGAGATTGCACCACAATTCATGGCGGTGATGCCCCAAATATAAATTTAAAATATTAAAAGGAAAACGAAAGAAAGTTACGAATGCTCATATTTTATCATCTTTTTCCCTAGTTTTGGAGTTGTCTCTTAATGATTATGACGGCTTAAAGTTTTCATGGGACAAATTGAGATAAATTCGATGCAGATTTAAGTAGCCACGACGAGTGCGAAGAAAGAGGAAGCATCAAGTTGCAATCAAGATAGCTAGGTATAGCTTTCCTTATTTGGTTCTTAATGTTTCTTTGGTTTAAACGTTGATAATTTTGGTTAAATTTCATTTTGTATGGAAATATTTTATGAATGTTGTCTTAATGTTTATCTTATTAAACTTTTCCTTTATCTTTTGATTTTTCGGTTTGAATGTTTTTATGCACGAAAGTGTTTATTGCAGCCATTATTATTGAGAGATGTAGTGACAGTTCAAGTTAACAATCATGAGAACGAAAGTTGCATGGGAGTACAACGTGTAACCCCTTAGACCTAGCTATGCGACATACCTAAATCTAGGAGCTCACATTAGGGTCTCGAGAGCGACCCACAATAAAAATTCAAATATTTTTTTTCTTTCTAATACATTTAAACTTTATGTTGAAGATTTATGTTTTGGATATTTTAATTTTATGAATTAATATTATTGTTGCTTATTGTTTATTACTTAATGTTTATTGCTACTAACCCTATCTCTTCTCTATGAGCCTTGTTTATTATTTTTGATCTAACAAAAAGGGGAGAAGACATCTAAGAGCCAAAAATTTGTTTTAAATTTAAAGTGTTTTAAGTTTTAAAACTTGAATTTCAAAGTTAAAACATTTTTAAAACTTTAAAAACCTATCTTAAATTAAGGGGAGTTAAAATGTAATTCAAAATTTTCAAAAACTCTTAAAAATTCTAACTTTGGTTTTGTTATATCAAAAAAGGGGAGATTGTGAAACCGATATTTTAATTTTGATATAACTAAAGAACTTAAGGACTAAAATGAAAATGTGAAAAAAAAATTTAAGTCCTCAAACATCCTCATATTATTTAAAGAATACGCCTAAGTTAAAAACTAAGCTTTCCAAATATTTTCTAAGTGTTCTTAAAGCCGAAACAGTGTTTTTCGAGTCCTTGTTTCAAAACGGCCTAAGGCGTTTCAAAACGGTTTTGAAACTGTCAACTCATGTTTTGAAACGGGTATCGAAACATTTTCAACATTCTCAACCCATGTTTCAAAACGGGTATCGAAACGTTTTCAACACTGTTAACCCATGTTTCGAAACAAGTATCGAAACGGCTTTAGAACATAGAGAACCCGTATCGAAACGACATCAAGTGTTTCGAAACGGTTCTTCATTTGATTTGAAAAATATGATCGTTGCAAGTTTTTAACTGATTTTTAAGAAACCGTTAAGGCGTTTCGAAACGAGTTAAGTCGTTTCGAAACGACCCTTGACAGTGGCAAAAGTGTTTCGAAATGGGTAAGACCATTTCGATACGGGCTCTTAAATGCACCACAACGGCTTTTTCTATTTTGGTCTGTTTCGAAATAGGGTCGGGCGTTTCGAAACAGGTGGTTGCAGACTGCATTTATGGAGGTGAGATAACACCCCCAACGGTTCTATTGATGAATGCAACAACCACAACGGCTAGAAATCAATGAGAATGTATAAAATGGACCTCTAAAAGCTCCATCAACAACTATTGATCCAAAAGCAAACATCCAAACATCAAATCCAAGCATTTGTGCCTAAATCCCAATATTGTCTAAAAACCCCAATTGTATTTTTCATTCTTATCATTTCAATTGTGTTGAGTGCTTGTAATTGGGCTACAATTTGTATTGAGAGATACTTTCTTAGCCAACAAAATCTTTGTTCTATTTGTGTGAGGATTGGGTTAAATTTTGGGTAGAAAATTTAACCGAAAATTGTAAGGGTTACCTCCTTAGCCTAGAAAAGGGGAAGAGCAATTAGTGGGATTGTTGCAAATCCTTAGTGAAGCTAAGTTAGTGGATGTAGAGTTCATTTGGAACTTGAACCACTCTAAAATTCTTTGTCTATCTTTTTAATTTGTAATTTCCACCACCTAAACCTTTAAAAATCTAATTCACCCCCTCTTGATTCATTTCGATCATTCGATCCACTCAACACAATAAAAGATGATTTTTGGATATTGGCTATGCAAGAGGAGCTTAATCAATTTGAGAGAAGTAGAGTGTGGACATTAGTTGACAGACCTAGTAATCAATCTACTATAGCAGCTAAGTGGATATTTAGAAACAAACTAGATGAGAGTGGTAATATGATGAGGAACAAGTGTAGGCTTGTTGTCTAAGGCTACACTCAAGAAGAGGGAATTGATTTTGATGAAACATATGCATCCATAGCTAGAATAGAAGCTATTAGGATGCTTCTTGCATTTGCATGCTAGCATGATTTCAAGTTTTTTCAAATGAATGTGAAAAGTACTTTTCTAAATGGTTTTATAAATGAAGAAGTGTATGTTGAACAACCACCGGGTTTTGAAGATCCACAATTTTCAAATCATGTTTTCAAACTAACTAAAGCTCTTTATGGTTTAAAACAAGCTCCTAGAGCTTGATATGAAAGGCTTTCAAACTTTTTGATTCAAAAAGGTTTTGAAAAATGCAAGGTGGATACTACATTTTTCATTAAAAGATATGGAAATGACATCTTAGTAGTTCAAATATATGTTGATGATATTATTTTTGGCTATACTAATGAATTTTATTGCTAAGAATTTTCTAAGCTAATGCATGGTGAATTTGAGATGAGCATGATGGGAGAGTTTTCATTTTTCTTGGGGCTCTAAATCAAGTAAAAGAAAGATGGCACCTTCGTCAATCAAGCAAAATACATAAAGGACATGCTCAAGAAGTTTGACTTGGAGAACGTAAAGCCTCAAGCCACTTCAATAAGCTCATCAATCAAGCTTGACAAATATAAGGTAGGTAAGTGTGTCAATTCTAAGCTTTTATAGATCTATGATTGGCTTTTTGCTTTACCTTACCGCAAGTAGACCAGATATTATGTTTAGTATTTTCTTGTGTGCTAGGTTTCAAGCTAGCCCTAGAGAATCACACCTAGTTGCCATTAAGAGAATTTTTAGATACCTTAGAGATACACCTAATTTAGGTCTTTGGTATCTCAGGGATTCTTCCTTTGACCTTCATGCTTTCTTCGATGCAGATTATGAGGGATGTAAGATAGATAGGAAAAGTACCTCCGGAACATGTCAATTCTTAGGTAGTATGCTCGTATCTTGATTCTCTAAGAAACAAAATAGCGTAGCTTTATCTATCACCGAAGCGGAGTACATATCCTTAAGGAGTTGTTGTGCTTAAGTTCTTTGGATAAAGCAACAACTCTTAGACTATGGTGTTCAAGTAGATATCATACCCCTTAAGTGTGACAACACTAGTGCCATTTGTCTCACTAAGAATCCCATCGAACACTCTAGAACCAAATATATAGAAATTAGACATTATTTCATTAGAGACCATGTCTTAAAAAATGATGTAGTTCTAGAATATGTTGATACCTTGAACCAATTAGCGGACATATTTACCAAACCTTTAGATAAAAAACATTTTTGGACCCTTAGGAGAGAGTTAGGTTTAACCAGCCTTCCTTGACCCTTTTAGGTCCCAAATGACCAAAAATGTGCTTGAAATTATTTGATGCCCATGCTTGTGTTGATTTGCCTCCTTTTGCATCTATGCTTATTGTTAGGGGGAGTATGCAACAGTTTTGGTCCATAAAACATGCTCATATATCATTTACATGCATTTAGGCTTGATCTAAGTTGACTTTTGGACTTAAAACTGTCCAAAATGCATTTTTTGGCAAAGGGGTATCGATACAGGCAATATGTGTATCGATGCGGTATACAATCTGGGCAAAAATTCAAACACGCGTATCGATATGGTTACCGTTAGGAGACTACTTCGGGGCTTTAAAAGAGTTTTAAATGCAATTAAAATCCTTATCTCCTTTTTATCAAACCCTAACCTAATTTTCATCTATAAACCCCTCAATCACTCTAATTCTTCACATCAAACCTAAAATCAATTAAGGTTTTTTCAAAAACACATTAAGGCTTTGCAAGAAAATTGTGCATCAATCATCCATTGGTCATTCAATTTCCTCATTCAAGGTATAAACCTCTTTCTTTTCTTTTTCAAATTTGTTATAATTTCTTTGTTGTTTTGAAACAATTTTTGTACATAAATTATACTTATAGTATGAGTTTTGAAGATTTGTCAAAATTTCTTTAAAATCTGAGAATTTTGGTTCGAATATAACAATATACTGTATAATTTTTTAATTTGTTTTTTAATTTTTTTTGCCAAAATTCATTTTTATACTTGTATGTATTTTTAACCTATAAAATATATTGTTTTAACTAATACCTTGAATACTTAGAATTTTATTTGGATCGAATATGATGAATAATTGCATACATGTTTTTCGATTTGTTTTAATGTTGTTTTTAGGATTATGTCACCTAAAAAGAGACAAAGAAAAGATTTAGCCTCTAGATTTTCAAATCCTATCCAAGATGATGAGGGTAATCTTAAGCCTAACCTCTCTTACATTCTCCAACGTGGTTTTAACACTACTTCGGCCATGGAATTTATAAACAATTTCAAATTTTTACCATTCGGGAAGAAAGAATTGTATCAATCTATTTTCTAAACTCTAAATGTTTTAAATTTAAATATCTTGGTTTGTTTCAAAGATGGAAGTTCATGAATTTTTTGGGGCTTTGCCCAACTTTATATCGAAACCTTGTTATCATCTTCTTTTTCAATGCTTGTTGCATCCATGATGAGCAAAGAAAACATGTCATAGCTATTGGATCTCATCTCATGGGTAAAACTTTTCAAATTGATCAAACTACTCTTTGCAACGTCTTTGGTTTTGAAAATGTCGGGATTGATGATGAGTCTTCTTTGGGTCATGGCCAACTTGGTTCTGTAACCTTTATTGATGCCCAAGACTTTATCCTTCACCTCATTATCTCTCGGTGGCTTCGCCCCTATGGTGGAAAACTTTCAACCATTTGCCAAGTTGATGACTTTTGGCTTCGTTGTTTCTGTGAGGGTAAGGGCCTTAATCTTTGCCAAATTATGTTTGTCAACTTGGTTTATCTTGTCCAACACCGCCACACCGATCAAGTCAAGACTTTTTATTATGGGACGACCTTCAGTCATTTGTTCCATGCATTGGAAATTGATTGCACCCATGATGCCGCCAAGCCCCTTGGTCTACCCATTGATGATCGCTCCCCTAACCGAGCCAAATTTGAGTTCATCAACAATGAATGGGTTCGTGTTGCTAGACCTTGTCGCCACGATGATCAATCTAAAGGTCCACAAGGTGCTCCCATCGCTAAATCCTCAATGGATAACCTCATGACGTTTCTCAATGAGAAATTCACCACCTTAGAGAATAACATGGATGCCAGATTTGCCACCATTGATACTCAGTTTACATCAATGGAGGATCGAGTCAAGGCCATTGAACAACAATAAAATTCCATGAACGTCTCTCTCACTGCTTTCCATAGTGCTTGGCTTAATCATACTCGGAGACCTAAAACTAATCATGATGATGAAGACGAAGAGGACGAGGATGAAGATGATGGTGGGGACGGGTAGTTTGAGCATATCATGTCATTTATATTAGGATTTTATTTTAGTTTGCACCTATGCTTTTATGTTTCTTGAACCCCATGCTTTGATTATTTTAGTTTAAGAATTAGGTATATGGTTTGGTTTAAGTTTGAACTTGTATGCTTTGGATATTTGATCTTTGAATAAAATTATGTTGTTTATTATGTTTATCTTGTGCTTCAATTGCTATATTTATATCCATCTATGTGCATTGTTCCTTTTGATCTAACAAAAAGGGGAGAGAAGTGTGTGAAAGAGCAAATTTTTTTAAACCTATCTTAAATTAAGGGGGAGTTTGTTTTCAAAAGCTTTCAACATTTTTCAATACTTAAAATTTTTAACTTTGGTTTTATTATATCAAAAAGAGGATATTGTAAAACCTAAATTGATTTTGATATAACAACTTTATTAAGAGACTTATTGGTAAATCCAACAAATTTTTAAGTATTTCAAAGTCTCACCAAATTGACAAGCTTTTTGAACCAAATAAGTTCTTCAAGTCAAAACATATAAAGTGGTTCAAATTTTTCTAAGTCTTCAAGAATTTTCAAGCTAAAGTTCAACTATACGCCCAGACGTATCAATACCCTTATGGCGTATCGATACGTATTTATGTTATTGGAATTTCAAAAGACCATAGCGTACCGACACGGTAAGCTCGTATCTATACGACATTTATATGGGTAAAGTTTTAAGTTATAGCGTATCGATACACATCATGACTGTATCGATACTCATCATGACCGTATCAATACGATATGTCGAGGTTTGCAAAATGTTTTTAATTAATATTCGAACGTTGCTTGTCAGCTATTGGAATCTCAAATTTTTGAACGACCGTTAACCGTACCGATACCCCCAAGAAGCGTATCGATACACTTTTTGTAAAAGGATTCCAGTGAGCAAAAATTGTATCGATACGATATAAGGTATCGATACGCCCCTTAATTTACACTAGGATCGTACCAACACGCATCGTGACCGTATCAATATGCCCTACTTTTTGTGTCACAACGACTCTTTCTTCTTTGAGACGGGTATCGATACACCAGGTAGTTGAAGTGCATTTATTGCGGGAAATGAGCAGCCCAACGACTATAATTAAGTTTCCAACCACCCAAACGGCTAGAAATCAATGCAATGGTATAAATACAAGCCTCAAAAGCTTTAGAAACAACTATTGAATCTTAAAGCAACATCCAAACAATCAAATCCAAACCTTAGTACTTATTGTCAAATTCTTGTACCCAACTCCTTGAGTTCTTATTGTAAATCAAATTTGAGAGTTTGAGAGTGTTTGTAAATCAATTGAGCTATATTTATCTTGTGAGAGATCAATTGTAATAGTCAATATTCTTTTTTTTGTAAAGTGAGAGTCTTGTGGCTCAATCTTTGGGTAGAAAGATTGAACATCGTAAAAGTTGCTTCCTTAACCTAGAAAATGGAAGAACACATTAGTGGAGAGTTTGTTGAAAATCCTTTGTGGGAGCTAAGATAGTAGATGTAGAGCTTGTTTAGAAGCTTGAACCACTATAAGTACTTTGTTTAAGGGTAATCTTCACCAGTGATCCTTTTTGTTTAGGGTGTGTTCTATTTTGGTCACCAAAATTAAAAAACGATTATTCTGGTCACTTACGTTTAGAATCGTTTCTATTTTGGTCCCTTGGCCATTAGTATCTGTTACTTAAAAAAATTTGTTTCTAGTTTAACCCTCAAACTTTCAAACTTTTATTTTTCACCATCTTCCCCAAAAATTATAAAACTAAAACCTCAAAAAATTAATTCAAAATCCTATTTTGGTCACCGAAATTCATGATATATGGATACGAAGCAAAAGAGCTTTTTGTATGCTGGGAAAATAAGCCAAAAGCTTGAGTTGCAACTGCCTTTTCGTCCAATGAAAATGAAGCATTTGCAGAGCATGAACCTTACAAGAAAATAACCAATTATGCCAATTTATGATGCTATAAATATCAACAATACAAAACACTATGAGTGTTGAAAGAAAAAAATCATAGATCTTACAAGAAAAGCACCAAGAACACCATATGTTTCCAGATCCTTCTTTGTGTTTTCCTTAGCTAGTTCAAGAAAATCCTCCATTAATCGCATCGATTGAGAAAAATAACAAAAATGAGAGGAAAAATAAAATGATATGTTAAGTATGGTAATTATATACTTCTCTTTTCTTGTCTTTTTTCAGGGGCAAAAAACCTTAAATTATATAGGAAAGATAGTAAAATTGTATAATTTAAGTGTGATTACTATATGAACGTCCTGAAGCACCGTAGAAGCTTACAGTTCATTGTATGACTAGTCGACGGTCGTTTGAATCAATTACACATGAAACATGTGAAGTTTGAGATGCTTTCTCAATGAAAGAGAGTATAGTACAAGGGGAAGATTGAGTGACAACATGAACTTTGAAGAGCTTGCGCGTGGTTGTTATCTGATCTGGAATTAGACAAGGTGATCCATGTCCTGTGTAACTTCTTGCAGAATCCAGTTCATTGCAAGACACCAATCAAACTCTTTCCTCAACAACAATACTCAAGATGTAAACAAAACAAGCAAATTATACGTTTAATATTGTTGATTTAAGAAAAATGTCTCAGAATTAAGAAGGTAACTTTGAAAGCATACAGATTTAAGCAAGTTCATAAATGTCTCAGAAAAATGTCTCGGAATTGAAACAATTCTGATTTTATCAGCTTCTACAATTTATATAACAATCTGAAGAACAGGCTCCAACTTATCCTTCATCGATTCTGCAGAACCCTCTGAAACAACACCTAAAGCTGTGACAGAAGCCTCCTTAAACTTTGGATTCACATTTTGACTGCTTAGAGAAGCAAACTCAAGCACAAGAGGAAAGACATGCTTAGAGAGATTCAAGGTCATTGTGTCAATAATTTCTATGAAGCAAATTTGGTTGACTCTCTCTTTGGTGACCAAAATAGGGTTTTGAATTAATTTTGGAGGTTTTAGTTTTATAATTTTTGGGAAGATGGTGAATAATTATCTATTATTTTTTTGTTCTTTTTACTTTTTTCAATTTTTAAATTACTAATTTACCTTTCTTAATCATATCAGTTAATTTAATCCACTCAACATAATAACAACGAGTAAACCCAATCGTTAACTCTCTTTCATGTTTGGAGAGTGGTTTTGCCCAGTTTTATCGGAAACGTTGCATTTCAATGGACCCACACATCAATGTTCAGTAGGTGAAGGTTTGACTGGTAAAGATGTGGTTGGAGAAGAGGAAGGTTTTAGGTTTATGGATTGAAATTATATTTTGGGATTAAATTTTAAGATTCGGGTGAATTTGGGATATTATTTTAAAAAATTTATTTTAAATTATTTTCGTAATAATAAAATATAATTTTATTTTAAAAATATTTTTATATTTAATAATAATAATAATAAATGTAGTAGAAAAATAATAATAAAATATTTTTTACCCTAAAATAATATTCAGGGAAGATTCTCGTGGTCTATTCTCCTGCCACTAGCTAGTCTCGTATTTTTGGTCTTCTCCTACAATTTCTTATTTTCCCCCTTTATTTTCTGCTGGAAAATTTCTCTTTTTCTCAGGGTAAGCGACATTCTTTCTTTGTATTTGATTTTTCGAAATCCCACCTCGTTACTGTTTGCTGAATTTTATTTGTTCGTATTATAATTTTTGGGTGCTTTTTGTTTTGCTAAATTTTTGATGTGTTGGGTCAGATTTAATATGGGTTTGCTTTAGTTTTACAGGTAAGCTTCAAAGCTTGGTGACATTGAAAAATTATTCAAATATTTTAGTGTGAATGTTGGGGCTTTTTCAAGCAGAGACGTGGAATTGAAAAGCTGGGAGTTTCGGCGATTGAGGTCGGTCTCAATTTTATTGTTATTTAATAAACTAATTTCTTTGGCTTTAATGTTGCTTCCAGAGGTTGTATTTTCTGATAGGAATTGGATTCCTCCGTATAGCTTTATTTGAAATTTTAGGTTGTGGCTGCTGTTTTTATAATGCTTTTATTGAGCTGAGTTCTTTGGGTTCGAATAAGTTATGTGGATTATACGTTTGAATTGTATGCTTTGAACAAATTGATGATGTTTTCATTGTTATGATTACTCTTTTCATAACAATCGGAGATTATAATATATTTGAGAGTTGCATTTATATTTGGTAAAGAATGCTTTGTTTATGAGCTGCTCAGAATTGTTGCTTCGCTGAATTTTGGGGATTTTGAGTCCGTCATGCTATGGAATTCAATAGTACAATTTCCATCGAATATATCAGTAGAACTATATATGTTCCACTTTGGGGTTTTAGTTGATGGTGAACTAGCCTGAACAGATGTTTGGTATGAAAGGAACCTTATAGTATAAAAACACAGTTGAATTTTCTTACCATTCAAAGTTCACCATTTTCGATTTGATTCTCACTTAATGCCAAAAGATATCTCTGGTTGCATAGAAAAAAAAAACCAGGATTTATTTGAATGCTCTAATTTATCATAGTGCTCTTGCTTCAGAAACAACCTTTCTCCTCCCAACCTTTTTTACATAAGTGATAAGACCTAACTTATGTAAACAACTTTGAAATGATTATAAACTTTTTGTGAACAATTCCAAGTTGGAAGCAATAGGGCATATTTTTCCTGGACAAAAAATGGGCTTCAATGAACCAACAGGGTTATATCGTGAAGCCATTACAGTTCACAAGTGACCCTGTAAAGTGCAATTACTAAATAAGAGGATTCATTGCTGTGAGTGCTATCCTTGTTCTGTTATCCTTGGGCAAGACAAAGATGTTTTACTTGTACTCTTTAAATGTCTCTTCTTTGTATTTCATAGACACAGTGAGATACTTTGGTGATACTTGATGCTTAATCAGAATGACTTTTGCTTATGATAGTATTGTGGTCCTTCTGATTCAATTCGTCCGCTGTCCTCCCCCTACTTGTTTTGTTGTTGAGACTGTTATTCTTTTTATCATTTCTGCTGGTCTTAATGAACTACAACTTGTTCGCAACATTCTGGTTTGCAACTTTATCATGTAGTCTCTGCATTCAACATGCTAGATTCTTTTACTAGGTTGTGGCATTCCACTGCTGCATTTGGAGGCTTTTGGAGTAGGTGTTGAACGTTCTATGTGTGAGTATCCGATCAAATCAAGTGAAAAAGTTCGAGTTAGTCGAGTTGACGGGTTATATTTTATCATCCTAACTCAATTTGAAATTTTTTGGAATCGAGTTGAGTGAAATGAAATTCGCGTCGAATAAATTTATTCAAATCAAATTAAAACCTTGTTTACAATATGACCAAATTCTAAGTTAGAGCACGTAAATTAATATTTGAAAAGTCTTCCAAAAAAAAAAAAAAACAAGATACTTTAGTATGGTAAACTTGATTTGATAACTCATTTGTTTAAGTCCTCAAATTTATCTTTTTGGAAAGAAAATTAAATTTTTATAATTAACATTTTATAGAATTTAAATAATTTTTATAATTTTTTTATAATTTTATATTATTTTTACAAATATTTTGACTTTTTATAGGTTTTTGTTTATAGGATCCTGGTTGCACATTTTTTAAACTCACAGGGGCCTAAAGAATATTTACACCAATTTGTTATTCGGTTTATTTAATTTATTCAAGTTGCAAAATTCAGTTTGACTTGAACTCAAAAAATTGAGCAACTTGAATTGCTCAATTCAAAAAACTGAATAACTCGAACTTTAAAATTTTTCGGTTTTTACGAATTAAAAAGTTTTGCTTACCCCTAGAATGTTTTGTTGCTGTGTAGTTTAAGTTATGGTTTGCATTTTCAGGCTAGCTGTATTGCCAATACTATCTATTATTCTTCATTGAAAAATGAAAATGACACAAAAGCTGATTTGTGCTCAAAGAATATTAGGTTTCAGATATAGACGTGACAAGGTTTGTTTAGGAATCCATCAGTGAGAATTGAGGTTTTCAGATTATAAGACTTTGGTACTAACCTTTGGATCTGAGTCTGTGGGGCTTAAACACAAATTTGTTAGACGTTTCTAAGCGCCATAATTAACAAACATGCTAGTTGCAAATTTAGATGATTTTCATATTGCACGGTGAACCCTGCTGGAAGTCGATGTCATTTGAGTCTTGCAGAAAGCAACTTAAAAACAGCTGATGAGGTTGATGCCTCATCTTTTATATTCTTGATCTCTGTTAATCTTCCATTCAGACAATAGTGTTTTAGTATTGTTCATTCTAGTTTGAATGAATTGAGGTCTTGATAAATTCTTTGTCAAGGTTTTTTCTTTTCTTTCCCTTTCTTTGTAAAGTCAAATCAGAAATGTTTGTATGTTTTTCTGGTTGTTAAGTTTACATGTTGCTTTATTAAAGTTTGAAATGCTTACATAGTAATAATTGCTTTATTCCAGGCTCACTTGGTGTTGTAATACTGCTTTGTTTATAACTCAGCCCTGTTAAGCCTTTTGTATCACTGCTCAGCATGAACAACCAATATGGTAAAGATCAAGTAAGTAATCGAATCTTGGTGAGTGTTTTGTAGTATTAAAGATTTGGGAGTTTAAATACGCGGTGTTTTGCTCAGGATGAAGCAACTGTCATTGGGTTTGAAGTGCCAAGATCACCTGATTCAAGTTATAATAATGCGTACCCTGGGAGTGAAGATGACTCACGTGACCCGCCAGTTGTCCCTCCACACCTACATCGTTCGTTGCTTAGCTACCCCTCAAGTCTGAATGCTTCTGGGAGTATTCCTTTACCTGAAAATGTGATTCTAAATCATCTTTATATTGAAAACCGAGAGGCACCTAGATCTGTAGTGGCACTTGGGTTTACTCACCGTTTTCGTTCAAAGTATGTTACTGTCATGCTATACAAACCAGTTCCGAGAAGGGGGAGTACCAGTACTTAAGATATGAACATCGAATAGGCCTTCACGTTGAGTTGGTTGGTTAGCCCTAGTGATGGGATTAGTTGCAATAGACTCAGATAGGGAATTAGAGGAAAGAACATTTATTGGTTTCACTTGATGACTTAGGGGTTGTCCATTGAAACCTTAAATTTAACAATTGACATGAAATATCAGTTATGTTGTGATACATATAAAGCTTTATTGTTGCTCTTTTAACCGGTATTGTGAGCTTGTTTGCTGCCTAGGATGGTACTAAACTTAAAAGCACACTTGTATTTGTGGGCATGGAATTAATGGATATGATTTATGATATGTTTAATCACAGGAGAAGGCCTCTCTGATGCTAACACCTCAACTGGCCTTATCTTCAATCTTGAACTATTTTTCCCTCTCTACTGAGAGGTCAAATTATATGAGGTATGTTTTTTTATATAGATAGCATACATGAATTCTCTAAGAAATATTTAAAACAATGTACTTGTGTACGGCTCCTATTCAAAAGGAAAGTTTTCTCCAAATATTTTAGGTTTGTGCACAAGTCAACGCCCCTCTCTGCATGGTAATATACCATAAATATATGATTTTCCCCCATTCTGGCCCCTGGAGATAATCTTGAGCTGGATTCCCAGGTTTGGTGTGCTTATACAATTGATAAAATTACATAATCAAATTTGGTATTTAATGTTTTTTTAAGAATTAATTATGCTCTTTCATGTTCTTCCGTTTGACAACCTTTATCCATTTCCAACTAGTTCATATATTAAACAATTGAAAAAAAAGGGAAAAAATCTCTCAGACCCTGTGAAAGGGTAAGCATTATGACCTATATTATATAGTTTCTGTTTGCATCAACAATGGTAAGCAAACTAATGACGAAGGGTAGGGATGGGCAAAACTCGACTCGAAAAATTAAGTTATTCGACTTGAGGTAAAAAAGATCGATTTGTTTTGACTTGACTCGTAATTTCATAAACTCGATTTGACTCGAAAAAAATTTAAATAAAGTTTGAGTTATGAAATAAACTTTTTTTTAGTAATTAGTTGATCAGCTTTTATATTCAAGTCGAGTCTTTCAATTATGCACGATATATTATGTATATCACATGCGAAAATATGAAAAAATATATATGTATATTGTATATGCATATAGAAAATCGTTAAATTGGAATAAATATGTGCGTCGCCCAGCTTTAGCATATGCATATAGAAATATATATGTGCACCGTTACTTATATGTATATAGAAATATATATGAGCAATTAAATTTGTACAGAAATTCAAGGACTCGCTTGATTCGAAAATTTTCAAATAAAATTTAAACCGTAAAATAAGACTTGCAAACTTAATTTTTTTTACTCGACTTCATCGAACGCGCAACACTAATGAGGTGAAAACAAGCTCCGGTTTAGCATTAAAAAGAAATTGTCCCATTTGACTTGAGCATAAGTATTATTAGATCGAGGACATTTTTCTAATGAAGAAAACTGCAAGTTTTTTTTAGTACTTCAAAATTGGAATAATGGAATAGGAAAAAAGGGGGTTTATTAAATTTCATAAAAATAAATTATCTGCTTATCAGTTGACCTGCAAATTGCAATGTATTTGAAAATTTAACCATGATTTGAGTTGCCTGCCATTTGGCAGCATTATTGTTCCTTTTGTTGACAGCTTAAATTGTCAACTGATAGACTGTTGGAAGATCTGAGAGGACTCAATTTTTGCAAACATTGGTAATGCCGGGGTTGCTTCCGTGTCGGCAAGTATTTTCTCGAGGCTCGTAATGGGTGCGGTCTGCGACCTCGTTATGGATGTGCGTTTCTGATCATGTTATCGGCAAGGTAACTACGTGTCTGTGTGTATATATTACAAGCATTTTTAGAGCAAATTTGCATGCAATGGTGTTATCCTATCATTTCAGGTGCTATGGTATGCGGTCACAAATTACAGGACTTGGGTTTTCGTCCTTCTCTATGGCTACTCTATGGGAGTTGAATTGTCCACTGATAATGTCATTGCTGAATATTTCTACGACAGGTATTAGATTTGAGAATTCCATTCCTATAATTTAATTTGGCAATATTACTTATGTTATGCACTGAAATCAACAGGTTCAATCTCAAACTGCACACGGCAGGGATCATTGCGGCTACCTTTGGAATGGCAAACCTTGTGGCTCGCCCCTTCGGCGGCTAATAAAGCTGCTCAGTTGTTCGGCATGAGAGGCCGGTTATGGATCCTTCAAACAGTCGGAGGTGCCTTTTGTATCTGGCTAGGCCGTGCCAACACACTCCCCATTGCCATCTTAGCAATGATCCTCTTCTCCATCGGAGCCACTTTCGGCATCATCCCCTTCATTTCACCACGGTCTTTGGGGATCATTTCAGGCCTAACCGGGGCAGGCGGCAACTTCGGGTCCGGTTTGACACAGTTGATTTTCTTCTCGACCGCCGCGGGTCTTACGTGGATGGGAGTCATGATCGTGGCTTGCACTCTTCCCGTCAGTTTGGTCCATTTCCCATAATGGGGAAGCATGTTCCTTCCACCATCAAAAGATATAACCAACTCCACTGAAGACCATTACTACTCCTCGGAGTGGAACGAGGACGAAAAGAAAAAAGGCATGCACTCTGCGAGTCTCAAGTTCGCGGAAAACAGCCGGTCGGAACGTGGAAAGCGCGTGGCGGCTCCCACCCCGCCTAATACGACCCCCACCCATGTGTAGTCCGTCCAAGATGAAACGTTGCAACTTACAAATTTACTTTAAAGGTATGAAGAAAAATAATAATTTAAAAAGGTTGTATTCGATAAGTTTAAATTGCTGATATTTTATGGATAAATCGAACTTGATCAAATCTAAATTTAAATTAGGGTAAACTACCTGAAATACCACTCAATTTTAATGTGTGACTCTAATATGCCACTGAACTAAAATTCGATACTATAATATCATTGAACTTCACTGTGTGATTCAAAGTTAGCACTCCACCGTTACTCCCATTACGAAATTCTGACGTGGACTCTAACTCCCGTTACAGGGATGATGTGGCCGATAAAAAAATAATATCTTTTTCCAGATATGATCCACCTCATTATATTTTATGTTTTATTTTTATTGTAAAACGACGTAGTTTTGTTAAAGACTCTTTATCTCAAAATTAGGTTAATGAAATTTCAAACTTCAGAAATCACTCTGAAATTAGACGCAAAAAAAATCAGTGGGTTTTTTATGGATTGTTATTGATTATTCAAGTGGGTTTCTCTGGATTTTCTCTGAAAGAAGATTGTAGTGATCGATTGTTAGAAAGAAATCAAATGGAAAAACGTGTGTTAAGGGTTGAAGGAAGCCGAACCGTAAACATGCTTAATACAATAAACATGTTTAATTAGTTAGTTGTATTTCTTTTATTATTTCTTTAAGTCTTATACCGGTATAAGTTGTATTTCTTTTATTCTTTCTTTAAGTCTTATACCGGTATAAGTTGTATTTCTTTTATTCTTTCTTTAAGTCTTATACTGATATAAATATAAACTCTTTTTACCCTTGTAAAATCAATTTTAGAATAAATAAAATAGAAATTTATTTTGCACGTGTTTTTTTATTCTTCCCTTTCGTTTCGTTTTTCACTCCTATAAAATGGGTTGGCATTAGACCACGATGTAGTCAGTTTTTCCGGATATCCGCATCCACACACCGGAATTGAAATGGGTTCTTCTACTTCAACCCTGCGTTCACTTGATCTTTGCCATTCTACCTCCATTGATTTGGATCAGCTTCAAAATCTATGCTGGGAAATAGAAAATAGGAAATTAGGGTTTTGTTTTCAGCCAAAAGAGATTTTATAGTAAAAATAAAACATAAAATATAATGAGGTGGATCGTATCTGAAAAAAGATATTATTTTTTTTATCGGCCACGTCATCCCTGTAACGGGAGTTAGAGTCCACGTCAGAATTCCGTAATGGGAGTAACGGTGGAGTGCTAACTTTGAATCACACAGTGAAGTTCAATGGTATTATAGTATCGAATTTTAGTTCAGTGGCATATTAGAGTCACACATTAAAGTTGAGTGGTATTTCAGGTAGTTTACCCTTTAAATTAATTGAATCAAAATTTACGAGTTAACATCATAACTCATCTATCTATGTCATATTCAAAATCAGTTACTTATTTTTTCAGTTTTAAATTTGAACTTAGTTGTTTGGGCGCAACTAGAAGTTATAACATGCATTCCAACTTGATGTTGTTTTGCTTATTAATGTGATTTAATTGTAATTTTATTGGGATTTAAGCGAAAGTTTACTTGTCATTGATTAGTTGATTGTGAAACAAAACTTATAACTTTTGTCCAAGTATATACGCAACCCAAAAACATACGATACAAAAAAATTACATATACTCACGACTGTTTATATCAATGGACGAAAATTATCAATATATATGTTAGATACCGACGGACAATAACATTGTCGCTAAAAGTTACGATTTTTACTAATATATCATATCCGTCGATATAGATCACATATATTGATGGATTGTAGAAAACCATCGGTATAGAATTATCGTATACAGACGAACTAAACTTTGTCGTCAGTATAATTAAATCATATACTAATGATTTGTCATGTCTGTCGGTGCAGATGTAGTTTATACCGACAGACTCATATATCTATCGGTATAGGTTTAGGTTTTACCGATTGTGTTTTATGTTTGTCGGTATATGATGTATTTTAAATTAATTTTTCTTTGTTTGATAGGAAAAAATATAGTATTAAATTTTTATATTAAAATAATATACAAATTAACAAAACAAAGTTCTCTCTATCGCGCTGACCACTTCAAAATTAAAATTCCTAATTCCCCATGACTGCGCTGCCGCGCTCGTGACAGTCACCGTGACCAGCCACCCAAGCAGCCACAACCATAGCCCACAAGTAATCATCTCTCGTGCTCTTCGCCTTTGTAACATCACAAAATGAAAGAAAGGCAGAATTTTTATAAGATCAGAGGTAGGAAGAAATGAGATCAGAGTGAGAAGGAAGAAGAAGATAAGACTGAGTTCATAGCAGCCAAAAAGATAGCGTTTACAACGTCCTTCAAACCTTTAATACACGCCATGACAAAAACGACCCCGTTTTATGTATTAACATGGGTCACTAAAACGCATCGTTTCACTAAAAATGGCTTGACACTAAACAATGATTAGAAGCAACAGATTAACGGCCATTCAAAAATCTCTCCCAACGGTTCTTTCATTTCGAGCCTTTACATTGCTCCCTCCTTAAAAGGAATACTTGTCCTCAAGTATTGAATTGAGGATAGCATTGCTTCAGCAGATGTAGTACTTCCCAGGTTGCGTCCTTAGGAAAAGAGTTTGACCATTCCACTAGAACTTTGGTGACAACTCTGTTGACTCTCCTTCCCAGTCTCCTGTCCAAAATCCTGCATGGTTCTTTACTGATGCTCCCATCTGGATCCACTACGGGTAGTTCAGATTGCACCTGGTCTGACCCTATCCTCTTTTTCAGTTGCGAGACATGAAACACGGGATGAACTCGTGAGCCAGGAGGCAGCTGAAGTTTGTAAGCCACCTTACCCACCTTGTTGATTACTTCAAATGGTCCAAACCATTTTGGGGCCAGCTTTTGGCAACTCCTGAAAACCATTGTCTGTTGTCGATCGGGTTGTAGTTTAAGGAACACCCAATTCCCAACTTTAAACTCTCGTTCCCTTCTTTTTCTTGTTTGCCTGAACTTTCATCCTGTCCTGGACCCTTTTCAAATGAAAACGCAGCATTCTTAGAGCAGCTTCCCTATGTTGTAGGCTCCTTTCCACTTCAGCTACTAAAGAATCTCCAGCAATTTAGGGTGTGTGAATCGGAGGAGGTTGCCCATACAAGGCTTGGTAGGGAGTTACTTGGATGGCTGAATGGAAAGTGGTATTGTACCACCATTCAGCAAGGTGCAACCAGTTGCACCACTCCTTGGGCCTTTCACCAGTCATGCATCCTAAGTATGTCTCCACACATTGGTTTATCCTTTCCGTTTGCCCATCCGATTGTGGGTGGTAAGTTGTAGAGGCATTGATCGTCACCCCAAGTTTGCTCATTAATTCCTTCCAGAAGGTACTCTTGAAAATCCTGTCCCTATCACACACGATGTCTGTTGGCAATCCATGCAGCTTAAATATGTTCTCTAAGAAGGTTTGAGCAATCGACTTAGCTGTAAATGGATGAGTTAAAGCTACAAAATGGGCATATTCGGTCAATTTGTCCACTACCACCAGGATGCAATCTCTCTTCTTCGATTGGGGCAATCCCTCGATGAAATCCATGCTGATGGAGCTCCAAATAGTTTTAGGGATAGCTAATGGTTGTAATAACCCTCCAGGCAAGCTCAACTCTCCCTTGTTCTTCTGGCAAATCATACACTCCCTCATTGCATTTCGAACCTCTCTTCTCAATCCATTCCAATAAAAAACAGAAGTGATTCGATGAATGGTTGGCTTAGCCCATGAGTGTCCCCCTATAACACTCCCATGGAAAAACTGAATAATTTCCTTCCTTAGTTCTGCATCCTACCCCACTACCAACTTATCCTTCCTTTTTAGCACCTTCCCATCCCACTTGTACTTGGTATGCTTTAAACTGCCTCATTCTTTTTCCTTGATCAATCTTTGCAGCTTCTCATCACCCTGTCAAGACTTGATTACTCTCCCCATCAGATCAGTGGAGATCTTGCTCACTCCCATGTTCATCAAACTTCCCAACTCAGGCTTTCTCGAGAGGACACCTGCCACTACATTATTACACCCCTTCCTATAATGCACTTCATAATCGTAACCCATCATTTTGATTACCCATTTCTGGTGAAAAGGAGTTATAGCTTGATTTTCAGTTAAGAACTTCAAGCTTTGATGATCAGTTCGAATCGTGAAACGCCTTCCCACCAAATAAGCTGATCATTTCTTCACAGCCAACAATGCAACTAGCATTTCTTTCTCGTATACCGACAACCCTTGATATCGAATTCCAAGTCCCTTACTAAAGAAGGCTACTGGCCTACCATTTTGCACTAACACAGCACCCACACCCACGTTAGAAGCATCAGTCTCCACTATGAAGGGCAAATTGAAATCTGAGAGAGCCAAAACTGGTGCTGAACTAATGCATTGTTTCAATCTTGCAAAAGTTTCTTCTTCCTCTTTGCTCCACTTCCACCCATCCTTATTTAACAAATTGGTAAGGGGTTTTGCCACACAACCATATCCCTGCACGAATATTCTGTAATATCCTGACAATCCCAGGAAGCCCCTTAACTCCTTCACTGACTTAGGAGCTGGCCAATCCCTGATGCACTCTACCTTGGACTGATCCATCGAAATAGTTCCCTTAGAAATAACGTATCCCAAATAGTCAACCTCTACTGCTCCAAAGCAACACTTCGATTTCTTGGCATACAATTTCTGTGTTCTTAAAATCATCAGCACCTCCTTCAAATGTAACAAGTGTGAATTCCAGTCTGGTAAATACACCAATATATCATCGAAGAGCACTAGTACATATTTCCTCAGCTGTGGCTTGAAGACCCTATTCACCAGTCCCTAGAACGTTGCAGGAGCATTGGTGAGCCCAAAGGGCATCACTAGAAACTCATAGTGGCCCTCATGAGTTCGAAAAGCTGTCTTGGGAATGTCTGCCTCATGCATTCGAATCTGATGATACCCTGATCTAAGGTCCAACTTCGAGAAAAAGAGAGCAGATCCCAGTTCATCCAGTAGCTCCTCGATCACTGGCATTGGGAAACTATCTTTTATAGTGAAATGGTTCAGTTTCCTGTAATCCACACACATGCGCCATGTGTCATCCTTCTTCCTTACCATGACTACAAGAGACGAGAAGGAACTGTTGCTGTCCCTGATTATTCCTGCCTATAACATCTCCTTTACCATTTTTTCAATAGCATCCTTTTGGTAGGTCGGGTGCCTGTAAGGTTTCACTTTAACCAAAACCTCCTCCTTGATCAATTGAATCTTGTGATCATGGCCTCTATCAGGTGGCAATCTATAACACCCAAATTTTGGGCTTAGAAGTTTCGGGTCTGAACTGGACCGGTCTGATTTTCGATTCGAATATAAAAGGAGGTTTTAGGGAAAACCTAGTTCGGGATGCTTTAAAAATATGGAAAAATATCTAAAAATCCTCTTTTAATATATATAAGAGAGTGGTGAAATCAATTTTACAAAATAAGGTTTGGAAATACTACATTTTGGAGTAGTGACTAAAATGCGATTTTTGAAAAGTTTAGCGGTGACTGTTTTGTAAGGATTGAAACTTTGAATCTTTAAGGAGCTAATTTACCCAAAAATAATTTCTCCAAATTTTTTCCTTAATTTGAGTGAATTAATTAATGTTTTAATTAATTAGAAGAGAAGAGAAATTACCTTTTGGAAAAATCATAACTACCTTTTCCTAAAAAAAATTCATTTCTTTTTCTCTCAAAATTCCATCATCCAAACACTTTTCTCCAGCAACTTTTTCATTGATTTTCACTTCAATTGATGAGATTTCTATCATCAATTAGTTCCTAATCAATCTTGCATCAAATCCTTTTGATTTCCTCATTGAATTTTCAAGGAAATTGGCTCAAATCAAGGAGAAATCACCATTTAGAGGTAAGATTGTTCTCCTCCTCTAAATAATCAGTTCTTTACTGAAATTCCCAAGTTACCAACCCTTAATTAAAGTTTTATAAATGGTTTTAATGATAGGAACTTGATTTTGGCTTAAAACTCAAGATTTGGAAGAAATCTTGAAGAATTTCGTTGTGATTGTTTAGGCTCTGTCTTGAGATGATTCTTAAATGTATTTTGGATGTCTAATGATGTGAAAATGAGGTTTTATCAATGCGATCCCGAATAGGTTGTATTTCCTAAGTTTTTACTTATGAAAATGGTGGTTTCTGAGGTGATCTTGGTGTTCTGTTATAGCTGGAGGTATAAGGACGAGTTTAGGTTCATTTTGGATGTTAATTGATGTTTAGAAATGGTTAGAAGTGATGAATCTTGGCTGGGTTAAGTTTTGGAAGTGTTTGGACGTGATTTCGGTTGTGTTTGGTAGCCGAAATGTTGGTTTTTGGTAGAGCAGCGAGTTTAGGTATGTTGGCTGAAGATTTCAATGCACGATGATGCATTAATCCTCTGCTTTGATGTGTTTAAAATAGGGGAGACATCTTCGGACACTTTTGAAGTTGATCCGGAGGCTTGATCGGCGTTTCGGCAAGCTAGCGAAACAGAATTGGTGAGTGGAGTTGGGTTTCCAGCTTTGAAACGATTATTTGAAGGTTTTGGGGAGCTTAGTTTAAGTCTAAACAACTTAACTAAGCTCAAGAGTAAGTTTTCGGAAAAACTCCCTCGGATGTGCCATGTAGTGGCTTGATGCATTGGTTGTATTTTTGCATGTTTAAATTCTGCTTTAAAAGCATGTTTTAGCATGGTTAATGCTGGTTTTGAAAGCCATGTGTTGAAGGATGCTCAAGGTAAGAGATCCTTGGTTTGGCATATTGTAAATGTGGATTTGATGCATAAAGATGCATGATGTTAAATGGCTTTGTTTAATGCTTTAAAAAGTGAATTGTTGATGTTATATAATGTATATTGGCAAGTGATGTAATGGTTTTAAAGTACTTGAATCGGATATAGTTAGCCGGCTATAGGATTGGGTGCACCGTGAATAAAGTTGCCTTGGATGTTGAGGGGTTGTGATTGTACCATAAACTCCATCCAAGTACCCTAACGAGTGAGGTAAGATCACAACGGTGGTTAAAAGTCCGTGTGTGGATCTTGTGTTATGTGTTCCTTGCACTCGTTAGTGGAATTATACAACTACCGATGAGTGATGTGGAGGGGTTGTGATTGTACCGTTAAACTCCATCACGAGTGTTGAGGGGTTGTGATTGTATCGTTAAACTCCACCTTATGTTGTTCGGTAGTGTGTATGAAGCGTGTGGGACAACGCTTGTAATCCGCGTATCCGATTGTGTTTTGAGTTGTAAATGGTTATGAGTTATCACTTGAAAGCCAATATGATGTGATGGTTTTAATGAAGCATGAGATGCTTGTTATGTATGCAAGGTTGCATGAAAAGATTTGAGCATCTGTTTAGAAAGCTTTGTTGAAAGTGTTTTCTAAAATGCATTATTGTGTTGTTTTCTTTAGAGCTTGCCTCACTAAGCAATTGTGCTTACGCTCTCTCTCTTGAACCAATAATGCAGATAATTGATGTTTTAAAGGGCAACAAGGAGGCAAGAGTGTCCAAGGGAACTAAGCTCATCTATGGTGATGTTTTCGTACACTATTAGTTTTGGTAATTTGGCAATGGGAACCTAAGATGTGTTTTGGGAGGTGTGTTGAACTCTCTAGTTCGTGGCATGATGCTTTTGAAGTTTTGGATTTGTAATTGGCCTTTTGATGCTTGATTTGGAGTTTGGTTGGTTGTTTGGTTTTTGGATATTAGGATGCATGCCTATAGACATGTGAAGTTTCATGTTTGATGCCATGAATGTGTTTAGGAGTTGCAAGTATGCTCTATATAAGTATGATGTCTTGTTGGCATGGATAAGAAGTCATTAGGATGTGTTTGAGTGGTTTTATGTATGAAAAACCGGCAAAATCTGCAGCTTCTAGGCAAACCGTATCGGAACGGGCACTGGCGTTTCGAAACGGGGGCCTGTAATGGCCTTCGTGTTTCGAAACGGATGGAGGCCGTTCTGAAACGATTTTGCTACTGGAAAACCCTATTTCGGAACTAGTCTCGAAACGAACTCGTGTTTCGGAACGGTCAACACCGTTTCGAAACGGGTGACCGTTGGGCACTGATTTGAATGTTGTTGAGGTTTGTAAGCTTTACGTTTTAGTCCCGAAAGTTGTTTTTGCAATTGCATGAGTTCGAGAAGTCCAATTAAGGTGAAATTTGACCGGGAAGCATGTAACATGACTAATTTAATATTGGTAACTTAAAAATCAGTTAAGACCTTCTAATTTTCAGAATTTACTTTTTGGTCCCTAATATTTGTATATTGTGCAATTGAGTCCCTTATGGATATTCGATCGATGTGCTTTACGCGTATATGTTTCTCAAATGTTCACCTAGGGTTAACATGTATATAGATAAGATTACAAAAAAAGGGTCGTTAATCAAGGTTGACTTTCGGGTTGACTTTGATTTTCCCCGTGTAATCTCCGTAGTTCGGGTCAACCGTCTAGGCCAGGCTAAGGGGGTTACATTTGGTGGTATCAGAGCTGAGTTCTCGTGTAAATGGGAATGGTTATGTGGGTGATGTACGTGTATTTGCATGATATGCTTTTTGGATGAAAGAATGTTGTTTGAATTGTGATGTATGGATGCAATTGTGATGTTATGCTATGTTGAAGCATGTTAGGGGAACCCATTGCCATATCAAAACTAATGAAAGGAATTGTTTTTGGAAAAAGAGCTTGAGTACTTGGATTACTTACCTTGTTGAGCCTAATTATGTTTATTGCATTTGTGTCAGTGCATTGTTTTTCTTGTAAATGGGGCCTCGTAGAGAGATGAGGATGAATACGAGAGATATGGCTCAGAATGAGAATGAGGAAAATGTCGATAATGTTGTGGATATCCCTCCTCCCCTAGTGATGGACCACCCAGCGGTGGTGGTGCTGGAGGTGAAAATGCTGGTGCTGGGGTCGCTGGACCTGAAGGTGTGCAGGGGCAAGCTGCTCTTGACATGACTGTGTTGATTCAGGCTATTGCAGGAGCCTTTCAGGCAGCAGTAGCTGGAGCTCATGGAGCTGCGCATCAGGGTGATGCTAACGTGAGATTACCTTTGGAACGTCTTCGCAGTCTGGGAGGGATTGAGTTCAGAGGTTTATCTCCTGAGGGTTCTGAATCTTGGTTGGAAAGCACCAAGAGGATTTTGGGGCAGATGAACTACAACAATGTGCAGAAATTGGGTTGTGTGGTGTCACTGCTGCATGATGATGCGTATACGTGGTGGACGACCACTATCTCCAGAATGGAGGAAATTGATGTGACTTGGACGTTCTTTCTGAACGCGTTCAAGCGAAAGTATCTAGGTGTGCGATACCTGGATGAGAAGAAAAGAGAATTTATGTCTCTTACGCAAGGAAGCATGACAGTGGCGGAGTATGAGGTCCAGTTTGTCCGCCTTAGTCAGTACGCACCTGAGCTAATCCCTGATGAGCGGGAGAGGTGTGAACGTTTCTGTTATGGTTTGGTGACGGATGTAAAGACTTTCATGCTTGCTGCTGAATATACGGATTTTGATGTGCTGGTAAGTAGAGCGAATGACATTGAGCAGAACTTGGGTTTGTCTTCCAGAGGCGTTAGTTCTAGCTCGGGCAAAAGAGCTGCTGATTATAGTTCTGGTGGTGGACGGAACAAGAGAGGATGAGATAAGAGGTATCATTCTTCTGCTAGGCGAGGTAATAGAGGGCATGGTGCTCCTGTTCAGGGAGATAGGATGAGAGCTGATCAGAACACGTGCTGGACGTGTGGATCACGTGGTCATTTGAGGCGAGATTGTCCTCGAGCAGCGACAGAGGTTCAGGCTCCTGTAGTAGTGACCGGTAATTCATGTTGGAATTGTGGTTCGGCAGACCACGTGAGGAAGGAGTGTCCTTTGTTGGCCGGTGGTGGTCAGGGACGTGCTCCTGGGGTAGTTGCACCACAGAGAGGTCGTGGGTGCGACCGTGGTAACTTCCAGCGCAGAGATGATGGTGGGAGGAATGTGGCGCATGTGGTGGCTGTTCAACCTGAGGGTGGTGGCCATGCTCGAGTGTATGCTCAGCGTGAGAGGAGAAATGATACGGATGTGATTGCGGGTACCTTTACTTTGTAATCCTTATCATTACTTTCCTTGATTGATTCTGGATCTACACACTCATACATATTGTGTGAACATGCTCAATTTCTTGGTTTACCTGTTGAGTCTTTGGATGTTGGTATGCATGTAACTAGTTCCTTTGGTGAGACCGTTGTGACACGGAAGTTGTATAGAAGATGTCCTTTGGTAGTGCAAAACCATGTTTTTCTTGTTGATCTCATGGAATTGCCATTCTATGGTTTTGATGTGATCCTTGGAATGGATTGGCTTTTTGAACATCGAGTTGTGGTGGATTTTGAGAACAAGCGAGTTTCGTTGAAGCTTGCGGATGATTATGAGGTAGTGGTGGTTGGCGAGAATGTGAAGTTTCTTGCCAATGTGGTGTCTTCGTCGGAAGCAAGCCGAATGCTGAGGCAAGGTTGTGAGGCTTATCTGGCCTTTGTGATGAATCCTAGCTCTAAGGAGTTGCGAGTTCAAGATATCAGGACTGTGCGAGAGTTTCCTGGAGTGTTTCCGGAGGAGTTACCTGGATTGCCTCCTAGTCGAGAGGTGGAGTTTGGGATTGAGTTGTATGAAAACACAACTCCAGTGTCCATTACTCCTTACCGAATGGCACCTAAGGAGTTGAAGGAGCTGAAGACGCAACTTCAGGAGTTGCTTGATCGTGGTTTCATTCGGCCGAGTGTGTCACCTTGGGGTGCACCGGTCTTGTTTGTGAATAATAAGGATGGCACTATGAGAATGTGCATCGATTATCGTCAGCTGAACAAGTTGACTATCAAGAATCAGTATCCTTTGCCGAGGATTGATGATCTTTTTGATCAGTTCCGGGGAGCGGCTGTGTTCTCTAAGATTGACTTAAGGTCAGGTTATTATCAGCTCAAGGTGAAAGATGTGGATGAGCCAAAAACAACCTTTAGAACGAGGTATGGGCATTATGAGTTCCTTGTGATGTCGTTTGGTTTGACGAATGCTCCTGCAGCTTTTATGGACATGATGAATAGAGTGTTCCATGAATACCTGGACAAGTTTGTTGTGGTATTCATTGATGTTATCCTTGTGTACTCTCGTACTGAGGAGGAGCATGAAGGGCATTTGCAGATTGTGTTGCAGGCGTTGTTGGAAAATTAGCTTTATGCTAAGCTGAGCAAGTGTGTAACGCCCGTGTTTTAGGGTTAGGAGTTAGTCGGGTTTATAGTCCGAGTCAATAAAATTAAATTAAATCAATTCAACCTAAATTGAGATCTAATTGGGCTTTAGTAAAAGAGGAAGGACTAAAGGGGTAATTTGACCCAAAAGTTTTTAAAAGCAAGACAACTTTTGAAAGTTGTCATCTTCTCTCCCCTTTTCCCCATTTCTCACGTTGGATACCCCAAACCATCTTCAAAACTCTCCCAAACTTGAAAACACTATTCCATTGATTTTTCAACCTTCTTTCAAGACCATTTTGAAAGGTAAAATCATATTCTCACTCTCCTCTTCATCCTTTAACTATCCATGGTTTTAGATTTAAAAACTATGAACTTTTGAAAACTAGAGCTTGGTTAAAGTTTGTGTTTTTATGGTGATTTTCATTTTGTTTTGAAATAATGAGTTAGGTTTTGTTTTAATCACATCAAGACTTACAACATATGTTAATTTGGTTGAGTTTTATTGAAAACCAGAAATGGGTTCTTGGAGCCATTTTTGGGATGTCAAAACTTGGTTTTTTGGTGGGTTTTAGGTTGAAAACAAAGGGCTGATGGTTTATATAGGTTAGGAGGATGTTTTGGGATCATTTGGGAGTCATTTGGGTGATTGAAAATGGAAATTTCAGCTAGTGTTGTAGGGAGCACGAAAATTGAAATATTTGGGGATTAATTTGATTTGGAAATTTGGGTGAAGTTGGTTTGAACTCAAAGGTTGAGTGTTGTTTGAATGTTAGCATTGATTGAGGTTGTTGGTTGTGTTTTTGGTTGGCTAGAAGCAAGAGGAGTCGTCGAAGGAGCATTGGGACCGAATCCGGGCTCGTAGGAGATTTTCTTGGTTGCTAAGGAAGGGCGGTGAGTGGTTTTAATCGTGGTTTAAACTTTGGTTCGAGAGTGTGTAGAGTGTATGTGTGGAATGTGCTTGGTAGGCCATTTCTTTATTTCAAGTTGTTAATTTTAGCCATTGATTTCATTAAATGCTACTATGTTTGCCTATCTATGCTCTTGTGAAATGTGGTTAAATTGGTGCATGTATATCATGAAATATATATATATGATGAGCATGGGATGTGGTTGATGATATGTGATGTGGTTATGAACATTGGCACTAAATAAATTACCGGTTGTAAATGATCGATCATTAGGATTAGTGTGCACACAAATTGAATCAAAACGTACGTGGCCTTGATGGCGTTAAGTCATCAAGGAGGAGTACGGTGATGTAATATTCCACCGGAAGCTTTTATGTATTTCTACGGGATGATGAGTGGAATCCCATCTGTAGGGCATGTGGCGTTGAGTGGAATCCCACAGATGCAAGGTCCGGTGATGAGTGTAATCCCACCGAGGTAATGTGATTGTTGAGGTTAAATCCGCACATCCGGGTAATTAATAGTGGCCAATTAAACTTGTTCATATGTTTGTGATATATGATGTTGATATATGGTGTTGTTATATGATGATTGAGCTTGGTAGGATATGAGAAACCATATTATGTCACTTGAAAGACTAGCTAGGTCTACTCGTTTACTTTGCCAATGTATGATGTATGTGAGGATAGGATTTACATGCTTGAACCCTGCATTGTTGATGTTTTTCGTCTTAGAGCACCCTCATTAAGCTTATAGCTTACGCTCTCAATTTTCAACAATGTAGATCATTAGCGTGGTGTTAGTTCGGAGCAAGGCAAGAAGGGCTTTCCAAGTTTGTGGCTCAAGTACGGTGGTTAAATTTTGTATTAGTTAGCAATGTGGAAAGGGTGTTTGTATGAGCTATGTATGACTCATTGATATGTTGATGTTTTGGATTGACTATGGTTTGTAAAGCATGATACGCTATGATGAATGTTTGAGTGTGGTGGTATGCCTTCTAGATGTTTAGGTTGCCTTGATAGTGAGTGCAAACCTCCTATATGTTGACTTGTGCCATTTTGGCCTTTTGAGCTTTCATATATGACCTTAAATGCTAAATTATTGCCCTTGTATGAATGCCATGATTAGATGCCTTGTTTCATGTTTGATTGCTTCCTTTGGCTCAAGTATGATTGCTTAAATGTTTGTATGTGCTTAAGAGAGTCTGAAAGTGCATCTAGAGTCGTGTTTGGGGTCGTTAAGTTGGAAATTGTGGAATTTCCGAGCAGGGGTATCGATACGATTGGACCCGTATCGATACGACCTTATTGTTTCAGGCCACGCGTTTCGATACGCGAGGGGGTGTTTCGATACCATTTTTGCTACTGGAATTATGAGATTTTGATGAGAATTTGGGTATCGAAATGGGCCTTTGGCGTATCGATACGGTCTTCTTAGCGTTGACCGCGAGAAGTTGACCGTTGGGGGAGTATCGATACACTCTTTGGGGTGTATCGATACGGTCTCCATGGGTTGACTCTGACCAGTTGACCTAGTCAAGGCGTACCGATACACTCCTTAGGAGTATCGATACCGCCTGCAGTTTAAGTTAAAATTGGGTTGTTTAAGTGTTGTTTTGGGTTCGATTGATTGTCTCGTGTATGTTGTTCCGCTGTTTGATCACGTAGGATTTAATACTCCACTAGACAAGATTAAAATGGAAAAAATAGGGTTGCTAACCGAGGGGGAACCTTAACGGGTTTCGCTTCGGTTTTCCCCGTGTGGCTCACTCGGACCGGTCATCCGGCCAGACCGGGGTGAGGGGGTTACATTTGTTGGTATCAGAGCCTGAGGTTACCGAGACCTCGGGCAGGTAAGTGAGGTAAGCTGGTTATGTTGAGAAATTGTGTTGTTCGATGCATGCCTTGCCATGAATTTTTGATATTTGAATGTTCGCATGATGTTTTGAAGCATGAGTTGTTGTGTCTGGTGTAGAGTGTGTGCCCATTGCTACTATTACTTAATTGAAAAAGATTTTTGATAAAAGGAGTACTTGAGCACTATTGGACCCTTGCTTTGACTAACGTAATCCCTACTTGTTTGTTGTTGTAGTTATTTCCTTGCTAGCTGTACCATGAGACCACGTGGGAGGCCTAGGATGGTTCGACCGGAACCACGGGCAGCGGCTCCAGGAGTTGAGCTAGTAGTTAGGGTTGAGGCTCAAGTGGGAGAGCCTGTGGTTGGAGTTGGAGCTCCTCCACCACCTTCACCACCACCACCTCCTCCACCTGGAGCAGGAGGCAAGGCTGGGGCTGAAGGAGAGGGACCTCAGGGAGGCCAAGGACCGGCCGTAATAGACTTAGCTCCATTGGTTCAGGCGATAGCCGGGGCATTTCAGGCTGTAGTAGCTGGGGGTCAGGCAGCACACCATCAGGGTGAGGGCACTGGTTTACCTTTAGAGAGACTTCAGGGCCTTGGGGCCGAAGAGTTCAGAGGGGCTACACCGGAGAGATCAGAGTTATGGTTCAAGAAGACTGTCCGTATCCTTGCTCAGATGGGGTGTATTGGTGAGCGCAAGTTGGGATGTGTTGAGTCCTTGCTTCAGGGTGATGCCTACACTTGGTGGGTCACCATTACTACGGGTATGGATGAGGCCGAGATCACTTTGGAGTTATTTGAGACAACATTCCGTAAGAAGTATCTGGGTCCGCGATACCTCGATGAGAGGAAGAGGGGGTTCATGGCTTTGCTTCAGGGGAGTATGTCCGTGACAGACTATGAGATTCGATTTGTCAGACTGAGTCAGTATGCACCTGACCTTGTTCCTACTGAGGTGGAACGTTGTAACTGTTTTCATTATGGGCTGAGTGAAGAGATCAAGATGTGTACTCTAGCTTCAGACTACACTGATTTTGATGTATTGGTCGCGAGGGCCAGGGACTTATAGCACAGTTTGAGCTTGACCAGGCGGTCTGGTGGATCTAGTTCGGGTAAGAGGTCTAGTAACTTTGATAGAGGTGATGCCAAAAGGCATCGGGACAACAGGCATCACTATGATCATAGACGTGGTGGCGGTAACCACGATAAGGGCCAACAGGGCCAGAGAGCTGGTGGGAAGTTGCCCACATGTGCTACTTACGGGAGGAACCACACCGGTGAGTGTTGGGGAAATTTTCATTCTTGTTGGAGTTGTGGGGCTAGAGACCACATTAGGCGTGACTGTCCACATCAGGTGGGACAGGCACCAGCTCAGGCTCCTACTAGAGCCAATGACTTTCAGAGGGGCCGCGGGCGCGTTAGAGGTAACTTCCAGCCGAGGAACGATGGTCAGAGGAACATAGCACATGTAGTTGCAGTTCAGCCGGAGGGCGGAGGTCAGGCCAGAGTTTACGCTCAGCGTGGGGATCAGCATGACACCGATGTGATCGCAGGTAACTTCTCGATACAGTCTTTGGGTTTGCTTTCTTTGATTGACTCTGGGTCTACACATTCCTACATATTGAGTGAGCATACGCAGTCTTTGAATTTTCCTTGTGAGATGTTAGAGGTAGGAGTTAGTGTTACTAGTTCCTTTGGGGACAAGGTAGTAGTTAGAAAGATGTACCGAAGGTGTCCGTTGATGGTTCAGGGGCATGTGTTTCCAGTGGATATGATGGAGCTACCTTTCTATGGTTTTGATGTGATTCTGGGTATGGACTAGCTCACGGAGCATAGAGCTAGGATAGATTTTGAAACTAAGCGGATTTCTTTGAGGCTCACAGATGACTATGAGATTGTAGTGGTGGGTGAGAATGTGAAGTTCTTGTCCAATGTGGTTTCAGTATTAGAGGCTAAGAGATTAGTTGAGTTGGGGTGTGAAGCATACTTGGCGTATGTGATGAACCCTAACATGAGTGAGGTTAGACCTCAAGACATCCAGACCGTATGTGACTTTCCTAGCGTGTTTCCGGAAGAGTTGCCAGGGTTACCACCGGACAGAGAGGTAGAGTTCACCATTGAGACTTATTCTGATTCGGCTCCTGTTTCGATTGCTCCGTATCGCATGGCACCGAAAGAACTGAAAGAGTTGAAGACTCAGTTGCAAGAGTTGACAGATAGAGGTTTTATTCGACCTAGTTCTTCACCTTGGGGTGCACCAGTTTTGTTTGTGAAGAAGAAAGATGGAAGCATGAGAATGTGTATAGATTACAAACAGTTGAATCAGTTGACCGTGAAGAATAAATATCTGTTGCCTAGAATCGATGACTTGTTTGACCAGTTGAGAGGAGCATCAGTCTTTTTGAAGATTGATTTGAGATCGGGTTATTACCAGCTAAAGGTAAGAGAGGTTGATGTACCAAAGACGACCTTTAGGACTAAGTATGGACATTATGAGTTCTTAGTCATGCCTTTTGGGTTGACTAATGCACCGGCTGCTTTTATGGACATGATGAACATGGATTTTCATTAGTATCTAGATCAGTTTGTAGTTGTGTTTATAGATGACATCTTGGTGTATTCGCGAACTGAAGAAGACCATGACAGACACTTGAGATTAGTTTTGAAGACTTTGTTAGATCATCAGTTATATGCGAAGTTGAGCAAGTGTGAATTCTGGATTCGAGAGGTAGTCTTCCTAGGACATGTGGTGTCAGCCGATGGGATTAGAGTTGATCCGAAGAATATTGAGGCCATTGTTGAATAGAAGCAACCGAAGTCTGTGACAGAGGTACGTAGCTTCCTAGGCTTAGCCGGATACTATAGGAGATTTGTAGAGGGTTTCTCTAAGTTAGCCGCTTCATTGACACGATTACTTCAGAAGAGTGTTCAGTTTGAGTGGACAGATGCAAGACAGAGAGCCTTTGAGAAATTGAAAGAAGCTTTGACCCAAGCACCGATCTTGATTCAGCCTGAGTCCGGGAAGGACTATGTAGTCTACAATGATGCTTCTTATGTAGGGCTAGGATGTGTTCTTATGCAAGACAAGAGAGTAGTGGCTTACGCCTCAAGACAGTTGAAGACCCATGAGCGCAACTATCCGACCCATGACATAGAGTTAGCTGCAGTTGTGTTTGCTCTGAAGATTTGGAGGCACTATTTGTACGGTGAGAAATGCACAGTGTACACCGATCACAAGAGTTTGAAATACATTATGACTTAGCGAGATTTGAATCACAGACAGCGTATGTGGTTAGAGTTTCTAAAAGACTATGATCTTACCATCGAGTACCATCCGGGTAAGGCCAATGTAGTGGTCGATGCTTTGAGTAGGAAGATGGTTGTAGACTTGAGAGCCATGTTTGCTAGATTGAGTTTGTCCGGAGATGGTGGCTTGGTAGCCGAGCTTCAGGTTAGACCTACTCTAGGTCAGTTGATTAGAGAGAAGCAGCTCTTAGATAGATCTTTGGCACCTCACGTGCAAGATATAGCCGAGGGCAGATCTTCAGACTACAGTTTCAGCACTGATGGGGTTTTGTGTTTCAAGGATAGAATAGTTGTGCCAGAAGACAGTGACTTGAGACGTACGATCTTGATTGAAGCCCACAGTAGTCCGTTTGCTATGCACCCTGGAAGTACGAAGATGTACCGTGATTTGAAGAATGAGTACTTTTGGGTTGGCTTGAAGAGAGATGTAGCCGACTTTGTGAGTAAGTGCTTAGTGTGTCAGAGAGTGAAGGCGGAACATCAGGTTCCCTCAGGTTTGTTACAGCCGTTGAGGATTCCGGAATGTAAGTGGAAGAACATCACCATGGATTTTGTTTCGGGTTTGCCTTTGACTCCTACGAAGAAGAACTCAGTGTGGGTTATTGTAGATCGTTTTACGAAGTGTGCTCACTTCTTGGCAGTCAATACTACTTACACTTTAGATAGATTCGCCAATTTGTACATTGGTGAGATTGTTAGACTGCATGGGGTGCTGAAGTCCATTGTGTCAGACAGAGATCCGCGGTTTACTTCTCGATTTTGGGAGTGTCTGCATACAGCTTTGGGTACCCGTTTGAACTTCAGCACGTCTTATCATCCTCATCAGATGGTCAGTCAGAGAGAGTTATTCAGACCTTAGAGGATATGTTACGTTGTTGCATCATTGACTTTCAGGGTACTTGGGAGAAGCATCTGCCTCTAGTAGAGTTTGCGTACAATAATAGCTTTCAGTCGAGCATTCAGATGGCTCCGTATGAGGCCTTGTATGGCCGAAAGTGTAGGACTCCAGTGTGTTGGGCCGAGGTAGAACATAAATTGTTACCTATGCCGGATTTGCTCAAGGGGACAACCGACAAGGTGAAATTGATTTGTGATCGTTTGAAAGCTGCTTCGGATAGGCAGAAGTCTTATGCCGATTTGAAGAGGAAGGAAGTTGAGTTCTCAGTGAGTGAGAAAGTGTTCTTGAAAGTGTCTCCGTGGAAGAAAGTGATGAGATTTGGCCGAAAAGGGAAGTTGAGTTCGAGGTACATAGGACCGTATGAGATTGTGAAGAGGGTTGGTCCGGTTGCTTATCAGTTGCGTTTGCCATCCGAGCTAGAGAAGATACACGATGTGTTCCATGTTTCGATGCTTCGTAAGTATAGGTCTGATCCATCACATGTTATGCCCGTAGAAGAGATTGAATTGAATCCAGATTTGACTTATGAGGAAGAACCGGTTGAGATCTTAGCTTCTGACAATAAGGTGTTGCGGGGTAGGTCGATTGAGTTAGTGAAGGTACGGTGGAAACGTCGAGGTGTGGACGAGGCCACTTGGGAGAGAAAGGAGGATATGGAAAAGCAGTTTCCGTATCTCTTTCAGTCAGGAAATTTCGGGGACGAAATTCCTTAAGTGGGAGAGAGTTGTAACGCCCGTGTTTTGGGGTTAGGAGTTAGTCGGGTTTATAGTCCGAGTCAATAAAATTAAATTAAATCAATTCAACCTAAATTGAGATCTAATTGGGCTTTAGTAAAAGAGGAAGGACTAAAGGGGTAATTTGACCCAAAAGTTTTTAAAAGCAAGACAACTTTTGAAAGTTGTCATCTTCTCTCCCCTTTTCCCCATTTCTCACGTTGGATACCCCAAACCATCTTCAAAAACTCTCCCAAACTTGAAAACACTATTCCATTGATTTTCAACCTCGTTTCAAGACCATTTTGAAAGGTAAAATCATATTCTCACTCTCCTCTTCATCCTTTAACTATCCATGGTTTTAGATTTAAAAACTATGAACTTTTGAAAATTAGGGCTTGGTTAAAGTTTGAGTTTTTATGGTGATTTTCATTTTGTTTTGAAATAATGAGTTATGTTTTGTTTTAATCACATCAAGACTTACAACATAAGTTAATTTGGTTGAGTTTTATTGAAAACCCGAAATGGGTTCTTGGAGCCATTTTTGGGATGTCAAAACTTGGTTTTTGGTGGGTTTTAGGTTGAAAACAAAGGGCTGATGGTTTATATAGGTTAGGAGGATGTTTTGGGATCATTTGGGAGTCATTTGGGTGATTGAAAATGGAAATTTCAGCTAGTGTTGTAGGGAGCACGAAAATTGAAATATTTGGGGATTAATTTGATTTGGAAATTTGGGTGAAGTTGGTTTGAACTCAAAGGTTGAGTGTTGTTTGAATGTTAGCATTGATTGAGGTTGTTGGTTGTGTTTTTGGTTGGCTAGAAGCAAGAGGAGTCGTCGAAGGAGCATTGGGACCGAATCCGGGCTCGTAGGAGATTTTCTTGGTTGCTAAGGAAGGGTGGTGAGTGGTTTTAATCGTGGTTTAAACTTTGGTTCGAGTGTGTGTAGAGTGTGTGTGTGGAATGTGCTTGGTAGGCCATTTCTTTATTTCAAGTTGTTAATTTTAGCCATTGATTTCATTAAATTCTACTATGTTTGCCTATCTATGCTCTTGTGAAATGTGGTTAAATTGGTGCATGTATATCATGAAATGTATATATGTGATGAGCATGGGATGTGGTTGATGATATGTGATGTGGTTATGAAAATTGGCACTAAATTAATTACCGATTGTAAATGATCGATCATTAGGATTAGTGTGCACACAATTTGAGTCAAAACATGCGTGGCCTTGATGGCGTTAAGTCATCAAGGAGGAGTACGGTGATGTAATATTCCACCGGAAGCTTTTATATATTTCAACGGGATGATGAGTGGAATCCCATCCGTAGGGCATGTGGCGATGAGTGGAATCCCGCACATGCAAGGTCCGGTGATGAGTGTAATCCCACCGAGGTAATGTGATTGTTGAGGTTAAATCCGCACATCCGGGTAATTAATAGTGGCCAATTAAACTTGTTCATATGTTTGTGATATATGATGTTGATATATGGTGTTGTTATATGATGATTGAGCTTGGTAGGATATGAGAAACCATATTATGCCACTTGAAAGACTAGCTAGGTCTAATCGTTTACTTTGCCAATGTATGATGTATGTGAGGATAGGATTTACATGCTTGAACCCTGCATTGTTGATGTTTTTCGTCTTAGAGCACCCTCATTAAGCTTATAGCTTACGCTCTCAATTTTCAACAATGCAGATCATTAGCGTGGTGTTAGTTCGGAGCAAGGCAAGAAGGGCTTTCCAAGTTTGTGGCTCAAGTACGGTGGTTAAATTTTGTATTAGTTTGCAATGTGGCAAGGGTGTTTGTATGAGCTATGTATGACTCATTGATATGTTGATGTTTTGGATTGACTATGGTTTGTAAAGCATGATACGCTATGATGAATGTTTGAGTGTGGTGGTATGCCTTCTAGATGTTTAGGTTGCCTTGATAGTGAGTGCAAGCCTCCTATATGTTGACTTGTGCCATTTTGGCCTTTTGAGCTTTCATGTATGACCTTAAATGCTAAATTATTGCCCTTGTATGAATGCCATGATTAGATGCCTTGTTTCATGTTTGATTGCTTCCTTTGGCTCAAGTATGATTGCTTAAATGTTTGTATATGCTTAGGAGAGTCTGAAAGTGCATCTAGAGTCATGTTTGGGGTCGTTAAGTTGGAAATTGTGGAATTTCCGAGCAGGGGTATCGATACGATTGGACCCGTATCGATACGGCCTTCTTGTTTTAGGCCACACGTTTCGATACGCGAGGGGGTGTTTTGATACCATTTTTGCTACTGGAATTCTGAGATTTTGACGAGAATTTGGGTATCGAAACGGGCCTTTAGTGTATTGATACGGTCTTCTTAGCGTTAACCGCGAGAAGTTGACCGTTGGGGGAGTATCGATACACTCTTTGGGGTGTATCGATACGGTCTCCACGGGTTGACTCTGACCAGTTGACCTAGTCAAGGCGTACCGATACACTCCTTAGTAGTATCGATACCGCCTGCAGTTTAAGTTAAAATTGGGTTGTTTAAGTGTTGTTTTGGGTTCGATTGATTGTCTCGTGTATGTTGTTCCGCTGTTTGATCACGTAGGATTTAATACTCCTCTAGACAAGATTAAAATGGAAAAAAATAGGGTTGCTAACCGAGGGGGAACCTTAACAGGTTTCGCTTCGGTTTTCCCCGTGTGGCTCATTCGGACCGATCATCCGGCCAGACCGGGACGAGGGGGTTACAATGTGCGAATTCTGGCTTAGGGAAGTTGTTTTCCTTGGTCATGTGGTTTCTGCTGAAGGGATTTGTGTTGATCCTCAGAAGATTGAGGCGGTGATGAATTGGAAGCCTCCTAAGTCTATTCATGAAGTTCGTAGTTTCCTTGGGTTGGCAGGATACTTTCGGAGGTTTGTGGATGAGGTTTGTGGATGGATTTTCAAAGATTGTTTCTCCTTTGACGAAGTTGTTGCAAAAGGATGTCAAGTATGAGTGGACATAAGTAAGGAAACAAGCTTTTGAAAAGCTTAAGGCAGCTTTGACGTAAGCTCCTATCTTGGTTCAACCTAAATCAGGGAAAGAGTTTGTAGTGTACAACGACGCATCTTATGTTGGTTTAGGGCGTGTGTTGATGCAAGAGGGTATGGTGGTGGCTTATGCATCGCGCCAGTTGAAGTTGCATGAACGCAATTATCCTACACATGATATTGAGTTAGCTGCGGTGGTTTTTGCTTTGAAGATTTGGAGACATTACCTGTATGGTGAGAAGAGTACTGTGTACACGGATCACAAAAGTTTGAAGTATCTGATGTCTCAGAAAGAGTTGAATCTTAGGCAACGACGTCGGGTGGAGTTGCTTAAAGATTATGATATGACGATCGAGTACCTTCCGGGGAAAGCTAATGTTGTAGCGGATGCCTTGAGTAGAAAGGTGGCAGTAGAGTTGAGGGCTATGTTTTCCAGCTTGAGTATTTCGCGAGATGGGGGTCTTGTGGCTGAATTGCAAGTGAAACCATCTTTGGTTCAGTTGATAAAGGATAAGCAGTTGTTGGATGATTCTTTGGTGCCACATGTTCAGAATATTGCTGAGGATAGACCATCAGATTTCTGTTTTAACGATGACGGGGTTCTATGTTTTGGAAGTTGGATAGTAGTGTCGAATGATGCTGAGTTGAGGCGTACTATTCTGACTGAAGCTCATAGTAGTCCTTTTGCTATGCACCCTGGTAGTACAAAGATGTATCGTGATCTTAATGATGAGTACTATTGGGTGGGTTTGAAGAAAGATGTTGCGGAGTATGTGGGTAAGTGCATGGTTTGTCAGCGGGTTAAGGCTGAACATTAGTTTCCTTCTGGGTTGTTGCAACCGTTGAGGATTCCTGAGTGGAAGTGGGAAAGGATTACCATGGACTTTGTGTCTGGTTTGCCTTTGTCTCCATCGAAAAAGAATTCGGTGTGGGAGATTGTGGATCGCCTTACGAAGTGTGCACATTTCTTACCTATGCATACTACGTATACCTTGGACAAGCTTGCAGAGTTGTACATTGCTAGGATTGTGCGACTGTATGGTGTGCCAAAGTATATAGTATCGGATAGGGATCCGAGGTTTACATCACGTTTTTGGGAGTGTTTGCACCAAGCTTTGGGTACGCGGCTGAATTTCAGTACGTCTTATCATCCACAGTCGGATGGACAGTCTGAGCGTGTTATCCAAGTGTTGGAGGATATGTTGAGGTGATGTGTGATTGAGTTTCAAGGATTTTAGGAAAAGCATTTGCCTTTAGTGGAGTTTGCTTATAACAATAGCTACCAGGCAAGTATTCAAATGGCACCTTATGAAGCCTTGTATGGGAGGAAGTGCAGAACTCCTCTTTGTTGGGCTGAAACAAGTCAGAAGTTGGTTTCGATGCCGGCTTTGTTGAAAGGAACCACTGAGAATGTGAAGCTCATTTGTGAGAGATTGAAGGCAGCTTCTGATCGACAAAAGTCTTACGCGGATTTGAAGCGTAAGGAGATTGAGTTTGCGGTGGGTGACCGTGTCTTCTTGAAGGTTTCGCCTTGGAAGAAGGTGATGAGGTTTGGCTGGAAGGGTAAGTTGAGCCCTAGGTACATTGGATCATACGAGGTGATTGAACGTGTGGGTCCTGTTGCGTACAAGCTGAGGTTACAGCAGGAGTTGGAAAAGATTCATGATGTGTTTCATGTCTCTATGCTTCGGAGGTATAGATCGGATCCTTCGCATGTTATGCCTGTGGAGGAAGTGGAGTTGAATCCAGACTTGACCAATGATGAGGAGCCGATTGAAATTCTGGATTCGGACAGTAAAGTTCTTCGGGGCAAGACCATTGAATTGGTTAAGGTGTTGTGGAGGCATCGTGGTGTTGAGGAAGCCAGGTGGGAAAGAAAGGATGATATGTTGAAGCAGTTTCCGTACCTTTTTTCACCAGGTAAATTTCGAGGACGAAATTTCTTAGGGGGGGGGGGAGTTGTAACACCCCAATTTTGGGCTTAGAAGTTTAGGGTCTGAACTAGACCGGTCTGATTTTCGGTTTGAATATAAAAGGAGGTTTTAGGGAAAGCCTAGTTCGGGATGCTTTAAAAATATGAAAAATATCTAAAAAAACCTCTTTTAATATATATAAGAGAGTGGTGAAATCAATTTTACAAAATAAGGTTTGGAAATACTACATTTTGGAGTAGTGACTAAAATGCGATTTTTGAAAAGTTTAGCGGTGACTGTTTTGTAAGGATTAAAACTTTGAATCTTTAAGGAGCTAATTTACCCAAAAATGATTTCTCCAGATTTTCTCCTTAATTTGAGTGAATTAATTAATGTTTTAATTAATTAGAAGAGAATAGAAACTACCTTTTGGAAAAATTATAACTACCTTTTCCTAAAATTTTCTCATTTCTTTTTCTCTCAAAATTCCATCATCCAAACACTTTTCTCTAGCAACTTTTTCATTGATTTCCACTTCAATTGATGAGATTTCTATCATCAATTAGTTCCTAATCAATCTTGCATCAAATCCTTTTGATTTCCTCATTGAATTTTCAAGGAAATTGGCTCAAATCAAGGAGAAATCACCATTTAGAGGTAAGATTGTTCTTCTCCTCTAAATACTCAGTTCTTTACTGAAATTCCCAAGTTATCAATCCTTAATTAAAGTTTTACAAATGGTTTTAATGATAGGAACTTGATTTTGGCTTAAAACTCAAGATTTGGAAGAAATCTTGAAGAATTTCGTTGTGATTGTTTGGGCTCTGTTTTGAGATGATTCTTAAATTTATTTTGGATGTCTAACGATGTGAAATTGAGGTTTTATCAATGCAATCTCGAATAGGTTGTATTTCCTAAGTTTTTGCTTATGAAAATGGTGGTTTTTGAGGTGATCTTGGTGTTCTGTTATAGCTGGAGGTATAAGGACGAGTTTAGGTTCATTTTGGATGTTAATTGATGTTTAGAAATGGTTAGAAGTGATGGATCATGGCTGGGTTAAGTTTTGGAAGTGTTTGGAGGTGATTTCGGTTGTGTTTGGTAGCCGAAATGTTGGTTTTTGGTAGAGCATCGAGTTTAGGTGTGTTGGCTGAAGATTTCAATGCATGATGATGCATTAATCCTCTACTTTGATGTGTTTAAAATAGGGGAGACATCTTCGGACACTTTTGGAGTTGATCCGGAGGTTTGATCGGCGTTTCGGCAAGCTAGCGAAACGGAATTGGTGAATGGAGTTGGATTTCCAGCTTTGAAACGATTATTTGGAGGTTTTGGGAGCTTAGTTTAAGTCTAAACAACTTAACTAAGCTCAAGAGTAAGTTTTCGAAAAAACTCCCTCGGATGTGCCATGTAGTGGCTTGATGCATTAGTTGTATTTTTGCATGTTTAAATTCTGTTTTGGAAGCATGTTTTAGCATGGTTAATGTTGGTTTTGAAAGCCATGTGTTGAAGGATGCTCAAGGTAAGAGATCCTTGGTTTGGCACATTGTAAATGTGGATTTGATGCATAAAGATGCATGATGTTAAATGGCTTTGTTTAATGCTTTAAAATAGTGAATTGTTGATGTTATATGATGTATATTGCCAAGTGATGTAATGGTTTTAAAGTACTTGAATCAGATATAGTTAGCCGACTATAGGATTGGGTGCACCATGAATAAAGTCGCCTTGGATGTTGAGGGGTTGTTATTGTACCGTAAACTCTATCCAAGTACCCTAACGAGTGAGGTAAGATCACAACGGTGGTTAAAAGTCCGTGTGTGGATCTTGTGTTATGTGTCCCTTACACTCGTTAGTGGAATTATACAACTACTGATGAGTGATGTGGAGGGGTTGTGATTGTACCGTTAAACTCCATCACGAGTGTTGAGGGGTTGTGATTGTACCGTTAAACTCCACCTTATGTTGTTCGGTAGTGTGTATGAAGCGTGTGGGACAACGCTTGTAATCCGCGTATCCGATTGTGTTTTGAGTTGTAAATGGTTATGAGTTATCACTTGAAAGCCAATATGATGTGATGGTTATAATGAAGCATGAGATGCTTGTTATGTATGCAAGGTTGCATGAAAAGATTTGAGCATGTGTTTAGAAAGCATTGTTGAAAGTGTTTTCTAAAATGCATTATTGTGATGTTTTCTTTAGAGCATGCCTCACTAAGAAATTGTGCTTACGCTCTCTCTCTTGAACCAATAATGCAGATAATTAAAGTTTTAAAAGGCACCAAGGAGGCAAGAGTGTCCGAGGGAACTAAGCTCATGTATGGTGATGTTTTCATACACTATTAGTTTTGGTAATTTGGCAATGGGAACCTAAGATGTGTTTTAGGAGGTGTGTTGAACTCCCTAGTTTGTGGCATGATGCTTTTGATGTTTTGGATTTGTAATTGGCCTTTTGATGTTTGATTTGGAGTTTGGTTGGTTGTTTGGTTTTTGGATATTAGGATGCATGCCTATAGACATGTGAAGTTTCATGTTTGATGCCATGAATGTGTTTAGGAGTTGCAAGTATGCTCTATATAAGTATGATGTCTTGTTGGCATGGATAGGAAGTCATTAGGATGTGTTTGAGTGGTTTTATGTATGAAAAATCAGAAAAATCTGCAGTTTCTGGGCAAACCGTATCGGAACGGGCACTGGCGTTTCGAAACGGGGGCCTGTAATGGCCTTCGTGTTACGAAACGGCTGGAGGTCGTTCCGAAACGATTTGGCTACTAGAAGGCCTTGTTTCGGAACTAGTCTTGAAACGAACCCGTGTTTCGAAACGGTCAACGCCGTTTCGAAACGGGTGACCGTTGGGCACTGATTTGAATGTTGTTGAGGTTTGCAAGCTTTACGTTTTAGTCCCGAAAGTTGTTTTTGCAATTGCATGAGTTCGAGAAGTCCAATTAAGGTGAAATTTGACCAGGAAGCATGTAACATGACTAATTTAATATTGGTAACTTAAAAATCAGTTAAGACCTTCTAATTTTCAGAATTTACTTTTTGGTCCCTAATATTTGTATATTGTGCAATTGAGTCCCTTATGGATATTCGATCGATGTGCTTTACGCGTATATGTTTCTCAAATGTTCACCTAGGGTTAACATGTATATAGATAAGATTACAAAAAAAGGGTCGTTAATCAAGGTTGACTTTCGGGTTGACTTTGATTTTCCCCGTGTAATCTCCATAGTTCGGGTCAACCGTCTAGGTCGGGCTAAGGGGGTTACACAATCCCTGAGGTTCCTTGAAAACATCTTTGAACTGTTGGAGTAGTCCCTGAATCTCGATGGGTAGCACATCCTCCTTGCTGGTCATCCCAAGTTGTGGATTTATCAAACATACAGCTGCACTGTATAAACCGTGGTGCATCCTGAGCAATTTCGCACATGCATTTGTCCCAATCCACTGTAGTTCTCCAGCACGAATCCCATGCAGCTCTATCGTATTGCCACAATATCGAAATTCCATCGTGTGTTCTGCAAAGTTCCATTTAACACTGCCCAATTCTGCCAACCATTGAATGCCCAATACCATGTCGCAATTTTTCAGAGGCAACACTAGTAAATCAGTTACAAATTGATGTCCATGTGTGTGCCACTTCACTACCTTACACTCTCCTCCAGTTGTCAAGCAATTGCCATCTGCTAATGTCACCCTCAGCTGAGTTCCCTGGTGCACATGTAACCTCATCCTTTTAACCAATCCATGACTCATGAAATTGTGTGTGCTTCATGTGTCCACCAATGCAACTCCCTGACACCCACCTATAGTTACCATAAGTTTCATTGTTTCCATGTGAGAAGCTCCCCATAAGGCATTCAGTGACAACTTTGGTTCCTAATCAGCTCGTTTGTCCCCAGCTAGTATATCCTGATTGTCTTCACACTCTAGAAAAATTTCAGGCTCAAGATCTTCCTCATTCCCCTCAATTACAATCTGATACAACTGAGTCTTGGCACACTTGTGTCCTGGAGTGTATTTCACAGCAGACCAGAAACACAATCCCCTCCTTTTCCTTTCCTCAATCTCAGTAGCTGATAGCACCTTCCCTGGCCCTCGGGAGCTCACCCCTTGTGCTTGTTTGTTGTTGTTGGTATTTACATTTCCAAGAGTGGAAAATTTTGGTTGTGAGTGTCCACTAGCTGTACATGTTGGTCCTCCTCCCTTACTATAATTCGACCCAAGCTTCGAATGAAATCCAGGTAGAGTGGTTGGTGAGAAACCCCTAGCCACATGCATATTTGATTGCTTAGGGAAAATCATCTCCTCTACGTGTTTAGCTAAGTTGTATGCATCCATCACAGTTTTAGGGTTTAATAGTTTAACCACAGGGCTTATTTTAATACGCAAATGGTTCTTGAGCATGCTCAAAACATAATCATCAGGCAGTTCCACTTGATTCAACAGTTGAATGAATTCTTCATAGTATTTGTCCACTGAATCCGTCTGTCTCAATGCCACTAGATCCTCAAATCCTTCTGGAGCAAAACGCTCATGAATGAGGGTTAAGTAATCAGTCCAACTCACCTGATGCAGGCCCCTTGATTTTTGGAAATGAACTGATGCCATTGTAGCGCACGCCCCTCCAAATGAAGCATCACCACTCGAACCTTAGCTGAGTCAGGGACTTATTCTACTTTAAAATATTGCTCAAGCTTCAAAATCCAATCCCTGAAATTCGATCCATCGAACGTCGGGCATAACAAATTGTAAGCAAAGTTGTTGTTCACATGTCTATTCACCATTGGTGGGCTCTCAACATCTCCTGAGTCTGTTACCAGTGTAGACTCTTGCTGGACTGGAGCCTGAGATCCCGAAGGCTTGGAGCTCCTTTCTGCCTTCGATGTGTGTTCCCAGCCTTGGGACGGAGCTTGAGGTGTTCCCAGAACACCAGAATATTGGACAAGAAAGGCATCCGCGTCGATCTTCTTCCCCAACGCTATTTCCATCAACTTATGAAGATTGGCCAACATCGTCATTTGCATCGCCTGAAACCTATCAGAGATCGATCCTCCAAACGTTGCAAGTCTATTTGAAGCTTACTAGCTTCGTGCTTCCATTCCGGGCAAGATGTTTGTGACCAATCAGTAATTGAGCTTGGCGGCGCATCTATTGTCGTGGTTGCAGCTTGACTTCGAGTTTCCACTATGATTCCGAGGAACGTGAGGCCCTGATACCCTTGTAACGTCACAAAAAGAAAGAAATGCAGAATTTTTATAAGATCAGAGGTAGGAAGAAATGAGATCAGAGTGAGAAGGAAGAAGAAGATAAGACCGAGTTCATAGCAGCCAAAAGATGGCATTTACAACGTTCTTCAAATCCTTAATACACGCCATGACAAAAACGACCCGTTTTATGTATTAACATGGGTCACTAAAACGCACCGTTTCACTAAAAACGGCTTGACACTAAACAATGATTAAAAGCAACAGATTAACGGCCATTCAAAAATCCCTCCCAACGGTTCCTTCATTTCGAGCCTTTACAGCCTTCAATTCCCCTCTCGTCTTCTTTCTTTTACTCCTATATTTGTATCCTTTCGAAACTAGAATCCTTTGAGAACTACACTCATTGAATCACATTCTTTACATTCCTTTAGTTAGGATTTTAAGCACTCAATCATCGTTTATCTATCTTACATGGACCTTGAAGTAAACAAATTTTCCAAACAAGTCCCACCAGAGATCGAACAGTTTGCGAACTTGGAAACTTTGTAAGACTACTGAAAGTGTTGCTTTTCTCAATCTTTGAAAGATTCCACACATTTATTTTTTCCCCAGAAAATTGTCATCTAACAGACTGAATACCATCAGAACTTGACAGACTTGTAAGCTTTTTATTGGAGCTCATTATGCTAAGTTTAATTAAAATGGTTAAAATTTTAATTTTGTAAAACGCAGTCGGATAAATGACAACAACTTAAATGGAAGTATACCAGATTTCATTAAGAATGGAGCAAACTTAAGAGACTGTAAGATATCTTCAACTTTCAACATGTTTCTATAATAATTTTATGAATCAAATTTGTACATTTTCACTTGAAATCTGCTTTTTTTTTTCTTTTTAATTTATCTTGGACAACCAGGGAAATTCAAGGTAGTGGACTTGCAGGACCTATTCCATAATCCATTTCTACTTTGAAAAACTTATACATTTTGTAAGTGAAAACTTCTCAATTTCACAACCAGCAGAAGATAAATGGCATCAATTTACTGAACTTTTTGTTTGCTAAATGCTTTCGTCTCAATATTATTATTATACTTTTTGTGGTAGTGTTTCAGCGGCAATTAATTGTACAAGTCGATCCTTTCCTTCAACAAATCAACAAAATACAGATGGACATGATATGAGCACTCAGTAAAGGAGGTTCTTCGAATTATTTTTAACTTTTATTATATATGGTATTAAGAAACACAAATATTTGTTTGCACTTTTTTTTACTTGCAATAAACTCGTGCATGTTTTGTTGATTATTTTTTCATACTTTGTTTATTCGAAGATTAAATTAGATATTTTTCCTTTAAAACTCAAACAATTTTTGTTATAATAGTATTAGTATTTTTAATATTTAAATTATAATTAACAATAGTAATTATTAATATAACAAAAGATGCCAATTAAACCTATACCAACGGAAAGAACCGTCGGTATAAGTACCTTTTATAGACACCGATAGACAACCGTCAGTATAAATATTACATGAAACATTTATCGACTGCTAAAATTGTCGCTATAAGTTCGAACCAATTGCGACGAACACACTGTCGGTAAAGGTAAAAATATAGCGACGGTCAAACATTCAGTAAACAACCATTGTTCTATATGTACTACATATACCGACGAATTCAAACCGTCGGAATAGATACACTTATTTGTCGGGGTAGCCCATACTTATTCCTATGATTTTGTCCGTAGATATAGGGTCCCAAAAATTATACCGACGGTTTGTGCCGTCGCGATAAAGTTTTACCAACTATCACTTTACTGTCGACTTTTTATCTGTCGGAATATTTACTTTGTCCATCGATAAAAGGTTTGAAATCATATACCGAAAAAATTTAGGTATTTTACCGATGATTTTTTGTCCATCGGTATATGTCATTTTTTTATAGTGATATCAAAAACAGATATATTCCAAAGATTTATTTAACAAATTTCTTCCCCTCAAGTATGGAGTATAAATAGAGATCTTAGGCAGAAAGCGCTACCACCAAGTCTCACAAATGCTAGATTTTGTTGTGGTGTGAGTTGGATTAGTTCGGACAAAGTATACCAATTAAAAGCTACAGAGAGCTTAGGTTTTTGCGACTTGCACTTGTTTAATATAGTTCTTCTAGTCATTTTTTTACTTTATCAGTTGTTGAAGATTCGGTCCTCGTCCCTAAACATAGAGTAGTTTTAAAATTTATGACCAACATTTATTTTCTATATGAACCAACAAAATATGAAAGATTAATCATTGTACTCGTTCCAACAAATATCTCGAGAAACTAAAAAAAACTCTTCTAGCCATACCAAGATGAGACCTAATTAACTCAACAAAATTCCTATGCTTCAAGGTCCTTGTTACAGATTCTTAGGCTAAAATCTAGGTTATTTATTAGGCTAGAATATATTGTAATTAATGTTATATATATGTTACCTAGTTTAGGAAAATTAGTAATTAATGTTATATATATGTTACCTAGTTTAGGAATATTAGATGTGTATATATAGCCTATATGTTCTATGAATAAAAGACAAGGAATTATTTTCTACATGGTATCAGTTGTCCTAGGTTTTTTATTTTCTAATACAATAAAAAAAATTTGGGCTGTTAGGGTTTTGACCTAAAGTCAATATTTTTGTCGTTCTTCACCGGCCACCTTCGGAGGCCATTTCTGTCGACACCGCCCGTACCACAAGGGCCGCCGTCCGCCGATCTACCGATCTGGAGTTTCCGGTCACCGGATTCCCTGCGCGTGAGCCTCACGCGCCGCCACAAGCTTCCGCCTATCCTCCACGCGCCGGCGCGTGAGAGCGCGTGGAGGCCCCTTTTCGCTGCCGTTTTTTCCACCGCCGTCGCTGCTTCCTTCCGATCACACCTCTGCCGCCAGTCCATGCTTTCGGATTGTTTTGGGTTGGGTGTTCTATCTTTTGAATTTATTAGGGTTTTGTTTTTTGGCTCTTTGCTTCTTTGACTTCATTGCTGATAAAAAGGTTGACTTTATGTCTGATATCGTTCCGATTACGTCTAAGATTACTGATCATAAATTGAATGGCTTTAATTTTCTCGATTGGAACCATACAATTGAGTTGTATTTGTTAAGCCTTTCTATGGACAGACATTTGACTGATGATCCTCCGACGGATGATTCTCGCCTTCCTTGGATGAGAGAAGATGCTCGCCTCTATATTCAGATTCGTAATTCTATTGACAGCGAGGTGGTAGGTTTGGTTAATCATTGCAAGACGGTGAAACAGTTGATGAGCTATTTGCAATTTTTATATTCTGGCAAAGGAAATTTTTCTCGTATCTATGATGTTTGTCAGCATTTTTACAGGGCTGACAAAGAAGACCGGATTTTAACCAGTTATTTTATGGATTTCAAGAAAACGTATGAAGAGCTTAATATGTTGCTTCATTTTAGTGCTGATATTGAGGTCCAACGTAGTCAGCGAGAGCAAATGGCGGTTATGAGTTTTCTTGCTGGTCTTCCACCGGAATTTGAGACAGCTAAATCTCAGATTCTCTCTGGTTCCGAGATCTCCAGCCTCGATGATGTTTTTCGGAGAGTCCGCCGTACTGAGAATTCTTTGCCTACTCCATCCCCACAACATGGCAGTGTTTTGCTTAGTCGTGCTCTTCCTTCTGACTCCGGCAAGCAAAATTTCAAGAGTAATGGTCCTGGTCGTTCTATGGGGTCGGGGTCTACCAAAAGCGATCCACAGTTTGGGGTTCGTGGTCCGGATCACAATACAGTTATCTGTTATTATTGTCACAAACCGGGACATACCAAGCGTGATTGCCGGAAGCTGCAGTTTAAGAAAACTTCGTCTGCTAATGTTGCTTCTAGTGTAGACACTTCTTCATCGGCTGTTACGATATCTGCGGATGAGTATGCCAAGCTTCTTCACCTTCAAGACACTGTCAAGCATCCTTCCGGTCCTGTTTCTGCCCTTGTTGAGTCAGGTAAATCCAATACATGTCTTGTTTCCACCTCTTCCAAATGGGTCATTGATTCTGGTGCCACAGACCACATGACAGGTAACCCCAATCTTCTTTCTCATTTTACAACACATCCTTCTATCAATCCTGTACTTTAGCCGATGGTTCTACATCTTCTGTTATTGGCTCTGGCACTTCGTACCCCACTCCCTCTCTTACTTTGTCCTCTGTTTTGAGTTTACCACATTTATCCTTTAACCTGATGTCAGTTAGTAAACTTACAAAAACCCTTAATTGTTGTGTCTCATTTTTTCCTGGTTATTGTGTGTTTTAGGATCTTTTGACGAAGAAGATTATTGGTAAAGGGCATGAGTCTGATGGCCTCTACATCCTTGACACCCATGTTCCAGAACATGTCACTTGCACTGGAATTGTCAGTCCTTTTGAAGAACATTGTCGATTGGGTCATCCTTCTCTACCTTCTTTGAAGAAACTTTGTCCTCAATTTTCTAGTTTAAAATCCTTGGATTGTGAGTCTTGTCAGTTTGCTAAACACCATCGCCTTAGTTCCAGTCTTAGAGTCAATAACCGAGCTTCTGCTCCATTTGAGTTAGTTCACTCTGATGTTTGGGGTCCTAGTCCTGTTACTTCTAAACCTGGTTTTCGCTATTTTGTTACTTTTGTTGATGATTATTCTCGAATGACATGGCTTTATTTCATGAAATCTCGCTCAGAATTATTTACTCATTTCTCTTCTTTTTGTGCTGAGATTCGAACCCAATTTGGTACACCTGTCCGAAACTTGAGAAGTGATAATGCCAAAGAGTATGTTTCAGGTCCTTTTCAGAAATATATGCTTGAGCACGGTATTCTCCATCAAACTTCTTGTGTTGACACCCCTTCTCAAAACGGTGTTGCTGAACGCTAAAATAGACATCTTCTTGAAACAGCCCGAGCTTTGTTATTTCAAATGCAAGTTCCAAAATGTTTTTGGGCTGATGCCATCTCCACAGCTTGTTTTTTGATCAATCGTATGCCCTCTTCGGTTTTGTCGGGTAACATCCCTTTTCATACTCTTTTCCCCACTAAAGATTTGTTTCCCCTCTCCCCGAAAATTTTTGGTTGTATTTGTTTTGTTCGGGATGTCCGTCCTCAAGTTACAAAGCTTGATCCTAAGTCTTTGAGATGTGTGTTTTTGGGGTATTCACGTGGTCAAAAAGGGTATCGTTGTTATTGTCCGGGTCTAGGTAGGTATCTTGTGTCTGCTGATGTTACTTTTTTAGAACACAAACCTTTTCTGTTTTCTTCAGGGTCTATCGCTCAGGAGGACGAGGATTTCTTGTTTTATCCGGTCCCATCACCTTTGGAGTTGTCCTCATCCTCCTTGGTTCCGCCCCCTTTTGTCAAGCCCCCCATAAAAACATCTATACTCGTCGGCCACAACCACCACCTTCAGACCCAATTCCAAACGTTCCGGATGTTCCAGATTCATGTCCTGATGAGCCAATATCTTCGTCATCAGATTCGCCTTGTATTGCTGATCTTGACCTTCCTATTGCTCTTCGGAAAGGTAAACGTGCTTGCACTTACCCCATTTCCTCTGTTGTTTCCTATAATTGTTTGTCTTCTTCTTCTCGTGCCTTTGTTACATCCCTAGATACTATTTCTGTCCCTAAAACTGTTAGCGAGGCATTATCTCATCCTGGATGGCGTGCGGCTATGCTTGAGGAAATGACTGCTCTAGATGACAATGGCACGTGGACTTTGGTTTCTTTGCCTAACGGTAAGCGAGCTATTGGATGTAAGTGGGTGTTTACTGTTAAATTTAATCCTGATAGCTCTCTTAATCGTTTGAAAGCCCGTCTTGTTGCTAAGGGATATGCTCAGACCTATGGTGTGGATTATTATGATACTTTCTCTCCTGTTGCCAAACTTGCTTCTGTCCGGTTATTTATCTCCCTTGCAGCAATTTTTGATTGGCCTTTGCATCAGTTGGATATCAAGAATGCTTTCCTTCATGGTGATCTTTAGGAGGAGGTGTATATGGAGCAATCACCTGGGTTTGTTGCTCAGGGGGAGTCTGGGAAGGTATGTTATTTGAAGAAATATTTATATGGTTTGAAACAGAGTCCTCGGGCTTGGTTTGGTAAGCTCAGTCAGGCTATTGAAAAATTCGGGATGCAAAGAAGCGAATCAGACCATTCTGTTTTCTTTAGAAAGTCTGATGGGGGCACAATTCTACTAGTCGTGTATGTGGATGATATTGTACTCACTGGTAATGACACTAGTGGAATTTCTTCACTGAAGTCTTTTCTCCATACTCAGTTTCACACTAAAGATCTGGGGACGTTGAAATACTTCCTGGGGGTTGAGGTGAACAGAAATAGAAAAGGAATCTTCCTATCTCAAAGGAAGTATGTGCTTGATCTTTTATTGGAAACAGGGAAATTGGGCGCCAAACCTTGTAGTACGCCAATGGTCCCTAATCTACAGTTAACTAAAGAAGGTGAATTATTTGATGACCCTGAAAGGTACAGAAGACTTATCGGTAAATTAAACTATCTCACGGTGACGCGTCCTGATATATCTTTTCCAGTGAGTGTTTTGAGTCAATACATGTCGTCACCGACTGTTGATCATTGGAAAGCAGTAGAGCAAGTTTTATGTTATCTAAAAAGTGCTCCTGGGCGTGGAATTCTATATGGCAATCATGGTCATACTAGAATTGAATGTTTTTCCGACTCGGATTGGGCAGGATGCAAGGAGGATAGAAGATCCACCTCAGGATATTGTGTGTTTGTTGGAGGAAACTTGATTTCTTGGAAGAGTAAAAAGCAGAACGTAGTTTCACGATCTAGTGCAGAAGCCGAATATAGAGCAATGGCCAAGTCCGTATGTGAGATTACATGGGTATATCAGCTCCTCGGTGAGATTGGAATTAAAGCCTCAATACCTGCAAAACTTTGGTGTGATAATCAAGCTGCATTACACATTGCTTCTAATCCAGTTTTTCATGAAAGAACGAAACACATTGAGATTGATTGTCACTTCATTCGCGAAAAGATACAACAAGGTTTGATATCTACTGGTTATGTGAAAACCGGAGAACAACTAGGAGACATCTTCACCAAAGCTCTCAATGGAATTCGAATCAATTATCTATGTAACAAGTTGGGCATGATTAATATCTATGATCCAACTTGAGGGGGAGTGTTACAGATTCTTAGGCTAAAATCTAGGTTATTTATTAGGCTAGAATATATTGTAATTAATGTTATATATATGTTACCTAGTTTAGGAAAATTAGTAATTAATGTTATATATATGTTACCTAGTTTAGGAATATTAGATGTGTATATATAGCCTATATGTTCTATGAATAAAAGACAAGGAATTATTTTCTACAGTCCTCAAAGCTTGACATCTTCCTAATAAAAGTTTCGGAAACGTTGAAGAAGTGATTCAAAATGTTATTTACCTTTATTATTATTTTAGCATATTTTTACTTTTATCAGTTAGTGGGTCTTAGGATAGTCCTATTAGTGACTGAGTTGTTTAGTGGTTAGTTATATCTAGCACCAAATCTGATCATGAGTTTGTGTTTCTAATTTCTAGTATTTCAGTTATCACAACATTGTTTAAGTCATGTACTTAGTGTTTTTTATTATTAAGAAATAAAGAGGATTTTCAATTCTGACATTTACTTATCTTCAAAAAATTTCTCTTGGCATTTGTGGTATCAGTAAACCAGATCCACGGTAAATAGTGCAACCAAACCAGCAACACAACCGTTAATCCCAAATTTTAAAGGTAAAAAAATCATCTTTGGAGTCTCAAGATGAAACCGATGTTCAAGTCGCAAGAACTATGGGACTAGGTGAAAATGAGAATGAAGAGTCTGATCCGACAGCAGCTAAACTTGACTAGTGATTAAGAGAAGATAGCAAGAAGGATTTGAAAGCAATGATACTAATTCAATCAGCTTCTGAGAATGACATATTTTCTCGAATTTTAGTAGCAGACATCTCCAAACAAGCATGTGAGATTTTGAAGAATGAATACTTGGGTGACAAGAAGATAATTACTGTAAAATTATATACTCTTCGTTGTGATTTTGAAACTTTAATTATGAAAGACAAAGAATTAGTGCAAGAATTCTTGCCTAAAATCTCTGGGATTTTTAATCCAATGAGATCTTATGGTAAAATTTTGAGTAATGAATTTTTTGTGAGCAAGGTGTCATCGTAGTTTGATAATGTTGTTGGTACAATTGAAGAAGCGAAGGACTTGTGCATTTATACTTTTTGAAGAATTGCCGAGTTCTTTGATAGCCTATGAATCTAGAATTAATAGGTCTCATGAAAATTACGAGGAAAAGGCTTTCCAAGTGAAAGAAGAATTTTTCAAAGGCTTCAACTATTAAGTTGAAGGGAAACGTGCAATTGCTATTAAAACCGTGCAAGGTATTGTCAAACTTCCTTTTTAGTGTTCAATTTATGCCTAGTTAATGACTCATAACTTATTGAGCATTGGACAGTTAATGACTCATATTTTGTTGTGTTTGATGGTGATTCATGTGCTATTCGCGACAAAAAAATCTGGTCAAATCATAGAGACCGCTCATATGACTCAAAATAAGACGTTTGCTCTTGATGTCTCATATATAGTTAATAAGGCCTTAATTGCTAGGATGGATAATGCGGCTAATTTTTGGCATTTATGTTATGGACATTTGTATCCAAATGGCTTGAAACTTCTAAGCTAAAAAGAAATGGTTTTTGGTTCACCAAACATTGGTGAACTTGATTTTTGTGAAGGGTGTGTTTATGGGAAGCAGAATAGAAAATCTTTTCCCATTCGAAAATTTTGGAGAGCATCTAATTATCTTGAAATTGTGCATATTGACTTATGTGGACCCACGAAAACAAAGTCATTTGGTGGAAATCATTATTTTTGTTGTTTATAGATGACTACAACCACATGCGTTGGATTTATTTTTTGAAATCTAAGTCCGAAGCCTTGTAGAATTTCAAGAAATTCAAGGTTATGATGGAGAAACAAGGTGGGAGAAGCATAAAAGCACTTGGAAGTGATCTTGGTGGTGAATTTTTGTCTAATGATTTTAATGTGGATTCGCAGGGAACTTACAACACCATACACACCAGAATAGAATGGAGTAGAAATGGCCAGAAGCTTGTTGAAAGCGAAAAAAATTTCCTGATCAATTTTGGGGAGAAGTAGTTGTAACAACAATATACCTTTTAAACATCTCACCAACAAGGGTTGTTCTTAATCAGACACCTTCTGAAGCTGGGATGGGTAAGAAACCTCAGGTAAGCCACTTAAAAGTCTTTACTTTTATTACATATGCTTTAGTTACTTCTTGAACTAGGGCTATTTTGACAACGTTTTGTTATGAAAATCGAAGCTTGCCTTCTGGAAATGATTGTACTAGAGGATACCCATAAAATTGGTGCTTTATTTAGCAACGTGCTAGTTTCTATATAAGAAGGATTGTTTCTAGACGTTGCTTGAAAGCCACAAGAAGTTGTAATGTATGTGAGCATCTCTACATCCTTTTGACAAACCTGATGTCATAACATCGAATTGGGCGGAAGTGGATGGAATCAGAGAATTAAGAAATACAAAGAGATATGCAAATAACCAATGGTTGATAAGGCATTTAAATACTCATTCAAATATTCTACCATCAAAACAATGCATCCACACATCAATTTCATCATTCAAAAATATACATACGCTTAGCTATGTCAGTTCAAGCGAATCTCCCTAAGATGTAATTGAGTTTTCTAAGGAACATGTAGCAACATGTATATCTTTATAGAGTTTATGTTATTCTTTCGGAAAATTTTGAGCTATTAGTAATGTTTGTTGTGGCATATGTCAACTTTCTAGGAAGTATGCCAACGTCCTAGGGTTTTCTGAATCATAAGGTTTTTTAACTACCTGAAGGCTTTCTACAGAAAGTTCTTGCGGAATAAGTGTTATGAAGAGTCTAGGTAGTGGCCATGTCCTCCGCTTTGAGTATTGTAGAGCCGTGATACCTTCTTCATAACTTGCACACAATAGCAGTTCAACGGAGGTGGTTACCCTTTATCTTATAAATTACATTTACATTAGTGATATATACTCTAGAGATATTCGTACTACAAACCACATATAGTGATCAACTCTATTTGCACATACGGCGACAAAAAAAGGCGCAACCTAAGCCTAAGCCTAAGACTTTTATCACAACACTTCATTGCTGAATGTCAAGCTTGGCTGGTAGTGGAGCTCTTTGTTGTGAAGCTAATCTCTACAACTTCTACTAATGCTCCAGGGTTGTCCGTGCAATGAAGACCGATAGCTCTTATCGTTGGCATCCTGAAAGTGTCAGAACCTGTTCGGGGCTACACTTTGTGCATGCAGACACATGAGATACGTTGTTGTCAAACATGCTACAAGTACAAGGGCCATGATTATGGGTTGGCTATACAGAGAAGATGTTGCATCCTCAAGATGGTCATGGTACACCCATAACGACGGTTGCTACGGAGAACATGGCTCGTAGGTTTCTTTGGGGAGGCATAGCTGCTGCCATATGGTTCCAAACTTTTATCGAATCAATCTTCACCATCAGACATGATGAGGCATTCTCGTTCGGCATGCCCATAGGAGGCAAATGAAGAAAGTCAACGAGTTATTCAAGGCTCTAATCCTGTTAATAAAGGTGTTCAACACTTCTTTTAACTATTGTTATCTTTGTTTCTACTTTTAATTTCAATTTAATTGTTATTACTTGTTTATTGCAGTAGAACCCTAAACTGCCAATAACCATAAACCCTAATAATTTCTTCTTCTAATCCAATCTCCTCTACAATATTCATTATAAAGTAAGAAGAAATTTGTAGGGAAGAACATTCAAACGATTTATACAAAATCCTTCATCATTTGAAATGTGGTTTCGCTCAAATCATAAAAAACGAAAAAAGGAAGCAAGAAGCAAGAACTAACCTCCAAATCCGTGTTCAAACCCAATCTCCTCCACGAATTTTCTTCAGATTTTCTTCCTTGCTTGATGGATAAAATGTCTTCGTCCTCTTGGTTTCGATGCCCTAACTTTTGAATTTTCTTTTCCCGCTCCGTTTCAATATATATGAACTATATTATCATAAAAGGATTACCAATTCACCGGATAACCATAAATCTTTTCTTTTATTTTTTTTAATCCAACGGCCACATTAAAATCGATTTCATCCAATGGCCTTAATTTAGTAGTTTGTATTTAGTCGACTTTTAAGCCGTTTATTTTAGAATTGTCCTTGCAATCTTGAGAATTATGTTGGTTGTACATGACATGATGTAATGGTTACTAATTTTAGCACATTAAATATTATTCACATTATTGTTTTTCCTTCACGTGTGATGCTTTTTGATGTTCTCACGTCATCATATTAATAAAATGGAAGTGATATTTATATATATATATATATGAGATCCATTAATTGGCCTAGTGACCATTGATGTTTATCTTGACTCATCTTGTATGAGTTCAAATCTCAGCATGAAAATATAATAACTCACTATTTAATCAAAAAAATGATAAATTTTTTAGCCAACTGGCCAAATTGTTTATCTTTATTATCTCATTTTTTTTAGAACCACTAAAAGCATTTTTTTCTTTCCCATAAAGTCTCTTTCACCTAAAGTCCCCTTTCCCTTCCTCTTTCCTCTAGACATGATTACGGTTAGAATTATGATTTATAAAAAAAGGTGAGAAAAAATTCTTTAGGGGGCAAAGTAATAAAAATGGACAAATTCAGGTGTGTATTATGGATTTTACCCAATATTCTAAGAACCTGGGTCCCACGGCCAACGAACTTTGGCGTCCACCAAAATCCGGTGGGCCTCGATTTCCGCAGCAATTTAGAGATTTAAAATCCTTTCCTTTCCTTTTCTTTTCTTTTTAAGAAATGCTTATCTAATCCCCCTCGTGTAAATTTCCGAGTAATACTCTCCGATCTCCAATGTCGATTTTGTCGGCGAAGGCGATGAACGGAGAGAGAGTCGTGGTTCTCATCTTCGTCCTCCGTGTTCTCTCCTCGCTCCCACTCGCCCTCTTTCCCCACGCGCTCGCACTTTCTCTCCTCTCCCTCTTCTCTCTCGTCGTCGAGATCCGCGTCGACGATTCCGCACCCCTCTTCAAAACCAGGTGAAAAGCTCACAAAAAATTATTTTCATTTGGAGATTTAGGGTTTTAGAGAATCTCAATTCGTTAAATTCTTTTATTTTTTTAGTGTTAAAGACTGAATTCTTGTTTGTTTTTTAATAGGCCGGGTGCTTCATCGGGAATAATGTTAGGAGCAGTTACGATTCCAACGGTAATGCTCTCCAAGTTAATTCAGCTTTCAAGAGCTGCCTCGTTGCAACAAATTGAGATTGGAGGTACTTTATTTCTGCCTCGAAAAATTCTCTCTTATATTAAATAACGAATTATAGATTAGCTATTGAATTCTACAAAGAATTGTAGGAGATGATAAGAATATGATGGATTTACTTTGATTTTTGTGTCTTTTAAACATTGTTTATAGAGCTTGAACACATGACAATGCAATTTTGGGCCGCATCGGCTTGTAGTTGCGGCGTACTTATATTCCTCTCCATAGTTACATGGTGTGCTGCCAACAATAAGAATCCCCGTTTCTCCTGTAGTGTTTGGGATGCAAAGTTTAGCTTAAGCTGTGTCATCTTATATTCAGTGGTTTGCTGTATTTCTCTTGCCACAATTTCTCATACTGGTAAGTTGGTGCTCTGCTATGATTGTGTTGTTTTTAGTTTCAAGTATTGGGAATGCTGTGAAGGTGAAAATTAGCATCAGTTTCTTGCATTACCTGTCGGTTTCCTTTTTATGCATACAGGATTTAACACAGCTTTAAAGTTACTGTGGTTGCTATGTCATGGATTTGCTGCAGTGAAACTAATTCAACATCTTGTCTATACGTTCCCGTTTTGTGCATCAATTGGTTTGTTTCATGCTACTATTTCTCTATCCCAAACTTTATCACCCATATGCTTCTTACTGAGCAAAATGAAAATGTTTTTTTATGTCCCTCCTTGCAGGGGAAGCACTTTTGGTGACTTCAGGTCTTGTACTCTATTTTGGTGACATGCTGGCATGTACTATTTCAAAGGTTAGAGCTGCTTTATCGCGCAGATAAAGCATGTTATGGCAGAAAGGTCCAGCACAATTAGATTTCTAATGTTAACAACATTGTTAGAACAGGTTTGTAGACTGTTGATTCCACCAGAGTTGGTATCCATACGATATGGAATTAAAAGAAGTGAGATAGGTATTATTATCCAGGTACGAATTTTCAAGTGGTGAAACTTTCATAAACGATCTAGCTGGATAGTGAGATTTGTTCTCTTGTATGCAGGGTGCATTGCTAGGACTTCTTATATTTTCAGCACTCTTTAAGTTTCTTGTCCAGTTACGGGAATACTTCTGGGGAGCTAAAGATTCTGAATCTAGAGAAAGAAAAGACATTGGGAGATCTCTGATATTCTTTACTTCCCTTGGATTTATCATGATTGCCATTGCGCCATCTTGGATGATGATTGTCCTGGATTTTGATGTACATCCTGTATTGTGGTATGACTTTTCTAAAAGATTTTCTCAATTTGACTTTTTATATAATGCTCTCTATTAGTATCTTGTTTCCTTAACTTTTATCTATCACCTTTACATTTGGTTTTTGTAATCTAATCTGATATGGAGATAAGTAGGTGTTTGAATAGGTTTATTTATGGATATATATATTATTTATGGAATGGGTGTTTGATGATCAATATTCAATATAGATATTACGTATGGAAGTATTTTGCTGTCATTGGTATTAGATGATACTATGTTGCTTTGGTGCTGGATAGTGAAAAAAAAAACTGACTTATGCTAATACATGAGTTTAAAGGAATTGTTGTTACAGATATAGATGGTTTTCCTCCTATTCTACCATATTTGGTTCACTCATTCTGTCTTCTGTTCTCCTTCCAACTTTCCAGTATCTTATCCTCGCATCTTCTTTTTTTACAGGATATTCCGGTTTATTTTTTCTGAACCATTCAAAAGACTTTCACTATGCATATACTGGTTGGCTTTGATATATGCATCTGTCTTGAGATTCTACAACATTTCTAAGAATAGTAAGATTGAGAGGATTCTGCTTCGAAAGTACTACCATCTACTGGCTGTTTCAATGTTTCTTCCGGCTCTTCTTTACCAGGTGATTATGGACTTGAGTATAACTTGTCAATCACTTAGGAACCTTTTTGCTCCTTCGTTATGGTAGTTGTTTGCGTAGATATAACATTGACTTCATCTTTTCTTGTTTCCAGCCACAATTTCTTGATCTAGCATTTGGTGCAGCTTTGGCTCTTTTCTTGGTATTAGAAATTATTCGAGTAAGTTGGCAAAACTTTCAATATATTTGTAGATGTTGACAATTTATTAATCATGTTGAGTGAAGTTGCTCTACTTTGTCCAAGTGTTGACTAGTTAAGCACTTTAAAGGATGGTATTTTTGCAAGTATCACTGTCACAACAATTAACAATCATATCCTAGTGATTACAATATACAGGCTAGGTTTATGTTCTCTAATGTCTGGAGAAGTGTAGATTTCTTAGAAGTTTCTTGGTTAATGTTGTTGAATCTTTTCTTTGTATCCAGGTTTGGAGAATTTGGCCTTTAGGGAAACTTGTACATCATTTTATGAGCGCCTTTACAGATCATCGTGACTCGGATCTTATTATTGTCAGGTATTACATTTTGACCATTACTGGGAATTAAAATGCGTATAATTGTTACAAGCAATTCAAATTAAGGTCCCTTTTTTATTCATGTAGCCACTTTTCACTCTTGCTGGGATGTGCACTTCCTATCTGGATGTCCTCTGGGTTCAATGATCGACCTCTTACCCCTTTTGCTGGAATTTTAAGTCTTGGCATTGGAGATACGATGGTAAGTTTTGCTTATTTTTTTTCCCTTTTCCAATAATTTTGCTAGCAGGCTCTTTACTTTTTTTAATAAACAATAAAGAAAAAGTCACATTATGATCATAATTATCAATGTTTGTTGATATCGTGCTTCATTTCACAATGGTTATGTTATCACTTGCTGCTCTTTCGATTTTCTTTGATGTCAAACTAGGCTCTTGAAATGAAATTTTATTCAATTTTCCACTTGGATTTGCTCAGTATCAAATGATTAACAGTGTTAACATCCCCTTCAAACTTGGCCAATGTTTTTAAACCTAGACAAGCATTATGAAACCCCATGGGAGTCCAACTTATGAACCAAGCCAATCCAGAAAGAGAGAGAAGGGCGAAGTCTTAGCTATTTTTTGTATTAAGAATTAAAAAAAAAAACAACATCACTCCACCACTAGTGCCATTATGAACCCCATGGGAGTCCAACTCAGGATGGCTATATTACTGAATAATCTGAAATAGTGTGGATAATTGAGAACTAGTAGAGGTATAAACATGAAAAAGTCTACAAAGTGAATTACTTGCCTGCCTGCCAAGTTGCTCACAAAGTTGTAATCATTTTTCTTTTATGATAGGCATCAATGGTTGGCCACAAGTATGGTGTCCTTAGATGGAGCAAAACTGGCAGTAATGATTTTTCTGTCTTCCTTTCGTTCTGTCTACTTTGATTATTTTTCAACGCTTAAGCTTTCCTTTGAGGACATACCTGCTAATGCTAGCAAATTTCTTACACTTCAGAGAAAACTATTGAAGGCACTGCAGCTGGTATAACATCTGTCCTCGCTGCTTGCTCTGTTCTGGTTCCACTTTTGGCATCCACCGGATACATTCTAACTCAGGTCTCTCTCTCTCACACACCCGCCACATACCCATGCAGGCGTTCTTATTTTGACTGGCATATTCATCATAAAACATTTGTGGTAACTTTGCCTGGAATGAATTTGTTCACTTAAACATCCTATGCGGCTACTTCAGATTGTTTCTGTTTTGTCCTCTCTTTCTTTCAAGTGATCTTGTTAAGCCAATATTGATTGATACATTGTACATATTTGATGACTTGAATTCCAATTTCCACAGCACTGGTTCCCTATTTTAATAGCTGTGACAACAAGCGGTATGTTGGAGGCCTACACAACGCAACTCGATAATGCTTTTATACCACTTGTCTTCTACAGCCTTCTTTGTTTGTAAGTGCACACTTCAACCTTCCAGGAAGATACACAGATGAGAATTCCTTACCCCACATGCATCCATCTAGAGGTTCTTTCTTTTTCTATTCTTTTGGTATATATATTTTACTAATCACCCACCACCAGGGAATCCAGAGAGCCTGTTGTATACTAAGCCATTTGTAGTTTCAAAATCCTCCAGAATTGCTTGTAATGTTTTATACTTTGTTGGACCCCTCAAAAAGAGGTAAGATTGTTTAATGTAGTTTATTACATGAATAGAATTACTTTCAATCATAAAGTGTCTTTTGAAAACTTATTCCAACATTACTTTTAGTAAGTCATCTTATGGCATCATCTACAGCCATTGAAGCATGTTTTGAAGTTATGTTCCCTTGGTTCTTTTTTTTTTTTTTTGGCTACAGATAATATCAGATGTATGTATTCGGTGTCTTTTATTAATAAAAGTTTAAATTAATTTATTTGTATGATAATATAAAAAATGCCTATTTCACCATGTCAAATTGATTTTCAAATTTCAAAATGTTCCGGATAATGTTTAAACAAAAATATTATTCCAATTAGTTTTTTACATCAACTGAACTTTTTTCCTGTTACGTTAGCCATCGTTAACTTCAATCTAGTTTTGTTTAAAAATAATTGACAGTAAAATAATGAAAGTGATTGAAAACCGAATTGAAACGCTATAAATTTTTAGGACCAAAAAGTAATGACTAAACTATCACAATAGCCGGTTTTGTTTCATATTTATTTTTGTTCGTTGAATTTAATAAAGTAATTATTGTTTAAAATATTTTGGTTGGTCACTGAGACATTATATGTAACGCGTTAGTTTGATAACATATTAATAAAATGAGTATATTTTTAAATTGACCTTTAAATTTTTGATAACATATTAATAAAATGAGTATATTTTTAAATTGACTTTTAAATTTTTGATAAAATAACAATTTAATCTTTAGATTCAATCAAAGCCACTCACTACTGCTGCCGCCGCTACCTACCGTTGGACTTCAATATCAATGTATGTTTCATCGAAAATGCTCGAACTCTATAGATCTAGCCCAAAATCTTTCTGCACCCTTTAAAATTAAACCATATTAATAAATTTGTCATTAATATTCCTTTAAAAATAAGGACACAAAAAAATTAAATCCAAATGAAATCTATAAATATTCCGATTATAATTTGTTGTTGTTGTTTATTATATTAATTATGTATTTTAATATTTATAAATTTAAGCTCATATATTTGTAGTGTTTATAAATATGATACTATAATTTATTTAATATATACCAAGAGATTTTCAGTAGGAGAAAGGGTTTGAGAGACAGAAACATTAGTAGGGGAAAGTGTCTACCTTGCCAGGAGCATTAAAATTTAAGTTCAAATTGAAGTAATTCCGTTTGACTGGTAAAGTGAACAGTGTTCTAAGATGGTGGAAGGACAATGGTTTTGATGGTGGTCAAAGGTAGCTTGAGTGTGTTCTGGTTTGGTTTGGATGAAGAAGTGTGAGCGTGCCTTTATTCTCTGTTGCAGGATTATTTATAGTGGTTAAGACAAATGTAGATTGAAAGTTGTCATGACATTGATACATATTGGACGTCTTAGGAAGTGATGACCTATATCAAGTTGTCACCAAATAAGACTTCGTGTGTCAACGTGGTCACTAATGATCGTTCGCAGATTATATTCTTGATGGGCCGCATGTGTCGACACATGGTTACTAATGATTGTCCGCAAGTTATGTTTGCGGGAGGTTGCAGGTGACCGTCCGCATGTACGAAAGTTGGTATCGTGGGATGTTCGCATGATGGCGGTTCGCACGGGGTAGCGCTTACCCCCAAGTGAGGGAAGGTTATAAAGTTACCTTCGCAAACCTGGGAACTAGAGCGGGATTTTGGGGCGCTCAAATTTTTTGGTATTAAAAATTTTGAATTTTGAGTTGAGGCTTTTTCTATTGACACGTGGTTGTTAAATAAAACGATTTGTTTCGTTATGGAAGACATATCATTTAGGAGAAGTTTCATAAGGGTTATAAATGGCGTCGTTTGTGACTGTAAACCTTCGCTTGATAATTTTCTGGCTTCACCGTCGTTGTTTCCCTTTGAAATTGAATAGGTAATTTTCTTTGTCTTTTGCTAAATTTTTTTTACCCATTTCTCTTTTTGTCAATGGCTTTCAGAGATGCTCTAACAATGGTGACGAGCTACGAGTATGAGTGCTCCACATTATGGATAGAGGTGTTTTCAGATGCTGGAGGGTAGGGGTTAGATTGCTGGGATAACTTTTGATACTGATTTATAATTTTGAAGGGGACTCATCGTCTTAGCGAGATAAACAAGGGAAAAAACCCTTGGTTTCTCATGACATTGTATGCTTTTGAGGCGGGGTTTCATTTGCCGCTCTATTATTTCTTTGCGGAGTGGCTAAATTGGTTTAGGGTAGTACCGTGGCAGCTATTTGGGTTGAGATGGTTGGTTTTAATGACGTACTTTCTCAACTGTCGGCTTCATAAGGAAGAACCATCTATGAAGGTGTTTGTTGGACTCGTGAGAGTGCTTGGCAAAAAGTGGTATAAGTGTGTTGGTAATGAATAAACAGTGCTGAGATAGAGTCTTTTGCGTGCATGTATACACGGTCTTCCAAGTAATACAGTAATAAGCTGAGTTATCGATCCCACAAGGATTGGTCAAGAGTTTAATTGCTTACTCATTTTACTTGTCAAAGAAAAGTTTGATTATTTTGAAGTTGATTTTGAAAAAAAGTTGAAAAGAAAGAAATAAAAAACAACTTTGGCAATGAGAGTTTTAAAATGTATGATGAGTGTTGGCAAAGGATGCTGATTTTCATGCTATTCATGTCATGCCAACTTTTAATAAATCTTGTCTTGGCTTTGTTTGTTGAGCAGATTCAAAGTTGGCATTGCCTCTCTCGATGGCAATGCTCTGAATTAACTATGCAAAAACTTTTATATCTGTAACACCCCCTTCCCTGCCTAATCGAGAATCGGGTCGAAACATGTTACTTATGAACAATGCGGTGATCGGTGCGATAAAATTTCAACTTATTAATAACATATAATCAATAATACACAAACAAGCATTACCAGTATGCATCTTAGTCCAATTCATTCATAAGAAGACCACAATTAACCATTTAGGACCATTTTATAACTTTTACAAGTTTTAGGGACTATTTTGTAAATCTTGCAAAATAGGGGTTCTTCGATTCATTAAACAATACCACAATGAAATTCAGTGCAACATTGATTAGTCTATAAAATTTCATGCATAAAGAAGATCATTTACCCATTCAATTTACTCATGCTAAACTCAGTGACCAAAATGAAAACAATGCAGACTTTCAGATTAGTCTTTTAACCACTTTAACTATCCATGTATCGAAACGCTCAAGGCCGTTTCGATACGGGTGGATGATGGTCAACCATGTTGATTTTTTTTATGACCGTATCGATACGGGCATGACTTGTATCGGTATGGGTTGACTAGCTTTGACTTTGACTTTGACCAATTTCGATACGCTTGAACCTATATCAAAACAAGAAATTCTAGAGACGAAATGTTTCGGAATGACCCTGAACTGTTTCGATACGCCTTAACCCCTGGGCTCAATTATGCTTACCCGTATCGAAACATCATCACTCGTTTCGATACGGCCTGGCCTGTAATGACAAATTCTTGCTGGTTTTTATTCATTTTACCTTATCAAGCAATGTCCAAATGCAGAGAAACTTTACACACAACATTATAAACATATATTCTACTAGTATGTCAAATTTTAGAATCATATGAATCCATAACGAACATGAAGAAGATTTATTGTTCGTTTAATTAAATGAACGAACACAAACATTTATGTTCATTTATGTTCGTTCGGTAATTTGTTTATTTATGTTCGATTATGTCTGTTCATTTATGTTCGTTCGTTTATATTCATTTAAGTTTATTCACATATGTCTAGGGGTGTTCGTTGTTCGGTTAAACTAAACTAATCGACCGAACCAAAACAAAATTGGTTAATATATTAGATGATTTTAGGTTTCGGTTAATGATTAAAAGTTTTTCAATTTTAATTATCGATTAATTTGGTTTAAAAGTTGTTAATTAACTGAATTAATCGAACTAACCCAAAATATTAAATATTTAACACATTATATATGTTTGTTTGTGTTCGTTTATGTTCGTTTATGTTCATTTGTGTTCATTTATATTTGTTTATGTTCATTTTGTGTTCATTTATCATTTAAACGAACGGACATGAACGAACACGAACAAGCTACATTCGTTCGGTTTGTTTACAAGCCTAATTCAAACACAATCTTTGGATTTCGGTTCTTATTTGGACTAGCCACAACTATCATCGCTAGCACCAATGTAGTTAAGTATTTAGAAAAGGCCGACTCGGATTATGTTGTCTCAAAGAGAATCGTATACGATCTCAATTTCTCTCAGCGAATCAGTCGCCAAGTGTGTTCATAAGAAGTCGAATATGCTACAAGTCGATCCTTCCTCCCAACTTTAAATCAGAACAACATTCAAGTTGGTGCGCGCTTTTTAAAATGAAGGTGTAAAGATTATAAAAGAAAGACCGATTGTCGATCTAAATTTTCAGAAAATTAAATAATGTTACCCAAAAATATTAAATACTTTTTCTATTCTCACAAAAATAATTGAGACCTCACTTTAAGCCTTTGGCTACTTTAGCTAATTAGAAAATTAGCTAAGCATAATTATGATAGAAATCATACTTAGCATTTTTAAAATTAAATAAAAACTTAAGAACAAGAAAATAAAAAAAAAATTAGATTAAAAATTCAAAAGCTAAAACAAAACTAAGAATGGACGATGATGTTTTCAGCTTACCCAAAGGGGTATTTATAGTATTATGAACCCCTAAAATAATCTAAACATGATAAAGGATTAATCTTAAAAATATTTAATTTAAATTCTAAACACAAATGATAATCCTAAGTTTAAAATTTAAATGTAGTCGATTTGTTATCTGTCCGCGCTGACTATACCTTCTAAAAGGTGCTGACTGGATGTCACGCTAGATTTTATGCTTAGAGTCATGCTTACTAGCCCAGCTTTGACTCCAGAACAAAAAAAACTGCAAAACTCACCTTTTAGTGCGATTTTCAGAATCATAGTCATGCACAGAAAACACACGATAAACATCCAAATCAGCCACATAAACTAATCATTAAAGATGAAATAGTACCTAATATAAACCACTTATCATTATCCCTTTAGGATCTCAATTTTCCCTTTTCCCTTCTCAATAATCAAATCTCAGTGAAACTCTGTTCGGTTGTAGTCTCGATTGAGTGGATCTCCCCTTCCGAGGGACACCATCGTCTTTCTCAATTTCTTCTTAAGTAGTTTTCAAAGGAAATAGACTTTTGAAAACTGATTTTTCACTCAATCGAAAAAAGTTCAGCCCAGCGGTGTATAAAAAAACCATATATATAAGAGAACCATCCATTCGGAATAGAGACAACAAAATAGGGAATGTTAGTTTTACTCCTCTAAAAGACCGCAATGGTAGTATATTTAAGCAGATTGACGTTTTTGATGAAGATGTTGATTCTCTTCATAATGTTCGGACGGTATCAATGGTGAAAAATTGTTTAGATTCAAATTTGGAAAGGTGAAGTTGACACAAGGAAGATGATTTCAATGGTGAAAGATAATGCAGTTCCATTCGAAAAAGATGGTTTTTGTTCCAAGTCTGACCTAAACAAAGCTATCATGCATAGTTCAGGTAGGGCCACAGACTTTGATGTGAATAAAGGTACGACGTTTTGAGGACTTTTTCCATACAATGAGCGGGACTAGTTCAGGTGCTAAGAATCAATGTTTCACTCTTGTCAGGAACGTTGAGGATACTCGACTGCTAAAACTTTGTTTTGATCATTTTGGCTACTTTCTAACTCGTATTCCAAGATTTTCTAGTGGCCTTTATTTCTCTATTGTTTGTTTCGTATGATTCAGTCTTATATCTAAGATATAGAGAGACTTATCTTCGACTTGGAGCTCTTTAAGAGATTATATAATGATTAAATAGCTCTTTAAGAGATTATATCATGATTAAAGATAGGTTCGACTGGGCTTGAAATCTGATGCTCCTGTTTTGCTTCTTTTTTTTTTTCTATTACTCCCCTTTGTAATTGCGGTTCTGCTTTACGTGTTTAATGCTCGTTTTTATGTTTTTTTCGGTTTGCTTTTTTCTAGCCTGTCCAGCTTTTTCTTACGAGGTTTGTTTTAAGGTCTCTTTTTGTTCAATGTTGTTGAACCCTATTAATCTCTTCCTTAATATACTTTTCCTGTTTGTTTGAATAAATCCAGTATTATTTTTCAAAAACATAATTAGAATTTTTAAATTATAACCTAAGTGACAAAAAAAACATTATAAAACGATGACGTGCAAAAATAAAAAAACTTATGAAACAACAAAAAAAATAGTTATAGCCAAAAATAATTTTATTGTTCAGAAAACTAGACGGATGAAAATTCGAAATACAGAGTAGGATTTTAAAAATAGTGTGATCCCAACAACTCACCAGCACAAAGCCTCTGAAAAAAGGCTTTTAAACCTACTACTATAACAAATATCACTGAATAACCCCCACCAAACACAGGCCAAGAAAACTGATGATTTCCAACAATAACAAAAGCCTCTCCTTACCTCTGGCTCTGCTGCTCCATAGGCTATAGATACTTCAGTAGAGGTGGCAACCATAAGTTGCAAGTTATGCTTAATTAACGCTTGTTTTAATCAGATAAACCAGCTTTTTTCTTGAGATGCTGCTTGAACTCCATAATGTCACCTCCCCACCGTGTTACAGCTTGATTTTCACACACCCATATCTCCTGGGCTACCTGGTTTATCAGCCTGAAATCGTGACTCACGAGTACCATTCCACCATCCCACTCATTCAATGCTTCGGCCAACGAATCAATTGTCTCGATATCCAAATGGTTAGTGGGCTCATCCAACAGCAGCAAGTGGGGTTGTCGAAATGCTAACCATGCAAAGATGACCCGACTCCTCTGTCCATCAGACAGGTTCTTCATTGGCATCACTTGTGCTTTCCCTGACAAACCAAACTTCCCGATTGCACCTCTCATTTTCTCCTCCTCGTTTCCAGGGTACTCTTTTATCATATATTGGAGCGCAGACATCTCCATGTCAAGTTTCTCTGCCAAGTGCTGGTGGTACTGTGCAATTCGGAGATGATTATGCCGTCGGACCATACCATCAGAAGGAGTCAATTCACCAGTCATCAGTTTCAGCAGTGTACTCTTCCCTGCACCATTAGGCCCAACTAGTGCTATCCTCGAGTCCAAGTCTACCCCAAAATCCAAGTTCTTGTAGATGAGATTATCAGGTGTATACCCAAAAGCAATTTCCACAAACTGCAGTACCGGCGGAGGAAGTTTCCCAACATCAACAAATCGAAAGACCAGAACCTTATCCCTCGTTACCTTCTCCGCGAGTCCTCCTCGCTCCATTTTTGCCAATGTCTTCTCTTTACTCTGTGCCTGTCGGGCTAGTTTTGCCGACCCATGACCAAAGCGAGCAATGTACTCCTTCATCGAAGCAATCTGTTCCTGCTCCCATTTGTACTGTTTCATTTGGTTCTCTTCCAACTCAGCACGAGTTTGAACATACTGATCATAATTACCAGTGTACAGCTTAAGACTTTTGTTCTGCATATGGATAATATTTGTACAGACACCGTTCAGGAAATCTTGGGAATGGGATACCACAACAAGAATACGGTCAAATTTCTTCAATTTTTCTTCCAACCAGACACAAGCTTCCAAATCTGTTTCAATCAAGGCAATTGTACACATCAGAGTTGAGCAGCATAGTGAAAAAGTTCTCTATGTCAAACAACTTCTATAAGTGAAAGTTCAAACACGGAGCTAAACAAAATAACCAATAAAGACCTACATAAATTATTCATGGGCTATGAAGAAAAATAAAAAATGGTGGGCTCCATCAGTAGAGTCCATGAACTAACCATATAAATAAACATGATCTAAAATATAACCACATAATACATACCTAAATGATTGGTGGGTTCATCAAGCAAAAGAATGGTCGGGTTAATGAATAGGGCTCGTGCTAATGCAATCCTCATTCTCCATCCACCAGAGAAATCTCGTGTTTTCTTTGCCTGCATCATCTTGTCGAAACCAAGACCAAATAAGATTTCAGCAGCACGTTTCTCAGCAGTTGATGCATCCATGGCATCCAATCGCTCATAAATGCGGTCAAGTTGCTCTCCACCACCATCATCCTAAAACAAACTCGATGTAAAAAAGGGGGAAAATGTTATAATGCATATTTTTAAGGAACTCATCACGACTATAGCAGATGGTTAGCTGAATAAACCTGTGCTGACAACAATTCTACTTCTTTCTCCAATTTCAACCTCTCTTCATCACAACTTATGACAGCCTCCAAAGAAGACATGTCCGAAGCTTCAATCTCCCTCGACAGATGATAGATATCCATGTGATCTGGAATTGGAAGTTCACGCAATCCTATTGCAGTAAGCAGCGTGGATTTCCCACAACCATTCAATCCAAGCAAACCATAGCGCCTGCAAAGATAATATGAAATAGAAAGTGGTCTCATGAGATAAATATCCCAAACCAGATTATCCTAGGAATAATCCCAAGCCACGGTCATCATACCTGCCATAGTTAAGCTCCAAAGTTGAATCAACAATAAGATCATGTCCATGAAAAGTAACTGATAAAGACTCTATCTGCATCAAGAAAATATGTACATCAATATAAACTATGACTCCATCTTTGACACACGCTAAAGTTCTTTTACCTCCCACAACTGAATTCATCAATCATCAACGATACCAAAAATGTTAAACCAATTCGTCTATAGTCATAAATGGAAAGTTCAAAACAAATTAGTCATTCAAACAAAATAAGACAAAAAGACAAGCTTCAATTTTTTTTCTTCCCCCTCAAAATTTAGCATAAAAATAATTAAATACTAACATTTTCCCAATAATCAACAAAAAATCACACTGAATCTCTACGAATCTTTGAACTTACACGAATATCTCTGGAAAGTGGATGCGAGCAGAGAACACCGGTGCAGTTCCGATCAGATATCTGGAGCATACTAACTTGATCAGAAACCTTGTCTACGCCATTTTCCGCGGTTGCCGCAGCCGCCTTGGAAGTTGCGGCGGCTGCCTTCCCTCCTCTCTTTGCAGCCGCAGCAGCCTTCTTCTGAGCTGCCTTCTTCTTGCTGGCGTCGGAAACCATCTTCAATCTAACCACCACAACAGATCAAGAACCATATAATTAATAAAAAGAAAAATAAGTTAAATCTGGAAATATATATATATATACACGACACCAATATCTCCTTCGGTTGAGGGAAGATTGGAGAAGGTGAAAATAGATCTAGGGTTTGAACTTACGTATTTTTTGGTGCTGCAGTGCGCTGCTGGAGAGAAACAGCTGGAAGGTGAAACTCCGAAAAATAGGGTTTGAAAGATGGAGAAGCATTCGGCAGAGGAGAGCTATAAGTAAGGTAGAGGGAAAGAGCAGGGGACACGTGTACGGTGATATCGCCACCGGTTTCGTTTTTGAACGGGCCTAAATTTGCCTCTCATACCCTCCTACCAAACGTTATCGTTTTAACTTTAAGGTTAACAATTTCAGCACGTTTTTAGGTCTCACTCTGAATTTAGTCACTTTCTTTCGTTTTTGGTATAATGACAAGATAACCCCTCATTGTTTACCATAGTTTTCAATTTCACCCTTAAAGTTTTTTCATTGGTAATTTAAACTATTAAGTTTTAATTTCTTTCAAATAAGTCAGTTGGAGATGATCGACTAATAGTTAACATTTTTGTTAATGTGGCATGACAACATTAGAGACGTTATTGAAAAAATAAGAAAATATTGAGGGGTTTTTGTTATTTTACCCATTTTTATTATTGATTTATAATTTTATCTCGTCTTTAAATAAAATAATTAAAAATCACTACTTAATAGGGATGATAATTTAAAAATATATAAATTTTAGAGCAGGTCGTGACAAGTTTTGAGAAGAAAAAAATCGAGATGAGGCAAATTTTGGGTTTAAGGTAAAATTCATCGATCTGACCTGACTAGATATATTTTATATTGGATGAGTCTGACATGCTCGACGAGCACTAATGAGCACCACTAACGAAGAGCGCCGATGAGCACCATTTATTCAATTTATAAAGATTAAAAATCTAAAAGACTCCTGTTAGTTATAAATTATTTAAAAATCAAAAGATAAATTAATTAAAATATTTATTTTATTTTTAATTTTCTTTTAAACATAGATTAAAATACCTATTTACCCGAAATTACAAAACCTTATTTTTTGTTCATTTAAAATTTAAGCCGCCGCCACCGTTACTGTTGTCGTTGTCACTGTCATCGGTGTTGTCCTGCCGTTGTTTCAGTGAATGAATTTCAGTCTCATACAAAGGTTTGTTTATCAATAAACGAAAGGATAATGTTTTAGTTCCGGTGACTAAAGTAATAACCTAAACGGCATTGTTTGTTTATTAGTTCCAGTGACTAATACAAATTCTAAACCCAACATATGAGATTTCTTAATTTCCAATTGTGTCTTAGTTTCAGTGACGACAAAAGGATAATGTTTTCTCTTAGTTTAGCCGTCTTAGTTTCATAGAAAATGCTTTTTTCTTGTTCATTTTCTCTTAGATCCAGTGACCATCATTTAAGGACAACGGGCATGCACGAGGCAACGATGACGACAGCAGGAGGCAATGACGGTGAGAATAGCGGCGGCGGTTTAAATTTCAAATGGACAAAATTTAGAGTTTTATAACTTAGAGGTAGATAGGTATTTTGATCCATGTTTAAAAGAAAATTAAAAATAAAATGTATTTTAATTAATTTACTTTTTAATTTTTAAATAATTTATAATTATACGGTGAATCCTTAAAATTTTTAATCTTTATAAATTAAATTATTGGTGTTTATTGATACTCGTCGTTAGTGATGCTCGTCGAGCACAACATAATTTTCCTTTTATATTGCCTTAATATACATGTTTTTTTAACATATGAATGCAAATGCCATTGTATACTATTTTAGAATTTTTATTTTTTTCTTTTTTATTTGCCTTCTTTAGGAAAAGTTATATTATGTGAGATTCCCACCACGCCATCCATGTGACCAACCAATAAAAATCACTCAATCATCATGATTTTCCCATGTCATTTTTTCCAACCAATGAATCTTCACTAAAATTTTTTCATGTCATTTTAAAAACTGTTTTTTTAGAAATTATTCTATTATTAGATTAATGACATAAAAATAATAATGAAGTGGGTAGTTTCTATTAGTTGGTCTCATGGATGACATGATGAGAATCATCCATGATATAATTTCTCGTACTACCTATAGTTTTTAACTTTTTTTGTCAATTTTTTCTCCGTCACAAATCTCTCAATTTTTTCTTCATTATTTTTTGGCTTAAGGGTGTAAAACCCCCTAAATATTTTTTAAAAAATAATTAAGCTCATGAACTTTTTTACCCATAATTAAGACCTTGAACCAAGAAATTGAATAAATTAAGCCCTTTAACTATTAAATCTTGACAGATTTTTGGACATGTTGGTGCAGTGCATCGTATCACAATGTTTTTACTTAACTTTTTAGAATTTTTTATTTAATTTAAAATATTCTTTAAAAGTTCTAAAATTTTTAAAAGATTTATAAAATTTATAAAAATAATTATAAATTATAAATACAACATGATAGAACTGTAGTGTATCATGTGTCAGTAATAGCTAAAGAAAATTGTCGAAATTTAATGGTCAAAATTGGTGAAAGGGTTATATTGATTCAATTTTTTGTTAAAAAACTTAATTGTTTCAATTTCTTGGTTCAAAGGCTTAATTGAGTGCAAGAAAATTCAGAGCTAATTGATTTTTTTTCAAAAGTGCAAGAACATTACCCCTTTAGTGTTTCTTTTATTCATCGCTCTGAGTATAATGTAGCCCATTCGTTGGCATCTTGGGCCCTTCAGGCCAATTCATCTTTGTTTTTTTGACTCGGTTTGTCCCGAGAACATCTCTTTTGTTGTACGTGATGATCTTTCATCTTTACCCTAATAATGATATATGGACACTCTTCTTTTCCTTTTAGGTACCAGTCCTACACTTCGATTTAGTGTTCTAGATTATTGGGTTTTTTTAATGAGGCTCATCTTTTTTTTTCTTCAAAAAATGAAATTGTTTGAAACCTTTACAAATTAAAATATTTCAATTTGTGAAATAAATTAACTTAAATTTTTTATAATTTTATTTTCAAAAAAAATTATAATTTTCCAGGATATTTTTTTTTGTGTTTTATTATATATTAGAAAATAAATATTTGATTTTTGAGGCAATATTTTTAATCAAAAAGTGAATTTTGAAATTTTATTATAATTTTTAGTATATTTTATATTTTTATATATTTAATAATTATTAATTTTGAATTTTTTGAGATAATTATGCCTTGATGATGTCATCATTTTTACTTGTCGTTGTCATCAAGTATCATGCGTCTAAGATTTAAGTGGGTGTTTGGTTCGAAGAAAAATTTATTACCCTTAAAAATATATAAATTCCCAACAATAATTGTTTTCCATTAAATGATGAGAATGCAATTTCCTTTGATTTCTTAGGTATTACACAATTTGTGGTTAATTTAGACAAGAATACCCTTAAAATAAAATAATTTTTGTAACCCCATCGACTCGGCCTAGAAGCCAGATCGAACCGAGTAAACTACATTGGGTTTGTCGAAACAAATCCTTCGATAATGATATATTTTTTTCTTTTATCATTCTAGATGCATTAGTATTTTCTATGGTGCACTTGCTAGGGACCAAATTGTAAAACTAAATAACCGAGAGAACTTCGTTAAATTTAATATTACCAAATCTTAATAAGTCATGTTACATTCTTACTCATCAAATTTCGTCATCAAACGATTATCCAAACGCATTTAATTCCAATTATAAAATACATGGACCAAAATATAAACAAAGCAAATTTTAGCAAAGCATTTACCAAAAATAATGGCCTCAGTACCGGTACAGTCCCTGCTCGTATCGATACGGTCTTATTTAGAAAGGGTATCAGTACGGTCCCTCGCGTACCGATATCAATATCACATTTAGAAAATCAAAAAATTCTAGTAATTAAAATGCGTACCAATACAGTTTCTCGTGTATCGATACCTAATGCATTTTCTAAAGGGTCATACCGATACGAAGCTTTGCATACCTGCCCCTGTGCAGATTTGCACAGATTTGAGCCTTATCAATCATGTTCAACCATGGCAAGTATATACATTCAAGCATTGAAAACATCATATTATCAAAATATGATAACAACTAGTAAGACATTAGATATCAAGGCATAAGCATTACCATTTAAGTCCTACAAAACCACAAGATCATGGACATATACATATAAAACTTCTAGTGGCAAAATGTATGAGCTTATCTTAAATGTAATATACACATCTAGATGCCACCAACTAGGAGAGTACAAAAACAAATATAAGATCACACTTTAAGCTGCTTGTGTGACTTGCTTTAGGTTCAAGAAAGAAAGCTTTCAAACTCTTTCAACCCGTGGTTTGGGAAGAAGAAAAAACGAGAGTGATAAGTACAAGATTGTACTTAGTGAGGTTGTATCTAGAACTAGAAAGTTATCAAGTTATCAAGTTTTAAAGTCTTTAATCAAGTGCAACCTATCTGCACTTAAACAAGTAAAGTCAAGTTCTAGTTTAACATTTCAAGAACCATTCTAATGTACAAGAAAATAATAATCAAGCAACTCGATCCATGGTTTGCAATAGACATACCAAGTAGACAATTCATATTCAAGTACTAAACAATTAAACAAATGATCACTTAATTCATTCGAACAAGCATCATGTACTCATAACTTATCTTTTAAGCAACAAGCAAGTTCAAATAACATATTCATCCTTTTAATCACATGAATCCACTATTTTGCAAGCTTGTTAACAAGGATCAAGAATACACAATCTTTATTCGAGACTAGTTTATCATGTTTCAAGCTATTTAATATAGTTTTGCCTTGTTATTTAGTTATGTTTAGGCAATCGAGTCACCAACCAACTGTCGCCACAAGATGTACCGTAATACTGGTCACACTCTTCTACTATCGCTAAATGACCACAAACACTTCCCTCCTACTGTCGTCAAATAAAGGCCTTGGCCCTGGACCGTAGTCCACTCGAAACACGATGAGATCTAGACTCTAAGGCATGCCTTCTGTTGGGTTTTTCGGTGCTCGATTCCTTCAACCGTTATTGCTCGCCAAGTGGTGGAGAAGTGGAATTTTGGGTGAAAGAGGTGTGGAAGCAAAAAAATGATAAAGACAAGATGATTTATAGTAGTTCAACCTTCTAATCAAGGCTTAGGAGGAAACCCTTACAAACCGATCAAGCTTTCTACCAAAGCCTTAGGAGGAAACCCTTACAAACCGATCAAGCTTTCTACCAAAGCCTTGATCGAACCCTTTTTACAATGAGATAAAAATAAGCAAACTCAAATCTCTCTAATAGGTATTTGTTTGCACAATAAAACTCTCTCCCAATCCTAAAACACTTGAGCAAATCTAACAATTTTGGCTCACTAGTTTTTGTCTATACAAGGGATTGACAATTAAGCACTAAGACATATTTTGATCATATATTGTATTACAATTGAAGCATTAACCATTACTAGATGCTTGGAGGTCTCTTTTATACTTTTTATTGAGTTTGTAGCTGTTACTAGCCGTTGGGGTTGAATTGGAGCCGTTGGAGACTTCATTTCCTACCATAATAGCTGCCAAAATAGCTGTCAATCTTGCTGCCCGGGCAGTGTTCTGCATCCTCCTGGCTTGGAGTTTCCAATTGCTCCTCACACTTCGGAGATCATCCCTCGCTTAATTCTTCGTCCTCTTGTCCCGAGACATCAATATCCCTCTAGCTTAATTGTTTAGGTTCATCCATCGCATTGATGGGGACTGAATTATTCATATGTGCATCCATCTTAGCGATGTTGGCGTCCATAGTAGCTGATACCTTTTGGGTTAGTGAAAGGAAAGTTTGAAGTGTGTCCTCCAAGGATGATGATTGCTCTTGAGGATGATTACATTGTCAGGGCATGTCAACTTCTGTAGCAAAACTGTTATGGTAAAAAAAATTGAGATTTTTGATCATACCATGAAAAATCTTGCTGCTGCGATGGCAAATGCGGCAACGACATCAGCTGTCCTTGTTGCTGATACGACAGCATCTGCTGTTCATATTCAGACAACCACTCCCAAGTGGTTTTTCTCGACGTATCTGTTGCAAACAAATGAGGGCAACTGTCGAAAGCATGATTGACTTTACAAAATTCGCGAGAATATTCCCATGTGTTGATGCCCTTAACTTGAACTGCACCTGAAAAAGAACTTTCCCACATAGTTTTTTTTCAACTGAAATCAAATGCAAATAGAATTAAGAGTGCAGAAAAATTAAAAAGAATTTCACTGTTACCAATATATGGTAACGACGCCAAAAACTTGTAGAGAGTTTGGGTGTTCTTTATTTATGAGCACAAGTGCACACTCTTGTCAAGTTATAGTATAAAAGATATCGTCTCCCACATGGATTGAACAACTTGATTCAAATTGTTGTTCCTGCATAAGAAAAGTAAATGCACAATTAAATTGATTGTTGAGAAGAAAAGTAAAATTAAAACACAAGTAATTAAAAGAGAAGAAAATAACTTGATAGAATGGGCAGGGTTATGCTACTGCTTAGTGTGAAATTACGTTGAATAGGACAAGTTGTTTTGTGCTGCCAGTTTTGCTGCCTCAGCGGGGGATGACAGGTAAGCTACTGAGACCCTCTCGCTGCCTCGGTAGGGGAATAGACTTGTGTCTTGACAGCAAACTCGTCAGAACTACAAGGCTTGACAGAACGCTTCGAAGGTGATCCCGCTTATGTCTAAGTCAGAATTATGTTGATGCCCACTACAGATAATACCAGTCACAGCATGAATCATGCAAAGACAGCAACTTTGATTCATCCTCTTTTAGCCGCCTTAAACCCTAACCTATTTTTAGGTCGGATTGATTGCACCATCTATAGATGAAATCGTACTTACTCATTTTGTGAGTTCAACTCTCTCAATACCGAACAAATGGATAGAATTCAACTAATCTTTCGCCTTAATTGAAATCTATGAAGAACATGGAATAAGTAAACCTTGAAGTTTTATTTGCAAAAACAAACTTAAAGTCCCATACAATCGTTCTCACACTATTTACAACATAACCCAAACCCAAGAAGAATTTTAGAACATGATGGCGGTAAGAAAACCTAAACTATGCCTAAGGAAAACCTTTAGTTGTTATTGAAGTACAAAATACATTGAGCATATATAAGCATTAGCTAGGCCAAGTCCTTCTTGGAGTAGAAGTCTTCAAAGTAGCTTTTGCATTAAATGCAACCTTTAATTCTGATTTTTTTGAGTTGAATGTGGACTTCTTCACGTTTCCTTGTTCCGCAAGTTATATTAGATCTCTTCCTTCGGCGGCTCTGTCAGCTGCTACAGGCATAAAAAAATTGAGTGGATGGCATCATTAGAATCAAGATTTTCTGCTCTACAGATTGCACTCCAATTCTCCAATTTCTTAGCTTTCTGCCCTACACGGCAGGTATAGCGGCGGCTGCTACTCGGCAGCTGTTGTCTCTGTCTAGAACTGTATCAGTACAGCTCCTCGATCTGCTGCCTCAACATCATCTCCTCAACTCCTATTGTAGCAGCAGGTTCCGACGGCACTCTACTGTCGTAGCGGGTTTCGGCGGCACCCTACTGTCACGGCGGGTTCGGACAGCACCTTGCTGTCACAGCGGTTTCCGGCGGCACCTTGCTGCCACAGCAGATTCCGATGGGCAATTTTCATGCATGCACCGAAATATATACCAAAACAAAACATTTTCCACAAAATACACTAAAATATGTAATCATACTTAATGGTGAAGGAAATTATGAGAATAATCATTAATTTCTAATTATGTAACTAAAATGTGCCTAAGTCTAACAATAATATGAATAAAAAGGGTAAATAAAATAAGACTTTTAGACACTTTACAGTAATATCCACCTAATAAGTCTAGGTCTAGCATCTGTTTTGGTCACTAAGTATTTAATAGCCGAGTGATCGGTGTGAACAATGACCTTAGTGCCTATAAGATATGACTTAAACTTATCAAAGGCAAATACAACAACCAACAATTCTTTTTCAGTTGTGGTGTAAGTAATTTGTGCATCATTCAATGTGCGACTAACACAATAAATAACATGAAAGAGTTTACCACGTCGTTGTCAAAGAGTTGCTCTTATTGCGTAGTCACTTGCGTCACACATCAACTCAAAAGGTGAGCTCCAATCAGGTGGAACAACAATAGGAGCTGAGGTAAGTTTTCTCTTCATTTCTTCAAAAGCGCTAAGGCATTTTTCATCGAATATGAAGGGTTGATTTTGCTGTAGCAAATTACACAATGGCTTGGAGATCTTGGAGAAGTCCTTGATGAACCTTCTATAGAAGCCAACATGGCCCAAGAAACTCCTGATGCTCTTCACATTGGTGGGAGGAGGCAGCTTCTCAATTACCTCAATCTTTGCTCTATCCACCTCAACCATATCTGAGAAAATAGCCAACATACACCTCTGAAAAGTTGTTGGAGCATTGCAGAGTCCAAAGGGTATTCTTCTGAAAGCATATGTACCATACAAACATGTAAATGTCGTCTTTTCTTGGTCTTCAGGTGCTATAGCAATCTGATTGTACCCTGAGTATCCGTCAAGGAAACAATAGAATGCTTTGCCCGCCAAACTATCTAGCATTTGTTCGATGAATGGGAGAGGGAAGTGGTCCTTCTTGGTCACTCTGTTGAGCTTCCTATAGTCCATGCAAATCCCTCATCCCGTTACAGTCCTTATTGGCAATAATTCATTCTCATCATTACTCACCACTGTGATGTCTCTTTTCTTAGGCACACATTGGACTGGACTAACCCATGAGTTGTTCGATATGGGGTAGACTACACCAGCGTCAAGCCACTTGATTATCTCCTTCATTACGACCTTCTTCATGATGAGGTTGAGCCTTCTTTGGGGTTCAATGGAATTGTTGTGACAATCATCAAGCAAAATTTTGTGCATGCAAATTGTAGGGCTAATCCCCTTCAAGTCAGCCATAGTCTAACAAAAAGCTCTTTTATGTTGCGAGAACATATTTATTAAACTAGACTCTTATTTAGGTGTAAGACTAGATGAGATTATCACAGGCAAAGTTTTATTGCTACCCAAATAAGCATATTTAAGATGAGATGGCAAAGGCTTTAACTCTAATGTAGGAGCATGCTCAAGTGAAGGCTTATGATGAATAAATTCTGAAAAATCGAGAGGTTCAAAGTGCGTACCTGGTTTGGCTTCGAGCAAGCTCGATTGCTCCACCACTTCAGATAATTAATCGAATTCCTCATACTCGATCTCGTAGTCCTCCTTATTATCTTCATCGTGGATCTGCTCATATTCATCCATTTCTAAGAAATTGTTGCAGCAAAAGTCTGCAGTCTCCATTTTTGTTGTAGCATCCATGTACTGACACTCTTTATATTCATCCACATATTTAAGAGTGTTGAAAACATTGATCGTCACCTCTTGATCAACCACTCTCATAGTAAACTCGCCCTTTTCACAGTCTATTAGAATTCTACCGGTTGCTAGAAATGGATGCGCCAAAAATAATGGGCGCGTTATCATCCGCCTCACAATCAAGAATAAGGAAGTCAACTGGGAAGATAAACATGTCCACCTTCACCACTACATCTTCTACTCTTCCTTCCGGGCGTACATGAGATCGGTCGGCCAATTGCAAGATAATCGTAGTTGGCCTTACATCTCCTATGTCGAGCTTCATGAAGACTGACTTTGGCATGAGATATACACTAGATCCAAGGTCACACAAGGCTTTTCCCACATAGTTATCACCTATTGAACACGGTATAATAAAGTTGCCTAGATCTTGTCTCTTAGGAGGCAATTTTCTCCACACAAAATATCATTCACTTGATGTAGCAACTATCGCATACCGCTCAACCTTTCTTTTATTAGTGACGATGTCCTTGAAAAACTTAGCGTAAGTGGGCATCTAATCAATGGATTCTAAGAACGAGACCTTAATATGTAGCTGGTCCAGAACATCCACGAATTTCCTAAGTGTGAGATTCTCATTTTGTTTCTTCAATCGTTGAGGAAAGAGAGGTTGGGGTCTAACTTCTTCCTCTATCAATGCAAGTTTCTCTTTTTCTATAGCATTTTCCTTATCGTTGACAATTTCATTGACTAAATCCCCATCTTTTTCCTTCTCACAGGATATTTCAGCTTGCAATTCTGGTTCCTTTTGCACTTTCTTAGGAGCATAGTCTTCTTTCTTGTTCCCCCCAAACTTATCTTCAGTATTAAGTTGGGTACCACTCCTCGATGTGAGAGCACGACATTGCTCTTTGCTATGCTTCTTAGTTACTTTAGTATCACTAGGCAGATTTCCTTGGGGTCACACATGTAATGCTTGAGCAATTTGACCCACTTGCATTTCCAACGATCGCAAGGATGAACTGTGACTTTGCAGCAAAGCTCTTTGATTTTTAATGGTCATGTAGTGATCTTGAAGCAATGTATTAGTAGATTCCATAAATTCTTTAGTGGATGTCATGAAATCCTTGAGTGTAGCTTACAACGAATTGTTGTTGGATGAAGATGCAAAACCCTTGTTATTTTTTCACAACATATTCTGTTGTGATCCGTGTGATTCTCCCAGATTCTACTGATTTGCATTCCCATAGTTCCTATTCCCTTGATTTTCCAAGAGAGATTAGGATGCTGACGTCATCCAACATTATAGGTGTTCGAGTAGGGATTCTTATTTCGATTGGAATTCCCTACATAGTTAGCAGATTCTTGATTGTCTGGGCATTGTAGAGTGTCCATGAGTCCTATATTTTTTACATATTCATGCCCTTATTATTGATGTTCTTGAGCTCATTGAGGCATATTTAGTTGCATTGCATACATTATAACAACATCTTCTCTTGTACCATACTTTTATTGAATATCTTATGATTGGTGAAAAAAAGTTATTGTTTTAGTTAGTTTATGTTTTTATATGCTATAGCCAGGAAAGTAGAGAAGAGGACAAGACAAGGCAAGGAAGCTGGAACCAAAGAAGATGTACTGAAGCAGCTCAAGTTGCTGCCAAGGACACTGCCGAAGCATCATTACCGCCAAGAGCCGTCCGGGTAGGAGTTACAGCGACTTAGCCAAGATGGGTTGCGATTTCAAGAAGACAAATTCCTAAGCCCAATGAGCCCAGTCTTGCAACTTCCTGAAGCATGTAGCGACCGGTAGAGTTAATTCAAGATCGATAAGTAGGAGCACTTATCCTTAGTTGCTGAAGAAGGCAACATCCAAAGAGTCTGTATTTAAAGAATAAATGAGTCTGTATTTAATGTAATTTACTTTTAGATCTCCTACTTCAAGAAGGACTCAACTTAGGTCAAGAGCCCTATATATACCCAATGTTTGTAAGGGTATAAGGGTATGCATGTCGTGAGGAATTAACGGCATCTACCGATGAGAGTGTAGATGCGGGTTAGCTAGATAAGTTGGAGTGTTGGGGGTCATGACCCAACTCTCATATGGTTTAGGCGCGTGTATGTAAAGTAATTTGGGAAACGATTGTATAGTTTTGAGTTGTTTTCAATAAAGTTCTGAGTTTGCTTAATCCATGCTTCTTGTTCGATCAACTAGTCCACACCGGTTAGTTGAAGAGAAAATCTATTTGTCAGTCACAAAAGGGTTAAGCACGGTCACAACTCACAAAGGCGTGACTAACTTGGTTCCATACTAGTCCACAAGTTTCAGTGGCTAAAAGGGATTACCAACCGAGTTGTCTTATTTGGTTCCACACTAATCCTCAAGTTAAGTAATCTTGAGTGCCCTAACCTAGAAATAGGAGGGATCATTGTCGACTATCTTGCCGAACTTAGAATGACAACTAGACTTGCCGCCATGACCTCTTTCCATTCCACCTGTTGAGGTAGTACGCACCCCTGCTATGGTAGTGATCTGCTGCGATCGTGTGACAAGGTCGTAGTTTGCCGCCCACCTTATCCACCGAGGTAGCAGTTCATAGCAACGCGAAACATACTTAAAGTTTTGCAGTGCAGTCCACAGGCTACTAAGATGCACTTGTCTTACCCAGCTTATCACCCAATCTCCCCATATCATTCCTCTTATCACTATCTTTATCTTTACTTTTGTTTTTATATTTCCACATCTTGAGATTTAATGGCGCATTTATTAAATATTTGTGCAGAAAATCATTCATAGGAGCTGCTCCAATCCCTGTGGAGACGATATCTTTTATACTATAACTTGACAAGAGTGTGCACTTGCGCTCATAAAAGGAGAACACCTAAATGCTCTACATGCACTCGCTCAAGTGGTGGTTTCCATTGCAACGAAGGCAAGTTGATGCCACTCTTACTTCCTTCACCTCACTAGGCTTTTGGAGATTCTTTAGCATGGTTATGATAGCGGTTAATTGGGATGCTACTGAGGCATCCATATCTGTATCACATGATACTTGAGTTTTCCTTCCCATTCTATGTCTTGATGAGGGGAATTGATAATCGTTGTTGGCTATTCTATCAAGGATGTTAAAGGCTTCCTCGGGTGACTTTTCTAGAAATGTCTCATTTGCTGAGGCATCTAGCATCATTCTTTTGGGAGCATTAACACCATTGTAGAACATAACCACTTGTGTCCAATCATGAAAACCATGATTAGTGCACTTGCACAATAATCCCTTAAATTCGTCCCAACACTCATACATTGAGTCTTCATCAGACTGGCGAAAGGAGGCGATATCATTCCTCAACTGAGTGTTCCTATTTGGTGGATTATATCGCAGCAAAAAGCTCTTGCACAAATCTGTCCATGTTTCCAATGATCCGGCTGGCACACCACTCAACCATTTTCGTGCTCAGTCGCGCAAAGAATAAGGAAAGAGTTTGAGTTTCAACACAACTTCGTGCAACCCTTGTTGGCGGAAAGAGTCACACACTTCTAAGAAAGCACGGATGTGTTGTCTAGCATCTTCATGAGGCGAGCCTCCAAACTGACCAATTGAGTTCAACATATTGAACATGACAGGTTTAAGCTCAAAGTGGGCTGCCTGAATTTCGGGAGCATCAATTCTTGGATTAAGGTCATCCAAAACAGGATTTAGGTGATCTCTATTAGCACTGGGTCTTGCTGGATCATTTTGACCTTGGACTCCAATTACTGCAGCAAGTTCCATTTGATGCTGAGCTTCGTTCATGATTCTAATTGCTTCTTGTATACGTCTCCGCTGACAAAATAGATGTTCGATTTCAGGAATATAAGGTAGTATGGGCTCTCAATGTCTCCTTCGGCTCATGCAATAGCACAATACCAAAAAAGACAACAAAAACACGCTAAGAAAATATATACAAAACAAAAACAAAATAAACTAGTGCAAAGACTAAACCTAAAACAACCAATTGCCAATCCCCAGCAACGACGCCAAAAACTTGTTTGCGCGTTTGATGTACTATAAATGATACGCAAATATGGTACAAGTATACATGTCAAACAAGTAATAAAGTGATGAGTGAGTATCGTCTCCACAGGGATTGAAGGTGTTTCGAGGTAAGCTTTAGAACACAAGTGTCACGAAATGTAAATAGAGAATGATGTGGCAAATCAAGACAGAGTAGTGAATGTTGCAGCAAATAAGAACAAAGATATAAATGTTGTAGCAAATAAAGTTAAAAGATAGCATGTTGAAATCAGTAAACTTAATAGGCCCTCTTACGCATGTGAAACTCACTTGGGAATGACTGGCTGGGTTGCCTGGTTAACCTATGTATTAGCTCTCAACTAGGATTTACCTCTCTAACTTACTTTATGCTCGGTAGGATTTACTCAAGGTTCTCCTCAATTATCTCTAGCCAAGAAACTGAGAGTAGGAAATGCTACAGCAATACCTCTCGGCGTAAACTCTATCACTTCCCCCACCCATAAAGTTATATCCTTCTTAGTCGTTGAAACCCAACACTTATCTCTAAGGTGGATTAGAGATGTGCCTCTCAGCATCCAACTCCATTGTCTATGCAGGTTAAAGAAAGCTATCTCGACCACTAACCTCAACTCACACCTAAGGAAATGCCAACTCTCGAAGGCTCTTACAACCCTAAGCATTTAACAACATAGATGAAGCATAGATAGAAGCAAGAGATAAATAAACATTCATAAAATAAACTAAACCATAGTTCATCCAAATAGCCCAAGCCACCTAAATCAGTTCATGGCTAGGCAAATATCATCCGAAGTATCTTCGTTAATACAACCCATTTTCGAGATATAAAATATATGCTAAAGCAATAGAAGGGAAGAGGAGACTCCCAATCGGCAATGGACTGCTGTGCCACGAACCGCCCTAGGCTTGCCACCTCTCTCAAGGTCAGCAAGGTCAAACCCTTGGAGCTTCAACCATGGAGGACACCAAGAGGAGGAAGAAGAAAAGAGCCGCCTTTTCTTTCTCTCCCTGTCCTTTTGTCACCTTTTTCACGCTCTCTCTTTAATGAGGGTCTCATGTCCCTTATATAGTGGAGGCTTCTAGGGTTTTGTGCCCTAATGTTCTTTGACGTCCATGGAATATTCCATATGTATGTGGGGCACAATCAGAAAAAGGGGGCTCACACATGTGGGCTATCAACGTGTGCGCGTTACTTTGTCTTTTTCTGCGCCCATAATTACTGTCCAATTTGCTATAACATTTTCCTTCCTTGCCCTTCTTCACATTAGCTTCAATCTGCACATCACAACACCAGCAAATACCCTTCAAGAAACATCTAATCTCATGAAATAAAGCCAAACCACCAAAAAGTAAATATATGTGCAACTATATGCTCTAAATGCACCTACATGCTATGAGATGACCTCGAGAACAAACAAATACTTAAGCAAAAGGTGTAAAATATAAGCATTTTGGCAAGTCATCATGCACAAAAGATAATGTGTAGAGCCTTGCCATTTACTTGTAGTTGTTTTCTATCTTCATCCGTCATCTTCATCTTGGTCTTTGGAATGAGTCTTTCTTCTTCATCTCGTATCATCGGAATGTTTGGACCATATTCTACTACATCCCAAAAGGTGTAGTCATTGGACTTGATGAAGAGCCTTATTCGGTTATTCCAAAATGGTAGTTTCCCCCCATTGAATAATGTTGGTTTGTTGGTGGATTGCAACTCGTACAAGTTTGCCCAGAGGTAGATGTCATTACTTTGATTCGATGGTTGATCTGCACACTTCTAGGATCACCTCTTGTGAATGTAAGTCCCTCAAAGAGTTAGCCTATGATACCAATAGTTGAGTGGATCAATCGAAACAAAATTGACCAAGATGAGGTGAATTGGCTTTTTAAAGTGGAAGTGAGCAAATCAAAAATGTAAAAATTGAAGACAAGGCAATTTATAGTGGTTCAAGCTTCGAAGAAGCTCTACATCCACTATCTTAGCTCCCACTACGAATTTTGAACAATGTCCACTAGGTATTCTTCTCCTTTTCTAGGTTTAGAAGGTAACCTTTACAAATCGGTTAATCTTTCTACCCAAAGATTAACCAAGACTCTCTCAATACAAAGAAGGAATGGCAATATGAGAACTACCTCTCACAAGGTTGATATATTGCTCAATTACAAGTAATCACTCCCAAAACTTGAAACAAAATGATACAATGAAAACTACACAAGTGGGAGTTACAAAAAATTTAACTCTTTAAGCTCAAGTGCTTGGATATATGCTTGGATGTTGCAAAATAGTTCAATAGTTGTTGTTGTAGCTTTGGAGGCTTGGTTGTATACCCTTACATTGATTTCTAGCCATTTTAGTGGTTGAGATCATCAATAGAGCCATTTGGCTCCATTTTTTCCGCGGTAAATGCACTTCTACAACCTATCGTATCGGCACACAAATAGTTGTATCGATACATGTCTCAAAACAGAAAGAGTCATTGTATACATTTAAGAGGGGTGTATCGATACGCGGAAAGGCGTATCGATACGCTATGACTGTATCAATGCAGATTTTGCTCACTAGAATCCTACGTAAAACTTAAGCAAAATGTGTATCGATACACTACAGGGGAGTATCGATATTGTCCAACGACCTTTTGAAAGTTGTCGATTCCTATAATTGACAAGCAACACTATTTTATAAATGCAAAGATTTTCTGAATCAAACAAAACCGCATCGATATGGGGACAACCGTATCTGTATGCTAAAGTCTAAAAGTAAGCCTAGTATAAATATTGTATCGATACGGGTATAACTGTACACTTTTGTCGATTGAAATTCTAGTAACGTAAAACTGTATCGATACGACTTAGGCGTATCGATACATCTGGGCATAAATAGTATAGTTTGGCTTTGAAACACTTAGAAAAATTTTGTTTGATAAAATTTATTAAACTTAGAAACAATTTTGGTTTAAATTACTTGTCAATTTGTGAGACTTTAGAATACTTAAAAATTTATTTATATTTGCAAACAAGTCCTAAGGTGAATTTGTTATATCAAAATCAAATTAGGTTTTACAAAATTAATAATAAAAGTTGAATGATGTAATTTGATTAATTTAAAGGTTTATGGTCTAAATGAAAGCGAAAGTTAAGTTTAGTGATCTAAAATGTAAATTACCCAAGATTTATCGATGTTAGTAGTATTGGGTACGAAAATAGTGGACGAAAGTTGGGACAAAAAATCTTTAGGTACTAAGTAAGGAAAAGTTGATAAGTTTAGGGTTAAACAAGATTTGTTGATTTTAAATTTGTCTGTAAAGCATTACATGCTAATCAATTATAAGTTCAATAATGTAATGATATCTAAAAGTAAAAATAACTTTTGTATTCATATTAGTTTAATTTTTTTATTTTAGTTATATTTATCTTATTTTATAATTTTTGAATAATTTTTTATAACCAAATAATAGTATAAAATAAGCTCATGCAATATTAATCAAATTACGAATTAAGAGTGAAAAGAAGCATAATCATGAAAAAAAAAGCTTTTAAAGTTTTTGTTTTTTAAATTGCACCATCGTTGTTATGTCACATCAAAAAAAAGTTGACCGTCAATTGACCATCTCAAAAAAATTTATTTGAAAAAATTAAGTTTAAATTGTCAAACAATTCAAAATGTGACAATGTTGAAGGCATTTTGTTGCTATTATGCTTTGTTAATATCTTTTATTTTACATAATTAGATCTCTTTGTTTTTATAATATTATTAACATAACCAAAATAATAACATCAATAATTATTACTATATAACCTAATAATGTAAAATTTCTTTAAAATATTTTTAAAATTTAAATATATAACCTTAACGAGCTATCAAATGAGAAACTCTTGCATAATATCGTTATAATTCTCTCTAAAATATTTTTTCTGCCCACTCTCTAAAATTCTATTTTCATTTTCCTTTTTAGAGGTAGTCAGCCATTCTTTCGATGGCGGCTATCCTCATATTTCTCCAACCTTTAATTTTTGTTTTCTTTTTTTTAGATTTTTGTTTCTCATATTTTTTTCTCTCTAATAGCGGTGTTTCGTTTCATTCTCTGGTCGTTCATTTGAGACCTCTTTCCACGGTGATCATGGCCTTATTCGGGACTTAGTTGTGCGAGGAGGATGTCGGGTTTACAGTCGAGAAGTAGCTTCTCCTTCTCTATTTGTTCTTTGTGATTTTTTATTTTGTGAGTTTTCTAAAAGTAGGTTTTTCGGCTCCTTTCAGCAGATCTAGTTCGGTGAAAGTCTGATGGTGTGATTTTTCAGTGTTTTCTCGTCATGTGCATCTTCATTGGTGGTCCTTTGCTTCCCCAATGGCGAGTCTGTCATTTTAAAGTTTTGCTCCTCCTCACCGGCCTTTGTTGCTTGTTTTTATCGTTCTAGTCAATTTGTCCATTTGGAATACCCATCAAATTTATTTGAACGTCGAAGCTCTACCGTTTGATAGACTATTGTTATGGTCTGAACGTTCGGCTCCTCCCTCTACTTTCGTTGGTTGTTGTTGCCTACTGTCACTTTTCCTATGCTATGGTCTCATGATCCCTCGGGTGTTTGGACTTGTTTTTGTTTCAAGCTTATGTTGACTTTTCTTATTTCGGGCCTATGTTCAAGCTCATATGTACATTGTTATGTTTGGTTGAATGAATGTTTGATTTCTAATTTGATAAAAAAAAACTGAGAAATTTTTGCGTCAATTTCGATAATTGCACTATATAATAATATTATTAGTTTTTGACATATTGATAACATATTAACATTATAAAAGTGAAATCAACGTTTGAATCTTTGGTATAATGGATGGAGTAAGTTGGGCTAGAAAAATCGCTTCTAAAATAGGTATTTGCTTTTGCTTTTGCATAGCATCCGATTTGAATTAATCTACCAATGAATCAAATACAAATGATTATAAAAGTGAAGTGAATAAATCATTTTAAATTATAATTGAAAGATCAAATCTAAACTTTCAATACAGTAGATGGACTACACTCAAAATTAATTTTCTTTTTTTGGGCTTTGGAGCGGACATGTGGGAAAGTCTTAAAAACCGCCTAAAATACGGTTAAAATGCTATCAACATAAATTCTTAAAAAAATGGTAAGAATTTATATAAGATTAGATAATAATTTCGGTAGAACCTGCACCACCAGATAAAATTAGTTGAGATATTAAATAGGTAATACATATATAATTAATGTTTAGCATGAAAACAAATTAAAATTTGTTTATATATTAGATGTGGTAATGTTTTGTACTGTAGGGAAAATTGGTGTTTATTTTGTGGAAAATTCTACGTGCGACGAATGCCGATGAACACCGCTAATGATGAACACCATTAAATTAATTAATAAAGATTTAAAATTTTAAGGACCCGTCATACAATTAATAATTATTTTAAAAAATTCAATTAAATTATTATATATATATATATTAAAATTTTATTTTTTAATAAGGGTAAACTATATATTTAGTACCTCGCCTATTTCCGTATTTCTATTGAACCCTTATTATTTAAATATTATTTAAATTTGACCCTGTTCTTTATAGAAAATAATTTAACCCTTAATCCTCAACCTAAAACCCTAAACTATAAAACTTTAAACCCTTAAACTCTCAAACCTATATGAAAATAAATATATATTTGATGGAAGAAAAAGTAAGTCAATGTTTTTGATGAAACTCTTCTTCGAGACTACCAAGCAGCCATGACTAGCACAGGAGCTGGCCAGGCTCGTGCACTCCCTCTAAGTACAAAATTGAGATAGAAGGCCCCTAACCATGGATATATAAAAATCGATGTTGATGGAGCCTTCCTGAGGAGCTGCAACGATCAGTGTTATTGCCCGAGATGAGCATGGATTGGTTGATTCAAGAATTGAATGCAGTGAATTTGCTTATGTTTTTGACAGATTAAAAACTATCTTTGTTGGATCCAAACACTTTCTCTAATAATGGAAAAGGGGAAAATCCAGCGATTGAATGCAGTGAATGTGCTTATGTTTTTGATTCTTGTGAATGTGCTTGGTTGATTCAAGAATTGAATGCGGTGATTAGGAGTTTTGCAAATTACAGCGGCAGAGGCGATGGGAAGATGAGAGAATTAGGAATAGATGGGGCTAACGTGTGTAGCTGATATGAAAAAAAAGAATCCACGTCTAACAATGACATGGAAAAATATAATGACATGCCTTAATTTTATTGGTCGGGACAATATCTTATATAGTGGGAAGAGTCATATAATAATTTCTCATCAGACAAGGTTATAGGATATTTAAATATATATTAATTTTCATATAGGTTTAAGAGTTTAAGAGTTTAAGGTTTAATAGTTTAGGGTTTTAGGTTGAGAGTTAAGGGTTAAATTATTTTCTATAAAGAATAGGGTCAAATTAAAATAATATTTAAATAATGAGGGTTCAATAGAAATACGGAAATAGACGAGGTACTAAATATATAGTTTACCCTTATTAAAAAATAAAATTTTAATATATATAAAATAATTTAATTGAATTTTTAAAATAATTATTAATTGTATGATGAGTCCTTGAAATTTTAAATTTTTATTAATTAATTTAATAGTGTTCATCGGTGTTTATCATTAGTGATGTTCATCGGTGTTCGTCGCACGTGGTAGACTCATCCTTATTTTGTAGAGAAAAAAATTGAGAGTTTCTTTTGCAGAGAGAAACAGTTATGTGGATTTTATTTATTTGGAGAATAAATTGTGAGAGTTTGGTTTAATATATTCGAGACTAAGTGTAAGTGATTTTTGCATAATTACATGTTTTGTATTACTTAATTTTTATTTTTTAAAGATTATATTATGATAATATTATTATTTCACTTTTGTAGAGAAAAAATTGTTGTGATATTGTTTTTTAAAATTTTATCTGACAAAATTATTTTCATCCAAGTAAGTGCTATGTTATTAATTTTATAGAAATAATTGCTAAATAGTTTTGTTAGTAGAATGAAAAAATAGAAATTTAGGACATATTAAAAACAATAGTTTATTAGTAATTTCGAAAATAATGCTAAATACTTCGTATAGTATATAGAAAATAAAAGGTAGAAATATGTTTTGGTAGTAGACTGAAAAAATAAAAATTTAAGACATAAAAATACTCCCTCCGTCCCATTAATTTTGTCCCTTATTCACTTTTTAAAAGTCAAAATTTTTAAACTTTGACCATAATTATTTTTAATATTTTAAAAAATTAAATTTTATAAAATATATATTTTAAAACTACTTGATTAAAAGTTTATAAAATATAATTTTTTATATTTTTTTCAATAATAAATTTTATATAGTAATAGGTCAAAGTTTAAAAAATTTGACCCAAAAAAAGTCAATAATGGACGAAATTAATGGGACGGAGGGAGTAATAGTTTTGATAATAATTAGTTAAAAGGAAAATTTTAAAAAATATAAAAAAGAAGAGGTAGTGTAACATAATTTTAAAAATATTAAAACTATTAATTTCAAAAATAATACAAAGTTAGTGTTGCCATGACGTTTTTTTAAACATCGAGGTATCGCCACCCTTTTACTTCGGTGTCACTAAGAAGAATCAAGTTTTAATTTGAAATAATTTTTTTTGAAAAAATCGATAAAAATTGGAGTCGTCATCGGTCATTTTAAGGGGTAGATCGGACACCGAAAATAAAATCAGATATTTAAAAGGGTTCGGGTGTCGGTTACACGCGGGGAAGGATGAGCACCCCTTCGTGCCCAAAATTGGTACCAGGATCATTACCGCTTAATTAATATTAAACTTTGCGAATTAAAGTGACAAATTAAATCGAAGTTTGGTTATACAAGTGAGTGAGTTTTAAAAGTCATAATATTCGAGAAGAAACGTCTGAACCACCACCACTACGACTAGTACCGGCCTCGTTCGTTCCCGAATAAAAAGACATCGCATGACATTTTTATACCCCAAATGCAACCTATCATATCATACATCCAAAGCATACCGGGAGCAAACAAGTAAGACATGAAATAATACGAATAAAAATATGAGATAAACCTAACATAAAAAGGTATAAGTACGGTATTTAAATGCATGATCAAAGTAATGTGCACGTTAACATGGCAAATGGTGGTTTGATAAATTAAGAGGCGATCAACTAATAGAAGATAAATGCGATCAACATGCTAGTAAGGAGAATAAATGTGATAACATAAAAACAAATAAATTGATAAATGACACACATGCTAATTAAAGAAGTGAGGCTATACATATTATGCGTTAACACACAAGCCGATATCCACATTTATTCTATCACATGTTGAACGTAACAAGTAAATGAATAAATAAAAGGAAGAAACATAATAAATTAAAGTATGAGGATGCGTGCAGGCAATTTTGTATTTCATCTTCTGTTTTTTTTTATTTGAAAGTTGTAATTTGGGACCAAAACATAATAAAAGTTTAATCTCGGGGTTAGAAAGGAGTTGAAACAAAAAAAAAAAAAAAAAGGTCACAAAATTAACGAAATCCTCAAATTCAGTGGCCAAAATACCAAGTTTTTTTAAAGAGGTCATGAAATCAATTCAAAAAAAATGGACGGGGCTTAAGGCGAAATAAACCAGTATAAAACGCATAAGGCTTAAAAGTGGGTTAACCCCTTTTTACCTTTTCAAAACCAGTATAAAACTCAATTAATCATAGAAATGGAACCCATTCGCTATTTTGAGTAAAAAACAGAGCTCATTTTTTGTTTTCGAAATCGGAATATCAAAAATAGTAATGATTAATCGGCCGTCGTCGATCGACGCCAGGAAAGCAACGAGCCAAAAAAAACTCTTTTCTCCTTTCACGACTCAATAGCAACGACAGAAGCCAGAACTCGAATCACGCGGTAAAAATGAAAGTCTCCTCTTCACGAACCGACGCTCCCCCATTCATCTCATCGTCATCTCACCTCGACGGCTTATCGACGACGGGAGGTGAACCGACGCGAGGGGAGTCGAACAGTTAAGGTAAAAAAAGACTCTCTTTTTTTGTGTTTTGTTTCATTTCTTTTTTTTTCTTTACATGCATGCCATGGATGATGGGAAAATCGATACCTCTGAAATCTCTTTCCCTTCTATTGCTTGAGTTCGAAATCCCCTTTTTCTCTAGGGTTTACAATCGGTTTTTCGGTTTTCTTTTATACCGAGGTTACATCGAAGTAAAAACAAAAATAAAGAGATTACATGACTCTTTCTCTCTAATTTGCCTGTCTTTCTCTTGTCTAGTTGACCTTTTGCGAAATTTTGCCTTGAAACCCATTTTTGGTATGCTGATCATTGCCTTTTTTTGTTGCATGTCTGTTCTTTTCCCTAAATGACGAGGAGACGTGACTAGAGGCGACAGACGACGTAGAGATGGTAAACACGTAAGCGCGTAACGAGAGCAGAGGGGCCAGACTTGCTATCTTTACACGCACGCGTGAAGCATACAAAATGGTGCGCGTGTACCACTCACGCCTGAGGTGAAATCGCAGCCGTTCAATGCGCCCTGGATCTACGGCTAGGATTGATGTGGCGTGGTACTCCAAAAGGCAGCTAGGGTTTGCTTCCGAGACCGATTCTGGACCGTTAGATTTGGATGAGATCCAACGGGCGTGATAGTGCGGCACGGCTTGGCAGTAAGCCTCGCTAGGGTTTTATTTCGAGACTGGATCCAGACCATTAGATCGTATCTCGATCTGACGGTTGTGGGCTTGTGGCGCGAGGCAACAATGGGGGCTTCTAGGACTTCTCTGACCTGGGGTGATCTGGAGCTTTGATCATGCCCTCAATCTGATGGCTAGGGTTTGGATGCGCAAAGACAGAAGATAGCCATTAGGGTTTTGTATAATGGGCTGCATGCTCAAACTATTTGGGCTGCACATTTATTTATTTTGGGCTCGTGTTATGTAAATGTACACTTATTTAATGAATAATAGACTTGGGGTTTTATTTATCTGTGTTTATATAATAATGATAATTCAAATAATATTAATAATAATAACAGTAATGATAACAGTAACGTTAATAATAATAATAATAATAACACTAAATGGTAACAATGATAAATGATAATAATGATAATATAATAATAGTAATATATGTATGATATCAATAGTAATAATAAGAACAATGAATAATAGTAATAATAATGACAATAATAAACAAAAACACATACAAATAAAACAATAAAATAATATAGAAAATAATAATAATAACAATATATATACATGATTTTTCTTTTTTCTATTTTCTTTTTTTTTCTTTTTTCTTAAATTACGTAACAACCCAATATAAGCCCATTAATCATCATAGACCAAAGGGAGTTCAAGGTCCGGACAAAATTAGTGATTACTGCTGCCCCTCTTTGCTTATTACTTGTGGAACAAGAATAAAGCAAAGACCACAAGCATTAATTTTGTCCTACTTTCCTATCAGATGGTTTGTTCTCACGAGGCGGCAACGCGCAATTCCAAGTAACTTTCTTTTCGAAGACTTAAGTACATGAGTCCCTTCTCCATAGAACTCATTTCCTTGGCGTATTCTTCGAGCAGTAGTTCCCCCTCTACGAAACTCCCCTCTTCTGACGTCTGAAATCAAGGATCTACATGTCCTTTCTCTATAGGGCCCTCCGCTTTCGAGATCCTGAAGCCAGAATTTATAGTTCTTATCCTCCTAGAGCTCATCTTCCTTGACGGTTCTTCGAGTAATGGTTCATTCTCTATAGAACTCCCCTCTTCGAATGTCTGAAATCAAGGATCTACAAGTCCTTTCTCTATTGGACCCTCCGCTTTCGAGATCCTGAAGTCTCAAGTTCCTCATATATAGAGCCTTTTTGGACCTTTTCTATATGGGATCCTTCATCTTAGAATCTAAGAGCGGTGAACATCAAGGGCTTCGCCTGAACCTTGAGCGGTGGTTATGAAAGGCTTCACCTGGAACCCTTTAGCGGCGGCTTGAAAGGCTTTGCCTGAAATCCTTTTTGGTCATTGCTTTATCATTTACTCCTCATCTCGAGAGGTATCTGATTTGTCTTTCGAAAATCCGTGAAAAGAGATAAAATGCTATGATGTTATGAGTTAGCATGCTCATAACTTAGGGATGCCTAACTAAAGGCGATGCATGACTGAGTTTTCCATGATATTTAAACACATTAGTTCCACTGACATCCCGTCCTCTGGTGTCGCTTTTTGCATCGGTTACACCTTTTCTTTGGTTATATTCGACCCTTGTTCTTCCTTCCCTCATGGAGTGCTCATCTCGATCCTTGTCTTAGATTGTCCGTCTCAAAGTGCCTTTTCAGGTTTTCACTTTGAACCCTTTCCTTTTTCTTTTTTCTTTCTTTTTTTCTTTCTTTCTATTTTAACGCCCCTTTCAAGGTTTTCATTGGATTGGACTTCGTTTGGTGCCCTTTTGGGGTTTTTATCGATTTTAACTTCGCTTGGGGTCTTCTAATCGCCCAGACTCTGGCTCATAAATGCCATTCGACATCAATGTCTGTCTATGGACAAGATGCACTTAAAAAGGTTAAATCATAGTGATACTAAGAAATCTTTTGCTTATTATGAACCCTACATCAACTTACTCGTAAGGCGCTTTTGGATAAGAAACGAGAAAAGTTATCATGATAGAATTTTATTAATAATTTTTGGGAGTCTATAATGATTTGAAAGTCATGGCAAACATGAAAGAAGAGAAAAAGAAAAAAAAACAAAAGTACAAAATAGGGCTCCGAGCATTAGTCGCATGAATGGCCAAGAACCCGTTGACCAAGCCAGATCTTTCCTTGAGGTTCCTCGCACTATATTGAAAATTCTAATTTCAGGGCGCCAAATTCTGTGATTTGTTCGATCTACCCTCTCTAGCGCCCCTCTCCCATCCTCCTCTTTTTTACACGCCCCTTTTGGGGTTTTTGCCTCGGGTATCCCTTCTTATAGAGTGTCTTTTCGAATCTTTACTCCTCCTTCTCATACGTAATACTTCTTCACTGAGCCTGTATTCACATGGTGCTTTAACTCACTTTCGTCCGTCTCTGCTAAAATTAGTCCTCCACCGGAAAAGGCTCTTTTGACAACATACGTGCCTTCCCAATTAGGCATCCATTTTCCCTGAGAGTTCTTCTAAGTAAGCATGATCCTTTTAAGTACTAGGTCCCTTTCCCGAAATTCTCTTTTCCTCAATGATATTCAATTGGTCAAACCGCGCTTGTATCCATTCGGCGTCTTCCAATTTTACTTCGTTCAAAATCTAAAGTGACAAGATTTCTACCTCAATAGGTAGAACCGCTTATGCACCGTAAACTAGAGAGTAAGGCGTGGCTCTTGTAGACATACATATTGATGTCCGATAGGATAAAAAGGCAAATGACAACTTCTCATACCAATATCTAATGGTGGCAGTCATCGTCGATATGATTTTCTTGATGTTCTTGTTTGCTACTTCTACTGCTCAATTCATCTTGGGGCATTAAGTGGTGGAATTATGGTGGGTGATTTTGAATTGCTCACACACTTCATCCATCATTTTGTTGTTCAAGTTAGAAGCATTGTCGGTGATGATTCTTTCCGGTAAACCATATCAGCAAATGATTTCCTTCTTTAGGAACTTGCAAACAGTTGCCCTTGCAATGTTGGCATAGAAGGCTGCCTCTACCCACTTGGTGAAGTAATAAATGGCCACGAGGATAAAGCGATGTCCATTAGAGGCTTTCAGATGAATTTGACCGATGACATCCATGCCCCAAACAGCGAAAGGCCATGGCGAATTCATGGTGTGCAACGGTAATATCGGAGAGTCGACCTTGTCGGCATACACCTGACATTTGTGGCACTTCTCTTTATAATCAATACAGTCTCCTTCTATGGTCGACCAATAATACCCATATCTCATGATTTTGCAAGCCATTGAGAAATCGTTAGCGTGGATTCTGCACAACCCATCGTGTACCTCGGCCAAGATATTCTTAGCTTCTCAAGCATCGACGCATCTTAGTAGCACATGGTCTTTTCCTCTTTTGTATAGGATATCCCCGTCTAACACGTATCACATTGCCATTCTCCTAATAGTCCTTCTGCCGTTTTCATTGGCCTCTTGGGGAGAAGTTTGGAACTTGATATATTGGAGAATATCAAAGTACCAAGGGTTCCCATTTGCCTCCTCTTCCAAAGTATAGCATTGGGCTAGTATATCGAAGGTATGTATCTCGATCGGTCTTATTTCTGCTTCGGTGCTTGCTTTAAACATGGCGGCCAAAGTTGCCAAGGTGTCTGCCATCTGATTGTCTTCTCTCGGGAGGTAAGCAAAGCTGATTTTCTCAAAGTTCTGGATTAACTCTTGAATCAGATCATAATACTTGACCAATTTTGAATCTCTGGTCTCCCATTCTTTTCGAAGTTGAAAAATTACCAAAGATGAATCTCCAAAGACCCGAAGAACCCTAACTTTTCTTTCGATGGCTACACGCAACCCTATAACACATGCCTCATATTCGACTACATTATTAGTGCAAAAGAACTCTAACCGACTTATAAAGGGGTAGTAGACCTTTTCTGGAAAGATTAACACTGCTACTATTCCATGGCCTAGGGCATTAGAGGCGCCATCAAAATACAGTTTCCATGATCCGTCTTCTACGGTAGCTTCCTCTCTCATGGTTGTGCACATTACGTCTTTATCGGTGAAGTTGAAGTTCAAGGGTTCGTAGTCCTCTAAGGCACGACTAGCTAGAAAATCGGTTATTGCACTTCCCTTTATCGCTTTATGACTCAGATACACAATATCGTATTCGGACAACAACATTTGCCGACAAGCCATCTTTCCGGTCAAAGCTTGTGCTTCCATCATGAATTTTAACGGATCTAACTTTGATATTAACTAAGTGGTATAGTACAACATATACTGTCGGAGCCTCTAGGTATCCCACACCAAGGCACAACATAACTTTTGGATGGGCAGATACCAGGTCTCACAATCGGTGTATTTCTTGCTCAAATAATAGATGACCCTCTCCTTCCTCATGGACTCATCATGTTGCCCCAACACACAACCCATTGAATTCTCGAACACCGTCAGGTATAGAATTAGAGGTCTTCCCGGTGTCGGGGCCACTAAGATTGGTGCCTTAGTCAAGTAATCCTTGATCTTATCTAGAGCTTCTTGGTATTGCTCATCCCATACTTCGGGGTTGTTTTTCTGGAGTAATCTAAAAACATGGTCGCATTTGTCTGTTAACTGGGAAATAAACCGAGGTATATAATTCAATATTCCTAAGAACCCTTGGATTTCCTTTTGTGTTTGAGGCGGGGGAGGTTCTGAATGGCCTTGACTTTGTCCGGGTCGTTCTCGATCCCCTTTCGGCTAACCACGGACCCTAAGAGTTTTCTAAACATGACAGCAAAAGTGCACTTGGTCGGGTTGAGTTTTAGCTGATATTTCCTTAATCTTTGAAAGAGCTTTCTTAAATTCTGGATGTGCCCCTCCTCGGTTTGGGACTTAGCTATCATATCATCTACATACACCTCGATCTCCTTATGCATAATATCATGGAAAAGAGTTACCATAACTCTTTGATACGTGGCCCCAACGTTCTTTAACCCAAATGTCATTACCTTGTAGAAATATGTCCCCCACATAGTTACAGAAGTGGTCTTATTCATGTCCACGAGATGCATCTTTATTTGGTTGTACCCCGAGATACCATCCATGAACAAGAACCACGAGTGCCCCGCGGTGTTGTCCACTAGAGTGTCGATGTGTGGCAACAGAAAGTTGTCTTTAGGGCTAGCCCTATTGAGATATCTGTAGTCTACACAAATACGAACCTTCCCGCCTTTTTTCGGAACGGGGACTATATTAGCTACCCATTCGGGATATTTGGCAACTTGAAGAAAACCCGCCTCATATTTCTTCTTTACCTTTTCTCTAATCTTTCATAACATGTCTGCCTTCATTCGTCGCAATTTTTGTTGAACTGGCTTGCACTCGGGCTTTATCGGCAATTTGTGCACTACAATATCTGTGTCCAATCCCGGCATGTCTTGGTAAGTCCAAGCAAAGACATCCTTTAACTCTAGAAGTAACTCGATCAACTCATTCCTATTTTTGGAAGAGAACGTCGTGCCAATCTTCACTTCCCTCTTTTCTTCGTCGGTCCCTAGATTAATAATCTATAATTCTTCTTGATAGGGTAGGATCTGCATCTCTTCTCTTTCCATTAATCTAAGCAATTCATCCCGGACCTCGTTGTCTACATCTTCCTCCCCCTCATCAATTTTCGCGGAGTATAAAGGTTGCTCAAAATCTATCTTGGCCATATGTTCAAGATCATTCACATGACTGACATCGGAGGCCCTGAAACAGTGTTTAAAAAGAACGTGTATTGGGAAATGGAAGAATATTATTATTATAAAATGAATAAATAAGTAATGAAAGAATACAATGAATGAGATGATTTCCATTTGAGAAAACATTGGGAAGCATCCCTTACATTAAATAAGTTGAAGTAGGAGCCCTTTACAAAAGATCCCTATCGCTCGCAGGCAGAAGTAGATAGGGTTGGTTTTGAGCATTACTTTGATTCTGACCTAAAAACTAAAGGCATATCCACACTGGTCCAATTATCGAGTGTCTCCTCTGAGAGGAAGGGACGAATCCTAGCTAAGAGTTGGTTGTTTCGTCAATCCTCTACCATGATATTGATGTCCATTCCTTCTAATGCCTCATTGAGCTCTTCTTCCTTATTGAGCCTAGCAACCTCTTGATTGTTCTCATCTATCTTTTGTTCCACATTGACTATCCCACCAGACGAGAAGATTTCTTTCATATTGGTATAACTAATGGGCTCCCACGGGATGCCATCGCCTTTGAGTCTGGCTTTCCTTCGCTACTCTCTCTTCTTCCATTCTTACTTCCTTTGCTGAAAGTTGGGCTTAAAGCCTAGCCCAAACTTGTCTTGCTTGTTAATGATGCTCTTCACACGCAAGCACCCATGAAGATTCTTCTCGATCCCTCTTCCTTTCTTGGCTCCCCACCCTAGAGTTTCTTGGACCATCATCTTGGTGCAATTGGACAGCCGATAGCGTGGGATCTTACTTCCTTCCGCCACAAAAGTGGCACTCATAAGCTATAAGGCTTTAAAGGAATATTCCATAGCCTTCTTATCCGTCTGAACGTAAGGGCATTGGTGGTTATGAAAGCAATGATATCTCGCTCGGCCCCTACACTCACCAACTTCCCATCAATGACAAACTTGACTTTCTAATGTAGTGACGAGGGTACAACACCTGCCAAGTGAATCCAAGGCCTACCCAACAAATAGTTATAGGTTGGCCGAATATCCATCACCACAAAGTCGACCACATACTTGGTTGGTCCAATCACTAACGACACTTCGATCTTCCCGATCACTTCTCTTTTAGTCACATCAAAAGCTCTAACGGAGTTATGACAAGGCTTTATGTGTGAACTATCAATAGGCAACCTTTGTAAAGTGGCCATTTGTAACACATTCAGAGCCGATCCATTATCGATAAGCATACTCGGTAAAATATGCCCCTTATAGTAGGTAGTGATGTTAAAAGCCTTAGTTGATCCTATACCCCCATCCAAGGTCTCGTCATCACTAAAGGTAATATAATTATCAGCAGCGATGTGCCCCACTATCCGGTCTAGCTTCCCTACTGATATGTTGTCCGGGACAAAGGTTGGTTTAACACCTTTAGCAATGCATTCCGGTGCTTTTCTGAGCTTAATAGTAACTCGAGTATCGAGATTTGCGCTTGTTGTTTCCGGAGTTGCTCGACGATGCTATACTCACTGTGCTTCAAAAATCTTAGGAATTCTTGAACTTGTGTTTTCGTCACTGGTTGATGGATCTTTGGCGGTGGATCTTCAACAAAGATCTTCTCGAGCTCGACCCCAACCTCTTTTTCCTTTTTCCATGGTTCTTTTGCGGCTTTAGACGTTTCCGGCGAATAGCATCTACCACTTCTTCTAAATTGCCCCACCTCATTTACTTATTCGGAGTCATGCTCCGTTGGCTCTTCTTGTATCAGCTTTATCTTTTGAATGAATCATCACCCTCTTGCGGGTTGGGATCCTCTGGTACAGAGATATGCATGGTGTAGTTCCATGGGACCTTCCGAGTATCCTTAAAAGGAAACGATGTCGGCGCTGCTATCACAATCTTGTGGGACGCCTTAACACTTGCTACTTGGGGTGATTCTTCTTCCTTCAGCTTGATCGATATCCTAAACGGTTTTTCGACTCCATACGAAACTTTAGGGCTATCCGACGCATAGACTTCCCACTCTTTCTTTCTGTCGACCTTTTCAAAGAAAGCGACCTCCTTATTGTCCATTATCTTCTGAATTCGTTGCTTAAAATCCTCGCAATTCTGGATATCATGTCCTTCCTCTTGGTGATACTCACAATAAGGGCCACAACCCTTTTGTACAATCACCATGCCTCGATCAATTTGGCGTGCCATACACAACTATTGGAAAACCCACCTTAATGGGGATTTTATCTTGAACATGTTTCGTTTATCTCTCCTAATATACTCCTCTTCGATAGCATTAACACCCCGGCCCCATGGTTAGGTAGTGGGTTGGTTGCTGCATTCGGCTCATCTAGTTGCAACACTCATGTTTTGATTAGATTTTGCACAGACTTCTTAAATGTGATGCAATTCTCTATCGTGTGCCCTGGAACTCCGACATGATATTTGCAATTCACCTTAACATAATGCCACGCGGGAAAAGGTGGTTCAAATGGAGGGACATAATGAGTCCTGACCAAATCAACCTTGTGTAACTGCGAGTATAATTCTACATATGATACTGGTAGGGCAGTAAACAACATTTTCTCACTTTCCTTCCTCGGAGGCCTTGACTCTTTGTTGTTTGGGCCTTGCCCGCCTCCGATCGTGTTTTTTGGTTGGGAGATGGTGAAGTTCTTTGGGGTATTATAAGTCCCCACGGCATTTACCTCACTGTCCTTCCTTTTGTAATTTCTCCGAGAACTTTCTCCATTGTCAATCCTCCCACTTTTTATAGCCACTTCGATGGATTTATCGGTTCTTACAATATCAGAAAATTTTTGGGTGTTGTTGTTTATCAAACGATCGAACAACGCGCCCCTCAAAGTGTTTACAAACATGGGCTTAATTTCGTTTTCGGGTATTGGTGGTTGAATTTGAGCGGCCACATCACGCCACCTCTAAGCATATTGGCGCAAAGTCTCATTCGATCTTTGTTCCATTCCTTCCAACATGATTCGATTAGGGGTCATGTCCATTACGTACTTGTATTGTTCCACAAAAGCCCTTGAGAGGTCCTTCCAAGATTTAATGTTGATCTGACTGAGCTGAGTGTACCACCGGGTCGCCGAACCTGTTAAACTATCCTAAAAACAGTGAATGAGTAATTTTTCATCCTTTATGTAAGCCGCCATCTTTCAGCAATACATGGTGATATGGGCAGAAGGGCAGGTAGTCCCATCATACTTGTCAAAGTCAGGAACCTTGAACTTTGGCAGTATTACCAAATCCGCAACAAGACATAAGTCACTAGCATCATTACATTGCTCATCTACCTCTTGCAGTGCCTTGACCTTTTCCTCAAAAAACGGAAATTTTCTTCGTATTTCCTCTCCATATCGGCTCTAATCCGTTCTTTCACCTCGTTCATCATGTTTAGATCTGATACTTCATTTTTGGGGCCTTCCCCTACTTCCACCGGCTGATTGACTGAGGATCCCACATGGCGGTTGGACGGTGCACTCGTACGATGATTAGCGGATGTTCCTCCAAGATTGATGTGCACTCTTTTCTCGGTGCTCGATGCTCCTGGTTGGATGTGTGATGTAGTCTCTTCAATTCCTTTCTCATTTGAACTGTCTCCTGATCCTCCTTCTTTGCTGAACTTCTTTGCACGCAACTCGGTCATCTAAGCGATATTGGTAGTTTGTGATTGGGCGATCCGGTCCTTAATATTTTGTTCGATTCCGTCCAATCGGTCCTAGAGGTCCTTTTGACCTTGTTCAACCCTGGCCATCCTTTCTTCCATAGCTCGCGACTGGGAACGGGTGTTGTACAAACGTAGAATGGTTGTAGATTGAAATTCTACCGCTGTAATAATATTTTTTCAACATTAATTTATTATTATTTGATTGATTAATGCATGTTATGTTGTGAGATGGTGCAAGAAATGGAAGATGCAATGAAATGCGTGCAAATATGCATGCGAACAAAGGTGTTGATCCTACAGGTGGCTCCCCTTAAGCCAAATTTCATTAATCATAAAGGAGGTTCCTTGTTACAAGATGATCAAAGCAAAGCCCTACTGATACGCCTCCACTTACTAACAAAAGATGTTGATATGATAGGCAGTTCAACATAAACGAGGCCTCTTCTTACAAAATAACCATAATAGAGTCCTACAGATAAACCGCTACCCTAACCCCTAATTCTTCCGCGACCTGGAGTAATTGGATGAACCTTGGTGCTTCATTCATATCCAGGGTGATGAAAGGGCATAGTTCTTCGACCTCCGAGGCCAAATTCTTCACGTGCTGAGCCACTTCTTGTACTTGGACCATCAACATCGTGTAGTAATCATCTCTCTCCTGAATCATCCGGGTAGCATCTCGAAGCCGTCGCCGCCAATAGTCATCCCCGCCTACCACTGCCTCCTCAAGCACTAGGAGCCTACCCTTGTAATCTAGCACCGTAACCTCTAAAGTCTCAATCTAAGCTCGAAATGTTACGTTTTCTTGTTGACTGACTTGAAGTTTGAAAAAGCCATTGCGGTCACAGCATTCTTGGAAGGCGATGTCCAACACATCCAACCTCGACTCTAGCTGAGTAATATAGGCTTGATTGTGCTCCAAATTCTTGGCGGTTAACTCATACAAAATTTACAACTCGTGTACCCGATTCTTGTGGTCGTGTGCCTTCCTTTTCCATGCGACACTGTTTTCTTTTTCTCCTTCTACCACTTGCTTTGCTTTCTCTTTCTCTTGATTGATCACATTGTTGAAAGCTTTTCTTTCCTTCTCCAACACTAGTTTGTTACCCGCTCTTTCCTTCTCGATCTCTTGCTTACTTTTTTTCTTTCCTCCTCGATCAAACGTAAGTCGTTTTCCCTCTCCTTCTCGACTGCTACAAGCTTCTTTCGATCCACATTTCTTATCAAGGCTTGCATCTTGACGACATCACTTTGATAAAGAGCTATTTTTCCTTTAAGTCAGCATTCTCTTTCCTTAAGTCCTTGATTGTTCCATCCTTAATGTCAATGTCCAAGATTGCTTGGTAGAGCTCATTGGCGTGCCCGGTTTGCATGGCCTCCATTTTCTTGTTGACTTCCTTAAGTTCCTTCCTCACAATATCCGCCTTGGAAGGTACTATCCTCACGTGCTCTTCTATTGTCATAGTTGGTCCTTGGTCGGGTCTCGAAATTACATTGTTAATCCTCCATCTTCTCCAAAAATCGTAATCCGGAATGATCATGCGAGTGGCATCCTCATCGACCCTTACACGGTAGCAATGATCCCATGCACGAGTGACGTTTACAATCTTTGCTCTAAATTCCCCTTGAAAGCAAACTCGCCATGGCTCAAACCTGAAGTGAAGGGTATGAATTGTCGGGACCCATATTGCTTAGATACCAACAAGGGTGCACAACCAATCCCTCCATAGAGTCCCAAAAGCATTAACCAATTATAGTCTCCACATCGGTAAAGAAAGTGTGAAACCCGACCTAGACAAACCCTCCAAATTATTTCACTATCTTGGATATTTCTAAGGATTGTGGCCCACTTTACCTTCTAAATATCCTCGCGCCATTCCTTGTTTATATATGCTTGTAATGGAGAAAAGTCTTCGAACAGAACTCCTTGCAAAACTTTCTTCGGCGTCACCCAAAAGTGGCTCCAAATCCAAACTTGAAGTAGCTGAGCACAACCTCTAAAACGTCCATCCTCGTGTGTTCGGGTTGCGTTCAAGGAGATGAAAGTTTCGACCAAAATTGTCGCGACATGGTTTGCTTTCTTCTTTAGTCATTCAATGACATCTAGAACTGCCACATCAATGCCATTAAGAACCCTTGGGAAGATAATCAAACCATATACTCCCAAAGCGAACAAATCCATCTTCATTACTTCATCGGGGTGTGTCGGTATCAAGTCTCAGATGCATTCTCACGAGAAAGCCAAACTTTCTCCCCGATGCTAAATCAATCCTTTTGCCCAATCCGTGCTCATCCCGACCACCTCCTTGAGCTTGGCCGGATAATTTTGTTACTTAGAAGGTTTGGAGTAGATCCAATCTTGGTTAACCCCTTTGTGATGGAGAAGAGTCGTGTACTCCTCAATGGTGGGCATTAGGTCCTCCCCGTTAAAAGTAAAGCAACAGAAGGCATGGTTCCAAAATTCAAACAATGCTCGGAACAAAGGTTCTTCGATCCTTACGTAAATTAAATCTACCACATCTCCATAAGTTTCTCACGAGAAAGCCAAACTTTCTCCCCGATACTGAATCAATCCTTTTGCCCAATTGACGCTCATCCCGGCCACCTCCTTGAGCTTGGCCGGATAATTTTGTGACTTAGAAGGTTTGGAGTAGATCCAATCTTGTTTAGCCCCTTGTGATGGAGAAGAGTCGTGTACTCCTCAATGGTGGGCATTAGGTCCACCCTGTTGAAAGTAAAGCAACATAAGGCAAGGTTTCAAAATTCAAACAATGCTCAGAGCAAAGATTCGTTGATCCTTACGTAAATCAAATCTGCCACATCACCATAAGTTTCTCAGAACAAGCTTTGCAATTTTCTATCCCAACTTTCCCAAAATCCCCTTTAATTCATAGAGGTCACTTTGCTGAAGACTTACATAGGTGTAACCTGGCACTATGCGTTCGCTCGACGAATTGTCCCCTTGAACCCTCTAATTCACCTCTAACCAATGTCAGACTTGCGAATTGACCTCCTCTTTTTTTAGCAACCTCCCATCCATAATGACGACCTTCAAATTGGGTAAAACCACCTTGATTCAACACCTTTAAATTATGAAATGCATGCAAAAAAATTCAAAAGAACACAAAAGAAATGTGTTAGTATCGAATAGACATGATTTAACATAATAAGCATAAAAAGAGAAAGAAATCAAGCATTAAGCAAGCAACCCTATTTGTTTAGCACGCCGAGGTTATCTGCGTGGCTCTAAAGGGGTGGGTATTCTAAGTTCCCTACATGCAATTGTGGTTCTAGGAGATACTCAAATTGTCTTTGATGTCCCCTACTAAGAGTAGCAAGACCCCCGATCATCACCCATTATAGGCTCCTCTCAACCGGGTTCAATTCGAGGAGACCCTTTAGCTATATCCGTACGGAGAAATGATATTCCCACGAAGATATAGGGTATTCGAGCCCCAAAGGTACTTACTAGGCCCATACGGAGGAATAATATCCCCACGAAAGCACTAGCGTTTTCCCCCCACTTAGACAAATTGGTTTATATGTCGAATTTTAAATGCGTTTATAATAAACTCACATTTATAAACAAATATCGATTGAATTGATCACTTTAATTTGAAATTTCCGATATTAGTTAAGCGGTAAGCGTTTTTTGGCTTGACTCTCCTTTTGTTTTTTTAAGACAAAACTTTTTCCCCAATAGAGTCGCCATGCTGTCATGACGTTTTTTTAAAACATCGAGGTATCGCCGCCCCTTTACTCCAATGTCACTTAGAAGAACCAGGCTTTAATTTGAATTAATTTTTTGAAGAAATCGATAAAAATAAGAGTCACCACAAGCCATTTGAAAAGGTAGACCAGACACCAAAAATAAAACCAGAGATTTAAAAGGGTTCGGGAGTCGGTTACACGTAGGGAAGGATGAGTTCCCCCGTCGTGCCCAAAATTCGTACCAAGATCATTACCACTTAATTAATATTAAACTTTGCGAATTAAAGTGATAAATTAAATCGAAGTTTGGTTATACAAGTGAGTGAATTTTAAAAGTCTTAATATTCGAGAAGGAACATCCGAATCACCACCATTACAACTCGTACTCGCCTCGTTCGTTCTCGAATAAAAAGACATCACATGACATTTTCATACTCCAATTGCAACATATCATAGCATACATCCAAAGGCATACCTGGAGCAAACAAGTAAGACATGAAACAATACAAATAAAAACATGAGATAAACCAAGTATAAAAAGGTATAAGCACGATATTTAAATGCATGATCGAGATAATGTGCACGTTAACATGGCAAATGGTGGTATAAACAAACATAATCCACATGATAATATAAACCAAAATATGGGTATTGTAAATTAAGAGGTGTAGAGCGTCTAGGTGTTCTCTATTTATGAGCACAAGTGCACACTCTTGTCAAGTTATAGTATAAAAGATACGTCTCCCACAGGGATTGGAGCAACTCCTATGAATGGTTTCCTGCATAAAGATTTAGTAAATGCGCAATTAAATCTTACGATATGGAAATATAAAAAAAATAAAGATAGTGATGAGAGGAATGATATGGAGAGATTTGGTCGATAGATTGGGTAAGACAAATGCAGCGCAGTAGCGTGTGGATTGCATTGTAAAGTCTGAGTATGTTTTGTGTTGCCATAAATTACTGCCTTGGCGAGTACGGAGGGTAGCAAACTACGACCCTGTCATGTGGCCGCAGCATGTCACTACCACTGCAAAAGTATACTATCTCGACAGGTGGAAGTGGAACGGAAAGAGGTCTTGGCGGCAAGTCTGGCAAACATTCCAAGTTCGGCAGGATAATCGATAATGATCCCTTCTATTTCTAGGTTAGGATGCTCGAACACTCACGTGATGTAGACATTCCAAGTTCGGCAGGATAATCGATAGTGATCCCTCCTATTCCAAGTCCATTCGATTGGTGATCCCTCTTAGCCGCTGAAACTTGTGGACTGGTGTAGAACCAAGTTAGTCACGCCTCAACATGTTGTGACCGTGCTTAACACTTTCGTGAGCCTTGCACTTTCGTACCCGACAAATAGATTTTCTCTCAACTAACTGGTGTAGAATAATTGAAAGAACAAAGAGCATAGATTAAACAAACTTTGGAATTTTATTGAAAACAACTCAAAACTAATACAACCGTTTCTCACAAACTACTTTACATACATGCTCCTTAAAACCTAGGAGAGTTAGGCCACAACCCTCAACAACTCCAACCTATCTTGCTACATCTTTGCAGCTGTTCAAGCATGCATTCCCTCACCCTCATCATGCCCCTATACCATTAGAAACATTGGGTATAAATATGGCTCACGGCCTAAATTTGAGTCCTCCTTGAAGTAGAAGTTCTTAAAGTATATTTACATTAAATACATACTTCTTTTTTACTTTAATATGGACTCTTTGGACATTGCCTTCTTCTGCAAGTAAAGATAAGTGCTCCTACTTATCGATCTTGGTTCAGCTCTACCGGCCGCTACAGTCTTCAAAAAATCGCAAGATTGGGCTTACTGGGCTTAGGAAATTGCCCTCTTTAAATCGTGACCCATCTTGGCTAAATCGGTGTAACTCCTACCCAGACAGCACTTGGCGGCAATGTTGTTTCGGCAGTGTCCTTGGTGGCATCTGGAACTGCTTCAATACAGCTCCTTTTGTTCTAGCTTTCATGTCCTCTCCTCTCCTCTCCTTGCTACATCACCTGAAAATTTAAACTAACTAAAACAGTAACTTTTCGCAACCAAACATAAAATATTCAGTAAAAGCATGGTAAAAGAGAAGATAATGTTATAATGCATGCAATGCACCTAAATTTGTCTAAAGGACCTTAAGAACAGGAATAATAAGGGCAGGAATGTGTACAAAATATAGAACTCATGGACACTCTACACACCCCCAAACTCGAACTATTGCTTGTCCTCAAGCAATGCAACCTAGCTAGTAAATCTTCCCCTTGCACAAAATTAATAGGGAATGGCATGAAATAACTCAGATTAATTTTCTGAATGCCAGTGTAGTGTGTGCAGGTATGTGTTCATGCTAAACATGTTGAGATAATTAAGTTAACAAAGAATGCCTAAAATAATTAAATTACTAAAAAGGATACCAGTTGCTGCCTTGGCAGCACAGTTGGGCATTTTTGTAATCTTTTTCTGATCATGGCTTTAAGGGCTTCAGTTCATCACAACTATTCTCTGGGTATGAAGCTAAGATAGGTGCACTCTACGAAACTTCAAACCCTTTGAATAAAGTCATCCCGTGAAGGCTTTCATTCACTATTGCTAATTTATCTGTCACTTAGTTTAGATATGTGGACTTTGATAGCAGCGGAGTGTCCTTGCTCATGATCCTTCCTAGAGCCTGTTTCAGGCACCTCTAGGTTTTTCATCATTTTTTATGTGCTGCCCAGTGCTGCCGTGGCGATGAACCTGTATTCAATCAAGGAATTTTTATTAAGGCAGGCAGTGTTAAACTCAATACTCAAGAAAAAATTCAGCATTTAACATACAAGTGTAAAGATAATTGCCAGAAAGAAAAAATTTCTAAGTGTTTTTTCATGCTTCTTCCCATAGTTAGATTAAAAGATTTGTAGAATGGTGCGAATATAAGTAGTCGGCTATTCTATCATAGGCACAAGTTTTTCAACTAAAAATTTCTACTTCATTAAGTGCTAGGGGGCAATTTACATATGATGCTAAATGCTACTAAATCAAATAGGACTATCCCCCCCCCCCCCCAAACTCAAGGTTGGAATTGTTCTCAATGCCTCTACAAAACAAAAATTAAAAACATAAAATAAAAATAAAAATAAAAACATAAAAAGAATAATAAAAGAAAAAAATAGACTGGCGGAGTTCCCGTCTATTGTTGCCGCGTCAGAGGATGATTTTGAGGAGGCAAGCGGGACTAGGTGGCGCGTAGCAGATGGTTTGTCGGTTGGGCTCTTCTTCTTGCTACACGGGGGATGAATGCGGCTAGGGGTGGTTTTCTTGGATGGTCTTTCAGGTCCTCCACCCTTGGGTTCTGCTGATGGTCGCTTTCTCTTTCTTGCTACCTCTACCGATTTGTCATCAAGGAAGTCTGAGATCTGAATGTCTGAGTAGCCGGTATCTTTGGTAGCAACCTCTTTTGATACTAGGGAGGCAGCGGTTGTTTCCTCCTCCTTCTCTAATTTGGATGAGAAGGTAAGGTCATATGGCTGGATAGGAGTTGAAGAGGTTCTTCTCTTGGGGCGGTAGTGTGGCCCCTCATTGTCTTCGGTGGTAGGAGCAACAACTGATTTTGGGTGTAATATGAACTAGCTTTGAGGCTGCTAACTCCGTTGGGAAAGCGGGCATCTGTGGGTCGCCATCTTGGTACTTGTCCAGAAGGTAGGCCATAAAGGCCTCTTGCATATCCGCCACATATTTGGTGAAGATCACTTGCTTGTGCTCGATCCTTTGGCAGCTTTCCACTAGGCTGCGCAATAGGGGGAGCACGACGGATGGGAGGGCAGCTTTAGTACTGCCTGCTACGGCTGGGGTGGCGGCAGCTTGGGACGGCGGCTGGGTGGTGGAAGGTGTGTCTGGCTCCGAGTTCTGCATCATCTGCTGATGTACCCTTCTTGTCCATCCTTCCTTGGCAGGAAGAATTTTTTCCTTGGGGTCTGGCGGCACGCAAAAATTGGTGCAAAGGCCACTGATGAGTGCATGGAAGAAGAGAGGTCCCTTGGCGTTTGGTTTTTCTACGTGGGCATATACCTTCTTTATGATTACCTCGCCAACATTGATTTGCCGCCCCATCATAATATTGTGGATGAGGGCAAGCCACGTCCTGTTGACTGTTGATCCGTGCGTTATGGGCATCTGGCAGCGTTGTACGAAGTAACTCCAAAGGGCTGCCTCCGGCAGCAAATCGCGGCGGTTGACTGACCTTTTGTTTTTACCTGTTAGCCACTTGGTGTTTGGCTTATAGATCTCCCTCTTGATCTTATTGTAGTCAGTCACCGTTAAGTAGGACTCTCATTCCTCATGTAGATTGTCGCTGACTTCTATGCTGTAAAAGTTGTTTATCATGTCAACTGTGAACTTGACACCTTCTCCGCAGACATAAACGAAAGGGCTTGCCAGTGTCGGTCTGTGGCCATAGAACTCTCGCACATGGTTGTTGTTGATTCCTTCTGGCTGCCGTGTGAACTGGTCCTAGCCCATATTATAGATCCTTTTGAAAAGGGAGGGCTCCAAGCCAAAATCCCCATCATATTGGGTATATTGGACACTCGTCTCCTCTCATAGTTGCCGCTCTCTATAGTATTTCTTGTAGGTTTCCTCGACAACTGGTTCAAGAACCTTTTGTAAGTAGGTTTGGAGGTGGTAGAGGGTTGTGATGAGGCCATAGTTTGTGCGATGGTTGTATTTCCTAACAAAATAAAGAAAAGAATGTGAAAAAATAAAGCAAAGGTAAATCTTAGAAGCAAAGATTACAGAAAGAATTCAGAGTAAAGGAAAAAGCAAAGTGGAGAACGGAAAGAGAATAGTTGGCTTTATATAGCCGCTTCTCCCCACTGCCTTGGCGGGCACGCTGTCAACGGGCGACAATTATTGCGGCGCAAATAATAGGATTCTAGCTGTTACACAAATATTTGTTCCGCTTGTTGTAGGAAATATAGCCGTTGCGGCTAGCCGTTATGAAGCCACTAGCCGTTATGCTTATCTGCCTTGGACTGTCTTGGCCGCTAGTTGGGCTTCTCCTTTATTCTTTTATCTTTCTTAAACTCTCCTTTATTCCTAACCTAAAATAAATTAAATGCAAAATTGAAATAGAAATAACTGAAAATTAAACCTAATCCTAATGCAGAAAAATAAAAAAATAAAAGTAACAATTAAAAATTAGGTTATGTCGGGCTATGCTTTTCCCAAGCATAACCACTTCCTGAGGGCTTAATGTTTGACTATTCATCCGGGCATGACCTTCCCCTCCTCAGGTGGATGTTGCTGACGTCCTTGTTGCCCTGGAAAAAACTAAAATAGAAGTGCAGAAATTCAAACATAGTTATTGTTGCCAATCCCCGGCAACGGCGCCAAAAACTTGTAGAGCGTCTAAGTGTTCTCTATTTTATGAGCGCAAGTGCACACTCTTGTCAAGTTATAGTATAAAAGATATCGTCTCCCACAGGGATTGGAGCAGCTCCTATTAATGGTTTCCTGCATAAAGATTTAGTAAATGCGCAATTAAATCTCTCAATGTGGAAATATAAAAATACAAATAAAATAAAGATAGTGATAAGAGAAATGATAGGGAGAGATTTGGTCGATAGATTGGGTAAGACAAATGCAGCTCAGTAGCGTGTGGAGTGCATTGTAAAGTCTGAGTATGTTTTGTGCTGCCATAAATTGCTGCCTCGACGGGTATGGCAGGCGGCAAACTACAACCCTGTCACGCGGCCGCAGCAGGTCACTAGCACTGCAAGAGTGTACTGTCTTGACATGTGGAACGGAAAGAGGTCCTGGCGGCAAGTCTGGCAGATATTCCAAGTTCGGTGGGATAGTCGACAGTAATCCCTCATATTTTTAGGTTAGGATGCTCGAACGCTCACGTGATGTAAGAAATACCTAGCAATCTCAGCGCAAACCTAACACAGGCAAGTCCATTCGATTGGTGATCTCTCTTAGTCGCTAAAACTTGTGGACTGTTGTAGAACCAAATTAGTCATGCCTCAACATGTTGTGATCGTGTTTAACCATTTTGTGAGCCTTGCACTTTCGTGCCCGAAAAATGGATTTTCTCTTAACTGACCGGTGTAGAATAATTGAAAGAACAAGAAGCATAGATTAAGCAAACTTTGGAATTTTATTGAAAACAACTCAAAACTAATACAACCATTTCTCACAAACTACTTTACATATATGCGCCTTAAACCCTAGGAGAGTTGGGCTGCGACCCCTAACAACTCCAACCTATCTACCTACATCTTTACGGCTATTCAAGCATGCATTCTGTCACCCTCGTCATGTATCTATACCCTTACAAGCATTGGGTATATATAACGCTCTTGACGTATGTTTGAGTCCTCCTTGAAGTAGAAGTTCTTAAAGTATATTTACATTAAATACATATTCCCTTTTTACTTTAATATGGACTCTTTGGACGTTTCCTTCTTTTGCAAGTAAAGATAAGTGCTCCTACTTATCGATCTTGGATCAGCTCTATCGACCGCTACAGGCTTTAGAAAATCGCAAGACTGGGCTTATTGAGCCTAGGAAATTGCCCTCTTTAAATCGCGACCCATCTTGGCTAAGTTGGTGTAACTCCTGCCCGGGCAGCACTTGGCGGCAATGTTGTTTCGGCAGCATCCTTGGCGGCATCTGGAACTGCTTCAGTATAGCTCATTTTGTTCCAGCTTTCCTTTCCTCTCCTCTCCTTGCTACAGCACCTGAAAACTTAAACTAACTAAAATAGTAACTTTTCTCAACCAAACATAAAATATTCAATAAAAGCATGGTAAAAGAGAAGATATTGTTATGATGCATGCAATGCACCTAAATTTGTCTAAATGAGCTTAAGAACATCAATAATAAGGGCAGGAATGTGTACAAAATATATAACTCGTGGAAACTCTACAAGAGGCGATCAACTACTAGAAGATAAATGCGATCAAACATGCTAGAAAGGAGAATAAATGTGATAACATAAAAACAAATAAACTGATAAATGACACACATGCTAAATAAAGAAGTGAGGTTGTACATATTATCCTTTAACACACAAGGCACATATCCACATTCATTCCATCACATGTTGAACATAACATGTAAATAAATAAATAAATAAATGGAAGAAACATAGTAAATTAAAGTGTGAGGATGCGTGCAAGCAATTAAAGTATGAGGATGCATGCAAGCAATTTGGTATTTAATCGTAGAAATGGAACTCTTTCACCATTTTGAGTAAAAAAATAAAGCTCATTTTTTTTGAAACTGGAATCCCAAAACTAGTAAAGATTAATCGGCCGCCGTCGATCGACGCCGGGAAACCAATGAGCCAAAAAACTCTCCTTTTTTCCTTTCGCGACTCAATAGCAATGAAACATCGTTGCTAATTTTGGAAAACCGGAAGCCAAAACTCAAATCACGCGGAAAAAGAAAACTCTCCTCTTCACAAACCGACGCTCCCCCATTCATCTCACCGCCATCTCACCTCGGCAGCTTATCAACGACGGGAGGCGAAGCGACATGAGGTAATTCTAACAATTAAGGTAAAAAAAGACTCTCTCTTTTGTGTTTTGTTTCTCTTCTTTTGTTTTCTTTACATGCATGCCATGGAAGATGGGAAACTGATACCTCTAAAATCTCTTTTGCTTATAATGCTTGAGTTCGAAATCCTCTTTCTCTCTAGGGTTTACATTTAGTTTTTCGGTTTTCTTTTATACCGAGGTTACATCGAAGTAAAAACAAAAATAAAGAGATTACAAGACTCTTTATCTCTGATTCGCCTCTCTTTCTCTTGTTTGGTTGACCTTTTGCTAAATTTTGTCTTGAAACATTTTTGGTAAACTGAGCACTGCCTTTTTTGTTGTATGTATGTTTTTTCCTAAATAGCGAGGAGACACGACTAGAGGCGGCAGACGGCGTGGAGGTGGAAAACACGTGGGCGCGTAACGGGAGCAGAGGAGTCGGACTTGCTATCTTTGCACGCACACGTGAAGCATGCTAAAGGGTGCGTGTGTACCCCTCACGCCCAAGGTGCAACCGCAGTCGTTCGATGCGCCCTATGTGAAACTGATAAATTTATTTTGATATAACTAAAGAATTTAAGGACTAAATTGAAAATGAGAAAATGAATTTTCAAGTCCTCAAACCTCTCTATATGTTTAAAGGAAAATGCCTAAGTTAAAAACTTAATTTGTCAAAACTTTTCTAAGTGTTCTTGAAGCCAAAACTGTGATTTTCGAGTCACCGTTTTGGAACGACCTTAGGCGTTTTGAAACACTTTTGAAACTGTGAACCTATGTTTCGAAACGAGTTTCGAAACGACTTAAGAACATCGAGACAGTTTGACCCGTTTCGATACGGTAGTATCAAAACGACCTCAAACGTTTCGAAACGGCATTCAAGCCAGATTTAAAAAATATGACCGTTGAAGTTTTTAACTGATTTTAACTAATTTTATACTGATCTTTAAGGCGTATCGAAACACCTTCAGTCCGTTTCGATACGAGCTTTGACAGTGGCTAAATGTTTCGAAATGTGTTTCGAACCCGCTCTTAGCGTATCGAAACGATCGTAACCGTTTCGGTACAGGCTCTTTAATGCACCCCAACAGCTCTTTCTTTTTTGGTCTGTTTCAAAATAGGATCGGGCATTTCAAAACAGGCAGTTGCAGACTTCATTTATGGAGGGAAGATAACATCCCCAACGGCTATATTGATGAATGCAACAACCAAAACGGCTAGAATTCAATGAGAAGGTAAAAAGGACCTCTAAAAGCTTCAGCAACAACTATTGATCCAAAAGCAAACATCCAAACATCAAATCCAAGCATTTGTGCCTAAATCCTATTATTGTCTTGTAACCCCAATTGTAATTTTCATTCTTATCCTTTCAATTGGGTTGAGTGCTTGTAATTGGGCTACTTTGTGTATTGAGAGATACTTATTTTATCCAACAACTTCTTTGTTATTCTTGTGTAAGGATTGGGTCAAACTTTGGGTAGAAAATTTGACCGATATTGTAACGGTTACCTCCTTAGCCTAGAAAAGGGAAGAGCAATTAGTGGAATTGTTGAAAATCCTTAGTGAAGCTAAGGTAGTGGATGTAGAGTTCGATTGGAACTTGAACCATTCTAAATTCTCTTGTCTACGATTTTTATTTGTCAATTCCACTACCAAAAAGTTTAAAACCCCAATTCACCTCCCCTCTTGGTTTATATCGATCATTCGATCCACTCAACAATTGGTATCAGAGCCTACCTCTTTGAAGGATTAACAACCACAAGAGGAGTTCCTAGGAAGAGTGTGATCATCCAAAAATCAAGCCATGGCATCTACCTCCGGATCTAGCATGTACGAGTCTCAATCCATTACAAAACTGACATTCTTCAATGGTGACAACTATCCATTTTGGAAGAACCGGATGCGCCTCTTCATCAAGTCCAATGATTACTTGGTTTGGGATGTCATTGAAGATGGTCCCTACATTCCATTGAAGAGAGATGATGAAGGAAAGTTGGTTCTAAAGAAGAAGATCGGGATAAATGAAGGTGAGAGGAAGAAGATCCAAATAAATGACAAATCTCTTCACATGCTCTTTTGTTCTTTCGGTCCTGACATCTACTCCAAAGTCTCCTCCATTGAAAGTGCCAAGGAAGTGTGGGAAATTCTAGAGACCACCTATGAAGGAACCAATGATGTGAAGGAGACCAAGATTGGAATTCTCAATTTTAGTTATGAGAATTTCAAGATGGAGCCCGACGAAACGGTGTCCAAGATGTTCGATCGCTTCTCAACCATCGTCAATGGGCTTAAGGGCTTTGGAGAGACTATCCCGGAATACAAACTTGTCCGGAAGCTACTCTACTCACTTCCCGAATCTTGAGATGGGAAGAGAACCGCCACCATCGAGGCCAAAAACTTGAAGACTCTAAAACTTGATGAGCTAGTGGGTTCTCTACTTACTCATGAAATTATGAAGCAAGGAAGGGAAGAAGAAAAGAAGAAGGAAGAGAAAAGAGTGAAGAAGCTAGATGTAGAAAAGAAGAAGAAAATGGGAGTGACTCTCAAAGCTTCATTACTTGAGGAGAGCACTTCTAGTGAGGAGGAGGATTTAGAAGAATTAGCTATGATAGCCAAAAGATTCTCACGATTCATGAGGTCCAACCGAGGAAGGAAGATTCGAAGAAAGATAGACTTCAAGGGTAAAAACAAAGAAGAAGATAGGGATCAAATCATTTGCTTCGAGTGCAAAAAGCCCGGTCACATTCTTTCGGAGTGCCCTCAACTCAAGAAGAAGGGCTTTGAGAAGAAGAAGAAGCTCAAAGCCAAGCTTGCTACTTAGAGTGATGAGGAGTCATCCGAGGATGACGAACAAGAAGTGGCCAACCATTGCCTTATGGAACTTGAGGAGGATTCTTCCATGGTAACCTCTAACTCATCATCTTTTAACTTTACATTTGATGAATCAAATGATGCATATGATGAGTTGCAAGAGGTTTATGATGAGTTAGTTGAGAAATACAAAGAGTCGGTCATTAGGAATAAGAAAATTATTTCGGAATTAAATGATAAAAATGACTCACTCTCTCAAGTTAACTTAAAATTTGAGAAAAAAAGATTTTAGGTTTAAAAGATGAACTTAAATTCTTCCAAGATGAAAATGTTAACCTAAATAATCTTCTTTCTCAATGCAATAGTGAACACCAAAAGGTGTTAGATGAGCTAAACAAGCTCAAAGAGTCTTTAAAAACGTTGGTAATGTGAAGCATGAAAAAGGTGAATCATCTAAAACAAACAAACCTAGGAAAGATACTAATAACTACAAACAAAGTAGATTCCCTAGACATAATAGAACTAAAAAGATTAGGAGTGTATGGGTTTCTAAGGAACTTGTCAAATCTAATAATTTTGTTGCTATGTCACCTTGGATTCCTAAGGGAACCAAGCTTTTGGGAGCTAACACACGTGGACCCAAAATGATTTGGGTACCAAAAACAAAAGTTTAATATCTTTGTTTGTAGGGGAGCATTGCTACAAGGCCAAAGCACAAAGTTAAAATTCTTGGTACCTTGATAGTGGATGCTCGAGGCATATGACCAGAGACAATAGTAGATTCATGGACTTAAAGCAAAAAAGTGGAGGAGTGGTGACAACTCCAAAGGCCACATTAAAGGTATTGGCTCCATAGGTAATCACTCTACCATTCTTATTGAAAATGTCTTGTATGTCGATGGTCTTAAACATAATTTGTTGAGCATAAGCCAATTATGTGATAAATAATTTAATGTCTTATTTAATAAAAATGGGTGCAAAATTGTTGACATTAAATCAAATAATATTATGCTCATAGGTCATCGCATAGGTAATATTTACATGGTGCATTTAGATGACATACATACATCCCATGCATGTTTAGTAGCTCAAAATGAAAATGATGCATGGCTATGGCATAGGAAACTAGGACATGCTAGCATTAGTGTTTTAGAAAAATTAGTTTCTCTAGATCTAGTTAGAGGTTTACCCAAAATTAAGTTCTCAAATGATAAATTTTGTGATGCATGCTCTAAGGGTAAACAACATAAGTCAACCTTTAAATCAATTAATGATGTTTCTACAAGTAGGTGTTTACAACTTATCCATATGGATTTATTTGGGCCTATTAGGACTATGAGCTTAGGTGGTAAATCTTATGCATTTGTACTAGTTGATGATTTTTCTAGATTTACTTGGGTTCTATTTTCAAGTACTAAAGATGAGGCTTTAGAAAAATTCATCACATTTTCTAAATTAACCCAAAATGATCTTGAACTTAGAATTTCTCATATTAGAAGTGATCATGGAACCGAATTTCAAAATTTAGGGTTTGAAGAGTTTTTAAATGAAAATGGTATTAGCCACAGTTTTTCGGCTCCTCGAACCCCTCAACAAAATGGGGTAGTTGAGAGGAAAAATAGAACTTTACAAGAAATTGCTAGAACCATTCTTTGTGAAAACAATTTACCTAAATATTTTTGGGCAGAAGCCACAAACACTGCTTGCTACATTGTAAATCGAGTAATAATTAGTCCTATTTTAAAGAAAACACCATATGAGATTTTAAAATCTAAAAAGCCTAACATTAGCTATTTTCATCCATTTGGATGCAAGTGTTTTGTTTTAAATAATGGAAAAGATAACTTAGGTAAGTTTGATGCAAAAAGTGATGAAGCTATTTTCATAGGATATTCATTAAACTTTAAAGCCTATCGCGTATTTAACAAGAGAACTTTAGTAGTAGAAGAATCTATACATGTTGTATTCGATGATAACCTCCTTCCAAGGAAGGATTCTTGTGATGATGGGAAACATTAATGCCTTTTATGGAGGACAAACTTCAAAGGAGGATGAGATTCCAACAAAAGAAGAGGACATACAAGATCCACCTCTCGAAGCCTTGAAGGACTTGGCTCTTGAGGAAAAGGAAGTGAGTTACCCAAGGGAGTTCAACTATGTCAAAGATGGTGAAATCTTAGGTGATCCATCCAAAGGGGTAACCACTAGATCTTCTCTTAAACTTATGAACCATGTTGCATTTATCTCATGCATAGAGCCTAAAAAAATCAAAGAAGCATTAAAAGATGATTTATGGATTTTGGCCATACAGAGGAATTAAATCAATTTGAGAGAAGTAATGTTTGGATATTAGTTGATAGGCCTAGTAATCAATCTACTATAATAACTAAATGGGTCTTTAGGAAAAAACTAGATGAGAGTGGTAACATTGTAAGAAATAAAGCTAGATTAGTAGCACAAGGTTACACTCAAGAAGAGAGAATTGATTTTGATGAAACCTATGCTCCCGTAGCTAGAATGGAAGCCATTAGGATGTTGATTGCATATGCATGTTATCATGATTTCAAGCCTTTTCAAATGGATGTTAAAAGCGCATTTTTAAATGGTTTTATAAATAAGGAAGTGTATGTGGAACAACCACCGAGTTTTGAAGACTCAAAATTTCCAAATCATGTTTTCAAACTTACTAAAGCACTTTATGGTTTAAAACAAGCTCCTAGAGCTTAGTATGAAAGACTTTCAAACTTTTTGATTGAAAAAGGTTTTGAAAAGGGTAAGGTGGACACTACACTTTTCATAAAAAGGTATAAAAATGACATATTAGTAGTAGGGGTGGGAATTGTCGGGTACCCAGGATTCGGGTACCCGGTTCATCCGGGTACCTCATTAAACGGCCCGTGTCCCGGCCCATTATATCCGGGTACCCGTAAAATTCGGGTACCCGGTTCTTATTTTTTTAAATTTTTTTTAATTTTAAAATTAAAAAATTCACATGTTAAACACAAAAATATTTTTTAAAAAAATAAACTTAAAACTTAAAAGAATATAATACAAACATAGAAAAAATGTAAGGATTTAAACTTAATTTTAGAGTGAAAATATTAAGAAACATAAAATAAAAATATAATTTTAAATATAAAAAATATATATTAAATTTTATCGGGTCGGGTACCCGGTAAGGGAAAACTTTCGGCCCGTGTCCCGGGAAATTTGTCGGGTTGGGTAATCGGCCCGGTCAGGTAATTTTTTTTGGGAATTACCCGGTATTTTAGTTTCGGGTTTTCGGGTCGGGTCAATCGGGTCGGGTATTTTCTCCCACCCCTAATTAGTAGTGCAGATTTATGTTGATGATATCATTTTTGGATCTACTAATAAGTGTCATTACAAGGAGTTTGCTAAGTTAATACAAGGTGAATTCGAGATGAGCATAATGGGGGAGCTCTCATTCTCTTTGTGACTCCAAATCAAGCAAAGGAGGGATGGCACCTTCATCAATCAAGCAAAGTACATCAAGGATATGCTCAAGAAGTTTGGCTTGGAGAATGCAAAGCCTCAAGCCACACCTATGAGCTCATCTCCAAAGCTTGACAAAGAAGAAGGAGGTAAGTGTATTGACTCTAAGCTTTACCGTTCTATGATTGGATCATTGCTTTACCTTACTGCAAGTAGACCGGATATCGTGTTTAGTGTTTGCTTGTGTGGTAGGTTTCAAGCTAGTCCTAGAGAGTCTCACCTTATAGCCGTCTTGAAAATATGCGTTGCTCATTTAAACATGTAGACGTGTCATTCAAGTTTGGTCAGAGCTTACAACAACCAACAAACAAAACAACGATGAATTGTTCTATGAGTTGTCGTTCTTCATGGGATCCAATGCAATCTCCTCCTAAGACCTATAAGCAATGATCCTTAGGAACAACCAATAGATACTGTAACCCCCTCATCTCGGTCTGGCCGGATGACCGGTCCGAGTGGGCCACACGGGGAAAACCAAAGCGAAACCCAAAGGGTTCCCCCTCGGTTAGCAACCCTATATTTTTTTCTTTCATTTTAATCTTATCTAAAGGATTGTTAAGCCCTAAGTGATCATGACAGTGGAAAACAATCGAAGGAAAACACATTCGAACCACGACCATGCATAACAGTCCATTTTAAGCTTATAAGGCAGGTCGTATAGATACACCAATCAAGGGTATCGATACGCCTTGACATGGTCAACCCAAATAGTCAACTTGTAGAAGACCGTATCGATACAGTCCTTGAGCGTATTGATACGCCCTCTTCAGTCAACATCTTGTGGTCAACGAGATAAACACGTACCGATACGCCCCAACACCGTATCGATACACCAAAAACTCCCCAATTTCTTAAAATTCCAGTGACCAAAAATCGTATCGATACGCCCCCGCGTATCGATACGCCCATCCTAAACTGAGCTCTACAGGCAAGACCGTATCGATACGGCCCTTAGGCGTACCGATACGCCCTGCACTGCAACACCAGAATTTCCAACTTATCGACCCCAACCACGACTCTAAATGCATTTCTCGACTCTCCTAAGCACATACACACATTTAATTAATCATACATAAGCCATAGGTAACGTTCAAACATGAGACAAATCATTCATACATGGCATTCCAACCAAAGAGCAATTTAGGCAATAATGGCATACATAAGGGCTCAAAAGGCACAAGTCATCATAAGAGGTTTGCATTTACCAATAAGGCAACCTAGACATTCTAAAGCATGCCATCACACACCAACATTCATCATAGTATCACATGCTTTACAAACCATATTCAAACCAAACATCCACATTTAAATGAGTCATATAAAGCTCATACAAAAACCCTTGCCACATTGCTAGCTAATACAAAATTGATAACCGTACTTGAGCCACAAACTTGGAAAGCCCATCATGCCTTGCCTCGAGCTAACACCACGCTAATGATCTGCATTGTTGAACATTGAGAGCGTAAGCTATAAGCTTAGTGAGGGTGCTCTAAAACGAAAAACATCAACAATGCAGGGTTCAAGCATGTATATCATAATCTCACATACTTCATGCATTGACATATAATCAAGTAGACCTAGCTAGTCTTTCAAGTGGCATAATATGGTTTCTCAATCCTACCAAGCACAATCATCAATATCAACACCATGTAACAACACCCTACACCACAATCATATATCACAATACATGAACAAGTTTAATTGGCCACTATTAATTACCCCGATTGTGCGGATTTAAACCTCAACAACACTTTACCTCGATGGGATTACACTCATCACCGGACCTTGCATGTGCGGGATTCCACTCATCGCGACATGCCCTACAGATGGGATTCCACTCATCATCCCGTAGAAATATATAAAAAGCTTCCGGTGGAATATTACATCACCGTACTCCTCCTTGATGACTTAACGTCATCAAGGCCATGTACATTTTGACTCAATTTGTGCGCACACTAATCCTAATGATCGATCATTTACAACCGGTAATTTATTTAGTGCCAATCTTCATTATCACATCACATATCATCAACCACAACTCATGCTCATCACATATATACATATCATGTTATACATTCTCCAATTAACCACAATCACATGAACATAGCTAAGTAAGCACAATAGCATTTATGGAGAACAATGGCCAAGTTTACAACTTGAATTAAATAGAAGTGGCCTACTAAGCACACTTTACACACACACACTACACATACTCGAACCAAACTTTAAAACAAGTTTGAAACCACTCATCGTCCCTCCTTAGCAATCGAAACAATCCTCCTACGAACTCGGATTCGGTCCCAATGCTCCTTCAACGACTCCTCTTGCTTCTAGCCAAGCAAAACACATACATTACTTCACAATTCAATGTTAAAACTCAACCATCAACTTACTTTACAAACACAAGCCAATTTCCCAAATTCCCAATCCACATAATCCCAAATTACCTCAATTTCGTACTCCTTCAAACCTTGGCTGAAATACTCATTTCCAATCACCCAAATGACCCCCCAAAATGTCTCAAATCACCCTCCTAACATACCTAAACCATCAGCCCTTCAATTTCACTCTAAAACCCACCAAAAAGTCAAGTTTTGACCTCCTAAAAATGGGTCTAAGAACCCACTTTGGGTTTTCATCAAAATTCAACCAAATTAACATATAATGTGTATTTTAACATGAGTAAACAAAACCACAACTCAATTTATCAAAACAAGATGAAAAAACCCCTCAAAAACCCAAACTTTGAAACAAACCCTAATTTTCAAAACTTCATATCTTTAAAATCTAAGACCATGGGTTGATAGGGAATAAAGAGGAGAGTAAGAAAACATGTTTACCTTTCAAAAACACCTTGAATTGAGGGAGAAAATCAATGGAATAGTAGCTTGGATATTAGAGAGAGTTTGGAGATGGTGGGGGTGTTCTCACGTGGGATAATGGGGAAAGGGGGGATAAGATGACAACTTTCAAAAGTTGTCATCCTTTTAAAATCTTTTGGGTAAAACTGCAATGTAGGTCCCTTCCCTCTTTATTAAAGCTCAATTACATCACAAATTAGGTTGAATTGTTTTAATTTTATTTTATTGACTCGAACTATAAACTCGGCTAACTCCTAACCCCAAAACACGGGTGTTACAACTCTCTCCCATTTAAGAAATTTTGTCCTCGAAATTACCTGACTGAAAGAGATACGAAAACTGCTTTTCCATATCCTTCTTCCTCTCCCAAGTGGCCTCGTCCACACCTCTACGTTGCCACCGCACCTTTACTAACTCAATCGATCCCCTCAACACTTTACTGTCAGAAGCTAAGATCTACACTGGTTCTTCCTCATAAGTTAAATCTGGATTCAATTCAATCTCTTCTACGGGCATAACATGTGATGGATCGGACCTATACTTACGAAGCATCGAAACATGGAACACATCGTGTATCTTCTCTAGCTCGGATGGCAAACGCAACTGATAAGCAACCAGACCAACCCTCTTCACAATCTCATACGGTCCTATGTACCTCGGACTTAACTTCCCCTTTCGGCCAAATCTCATCACTTTCTTCCACGGAGATACCTTCAAGAATGCCTTCTCACCCACCGAGAACTCAACTTCCTTCCTCTTCAAATCGGCATAGGACTTCTGCCTATCCGAAGCAGCCTTCAAACGATCACAAATCAATTTTACCTTGTTTGTTGTCCCTTTGAGCAAATCCAGTATAGGTAACAACTTTTGTCCCACTTCGGCCCAACAAACCGGAGTCCTACACTTCCGGCCATATAAGGCCTCATTCGGAGCCATCTGAATGCTCGACTGAAAGCTGTTATTGTACGCAAACTCTACTAGAGGCAAATGCTTCTCCCAAGTACCCTGAAAGTCAATGATACAACAACGCAACATATCCTCTAAGATATGAATAACTCTCTCTGACTGACCATCTGACTGAGGATGATAAGAAGTGTTGAAGTTCAAACGGGTACCCAAAGCTGTATGCAGACACTCCCAAAATCTAGAAGTAAACCGCGGATCTCTATATGATACAATGGACTTCGGCACACCATGCAGTCTAACAATCTCACCAATATACAAATCAGCCAATCTATCTAAAGTATAAGTAGTATTGACTGCCAAGAAGTGAGCACACTTCGTAAAACGATCCACTATTACCCAAACTGAGTTCTTCTTCGTAGGAGTCAAAGGCAAACCCGAAACAAAATCCATAGTGATGTTCTCCCATTTCCATTTTGGAATTCTCAACGGCTGTAACAAACCTGAGGGAACCTGATGTTTCGCCTTCACTCTCTGACACACTAAGCACTTACTCACAAAGTCGGCTACATCTCTCTTCAAGCCAACCCAAAAATACTCATTCTTCAAATCACGGTACATCTTCGTACTTCTAGAATGCATAGCAAACAGACTACTGTGTGCTTCGGTCAAGATCGTACGTCTCAAGTCACTATCCTCTGGCACAACTATTCTATCTTTGAAACACAAAACCCCATCAGTACTGAAATTGTAGTCTGAAGATCTACCCTCGGCTATATCTTGCACGTGAGGTGCCAAAGATCTATATAAGAGTTGTTTCTCTCGAGTCAACTGACCTAGAGTAGGTCTAACTTGAAGCTCGGCTATCAAGCCACCATCTCCGGACAAACTTAATCTAGCAAACATAGCTCTCAAGTCCACGGCCATCTTCCTACTCAATGCATCGGCCACTACATTGGCCTTACCCGGATGGTACTCAATAGTAAGATCATAGTCCTTTAGCAACTCTAACCATCTACGCTGTCTGAGATTCAAATCTCGCTGAGTCATAATGTATTTCAAACTCTTGTGATCGGTGTACACTGTGCATTTCTCACCATACAAATAGTGCCTCCAAATCTTCAAAGCAAACACAACTGCAACTAACTCTATGTCATGGGTCGGATAGTTGCGCTCATGGGTCTTCAACTGTCTTGAGGCATAAGCCACTACTCTCTTGTCTTGCATAAGAACACATCCTAGCCCTACATAAGATGCATCACTATAAACTACATAGTCCTTCCCGGACTCAGGCTGAATCAAGATCGGTGCTTGGGTCAAAGCTTCTTTCAATTTCTCAAAGGCTCTCTGTCTTGCATCTGTCCACTCAAACTGAACACTCTTCTAAAGTAACTAAGTCAATGGAGCAGCTAACTTAGAGAAACCCTCTACAAATCTTCTATAGTATCCGGCTAAGCCTAGGAAGCTATGTACCTCTGTTACAGACTTCAATCTTCTTCGGATCAACTCTAATCCCATCGACAGACACAACATGTCCTAAGAAGACTACCTCTCGGATCCAGAATTCACACTTGCTGAGCTTCGCATATAACTGGTGATCTAGCAAAGTCTTCAAAACAAGTCTCAAGTGTCGGTCATTGTCTTCTTCAGTTCGCGAGTACACCAAAATATCATCAATAAACACAACTACGAACTGATCTAGATACTGATGAAAAATCCTATTCATCATGTCCATGAAAGCAGCCGGTGCATTAGTCAACCCAAATGGCATGACTAAAAACTCATAATGTCCATACCTAGTCCTAAAGGTCGTCTTCGGTACATCAACTTCTCTTACCTTTAGCTGGTAGTAACCCGATCTCAGATCAATCTTCGAAAAGACCAATGCTCCTCTCAACTGATCAAACAAGTCATCAATTCTAGGCAACGAATATTTATTCTTCACTGTCAACTAATTCAACTGTCTGTAATCTATACACATTCTCATGCTTCTATCTTTCTTCTTCACAAACAAAACCGGTGCACCCCAAGGTGAAGAACTAGGTCGAATAAAACATCTATCTGTCAATTCTTGCAACTGAGTCTTCAACTCTTTCAATTCTTTCGGTGTCATGCGATACGAAGCAATCGAAACAGGAGCCGAATCAGAATAAGTCTCAATGCTGAACTCAACCTCTCTGTCCAGTGGTAACCCTGGCAATTCTTCCGGAAACACACTAGGAAAGTCACATACTGTCCGGATGTCCTGAGGTCTAACCTCACTCATGTTGGGGTTCATTACATACGCTAAGTATGCTTCACACCCCAACTCAACTAATCTCTTAGCCTCTAATACTGAAACCACATTGGACAAGAACTTCACGTTCTCACCAACCACTACAACCTCATAATCATCTGTGAGCCTCAAAGAAATCTGCTTAGTTTCAAAATATATCCTAGCTCTATGCTTCGTGAGCCAGTCCATACCCAAAATCACATCAAAACCATAAAAAGGAAGTTCCATCATATCCACTGGAAACGCATGCCCCTAAACCATCAACGGACACCTTCAGTACATCTTCCTAACTACTACCGTGTCCTCAAAGGAACTAGTAACACTAACTCCTACCTCTAACATCTCACAAGGCAAATTCAAAGACTGTGTATGCTCACTCAATATGTAGGAATGTGTAGACCCAGAGTCAATCAAAGAAAGCAAACCTAAAGACTGTATCGAGAAGTTACCTGTGATCACATCGGTGTCATGCTGATCCCCACGCTGAGCATAAACTCTGGCCTGACCTCTGCCCTCCGGCTGAACTGCAACTACATGTGCTATGTTCCTCTAACCATCGTTCCTCGGCTGGAAGTTACCTCTACCGCGCCCGTGGCCTCTCTGAAAGTCATTGGCTCTAGCAGGAGCCTGAGCTGGTGCCTGTCCCACCTGATGTGGACAGTCACGCCTAATATGGTCTCTAGCCCCACAACTCCAACAAGAATGAAAATTTCCCCAACACTCACCAGTGTGGTTCCTCCCGCAAGTAGCACATGTGGGCAACTTCCCACCAGCTCTCTGACCCTGATGGCCCCTACTGTGGTTACCGCCACCACGCCTATGATCATAATGGTGCCTGTTGTCCCGATGCCTCTTGGCATCACCTCTATCAAAGTTGTTGGACCTCTTACCCGAACTAGATCCACCAGACCGCCTGGTCAAACTCAAACTGTGCTCCAAGTCCTTGGCCCTCGCGACCAAGACATCAAAATCAGTGTAGTCCGAAGCTAGAGTATACGTCTTGATCTCTTCACTCAACCCATAACGGAAGCGGTTACAACGCTCCACCTCAGTAGGTACAAGCTCAGGTGCATACTGACTCAATCTGACAAACCGGATCTCATAATCTGTCATGGACATACTCCCCTGAAGCAATGTCATAAACTCTCTCTTCCTCTCATCGAGGTATCACGGACCCAAATACTTCTTACGGAAAGTTGTCTCAAAGAACTCCCAAGTGATCTCGGCCTCATCCATACCCGTAGTAATGGTGACCCACCAAGTGTAGGCATCACCCTGAAGCAAAGATTCAACACATCCCAACTTGCGCTCACCAGTACATCCCATCTGAGCAAGAATATGGACAATCTTCTCAAACCATAACTCTGATCTCTCCAGAGTAGCACCTTTGAACTCTTCGGCCCCAAGGCCCCAAAGTCTCTCTAAAGGTAATTCGATGCCCTCACCCTGATGATGAGCTGCCTGCCCTCCAGCTACTGCAGCCTGAAATGCCCCGGTTATTGCCTGAACCAACGGAGCTAAGTCAATCCCGGCCGGTCCTTGGCCTCCTTATGGTCCCTCTCCTTCGACCCCGGCCTCACCTCCCGCTCCCGGTGGAGGAGGTGGTGGAGGAGCTCCAATTCCAACCACAGGCTCTCCCACTTGAGCCTCAACCCTAACTACTGGCTCAACTCCTAGAGCCTCTGCCCGTGGTTCCGGTCGAACCATCCTAGGCATCCCACGTGGTCTCATGATACAGCTAACAAGGTATAAACTACAACAAAAAACATATAAGGATTACGTTAGCCAAAGCAAGGGTCCAATAGTGCTCAAGTACTCCTCTTTCCAAAAATCCTTTTAAATTAAGTAATAGTAGCAATGGGCACACACACTACACCAGACACAACAATTCTTGCTTCAGAACATCATACGATCAATCAAGTATCAAGAATTCATGGCAAAACATGCATCAAACAACACAATCAGTTAATACATTAAGCTTACCTCACTTACCTGCCTGAGGTCTCGGTAACCTCAAGCTTTGATACCAACAAATGTAACCCCCTCATCCCGGTCTGGCCGGATGACCGGTCCGAGTGGGCCACACGGGAAAACAATCGAAGGAAAACACATTCGAACCATGGCCATGCATAACAGTCCATTTTAAGCTTATAAGGCAGGCCGTATCAATACACCAATCAAGGGTATCGATACGCCTTGACATGGTCAACCCAAATAGTCAACTCGTAGAAGACCGTATCGATATAGCCCTTGAGCGTATCGATACGCCCTCTTTAGTCAACATCTTGTGGTCAACGAGATAAACTCGTACCGATACGCCCCAACATCGTATCGATACACCAAAAACTCCCAAATTTCTCAAAATTCTAGTGACCAAAAACCGTATCGATACGCCCCAGCGTATCGATACGCCCAGCCTAAACTGAGCTCTACAGGCAAGACCGTATCGATACGGCCCTTAGGCGTACCGATATGCCCTGCACTACAACACCAGAATTTCCAACTTATCGACCCCAACCACGACTCTAAATGCATTTCTCGACTCTCCTAAGCACATACACACATTTAATCAATCATACATAAGCCATAGGTAACATTCAAACATGAGACAAATCATCTATACATGGCATTCCAACCAAAGAGCAATTTAGGCAATAATGCCATACATAAGGGCTCAAAAGGAATAAGTCATCATAAGAGGTTTGCATTTACCAATAAGGCAACCTAGACATTCTAAAGCATGCCATCACACACTAACATTCATCATAGTATCACATGATTTACAAACCATATTCAAACCAAACATCCACATTTAAATGAGTCATACAAAGCTCATAAGAAAACCCTTGCCACATTGCTAGCTAATACAAAATTGATAACCGTACTTGAGCCACAAACTTGGAAAGCCTTTCTTGCCTTGCCTCGAGCTAACACCACGCTAATGATTTGCATTGTTGAACGTTGAGAGCGTAAGCTATAAGCTTAATGAGGGTGCTCTAAAACGAAAAACATCAACAATGCAGGGTTCAAGCATGTATATCCTAATCTCACATACTTCATGCATTGGCATATAATCAAGTAGACCTAGCTAGTCTTTCAAGTGACATAATATGGTTTCTCAATCCTACCAAGCTCAATCCTCAATATCAACACCATGTAACAACACCCTACACCACAATCATATATCACAATACATGAACAAGTTTAATTGGCCACTATTAATTACCCCGATTGTGCGGATTTAAACCTCAACAACACTTTACCTCGGTGGGATTACACTCATCACCGGACCTTGCATGTGCGGGATTCCACTCATCGCCACATGCCCTACAGATGGGATTCCACTCATCATCCCGTAGAAATATATAAAAAGCTTCCGGTGGAATATTACATCACCATACTCCTCCTTGATGACTTAACACCATCAAGGCCACGTACGTTTTTACTCAATTTGTGTGCAAACTAATCCTAATGATCGATCATTTACAACCAGTAATTTATTTAGTGTCAATCTTCATTATCACATCACATATCATCAACCACAACTCATGCTCATCACATATATACATATCATGTTATACATGCTCCAATTAACCACAATCACAAGAACATAACTAAGTAAGCACAATAGCATTTATGGAGAACAATGGCCAAATTTACAACTTGAATTAAATAGAACTGGCCTACCAAGCACACTTTACACACACACACTACACATACTCGAACCAAACTTTAAAACAAGTTTGAGACCACTCACCGCCCCTCCTTAGCAATCGAAACAATCCTCCTACGAACCTGGATTCGGTCCCAATGCTCCTTCAACGACTCCTCTTGCTTCTAGCCAATCAAAACACATACATTACTTCACAATTCAATGCTAAAACTCAACCATCAACTTACTTTACAAACACAAGCCAATTTCCACAAATTCCCAATCCACATAATCCTCAAATACCTCAATTTCGTACTCCTTCAAACCTTGGATGAAATACCCATTTCCAATCACCCAAATGACCCCCCAAAATGTCCCAAATCACCCTACTAACATACCTAAACCATCAGCCCTTCAATTTCACTCTAAAACCCACCAAAAAGTCAAGTTTTGACCTCCTAAAAATGGGTCTAAGAACCCACTTCGGGTTTTCATCAAAATTCAACCAAATTAACATATAATGTGTATGTTAACATGAGTAAACAAAACCCCAACTCAATTTATCAAAACAAGATGAAAAACCCCTTAAAACCCAAACTTTAAAACAAACCCTAATTTTCAAAACTTCATATCTTTAAAATCTAAGACCATGGGTTGATAGGGAATAAAGAGGAGAGTAAGAAAACATGTTTACCTTTCAAAAACACCTTGAATTGAGGGAGAAACACAATGGAATAGTAGATTGGATATTAGAGAGAGTTTGGAGATGGTGGGGGTGTTCTCACGTGGGATAATGGGGAAAAGGGGGAGAAGATGACAACTTTCAAAAGTTGTCATCCTTTTAAAATCTTTTGGGTAAAACTGTAATGTACGTCTCTTCCCTCTTTATTAAAGCTCAATTACATCACAAATTAGGTTGAATTGTTTTAATTTAATTTTATTGACTCGAACTATAAACTCGGCTAACTTCTAACTCCAAAACACGGGTGTTACAGATACGTATACAACAGTCAACACAATAGTTGGTGACAACTCATATCGACCCACAAGCGGATCATCTAGACTTGGTAATGTTCGAGAACAACCATCATTCCATACAACATTTAGTGGAAGCTCATCATTTCATCCAGCTTACTATGATGATGGTGGATACAAACCATAATTTGAGTATCCTCAAACATCCACATATGGGGAAGGCATGGGTGTTTGTAGTTTGACATCTTTGTTTTCAACTACGATCATAAGCAGCCCATTTTTTAGAAGAATTTTTTGCTACACTACCTCTTATGCTATGCAAATGATGAATGATCAGCATGAGAGTGAGCAATATGAGCCGAATATGAACCCAACGTAATGACCACAAAGACAAAGATAAAACATTTTTAACAATTGTAATTATAGTATTACCTTCTAGCAAGCGTAAGTTCAACAGGTGCGTTAACAATGAGCGTTAGATAAGGAAGCTTGTACCAAACCCATGATTAGACTAACATAAGACATCCACCAATATCCGATGCCTTCCTTCCGCCAAACATAATTGAGGCCTTCCGCATTTAATGCTACAATAATGTCAATATTACATATCCCCAACTATATTCATTAGTTGTCTTAAAATCGGCCAAGAACGACAGATATTGTGTGTGAACGAAAGTACCACATGTATCTGACATCAATATCCCATCAATTATTTGTAGCATATATGCTCGAGCTACATATATAAGTTATTGTCGAGTAGATCTCTTTGTTACAATGAATTCACTCTACAACCATGTAATTTTAACTCGTAGAACTCTCACATATGACTCAGGTGGAATTTTTTCAAGAAACTCACTGCAAATAGCATATATATTATGTGCATTTTTTCCAACCAACAGATTCTCATTTATTGGGACACAAAGAAGTATAGCTACATCTTCGAGAGTTATTGCGCATTCTCCTAATAGAAAATAAAATGTGTGATTTTCTAGTCTCCATCGTTCAATCAATTCAGTTATCGAACCAGGAACAATCTTAAATTCACGAAGAAATGAAGCATTACAAAATTCGGCTAAGTGTAAGTAATAAACTATGAGGTTGGAATGTTCCTTGACCTTCGTTCAACGACGGCGAAAGGTATGCTTCTGACCCTACAATTAATTTATTATAATAAATTATTTTCGTGTTACACATGACATAATAAATTTCATGAATAATTTAATATGTTATGAATTTACTTAATTCTTCACCAATGTGAGAAGAAATGTGATTATGGCCATGATACAAAAAATTTGTTCGGGTGTCATTTTCAAACAAATCTGCAAAACAATTATTTTAAATATATTTATAAAAGTTTTAAGATATATCTTAAATCTTTTTAAAATATTTATAAGGTCTTCAAATATCTCCTAAATATTTTAAAATAGTTATAATATCTTTATTTTGAACATTAAATATTTTGAATCTATTTAGAAAATCTATGTTTTTAGTACTAAATCTTTTTTAGTCTATTTAGAATATCTTTATTTTTAAAACTAAATTTTTGAATATTTTTGTCAAAATTTTAAGATATATCCTAAATCTATTTAGAATATTCATAACATCTTCAAAATATATCTTAAATATTTATAATATTTATAATATCTTTATTTTTAATACTAAATATTTTGATTATATTTTGAATATATTTATTTTTAATATTAAATCTTTTGAATATATTTATCAAAATTTTAAGATATATTTAGAATATGTTAAATCTATTTAGAATATTTTAAAATATTAATAATATCTTTATTTTTAATATTTAATATTTTTAATGTATTTAGAGTATTTTTATTTTTAAAAAATTTAGAATGGGCGCACAGCGTTAAACACTGCTAACGCAATATATCGTTGAATATTATTAATTTTTAAATAATTATTAAAAATCTCAAAATGTAATTAATTATATATTAAAATAAAATTAGAAGAAATTATTTTATGAACCATTCTCATAAACTCATATTATCTTTATTTTTCACATGATATTTTTTAAAATCATCATCTGCTTTTTCAAATCTCATATATTTATTTTAATATGTTAATGAATGAAATTGTTAAAATAAAAAAATCGAAAAAACTTAACTCACAAATTAAAAGAGACAAAAATAAAATTATTATTAATAAAATCATTGTATTTTAATCTCAACTCAATCTCGGATGAAATCATTAACCTCGACACCTCGTTAATAACCATTATTCTACAAGTTTTGCCTTGATCTCAAAGTCAAAGCTCCTGAAATTACATGATTTTGGGCTCCTGGTAATGAAAAATAAAGTCTGATTGTCTTTGTAATATGTAATTGGCAACGGTCGATATAAAAGTAAGCTACATGGAGCTATTGTCGCTTGATGCTTTGATTGGCCCTGCTACGGAGTTGATCCACGATGACCACCCGGCTGTGTATCCACGTTTTACTTATGGAGAATTCTACGATAAGTTTTTGGAAGAGGGGGCTTGCTAGTTGCTACAGAATGTTGCCTGGATATGTTCAGTTTTTATTAATTATAATTTTATTTCTCTTTTAATTTGTGGGTTAAGTTTTTTGGATTTTTTTATTTTAATGATTTCATTCGTTAACATATTAGAATAAACATATATGAGATTTGAGGAAGAAGATGATGATTTAAGAAGATAGTATGTGAAAAATAAAAATGATGTGGGTTTATATAATTGGTAGGACTATGAATGTGATTGTGAGTATGGTTCATGGAATAATTTTTTCTAATTTTATTCTGAAATATAATTAATTACTTGTCGAGCTTTTAAGATTTTTAATAATTATTTAAAAATCACTAAAAAATTAATGTTGTTTAGCGGTGTATTACGTTAGTGGTGCGTCGTCCGTTCTAGACTCGTCCATTTATTTTTCATACTAAATATTTTGAATCTATTTAGAATCATAATATCCTTATTTTTAATACCAAATGTTTATAATATATTTGGAATATGTTGAAATTTAAAAACCTATTACTTAAATTTTTTAAATGTTTTTTGAAATTTTATAATATCTTCAAAATTTATCTTACATATTTTAAAAGCTTATTGCTAAACTTTTGAATTTATTTCGATTTTTTGAATTTATTTACATTATTTAAAATTATATTTCAAATAACTAATATATATATATATATATATTACAATTACTACTAAATTTTAATGTTGTTAAAAAACAACAACTACCACATTACACGGGAAAAATCTAAAAATCTTTTATTTACATATAGAATCATCATATTATTTTTAAGGATTAATATCCTATACACTGGCGGTGGAAAGTTTTTATTTCCACAAGCGCCTCAATTATAGAGTTTAGGGTTAGTGTTTAGGGTTTAGAGTTTAGGGGTTTTAGTGTAAAGGTTTAGAATTTAGGGTTCATGTTTAGAATTTAGGAATTACGGTTAGAATTTAGGGTTTAGGATTAGGGTTTAGTTTTAGGGTAATATGGGTGGGGATTTAGGTTTTAACCTATAAACCCTAAATGTTAACCCTAAACCTAAAATTCTATCAACAATCCCTAAATTCAAAACTACTACACTTATACCCCTAAATTTTAAACCCTAAACAAAGTCCCTAACCCCTAAAACTAAGGCGCTTGTGTAAAAAAGTTTCCACAAGCGCTTGTGTATAGAACAATTACTCTATTTTTAAATGGGTAATTGTTCTATACACAAGCGCTTGTGGAAATTTTTTTACACAAGCGTCTTAATTTTAGGGGTTAGAGACTCCATTTAGGGTTTAAAATTTAGGGGTATAAGTCTAGTAGTTTTGAATTTAGGGATTGTTGATAGAATTTTGGGCTTATGGTTAAATTTTAGGGTTTATAGGTTAAAACCTAAATCCCTACTCATATTACCCTAAAACTAAACTCTAACCCTAAACCCTAAACTCTAAATTCTAAACATGAACCCTAAATTCTAAACCTTTACACTAAAACCCCTAAACTCTAAGCCCTAAGCCCTAAGCCCTAACCCTAAACCCTATAATCGAGGCGCTTGTGGAAACAAAAAATTTCCACCGCCAGTGTATAGAATATTAATCTTTTTTAAATATACTTTACCTCTTTGATTATATCTTCAAAATTTTCACCTTATATTCTCTTTTTTCTCAAATAATAAGCATTTACCTTCTAAGTTGTTTCTCTTTATAGACGCCAACTGAAGGTCATATAATCATGACATCACTTGCACACGGTACTTATATCTCAGCTATGTATTACAAATGGCGTCACTGTACCTGCCATAATTAAAGCCTGACGCTATCTACAAGTGGCGCCCAGCTAGAGGCCATGCATTAAGGCACGACGCCACCTGCAAACTACGCCGGTAACAACGGGGGAGTCGCCACTAATCTATTTTTATTTTTTAAAAAAATTTAAGGTGTGATTGGAACACCTTAAAACCCGGTTATTTTAATAGAAACCAATTTTCGTGATTTTTTTTAAAATTCGAGTTTTGAATCTGCGAAACCAAAAAATAGGTCCGGGAGTCGGTTACGTGTAGGGAAGGGTTAGCACCCCACACGACCAAAAAATTGGTACCTAGCCGGTTACAATTTATTTTAATGACGGAACTTAAAAAATTGAATTTTATTTAATGATGTGATCCCAAAAATAATTAGAATAATATTTAAAAGTAAAAACTTAAAGAAAGGGATATACACTCCTACACCCGGAGCATGGTCTCCCCTATGAAAACATTCTTCAAAAAATATGGTATTAAATAATAATTTAATAAAGGAATTAACGGAAAATAACACTCCAACGCCCGAAGTATGATTTTCACGATAACTCCTAAAAATCTATAAATAAACTTTAACAAGAATTATTGTTGGTAAAATAATAATAATAATAATAATAATAATAATAATAATAATAATAATAATAATAATAATAATAATAATAATAATAATAGACATAATAAAAATATACGACAAAAATAGTAATAATAATACTAATATAAAGTGAAAAAATAATGATTATAATGAAAGCAGTGACCTAATTGAAATAGGACATAAATTAATAATACGAAATTAATAGAAAAACAGTGGCTAAAACGAAATGAAATCAAAACGGAAATGCTGAAATATAAGGATACGAAGGTTGGATGGCTACGGGCGGAATTTTCCCCTCTAGTTGAAAGCGCGCGGGTCCTGGCTTAGGTCGAGTCGCGTATCCGAATAGATGCTCGAAACGCCGTCGTTTTGGCTAGTTTATAAATACCCAAAATTTTCCATAATTCCACCTTTGATACTTCATTTGAACCCAAAAAAGAGAAGGCAGTTGAGAGCCCTCTCCCCTCTCCCGTTCGGCCCGGTCACTGGCGGTTAGGGGACTCGTCGTCGGTCGCCGGAATTCCCGCCGCCGGCGAGAATCTGACATGTAAGCATAGGTTCCGGCTCCTTTTCGCACGTTGAGTCCAGATCCGAGGTTCGATTTTTCAAACTCACTCTTTATTTCTCTAGATCTAAAGAAAAACTTTTCGAATCCTTAAAACTTAATCCACTCGACCGCCTTTGCAAACATAGTCTTCAAAACGGGGAGTTCCGTTGGAGAAGCGTTGAACCTCGGCCTGCCACAACTCGGTCCCGAAACAAAATCGGCTGAAAACTCGGCCTGGCTGTAAAGCTTATAAAAAACAAGGTTTGTAGAACTCAGTCCTGCTATAGCATCAGTGACAATGAAGGTTCTGACGTCTGACACGATTGTCATGTTGATAGAGCTATCTAATCGAATGATAGAATTTCTGACACTTGGTCTAATTATGATACTGATGCAACAATAGGATATGAAAAAAGTCCTCTCTCTTTTTTCTTTTTTTTTTGGTAGAAGTGATTTTACTGAACGGGGTAGCGTGATCTGGAAGGAAAGGCTTGATCTGCTGCAACTATGTAGATGCAAGGAGATCTGGAGAAGGGTCGGTCATCTGCAAACTCCATTGATGCAAGAAGAGCTGAAGAAGTGTCGATCTACTGCAACTCCATAGAAGTGAGAAGATCTGAAGACGAGGTGATCTACTGCAACTCCATTGATGCGAGAAGATCTGAAGAAGGGTCGATCTGCTGCAACTCCATAGATGCGAGAAGATTTGAAGAATGGGTGATCTACTACAACTCCATTGATGCGAGAAGATCTGAAGAAGAGGTGATCTACTAAAACTCTATTGATGCGAGAAGATCTGAAAGAGGGTCGATCTACTGCAACTCCATAGATGCGAGAAGATCTGAAGAAGGGGTGATCTACTGCAACTCCATTGATGCGAGAAGATCTAAAAAACAGTCGATCTACTGCAACTCCATTGATGCGAGAAGATCTGGAGAAGGGGTGATCTACTGCAACTCCATTGATGCGAGAAGATCTGAAAAAAGGCCAATCTACTGCAACTCCATAGATGCGAGAAGATTTGAAGAAGGGGTGATCTACTGCAACTCCATTGATGCGAGAAGATCTGAAAAAGGGTCGATCTACTGCAACTCTATAGATGCGAGAAGATATGAAGAAGGGGTGATCTACTGCAACTCCATTGATGCGAGAAGATCTGAGAAAGGGTCGATCTACTGCAACTCTATAGATGCGAGAAGATATGAAGAAGGGGTGATCTACTGCAACTCCATTGATGCGAGAAGATCTGAAAAAAGGTCGATCTACTGCAACTCCATAGATGCGAGAAGATCTGAAGAAGGGGTGATCTACTGCAACTCCATTGATGCGAGAAGATCTGAAAAAGGGTCGATCTACTGCAACTCTATAGATGCGAGAAGATCTGAAGAATGGGTGATCTACTGCAACTCTATTGATGCGAGAAGATCTGAAAAAGGGTCGATCTACTGTAACTCCATTGATGCGAGAAGATCTGATTAGTACTGGAATTTCGTCAACGAGACAAGGAATAGTGTCCCTGGTTTACACTTCTTTTGCATTTTCCCCAAATTCATAGGGATGAACGAATTTGATTTGCCTTTACCGGTAGCCGTTTTCTTCGAGCTAGTTGTACCATTCCCCTGGGTACAATTAGTTTGTACCAATCATGAGATTGGATTTTTCCCAAGGATTTATTTTCCTTAGACCATTCGTTAAAATGGATTTTCCATGGACATCTGAATTGTCCATTATCTTAAACTTAACCGTGTTCAAGCACGTTATGTCGACATTTCTGTCGGCTTTCAAATTTGTATTTTTCCCAAATGCACAGGGATCAATGGTTTTGACTTGCCTTTACCGGTATCCGTTTGCTCCGGGCTAGTTGTACCATTCCCTTGGGTACAATCAGTTTATACCAATCATGAGATTGGATTTTTCCAAAGGATTTATTTTCCTTTGACCATTTGTGACAATGGATTTTTGATAGGCATTTGAATTGCCCACTTACCCGAGTTTAAGGACATTGTGCTGACATTTCTGTCAGACTTATCGAAACAACTTAAGTTCAGCTGTGATTGTCCTTACCTCCACTTAAGAGAGGAAGCACGGACTACATGTTTTGTCACATATCCTTGTTGTAAATTCGAGAAGACGACGTGGCTCATTGCGCTTCCGACGCGGACCTACTTTTCTACTGAAGAGTAGAACCTGTAAATTTGGTAAATGTATTCATGATGCCATGGTTAGCATGAGTCTATCTTAGATGAGTGCATGAATAACTCTGATGCGAATGCAAAATGCTTTTTGATTCTAAAGAATTGGCTCAAGAATCTGTATCTGCTGTCATCGGTTCATACTCTGTCCAGTTTGATCACTAGGATTCTCCTTCTTGTCCTATGATTGTCTTCCCCATTTTGCCGCAGCTCTTTTTTTATGATATTCTCTCTTCCCTTAGGGCTACCTTTCATCCGTGTACTTTAGGAGTTTTTCAAAGTAATGCAAAGATGTCAATAAAATATTTATGTAACAAGAACGCAAGATGAAAAGTCGAGTTTATTGAAAATAAAGTTTGGAACACTTAAGTGGGGAAACATTAAAAATGAGCAAAACAAAACACATGACAAAATTAGGTGCCCCTAATATTATACGAGCAGACTTTATCCGGATTCGTGGACCAATGGCATTCATGCCCCACATGGAAAAGGCCATGGAGAGTTCATAACATGTAGCGGTGATGAAGGAACATGAATTTTGTCGCCATAAATTTGAAAATTGTGGCATTTCTTAGCATAATCGATGCAATCTTCTTCCATTGTCGACCAGTAGTAGCCAAATCGCATAATTTGCTTGGCCATGGTAAACCCGTTGGCGTGAGTCCCACATATGCCTTCGTGGACTTCTTCAAGGATTTTTCTAGCCTCCACATCATCCACACAACGCAATAAGACTTTATCTTTCCTTCTTTTGTAAAGAATCTCCCCGTCCATGACATATTCACTTGCCAACCTCCGCAATGTCCTTTTTTCATTCTCAGTAGCATGTTCCAGATATTCATGGCTTTTCAAGTATCGCAACAGGTCATGATACCAAGGTTGTTCATCTTTCTTACCTTCCTCGATATCATAGTAGTAGGCTGGTGTTTGGTATATACTCATCTGTATAGGTCTCAAATCAGACTGCTTATTAACTTTAATTAGTGAAGATAACGTAGCAAAGGCGTCCGCCATCTGGTTGTCCTCCCGGGGAAGATAATGGAAGGTAATCTCGTAAAATTCCTTGATCAAGTCCAAGACTAGGTTTCAATAGTCTAATAGTTTGGAATCTCTGGTGCCCCATTCTCCCCGAAGCTGATAAATCACAAGCATGGAGTCTCCATATACCTTTAATGACCTAACCTTTCGTTCAATGGCTGCTCGAATTCCCATGACACATGCTTCATATTCTACTATGTTATTTGTACAATCGAAGTCAAGCTTACTAGCAATGGGGTAATGGTCACCGTCCAGGGAGACTAATACAGCCCCGATCCCCTTTCCTATGGCATTTGAGGCGCCATCAAAACTCAATTTCCAACATTTGTCTTCTGGAGTATTTTCCTCTACGGTCGTAATGTTCATCAAATCTTTATTTGGGAAGTTGAAGTTTAGAGGCTCATAATCTTCTAGTGCTCGGCTGACTAAGAAGTCGGCTATTGCACTTCCTTTTATGGCGTTTTAGTTTAAATAAACCAAATCGAATTCATATAGAAAAATCTGCCATCTGGCCATTCTTCATGTTAGTGCAGTTGACTCCATTAAGTATTTAAGAGGATCGAGTTTTGAGATCAGCCACGTCGTATGATACAACATGTATTGTCTTAACCTCTTAGTGGTCCAAATCAGGGCACAACACAACTTTTCAATTGGTGAATATCTCACTTCACCTTCTGTAAATTTCTTACTGAGGTAATAAATTGCCCTTTCCTTCTTTCCTGACTCATCATGTTGGCCGAGCACGCATCCCATAGAGTTTTTGGAGACGATCAAATACAGAATCAGTGGTTTGTTTGGGACAGGCGGCATCAAGACGGGAGGATTTGACAAGTAATGCTTGATCTTGTCAAAAGCTTCCTGACACTCATCGTCCCAGTTTCCAGGATTATGCTTTTTGAGGAGGCGAAAGATGGGGTCACATTTTTCAGTTAACTGTGAAATGAACCGAGCAATGTAATTTAATCTCCCTAAGAAGCCTCTTACTTCTTTCTGAGTGCGCGGGGGTGAAAGCTCTTGAATTGCTTTAACCTTATCAGGATCAACTTCGATACCCCTTTCGCTGACTATGAAACCCATCAATTTTCCTGATCTAACCCCAAAGGTGCATTTGGCAGGATTCAGCTTTAACTGGTATTTTCTTAGTCTCGAAAATAGTTTTCTGAGGACTATAGCATGCTCTTCTTCTGCTCGTGACTTGGCAATCATATCTTCGACATATACTTCAATCTCTTTGTGCATCATATCATGAAACAAAGTGACCATAGTTCGTTGGTATGTTGCCCCTACATTTTTAAGCCCAAAAGGCATCACCTTGTAACAGAAGGTTCCTCATAGTGTTATAAATGTAGTCTTGTGCATATCATCTGGATGCATCTTTATTTGGTTGTAGCCTGAGAAACCGTCCATAAAGGAGAACAATGAGTGTTTTGCAGTATTGTCAACCATGATGTCGATATGAGGCAATGGAAAGTTATCTTTAGGGTTGGCTTTGTTCAAGTCCCGATAATCGACACACATGCGGACCTTGCCATCTTTCTTTGGAACAAGAAATATGTTAGCTACCCATTTCGAATACTTGATCTCCTGGAGAAAGCCAGCATCATATTGTTTCTTGACTTCCTCTTTTATTTTCAAAAGTGTATCAGTCCTCATTCTTCGAAGTTTCTGCTGAACTGGCTTGTAGCCCTCTTTTATAAGCAGTTTATGCACGACCTCATTCGTGTTTAATCCTGGCATGTCTTGGTAGGACCATGTGAAGATATCCCTGAATTCTAGCAGCAGCTCAACAAGATCATGATGTGTCTTCGTGGTAATGCGTGTCCCGATCTTCACTTCTCTATTTTCATTTTCGTCTCCGAGATTGATCGTCTCTAACGTCTCTTTGTAAGGTAAAATCTTTTTTCCTCGTGTTCAACCATCTTTAATAGACCTGGGGATAAGTCATAATCTTGGTATTCTTTAAAGTCCTGAGGTCCATCTAGACACACGTCTTGTTCAAAAATTAGTTCTGAATCCATTTCGGTGCTGCTTGATACATTGATAACAGGGGACCTGGCATAAAATAATGATGACCATTGGAAAAACGTGATTTGAAAATGGTCACTATGTATGGATAATAGTAAAAACAAAAGAAATGTTTATTTAAAGTTACACGCAAAAAGGGTATGTATTATTTTATTAACATAAGGACCATATAAGATCATAAGCATATGCCCTTTTACAAAAAAAACCTTGTTGCTCCTGGGCAAGAGTAACAAGTGTGTTCTGAACATTACTCTGAAGTACTCCTAAACACTGCGGAGAGTCCTTCGGCAGTCCAATTATTCAGAACACTTCTAAGGGCATAAGGACTGATTCCTCTCAGATACACCCCTTCATTTCCTTCATCAACTATAACATTTATATCTAAAGTGTCTAGCTTTTTCCTCAAATCTGCTTCTTCCTTGGCTAGCTTAGGGTAGAGAAACCCTCATGAGATAAATTTTTTAGACAGAGGAGGAAAAACCTTGGGCTCCCATCTAACTTCTGCTCCTTCCAAGCGGGCTCTTCGTCTTTCTTGCTTCTTCAAAATTTCACTCCTTGTTTGCTTTGCATTTGGCCCGTCCCTGCAGATACTGCTTGTTGACTACAGACGGTGCAATGACCCGTCCCTGCAGATACTTTCCAAGTCCGCGACCAACCCAGGCTCCTCTCTCTATTGTCAGCTTGATTCCAACCCTTGTGGAGTTAGACAATCTAGGAGTAGGAATGCGACTCCCTTCGGGTATGAAGGTTGCATTAACAAACTCAAACGATCTAAAGGAACATTCCCCGGCCTTTTCATTAGTCTCGGTGACAAGTCGCCCATCGAAGATAAATTTCAGCTTCTGATGAAGTGAAGATGGGACTGCCTCAGCCGAGTGGATCCAAGGTCTTCCCAGTAGAAAATTGTACGTGGGTTTGATATCCATCACTATGAAATCTACATCATATGTATTTGGGCCCACTAGTAGAGGTACCTCGATCCTTCCCATTACTTTACTTTCAGTACCGTCGAAGGCTCGAACCAGAGTGTTACATGTCTTCATGTGAGAACTGTCTATTGGGAGCCGGCTTAAAGTGACTAATGGCAAGACATTCACGGCGGATCCATTATCAATCAAAACTCCCACCAAGGTATAACCTTTACACCGAGTAGTGATGTGTAAGGCCTTAGTGGACCTTGTACCCTCTACTGGTATTTCATCATCGTGAAAGTAGATGAAATTATCAGCATTAATATTATTTACCAATCTATCCAATTTGTTCACTGAAATTTCATTGGGAACAAAGGTCTCATTCAACACCTTCAACAACGTGTTCCAGTGTGCTTCAGAGTTTAGCAACAGGGATAGTATTGATATGCGAGAAGGCATCTTGCGCAAATGTTCAACAACATTGTACTCACTATGTTTCAAAAATTTCAAGAATTCTTTCACCTCTTCCTCTTTAAATGGCTCGTTGATGAATGATTCAGGTTCAGCATTTACGGGAGTTTCTCTTTCGACTCTTCTGCTTCTTTGGGAACATATTGTCTCCCGCTTCTAGTAAAGAAGCCTACATCATTTATGTCCTTTGAAGTTGTCTTTAGGGCCTCCTCTCCTTGGATTGATACTTCACAATTGTATTTCCAAGGGACCTTCCTACTGTCATGGTACGGGAAGGGCACTGGTTTTTGGATCGTAACTTTGGCTTGTGAACTCTCACCTTTTCAACATTTTCTTGGTCCCGAAATAACGATGACTGGGTAGTTGTCCTCTAGGTTCTTGTTTTTGTATTATGAGGTACATATATATGCTTCCTCCACAAGCCTTTCTTCGAAAAATTCTAACTCTTTGTTATCAATCAATTGCTGGATGAGGGTCTTGAACTCTGCACAGTTTTGGATATCCTGATCCTTTTTGCCATGGTATGGGAAACAATCATTCGAGGTTTCTTTAACGTTTCCTGCGATTTTTTGTAGCATACCCATCTCGATCATATTTTTCCAGACCCATCTTAATGACGTTTTTACATCTTCCACAATGGTCTTGATTTTTTTGTTACCTTCAACGATTGCATTTGCCCTAGACTCAGCATGGTCGGGTAATGGATTTCCGGATGTGCTTGATCCAGCGGAGTTATCGAACCTTACAACTCCCATTTTTTATAAATTTTTCAACAAGTCTCTTAAAAGCGAGACAATTTTCGATGGAGTGTCCTGTTACTCCGGCATGATAATCACAATGAGCATCAGCGTTATATCATTTTGGATAAGGGGGTTGAATCGACTTAGTATAGAATGGAGACACCACGTGTGCATTGTACAAATTCTTAACTCGCCATAGGACATGGGGATGGGAATAAATTCCATATCTTCTGCCTTCGTCCTTTGGCTCGATCCTTGTTTAGAGGAATTTTGAACATTCGAGGTTGCAGCTTTGGGTTGCCCGACTGTCAGCTGCTTGGTATAGCCGACATTATAGACACATGTATTGCTGACCTCGTTGTCCCTTCTCCTATAATTCGATTTCTTCGTGTGTTCTTCATCTTCGATTTTTCCAGTTCTGATTGCGTTTTCAATCATTTCTCCATTCATTATTATGTCGGAAAAATCATTTGTGGCACCCCTATTATACGTCCTAAAAAGGGTTTTTTAGTGTTCCGACAAAAAGCATCACCATTTCTTTCTCTAATAAAGGAGGTTGTACTTGGGCTACAATGTCCCTCCACCGTTGCGCGTATTACCTAAAACTCTCATCAGGCCCTTTCTCCATATTTTGTAGTGTAACCTGATCTGGTTTTATATCAATGACATGGTTATATTGTTTGACAAATGCCTGAGCTAGGTCTCTCCAGGAAGTGACCATGTCACGGCTTAATTGGTTGTACCATTTGGTGGCATACCCAGTTAAACTGTCTTGAAAGCAATGGATTAAAAAAGGATCATTATCGATGTATCCTGTCATCCTTCTAATAAACATTGTAAGGCGAGCTTCAGGAAAAGTAGTCCCATCGTATTTTTCAAAATCCGGCATCTTAAATTTGGGAGGAAGCACCAGATCAGGGACCAGACTTAGCTCCCTTGCGTCCATCTTCGAAAACTGGTCTATACTTTCCATGGCCTTGAACTTTTCTTCTAGCTGTTTACAATGATCTTCAAGCTGTTTGGGTAGCTCAACTTTAAGCTTGTCCATTTCATTAAAGTCAGGAACGACGTACTTGCTAGGATCATCATGAATTATCGCCCCCCCCCCCCCCCCCCCGTGTGTAGAAGACTCAGCATGAACCATCGGTTGTTTTGCTGCAGGGGTTTCTATCGACAAGTGGGCCTTGAGAGGGAGGCCCGGGTCATTGGTCAACGCACTAGGATCTATGAAGACTCCCTTCCTCTTTTTCGAGCTCTATCCGCGCATCATTGCAGCTATCTTAGCTAACAGGTCTTCTTGTGCTTGTGAGATGTGATCACGAGTTTCCCGTTGTGTCTTCTCCAACTTATTTTCAATATCCCTCCTAATGTCTTCATATGCTTGTTCGACTTTTGCTAACCTTTCTTCCATTTTTTTAGCTTTGCTTCAGGTGAAATACGGGTGTTGAGTTTGTAATTCTGCCAGCCCCAAAGTTTACTGCGATAATAATTCCTCGAGAATTAAAACTTGATAAAATAATGTAATGAGATGCGATGTGATGTGATGCATATGCGGACAAAAAACTAAGATATGCAAAGCAGTCATTATATTAGTACCACAACATATTTTACACAAAAAGGTGTTGATTTCGGTACAACTTTCAAAAGGAAACTCGCATCAGAACAAGTTTCTTTACATAAGGTAGGTCTATTTCACATATATTGCTTGGCTTTAACGCCGAGGATCTTGATCTTCCTAAAGAGCTAGACCAACTTCTTGCCCCTATCGGACTCTGATTCAGTTTGTAGGCTCGGGACGTCAGCTTGGACAGCTAGAGTCTGTAAGTGCTCCGTGACCTCTCGTACCTGAACCAGGGCTTCAGCCATTACACGGTCTCTATCCCGGACTCTCTCTTGAGATTGATCTAATCGTGCCTGCGATTGTTGGTTGTTCCATGACTGAACTTCTTCAAAATTCTTAATCTGGCCTTGACAGGTTTCGAGAGCTACTTCTAAATCTTCAGCCTGTTTCTTCATATTCTCATTCTCATGTCTACTTGCCTTTAACTCAGCTGCATAGTTCCGGTTGTGGTACCTTTGTAGAGAGCCTTCCAATTCACCAACTCGGCCTCTCAGGCTTATATTCTCGGCTCTGTTTCGAAACAACTCTTCCTACATAGTTGTTTGTTGTCCTTGAATGTCATTAAACCTCCTCTCCCAAAGGTCGGCTCTCTCCTTTTCCTCTTGGATTTAATGTTTCCATTCGACTGATGTTTTTCCGAGGCCGACATATTTTGCTGATGTGCGCAACTTCTTATAATCATTTCGTAGATTGTTCAGATCTTCCTCGGCTTTACCTTTTCTTTTCCTTAGCCTTTCGATTTCTCACTCTTGGGACTGCATACCAAACTTCAGTTGGTTCTTTTCATTTTCTAACCCTGACAGGCGACTTTCCATCATCAAGTACTTCTTCTTAAAGTCATGCTTCGCGATCTCCATCTCCGAGGGATCCACTCGTAACTGTTCCTCCACCGATACATTATTTTCTGGGTCTGGTAAAGGGATATCATCGTTGATTCTCATGCTTCTCTATCGTCGATACTCCAGCGTAACTCTAGGTTTTTCGTCGAATGGTTCCATCTTGTAAATAAGCTTCCATGCCTCAGCAATCTTGGAAACGTTTTTCTTATATCCTCTTCCCTCGTATGGAAATTCACAAGTAGCAAGCCCTCTTGTCGCTGGGATGAACTGTCTCGACTTGTATTGACTAGATACTAGTAATGGCGCATATCCAGTTGCTCCCCATATTCCAAGAAGAGGGACCCAATCATAGTCTCCACATTTGTAGACAATATTATTAGGAAAGCATGCTTTCCAGATGATTTCTTTTTCTTGAAGGTTTCGGAAAATGGTCTTCCACTTATCACAGGATAGGTTTTCAGGCCTTGGCGTAGACGCGAGGTCCTGCAGTGGCGAGTAACTCTCGAAGCATGCTTGATAAGAAACTTTCTCTGGCTTCTAAAAATGACTATGAAACCAAACCAATAAAAGCTGAGCACAACAAATGAACCTCCCTTCACCGCTTTTTTTACAAGCACTGAGAGACCTGAAGGTTTCGGCTAGAATGGCTGGAACCAGAGTAATTCCTTTATCAAGGTGATCAAACAGCTCCATAACAGTGTCATCGATGTATCCTAACGATTTGGGAAAGATAACCAAACCGTAAATGGCTAAGGCAAACATTTTAACTTGTTTTTCGCGCTTAGACTCGGCTTGGATCAGGTCCTGTATGAATCTCCATGCGATACACCTGGTTTCCCCTTTTATCTTAATCCTGGCTTTAGCCCACTGTTCGTCCATACCAGCCATCTTTAACAATTTCTTCTGAAACTTCAGAGAATTAGGAGACTTAAAGTATGCTTTATTAACTTGGATTTTTGGGCAGCGGATCAATGTAGTATATTCTTCAATAGTTGGTGCCAAATCAACATCACCTAGAGTAAAACAACTGTAGACGGGATTCCAGAACTGGGCAAGGGCTCTAAACAAAGCTTTATTAATGTTGACATCCAGTAGGTAAGGCAAATCACCATAGCTATCGTAGAACAATTGTTTATTTGTTTCATCCCACTGGTTCCAGATTTCCTTTAATTCTTGCAACTGATTCTGAGTTGACCTGATATTGGTAGAATCCCTAAACTCTAGATTTTCACCTTCTAGCAAGCTATCCCCTTTCTGGCGCTGAGTCTCTTCTGACCATTTTCGTACGCCTAGATTGCCTTCCACCTTATCAAGAAATTGGTTCTCCATAGCTGGTCCTTTATAACTGTTGAACTTGCCTCAACACCCTTTTTTTAAAATTAAAAATAAAGTGCAATGCAAAAACAACAAAAAGAAACAAAACAAATCAAACATGTTAGTACCGATATAAAAGAATAATATAAATAAAAGGAATAAATAAAGTAAACAGAACTGAAATTAAAGAGCATAATAAAAAAAAGATCGAAACCCCCCACTCTCTTTCTAATGCACTTATTAGGTGATTCTCTAAACGGGCAGAGGTTCGATATGGCTCTAAAGGGTAGGCTTTTATGGTTCACTACATGGGGTTCGGTTCTACGAAGGGTACCCGAATTGCAATGCTATCGCCTACTAAGGCTAGCAAAGCTCAATTCAGGGGGATACATGTCTCTAGGTCTGCACGGAGATGGAAGTCTCACGAAGACAAAGGGACCAATATCCCGAAAGCGATTCACCATCCTACACGGAGGCGGTACCTCACGAAGGCGTGGTTTCTCGCTTCCACTTAAAGGACGGAGCTCGGGTTGAGAGCTTATGATATGAACTTATAAGGTATATTTTATAAAGATTTATGAATATATATATATATATATATATATTTTTTAAAAATGGGATCACAAAATTAAATTAAATCAAGTTAATATTTTCCGATCAATAAAACAAAGGGTAACCAACTTGGGGCATGACTTTCGAAAAAAAGTCCCCAGCGGAGTCGCCAAGCTGTAATAACGAGGGAGTCGCCACCAATCTATTTTTATTTTTTAAAAAATTCGAGGTGCGATTGGAACACCTTAAAACCTGGTTATTTTAATAGAAACCAATTTTCACGATTTTATTAAAATTCGAGTTTTGGATATGCGAAACCAGAAAACAGGTCCGGGAGTCGGTTACGTGTAGGGAAGGGTGAGCACCCCCACACACCCAAAAAATTGGTACCTAGCCGGTTACAATTTGTTTTAATGATGAAACTTAAAAAATTAAATTTTATTTAATGATGTGATCCCAAAAATAATTAGAATAATATTTAAAAGTAAAAACTTAAAGAAAGGGATATACACTCCTACACCCGGAGTATGGTTTCCCCTATGAAAACATTCTTCAAAAAAGATGATATTAAATAATAATTTAATAAAGGAATTAACGGAAAATAACACTCTAACGCCCGGAGTACGATTTTCACAATAACTCCTAAAAATCTGTAAATGAACTTTAACAAGAATTATTGTTGGTAAAATAATAATAATAATAGACATAATAAAAATATACGACGAAAATAGTAATAATAATACTAATATAAAGTGAAAAATAATGATTATAATGAAAGTAGTGACCCAATTGAAATAGGACATAAATTAATAGTACGAAATTAATAGAAAAACAGTGGCCAAAACGAAATGAAATCAAAACGGAAATGCTGAAATATAAGGATACGAAGGTTGGATGGCTACGGGGGAAATTTTCCCCTCCAGTTGAAAGCGCGCGGGTCCTGGCATGGGTCGGGTCGCGTATCCGGGTAGATGCTTGAAACGACATCGTTTTGGCTAGTTTATAAATACCCAAAATTTTCCATAATTCCACCTTTGATACTTCATTTGAACCCAAAAAAATGAAGGCAATTGAGAGCCCTCTCCCCTCTCCCGTTCGGCCCGGTCACCAGCGGTCATGGGACTCCCTGTCGGTCGCCGAAATTCCCGCTGCTGGCGAGAATTTGACATGCAAGCATAGGTTCCGGCTCCTTTTAGGACGTTGAGTCCAGATCTGAGGTTAAAATTTTCAAACTCACTATTTATTTCTCTAGATCTAAAGAAAAACTTTTCGAATCCTTAAATTTTTTACCTTTTATTTTTTGTTTTTCGGACTGTGGATTTGCTTGGTTTGCTTCGAATATGTTTATTTTTTGCTTCGAATCTCCTTTTTTTATTTCCAATCCTCTTTTTTTCTTTTCTTTTTTTACAACCAGATCTGGTATATATAGCCGAACTTACGACATAATATAATATACATATTCAGGATTTTTATCCCCTTTTTGATTTTTACAGAGTAATGATTTCTGATTACTTCTTTCTTGCAGAAGGATGAGGCACGTGTGGGGTGACGCGGACAAAGCTGGTGACGTGGTCCGGCTTCGTGGCGGCGGCTCGGCTTCGTGGCAGCGGCGGCAACTCGACTTCGTGGCAGCGGCGGCGGCTAGCAATATTAGGTTTAGGTATAGTTTTAGGGTTTTTTATTGGGTATTTGGGTTTTAAAATGGGTCAATGGGATATGGGTGTTTGGGATTTTAAAATGGGTTTCATGTAATAAACTAGTTTTTTATTTTATTTTAATTGACTATTGGGTTATGACCCAAAAATGGGTTATTACAACTGTCACGGTTCGTTTGCGTGATAGGCAAGACCGTGACGAGATGCTTGATGGTTGTGTTTAATGGAGGATGCAGAAAGCAATAAGGGTGTAGTACGTGCCGTACAGCCGTTCAGTCCTGGGAATGGGCGTGCTGGTTAGGCACCACACTGGTCGGGAGGTGTCCCCGCTTCCCTAATGAGCCCATGGGAGGGCGAAACCAGTAAGCATCGAGTGGAAAAGGCTGAGCCTTGGGCTGGTGAGAGCCCTGGGTTGCCGCACGGGGGAGATGTCCCTGCGCCAAGACTCTGACCCCGTGACAGATGGTATCAGAGCAGGACTGTGTGCTAGCTGTGAGCTTACCAAGCGCTCTATGTGCTGCGTAGCGAGTCAAAGTGGACGAGCGTGTGTCTCGTACCCGAGTGAAGGGGTGTTCGCGAGTGGGGCCTCTATAAAGAGATTGAGACGAGGTCGGGTAGGCAGGAAGCCATAGCGAAAGTTTGCCAAGCACTCGAAGCTGCATGTGTCGGAGCCTCAAGTGACGAGCTCGAGCAGGCAGGAAATTGCACACTAGATCTGGGCTAATTCCTCAAAGTGAGGGAAAGAGTTTTCTCCCCATGCACGAGGGCGTGCATGAATTGAGTGGGGGAGATTGTCACGGTCCGTTTGCGTGATAGGCAAGACCGTGACGAGATGCTTGCTGGTTGTGCTTAATGCAGGATGCAGGATAACAATATGGGTGTAGTACGTGTCGTACAGCCGTTCAGTCTTGGGGACATGCGTGCTGGTTAGGCACCACACTGGTCGGGAGCTGTCCCCGATTCCCTGATGAGCCCATGGGAGGGCGAAACCAGTAAGCATCGAGTGGAAAAGGTTGAGCCCCGGGCTGGTGAGAGCCCTGGGTTGCCGCACGAGGAGATGTCTCTGCGCCAAGACTCTGACCTCGTGACAGATGGTAACAGAGCATGACTGTGTGCTAGCTGTGAGCTTACCAAGCGCTCCATGTGCTGCGTAGCGAGTCAAAGTGGACGAGCGTGTGTCTCGCACCCGAGTGAAGGGGTGTTCGCGAGTGGGGCCTCTATAAAGAGATTGAGACGAGGTCGGGTAGGCAGGAAGCCATAGTGAAAGTTCACCAAGCACTTGAAGCCGCATGTGTCGGAGCCTCAAGTGACGAGGTCAAGCAGGCAGGAAATTGCACACTAGATCTGGGCTAATTCCTCAAAGTGAGGGAAAGAGTTTTCTCCCCATGCACAAGGGCATGCATGAACTGAGTGGGGGAGATTGTCACAGTCCGTTTGCGTGATAGGCAAGACCGTGACGAGATGCTTGCTGGTTGTGCTTAATGCAGGATGCGGGATAGCAATAAGGGTGTAGTATGTGCCGTACATCCGTTTAGTCATGGGGACGGGCGTGCTGGTTAGGCACCACACTGGCCGGGAGCTGTCCCCGCTTCCCTGATGAGCCCATGGGAGGGCGAAACCAGTAAGCATCGAGTGGAAAAGACTGAGCCTCGGGCTGGTGAGAGCCCTAGGTTGCCGCACGGGGGAGATGTCCATGCGCTAAGACTCTGACCCCGTGACACAACGTCGATTTGTAAACCATACATTATATTTGACGCGACTGCACCTGCCATAAATAAAGCTTGACACTACCTACAAGTGGCGCCCAGCTAAAGACCATTCAGCCAAAGCATGTAATACACGATAATAGTCTCGTTGAAATCAATAAAATTTAAATAAATGACGCCATTTATAGATAGCGTTTTAAAAGTTTTAAATTTTAACGACAGTTATAAACGTCTTTATTTGAAATTTTAACGGCAATTATAAAATAATAGTGACGGTACCTGCATTTGGTGTTTTAAAATTTTAAAAACTTTAAATTATAGGTGAAATCACCTAATTTTTCTTTAGCAATTACCACATTCCCCTAAATAATGTTGGAAGAACTCCAATCTCCTACATATTTATTTTAAGGACATTATTTTCTTAAATAAGTCAAATTACACAATTTTTTCAAGTAAATAATTTTTTTTTTATAAAATTACCTCATTTTAACAGTAGCCTCACCCTACTACTACTACCTGGACATGTTGACCCGACTCATTTATCTGTTCACTCTTTCAGTTTTCTCTTTTGTTTACGCGAAGTCTATATTTTTCTTGTTCGGTAATTGCTATATCGGTCATTTTCCTTTGGATTCTTCTCTTGGTTTGGGCTTTCATTCTCTTGGTAAGTTTAATTCTATTTTCATATTTTTGTTTGTTTGTTTTGGGTTTGAATTTAAATATAGTTTGAGGTGATCTTCAGTTATCTGTTGGTTGAGACTGCTTATTTCCATGTTTTGTCAGAATGTAACATGTTTGATCATTTGCCTAAATGAAAAATGAACCTTTTTCAACTGTATGATTTTATATTCTTGGTAAACGCAAGTTTTTTTTTTTTTACTTCAGTTTTCTGAATTTTGAATCTTTGGTCATTCAAAGTGGTGTTTTCTTTTATCTGGTAAAGTAGTGAACTTGTATTTACTTGTGAGTCATCGAGTTTCTGCTTAGGGTAACGCCTTTGTTTTTTAAAGGGAAGATAGTTTACAAGAGGGAACTTAACTGAAAATCTAATGTAGCATGGTATTGAAGAAATGAAAGATTTTGCTTAGGTGGAAAATTCATGTTTAGTTTTCTCTTTTTGTGTTGTTTATATTGTTGCCTTCTGCTGTTCATTTCGTAGTAGTTCTTAACTTATAAGTTGGAAGATTTCAAACCATGGTGACATTGCACAAAAGTATTGAGCACTTGGGGCTTAAGAAAGCTTAATTCATACTTCAGGCAATCATTTGCTTGTTTCTTCTCACATTTTCTCTTCTTTATGCAAACAAACTACTCAGAACCATCATTGTATTTTAATCTTCATGATATACTTGTTAATTGCAAGAATTATTGAGATTTCTTTGAGCTTCGATAAATTAAATGAGTTTTGCCTTCGAAGTCACTGTTTCTTTCTTGGATGTTATTGGTTTTATCAAACCTTCTTTGATATGGCATAATGTCATTAAAGAATTGTTTATTCTGCTTAGGGAGCTTCTTAAAATGCATACATGTATTTCATGCTTTCTCTTTACCTTGTTATATGAACTGCATGGTGAAGATGAACTATTGGAGATAAAGTTAGAAGTTAAGTTAATATAGTTTTGTATATGTTGTATTCATCTATGCTGATTTGAGAATTTAGGCTAAAGTTCTCATGTTGTATGACATGTCAGTTACTTTTGTCGAACATACATTCGCAATGTATCCTCGAGAAATCAGATGCATCTACTCTGCGCCATCTCAGTTCAAACACCTTTTTATCTTTTTCGTTATTACAAAACATCCATTTTGTGAGTGAATGAGAAATAGAACAACAAACAGAGACTGGGGGTATGAACATAAAATAAAAGAATTTCATGAGGCACCTAGTAGTTTCTGGTGTCTGAGGAAGGAATGAAGATTTGGAGGCAAGCCACTGATGGCATTGGGATTAAATATATCAGGTGATACAATAAGACTATGAGGCAAGCTTGTTGATCGTAGCCAAGAGAACAATAATCAGGTTCAATCATGTACACACTTCCCGAGTTGTTCACATGGTGTTCTTTCCTATGATTCCTGGACTGTTAGACAGTTCCTAAAGTATTCTTTAAAATTGGCTGTAGTTTTTCAAGTAGGCTTATAACATAGAATGCATCATCAATATTTGAAAGTAGAGGTTCAATTAATTGCTATTACTTTGCAAAAATGATTTTGTTGAAGCACAAAATATTTTTAATCATTTCCAGTTGAAATCTTGTAGACACAGAAAGATCCTTAATAAAAAGAACAATGATACCGATGTTGGACAGGGTTAGTATGTCATAGAGGGCAAATAAAAAAGGAAACTTGAAAAGCGATGTTATTTGATGTTTTGAGGTAGTGATAACAAATTGACTCGGGAATAAGTTTATTAAGAATTTGTCAATAGTTTGTGGAATGACTTTAAACTGGTGAAAATGTGTTTGTCACCATAGTAGTACAAATATCAGTATTAAGGTAGTACTAGTATCGTATACTATTCTTCAGTTTGGCCTGCAATAGAGAAAAATGAAGTACTATATGATTGTTACCTAATGCTATAATGTATAAACTGCAAACTTGATATTGTTTTATACGGGATGTTAAACAGAATGCTAAGGAGCTCAAAAGGATGTCAGTTCTGAAGAGGTACGTGCTGAGGCTGTTTATCTCACTTAAGTACGTCACAGCAAATGTCGTAGACAGAAATGACGGACGGATAGTTGCAACGGCATCAACAGTTGAACATTCCATCAAGAACTCATTGGAGTGTGGCCGGTCTTGCAATGCCAATGAAGCAACCATTGTGGGTGAGGTATTGGCTATGCGCCTCAAGGTGGAGGGCCTTGAGCAAGGACAGGGAAGAGGGGTTCATGTTGATGTAAACAAGGAGGTCGAGAAGAAATGCTCTAAGAACCGAACCAAGGTCTGGGCTGTTGTCAATGCCCTTGAGAACCATGGAGTTAAAGTCGTTTTCGAAGATAATCCATCCCGGCCAAGTTTCTGATATAAATGATACCTCTCTTCCCTTCTCTAGTTTGGCACAGTGGAAGGAAAAGAAACAAATGTCAGATATGTTATGGATGTAGCTTGTATGCAACTTTTGTTTCATAAGTAAATTCCCAAGCCAGAAAATTACGCAATGGAAACCTACAAATTGGATATAAACATGCTGCAACTCATGTTTGGGCTCCGGCTATAGTAATGGTCGATCTGCAACTTCCAGGCTTCCATGTTCGTATTTCCCACCTCCCTTAGGAAGGCGTCAAACTCTTGGAAGTGGCTTATCTTTGCTTCCCTCATTTTTAATTATTTTTGGGTATTTTATAATTTTAAAATTATTTGTTGTGTTACACAAATTACTACTTCAACACTGTTAAAAATTTTTTTCAATTAATATTTTCTTTAAACAACTAAATGTATACTAGTTAAATTAATTAATGTGAAATTCACAAAAGAAATTGCCATTATTAAAAAATCACTTTTATGCTAGAGGAAGAGATTAACTTAACCAATTACATTAATTATTTAAAAAGTTCATTTTGCTTGTAAGCCTGCAGTACAGAGAGTTGTTAAATAATTGAATTAATATTGTGGCAAACAAAAATCCAACCCCAGCAAAAAGTTTGTTGAATCATAATGCTCATGCTCATATACCAAAGGAGTTTGTGCCGTTTTGCCTTCTAAAAACCATCATGAATATGTAGCATATGCTGATTCTGCCTCGGGAATAAAACACAAAATCCATGCAAATTCATAATAATAATAATTTTAAATTTATCAAAATTCTATAAACTACGAAGATCTGGCTTTAAAAAAAGAATGGACCTTTTATCACTTTTTTATTTATTGGCGAGGAAAATGAATCATTTTATCTTCTCTTGAATCCATCAAGTAGTTGTCACATGGGGTTGAGCTCATGCAATCATCGCCTGTTTTAAAAGGATTCAAAAACACCCTTTAATCACATGCATTTGGAATCTTTAAGTAAATTTCTTGCTCTCTTTTTATACTATCGAAACCTCAAGGAAGAACAGCCTCCATCAAGTCCATTACTTTCTTTTCTTTGCAATGTCAAAGACTATCTTTAAAAAGAAAGATGAAAAGTAGGAAAGTGTCCATATATATTCTTAATTCCCAATTTCTTTATAGTCAACATTTATTCATTATTAAACTCTAGTCTTGAATTTTCTCGGCAAGTAGGTAGAATATTCCTTCATTTTCCTTTCTTGTCTACCAAACAAAGACGTTTTGGAATTGTTACTAACAACATTAAACTTATAAAAAAAACACATTGAGGTTTCTACATTTTCCCACTCTTTTTGCGGAAGGTTCCCTTTACATGACTTTACATGTGCACATGCAAAGAGATAAGCTTTTGATTGAAGGAAAGGGTTAACTCTGCATGACACTAAATGATGAGTTTCATTGAAAAAGGAGTGAAATGGAATATGTTTGCAGACGGAAATTGTTTGGGAAAGCCAAGAAAACATTTGATTGAAGGAAAGAAAAAGGGAACACTAACTCATCATGAACTTGGCTTAGATAATATCAACAAGGACTTAAACAACACAAATCATATATCTTCCCAGTGTCCAGTTTGGCCTTTAGGGCTTTACTAAGGTGTAAAACTTGATGAAAAGGACTAGATAGAGCCGGTGTACATTCCAGGAAAATGCTGCAAATTGCTCTTTTCCTAACCAGGACAGTGAAGAAATTGGTTAACAAATGCCTTGATGCCGAGGACAAGTAATAAGGACACACAAAAAGTTAAGGGGTTTGCTAACAAGGTTCGTAGGCCTGTTTTTTGGAATAATGTGGTAGGTCCTGCCCTATGATTTAAGCTCTTTTTTATGTTGTGGACCCAAAACTGGAGGGTCGCTGCTGCCAATTCATTTGCCTGTGCCATTTACTGATTCCATAGTGGGCAAAAGCTTTTGCTCTTTCACAAAAACCATGCGGCTCTTGGAAATTTCTCATATTCTTATACCTTAGCTATTATATTCAACTAGCAAATTTATCAAATTACATTAACAATTTTAGTGCAAGCTCGTTAAAACTATACAATTTTGATATGAGATTAGGAATGTCTGTTGGACAATTTAGGTATGTGTGTTTTGAGTTTGTCGCGTTGGATTTGGTCATTTCGGCTTCTAGTAATATATGGTCATCTTAGGTTATTTGTTGAAGTCATTTGGATCATTTCTTTACAGTCAAGTTAGACTGATTCGAATCATTGAGTTTTAAAACGATCAAATTAAACTGTACTAGATTGAGATTGAGATCTGACATAATCGGTTTTAGTCGAATTTGACATGTCTATACCATTACCAGATGCATGGTTATGAAGCAAAAATTGTTTCAAAATATAGTAAGAGGATATAAATTCTGAAGCTGTTATGATTCAAAGAAGGCAGCCCTCCTGAAGTTGCAGGCATTGATTGCAAACTGCAAACTGCAAACCTTAATTGTTCATCACATTGAATTGGGTGATGGGTAGGTGTGTGTTATCACCAGGTTTTTGAAAACAAAGAATCTTCCAGCTCATCTATTCAAATATATTTCTTTCAAAGTTTTCCCCCTTTTTCCTTTGGGGTTAGATGGTTGGGAATAAAACAGTAGTGAATGTGACCTGCGTGCCACTGCCAATGTCCACATCCTAGTGGTTATACATCACCAGAGTGTATGTCCCACTGCTCCTGCCCTCAATTTCCTTTCATTTATGCCTCACATCAGGGATGGGCACGGCCGCACGGGTCAAATTTTAAGGAATATATTTGAACCTGAAAATATATAAATCTGTACCTGACCTCATCTTTTAAAAAACTCAACCTAAAAATTATTTACTTAAATTCGAACCCAACCCAAAAATTATATACTTAAACCCGAACCCAACCTGATCTATTAAATAAATTTTAAGGACCTAATTGTAAAGAATAAATTTTAGGATCAAATTATAAAAAAATATAGAAGAGCACTATTGCAAATATCCCTAAAAATATATGGTAAAGTTACACTAATAGTCCCAGGTCAAGTCAAATATTGTTCACCTTAAACCCAAACTAAACCCGACCCGAAACCACTCTTAATAAAAATCCAACCCCAACCCGAATATTCTACAAAAATCCTACACCCGACCGAGTTGGATAAAATGTCCATCCCTACTCACATCTCACAATCCATGCATTTGTGTTTCATCCCCGTAATTATCCCATATCATTAAGTTTCTTTTAAAATAAGCTTAATGCACAAAATAGTCCATAAAATTTACCACTTTTCTCAACTTGGTACTTAACGTTTCATTTGGGACGTTAAGCCCCCTAACGTTTTCACTGTTACCCATTTTGCTCCAAACCGTTACTTTTGCCGTTACAAAAAAGTTTTCAACCGTTAAAAAAATTTTCAACCAATGAGATTGCGCCACATCAGCTCCTCTTTGATAGAGTAACCCGCCTGATTTTAAGGGTAAATGCCATGTCAAGTCTCCTATGTTTATTTTTTTATTCAATTTAGTCACTGAAAAATCTTTTTTTTACCTAAAATTGACCCTTACTTGTTTCTATTTTTTTAATTTAGCACAATATTTGTTATTAATAATAATATTTTTATTTAAATGTTATTATTTAATAAAAAATAAATTAAATATTTTAATATTATATTAGTAACTTTTGATAAATTAATCCTTACTAATTTAACTCGAGTGGAATGTTGTAACTTGTTTTTTTAGGAATTGTTGTATATTTTTTTAAAACTGTAATTTTAAAAAATGTTGGAACAAAATGACATTAGCTGTGTTTAATTTCTTTCAACCGCAGATTCAATGCCAGCGATTTCTTGGAACAGAGTCGAAACGGACGGATAGTGTTTGCTGGTGATTCCATGGGAAGAAATCAATGGGAGTCCCTGCTCTGCATGTTAGCTCAAGCAGTTTCAAACAAATTTGCAATTTTCGAAGAAAACGGAAGCCCCATAACCAAACACAAGGGCTTTCTTTCAATGAAGTTTCAGGACTACAACCTCACCGCTGAATACTACAGAACACCTTTCATAGTGGTCCTCGGTCGGCGACCAATCAATGCTCCGGCCCAAGTCAAGGTAATCATTAAGGTAGACCAGTTGTAATTGTGTTCCCAACAATGGAAAGGAGCCAATGTCATTGTCTTCAATACTAATATAATATTAAAATATTAAATTTTTTTATTAAATAATAATATTTAAATAAAATAATATTATTATTAATAACAAATATTGGGCTAAATTAAAAAAATAGTTACTAATAGGGGTCAATTTTAGGTAAAAATAAATTTTTCAGTGACTAAATTCAATAAAAAATAAACATAGGAGACTTGACATGGCATTTACCCTTTTAATAAAATCAGGCGGGTTACTCTATCAAATAGGAGCTGATGTGGCGCAATCTCATTTTTTGAAAAAAATTTTAACGGTTGAAAACTTTGTTGTAACGACAAAAGTAACGGTTTAGAGCAAAATGGGTAACGGTGAAAACGTTATGGGGCTTAATGTCCCAAATGAAACGTTAAGTACCAAGTTGGGAAAAGTGATAAACTTTAGGGACTATTGTGTGCATTAAGCCTTTAAAATATTCTAATTTGATTACAATGTAATATCTTAGTCCGGTTTTATATCTACTTGAACTCAGATATCCAAGGGAATAACCCACCCTTTACCACTGGATTAGTACTGGGAAAACAGTTGAGAGACCAAAAATAAACACAATGGCTACATAGCAAAATACTACTAATCATATTAAAAATGATATAAAAGACCCTAAGATTCAACATTTATAAGGAAAAGGCAAACAGGCTAGAGCTCCAAGTTTAACCCAAAATGTACCTTTCCGAGTAAAACTCCATCCTCTATTTCTTATTTACACATTCCTTTGATTTACCTTAGCCTAACATCATAATTCATATGGCATAAACCCCATTTCTCCTCAGTCCTCACATAATGGCACAAGCATTGGGATTCTCATCGTTAAACAGGTGGTGAGGAGGATGAACAGAGACAGGGTAACCCGGGACGTACCCGGGGTAACCATGCCCGTGCTGGTGACCGTAACCATACCCGTAAGCCGGGTGCCCGTATCCAGGGTAACTAGGCATGTATCCAAATTGGGGTTGAACTATAAATTCCATCCTGTTCCCTTCCATCTTGCTCCCACCACCACCACCAGTAGGAGTAGCTGCAGCCTCATTTCCACCGCCTCCGGCACCACCATTGCCACCTTTGTTCTTCTTCTTCCCGCTGCCGCCGCCATCACCACCAGCAGCAGCAGCAGCAGCAGCAGCATTCTCGCTACCCTCGTTTTTGCCATCTTTCTCTTTCTTAAGTGGCACAATCTCAGCATTCTTCCTGAGTTTGTCCTTCAAAGCCTCAGCCAATGCCTTAACATCCATAGTCCCCTTAACCGTGACCAGCTCCTTCACTCTGTCGACTTTCAACTCGTGCACGCCTACAATACCGCCAAAAATCAAAACCCAGAAACTAAAACGTTATTAAAGTAACCCAACAATCGGAATATATGGTAGCTTAGGAGGGTCATACTCATCACCTTTGGTATCGGCGACAATTTTGCGAATCTTAACAATGCATCCCTGGCAAGGGCATTTCAGTTGCACCTTCAAATCTACCGTCGTTACTGGGGCCTGAATTGAAATTATTCAAATAAAAAAGAGAGATTAAACAACAAGAAATTAAGGTTTGAGAAAGAGAAAGAGAAAATGGGAAAATGTTTACCTCTTTGGGTTTTTTCTCATTAGCATTAGCATTACCAGAATCTTGATTTTTCTCTTTGTCAGCTTTTTTCTCCTTTTTCTTTTCTTTGTCATCAACTTTCTTGGGTTGAGGGGAAATGATGTCAACTCTCTTCTTGGTTTTCTTCACGAGTATCTCTTTAATGGTGGTCGGATCCACAGGTCCGGTCACTGTCACTTTGTTTGAGCTGCTCTCTGTTGTAACCGTCTCCACCCCTGGCATTAAAATAAACAGTGAAGAAAAGGGAAATGTAAAACGCAGAGGCAGAGCAATGGAATGGATAATACCTTGAAGTGCACGAATGCATTTGAGGACTTTGATAGCACAACCGTCACAGAGACAGTCAACTTTAAAAACAGAGGTGGATGAACCCTTTTCCTTCTTTTCGCCATCCCCTCCTTTGTTTTTCTGCAACAGAGTGAGAGAGCAACCCAGGGTCAGTACAAGATGGTATGCAAGTTATGAAGCAGAAAATGAAAGGAGAAATGAGAGTAATTTGTTGGTAAATGGTAACTGACCTCTCCCATTGAGAATCAGGAAGCCTTTACGTTATGAGAAATGGTTTTTTGATGAGTAGAAATAGGAGGAGATGAAGGCACAGAGTTGTGGTATTTAAAGAGTGGGAGATGGGATGGTGAGAGAGTTAAATGCAGATATAATATGATGTATGGACGGACGGATGGGTTTAAATGCGTGCAAGGATGCCTGCTGTTTTTATGCTCAACTATTCCATCCACCTTATTTCTTTCTTTCTTTTTATTTGGAGGAAACCATCCACCGTATTTCAATTGAGTTGAATTGCTAACTTTTAGGGGAAATCACATATAATTTTTTTAATTATATGTATTTAATTTATTGATAGATTAATTTGAACTGAGTTGTATATTTTTTATTTAGTCATTGATATCTAATCTGTTGGATGATTAATCTAGATTAGATACTGCAGAGGCCTATTATGGGGTGACCCACCCACTAGACCAATTGATTATTAATTTTATTTATTTATTTATTTTCATATCTAGTAAATATAATTATTTTTGTATGGAATATGTAAATGTAAAATGATGTTGTATCCATAATGATTTTTGTGATTTGTAAAAATTAAATAAATGTATTGTACAAAATTAAAATTTATATAGGTTTAAATAAATAAATTAAGTGCCAAAATTATATTTTTTTAAACTTTAGGTGCATAAAATATTTTTTGTTAAAACTAAGTAACTAAAGTTTACACGGTTATAATTTTAGGTGTATGGTAGTTAACAACCGTTAAGAAATCATTAACCAATCAAAACATTGTACATGACATGATTATTTTTTTTCAAAATTAAAATTTTAAAATAATTTTTTTACCCAAAAATTTTAAAATTTAAAAAAATCCTAAAATTCTTCATTTCTTACAAAACAGTCCCCAAATCCATAAAATTTTCAAAAATGTGAACCCCAAACTGCTGTCACTTCCATCGCCGATCGTCGTCTCTGAGTACACTCCTTCGGTCGCCGGACCTAGCTGGTCATTTCCTCCAACATGGCGTCGCTAAAAATGACGAACGCCGTGCCGACTAGGGGTGTTCAAACGGTCGGTTAAACTGAATTAACCGAGTAAATCGAACTAGTTCAATTTAATGGTCGGCCCAAACTTTTTTTTGGTCGGGGAACGATTAAAGATTTTTTAAAATTTAGTTATCGGTTAATTCGATTTGAAATCAGTTAATTACCCTAATTAGCCGAAATATAACAAAAAAATAAATTTATTATGTATTTTAAGCCCATACCCATTAAAATTTTGAAACCCACTTCTAATCCAAATGAAAAAAATCTAATATTTAATCTAAAATTCTAATATTTTTATGTATATTTAGATATATAATTTTTTTTAAAACAAAAAATATATGTATATGCATAAACATTGACATATAACAAAGTTAATTACATTTCTATACAGTCGATGAGCAGCCCAATACGCTTGGCATTAGGAATTCCCCAACAAAGATTTACATACAAACAAGTAACCATACTTCGATGTCGACATAAATGACCGAAAACATCGAATGCTTTAAAAAAACATAACCCAACTCGGAGGAGATCCAAGCACAGTATGAGGACTAAGACTTCAATCCTCAGCGACATGTCTTCGCCTTATTCCTCGACCCCTGGTCCAATAACAATTTCTTTCTCTACATCCAAAGAAATCACTTTCTACTTCATTTAGTTTTTTACTTCTCTAGTGACATACCATGGAGTTTCCATAAATTAAATTAAATGCAAATTATTTTGTGAACTTAAAATATTTTTAAGAATTTTTGTTGTGTAATAATTTTGATTAGGAAAATTCATGATAAATTCCGGTTAATTCGAAAATCTACCGAACTAATCGAAGTTTGGTCGGTTCGGTTATTTTTTTTAAAAGTTCAGTTTGGTTAATGGTGTAATATTTAAAAATTTCGATTAATTCGGTTTGACCACCAAATGAATTAACCGTTTGAACACCCCTAGTGTTAGCCGAATGTCGAACGTAAATTCGATGTTTGACTGACACACCGTTCGTCATTTCTGACGTCTCCGTGTTGGGAAAAATGACCGGCTAAGTCCGGCGACCAAAGGGGTGTGCTTAGGTGCAGTGGAAGTGGCGATGATTTGGGGGTTTGGGTTTTAGAAATTTTAGGAAATTGGGGATTGTTTGTAAAAAAATTAAGAATTTTGGAATTTTTTGAAATATTTAAAAATTTTGGGTTTTTTCTTCAAAAAATTAAAAAATTAAAATTATTTCCATGTGTCAAGCAATGAATGGTTAACTGTTTTTTAACAGTAGTTAACTTCTAATACTTAAAATTATAACGGTGAACTTTAAACACCAATTTTTAGCAAAAAAAAAAAAACTTTAAGCACCTAAAATTTAAAAGAAGTATAATTTAGATGCTTATTTTTCATTAAGTCGTTTATGTATCGTGACACGTTATAAATTTATTTAAACTAAAATAAATTTTACTGAATTCAAAAAGTTATTAACACTTATAAATCATCAATAACACGATTTGTATAATTTTACCAAAACAATAACTTTAGGTTACTTGGACATGGATAACGGAAGGAAAATGTAATTATTAATATCAGGATAATAAAAACACATTTATAATTTTTTTTTAAAAATTATTTTATATAAATATTTGGAGTCAAAATTTAGTAGGATCCAATGAATAAAAAACATGTTTAAATTTGATTATGAGTAATTGCATATTTAACTATTCAAATTCTCGCATGCCAAATTTAAAATTAAAGAGTATAATCTTGTGTTTTAATTACATTCAATAACAAAAGATCCGCCAAATATAATAATTAACAACATATATCATACACATACATTACATGTACTAAAACATAAAATTTATAATTTCGTGACTTCTTAAACAAATCCCATAATATTTCCCCCCCTAAAAATAGTGTACTATTAAAGGAAAGAGAGGTTGTAATATCACAATTATCATTATACTAAGGGTCTGTTTGTTTGAAAGAAAATATTTTACGAAAAATATTTTTATAGTTTTACGGTGTTTGGTTTAAGAAAAAATCTAAATTCAATGGAAAAGTAATTACGAGTTAACGAAAAGTACTTTCTTTTCCGCGTAAAACGACTTGCCGACTGAAACTTGGTAAGTCATTTTCAATTCTTACTTGTAACATCCCAAAATATGGTCTAGAAGTGCACCACTAATTGGTTACTAGATTAATTTCTTTAATAAGATAATCGATGGACTACATTGATAATCTAGGGCCATTCTTGAAACAAATAAAATGTAAGTGGCTATTTATGAAAATAACTAAATTGAAATAAATGAAAAAGAGAGGAGTTGCATGAATAAGAAATTTTTTTAGATAGCCGAACCTTTTCCTCATGGAAATAAGGGAGAGGTTCGGCTATCTAGAAAATTTGCTCAAAATCATCTCCTTCATCTTCTTTGAACCGATTCAAAGGAAAATAAGGGAGCTTAATAGAAAATTTAGAATTGCCATGAAATTTTGAGAGCTTTGAGTTCAAGCTCATGGGTGTGGTTCGATCTTCTTAGGGAGAATGTAAGTAATTATGCTTTCTTCTTGCTTAGAGCTTAAATCGAGAAAAATAGTTAGACAATATTGTATGCTTGTTGTTATGTGAAAGTTCCATTCGGGTTGTACGAATCCTTGATTGCTATGATTTGCATTAAGAGATTGTTTGAATTCATTTCGAATGAGCCTATAAATTGAACTGTTAAGAATGGTTTGATGCATGCTTATTCGGGTTCATGAAGTTAAAAGTCTATTTGTGTAGTGGACTGATTCGGTTTAGAAATTAGCATGAATGGATTGTTGTTAATTGACATAGAAATTAGAACACAAGCATGTTAAATTTCAGAATGTGGCTGCTGAAAAAATTGAGAATATATGAGTAGGAAAAACAGGGTTGTTTTCGATTAAATGGGGACTGCTCGAATAAGAACAATTAGAAACACGTGTATATATATATGATAAATTGGACTGATTTTGTCACATTCAATAAATGATGAACTGAATTATGTAACCAAATCAAGGGGAAATATCTTGAGAATATTTATGAGAACTATTTTATAAGTTAAGGAACTTGATTGAAGGGTTTGAATTGAAAGCATGAGAATCTGCCCAGAAAATTCTATGCTGGGCAGTAAGTTCAATAATTCATGGTAAATTCTATGAGTTAAATTAGAGAGTGAGCCTATATTATTAGAATAATGTGTGAGTAAAGTTTCTTTCAAAACAAACGAGGATCGATTTCGACTCCTGGATTAAAAGATATGAATTTTTAATCGAATGTAGGACAAAAAAACTGGAAACAATTTTCTGCTCTGGACACTCTCTGTTTCAGGACTTTTAGGAATTTTTATAATTTTTCAAATTTTATTAAATTATGTGGCTTATACCGTTAGAACCGTGGTGAAATCTAGTTTTTAAAGGTGTAAAGAAAGTTAAAATACAATGAGTATTTTGTTCTGTAGTAGCAAATCTTTGAAGGTAATGCATACTGCCAAAATTTTGTAAATAATTGCCTAGTTTAAAAGCAAGAACAACTTGATATTGTATGAATCTCAAGTATGGGACCTAATTAATGTGGTAAATTAAAGCATATGGAATGTCTTGAATTTGATGCATACTCATATGTGATTAGTGGGTAGTCTTGAGTGAGTAGAAATAAGTTTGTGTATGCTGCTATGTTCTGTTATGTGAATATGAATCTTATTATGTGAATATGAATTTTATGACTGATTTTGTAATACCTCAATCCCCGGGCCTAGAAGAGATGTCATTCTAGGAGTAGACAGACTAACTTGTCAACCAAGTTAGTGTTCGATTAAGATGAAGTAACCATTGAGAGTTTTAACGATTAATTTATCAAGGAGAGCATTATGGTCAACTAAAGTTATAACATTAAAGAGTGTCACAAAGAAGGCAAACAACTCATACAAGAACATGAAACTGGATGAACAACAATCCATGCAATTTGGATTACACAAGAGAAACACAACAACCTTTTCAATATCTCATCTTACTTATAAACTTTCTTGGGTCAACAATTCATGCCAATAGTTTTTGTTTTTAGTTATGTCATATTTGCTTGAGGGCAAGCAAGAACTTGAGTTTGAGGGTGTGTTGAGTGTATAAAAGTTCTATATTTTACCCCTCACTTACCAGTAATGACAAATAAAAAAAATTTATTACAATAAGTTACTTACCTGGTGCACTATTTATTATTGTTCATTCTATTAAGACTGTGTTAACTTTTGTTTTGGAGTTTAGTTTACTAAATTTCTATCGTCTAACAAAAGTTAGAAATTATATTTCTGTTTCTAGTTTTAGTCTCTAACTAAATTCTTGACATTTAACATGTTCATAATACTTTGGTTTTGGATTGTGTCAATGTGACACAATGGAAAAATCAGTGAAATTCATTAGAAAGAATTTCAAACGTGGCAACAAAAGATGTTGTATATTTGATCATGATAAACTAGGTCAAATATCTGAATGATGATCCTCCTATGATTAGAGAGGATAAAGTAAATATTGTTACCACCTTCAAATGTTACTAAGGTAAATATTTCTAAGACAAATATTACCATGGAAAACGTAGTGGAAGTCAAAAATGACTTCAAACCGCAAATTAAGCGATGTGTTCAAGAAGCAAACTTTCATGGGAAATGCTTCAATTGCCATAAGATGGGTAACAAGTCTTCGAACTATAGACTTCCAAACGATGGCAATGGAATACGTTTATTACCTTCATTGACGATAGTACAAAATTAATGTTATGTGTATTTGCTTAAAAGCAAAGATGAAGTTATAGAAAAAGTTGTTCTCTATGAGCATGATGTTGAAATCCAAACTTAATTAAAGGATTAAGATGAGGAAAAACTCTATATGAGTAACGTTGATACTATAATGTATCTAACATGTGAGAAGAAACTGTTCTATAAGCTAATTACCTTTTAAATAAAGTTTCTCATAATTAAATAGATAAGACGTCATAAGAGTTATGGAAGGTAATTAAACCTTCCTACAACTACTTGAAAGTGTGGGGGTGTCTTGTAAAGGTAATGACTTCATTATTGAAGCAAATGAAAATAGAAACGGTGGATTGTATTGGCTATATAAAACATAGCAACGTATATCAGTTTCTTGTGTATGAATCAAAGAACCCTGAGATTCACAAGAATATGATAATGGAATCAAAGAATGTCCCATTCTTTTAAAATATATTTCCTTGTAAAACTAAGGAAGTTAATCCAAGTTCAACGAAATGAACTTTAGAGACTATCACTGAAGATAGTCTAGATGTTCAACAAAAGGTTGAAACTACGATATTGTCATGATGACAAATGTGTGTATGTCAAACTTACTGACATTAAGATATATGATCCTATGTTGATGACATACTCATTGTTTTATGTAACAATGAAATGGTAAAACGTACCAAAGACATGTTAAATTTAAGATTTGACATGAAAGATATGAGACTAGATAATATAATTTTGGGCATCCAAATCAAACGGTCACTTGAAGGTCTCATATTGACCTAGTCACACTATGTGGACAAATTCTTGAGAAATTTGGCAAGGATGATTCTTGTATAGCTAGAACTCCAATAGACACGAACCAAGATCTGTCCAAGAATAAAGGTCAAAATGTTAACAAAGTGGAATATGCAAGGGTTATAGGCAGTTTAATGCACCTCATGAGCTGCACTAGACTAGATATTGCTTTTACTGTGAGTAGTTTAAATAAATTCACAAGCAACCTAGATGAAAATCATTGGAAAGCGATTGTTAGGGTACCGATATATCTTTGATATACTCGAAATTATAGATTGCATTGTTCCAGAGATTCTTCTGTCCTAGAAGGATACTCCGATGCTAGTTGAATATATTATATTCAAGATATCAATGGCACAAGTGGATAAAAATCTCCAAGACAAATGGTTATAACCAGATCTATAATGAAATTTGAGTTTGTAGTTCTAGACAAGTCTAGAGAAGTAATCGAATGACTTCAAACATTTCTTGGAGGATATTTCCTGAACGGCCAAAGCCAATGCCCACAATGTGCATCATTGCGAAGACCAAGCAAAAATTGGTAGAGCATAGAACTTTGTGTATAATGGTAAGTCGAGACATAAGCGTCGTTGACATAATACTGTTAGACAACTGATCTCAAATGAAGTTATCTCTATTGATTTTTTGAAATTAAAGGATAACATTGCAGATCCACTAACCAAAGGGTTAAATCGAGATCAAGTTAAGAAAACATCGAAAGAAATGAGACTAAAGCCCAAAAAAAATTTAAGGCGCCATGTGAAGGAAAACCCTACCTAGTTGACTGGAGATCACAAGATCTAGGTTCAAAGGGACAACCTACTTGCATAGACCTGTGCAGCCACTGTAGGGGTTCTTATCCCCAAGTCCATTCATATGATGTAAACAATGATCAAAGTGGTTTAGGCTAAGCAATACTTTTAATGACCATTGTGTACTTTGGTGAGTCAAGCAACATAAGTCACCTATGTGAGAGTGAAGTGGGGTCGCTTCAAGGAGACTATTGAGGCATAGTTCTCGCAAACTCTTGCAGAAACAAAGAGATGTTCACGGCCATATGAACATAACCATGAGAGCTAAAAACCTCGTCAGGGAGGTAGTTGTGTGAGGTATATCATCGTTTACACAAACATCAAACAGTTCAAGGACATCACGTCTACTGATCAGCCAGTAAAGTAAATATACTTTCACAAGGGAAGGTTCAAGGGTGTACACCTACCTATCCTATGCAGCTATCGATCGTAGAATCTATCACCACATCGAGTCAGGATGTTTTTGATTAAATCAATTTCATTCATGTGGGGGATTGTTCAAAAATTTCGATAATTTTGGAGCTTTGAATGAGAAATTGATTCAAACGTTGTTGAGGAAAATGTGGAACCAATTGTTGGTTCATAAATGTGTAGACGTGCACGATGTGGGTAACGCAAATGTCTGAACCTGTTTGGTCCTTCATGAGCTTGTAGATATTTTGTCCCAAATTTGAAATAAATTTTCCCTCAAATAAGAGCATATATTTGCTAAATTTTATCTTGGAATTAAAAGGGTAAATATTGAAAGTTACCTTTAATTCAGATAGTAATTTTGGAAATTGCTCCATAGAAGAATCAACTGATTCTCAATATTAAATACTTCATTAGGTTAAATTTTCATTTATACCCTCATGACACTCCTATAAATAGAGAGTAAACCTTCTAGGTTTTACACAACTAAAAACCACATAAATTTTTTAATTGTTTTACTCTGTAGATTTTACAAGTGGTTTCGATGATAGGAGAAGGTGAGGTTGCGGTCCGTTGATCACTACAGTTGTGCTCATTATGTTGTTGTATCCTGGGAGATAGACGTCCAACGTTTCTCAAGCACCATAGGAGTGGGCGAATCTGTCTTAAAGAAACTACATTCGTACAAGCCTCAACACGTTTCTTTTGTTTTTTCATTTCAAATTGGTTTGATTTACATATTGTTGTATCGTCAGTAATTTTGTATTGTTCGTTTAAATAATATATTTTATCTTATTATTTACTCTTGAATTAACGCCATTTTTCTAACAATTCAGTATCGACAACTCGGTGAATGTCCTTAGGGTCATTCTTAAGGATAACATTAGAATAAAAAGCTCGCATCAAACTAAACACGAGGAGGGATGGAAAGAAAACCAATCCACTTCCATTGAATGAACATTTGATAAAACTCAAAGTTGAAACGATTACTCATTCTGTAGTGAAGGTCAATTGTCCTCATGGGACGGATTTCTTTGGAAGCGAAATGAGTTTCATAACGATTAAGCTCATCGGTAGTTCAAAAACATTTGTTTTCAAAAGTTTTGGGTTGGGAAGAAGATGATCTCGCACCGGTAAAAAAGATCAGTTCTAGGTCGTTTTGGTGCCATGAAAAATTTTTGGAAGAAAGAAAAGGTTTAGACACAAAAACTCATTGGGGAATTTTATCAAACACCTTAGTGGCAATGGTACGATTTTTTTTTGAAAATGTTTAGGATGGAATTGGGGAACCTCATGCAAAATCCAACCAATATCCATGTATAATATAATAAATTCAGAATAATAAAAAAAGGTTTTATTTTGATGCACAAGCTGTGTAAATTTTTTTTACACAATTCTTTTATAAAATTTAAAATCTAAATCACAAACCCTAGCAACCTAAACCCTAAACCCTAAACTCTAAACTCTAAATTCTAACCATAAACCTTAAATTATATACCCTACATACTAAACTCCTAAACCCTAACATAAAACCCTAAACCCTAAAATTAAAGGGCTTGTGTAAACTAAAGTTTACACAGCTTGTGCATCAAAGTATTTTCCATAAAAAAATTCATGCAAAATGCACCGAAACATGGGTTCGGTAGAATCCAAAGGCAAGCTTAATGTCGCCGTGCTTTAAATGATGATTAGCGTGAAGTGATGAAATCTTTTACCTTCGGTGCACCACACTTAAAATTAGGGCATAAGGTTTATGATTTAGAATTTAAAATTAGGGTTTAAAATTTAATTTTATAGTATTTTCTAGTGTTGATGCATAAATAAGACACCAGAAAAGGGCAGATATTTTTATCTAGTAAAAAGGATATTATAAAATGACAAATTTTATAAAATCATTAAAATTATCAGTTTAAAGGGACGGAGTAGTATTTACTTTCATGTAAATTATTTCAGTTATTGGCAGGCTTCTTAGAATCTTAGTTGAATCATTCAAGAATTTACACATGAGTATTTTTCATGATTGGCTCAACACCTTTATTATTGCTAGCCACAAGAACCATATACGTGCACATGGAATTAATTAACTGGTTTAGTTATATATTTGGCGTGAAACATCAGAAAAATCGAGATTTAAAACTTAAGCACTAGTTTGTATTCGTGTTATGCGCGTAGGATAGAAGCCTCACATTTTGGATCGTACTTTGGCTATAAGTTCTCTCCTCAGGATCTTCCCTGAAACTGACTTTGGGACACTGTTTATGAATGTCACATTCCTTAGTCTTTTATAAGGTGCCACCTGCGAATGTGAAAAATAATGCCAAGGTCTTACTATTTCAAGATAAATCCTCCCTTAACAATCACAAATGAGGAACACCTGGCTATCAATTTATTCGGATGGCGTACCTGCTTGGCGATAAAATTCTGAACATCTTCTTCAGTAATCGAACCATTGGGCAAGCGCACGACGTATGCAACCGGTACTTCGCCAGCTTCAGCATCAGGATATCTGTAGTGCAGTAAAATGTGTTAACTCTTAATGATCTGTAATCAAGGCAGAACTTCGTATAAGGTTTTCCCCATGATTAAGATTTAGCAAACAGTTCAAAAAAAAAAAAAAACGGGTATCACTGACGGGATAACAACAGCATCCAGTATTTCAGGGTGAGATAAAAGTAGCCCTTCAAGCTCTGCTGGTGCAACCTGGCGAGTATTTATAAAGCAAATGAAAAACCAGAACACTGGAGCACAGGAACCATCTATTCTAAAAAAGATTCAATGCAACTATAGCTGTTACATAAGAACAAGCACGCAACATAGAACTAATTAGCAATTGAGACGTTTATGTGCTCAAGAAACCCAAACTTTTACTGAGACAATGCAACATTCAATCTATAACTTCCATATTGGTAGAGAATGCAGAGTTGCCGATGAACTATATAAACCAAATGCAATTAAATAAGTTACCTGGAAACCTTTGTACTTGATCAACTCTTTAATTCTGTCAACAACATAGATATTCCCGTTTTCATCGAAGTATCCGAGATCTCCGGTATGTAGCCAACCCTTTTCATCTATTGTCAGTTTAGTTGCTTCTGGATTGTTGAAGTAACCTGAAAATAGTTTTTGGAAATTGCAGTGTCAGAAAAAACAGCATATGCTGCCATCAATCAACCTTTCTGAACTATTCCTTGGCCTAGCTGATTAACTGTCTGCATAGTACATATACCTTTATTATATTGCAAATCAAACACGTAACTGACAACAAATACGAGTTATTAAGATTGTTACTGATCTACATATGAAATACATAGCTTGAAGTTATTGTTATCGTATCAAAGATGCTGAATAATTATCATATACTATCATTCTATTTAATATAGCCAGGAATTGGCGAGGATTACAAAAATGGACACCATATGGATTTAGTAGTGAGAACAAGATAACATGATGGAATTGAAAGTTATTTATACCAAAGAATCACTCTCCTTTTATCTTGCTCTGGAAGGAACAAGCAAATAACATTACCTTGCATCATATTAGGCCCTCGAACCCATATTTCCCCTAATTGATTTGGAGGAAGAGGCTTTGCGTTCTCTTTTCCGACTATCTGAGCTTCAATGCATGGAGCGAGCTTTCCAGCTGAGCCGGTATGTCGCACACCAACTACGGGACTGTCCATTGAGATAAACGCACAAGTTTCAGTCATTCCATAGCCCTGAAACCAAAGAAAACTTGACGGTGAGAAGACAGCTTCTCTGCTCCAAGTTAGTCCATAAAAGAATGAACTGGAAACAATTTCCCAATGTCTAATCCAAGAAAACATAAAAAAGGCCAAAATCTGAACATCCTTTTACAATTACAATATCAATATTTACTACAACATTTTTATGTACACAATGGACCATATAAAGTGGAAGTTTATTTGAAAGCTAATGTACCTGAATAACAGCAGCCGGAGGAAACTTCTTCGAGCACTCCTCCATCAAGTCCTTTCCCAAAGGGGCAGCACCAGAACCAATTTGCTTTAATGCGGAAAGATCGAACTTGTCAACCACATTCTTCTTAGCCATAGCAAGCACAATAGGAGGGACAACCCACAAATGTGTTGCTCTATACTTCTCCACATTCCTCAAAAACATCTCAAATTCAAACTTTGCCATTGACACCAAAGCATTCCCCTTCTGCAGCTGCGCGCATACGATAACAGCCAATCCAAACGCATGAAACATAGGCAAAACGCACAAGTGAACCCGGTGCATATCCCCAGCAAGTTCTTGATCCATGGCCACCATCAAAGATGCTGCAATGAAATTCCCATGTGTCAAAATAACACCCTTACTGACACCTGTGGTGCCCGAAGAGTACAGAAGCACTGCAGTATCAGTCTGCTTAACAGAACGAGAAACTGCAGGAAACTCTGTAACGTTCCCCGCTAGATCAAGAAGATCATAAAAGGAAAAGATTTTCGGGGTGGTTTTTACATCAAACGGTTGTTGGTTGGTTTTAGAAGTAAGGAAGATTAAAGGAATGTTGAAATCTTTAACTTTGTGGAACAATTCAGGGACGGTGACAATAAGCTTCGGATTGGAATCCATGAGCTGTTTGGAGAGTTCGTTGACCGTATAAATGGGGTTGGCAGTTGTGGCGATGGCACCAATGGCTGTTACAGCAAAGAAACAAAGAGGGAACTGGACTGAATTGGGTGCAAAGATCAAGACTGGGTCGTTTTTGTTGATACCCAGACTGAGAAAAGCATGGGAGAGCTTGATGACAGTGGATTTTAACTGAGAGAAAGTAAGGATTTCACCAGAATCTGCGTCAATGAGCGCTACTTTGTGAGGGTAACAAGAGACGTTTCTCAAGAGAAATACAACCATGGAAAGATTGGGTTCCTTGGGAAGAACTATTGGCGGCCTTAAAGACCTGTAAATACCATCTCTTCCATATCCAGATTTCTCCATCAAACCCTCAACTTTACTCTCTTTTTTGTAATGGATTAGTAGTGAATGTTGGTGGTGATGCACAGAATGATTCTGCACTTTTTGGAATTAGTTATAATTTTTGGTAACGGTTTCCCCTCTTTTTATGGTTTCATTTTTCTCACATTATGAATGTGTTTTAGAATCGTTCATTGTTAATATCCTGTTTTACAATAATAATCACAAATAATATAGGAAGGATTTGATTGAGGAAGCAATGAGTAAATGACGGAAACATGTGAATACGTATGTCGAGATATTAATTTCGTTGTCTGTCAGAAGGCCACATAAATGTTCATTAAAGTATGATATCACTCAGAATTGAAGTTTTAAAAATAATAAGTTTTTTTTGATCCAATAAACTTCATTAATAAACCACAAAAAGAAAGGTTACAATAAAAGTTCCGAAGGAAAGATATCAGGGGTCCACGACATCGGGCCTTGCTGATTCTTTGCAAACTTGGCGAGCCAATCGGCTGCCTGATTACACAACCTGGGCACAAAATCGAAACAACAAAACAAGAGGGAAAGGGCAGATCTCTTGATGTCGTCCTCAATCGCTGAAGTCTCCCAGCATCCGGAAGACTTTGAGTTCAAACTTTGGATAACTGCTTGGTTATCCGCTTCAACAATGATATTGTTGTAACCATGGCTTATTGCCATTGAAAGCCCCATTCTGATGGCGAGTGCTTCCGCCACTGACACATTCGGCGCCAAACAAGGGGCGGAGAAGCCAATAAGAGGGGATCCTGAACTATCCCTGACAATTGCCGCAAGGGAACTTTTGCCAGTACTTCTATCGAAAGCCGCATCACAATTCACTTTTACCATACCAAGTGGTGGTGGAGTCCATCTCGTTACTTTCTTTGCCTTACTCTGCTTGGCGATCACTTCTATACTCGTAGTTTGGGAAAACTCCGTGAAATGATAGTCGGCTTTCAACCAAACTTCCCAAGGGGAATCCTTCCTACCTTCAAAAACCAGTTTGTTTCTTGATTTCCAGATAGACCAGAGAAGGAAGGCAATATGCTCACATCCGTTGCCGAATTGAGGAGATGCCTTAAGCTCAATTAACTTAATCCACCACTTAGGGAAACCCGGGAAGCCTCTATCTGAGGGAGAGTAACTGAAATTAGATGCTTTCCAATCTGCTTGAGCAAACGGACAAAAAAATAAAATATGTTCCACCGATTCCCCCAAACATCCACATCTGGAGCACAGATCGGGTTCTCTTAACAGGCCATGCATCCTTCCTTTCAGAGTACTCTTCGATGGCACAATGTTATGGCATAAACGCCACAAGAAAGATCGGATTTTGGAGGGAACTTCCAGCTTCCAAATAGAGTTCCACAGTTCCTTTTTAGTCCTGGGGTCATCGCTTGAAGACGGATTAGCATTGGATTGCGATTCCTCATCCAAAAAACGGTATCCAGATTTAGCCGTGTATTCCCCATTCTTGTTCTCAGCCCAAATAAAGGAATCTTGTGCGTCAGGGCCCCCAATCGGCACTTTCATGATCGCTTCAGCCTCCTCCTGAGAGAAAGTACTATAGATCTTCTGTTCGTTCCACGTCCTTTGATCAGCATTTAACAAGGAACTTACCGAAAGTGCTGAGACAGGTGTTGGGTTAACGGTTGCTGGTTTGTAGTTCTGGAGCTGAGGAACCCAGTTATCGAACCAAGTAGAAATACTTCTGCCATTACCGACTCTCCAAAGGGCTCCATTCTTAATAATTCTGAGTCCCTCGCGAATCCCTGACCATGCCCAGGAGGGATTTGAACATTTTGGAATGTCGAGAAAATTACCATTTGGAACGTAGATTCCCCGAAGAACCTTAGAAAGGAGAGATTCAGGTTCTTTTATCATCTTCCAAGCAAGTTTGGTAACAAGGGCCTTATTGAACATTCGAAGATCCCGGAAACCCATACCTCCCTTATCCTTCGGTCTGCAGAGATCTTTCCAGTTTATCCAATGAATACTTCTCTCTTTCTCAGCATTTGTGTTCCACCAAAACTTGGCAATCATTGAGCTAATTTCATCGCAGAACGTAACCGGAAGGAGGAAGCATTGCATAACATAAGTTGGAATGGCTTGAACCACAGCTTTGATAAGGATTTCTTTCCCGGCGTTACTTAAGAATCTAGCTTTCCACCCCTTCAGCCGGTTTTGGACTCGTTCTTTTATATAAGCCATAGCTTCTTTCTTACTCCTTCCCCAGAAGGAAGGGAGTCCAAGATATCGAGCATCATCCCCCATTAATCGGAAACCCAGCACATTTGTGAGATGGTCCTTTTTCCTGTTACTCATATTTGGGGAGAAGAAAACAGACGATTTTCCTGTACTTACTGTCTGACCTGTAGCTGATTGGAACACCCGGAGAATATTCAAGATGCCTTCACCATTTGCAACATTGGCATCTGAGAACACAAGGCAATCATCAGCAAACAACAGGTGACTAAGAATTGGGCAACTACGTTTTATTCTGAGGCCCTGGAACTTCTGCTCATTGCTTTCCTTTTCAATTATCCACGACAGAGTACTCGAGATGAGAGTGAAGAGGAAAGGGGATAAAGGGTCTCCCTGTCTCAACCCTCTCCCCGCTCTGAATTCCCCGGTACGGTCTCCATTCAGCATAAGGGAAAAGGATACAATAGTGATACATATCATGACCCTGTTAATCCACCACTCGCAAAAGCCCATATTCTCCATGACATAACGAAGGACTTCCCAGTCAACTTTGTCTTAAGCTTTTTCCAGATCAATTTTCAAAGCCATCTTCCCTGTTTTTCCTTTTCTTGTCCGTTTTATAGCATGGAAAGCTTCATTTGCCAGAATGATGTTGTCATGTATTGCTCTTCCTTTTACGAAAGCTGATTGGTGTAGCGGAATAATCTCAGGGAGAAAAGGCTTTAGACGAGAAGCCAGAATTTTGGTTATAACCTTCATAGAGAAATTACATAAGCTGATAGGTCTTAAATGTGAAACTTCGGTGGGATTTGGCTTTTTCGGGATGAGCACTATATTGGTTTTGTTCAGATTGGGATCCAGCTCTCCATTACGAAAGAAATTAACCACCATATCGATCACATCAGTTTTCACTGTGTCCCATAAGTTATGATAGAAACATCCAGGAAAACCATCTGGGCCCGGGGCCTTTGTTGCTCCCATGTCAAAAACCGCCCTTGTAATTTCTTCCTCCCCCACCTCTTTGCTAAGGGCCTCATTCATGGTTCGAGTAATAATGTTGGGAATATACTCCCGGAGGAGACTAGGGTTTACCGACGGGTCCCTTTTAAAAACTGTCTGAAAATGCTGAAGAAGGTGGTCAGCAATTTCCGTCGTGTCTTCCAGCCATTCTCCACCGTCTTTTTTGATCTTCACAATCGAGTTCACTCTCCGGTGCTGGATGGTAGTAGCATGAAAGAATTTTGTGTTTTTATCTCCCCATTTTAGCTAGTTAACTCTGGATCGCTGGTGCCAGTATCTCTCCTCGCTTTCCCACTCTTTATCGATTTGTCTTTGGAGACCTTTGAGTTCATCCAACTCCGCGTCAGTGAGCTTTCTACCTTGGAGCTCCGAGATTCTTCTAATTATCTTTTGTTTTTTTTTCATGCTTTGCTTTCATCTTCTCTTTATTCCACTTCAGAAGGGCTGATCCAGTGCTGCGGATTTTTCTCCTGAATCTAGAACACACTCTTTCTCCCAAGGAAATATTCCAGCCTTTTGAAATGGTTTGAGCGCATTCCTCTTCAAGAAACCATTTGGTCTCAAACTTAAACTCCTTCTTATGTGCCTTTGGAAGCCCCTCAGTGAATAGAACAATCGGGGCATGATCAGAGGCAATAGCAACTTCCATTATGCCAAGTGCCTTGGGAAAGCTTAGACTCCATTCCGCAGAGCATAAAATGCGATCGAGTTTTTCAAGAATGGATTGATCTCCACTTCTCTGGTTGAACCAGGTGAACTTCCCTCCTTTGATAGGCATTTCAATAAGACATGAATTGTTGACAAACTCCTCAAACCAAATAGAATCATTTGTGTTTACTGGATTCCCACCTTCTTTTTCCTCTTGTCTTGCTACCACATTTGAGTCTCCCATGATCACCCATTTGTCCTAACCGGGCTCTCTAAAGCTTGATAGATTTTCCCAAAAAACCTTCCGCTCTTCACGATACGGGGGGCCATAGATAAAGGTACTGAACCAAGATTCGCTTTCCTCCATAGATATTTCAGTGTCAATGTAGCTGCTGTCAAACCGCAGAATATTTAAGTTTACTTCTTCTGACCACCATAAAGCAAGGCCTCCTGCAATCCCCCGTGGATCGACGTAGAAAGCATGTTCCATTTTCATCTTCATTCTAATCTTCTCCAGATATGTCTTTTTCTGCTTTGTTTCGCTTAGGAAGACTATTATCGGTTTGATTTTGAAAATAGAATCCCGTAGCGATCGAACGGTTTCCTTTGTTCCCAGTCCCCGCACATTCCAAGCTAGAACTGCCATATCAACCAAGACCCTCTCCTTCAAAAAACCAGACTAAATCTCGGAAAACCGTCGGAGAGAACCTGTCGGAAAGAACCAGAGACAAGAGAGCAAACCGGAAAAAACGGCAGGACCGTTTCACAGCAAACACGGCAAATCCACTATTTACAACAAGCAACCCAAAAAAGAACGGGGAAGTCCACCAGAAAACGGGGCAGGTGCGGGGAAGAAAGGGATTAAGATACCAGAGGCGGGGAAAATACGGGGAAGAAAGCGAGCGAGCAACCAAAAATCGGGGGAAAAATGCAGTCAGGGGTAGTAGAGGAAGTCAATAGAACCTGATCGAAAAGGCAAGATCCCCACACAGCAATCCGGTGAGGAGGGTTTGATGCCGGCAGCCATAAGTCTTCATAAATCCGCACAAGGAGGTTACCATCGGCAGACACTTAAGAGAAAAAGGAGATCCGGAAACTCAAAAACCGCCGCGCTTCACAACTTCAAAGAACCCGTTCCGAACCAGCCGCGAAAACCAGATCCACCGGGGAAACCACCCGCTTAGTGGAGCGCCCACAGAGACCGACACTGACGGAGGAGAGACCACCCGGCGAGAGAAGAGAGAACCACACCGAGGTAAACTCCAGGCCACCTGCCGGCAGGGAGCAGCAAACCAACCCAAGCGAAGCCCTGGGATTTTTCGGGAGGGAAAAGGATTTTGGTTGATTGACATTCACTTGGTCTAATAAATGAAAATATTTATTTTATATGGATTTGAATTCTGCGATAAGAATTTTAATTAAAATAATAATATTTATCCACTTGTGTCTTGGTGGTAAAAGTAGATGTTTATTATCTCTTAGAATCCGGGTCCAAGCACCAGTAATGCATGCTTTGTGTGCCGTTTTTGAAAAGACTAAGAAAGTTGAACAAATGCCTACTTTTGTATCACACCAGTAACACATATATTTCTTCATATTTTTTATATGATATTTATATATCAAACAGAATTGAGGGACTCAATTTAAACTTAAAAGTTGATCCACTAATTACTAAAAATATTGAGTTATTCGAATTTTCATTTTACAACTCAAACCTTATTTGAGTTTTTTCGAGTAGAGTCGAGTTTATAAAATTTCGAGTCGAATATAAAAATTTAATTTTTTTCGAGCCGAGTCGAGTTTTGTTCACACGAAATCACCAACAGATTCCCGTCCTCCCACCAACTCTTCCGCAAAGTCACCAGCTTCTTTCGAGCCACCATCGCATCCATCTTTCTACTTCCTTTACATTCTCCAACCTTCAGTGATGAAAAACATAGAACACAATTCTATTAAAATACTAAAATTATCAATTGAATGACCAAAAATTCACATATCCACACAAAAATTAATTAACAACTGAATCATATCATGCAATGCATATCACAAGCTCATATTTAATATCATGAAATAAAACATTACCCCACAATCAGTGATCCATTAATTTCTTGTCCTACAGGATCTAAAGAAACAATTACAGGAAACATCTACCATTTCAGAATTTAATTTCCAATTCTAAAGAGCAAACGAGGCTAATTTATCCCAATGTACTTTCTATATTATTTTTATTGAAATACGCCCTCTAAAAAAATATTTAGGAAATATCGCATTTCAGATACATAGGACAAATGCATACAACGATCAGTTGCACCTTCCGAAGGACGCTCTTAACTCTATTTATGTATTACATCCATTTGTCATTTATATTTAGACTGTACACTAGTCATGGAACAATCATATTTATATAGTCCATCTAATATATATTTTTTATATCTTGAATAGAGTATTATATACAAATAACTATGATATTTCATATCAACTTAATCAAGCATGGTCATATATTTTTAGTCTCACTCAATCAAGTGGCCTATGATATTACTCATATTATGTAGAAGGGACAAATCTTATCTCGATCAACCATATTCTGCTACATAGATTGTGACATGTCCAATATCAGTTTTTATAGTGTAGTCAGTTACAATACACATTTGACTACATCAAAATATGTCACTCACAATATTGAAATAATGATAATCTCAAGTCTAAGTATCATACATGTAGTTATCATTATGAGCAATGGTGTGACTGTCACGTAATAATCCAAGAAACGTGCTCATATCATGTCAATCATGTATGTCGTTCTCTAACACATACTTATGTTTTGATTTTGACATCTCTATGTCAATGGCAACACTTTGTCATCAATCAACTACATATTAGTCTTAATATATTATTGTTGTTCAAGCCCACAATAATATTTGACTAAAGACATTCAAGAATAATCATATTATTCTAAGAACTTTATTATAATTCAGTTTATTTATATATGCACAGAATAATGACTGAAATAATAATAATGTCTTTATATTAATAAACAAGATAAAATAAGTATGTCTTTTGCAATTGTCTTATGATTGGTCTTTAGACATACTCCAACAACACCCCAATCCTACCCTAGGATTCGAAGTATCACAATGGGTCGTCAACCCGACCCGTCAAAACTTAAACCATAATTTATCCTTTTAATTAAAATCATTCCAATCATAAAAACATTCATATTATAAATTACATTAAACAATTATTTAGTTTACAAATCATGAAGCTTCATTTCAAAACAACTCATAAATAGACATTCGACTAATAAAATATTTACAAACTCGACTACGTAATGTCATGTGAATACACAACGCATTAAATACAAGTATTGAAATTTGATAAATACCGCTAGTTGCAATCCCGTGGTGGTAATGCTCCTCAAGCTCACGATCAAATTTATTGTCGAAATTGTTTTCGTCGGAGCCAAAATTGATCGGAGTCGCCATTGATCGTTTTGGGATTGAGTACGATTGAAAACTTAAAAGAATAGTCTTTGTCAACAACAAGAACATTGTAGAGTTCGAGAGTAGATTACGAGCGAAAAAGATTGAAACTCCCGCTACGTCCATAAATTAATACCTAAGAATTTAAGTCATCTCTAAAAAAAGTCTCCCAAACGCAGTTAATAACACTACTAGTAAAAAAACTAACCATGTTTTTAAGCATATGGAAAATGGTTTGAAATAATGCATAAAAAATTAGCAAATCAATCAAAAGAAATCAACTTTAATAGATTCACCAATTAAACAAATTCGAATTTAATCAAAAAGAAAATCATTGTTAATTCATTGTGTAACATCCGCTTTTCCGTCCTAGAATTTAGTTCATTGAATTAGAATATTAATTTATTCTTTAAAAGAAATTAAGTCCACAAATAAGTAATTGATTCAATTTAGTCCTTGAATTTCTTTATTTGGCAATTATTGCATTAATTCGAAACTAAAAAAACTTGGGTATTCGAATTAAAGAATTGAGTTGAATGAGTCAAGTTGATAACTTAATTGAACATTAATTTGGTTGTAACATTATCAAAGTAATAAAATTGGAGAATTAAAATAATTAGAATGTGTATAATTTCCTAGTGAAAATTGGACCAAATTGAAAGAAGAAAGAAATTATGTGTGAATATAATTAATGACCAAATTAAAGAGAAAATAAAACATATATTTTGCATGCTAAATAATAATATTCTATGGGCTGCCCTTAGTAAAAAAAACAAGATTAGATTATGAGAGAGGGGTAATTAAGTAAAACTAAGACCCAACATAACCCCAAATTAAGGGATGTGTCTTTCTTCTCCATCTTTTCCCTTGTTGCCTTGAACCTTGAGAGAAAAGGGGAGAAAGAAAAGCTTGAAAATTTTCTGAAATTTAAGCTTTAATGGAGGAAGAAATTGCATGCATGTTGATGGATTTGAGCTAGGAGTAAGCAGTGTTATCTAGTGGTAGCAAGGTTAAGAAGTAAGTACCTTATTTTCTTCTCCTTGTTGTTCGAATAAGAGCAAATTATGCATGTAAGATTTTAAGTTAATTTAAGCATAAAATTTATAGAGTTATGGTGATTATGTTGAGTTGAAATGATGAAATTTTTGAATGATTATATGTAAAATGGTGGACTGAGTAAAAAGGGATTGTTTTGAGGAAAGATTAAGAGTTCTTGATTAGAATGTAAAATTGAGATAGTTAGGGACCAAACTGGAAAATTTCTATTAGGACAAAGTTAAAGAGAAAGGAACAAGCCTTAGATTTCTGAAAAATGAATTTGAATAAGGAAACTTTGATTGGAATTAAAGTTGGACGTGTACTAGGATAAAATGGAATTAGGGATTGTTTTGATTAAAAGCTATAAATGTAAGGATCTGAATTACACGAAATTTAGCACTTAACTCAGAGTTTAGAATCAGGGGGTTATTTAAGAATAAGTATGGACTCTTGAATTGAATTTGAAATGGCCTAAATTTGTGAATTAAGGAAGCTAGTCACTCGAAGCATGAGAATATAACTAATCTGGAAATTTCTTGAAAATTGAGGACTTATCTATTGATTATAAGAATTACTAAGGACTTACAAATGATTTAAAAGGATAGTATGAATCAGGTATTAAATTTTTTTGGGGAATAAAGTAAGATAATGAGGTGAAAGTATAACTTATTGTGTTCAATGAGTAAACTGTCTAGAAAACCTAAACCTTGAGCTGTAACTTTTAAAATTCACCAAAAATAGGATATAATGTATTTTGAGCTTAAACTTTTATGGTATAAACTTTATAATGTCTATGATCATTGAGAGAAAACAGAATTGAATTTCAACTTGTGAGCTAGAAATTATAGATTAAAGAAGTTAGGCAGCACAAGCTGTCCATGATTGTTAAGATGGTCATGTTTAAGTAATAAACTTGTATTAACTCATAATAGATAAAAATATGTGGTTTACATGGTTGGAAAACTGAGTTTAATACCTTTCTAATTGTGTATGATAAGTAGAATTTGGATTAGTAAGTAAGAAATTATGATCAAAATGGTAACTAGTCCTCTAACTAATTCAATAGAAAAACAGTTTTGACGGTTAATGTTTACAATTTTATTAATGTGATTGAATTGTTCTCTGATATGGTTGGTACTTGCTTTGTGTTGAGTGTTGAGATCAAATTTGTGAAGAATCTTTGGAGGAGGCAAAGGTTGATCAATCAAGGGGGGGACAAAGGCATACTAATCAAAGATCAAGCTTAAAGGAGTTTGTGAGTGTAATTATTTTAGGGTTGGGACTAGTGTCCTAACCACTTTATTTTATTTATGTAAATTATAATTTATGCATGAAATGGACGTAATTCAAAGTTGGTAACTTATTTAGTAAGGGAAGGAGGTTAATATGAAAATGGAAGCATGAAATAAGACTTTGCTAATGCTTGATGGTATGAATTTGTGGACTGCCTTGTGAGATATATTTGCTATGTTGTTACGAGCTATAATTTATTATAATGTTGTTGTTTATTTATGCCATGATGCTGTTCGAATGTGACATGAACTTATTTAGCATGACTTATATGAAATGGTGCTAATATATGATAGGAAAAGTGATAACTGCATAAATATCCTTGTTTTCATACCTTTTTGCTATAGCATTTGCCTATTCTTAAGATCATACCATAGCATTTAGACTGCATTTAGGTTGCATTTTCTTCTTCTGGTGCATATTTATCCTTATTGGTTATTGGTCCATATCGAGGGGTACTGCTTGGAAGGTTGGTTTTGGTTTTGTGGTGCGCAGGAAAGGAGTTAAGAGAAAGCTGGTGCCGGGAATTGCTATAGCATGATGGAAGTGGACATTGGCCATCACGTGAGATACACGTGAGCTGCAGAAACGTGTGAACATGCAGAAAAGGACGAACTGACATGTGCAGCAGCCGGTGCCCACCTGCAGACTGTCTCTCTTGTCCCCTCGTAGCAGACCTTGTCGGTGGATATTCCTTGGGAATATCAAGGTATCTTTAGGGTACCAAACCCTAGAAGCCTCCATTATATAAAGGGGGGAGAAGCTTGGAGAAAAGTGTGGTATTTTGAGTGTTGTAAAAAGAGAGACAGAAGAAAGAGACTAGGAGAGAGAAGTTTCCACCTTCATCTTCTCCAGCTTGGTGTCCTCCATCGTTGAAGCTTTAAGGAGTGGCCTCACCGGCCTCGAGAGAGGCGGTGGGCCTAAGACAGTCGGGCAGTCCATGGCGGAGAGGGAGTTCATCTTTCTTTCTGTTGCTATAGCAATTTCTTGTTATATCTTTATATTTGGTGATGTTATTGCAATGATACGTTAGATGATATTGCCCAGCCACGAACTGTTTTAGGTGGCTTGGGTTTGGTGGATGATGTTATTTTGAGTACTTTTTAATGCATGCTATGGCTTTTTCAGTGTTTATCATGATTCTATGCTTTGCTTATGCATTTATCATTTCCTTAAAGTTGTAAGAGCTTAGGGTTGTAAGTGCTTCAAAGAGTTAAGCCCTACCTTAAGCGCCTTCGAGAGTTGGTCGTTCTTTAGGTGTATGTTGGGGTTAGTAATCGAGAGAGCTAGCCCTAGAACCCTCATAAGCAATGGCGTGATTGTTGAGAGGCAAACTCTAACTTACCTTAGAGATAAGTGATAGGTTTCAAGGGCTAAAAAAGGATCGTACGTGAAGGGTAAGGGAGTGTTAAGAGTTTACGCCGAGAGGTATGGCTGTAGCATTTCTGACTCCCAGTTTCCTGGCTAGAGATAGTTTATGAGCATTCTTAGTAAATCCCGTCTAGCATAGAAGATAGCTGAAAAGCCTTAGCATTGTTAAGAAGCTTGAGTTAGATTGTCCATCATTCTCAGCCAATCATTCTGTAGTGAGTTTCGCATACGAAAGGGGACATGTCTATCATATTGTTATCTCATCTTTCTCTGCACTGTTTTGCTTCAGCATTATTATACCTCGTTTCTTTTACTATAGCATTGTCATCTGTAAAAACTTCAGGCTTTATTGTTACATTAACCGCGAATACCTTATATTCCTATGGAGACGATACTCACTCATCACTTTATTACTCGTTCGACGTGTATACTTGCACCATTTGCGTACCATTTACAGTCACTGCACGAACGCAATAAGTTTTTGGCGCCGTTTTCGGGGATTGGCAATTGGTTGTTTACGGTTTTTGTTTTTATCGTTTGTTCTTTTTGTTTTAGTATAAACTTATTTTAGGTTTTTCGTTTTTCTTTTCAGGTGTCTTGCTAGTGTATGACCAAAAGGCGACCTAGAGGACCCTTGCAATCACCTATTTCTGAGATCGAGCATTTCTTGAGACTTAGAAGATGTGTTCGATGAGAAGAGACTAGAAACATGGATGAAGAAATACCACCACCTCAAGGTAATGGAGATGCTATGGCAAATAGCCAAAGAGTAGCAGCTCGACCACGAGCTATTAGGGATCATTTAGCTCCTATCTTGGACGATCTCTATCCCGGAATAGTAGCTCCAGAAATTCAGGTAGCCCAGTTCGAGCTTAAACCTGTTATGTTCAACATGTTGAACACTATTGTTTAGTTTGGAGGTATGCCTCACGAAGATGCAAGACAACATATCCGTGTTTTCTTGGAACTTTGTGACTCATTCATACAACAAGGAGTGCACAAGGATGTGCTAAAGCTTAAATTGTTTCCATATTCTTTACGTGATCGTGCTAGAGCATGGCTAAGTGGAGTGCCAGCTGGATCAATGGAGACTTGGATAGATCTATGCAAAGGTTTTCTGCTACGATATATTCCACCAAATAGAAACACTCAGTTGAGAAATGATATAGCTTCTTTTCGTCAAGCTGATGACGAATCCATGTATGAGTGTTGGGATCGATTCAAGGGATTATTGAGGAAGTGCACAAATCATAGTTTTCATGATTGGACTCAAGTGGTTATGTTCTATAATGGAGTAAATGCTCCCACAAGGATGATGCACAACCCACCAAGGATTTTTCTGAAACTGGGAATTTGAGAGACACAACCCACCAAGGTTGTGCTACAGCTAGCATATCATTCTCATGTTCGTCCAGAAGGGAGAGTTGAAGATGTTGTGGTAAAAGTGGACATATTTATCATTCCAGTCGACTTCTTAATTCTCGACTGTGAAGCTGACAGTAACACACCCATTATCATAGGAAGGCCATTTCTAGCCACCGGGCGAGCTTTGATCGATTGTGAGAAGGGTGAATTCACGATGCGAGTGGTTGATCAGACGGTCACGATCAATATTCATGACACCCTCAAGTATACAGACAACCCAGGAGTATGCCAATATGTATATGCTACAACACAGAATATGATTGATGAGTTTTGTTGTAGCAATGAGATGCAAATGGAGGAGTTTGAAGCACTCTGCAAAGATGATGATTCAGACCAAGAAGAGCTCTCAAGGGAACTGGAGCAGTCTAGTCGACTCGAGGCTAGACCAGGTACGCATTTTGAACCTCTTGATTTTTTTTAGAATTTATACCTCCTAAACCTTCCCTTGAGCGTGCACCTTCTTTAGAACTGAAACCTTTGCCATCGCATCTTAAATATGTTTACTTAGGGAGCAATGAAACTTTTCCTATGATAATTTCATCTAGTCTCACACCTAAGCAAGAAACTAGTTTAGTAAATATGTTGTTACATCATAAAAAAGCAATAGGGTGGACTATAGATGATTTGAAGGGTATAAGCCCTGCTATTTGTATGCACAAAATTTTGCTTGATAATTGTCACATCAATTCAGTTGAGCCCCAAAGGAAACCAAAACCTAATTATGAAGAAAGTAGTGATGAAAGAGATAATCAAGTGGCTGGATACTGGAGTAATCTACTCGATATCTAATAGCTCATGGGTCAGCCCGGTGCAGTGTGCACCGAAGAAGGGAGGCGTGACCGTGGTAAGCAAGGAGGAGAATGAGCTATTGCCTACTAGAACTATCACGGGGTGGAGGATTTGCATGGGCTATAGGAGGCTCAACAAGGCGACCAAGAAGGACCATTTTCCTCTTCCATTCATAGATCAGATGTTAGATCGACTAGCGGGCAAGGCATTCTACTGCTTCCTCGATGGGTATTCTGGGTACAACCAGATTTATATAGGACCAGAAGACCAAGAGAAGACGACTTTCACACACCATTATGGAACTTATGCTTTCCGGAGAATGCCTTTTGGTCTCTGCAATGCTCCAACAACCTTTCAAAGATGTATGCTGGTTATCTTTTCAGACATGGTCGAGGATTTTTTAGAAATTTTCATGGATGACTTCTCGGTCTCCGGAGATAACTTCGACACATGCTTGGGCAATCTCGCCAAGGTCCTAAAGAGGTGTGAGGAAGCTGACTTGGTGATCAATTGGGAAAAATGTCATTTCATGGTAACAGGAGGAACGGTCTTAGGCCACAAGATTTCAAAGCAAGGGATAGAAGTTGACAAAGAAAAGGTCGAGGTCATTGAAAAACTGTCTCCCTTACTACTGTCAAGGAAGTAAGAAGCTTCCTAGGGCATGCTGGCTTCTATCGGAGATTCATCAAAGATTTCTCGAAGATTTCAAAGCCATTATGCAGTTTGCTACAGCAAAATCAACCATTTGTGTTTGACAAATATTGTCATAGCGCGTTTCAAGAACTGAAGGAGAAGCTTATCTCAGCACCAGTTGTGATTCCACCTGATTGGAACTAGCCATTCGAGCTGATGTGTGATGCAAGTGACTATGTCGTTGGTGCAGCACTTGGACAACAACGAGGTAAACTCTTTCATGTCATTTATTATGCTAGTCGCACTTTGAATGATGCACAAATCAATTACACCACTACTGAAAAAGAATTGCTTGTTGTAGTATTTGCCTTTGATAATTTTAGGTCATACTTGATAGGCACTAAGGTCATAGTTCATACTGATCATTCAGCCATTAAGTACTTAGTGACTAAAAATGATGCTAAGCCTAGACTTATTCGGTGGATACTCCTACTTCAGGAATTTGACTTAGAGGTTAGAGATAGGAAAGGATGTGAGAACTAGGTAGCTGACCATTTATCCAGGCTAGAAAATGCTATCACACAAGGTAGTGAAACTGAAATTAAGGAGGAATTCCCTGATGAGAAACTTTTAGCCGCTACAGCAATTCCATGGTATGCTGATATTGTTAATTATCTTGTTAGTGGTATTTTGCCTCCTGATTTACCTAGCCAGGGACTCAAGAAATTCAGACATGATACAAGATTCTACTACTGGGATGAACCCTACTTGTTCAAGCAATATCCTGATCAGATTATAAAAAGATGTGTTCTAGAAGAAGAATACCATAACATTCTGTACCACTGTCATTTATCACCATGTGGAGGGCACTTGGGTGGTGCTAGAACTACTACAAAAGTTCTTCAAGCATGCTTCTTTTGGCCTACACTTTTTAAGGACGCACATGAGTTCTACAAGACTTGTGACAGATGCCAAAGAACGGGGAACATCTCCAGGCATAATGAAATGCTGTTGCAAAATATTCTGGAGCTTGAAATCTTTGACGTGTGAGGAATTGACTTCATGGGTCCGTTTCTTGCATCATATGGAGATCTATATATATTGCTAGCAGTCGACTACGTTTCAAAATGGGTGGAGGCTGTTGCCACCCCAAAGAACGACTCCAAGATAGTCATGAAGTTTCTTCACTAGATTCGGAGCACCCCAAGCCATCATCAGTGATGAAGGAACTCACTTTGACAACAATTTTATTGCTAAAGCATTACATCGCTATGGAGTCAGATACAAGATTGCTACAACATATCATCTGCAGACAAATGGACAAGCTGAAGTTTCCAACCGCGAAATCAAGCAAATCTTAGAGAAGGTGGTGAATCCCAAGAGAAAAGACTGGTCCCCCAAGTTGGATGAAGCACTTTGGGCATATAGGACAACCTTCAAGACGCCTTTAGGCATGTCACACTTCAAGCTTGTATTTGGCAAGGAGTGCCACTTACCAGTGGAGCTTGAGCACAAGGCTTATTGGGCAATCAAGAAACTCAACATGGATGCCCAACTTGCTGGTGAGAGGAGATTGCGAGAGCTTAACGAGCTGGAGGAATTCAGAGCCCAAGCATATGAGAATGCTCGCATTTACAAGGAGAAAACCAAGAAATGGCATGACAAACACATTTTGCCAAGGCGTTTCTCAGAAGGACAACAAGTGCTGCTCTATAATTCCAGGCTAAAGTTTTTTCCTGGAAAGCTAAAATCGAGGTGGTCTGGGCCATTCATCATTCACAAAGTGTACCCTCATGACGCAGTGGATATCAAAAAGTTGGACGACGATGAAGTCTTCAAGGTCAATGGCCAACGCCTGAAGGTGTACAGTGGAGCCTCTATCCTAAGAGATAAGTCATACCTGGATCTTCACGATCCTTGAAAGTTTGCATCTCCAACCCTATCTTTTATGCTATAGCATGTCCATAAATAATGTTTTTTTGTTCTAGTCTAGTTTTATGCTATTTTTGCCTTTAATTTTCATATCTTTTCACGTGACCCTCGTACAAGGCTTTATCTTTCCTAGTACAATGTTAGGTACAACGGTAGGGGAGCATGCCGTCTACAGGGTTGGTAGCAAAGGGAGAAAGACATGGACTTTGTTTTTATCCAATTTTGGAGGGACGCAAGAAAAGGGGAAAAGGAAAAGATAAAGGTGGTTCTATCCGAAAAGTGGGTAGTTGAATTAAAAGAGGGAGAGAAAAATACAAAAGGCATGAGAGAGAATATTCATCTATTTAATGAGGAGAAACCCTAGCAACACAAACACATATTCTCTCTAGCCGTCTGCCATTGCATTAACTCCAAAAAAATTCTCTCTCCCTTAAAGCCGACACACGTCCCCATCACTTCTCATCTCCCATTAACTCATCAGTTTTTCCCACCTTTTTTAACTCCCAACATTTTCTTCATCATCTGTCCCCTCACATTCTTCATCTTCTTCAAACACTAAAAAAAAACTCTTCCCTCCATATTTCTGATTCTTTCCCCAAACACAGAAAACCTTCACCATTTTCTTTCCGGCACACATTCACTCCTCCCAACTTCTCAGAGAAAACTCCATGGCCCGTTGCAAAAACACCCTTGAGACTTCTGACCGTCCCACACAACGTCCAATCCTGGAAATTCCCAAATTTCTTGACGAGGCAGCCAAGAAGAGATGGGCAAAGCTCAAGGACAGAAACGTTCTTCCAGAAATAGGGTTCAAATACCCTCAAGAAGAAGAAGATTAGTTCGACCAGTCCGTAATGGACGTCATTGGCACCCATGGATGGAAAAACTTTGTTTCCCATCCTGAGGAAATTTGCACTTCACTGGTGAAGGAGTTTTATGCTCACCTGACGAGTCCAACCAAGTCCACAGTTCACGTGCGTGAAGAGCTAATCAAATTTACTGCCGCAGCAATCAATAAGTTCTATGGGCTAAAACATATTGTGGACCGTCACACTTCTTTTGTGATGACAATGGACACGCAAACGCAATGCGAGGTGCTGGAGGACATTTGCTTTCAAGGAACGGTGCTGGATAATAATAAGTCCGTTGAGAGAGGACGCCTCAAACCAAAGGCTAAGGTATGGAATCACTTTGTGAGGCATAAGCTTATGCCCACAATACACACTGCTACCGTCCGTATCTCTCGACTTTTTCTCATTCATTCTATAATACATGGTAGACAAATTGATATAGGAAAGATAATAGTGGATGAGGTATATGCTTGTTTGAAACAGCCCCGTAGCCCCCTTGTCTTTCCTAATCTGATCACTACCTTGTGCAAAAAGAAAGACGTCTTCATAGACAATCTTTTAGATACATCTGTTTCAGGAAAGATAGGTTTGACCCCAGCACTTGTGACGGAACTCCGGGGATTTAACAAAGACATGCCTCAGCTAGCATTTGAGGGTGGAGCTAGAAGTTTTGCTGCAGCAAGAGTGGCAGGACTGGTGGAAACTACAAAGGAACTGAGCTCGGAGCTCAACCTGATGAAGGCACATCAGAGGGTGTACTTCAAATACGCCCAACACCGTGATAGTGCATTAGCATTTCTTCTTGAGCAAAATCCTGCTGGATCATAATGTCTCTTTTCCATTATTCCTAATGGAGTTATTGCAAGCTCCCGCCACTGCTATAGCACAAACAATGTCTCCCAGTGAACCCAGCTCCGTCCCACCTGCTGCAAAGAGAAAGACTCCGCGAAAGAAAGCACCAGCAACTCCAACTACCCAATCAGAGCAAGAAACTCCATCTGTCCAGCCTACTGTCGAAGAAACCGACCCAACAACCTCTCCAACCAAGAAGAGAAAATGCACCAGAAAGGCAACCAATCCTAAACCTTCAAGACCAGAAAACCCACTCCCAGAACCAGAGCACGTACCAAATGACCCTGAGGAAACCCCTCAGATAAAAGCTGTTACAGCACACGCAACTGAGCCGACCCTAGCACAATCAGAGGATGCTACAACATCCAGACTGAAAACTCACATCAAGCACACAGCTAGACGTGTCAGGCCTTCGTCTAGTGCTCAATCAGTCTCATCCGAGAGCGTAGATGATGTAGCAGACCCAGACCACTACTCCTCCGAGATGTCGATAAACAACACCAGCAGCACCACCTAGCCTCTGCACCCATGAGGTACTAACCTTTTTCTTCTCAGTTTTTCATTTTTCACGGCATATAGTGTAGATTAGTTTATGCATTGCGAACACTACATTTCTCAAGTTTGGGGGTGTTAGTGTTCATAGTTAATATTTTACTTTAGCATATGCGTTATAAAATAGAACAAAATTTTTACTATGGCATTTTGTTTAGTCTAGAGTCAACCCATGAACATATTTATGATGTCCGATAACAAATTTGCTAAGGCCTGAATTAAAGTAAAAAAAACACAACTAGTTGAGATATGTAGAACTGACTTTAGGATCTAGTTGTTAATTTTTTTACACGGCTGCTCTCTTTCTATAAGTAAGTTTGTTAGAAAAAAATTTCAGGAAGAACCCTAGTAAACTCTAATATGTAGACTCTAGAGAACTTAAAAGAAAAGTTAGACGACCCTGTGCTAAAACAAACAAATAAATGCTATGACATATCTGTAGAAGGACACTCCGCTTTGCTATAGCTTATTTAAAAAAATACAATAAAGCCTTGCTATAGCATATGAGTGAATGAAAGTTGTCACAGGATGACTCTTCCTACTAGCTCGGGGTGAGAGGTTTTCTCCCTGCTCATCTAGAGTTAAGGATGACAAGTGTGATGAGCTGACACCCTTCGTAACAAAAAACTTATATATTTGGGAGTCTAAAAATTGGAAAAGAACTAGAGAACATAGTTAGAGTATAACTAGGGAGCTTCCTTGAAAATTTGTCTCACTAGCTTAAGTATAGGAGGAAGGCAGCCATGCACACACGCACATAGCTTAGTCCTAATGAATGTTCTTAAGGATCTCATGTATGGTTGTGTATACATATTTATCTGCCTAAGTTATTTTTTAGGACTAAAATATTGCTATAGCAATCCTCTAGGTTAAATCTTTGCCATAGTAGCTTTTTTGTTCTGTTCTATTCATTGCTTGAGGACAAGCAATAGCTTAAGTTTGGGGGTGTGATAACTGCATAAATATCCTTGTTTTCATACCTTTTTTCTATAGCATTTGCCTATTCTTAAGATCATACCATAGCATTTAGACTGCATTTAGGTTGCACTTTCTTTTTCTGGGTGCATATTTATCCTTTCTGGTTATTGGTCCATATCGAGGGGTACTGCTTGGAAGGTTGGTTTTGGTTTTTTGCTGCGCAGGAAAGGAGTTAAGAGAAAGCCGGTGCCGGGAATTGCTATAGCATGATGGAAGTGGACATTGGCCAGCACGTGAGATACACGTGAGCTGCAGAAACATGTGAACATGCAGAAAAGGACGAACTGACATGTGCAGCAGCCGGTGCCCACCTGCAGACTGTCTCCTTTGTCCCCTCGTGGAAGACCTTGTCGGTGGATATTCATTGGGAATATCAAGACATCTTTAGGGCACCAAACCCTAGAACCCTCCACTATATAAAGGGAGAGAAGCTTGGAACAAAGTGTGGTATTTTGAGTGTTGCAAAAGGAGAGGTGGAAGAGAGAGAGAGAGACTAGGAGAGAGAAGTTTCCACCTTCATATTCTCTAGCTTGGTGTCCTCCATCGTTGAAGCTCCAAGGAGTGGCCTCACCGGCCTCGAAAGAGGCGGTGGGCCTAAGACAGTCGGGCAGTCCATGGCGAAGAGGGAGTTCATCTTTCTTTCTGTCGCTATAGCAATTTCTTGTTATATCTTTATATTTGGTGATGTTATCGCAATGACACGTTGGATGATATTGCCCAGCCACGAACTGTTTTAGGTTGCTTGGGTTTGATGGGTGATGTTATTTTGAGTACTTTTTAACGCATGATATGGCTTTTTCAATGTTTATCGTGATTCTATGCTTTGCTTATGCATTTATCATTTCCTTAAAGTTGTAAGAGCTTAGGGTTGTAAGTGCTTCAAAGAGTTAAGCCTACCTTAAGCACCTTCGAGATTTGGTTTTTCTTTAGGTGTATGTTGGGGTTAGTAATCGAGAGAGCTAGCCCCAGAACCCTCATAAGTAATGGAGTGACTGTTGAGAGGCAGACTCTAACCTACCTTAGAGATAAATGATAGGTTTCAAGGGCTAAAAAGGATAGTACGTGAAGGGTAGGGGAGTGTTAAGAGTTTACGACGAGAGGTATGGCTGTAGCATTTCTAACTCCTAGTTTCCTGGATAGAGATAGTTTAAGAGCCTTCTTAGTAAATCCCGCCTAGCATAGAAGATAGCTGAAACGCCTTAGCATTGTTAAGAAGTTTGAGTTAGATTGTTCATCATTCCTAGTTAGTCATTCCGTAGTGAGTTTCGCATACGAAAGGGGACATGTCTATCATATTGTTATCTCATATTTCTCTGCATTGTTTTGCTTCAGTATTATTATACCTCGTTTCTTTTACTATAGTATTGTCATCTACAAAAAGTTCAAACTTTATTGTTACAGTAACCGTGAATACCTCCAATCCCTGTGGAGACGATACCCACTCATAATTTTATTACTCGTTCGACGTGTATACTTGCACCATTTGCGTACCATTTATAGTCACTGCACGAATGCAACAATAAGTATGCATTTCGAATCATGCAATATGTATGTGAAAATAATTAAGTAACGGGTGATATAATTGAAGTGTATGATAATTTGAAAAGATAAATAAGCCTTTGGTCGATTAGAGGTCTTAGATATTAAGGCATGTCTAGAGTCTTAGCTCTCTTGATTTGTTTCTTAGTGCAACCCCTATTTAGTACCTAGTGTACTCTCCAAACTTGTTGATCGAATGTGATCTTGCTTGGTGTCCAAGACACATTGATGCTATTGAGCATCCCCTGACTTGTTGCGTAGGCAACCCCTGTTAGGTACTTGGTACCCTCATGTTGACTTCCTTATCTAATCCTTCTACTCTACCTAGGGCAATTAAATGTAAAATATATAATTAATAGAAGCCTATGAAGTGGATAAATGAAATAATAATTGAAATGGCATGACATGATACATATTTGATAGATGAGTTTTATGGACATTGGTCCTTTCGAATGTGATTAAAATGCATGTGAGATGCTTGAAAGGTTCGAAATATGAGCAATGTGGGCACTGGCCCTTTCGAATGAAATTGAAATGAAAAGTGATATGTTTAATATGTTGGACTCATGGTCAATGGTTAGTGACCCATTCGAATGACATGCCTAAGATAATTTATGATTTTGCTCATGAATAACTAATAATTCAATGTTATATTTGGAATGGTTTTGGTTAATTCGATTGTGAAGCATGAGTATAAGCATGTTGGAAATTGAATGGATGTATGGTTCTTGCTTGTTCGAATATGAAGCATGGTGAAAAATATGATGCTAATTGAAATGTGTATGAGCGTGATGTTATAAATGTTTATATATGTGATGTATGAAATCACTTGAGTTTCAGTTATGCTAATCTTAGTTAGGTGATATTTGTATGTTATCAATTCTAGCTAAGTAACTTAATGTTTGATCACAAACTAATTAAAGAATGGATTAGCTTTAGTATTACCTCGCTAAGTACAATTTGTACTTAACGCTCCTTTGTTTCCTTCTTCCCAATTAGCAGGATAGCTTGAGATTAAAGCTAGAACTTCCGATCGGGGCAAAACACAAGTCAAGAAATGTATGATCTTAGTCTTATTTTTAGACTCCTAGATGGTGGCTTTGAAGTGTGCTTAGATGTTCATCTTATCGTGTTTGGTCGTAGTCTAAACCTACGTTGGTGTATGAACTTATTATATGCTCCTTGATGTCTAGTTAGGAGGCTACTATCATGTTTTGTACTTAGTTATAAGCCTCGGTATTTTGTTGTAAATATGTAAGTCAAGCTAGTGGTCTTACATTAATTCTTTTTGTTGTATATGGTATGTTAGCTTGGCATGGTTTAAGGGGCATCTAGTAATATAATGTTTTGTAATGCAAGTATGTTAATGAAAAGTTGCTATGATATTTTATGTTTTCAAGCATAGTTTGTATATTAATTATGACCTTTAATTATTGGTATGTCTCGAATCAACCTAGAATATTTGGTAGGATGTTCGAATGGCTTGGCATGAAAGGGTCTAAGTGATTCGAAATGCTTGAATAAATCCCCTAATTGAATTTATTTGGTAATTATTAGAATATGGTTAGTATAAATTAATAGAATGAATGGACTGGTAATCGAATGGAGTAATGAGTGAAGTGTTAAATTAGATCTTTAATAATATTATTAAGAAAGTTTAATTTGGTTTGTAAATTGTTAAGGTTTAAATTAGATGAAATTCCAATCAGCCTTGTTATGTTTAGAAAATTTTTTGTTAGCCCACTTTCTGCATGCACATTAATATGGTTTGCTTAATATATGTGAAATGAATTCTTGTTCGATATCCTGTGAATGTGAATTTATGTTTCGTTTTGTGAAATTCTGCTCTATTTTTTGTTTTCCGCTTCCGGTAACGCTCCTCGCTCCTAACCCGGGCGAGGGGTGTTACACATTATTCAAGTTCAAATTATGGACCTAGTTAGACTTAATCAATCTTAATTAAGCACTAATTGACAAATTTAATAATAATTAAAGCCAATTTAATCGCCAAATTTCAATACAAGAGTTAAATTGAATTAGAGAACAAATGAAAAGGCTTAAATAATTAATCAAATTTATGTAAAGGACTTAATTGAACTAAATCTAAACCTAAAAGCATGTATTAATGACCCAATTAAAAGAAAATTAAATTTGATAGTTGAAATCAATTAAACTAATTTAAACTAAGACTAAATTGATTTAAATATAAACCTAATAAACTAATTCAGAACCTAATTGGATGATCCTACAATGAAGAAAGAGGGCCGAACTGAAAATATGCTAAAATAGAGAGGAACCAAAGAACGAATTACCCCTAAAAGTAAGGAAAACATGTCACTCCTCTCTTATTAAACATTGTATATCATTTTTAATTTTGGAGTGAAAAATCACTTAAAAATGATTTTTCACCCAACCTCAAAAGCTAAAACTTTTAGCTTTTGAGGTGAAAAATTATTTTTAGGTATGAAATTACTTATTTATTTTTTATTATTAACACTAATAATAATATTAATATATTAAAATAGTATTAAATATAATAATATTATTATTAAACTAATATTTTACTATTAAATACTATAAATATTAAATATAGTAATTATTAAAAAATTATATTTTAAATAAAAATAAATAATAAAAAAACTTAATATTATAAAATAGTATTAAGTATAATAATTATTAATATATTAAATTAATATTTAGTTATATTACTATAATATAAAAAATGTATAGTTTAGACTTTAGAGGCTAACTTTTTTATATTTAATTTAAACTTTATATTAATTATTTAGAAATATTCAAAGTTTATATTTTATATAAAAATTACTAATGAATTGTCATGGTTTTTATATTTTTATTATTTAAATTAATTTTATTTGTATATAATAATATTCTTAAATTTTGTAATAACGAATTTAAACATCATTTTCGTTCATTTATTTTTACTTTATAATATCATGTTTAATATGGACATTTTATTTTTTCAAAAGTATTTTTGACAGCAATATTATACACTCAAAATTTTACAATTAACTTTTTAAAATTACTTTCGGACATCATTTTTAAAAGTATTTTTCAAAAGCTATGTCAAAGGGGTTCTTTAATGCTTTTCTCATTTTTTATCATTATCTAAAAAACGGAAACATCTCATCTCTCTCTCTCCGCTCAGAAATTTTCGATCGTCATTGGTCGTCGCCGACTACTACTCCAACTGCCTTCGTTGGTGTTCGTTTGATTTCAAAACATATTAAAAGTCTCACCTCGCCCCGGTAAGCATGAATCCATGGTCCATTTCCCCAAAACCCGGTTTGAACTCCACGAAAATTGCACAAACCATTCAGCTTCTCAATTCCCAATCTCCACTTTCAACTATCAGATGGACTTGATTTCAAAGTATGTCACTCTCTTAAATGCGTCTCAACCCTTCACCGTTTGGATCTACAAGGAATGCCTCAAGTTGCCCGTAATGGCCATTGGCCGAAAGGTAAAGCTCTCTTTCATTTTCATATTCCTTTTGTTTTTTGATTTTTCCCCCTTTATAGGTCTAGTCCTTTGATGGTATTGGGCGTTGAGTTGGTCGGTTTAGAAGGTGGTGTGGAGCCATGGTGGCATAGGCAAGGGCCGTGTGTGGTGTGGGTATCGTAGAGAAAGATGTGGGCTATGGCATGGCCATGTGAATTTGGCTATGTAGGGGGTGGCCGATGGTGATATGGGGCTTGAATTGCCCCCTATTTTGTTTTTTTTCCTGTGTTTTACCCTTTCTTAGCTAATCATGGCCAATTCCCTCGTGAATCATAGCCGAATGAACTTATTCTTTTGGGTTCTCACTGTTGCTAACCAAGACCTCCCTTGTCCAAAAGGTAATTTCCTTTTATTTTCCCGCTAACTGGTTGTAACATCTCAAAATTAAAGTTAAGAGAATTAGGTATCTAGATCAGGCCGGTTTAGAATTAATTTGAATTTGATTACTTAATTAATTAATTCTAAAATTTTAATTAAAGGCTTGGAAAATTAAATTTTGTATTGTTCAACATGCTAAATGATTTTCGGGTTATTTAAGATTATATTAAATAGCAATATTTTCTGAATCATTTTAAATAAACTAATTTAATTTTCACATGTGGTTTTAGTGACTTAATTGAAAAAGAACGTACTTGAATGTTGATTGAAGCCAATCTACATCCCTGAGTCAATGGTTGAAGGTTACATGGAAGCTAATATTCAAGTTGATCACCTCATCGCTGATTGAACCATATTTTTTTCTCGAAGTGTACTTAATCTTTTTGTCGAGTTAAACTAAGGAGATCCAAACTTTATTCTTATATTTCTCTATCTTTTATTACACTAATAGTGTGACGTTTTCACACCAATTAACAATTAATTATCTTTCGATGTTCGATAGAGTAGTCTTCAATGCCTTTGAGTTATCCTTAACTAAAGAACTAGTGATTGTACAAGCCTCAATAATACATCCTTGCGTTACTTTAGGTGAACGTCATCGATCAATAATCTATTTTTGGTCGCTGAAATTCACTCCTAATGTGGTTATGCGTACACATAAATTTAGTAATGTTATGTTTGAAATATTATGATGAATTTTAATCTTAAACCTTGTAATATGAATTTGGTTATATGAAAAATTGATATGTACGCATGCCTTCTTAGCTTTAACAAGTATGTGTATATTAAAGCATGTTAGGGTCATTTAAAACCCTTTTAAATGGATTAAAATCGAAATTTAGTTCTAAACTTATAATTTGTTGCAGATCGTGCCAGTACGATACATAAACTTATCGGTACAATATAATTAAATGAACCATATGATGCAGGGTGTACGAGTATGAAAGGTCGTATCGATATAAAATTTGGTTTTTGAAATTTTATTGGTCATGACGTACCGGTACAGATGTCAGTACCATTATGAAGATATGTCACTTGAATTTGCATGTTTAATTGGTACTGTTACTAGCCCTTGAGTACTGGTAAGAAAGACAGTTAAGTTAATTATGAATAGATCTAGTTTTAGTTTTTTTGCATTTCAGTCCCAAATAATGTATGTATCAATCGAATAAGTTACTAAGCCCAAATTAGCTGAAATTGTAGAAGTATATGTGTTTTGATATGAATTTTAGTTTTATAACCTTTATTTGTTAAGAAGGCCTAAATTTTTAGAAATTACAGTTTAATCCCTAAATAAAAATTAAGATCTTTAAGTTAATAATTAATTGGATTATGTTACAATCATATTAAGAGCAGCAAAGGAAGTGTATGTGAAAGATCTTTGATAAGTTCTGGAACTTTGAATTATTTATAATATAATTCCTAAATTTTGAAAACTTTTCAAATTGGTCCCTAAGCAAACCAGAATTAAGAAATTTATTTACATTGGTAATTAATTGGATTTCTTTGAATTTGAATACGCTTTATATTTTTCTGACTTTGATTTGAATGTTTGATTTTTTGTTTTGTATTCCGATGATATCTCTGACCCATTTTTCTTCAGGATCAAGTAGGGGTGTTGCAACACCAACAGCATTTAGGAGTTCTAACCGCATCCGTATCATAGTACAATATTGTATCACTCTAGTAGAGCATATATATATTTAAGAGTTCCCACGACATCCTTATATTATATTTGTGATCTGGTTTATATAAACTCACATATAGATTAAAGCATTTTAAATATTATTGCTTTACTGAGGAGCTTGTTATTTGTAAAAGACTTTGAAACTCAATTATTTTATCGTTTATCGGGTTTTTTATTCTAATTAACTTTAAGTTTTAAAATTTAAAAAAATGTTGGATACTCCGGTGACCCGGATATGACACCTTTGGATCCATTGGATCTTTTGGCTCGAATTCGGAGAGTTATTACCCAAACTCATAATGATATTTACATCCTCAAAGTTGCACAATTTATATGTACTCACTCTCCCAAAGTATTACCCTTCCATGCAATAAAACAATAATGACTCAATAACTAAGTGAAAAGAACAAATCAAAAGCATTGAAACAAAGTTTTTGCTTCAGCAACTCCAGTTGTCACTTCTTGTTTTTCATGCTCACATTGTGTTCCTTTGATGGAATCTTGCATCCAGTGAAGTATGGAACAAGAATCAGAAGTCCATTTTTTTTGTCAAAAAGTCAAAACTATTATATTTTTCACCTAGTAGATTTCACATGAAATAATCATAGTGATTAATTTCTATGTAGTGTTATAGAAATGATCATCTTTGGGTTGTATTTCTATCTCTTTAAAGAAAAATTGTATAACACCAACAACCAGTTGGTCTAACAAGATGAGTCGTTAGATCCCTCAAGCAAGTGAGAGGTTTGAATTCTGACATTGTGAATGGAGAAAACTGGGTTGAGAAGGTCGCTTCCATGATGGGCCTCTACAAAACCTGATTCGAATTAGTCGGCCAATAAGTCAAATATAAGTGGTTAAATAAAAAATATATAATAATAAATTTATTCGATAACATTATGTTAATTTTTAAACTAAAAAACAGTCTTTAATATTTAAAAAAGTGTCAAATCATTTCTTCATAAAAATGCTAACTAAAACGAACCCACAAATAGTTCTAGTGGAAAAGCAGAGGATGTTTTTTCCGGAGACTGGGGTTCAACCATTATGTCTACAAGTTATTTGTGCAATGTCAAAGAGTTAAGAATATCTATGAACATATACTACTTTTTAATCACCTTTAAAATATTAAAAAAATGCTAAGTAAAACATCAAATTTTATACCAACAGACTTGGTCGAAGTGGTAAGCAACTTGGTATTCTTTAGGTCTCGAGTTCGAAGCCTTGTATACGCAAAAACAAAAAAATTAAATGTGCAACATGGGTCAATCTAAATTAATTAGATCAAAGTCCTGAGAATCGAGAGTGCAACAAAAAGTAAAATTCTATCGGGTTGACTTAACGTTTCTTGTGACAATTCATGTGTATTTTATGTTAGTATAACATTATTTGTCTTACATGTCACATCAATAAGTAATTTAAAAGTTATAAAATATTTAAGAAATAAGCAATTCAAAACTTATTAAAAATTTAAAAATTAGTATGAAACACTCGTGAGTTGACATATTAGCATAATTAAAAATCTGTCGTTTTAATCCATATTTTATTTAAAATAGTTATTCAACTATATTAAAAAAGTCAAAGGTCAAATTTGAATTTTTAAATAGTTGAGGGTTAAAATTGACTTTAAAAATAATAATTAAATTAACAAAAGATAAAAACCTTGAAGGTTAAATTTACTATTTGAAAACAAAAAAAAAACCTTCTACAAATTAATGGGATAATCAAAATATATAAGAAGTAAGTTGCCGTAACAATTGCTTCGCCCGTCATCACCTTCACCAAATCTTAATATTCAAAGGTAAATAAAAGTGTTCTTTGAATTCTTCATCAATTGCTTCGCCCATCACACCCTCACCAACTCTTATTAGTCAAAGTTAATTAAAAGTCTTCTTCTTTCTTCTTCATCTTTTGAACAACATTAAAAAGTTTTTTTTATAATAATTTCTACCTAGCGGAGCAAAAGGGAAATTCTGCTCCTAATAAGTCTTGAACCCACAACCTAGGGAAAGGGGAGGGTGTCAACTGAAAACTTTAACCACCTGCTCTAGAGATCGCTGACAACATTAAAAGTCTTTTTTGAGTTCTTTGTTAACTTATTTATGCATATGTGTAGGACCTTGTGCCAGGATTCAAACTATTGCTTTAATTATAAATATTACAAAAGTCGAACTAAAGAGTGATCAACGACATAAAGTGATTTATTTCTCCTAAAAGACACATATTTGAATAATGTTATAACTAAGAGATGAAATGGGGATACAAGTAGTATAGGGCATTCAAAAATATATTATAAAATGGGGCTTCTCAAGCAACTTAGGGTGGCGCCCCTTTATTCCCAAGCGGTAGCTACCTCCTCCAGCTTTCCCTCCTTTTTTCTCCTTTGGCCTTTTCTTGTCCCCTCTTTCGTATATGCATTTCCCCTTCAGATTTTGGTGCTCCGAATCACCCCTTTGGGTCATTTTGTTGTGCATCTTCTTTCTATGGTGTCTAGAGCTTTGATTGAACATTCTTTTATGAGGGGATATCTAGGTTGCGGATGAGTGGTTGGTTTGACCCTTGCCTCCGATTCTACAGGAATTTTCTAATGGTGATTTTGTCTTATGTCTCCTTCGCCGATGGATGACTTTCTCCGTGTCTTTTTGCCCTCCTCCAATCATCGCTAACTTCAGATCCTGACGCGTTGAACTTGTTAGTTTTTCTTGCTCCATTCCAATCATTGGCCATATCCTTTTGTGACCCCAGAAGTGGCTATGTAGATTTAAGAATGGTAGCTGGCTTGGTGTCTCTTGATCTCCCCCTCTTCGGACCTAGCTTCCCCCTTTGTTTGGGTTTCGTTGTCCCATGTTGTTGTTCTTCTACTACTTTGCTTTTGTGTTTATGTGATTGTGTTGTGTTTTGGGTGTTGTTTATGTAACCACCCGAACCCGCCTATGCGTTTCACTTGACTCTGGGCGGTCACAACCTATAATTAAACTTACTATAAAATATATCTGTCAAAATATCAAACTAATATAGTTTCACCTAGTGGCGACTTACAATCCATACTTTAGAAACATGGTATGAAAAATGAATCATATATAATTCTCAAGACGATTATGAAACCCATCAGTGTTTGCTTTCAGATCCATACCCAAAATAATAAGTAAGAGTTTAGTAACACACGGTTACAAAATAGGTGATATGAAAGCATAATGTGTTTAGTTGTAAACTAAAGCCATCATCCGGCAAAATCCATAAGATATATCGTATCAAAATATAGGCATAAGTCACTCAAATACAGACAGTTTGGAAGATAAGAACATTACAACAGTTTAAATGCTAAATGTGTTGATCCTCCAATTATCGAGTCCGAAGGCTAGCATATCATAAGTTATCTGAAAGGGAAAAGAGGTGGGCATCAGCTAGAGAGCTCATTGTGTTCCAATAAAACTAACTTTTACTTAAAACTAAATTGAAAACACTAATTTTTATGTTTGGATTATATATTATGAACTTTTAAAAAGAATTTATATGTGATTTTTTAAAAATGATTTAAAAATAATAAAAAATGAATCGGGTATCTGGTAGCATATCATAAATGCAAACCAACAATGGCAAAACTCTCTAGCAAGATCATTCTATATGTACCATTAAAACTAACTTCCACTTAAAACTAAATTGAAAACACTAATTTTTATGTTTGGATTATATATTATGAACTTTTAAAAAGAATTTATATGTGATTTTTTTAAAAATGATTTAAAAATAATAAAAAATGAATCGGGTATCTGGTACCCGATTTTGTGGGTAATTGGATTTTATGGATACCCAATAAACAGGGTACCTAGTAGATACGGATCGGGACACGAGACAAAAAAACATACAATCAGAATATTCGGGTACCCAAAAGTTCGGTATTCGCAATTGAACACTCATAACAGACATGCTAACTCAGACGTTAATTATTTTACAATAGTGTGTCTCACATGGAAAAGTGACATTGATGCCATTAGGGAGTTTGAGAGCTAATTTGATGAAATTAAAAAGAACTTGCAACATTGCTGATTTGAGATTACTAGTTTACTATAGGGGTAAAAATAAAATTACCCTTTAGGCCTTATATTAAAAAACTATTGTTTTATTTATGAAAATATCTTGAAATGAATTAACGAAAACAATAATGAGGTAAATGAAAAAACCTAATATTCTCTTCTTCCCAAACACTCTCAACTTCTAGGGTTTCCCATTTTTGAGTTGCATGGGTGGCGCCACTATAGCTGGTGTGAGTGTTATGCATGTTGGATGGATGTGCAATTAAGCGCAAGTATACTCTTCGCTCAAGTAATATAGTGATGCGAAGAGTATCGAACTCACGGGGATTGGAGTGACAAATTCAAAGCAATTATACATAAGAGTTAGTGAAATAGTATTAGTGTGGTGACAAGATTATAAATTAAATGCAAGAAAAATAAAATGGTAGCAATGATCAGAGAACAAACATAAGTTGTAGCGAAAAATCTAATGATTATAGATGTTGGTTTTATTGCTAAGAACTAGTATAATTACCATTCGAATGTTATAGCGATGAGTTACACTTATCTAGTCGACATGGTTTTCTAATTAACTCCTATACTCTTTCGATACCTAGAAGTTGATAACAAGAAGCTATAAAAATACATGTCTGCATAAACCAAGTGGAAAAGAACTTAGCCACGTTTTTGCTCTATCTCTCAAGAAAGAGGTGAATACTTTCAGTTTTATTGTATCTTCTGATACTCTCGGATGCTGAAATAGCTAGCAAATCTCCATGAATTGCTTCAAGTGTTGCCTCAGATCTCCAGTAGGTGCTCCATTAAATTGTCCTACATTCAAAAACGTTTGTATCATTACTGATTTGAGTTCAAAATTCAGTGTATTTACCTCGAGACCAATTAGTCCCGACATCAAATTGTCTATGTTTGGTGTCGAGTGCTCTCTAATAGGTCTCTCTTCCTTCATATTAACAGATGGGGAAGCAGGAGCTGGCGGTATCCCATTATTTTGGTCATCACATCCATTGCCTTGTTGAACCATCTTTGAACTTTTTTCTTTAACCTTCGTAGGGTTCTTTCAATTTTTGGATCGTGTGGCAAATCTTCTACCACATGGCAGTTTTTGGTCATACACCGATCAAAACTAATGAATAAAATAAAACAAAAAAACAAGTAAAAATCAAAATAATAAATATTGTTGTAATCCCTGACAACGGCACCAAAAACTTGTCGACTTTGCTAACGCTTGTCAAAATATGAAATATTTAGTATAAAATGCAAGAGAATATTGCCAAAGGTGAGTCTTATGTGTGCAAGTATACACAGTCAGTAAGTAATACAACAGTAAGCTGAGTATCGAATTTACAGGGATTGACCAAGAAATTATCTGCTCAATTTTTACTTGTTTGAAAGAATTAAAAGTGTTTGAAATGTTTTGGGTTTTAGATTAAAAAGATGGAAAAAATAGTGTAGAGAAAATGAAAGAAGTCTGCCAACGAAGTGTTCAATTGAATGATGAGCGTTGGCAAGGGATGCCTGGATTTCACGTTTTTTATACCAGCCTTTAATAATGTCCTGTCTTGGTTTATTGTCGAGCATATTAAAGATAGTATTTCCTCTGTCGATGGCAATATCCTAAGTTAACCACAAATAAACCCTTATAAGTCTATAGTGAAGTTTTTCATTAATTAACATGATTAGGTGTCAATCTTTACTTCTAAGGGGTAGACTCACTTCCGAAGAAAATTCATCTACTTGAACATCTTCTTTCGAAGCTTCTTCCCTTAGTATTTGGCAACTGATCGTTGCCCCCTAAGTCTGTTAAGATATTAAGGTGCAATAAACATGCAATGTCAACTATCGTATGACAATGGATTTAGAAAAATTATGTGCTACCAAATTGAAAATAATGCCAAGGCATTCTGATTATTAAAAACCAAATATAAAATAAGCATTAATCACAAACCTCCCCCAACCAACTAAAAATACTTAGTTCATAGTTAGGGGCCAACTAAAAAACATCTTCGTTTAACATTATCATTTTTGAAATAAAAACTAAGAGAATAGACAGGAAGGAGATCAGTCGATGCAACCCTTCAAATGCTCCAGAGCTCTTGATCTTAGTTGGTCGAACTACGTCGCCTCTCGGTTCATCACGGTGCAGCCTCTCTTCAATTCCCCCTTTCAAGGGTTTGTTCGATCTCTTTAAATAGGCTTGCGTGGGAACCCTATGATATGCCTTTGAGTTTGAAATTTGAATGCGCAAGGGATAAGAGGCGTGACCATCTTATCCAGATTTGAATCCCATGGATGACGTGTACAAGGTCCAACGAAAACTTTGACCGGTCACCGGACATCAATCCTTTGCCAGCTGAGCTTGGCATCGTTTGACCCATCTGTGCCAACCTTGCTTGGCAATTCTCTGCTTCCTTTCCTGTGTTCCACGCCAGCAATTCTCTGCCAAGCCTTCCTGCTTGTGTCCTGCATCAAAACTAGAAAAATAACCATTCACACTGACAATGGAATAACTCTTTAACTTCTTATGTAAATGCATGATTTTATCATCTAAATGCAACTAAATGTACTTAAAGGGCAAGAAAAGGCATTGTAAAGTAAGTATAAAAACAATAATTTTGAGGTGTTAACATTGGTTTTGGCTCTTGTTTTATTTGTGTGCAGGTTCGACGAATGTGGTGGGGGTCAGAGTTTATCTCCACCACCCCTTCCATCGGCTGCTTCGTTGATGCTCTATGGTTTCGAAGGCCTTCGATATACTATATACCTTCTAGTAAATTTTCTAAAGATATGGGAATAGTTGTTAAAGGCTTTTATTCTCTATTTCTCGCCGTCAATGTCAGCCTGGCCCTTTAGAATACCCCTCAGTTTATCTGGCCGCCAAGGCTCTCCCGAATTGTAAACCCTAAGTTGGTCACAATACACAGCTCCGCTCATCTGCCTAGGATGCCTCAACTTCCTATTTCGGCTTTACATTTAAGTCTTCCGGCCACCATGTTTGACCATGATCTAATTTTTCTTGCTTTGCTCGTTTTGATCTTGTTTCTCTAGGACTTAGGTGCCTTTTGTCTTTTCTTTTGTTTCCTTTGTTTTCAACGAATGGATTTTCTATCTGGTAAAAAAAGTAACAACAACAAAAATAACAATAATGGAAGAGTGTAATTACCTAAATAATTATACAAACTCTCATTTTTTTCCTAAGAATTTTTTTTTGCTTATTATACAAATTGATATTTGTACTTGAATTTTTAAAATTAGCTTGGTACATGTTTTGACTTGACATCTCAACAAGTAATCAAGTTACTTACATGTAATTGACTTGTCAAAATGACGACTCCATTAAGTTCCACATGTCACAACTTATTGGTGGTTGAAAAGTAAGATTTGCACCATATACCAATTGAAAATTCTTTTCAAGTTTATGTTTAAAATTAAAAATTGATCATGGGCTAATTTGAGTAAGAATTGTCAAGTTCATGTATCAATTTGTATAATAAACCTTTTGAGCTTCTAATTATAGTAAATTAAGTGGAACCATAAATTTCAATAGTGAGTTAAATATGCCATATCTTTATAATTATATCATAGGCCCGGCTCGCCACGTCATCCATGGTCCCAACCAATAAAAAACATTCATTTCATTAATTTTTCCATATCATCTTTTTACCAAGTGAATCTACAATTGGTAAAAACTGTTTTTTTAATTTAATTTACAGTAAATCTGAGTGAAGATTCACTCGGTAAAAAATGACATGTAAAAAATTAATGAAATGGATGCTTTTTATTGGTTGGGACCATGGATGACGTGGCGAGCCGGGCCTATGATATAATTTCTCATATATCATGTAGCTTTCCAAACACATTATAAATCAACTTTATTAACATAGTGGAATTAACAACATATTTTAGTCAACTACATTTTTGGTGTATTAACAACAAAGTTCTTTCGAATCTTGATTAATATTAAATTTTGAATTCAATCTAAAATAATCCATTTCCTCTTTCTTTATTAAAAAAAAGCTTAATTCACGGTTTGACATTTAAAATATATATTTTTCATTTGGATCCTAGTTTTTTATCCCATTTGATCCTTAATGTGTATATATATTATAGTTTGTGGTCTAAATTTTACCAGACATTAAAAAAATACAACCTTTTACCGCTCACCATGTAACGTATCATTTTTTTGATTAAAATACAAAACATCAAATAAGAATTTAAAAACTAAAATTACAAACTCCTTTGTTTCATTACATTTATTATTTAATGATTTTTATGTTTAAGTTGTAAACTTTGGTAATAAAAAAACTATTATAAACAATTAAATTTTATAAAATGTATATTTAAATATGATTTTGTCTAACATATATCATAAGTCATATGTTAAATTATTAAATAATCTAAATTATATCAAAGATCCTTTTGAAAATAATCTCTCATTCAATAGGATAGCATTTTATTCAGTTATCAATTATTGTAATTAATATAATATTAATCATTCTTACAAAAAAATAATATTAAGTCCCATTAAACAAAATAAATGATTTAGTGTTCATAGTTAGTGTTTTAGGATTTAAAGTTTATTGGTTAGGGATTAGTGATTAGAGTTTAAGGGCTTAGAGTTTAATGCTTGTGGTTTGGGGTTAAATGTTTAAGAGTTGAGGTTTAATGGTTAGGTTATTGTTTAGGGTTTAGTGCATGTGTTTAGAGATTAGAATTTAGGATTTATGAGTTTTAGAGTTTAGAGTTTTGTGAAAAAAATGAGAATATTAAATGAAAGAATTAATTATAAAATGTTCTTTGTAGCTTATTAAATGAGATGTTATTTTTAAGGGTTATGCTATTTGTAAACACCTATTTTTGTCCGGGCCTAAACTCAAACCAGCCCAACCCAACATTCAAAAAATAATAATAAATAAGTCTTTATTATTATTATTTACAACCCAATCAATAACCCATACAACCCATACCCAATACCTATATCCATACCCGACCCAATACCCATGACACATCATCCAAAAAACCCAATGCATGAAATGTAAAAGGGAGCTTTTTTGAATGAAATACAAATGAGAGTTTTTTAGATTCGAATGTAAACAATCTTTTTGGAGAGTTCGAAATAATAATAAAAAGCAAGTTTTTCATTCGAAGCAAAAACGCGAAAAAGGTAAAAAAATAATATAAAACTCTTCGGTTTTCTTTAGATCTACTCACCTAAGAAATGATTTAGGAAAATCCGACTCCGGATTCGAGTTCAGCGCGTCGATGAGAGTCGAAAAGGTGGTGCCTTTTGAATTTTTGACCGTCATAGACTGCGGCGGCCCCGGTGAACGGCGAAAAAACGGCGAGCAGGTCCGGCGATGGAGTGAATGGGGAGCTCACTCTAATATTTTTTTATCAAATAAAAATGATTTTTTTTTAGCAAAATAGGGAATTTAAAGTCCAATCAAAACGACGCCATTTTGAGCAGGATAACTCGCGCTTCGACCCGATCCGAGCCCTAGGATCCGCGCGTTTTTTATATGATGGGGAAAAGTGTGCCCGCGGTCACTCCACTTTTGTATCTTTGCATTTATATCCTTTAATGGCTGTTTCCTTCAATTTTGGTCACCATTTCCATGTTATATTACCTTTTAATTTTTGTTTCCTTCATTTTAATCACTGTTTTCTTCTTCTTATTATTATTATTATTATCATTATCATCGTCGTCGTCATTATTATTATTATTATTATTATTATTATTATTATTATTATTATTATTATTAACTATAATATATAAAGTTTTCTTCTTTTCATATATTATAATAAACGTAATGTTATAGCTTACGTTAATTATATATGTTTATGTTATCTTACTATATATATTTGCACTGTATATATGTAATTAATATAATGTGTTGTATGGTTTCTTTTTATTTTATTAATATTATATTAATGTTACATGAATATAGTATTGTGATATATATATATATATATATATATATATATATATATATATATATATAAGTTAAGTAGTTGACTTTCTTATTTATTTAAGTAAACTTTCCTAAAGTAACTTACATTAATATATGTGAAGTATTAATAATTTGTTTCCGCATATATAAATATACATGTTTCTCAAAAAAACCGTTAATATATGTAAAGTAATATCTTGCTTTTATATATGTTTATATGCATGTACCATAATATATATATATATATATATGACGTTATTATTTCTTTTACATATTTTTATGATTTTAAGTTCGGTTCAATATTTTAAGGGGCGATTTCTAATTATTTTCGAGAACCGGTTAGGAAGTGGCATCCTAACTTATTTAGGTGTCATCTTCTTCAGTTGTCGTAAATGAAGAAACGTTTATTTAGATCTTATCATTTTTGGGATTGATTTTTAAATTAAATTTTAAATCTTTATTTTCTTGCAAGACAACACTTAATGAACGCGGTACCAATTTTGGGCGCTGTGGGGGTGCTAATCCTTCCCCACGCGTAACCGACTCCCGAACCCAAATATTTTTGAATCTCTGGTTGATTTTAAACGGTGTCTGGCCTACCATAGTGGCCGGTGGCGACTCCAACACATATTTCTCCATTTTTCACTTCTCCCATTTTCAAAATATTTTCAATCACCATTGCTTCTTCAAAAACAAAAACCTCTGTTACAGATGGCGACTCTGCTGGGGACTTTTTTTAGAGAGTCAGGCCAATGTTGATTTTTTGTTGTCTTGCAATAAAGTAAAATTTTGATTTCAAGTTAATTTTTAATCCACTTGCATTCATGCATGAGCTATTCGGGCTCCGTAACCGTTAAGTGGGAGTGATTACTCTGTCTCGTGGGGATTTCGCCTATGTATGATATTGTAATTCACTTTCGGGATATAATCCTTATATTTCGTGGGGTTTACGCCTCCGTATGGTATAAGGACTCATATCCTCCCGAATCGATGTCCTATTATCTTTGTAGGTAATAGTGACAGTTCAGGTACCTTTAGTGCTCTAGATCCTAACTGCATATAGTAGCCCATAGAGCCCACATTTTAGAGCCATACCGAAATACTGTCCGTTTAGTGGTAACATTATTAGGCCTTGCTAGATTTATTCATGTATTTGTTTGTCATTTATATGTCATGTATATAATTTTAATTGCTTCAATTTTGGCATTTGTTGCCATTTAATTTATTTAATCTATTTGATTATTTGATTATCTTTAACCGTACTAACCTATTTCGGTGTTTGATTTTTTACATCACATTGTCGAAGTATTATTTCTTTCATTTACATGATAGTTGCATTACATCATTTTAATTATTCATTCACTTGTATTAATATGCATTTATACATAAATATTGCATTTAAGAGCATGCATGTTTCTTTCATTTATCATCACATTCGTTCAGAATAAAAGATCATTCGTTTTAAAAAAGAAGATGTCCTAACCGATGAAAATCATTACAAGCTTGAGGTCCCGCAACTACAGAGCAAGTAATGTTTTAATTCCACATTGGGGGCATCCTTACATACAAGGCATCGAGCACTGTTTAATAAAAAAAATCTGACCACCACAGAATTAGGGGCATCCCTTTAAGGGGCAAAACATAATATGTCATTCACTCACCCATTGAGATCATTTCGCATTAACTGCATACATCATACTTGTATTTAAGTCACCATGCATTTAGACATATCACATGCATCCACAACACATTCATTTGAGCACACGAACAGGTCCAAGGAAGAGACCAAAGAACCTCAACTATGGAGGCAACAACATGATGACCAACTTTTAGCCCCGAAGGAGGTCGAATACGCAAAAGCGTAAGCATCTAAGATTTTTGAACAAATATTGACTAGTGTTTTATCTCATTTTCAGGTCAACACTCTTTGTTATGGAGTAGAAAATAAAAATTTTCCAGATCTAGCCCCTCCGTTAGTGGAGTAGCAATATCAAAATTCATTCTGATCTAGTCTCTCCGTCAGTGGTGCAGTGGATCAAACCTCTTTCAGCAGGATCAAAATTTACCTTGAGACCGTGCCTCTTCGTCGGTGTTGTAGCTCGGTCAACTCCTGGTCTTGCCTCTTCGTTAGTGTTGTAGCTGGACCACATTTCTGATCCTGCCTATTCGTCGGTGTTGTAGCTGGATCAAGATTTATTCTTTTAGACCGTGCCTCTTCGTCGATGTTGTAGCTCGATCAACTCCTGGTCTTGCCTCTTCGTCAGTGTTGTAGCTGGACCACATTTCTGGTCCTGCCTCTTCATCGGTGTTGTAGCTGGATCAAAATTTATTCCTTTAGACCGTGCCTTTTCGTCGGTGTTGTAGCTCAGTTGAATCTTGGTCTTACCTAGAGGTGGCAAACGGGTCAACCGGTTCGGGTTCGGTTCGGGTCATTTCGGTTTCGATTATTTCGGGTCAGATATTTTCGGTTCAGATTCGGTTTCGGTTTCGGTTTTAGTTCGGGTCTATTGTGTTTCGGGTCATTTCGGTTCGGTTGATTTTCGGTTCGGTTATTTTCGGTTCTGTTATTTCGGTTCGGTTGATTTCGGTTCGGTTATTTTCGGTTCAATGAGAGATCAGTCGTTTTTAATCAAATTTTTAGGTTGGTCAGATTTTTACACCATATATATGACTTTATAAAGTTAATATATTTGACATTTTAGTGATTTGTGCGGTTGTTCATATTTTATCTTTCTTTATTTCTATTAATCGGGTCCATTCGGTTCGATTCCATCTTGTTCGGGTCCATTCGGTTCGGGTCTATTCGGTTCGGGTCCATTTGTCGGTGTTGTAGCTGGGTCAAACTTTATCAACTCATGGTCTTGCCTTTTCGTCAGTGTTGTAGCTGGACCGAATTTACTAACCCCCAACTTCAGATCATGCCTCTTCGTCGGTGTTGTAGCTGGATCAACCTTACCAACTTCAGATCCTGCCTCTTCGTCGGTGTTGTAGCTGGATCAACCTTATTAACTTTAGACCTTGCCTCTTCGTCGGTGTTGCAGCTGGGTCAAATTTTATCAACTCATGATCTTGCCTCTTCGTCGGTGTTGTAGCTGGACCGAATTTACTAACCCCCAACTTCAGATCCTGCCTCTTCGTCGATGTTGTAGCTGGATCAACCTTACTAACTTTAGACCTTGTCTCTTCGTCGGTGTTGTACCTGGGTCAAACTTTATTAACTCATGGTCTTGCCTCTTCGTCAGTGTTGTAGCTGGACCGAATTTACTAACTTCAGACCTTGCCTCTTCGTCGGTGTTGTAGCTGGATCAAACCTCACTAACTCCTGGTCTTGCCTCTTCGTCAGTGTTGTAGCTGGACCAATTTCATTAACCTATGATCATGCCTCTTCCTCGGAGTTGTAGCTAGATCAAAGCAAGTCCGACAGAAATGTCGGCACAACGTGCTTAAACACGGTAAAGTTTAAGACAATGGACAATTCAAATGTCCATCCAAAATCCATTTTCACGAATGGTCAAAGAAAAATAAATCCTTTAAAAAAATCCAATGTCATGATTGGTACAAACTGATTGTACCCAGGGGAATGGTACAACTAGCCCAGAGCAAAAGACTATTGGTAAAGGCAAGTCAAAACCATTGATCCCTGTGCATTTGGGAAAAATGCAAAAACAATCTATGAGCTATGCTGGGGATATCTTCTGGATCCAATGTTAACACTTTCTTTCTTGGATTTTGCCTCTTCGTCGGAGTTGCAACTGAATCGAAGATTAGAACCTTCATCATTTGGTTATGTCACCTCAAATCAACTTGATCAAGTTTTTCAGACCTTGCCTCTTCGTCAGTGATGCAGCTAAGTAAAATTTTCTCCATATACTGCATCACCGTCAGAGTTGAAGAAAGCCAAACTCATTTTTTCTCCCCAATGGATCTCCCCAGTTTGACAATTTTGCCTATCAAGAGCAACCCAGCAGATTAAGTAAAGCTCAAGAAGCGGTGGACGGAGAAGAAACCCAAATTTGACTGGAAAAAAATAGTTGTTCTTTTGTCTTTGCTGTATTATTGTTACACAACAATGAGCAAAAAGGGGCAACTATAAACATCTATTTCTGTCCGGGCCTAAACTGAAACCAGCCCAACCCAACATTCAAAAAATAATAATAAATAAGCCTTTATTATTATTATTTACAACCCAATCAATAACCCATACAACCCATACCCAATACCTATATCTATACCCGGCCCAATACACATGACACATCATCCCCAAAAACCCAATGCATGAAATGTAAAAGGGAGATTTTTCGAATGAAATACAAAGGAGAGTTTTTTAGATTCGAATGTAAACAATCTTTTTGGAGAGTTTGAAATAATAATAAAAAAGCAAGTTTCTCATTCGAAGCAAAAACGCGAAAAAGGTAAAAAAAATATAAAACTCTTCGGTTTTCTTTAGATCTACTCACCTAGGAAAGGGTTTAGGAAAATCTGACTCCAAATTCGAGTTCAGCGCGTCGAGGAGAGTCGGAAAGGTGGTGCCTTATGAATTTTCGACCGTCATAGAGGGCGGCGGCCGTCGCCGGTGAACGACGAAAGGACGTCGAGCAGGTCCGGCGATGGAGTGAATGGGAAGCTCTCACTAACATTTTTTTATCAAATAAAAATGATTTTTATAGCAAAATAGGGAATTTAAAGCCCAATCAAAACGACGCCGTTTTGAGCAAGATAACCCGCGCTTCGACCCGACCCGAGCCCTAGGATCCGCGCGTTTTTTAGCTGATGGGGAAAATTGTTCCCACGGTCACTCCACTTTTGTATCCTTGCATTTATATCCTTTAATGGCTGTTTCCTTCAATTTTGGTCACCATTTCCATGTTATATTACAGTTGAGTGGATCGAAAGATCGATATGAACCAAGAGGGGGGTGAATTGGATTTTTAAAGTTTGTGTGGTGGAAATTGCAAATTAAAAAGATTGACAAGGAATTTTAGAGTGGTTCGAGTTCCAAATGAACTCTACATCCACTACCTTAGCTTCACTAAGGATTTGCAACAATTCCACTAATTGCTCTTCCCCTTTTCTAGGATAAGGAGGCAACCCTTACAATTTTTGATTAAATTTTCTACCCAAAATTTAACCCAATCCTCACACAAAGGTAACAAAGAATTTGATGGCTAAGATAGTATCTCTCAATACAAATTATAGCCCAATTACAAGTACTCAACTCAATTGAAAAAGATAAGAATGAAAATTACAATTGGGGTTTCTAGACAATATGAGATTTTAGCACAAATGCTTGGATTTGATGTATGATATTTGCTTTTGGATCAATAGTTGTTGCTGGAGCTTTTAGAGGTCCCTTTTATACCTTCTCATTGATTTCTAGCCGTTGTGGTTGTTGCATTCATCAATAGAGCCGTCGGGGATGTTATCTCACCTCCATAAATGTAGTCTGCAACAACACGTTTCGGAACACGGGGTACCTGTTTCAAAACAGACCAAAATAGAAAGAGTCGTTGGGGTGTATTTAAGAGCCCGTTTCGAAACGTGTTGAAGCCGTTTCGAAACACTTTTGCCACTGTCAAGGGTCGTATCGAAACAGCTTGAGCCCGTTTCGAAACACCTTAACGATCTTTGAAAATTCAGTTAAAAATATTACAACGGTCATAATTTTCAAATCAAAATGAAGAACTGTTTCGAAACGCTTGAAGCCGTTTCGATACGGGTTCATATGTTCTAAAGCCGTTTCGATACGCGTATCGGAACAGGGTTTGGCAGTGATGAAACCGTTTCGAAACGCCTTAGGCCGTTTCGAAACAGGGACTTGAAAATCACTATTTCGGCTTTAAACACTTAGAAAAATATTTGAAAACTTTATTTTTAACTTTGGCATAATCTTAATATCATATGGGGATGTTTGAGGACTTAAAAATTCGTTTTGACATTTTCAATTTAGTCCTTAGGTTTTTAGTTATATCGAAATTAAAATATTGGTTTCACAATCTCCCCCTTTTTGATATAACAAAACCAAAGTTAGAATTTTTAAGAATTTTGAAAATTTTGAACATATTTTAACTCCCCCTTAATTTAAGATAGGTTTTTAAAGTTTTAAAAACGTTTAACTTTGAAATTCAAGTTTTAAAACTTAAAAACACTTTAAACATTTAAAACTAATTTTTGTTTTTGGCTCTTAAATTTCTTCTCCCCCTTTTTGTTAGATCAAAAAAATAAGGCTCATAGAGAAGACAAAGGATTAGTACCAATAAGCATTAACTAATAAGCAACAATAACATCAATTCATAAAATTAAAATATCCAAAACATAAATCAACATTAAGTTCAAAATATAATCCCAAACAAAAGATCAAAAGCATAGGTTCCTAAAACATAATGAAACATAAAGATGCAATCTCAAACCTAAAATGCATAAATAATATGATATGATATAAAAGTCCTAGGCCTCGCCACCACCATCATCATCATCTGAAGTCTCATCATCGCTCTTGACTTGGGAACGATGAAACTTTGTCCATTGGCCATAAAGAGTAGAGAAGGACAAATCCAAGTTCGAGTGGGAAGTCTCAAGAGATAGGAGGCGATCCTCGACATTTTGCAAACGAGTGTCGATGGAACCAAAACCCGAAGCTATGCGAGTATCCAAGGCATTGAACTGCTCGGTAATGAGAGTCGTAAGAGCTTCATTGTTTCCAACTTGAACTTGTGGTGGAGGTGCAACGAGAGGAAGAGGAGCTTCTCTATCAACACGTTCCCAAACATCGTTCACATAGCGAAACCCACACTTGCGAAGAGAGGACTCACCAATCTTGGACTTGCGAGGTTCCGGGGAGTCGTAGGTGCAATCAAGACCAATGGTGCTAAAGGTGTGGCTTAAGATCGTGCCACAAGTAAAGGATTGGAACTCATTGGTGTCAATAAGCTTAACATTATTGACCATCTCGGCAAAGATGATCTTAGCAACATTAAGGCACTCACACCGACGGAAACATTCAAGCCAAAAGTGATCAACTTGACGGATATGAGAGTATTTACCTCTGGAAGGACGAAGGAACCATGATACCATCAAGTGAAGAAAACGATCATGCGCATCCAAGGCAAGTGCCGGACCGGTGTTAGTGCCAAAGTGACATTCATTCTCAATTCCTATATTCTTAAGGGAAAACGTGGACTCCAAGAGAGCAACATTAATAGTAAACGTTTTCCCTAACATGAAAGATTCAATCCCTACAACCTTGGTATTGGTTTCATCATTAATAAGACGAGCATTAGAGTAAAAGATGAGTACCATATGTTTGTAGCGAATATCCGGGATGCTCAACAAAGGAAGAAGATCCCATTCACTCAAACGCTCGAGGTAACAGAATAGGAATCGCTCGAAGTTGATGAAATCAAGATCAATGACACGTTCACGACGAACATCGAAATCCTTGACATATGTGAAACGAGCTCACATCTTGGTAGTTCGAAGGGATTTCTGAAAGAGCAGAGCGAGATTCGGACGCATGCTCGACTCACCGGTTTGAACGGACTTACGCTTTTTATTAGCTTGATCTGACATCCTAAAAACATTAAACAAGCATGTTTTAAAAATTAAGTGTATGCATAGATTTTTAAATTCAATCCAATAATAAATCTCACTTAGTTTTTTTTTAAAAAAATAAAACAAAGAGAAATTTGGAAAAAAACAGTAAAAGAAAATACGACTGAAAAATTTTATATTCGAATAAAAAAATTTAAGATTTTGAATTTTTTTTACAAGATATGGAAAACCCAAGCATAAAAACATATAATTTATACAAAAATAAAATTTTCTAACCTAAGATTCGAACAAAAATTGAAAGAAAAAGAAAAAGAGGAAAAACACCTTAGTTTGGGATTTTGGATGAATGGATGAAAATCCTTGCACAATGTTGATGAAACTTTCTTAGACTAGAGTTTTAGAGAAAAACACCTCAAGATTTGGTGAAAAACAAAGAGGTTTAGATATTTTTTATAGGGAGAAAGTCGGTTTAGGGTTTTTAGGGTTTTGAAGAGTTTGATGTTAAAGTGAATTTTAACATTAAAAGCCCTAAATAAAGCTGTTCGCGAAACCATTTTGGAACGGTCTGGACCGTTTCGAGACGCGAGCACGAGGGTTTGACCATTTTGAGACTTTCACCTGACCGTTTCGATGCGGTGTTGACTGTATCGAAGCCCCGTTGACCCGTATCGAAACACGTTTCGATACACCCCTTGGCAGTAGCAAAAACATTTCGAAACCCTTTGGAGGCGTTTCGAAACGCCCTTCTCTCAGACATGATTTTAAGGCATCCTTATCGAAACAGGTTCACCCGTTTCAATACACCTATGCCTGGAAGTGCAGATGAGGCTCTAAAAGTGCAGAAAAATGAGTTTTTCTAAGGCCTAACTTGCATAAATGTCATGAATGAGCAGGCAAAACATATGCAAACATAAACATACTCCCCCTAGCTATAAGCATGGATGAAATTAGGAGTCTAAACACATAAACATTGCATTTCACAAGATCAAGCAATTTTAAGCACAAAAGAGGTCCTAAAAGGTCAAGATAGGCTAGCTAGACCTAACTCTCTCCTAAGGGACCAAAAACGCTCTTTGTCTAAAGGTTTTATAAATATGTCTGCTAATTGATTTAAGGTGTCTACATACTCTATAACCACATCTTCTTTAAGGACATGATCTCTAATGAAATGATGCCTTATTTCTATGTGTTTGGTTCTAGAGTGTTGGATGAGATTTTTTGTTAGACATATTGCACTAGTGTTGTCACATTTTAGGGGTATGGTTTCAACTTTAATTCTATAATCTAAGAGTTGTTGCTTCATCCAAAGGACTTGAGCACAACAACTCCCTAAGGATATGTACTCGGCTTCGGTGGTAGATAAGACTACACTATTTTGTTTCTTAGAGAACCAATATATGAGCATACTACCTAGGAATTGACAAGTTCCCGAAGTACTTTCCTATCGATTTTGCAACCCCCATAATCTGCATCCGAATAAGCATGAAGGTTGAAGGTAGAGGCTCTAGGGTACCAAAGACCTAAACAAGGAGTATCTCTAAGGTACCTAAAGATTCTCTTAACGGCTATAAGGTGAGACTCTCTAGGACTAGCTTGAAACCTAGCACACAAGCAAACACTAAACAAGATATCTAGTCTACTTGCGGTAAGGTAAAGCAATGATCCAATCATAGAACGGTAAAGCTTAGAGTCAACACACTTACCTCCTTCATCTTTGTCAAGCTTTGTAGATGAGCTCATAGGTGTGGCTTGAGGCTTTGCATTCTCCAAGCCAAACTTCTTGAGCATATCATTTATGTACTTTTCTTGATTGATGAAGGTGCCATCCTTCTTTTGCTTGATTTGGAGTCCCAAAAAGAATGAGAGCTCCCCCATCATGCTCATCTCGAATTCACCTTGCATTAACTTAGCAAACTCTTGACAATGACATTCATTAGTAGAACCAAAAATAATATCATCAACATAAATTTGAACTACTAAGATGTCATTTTTATACATTTTTATAAAAAGTGTAGTGTCCACCTTACATTTTTCAAATCCCTTTTCAATTAAAAAGTTTGAAAGTTTTTCATACCAAGCTCTAGGAGCTTGTTTTAAACCATAAAGAGCTTTGGTGAGTTTGAAAACATGATTTGGAAATTTTGAGTCTTCAAAACCCGGTGGTTGTTCCACATACACTTATTCATTTATAAAACCATTTAAAAACGCGCTTTTAACATCCATTTGAAAAAGCTTGAAATTATGATAACATGCATATGCAAGCAGCATCCTAATGACTTCCATTCTAGCTACAGGTGCATAGGTTTCATCAAAATCTATTCCCTCTTCTTGAGTGTAACCTTGTGCTACTAGTCTAGCTTTATTTCTTACAATGTTACCACTCTCATCTAGCTTGTTCCTAAAGACCCATTTAGTTCCTATGGTAGATTGATTAATAGGCCTATCAACTAATGTCCAAACGTTACTTCTCTCAAATTGATTTAACTCTTCTTGCATGGCCATAATCCAAAAATCATCTTTCAATGCTTCTTTAATATTCTTAGACTCTATGCATGAGATAAATGCAACATGATTCATTAATCTAAGAGAAGATCGAGTGGTTACCCCCTTGGATGGATCACCCAAGATTTCACCATCTTTAACATAGTTAAACTCCCTTGGGTAGCTCACTTCCTTTTCCTCAAGAGCCAAGTCCTTCAAGGCTTCAAGAGGTGGATCTTGTGTGTCCTCTTCTTTTGTTGGAATCTCATCCTCCTTTGAAGTTTGTCCTCCATCAAAGGCATTTATGATTCCTACATCATCATCATCACAAGAATCCTTCCTTGGAAGGAGGTTATCATCGAATACAACATGAATAGATTCTTCTACTACTAAAGTTCTTTTGTTAAATACTCGATAGGCTTTAGAGGTTAAAGAGTAACCTATGAAAATAGCTTCATCACTTTTTGCATCAAATTTACCTAAGTTGTCTTTTCCATTATTTAAAACAAAACACTTGCAACCAAAAGGGTGAAAATAGCTAATGTTAGGCTTTTTAGATTTTAAAATCTCATAAGGTGTTTTCTTTAAAATTGGCCTAGTCATTACTCGATTTACAATATAACAAGCGGTGTTTGTGGCTTCCGCCCAAAAATATTTAGGTAAATTGTTTTCACAAAGCATATTTTCTAGCCATTTCTTGTAAAGTTCTATTTTTCCTCTCAACTACCCCATTTTGTTGAGGAGTTCGAGGAGCCGAAAAATTGTGGCTAATACCATTTTCATTTAAAAAATCTTCAAACCCTAAATTTTGAAACTCGGTTCCATGATCACTTCTAATATGTGAAATTTTAAGTTCAAGATCATTTTGGGTTAGTTTTGAAAATGTGATGAATTTTTCCAAAGCCTCATCTTTAGTACTTAAAAATAGAACCCAAGTAAATCTAGAAAAATCATCAACAAGTACAAAAGCATAAGACTTACCACCCAAGCTCATAGTCCTAATTGGCCCAAATAAATCCATATGGATAAGTTGTAAACATCTACTAGTAGAAACATCATTAATGAATTTAAAGGAAGACTTATGTTGTTTACCCTTAGAGCATGCATCACAAGTTTTATCATTTGAAAATTTTATCTTGGGTAAACCTCTAACTAGATTAAGGGAGACTAGTTTTTCTAAAACACTTATGCTAGCTTGTCCTAGTTTCCTATGCCACAACCATGCATCATTTTCATTTTGTGCTACTAAGCATGCATGAGATGTATGAATGTCATCTAGATGCACCATGTATATGTTCCCTATGCGATGACCTATGAGCATAATATTATTAGATTTAATGTCTACAATTTTGCATCCATTTTTATCAAATAAAACATTAAATCCTTTATCACACAATTGACTTATGCTCAATAAGTTGTGTTTAAGACCACCGACATACAAGACATTTTCAATGAGTATAGTAGAGTGATTACCTATGGAGCCAATACCTTTAATGTGGCCTTTGCAGTTGTCACCAAATGTCGCTACTCCTCCACTTTTTGGCTTTAGATCCATGAATCTACTCTTGTCTCTGGTCATATGCCTTGAGCATCCACTATCAAGGTACCATGAGTTTTGACTTTGTGCTTTGGCCTTGTAGCAATGCTCCCCCTACAAACAAAGATATTAAGCTTTTGTTTTTGGTACCCAAATCATTTTGGGTCCATGAGTGTTAGCTCCCAAAACCTTGGTTCCCTTAGGAATCCAAGATGACATAACAATAATGTTATTAGATTTTATATGTTCCTTAGGAACCCATACACTTCTAATTCTTTTAGCTCTACTATGTCTAGGATAACTACCTTGTTTGTAGTAGTTAGTCTTTTTCTTAGGTTGGTTTGTTCTTGAGGATTCACCTATTTCATGCTTGACACTACCAACATTTTTAAAAGACTTTTTGAGCTCATTTAGCTCATCCAACACCTTTTGGTGTTCACTATTACATTGAGACAAAAGATTATTAAGGTCAACATTTTCATCTTGAAAGAATTTTAGTTCATCTTTCAACCCCAATATCTTTTTCTCAAATTTTGAATTAGCTTGAGAGAGTGAGTCATTTTTCTCATTTAGTTCCAAAAATAATTTTCTTATTCCTAATGACCGACTCCTTATATTTCTTAACTAATTCTTTATAGACCTCTTGTAACTCATCATATGCATCATTCAATTCATCATATGTAAAATCTAAAGTTGATGAGTTAGAGGTTACCATGGAGGAATCTTCCTCAAGTGCCATGAGGCAAAGGTTAGCCACTTCTTATTCGTCATCCTCCGATGACTCCTCATCACTCCAAGTAGCAAGCTTGGCTTTGAGCTTCTTCTTCTCAAAGCCCTTCTTCTTGAGTTGAGGGCACTCCGAACGTATGTGGCCGAGTTGTTTGCACTCAAAGCAAATGATTTGATCCTTTGCTTCTTCTTTGTTTTTGCTTTTGAAGTCCATTTTTCTTTGGATTTTTCTTCCCTGGTTGGACCTCATAAAGCGTGAGAATCGTTTGGCTATCATAGCCAATTCTTCTAGCTCATCCTCCTCACTAAAAGAGCTCTCTTCATTAGTGAAGCTTTGAGAGCTATTCCCATCTTCTTCTTCTTCTCAACCTCTAGCTTTTCTACTCTTTTCTCTTCTTTCTTCTTCTCTTCTTCCCTTCCTTGCTTCATAATCTCATGAGTAAGGAGAGAACCCACAAGCTCATCAAGCTTTAAAGTCTTCAAATTTTTAGCTTCAATGATGGCGGTTCTCTTCCCATCCCAAGATTCGGGAAGTGAATAAAGTAGATTTCGGACAAGCTTGTCTTCCGGTATGATCTCTCCAAAACCTTTGAGCCCATTGACTATAGTGGAGAACCGATCAAACATCTTGGACACCGTCTCATTGGGCTCCATCTTGAAATTCTCATAACTAAAATTGAGAATTTCAATCTTAGTTTCTTTAACATCGTTGGTTCCCTCATAGGTAGTCTCAAGAGTGTCCCACACTTCTTTGGCACTCTCAATGGATGACACTTTAGAATAGATGTCCGGACCAAATGAACAAAAGAGCATGTGGAGAGCTTTGTCATTTACTTGAATCTTTTTCATTTCTTCTTCACTCATCTCCACCTTTTTCTTCAAGACCATCTTGCCTTCATCATCTTGCTTCAATGGAATGTAAGGGCCATCTTCAATGACATCCCACACTAAGTAGTCATTTGACTTGATGAAGAGACGCATTCTATTCTTCCAGAAGGGAGGCTTTCTAGTGGATTGAGACTTATACATGCCCGAACCGGAGGTTGAAGCCATCTCTTGATATTTGATGATCACACTCTTCTAAGGAAATCCTCTTGTGGTTGTTAATCCTCAAAGAGGTAGGCTCTGATACCAATTGTTGAGTGGATCGAAAGATCGATATGAACCAAGAGGGGGGTGAATTGGATTTTTAAAGTTTGTGTGGTGGAAATTGCAAATTAAAAAGATTGACAAGGAATTTTAGAGTGGTTCAAGTTCAAAAAAAAACTCTACATCCACTACCTTAGCTTCACTAAGGATTTGCAACAATTCCACTAATTGCTCTTCCCCTTTTCTAGGCTAAGGAGGCAACCCTTACAATTTTTGGTTAAATTTTCTACCCAAAATTTAACCCAATCCTCACACAAAGGTAACAAAGAATTTGATGGCTAAGATAGCATCTATCAATACAAATTGTAGCCCAATTACAAGCACTCAACCCAATTGAAAAAGATAAGAATGAAAATTACAATTGGGGTTTCTAGACAATATGGGATTTTAGTACAAATGCTTGGATTTGATGTATGGATATTTGCTTTTGGATCAATAGTTGTTGTTGGAGCTTTTAGAGGTCCATTTTATACCTTCTCATTGATTTCTAGCCGTTGTGGTTGTTGCATTCATCAATAGAGCCGTTGGGGATGTTATCTCACCTCCATAAATGAAGTCTACAACAACCCGTTTCGGAACGCGGGGTACCTGTTTCAAAACGGACCAAAATAGAAAGAGCTGTTGGGGTGCATTTAAGAGCCCGTTTCGAAACGTGTTGAAGCCGTTTCGAAACACTTTTGTCACTATCAAGGGTCGTTTCGAAACAGCTTGAGCCCGTTTCGAAACACCCTAACAATCTTTGAAAATTCAGTTGAAAATATTATAACGGTCATAATTTCAAATCAAAATGAAGAACCGTTTCGAAACGCTTGAAGTCGTTTCGATACGGGTTCATATGTTCTAAAGCCGTTTCGATACGCGTATCGGAAGATGGGTTGGCAATGATGAAACCGTTTCGAAATGCCTTAGGTCGTTTCGAAACAGGGACTTGAAAATCACTGTTTCGGCTTTAAACACTTAGAAAAATATTTGAAAACTTTTTTTTTAACTTTGGCATAATCTTAATATCATATGGGGATGTTTGAGGACTTAAAAATTCGTTTTGACATTTTCAATTTAGTCCTTAGGTTTTTAGTTATATCGAAATTAAAATATCGGTTTCACAATTATCTTTTAATTTTTTTCCTTCATTTTAATCACTGTTTTCTCATCATCATCATCATCATCATCATCATCATCATCATCATCATCATCATCATCATCATCATCATCATCATCATCATCATCATCATCATCATCATCATCATCATCATCATCATCATCATCATCATCATCATCATCATCATCATCATCATCATCATCATCATCATCATCATCATCATCATCATCATCATCATCATCATCATCATCATCATCATCATCATCATCATCATCATCATCATCATCATCATCATCATCATCATCATCATCATCATCATCATCATCATCATCATCATCATCATCATCATCATCATCATCATCATCATCATCATCATCATCATCATCATCATCATCATCATCATCATCATCATCATCATCATCATCATCATCATCATCATCATCATCATCATCATCATCATCATCATCATCATCATCATCATCATCATCATCATCATCATCATCATCATCATCATCATCATCATCATCATCATCATCATCATCATCATCATCATCATCATCATCATCATCATCATCATCATCATCATCATCATCATCATCATCATCATCATCATCATCATCATCATCATCATCATCATCATCATCATCATCATCATCATCATCATCATCATCATCATCATCATCATCATCATCATCATCATCATCATCATCATCATCATCATCATCATCATCATCATCATCATCATCATCATCATCATCATCATCATCATCATCATCATCATCATCATCATCATCATCATCATCATCATCATTATAACTATAATATATAAGGATAATTTACATAGATATTGTTGTGGGTTTTTTTCCCCAAAATATTGTATGTTCAATATTATTTCCCAAAATATTGCACATCACCAAAAGACCACCCCAGCTGAATCCGACTTTAAATAGGAATCGAATAAAAAACTTAAAGTCGGCACCAGGTGAATCCGACTTTAGAATAATTTCATAAAAAAACCTCAAAGTCGGCACCAGGTGAATCCGACTTTAGAAAAAAAAACCTCAAAGTCGGTACCAGGTGAATCTGACTTTAGGAAAAAACCTCAAAGTCGGCACCAGGTGAATCCGAATTTAGAGAAAAACCCTCAAAGTCTACGCCAATTTCATAAAAAAACACTCAAAGTCGGTACCAGATGAATCCGACTTCAATGCACTGTTCAAACTACCATAGTTCTGAAATTAATCTACACAGTGCAATACTTTGAGAAAAAAAGTTTCTCACAACAATATTAAAGTAATTTGTCCAATATATAAAGTTTTCTTCTTTTCATATATTATAATAAACGTAATATTATAGCTTACGTTAATTATATATGTTTATGTTATCTTACTATATATATTTGCATTGTATATATGTAATTAATATAAGGGTAAACTACTGCAGGAGTCACTTTTGTTTTTCGTTTGTACAGATTTAGTCACCACTTTTGAAAAGTGCTAATAAGTGGTCATCTATGTTTTCGATGTGTAAAGACTTGGTCACTCCGACGTTATAGTCCGTTAGTCCCCTAACGGATTGCTGATGTGGCGGTATTAATTAACGAAAAAATAAGGGTAAATTACTACAATAGCCATTAAAATTTATCTCATGTACATTTTTTTCTCCTCAATTTAAAAAAGTAAACATTATAGTCACTAATAAAAATGTTCCTTTATAATTTCACCCTTAAATTTTTAAAAATTCATTTTTCAATCCTAAAACTTTACAATCAATCGGTACAATAATATTATAAATGCTTAGATGAAAAATAGGTGCCCAAAGTATACCCTTTGAAACTTAGGTGCCCAAATTGCTCCTATTTAATATCTCGAACTTAAAAATTTAGTCCAATAACTACTAAAAAATTCGAGTTATTGTAATTTCTATTTTATAATTCAAACTTTATTTTGAATTTTTGAGTCGAGTTTATGAAATTATGAGTCGAGTATTTTCACATCAAACTAAAAAATTTAATTTTTTCGAGTCAGGACGAGTGTTGCACTTCCCTTCACTGATTACAACACAGGGGGAATACGAAAGCAAATATCCCATCCAAAAACATCTCCAAAAATTAAATTCAGTTCAAGTTAAATACTCGCTCAAACATCTTAATATTTACCTGGTCATCATTAATATAGTTATTAGTTTTTATTAACACAAGATGATAATTTTATCCAAATTCAATAAGTTTGATTCGATCAATTTTATAAGATCGTATTTTGAAAAAATGGTTTTGGGATTGATTTTTTTCTCTAAACAGTGGTTGGATTGGATACGAATCAGAATTTTAATTTTATTTTCGGTTCAGATTAATATCGTGTAAATGTATTTTAAAAGGGGGGCAGATCGAAGTAATATTTTGTTCTGTTATTGTCGAGTCAGGTTTGGGTCTACTAAAAGCTCGACCCATTGTCATCTCTACCCAAACAGAAGGAAATGTTATATTGAACATATTTTTATTCTAGTAGAATGAGACACTAGGTCCTTTAAGCAAGATAAGATGTTCACTAACTTAGGTTTGTGTGTAGGGAATAAATATAATTTTTAATTTTAATCCGTGTTTGTATGTAGGGAAGTGCAACACTCAACTTGACTCGAAAAAAATAATTTTTTTGGTTTGATGTGAAAATACTCGACTCATAATTTCATAAACTCGACTCAAAAATTCAAAATAAAATTTTTAAAAATTTAAGGGTTAAATTATAAAGAAACATTTTTATTAGTGAATATAATGTTTACTTTTTTAAATTGAGGAGAAAAAATGTACATAAGGTAAATTTTAATGGCTATTGTAGTAATTTATCCTTATTTTTTTGTTAATTAATTCCGCCACATCAGCAATCCGTTAGGGGACTAACGGACTATAACGTCGGAGTGACCAAGTCTTTACACATCAAAAACGTATATGACCACTTATTGACACTTTTCAAAAGTGGTGACTAAATCTGTACAAACAGGAAACGAAAGTGACCCCTGCAATAGTTTAACCTTAATATACTGTGTTGTATGGTTTCTTTTTATTTTATTAATATTATTTTAATGTTACATGAATATAGTATTGTGATATATATATATATATAAGTTAAATAGTTGACTTTCTTATTTATTTAAGTAAACTTTCCTAAAGTAACTTACATTAATATATGTGAAGTATTAATAATTTGTTTCCGCATATATAATTACATATGTTTCTCAAAAAAACCATTAATATACGTAAAGTAATATCTTGCTTTTATATATGTATATATTGCATGTACCATATAATATTATATATATATATGGCGTTATTATTTCTTTTACATGTTTTTATGATTTTAAGTTCGGTTCAATATTTTAAGGGGCGATTTCTAATTATTTTTGAGAACCGGTTAGTAAGTGGCATCCTGACTTATTCATGTGTCATCTTCTTCAGTTCTCGTAAATGATGAAGCGTTTATTTAGATCTTATCATTTTGGGATTAATTTTTAAATTAAATTTTGAATCTTTATTTTCTTTCAAGACAACACTTAATCAATGCGGTACCAATTTTGGGCGTGGGGGTGCTAATCCTTCCCCACGCATAACCGACTCCCGAACCCAAATATTTTTGAATCTTTGGTTGATTTTAAACAGTGTCTGGCCTACCATAGTGGCCGGTGACGACTCCAACACATATTTCTCCATTTTCACTTCTTCCATTTTCAAAATATTTTCCATCACCATTGCTTCTTCAAAAATAAAAACCTCTGTTACACTTGACATAAGAATATAGATTCTTGTAATTAATGTTTTTTAATTTTTTTAAAGAAATATAGCATAATGTAATTAATTACATTTTTAAAAAGTTGTATTTCACTAATTTAAAATTTCTAATTTAATTAAACAATAAAACCCTAAATTCAAACTCCAAACCTCAAACTTAAACCCTAAATCATAAACCCCAAACTCAAACACTAAACCCTAAACATTAAAGCATAAACCTTAAATCCTAAACTCTAACCATAACCCTAAACCCAAACCCTAAACTCTAAACCCTAAACATCAAGCCTTAAAACTTAAATCATAATCCATAAACCCTAAACCCTAACCCTAAATCCAAACACTCAAACCCTAAACCCTAAACAATAAACCATTTTAAGTGAGTATTAATTACATTAAACAACCTAAAATTAATTAAACCTAATTTTTTAGGAATGTATTTAATTACATTTTACTAGATTTCATTACAAAGCAAAACAACCATTTATTATAAAACAAAAAACATTCATTATAAAGCAAAACAAGTATTAATTATAAGAACTTATAGCAAAATCCTATTTTTAAAGGAATCTTCGATTTAACCTAAGCTATTTAATGATCATTGACATATGTCTTGTGGCATATGTTAAATACAACTTTAAAATATTTAATTATAGATTTTTTAAATATATATTTTATTTTTAATAATAAAATTTAAATAATAAAAAGTCAAAATAGTTAATACTAATAATATTTATTTATTAATTGTAGCCCTTTAATAATACAAACACACTATACAAATAAATTATTTGAGTCCGAGCAACTTAAGGATAACAATGTTCCTTTTTTTCACATAACCTCTTAATAGGTTCACGTAAGATCACATATTATATATGTATATAATATAATATATTAAAATTGCTTGAGCTTGGAATCAAAGTTAATGTGGATGGTGTTAGGAGCTTGGTGTGTGACATGGCTTCATGTGCTGGTGGTGTTAGGGATGAGACGGGTTGATGGATGATTGGTTTTGCGTTATAGCTAGGTGATAAGTATTTATTTCGGTTATGTTTTTGGTCCTTATTTTGATTTAAATATAAGTTTGAAGGACTTAGCTGAGTTGTTTTATGTTGATTTCATGCAGGTTTCGTAATGTTGGAAATAAGCTGGAATGCTGCAGAAAATACTGGAGTCGTGGGCAGATTCATGTGCATGAACCAGGGCATGAATGCTGACTGGGCGCCACGTCAGTACCTTCTAGAAGCTGACGTCAGCAATAGTGATAGCTTATCAAGCCGCTTATCAGATAGCTTATCATCCGGATTTTAATTTTTAAAATTCAAACTTGGGATAATTAGCTTATGTAATTTAATTTAAATTTGGGATTTATCATTTTAGTTTTTTAGGGTTTTTAGCTACTATAAATACCCCCACTTTGGGGGTGGTATGTTAGATCATCACTTGCTCATTGTTCTCTTCTACCTTGAGTTTAATATAATTCTCTACTTTCCTCCATTTCCATTTTTTACATTTCTTTCATTATTTAATTATGGTTTCTTCACCAACCATGCTTAACTAAATCCTCTTTAGCCAAAAGCAACGCCAAACCCGACTAAACTCGTGAGATTAGAAGAGTTCTTCATTCCTTCAACAATTCTTTTTTAGATTCTCTGTAAAATTGATTAGGCAATCGGCCTAATCTTTAGGAACCTCAATTGTTTCATTCCGAGAGCGCGCATCGAGTTGAAGTGGTTTAGATCCATCGTTGGGGACGAGGAAAATCTTGTAGCCAATTCAACTCCCTAAGAACAAACTTAGTGGCGGTTCACTAAGGGGAATAAAAATCGGAAACAATTCTCATCGAGACGATTATCCGAGTACGGACTTCTCCGGCACTGACTCAGACTTGAGTTAGCATCGATTGTCGTAGCTAACCAACTAAAACTTGATTTCAAGGATTACCCTAGGAGTCAAGTTTACCCAAGAGAAGTAAGTTACAAGGGTTGGGCCTTGTAGACTGTAACCGGCAAGAAAGTTGAAGAAAAATCCATTTCGGTGATCGAGGATGTCGTGGCAAAGCGTAGCTTAAAGCTAATTCATTCCATAATTCATTTTCAATACTTATTTTCGTTCTTATTATTTTTATTACTCAAATCACTTCTCTAAACTCCTCACTTTTAGTTTTACAGGTTTCTTGGTCTAAGTTAGAACGAATGGGTGTTAGAACTCATATTCCCTGTGGATCGACCCTTACTCTCGCTATACTATTTTTATTCTTATTTATTTGAGTTTAATGATTTATTTTGACACTATATGACGCATGTCAAAATTGGCGCCGTTGCCGGGGAGTACGACAAAGTACTAATACTATTTCATTTGATTTATGACCATGAGCAATCCGGAAGAATAATTTGAACTCATCCCGGAAATCGAAGCACTAGCCCGAAAGTTGAACGCACAAACACTTTGGGAAAAGAAAAACAAACAACGCAAGTAAAGATTTGAACGTGATCTAGAAACCACATCCGAAGTAGAGTCGAACTACGAACCCAATCCAATGGGAGACGAAAATCAAACTATTCGCCAGCTAAATGCGGCACCCGATGGCCAGCAACCAATGTGTATAACCTTTCCAAATGGCGAAACACCGTTCGTGCTAAAAACGAGTTTGATCGACCTTTTACCTACATTTCACGGCTTGCCAACAGAAAATCCTCACAAACATTTGAAGGAATTTCACATGGTTTGTCTAAGCACAAAGCTTCAGGGAGTATCCGATGACCAAATCAAACTTAGAGCTTTTCAATTTTCTTTAGCAGATATAGCAAAAGATTGGTTATTTGATTTACCCCCTAATTCTGTTACAACATGGACTGACATGGCTAAACTCTTTCTTGACAGGTTCTTCCCTGCAGCAAAAGCAAGCGAAATTAGGCGTAGCATCTTGAGCATTCAACAAAAAGAAGTTGAATCTTTATATGAATACTGAAAGAGGTTTTAAAAGTTGTGAGCAAATTGTCCACAACATGGATTGACGTCTATGGATATGAAAGTAATAGATGCAGCAAGCGGCGGAGCTCTAGTCAATATGACCCCAACAGCGGCTAAAACACTGATATCAACCATGGCCACCAACTCGCAAAGATTCAATCAATCTAGCGAACCATCTCGAAGGGTTCGCGAGGTAAGTACAATTTCTTTGGAAAATAAGATTGATAAATTAGCTGAAATAGTGCAAACTCTAGTTGCAGATAAAAGGAAAACAACTAGACTTTGTGGAATCTGTACTAATCCATAACATCCGACACACTGTTGTCTGATGATTCAGGAAAATGATGTTGCCCAAGCCAACGCCATAGAAAATGCTTATAATCCGGGTGGAGAAACCAGTTAAATTATGGGTACGCAAACAACCAAAGGCCAGATCAACCGTACCAACAAAGACAACCTTACCCACAACAAAAGACATCTCTGGAAACCTTGGTTGAACGTTTAGCGATATATATCCCAAGAGAAGTTCCAAAACCGTACCGAGGCCCACTTACAAGAGGTAGACAAACAAATGAGCCAGCTAGCCAAAACAGTGAGCCGTCTTGAATCCAAAGGTAAACTCCCTTCAAAAACAGAGACAACCCCAAAAGAAAATGTTAATGCCATCACTCTTCAGAGTGGCACCATTGTAGAACCCAAAACTTCGGAGGTAAACACCCAAAAAGACAATTCAACTCTACCAGTCGAAAAAGATACACCAAACTCGATCTCTGAACCATCCCCTTATGTTGTCCGACCACCCTTCCCGTCGAGATTGATGAAAAGATACAAAAAAGCAGAAGAAAAGAAAATACTAGATGTGTTCCAAAAAGTAGAGATCAATATTCCACTCCTCGACGTAATCCGAAAGATTCCAAGGTATGCTAAGTTCCTTAAAGATTTATGTACTAATAAACGTCATCTTATTGGAGTTGAAAAGGTTAATCTAGGAGAACATGTATCAGCGGTCTTCTAGTGAAAGTTGCCACCAAAATTGAAGGACCATGGTATGTTCGCCATTCCCTACAAAATCGGTAAAATGGGTATTAAATGAGCAATGTGTGACTTAGAGGCCTCTATTAATGTTACGCCCCTTTCATTTTAAAACTCACTTTCTGCTGAGCCTTTGAAGGATACGGAGGTAACCATACAACTGGCAGACATATCCATAATCTGTCCGGAAGAATTACTAGAGAACGTCCTCGTAAAGGTAAATGATTTGATCTTTCCAGCGGATTTCTATGTTATTGATATGGAAAACAACCGGGCAAACAATTCTTCTGAGATCCTCCTTGGCCGCCCATTTTTTAGCACTACAAATACGAAAATCGATGTAAGAAGTGGGATCCTTACAATGGAATTCGATGGCGAGGTAGTAAAATTTGACGTTTACAAAGCTATGAGACATCCTGAAAGTGTCGCTAGTTTGAACTTTGTTGATATCATTGAACCTGCCATAAATGATTTCTTTGAAACTAGTTTTACTAACTTTATGAATAATTTGTACAAAGAGATCGCGGATTCCGACGAAGAAGACATGGAGTTTGAAAATATTTGTTTAGTGAATAAAGATTTAATACTTACTGCATCCAAGACTAAACCTTTACCCTCTGTGTTGCAGGCACCCGAGATCGAACTTAAGCAATTACCAGAGCATCTAAAGTATGCATTTTTAGGGGAAAGAGAGACCCTACCGGTTATCATCTCAACTAAGCTGTCAAAAGAAGAGGAGGAAGATTTGCTAACAGTGTTGCGAGCGCATAAGAAAGCTATTGGGTGGATCGTTGCAAACATCAAGGGCCTTACTCCCTCCACTTGTATGTATAAGGTAAAAACCGAAGATGGAGCTAAGCCATCTCGACAAGGACAACGCCGCCTGAACCAACCTATGATGGACGTAGTTAAAGAAAAAATACAAAAGCTTCTCGATGCGGATATAATCCATCCAATTTCGGATAGTGACTGGGTAAGCCCGATCCACGTAGTCCGTAAGAAAACCAGAGTCACAATAGTCAAGAATCCAGAAGGTGAGCTGGTCCCAACAAGAGTCCAAAATGGTTGGCGAGTCTGTATAGACTACATGAAGTTAACCTCTCTAACTCGAAAAGACCACTTTCCACTTCCTTTTATTGACCAAATGATTAAGAGATTAGCCAGTAAAACTCACTATTGTTGTCTTGATGAATTTTCAGTTTTTTTCCACATTCCTGTGGCGCCAGAATATCAGGGGAAAACGACCTTTACATTCGCTTATCGTCGAATGCCATTCGGGCTTTATAATGCGCCAGCCACATTCCAAAGATGTATGGTGAGCATTTTTTCGGATTTCATCGAAAAAAGGTATAGAGGTATTCATGGATGATTTCACTGTAACCCCCTTAACCCGGTCTAGACGGTTGACCCGAATTAGGAAGATTACACGGGGAAAACCAAAGTCAACCTTGATTAACGACCCTTTTTTTTCTTTTAAATCTTATCTAGATGCACATTAACCCTATACATGTTCACAAGATCAACATACTCAAAGTTCATAACAAACAGAGAACATTCAGGGGCTCAATTGCATAAATTACAACTTTAGGGACCAAAATGCAAATTCTGAAAATTATAAGGACTTAACTCAAATTAAAGTTACCAATATGTAATTAACCATATTTCATGCTTCTCTATCAAATTTCAGCTCAAACGGACATCTCAAACTCATTTAATTGCAATAACAAGGTTCAGGACTAAAACGCATACATTTCAAAACATATAACCGCCAATGTCAGTGCCCAACGGTCGGGTGTTCCGAAACAGGGAGAACTTGTTCCGAAACGCGGGACCGTTTCGAAACGTGTTCCGAAACGGGGCCTGGCAGAAACATTTCCGTTTCGGAACGGTTCCTTCCGTTTCGAACGCCTGTGCCATTACAGGACCCCGTTCCGAAACGGTAGCACCCGTTCTGATACGGCCTGCCCAGATTGCAGAAAATTTGTTGTTTAAACACACAATTGACCTACCAAACATGCTTCAAAGGCAACCAAATTATACCAGCAAGTCAATACATGCATAAGGAACATAATTGCATCGACCATTCAACAACATGGCATCAATTAAGCAAAACCCCAATTCTATAGGCATGCATCCTACTTAGAAAACCATTCAAGCATCAAAATACCAAAACCACCTCACAAAGGCCAATTACAAGTTCCAACATCATTAACAACATAAAACCAACTTAGGGAGTCCAAAACATCTCCCAAAACAACAACATAGGTCCCCCATTGCCAAATGCCCAAAAGCTAATAGTGTTAGGAAACATTCACCATACATGAGCTTAAAACTTCACTTGGATTCTTGGCTCCCTTGCTGCCCCAAATGTACTTCAATGCTCTGCATTATTGGTTTAAGAAAAGAGAGAGCGTAAGCAAACAACTTAGTGAGGAATGCTCATTTAAAAACAACACAATAATACATTATAAAACACCTTTATAAACCTTAGTTCAAATCATCATTTGTACATGCACATAAGCATTAAAAACAAGCAATTCATGCTTCAAGTTTATAACATGTCATATTGGCCACAAGTGATACAATTAACATAAGATCCACACATGGACTTTTAAACACCATTGTGATCTTACAATCCACAAGGACCACACATGGACTTTTAAACACCATTGTGTCCTTAGCACAAGAATCATCCATGGACTTTTAAACACCATAATGTTCTTCAATTCACAAGGACCACACAAGGACTTTTAAACACCTTTGTGTCCTTAACAAGAATCACCCAAGGACTTTTAAACACCTTGGTGTTCTTAAGTAAACAAGGCTCACACAAGGACTTTTAACCACCTTTGTGACCTTAACCAAGAACCAACCATGGACTTTTAACCACCATGTTGTTCTTAAATACACAAGATTCACACAAGGACTTTTAACCACCTTTGTGATCTTAACCAAGAACCAACCATGGACTTTTAACCACCATGTTGTTCTTAAAACAAGAACCACCTATGGACTTTTAACCACCATAGTGTTCTTAACCACCACTTGCCAATATACATCATTTTACAACATTAATCCACTGTTTAAAAGCATTTATCAAAGCCATAATCATCATGCATCATTATGCATCGAAACCACATTTAACAATGTTCAAAACAAGAATCTCTTACCTTGAGTATTCTTCAACACATGGCTTATAAAATCAGCAACTAAACATGCTAAATATGCTTTCAAAACAGGATTTAAAACATGCAAACAAATCACATTGCATACAACCAATTCATGGTTCATCATCAAGTGAGTTTTTCCGAAAACTTACTCTCGAGCTTAGCTAAGTTGCTTAGACTTAAACTAAGCTCCCAAACCTTCAAAACATTGGTTTCAAAGCTGAAAACCAAAATCCACTCACCGATTCCGTTTCTCCACTTGCCGAAACACCAATCAAGATTCCGGATCACCACCACAAGGATCCAAAGATGACTCCCCTGTTTTAAACACATCAAAGCAGAGGATTAATGCATCATCATGCATTAATATCTTCAATGAAAGCACCTAAACTCGCTGCTCTCATCCACACTCCATTTTCGGCTACCAAAGACAACCGAAAATGCATCCAAACAACTCCACAACACTACCCAGCCAAGATCCATCAAATCTAAACATCCTTAAACATCAATTAACATCCAAAAAGGATCTAACCACGCCCTTAAACCTCCAGCTATAACAGATCATCAAGATCACTCCAAAATCAACCAAAAACTCAAGCAAAACTTAGGAAAATCAACCTATCCGGGATTGCATTGATAAAACCTCAGTTTCTCATCAATTTAACATTCATTTAACATCAAAAAGACACCTCAAATCACTGCTCAAACAGATCATACGAATTTTACCAAAAATCAACCAAATCTTGCATTTTAAAGCCAAGATCAAGAGTTCAATTGTAAAACTTTTAACAAAACATAAATCAAGGATTGAGAACTTGGGAATTTCAGTAAAGAACTGAGAGTTTAGAGGAGAAGGACGTTCTTACCTCCAAACTTGAGTTTCTCCCTTTTTAGAACCAAAATTCTTGAAGATCCAAATAGCAAATACAAAGGTTTTGTTGAAGAGATGATTAGAGATCAAAAGAGGATTAAAATCTCATGTTTGGATGTCAAAATCATAGGAAAATGCTCTGGAGAAATGTGTTTGGTTTGAGAGAAAAGATGAGAGAAAATGAAAATGGAATTTAGGAAAAGTTAGTTGGAAAATGCCAAAATATCTTCCCTCCTTTTTTTCTTTCATTTAAAAACCATAAATCAAACCCTTAATATTTAAGAAAAATCTAGCGAAACTCCTATTGGGTAAATAGCTCCTTAAAGATTCAAAGTTTCAATCCTTTTTAAAACAGTCACACAGTTTTCGAAAATTACATTTTGGTCACTAACCAAAATGTCACACTTCCAAACCTTATTTTGTAAAATTGATTTCACCACACTCTTATATATAATAAAAGAGGATTTTAAGACATTTCTCCATATTTTTAATGCAACCCGAACTAGGCTTTCCTAAATTCACCCTTTATATATTCGAACCGCAACCCGACCGGTCCGGTCCAAGCCCAAAACTTCTAAGCCCAAAATTGGGGCGTTACATTCACGGTTTACGATAATTCCTTTGGAGAATGTTTATTAAACTTAACAAATGTGCTAAAAAGATGCCTTGAATTTAACCTTGTTTTAAACTACAAAAATGTCATTTCATGGTAGATAAAGGGTTAGTTCTATGACATATAGTTTCCTCTAAAGGTATTACTGTTGATAAAGCTAAAACGGATGTTATACGCTCACTCCCATACCCCACATCTGTGAGGGATATTCGTTCCTTTCTTGGACATGCAGGGTTTTACCACAGGTTTATTAATGATTTTTCAAAGTTAGCACAACCTCTCTGCAGTCTATTGCAAAAAGACCAACCCTTCAATTTTGACGAGAAATGCAAGGAGACATTTGACATACTTAAAGAGAAGCTTGTAAATGCATCTATTATCCAACCACCAAATTGGAACCACCCGTTCGAACTGATGTGCGATGCTTCCGATTTTAGCGTTGGAGCCGTGTTAGGTCAAAGAATCGACAAAGAACCGCATGTTATAGCATATGTGTCACGTACTTTGGATCTTGCGCAGAATTATTCAACAGTGGAAAAATAACTCTTTTCTATTGTTTTTGCCTTGGAAACGTTTAGATCTTATTTACTCGGTACTAAAATCATTATTTTTTGTGATCATGCAACTTTACACTTTTTGATGAGCAAAAAGGAGGCAAAACCAAGACTGATCCGATGGATTTTACTACTCCAGGAATTCAACCTTGAAATTAAAGATAAGGAGGGATGCGAAAACCTTGTTGCAGACCATTTGAGTCGCATCACATTATATATGTCAGATTCACCAGTTAGAGATGAGTTCCCTGACGAAAGATTGATGGCAGCTCAAGTAAGTGTACCATGGTTAGCAGACATGGTAAATTACTTGGCCACGGGTAAGATGCCACAAGATTTACCGAGAGAGGAGGTTAAACAATTAAAAAGGGAATCCTGATTCTTCATTTGGGATGATCCTTTTCTCTGGAAACATTGTTCGAGTGAGGTAATTAGACGATGTGTAGTACAAAGTGAGGTAAACTCTATCTTAAACTTCTGTCATTCTTATTCTTGTGGTGGGCACTTCGGGCCTAAACGTACTGCACATAAGATTCTTGAGTGTGGTTTTTACTGGCCCAACATTTTTTGTGATGCTTACTTATTTTGTAAATCTTGTGAAAAATGTCAGAGGGTTGTTAATTTGAGTCGACGAAATGAAATGCCACTTAATCCCATTATTGTATGTGAAATATTTGATGTTTGGGGATTAGATTATATGGGTCCCTTTGTCTCTTCATTCGACAATTTTTATATAATTCTTACAGTAGATTATGTTTCTAAATGGGTTGAAGCTAGAGCAACCCGAAACAATGATGCTAAAACCACAGTTAAGTTTCTAAAGAAATCTATCTTTTGCAGTTTTGGCACACCATGAGCGATAATAAGCGATCGAGGGAAGCATTTCATGAACCGAGTAATTGACGCTCTCATGAAGAAGTTCGGTGTCACCCACCGAATTTCGACATCTTACCATCCGCAAACAAATGGCCAAGCGGAGGTGTCAAATCGAGAGATAAAGACCATACTCGAAAAAAATCGTGAAGCCAGATCACAAGGATTGGAGCGTCAAGCTATCCGATGCGTTGTGGGCATATCGTACTGCGTACAAAGGCCCCATCGGGATGTCGCCTTACCGTCTCGTCTATGGTAAACCCTGTCACCTACCGGTCGAGCTGGAACATCGCGCATTTTGGGTAATTCAACAATGCGACATGGAAATGGATGTGATTAGAAGGGAACGCAAGTTGCACATTCAAGAGCTCGAGGAAATCCGGAAACACGCTTACGATAGTACACAAATTTTCAAAGACAAAACAAAGGATTGCCACGATAAAAACATTTCATTTAAATCCTTTTCTGTTGGTCAAAAAGTTCTATTATTTAATTCTAAATTCAAACTTTTTGCAGGTAAGTTACGTTCCAAATGGCTCGGACCATTCACCGTTGTTCAAACTTTTCCACATGGAGCAGTAGAAATTGAAGATACTGAAGAACATAGCTTTAATGTCAATGGACAACGGTTGAAGCAATTTTACAAAAATGTTCCAATTGGTTTAGTTGAAGAAATTCATTTCGAGGAACCAAACGCATGAATAAGGTCGTCAAGCTAGCGATGATAAACAAGCGCTAAATGGGAGGCAACCCATCTCTCTTTTTTACTTTAATTGTTTTTATTATTTTATTTTATTTTACTTTCTTTTCCCTCACAATTCCCTACTCGGTCAAACACCCAACCACCTCATTAAACACCCAACCACCTCATTAAACCTTTGTTTTATTTTTATTTCTTTTCCCTCATCCAGACGCACAACAAATCTCCAGCCACCCTCCCCGTCAACCTCCTTATCTCCACGATGCCACGCACCCATGACCAAGCCCGCCGTCTTCAACAGCAGCCACCACTCGTCATCAGTGGCCGCCGCCGCTTTCAACCGCCGCAGTTCGTCTCCCTCAGCAGTGACTCCAAGCCGCAATAGCTGCCACACAACACCCCACCACCTCTCGAGCCTCCCACCATCACGAGAAACACCCCACACTTCGACAGATATGCTTCTGCCCCCTCACTGCACCACCGTTCGCCGCGACCACCATCACCCCCGTCACCGTCGTTTCATTCCCTTGAAACACAAGACCCGTCCATGCACTACGAGCCTTCTCACCACTTCCCGCACCAGCCACCACCATCACCACAGCCCCGTCCAGCCATGAAGACGAGCACTCCCTCGCACAGATCTGGACAGACATCCACTGGCCGCACTGCTCATGTCCTTGGCAGTAGCGAAACATGAGCTTCATCGCGCCGCCGGTCGTCGCAACCACCATCACCACCATCGTCCTCATTCCACTCCCTTGCCTTCGATGCAGTGGGCGGTTCATCGCAGCAACACCATCAGCCCACTCCCTTGTCACTAACGTTTTAGACCCTAACTATCAATATGCTCTTCTAGACATACCGCAAGATTTCAATAACGACCTTTCCTTGGAGACTTTGACAGGTTTTGCAGGTTCTCAATATAATCCGAAAATGACAAAGAACCACAACATTCATAGCCATGCTTTACGCTATATCAATCGGTTTCTCGTTTACAATCTTTCTGGCAGAAACGACACTCCCTCAACCTTGAGTAAGAATGAGTTATTCTTTCTCTGGTGTATGCATGTAAATATCAAGGTAAATCTTGGCTTTTGGATGGCCTACATGTTTCACCGTGTAGCGCGAACCACTAGGCCACGACCATTAATTTTGGGTCCTTACATTACTCATTTAGCTTTACGTATTTATCCTACTAATTTTGATCCATATCAGTTTACTTACGCTTTTTCTATGAGTGCCTTAGATGAGAGATGCCTAGACGCCATAAGATTACTTGCAGGAACTTCTGATGCACCATATATTGTTCCCCCAGGCACTTTCCCAACTCATAGAGAACGAGCGTTTCAACGACGAGCCTAAACACATCCAACACAAGAAGACCAACCCTGACGAGATGTGGATGAGCGACTCCACTCCATTGAGACTGACTTGGCCGAGATCCTATCCTATCTTCGCCTCAGCTCTTCCCGCGGACGACGAGGCCGTGGTCGTGGCCGCAATTGATTAGGGGAGTATCTCATTTCCTTTCTTTTACTTTAAACTTTCATTTTGGGACAAAATGCATCAAGTGAGGGGGAGGGAGATATGCTTATCAAATTTTTATCTTGCTTATCCGTTTTGGTTGTTCTCTTGATTTCTTGATTTTACTTAATTTAAGTTCTTCGTTTGAATCCTTAGTTTTGCCTTGCCTCACTGTTTTCATATGATTTTGTATCTATCTTGTTAGAAAATTCTAGGTTGCATGGTAGATTTTGGCATGATTAATTTTTTGATTACAATCCTTTATATGACATTTCTTTCTCTACTTCACATGATGCTTACATAGGTACACAAGACAATTTTTGTGAGTTTTTGAGCCTAATGAGCATGCATTATATTTGCTCTTTGTTCCTTTGAGTGTGCCTATCTAAATTAGTTGCATTCTAGAACTTGTGTTTAAATTCTTTTTGAGATTACATTGATTGAATATGATGCTTAAATATGATTGAGGCACTAGGTTTTAACCATTTATCTTCCCAAACAAATTACCTACCCTCTAATTAATTTCCCCTAGTGAAACAATTTTTGAGCCTTGGCCTTTTTCTTGAAAATCACCACATTTTAGCCTAATCCACTTTTTTTCTTAATTCCATTATTTTTGTCCCCTTTTCAAGACAAAATCGAGTTCAAAAAAATGAATAAAATATATTCGAATAAATGCAGTCCAGCAGCATAAAAAAAGCTGTGCAGAAAAAAAATTGTGCAGAAATTGTTCGAATATGCAGTGCAGAAAAATTGTACAGAAAATTGTTCAAGTCTGTAGAAGAAAAAATAAACAGAAAAAACAATGCAGTTCAAAAAAATACACTGCAAAACAGTTTTAGTTCGAATGGAAAAAAAGAAAAAAAATAAGAAGTTTCGAATATATTTTTGGGATGATTTTTGTCTTGAATTTTAACCCATATTTTTTCAGCCTTTATCATACCCGAACCTTAGCCCCATTACAACCTTTTAAGACCTCCTGATTTTTGCATCACATTCATGCTAGTAGTGGAGATTAGATTTAACCACAAGCCTATGGTAAGACTCTAATTAGTTTTGGCTCGAGTGATTTTTATTCTCTACCTTTAAACACTTTGAGTGAAATGAGCAATTCCTTGCGAGGGTACTTGGTTTGCATCATTGATGTTAGTAGGGTATTGGAATGTCGTTTTTACTTTAATTTCTTAATCTTTCCATTTATCTATTTTTGCTCCTTATTTTTCTTTCATGTTTAGATGCTTAATCATATCGAAACCTTTGAGACTTCGTGAAATTAAGGATGAAAACTTGAACTTAGGTTTGTTTAATTTTGAGATACTTGAGGACAAACATCGGATAAGTGAGGGGGAATTCGATAAGTATTTATTTCAGTTATGTTTTTTGTCCTTATTTTGATTTAAATATAAGTTTGAAGGACTTAACTGAGTTGTTTTATGTTGATTTCATGCAGGTTACGTGATGTTGGAAATAAGCTGGAATGCCGCAGAAAAAACTAGAGTCGTGGGCAGATTCATGGGCATGAACCAGGGCATGAATGCTGACTGGGCGCCACGTCAGCACCTTCTAGAAGCTGACGTCAGCAACAGTGATAGCTTATCAAGCCTCTTATCAGATAGCTTATCATCCGAGTTTTAATTTTTAAAATTCAAACTTGGGATAATTATCTTATGTAATTTAATTTAAATTTGAGATTTATCATTTTAGTTTTTTAGGGTTTTCAACTATTATAAATACCCCACTTTGGGGGTGAGTTAGATCATCACTTGCTCATTTTTCTCTTTTACCTTGAGTTTAATATAATTCTCTACTTTCCTCCATTTCCATTTTTTTTACATTTCTTCCATTTTTAATTAAGTATGGTTTCTTCACCAATCATGCTTAACTAAATCCTCTTTAGCTAAAAGCAACGCCAAACCCGACTAAACTCGTGAGATTAGAAGAGTTCTTCATTCCTTCAATAATTCTTTTTTAGATTCTCTGTAAAATTGATTAGGCAATCGGCCTAATCTTTAGGAACCTCAATTGTTTCATTCCGAGAGCGCCCATAGGGTTGAAGCGGTTTAGATCCATCATTGGGGACGAGGAAAAGCTTGTAGCCAATTCACTCCCTAAAAACAAACTTAGTGGTGGTCCACTAAGGGGAATCAAAATCGAAAACAATTCTCATCGAGACGATTATCTGAGTACGGGCTTCTCCAGCACTGACTCAGACTTAAGTTAACATCGATTGCCGTAGCTAACCAACTAAAGCTTGATTTCAAGGATTGCCCTGTGATTCAAGTTTACCCAAGAGAAGTAAGTTACAAGGGTTGGGCCTTGTAGACTGTAACCGGCAAGAAAGTTGAAGAAAAATCCATTTCGGTGATCGAAGATGTCGTGGCAAAGCGTAGCTTGAGGCTAATTCATTCCATAATTCATTTTCAATACTTATTTTCGTTCTTATTATTTTTATTACTCAAATCACTTCTCTAAACCCCGACTTTTAGTTTTACAGGTTTCTTTGTCTAAGTCAGAACGAAAGGGTGTTAGAACTCATATTCCCTGTGGATCGACCCTTACTCTCGCTATACTATTTTTATTCTTATTTATTTGAGTTTAAGGATTTATTTTGATACTATACGACGCGTGTCACTAGGTATGTGTTCGAGTCTGAATGCTGAGCTCTAGGGCATGTACGCGGGTCTCCTGTGTGCATGGTCAGTTGGTATAAGAAATGTAATTCTGAAATCGGACTGCCTTGAGGCGGTTCATATTATTGAGGGTGCTGGAGATAATCGTATGGTGTCCACACTATTCTAGTGAATCATATTGTGAGATTGATGGATCATTCATGGGTGGTTCAGATTGCGCATGTTTCTCGAGATGGAAACAAGGTAGCAGATGGAATGGTTAGGATTGCTCGGAGCGAAGACTTTTTTTGTGTCACCGGTTTCTATCGCTACCAGATGAGATGTTAGCCTTATCACACGATGATATAGGGACTTAGTTTGTAACACCCCGATTTTGGGCCTAGATGTTAACCGAAAAGATTAGACGGTTCAAGAGAACCGAGTTAGTCAATTCGATCTAGTTTCGGGATTTAATTGATATTAAATGTTTTAATGAGGAATAAAATATGTAAAAATGTTGAAAAATACCTAATTATTATAATCAGGGTTTTGGTAAATTCAATTTGAAGAAATAAATTCAGATATAATAACATTTTGGATAGTGACAAAAATGTAAACTTTTAAAACTATTTTTGGTGATTAAAATGTAAAAGGGTCAACACTTTGAATCTTTAAGGAGCTATTTCTTTGAATTCGAACACACTTTATATTTTTCTGACTTTGATTTGAATATTTGATTTTTTGTTTTGTATTCTGGTGATATTTCTGACCTAGTTTTCTTCAGGATCAAGTAAGGGTGTTACAACATGGATGGAAATCCTCTACCCCTTTTTGGTGCCCCTACATATGCTCTCACACTCAAAATTAACTGTAGGGTTTAGAGTTTTAGGTTAGGGTTTGGGGAATTTAGGGTATGATGTATTTTTAGGATATAAAGTGTAGGGTTTAGAATTTAGAATTTATGGTTAAAGCCTAGAATTTAATTTTGTAGTGTTTTTTAGTGTTGGGCATATGTAAAAGCACCGAAAAGGGATACGAATTTTATCAGTTGCAACACCAACATCTCTTAGGAGTTCTAACCACATCCGTATCATAGTACAATATTATATCACTCTAGTAGAGCATATATATTTAGGCGTTCTAGTGGCATCTGTATCTTAGTATAATAATATACTACTCTAGTAGAGCATATATATTTAAGAGTTCCCACGACATCCTTATATTATATTTGTGATCTGGTTTATATAAACTCTCACACACACACATATATATATATATATTAAAACATTTTCAATATTATTGTTTTATTGAGGAGATTGTTATTTGTAAAGGACTTTGAAACAAAATTATTTTATCGTTTATCGGTTTTTTATTTATTCTAATTAACTTTAAGTTTTAAAATTTAAAAAAATGTTGAATAACTCCGGTGACCCGGATATGATACCCTTGGATCCATTGGATCATTTGGATCGAATTCGGAGAGTTATTACCCAAACTCATAAGGATATTTACATCCTCAAAGTTGCTCAATTTATCTGTACTCACTCTCCCAAAGTATTACCCTTCCATACAATAAAACAATAATGACTCAATAACTAAGTGAAAAGAACAAATCAAAAGCATTGAAACAAAGTTTTTGCTTCAGCAACTCCAGTTGTCACTTCCTATTTTTCATGCTCACATTGTGTTCCTTTGATGGAATCTTGCTTCCAGTGAAGTATGGAACAAGAATCAGAAGTCCATTTTTTTTTTGTCAAAAAGTCAAAACTATTATATTTTTCACCTAGTAGATTTCACATGAATTAATCATAGTGATTAATTTCTATGTAGTGTTATAGAAATGATCATCTTTGGGTTGTTATTCTGGTTGTATTTCTATCTCTTTAAAGAAAAATTATATAATACCAACAACCAGTTGGTCTAACGAGATGAGGCATTAGATCCCTCTGACCTTGTTTGAATTAGTCGTTCAATAAATCAAATATAAATGGTTAAACAAAAAATATATAATAATAAATTTATTCCGTAACATTATGTTAATTTTTAAACTAAAAAAAAGTGTTTAATATTTTAAAAAGTGTCAAATCCTTTCTTCATAAAAATGCTAACTAAAACGAAAGTTTCAATTGAAAAGTAGATGATGTTTCTTTCGGAGATTGGGGTTCAACCACGGTGTCTATAAGTTATTTGTGTATTGTCAAAGAGTTAAAAATATCTATAAACATATACTACCTTGTAATCACCTTTAGAATATTAAAAAATTTCTAACTAAAACATCAAATTTTATACCAGCGGACTTTGTCCAAGTGATAAACAACTTAGTATCATTTAGGTCTCGAGTTCAAGACCTTGTATACGCAAAAACACCAAAATTAAATGTGTAACGTATGTCGATCAAAATTAATTAGATCAAAGCCCCGAGAATCGAGAGTGCAAAAAAAATCAAATTCTATCGGGTTGACGTAACGTTTCTTTGACATGTGTATTTCATGTTAGTATAACATTATTTGTCTTACATGTCACATCAATAAGTCATTTAAAAGTTATAAAATATTTAAGAAATAAACAATTCAAATCTTATTAAAAACTAGTATGAAATGCTCGTGAGTTGACATATTAGCATAATTAAAAATATAACGTTTTAATCATATTTTATTAAAATTAGTTATTCAACTATATTAAAAAAAGTCAAGGGTCAAATTTGAATTTTTTAAATAGTTGAGGGATAAAATTAACTTTAAAAATAATAATTAAATTAACAAAAGATAAAAACCTTGAAGGTTAAATTTCATATTTGAAAACAAAAAAAAAAACTTCTAAAAATTAATGGGATAATCAAAATATATAAGAACTGAGTTGCCGTAACAATTGCTTCGCCCGTCATCACCTTCACCAACTCTTAATATTCAAAGGTAAATAAAAGTGTTCTTTGAATTCTTTATCAATTGCTTCGCCCATCACACCCTCACCAACTCTTATTAGTCAAAGCTAATTAAAAGTCTTCTTCTTTCTTTTTCATTTTTTAAACAACATTAAAAGTTTTTTTAACAATTTCTATCTGGAGCGAAAGAGAAATTTTGCTATTAATGAGTCTTGGACCCACAATCTAAAGGGGAGGGTGTCAACTGAAAAATTTAACCACCTACTCTAGAAATTTTGCTACTAATGAGTCTTGGACCCACAATCTAAAGGAGAAGGGTGTCAACTGAGAATTTTAACCACCTACTCTAGAGATCATTGACAACATTAAAAGTCTTTTTTGAGCTCTTTCTTAACTTATTTATGCATATGTGTAAGATCTTGTGCCAGGATTCAAACTATTGCTTTTATTAAAAATATTATAAAAGTTACACCGAAAGAGTGATCAACGACACAGAGGGATTTATTTCTCCTAGAAGACTCATATTTGAATAACGTTATAACTAAGATGAAATGGAGATACATATAATATAGGACATTCAAAAATATATTTTAAAATGGGGCTTCTCAAGCAGCTTAGGGTGGTGCCCCTTCATTCCCAAGCGGTAGCCACCTCCTCAAGCTTCCCCTCCTCTTTTTTCCCTTTTGACCTTTTCTTTCCCTCTCCTTCGTATCTATTTTTTTCCTTCAGATTTTGGTGCTCCGGATCACCTATTTGAGTCATTTTGTTGTGAATCTTCTTCCCATGGTGTCTAGGACTTTGATTGAACCTTAATTTATGAGGGGATATTTAGGTTGCAGATGAGTGGTGGGTTCGGCCCTTGCCTCCGGTTCTACAGGGATTTTTTAATGGTGATTTCGTCTTCTGCCTTTTTTGCCAGTGGATGACTTTCTCCGTTTTTTTTACCATCCTTCAATCATCGAAAACTTTAGATCCTGACGCTTTGAACCTGTTAGTTTTTTTTGCTGCATTCCAATCACTGGCCATATCCTTCTATGACCTCAGAAGTGGCTATGCAAATTTAAGAATGGTAGCTGGCTTGGTGTCTCCTGATCTCCCCCTCTTTGGACCTGGCTTCCCCCTTCGTTTAGGTTTCGCCATCCTTTGTTGTTGTTCTTCTACTATTTTACTTTTGTGTTTATGTGATTGTGTTGTGTTTTGGGTGTTGTTTATGTGTTTGTTGGTTTCCAGTTTGGTTCTAGGTGTTTGTTGTTGTTGTTCGTTTGTTCGTTGTTTGTCTGTTCTTGGCTCGTATGTGCATTGTTTCTTCCCCTTTGTATCTTATTTCTTGTTCTCGATGTAATCTTTTGTTGTTCTATTTTGTTTATGAATGAAATGCCAGCTTTGTTTCATAAAATATATTATAAAAGTTTATATATAGAGGAATTATTTGACACATTTATGGTAGAGTTTTTATTATACACAAATGACTTTAGTTTCCCATCACGAGTCTTAAATTAATATTTTAAATAAATAATACACATAGTAACAAATTAATACTTTTTATAAAAAAAATTATCATCCGTGTATTAAATAATAATTTATATATTTATAAAGAAGTTCATACTATATTAAAGCAACTTTTTACTATAAATTTATAGCATGATACATACATGAATGTAGATAATGTATATAGAAAGTCTCATGTTATATTAAGGCTTTAGGATAATTTTGTCCCTATAGTAATACTAAATTTGTAATGTTGTCCTCATTTTTAATTGCATGAATTTACCCCTTAAACTTTTGAATTATATCAATCTCACCTTTTAATTATCATTAACTGACAGAGTCGTTAAATTATGTGCATGTTATGGCTATCTGCTACCACACCGGTCGTTATAGCTAAGTGGCTTGCCATGTTGATGGTGATATGTCAATTTTAAAGACTTGATCGTATAATTGAGAGTTTTCAAATTAATTATTTTTTTAAATACAATTTTTTTAAAAAAATCAATATAAACTAAATTGTAATATAATTAAATTTGTTTTGTCATCAACTTATTGGAAGTAATTAGTTTATTGAAGGTGACGTATGGACATTAAGGGTGTTTAAAAATACTCGACCCGTTGACCCATTGACTCAAACCCTTAAAAATAGGTATTTCTCTTTAAAAAAACCATGACACGCTAGGTACTCGACCAATTGTTTTTCTGAGTATTCAGATCGGGTCTGGGTTGAATTTTTTTATAACCGGGTACCTCATCCATCTCGGTACTTTTAATATGTATTTTTAATGTTAAATTATATTTTTATTTTAGTTTCCTTAATATTTATACTCTAAAACTAAATTTAAACCCATAAATTCTTTCTATGTTTTTATTATGTACTTTTAAGTTTTAAATTTTAAAAAATATTTTGTATTAATTTGTAAATATGAGATTTGAAGGAAAAAATTACAATCAAGATTAATAATTTTAATATTTTATTTTAATGATGGACTTTTATCAGAAAATTCTAGGGATTTTATAAATAGCATGGCCATATCGTACAATTCCAAAATAAAACAAGCGAGACAAAGGAAACAACTTGCTCAAAATATCAAAAATAAACCATCGAAGCAGAATCAAAGCATGCAAGCATAAAATCTAGCTAACACAAACGCCAAATTTGCCCAGCATTAACACATAGCATATACCTCAAATGCAAACCAACTATAGCAATACTCTCTAGCAAGATCATTTTATATGTACCATTAAAACTAACTTCCACTTAAAATTAAATTGAAAACACTAATTTTTATGTTTAGGTTATATATTATGAACTTTTAAAAAGAATTTCTATGTGATTTTTAAAAAAAAATGATTTAAAAATAATAATAAAATGAATCGGGTGTAATTGGATTTTTTGGATACCCAATTAACATGGTACCTAGTAGATACGGGTCAAGACACGTGACAAAAAAACATACAACCAGGATATTTGGGTACCTAAAAGTCTGGTATCCACAATTGAACACTCATAACGGACATACTAACTGAAACGCTAATTATTTTACAATAGTGTGTCTGACATGGAAAAGTGACATTGATGCCATTAAGGAGTTTGAGGGCTAATTTGATGAAATTAAAAAAAAAAAACTTGCAACATTGCTGATTTAAGATTACTAGTTTATTATAGGGGTAAAAATAAAATTACCTCTTAGGCCTTATATTAAAAAAATATTGTTTTATTTACGAAAATATCTTAACATGTATTAACGACAAAAACAATGAGGTACAGGAAAAAAAAACCCTAATATTCTCTTCTTCCCAAACACTCTCAACTTCTAGGGTTTTCAATTTTGAGTTGCATGGGTAGCGCCACTATAGCGGGTGTGAGCGTGATGCGTGTTGGATGGATGCACAATTAAGCGCAAGTATACTCTTCGCTCAAGTAATATAGTGATGAGAAAAGTGTCGAACCCACGAGGAATGGAGTGACAAATTCAAAGCAATTATACACAAGAGTTAGTGAAATAATATTAGTGTGGTGACAAGATTATAAACTAAATGCAAGAAAAATAAAACGGTAGCAATGATCAGAGAACAAACATAAGTTGTAGCGAAAAATCTAATGATTATAGATGTTGGGTTTATTGCTAAGAACAAGGCTAATTACCTTTCAAATGTTATAGCGATTAGTTACATTTTTCTACTCAACAGGGTTTTCTAATTAACTTCTAGACTCTTTCGATACCTAGAAGTTGATAACAAGAAGCTATAAAAATACATGTCTGCGTAAACCAGGTGGCAAAGAACTTAGCCACGTTTTCGCTCTATCTCTGAGGGAAAAGGTAAATAATTTCAGTTTTATTGTATCTTCTGATACTCCAGGATGCTAAAATAGTTGGCAAACCTCCATGATTTGCTTCAAGTGTTGCCTTGGATCTCCAATAGGTGCTCTATTAAATTGTCCTACATTCAAAAGCGTTTGTATCATTACTGATTTGAGTTCAATATTCGGTGTATTTACCTCGGGACCAATTAGTCCTAGCATCAAATTGTCTATGTTTGGTGTCGAGTGATCAATAATAGGTCTCTCTTTCTCCACATTAACGACTGGGGCAGTAGGAGGTGGTGGTATCCCATTATTTTGGTCATCACCTCCATTGCCTTGTTGTACCATCTTTCAAACTTTTTTCTTTGACCTTCGTAGGGTTTTTTCAATTTTCGAATCGTATGGCCAATCTTCCACCACAGGGTGGTTCATGGTCATAAACTGATCAAAACTAATGAATAAAATAAAAAAACAAGTTAAAATCAAAACAATAAATTTTGTCGCAATCCCTGACAACGGCGTCGAAAACTTGTCGACTTTGCTAACGCTTGGCAAAAGATAAAATATTTAGTATAAATTGCAAGAGAATATTGCCAAAGGTGAGTGTTATGCTTGCAAGTATACACAATCAGCAAGTAATACATCAGTAAGCTGAGTATCAAATCTACAGGGATTGACCAAGAACTTATCTACTCACTTCCGAAGTAAGTTCATCTACTTGAACATCTTCTTTCGAAGCGTCTCGCCTTAGTATTTGGAAACTTATCGTTGCCTCTTAAGTATGTTAAGATATTAAGGTGCAATAAGCATGCAATGTCAACTATCATTTGGCAATGGATTTAGAAAAAATTATGTGCTAGCAGATAGAATGTAACCCCCTCGTCCCAGTCTAGGCGACATACCGGTCTGAACAGGTTACACGGGGAAAATCGAAGCGAAACCCGTTAAGGCTCCACTTCGATTAGAAACCCTAGAAAACTTTTCATTAATTTATCTTGTCTAAATGTATCATTTACCTTTTGCTTGAAAACGACAGTGGAAAACGAGGACGAGACGATACAGACGGAACATACAGTAATTTAAATTTACCAAGTGACATATTAGCTCGATTGCATTCTTACGAACCCAAACCATACATAAACGATGCATAAAAACTTAACAAGGAAGCATACAACCAACGAGAATAAAACTTGACATCCGAGAACCTTTGAAGATGCTAAAAATCCTAAATACAAGCCTGCGTTTCGAAACAGGCTTGCTCGTTTCGATACGTGGGCTCTAGTTTAAAAGTCAAACCAAGCCGTACTGATACAGTCCACTCCGTTCTGGTACGGGGGTCTCCAATAACAAAATGTTCCGGAACAGGTTCCGAAACGGGCTCTCACAGAGGTAAACCGTATTGAAATGTGTACCGAAATGGGCACTCACAGTGTCAAATCGTATCGAAATGGCACCACCCCCGTTCTGATACGAGTATCCTTAGAGCTACACTCGTTCCGAAACAACCACGAGCGTTTTGAAACATCTGCACTCTGTATGACCCTGTAATCAGTTTTCTGCATCTCCAAATGTTCCCATAAAACATGGTTACATGCCTTCATAGAAACACATAAGCATTCATGAAGCAAGGTTTGCATGCTTTCAAACAACACATAAACATCTCATAAACATGGTTTACAAATCCACAACATAAAAGCATTAACAAAGTAGGAGTCTACACATGCTCCTACAACACATAGCATCCCCATTGCTAAACTACTACATTATATACTAAAACCATACTTGAGCAACCACAAACGCGCTTGGATGCCATTTCCTTGCTCCTTGCTAACTCCACACTAGTGATTTGCATTGTTAAAAACGAGAGCGTAAGCTAGAAGCTTAGTGAGGGAGCTCTAGAACAAAACAATGACAGTGAAGGGTTCAAAGCATGGTATCCTTAAGACATTCCCAAGGCAAACACTTACGCTAACATAGCAACATAGCCAAATGTAAAGAAAATGCATGAACATGGCATGTTACCTCATGTTATGGTAAACAAAGATATAACAAATATCTTACACAACAACTACACATGGAAAAGTATATTGGCAACTATTAGCTTACTCGGATATGCAGATAACTTCCGTTGGGATTTTCACCCCCAACGTACTCAACAACAATTACCTTCCGGTGGGATTACACTCATCATCGTTTTCACTCATGGATTAGATTACACTCATCATCACATGCTAACATTTTCCGGTTGAATACTACCTCACCGTACTCCTCCTTGATGACTACACGTCACCAAGGCCACGCACGAATTTGACTCTTACCGTGTGCACACTCATCCTAATGATCAATCATTTATACCCGGTAATTAACTAGTGCCAATTATACTAAGCAAGTCTCACCATGATTTCACAATCATGCATACAACATATCATCATCAATGAACAACGTCAATATATATCACAACATGCTTAATCGAACACATACTACACAAATCCACATTTATGCAGATTAAGAAAAAAACTCATAAAATAAACAAGACATTAAGCTACCAACTTAATCTCCACCTTGGATTGGCCTACCAAGCACAATCCAACACCACAACCACACACTTGAACCAATTTAAAACTATTTTTAACAAACCACTCACCAAACTCCCTTAAGCAAACCGAGAAAGTCGAATCAAGCCTCCAAACTTCCTGGAATCGAGCCCGAAGCTTCTTCAACAATTTCCCTTGATTCTAATCAATCAAAAACAACATATTACTACACAAAGCATCCACAAAACACTGCTACTAATCAGATTTCAACCACAAGACCATTTCTCTACAATTTCAAGCCATGAACCAACCCAAAAAATCCTCATTTTCGAACTCACACACAACCCAGCAGAAATCTATCAATTCCAACACCTAAATCATCATTAAACACCTTCAAAACAACCTTCAAGCATCACTATAACATCAGCCCAACTCTCCTACACTAAACTACCTCAAAAACCCAAGTTTTTAACCTTTTAAAATACCCACAAAAACCCATTTCGGGTTTTTCATCAAAACCCCACCATTTTGAAATATAATACACTTAAGGGCAAGAGTTTAACTTAAATAAACTTTACAAATCAAAAGCTAAACGAAAAACCATTGAAGCTTCAACCTCTTTTCTCAAATTTGAAACTTGGAAAAACTTCAAAGATGGTGTTTATGCGAAAATAAAACCATGGGAGCGTTCAGAATAAAGAGGAGAAGTCAAAAATGATTTTACCCCGAAGAGAGCTCTTGAAATGGTGAAGAAAATGGATGGAATAGTAACTTAGGGGTAAGGGGGAGGTTATGTCGTGGAAAAAGTTTGAGGAAGAAGATGAAGACACTTCAAAATAAAAGTCCCCTTTTTACCATCTTTTTCCATTATTTTAAAAAGTATCTTTTTGCCCTTAATGATAGTCTCAAGCCCAAATTAAATTAAAATGGGCCCACGACTTGAACCCGATTCTCACACCTAACACATGACCCCTAAACCCATGTGTTACAACTCTCCCCCACTTAAGGAATTTCGTCCTCAAAATTACCTGACTGAAAGAGATACGAAAACTGTCTCTCCATATCCTCCTTTCTCTCCCAAGTGGCCTCGTCCACACCTCGACGTTGCCACCTCACTTTGACCAACTCAATCGATCTACCACGCAACACTTTGTTGTTTGAGGGTAAGATCTAAATTGGTTCCTCATCGTACGTCAAATCCGGATTCAACTCAATCTCTTCCACATGCATAACGTGCGATGGATCTGATCTATACTTTCGAAGCATCGAAACATGGAACACATTGTGAATCCTCTCTAACTTGGTTGGCAAACGTACTGATAAGAAACAGGACCGATTCGCTTCACAACCTCATACGGCACAATGCACCTCGGACTCAATTTCCCTTTATGCCGAATCTCATAACTTTCTTCCACGGAGAGACCTTCAAGAATACTCTATCTCCCACGACATACTCGCCTTCTTTCCTCTTCAAATCGGCATAGGACTTATGTCTATATGAAGCTACCTTCAAACGATAGCAAATCAACTTCACCTTATCGGTAGTCCCCTTGAGCAAATTCGGCACCAGTAACAACTTCTGACCTGCTTCGGCCCAACAAATCGGAGTTCTACATTTTCTACCATACAATGCCTCATACGGAGCAATCTGAATGCTCGACTGAAAATTGTTATTGTAAGCGAACTCAACCAACGACAAGTGTTTCTCCCAAGTACCCTAAAAATCAATGATGCAACAACGCAACATGTCCTCTAAAATCTATATAACCCTCTCTGACTGACCATTTAACTGAGGATGATACGACGTGCTAAAATTTAATCGGGTACCCAAAGCAGTATGCAAACACTCACAAAACCTATCTATAAATCTCGAATATCTGTCAGATGCAATCGACTTCGGCACACCATGTAGTCTCACAATCTCACTGATGTACAAATTGGCCAACTTATCTTAGAAGTAAGTCGTATTAACAGCTAAAAAGTGAGCACACTTCGTGAAACGATCAACTATAACCCAAACCGAGTTCTTCTTCGAAGGAATCAAAGGCAAACCCGAAATGAAATCCATGTTGGTATTCTCCCACTTCCATTCCGGAATTCTCAACGATGGCAACAAACCTGAAGGAACATGATGTTCTGCCTTCACTCTCTAACATACCATACACTTACTTATGTAGTCGGCTACGTCTTTCTTCAAACCACGATAGTATTCATTCTTCAAATCACGATACATCTTTGTACTACCGAGATGCATAGCAAATGGGCTACTGTGTGCTTCGGTCAAGATAGTATCTCTCAAATCACTGTCATCCGGCACAACTATTCTATCTCTGAAACACAAGACCCCATCAACACTGAAACTATAGCCCGATGGTCTACCCTCGGCTATATCTTGCACGTGAGGTGCCAAAGACCTATCTAACAACTATTTTTCTATAATCAATTAACCTAAGGTAGGTCTAACCTAAAGCTCGACCACTAGACCAGCATCATCGAACAAGCTCAAACCAGCAAACATGGCTCTCAACTCAATAACTACCTTCCTACTCAAAGCATCTGTCACTACATTGACTTTACCCGGATGATACTCAATCGTGAGATTATAGTCCTTGAGAAACTCTATCCACCTACGCTATCTAAGGTTTAACTCTCGTTGTGTCATGATATACTTCAGACTTTTGTGATCCGTATACACTGTGTATTTCTCACCATACAAATAATGTCTCCAAATCTTCAAGGCAAACACAACTGCGGCTAGCTCTATGTCGTGTGTCGGATAATTATGCTCATGAGTCTTCAACTGTCTTGAGGCATAAGCCACCACTCTTCTGTCTTGCATGAGCACACAACCTAAACCTACATATGAAGCATTACTATAGATCACATAATCTTTCCCCGACTCTGGCTGAATCAAGATCGGTGCATTGGTCAAAGTTTCTTTCAATTTCTCAAAGGCTTGCTGTCTCGCATCTAACCACTCAAACCGAACATTCTTCTGAAGCAACTTTCTCAAAGGAGCAGCTATCTTCGAGAATCCTTCAACCAACCTCTTATAATACCCCGCTAAGCCTAGGAAACTACAAATTTCGGTCACAGTCTTCGGTTGCTTCCACTCAACAATAGCTTTTATCTTCTTTGGATCAACTCTAATCCCCTCGGCTGACACTACATGTCCTAGAAAGAGTACTTCTCTGATCCAGAACTCACACTTACTCAACTTTGTGTACAACTGGTTGTCTAGCAAAGTCTGCAAAACTAACCTCAAATGCCGGTCATGATCTTCCTTGATACGCGAATACACCAAAAGGTCATCTATGAAAACCACCACAAACTGATCTAAGTACTGATGGAAGATTTTGTTCATCATGTCAATGAAAGCAGCCGATGCATTAGTCAACCCAAACGACATAACTAAAAACTCGTAGTGACCATATCTAGTCCTAAAGGTTTTCTTCGGTACATCAACCTCTTTTACCTTCAACTGGTAATACCCGGATCTCAAGTCAATCTTCGAAAAGACTGATGCCCCTCTCAACTGGTCAAACAAATTATCTATACGTGGCAAGGGATACTTGTTTTTCACTATCAACTGATTCAACTGTCTATAATCAATTCACATCCTCATACTACCATCTTTCTTCTTCACAAATAAAACCGAAGTGCCTCAAGGTGAAGAACTCGGACGGATAAACCTCTATCTGACAACTCTTGTAACTGAGTCTTCAACTCTTTTAGTTTTTTCGGTGCCATGTGATACAGAGCAATCGAAACAGAAGCTGAATCTGAATATGTCTCTATAGCAAACTCTACCTCTCTATCAGGTGGTAAAACAGACAATTCTTCCAGAAACACACTCAGAAAATCACACATTGTCCTGATATCCTAAGGTATAACTTCATTCATGTTCGGATTCATCACGTAGGCCAAGTACACCTCACAACCCAACTCAACTAACCTCTGAGCCTCTAAGGCTGAAACAACATTCGATAAGAATTTCACATTCTCACCCACTACCACAATCTTATAGTCATCCGCAAGCTTCAAGAAAACTCTCTTAGTTTCAAAGTCTATCCTTGCTCTATGTTTTGTAATCCAGTCCATACCCAAAATCACATCGAAACCATAGAACGGTAACTCCATCATGTCCACTAGAAATGTATGCCCCTGAACCATTAACGAACACCTTATGTACATCTTCCTAACCACTATTGTATCCCTCGAAGGAACTAGTAACACTAACACCTACCTCTAGTACCTCACAAGGTATATTCAACATCTTTGCATGCTCACTCAAAATATATGAATGTATAGACCCGGAGTCAATCAAGGAAAGAAAACTCAGAGACTGTATCGAGAAATTACCTACAATCACATCTGTGTTGTTTTGTCCTTCACGCTGAGCATAGACTCTAGCCTGACCTCCGCCCCCTGGATGAACCGCAACCACATGTGCTATATTCCCATGGCTATCATTTCTTGGCTGAAAGTTACCTTGACCATGCCCATAGCCTATCGGATAATCAATAGCTCTAGCAGGAGCCTAAACTTGAACTGGTGCAAACCCAGCATGATATGGACAATCACGCCTAAGGTGATCTCTAGATCCACAGTTCCAACACAAATGAAAGTTCCCCCAACATTCACCGATGTGATTCCTCTCATATTGAGCACACTCGGGCAAACACCCACCAGCTCTCTGGCCCTGATGGCCCCTACCGTGGTTACCGCCACCACGTCTATGATCATAATGATGCCTATTGTCCCTATGCCTCTTGGCATCACCTCTATCAAAGTCGCCAGACCTCTTCCCAGAACTAGAACCACCAGAACGTTTGGTCAGACCCAAACTGTGCTCTATGTCATTGGCCCTAGCGACCAAGACATCAAAGTCCATGTAGTCCGTAGCCAAAATGTACCTCTTTATCTTCTCACTAAACCCGTAACGGAAACGGTCGCAACTTTCCCTCTCAGTAGAAACTAGCTCGGACGCATACTGACTCAATCTGACAAACCGTATCTCATACTCGGTCACGGTCATGTTCTTCTGAAGCAAAGCCATGAACTCTTTCTTCTTCTCATCAAGATAACGGGGACCCAAATACTTCTTGCGGAAAGCTGACTCAAAGAACTCCCAAGTAATCTCGGCATCTGGCATGCCCGTAGTAATGGTGACTCACCAAGTGTAGGCATCACCCTGAAGCAGAGAAACAACGCACCCCAGTATGCGTTCTCCAGTACAACCCATCTGAGACAAAATATGGATAGTCTTGTCAAACCAAGCCCCTGACCTCTCGAGTGCTAACCCTCGGAACTCTTCACCTCCCAAATTGTGAAGCCTTTCAATTGGCAATTCGCTGCCCTCAGCCTGAGGTTGTGCCTCTTCCTGACCCCCAGCCACGGCTGCTTGGAAAGCCCCAGCTATTGCCTGAACTAACAAAGCTAGATCTATACCGGCCGAACCTTGGCCAACCTGGGATCCTATACCCTCAGCTCTCGCCTCACCTCCCTCTTGACGAGCAGGAGAAAGAGGAGGAGGAGGAGGAGCCTGCGCCTCAACAACCAGCTCAACCTCCGGAGCTGCTGCCCGTGGTTCCGGGTGAACCATCCTAGGCCTGGCTCTAGGACTCATCTTACGGCTAGCAAGACAACAACTACAAACAAACAAACACATAAGGATTAAGTTAGCAAAGACAAGGGTCCAACATGCTCAAGTATTCCTTTACAAAATCTTTTCAAATAAGTAATAGTAGCAATGGGAACTCGACACTACGCCTCAACACAACAACCATACTAGTACATGCTTTCAAACACTATGCGAACAAGAAAACAACAAGTATACATAATAAAACATTCACCGCACACATAAACCGAGATATAGCAACTTAACACCTCAAGCTTGCCTTACTTAGCTACCCTAGGTCGCGAAAACCTCAGGCTCTGATACCAACAAATGTAACCCCTCGTCCTAGTCTAGGCAACAGACCGGTCCGAACAAGTTACACAGGGAAAACCGAAGCAAAACTCGTTAAGGCTCCACTTCGATTAGCAACCCTAGAAAATTTTTAATTAATTTATCTTGTCTAAATGTATCATTTAGCCCTATGTGTGAAAACAACAGCAGAAAACAAGGACGAGACGATACAGACGGAACATACAGTAATTTAAAGTTACCAAGTGACATATTAGCCCGATTGCATGCTTACGAACCTAAACCATACATAAACGATGCATAAGAACTTAAAAAGGAAGCATACAATCAACGAGACTAAAACACGACATCCGAGAACCTTTAAAGATGATAAAAGCCTAAAATCAAGCATGGGTTTCAAAACAGGCTTGCACATTTCGATACGCGGGCTCCAGTTTAAAAGTCAGACCAAGCTGTACCGATACGGTCCACTTCGTTCTGGTACGGGGGTCTCCAGTAACAAAATGTTCTAGAACATGTTCTAAAATGGGATTTAATAGAGGCAAATTGTATCGAAACGCGTACTGAAACGGGCACTCATAGTGTCAAATCGTATCGAAACGGCACTACCTCCGTTCCGATATGAGTATCTGTGGAGCTACACCCGTTCCGAAACAATCACGAGCGTTTTGAAACACTTGCACTCTGTGTGACCCTGCAATCAGTTTTCTGCATCTCCAAATGTTCCCAAACATACCCCAAAACCACAAGAATCATGAAACAACAAAGAAGCATACAATTTATTGGTATTCTATCCTACTACAAACATGATCAACCATAAAGCATACACAATCAAGGTCATCCATTCAAAAAAATATACATCCATATCACATAGCATAAAACATGGTTACATGCCTTCATAACAACACATAAGAATTCATGAAGCAAGGTTTACATGCTTTCAAACAACACATAAACATCTCATAAACATAGTTTACAAATCTAGAACATAAAAGCATTAACAAAATAGAAGTCTACACATGCTCCTACAACACGTAGCATCCCCATTGCTAAACTACTACATTATTTACTAAAACCATACTTGAGCAACCACAAACGCGCTTGGATGCCCTTTCCTTGCTCCTTGCTAACTCCACACTAGTGATCTGCATTGTCGAAAATGAGAGCATAAACTAGAAGCAGGGTTCAAAGTATGGTATCCTTAAGATGGATGGTCAGTCCGAACGTGTGATTCGCGTTTTACGACGAGGTTTGGGAAGTATTTGCATTAGGCTTTGGGTACACATTATTTCAATACTTCATATCATCTTAAGATGGATGGTTAGTCCGAACGTGTGATTTAAGTCTTTGAGGATATGTTGAGGTGTTGTACCATTAAGTTCCAAGGAACCTGGGAGAAACAGTTGCCTTTGGTGGAGTTTGCCTATAATAATAGTTATCAGGCTAGTATTTAGATGACACCGTCTGAGGCATTGTATGGCAAGAAATGTCGTACGCCCTTGTGTTGGGCTAAGGTTGGGAAAAGTATGATTCTATACCTGATGTGTTGAAAGGAACGAATGAGAAAGTGAAGCTAATTTACGATCACTTGAAAGCGGCTTTAGATCGTTAGAAATCCTGTACAGATTTGAAGCGTAGGGAGATTGAGTATGCGGTTGGTGACCGTTTGTTCTTCAAAGTGTCGCCTTGGAAAAAATGATATGGGTCGAACGTAAGAGAAAGCTTAGTCCGAGGTTTATTGGACCATATGAGGTTGTGGAGCGTGTGGGTCCTGTAAAGATTATTGATTCTAGCATGCTCGCCCATGTGTCGATGTTGTGAAGGTACCGGTCGGATCCATCGCATGTTATGGCGGTGGAGGAAATTGAGTTACATCTGGATTTATCCTATGAGGAAGAGCCTGTAGAGATTATTGATTCTAGCAGCAAGGTTCTTCATGGCAAGACAATTGGACTTGTAAAGGTGTTGTGGCGACATCATGGAGTTAGGAGGCCACGTGGGAAAGTAAAGCGTACAAGAAAAGGCAGTTTCTGCATTGTTTTCCTCTAGGTAAATTTTGAGGACGAAATTTATTAAGTGGGACAGAGTTGTAATGTGTAGAGTGTCCATAAGTTCTATATTTTGTACACATTCCTGCCCTTATTATTGATGTTCTTAAGCTCATTCAGACATATTTAGGTGCATTGCATGCATTATAACAATATCTTCTCTTTTACCATGCTTTTATTGAATATTTTATGTTTGGTTGAGAAAAGTTACTGTTTTAGTTTAGTTTATATTTTCAGGTGCTGTAGCAAGGAGAGGAGAGGAGAGAACATGAAAGTTGTAACAAAAGGAGTTGTACTGAAGTAGTTTCAGATGCCGCCAAGGACGCTGCCGAAACAGCATTGCCTCCAAGTGTCGCCCAGGCAGGAGATACACTGACTTAGCCAAGATGGTTCACGATTGAAATAAGGGTATTTCCTAAGCCCAGTCTTGCAATTTTCTGAAGCCTGTAGCGACCGGTAGAGCTTATCCAAGAACGATAAGTAGGAGCACTTATCCTTACTTGCGGAAGAAGGCAACATCCAAGGAGTCCATATTTAAGTCAAAAAGAAGTTTGTATTTAATGTAAATATACTTTAAGAACTTTTACTTCAAGTAGGACTCAAACTTAGGCCATGAGCCCTATATATACCCAATGCTTGTAAGGGTATAGGGGCATGAGGAGGTGTGAGGGGATGCATGCTTGAACAACCGCACAACAGAGATGTAGCTAGATAGGTTGGAGTTGTTGAGGGTCGTGAACCTACTCTTCTAGGGTTTAGACGCGCGAATGTAAAGTAGTTTGTGAGAAATGATTGTATTTGTTTTGATTTGTTTTCAATAAAATTCCAAAGTTTGCTTAAACCATAGCACTTCATTCTTTCGATTAGTCTACACCAGTCAGTTGAGAGAATCCATTTGTCTGGCACGAAAGTGCAAGACTTACGAAAGGGTTAAGCACGATCACAACATGTTAGGGCGTGACTAACTTGGTTCTACACCAGTCCACAAGTTTCAGCGGCTAAGAGGGATCACCGATCAAATGGACTTGCCTGTGTTAGGTTTACGCTGAGATTGCTAGGTATTGCCTACATCACGTGAGTGTTTGAGTATCCTTGCCTAGAAATAGGAAGGATCACTGTCGACTATCCCACCGAACTTGGAATGTCTACCAGACTTGCCGCCAGGACCTATTTTCATTCCACCTGCCGAGACAGCGAAAGTTACAGTGGTAGTGATCCACTGCGGCCGCATGACAGGGTCGTAGCCTGCCGCCCACCATACCCGCCGAGGCAGCAATTCATGGCAGTGCAAAACATACTCAGACTTTACAATGTAGTCCACACACTACTGAGTTGTAATTGACTTACCCAATCTATCAACCAAATCTCTCCTTATCATCCCTCTCATCACTATCTTTATTTTATTTGTATTTTTATATTTCCACATCGTGAGATTCAATTACGCATTTACTAAATCTTTGTGTAGGAAACCATTCATAGGAGATGCTACAATCCCTGTGGGAGAAGATATCTTTTATACTATAACTTGACAAGAGTGTGCACTTGCGCTCATAAATAGAGAACACCCAGACGCTATACATAACATCCCAATTTTGCTCTCAATTTTCTCAGCATCCAAACTACATTTTCTACTCTAAAATGATCATAGAATAACTCTCTTGATTTCTCTTTTTGATTCTTCCATTGATTCTTTGAATTTCCACATCAAACCTTATTTGTTCTTAGAGATTTTACTCAAATCATGCCAATTCAAGGGAAGCCAATTATTAGAGGTGATTTTCATTTCTCTCCTCTAGTCAAAGGTTCTTTACTGAAATTCTCAAGTTTTTTACTATTTGATTTGTTTTCTAATGAGTTTTAATGATTTATTTATAGAAATTAGTTAAATCAAGGTTTAATTGATGAGATTATGTGATTTTAAACATGATTTTGGTGTTAAATGATGTTAATATGATGGTTTTAACATTAGAATCCTGAAACTATGTGAATCTCTAATTTCTTATGTTGATAGTTACGTGTTTTGGAGGTGTTGAGGTGGTTTAATGTATGCTAGAGATATAAGGTTGATGTTAGGTTGCTTTTAGATGTTAATTGAAGGTAATTAATGGAGTAAATCATTAAGTCTTGGTTGGGTTTAGTGTGGATGATGTTTGATGTTAATTTCTGTAGTTTTGGAGAGGTTTTGGCAAGTGTTTGAAGAGGATTTTTATGAGTTGTTGTTTCTTGGTTTGTGGATGCATTTTGATGCTTTGAATCCTTTATTTTTGTGTGGTAAAATTAGGGGAAGTCGATCCTCAAGCTTGTTACATTTCTTCGGAAGCTTTGGATGAGTGGTTCGCATCAGCGAATGAGGTTTTACATTATCGGTGAGTGAGAATGTGGAATTCAACTTTGTAATTATTTTAAGGTTGTTTTGGGAGTTTAAACTTAGCTTGAAACACTGGTTTAAACTTGGAAGTAAGTATATTGAGATTTCTCCCTCGGTCGTACATTGGTAAAAGTTGTTTTATGCACTTGTTTTTTAATTACATGGTACCTACCGTTTAAGCATGATTGAAGTATGATTTATACTGATTTTGATCATATATTGCTGATGGATGCATTTGGAAAATGGTCCATATAAGTATGAGGAATACTTGTGAATGCATGGTTTAATGCATTGTAAATAGTTTTGAAATGTTTCATATAAAACAATGATGTACGTGGTTAATAATGAATTATATTGGCAAGTGATGTGATTTAAAATGTTATCGGATATAGTTGGTCGGTCATAGGATTGATAGGGCACTATAAAAAACAGTGTTGCACATGTTTACTTTTTAAGCCTTGCATATGAGTTGTTATGTATGGGAAAGCTTAAATTGAGGGTTAAACAAAGAGATTTTACTATTGATCCATGATACATGTTCCATATGGTTTAATATGATGGTTTTCAGAAATGTTAAGTGCATTGTCTTCAAGGCATGATGTTTTGATAGATGATTGAAATGGTTATTACAATGTGTTTTAGAAAAATAGTTTAAATTGCATTAATTATGTTTTGTTTTGAGCACTCCTCACTAAGCATGGTGTGCTTACGCTCTCTTTGTCCATCACTGCAGAGAATTAAAGGTTGGAGGCAGCGAGCAACCGAGTAGAAATCCAAAGACTTGAACAATTGAAAGTATGGTTTTTGAACTAGACTAGTAGTAATAAAGGCAATGGGGTTCATTGTTGTTTTGGGAGGGTTTATGCTAAACTCCATGTTTGAGCAAGTTTGTATTGCTGTTTTGAGATTGTAATTGGCCTTATATGTTTGGTTGTTGCATTGAATTGGTAATTCATGCTTTGGATGGATTGATTCTAGGATGCATGCCTCTAGGTTCTTGGTTGAAGCATGTTGTGATGATTTAAGCATGTAACCTTGACGTTTCGGTGTGGTATGATTCCTAGTATAGTTTGGTTTATGCCTGAATCATGTTTAAGCATGTTCGATTCCTTGAATGTTTGAAAAACCAGCAAAATTGGACAATACAGGTCTGGGCGTATTGATACGCATGAGTCTATATCGATATGGGTATGCATTTTCAGGCATGGTGTATCAATACAGGGGAAGGCGTACCGGTACAGGTTTGTTTATTTTGGCTATGAGTTTCGGTACACGAGAGAATGTATAGGTACATGTTTAAGCTACTGGAATATGAGATTTTGAATATGTGAAAGCACACTGATACACTTAAACGTGTACCGATACGGGTAGTCGTTTTTATGGTTAATGGGTTGACTGAAGTTTTAGAATTCTTTCATTTTGGCTCCTGATTCATGTGAGTGCAATTGAATGAGGTTGGATGATTTTTTTTGAGCTGAAATTTGGCAAGCAAGCATGTAATCTGATTAATTGATGGTTGGTAACCTAAAATTTGGCTAAGTCCTTGTAATATACCAATATTATGTTTTAGTCCTTGAAATGCGTATCGGTGCAATTGGTTGCCTTTCCGTTATTCGTTTCCTTCGATAATTCATCCACTGTCAGTATGTTAACCATAGGCTAATAAGTTGCATCTAGAAAAGATAAAAATAAAAAATAGACTTAATTCGAGTAATCTTTTCACGGGTTTGTTTTGGAAAACCCAATGTAGCTCGCTCGGTTTGGTCTGGCGGCAAGGCCGGGTCGAGGGTGTTGCATAGTTTGTAGCGTGGACGAGGTATGTAATCCCCGACGAGTTCTCACCCACATTAGCTTTGTACTTATTATCCAATCTACTCTTTTCCTCCGACTATGTTTAGGGAGTTTTTAATAAGGCATTGAGTAATAACCCTTTCTTTATATATATATAAAAAAGAATAGCATACCAAAGTGCACTAAAATTCAGAAAACTAAACCAAAACAAATCAAAGAGCATAATATATCACAATAATCATATTTTTTTATGGCAGTGGGTTATAATCCATAAAATTTTTGGTTTCATATTTTGCTTGTTTGTTTTGGTTTTAGAAGATTGTTGTGAGTTTATTTTAAAATTGGTTTGTTTGTTGTTGAGTGTGTAAAAGTTCTATATTTTACCCCCTATTCAACCCATATTTATACTGCATTCAAGCATAATTCATTGCATTTAGGATAGATTTCATTTATACATCACAATTATATTAAATGGCACAGTTGCTACTGATTTTGGTTACTTTTGCAGGTAGCTGTTGTAGCAGACTCAAGGCAGTGGAGAAGCAGAGCTGGGGACACAGGACTGCAGTCGAGAAGAATGACGTTGCCGTGGCCGCTACTGTGGCAGCCAATGACGGCAGCCATGTTGAAGGGAAAAAGTGAAGTGGAGCTCGGCAGAAAGAGGAAATTAAGTCGGTATGTCGTGGAACACTCCTATATTTTTCTAAGCCCTAGATCAAAATGAAAGCCATACCCAAAGTTCAAGGAAGAAACCCAAAGCAAGAAAAGAGGACGAATTAAAGACATCTACTCTGAAGATTTAGTCTTTAATAGAGTTGTACTTTAATTTAAACTTGTATTCTTGCCATATTAGAAAACTTGAACCCAAGGCCTATATAAAGGCATGTAATTCGACCTAGGGAAGGATATCTTATTCTATATCCGTCTTCCCCTAAACCCTAGTCGTTTCCCCCCTTCTCAACATGTTCTAAACTTCCTCTAGGGCTAAGGGTTGATTCTGTAAAGTAGTTGCAAGGATTGTATTATTTTAGGATTTTTTTTCTGTTCAATAAAATAGACTTCAAGTTTGCTTATTCTAGTTTTCAACATCTTGCAAGAGTATTGGGAGAGCATTGTGAGATTATATATTTACTTAATATCGGGAGAGTTAAGTATACAAAAGGAATAAGTACGGGTTCTCCAGTTTATGGTTGAATTATCTCGGACCTAATGATAGGACGAGGTTAAGTGGCTAAGGAAGAATTCAACAACATCGGTGTTCATCCTTTGATTCTCGCCGGGAGGTATCATCAAGACGTGTTCATCGACAGACTTGGACCTAAGGATAGGACGAGTCACAGCATGGATTCTTGCCAAGCTTGAAGTACGGAGTTGTGTGATCTCTGCCGCGACAACAACAGACCGTTGTCGCCGCAGGTGTTGCCGCGACATGAGTAATGACAGAATAGGGAGTCCTATACAGTGCAACACCTGCACTACTGAGCAAATCAATTCGGCCTATTTTCTCTATCCAGAATCCTTTAATCCTTTATCTTCAGTATTCTTTACTATTCCCTTACAAACAAATAAATTAGCTTCTTTCTTTTTTGTGCAACAATTCAAGGTTAAGGCTATTTTCAGTCCCTGTGGATTTGACATTCGATACTTCGTGTATCACTTTACTACTTGTGTCATGTACACTTGCACTCTATTGCAATAGACTCCTTTACACGCAACAAGTTTTTGGCGCTACTGCCGGGGACTGGCAAAATATCTTTACCTTACTTTTACTGCACATTCTTTTAATTTTTTTGTTTTTATTTAGATTGTTCACCCTGTGCTTTTCACGAGATTTTTCGTTTGCTTATGCGCAGATCGAGACGAGGCAAGGAACCTGAGTATCAACTAGATCCTGAAATCGAACTTTCGTGCAATCTTAGGAACCGAGTCCGACTTTTGATAGCCAGAAACGATTACCTTGAGGAACAATTAGAAGCCATGCATAACGGGAGGAACAACCAAGAGAATCCTGAAGGACCTGAAGATCCTGTTGGGAATAAAGGAAACGAACAGCCCGCTGCTGCCGTGGCCGCACGCCGGTCCTATCGTGATTACATGATCAACGATCATGTGGAACTGGAGACCACCCTGCCAGACGTGGAAGCTGAAAACTTCGAGCTTAAACCTGTCATGTTCAGCATGATTAATTCTGTTGGCCAGTTTTGTGGTGCTGCTACAGAGGATGCCAGGGAACATCTGAAAATGTTCCAAGAAATCTGTGGATCGTTTAGACTACCAGGAGTAAATCTGGATATACTGAGGCTTCGGTTATTTCCTCATTCATTGAGGGATATAGCAAAAACTTGGTGGAACAAACTAACGTCGGGTTCAATACGAACTTGGGCAGATTTAACTCGTGAATTTTTATCTCGTTTTAATCCTTCCCATTTAGCTGAGCGATTACGTAACGAAATTGCTACTTTTAAACAGGAAGACGACGAGTCAATGCACGAGGCATGGGGCAGGTTTACTACTCTTCTGAGAAATTGCCTGATGCACGGATTCCCTGTTTGGAATCAAGTCATAAAATTCCACAACACTGCCAACCTACAGACTCACATGAGAATCCATTCAGCAGCCAATGGATTGCTGTTGAATAAATATCCAGGTGAAGCCATGATAGTATTGAAGAATTTGGCGAAGAATGAAGAGCAATTTCCCACCTTGAGGAGAGGTAAACGAGTGCTAGATGTAAAAGATTATGAGGTCGATAACTCCCTAAAGACACAGGTTGCGTACCTCACAAAGGCAGTAGAGAATTTGCTAAAGAAAGATTCAAAACTCGTCTACTCTATAAAAGAGGTATGTGAAACTTGCTGTGGGAATCACAGTTCGGAAGATTGCACGCTACAGCTAGAGGAAGGGATGTATGTTGGAAACTTCAACAAGCAAAGGAACTATGACTCCAACAATTACAATCCCAACTGGAGGAAAGACCCCAAGTTCTCCTGGAGCAACCCAAACAACGCCCTGAATCCTCAAGTACAGAACACTCAAAATCAGGGGCACCTAGAATTTTGACCCGGCAGCAACCACAACAGCAGCCGCAACAGTTGCCGGTAGCCACACCTAGTATACTGGAGCAGACCTTGGCCACCTTTATGTCACAGACAGAAACTTACATCGCAAACATGGATCACTTTGTCAAGAAGACTGAGTCATTCATGGATAAAACAGAGATGCGAATGACTAACCATGAAGCTACTCTGAAATCACTAGAGGCACATATGGGTCAAGTTTCCCACCATATTAAGCCAAGGCAGAACGGAGGATTCCCTAGCGATACTAAGGTCGCTAAACAACCCACACATGAGCAGTACAAAGCTATCACAACAAGGAGTAGGAAGAAATTACCAGGGCCGGAGAAGAAAACTGAACCAGTCAAGGAACTAGCCCTAGAATCGACTGTCGCGAACGCTGCCCTGGTAAACGATAAACAGCCTGCTGCCGCCACACCTATCATGACAACATAAGGGACAAAAGAGAAGGATGAAGAACCTAAGTCTCCTCAGATCCGAATACCATGGGAAGGATGAATTGAAAATTATCATCCTCCACCTCCTTTTCCACATCGACTACAGAAACAGAAACATGAGTTCCAGCTTAAAAATATCTATGATATTTTTAAGCAGGTTCACATCAATATTCCGCTATTAGACGCCATTAAGGAGATGCCCGGTTATGCCAAATTTCTCAAGGATGCTATGTCGAAGAAATCTAGACTTAGGGAATTTGAGACGGTTAAAATGACAGAAGGATGCATGACTATTTTGCACAGGCATCCACCCCAGAAAAAGAAGGATCATGGGCTCTTCATAATACCGTGCATAATTGGTGATAAATTCGTGGGTAAGACACTTTGTGATCTAGGTGCTAGTATTAATTTAATGCCAAAATATGTATTTTAGAAATTAGGTATTGGACGACCACGACCCGCGACAGTTATGTTGCAGCTGGCAGACCGCTCTTACGTGCAACCATAAGGGAAGATTGAAGATATCCTGGTAAGAGTGGATAAGTTTATTTTTCCTGCTGACTTTCTTGTTCTAGATTGTGAAGCAGATGAGAATGCACCAATCATCTTGGCGAGACCTTTCTTAGCCACAGGCAGATTACTGATTGATGTAGAAAAAGGAGAACTCACAATGAGAATGAATGATCAAGAGATCAAGTTAAATGTTCTCCAAGCAATAAAACACGCTGATGTAGAAGAAGAATGCAAGGCTATCACTGAAGTAATCCTTGATCAACCATGCATCAGGTCGTGCTGTCATGACATCAAGTTTGGTCACTGCCACAGCAGCCACCTGGAAGACTGTCACGGCAGCGACGACGACAGCAGCTCCTCAGATTCTGACACATATGACGTTGAAGGTCATGAGGAGGTAAGTTGGATAGGCAATCGTCCAGGTAAGTTATTTGAACCCTTAAACTATACCTCGAATGAACACATCATCCAAAAGCCCTCAACTATAGAACCACCTGTCCTAGATCTTAAGCCCCTGCCAGGGCAGCTCAAATATGTTTTTCTTGGATTAAATGATACGTTGCCCATAATCATCTCTTCCAAGTTGATGCAGAAACAGGAACAACAGCTAATAGGGATGCTGCAGCAGCACGAAAAGGCTATTGGATGGACGATAGCTGATATCTAAGGCATCAGTCCGGCACTATGCATGCACAAAATTCTACTCAAGGATGATCATAAGCCGACTATTGATGCCAATAGACGCTTGAATGACGCTATGCGAAAAGTGGTTCTAAAAGAAATTATCAAATGGCTTGATGTTGGGATAATTTATGCCATCGCGGATAGTAAGTGGGTGAGCTCGGTGCAGTGCGTTCCTAAGAAGGGAGGAATAACCGTGGTGACCAATGAAGAAAACAAATTAATCCCAACCAGGACTGTGACCGGTTGGAGGGTTTGTATGGACTATCGGAAGCTTAACAAAACTACCCGGAAGGACCACTTTCCCATGCCTTTTATTGATCAAATGCTTGATAGATTAGCGGGAAAGCCTTATTATTGTTTTCTTGATGGTTACTCAGGTTATAACAAAATAGCCATCGCACCGGAGGATCAAGAGAAAACGACTTTCACTTGCCCATACAGTACTTACGCTTTTCGGAGAATGCCATTTGGACTCTGCAATGCACTCGCAACTTTCCAGAGGTGTATGATAGAGATATTCTCCGACATGGTGGAGGACTTCTTGGAGATATTTATGGATGATTTTTCTGTCTTTGGAGACAATTTTGAAAGCTGCTTAGGCAACCTGAAGAAGGTACTCAAAAGATGCGAGAAAGCGAACTTGGTATTAAACTGGGAGAAATGTCACTTCATGGTGAATGAAGGGATAGTCCTAGGTCATAAGGTAAGCTGCCGCGGCATAGAAGTCAACAGAGCAAAGATAGAGGTGATTGAAAAGTTGCCTCCACCCACCACAGTCAAGGAAATTCATAGTTTTTTAGGGCATGATGGGTTTTATCGAAGGTTTATAGCAAATTTTTTGAAGATCACAAAGCATTTATGCCACCTACTAGAGCAGAATAGTCCCTTTGACTTCAATACTGAATGTACTGAGGCATTTAGAATTCTGAAAGAGAAGTTAGTAACAGCCCCAATTGTACAGCCACCTGACTGGAGTTTGCCATTTGAAATTATGTGTGATGCCAGTGATTTTGCTGTAGGGGCAACACTTGGGCAGAGGAAGGACAAGTTGTTCCACGTAATTTATTACGCCAACAAAACACTAAACGACGCCCAAGTGAATTACACCACAACAGAAAAGGAACTGTTAGATGTGGTGTTTTTAATTGACAAGTTACGTTCATACATACTTGGAACGAAGGTGGTGGTCCACACAGACCACTCTGCATTGAAATATCTGTTTGTTAAAAAAGACGCAAAGCCTAGACTGATACGTTGGATTCTGATGCTGCAAGAGTTCGACATTGAAATCAAGGATGAAAAGGGGACATAGAACCAAGTTGCAGACCACTTGTCAAGATTAGAGAGGGGAAAGAGTCTTCAAACAGATAAGACACACATACTAGAGACCTTCCTTGACGAGCATTTGTTCGTTTCCACGAGCACTGTCGCGACAGCCATGGCGGCAGGTAAGTTTCTGAACTCCCATGGTATGCTAATTTCGTTAATTATATAGTTAGCGGAATATTTCCTCCTGAACTTAATTATCAAGCCAGGAAGAGGTTCCAAAATGATGTTAAGCATTATTATTGGTACGAACCTCTTCTTTTCAAACATTGTACAGATCAGATCATCAGGAGGTGTGTACCACAGGATGAGCAGGAAGCTGTGCTTCAACACTGTCATGCTTCACCATATGGAGGACACTTAGGTGGTAACAAAACTGCTGCCAAAGTTTCGCAGTCTGGTTTTTATTGGCCTTCACTGTTCAAGGATGCCCAAGCATTCTACAAAATTTGTTACAAGTGTCAACGAACTGAAAACATCTCAAGGAGACATGAGATGTCGCTGCAAAACATCATTGAAGTTGAAATCTTCGACGTTTGGGGGATTGATTTCATGGGACTGTTCCTAGCATCATGTGGAAATCTATATATCCTCGAGGCAGTGGACTATGTATCCAAATGGGTTGAAGCGATCACCACACAGAAAAATGATGTCAAGACTGTTCAGAGGTTTCTGCACAAAAACATTTTTTCCAGATTTGGCATACCTAAGGCAATCATCAGTGATGAAGGGAGACATTTTGACAATAGGGTAATAGCTGCTGCCTTAAAAAAAATATGGTGTAAAGCATAGGATCGCAACAGCTTATCACCCTCGGACCAATGGATAGGCTAAAATATCCAACAAAGAGGTAAAAAAACATTCTTGAGAAGATGGTTAAACCGACTTGAAAGGACTGGTCCTTACACCTCAATGATGCACTCTGGGCCTATAGAACAACATTTAAGACTCCATTAGGAATGTCACCCTACCGGCTGATATATGGAAAAACATGCCATCTACCTGTTGAGATAGAGCACAGAGCTTATTGGGCCATCAAAGCAGTAAACATGGACTTAGAAAAGGCAGGACAGAAAAGGTTACTTGACTTGAAAGAAATTGAAGAAATTCGAGCAATGGCCTACGACAACGCAAAGATCTACAAGGACAAGACAAAGAGATGGCATGACAAGAAGTTGCTGCCATGACAGTTCTGCCTAGGGCAACTTGTGTTGTTATTCAACTCTAGATTGAAACTCTTCCCAGGGAAGCTGAAATCTAGATGGTCCGGCCCATTCCAAGTTGTGAAAGTTTTTCCCCATGGTGCCATCACAATAAAATCCTTAAAAGACGGGCACCAATTTAAAGTTGACGGACAGAGACCGAAGCATTATCAGGGGACTGAAGCCCCAAGAATGCAGGAAGTGGTTACTTTAGAAGATGCCCCTCAAGGCATCCCTAGTTTAACTTAATTTTATTATTTATTATTTATATATATATATATATAATTATTTATTAGGAAATTAGAATTATTTTATTTTTAAGGACTAAGTTCTTATTTTAATTAATTTTCAGAAATAAGGGAAACAAGCATAGGAGAAGAAGTGAACCAGCCCATCTCACCAGCAGCTCAAAGAGCCCAAAGGAGGAGTTTGTCGTCACAGCCTGTCAACAGCTGTCACAACAGACGCGAATAAAACAGCCTGTCACCACGTTGTCGTGGTAGACACGCAAACGCGTAACAGATGTGCAGCAGACACGAAAACGCATGACAGACGCGTCAGAAACCACGTAACATTCTCAATTCTTCCGGAATTCATAAGTTACAGAGCAACAAAACTGAAGCAACCTCGGAGACCGTCTCAATAACGAACTCTTCTTCTCTATCAAGAGACAAACTGGGTGAATCTTCCAAACACTTCTAGGTAAACACAAACTAATTTAGTATTCTGTGGTCTAATCTTCATTCAAAATCAAATCCATCACACTTTCTAAGCAAACCTGCCAACTAAACTCAATCAATCTTCGACCTCCAAAGTTGGGTTAACATTCGACAAGAAGTTCGCCTCCTCACCTACTACAACAGTCACACAGAAATCTGCAACTTCAAGTCAACTCTCTCTTCGTCTCAAAGTATATCCTAACCTTGTGCTCTACAAGTCAAACCATGTCAAAAAGGTACATCGAAACCGTAGGAAGACAATCACTTCACATCTACTAGAAACTAGTAACTCTGAACCACCAACAACATCTTTTGTACATCTTTCTGATCACTACTATCTCCCAAAAAGGCTAGTCACATGTGTCCCTACATCTAAGGTCTCAACATAGATATCTAATTTCTTACATGCTCACGCAAAAGGAGGTATCTGCAGAAATTGTAACTTCACATGTACACAACTGATAGTCTTCGGTCCTCTTGTTTTCAGACTGGTTCTTCAACAAAATCCGACTCTTCTAAACTGTTCTTAGAGCAACTCTTAACTTCAAGACTCAATTCTGATCACACACAAACAGTCATGCTGGACTTTCTCTACCCCTGACAAACAACCTGGAGCCAAAGCTCAAGACTTCCTTCTCGACTCAACTATATCGGAAGTGACTTCATCTATTCTGCTTGCTGAAAGACAACTCAACGTACACTGACCCAATCACACAAACTAGCTCCCACTCACGGACACTGACCGGCTGTCTTGCATAAAATCATAGGCCGAACCCCAACGGTCACCAACTAACACTTCACCAGGCATGTTCAAACTTGCATACTTGCTAACGATATACAAAAGCACGGATTGAGAATCAACTGGAGGAAACCAACTTAATACTATTCCAAGGGCTCATTCGATAAAACATCGACCCTACTCTAACCCCCACTCATAGGCCTTCACTTCTTCTTACTAACTAATGCCAGAGTTGATCACACCGTCCCTCATCCACAAGAATCAACTCATATACACACCGTCTCAAACGGACAAATTGTACCTCAATTCCGGTACAACCACACCTCTCTAACTAAGGCGATGGACTCCCTCAACATCGTCCACCTTTTCAGAAACTACAACTTCTACTTACCGAAAAGCAAATTAATCAACAACAACATAAACAGTAAAACATACACAATTGGGTTAGCAAGGCAAGGCTTCCAAGTGGCTCAAGTATGTTCCCCTCACTTAAAATTCTCTTTTTCGATGTAATAGTAGCAATGGGACTCTACGAACATGTTCAAATAAATCAACACACATACACGCTAAATCAAGCACATAAGAGGCTTACTTGCTAAACAAGCAAACATATGCGTACCATCAAACAACATATACTCTCAATCAAACAATCATACATTACAACATTCACGGATAACAAGCAACATGCTTACATGGCAAGCAAACGCCGTGCATATCAATCACAAAACACAACTTACCTCACTTACCTGCCCAAGGTCTCGGAAACCTTAGGCTCTGATACCAACAAATGTAACCCCCTCGTCCCGGTCTGGTCGGATGACCGGTCCGAGTGAGCTACACGGGGAAAACCGAGTGAAACCCCCCTAAGGAATTCCCCCTCGGTTAGCAACCCTATTTTTTTCATTTTAAATCTTGTCTAGATGAATATTTAATCATATGTGATCATACAGCGGAACAACATTCACGAAACAAACAAACGAACTCAAACTAACATGTTACAGCCCAATTTTATACTTATACTACAGGCGGTATCGATACCCTTAAGGGGTGTATCGATACCCCTTGACTAGGTTTAAGCTTTAACTGCAGGCGTATCGATACCCTTAAGGGGTGTATCGATACCCCCTTAACTATGTCAACTGGCCAAAGTCAACCCGTAGAGACCGTATCGATACACCCAAGGAGTGTATCAATACCCTCCCCAACGGTTGACTTCCCACGGTCAACGCTAAGATGATGGTATCGATACACCAGAGGCCGGTATCGATACCGATATGGACAGTAGCTCCAGTGACCAAAATGGTATCGATACACCCCTCAAGTGTATCGATACACGAGGCCTGAAACAAGAAGGTGGTATCGATACCGTACCAACCGTATCGATACCCCTGCACTGCAAAACCTACCAAACTCAGCAAAAACGATCAAGACTCGAGTCTAAATGCAATTTAAGACTTCCCTAGCCCCAACCAAACATTCTCACAACATTTACATACCACTTTATAGCCATACAAGCACCCAACATGTATAAACATCAAGGAAATCATGCAATTGAATCAAAGATGACATTTAAGCACTCAAGTCTCATACTTCAACATTCAAACACAAGGGCAACCTCAAAAGGGCACATAGTCAACATTCATGGTAAGCAATTTAGGCATGGATTACAATTCAAACATGGCATCAACAAGCCAATCAAAACAACATAATTAAGGAGTCTAAACATGCTCCTAAACAACCAGAAAAAGCACAAATCAACAACACCTATCCCATTGCTTAACTATTACATTCTATCGCTTAAGATTCATACATTGAGCTCACCAAAGCAACACTTGGAGACCTTTCCTTGCCCTTGCCACCCACAAGCTATTTATATGCATTGTCGAACAAAAGAGAACGTAAGCATGAAAGCTTAGTGAGGGTAAGCTCATAAAACAAACCTTCGACAATGCAGGGTCCAAGCACGAGCTATTTCCAAGATGAAATGCATGGTCTTACCTCCGGTCCGCCAAGTCAAAATGAACATGATGCATGAACATATAGTCAACATTATGCCATGCTCAACAACCATAAGTTCAACTTACCATGATACATAATCCAAAGCATTAACCACATCATATATCAATTCATAAGGAAATCACATTTCATGTCATATAAGCACATAAGTATAATCCCACATTGGTATATACGTACAACCTCATATTGGCACCTAGCTATGACCCGAATACGCGGATAACCCGTTGGAACGCATTTCCAACAACAACATTACCTCGGTGGGATTCCACTCATCACCGGTCCTTGCATGGGCGGGATTCCACTCATCACCACATGCCCTACGGATGGGATTCCACTCATCATCACGTAGAAATATATAAAAGCTTCCGGTGGAATATTACATCACCGTACTCCTCCTTGGTGCCTTAACGCCACCAAGGCCACGTACGTTTTGACTCAATTTGTGTGCACACTCATCCTAATGATCGATCATTGTACCCAAGCATACTAGTGCCAATATAAATCAAACTACACAACTTTTTACAATATCAATTTCAATATAAATTTCGTGCTTAGCATGTACTCACCATGATTCTCCAAAATCATGCAATCCACAACATAACCTCATTTCACAAACCAACACCACATGTATGTCATCCAAGAAATTATCACATCATACATCCACATTATATTTGTCATCAACATACATGTAATCAATGCATTAGGCCATACTTCCACAAACATGTATATCTCATTATACATAATCATCATGAGGCATAACAACAATTAAAAAGTGCATCCAAGGTCTCTAACTAAAGCTTAGGATTAGGCTACCACCCTAATCCTAACTCTAGGTGGGTCTACCAAACCCAACCTAGTCCACATGCTTGAACCAACCACTTAAAAATCGATTTAAAAACATTAACCACTCACCTCTACATCCAAGCTCAACTACCAAGCAAACATCACCTTCAAGTTTCCAGATTTCTTCCCGATGCTTCGCCGACCCAAATTCTTGCTTCCAAACAACCTCAATACAATTTAAACAACCTCAAATTAGCCCAACATCAAAATATTAACCCGGAATACAATTCAAATATCAAACCCAACATTTCAAGTCATGACCAAACTCCATACTTAGCCATTTCGGACAGCCCCAATACCTCTTCCAAAAACCATGTTTCCAACATCCATGACACCCACAAATGATCCCAAATCAATCCCTAACCATAGTACTACCATTGGGCTATCAAATCCCACCTAGAACAACCCCCAAAACTCACCCAAAACCCTCCAAAACTCCATTTTCGTACTCATATTTTACCCAGCAGAAAATTCCATTTTCAAACACCCAAATGACATCTAAATGGTCCCAAAACACCCCCTTAGCATACCTACACCATCAGCCCTTTTAATTACAACCTAAAATCCACCAAAAATCAACTTTTTGACACCTTAAAAATGGGTCTAAGAACCCACTTCGGATTTTTACCATAATTCAACCAAATTAACATATAATGAGTATTTCAACATGATTAAACAAAACCCCAACTCAATTTATCAAAACAAAATGAAAAACCCCTTAAAAATCCAAACTTTGATATAAACCCGAATTTTCAAGAGTTCATATTTTTCAAATCTAAGACCATGTATGGATAGGAAATGAAGAGGAGAGTTAGAAAATGATTTTACCTTTAGAAACCCCCTTGAAATAAAGTTGAAATTGAATGGAATAGTGACTTGAATATTTGAGAGAGTTTGGAGAGGGTGGGGTGTTTCTCACGTGGGAATAATGGGAAAGGGGGAAGAAGATGACAACTTTAAAAGTTGTCTTCTTTTTTTTCAAAACTCTTGGGTAAAATCACAATGTAGGTCCCTCCCCTCTTATTAAAGCTCATTCACATCACAAATTAGGTTGAATTGTTTTAATTTAAATTTTATTGACTCGAACCATAAACCCGGCTAACTCCTAGCCCCAAAACACGGGTGTTACAAACCCCTTCATCTATATAAACCCCATTTTACTATTCATTTTTCACCTCACTTTTACTCTCTCAACTTGCTTCCTCTCTAGATCTCAGATTTTTCTTTCATTTTTCTACAGTCTTGCAACTATGAGTTCCAGAAACACAAGACGACGTGTTGCCTCCAGCTCTGCCGTAGTAGCAGACACACCCAGCCACGACAAAATCCCCAACCGTTTTGCCACCTTCGATTCCAATGACTGCTACTACACCTCTTTCCAAAAAATGAGATGTGGGAAGAGAGAGGGTTCATCTACACCAAACGCACGGTGAACCTCGAGCTCCAACCATTCATCGCTCGCAAGATCAGAGCCCTTAAATGGCAGATGTTTGCTGCCCAACCAGAGGAGATGAATGTCACTTTGGTCAGAGAATTCTATGTTGTCGTCGACAGCAAAGACACGACGACCGTGACAGTGCGTGGTAAGGAAGTCCCTCTTGAGCCGGAATACATCAATAGCCTTTACGGACTCTACGTCAGCAAACGGGAGGACGGACACAAGAGGTTCATAGAGAGCCTGTCGTCAGAGGACTACGACGCTGTCATGGCAAAACTGATAAAGGAGGGGACCCAGTGGAATATAGACCCAAAACACCCACGGACGGTGAAACGCGCTCAACTCACACCCGAGGCAAAACTGTGGAACCACTTCGTGAAGAAGAGGATAATGCCTTCTTCCCACAACAGCACAGTTGATCAACCCAGGTTAGCCCTCGTTCATTCCATTTTAAACGAGAGACCCATTAATATCGACCGTTATATTCGGGAGGGGATTTTGGACTGTGCCCTTCGGCCATCGGGACCCCTTGTCTTCCCCTACCTCATCACTGAAATCTGTCGTGGCCACAACGTCCTAGAAATTGCTGAAGATTACAAGGTTCGAGGTAAAGGATGGATGAAGCGAAATATCTTCAGTCTGATGGAGCTGAAAGTTGCCACACCAATCTCCTGCTTCAACTCGTCTGTCGCGGCAGAGGAGCCAGCAAAGCCCACCCAGACAGAACCTGCCGCCGCAGAGCAACAACAGCCAACACCAACAGCTCCCCCAGCAGACTCCTCCACTCAAATCCTAGCCACCTTGCAGAAGATGGAGGAACGACAGCTGGGTCGGATGAGTTTTGTCCGAGACTTTGCAGCAGCAACTGTACATTTCATTCAAAGTAATTTAAATTTTGCAAATGTACAATTCCATGTTTTCCCCGAGCACTATTTTGCTGCCCCTACACCTGCCCATACCCCTACCCCTACTGCCACACCAAAAACACCCTCTGTTGCGTCAACTCCAACCCCGACCGCGACAGTTGAAAGTGGCAGCCACACCACCACTGCCTCTGCCAGAGGAGAGAAGCGAAAGGAGCCACCGTTCGACCTTGATGAGTTTATAGTTGGTTTTTCTTCCTCCTCAATCTGGGAGGAATCTGATGGTGAGCCCTCTGTCAAGAAGAACATTTCAAAATTGTTCACTCCGATGAAAAGGTAGAAGCCTAACACCAGTGACGGACCATCCGGCCAGGGTAAGACTGGCAGCAGCATCAGTAGCAGCTCTTCTGAAAAGGTACAAGTGCTGGAAAGACCACCCCAGATCTTACCTACTCGCATCCAGCCATCGAGGGAAGCTAAGAAAAAGACTTTCTCCGCCTCTCCGAGCCATCTGCCGGCACCGAAATTAAAGGTCACTGCCCGTCGGCAGGTACAGATCAGCAGCAACAGCAACGACAACACTTAAATTTAAGTTTCTATCTTACTTTTGTTGTATGTTGCTTTATTATAATTGTGATGTTTTATTTTCGGTTTTTTTATTATTTATCGTCATGTATTGAGGGCAATGCAACCCTTGAGTTTGGGGGTGGCATCCCTCTAGTAATGAAGTGTCTTTTATGTTTAAAAATTGTGTCTAAGTGTTTAGTTTATTTTTGCTTAAAAAATGAAAATTTGGCTTAAGTCTTTGAACTTAACTTCCCTGCCGCGACATATGCTGTCGTGACAGTGCCTTTAGGAAATTTTAGGATCTGTTTAGAGCCTTGCTATAGTTCTACCCTGTACAATACTCTTTGTGACTCTCGTGCCTTCTAGATTACTTTAGTACACTAGAATAGGAATGCTTACCCGCTTGAAAATGCCTCTAGAGGTGCCTATCACTAGCTCTAGGAAAACAAAGAAAGAAAGAAAGAAAGAAATATTCAGACTCAATTGCTTGCAAAACTGCCTTACACTTATTTTAGGAGATTTCTTTTTGAGCTAAGTTAGAAAAAAATTAAAGGAGCCTAAGAATTGTCTCCAGAAAAAAATTGAATTGGCATAATCTCAAGTTTGTAAGCATAATTATTCTAGTATACTAAGGTAGTCTAGATGCATAAGTGGTCACAAAACCTGCACACACTACATAAGAATTATAGCATGGTTCCATATGAATCCAGAAATGCCCAACAAGGTACTGCTCTTGATAGAATATACATGGTAGTTAATGTAGGGTTCACTGATTTAAGCCAAAACAAAAAAAATATTTCATTTTAGTTAGATAATATTTGCTTGAGGGCAAGCAAGAACTTGAGTTTGGGGGTGTGTTGAGTGTGTAAAAGTTATATATTTTACCCCCTATTTAACTCATATTTCTGCTGCATTCAAGCATAATTCATTGTATTTAGGATAAATTTCATTTATACATCACAATTATATTAAATGGCACAGTTGCTACTGATTTTGGTTACTTTTGCAGGTAACTGTTGTAGCAGACTCGGGGCAGTGGAGAAGCGGAGCTGGAACACATGACTGTAGTTGAGAAGAATGACGATGCCGTGGCAGCCAATGACGACAGCCATGTTGAAGGGAAAAAGTAAAGTGGAGCTCGACAGAAAGAGGAAATTAAGTCGGTCTGTCGTGGAGCACTCCTATATTTTTCTAAGCCATAGATCAGAATGAAGGCCACGCCCAAAGTTCAAGGAAGAAACCCAAAGCAAGAAAAGATGACGAATTAAAGACATCTACTCTGAAGATTTATTCTTTAATAGAGTTGTACTTTAATTTAAACTTGTATTCTTGCCATATTAGAAAACTTGAACTCAAGGCCTGTATAAAGGCATGTAATTCGACCTAGGGAAGGACATCTAATTCTCTAGCCATCTTCCCCTAAACCCTAGTCGTTTTCCCCTTTCTCATCATGTTCTAAACTTCCCCTAGGGCTAAGGGTTGATTTTGTAAAGTAGTTGCAAGGATTGTATTATTTTAGGATTTTTTTCTGTTCAATAAAATAGACTTCAAGTTTGCTTATTCTGGTTTTCAACATCTTGCAAGAGTATCGTGAGAGCATTGTGAGATTATACATTTACTTAATATCGGGAGAGTTAAGTATACGAAAGAAATAAGTATGGGTTCTCCAGTTTATGGTTGAACTATCTCGGACCTAGGTATAGGACGAGGTTAAGTGGCTAAGGAAGAATTCAACAACATCGGTGTTCATCCTTCGATTCACGCCGGAAGGTATCATCAAGACGTGTTCAACGACAGACTTGGACCTAGGGATAGGACGAGTCACAACAGGGATTCTTGCCAAGCTTGAAGTACGAAGTTGAGTGATCGCTGCCGCGACAACAACAGACCGTTGCCGCCGCAGGTGCTGCCTCGACAGGAGCAACGATAGAATAGGGAGTCCTATACAGTGCAACACCTGCACTACTGAGCAAATCAATACCGGCCTATTTTCTCTATCCTGGATCCTTTAATCCTTTATCTTTAGTATTCTTTATTATTCCCTTACAAACAATTAAATTATCTTCTTTCTTTTTTGTGCAGCAATTCAAGGTTAAGGCTATTTACAGTCCCTGTGGATTCGACATCCAATAATTCGTGTATCACTTTACTACTTACGTCGTGTACACTTGCACTCTATTGCGATAGACTATTTTACACATAACATTTGTTTTCCTGAATTTATGAGGGTGAATAAGAGAAAATGCAATGTTTTCTTTATTATTAATTTCAGAAGAAGACGGGTTGGTGAGATAAAAGAATAAATTTCATTTTTTTCATTAAATTAAATTTAGTTTAAGAAAAATAAGCGAAATATATTTGTTAATGCGAGTCAAAAATGGCAGCATTTTTTAATCGCCGCCTGTTTGTCTTGGTCCTCTCTGTTTCATTTAATTAGTAAACCCAGCACGTTACTCTCATTTTCTTACGTTTCAAACCCGCTTTATAAGCAAACAAAAAGGCCTTGTACTTTTCGAACAAACTCCATTAGTTGTCGACCATTTCACTTTAAACTCTAAAACCCAACTCTCAAAGCATCTTGCTTTGAGAATTCTAGTTGGGAAAGCTTGTTTTTTTTTTTAGGTTGAATCGAACCCAGTTTAAGCTCTATTCAATGGCGTCCTCAGGCTCAAAAGAATCAGCTGCCAATAACCCTGGCCTTCAGACTCCCCCTGACGTCACCAAAGGCTACTTCATGCAGCAAACTCTTAGCTTTGGTGTTTATAATATGTCAATAATACTTTTTAAAGGAATTTATATAATTATTTTTCTTTTGGGTTGCAGTGCTTTCGAATTAAGGATCCAAAAATCAGTCTTGATTTTTACTCTCGTATATTGGGCATGTCGTAAGTTATAACTCACTTCTCCTTTTATTAGCTTTTTTCTTGTACTAATTTGATGCATTAGTTGGCTATTTCTTGAGGAATCAAGCTTTTCTTGTGTGTGAAATTTTGATTTGATATTATTGAAAACATCATTTTCAGGTTGCTTAAGAGAATTGATGTTCCAGAATTGAAGTTCACCTTGTACTTCATGGGCTATGAGGTATAATGCAATATAATTACATTGCAAGAAATTACCCATTTTGCTTCAAAAAAAAAAAGAAATTATCCATTTTGGTAATAATAATGACATCTGATTCTAAGAGCGGTTTTCTCTTGGATGTAGGATGTTTCAACAGCTCCAAGTGACCGAATTGATAGAACAGTTTGGACCTTTTCAAAACCGGCCACTATAGAACTAACACAGTAAGATTACATTATTCTAAGCCAAAAAAAGAAAAAAGAAAAATTAATCCTCCTTTTGTTTTGACAAATTCCTCATTCTTCTGCCTTGTAGCATGTTTAACAGTTTAATGTTTCCTACAGTAATTGGGGTACCGAAAGCGACCCTGAGTTCAAAGGATACCACACTGGGAATTCAGAACCTTTAGGCTTTGGTATGCATAGTTTTTGCCTCTTTTGTTATGCTTATTTCTTCGACTGTCTTAAAACTTTGAGCCTTTCTTTTCGTAATTGATCCAACAGATGCTGCTTCTATGTTCAAGTCTATAGAAGAACAACTTGTTTACTTTTTCGGTTCTAAATATGTGGATTCTGTATTTAAGGAATTGTTTTAGGTACTAATCTGTCCTTTTTCCCTTTTCAGGGCATATTGGCATCACTGTAGATGATGTATTCAAGGCATGTGAGAGATTTGCAAGCCTTGGAGTACAGTTTGCCAAAACACCAGAGGATGGTAAGCCACTTCATCTGTACTAATAATCAAAGTTATGACTGAAATATTCGCTTTCAGATTTTTTGAAAAATGCTTTTACTCATGCCTTAATTTACCAATCTGCAGGGTTTGCATTCATCAAGGATCCCGATGGTTACTGGATCGAAATCTTTGATTTGGTTAGAATCAGAGACGTAGTTAAGGATGCTGCCTGAGTTAGTGCTTTGCGAAGTTCAGGTAGCTTTTTGAGGTTTTATTTTGTCGATCTTCTCTCGAGACTGGACCCCTTATAATTGATTTCTTTATCTCAGCAAAAACTTTGTTATTTGTTCCCATGGCCTTATTAGAACATTTATTCTCTAATTCGGATGCATACATTCCTATAGGGTCTCAACTGTGACAAAACAGTCATCAAATGATTTTTATTATTTACCATATATGATGTGGAGGTTATGTTGAACAAAATTGTTATATGATAGAATAATCAAGGATCTCATACCTTCCTAGCTCTCAGGTGTATGGTCCCTATTCCAGTAACATTGAATTACAAAATCAACTCAATGAGTGTAGATTAATCTTGAAAAGACTACATGATATATCTCCCACACCTGCCTTATCTCTCAATCTGCTAATCCATATGCCGTACCGATCCTTTTTTGAACTTGAATTATGCAAACATAAATAGAGGAAATCCTGGGTTGTGGGTTGCATTGTTGTGTTCTTATATCTGTCTTCGTAGATCATTGCAAGTATACCTGATACATATTGATGTGGATGCAGGAAACAAGGATGTCATATGTTGCAGGTTTCATTTGTCGTCTCAATTTCGGTTCGACATTGTGTATTCTTATATGTCATTTCTTCTGCTTTCCGGAACTTGTCGAGGGAAGCACTCAGTGAAATCTTAATTGAAGCACATTTCATTCCAGTATGTGTATGTTTTCTTCGTGTATGATATGTAAACTAGACAATAGAAAGTGAAAAATAAGAGTTTTGTAAGAGAAAACTCAACCTTGAAATTTAATAAGTTCAGCTTAAATTGCATAAATTTGTTAGTCTATGTACCATGTCTGTGCTTACCAAGTCAAACATGAAGTAGAACAAAAGCTTTAAACGATTTATCAAATATTATCTCGTTTCTTTATTAACAAGAACCATGTAATGGGGTAAAGAAGAAGTCATTTCTTGGAAGTTATTGACACGTGCCGAATTTGTCAAATAAAATGTGTTTAATTCTCAAATAAAATAAATAGAAATATAGTAAACAAAAATAGGGTCGATCCGCAAAGATAAAGAATATTCAATGCCGAATTGTTCTGATACTATTTGAATGAGTAAAGTAAAAGGGGGTTTGAGAAGATTGAAAATTGAAAATAAAATAAAAGTGAAATTAGAAAAATTGCGAAACAAAATAGAGTAGATTTAAAAGAGAACAGAATTAGATGAAAAATAGCTTTAAGCTTCGCTTTACCTCAATTCAATTTGATCATCGAAGGGAATTTTATTTCGAGATTCATGCCGATTACAATCTAGAAGGTTCAACCCTTGTGACTTATTTTTCTCTCTGGTAAATCGATATACCAAAATCAATCTTCAGAATTTAGTCCTTGCTTAACTAACCACGGCTATCACCGTTAGCACCAATACAACTTTAATTGCTGGAAAAGCCCGACTCGAGTTACGTTGTCTCAATGAGAATCAAACGCAGTCTCAATTTTTCTTAGCGAATCTGACGCTAAGTTTGTTCATAGGAAATCGAATTACGACCAACCGATTCTTCCTCCCAACGGTAAATCAGAACAACATTCAAACTAACGAGCTCTTTTTGAAAAGAATGTGTTGAGATTTTTAAAAGAAAGGCCGATTGCCGATCCAAATTTTCAGAAAATTGAGAATGATATCTGAAGATATTAAGTGCTTTTCAATTCTCACCAAATTAATTGAGTCATTGCTAAGCCATTGGCTAATTGAAAGTTTAGCTAAGCATGGTTGAAATCATACTTAGAATTTTTTAAAAGAGAAAAAAACTTAAAATAAATAAAAGTTGAAAAATAAGATCCGAGAGAATTTTATAAATAAAGTGAAAAGTAAAGAGTAGTACATCTTAAGCTTTGCCCAAATGGGTATTTATAGTTTCTCAAAACCTAAAGATAAAACAAATATTTAAAGTAAAAATATCCTAATAATATTTATTCAAAGTATTTTTAAATTTAAATTTCAATTCCCTAAAATAATTCTTTAAGATAACTCCTTAAGATAATTTCGTCCATCCACCTTCCTGGAGATGCTGACAGGACTGCCTTATAGAAATTGCTGTTGACTGGACGATCTAAATTTATTAGGTCAAAAAATGTCGTGTCCCATGCCGTGCCCATGACTCCAGCCACGATCCCAAAATAAAAATAATACGCAGAATGCGCCCTTCTTAATGATGGTTCTGGAAAATAGGTTTATGCACCTAAAATAAGTAAAACATAACTAAATCAGTAGTAATAAATCGACAATGAGGAATAATAATCAATAAAATATATTCAATTTTGAACACTCATCAAATTTTCCTTCACTTATCTCATGTTTGTCCTCAAATATGCCTCATTCAAACATGTTAAAAACTCTATTTTTCTTCCTATGTCTCGCCTTGTATCCTAGGAATTCATCCGAGTCAAGTTCACAACAATTATCCAAATCAAAACATCAATCAAAAGGAAAACACAAGTAGGATAAAGTTAAGCAAAACTATGACATCCATTTATCTATCAATCTTAATGCAACTAAACTCAACACCCTCACAAGAATTCGCTCAATTCACTCAAAGTGTTACAGGGCTTAGGTAAAAGTAAGAAAAATGATAAAATATGGTTAATGGCCAAGACAAGAGATACACAAATAATCAGATCAAGTCCACGTAAAATCAAAAGTAAAACTAATAAAAGGAAGGTAATAAACTTCAAACAACTTTATTTCTTCTTCTCTTTTGTTTTTCTTCTTCTTTTTAAACTACTTTTTTCTTATAATTTTCAAAAAATGTCGTGTTCCATGTCGTTCCCATGACTCCAGTCATGATCTCAAAATAAAAATAATATGCAGAATGCGCCCTTCTTACTGCTGGTTCTGGAAAATAGGTTCTTGCACAAAAAATAAGTAAAACAGAATCAAATCGGTAGTAATAAATCGAAAACAAGAAATAATAATCAATAAAATATATTCAATTTTAAACACTCATTAGTTACAAACACATGATACTCATCCTTTGCCAATTTGTAAAAACATATAATATTATTTAGGCAAAATGTTAAAAAAAGCCTCTAACGTTTTACATTTTGGTCATTTTAACCCTATCCTTTTTTTGGTGCCAACAACCACCTAATGTTTTATTTTTCGTTCAAATTTCACCCTTGTTGGATGAAAATTGTTAGTCAACTAACGGTCAACGCCTGAGGCTAACATGGCATGTCTGCAGGGTATGGGGAGATGATGTGGCACTGTCACGTGACATTTTTGCCGATGTTGCATTTTTTAAAAAATTAAAAAATAATAACTAATTATTTTTTAAAGAAAATATTTTTTAAATATTTTTAACCAATCGCCGCATCAGCAAAGTGTCACGTGGCAGTGCCAGGTCATCTCCCCATGCCCTGCAGACATGTCATGTCAACCTCAGGCGTTGACTGTTAGTTGACTAACAGTTTTCATCTTGGAAGGGTGAAATTTTAACGAAAAATGAAACGCTAAGTGGTTGTTTGCACCAAAAAAAAGGATAGGGCTAAAATGACCAAAGGATGAAATGTTGGGGGCTATTTTTAACCTTCTACCTATTATCTAGTAATGCAGAAAAACTTGAGCATTTTAATGGATATTCTAAATTTGAACATTCTATTTTGTAGAAGAAATATGCTAATATTATCATAGCTTTTCCGTGCAATTATGCAAGAGGAATTAGCATCAAAGTAGGATGAACCTTCCATTGAATCCTCAAAACACTCCGCCTTCAAAATACCACCCCTTTCGCCCACTTTACTTCTTCCTTCAGCTCATCACCTCCAATGTAAACTCTATTCGATGTCACTCTTTTTCTATTTCGAACCCAACACCATCACTAACGCAAAGTGGGGTACAGACCGTGCCAACACGTCTGTTTTCAAACGGACCTGACTAAACGCTTCATAGTAGATCCATGTAGCTAAGGAAGTTGGATTCCACTTGTGGCTTAGTGAATACTCAAATTATTCTATGAAGGTGAGTCCTTGGAGAAATAGAAAAATGTGATGTTGTTGCCGATCTGGATATGTCTGCTGAGGAATGTGGGGTTGTTTTGGGGCTTTATTTATCCCCAAGAGATAGGCATGAGACTAGCTATGGACAAACTGTGGACTACAATGACTACAATAGGGGCAGATGATTGAATTGTTGTCTAAGTAATTGATTATTTGGTTTGGTTTTGTTTGATTTGATTTATTATCTACGTATATATTGTCATGGGGTTAGATTTTCAGCTTAGCAAACTACGCGGCCTTAAACGATGTTCTCTAGAGAAATGCCTAAGTCAGTTTGATTTCTTTTTTTCGGAAGATCAAACTCTTCTTAGGCACCTAAGAATACAAAATTATTTTAAGCAGAAGAAAACTAAAAGATGGTTAACGAAGAATAAAAGAAGAACGCTCAAGAAAACAAGAAAAGATTCAGAGTAAATGGCTTGTATTGCTCAAAGAATGAATAGTTACAAATGAGCCGAGGATGTCTTTGTTTATAGTTGAATCCCTTACAATAAATGGACGAGATCGATTTGCATCAATGGATAAATCTAGAGCTACCTACCACATCCTAGCTAACTATGAAAAGTCTACCACCTTAGAATACTTTCCTTAGGTTTGCGTTCACATGATGTTCACATTTGGTGGGTATTCATATCCCTTGAAATATTCCCTAGTAAGATGCCATCTATTAATTTACCAGGCTCAAAGTGATTAAACCTTCTATCAGTCTCCAACGGTCATGCCAAGTTAGGTGGTCTTCTAGGTAGGCCAAAAATTTTGCAAAGAACCTATTGGGCACTCTGTTGTGCATGTGGCTCGTTTGATAATTCGCAAGCCGTGATAATATGAATTGTAACCCCCTTAACCCGGCCTAGACGGTTGACCCAAATTAAGGAAGTCACACGGGGAAAACCAAAGTCAACCCGAAAGTCAACCTTGATTAACGACCCTTTTTTTTCTTTTTACTCTTGTCTAGATGCACATTAACCCTAGATATGATCATACAAACGGCATACTCAAAGATCATAACCATATTGAACAATTTACAACTTCAGGAACCAAATTGTAAATTCTGTAAATTATAAGGTCTTAATCCAAATTAATGTTACCAACTTGTAATTAGTCAGGTTTCATGCTTCTCTGCCAAATTTCAGCGTCCAATGGTCAGGTGTTCCGAAACAGGGAGAACCTGTTTCGAAATGCGGGACCGTTCCGCAACGTGTTCCGAACTCATACAATTGCATAAACACATTTCAGGACCAAAATACAAACATTTTAAAACATATAACCGCCAATGTCAGCCTCCAACGGTCAGGTGTTCCGAAACAGGGAGAACCTGTTTCGAAATGCGGGACCGTTCCGCAACGTGTTCCGAAACGAGGCCTGGCAGAGGCATTTCCGTTTCGGAACGGTGTCTTCCGTTTCGGACGCCTGGGCTATTACAGGGCCCCCGTTCCGAAACGGTAGCTCCCGTTCCGATACGGCCTGCACATATTGCAGAATATTGCTTGCTTAAACACACAATTGACCAACCACTCATGCTCCAAAAGCAACCAAACTTTACCAGCAAGACATTCAACATATAAGGAACATAATTGCACCAATAAAACATCAACATGGCATCAAACATGAAAAGCCCCAAATCTATAGGCATGCTTCCTACTTAGCAACCCATTCAAGCATCAATTTGATTAAACCAGCACATAAAGACCAATTACAAGAACCAACATTATTAACAACATTTAACAAACTTAGGGAGTTCCAAACATCTCCCAAAACAACAACATAGGTCCCCCATTGCCAAATGCCAAAAGCTAATAGTATTTAAGAAACCTTCACCATACTTGAGCTTAGTTATCCACTTGATTGCTTGCCCTCCTTGCTGCCCTCAATGCACTTTAATGCTCTGCATTATTGGTTTAGGAAAAGAGAGAGAGCGTAAGCAAAAGCTTAGTGAGGAATGCTCATTAAAACCATTCAATAATGCATTTACAAAACACATTTATAAACCATTCTTCAAGTAACATTTATACATGCTCATAAACATTTAAAACAAGCATCTCATGCTTCACTTTCATTACATGTCATATTGGCAACAAGTGATACATTTCACATAAGATCCACACATGGACTTTTAAACACCATTGTGATCTTAACCCCATAGACTTTTAAACACCATGGCCCATGGACTTTTAAACACCATGGCAAGGACCACACAAGGACTTTTAAACACCTTTGTGTCCTTAACAAGAATCTCCCAAGGACTTTTAACCACCTTGGAGTTCTTAAGTAACAAGGCTTACACAAGGAATTTTAACCACCTTGAGCCTAAACAAGAATCATCATGGACTTTTAACCACCATGAAGTTCTTAGAATCCACAAGGCTCACACAAGAACTTTTAACCACCTTTGTGACCTTCAAGGCTCACCTAAGGAATTTTAACCACCTTAGTGACCTTAACCTTTTTCAAAACATCACTTGCCAATATGCATCATTTATCATCAATATTCCACTGTTTTAAAGCATTTAACAAAGCCATAAACATCATGCATCCTTAAGCATCAAACCACATTTAAACAATGTTAAAAAACAAGGAACTCTTACCTTGAGCTTCCTTCAACACATGGCTTAAAATCTCAGCAAATTAACATGTTAGATATGCTTTCAAAACAGATTTAAAATCATGCAAACAAAACACATTGCATACAACCAAAACCATGGCCATCACCAAGAGAATTTTTCCCGAAAACTTACTCTTGAGCTTAGCTAAGTTGCTTAGACTTAAACTAAGCCCCCAAACCTTCAAGACACTGGTTTCAAAACCGAAAACCAAATTCCACTCACCGATTCCGTTTCGCCTCTTTGCCGAAACACAAATCAAGCTTCTGGATCACCACCTCTTGGATCCAAAGATGACTCCCCTGTTTTAAACACATCAAAGCAGAGGATTAATGCATCATCATGCATTAATAGCTTCAATGAAAACACCTAAACTCGCTGCTCTCACCCACACTCCATTTTCGGCTACCAAACACAACCGAAAATGCATCCAAACAACTCCACAACATTGCCCAGCCAAGATCCATCAAATCTAAACATTCCTAAACATCATTTAACATCCAAAAAGGATCTAACATCATCCTTATACCTCCAGCTATAACAGATCCACAAGATCACTCCAAAAACAACCAAGAACACAAGCTAAACTTAGGAAATTCAACCTATCCGGGATTGCATTAATTAAACCTCAACTTCTAATCAAATTAACATTCATTTAACATCAATTTGACACCTCAAAACACTGCTTTAACAGATCATACGAAATTTTCATCAAAACAAGCAAATCTTGCATTTTAAGCCAAGATCAAAGATACAACTATAAAACCTTTTATAAAACATCAATTAAGGATTGAGAACTTGGGAATTTCAGTAAAGAACTGAGAGTTTAGAGGAGAAGGACGTTCTTACCTCCAAACTTGAATTTCTCCCTTTTTAGAACCAAAATCTTGAAAATCCACTTAGCAAATGGTGAGGTTTTGATGATTAGAAATCAAAAGAGAATTAAAATCTCATGTTTGGACATCAAAATCAGAAAGAAATGCTCTGGAGAAAAGTGTTTGGTTTGAGAGAAAAGATGAGAGAAAATAGAAAATGGAAAAGTTAGTTGGAAATAGGAAAATATCTTCCCTCCACTTTTCTTTTGTTTAAAAACCAGAAATAAATCATTTAATATCTTAGAAAAATCTGGAGAAACTCCCTTTGGGTAAATAGCTCCTTAAAGATTCAAAGTTTCAATCCTTTTTAAAACAGTCACGCAGTTTTCAAAAATTACATTTTGGTCACTAGCCCAAAATGTCACCCTTCCAAACCTCATTTTGTAAAATTGATTCCACAGTTCACTTATATATATTAAAAGAGGATTTTAGGACATTTTTCCATATTTTTAATGCAACCCGAACTAGGCTTTCCTAATTTCACCTTTTTATATTCGAACAGCACTTGACCGAACCGGTCCAAGCTCAAAACTTCTAAGCCCAAAACCGGGGCGTTACATGAACCAATTATTTGCTTATGAGTGATTAATGTTGCATTCTCTTTGAGCTTCTCTGTGCTAGCATGTATGGGGATATAAAGGAAGTACGATTGGATGGTGCAAAAGAGAAGGGGAAAAGGATATGGAACATTGTTTTGATGCTTGGTTTATTCTAATTTGTCAATTCTAACCAAATGATGTCATCTTCTTCGATGCCGGCCCTGACACAAGGTGGATTGACGATGGGATTGGTGTTGTGGTTCTACTAGTTTGTCTCTTTTCAATCTAAGCAATGTTGCAATCTATGGAACTGATCCTCAGTAAGCATATTATGTTTATATGTCCATCTCAAGAAACTATACTAGTATTTGCCTCTTGGTGAGTATGCCATTACTAAAAATTCTCCTTGAATGCCTATGTTTGATTATGTTTTCATTGTTTTTTAGGACGAATTAGAACCCGAGTTTCATTATATTATGTTTGATTATCTTACAGATACTCCCAGGAGGAGACCCTCACGATCATGACTTGGTACCTGCAGAGTGTGATGTCTCAATTAGGCATGAATCTTAGGATTGTAAATGAGACGAGACGAATCGTGAGCTACTTGAGTTCGACTCAGTCAAAATTTGGTCAACACTTAACTTGATTTCTTAACGAGACGAGTCATGCTCAACACTGCTCGGACTCGACTCGACTCATTTACATCCGTAGGCCTGGTTGGTTTTGGCATGCAACCAAAGTTCCAAAGCAGGCACTAAACCTTCTCAACATATCTGCAAGAGAAATATTGTCGCTAAATGTACCCTCAAATTCTCTAGATATAATTTTAGATGAAGATATACAAGTACTCCAAGAATTCAAGGAGCTCCGGGGTTCAGCATTCTTGAATAAATTGGCAAAGAATACTCACATAAACGACAGTAGTACACGAGGAAGCATTGATAGTTTATTAGTACAATCCTTACAATTAGGGGTGTTCAAAAATACCTAAACCGAGTTAAGGATGGCAAAAAACCCCGAATTCGGCGAGTTCCAACTTGACCCGATCATGTAGGGTTGGATTTTTCTTTTGAATTTTTGGTTTTCGGGTCAGGTCGGGTCGAGTTTTTAAAAGGTTTGAGTTGGGTCGGGGTAGGTTTAGGGTGAAAATTCCCCACCACGACCCGGTTTATTTATAAATATATATATTTTTATATATTATATTAATATTATCTTCGGGGCGGGTCGGGTCTAATCAAGTTTTCTACTAAAATTTTAGGGTCGGGTCGGAGTCGGGTTTATACTTTTATTATATCGGGTCGGGGATAAAAATATATTACACTCAGGCCGGGTTGAAATTTTAAATTTTCAGGTCGGGTTCGGGGCGGCTAAAAACCCGCCCCGCCCCGTTGCTATCCCTAAACCAAGTGACCCGACCCGTTGACCTGAACCCAAAAAATAGGTATTTCTTAAAAAAAATTACGCGATTGAGTCGGGTACCCGACATGTATTTTTTCCCGGGTTGTTGGGCTAGGTTTGGGCTAAATATTTTTGTAATCGGGCATCCAACCTAGTATTTTTTACATTATTTCTATGTTAGGTTCCTTAATATTTTTACATTGCAATTAAATTTAAATATCTAAATGTTATGAATATTTATCTATGTGGATGTCTATCATGATAAGAACTTTATATAGGAGATTTGATTTACTCTATCAATATTAATATTATCTTCATTAATTATAGTTTCATGTATTATGTACTTTTATGAAGACATTGTACACACTTGAATGTTTAGAATAAATACAAATCTCTCTCTTTCTCTCGTATCCTTGTTCCTTTATTCTTGTTATTGTTTTTTGTTAATTTATTCACAACATGTTATCAACGTGAAACTCTAACCAATTACCATGGTTCTTATTGGTGATTCATAATACAAAATTTCTTAATCGTAGTTCGTACCACACACGCCCAAGTCGATAGTCCACACATAATTATTCGGTATATATCCACGGTATGTTTCTCCTTGTTATTATAATATTTTTGGCGCCATTGATGCTAATTAATTAATGAAGTCAACATCTGAGAAGCTAATATTCGAGGTATTTACAATCTTGAAAAAAATTGAAAATAATTAAGATGAAATCAAATAAACGAAAAGGTGATGTGCGCACAAAAGGTGATATGGCATTCTGGTATGTTTATAAATTAGTTTATAAATTGGTTAATTCATTTTACGAATTTCAACTTATGAATATAACTTTGAAATTATATTAAAACTTTATTTAACGAATTTAAACCGAATATATATATTTAAATATAATAATTAAATTAAAGTTAATACTATAACATAGGAAATAAATAAGATTAACAATAAAATTAACGTTCACTCGAATATAATTTTTATTTTTAATATATATATATATAATGTTATCAACTTTAATTTAATTATTATATTTCTATAGTAATTTAAATGTTTTTTATGTGTCTTAAGTATGTCATGCTCGAGTCCCCTTAATCTATATTTTCTTTTTCTTTTTCCTTGCATTAACAATAAACTAAAACATATTTTGTATTTTGTATTTTATATCACAAACGGCCACTTAGTTCAATGGCAAACTCACACCACTTACACCCAGGGGTCCTCCAATACGGTGATAACACACGTTGACATCTAATTGAGTGATTAATTTATTTAATTAAATTAAAATTGGTATCAAATTGATATAATAGGTAACTAACATGGACCAAATGTGTAATTATATAAATTTCCCTTTAACAACCACGTCACCCATTGAACGACACTTAACTTTGAGTGACCACAAGTTTACAGCTCGAAAACGTAATTGACCTTATCGGTCGAATTTAAAAATCGATGACCAAAATTGTACTCGAGGAAACATAAGTGATCATTCCAATAGTTAACCTTTTAAATTTTCATATAAATCAGATAATTTATCTAGTTTTATTGATAATTTATTTTGTCTCTAAAATTTTGTAATTTCATATATCTGACATAATATTCTATATTTGCCCTTCTACGAATGAGTATTGTTAGTCAACTAATGATAAATAACTTAAAATGATGTGGCAAACCTACATGACAATGCACGCCGCGATAGAAGTGTCATATAGAAAAATATTCTAACTTTACATAATGACACATCAGTTAAAAAATATTTTTATAAAATTATATAAAATATAAAATATTTTTTCTTATGACGCGTCATTCTATCAAGTTATTTCAAATTGTTTCTCGTCAGTTGACTAACAATTTTCATCCGCATAGAGATCATTTTGACTCCAAATAAAACGTTAAAAATTAAATTAGTTAAAAAAAGAATATGAGTTAAACTGAATATTTTTTATCTGGATAATTTTTTTGGCTTTATGCCTATTTCTTATCTGGAGGTCCATATATGGATCGATTCTCCATTATGAGCCATGCATCAAATGAAACCAAACAAACAAATGTCGACGATTATATTAATCAAGTCCGTGGACAAGTTCTTTATAATCAGTCCCAAACTGCCATTACACAGTTCATGTAATAAGAGGTTTAACTGTTTAGAGTATCTTTGGACGGAATTTTTTTAATGAAGAGTTTTGAAATATATAATATAGCATATTCATATATTCATATTAGAGATTTAGTTTATGATTTAGAATTTATTGATATATACTTTAAGGCTTAGAATTTATAGTTTAGTTTTAGACTTTAGTGGTTTAAAAAATTTTGATTTTAGATCTTAAATAGGAATGATTGTGTGTCAAAATATTTATAAACATATTCCCAATATTTTAGGAAAATATTTTGATACACATGTCGTATAAAGTTTATACAATCATGTCAATTTTAGGGTTTAAAGACTTAGTTTAAGTTTTAGGGTTTAAAATTTGGGGCTTCAATTTAGAAATTAATTATTAGAGTTTAGAATTTAGGATTTAGAATAAAAATCATATATTCTAAACTTTAAACATTAAATTTTAAACATAAACTCAAAATTCTAACAGTTAAAATCTAAACACATAAACTTTAAAGCTTAAATATGACTAGGGGTGACAATGGGACGAGTCGGGAATGATTTTACATTTCCCACTCCGTCCCCAACACTTACAGGTACGATTTTAAGAATTCCAATTAAATGTTTCGAGGATTTATTTTACTTTATTTAATTTGATCTTAATTCCAAAAAAAATAACTCTTGACATTTCAAAATTACTTTAATTTATTCCCTCGTCACCATTATTACCCCTCACTAGCATCCTCCATCATTTGTGTTGGTGACTATTTTATAACTTTCATGGAACCTAACAAATACCTCATTACCACCACAAATCTAAAATATATGGCTAAACTACTCCATTGCCACCGAACTTTAGGGGCGTGCTTATTTTGACCACTGAATTATCGAATTCGTCAATCAGACTACTAAACTTATTAAATTGATATATTTTGACCACCGCCGTTAAAAAACTAGCGAAGGGATGACGTGACAGTTAACAAAAATTTTTAAAATTACACATTTAGTCATTGGTATTTACCTATTATATCAATTTGATCCTAATTTTAATTTAATTAAACAAAATTAACCAACCAACCAAATGACGTCAGTGGGGTGTTCAAAATTACCCGACCTGACTATCCGAAGATAAATAACCGGGTATTTACCTGGAATTTTTTTTACCCGGGTCGGGCATGGGTCAAAAATATGATTTTTTCGGGTACTTGGTTCCTATTTTTTTATTTTTTATTTTATTAAATTACTTAATATTTTTACTTTAGAACTATATTGAAACCCCTAAATTCATTCTATATTTGTATTATATGCTTTCATGTTTTAAATTTTTCAAAAAAATATTAATTTGTGAATATGTAAGATTCGATATGAAACAAACAACAAGGTTTCTCTATTGCAATTATGCATTAGTAGGTTTCTTTAAAAAATATGAGATTCGAAAAAAATCACGATCAAGATTAATATTTTTAATGTCTTTCTTATGGTTATAAACTTTAAACCATTATTATTTTTTTGTTTGGATCATGTGTAATAAACTTTTAAGGTTTTTTTAATTAAAAAAAGAGAACTGGGTACCCGGGTTTAACGGGTACCCGATTATTGGGTACCCGGTATTTACGGGTCGGGACACGGGCCGACAAACTTAATACCCAAAGGTCCGGGTACACGGGTTTAACGGGTACCCGAATTTTAACACCTCTAGACGTCACCCCTCCGTTAATTTTTTAACGGCGGTGATCAAAATAGGTCAATTTAATAAGTTTAGTGGTCTGATTGACGAGTTCGATAGTTCGGTGGTCATTGGAGTAGTTTACCCTAAAAATATTTCCAACAAAACAAGAGGTCGATCCTAAGACTTTTAGAATAAAAAACCTCGTACTTAACCATAAATTGGATTAAGATCACATTAGTAATTCAGAAATACATCAAAAAAATTTGAATTTCATAAAAGCTAAATTAAAAACCGAGTTAGAATTATTCTTCACTTTATTTGAAAATAAAAATAAAAATAATTATTTATAAAATTAATATTAAATTATTCTAAAAAGCTAAATTTATAGTAACATTTATTTAGTACATAATATAATTTTTTAGAATTTATATTTATTTTAATTATGTAAAAAATATTATTTATGACAGAGTCAATTAGATGATGATGTACCTCTCAACTTGACCATCTTAAACTTTAAAGAACAGCACAATTATGGATTACTTCATTGATGGTTGAATCCATCTAAAAAAGTAAGAGAACTTGAAAGAGAAATATAAGCAAATTTAGATGTGAACTTTGATTCCAATTTTACAAGGGTGTAACTAAATAAAGGGTAAAATTGTTTTAAATAATTTAAAATTTATATTATACCTTAAATAAATATATATTTAATCTTTAGAATAATTTAATATTAATTTCATAAACCATTATTTATTTTTTTTATTTTCCAATAAAATGAGAAAATATTTTTAGCTTAATTTTTAAGTAATCATTTATTTAATTTAAATATTATTTTTGATGCATTGCTAATGTGATCTTAATCTAATTTAATAGATAAGCACAATTTTCTTTATTCTAAAAGTTTCATGATCGAAACAATGTTTTATTGAAAATATCTTTATTTTGTAGTGATAATGAAGTATAAATTAAATACTCTTACAAATTTTGGTAAAAGTATGACAATCGACTTACTTAGTTCATTTGTTAAGTGTCTGGCCTGTCACCAAGAGGACCAAGGCTAAAATCCTTTCATCAGCAGGGCATGCAAAATTTGCATTTTGTTTCACTATTTTTTCATCAAGTCACCGCTTCGAATAATTTTTTTTATGAGTAGATGAAGTACTAAATAGGTAATTTACAATAAAATTTATATGTTAAGTGAATGATTGCTGTTAAAGAAATTCCATGTTAACAATCATAATTATCTATGTGTCAAGCAATCTTGCAACTTCTCGACTTGCCGGAGTTGTTATCGGCCATGACTAGAAATCATTTGGGCTTTTGCCCGCGCAGGTTCGAATTTTTACTTTTTTCTTAAATTTCACTTCATTTCCTTTATGGGTTTCTTTTCCCTAAAAAAAAAAAGAAATGGAAGGATCATTAAAGAAATAGGGACCAAATCATGTCAAATTACAGTAGGGGAGTAAATCTCATAATTGAAGGACTAAAATCAAAAGTAGACCATTGATAAATAATCAAATCATTATGGGGGAATTTGCATTGAACTACTTTAACTTTTGCTTCCTTGCTTAGCAAAGTTGATGTTTGTAAACTCGGATCTGAGAAAAGTTTGGTCAGTCACTGTAAACTCATTTCTTTGTTAAATGGTATGTGCCACATATAGGTGGACTGTTGAGAACAACGAAACAAACTGTAAAAATGCATTTAATTTAATGCCCCATATTGATGAGGTAAAACCAACTTGTTGGTTCACTATTTTGGAGCAATTCTCTCAGCTGTTTCAGATGAGGCTATTTCCCCATGCATCCATTTCCGCAACATCTGTAATGAAGCTTTTGGTTGATCCATTGGAACCATGTGACCAGCATCATGGACCTGCATTTTATCATCATGGGGACAATTAAGTACCATGCACATGGAGGAAGGGTCATTGCAGAAATGTAAAGATTGTTGTTTTCGGAGTTCAGACCTTGAGGAAAGTGAGAGGACCATGGCTCTTTAGTTTCCCTGCCTCCACACCATCGACAAGGAACGGAACGATCGGAGAAGCACCGAATTCTTTCTGCCTGGACCATGTCATTGCATGAACCCAATTTGAATTCCCTAAGCCAAGTTCAAAAACGCTGAGTTTAGAAAAACTAAGATTGGCATCAAGCAAAAGAAATTCAAAAGGGAAGGGTGTCTCACCAAGCCAGTTACATATAAGATCATACTCTCCGGCATATATAAGGACCTTGATGCCATCTTCAAGAAGAGAAGGAATGCCGACTTCGAAATTCCTCATCCAGTCCATGATCATAGCTTCGTATACCACGCTGCTGCATGACACAAAATCAATGTCTCCGACCCCGAGTGCTTTCCTAACTGATTTCAGGTTCATGAACGTCTCCACATCTGAGAAATCGTAGCACAAGTCGCCATCGCACTGCTTTCTGATGTCATAGTACTGCACATCAAAGACTTGAAAATTGTAAGAATCTTAAGCCACTTCTGCAACATACATAATAGCAAAGGTGTGCTAGCTTACATTTACATTACCAGCAACCCTCATGATCCGATTGAATACATTGTTGCAGATTTCGTATGAATCCACACAAGCATCTCCACCAGCAGAGCCTGGAATGGTAGTTGAAAATGAGTATCAATTTGCAGAGGTAAACATATAAATACATTGACATCAATCTTTTACAGCTATGAGGAAAATACCACAGCTTTTAATCGCCTCCACGCATGATGGAACCGACTTCTTGATACTGACATAATCAGATTGTGAAATTAAACTGGAGTTCAAAGCATAATCCGGGTATGCTTGATACTGAATTTCAGGATTCGTTAGCCCATTACCGATGGCAAAACCCTGTTTCAACCATTCAAATTTAAACTAAATGAAAAAAATTCCATATCCAAATGGGCCATATATGAAGTTTCAAGTCATATGTACCTTAAGGTTAATATGAATTCCCTCTTTAGCTTTGTTTCCCTTGTGAACTCGAACAGCAAAAGCCGGAATGTAATGCCCGGCGTAAGATTCTCCAGTTATGTAAAAGTCATTCTTAACATACTGAGGATGCTCCTTGAAAAAGGCCTGCAAAAAGTCGTACAAATCATTGCTGACACCGTTCTCATCGTGACGAATGTCAGCATCATCCGAAGTATAACTGAAACCGGTTCCAATCGGCTGATCTACAAACAGAATGTTCGAAACCTGACAAAAACGCGGATTGATGAAAGGGGAGAGATATATATCATGAGAGAATCAAAGAAAATTCGGGGATTCTATTAGATACCTTGTCCCAGCCATAGTCATTCCATAAAAGTGACAAGTTCTTAGCTAGATGGAAAGGACCGTTTTCATAAAACAATGCCAATTCACTGCTGCATCCTGGACCTCCAGTAAGCCAAATCACTACAGGGTCCTTCTTGCTGTTTCGAGACTCGAAGAAAAAGTAAAACATCCTGCAAATTTTCAAGAAACGAGTTCAATAAATAACCAAAAACCAGTTGTATGCAAAGAATTAAGAACCTTTTAGCATGCACTGACATGTCCATCAGTTCCTGGAATCTGGATTGTGCCATAATTTTCAAACTTGCAACATATAAGAAGCATGATTCAATGTTCACGGTAAGCTTACCTAGCAGATTTAGAATGTGGAAGTTTATAGTATCCAGCATGGTGAGCAAACTTTTCAACAGAAGGCCCAGGAGCACCAAGCAAAGGGAATTTGAATTGCCTCTCAACAATCTCTGAACTCCCAAATGTAAGGTCATTGATACCTTCATTGGCATCATCTTTTGGGAACAAATTCAGTCCTCTTATGAGCATTTCGGCTTGTAGCTTTGCCGGGCTGACAGAGGGAGTGGTTTGCCTTGGGGAAATAGCCTTGGCCCAGAATGGTGAAACCAGCAAGAACAGAGGAAGCAGAAGAAGTTTTTGAAAGAAAGTTGAGGCCATTTTTTGTGGGGTCTTAATAATCTCTTGGGAGATGGCTGCAAACATTGTTTGGTTTATATAGAGTAGGATGGGACCAAGTCCATTGTTCTTGCATGCTTCAAGACTTAATGAGGTCGAATTTTTAGCATTGCTTCAACTTTATGATCATGAATAGTTTGATTTTATTAATGACAAGGATGTATGTTAATAATTTGCATAGACATTTCCTCATTAACAAGCAAAGGTAACTGTAATAACTCCTACACATAACTATCCACTAACCCCATTATTTCTCCAATAATAAAATTTAAAGATTGATTTTCATTTAATTTTTTTTTGTGTTTTTAAATAGAGGTTATGAACCTAACCATTCTCTAATTAGAAAAATTCATTGAATTTAACAACGGGTGTGTGTAAATCCATTGAATTTAACAATGGGTGTGTAAATAAGTTTTTTTTATTGGCCTTATAATTGTTAACATTTTTATATATTCAAAATGAACCTAATCATATAACAGCAGCCTCCTCCATTTTCTTTTCTCATTCAATGATGGAAATTGGGCTTTGAAGACAAGGTTAGAACAGCATTGTTGCTTACAAGACATCAAAAACATAAAAATAATAATAAAGAATAGGAGCACTAAACATGGCCAAAATTTGACTTCACTCAAGGTTTGAATGGAGGAACATGGCTGATCTTCCTGGGTCCCATCTTATACTAATTATATGTTTGAGGCAATAATTATGGATGTGTTAATTTGGTATTAGAAAGATAATGAATAGTGATTGGAATCTTGGTCAATGAGAGACCAAAACATGTGATGCTCCGGCTGTAAATACGGACCAAAATCAGCAAAGAATGTGAAGGAAAGTTGAAACGGCAAGGAAACATAAACACTTGGCATTTGTAAAACGTGCAGACTCCGGGTTTCCTTTTAATTAATAAACATCATCTTAAATATTTGTGGGATGATTTACGACAATAACATTGAAGGAACTTCCGATTTCTGCTCACAAATGTTGTTGTTGTTCAATGTTTATTCTCTTTCCAATTTATCCAAAATCAACCAGACCTGACCAATGATTTAGAACTGATGAAAGAACAAGTCGACATCTTCCGTATAATCTTACTTAACTCAGCTGTTTCACCTGAGCTGACATTTTCAAATTTCAAGCCAGTTTTGAATCATTTCTTTCTTGTTTTTTGCACACCATATCCTGCACGCATCATTTAACAAGTAAGAAACATCAAAGCTTCATAACACCAATTGTTCCTCCAGAATTGCAGAAATCATTTGCCACCCACGTTTATTACCTTTCTTTTTAACCTATCAATCTTGTGCAAATACCAGCTTTCACCCAAATGTGTTTGGTTTATTTTGTCCCACGTTTGGTTTGGTAATATTTTTGTAACACCCTAAATTTTGGGGCTAGGAGAATGTTTTAGTATGATCGTTAACTTAATTGAACTAGGTAACCCCAATTGTGTTTAGCTAAGGGCCGAATTAGAAAGTTAAAAACTTAGAGTGCAAGATTGAAGTGACTATAATGTTTAACATTTAAACCTAAATAATTGCATGTTAAAACTTTTCTATTAAAAGTTTTATCATGGTGGCTAATTCTAGATGCTACACGTGGGACTAGTTACTCCTTAGTGGATGAAGAAGCAACAAACAATTAGGCGGCTTACTTGGATGTTGGATGATGCTTGAATATTGTTTGCATGTTAAGAAATGTAAGTCCTCTTGTTGTTAATTGATTTGAATGTAGTTAGAGCTATAGTTATGGAACCGAATCTTACTTGATATGTGTAGTGTACGATTGTGTTGAGTTGTCGTTGATCGCCGGCGAGGTGGTGGTGATGTTGGTAAAGAAATACAATGGTGTTTAACGTAAATAAGAGAGCTTTATTATTGTTTGTTATTCGATACAGAGGGATAAGGAAAGTTTCTTTATTTATATAACTAAAAACCTATTTTGGTAAAACCTAAATACTCTAACTAACCTGATAAATACAAAAATACCCTTTATATTTCAACACCCCCCTCAAGTTGGAGGGTGAAAAACGTCTTTCACACCCAACTTGAACTTAAGATACTCATGCTGGCTTATTGGAAGGCACTTAGTCGGGATATCTGCTTGTTGATCTGCAGTAGATACATGCTGAGTTCGAATCACTTTATTTTGAATTTTCTCCTGGATAAAGTGACAATCAATTTCTATATGTTTCGTGCGTTCATGAAACACCGGATTGGCTGCAATTTGCAACGCTGCCTGACTGTCACTATGCAGAAGTGTTGGCTCTTTTTGTTGAAAACCAAGTTCCTGTAGTAAGCCTCGTAGCCAAATAATTTTAGTTGTTGCTGATGCCATACTTCTATATTCAGCCTCTGGTGAAGATCTAGAGACTGTAGTTTGCTTTTTTGATTTCCAACAAACCAAAGAATTCCCTAGCTTGACACAATATCCCGTGGCATATTTCCTTGTTAAAGAACATGCTGCCCAATCAACATCACAATATGTTGTTAAGTTGGGCTCCCCGATTGCTGAAAGAAAAATCCCAAGTCCTGGATCTTTCTTAATATAACGCACAACCCTTAATGCTGCATCATAATGTTCCTTCCTAGGTTTATGCATGAATTGGCTTAAATGTTGAATCACAAAAGCTATGTCCGGCCTCGTGTTAGTAAGATATAACAACCTCCCAATCAACCGTTGATAGGATCCCACATCAGCTAAGAAATCCTCCTCAACTATTGTATCTTGACATGTAGAATCATTCAAGCTGTGCTTGACATTCTGCTCTAAAGGAGTTGATACAATCTTAGCGTTTCCAAGGCCCGAATCAGCTATCAATTCAAGGGCGTACTTCCTTTGGTTAAGAATAATCCACTCTTTGGATCGAAGCACCTCAATTCCCAAGAAATATCTGAACTGTCCAAGGTCCTTCATTTTGAAACTTTAATTCAAAACTGTCTTTAATTCATCCATCATCATTGCACTGTTCCCTGTAATCAAGAGGTCGTCTACATAAACTAACAAGATCACCGACTTTTCTCCTTCTCTCTTGGTAAACATGGGATAGTCATGTAGAGTCTGAACATAACCATGCATTACCAGTGCTTCAGTGAGTTTCAGATTCCATTGGCGTGAAGCTTGCTTCAGGCCATATAATGACTTTCGCAATCGACATACACGATCCCCCTGATGACAAAACCCTTCAAGAAGTGTCATATACACTTCTTCATAAAGATCGCCCTGTAAAAAGGCATTAAAACATCCATTTGAAATAATGGCCAACCATTTAAAGTTGCTAAAGAAATGATGGTTCGAACTGTAACCATCTTAGTAACTGGTGAGAAAGTATCATGATAGTCTATGCCTTCCTGTTGATTGTACCCCTTTGCAACCAAGCGTGCCTTGTAGCGTTCAATGGAACCATATGCATTGTACTTTATTTTATACACCCACTTGCACCCGATAGGCTTGTGTCCAGCTGGTAACTCAACCAACTCCCAAGTGCCATTAGACTCTAAAGCAGAAATATCTTGTTTCATTGCATGGATACAATTCTCATCAAGCATAGTTTGTTTATATGTTCGTGGCTCACAAGTGGAAGAAATGGACACAACAAAAGCATGAGTCTGTGAAGGCAGATGCGCATAGGAGACAAAATTGGCCATAGAATTCTTGTTGTGTGACCCTGAATTAGCACAAATGTAATCATTTAACCAAGTAGGCTGGCGTTGCAAACGTGAGGATCTTCTTGTAATGTTCTCAACTTGTGGAATTTCAACTTGATTGCCATTATCAAGAGGTTGATCAATAATTGGAGGTGATATCCCAATATCATTGGTTGTAATGTTAGGATCAAGCTACACACCACCTTGTGCTGTGACATTATTATCAAGATGTTGATCACCACTTGGATCCAAAGGTGGCACGGATAAGGGTGGTGACTCAGACTCAATATCTAAAAAATTTAGATTAGTATAAGAGGAAGGAGGAAATAAACATGATGATTTAGCAGGAAATGTAAAAGGAAAGACATCCTTGTGGAAGACCACATCCCTTCTAACAAAGAACATTTTACTTTCCAAGTTAAACAAAATATATCCTTTCTGAACAAGAGAATAACCCATGAAAACAGATGCAATAGCTTTAGGAGTAAATTTATTTGAATAATTCTTGACAGTAGCATAAGCTAAGCATCAAAAAACACGCAAGATTGAATGATCTGGTGATTTTTTATACAAAATTTCAAAGGGTGACTTCCATTCTAGAACCGCACGGGGTAAACTGTTAATGATGTAGCAAGCTGCATTCACACAATAACCCCAAAATTTAGTAGGCATGTTAGAATGAAATTTCAAGGCTCTAGCTACTTCAAGGAGATGACGGTGTTTACGCTCAACAACATCGTTCTATTGCAGCGTATAAACATAAGAGCTTTAATGCTCAATGCCATTCTCTTGAAAAAAGAATTACTTTCATTAGTAAAGAATTCATGACCATTATCGCTGCGAACCTTCTTTATATTGACAGAAAACTGAGTTTTAACAAAGCTAATAAAATGTTTTAAAGCAACAAAAGCATCACTTTTAAGCTTTAACAATCGAATCCATGTCATGCGAGAACAATCATCAACGATGGTTAAGAAATAACGCTGCCCATGCATAGTGCTAATACGATAAGGTCCCCATAGGTCAATGTGAATCAAATCAAAAGGAACACTAGAAGTAGATGTACTTGAATGAAAAGGTAACCTCGTTTGTTTTGCAAGAGGACAAACACTACAAACACTACAATTTGACACTAAAAATATGTACTTGAATGAAAAGGTAACCTCGTTTGTATTGCATCATTAAAACAATCGAATCCATGTAAAATGCAATGCACGATCCTTGTTATGCCTAGAATGTACTCAAAAACAACAATAATATGAGATGGATTGTGCATGAAATTTAGAACTTGTAGACACTTTACACACCATCAAACTTGAACTATCCTCAAGCAATGCAACCTAAACATACTTGCCCTTATATTGACCAGAAAGCAAAATTTGTTTTTAACTTGATTTAGTACCTCAAGACCGTGGCACCTATAGTAGATTAGTGAAAGGAAAATAGCAAGAAAATATCTCATAATTAATTTCTATAATGCCAGTGCAGTGTGTGCAGAGCTGTGTACATGTTGAATATGCAGAATAACTAGATAAACAAAGATGATGTTATGATATATAAGGTTGCTACCAAGACAACACAATTAAGCACAATTATTTAATCATGGCAATGAGGGCTTCAACTTATCACAACTACACTTCTAGGTCTGAAATTAAGATAGGAGCAAACTACAAAACCCCAAACCCATAGAGTAGAGTCATCCCGTGAAGACTTTCATTCACTCATGCTAATTTGTCCGTCACTTCAAAATTTTCAGATTCATGAACTTTGATAGCAGCGAAGTGTCCTCGCACATGATTCTTCCTAGAGCCTGTTGCGGGCACTTCTAGGGTAAAACAACAATGTTTATTTGTTTTTTTCTGCTGCCGTGGCAATGCTTTATTTTTCTGTTTCTGTTCTCTATCTCGGCCGCTACCTGCAACAATTATTAGAACTTTGCAAAGAATTCTAAAAACAAAACAGGCAATGTTCATTAGATATTCTAGCAAATTCAACAAGTAACAGAAGTGTTTTATAGTTTTGGCAATTAAAAAAAGGGTAATTGTTCTATACACAAGCGCTTGTGGAAACTTTTTTACACAAGCGTCTTAATTTTTGGGGTTAGGGACTCTGCTTAGGGTTTGAAGTTTAGGGGTATAAGTGTAGTAGTTTTGAATTTAGGGATTATTTATAGAATTTTGGGTTTCTGGTTAAAATTTAGGGTTTATAGGTTAAAACCTAAATCCCTACCCATATTACCCTAAAACTAAACCCTAACCCTAAACCCTAAATTCTAACTCTAAATCCTAAATTCTAAACATAAGCCCTAAATTCTAAATGTTTACACTAAAACCCCTAAACTCTAAACCATAAACCCTAACCCTAAACTCTATAATTGAGGTACTTGTGGAAACAAAAAATTCCACCGCCAGTGTATAGGATATTAATCCTTAAAATAATTCTAAGTCATTTTGCATGTTTTTCCTATATTAAGTTCAATTTATTTATTGGTGCAAAAATAAGTAATCGGCTAACTATCATAGGCACAAGTTACATAACAAATTTTTCTATTCCGATTAACATTAAGGCAAGTACAATGCAACCTATATGCTACTAAGTATGCCTAGACAAAAAGATGCGAGAGCTATCCCCCAAACTCGAGATGGGCATTGCCCTCAATGCAAAAAAATAAAACAAAAAAAACTAAAAACATAAATACAAGTGATATATAAAAAAAGAAAATAAAATAAAGAGAAGAGAAAGAAAAAAAACTAGAAATTGGATGAGGGTTGAGAGGAGGCTTAAGTCATTGCTGTTGAGGAGGAGAAGGATGTTTGGATGATTAGGTAGTGGCCAACAGATGTCCTGGCAGCAGACTTGGCAGGGGAGACCTTGGCTGTCCGCGACGGCTGGACTCTTTTTGGTGTGGGACGAGGTTCTTCTTGAGGTTCTGTAGGAGGATCAGTAGGAGGTGCGTCGCTCTCTTCTAATTTTGTTTCGTTGTTCACTGGCTCGGCGGCTATGATGTGCCGCTTCCTCTTCCTCTTCCTTGTTCCTTCCTCTGTTGGTGCTTCCGGAGGGTCTACCGTTGTTGGGATGGCTACTGCTACTGGCGGTTTCTTCTCTACCTCTTCTGATGAGGATGTGTTGGCCACTGTTGCCATTGTACAGATGGGAGAATGATGTTACTGATGCCGCTCTAGGGAGTCTGCCACTGTGTTGGAAGCGGAGGTGGCTCAGTATGATGGGTAGTGCATCGAAGACGGTATCTGTCTACGGAAGGTGACGTGGCGGGCAGTGGTGGGTGATGGCGTTCCTTATTCTGGGGCAGCTGTGGTAGCTAAATTTGTAGGGTAAGGTGGCTGGAGGCGGCTAGAGCGTCAGGCTGGGTGGAAGAGGGCTGGCTGGGCGTTATGGGCTCTGTCTCTTGGGCCTACATCATCTACATGCAAACTTTTCTGGTCCACCCTCCTTTGCTGTCGTCATCTCATCTTTGGGGTCGATCGGGACATTGAAATTTGCGCAAAGGCCGGTGATGAGTGACGGAAAGTATAACATGCCCTTCGTCTTTCGGAAGAAAGTGTGGATCTCCTTGCATATAATCTCCCCAACATTGATGGGCCAATTCATCATGATGCTGTGGATTAGGGCGAGGCGCGACCGATCGTCAATGAAGTTGTGGGAGGTGGGCAACAAACGCCTCTTGATAAATGTGTTCCACAGCATAGCCTCGGGCAACAGGTGGCGACGTTGAACAGATCCACCATGCTTCCCTGCCAAACACGGCGTGTTTAGCTTGCACAGTTTGGCCTTGAGTTTCGCATAATCGACAGCCGTCAGTGTCTGCCTCCACTCCTCGTGAGGGTCGTCGTTCATATCCAGGTCATAGAAACTGTTGATTACGGCAACGTTGAGCTTGACAGGTTCCCCTCGGACGAACACGAACGACATCTCAGGGAGGGGATGATGGGCATGAAACTTCTTGACCATGGTGATGTTGGCTATCTTCGGATGCCTTGCGAATATTTCTCATCCATTGCTGTGGATGGTTTCGAATAGATTTGGTTCTAGGCCGAGATCTTCTGTTTGCTTTGTATAGTGAAAGCCTTGCTCCTCCCATATGGCATGTTTTGCGAACTGAGTTCGGTATCTCTTTTCATCTTCACGATAGAAGAAGCATTGGAAGGTGGGTTTGGGTGCCGATGTTGAAGCCATGTGAGACGGTTGAAGTTTACTGAAACTTGAAAGAAAATAAAGTGGGAGCAGTGGATGCAAGAATAAGATAGCAAGAAGGTGAAAGTAAAGTAAATGAATGAAGTGAGAAGGGTTTAAATAGAGGTTGCCGTGACGACATTAAATGTCTAACGATCCAGTTATCTCGTGCACGTTATGTAACCTCCTTAGCCCGACCTAGACGCCCAGCCTGAACTGAGAAGATTACATGGGTAAAACCGAAGTCAACTTGTAAAAGTCAACCTTGATTAACGATCTTTTTTTCTTTTTATATTTTCTAGATGCACATTATTAACCTATATGATTAGCAATTAATTTTAGCGAAAGTGACTCAGTGAACGAAACTCAATTAGGGGTTCAATTGCACACAAACATCTTTAGGGACTAATTTTTAAATTTCCAGAATTATAAGGACTAAACAAGTTTTAAAGTTACCAATCCAAAATTAATCATGTAACATGTCAACATATCAAATTTCTTCTTTAACGAATCATCCAAACTCATTTAATTAAGCATTCAAGACTTAGGGACCAAAACGAAAGAAAACAGAAACATGAAACAATTCAAATTCAAATCCAATGGTCAGGTGTTTCGAAACACAAGACCCCGTATCAGAACGGTCGTTTCGAAACCAGGTTGACCGTTTCAATACGCGGGTGCATTCCGAAACCCGTTTCGAAACAATGCTTTCCAGTAGCCAAATGTTCCGGAACGTGCTTACCCGTTCTGAAACACCATGACCATTCTAGGCCATCGTTCCGAAACAGATAAGGGCGTTCCGAAATGCCTTGCCCTGCAACTTCTCAAAATGCCAGTTTTACTCAATTAAACACCCCCGAAATCAATCAAACACATGCCACATCACACATACAATATGTATAAGCATCAATGACCAACATTACGAATCACAAACTAAAACATAGCATCATTCATGCAAGCATTAGACCTATAGGCATGCTTCCTAGTCTTCAAAACCATACAAAAGCTAAAAGCCACATTCAAGCACAATTCAAACCTCAAAGGCCATTTACAACCCAAAATAAGCAAACAAAACATGTTTAAGGTGTTTCACATCACCAAATACTAACAAGATAGAAATCCCACCCATTTCCACTTATTACACTAAAGGTGAACCACATACATCATTTAGTCAAAACTCTTGGAATCCCCCTTCTTTTGGGCTGCCTTGATTGCTCAATTATCTGCATTGATGAAACAAATGAGCGTAAGCCTATAGCTTAGTGAGGATTGCTAAAGCAACATTCATCAATGCATTTCATTAAACCATTGCAACATCATTTGCAAACTCATGCCTTCCTTTTAAAACTTGCTCATTTAAGCATTCAATGCACTTTTAAAACCACATGCATATTGCATCATTAAATCCCACCCATTTCCACTTATTACACTAAAGGTGAATCACATGCATTTTTGCATCATTCACAAGCATCTCATGCTTAATCATTAATCATTAACATTATATTGTCTCTCAAGTGATAATCTTCAAACCATACCAAAACAAACGACACAATCGGATATGCGGATTATAAGCATTGTCCCACTCTCTTCATACATACTACCGGACTACACAAGGTGGAGATCAATGGCACAATCACAACCCCTCAACACCAGTGATGAAGATTAATGGCACAATCACAACCCCTCAACATCACTCATCGGTAGTTGTATAATTCCACTAACGAGAGTATGGGACACATACCATAAGACTCACACACGGGATTAAACCATTCATCGTTGTGATCTTAGCCTCAATTGTTAGGGTACATGGAAGGAGATTACGGCACAATCACAACCCCTCGACATCCAATGCGACTTTATTCACGGTGCACTCAATTCTATAGCCGACTTACTATATCCGATTAAAGTAACCAAAAACCATTTCCATCACTTGCCAATATAATCATTTAACATCAATATTCCACTGTTTTACAAGCATAAACACAATGCCATTTTCACAAGCATAAACATTCTTAATATCAAATGCATTTATCACATAAAACCAAGGATCACCTACCAAGTGCTTCCTTAACACAATGGCATTAAAATCCAGCATCAACCATGCTTAAAACATGCTTAAAAACAATAATCAAAACCACATTAAACTTAAGTGCATTTCCATCAAAACATAGCACATTTTCGAGAGAGACTTTCGAATCACTTACTCTTGAGCTTAGCTAAGTGTTTCAAACATACACTAAGCTCCTAAGACCACACTCAAAGCGTTACAAAGCTGGAAAATCCATTTCCACTCACCGATACGCGAAGCCTTGCTCGTTGACACGAAAATTACTCTTATGGAGCCTCCAACAACGTCTAGTTTGCTCCGGATCAAGATCCCCTGTTTTCACCTCATCAAAATAGAGATCCAAATGCATTAAAAATGCATTTCAACACCAGCAACCAATCACAAACTCGTTGCTCACCCAAACTACACCAATTTACCCATCCAAAACAACAAAAAACTCAATCGATTGCTTCCTAAACTAGGCCCAGCCAACATACATCACTTCCAAACAATTTCAAACATCAGAACACATCTAAAATCAACCTAAATCCTTCCTTATACCCCCAACAACCCAGCAAGCATTACTCCCACATTTCACCTCAAAAACCCAACTAAAACTATCAAGAACTCAAGGATCTCAAGGATTTCGGGATCTATATCAACAAAACATCTTTTCAACATATTAACCTTCTCAAAACTCAATTAAAATCAATCCAAAATAGAGCTTAACAAAACAAGTTCGAAAATCAAGAATTTCATCTTATTTTTGCAAGATTTCAATCTCAAATCAATACTATAATGAAAACTCAACTAAAACATTAATTAGAAGCCAACGATCTTGGCAATTTCAATAAAGAACCTAGATTGAAGGCGGAGAACGAGATTTACCTCCAATCCTTACTTCCCTAAATGAATGAGAAGTTTTCCTTAGCAAAAATCTTGAAGAACTTGAAAGAACTCTTGAAGTTTGTTTTGAAAATATTAAGAGAGTGTTTAGGAGAAAAGAATTTTGGAGAAAATGAGTTAGAAATGTGTTTGGCTGAAAATGAGAAGAGAAAGGTAGTTACGTAAAGTGAAATCTCATTTTTTTTCTAATTTATTAATTTTAATTTAATAAAAATCCTTTTATTAAATGACTTTATAATCCCTTTTAAAACACATGTCATATTAAGGAAAGGCTAAATTGCCATAAAGCTCCCTAAAGATTCTAAGATTTTGGCTCCTCTTTTAAAATCACATTTTCCACAGTTTTGAAACTTTACATTTTGGTCACTACCCAAAATGTACCTCTTCTGAAACTCTTTTTGTAAAATTGATTTGACCAACCTCTTAAACATAATTTTACAGGATTTTAGAAATTTTACCATATTTTTATCCTATCCCGATCCTTGATTTCCTTAAATCACCTAACGCGATTCGAGTTGTTTCCAACCGGTCCGATCCGATCCAAAACATCTAGGCCCAAAACCAGGGCATTACAACACTCCCCCACTGAGGAAATTTCATCCTTGAAATTTTACCTGAAGGAAAAAAAGGTGCGAAAACTGTTTCAGCATATCCGCCTTGCTTTCCCACGTGGCCTCCTCAACTCCTCGGTGTCGCCAGAACACCTTCAATAGTTCTATCGTCTTGCCACGAAGAACTTTACTGCTCACATCCAGAACCCTCACTGGTTCCTTATCATATGACATATCTAGATTCAATTCTATCTCCTCAAAAGGCATCACATGCGAAGGATCCGATATGTACCTCCGCAACATCGAGACATGAAACACATCATGTATCTTTTCCACCTTTGAAGGCAATCTCAACCGATATGCCACAGGACCAATACGCTCCACAACCTTGTAAGGTCCAATGAACCTGATGTGAGCTTGTTTATGCCACCCAACGATGCAACTTCAAACTTCCAGGGAAGTTTGCTTTTTCATTTGTTACATACTGATGTGTAACATCTTTTATACTTATATTATTTATATCAGTGTGTTTACTATGTATATAGTATGTTTGGTGTGTTTTGAATAAGTTTGATATAACTTATGGTGTGTTTATATTTGTTTGTGTGTTAATAAATAATTGTGCACCTGTTTACGATTTGTATTATTCTTACCATTAAGTTTACAATGCTTTGATGGAAGTTTGTTGCCTTTTGACATAGGTAAGTAGGAGGACACTAGCTCAAGTGAGTATATGCAGCTCCACTCCAGCTCAAGTAAGCATATGCAGCTCAAATCCAGCTCAGGAGAGTGCAACCAACTCATTTTCAGCTCATCACACTTTCAGCTAGTTCGTTTCAGCTCAGCTCATTTCCAGTCAGCTCAACTTTAGCTCCACTAGCCCAAATTCAGCTGACCAGTCTAGAAGTAGCTGAAAAGCGTCTTGCATATCGGGGAGTGTGCTAGTGCACATGTGGCAGCCTAGGTGGCATCCAGTCATCTCTGGCACCCACGTGGCAGCTTGACACATGTGTTTGAATGTGCAGCCGAATCAGCTTGTTTTCTCCTTCATTATGCGCCATTTGCAAGAAAGGATAAGCCCGAGTGGTTATGTTTGAATTTCAAACATAAAAATCACATGTTAAATGTGATTTTCATGTGTTTTGGGCGCCTAAACTTGTGGCTGCCAACTGAGTCCGCCCAAAAGGAGTTATTTTCACTGAAATTCAATTTTAAACTGCTTTTAATATCAGCCACACAACTTAAACGAATTTGGCAGCCCTTGTGCCTATATATATGTCTTTAAACAATGTAATTTGGAAAGACATTTTGGAAATAAAATTTGTTTGAGAGAGTATCTCTTGTTCGGTTCTTTTTAGAACTATCTTTTGACATTTCAGACTTTGTTTTGAAAAGTCAAATTTACTTGATACTTTGGGTTCCTAGATCTTTATCTAGTGGGTCCAAGTCCTCCAACGTAAAGCATATTCGAGTCGGGTTTGCTCAATAGATTGTGTAGGTTCTTTCGAGCTTTTCGTCTTTGACGTTAGACATATTCGATTCAGGTTCATTCAACAGATTGTTCGAGTTCTTTCGAGTTTAATATTGCCAAACTTTCACTGATTTTCCAGCAACGTTTCTGCCATATTTTGGTCTCCGTAACAACCATGAAATCTCGTTGAAGCCTTCATCTTGTTCGAGTCCAAATCTGTCCAGAAATTCCTACACCCTTTTTCTTTGTTTCTTTTTATTTCTTTATATTTTTCTTGTTATTTTAACTATCTAAAAACGTCCATTCTTGTGTTTTATTGCAGAGAAATGTTTGCTACGATCCTAGATCCGTTTACGAACAAGGAGCGTTGTTTCTGAAGCAATGTACCCCTTTTATCATATGGTATCAGAGCTTTGGTCGTATTATAGCACTTTCTGCACTACAAAAATAAAAAAAACATAAAAGTAAAAAAAATTCTAAATTCTGGAAAAAAAGTCAAAGTCAAAGTTTGACCAAAAAGTCAAAGTCAACAAAAAAATTCGGAAAAAATTCAAAAAATCCAGATTCGAATATTTGGTGTATTTTTACATTCATGTGCTGTTGGTTGGTGAAATGATGAAGGATGATCAATTTTGCCATGGAATGCTTCGAAATCAGCCGAAAACGACTTCTTCTTGTTTGTTCGGTGATAGGGTCGCTGCAAGCATTCCTATTGCAGTAAGTTCTTTGTTTCTGTTCCTTCATTTCATTTTCAGCCTTGTTCTTCGTTTCATCACCAAATTTCCAGCCACCTTTCTTTTATTCTCTAACCTTTTATTTTTATTTTAACAGCCAATAAATTATTCCTAACCTTTGTTTTCTTCACCTCTTTAAGTTTTCTTGAAAGTTGACACAGTTAACAAGTCTGAAGGATCGAGTTAGTTCCTTAAAGAACTGATTACGAGTGATCGAGTGGAAAAGGCATTTGAGCATGTGAGAACAGAAGGGGAGACAAAAAAGCCATTCAAGCATTCTCCCGAGTGAAACATGAGCGTTTGAGTGCAATAGTTGAGCGATCTTTCCTTGGAGCGATCTGTGAGATTTTTTTGAGTGTGCAGTGAGGTCCATTTTTTTTCACTAACATATATATATATATTGTGTGTTTTTGTTTGTTGTTTGTTTTTTTTCCTTTTCAACATGGCAGGTTCTGATGATAATTCAGGCGAACAACCGTCGAATCTCCAGATGCAAGCCTTAGAGCATATGATGCAACGAGTGATTTCAAATGCATTGAAACCTGTACTTTCTCAATTGGATAGATTAGATGGGGGTGGTTCCCATTATGTCCATGAAGAGATAAATGATGACAATGGCCAAACATTTGCTACCGGTGAAGCACTTGTTGACAAGAGAAGTCTAAATGATCAACCATCACAGGATGAACCGCAACGAAACAACCTCTTCCATACGAGACGCAACGTGAACGACAAGGTATGTATTGTGATTATTGATAGTGGTAGTTGTGCCAACGGTTCTAGTACTCTCATGGTTGACAAGTTAGGACTGAAGACGACCACGCATCTCAATCTGTACAAGTTACAATGGTTGAATGATTGTGTTGAAATCGAAGTTACTGATCAAGTTGTTATACCATTTTTCATTGGTAAATACAAGGATGATGTAACTTGTGATGTTTGTTCTATGGATACTTTCCATTTGTTGTTAGGAAGACCATGGCAGTATGATAAGAGAGTTTTGCACGATTGTTACACCAATCGATACTCTTTTACTCATGAGGGCAAAAAGACAACTTTGGCACCTATGACTCCAAGAGAAGTATATGAAGACGAAGTTCGTTTGAAAGCGAGTACTGCAGCTTGGAAGGCCAACAAAGAGAAGAATGAATGCAAAAAGAAGAAAACAAATTCACAAGTATTATCTGATTCGACATTTTCTTCTATTTCTTTTTCTAACTTGCAGGTTAATAAGGTGTGTCCATGTGAAGTTCCCAAGTTTGCTACTGTTGGTATGTCTAGTGCATCTATGTCCTTTTTAGAAATTCGGCAACCTGCTATACCACGATTTGACGTTCCTTTCCATTGTGCTATTGATTTTTCATTTTTATCTGCTGATTTCTTTGGTTGTACATTGGATTGTGAACAACCTTGTGTTGTGATTCTGGATGATCGTCGAGATTCTTGTTGTTCTTTGGATTTGCCTTTGTATGCCATTATTTGCAGGATTACGAATGTGCAACGATCATTGTTTGACTTTATGTTGTGCATTATTCGGAAAGGTCAAGAAAGAAGGCATTTCCATTTGTGTTCTTTTTAAGAGAACTTAATTCGAGAGGATGTCATATGTGCCGAGCAAGAAGGATGATGAAGTTCCATGCCAAGCGAAAGTCAAAATTGTTCCATTTTGTAATGAGGGTCAATTTGGGGACAAATCGCATTAAAGAAGGGGGGATGATGTGAGCTTGTTTATGCCACCCAACAATGCAACTTCAAACTTTCAGGGAAGTTTGCCTTTTCATTTGTTACATACTGATGTGTAACATCTCTTATACTTATATTATTTATATCAGTGTGTTTACTATGTATATAGTATGTTTGGTATGTTTTGAATAAGTTTGATATAACTTATGGTGTGTTTATATTTGTTTGTGTGTTAATAAATAATTGTGCACTTGTTTACGATTTGTATTATTGTTACCATTAAGTTTACAATGCTTTGATGGAAGTTTGTTGCCTTTTGACATAGGTACGTAGGAGGACACTAGCTCAAGTGAGTATTTGTAGCTCCACTCCAGCTCAAGTGAGCATATGCAGCTCAAATCCAGCTCAGGAGAGTGCAACCAGCTCATTTTCAGCTCATCACACTTTCAGCTAGTTCGTTTCAGCTCAGCTCATTTCCAGTCAGCTCAACTTTAGCTCCACTAGTTCAAATTCAGCTGACCAGTCCAGATGTAGCTGAAAAGCGTCTTGCATATCGGGGAGTGTCCTAGTGCACATGTGGCAGCCTAGGTGACATCTGGTCATCTCTAGCACCCACGTGGCAGCTTGACACATGTGTTTGAATGTGCAACCGAATCAGCCCGTTTTCTCCTTCATTATGCGCCATTTGCAAGAAAGGATAAGCCCAAGTGGTTATGTTTGAATTCCAAACATAAAAATCACATGTTAAATGTGAATATCATGTGTTTTGGGCGTCTAAACTTGTGGCTGCCAATTGAGTCTGCACAAAAGGAGTTATTTTCACTCAAATTCAATTTTAAACTGCTTTTAATATCAGCCACACAACTTAAACGAATTTGGCAGCCCTTGTACCTATATATATGTCTTTAAACAATGTAATTTGGAAAGACATTTTGGAAATAAAATTTGTTTGAGAGAGTTTCTCTTGTTCGGTTCTTTTTAGAACTATCTTTTGACATTTCAGACTTTGTTTTGAATTGTCAAATTTACTTGATACTTCGGGTTCCTAGATCGCTATCTAGTGGGTCCAAGTCCTCCGACGTAAAGCATATTCGATTCGGGTTTGCTCAATAGATTATGCAGGTTCTTTCGAGCTTTTCATCTTTGATGTTATACATATTCGATTCAGGTTCGTTCAGGAGATTGTTCGAGTTCTTTCGAGTTTAACATTGCCAAACTTTCTCTGATTTTCCAGCAACGTTTCTGCCATATTTTGGTCTCCGTAACAACCATGAAATCTCGTTGAGGCCTTCATCTTGTTAGAGTCCAAATCTGTCCAGAAATTCCTACACCCTTTTTCTTTGTTTCTTTTTATTTCTTTATATTTTTCTTGTTATTTTAACTATCTAAAAACGTCCATTCTTGTGTTTTATTGTAGAGAAATGTTTGCTACGATCCTAGATCCGTTTACGAACAAGGAGCGTTGTTCCTAAAGCAATGTACCCCTTTTATCAGAACCTTGGGCTAAGCTTACCCTTACGCCCAAATCTCATCACCTTCTTCCAAGGTGATACCTTGAAAAACACACGTTCGCCAACCGCGAACTCAATCTCTTTACACTTCAGATCCGCGTAAGACTTTTTCCTATCCGATGCTGCCTTCAAATGCTCACAAATGAGCTTCACCTTCTCGGTGGTTCCCTTTAACATAGCTGGCATCGAAATCAACTTTTGCCCAGCTTCTGCCCAACAAAGATGCGCTTTACATCTTCTCCCATACAAAGCCTCGTATGGAGCGATTTGAATACTTGCCTGATAACTATTGTTATACGCAAACTCATCCAACGACAAGTGCTTCTCCTAAGAACCCTGAAAATGTATCACGCATCACCTCAACATGTCCTCAAGCACCTGGATCACACGTTTTGACTGTCCATCCATCTGAGGATGATAGGAATTACTGAAATTCAACAGTATACCAAAGGCTTGATACAAACATTCCCCAAATCGCGCTGTAAACCTCAGATCCCTATCCGACACTATGGACTTTGGAACACCGTGCAACCGCACAATCTCAACAATGTACAGCTCAACCAACTTATTCAGGGTATACATAGTATGCATGGGCAGGAAATGTGCACACTTCATAAGGCGATCAACAATCATCCAAACCGAATTCTTCTTTGATAGTGTCACCGGCAACCCAGACACAAAATCCATGGTAATTCTCTCCCACTTCCATTCTGGGATTCTCAAAGGCTGCAACAACCCAGAAGGAACCTGATGTTCAGCTTTCACTCGCTGACACACCATGCACTTACTAACGAACTCAGCCACATCCTTTTTAACCCCACCTAGTAGTACTCATCCTTCAAATCACGATACATCTTCGTACTACCAGGATGCAAAGCAAAAGGACTATTATGAGCTTCAGTCAGAATAGTGAGCTTCAGTCAGAATAGTGCGCCTCAACTCAACATCATCTGGCACCACTATTCGACTTCCAAAGCACAGAACACCGTCATCACTAAAGATAAAATCCAAAGGTCTACCCTCCACAATGTCTTGAACATGAGGAACAAGAGAATCATCTAACAACTGCTTATCTTTGATCAACTGAATCAAGGATGGTTTCACTTGCAATTCCGCAATAAGACCACCATAACGCGATATGCTCAAACGAGCAAACATCACCCTCAACTCCAAAGCCATTTTCCGGCTCAAAGCATCAGCCACAACATTAGCCTTGCTCGAGTGATACTTGATCGCTAGATCATAATCCTTAAGCAACTCCACCCAGGGATGTTGCCTAAGATTCAACTCCTTATGAGACATAAGATACTTCAAGTTCTTATGATCCGTGAACATAACACACTTCTCGCCATACAGGTAATGCCTCCAGTTCTTCAAAGCAAACAAAACAACTGTAAGCTCAAGATCATGAGTTGGGTAGTTACGCTCATGCACCTTTAACTGTCTAGATGCATATGCTACCACCTTACCTTCCTGCATCAACGCGCAGCCCAAACCAACAATGGACGCATCACTATAGACCACAAACTTCTTACCATACTCAGGTTGAATCAGGACAGGAGCTTGCGTAAAAGCTTCCTTCAGCTTCTCAAAAGCTTGCTGTCTCGCATCTGTCCACTCAAAGCGAACATTCTTCTGCAACAACTTGGTCAAAGGTGCAACAACCTTCGAGAAACCCTCAACAAATCGACGATAATACCTGGCTAATCCAAGGAAACTTTGTACCTCTATCACTGACTTAGGTACCTTCTAACTCATCACAACCTCTACTTTGTGCGGATTAACACGAATACCCTAAGCTGATACAACATGCCCAAGGAAGACCACCTCCTTAAGCCAAAACTCACACTTATTTAGCTTGACATACAACTGGTTCTCTTGCAACGCTTACAAAACGATTCTCAAGTGTCTATCATGATCCTCCCCGGTACGTGAATACACAAGGATATCATCGATGAACACCACCACAAACTGATCCAAGAACTCATGGAACACACGATTCATCATGTCCATGAAAGCAACAGGTGTGTTGGTCAAACCAAAAGACATCACTAAGAACTCATAATGCCCGTACCTTGTCCGGAAAGTTGTCTTAGGTACATCTACATCCTTCACCTTCAACTAGTAATATCCTGACCTCAGATCTATCTTAGAAAACATAGATGCTCCTCGAAACTGATCAAAGAGATCATCAATCCTAGGCAAGGGATACTTGTTCTTGATCGTCAACTTGTTCAGTTGCCGATAATCTATGCACATCCGCATCGTCCCATCTTTCTTCTTTACAAACAAGATCGGCGCACCCCAAGGTGACACACTCGGCCGGATGAACCCTCGATCCAACAACTCTTGAAGTTGCGTTTTCAACTTCTCCAGCTCTTTAGGTGCCATGCAATAAAGAGCAATGGACACCCGATTCGTATTCCCATACAACTCGATACAAAACGCAACCTCCTTGTTTGGTGGCAACCCAAGCAAATCTTCCGGAAAGACACCCGAAAAATCGCGAACGGTTCGGATGTCCTACACACGTACATCCTTTGTGCCAGGATTCATCACATAGGCAAGGTAAGCCTCACAATCCAACCTCATCATACGGTTTGCTTCCAAAGCCGAAATCATATTCGACAAGAATTTCACATTCTCGCCTACTATCACCACTTCATAATCATTGACAAGCTTTAAGGTGACCCGCTTGACATCAAAATATACCACCGTTCTATGCTCAGTCAACCAATCCATACCAAGGATTACATCGAAACCATAGAAGGGAAACTCCATCAAATCCACAAGAAAAACATGACCTTGTACAGATATAGGGCATCTCATATACAACATCCTACTAACTACAGTCTCACCAAAAGAACTAGTCACTTGCATTCCTACTTCAAGCAACTCAAAATGTATATCAAGAAAATGCGCATGGTCACTCAAGATATAAGAATGCGTAGATCTAGAATCAATCAAAGCCATCAATGATAAAGACTGAATAACAAAGGTACCTGCGATGACATCTGTATCGTTGCGCTCCTCGCGCTGAGCATAAACCATCGCAGGACCGCCCCCTCATGCCGAACTGCTACCACGTGGGCAATGCCTCGCTGAACCTCTTCTCTCCTCTGAAATTTCCCTTGGCCACGCCCACGACCTCTCCGAGGTGCAGCCACAGCAGGTGCATGTCCCTGGCCTCCACCAGCCAACAAAGGACACTCCCACCTCATGTGATCTGTTGAGCCACAGTTCCATCATGAGTTCCCTATCACCACAACTGTAGCCCAAACCTCTCTAACTACTTGAGGACAATCTCGCCTCAGATGGTCCCTCGACCTACATGTCCAGCATGTGTGCTGCTCAGACCTCACTCGGCCTTCTTGGACCTGACCGCCCCGACCCGGAGCACCTCGCCTCACCTTAGGATGATGTCTCCTATCACGACCTCTTTTGGTCCTTCCACCATCTATAACACCCCAAATTTGGGCCTAGATGTTTAGAATCCGAATCGTACCGATCAGAAAACAGTTCGAATCTTAAAGGGAGTTTTAGGGAACACCTAGTTCAGGATGCTTTAAAAATATAGAAAAATATCTAAAAATCCTCATTTAATATATGAAAGATAATGGTGGAATACGTTTTACAAAATAGGGTTTGGAAATACTACATTTCGGTGTAGTGACCAAATCACAATTTTTGCAGAAGTTAAATTGTGATTGTTTTGTAAAGGATTGAAACTTTGAATCTTTAAGGAGATAATTTTACTAAAATGTTTTCATCATATTTTTCCTTAATTTGGGTGATTTAATTAATGTTTTAATTAAAGGAAATGAAGGTTAATTAATTTAGAAACTATCTTTGACTATTCATAACTACTTTTCATTAATTTTCCCTCATTTTATTTCCCCTCAAATTCTTTTCAACCAAACACATTCTCTCCAACAAATATACTTTGATTCTCACTTCATTTGATGAGATTTCAATTTTCCTTTGATTCTTAATCAATTCCTCATCAAATCCAATTGATTTCTACATTGAATTTTCAAGAAAACTTGCCCAAATCAAGGAGAAATCATCCATTAGAGGTAAGCTTCGTCCTTCTCCTCTAATGATCAGTTCTTTACTGAAATTCCCAAGTTATCAATCATTTGTTAATGATTTTTTAGTGGTTTTAATGTTAGAAACAATAAATTGTCTTAAAACACAAGATTTTGGAAGAGATCTTCAAGTTCTTATGATCCGTTTGTATTTGGGAAACCAAGGTTGTAATTGGGAGATATGTTTGAACTCCCTAAGTTTGTGGCACGTTTATGTTGGCATTTTTGGGTTGTAAGTGGCCTTAATTGTTTTGTTTGAGGTTGGATTGCCTATATTGGTTTTTTGATTAGGGAGTATGCCTTTAGACTATGTGAATTTGTGTTTGATGCCATGCTCGTGCTAGAAAGTCCTAAATATGTTCCTTATGTGTAAAATGGTTTGCTAATATGATTTTGTTGAGTTGTGTGGAGCTCGATTCGATCAACCAATAATGCTCACCAAGTGGTGGAGAGGTGGATTTTTGGGTGGAAGGGTTGTGGAAGCAAGAATGAAAATAGACACAATGATTTATAGTGGTTCGGCCTTCTAACAAGCACCTACATCCACTACCTTAGCTTCCCACTAAGGATTTCTCAATCAATCCACTAATTGATTCGTCCCCTTTTCTAGGATTAGGAGGAAACCCTTACAACCGATCAAGCTTCTACCCAAAGCCTTGATCAAAACCCTCTTTTACAAAGAGATAAATAAAAGCAAACTTGAACCCTCTAATAGGTGTTTGTTTGCACAATGAAGCACTCACCCAAAACCTAAAACACTTGAGCAAATTTGACAATTTTGGCTCACTAGTGTTTGTCTATACAAGAAATGACAAATTAAGCACTAAGACAATTTCTTGATCATTTGATGTTTGACAATATGAGCATTAGTCTTCTCTTGATGCTTGGAGGTCTCTTTTATACTCCCAAATGAGTTTGTAGCCGTTACTAGCCGTTGGGGATGAATTGGAGCCGTTGAGGACTTTATTTCCCTTCATAAATGTTGTTCTGCAGCTACCAGTATCGATACACGTGGAACGGTATCGATACGACATTCATAGGAACTAGCCGTTGGGCTCTTGCCAGCATAGGCGTATCGATACGCTTGAGGGTGTATCGATACGGGTCCATATTTGAATAGCCGTTGGGAAATAGCCGTTGGGGTAGTTGAAATGGGATCGGTACGCTTACCTGGCGTATCGAAACGACCCCGATGCGTATCGATACACGAAACCCTCGTATCGATACGGGTCTTGACAGTGGCCAAACTGAGGCAAAATGGTATCGGTACGGGTACAACCGTATCGATACTTGGACGTTGAAAATACAAGTTTGGCTGTTTAAAACATGAAAAATCTTTGCCAAAAACCTCTTAAAATACCTCAAACATAAATTCAAGTTGTTTGGACTTAAAACCAAGTTTTAAATTCTTTTCAAATTAGTCCAAAACATTTTTCAATTATTATATCAAAACATTAGTTCTACAGATTTGGGGGTCTTTGAGGCATGTTTGATCGAGTTAAAGGATGAAAAACTAGCTATATCTACTGTTTCTGGGCAAGGTGTATCGAAACACCCTCAAGTGTTTCGAAATGGAGGCATGTAATGGTCTTTATGTTTCGAAACGATTGAGACTGTTTCAAAACAGTTTGGCTACTAGATTGCCCTATTTCAGTACTGGTCTCGGAACATACCTGCATACCAAAACGGTCAACACAGTTTCGATACATGCGTTTTGGTACAGTGGGTAGGTGTTCCCATACGGTTGACCGTTGGACGCAGTTTTGAATTGCTTTGAGTCTTCACGCTTTACATTTTAGTCCCAAATGTTGTAGATGCAATTGCTTGAGCATGGGATGTCTATTTAAGCTGAAATTTGGCAGAGAAGCATGTAACATGATTAATTTCATATTGGTAATCCTAGAACCAATGAGGACTTTCTAATTTTCAAAAATTACAATTTGGTCCCTAATCTTGTTTAAAGTGCAATTGAGTCCTTAAATGCGTTCCGATTGCTGTGCCTTTTACTACCATGTCTTGTGGGTTTTCACATAGGTTTATTGTGCACCTAGACAAGATTAAAAATAAAAAAGGGTCGTGAACCAAGGTTGACTTTTTGGTTGACTTTGGTTTTCCCCGTGTAATCTTCGTAGTTCGGGTTAAACATTTAGGCCGGGCTAAGGGGGTTACACCCCCAGAACTATACTCAGCTACTCTCTTCCCAGAGCTAGAACCAATACCTCGAGACGACAAACCCAAATTCTGTTTGATGTCTTTGGCTCGACATACAAGCACATCGAAGTCGGTGTAATCCGGAGCCAATATGTACGTCTTGACTTCCTGTACTATCCCGTACCGGAAGCGATCACAATGGTGCCTCTCAATAGGTATTAGCTCAGGGGCATACTGGCTCAGACGTACGAACTAGACCTCATACCCAGCCACAGAAAAGGTTCCCTAAACTAGCGACATGAACTCACGTTTCTTTTCATCCAAGTATCTCACTCCCAGATACTTCCTCTTAAAGACACCCTTGAAAAACTCCCAATCCATTTCATTGGGTTCCATTTCAGCGGTGGCAGTCGTCCACCAACTATACGCATCACCCTAGAGAAGAGAAACATCGCACCTCAGCTTGCGCACATCATTACAGCCCATATGATCCATGATACGGATTGTGCTCGCCAACCAAGCTTCTGATGCCTCAAGAGACATACCAAAGAACTCAACAGCTCCTAGGCTCCTCGACCTCTCCAAAGGTAAACCCGCATGCCCTGTTGCAGGGGCTTGTACATGCGCTCCGGCTACTGCAGCCTGAACGCCACGGTGATTGCCTGAATCAACGGCGTTAGATCACCCAAACCCGGACCGGCAGGTCCTTGTTGCTCCTACTCCCCACCTCTAAGTGGTGGCGGAGGAGGTAAATTTCCACCAGGAGGGACATCAGCCCCTTGCTCACCCTGGTCGCCCTGCTCAACCACATGCACTATTGTGTTCGACCTTAGCTTTCTCCTCGGACCCATAGTGCTATTTTTAACAAGGCATAACAAATAAACAAAACGAACCATTTAGGCCAGCCTCAAGCAAGGATCCAAGTTCACAAAAACATTCAATCAATGTAATAAGGCAATGGGCACCCCGATTTCCCTCAAACATAACATAGCATACAATAACATATCATGCTCATCATGCTTTCCATCTTCCAAATTCAGCACATATTAACATCCCATCATCAACTTACAATCATATTCATCTCACATGCGATTCACATCAATCAAGCATAGCATAAGTATAATATTCAACCAAAAATCATGCTTTTCAATCAACATACATCAATACATACCAATTTCACATACCAACATCTACAATTCTTTCGTAACCTGGTTCTGATACCAATAAATGTAACCACCATATCCCGGCTTAGATGCCCGACCCGAAATGAGAAGATTACACGGGGAAAACTGAAGTCAACTAGTAAAAGTCAACCTCGATTAACGACCTTTTTATCTTTTTATCTTTTCTAAATGCACATTATTAACCTATATGATTAGCAATTCATTTTAGCAAAAGCGACTCAGCGAACGGAACTCAATTAGTGGTTCAATTGCATACAAACATCTTTAGGGACTAATTTGTTAATTTCTAGAATTATAAAAACTAAACAAGTTTTAAAGTTACCAATAAAAAATTAATCATATAACATGCCAACATGTCAAATTTCATCTTTAACGGATCACCCAAACTCATTTAATTAAGCATTCAAGACTCAGGGACCAAAACGAAAGAAAATAGAAACCTGAAACAATTCAAATTCAAATCAAACGGTCAGGTGTTTCAAAACACAAGACCTCGTATCAGAACGGTCGTTTCGAAACCAAGTTGACTGTTTCGATACTCGGGTGCGTTTTGAAACTCGTTTCAAAACAATACTTTCCAGTAACCAAACGTTCCGAAACGTGCCTACTTGTTCCGAAACACCATGACCATTCTAGGACATCATTCCAAAATAGATAAGGGCGTTTCGAAACGCCTTGCCCTGCAACTTCTCAAAATGCCAGTTTTACTCAATTAAACTCCTCCGAAATCAATTCAACACATGCCACATCACACATACAATATGTATAAGCATCAATGACCAACATTACGAAGCACAAACTAAAACATAGCATCATTCATGCAAGCATTAGACCTATAGGCATGCTTCTTAGTCTTCAAAACCATACAAAAGCTAAAAGCTACATTCAAGAACAATTCAAACCTCAAAGGCCATTTACAACCCAAAATAAGCAATCCAAACATGCTTAAGGTGTTTCACATCACCAAATACTAACAAGATAGAAATCTCACCCATTGCCACTTATTACACTAAAGGTGAACCACATACATCACTTAGTCAAAACTCTTGGAATCCCCTTGCTTTTGGGCTGCCTTGAATGCTCAATTCTCTGCATTGATGAAACAAATGAGCGTAAGCCTATAGCTTAGTGAGGATCGCTAAAACAACATTCATCAACGCATTTCATTAAACCATTGCAACATCATTTGCAAACTCATGCCTTTTAAAACTTTATCATTTAAGCATTCAATGCACTTTTAAAACCACATGCATATTGCAGCATTAAAACAACAACAAATTCCTTTGCTCATGCTTAAACCAAGCATCACATGCATTCTTGCGTCATTCACAAGAATCTCATGCTTAATCATTAATCATTAACATTATTTTGGCTCTCAAGTGATAATCCTCAAACCATACCAAAACAAACGAACAATCAGATACGCGGATTACAAGCGTTGTCCCACTCGCTTCATACATACTACCGGACTACACAAGGTGGAGATCAATGGCACAATCACAACCCCTCAACACCCGTGATGGAGATTAATGGCACAATCACAACCCCTCAACACCCGTGATGGAGATTAATGGCACAATCACAACCCCTCAACATCACTCATCGGTAGTTGTATAATTTCACTAACGAGCGTACATGACACATACCACAAGACTCACACACGGGATTAAACCATTCACCATTGTCATCTTAGCCTCAATCGTTAGGGTACTTGGATGGAGATTACGGCACAATCACAACCCCTCGACATCTAAGGTGACTTTATTCATGGTGCACCCAATTCTATAACCAGCTAACTATATTAGATTAAAGCAACCAAAAACCATTTCCATCACTTGCCAATATAATCATTTAACATCAATATTCCACTGTTTTACAAGCATAAACATGCTTAATATCAAATGCATTTATCACATAAACCAAGGATCACCTACCAAGTGCATCCTTAACACAATGTCATTAAAATCCAGCATCAACCATGCTTAAAACATGCTTAAAAATAGTAATCAAAACCACATTAAACTTAAGTGCATTTCCATCAAAACCTAGCACATTTCCGAGAGAGACTTTCGAATCACTTACTCTTGAGCTTAGCTAAGTGTTTCAAACTTACACTAAGCTCTCAAGATCACGCTCAAAGCGTTACAAAGCTGGAAAATCCATTTCCACTCACCAATATGCGAAGCCTTGCTCACAGACACGAAAATTACTCTTACGGAGCCTCCAACGTCTCGTTTGCTCCGGAATCAAGATCCCATGTTTTCACATCATCAAAATAGAGATCCAAATGCATTTAAATGCATTTCAACACCAGCAACGAATCACAAACTCGTTGCTCACCCAAACTACACCAATTTACCCATCCGAAACAACCGAAAACTCAATAAATTGCTTCCTAAACCAAGCCCAGCCAACATACATCACTTCCAAACAATTTCAAACATCAAAACACATCTAAAATCAACCTAAACCCTTCCTTATACCTCCAGTAAGCATTACTCTCACATTTCACCACAAAACCCAACTAGAGCTATCAAGAACTCAAGGATCTCAAGGATTTCAGGATCTATATCAACAAAACATCTTTTCAACATAATTATCTCAAAACTCAATTAAAATCAATCCAAAACAGAGCTTAACAAAACAAGTTCAAAATTCAAGAATTTCATCTTATTTTTGCAAGATTTCAATCTCAAATCAATACTATAATGAAATCTCAACTAAAAACATTAATTAGAATCCAAAGATCTTTGGAATTTCAATAAAGAACCTAGATTGAAGGTTGAGAACATGATTTACCTCCAATCCTTGCTTCCCTCAATGAATGACAAGTTTTCCTTAACAAAAATCTTGAAGAACTTGAAAGAACTCTTGAAGTTTGTTTATAAAATATTGAGAGAGTGTTTGGGAGAAAAGAATTATGGAGAAAATGAGTTAGAAATGTTTTTGGCTGAAAATGAGAAGAGAAAGGTAGTTACGTCAAGTGAAATCTCATTTTTTCTAATTTATTAATTTTAATTTAATAAAAATCCTTTTATTAAATAACTTTAAAATACCTTTTAAAAAACATATCATATTAAGGAAAGGCTAAATTGCCATAAATCTCCCTAAAGATTCTAAGATTTTGGCTCCTCTTTTAAAATCACATTTTCCCACAATTTTGAAACTTTACATTTTTGTCACTACCCAAAATGCACCTCTTCCGAAACTCTTTTTGTAAAATTGATTTGACCAACCTCTTAAACATAATTTTAGAATATTTTAGCAATTTTTCCATATTTTTATCCTATCCCGATCCTTGATTTCCTTAAATCACCTAACACGATTTGAACTATTTCCGACCGGTCCGGTCTGATGTCCAAAACATCTAGGCCCAAAACCAGGGCGTTACACGTTACAATATTTCTGCTTGTTATTTTTTAGCCATTGGCAGCTAGCTGTTAGCGAGCAACTAGCCGTTACGCGTTTTCTGCGCTGGGTTGTCTCGACGGTATGGTGGACGGGCACCTTGTTGGGCCTTCTTCTTGATCCGGCTCTTTTATTCCTACTCTTGAAATAGTAAATAAAGATAATTAAATACTAAAATAAATTCTAAAAATTAAAAATGTTGAAATTAATCTAATCCTAAAAAAATAAGTTGCAATAAATTAAACTCTAATCTTAATGCATAAAATAAAAATAAAAATAAAGAAAAAAATAAAAAATAAGTTATGTTGGGAGTGCATTTGGGTGCATCTCCTAGATATAACCACTTCCTAAGGTAATTTGGCTTGTCCTTCCCTCCCGGGGTCCTCTTATTCTTGCAGGGGATGTGCTGCTGGGTCCTTCAACCTGCCCTTGGGTCTGTCGTGACAGCTGCTGCCTTGGCCTGTCTCTATGTTGATTTTGGCAGCCTTAGCATATGGGCATCCTTCCTTTCTTTTCCTTAGGGTTGTAGCACATTTAACTTTATGCTCTGGTTCTCTACCCTCATGGTCAGCTCCCCATGTTCCATATCTATTAACGTTCTGCCCGTGGCCAAGAATGGCCGCCCAAGGATGATAGGGGCTTTTTCATCAGCCTCACAGTCTAGGATGAGGAAATAAACTGGAAGAATAAGGTTTCCCACCTTCACTAGGATGTCTTCGATTTTTCCCTCCAGTTGCACAAAATAATGATCGACAAGTTTCAGCATGACGAATGTAGGTTTGGCTGGCCCAATTTCTAATTTATCGAAGACTACCTTAGGCATTAAGTTGATGCTAGCTCCCAAGTCACACTGAGCTTTTTTTCTTGCTTGCTACCTATGCTACATGGGATAACAAAGCTGCCCAAGTCTGTTTGCTTGGGCGCAATTTGTTGTGCAGCATTGCCATGCACTCCTTTGTTATAGCAACTGTTTCGAATTCCCCAATCCTCTTCCTTTTAGAAACCATGTCCTTGAGTTATTTGGTATAGTTGGGCATATTCTGAATGGCTTCTATTAGAGGGATGTTTATGTGCATTCGTTTTAGAATATCCAGGAATCTTCTGAACTGGTGCTCTTGCTTCTGTTGTTTAAGCCTCTAGGGAAAAGGTGCTGGCAGACGGATGTCCTCTATACGCTACTTGCATAAGAACTTTATCTATGGAGTATCATCTGCGTCAGAATCGCTGTCTGGTTCAGCTGCCGAGGCAGCTGATGTTGATGCTGTCGCGACAGGCTCTTCTTTTTGTGCTGGTTGTGTTTTTGGTTGCTATCCTACCCTAAGTTCATCCAACTGCATCCCACTTCTGGTAGATATGGCTTTGCACTGCTCATAAGTGGGCTTGGTTGCTACCCTTGTACTGCTGGATGCTGCTCCTATTGTTCTGCTGCTGAAGATCTCTGTGAACGGCCTAAATTGGGTCTCCAAGTTCTTTATAGCAACCTCCTGGTTGTTCATCTTCATCTCCGTCTTGTCCATGAAAGACTAAATTTTATTAATAAATTTATTAGTGCGAACAATAAAATCACTAGTTCTAGACATAAAAGTATGAAGAGTTCCTTCTAGTGAATTATTGTTTTGCAGCTGCTGAGCCTGCTATCTGGACAGGTTTTGCCGGTAGCCTCCCTGTTGTTGTTGTGGGTTGGCAGCAGTTTTGGGGTTTCTACAGGAGAAGTTGGGAAGATTCTTCCATCCAGGGTTGTATGTGTTCTGGGCAGGTCTGCAATTCCTCTCGTATCCTCCCATAAAGTTGGCAAATGCGGTGCATTCAGAGGAATCGTTGTTGCCCCCACACTCATAACCGAATGACTCCACAACCTTGGCCTCATAGACTTGCCCAGTCGGTTTCACTATGCTCATAACCAACTCTGTCAGCTTGTCAAGGCGGGCATTGACAGATTCTGAGGCTTTTACTTCATTCATAGCAGCTGACCGCCTAACGTCGCCTCGGAGGGCTGTTGGGTACTTATAATCATTCTTGGCGGCTTGGGTTAGGATCCGTAGTGCCTTCCTGGTGGTCTGTCGTGGATGATTCCATTGGCTGAGGCATCAATCATCATCGATGTTGGGTAGTTCACCCGGTTATAGAACATTGATACTTGTGTCCAAGTCGGGTAACCATGTAGCGGGCAATTGTTCAACATCTGTTGGTACCGCTCCTATGCTTCATACACCGGCTCGTCATCCCCTTTTCGGAAGGCTGTTATTTCGTTTCGCAGTCTGTCTGTGACATTGGATGGGCTGAAACGATCCAGAAAGTCCTTACACAGCTCTATCCATGTGTTGAACGACCCTGCTGGCTGGTTGTTTAACCACTATTTTCCCCCATCCCCCAGTGAATAGGGAAACAATCTCAGCCTCAATACGTCTTGATGGACTCTGTGTATTTTGAATGCTCTGCAGATGTCCAAGAATCCTTTTAAGTGTCGCCGAGCATCTTCTGTGGCAGTCCCTCCAAATTGCCCTAACGTGTTGATCATGTTAAACATAACAAACTCCAGGTCGAAGTGATATGCCTCAATATCAGTTCTGTCACCGTCGGATAGAACCCTCTAAAGTTATGCTCCAAGTAGTCCCTGGTAGTTCGAATATATTGTGGTTGTCTGGGCGGCACTTGTTGTTCTTTGGGCGGCAGGTCTTGCTGCCTATCCCTGCCGTTCGCAGCATTGTTGGCAGGGTTGTCGTTTTCCATGTTTACCTTTGCTTTTATTTCTTCTTTGGTTTTTTCTAGGGCTGATATGAGTTCTTTCTTTAGCTCTCTTGCTCTTCGTTCAACATCGTCGTAGAAAACGATTTCTCCTTTTGGATTCGCCCTGGTCATGCACTAGCAAAGGAAATCGTAAAATTCTTTTTTTAGGTAAAAATAAAAAATAAAAATAAAATAAGATGTAAAGAAATGAAAGTGCAGAAATTGAAGACGAATTTCGCTGTTACATGTGATAACGTTTTTGAAAAAACGACTAAGTCTTATCACTTTCTTTTGAAAAAAAGAGATTTGTATAAAAAAGAGGGAAAATTCGAATTTTGGAAAATAGTGAAAATTTGGAGTCGCCACCGGCCACTAAGGTAGGTCAGACACCACAAAACCAAAGAATCGTTTAAAACGGGTTCGTGAGTTAGTTACGTGTGGGGAAGGGATAGCACCCCCATCATGCCCGGAAATCGGTACCAAATAACTTGTTGCCTTTAATCGATAGAAATTATTTAAGATCCAAAGTGAATTTAATAAAGTGTTCTTGAATGAAAACGTGACTTAAATAGCACAGGCTTTATCGAATAGTGGCATTGGAATTAATTAAACATTTAATTAGAAAGGATGACGGTAGACCGAACCCTAGACTAAACCGACATCATATAAGACTGGCTGCCGTATTAGTTTAGGGTTCGGATCCCGTACGTCACCTTTATGCATGATGCAAGCAAGTAAAGGATGATGCATTGCATTTTCATATTTACGCTTTCGCTTACCTAGAGACAGTGAAAATTAACCCAAATATTCGATCGACATCCATTAAGCTAGGACTGTTATATCACGAATACCAGGGTTAATTAATACCTCTCTTTGGGTATATTTTAAGTCCAATTATCATACTTAATAATTACTGGGCCTCATGGATGGAAAATGTAGATGCATGCCACGAAAAGCATATTCAAATGACATTAAAACAACTAGGCATGCCACATAAAAAAAATATATGTACATACTAACATAAACGATATGGCAAAATATATATATATTCGATATAAACACATATTAAAAAAATGCAAAATGCATGAATAACAAAATGTAATGTAACCAAAATAGAATGCAAAGTAAATAATTAAAATGCAAGCTGATAGGGACCAAAAGTGCAATTGCCCCATTCGAAAGCTGATTAAACCAAAATTAAGGACCAAATTAAAAACTTTTGAAAAAACGGTAGGGACTTCGGAGGTAGTTTAAAAACACGGAAACCCTCCTTTACGTAATTACGACGACACTGAGGGGCTTAAAACTGAATTAGACCAATTTTAAAACATGAAATAAATATAAAACCAGGTTAAAAACATTTCACCCCTTTTCTCATTTTGCTAACCCTAACGCTCTCCAAATCTTCCCCCCCTCTCTGGAGAAACCCGAAAACCACCGTCATCGTTCCGGTCGCCGCTAGCCTGCACCGGAAACCTAAAAGACCCCCCTTTTTCCACTTTCCAAAAACCTAAAGACTCGAGAAAACTCTTTCTTTTCACGAAAACAAAACCAGAAACCCCAAAGACCCTTCTATTGTTTTGTAAATCGAAACCCACCCTTGTCGTTGGCTCACCCGTCACTACTGATGAAGTCGGAAGGTTTATCGCCGGCAAAGGGGAGACGAAAAGACATCGAGAAGGGGTGCGAAGGTAAACCCTAGACTCTTTTTTTTGCGCAATTCGAAATGAAATGAAAACAGGAAAGATGAAGACGATTATACCTCTGTAAATACTCTTTTGTATTGCTCTGAAAATTCGATTACAACTTTGCTCTGAAACTTGCTCTCTCCGAAAAAAACTCCTCTTTACATCGTTTGATTATGGCTTTATATAGCCCTAAAAATTTTACATTTTCCCTTTTTCTAAATTCGTGAAATATTTGCTGGTTCCTCTGATTTATTTGTATTCACCTCCATTGGAATCTGCCACTGCCTCTGTATTTTCTGAATTTCTGTTGAGTTTTTTGGCCATATATGATATTTGTGTTTCGTTGCATGTGAGCCATTCGGTGATGGAGGGGACCAGAGAGAGGCTCGGATGGTGAACTGGTGTCGTGGATCGATCCTGACCGTCGGGGAAATCTGAACGGTCGCGAGAAGACTCGAAAGGGTGTGAGGTGCATTACACGCGCGCGTGAGAGCATAATAGATGCGGGCGCGCGGGCGCGTGGGGTCTCTAGAGAGTTCTCTACCTCGATCATGGACCGTCAGATCATGCCAGATCTGATGGTTGGAAGCTTGCGGCGCCAGGACCCTTGGAGGGCTTCTCTTTAGGGTTTCCGTTCGATTGGATCTTGACCGTTAGATTTGTCCTAGATCTAACGACTGAGGATGGGCTGCGCGGATACCAAACTTAGAGTTAGGGTTTTCAGACTTAGGGTTTTTATTATTTGGGCCAACATGCCATGTAATTTTTTTTTGGGTTTTTATCGTAAATGGACTGTAAACAATAAACTTTGGGCCTTTATTCATTAGTATTAATATATCGAGCTTGTTTATTTATATATTAGTTTTTATAATTCCAGATTCATTAATAACAACAACAATGTAACCCCCTTAGCTCGGCCTAGACGGTTGTCCCGAACTACGAAGATTACACGGGGAAAACCAAAGTCAACCCTAAAGTCAACCTTGATTAACGACCATTCAAATCAGCATCCTATATTGGAAACCAAGCAATCATCAAATCTCCAAAACAAATACCAAATGGCCATTTACATGTTCCAAACATCATAGGCATTAAACCAAACTTAGGGAGTCCAAAACATCTCCCAAAAACACGATCTAGGTTCCCATTGCCAAATACCAAAAGCTAATAGTGTTGTGATAATAGTCACCATACGTGAGCTTAGACTTTCACTTGGATCCTTGACCTCCTTGCTGCCCTTAAAGCACTTCAATTTTCTGCATTATTGGTTCAAGAAAGTGAGAGCGTAAGCACACATGCTTAGTGAGAAATGCTCTAATGAAACAACACAATAATGCACTTTGTAAAAACACCTTTCCAAGGCCTTTAATTTCAAAACATCATTTATCATGCATCTATGCATACAAACGAAGCATCTCATGCTTCAATACATCAACATGTCATATTGGATTTCAAGTGATAATCCATAACCATTTTTCAACTCAAAACACAATCGAACACGCGGATTACAAGCGTTGTCCCATACGCTTCATACACACTACCAAACACTTAAGGTGGAGTTTACTGGTACAATCACAACCCCTCAACACCCGGATGGAGTCTACGGTACAATTACAACCCCTCCACATCACTCATTGGTAGTTGTATAACATCACTAACGAGAACACATGACATACAATACAAGATCCTCACATGGCATTTTAACCACCATTATGATCTTAGACATCTCGTTAGTGTACTTGGATGGAGTTTACGGTACCATTACAACCCTTCAACATCCAAGGCGACTTTATTCACGGTGCACCCAATCCTATAGCCGGATAACTATATCCGATTCAAGTACTTTTAAATCAACACATAACTTGCCAATATATATCATTTACCATAATCAATCCACTGTTTTTAAGCATCAAACAAAGCCATTAAATAATCATGCATCACTATGCATCAAACCTCATTTATCAATGTCCAAAACAAGGATCTCTTACCTTGAGCATCCTTCACACATGGCTTACAATACCATCATTAAACATGTTATAATATGCTTTCAAAACAGAATTTAAACATGCGATTTAAACACATTGCATCCAACCATCTCATTGTTCATCAAAAAGAGAGTTTCTCCAAAAACTTACTCTTGAGCTTAGCTAAGTTGTTTAGACTTAAACTAAGCCCCCATAACCTTCAAACATTGGTTTCAAAGCTGAAAACCAAACTTCACTCACTAATTCTGTTTCGCGAGATTGCCGAAACGCCGATCAAGCCTCCGAATCAACACCACAAGGATCCGAAGTTATCTCCCCTATTTTAAACACATCAAAGCAGAGGATTAATGCATCATCATGCATTAAAATCTTCAGCCAAAACACCTAAACTCGCTGCTCTCATCAAAACTCACATTTCGACTACCAAACACAACCGAAATCACATCCAAACACCTTTACAACATTACCCAGCCAAGATCCATCACTTCCAAACATTCTTAGACATCAATTAACATCCAAAAAGAGCCTAATCACGTCCTTATACCTCTAGCTATAGCAGAATATCAAAATCACCCCAAAACCACCATTTTCTCAAGTAAAAACTTAGGAAAATCAACCTATTTGGGATTGCATTGATTAAACCTCAATTACACATCATTTAGATATCCAAAATACATCCAAAATACATCTCAAAACAGAGCCCAATCATCTATTACGAATTTCTTCAAAATTAAATCCAAATCTTGTATTTTAAGCCAAAATCAAGATCACAACATTAAAACCTTTAATAAAACTCAATTTAAGGATTGAGAACTTGGGAATTTTAGTAAAGAACTGAGTATTTAGAGGAGAAGGACGTTCATACCTCTAAATGTGAATTTCTCCTTGTTTAGAGCCAAAATCCTTGAAAATTCAATAAGCAAACAATGAGGATTTGGTGTAGAAATGATTAGGAATCATTTAGGGATTGGAATCTCAACTTTAGATGTGAAAATCAAAGAAAAAGTTGCTGTGGAAATGTGTTTGGCTGAGGGAAATGTGAGAGAAAATGAAATGGGAAAATTTTGGCAAAAGTTAGTTATGAAACCAAAATGTGACTTTTCCCTCTTTTCTTTTTATTAATTAACATTAAATGAGTCTTTAAAATTTAAGAAAAATCTGGAGAAATCCTCCCTTGGGTAAATTAGCTCCTTAAAGATTCAAAGTTTCAATCCTTTTAAAACAATCACGAACTTTTCAAAAATTACATTTTAGTCACTAACTTGAAATGTCCTTAAAGATATTTTCCCATATTTTTAATGCATCCCAAACTAGGCTTTCCCTAAAATCACCTTTTATATTCGAACTGAAATTTAAACTGATTCGGTTCAGACCCTAAACTTCCAAGCCCAAAATTGGGGTGTTACAACTCTCCCCCTTAAGAAATTTCGTCCCCGAAATTTACCTCGAAGAAAAAGGTATTGAACTGCTTCATCATGTCATCCTTCCGTTCCAACGTGGCTTCCTCAGCACCACGATGCTTCTATAACACTTTTACCAACTCAATGGTCTTGCCTCGAAGAACTTTACTACCCGAATCTAGAATCTCTACCGGTTCCTCATCATAGGTCAAATCCGGATTCAATTCCACTTCCTCCACAGGCATAACATGCGAAGGATCCGATCTATACTTCCAAAGCATAGAAACATGAAACACATCATGAATCTTTTCTAACTCTTGCGGTAACCTTAACTTGTACGCAACAGGACCCACACGCTCAATCACCTCGTATGGTCCAATGTACCTAGGGCTCAACTTCCCCTTTCGGCCAAACCTCATCACCTTTTTCCAAGGTGAAACTTTCAAAAACACATTGTCACCTACCGCATACTCAATCTCCTTACGCTTCAAATCTGCGTAAGACTTTTGCCGATCAGAAGATGCCTTCAATCGCTCACAAATGAGCTTCACCTTCTCGGTGGTTCCTTTCAACAAAGCTGGCATCGAAACCAACTTCTGACCCGTTTCAGCCCAACAAAGAGGAGTCCGGCACTTCCTTCCGTACAAAGCTTCATAAGGTGCCATTTGAATACTTGCCTGATAGCTATTATTATAGGCAAAATCCACCAAAGGCAAATGTTTCTCCCAAGAACCCTGAAACTCAATCACACATCATCTCAACATATCCTCCAACACTTGGATAACACGCTCAGACTGTCCATCCGAATGCAGATGATAAGATGTACTGAAATTCAACCGTGTACCCAAACCCTGATGTAAGCACTGCCAGAATCGCGATGTAAACCTCGGATCTCTATCCAACATAATCGACTTTGGCACGCCATGTAGCCGCACAATCTCAGCAATGTACAGCTCCGCAAGCTTATCTAAAGTGCACGTAGTATGCACAGGCAAGAAATGCGCACACTTCGTCAGGCGATCCACAATCACCCACACCGAATTCTTCTTCGATGGCAACAAAGGCAAACCTGACACGAAGTCCATGGTAATCCTTTCCCACTTCCACTCAGGAATCCTCAACGGTTGCAACAACCCTGAAGGAAACTGATGCTCAACCTTAACTCGCTGACATACCATGCACTTTCTCACAAACTCAGCAACATCTTTCTTTAAACCCACCCAATAGTACTCATCACGAAGATCACAGTACATCTTAGTACTACCAGGATGCATAGAAAAAGGACTACTATGAGCTTCAGTCAGAATAGCACGCCTCAAATCAGCATCATTGGGCACTACTATCCGACTCCCAAAGCATAAAACTCCATCATCATTAAAGTGGAAATCCGATGGCCTATCCTCTGCAATATCCTGAACATGTGGCACCAAGGAATCATCCAACAACTGCTTTTCCTTAATCAACTGAACCAAGGATGGTTTCACTTGCAACTCAGCCACAAGACCACCATCACGCGAAATGCTCAAACTGGCAAACATAGCCCTCAACTCCACTGCTACCTTCCTACTCAAGGCATCCGCTACAACATTAGCTTTACTCGGATGGTACTCGATCGTCAAATCGTAATCCTTAAGCAACTCCACCCAACGTCGTTGCCTAAGATTTAACTTTTTTTGAGACATCAGATACTTTAAACTCTTGTGGTCCGTGTACACAGTACACTTCTCACCATACAGGTAATGTCTCCAAATTTTCAAAGCAAAAACCACCGCAGCTAACTCAATGTCATGCATAGGATAATTGCGCTCATGCACCTTTAATTGACGTGATGCATAAGCCACCACCTTACCCTCTTGCATCAATACACATTCCAAACCAACGTAGGACGCATCACTATACACCACAAACTCTTTCCCTAATTCAGGTTGAACCAAGATAGGAGTTTGTGTCAAAGCTGCCTTAAGCTTCTCAAAAGCCTGCTGTCTCGCTTCCGTCCACTCATTCTTAACATCCTTCTGCAACAACTTTGTCAAAGGTGCAGCAATCTTTGAAAACCCATCCACGAACCTCCGATAGTATCTCGCCAACCCAAGGAAACTACGGACTTCTTGAACAGACTTAGGAGGCTTCCAATTCATCACTGCCTCAATCTTCTGAGGATCAACACGTATTCCTTCAGCAGAAACAACATGACCAAGGAACACAACTTCTCTGAGCCAAAACTCACACTTGCTCAGTTTGGCGTAAAGCTGATTCTCCAACAATACATGCAACACAATTCTCAAATGCCCTTCATGCTCCTCCTCAGTATGAGAGTACATGAGAATATCATCAATGAACACCACAACAAATTTATCCAAGTATTCATGGAACACTCTATTCATCATGTCCATGAAAGCTGCATGAGCATTCGTCAAACCAAACGACATCACAAGAAACTCATAATGCCCATACCTCGTTCTAAAGGCTGTCTTTGGCACATCCACATCCTTCACCTTCAACTGATAATACCCTGACCTTAAGTCAATTTAGAGAACACAACCGCTCCCCGAAATTGATCAAAAAGATCATCAATTCTCGGTAATGGATACCGATTCTTGATAGTCAACTTGTTAAGCTGACGGTAATCGATGCACATTCTCATAGTGCCATCCTTTTTCTTCACAAACAAGACCAGTGCACCCCAAGGTGACACACTCGGCCTTATGAAACCACGATCAAGCAACTCCTGAAGTTGCGTCTTCAGCTCTTTCAACTCTTTAGGTGCCATTCGATAAGGAGTAATGGACACTGGAGTTGTGTTTTCATACAGCTCAAATCCCAAACTCTACTTCGCGATTAGAAGGCAATCCAGGCAACTCCTCCCGAAACACACCAGGAAACTCTCACACAGTTCTGATATCTTGCACTCGTAACTCCTTAGAGCTAGGATTCATCACAAAGGCTAGGTAGGCTTCACAACCTCGCCTCAGCATCCGGCTCGCTTCCAAAGTAGACACCACATTGGCAAGAAACCTCACATTCTCACCAACCACCACCACCTTATAATCGTCAGCAAGCTTCAACGAAACTCGCTTATTCTCAAAATCCACTACAGCTCGATGCTCAACAAGCCAATCCATACCAAGGATTACATCAAAACCATAGAAAGGCAATTCCATAAGATCAACATGAAAAACATGGTCTTGCACAACCAATGGACAACTTCTATAAAGCTTTCGTGTCACAACAGTCTCACCAAAAGAACTAGTTACACACATACCAACATCCAAAGACTAAACAGGAAAACCAAGCAATTGAGCATGTTCACGCAATATGTATGAGTGTGTAGATCCATAATCAATCAAGGAAAGTAATGACAAGGATTGCAAAGTGAAAGTACTTGCGATCACATCCGTGTCATTCCTCCCATCCCTCTGAGCATACACTTTGGCCTGGCCACCACCCTCAGGCTGAACAGCTACCACATGAGCCACATTCCTTCCACCATCATCCCTGTGCTGGAAGTTACCACGGCCGCGCCCACGACCTCTCTGTGGTGCAACAACTCCAGGAGCACGCCCCTGATCACCACCGGCCAACAGAGGACACTCCCTTCTCATATGATCCGCCAAACCACGGTTCCAGCACGAATTACCGGTCGCCACAATAGGTGCCTGTACCTCTCTCGCTGCTCGAGGACAATCACGCCTCAGATGACCACACGATCCACATGCCCAACATGTGTTCTGATCAGCTCTCGCCCTGTCTCCCTGAACATGCGCACCTTGCCCTCCACCACCACGCCTAGCCGAAGAGTGATACCTCTGATCACGTCCTCCCTTGTTCCGTCCGCCACCGGAACTATACTCAGCAGCCCGCTTGCCCGCACTAGGACCAGCACCTCTAGAAGACAAACTCAAATTCAGCTCAATATCCTTCGCCCTACCAACCAGCACATCAAAGTTAGTGTACTCAGCAGCCAGCATATAGGTCTTCACTTCCGTCACCAAACCATAACGGAAACGTTCACACCTCTCCCGCTCATCAGGGATAAGCTCAGGTGCGTACTGACTGAGTCGGACAAACTGAACCTCGTACTTAGCCACTGACATGCTCCCTTAAGTAAGAGACATGAATTCCCTTTTCATTTCATCCAGGTACCGCACACCCAAATACCTCCTCTTGAACGCGTTCAGAAAGAACGTCCAAGTCACATCAACATCCTCTATTCCGGAGATAGAGGTTGTCCACCCGGTATACGCATCATCATGCAACATCGATATTACACAGCCCAACTTCTGCACTTCATTGCAGCTCATTTGTCCCAAAATTCTCTTGGTACTTTCCAACCAAGACACAGAACACTCAACAGACAAACCCCTGAACTCAGTCCCTCCCAGACTGCGCAAACGTTCCAGAGGTAGTCTAGCATTAGCATCTCCCTGATTCCCAGCTCCATGAGCTCCAGCTACCGCCGCCTGAAAGGCTCCAGCAATAGCCTGAATCAGCACTGTCATGTCAGGAGCAGCTTTCCCCTGCCCAACTTCAGGTCCAGCGACCCAAGCACCAGCACCAGCTCCCTCACCCCCAGCACCACCACCACCGGGTGGAGGAGGTAAATCCACTACATTTTCAGCATTCTCTTCGTTCTCATTTTGAGCCATAGCTTGCGTATTAATCCTCGTCTCTCTACGAGGTCCCATTCACTAAACAATGCAATCACAAATGCAATAACATATCCAAGCTCAGCAAGGTAAGCAATCCAAGTACTCAAGCTCGTTTCCAATTAAAACAAATCATTTCATTAGCTTTGATATGGCAATGGATCCATCTAACATGCTTCACCACAGCATACACCACAATTGCAACATACTTACAATTCATACATCATAATTTCACTCAACAAGCATACAAAGAAATCATACACTTATCACCCACATAACCATTCCCAATTACTCGAGAACTCAGCTCCGATACCACCAAATGTAACCCCATTAGCCCGGCCTAGACGGTTGTCCCGAACTACGAAGATTACACAGGGAAAACCAAAGTCAACCTTGATTAACGACCCTTTTTTTCTATTTAACCTTGCCTAAATGCATATTAACCCTAGGTGTACTCTTGAGATAAGCATATTCAAAAATCACAGCAATCGGAAAACAATAAGGGACTTAATTGCACAACATACAAATTTAGGGATCAATTTGTAAATTCTGGAACTTAAGAGGACTTTACCAATTTTTAAGTTACCATTATGAAATTAGTCATGTTTCATGCTTCTTTGCCAAATTTCATCTGAAACGGACATCTCAAACTCAATCAATTGCATATAAAAAGTTAGGACTAAAACGTAAAGCCTGCAAACCTCAAAACCATTCAAATCAATGTCCAACGGTCAAGTGTTTCGAAACGGGAATTGACCATTCAGAAACATGGCTTGGCAGTAGCCAAAGTGTTTCGAAACACCTCTGCCCGTTTCGAAACGCCCAGGCCAAAACATGCACCTGTTTTGAAACAGGCAAGGGTGTTTAAACACCCTGCCCAGAAACAACAGAAAAGCCTGTTTTTACACACTTTCGACCCTCCAAACACATTCATATGGCCTCCATATCATGCCAACAAGTCATCAAACATTAAAGGAACATATTTGCATCATCAAAGCTCAATCATGGCATCAATTAGAAAAAACCACAAGTCTAAAGGCATGCATCCTATATTGGAAAGCAAGCAATCATCAAATCTCAAAAACAAATACCAAATGGCCATTTACATGTTCCAAACATCATAGGCATTAAACCAAACTTAGGGAGTCCAAAACATCTCCCAAAAACACGATCTAGGTTCCCATTGCCAAATACCAAAAGCTAATAGTGTTGTGAAAATAGTCACCATACGTGAGCTTAGACTTTCACTTGGATCCTTAACCTCCTTGCTGCCCTTAAAGCACTTCAATTCTCTGCATTATTGGTTCAAGAAAGAGAGAGCGTAAGCACACATGCTTAGTGAGAAATGCTCTAATGAAAAAACAAAATAATGCACTTTGTAAAAACATCTTTCCAAGGCCTTTAATTTCAAAACATCATTTATCATGCATCTATGCATACAAACCAAGCATCTCATGCTTCAATACATCAGCATGTCATATTGGCTTTCAAGTGATAATCAATAACCATTTTCAACTCAAAACACAATCGGATACACAGATTACAAGCGTTGTCTCATACGCTTCATACACACTACCAAACACTCAAGGTGGAGTTTACCGGTACAATCACAAACCCTCAACACCCGTGATGGAGTCTACTGTACAATTACAACCCCTCCACACCACTCATTGGTAGTTGTATAACATCACTAACGAGAACACGGGACACACAACACAAGATCCTCACATGGCATTTTAACCACCATTATGATCTTAGACATCTCGTTAGTGTACTTGGATGGAGTTTACGGTACCATTACAACCCCTCAACATCCAAGGCGACTTTATTCACGGTGCACCCAATCCTATAGCCGGCTAACTATATCCGATTCAAGTACTTTTAAACCAACACATCACTTGCCAATATACATCAATTACCATCATCAATCCACTGTTTTTAAGCATCACACAAAGCCATTAAATAATCATGCATCACTATGCATCAAACCTCATATATCAATGTCCAAAACAAGGATCTCTTACCTTGAGCATCCTTCACACATGGCTTACAATACCAACATTAAACATGCTATAATATGGTTTCAAAACAGAATTTAAACATGCAAATTAAACACATTGCATCCAACCATCTCATGGTTCATCAAAAAGAGAGTTTCTCCGAAAACTTACTCTTGAGCTTAGCTAAGTTGTTTAGACTTAAACTAAGCTCTCATAACCTTCAAACATTGGTTTCAAAGCTGAAAACCAAACTTCACTCACCAATTCCGTTTCGCAAGATTACCGAAACGCCGATGAAGCCTCCGAATCAACACCACAAGGATTCGAAGTTATCTCCCTTGTTTTAAACACATTAAAGCAGAGGATTAATGCATCATCATGCATTAAAATCTTCAGCCAAAACACCTAAACCCGCTACTCTCATCAAAACTCACATTTCGACTACCAAACACAACTGAAATCACATCCAAACACCTTAACAACATTACCCAGCCAAGATCCATCACTTCCAAACATTCTTAGACATCAATTAACATCCAAAAAGAGCCTAATCACGTCCTTATACCTCCAGCTATAGCAGAACATCAAAATCACCCCAAAAACCGCCATTTTCTCAAGTAAAAACTTAGGAAAATCAACCTATTCGGGATTGCATTGATTAAACCTCAATTACACATCATTTAGACATCCAAAATACATCAAAAAGAAATCTCAAAACAGGGCCCAATCATCTATTACGAATTTCTTCAAAATTAAATCCAAATCTTGCATTTTAAGCCAAAATCAAGATCACAACATTAAAACCTTTAATAAAACTCAATTTAAGGATTGAGAACTTGAGAATTTCAGTAAAGAACTGACTATTTAGAGGAGAAGGACGTTCATACCTCTAAATGTGGATTTCTCCTTGTTTAGAGCCAAAATCCTTGAAAATTCAATAAAAATGATGAGGATTTGGTGTAGAAATGATTAGGAATCATTTAGGGATTGAAATCTCAACTTTAGATGTGAAAATCAAAGAAAAATTTGCTGTGGAAATTTGATTGGCTGAGGGAAATTGAGAGAAAATGAAATGGGAAAATTTTGGCAAAAGTTAGTTATGAAACAAAAATGTGACTTTTCCCTCTTTTCTTTTTATTAATTAACATTAAATGAGTCTTTAAAATTTAAGAAAAATCTGGAGAAATCCTCCCTTGGGTAAATTAGCTCCTTAAAGATTCAAAGTTTCAATCCTTTTAAAACAATCACGAACTTTTCAAAAATTACATTTTAGTCACTAACTTGAAATGTCATATTTCCAAACCTCATTTTGTAAAATTAATTTCACCACTCTCTTATATATAATAAAAGTGAATTTTTAGATATTTTCCATATTTTTAATGCATCCCGAACTAGGTTTTCCCTAAAATCACCTTTTATATTCGAACCGAAATTTAAACCGATCCGGTTCAGACCCTAAACTTCCAAGCCCCAAATTGGGGTGTTACAAACAATAATAGTAATAGCATCAGACAATAGTATAACAGTAATAAATAGTATTGATAACATAATATATGATAATGATGCTAACAAATAGAACACTAATAAATATGATAGTAATTATAATAATGGATAATAATAATAGTGGATAATAACATGATAGATAATAATAGTAATAACATATGATAATAATATAGATAGTAATAATAAATAATAATGATAATTATGATAATGGATAGTAGAGAATAATAGATAGCAATAACAATAGATAATAAAATAGTAGTGATAATATATATATATATATATATATATATATATATATAAATATTGTTTTTCTTTTCATTTTCCTTTTTTTAGTTTTTAATTATTCGATATTTATATATAAAAGAGTAATAAAGCCCATTATTATAAAATGAAATAAAAAGAGGTTAACCCGAACAAAATTAGTGATTACAGTTGCCCCTTTTTGCTTGTACTTGTGGAGCAAGAGCAAAGCAAAGACCATAAGCACTAATTTTGTCCAAATTCATTGTTTGGGTGATTTGCTCCTCCGAAGCGGCAGAAACAAAATGGTTAGCGTTGGCATGTCCTACCAGAATGACAAGGGACATAATTGATTCATTCTTCCGAAGCGGCAAAGAACAAATCCAAATAACTTGTTTTACCGAAGCTGCAAAAACAAACTGAACATGCCTTCCGGTTTTTCTGCACGAAAATCCTTGAGCTCTTTTGCTCTTAGATCCTGATGCGGCGAGTTTGAAATCTTTCACCTTGAGCTACGTTTGCTCCTCCGAAGCAGCATGAACAAAGTGGGTAGCGTTGGCATGTCCTTCTGGAACGGCAAGGGACATAATTGATTCATTCTTTCGAAGCGGCAAAGAACAAACCCAAATAACTTGTTTTCTCGAAGCGGCAAAAACAAACTGAGTAGGCCTTTCGGTTTTTCTGCCCGAAAATCCTTGAGCTCTTTTGCTCTTAGATCCTAATGTGGCAAGTTTGAAATCCGTTGCCTTGAGCTACGTTTTCTCCACCGAAGCGGCAGGAACAAAGTGGGTAGTGTTGGCATGTCCTTCTGGAACGGCAAGAGACATAATTGATTCATTCTTCCGAAGCGGCAAAGAACAAACCAAAATAACTTGTTTTCCCGAAGCGGCAAAAACAAACTGAGCTGGCCTTCTGGTTTTTCTGCCTGAAAATACTTGAGCTCTTTTGCTCTTAGATCCTGATGCGGCGAGTTTGAAATCCTTCGCCTTGAGCTACGAGAATCTGCCTTTTTTGCTTGGAGAATCTAATGTGGCGAGTTTGAAATCCTTTTCCCGAAGTCCTTGAGCTTTGAGTATCTTCCTCCTTTGCTCTACAATCTTGATTACGGTGAGTTTGAAATCATTCACCTCGAGTAGCGAGTATCCCCCTCTTCTTTCTCGGAGAATCTAATGTGGCGAGTTTGAATTCCTTCACCTGAAGTCCTTGAGCTTTGAGTATCTGCCTCCTTTTCTCTGAGATTCTGATGTTGTGGGTCTCTTTTCTCTTCTTTTTTTTCTTCTTGTTCTTCTTTCGTCTTCCTTTTTCCTCTTATTTTCCTTCTTTCTTCTTTTCTTTTCTCTTCTCTCTTTTTTTTTTCTTCCTCTCTCTTGTTCTTCTCCTTTCTTTTTCTTTTTCTTTTCTTTTTCTTTTTTCTCTCTTATTTTTTTCTTCTTATTTTCCTTCATTCTTTTTTCCCTTTTTCTTTTTCTCTTTTCTCTTTCCTTTATTTTTCCTTTTCTCTCTTCTTTCTTCTTTCTTTTTCTTCTTTTTTTTCTCTTACTACTTTTTCCCTCACCTTTTCTCTCTTCTCTCTTTTTTTTCTTTTAATTTAAAAACCATGAAACCTATTATTTTATTTTTTTAAAACATTCCAAGGGGATAAAATCAAAAATTTTGAATTATGAAGAAAACGTCCTTTTGGAAAGGACCCAATTGAGGAATTTGGATTTTTGAGAAAAACACATCCTTTAGGAAGGATTAAATTGAGGAATGGAGTTTTGAGAAAAACATCCTTTAAGAAGGATAAAATTGAGAAATTGAGTTTTAAGAAAAACATCCTTTAGAAAGGATAAAATTGGGAAGTTGGAATTTTAGGAAAAATTATCCTTTAGGAAGGACTGAAATTGAGAAATTGAGTTTTAAGAAAAACATCCTTTAGGAAGGATAAAATTGAGAAAATTGAGTTTTAAGAAAAACATCCTTTAGGAAGGATAAGATTGAGAAATTGAGTTTTAAGAAAAACATCCTTTAGGAAGGATAAAATTGAGAAATTGAGTTTTAAGAAAAACATCCTTTAGAAATGATAAAATTGAGAAATTGAGTTTTGAGAAAACATCCTTTAGAAAGGATAAAAAAATCAGGGATTAAGAACCTTGATACCAATCAAAGGATTCTTGAGATCTATTTCTCTTCTCGTAGAGCCGTAGACCCACCCCTTTATCAATATTCAAATACCTGTTTAAAGTAAACAAAATGCTATGATGGTATGAGTTAGCATGCTCCTAACATAAGGATGTCTAATTATCAATGATGCGTGAGCATATTTCATGATTCAAAGATGCGTGTGGTCATTAGGATGCAAAGATGCATGAATTTAGTTTATCTTCGTTCTCTAAGGTCGGTGGTCATCATCTTGGGACTACAACCACTCCTAAGTCACATGTCCTGACAAACTTTGCTCTCGTCTGTCGTCGCTCATTCCCTGAGTCCAATGTCAAGCACTTCCAATTCGTATGTCATCTCCTATCTATTCTGATTCGAAGTATCATGTGCAGAAGCCCTTGTTGCCCCACAGACAAAGATGCCCCAATCATCACACATCATGTAGTGCCCCTCAACTTTGGGTCTCACTGCCGACGATGCATTTATCTCTGAAGTAATGCAAGGAAAGTTCCTTTTCTTTTCTTTTTTTCTTTTTTTTGTTAATTCGCTGGTCGTCATTCTAATGAAGAATGGATTTTCAAATTAACATACAAAACCTTGAAACCAAAAGTCTAATTAAAAGATTAACAGGATAGGATGCCCCAGATATCAAATGCAAGAGCGTCTTAGATTCAACTTTCCGGTGATCACTTGCATTTATGAAGACTTTAAATGATGCGGCGATATTTGAAGTTATGAAACTCCTCCCTAATTTCTCGGTTCATCCTCATGATTCTGGTACTTGCTGGATCAGCTCGATTACTATTCCTTCTAGTTCTTATCATTTTCTCCCTTCTTTTTTTTCTTATTTCATCCTTTTTTTCTTTTTTATATATAGTGGAATTTAACTCGTCACAATCCTTTGGCTCGAGAATAAAGATGGAGCATACAACGATACCCCAATTTACTCGGCATGGTCACGATTTTGAAAATATTACCATCACTCATGAAGCGAAGAGATTCAAGCTTCAGCGGAGTGCCCCTAAAATTCCACACTCGTATCCAAAAATTCCTATTACCATGTTTCTGAAATTGGAGTGTTTTTTATTAATGCTTATTACCAAGCTCTGAAGTTAAAAGCATTTTATTTTGAAATAGTCTATTTTTTCTCTTTTCTTTTTTCTTTTTCTTTTCTTTTTTTGGCACATTTAAGCAACTTTATTTGGGGTTCTCTTAGGAGATTTTCTTATCATCGAACATCATCGAAGGAACAATAATCTTGCTTCTCTCGCTTTACCGACTAGAGCGGACAGAGCGGGAAATCTCACTTCATCGTTATCACAACATTCAATCGATCTCTTTCATAAGAATCAATGCCACATCAAGCATGTGATATCCGAGGACTTATGAAGGTAAGGAGGGATATACATATATATGATTTCAAGGTCATTGTGTGTTAAGAAAAATGCATTTTCATTAGGAAAAAATTTCACAAACATAACAAGTGCCCTCACAAAAAGATGATTGCTACCTTTGGGCAAATGATAGCAATGCCGGTTCTATGCATTACTTCAAGAGAAAATGCAACATGCTCGCCAATTCCCAAAGAATAAAACCGAGAACTAAAACCCTAAAGGTCTTGTCTCCGAAGGTGTTGAGCTTTGAGCAAAGGCCCCATCTTGACGGGCAGAAGATGCCCCTTGGGGTGGGTTGGATGAGGGACCGATAACAGAAGGATTTTTAAAGAACAGGGTGGACGAGTGGTCTCTCGGTCCTTGAGCAACACTCTTTCCTTTCAGACTGGACTGTAACAGTTGGGACATTCCTTTAATCATATCTTGTTGGGAATTGATGATGATGTCCTTAATTCTTCTTGAGTTCGTTCCATCTGACCTCTCAAATCGGCCTCTAGCTTAGCAAAACTTTCCTCCATTTGTTCATTTTAAGAATGAATGCATGTAATGTGTTGTATGCACAACAAGGATAGGTGATTGAGAGAAATTCACAGGGGAGACGGTAGCAAAAGAGGGTGTGGACGTTGTTTGTGTTGAATTTGCCGTCACAACTACACTGGAAGGGCGTCTAGTAGGTATTTGATCGACATGGTGTGGTGATCTACGTTTTCATCCCTTAAAAGAAATCAAGTAGTGGGAAGAGATTTGGTTTTGTGCGAATGGGTTTGAAGGAGGATGCGGATCATGTGATTGAGAGATTGGATGGATTTCGGCTCTATGGCGAGTGGATTCGAGTGACATATGCGCAGCGGGATGTACGTACGAATTATTTGAAAAAGAAGAAGGGTGCAAGCCAACGAGGTCAGGTTCCAGATAGATTGAAGGAGCAGCATGAGAGAGCAAGATCAGGGGAGGAGGAAGCGAAGGAGGTTACGATAAAGGAGAGGCTGATCGAAGGTGTGATTGATACGGACAAACTGGGTATACTTAGTACCTGTGCTGTGGGTTATTGTCGAAAACCCTATAGGAAGACGCAGCAGAAATTGGTGGATGAACATGTATTCCACAACTTGCTGAAATTGGAAGGATTTTCGATCATGAGAGTGGTGGGATCGATGGTTCTATTAATGTTCGACGATAGGAAGACACGACAAAAATTGGTGGATGAACATGTATTCTACAACTGGCTGAAAAATGTGATGGATTGGAATCCAACATTGGGAATACCCAATAGGCGAGTGTGGATTTCAGCATGTGGAATTCTGATTCATGCTTGGTCAGAAGGAACATGTAGGAATATTGCGGAAATTTGGGGGAATTTCATCCAAATGGACGTAGAAACAATGGTTCCGTCGTCGTTTGAAAGGTGTCGTTTTCTAATCGAAACGGATTGAATATAAAATATCGATGAAGTGATTACAATGACCTTCGGGGAAAATTCTTTTTGTGTACGAGTTGTGGAGATGGAGGAATCTGTGGGAGTGAAATGTGAGTGTTGTTGTGGGGTGGAGGTGAACAATAACGATGCAGAGATGGTGGAGGATGATGGTATGTTAGAGCGTCGGAGTTCGGGTGATAAGCTGAGCCAATCGACGGATACTATTGTTCCAAACTCAATTTCAGGGAATTGTGATGTCGAGGAACAAGGGATGGCGGTGTCTTCTAAAGAAATGAGTTGGAAGGTTGACGAAGATATCAGCATGGTGTCAAGACCTGTGGAGGACCGACTCGAGATGATTGAGCTGAATTATGGAAATGCAGTAAATGATAAGGATTGGGCGAACGATTCTGCTGGGCAGATGCAAGTGGTTCACATTGAGGAGGAGTCTCGCAGGATAAGTGTTGGAACACGATCTGAAATGCAATGAGTGGGTAAGGCAACATTGGTTGAGACAAACGGGGAACTAAGAAGGGTAAGACAGATATCTGAAATTGTTATGAGTGAATTATCTCCTGCGAAAAAACAAGAGGCAGAGCAAAAGCTGAGCAAGAGGGGTCGGGGTCGTCCAAAAAAGCAACCAGATCGAACGCACGAAATCGCAAACGGGTCACTTTCGGATTCGGATTTTGAGAATCAGAGACGTGTGATAATAAAGGAGGCACATAAGACATTAAATTTGGGAAATACATTTGCGCGGAGGCGATTGAATGAGGAGGAGATCGTTCAGGATATTGCGCGAATGATCGCGGCTCGGGAGGGTCACCAATAGCAATCCGTGATGCGGATGTTGTCGTGGAATGTGAGGGGATTGGGCGGGGCATCGAAGAGAAGATCAGTGCTTAATTTAGTGCGACAACAAAGGTGTGAATTGCTGTTATTGTAGGAAACAAAAATTGAAGAAATTACCAGTGCTTTGGTTGGGCGATTGTGGAGTTCGGATGCATATGAATTTGCTTTTGCTCCGTCATACGGAAGATCAAGCAAAATTTTGGTGGTATGGGATACACATAAATTTAGTGCAACATCAATGAAATGGGGAGAACGATTTGTGAAGATAGAGGGTATATGGCTTCTCGATGGATGGCGTTGTGGAATAATAGGTGTTTAAGCGCCATGCGTGGTGAATGACCAAGAGGAGCTGTGGCAAGCGTTGACAAACGAGATGTCCAAAAGTAGTGTGCCATGGTGTGTTGGAGGGGATTTTAACATGATATTGGATCCAAGTGAAAGAAGAGGTTGTGATTTAATGACGCGAGGTATGGTCTTATTTGTTGATTTTGTGGAATGCAACGCCTTAGTTGATATGCCAATGCAAGTGAAGGCTTTTACATGGTTCGGTCTGGGTAAACGATGTAGCCGTTTAGACCGTTTCTTGCTTGCGTCACAATGGTTTGAAAATTTTTCTGATTTACGGATGTTGACACTATCGCGAAGACTATCAGACCATTCGCCCCTTCTATTTGTTAGTGATTCGATGGATAGTGGTTCACGACCGTTTAGATTTGTGAATGCTTGGTTGAAGTCCAAGAATTCAATGGGATTGATGGAGCAGGAATGGAAGTGTATGGATGCAATGGAGACGGGTTGGGGTGAGGTTGGCATGTTGGGAAAGCTGCGAGGTTTAAAAGCGTTTCTCAAGCAATGGAATACGACTACATTAGGTGAGCTGGACAATCGAATAAAGGAAATCACCCTTCAATTGGATGAGCTATATGGGAGAATGGCGGATGGGTCAGCATCATGGGATGAAATACATGAGAGGTTGCAACTTAATTATGAGCTATGGTAGCGATCGAAGTTCCAGGAGTCGATTTGGCGACAAAAGTCGCGTATGGCATGGTTGAAAGAAGAAGACCACAATACAACATTCTTTCATAGAGCTGCCCGAATTAGAGTGGTAAGAATATGATTCGGGGGGTATTGGATCGAGGGTCTTGGATAACGGAGCCGGATAAAATGAAAGCATATTTTCTTAGTGCATATGAACAACATTTCACATGAATTCAGGTGTCGGGCACGCTGGATGCATCAGTGAACTTTAATTGTTTAAGCTAGTTCGAGGCGGCGAGCTTGGAAGTGGAATTTACAGAAGGTGAAGTCAAGGATGTGGTTTGGACATGCGAAGGCTCTAAAGCCCCGGGTCCGGACGGCTTCACATTTGAGTTCTATAGAAAGGGATGGTCATTTCTTAAAAATGACGTGCTAAAGTTTGTTAATACATTCCATGGCTCTTGTAAGTTACCGAAGGGAGTGAACTCGACATTTGTGGTTTTAATTCCAAAAAATGACAATCCAAAGGGGATGGGGGACTATCGACCAATCTGTTTGCTCAATTCGCTGTACAAAATATTCGCCAAATGTTTGGCGAGGCATTTACAATCAGTGCTGCCAAATTTAATCAGTGATGTACAATCGGTGTTTGTGAGTGGGCGACAAATTTTAGATGGCATTTGCTTGCAAATGAAACAATTCACTTGTTACAGAAGAAACAATTTAGCGTTGGGGGTTTAATCCTGAAATTGGATTTCGCCAAGGCATATGACTGCATCAAGTGGGGCTGCTTAGAACAAGTAATGGTGCGTATGGGATTCGGTGCAGTATGGTGTGCATGGGTCCGAGAGTGTATTAGCACAGCGTGGCTGTCCGTGCTTGTCAATGGCTCACCAACAAGGGAATTTGCGATGCATCGAGGACTGCGACTAGGGGTGTTCATATCCGGGTACCCAGATTTTCGGGTACCTTAAATTTCGGGTACCCGGAACTTTCGGGTACCTAAAAGTTGGCCCGTGACCCAGCCCATAAGAATCGGGTACCCGCAAATCGGGTACCCGCAAAATTCGGGTACCGGGTACCCGGTTTATTTTTTATATATTTTTTAAATCTAATTTTTTTTAAAAATACATAAGAAACACATAAAATTTCATGATATATATATTTCAAACACTAAAAATATTGATTTGTGGTTAGATTTAAGAGAGAAATGTTTGGATATATATGTATATATATTAAAGTTTATCGACAAAAGAAGGTATTAAAAATATTAATTTCGACCATGATTTTTTTCGACTCTAATATTGACAAATTAATATAAATATTTTTGAAAACTTATAAACATAAAAGTATATAATACAAGTATAAAAAAAAGTTAGGGGTTTAAAATTAATTTTTAAGGAAAAATAATAAGAAACATAAAATGAAAATAGAATTTAAAATATAAAATATATAAATATTAAAATTAGCGGGTCGGGTCGGGTACCCGGTTATAAAATTTTTTTGGCCCTGACCCGGCCCAACTACCCGGAAAAAATTGTGGGTCGGGTACCCGGCCCGAAAAAATCGGGTACTTTAATATAAATACCCGGTAAAATTAAATCGGGTAGGCGGGTCGGCGGGTCGGGTATTTTTGAACACCCCTAACTGCGACAAGGGGATCCTTTGTCGCCCTTACTCTTTGTGATAGTGGCCGAAATGTTGCATCAATTCTTGTGGAATGCCACGGATTTGGAGGTGATTCGGGGAGTCAAGGTGGCGGATGGGTGTGAGGTGTCACACTTGCAATTAGCGGATGACACTGTGTTGTTTTTTTAAGCTGAGGTAAGTGTTGCTCTGAACTTGAAACGTATTTTGACATGTTTCGAATATGCTTCTGGTCTGGAAATTAACTATGCCAAATCGAGATTATATGGGATAGGCGTGGAGGAGGATGTAGTTATGAATATTGTTGTTATCATGGGATGTGAATGTGCTGAATTACCAATAACTTATTTGGGTTTGCCGTTGGGAGTGAATCCGCAGAGCTTGCAAATGTGGGAATCGTTAATTCAGCGTTTTTAGAAATGTTTAACGGGTTGGAAACGCGATGCTTTATCCTTTGCTGGTAGGTTACTGTTGATTAATTCAGTGTTGTCAGCATTGCCTTTGTATTACATGGGAATTTTTTTGGTGCCGCGCAATATAATAGCTAGGATTGATAGGATAAGACGTTGATTCCTATAGGGAGGCTCGGATAGAAAATTGAAGATTAGCAGGGTGAATTAGTCTATTGCTTGTCGGCGTAGACGCTTTGAGGGGCTGGGCATAGTGAATTTACATGCGCAGAACTTAGCTTTGTTGGCTAAATGGAGGTGGCGGTATGCAATGTCGGAAGATTCGTTGTGGCGAAAGATTATTGAAGCTAAATATTCGAAGTGCAAGACGATGTGGAAGTGAGGCGGTTCATGGGACTTTCAATGTTTTGTTGGAAGTAAGGGGCGGGTGACAAAATTTTATTCTGGCATGATATTTGGTATGCCGAGGAACCGTTGGAGGTGTTGTTTCTGAGGTTGTTTAGATTGGCGATTGACAAAAGGGCAATGGCTAGAGACTATAAGATCGAGGGTAGTTTTGAGCATGACAGATGGTGTAATTATTTTGAACGAATTTTGAGATCTTTTGAGGTATCACAAGTGAATGACTTGCGGGCATGCGTGCGGGGTTATCGAATTTATTCTGAGTTTGTGGATCGATTAATCTGGATGCCATCGCCTACAGGGGAGTTTTCGGTTTCCGGGTTGTATAAGTTGATGTAGTGTTTTGGTTTTGAGGCAAGGGCTGAATTAACAGCGATTTGGAAATTGCTTATACTGCCAAAGGTAAAATATTTTATGTTGTTTACTATAGTGGATCTGTTGCCGACGATGGCAATGCTGCAAGCTCGTGGTGTGCAAGTAGGGGCGGATGAAACTCGTTGTTGTTGGTGTCGGACAGCAGTGGAAACACTGGATCACATTTTATTTCGCTTCCCGACTGCATGGGAAGTTTGGATGCACTTCTTCAAATGGTGGCGAGTGGAGTTTGTGCAGCCGAGAGATTTTGTGGGATTATTGGAGTAGTTGTTCGCATGCCTCTTCATGGGAAGCATCCACGATTGGTGGTTGGTATGTTGCGCGGCAGTGGCGTGGTCTTTATGGTTGGCGAGGAACGATTGCATTTTAAATGGTAAAAGGGCGGAGCCTGGGGTAGTGTTCTTTCTGGTGAATATGAGATCTTTGTTTTGGGTTCGAATGGATCTCCAACCAGGGGTGGTAGCGGAGTCGTCATGGTGGGAGTGCCCATGGAGATGTAATTTTCAGTCACAATGTATAGCGCCGCAGGTAAACGTGAGGTGGGAAAAGCCATCGGCGGGGTTTTGAAATTTAATGTTGATGGGTCTGCGAGGGGGAAGCCGGGTAAGGCTGGTTGTGGTGGTGTTCTGCGTAATGAGTTGGGACAGATTTTAGCGTTATTCTCAGGACCGATTGGGATAGCGGATTCAAATGAGGCGGAGGTGCAGGCGATTTGTTTTGCGTTAGAGTTGATGCTTGTTTCAAAGCTTACTTCATTTCCTTTGGTGATTGAATCAGATTCGACAACGGCTATTGCATGGGTGCTCCACAATGAAAAGAAACCGTGGAAATATTGGCGATGGATGCGGAGAATTGATGAAGCATGTGCAGCGTTGGGCAATATATGCTTTCATCATGTGTATCGGGAGGCGAATCAGCTTGCGGATGCGCTGGCGAAGAGTGGTGTTGATCGCCCTGTTTGGTTTCGAAGAGTTGGATGAGATACAATCGTGAGGTGTCATTGGGTTCAGGTGTATGTTGGGTTTGATATCGTGTCCGTTACCTTTTGTTTTAACGTTACCTTGAGTACTCTTTTCCTCTGTAGGCGTAGAGAGGTTTTTAACGAGGCTCGGGGTAATGTTGGCTATGTATGATACGATTATTAATAAATCATACATCTTTGCTGAGCAAAAAAAAGGATAGGTGATTAAAGGTAATCAAACAGACATGTACAATTGAATGCAAAGATGCATTAATTTTATTTGTTTAATGAATGAATGAATGAATAAATGAATGTGTCGTATGTACAAAAGAAACATATGATTAAAGGTAATCAATCAAAATGTATAATTGAATGCAAAGGTGCATTAATTTGATGGACATTAATTTTATTTGTTTAATGAATGAATGAATGTGTCGTATGTACAACATAAACATATGATTAAAGGTAATCAATCAAAATGTATAATTAAATGCAAAGGTGCATTGAACATTAATTTTATAAATGCAATGTGTCGTATGTACAACATATGGTTAATAGTAATCAATCAAAATGTATAATTCAATGCAAAGGTGCATTAAACATTAATTTTATAAATGCAATGTGTCGTATGTACAACATATGATTAAAGGTAATCAAACAAAATGAATAATTGAATGCAAAGGTGCATTGAACATTAATTTCATGAATGCAATGTGTCATATGTACAACATATGGTTTAGATTAATCAAACAAAATGTATAATTAAATGCAAAGGTGCATTGAGTTCGGAAAATATCCTCGTTAAACAACTCATATCAATGGGAACCTTGGTCTGTTACAATGATTGGATGAAACCCACTACATGTAGTTCTTAAGCTGGCGTCTAGGCTGATGCTTTTCTTCAAGACTCACATGATCCCTTCTTCTTTCTCTATGGATCGGGCGTTCTCTCGTATCCACGTTAACAAATAGGCCAACTCTCAGTCTTGCCCCCAAGTGGTGTAGGCGACGAATTATGATTGATCCACTGTCGATATTTGGTACTCTTGACTTACTCTTTGAAAGGGTTCCACTGAGCCTAACCTTCAAAGCTTATCGGATCTGAGGTCGGAATTCCCTCTGACTTGAAGTATTTTTTCATTCTAGGTCGAGACCTGGTTGTGGTTCTCGCTATGCCCGAGAAATTTCTGATCTTGCCCCGGAAAGATTAGTTCTTGTTCGGTGTGGTTCTCGCTAATTCCCTTGCAGGACTCGGTATTTCCCAATTGGAACTTCTAACAAATATGTGAGGTGGCCATTTTTTCATCTTTGAAAGCCTTTCTTGTCTCGGAACCCCAACCATGTAGTTGCTCTCCTTGTGGCTATATTCGTACGTCGAGATCCTTCTCATTATCGTTACAGACCGGATTTCCCACTGATCAAGTCTTTAATTTCAAACTATTTCCAACTCAATGTGCTCTTTATGCATTGATGAAATATGCAAAATAAGAGGCGGAGAACAAAAAAGAAAACGCGTTAATTACAAGATAAACACGGAGAATTAAATATAAGCAAAATAAAGAAGGCAAGCTATTAACAAGGCGACCCTAGCCATTCTAAGCTCTATGGTTATCCGCATGGCTCTAATGGGGTGGGCTTCTTATATTCTCACACATGAGTTCGGTTCTAATAAAGGGTACCCGAACATATCTTATCACCTACTAAGGCAATAAGAACCCCAATTCTGGCACATTACAAGCTTACGAATTGGTTTCAGCTCGAGGGAAAGCACAACCTAATGACGTGGAGAGCTGCTCACGTGGGTATGGGCGTTTCACTTTCACTTAAGAAGGGTAGCTCGGGTGTAGAGATTAATGATCATGATGCAACACATGTCGGTGACTCCTTCGAAATTAAATGAGGAATTAATTCAAATGCCACAAATTTTCAAAGCCCGTTCAACTTAAGTCATATTTTCAAGGAAGAACAACCTTATTAACTTCACTTTGAATTTTAAATAGTTTCTATCGATTAAAGGCAACACGTGTTTTAATAGCTTAACTCTCTTTTTTGTTTTGTAGAAATAAAAAATTGTCCCCAGAGGAGTCGCCAAACTGTGATAACGTTTTTGCAAAACGACTAAGTCTTATCACTTTTTTGAAAGAAAAAAAATGATTTGTATCAAAAAGAGGGGAAATCCGAATTTTGGAAAATAGTGAAAATTTGGAGTCGCCACCGGCCACTAAGGTAGGCCGGACACCACAAAACCAAAGATTTTTTTTAAACGAGTTCAGGAGTTGGTTACGTGTGGGGAAGGGTTAGCACCCCCATCACGCCCGAAATCGGTACCAAATAACTTGTTGCCTTTAATCGATAGAAATTATTCAAGATCCAAAGTGAATTTAATAAAGTGTTCTTGAATGAAAATGTGACTTAAATAGCACGAGCTTTATTGAATAGTGGCATTGGAATTAATTAAACATTTAATTAGAAGGGATGACGGTACACCGGACCCTAGACTAAACTGACATCATATAAGACTGACTGCCGTGTTAGTTTAGGGTTCGGATCCCGTACATCACCTTTATGAATGATGAAAGCAAGTAAAGGATGATGTGTGGCATTTTAATCTTTACGCTTTCACTTACCTAGAGACGATTGTTGCGTGTAAAAGAGTCTATCGCAATTGTAGTGCAAGTGTACACGACGCAAGTAGTAAAGTGATACGAAGTATCGGATATCGTCTCCACAGGGACTGGACTAATAGCTTCACCTTGAATCACTGCACGAAAGTAAAGAAAATATTTGAGAAAGTTGTCACGAGAATAATAAAGAAAACTTAAAAAAAAAATAGTAGAGAAATCAAGATAGAGAAAATAGGCTTGTATTGAATTGCTCAGTAGTACAGGTATTGCTGAGTCTAGGAAATCCAGTTCTGTCGCCGTCCCCGTTGCGGCGGCACCTGTCGCGGCAGCAGTCCGTTGCTTGTTGCGGCAGTGAACACTCAACTCAGTACTTCAAGTTTGGCAAGAATCCCTGTTGTGCCTTGGCCTATCCCTAGGTCCAAGTTTGTCGATGATCATGTCTTTGATGATACCTCCCGGCGTGAATCGAAGGATGAACACCGATGTTGTTGAATTCTTCTTTAGCCACTTAACCTCGTCCTATCCCTAGGTCTGAGATAGTTCAACTATAAACTAGAGAACTCGCACTTATTCCTTTCATATACTTAACTCTCCCGATATTAAGTATATAGATAACCTCACAATGCTCTCCCGATGCTCTTGCAAGATGTTAATAACCAGAATAAGAGAACTTGAAGTTTATTTTATTGAACTGAAAATTCCTAAAACAAAAACAACCCTTGCAACTACTTTATAAAACAACTCGTGGCCCTAAGGGGAATTTAGAACATGTTGAGAGAAGGAAAACGGCTAGGATTTTAGGAAGAAGGCTAGAGAATAGGTGATGTCCTCCCTAGGTCGAAATACCAACCCTTATATAGGCTTTGGGTCCAAGTTTTCTAAAATAGCAAGAATACAACTTTAAATTAAAGTACAATTCTAATAAAGACTAAATCTTCTAAGAATCTATCTTTAAGCCGTCCTCTCTCTTGCTTGGGATTTTCTCTCCTTGTACTTTGGGCTTGATATTCCTTTTGATCTTGGGCTTGGAAAAATATAGTGGGTGTTACACGACAGACGGGTTGAATTTTCTCTATTTGTCGAGGTCCACTTTGCTTCTTCTTCTCAAAACTGATGCCATCCTCTGCTGTCACGACAACAACCATGGCAGCATCGTCCTCCTTGACTGCTCGCCCAGTTCCAGCTCTTCTGCTTCACTGCTCAGCGCCTGCCTCTCCTATCTGCTACAACAGAAACCTGCAAAAGCAACCAATTTCAGTAGAAATTGTGCCTTTTAATATATTTGTGATGTTTAACTGTAAACTGACCTAAATGCAATAAATAATGCTTGAATGCAGCAGAAATATGGGTTAAATAGGGGTAAATAATAGAACTTTTACACACTCAACAACGGTGAAAATTAACCAAATATTCTATCGATATCCATTAAGCTAGGACTGTTATAGCACGAATATCGGGGTTAATTAATACCTCTCTTTGGGTATATTTTAAGTCCAATTATCATACTTAATAATTACTAGCCTCAAGGATGGCAAATGTAGATGCATGCCACGAAAAGCATATTCAAATGACATTAAAACAACTAGGCATGCCACATAAAAAACATATATGCACATACTAACATAAACAATATGGCAAAATATATATATATTCGATATAAACACATATTAAAAAAATGCAAAATGCATGAATAACAAAATGTAATGTAACCAAAATAAAATGCCAAGTAAATAATTAAAATGCAAGATGATAAGGACCAAAAGTGCAATTACCCCATTCGAAAGCTGATTAAAACAAAATTAAGGACCAAATTAAAACTTTCAAAAAACGGTAGGGACTTCGGAGGTAGTTTAAAAACACGGAAACCCTCCCTCGTGTAACTACGACGACACGAAGGGGCTTAAAACTTAATTAGACAAATTTTAAAACATGAAATAAATATAAAAACCAAGTTAAAAAACATTGCACCCCTTTTCTCATTTTGCTAACCCTAAAACGCTCTCCAAAGCTTTCCCCCTCTCTGGCGAAACCCAAAAATCACCGTCATCGTTCCGGTCGCCGCTAGCCGACGCCGGAAACCTAAAAGACCCCCTTTTTTGACTTTCCAAAAACCCAAAGACACGAAAAAACTCTTTCTTTTCACGAAAACAGAACCAGAAACCCCAAATACCATTCTTTTGTTTTGTAAATCGAAACCCAAAAAAACCTAAAAACCAAAACTCACCCTTGTCGTTGGCTCACCCGTCACGATTGATGAAGTCGGAAGGCTTATTGTCGGCAAAGGGAAGATGGAAAGACACCGAGAAAGGGGTGCAAAGGTAAACCCTAGACTCTTTTCTATTTTTTTATTTTTTGCGCAATTCGAAATGAAATGAAAACATGGAAGATGAAGACGATTATACCTATGTAAATACTCTTTTGTATTGCTCTGAAAATTCGATTACAACTTTGCTCTGAAAAGGTGATGAGATTTGGCCGGAATGGCAAGCTGAGCCCGAGATACATTGGACTATACGAGGTGGTAGAACGTATGGGTCCTGTTGCTTATAAGCTGAGGCTACCACAAGAGTTAGAAAAGATATATAATGTGTTTTATGTATCCATGCTTTAGAGGTATAGATCGGATCCTTCACATGTTTTGCATGTGAAGGAAGTTGAGTTGAATCCGGATTTGACATATGATGAGGAACCTGTTGAGATTTTGGATTCGGACAGTAAGGTTCTCCGTGGTAAGACCATTGAGCTGGTTAAGGTGTTGTGGAGACATCGTGGTGTTGAGATAGCCACGTGGGAAAGAAAGAAAGACATGAAGAAGCAATTTCCTTATCTTTTTCCTCCAGGTAAATTTTGAGCATGAAATTTCTTAAGAGGGGGAGAGTTGTAACACCCAGAATTTGGGCTTAGATGTTTTAGAGTCCGAATCGGACCGGTCAGAAAATAGTTCGAATCTTAAAGGGAGTTTTAGGGAACACCTAGTTCGGGATGCTTTAAAAATATGGAAAATATCTAAAAATCATTATTTAATATATGAATGATTATGGTGAAATCAATTTTACAAAATAAGGTTTGGAAATACTATATTTCGGAGTAGTCACCAAATCATAGTTTTTACAAAGTTAAATAGTGATTGTTTTGTAAAGGATTGAAATTTTGTATCTTTAAGGAGCTAATTTTTACCAAAATGTTTTTAATCAGATTTCTTCTTAATTTGGGTGATTTTATTAATGTTTTAATTAAAGGAAAATAAAGATTAATTAAAAGGAAACTACCTTTGACTTTTCATAACTACCTTTCATCAATTTTCTCTCATTTCATTTTCTCTCAATTCCTTTTCAGCCAAACACATTTCCTCCACAAATTAACCTTTTATTTTCATTCCTTTTGATGAGATTTCAATCTCATTTTGATCCCTAATCTTTTCCTTGTCAAAACCTCTTGTTTTTACATTGGAATTTCAAGAAAACTTGCCCAATTCAAGGAGAAATCAGCCATTAGTGGTAAGCTTCGTCATTCTACTCTAATGATCAGTTCTTTACTGAAATTCCCAAGTTATCAATCCTTTGTTAATGATTTTTGAGTTGCTTTAATGTTAGAAACAAGAAATTGTCTTAAAAATCAAGGTTTTTGGAGAGATCTTGATGATGTTCGTGGTTGATGGTTAGACTCTATTTTGAGGTTATTTTCTAAATTATTTTGGATGTTAATTGATGTTATAAATGAGGTTTTATCAAACAAATCCCGAATAGGCTTGGATTCCTAAGTTTTGTATGCTAGAATGACTGTTTTTGGGGTGGTTTTGGTGTTTTGTCATAGCTGGAGGTATAAGGACGGGTTTGTGGTGATTTTTGATGTTGATTGATGTTTAGAAATGATTAGAAGTGGTAGATATTGGATGGGATTTGTTTTGGAAGAGTTTGGAGATGATTTCGGTTGTGTTTCGTAGCCGAAATGTGGTTTGTGAGTAGAGCAGCGAGTTTAGGTGTGTGGCTGATGATTTCAATGCATGATGATGCATTAATCCTATACTCTTATGTGTTAAAAACATGGGAGACATCTTCAGACGCCTTTGGTGTTGATCCGGGAGCTTAGATACCATTTCCACGAGCAAGCGAAACGTAATCGGTGAGTGCAAATGGTTTAGAAGTCCTTGAGGGACATGAAACAAGGTTTGGGGATTTAGGAAATGTTTGAAACACCTTCCTAAGTCCAGAAGAAGTATTGGCTAGATTGCTCTCTTAAATGTAGTGGTTGCCCCTAAAATGCTTTTACATGCTCATGGTTTGAGATAGATAAATTCCTACTGTTTTATGCATGATTTGTACCATGAGATGATGCTTGAAATGATTTCATGCAATAACATGTTACATAGTTGAGATTTGACCTTTTGTTTTAAAGCATGGCAAATGTTATGGTTTTGAAATGAGATGAGAATGATTTGGAAATGTTGCAAGAAAAACAGTAGGTGAGATGATGTTTTGACATAATATATTGGCATAGATGTTGAGATACTTACCAGATATAATTGATCGATCAATAGGATGAGAGTGCACTATAATCTAAAAATTCGTACGTGCTCTTTGGTTTAATCCAAAGGGAGAGAACCGATGATGGGCATTCCATCGGGTAGGAGTTGGTGAAATACCCAAGCTTTGTGATGATGAGAGATTCCGCCATGTGAGTACGGTGATGTGAGATTCCACCGGAAGCGTCTAGTGGTTAAAGAATGTTGTCGCATATCTGAGTAATAATGAGATGTGAAATGCCAATATAATATATGAAAATGCTTTTGATTCACATGTACCTTTGATGAGATGATTTATGCTATGAGAAATGTATATGAGATTTGTATATGAAATGCTTTGGTTTTACAAGCATGAGTTTGGCTTTGCCATGATATTTGCATTGGTTTAAATGCATGAGATAGAATTGAGGTACATGTGTTTTCAATGAGAAATTGCTTTGAATGATTTTCAAGCATGAGATAGAATGAGCATGTTGTAGAAAAAGGCTTTTGAGAAATTGTTTTGACTAATGCATTATTGTGTTGGTTTTTTTAGAGTATGCCTCACTAAGAAATTGTGCTTACGCTCTCTTTTACCAATAATGCAGATAATTGAGGTGTTTTCGGGAAGCAAGAAGGTTAAGAACATCCAAGGAAGTGAAACGCTCATGTATGGTGATGTTTTTACACACTTTAGTTTTGATATATGGTAATGGGAAACCAAGGTTGTATGTGGGAGAGATGTTTGAACTCCCTTAGTTTGTGGTGTGTTTATGATGGCATTTTTGGGTTGTAAATGGTCCTGTTGAGTTGATCACACAATTGCAAATGGCCAAGAGGGGGTGAATTGGCAATTAAAATTTTGGTAGGAGATAAAGGTGAAAAATAAAATGTGACACAAGAAGTTAGAGTGGTTCAAGTTCTCCAAATGAACTCTACATCCACTACCTTAGTTCCCACTAAGGATTTTCAACCAATTCACTACTTGAATTCTTCCAATTTTCTTGGATGAAGAGCTAACCTTACAATTTGATTAAGCTTTCTACCCAAAGCTTAATCCACTCACTTTTACAAAGAGATGTATTTGGTAAACTCTAAAAGTTCCCACTAAGGATTTTCAACCAATTCACTACTTGAATTCTTCCCCTTTTCTTAAATGAAGAGGTGACCTTACAATTGTATTAAGCTTTCTACCCAAAGCTTAATCCACTCACTTTTACAAAGAGATGTATTTGGTAAACTCTAAAAGTTCCTCTCAAAGGATGAATGTTTACCCAAATACAATTTCACACTCCCCAAACTCACAATACAAGATTACAATAAGAACACAAGAGTTGGGTACAAGGATTCAACAATGAAAGGAACTAGGGTTTGGATTTGGTGCTTTGATGTTGCTTGTAGGTTCAATAGTTGTTGTTTGTTCAATTGAGACTTGTTTTTATACCCTTGCATTGAATTCTAGCCGTTTGGGTAGTTGGGATCATCAATAGAGCCGTTGAGTGCATTTTTCCCGTAATAAATGCAGCTCTGCTGCCTACCGTATCGTTACTCGTAGGGGGCGTATCAATACCTGCATCAAAGAGGAAAGAGTCATTGTCAACATAAGAGAAACCGACACAAGATAGAGGACGCTCATCTATGGGTAGGCCAAGGGGTTCGGGATAGTCATGGGAACAATCAATTTCAAGGGAATGGAAAAGATAACTCAAACCCGTAGAGTAGTAAAAAGATTTGACTTATTCGGTTTGAGGGTGTTGGACTAGATAGACAAGGTCGTCAAACATAATTTGACAAAGGTTTGGACATTGACCTTCCCTAAAGCACCTAAGCCAAAAATCATCGACTTGACGAATAGTAGAAAATTTTCCTCCCAATGGACGAAAAAACCAAGAAAAAAGAAGATGAAGGATTCGGTCCTGAGCATTTAAGACTTTGAGTGAGCCTAAAGGACCTGTACCTAAGGACTTCTTATCATCAATACCAATGTTTTCAAAACCAAAAACCGTACATAAAACTTTTTGATCAATTTTAATGGTTTTTCCCATAACAAAGGACTCAATAGCAATGACATGTTCTCTAGGTTCATCATGAACACATAAAGCATTTGAAAAGAATATGATGACCAAATTCCTATATAGAATAGGAGGAATGCTTAAAAAATTTAGAAATTTCCATTGCTTAATTAAAGAAAGGTATTGAAATTTAAAACGGGCAGAGCTTAAAAACGGGACATACACAACACGTTCTTCCCTAAGGGTCATGCCTTTAAATAGTTTGTAACGAGACATATCAGAATCGTCGGGAAAACTACATTGGATAATATAAGGGAGATTAGGTTTAGGGTTACCCTCAGCATCCTCACTAGGATCAGAAGTAGCAATATATCGTTTAGCTCTCTTTTTTGACGGTGCCATAACCCTGAAAACACATCAAAACGATTCGAATATGTATGCAATTAACATCTTATTCAAACCAATAAATTCTAATAATTCAAGGTAATTGTAAAGAAAAAAATTTAATTTGAAAAATATATATACAAATTTGAGAAAAAGTTTAAAAATAGATTAAAAAATACGAATAGAAAATATATTCGAATGAAATTTTTTTTATTTTTGAAAAAATTTGATGAAGAAATTGAAACCCATATTATAAAAGTATGTTTTATACAAAAACTAAGTTGAAAAAATTATAAAAATTGAACGAAAATAAAAGAAAATAAAAGAGAAAAGGTTTATACCTTGAATTGTTAGATTGGATGAATGTGGTGATGTGAGTGCACTAGATTGTTGACAAAGCTTAGCCTTGATGTAGAGATCAAAAACCCTCAAAGAATTTTTAAGTTTGATGGAAAAAAATTGAAGGATTGAGGGGTTTTTATAGAGGGTTGCCTCTAGGGTTTTGAAGAGAAAAGAGGGGTTTTTAATTTTAAAGTGTTTTTAAAGATGTAGCCCTAAATAGCCTCTCCGTCGAGACCGTATCGGTACGCGTGTATAGCGTATCGATACCCTTTAACCCTAATTTTTTATTTGTCATTACTATCGTATCGATACACGGGACCATATCGGTACGACTTGACCTTGATTAACTCCCTTGACTTAACTGTATCGATACGCGGGGTCGTATCAATACTTGTTGAACATCAAAGATTTCCCAGTTATGAACAAGTTTTAACGTCCCTAAATGTATGTAAATGTCCCTAAATGCATGTAAATGTCCTATGAACAAGTTTTAACGGCTAAACTTAATGCATACTCCCCCTAGCAACATGCATAGAAGCAAAAGGAGTCAAATTAACACAAGCATGAATCACAAACAATTTCAAGCAAATTTTTGACATTTTGGGACCTAGAAGGGGTAAAGAAAGGCTAGTTAAACCTAAATCTCTCCTAAGGGACCAAAAATGCTCTTTATCTAAAGGCTTTGTGAATATATCCGCTAATTGGTTTAAGGTGTCAACATACTCTAAAACAACATCATTTTTAACACATGATCTCTAATGAAATGATGTCTAATTTCTATGTGTTTGGTTCTAGAGTGTTGGATGGGATTCTTAGTGAGACAAATGGCACTAGTGCTGTCACACCTAAGGGGTATAGTTTCTACTTCAACACCATAATCTAAGAATTGTTGCTTCATCCAAACGACTTGAGCACAACAACTCCCTAAGGTGTGGCTTGAGGTTTTGCATTCTCCAAGCTGAACTTTTTGAGCATATCATTCACGTACTTAGCTTGATTTATGAAGGTGCCATTTTTCCTTTGTTTGATTTGGAGTCCCAAAAAGAATGAGATCTCCCCCATCATGCTCATCTCGAACTCACCTTGCATTAGCTTAGAAAATTCTTTGCAATAACATTCGTTAGTAGAACCAAAAATGATATCATCAACATAGATTTGTACTACTAAGATGTCATTATTATATCTTTTTATGAAGAGTGTAGTGTCCACCTTACCTTTTTCAAAACCCTTTTCGATTAAAAAAATTTGAAAGTCTCTCACACCAAGCTCTAGGAGCTTGTTTTAAACAAAAAAGAGCTTTAGTTAGTTTGAACACATGATTTGGAAATTTTGAATCCTCAAAACTCGATGGTTGTTCAACATACACTTCTTCATTTATAAAACCGTTTAAAAAGGTACTTTTCACATCCATTTGAAAAAGCTTGAAATCATTATAACATGCAAATGCTAAAACCATCCTAATGGCTTCCATCCTAGCTACGAGTGCATATGTCTCATCAAAATCAATTCCCTCTTCTTGGGTATAGCCTTGAGCAACAAGCCTAGCCTTGTTTCTCACTATATTACCACTTTCATCTAGTTTATTCCTAAACACCCATTTAGTTCCTATAGTAGATTGATTACTAGGCATTTCAACTAATGTTCAAACTTTACTTCTCTCAAATTGATTTAATTCTTCTTGCATGGCCAAAATCCAAAAATCATCTTTTAAAGCTTCTTTAATATTTTTAGGCTCAATGCATGAAAGAAATGCAACACGGTTCATTAATTTGAGAGACGATCTAGTAGTTACCCCCTTGGATGGATCACCCAAGATTTCACCACCTTTGACATAGTTGAACTCCCTTGGGTAAGATACCTCCTTTTCCTCAAGAGCCAAGTCCTTCAAGGCTTCAAGAGGTGGATCTTGTGCATCCTCATCTTTAGTTGGAATCTCATCCACCTTTGATGTTTGTCCTCCATCAATGGCATCAAGAATTTCTACATCATCATCATCACAAGATTCCTTCCTCGGAAGGAGGTTATCATAAAAAACATGTATATACTCTTCAACTACTAGAGTTCTTTTATTAAATACACAATAGGATTTAGAGTTTAAAGAGTACCCTAAGAAAATAGCTTCATCACTTTTAGCATCCAATTTACCTAAGTTTTCTTTACCATTATTCAAGACAAAACACTTGCAACCAAAAGGATGAAAATAGCTAATGTTAGGCTTCTTAGATTTTAAAATCTCATAAGATGTTTTCTTAAAAATTGTCCTAGTCATTACTCGATTTATAAGATAGCGATCGGTATTTGTGGCTTCCGTCCAAAAATATTTAGGTAAATTATTTTCGCAAAGCATGGTTCTAGCCATTTCTTCTAAAGTTCGATTTTTCCTCTCAACTACCCCATTTTGTTGAGGAGTGCGAGGTGCAGAAAAATTATGGCTAATCCCATTTTCATTTAAAAACTTATCAAAACCTAGATTTTGAAATTCGGTTACATGATCACTTCTAATGTGAGAAATTTTAAGTTCAAGATCATTTTGAGTTATTTTAGAAAAATGTGATGAATTTTTCTAAAGCATCATATTTTGTACTTAAGAATAGAACCAAAGTAAACCTAGAATAGTCATCTACAAGTACAAAGGCATATGATTTACCACCCAAGCTCATTGTTCTAATAGGACCAAAAAGATCTATATGAATCAATTGTAAACATCTACTAGTAGAGACATCATTAATGGATTTAAATGAAGTTCTATGTTGTTTACCCTTTGAACATGCATCACAAATTTTATCATTAGAAAACTTAAGTTTGGGTAAACCTCTAACTAGATTAAGGGAAATTAATTTCTCTAAAACACTCATGCTAGCATGTCCTAATTTTCTATGCCAAATCCATGAGTCATGTTCATCATGTGCAACTAAGCATGTATGAGATGAATGGATGTCATCTAAATGCACAATGTAGATATTGCCTATTCTATGTCCTATGAGCATTAATTGATTTGTTTTAATGTTCACAATTTTACAACCACTTTTATCAAATAAAACATTAAAACCCTTATCACATAATTGACTAGTGTTCAATAAGTTATGTTTAAGATCGTTGACATACAAAACATTTTCAATGAAAATAGAAGAGTGATTACCAATAGAGCCTATTCCTTCAATGTGTCCTTTGGAGTTGTCATCGAAAGTTACCACTCCACCACTTTTTGGCTTTAGTTCCACGAATCTACTCTTTTCACCGGTCATATGTCTTGAGCATTCACTATCAAGGTACCATGAGTTTTGGCTTGATGCTTTGGCCTTGTAGCAATGCTCCCCCTACAAACAAAGAAATTAGGCATTGATTTTTGGTACCCAAATATTTTGGGTCCATGTGTGTTAGCCTTCAAAATTTTGGTTCCCTTAGGAATCCAAGAAGCAATAACATTCATATTATTAGAAATAATGAGTTCCTTAGGAACCCAAACACTTCTAACCTTTTGACCTCTAGATTGCTTATGAAAATTTCTTTGTTTAGGAATAAAAGGTTTTCTTTTTATATAATGGGATTTAGAAGAGTTTCCCTTTTCAAAATGGTTTTTCCCAATAGCAATTGATGTTTTAAGATTATCCACTTCCTTTGTGTGATAATCTTGAAAATCGGAAAGAAGTTTTTCAAGTTCAAGGTTTTTCTTTTTAAGATCATTTGAAAGATTTACTAAATACAAAACCTTCTTTTCCAATTCGGAGTTAGTTCTTGAAAATGTTTCATTTTGATTTTTCAAATCGGAAATGTTTTTCTCGTTTCTCAAAATGGATTCAATATATTTTCCAACTAACTCATCATAAACCTCTTGCAATTCATCGTAAGCATCTTGAAGCTCATTAAAAGGTAAAATCAAAATTAGATGAGTTAGGATTTACCTTTGGTTCATCATCAATTGCCATGAGACAAAGATTGGCCACTTCCTCCTCCTTGGATGACTCCTCGTCACTCCAAGTTGCTACTTGAGCTTTGAGCTTGTTATTCTTCTCAAAGCTCTTCCTCTTCAATTGAGGACATTCGGAACGAATATGGCCAGATATTTTGCATTCATAGCAAGTGATTTGGTCCTTCTCCTCTTCCTTACTCTTACTCTTGAAGTCTCCTTTTCTAATGAACTTTCTCCCACGATTGGACTTCATAAAGCGAGTGAACCGTTTGGCCAACATGGCCATCTCCTCATCTTCATCTTCACTAGAATCGCTTTCATGGTATGAAGCTTTAAGAGCGATTCAAATCTTCTTCTTCTCAACATCCTTCTTCTCAACCTTCTTCTATTCCATTTTCTTTTCTTCTTCTTCTCTTCCCTTCCTCATGATCTTATGGGTGAGTAGAGATCCAACAAGAGCATCAAGCTTGAGAGTCTTTAAATCTCGAGCTTCAATAATAATCGTTCTCTTGCTATCCCATGATTCCGGAAGAGAGTACAACAATTTCCTCACTAGCTTGTCTTCGGGGATGATTTCACCGAAACCCTACAATCCGTTGATAATGACCGAGAATCGATCAAACATCTTGGAAACACTCTCATCGGGATCCATCTTGAAATTTTCGTAGCTTAGATTGAGTAGCCTGATTTTTGTTTTCTTGACATCGCTAGTTGCCTATTATGTTGTCTCAAGGGTGTCCCAAACCTCCTTGGCATTCTCGATCGAAGACACCTTGGAGTAGATATCCGGACCAAGTGCACAAAAGATGACATGAAGAGCCTTATCATTTACTTGCATCCTTCTTCGTTCATCTTCCGTCATTTCGGATTTCATCTTTGGGACAAGTCTTGCTTCACCATCTCTCTTCATGGGTATGTGTGGACCTTCTTCAACCACATCCCACACCATGTAGTCGGTAGACTTGATGAAGAGCCTCATCCTATTCTTCCAATATGGGTAGTTATCCCCATTGAAGAATGGTGGCTTGGTAGTAGATTAGGACTCGTAGAGGTTGGAGTTGGAGGTGGATGTCATTGCTTGACTAGTTGTTGATCAAACTCCCCTAGAATCGACTCAAGAGGGTTGTAATCCTTCCAATGAGAGTAGCTCTGATACCAATTGTTGAGTTGATCACACAATTGCAAATGGCCAAGAGGGGGTGAATTGGCAATTAAAATTTTGGTAGGAGATAAAGGTGAAAAATAAAATGTGATACAAGAAGTTACAGTGGTTCAAGTTCTCAAAATGAACTCTACATCCACTACCTTAGTTCCCACTAAGGATTTTCAACCAATTCACTACTTGAATTCTTCCCCTTTTCTTGGATGAGGAGGTAACCTTACAATTTGATTAAGCTTTCTACCCAAAGCTTAATCCACTCGCTTTTAAAAAGAGATGAATTTGGTAAACTCTAAAAGTTCCTCTCAAAGGATGAATGTTTACCCAAACACAATTTCATACTCCCCAAACGCACAATACAAGATTACAATAAGAACACAAGAGTTGGGTACAAGGATTTGACAATGAAAGGCACTAGGGTTTGGATTTGGTGCTTTGATGTTGCTTGTAGGTTCAATAGTTGTTGCTTGTTCAATTGAGACTTGTTTTTATACCCTTGCATTGAATTCTAGTCGTTTGGGTAGTTGGGATCATCAATAGAGCCGTTGAGAGCATTTTACCGCAATAAATGCAGCTCTGCTGCCTACCATATCGGTACTCGTAGGGGCGTATCGATACGTGCATCAAAGAGGAAAGAGCCGTTGTGACTGAAAACAGAGCGTATCCATACACATAGAAGGCGTACCGGTACGGTTTTAAGGGTCGTATCGATACGGTGTTTGCTCACTGGAATCCCAAGTTTGGTTTTCTTAAAGATCGTATCGATACGCATACTTAGCGTATCGGTACGGTATAACGGTCTTTTAAAAATTGGGAAACCAACCAACTGACAAGTTAACGTTCGAAAATTAAATGCAAATATTTTGCAAAGATAAGCTTATCGTATCAATACGGTTGCAAAGCGTATCGATACGGTATCATTGAAAGAGTTGCCTAGATTAATGTCGTATCGATACGGGCTAATACCGTATCGGTGCACCATGTCCATTAAAATTCCAGTAGCTAAAACTCGTATCGATACGCCTAAGGGTATCGATACGCCTGGGTGTTTTTGTATAGTTTGGTTTGAAAACTTATAGGAAAGACTTAGAAAAATTTATCCTTTTAAGAACTTGTCTTGTGATATTATTTTGTTAAAAATACTTGTCAATAGTGAGACTTTAAAGAGTACTTAAAAATTTATTGTTTTGCAAATTGGTACATAAGTTTAGATGTTATATCAAAATCAAATTTGGTTTCACAGATCCTAAATGTTTGGTTTGAGGTTTGGTTGCTTATATTGGTTTTGAGACTAGAGAGCATGCCTTTAGATTGTGTGCTTTTGTGTTTGATGCCATGCTCTAGTTTAAGGGTCTTAAATATGTTCCTTAGTGGCTAAATGTATTGCTGGTATGTTTTGATGCTCATTGAAGTATGTTTGAATTGCTTGGAATGTCAAAAACCAGCAATTTCTGCTGTCACTGGGCAAGGTGTATCGAAACACCCTCACCTGTTCCGAAATGGGGGCCTGTAATGGCAATGGTGGTTCGGAATGGATGAAGTTGTTTCGAAACAGTTTGGCTACTAGTGAAGCCTGTTTCGATACTGCTCTTGGAACATACCCGACTACCGAAACGGTCAACAACATTTCGATACGGGCGTTTTGGTACGGTGGGTGGGCGTTCCGATACAGTTGACCGTTGGGTGTTGTTTTGAATTGTTTTAAGTTTTCATGCTTTACATTTTAGTCCTGAATGTTGTGGATGCAATTGCTTGAGCCTGGGATGTCTTTTTAAGGTGAAACTTGATAGAGAATCATCTAACATGATTAATTTCCTATTGGTAAACCTAAAATCATCAAAGTCCTTATAATTTCCAAAAAATACATTTTGGTCCCTAAACGCGTAATTTATGCAATTGAGTCCCTAAATATTTTCCGATCGTTGTGCATCTCTCTTCCATGATTCATGAGTATTCATATAGGTTTAATGTGCATCTAGACAAGATTAAAATAAAAAAGGTCGTTAATCAAGGTTTACTTTTGGGTTGACTTTGGTTTTCCCCGTGTAATCTTCGTAGTTCGGGTCAAACGTCTAGGTCGGGCTAAGGGGTTACACTCTTTTTTTCCTTTCTTTACTTTATTTTCCTTTTTCTTTCTCTCTTTTTTTCTTTTCTTTTTTCTTCTTTCTCAGGCATAGTACTTCTTGACAGTATCAGAGTTTACCGAGTTTTGGAACTCGTCTCCATCCATTTCAGCTAAGATCAATGCTCCTCCCGAAAGAACATTTGATACAATGTACAACCCTTACCAATTAGGCACCTATTTTCCTCGAGGATCACTTTGAATTGGCAACTTCTTCTTTAAGACCAAATCACCTTCTTGGAATTCTCTAGGGCAAACCTTCTTTTCATATGCCCTAATCATTCTCCTTTGGTACATTTGACCATGACATACAATTTTCAGCCTCTTTTCCTCGATTAAGTTCAACTGGTCATACCTTTCCTGAACCCATTATGCTTCATCTAACTCGGCCTCCATCAAGACACACAACGATGGTATCTCTACCTCGATTGGTAGCACAACTTCAACTCCATATACTAATGAGAACGGAGTTGCCCCAGTGGATGTTCGTACCGCTGTTCGATATGCATACAAGGCAAATGGTAATATTTCATGCCAATCTTTATACGTATCAGTCATCTTTGTGATTATCTTCTTAATGTTATTATTGACTGTTTCTACTGCTCCATTCATTTTTGGGCGGTATACTACCGAATTGCGATGTTTGATGTTGAACTGTTCACAAACCTCAACAATCATTCGATTATTCATATTAGAGGCATTGTCAGTGATTATGCTTTCTGGTAGACCATATCGACAAATGATTTCCTTCTTTAAAAACTTGCATACAAAGGATATAGTTACATTTGAATGTGAGGCTGCTTACACTCGCTTTGTGAAATAATCAATAGTTACCAAGATAAAGCGATGACCATTTGATGCTTTCGGATGAATCTGCCCAAGAACATCTATGCCCCACATAGAGAAATGCCATGGAGACGACATGACGTGAAGAGACTAAGGAGGCGCATGAACCTTGTTAGCATATACTTGGCACTTATTGCATTTACGGGAATAATTAATGCAATCCCCTTTCAATGTCGACCAATAATATCCTAAACGCATAATTCTTCATGCCATAGTGAAACCACTAGGATGGGTTCCACAAATTCCCTCATGGACTTCTTCCAAGATTAAATGCGCTTCTTTTGCATCCACACATCTTAGTAACATCTGGTCTCGACTTCGTTTGTAGAGGATCTCACACATCAAAGATTGGGGATTGGGTTGTTCTTTCTAAGCAACCTGAATATGGAGTCACACTTATTCTTGAGTTGGGAGATAAAACAAGCTATGTAATTCAACCTTCCCAAGAATCCTCAAACTTAATTATGTGTTTGAGGAGATGGGAGCTCTTGTATGGCTTTAATCTTGTATGGGTCGATTTTGATTCTTGTTCTGCTTACTAAAAAGCCTAACAATTTCTTAGAAGTAACCCCAAATGTGCACTTGGCAGGATTAAGCTTTAATTGGAATTTTCTTAATCTTTGAAAAATCTTACTCAGGTTCATCATATGCTCATCTTCAGTTCTGGACTTGGCGATCATATCATCCACATAAACTTCTATTTCTTTGTGCATCATGTCATGGAAAAGAGTAACCATAGCTCTCTGATACGTTGCCCCTACGTTCTTCAATCCAAAGGGCATTACCTTATAGCAGAAGGTTCCCCAAAGCATTACAAAAGTAGTTTTCTCCATGTCCTCTAGTCACATCTTGATTTGATTATAACCGGAAAATCGAACCATGAATTAGAAAAGGGAATGGTCAGTTGTATTGTCAACCAAGGTATCGATATGTGGAAGTGAAAAATTGTCTTTAGGGTTTGATTTGTTGAGATCCCTATAATCAACACACATTCTCACTTTTCCATCATTCTTAGGCACTGGGACGATGTTTGCCACCCATTTTGGATACTTAGCTACTTTGAGGAATGTTGCATTGTATTTCTTCTTGACCTCATCTCTAATTTTTAAGAATGTATCAACCTTCATTCTTCTGAGTTTTTGCTTTACGGGCTCCCATCCTTCTCTTATAGGAAGCCTATGCATGGCAATACATGTGTCGAGTCCAGGCATATCTTGGTATGACCAGGGAAAGATGTCCTTGTATTCTTGTAGAAGCTCAATCAAATGTTGTCGTGTCTCAACTGAGATGGTGGTACCAATCTTTACTTCGTGCTTTTCTTCCTCGGTTCCAAGATTCAAAACCTCTAACTCTTCTTTTTAGGGAAAATTTTGCTTTTCCTCCCCTTCTACCATTCTAAGCAAATAATCTGACAACTCGTACCCCTCTTCGTCACTAGTACTCTTAACTTCTTCTAAACATAGCGGCAACACAAAATTAACCTCAGAATCTGATTCAGAGTCATTTGGACCATTGATATCTAAAAACCTGCAAATAAAAGGTGACAATATATATATATATATACCAAAAAAGAAATAATAAATGATATGAATTGTTATGTTTTTAGGGTTCGTTATCGCTTTTTGGTCTTTTATGACCTTTTGGTTTTATTGGTTTTGTGAAAGAAAGTTTGCCATAAGATAAAACTAGGAAAAATGCATCTTTTATTGAAACTTGAATCATGGTTTTGACAATAGGCCCTTTTTACATAAGATCTCTAATTACCCCAGGGTCTAAGGGTAAAAGAGTTGGTTTTGAGAATTACTCTGAGGCAGTTTTAAAAACTTCAGGAACCATTTCCGCGGTCTAGTTCTTCAATTCAGTGCAGGGGCGAATCTTGGACAGAAATTTGTTTTCTTCTTCCTCCTTGTCTGTGATGGCATTGATGCTCAAATTCTCAAAAACTTCGCATAGGTCATTTGTTCCTTTCTCCTCTTCGTCGAAGCGGGCATTAGGGTCTAGAAGCTCTCCAATCATGAAAATGGCGCTTAGGGGTGGATATGTCATGGGCTTCCCTTCAATTTCATCTTTTTTCTGCTTCATCTTCCTACTTTCTTGCTGCTTCTAGGCTTTTTTTACCATATATCAGGCCTAAAGCCTAAACCGAATCGATCCCTTTTCACTTGGATCATCACATGATAAGGTCTTCTTCGCCTTTCTTCTTTAACCTCTTCTCTTAGTTTCCTGAAGGATATTTCCTCCGTAGAACATACACTTGCTTCGTGCTCTATATCTCCATTCTCAAAGAACAAAAGTTCCTTGCTATTCATCTTCCTTCATATTCAGGTTCTCCTCCTTCCATATCATGGCTACTACTAACTGATCCTGTAACACCCCAATTTTGGGCTTGGAAGTTTAGGGTCTGAACTGGACCGGTTTAAATTATGATTCGAATAAAAAAGTTGATTTTAGGGAAAGCCTAGTTCAAGATGCATTAAAAATATGGAAAAATATCTAAAAATCCTCTTTTATTATATATAAGAGAGTGGCGAAATCAATTTTACAAAATGGGGTTTGAAAATATGACATTTCAAGTTAGTGACTAAAATGTAATTTTTGAAAATTTGGTGACTATTTTAAAAGGATTGAAACTTTGAATCTTTAAGGAGCTAATTTACCCAAGGGAGGGTTTCTCCAGATTTTTCTTAAATTTTAAAGACTCATTTAATGTTATTTAATAAAAAGAAAAGAGGGAAAAGAGATATTTTGGTTTCATAACTAACTTTTGCCAAAATTTTCCCATTTCATTTTCTCTCAATTTTTCCTCAGCCAAACACATTTCCACAGCCACTTTTCCTTTGATTTTCACACCTAAAGTTCAGATTTCAATCTCTAAATGATTTCTAATCATTTCTACACCAAATCTTCATCATTTGCTTATTGAATTTTCAAGAATTTTGGCTCTAAACAAGGAGAAATCCACATTTAGAGGTATGAAAGTCCTTCTCCTCTAAATACTCAGTTCTTTACTGAAATTCGCAAGTTCTCAATCCTTAAATTGAGTTTTATTAAAGGTTTTAATGTTGTGTTCTTGATTTTGGCTTAAAATGCAAGATTTGGATTTAATTTTGAAGAAATTCGTATTAAATGTTTAGGCTATGTTTTGAGATGTCTTTTTGATGTATTTTGGATGTCTAAATGATGTGTAATTGAGGTTTAATAAATGCAATCCCGAATAGGCTGATTTTCCTAAGTTTTTATTTGAGTTAATGGTGGTTTTTGGGGTGATTTTGATTTTCTGCTATAGCTAGAGGTATAAGGACGTGATTAGGTCCTTTTTGGATGTTAATTGATGTCTAAGAATGATTGTAATTGATGGATCTTGGCTGGGTAATGTTGTAGAGGTGTTTGGATGTGATTTCGGTTGTGTTTGGTAGCCGAAATGTGAGTTTTGATGAGAGCAGCGAGTTTAGGTGTTTTGGCTGAAGATTTTAATGCATGATGATGCATTAATCCTATGCTTTGATGTGTTTAAAACAGGGGAGACATCTTCGGATCCTTGTGGTGTTGATCCGGAGGCATGATCGGCGTTTCGGCAAGCTTGCGAAACAGAATCGGTGAGTGAAGTTTGGTTTTCAGCTTTGAAACCAATGTTTGAAGGTTGTGGGAGCTTAGTTTAAGTCAAAACAACTTAGCTAAGCTCAAGAGTAAGTTTTCAGAGAAACTCTCTTTTTGAAGAACCATGAGATGGTTGAATGCAATGTGTTTATTTTGCATGTTTAAATTCTGTTTTGAAAGCATATTTTAGCATGTTTAATGCTGGTTTTGTAAGCCATGTGTTGAAGGATGCTCAAGGTAAGAGATCCTTGATTTAAACATTGATAAATGTGGTTTGATGCATAGTGATGCATGATTATTTAATTGATTTGTTAAATGCTTTAAAACAGTGGATTGATGATGATAAACGATGTATATTGGCAAGTGATGTGTTGGTTTAAAAGTACTTGAATCAGATATAGTTAGCCGGCTATAGGATTGGGTGCACCGTGAATAAAGTCGCCTTGGATGTTGAGGGGTTGTAATGGTACCGTAAACTCCATCCAAGAACACTAACGAGATGTCTAAGATCATAATGGTGGTTAAAATGCCATGTGAGGATCTTGTGTTGTGTGTCCCATGTTCTCGTTAGTGATGTTACACAACTACCAATGAGTGATGTGGAGGGGTTGTAATTGTACCGTAGACTCCATCACGGGTGTTGAGGGGTTGTGATTGTACCGGTAAACTCCACCTTCAGTGTTTGGTAGTGTGTATGAAGCGTATGGGACAACGCTTGTAATCCGCGTATCCAATTGTGTTTTGAGTTGAAAAATGGTTATGGATTATCACTTGAAAGCCAATATGACATGTTGATGTATTGAAGCATGAGATGCTTGGTTTGTATGCATAGATGCATGATAAATGATGTTTTGAAATTAAAGGCCTTGGAAAGGTGTTTTTTACAAAGTGCATTATTATGTTGCTTTATTAGAGCATTTCTCTTTAAGCATACGTGCTTACACTCTCTCTTTCTTGAACCAATAATGCAGAGCATTGAAGTGCTTTAAGGGCAGCAAGGAGGTCAAGGATCCAAGTGAAAGTCTAAGCTCACGTATGGTGACTATTTTCACAACACTATTAGCTTTTGGTATTTCGCAATGGGAACCTAAATTGTGTTTTTGGGAGATGTTTTGGACTCCCTAAGTTTGGTTTAATGCCTATGGTGTTTGGAACATGTAAATGGCCATTTGGTATTTTGTTTTGGAGATTTGATGATTGCTTGCTTTTCATTATAGGATGCATGCCTTTAGACTTGTGGCTTTTCTTGTTTGAGGTCGTGGTTGAGCTTTGAGGATGCAAATGTGTTCCTTTAATGTTTGATGACTTGTTGGCATGACATGGAGGTCTTATAAGCGTGTTTGGTGGGTCGAAAGAGTGCAAAACAGGCCTTTCTGCTGTTTCTGGGCAGGGTGTTTCGAAACACCCTTGCCTGTTTCGAAACAGGTGCATATTTTGGCCTGGGTGTTTCGAAACGGGCAGAGGTGTTTCGAAACACTTTGGCTACTGCCAGCCCGTGTTTTTGAAAGGCCTAGACCCGTTTCGAAACACTTGACCGTTGGGCACTGATTTGAATGGTTTTGAGGTTTGCAAGCTTTACGTTTTAGTCCTGATTTTTGTATATGCAATTGATTGAGATTGAGATGTCTGTTTGAGATGATATTTGACAGAGAAGCATGAAACATGACTAATTTCATAATGGTAATTTAAAAATTGGAAAAGTCATCTTAATTTCCAGAATTTACAAATTGGTCCCAAAATTCGTATGTTGTGCAATTGAGTTCCTTATTGTTTTCCGATTGCTGTGATTTTTGAGTACGCTTATCTCAAGAGTACACCTAGAGTTAATATGCATTTAGACAAGGTTAAAAAGAAAAAAAAAAGGTCATTAATCAAGGTTGACTTTCGGGTTGACTTTGGTTTTCCCCGTGTAATCTTCGTAGTTCGGGTCAACCGTCTAGGCCGGGCTAAGGGGGTTACATTTGGTGGTATCAGAGCTGAGTTATCGAGTATTTGGGAATGGTTATGTGGGTGATAAGTGTATGGTTGCTTGTATACTTGTTGAATGAATGTATGATGTATGAATAGTAAGTATGTTGCAATTGTGGTGTATGTTGTGGTGCAGCATGTTAGAGGGACCCATTGTCATATCAAAGCTAATGAAATGATTTGTTTTTAATTGGAAATGAGCTTGAGTACTTGGATTGCTTACCTTGCTGAGCCTGACTATGTTTACTGCATTTGTGATTGCATTGTATAGTAAATGGGACCTCGTAGAGAGACGAGGATTAATACGCGAGCTATGGCTCAAAATGAGAACGAAGAGAATGCAGAAAATGTGGTGGATTTACCTCATTCACCCGGTGGTGGTGGTGCTTGGGGTGAGGGAGCTGGTGTTGGTGCTGGTGCCGGGGTCGCTGGACTTGAAGCTGGGCAGGGGCAAGCTGCTCCTGACATGACAGTGCTGATTCAGGCTATTGCTGGAGCCTTTCAGGCGGCGGTAGCTGGACCTCATAGAGCTGGGCATCAGGGAGATGCTAATGCTAGACTACCTCTGGAACGCTTGCGCAGTCTGGGAGGGACTGAGTTTAGGGGTTTGTCTGCTGAAGGATCTGAGTCTTGGTTGGAAAGTACCAAGAGAATTTTGGGACAAATGAACTGCAATGAAGTGCAGAAGCTGGGCTTTGTAATATCGTTGTTGCATGACGATGTGTTTACCTGGTGGACAACCACTATCTCCGGAATGGAGGATGCTGATGTGACTTGGACGTTCTTTCTGAACGCGTTCAAGAGGAGGTGTTTGGGTGTGCGGTACCTGGATGAAAAGAAAAGGGAATTCATGTCTCTTACTCAAGGGAGCATGTCAGTGGCTGAGTACGAGGTTCAGTTTGTCCGACTCAGTCAGTACGCACCTGAGCTTATCCCTGATGAGCGGGAGAGGTGTGAACGTTTCCGTTATGGTTTGGTGACGGAAGTGAAGACCTATATGTTGGCTGCTGAGTACACTAACTTTGATGTGCTGGTTGGTAAAGCAAAAGACATTGAGTTGAATTTGAGTTTATCTTCTAGAGGTGTTGGTCCTAGTGCGGGCAAGCGAGCTTCTGAGTATAGTTCCGGTGGCAGACAAAACAAGAGAGGACGTGATTGGAAGTATCAGTCTTCAGCTAGGCGTGGTGGTGGAGGGCAAGGTGCGCCTATTCAGGGAGACAGGGCGAGAGCTGATTAGAACACATGTTGGGCATGTGGATCGCGTGGTCATCTGAGGCGTGATTGTCCTCGAGCAGCGAGGAAGGTACAAGCTCCTATTGTGGTGACCGGTACTTCGTGCTGGAACTGTGGTTCGGCGGATCACATGAAGAGGGAGTGTCCTCTATTGGCCGGTGGCGGTCAGGGATGTGCTCCTGGAGTTGTTGCACCACAGAGAGGCCGTGGGCGCGGCCGTGGTTACTTCCAGCGCAGGGAGGATGGTGGAAGGAATGTGGCTCATGTGGTAGCTGTTCAGCCTGAGGGAGGTGGCCAGGCCAGAGTGTATGCTCAGAGGGAGGGGAGGAATGTCACGGATGTGATCGCAAGTACTTTCACTTTGCAATCCTTGTCATTACTTTCCTTGATTGATTCTGGTTCTACACACTCATATATATTGCGTGAACATGCTCAATTGCTTGGGTTGCCTGTTGAGTCTTTGGATGTTGGTATACGTGTAACTAGTTCTTTTGGTGAGACTGTTGTGACACGAAAGCTTTATAGAAGATGTCCCTTGGTTGTGCAAGACCATGTTTTTCACGTTGATCTTATGGAATTGACTTTGTATGGTTTTGATGTAATCCTTGGTATGGATTGGCTTGTTGAGCATCGAACTGTAGTGGATTTTGAGAATAAGCGAGTTTCGTTGAAGCTTGCGGATGATTATGAGGTGGTGGTGGTTGGTGAGAATGTGAAGTTTCTTGCCAATGTGGTGTATACATTGGAAGCGAGTCGGATGCTGAGGCAAGGTTGTGAAGCTTACCCCGCCTTTGTGATGAATCCTAGCTCTAAGGAGTTACGAGTGCAAGATATCAGGACTGTGCGAGAGTTTCCTGGTGTGTTTCCGGAGGAGTTGCCTGGATTGCCTCCTAGTCGCGAAGTGGAGTTTGGGATTGAGTTGTATGAAAACACAACTCTAATGTCCATTACTCCTTATCGAATGGCACCTAAAGAGCTGAAAGAGCTGAAGACGCAACTTCAGGAGTTGCTTGATCGTGGTTTCATTCGGCCGAGTGTGTCACCTTGGGGTGCACTGGTCCTGTTTGTGAAGAAAAAGGATGGCACTATGAGAATGTGCATTGATTACCGTCAGCTTAACAAGTTGACTATCAAGAATCGGTATCCATTGCCGAGAATTGATGATCTTTTTGATCAATTTCGGGGAGCGGCTGTGTTCTCTAAAATTAACTTGAGGTTAGGGTATTACCAGTTGAAGGTGAGGGATATAGATGTGCCAAAGACAGCCTTCAGAACGAGGTATGGGCATTATGAGTTTCTTGTGATGTCGTTTGGTTTGACGAATGCTCCTGCAGCTTTCATGGACATGATGAATAGAGTGTTCCATGAATACTTGGATAAACTTGTTTTGGTGTTCATTGATGATATTCTCGTGTACTCTCGTACTGAGGAGGAGCATGAAGAGCATTTGAGAATTGTGTTACAGGCTTTGTTGGAGAATCAGCTTTATGCCAAGCTAAGCAAGTGTGAGTTCTGGCTTAGAGAGGTTGTGTTTCTTTGTCATGTGGTTTTTGCTGAGGGGATTCGTGTTGATCCTCAAAATATTGAGGCAGTGATGAATTGGAAGCCTCCTAGGTCTGTTCATGAAGTTCGTAGTTTCCTTGGTTTGGCAGGATACTATCGGAGGTTCGTGGATAGGTTTTCAAAGATTGCTGCACCTTTGACGAAGTTGTTGCCGAAGGATGTTAAGTATGAGTGGACGGAAGCGAGACAGTAGGCTTTTGAGAAGCTTAAGGCAACTTTGACGCAAGCTCCTATCTTGGTTTAACCTGAATCAGGGAAAGAGTTTGTGGTGTATAGTGATGCGTCCTATGTTGGTTTGGGATGTGTGTTGATGCAAGAGGGTAAGGTGGTGGCTTATGCATCGCGTCAGTTTAAGGTGCATGAGCGCAATTATCCTACGCATGACATTGAGTTAGCTGCGGTAGTTTTTGCTTTGAAAATTTGGAGACATTACCTGTATGGTGAGAAGTGTACTGTGTACACGGACCACAAGATCTTGAAGTATATGATGTCTCAGAAGAAGTTAAATCTTAGGCAACGACGTTTGGTGGAGTGTCTTAAGGATTACGATTTGACTATCGAGTACCATCCGGGTAAAGCTAATGTTGTAGCGGATGCCTTGAGTAGGAAGGTAGATGTGGAGTTGAGGGCTATGTTTTCCAGTTTGAGCATTTCGCGTGATGGTGGTCTTGTGGCTGAGTTGCAAGTGAAACCATCCTTGGTTCAGTTGATTAAGGAAAAACAGTTGTTGGATGATTCCTTGGTGCCACATGTTCAGGATATTGCGGAGGATAGGCCATCAGATTTCTGCTTTAATGATGATGAAGTTTTATGCTTTGGGAATCGGATAGTAGTGCCCAATGATGCTGATTTGAGGCGTGCTATTCTGACTGAAGCTCATAGTAGTCCTTTTGCTATGCACCCTGGTAGTACTAAGATGTACCGTGATCTTCGTGATGAGTACTATTGGGTGGGTTTAAAGAAAGATGTTGCTGAGTTTGTAAGCAAGTGCATGGTATGTCAGCGAGTTAAGGCTGAGCATCAGTTTCCTTCAGGGTTGTTGCAACCGTTGAGGATTCCAGAGTGGAAGTGGGAAAGGATTACCATGGACTTTGTGTCTGGTTTGCCTTTGTCACCATCGAAGAAGAATTCGGTGTGGGTGATTGTGGATCGCTTAACGAAGTGTGCGCATTTCTTGCCTGTGCATACTACATACACGTTGGATAAGCTTGCGGAACTGTACATTGATGAGATTGTGCGGCTGCTTGGTGTGCCAAAGTCGATTGTGTCGGATAGAGATCCGAGGTTTACGTCCCGTTTCTGGCAGTGTTTGCATCAGGCTTTGGGTACACGGTTGAATATCAGTACATCTTATCATCCGCAGTTGGATGGACAGTCTGAGCGTGTTATCCAGGTGTTGGAGGATATGTTGAGGTGTTGTGTGATTGAGTTTCAGGGTTCTTGGGAGAAACATTTGCCTTTGGTGGAGTTTGCCTATAATAATAGTTATCATGCAAGTATTCAAATGGCACCTTATGAAGCTTTGTACGGGAGGAAGTGTAGGACTCCTTTTTGTTGGGCTGAAACGGGTCAGAAGTTGGTTTCGATGCCAACTTTGTTGAAAGGAACCACTGAGAAGGTGAAGCTCATTTGTGAGCGATTGAAGGCAGCTTCTGGTCGGCAAAAGTCTTACGCGGATTTGAAGCGTAAGGAGATTGAGTATGCGGTGGGTGACCGTTTGTTTTTGAAAGTTTCACCTTGGAAAAAGGTGATGAGGTTTGACCGAAAGGGTAAGTTGAGCCCTAGATACATTGGACCATACGAGGTGATTGAGCGTGTGGGTCCTGTTGCCTACATGTTGAGGTTACCGCAAGAGCTAGAAAAGATTCATGATGTGTTTCATGTTTCTATGCTTCAGAAGTATAGATAGGATCCTTCTCATGTAATGCCTGTGGAGGAAGTGGAGTTGAATCCGGATTTGACCTATGATGAGGAACCAGTGAAGATTCTGGATTCGGATAGTAAAGTTCTTCGAGGCAAGACCATTGAGTTGGTAAAGGTGTTATGGAAGCATCGTGGTGATGAGGAAGCCACGTGGGAACGAAAGGATGACATGTTGAAGCAGTTTTCGTACCTTTTTCCTTCAGGTAAATTTTGAGGACGAAATTTTTTAAGGAGGGGAGAGTTGTAACACCCCAATTTTGGGCTTGGAAGTTTAGGGTCTGAACCGGACCGGTTTAAATTACGATTCGAATATAAAAGGTGATTTTAGGGAAAGCCTAGTTCGGGATGCATTAAAAATATGGAAAAATATCTAAAAAAATCCTCTTTTATTAAATATAAGAGAGTGGTGAAATCAATTTTACAAAATAGGGTTTGGAAATATGACATTTCAAGTTAGTGACTAAAATGTAATTTTTGAAAAGTTGGTGACTGTTTTAAAAGGATTGAAACTTTGAATCTTTAAGGAGATAATTTACCCAAGGGAGGGTTTCTCCAGATTTTTCTTAAATTTTAAAGACTCATTTAATGTTATTTAATAAAAAGAAAAGAGGGAAAAGAGATATTTTTGTTTCATAACTAACTTTTGCTAAAATTTTCCCATTTCATTTTCTCTCAATTTTTCCTCAGCCAAACACATTTCCACAACCACTTTTCCTTTGATTTTCACACCTAAATTTGAGATTTCAATCTCTAAATGATTTCTAATCATTTCTACACCAAATCCTCATCATTTGCTTATTGAATTTTCAAGAATTTTGGCTCTAAACAAGGAGAAATCCACATTTAGAGGTATGAACGTCCTTCTCCTCTAAATACTCAGTTCTTTACTGAAATTCCCAAGTTCTCAATCCTTAAATTGAGTTTTATTAAAGGTTTTAATCTTGTGTTCTTGATTTTGGCTTAAAATGCAAGATTTGGATTTAATTTTGAAGAAATTCGTATTAAATGTTTGGGCTCTGTTTTGAGATGTCTTTTTGATGTATTTTGGATGTCTAAATGATGTGTAATTGAGGTTTAATCAATGAAATCCCAAATAGGTTGATTTTCTTAAGTTTTTATTTGAGTTAATGGTGGTTTTTGGGGTGATTTTGATGTTCTGCTATAGCTGGAGGTATAAGGACGTAATTAGGTCCTTTTTGGATGTTAATTGATGTCTAAGAATGATTGGAATTGATGGATCTTGGCTGGGTAATGTTGTAGAGGTGTTTGGATGTGATTTCGGTTGTGTTTGATAGCCGAAATGTGAGTTTTGATGAGAGCAGCGAGTTTAGGTGTTTTGGCTGAAGATTTTAATGCACGATGATGCATTAATCCTCTGCTTTGATGTGTTTCAAATAGGGGAGACATCTTCGGATCCTTGTGGTGTTGATCCGGAGGCTTGATCGGCATTTCGGCAAGCTTGCGAAACGGAATCGGTAAGTGAAGTTTGGTTTTCAGCTTTGAAACCAATGTTTGAAGGTTGTGGGAGCTTAGTTTAAGTCTAAACAACTTAGCTAAGCTCAAGAGTAAGTTTTCGGAGAAACTCTCTTTTTGAAGAACCACGAGATGGTTAAATGCAATGTGTTTATTTTGCATGTTTAAATTCTGTTTTGAAAGCATATTTTAGCATGTTTAATGCTGGTTTTGTAAGCCATGTGTTGAAGGATGCTCAAGGTAAGAGATCCTTGATTTAAACATTGAAAAATGTGGTTTGATGCATAGTGATGCATGATTATTTAATGGCTTTGTTAAAAGCTTTAAAATAGTGGATTGATGATGGTAAACGATGTATATTAGAAAGTGATGTGTTGGTTTAAAAGTACTTGAATCATATATAGTTAGCCGGCTATAGGATTGGGTGCACCGTGAATAAAGTCGCCTTGGATGTTGAGGGGTTGTAATGGTACAGTAAACTCCATCCAAGAACACTAACGAGATGTCTAAGATCATAATGGTGGTTAAAATGCCATGTGAGGATCTTGTGTTGTGTGTCCTGTGTTCTCGTTAGTGATGTTACACAACTACCAATGAGTGATGTGGAGGGGTTGTAATTGTACCGTAGAATCCATCACGGGTGTTGAGGGGTTGTGATTGTACCGGTAAACTCCACCTTGAGTGTTTGGTAGTGTGTATGAAGCGTATGGGACAACGCTTGTAATCCGCGTATCCGATTGTGTTTTGAGTTGAAAAATGGTTATGGATTATCACTTGAAAGCCAATATGACATGTTGATGTATTGAAGCATGAGATGCTTGGTTTGTATGCATAGATGCATGATAAATGATGTTTTGAAATTAAAGGCCTTGGAAAGGTGTTTTTTACAAAGTGCATTATTATGTTGCTTTATTAGAGCATTTCTCTTTAAGCATACGTGCTTACACTCTCTCTTTCTTGAACCAATAATGCAGAGCATTGAAGTGCTTTAAGGGCAGCAAGGAGGTCAAGGATCCAAGTGAAAGTCTAAGCTCACGTATGGTGACTATTTTCACAACACTATTAGCTTTTGGTATTTCGCAATGGGAACCTAAATTGTGTTTTTGGGAGATGTTTTGGACTCCCTAAGTTTGGTTTAATGCCTATGGTGTTTGGAACATGTAAATGGCCATTTGGTATTTTGTTTTGGAGATTTGATGATTGCTTGCTTTTCATTATAGGATGCATGCCTTTAGACTTGTGGCTTTTCTTGTTTGAGGCTGTGGTTGAGCTTTGTTGATGCAAATGTGTTCCTTTAATGTTTGATGACTTGTAACCCCCTTAACCCGGCCTAGACGGTTGACCCGAATTAAGAAAGTCACACGGGGAAAACCAAAGTCAACCCGAAAGTCAACCTTGATTAACGACCCTTTTTTTTTCTTTTTAAACTTGTCTAGATGCTCATTAATCCTAATGGTGATCACACAAACATCATATTCAGAGATCACAAACACCAGAGATGAAACAGGGACCCAATTGAACAAATTACAACTTTAGGGACCAAAATGTAAATTCTGTAAAATATGAGGACTTAACCCAAATTTAAGTTACCATCTTGAAATTAGTCAGGTTTCATGCTTCACTGCCAAATTTCAGCTCTAACGGACATTCCAAACTCATTCAATTGCACAAACATGATTCAGGACTAAAATGTAAACAATACAAAACATTTAACTACCAATGTCAGCCCCCAACGGTCTCATGTTCCGAAACAGGCAGAGCCTGTTTCGAAACGCGGTGTCGTTCCGCATCGCGTACCGAAACACGGGCTGGCAGTGGCCTTTCCGTTTCGGAACGGTCTCTCCCGTTTCGGATGCCTGGGCTGATTAAAGGCACCTGTTCCGAAACGGTAGGCACTGTTCCGAAACACCCTGCACAGAATACCACAAGATGCACACTTAAACATGCAATTAAACATCCAATCATGCTCCAAATGCTACCAAACTTTACCAGCATGCAATTCAACATGTAAGAGTCATGCTTGCATAAGCAATTCAACATATTAACATCATGAATGAAAAGCCCCAATTCTAATGGCATGCTTCCTACACAAGCAAACCACTCAAGCATAAAACTTCCAAAACAAGCATATAATGGCCAATTACAAAACTAGCAATCTCAACAACATTTAACGTACTTAGGGAGTTCAAAGCATCTCCCAAAACATAATCATAGGTCCCCTATTGCCAAATTACCAAAAGCTAAAATGTACTTTAGAAAACCTTCCATACATTGAGCTCAACTTCCACTTGATTGCTTGCCTTCCTTGCTGCTCTTAGGTACCCTAATGATCTGCATTATTGGTTTAAGTAAACGGAAGAGAGCGTAAGCAAACGCTTAGTGAGGAATGCTCATAAAAACCTTTCAATAATGCATTTATAAAACACTTTATAAATCATGCTTCAAATCATACTTTACTCATGCTCAAAAGCAATTTAGACAAGCATTACATGCTTCCACATCATTTCATATCATATTGGCCACAAGTGATAAGTTTCATCATTTTAAAACAAGTTCAACATAAGACTCACACATGGACTTTTAAACACCATTGTGATCTTATACATTCCAAGAACACACAAGGACTTTTAACCACCTTTGTGTTCTTCCCAAGGACTTTTAAACACCTTGGCCCCAAGGACTTTTAAACACCTTGGCCCATGGACTTTTAAACACCATGGCAAGGACCACACAAGGACTTTTAACCACCTTTGTGTCCTTAACAAGAACCATCCAAGGACTTTTAACCACCTTGATGTTCTTAAGTGACAAGGCTCACTCAAGGACTTTTAACCACCTTAGTGACCTTAACAAGAATCATCATGGACTTTTAACCACCATGAAGTTCTTAGATACCACAAGGCTCACTCAAGGACTTTTAACCACCTTAGTGACCTTAACCTTTTTCAAAACATCACTTGCCAATATACGTCATTATCATCATTTAATCCACTGTTTTAAAGCATTTAAACCAAGCCATGTTCATCATGCATTTATAAGCATCAAACCACATTTTAACCATGCTCAAAAACAAGGAACTCTTACCTTGAGCTTCCTTCAACACATGGCTCACAAAACCAGCATTAACCATGCTAAATCATGCTTTCAAAACAGAATTTAAAACATGCAATAACCACATTGCACAACAATCAAACCATGGCCACCACTAGAGAGTATTTCCGAAAACTTACACTTGAGCTTAGTAAAGTTGTTTAGACTTAAACTAAGCTCCCAAGACATTGGTTTCAAAGCTGAAAACCCATTTTCACTCACCGATTCCACTTCGCCTCTTGCCGAAGCACCAATTCAAGCCTCCGGATCACCAACTCTTGGGTCCAAAGATGACTCCCCTGTTTTAACACATCAAGGCAGAGGATTAATGCATCATCATGCATTAATAGCTTCAATGAAAGCACCAAAACTCGCTGCTCTCATCCACACTCCATTTTCGGCTACCAAACACAACCGAAAATGCCTCCAAACAACTTCTCAACAAAGCCCAGCCAATAACCATCAAAACCTAACATCCTTTAACATCATTTAACACCTAAAAAGAGCTTAACAACATCCTTATACCTCCAGCAACAACAGATCCACAAGATCTTACCAAAAACAACCTAGAATCATAAGCTAAACTTAGGAAACTCAACCTATCCGGGATTGCATTAATCAAAACTCAATTCCTTATCAAATTAACATTCAATAATCATCATTTTAACACCTTAAAACACTGCTTTAACAGATCCAACGAAAATTCATCAAAAATCACCAAAACTTGCATTTTAAGCCAAGATCCATTAAACAACTTAAAAGCCATTTATAAAACAACAATTAAGGATTGAGAACTTAGGAATTTCAGTAAAGAACTGATAGTTTAGAGGAGAAGGACGTTCTTACCTCCAAACTTGAGTTTCTCCTCTTTAGAGCCAAAAAGCTTGAAAATCCAATTAGCAAATTGCAAGGTTTTGTTGTTGAAATGATTAGGAATCCAAAGAGAGTTGAAAGGAGAGATTTAGGTGGCAAAATCAGAAGAAATCCTCTGGAGAGAAAGTGTTTGGGTTGAGAGAAAATGAGAGAAAAGGAAAATTGGAAGAAAATGAAAAGTTGGTTACAAAATAGTAAAATGATTTCCCTCCACTTTTCTTAAGCTTTAAAATCAGAATTATACATTAAAATATCTTAGAAAAATCTGGAGAAACTCTTTTTGGAATAATAGCTCCTTAAAGATTCAAAGTTTCAACCCTTTCTAAAACAGTCACGCAACTTTCAAAAATTACATTTTGGTCACTAGCCAAAATGTCACCCTTCCAAACCTCATTTTTCAAAATTGATTTCACAGTTCACTTATATATATTAAAAGATGATTTTAGAACATTTTCCCATATTTTTAATGCAACCCGAACTAGGCTTTCCTAATTTCACCTTATTAGGTTCGAACAGCACTTTGACCGAACCGGTCAACGCTCAAAATACCAAGCCCAAAACCGGGGCGTTACATGACTTGTTGGCGTGGCATGGAGGTCTTATGAGCGTGTTTGGTGGGTCGAAAGAGTGCAAAACAGACCTTTCTGCTGTTTCTGGGCAGGGTGTTTCGAAACACCCTTGCCTGTTTCGAAACAGGTGCATATTTTGGCCTGGGTGTTTCGAAACGGGCAGAGGTGTTTTGAAACACTTTGGCCACTACCAGCCCGTGTTTCTGAACGGCCTAGACCCTTTTCGAAACACTTGACCGTTGGGCACTGATTTGAATGGTTTTGAGGTTTGCAAGCTTTACGTTTTAGTCCTGATTTTTGTATATGCAATTGATTGAGTTTGAGATGTCCGTTTGAGATGAAATTTGACAGAGAAGCATGAAACATGACTAATTTCATAATGGTAACTTAAAAATTGGTAAAGTCCTCTTAATTTACAGAATTTACAAATTGGTCCCTAAATTCTTATATTGTGCAATTGAGTCCCTTATTGTTTTCCGATTGCTGTGATTTTTGAGTACGCTTATCTCAAGAGTACAGCTAGGGTTAATATGCATTTAGACAAGTTTAAAAAGAAAAAAGGGTCGTTAATCAAGGTTGACTTTCGGGTTGACTTTGGTTTTCCCCGTGTAATCTTCGTAGTTCGGGTCAACCGTCTAGGCTGGGCTAAGGGGGTTACAGATTCCACACCCAAATCATAGGCGCTTTAATTTCCTCGGCATTCTCTTTGATTATCCTCTTCTCTTCCTCGATCATTGCATTCACCTCCGTCTTTTGGTGATTTGGTAGTGGGTTTTCTTTTTCCTCGGATGTTTCAATTGCCAACATGCTTGATTTTCTCAGATCATCTACCACCCTTTTGAATGAAGTGCAATTTCGATAGTGTGCCCCCTTACTCTTGCATGATATTCACATTGGGGCTTCTCATCATACCATGGTGGGTAGGGAGGTGAGAATGGAGGAACATGTCTTGGAAACACTATATGTGATTTGACCAACTCTACAAACAACTCTGCATAAGTCATCGGGATAGGAGGAAAATAAGGTCTCGAATTCCCTTGATATCTTCGCTATCCTTTTAGGGCGTTTGCAACCGTCAGAGCTGGGGTATTATGCTTGTTGAACACCACGCCTGTCGAGTAGTTGGGATTGTAGACACTCATCGCATTGACTTCATTGTTGTCCTTCTTCCTATATATCTTCTTTGTTTCCCCACTGTCCAATCTTCGGCTCTTCATGGCAGCGAGAATCAATTCGCCATTCATCAGCATGTACAGAAAGTTCTTTGTGGCGTGGTTGAGCATATGATCATAAAAGGGTCCCTTTAGCGTTTCTACAAACAACGGGGGTTGCACTTGTGCCGCTACATCCCTCCACCTTTTAGCATATTGGCGGAAGCTCTCGTGGTACTTTTGCTCTATCCCTTGCAAGACAAGACGGGTTGGAACCATGTCTGAAACATGTTTGTATTGCTCACTGAAGGATTTGGACATGTATCTCCATGATTTGATGTTTACTCAGCTTAACTATGAGTATCAACGTTCAGCGGACCCTACTTGGTGTTACGTGCAAATGAGATTATCGCAAATAGTGCAAGTGTACACGACACAAGTAGTAAAGTGATACTAGAGTATCAGATATCGTCTCCAAAGGGACTAGAAATAACTCTATCCTTGAATTGTTGCACAGGAAAAAGAAATAGTTTAAATGATTGTTGAAAGTAATCTTGAGAAATAACTGAAATAAAAGATAAGGTAAACAGATTGAGAGAATAGGTCGGTATTGAATTGTTTAGCAGTGCAAGTGTTGCACTATTCAGAGGAACTTCTGTCGTTATGTCGTCGTTCTTGTTGCGGCAGCACCTGTCGCGGCAAAGGTTTGTTGATGTCGCGGAAACGACCAACAACTTTGTACTTCAAGCTTGGCAAGAATCCCTATTATGACTTGTCCTATCCCTAGGTCCAAGTTTTGTTGACGAACACTTCCTGGATGATACCTCCCGGCGTAAATCAAGGGGTGAACTTTGTACTTCATTGGATTCTTCCTTAGCCACTTCACCTTGTACTTATCCCTAAGCCAAGATGGTTTAACCATAAACTGGAAAACGCGCATTTACCCCTATCGTATGCTTAACTCTCCCCATATTAAGCAAATGGATAACCTCACAATGCTCTCCCGATGCTCTTATGAGATATTGAAAACCAGAGTAAATAAACTTGAAGTTTTATTATTTGAACAAAAAAATCCTTAGAACAATTACAACCCTCACAACTACTTTACAAATCAACCCTTAGCCCTGAGGAAGGTTTAGAACATGGTGAAGAGAGAGAAACGACTAGGGTTTTGGGGGAAGACAGCTAGGAATGAGATATCCTTCTCTGGGTCGAATTACATGCCTTTATATAGGCCTTGGGTCCAAGTTTTCTAATATGGAAAGAATACAAGTTTAAATTAAAGTACAACTCTATTAAGAACTAAATCTTCTTAGTAGATGCCTTTAATTCATCATCTTTTCTTGCCTTGACTTTCTTCGTTGAACTTTGGGCTTGGCCTCCCTTCTGCTTCAGGGCTCAGAAAAATATGGGACTGGTCCACAACAAACTGGCTTGAAATCCTCTATCTGTTGAGCTCCACTTCACTTTTCCACTTCAGCGTTCTACTGTCGTCATGGTTGCCACGACACATGTCACGACAGATCGTGTTTTTTTACTCTAGCTCCGTTGCTCGCCTCTGTCCCAATGCTACACTGGGTGCTGCCGCGGCAGATACCTGCAAAAGTAACCAAAATCAGCAGCTAATGTGCAATTTTATCTAATTGTGATGTGTATGCAAAAATCTATCCTAAATGCAACGAATCATGCTTGAGTGCAGCAAAAATATGGGTAAATGAGGGGTAAAATATAGAACTTTTATGCACTCAACACACCCCCAAACTCAAGTTCTTGCTTGTCCTCAAGCAAATGCAACCTAACTAAAAATAAAAACTTTTTGGCTTGGCTTAATTCAGTGAACCTTCATTAGCTACAACACATTCACTATCGAGAGCAGTACCTTGTCGGGTGTTTATGGATTTATCCGGAACAATGCTATAATTCTTGTGCAAGTGTGTGTAGGTTTTGTGAACAAATATGTGCCTAGACTCCCTTAGCTACCAGAATAGTTATGCTACTCACTTGAATTTTATGTTAAATTTCATCTTTTTTGGAGGCAATTCTTAGGCTCCTTTAGTTTTTTCGAATTTAGACTCAAGTGTTTTTCTTATTTTGATTTTACTAAAGCCTGTTTTTGGGTACCTCTAGCTATCTTCCTAGAGCCAGTGTTAGGCACCTCTAGGGGCATTGAGTGTAAGTTTTTCTTTTATTCTTTTCCTAGAGCCAGTGTTAGGCACCTCTATGGGCAATTCAAGTGGTTAAGCGTTCCTACTCTAGTTTACTAACAACAGTCTAGACATCATATAAGTCACAAGGGTGTTTTTTTTTTAAGTTGAGAACTATAGAAAGGCTCTAAATAATTCCTAAAACATCTTAAAGGCACTGTCATACCATATATGTCGTGGCAGGTAAGTTCAGTTCAAAGACTTAAGCCAAAATTTTATTTTTATTTTTTTTACACAAAAATTAACTAAAATGCGACACAAGACACATATTAAAGACACAACTAAAAAGTTCATTAATAGAGAGATGCCTACCCCCAAACTCAAGGGTTGCATTGACAATGATTAAAATAAAAAAACATCACAAAAGATAGAATAACAGCAGAGACAACAAGCAAATTAGAAAAGCACTTAAGTTAATGAGCTGTCATCGATGCTGCTGCTGATCTGGAGAGGGGCTGGACTCAGGTAGGTGAAATCTTAGGGGCCTTGTCCAAGACCTCGATGTCATAATCACTGTTGATGTTGTTCGATCTGTCATGGCAGGGCCCTTCAACAGTTTCGTTCATCTTCTTCCTCTTCATCGGAGGGAAGTCCTTCGATATCTCTCGGGCGACAGATGGTTCCGAATCAGAACATCCTACCAGACGAAGAAGGAGGAGAACCCTTCAAATTATTTTGGGTCGATCTCTGGTAGTGGTTCCTTCCTTTTCTCTCCTTAGGGAGTGGCAGATCTTCTGTTGCCATCTCCTGTCGTGGCAGGTGGTGATGTGGAGGCAGCGGTGGGTGTTCTGGGGCTAGCAACAGGTGTGGGGGCGGCAAAAAGAGATTCTGGAAAAGAGGGAAACTACACATTTGGAAAATTTAAATCAACCTTTATGAAATTTATCGTGACAGTAGTAAAATCCCTCACAAATCCTATGAAGCCTAGCTGGCGTTCGTCCATCTTCTTCAGCATCTGCAGGATTTGGCTAGAGGTGTCTGCCGGGGGTACAACCATCGTCTGTTCCGGTTCTTCTGTGATAGGTTCAGTGGAGTCAGGTTATGTTGTTGCTTCTGTCGCGGTAGTGGGGTCCATGTAAGACAGGGGAGTGGCAACCTTTTAATTCCATCAAACTATAGAGATTCTGCTGCGTCCATCCTTTTCCTTGGATTTTGACATCTTTATTGATCTTCAGCACGTTGTTGGCTCGACAGAGTGTGGTGATAAGGTAAGGGAAGAATAGAGGGCTCGTTGATCAGAGTGCACACTCAAGGATGCCGTCTCGGATGTATCTGCCAACGTTGATTTGCCTCTCGTTGAGGATGGAATGTACTAGGGCTAATCTCTGCCGGTCAACCGTGGTGTTGTGTGATGTGGGCATGAGGCGTTTCTTCACGAAGTGGTTCCAAAGCTTTGCTTGCGGTGTGAGCTGAGTCCTTCGCATTTTCCATCGGTTCTTGGGATCATCGTTCCATTGTGTGCCCTCTTCTGTCAGCTCTGCCATGATAGCATTGTAGTCTTCCAGAGATAGACGGTTTATGAACCTCCTATGGGCATCTTCCTTCTTGCTCACATAAAGGCCATACAACGTGTTGATGTATGCCGGTTCAAGAGAGATCTCCTTGCCCCTGACAGTTACTTTCGTGGCATATTTGTCGAGGACGGCAGCATATAACTCTCGAACTAGGGTGACGTTCATCTCCTCTGGCTTAATAGTGAACATCTGCCATTTGAGTGCGATGATTTTCTTGGCGATGAAACTTTCAAGCCCCAGTCCTCCCGTCTTTTGGGTATAGGTGAACCCTTTTTCTTCCCACATCTCTCTCTTTTGGAACGAACCATAGTACCTCTACTTCGAGTCTACTGATGCGAAACGGTTGGGTATTCTACTGTGGCTGGGTGTGGATACTGTCGTGGCAGAGGTGGAGGCAGCACTCCGTCGGGTTGATCTGGTAGCCATTGCGAGGGAAACTGTAGCAAAATTAAAGAAATTTTGAGATCTAATTTCTTGAAAGCAAAGTAGAGAGAATGAGAATGAGATGAAAATTGAGATGGGAGTGGGGGTTTATATAGAACGGGGTTTTCTGCCCGTTGGGACAGTAACGGCTGGCGCAAATAATGAGGCCAGTTGTCACGCGGATTCCTAACGTGTCTGTCATGCGCTTTCGTGTCTGATGTGCTTCTGTTACGCGTTTGCGTGTCTGTCGCGACAGCTCCGTGACAGGCTGTATTTTCCGCGTCTGCCGCGACAGCTGTCACGACAGAGTTGTCCGTTCGGCTTTTTGGGCTTTTGTGAATGCGGTGGGCTGGTTCATTCCTTCTCTTTGCTTTGCTTCCTTTATTTCCTAAAATTACATAAATAAATAAACTAAATTAAAATCTTATTTCCTAAAAATAATAAATAAAATAAAATAAAATAAAGTTAATTTAAGGACTCCTTGAGGGGCATCTCCTAAAGTAAATACTTCCCGCATCCTTGGGGCTTCAGTCCCCTAATAATGCTTGAGCTTTTGTCCATTGACCTTGAATTGTTGCTCATCCTTGATTGATCTGATTGTAATGGCACCATGGGGAAAAACTTGGATAACTTGGAAGGGCCAGACCACCTAGATTTAAGCATTCCTGGGAAGAGCTTCAACCTAGAGTTAAACAACAACACCTGTTGCCTTGGGCAGAACTGTCGTGGCAGCAATTTTCTGTCGTGCCACTTCTTTGTTTTGTCCTTGTAGATCTTGGCATTGTCATAAGCCATTTCTCGAATTTCTTCAATTTCGTTCAAGTCCAGTAGCCTTTTCTGCCCTGCCTTGTCCCAGTCCATATTTACTGTCTTGATAGCTCAATATGCTATGTGTTCAATCACGACAGGTAAATGGCAAGTTTTCCCGTAAATGAGGTGATAGGGTGACATCCCTAATGGCGTCTTGAATGATGTCCTGTAGGCCTAGAGTGCATCATTTTTGTGTAGAGACTAGTCCTTTCGAGTTGGTTTGACCATCTTCTCTAGGATGTTCTTTACTTCTCTATTTGATATCTCGGCCTGCCCATTGGTTTGTGGGTGATATGATGTTGCAATTTGGTGCTTTACTCCATATTTCTTGAGTGCACTAGCAATTACCCTATTGTCGAAATGCCTCCCTCCGTCGCTAATTATCGCCCTTGGGATTCCAAACCTTGAGAAGATGTGCTTGTGAAGGAATCTCTGCACAATCTTGGCATCGTTCTTTTGAGTGGTGATCGTTTCTACCCACTTAGACACATAGTCTAATGCCAGTAGAATGTATAAATTCCCACAAGAGGCTGGGAATGGCCTCATGTAGTCGATTCCCCAAACATCAAAGATTTCGACCTCAAGTATGTTCTACAGTTGCATCTCATGAAGTCTTGATATATTTCCAGTCCTTTGGCATTTGTCACAGCTTTTGTAAAAAGCTTGTGTATCCCTAAACAATGTAGGCCAATAGAAACCACATTGCAGAACCTTGGCAGCAGTTTTATTTCCTCCCAACTGTCCTCCCTAAGGGGCATCATGACAGTGGTGAAGCACTTCTTTCTATTCCTCCTGTGGTATGCATCTTCTGATGATCTAATCTACACAGTGCTTAAAGAGGAGAGTTTCGTCCCAATAATAATGTTTTGCATCATTTTGGAACCTCTTCCTTTCTTGGTAATTAAGCTCGGTAGGCAATAACCCACTTACAATATAATTGACAATGTTAGCATACTAAGGGGTTTCAGAAAGCTTACCTGCCGCCATGGCTGTCGCAGCAGTGCTGGTGACAGCGAACAACTGCTCATCTGTGAAGGTTTCCAGTATGTTGGTCCTCTCTTTCTCTTGATTCCTTCCCATCTCCAGCCTTGACAAGTGATCTGCTACTTGGTTCTCTGTTCCTTTTTTGTACTTGATGTCAATGTCAAGTTTTTGCAGCTGTAGAATCCAACATATCAATATTGGTTTGGCATCTTTTTTTGTGAACAAATATTTAAGTGTTGATTGATCTGTATGGACCACCACTTTTGTCACAAGTATGTAGGGTCGAAACATGTCAATTGCAAACACCATTGCGAGTAGCTCCTTTTCTGCTGTGGTCTAGTTTATCTGGGCATCATTCGAGGTTTTGCTAGCATAGTAGATCACATGGAAGAGTTTCTCCTTCCTCTGCCCTAGTGCTCCCCCGACAGCATAATCACTGGCATCACACATTATCTGGAATGGTAGGCTCCAGTCTGGTGGTTGCACTATAGGAGTTGTTACCAGCTTTTCCTTCAATATTCTGAATGCTTCAGTACATTCAGTGTTAAAGTCAAAGGCACGATTCTGTTCCAGCAGGAGGCACAGTGGTTTAGTGATTTTCGAGATGTTGGCAATGAACCTTCGATAAAACCCTTCATGCCCTAAGAAACTTCTTATTTCTTTGATTGTGGTGGGTGGCGGCAGTTTTTCAATGACCTCTATTTTGGCTTTGTCGACCTCTATGTCGCGGCAGCTAACCTTGTGGCCCAACACTATGCCTTCATCCACCATAAAGTGGCATTTTCCCAGTTTAAAACCAAGTTCGCCTCTTCGCATCTTTCAAGGACCTTCTGTAAATTACCTAAACAACCGTCAAAGCTGTCTCTAAAGACGAAAAAGTCGTCCATGAAAATTTCTAGGAAATCCTCCACCATGTTAGAGAATATTGCCATCATGCACCGTTGAAAGGTTTATGGTGCATTGCAGAGCCCAAATGGCATTCTCCGAAAGGCATATGTGTCGTATGGGCATGTGAATGTGGTTTTCTCTTGGTCCTCTGGTGCGATTGTGATTTGGTTATAACCTGAGTAACCATCAAGAAAACAGTAGTAAGGCTTCCCCGCTAATTTATCTAACATTTGATCGATAAAAGGTAAGGGGGAGTGGTTCTTCCGGGTAGCTTTATTAAGCTTCCGGTAGTCCATACAAACCCTCCAACCGGTCACAGTCCTGGTTGGGATTAGTCCGTTGTCCTTTTTCGTTACTACGGTTATGCCTCCCTTTCTGGGCACACATTGCACCGGGCTCACCCACTTGTTATCCGAGATGGCATATATTATTCCAGGATCAAACCACTTGATGATTTCTTTTCATACCACTTTCTGCATAGCCTTTTTCAGTCGACTTTGGGCATCGATTGTCGGCTTATGGTCATCCTCCAAGAGGATCTTATGCATGCATAATGTCGGACTGATGCCTTGGATATCAGCAATGGTCCATCCAATTGCCTTTTAATGTTGATGTAGCAGTTTGATCAGTTGTTGTTCCTATTCCTGCATCAACTTGGAAGATATGATTACGGGAAACATATCATTTAAACCAAGAAAAACATATTTAAGTTACCCTAGCAGGGGTTTAAGATCTAAAACAGGTGGTTGTTCAACGGAAGGCTTTTGGATTACATGTTCATTCAAGGTATAATTCAAAGGCTCGAAGAACTTACCTGGACGTGTGCCTATCCAATTTACCTCATCAGGACCTTCAGTGTTGGATGATTCTGTGTCTGAGGGGTCACTGTCGTCGACACTGCAGTGACAGTCTTTAGGGTAACTAGGGTGGCAGTGACTAAATTTTCTATCGTGGCAGTTCGACCGAATGTAGGGTTGGTCTAGGATGATTTCTGAAATTGCCATGCACTCTTTCTCTGCATCAGCTTGTTTCATTGCTTGGAGAACATTGAGCTTGATTTGTTGATCATTTATTCTCATCGTCAGTTCTCCTTTTTCTACATCGATCATTGTTCTGCATGTGGCTAGGAAGGGTCGATCATTTTTCGACTATCTTAGTGAGATATGCAATATGAGTTTTCACTGAGTTGTCAGCTTCGTACTCCTCTATAGATATTCCTCGTTTACCTTCCATTCGAGTTGTAGGAAATTGCTCATCGTTCTTTGCTAACTTTTTCAACAGTAGCATTGCCTCATCTGGTTCTTTATCTAGCAATAACCCATTCACTATTGAATCTATTCGCAGTCGAGTGTGTGCATTGGCAGCATTGTAGAATTTGACAATCTGATTCCGTACAGGGAATCCATGCATTGGGCAGTTTCGAAGAGAGTCGTAAGTATGTCCCACGCCTCATGCATTAGCTCGTCATCTTCATGTTGAAAAGTAGCAATCTCGTTACGCAATCTTTCAGATAAATGAGAAGGATTAAAACGAGAAAGGAATTCACGACAGAGATCTACCCAAGTTCTTATTGAACCCGGCGTTAATTTATTCACCAAGTTTTAGCTCTATCTCTCAATGAATGAGGGAATAACTAGAGCATCAGTACTTTCGGACTTATCCCTGGTAGTGTAACACCCCAATTTTGGGCTTAGAAGTTTTGGGTTTGGACCGGATCGGTCGGGTTGTGGTTCGAATATAAAAGGTGATTTTTAGGAAAGCCTAGTTCGGGATGCATTAAAAATATGGAAAATATCTTAAAATCCACTTTTATTATGTATAAGAGAGTGGTGAAATCAATTTTACAAAATGAGGTTTCGAAGTGTGATTTTCAAGTTAGTGACTAAAATGTAATTTTTGTAAAGTTGGTGACTATTTTAAAAGGATTGGAACTTTGAATCTTTAAGGAGTTAATTTACCCAAGAAGAGTTTTCTCCAGATTTTTCTTAATATTAAACATTTACTAAATGATATTTAATAAAAGGAGAAGGGGAAATAGATATTTTGAGTCATAACTAACTTTTCTCAAAATTTTCCCTCTTCATTTTCTCTCCACTTTTCTCTCAGCCCAAACACTTTTTCCCCAACCATTTTCCTCTGATTTTAACATCTAAAGATGAGATTTCAATCTTCATTTGATCTCTAACCATTTCTACATCAAATACTTAGCATTTGCTTATTGAATTTTCAAGAATCTTGATTCCAAACAAGGAGAAACTCACATTTAGAGGTATGAACATCCTTCTCCTCTAAATACTCAGTTCTTTACTGAAATTCCCAAGTTCTCAATCTTTGATTTAAGTTTTATTAAAAGTTTTATGGATGTGTTCTTGATCTTGGCTTTAAAATGCAAGATTTGGTTTAATTTTGATGAAATTCATATGAGATGATCGGGCACTGTTTTGAGATGTCTTTTTGATGTAAATTGGATGTATAATTGGTGTGAAATTGAGGTTTAATCAATGCAATCCCGAATAGGTTGATTTTCCTAAGTTTTTGATTGGGTTAATGGTGGTTTTTGGGGTGATCTTGATGTTCTGCTATAGCTGGAGGTATAAGGACGTGATTAGATCCTTTTTGGATGTTAATTGATGTATAAGAATGTTTGGAGTTGATGGATCTAGGATGGGTAGTGTTGTGGAGGTGTTTGGATGTGATTTCGGTTGTGTTTGGTAGCCGAAATGTGAGTGTTGATGAGAGCAGCGAGTTTAGGTGTCTTGGTTGAAGATATTAATGCATGAAGATGCATTAATCCTCTGCTTTGATGTGTTTAAAACAGGGGAGACATCTTTGGATCCTTGTGGTGTTGATCCGGAAGCTTGATTGATATTTCGGCGAGCTTGCGAAACGGAATCGGTGAGTGAAGTTTGGTTTTGAGCTTTGAAACCAATGTTTTGAAGGTTTGGGAGCTTAGTTTAAGTCTAAACAACTTAACTAAGCTCAAGAGTAAGTTTTCGGAAAGACTCTCTTGTTGATGAGCCATGAGTTGGTTGAATGCAAAGTGATTTGTTTGCATGTTTAAATTCTGTTTTTGAAAGCATATTTTAGCATGTTTATTGATGGTTTTATAAGCCATGTGTTAAAGGATGCTTAAGGTGAGAGATCCTTGGTTTGACAATGATAAATGTGATTTTGATGCATAGTTATGCATGTTGATTTAATGGCTTTGTTAAATGCTTTAAAAACAGTGAAATGATGATGTTAAATGATGTATATTGGCAAGTGATGTGTTTGGTTTAAAAAGTACTTGAATCGGATATAGTTAGCCGGCTATAGGATTGGGTGCACCGTGAATAAAGTCGCCTTGGATGTTGAGGGGTTGTGATTGTACCGTAAACTCCATCCAAGTACACTAACGAGATGGTTAAGAACACCATGGTGGTTAAAAGTCCATGGGTGGATCTTGTGTTAAGGTCACAATGGTGGTTAAAAGTCCATGTGTGGACCTTGTGTAATGTTAAGGTCACAATGGTGGTTAAAAGTCCATGTGTGGACCTTGTGTATTGTAAGATCACAATGGTGGTTAAAAGTCCATGTGTGGATCTTGTGTTGTATGTCCCGTGATCTCGTTAGTGATGTTATACAACTACCAATGAGTGATGTGGAGGGGTTGTGATTGTACCATTTGTTCCACCTTGATATTGGTAGTGTGTATGAAGCGTGTGGGACAACGCTTGTAATCCGCGTATCCGATTGTCGATTGTGTTTTGATTTATAAAATGGTTATGATTATCACTTGAGAGCCAATATGACACGTTAATGATTTGAAGCATGAAATGCTTGGTTTATATGCATATGTGCATGATTAAATGTTGTTTTGAACTAATGTTTTGAAAGAGATTTTACTGATGCATTATTGTGATGTTTTAAATGAGCATTCCTCACTAAGCTATGTGCTTACGCTCTCTCTCTCTTTCCAAAACCAATAATGCAGAGCATTGAAGTGCTTAAAGGGGTAGCAAGGTGGTCAAGAATCTAAGTGGAAGCTTAAGCTCATGTATGGTGACAATTTTCATAACTTGTTTAGCTTTTGGTATTTGGCAATGGGGACCTAGCTTGTGTTTTTGGGAGATATTTTGGACTCCCTAGGTTGGTTTTATGCTTTTGGCAATGATGCAACATGTAAATGGCCTTTGGTATTTGGTTTTGGTGAATTGACGATTGCATGATTTTCTATTATAGGATGCATGCCTATAGAATTGGGATTTTCCTTAATTGATGCCCTGATTGAGATTGGATGATGCTATTATGATCCTTAAGTGTATAATGACTTGCTGGTATGTTTTGGTGGTCTTTGGAACGTGTTTGATGGGTCAATTGTGTATTAAACCAGCAAAAATCTGCAATTCTGGGCAGCCCGTATCGGAACGGGTGCTACCGTTTCGGAACAGAGGGCCTGAAATGGCCTTGGCGTTTCGAAACAGGTAGGGCTGTTCCGAAACGGATTTGCCACTGTCAAGCCTTGTTCCGCAACGAGTTTCGGAACGGTCCCGTGTTTCGGAACGGATCCTTCCCGTTTCGGAACACCCGACCGTTGGGCACTGAAACTGATGGTTATATGTTTTGAAATCCTTGCATTTTGGTCCTGAACTTTGTTTATGCAATTGAATGTGTTTGAGATGTCCGTTAGAGCTGAAATTTGGCAGAGAAGCATGAAACATGATTAATCTCATATTGGTAACTTAAAATTTGGTTAAGTCCTCATAATTTTCGGAATTTACAAATTTGTTCCCTAAAATTTGTATGTTGTGCAATCGAGTCCTTAAGTGTCTTCCGAATACTGTGATTTTTGAGTATGTTTTTCTCAAGAGTTCAAATAGGACTAATATGCATCTAGACAAGATTAAAAAAAGGGTCATCAATCAAGGTTGACTTTCGGGTTGACTTTGGTTTTCCCCGTGTAATCTTCATAGTTCGGGTCAACCGTCTAGGCCGGGCTAAGGGGGTTACATTCGTTGGTATCAGAGATGAGTTCTCGAGTAATGGGGAATGTTTAAGTGAGTGATATGTGTATGATTGCTTTGTAAGCTTGTTGGGTGAAAGTATGATGTATGATTTTAAGTATGTTACAATTGTGATGTATGCTGTGGTGAAGCATGATAGAGGGACCCATTGCCAAATCAAAGCTAATGAAATGATTTGTTTTTAATTGGAAATGAGCTTGAGTACTTGGATTGCATACCTTGCTGAGCCTGACTTTGTTTATTGCATTGTTATTGCATCGTTTAGTGAATGGCACCTCGTAGAGAGACGAGGATTAATACTCGAGCTATGGCTCAAAATGAAAATGAGGAGAACGCTGAAAATGTTGTTAATTTACCTCCTCCACCTGGTGGTGGTGGTGCTGGGGGTGAAGGAGCTGGTGTTGCTGCTGGTGCTGGGGTTGCTGGACCTGAAGCTGGTCAGGGGCAAGCTGTTCTTGACATGACAATGTTGATTCAAGCTATTGCTGGAGCTTTTCGAGCGGCGGTAGCTGGAGCTCAAGGAGCAGGGCATCAGGGAGATGCTAATGTGAGACTACCTTTGGAACGTTTGCGTAGTCTGGGAGGGACTGAGTTCAGAGGCTTGTCTGCTGAAGGTTCTTAATCTTGGTTGGAAAGTACCAAGAGGATCTTGGGGCAAATGAACTGCAATGAAGTGCAGAAGCTGGGCTGTGTGGTATCTTTGCTACAGTACGATGCGTATACCTGGTGGACAACCACTACCTCCGGAATGGAGGAAGCTGATGTAACTTGGACGTTCTTCCAGAACGTGTTCAAGAGAAGGTATCTTGGTGTGAGATACCTAGATGAAAAGAAAAGGGAATTCATGTCTCTTACTCAAGGGAGCATGTCTGTAGCTGAGTACGAGGTTCAGTTTGTTCGGCTTAGTCAGTACGCATCTGAGCTTGTTCCAGATGAGCGGGAGAGGTGTGAACGTTTCCGTTATGGTCTGGTGACAGAGGTGAAGGCTTATATGCTGGCTGCCGAGTATACTGATTTTGATGTGCTGGTTGGTAGAGCAAAGGACATTGAGTTGAATCTGAGTTTATCTTCTAGAAATGTTGGTTCTGGTGCTGGTAAGCGAGCTGCTGAGTATAGTTCCAGTGGCGGACAGAACAGGAGAGGACGTGATCGGAAGTATCAGTCTTCCAGCGTAGAGAGGATGGTGGAAGGAATGTGGCTCATGTTGTAGCTGTTCAGCCTGAGGGTGGTGGTCAGGCCAGAGTGTATGCCCAGAGGGAGGGGAGAAATGACACAGATGTGATCGCAGGTACTTTTAATTTGCAATCATTGTCATTACTTTCCTTGATTTATTATGGATCTACACACTCATACATATTGCGTGAGCATGCTGAATTACTTGGTTTGCCTGTTGAGTCTTTGGATGTTGGTATGCGTGTCACTAGTTCTTTTGGTGAGACTGTTGTGACTCGAAAGCTTTATAGAAGATGTCCCTTGGTTGTGCAAGATCATGTTTTTCATGTTGATCTTATGGAATTGCCTTTCTATGGTTTTGATGTAATCCTTGGTGTGGATTGGCTTGTTGAGCATCGAGCTGTAGTAGATTTTGAGAATAAGCGAGTTTCGTTGAAGCTTGTGGATGATTATGAGGTAGTGGTGGTTGGTGAGAATGTGAAGTTTCTCGCCAATGTGGTGTCTACATTGGAGGCGAGCCGGATGCTGAGGCAAGGTTGCGAAGCTTACCTCGCTTTTGTGATGAATCCTAGCTCTAAGGAGTTGCGAGTGCAAGATATCAGGACTGTGCGAGAGTTTCCTGGTGTGTTTCGGGAGGAGTTGCATGGGTTGCCTCCTAATCGTGAAGTGGAGTTTGGGATTGAGCTGTATGAAAACACAACTCCAGTGTCCATTACTCCTTATCGAATGACACCTAAAGAGTTGAAAGAGCTGAAGACGCAATTGCAGGAATTGCTTGATCGTGGTTTCATTCGGCCGAGTGTGTCACCTTGGGGTGCACCGGTCTTGTTTGTGAAGAAGAAGGATGGCACTATGAGAATGTGCATTGATTATCGTCAGCTTAACAAGTTGACTATCAAGAATCGGTATCCATTGCCGAGAATTGATGATCTTTTTGATCAATTTTGGGGAGCGGCTGTGTTCTCTAAAATTGACTTAAGGTCAGGGTATTACCAGTTGAAGGTGAAGGATGTAGATGTGCCGAAGACAGCCTTCAGAACGAGGTATGGGCATTATGAGTTCCTTGTGATGCCGTTTGGTTTGACGAATGCTCCTGCAGCTTTCATGGACATGATGAATAGAGTGTTTCATGAATACTTGGATAAATTTGTTGTGGTATTCATTGATGATATCCTTGTGTACTCCCGTACTGAGGAAGAGCATGAAGGGCATTTGAGAATTGTGTTGCAAGCTTTATTGGAGAATCAGCTTTATGCCAAGCTGAGCAAGTGTGAGTTCTGGCTTAGAGAAGTTGTGTTTCTTGGTCATGTGGTTTCTGCTGAAGGGATTCGTGTTGATCCTCAGAAGATTGAGGCGGTGATGAATTGGAAGCCTCCTAAGTCTGTTCATGAAGTCTGTAGTTTCCTGGGTTTGGCAGGATATTATCGGAGGTTTGTGGATGGGTTTTCAAAGATTGTTGCACCGTTGACAAAGTTGTTGCAGAAGGATGTTAAGTATGAGTGGACGGAAGCGAGACAGCAGGCTTTTGAGAAGCTTAAGGTAGCTTTAACGCAAACTCCTATCTTGGTTCAACTTGAATCAGGGAAAGAGTTTGTGGTGTATAGTGATGCGTCCTACGTTGGTTTGGGATGTGTGTTGATGCAAGAGGGTAAGGTGGTGGCTTATGCATCACGGCAGTTGAAGGTGCATGAGCGTAATTATCCTACGCATGACATTGAGTTAGCCGCGGTGGTTTTTTCTTTGAAAATTTGGAGACATTACCTGTATGGTGAGAAGTGTACTATGTACACGGATCACAAGAGTTTGAAGTATCTGGTGTCCCAGAAGGAGTTGAATCTTAGGCAAAGACGTTGGGTGGAGTTTCTTAAGGATTATGATTTGACGATCGAGTACCATCCGGGTAAAGCTAATGTTGTAGCAGATGTCTTGAGTAGGAAGGTAGCTGTTGAGTTGAGGGCTATGTTTTCCAGTTTGAGTATTTCACGTGATGGTGGTCTTGTGGCTGAGTTGCAAGTGAAACCATCCTTGGTTCAGTTGATTAAGGAAAAGCAGTTGTTGGATGATTCCCTAGTACCGTACGTTCAAGATATTGCAGAGGGTAGGCCATCGGATTTCTGCTTTAATGATGATGGAGTGTTATGTTTTGGGAGTCGGATAGTGGTGCCCAATGATGCTGAGTTGAGGCATACTATTCTGACTGAAGGTCATAGTAGTCCTTTTGCTATGCACCCTGGTAGTACTAAAATGTATCGTGATCTTCGTGATGAGTACTATTGGGTGGGTTTAAAGAAAGATGTTGCAGAGTTTGTAAGCAAGTGCATGGTGTGTCATCGAGTTAAGGCTAAGCATCAGTTTCCTTCAGGGTTGTTGCAACTGTTGAGAATTCCTGAGTGGAAGTGGGAGAGGATTACCATGGACTTTGTGTCTGGTTTGCCTTTGTCGCCATCGAAGAAGAATTCGGTGTGGGTGATTGTGGATCGCCTGACAAAGTGTGCGCATTTCTTGCCTGTGCATACTACGTACACTTTGGATAAGCTTGCGGAGCTGTACATTGCTGAGATTGTGCGGCTGCATGGTGTGCCTAAGTCGATTGTGTCGGATAGGGATCCGAGGTTTACATCGCGTTTCTGGCAGTGTTTGCATCAAGCTTTGGGTACACGGTTGACTTTCAGTACGTCTTATCATCCGCAGTCGGATGGACAATCCGAGCGTGTTATCCAAGTTTTGGAGGATATGTTGAGGTGCTGCGTGATTGAGTTTCAGGGTTCTTGGGAGAAACATTTGCCTTTGGAGGAGTTTGCTTATAATAATAGTTATCAGGCAAGTATTCAAATGGCACCTTATGAAGCTTTGTACGGGAGGAAGTGTAAGACTCCTCTCTGTTGGGCTGAAACGGGTCAGAAGTTGGTTTCGATGCCAGCTTTGTTGAAGGGAACTACCGAGAAGGTGAAGCTCATTTGTGAGCGTTTGAAGGTAGCTTCTGATCGGCAAAAGTCTTACGCGGATTTGAAGCGTAAGGAGATTGAGTATGCGGTGGGTGACCGTGTGTTTTTGAAAGTTTCGCCTTGGAAAAAGGTGATGAGGTTTGGCCGGAAGGGTAAGTTGAACCCTAGGTACATTGGACCATACGAGGTGATTGAGCGTGTGGGTCATGTTGCGTACAAGTTGAGGTTACCGCAAGAGTTGGAAAAGATTCATGATGTGTTTCATTTTCTATGCTTCGGAAGTATAGATCGGATCCTTCACATGTGATGCCTGTGGAAGAAGTGGAATTGAATCCGTATTTGACCTATGATGAGAAACCGGTGAAGATTCTGGATTCGGATAGTAAGGTTCTTCGAGGCAAGACCATTGAATTGGTAAAGGTGTTGTGGAAGCATCGTGGTGCTCAAGAAGCCACGTGGGAACGGAAGGATGACATGTTGAAGCAGTTTCCGTACCTCTTTCCTTCAGGTAAATTTCGGGGATGAAATTTCTTAAGGGGGGGAGAGTTGTAACACCCCAATTTTGGGCTTAGAAGTTTTGAGTTTGGACCGGATCGGTCGGGTTGCGGTTCGAATATAAAAGGTGATTTTTAGGAAAGCCTAGTTCGGGATGCATTAAAAATATGGAAAAATATCTTAAAATCCTCTTTTATTATGTATAAGAGAGTGGTGAAATCAATTTTACAAAATGAGGTTTCGAAGTGTGATTTTCAAGTTAGTGACTAAAATGTAATTTTTGTAAAGTTGGTGACTGTTTTAAAAGGATTGGAACTTTGAATCTTTAAGGAGCTAATTTACCCAAGAAGAGTTTTCTCCAGATTTTTCTTAATATTAAACATTTATTAAATGATATTTAATAAAAGGAGAAGGGGAAATAAATATTTTGAGTCATAACTAACTTTTCTCAAAATTTTCCCTCTTCATTTTCTCTCCACTTTTCTCTCAGCCCAAACACTTTTTCCCCAGCCATTTTCCTCTGATTTTAACATCTAAAGATGAGATTTCAATCTTCATTTGATCTCTAATCATTTCTACATCAAATCCTTAGCATTTGCTTATTGAATTTTCAAGAATCTTGATTCCAAACAAGGAGAAACTCACATTTAGAGGTATGCACGTCCTTCTCCTCTAAATACTCAGTTCTTTACTGAAATTCCCAAGTTCTCAATCTTTGATTTAAGTTTTATTAAAAGTTTTATGGATGTGTTCTTGATCTTGGCTTTAAAATGCAAGATTTGGTTTAATTTTGATGAAATTCGTATGAGATGATTGGGCACTGTTTTGAGATGTCTTTTTGATGTAAATTGGATGTATAATTGGTGTGAAATTGAGGTTTAATCAATGCAATCCTGAATAGGTTGATTTTCCTAAGTTTTTGATTGGGTTAATGGTGGTTTTTGGGGTGATCTTGATGTTCTTCTGTAGCTGGAGGTATAAGGACGTGATTAGATCCTTTTTGGATGTTAATTGATGTATAAGAATGTTTGGAGTTGATGGATCTAGGATGGGTAGTGTTGTGGAGGTGTTTGGATGTGATTTCGTTTGTGTTTTGTAGCCGAAATGTGAGTGTTGATGAGAGCAGCTAGTTTAGGTGTCTTGGTTGAAGATATTAATGCATGAAGATGCATTAATCCTCTACTTTGATGTGTTTAAAACAGGGGAGACATCTTTGGATCCTTGTGGTGTTGATCCGGAAGCTTGATTGGTGTTTCGGCGAGCTTGCGAAACGGAATCGGTGAGTGAAGTTTGGTTTTCAGCTTTGAAACCAATGTTTTGAAGGTTTGGGAGCTTAGTTTAAGTCTAAACAACTTAGCTAAGCTCAAGAGTAAGTTTTCGGAAAAACTCTCTTGTTGATGAGCCATGAGTTGGTTGAATGCAAAGTGATTTTTTTGCATGTTTAAATTCTGTTTTTGAAAGCATATTTTAGCATGTTTATTGCTGGTTTTATAAGCCATGTGTTGAAGGATGCTTAAGGTGAGAGATCCTTGGTTTGACAATGATAAATGTGATTTTGATGCATAGTTATGCATGTTGATTTAATGGCTTTGTTAAATGCTTTAAAAACAGTGAAATGATGATGTTAAATGATGTATATTGGCAAGTGATGTGTTTGGTTTAAAAAGTACTTGAATCGGATATAGTAGGCGGCTATAGGATTGGGTTCATCATGAATAAAGTCGCCTTGGATGTTGAGGGGTTGTGATTGTACCGTAAACTCCATCCAAGTACACTAACGAGATGGTTAAGAACACCATGGTGGTTAAAAGTCCATGGGTGGATCTTGTGCTAAGGTCACAATGGTGGTTAAAAGTCCATGTGTGGACCTTGTGTAATGTTAAGGTCACAATGGTGGTTAAAAGTCCATGTGTGGACCTTGTGTATTGTAAGATCACAATGGTGGTTAAAAGTCCATGTGTGGATCTTGTGTTGTATGTCTCGTGATCTCGTTAGTGATGTTATACAACTACCAATGAGTGATGTGGAGGGGTTGTGATTGTACCATAGTCTCCATCACGGGTGTTGAGGGGTTGTGATTGTACCATTTGCTCCACCTTCATATTGGTAGTGTGTATGAAGCGTGTGGGACAACGCTTGTAATCCGCGTATCCGATTGTCGATTGTGTTTTGATTTATAAAATGGTTATGATTATCACTTGAGAGCCAATATGACACGTTAATGATTTGAAGCATGAAATGCTTGGTTTATATGCATATGTGCATGATTAAATGTTGTTTTGAACTAATGTTTTGAAAGAGGTTTTACTGATGCATTATTGTGATGTTTTAAATGAGCATTCCTCACTAAGCTATGTGCTTACGCTCTCTCTCTTTCCAAAACCAATAATGCAGAGCATTGAAGTGCTTAAAGGGGCAGCAAGGTGGTCAAGAATCTAAGTGGAAGCTTAAGCTCATGTATGGTGACAATTTTCATAACTTGTTTAGCTTTTGGCATTTGGCAATGGGGACCTAGCTTGTGTTTTTGGGATATGTTTTGGACTCCCTAGGTTGGTTTTATGCTTTTGGAAATGATGCAACATGTAAATGGCCTTTGGTATTTGGTTTTGGTGAATTGACGATTGCATGATTTTCTGTTATAGGATGCATGCCTATAGAATTGCGATTTTCCTTAATTGATGCCATGATTGAGATTGGATGATGCTATTATGATCCTTAAGTGTATAATGACTTGCTAGTATGTTTTGGTGGTCTTTGGAACGCGTTTGATGGGTCAATTGTGTATTAAACCAGCAAAAATCTGCAATTCTGGGCAGCCCGCATCGGAACGGGTGCTACCGTTTCGGAACAGAGGGCCTGAAATGGCCTTGGCGTTTCGAAACAGGTAGGGCTGTTCCGAAACGGATTTGCCACTGTCAAGCCTTGTTCCGCAACGAGTTTCGGAACGGTCCCGCGTTTCGGAACGGATCCTTCCCGTTTCGAAACACCCGACCGTTGGGCACTGAAACTGATGGTTATATGTTTTGAAATCCTTGCGTTTTAATCCTGAACTTTGTTTATGCAATTGAATGTGTTTGAGATGTCCGTTAGAGCTGAAATTTGGCAAAGAAGCATGAAACATGATTAATCTCATATTGGTAACTTAAATTTTGGTTAAGACCTCGTAATTTTCGGAATTTACAACTTGGTCCCTAAAATTTGTATGTTGTGCAATTGAGTCCTTAAGTGTCTTCTGAATACTGTGATTTTTGAGTATGTTTTTCTCAAGAGTTCAAATAGGACTAATATGCAACTAGACAAGATTAAAAAAAGGTCGTTAATCAAGGTTGACTTTCGGGTTGACTTTGGTTTTCCCCGTGTAATCTTCATAGTTCGGGTCAACCGTCTAGGCCGGGCTAAGGGGGTTACATGTAGTCTGAACGATCAACAAATTTCTTGGAAAGTTTTAAGATGTTCACATGCATCCTCAGTAGCAGAACCTGTAACCCCCTTAGCCTAGCCTAGACGGTTGACCCGAACTACGAAGATTACACGGGGAAAACCAAAGTCAACCCAAAAGTCAACCTTGATTAATGACCCTTTTTTTACTTGTCTAAATGCACATTAACCCTAGGCGTACTCTTGAGATAAGAATACTCAAAATTCACAGCAATCGGAAGACAATAAGGGACTCAATTGCAAAACATACAAATTTAGGGACCAAAATATAAATTCTGGAAATTAAGAGGACTTTACAAATTTTGAAGATACCATTATGAAATTAGTCATGTTTCATGCATCTCTGCCAAATTTCACCTCAAACGGCCATCCCAAACTCAAGCAAATGCATATACAAAGTTCAGGACTAAAACGTGAAGATTTCAAAACATAAAACCATGTAATTCAGTGCCCAACGGTCAAGTGTTCTGAAACGGAGGATGACCGTTCTGAAATGCGGGACCGTTTCGCAACATGTTCCAAAACAGGGCTTGGCAGTAGCACAAACGTTTCGGAACGACTCTGCCCGTTTCGAAACGCCAAGGCCATTTCAGACCCATGTTTCGAAACACTAGCACCCGTTCCGATACGACTGCCCAGAAAGTGCAGAATTTTCTGGTTTAGCACACAATCGACCAAGCAAACACATCCCTACGACCTCCTAATCATGCCAACAAGTCATCATACACTAAAGGAACATATTAGCATCATCAAAACACATCCATAGCATCGATTAGGGAAAACCTCAAACTATAGGCATGCAACCTAAAACTCAACACCAACCAAACATCAAATCATCAAAGCAACCACCAAAGTGGCCAATTACATATCCAAAACATCATAGACATCATGCCAAACTTAGGGAGTCCAAAACATCTCCCAAAAACACAATCTAGGTTCCCATTGCAAAATACCAAAAACTAATAGTGTTGTGAAAATAGTCACCATACATGAGCTTAGTCCTTCCCTTGGATTACTTGCCCTCCTTGATGCCCACAAACACATCAATTCTCTGCATTATTGTTTCAAGAAAGAGAGCGTAAGCACATATGCTTAGTGAAAAATGCTCAAAAAACAACTCAATAATGCACTTTATAAAACACCTTCAAAGGCCTTTAAATTCATAAACATCATTTCTCATGCACAATGCATACAAAACAAGCATCCCATGCTTCATTACATCATCATGTCATATTGTCTTTCAAGTGATAATCCATAACCAATTTCCAACACAAAACACAATCGGATACGCGGATTACAAGCGTTGTCCCATACGCTTCATACACACTACCAAACACACAAGGTGGAGTTTACCGGTACAATCTCAATCCCTCAACACCCGTGATGGAGTTTAACGGTACAATCACAACCCCTCCACATCACTCATTGGTAGTTGTATAACATCACTAACGAGAACACGGGACACACAACACAAGATTTACACTTGGCATTTTAACCACCATTACGATCTTAGACATCTCGTTAGTATACTTGGATGGAGTTTACGGTACCATTACAACCCCTCAACATCCAAGGCGACTTAATTCACGGTGCACCCAATCCAATAGCCGGCTAACTATATCCGATTCAAGTACTTTTAAAACAACACATCACTTGCCAATATACATCATTTACCATCATCAATCCACTGTCTTAAAGCATTAAACAAAGCCATTAAATAATCATGCATCACTATGCATCAAACCACATTTATCAATGTCAAATCAAGGATCTCTTACCTTGAGCATCCTTCAACACATGGCTTTCAAAACCAGCATTAAACATGCTAAAATATGCTTTCAAAACAGAATTTAAACATGCAAATTAAACATATTGCATCCAACCATCTCATGGTTCAACAAAGAGAGAGTTTCTCCGAAAACTTACTCTTGAGCTTAGCTAAGTTGTTTAGACTTATACTAAGCTCCCATAACCTTCAAACATTGGTTTCAAAGATGAAAACCAAACTTCACTCACCAAATTCCGTTTCGCAAGATTGCTGAAACGTCGTTCAAGCCCCCAGATCAACACCACAAGGATCCGAAGATGTCTCCCCTGTTTTAAACACAACAAAGCAGAGGATTAATGCATCATCATGCATTAAAATCTTCAGCCATTACACCTAAACTCGCTGCTCTCACCAAAACTCACATTTCGGCTTCCAAACAGAACCGAAAACACATCCAAACAATTCCACAACATTACCCAACCAAGACCCATCAATTCTAAACATTCTTAGACATCAATTAACATCCAAAAAGGACCTAATCACGTCCTTATACCTCCAGCTATAACAGAACACCAAAATCACCCCAAAAATCTCCATTTTCACAAGTATAAACTTAGGAAAATCAACCTATTCGGGATTGCATTGATTAAACCTCAATTACACATCATTAAACATCCAAAATACAATAAAAATGCATCTCAAAACAGAGCCCAATCAACCTCCATGAAATTCTTCAAGAGTTGATCAAAATCTCAAGTTTTAAGCCAAAATCAAGATCATATCATTAAAACATTTAATAAAACTTAATTTAAGGATTGAGAACTTGGGAATTTCAGTAAAGAACTGAGTATTTAGAGGACAAGGACGTTCATACCTCTAAATGTGGATTTCTCCTTGTTTAGAGCCAAAATCCTTGAAAATTCAATAAGCAAATGAAGAGGATTTGATGTAGAAATGATTAGGAATCATTTTGGGATTGAAATCTCAACTTTAGGTGTGAAAATCAAAAGAAAAGCTGATGTGGAAATGTGTTTGGCTGAGGGAATTTTGAGAGAAAATGAAATGGGAAAATTTTAGCAAAAGTTAGTTATGAAACCAAAATATGACTTTTCCCTCTTTTCTTTTTATTAATTAAACATTAAATGCGTCTTTAAAAATCAAGAAAAATCTGGAGAAATCCTCCCTTGGGTAAATTAGCTCCTCAAAGATTTAAAGTTTCAATCCTTTTAAAACAGTCACCAACTTTTCAAAAATTACATTTTAGTCACTAACTTGAAATGTCATATTTCCAAACCCCATTTTGTAAAATTGATTTCACCACTCTCTTATATATAATAAAAGAGGATTTTTAGATATTTTTCCATATTTTTAATGCATCCCGAACTAGGATTTCCCTAAAATCACCTTTTATATTCGAATCGTAATTTAAACCGGTCCGGTTCAGACCCTAAACTTTCAAGCCCAAAATTGGGGTGTTAAAACTCTCCCCTTCTTAAGAAATTTCTTCCTCGAAATTTATCTGAAGGAAAAAGGTACGAAAACTGCTTCAACATGTCATCCTTTCGTTCCCACGTGGCTTCCTCATCACCACGATGCTTCCATAACACCTTTACCAACTCAATGGTCTTGCCTCGAAGAACTTTACTATCTGAATCCAGAATCTTCACTGGTTCCTCATCATAGGTCAAATCCGGATTCAACTCCACTTCCTCCACAAGCATCACATGAGAAGGATCCTATCTATACTTCTAAAGCATAGAAACATGAAACACATCATGAATCTTTTCTAGCTCTTGCGGTAACCTCAACATGTAGGCAACAGGACACACACGCTCAATCACCTCGTATGGTCCAATGTATCTAGGTCTCAACTTACCCTTTCGGTCAAACCTCATCACCTTTTTCCAAGGTGAAACTTTCAAAAACAAACGGTCACCCACCGCATACTCAATCTCCTTACGCTTCAAATCCGCGTAAGACTTTTGCCGACCAGAAGCTGCCTCCAATCGCTCACAAATGAGCTTCACCTTCTCAGTGGTTCCTTTCAACAAAGTTGGCATCGAAACCAACTTCTGACCCGTTTCAGCCCAACAAAAAGGAGTCCTACACTTCCTCCCGTACAAAGCTTCATAAAGTTCCATTTGAATACTTGTCTGATAACTATTATTATAGGCAAACTCCACCAAAGGCAAATGTTTCTCCTAAGAGCCTTGAAACTCAATCACACATCACCTCAACATATCCTCCAGCACTTGGATAACTCGCTCGGACTGTCTATTCGACTGCGAATGATAAGATGTACTGAAATTCAACAGTGTACCCAAAGTCTAGTGCAAACACTGCCAGAAACGCAATGTAAACCTCGGATCCCTATCCGACACAATCGACTTTGGTACACCATGTAGTCGCACAATCTCAGCAATTTACAGCTCCGCAAGCTTGTCCAAAGTATACATAGTATGCACCGGTGTGAAATGCGCACACTTCGTCAGGCCATCCACAATCACCCACACCGAATTCTTCTTCGATGGCGACAAAGGCAAACCAGACACAAAATCCATGGTAATCCTTTCCCACTTCCACTCAGGAATCCTCAACAGTTGCAACAACCCTGAAGGAAACTGATGCTCAGCCTTAACTCGCTGACATACCATGCACATGCTTACAAACTCAGCAACATCTTTCTTTAAACCCACCCAATAGTACTCATCACGAAGATCATGGTACATCTTAGTACTACCAGGGTGCATAGCAAAAGGACTACTATGAGCTTCAGTCAAAATAGCATGCCTCAACTCGGCATCATTGGGCACTACTATTCGACTCCCAAAGCACAAGACTCCATCATCATTAAAGAAAAAATCTGATGGCCTATCCTCAGCAATATCCTGAACATGTGGCACCAAGGAATCATCCAACAACTGCTTATCCTTTATCAACTGAACCAAGGATGGGTTCACTTGCAACTCAGCCACAAGACCACCATCACGCGAAATGCTCAAACTGGAAAACATAGCCCTCAATTCCACTGCTACCTTTCTACTCAAGGCATCCGCTACAACATTAGCTTTACTCGAATGGTACTCGATCGTCAAATCGTAATCCTTAAGCAACTCCACCCAACGTCGTTGCCTAAGATTCAACTCTTTCTGAGACATCAGATACTTCAAACTCTTTTTATCCGTGTACACAGTACACTTCTCACCATACATGTAATGTCTCCAAATTTTCAAAGCGAAAACTACCGCAGCTAACTCAATGTCAAGCGTAGGATAATTGCGCTCATGCACCTTCAACTGACGTGATGCATAAGCCACCACCTTACCCTCTTGCATCAACACACATCCCAAACCAACGTAGGACGCGTCACTATACACCACAAACTCTTTCCCTAATTCAGGTTGAACCAAAATAGGAGCTTGTGTCAAAGCTGCCTTAAGCTTCTCAAAAGCTTGTTGTCTCGCTTCCGTCCACTCATACTTAACATCCTTCTGCAACAACTTCGTCAAAGGTGCAACAATCTTTGAAAACCCATCCACGAACCTCCGATAGTATCCCGCCAAACCAAGGAAACTACGGACTTCATGAACAGAATTGGGAGGCTTCCAATTCATCACTGCCTCAATCTTCTGAGGATCAACACGAATTCCTTCAGCAAAAACCACATGACCAAGAAACACAACTTCTCTGAGCCAGAACTCACACTTGCTCAGCTTAGCATAAAGCTGATTCTCCAATAAAGCCTGCAACACAATTCTCAAATGCCCCTCATGTTATTCCTCATTACGAGACTACACGAGAATATCATCAATGAATACCACAACAAACTTATCCAAGTATTCATGGAACACTCTATTCATCATGTCCATGAAAGCTGCAGGAGCATTCGTCAAACCAAACGGCATCACAAGAAACTCATAATGCCCATATCTCGTTCCGAAGGCTGTCTTTGGCATATCTACATCCATCACCTTCAACTGGTAATACGATCTTAAGTCAATTTTAGAGAACACAGCCGCTCCCCGAAATTGATCAAAAAGATCATCAATTCTCGGAAATAGGTACCGATTCTTGATAGTCAACTTGTTAAGCTGATGGTAATAGATGCACATTCTCAGAGTGCCATCCTTTTTCTTTACAAACAAGACCGGTGCACCCCAAGGTGACACACTCAGCCGAATGAAACCACGATCAAACAACTACTAAAGTTGCGTCTTCAGCTCTTTCAACTCCTTAGGTGCCATTCGATAAGGAGTAATGGACACTGGAGTTGTGTTTTCAAACAGCTCAATTCCAAACTCCACTTCGCGATTAGGAGGCAATTCGGGCAACTCCTCTGGAAACACACCAGGAAACTCTCGCACAGTCCTGATATCTTGCACTCGCAACTCCTTAGAGCTAGGATTCATCACAAAGGCTAGGTAGGCTTCACAACCTTGCTTCAGCATCCGGCTCGCTTCCAATGTGGACACCACATTGGCATGAAACTTCAAATTCTCACCCCACCACCACTACCTCATAGTCATCTGCAAGCTTCAAAGAAACTCGCTTATTCTCAAAATCCACCACAGCTTGATGTTCTACAAGCCAATCCATACCAAGGATTACATCAAAACCATAGAAAGGCAATTCCATAAGATCAACATGAAAAACATGGTCTTGCACAACCAAGGGACATCTTCTATAAAGCTTTCGTGTCACAACAGTCTCACCAAAAGAACTAGTTACACGCATTCCAACATACAAAGACTCAACAGGCAAACCAAGCAATTGAGCATGTTCACGCAATATGTATGAGTGTGTAGATCCATAATAAATCAAGGAAAGTAATGACAAGGATTGTAAAGTGAAAGTACATGCTATCACATCCGTGTCATTCCTCCCCTCCCTCTGAGCATACACTCGGGCCTGGCCACCACCCTCAGGCTGAACAGCCACCGCATGAGCCACATTCCTTCCACCATCCTCTCTGCGCTGGAAGTTACCACGGCCGCGCCCACGACCTCTCTGTGGTACAACACCTCCAGGAGCACATCCCTGACCACCACCGGCCAACAGAGGACACTCCCTCCTCATATGATCCGCCGAACCATAGTTCCAGCACGAATTACCGGTCACCACAACAGGAGCCTGCACCTCTCTCGCTGCCCGAGGACAATCACGCCTCAAATGACCACGCGATCCACATGCCCAGCATGTGTTCTGATCAGCTCTCGCCCTATCTCCCTAAACAGGCGCACCTTGCCCTCCACCACCACGCCTAGCCGAAGACTGATGCCTCCGATCACGTCCTCTCTTGTTTCGCCCACCACCGGAACTATACTCAGCAGCTCGCTTGCCCGCACTAGGACCAGCACTCCTAGAGGACAAACTCAGATTCAACTCAATATCCTTCGCTCTACTAACCATCACATCAAAGTCAGTGTACTCAGCAGCCAGCATATAGGTCTTTACTTCCGTCACCAAACCATAACGGAAACGTTCACACCTCTCCCGCTCATCAGGGATACGCTCAGGTGCATACTGACTGAGACGGACAAACTGAACCTCGTACTCAGCCACTGACATGCTCCCTTGAGTAAGAGACAAGAACTCCCTTTTCTTTTCATCCAGGTATCGCACACCCAGATGCTTTCTCTTGAACGCGTTCAGAAAGAACGTCTAAGTTACATCAACATCCTCCATTCCGGAGATAGTGGTCGTCCACCAGGTATACGCATCATCGTGCAACAGCGACACCACACAGCCTAGCTTCTGCACCTCATTGCAGTTCATTTGTCCCAAAATTCTCTTGGTACATTCCAACCAAGACTCAGAACCTTCTGCAGACAAACCCCTAAACTCAGTCCCTCCCAGACTGCGCAAACGTTCCAAAGGCAGTCTAGTATTAGCATCGCCCTGATGCCCAGCTCCATGAGCCCCAGTTACTGCCGCCTGAAAGGCTCTAGCAATAGCCTGAATCAACACTGTCATGTTAGGAGCAGCTTGCCCCTGCCCAGCTTCAGGTCTAACGACCCTAGCACCAGCACCAGCTCTATCACCCTCAGCACCACCACCACCGGGTGGAGGAGGTAAATCCACTACATTCTCCGCATTCCCTTCATTCTCGTTTTGAGCCATAGCTCGCGTATTAATCCTCGTCTCTCTACGAGGTCTCATTCACTAACAATGCAATAACACAAATGCAATAATCAGGCTCAGCAAGGTAAGAATCCAAGTACTCAAGCTCATTTCCAATTAAAACAATTCATTTCATTAGTTTTGGTATGGCAATGGGTCCCTCTAACATGCTTCACCTCAGCATACATCACAATTGCAACATATTTACAATTCACACATCATACTTTCACTCAAAAAGCATACAAAGCAATCATACACAAATCACCCACATAACAATTCCCAAATACACGAGAACTCAGCTCTGATACCACCAAATGTAACCCCCTTAGCCCAGCCTAGACGGTTGACCCGAACTACGAAGATTACACGGGGAAAACCAAAGTCAACCTTGATTATCGACCCCTTTTTTAACCTTTTCTAAATGCACATTAACCCTAGGCGTACTCTTGAGATAAGCATACTCAAAATTCACAACAATCGGAAAACAATAAGGGACTCAATTGCACAACATACGAATTTAGGGACCAAAATGTAAATTCTGGAAATTAAGAGGACTTTACAAATTTTTAAGATACCATTATGAAATTAGTCATGTTTCATGCATCTCTGCCAAATTTCACCTCAAACGACCATCCCAAACTCAAGCAATTGCATATACAAAGTTCAGGACTAAAACGTGAAGATTTCAAAACATAAAACCATGTAATTTAGTGCCCAACGGTCAAGTATTCCGAAATGGAGGATGAACATTCCGAAACGCGAAACCGTTTCGCAACCTGTTCCGAAATAGGGCTTGGCAGTAGCACAAACGTTTCGGAACGACTCTGCCCGTTTCGAAATGCCAAGGCCATTTCAGACCCCTGTTTCGAAACAGTAGCACCCGTTCCGATACGGCCTGCCCAGAAAGTGCAGAATTTTCTGGTTTAACACACAATCGACCAAGAAAACACATCCCTACGACCTCCTAATCATGCCAACAAGTCATCATACACTAAATAAACATATTAGCATCATCAAAACACATCCATAGCATCGATTAGGGAAAACCTCAAACTATAGGCATGCAACCTAAAACTCAACACCAACCAAACATCATATCATCAAAGCAACCACCAAAGTCGCCAATTACATATCCAAAACATCATAGGCATCATGCCAAACTTAGGGAGTCCAAAACATCTCCCAAAAACACAATCTAGGTTCCCATTGCCAAATACCAAAAACTAATAGTGTTGTGAAAATAGTCACCATACATGAGCTTAGTCCTTCCCTTGGATTACTTGCCCTCCTTGCTGCCCACAAACACCTCAATTCTCTGCATTATTGGTTCAAGAAAGAGAGCGTAAGCACATATGCTTAGTGAAAAATGCTCTAAAGAAACAACACAATAATACACTTTATAAAACACCTTCAAAGGCCTTTAAATTCATAAACATCATTTCTCATGCATAATGCATACAAAACAAGCATCTCATGCTTCATTACATCATCATGTCATATTGGATTTCAAGTGATAATCCATAACCAATTTCCAACACAAAACATAATCGGATACGCGGATTACAAGCGTTGTCCCATACGCTTCATACACACTACCAAACACACAAGGTGGAGTTTACCGGTACAATCTCAACCCCTCAACACCCATGATGGAGTTTAACGGTACAATCACAACCCCTCCACATCACTCATTGGTAGTTGTATAACATCACTAACGAGAACACGGGACACACAACACAAGATCTACACTTGGCATTTTAACCACCATTACAATCTTAGACATCTCGTTAGTGTACTTGGATGGAGTTTACGGTACCATTACAACCCCTCAACATCCAAGGCGACTTAATTCACGGTGAACCCAATCCTATAGTCGGATAACTATATCCGATTCAAGTACTTTTAAAACAACATATCACTTGCCAATATACATCATTTACCATCATCAATCCACTGTTTTAAAGCATTAAACAAAGCCATTAAATAATCATGCATCACAATGCATCAAACCACATTTATCAATGTCAAATCAAGGATCTCTTACCTTGATCATCCTTCAACACATGGCTTTCAAAACCAGCATTAAACATGCTAAAATATGCTTTCAAAACAGAATTTAAACATGCAAATTAAACATATTGCATCCAACCATCTCATGGTTCAACAAAGAGAGAGTTTCTCCGAAAACTTACTCATGAGCTTAGCTAAGTTGTTTAGACTTATACTAAGCTCTCATAACCTTCAAACATTGGTTTCAAAGCTGAAAACCAAACTTCACAAACCAAATTCCGTTTCGCAAGATTGTCGAAACGTCGTTCAAGCCCCTGGATCAACACCACAAGGATCCAAAGATGTCTCCCATGTTTTAAACACATCAAAGCAGAGGATTAATGCATCATCATGCATTAAAATCTTCAGCCATTACACCTAAACTTGCTGCTCTCACCAAAACTCACATTTCGGCTTCCAAACACAACCGAAAACACATCAAAACACTTCCACAACATTACCCAGCCAAGATCCATCAATTCTAAACATTCTTAGACATCAATTAACATCCAAAAAGGACCTAATCACGTCCTTATACCTCCAGCTATAACAGAACACCAAAATCACCCCAAAAACCACCATTTTCACAAGTAAAAACTTAGGAAAATCAACCTATTCGGGATTGCATTGATTAAACCTAAATTACATACCATTAAACATCCAAAATACAATAAAAATGCATCTCAAAACAGAGCCCAATCAACCTCCACGAAATTCTTCAAGATTTGATCAAAATCTCAAGTTTTAAGCCAAAATCAAGATCATATCATTAAAACATTTAAGAAAACTTAATTTAAGGATTGCGAACTTGGGAATTTCAGTAAAGAACTGAGTATTTAGAGGAGAAGGACGTTCATACCTCTAAATGTGGATTTCTCCTTGTTTAGCGCCAAAATCCTTGAAAATTCAATAACCATATGAAGAGGATTTGATGTAGAAATGATTAGGAATCATTTGGGGATTGAAATCTCAACTTTAGGTGTGAAAATCAAAAGAAATGCTACTGTGGAAATGTGTTTGGCTGAGAGAATTTTGAGAGAAAATGAAATGGGAAAAATTTAGCAAAAGTTAGTTAAGAAACCAAAATATGACTTTTCCCTCTTTTCTTTTTATTAATTAAACATTAAATGAGTCTTTAAAAATCAAGAAAAATATGGAGAAATCCTCCCTTGGGTAAATTAGCTCCTTAAAGATTCAAAGTTTCAATCCTTTCAAAACAGTCACGAACTTTTCAAACATTACATTTTAGTCACTAACTCGAAATGTCATATTTCCAAGCCTCATTTTGTAAAATTGATTTCACCACTCTCTTATATATATTTAAAGAGGATTTTTAGATATTTTTCCATATTTTTAATGCATCCCGAACTAGGCTTTCCCTAAAACCACCTTTTATATTCGAACCAAAAGTTAAACCGGTCCGGTTCAGACCCTAAACTTCCAAGCCCAAAATTGGGGTGTTACGGAACCTCCAAATTAGCCAGTAGAATTTATCATGTTGAACATGACATGTTTCAGTTCGAAGTGTTCAGCTTCCACATCTGGTAGGGTAGTTTCCAGTTCAACATGGTCGTTGCCCATGTAGTCTCGACAGGTCTGTCGTGCTGATGGGGCAGCAGGCGGCGGCATGTCATTTCTGGGGTCATGAAGAGGATCCACACCACCCCTAGGGTGGTTTTTGTTGTTATCTTCCCTATGGCCTTCTCTTCCGTTCACCATTGCTACCAGTCTATCCTCAAGATAGTTGTTTCGTTCTATCAAGAGTCGGGCTTGGTTCCTGAGTTGATATGTCCATTCGATTTATGGATCTAATTTGTACTCATTCTCCTTACCACGTCTCGATCTGCGCATAAGCAATAGGAGAACCTTGTGAAAAGCACGTGGAAAATAAAACAACTAAAGACAGAAAATAAAAATAAAAACAAAGTGCAGTAATTAAAAGGTAAAGGTATGTTGCCAGTCCCCGGCAACGACGCAAAAAACTTTTTGCGTGTAAATGAGACTATCGCAAATAGTGCAAGTGTACACGACACAAGTAGTAAAGTGATACTAGAGTATTAGATATCGTCTCCACATGGACTGGAAATAACTCTATCCTTGAATTGTTGCACAGGAAAAAGAAATAGTTTAAATGATTGTTCAAAGTAATCTTGAGAAATAACTGAAATAAAATATAAGGTAAACAGATTGAGAGAATAAGCTGGTATTGAATTGTTCAGTAGTGCAAGTGTTACACTCTTTAGAGGAACTTCAGTTGTTATGTCGCCGTTCCTGTCGTGGCAGCACATGTCGCGGCAGCGACCAACAACTATGTACTTCAAGTTTGGCAAGAATCCCTATTATGACTTGTCCTATCCCTAGGTCCAAGTTCTGTTATTGAACACTTCTTGGATGATACCTCCCGGCGTAAATCAAGGGGTGAACACCAATGTTATTGGATTCTTTCTTATCCACTTAACCTTGTACTTATCCTTAAGCCAAGATGGTTTAACCATAAACTAGAAAACGCATATTTACCCCTTTTGTATGCTTAACTCTTCCCATATTAAGCAAATGGATAACCTCACAATGCTCTCCCAATGCTCTTATGAGATATTGAAAACCAAAGTAAATAAACTTGAAGTTTTTATTATTTGAACAGAAAAATCCTAAGAACAATTACAACCCTCACAATTACTTTACAAATCAACCCTTAGCCCTGAGGAAGGTTTAGAACATGGTGAAGAGAGAAAAACGACTAGGGTTTTGGGGGAAGACAACTAGGAGTGAGATATCCTTCCCTAGATCGAATTACATGCCTTTATATAGGCCTTGGGTCCAAGTTTTCTAATATGGCAAGAATACAAGTTTAAATTAAAGTACAACTCTATTAAGAACTAAATCTTCTGAGTAGATGCCTTTAATTCGTCTTCTTTTCTTGCCTTGACTTTCTTCATTAAACTTTGGGCTTGGTCTTCCTTCTGCTTCAGGGCTCAGAAAAATATGGGAGTGGTCCACGACAGACTAGCTTGAAATCATCTATCTGTCGAGCTCCACTTCACTTTTCCACTTCAGTGTTCTACTGTCGTCATGGCTGCCATGACAGATGTCACGACAGATCGTGCTTTTTGACTCCAGCTCCGCTGCTCACATCTGTTCCAATGCTGCCTTGGGTGTTGCCGCAGCAGATACCTGCAAAAGTAACCAAAATCAGCAATAACTGTGCAATTTTATCTAATTGTGATGTGTATGCAAAAATCTATCCTAAATGCAATGAATCATGCTTGAGTGCAGCAAAAATATGGGTAAATGAGGGGTAAAATATAGATCTTTTATGTACTCAACATTAAGCTATCTTGAAAGCAGTGAATGAGCAGCTTCTGATTGTCGAGGTACATGGACATATTTCTACAGTACATGGTAAGATGTGCCGACAGGCATGTAGTCCCATTGTATTTCTCGAAGTCTAAGATCTTAAATTTCGGCGGCGCAACTAAAGCAGTTACCAAGCTCAGATCCTTGGCATCCATTCCACCATAAGCAGCTCCATCTTGGAAACACTTGAACATTCCTTCTAACTTCTCGTACTTCTCTTCCAACTTCTTTTCGGTCCGAGCTTTATCAACAACTTCATCGAGGTCAGGCACCTCGTAATTGTTGGCTTCCACATGAGTGGAAGATTCAGCTACATGAATGAGTGTTTTGGCCTTGGCATCAGCTTCCTTTCTAAAAGTCATCCTTGGGAATCGAGGAATGGCAGAAGTATTTCCCCCTTCTTCAACCGCATTCGGGTCCTTGAATCAAGGCAATGCAGCTATCGAACTAATTGTCTTTCGGTGGACCGCCTCAACTTGTTGTTTCATGTCAACTTCCATTTTTTTCCATCTAGTCCTGGATGTTCTTTTGATTTGCCTCCAAAGTTGCCAACCGTTCCTCAAAGTTCATGGCTCAGGTTTGGGCTCGTGTACCGTATTTATGGGTTGTCTTAGAAATTTTAGATATTCTATTGTTTTTATTATTAAGTTAGTTTATGAACAAATGAATGTATGCACAAATGAATTCACAAAAAGTGAACAACAAAGCAAACAAGGTAATGCAAATGCATGAATGCAGTCGAAGGGCCATCAATTCCATTGAAAATTTGTCCATGAAAGGAAACTCTTTATTAAATACGAAAGCTTTTTATTCCATCTTTTTTTGAATTACAAATATTTTTCTGCTCGAACGCCTAACTCTTTGATTTCTTCGATTAGCCACATGAGTCTTGGTCCCACTTCTCCAACGGGCTTGACATACTGTCGAAAGGTTGCAGCTTCGGTCGCCAATGTTGTCACGTGCTTGGTTCTCCTCAATCTTTAAGAGCTTTACATTCATAATTGAACAACTTTCCAGAATCAACAACTTCTAATATGAAATGATGCACATGCAAAAATAAATAAGATAATAAACAAAGGTCAACAAGCAAGAACAAACAAATGAAACATATAAAATAATCAAAAACATTTTAAATGCACGATAATTTTAGGCTGGAATTCCAACATTTCAGGACATGTCCCCACGGATTACCTGCGACTCAATACCCTAGGCTTTCCGCATGGCTCTATTAGAGGTAGGCTCTAAATTCTCAAACTTGGTTTAGTTCTAAAAAGGTACCCGAGTTGTCCTTTCTATCCTCTACTAAGAGTAGCAAGGCCCTTGATTCTCACCCATTATATGCTACAAACGAATCGAGTTCAACTCAGGAGGACTCACCACCGAAGCCTTCTCGAAGAATCAATATCCTTACGAAGGCAAAGGGGTTGAGTCCTGAAGGTACTTTGCGATGGTAATACGAAGAATCAGTATTCTTACATGAGCAAAGTTTGTTCCCCTACTTAAAACGAACGAGACAAAACTCGGAAATAGAACTTGGAATTAAGTCTTAAATGCGTAAAATAGAGTCATATTCATGTAAACGGACAAATAAATAGAACCTATGATGAACTTGCAAATTCCATATTTTTTTAAAAAAATTGAAAATCATTTAAAACCAATTTGTGGTCTGGCCCTCTTTGTTTTATTTTATAAAAACAAAAACACGTCCCCAGCGAAGTCGCCAAGCTGTCGCAACTGGCCTTTTTAAGGGAGGCTTCGACTATTTTGGAAAACACTTTTTAAAAATCAACGGAGTCGCCACCAATATATTTTTTTTTTGAAAAAAGTGTGATTGGATCACTTTTAAAAAATAGGGTTAACGTTTTTTAGTTCTAATAAAATAACAGTTTTGGTCTGCGAAAATCAAAAAACAGGTTCGGGGGTCGGTTACGTGTGGGGAAGGGTTAGCACCCCCACGACGCCCAAAATTGGTATCTAATTGGTATTAAAATCATTTTCAAAACTAGAATTTGCAAGTTCAAAAGGTTCGACTTTACTTGCATGTTTAATGAATATTAGTCTATTTTAACGGCCTTGTCGCCCGGGAGATGAACTTTAATCACCGCAAACATTTCTGGCGGTAACCTGTCATTCCCGTTTGATACGACACCACATTAAATTATGTTTTCACTTTTCAAGCAACCAAGAAATTTAAGTGCGTTAAGCATTTTATTCAATTCTAGGTTCGACTATTAAAAGCCCTAAAAAACGTCAAAGTCTTTTATTTCTAAGTTAAGGTTTAAGTATGTTCAAGTGTAGTTTTTTTTTTAATGAAGAACATGTTTCAACAAAACAAAGTCTATGTCTAAGCTTTAGTCCCTAATTCTAAGTTTTCACTTATTTTTAAAACAAGCAAGCAAACTTTTATTCTTTTGATTTTTATCCTTTTTTAGTATTCCTTTTAAAAGCTTTTATTTTTACTTTTATTTTGTTTTATTCTTTTCTAAGCTAAAAATATTTTTTACATCTTTTTACTTTTTCATTTTTTATGTTTTTTTACTTTTTCCATTTTTTATGATTTCTCCCTAAAAGATTTGTATTCCTTTTAAACTCATTTTCATTTTTTACATTTTTAAGTTTTAAACAACCCATTTCTAAAATAAACTTTATTTTTCTAAGAATTTTTTTTAAAAGTTTTTTCTCTTTTCAAAGATTTATTTTTATCCTAGGCCCCTAACTTTATTTAAAACCCTTTTATTTTATTTTTTAAAAAAACTTATTTCTTTTTCCTTTTTCTTTAAAAAACTTCTTTGTTTTTTTTCTTTTTAAAATCATTTTTTACCCACCTACTATTAAAAACTAAATTTCACAAAAAATCTCTTTTTTTATTTTCTAAAATTAAACCATTTATTATTTTAACCTCACATTATTACTTTTTCCTAATTAAACCCTAAATTCAAGTTTTTCTAATTAATCTCATTTATTCATTTTTATTTATGCATTACAAAAGATCCAAAACACCTTTTAAATTAAATCCTACATTTCTAAAGATCAAAATCACTTTAACAACATTTTTAGAATCATGCTAAAAGTTTAGGATCAAACTAGAAATTTTAACGAAATTTAAAACAAAAAGGTTACCGAAATCGCGAACAATTTTCCAATCATGTGAAAGGAACCTAAAAAAACACAAACAAAACACCAAAATTCAACCAAGAACAACAATAAAAATCAACATAAAAAACAAAGAAAGGATAAAAAATTTACTGAGAAATCGACGAACGATGAACTCGAACGAAAGCTTCTTGAAATGCTTCGAACCACCTTTGTAAAATTTCTCCAAACTCAAATTTCTCCTCCGAAAATTTCCAGCCAACTCAAGAAAAATTCAAAGAATTTTTCGGATTTTTCTTCAACCCCTTTTAGTGTTTTTTCTCTCAAATTTGGTGTGTAGAACAAGTGAGTGAAGGGGGTTTTATACTTAATTTTGAGCTTCAAAATCAAGCTAAATCCTCAATTTAATCTCCAAATTGGAGCCTAATTCAGACACAAAACTTGATACCCGGTAAAACCCCCAAGAAATCATCCATTTTGATCCAAATTCGGGATAGAATTTCCCATTTTATTCGAATCTAGGGCTTATTATCTCGTTCCGTTTTTTTTTTTTTGCAAACTTTGGTGGCTATAGGCAACGGTGGCAAGCAAGGTCGGTGGCAAACGGACGGTAGCAACTAGGTGGTTCAAACGTCACCAACCACGCCAGATGTCGTGTTTGGTGGATGGAGAATGGTGGCCGGTAGCTCGCAGAAAGGGTTTGGAGACCCCAGCCCCGCGCGCGTGACGTGCGGGCTGGCTCTCCCCCTCTTTTTTTATTATTTATTTACCGTTTTTTATTTCTTTTCCCCTTTTTTTACTGTTTTGACTATTTTGTTGCTGCTTTTTTCTTCCACTTAATTATTACTCTATTTATTTATTAAACACCATAATTAATTTTTTTTTTCATTTTTTTCATTTTCTTCTCTTTTTTACTTTTTACTTTATTAAATGGGTTTCAACCTAAAATGGGCTTTACATAGGTTTTACATCCGAAACCATTCCGAAACACGCCACAACACACATACAATATGTATAAGCATCAAAGACCATCTATATGAAGCTCAAGCTAAAACATAGCATCATACTTGCAAGCTTTAGAACTATAGGTATGCTTCCTAGGTGTCAAAACAACAAAAAGGCTAAAAACCACATTCAAGCTTGAACCAATACTCAACGGCTATTTAATATTCCAAATAAGCAAACCAAACATGCTCAAGGTGTTTACATCACCCAAATGTAACCAAGAGTAGAAATCTCACCCATTGCTTCTTAGTACACCAAGGTAAAACCACTTACATTGTTTAGTCAAAAGGGACTTAGGATCCACTTGCTTTCTTGCTTCCTCGTACGCTTAATTCTCTATGTTGATGAAACAAATGAGCGTAAGCATAAAGCTTAGTGAGGATCGCTAAAACAAAGCATTCATCAATGTATTTCACAAAACCGAAACATCATCATTTGTCATCACATGCCTTTACTTAAATCATGCCCTTTTTAATATATCAATGCACTTTTTAAACCACATGTTCTTAGCATCATTAAAATAACAACAAATAATCTTTTGCTCATGCTTTAACCAAGCATCACATGCATTCTAGCATAGTTTACAATCATCACACACTTAGCTCATTATTCAACCATATTATACTGGCTTGCAAGTGATCAATTCTCGATCCATACCAAAACCAACACAAAAGACACAATCAGATACGCGAATTACAAGCGTTGTCCCACACGCTTCATACACACTAACAGACTACGCAAGGCTCACACACGGAACTAGACCATCAACCGTTGTGACGCCCAAGGTGGAGTCTACGGTACAATCACAACCCATCAGCACCTATGATGTAGTTTAACGGTACAATCCCAACCCCTCAACATCACTTATTGATAGTTGTATAACCCACTAGCGAGAGTCGGGACACAAAACAAGGCTTACACATGGGAGATACCTCAACTATTGTAATCACCTTAACCTAACTCACACACGAGAGCAACCCTTCACCGTTGTGACGATTAACCAAGTCCACCCACGAGAGCCAACCTCCATCGTGGTGACGTTAATACCTCAATCGCTAGGGTACTTGGATGGAGTTTACGGTACAATCAAAACCCCTCGACATCCAAGGCGACTTTATTCACGGTGCACCCAATCCTATAGTTGGCTAACTATATTCGATTAAAATAACAAAGACCATTTACCATCACTTGCCAATATAATCATCAATCGTCATTAATTCACTATTTTTACAAGCATAAACCACAATGCCACTTTCACTAGCATTAACATGCTTAAAACCAATTAAATAAATCACATAAACTCAAGGATCACTTACCATGTGCATCCTTAACAAAATGGCATTTAAACCCCTTAACACCCATGATGGAGTTTAACGGTACAATCCCAACCCCTCAACATCACTCATTGGTAGTTGTATAACCCACTAGCGAGAGTCGGGACACAAAACAAGGCTTACACATGGGAGCTGCCTCAACTATTGTAATCACCTTAACCAAACTCACATACGAGAGCAACCCTCCACCGTTGTGACACTTAACCAAGTCAACCCACGAGAGCCAACCTCCATCGTGGTGACGCTAATACCTCAATCGCTAGGGTACTTGGATGGAGTTTACGATAAAATCAAAACCCCTCGACATCCAAGGCAACTTTATTCACGGTTCACCCAATACTATAGTCGGCTAACTATATTCGATTAAAATAACAAAGACCATTTACCATCACTTGCCAATATAATAATCAATCATCATTAATTCACTATTTTTACAAGCATAAACCACAATGCCACTTTCACTAGCATTAACATGCTTAAAACCAATTGAATAAATCACATAAACTCAAGGATAACTTTCCATGTGCATCCTTAACAAAATGGCATTTAAAACCAGCAACATCATTGCTCAAACATGCTTTAAAACAGTAGTCAAAACATATTTAAATCAAGTGCATTTTAAACCAAAACATAGCACAATCCGAGAGAGACTTTCGATTTACTTACTCTTGAGCTTAGCTAAGTGTTTCAAACTTACACTAAGCTCCCAAAACCACGTTCAAAAAGTTTCAAAGCTGGAAAAACTCTTTTTCACTCACCGATATGCGAAATATCGCTTGCCGGCACGAAGATCACCCCTCCGAAGCCTCCAAAAGTGCTTCGTTTGCTACCGGATCAAGATCCCATGTTTTCACATCATCAAAACGGAGATCCAAATGCATTTAAGATACATTTCAACACCAACAACCAAACACAAATTCGTTGCTCAGCAAAATTACACCAATTTACCCATCCGAAACAACCAAAAACTCAATCGATAGCTTCCTAAACCTAGCCCACCCAACATACAACACTTCCAACCACTACTAAGCATCAAAACACAACTAAAAATAACCTTAACCCATCCTTACACCTCCTGCAAGCATAAAACACCATTCCACCTCAAAAACCCAACTAAAACCATCAAGAAACTCAAGGATTTCGGTACCTACATTATCAAAACCCTTTTTCAACATATTAATCAACTCAAAACTCAATTAAAACCAATCCAAAACATAGCTCTTCAAATCCAATCCGAAAAAGATTTTAATCATATTTTTGTAAGATTTTGATCTAATATCAAAACTATAATAAAAACTCAATCAAATACATCAATCAAAGCCAAAGATGTTGGGAATTTCAATAAAGAACCTCGATTGAAGGTTGAGAATGGGATTTACCTCCAATCCTTGCTTTCCTTAATGAATGGCAAGTTTTTTTGCTTCACAAATCTTCAAGAAATTGAAAAGGATTCTTTGAAATGAAAGAGAAATCAAGAAAATAGTGTTTGGAAGAAAAGAAATTTGGAGAAAATGATTTAGAATGGTGTTTGGCTGAAAATTGTAGGTCAGTCGTTTCGGAATGCCCACTTATGTTTCAGAACGGTGGCTTGTAATGGCCTTGGTGTTTCGGAACGGGAAGATACGTTCTGGAACACTTTGCCACTAGAAACTCGTGTATCGAAACAGATAATTTGGGGGCTCAGAACGCACCTGCGTATCGAAATGGTCAACATGGTTTTGAAACGACCGTTCCGATGCGGGGTCTTGTGTTCCGAAACACTTGACTGTTGGGTGTTGATTTTGAATTGTCCCATGTTTCTGTTTCTTACATTTTGGTCCCTAAATGTTGTAAGCTTAATTGATTGAGTTTGGATGATCTGTTTGAGTTGAAAATTGACATGTTGGCATGTTAAATGATTAATTATGAAATTGGTAACTTGAAAATTCGGATTAGTCCTTACAAATCTAGAAATTTACAATTTGGTCCCTAAAAGACAAAAGTATGCAATTGAACCCCTAATTGAACTTCGATCGTTGCGCTGCTTTCGCCTAATCAATTTGTTAATCATATAGGATATTAATGTGCATCTATAAAAGATAAAAAAAAGGGTCGACAATCGAGGTTGACTTTGGTTTTCCCCGTGTAATCTTTTTAGTTCGGGTCGGGCGTATAGGTCGGTCTAAGAGGGTTACATTTGGTGGTATTAGAGCTAGGTTACGAAAGAATTAGGGATGATGGTAAGTAAAATTGGTATGTTTTGATGTTTGATTCAATGATTGAATTGCATGTTGTTTGAAGAACGCATGTTTTTGGTTGAATATTGGTGTTTATGCCATGCTTGGTTTCTATTAATCATATGTGAGTAAAATATGATTGTACGAGATGATGTGTTGAGAATATGTGTTGATTGAGGATGATGTAAAGCATGATGATTATGATAAGCTATTGTATGCAATGTTATGCTTGAGGGAAATCGGGGTGCTCGTTGCTTTATTACACTAGACAAATGTTTTAAATTGGAATTGTAAACTTGGATCTTTGCTTGAGGCTGGTCTAAATCATGGTTTGATTTGTTGTTTGTTATTATGTCTTGTTAAAAATAGCACAATGAGTCCAAGAAGAGAATTGGGATGGAATACGATTGTACCTGCGGGTGAGCAGGGTAATTCGGAGAACGATGTTCCGTATGTTGAGAATGTGCATGTTTGGCCATTCTTACCTCAAGTTGAGGTGATAGGGCAGCATGAGGGGGCTGGACCTGTGATGAAAGTTTTACCATTGGTGGTTCAGGAGATGTCTTAAGTATCTCAAGTCGCAGTGAATGAAAAGCTTGCGCATGTACCGTCTGTCGGACAAACTAGTTTGTCAAAACAGCGTCTGCATGATTTAGGAGCTGTTGAGTATCATGGGACGACGCCGAATGCGTTCGAGGCTTGGTTAGCCAGCATGATTCCACTTCTGGATCAGGAAGAGTGTGACAGCGCCTGTAAGCTAGGAAGCGTTGTCTCGTTAATGTTGGACGATGTTTATAGTTGGTGGGTAGTTGTGTTGGCAACACTAAATATCCATGATGTGGATTGGGGTTTCTTTTTAGCCGCCTTTACGAGATGATATCTTGGAGATAAGTCTATGGATAACTAGAAGCGCGGGAATATGGCTTTAGTTTATGTTGATGAGTAGAACATGGGTATGGCATCTCATGGAGGTGGTTCTAGCTCTGGTAAAAGAGCTGCCGAATTCGATTTTGGAAGTGCACGGGCCAAGAAAGGCCGAGATATAAGGTATCATGATGCTTCTAGGCGAGGTAGCCTTGGACATGGTGTATTGGTTCAGGGGAATAGGACAAGGGCGGAGCAGCACCCATGCTGGATGTGTGGTTCTCGAAAGCACTTGAGGGACTATCCTCGTGCGGCTGGAGAGGTACAGGCTCCTATTGTAATGACGGGGAATTCTTGTTTGAATTGTGGTTCAGCAGATCATATAAGGCGTGAGTGTCCTTTATTGGCTGGTGGAGGCCAGGGACGTGGACCTACTGTGGCTGCACCTAAGAGAGGTCGTGAGCGCGGCCGAGACAGGGTTCGAAGGTGGCAAGAAAGGCAGAGAGGCGCAATGTGTTGGATGGTTGGGTCTTGTTGGAGTTGTGGGTTTGCTGGAAATTTGAGACGAGATTGTCCATTGTTAGCTCAGGGTGGTCAAGGTAGGATGTCCGTTGATGCTCCCCGTGATCGCGAGTGCAGTTATGGTTCTTTTCAACAAGGATACAATGGTGGCTCGGTGGAAGAGGGTGTTCGCCGCTTAGAGCTCTAGAACAATGATGTGATTTCATGTATCTTTACTGTGTAATCATTGTTATGTTATCTTTGCTTAGTCTCGGTTTCACATCTTTTTGTGTGGTGGTTAAGGCCCTATTGTTAGTGATGTTTTGGTTAGTAATCGGTGTTGGTTCGGAAACAACATTGGTGACGAAGGTGTGATAGTTAGAGTAGTTGGTTGTAATAAGTTACAAGAGTGGAGAAACATGAAAAGTTTGGAAGTAGGATAAGAGGTTGTTTTTAGGTTGGTCTGAGGACGTTATTAGTAAGTGTGAATAGACATACATGCACAATTAAAATCATGTGTATATATATATTACATATGTTGATACATGTATATATTTGGCATGACATTAGAGGTATGCATACATGTGCATAGGCATTCGTAAGGGCATGTAAGTAATCATGCATATGAATGTTCACACTTACTAATAGCTAATTGGACCTGATAGTGATAAGTTATGATTAGGGTAGTTTGTGGGTTTAAGGTTTTTCTTTAGAACGAGTTGAAGAGGGGTGTGAGGTTAGCAAGTGAATAAGATTACCGTTAGAAGTGAGTGTGGTCTAGCTTGGATGGTCGGAAGAAAAGTTTCTAGGTGTTTTAAGGGCCTTGGCGGCTTGGTGGTGGAATGGAGACCGTTTGGTTAGAATGCGGCTGAGGTCGTTTGGTATGTAGATAAAAGCAATTTGATGTGGTTGTAGGGTGTTGTAGTTTCTCAGGGTTGGACGGTTGTTGTAGGTTTTCGGATGTGGCTTTGAAGTGTTGTTGTATTCTTGATTAAATAGTTAAGTAGGATGGTTGTTTAGGGTGAATGAAGTTTTGGCAGTAAACTTGAAGGAGTTGGAAGGAAGTTCTGACGAAAGTTCTAATCGAGGTTTAGCTTGAGTTGAGTAGTGGATTCATGGATTGGATGTGTTGTAGGAAGAGTGGTTAAGCAGGTTGGGAAGGTTGTAGAGTATGCTTTCCTTCGAATGTAAGTGCTTGTAGAATGAGCTTTATGCGTGGTTTTGTAAGCTTAAAAGTCGTGTTGTTGGGCTGAGTTCTCGTGAGAGGGTGGTCTGTTGGCTGAGTGTAAGTAAATCTTCTTGAGATAGTGGATGTAAGTGAAGTAACAATTGGAGATGGTGTTAGAGTCTCGTGACGAGGATTTTGGGTTTTCGTGTTGAGAAGTGTAGGGTTTACGGATCACAAGGGTTTGAAAAATCTAATGTTTCAAAAAGGAGTTGAATATTAGGCAACGTCGACGAGTGGAGTTGCTTAAGGAGTATGACCTGATGATGAGGTATCATGTTGGAAAGGCCAGCGTCGTGGACAATGCTTTGAGCAGAAAAGTGGCTGTGGAGTTGAGGGTGATGTTTGCTCACTTGAGCGTATCACGAGATTATGGTCTTGTTGTCGAATTATGGGTGAAACCATCCCTGAGTCAGTTAATCGGGAATAAGCAGTTGCTTGACGATTCTCTTGTACCGCGTGTTCAAGATATCATGGATGGAAAGCCTTAAGATTTTGGTTTCAATGATGTTGGTGTTTTGAGCTTTGGGAATTGAATAGTGGTGCCAAATGATGATGAGTTGAGGTGCTCTATTCTGGATGAAGCCCTTAGTGGTTCTTTCGTAGTGTACCCTGGTGGTACGAAGGTGTATCGTAGTTTGAGAGTTGGGTGATGCCGGATAAGGTGAAAGAGGATGTTAACAAGTTGTAGGCAAATATTTGGTTTGTTAGTAGGTGGAAGCTGAGCTTTGGTCTCCTTCTGGGTGTAGTAACCGTTGGGGATCACAGAGTGGGAGAAGAGGGGGAAAGATTACCGTGGATTCGTGGTTGGATTGACTTCGTACTCTATCAAAGAGGAATTTTTGTTTGGGTGGTTGTTGATCGTTTTACGAAGAGTGCACATTCCTTGGCATTGCATACTATGTATGTGTTGGATAAGTTGGTTGAGTTGTTTGTTGCTAAGATTCTGTGGTTGCGTGGCGTGTCGAAGTCTATTGTGTTGGATAGAGATCCGAGTTTCACGAAGAGGTTTTAGGAATGTTTGCATCACGCCTTGGATACACGATTGCTTTTCAGTATTTCCTATCATCCTTAGACGGATGAAAAGTCAGACTATGTTGCCCAGGTGATTGGGGGTATGTTGTGATGTTTTTTTAAAGCCTCCCAAGGTTCATGGGGAAGCACTTGCTTTTGGTTGAGCTTGTTTAAATAATAGTTATTAGGCAAGCTTTCAAATGGTTCCATATGAGGCTTTGTTGGGCGGAAACAGGGCAAGAGTTGGTTTCAATGCTGGATATGTCGAATGGAACCACCGAGAAGGTGAAGCTCATTTGTGAGCATTTGAGGGCAGCATCGTTTCGGCAAAAGTCTTACGCGGATCTGAAGCGTAAGGAGTTTGAGTTCGCGGTTGGCGAACATGTGATCTTGAAGTTACCGCCTTGGAAGAAGGTGATACGTTTTGAGCGTGAGGGTAATCTTAGTCGAGGGTTATTGGACCTTTGGAGGTTGTGGAGCGTGTTGGTCCTATAGTTTATCGGTGGAGGTTGTCTCCCGAGTTAGCCAAGATTCAAGATGTGTTTCATGTTTCGATGTTGTGGAAGTATAGATCGGATCCTTCGTATGTGATGCCTATCGAGGAGATATAGCTAAACTCGGATTTATTCCGTGATAAGGGATCAGCGAAATTCCTTGGCTAGAACAACAAGGTTCTTCGTGGTAAAACAATAGGGCTTGTGAAGGAGTTGTGGGGACACCGAGGAGTTGAGGAGGCCATGTACGAAAGCAAAGAAGACCTGTTAAAGCAGTTCCACACCTTTTCCTTTCGGGTAAAATTTTGAGGACGAAATTTCCTATGTGGGGAAGAGTTGTAACGCCCTGGTTTTGGGCCTAGATATTTTGGACATCGGATCGAACCGGTCGAAAATAGTTTGAATCGCGTTACGTGGTTTAGGGAAATCAATGATCGGGAAAGGATAAAATATGGTAAAAACTGCTAAAATCCTCTAAAATCATGTTTTAGGGGTTGGTCAAGTCAATTTTATAAAAATAGTTTCAGAAGTGGTACATTTTGGGTAGTGACCAAAATGTAAAGTTTCAAAACTGTGGAAAATGTAATTTTAAAAGTGGAGCCAAAAATCTTAGAATCTTTAGGGAGCTTTATGGAAATTTAGCCTTTTCTTAATTTTACATGTGTTTAAAATGATTTTTAAACTAATTGATTTTAAAAGGCTTTTATTTATGTAATTAATTAGGTAGTTAATTTGTGAGATTTTAATCACGCAACTACCTTTCTCTTCTCATTTTCATCCAAACACCATTCTAAACCATTTTCTCCAGATTTCTTTTCTTCCAAACACTCTTTTCTTGATTTCTCTTTCATTTCAAAGAATCCTCTTCAATTTCTTCAAGATTTATGAAGCAAAAAAACTTGTCACTCATTGAGGAAAGCAAGGATTGTAGGTAAATCTCGTTCTCAACCTTCAATCTAAGTTCTTTATTGAAATTCCCAAGATCTTTGGCTTCTAATTGATGTTTTTGGTTGAGTTTTTATTGTACTTTTGATTTGAGATCAAAATCTTGCAAAAAAATTATTAAAATCTTGATTTTCATATTGGATTTGATAAGATCTGTTTTGGATTGGTTTTAATTGAGTTTTGAGTTGATTAATATGTTGAAAAAGGGTTTTGATAATATATGTCCCAAAATCCTTGAGATCCTTGAGTTTCTTGATGGTTTTAGTTGGGTTTTTGAGGTGGAATAGTGGTTTTATGTTTGCTGGAGGCCTAAGGATGGGTTAAGGCTATTTTTAGCTGTGTTTTGATGCTTAGTAATGGTTGGAATTGTTGTATGTTCGTTGGGCTAGGTTTAGAAAGCAATCGATTGAGTTTTTGGTTGTTTCATATGGGTAAATTGGTGTAGTTTTGCTGAGCAACGAATTTGTGTTTATTTGCTGGTGTTGAAATGCATTTTAATGCATTTGGATCTCTGTTTTAATGATGTGAAAATAGGGGATCTTGATCCGGTAGCAAACGAAACACTTTTGGAGGGTTCTAAGGGGTGATCTTCGTGTCGACGAGCGAGATTTTGCGTATCGGTGAGTGGAAAAGAGTTTTTCCAGCTTTGAAACGTTTTGAACATGCTTTTGGGAGCTTAGTGTAAGTTTGAAACACTTAGCTAAGCTCAAGAGTAAGTAAATCGAAAGTCTCTCTTGGATTGTGCTATGTTTTGGTTTGAAATGCACTTGATTTAAATATGTTTTGACTATTGTTTTAAAGCGTGTTTGTGCAATGATGTTGCTGGTTTTAAATGTCATTTTGTTAATGATGCACATGGTAAGTGATCATTGAGTTTATATGATTTATGCAATTGGTTTTAAGCATGTTAATGCTTGTCAAAGTGGCATTGGGGTTTATGCTTGTAAAAACAGTGAATTAATGGTGATTGATGATTATATTGGCAAGTGATGGTAAATGGTCTTGGTTATTTTAATCGGATATAGTTAGCCAGCTATAGGACTGGGTGCACCGTGAATAAAGTCACCTTGGATGTCGAGGGGTTGTGGTTGTACCATAAACTCCACCCAAGTACCCTAGTGATTTAGGTATTAGCAAGGTTGGCTCTCATGGGTGGACTTGGTTAAGCGTCACAACGGTAGAGGGTTGTTCCCATGTGTGAGTTTGGTTAAGATGATTACAATGGTTGAGGTAGCTCCCATGTATAAGCCTTGCGTAGTCCGGTAGTGTGTATGAAGCCTGTGGGACAACGCTTGTAATCCGCATATCTGATCGTGTCTTTTGTGTTGGTTTTGGTATGGATTGAGAATTGATCACTTGCAAGCCAATATAATGTGGTTGAATAATGAGCTAAGTGTGTGATGCTTGTAAACTATGCTAGAATACATGTGATGCTTGGTTTAAGCATGAGCAAAAGATTATTTGTTGTTATAATAATGATGTTAGGAGCTTGTGGTTTAAAAAGTGCAGTGATATTTTAAAAAGGGTACGATTTAAGTAAAGGCATGAGATGACAAATGATGATGTTCCGGTTTTGTAAAATGCATTGATGAATGCTTGGTTTTAGCGATCCTCACTAAGCTTTATGCTTACGCTCATTTGTTTCATCAATGCATAGAATTAAGCGTATGAGGCAGCAAGAAAGCAAGTGGATCCTAAGTCCCTTTTGACTAAACAATGTATGTGGTTTTACCTTGGTGTAATAAGAGGCAATGGGTGGGATTTCTACTCTTGGTTACATTTTTGTGATGTAAACACCTTGAGCATGTTTGGCTTGCTTATTTGGAATTGTATAAGCCGTTGACTATTTGTTTAAGCTTGAATGTGATTTTTAGCCTCTTTTTTTTTGTTTTGACATCTAGGAAGCATGCATATAGTTCTAGAGCTTGCAAGTATGATGCTATGTTTAAGCTTGAGCTTCATATTAATGGTCTTTGATGCTTATACATATTGTATGTGTGTTGTGGCATGTTTCAGAATGGTTTCGGAGGTATGATGCTTTGTTTTAGAACAATGACCTGTAATGGCCATGGTGTTTCGGAACGGGAAGGTACGTTCCAGAACATTTCGCCATTGGAAACCCGTGTATCGAAACGGATCATTTGGGGTCTCGAAACACACACGTGTATCGAAACAGTCAACATGGTTTCTATATGATTGTTCCGATACAGGGTCTTGTGTTCCGAAACACTTGACCGTTGGGAGTTGATTTTGAATTATCTCATGTTTCTGTTTCTTACGTTCCGGTCCCTGAATGTTGTAAGCTTAATTGATTAGGTTTGGATGATCCGTTTGAGTTGAAAATTGACATGCTGGCATGTTACATGATTAATTTTGGATTGGTAACTTTGAAAATCTGATTAGTTCTTGTAAATCTAGAAATTAACAATTTGGTTCCTAAAAGACAAAAGTATGCAATTGAACCCATAATTGAACTTCGATCGCTGCGCTGCTTTCGCGTAATCAATTTGTTAATCATATAGGATATTATTGTGTATCTAGAAAATATAAAAAGAAAAAAGGGTCGTCAATCGAGGTTGACTTAACAAGTTGACTTTGGTTTTCCTCGTGTAATCTTTTTAGTTCGAGTCGAGCGTCTAGGTCGTGCTAAGGGGGTTACATGGGAAATGAGTAGCAATGGTTTAGTTGCTGGTTTTGAACGGATCATGTCGCATGATGTTTAAAACAATGAATTTGATGTTAAAGTTCATGATTTGTTAAGAAAGGCATGATGATTTTGAAAAGAGTGAAAAACAGTTTTGTGCATTGATGATGTTTGTGATTTTTAGCAATCCTCACTAAGCTTGCATGCTTATGCTCTCTTTTTTCATCAATGTAGATAATTAGGCTTTCGGGAGGCAGCATCATCAAGGAATCACACCAAGACATTTTGCTAAAAGCATGTAGTACTATTGAACTAGTGTAATAAGGGCAATTGGGGTGTCAAATGCATTGAGTGTTAACGATTTGTTGATTTCTGGTTTTGAGCAAGTTTGTGATGCATTTTTGAACTTGTAAAAGGCCTTTGAGTTTTGGTATATGCTTGCTTTTGGATTTTAGCCTTTTGATGCTTTTATCTTTTAGGAAGTATGCATTTAGTTCCATTGCTTCCGAGAATGATGCCTTGATGATGTTTATGAGTTGCCATTGATAAGTATTTAAGTTGTATGTATGTTAGGACATGTGTCGGGATGGTTCAGGAGGGTGAAAACTGAATTAAACCAGCTTTTTAGAAAATTGTAAGTCAAGGCGTTTCGGAACGCCCTTACCTATTTCGGAATGATGGCTTGAAATGGCCTTGATGTTTCGGAACGGTGAGGCTTGTTCCGAAACGTTTTGCCTCTGTGATCCATTGTACCAGAACGTGTCTGGAGGAGTTTCAGAAAGGTCTCGCATTTCGGAATGGGCATCAATGTTTTGGAACGGGCGTACCGATATGGGGCTCTCTATTCCAAAACACCAGACCATTGAGTGCAGAATTTTATTTCATTTGGGGTTTTGTTTCTTGCATTTTGGTCCATGTTTGCTTTGTATGCAATTGGATGGGTTCTAAAGGTCTTTTCGAGCTGAGTTTTCACCGAGAAGCATGTAAAGAATCTAATTGAAGGTTGGTAACTTAAATTTTGTAAAACCCCTTAAGGTTCATCAAATTTCCAAAATGGTCCCTAAACCTTAATCGAATTTAATTAATTGGCGAATGTGTTGATGTTTTACTTGTTGCTTGTGTGCGTACATATCATAACCTAAGTTGCATCTAGACAAGAAAAAAAGATCGTTTATTGGAGTAAACCTTCTCGGTTTACTTCAATATTCCCCGTGTGAACCGTTCGGTTCGGTCTATCAGCCAGGCCTGGTCGAGGGGGTTACATTTGGTGGTATCAGAGCCAGGTTTTGAAAGGTTGGAGTGATGGTAAGTTGTTGATAAGTGATTTTTGAGGTGAATATGAGTTTTTGTGATATTTGTGTTGTCATGTGAATATTTAAGCATGCTTATGTTTAATGTGTGATAGTGATGCTATACATGATGAATGAATATGGATGTGAGTTGTTCTATAATGTAGAGTGGGCTGAATTTTTATGCCTGAGTCGCATGGGGAAATTGGAATGTTCATTGCCTTATTACCTAATGAAATGTTTTAAATTGGTTTTGAAAGTCTTGGAATCCTTGTTAAGAGCTGGCCTAATCATTTGTTTGTTTTATGTTCATGATTAAATTTTAACAAGCACAATGAGACCGAGACTTGATTTACGTTCTAGAGCAATAGCTCCTACTGAGGGGTAGCGTGGCCAGGAGAACGAGGTTCTGCCTGGTGGAAACTTACCTCTTCCTCTGCCACCACCATTTTGGGGTGGGGAGCAAGAGCGGCAAGGACATGCTGGTCTGGGGATTGGAGATTGGACGCCTTTAGTGCAGGCGATGACATGAGCATTTCAGGCTGTTGTTGTTGGAGTGCATGTATAGGCTCTTGCTGCTGGGAAGCGGGATTGCCATTGGAGAAATTGAGAAATTTGGGAGGAGTAAAGTTCTGAGGATTATCTCCTAAGGCATCCGAGGCATGGATGGCCAGTATGATCGGGATATTGGATCAGATGGGGTGCAATGATGCACGAAAACTAGGTTGCAAAGTATCATTGTTGCACGGTGATGCATATACATGGTGGACGACTGCAACCGCGGCCTTTCAAGAGAATGTACTTCAGAGTTAGGTACCTTGATGACAAGAAGAGAGAATTTATGTCTCAAGTTCATGGGAGTATGATTGTAGCTGAGTACGAGGTCTAGTTCGTATGGTTGAGTCAGTATGCTCAAAAGCTGATGTCGAGTGATAGGCATTGATGTGATCGTTTTCGGTATGGTCTAGTACAAGACGTAAAAAAGTACATGCTAGCCACGGATTATACGGATTTTGATGTCCTCGTGACTCGAGCTAAGGATATAGAATAGAGCTTGGGTCTGACTTCACGTGGGGGTGGTTCTGGTTTGGGGAAGAGAGCAGCTGATACTGGCCCTAGTGGTGGGCAGAGTAAGAGGAACTGGGACCGTCGATATCAGCCTGTGGCTAGGCGTGGCAACTTCGAGCGAGGTGGACCGGCTTAGGACAATAGGCTGAGGTTTGAGCAAAGCACGTGCTAGACGTGTGGTTCGCAAGAGCACTTGAGGAGGGATTGTCCTCGTGCGGCTCGTGAGGTACAGGCTCACATAGTTGGAGCTAATTCATATTGGAACCGTGGATCTGCTGACCATATGAGACGAGAGTGTCCCCTGTTAGCGGGAGGTGGTCAGGGTTGTGCACTAGTTGTTGCTCAACAGAGAGGTTGTGGGCGCGGTTGTGGTAACTTTCAGAGGAGAGAGGATGGTCAGAGAGGTGTGGCACATATGGTTGTTGTTCAGCCAGAGGGAGGTGGTCCCACGAGGGTGTATGTACATCGCGAGGGACACAACGTCACCGATGTGATTGCAGGTACATTCACTTTGCAATCATTGTCTTTGTTAGCGTTGATTGATTATGGATCTACGCATTCATACATCTTGAGTGAGCATGCGCATTTGCTTGATATTCCTATTGAGATTCTAGATGTTGGAATGCAAGTAACAAGTTCTTTTGGTGAGACTGTGGTTACAAGGAAATTGTATAGGAGGTGCATGTTGTCTTTTCAAGGTCATGTATTCTCCGTTTATTTGATGGAATTACCTTTTTATGGATTTGATGTGATTCTTGGAATGGACTGGTTGGTTGAACACCGAGCTGTGGTGGATATTGATGTTAAGCGGGTTACCCTAAGGCTTGTAGATGATTATGAGGTGGTAATCGTAGGCGAGAACGTGAAGTTCTTGTCTAACGCAATTTCGGCTCTAGAAGCGAGTCGGATGATGGAGTTGGGATACAAAGATTTCTTGGCGTATGTGATGAATCTTTGCATGAAGGAAGTGCGAGTGCAAGACATATGAACTGTATGTGAGTTTCCGGGTGTCTTTCCAGAGGAGTTTCCAGGGTTGCCACCCAACTGGAGGTTGAGTTTTGTATAGAGTTGTATGAGAATATGACTCTAGTGTTCATTGCTCCTTATCGCATGGTGCCTAAGGAGTTGAAGGAGTTGAAGATGCAACTTCAGGAGCTGCTTGATTGAGGGTTCATAAGGCCGAGTATTTCACCTTGGGGTGTGTCGGTCTTGTTCGTGAAGAAGAAAGATGGTGCCAAGTATATGTGCATTGATTATCGGCAATTGAATAAGTTGACCATTAAGAACAAGTACCCTTTGCTGAGGATCGATGGTTTGTTCGATCAGTTTTGTGGGGCTTCAGTGTTTTCAAAGATACACTTGAGGTTCGGGTACTATTAGCTTAAGATTAAGGATGTGGATGTACCTAAGACAACTTTTCGGACTAGGTACGACCACTATGAGTTCTTGGTGATGTCGTTTGGGTTGACAAATACACCTGCTGCTTTTATGGAAATGATGAAAAGGGTGTTCCATGAGTTTCTGGATCTGTTTGTGGTTGTGTTTATCGATGATATTCTTGTGTACTCACGTACCAAGAAAGATCATGACGAGCACTTGAGGATTATGTTACAAATGTTGTTGGAGATTCAGCTTTATGCTAAGCTGAGCAAGTGCGAGTTTTGGCTCCAAGAAGTGGTTTTCCTTGGAGATGTGGTGTCAGCTGAAGGTATCCGGGTTGATCCACACAAGGTTGAGGCGGTGATGAATTGGAAGACGACTAAGTTAGTAACGGAAGTGCGTAGTTTCCTTGGGTTGGATGGTTACTACCAAAGGTTTGTCGAAGGTTTTTCCAATATTGCTACTCTTTTGACCAAGTTGTTGCAAAAGAATGTTCGTTTTGAGTGGATGAATGTTAGGCAGCAAGCTTTCGAGAAGTTGAAGGAAGCTTTGACGAAAGCTCCTATCTTGATTCAAACAGAATAGGGTAAGGAGTTTGTAGTTTATAGCAATGCATCATATGTTGGTTTGGGTTTCGTGTTGATGCAAGGTGGGAAGGTTGTGGCTTATGGTTCTAGACAGTTGAAAGTGCATGAGCGTAACTACCCTACGCATGATCTTGAGCTTGTAGCGGTGGTGTTTTCTTTTAAGATTTCGAGACACTACATTTATGGTGAATTGTGTGTGGTTTATACCGACCATAAGAGTTTGAAGTATCTTATGACTCAAAAGGAGTTGAATCTTAAGCAACGAAGATGGTTGGAGTTGCTTAAGGATTACGATCTGGCCATTGAGTATCATCCGAGAAAGGCCAATGTGGTGGCCGATGCCTTGAATAGGAATGTAGTTGTTGAGCCGAGAGCTATGTTTGCTCATTTGAGTATATCGTGTGATGGTGGCTTGATAGCCGAGTTACAGGTGAAACCTTCCTTGATTCAGTTGATTAAGGAGAAGCAGTTGTTAGATGATTTGTTGGTTCCTCATGTTCAGGACATAGTTGATGGTAAGGTTACGAATTTCTGCTTTAATGATGGCGGAGTTGAGTAGGATGAGCAATCGGAACGAGTTATCCAGGTGCTTGAGGATATGTTGTGATGTTGTGTGATTGATTTCCAGGGTTCTTGGGAAAATCATCTATCATTGGTTGAGTTTTCTTATAACAATAATTTTCAGGCAAGTATACAAATGGAAACGTATGAGGCCTTGTATGGGAGGAAGTGTAGAACGCCTCTTTGTTGGGCTGAGGCGGGGCAAAAGTTGCTTTCCTTGTTGGATATTCTCAAGGGAACAACAGAGAAGATGAAGCTCATATGTGAGCAGTTGAAGGCTGCATCGGATCGTTAGAAGTCCTACGCAGATTTAAAGCGTAAAGAGGTTGAGTTCGCGGTTTGTGATCACGTGTTCCTTAAGGTATCACCTTGGAAGAAAGTGATGAGGTTCGGATGTAAGGGAAAGTTTAGTCTGAGGTTTATTGGGCCCTATGAGGTTGTGGAGCGAGTTGGTCCTGTTGCTTATTAGTTGAGGTTGCCTTCCGAGTTGGAAAAGATTCATGATGTGTTTCATGTAATTATGTTGCAGAGATATAGATTTGATCCTTCGTATGTGATGTCAGTTGATGAAATTGTGTTGGATCCGGGTCTGTCCTATGATGAGGAACCGGTGAGAATTCTAGATGTGTGTAGCAAAGTTCTTCGTGGCTAGACGATTGAGCTTGTGAAGGTGTTGTGGCGACACCGGGGAGTTGAGGAGGCCACATAGGAAAGCAAGGCGGACATGCTGAGGCAGTTCCCGCATCTTTTTCCTTCAGGTAAAATTTCAAGGACGAAATTTCCTAAGTGGGGGAGAGTTGTAATGCCCCAGTTTTGGGCTTAGATGTTTTGGTTAGTCGGGTTGAGCCGGTGGAACCGGAGTCGGTTGTTTGAACTATTAAAAGATGGTTTAGGGAGATCAAGGTTGGGGATAGGATAAATATATGATAAAAATTCCTAAAATCCTCTAAAATTATATTTAAGAGGTTGGTCAAATCGATTTTACGAAATGAGCTTTCCAAAGTATACATTTTTTGTAGTGACCAAAATGTAAAGATTTAAAAGTCAGAAAAAATGTTTGTCAAGAAGAGTCAAAATCTTAGAATCTTTAGGGAGCTACTTGGCAATTAAGCCTTTTCCCTAATTTGGCATGTGTTTTAAATGTTATTAAAAATTAAAAAGGCTTTTAATTTGGTTTAATTAAAAAGTTAGTTATTCGGTTAAGAAGTTTTTACGATCAATTTCATTTCTCTCTTTCACTTCAGCCAAACACTTCTCATTTCTCTCAAATCTCCAATTTTTTCTTCACTCTCAAATCCTCTTTTGAGTTCTACCTTTTGTTTATTGATTTCTTCCATTTTCCTTCAAGTTTCTTCAAGTAAATCTTGCCAAACTAGAGGAGAAGCAAGGATTGGAGGTAATTTTCGTGCTATCCCTCTAATCTAAGTTCTTTAATGAAATTCAAAAGATATTTGACTCTTTAACACTGATTTTGATTGAGGTTTTGTGGTTAGATTGATAAACTCTTGAAATCTTGATGAAAAAATGGTTTAAAATATGATTTTCGGATTTTGATTGGTTGGGCTGGTTTGAGATTGTTTTTAAATGAGTTTTGAAAGATTTTGGGGTTGAAGTAGAGTCTTAATCATATAGATCCCAAAATTCTTGAGATCCTTAGTTGTTGAAGTGTTTTTTGGGTGAGTTTTTGAGGTGTTCTTGGGGAATTCGAGTTGCTGGAGGTATAAGGATCGTTTTAGGTTGTTTTTGGATGTTGATTAATTCTTAGAATGTGTTGGATGAGTTGGGTAATGGCTAGGCTGAGGTTTCAGGTCAATCGATTGAGTTTTCGGTTGTTTCGGATGGGTGTTTTGATGCTTTTAGAGCATGGCTGCAGGATTTCTTGTGTGTGCTAGAGTTTTGGATGCATTTTAATGCATTGAACCTCTATTTTGATGTGTTGAATATAGGGGATAGTAGTCCGGAAACAAACGAGGTGGTTTTGGAGGCTCCGAACGATCGGTAGTCGCATCGGCAAGCGTGGTTTCGCGAGTCAGTGAGTGGAATTTGGTTTTCTAGTGTGGAAATGTTTTAGAAAAGGTTTTGGGAACTTAATAAGAGCTTGAAACGCTTTATTAAGTTCGGAAGTTAGTAAATCAAAATTTCTCCCTCGGTTGTGCTAGTTTTGAGCCTATGGTTGCACTTGATTTTAATTGCACTTACCTACTGTTTTAAAGCATGATTTGAGTATATAATTTGTGTATGATGATGCCATGTGGTTTAAGGATGCACTAGGTAAGTGGTCCTTGTATGCATGTGTTGATGCATGAGGTTTTAAGCATGGTTTAATGCTTGTTTTTGGCTTATCATGAATGCTTTGTAAAAACAGTGAGGAATGCATGAAATATGGATTATATTGGCAAGTGATGTTGATTAAAGTGTTTTACAAATGAAATCGGATATAATTAGTCGGCTATCGGATTGGGTGCACTATAAACAAGTCGCCTTGAATGTTGAGGGGTTGTGATTGTATCGAATACTCCATCCAAGTACCCTAACGATTAAGGATTGTTTAAGGTTGCAACGGTTGAGGGTAGCTCCTGAGTGCGAACCTTGTGTTTGTCCCGTCTCTCGTTAGTGGATTATACATATACCAATGAGTGGTGTTGAGGGGTTGTGATTGTACCAAATACTCCACCACAGGTGTCACAACGATGGAGGGTTGCTCTCGTGTGTGAGCATTGTAATGCCGGTAGAGTGTATGAAGGGTGTGGGACAACCCTTGGTAATCTGTGTATCCGATATATGTTTTTGAGATTGTTGTGTATCACTTGTGAGCCAATATAATGGATATGTATAATGTGGAATATGTTGCTAATGCATAGTTTGAAAGATGCATGTTTTGGCTTAAGCTTAGCATAATGGTGTTTATGCTTGAATGGCTTGGAAATTGAGTAGCAATGGTTTAATTGCTAGTTTTGATTGGATCATGCTGCATGATGTTTAAAACAATGAATTTGATGTTAAAGTGCATGATTTGTTAAGAAATGCATGATGGTTTTGAAAAGAGTGAAAAACGGTTTTGTGCATTGATGATGTTCGTGATTTTGAGCAATCCTTACTAAGCTTCCATGCTTATGCTCTCTTTCTTCATCAATGCAAATAATTAGGCTTTCGGGAGGCAGCATCTTTAAGGAATCACACCAAGACATTTTGCTAAAAGTATGTGGTACTATTGAACTAGTGTAATAAAGGCAATGGGGGTGTCCAATGCATTGAATGTTAATGATTTATTGATTTCTAGTTTTGAGAAAGTTTGTGATGCATTTTTTTGACTTATAAATGGCCTTTGAGTTTTGATATATGCTTGCTTTTGGATTTTATGCTTTTTGTGCTTTTATCTTTTAGGAAGTATGCCTCTCGTTCTATTGCTTCCGAGAATGATGCATTGATGATGTTTATGTTGTGTATGTGTTTCCATTGATAAGTATTTAAGTTGTATGTATGTTAGGACAAGTTCCAGGATGGTTCCGGAGGGTGAAAACTGAATTAAACCAGCTTTTCAGAAAATGCAGGCCCAAGCGTTTCGGAACGCCCTTACCTGTTTCGAAATGGTGAGGCTTGTTCTGAAACATTTTGCCTTTTTGATCCATTGTACCGGAACGTGTCTGGAGGGGTTTTAGAACAGTCCCGCATTTCGAAACGGGCTTCAATGTTTCTTAATGGCCATACCGATACGGGGCTCCCTGTTTCGAAACACCAGACCGTTGAGTGTAGAATTTGAATTCATTTGAGTTTTTGTTTCTTGCATTTTGGTCCTTGTTTTCCTTGTATGCAATTTGATGGGTTCTAAAAGTCTTTTCGAGCTGAGTTTTCACTAAGAAGCATGTAATGAATCTAATTGAAGGTTGGTAACTTAAATTTTGTAAAAGCCCTTAAATTTCATCAAATTTACAAATGGTCCCTAAACCATAATCAACTTTAATTAATTGGCGAATGTGTTGATGTTTTACCCGTTGCTTGTGTGCGTACACATAGGAACCTAAGTGACATCTAGATAAGATAAAAAGAAAAAAGGGGGTCGTTTATTGGTGTAAACCTTCCCAGTTTACTTCAATATTCCCCGTGTGATCTGTTCGGTTCGGTCTATCGGCCAGGCCGGGTCGAGGGGTTACAATCGATGATATTCTCGTGTACTCGCATACCGAGGAGGATCATGATAAGCATTTGATGATTGTGTTACAAGTGTTGTTGGAGAATCAGCTTTATGCTATACTGAGCAATATGAGTTTTGGCTCAAGGAAGTGGTTTTTCATGGACATGTGGTGTTAGCCGAAGGTATTCGGGTTGATCCACACAAGGTCAAGGCAATGATGAGTTGGAAAATGCCTAAATTAGTGACGGAAGTGCGTAGTTTCATTGGGTTGGTTGGTTACTATCGAAGGTTTGTCGAAGGATTCTCTAAGATTGCTGCATTTTTGACAAGTTGTTGCAAAAGAATGTTCGCTTCGAGTGGACGGATGTTAGGCAACAAGCTTTCGAGAAGTTGAAGGAAGCCTTGATGCAAGCTACTGTCTTGATTCAACCAGAATCGGGTAAGGAATTTTTAGTCTATAGCGAAGCATTCTATGTTGGTTTGGGTTGCGTATTGATGCAAGGTGTTAAGGTTGTAGCTTATGCGTCTAGGCGGTTGAAGGTGCATGAGCATAACTACCCCACGCATGATTTAGAGCTCAATGCAGTGGTGTTTGCTTTGAAAATTTGGAAACACTACCTTTATGGTGAAAGGTGTGTGGTTTACACTGACCATAAGAGTTTGAAGTATCTTATGTTGCAGAAGGAGTTGAATCTTAGGCGAAGATGGTTGGAGTTGCTTAAGGATTATGATCTGACCATTGAGTATCATCCTGGAAAAGCCAATGTTGTGGCTGATGCTTTGAGTAGGAATATAGCTATTGAGCTGAGAACTATGTTTGCTCATTTGAGTATATCGCGTGATGGTGACTTGATAGCCGAGTTGCAAGTGAAACCTTCCTTGATTCAGTTGATTAAGGAGAGGCAGTTGTTTGATGATTCGTTGGTATCTCATGTTCAGGACATAGCTGATGGTAAGGCAACGGACTTCTGCTTTAAGGATGATGTAGTTATATGTTTCAAAAGTCGAATAGTGGTGCCGGAAGATGTTGACTTGAGACGTACTATCTTGACTGAGGCTCATAATAGTCCTTTTGCTATGCACCCTGGTAATATTAAGATGTATCGTGGCTTGAAGGATGAGTACTATTGGGTGGGGTTGAAAAACGATGTTTCTGATTTTGTAAGAAAGTGTATGGTTTGTCAACGTGTGAAGGCAAAGAATCAGTTTCCTTTTGGGTTGTTGCAGCCTTTGAGGATACCAAAGTGGAAATGGGAAAGGATTATGATGGATTTTGTGTTTAGTCTTCCTTTGACACCATCAAAGAAGAACTCTATGTGGGTGATTGTGGATCGTCTCACGAAGTGTGCACATTTCTTGGTTGTGCATACTACGTATCCGTTGGATAAGTTAGTGGAGTTGTATATTGCTGAAATTGTGTGTTTGCATGGTGTGCCCAAGTCCATAGTGTCGGATAGAGATCCGAGGTTTATAGCAAGGTCTTGGGAATGTTTACATCGGGCGTTGGGTACGCGGTTGAATTTCAGCACTTCGTATCATCCTCAGAGGGATGGACAGTCAGAACGAGTTATCCAGGTGCTGGAGGACATGTTGCGATTTCGTTTGATTAATTTCCAAAGTTCTTGGGAAAAGCATTTGCCTTTGGTTTAGTTTGCCTATAACAATAGTTTTCAGGCGAGTATACAAATGGCTCCGTATGAGGCCTTGTATGGGACGATGTGTAGAACGCCTCTTTGTTGGGCTGAGGCAGGGAAAAAGTTGCTTTCCTTGTCGGATATGCTCAAGGGAACAATTGAGAAGGTAAAGCTCATATGTGAGCGGTTGAAGGCTGCATCGGATCGTCAGAAGTCCTACGCAGATTTAAAGAATAGAGAGATTGAATTTGCGGTTGGAGATCGCGTGCTTCTGAAGGTATCACCCTGGAAGAAGGTGATGAGGTTTGGACATAAGGGAAAGCTTAGTCCAAGGTTTATTGGACCTTATGAGGTTGTGGAGCGAGTTGGTCTTGTGGCTTATCGGTTGAGGTTGCCTCTCGAATTGGAAAAGATTCATGATGTGTTTCATGTTTCTATATTGCAAAGGTATAGATCAGATCCTTCGCATGTTATGCCAGTTGAGGAGATTGAGTTGAATCTGGACACGAGTAGCAAAGTTCTTCATGGCAAGACGATTGAGCTTGTGAAGGTGTTGTGGCCACACCGAGGAGTTGAGGAGGCCATATGGGAAAACAAGGCGGACATGCTGAGGCAATTTCTGCATCTTTTTCCTTCAGGTAAAATTTCGAGGACGAAATTTCCTAAGTGGAGAGAGTTGTAACGCCCTGGTTTTGGACTTAGGCGTTTTGGAAAATCGAGTTGGGCCGGTGGAATCAGTGTCGGTTGTTCGAGCCGTTAAAAGGTGGTTTAGGGAAATTAAGGTTCGGGATGGGATAAAAATATGATAAAAATTCATAAAATCCTCTAAAACTATATTTGAGGGGCTGGTTAAGTCAATTTTACAAAACGGTATTTCGAAAGTATACATTTTGGGTAGTGACCGAAATGTAAAGATTTAAAAGTTGGGAAAATGTGTTTTCAAAGAAGAGTCAAAATCTTAGAATCTTTAGGGAGCTACTTGGCAATTAAACCTTTTCCCCTAATTTGGCATGTGTTTTAAATGGTTTATTAAATAATTAAAAAAGGTTTTAATTAATTAATCAAAGAGGTAGTTAATCGATTAAAAGAATTTTGACGATCTTTTCAATCTATCTTCTTCACTTCAACCAAACACTCTCCATTTTCTCTCAAATTTCTAGAATTTCTTTACTCTCAAATTCTCTTTTGGATTTCCATCTTTTCCTTGAAGATTTCTCTCATTCTCTTCAAGTTCTTTCAAGCTAAACTTGCCAAGTTAGAGGAGAAGCAAGGATTTAAGGTAAATTTCGTACTAACCCTCTAATCTAGGTTCCTTAATGAAATTCCAAAGATATTTTACTCATTATTAATGATTTTGCTTCAGGTTTGGTTGTTAGTTTGATAAACTATTGAAATCTTGATAGGAAAGTGGTTTAAAATGTGATTTTCGGAGTTTGATTGATTTTTCTAGTTTGACATTGTTTCTAAATGAGTTTTGAAAGGTTTTTAGTGTTGAAGTGGAATCTTAATCATAGAGATCCCGAAATCCTTGAGATCTTTGGTTTTTTAAGTGTTTTGGGGTGTTTAGGTGAATCTGAGTTGTTGGAGGTATAATGATGGTTTTTGGATGTTTTTGGATGTTGATTAATGCTTAAAATATGTTAGAGGTGTTGGGTAATCGCTAGGCTGAGGTTAGAGATCAATCGATTGAGTTTTCGGTTGTTTCGGATGGGTGAATTGATGCTTTAGAGCAGGGCTGCGGGATTTCTTTTGAGTGCTAGTGTTTTGGATGCATTTTAATGCATTAAACCTATATTTTAATGTGTTGAAAATAGGGGATAGTAATCTGGAAGTAAACGAAGTGTTGTAGGAGGCTTTGGACGATCGATAGTTATGTCGGCAAGCGTGGTTACGCAAGTCGGTGAGTGGAACTTGGTTTTCCAGTGTGGAAACGTTTTAGAACAGGTTTTGGGAACTTAGTAAGAGCCTGAAACGCTTTACTAAGTTCGAAAGTATGTAAAGTGAATTTCTCTCTCCGGTTGTGCTAGTTTTGAACCTTTGGTTGCACTTGATTTTAATTCCATTTATCTACTGTTTTAAAGCATGTTTTGAATATATGAGATGAGGTTGAGGATGCCATGTGGTTTAAGGATGCACTAGGTAAGTGATCCTTGTATGGATGTGTTGATGCATGAGGTTTGAAGCATGATTTAATGCTTGATTTATGGCTTATCATGAATGCTTTGTAAAAACAATGAGGTATGCATGAGATATGGATTATATTGGCAAGTGATGTGGAATAAAGTGTTTTATAAATGAAATCGGATATAGTTAGTCGGTTATAGGATTGAGTGCACTTTAAACAAGTCACCTTGGATGTTGAGGGGTTGTGATTGTACTGAAAACTCCATCCAAGTACCCTAACGATTGAGGATTGTTTAAGGTTGCAACGGTTGAGGGTATATTCCGGATGCGAACCTTGTGTGTGTGTGTCCCATATCTCGTTAGTGGATTATACATCTACCGATGAGTGGTGTTGAGGGGTTGTGATTGTACCGAATACTTCACCACGGGTGTCACAACGATGGAGGGTTGCTCTTGTGTGTGAACCTTGAGATGTCGGTAGAGTGTATGAAGGGTGTGGGACAACCCTTGGTAATTTGTGTATCCGGTATATGTTTTTGAATGTTGTTTATCACTTGTGAGACAATATAATGGATTTGAATGTTATGGAAAATGTAGTTGATGCATATTTTGAAAGATGCATGTTTTGGTTTAAGCTTAGCATAAAGGTGTTATGCTTGGAAGGCTTGGAACTCGAGAATCAATGGTTTAATTGCTGGAACATTACGAATCATGTTGCAGGATGTTAAATACAATGGTTATGATGTTAAAGTGCATGTTTTTTCAAAGGAAGCATGATGGTTTTGAAATGAGTGAAAATGGTTTTGAGCATTGATGATGTTTGTGGTTTGAGCAATCCTCACTAAGCTTGTATGCTTATGCTCTCTTTGTTCATCAATGCAGATAATTAGATATTTGGTGGCAGCATCTTCAAGGAATCTTACCAAGACACTCTCTAAAAGTATGTTGTGTTCTTGAACTAGTGTAATAAAGGCAATGGGGGTGTCCAATGCAATGAATGTTGTTAGTTTGGTATTTTCTTGTTTTGTGCAAGTATGGGATGCATATTTGGATATGTAAATGGCCTCTAAGTTTTGGTTTATGCTTGAATTTGGATTTTGGGCCTTTTGGTGCTTTTAACTCTTAGGAAGCATGCCTTTAGCACTAAAGGCATCCTTATAATTAATAGGCGATTGTGATGATGTTTTATCTGCTGCTTGTGTGCGTACACATTGGAACCTAAGTTACATCCGGACAAGAACGAAAGAAAAAAAGGTCGTTTATTGAGGTAAACCTTCCCGGTTTACTTTAATATTCCACGTGTCATCCATTTGGTACGGTATATCGGCCAGGCCGGGTCGAGGGGGTTACATAATTGATTCGAGAGATCAATTGTGAGCAATCCATTTGTTTGGCATCGAGAGAGTCAAACTCGCGAAAGAAGTAAGCACGATCTCATCAATACTAGGTGTTGAATAATCCAGCCTAGACATAGGTTAGGGTTTAAGGCGGCTAAAAGAGGACGAACCAAAGGATGATGTTCATTGCAAGATTCATGTCGACGGGTATTATCTGCAGTGGGCATCAACAACATTCACACTTAGACATAAGCTGAATCATTATCGAAATGTTCTACCGAGCCTTGAAAGTCTGTCGAGTTTCCTCGTCGAGCCAATCGTCCATTCCACCTGCCGAGGCAGCGAAAGTGTCGAAGCATTAATCTGCCATCTCCCGCCAAGGCAGCAAAGTCTGGCAGCACAATACAACTTATCATATTCAACGCATTTTCACACTACGGAGCAACATAACCTGACCCATTCTACAACTCTGATCTCTTCTACTATTTAATTGTGTTTATTTATTTTTCTCTTAAACAAACTAAATTTAACTTGTGCAATTATTTTCTGTGCAGGAATTGACATTTGAATTTGTTGTCCAATCCTCGTGGGAGACAATATCTTTTATACTATAACTTGACAAGAGTGTGCACTTGCGCTCGTATTTATAGAACACCCAAACGCACTACACTTAATCCGTCCGTAATCACATTGTCTTTAAAATTAACTTAAACACACAAGTAAAATCAGATTCAAAGTCAATTTTGGAGGCTTTCGGTCAGAATTTCACGAAAATGGACTTCGAAAACAAACTCAAGACGTTAAAAAACATAAAATAGGGGTTTTTGAAAAATTTGTCTTTTTTTTGTCGAGGTCAATGTTGATGTCATGATGATGTCATCAGTCAACTATGCAGACTTGGGCGAGTTGACTCACTGAGTTGACTCAAGTTAGGATCGGGTCAAACTCGGGTCGAGTTAGACGGGTCAGGCACGGATCCAGGTCGGGTTCAGTTAATGGACTCAGACCGGGTTCCGTACAGACCGGTTCAAGCCAGTTCAATCCCAGTTACCCCTACAGATCTGTGTTCACCGGCTGGTCACTGGAAAAATACGTTGGTGATCCCAAAGGTCGATTTCCTGCCAGAAAAAAGAGATCATCAACTCAACAATCCAACCCTTTCGATTTTGACACAAAAATTAGCCGGAAAACTCACCGGATCTTACCCAAAACGAAGGAATAACACTCAAAAACGTTCTAACACCGACGAGGGCCTTAACTACGGCAGATCGACGGTCGGCCGATTGGATTATGACCGTCTCAACATGGGAAATACGACGACGGCATCACGTTCTTAAATAGACGTCTGTGGTGGCGAAAATCAAAGGAAAGAGAGGGGATGTGGTTTAGGTTTCTATGAAGTTTCAATTGATTCTTTGCTATAACAGAACGACGTGTCGGCGAGTGGCCAAAGGGTTTTGGTCGCGGGACGACATTGAACATGATGTTGGTGGTCGTGTGCTGCACGGACGACAGATGCGGCGAAAAGTCGACAATAAAACTAAAAGGCTCTTGCCTTTTTCCATCGAACGCTCAACTAGATTTCCAAGGCAGACGGCGGCACAACAGAGCGAGTGGCAACCAAGGTTGCGATCGGGGTGCAGTGACAATCAAGATGGTGTCGACGGTGATGACTACGGACCGGCGGTGAGGGAGATTAGAAGCCATCAAGATCTGAGGGAAGGTGAAAGGTTTGGAGAAAGTTTCCAGATTTGGTTTCTCTTCAGATGCAAAGGTGGAATAATTGTGGCTGAGGTTGGTTCCAAATTGTTTAATTTTGGTTGAAACTGAGAAACATAATTCACATAAAAACTGATTGAAACTAAAACCAAAGAATTTCTTAGCTCAGATGGTTAAAGCTCTTGTACGCTAATCCAATTGGCACGAGTTCAAACCCCAATAACATTATTTCCATTTTTTGGGGTGTTACAGTATAGACATTATCTCATGGGTGAGCAAGGAACCAATAAGCTCATCAAGCTTGAGCTTCTTCAAGTTTTTTGCTTCTATAATTGCCCTCTTTTTGGACTCCCATGATTCGAGAAGTGAATAAATCAACTTCCAAATGAGTTTGTCTTCCAAAATCTCCTTTCTGAAACCTTTAAGTTGGTTGACGATTCTGGAGAAATGGGCGAACATCCTCTTAATGTCTTTATTCGGGTCCATCTTGAAGTTTTTATATTCAAGGTTGAGTAGACCAATCTTTGTCTCCTTCACCTCATTTCTACCTTTATGGATCATTTCAAGTTTTTCCCAAACCTCATTGGCATCTTCAAAAGAAGATACTTTTGTGTATTCATCAGGGCCCAATGAACACAATAGAATGTGCAAGACTTTGCAATTTAGCTCCATCTTCTTCTTGTCATTCGCACTCTAATCTTGCCTTCTTCATTATGGCAGGAACGGCCCGTCTTTGACAATGTCCCAAAGACTTTTGTGTAGTCTTTTCCCTTGATGAAGTACATCATCATATTTTTCCAATATGTATATTGTTCACCGTTAAAGAATGGTGGCTTGTCGATTGATTGCACCATGAAAACAGTTGATTGTTTGTTGATCGAGCTTGTTGGATCTTCTCAATAGGATGGTAATCCCTCTCAATTGAGCCTCACTCTAATACCAATTGTGGAGCCTGATAAACACAATCGAAATGCTTACCAAGTTGTGGAGAAGTGATAGTTTGGGTGTTTGTGGTGGAAGCAAAAAGATAGAAAATATGAACAAGGATTTAGAGTGGTTCGGCTTTCTAACCAAAGCCTACTTCCAATACTTAGCTCCTCAACAAGGATTTCACCAATTAACTAAGAATTCTTCCCCTTTTCTAGGCTTAGGAGGTAACATTTTACAACCTAAACTTATAACCCAAGCCTAGCATCCAAACCTCACAAACCGAGCTTTGGGAACTCTCTCAAACAAGAGAAAACTTAGCAAAAAAATCCCTCTCTCAAGGTTGATGTTTGCATACTAAAGCACTCACCTAATTCCTAGAACACTTGAGCATACATTGACAATTTGAGCATACAAAAATCCCTCTCTCAAGGTTGATGTTTGTCTATACGCGGGTAGTCGTATCGGTACGCCCTTCTTTAGAAGTAGTCATTGAGTCTGTTGCAGCAATGTCGTATCGATACGCCTTGGTTCGTATCGGTACCTAGGATTGGTACGACTTTGTACTATACCGGTATGGGGTTTGTTAAGCTGTAGGGAACTAGCCGTTGGGGATTGTTGAAAATAGTCGTTGGGCATTTAAAACATAGGGTATTAATATACCACATAGCGTATCGGTACGATCCTATCCGTATTGGTACACCTAAGCAGTACCAGTACGACTTTTGGCTATTGGAAAAATACTATAGCTAAAACCCTAAAAGGTATCGATACGGTGTATACTGTATTGGTACGGTCGTGATGAAAATAAGAGTTTGGCTACTTTAAAACCTTTTAAACACTTCCAAAACCTTATGAAAACATCTCAATCTTATTTTCAAGTTGTTTGGACTTAAAATCATTTTTGAAATCTTTTCAATTTAGTCTAAAACAATTTTTAATTATTATATCAAAAATAAATATCCTAACAATAACTACACACAAAGTTTCACAAAATGTCTTCGAAACGCAGGGCTTGCCGCGCCCAGACAATTCTAGAAAATTGTATTAATTATTTAAAAGATAAAAGAACGCAAACCTACTCACTGTGAGGTCGAACAAACTCCATCATTTCGAACAATTGCATCTATTAGATCACCAAGAATGACCGTGGATATCTACGATTATTCCATCCCATGCACCTCACTACTCATATTCAAAGCAGCGGTAGAATCTGATTTCATGCTGGCAATATTAACATTTTTATTTATTGCCGATGGGACCCAATCAGACAAAACAGGTTGGGGAGGCATGCGGGAGTTTGCATTTTCCAAATCTACAATCCACGTCTATTGTTCTCCTTATATGTTTTAATCATGCCTCCCTTACCACAAGGGTTTTGCACAAGCATCAGATGCATCAGAAGAAATTTTATCAGTAATAGAAATAGCCAAATGGTTAACTTCTTTCGCACTAGGTCGAACATGCACTGTCTGCCCCTCGCCTAAGGGAATAACACAAACCTCCATATTGCCTACAGTTAAGTCTTCAAAAGTACTATTTTTATTACCCTTTTTTACTCATATTATTGTTACACTTAAGCTCATATTAGTTGTATTATTAGTCATTCATGCATTAACTCATAGTTTCCTTCACTGTTATGCTTGATTTCATAATTTAGTTAAATTTGTAGAAAAAGATGTTGCGTATGCATGTTTTCGTATGCGTGTGCTGGTATTTATTGCCAACGCAATGCAGGAAGGACATGCCGAACCAGTTGTCAAGGCAATTACCGACAATTAAGGAAAAGATGAAGTGGTGGACGAATTGATGAGAGGAAAAAGCTGATTTAATCGGGATAGGTGGCGTGGAGAAAAAGAAATGGAACTCCATGAAGAGGTCAAGAGAAGATTAAATTCCAAGAAAATATGAGGACTTTTAGTTGGAATAAAATTAAAAGAGAATTAATATTTCTTTTATTCAATTTAAATCCAACTTAACTTCCTCCTCAAGAAATACTTTTACCTAGCCTTCTCCTATAAGTAAGAAGCCAAGCCGTAAACTACAAGAGGAGGAGAGGAATTGATATTGAGAGAGATCGACTAGGAGGGGTTGTGCGACATCTTCATCTTCTTCTACTTCTTTATTCTATTTGATTCATGTTTGGGGATTATTCTTTTTCTATGTTTAGAAACCCAGCAATGAATTAATGTGAATTGGCTTGGGTTATTTTGGGTTTGGGGTTTTGATAAATGATTAGATTCGTTTAGGTTTTTGAGTTTGCAATCTAAAATATAAGGTTTGTTCATTCTTGGTTTTTAATCTTATTTGCGAGTGAATTGGGAGAGGATCTCGTTAACTATCTATTTATCTAATATCGGGAGAGTTAGATTCAAGAAACGAATGAGCATGGTTTTCTTCAAAATCAACGAAAACTAATTCAGCTTAGGAATAAGATGCAGATTTCAATGGCTAAAAGGAGCGCAAGATCGGTTGTTGTCCACCCTTGGTTCACGCGGGGAGGTATCATCAAGGCTTACACAATCAACTAGTAATTCTACTTAGGGATAAGAAGAAATCATTGAAGAACGCTTCGCCGAACCTTGAAGGTTGTTGCTTAGTTGCCCAGGCAACCGTTGCCCAGTCCGTGCCCAAGCAACCAGTTTCACAAGTTGTCAAGGCAACCCAACAGCTTCAGTTGCCACGGCAATCAAGTTACCATCGCACTCTTTTGTAGAGACGATCCAATTAACTATCACTTTCTAACTCACGATAACCTGGCCTACTCTCTCTCACTTGATTTCATATATCCTTTACTTTTTCTTTAGTTTATTCGTTAGTTAGAACTCCTATTATCAATTGTGTTTTTATTTTTATAGTGTAGTAACTTAAGAAAAGTGGCCAAAACCAATCCATGTGGAGATGATATTTGATATGTGTATCACTTTATTACTTGTGACGTGTATACTTGCACAATTGCGTAGCACTTATTACAGGCAACAAGTTTTTGGCGTCGTTGTCGGGGGTTTGGCAATTGGTGTTAGTTGTTTTTGTTATTCCATTTTTCTTATTAGTTTTACTAACTTTTCTTTTTGTTTGTTTTATTAAAAAATATAATAAAAAATTCAGATGTGCTACAAGTTAAGGGACATAAACATGTGGGGAAATAAAAGTAAAATTGTTCGAGAATTGATGTTGGAAGATAGGAAGAAACCGAGAAAAGCATATACTGTGGAAAACTCATACACTTTCTGTGGAGAACATCATGTGTTTGAGAATTGTCCTCGCCTTTTTGGTGCATATAACTACATGGAAGACCATAGATCAAACCAGCATCAAAATCCTTTATGATATGATCAAAAAGCTCAAAAAATTACCATAACAATTTTGCTACAGCAACATACATGCCTTGGCAATGTAGTCCTTATTAGCAGCAAAGTATCACGGCAACAGATATGTCATGGCAATGTAGTCCTCGTCAAGAGCTATTAAATTTCATGGATGCATGTATAGCCAGGATGGATGTACTCATGAGAGAATCGGAAGATCGATTAAGGAAACCCACATATGCCATGGATAACATGCCCCAACAGTCAATTCCTAGGAATATTGAAATCCCAAGGCAAGAGGACAATGAGCAATACGAAGAGAGCTTCCCAATGCGTAGGGAACAATTAGAACCCCCAAGTCAAGAGGATGCCAATGAGAGAGATTCCCAACACATGATGAGCCTATACAACAAATTGTCATGGCAAAGAGTGAGAAGCCTAAACAAAGCAATACCTCAACAATACTTAGTGAGGTTGAGAAAAATATTGAGAATGCCACGACAATACCACCTGCCTCGGAAAATACACATGCCTCAGGAAGTCCTGATGCCTCAACAATCCCATGAATCAAGTTCCAAACAGATGAAAAGATTGAGGATATTCGACCTCCACCACCATTCCAACAAAGTTTGAAACGGCAAAAGCAAGAATACCAAAATGTTACAGTAATTCCTAAGGAATCAGATATCCAGAATGTTACAACATCGATAATGAAGCATGAATTCATAAATTGCTCACATCCATATTCGCCATGGCAATTGCACGACCACATGCAGGAGCAACAAGATGACAACACTTCGCTAATGGAATATGAATAGGTAATAACCGAACATGGTGAATTCTTTGAAAAATCACCTCTTCCATTGCAGGTATTTGAGTAACCAACACTGGTGGATTCAGAGCCATCGAGATCTCTACTGATGGAGATATTTGAAAGACCTAAAGAAAACGATGGTTGGATTCATGAAGCTTTTCAGAAAATTGGTTTTTTCCTTAACGTACTCTGAATCTTGGCAGAAGATTGCCAAAACAATCGGTTGGCACATCAATTGCCTTAGCAACAAAGGCTACATCCAACCATGATAGAAGTCGACGAGAATGGGGTAATTGAATGGTTGAGTGTTGATATAATTTTTCCTAATAATATATTCATACCTTTAGAAACAGTAGCAAGGTAGAAGGTGAGCATGGACTACAAGGGAACACGAAATAAAGACACCTCCACCATGGTAACACAAATGGGAGTAGCAGCGAGCAAATTGGCCCAATTTTTTTTGGGCAATATTGTCACTCGATGGAGGGTGCGATGGACTATAAGAAGTATCGGAAACGACCCTCCTCAAGCTTTCTCGGATATGTAGTAACCTTAGAAGATGTATGAAAAATGCTCTTTCTAAGAATTTTTAATTTTTTAATTTTTAAAGCTTTATTTTTATTTTCTGTTATTTTTGGATTTGTTTTATTTTGATTGATTTTCGGAAATTTTAGGAGATTTATTTTATTTGTCTTCAGTATAATTAGTTTTCAGGTTTTCTTTGTTTTTCCACATCAAGAATCAAAACCACCATGGCCAAGAACCTCAAAACCATAACAAAAAAAAAGCTCTTCCAAGGAAGCCCAAGCTCACCCAAAGAAGCAAACGTCCATTCAAAAAATGAATCCAAAATTGCTGCCAAAACAGACGAGGTGGAGGATGCCTCGGCAACCCTGAAGCGCATGCCTCGGCAAAGGCCTGATGCCCCGGTAATACCTACTGCTCATGCCCAGGCAAGTGCGCATACCAATGAAGATGGCAATGAAGTTCCCAACATATGGAAATCATTTGTGCCACCAACCATCATGCGCTAGCAAGCGAATCAAGCAAACGGCTCGAAAGAAACTCGTCATATCAGGTAACGACCTTTCCTACTAACTCATTTTATTTTTCTTTTTATGCATTGAGGACAATGCTTTTCTCAAGTTTGGGGGTATTTGTCTTTAATTAGTTTCATGTTTAGTTGCATTCATCCTTAGGAATTGTATATATGATGCATAGATTACTTGCCTTGCTTTTAGTTGGATTAGATTTTCCTAGACTTGATGAATATTCAATGATGACATTGTCATTGCACTTAATTGATAGAACTTTCAATTCTAGGATAACCATGGAAAACACTTAGAATACTACTATGGTGCTAAACTTAACTGTACACTTTTTGTGGCTTGATTGATTGAAGGAATTCTAGTGAACTTAGGTTAATCACTTAAAATTTAGGTAATTTTTTTTGCTAGAGGTGCCCGAAACCAGCTCTAGTATTGTGCTTAAAAGAATCACTAGATGTGCCCGAAATTGGCTCTAGTCGGTTGATCATAAAATTGGAAAATTAATTAATTCACTAGAGGTGCCTGAAATTGGCTCTAGTTGAACATAATAAAAAAATCCAAGGAATTAATTGGAATGCCTATTGTTCACATAGAATCCGAAAAATCATTTTGTACACAAACTTAGCACACACTCACAAACATTATAGTTTTATTCCGGGTAACTCCTAGGCTATCCGAAAAATTGAAAGTCATGAATACTTGGTGCACGATTCTGAGGAATGAATTCAAGTGCAAAGCAAATTTTCTGATGATTAAAATCCCGACAGGTAATTGTTAGTTTGCATTGCTTGAGGACAAGAAATAGTTCGAGTTTGGGGGTGTGTTATGTGTTCAAAAGTACTATTTTTATCACTCCTTTTACTCATATTATTGTTAGACTTAAGCTCATATTAGTTGCATTATTAGTCATTCTTACATTACTTCATAGTTTCCTTCACTATCATGCTTGATTTCATAATTTAGTTAAATTTCTGGAAAAAGATGCTACGTATGTGTGTTTTTGTAAGCGTGTGCAGATATTTATTGCCAAGGCAATGCAGGAAGGACATGTCGAACAAGTTTCCAAGGCATTACGAAAAGGGCATGTCGAACCAGTTGCTGAGGCAATTGCCGACAATTAAGGAGAAGTTGAAGTGGTAGCCGAATTGATGAGAGGAAAAAGATGATTTAATTGGGATAGGTGGCGTGGAGCAAAAAATTGGAAGTCCATGAAGAGGTCGAGAGAAGATTAAATTCCAAGAAATATGAGGAGTTTTAGTTGAAATAAAATTAAAAGATGTTTAATATTTCTTTTATTCAATTTAAATCCAACTTAACTTCCACCTCAAGAAAGACTTTGACGTAGCCTTCTCCTATAAATAAGAAGCCAAGTTGTCAACTACGAGAGGAGAAAAGGAATCGATATTAAGAGAATTCGACTAGGAGGGGTTGTTCGACATCTTCATCTTCTTCTTTATTCTATTCGATTCAAGTTTGGGGATTATTCTTTGTATATCTTTAGAAACTTAGTCGTGAATTAATGTGAACTGGCTTGGGTTATTTTGGGTTTATGGTTTTGATAAACGATTAGATTTGTTTAGGTTTTTGAGTTTGCAATCTAAAATTCGAGGTTTGTTCATTCTTGGTTTTTAATCTTGTTTGCGAGTGAATTGGGAGAGGATCTCGTTAACTATCTATTTATCTAATATCGGGAGAGTTAGATTCAAGAAACGAATGAGCATGGTTTTTGTCCAAATTGATGAAAACTAATCCGACTTAGGAACAAGATGCAGATTTCAACGGCTAAAAGGAGCGCAAGATCAGTTGTTGTCCACCCTTGGTTCACGTTGGGACGTATTATCAAGGCTTGCACAATCAACTAGTATTTAGACTTAGGGATAAGAAGAAATCATTGAAGAACGCTTCGCCGAACCTTGAATGTTGCCGCTCAGTTGCACAGGCAATCGTTGCCCAGGCAACCAGTTTCACTTGTTGCCAAGGCAACCCAATAGCTTTAGGTACCACGACAATCAAGTTGCAACCACACTCTTTTACCGAGACGATACAATCGACTATCACTTCCTAACTCACGATAACCTGGCCTACTGTCTCTCACTTGATTTCATCTATCCTTTTACTTTTTCTTTAGTTTATTCATTAGTTAGAACTCCTATTATCAGTTGTGTTTTTATTTTTATAGTGTTGTAACTTAAGCAAAGTGGCCCAAACCAATCCCTGTGGAGACGATACTCAATACTCATATCACTTTATTACTTGCGACATGTATACTTGCACAATTGCGTAGCACTTATTACATGCAACACCTACCGTGCTCTAAGCCTACACAAAGGTCTAACCTCCTTTCGCATCAACAACCGACGAAGAACCTATCTAAGGTGGAACATCTGAAGGCGCTACTAACACTCCTTTTTTACTCTAGGTTCTCTTATTAGCAACAACCGACTTTCCTCCACATTGGGACTTTCACACTAGCCACAGAGGCAGCAATCTCTTGCTCCTTCTCAAGAATAGAAAATTGTGGTCCTATAGTACCTCCACGATTAGACTGTTTGGAACTACTAGGCACCGCGCCTTTCCGATGTCAACTATGTGCTTTAGTAGCCAATCATCCAGGGATCATAGATCCCATATGTCATCATAAATCCCGATTCAGAATTCTCCTTCTCCCCATAAGCACCAACCCTTATTTCTGTCGGCACCACCACCTCTCTATCAACCCCACAAAACACTTTCATATGCATGTAGACACCACACTTGTAGCAGATTTTTTGTAAACCTTCATATTCACGTTTTTACACAAAATCGCCAATCCTAATACATAGAATGAGCGACTTATCTAAGTATACCATAACTGCCAATCTTGCAAACTTGTCACACTCCATAGAAGTCGAAATATGAAGAAATATATGCCTAGATACTTTATTCTATGGATAAAGATCCCTCCATGGTATTATAGTCAATCTTAATAACCCTTCAAATAATCGTAGCAATCAGACGAATCAAAGCCTTGGAATAGTACCGATAGAAAAGCCTCGGTAATTGAATCCAAAGAATCACATGCGAGGGATGACCCTCGACCATAGAAAATGACATGCTCCACCGGCTGAACTATTAAATAACTTCCAAAATTGTCTATGGTCCCCCAATTAAGACCTTTATGTAGTCATCTTCCAATGCAAACTGCACTAGGTAGTAGATGTTTTCCATGTCAACCAATTGAAACCCACCTTGTGGATTCCACATCGATTCGATATGAGGAAAAAGCGTCTTATAACCAATTGAACGCCCAAGTAAATGCACAATAACTACTCTACGCATGCTTGGATCAATTTGTCCGTGAACCTGTTCCGAGAATTTTATCGTTGGAAATGCCCCCGCTTCCATCAATAACATAACCATTCTCCGAAATTTTAATGTCTAACTCATTACAAATGAAAATCACATTAGTTGTCCCCTTTAATCTCTCAGATAATACATTCGCATAAAAGTCTTTGCTTGATTCCCACCCTCTACAAGAGTCATAGACGAATTCTATGCCACTGTAGGAGCACCTTCAATAGCCCCATAATTCATCTCATCGTCCATTCCCTCTGTCACAGTATTACACACATTAGAAGCTGGAATCCCAACCTTATCACCCAAGCCTTTCGTCATCCTCTCGCCACAAAACTTCTTGTCCAGCCTGCTATCCTCCCCCACAATAGGCTCCACAGATCTTTCTCGTGGTGTAGGAATGGTCAACTGTGGAATTCCATCTGGTGGTCTCCCGTTGTTGATCCATGCCGGATCAATTGATCCAGCCACAATAGGGTTTTGTTGTACATCCATCCGCTAGGGGTTTAAAATAGTTTTCTCACCTAATGCAGATCAATGAATATAGTTAAACTAAATTAAGTGAACTCAAGTAATTTAGTTTTTTATTTTACATTAAGTTTAGAAATTTTAAGAAAAATTAAATTAAGTTAAAATCGAAATTTAAAATTACTCTAATTTTTTTACAAATACAAAATAATAACATATTTTTCTTTAGGCAAATTATGCTATCAACCTTCTTATTCGAATTGAGTTTGAGATTTAGACATTGTACTTAAAAATTATAATATAATTATTGACACATTAGAACACCCTAAAAACACCCAAGTAGAAAATCATAAGTGAATAAAAAGAAATGTGTAAATATTTTGGTTAAATCTAATGGAATTATAAGATTAAGATATTAAAATGTAAAATTATAGGTACAAGAAATAAGTTAACCAAGAAATATATGTTATAAAGTAATGTAACTAATATACGTGTGTAAGTTAAATGAAATGAAAATTAGTATATATATATATACATATCTTGCTCGGTGGTAGTAGGTAGACTAAACTATATATATGTGTGTGTATAATTATGATAAAGGATAAAATATAAATATATATATATATATATATAAGTGGGTTGATTAATAGTATCCTAATATATAGTGTAAGTTAGTGGGATTTGATGAATCTAATATTTTGTGGTTATAAGGAAAACATGTGTCCCACTATAAGCAAGACTTTGACACACAGCTAACAAGGGATTCACATCCCAAATATTCATCATCATTCTCCCATTCTTTCCTTGCCAAACCGAGAGAGACAAGAGAGGGTTTGAGAGTTTGAACACCTTAGAATTGCTGGAAGTTAGAGTAGAATGCATGCATGTATATATATATCAAGTGTTAATAAGATTACCCGATTTGTTTTTGAGATTTTATGGCTGTTTTGATTGAAATCCTTGTTTAATCTTGCTGGAAATATGTTGTTGGATGATTTAGCATGTTAAAGTGTTGATGGGTTCATGTTGGTGTTGAAACAAATTTGGAAATATGCATGAATTTAACTTAGAACTCAAATCTGCCCAGATTCGGATATATAAACTGCCCTATAGAAAACTGTATTTTTGGCCATGTTAGAGTTCGAATTAGAACATTTTGGATATGACATAGTTGTAGAGGATTAAAATTAATATAAGATAGAGGTCTTACATGACTGAAAATGATGTTAGAATGACTGGAAAATTTGTTAGAAGTAAATTGGTCACTTTCGAAATGAATCTGGAAATTGTTTAGATTAAAATTGAATTCTGAAAATATTTATGGGTTATTTTGATCATTATAAAATTTGGAAAAAATTGTTATGAAACAGGGGAACTTGGTATTGTATGGTTAGTATCATGTTTAAGGTGATTAATAACTTAGAATTAGTGTTTAAAGTCAATAATATGATTAAATGACTAGTTTGGACTAATCTGGAAAATGGTAAATTAAGGGACCTTAATGCCCTGTTTTTGAAGCTAATGGAACTTGATAATAATGTTATTAGACATATTTAAAATTGGTTAAAAACTCATAATCAATTGTGTAATGGATCATAGGTTAAATGGTCACTAAAGTTACATGTTGTAAACAAAGGACAGATTAGGCCACTATAAATGCCTTATATTAAAGTATTAAATTGTATTGATGTAGGAATGGAAAAAATATGAGTCATACATAGAATTAAAGTTATGTAAATAAGCTTTCTAGAATGGTAAAGAACTCCTAATTTAGAGTTGTGTGTAAAAAAGTTATGGACAGATTAGTGTAAGGTGCTCAAAATTGCAAGAATATGGGCAGTATCATAATGTATTGAGTTTATATTGGTTTATATGATTGGATATGATTGGAATTAATTCTAATATGTATTTTATGTTGATGGTTGATTGTTTAAGACTAAACTGGAAAAGAATTGTTGGAGGAATCAAAGCTTGATCAAGCTAGCAAGAGGGGAAAATGCTTGCTAATCAAGGATTCCAACTAAGCCTTAGAGTATTGTGAGTGTAGTTATTTTAGGGTTAGGATTAGTATCCTAACCAATATTTTTATGAGTATTTGATGAATTAATATGAAAAATGGAATGAATTTAATAAAGGTTTGGTAAATTTAAAAGGTAATGGAAGAAGGATTAAAAGAAATGGATAGAATATTACATGTTTAGTGCTAGTTAAGATTGTTAGTGATCTTTGTGGTTTGCTATGATGTATTGGCTTGTTGAGTTTCATGAAATGGATTGATATGTGATCTTAAGCCACTGTTTTGGATGTATAATTGAGTGAAATATCATGATAAATTTGCTGGAAATTATATGATCACTGAATTGGTATATGATTAGTGATTTTGTAACATGTATTGGCTAAATGACCTTGTAACATGTTTGTGAAACACTTGGTTGATATGGTTAAAAATTTAAAAGACTTAATAAGTCTTTGGTTGACTAGTGGTCCTTAGGTAGAAGGGCATACCATAGAGTCTGAGCTCTACTAATTAAAAGGTGGTTAGTCACCTATTGATGCTGTGAGCATCTACTATAACAAGTTACAAGTTAAATGGTGTAGTTAGACACCTTGATACATTGTGTATCTACTGATCTTTGGTTCTTTAAGCATCTACTATTATATGTTGATACTTGGTACCTATTGACTTGATTACCTAGTCCACTTAATCATCCAAGGAAACATTTCATGATCTTGCAATACATGTTTGGATGAAACATGAAATGATATGTGTTTTTATGTTACATGAAATGATATGTTTAAAACGAATAGTAAACATGTTTAAATGATATGAAAATGTGATCAATGATATGATACAATTCTTGTGCTTTGATTTTGTTATTCAATGGTATGATTGATTGATTTGGATTATGATTTTTGTTTATATAATTCGAGTTCATAATATGAATAAAACTAGCTAAGTCTACTTGAGCGTGATTTGGACTAGCTAGGTTGACTTATTTATTTAAGCTCGGCTAAGTAGTATTGAATATACGAAATAAGACATTGAAAGACTCAATTAGTAAGTTATAGGAACTGACTTACTAAGTAATCACAAGCCAAGACTCAAGTATGATATAGCTTTGTTTAGACTCCTAGATGGTGGCATAGTTATATGTGTTAGAGTTATGTCGCATGCATTTTGGAACCTTGTATATGATAGTTTGGGTTTGTATATAAGCCATAAGTAACTATGTTATGTTAGGTTGAATTAATGTGTTTGAAGTATGTTGGTTATGTTTTGGAGATGTATATATATATGGTTGATGTTTGATCAAGTCCTTGGTATGAATCTTGCCTATGCTATGGGTTGTTAATATGATTTGCTAAATGAAAGTTTGATATTGAACATGAATGAAAGGTTGAATGATAGGTAACTTGTATCTAGTGTTTACTTTGGTTATTGATATAGTTCGATTGATATTTGATGTAATAGAAGCTCTATATGTTATTGTGATATGAATATAGGGTTATACATGTATTTAGTTGATAGATTTGAAATGGAAATCACGTGAATGGCTTTGTATCATTCGAATGCCTCGGTGGTCTTGTGTAGTTTAAATATGTCTCTTATGTGTTAGGTTATTTGAACATGAATTGTATATGCTTAGGATGAAATATGTATTTAGAAAATGGATTGAATATACATATGAATTGGATTGAATCGATTCTTAGATGAATGTTTGGAAGTGATCACATGTTTCATATGGTTGGTATGTTAGTTCAAATTGTTTATACTATGTGATTAACATGTTTGGATAAGCATGATAAGTTATGTTAGAAGTTATAAGATTAGAAAGTTTTTGATGGCTCACATATATGTGTTATGTGTATAATATTTGTTATAGAATCTTATATATGTTATAAACTGCGCAACTCTGATTATTTGATGTATTATGATCGATTCTATGTTTACATGTTATGATTATTTTGTTATATGTGTTTTGTTTGAATAACGCCTCTCGCTCCTAACCCGGGCGTGGGGTGTTACACACATTCAATATTTTATATTAAAACTTATTAGGATAATGATGTAATCATATAAATTTCATAAACAAATCATTATAAACTTAGTAAGTATATTTAATCATAAACAAATTTTGATAAAAAAAATACTTAAAATATTAAGGATTAAATTAGAATTTTAAAATGAAATTTTTTTAAAAAAAAATCTTTTAATTTGTTCTAGTCCGAGACTATAGTAAACTTTATTAAAGTAGAAGGTTTAACAGTTAAATACGTTTTTAAACTATACATTTTTTTTTCAGATAGGTGCCTAGATTATATTTTGGGCTAAATAGGTGCCTAGCGTTTTATTCATTGACCAATTTATGATTTTTCCATTACGGATGTTATTTTTTCCATATAAAATACGAACGTGTGGCATGGTTTCTCATTTTCTAAAATTAAAATCCGAAAATGAGAAAAATAAAAAATATTAATTAACAAAACCATCTTTAATTTCTCTAAAAACCTCAAACCCAAAATTTATATCCCTAAATTCCTTCACTATAACCACTGATTCAACCACCACCGACCACCCTTGTCTTCATCGAACCTCCACTTCTTAAAACCCCATCATCTTGTCATCAAAATCCAATGAATGAACCGTCGATTGCACCGTTGACGAATACCCAACAATGAAGAAAAAAGAGACCAATTGGGTTCCTACTGACAGGTAGAGGATGACAGATGTCGAACGGTGAGATACACGACACTTTAGATGGTGAATGGTGAACCACCGACTTTTTGGGATGCTAGACGGTGATGGATATGTGATTTAGGGGTTTGATGGAAAGAAATTAAAACTTTGAAATTTAAAAAAAATAGAAATTAAAAATATAAAAACAGGTCACATATCATTTTTCTGATTAGATGATAGAATTTTTTTTAACAATTTAAAAGAAAAAAAAAACTTTAAATGGATAAGCCAAAGGAGAAGGGTTAAGCATAACATTATGACTGAGTGGGAATAGGATAAGGAATGCAGCCAATCAGTCCGCTGGAACAATGAGTCGATCATAAATAGCGTCGAAGGTTCACCAGAGAAGAGAAGCTGAGGTATTCTACAGCAGAGTAAAAGAGAAAAGATGGGGGGAGGAATGGAGACAAACAAAAACAGATTCATTGAAGATTGGAGCTCGGCAAGAGAGAATCTGGAGCACAACTTCCGCTGGACTCGCCGCAACTTTGCTCTCGTCGGCATTTTCGGCATCGCTCTCCCAGTCCTTGTCTACAAGGGCATTGTTCGAGAATTTGTATTCTTCTCCTTTTTCCATCTCTCTTTTAATTTTATAGCTTGCTCTTTGATTTATCGTTTTAGCCTTGCATTTTATTCTTGCGATCTTAATTTTTTTAATCGTGGTTGAGTTTGGGGTTTTTGTTTGATTAATCGAATTGGGTCTGCACGATTCTGGTTGAGATTGACTGCCTGACTGCGAAAATTATCGATTTAGTCGATTCTGTTTATTGGGTGTCCGATTATTTTCCTCAAGGTTTCCTAGTTTGAAAAAAAAAAAGGGCTTTGAAAATTGAATGTTTATCTAACGGAAATATTTTGTGAAGTAGATCCTGGGTTGGCTTTAAGGAAGTGTTTCCTCATGATTGGCTTGATTTCATTAACCATTACCGATCTCAATTTTTTTGTGCTGATATGTGTTGCTTTTGTAAAACATTGGTAATGGCACTATGCTGTAAAAGAAAGTTCTTTTTGTTAATGGGAAATATTTCTTCTTACTTGTGCTAGACCATAATTTGTAAAATCTATTTGGGGATGTATGATTTCTGTCGAGATTGATTGCTTGATTGTGACTATTGTTGTTTTAATCAGTTTCGTAGTTTGAATAAGGGCTTTGAAAATTGAAATTTTGTCTGACTGAAACATTTTGTGGAGTTAATCCTTGGGTTAGCTTGATTTTACTTTTAGCCACTACCAAGCTAAAATTGTTATGCCGAGATGTATTGCTCTGGTAACAAAATTGGTAATGCACTACCGTTAAAGAGAGTTCTTTTGTTACCAGCATCATGTTTCTTCTTACTTGTGCTAGACCATACTTTGTAAAATTTTATCACGTCCTTTTGTGTTCACTTTCAATTTCTCAAGCTTTTCGGTAACTGAGTGAGAAATTTTCTTGTTTCCTTTTATGATCACTATCAATTTTTAAGTTTATTTATATTACATGGACTTCTCTTTTTATCCTAACATATGAATCCCTAACTTCTTGTATAATTAACTATGCGTTTGGGTATGTCACTTGGATTTTAAAATTAATGTCAAAAGTTGTCATAAGTCATAACTATCGAGCCCTTATAACATAGATCTAACCAGCCATAGAAAAAATCAACACTTGTATAATCAAAATATGTTGAGAAGCAGGAATAAACCAAAAAATATGCTATTTAACATTGTTGTTGTATTATCAAGAACAAAACTCTTCCAATAGGACATATTTGATACATCTATATTCACCTGCTTTTCGTTTAACACGCGAGGGACAGAAAATAAGAATTTTATCCTATTATTGCCTATAGTAGTTTTCCCATGAAAGTTTAACAAATTGAAACTAAGGTGAACTAGTCTTTGGAATTCACTGGTCAGCCATAGCAAAGATTAAAAGTTTAGCAAGAAAGGCATAGAGAAATAAAAAAAGAAGAAGAAATTCCCAAGGCTGTTCTTGTCAAAGAAAGCATTGTGTTTTGGTGATAGGAGAATGCAAGAATGTTTGATCTTTTACGGAGAATTGATTCAACAATTTCAGTTGTTGATTCTCGTTTTTGTGTTGCAAGATCATGTTTGATTTTTGTTTTGTGTTGTTTGCAAGAACGTTTTGGAATATATAGTTTTTTTTTTCCATTATGCATTTGTCAAATTGATTAGCCTAATGATTTGGTAATTTTTCAAACAGCATATGCAGGATGAAGATAATGGTAAGCCATACAGAAAGTTCCTGTGAGTTTTTCTCTGCAATGCTTTGATAATAAAGGTTAACGAGTAGAACTGGGGTTTTTTATATCCTGGACAACAAATTGTGTTATTTACTCAGTTTAAAACTTGTCATATTGTTCTGTTCATCTTCATCCATATCATGTATTGCTCCTTTTTAGTTTCTGGTGTACTTTTTCAATCATGCATTGATGCGTATCATGTTCAAATCTAAGTTTTATTTTTTATTTTAATTTGATCATTTAATTTTGTAGTATCATTACTTAATTCAAATTGTTATTGATGTTAATGATAGCATATTTGGCATGGTATAATATTATCTATGACAAAATTAAAACTAAAATGTTGTTTAAGAATTAAACTAAAAGGTAAAATATATTATTCATATAAAATATTATTAATAAAAAGTAAAATTCTATAACGTGCGACGAACACAGCTGAACATTACTAATGTTGAATATTGTTGAATATCATTAAATTTATATATATTAAAATTTAATTAAATTATTTTTTATATATATTAAAATTTTATTTTTTTAGTAAGGGTAAACTATATTTAATATCTCACATATTTTTGTATTTTTATTGAACCCTCATTATTTAAATATTATTTTAATTTGACACTATTTTTTATAAAAAAATAATTTAACCCTTAAAATTAATTTACCCTTATGAAAAAAATAAAATTTTAATATATATATAAAATAATTTAATTAAATTTTTTAAAGTAATTATTAATTATTTGATGGATTCTTAAAATTTTAAATTTTTATTAATTAATTTAATTGTGTGGTGTTCAACGGTGTTCGTTGCACGTGGTAAACTCATTATATTAATTCTTAAAGAGTTGGTCATACAACCACAATAATTTATTAATAATTGCTCAATCAATATTAAATATAGGCGTGTGTAAAAAAATATCCATTGATATGATTTGAAAATTTTGAAATTTGATTTATAGATAATTCAGATCGAATATGCAAAAAGTTTTTGGTCGGATAAAGATTGTGATTTGGCATTTGGATTGGATATATAAATATTTGAAAATCTAAAATTTTATGGATATAAATTTTATTATATTTAATATTTTTATTTGTTTGTTATATTTAAAAATTTAAAATATTCATGGATATGATAGCAAAATTCAAAACAATACTTAAATCTAGTTAAAGTTGAGATATTCAAATATCTTATTTGAAAATTAAATATCCAAAAAATCAAATATTCAATTTTTTCCTGATCAAATAGGGATAGTTGATTCACCAATTTGAAACTTTCAGATTAGAAAATTTTCAGATCAGTTCCGAATTTTGAAATGCACACTCCTAAATAAAAATATGTTGGTTTATAATATTGAAAAAAAACTTTAATGCATAAAGTTTACACATGTATTTTAATTTTTAGGGTTAAAGTTTAATTTTAGGTTTTAAACTTCATGGATTTAGGTTGTAAAGTTTAGAATTTAAGGTTATTGTTTAATATTTAGGGTATAAGGTTTAAGTTTAGTTTTTAAGATTAGGATTAATAATTTTTTTTGAAATTAAATAAGCATTTTATTAAAACGTTCCAATCATAGTCCGACATTATACGAGCCTCATTAAAAAACCTCCCTAACCTAAAATGGAGGAAAAAGAGTGCTAACGTATAAATGTCTGCTTATTACAATCTTACTTTTCCACACCAGCTTACTGCGAACACATCTGCTTCGCCCTTTATGCAGTATTTAGAATCTCTTTGTGCCAACAGCAATAGATCACCCCCCACACCAGACTTTTACTCAGGGTCTATGCACACAAAATCACTTGTTCTCCAGACTCCTTGCTTTGCAAGCTGATGCGCAGTGATATTCCTTTCTCTATACTCGAAGACGACATTCCAGTTGTACTTTTGTAAACATTCACGAATCCTAACCACCATTTCAGAGAAGCAGGAAGGAGCTGGGAACTGGTTCGAAATCCATTTTGTGGCCAGCATACTATCAGTCTCTATAATCAGACTATGAGACGCGCACCACTTAGACTTAATGAACAATTTGGATGCTTCAAGGATACTTCTGAGTTCAGCCATGGTAGGGTCCGAGACCCCAATTGACATGGAGAATTGGAGTAGCATTTTCCCAACACTATTTCTTAGCACACCACCAATGCTCGCTCTTCCATGGCTACCTAAAACTGCTCCATCCACATTAAACTTCATTACGTGAGCAGTCGGTGCCTCCCAACTTCCTACACGAGGTCTATTAGACGGGCCAACTATCGACACAACCGAGGGACAATTTACAAAATCCGAAATAGAGGGGATAGAATTAGGCCAGTTTCCATTACACCAGAAGCCTATTCTAAGGAGTAATAGTTCGAACAATTGATCTTCATCAACACTCTTGTTCTTAAAGATAACCTCATTGCGATACAGCCAAATGCTCCAAAAGACAGTAAAGAAAACCATATGCCAAAATTGTTTTAGGGATAAGCTAACCTGAATAGAACACCAAACCTGGATAAAGGACTTCACATCTGCAGGGATCACCACATGTAGATTCCATACCCAGCACCATCTCTGCCACAATCTCCAGGAGACATCACAGTGCAAGAAAAGGTGATTGACCGATTCACACTTCTTCTTACATAGACCACACACTGTCGACACAAGGGAGGACACACCCCTTTTGGAAAGCTCCACAAGCGTAGGGAGCCGCTGGTGGATGGCCTTCCACACTAGTGCTTCAGCTTTTAAAGGAGCTAACTTAGCCCAAACCAACTTCCACCAAGGAACCAGTTCCTCTGCAGTACCTGAAATTAACCGACAAAAACCTCGAGGTGAATAAAAACCAGCAGAGTCCCCGATCCACTTAATATTATCCTTTACCAATCCCGTTCGAGTTGCTCTTGATAGTGTTGCCAAGAAATTCTGCCAAACTCCTAGTTCCCAATCGAAAAAATTCCTTCTCAACTCAATAGTCCATTGCCACACCCCATTAACCATTCTGCCAAAGCTTTCGATTTTACCACTTTTCTTCATTGAGACAACATAAACTCTTGGGAATGCAATCCGTAAGGACGGAACTTCGGTCCAATAATCCTCCCAAAACTCAATATGTTCACCATTGCCACAAACTAATCTGATATTATTAGAGAACGGATCGAGCGGATTCTCTGCTGACCTTGTGATATTTCGCCAAACCCAAGACGGCTTGCTTGATGAAGTCTTTCTTAGAATTAAAGACTTGGGATCATAACCATATTTGGAGACTATTACTTTCCTCCATAATCCATCAGCCTCACTGCCAAATCTCCAAGCCCATTTATTCAACAGCGATCTATTACGAACTCTTAGATCCACCAACCCCAGACCACCTAGTCTTTTCGGTTTACACACATCATCCCATTTGATCCAATGGATGCATCTACCCCCCTTCGCACCCCACATAAAACTAGCGATCAGCCCATTAAGCTTCTTAGCAACCTTAACTAGCATACTGAAGATAGACAAATAGTAAACTGGCAAATTATTCAAAACAATCTTTACAAGGGTGAGCCGACCACCGAATGATAACATCTGCCCCTTCCACCCCTCTAACTTCTTCTGAACTTTTGTGACTACCGGATCCCAAATTTTCACTAAGTTGCGCCCATGTCCTAAAGGGATGCCAAGATACTCTGTAGGAAATTTTCCCCATCCACAATTTATAGAGGACGCCCAACTAACTAGGGTCTCATCTGCTAATTGTACTCCGAACAGCTTAGATTTCTTAGGATTTATGGATAATCCTGAAGCGAGCTCAAAAATCCTTAAGATCCTCTTCACGTTCTGAATCGATTCTTCATTAGCATCTATAAAAATTATCAGATCATCTGTGAATTGAATGTGGCTCACCCTTAGTTCGCTGCTCCCAATTCTGACTCCCTTGATTAACCCAACATTTTCGGCTTTGAGCAGTAGTTTACTGAGATCTTCCCCAACTATATTGAACAATAGGGGGACAACGAACACCCCTGGCGAAGGCCCCTTTTAATGTTAAACGGACTGGTGGGAGACCTATTTATTAGAACTGATATAGTAGGGGTAGAGATGCACCTCCTAATCCACAAACACCACCTCTCACCAAAACCCATATTCACCATTATATACTCTAGAAAGTTCCAGTCCACAGTATCATAAGCCCTGCTGAAATCCACTTTGAACACCACTGCCTCACGATGATTCCTTTGCAGGTCGTCAATGAGCTCATTAGCGATTAAGGAACAATCCAGGATCTGTTTACCCGGAGTGAATGCGAACTGGTTCTCGCCCACTACCTCTCCGATACAGCCAGCTAGCCGTCTCGATAGAACTCGAGAAAGGATTTTATATAAACTACCAACCAGGGAGATTGGCCTAAACTGTTCAACACCCCCAGGTACTTGAGATTTAGGGACAAGGGTGATGAAGGAATGGTTCCAATGCTTCCCAGGATCTTTCCCTTCATAAAAGTCATAGAAAAACTCCATGACACTGGTCTTTAAATGCTTCCAGAACTTCTTGAAAAAATTGAGATTAAAGCCGTCTAGACCCGGGGCCCTTGACACATCTGCCGATTCAATTGCCGCCCAGACTTCCTCCTCTGAAAATGGCCTTTCAAGCACTTCGGCAGAACTAGAATTCAAAGTGCAGAAATCAACATCAAAAGATTGAATAGGGAGAGTTCTCACATCATTATAATTCCTTTGAAAAAAAGACACAATTGCATTTTCGATCTCCTTTGGATCAACTAAGACAGAGGATCCCATCTGCAGGGAATGAATGGTATTACGGTTTCTCCGCTGCGAAGCCATCAAGTGGAAATACTTAGTGTTTTTGTCGCCTTCCTGAAACCATTTTAGTCTAGACTTCTGAAGCCATTCCCTCTCTTCCTTCCTGTACTTCTCCCACAAGGCAGCTCTTAAGACAGTTATTTCTCTCCAAATTTCCTTCTTTCGATCACTTGACACCAGTAACCCTTCAAGCTTCTCTATTTTATCTTTCAAATTAGCCACAGAATCCGAATCTTTCACCCTTTGTTGCATCACCCATTCCTTAGACTTAGCTTTAACATTTTTTAACATTGCTCCCACTGCAAGACCACTGCTGCTGGAAATAATAGAACTAACCAACTCGCAATAAGAGGAATCATCAGCCCAATGGTCAAAATATTTGAATGGTTGAGGGCCCCTAACATCTTTGTCTACTTTCAACAGAATCGGACAGTGATCCGATAGGCTTCTTGGAAGACAAATTTGCCCAAAAGAAGGCCACCGATCGACAATAACTGAAGATAGGATGAACCTATCAATTCTACTAGCAGAAAATGTGCTTCCTCCTCTCATCCAAGTAAATTGGCCTCCTTCAAGAGGTAAGTCGACCAAATCACACTCACTAATGAAGTTGTCAAACATTCTCATCGAAGCACCACTCACTGAGGTCCCTAACTTCTCCTCCCGAGTTCGGACTGCATTGAAGTCCCCACCCATGATGATCGGGACCCTTATTGAATCTATTAACGCCTTTAGCTTGGACCAAAACGTAGCTCTTTCCTTTTGATCATTTGGAGCATACACATTACACACACCTATTCTTAACTTCGCTTCCACCAGCGTGCCAAGAATGAGGATCACTCTGTCTTCAATGATTCTACTATCCTCTACAAATACGCTAGCATCCCATAGCGATAGTAGACCTCCTGCCGAACCACTAGCTGGAGAAAAGGCAAAAACCCCAAACCTGTTACCACCTAACCGTTTACACACCCCCATCTTCTGAGAATCTAGCTTGGTTTCCTGGATGAGGATAAACCCAGCTTTACAACCCCAAATAACTTTCCTAACTGCCCTAACCTTTTCAAGTCTTCCTAAACCCCTAACATTCCAAGATAAAAATCCCAGCTGCATTAAAGAAATGAGAACACTCTTCAGCAAAAACCCCCTACATCCACATACCAGTCCGGCGAATTACTCCTCCACACGCTCCATTTCCATCAGGCGATTTATCACCGCCCTTCTTGAAGCATCAAAACGAACACCCAGAAGGGAGCCGACTTCCACTGTAGCTTCTGCTTCCTTCGCCAAACGGCTTCGAGGAGAGAAAACCGAAGGACAAGAGCCGTCACACCCCTCCATAGAACCACCAGAATTTTGCCTTGTAAGCCTCTCTGTACCCTCACCATTTTCGGGTTTGTTTGACTCCTTGCCCTTACTTCTCATTTTCGAAGAGATATTAGCCTCACCTGAGGATTTTGTGCTTTCCACAAACAGATTCAGTGCTGGTCCGTTAATTAGACATTGACCCCCAGAGAGAATAGGCATCGGGCCATGACCTATATTTACAATTGGGACACTCTGAAGTCTAGACTCATTGGACAAAGCCGACCCAAACTTGAGATTATCTGGCCCACTGACCATGAAGCCCCTTTCTCTAGCTGATCCACACATAGCACCTGCAGGCCCATAGTCTTCATTTAGGGGCACATCTATTAGACTAACACTATCAGAATTAGACTTCGATTTATCCGACGGGACCACCCCCGGGGAATTTATTTATGCATGCCTCATCTCCTCGATTCCCGCACACTCATCATTCCGCCGCCGTTTCGAGCCTGTCACCTGATCATCATTGGAACACCCAACGGAATTGCTACCACCCGGTTGAAAGTTCCACTCCCCATTATCCCCGTCGTTGAACGGCGACCACCCATCAATAAAACACCGATCATCATCGAAAATTTATGTTCTAACTTTGACCTCATAAAGCTTACCTCTAAACCTAATAACGAATCTGTCTGGGATCGAGTTGATGTTTTGAACTACAACAAGGACTCTAGCTTCATCGAACCGATTTCTCTCCAGGGTGTCTTCTTCGATCTTTACCACAGACCCCCAACGTTGTACGATACTGGTGAAGAAACTGGAGCACCATACCTGAAGAGGCACCTCCTGCATTACCACCCATACCTTGACTTTCCGTTTCCCTTCATATCCTTCAAGTCTCTCTAGGTCATCAAACCATAACCGGATCATTTCCTCCCTTCTTTCCCAGATTCTAGAAAGTGATTCCAAAGACTGGAACTGGATAACCGATAGGAGGCCATACCAAGGGCTAACTTTGACCTGAAACCCTTCTGACACTAGGGTTTGTTGGACCAGTTCCGGATTATACATCCCTTTAATCTTCCCTACAAGGCAATATCTCCTCCATTCCAATTCCGAATCATTTATCACCACCTCCTGCTTTTCAGAGACCAACTGACTTTTTACCTTCTCCCTCATATCTTCCACAACTTCCACCGATATCACTTCCTTAAAGAGACAACCCCCATCTTTGTTGTCATGAGCCATAGAAGATGCGTTCCTAACTCCTAGGACGACATCTCTATATGACCTATCATCCTTAAGAGACCCGTTCGTAGGGAGAGGGTTATCCCCATTTTTCACCTCCTTATTTGCCTTAGGTTGTGTCTTCCCCACTTGGTTCCTGACTGGATATACTCTGATATGATAACCATCCAGTACCCTGTCAAAACCTCGGTCAATAGCACATCTGGCCCCTTTCTCTTCCTTAAACCTCACAAATGCAAAAGTAGTAGGTTTACGACTCCTAGCGGCGTTCCTATAGGCAATATATGCATCAACCACCTCTCCATACACTTGAAAAGCCTCCCTAAGCGCCGAGTAATGGATTCTTTTACTCACATTTAGGATGAACACCCCAAAACCTGGTCGTCGGCGGTGGCTAGGCGACTTCTGACTTCCGCCAACTTTCCCCATCTCTCTCTCTCTCTCTCTCTCTCTCTAAAAAAACCTAAAAAGAAGCCTTGACTTACAAAAGAAAGCCAAAAATTGACATCACTCCAACCTGATTTATTTTGTGCAACTACAATCATATAAAAAGAAAAGAATAAATTAAAATTCAATTCTTTCAAAACCACAAGAAGCACATAATCTACGATAATCCCAAATTCTTTTGTAAGTTAAACCAATGGTTTATATTATAGATGAAAAAAATTCATATTTCAAATCAACACATGAGACTATCGGAGAAATAAATTTACAATAACATGCAAATATGTTAAAACGGTAAACAATACTTAAACGGACTCCCATTGCCACACAAATTGTAAAATTTGATTGAAATTATATCGTAATCTCATAAACCCTTAGAAAATTGGATTTGTAAAAAAACATTATCCAAATTCTATAAGAAAATTGAAACCCTAAAAAAGATTTTAGAATGATCAATCTAAAAAAATTAAATTGGTTCTCAATAATTTAACATGACGAGGCTCTGATACCACTTGTTAGAACCAAAGCATACCCAACACATAACATATATGAAAACTAAACCAGGATCTATCATGCCAAATCATCAAGAAAAATAAACTAAATGCGGAAGCATACTTGAATTCATTGATGGACTGAAAACCTTGAATTCTTTTATGGAGATCGCCTAAAAGGTGGTTGTGAACTTCCAAGAAGATAAGTTAGCTCTTGCCGTAAAAACTCTCTGACGGGGGACAAGAGTAACACAAGTTAATCTATTTCTTGGGGACCACTACACTTTATATAGTTGATTATTAAATCAACTATTAAGTTTTTATAATTTTTCCCCTCATCGAATTATAAAGACATTTTATGGTATCTACACTTTTATTTACATGACACTTTAATATTCATGACACGCTTAACATAATTGGTCACTTAATTTTGTGTCACACTTTATAATAGCATCATACATTATACATATCTGCCCACAATTACGGATATTAATCCAACAGACTTGTAACCCCCTTGACTTGGTCTAACTGTTTTACCGACTCGGGCGAGTTACACGATGAATATTGAAATAAACCGATGAAGATTTAAGTCAATGGACGACCCTTTTTTCTTTTATCTTTTCTAGATGCTCTTAATGAATCCTAAGGTGATCATGCTCACAGCGGATAAAGTTACAACTCGGACGAGGTCAATTGGACATCACATTCATTCCAAATGCGTTTTTAGGACTATTTTGTAAAAATAGAAAATTACAGGGACTCAAGCCAAATTAAGATTATCAATCTTTAGTTAGTTTCATTTCATGCTTACATGTCAAAAACCAACTCAAACAACATTCCAAACTCAACCAATTGTATACTTAACATTTAGGGACCAAAATGTAAGTTTGAATAAATATTTGGATTTATTCAAGTTTCAAGTTACCAATACTTGATTAATTATTTACCATGGCAGCATGTCAAATTTCAACTTCAATGGATAACAAATAAGCACCCAATTTAACAAAATATAAAATTAGGGACTAAATCATAAAACATCCAAAATAAAGGGACTAAAACGTTTTAACAGATTCTCACGACAATTAGATTCATTTTAAACATTCTTGCAAAAACTCAAATCAAACGGACTTTATTTACCTATTCAATTGATGAAACATCATACGGTGACCAATTTGTAAAGAAACCAAATTCGGTAAAATCCATTAATCGAATTAACCACCAGCCATTACAATACACGGGCTGAACCCTATAAATTTTTGGGAATCTGAATTCCAACACAACTTATCCAAAAATTTACGAACAACATTGACATGCTTCTAATAATAATCATCGTTAAACACATAAGCTCAAATAATTACATACCAATTAATCAACACAACTCATGTCTATCCAAGTAATCTATAGGCATGCTTCCAAACAAGATAAATCATTATCCAATAAGCACCAAATGATCAAGACCTTGACATAGGCTATAAAATAATTAAGGGACTAAATATAAAATTAGGGACTAAATCGTAAAACATCCAAAATAAAGAGACTAAAACGTTTTTAACATATTCTCACGACAATTAGATTCATTTTAAACATTCTTGCAAAAACTCAAATCAAACGGACTTTATTTACCTATTCAATTGATGCATCATCATACAATGACCAATTTGTAAATAATCTAAATTCGGTAAAATCCATTAATCGAATTAACCACCAGCCATTGGGCTGCACCCTATGCATTTTTGGGAATCTGAATTCCAACACAATTTATCCAAAAACTTACGAACAACATTGACATGCTTTTAATAATAATCATCGTTAAACACATAAGCTCAAATAATTACATACCAATTAATCAACACAACTCATGTCTATACAAGTAATCTATTGGCATGCTTCCTAACAAGATAAATCATTATCCAATAAGCACCAAATGATCAAGACCTTGACATAGGCTATAAAATAATTAAGGGATTAAAGCATATGACCATAAGCACTCATTGAACACAATCTAATCATTATTTAAACTATTAAAATTATTTGGTCATAACTATCATGTATACAAAGCATTAAAATAAAACTAATATATTTATAATTAAATACAAGCATCATCTAACATAATATAAAATCAATCAAGTTATCATTTCTTAAATAAATCAATTCATCCTAATATTCTACCCACATTGCTTTATTACAAATATTAATAATATCGTAATCATACCCTTTTAATTCGTTTGTCTTGAAATTCACCTTGCCTCGGGCTATGACCCTAAACTTGCTTTTATTCACTGCATTGACGGAAGAATAGAGAGCGTAAGCATATAATGCCTAGTGAATGTGCTCAAAACAGGTAAAACGTCATTGCAGTTTTAAAATCAAAATCGATGTTAGAAATCCATATTAAAACAAGTCAAACACATCATTTTTAAAGCATTTAAATAAATCGTGCTTGTTCGATACATAAGCATCATGCTTTCATAACAATCCTTTTAATCTCAAAACATTTGATAAAACATGCTTGATCAAAACATAAGCGTTTTCCGTTTATTCTCAAATCGAACTGTGCATAACAACCATATGCATCAAACACTTTTTTCAAGTCGCATGCTTACTCAAACCAAAGCATTTCTCATTTATAAAACATGAATCACAAATCTCATGCATTAACCATAATGCAGAATCTCAATGCAAGCCTCTCATGCTTGAACATCATAAACATATCTCAAAATAGAATCTCATATATTAATATTAAAAGTGGCACAGATGAAATCTATCCCCATCCTTGGATAGCACTACCTCTATTCATAAATCTTCAGATATGCGGACACCTTGATAGAATCTATCCCATCAAGTCTCGCATACGAATTTTGTCTTATGCGCGAATTTTGTCTTACGTACGCATTTTGTATGTTATAGTGCATTTCTCATCCTATTGGTCGACCAATTATATCCGACAATGTTAAGTTTCATTACTTTGCCAATATACACTTTTAAACCGTGTTACACTATTGTTTTCAATACATCTTATTTTAAAAGTATTAAATCATGCACATCATTATTTCAACAAGATATAACCTCTTTAAAACTATAACTCATTCTCATGAGATCATGTACAACAAATTTCAATGCTCAAAACATGCATAAACCAAAATATGTAAATCAAGCATCATATCAAACCGATAATCAAAAGACGAAAATAGAAAAATATTACTTTCGAGCTTAGTTAAGCTTGCTACTAAACTCTCAAAGTCATAATTCAAATCTCTTTATAATGCCGAAACACATTTGCACTCATCAACTTGATGTCGCCTCAGTATCAAAGCCTTGACGTCAACGCCTCAACGCCTACTCGAAAATCATCCGAACAATTTCACGCGAAAGGAAAAAGGCAACCATGGCCACTGTCCTGATCGATCCCCTCACGCCACTGGGCACTATTTCCATTTCTCTTTATTGCTACGCTACTGCTTTGTTTCCTTAACTTCTCCCCTTAAAATTTTTTTAAACCAAATTATATAAAAAATGGCATGGCAGTAGCAGCACACTACCCATTTCCCTTTAACCCTTTTTAATTCTTTTAAGAAAATGGCATGGCAGTAGCAGCCCTATGATCAACTTGCGACACTGCTCTGCTTTGCAACGATTCGATCCCCTTTTTCCCGCTAGATAACAATCTTCACCAAAATTTCATCGAACATAATTTGTGCACCTCAATATTTAATCCATTACTTCAATCAACACTCTACTAATTACCCCTATCTAAGAATTCAAATCTAAATTCAGCCAATTAAATTAATTTTAGAATAATTTCACAAAATTAATATTAGATTATATCTAACCCTAAAAAATAACACATAATCCAATTAAAACATTTAGATTTTATCTATCAAATCATAATTCACTCTTTATCATCTAGAAATTAAATCAATCTATTAAAATTCATTTTAACATCAAAAGACAATGGAATTGGTAGAAAATCAACACAAAATAATTATGAGATTATTAGAAAATCAAAGCTTACCCAAATAAATTGGAACTTGAAAAATCAAGGTTGCTCCTTCAACCTTCCAACTTGAAATTCATTGAACAAGATGCGAGAAATTAAAATCTTTTGTGTGACTATTTATTAGAAATGGTTTAGAAAGAAAATGAATGGAAATTAGATAAGAAAATTCAAAAAAAAATTAAAATGATGTTTGAGACAATTTTGAGAGAAAAAAAGAGATAAATTTAGGGATGAGTCTACCACGTGCGACGAACATTGATGAACACCACTAACGATGAACATCGATGAACACCATTAAATTTTTTTTAAAATCTTAAAAATTGAAAGGACTAAAATTATAATTATAATTATCTTTTAAAAAATAAAAATCAAATTAAAAAATTACTTTATATTATTTTTTAATAAATTAAATTCAAATATTCCTAATTTTCTTAAAACCTAACAAAAAAAAATAAAAATCAATTTTATAATTTTACAATAGATTTGAATCAAAAACACCCAAATCCCTTAAACCTAAACCTAAACCTAACAAATTCATCCTCTCATCCTATTTCCAGCCGGCGCCGCCTCACCCCGTCGCCGCCTCCGCCCCCCGCCGTCAGCACCTTTACCGGTGTTGTTAGTGTGTCGGCCGGCTGTTTGCCGTTTTCAGCCGGCGTCGCGATTTGCAGCGTGCTTCTTGCTGCCGTTCGCCGTTCTTCTTGCTGTCGTTCGCCGTGCTTCTTGCTGCCGTCCGTCGTGCCTCTTGCTGTTGTCCCCGTTCGCCGTCGAGCCCGTCTCCAGTGCCGACCGCCGTCATCACCAAGGTATGTTTATTTTCCCCCAATTTTGAAATTCAAAATTGGGAACCCTAATCACAATTAATTTTTCCCCAACTAAACTCTAATTCCCAATTAGATACCAATTAAATCATAATTTTAATTTACCCAATTTCGAATTGTAATTAGGAACCTGTAACCCCCTAAACCCGGCCTAGAAGAATAGACCGAATTTAGGAAGTTACGTTTGAAAAATTTTCCCTTAAGATACAATTTAGGTTAAAATATTTAATAATTCAAAAGAATCGATTAAATAAGTAAACTCAATAAATACTCCAATTAAAGTAAAACTCAATCTTTTAAACGATGTTTCGATAATTAATTAAAATCTCTGAAAATAATTTCGTAAATGCATGCATCCAATAAATCCCAAATTATAAACAGTCCCAATGTCCATGTTACACAAATATCTCAAACAATGTTAAAACATAAATCTAAGATAATCAAAAGAGTTCATACTGAATGTTAATTTATCTGAGTAAATAAGAGATGCTCCAAGTACCGATCGCCTAAAAGTCTGAGATATCTGAAAAGTTAAAGCTAAAGGGTGTAAGCTAAAGAGCTTAGTGTGTCTCTAAAGTGCAAACGAAAACAAAACAAATCAAAACAATATTTTATTTTTCTGATAAAGACTTTTCTGAAAACACAATGAAAACCGGATCATAATGATATGATGTCTGATGCACATGAATCATGGTACCCATCTCCGATACACCGAAAAGTAAGGTTCCCCAGAACCTACTTTCTCCATGTCACCATCCGAAGTGGAACTCAGCCCGAAGGGTGGAACCATTGATCCGAAGCGGAATTCAACCCGAAGGTTGAAACCACTAATCCGAAGCGGAATTCAACCCGAAGGTTGAAACCACTGATCCGAAGCGGAATTCAACCCGAAGGTTGAAACCACTGAACTTCCCCGAACAAATCTCAATCCATATACCCACAATGATATGATGCAGATTTTAAAATCCGAGTCTGATCCGAAACTTGAATTATGAAAATTCAACTTGAACAATACTATAAATTCGATGTTTTACAGTTCTGAAAATCCGATATTTCACTTAAATCATAGTATGACATGTTATGCATGATGTCTGAAAACATTCACCCAATCACAACAGAGTATGCACACAAAATGTACAAAACATTTACTTATATTAATACCAGAAAAAGCACAGAAAGAAACACATAAGTTTATAAAACAAGAAGAGACACACCTTTAAGCAACAGAAGCTCAAATGCCGAGAAAAGCGCATCTCACGCTCAGATCTAGCTGAATCAGGACCTACGAAGGTATGAATTCTATATTAACATTTATTACTAACACTAAGCCACCGACTAAAACACAGAAAATCGAACTAAGATATACTCACGTGAAGATCTCAGAGAACGTGCACTATCGATATGAACAACTGAAGGTAACCCAACGGTCCCAGGGTCGGCACCTGAACACGAGAATATTCCAAATCAGATTCTGAAATCAAAACTTATCATATTCCAATAACAAAACTTAAAATGAGCAAAACTGAGGTTTCGGAAACTATTTAAGCAGAACGGGCAGCGGATACGGACTCAGGACGTTGAGAAAGGTTAAGAGGAAGGATGTCCAAAAAAGTCAACTCTTGGTCAACGGTCAAAGTCAAACTGTTCAAAGTCAACTCTGGCGGTCAAAGTCAACGGGTCAACGGTCCAAGGTCAATGGTCAACTCTAGTCAAACTGGTCAAAGGTCAACAAATCAAATCCGGTCAACTACGGTCCACTAGGTCAAAGTTGGTTCGGTCAAACCCGATCAACTGTTCAAGTCAACGGTCCGAGTAGGTCAAAGGGTCAAACAGATTCAGTTCGGTCAACAGTCTGGTTCGATTCACAAGTTCAGATCCAATTCAGCTCACTGGTTCGGGTTACTCATAGATTGGGCTCACACCAAATCACTACACAGCCCACCTCTCTTAACCCCTTCACTAGGTTTGGGGCTAGGGTTTCTAGCACCCAAAACGGCGGCGGCATGGAAACAAAAACGGCGGCAGCAACGCGAATACAAAATGACGGCAGCGGCGGCACGACCAAACCACGACGGCGGCATATCCAGACGAGCACGGTGGCACAAAATCACGGCAGCAGCGCGAACTCGAAACGATTGTGCAACTCGTCGGAAAAGACGCAACGACGACAACGACAAAGACGAGCACCTCGATGGCCATCACGGTCAAACAATCAAACGCAACATAGTCAACAACAATACTCGAGATCAAAACAAAACCCACAAGAGAACGACGAAGCTTACCCAAACACTTACCCAAATCGGAACTGAAGCGGACAACGGGGGAGAGACGGTGGCGCAAAGAGAACTCAAGGGTTAGGGTTTGCTTGCGACCCAAAAACGATTCCGACGATGGTGGTACAAGAGAGATGAAACCGAAAGAGTTTCCTTCGAAATCCCGAAAACGATGACCGATTGAGGGTGAGCCGATGGTCGGGTTTTACAGGCAAAGGTACAAGGATGACAATGGTGGTGGCCGATTGCGAAAAGGACGGCGGCACGGTGCTGATCGGAGCTTCGCCGGAAAAAAAATAAAGGAGAGGGTGAGAACGATATCGAGAGAGAGGGAGTGGGAAAGAAAAAAGTGCGGCTGCCAACAATTAGAATCTGATAGGGTTTCAAATGAGTTATAATTGGATATAAATACCCTATTAAAAAGGGTAAATCACATATATGGTCACTTAACACTTTTAGGGTTTGCAAAACAATAACATAACTTTACCAACATTACAAAAAGACCCCAAATTTCTGAATTAAGCCACGAAATTCTGATTTTTGTTCAAATTAATCCCTTAATCAAATTTAGGGTTTCAAAAATTAAATTCCCAATTATTAGGGTTTTTGAACTACGGATTTCAAATTTTAAATTTTCCGAATTGGGGAAAATTTTGGGGTGTTACAGAACCCAAATCCCCAATTAATTTCCCCCAATTGAACCCTAATTTCCAAATTAGATCCCAATCAAACCTTAATTTTAATTTTCCCAATTTTAAATTCCAATTAAGGTTTAGGAATGTTCTGAATTATTATAGGATGTTTTGTGAATTATTAATAACATGGGAATGTTCTGAAAGTATGTATGAAGATTGCTTTGTGTATGTGTTTGTGTATTTAAACAAATGAAATTGTTATACATGCTTAAAGAACATTAATGGATTAAGTTTTTTTAATATAATTTAGATTGCTTTGCTAAATTATTTTGCTGGTAGGATGTTTGTGTGAAACTATATGTGTTCATAGGTAGCTGAACAAATAAAGGTTGTTAGGAAATTATTTTAATGAATGGTTATATTCCTTGTCATTTAGATCGAGGAATGAGTGTGATTCGGGGGCTACCTTAGCTTAGAATTTACAGTGATTGCAGTTTAAAGCCTCGGAATAGATTGAAACTATTCCGAGCATTCTATTAAATTTAAATAAATTGTTTGATAAGATGAAAGGCAATGTGATTGAGGATGTGATATCCCAATAAATAGTTGCGTTCATTATGTTTTGATAAGATAAGATAATCAAGTTAAAGCCGGAAACTGTGGACTGTTTTGATTTTATACACATACTAGCTGGAAACTGTTTAAGTGCATAATTTAAATGCTGGAAAAATGAGTGCATAATTTAAATGCCGGAAATTGAGTTTTTTGAAAACGAGATTTTAATTGCTAGAAACTTCTTTTGTAATACAAAAATTTGATGATGTTTTAAGTAATGAGATATGGTTAAAAACTGGTTTAAGTCATTCACGAATTAATGGTGCAATAATAGTTTAAGCAAAGTAGTATACAAGAAGGATAGATTGAATGACTTAAGGATTTAATGAAAAGCCAAGAAAGTTTGTAAATTAGTTGATGAAGCACGAATGGTAGCTTGAATAATAAATAAGATTTCAATTAAAGATTTATCGGGCGAAATAGATATGCCTTATTCGATGCCTATATACATATGAACATACTTAATTTGAGCCATTCATTTAGACAAGTAATTTGTTTGGTTTAATGCCTTGCTTTAGGTTGGATGTGTCCTTATCCAAGCTTAGTATTGCATGTATAAAATTAATGAACCTAGTGAAGGAAGTATTAATGTTTCTTGTATTAGTTACTTGAACTACCTCACTAAGAAATTATACTTACTCAACCCTCCACTTTTTTCCCCAATTATTAATGCATATTCCCCAATTATTAGTCCTTAATTTAGTAATTAATTCCCAATTAATTTCTAATCCATAATTAATCCCCAAATAAACCCAATTTGAAGATGTAATAAGACTAAACGTTTGAATGACTAGTTGGTTGTTAAGTTAAGATGGAATAAGACTAAATGTTTAGGTAAGTAACAAAGTTATGCCTCACGGAGTTATAAAATGAATAATAAGGTTTAGGACCTAAATAGTAGTGTTCGAAAGTTTGCTAGATGCTCAAGTTAAGTTATTAAATTTGAAGGGTGTTTGAGAATTAGATAATTTGAATTTGTTACTTAACTCTTAAGTGTAATTAAAATGTACAAGGTTTAATAATAGAACACCTTTTAAGCATGATTTTTTTATGAAAGTTGTATTTTGTATTGCTTGTTTATCCATGTGTGTTTTTTTATTGAATAAAAGGTTGAATATCTGAAAATACGTCGGCTGTAATTGTTTAAAAGAGTTCTATAAATTAGATAATTGCAACATATTTGGTAACAAACAGATTCTAGTTTATACTGCAAGGAGTATGGGGTCAACTAATGAGTTCCATTCAACCAACAATATTAATTTGGTGATGATAGAGATGAAAACCTTGAGTAGCAGTTGAACCAAAGACCTTATTGAACTTAAATGTCTTATTCCCCTCCTTCCCTGGCTTGGATGGATTTGAAATAACCAACTGTCCATTGTCACCAATATTGTCTACTATTGTCTTGTTTCCACTTTGTCCAGGAATAAATGGCCTTATTCCATGTGTGAAATTGAATGAATTTTAAGTTAATATCAACCTTAAAATTTACATTCTAATAAAGAAGAATCTAGTTACTTTCTTATTAAAACAAGAAAGTATTTAATCACCAACATGGTTTGAATAGTTGTGAAAATGAGATAGTTACATTATCTTTTAGTTGGATGGCGACTAGTTCCTTTTGTTTCACTTTTCTAGATTCCTGAGGCCATATTCTTTTCATAATCTCATCTTCTTCTTTGCTTTTGGATTTATGAAATCTCTTCTAATGGGTCCCTTAAAGAACAATAGTTGATGAGGCACATTTGTTTGTATGACTTTTGATTCATGTGAGAATGTTTAATTTAAGTCTTGGACAAGTGAAAATATCCTAAGAATTGAGAGAGATTAAGTAACATGAAATTAGTCACATAAGTTGTCATGGAAAATAGTTTAGGGGCTGTTTTTGAATAATTAGAAGTTTTAAGGTTTAATTGAACTTGTTTAAATGCTGGAAAATTTGTTAAAAGTTGAGGGGAAGTTGAAGTTAATGATGGCTAAATTGAATTATTTGAATTAGAGTCAATGAAATTGTTGAAGTGACTAATTGTCAAGATAAGTAAAACTGGACTGTTTTGGAATAAATGATAAATTGTGTACTTAAATGAACTTTTCAGGGACCAATCTTATTTTGTAAAAACAGGGTACAAATAGGGGATTTAAGGTTTTAAAGGACTAGATTCAATTAGTAAAGGTCTTAGGTGAATTAACCCCAAAAAGTGGACTAAAATGAGAACATGGCAGATTTGAATCTGTAAAACTGACTGACTCAATCGAATAAACTGCTTTTATCTATATAGGATAAAAATATGAGCCATATATGGTTGAATAGGTAATTGAATAAGCTTTACAAAGGTATAAAGTAATTTAAATTCCGACTTACGGTTTAAAAGTTATGAGTGAAATACTACAAGGTCTTATGAATTTGGATTATAGATTAGACAAAAAATTTAAAAACTTTTCTGCTTGAATTTAGTAATGTTTATACGTATCCATTAACTGCGTTTTTTTTTTTACTGCAATGTTTGGGAAAAAAATTTAGCATCAATGTCTGTATTGTTTTGAGGAAGCCATTATCATGTTGGCCATGGCCTCTAGTTTTTTGATGAAATGAGGGAAATGGTGAGTCTTTTGAGCTTTGGGATGTCAAGGTGGGATTTTTATTTTTATTTTTGGTTTAAATTGAAGAATAAAAGGGTTTTTCTTCTTTTTTTTTATTTTTTGTGGAGATGGTGGTGGGTGTGATATTCTGCAGAATGTCATCTCATTCTTTGCCACACAAATGGAGGAGAGGCTATGGTGGTTTAATTTCATGTGTAGGAGAAAGTGGGTTTTGGATGGGCTAATGGGTCAAATAGAACTTTATAATTGACCCAATTTTTCTTTTTGTTGTTTTCATAGTTGGATACATCAAATATTCAAAGGGCACACTCTATTTCTTTAAAACTAGAGGAGATTGTAGTTTTTAGTTTTTTTTCTTCTTAAAAATGGTAAGAAAAAAATGATATTATTTTTTACAAATCTTAAATCTTTATCCTGATGGAGTTTACAACAATTTGTGCTGCAGATATAAAAACTTCCCTAACTATTTTCATTTTCAACAAGATACATTTCTTATGAGAAAAAAATAACATGAAATAGATTGAAACGACATTTACCTTCCAACTTAATGATGTAGTGGCAGTCTTATTATATGTAACCATTGTTGCTAGTATTGTTAGAATGTAGGTTTGTTAGTTATTCAAAAGTTTGTTAGTTTTGGCGGTACTTTCTTTAGCTATTTAATAGTTATTTCTTCATGTATCAAATGTACTGTGAATGAATGAAATATTCTTGATTCTATTCACTGTTATAAGTCCATATTTTCCTAATTACAATATTTAAAGAAAAATATTTTACCCACGGTAGTAAAAAGAAAAATTTGTTTTCCACAAGTGCTTTGTTGTTAGAGTGCTTATTAAAAAGTCGGAATTTAGAATACGTATAAACATTACTAAATTCATGATTACTGCAATGTTTATACGTATCCATTAACTGCGTTTTTCTTTTTTGCGTTTGGGAGTACTTGTTAACTGAGAATATTTCTTGTTGTCTCTTAAAAAGTCTTTTGCTTTTCTTGTAGGTTCTCTTGGTGGCTAGGAGATTTTTCTGTAGAAACTTGTAAAGTATGTTTTATATATTCTTGTATTCTTTCTTCTCTGCCAATGTTTCAATTGGATGTATTAAATATGTTGCGTCATCCTTTTATTCATAAAATCTGCAATTTGTGTTAATTGTTGTTCTATTCATTAGAGTCTGCAAAGTTTCTTATTTTTTTAATAAAAAAACTTGTATATAATAAAGGGTTAAATTTTTAGTTATTAACCTTAGATCCTACATCATCAGCATAACAGTTATCCTTTGATGTACACCTGATTGAATATTGAATGGCTTGCTTTGTTTATGTTACATATTCACTTTTACATATCACATTCTCAAGTTTTAGTTTGAATACTGGACGTATTAAATATGGCTTGCTTCGTTTATGTTACATCTTCATTTTTACATATCACATTCTCAACATTTGGAGTCTCCTTCTCCATACTTAGTTCTCAGATTTTATTTGATGAGGTCATTTAGCCTCCTTGTTCAATGCTCCACATCATATTTATGAGCTGTGTTACTTTGAGTTTATTCTAGAGATGGAGATGGACGTTTGTTTGCATTATTATCTAGGAGTCAGTTAGAGATGCAAAATACATTACACTATAATTTTAAGCCCAACAAAATAGTAGTCAATTATATTGTTGTTCTATGACGAGCATTATTTGATTGGTTAAACTAGTGAGTTAACTATGAACTTGTTTGATCTGTATTAAACCATGGGATAATTTTCTTACTTCATGAAATACACTTGTTTGTTTCGCTTGATTGTTTTACTGAGCACACGTTTATGGAGGAGGCGTAGGTTTTTTTTTGTTTGGTTTGATCTTAAGTTTTAGTTTGATTGAACCATACTATGCAATTTGATTTTTTTTATGATGCATTTTCTGTTTATAAATTTTGAGGTTCTTTTTTTCTGGTTTTTATTGTTTGTTTATAAAATGCGATACCGTTGAAATCTTGAAGATAGCCTGTTGTCAAACAAACTAAACCACAAACTTTTTTCCCTTCCACCTACCTGTTTGTTTATAATTATGGATATGACTGTTTGAATTTGCCTCTTTAACCAGTGTTTAGGGGATTGTTTTAACTTTGATTTGGTGCATTCAATTTGAGTAAGTTTTAGGGGTAACTTCATAGTATTTGAATGAGCATAAGTTAAAGGGGTTACTTCATAGTTTTGATCTCATCACATACTTGTCGTATTTTGTCTCGCCCAATCGTTTTAAAATGGTTTTAAAGTGGTAATTGTTTGAATATTATTTTCTTAGTAATTATACTCATGTTTTGTAGGGAACAAGCTTAAGACTATGTCTTCAAGGGGAAAGCAAATCTACGATCCTGGTAAGTTAAAATACATTATGTTTTCTAACATTGACCACACGTTTTTTAGTCAACCACAACACATTCCCTATTGTAATAATATATTTTTTATTTTTTGTAAATGACATAATTATTAAAGATAGTAGATAATCAAGATACCGAAATTGAAGATTGCTACAACAGTGAACCAGATTATGAAACTTATGCCGAAGAAGAACAATTTGAAAAACATATAGATGATGAGAAGACAATTGATAATTTCATTGACGAGAATATATGGGAAAAAATTGGGAAAGAATTACAAGAATACGATGAGAATGATATGAATATGCTGAAGTGGAAGACTTTAGATGATTGTATTGAGTTTTATTATACCTATGCAAAAGTGAAGGGTTTTGGAGTTCGAATGAGTCAGTCAGTGAAAAGTCGCAGTGGTGGTCACATAGTTTCAAAGAAACTGGTGTGCCGTAAAGAGGGATATAGAGAGGAAAGGTGGGTTAACTTGCCAAACAGGAAACGTGACCAAAGGTCGATCAGCAGAGTTGGATGCGGAGCATTTATTAGATTTAAATTTGACGAACGGTATCAATATTAGAAAGTTTTTAAATTCTGTGCAGAACATAACCATGAGATGGTTCAGCCGACACAAGTTGCTTTTATTAGGTATGTAATTAATTAATAAGTAAATTGTTACATACTAACTTCTAGTTTATATATATATATATATGTTTAATGTTATGTTAATGTTTTATTTTGTAGGTCATTCCGGAAGATTAATGAGTTAGACGAAATTAAGATTAAGAGCATGCATAACTCTGGAATTGCTCCAAGTAAAATTATGCGAAATCTCGAGAATTAAGCTGGTTCACTTGGGAATGTTTGATTTCTTTCGAAGGATTTGTACAATTATCTATATAGAATCAAACGAGAAGAAGTGCAAGATGGTGATGTTGAAACGGTGATGGCGTATTTATATGGAAAGCAAGAATCTGATCCATTTTTTTTGTGAAGCACACGAGAGATGAATTCGGAAACCTAGAGAAGTTGTTCTGGTGTGATGGTGTATCACGTGCCGACTATAAAGAATTTGGTCATGTACTTGCATTTGATACGACTTACAAGTGCAATGCATACAACAAGCCATTTGTTGTTTTGGTTGGTGTGAATCATCATCGCAACACAGTGCCATTTGGATGTGCATTGATTACAAATGAGAAAGAGAATACCTATGTGTGGGTGTTAGAACAGTTGATAGAAGCCGGAGATGGCTACAAACCACTTACTGTTATTACTGATAGAGATAAGGCCATGACAAATGCTATTTCTCAAGTTTTACCTGAGGCAAAACATAGATTGTGTTTATGGCATATTATGAGAAACGTGCAGTCTAATGCCCAACACAGTTTTCTCGATGGGTTTTTGAGATGCGCTGACAAGTGTAGAACGCCATCCGATTTTGAAATGGCTTGGAAAGAATTAGTAGACAAACACAAAGTTGAAGGATGAAAATGGGTGCAAGAATTGTACGAAGTTAAAGAAAAATGGGCAGAAGCATATTTGCAAGGATATTTTTATGCAGGTAACATTTTATAAACTTTATTTGTATTTTATATTATATTGCATTTAACTAAATTATTAAATATTTGGTGTGCAGCAATGAGGACTACTCAACGGTGCGAGTCAATGAATAGAACACTGAAAACTTGGTTAGACAGAAAGGTAATGTTGTATCGATTTGTTGAGAACTATCATAAACAACTGAATGCTCTAAGATGGGAGGAAAATCATCAAGACTACAAAACAATGGATGAACAACCGTATTGTGTTGGTGTGTTGGGAACTTTAAAACGTAATGCATCCCAAGTATATACGAGAAATGCTTTTGCTACACTCTGCAAAGAAATATCTTATGAGGGTTATTATTTAGTTAAAAATAAAGAAGTACAGAATGAGTGCACGTGTTATTGGTTAGAGCATGTTGAAAAGGAGAAGATGTATCTAGTACTTAAAGTTACCACACATGATACCATGTACTGTTGTTGCATGAAGTTAGAGTCTGTTGGATTTCCATGTCGTCATATGTTTGCCGTGTTGAAATATGAAAAGGCAAAAGAAATACCTCAGGGATGTATAATGAAACGATGGACTATTTATGCGAAGAAAGATGTTGGATTACAACAAAAGAATGTAGATGTCGAAGACAATAATCCAACAACAATTCAAGTCAGGTATTCCACTCTAGCCTCTTATTGTATGACTATATGTCACCGTGCATCACAGACATTTAAAACTTTCAATGAGGTTAAAGATCAATTTGCAAAAATGAGTCTCAAATTGCAAGCGGTGAAAGTGGGATATAAAAAAAGAATCAGTAAAAGTGGAGAGGTTCTTAGAATTGACGATCCTATAGTCCTTGAAACAGGAAGAGAAAAACCCAAGAGAAATAAACGTCAAGCTTCATCATCCAATCGAACACATGTTTTATATGATGATAACGCCAGTTTGGGCTTTCATGAAACCTCTAAACCTTCTCCGAATAAGCCTTCTGATCAGGATACGAGGCATAGTGATGCAGCTCAATTATCAAAATTAGCTGAATATATGCCTGACACATACAAAAAGATGACATTTCTGAGGTAATTAAAATTAAAATATGATAATAATAATTACTCTTTGTGGTTATGCATAACGATACTAATTTTTGTGCAGGTTGCATATACCAATGAATTGAAAAATATGAAAAAAGATCCAACTGTTTTGGATTGACAACCAAATAAGGATTGGTAGTGTGCGGCTTTATCCAATAATTATATTTTTTGCTCTTGTAAGTTGAGAAGTATTTTTTAAGTGATTTATTGACTTAAAAATTATTTATTAATTTCTTTGTTGTTTGTGATTATTAATGTTAATTTTTACATTTTTTTTTATTATGAACATGATTAAGTTTGAGCGTTTCAAAGTAATTACTGCATAATGGATGAAGGTCGCAGTTGTCATTCTTCTCTGCGTCTATTGAGATATTTAGTTTAGTAATGTTATTCTAGCTATACATACATGAAATAATAGTTATATACTACACACATATTGTTAATCTTTCAGATTGTATGAAGTTGATTTTATACATATTTTACTTTTATCTTATTTATAATTACAGTATTTTGTGATTTTATTCTTATTGTTCCAATTCAGTAGAGATTTAAGTTTATAGTGTTAAATTGAAATATTTAAAATAGAATATTTAATAACTACTTTAAATATTTTTTCTTTTAAATCACATAGAATATTTAATATTTTCATATTTAAAATAGAATATTTAAAGTTGTTATTAAATAATCGATGTGATTTAAATATGAAATATTCTATTTTAAAAATATTCGATTTAAAAGAAAAAATGATTTAAAATATTCGATTTTTTTACTTTTAGGGCCAAATTGAAAGAATTCGTAAATAATGAGGACTAAATTTATTGAATTGTTTCGAATTAGGACTAAATTGATTGAATGTGTAAATATGAAGGACTAAATATGTTATTACACCAAATTTTATAACAGCCACTTAACGGGATTTAACGTCTAGTTATCATTTTATTATAAAACATAAAATTTAATTGCTATTTTTATATTTTTAAAAGTTTGGTTACCATTTTGTTTTTTTTTACCAAACTTCAGTGACCGTCTGTGTACTTTACCCTTAATTTTTTCTCCAAAAAGAATATAAGCTTAATACAACTTTTTTCCCCCTAAAGTATACTTGATTTCCCAACTTGCCCCCTAAACTTCATTTTGCCCACTTTTTCCCCTTAAACAATTCGCCGTTACCCATTTTCCCCATTCCGTTACTCTTTTCCGTTATTATTAATAATATTATTTTATTAAAATGTTAATATTTAATAAAAATAAATAAAAACAAATATTTTAATACTAAATTAGTAATTTTTTATATTCGAATTTCAATTAAATTTTAATTATTAATTCTAATTTCACTATATTTGAATTATAGTTTTTGAGTAAAATTTAAATTATATTCGAATCATGTTCGTATTATATTCGAATCATATTCAAATTATATTTGAATCATCTTCTAATTATATTCGTATTATTAATTAGAATTTTGCTATATTCGAAATATATTTTTTTGAGCAAAATTCAAATTATATTAGAATTATATTTGAACCATGTCTATATTATATTCGAATCATATTCAAATTATTTTCGAAATATAATTTGAATATGATATTTCGAATGTAATTTGAATATGATTGGAATATAATATGAACATGATTCGAATATAATTCTAATATAATTACATGTTTTTTCAACTATTATATTCGAATTATGTTCATAGTATATTCGAATCATGTTCATATTATATTCGAATCATATTCAAATTACATTCGAAATATCATATTCAAATTATATTTCGAAAATAATTTGAATATGATATTTCGAATGTAATTTGAATATGATTCGAATATAATTCTAATATAATTACATGTTTTTTGAACTATTATATTCGAATCATGTTTAACAGGTAATTATATTCGAATCATGTTTGACAGGTAATTATATTCGAATCATGTTTAACAGGTAATTATATTCGTATCATGTTTAACAAGTAATTATATTCGTATCATGTTCATATTATATTCGAATCATATTCAAATTATATTCTAAATATTATTCGAATATAATACGAGCATGATTTGAATATAATACGAACATGATACGAATATAATTACATGTTAAACATGATTCGAATATAATTTGAATATGATTCAAATATAATAGTTGAAAAAACATGTAATTATATTAGAATTATATTCGAATCATATTCATATTATATTCGAATCATATTCAAATTACATTCGAAATATCATATTCAAATTATATTTCGAAAATAATTTTAATATGATTCGTATATAATATAGACATGATTCAAATATAATTCTAATATAATTTGAATTTTGCTCAAAAAAATATATTTCGAATATAGCAAAATTTGAAATGATAATTCGAATATAATTAAAAGATGATTCAAATATAATTTGAATAATATACGAACATGATTCGAATATAATTTAAATTTTACTCAAAAACTATAATTCAAATATAGTGAAATTAAAATTAATAATTAGAATTTAATTAGAATTCGAATTTAAAAAATTACTAATTTAGTATTATAATATTTGTTTTTATTTATTTTTATTTATTTTTATTAAATATTAACATTTTAATAAAATAATATTATTAATAATAACAAATAATATACTAAATTATAAAAATTAGAAACAAATAAGAGTCATTTAAGGTAAAAATAATTACTTAGCACGTGAAGAAAATAAATGAAAGATAAAAAAGAGGGAAGGATGTGAACCATCCACAAACTAGTATAATAACATTTAAAATTATAAAGTAAAATTGAGAAAAAAATATGATGTAATTATAAATTCTACTTAATTATTACAAATTGTCATGTGCTATTTCAACTCCCATTACCACATTTCTTTTCTCAACTTCAAAATCTTGTGTGAACAGTTCACGACGATTGAAAAGATCAACTTCATTGTGGTTGCTTGTAACAAGTTTTGCCAAAATTTTCAGTCGTTCAACTCTCATTTGTTGCGTCCACATAATAAATATATCATGTTATTCAATATCATACAATAGCTAAACAAAGTTGCATGGTATACTTTACCGTGAAAGTAATCATCGACCAATCACTTTTATTATCGGCTTCTATATACTTCAACATGTACATGCCACAGTCATTCCTGAAATCAATATAAATAAATTAATCTGTAAAAAAAATTTCAGAGATATCTTAAAAATAACTTTTATTTTTAATTTAAATTACGTACCAATTTGGTTGTTTCGGTGATTCAACACAATTGATTGGAAATTTTGTAGCATTTTCAAAAAATCTGCCCAAATGAGCATGACTCTCATACTTAAGTGGAGCTTTATTCAACTGTTATAATAAATTAAACAAAAAAAATAGTTAAAAACTATACGAATTCTAGTAGTTCTTATAAATAAGTAAAGAACTTACTATATTTTCTGCGATCTTTTTACGAACTTCATTTACGCCAAGAGAGTCCAACACGTAATTTTGCTCATACACAACATTAACAACTAATAAAAACCAATGTCTGCCTTCTGCATCATGTAAAGGCACATATACCTGCAAAATCATGAGTTAAAAATCACTATCAACTACGTACAAGCAAACAACAAACTATAAATATACATGTTCAACATTACTACAATCAACAGGTATAAAGTCATTTATCCATCGGGTATGAAATTTAAACAAGCTGTCATTTATTTTTGACTTCTTATTATCTGTGAACTCTTCTATCAAAATCTGCAACAAACATAACATTTCAAAATGTCATGAAATCATGAACTGAAAATAATATGATTTTGAAGCCATAAATTGTTTGTTACCTGAATGGAAAGAGGTAGATATAACTTCTTGGGCATAGGCTCTTGTCTCAAGTACAAATCGTACACATAGATATCGATAAACTATTAAATATTTCAAAACAATAAAAATACTTGTATTAGTAACAGACAAAAGAACAAATATTGATTATGTAAAAAATTTAATGTATATTACCCAACTAGATAACCATTTATCTGGAAAAACAGTACAAGCATTGCCAACGTTCAAAAAATTATTCTTGGCCATGTAAACAACGTTGGATTTATTTTTCCAAGTAGCAACATTCGCACAAATTCTGCGTTCTTCAAGCGTTAAATACTTCAAATATTGCTTGTACACATTACTTATCTTAGCATAATTTTGGCAAGCTTTTGCTAAGCTATCATCTATCTCATATTTATCCTGCATGAAAAATATTTAACTCTTAATAATGATAATAACACGAAAAATTATATGTCGATATTAAAAAATATGTTTATAGTTACACCTTTCTTCTTTTCAACTTCCTTTGAGCTTCTGAAAATAAATCTTGTAATTTTGGTTCAGTCTCAAAGTCATAAAGCTTGTTTTTTCTCCAACCTGCACAATCACAGAGTAATTGATCATATATTCAACTCCAATGAAATATTTAACACAATTTCTTTCAAATTCGCTACTAAAAAATAATATTTTTTTAACATTTTGTACCTCAATTTTTTCAGAAGAATCATCATTTGGTATTTCTCCAATATCATGAAACTTTGTGATTTTTTCCTGTATGTACATATCATACGGTAAATATTACTTTTAAGCAAGCAAATAATATTAAACTTTAAGATGAAATATAACCAATAAATAAATATTTATACATACCATTGAATTCACTTTAAAAGTTCGAGCTCTTTTTTATGATGTCATATCTTTCGACTTCAGATCATCAGTAAAATCAGAACGTGCAGTCGAACATCCCACACTCTTTTTTTGTTGGGAGTTTTTACTCTTTGACGAAGCCTTACCATTTGACATTTTAGGGGCCACTTTTTTAATCATTGGAGTTTCCTTCAACTTAACTAATTGACTAGGAAACCGATGACTAAATTCAAAGTTAAAAACCTCGCTAGGAATTTTTGGGAGACCATCAGTGTCAGCCTTGATGTTGTCTTCAAAATTACCTTCTAATTTTATTTTACCAATAGATTGTAATAAGGGAGAGGAATAATTAAGATCACCATTCATAAATGGAGACAGACTCGGCTTTTTAATATGACTATCACTCTCTTCCTTCAATGATGCGACACTTGATCCCTCTTCCTTGTGTGGTATATTTTCTAAACCCTCATCTTTCAAAGGCTCGCTATGTAAACTAGTCTCCTCTAATATGCAAGCATCTTCTTTTAATGATGGACCATGTATACCTTCTCCTTTTAAGGAATCACTATCTTGAATTAAACTTTTAATATTACTCGGTGTTAATATGGTCACTAATTTCTCAAATTGACCATATAGTTTTTCAAATTGACCATTTAGTTTAACAAATTCCATCTCAATATTTTGTACCGAATGAATTAGTGGCGTGAACCTATGATCACTCTGATTAGGAGTTCTTATCTTTTCCTCATGTACATCTGCAACTTTTTCCTATATGTACATAAAAGAAATAAATAATTCAACAATAATCTAAAATAAAATATAACGACAAAAATATCACTCAACACTATTACTAACATTATATTTAATGTAAATGAATATACCTCATTGTTTGTCTTCTCCGAATTCATGTTGATACAACGCTTACACTCTATCTTAACTTATTTTGAAGGAGTTAAATTTAGATCCATCATCTACGTTAAAAAGAAAAAAAATTAAAGATTGCATACATTTAAAACAAATTAATGGCTCATAACTTCTACTAAATTCAAGCAGAAAAGTTTTTAAATTCCTTGTCTAATCTATAATCCAAATTCATAAGACCTTGTAGTATTTCGCTCATAACTTTTAAACCGTAAGTCGGAATTTAGATTACTTTATACCATTGTAAAGCCTATTCAACCATATATGGCTCATATTTTTATCCTATATAGATAAAAGCAGTTTATTCGATTGAGTCAGTCAGTTTTACAGATTCGAATCTGCCATGTTCTCATTTTAGTCCACTTTTTGGGGTTAATTCACCTAAGACCTTTACTAATTGAATCTAGTCCTTTAAAACCTTAAATTCCCTATTTGTACCCTGTTTTTACAAAATAAGATTGGTCCTTGAAAAGTTCATTTAAGTACACAATTTATCATTTATTCCAAAACAGTCCAGTTTTACTTATCTTGACAATTAGTCACTTCAACAATTCCATTGACTCTAATTCAAGTAATTCAATTTAGCCATCATTAACTTCAACTTTCCCTCAACTTTTAACAAATTTTCCAGCATTTAAATAAGTTCAATTAAACCTTAAAATTTCTAATTATTCAAAAACAGCCCCTAAACTATTTTCCATGACAACTTATGTGACTAATTTCATGTTACTTAATCTCTCTCAATTCTTAGGATATTTTCACTTGTTCAAGACTTAAATTAAACATTCCCACATGAATCAAAAGTCATACAAACAAATGTGCCTCATCAATTATTGTTCTTTAAGGGACCCATTAGAAGAGATTTCATAAATCCAAAAGCAAAGAAGAAGATGAGATTATGAAAAGAATATGGCCTCAGGAATCTAGAAAAGTGAAACAAAAGGAACTAGTCGCCATCCAACTAAAAGATAATGTAACTATCTCATTTCCACAACTATTCAAACCATGTTGGTGATTAAATACTTTCTTGTTTAAATAAGAAAGTAACTAGATTCTTCTTTATTAGAATGTAAATTTTAAGGTTGAGATTAACTTAAAATTGATTCAATTTCACACATGGAATAAGGCCATTTATTCCTGGACAAAGTGGAAACAAGACAATAGTAGACAATATTGGTGACAATGGACAGTTGGTTATTTCAAATCCATCCAAGCCAGGGAAGGAGGGGAATAAGACATTTAAGTTCAATAAGGTCTTTGGTCCAACTGCTACTCAAGGTTTTCATCTCTATCATCACCAAATTAATAGTGTTGGTTGAATGGAACTCATTAGTTGACCCCATACTCCTTGCAATATGAACTAGAATCTGTTTGTTACCAAATATGTTGCACTTATCTAATTTATAGAACTCTTTTAAACAATTACTGTCGACGTATTTTCAGATATTCAACCTTTTATTCAATAAAAAAACACATGGATAAACAAGCAATACAAAATACAACTTTCATAAAAAAATCATGCTTAAAAGGTGTTCTATTATTAAACCTTGTACATTTTAATTACACTTAAGAGTCAAGTAACAAATTCAAATTATCTAATTCTCAAACACCCTTCAAATTTAATAACTTAACTTGAGCATCTAGCAAACTTTCGAACACTACTATTTAGGTCCTAAATCTTATTATTCATTTTATAACTCCGTGAGGCATAACTTTGTTACTTACCTAAACATTTAGTCTTATTCCATCTTAACTTAACAACCAACTAGTCATTCAAACATTTAGTCTTATTACGTCTTCAAATTGGGTTTATTTGGGGATTAATTATGGATTAGAAATTAATTGAGAATTAATTACTAAATTAAGAACTAATAATTGAGGAATAGGCATTAATAATTGGGGAAAAAAAGTGGAGGGTTGAGTAAGTATAATTTCTTAGTGAGGTAGTTCAAGTAACTAATACAAGAAACATTAATACTTCCTTCACTAGGTTCATTAATTTTATACATGCAATACTAAGCTTGGATAAGGACACATCCAACCTAAAACAAGGCATTAAACCAAACAAATTACTTGTCTAAATGAATGGCTCAAATTAAGTATGTTCATATGTATATAGGCATCGAATAAGGCATATCTATTTCGCCCGATAAATCTTTAATTGAAATCTTATTTATTATTCAAGCTACCATTCATGCTTCATCAACTAATTTACAAACTTTCTTGGCTTTTCATTAAATCCTTAAGTCATTCAATCTATCCTTCTTGTATACTACTTTGCTTAAACTATTATTGCACCATTAATTCGTGAATGACTTAAACCAGTTTTTAACCATATCTCATTACTTAAAACATCATCAAATTTTTGTATTACAAAAGCAGTTTCTAGCAATTAAAATCTCGTTTCCAAAAAATTCAGTTTTCGCCATTTAAATTCTGCACTAATTTTTCCAGCATTTAAATTATGCACTTAAACAGTTTCCAGCTAGTATGTGTATAAAATCAAAACAGTCCACAGTTTCCGGCTTTAACTTGATTATCTTATCTTATCAAAACATAATGAAAGCAACTATTTATTGGGATATCACATCCTCAATCACATTGCCTTTCATCTTATCAAACAATGTATTTAAATTTAATAGAATGCTCGGAATAGTTTCAGTCTATTCCGAGGCTTTAAACTGCAATCACTGTAAATTCTAAGCTAAGGTAGCCCCTGAATCACACTCATTCCTCGATATAAATGACAAGGAATATAACCATTCATTAAAATAATTTCCTAACAACCTTTATTTGTTCAGCTACCTATGAACACATATAGTTTCACACAAACATCCTACCAGCAAAATAATTTAGCAAAGCAATCTAAATTACATTAAAAAAACTTAATCCATTAATGTTCTTTAAGTATGTATAACAATTTCATTTGTTTAAATACACAAACACATACACAAAGCAATCTTCATACATACTTTCAGAACATTCCCATGTTTTTAATAATTCACAAAACATCCTATAATAATTCAGAACATTCCTAAACCCTAATTGGAATTTAAAATTGGGAAAATTAAAATTAAGGTTCGATTTGGATCTAATTTGAAAATTAGGGTTCAATTGGGAGAAATTAATTGGGGATTAGGATTCCTAATTACAATTCGAAATTGGATAAATTAATATTATGGTTTGATTGGGATCTAATTGGGAATTAGGGTTCAATTGAGGAAAAAATTAATTGGGATTAAGGTTCCCAATTTCGAATTTCAAAATTGGGGGAAAATAAACATACCTTGGTGATGACGGCGGCCGGCACTGTAGACGGGCTCGACGGCGGACGGGGACGGCAACAAGAGACACGGCGGACGGCAGCAAGAAGAACGGCGGACGGCAGCAAGAAGCACGCTGCAAATCGCGACGCCGGCTGGAAACGGCAAACGGCCGGCCGACACACTAACAACACCGGTAAAGGTGCTGACGGCGGGGGGCGGAGGCGGCGACGGGGTGAGGCATCGCCGGCTGGAAATAGGATGAGAGGATGAATTTGTTAGGTTTAGGTTTAGGTTTAAGGGATTTGGGTGTTTTTGATTCAAATCTATTGTAAAATTATAAAATTGATTTTTATTTTTTTGTTAGGTTTTAAGAAAATTAGGAATATTTGATTTTAATTTATTAAAAAAATAATATAAAGTAATTTTTAAATTTAAATTTTAAATTTTTAAAAGATAATTATAATTATAATTTTAGTCCTTTAAATTTTTAAGGTTTTTAAAAAAATTAATGGTGTTCATCGGTGTTCATCGTTAGTGGTGTTCATCAATGTTCGTTGCCCGTTGTAGAATTTTCCTAAATTTAGGCATAACTTTCTTTCTTGGAAAAATAATAATCATCATCAAATTTTAAGTAGAAATAGGTGATAAAAGTTTTATTTAATAAATATGTCAAATATACCATAAAATCATCACTTTAGTTCTTTTTACGAAATTGTCATTAACAAAATTTTTGTAATCCTTATATAATAGTCACAGTATAAATTAATATCAAATCAACTCAATTAAAATTATCCAACTTCAATTTTGTCTTTTAACACATTCATTAAAATATTTTTCGAAAATATTAGTCACAATAAATTTATCAAAAATTAATTTAATTAACTTAATTTAATTTTCTGAAATTAATTAATTAATTAAAATCTAACTCAAAATTTCAACCCCATAGAAAATTAGAAAATAAAATACATAAATAAATTACAATAGCTCAACACCCAAGTTTTTTTAAGGGATGAACGCCGCCGGCAACAAGGTGCAGCGAAAGGAGGCCAATGAGAAAGAACGCCGGCAGCACTGGACTGTTTACGTGGGGAGGATATCGGAGACGCTGCATTGGAAAGGGTTATGGCAAGTTTTTGATAGACACGGCGAGGTTATCGACGCATTCATCCCTCGAAAACGGGCAAAAGATGGTGGACGATTTGGATTTGTTAGGATGGCCAGCAAAGAAGATGCGGATCGAGCGATTGAACGCCTCAACAACAAGTGGATATATGGATCTCGATTGAGAGTGAGTTTGGCAAGATTCGCCGATCGCGGATCGTTTCAACGAAAGAGGGGGCTAGATGAACAAGCTAGTAAAAAGAATGGGGGAGAAAAGGGTCAATCCAATAGCGTGAACTCAAAGAGAGATTGTATCACGTCAACGACAATCAAGGGGTATGTTGACGAAGAGAAAGTGGGCGTTCTTCAGCACTGTATGGTGGGTTGGTGTGATAGACAGTGGAGTATTAAGGAACTAGCAGCAAGGATGCAAATCCCCGATCACCATGGTTTATCTATAATGCGTATCGCTGGAATGGCGATATTGTTGATGTTCAAGGATGCAAAAACAATGGAAGGGGTGTTGGAAAAGACTAGATTCAGCGATTGCTTCTCAAAATTAGAACGATGGGTTCCGGGGATGTTGATACAATCACGGCGGGTCTGGATTTCTGTCCGAGGCATTCCGGTGCATGCTTGGTCTTATGAGACGTTCGAGAGTATTGCGACACAGTGGGGATCATTGGTTCGAGTAGCAGAAAACACATCAGCGCCAACATCTTTCGAACGTGGCTGGATATTGATCGAAACGGAATCGATGGAGGTTATTGATACCCAATTGATGTTGGATGTAGAGGGTAAGCCATACCAGATTTTTGTTGAAGAGGTGACCATATTTGGGCCTCTCATCGATTGTGAATGCACCGTGAATAGTGAGGATGACAGTGATGACTCGACTGAGGGTAGCTCGTCGGAATACGTACCGGATTCGTGCATGGGGGACGATCCTGCTCGGCAACATCTTGATGAAACAGAAGCAGGGGTAGCGGATTGGACTACCAACCAACTATGGGATGACGCCTATCTAGGGGACCAGGAGGCTATCGATATGACGTCGAAGGTAATGGCTGGAAGCGATATAGTACCGCCGGGGCACAGTGGACCGCCACAAGGCGGTGGTGATGCTGAGATGAGAAGTATTGGACCGATAGTAGGGGACTGTAGTGCAACGAGGAGTCCTAATGAAACTGAAGTTCTTAGAATTGGAGTTTCTGAAGCCAATCCAAACTCCCAAGATACAGCGGCCAATCAAACTCTTCTTTCACTTCAGGATAATCTTCTCGAAACTCAAGGCCAACGGGGGGAGATGGAAACTGGGGAGAAGGATACGGCAGATCTGATCCCAGTCCCGATATCGGCAACTATAGTCGACCAAAACGGAGTGCTCGCAATACCGGTTGAAAGAATTGGTGACGTACAAGGCTCATGGCATTCGGAAGCTGCTGTTGATGTTATTCCAGTTTGGATTAATGGTGTGCTGAAGAAAACAAAGTCAGTGAACGCTTTATCGGGGGTGACGAATAAAGCCAAGCAGGGGAGGGGAAGGCCACGGAAGAATGGAGGCCGCGCGTCTCAATCAGTAATTGCGGATGCTTCATTAACAGATTCAGATATTGTCCGTAGACAAAAAATAATTCACCGCGAAGCAACAGCAACTGCGGCTTTAGGGAATTTGGTGGGTGTGACGTCGATAGGGCGTGAGGAAGAAATATTGCGAGACTTGTCGCGAGTGCTGTAGGACAGCATTCGTCATTAGAAATTATGCGTTTACTGAGCTGGAATGTTAGGGGGTTGGGGTCCGTGTTGAAGAGGAGACGAGTTGGAGAAGTGATTCGGAAACATCGATTTGATATGGTTTTGTTGCAAGAGTCGAAATTAGAGGAGCTGAGTTCGTCGTTGGTAGCTGGGCTGTGGTATAGCGATGGATATGAATTTTCTTTTTCGCCTTCAGTGGGAGCATCGGGTGGTATATTAGCAATATGGGAAAGTGATAGATTCGTGCTGGAATCAGTTGAAATTGCGAGGCATTTTGTTATGCTTTAGGGACGATGGAAACATGAGGATATGGTGTGTTATATTGTGGCGGTGTATGCACCATGTGACGCGATCGAGCAGGAAGGGCTATGGCAACAGTTGGTGAATGCGATTAACAATTATTCGGGACCTTATTATGTTGCGGGCGATTTTAATGCGGTGTTGCAACCGTCGGAAAGAGCTGGATGTAGTATGCAGCCGAGAGGTATGATTCCTTTTATGTCGTTTGTGAATGATGCTTGCTTAATTGATTTGCCTTTGAGGGGAAAGCAATTTACGTGGTTCGGGAGGGATTGCCGTAAGAGCCGTATAGATCGTTATTTGGTAAATTCGAAGTGGCTAGATTGCTTTTCTCGTATGGACCAAGTATCGTTACCGCGTGGTATTTCGGATCATGCCCCTATTTTGTTATTGTGTGATGATATCGATTGGGGTCCTCGACCATTCCGGTTCATTAATGTATGGTTAGAGGAGAAGCGGAATGTTATTCGTATGGCGGAGGAGTGGTGTAGGTTGACGGGAATGGGGATTGGAAACTCCAATATATCGGTAAAACTCCGCCATTTGAAGGTGTTCTTAAGGAAGTGGAACAAGTCCGACTTTGGGGACATTGAAAAGGAAATTTCCAGCATCCAAAGCCGTATTGAATGTCTAGACAATGGGGAGGAGGAACAAGCCGCGGGGGAGGGGGGAGATGTTTATGATCAACGGCGGGTTTGGTTGCAAGCTCTATGGCGAGCGATCCGTAAAAAAGAATCGCTATGGCGACAGAAATCACGTGCGACTTGGCTTAAATTGGGGGATAGGAATACAGCATATTTTCACAGGGCAGCGAAGTTTCGAGCATGTCGGAACTCCATTGTTGGTTTGAATATAAATGGATCTTGGGTGACTGATCCGAACAGGTTACGGCGGTTTATAGTAAGTTTTTTTCTAGACATTTTGCCGCAGAAAAGAGATTATGCACCTGGCAGTTTGAGGGTGCGTTCAATAGAGTCAACGATAGTGAAAACATGGCTCTGACCATGCCATTCTCGATGACTGAGGCATGGGATGTGGTGCGTGGGTGTGAGGGTTCGAAGTCTCCAGGTCCGGATGGCTATAGCATGGAATTTTATAAGAGGTGCTGGGCGATAATTAGTGGAGACGTGGACAGGTTCTTGACGGAGTTTTTCTCCACTGGAAAGCTACCTCCATGCATAAATAATACTTTTATTATTCTTTTGCCGAAAGTGGATTCGCCGGTTTCTTTAAATGAATATCGCCCGATCAGTTTGTTAAATTCTATCTATAAAATTTTGGCGAAAATTTTAGCTCGGCGTCTACAGTTAGTGCTGGGAGGTTTAATCAGCGATCATCAATCAGCTTTTGTCCGCGGCCGTCAGATAGTGGATGGGCTCTTGTTGGCTAATGAAACACTCCATTCTATGCGCAATAGTCGAGAGGGGGGTTGTGTGTTGAAGCTAGACTTTGCGAAGGCCTATGATTGCGTTCGTTGGGAATGTTTGGATCAGATTATGGGATCTATGGGTTTTAATGGAACATGGAGGGGATGGGTGATGGAATGCATTGGGACAGTTCGCTTATCGGTCTTATTGAATGGGAGCGCAACGAAGGAATTTGATATGCGGAGAGGGCTGCGACAAGGCTGTCCCCTATCGCCGTTGTTGTTTGTCATAGTGGCTGAAGCGTTGCATCGTATACTAGTACAAGCGGAGATACGGGGGCTGATCCAAGGCGTGGAAGTGGCACCGGGGGTGACAATAACACATCTCCAGTTTGCAGATGACACAGTTCTTTTCTTCAGAGCATCGGTAGAGGCAGCTTTGAACATTCGAAGACTCTTGTGTTGCTTCCAGGTATGTTCCGGCTTGTGTATCAACTTTGCAAAATCGTCACTCTATGCGGTTGGTGTAGATGCTGCGTTGTATACATCAATGGCCGATGTGTTGTCTTGCCGTCAGGGGGAGCTACCTTTTGTTTACTTGGGCTTACCGCTGGGTGTCAATCCGCGCAATAGTGCTGTTTGGGAACCTGTTATTGCATCTGTCCGTCGCAAGCTCACAGGCTGGAAGCGGACATCGTTATCATTTGCGGCACGGGTGACTTTGGTAAATTCTGTCTTATCTTCTCTTCCTGTTTATTATATGGGTCTATTTCGAGTGCCGAAAGGGGTGATCGCTGCGATAGATAAGTTGCGGCGTGGTTTTTTATGGGGTGGTGTTAATCTACAACGCAAAATGAGTAGGGTGCATTGGAATTTGGTGTGTCGTCCTCGGCATATGGGAGGGCTGGGGGTGGCCGATCTTGAAATTCGAAACAAGGCTTTGTTGGCAAAGTGGGCATGGCGATATGCCCGGGATGAGAACTCGTTGTGGTGGGCTATTATCGTTTCTAAATATGGTGAAGCGGCGCAATGGTGGCGGTTTAATACATCGAGTAGGGGAAATGTGTCCGTAATATGGAAACAAATAGTGAACACGGTTAGCTCGGAGGGAGTGCAACAGCATATGGGAGAGTCTCGTTTCTTTTGGCGTGTTGGTTCGGGGGAGCGTGTGACGTTCTGGTTTGATGCATGGTGTATAGAGCAGCCTTTGAAAGATGTGTTTCCGCGACTGTTCTCTATTGCGGTTGATCGCTTGGCATTGGTGCGGGACGTAGCCGTCGAGGGGAATTTTCAGCAGGTTCGTTGGGATATGGTGTTTCGCCGTAGTCTGCGGTCGTTTGAAGCTCGGCAATTGCATGAGTTATGCGCTTTGGTTTGCCCGTTTTGGTTGCGCCAAGGTGAATTGGACATGCTCGTGTGGAAGCCGGATTCACATGGGACTTTTTCCGTTAAGGTTTTGTCACGGCTGCTTATGTTGGATAAAGAGGGTGAGAGCGACTTTGGGAACTGTTTTGCGTGGAAGGTATTGGTTCCTCCGAAGGTTCAGGCGTTCCTATGGTTTACTTGGTTACGTCGTTTACCGACGTTCGCTTTCCTACGGAGGCGCAGAATTGATTTGGGTGACAATCATGTATTGTGTAGGAGGTGCCGCGGGTGGGAGGAGGATGTGGAGCATCTTTTTTATTATTGTCCGATGGCCCAAGAATTATGGGATTGGTTCCGAGGATGGTGGGCGATTTCATTGCCTTTGCCGAAATCCTTAGCAGACTTCCTTATTCCGGATATGCATTGTTCCTTCACGGGGATACTAAGGAAGCTATGGGTGGCAAGTATCGCAGCTTTGTTATGGTCGATGTGGCTTGCGCGTAATGACCTTGTTTTTAATGGGAAGTCCATTCCGGTTTCTGAAATTTGTTTTTTGGTGAAGCTGCGATCTTTTTATTGGGTGAAGACCCTTAAAGAGGGCTTAATGGTTAGTGAGAATCTTTGGTGGGATTGTCCGAGCATGTATCGGGAAGAGGTAACTAAAAATCTAGACCGTATGGGTGTGTGTTGGGAACCACCGCTCGGCTCTACTTTGAAGTTCTCAGTGGACGGATCTGCACGGGGAAAGCCAGGACCAGCGGGTTTTGGAGGGGTTTTGCGCGATGCACAAAGTCGGGTCCTCGCTTTGTTTTCTGGGCCCCTCGGTTCTCTTGATTCAAATGTGGCAGAGATTAGGGCGATAGCATTTGCCTTGGAGTTCTATTTAGCTTCCAAGTGGGTGGATCAACCTTTAATTATAGAGTCGGATTCCAAGGTAGCAATTGGTTGGGTGCTGCAGGTGGACCGTCGGCCGTGGCGCTTATGGGAGTCCTTTTGTGTGATAGACCGAGCTTGTACGCAGCTAGGATCGGTGTGTTTCTCACACATCTTTCGGGAGGCGAATGGGCTAGCTGATGCTCTAGCGAAGGAGGGGGTATCCCGAGTCTCTCTGTTTCAGGCTTCGCTTTGATGCTGTAAGGGGGGTCGATCGTTTTGTTTTTCAGTCGACATGTCGTACTCTTTTCCTCCAGTAGGTTTAGGGAGGTTTTTAACGAGGCGCATGTCTGACTAGCGTTGTATAATTTCTCTAATAATATACTTCGCTTTGCTGATCAAAAAAAAAATTTCAACCCGATTTCGATAACTCACCCGATTCTTCTACTCCGATTTCTACAGGACTTGTTCATCATCACCATGCATAACATTCCAACGTTTGTCGGTTCAGTAGAATTCCTCCAATCGTCCTATTATCTTATAATATTTCTCAACAGAAATACTGCATTTTTATAATGCTATATATAATTGATAATGCTAGTACTTAGTATGATTCATCTTTGTATTAATATATATATATATATATATACATACAGCTTAAATGAAAAATTAATCCTTTAATTATGTCTTTTTTCTATTTTAAGTACATAAACTATGGTTTGGGCAAAATAATTCCCTAAACTATCATTTCTGGTTATTTTAAGTCTCTAAACTATTTTTTGGTCAAAATAAGTACCTAAACTATGTAATTTTTCTTCTTTTAGGCCCTAAACTATCTATTAGTCAAAAAAAATTGTGATGTGTCAACATCTTATTAGTCGAAATAATTTTATTTTGACTTAAATAACTATCGAACTTAAAACGGCCAAAAAATAATAATTTAGGGGCATATTTTGTTCAAACCATAGTTTAGGTACTTAAAACAGAAAAAAAAAGCTTGAGGACTGCTTTTTAATTTAAGCAAATATGTATAGGAGAAAAGCGTGTGCTATTGTAATTGTTAACATACCCAATCATAACTAGGAACGAGGAAATGGCCTGCTCCGAAAGTTCGGTTGCAATAGTTTGAAACGAGCTAGAATAGATTAGTCCATCCTTATAGATGTAACTTTGAGTGTGCCCTCCATAAGTTTGCAACTTCTCTTAGATTTACTGACCCGAAGAGAAAGATTCAATCTTTACGTTCTAAAGACACGATCAACGTGTAGCGATATTCACATTTGACTTACCAATTCAATTCTGTTAGTCATGGTAATTTATTTATTTTAGATTAAAACTTATAATTTGTCTTAAGGTTGTAAGAAAATGGAGCGGTAATAATTCAAATATAATATAGTACTGTAAGAAAAATAAATAATAATAAATTAAAAATAAGACTTGAAATTAAACATAGTTAAATTTTAGAAGAAATTTGTTGAGGCGTGTATAAACAACTTTTTTAAGACATTCATCCTTTATTCATTGCTTGAGTAACGTTGAACGTTCGTTTTCCGGAATATAACAACAAACGCTCACAACAATAGCACAATTGTAGGGAACAATCGAACACAATCTTCCCTTCCTCTATCACTAGAAACCAAAAATGTTTTTACTATATATGTATTTTTGGATATTATAAATAATGTTTTTGTTGTGAAAAATATTCTGGAAATCTCTCTTTTATATAGAGTATAGAAAAATGAATGAAAAGATTCAAATCGTTAGATTTTGCTAAATAAAAAAAATTAAAGTATAGTAATTTAACTACTACAACCAATTAGTAACTTAGGATAAACCTTAAAAAGGAAAAATAAATATATATATCAACATAAAAAGAGACTGGACTATTGTTTTTAATCAATTAAATGGATAAAGAAATTAAATCTTGATTGATAAAATGGGGTTTTCTTTGTTACCTTGGGAAAATATTGAACCAGAATCACTGGGAACCGATCCAAATTCGTGGAATTTTCACCATTCTTTTTATTACTATTATTCATCGACGATTATGATGTAGATGACATAGCGCATTCCTCACTATCCGAGATAAAATAGGGTTAGAATTTTTGGAGAAGAAGAAATAAAATAGGGGATTTACAATTTTAACCCAAATGTTTAAGATGATTATTAAATTGATAGAGTTTGGACCAAATTGATAGAAATGTATAAGTTTTGTGACTAAAACTATGATTATCCCAATTAAAAATAAGCCATATCATCGTCTCCGTTTATTTTTAACAGTCGGGGTACCAAAATAGAATAAAAACGTAACGTTAAGTATTATTTTACCAAAAAATAGGTGAGGTACTAAAATAAAAACGCGAAAATAGGTGAAGTACTTAGTTATCCCTATTATTTATTATTAGATCACTGTCTAGTTAGAATTGTGAGCATGTGATGATTACTGCAAATGGAGTAGTTGTATTTATGAACCTCACCGACGAGGTAAGACCATTATAAATTCTGAAATCAAATATTACATACGGTTACAGGTCTTTTTTTTTTTTATTTCGTAGCATTTGCTCGACAACAGAATATATGAAAGAATAAATAGGCTGGCCTATGTACTTTATAACTTAATTTACTATCATTTCATTTTGCATCCTAACTTTGGTTCAAAAAAAATTCCATCCTAACTAACAACAAACCCCCACCAACATCGCCGATGCCTCTGCTACTTTCGATGTGCCGTTTGTTGGTTGTCACTCCACTCCATGCCAAAACCACTCTCTTACATTACCACAATCTTTCTGTCTAATTAATCCTGATACATGATCATATGATAAATTTAATTAAATATCGCATTTTTCTTTATTAATTAAACCTATCAATTGTTCTTTCCATCATCTTCAGACTTGATCTATAATTTTAGATCTCTACTTCTTTATTCTTTACATACCCATCCACTTGGGTTAAGCTGATCACACAAAGAATATTTTTCCATTAATTAATTCATTCTCGGTTTTCTTATCAACTAAAACAAACAAAAACCCTTCTATTTTAATTACATGTTGACATTTAAATCGATATGAATGCAAATCGTCCGTAATAACATAGAAATATGATATTATAATTTGTAAATACTAATATTTATATGTAAAAAAATAAAAAAAATGATCCAATATAAAAAGAGAAATATCCATTGAAAACTTTATCCGCTGCATAATAAATTGATCGGACCGCAAATAACTACACCCTTTGACACAGGTTTGAACCGAATGAGGTAAAGAAAGGGATAGCAGTAGCCAGTAGTTCCCTTGGTCATAAGGAATTGTTAATATCATGTCATCATTGTCATTGCATTCAAAACCTCCAACTCTATAAAATTTAAGTTAAGTTAGAAATTTAAATTCTGATATTAAGAAAAACCCTCCAATTTTGACCGGCCATCTTACACTCATTCTACTTAATTCTAATACTCTACTATTGTTATTCATTTTTTATTTAAAAAAAGTTAACCATAAAATAGCTGTTGTTAACCTCATTCTTCGATTATAAAATAATAAATTCAATCATTTTTCTATAAAAACGAAGTTAATTTCGTAACCAATTGCTTAGCTCTTTACAACGGTAGTGATTTGTTGATAATAAAAAAGAATCAACCGTAGTGATTTTATTATATTTCCCTTTATTTTTCAATAAAACTAATTGCTTCATTACTTAATATAATGTCTAATGCATCTTCTTTATTCTTCTCTTTGCTGTTAAACCCAGTTTAAACCAATAGTATAAAAGAAGTCTGCCTGCCAGTGTTCCTGACCGAACAAAGCCAAAAGCTAGGATAAATCCAAAAGTAAAGCTAAGGTCTCAGTCAAAACTGCCATGGAATCCGCCAAAACAGTCGAAAACTGCCAAAGAAACTGAGTCCTCCTCCGGTCTTCCTCCCCCGTAGTTTCTCCCTTCCTTTTTCCCTTTCGCCTTCCTTTTCACCCCATCAGTGCCATCCAAACTACATTTTTTGGCATTAATTCCCTCCCACTTTTTTTCTTACAAAAAGCAACTGTCTGTCCCCTTTCCTTCCTTCTCCGCAACCGCAACTCTTTTTCTCTTCCCCCTTTCCAGTGTTATAAACCATCTGTTTCTCTCTCTCTCTTTCTTTTGTTTGGTTGATTCACGTTACAGATCTGATTTACGAGAAAGAAGCAGGACTATATGATTTTTTTAAACAATCATTTGATTTAGAGATTTCAAGCTGTTTGGTTTAGGGTTTTTGAAGTGATGTTTGGATCGGAAATGGAGACGAGAATGAAGAAATACAGGCAAGTGAGTCCAGAGAGAGCTAAAGTTTGGACTGAGAAATCGCCCAAGTATTATCAGCATAATCGGAAAGTTCCGGTTGTTTATTATCTCTGTAGAAATCGCCAGCTCGAGCATCCTCATTTCATCGAAGTTCCTCTCTCTTCTCCTGATGGACTCTATTTGAGAGGTAATTTTAATTCAACCTTCAAATTTGTTCTTTTTTTTCTTGATTGGTTGTTTTCGTAATTTTTGTGCTCTGTAGATGTGATGGAGAGGCTTAATAATCTCAGAGGCAGAGGAATGGCATCACTGTATTCTTGGTCTTGCAAGAGGTAACAAAAGATTTTTTAAAATGGACTTACAAAAAGATTAAATGCTCTTTGATTGCGGAGAAACAGCGGGAAAATACTAAAGAGACAATCCTTGAAAAAGTAAATGAAAAAACAAAGAATCCTCTTTCCCCCCTTGTTTACCGGTTCCTTAGTTTCTGGAGTATTAATTGTTGCAGAAGCTATAGGAATGGATTTGTATGGCATGATCTTTCTGAAGATGATTTAATACTTCCTGCACATGGAAATGAATACGTTCTCAAGGGCTCCGAACTATTTGAAGAATCTAATTCAGGTTAGTATCATTTTATGATTAACTTTTATTATATTTAATAGGAGGAGAAAAAGGAAATGTAAACCTAAAGGGTTAATGCTAGTGAATTTTTTGTTCAGATCACTTTAGTCCAGTTGGGAATAGCAGCAGATTGCAAAATCTGAAGCAATTACCTGAACCACCTTCTTCTTCTAGAAGCCAAGATGATTCTTCGTCATCTTCCAGTATGAATGGGAAGAAAACAAAAAATTCTCAGGATGATGAACTCTCTTCTCCAGTTAACCGTCCAACTCCTGGCTCCTCTGGTGCATCACCAGAGTCTAGATATGGAAAGAATTCTTCCTGGGGTTGTTCACTTAGTTTGACTGAGTATAAGGTTTGTAAGAGTAATGGATCAGCGGATGCTTCAACACAGACTGAGGAAAACACAGACAAACCTAAGACAAGGGAAACTTGTACGAGGGGTGTTTCAACTGAAGATGGGTCATTAGAACAAGGAGGCAATGAGAATTTTCAGAACATAGTCCCTAATCCTTGTGTGAAAGATAATTCAGAGATATGCCGGAATCCAGTTTCTCCACTGTCCATTTCTAATGCATCATCTACCGGAGGGAAAGCTGAAACATTGGAATCTCTAATCCGAGCAGATGCAAGTAAAATCAACAGTTTTAGGATTCTTGAAGAGGAAGAAATCCGAATGCCAACCAACGCTAGGCTCAAGGCAACAAGCATGTTGATGCAGTTGATCTCTTGTGGGTCGATATCTGTAAAAGACCATAGTTTTGGCCTTGTTCCAACATACCGGCCTAGGTTTTCGCATTCGAAATTATCATCACCTTGGTTCTCTACTTCAATCATGTTGGGAGAGCTTGACTGCTTATCAGAGAATCCAAGGTTGATGGGCCTGAGATTGGAAGACAAAGAATATTTCAGTGGTAGCTTGATTGAGACAAAAGTTCTCAAACAAGAAGGAGAAGGACATGCCACTCTGAAGCGGTCTTCTTCATATAATGATGATAGGTAAGTTTGTGTTTAAATCTATTCTTGTTGGTTTATTAGGGAATTAAATGAATGAACTATTTTGATACTAATTCAAAGCATTTTAATGGTCAAATGCGCTCATAAATCATAATTGTTTACAGCTGTGACAACACCAATCCTAGAGTAGGGCAATGGGAACATAATTCAAAACAATTATGAGCTTAGCACAATAAGATTCAGTCCAAGTGCTTCAGATTAGATCTTTTAGACCTTTTATATTGGAGAGTCTGAATGCCTATGAATGTAGAAAAGCACATGCATTGAACTTTATACTTTTGTGCTTCAATTATGTAGAGATATTTTTCGTGGCAATAAGATTCTTCTTGTTCTATTAAGGAATTTGATGCCACGTTGTGAATCGATGAAGTTGCATGAATTAGACAAGGTGATATGATTTTAATAAGTATAGTAAATTAGCAAGCTTACTACTAGTTTATGTTTGAACTTCCTAGATGCTTGATGATAATGAATTATGAATATGATAACTAGTTGGCATCTTGGAATTTAAAAGCATGCTTGTTCATGATTCTTGTTACTCAGTGTTCTAGGGATTGTTTTTCATTGATTTGGAGCCTTAAATGGTTGCACTTGTATGTCCGAAACAACAGCTACAGAAGCTTCCTTGTTTTGTACTTGACTATGCTGTTTTGATGTTGAATTAGTATCAAATTTATGCTCAAATCAGCTTTGTTAGTAAACCTGTTTAAGGGCTATTTTGTGTCAATTATGGTGTCGAATTGTGCTCAAAACAGCTTACTTGCATGCGGCCCTGTTTAAGGGCTGTTAGGCTCCAATCATATGCATTTAGAAGTTGTGAAATTGATGCGAAAACAGTAGGTAACCATATGAGTTCATTGCTATGTAAACCTGTACCGTTTGTGTGCTTTTAGGTCCATTTGAGCCAGAAATTGTCTGGAACAGTAGCTGTTTTATTGCCCTGTTTAGGTGGCTATATTCTTGATTCTTTCCTTGAAGTTTCAGTTGGTATAGTTGAGGTAATAACTATGGTTAGAATTGGGCACATTGACTGACTGATTTAGGCTTCTTTTAGAATGAAATGTGCTTTGGTTCATATGTATAATGTAGCTTCAGCTACATTTCTTTTGTAGCTCATGCTAAACCAATGAAACTAAGTTGAATTATAGGACTTGTAAGGAGCTGGAGTCAGCTGGAGACAAAGAAGAGACAAATTCAGGACGCACAAAATGCATCCCCCGCACTATCAAAGCTTCACTAAGCAAGCAGCAAAGGAGCGAGTCAATGAGATCTCCTATTTCTGATAAACCAAGAAACTCCTCTGATGGGGTCGACAACCCGCTCTCTGTATCGAATAACACATCCGCTGGTAGCAGTAGAAGAATGACCGAGTCTGTTGTTAATCACAAGCAATCAAAAAGGTTGGATTCATTCAGAGAAGAGGAGCAGGTGATAAAAATTGAAGAAAGTTAAGTATAAATTCCTCCCCTAGAAGTTTCAAGACGGAAGATGAAAAATTATTTTTGCATATGATGTTTCTTGTTTCATATTGGTTGACTAACATGTGATTTCCCTCAACAGGCTTGCTTCAGGAGCTCGGGTTATAATCCAATCCAAGGCGCCTTGTGATACCATTGTTGGTTGCTCTTAGGGGAGCAGCATGTTAAAGGTAAGGATCAGGCCTTGGATCCTTTCTGAGAAATCTTGTTCAATGAAATTCAAAATTGGTTTTGAATTTCAAAGGATGTTAGATAATATTGGGGGGGGGGGGGGGGTCAAATGTGATGATTTTGTATATCTGGAAAGTTACGAAAAAGAAAGAGAAAGGTGGATAACTAGATATGGGTGTTGAGGGAAGGAGTAAAATTTGGGTTCAGCTTTGCTTTCTTATACGAGATTCTGCTTTTATGTAACTACAGTTGCAGTATCATTAATTCATAACCCTTTTTGCATTCTTTAATTTACTTTTACCATATTATGCTCTATTTGCTACATTCAAAGGGAATATTGGTCTTGAATGGGAGTCAGAGTCAGGTTGGCTTCCTAGGATACTGTTATTAATATTATTAACCAGAGGGCTGGGCTGAGGCAAGGCTTGGATCCTATTCAGGTTGACCTTGCAAAAAGACAGACCCGAACTTCCCCATAGTTTTGTTGAGAGGGACTGGAACTGGGACGGACTCCACTTTCGAGCTTCATGTTTTTTCTTCTGTGGGGGCGTCCTTGTCATTTTGTCTTAAGTTAAAAGGTGGCTTTATACCGGAATAATCTTAATAATAGTCAATGCAAGGGATTGAGGGGGCCAGACCGGTTGATGTTGCAACTGAATTAGTGTAGTTTCGGCATATAATGGTAATGAGGAGATGAAAGGTAGAGCAGAGCAGCGTCCCTATCAATTCTCTTTCCCCAAATCCTAGGGTTCCCGTTTCAGCCTCTTTTCGATCAGTTCACGGTGGCCTGTCGATCGGTTTTCACTGAGGTTTTTCCTTTTCCTCAGTCAAAAGCCACGCTCCTCTGTGATTCTCGACGGCCGAAGCTATCCTGAGATCCTCAAGGGTGAGGAGGGGTTTGTTGCGTGCTGGTCCTAGTTTTTCTTCTGGTTTTCAGAAAAGGTCTCTCTTTCTCTTCTCCTGTCTCCTCCAACATTTTCAAGCTTTTGTTGCTGCTGTAATTTCCTCTTTTGTTGGGCTCCTCCCTGTTCTGGGGTGGTGAGTTGGTCTTCCATTCTCGCCCTGGCCCTTGCCCATCGTCTCCCCTTGTCGTCTCGGTTTTATGGTGGTTGTCTTCCGGTGATTAAAAGGGTCTTGCTCTGCTTGCGGCGGCCGTCGGTTTTAGGACAAAAGGTTCCTCCTTTTCTTTGTTTTTTTACTGTGTCTTTTCATAATCTGAAAGGTAAGGCTCGGTTTTGAGCTTTCTGTTGATTCCTCTATGACTTTGGCTGGATCTTCTTGGAACGAAAGGGATCTTGAAATAAAGATTATGATCCTGGGATCTGGCCAGGGTTCGTTGATAAGAGAGGATTCGTTACGTTTTCCTGGTGGGTTTTTTTCGAGTGAAGATCCCCTTTTCGTATTGTGAATCTGTGGTCGATTGCAACACCTATTCTTGGGGATTTGGCAACAAAATTGGGGCTATTGGTGCTCATTTGGTTGATTGGTTTCGCTCGACCCCGCCTCTGCTCCTCCTCCTCTCAAACCACTCTTCGAGTATCTCTCTTGGGGCTGTCATGGTTTGATTATAAGGAAAAACTCTGTTCGAGCTCGATTTCTTGAACGAGCTATTTTGTTGTCAGTCTTTGTTGGCATAGGATCGACTCCAGACAATTCTCCGTTGAATAGGACCCAATCCTTGAAAAGGGAAGCCTGTCTCATGTTTTCCGACAAGATGGTGCGACATCTTACCGACGAGGATTTACTTCTCTGAAAAATTATTATTCTTGGTTTTCTCGCCTACGGGTTGTTTGTACTTTGTATTCGAGTCGAATTCCCATTTGGTTCTCGGGTGAATTTCCGCTTTTCTGCTCCCGGTTGGATTTCCGAACCCTTTTCTTGTATGCGCGTTTTTAACGAATGAATGATTTTTCTTTTTGTCAAAAAAAAAAAGGAGATGAAAGGTAAGGTTTGAATTTGCCTAAAGATGAAAGAAACACTTGGGAGACTAGAAAAATCAGCCTTTTTTATGAATAATAAAAAAGCCGACAAAAGTGGAACAAAATGAGTGGATAGACCCAAATCCAAAATTTCACCTGACATGAGTGAAACTCGAGTTTCACCCAATGTGTTTATTGTTAATTTTTTACATAGTTTTAGGAAAAAAAATTTGTGTAAGAAATATGATGTAAATTAATTAAAATGACAATTTTATTTTTGAAAAGTTAAATTTTATTTTGTTGGAAAACTAAAGAAAGGGTAGCAAGGGAAATGCATCTTGTAAAAATTGTTGATTTTTTTAATGAGACAATTTAAGTGGGACAATTTCAAAACTCAAAAGGGACATCTTAAGTGGGACGGAAGGAGTATTATGATAGAGAAAAAGAGGGACATGCATGTCTGAATTGGCAGCGGTAGAAGTAAATGTCTAAAATTAGGCAATTTTACATCAAAAACCCTTTTTTATTCATTATGTATAAAAATGATGCCGCCAATTTTTATTTGAAAAAATGACCTCCAAATTTGTCACGTATGAATAACTCGCTTTCTAGGAAACGCGAGACGCAATATTGCTTTATGCAGAAAGCGGGTTTTGCATACGTGTCAATGCTTTCTGCAGAAAGCGAGTTCTTTGTAAATCGGGCTGCCAGACCAAACGTTCATAGGCATGTTCGAGCAATATTTCGGGGTTATTAATCGTATAATTTTAGTAAACATTGAGTTTGGTTTTGTAGTACTGGACAAGTTCGCTCCATTCTAAACCGACTAAAATTCGCGTTGAAAACGGTTACATAGCTTGTTTTTGTGAATGAATGAAAATATAAAATGGTTTGATAGGCTAGTTTTGTGAAAATTTCCAAGTTTATAATCCAAGAATTATCTCAAGTTTTAACCTTGGAGGCGTTGTAGTGGAACTTGTTTTCGATCTGAGACTGATATTGAGACCCGCGATACATGAAGAAGGGTATAAAATTTGTGTTCAAAATGATTCCAAAGTGTGGTTTTGTGCAGGAACGACAAGCCGAAAAGAGAATTTTTAAAAACAAATTAGATCTTATTATTTAAACTGAAACTTGAGGAATACAGACAGTAAGAAATTACAATCACTTAGTTGATACGAGGGCCCATCGATTAGGACATTTGTTTTTAGTGTGTACGGGATTTCTACATATAGTGTAATGTTTCTTTTGTCCGGTTTTTTCTCTATGTTCGACCATATCCCCTGACAGTAAATTTGTGTCGATCGCGAACGTCATTTTTCTCATAGTAGTGTAGGATCTGGGCGTATGGTCAGTTCAGCGTCAACGACATACAGATCAATTTCATTTCTGATATATTGAGTTGTAGGGTGCTCGATTCTTTCAACCGATCTTGCTCACCAAGTGGTGGAGAGGTGAATATTTGTGTGGATGTGGTGTGGAAGCTAAAATAAAGATGACACAATGATTTTAGAGTGGTTCAACCTTCTAACCAAGGTCTACATCCACTACCTTAGCTTTCCACTAAGGATTTCCAATCAATCCACTATTGATTCGTCCCCTTTTCTAGGCTTAGAAGGAAACTCTTATACACCGACCAAGCTTTCTACCCAAAGCCTTGATCAAACTCTCTTTACAAGAGAAAATAAATATACAAACTTAAATCCCTCTAATAGGTATTTGTTTGCTCAATAATGCACTCACCCAAAACCTAAAACACTTGAGCAAATTTGACAATTTTGGCTCACTAGTGTTTGTCTATACAAGAATTTACAATTTAAGTACAAAGACACTTTTTGATCATTTGTTGATTGACAATTGAAGCATTAACCATATCTTAATGCTTGAAGGTCCCTTTTATACTCCTTCATGAGTTTGTAGCCGTTATTAGCTGTTGGGGTTGAATTGGAGCCGTTGAGGACTTCATTTCCCTTTATTAATGCTGTTTTGCAGCCTTTTGTATCGATACGATTGGACCCGTATCGGTACGGCCTTCATCATAAACTAGCAGTTGGGCTCTTGCCAGCCTAGGTGTATCGATACGCTTGAGGGCGTATTGGTACGGTATGACGTTTAAAAGACCATTGGGAAATATGACCGTTGGGGTTGTAAATGGGGATCGGTACGCTTAGCAGGCGTATCGAAACAGCCAAGTCTGTTTCGATACGGATTTTGGCAGTGACCAAACTGGGCAAAAAAGGTATCGATACGGGTTGGACCGTATCGATACGAGCACTTTGAAAACACAAGTTTGGCTGTTTTAAAGCATGAAAAATCTTGCCAAAAACCTCTTAAAATACCTCAAACATAAATTCAAGTTGTTTGGACTTAAAACCAAGTTTTAAATTCTTTTCAAATTAGTCCAAAACATTTTTCAACTATTATATCAAAACACTAGTTCTACATGATAGGAGGAAACTCTTTTTTGTAAACCTTGAATATCGTTTCTAGTATGTATACCGGATCAATCACTCTCATGTAGTGAATCTGTTGGGAAGAACAAGCAGCAATGGCGTGTGCGCACGAATATTTAAATGTTTGGAATACTCCGCACTCGTAGGTTCTTTGCCTAAGATCTACCACGTACGTGTTGTGTTCTATGCCTTTCAACGGCCTCGAAAATTCTGAAACACAGAACAAATGGCCTTCTCGAGAGAAGAGAGATGTAGTCATCATATTTGAATGGCGCACATAAGTTTGTAATTGTTCGAGGAGGTCCGGGTGGACTCTGTGGCCACCTGCCATGTACTGAGTTTCTTGCCTTCCCAGGCTTGCAAAAAGGGCAACCAAACGATAGTAGGTCGCTTTGACAACGAAAGTGATAGGAAAATGCCGCACTCCCTTGAGTGCTGATTTGACCGCCTCAGCCAAGTTCGTTGTCATGTGACCATAACGTTTACCCCCGTCATATGATCGAAGCCATTTTCCCTCAGGATTTTGGCAAGACAGTCCGCGCCATTTTTATTTCTGACTCTCAATTCTTCGAACAACTGGTCTACCTCATGTACATAATGCGAGTTGCCTAGGAAATGATAGTTGAATAGTTAGGGGCGAACAACACATGCAAAGATATCGTAAATGCAAATGACCTAAAATACGTACCCATTCAAAGCACCAGATCACGTTTATCTTGGTTCTTGTAGTTTTGCAAGTAGTTGGCCACAATGTGTCGTAAGTAGTAACGATGGTAAATGTGGGGAGGCTCCCAAGACTGGCCCAAACGTTCTATTGCCCACTTGATCATTGTGCCTCTGTCGGAAATAACACATATCCCATCATCTGTCGCCCGCATTACAAGTGAAAGAACATGTCTACTTAGGTTCTTAAGGAAGAACAACCAAGACTCGAGATCCTCCTTTTCAACTATTGTGAAGGCTACAGGAATGGTTTTCTAATTGTCATCTTATGCAACCGCCAGAAGTAAGACCTGTGTATATTTCCCGTACAACCAAGTACCGCCAATCTGAACCATCGGCTTTGTAGTGTATGAATGCATAATGCACTACGGGAATGTCTAAAATAGCCGTTTGAATTGACAAACACCTGGTACGACACGATCATTTTCGTATACCGAAACTGTCTCAAGTTTCACAATCGTTTCGAGTATGTGTTTCTGCATCAGGTTTAGCCACGGACGCAACTAGTTGTAAGATTCCTCCCATTGGTCAAACACTTTTTGTACGACCCGCCACCTTACATACCATGCTTTATGGTATTTATGAGTGTAGGCGTGCTGATTTTTAGCTGCAGTGATACATATGGTAACTGTCACACATGGATTTTCTTTGACCATTGCCATGAAGGTATCGCATAGGATGTGCACATCCAAGTTCTTGTGATTCTGACCTAGGTTGCTCACGGTGCATACATGAGGCCCTTCCATTTTTGTGATTCTCTAGAGCTCACTCGCCTTCTTCAAGGATGATACATGAACCATCCACTTACATCCCTCGTTCTTGTGGGTGCATTCCGCAATGTAGAAATCTGGTTTGGTTTTCTTCACAGTCGCCGTAACTGCCCGACGAATGTTGTAGTGCTTAATAGCGGCCACAGCCAGTTCTTTTATCAAGAGTGTCATCCCAATAGCCAGTTCACCATCAGCATGGTTGTAACCCCCTTAACCCGGCCCAGACAGTTGAACCGAATTAAGAAGTTTACACGGGGAAAACCAAAGTCAACCCTGATTAACGACCCTTTTTTTCTTTTTAATCTTATCTAAATGCACATTAACCCTAGATATGTTCATACAATTAGCATACTCAAAGATCATCGCAATCGGAAAACATTTAGGGACTCGATTGCACAAAACATGAATTTAGGGACCAAATCGTAAATTCTGAAAATTATAAGGACTTAGCCAACTTTTGATTTACCAAAATGAAATTAGTCATGTTTCATGTCTCTCTGCCAAATTTCAACTCCAACGGACATCTCAAACTCATACAATTGCATATACAAAGTTCAGGACCATAACGCAAGGTTTTCAAAACATTTAACCAACAATTTCAGTGCCCAACGGTCGGGTGTTTCGGAACAGGGATGATCCGTTCCGAAACGCGGGACCGTTCTGAAACCAGTTCCGGAACAGGGCTTGGCAGTAGCATTTTCGTTCCGGAACGGTTCCTCCCGTTTCGAAACGCCTAGGCCATTTCAGGCCCCCGTTCCGATACGACCTGCCCAGATTGCAGAGATTTTGCTGGTTTATTACATAATTGATCCATCAAACATGCTCTAAAGGCAACCAAACCATACCAGCAAGTCATTCAACACTCAAGGAACATAATTGCATCAAAATCTAGATACAAAACCACCCCTAGGTGCACCAACTCATTCAACACATCCAACACTCAATCATGCTTTTAAAACAAGAAGCATAGCATAACGACTTAAGAATAAGAAGATTCAAACGTTGCAAACGTTAAACCACATAGTTCAAAATCATAAACCAAACTTGTCCAACATACACGATCTCATTAAACATCAACATAAGAGATTATCCCCCCATTGCCTTTATTATCTATAGCTATTAACTGAGACATACATCTCAAGTGGAGCTCTTCTTGAATCCCTTGCTTCTCGCTGTCCCAACTTCAAATATCTGCATTGATGGACAAAAAGGAGCGTAAGCACATAATTCTTAGTGAGGAATGCTCAAAACCAAAACACCATCAATGCAGCGAGTCTTAAAACCTCTTTTAAAAGTAAACACAATTCGATAAACCAAAGCAATGTTTGAAAACCCTTTTCAACAACATGCTTAAAATCATGCATTGCTCAAACATGAAAACCAACCCTTAGCTTAGAAAAGCTAAGTAATCATCTTCAAAGCACAACCTTGCAAAACCATTAATTTAACCTTTCCATGCATGAACACCATATGCAAAATTAAACACAAAATCCTTGGAAAACACTTCCACTTCACTTTATACTTTTCTCATATTTGGAAATCATTTCAGAACAAGAAACCTTTAAAAACCACTTACTCATCCAATCTATCTCATGCATTAAACAAATGCAACATATGAACCACAAAATCAATATTTGCATTACATGCCTTTAAAAACAAGTCTTCATAAGACTTCAATGCACTAAAGAGATTTCATGCACACATGCACCATTCTCAATAGAAATTAAACACTTGTTCAAGCTAACAAGTAATACATGCATTCTTGGTACATTATACACTTCTCATGCAACCATGCATCATTTCAAGCATCTCATGCTACATCATATTCAAGGACATTACATTGGCTTCCAAGTGATAATTCATAAACCACCACAACACCAAATACAATCGGATACGCGGATTACAAGCGTTGTCCCCACGCTTCATACACACTACCAATCTCAAGGTCCCCAAATGGAATTTTAACCACTATTATGACCTTACCATACACAAGGTCCTCATATGGAATTTAACCACCATTATGACCTTACCATTACCCATTGGTAGTTGTATAACATCACTAACGAGATCCCGGGACATACAACACAAGATCCACACATGGACTTTACACCACCATTGTGATCTTAACAAACACAAGGTCTTCAAATGGAATTTTAACCACCATTATGACCTTAACATACACAAGGTCCTCATATGGAATTTTAACCACCATATGACCTTAACACAAGACCCACCCATGGAATTTTAACCACCATGGTGTTCTTAACCATCTCGTTAGTGTACTTGGATAGAGTTACCGGTACAATCACTACCACTCCACATCCAAGGTGACTTTATTCACGGTGCACCCAATCCTATAGCCGGCTAACTATATCCGATTCAAGTAACCAAGAACCATTTACATCACTTGCCAATGTAATCATCTTACCACATTAATCCATTATTTTACAAGCATAACCAAAATGACAAAACCACCAATTATCATCATCAATCCACTGTTTTTGAAGCATTAACACAAAGCCATTAAACAACATGCAACACTATGCAACAATTCCACAATTCCAATGTACAAAACCAAGGATCTCTTACCTTGAGCATCCTTCACACTTGGCTTTCCAAACCAGCATTAAACCATGCTAAAATATGCTTTCAAAACAGAATCTAAAACATGCAAAACACATGCATTGCATCCAACGATCACAAGTGCTTTAAAAACCAATTCACAACACAAACCAAGAGAGAAATTCCATTTACTTACTCTTGAGCTTAGCTAAGTTGTTTAGACTTAAACTAAGCTCCCAAAACCTTCAAACCTTGGTTTTAAAGCTGAAAACCCAACTTCACTCACCGATACACAAAACAAGGCTAGCCAACAAGCCTTCCAAGCATCCGAAACCTTCCACGCCACCTCTATTGCTCACGGATCATTCTCCCCTGTTTCAAGCACATAACAACAGAGGATTAATGCATCATAATGCATTAAAAACACCAGCAACACACCTAAACTCGCTGCTCTTTGCAAATCCAACATTTCGGCTACCAAACACAACCGAAAACACCTCCAAACACTTCCAAAACTTAACCCAGCCAAGACCCATCACTTCTAACTATTTTTAAACATCAATTAACATCCAAAATGATCTCAAACACGTCCTTATACCTCCAGCTATAACAGATCACCAAGATCACCCCAAAAACCACCATTTTCACAAGTAAAAACTTAGGAAAATCAACCTATCCGGGATTGCATTAATCAAACCTCAATTTCTCATCAATTATACATTCATTTTACATCAAAATGACATCTCAAAACAATGCCCAATCAGATCATACGAATTTCATCAAAAATAAAAGCAAATCTTGCATTTTAAAGCCAAGATCAAGAACACAATTGTAAAACCTTTAATAAAACACAAATCAAGGATTGAGAACTTGGGAATTTCAGTAAAGAACTGAGAATTTAGAGGAGAAGGACGTTCATACCTCTAAACTTGAGTTTCTCTCTTTTTGGAACCAAGATTCTTGAAAATTCAATAAGCTAATGCCAAGGTTTTGTTGTAGAATTGATTAGAGATCAAATGAGGATTGAAATCTCATCTTTAGTTGTCAAAATCAAAGGAAATTTTGCTGGAGAAATGTGTTTGGGTTGAGAGAAAAGTTGAGAGAAAAGAAAATGGAAATTTAGAGAAAAGTTAGTTAAAGTGCCAAAAATATCTTTTCCCTCCTTTTACATTTACTTTAAAACCATTAATTAAATTGATTAATAATAAGAAAATTCTGGAGAAACTCTTTTGGGTAAATAGCTCCTTAAAGATTCAAAGTTTCAATCCTTTTTAAAACAGTCACCCAGTTTTCGAAAATTACATTTTGGTCACTAACCCAAAATGTCACACTTCCAAACCTCATTTTGTAAAATTGATTTCACCATTCTCTTATACATAATAAAAGAGGATTTTAAGACATTTTCCATATTTTTAATGCAACCCGAACCAGGCTTTCCTAAAATCACCTTTTATATTCGAACCGCACTTTGACCGACTCGGTTCAAACCCAAAACTTCTAAGCCCAAAATTGGGGTGTTACAATGGTGGTTGTAACCGTCAATTGTTTGGAATTGTGAAAATTCTCGAACGTTCAAGGCATCCATATCAACCGTTGTAAAGTGGGATGGTGGCTGTTAATAAGAAATAGGTGCATCCGATATTGAAACGTTGCTTTCTGTCGGGTGTTCTTTGTTGCCTTCTAAATCTTCGATACAGCCTGCTGGAATGTTCACGTCTATTGGTGGTTCATAGAAAGGCCCTTGCTTGATGCCATCGGGTCCAGGTTCCTTAACCAGTTCTTCGTCAAAATTATCACCCTCGAACTGGAATAATTCTGCGTCGTCGACTTCTACCCCTTCAGGCGAGCAAACTGGTCATCGATCACGAGACCGCTCACGAGATCGCTAAACGAACTGTATTGCCAAGATCAAAGTCGAGCGCATCAACACAAGAATATCTCCCCATAGATGGCTAAACGTACTCCATACTAGGGACATACGTTGAGTATCTTCCATGTGAGAAACCATCAAAGGGGTTGAACGCTTCATGGTCGGATGACCTCATGTAGTTGTGGGATGACGACGTTGCCTCCCCATACTATACGAATTGTATGCTGCATGTCTTCGCATTGGAGAGGATGGTGCATCAATTTCATCGTTCGGGGGCTGGTTCAAGTCGAACCTGAAAGTAGCTATGTACGAATGTCTTGGCACAGAAGACGACGATGCAGTGAACTTATTGCGTGAACTATATGTAGTTAGTAGGTTGAAATCATTTCTTAAACCAGCCGCCGAGCTATCAACATTGGCATTAGAGCCGAAGTCGAAATTCGCTCGTCTCCAGCTTAGGATTTCGATAGCAGCATTAGAATCAGAAAACGACGCATACAGCTCGAGTGGCTCTCCTAAAGAATACTCCAAGTGGGTAGCCATCATCAACTTCACATCACCGTTGTCCCAAATACGGCATACTGAGTAGGCTAACAGTTCTAAAGAGATCGATAGGCGATACTTCAACTCGTCCAGCTTTTCCCCAAGGCCATGCGAGACACTTTTTTCCACTTCTTTAATCAACTTCTTGTATGATAATCTCCTTGGAATCGCTAGCGTTACAATATTCGTGGACTGAAAAACCACACCGAGTGAGGCATCACCGATTATCTCGCCATCGTAGTATACTAGAACAACAACACCTCCTTGTCTCGACATTTTTCCAGCAATTGAAAGACTTGAATGAAAGCTATACAATATCATTATTGCATTCTACTTCATATAAGGGAACAAAGGACCAATCTCATCCGCAAAATCTCGAAGGATCTTGCTTTTGCAGACGTGTCAAGAAAGTAAATAACTCACTTTCTACAATAAGCGAGTTCCTATCAGATTCCTGGATCTCGTGTTTTATAGAAAACAAGTTCTTTTGTATCCCGCGTTCTACAGAAAGAGAGTTCTTTATAGACTCAAACGCTAACACAACGTGTCTGACACGTCTGAAAAAGGAAAAGTTCGGTTCGGGTGAATATTATTAGTACTCTGTACCCTTATATCAGGCAGAACTGAATACATTTTTGAATAATTGAGGTAATGGGATGTAAGTAATGTTGTTTGAATATTTGAAGTAAATTGTATCCTCATGCTGTAACATGCTGGAAAAATATAGTTTAAGATGATTTCTACCGAATAATGTTTCACATAAATAAATAAAGGATGATAAATTGCAGCGTTGCAATACTTAGAACATTAATAAAGGAGTAAAAGGTTAATTAGAATCATCGTAGTCAGTTGAAATGTCTGAAATTAAGTTAAGTTGTTCGATCAACTATCGTTTTTGTTATCTGCGCCTGTACATAAAAAGCTGCAACTCATCGGCAGCTGCATCAACATTCGGTGAAGATGGAGCTTGTTCAATGGTTGCTGCGAGTGCGGACATAGCAACTTCTACGGGTGCAGATGCCTTCACCAACGTTGACCTCATCGAACTTAACATTTAAATTGATGTATTTAGCTCCTACATAATAGAGCTGGTCATACACGTTACGAACGTCAGTTTCATTGGTACACTTCAGAAGATAGTACGTTTCAGCTGTCGTCGGTGTTGGGATTTTACATTCCAAGTAAGAAATTTGCTTGTCACTGCGTTTACTAACCTCGTTTGATATCAACATCAATAAATCGTCGAGTGACATTTTGCTAGTGATTGTTGAGTTGAAATAGGTACTGAGAAAATAAAATGTTGCAAAAAATTTAGCCATGAGAGGAGCAAAGAGTTGAGTTGGATGTTATGGTGAAATAGACATGAGAAAATAAAACTTCAATTCGTGGGTTTTTATATTAAATGAAAAACATCACATGATTAAATTTAATTCGAATGAAAAAACACTAGTTGTACCAGTTTTACAGATTCCTGACGTGTTAAAAGAAGTCGTGTTTTATAGAATGCGAGTTTTGCTAGAGAGAACTCGCATTTTGTAGAACGCGAGTTTCAAAGAAGTCACATTTTATATAACACAACTTTCAGCAAGCCTCAGTATATATATGTCGATCGATATAATATGTCGAGATAAGAAACTATTACATCTTTGGTATACTACGATCAATATAATATGTCAAGACGAGGGCAACGAAAATGATTTGTTTTCGTAGATTTTAAGTAGGCTTAGTAAAGTAATGTTTGTGTACTTAAGTCAATCAACAATCTTGTAGTACTTTTCGTTAATATAATTTTCACAAATATTATTTTCTACACATAACCGCTTCTATTTTCAAACAGTTAACAATCGCAAAATATGTAATTAACAAAACGTATTACATGTCAATTACATTGGAACAACTGGCATATATGAGGTCCATCGTATCTTGTTATCTGTCAAACGTTCTTCACCCTCTTTGATCGTGATACACGAATCCTCCAGTTACAGCCATTGTCCTTTTCGACACATTCTGCGATATAATTGTCCACAGTCGTTTTCTTCACTGTCGAACGAACTGATCCGTGGATGTTGTAGTTTTTAATTGCATCCTCTGCCATTTTCTTCGTAGTGAATATCATCCCAACTTGTAGTTCACCGTCAGTATTGACATCAACATCACAAGACTGACTCCCAATAGATGGTAAATCATCTACGTTTGCAGCCATTATAGAACTAGAATGAAAAAAATAGACTAAGAGAAATTTTGAGCGAATTACAATGAAAGGAAAGGAAAGAGTGAGTTTATTGAGGAAGCAGAGAGGTCTATTAATAGGGGTGTAAATGAACCGGCGGTCTTTCAAATTATTGTTCTTTATAAAAGACATGCATTGAAACACGTAAAATATTACATATGAATTACATATGTAAATTATATTTTTTGTACCCCTAAACATGCAGACTCAAACAATTTACATATGAATTGATATAGACGAGAGGTGCAGTAGTTTGTCCGATTTGTATTGCCGATGAGGGATTTGTCGTTGATGTAGATAAATGGCCGACGAAAGGTGCAATAGTTTGTCCTAGTTGTTGGAGCCCTCAAGCTTCGTTGATTTTGTGAGTACGTGATAATCATCATCATCCACGACACATATGTCTCCAGCAACGTTACATGCGGGGGTCTTAACATAGCTTCGAAAACACGGAAAATGGTAGAAGCTTTGACCCGCATTATCAAATGTTACCGACACCCACCAAAAGATGTAACCCTGGACAAGACAACTAAAGATGCAGTTATTGTGATTTCGTGGTACCGATCATTTTCGTGGCACCTCACCACGCGTTATATTCACCAAATTGCACCATAACTTCTATCATACCAAATCCATTTCATGTACTAATCATGCAAATACATATACTTTGCTAATCAATACAAGTGAAAATATTCACCAACGCTCTGACTATATATAGACCAAACTCGCGTATTACAAAATGCGACTTCCTAGTGTGTTAGGAAAGTCGCGTTCTTCAAAGGGAGACTTTGCCAGAATTCTTGACGTGTCAGAAAACTCGCGTCCTACGAAGCACGACTTGCGAGGAACTCACACCCTACAAATCGCGAGCTTTCTACGTCAATAAAGTCGTGTGTAACAAAATGCGACTTCTGCTTCTGTATAAGAAGCTACCCGGCTGATCGAGGGAAGCACACACCACTCAGTCGAAGAAAAAAACTGCATTCTGAGTTGGTGCTTGAAGTTTTCGATTGTAACTACTAATGCCAACAAACCACGTATTTGGAATATTTATTTGCAAACTGATTTTCAGGATATTGTGATTTGTTGTTATTTGTAGTTGCATATATATGCTGAGTAGATATTAACTATTCGGTATTTTTGTTCATGAGGATCGACAACAACAAATCACAATATCCAAGAATTCAAGGTCTTTTTGAATGGCAGGCAAATGACAATATCCAATAGACCTCCGAGATTCAAGACAACCACCGGTTCTTAACATTTTGTTCGAGGTCTTAACCCCCGCATGCAACCGGAGTCAAAGACCCAACAATGTAAGCATGTTTAGGGGTACAATACTCGGCTCTAATAGACCACTGAGCTTGAAGACAATGACCGGTTTTCTAAAATTAAGTGATCAAAACAAGTTGAGGATCTTTAAGAAGTGTTGGTTGGTTGCAAATTTGATTTTATCCTTTCAATTGTAAAAAAAATTAGAAGGGGTTCCCTTCCGTCAAACTTTTGTAATCTGTTATATTTTTAATATAAATATTAATTGAAATATAAATATTATTAATTACTTAAAATTAATAATAATAAAAAATATATTAATAATATAATAAATATTAATAATGACATTAATAACAAATATATTAATAATATAAATATTATATTTTTAAATTGTTGCGTAATTTCAAATGACGGGAATAAAAACCCGTGACCTCGCGTTCTGTAGAACGCAATTTCTTTGGGAACTTGCTTTCTATAGAACGCGAGATCCAGTCTGACCGTTCAGTATTGTTGGAGTATGCCCAAAGACCAATCATATGATGATTGAATAGACATACTATTTTACTAGATTTATCAAGTGATGGCATTGCTGTTATTATAATTTGGTATGTTTTGTGCATCAAACTAACCATTGGATAATAATGTCCATACAATAATACGATTATTGTTAAATATGATCCTTAGTCGAATATTATTACGGGTATGGACAGTGATGACATATAAAGACTAATATGTGGTTGATGACAAGCATTGTCATTGACATAGAGATGTCAAAATCAACACATAAGTATTTGTTAGAGAATAACATACTGGATTGACCCGCTATGAGCATGTTTCTTGGGTAATTATGTGATAGTCACAACATTGCTCATGATAAACATATGTATAATCCTCAGACTTGAGATCAACACGATTTCAACATAAAGATTTACGTATTTTGACATTGTAACGCCCCAGTTTTGGGCTTGGACCGGTTCGGCCAAAGTGCTGTTCGAATACAAAAAGGTGAAATTAGGAAAACCTAGTTCGGGTTGCATTAAAAATATGGAAAAATGTTCTAAAATCCTCTTTTAATATATATAAGTGAACTGTGAAATCAATTTTACAAAATGAGGTTTGGAAGGTTGACATTTTGGCTAGTGACCAAAATGTAATTTTTGAAAATTGCGTGACTGTTTTAAAAAGGATTGAAACTTTGAATCTTTAAGGAGCTATTTACCCAAAGGGAGTTTCTCCAGATTTTTCTAAGATATTAAATGATTTATTTCTGGTTTTTAAACAAAAGAAAAGTGGAGGGAAGATATTTTCCTAATTCCAACTAACTTTTCCATTTTCTATTTTCTCTCATTTTTTTTCTCTCAAGCCAAACATCTTTCTCCAGAGCTTTTTCCTCTGATTTTGTCACCTAAATATCTCTTTTCAATTCTCCTTTGATTGCTAATCATCTCATCAACAAAACCTCACCATTTGCTAATTGGATCTTCAAGCTTTTTGATTCTAAAAAGGGAGAAACTCAAGTTTGGAGGTAAGAACGTCCTTCTCCTCTAAACTCTCAGTTCTTTACTGAAATTCCCAAGATCTCAATCCTTAATTGATGATTTATAAAAGGTTTTATAGTTGTATCCTTGATCTTGGCTTTAAAATGCAAGATTCGGTGATTTTTGATGAAAATTCGTATGATCTGTTTAAGCAGTGATTTGAGGTGTATTTTTGATGTTAAATGAATGCTAAATTGATTAGAAGTTGAGGTTTAATTAATGCAATCCCGGATAGGTTGAATTTCCTAAGTTTAGCTTGTGATTCTTGGTTGTTTTTGGAGTGATCTTGTGGATCTGTTGTTGCTGGAGGTATAAGGATGATGTTAGGTCCCTTTTGGATGTTAATTGATGTTTAGGAATGTTTAGATTTGATGGATCATGGCTGGGTAGTGTTGTGGAGTTGTTTGGAGGCATTTTCGGTTGTGTTGGTGGCCGAAAGTGGAGTGTGGATGAGAGCAGCGGGTTTAGGTGCTCTCATTGAAGCTATTAATGCATGATGATGCATTAATCCTCTGCTTTGATGTTTTTAAAACAGGGGAGTCATCTTTGGATCCAAGTGGTGGTGATCCGGAAGCTTGATTGGTGTTTCGGCAAGAGGCGAAACGGAATCGGTGAGTGGAATTTGGTTTTCGGCTTTGAAACCAGTGTTTTGAAGGTTTGGGAGCTTAGTTTAAGTCTAAGCAACTTAGCTAAGCTCAAGAGTAAGTTTTCGGAAAAACTCTCTTGGTGATGGCCATGGTTTTGGTTGTATGCAATGTGTTTTGTTTGCATGATTTTAAATCTGTTTTGAAAGCATATCTAGCATGTTAATTTGCTGAGATTATAAGCCATGTGTTGAAGGAAGCTCAAGGTAAGAGTTCCTTGTTTTTGAACATTGTTTTAATGTGGTTTGATGCTTAAAAATGCATGATGTTTATGGCTTGATTAAAATGCTTTAAAACAGTGGATTATTGATGATAATGATACATATTGGCAAGTGATGGTTAAGGTCACAAAGGTGGTTAAAAAGTCCTTGTGTGAGCCTTGTATATTTAAGAACATCAAGGTGGTTAAAAGTCCTTGGATGGTTCTTGGTTAAGATCACAAAGGTGGTTAAAAGTCCTTGTGTGAATCTTGTGAATTTTAAGAACAACATGGTGTTTAAAAGTCCATGGTTAGTTCTTGGTTAAGGCTCAAGGTGGTTAAAATTCCTTGTGTAAGCCTTGGTTACTTAAGAACTCCAAGGTGTTTAAAAGTCCTGGGGAGATTCTTGTTAAGGACACAAAGGTGTTTAAAAGTCCTTGTGTGGTCCTTGCCATGGTGTTTAAAAGTCCATGGGGTTAAGGACACAATGGTGTTTAAAAGTCCATGTGTGGTCCTTGGAAAGTATAAGATCACAATGGTGTTTAAAAGTCCATGTGTGAATCATGTGTGAAATGTATCACTTGTTGCCAATATGACATGTAATGGAAATGAAGCATGAGATGCTTGTTTTAAATGTTTATGAGCATGTATAAATGTTGCTTGAGAAATGGTTTATAAATGAGTTTATAAATGCATTATTGTGTGGTTTTAAATGAGCATTCCTCACTAAGCTTTTGCTTACGCTCTCTCTCTTTTCTTAAACCAATAATGCAGAACATTAAAGTGCATTTGAGGGCAGCAAGGTGGTGAAGAATCCAAGTGGTGAACAAAGCTCATGTATGGTGAAAGTTTCTTAAACACTATTAGCTTTTAGTAATTTGGCAATGGGGGACCTATGTTGTTGATTTGGGAGATGTTTTGGACTCCCTAAGTTGGTTTTATGTTGCTATTAATGTTGGAACATGTAATTGGCCTTTATGAGTTGGTTTAATCAAATTGATGCTTGAATGGTTTGCTAAGCAGGAAGTATGCCTATAGAATTGGGGCTTTTCGTATTTGATGCCATGTCGATGTTTGGTTGAAGCAATTATGTTCCTTGTATGTTGTTTGACTTGCTGGTGAAATTTGGTGGCTTTTGGAACATGTTTGGTAGCTCAATTGAGTGTTTGAACAGCCATTTTTATACATTCTGGGCAGGTCGTATCGGAACGGGAGCTACCGTTTCGAAACGGGGGCCCTGTAATAGCCCAAGCGTTCGAAACGGAAGGTACCGTTCCGAAACGCAAATGCCTCTGCCAGGCCTCGTTTCGGAACACGTTGCGGAATGGTCCCGCGTTTCGAAACAGGTTCTCCCTGTTTCAGAACACCTGACCGTTGGAGGCTGACATGAGCGGTTATATGTTTTGAGATGTTTGCATTTTGGTCCTGAAACTTGTTTGTGCAATTGTATGAGTTTGGAATGTCCGTTTGTGCTGAAATTTGACAGAGAAGCATGAAGGATGATTAATTTTAAGTTGGTAACTTTAATTTGGAATAAGTCCTTATAATTTACAGATTTTACAATTTGGTCCCTAAAGTTGTAAATTATTCAATTGAGTCCCTGTATGTTCTCTGATGGTTATGATCTTTGAGTATGCTGTTCGTATGATCATATCTAGGGTTAGTGTGCATCTAGACAAGTTTAAAAAGAAAAAAAGGGTCGTTAATCAGGGTTGACTTTCGGGTTGACTTTGATTTTCCCCGTGTGATCTTCTTAATTCGGGTCAACCGTCTAGGCCGGGTTAAGGGGGTTACAGACATAGTCAAACGTGTGTCGTAACTGACTACATTATAAAGACTAATGATTAGATACATGATGACCTATGTAGTGAAATATGGTTGATCAAGAAAGGATTTGTCCCTCCTACATAATGGGAGAAATATCTTCGGCCACTTGATTGAGTGAGATTAGAAAAGGCATGACCATGCTCGAATATTATGATATGAGATATCATAGTGATTCGTTTATCATAATCTACTCAAGACATCAAGAAACACTAGATGGACAACGCAAGTGTGACTAACCCATGACTTGTGTTCATCTAAGATATAAAGGACAAAAAGATGAAATACATAAAGGAAGTTTAATAAGGAATTAGGAAAGTCAAACCATGACTTCATGCAACTTAGGTAGCAATGATGTATTGCTAGATGCCACTCATTGTTTGTAAAATTAGAACAGTTCTAATTTTGTTGCTAACATTGCATAAACCTACAAGGGTCACACCCTTCGAATGAAATGAACAAAAATTGGAAACCATACTCCCTATTTTAGGGAGGTTGCCGAAAATTCCCTATAGGATAGGGGAAATCGGCAACTCCCTTAAATGGGAATAATATTAGATAAATATTGTATTTATCAAATATTTTTTAGAGTATGAAAAATATTTAGAGACTTAAATATTATAGAATAAGATTCTAGAAATTTAAATATATATTTGGAATTTATATAATGTATATTTAATTCCAAGTTTATGTAGAATTAGATTCTACATAATTTAAAACATATATTTAAATATATTTAAATCCAAGTAAAGATAGAATGAGATTCTATATAATAAAAAAATATATTTTTGGATTAAATATAATGTATATTTAAATCCATGTTTTATGTAGAATAAGATTCTACATAATTAAATATATATATTTCATTTAATATTATTAAATATAATGTATATTTAATATAAACTAATTTCAAGTAGAATTAGATTCTATGAATCTTTTGGTTGAACTTGGATTTAAGGAATTCAACTAGAATTAAGTCTCTGAATACTATTTAAAGGGACAAGGGCTAGCAACCAAATCATCCATCTTCCTTCTCTTGAAGATTTCGACAACACCCCAAGGGATCCTCACTGGAATTCGACATATCCCAGAAAGCTCTCTAAGAAGCTGTTCGATATTTTTCTGGTGTTCTACTTGCCCCCTGGTAAATCCCTGAAGGTTCCCTTGCTCGATTGCAAGTCCCGGTTGAACTCCTGGTCGATTTCAGACTCCCTCAAGAATCCTTGGAGAGATTTCGACTTCTCACTGGAAGGTGTTCAAACCTGTCGAAATTTATCCCTAAGTGTTAAGGAGGCAGAAACTTTGTTCGTTTTTGTCCGGGTGGACTCTGTAAAGGTCGTTGCGAACCTGTGACGATTCCGGTTTTACTTGAAGTGGTTATTCCGACATACCATCGGTTTTATAGTTTCTAGAGTTTTAAAAGGTAACTCTTCTTCCTTTCACCCCGGATTCGTTCCTGTACATGGATCTTGGCTGGATTACATAAAATTTATTTCTCCGCTGCGCCACGGGGTGTGCCGACGTGACCCAACAATGGTATCAGAGCCACTTGTATCATACGAATTCAGACTTAATGTAACGCCCCGGTTTTGGGCTTAGAAGTTTGGGCGTTGACCGGTTTGGTCAAAGTGTTGTTCGAATCTAAAAAGGTGAAATTAGGAAAGCCTAGTTCGGGTTGCATTAAAAATATGGGAAAATGTTCTAAAATCATATTTTAATATATATAAGTGAACTGTGAAATCAATTTTACAAAATGAGGTTTGGAAGGGTGACATTTTTGGCTAGTGACCAAAATGTAATTTTTGAAAGTTGCGTGACTGTTTTAGAAAGGATTGAAACTTTGAATCTTTAAGGAGCTATTTACCCAAAGGGAGTTTCTCCAGATTTTTCTAAGATATTTTAATGTTTAATTCTGATTTTAAAACTAAAGAAAAGTGGAGGGAAATCATTTTTGCTATTTTGCAACTAACTTTCCATATTTTCCAATTTTCCTTTTCTCTCATTTTCTCTCAACCCAAACACTTTCTCTCCAGAGATTTCTTTCTGATTTTGTCACTTAAGTCTTCCTTTTCAATACTCTTTTGATTGCTAATCATCACATCAACAAAACCTCACCAATTGCTAGTTGATTCTCCAAGCTTTTTGGTTCTAAAAGAGGAGAAACTCAAGTTTGGAGGTAAGAACGTCTTTCTCCTCTAAACTATCAGTTCTTTACTGAAATTCCTAAGTTCTCAATCCTTAATTGATGTTTTATAAATGGCTTTTAAAGTTGTGGAATGGATCTTGGCTTAAAATGCAAGATTTGGTGATTTTTGATAGATTTTCGTTTGATCTGTTAAATCTGTGATTTGAAGTGTGTTTTTGATGATAAATGAATGTTAATTTGATAAGGAATTGAGTTTTGATTAATGCAATCCCGGATAGGTTGAATTTCCTAAGTTTAGCTTGTGATTCTTGGTTGTTTTTGAGATGATCTTGTGGATCTGATGTTGCTGGAGGTATAAGGATGTTGTTAGGTTCTTTTTAGATGTAAAATGATGTTAAAGGATGTTTAGTTTTGATGGTTTATGGCTGGGCTTTGTTGAGGAGTGGTTTGGAGGCATTTTCGGTTGTGTTTAGTGGCCGAAAATGGAGTGTGGATGAGAGCAGCGAGTTTAGGTGCTTTCATTGAAGCTGTTAATGCATGATGATGCATTAATCCTCTGCTTTGATGTGTTTAAAACAGGGGAGTCATCTTTGGATCCAAGTGGTGGTGATCCGGAAGCTTGATTTGTGCTTCGGCAAGAGGCGAAGTGGAATCGGTGAGTGAAATTGGGTTTTCGGCTTTGAAACCAATGTCTTGGGAGCTTAGTCTAAGTCTAAACAACTTTACTAAGCTCAAGTGTAAGTTTTCGGAAAAACTCTCTAGTGGTGGCCATGGTTTGGTTGTTATGCAATGTGGTTTATTGCATGTTTTAAATTCTGTTTTGAAAGCATGATTTAGCATGGTTATTGCTGATTTTGTAAGTCATATGTTGAAGGAAGCTCAAGGTAAGAGTTCCTTGTTTTTGAACATTGATTAAATGTGGTTGATGCTTTAAAATGCATGATGAATATGGCTTGGTTAAATGCTTTAAAACAGTGGATTATTTGATGATAATGTTGTATATTGGCAAGTGATGTTTTGAAAAAGGTTAAGGTCACTAAGGTGATTAAAAGTCCTTGAGTGAGCCTTGTTACTTAAGAACATCAAGGTGGTTAAAAGTCCTTGTGTGGTCCTTGCCATGGTGTTTAAAAGTCCATGGGCCAAGGTGTTTAAAAGTCCTTGGGGCCAAGGTGTTTAAAAGTCCTTGGGGTGAAACTTGTAAGAACACAAAGGTGGTTAAAAGTCCTTGTGTGGTTCTTGGGAATTATAAGATCACAATGGTGTTTAAAAGTCCATGTGTGAGTCTTATGTTGATCTTGTTTTTAAAAAGATGGAACTTATCACTTGTGGCCAATATGACATGTAATGATATGGAAGCATGTAATGCTTGTTTAAATTGCTTTGAGCATGAGTAAATGATGATTTGAAGTATGATTTATAAATGCATTATTGAACGGTTTTAATGAGCATTCCTCACTAAGCATTTGCTTACGCTCTCTTTCGTTTTCTTAAATCAATAATGCAGAACATTAAGGTGCTTCGAAGGCAGCAAGGAAGGCAAGCATTCAAGTGGAATTAAGCTCAAGTGTGGGAAGGTTTTCTTAAACACATTTTAGCTTTTGGCATTTGGCAATGGGGGACCTATGTGTATGTTTTGGGATATGTTTTGAACTCCCTAAGTATGTTTAATGTTGTTGGAAATGCTGGATTAGTATTTGGCCTTTATGTGCTTGGTTTTGGAGGTTTTATGCTTGAATGGATTGCTTGTGTAGGAAGCATGCCATTAGAATTGGGGCTTTTTATATATGATGATATCTTGTTGATTGGTTGATGCAAATAAGTCTCATGTATGTTGTATGAGTGGCTGGTAAAGTTTGGTAGCATTTGGAGCATGATTGGTTGGTCAATTGTGTGTTTAAACATGCATTTTGCTGCATTCTGTGCAGGCTGTTTCGGAACAGTGGCTACCGTTTCGGAACGGGTGCCTTGAATCAGCCCAGGCGTCCAAAACGGGAGACACCGTTCCGAAACGGAAAGGCCACTGCCAGCCCTCGTTTCGGTACGCGTTGCGGAACGGCCCCGCGTTTCGAAACGGGCTCTCCCTGTTTCGGAACACGTGACCGTTGGGGGCTGACATTGGTAGTTAATTGTTTTGGAATGTTTGCATTTTGGTCCTGAATCTTGTTCGTGCAATTGTATGAGTTTGGAATGACCTTCTGAGCTGAAATTTGACAGAGAAGCATGAAACTTGACTAATTACAAGTTGGTAACTTTAATTTGGGTTAGGCGCTCATAATTTACTGAATATACAATTTGGTCCCTAAAGTTGTAAATTGTTCAATTGGGTCTCTGTTTGATCTCTGATGTTTATGATCTTTGAGTATGATGTTTGAATGATCATAACTAGGGTTAATGTGCATCTAGACAGGTTTAAAAGAAAAAAAAGGGTCGTTAATCAAGGTTGACTTTCGGGTTGACTTTGGTTTTCCCCGTGTGACTTTCTTAATTCGGGTCAACCGTCTAGGCCGTGTTAAGGGGTTACACTTAAATTCTTGGGTGATGTTTTTGTATGAGATGCATGCTGTTTGATTCGATTTAGATATTTATCATTTATCGTATCACACCTAATAAAGACTTATTTTGATTATCACTGAATGATTAAGGGTTAATCTTAACTATGTTAGGTTGCTTCAATGTTAAATGTTAACATGTTGAGACTAATAGTTAGTCTAGAGAACAAGTAGTTTTTTGTAGTTTCTTAGATTTATGAAATCTCTGAAAGGGCTTCTAATTTGATAAAAGTTATCAAACTATCTTTCACGGTGAATCCATAAGAGTTATGGTTAGACGTTATGAAAAATGCATGTCTAGGATTGGCATCATCAAAGACCTAGTACTTAAGTGTGCCTAGTGCGGCACCTCTCTTTCATGTTGACCTACATGGTGCATTTGTTCGTTAGCACAAATGGTTTACGAAACCTCTTGATCATTCTTTGACCCATTAATCGCAACATAGGGATAATCATTTTAAAACTCCGTAAACACGTCGTTACTTTGTTCACACGATGTTTGAAATGCATATCAGATTTCACGGTGTTTGTTTTTGCATTGTTATAGCCCATAGCCTTTATAGTTTTAGTTTTTATAAATACGGCCTGCGTGTCGTGCCTTTCTCTATCTTCTATTGTACTTCTCTTCTCATCTCACTCCCTCGCATGTAACGCGAGTTTCTGAAAAATTGTAAATACTCATGGAGATAAAGCAAGAACCAAGGTAGCAGCGTGGTGGGCCTTCCCTGGTGGACCAGACGTTTCAGAAGCAGATTCTATCTTCAGTAGAATGGTCCTCCCATTGGCTTGGGACGGGTCGCCTTAGGTTAAGAAGGGCTATAATCATTGCATATTTATTTACCGCTTATATTTACCTTGTATGTGATGCAATGGATGTTTTATAAGCATGATTAAACATAGTTCTATTGATAGGATTAATGTTAAAATGATGAGATAATTAAGTAAATCCCTCACTATAATTCTAAGTTTGTTTTAACCATCCAATATTTACCCTCATTAAAGCTTCGATCGATATAATGCGAGCTTTGCCAAAGCAATGTCACATTTATCTATCTTAGTTAAACGCGATGAATAAGCTAGTGATATTCGCCGATTGAGATATTGGTATTGACTTAGCTGGGTTGTTCTAATAGGATTAGAAAACCTAGTGGTTAAAAGTTTTGGATAATCATAAGATGATTTAAAGAACAAGAGTTGTTCGCCAAAAGATGAGGAATTACATGAGATGTAATTAGTAAGATGTTACTTACCTAAATAACCATTTCCTAAAAGACAGGCCAAAGCTGATTTAGGAATGGTGAAATACAGATCCTCTCTTACTAGAAAAAATATCGAAACATTTTTCTGAAATTAAAACTAGAGGGTTTTTAATTTTGAAGAAAATAGTGGGTGTAAATTTATAGTAAAGACCTATCTATAAATTTTAAAATTTAGTAAAATGTATGTAGCATATTTTCTTTGTTGTATAATTAATGGCAAATAATACTCTATCTCTGCGATCTATCCTTGAGAAGGATAAGCTCAATGGCATAAACTTCCTTGACTGGTTCCGCAATTTGAGAATTGTTCTCAAACAGGAAAAGAAAGAATATGTCATTGAAGAACATGTTCCTGATGAACTGGTTGGCACTGCTTCTAGAGCTGACAAAGACAAGTTTAAGAAACACATAGACGACATGCTGAATGTTGGTTGTCTTATGCTTGCCTCCATGACCCCTGAGCTTCAGAAGCAACATGAGGACATGGTAGCTTATGATATGATTCAAAATCTCAAGGAGATTTATGAAGGGCAAGCTCGTCAAGAGAGGTACGAGACCTCTAAAGCTCTGTTTCAATGCAAGATAAGTGAGGGATCTCCCGTAGGAGCTCATGTTATCAAAATGATGGGCTACATCCAAACGTTGGAGAAGCTCGACTTTCCACTGAAAGACGAATTAGCTACTGATGTCATCCTGCAATCGTTGTCGTATAGTTTCAATCAGTTCGTCCTTAATTTCAATATGAATGAAATTAACAAAACGCTGCCACAGTTGCTCGGCATGTTGAGAATTGCTGAAATCAACCTGAAGAAGGTAGGACCTAAATCTGTTCTGATGGTCCGCAAGGGAAAGAAGAAAGGTAAATCGACAGTAAAGTCGAAAGGTGATGGTAAGACCAAAACTGACGGAAAGGAGGCATTGAAACCTAAGAAGGGAATCAAGAAAGATGGAAAATGTTTCCATTGCGGCAAGACCGGACATTGGAAGAGAAACCGCCCCACACACCTACAAGAAGTCAAGAAAGCAAAAACAAGTGAGGCATCAACCTCAGAGGCTTCTAAAGAGAAGGCATCAGAATAGACATGGAGCTGCGAATGGAAATAAAGCAAGAGTTGCTACATCATCCATTAGGACATGTGTTTTTGCTTAAATAGATTATTTTGGTTTTTAAGATTATTATTTTGTGCCTAAGTTTTAGTTATCTTGTAAGAACAAGATATTTTAATTTTGAGATTATTTAAATAAATGTTATTCTTTTAATCTCTTATGACACAACGAATCAATGATCTTTAAACTAATCAAATCAATAATATTTATAAGATAAATAAAACAAATGACTAATCTCAAACTCGTAAACGTATTAAGGTAATTTGATGAGATCAAATTCAAGAATACTTAAAGTTTGATGAACTTTCAAAGAATATGGGATTGTCCCATAATTAAATCTCACAAGTGGAACGAAAAGTCTTTGAAAGAGAATCAAATATGTTAGACATGTTTTGATTCAGAACAAGTCATTTTCGACTTCTTTACACACTAGAAAAACAACTCTCATACTTAATCGTTTTTTAAACTTGGTTCGAAACACCATATAAGATATGGACTAAGAATTGTTCTAGAATACCTTTGAAGTTTTAAGGTTAATTACATGTTAAAACGTTTACAAAGTTCGAACCTTAAAAATTCCATTTGTTGTTTATCCTAATGAGAAAAAAGCGTTTGTTTCTCAAACGAGAGTTTATCTTGAAAAAGATTAATTCTCACAAACGGATATTATTTCTTCAACTTCAACGAGAACAAAATGTTTGTTGCTCAAACGAGAGTTTCTCTCGAAAGAGATTACCTCTCACAAAAGGAAAAATGGAATTTGGAATGTGAAGAAATTTTAGAAAACAAATTTATGAACCAAAGATTGAGAATGTTCCACAAATGATCAAGGAACATTGGAACAAAACACAACCATTGTGTTTATTCTTAAGAGAATACCATATACTTGAGAAATATGGATTTCTCACTATCCGTACATGGAAACACTCTTCTTTTTCGATCAAGATAAAGACTAGGTCTTATCAGAAAGCAATGGTGAGCCCAAAATTCGAGAAATGGCTAAGAGCCATGAGATATGAGATGGAATCCATGTCTAAAACTAAGTATAGACTTTGGTTACCTAAAAGGGTAAAACCTAAGAAGTATGGATGAGTTTTTCAAAAAGCTAAAACTGACATGGATGATAAAACATACAAAGGATGATTCGTCGCTAAAAGTATTCGACAAACTTCATAGTATAGACTATGATAAAGCATCTTCCTTGTAGCTATGTTTAATCCATCTTAATCTCACTTGCAAGTAGTTACATACGATGATTATGGAATCAAATAAAGGAATGTCAAAACCACTTTCCTAAGGGAAAACTTGAAACAGATGTGTACATGACACATCTAGAAGGTTTTGTCACTCCAGTAAACACTTGGAAGGTATGTAAGCTACAAAGGTCTATCCGTAGACTAAGGCAAGCTTCTCGAAGTTGGGATATTCGTTTCAAAAGATACAATCAAAATATTTGGTTTATCTAGAAACAAAGGGGAGTCTTGTTTTCAAAAGAGCTAGTGGGAGCATTGTTACTTTCCTAAGTATTGTATATAGATGACATATGTTGCGTGTAAAATAGTCTATCACAATGGTAGTGCAAGTGTACACGACGCAAGTAGTAAAGTGATACAAAGTATCGGATATCGTCTCCACAGAAATTGGGCTAATAGCTTCACCTTAGTTTACTGCACGAAAGTAAAAAGAATATTTGAGAAAGTTGTCACGAGAATAATGAAGAAAACGTAAATAAAAGAGTAGAAATATCAAGATAGAGAGAATGGGCTGGTATTGAATTGCTCAGTAGTGCAGGTATTGTAGAGTTTAGGAAATCCAGTTCAGTCGTCGCGCCTGTCGCGGCAGCACCTGTCGCGGTAGCAGCCCGTTGATCGTCGCGGCAGCAAATGCTCAACTTAGTACTTTCAAGTTTGGCAAGAATCCCAGATCTGCCTTGGCCTATCCCTAGGTCCAAGTCTGTCGATGATCACGTCTTGATGATACCTCCCGGCGTTAATCGAAGGATGAACACCGATGTGTATGAATTCTTCTTTAGCCACTTAACCTCGCCCTATCCCTAGGCACGAGATAGTTCAACTATAAACTAGAGAACTTGCTCTTATTTCTTTCGTATACTTAACTCTCCCGATGCTAAGTAAATAGATAACCTCACAATGCTCTCCCGATGCTCTTGCAAGATATTAATAACCAAAATAAGAGAACTTGAAGTTTATTTTATTGAACTGAAAATTCCTAAAACAAAACAACCCTTGCAACTACTTTACAAATCAACCCGTGGCCCTAAGGGGAATTTAGAACATGTCGGCAGTGGGTAAACGGCTAGAGGTTTGGGTTGTCGGTTATGGGGTAATCGGCTCTCCTCTCTAGGTTAAAATATATGCCCTTATATAAGCTTTGGGCACAAGTTATCTAAGTTAACAAGGACTACAACTTTAATTAAAAGTATGATTCTAATAAAGACTTAATCTTCAAGGAATCTACTTTCCAGCCGTCCTTCTTGTTTCTTGGGATTTTCTCTCCTTGAGCTTTGGGCTTGACATATCTATTGATCCGGGGCTTGGAAAAATATAAGGTTTTCACACGACAGACGAGCAGAATTTTCTCTATCTATCGAGGTCCACTTTGCTTTTTCTCCACTAACTTGCTGTCGTCCTTTGCTGTCACGGCAGCACCATGACATCATCGTCCTCTTTAACTGCTTGTCCAGTTCAGCTCCCCAGCTTCTCTGCCCCGCGCCCGCCTTCACCGTCTACGACGGCGGCAACCTGTCAAAAACAGCCATTTTTAGTAGAATCTGTGCCTTTTATATATTTGTGATGTTTTGCTGTAAACTAACCTAAATGCAATGAAATGATGCTTGAATGCAGCAGAAATATGGGTTAAAAGGGGTGTAAATAATAGAACTTTTACACACTCAACACACCCCAAACTCAAGTTTTTGCTTGTCCTCAAGCAACTAAGACCTCAAAGAAAAATGAGATATTTTTGTTTTGGCTTTCAAACAGTGAACTTTCCCTTACCCGTCGTTCGTTCCCTGTGGCGGCAACATCCTGTCGGATAATTTAGGATCTGTCCGAACTCTCACTATAGTTCTCGTGCAGTGTGTGCATGCTTGTGAACAGTTATATGCTAAGACTCTCTTAGTTTCACTAGAATATTCAACTCTTAACTTGAATTTTTATGCCAAAGTTTATATTTTTGAAGGCACATTTTCATGCTTTTTTTGTTTTGACTCGATTTCTCTATTTTCAAGCTAAAGTTTTACTAGAGCCAGTTTTAGGCACCTCTAGTTAACTTCTTAGAGCCAGTTTCGGGCACCTCTAGGATTTTTTGAGTCTCTTTTTCTAAACTTCTTTCCTAGAGCCAGTGTTAGGCACCTCTAGGGGCTATTCAAGTACTAAGCTTCCTATTCTAGTTTGGCTAAAAGAAGTCTAAGAAGTATAACAGTCACAATGGTGTTTAATTTTTCAGAACTATAGAAAGGCTCTAAACTTCTCCTTAAACTATCCTAAAGATGCTGCCACGACAGAGCTGTCATGACAGGTAAGTTCAATTCATAGTTTTAAGCCAAAATTTTCAGTTTTTTTAAGAGAATAAATAAGTAAAAGACACAACAAATAACTAAAATGTACTTGGACTCCATTAAAATGGAGGGTTGCCACCCCTAAACTCGAGGGTTGCATTGCCCTCAATGCAAATGACAAAATAAAAATGAAGGCAGTACATCACAAAATATAGATATGGCAGGCAGCAATAAGAAAATGAGAAACTTAAATTTTAAGCGCTATCTTCACTGCTGCTGCTGAGGCGGATTTGGCGGCGGATTCTAGGCTGTGGGGCAGGCTGGGTTGGTTGTTGCATAACCTGGATGTCAGAGCTGCTGCCGCTGTCCCAGCTGCTGCTGGCCTTGGGCAGAGTTTTCTTGTTGGCCATTCTTTTCTGCCTCTTGACAGGTGTAAATTATTTCGCCAAGTTCCTCCGAATAGAAGGTTCGACGTCACTTTCTGCCCATACGAAGGAAGAAGAAAACACATCTACAAAGGCATCAATGTCATCCGAGGGTGCCGGTCGCTTTGTTCCTTGGGCGGATGTTTCGGCCGGAGGGCTGCCGGCTGCCGTCAGGGCAGGTGATGGAGTGGAGGCAACAGATGGTGTATGTGGTGTGGCAGCAGGTGTAGGTGTGTGGGCAGGGGTGGGAAAGGTGAAGTAGTGGGCAGGGTAGGTGGGAAAGACAACATCATGAAAATTTAAATTATGATGAATGAAATTTACCGTGGATGCGGAAAAATCCTTGATGAATGTCATTAGACCCAGCTGTCTGTCCTCCATCCTCTGGATAGCAGCTAGGATTTGAGTGGATGGGTCTGTCGAAGAAGATGCTGCGGCGACAGGTTCAGGGTTGGGCTGCTCTGACGATTCAACAGGGGCGGCAGCAGGGTTGAAGGAGGAGAGGGGGTTGCTACTATCAGCTCCATGAGGCTGATAATATTTTTGTATGTCCAGCCCCGTCCCTTCACTAGGCGATCGGTGGTGGCTTCCGGTACGTCAGAGCAGCGGCAGAGAGATGTGATAAGGAAGGAAAGGCAGAGGAGGGCCGTCGATCTATGGGCGCAGTCCAAAATACTCTCCCGTATATAGCGCCCCACATTAATGGGTCGTTTATTGATAATGGAGTGTATTAGGGCTAACCTCTGCTGGTCTACTGTGGTGTGATGTGAGGACGACAGAATCCTCTTTTTAATGAAGGCGTTCACAGTTTGGCTTCTGGCAGCAGCTGCCCCCTCTTCACTGTGTTGGGATTTTTTGCGGCTCTTGTTCCATTTAGTCCCTTCTTCTGTCACTTCTGCCATGACAGCGTCGAAGGCAGCGTCGTCTACAGTGTCAAGGAACTGCTGGTGAGCATCGTCGTTGGGACCGAAGTGGAGGCCATAGAAAGAGTTGATGCGCTCGGCTGTGAACTGCACGTCAGTCCCTCGGACAGTCACTGTTGTTGCCGTCCTACTGCCAATGGCAGCATAGAATTCCCTCACTAGCGTCTCATTCATCTCTGCAGGTTGCTCTGCGAATGTTTCCCATAAGAGGGCTCTAATCGTCCTTGCGATGAACGGTTTGAGGCCCATATTGACTGCTCTTGGGGTGTAAATAAAGCCTCTTTCTTCCCATAAATCTTTAGTAGCAAAGGATTGTGGGGTGGGTGCTACCGGTGAAGAGGTTGAAGTAGCACTGCGGCGGGTTCTTCTGGAAGACATATTAGTTGCAAAGGTTGTTTGAAAGTAAAGAAAACAAAGAAAAACTAAAGGGGAGAGCAAGTAAGAAAAACAAAAGTGAGTGAAATAAAAATGAAACGGGGTTTTATAGAGGAGGAGTTGCTGTCCGTTGAAGCTGTAACGACAAGCGTGAATAACGGGGCGACTGTTGAGCTTTAGCGTGTTTGACAAGTCTGACACGCATTTATGCGTCTGTTACGCCTCTGTCACACGTTTCTGCGTCTGCCGTGACAGTCTGGTGACAGCCTGTCTTTTCCGTGTCTGTCGCGGCAGCTGGAACGACAGGCTTCAATATTGGGCTTTGTTTGGCTGATGGATGGATGGTGGGCTTGGGTCACTTCTCCTATTCTTCTTGCCTCCTTTATTTCCTAAAAATAGTAAACATAAAAGCATTATTCGAATAAAATAAACCTTATTGCCTAATAAATAATAAATAATAAAACGAATAAAAATAAAATTTAGGTTAAGTTAGGGATGCCATGTGGGGGCATCTCCTAAGGTAACCACTTCCTGTATTCCTGGGGCTTCAGTCCCCTGATAATGCTTGAGGCGCTGTCCGTTGACTTTGAATTGGTGCCGTCTTTTAATGATCGGATTGTGATGGCACCATGGTGAAAAACTTGTATGACTTGGAATGGGCCAGACCATCTAGATTTCAGTTTCCCTGGGAATAGTTTCAATCTAGAATTGAACAACAATACAAGCTGCCCTGGGCAGAACTGTCGTGGCAGCAACTTCCTGTCATGCCACTTCTTAGTTTTCTCCTTGTAGATTCTTGCATTGTCGTAGGCCATTGTCCAAATTTCTTCAATCTCGTTCAAATCTAACAGCCTTTTCTAGCCTGCTTTGTCCAAGTCCAAATTCACTGCCTTGATTGCCCAACATGCTCTGTGCTCTATCTCGACAGGCAGATGACAGGTTTTTCCATAAATCAATTGGTATGGAGACATGCCCAATGGAGTCTTAAAAGCTGTCCTATATGCCCATAATGCATCATTGGGGAGTAAAGACCAATCTTTCCTAGTTGGCTTAACCATCTTTTCAAGAATGTTCTTAACTTCCTTATTAGATATTTCAGCTTGTCCATTGGTCTGTGGGTGGTATACTGTCGCGATCCGATGCTTGGCACCATATTTCTTCAAGGCGGCAGCAATTACCCGATTGTCAAAATGTCTCCCTTCATCACTGATAATCGCCTTAGGGATGCCAAACCTAGAAAAGATGTTTTTGTGTAGAAACTTTTGAACTGTCTTGGCATCATTCTTTTGAGTGGCGATAGCTTCAACCCACTTAGAGACATAATCTACTGCTAGGAAGATGTATAAATTTCCACATGAAGATGGAAAAGGTTACATAAAATCAATCCCCCAAACGTCGAAGATTTCGACTTCTAGAATGTTCTGCAGTGGCATCTCGTTTTTCCTTGAGATGTTTCCTATCCTTTGGCACCTGTCACAACTCTTATAGAAGATTTGTGCATCTTTGTACAGTGACGGCCAATAAAATCCTGACTGTAGCATCTTGGCAGCAGTTTTGTTGCCTCCTAAGTGACCTCCATATTGTGAAGCATGACAGTGATGAAGAATGTCTTCCTGCTCTTCTTGTGGTACACACCTTCTTATAACCTGATCTGCACACATTTTGAAAAGAAGAGGTTCGTCCCAATAATAATGCTTGACATCATTTTGGAACCTCTTCATGGCTTGATAATTAAGATTAGAAGGAAGTATTCCGCTAACTATAAAATTAACAAAATCAGCATACCAGGGGAGTTTAGAAGACTTACCTGCCGCCATGGCTGTCGCGGCAGTGATTGCGGCAGCAAAGAGCTGCTCATCTGGGAAGGTCTCCAGTATGTTTGTCTCATCTATTGGTAGACTCTGTCCCTTCTCCAACCTTGACAAGTGATCTGCCACCTGATTTTCTGTCCCCTTTTTATCCTTAAATTCAAGGTCGAATCCTTGCAATAGCAGGATCCACCTTATCAATCTAGGCTTTGCATCTTTTTTTGTGAACAAATACTTCAGGGCAGAATGGTATGTGTGCACTATTACTTTCGTCCCAAGTATGTAAGAACGAAACTTGTCAATGGAGAACACCACAGCTAATAACTCCTTTTCTGTGGTGGTGTAGTTCACTTGGGCGTCATTCAGTGTCTTACTGGCATAATATATGACATGAAATAGCTTGTCTCTGCGCTGCCCAAGTGCTGCCCCGACAACATAGTCACTAGCGTCACACATAATTTCAAATGGCTGTGTCTAGTCTGGTGACTGTACTATTGGGGATGTTACCAGTTTTTCCTTCAGAACCTTGAATGCTTCAGTACATTCATCATTGAAGTCAAAGGGTCGGTTCTGCTCTAAAAGATGGCATATGGGTTTGGTGATTTTTGAGAAATTTGCAATGAATCTCCGATAAAAACTGTTGAGTGTGTAAAAGTTCTATTATTTACACCCTTTTTAATCCATATTTCTGTTGCATTCAAGCATCATTTCATTGCATTTAGGTTAGTTTTCAGTAAAACATCACAAATGGATTAAAAGCACGGATTCTACTAAAAGATGGCTATTTTCGCAGGTATCTGCCATAGTAGACGTTGAAGGCAGGCGCAGGGCAGAGAAGCAGGAGAGCTGAACTGGACAAGCAGACGAAGAAGACGAAGCTGCCACGGACCTGTCGTGACAGCATGGTGAAAGCAGACTTATGAAGAGGAAAAGCAAAGTGGACCTCGATAGATAGAGAAAAATCTGCTCGTCTGTCGTGTGAAAGCCACATATTTTTCCAAGCCCCGGATCAAAAGATATGTCAAGCCAAAGCTCAAGGAGAGGAAATTCCTAGAAACTAGGATGCGGCTGGAAAGTAGGAGTCTTTAGAGATTTAGTCTTTATTAGAATCTTACTTTTAATTAAAGTTGTAATCCTTGTTACCTTAGAAGACTTGAGCCCAAAGCTTATATAAGGGCATAGATTTAACCTAGGAGGCACAACCGATTACCCCATAACCGAAACCAAAAACCCCTGTCGTCCACCCGTCACCGACATGTTCTAAATTCCCCCTAGGGCTACGGGTTGTTTTGTTTTAGGAATGTTCAGTTCAATAAAATAAACTTCAAGTTCTCTTATTTTGGTTATTAACATCTTGCAAGAGCATCGGGAGAGCATTGTGAGGTTATCCATTTACTTAGCATCGGGAGAGTTAAGTATACGAAAGAAATAAGAGCGCGTTCTCTAGTTCATAGTTGAACCATCTCGTGCCTAGGGATAGGGCGAGGTTAAGTGGCTAAAGAAGAATTCATACACATCGGTGTTCATCCTTCGATTCACGCCGGGAGGTATCATCAAAGACGTGATCATCGACAGACTTGGACCTAGGGATAGGACAAGGCAGATCTGGGATTCTTGCCAAACTTGAAGTACGGAGTTGGTTTGTCTGCTGCCGCGACAGCTAACGGACAGCCGCCGCGACAGGTGCTGTCGACGACGGAGCGACGACAGAACTGGAGATCCTAAGCAATTCAATACCTGCACTACCGAGCAATTCAATACCAGTCCATTCTCTCTATCTTGATAACTCAATCTTTTATTTACGTTTTTTTTATTATTCTCGTGATAATCTTCTAAACTATTTCTTTTACTTCGTGCAGTAAACTAAGGTGAAGTCATTAGCCCAATCCCTGTGGAGACGATATCCGATACTTCGTATCACTTTACTACTTGCGTCGTGTTCACTTGCACTACCATTGCGATAGACTATTTTACACGCAACAAAAACCAACATGTCCCAAGAAACTTCTAATGCCCTTGACTGTGGTTGGCGGCGACAACTTCTCGATCACTTCTATTTTGGCCCTGTCGACTTCTATCCCACGACAGCTAATCTTATGGCCAAGGACTATCCCTTCATCCACCATAAAGTGGCATTTTCCCAATTTAAAACTAGGTTTGCTTTTTCGCATCTTTCAAGTACCTTTTGTAGATTGCCTAGGCAGCTCTCAAAATCGTCTCCAAAGACTGAAAAATCATCCATAAAGATTTCGAGAAAGTCCTCCACCATATCGGAGAATATTGCCATTATGCACCTTTGGAAGGTGGCGGGTGCATTGCATAGTCCAAACGACATCCTCCTAAAAGCATATGTTCCGTAGGGGCATGTGAAAGTCATCTTTTCTTGATCTTCCGGTGCGATAGCAATTTGATTATAACCTGAATAACCATCCAGAAAACAATAGTAAGGTTTACCTGCTAATCTATCAAGCATTTGATCAATAAAGGGTAAATGAAAGTGGTCTTTTCGGGTGGCTTTATTAAGCTTCCGATAGTCCATACAAACCCTCCAACCGGTCACAGTCCTGGTTGGGATTAACTCGTTGTTTTCGTTAGTCACCACGGTCATTCCTCCTTTCTTTGGAACACATTGCATCGGGCTTACCCATTTGCTGTCGAAGATGGCGTAAATAATACCAGCATCTAACCATTTGATTATCTCTTTACAAACCACCTCTTTCATCGCATGGTTTAGCCGCCTTTGGGCATCAATAGTCGGCTTATGATCTTCCTCTAGAAGGATTTTGTTCATGCATAACGCTGGACTAATGCCTTGAATGTCAGCGATCGTCCATCCAATTGCCTTTTTGTGTTGCCGTAGCATGCCTATTAGCTGTCGTTCATGTTCCTGCGGCAGCTTAGAAGAGATGATTACGGGCAACGTATCATTTGAACCAAGAAAAGCATATTTTAGCTGCCCTGGCAGAGGCTTCAGTTCTAAGGCAGGTGGTTCAACAGTAGATGGCTTTTGGATTAAATGGTTATCCGAAGTATAATTTAAAGGTTCAAATAACTTACCTGGATGATTGCCTAACCAATTTACCTCCTCTTGATCTTCAGTATTAGATGTATCGGAGTCAGAGGAGTTGCTGTCGTCGATGCTGTCGTCAGTGCTGTCGTGACAGTCCTGTAGGTGGCTGCCACGACAGTGACCAAATTTTATATCGTGACAGCCCGACCTGATGCAGGGTTGATCAAAGGCAACTTCAGTGATAGCCTTGCATTCCTCGTCTGCATCAGCATGTTTCATCGCTTGGCGAACATTTAACTTAATCTCTTGATCGTTCACTTCGCATGGTGAGTTCTCATTTCTCCACATCAATCAGTGATCTTCCCGTGGCTAAGAAGCCCAAGGATGATTGGTGCGCTTTCGTCTGCCTCACAATCCAAAACAAGAAAGTCAGCAGGAAAAATAAATTTATCCACTCTTACCAGAATATCTTCAATTTTTCCTTCCGAATGAACGTAAGAGCGATCTGCCAGCTGCAGAGTTACTGTCGTGGGCCGCGCCTTGCCAATACCTAATTTTTGAAAAATACATTTTGGCATTAAATTAACACTAGCACCAAGATCACAAAGTGCCTTACCCACATATTTATTTCTGATTACACAAGGTATGATGAAGCTCCCCGGATCCTTCTTTTTCTAGGGTGGCTGCCGATGAAGAATACTCATGCAACCTTCTGTCATCTTTACTGTTTCAAATTCCCCAAGTTTAGATTTCTTTGACATGACATCCTTGAGAAATTTGGCATAACCGGGCATCTCCCTAACGGCATCTAACAACAGAATATTAATGTGAACCTGCTTAAAAATATCATAAATCTTTTTGAGTTGAGATTCATGCTTAGCTTGCTATATCCGTTGGGAAAAAGGTGGTGGGGGACAATAATCAGCAATACGTCCTTCCCACTACATACGAATCTGAGGAGGTTTAGGTTCATCAATTTTCTCCTCTGTCGCTTCTGCTGTCGTGACAGGCTCATCGGCAGCAGTCTGCTTATCACCTGTCAGGGCAGCTTCCTCGGCAGGTTTATCTAAAGCTGGTTCCTTTACTGTTTCAGCTTCCTTTTCCGGCCCTGGTAGTTTCTTCCCACTCCTAGTAGTAATAGCCTTACATTGCTCGTGTGTGGGCTGCCTAGCATTTTCAGTATTACTAGGGAATTCTCCAGTCTGCCTCGGCTTAATATGTTGGGAAACCTGACCCATTTGTGTCTCCAAAGTTTTTAGAGTAGCTTCATGATTTGTCATCCGCATCTCTATTTTATCCATGAAATTCTCTGTCTTCTTGACAAACTGATTCATATTCTCAATATAAGTACCTGTCTGAGACATAAAAGTGGCCAGAGTCTGTTCCAGTATACTACTCGTGGCAGCTGGTTGCTGTTGTTGCTGCTGCGGCGGCAGTTGCTGTCGCGTCAGCAATCTAGGTCCTCCCTGATTCTGATTATGTGCTTGAGGATTCAGGGCGTTATTAGGATTACTCCAAGAAAATTTGGGATCCTTTCTCCAATTGGGATTATAATTGTTGGAATTGTAATTTGGCTTGTAGTTTCCAACATATTTTCCCTCTTCTAACTGTATCGGGCACTCATCCGAACCATGATTTCCCTCACAGATTTCACATACCTCCTCAACAACAAATCCATGTTGTCCATCATCATTCAATAACCGTTTCATTGCTTTAGTAAGGAATGCTACCTGTGATTTCATTGTGCTGTCGGCCTCATAATCCTTGACAGCTAGTACCCGTTTACCCCCTCTTCTTGTTGTCGGAAACTGCTCCTCATTCTTAGCCAGATTTTTCAATACTTGCATTGCCTCGTCCAGATCTTTATCCAATAATAATATGTTGCTGCTGAATCAATTCGAATACGAGTTTGTAAGTTGGCAGCATTTTAAAACTTTGTTACCTGATTCCAGATTGGGAATCCATGCATTGGGCAGTTCCGTAGAAGAGTAGTAAATCTGTCCTAGGCCTCGTGCATCGGCTTGTCATCTTCCTGTTGAAAAGTAGCAATTTCATTACGTAATCGCTCAGATAAATGTGAAGGATTAAAACAAGATAAGAATTCACGAGATAAATCTGCCCAAGTTCTTATTGAACCCGGTGTAAGTTTATTCCACCAAGTTTTAGCTCTGTCCCTCAATGAATGGAGAAATAACCGAAGCCTCAGTATCTCCGGATTAACTGCTGGCAGTCTAAACGAACCACAGATATCCTGGAACGCTTTGAGATGCTCCCTAGCATCCTCTGTAACAGCACCACTAAACTGCCCGGCATTTTTTATCATACTAAACATGACAGGTTTCAGCTCGAAGTTGTCAACATCAATATCCGGTAGCGTGGTCTCCAACTCTACATGATCGTTCAACATGTAGTCACGACAGGACCGTCGTCCGGCGGCGGCAGGGTTACCGACAGGCGGTATAATATCGCCGGCAGGCGGGTCGTCTCCAACGTGGGCCATCTTCTCTAGCTGTTCCTCAAGGTACTCGTTCCTGGCTAGAAGGTGACGAAGTTGTTTCTTGAGATTGAGAGAACGTTCGATTTCCGGATCTAATTGATATTCATGATCTTTACCTCGATTAGATCTGGGCATAAACAAGAAAACCTTGTGAAAGCAAGAGTTGAATGCACCAAACAAAAAACAGAAAAATAAAAATAAAATAAAAACGAAAAGTGCAATAAAAGAAAGGTAGAGTTATGTTGCCAATCCCCGGAAACGGCGCCAAAAACTTGTTGCGTGTAAAATAGTCTATCGCAATGGTAGTGCAAGTGTACACGACGCAAGTAGTAAAGTGATACGAAGTATCGGATATCGTCTCCACAGGGATTGGGCTAATAGCTTCACCTTAGTTTATTGCACGAAATTAAAAAGAATATTTGAGAAAGTTGTCACGTGAATAATGAAGAAAACGTAAATAAAAGAGTAGAAATATCAAGATAGAGAGAATGGGCTGGTATTGAATTGCTCAGTAGTGCAGGTATTGTAGAGTTTAGGAAATCCACTTCTGTCATCGCGCCTGTCGCGGCAGCAGTCCGTTGATCGTCGCAGCAGCAAACGCTCAACTCAGTACTTTCAAGTTTGGCAGAAATCCCAGATCTGCCTTGGCCTATCCCTAGGTCCAAGTCTGTCGATGATCACGTCTTGATGATACCTCCCGGCGTGAATCGAAGGATGAACACCGATGTGTATGAATTCTTCTTTAGCCACTTAACCTCGCCCTATCCCTAGGCACGAGATAGTTCAACTATAAACTAGAGAACTTGCTCTTATTTCTTTCGTATACTTAACTCTCCCGATGCTAAGTAAATAGATAACCTCACAATGCTCTCCCGATGCTCTTGCAAGATATTAATAACAAAAATAAGAGAACTTGAAGTTTATTTTATTGAACTGAAAATTCCTAAAACAAAACAACCCTTGCAACTACTTTACAAATCAACCCGTGGCCCTAAGGGGAATTTAGAACATGTCGGCGGCGGGTAAACGGCTAGAGGTTTGGGTTGTCGGTTATGGGGTAATCGGCTCTCCTCTCTAGGTTAAAATATATGCCCTTATATAAGCTTTGGGCTCAAGTTATCTAAGTTAACTAGGATTACAACTTTAATTAAAAGTATGGTTCTAATAAAGACTTAATCTTCAAGGAATCTACTTTCCAGCCGTCCTCCTTGTTTCTTGGGATTTTCTCTCCTTGAGCTTTGGGCTTGACATATCTCTTGATCCGGGGCTTGGAAAAATATAAGGTTTTCACACGACAGACGAGCAGAATTTTCTCTATCTATCGAGGTCCACTTTGCTTTTTCTCCACTAACTTGCTGTCGTCCTTTGCTGTCACGGCAGCACCATGGCAACATCGTCCTCTTTAACTGCTTGTCCAGTTCAGCTCTTCAGCTTCTCTGCCCCGCGCCCGCCTTCACCGTCTACGACAGCAGCAACCTGTCAAAAACAACCATTTTTAGTAGAATCTGTGCCTTTTATATATTTGTGATGTTTTGCTGTAAACTAACCTAAATGCAATGAAATGATGCTTGAATGCAACAGAAATATGGGTTAAAAAGGGTGTAAATAATAGAACTTTTACACACTCAACAACATACTCATCAAAAGGAACTAAAGATCGCAATCCGTTTTACATTAATAAAAGATATTGCGAGTTAAGACAATATCTAACTCTACAACATAGGCTGAATGTATTACAGTTGACATAGCAATAAAGAAGGATGTTTGGATCTAAAGGGTTCACTTCTGAACTAAGGGTTGTTCCCAACATATTAGATGCTACATAACTCTGTTATGATGGGACCTTTGCGTAAGCAAATAAAACCCAGATCTCATCAATAAATCCAAACATATTCTAAAGTACTTACATCTTCGAGAAGTGAAAGTATGCAACATACGCACAAAGTTCATAACTTTGTCAACTCCCTGACAAAGCTTTTGACACAGCATAAGCATGTCAGTTACACTAAGCCATATCGTATTAGATACAAGAATGATTGGTCTTAGTGCTAGTGGGAGATTGTTGGAGTATGCCTAAAGACCAATCATATGATGATTGAATAGACATACTATTTTACTAGATTTATCAAGTGACGACATTGCCGTTATTATCATTTGGTATGTTTTTGTGCATCAAACTAACCATTGAATAATAATGTCCATACAATAATACGATTATTGTTAAATATGATCCTTAGTCGAATATTATTACGGGTATGGACAATGATGATATATAAAGACTAATATGTGGTTGATGACAAGCGTTGTCATTGACATAGAGATGTCAAAATCAACACATAAGTATTTGTTAGAGAACAACATACTGGATTGACCCGCTATGAGCATGTTTCTTGGGTAATTATGTGACAGTCACAACATTACTCATGATAAACATATGTATAATCCTCAGACTTGAGATCAACATGATTTCAACATAAAGATTTACGTATTTTGACACAGTCAAACGTGTGTCGTAATTGACTACATTATAAAGACTGATGATTGGATACGTGATGACCTATGTAGTGAAATATGGTTGATCAAGAAAAGATTTTTCCCTCCTACAGAATGGGAGAAATATCTTCGGCCACTTGATTGAGTGAGATTGGAAAATGTATGGCCATGCTCGAATATTATGATATGAGATATCATAGAGATTCGTTTATCATAATCTACTGAAGACATCAAGAAACACTAGATGGGCAATATAAGTGTGACTAACCCATGACTTGTGTTCATCTAAGATATAAAGGACAAAAGGATGAAATACATAAATAAAGTTTATTCAGGAATTAGGAAAGTCAAACCATGACTTCATGCAACTTAGGTAGCAATGATGTATTGCTAGATGCAACTCATTGTTTGTAAAATTAGAACAATTCTAATTTTGCTGCTAACGTTGCATGAACCTACAAGGGTCACACCCTTCGAATGAAACGAATAAAAATTGGAAACCATACTCCCTATTTTAGGGAGGTTGCCGAAAATTCCCTATGGGATAGGGGAAATCGACAACTCCCTTAAATGGGAATAATATTGGATAAATATTGTATTTATCAAATATTTTTTAGAGTATGGAAAATATTTAGAGACTTAAATATTATAGAATAAGATTCTAGAAATTTGAATATATATTTGGAATTTGTATAATGTATATTTAATTCCAAGTTTATGTAGAATTAGATTCTACATAATTAAAAATATATATTTAAATATATTTAAATCCAAGTAAAGATAGAATGAGATTCTATATAATATATATATATATATGTGGATTAAATATAATGTTTATTTAAATCCACATTTTATGTAGAATAAGATTCTACATAATTAAATATATATATATATATTATTTAATATTATTAAATATAATGTATATTTAATATAAACCAATTTCAAGTAGAATTAGATTCTATGAATTTCGGTTGAACTTGGATTTAAGAAATTCAACTAGAATTAAGTCTCTGAATACTATTTAAAGGGACAAGGGCTAGCAACCAAATCATCCCTTTTTCTCCTCTTGAAGATTTCGACAACACCCCTAGGGATTCCCCACTGGAATTCGACATATCCCAGAAAGCTCTCTGAGAAGTTATTCGATATTTTTCTGGTGTTCTACTTGCCCCTGGCAAATCCCTGAAGGTTCCCTTGCTCGATTACAAGTCTCGGTTGAACTCCTGGTCGATTTCAGACACCCTCAGGAATCCTTGGAGGGATTTCGACTTCTCCCTAGAAGGTGTTCAAACCTGTCGAAATTTATCCCTAAGTTTTAGGGATGCAGAAACTTAGTTCGTTTTTGTTCGGGTGGACTCTGTTGAGGTCGTTGCGAACCTGTGATGATTCTGGTTTTACTTGACGTGGTTATGCCGACATACCGTCGATTTTCCAGTTTCCAGAGTTCTAAAAGGTAACTCTTCATCTTTTCACCCCGAATTCGTTCCTGTACATGGATCCTGGCTGGATTACGTCGGATTTATTTTTCCGCTGCACCACGGGGCGTGCCGACGTGACCCAACAATACTCAAATCGTCAAATACTGCATCGTTTCAATGAAATTCGTGTTCTGTAGAAAGTGAGTTCCCAAAGAAACCGCGTTCTACAGAACGCGAGGTCTCTTTAATGTCGCTTCCCAATGGGTGCAAGTTCTACTATAAATAGCTGACCCTACAAACCCTTACCCCACACTGAATTCTTTTTTCTTCTTCTTCTTCTCTTATTTATTTATTTTCTATACAATACAATGGCTTTATTGAGGCTAGACGGATGACACATGTTCGACTATTGGCGGAAGAATTCGGTAGTAATGTTTTTTGTATTTTTGCGACTTTATATTATTTCTTTATTCTTTTATTTATTTATTTATTTATCTTTTCTATATATATTTTATTTATTATTATGTTTTATTATTTTTTCAAGCACTACGAATGAGCATTGACATGCTATTTGAATCGTATCACTGACCCGCCGAATGGGGATATTCTTCCGTTTATTGTGGAAGTCGGTTTTGGCCACGTCGCTACTATAGTTGGCGGTACAAAGTTGAACCATCTTATGATTAATGCAATATTAGAACGATGAAAGCCAGAGACACACACCTTTCATCTTATGTGTGGCGAGGCAACAATTACACTGAAAGATATTGCATATCATCTTGGGTTGCATATTGACGGCGAGATTATTACCGGTATTGCCGACGATGACTGGCCAACCTTGTGTGCTTACACAAGTTCGACGATGGCAAAATCCTCCTGACTTTTTTGGAGCAGAATTTTACAATCCTTTCAAGGGGTGAGCAAAACTCGACTCAAAAAAACCGAATAACTTGACTCGAGGAAAAAAATACTCGACTCGTCTTGACTCGAAAAAAATTCAAATAAAGTTTGAGTTATAAAATGAAAATTCAAATAACTCAAAATTTCTATTAATCAGTGGATTTAATTTTAAGTTCAAGATGAGTCTCTCAATTTTTTATTGATATATACGTACCGATATATAAAAATATGAAGAAATATTGTCATATATGAAAAAATATATATATGCATATCTTATATGATTAGAGAAAACCATTTAAATTATAATCAAACCGTAGTATAACATGATAAACAATTACAATTAAATTTTTATATGAACTCGAAAACTCGACTCGACTCGAAATTTTTTTGAATGAAAGTTCGAATGATAAAATTAGACTCGTCAACTCGAATAACTCAAATTTTTTTGACTCAACTCGACTCGATTGAACGCTCACCCCTAATCTTCCCCCCGATGCGGATAACGAAACAAAGCAGGTAAATTTTTATTTTATTTTATTTTATTATATATTATATATTTTGTTTTTTTTGTTTTTTATTAATTAAAATATTTTTATAACACTACTTATTTTTTCGTAGCGGTTTGCTCGTGCCCATATCCTACGAATTATTGGAGGAATTTTGATGCCAGACAAATCTCGCAACAAAGTCCATGTCATGTGGTTGTACCATCTCGATAATTTTTCCGAATCAAGAAGAAAATGTTGGGGAGCATCGGTCTTGCCCTTTATGTTCAGGGAGCTTTACAGAACCGTCGACCTTGATAGAGCCGCAATCTGATGATGTCTTTTACTGTTGTAGTCTTGGGCTTGGTTTCGGATGCCGTTTTTAAGCCCGCGGCCTAGAAACCCCACCCCATACCTATTCCACTTATTCGGAGGTACTATTAAAATTATTTTATTTATTTTATTTTATTTTATAATTTTTTTAAACTATTACAATTTTTTAATTCTTTTCCATTAATAACAGGTGGTGTGTTCTACTCACTCACCATGGACTGCTAACTACACATCGAGACTATAGACTGCTAATCGACAAGATACGAGACGAGGTTAGGAATTCATACCATTTTTTTAATTCTTCCAATTCTTTTTCTAATCAAACTTTATATAACTCACGTTCAAAAATATTTTTTTTTCAGTTTGTGTGGACTCCGTACATTGCTCCTACAATTCTCGACTATATTTTGGTTGACATTATGAACACCTCTCACGTATGGCTGCTGCTAGTGCCACTCATCAACTACGAAATTGTTGAGTGGTATCCTACGGGTCGGGTTTTGTGACAATTTGGATTCATCCAAGGGGTTCCGCTGCCGCCACACAATTTGGACGAAAGTCCATTGGGGCCATCATCACGCTGATTGGGTCGGGCAATAGATGACAAGATTTGGCAGGCGACCACCCATCTTTGCACCCACTGTGGATCAGGTCGTCACTTTTGACTATATACAGTGGTACCACTAAAATAGGAAGCCGCATATACTCACTTCGAAGGAGCGCGAGTGAGAAATTGATATGCCTCCCCAAAACCGCCCGCCCATACAACGTCAAGCCACCCAAAGCCATCCGACGCAACACGGTCCGAGAATGAGGCCTGAAAGCCAGAGACGGCGAACTCACACTACAAGGGCCTCGTCGTCTGGAACATCGTTTCAACATATGAGTGGTCCGAAGACGTTTCAACAGGGGCCTCCACCCGAGATCGGCTTCATGGATGCTTATCGTCCTTTCATGCCGATGAGTGGTCCTCCGGTGTGCGATGTTCCACCGTTGTCATAACAGTTCGACTACAACATTGTCGAGCATAGGTCGCTGCAGAGCTTGTTCTACACCAGCCCTGGTCCTAGCAGTGGTCCGCGTTTCGAAGAAGTTCATGGAGCCGATGATGATGTCGCTGCTGATGAGAACGACCCTAGAGCACATGACATTCGGAGGAATCTGCCACGAGATCGTCGTACACCCAACTGCGAAACGGAAGGACATAGGCATCTTTAGTACGAGGGGGTGTCTAAAAAATTTAATTATGCTTATGCAATACATTATTTTTTTAATTTTATAATTACCAATATTTTATTCTGTCTTATTTAATTTTTACATAATTTTTAGAATTTATATTTAATTTCGTTTTCTTTGGATAAACAATAACCTACATTATTCGATTAAAAAACTGAGCCTATCACGTCTTTTTAAAAGCAAAATCATTCAAAAAAGCTATGTAACCGTTTTCGATGCGAATTTTAGTCGGTTTAGAATGACCAGAACTTGCCCATATTGGTGTCAAATGAAAGACAAGTTCCAGTACTACAAACCCAAACTCAATGTTTACTAAAAATATACGATTAATAAGCCCGAAATATTGCTCGAACATGCATATGGACGCTTGGTTTGGCTGTCCGATTTACAAAGAACTAGCTTTCTGCAGAAAGCGAGTTCCCCGCGATAAATTCAGCCGACTTTTCAAATTCTCGGAGAACTCGCGTTTTGCAGAACGCGAGTTCCTGTTAAATTCGTTATTCTGAAAAGCGTTGACAATTATGCAGAACTCGCTTTCTGCAGAAAGCGATATTACGTCTCGCGTTTCTCAGAAAGCGAGTTCTTCATACGTGGCGGATTTGGGGTTTTTTTCAAAATAAAAGTCGGCAGGGTCATTTTTATAAATAATGAATAAAAAAGTTTTTATTTATAATTGCCCCTAAAATTAAAATTAAAATTAAAGTTGGCTTTTCCCTTTGTACGAGCTTTTCCCTTCCTTTTCTGTTTTGCTTATGAAATGAAATGACTTTAAAGAAAGTTGGGACGAACAAAGCCTCGGGGGCTGAGTAACTCGGCTTCGGACACTTCAACACAAACTACACAGATACAAATACATGTGGTGAAGAAGTAATAATTAACATCATTAACGGTAGAATACGTGTGCAAATTATATCTATTTATATCAAGTATCTACCTTTTTCAAAACATATCACTTAATCGTTGCTCGGTACATAACTGTCTTTTAGTTTCTGTTATTTTTTATTTGAAAACAATCCAAAATTCTTATTCTTTTCAAAGAAAAAACTCACTAAAATTTTCTAGTTTCTCATAAAAAGTAAAACAGTAAAATCCTTAATTTTCTCAAATAAAAAAACTTTTAAACCCAAAACATTTTATTCATCTAGTTGTTTGTCGATGTCGAATGTCATTTTGCCGCCGCAAAAATAAAGTGTTTCTCTCACTGCAAGGCCCTGTTCACGACACCTCACGTCCGCCTCTCGTGTTCTTTGTTAGCCTTTTTGTTCTTGGTGGTTCGTTCGCCCATTTATGACAGCTGAAGAGTGGGGTAATCAATAGTGGAGAGTCTATGGGATTAGTGGATGGTGGTTAATTCGGTTGTAATATCAAATAACGTTAGTTTTTTTTTTTTATAGAATATAAGGATTTCATGGGTTTTTATAAGAAATTATTGATTTTATTTTTTTAAAAAAATTATGTCACATGTCATGCATTTACTCGGTGACAATTTTTTTTACGACCATTGACAAATTGACCTTAAAATTGTCAAACCTATCAATTACCTTAAAACAATAACCAAATGAAACGTTTAACGCATACTTTGACCAAAAAAACTTTAGACATCTAAATGACAGTGTTGTCTCAGATATTTTTGAAGCACTGAGCGAAAACTAAAAAATAGGTCTCTATAAAACGAAAATATATTCTATCTATTCGAACTATTAACTTAAAATTTCATTAATTAATCATAAAAATAAGATTAAACTCTTTTAATTCATTATTTTCCATTGTTTTATTAAGACATCACCTTAAATACAATTAAAACAAGAAAGGGCAACCAATAAGTTACAAGATTATCACTTGAAAAAATTTGAGGGGTTATTTTGCAGCAAGTACTAGAGGAAACAAACAGTTAAATTTGAAAAGAATTTTTTTCGCATTTTCTTAAAAATTCTAGTGATACATTTGATTTTTGTATAGATGGAACAGAATTAGGATCGTATTCAACAAGTTCCTTGAACAAACACATGTGCTCTAAACTTCCGGATTGGCTATGCGCCAATTTTGAAAATGAAGGAAACAAAGAAATGAAATGAATGATGGTGTAAAGAAGATGAAAAAAAAGACAACAAGTTGTTTAAAAGTGGAATGTAGACTTGTTGAAAAGTAAGATGATTTGTGAAATAGGTTTATGTCCTAAGAATCCTCTAAATAATAATTAATTCAACAAAAACCATCAAAGGCTCTAATCCCCCCCTGCAATAATAAGAATTCAAGGCAAGAAGAAGTTTGAAGATGAATCCCAACAATTTATTGAAGAGATTGAGTAGAAATACTTTTAAATTACAAAAAACAACTATCTTGTAAAAGAAAGAATTCAAAGAGTATTTCTCAAATAAAATTTATCAAAGAAATACGTTTTCAACGTGTTTGATGTATGTCTTTAAATAGGCTAAGAAATGTTTTAATCTACTGTCATTTGGGCAACAAATAAGGCTGGTTACAAGGCTAAATAAAAGGTTGGAAATAAGGTACTAAATCCTGGTTGACAAATCTTCTGAAATTAAAGATAAGGGTAAACTACATAAATGGTCACTAAACTTTTAGGGTAGATTTTTTTGGTCACCATACTTTTAAAATATTCGGTAAGGTCACCAAACTTTTAGTTCGCTTTCAACATGGTCCCTCCCGTTACCTTTGGTTAGAAGCTAGGGTTAGTTTTTGTTTTCCTTAATAAAAAATAGGTAAACTACACCAATCATCACTCAACTTTCTTCTCATTCCTATTTTGGACACTAGAGTTTATAAATTTTCAATTCAATAACTTAACTTTTGAATTGTTTATATTTTGGCCACTCTCAAATGACATGTTTGTACAAATAGAAAAATTTGATTAATCGTTAAAAAATATTTTGGTTAATTAGTAAATTCAGATTATTCAATTCTCGATCTTATATTGTACCAATTAAATCAGATAATCGATTAACTAGTTAACTAAAATATTTGATTTTGGATATGTTTTTTTTTACTTCGTTTATTAAAATATCAAATATGATAATATGATAAATTTAATAGTTGTTTGGTTGTGATAAAAGTGTAAAAACAACTAGAAAGTAAAAAAATTGAAAGTTCACGCTATTAATCCTATCTAGAGCCAAAACTTCTTTTTAAAAAAATCAGAATGGTATCAAAATCACTAGACTAAAAGATATAATAATGCATAAAATTTAGAAATATTGTATATAATAGATTAGATCGATTAATCAAATTTTCTTAAAACTGTGAACTGTAACCGAATCGAAATAATTTATTTTAAAATTTGTACCGAAATCAGGTTCGATTAATCCTTACAAAATTATTTGGTTAATTTCTAAATTCAGATTATCCAATTATCGATCTTATATTGTACCAATTAAATCGGATAATCGATTAATCGGTTAATTGGAATATTTGATTTGAGTAATGAGTTTTTTAACTTTGCTTATTAAAATATCAAATATGGTAATATGGTAAATTTAATAAGCAAATTAAAAAAAGTCATTACCTGATTTTTTTAAGGATTAATCGAATTTTTCTATTTGTATAACCATGTCATTCGAGAGTGACCAAAATATGAACAATTAGAAAGTTAAGTTATTAAATTGAAAATTGTTAAACTCTAGTGACCAAAATAGATGTGAGAAGAAAGTTGAGCGATGATTGGTGTAGTTTACCTAACTTTTTATTAAGGAAAAATGACAACTAACGTTAACTTCTAATAGAAGGTAACATGTGGAACCATATAAAAATCGAACTAAAAGCTGAGTGACCTTATCGAATATTTTAAAAGTACAGTGACCAAAATAAACCTGTCCTAAAAGTTCGAAGACCATTTATGTAGTTTACTCATAAAGATAATTAAAATAAAGCAATAAAGTACTCTTAATGAGCTGGAAAAATTCATCCAAGGCTTCATATAATAGCTATTAGACTGAATTTTTATTACATAGATCAACTGGGCCTCATAATTCCCAAATAGGAATTTCTACATGTGTTGTCTTCACACTAAATTGGTTTTAACTTGAGCTCTCGACCTCGGATTGATGCGTTTCAAGATGCGTTGGAAAGATAAGATACAATCAGACGTATTTAAAACAGACATGTCAACCCAATAATGCATGGACCTCATCCGTAGAGTCGTCGCAAGTTTGATATCGGTCCAGACAAATAACTTCAGCTTCTTGTCCAAGACGACTACTTTAATCCCTCTCATCCTCGTATCATTTAGTGTGGATTTACTATCTTCTAAAGATAAATACTATTAATATTCTTTTGAATATTCAATTAGTGGAGATTAAATAAAAGTAGAATGTCTTTGAATTTAAATTTTTTATAGTCAATCTTAAATTAAATTACTGTTTATTATTTTATCAAAGCAATTTGAATTAATTATATTCCATTTTTAATATACTACCATTTGTTTTTAATAACCCTTTAACATTTAAAATTTTATATTACCTTTTGTTGGCCTCTCATTGAAGTAGTAGAAGCATTTAGGGATGTAAAAACATGTAATCGGATGGGTTTCAGGATGGGTCATGTCAAGTCAGGTTAAATCAGATATAGGATATTTCAGGTTGATTTAATGTTTCGACTCGACTCAGGTTGGGTGCGGGTCAATTTCAGGTCGAGTTCATTTTATGTTGGGTCAAAACGATTCGGGTCCGAATCAGTTAATTGACGGTTTAATTCAGGCTCGGGTGGACTTCAGGTCGGGGGGTCATTTTCAGTTCGGTTTAATTTTAGTTCGGGTAATTTCATGTCAGTTTCATTTCAGTTCGGGCTAATTCGAGTTTTAAATTCGTATTAAGTTTGAGTTTGGTACAAATAGTCGATAGACTTTGGGTTGGGTCATTTCGAGTAAATTATTTAACGCCTTTCATGAACACGAATCACATTAAAAATAAATATTAGGGACTAGAATGAACAAAAATATCATCATATTTAAAATATTAGGCTAATTTACAAAAAATAAAAATAAATAAGGGCCAATTTTGACTAAATTACAAAAATATAAAATAAATAGGGTTAATTTTGGTTAAAACTAAACTTTTAGGGGCTAACATGAAAAAATATCATCATATTAAAAATATTAGACTAAATAATAAAAAATGAATATGGGTCAATTTCGACTAAAAATTAAATTTAGGTACTGAAAAAAAACAAAAATATTATTGGACTAAATTACCAAAAATATAAATAAGTATGGGACAATTTTGACTAAAATTAAATTGTATGGACTATAATAAACAAAAATATTATTTGACTAAATTAACAAAATAGAAATACATATATATGTATATATGGGTCAATTTTGGCTAAAACAAAGTTTTAGAGACCAAATTGAACAAAAATATCATCATATTAAAAACATTGAACTAGATTACAAAAATTTAAAATAAATAGGGGTCAATTTAGATTTAAAAAATAGGGACTAATATGAACAAAAATATACCCATAAACCTCAAACATCAACCTCAAAATCTTACAATCACTAATAATTAAAATACAAGCCTAATCTCTTAAAATCCGAATCCATAAACTAATCCCATAACCCCAAACATTCAACTTGAAACATATACCCCAAACCACAACCCCTAAATCTTACAAACATTAATAATTAAAGTGCAAGTCTAATCCCATAATCCCTAAACTAATCTTATAACCCCAAACACTCAACTTGAAACCTATAACCCCTATACTTCAAACCTCGCCCCCTAAATCTTACAAACAATAATAATTAAAGTGCAAGTCTAATCCCCATTGCTTCAATTTGTTGTTGATCAAACTCTCCTATAATCAACTCAAGAGGGTTGTAATCCTTCCAATGAGTATGACTCTGATACCAATTGTTGAGTTTATCAATCGATTGCAAATGGCCAAGAGGGGGTGAATTGACGATTAAAATTTGAAGCGAGAAATTGGATGAATGAAAAATTGGACACAAGACAATTTATAGTAGTTCAAGTTCCTAAATGAACTCTACCTCCACTACCTTAGCTCCACTAAAGATTTTCAACCAATCCACTAATTGATTCTTCCCCTTTTCTTGGATGAGGAGGAAGCCTTACAAGATCGATTTAGCTTTCTACCCAAAGCTTAATCTAACTCACTCTTTACAAAGAAGGAATTTGGTAAACCTTACAATTACCTCTCAAAAGTTGATGTTTACCCAAATACAATAAATCACACCCGAAGCTCTCAATAAAATTACAATGAAAGACTCAATTGAGTTGGGTACAAAGATTTGACTCTAAATGATCAAGGTTAGGATTTGAATGCTTTGATGTAGCTTGAAGGATCAATAGTTGTTGTAGCTTTAGAGACTTGTTTTTATACCTTCTCATTGATTTCTGGCCGTTTGGGTGGTTGAGATCATCAATAGAGCTGTTGAGGCTCTCTCTTCCTTCCATAAATGCAGTTCTACAACTACTCGTATCGAAACACCGTACCTCTGTATTGAAATGGACACAAAAAAAGAAAGAGCTCTTATGTGTAAAATAGGCCCGTATCAAAACAGTAAAGGCAAAACGAAGGCCGTATCGAAACGAATAATAGCTGTATCGAAACATTTTGAAACTCTCAATTGGTGTTTCGAAACAGCTTAGGGGTGTATCAAAACACTTAACCAAATCTTCAAAAATCAGTTTCTGACAAGTAACGGCTAGTTCATTTAATGCCCAATTTTAAAATTACTTAACCCATGTATCGAAACGGGTGTGGACCATTTCAAAATGATACTAAAAAATAAAAAGCCCAGATGAAGGTCGTATCGAAATGGGTGTGAGTCATTTTGAAATAGATGTCTCCAGTGGCAAATCGTATCGAAACACTTTGAGGGTGTTTTGAAACGCCTGATCGATTTTGTATATTTTGGCTTTGAAACACTTAGAAAAATTTATAGGGTTTAAGTTTTGACTTGAAAACTTAATCATTGAATCAAGTATTTTGATTACTTAAAAATTTATTTACTTTGTAATTTAATCATTGAATTACTTGTTATATCAAAATCAAATATTAGTTTTACAATCTCCCCCCTTTCGATATAACAAAAACAAAGTAAATTTTACGTAAACTCCCCATAAATTTAAGCTAGGTTTTGAAAAAAAGATTTTAAAAAATTTAGCTTAACCCTTATCCCCTTTTTGTTAGATCAAAATCAATGAAGGAATATAGCAATATAGCACAAGGCAAACCACAAGTAAAGCAACATAATTTCATAAGCACTAGAAACCAAAGGAAATTAAGTTCATAAATTCGAAACATAATATCCAAACCATAACATCTAAACATAAATCAAAGCACAAATCTTAAAATAAAAAGATAAATAGGTGCATCAAAATAGGGAAATCCTAAACTAGATGAGATGCAATGGAATGCAATGATCTAAGGCTCATCATCTTCATTATCTTCATCATTGGCATTGCTCCTTCAGAATTTTCTTCATTCGTCATAGAAACCGGGAAAGGACATGTCCATAGAGGTTTAATGAGTTTCAACCGAGGTGAGGCGATTCTCAACATTTTGGATACGTCCTTCCACGGAAGTGAGGCGAGTATCAAGAGTAGCAAAACCAGAGTCCATGTGAGTGCGCATGCCGTTAAATTGCTCGGTAAGAAAGATCATGAGGGCTTCGTTGTTTTGCAGAGCAACTTGAGGTGGAGGTTCAGGGGTAGCAATGGGTGGAGGATTCTTAACACGAGTCCATTCTCCATCAATATAATGAAAATTTCTCTGGAGAAGTGAGCGCTCATCGATGGGATATTTGAGAGGTTTCGGATAGTCAAGCGAGTAATCAATCCCCAACTTAGAAAACAAGTAGCTCAAAGCCGTGTCATAGGTGAAAGACGTGATGAGATCGGAGTTGCGATTTTGGACAAGGTACACCATCTCGGCAAACATGATTTAATAGAGATTCGGTTGACATCCCTCACGAAAGCGTCGAATCCAAAAGTCATCCACTTGCCTAATGTGAGAGAACTTGCCTCCGAAAGGGTGAAACCACCACGAGACCATGAGATGTAGGATGCGATCATGAGCATCAAGGACCGTGATGAAGCCACCAAGGGTATGACCCAACGAGTTCTCATCCGAGATTCCCTCATCTTCAAACCCGAACACATTGACCAAAGTTTCTAGATAAACCTTAAACTTCTTCCCCATGAGATAGGACTCAATGGCAACCACTTGACCGGCATTGGAGATGCAACGAGCATTGGCATAAAATAGAAGCACCATGTTACGGTACAAACTACCATGTAGGCCCAAAAAATCCATAAAATTCCAACGCCTCAATAAGTCATGATAGAGAAATTGAAAATGCTCGGAATCCAAAAAGGGAAGAGAAACGATACGCTCACGTCGGATAGCATGATCTTAAAATAGCTTGAAATTGGTGTAGACATCTTTGTTTCAAAGAGACTTTTGGTAGAGCAAATTAATATTTGGACGAGTAGAATCGTCAGCAACGTTGGAGCTTCCACTAGCCTCATTCGTTTTAACTCTCTTCCTAGAGCTCATATTTGAATTCTGGAATGAAATCAAGACAAAAAATATATGTATGCGTAAATCAACCAAATTCAATCCAATAATCAAGGTATTGATAAAAACTATACAATATAGTTTTAAATAGGGTAATCTTCACCATTGGTCCCTTTCGTTTAGGGTGTGTTCTATTTTGGTCACCAGAATTCAAAAAAGATTATTTTGGTCACTTACGTTTAGAATCGTTTCTATTTTGGTCCCTGGGCCGTTAGTCATCGTTACTTAAAAAATTAGTTTCTAATTTAACATCCAAACTTTCAAAATTTTATTTTTCACCATCTTTCCCAAAAATTATAAAACTAAAACCCCATAAAATCAAATCAATGGCTATAACCCAACACTACAACCCATTCCTATAAGATTTCTATAAGGTTTCCGCCGAAGGGTACGACAGTGGCAGCTCCGTGGCCATGGGAATGGATCAAATTCGAAGCCGACTAATTGGAAGACAATGTGATAAGTGGGAACTTACTAGATAAATAGAATGTGATGGATGTTGCTCACCTATTAAATACTTCTTCATCACCTCAGCCGAAGCAACTCTGCAATCGATTTGGACCATTTGTCCAATCTTTTTCTCTAATGTCATTCTATCAAGCAAGTCCTGAATTCGAACAGGTATCGGCTGTTTCGGATCTTTGTATTTCAAATATTTTGATTTTACTGGGGTATTCAAGCAACACCAAAGCACTAGTCCCATCAACAAGATGGGAATCCTTGTTCTTGCCATCCTGATTTTCTTCCAATTTCCTTCACATTAAAAAGAAAATCTGCAAACTTAGAACCCCAAAATTTAGGAAAATTTTACTTTTATAATATACCAATGATATATCTACTGGTACATAATTGCAGAGAAACCATTTTTGAAACAACTTAAAAAATGGAAACTATGTATTACAAAAGCTTTCAAAGATAGGTACAAGAAAGAATCCCAATGACAAAATGTTTAGTTTCTAAGAAAAAAACACCAAAACTTCAAGATAACATACTGCAATCAGCTGAAAAAAAACACCAAAACTTCAAGATAACATAATGCAATCTATCTGAACCTTTCCATTTCTGAAGAGTTCTTTGTCCCGGCCTTTGGAGTGCGATAGATGTCCTCTGCGTGTGATAAACGTTGGAAAGTTGAAGTGAGAGAATCGACACAGTATCTGAAGGAGCTTTTGAGGGCATTCCTCCTCCCCATTGCTTCGAGTCGGTAAGGGTAGCACAAGAAAAATCCTTGGTTTCTGCAATTTTAGAGGCGTCGACTTAACAACACGATACTCACGAATCTGAATTAACCGAAGTGATAACATGGTCACACGTATAAGCATAATGCATTCAATTTAAGTTCATGATTCTTACTTAACAATCACGACATACACAACAAGCAAACAAAATCCCAACATACTCAATGGAATCGAACAATCGATAACCATAAACACTTTCCATAATCGATACGAAAATGCAGAGTTAAAACATGTAAGTTGGTTAAATAATTGATCAATGAACCATACCTGCAGCTCCATGAGCAAAATGACATTTGTTTCCAAATGGACAATATCCAGTAATTTTCCATTTATTACAAATCCTTGTCTTCCAACTAGTCGGCTTCGCATTTGAAATAATGCTAGATGCTCATCAACATCGGAAACCGTATAGAAATCTTGGGGAATGGGTTATAGTGTTGGGTTATAGCCATTGATTTAATTTTTTGGGTTTTAGTTTTATAATTTTTGGGGAAAATGGTGAAAAATAAACTTTTGAAAGTTTGGGGGTTAAATTAGAAACTAATTTTTTAAGTAACAGTGACTAATGGCCAAGGGACAAAAATAGAAACAATTCTAAACGTAAGTGACCAAAATAATATTTTTTAAATTCTGGTGACCAAAATAGAACATACCCTAAACGAAAGGGACCACTAGTGAAGATTACCCTTATATATATATATAAACATAAAAAGAATTTTTGGTGAAAAGAATTAAAAAAAGATTGAAAAATTATACGATATAAATTTATATTTGAATCGAAAAAATTCAGATTTTGAAAAATTGTTGCAAAAACTTGAAAAACTATACTATATGTATATGTTTTATACAAAAAAGGAATTAAAAACAACCTATAAATTTAAACGAAAATTGAAAACAAAAAGAAAAAAATGTTTTATACCTTGATATGGGATAAGGATGAATGAGGGATGATTGATGCATCAAATTGCTTGCAAAGCTCTAGCCTTGATATGTAGATTGAAAACCCTAAAAAAATCCTAGGTTTTGATGTGAAAAATCAAGTGATTTGAAGGGTTTTTATAGGGTTTTGCGGTTAGGGTTTGTGAGAAAAAGAGAGTTGTGTTTTAATTAAAGTTTGATACCTTTTAATGCCAATTTAATGCAATCTACGCGACCGTGTTTCGATACACCACTTGGCGTATCTGAATGCCCGTTTTGGAACTCTATCGAGCTATTTCGATACCAGACTCGTTTCGATACATGTTGATCCTATTTTGGAATAACAACACGAACCCGTGTCGAAACACGAAGAGCACGTTTTGATACATTCACTACTGGAATCACCTTAGATTAAGCCTGTATCGAAACATATTTAGTTGTTTCGATACACCCTTACCAAAAACTGCATTTTGGACAGTTTCGTGTCCAAAGAGCCAACTTAGATGAGCCTAAATGCATGTGAATGATATATGAGCAAGGTTTAAAGGCTAAATTAATGCATACTCCCCCTAGCAACAAGCATAGATGCATTAAGAAGCAAAATCACGTAAGTATGATCATCATTCAAAATTCAAGCAAATTTTGGTCATTTTGGAACTAAAAGGGTTAAGGAAGGCTAGTTAAACCTAACTCTCTCCTAAGGGTCCAAAAACGCTCTTTATCTAAAGGTTTGGTAAAGATATTCGCTAATTGGTTCAAGGTATCAACATATTCTAGAACAACATCATTTTTCAAAACATGGTCTCTAATAAAATGATGTCTAATTTTTATATGTTTGGTTCTAGAGTGTTGGATGTGATTCTTAGTGAGACAAATGACACCAATGTTGTCACACCTAAGGGGTATTGTATCTATTTGAACATCATAATCTAAGAGATGTTGCTTCATCCAAAGGACTTAAGCACAATAACTCTCTAGGGATATGTACTCCGCTTCGGTGGTAGATAAGGCTACGCTATTTTGTTTCTTAGAGAACCAAGATACGAGCATACTACCTAAGAATTGACATGTTTCGGAGGTACTTTTCCTATCTATCTTGCATCCTGCATAATCCGCATCCAAATAAGCATGAAGGCTAAAGGAAGAATACTTAGGATACCAAAGACCTAAGTTAGGCGTGTCTCTAAGGTATCTAAAAATTCTTCTAATGGCTACTAAATGTGATTCTCTAGGACTAGCTAGGAACCTAGCACACAAGCAAACACTAAACATAATATCTGGTTTACTTGCGGTAAGGTAAAGCAATGAACCTATCATAGATCTATAAAGCTTAGAGTCAACACACTCACCCCTTTCATCTTTGTCAAGCTTTATAGAAGAGCTCATACGAGGGGCTTGAGGCTTCACATTCTCCAAGCCGAACTTCTTGAGAATTTCATTCACGTACCTTGCTTCATTGATAAGGTGCCATCCTTCCTTTGTTTGATTTGGAACCTAAAAAGAATGAGAGCTCCCCCATCATGCTTAAACACACTCAAATCATTCCCGAGACATGCCACATCATGCATACAACATGGATACATATCAACAATCATCATATCAAGGCATTGGCTATAACATGGCAACCAACATGCAAGTAAAGGTACTAAAGACATGCTCCCTAGACCACTAAAACAATAACAAGCCAAAACCATCATCCAAACCAAAATCAAACCATAAAAGCCAATTACATCTCAAAAGTAACTATCAAACATGCTCAAAGCAAAGGGAAAACATTCTCAACCATGCAATAGCATAATCCCCCACCCATTGCCTTTTATTACACCGAAGAAAAACCACCCACTTTGCAAGATTAAAAACTTGGATTCCTCTTGCCTACTTGCTGCCTTCAAAGCCTATTTTTCTGCATTGATGAAACAAAAGAGCGTAAGCACAAAGCTTAGTGAGGATCGCTAAATAACATTCATCAATGCATGTCTCATATTTTGCAAAACCAACACTTTACATCTATTGCCAATTTATAAAACATGTTTTCTCAAGACCTCAATGCACTTTTTAACCACATGCTCATATGCATCATTTTAAAACAACAAATAAACCTTTGCTCATGCTTTAACAAGCATCACATGCATTCTTGCATCATACATATATCTCATGCATCCTTGCATCATATACAAGCATCTCACGCTTCACATTATTCATTTACATTATATCAGCATGTCCGCTTTGCTTTCCTACGTGGCCTCCTCAACTCCTCGGTGTCGCCACGACACCTTCACAAGCTCTATCGTCTTACCACGAAGAAATTTGCAACTCACATCCAGAACCTTCACCGGTTCCTCATCATACGACAAATCCAGATTCAACTTTATCTCCTCAACAGGCATCACATGCGAAGGATCTGATCTGTATTTTCGTAACATGGAGACATGAAACACATCATGTATCTTCTCCAATTCCGCAGGCAATCTCAACCGATATGCCACAGGACCAATACACCCCACAACCTCGTAAGGTCCAATGAACCTTGGGCTAAGTTTACCCTTACGCCCAAATCTCATCACCTTCTTCCAAGGCGATACTTTCAAGAACGCACGTTCGCCAACCGCGAACTCAATTTCCTTGCGCTTCAAGTCCGCATAAGACTTTTTCCTATCCGATGCTGCCTTTAAATGCTCAGAAACAAGCTTCACCTTCTTGCTGGTTCCATTAAGCATAGCTGGCATCGAAATCAACTTTTGCCCAGCTTCTGCCCAACAGAGAGGGGTTCAACACCTTCTCCCATACAAAGCCTCGTATGGAGCCATTTGGATACTTGCCTGGTAACTATTACTATATGCAAACTCAACCAACGACAAGTGCTTCTCCCAAGAACCCTGAAAATCTATCACACAACATCTCAGCATGTCCTCAAGCACTTGGATCACACGCTCCGACTGTCCATCCGTCTGAGGATGATAAGAAGTACTAAAATTCAACCGTGTACCCAAAGCTTGATGCAAACATTCCATAAATCGTGCTGTGAACCTCGGATCCCTATCCAACACAATGGACTTTGGCACACCGTGCAACCGCACAATCTCAGCTATGTACAGCTCAACCAACTTATCCAAGGTATACGTAGTATGCACATGCAGAAAATGCACACACTTCGTAAGCCGATCCACAATCACCCAAATTGAATTCTTCTTTGTCGATGACAAAGGCAAGCCAGACACAAAATCCATAGTGATCGTCTCCCACTTCCATTCTGGAATTCTCAAAGGATGCAACAACCCAGAAGGAACCTGATGCTCAGCCTTCACTCCCTGACACACCATGCACTTACTAACAAACTCAGCCACATCCTTTTTCAACCCTACCCAATAATACTCATCTTTCAGGCCACGATACATCTTTGTACTACCAGGATGCATAGCAAAATGACTACTATGAGCTCCAGTCAGAATAGTGTGCCTTAACTCAGCATCATCTGGCACCACTATTCGACTCCCAAAGCACAGAACACCATCATCACTAAAGCTGAAATCTGAAGATCTACCTTCCGCAATATCCTGAACATGCGAAACAAGAGAATCATCAAGCAACTGCTTATCTTTGATCAACTATATTAGGGATGGCTTCACTTGAAATTCCGCAATAAGACTACCAACATGCGATATGCTCAAACGAGCAAACATCGCTCTCAAATCCACATCTACTTTCCTGCTCAAAGCATCATCTACAACATTAGCCTTACCCGGGTGATACTCGATCGTCAGATCATAATCCTTAAGCAACTCCACCCAACGTCGTTGCCTAAGATTCAACTCCTTCTAAGACATAAGGTACTTCAAGCTCTTGTGATCCGTGAACACAACACATTTCTCTCCATACATGTAATGCCTCCAAATCTTCAAGGCAAACACCACAGCCGCAAGCTCAAGATCATGAGTAGGATAGTTGCGCTCATGCACCTTCAACTGCCTAGATGCATATGCCACTACCTTACCGTCCTCCATCAACACGCATCCCAAACCAACAATGGACGCATCACTATAGACCACAAACTCCTTACCAGACTCAGGTTGAATTAGAATAGGAGCTTGCTTCAAAGCTTCTTTCAGCTTCACAAAAGCTTGTTGTCTCGCATCCGTCCACTCAAAGCGAACATTCTTTTGCAACAACTTGGTCAAAGGCGCTGCTATCTTCGAGAAACCCTCGACAAACCTACGATAGTACCCAACCAATCCAATGAAACTCCATACCTCTGTCACTAACTTAGGCACTTTCCAACTCATCACAACTTCTACCTTGTGCAGATCAACGCGAATACCCTCGGCCGACACAACATGTCCAAGGAAGACCACTACCCTAAGCCAAAACTCACACTTACTCAGCTTGGCATACAATTGATTTTCCGACAACGCTTGCAAAACAATTCTCAAGTGCCTATCATGATCCTCCTCGGTACGCGAATACACAATGATATCATCAATGGACACCACCACAAATTGATCCAAGAATTCATGGAATACACGATTCATCATGTCCATGAAAGAAGCAGGCGCATTGGTCAAATCAAACGGCATCACCGGAAATTCATAATGCCCGTACCTCGTCCGAAAAGTCGGTTTTGTACCTATGCTTGATAGAAATGAGAATTAGGGAATACATGCTTGAACCCTGCATCGTTGATGTTTTCAGTTTTAGAGCATCCTCGCTAAGCTTATAGCTTACGCTCTCATTTTCAACAATGCATATCATTAGCGTGGTGTTAGCTCGGGGCAAGGCAAGAAGGGCTTCCAAGTTTTGTTACTCAAGTACGGTTATTAATTATGTAGTAGCTTAGCAATGTGGCAAGAGTGTGTGTTTGAATGAGCTATGTATGACTCATATATGATTCTGATGTCTATGGTTGACTTGGTTTGTAAGCATGTTATATCTTGCCAAATGCTAGTATGATGAATGCCCTATGAATGCTTAAGATTGTTTTGATGGCATGTAAACTTATTTGATGATGTATGGTGACTATTGGTTTTTAATGCTTTCAAGCATGACTTGTATGAAAGGCTACTAATGTGTAAATTGCCATGTATGTATGATTGTTTATATTTATGCCTTGAGTGTGTTCGGGTATGCTTGACATAAGTTGTATGCCTCTAGACCATGTTTGTTTGTGTTGTGTGCCTTTAGGGGTCCTATGGGACCTTTAGACTCGTTAAAATTCCCCTAAGTCTGTATTTCAAAGGTTGCAGGCAGCCCGCGTTTCGAAACGGACTGGGTCGTTTCGGAACGGGTAGGCTTCAAGGACCCCGTATTGGAACACGTTTCGATACGGTTTGGCCTCTGAGAGCCACTGTTCCGATACGGGTTTCGGAACGTTTTTGCTACTGAAATTCTGAGAAGATGGCTAGATGAAGGCCTTTCGTAATGGGTCTGAGGGTTTTGAAACGGTCAAAATCTCGTTGACCATGAGAAGTTAACCGTTGAGGGCGTTTCGAAACGGTTGACCCCCGTTTCGATACGACCCCTTATAAGAGCTCTGGGGCAGTTGACCTGGTCAAAGAGTTTCGATACGCCTCAAAGGTGTTTCGAAACGGCCTGTTTAAAAGATTAAAATTGGGTTGTTTAAATATTGTTTTGGGTTCGAATGTTTATCTCATGTATTTTATTCCTCTGTTTGATCACATTGGACTTAAATGAACTTTTAGAAAAGGTTAAGTTAAAGAAAAAAATAGGGTTGCTAACCGAGGGGGAACCTTAATGGGTTTCACTTTGGTTTTCCCCGTGTGGCCCACTCGGACCAGTCATCCGGCCAGACTGGGACGAGGGGGTTACAATTGTCCTCGAGCAGCTAGAGAGGTTCAGGCTCCTGTTGTGGTGACAGGGAACTCTTGTTGGAATTGTGGTTTAGCGGATCACATGAGAAGGGAGTGTCCTTTGTTGGCTGGTGGAGGTCAGGGACAAGCTCTTGTGGTAGTTGCACCTCAGCGAGGCCATGGGCGCGGCTGTGGAAATTTCCAGAGGAGAGATGAGGGGCAACGAGGTATTGCTCATGTTGTGGCCGTCCGACCTGAGGGAGGTGGACCATCGAGGGTTTATGCTCAGCGCGAGGAGCGCAATGATACTGATGTCATCGCTGGTACCTTTGCTCTTCAGTCTTTATCTTTGTTGGCTTTCATTGATTATGGATCCACGCATTCTTATATCTTGAGTGAGCATGCACATTTGCTTGATATACCCGTTGAGATGCTTGAAGTAGGAATGCAAGTGACTAGTTCTTTTGGTGAGACTGTAGTCACTATGAAGTTATATAAGAGATGCCCTTTGTCTCTGCAAGGTCATGTTTTTGCTGTTGATTTGATGGAGTTACCTTTCTATGGATTCGATGTAATCCTTGGTATGGATTGGTTGACGAAGCATAGGGCAGTGGTTGACTTTGATGTTAAGCAAGTTACCTTAATGTTGGGTGATGATTATGAAGTGGTGGTAGTAGGCGAGAATGTGAAATTCTTGTCGAATGTGATCTCGGTGTTGGAAGCAAATCGTATGATGAGGTTGGGTTGTGAGGCTTATCTTGCCTATGTGATGAATCTTGGCACCAAGGATGTGCGTGTGCAAGAAATTCAAACTATGTGTGATTTTCCAAGAGTCTTTCTGGAAGAATTGCCTGGGTTGCCACCAAATAGAGAAGTTGAGTTTGGTATAGAGTTGTACGAGAATACAACTCCGGTGTCCATTGCTCCTTATCACATGGCACCCAAAGAGTTAAAAGAGTTGAAAACGCAATTGCAAGATTTATTGGATCAAGGTTTCATTCGGCCGAGTGTGTCACCTTAAGGTGCACCAGTCTTGTTTGTGAGGAAGAAAGATGGGACGATGAGAATGTGTATAGATTATTGACAACTGAACAAGTTGACGATCAAGAACAAGTACCCCTTGCCTAGAATCGATGATCTCTTTGATCAGTTTTGAGGAGCCTCGGTGTTTTCTAAGATAGACTTGATATCGGGGTACTATCAGCTGAAGTGAAGAATGCGGACGTAATAAAAGACAATGGGTGGGGGTTTATGCTATTGCATGGTTGAGAATGTTTTCCCTTTTCTTTGAGCATGTTCGATAGTTACTTTTGAGATGTAATTGGCTTTTATGGTTTAATTCTGGTTTTGATGATGGTTTTGGCTTATTATTGTTTTGGTGGTCTAGGGAGCATGTCTTTAGTACCTTGCATGTTGGTTGCTATGTTATAGCCAATGCCTTGATATGATGATTGTTGATATGTATCCATGTTGTATGCATGATGGGGCATGTCTCAAGAATGATTTGAGTGTGTTTAAGCATGAAAAACCAGAAAAATCTGTTGTTGCAGGGCAAGGCGTATCGGAACTGTCTTGCCTGTTTCGGAAAAGGGGCCTTAAATAGCCATAAGGTTTCGGAACGGGTGAAGGCATATCGAAACAATTTTGCTACTGGAAGGGGGTGTTTCGATACAGGTCTCGGAACACACCCGAGTATTGAAACGGTCAACCCTGTTTCGAAACAACCGTTTCAGTACAGGGACATCCGTATCAAAACGCCTGACCGTTGGGTTTGAATTTTGAACTGTTTTAGGTTTTTGTTTCTTGCATTTTGGTCCCTAAATGTTGGTTGCTTAATTCAATGAGTTTGAATGATCCGTTTGAGTTGAAATTTGACCTAATGGCATGTTATATGATTAATTTTGGACTGGTAACATTAAAACTCGTTTAGTCCTTATAAATATGAGAATTTACGTTTTAGTCCTTAAAAGATTATTCTTTTCAATTGAGTTTATGTTCGGGTTCCATTCGTTGTGCCGCTTTCGTTGAGTTAATTTGCTAAATATATAGGTTAATATTGAGCATCTAGAAAAGAAAAAAAGAAAAAAAGGGTTATTAATCAAGGTTGACTTTAGTTTTCCCCGTGTAATCTTCGTAGTTCGGGTCAAACGTCTAGGTCGAGCTAAGGGAGTTACATTTGTTAGTATCAGAGCAAGGTTACGAAAGAATTGGGGATGTTGGTATGTGAAATTGATATGTGTTGAAGTATGATGTTTGAAAAGCATGTTATTGGTTGAATTTTGAGCCTTATGCCATGCTTGATTAATGCGAATTGCATGTGGAATTAATATGATTGTGTGATGATGATGTTATGTAGATATGTTTTGATTTTGGGACGATGAAATGTATGTGAGCATGATGTTTCATGTATGCTATGCCTTGTGGGGGAAATTGGGTGTCCATTGCCTTATTACACTAATCAAATGTTTTATAAACGTAGATTCTTGCTTGCAGCTGGCCTAATTGGTTTGACTTGTTTTGTTGTTCTATCTTGTTTAATAGCAATATGGGTCCAAGAAGAGAGTTGAGATCGAGTACGATAGTACCTGCAGCTGAGCAGGGTAACCAGGCTGAGCAAGGGGCCGATGTCCCTCCTAGTGGAGATCTACCTCTTCCGCCACCACTTGGAGGTGGGGAGCAGGTGCAACAAGGAAAAACTGGTCTTGGTCTGGGTTATTTGGCGCCTCTGGTTCATGCGATCATCGGAGCGTTTCAGGCTGATGTTGCCGGAGCGTATGTGCAGGCTTCTGCAGCTGGGCTTACCTTTGGAGAGGTTGAGGAGCTTGGGAGCTGTAGAGTTCTTTGGTATGTCTCTGGAGGCGTCTGAGGCCTGGTTGGCGAGTACGATCCGCATTATGGATCAGATGGGCTGTAATGATGTGTGCAAGCTGGGATGCGCAGTTTCTTTGCTACAAAGTGATGTTTACAGCTAGTGGACGACTACCATAGCTGGTATATAACCCAATGAAGTTGATTGGGAGTTCTTCAGAGGTGCCTTCAGGAGAAAGTATCTGGGGGTAAGATACTTGGATGAAAAGAAACGAGAGTTTATGTCGCTTGTTCAGGGCAACCTTTTTGTGGCTTAGTACGAGGTCTAGATCGTACGCTTGAGCCAATATGCTCCTGAACTAGTACCTAGTGAGAGGCACCGATTTGATCGCTTCTGGTACGGCTTGGTACAAAAAGTTAAGACATATATACTGCTTGTGAATTATACTGACTTCGATGTGCTTGTGTGTCGAGCCAAAGACATCGAGCAGAATCTGGGTTTGTCATCTTGAGGTTTTGGTTCTAGCTTTAGGAAGAGAGCCGTTGAGTACAGTTCCAGTGGCGGACGGAACAAAAGAGGCCGTGATAGGACACATCAGCCTGAGGGAAGGCGTGGTGTTCCGGGTTGAGGTGGACAAGCCCAGAGAGGTCGTGTGAGATTTGAGCAGAATATATGTTGGACATGTGGTTCGAGGGATCTTTTGAGGCAGGATTGTTGTAACACCTGTGTTTTGGGGTTAGGAGTTAGTCGGGTTAGTGGTCTGAGTCGGAAAAATTTAATTAAATCATTTATTGACCTTTACTTGAGTTAATTGAAATTTAATAAAAAGGGGAGGGACCAATGTGGTGATTTAACCCAAAAGTTCTGAAAAGGAAAACAACCTTTTAGTTTCAAAAGGAAAAAGTCATCATCCTCTCTCCCCACTCCCCTCTTTAACGTTGGAAGCTCAAAAACCCCTCCCCAAACCCTAAATTACTATTCCATTAATTTCCAACTCCATTCCAAGGTCATTTTCAAAGGTAATAACATTTCCTAACTCTCCTCTTCATCCTCTATCTATCCATGGTTATAGATTTTAAAACTACCCACTTTTGAAAATTGGGGCTTGATGAAAGTTTGAGTTTTTATGAAGATTTTCAATTTGTTTTGAAATATAATGTTGGGTTTTAGTTTATTTACCTTATAATTAACATAATATGTTAAAATGGTTGGGTTTGGGTGGAAACCCGAAATGGGTTCTTGAGGCAATTTTTAAGGGGTCTAAAACTTTGTTTTGGTGGGTTTTAGGTTGAAATTAGAGTGCTGATGGTTTATGTATGTTAGGAGGATGTTTTTGGGCCATTTGGGGGTCATTTGGATGATTGAAAATGGAATTTTCAGCTAGGGTTTGAGGGAGCACGAAAATGGGCATACTTGGGGGATTAAATTGATTGGAAAATTTGTTGAAGTTAGTTTGAGCTCAAGAGTTTAGTGTTGACTGAATGTTAGTATTGATTGGGAATAATGGGTGTGTTTTGATTGGATAGAAGCAAGGGGAGGCGTTGAAGAGGCATCGGGATCTAATCCGGGCTTGTAGGAGGCTTGCTTTGGTTTCTAAAGAAGGGTGGTGAGTGACTTTAAATGTGTTTTAAAGTTTGGTTCGAGTGTGTGTAGTGTATGAGTTGAAATGTGCTTGGTAGGCCATTTCCATGTAGATTTTAATTGTTAACTTAGATCTTGATTTCCATTAAATGCCTTGTGGTTGCCTTTTTATGCTCTTGTGATATGTGGTTGATTTGCACATGTATGCCATGATATGTATATGAGATGAGCATGAGATGTGGTTGATGGATATGTGATGTGGTAAATGAAAATTGGCACTAATTAACTTGCCGGGTGTAAATGAACGATCATTAGGATTAGTGTGCACACAAATTGAGTAAAAACGTACGTGGCCTTGATGGAGTTGAGTCATCAAGGAGGAGTACGGTGATGTAATATTACACCGGAAGCTTATATATATTCTACGGGATGATGAGTGGAATCCCATCCGTAGGGCATGTGGTGATGAGTGGAATCCCGCCCATGCAAGGTCCGCTGATGAGTGAAATCCCACCGAGGTAATGTGAATGTTGAGGTTAAATCCGCACACCCGGGTAATCTAATAGTGGTCAATTGAACTTGTTCGTATACTTGTGATGCATGACATTAATATGTGATGTTTGAGCTTAGTATGATGTAAGATGCCATATTATGCCTTTTGAAAGACTAGCTAGGTCTACATGTCATTTTACCTATGCTTGATAGAAATGAGAATTAGGGAATACATGCTTGAACCCTGCATTGTTGATGTTTTCGGTTTTAGAGCATCCTCACTAAGCTTATAGCTTATGCTCTCATTTTCAACAATGCAGATCATTAGCGTGGTGTTAGCTCGGGGCAAGGCAAGAAGGGCTTCCAAGTTTTGTTGCTCAAGTACGGTTATTAATTATGTAGTAGCTTAGCAATGTGGCAAGAGTGTGTGTTTGAATGAGCTATGTATGACTCATATATGATTTTGATGTCTATGGTTGACTTGGTTTGTAAGCATGTTATATCTTGCCAAATGCTAGTATGATGAATGCCATATGAATGCTTAAGATTGTTTTGATAGCATCTAAACTTATTTGATGATGTATGGTGACTATTGGTTTTAATGCTTTCAAGCATGACTTGTATGAAAGGCTACTAATGTGTAAATTGCCATGTATGTATGATTGTGTATATTTATGCCTTGAGTGTGTTCGGGTATGCTTGACATAAGTTGTATGCCTCTAGACCTTGTTTGTTTGTGTTGAGTGCCTTTAGGGGTCCTATGGGACCTTTAGACTCGTTAAATTTCCCCTAAGTATGTCTTTCAAAGGTTGCAGGCAGCCCGTGTTTCGAAATGGGTTGAGTCGTTTCGGAACGAGTAGGCTTCAGGGACCCCGTATTGGAACGCGTTACGATACAGTTTGGCCTCTGAGAGCCCCTGTTTCGATACAGGTTTCGGAACATTTTGGCTACTGGAATTCTGAGAAAATTGTGAGATGAAGGCGCTTCGGAACGGGTCTGATGGTTTCGAAACGGTCAAAATCTCGCTGACCACGAGAAGTTGGCCGTTGAGGGCGTTTTGGAACGGTTGACCCCCGTTTCGATACGACCCCTTATAAGGGCTCTAGGGAAGTTGACCTGGTCAAAGAGTTTCAATACGCCTCAAGAGTGTTTCGAAACGGCCTGTTTAAAAGATTAAAATTGGGTTGTTTAAATGTTGTTTTGGGTTCGAATGTTTATCTCATGTATTTTATTCCGCTGTTTGATCACATAGGACTTAAATGAACTTTTAGAAAAGGTTAAGTTAAAGAAAAAATAGGGTTGCTAACCGAGGGGGAACCTTAACGGGTTTCGCTTCGGTTTTCCCTACGTGGCCCACTCGGACTGATCATCCGGCCAGACCGGGAGGAGGGGGTACATTTGTTGGTATCAGAGCATGAGGTTATTGAGACCTCGAGCAAGTAAGTGAGGTAAGCTTGATGTGCTAAGTAATTGTATTGCTCGATCTATGCTTGCCATGAAATCTTGATGCTTGACTGTTCGCATGATGTTTTGAAGCATGGGTTGTAGTGTTCGGTGTAGAGTGTGTACCCAATGCTACTATCACTTAATTTAAAAAGATTTTATTGAAAAGGGAGTACTTGAGCACTGTTGGACCCTTGCTTTGGCTAATTTAATCCTTATTTGTTTGTTGTTGTAGTTATTACCTTGCTAGCTGTATCATGAGACCACGTGGGAGGCCTAGGTTTGTTCGACCGGAACCACGGGCAGCGGCTTCAGGAGTAGAGCCAGTAGTTAGGGTTGAGGCTCAAGTGGGAGAGCATGTGGTTGGAGTTGGAACTCCTCCACCACCACCTGGAGTAGGAGGCGAGGCCGGGGCCGAAGGAGAGGGACCTCAGGGAGGCCAAGGACCAGCCGGAATAGACTTAGCTCCCTTGGTTCAGGCGTTAGCTGGGGCATTTCAGGCTGCAGTAGCTGGGGGTCAGGCAGCAGCACATCATCGGGAAGAGGGCGCTGGTTTGCCTTTAGAGAGACTTCGGGGCCTAGGGGCCGAAGAGTTTAGAGGGTCTACTCCAGAGAGATCAGAGTTGTGGTTTGAGAAGACTGTCCGTATTCTCGCTCAGATGGGGTGTACTGGTGAGCGCAAGTTGGGATGTGTTGAGTCCTTGCTTCAGGGCGATGCCTACACTTGGTGGGTCACCATTATTACGGGTATGGATGAGGCCGAGATTACTTGGGAGTTCTTTGAGTCAGCATTCCGTAAGAAGTATCTGGGTCTGCGATACCTTGATGAGAGGAAGAGGAAGTTTATGGCATTGCTTCAGGGGAGTATGTCCGTGACAGACTATGAGATTCGATTTGTTAGACTGAGTCAGTATGCACCTGAACTTGTTCCTACTGAGGTTGAACGTTGTAACCGTTTTCGTTATGGGCTGAGTGAAGAGATCAAGATGTATACTCTAGCTTCAGACTACACTGATTTTGATGTCTTGGTCGCGAGGGCCAAGGACTTAGAGCACAATTTGAGCTTGACCAAGTGGTCTGGTGGTTCTAGTTCGGGTAAGAGGTCCAGTAACTTTGATAGAGGTGATGCCAAGAGGCACCGGGACAACCGGCATCATTATGATCATAGACGTGGTGGCACTAACCATGGTAGGGGCCAACAGGGCCAGAGAGCTGGTGGGAAGTTGCCCACATGTGCTACTTGCGGGAGGAACCACACCGGTGAATGTTGGGGAAATTTCCATTCGTGTTGGAGTTGTGAGGCTAGAGACCACATTAGACGTGATTGTCCACATCAGGTGGGACAAGCACCAACTCAAGCTTCTGCTAGAGCCAATGACTTTTAGAGAGGCTGCGGGCGCGGTAGAGGTAACTTCCAGCCGAGAAATGATGTTCAGAGGAACATAGCACATGTAGTTGCAGTTCAGCCGGAGGGCGGAGGTCAGGCCAGAGTTTACGCTCAGCATGGGGATCAGCATGAAACCGATGTGATCGCAGGTAATTTCTCGATACAGTCTTTGGTTTTGCTTTCTTTGATTGACTCTGGGTCTACACATTCCTACATAATGAGTGAGCATGCGCAGTCTTTGAATTTACCTTGTGAAATGTTGGAGGTAGGAGTCAGTGTTACTAGTTCATTTAGGGACACGATAGTAGTTAGAAAGATGTACCGAAGGTGTCCGTTGATGGTTCGGGGACATGTGTTTCCAGTGGATATGATGGAGCTACCTTTCTATGGTTTTAATGTGATTCTGGGTATGGACTGGCTCACGGAGCATAGAGATAGGATAGATTTTGAAACTAAGAGGATTTCTTTGAGGCTCACAGGTGACTACGAGATTGTAGTAGTGGGTGAGAACGTGAAGTTCTTGTCCAATGTAGTTTCGGCTCTAGAGGCTAAGAGGGTAGTTGAGTTGGGGTGTTAAGCATACCTGGCGTATGTGATGAACCCTAACATGAGTGAGGTTAGACCTCAAGACATCCTGACCGTATGTGAATTTCCTAGTGTGTTTCTGGAAGAGTTGCCAGGGTTACCACCGGACAGAGAGGTAGAGTTCACCATTGAGACTTATTCTGATTCGGCACCTGTTTCGATTGCTCCGTATCGCATGGCACCGAAAGAATTGAAAGAGTTGAAGACTCAGTTGCAAGAATTGACAGATAGAGGTTTCATTCGGCCTAGTTCTTCACCTTGGGGTGCACCGGTTTTGTTTGTGAAGAAGAAAGATGGAAGCATAAGAATGTGTATAGATTACAGATAGTTGAATCAGTTGACAGCGAAGAATAAGTATTCGTTGCCTAGAATTGATGACTTGTTTGATCAGTTGAGAGGAGCATCAGTCTTTTCGAATATTGACTTGAGATCGGGTTACTACCAGCTAAAGGTAAGAGAGGTTGATGTACCGAAGACAGCCTTTAGGACTAGGTATGGTCACTATGAGTTTTTAGTCATGCCTTTTGGGTTGACTAATGCACCGGCTGCTTTTATGGATATGATGAACAAGATTTTTCATCAGTACCTAGATCAATTTGTGGTTGTGTTTATAGATGACATCTTGGTGTACTCGCGGACTGAAGAAGATTATGACCGACACTTGAGACTAGTGTTGAAGACTTTGCTAGATCATCAGTTGTGTGCGAAGCTAAGCAAGTGTGAATTCTGGATCCGGGAGGTAGTCTTCCTAGGACATGTGGTGTCAGCCGATGGGATTAGAGTTGATCCGAAGAAGATTGAGGCCATTGTTGAACGGAAGCAACCGAAGTCTATAATAGATGTACGTAGCTTCCTAGGCTTAGCTGGATACTATAGGAGATTTGTAGAAGGTTTCTCTAAGTTAGCCGCTCCTTTGACACAGTTGCTTCAGAAGAGTGTTCAGTTTGAGTGGACAGATGCAAGACAGAGAGCCTTTGAGAAATTGAAAGAAGCTTTGACCCAAGCACCGATCTTGATTCAGCCTGAGTCCGGAAAGGACTATGTAGGAGATTTGTAGGGCTAGGGTGTGTCCTTATGCAAGACAAGAGAGTAGTGGCTTATGACTCAAGCCAGTTGAAGACCTACGAGCGCAACTATCCGACCCATGATATAGAGTTAGCTGCAGTTGTGTTTGCTCTGAAGATTTGGAGGCACAATTTGTACGGTGAGAAATGCACAGTGTACACCGATCATAAGAGTTTGAAATACATTATGACAACGAGATTTGAACCTCAGACAGCGTAGGTGGTTAGAGTTGCTAAAAGACTATCATCTTACCATTGAGTACCATCCGGGTAAGGCCAATGTAGTGGCTGATGCATTGAGTAGGAAGATGGTCGTGGACTTGAGAGCCATGTTTGCTAGATTGAGCTTGTCCGGAGATGGTGGCTTGGTAGCCGATCTTCAGGTTAGACCTACTCTAGGTCAGTTGATTAGAGAAAAACAGCTCTTAGATAGATCTTTGGCACCTCACGTGCAAGATATAGCCGAAGGTAGATCTTCATACTATAGTTTCAGTACTGATTGGGTTTTGTGTTTCAAGGATAGAATAGTTGTGCCAGAGGACAGTGACTTGAGACGTACGATCTTGACTGAAGCCCATAGTAGTCCGTTTGCTATGCATCCTGGAAGTACGAAGATGTACCGTGATCTGAAGAATGAGTACTTTTGGGTTGGCTTGAAGAGAGATGTAGCCGACTTTGTGAGTAAGTGCTTAGTGTATCAGAGAGTGAAGGCGGAACATCAGGTTCCCTCAGGTTTGTGGCAACCGTTGAGAATTCCGGAATTGAAATGGGAGAACATCACCATGGATTTTGTCTCGGGCTTGCCTTTGACTCCTACGAGGAAGAACTCAGTGTGGGTTATTGTGGATCGTTTTACGAAGTGTGCCCACTTCTTGGCGAGATTGTTAGATTGCATGGTGTGTCGAAGTCCATTGTGTCAGATAGAGATCCGCGGTTTACTTCTCGATTTTGGGAGTGTCTGCATACAGCTTTGGGTACCCGTTTGAACTTCAACACGTCTTATCATCCTCAGTCAGATGGTCAGTCAGAGAGATTTATTAAGATCTTAGAGGATATGTTGCGTTGTTACATCATAGATTTTCAGGGTACGTGGGAGATGCACTTGCCTTTGGTTGAGTTTTCTTACAACAACGGCTTTCAGTCGAGCAATCAAATGGCTCCATACGAGGCCTTGTATGGCCGAAGTGGGACAGAAGTTGTTGCCTATGCCGGATTTGCTCAAGGGGACAACTGACAAGGTAAAATTGATTTGTGATCGTTTGAAGGCTGCTTCAGATAGGCAAAAGTCCTTTGCCGACTTGAATAGGAAGGAAGTTGAGTTCTCAGTGGGTGAGAAGGTATTCTTGAAAGTGTCTCCGTGGAAGAAAGTAATGATATTTGGGTGAAAGTGGAAATTGAGTCCGAGGTACATATGACCGTATGAGATTATGAAGAGGGTTGGCCTAGTTGCTTATTAGTTGTGTTTGCCATCCGAGCTAGAGAAGATACACGATGTATTCTATGTTTCGATGCTCCGTAAGTACAAGTCCGATCCATCACATGTTATGCCCGTAGAGGAGGTTGAATTGAATCTGGATTTAACTTATGAAGAGGAACCGGTCGAGATTCTAGCTTCTGAACGTAAGGTGTTGCGGGGTAGATCGATTGAATTAGTAAAAGTGCGGTGGCAACGTCGAGGTGTGGACAAGGCCACTTGGGAGAGGAAGGAGGATATGGAAAGGCAGTTTCCGTATCTCTTTCAGTCAGGAAATTTCGGGGACAAAATTTCATAAGTGGAAGAGAGTTGTATCACCCGTGTTTTGGGGTTAGGAGTTAGTCGGGTTAGTGGTCCGAGGCGGAAAAATTAAATTAAATCATTTATTGACCTTGACTTGAGTTAATTGAAACTTAATAAAAATGGGAGGGACCAATGTGGTGATTTAACCCAAAAGTTTTGAAAAGGAAGACAACCTTTTAGTTCCAAAAAGGAAAAAGCCATCATCCTCTCTCCCCACTCCCCTCTTTAACATTGGAGGCTCAAAAACCCTTCCCCAAACCCTAAATTACTATTCCATTAATTTCCAACTCCATTCCAAGTCCATTTTCAAAGGTAATAACATTACCTAACTCTTCTCTTCATCCTCTATCTATTTATGGTTATAGATTTTAAAACTACCCACTTTTGAAAATTGTGGCTTGATGAAAGTTTGAGTTTTTATGAAGATTTTCAATTTGTTTTGAAATATAATGTTGGGTTTTAGTTTATTTACCTTATAATGAACATGATATGTTAAAATGGTTGGGTTTGGGTGAAAACCCGAAATGGGTTCTTGAGGTAATTTTTAAGGGGTCTAAAACTTGGTTTTGGTGGGTTTTAGGTTGAAATTAGAGGGCTGATGGTTTATGTATGTTAGGAGGATGTTTTTGGTCCATTTGAGGGTCATTTGGATGATTGAAAAAGGAATTTTCAGCTAGGGTTTGAGGGAGCACGAAAATGGGCATACTTGGGGGATTAAATTGATTGGAAAATTTGTTGAAGTTAGTTTGAGCTCAAGAGTTTAGTGTTGAATGAATGTTAGCATTGATTGGGAATAATGGGTGTGTTTTAATTGGCTAGAAGCAAGGGGAGGCGTTGAAGAGGCATCGGGATCGAATCCGGGCTTGTAGGAGGCTTGCTTTGGTTTCTAAGGAAGGGTGGTGAGTGACTTTAAATGTGTTTTAAAGTTTGGTTCGAGTGTGTGTAGTGTATGAGTTGAAATGTGCTTGGTAGGCCATTTTTATGTAGATTTTATTTGTTAACTTAGCTCTTGATTTCCATTAAATGCCTTGTGGTTGCCTTTTTATGCTCTTGTGATATGTGGTTGATTTGCACATGTATGCCATGATATGTATATGTGATGAGAATGAGATGTGGTTGATGGATATGTGATGTGGTAAATGAAAATTGGCACTAATTAACTTATCGGGTGTAAATGATCGATCATTAGGATTAGTGTGCACACAAATTGAGTCAAAACGTACGTGGCCTTGATGGCGTTGAGTCATCAAGGAGGAGTACGGTGATGTAATATTCCACCGGAAGCTTATATATATTCTACGTGATGATTAGTGGAATCCCAACCGTAGGGCATGTGGTGATGAGTGGAATCCCACCCATGCAAGGTCTGGTGATGAGTGAAATCCCACCGAGGTAATGTGAATGTTGAGGTTAAATCCGCACATCCGGGTAATCTAATAGTGGCCAAATAAACTTGTTCGTATACTTGTGATGCATGACATTAATATGTGATGTTTGAGCTTAGTATGATGTAATATGCCATATTATGCATCTTGAAAGACTAACTAGTTTTATGCATTGATGGAACAAAAGAGCGTAAGCACAAAGCTTAGTGAGGATCGCTAAATAACATTCATCAATGCATGTCTCATATTTTGCAAAACCAACACTTTACATCTCATGCCATTTTAAAAAACATGTCTTCTGAATACCTCAATGCACTTTTTAACCACAAGCTCTTATGCATCATTTTAAAACAACAAATAAACCTTTGCTCATGCTTTAACAAGCATCACATGCATTCTTGCATCATACACATATATCTCATGCATCCTTGCATCATATACAAGCATCTCATGCTTCACATTATTCATTTACATTATATTGGCTCACAAGTGATAATCCATAAACCATTTCAACACAAGAAACAATCGAATACGCGGATTACAAGCGTTGTCCCTCACGCTTCATACAAACTACCATACTACACAAGGTGGAGATTAATGGCACAATCACAACCCCTCGACACCCATGATGGAGATCAACGACACAATCACAACCCCTCAACATCACTCATCGGTAGTTGTATAATTCCTCTAACGAGAGTATGTGACACATACACAAGACTCACACACGAGACTAACCATTCACCGTTGTGATCTTAACCTCAATCGTTAGGGTACTTGGATGGAGATTATGACACAATCACAACCCCTCAACATCCAAGGCGACTTTATTCACGGTGCACCCAATCCTATAGCCGACTAACTATATTCGATTAAAGTAACCAAAACCCATTTTCATCACTTGCCAATATAATCATTTAACATAAACAATCCACTATTTTACAAGCATAACCACAATGCCATCTCCGCAAGCATAACATGCTTAACATAATATGCATTCAACACATGAAAACCAAGGATCACTTACCTAGTGCATCCTTAACATAATGGCATTAAAATCCAACATTAAACCATGCTTAAACATTCTTAAAAATAGTAAACAAATCCACACTTACTTCAAGTGCAATTTCATCAATATAACACATTACCAAGAGAGAGATTTCCGAATCACTTACTCTTTAGCTTAGATAAGTGTATGAAACTTACACTAAGCTCCAGAGACCACGCTCAAAGCGTTACAAAGTAGGAAATTGCTTTTCCACTCACCGATACACGAAGCCTTGTTCACTGACACGAAAATTACTCCTCTAGAACTTCAAAAATCACCTCGTTTGCTTCCGGATCAAGATCCCCTAAACCAACAACAATACACAACACGTTGTTTACCCAAACTACACCAAAATACCCTTCCAAGACAACCAAACACTCAATCGATTGCTTCCTAAACCAAGCCAAGCCATCATACATCACTTCCAAACAATTATCAAAATCAAAACACATCTAATAAACATCCTAACTGTAACGCCCCGGTTTTGGGCTTAGGAGTTTTGGGCGTTGACCGGTTGGTCAAAGTGCTGTTCGAATCTAAAGAGGTTAAATTAGGAAAGCCTAGTTCGGGTTGCATTAAAAATATGGAAAAATGTTCTAAAATCATCTTTTAATATAATTAAGTGAACTGTGAAATCAATTTTGGAAAATGAGTTTTGGAAGTGTGACATTTTGGCTAGTGACCAAAATGTAATTTTCGCAAGTTTGGTGGCTGTTTTATAAAGGGTTGGAACTTTGAATCTTTAAGGAGCTATTAATCCAAAAGTGGTTTCTCCAGATTTTTCTAAGATATTTTGAGTTATAATTCTGATTTTAAAGTATATCAAAAAGGAGGGAAAAGCCATTTGGCTAATTTCATAACTAACTTCTCAATTTTCTTTCTCTCATTTTCTCTCAACCCAAACATTACTTTTCCAGAGAATTTGTTCTAATTTCTTCACCTAAATCCCTCCTTTCAACTCTCATTTGATTCCTAATCAATGTATCTTCAAAACCTCTTCAATTGCTAAGTGTTTCAACAAGGATTTTGATTGCAAAAAGAGGAGAAACTCAAGTTTGGAGGTAAGAACGTCCTTCTCCTCTAAACTATCAGTTCTTTACTGAAATTCCTAAGTTTTCAATCCTAAATTGATGTTTAATTAAAGGCTTTTGAGTTGTTAATTGGATCTTGGCTTATAATGCAAGATTTTGATGGTTTTTGATGATTTTCGTTAGATCTGAGTAATCTGTGATTTAAGAGGTGTTTTTGATGTTAAATGATCTCTAAATTGATAAGCAATTGAGTTTTGATTGATGCAATCCCGGATAGGTTGAGTTTCCTAAGTTTAGCTTGTGTTTCAAGGTAATTTTTGAGGTGATCTTGGTGATCTGATGTTGCTGGAGGTATAAGGATGTTAATAGGTTGTTTTTAGATGTGTTATGATGTTTATGGAAGTGAGGTTTTGCTGGTTTATGGCTGGGCTTTGTTTAGAAGTGGTTTGGATGCATTTTCGGTTGTGTTTGGTGGCCGAAAATGGAGGTTGGATGAGAGCAGCGAGTTTAGGTGCTTTCATTGAAGCAATTAATGCATGGTGATGCATTAATCCTCTGCTTTGATGTGTTGAAACAGGGGAGGCATCTTTGGATCCAAGGATTGTTGATCCGGAAGCTTGATTTGGTGCTTTGGCTTGAAGCAAAGTGGAAATCGGTGAGTGCATTTGTGGAAATTGGATTTTCAGCTTTAAAACCAAGGTTTGAAGGTTTTGGGAGCTTAGTTTAAGTCTAAACAACTTTGCTAAGCTCAAGTGTAATTTTTCGGATTTTCTCTCTAGTGGTGGCCATGTTTTTGATGTGATGCAAAATGATGATTTGCATGTTTTAATTACTGTTTTGAAAGCATGTTTTAGCATGGATTTTGCTGATGATATAAGCCATATGTTGAAGGTAACTCTAGGTAGGAGTACCTTGCTTTTGTACATTGTTTAAATGTGGATTGATGCTTTAAAATGCATGATGAAAATGGCTTGGTTTAATGCTTTAAAACAGTGGATTAAATGATGAAAATGATGTATATTGGCAAGTGATGTTTTGAAAAGATTAAGGTCACTAAGGTGGTTAAAAGTCCTTGAGTGAGCCTTGTTACTTAAGAACATCAAGGTGGTTAAAAGTCCTTGGATGATTCTTGTTGCGGACACTAAGGTGGTTAAAAGTCCTTAGGTGATCCTTTCCATGGTGTTTAAAAGTCCATGGGGCCATGGTGTTTAAAAGTCCATGGGGCCAAGGTGTTTAAAAGTCCTTGGGGCCAAGGTGTTTAAAAGTCCTTGGGGTGATGCAAGCTTTGGACACAAAGGTGGTTAAAAGTCCTTGTGTGGTCCTCATACATGGTGTTTAAAAGTCCATGGCCAAGGTGTTTAAAAGTCCTTGGGGCCAAGGTGTTTAAAAGTCCTTGGGAAAGTTGTTGAACTTGTTTTATGAAATGGAATTTGTCACTTAAGCCAATATGACATGTTAAGTATATTGAGAAGCATGAGGTGCTTGTTTTAATGTTTATGTTGAAGCATGATATTGCTTGTTTTAAGTATGCTTTTGAGCATGTGCAAAGGTTGATTTTAAGCATGTTTATAAATGGTTTTAATTGCATTATTGAATGGTTTTTAAAGAGCATGCCTCACTAAGCTTTTGCTTACGCTCTCTACGTTTTCTTAATTCAATAATGCAGAGCATTAGAGTACCTTGAGGGGCAGCAAGAAAGGGCAAGCAATCAAGTTCAAGTGAAGCTCAATGTATGGAAGGTTTTTGTTAAACATTTTAGCTTTTGGGTGATTTGGCAATGGGGGACCAATGTGTATGTTTTGGGAGGTGTTTGGGACTCCCTAAGTATGTTGAATGATGATAAGATTGCTGGTTTTTGCATTGGATCATTACATGCTTGTTTTGAAAGTTTTGTGTTTTGAATAGCTAGCTTGTGTAGGAAGCATGCCTATAGAATTGGGGCTTTTTGCATGTGATGTTGTTTGGTTGATTTGTTGATGCCTATAAGTCATATATTTGTTGAATTGCATGCTGGTAAAGTTTGGTGACATTTGGAGCATGTTTGAATGATTAATTGCATGATTTGGAATGCTAGTTTGTTGCAATCTGTGCAAGCGTTTCGGAACAGTGTGCACCGTTTCGGAACGGGTGCCTTACATGAACCAAGGCGTCCGAAACGGTATGCACCGTTTCGAAACGGTTTGGTCTCTGCCAAGGCCATGTTTCGGAACCCGTTGCGGAACGGCCCGTGTTTTGGAACGGGGTCTACCTGTTTCGGAACGGTCGACCGTTGGGGGCTGTCATTGGCAGTTATAAGTTTTGAATTGTTTGCGTTTTGGTCCTGAATCTTGTTTGTTCAATTGCATGAGCTTGGGAAGTCCCTTTGAGTTGAAATTTCACAGAGAAGCATGAAACCTGGTTAATTTCAAGTTGGTAACTTTAATTTGGGTTAAGTCCTTTTAATTATCAGAAATTACAATTTGGTCCTTAAAGTTGTAATTTGTTCAATTGGGTCCCTGTTTGATCTCTGATGTTTGTGATCTTTGCGTATGATATTTGTGTGATCACAATTAGGATTAATGTGCATCTAGACAAGATTAAAAAGAAAAAAAAGGGTCGTTAATCAAGGTTGACTTTCGGGTTGACTTTGGTTTTCCCCGTGTGACTTTCTTAATTCGGGTCAACCGTCTAGGCCGGGTTAAGGGGGTTACATTTGGTGGTATCAGAGCTGAGTTTGCGAGTAATTGGGAATGAATGTATGCATGATTGAAGCATGTTTGACTTGTATGCTTGTTGTTTGAAAGCATGTTCAATGGTTTGAGATGTTGATGCGATTGAGTTGTATGTTGTGATGTTGCATGTTGAGGGTACCCATTGCCAAACAAAAGCTAATGAAATGATGTTGATTTTGAATGGAAATTGAGCTTGAATACTTGGATTGCTTACCTTGCTGGGCCTGACTTGTTTTATTTTGCATTGTGATTTCATGGTAAAAGTATGGCACCACGTAGAGAGTTAAGAGGTAGTGTGCGAGCTACGGCTCCCAACGAGAACAAGAATGAAGAGAACACGGGTAGTGCTATGTTACCCCCTCCTCCGCCTGGTGGTGGTGCTGGAGGTGAGCGAGCTGAAGCTGCAGCTGGTGCTGGAGCTGCTGGACCAGAGGTTGGTTAGGGGCAAGCTATGCCTGATATGTCTATGCTGGTACAAGCTATTGCGGGTGCTTTTCGAGCAGCAGTAGCTGCAGCTCAAGGAGCTGGGCATCAGGGAGATGCTGGAGTTAGACTACCTTTGGAGCGTCTGCGCAGTCTTGGTGGGACTGAGTTTAGGGGTATGTCTGCAGAGAGTTCTGAGGCTTGGCTGGAGAGTACCAAGCGTATCTTGGGTCAGATGAGCTGCACGGGTGTGCAAAAGTTGGGATGTGTTGTGTCCTTGCTGCAGGACGATGCGTATACGTGGTGGACGACCACTATAGCTGGGATGGCTGAAGCTGATGTTACTTGGACATTCTTTCAGAATGTGTTCAAGAGGAGATATCTAGGAGTGAGATATCTGGATGAGAAAAAGCGTGAATTCATGTCTCTTACCCAAGGGAGCATGAGTGTGGCTGAGTATGAAGTGCAGTTTGTGCGACTCAGTCAGTATGCACCGGAGCTGATACCTGATGAGCGGGCGAGGTGCGAGAGGTTCCGTTATGGTCTTGTGACGGATGTAAAGATGTATGTGCTGGCCACTGGATATGATGATTTTAATGTGTTGGTGGGCCGAGCCAAGGACATTGAGATGAACATGGGTTTAGCTGCGAAAGGTGCTGGAGCGAGTTCTGGCAAGAGAGCTGCTGAGTTTAGTTCCGGTGGTGGACGGAACAAGAGGGGACGTGATCAGAAGTATCAGTCCTCAGCCAAGAGAGGTGGTGGTGCACCTGCTAGAGGTGGTTATGCTAGAGCTGACCCGAGTGCTTGCTGGATCTGTGGTTCGCGTGGTCACATGAAGCGTGACTGTCCTCGTGCTGTGAGGGAGGTGCAAGCTCCTGTTGCGGCAGCTGGTAATGGATGCTGGAATTGTGGTTCTGTTGACCATCTGAGGCGAGATTGTCCGAGGTTGGCTGGTGGCCAAGAGCGTGCTCCTGTTGTTGCAGCACAGCAGAGAGGTCGTGGGCGCGGCCGTGGTAATTTCCAGAGGAGAGAGGAAGGTGGTTGTGGAGTAGCCCATGTTGTGGCTATTCAGCCTGAGGGTGGAGGCCAAGCGAGGGTGTATGCTCAGCGCGAGGGAAGGAATGATGCAGATGTGATTGCAGGTACCTTTACTTTGCAATCCTTGTCATTGCTATCTTTGATTGATTCTGGATCTACGCATTCATATATTTTGCGTGAGCATGCTGAATTGCTTGGTTTGCCTGTTGAGTCTTTGGATGTTGGTGTTCGTGTCACTAGTTCTTTTGGTGAAACTGTTGTGACTCGAAAGCTTTATAGAAGGTGTCCCTTGGTTGTTCAAGAACATGTTTTCCATGTTGATCTTATGGAGTTGCCCTTTTATGGTTTTGATGTGATCCTTGGTATGGATTGGCTTGCTGAGCATCGTGCTGTTGTGGATTGTGAAAATAAGCGGGTTTCGCTTAAGCTTGCGGATGATTATGAAGTTGTTGTGGTTGGTGAGAATGTGAAGTTTCTTGCCAATGTTGTGTCTACCTTGGAGGCGAGTAGGATGCTGAGGCAAGGTTGCGAAGCTTATCTAGCTTTTGTGATGAATCCTAGCTCTAAGGAGTTGAGAGTGCAAGATATCAAGGTTGTGAAGGAGTTTCCTGGTGTTTTTCCTGAAGAGTTGCCTGGTTTACCTCCTAATCGCGAGGTGGAGTTTGGAATTGAGCTGTATGAGAATACAACTCCTGTGTCCATTACTCCCTATAGAATGGCACCTAAGGAGCTGAAGGAGCTGAAGACGCAGTTGCAAGAGTTGCTTGATCGTGGTTTCATCCGGCCGAGTGTGTCGCCTTGGGGTGCTCCTGTCTTGTTTGTGAAGAAGAAAGATGGCACTATGAGGATGTGCATTGATTACCGTCAGTTGAACAAGTTGACTATCAAGAATCGGTATCCTTTGCCGAGGATTGATGATCTCTTTGATCAATTTCGGGGAGCTGCTGTGTTCTCTAAGATTGACTTGAGGTCAGGGTATTATCAGTTGAAGGTGAAGGATGTGGATGTGCCTAAGACAGCTTTCAGGACAAGGTATGGGCATTATGAGTTCCTTGTGATGCCGTTTGGTTTGACAAATGCTCCTGCTGCTTTCATGGACATGATGAATCGTGTTTTTCATGAATACCTGGACAAGTTTGTTGTGGTGTTCATTGATGATATCCTCGTGTACTCGCGTACTGAGGAGGAGCACGAAGAGCATTTGAGGATTGTTTTGCAAGCTTTGTTGGAGAATCAGGTTTATGCTAAGCTGAGCAAGTGTGAGTTCTGGCTTAAGGAGGTGGTGTTTCTTGAGCATGTGGTCTCAGCTGAGGGGATTCGTGTTGATCCTTAGAAGATTGAGGCGGTGATGAATTGGAAAGTTCCTAAGTCTGTTCATGAGGTCCGTAGTTTCCTTGGTTTGGCGGGATACTACCGGAGGTTTGTGGATGGTTTTTCCAAGATTGCTGCTCCTTTGACGAAGCTGTTGCAGAAGGATGTTAAGTATGAGTGGACGGAAGCAAGACAGCAAGCTTTTGAGAAGCTGAAGGCGGCTTTGACGCAAGCTCCTATCTTGATTCAGCCTGAATCAGGGAAAGAGTTTGTGGTCTATAGTGATGCATCCTATGTTGGTTTGGGGTGTGTGCTGATGCAAGAGGGTAAGGTTGTGGCTTATGCGTCGCGGCAGTTGAAAGTCCATGAGCGCAACTATCCTACGCATGACATTGAGCTGGCTGCAGTGGTTTTTGCTCTGAAGATCTGGAGACATTATCTGTATGGTGAGAAGTGTACTGTGTACACGGATCACAAGAGTTTGATGTATCTGATGTCTCAGAAGGAGTTGAATCTTAGGCAGCGACGTTGGTTGGAGTTGCTCAAGGATTATGATCTGACGATTGAGTATCATCCTGGTAAAGCTAATGTTGTTGCGGATGCCTTGAGTAGGAAGGTAGCTGTTGAGCTGAGGGCTATGTTTGCTAGCTTGAGCATATCGCGAGATGGTGGCCTTGTTGCTGAGTTGCAAGTGAAACCATCTTTGGTTCATTTGATCAAGGAAAAGCAGTTGTTGGATGATTCCTTGGTGTCTCATGTTCAGGATATCGCGGAGGGTAGACCTTCGGATTTCTGCTTTAATGAGGATGGTGTGTTGTGTTTTGGTAGTCGTATAGTAGTGCCTGCTGATGCTGAGTTGAGGCGTGCTATTCTGACTGAAGGTCATAGTAGTCCTTTTGCTATGCACCCTGGTAGTACTAAGATGTATCGTGATCTTCGTGATGAGTACTATTGGGTGGGTTTGAAGAAGGATGTTGCAGAGTTTGTGAGCAAGTGTTTGGTGTGTCAGCGAGTTAAGGCTGAACATCAGGTTCCTTCTGGTTTGTTGCAACCGTTGAAAATCCCTGAATGGAAGTGGGAGAGGGTTACCATGGATTTTGTATCTGGTTTGCCTTTGTCTCCGTCAAAGAAGAATTCTGTTTGGGTGATTGTGGATCGCCTGACGAAGTGTGCACATTTCTTGCCTGTGCATACTACGTTCTCTTTGGATAAGCTGGCAGAGCTGTACATTGCTGAGATTGTGAGGCTGCATGGTGTGCCTAAGTCGATTGTGTCGGATAGGGATCCGAGGTTCACATCGCGTTTTTGGCAGTGTTTGCATCAAGCTCTGGGTACAAGGTTGCATTTCAGTACATCCTATCATCCTCAGTCGGATGGTCAGTCTGAACGGGTTATCCAGATTTTGGAGGATATGTTGAGGTGCTGCGTGATTGAGTTCCAAGGTTCTTGGGAGAAGCATCTGCCTTTGGTTGAGTTCGCTTATAACAATAGTTATCAGGCGAGTATACAGATGGCACCTTATGAGGCTCTGTATGGGAGGAAGTGTAGGACTCCTCTTTGTTGGGCTGAAACGGGTCAAAAGTTGGTTTCGATGCCTGCTTTGTTGAAAGGGACCACCGAGAAGGTGAAGCTCATTTGTGAGAGGTTGAAGGCTGCCTCCGATCGGCAAAAGTCTTACGCGGATTTGAAGCGTAAGGAGATAGAGTATGCGGTGGGTGACCGTGTGTTCTTGAAGGTTTCGTCTTGGAAGAAGGTGATGAGGTTTGGCCGGAAGGGTAAGTTGAGCCCTCGGTACATTGGACCGTATGAGGTGGTTGAGCGTGTGGGTCTTGTTGCGTATCGGCTGAGGTTACCTCAGGAGTTGGAGAAGATTCATGATGTGTTCCATGTTTCTATGCTCCGGAAGTATAGATCTGATCCTTCGCATGTGATGCTTGTGGAGGAAGTGGTTTTGAATCCGGATTTGACCTATGATGAGGAACCGGTGAAGGTTCTGAATTCGGATAGCAAGGTTCTTCGTGGCAAGACCATTGAGTTGGTGAAGGTGCTGTGGAAGCATCGAGGTGTTGAGGAAGCCACGTGGGAGCGGAAGGAAGACATGCTGAAGCAGTTTCCTTATCTCTTTCCTTCAGGTAAATTTCGAGGACGAAATTTCTTAAGGGGGGGAGAGTTGTAACGCCCCGGTTTTGGGCTTAGGAGTTTTGGGCGTTGACCGGTTGGTCAAAGTGCTGTTCGAATCTAAAGAGGTTAAATTAGGAAAGCCTAGTTCGGGTTGCATTAAAAATATGGAAAAATGTTCTAAAATCATCTTTTAATATAATTAAGTGAACTGTGAAATCAATTTTGGAAAATGAGTTTTGGAAGTGTGACATTTTGGCTAGTGACCAAAATGTAATTTTCGCAAGTTTGGTGGCTGTTTTATAAAGGGTTGGAACTTTGAATCTTTAAGGAGCTATTAATCCAAAAGTGGTTTCTCCAGATTTTTCTAAGATATTTTGAGTTATAATTCTGATTTTAAAGTATATCAAAAAGGAGGGAAAAGCCATTTGGCTAATTTCATAACTAACTTCTCAATTTTCTTTCTCTCATTTTCTCTCAACCCAAACATTACTTTTCCAGAGAATTTGTTCTAATTTCTTCACCTAAATCCCTCCTTTCAACTCTCATTTGATTCCTAATCAATGTATCTTCAAAACCTCTTCAATTGCTAAGTGTTTCAACAAGGATTTTGATTGCAAAAAGAGGAGAAACTCAAGTTTGGAGGTAAGAACGTCCTTCTCCTCTAAACTATCAGTTCTTTACTGAAATTCCTAAGTTTTCAATCCTAAATTGATGTTTAATTAAAGGCTTTTGAGTTGTTAATTGGATCCTGGCTTATAATGCAAGATTTTGATGGTTTTTGATGATTTTCGTTAGATCTGAGTAATCTATGATTTAAGAGGTGTTTTTGATGTTAAATGATCTCTAAATCGATAAGCAATTGAGTTTTGATTGATGCAATCTCGGATAGGTTGAGTTTCCTAAGTTTAGCTTGTGTTTCAAGGTAGTTTTTGAGGTGATCTTGGTGATCTGATGTTGCTGGAGGTATAAGGATGTTAATAGGTTGTTTTTAGATGTGTTATGATGTTTATGGAAGTGAGGTTTTGCTGGTTTATGGCTGGGCTTTGTTTAGAAGTGGTTTGGATGCATTTTCGGTTGTGTTTGGTGGCTGAAAATGGAGGTTGGATGAGAGCAGCGAGTTTAGGTGCTTTCATTGAAGCAATTAATGCATGGTGATGCATTAATCCTCTGCTTTGATGTGTTGAAACAGGGGAGGCATCTTTGGATCCAAGGATTGTTGATCCGGAAGCTTGATTTGGTGCTTTGGCTTGAAGCAAAGTGGAAATCGGTGAGTGCATTTGTGGAAATTGGATTTTCAGCTTTAAAACCAAGGTTTGAAGGTTTTGGGAGCTTAGTTTAAGTCTAAACAACTTTGCTAAGCTCAAGTGTAAGTTTTCGGATTTTCTCTCTAGTGGTGGCCATGTTTTTGATGTGATGCAAAATGATGATTTGCATGTTTTAATTACTGTTTTGAAAGCATGTTTTAGCATGGATTTTGCTGATGATATAAGCCATATGTTGAAGGTAACTCTAGGTAGGAGTACCTTGCTTTTGTACATTGTTTAAATGTGGATTGATGCTTTAAAATGCATGATGAAAATGGCTTGGTTTAATGCTTTAAAACAGTGGATTAAATGATGAAAATGATATATATTGGCAAGTGATGTTTTGAAAAGATTAAGGTCACTAAGGTGGTTAAAAGTCCTTGAGTGAGCCTTGTTACTTAAGAACATCAAGGTGGTTAAAAGTCCTTGGATGATTCTTGTTGCGGACACTAAGGTGGTTAAAAGTCCTTAGGTGATCCTTTCCATGGTGTTTAAAAGTCCATGGGGCCATGGTGTTTAAAAGTCCATGGGGCCAAGGTGTTTAAAAGTCCTTGGGGCCAAGGTGTTTAAAAGTCCTTGGGGTGATGCAAGCTTTGGACACAAAGGTGGTTAAAAGTCCTTGTGTGGTCCTCATACATGGTGTTTAAAAGTCCATGGCCAAGGTGTTTAAAAGTCCTTGGGGCCAAGGTGTTTAAAAGTCCTTGGGAAAGTTGTTGAACTTGTTTTATGAAATGGAATTTGTCACTTAAGCCAATATGACATGTTAAGTATATTGAGAAGCATGAGATGCTTGTTTTAATGTTTATGTTGAAGCATGAGATTGCTTGTTTTAAGTATGCTTTTGAGCATGTGCAAAGGTTGATTTTAAGCATGTTTATAAATGGTTTTAATTGCATTATTGAATGGTTTTTAAAGAGCATGCCTCACTAAGCTTTTGCTTACGCTCTCTACGTTTTCTTAATTCAATAATGCAGAGCATTAGAGTACCTTGAGGGGCAGCAAGAAAGGGCAAGCAATCAAGTTCAAGTGAAGCTCAATGTATGGAAGGTTTTTGTTAAACATTTTAGCTTTTGGGTGATTTGGCAATGGGGGACCAATGTGTATGTTTTGGGAGGTGTTTGGGACTCCCTAAGTATGTTGAATGATGATAAGATTGCTGGTTTTTGCATTGGATCATTACATGCTTGTTTTGAAAGTTTTGTGTTTTGAATAGCTAGCTTGTGTAGGAAGCATGCCTATAGAATTGGGGCTTTTTGCATGTGATGTTGTTTGGTTGATTTGTTGATGCCTATAAGTCATATATTTGTTGAATTGCATGCTGGTAAAGTTTGGTGACATTTGGAGCATGTTTGAATGATTAATTGCATGATTTGGAATGCTAGTTTGCTGCAATCTGTGCAGGCGTTTCGGAACAGTGTGCACCGTTTCGGAACGGGTGCCTTACATGAACCAAGGCGTCCGAAAAGGTATGCACCGTTTCGAAACGGTTTGGTCTCTGCCAAGGCCATGTTTCGGAACCCGTTGCGGAACGGCCCGTGTTTCGGAACGGGGTCTACCTGTTTCGGAACGGTCGACCGTTGGGGGCTGTCATTGGCAGTTATAAGTTTTGAATTGTTTGCGTTTTGGTCCTGAATCTTGTTTGTTCAATTGCATGAGCTTGGGAAGTCCTTTTGAGTTGAAATTTCACAAAGAAGCATGAAACCTGGTTAATTTCAAGTTGGTAACTTTAATTTGGGTTAAGTCCTTTTAATTATCAGAAATTACAATTTGGTCCTTAAAGTTGTAATTTGTTCAATTGGGTCCCTGTTTGATCTCTGATGTTTGTGATCTTTGCGTATGATATTTGTGTGATCACAATTAGGATTAATGTGCATCTAGACAAGATTAAAAAGAAAAAAAAAGGGTCGTTAATCAAGGTTGACTTTCGGGTTGACTTTGGTTTTCCACGTGTGACTTTCTTAATTCGGGTCAACCGTCTAGGCCGGGTTAAGGGGGTTACACTAACTCATCCTTGTACCTCCAACAATCAAGATTCCATCATTTCACCCCAAAATCTCACTTAAAACTACCAAGAAACTCAAGGATCTCAAGGATTTCGGGATCTACATTATCAACACCTCATTTTAACATATAAATCAACTTAGAAATCAACACAAAATAGAGCCCAACTCATCATGTCCGAAAATTAAGATTTTAACCACAATTTCTCAAGATTTTGATTTCCAATCAAAACTATAATGAAACCTCAACAAAAAATAGTATTTAGAAGCCAAATATCTTGGGAATTTCAATAAAGAACTTACATTAGAGGTTGAGAACGGGATTTACCTCCAATCCTTGCTTTTCTCAATGAATGACAAGTTTTCCTTAGTGAAATCTAGAAGAACTAAGAGAGATCTCTTGAAAATGATTTAGGAAATGTTGAGAGAGTTTTTGGAAGTGAGAATTCTGGAAAAAGATGTGTGAATTTGTGTTTGGATGAAAATGAGAGAGATTTTGGTAGTTACATAATTGAAATCCATTAACTACCTTTTAGTTATTTTAATATAAATTCAAATAAAATCATTTAATTAAAAAAACCTTTCTAAACAGATGTCATATTGAGAAAAGTTCAAATTCACTTGAAGCCCCCTAAAGATTCTAAGTTTTTGGCCTCCACATTAAAAATCACATTTCCCCATTTTTGAAACTTTACAATTTGGTCACTACTCAAAATGTCCATTTACCAAAACCCTTTTTGTAAAATTGATTTTACCAACCTCTTGATTATATTTTTAGAGGATTTTAGCAATTTTTTTATAACATTTTTATCCTATCCCGATCCTTGATTTCCAAAAATCACCTTACGCGATTCGAACCGTTCTCGACCGGTTCGATCTGATTCCTAAAACATCTAGGCCTGAAACTAGGGCGTTACATGGTGGTTGTTCAACATACACTTCTTCATTTAAAAAAGCATTTAGAAAATCACTTTTTACATCCATTTGAAAAAGCTTGAAATCATGGTAACATGCAAATGCTAGAAGCATCCTAACATCTTCCATTCTAACTACGGGTGCATATGTTTCATCAAAATCAATTCCCTCTTCTTGAGTGTAAACTTGAGCAACATGCCTAGCCTTGTTTTTCACTATGTTACCACTCTCATCTAGTTTATTCCTAAGGACCCATTCAGTTCCTATAGTAGATTGATTACTAGGCATATCAACTAATGTCCATACTATACTTCTCTCAAATTGATTAAGTTCTTCTTGCATGACCAAAATCCAAAAATCGTCTTTTAATGATTATTTGATATTTTTAGGCTCTTTGCATGAAATAAATGCAACATGGTTCATTATTTTGGGAGAGGATCTAGTAGTTACCCCCTTGGATGGATCACCCAAGATTTCACCACCTTTGACATAGTTGAACTCCCTTTTGTATGTCACCTCCTTTTCCTCAAGAGCCAAGTCCTTCAAGGTTATAAGAGGTGGATCTTGTGCATCTTCTTCTTTGGTTGGAATCTCATCCACCTTTGATGTTTGTCCTCTATCAATGGCTTCAATTATACCTACATCACCATCATCACAAGATTCCTTCATCGGAAGGAGGTTATCATCGAAAATAACATGTATAGACTCTTCAACAACCAAAGTTCTTTTATTAAATACACTATAGGTTTTAGAGTTTAGAGAATAACCAAAAAATATTGCTTCATCACTTTTAACATCAAATTTACCTAAGTTGTCTTTTCAATTGTTTAAAACAAAACATTTACAACCAAAAGGGTGGAAATAGCTAATGTTAGGCTTTTTGGATTTTAAAATCTCATAAGGTGTTTTCTTTAAAATAGGCTGAATCATTACTCTATTAATAATATAACAAGTCGTATTAGTGGCTTCCGCCAAAAAATACTTAGGTAAGTTGTTTTCACAAAGCATAGTCCTAGCCATTTCTTCTAAAGTTTTATTTTCCCTCTCAACTATCCCATTTTGTTGAGGAGTGCGAGGAGCCAAAAAATTATGGCTAATACCATTTTCATTACAAAAATATTCAAACCCCATATTTTGAAATTCGATTCCATGATCACTTCTAGTGTGTGAAATTTTATGGTCAAGATCATTTTGGGTAATTTTTGTAAATGTAATAAAATTTTCTAAAGCCTCATCCTTAGTACTTAAGAATAAAACCCAAACGTATCTAGAAAAGTCATCTACCAATACAAATGCATATGACTTACCACCAAAGCTCATATTTCTAATAGGCCCAAATAAATCCATGTGAATTAGTTGTAATACCCTACTAGTCGAAACATCATTAATGGTTTTAAATGAAGCTCTCTTTTTTTACCCTTAGCACAAGCATCACATATTTTATCTAATGAAAATTTTAGTTTGGGTAAACCTCTAACTAGATTTTGGGAAGCCAATTTTTCTAAAACACTTATGCTAGCATGCCCAAGTTTCCTATGCCACAACCATGCATCATTCTCGTCATGCGCAACTAAACATGCATGAGATGAATGTATGTCATCTAAATGCATCATATAAATATTTCCTATGCGATGACCAATGATCATTATTTTATTTGTTTTAATGTTCACAATTTACACCCATTTTTATCAAAATGAACATTAAAGCATTTATCACAAAGTTGACTAATGATTAAAAGATTATGTTTTAGACCATTGACATATAACACATTTTCAATGAGTGTAGATGAGAGATTACTGATGGAGCCTATGCCTTCAATATGCCCTTTGGATTTGTCACCAAATGTCACACATCCTCCACTTTTTGGTTTAAGCTCCAAGAATCTACTTTTGTCTCCGGTCATGTGTCTTGATAATCCACTATCAAGGTACCATGTGTTTTGACTTGATGCTTTGGCCTTGTAGCAATGCCCCCTACAAACAAAGATTAGTTCCTTGATTTTGGTACCCAAATCATTTTGGGTCCATAAGTGTTAGCTCCCCAAAGCTTGGTTCCCTTAGGAATCTATGAAGCAATATCATTTACATTTTTAGAAACAAAAAGTTCCTTAGGAGCCCACACACTCCTAATTCTTTTTTACTTTAGATTGCTTTTGAAACCTTCTTTGTTTGGGTAAAATGATTTTCTCTTAACATATTGGGTTTTTGAAGACTTCCATTTTCAAAAGCATGTTTCCCAATAGTAAGAGAAAATTTGAGATTATCCACTTCCTTAGTGTGATAATCTTGGAAATCGGAAAGAAGTTTTTCAACATCAAGTTTTTTATTTTTAAGTTCATTTGAAATATTTATCAAATACCAAACCTTTTCCGATTCGGATTTGGTTTTTCAAAGAGACTCATTTTGAGATTTCAAATCGGAAATGATTTTCTTGTTTTTCAAAATAGACTATTTATATTTGTCAACCAATTCATTATAAACATTTTGTAACTTATCATATTCATCATAAGTAAGTGATGAGTTAGAGTTTACCATTGGTTCCTCCTCAAATGTCATGAGACAAAGGTTGGTCACTTCCTCATCCTCTTCGGATGACTCCTCATCACTCCAAGTTGCTACTTGAGCTTTGAGTTTGTTCTTCTTCCCAAAGCTTTTCTTTCTCAATTGAGGGCTCTCAGATCGGATATAACCGGTCTTCTTGCACTCATAACAAATGATTTGGTCATTCTCTTCTTCTTTACTCCTATTCTTGAAGTCCTATTTTCTATTGAATTTTCTTCCTTGATTGGGCTTCATGAATCGTGTGAATCTTTTGGCCAACATGGCCATCTCCTCATCTTCCTCTTCACTAGAATCTCGATCGTTGTATGAAGCTTTAAGTGTGATTCCAATCTTCTTCTTTTCAACCTCCCTATTTTCAGCCTTCTTCTCTTATTCCTTCCCTTGTTTCATGATCTCATAAGTAGATATCCAACAAGGGCATCAAGCTTGAGAGTCTTTAAATCTCTACTTTCGATGATGGCCGTTCTTTTTCCATCCTAAGATTCTAGAAGATAATATAGTAGTTTCCAAACTAGCTTATCTTCAGGAATTACTTCATCGAAGCCCTTTAATCTGTTGACGATGATCGAGAACCGATCAAACATTTTTTAGATGCTTTCATCGGGTTCCATCTTAAAATTTTCATAGCTTAAGTTGAGCAGCCCGATCTTCGTCTCTTTAACATTGCTAGTTCCCTCATATGTGGTCTCAAGGGTATCCCAAACTTTCTTGGCGCTTTTGATTGAAGACACCTTTGAATAGATATCGGGACCGAGAGCACAAAAGATCATATGCAAGGCTTTATCATTGACTTGCAACCGTCTTCTATCTTCGTCGGTCATCTCAGCTTTAATCTTTGGAACTAATCTTCCTTCACCACCTCTCTTCATAGGAATGCTTGGCCCGTCTTCTACAAAATCTCATATCATGTAGTCATTGGATTTGATGAAGAGTCACATCCGATTTTTTCAATATGGGTAGTTATCCTCATTGAAGAATGATTATTTGGTCGAGGATTGAGACTCATAGAGGTTGGGATCGGAGGTGGATGTCATTGCTTCATTTTATTGTTGATCAAACTCTCTTAGAATCGACTCAAGAAGGTTGTAATCCTTCCAATGAGTGTGGCTCTAATACCAATTGTTGAGTTGATCAATCGATTGCAAATGGCCAAGAGGGGATGAATTGGCGATTACAATTTGAAGTGAGAAATTGGATGAATGAAAAATCGGACACAAAACAATTTATGGTGGTTCAAGTTCCTAAATGAACTCTACCTTGACTATCTTAGCTCCCACTAAGGATTTTCAACCAATCCACTAATTGATTCTTCCCTTTTTCTTGGATGAGGAGGAAACCATACAAGATCGATTAAGTTTTCTACCCAAACTTAATCCAACCTACTCTTTACAAAGATTTTTTTTGGTAAACCTTACAATTACCTCTCAAAGGTTGATGTTTACCCAAATACTATAAATCACACCCCAAACTCTCAATAAAATTACAATGAAAGACTCAATTGAGTTGGGTACAAAGATTTGACTCTAAATGATCAAGGTTTGGATTTGAATGCTTTGATGTTGCTTGAACGATTAGGGATGGGCATGGGTCAGGTAGGGTTGGATTTTTTACCCACCCGAACCCGACCCAAATTTTTAGCTCCTCTACCCGACCCGAACTGGGGTTTAGAGGCATCTCACCCGACCCGCACCTGACCCGAATATTGAACATAGAAACCCAACCCGACCCGACATGGATTTTTCTCCTAATATTTTACTTAAAATTTATCCAAAAATTAAAAGCATAAATCTAAATAGCCTACAAATCCATAATTAAAACATGATTCACACAACTCTTACAAAATTAAAGTCCAAACATAATAATTAAAATTACAACTTACAAGTCCATAACACAGTTAAATAAGTTCAAACATAAGATAATTAAAATTACAAATCCACAATTAAAAGTAAAAGTCCAAAATACAATTAAATAAGTTCAAGCACATATCTTATAAAATAAGACATGAAAATAAACATCCTATAAAAGTGTTGAGTGGATCAAAGGATTGATCAAAGCCAAGAGGGGGGCGAATTGGGTTTTTTAAATTTTGGAAGTGAAGTGGAATGAATAAAAATGAAGAACAAGGCAATTATAGTGGTTCAAGTTCCAAATGAACTCTACATCCACTACCTTAGCTCCCTCTAAGGATTTTTCAACAACTCCACTAGTTGATCTTCTCCTTTTCTAGGCTTAGGAGGAAACCTTTACAAACCGGTCAATTTTCTACCCAAGATTGACCAAACCCTCACTTGGTTACAAAGAAGAAATTGAAGGCAATAAGAATATCTCTCAATACAAATTTGCCCCTTTGAATACAAACACTCAACCAAAATTGAAGATACAAGTTAAGATTTATACTCAATACAATTTGAGATTTTACAAGAATGAAAATTTTGGCACTTGAGCTTGGATTTCGTGTATAGATGTTTCTCTTGGATTCAATTGATGTTGTTGGTCTTGTAACCCCCTCGTCCCGGTCTGGCCGGATGACCGGTCCGAGAAGGTCACACGGGGAAAACCGAAGCGAAACCCAAAGGGTTCCCCCTCGGTTAGCAACCCTATTTTTTTCATTAATCTTGTCACAATCAAACCCCAAACTACATTCGAACAACCCAATTTTAATCTTGACTAAAGGCATCTTAATACCTATGGGTTTTTCTCTTAAAAAGGACCAATAAAGATCAAACAGTGCAGTCTTAAGAAAAGGTTTCGAAACCTCCCCAAAAGGTTTCGAAACTTAGACTGGCAGTAAGGTCTGGAACCCAAATTTCTGCAAAGGTTTCGAAACCTTCCCCATGGTTTCGAAACCCTCTTCCATGGTTTCGAAATCTCCCTCAAAGGTTTCGAAACTTAGGCCGGCAGTGAGGTCTGGAATCCCAGATTTTGCAAAGGTTTCGAAACCTTCCCTAAAGGTTTCGAAACTTAGGCTGGCAGTAAGGTCTGGAAGCCCAGATTTCTGCAAAGGTTTCGAAACCTTCCCCATGGTTTCGAAACCATAGTGCAGGGGATCACTTACTGCCCAACTCTAAAGACTTCCTACTATGAAGAACACTAAGATCATGCATAGACACATATAAAAGCTTAAAAAGGACCAAAGGCATAAATTAACACCCATAAGACTTGCACATACTATCATTTAAGCAACCACACATGAACCATAGATAGCAACCAAGCAATTAACAAGGCATCCATACATAGCATTCATACAAAGAGCAATTCATGCATATATGGACATACAAGCATTTAAGATTTCGTGCCTTAGCAACCAAAACACGTAGACATTCAAGGCATGTAACATATGCAATATTTACAATCAGACAAGGCATCCACTAACCAAGCCAACAACGATATACATCAAAGCTCAAATCAATAACACCTATCCCATTGCTTAACTATTACAATCTATTACTTAAAACTCATACATTGAGCTCACCAAAAGCAACACTTGGAGACCTTTCCTTGCCCTTGCCACCCACAAGCTATTTATCTGCATTGTCGAACAAAAGAGAGTGTAAGCATAAAAGCTTAGTGAGGGTAAGCTCATAAAACAAACCTTCGACAATGCAGGGTCCAAGCACGAGCAATTTCCGTAATGAAATGCATGTTCTTACCTCCGATCCGCATAAGCCAAAATGAACATGATGCATGAACATATAGTCAACATTATGCCATGCTCAACAACCATAAGCTCAACTTAGCATGATACATAATCCAAAGCATTAGCCACATCATATATCAATTCATAAGGACATCACATTTCATATCATATAAGCACATAAGCATAATCCCACATTGGTATATACATACAATCTCATATTGGCACCTAGCTATGACCCGAATACGCGGATAACCCGTTGGAACGAATTTCCAACAACAACATTACCTCGGTGGGATTCCACTCATCACCGGTCCTTGCATGTGCGGGATTCCACTCATCGCCACATGCCCTACGGATGGGATTCCACTCATCATCACGTAGAAATATAAAAGCTTCTGGTGGAATATTACATCACCGTGCTCCTCCTTGGTGCCTTAACGCTACCAAGGCCACGTACGTTTTGACTCAATTTGTGTGCACACTCATCCTAATGATCGATCATTGTACCCAAGCATACTAGTGCCAACATTAAACGCAATCCATTTTTCATAGCTACATGCATATGACAAAGCATCAAATATCATGTCTCACATACATGTATTTCACAACCCAATACCATGCCTAGCATGTACTAACCATGATCATCATCATGCATAATTCACAATCCAATCCACATGCATAGCAATGCATCAAACCATGCCTCAACAACATGTATAACACAATTTACATAACTACCGTAAACACATATAATTAAGAGGCTTAACAAACAATTAGAAGTTCAACCAAAGTTCTCTAAACTTAAGCTTGAGATTAGGCTACCACCCTAACCTCAACTCTTGGTGGGTTTACCAAGCCCAACCTAGGTCCACATGCTTGAACCAATGTTTAAAACCATTTAAAAACAATAACCACTCACCTCTACTCCAAGCTCAACTACCAAGCAAGCATCACCTTCAAGTTTCCGGATTTCTTCCCGAAGCTCCTCCAACGCAAACTCTCGCTTCTAAACAACCTCAATACAATTCAAATAATCCTCAAATCTGCCCAACATCAAAATATCAACCCGGAATACAAATTCAAATATCAAACCCAACATTTCAAGTCATGACCAAACCTCAAACTTAGCAATTTCGGACAGCCCCAATACCTCTTCCAAATTCCATGTTTCCAACATCCATTGCACCCACAAATAATCTCAAATCAATCCCTAATCATAGTACTACCATTGGGCTATCAATTCCCACCTTAAACAACCCCCAAAACTCACCCAAAACACTCCAAAACCCCATTTTCGTACTCATATTTTACACAGCAGAAAATCATGTTTTTAAACACCCAATTGACATCTAAATGGTCCCAAATCATCCCCTTAGTATACATATACCATCAGCCCTCTAATTACACCCTAAAACCCACCAAAAAGCAACTTTTTGACACCTTAAAAATGGGTCCAAGAACACACTTCGGAAATTCATCAAAATTCAACCAAATTAACATATAATGTGTATTTCAACTTGATTAAACAAAACCCCAACTCAATTTAACAAAACAAGATGAAAACCCCATAAAAACCCAAACTTTTAAATCAAACCCTAATTCCCAAAAGTTCATATTTTTAAAATCTAAGACCATGTATGAATATTAAATGAAGAGGAGATTTAGAAAATGATTTTACCTTTAAAAACACCCTTGAATTGATGAAGAAATTGATGGAAATACGAATTTGGGAGGGTTTGTTAGGGTTTCCATGGTGAAGAAAGGAAAATGAGGAAGATGACTACACTTTTTTTTTGTTCTCTTTAACTTTCAAAAAGTGGTCTAGCTTTTTAAAACATTTAGGTTAAATCACCGCATTGGTCCCTCCTTTTCATTTTAAAACCCAATTAGCCAAAGTTAAGGTCAAATTGATTAAATTTTAATTTTACCAATTCGGACCACTAACCCGACTAACTCCTAGCCCCAAAACACGGGTGTTACAACTCTCCCCCACTTAAGGAAATTTCGTCCCCGAAATTCATCGGACAAGAACCCACTTTCTTTCACACCACAACACACTAACCAACCTCGGTGGACTTACCACACAACAATAGATATCTGATGCTAAGATCTCTACTGATTCTTCAAGGCATGCCAATTTCAAACTCAACTCAATCTCTTCAACAAACATAGCACGGAACATGTCTGACTCACATTTCTGAATCATAGATACACGGAACACATCTCAAACCTCTTTCTAACCCTGGTGGTAACCGCAACAAATAAACAGCTGTACTAGCCCGATTCACAATCTCATACAACACTGCTTGAACACTTGGCTCATAACTTTCTCTGACTGATCCTTTGTCTTCATCAATTAACCAAACACTATGCAGACGTCTTCAAAAATAATCTAGTTGAAATCTCGAATCTCTATTACTCGCTTCCATTATGAACCTTCCACAGATGTAACAAACTAGAAGAAACTGAAGCTCGGTCTTGACACGCTGGCAATTTACACACTTGCTCTCATACTGAACCACATTATTCACCCACTCATTCTGAAAGTACTCATCTTCAACCCACAATGTGTCTTCATACTACTCAGATGCAATACAAATGAACTATCGTGCGCTTCGACCAAAACAACACGTCTCAAAACACTATGCCAATCAGTACAACAATTCTATCTCTAACAATACAAGCTCTATCATCTCTGAACTGTACTTCTGAAGGTCTTCTTTCCGCTATGTCTTGCACATGAGGTGCCAAGAATCCGTCTTGCAACTGTTTCTCTTCAAATATTCTGACTCAAAGTAGGTTTGACATGAAACTCGGCCACAGAACTACTACCATTAGATAAACCGAATCTGGCAAATACAACTTGCATCTCAACTACTAGTCTAGCAACAATATAACTCGAAGCATCGGTTACTACATAGACTATCTTCGGATGGTACTCAATCTTGATATCACAGTCTTCAAGCAATTCTAACTACTCATGTTGTTCAAGTTCCAACCATTCCCAAGTCTCCAAATATTTCAAGCTCTAATGATACGTACATATACACTGCGCATTTCTTACTATACAAGCTTTGTCTCTAAGTCTTCGAAGCAAATACAAATGTAATTAACTCTATGTCTCATATCGGATAACTCTTCTCACGGTCTTTCAACTAACTCGATGAACAAGTCGCAATCTTCCGTCTTGCATAAGCACACAACCTAACCCTACATGTAACACGTCACTACAGTTCACAAGCTCTTTCTCTAGGGCTCATTATCTCGCCTTTAACCACACAGCTGAACATTCTTCTATAGCAATCTATCAATGGAGCAACTATCTTCAAAAGACCATTTACAATTCTCTGAAAGTAACAATGCTAGACCTAGGAACTATAGATATCTGTCACAGTCTTCAATTTCTTCCAACTCATGTATTCTTTTGCCTACTTGGGATTTACCCTAATACACTCGGATGATCTGCATGTTCTAGGAGAACATCTTCATTAACTCGAAGTTCATGTTGCGCAACTTGGTGTACAATTAATCCTCTAATAGAATCTACCACAATAACTTCAAAACTTGTCATGATCTACCTTGATACTTGAATATACTCACGTGACATCTAGAAGAGCTACTACAACTGATCAAGGAACTCGGGAAAATATTCTGCTCAACATCTCTATGAAGGTAACTAATATACTAGTCAAACAAAACGACATAACTCGGAACTCAAAGCGATCATATCTTGCCTCGAAAGCTGTCTTCGATACTTCAACTTCTCTCACTTTCAACTGGTAATAATCGAATCCAAATTAATCTTCAATTTGACTGGAGCACACACTAGCTGATCAATAAATCACTGACATTTGTTTCGACTGTATGTAATCTGATCACATTCTTGTATGGTCTTCTCTCTTCTTGACAAATTGCACTGTAGAACTCTGAGATGATGCACTAGGCCTAATGAATCTAAGGTCTAACAAGTCTCGAAGCTAATTCTTTAACATTCTCAATTCTGTCGGAAACCATAAGATACAGAGCAAAATAAAACACGAGCAAACTCGGAGACGACATCAATAATAAACTCTTCTTCTCCGTTAGGAGATAAACTGGGCGTTTCTTCTAAACACTTCTAGGAAGAATCACAAACTATTTTAACATTCTGCGGTCTAATCTTCGTTCAAAAATCAAATCCATCACAATTGCTAAGCAAGCCCGCCAACTAAACTCAATCAATCTTCGACCTCCAAAGCTGGATCAACATCCAACAAGAAGTTCACATCCTCACTTACCACTACAGTCTCACAAAAATCTGCGTCTTCAAAGCAACTCTCTCTTTGTCTCAACGTATACACTAACTCTATGCTCTTCAAGCCAAACCTTGTCAAAGGGTATATCAAAACCGTAGGAAGACGATTATTTGACATCTTCTAGAACTAGTAACTTTGAACCACCAACAAACATCTTCTGTACATCTTTCTGATCACTACTATCTCCCAAAAAGGCTAGTCACATGTGTCCCTACATCTAAGGTCTCAGCAAAGATGTCTAATTTCTTACATGCTCACGCAAAAGGAGGTATCCGCAGAAATTGCAACTTCACATGTACACAACTGATAGTCTTCTGTCCTCTTGTTTTCAGACTGGTTCTTCAACAAAAATCTGACTCTTCTAAACTGTTCTTAGAGCATCTCGTAACTTCAAGACTCTATTCTGATCACACACAAACAGTCTTGATGGGTTTGTTCTACCCCTACCAAACAATCCTGAAGTCAAAGCTCAAGGCTCCCTTCTCGGCTCAACTATATCGGAAGTGACTTCATCTCTTCCGCTTGCTGGAAAACAACTCAACGTACACTGACCCAATCACACAAACTAGCTCCCACTCACGGACACTGACCGACCGTCTTGCATTAAAATCATAGGCCAAACCCCAACGGTCACCAACTAACACTTCACCAGGCATGTTTAACTTGCATACTTGCTAACGATATACAAAAGCATAGATTGAGAATCAACTGGAGGAATTCAACTTAATACTATTCCAAGGGCTCACTCGATAAAACATCGACCCTACTCTAATCCCCACTCATAGGCCTACACTTCTTCTTACAAACTAATGCCAGAGTTGATCACATTGTCTCTCATCCACAAGAATCAACCCATATACACCGTCTCAAACGGACAAATTGTACCTCAATTCTGGTACAACCATACCTCTCTAACTGAGGTGATGGACTCCCTCACATAGTCCACCCTTTTCAGAAACTACAACTTCTACTTACCGAAAAGCAATTAAATCAACAACAACATCAACAGTAATACATAAAAGATTGGGTTAGCAAGGCAAGGCTTCCAAGTGGCTCAAGTATGTTTCCCTCACTTAAAATCTCTTTTTCAATGTAATAGTAGCAATGGGACTCTACTAAACATGTTTCAACCAATCAACACACATACATGCTCAACCAAGCATATAACAAGGCTTACTTGGTAAACAAGCAAACATACGCGTACAATCAAACAACATACACTCTCAATCAACAATCATACATCACAGCATACACGGGTAACGAACAACATGCTTTTAAACAAGCAATCAACATACTCGTCATACAAGCAGCCATACTTACAGAGCAAGCAAACACCGTGCATATCAATTTAAAACTTAAACTTACCTCACTTACCTGCCCAAGGTCTCGGAAACCTTAGGCTCTGATACCAACAAATGTAACCCCCTCGTCCCGGTCTGGCCGGATGACCGGTCTGAGTAGGTCACACGGGGAAAACCGAAGCGAAACCCAAAGGGTTCCCCCTCGGTTAGCAACACTATTTTTTTCATTAATCTTGTCACAATCAAACCCCAAACCACATTCGAACAACCTAATTTTAATCTTGACTAAAGGCATCTTAATACCTATGGGTTTTTCTCTTAAAAAGGACCAATAAAGATCAAACAGTGCAGTCTTAAGCAAAGGTTTCGAAACCTCCCCAAAAGGTTTCGAAACTTAGACTGGCAGTAAGGTCTGGAACCCAAATTTCTGCAAAGGTTTCGAAACCTTCCCCATGGTTTCGAAACCCTCTTCCATGGTTTCGAAATCTCCCTCAAAGGTTTCGAAACTTAGGCCAACAGTGAGGTCTGGAATCCCAAATTTTGCAAAGGTTTCGAAACCTTCCCTAAAGGTTTTGAAACTTAGGCTGGCAGTAAGGTCTGGAAGCCCAGATTTCTGCAAAGGTTTCGAAACCTTCCCCATGGTTTCGAAACCATAGTGCAGGGGATCACTTACTGCCCAACTCTAAAGACTTCCTACTATGAAGAACACTAAGATCATGCATAGACACATATAAAAGCTTAAAAAGGACCAAAGGCATAAATTAACACCCATAAGACTTGCACATACTATCATTTAAGCAACCATACATGAACCATAGATAGCAACCAAGCAATTAACAAGGCATCCATACATAGCATTCATACAAAGAGCAATTCATGCATATATGGACATACAAGCATTTAAGATTTTGTGCCTTAGCAACCAAAACACGTAGACATTCATGGCTTGTAACATAAGCAATATTTACAATCAGACAAGGCATCCACTAACCAAGCCAACAACGATATACATCAAAGCTCAAATCAATAACACATATCCCATTGCTTAACTATTAAATCTATTACTTAAAACTCATACATTGAGCTCACCAAAAGCAACACTTGGAGACCTTTCCTTGCCCTTGCCACCCACAAGCTATTTATCTGCATTGTCGAACAAAAGAGAGCGTAAGCGTAAAAGATTAGTGAGGGTAAGCTCATAAAACAAACCTTCGACAATGCAAGGTCCAAGCACGAGCAATTTTTGTAATGAAATGCATGTTCTTACCTCCGATCCGCATAAGCCAAAATGAACATGATGCATGAACATATAGTCAACATTATGCCATGCTCAACAACCATAAGCTCAACTTAGCATGATACATAATCCAAAGCATTAGCCACATCATATATCAATTCATAAGGACATCACATTTCATGTCATATAAGCACATAAGCATAATCCCACATTGGTATATACATACAATCTCATATTGGCACCTAGCTATGACCCGAATACGCGGATAACCCGTTGGAACGAATTTCCAACAACAACATTACCTCGGTGGGATTCCACTCATCACCGGTCCTTGCATGTGCGGGATTCCACTCATCGCCACATGCCCTACGGATGGGATTCCACTCATCATCACGTAGAAATATAAAAGCTTCTGGTGGAATATTACATCATCGTGCTCCTCCTTGGTGCCTTAACGCTACCAAGGCCACGTACGTTTTGACTCAATTTGTGTGCACACTCATCCTAATGATCGATCATTGTACCCAAGCATACTAGTGCCAACATTAAACGCAATCCATTTTTCATAGCTACATGCATATGACAAAGCATCAAATATCATGTCTCACATACATGTATTTCACAACCCAATACCATGCCTAGCATGTACTCACCATGATCATCATCATGCATAATTCACAATCCAATCCACATGCATAGCAATGCATCAAACCATGCCTCAACAACATGTATAACACAATATACATAACTACCGTAAACACATATAATTAAGAGGCATAACAAACAATTAGAAGTTCAACCAATGTTCCCTAAACTTAAGCTTGAGATTAGGCTACCACCCTAACCTCAACTCTAGGTGGGTTTACCAAGCCCAACCTAGGTCCACATGCTTGAACCAATGTTTAAAACCATTTAAAAACAATAACCACTCACCTCTACTCCAAGCTCAACTACCAAGCAAGCATCACCTTCAAGTTTCCGGATTTCTTCCCGAAGCTCCTCCAACGCAAACTCTCACTTCTAAACAACCTCAATACAATTCAAATAATCCTCAAATCAGCCCAACATCAAAATATCAACCCGGAATACAAATTCAAATATCAAACCCAACATTTCAAGTCATGACCAAACCTCAAACTTAGCAATTTCGGACAGCCCCAATACCTCTTCCAAATTCCATGTTTCCAACATCCATTGCACCCACAAATAATCCCAAATCAATCCCTAATCATAGTACTACCATTGGGCTATCAATTCTCACCTTAAACAACCCCCAAAACTCGCCCAAAACACTCCAAAACCCCATTTTCGTACTCATATTTTACCCAACAGAAAATCATGTTTTTAAACACCCAATTGACATCTAAATGGTCCCAAATCATCCCCTTAGTATACATATACCATCAGCCCTCTAATTACACCCTAAAACCCACCAAAAATCAACTTTTTGACACCTTAAAAATGGGTCCAAGAACCCACTTCGGAAATTCATCAAAATTCAACCAAATTAACATATAATGTGTATTTCAACTTGATTAAACAAAACCCCAACTCAATTTAACAAAACAAGATGAAAACCCCATAAAAACCCAAACTTTTAAATCAAACCCTAATTCCCAAAAGTTCATATTTTTAAAATCTAAGACCATGTATGAATAGGAAATGAAGAGGAGATTTAGAAAATGATTTTACCTTTAAAAACGCCCTTGAATTGATGAAGAAATTGATGGAAATACGAATTTGGGATTTGTGAGGGTTTGTTAGGGTTTCCATGGTGAAGAAAGGAAAATGAGGAAGATGACTACACCTTTTTTTTGTTCTCTTTAACTTTCAAAAAGTGGTCTAGCTTTTTAAAACATTTAGGTTAAATCACCGCATTGGTCCCTCCTTTTTATTTTAAAACCTAATTAGCCCAAGTTAAGGTCAAATTGATTAAATTTTAATTTTACCGATTCGGACCACTAACTCGACTAACTCCTAGCCCCAAAACACGGGTGTTCAATGAGTTTGTTTTTATACCTTCTCCATTAATTCTAGCCGTTTAGGTGGTTAAAGAATCAATTATAGCTGTTGGAACCCTCTCTTACCACCATAAATGCACTTATGCAGCCTACCTGTAGAACTAGTGTTTTGATATAATAATTGAAAAATGTTTTGGACTAATTTGAAAAGAATTTAAAACTTGGTTTTAAGTCCAAACAACTTGAAATTATGTTTGAGATATTCTAGAGGGTTTTAGCAATGTTTTTACGATATTTAAAGAGCCAAACTTGACTTTTCAAGCTACCCGTATCGATACGGTTGTACCCATATCGATACCTTTTTGCCTAAGTTTGGTCACTACCAAAACCCGTATCCAAACAGGCTTGGCCGTTTCGATACGGATCGTGATCGTTTCGATACGCTTGGTAAGCGTACCGATCACCTTTCAACCACCCCAACGACTATTTTTCCAACGGTCATTTAAATGTGAAACCGTACCGATACGCCCTCAAGCATATCGATACGCCTAGGCTGGCAAGAGCCCAACGACTAGTTTCTAATGAAGGCCGTGCCAATACGGATCAAAGCGTATCGATACAGAAGGCTGCAGAACAACATTTATGAAGGGAAATAAAGTCCTCAACGGCTCCAAATCATCCCCAACGGCTAGTAACAACTACAAACTCAATTGGGAGTATAAAAGGGACCTCCAAGCATCTTGTAATGGTAAATGCTTCAATTGTTACAACATTATGATGTCAAAATTTGTCTATAGCTTTAATTGTTCATTTATTGCTTAGACAACACTTGTGAGCTTACATTAAATTTTCTCAAGTGTTTTGGTTTTGGGTGAGAGCTTAGAATTGCAAACAAACACCTTTTAGAGGGATTTCTAGTTTGCTAAGTCTTTCTTTGTAAAGAGAGTGTTCCTTCAAGCTTTGTGTAGAAAGCTTTGAGGGTTGTAACGGTTTCCTCCTAATCCGAGAAAAGGGGAGAAATTCTTAGTAAATTTGTTTGGAAATCTTTAGTGGGGAGCTAAGATAGTGGATGTACACCTTGGTTAGAAGGTTGAACCACTATAAATCCTTGTGTCAATTTGCCTAATTTTCACCTCCCACTAAAACACCCAATTATCCAACTTCTCCACACTTGGCGAGAAAGAACGATTGATCGAATCGAGCCTCTAAAATCTCAACAATTGGTATCAGAGCTTGGCTCAATCGAAGGGGATTCACATCCTATTGAGAAGATCCGACAAGCTCGATCAATATTTCACCAACCGACTCAATGGCACAATCAATCGACAAACCGCCTTTCTTCAACGGAAACCACCATGCCCATTGGAAGATAAAGATGAAATTCTTCTTGAAGTCAAGAGATTACAAGCTATGAGACATAGTTGAAGATGGTCTATTCGTGCCTCAAGGAAGAAAAGCGGAATGGAGTGCCGACGATCGCAAGAAGATGGAGCTTAATTGCAAAGCCTTGCACATGCTCTTTTGTGCATTTGGCTCAACCATCTATGAAAAGATGTCTTCTTGTGAGAGTGCCAAGGAGGTATGGGACAAGCTTGAAGTCACATATGAGGGAACCGATGAAGTCAAAGAGACCAAGATTGGGCTCCTAACCTTAGAGTATGAGAACTTCAAGATGGATCCGAAAGAGAACATCGAGAAGATGTTTGATAGGTTCTCCACTATCACAAATGGTCTTAAAGTATATGGAGAAGCCATCCCGGAAGAGAAGCTTGTCCGAAAGCTCATCTACTCCCTTCCCGAGTCATGGGACTCAAAGAAGACCGCCATCATCGAAGCCAAGAATCTCAAAACCTTGAAGCTTGATGAACTCATGGGGTCTCTTCTCACTCACCAAATAATGAAGAAAAACAAAGAAGAGGAGAAGAAGAAGGAAGAGATTAGAGCGATGGGGAAGAAGAAGATCATGGAGCTAGGCATCAATGCTAGTACCGTAGCTCTCAAATCCTCCACATGCCATAATGTAGATTCAAGTGAGGAGGAAAGTGAAGATGAAGAGATGGCCTATCTCTTCAACAAATTTGCCCGGTTCATGAAGAGAAAAATGGAAAAAATCCAAGCTTGAATCGATGAAGAAGATGAAAGACTGACACAAGTCCAAAAAGAAGGGATCATCTTCAAAACAAGCATATGTGGCCACATGGAGTGATGAAGACTCCACCGATGATGAAGTAGCCCACCTATGCTTGATGACCCTCAATGAGGGGGAGATAACTTCTAACTCATCTATTTCAAATTCTTATACATTTGATGAGTTACAAGATGCCTATGATGATTTGCTTTTGGAATTCAAGGCATCATTTTCCAAGAACAAAAAATTGATTTCAAAAATAAAAATTGAAAATGATTTGCTTTCCAAAAAAAATCTTGAACTTGAAGCAAAATTGAAAGATTTTGAACAAAAATGTCTTGATTTACAAAATTTGCTTCTTAAAGTTCAAAAATAAAAAGATTTGATTTCCAATGAACTTGAAAAGAAAAATAATTTTCGAAAATCAAATTTTTATGTAAGACAATCTAGTGCCCTTAGATTTGTGAATGGAAAATGTTTTAGAAGTGTTTGGGTCCCAAAAGTACTAACCACTTCAACTAAAAAGGATGAAATTGAAAAATGGATTCCTAAGGGGACTAAATTCTGTGCCACTAATGTCTATGGATCCAAAGCAATTTGGATACCAACAATTACTTGATTGTCTTGTGCTAGGTGTGATGGAGAGTGATCAACAAGTCAAACCTTAAGGGGGAGCTCCATGAACATATATGAAGAACACTTGAAGAAGGAAGGCTTAATATCCCCCTTTGAGTTCAAGTGTGGTAAAATCTAGTTGCTTTTGCTTTTTATTTGATTAATTTTCATTTAAGTCAACTACTTAATCATATATGTTGAACTAACATTCTTATGATGCTTTGAGTAAGGGGGAGCCAATTTTAAACCAAAATTTTAAGTGTGTCAATTTTTTACCTCTATTGTTATTTTGAAACTTAATGTTTTAATTCTTTTTTATATAACAAAAAGGGGGGAGGGGAAATGGTTTGAAAAATTGAATTTTCAAATGAATAAGGGGGAGCTTTATTTGATTTCATATCTTTAATCTCTTATTCTCATTTTTAAAGATAAAGGGGGAGAATCACAAACAATTTTTCAAGTTATTTTTATTATATCAAAAAGGGGGCGATTGTAGAACTATTGTTTTGATATAATAATTGAAAAATGTTTTGGACTAATTTGAAAAGAATTTAAAACTTGGTTTTAAGTCCAAACAACTTGAAATTATGTTTGAGATATTCTAGAGGGTTTTTGGCAATGTTTTTACTATTTTTAAAGAGCCAAACTTGACTTTTCAAGCTACCCGTATCGATACGGTTGTACCCGTACCGATACCTTTTTGCCTCAGTTTGGTCACTGCCAAAACCCGTATCGAAACAGGCTTGGCCGTTTCGATACAGATCGGGATCGTTTTGATACGCTTGGTAACCGTACCGATCCCCTTTCAACCATCCCAACGGCTATTTTCCCAACAGTCATTTAAATGTGAAACCGTACCGATACACCCTCAAGCGTATCGATACACCTAGGCTAGCAAGAGCCCAACTACTAGTTTCTAATGAAGGCCATACCGATACGGATCCAAGCGTATCGATACGGAAGGCTGCAGAACAGCATTTATGAAGGGAAATAAAGTCCTCAACGGCTCCAAATCATCCCCAACGACTAGTAACGACTACAAACTCAATTGGGAGTATAAAAGGGACCTCCAAGCATCTTGTAATGGTTAATGTTTCAATTGTTACAACATTATGATGTTAAAATTTGTCTAGAGCTTTAATTGTTCATTTCTTGCTTAGACAACACTTGTGAGCATACATTGTTAAATTTGATCAAGTGTTTAGGTTTTGGGTGAGAGCTTAGAATTGCAAACAAACACCTTTTAGAGGGATTTCTAGTTTGCTAAGTCTTTCTTTGTAAAGAGAGTGTTTCTTCAAGATTTGGGTAGAAAGATTTGAGGGTTGTAACGGTTTCCTCCTAATCCGAGAAAAGGGGACGAAATTCTTAGTGAATTTGTTTGGAAATCCTTAGTGGGGAGCTAAGGTAGTGGATGTAGACCTTGGTTAGAAGGTTGAACCACTATAAATCCTTGTGTCAATTTGCCTAATTTTCACCTCCCACTAAAACACCCAATTATCAAACTTCTCCACACCTGGCGAGCAAGAACCGTTGATCGAATTGAGCATCTAAAATCTCAACACTACCGTATCGGAACTCGAGGAAGCGTATCGATACCTGTCTCAAAAAGGAAAGAGTCGTTGCACAATTATAAGAGAGGCATATCGATATGCGTTCAGGTGTATCGATATGGGTTAGTGAACTGTTTCGATACGGGTAAGACCGTATCGATGAAATTTTTTCAACATAGCTCACTGGAGGATATCGTATCCATACGTGTTACAGCGTATCGATACTCATTAACCACCACTTAAAATTCGGTTACTTACAAACTGACAAGGCAACAATCGAAATATTTAAAGCTCTGATTTTTAAAAATATTTTAAACCGTATTGTTACTCGATTCAAACTCCTTTGGATTTTATAGAAAGAGTGTATCGATACAGATGAAATATGTTTCGATACCCTATTTCGATATGGTAAGGAGCGTATCGAAACATTTGTCTCCAGTAGCCAAGTTTCTAAAAAAGTATCGATACCCTTATGGGCGTATCGATACTCATTGACGTTTTTGAACAGTTTGGCCTTGGAACACTTAGAAAAAGTTTAGGAGTTTGAGTTTTTCAAACTAGAGCAAAGCCTTGTTGATTTGAAACCTTTTGAGGGACTTAAAAAATCATTTCAAGTTTTACAATTTGGACCTTAAAACAGTTCGTTATATCAAAATCAAACATAGGTTTTACAATCTCTCCCTTTTTGATATAACAAAACCAAAGCTTAAAACTTTTAAGTCTTTTGAAAACCTTTGGAAAACAACTCCCCCTTAATGTTAGCTAGGTAAATTTTAAGTTTAAGTTTAGTGAGCTTGTGAACTTCCTCTCCCCTTTTTGTTAGATCAAAATAAGAGACATAGCCTATAAAGGCATAACAATTAACCAAGCAACATTTAATATATAATCATAAAGTTCATAAATTAAAGAAACATCAAACTAAACTCCAAAAACCATAAATCAAAGCATAGGTTTTAAATGATAAACTTAAACCTAAAAGCATAAAACAAAGTGCATAAATATAAATCCTAAGATGACATGAATGAGATGCAAAGACTAATCTAAGACTCATCTCCATCACCATCTTCATTATCTTCATCTTGATTGGCATCATCGTTCCTCCTTGATTGACGTCATTCATCATGGAATGCTGTAAAAGAGATATTCATAGAATTATGCTCGACCTCAATAGAAGTGATACGCTTCTCCACATTAGTCATCTGATCTTCCAAGCTTGTGAAGCGAGTGTAGAGTGTCCATAAGTCCTATATTTTGTACACATTCCAGCCCTTATTATTGTTGTTCTTGAGCTCATTTAGGCATATTTAGGAGCATTGCATGCATTATAACACCATCTTCTCTTGTGCCATGCTTTTATTTAATATCATGTGTTTGGTGAAGAAAAGTTACTATTTTAGTTTAGTTTTTGTTTTCAGGTGCTACAGCTAGGAGAGGAGAGGATTGTACGAGAAAGCTGGAACCAAAGGAGTTGTATTGAAGCAGCTCCAGTTACCGCCAAGGATGCTACCAGAGAAGCATTGCCGCCAAGTGCCGCTCAGGCAAGAGTTACACCGACTTAGCCAAGATGGGTTGCGATTTCAAGAGGACAATTCCCTAAGCCCAATGATCCCAGTCATACAACTTCTTGAAGCCTATAGCGGCCGGTAGAGTTATTTCAAGATCGATAAGTGGGAGCACTTATCCTTATTTGCTGAGGAAGGGAACGTCCAAAGAGTTTGTATTTAAAGCATAAAGGAGTCTATATTTAATGTAATTTACTTTTAGGACTCCTACTATAAGAAGGACTCAACATAGGTCAAAAGCCCTATATATACCCAATGTATGTAAGGGTATAGGGGCATGCATGTCGTATAGCATGCCATATCTCGCATAACGAGAAGGTAGATAGGGAGATAACTAGATAGGTTGGAGTGTTGGGGGTCGCGGCCCAACTCTCCTAGGGTTTATGCACGTGTATGTAAAGTAATTTGGGAAACAATTGTATAGTTTTGAGATGTTTTCAATAAAGTTCTGAGTTTGCTTAATCTATGTTCTTCGTTCCTTCAATCTTTCTACACCAGACGTTTGAAGAGAAAATCCATTTGCCGGGCACGAAAGTGCAAGACTCACGAAAGGGTTAAGCACAGTCACAACGGGAGGTATGACTAACTTGGTTCCACACTAGTCCACAAGTTTCAACGGCTAAAAGAGATTACTAACCGAATTGATTAATTTGGTCCCATAGTATCTGCAGCGTGACAAGCGAGGATACTCAAGTTAAGCAATCTCAAGCATCCTAACCTAAAAATAGGAGGGATCACTATCGACTATCATGCCAAACTTGGAATGACAGCCAGACTTGCCGCCAAGACGTCTCTCCAATCCACCTACCAAGACAGTACACACCCCTGCAGAGGCAGTAACCTGCTGCGGTCGCGTGACAGGGTCGTAGTTTGTTGCATGTTATACCCGCCAAGGCAGAAATTCATGGCAGTGTAAAGCATATTCAAAACCTTACAATGCAATCCACAAGATACTAAGCTGCACTTGTCTTACCCAGCTTATCGCCCAAACTCTCCCTATCATTCCTCTCATCACTATCTTTTTCTTTACATGTGTTTTTATATTTCCACATCATGAGATTTAATGGTGCTTTTACTAAATCTTTGTGCAGGAAACCATTCATAGGAGCTATTCCAATCCCCGTGGAGACGATATCTTCTATAATATAACTTGACAAAGTGTGCACTTGTGCTCACAAATAGAGAACACCCAAACGCTCTACAATGAGTATCAATAGCGGCAAACTCGGAATTCATGACTTGATCTATAGAACCAATTCCCGTGCGTAAGCTTGTGAATTGTTCATTTAGGCAGGTCATGAGAGAATCCATGGAGGGAGAAGGTTCTGGAGGAGTTACGGGAGGATTTGAAATCTCTTCGGGTATAGCATCACTAGGAAGCTCGGAAAGGTGAAGCCAATTACCATTGAAATAATGAAACTTGCTCCGAGATAGAGACCTCTCATCAATCGAATCGGCAAGATTCATCGAATAATCATGAGAACAATCGATCTCCTTCTTAGTGAAAAAGTATCTCAAAGCGATGCCATAAGTGAATGAAGTAACAAAATTGGTGTGATGATGTTGAACGATGAAGAATATCTCCACAAACATAATACGAGCAAAGTTAGGATGTCTCCCCTCGCGAAAGCATCTAATCCAAAAATCATCAACTTGGCAAATTGTTGAGTATTTTCCTCCGGAATGCCTAAACCACCAAGTGATCATCAAGTGTAAGATGCGGTCATGAGCATTTAGAATGGTGACGGATCCCCCCAAAACATTTCCAAGAGCACCTTCATCATCAATACCCTCATCCTCAAATCCAAAAACATCAGAAAGGGCTTTGACATCGATAATAATCTTCTTGCCCATAAGATAAGAATTTACGACATAGAAATTACCTTCGGCATTGGTGACTCACTTTGCATTGGCATAAAAGAAAATTATAAAAGAAAATGGGCTAATCGCAAGTTTAGTCCCTTATTTTCCATTCAACTATTGTTTTGATCTCCCACTTGCATTTTCTTTGATTTTAGTCACCATTTAGGTTCAATATTATTCAATAGGGTCCAATGACAATGTTTTAAGCTCAAATAAGATTCGATATCAATAATTAACCAGTCAATACAATATTCAGGCTTCATTAATGTAGGATTTTCGATCATCAGAACTGAATTCCGGCTAAACCGAATTTCGGGGTGTTAAAATCCAAGTGATTTCAGCTAAGCAATGTATGTGCTATCTCTTAGTGTGATAAGAGGCAATGGGAGGGATTTCTACTCATGGATTTGTTTGGTGATGTTAAAAACCTTTAGCATGTTTAGTTTGTGTTTTTGGACTTGTAAACGGTTACTATATGGTTTATGGCCTTACCTTTGCCATTTTGGCTATGCTATGGTTCATGTTTAAAAGCATGCTTAGGTAGTTCTACACCCTTCATTGATTGCTATGCTATATGCTTGTCTTGTGAGTGGATGTTGATGCATAAGAGTATGGAATGTTGGATATAACATGTATGGATGTTTTGGGAGTTGTTAGTTGTTGTTAACTACTATTTTGTGGCTTTTGGAGATGCAATTTTGGTATGTGTATCGATACTCGGGGTTGAGTATCGATACACTAAGGCATTTTTCAAGCAAATCGATACAGGGGTATCGATACGAGTTACCCGCGTATCGATACGCCTAAGAAAAAATTGAAGGTTGTACCGATATGCAGGGCAGCGTATCGAGACCTTTTCCCCCATTTTGGCTACGACCTTCCCACGTATCAATACATGCTTAAGCGTACCGATATCGAGCCATTAATTTTAGTTAAAAGCATCTTTTAAAGTCCTAAAATATTGCATATTGGTCCCTGATTGTTGTATGATCAATTGGTTGAGTTTGGATGACCCGTTTTGATGAAATTTGACATGATGACATGTTTCATGACTAATTAAGGTTTGGTAATCCTAAAATAGGATTAGTCTATGTAATTCTCAAAAATTATTGTTTAGTCCCTAAATAATTAATTTAAGCAATTGAACCCCTAATCGAACTCCGATCGCTGTGACGTTTCTTCTTAAAGTCTTGTTGATCACTTATGATCTTAATGAGCACCTAGAGAGGATAAAAAATAGGGTCGTTAATCAAAGTCGACTTTAACGAGTTTGCTCCGGTTTTCCCCGTGTAATCTTCTTAGTTCGGGTCGGGCGTCTAGGCCGAGCTAAGGGGGTTACACTGAGACTGACGTGGCATGTCTGCAGGGCATGGGGAGATGACGTGACACTGCCACGTGGCATTGTTGCTGATACGACGATTGGTTCAAAATATTTTAAAAATATTTTCTTTAAAAAATAATTAATTAATTTTTTAATTTTTTTAAAATGTCATGTCAGCAAAAATGCCACGTGGTAGTGCCACGTGATCTCCCTATGCCCTGCAAACATGCCACGTCAGTCTCAGACATTGATCGTTAGGTGGTTGTTTGCATCAAAAAAAGGATAGTGCTAAAATGACCAAACCGTGAAACGTTGAGGGGCTATTTTTGACCTTTTGACTTTTTAAAACTGCATTTTCATTTATTCACAAACTGCATTCATTTAGCATATTGAAGACTGCACAAATCTGTATTATTACACTTATTTTACTGCATAACATATAAACTATTTTACTACATTTAAATAACAAACTACATTCCTGATCTAACTACATTTCAAACACTGCATTTTTGACATTCTACACACTGCATTTTAACATATTGCATACTGCATTTTAACACTCAAACTGCACTGCAACTTCTACATAATGCATCTTTAGCAAAACTGCATTAAATTATCATATTGCATGTAATTACACAAATTGTTTTGCAATTATACACAAACAGTCCATTCCCCTATTTCACATTAACTCAAAACAATCCACAAATTTTCTTATAGGCTAAAAACAGTCCCATTTCAGATTTAATCCTAGTTATAGATGTAAAAAGTCCCTATAGTATCAAAGTTCAATTTTTCTTTTAAGCTAATACACTGGTATTATAGCTCAAGATGTTACCAAAATTTTTGATTTTAATTAAACATTCAAGGTTGTCCAAACTTAAATTTGATACATAGCACACTCTTAACATCTTTGGTTTTGCTTTAGTTCGAACCATTCTATGAGTCTAGACATGAACCCAATTCTTTGATACTCATGATTATAATTCTTAACCTCTTTCAAATCCATAAAGGATTTTAAAACAACCTCTAATCTTTAATTCGTTGAATAATCATATGGCAAGATAACATTTCATTCTACTCATAAAAATTTGCTTATTTCGAAATTATTATAAACAAAGCACATACGAACAATTTCTACTATACTTGTTGCTAATGAAGGATCATAAACAAATCCTAAAATTATAAACATATTTAAAGAAGGGTAAAGATGGCTTCTTACCCGTCTTCATCGAGCCAACCAAGATTTCTTCAAGGATTGATCTAATGAAGTTTGATCTTCCCAAATTTTCTTGTCTATCTCTCTCTCTGAACTTAGCATTCAATCATTCATGGAACAAGGAAGAAGATTAAGAAAGTGGAGGTTTCTTTCTTCATTTTTTTGTCGAGTCAACACTCTTGACTCTCTAGGTGGATTTCACGTGGCCAAGTGTCTTGGTCCTTGGCCTAAATAAAATTTTGCATGCAGTTGCTCAAGTTTGGTTTTTAATTCACATAAGTCCTTTGATTCTAGACCCTTACTTATCAATTACTTCGATTGAATCTCCAAGTTCATGTAAGCTTGATTTGATATGTAAATTCATTTTTAGTCGATTGAAGATACGATCAAATTTATCATTATATGTCTTATGATACATTGTTGGATGTTACAGGGACATTAGAACTCTTTAAACAACTTAAATCACATTTGAATTGATAACATATTTCTAAACCGTATATTGGGGGTATTACAAACCACTTCAACTTGATCGTTCATCTACGGGGACTTAACAGAACTTTGGGCTAACACGATGTGGAGGTCTTCGCATAATTTTTTGAACTGCTTCTAGAATTGAGTTCCATTGTCCGTGTGGACAGTTTTGGGAATGCCAAACCTACAGATAAAGGACTTCCACATGAAGCTCTCCATTTGTTTCTTTATAATCATTGCTAGTGATTCCTCTTATATCCACTTTGTAAAGTAGTCCAAAACGACTACCATATATTTCTTCTGACCTACTTCAATTGGAAATGGGCCTAAGATGTTGATGCCCTAGATTGCAAATGGCCACAAGCTCATGATGGACTTGAGGAGTTACGCCAACAGTAGTTGGCTTCCTTTGGTCCTAAACATCGCAGTAGAGGTTGCATGAAGCCCCTCTTATGTAAAACATCATCAATAAGGGCGTACTGAGTTGTTCATCATATTATCTTGAGTCGATGAGCTTTGTCTTAAGGTAATACCCATGATTTCATATGTGTAGTGATCGACTTCATCCAAGTGTCGCATATATCGAGTTGTAATACTTGATGTTCCTATGCGAATGCAGGATGCTCTCGGTACCCCATTAAGAATCTACCCCATCTGTAGATTTTGAGCGCTGCTGCCAGTATTGATAATGCACTACCCTAGCGTTGTCTCCTCTAGGGATTTGCATTATATAATATTGGGTAATTTTTGCTAAAAATCATGATTTGTAGAGAATTAGTCTAATAGGATTTTGCCACGCAAGGAATAAAATATTTATTTATGAAATAAAATGTGAGTGTATGCATTTTTTGTGACCTTTCACCCTTATATAGTACTTGAGAAGTGTTTCATTGTGGACCTCATATTCACCAAATGGTTGTTTCGCCACCAGTTGAGAATCTATGAAAATTTTTAATGCATCCACTCTGAGTTTGGTTGCAACCTCCAATCCCGCTATCAAGTCCTCGTGCTCGGCTATGTTATTGGAAAGAGTGAACATGAAGCTGACCACATACTGCCATTCCTCTTTTGTGTCGGGTCCACTTAGTAGCACGTCTGCTCCTACTCTGTTAACATCTATCGAGCCGTCTACGTAGAGGGTCCAAGACTATGGTTTCTAAACATACTTGTCTGCGGTTTGGGGAGGCTCTTGTTGCGACTGCAGATTTTCATTGATTATTCCTGAGCTGTTCACAGGTGAACTCATCGCAGGCCCGTTAAATGTGCACTTTACTATGAAATCAGCCATAACATGTGCCTTGACTGCCCTTCACGGTTGGTATTCGATCCCGAATTCACTAAGATCTATACATCATTTCAACATGTATCCATGTACATCTATCTTTCCCAACACATCCTTGAAGTGATGATTTGTCAAAACAATCACCTTATGCGCCTGGAAGTAGTAGCGAAGTCTCCTAGCTGCTGTCACTAGAGCGAACACTAATTATTCTGTTCTAGTGTGCCTTTGTTTCATCGGCTGAAGGACCTTGCTAAGTTAATAGATTTTTCTCTGAGCTTTCTCCTCTTATCTGACCAGGACTGTCACAATGGTTTCATCAGTAGCTGATAAGTACATGAACAAGACTTCTCCTTCTTTGGGTACTACGAGCATGGGGGGATAGCTAGGTACTGTGTAAGCTGCTCAAAAGTTTTTTGGTATTCATCTGTCCATTCAAATATACCCTTTAATGCTTTGGAGAAGGGGAGACACTTATCCTCCAGCCGAGAAACAAATATGTTTAGTGCCACAATTTTTCCGTTCAACTTATGTATCTCTTTCCTGTTCGCGGGGGGCATGTTGGGGATAGCTTTTATCTTCTCTAGGGTTGCTTCTATTCCCCGCTCTGAAATTAGGAAGCCCAAGAATTTCCCTGCTCTAACTATGAAGGCACACTTCTCGGGGTTCATACGCATTATATACAAAAAAAGGATATCAAAAAACACTTGTAGATTAACCAAGTGCTGCTCAAAGGAAGTGCTTTTAGCTAAAATCTCTTATACATAGATCTCCATGTTTCACCCGTTTTGGTGGAGAAAAATCTTGTTGACCGACCTTTGATAGGTTGCCTACGTGTTCTTCAATCCAAATGGCATTACCTTATAACAATAGAGGCCATCCTCTATAATGAAGGCAATTTTCTCTTTTTCTTCATCCTCCATGACGATCTGGTTGTACTCAGAGAATGTATCCATGATACTCATGAATTTGTTGCCTGCAAAAGCATCCACCAGTCTATCAATTGACGAGAATGGAAAGCTATCCTTGGAGCATGCCTTGTTAAGGTCAGTAAAATTTACGCACATTCACCATTTTCCTTTCTACTTTCTAACCATTACAACATTAGCCAACCACCGTAGGTACTTCGTTTCCTCGACAAAGCCTGTCGGGATTAGCTACTCGGCCTCATGTATGATACTATCCACCTTTTCTTCTAAAAACTTTCACTTCTTCTGCCTGATAGATTTTGTTGTTGAATCCACCTGCAGGGAGTGTTTTATCACACTCGGATCTATTCATGGCATGTCTATTACGACCATGAAAAAACATCTGCGTTGTCCCTCTGTAACTTCACCAGCTTTCTTCTATAATGTTTATCTAGTCGTGTAACAATCTTGGTGTACTTTTCATGACGTTAACCTCAGGCTCTCGAGAGTCATCATTGTCTTTTTCATGACGTTAACCTCAGGCCTTCTCTGTTGTACGGGGGTTCTTTCATTGTCATAGTCATGACCTCACATATTATGGGTTAACTAGAGAGAAAGAATGTGACATTTCCTCGTGATCTTATGATCGGCTTGCATCACTCCTTCTCTGAAGGGTGTTGGAAACTTGACTTGTAGAAAAAACGGAGCTGCGATCACTCTAGTTTTCTTCATCAAAGGCCAATCGAAGATGGTGTTGTATGCGGACGGGTTATCAATGACCAAGAAATTGGCCATCTTTATAACTTTGTTGTCATCATCACCCATTGTCACAGGCAGTTGGATAGAGCCCTTCACCTCGATGGGTTGATTGCCGAATCCATACACTAGGCTTGCTGGTTTCAACTCCGAACTCATAATTCCCATCTGACCAAATGCACTCCAGCTTAACACTTCCACTGCACTACCTGTATCTACCAAAATTCTCATCACATTATAACTCGCTACAATGGCCGTAAAAAAAGAGGGTTGCTATTGTCTTCATCCAGAATAGTATCCTCTTCCTTCTCAGAAAAAGAAATTTGCCACGGGTCCCTATACTTTGTTTTTTTCACTAGTCCGGCTCAAACTGACATTATACCATGCATATGTGTTTTACACTTGGAGCTCGATTGGTTCCGCCCCTCGTCTGCTCCAATTATCTTTTGTATAGTGCCCATGTTGTCTTGGTTATTTATTCTTCCATTATGTTCCCTTGTTTGCTGAGCCTCTCTATCATTCTCGGTTTGCCTATTGTGAGAAACGAGAAACCTTTCTAGCTGGCCTCTCCTTACTGCAAAATCGATTGTATTCTTCAGTTGTTTATAATCATCTGTATAATGGCCTTGATTCCTGTGGAATTCGCATCTCCACCCAAAGCTCTCCCTTCGGCCGTTCTGCCTCATTGGTAATGGTGGCATCAAAATCCTTGTGTGCTCAATCTGATTCAATATCTCTGAAGGCGATTATGTTGGGTCATGATAAATCTAGTATGTGGATAACCATTCTTGAGTGGATTTCTGCTCCCGACCACTTCACTGGTATCTCTAAGACTGACCACTATGCTGGACATACTGATGCCCACCCCGATACTGCTAGTTGCCTCTACCAGCTCCTTGATGAAAAAGGGGTCTCCCTCGCCTAGGACTGCGATCATCACGTCCTTTGTTCACAGGCTGTGAACCCTGTGCTAGTACTCTAATATTGTCCACCTCTTCATTCTCAGTATATGGTTGGACTTTCTCGTAAAGCTCCAACAACATTGTTGGTGGTCGATCCAATAAATTGTACTTGAGATGCTGACGCGAAGTGCCATTGATGAAGGTGGTGATAACAAACTCATTTGAGACTTCTTTTGTTTGCATGGTTGTTGTATGAAATCATTAGACAAAGTCTCCCAGAGGTTGTCTGGCCTTTGAACCATAGACATCAGGTACGCTGGAGATTTCTTCAGCACGTTATTCACCAGAAAACGACTCATGAATAAGTCTACAAGCTAGTCAAAGCTAGAGATGGAATTTTCTTGGGGCTAGAGATACCAAACTTGAGCAGAGTCCTTCAAGGTCATTTAAAATGTTCAACACTTGACCTAATTAGAAACTCCAAATAAATCAATGTGGTTCAAAAAATGTGATAGGTGATCCCGAGGGTCGCCCCTCCCATTGTACATCAATTTTGAAACTTTAAAAGATGTAGACACGTGATGCTCTAGAATATCCTCAGAAATAGAATCATTCTTGTACTTTCAAGGATCTCGAGAAAAATCTCTATGTTGGAAATTTTGTATGTTTTTAAAAATTCTTTCTAGTTGTTCCATTTTCATATTTAGAGCTTGTTGCTCGTCATGTTCAATGGGGCTATAGTCCAGTCTTTTGCATCCTCATCATCTTACTCTAGGTCTTCCGGTTGTTGCCCCTAATCTACCTAGTGATAAACACCCTGCTCCATCGGGTGTCCCTCTCTGGGCGTCTTACGATTGTTCCTCCTAGACAATTCTCTAATTAACCTCTCACTTTTTTCTTCTAAAATTTTGTGCTGCTCGGCTTGGTCTTGCACTAATTTCTATTGCTGCTCATATTGTTTACTTGATAGTAACAAAGAATTCTCCATGTTTTTTATCATTTCATGCATGCCCAAAAACTGATGGTTTCTTCCCTCTGATGGTGAATCCCTCTACAGTTTGCTGCGCGCCTTATGTTGTCGTGAACAATGGGGGAGGTCGATCCAAAAATTGTTGTCAAAAATTCTACTGGAACTGTTGCATGGTCATCGTCGTTGGGGGGTTCACCGAAATGTCGCCTTCTGCGCCTCTCCCATCCAAGTCGTCGGAATAATCTTCACACATCCTGGAGATTCTGAAAAGCTGAAAGAATCTGAATGTCGTGTGTCTGTCCACGCTCAGCGCACCAAGTTTTTACTAACAAAGTGAACAAAAGTTGTGAACGGCGGTCCATTAGTGGTTTCAATGGTAGTTTGGGTTCAGGTAGGGTGTAGTATTGATTCAGTATGGTGTTGAGTTGTAACATCCCAAAAATTGGTCTAGTCTTAATTGGGTTTCGGTGATCAGAAAACCTTATATCGAAGAACTCAAAATATTGCATTGACCATGTGTTCAAATATATTGATATTGGACTCTAATTGAGTAAATTTATTGACTAAGGACCTTATTGAATTTATTGGAAAACTGTTTAACGATTAAATTGTGAAATTTGAAAGTTTTGGGGTAAAAGTATAAAGTATAGAAAGTTGAGGGACTAACCTAGCGACTAGCTCCTCCCCATGCCTAATCACCACATATGTGGGATTTAGAAATTGAGTTCTTTCATAGGATGGAAAGCTCATAAATTAAAAAGAAATGATGAAAAGAAAGAAAGCTTACCGATTACCAAAATTATAAGCAAGCACATCCCCTTCTCCTATCAAGCACACACCTCTATTGGAGAGTGACCCAAGCTTTTTTTTTTACTTAAAATTTTTAGCTCTAGATTAATGATGTCGATCGGGTAAGCAATAACCCTTCATTAGTTTGTTGATTCCATAGCTTAATCTATGAGTAATTCTATGTTCAAGAATCAAGAACTGTAGAAATTCTCTAGAGACATCGTGCTTAACTCTTGTAATTTTCATAGCTAGTAGTTTCTATGAATTTGATTATTGTTATTGAAATTACCACAATTTCGATTCTATCTAGTTCAAGACAATCAAGGTGAAGAATTGCCTATCCACCAGAATTAAATAAGTTAAAGAACAAAGGGGTTGTCATCCGAGAGCCATAAAAGCTTCGGAAATGAAGGTGAGTGTAGTTAGAGTCTCGGAAATAGGCTAAGTACTTTTGCCGATTTTATTGATATTGACTTTTGTCTAGTTAACATTGTGCCTATTGATATATCATCGAATCTCATAAGAGATTACATTAGTAAGCATTGGTAAGTTACAATATTAAATTGTTATGTATAGAAACATTATCATTGTCATCGAACATATTGAAGCATTGGAAATAGAATATTGACCATTGAACATCGACATTGTTATTAATATAGTCATTGTCATAGATATTGTCATTGAATGTTGAAATTAATATTGTTATAATTATAAAAACATTGGTATTGAAACATAGACCATTGATATCGCTATAGAAAAATATTGAACATCAACATTGTTATTGAACCTGGGATTTTAAAGGACATTGGATACAATTAGCATGCTATAGAATTCATGAGCTCATTGGTACGAGTGGACTACGATCCTTGGCTACAACCATTATTATAGTGAGACGGAGGGATGTTTGTGATGTTGGTCAATTGGTGAGCCGAAGGGGCTAGACCCATTATTAATTTGGTGAAACGTAAGAATTTTCGTATCCATTATCTTGATTCGATCCAAGGAACATTGTTAAAAATTGTTAATGTTTACATTAAACTTCATTCGTAGTATTGTTATTGATAAAACATGATTTGGAATGCAACTCATCATTGTTGTTATTGTTTATGACTACCACACTAGGCAAAGTATGCCTAATGCATTTCAAGTTAAGGAAGCCATCTTTGTGAGATTGAGGGATGTTGGAAGTTTTGGCAAGTCACTACAAGCTTAAAGTAATGTACTTTATCCCTACGAAGTCCTGGTATGGTGGAAAAGTAGTTATACTAGTTACTTCCAACCCTTTTGTTGTGTGTATGTTGCTTATGGCATGTATAAGTGTTAAAGGCCCTAAAATGTTGTTTTGTGATTGGCTAAAAGTGGTAAAACATGCATATTTAGCCCTAAAAGTTGAAAACCTAGTAAATAGATTCATATGGTTGTGAAATTCGACATGACAATTGATTATGATGTTATAAACTTGTCCGTAAAATTTCATAGGATTTGGACATTGTTCGATAGGTCGAATTGATTATAAATCAGACCAAATCTGTCTTTACAGTGCAAGCTTATCGATAATGGTAATGGCGTATCGGTATGCATATGCATATTTGGACCAAGTCAAAGCTGGTCAACAAGGCGTACCGATATGGCCATGGGCATATCGGTACAAAAAATCAACACTGAATTTGGTTTGTAAAAATGTATCGGTACAGTTTCAAGGTGTACTATTATTGGTCTATCTATACTGATACAACTAAGGTTGTACCAATACAAATTTTGGTCAATAGAATTTGAAAATTTATAAAATGTGCATGGCATACCCATACGACCTCTCGAGTATCGGTACCGATACAGGTAATTTAATTATAAATTTTTTGGATAATTTTGTAAGATTACAAATTGGTCATTGTTATTGATTGGCTTAATTGTTGGGTTAAATGGATTTTGATTGACATGAAAATTTGCATGTACAATGCTTATAAATTGAATTTCATTGTGGAAAAGTTCAATTCAGTAAACGACTTCTAATTTATTGAATTTGTAGATTAGTCCCTGAAACTTATAAAAGTTTAAAATTGGCCTTAAACTCGAGTTTATCATGTCATAGCGAACCATTGTTTTACTATATAGACTTAGTATTGTAATGACACGCCGAAATAAACATTGCTTTGATTATAACTTACTAAATCATTGAACAAAGATTATATTTACTGTATCGATTATCGTATTGAACTTCGGTAACATACTCCAACCCGGTTCATGACCTGGCAAGGAAGAGGGTGTTACATTTGTGGTATCAGAGCTAGAGTTTAATCGATTATAGGACTAAACCTATGCTTATAGTATTATCGTTTGTAACCCCCTTAGCCCGGTCTAGACAGTTGACTCGAACCGAGGTGATTACACTAGGAAAATCGAAGCCAACTTGTTAAAGCCGACTTCGATTGACGACCCTTTTTTTCTTTTTATCTTTTCTAAATGCAACGTAAGTCCTATGTGATCACCAAAGAGAATAGAAAGAAACAACAAAACGATCGGATTTTGTTTAGGGTCTTAATTGCTCAAATTAGACATTTTGCGACCAAAATGTAATTTCTGCAAATTACAAAGACTTCTCTGATTTTAAGGTTACCTTTATTCAATTAATCATATTTCATGCTTCTCTGTCAATTTTCATCACAATCAAATTATCCAATCACATTCAATTGCATACATGAGATTTAGGGACTAAAACGTAACATATTAAAACTTTAAAAGATGCCATTAAAAGAATTAATGGTCGTGTATGGGTACGCCTAGGGATCGTATCGGTACGCGGGAAGGCAGTGACCAAAGTCACAGAAAGTGTATCGATACGCTCCCTTGCGTATCGGTACGCCCTTCAAGACCGTATCAAGACACTCTCTAACCGTACCGATACCTCTGTGCAAAAAGGAATAAGTTTGGCTTATGCGTATCGATACGCAAGCCCGAGTATCGATAATAATACCAGAACTGCCCCAAAATTGTATCAAATTTCAACAAATCATCAGCAAATTATATATGCTTGTTTATGGCATCCACCCAATCATACAAGCATGCAATCCCAAGCACATGGTAACAAACCATGCTCTTTCTATCTCATGCTTGTAAACCATTTCAAAGCAAATCATCATTTGAAAATCACATGTACCATCTATCTATCTATCTCATGCATTCAACCAATGCAAATCTCATGGCAAAGCCACGCATGCTTGATATTAAAAATTATTTCATAAATCTCAAAATCTCATATGCATTACACATAGCATAAAATCATTTCAACATTTGTACATGTGAATCAAGTAAATTCGCATATATTGGAATTTCATATTCTCTCTCTACTCGGATATGCGGATAGCTTGACTCGAGGTCAAGTCCTATCCCGGTGGGATCTTGCCACCGGACTCTCATAGCAGTGTTTGTCTTCGCCACAAAGCTTGGGTGTTTCACCAAGACCTACCACGATGGTATTTCGCCATCAGACTCTCACTTTGGATCGGGATGGTACTAGACCCATTGCTTGACTACAAAGAGCATGCACGGATTTTTAGTTTAGAGTGTGCTCTACATCCTATTAGTCGACCAATTATATCCGGTAATCTTCTCATCATTTATGCCAATATATTACATTAAAATCATCATCTCACCTACTGTTTTGATGCAACATTTCTAAAATCAATCTCATCCGATTTCAAAACCACAATTCATGCATAGCATTTAATAAAAATCTCAAAACTCTTTGCAAATTCATTCTATCTCATGAGATCAATATGAAACATCACTTCATGTCATAAATCATGTATAAAACAGCAGGAATTTGTCTATCTCAAATCAAAGGCATGTTAAAAGCATTTAGGGGCATAAACCACATTTCGAGAGCAAATCTAAACATACTTACTTCCGGACTTAGGATAGTGTTTCAAACAAATCTTAAATCCCTAAACCTTGTTTTCTTATCCCTCAAGGACTTCTAAAACCATTTGCACTCACCGATAATGTATCACATTCTTGCCGAAACGATTTCTAGGTTTCCGGCACTTCCGGGTCAACACCAAATGCGTCTGATGAAGTTTCCCTTGTTCATTACACATAAGAGCGTAGGATTAATGCATCATCATGCATTAAAATCACCATCCACACATTCTAACTCGATTATCTACTCAAAACTAGCATTTCGGCTATCCGTAATAACCGAAATCACCTCCAAACTTTCTGAAATCAAAGCCCAGTCAAGATCTATCAATTCTAACCTTTTCTAAACCTCAACCATCATAAAAATCACCACAAACAAAACCTTATAACTCCAGCAATAGCATATCACCATAAACACCTCAAAAACCACATATCTAGCATCTCAAACTTAGGAACCCAAACCTATTCAGGATTTATTTGTTGAAACCTCATTCTCAACATCAGTTATCATCCAAAATATATTTGAAATCAACCTCAAAACAGAACTTAACATAAAAATACGAAAATCACCAAGATCCCATCAAGAATCTTGAATTTAGCAACTATTTCTTGTTTATAACATTAAAACAACTCAAAAACCATTAACAAAGGATTGATAACTTGGGAATTTCATTAAAGAACTGATCATTAAAGGAGAAGGACGAAGCTTACCTCTAATGGTTGATGAAACAAAGATAGGAAATCCTTTGGAAGATAAAATCTCAGCAAACAAAATGAAAATCAAAGGAGAGAAAAGTGTTTGGCTGATTGGAAGTTGAGAGAAAAAGGAAAAGAGAAAACTATCGTGAAATTAGTTATGAAAAGAGAAATCTGATGAAAACAAATGGTAAAATTAGCTCCTTAAAGATTCATAGTTTTAATCATTTACAAAACAGTCACTAGTCAACTTTTGCAAAAACTGCATTTTTGTCACTATACCAAAATGTAATATTTCCAAATCTCCTTTTGTAAAATTGTTTTCACCATAATCATTTATATATTAAATGAGGATTTTTAGATATTTCCCATAGTTTTATAACATCCCGATCTAGGTGTTCCCTAAACCAACCTCAAGGATTCATATTGTTCCCGACCAGCCTGATTCAACATCTAAAACATCTAGGCCCAAAACCACGGCGTTACAACTCTCCCTCACTTAAGAAATTTCGTCCTAGAAATTTACCTAGTAGAAAAAGGTAAGGAAATTGCTTCATCATGTCATTCTTCCCTTTTCACGTGGCTTCCTCAAAACCATAATGTCTCCACAAGACCTTGACTAGCTCGATGGTCTTACCCAAGAGAACCTTGCTATCCGTATCCAGTATCTCAACGGGCTCCTCATCATATGTTAAGTCTGGATTCAGCTCAACCTCTTCTACATGCATAACATGCGATGGATCCGATCTATACCTCCGAAGCATGGATACATAAAACACATTATGTATCTTTTCTAGCTCTGAAGGTAATCTCAACTTGTAAGTAACATGACCCACACGTTCTATCACCTCATATGGTCCAATGAACCTTGGATTCAATTTGCCCTTCCGGCCAAATCTCATCACCTTTCTCCAAGGTGAAACTTTCAGAAACACACGTTCGCCAACTGCGAACTCTATCTCCTTACGCTTCAAATCCACGTAAGACTTTTGTCGGTCTAATGCTGCCATCAAACGCTCACAAATGAGCTTCACCTTTTCGGTGGTTCCTCTCAACAAAGCTGGCATCGAAATCAACTTTTGCTCTGCTTCAGCCCAACAAAGGGGAGTCCTACACTTTCTCAAGTATAAAGCCTTGTACGATGCAATTTGAATGCTTGCCCGGTAACTATTATTATAAGCAAACTCAACCAAAGGCAAGTGCTTCTCCCAAGATCCTTGAAATTCAATAACGCAACACCTCAACATATCCTCAAGCACTTGGATAACATGTTCTGACTGTCCATCCGTCTGTAGATGATAAGAAGTACTGAAATTCAACCGCGTACCCAAGGCCTGATGCAAACATACCCAAAACCTCGACGTGAACCTTGGATCTCTATCTGATACTATAGATTTCGGTACACCATGCAAACACACAATCTCAACAATATAAAGCTTAGCTAGCTTATCCAAGGTATACGTTGTACGCACGGGCAAGAATTGTGCACAGTTCGTAAAGCGATCTACAATTACCCAAACCGATGTCCATGGTAATCCTTTCCCACTTCTATTAGGGATTCTCAACGGCTGCAAAACCCCAGATGGAACTTGATGTTCAGCCTTAACCCGCTGACAAACCATACACTTGCTAACAAATTCAGTAACATCTCTCTTCAATCCAACCCAATAATACTCATCTCTTAAATCACAGTACATTTTCGTACTACCATAGTGCATAGTGAAAAGACTACTATGAGCTTCAGTCAGAATAGTGCGTCTCAACTTCACATCATTCGTCACCACTATCCAACTCCCAAAACATAGAACACCATCATCACTGAAACTAAAGTCCGAAGGCCTTCCTTCCGCAATATCCTTAACATGTGGTACAAGAGAATCATCAAGGAACTGCTTATCCTTGATTAAGTGAACCAAAGATGGTTTCACTTGCAACTCAGCAACAAGGCCACCATGTCGCGATATGCTCAAACAAGCAAACATCGCACTAAACTCCACTGCTACTTTCCTGCTCAAAGCATCAGCCACAACATTGGCCTTTCCCATATGATATTCGATCGTTAGATCATAATCCTTAAGCAACTCCACCCAACGTCGCTGCATGAGATTCAATTCCTTCTAAGACATAAGATACTTCAAACTCTTGTGATCCGTGCACATAGTACACTTCTCAGCATATAAATAATGTCTCAAATCTTTAAAGCGAACACCACTGCCGCTAACTCAATATCATGCGTGGGATAGTTATGTTTATGCACCTTCAACTGTCATGATGTAGAAGCTACTACCCTACCTTCTTGCATCAACACAGATCGCAGATCAACATAGGATGCGTCACTATACATCATAAACTCTTTTCCAGATTCAGGTTGAATCTAGATAGGAGCTTGCATCAAAGCTTCATTTAACTTCTCAAAAGCTTGTTGTCTCGCTTCTGTCCACTCAAACTTAACATCCTTTTGTAATAACTTCGTCAAAGGAGTAACAATCTTGGAAAATCCATCCACAAACCTTCGGTAGTAACCCACCAAACCAAGGAAACTACGAACTTCATGAACAGACCTATGATGCTTCCAATTCACCACTGCCTCAATCTTCTGAGGATCAACACGAATTCCCATGGACGAAACCACATGACCAAGGAAAACAACCTCCTTCAACCAAAACTCACATTTACTCAGCTTGGCATAAAGCTGATTCTCTAGCAACACTTGCAAAACAATTCTCAAATGTTCATCGTGCTCCTCCTTAGTACGAGAGTACACAAGGATGTCATCGATGAACACCACAACGAACTTATCCAAGAACTCATGAAACACCTTGTTCATCATATCCATGAATGCAGCAGGAGCCTTTGTCAAACCAAAAGGCATCACCAGAAATTCATAATGCCCATACCTTGTCCAGAAAGCAGTTTTTGGCACATCCACATCCTTAACCTTCAATTGATAGTATCCAGAACTTAAATCAATCTTCGAGAACACATCTGCTCCACAAAAATGATAAAAAAGATCATCTATCCTTTACAGAGGATACTTATTCTTAACAGTCAACTTATTTAGCTGACGATAATCAATGCACATTCTTATCGTGCCATCTTTCTTCTTCACAAACAAGAACGGCGCACCCTATGGTGACACAATAGGCCGAATAAAGCCTCGATCAAGCAACTCCTGAAGTTGCGTCTTTAGCTCTTTCAACTCCTTAGGTGTCATTCAATAGGGAGCGTTAGAGACCGGAGTTGTGTTCTCATACAACTCAATTCCAAAGTCGACCTCCCAACTAGGTAGAAAACCAGGTAATTCCTCTGGAAACACCTCAGGGAATTCAAACACGATTCTTATATCTTGAACCCTAACATTCGTACTAGGATTCATTACAAAAGCTAAATAAGCTTCACATCCTTGACGCAACAACCAGCTCGTTTCAAGCGTCGAAACCACATTACATAAAAACTTTACATTCTCTCCCACCACCAAAACTTCATAATCATCAATAAGTTTCAGCGAAACCCGCTTATTCTCAAAATCCAAAACAACCTTATGCTTAACTAGCTATTCCATACCAAGGATTACATTGAATCCATAAAAAGGAAATTTCATAAGATCAACCAAAAACACATGTTCTTGCACTTTTAAGGGACATCTCATATGTAACTTCCTCGTTACGACCGTTTCACTAAAGGAACTAGTCACACGCACACCAACATTCAAAGACTCAACATGCAAACCAAGCATTTGAGCATGTTCACGCAATATGTATGAGTGTGTAGATCCAGAATCAATTAGAGAAAGTAATGACAAAGACTACACAGTAAAGGTACCTACGATCACATCAGTCTCATTCCTCCTTTCACGATGGGCATACACTCTGGCCTGGTCACCTCCTTCGGGCTGAACAGCTACAACATGTGCTACATTCCTCGCACCATCATCTCTACGCTGGAAATTCTACGACCACGCCCAGGATCCCTCTGTGGCTCAGCTGCTCTCACCGGAGCCTATCCCTCTCTCATCGACTGAGGACAATCTCGTTTCAGGTGCCCACGGGAAACTGTAACCCCCTCGTCCAAGCCTAGGAGAAAGATCGGTCTGAACAGGTTACACGGGGAAAATCGAAGTGAAACCCGTTAAGGCTCCACTTCGATTAAAAACCCTAGAAAATTTTCTTTAATTATCTTGTCTAAATGTATAGTTTAGTCCTAGGTGAGAAACAACAACGTAAAAGATAAAGCAAAAGATACAAATGAGGCATAAGATAATTTAAATTTACCAAGTGACATATTAGTCCGATTGCTTGCATTCGTAACCAAAACTATACATAAACAATGCACATAAACTTAACAAGGAAGCATACGACTAACGAGACTGAAACTCCACATTCGAGAACCTTTAAAGATGCCAAAAGCCCAATTTACATGCTTGTGTTTTGAAACATGCTTGCTCGTTTCGATACACGGGCCCCAATTTAAAAGCCAGACCAGGTCGTAACGATACGGTCCACTACGTTCCGGTACGGTGGTCTCCAGTAATAAAGTGTTCCGATCCAGGTTCCGAAACGGGCCTTTGCAGAGGCAAACCGTACCGAAACATGTACCGAAATGGACACTAACAGTGTTAAATCGTATCGAAATGGCACCATCCCAGTTCCGATACAAATATCCCTAGAGCTACACCCGTTTCGAAACCATTTCACGCGTTTCGAAACACCTGCACTCTGGGTGACCCTAAAGACGGATTTCTGCATCTCCAAATGTTCCCAAACATCCTCTAATTCATCAAGAAACATGAAACACCAAACATACACTTAATCTAGAGGTATTCCAACTTAGTACAACCATAGTCAAGCACATAAACATACATGTTAAGGCCATTCATTTAGAGAAACGTACATTCATATCACATAGCATAAAAACAAGGTTACATGCCTTCAAAATAACACACAAACATCTCATAAACATGGCTTACAATCTACATCATAAAGCATTAACAAAATAGGAGTCTAGATACGCGCTCCTACAACACGTAACATCCCCATTGCTAAACTACTACATTATTTACTAAATCATACTTGAGCAAGTAACACATGCTTGGATGCCTTTTCCTTGCTCCTTGCTAACTCCACACTAATGATCTGCATTGTCGAAAACGAGAGCGTAAGCTAGAAGCTTAGTGAGGGTGTTCTAAAACAAAAACAACGACAATGCAGGGTTCAAAGCATGTTATCCTTAAGACATACACAAGGCACGCATATTCAACAACAATCAACATAGCCACAATTACAAGAATGCATGAACATTGCATCTTAGCTCATGTTATGCTAAACAAGATATAACAATTATCTTATCTCAGCCGCCACTTATGAACAAGTATATTGGCAACTATTAGCTTACACAGATATGTGGATAACTTCCGTTGGGATTTTCACCCCAACGTACTCAACAACCATTACCTTCCGGTGGGATTACACTCATCACCGTTTTCACGCATGGATGGGAATACACTCATCACCACATGCTCACAATTTTCGGTGGTGTATTACTTCATCGTACTCCTCCTTGATGACCACATGTCACCAAGGCCACGCACGAATTTGACTCAATCATGTGCACACTCATCCTAATGATCGATCATTTATACCCGGTAATTAACTAGTGCCAATCATATTATATAAGTCACACCATGACATTACCATCATGTATTTCAACGTATCAACCACCACGTACATCAATATGTATATATCAACATGCATAGCTAACACACACCACACAAGTCTACAATTATGCACTTTAAGCAAGAACTCATAAAGTTAACCACTTCCTTTAATTGGCCTACTAAGCACAATCCAACCCCTCAACCACACATTTGAACCAATTTAAAAACCGTTTTAAACAAACCACTCATAGGAAACATTTAAGCAAACAGAGAAAGCTAAATCAAGTCTCCAAACTTCCTAGAATCGAGCCCGAAGCGTCTCCAACGGTTTCCCTTGATTCTAACCAATCAAAAACAACATATTACTCAACCAAATAATCCACAAAACACTGTCACAAACCAAACTACAACCACAAGACATTTTCTCTACAAATTCCAAGGCAAAGCTAACACCAAAAATCCCCATTTTCGAGCTCACACACAACCCAGTAGAAAACCACTAATATCAACACCCAAATCAACATTAAACACCTTCAAAACAACACTCAAGCGTCACTATATCATCAGCCCCACTCTCCAACACCAAACTACCTCAAAAACCCATATTTTCACCCTTTCAAAATACCCACAAAAACCCATTTCAGGATTTTTGATAAAACCCCACCATTTTGAGATATAATACATCTAAGGGTAAGATTAAAACATAAATGAACTTTGCATATCAAAAGCTACATGAAAATCCATTAAAGCTCCAACCTTTTACTTGAAATTTTGAAAACTTAAAACTTCAACAATGGTGTTTATGCGAAAATAAAACCATAGAAACGTTCGAAATACAGAGGAGAAGTAAAAAAAATGATCTTACCTTGAAGAGAGCTCTTTAAATGGTGAAGTGATTTGATGGAATAGTAACTAGGGGTTTGAGGAGTTCAATGTTGTGAAAGAAAATAGCCAAGGAAGAAGATGAACACTTTAAAATTAAAGCCACATTTTCACCATCTTTTTCCTTTATTTTGAAAAGTACCTTTTTTCCCATACTTTAAATATTACACTTTTGCCATTAGTAAAACTCAAGCCCTTTTAATTTTTAAAGCAAAGCCCATTCTAATTTAAAACGAGCCCAGGACTCGAACCCGATTCTCACACTCAACTCCCGACCCCTAAACCCATGTGTTACAGGAACCACAATTCCAGCATGTACATATGTTGCCCCAACATTCTCCCGTGTGCCTCTTGCCACACCTATTACATTCAGGGGTACGAATGAAAGCATTCGGCCCTTGATGACCTCTCTCTGGATTACCTCCCCCACGTCTAGCATCCACATGAGACCTTCGATCCCTCGGCCTCTTAAAATGATCCCTTCCAACATCAGAACCGACAACTCACTTTCCTGAGCTAGATATCTGAAACGCTCGCATCTCTCTCGTTCATTAGGGATTAATTTCGGTGCATATTGGCTAAGGCGTACAAACTGCACTTCATATTCCGCCACTAACATACTACCTTGCATTAGGGACATGAATTCCCTCTTCTTCTCATCCAAATAACAAACACCCATGGATTTCCTCTTTAACGCATTCATAAAGAACATCCAAGTCACCTCACCATCCTATAAACCAGCTATAGTGGTCGTCCACCATGTATAGGCATCATCATAAAATAGGGACACAATACACCCCAACTTCTGGACATCATTACAGTTCATCTGCCCAAGAATCCTCTTGGTGCTCTCCAACCAAGATTCGGAGCTCTCAGGTGTCTGCCCCCTAAATTCAGTCCCACCAAGACTGTGGAGTCGCTCTAACGGCAAACTCTCACCAGCACCAGCCTGAGGTGCAACCACATGAGCCCCAGCTACTACCGCCAGAAAGGCTTTAGCAATAGCCTGAATTAGCACGGTCATATCAAGAGCAACTTGCCCACGTGCTCCCTCGAGTTCAGCTACCCCTATTCCAGCTCCAACAGCACCAGCCCCCACTCCACCACCACCGAGTGGTCCACCAGGAGGAGGAGGCGGTATATTCTCAAAACGCTCATCCGTCTCATTCATCTCATTCTCAGCCGAATTACGTGTATTAATTCTAAGCTCTCTACATGGCCCCATTCAAAACCATGCAACTAGCAAGATGCAGTAAAACTCAATTAGGGAATATAAGGCAAGAAATCCAAGGTGCTCAAGTTCATTTTCAAAACAATTCTTTCCAATAGTAACGATATGGCAATGAGTTCCCCATCTATACCCCAAACATAGCATAGCAACACAATTTCATCTCAACAATCAACTTGCATGCATTTCATCTCATTAAAGCTCAAACATTGCACAATTACACAACATGCTTCCACAAAGTTCATAACTACTAACATTTACACTTACCAACCACTTACGAACCACTTACCAACGCCCCAATTATTCGCAAACCTGGCTCTAATACCAACAAATGTTACTCCCTTAGCCCGGTCTAGACGGTTAACCCAAACTGAGGTGATTACACGGGGAAAACTGAAGCCAACTCGTTAAAGCCGACTCCGATTGACGACCTTTTAGAAAGAAACGATACATCGATCGGATTTCATTTAGGGGATTAATTGCTCAAATTAGACATTTTGGGACAAAAATGTAATTTATGTAAATTACAAGGACTTCTATAATTTTAAGGTTACCATTATTCAATTAATCATATTTCATGCTTCTATGTCAATTTTCATCACAATCTAATCATCCAATCACATTTAATTGCATACATGAGATTTAGGGACTAAAACGTAACATATTCAAACTTTAAAAGATGCCATTAACAAAATTAACGGTCGTGTATCAGTACGCCTATGGACGGTATCGGTACGCGGGAAGGCAGTGACCAAAGTCGCATAAAGTGTATCAATACGCTCCCCTGCGTATCGGTACGCCCTTCAAGACCGTATCGAAACACTCTCCAACAGTACCGATACCCATTTACAAAAAAAGCATAAGCTTGGCTTATGCGTATCGATACACAAGCCCGAGTATCGATACGCATATCAGAACTGTCCCAAAATCAGCCCCAAGATCGTATCAAACTTCAAAAATTATCATCAAATCATATAAGCATGTTTATGGCATCCACCCAATCATAAAAGTATGCAATCCCAAGCACATGGTAACATTTGGTTGATTAACACATGGATAGAAAGGCATATAATGAAGCATGCTTAGTCCACAAGCCAATAGCATACCAAAAGGTATGATGAAGCATCAAAACCAATATAAAAGCCTTTTACAAACCAAATAAACCATATAATACTTGCATTAACAACATGGAGTCCGAGAACACATCTCCCAAAACAAACCATAGAATCCCATTGCCATATATCAATACTAAAGTAAAAGTATAACAACATACTTGAGCTTATCTATTCCTTGGATCCTCTTAAGCCTCCTTGCTGCCCAAAATGTCTCAGTTCTCTGCATTATTGGTAAAAGAGAGCGTAAGCACGATAACCTAGTGAGGCATGCTCTAAAAACACAAACACAACAATGCAAGCTTTTAAAATTCTATCTTGAAAACCATTTCTAAACCATGCTCTTTCTATCTCATACTTGTAAACCATTTCAAAGCAAATCATCATTTGAAAATCACATGTACCATCTATCTATCTATCTCATGCATTCAATCAATGCAAATCTCATGGCAAAGCCACACATGCTTGATATTCAAAAGCATTTTATAAATCTCAAAATCTCATATGCATTTCACATAGCATAAAATCATTTCAACATTGGTACATGTGAATCAAGTACATTCTCATATATTGGCATTTCATATTCTATCTTTACTCGGATATGCGGATAGCTTAACTCGAGGTCAAGTCCTACCCCAGTGGGATCTCGCCACCAGACTCTCATGGCAGAGGTTGTCTTCGCCACAAAGCTTGGGTGTTTCACACAGACCTACCCCGATGATATCTCGCCATCGGACTCAAACTTTGGATCAGGATGGCACTACCCCTATTGCCTGAATCCAAAGAGCGTATACGAATTTTCAGTTTATAGTGCACTCTACATCCTATTGGTTGACCAATTATATATGGAAATCTTCTCATCATTTATGCCAATATATTACATTAAAATCATCATCTCACCTACTATTTTGATGCAACATTTCTAAAATCAATCTCATCCCATTTCAAAACCACAATTCATGCATAGTATTTAATCAAAATCTCAAAACTCTTTGCAAAGTAATTCTATCTCATGGGATCAATATGAAACATCACTTCATGTCATAAATCATGCATAAAATAGTAGGAATTTGTCTATCTCAAATCAAGAGCATGTTGAAAGCATTGAGGTGCATCAACCACTTTTCGAGAGCAAATCTAAACATACTTACTTCTGGACTTACGATGATGTTTCAAACCAATCCTAAATCCCCAAACCTTGTTTCCTTGTCCCTCAAGGACTTTCTAAAACCATTTGCACTCACCGATAATGTTTCGCTTGCTTGCCGAAATGATTTCCAGGCTTCCGGCACTTCCGGATCAACACCAAATGTGTCCAATGAAGTTTCCCTTGTTCATTACACATAAGAGCAGAGGATTAATGTATCATCATGCATTAAAATCACCAGCCACACATTCTATATCGCTGCTCTACTCAAACCTAGCATTTCGGCAATCCGTAATAACTAAATCACCTCCAAACTTTCTCAAATCAAAGCCCAGACAAGATCTATCAATTATAACCTTTTCTAAACCTCAACCAACTTAAAAAATCACCATAAACACAAGCTTATAACTCCAGCAATAGCATATCACCATAAACACCTCAAAAACCACAAATCTAGCATCTCAAACTTAGGAACCCAAACCTATTCGAGATTTATTTGTTAAAACCTCATTCTCAACATCAATTATCATCCGAAATATATTAGAAATCAACCTCAAAACAGATCTTAACATACAAATACGAAAATCACCAAGATCTCATCAAGAATCTTAAATTTAACAACTATTTTTTGTTTATAACATTATTGTTGAGTGTATAAAAGTTCTATATTTTACCCCTTATTTAACCCATATTTCCGCTGCATTCAAGATTAATTCATTGCATTTAGGTAGATTTTTTCATATACATCACAAGTAGATAAAATGGCATAGTTGCTACTGATTTTGGTCACCTTTGCAGGTATCTATTGTGGCAGATTCAGGGCAGCAAGGGAGCAGAGCTGGATCACAGGATTGAAGTCAAGAAGCAAATGATGTCGTGGCAGCAATGACGACATCATTGGTGAAGTGGAAGAGTGAAGTAGAGCTCGACAGATAGATGATTTCAAGCCGGTCTGTCGTGAACCACTCCTATATTTTTATGAGCCCTAAGGTAGAATGAAGGCCAAGCCCAAAGTCCAAGGAAGAAACTCAAAGCAAGAAAAGAGGACGAATTAATGGCATCTACTCATAAGATTTAATCTTTAATATAGTTGTACTTTAGTTTAAACTTGTATTCTTGCCATATTAGAAAACTTGGACCCAAGGCCTATAAAAAGTCATGTAATTCGACATAGGGAAGGATATCTCGTTCCTAGTCATCTTCCCCAAAACCCTTGTTGTTTTCCCCCTTCATCATGTTCAAAATCCCCCTAGGGCTAAGGGCTGATTCTATAAAGTAGTTGCAAGGATTGTACTGTTTTAGGACTTTGCTGTTCAAAGCAATAAAAACTTCAACTTTATTTATTATGGTTTTCATATCTCGCAAGAGTATCGGGAGAGCATTATGAGGTTATCCATTTGTTTGATATCGGGAGAGTCAAGCATATGAACGAAATAAATACGAGTTTTCCAGTTTATGGTTAAACCATCTCGACTTAAGGATAAGTACGAGGTTAAGTGGCTAAGGAAGAATTCTACAACATTGGTGTTCACCCTTCGATTTACGCCGGGAGGTATCATTTGAGAAGCGTTCATCAACAACACTTGGGCTTAGGGATATGACAAGTCATAGCAGGGATTCTTGCCAAGCTTGAAGTACAAAGTTGTGTGATCGCTGCCGCGACACCAACAGACGTCTATCGTGACAGGGACGACGATAGAACATAAGTTTCTATTCAGTGCAACACCTGCACTACTGAGCAATTCAATGCCGATATATTTCTTAAACATGATTCTTCTATCTTTTATATTACTTGTTTCCCAATATTACTTTACAATCAATTTAAACTCTTTCTCTCTCTCGTGCAGCAATTCTAGGATAAAACTATTTACAGTTCCTGTGGAGACGATATTTGATACTCCAAGTATCACTTTACTACTTGTGTCGTGTACACTTGCTCTATTTGCGATAGGACTTTTACACGCAACAAGTTTTTGGTGTCGTTGCCGGGGACTAGCAACATATCTTTACCCTTACTTTCACTGCACGTTTTTCTTTTTAATTTTAGTGTTTTTATTGATATTATTTACCTTGTGCTTTTCACAAGGTTTTATGCTTGCTTATGCGCAGATCTAGACGAGGTAAAGAACTTGAGTACAAACTAGACCCTGAAATCGAACGCACGTACCAACTTAGGAACCGAGTCCGACTCTTGATAGCAAGAAATGACTATCTTGATGAACAACTAGAATCAATGCAGAACAACGTAGTAGATGATAACCAGAGGGTTGCTGAAGATCCTCCCCAAGATGTCCAGAATGAATGGCCTGCTGCCGCACGACAGTCCTGCCGCGACTACATGGTCAATGACCATGTTGAACTGGAGACCACCTTGCCAGACGTGGAGGCTAAGAACTTCAAGCTGAAACTTGTTATGTTCAGCATAATAAATTCCGCTGGCCAGTTTTGTGGTGTTGTAACTGAGGATGCCCGAGAACATCTGAAAACGTTCGAAGAAATTTGTGGATCATTTAGATTGCAAGGAATAAATCTGGAAGTACTGAGGCTCCGGTTATTTCCTCATTCACTGAGAGACAAAGCTAAAACTTGGTGGAATAAACTAACGTTGGGTTCAATACAAACTTGGGCAGATCTCTCTCGTGAATTCTTATCTCGTTTTAATCCTTCTCATTTATCTGAGAGATTGCGTAACAAAATTTCTACTTTTCAATAGGAGGATGACGAACCAATGCACGAGGCATGGGACAGATTTACAACTCTTCTAAGGAACTGCCCGATGTATGGATTCTTCGTGTGGAATCAGGTCGTTAAATTCTACAATGCTTCCAATACACACACTCGTCTGAGAATAGATTCAATAGCAAATGAGCTATTATTGGATAAGGAACCAGACGTGGCAATGATAGTGTTGAAAAACCTAGCAAAGAACGATGAGCAATTTCCTACAGCTAGGAGAGGGGGTAAACGAGGGATAACTGTAAAGGATTATGAAGCTAACAATTCCCTGAAATCACAGGATTTATACCTCACAAAGGCGGTGGAAAATATGTAGTGAAAAGATTCTAAACCTGTATATTCTGCAGAAGAGGCATGTGAGACTTGCAGTGGGAACCACAGTTCGAAAGACTGTCCATTACAGTTAGAAGAAGGGATGTATGTTGGGAATTATAACTAACCATGAAACTATGATTCCAACAATTACAATCCCAACTGGAGGAAAGATCCTAAGTTTTCCTGGAGCTATCTGAACAATGCATTGAATCCTCAAATGCAGAACACCCAAAACAAAGGGGCACCCATAATCCTGTCGCGGTAGCAGCCACAACAGCAGCCGGTAGCCGCACCTAGTATAGTGCAGCAGACATTGGCAACATTTATGTCACAGACATGAGCTTACATGGCGAACATGGATCACTTTGTCAAGAAAACTGAGTCATTCATTGACAAAACAAAGATGAGGATAACTAACCATGAGGCTACCCTGAAATCGATGGAGACACAGATGGGCCAGGTTTCCCAGCATATCAAGCCAAGGCAAAATGGAGGATTCCCTCGTGATAGTGAGGTCACTAGAAAACCCACACATGAGCAGTGTAAAGCAATCACAACTAAGAGTGGGAAACAATTACAAGGGTCGGAGACGAAGAGCATACCATGTAAGGAACCACCCTAGATACAGTTGACGTGAACACTGCCCCGATAGAAGAAGAACAACCGCCTGCCGACACTCTTGTCTTGACAACAGAAGGGAAAGAGGAGCAAATAGAGGATGCCGAAGAACCTAACCCTCCTCAGATCCGAATACAATGTGAAGGACGTCTTGAAGATTACCGTCCTCCACCTCATTTTCCACAGAGGTTACACAAACAAAAACAAGAGTATCAGCTCAAAAAGATTTATGATATTTTTAAGCAGGTACACATTAACATACCGTTGTTAGAGGCCATCAAGCAGATGCCCGGTTATGCAAAATTTCTCAACGATGCCATGTCAAAAAGATCCAGACATGGGGAATTCGAAATGGTAAAAATGATAGAAGGATGCATGACTATCTTGCACATGCATCCACCCCAAAAGAAGAAGGATCCTGGGAGCTTCATCATACCGTGCATAATTGGTGACAAATTCGTGGGTAAGGCACTTTGTGATCTTGGTGCTAGCATAAATCTAATACCCAAATCTATTTTCTGAAATTACATATTGGACGAGCACGACCCACGATAGTCATGCTGCAGCTAGCAGACCGCTCTTATGTGCAACTAGAAGGGAAGATCGAAGATATTATGGTAAGAGTGGATAAATTTATTTTTCCTGCTGACTTTCTTGTTTTAGACTGTGAAGTAGATGAAAACGCACTGATCATTTTGGGGCGACCTTTCCTAGCCACATGCAGAACTGTGATCGATATGGAGAAAGGAGAACTGACCATGAGAGTGAATGATCAAGAAATCAAACTCAATATTCTCCAAGCGTCTAGGCCGATCTAAGGGGGTTACAATGTGATTATTTATATGTATTATGGCTTGTATGGTTGACATCATATGCATACGATTTTCAAAACGTGTTTTAATTATGTCTTATGAAATATCAAATTTACCGAATTGTTTATGGAATATCAGAGTCAGAAAAGGACTACACGGTCTATAATGATGCATCGCATCTTGGGTTAGAATGTGTATTGATGCAAGAAGGTAAAGTCATTGCTTATGCTTTGAGACAGCTAAAGCCGTATGAGATGAATTACCCCAATCATGATCTGGAGTTGGTTACAGTTGTCTTCACATTGAAAATCTGGAGACATTATCTCTACTAAGAGAAGTGCTACCTCTTCATCGATCATAAGAGTCTTACATATCTGTTGAATCAAAAGGAGTTGAATCTTCGGTAACGGAGGTGGATGGAACTTCTCAAAGATTATGATCTTGTTAATGATTATTATCCGGGCTAGGCCAACATTGTTGTTGATGCACTCAGTCGTAAACCTTTGTCTGGTAAGTATCGTTACTGTTCGTTGGATCCTATGCATTGTATGTAACACCTTAAAACGGGGCTTGGGAGAATGTTAAAATTTTGTTAGAATTGATGGAACATTCCTAATTGTTAAAAATAGAAATCTTGAGGACTAATTTGAAACATAGCATGCCCGAGTTATTACATTATGAGAGGTCATCATCTTCTCTCATTTCCCTTTGTGATAGCCGACTATTAGAAAGAGAAAAAAAATCTCACTCAAGATTCTCATACGATTGAGAAGGATAACTAGAATTGGTTAAGTAAGTTTGCAATTTATAATTGTTCTCCTCCATTGGGAAGGTAAGATCCTTCTTTTAGTTTCTTGTATTCAAGATTGTTGTTGGAATTGATTCGAATGGAGTGGGGCATATTAGTTGATAGTTGAGCTTGAAATTAGTTGTTTTTATAATTAGAAAGTTAGATGGATTATAAAGGAATTGAAGTATGGAATGTTTGAGACATCGCTTGGGATGGGGTTAGCATTCGAAATGTAAGCTAGATGGTCTTGTGATTTCTATCTTTGGTCATTGATTTGTATATGGATACAATATGTTGTAAATGTCCTGCTTTTAGATGATAAAGCATGTAATATCAAAAGTACAAAAAATAGTAGAATAGGTAATTTCCGAGTTTGATCTGGGAATGTAATTGCATTTATGAAAATGTTTCATTGTGACAATTTGGGAAATGTTAAGACTGTTCTGAATGGTTAAACGAACAAAAAATGTACATGATTAACAGAGTTGTCTTGTTAAGTAGAGGTGCAACCCGGACTGTTTTGGTGTTTTGAATCATTGGTTAATGTTAGTAATAGAATTTAGAAGTATAAAGATCGTTTTAGTCTAGTTTAGAGCAGTTTTAGGGACTGCCCTATTATGATCTAAGTTTCATGATCCTATAAAATGAAATTCTGAGATAGTAGTTTACCAATTGATAAATTGAGGGTTTCATAAATGGGTGATTGGTCTCTAATATAATCCTCACTAGATGTATGAAATGGATTGATTAATTCCTGAGATTAATGGAACATTGTAATGTTGCATGTTAGAAGAGCAAGAGGATACGAAAGACAAGAGGGCTGCTGTAAATCTAAACAATGATAGGAATAAGGGAATCATAATTCAGGGGCATCATTAGCTTTGAAATTAATGTAAGTTCATCTTAGATTGAATGTATGAATGTGGCTGACTAATACTAGTTAATTTATGAAAATTACATTGTGTATGTAACCCCCTTAGCCCGGCCTAGACGTTCGACCCGACTATGAAGATTACACGGGGAAAACCAAAGTTAACCCGTAAGTCAAACTTGATTTATGACCTTTTTTTCTTTTTATCTTATCTAGATGCTCGTTATTATCCTATGTGTTCAGCATGACACTCTGAAGGAAACGACACAACGATTAGTGTTCAATTAAGGGTTCAATTGCATACATACGACTTTTAGGGACTAAACAGTAATTTTCCTAAAATACAAGGACTTTCAGGATTTAAAAGTTACCAACCTTCAATTGGTCATGTAACATGCTTGCATGCCAAAATTCAACTCAAACGGACCATCCAAACTCATTGAATTAAGCATTCAACATTTAGGGGCCAAAATGTAAGAAACATAAACTTGAAACAACTCAAAATTCAACCCAACGGTCAGGTGTTTCGATATGGATGGCCCTGTACCGAAATAATCGTTTCGAAACAGGGTTGACCATTTCGATACTCGGGTACGTTTCGAGACCCATATCGAAACACCCACCTCTAGTAGCAAAACTGTTTCGATACGTCCCCACCCGTTCCGAAACCTCTTAGTCTTTTCAGGCTCCTGTTCCGTAACAGGCAAGGGCATTCCGATACGCCTTGCCCTAAAATAGAAGATTTTTCTAGTTTATGATGTCTTTTCGTATTTGAAACGTTTTCGAGACATGCCATGACATACGTACAACATCACATATGCATCAACGACCATAACTATGAACACAATCTAGAACATGATATCAATCTTGCAATCGTAGGCACTATAGGCATGCTCCCTAGTCCACCAAACCACAACAAACTAAAACAACATTCAAACCACAATCCAAACATCAAAGGCCATATGCAACTCAAGTATAAGCAATCTAACGTGCTCAAAGTAAAGGGAAATATCCTCAACCATTCAAAAGCATAAATCCCACTCATTGCCTCTTATTACACTTGAGTAAAACCACATACATTATTTAACCAAAACTCTTGGAATTTCCTTGCTCTTGGGCTGCCTTGATTGCTCAATTCTCTGCATTGATGAAACAAATGAGCATAAGCAATAAGCTTAGTGAGGTCTGCTATAAAACCAAACATTCATCAATGCATTTCAAAACCAAAACATCATCCTTTGTAAGCATATGCCTTCTTTTAAAACATGCACTATAGAACACCAAATCATTTCCAAAACCACATGCTCATAACATCATTAATTACAATATCAAGAACCTTTACTCATGCTTAAACCAAGCATCATATGCATTCTAGCATAATTCTCAAGCATCACATTCTTTCTCAAAACAAACGTTCTTCATTAAATCATTGAGGCAACATCATCATATTGGATCGCAAGTGATCTCAAACATAAATCATAACAAAACACATCACACTTGACACAATCAGATATGCGGATTAGAAGCGTTGTCCCACACGCTTCATACATACTTTCATACATACTACCGGACTACAGAAGGTGGAGATCAATGGCACGATCACAACCCCTCAACACCCATGATGGAGTTAAATGGCACAATCACAACCCCTCAACACCCGTGGTGGAGTTAGTGGCACAATCACAACCCCTCAACACACGTGGTGGAGTTAACGGCACAATCACAACTCTTCAACATCACTCATCAGTGGTTGTATAACCCACTAGCAAGAGTCGGGACACAAAACAAGGCTTACACATGGGGCTACCTCGACCATTGTAATCACCTTAACCAAGCTCACACACGGGAGCATTCCTCCTCCGTAATGACGCTTAACTAAGTCTACCCACGAGAGCCAACCTTTATCGTGGTGACTCTAATTCCTCAATCGCTGGGGTACTTGGATGGAGATTACGACACAATCACAACCCCTCGACATCCAAGGTGACTTATTCACGGTGCACCCAATCCTATAGTCGGCTAACTATATCCGATTGCAGTAACCAAAATCCATTTACATCACTTGCTAATATAACCATTTAACCATTGTTTTACAAGCATAAACACAATGCCATTTCCACAAGCATAACATGCTTACATCATATGCATTCAACACATGAAAATCAAGGATCACTTACCTAGTGCATCCTTAACATAATGGCATTAAAATCCAACAACATTCATGCTTAAAACATGCCTTAAAATAGTAATCAAAACACATTTAAACCAAGTGCATTTTAAGCCAAAACTTAGCACAATCCGAGAGAGAGACTTTCGATTTACTTACTCTTGAGCATAGCTAAATGTTTCAAACATACGCTAAGCCCCCAAAATCACGTTCAAAACATTTCAAAGCTGGAAAACTCTTTTCCACTCACTGATACGCGAAGCGTTGCTCGTCGACACAAAAATTACCCCTTTAGAGCCTCCAATCACCTCGCTTGCTCCCGGATTAAGATCCCATGTTTTCACATCATCAAAACAGAGATATAAATGCATTAAAATGCATTCCAACACCAGCAACAATTCACAACTTGTTGCTCACCCAAACTATACCAAAACACCCTTCCAAAACAATCGAAAACTCAATCGATTGCTTCCTAAACCAATCCCAGCCAACATACATCATTTCCAAAGCATTATCAACATCAAAAAATATCTAATAAACAACCTAACTCATCCTTATACCACCAGCAAGCAATATTCCACCATTTCACCCCAAAATCTCACTTAAAACTACTAAGAAACTCAGGGATCTCAAAGATTTCGGGATCTATGATATCAACACATCATTTTAACATATAAATCAACTTAGAACTCAATTGAAATCAATACAAAACAGAGCCCAACTCATCAAGTCCAAAAATTAAGATTTCATCTACAATTTCAAAAGATTTTCATCTCAAATCAAAACTATATTGAAAAATCAATCAAAAATAGTATTTATAAACCAAATATCTTGAGAATTTCAGTAAAGAACTTATATTAGAGGTTGAGAATGTAATTTACCTCCAATCCTTGCTTCTCTCAATGTATGACAAGTTTTCCTTAGTGAAATCTTGAAGCACTAGGAGAGTTTTCTTGAAAATAATTTAGGAAAAGTTGAGAGAGTTTTTGGGAGAAAGAGTTCTGGAAAAAGATGAGTTAAATTGTGTTTGACTGTGTTTGGCTGAAATGAGAAAGGATTTTGGTAGTTACGTAATTGAAAAACCAATGACTATCTTTTAATTATTTTAATATAAATCCTAATTAAAAATTGTTTAATTAAAAACTCTTGTAAACCACATGTCATATTGAGAAAATGTCAAATTGACTTAAAGCCCCTAAAGATTCTAAGATTTTGGCTTCCACCTTAAAAATCACATTTTTCCCAGTTTTGAAACTTTACAATTTGGTCACTAAAAATATCCATTTTCCAAAACCCTTTTTGTAAAATTGATTTGACCAACCTCTTAAATATATTTTTAGAGGATTTTAACAATTTTAATAACATTTTTATCCTATCTCGATCCTTAATTTCCTAAAATCACCTTACGCGATTCGAACCGTTCTCGACAGGTCCGATCTGCTGTCTAAAATATCTAGGCCCAAAACCAGGGCGTTACAACGTAATAGCTTGATTAAAGTGAGAATGAATTCTAATTGAGGTAAGCATCTTGTGGTAAGCCAAATCAGTTAAATTATTTGATTTTGTTACACTTTACTAGTTAATGTGAAACTAGTCTTGAATGAAGATTTCATATTTCACATGAATGATAAAAGGCACTCAATGGCTCTTGATATAGCTGAAAATAAGTTTGTATAAATAAGTCTTGATTCGAGTTAGTTTAGGCACAATTGGCATGCCATAGAGTTCGTTGAGCTCGCTAGTTAGGACTACAGTCCCTTGTTATTAAGATCAAGTGATCTTTTAGTACCTTTGGTACTCTTGTTCAAAACTGAAATCGAATTGGTACTGTGTGTGCCCTTGTTTTGGTACTAAATGTACCCTTGTTAATGTTACACTTGTTGTGGATTCATGTGTCTAGTAACTTGTCAATTAAGGCTCAAGATAATTGAATTAATTAAATAAATGAATTTTTTATTCATAACTTGAATTGAAGGTCTAAGCCTTTTAGTAATGGATTGGTTTCGATCCCTTGTAGATAGATTGGATTTAATGTCCCTTGTGTTTGCCTAGTTTAGGCTTGATTTGATGATTCTTGGATGCCTATAAAAGGTTTTTGAACAATAGATTAGTTAACATGGAAAGTTAGAGAAATTGAAATGAATTATCCTCACGGATATGAACTAAACAAGTGTACCATCTTCATGCGATGTCACTAGATTTTCACCCTATTTTATTTAATTATTATATTATTGTTACTATTATTTATTATTATTTTATAGTATAAGTATTAGTGCTTATTAAAAAAAACCCAATAAAAATAATAATGGTCCACTTTATGAAATAAAAACCCATGTACATTATTGGCCTATCTAATCCATCCCCCCCAACATATGCAAGATTTAATGGTGGTGGTTCGATCTAGGGCAAAGGATCAGATGGTCCAAATTAAACCATTAAAAATGAGGGGTGGGGAGCCACTCGCGCCGTCACTCGCCTGGTTTGTGCGAACCATGCACACGAGTTTGGCTTTTCTAGCCCCGATCGAAACCCCACCCACACAGGCAGACACGGCGTTCGCCAGTTCTAGGGCCAAGGAGGAGCGCCGGAGATCGCCAAGCCTATTTTGTGACACCGTCATTCTTGTCACCGCCGATTGGACCTGCAAAAGAGGAAAAGGGGACTAAGCTCTAATTCTAATATGGAAAAAAACATCCAAGGCTGCTAAAATTTGAGCCAAATTCGAGTGCAATCTTCATTTGAGGAAGGTCAACCCCAAAATCTGGTGAAAATCGTATCAAAAACAAGGAAAGAAAGGTTGGAATAATTCAGACTAGATTTAAAATGGAAATAACAACCCATGATTAGCAAGATCTCGGCCAAGATGGGAAAATCATACCAAATCACAGCAAATCGAGTCAAAAAGGGAAGGTCAAATCCGAATCAAGTAAATATGAAAGGAAGATCAACTAGATTTTAGGGATTTGAATCTGATTTTTTTCTTTTAATTTTGGCAACCAAAAGCCTATATAAACACCCCTTGCAATCACTTGCAACACACTGAAAATTACAAGATTCATACGGAAAAAAGCAAGGATTGGAAGGCATTTCACAACAGCTTTGTACTCAAATTTTTTAGAATAAAATTCGATATTTTTTCGGTATCGTATTCTCCGTTTTCTTTTTTTATGTATGTTACTTTGAATTTTATACACGTCGAAAGCTCACCTTGATTTAATTCCGGATTGTTGATGTTGTAGCCGAAATACTACCTTTCATTCGAATACATATTTTATTTTTTTCTATTTTTTGAAGGAAATAAAACCACTGTCATTAGACAGCGGCCGACACCGGTTGAAGGCGGCCGTCGCAGTGGTTCATTCTCGATGTTCTTCATTCTTGAAGAACACCAAGAACATTTGAAAGGATTTTGAAATTGGGTGTTTGATCCAAATTTTTCTAAAAGGAAAAAATAAAATGTGTTTATAAAAAGTGAGTTCTATACCCAAAACAAAGTGGGCTTATTACCTCATTAAGCCCTTCCGCCCAACTTTTTTTTTCTTTCGCAAAATACCACATTTTCAAGGTTTTCGAAATGGACATTGTTTTTTCTTTAAAATTGTGTCTTAGGTTTCAATAGTTTTTAATTTGATCATTTTTAGAACTTCTTTTTTCATTTGTTTTTTAAAACCCTTTTTAAAAAATTTCTTAAATATGTTTTAATTTCCCTTTTTTATAAAACCAGGTCATACATTTTTTAAAAGGTTCGTGATTTATCTTTTTATTTAATTACTTTCTTGTATATGTTTATCTTAGCACAATTTAATTTATTGTTTACTTATTTTGATTTTTATTTATTTCTTTGCTTGCTTGTTTAATAATATAATAAATGGGTTATCGATAGGAGTGTTGGCGGTGATTGAAGTTCATTTTCCGAATAATAAGGCCGTTAAAATAGAATCATATACATAAATGGACAAATAAGTTAAATTTTATACGAACTTGCAAATTCCAACATTAAAACATTTTGTATTTGGCTAGGTACCAATTTTTTTGCGTTGTGGGGTGCTAACCCTTCCCCACGCGTAACCGACTCCCGAACCTGTTTTCGTGTTTTCGCAGAACAAAACTTTTGTTTGAATAAAATAAAATGTTTTAATAAAATGACTCGTATTTAGGTGATCCAATCACACCTTTTAAAAGATTGATGGCGACTCCGTGTTTTTTTATGTCGGGCTCGAAAGGGTTGCGACAGCTTGGTGACTCCGCTAGGGAATTTTTGATTTTTTTTTACAAAAAAGTGAGTCACACCACAAGCCGATTACATTTTGTTTTAATGTTGGAATTTGCAAAGTTCACTTAAAATTCAATTTAATTGTCCATCTATGAATATGATTCTAATTTACGCATTTTAAAATTGGTTAAGCGCTATACCCGAGCTTTGTCACGTTCGTTTAAGTGGGGGGGGGGGAATGCTTTGCTCATGTCAAAATATTGATTCTCCGTATGAGCCTAGAAAGTACCTTCGACACTCATATGTCCTACGTCTTTGTAAGGATATTGATTCTTCGTGAAGGCGTAGGAAATGATTCCCCCTAAGTTGAACTTGATTCGTTTGTAGCCTATAATGGGTGAGAGTCAAGGGCCTTGCTACCCTTAGTAGGGGACATCAAGGAAAGATTGGGTACCTTTCTATAACCAAACCTTGTGTGAGAATCTAGAGAGCACCCCAATAGAGCCATGTGGAAAACCTTAGGCTTTTGGTCTGGTCAAAATTACTTCGTAAGGATAATCTGTGGAGACATATCCTGGAGTGTTGGAATGTGCTGCCCAAAATTATTCGTACAATAAAAATATTTTGGGCCTTTTTGTTTTATTTCCATCTTTTAAAAATACTAATCCTTTCCTTTTCTTGTCTTAATTTTGTTTTGCTTGCATTTGCATCTCATATTTATAAGGGGTCGATTCTGAAGCATGTTGCTCAATTAGAAAAAGCTTTTGCCATGGATGGAAGGTACCTAAAGAAAAAGAAAGACAATGCGGATATATGATGACCACGTGGACAAAATACCAAAGTATGCCCACATCAGTGCCAAGCAGAATATCGAGCATAAGATGCAAGTGCTATGGGACTACTTCAACGATGCAACCAAGAAGTTATTGCAAAATGAAGAATTTGAAGATGATCATTGGTCCACTTGGCTTAGGGGCAATGTCAAAAGAACCCAAGAGCGAGACAAGTCTGACAAAAGTATCACAACCTAAATTGAATATGTAGCTAGGCATGTGACGATGATAGTCAAAGAAATATAGGGAAAGTGAGACCAATAGGGAAAGTGAGACCAAGGCTTCAAAGACTGATTGAAGAAATATAGGAACAAGGTGCTCAGACTGAGACGTGTTCGTAGGACCTTTGTCATCTAATGAAGGTTATATCTAGAGCAATACCTTAATGGAATTGATGGCCCTTCACTTGCATTCATGCATTTGTATTTTTTGTTGCTTGCATTTATGTTGTGATCACTACATACATTCACACATAATAAGAAACTAATTTAAACAAATCACATGACAGAATTTCCAAAATAGCAAAAACATCACACAAATTCGGTACTCGTTCTAACTCTAGAGCAATGGCCATGGAAGACATATTGACAACTTTGGATAATAGCCACAAGGGTAACCAAGATAGACTCGATAAAATGGAGAAGGAATTGAAGGAAGCAATTGCACGAGCCTAGAGAAACACTGTCAGGTAGATAACGGCCATGTTGGGTTTCAAAGACCCGAAGAGAGGAAAGGTGGTTGAAGCTGTTGATGTTTCGTTGCCCTAGCCGAGAATGTGTAACGCCTCGGTTTTGGGCCTAGGTGTTTTGGGCATCAGGTTAGGCTAGTGGAACCGATAATCGGTTGTTCGAGACGTTAAAGGTGATTTGGGGAAGAAAGGTTTGGGATGGGATTAAAATGTGGTAAAATTTTCTAAAATCCTTTCAAATTATATTTAAGATGTTGGTTAAGTCGATTTTTCAAAACAAGTATTGGAAAGTGTACATTTAGGGTAGTGACCAAAATGTAAAGTTTTAAAACTGTGGAAAAAGGGTGTTTTCAAAAAAGTCAAAATCTTAGAATCCTTAGAGAGCCTAATGGTAATTAAGCATTTTCTCTAATTTGGCATGTGTTTTAAATGGTTTATTAAATAATAAAAGTGACTTTTATTGATTTAATTAAAAGGTAGTTATTTTGGTTAAACAAAATGGACGCCGTTTTCATTTTCCGTATTTCACAACAACCAAACACTCTCTCAATTCTCTCATTTTCCAGATTTCTTTCACTTTCATTTCCTCTCTTGATTTTCAACTTCTTTCTTGTGATTTCTCTCAAATCTCTTCAAGATTTTTGAAAACAAAACTTGCCAAATTAGAAGAGAAGCAAGGATTGGAGTTAATTTTCATGCTAACCCTCTTATCAAGGTTCTTTAATAAAATTCCAAAGATATTTGACTCTTTATTTACGTTTTTCATTGAGGTTTCATTGTGGTTTTGATAAAATGATGAAATCTTGTTGAAAAGGATGTTTTAATGTGATTTTTGGAGTTGTTTTGATTTGATTTAATTTGTTTCAGGTGTTTTCTAATCGGGTTTTGAAAGGTTTATGATGTAGAAATAGAGTCTTAATAATATTAAGGGAAAACTACACCGGTGGTCCCCAAACTATTACCGTCTTACTATTTTGGTCCCAAAACTATTTTTTTGGCTAAATCGTCCCTTCTGTTACATAGTTCTCCTATTTTGGTCCCCCGTCATTAAAAACTAACAGAATTGCTGACGTGTAATTTTCTTTTTATTTTTTAAATATTTTTTTATTATTCTCTCTCTTATATGTATATATTATTTAAATTTTTTATTCAGACTAATGTGATGGTGACACGTGTCACCACCATACAAAGAAAATAAATAGAATAAGAAGGGGGAGCGTGGATTCGAACCCATGTCCACCGCGTCACCAAGCCAGTGGGTTAACCATTGGGCTAAACTAAAATTATTGATATGCTTTAGCACAAATTAGATTTAAAACAATCAAATGAACTACCTGAAACAATCAAATTAGGTTCTGTAATGTGGAGCTCATCACACGAGACATCTCCATCTGTCCAACGATTTCCAAAAAAAATTGAGCCGAAGAATATGTATGTTGAAGGCTGAAAGCCAAAGTCATATCAATGGAAAAAAATGATGGGTAAATACCTCATGCATGTAAAATTGTCTTAAAATTTGGATAGGTAGGTTCCTCATATCTCCATGAATGGATTTCTCGAATGAGTCGAGGGTTTCTTCGAGAGTACGTTGAAATAGCTGAAGAGTACCTTGTTGGGGATCTTGATGAGGAGCTTTGTGTGATTGTAATGTTCCTCCCTATTAGTCAGAACCAATGGGCCGTCATGACCAAAGAAAACTACGAAACCGTAGAGATTCATTGCAAACAGTGAAACCATCCATGATGACCAAGCTTCTAGAGGAGTGATGGAGGCCTCTTCACTCTTGGAAGACGGTGCAGAGGTAGATCCCAATGCCGTAAAAGACTTTGTGTATTTCTGCAAAAAAACATAGTTGTACACAAACATCTTTATGTGCAACAAAGACAAATTATACCAACTTCACTAAAATAGCCAAATCACATATCAGCAACAATTCCACGACTGAAGAACGTAAAAGATTTAGATTCATATCTTGTACAGAAAAGTCAAAATAAATATGCTATGTATTGCTCTCATCAATAAAATATGAAAAAGCGTAAAACCTGTTGAGACATTGAACTGGACTTCCAATCAAGTATCGGGTGATCACTGGCTCCATCATCAGCAAAAGCAAACCTCATGCTAGACGGAAACAGCAGGGAGGAAGGCTTCTTATCATTGGGTAGGTGCTCTTTGGTTAACCCACTAGTTAACATATCAGGTAGTTCATTTGATTGTTTTAAATCTAATTTGTGCTAAAGCATTTCAATAATTTTTGTTTAGCTCAATGGTTAACCCACTAGCTTGGTGACCCAGGGGACATGGGTTCGAATCCCAGCTCCCCCCTTTTCATTCAATTTATTTTCTTTGTATGGTGGTGACACATGCCACCACCATATTAGTCTGAATAGAAAATTTAAATAATATATACATATAGGAGAGAGAATAATAAAAAAAATATTTAAAAAATAAAAAGAAAATTACACGTAAGCAATTCCGTTAGTTTTTAACGACGGAGACCAAAATAGGTGAACTATGTAACAGAAGGACGATTTTGCCAAAAAAATAGTTTTGGGACCAAAATAGGAAGACAGTAATAGTTTGTAGACCACCGATTTAGTTTTCCCTAATATTAATATCGAAATCTTTGAGATCTTTAGTTTTTAAGGTGTTTATGGTTGGGTTTTTGGGGTGTTATGTGAGATCTGAGTTGCTGGAGGAATAAGGATGGTTTTAGGTTGTTTTTGGATGTTGATTTATGGTTAGAATGTGTTGGAAGTGTTGACTGATGGCTTGGATGAGTTTAGAGGTCAATCGATTGAGATTTTGGTTGTTTTGGATGGGTAATTTGATGCTTTAGAGCAGGGCATCGTGTTTCCTTTTGAGTGTTGGTGTTTGGATGCATTATGATGCATTGAATATATGTTTTTAATGTGTTGAAAACAAGAAATAGTGTTCTGAAACCGATCAAAGTGGTTTTGGAGGCTTCTGACACTTGATTGTTGAGTCGGCAAGTGTTGTAACTGTAACACCCTAAAAATTTCCCAATTTTGGAAAAACCTAAATTCTAAAATCCCTAACTCAGTAACCCTAGAATTTGGGAATTTATAAATTGAAAACCCTAATTTAATTAAAGGATTAAATTCTTCAGACTCATAATTTAGGGTTTAATTTCTGAAGATCGATGACCATTTTGATTAAAGAGTGAAGTTTTGTGGTCACTTTGTAAACCCTAAGTAAATCTAATGGCTTCTTTTGTATTTTACACATTAAATTGGGTATTTCACCCAATGTTATTTGATTTTGGAAACCACGAGTCGTTCTTTTCCCTCTCTCGTGTGACATCATTGTTATCTGATTTCCGGTGAAGCTCCGACTATCGACCTAGCGTCGTCCATTTGTTGATTTGAAACCATTGTTTGGCTCCTCACCCTATCGTGAACAAAACCCTCACTTCGAATCCCTCTCGGCAGTCCTCTCTTGCTCGAAAAACAGAAAAGAACCGTTCGGTTCTCCTTAGGACAGTCGTGCCTTTTCCTCTCGAATTTGTCTCCTTGCGCCGTCGTCCTCCTAGCCTCTTTTCATTTGTGGTTGTAGGTAAGCCTTTGGGTTCGAGTATTCAATTCTTATAATGGTTTTTGAGAATTCGAATTTTGTTAATATTGGCTAGAGTGTGACCTTGAGGTTGTTGTTGTTTTTGTTGTCGAGGTGCTACTACTGTCGTTCAGTCGTACTGCCATTGGTTCCGCGTCGCCACCGTTATCTTTTGTCGCCATCAGATTGTGTCATCGTCATCTATGCACCATTTGCCTCGATCTTCGTTTGTGGGTGTGGGAAAAGCGGTTGTGATCAGTTTGAGCTTCGACTTGTGGCCACCGGTGAGTCGCCACCCTTGCCTTTATCTCTTAGGCCGCCACCGTTTTGGGTGCTAGAAACCCTATTACCAAGTCTGCTAAAATGGTTCCTAGGTTGAGGGTTGTGTGGTGTTTGAATTGAGTTTGGTGGTGAGGCCCATATGAGTAAGTGAAATGAGACCCAAATATGTATGTATTCTTATTAAGCCCGAATCACCAAGCCAAGCTCGGTGTGAGTCTGAATCTGAACTGACATGAATAACCCGAACCAGTGGGCTGAACATGATCTAAATTTGTGAACCGAACCGAACCGATCTCAATAAATTCAACATGACCGTACCTTGACCCATGGGACCAACTCTATAGTTGACTTTTGACCTTTGACTGACTTAGTTTGACCAGAATTTACGTTTGACATGTTTGACTGGAGTTGACTTTGAGCAGTGTTGATTGTTGACCTTGGACATGTTTGACCGGAGTTGACTTTGACCAGAGTTGACCGTTGACCTTGGACGTGTTTGACAAGTTGACTTTGACTTTGACCAAAGTTGACAAAGTGTTGATTTTTTCAGAAAACATTCATCTCAACCTTTCTCGACGTCTTGAATCCGAATCAGCTTTCCGTTTTGTCTAATTCGATCCAGAAAACAAGTTTTGCTAATTTCAATTAGTTATAGCATAATTCGTTAAGTTGTGGATTTCAGAATTTGATTCGGAATATTCTCGTGTTCAGGTGCCCACCTTGAGACCGTTGAGTTACCTCCAGTTGTTCAGACCGACCATACACTTTCTTCGAGATCTCCACATGAGTATATCTTCAGCTCAGTTTTTTAGTGTTTTAGTCGGTGGCTTAGTGATAGAAATAAATGTTAATATAGAATTCATATCTCGTATGTCCTGATTCAGTGAGATCCGAGCGTGAGGCATGCCCTTCTCGAGATTAGAGCTTCTGTGGCTAAGGTGTGTTTCTTGGGGTGTTTTCAGTAAATGTTTTATTCTTGCTTGATTTATTATCTGATTAATTATGGTTTGAGACTATTTGAAACATCATGCATAGCATAAAGAAATGTGTTTTAAATCAAGCATCTGATTTTCAGAAAATATGATACTCGTAAGAGTTTGGATTTATAATTTTACAAATCATATCACGTGTCATTTGTTCGGAATAATATTCAGAAAAAGCGAGGGAAACCTCCACTCTGGCGAGCGAAAGCTCCACTCTAGAGAGGGCAACCTCCACTCTGTATGATATAGGATATTCGGGCATTGCATCATGCATCGAACATTATAACATTTATGATTTTGATTTATCGGATACACTCTATTTTCGGAAATGAATTTATCGGAAAATGAAATATTATTTTGATTGTGTGTTTTGTTTATACAAAAAGGACACACTAAGCTATTTAGCTTACACCCCTTAGTTTTTACTTTCAGATACTCAGACTTATTAGGCGACTTGGTACTTGGAACATCTTTTGTTTATTCGGATATATTAATATTAAGTATGAACTCTTTTGACTACTTTGATTTACTATTTTTATATTATTTGGAATATTCATGTAATATGAACATTGGTAATGTTTATAATTTGGGATTATTGGATGCATGCATTTATGAACTCGATTTAATATATTTTAATTAATTATAATAATCATATTAACTATTGGGTTTCTACTTATTTAATTGATTATTATGAATCTTATTATATTTTACCTAAATTGTTTATTGTGGGACAAGTTTTCAAACCTAACTTCCTAAATTCAGCCTTTTCTTCTAAATCAGGTTTAAGGGGTTACATTTAGTGGTATCAGAGCCTAGGTTCAGCCCACAAACTAAGAGGCCTACAACAATTATTTTCAAATGTTTTCCACATCTGCATGCATCCAAAATATTTTGAGACATATGGGAATTTTCTGAAAAATATATTTTTGTATTATGTGATTTTATCTTCATTGTTTTCAAATGTTTTCCACATCTGCATGCATCCAAAATCCGAGACTCCTGTACCAATTCTGAGTGTAGGTTATTACCTTTTGTAGATAGTTCACTATGCCACCGCGTAGAAGTCCTAATTTATCGTTTGTTCAAGGACGTGACCGTACTTCTGCTTCTGGTAGTGATCATCTGCCTTCTGTTGGGCAAATGGAAAATCAGAATTAGATATCGGGCAATGAGATAGATTCATTGGGAGGACATCATATCGGAAATGATGACTCAATTGATGTTGATGATAGTAAGATAGTTCAACTGGACAGTGCAATAGTTCACCGTGAGTTGCTTCATTATCTTAGATAGTCAGAGGGTCCGAGGAAACCCATATCTACAGAATTCATAGCTGCTGGGATGAAATTGTTTGAGTGTAAAAACTAGTACACATCCAACTGATGTAGAGTATTGGCTAAAGAAATTACAACGGTTGTTTGTTGAGATGGATTACCTAGCCAATCAGAAATTGCGAGCCGCTATATCTTTGTTAGAGGGTGAAGCTAAGAATTGGTGGGGGTCAGTGGTTGATATTGTTCCATCTAGTAAGGTCACATGGGAATTTTTCCGACAGGCTCTTGAGGATCGTTATGTGGGAGCCGAGTTCTTAGCGAAGTGTTGTGATGATTTTATGAATCTGAAACAGAGCAACATGTCAGCAAATGATTATGAGATTGAATTTCGAAGGTTGGCAAATTATGCTCCTGGATTAGTTGTGACCGAGAAAGATAAGTGTGACTGGTTTTTGAAGGGACTTTGGCTACCGATTCAGAGAGATATTGCAACACACCATGATAAAGTGTTCAGTGTGATGGTTGTTCGGGCTCAAACTGCTGAGAGAATTCTTGCACTAATAGAAAGGAGGAATTTCATAATTCTGATCAAGTCGGAAAGCAACCGAACACGTTTGTACAACCTAGTTTTGTTAACTCATCTGGAAAGAGGCCTAGAGATGAGTTTGTTCCTTATAGTTATCGGAATGTGAGACATGCAGTATCAAAAATTCCGTCTGGCAGCCAGGGTAGTTCAAAAGTTCGGCGGCCTATTGATTTATGTTGTTTTTGCGATAGAAAACATAACGAAGAGTGCAGATTGATGAACATAACGTGTTTCAGATGTGGTTCTCAGGATCACTACTTAAAGAATTGTCCATGTTCAGCTACTAGTTCATCCGTTCAGATTCAGAGTCATGCATCAGTTCAAGCACCTCACCGAGGTAGATGGCAGTTTAGGTCGGTTGCTTATGGTACTTCTAGTAGAGGTAGACATGCTCCGAGTGGTGTATCAGCTAGATCCGAGATTAGACGTCCAGGTTCAATACATCCAACCGAAGATTGTGTTGGATTTGATGATATACATGATGATGTGGAAGATACATTTTAATATGTTTCAGTTATATTTCCAATTCTATGTGTCCGTATTTTCAGTTATAATAGATCATGAATTCGAAATGATAAAGAATATGCGTGTTTCAGTTAGTTATGAGATTTCAAGGACGGAATTTCTTTAAGGGGGGGGGGGGGGGGAGAGTTGTAACACCACAAAAATTTCCCAATTTTGGGAAAACCTAAATTCTAAAATCCCTAACTCAGTAACCCTAGAATTTGGGAATTTATAAACCAAAAACCCTAATTTAATTAAAGGATTATATTGTTTAGATTCATAATTTTGGGTTTAATTTTTGAAGATCGATGACCATTTTGATTAAAGAGTGAAGTTTTGTGGTCACTTTGTAAACCCTAAGTAAATCTAACGGCTTCTTTTGTATTTTACCCATTAAATTGGGTATTTAACCCATGTTATATGATTTTGGAAACCAGTAGCCATTCTTTTCCTTCTCTCGTGCGACATCATTCCCTCACCATCTCTCTTGTGTTTCCGGCGAAGCTCCGACCACCGGCCTAGCGTCGTCCGTTTGCTGATCGGAAACCATTGTTCGGCTTCTCACCTTATCGCGAACAAAACCCTCAATTCGAATCTCTCTCATCAGTCGTCGCTTGCTCGGAAAATAGAAAAGAACCGTTTGGTTCTCCATAGCACCACCGTGCCTTCTCCTCTCGAATTTGTCTCCATGCCCCACCGTCTTCCTTGCCTCTTTTATTTCATGGTTGTAGGTTAGCCTTTGGGTTCAGGTATTCAATTCTTGTAATGGTTTTTGAGAATTCGAATTTTGTTAATATTGGCTAGAGTGTGACCTTGAGGTTGTTGTTGTTTTTGTTGTCGGGGTGATACTACTGTCGTTCAGTCATACCGCCATTGATTCCACGCTGCCACCGTTATCTTTTGTCGCCATCGGGTTGTGTCGTCGTCATTTAAGCATCAATTTCCCTGATCTTCATTTGCGGGTGTGGGTAAAGCGGCTATGATCAGTTTGAGTTTCTACTTGTGGCCACCGGTGAGTCGCCACCCTTGTCGTTATCTCTTAAGCCGCTACCGTTTTGGGTGCTAGAAACCGTAGTACTAAGTTTGCTGAAATGGTTCTTGGGTTGAGGGTTGTGTGGGATTTGAATTGAGTTGGGTGGTGAGGCCCATGTGAGTAAATGATATGAGAGCCCAAATATGTATGTATTCCTATTAAGCCCGAATCACCAAGACCAGCTCGGCGTGAGTCCAAATCTGAACTAACATGAATAACCCAAACCAGTGGGTTGAACAAGATCTAAATTTGTGAACTGAACAGATCTGAATAAATTGAACCGGATCGTACCTTGACCCATTGGACCAACTCTATAGTTGACTTTTGACCTTTGACCGACTTAGTTGACCAGGTTTTGACCCGTTTGACCAAAGTTTCACCTTTGACATGTTTGACTGTGGTTGACTTTGACCAGAGTTGACCATTGACCTTGGACATGTTTGACCGGAGTTGACTTTGACAAGATTTGACCGTTGACCTTGGACATGTTTAACCAGTTGACTTTGACAAAAGTTGACCAAGTGTTGACTTTTTTAGAAACGTTCATCTTAACCTTTCTCGACGTCCTGAATCTAAATCTGCTGCCCGTTTTGTCTAATTCGAATCAGAAATCATGTTTTGCTAATTTCAATAAGTTATAGCATAATTTGTTAAGTTGTAGATTTCAGAATTTGTTTCAGAATGTTCTCGTTTTCAAGTGTCGACCTTGAGACTGTTGGGTTACCTCCAGTTGTTCATATCGATCGTACACGTTCTTCGAGATCTCCACGTGAGTATATCTTCAGTTCGTTTTTTAGTGTTTTAGTCGGGGGCTTGGTGATAGAAATAAATGCTAATATATAATTCCTATCTCGTAGGTCCTGATTCTGTGAGATTCGAGCATGAGGCTTGCCATTCACGAGATTAGAGCTTTTGTGGCTAAGGTGTGTTTCTTGGGGTGTTTTCAGTAAATGTTATATTCTTGATTTATTATCTAATTAATTATGGTTTGAGACTATTTAAAACATCATGCATAGCATAAAGAAATGTGTTTTAAATCAAGCATCTAACTTTCGGAAAATATGATACTCGTAAGAGTTCGGATTTATGATATTACAAATCATATCATGTGTCATTTGTCCGGAATAATATTCGGAAAAAGCGAGGGAACCTCCACTCTGGCGAGAGCAACTTCCACTCTGTATGATATCGAATATTCGAGCATTGCATCATGCATCGGACATCATAACATTTATGATTTTGATTTATCGGATACACTCTGTTTTCATAAATGAATTTATCGAAAAATAAAATACGTTTTTGATTATGTGTTTTGTTTATACAAAAAGGACACACTAAGCTCTTTAGCTTACACCCCTTAGTTTTTACTTTCAGATACTCAGACTTATTAGGCGACTCGGTAATTGGAGCATCTCTTGTTTATTCAAATATATTAATATTTAGTATAAATTGTTTTGACTACTTTGATTTACTATTTTAATATTATTTGGAATATTCATGTAATATGGACATTGGGAATGTTTATAATTTGGGATTATTGGATGCATTCATTTACGAACTCGATTTCAAATATTTTAATTAATTATCATAATTATATTAACTATTGGGTTTCTACTTATTTAATTGATTATTTTGAATTTTATTATATTTTACCTAAATTGTTTATTGTGGGACAAGTTTTCAAACCTAACTTCCTAAATTCGGCTTTTTCTTCTAACTCGGGTTTAGGGGGTTACAGTAACCCCCTTAGCCCGACCTAGACGCCTGACTCGAACTAAGAAGATTACACGGGGAAAACTGAAGCCAACTCGCTAAAGCCGACTTCGATTAACGATCCTTTATTTATCTTCTCTAGATGCACATTAAGATCCTATGCGTTAAACTAAATACTTCAAAAGAAACGACACAACGATGGAAATTCGTTTAGGGGTTCAATTGCGCAAGTTACACATTTAAGGACTAAACTATAATTTCTGAAAATTATAGGGGCTAATCTAATTCTAAGGTTACCAAACCTTAATTAATCATATAAAAAGCTTCCATGTCAAATTTCATCACAAACGGATCATCCAAACTCAACCAATTGCATATACAACTTTCATGGACTAAAATGTAACTTTTTTAGACTTTAAAAGACACTTTTAACTGAAAACAACGGTCGAGTATCAATACCCCTAAAGCTTGTATCAGTGCGCGGGAAGGCATTAACTCATTTGGGAAAAAGGTATCGATACCCTTCCCCGCATATCGGTACGCCCTTCAAAGATAGCCCAAGTGTATCGATACACAGACAAATCGTATCAATACCCCTGTGTTGTTTTGCCTGCAAAAAGCTTTTGAGTATCGATACTCGAAAAGATCGGCTTTTCAATCAACTCCAAAATGCATTTTAATCAGCCAAGCATGCTCAAGCATCAACAGATAAACATCCCTTAGGATATACAACAAGTCAAACATTCTTAAATGCAACTATAAGGGTTTTACCAATCCAACATATGTAACTCTAGTAAACTATAGCATGCATCTCATGAGCCATACCACAAAACATACGAAAAAGCATCACTCTTCCTCAAACAACATATAATGGCCCTTTTACAAACCCAAATGAACAAATCAGCCAGGAAATTCTAAAACAAATCTTTCAAACTGAGGTTCTTTCCCCATTGCTAAAATCTAATTATTTAAAACCACCAAAGTTCATACTTGAGTTTGAGTGACGAATTAGGCACTTTCACTTGCTACTCCTCAACCCTCAAGCTTAGTTATCTGCATTGTGGAAAAAAGGGTGCGTAATGTCACATACTTATTCTTTCAAGCTCAATCCGTGCGGCGCTAACACTCTCGGCACGATGTTAGCAAGTCTATCTCGCGCAATGCTATGGCAAAACATAAGGAGCAAGAGAGTTTACAAGGAAAGAACCTTTTATTAACAAAGGAAGATTTACAAGTATGCTTTTACAAGATGACTTCTTGAGTGACTACTTGAGTGAGTTACTGTTAGGTTACGTCGGCACGCCCCGTGGCGTAGCGGAAAAATTAATCTGACGTAATCCAACCGGGATCCATGTACAAAAATGAATCTGGGGTGAAAAGATGAAGAGTTACCTTTTAAAACTCTGGAAACTGGAAAACCGACGGTATGTTAGAATAACCACGTCAAGAAAAATTGGAATCGTCACAGGTTTGCAAAGACCTCTACGGAGTCCACCCGAACAAAACGTACAAAGTTTCCGCCTCCCTAACACTTAGGGATAAATTTCGATAGGTTTGAACACCTTCCAGGGAGAAGTCGAAATTCCTCTGGGGATTCTTGAGGGAGTTTGAAATCGACCAAGGGTTCAACCGGGACTTGGATTCGAATTAGGGAATCGCCAGAAATTTGCCAGGGGGAGAGAGGAATACCAAAAAATATCAAACAGCTTCTCAGAAGAAATCTGGGACTTGTCGAAAATTCTAGAGGGGAATTCCCAGGGATATGTCAAAATTTGCATGGAGGAATACGAATATGTCGAAATTTGCAAGGAGGAATAGGGATGATTTGGTTGCTACCCCTTGTCCCTTTAAATAGTATTCAGAGACTTAACTCTAGTTGAATTCCTTAAATCCAAGTTCAACCAAAATTCATAGAATCTAATTCTACTTGAAATTGGTTTATATTAAATATACATTATATTTAATAATATTAAATGATATATATATATATATATTTAATTATGTAGAATCTTATTCTACATAAAACATGGATTTAAATATACATTACATTTAATCCAAATATATATATTTTTTATTATATAGAATCTTATTCTATCTTTACTTGGAATTAAATATATTTAAATATATATTTTAATTATGTAGAATCTAATTCTACATAAACATGGAATTAAATATACATTATATAAATTCCAAATATATATTTAAATTTCTAGAATCTTATTTTATAATATTTAAGTCTCTAAATATTTTCCATGCTCTAAATAATATTTGATAAATACAATATTTATCCAATATTATTCCCATTTAAAGGAGTTGCCGATTTCCCCTATGCCATAGGGGATTTTCGGCAACCTCCCTAAAATAGGGAGTATGGTTTCCAATTTTTTTCGTTTCATTGGAAGGGTGTGACCCTTGTAGGTTCATGCAGCGTTAGCATCAAAATTAGAACTGTTCTAATTTTACAAGCAATGAGTGACATCTAGCAATACATCATTGCTACCTAAGTTGCATGAAGTCGTGGTTTGACTTTCCTAATTCCTAAATAAACTTTCTTTATGTATTTTATCCCTTTGTCCTTTATATCTTAGATGAACACAAGTCATGGGTTAGTCACACTTGCGTTGTCCATCTAGTGTTTCTTGATGTCTTGAGTAGATTATTATAAACGAATCTCTATGATATCTCATATCATAATATTCGAGCATGGCCATGCATTTTCTAATCTCACTCAATCAAGTGGCCGAAGATATTTCTCCCATTATGTAGGAGGGACAAATCCTTTCTTGATCAATCATATTTCACTACATAGGTCATCATGTATCCAATCACCAGTCTTTATAATGTAGTCAGTTACGACACACGTTTGACTATGTCAAAATACGTAAATCTTTATGTTAAAATCATGTTGATCTCAAGTCTGAGGATCATACATATGTTTATCATGAGCAATGTTGTGACTGTCACATAATTACTCAAGAAACATGCTCATAGCGGGTCAATCCAGTATGTTGTTCTCTAACAAAAACTTATGTGTTGATTTTGACATCTCTATGTCAATTACAACACTTGTTATCAATCAACCACATATTAGTCTTTATATATTATCAATGTCCATACTCGTAATAATATTCGACTAAGGATTCTATTTAACAATAATCGTATTATTGTATGGACATTATTATCCAATGGTTAGTTTGATGTACAGAAACATACCAAATGATAATAACGACAATGCCATTACTTGATAAATCTAGTAAAAAGTATGTCTATTCAATCATCATATGATTGGTCTTTGGGCATACTCCAACAATTACAAATGGGAGGGGTGACCCTATTTATAAGCACCCACCTCCTCAACGGACTGTTAGGATCTATTTGATCTAACGGCTAGGAGTTTACCTCCCAAAATATCGTCTACACCTAGATATCTCTAGATAATTCCATACTTATCTAGTTATATCCTAAATGGTCTAAAAGCTCTACAATATTCTAAGGTATTCTAGAATATTTCGGAGATGTTCGAAGTTGTCTCGAGCCTTCCGGACTAGTCCCGAGCCTTCTCGGGTCTTCTAGGTTCCTCCGGGTGAGCCTATATGAGTGTGGATCCCTCTGGAACCCCTTGGATTTGTGTGGAGACGTTTGGGGCTCTCTAGGTCGTTCTAGATCCTTCCTTGGATCATCTTTGGCCTTAAAATCTCCAAGGCATCTCATTTTCCCCTTGTTGGCCTGAGTGCCCTTAAATGGAACTTGTTGGGCGCGCGTTGCACACCTAAGTGGGGCACCTCGGTGCATCCTGACGGGTGTGCCCCTCGGTTGGCTTGGTTGTGACCTCGTGGGGCGTGACATCCTCCCCCACCAAATCTCACGACGCCCTTGTCGCGTCTCGGTTGAGCTGCTGGGGTGTTGCTGTTGTGTCTCCTTCGGCTCCTAGCTTGCCTCGTCTTCACCCTCGGCTTGACAACTCGAGCTTGTGCCATTGTATCAAGTTGTGCCATGCCATCAACCCCTTTGATGAAGGCAACAAGAAGCTTTCGTAATGGACATGACCTCATCACATGACGTCCTTCACATAGGTAGCACTTTACCCTTGTGATAGCATTTGTTGCGGACTTAGCCTTTGCGTTGCCACGATTCCCTCTTGTGGACTTGACCTTAGTTACGCCACCTAGCTTACTCTGTGAAAGCTTGGTCGGTGACTCGGCCTTACCCTCGGCCTTTGAAGATGATAGGTCGCCTTTGTGCTCCACATCGAGCGTTGACCCTGGCTTAAGTCCCTTGTTGTCTTGTCCCTTGATGATGGAACTTCCCTCGTTCCTCTTGGTGTCCCCTACTGATTGAAGTGCTGAAATCAATTGTATGGATCCCATTTGTGCACCTTGGCCCCCTTCCGCATCACTATTGTTGAGTGTGTAAAGGTTCTATTATTTACACCCTTTTTAACCCATATTTCTGCTGCATTCAAGCATCATTGCATTGCATTTAGGTTAGTTTACGGTAAAACATCACAAATATATAAAAGGCACGAATTCTACTAAAAGATGGCTTATTTTGCAGGTTGCTGCCATAGTTGACGGAGAAGGCAGGCGCAAGGCAGAGAAGCAGAAGAGCTAAACTGGACAAGCAGACGATGAGGACGAAGCTGTCATGGATCTACTGTGACAGGAGGACGACAGCAAGTTAGTGAAGGAAAAGCAAAGTGGACCTCGATAGATAGAGAAAATTATGCTCGTCTGTCGTGTGAAAACCTTATATTTTTCCAAGCCCCGGATCAAAAGATATGTCAAGCCAAAGCTCAAGGAGAGGAAATCCCATGAAACAAGGAGGCGGCTGAAAAGTAGGATACTTAGAGATTAAGTCTTTATTAGAATCTTACTTTTAATTAAAGTTGTAATCCTTGTTATCTTAAAATACTTGAGCCCAAAGCTTATATAAGGGCATAGATTTTAACCTAGGGGATATCATAGATCACCTACCCCATAATCGACATCTAAAACCCCTCCGTCGTCTGTCCGTCGCCGACATGTTCTAAAAACCCCCTAGGGCCACGGGTTGTTTTGTAAAGTAGTTGCAAGGGTTGTTTTGTTTTAGGATTTTCCAAGTTCAATAAAATAAACTTCAAGTTCTCTTATTTTGGTTATTAATATCTTGCAAGAGCATCGGGAGAGCATTGTGAGGTTATCCATTTACTTAGCATCGGGAGAGTTAAGTATACGAAAGAAATAAGAGCGAGTTCTCTAGTTTATAGTTGAACTATCTTGTGCCTAGGGATAGGGCAAGGTTAAGTGGCTAAGGAAGAATTCATACACATCGGTGTTCATCCTTCGATTCACGCCGGGAGGTATCATCAAAGACATGTTCATCGACAGACTTGGACCTAGGGATAGGCCAAGGCAGATCTGGGATTCTTGCCAAACTTGAACGTACAGAGTTGGTGTGTCTGCTGCCGCGACGACCAACGGACAGCCGCCGCGACAGGTGCTGCCGCGAGGGGCACGACGACAGAACTGGAATTCCTAAGCATCGCAATACCTGCACTACTGAGCAATTCAATACCAGCCCATTCTCTCTATCTTGATATTCCAACTCTTTTATTTACGTTTTTCTTTATTATTTTCGTGACAACTTTCTAAACTATTTTCTCTACTTCGTGCAGTGAAATAAGGTGAAGCTATTAGCCCAATACCTGTGGAGACGATATCCGATACTTCGTATCACTTTACTACTTGCGTCGTGTACACTTGCACTACAATTGCGATAGACTATTTTACACGCAACAAGTTTTTGGCGCCGTTGCTGGGGATTGGCAACATAACTACACCTTTCTTTTATTGCACTTTTCGTTTTTGTTTTTGTTTTTATTTTTCTTTTAATTTTTCTTTATTTTTCTTTGGTGCTTTCAACTCTTGCTTTTCACGAGGTTTTCTTGTTTATGCGCAGATCTAAAAGAGGTGAAGATCCTGAGTATCCATTAGATCCGGAAATCGAACGTTCCTTCAATCTCAAGAAACAACTTCGTCACCTTCTAGCCAGAAACGAGTACCTTGAGGAACAACTAGAGAAGATGGCCCACGTTGAAAACGACCCGCCTGTCGGCGAAGTTATACAACCTATCGATAACCCTGCCGCCGACAGATGACGGTCATGTCGTGACTACATGCTGAACGATCATGTAGAACTGGAGACCACGCTGCCAGATATTGAAGTTGATAACTTTGAGCTTAAACCTGTCATGTTTAGTATGATCAACAATGCCGGGCAGTTTAGTGGTGCTGTGACAGAGGATGCTAGGGAGCATCTCAAGACGTTCCAGGAGATCTGTGGTTCGTTTAGACTGCCAGGAGTTAGTCCGGAGATACTGAGGCTTCGGTTATTTCCCCATTCATTGAGGGACAGAGCTAAAACTTGGTGGAATAAACTTACGCCGGGTTCAATTAGAACTTGGGCAGATTTATCTCGTGAATTTTTATCTCGTTTTAATCCTTCACATTTATCTGAGCGATTACGTAATGAAATTGCTATTTTTCAACAGGAAGATGACGAGCCGATGCACGAGGCCTGGGACAGATTTACTACTCTTCTACGGAACTGCCCAATGCATGGATTCCCCGTCTGGAATCAGGTAACTAAGTTCTATAATGCTGCCAACTTACAAACTCACATTCGAATTGATTCTGCAGCAAATGGATTATAATTGGATAAAGATCCAGACGAGGCATTGCAAGTTTTGAAAAATCAAGCTAAGAATGAGGAGCAGTTTCCGACAGCTAGAAGAGGGGGTAAACGGGTACTTGCTGTCAAGGACTATGAGGCCGACAACACTATGAAATCACATGTAGCATTCCTTACTAAAGCAATGAAAAGGTTATTGAGTGATGATGAATTACAAGGATTAGCTGTCGAGGAAGTTTGTACCATCTGTGAGGGAAATCATAGTCGGGATGAGTGCCCAATACAAATAGAAGAGGGAAAATATGTTGGAAATTACAAGCCAAATTATAATTCCAACAATTATAATCCCAATTGGAGGAAGGATCCCAAATTTTCCTGGAGTAATCCTAACAATGCCCTGAATCCTCAAGCACATAATCAGAATCAGGGAGGACCTAGATTGCTGACGTGACAACAACTGCCGCCGCAGCAGCAACAGCGGCCACCACCTGCCACGAGCAGCATATTGGAACAGACGCTAGCCACTTTTATGTCTCAGACCGGTACGTATATGGAGAATATGAATCAGTTTGTCAAGAAGACAGAAACCTTTATGGATAAAACAGAGATGAGGATGACAAATCATGAAGCTACTTTGAAATCTCTGGAGACACAAATGGGTCAGGTTTCTCAACATATTAAGCCGAGGCAGAATGGAGGATTCCCTAGCAATACTGAAAATGCTAGACCGCCCACACATGAGCAATGTAAGGCAATTACTACTAGGAGTGGGAAGAAACTACCAGGGCCGAAAAAAGAAGCTGAAACAGTAAAGGAATCTGCCTTGGATAAACCTGCCGAGGAAGCTGCCCCGACAGGTGATAAACAGACGCATGCAGTGGGAAGGACGTATTGCTGATTATCGTCCTCCACCACCTTTTCCTCAACGGATACATCAAGCTAAGCATGAATCTGAACTTAAAAAGATTTATGATATTTTTAAGCAAGTTCATATTAATATTCCGCTATTAGATGCCGTTAAGGAAATGCCCGGTTGTGCTAAATTTCTCAAGGATGTCATGTCGAAAAAATCTAAACTTGGGGAATTTGAAACGGTAAAGATGACAGAAGGTTGCATGAGTATTCTCCATCGGCAGCCACCCCAGAAAAAGAAGGATCCGGGGAGCTTCATCACACCTTGCGTAATCAGAAACAAATTTGTGGGTAAGGCACTTTGTGATCTTGGTGCTAGTGTTAATTTAATGCCAAAGTCTGTTTTTCAGAAATTAGGTATTGGAAAGGTGCGGCCCACGACAGTAACTCTGCAGCTGGCAGACCGCTCTTACGTTCATCCAGAGGGAAAGATTGAAGATATTTTGGTAAGAGTGGATAAGTTTATTTTTCCTGCTGACTTTCTTGTTTTAGATTGTGAGGCAGACGAAAACGCACCATTCATCCTTGGGCGACCCTTCTTAGACACGGGAAGATCACTGATTGATGTGGAGAAATGAGAACTCACCATGCGAGTAAACGATCAAGAAATTAAGTTGAATGTTCTCCAAGCGATGAAACATGCTGATGTGGACGAGGAATGCAAGGCTATCACTGATGTTACCCTTGATCAACCCTGCATCAGGTCGGGCTGTCACAATATTAAATTTTGGCACTGCCGCGGCAGCCACCTACAGGACTGTCACGACAGCACAGACGACAGCACCGACGACAACAACTCCTCTGATTCTGATACATCTGATACTGAAGATCAGGAGGAGGTAAACTGGTTAGGCAATCGTCCAGGTAAGTTATTCGAACCCTTGAATTATACTTCGGATAACCATTTAATCCAAAAGCCATCTACTATTGAGCCACCTGCCTTAGAACTTAAGCCTCTGCCAGGGCAGCTAAAATATGCTTATCTTGATTCAAATGACACGCTGCCCGTAATCATCTCTTCTAAGTTGCCGCAGGAACATGAACGACAGCTAATCGACATGCTAAGGCAGCACAAAAAGGCGATTGGATGGACGATAGCAGACATTCAAGGCATTAGTCCGGCGCTATGCATGCACAAAATCCTTCTAGAAGAAGATCATAAGCCGACTATTGATGCCCAAAAGAGGCTAAACCATGCTATGAAGGAGGTAGTGCGTAAAGAGATAATCAAATGGTTAGATGTTGGTATTATTTACGCCATCTCCGACAGCAAATGGGTAAGCCCGGTGCAATGCGTTCCAAAGAAAGGAGGAATGACCGTTGTAAACAACGAGAACAATGAGTTAATCCCAACCAGGACTATGACCGGTTGGAGGGTTTGTATGGACTATCGGAAGCTTAACAAAGCTACCCGAAAAGACCATTTTCCTTTACCCTTTATTGATCAAATGCTTGATAGATTAACGGGTAAACCTTACTATTGTTTTCTTGATGGTTATTCAGGTTATAACCAAATTGCTATTGCACCAGAAGATCAAGAAAAAACGACTTTCACATGTCCCTACGGAACATACGCGTCTAGGAGGATAGTGTTTGGACTATGTAATGCACCCGCCACCTTCCAAAGGTGCATGATGGCCATATTCTCCGACATGGTAGAGGACTTCCTAGAGATTTTTATGGATGATTTTTCCGTCTTTGGAGACGATTTTGAGAGCTGCCTCGGCAATCTTCAAAAGGTACTTGAAAGATGTGAAAAGGCTAATCTGGTTTTGAATTGGGAAAAATGCCACTTTATGGTGGATGAGGGGATAGTCCTTGGCCATAAAATTAGCTGCCGTGGGATAGAAGTCGACAGGGCTAAGATTGAAGTAATTGAGAAGCTGCCGCCGCCGACCACAGTCAAGGGCATTAAAGTTTTTTAAGGCATGCTGGTTTTTATCGAAGATTTTTTGCAAATTTCTCAAAAATTACCAAGCCCCTATGTCATCTCTTGGAGCAAAACCGACCCTTTGACTTTAATGAGGAATGTACTGAAGCATTCAAGGTTCTGAAGGAAAAACTAGTGACAGCCCCCATAGTACAGCCACCAGACTGGACACAGCCATTTGAGATCATGTGTGATGCTAGTGACTATGCTGTCGGGGCAGCACTTGGGCAGCGCAGAGATAAGCTGTTTCATGTCATATACTATGCCAGCAAGACATTGAATGACGCCCAAGTGAACTACACCACCACAAAAAAGGAGCTTTTAGCTGTGGTGTTCTCCATCGACAAGTTTCGTTCTTACATACTTGGGACGAAGGTAATATTGCATACAGACCATTCTGCCCTTAAGTATCTGTTCGCGAAAAAGGACGCAAAGCCTAGATTGATACGGTGGATCCTGCTATTGCAAGAATTCGACCTTGAGATCAAGGACAAAAAGGGGACAGAAAATCAGGTGGCAGACCACTTGTCAAGGTTGGAGAAGGGACAGAGTCTACCAATCGACGAGACAAACATACTGGAGACCTTACCAGACGAGCAGCTCTTTGCTGCCGCAATCGCTGCCGCGACAGCCATGGCGGCAGGTAAGTCTTCTGAACTCCCCTGGTATGCTGATTTCGTTAATTTTATAGTTAGCGGAATACTTCCTTCTGATCTTAATTATCAAGCCAGGAAGAGGTTCCAAAATGATGTTAAGCATTATTATTGGGACGAACCTCTTCTTTTCAAACTATGCGCAGATCAGGTTATAAGGAGGTGTGTACCACAAGAAGAGCAAGAAGACATTCTCCATCACTGCCATGCTTCACAATATGGAGGTCACTTAGGAGGCAACAAAAATGCTGCCAAGGTGCTGCAGTCAGGGTTCTACTGGCCGACACTGTATAAAGATGCACAAGACTACTACAAGAACTGTGACAGGTGCCAGCGGACAGGTAACATCTCGAGGAGAAACGAGATGCCACTGCAAAACATTCTAGAAGTCGAGATCTTCGACGTTTGGGGGATCGATTTTATGGGACCTTTTCCATCTTCATGTGGAAATCTATACATCCTCCTAGCAGTGGATTATGTCTCTAAGTGGGTTGAAGCTATCGCCACTCAAAAGAATGATGCCAAAACAGTCCAAAAATTTCTACACAAAAACATTTTTTCGAGATTTGGCATCCCTAAGGCGATTATCAGTGATGAAGGGAGACATTTTGATAATAGGGTAATTGCTGCCGCATTGAAAAAATATGGTGTTAAGCACAGGATCGCGACAGCATACCACCCACAGACCAATGGACAAGCTGAGATATCTAATAGGAAAGTTAAGAACATTCTTGAAAAGATGGTTAAACCAACTAGGAAAGATTGGTCTTTACTCCTTAATGATGCATTATGGGCATATAGGACAGCTTTTAAGACTCCATTAGGCATGTCTCCATACAAATTGATTTATGGAAAAACCTGTCACTTTCCTGTCGAGATCGAGCATAAAGCATATTGGGCAATCAAGGCAGTGAATATGGACTTGGACAAGGCAGGACAGAAAAGGCTGTTAGATTTGAACGAGATCGAAGAAATACGGACAATGGCCTACGACAATGCAAGAATTTACAAGGAGAAAACTAAGAAGTGGCATGACAGGAAGTTGCTGCCACGACAGTTCTGCCCAGGGCAGCTTGTGTTGTTGTTTAATTCTAGACTGAAACTCTTCCTAGGAAAGCTAAAGTCTAGATGGTCTGGCCCTTTCCAAGTGGTACAAGTTTTTCCCCATGGTGCCATTACAATTCAATCATTAAAAGACGGGCACCAATTCAAAGTCAATGGACAGCGCCTCAAGCATTATCAGGGGACTGAAGCCCCAGGAATACAGGAAGTGGTTACTTTAGGAGATTCCCCACAAGGCATCCCTAATTTAACCTAAATTTTATTTTTTTATCTATTTTTATTATTTATTATTAGGAAATTAGGTTTATTTTATTCGAATAATGTTTTTATATTTTCTATTTTTAGGAAATAAAGGAGTCAAGAAGAAAAGGAGAAGTGACCCAAGCCCACCATCCATCCATCAGCCCAACAGAGCCCATTTATTGAAGTCTGTTGTTCCAGCTGCCGCCGTAGACACGGATAAGACAGGTTGTCAACAGACTGACACGGCAGACGCAGAAGCGTGTGACAGACGCGTAACAGACGCATAATTACGCGTCAGACACGCCAAATCTCATCAGTCGCCCCGTTATTCACGCCTGCCGTTATAGCATTAAACGGGCAGCAACTCGACCGCAATAAAACCCCGTTTTCATTTTCATTTTCCTCATTTCTACTTATTCTTACTTGCTTTCTCCTCTTGTTTTATTTGTTTTCTTTACTTTCACAACCCTTGCAACTAAAATGTCTTCCAGACGTACCCGTCGCAGTGCTGCTTCCTCCTCTTCAGCAGCAACATCTACACCGCAGTTGTTTGCCACCAAGGAATTATGGGAGGAAAGAGGATTCATCTACGTCCGCAAGGCAGCAAACATGGGGCTCCGACCATTCATCGCGAAGGTGATACGGACTCAGCTATGGGAGCAGTTCGCCGAAAAACCTGCAGAACTAAATGAAACGTTGGTGCGGGAGTTCTATGCTGCCATCGACAGCAGAACGACAACATCAGTCACCGTCCGAGGGATAGAGGTACCTTTCACAGCTGACAGCATCAACCACATGTATGGCCTATATTTTGGTCCCAACGATGATGCCCATCAGAAATTTTTAGACACCCTCGATTCTGCCGCCTACTGTGCTGTCATGGCGGAGGTGACAGAGGAAGGAACAACATGGACCACGAGCAAAAAGAACCCCAACTCTGTAAAAAGGGGCAGCTACTCTCAGAAGCCAAACTCTGGAACGCTTTCATCAAAAAAGCGTATCATGCCGACCTCCCATCACTCGACGGTGGACCAGCAGTGGCTCGCCCTCATTCATTCGATCATGCACGACCAGCCTATCAACGTGGGCCGCTATATGAGGGACAACATCTTGGACTACACATTCCGCTCCACCTCCCGCCTTTGCCTACCGTTCACGATCACTTCTCTTTGCCGCTGCGCTGCCATCCCAGAGGCTACCACCGACAAACTGATCCAAGGCAGAGGCTGCACAGACAACAACATTACCAGCCTCATGGAGCTGATAGTTGCTACCCCCCTCTCCTCCTTCAACCCGGCTGCCTCCCCAGCAGAATCATCCGAGGAGCCTGCCCCTGTACCTGCCACCGCCACCGCCCAGATAGACCAATCTGCCCAGATCCTTGCTGCAATACAACGGGTGGAAGACATACAAATGGGGCTGATGACATTCATCCGGGATTTTGCCAACTCAACGGTAAATTTCATTACCAATACTTTACATTATCCCGATGTTGTTTTCCCTACATTTCCTGCCCACTATTTCCACATCCCCTCCCTTGTCCATACACCTACACCACCTGCCTCCCCACACACCCATTCTACTGCTTCCACCCCATCACCTGCCCCAACGGCAGCCGACAGTCCAACGGCCGAAACTTCTGCCCGAGGAACGAAGCGACCTGCCTCACATGACAGCGAGTCAGAACCTCCTATTAGGAGGAATTTGGAGAAAGAGTTCACGCCTGTCAAGAGGCAGAAACACGTGGCAGACAGAAAAAGAATGCCCAAGGCCAGCACCACCACCAGTAGCACTTGGGATAGCGGCAGCAGCTCAGACATCCAGGTTATGGAGCAACCTGCCCAACCAGCCCAGCCTGCCCCACAGCCCAGAATCCGCTTCCAAATCCGTGTCAGCAGCAGCAGTGAAGACAAAGCTTAAATTTTAAGTCCTTTATTTTCTTTTTATTGCTGCCTGCCTTGCTTATATTTTGTGATGTACTGCCTGCATTTATTTTCATTTTATCTGTCATTTGAATTGAGGGCAATGCAACCCTCGAGTTTGGGGGTGGCAACCCTCCATTTTAATGGAGTCTTAGTACATCTTTAAATTATGGTTGTGTCTTCTATTTAATCAAGTTCTCTTAAAAAAATCAGAAAAACTGTTGGCTTAAAACTGTGAAGTTAACTTACCTGTCATGACAGCTCTGTCGTGGCAACATCTTTAGGACAGTTTAAGGAGAAGTTTAGAGCCTTTCTATAGTTCTGAAAAACTTAAACACTATTGTGACTGTTATATTGCTTAGATTTCTTTTAGCCAAACTAGAATAGGAAGCTTAGTACTTGAATAGCCCCTAGAGGTGCCTAACACTGGCTCTAGGAAAGAAGTTTAGCAAAAGAAACTAAAAAATCTAGAGGTGCCCGAAACCGGCTCTAGGAAGCTAACTAGAGGTGCCCAAAACTGGCTCTAGAAAAATTTAGCTTGAAAAAAGAAGAAAAAGAAGCATGAAAATGTGTCTTCAAGAAAATAAACTTTGGCATAAAAATTCGAGTTAAAAAGTTGAATATTCTAGTGAAACTAAGAGAGTCTTAGCATATAACTATTCACAAGCATGCACACACTACACGAGGACTATAGTGAGATTCCGGACAGATCCTAATCTTTTCGATAGGTTGCTGCCGCCACAGAGAATGAGCGACGGGTAAGGGACAGTTCACTGTTTGAAAGCCAACACAAAAAATATTCATTTTTTCTTTTAGGTCTTCATTGCTTAAGGGCAAGCAAAAATTTGAGTTTGGGGGTGTGTTGAGTGTGTAAAGGTTCTATTATTTACACCCTTTTTAACCCATATTTCTGCTGCATTCAAGCATCATTGCATTGCATTTAGGTTAGTTTACGGTAAAACATCACAAATATATAAAAGGCACGGATTCTACTAAAAGATGGCTTATTTTGCAGGTTGCTGCCATAGTTGACGGAGAAGGCAGGCGCAGGGCAGAGAAGCAGAAGAGCTAAACTGGACAAGCAGACGATGAGGACGAAGCTGTCATGGATCTGCCGTGACAGTAGGACGACAGCAAGTTAGTGAAGGAAAAGCAAAGTGGACCTCGATAGATAGAGAAAATTATGCTCGTCTGTCGTGTGAAAACCTTATATTTTTCCAAGCCCCGGATCAAAAGATATGTCAAGCCAAAGCTCAAGGAGAGGAAATCCCATGAAACAAGGAGGCGGCTGAAAAGTAGGATACTTAGAGATTAAGTCTTTATTAGAATCTTACTTTTAATTAAAGTTGTAATCCTTGTTATCTTAGAATACTTGAGACCAAAGCTTATATAAGGGCATAGATTTTAACCTAGGGGATATCATAGATCACCTACCTCATAACCGAAATCTAAAACCCTCCGCCGTCTGTTCGTCGCCGACATGTTCTAAAAACCCCCTAGGGCCACGAGTTGTTTTGTAAAGTAGTTGCAAGGGTTGTTTTGTTTTAGGATTTTCCAAGTTCAATAAAATAAACTTCAAGTTCTCTTATTTTGGTTATTAATATCTTGCAAGAGCATCGGGAGAGCATTGTGAGGTTATCCATTTACTTAGCATCGGGAGAGTTAAGTATACAAAAGAAATAAGAGCGAGTTCTCTAGTTTATAGTTGAACTATCTTGTGCCTAGGGATAGGGCAAGGTTAAGTGGCTAAGGAAGAATTCATACACATCGGTGTTCATCCTTCGATTCACGCCGGGAGGTATCATCAAAGACGTGTTCATCGACATACTTGGACCTAGGGATAGGCCAAGGCAGATCTGGGATTCTTTCCAAACTTGAGCGTACGGAGTTGGTGTGTCTGCTGCCGCGACGACCAACGGACAACCGCCGCGACAGGTGCTGCCGCAACGGGCACGACGACAAAACTGGAATTCCTAAGCATCGCAATACCTGCACTACTGAGCAATTCAATACCAGCCCATTCTCTCTATCTTGATATTCCATCTCTTTTATTTACGTTTTTCTTTATTATTTTCGTGACAACTTTCTAAACTATTTTCTCTACTTCGTGCAGTGAAATAAGGTGAAGCTATTAGCCCAATCCCTGTGGAGACGATATCCGATACTTCTTATCACTTTACTACTTGCGTCGTGTACACTTGCACTACAATTGCGATAGACTATTTTACACGCAACAACTACCTTTGTCGGTATCGCTTCCCTCTTGATGCCTAGCTAGGAGCGAACTAAGTGCTTGGCGTTGAGGGAAATCCTAAACCCAATGATCGCTATCACAGATGAAGCAACTGCTATGCGGTGACTTCTTGGCACCATGAGAGTCTTTAGACCAACTTCAGTCCTTGTCCCTCCATGAGGACGAGCCTTTGCGCTTCAGTGTGTCCTCGTCCTTACGACTCTCTTTATAATGGCTCCTCTCTCCCCCACCTTTGGCATGTCAATCCTTGTCATCCTTTGGCTTGGGGTGGACTCCTTGGGGCTTGAATAATCAATGAGGCTCTCGGCCACGGTGATGGCATTGGCAAGGTTTTGCACCCCACGACGCCTTAACTCGATCTTGGCCCATGAGTGGAGTCCATCGACAAAGTTAAACAATGAGTCTTTGTCGGAGAGGTCGGGGATCTCAAGCACCAAGCTTGTGAACTCCTTGACATAGTCTTGGATGCTCCCCGTTTGCTTGAGCCTTTGTAATCGTGCCCTTGCTTCTTCCTCGGCATTCTCCGGATAGAGTTGCCGTTTGAGCTTCCTTTTGAAATCGGTAAAGGTAGAGATGGTGCACGTACCTCTCTCAATATCGAGACGCCTTCTCCTCCACCAGAGCATGGTGGTGTCGGTGAGGCATAAGGTCGCGGTTTGGACCTCATAGGCATCCTCCCTGATGCCAACGACTTCTAGGTATTGCTCCAAGCCATACAAGAAGTTGTCCACTTCTTTAGCGTTGTGTGACCATGAAAACGATTGAGGCTTGGGCACCTCGACCCTCCTAACCTCCACGGTGGTGCTCGGCCCGGCTACCATAGCACGTTTGCACAAGGCAACATCGCTTTGTAGTTCCTCAAGCTTGGCACACATGTTGTCTAACTCTTGTTGGCAATAATCACATACCTTCGAGAGCTCTACCATGAGAAGATCGCGGATTTGCCCAATCTCCGCGCGCAGGGTCTCCTCTAGCTTAAGTCTTATTGCCCTCACGACAGTATGGATCTCGGTATCCTCCGCCTCTAGGCCTTCCACTCGTTGGGTAAGGTCGTCCACTTGGGTGCTCACACCCACCACGTTCTCCTCGACGCGGGTAAGACAGGTCTCAAAGCTAGAGATCATGTCTCTTGAGTTGGCCCTTGGCCTTCTCATCGCAGGGCCGACCATCTCCTCACGCCCTCATCGCTCATCCATGACCTCTGTGTCCGATGAGCTTACCACCTTGATCTTGCATGATTTAGCCATGTCCTGAGTGATTGTAACACGCTCTGATACTAACTGTCATAGACTTATCTTTTCAAGCTTAATCCGTGCGGCGCTAACACTCTCGACATGATGTTAGCAAGCCTCTCTCGCGCAACGCTATGGCAAAACACAATGAGCAAGAGAGTTTATAAGGAAAGAACCTTGTATTAACAAAAGAAGCTTTACAAGTATACTTTTACAATATGACTTCTTGAGTGAGTTACAAATGGGAGGTGTTGCCCTATTTATAGGCACCCACCTTCTCAACGGACGGTTATTATCTATTTGATCCAACGGCTAGGAGTTTGCCTCCCAAAATATCTTCTACACCTAGATATCTCAAGATAATTCCATACTTATCTAGTTATATCCTAAATGGTCTAAAAGCTCTACAATATTCGAAGGCATTCTAGAATATTCCAGAGATGTCCGGAGTTATCCCGAGCCTTCCGGATTAGTACTGAGCCCTCCCGGGTCTTCTAGGTTCCTCCAGGTGAGCCTAGATGTGTGTGAATCCTTCTGGAACCCCTCAGATTTGTGTGGAGACGTTTGGGGCTCTCTAGGCCGTTCTAGATCCTTCCTTGGATCATCTTTGGCCTTAAAATCTCCAAGGCATCTCATTTTCCCCTTGGATGGAACTTGTAGGGTGCGCGTTGCGCACCGAGGTGGGGCACCTCGGTGCTTCTCGGTGCATCCTGGCGGGTGTGCCCCTCAGTTGGCTGGGTTGCGACTTGGTGGGGCGTGACAGTAAGCACTCCTGCTTAGTGAGGGAAAGCTCAACACACATCAATAATGCAGTTTTTAAAACCTTACATTTTGGTCACTACCCAAAATGTACCTTTTCCAAAACCCATTTTGTAAAATTGACTTTACCAACTTCTTTAACATGATTTTAGAGGATTTTAGCAAATTTTTTTAATATTTTAATTCTATCCCAAACCTTGATCTCCTTGAACCACTAAAAAATTTCGAACCGTTTCCAATCGGTTTATTTAACCCGACCCGATGTCTAAAACATCTAGGCCCAAAATAGGGCCGTTACAACACTCTCCCACTTAAGAAGTTTCGTCCTCAAAATTTTACCTGAGGGAAAAAGGTGCGGGAACTGCTTCAACATGTATACTTTACTTTCCCACGTGTCCTCCTCAACTCCTCGGTGTCACCACAACACCTTCACAAGCTATATCGTTTTGCCACAAAGAACTTTGCTGCTCTAATCTAGGATCTTTACTGGTTCCTCATCATAGGACAAATTCGGGTTCAATTATATCTCCTCAACAGGCATCACATGCGAAGGATCAGATCTATACCTCCGGAGCATCGAAACATGAAACACATCGTGAATCTTTTCCAACTCGAGAGGCAACCTCAACCGATACACCACATGACCCACTCGCTCTACAACTTCATATGGTCTAATAAACCTCAGGCTAAGATTACCCTTACGCCCAAATCTCATCACCTTCTTCCAAGGCGATACTTTCAAAAACACACATTCGCCAACCGCGAACTCAATCTCCTTACACTTCAAATCTGCGTAAGACATTTACCGATCTGATACTGCTTTCAAGCGCTCACAAATGAGCTTCACCTTTTTAGTGGTTCCTTTCAACAAGGCCAGCATCGAAACCAACTTTTGCCTTGTTTCTACCCAACAAAGAGGAGTTCTACACTTTCTCCCATACAAAGCCTCGTATGGTGCCATTTGAATGCATGTCTGGTAATTGTTGTTGTAAGCAAACTCAACCAAAAGCAAGTGCTTCTCCCAAGAACCTTGGAAACAATAACGCAACACCTCAAGATGTCCTCAAGCACTTGGATAACACGCTCTAACCGTCCATCCGTTTGAGGATGATAAGTACTGAAATTCAACCGCGTACCCAAGGCTTAATGCAAAATTCCCAAAACCTCAATGTGAACCTCAGACCTCTATCCGACACTATAGACTTTGGCACCCCGTGCAAACGCATATTCTCAGCAATATACAGCTCAACTAGCTTATCCAATGTATACGTAGTATTCACATGCAAGAAATGTGCACACTTCGTAAGGTAATCAACAATCACCCAAACAAAATTCCTCTTCGATGGTGACAAAGGCAAACCAAACACGAAATCCATGGTAATCCTTTCCAACTTCCATTCTGGACTTTTCAATGGTTGCAACAACCTAGAAGTAACCTGATGTTCATCCTTCAGTCGCTAACAAACCATGCATTTGCCAACAAATTTGGCAACATCGTTCTTCAACCCCACCCAATAGTACTCATCCTTCGAACCACGAAACATCTTCGTACTACCAGGGTGCATAGCAAAAGGACTACTATGAGCTTCAGTCAGAATAGTGCGCCTCAACTCAGCATCATTTGACACCACTATCTGACTCCCAAAGCACAGAACACCATCGTCATTGAAATTGAAATCTGAAGGCTTACCCTCCACAATATCCTGAACGTGAGGGACAAGAGAATCATCAAGAAATTGCTTATCCTTGATCATTTGAATCAAGGATGACTTCACTTGGAATTCGGCAACAAGACCACCATCTCGTGATATGCTCAAGCGAGCAAACATCGCCTTCAACTCCACGGCCGCCTTCCTGCTCAAAGCATCATCCACAACATTAGCCTTCCTAGAATGATACTCGATCGATAGATCATAATCCTTAAGAAACTCCACCTATCGTCGTTGCCTAATATTCAACTCCTTTTGAGACATAAGATACTTCAAACTCTTATGATCTGTGAATACCACACACTTCTCACCATAAAGGTAATGCCTCCAAATATTCAAAGCGAACACAACAACCGCGAGCTCAAGATCATGAGTAGGGTAGTTACACTCATGCACTTTCATCTGTCTAGATGCATATGCCACTACCTTACCCTCTTGCATCAACACACATCCCAAAACGACTTAGGACGCATCACTATAGAATACAAACTTCTTACCAGACTCAGGTTGAATCAAAACAGGAGCTTGCATCAAAGCTTCCTTCAGCTTCTCAAAAGCTTGCTGCCTCGCATTTGTCCACTCAAAGCGAATATTCTTCTGTAACAACTTGGTCAAAGGTGCAACAATATTCGTGAAACCCTACACAAACCTACGATAATATCCAGCCAAACCAAGAAAACATCGTACCTCAGTCACCGACTTAGGTACTTTCCAATTCATCACAACCTCTATCTTATATGGATCAACGCAAATACCCTCGGCTCATACAACATGTCCAAGGAAGACTACCTCCCTAAGCCAAAACTCACACTTGCTTAGCCTAGCATAAAGTTGGTTCTCCAACAAAACTTGCAACACTATCCTTAAGTGCCTATCATGATCCTCCTCGGTACGAGAGTACACAAGGAATATGTGATTCATCATGTCCATGAAAGCAGCAGGTGCGTTGGTTAATCCAAAAGGAATTACTAAGAACTCAAAATGCCCATACCTTGTTTGAAAAGCTGTCTTAGGTACGGCCACATCCTTCACCTTCAATTGGTAATACCCTGACCTAAAATCAATCTTAGAAAACACCGAGGCTCCTCGAAACTAATCAAAGAGATCATCAATCCTTGGAAAGGGGTACTTTTTTTATTGTCAACTTGTTCAGTTTCCGATAATCTATACACATCCGCATCATCCCATCTTTCTTCTTTACAAACAATAACGGCGCACCACAAGGTGATACACTCGGTCGTATGAATCCTAGATCAAGCAACTCTTGAAGTTACGTCTTCACCTCTTTCAGCTCTTTCGGTGACATTCGATAAGGAGCAATGGACACCGGAGTCGTATTCTCATACAACTCGATACCAAACTTAACTTCCCTGTTTGGTGGTAATCCAGACAACTCTTCCGAAAAGACACCTGAAAAATCTCAAACGATTCTGATCTCTTGCACACACACATCCTTTGCACCAGGATTCATCACATAAGCAAGATAAGCATCACAACCCACCCTTAGCATACGGCTTGCTTCCAAAGTCGAAACAACCTTAGACAAGAATTTCACATCCTCACCTACTATCACCACCTCATAATAATCAGCAAGCTTCAAGGTAACTCGCTTAATATCGAAATCAGTAACAACCATATGCTCAGACAACCAATCTATCCCAAGAATTACATTGAAGCCATAAAAAGGTAATTCCATCAAATCCACATGAAAATCATGACCCTGCATAGACAAAGGGCATCTCCTATACACTTTCCTTGTGACCACAGTCTCACCAAAGGAACTAGTCACTTGCATTCCTACTTTCAACAACTTAAAAGGTATATCAAGAAAATATGCATGCTCACTAAAGATATAAGAGTGCGTGGATCCAGAATCTATCAATTCTAACGAAGATAAAGATTGTAGAGGAAAGGTTCATGCGATCACTTTCGTATCATTGCGCCCCTCACGCTGAGCATAAACTCTCACAAGACCACCTCCCTCTGGTTGAATAGCCATCACGTGAGCAACTCCTCATTTTCCTTCCTCCCTTCTCTGAAAGTTACCTCGGTCGCGCCCACTGCCTCTCTGAGGTTCCACAGCACGTACTGGTGACTGCTTAGCCAAATGTGGACAGCCACGCTTCACGTGACCCTGCACCACTCTGTGCCAACAATTCTCTGAGACACCCCAGAACTACCCAAAGTGATGTCTCCAACATCGATTGCAAACTGGAGCACGAGCACCAACATTCTGGCCATGCTGCCCACGGCCTGATCCACCACCACCACCCCATCGATGATCCCTCTTATAACCTCTATCACGTGGCCTTTTTCCACGATCACGCCCACCATCATGTTTTTCACCCCTCTTCCCTAAACTAGAGTCTCCAAATCGAGTCGTCATCCTCAGACTCAACTCTATATCCTTAGCTCGCGAGACCAGCACATCAAAGTTTGTGTACTCAGCCGCTAGCATGTATGTCTTAACATCCCTTATCAACCTATAGCAGAAACATTCATACCTCGCCCGCTCGCCTGGTACTAACTCGGGTGCATACTAGCTCAACCTCAGAAATTGCACCTCATACTCAGCAACCGACATACTGCCATGTGTTAGAGCCATGAATTTGAGCTTCTTCTCGTCCAGGTAATGGACCATCCCAGCTGAGATAGTCGTACACCATGTATATGCATCTCCATGTAACAACGACATTACACATCCCAGCTTCTGGACATTGTTACAATTCATCTGTCCCAAGATTCGCTTGGTACCATCAAACCAAGCCTTAGAGCCCCTCAGGAGTCAATCCTCTAAACTCAGCATTGCCCAGGCTGTGTAAACGCTCTAGAGGCAACCCAGGATTGACACCCTGCTTTGGTGCGGCTGCATGTAATCCAGCTACTGTCGCCTGAAAGGCTCCAACAATAGCTTGTACCAAAACTATCATATCCGGAATACCTTGCCCCGATGCTCCCTTAGGTGCTACACCTCCAACACTAGCTCCAGCCCCAACTCTTGTCTCACCATCTCCAGGTGGTCCACCTAGAGTTCAGATTTATGATTTTACAAATCATATCATGTGTAATTTGTTCGGAATAATATTCGGAAAAAGCAAGTGAAACCTCAACTCTGGCAAACGAAAGCTCCACTCTGTATGATATCGGATATTCGAGCATTACATCATGCATCAGACATCATAACATTTATGATTTTGATTTATCGGATACACTCTGTTTTTGGAAATGAATTTATCGGAAAATGAAATATTGTTTTGATTCTGTGTTTTGTTTATACAAAAAGGACACACTAAGATCTTTAGCTTACACCCCTTAGTTTTTACTTTCAGATACTCAAACTTATTAGGGGACTCGGTACTTGGAGCATATCTTGTTTATTCGGAAATATTAATATTCAGTATAAACTCTTTTGACTACTTTGATTTACTATTTTAATATTATTTGGAATATTCATGTAATATGGACATTGGGAATGTTTATAATTTGGGATTATTGGATGCATGCTCTTACGGACTCGATTTCAGATATTTTAATTAATTATCATAATCATATTAACTATTGGGTTTCTACTTATTTAATTGATTATTATGAATTTTATTATATTTTACCTAAATTGTTTCTTGTGGGACATGTTTTCAAACCTAACTTCTTAAATTTGCCTTTTTCTTCTAAGTCAGATTTAGGGGGTTACAATAACCCCTTAGCCCGACCTAGACGCCCGACCCTAACTAAGAAGATTACACGGGGAAAACCAAAGTCAACTCGCTAAAGTCGACTTCGATTAATGATCCTTTATTTATCTTCTCTAGATGCACATTAAGATCCTATGCGTTAAACTAAACACTTCAAAAGAAACGACACAACGATGGAAATTTGTTTAGGGGTTCAATTTCGCAAGTTACACATTTAAGGACTAAACTGTAATTTCTGAAAATTACAGGGGCTAATCTAATTCTAAGGTTACCGAACCTTAATTAAACATATAAAAAGCTTCCATGTCAATTTTCATCACAAACGTATCATCCAAACTCAACCAATTGCACATACAACTTTCATAGACTAAAATGTATCTTTTTCAGACTTTAAAAGATAGTTTTAACTGAAAACAACGGTCGAGTATCGGTACCCCTGAAGCCCATATCAGTACACAGGAAGGCAGTAACTCATTTGGGAAAAAGGTATCGATACCCTTCCCCGTGTATCGGTACGCCCTTCAAAGATAGCCCAAGTGTATCGATATGCGGGCAAATCGTATCGATACCCCTGTGTTGTTTTGCCTGCAAAAAGCTTTTGAGTATCGATCCTCAAACCCCGAGTATCGATACACATACAAGATCGGCTTTTCAATCAACTCCAAAATGCATTTTAATCAGCCAATCATGCTCAAGCATCAATAGATAAACATCCCTTAGGATATAAAACAAGTCAAACATGCTTAAATTCAACTACAAGGGTTTTACCAATCCAATATATGTAACTCTAGTAAGCTATAGCATGCATCTCATGAGAAATACCACAAAACATACGAAAAAGCATCACTCTTCCTCAAACAACATATAATGGCCCTTTTACAAATCCAAATGAACAAATCAACTCATCTCAACTAGGAAGTTCTAAAATAAATCTTTCAAACCGAGGTTCTTTCCCCATTGCTAAAATCTACTTATTTAAAACCACCAAAGTTCATACTTGAGTTTGAGTGACGAATTAGGTGCTTTCACTTGCTACTCATCAGCCCTCAAGCTTAGTTATCTGCATTGTGGAAAAAAGGGAGCGTAAGCACTCTTGCTTAGTGAGGGAAAGCTCAACACATATCAACAATGCAGTTTTTAAAACCATACATTTTGGTCACTGCCCAAATGTATCTTTTCCAAATCCCATTTTGTAAAATTGATTTGACCAACTTATTTAGCAGGATTTTTAAAGATTTTAGCATTTTTTGTCATATTTTTATCCTATCCCAAACCTTGATCTCCCTGAACCACTAAAAAAATTCGAACCGTTTCCAACTGATTCATGTACCTCGAACCAATGTCTAAAACATCTGGGCCCAAAACCGAGGTGCTACAACTCTCCCCCACTTAGGAAATTTCGTACTCGAAATTTTACCTTAAGGAAAAAGGTGCGGGCACTGCTTCAACATGTATACTTTTCTTTCCCACGTGTCCTCCTCAACACCTTCACAAGCTCTATCCTTTTGCCACAAAGAACTTTGCTACTCGAATCTTGGATCTTAACCGGTTCCTCATTATAGGAAAAATTTGGGTTCAACTCTATATCCTCAACAAGCATAACATGTGAAGGATCCGATTTATACCTCCGCAACATCGATACATGAAACACATCGTGAATCTTTTCCAACTCGGGAGGCAACCTCAACCGATACACCACTTGACCCACTCGCTCTACAACCTCAAATGGTCTAATAAACATCGGGATAAGATTACCCTTACGCCCGAATCTCATTACCTTCTTCCAAGGCGACACTTTCAAAAACACACATTCGCCAACCGCGAACTCAATCTCCTTACGCTTCAAATTTGCGTAAGACATTTGTCGATCTGATGCTGCTTTCAAGCGCTCACAAATGAGCTTCGCCTTTTCAGTGGTTCCTTTAACAAGGCCAGCATCGAAACCAACTTTTTCCTTGTTTCTTGTAACACCCCAATTTTGGGTCTGGATGTTTAGAGACTGAACCAGATCGGTCTGGAAAACGGTTCGAATCTAAAAGGGTGTTTTAGGGAACACCTAGTTCGGGATGCTTTAAAAATATAGGAAAATATCTAAAAATCCTCATTTAATATATAAAAGAGAATGGTGAAATCAATTTACAAAATAAGGTTTGGAAATACTACATTTTGGTGTAGTGACCAAATCGCAGTTTTCGCAAAGTTAAGTAGTGACTGTTTTGTAAAGGACTGAAACTTTGAATTTTTAACGAGCTAATTTTACCAAAATGTTTTCACCAAATTTTTCCTTAATTTGGGTGATTTAATTAATGTTTTAATTAAAGAAAATGAAGGTGATTAAATTAGAAAACCACCTTTGACTTTTCATAACTACTTTTCACAAATTTTCCCTCATTTTATTTTCCCTCAAATTCCTTTCAATCAAACACATTTTCTCCAACAAATACACTTTGATTTCCACTTCATTTGATGAGATTTCAATCACTCTTTGATTCCTAACCAATTCCTCGTCAAATCCACTTGATTTGAACATTGAATTTTCAAGAAAACTTGCCCAAATCAAGGAGAAATCCTCCATTAGAGGTAAGCTTCGTCCTTCTCCTCTAATGATGGTTTGTTTTTCCTAAGTTTTGCTTGCTGGAAAGATGGTTTGTTCTTCCTCATCAATACAATCCCGAATAGGTTTGTTTTTCCTAAGTTTCGCTTGCTAGAATGATGGTTTTTGAGCTGATTTTGGTGTTATGCTATAGCTTGAGGTATAAGGACGTGGCTGTGTTGGTTTTTTATGTTAATTGATGTTTAGAAATGATTAGAAGTGATGGATCTTAGCTGGGTTTGGTTTTGGAAGAGTTTGGAGGTGATTTCGATAGTGTTTGGAAGCCGAAATGTGGTTTTTGTGTAGAGCAGCGAGTTTAGGTGTGTGGCTGATGATTTCAATGAATGATGATGCATTAATCCTCTGCTCTTATGTGTTTAAAACATGGGAGACATCTTTGGACACCTTTGGAGTTGATCTAGAAGCTTAGATAGCGTTTCGGAGAGAAAGCAAAACGTAATCGGTGAATGCGTATGGTTTTAGAAGTCCTTGAGGGATAAAGAAACATGGTATAGGGATTTAGGAAAGGTTTGAAACACCTTCCTAAGTCCGGAACTAAGTATTGGCTAGATTGCTCTCTAGAATGTGGTGATTGCCCCTTAAATGCTTTTACATGCTCATGGTTTTAGATTGATAAATTCCTACTGTTTTTATGCAAGAATTATAGCATGAGATGATGCTTGAAATGATTTCATAAATTAACATTTTGCATAGTTGAGATTTGAGCTTTTATGTTAAAGCATAACAAATGTTATGATTTTGAAATGGGATGAGAATGTTGAGATTTAATGCATGAAAAATAGTAGGTGAGATGATGATTTGACATAATATATTGGCATAGATGTTGATATACTTACCTGATATAATTGATCGATCAATAGGATGAGAGTGCACTATAAACTTAAAATTCGTACGTGCTCTTTGGTTAAGCCAAAGGGAGAGAACCGATGATGGGCATTCCATCGGGTAGGACTTGGTGAAATACACAAGCTTTGTGGCGATGAGAGATTCCGCCATGTGAGTACGGTTATATGAGATTCCACCAGAAACTATGTGCTAGACGGGTGAGTACGGTGATGAGAGATGCCACCGGAAGTGTCTAGTGAGATGTCCGCATATCCGAGAAATAAAGTGATGTGAAATGCCAATATAAAATATGTAATGGTTTTTGATTCACATGTACCTTTGATGAAATGGTTTATGCTATGAGAAATGCATATGTGGTTTGTTTATGAAATGCTTTAGAATACAAGCATGAGTTTGGCTTTGCCATGAGTTTTGCATTGGTTTAAATGCATGAGATAGAAGGAAGGTACATGTGTTTTCAATGAGAAATTTCTTAGTAAGGTTTCCAAGCATGAGATAGAATTATCACATGGTTTAAAATCTTTTGAGAAAGTGTTTTCAAGATGTGCATTATTGTGTTGGTTTTCTTTAGAGCATGCCTCGCTAAGCATTTTTGCTTACGCTCTCTCTTTTACCAATAATATAGATAATTGAGGTGTTTTCGGGCATCAAGGAAGCTAAGTTCATCCAAGGAAGTCCAAGCTCATGTATTGTGAAGTTTTCACACACTTTAGTTTTGATATATTGGCAATGGGAAACCAAGAATTGTATTTGGGAGATATGTTGAACTCCCTAAGGATTGTGGCATGTTTGTGTTAGCTTGCTTGTGTTGTAAATGGACTTAATTGTTTGATTTGAGGTTGGATTGCTTATTTTGGGTTTGTGATAGGAAGCATGCCTCTAGAATGATGAGATTTTGTGTTTGATGCTATGTTGTGTTCGAATGTCCCAAATATGTTCCTTATATGTATGTTGGACCGCTGGTATGTTTTGAGAGTCTTTGGGCCATGGTTGAGTATGTTTTTGAGTGAAAAACCAGCATTTACTACTGTTTCTGGGCAGGGTGTATCGAAACACCCTATGGTGTTTCGGAATGGGGGACTGAAATGGCCTTGGTGTTTCGAAACGTAAGGGGTTGTTTCGATACATTTTGGCTACTGGAATGACATGTTTCGAAACTGGTCTCGGAACATACCCGCGTACCGAAACAGTCAACGGCAATACGATACAACATTTCAGTACAGTGAGTAGGCGTTTCGAAACGGGTTACCGTTGGACCCAAATTTGAATTGTTGTGATGTTTGCATGCTTTACATTTTAGTCCTAAATGTTGTAATTGCAATTGCTTGAGCTTGGGATGTATTTTTAAGATGACATTTGGCAGAGAAGCATGAAACAAGATTAATTTCATAATGGTAATCCTAAAATCAATGAATTCTCTCTATTTTACAAAAAATACATTTTGGTCCCTAAACTTTGTTAAATGCAATCGAGTCCCTAAATGTTATCCGGTCACTGTGCCTTTCTCAATCATGACTCGTTAGTACGCACTTAGGGTTAACATGTATTTAAACAAGATTAAAATGAAAAAAGGGTCGTTAATCAAGGTTGACTTTCGAGTTGACTTTGGTTTTCCCTATGTAATCTTCGTAGTTTGGGTCAAGCGTCCAGGTTATCGAATAATTGGGGTTTGATATGTGGGTGATGTAAGTGTTTATGCATGATGTGCCTTCTTGGTTAAAGAATGATGTATGCCTAGCAGTGTATGATTCAATTGAGATGTTTTTGTGATGCTATGCTATGTTTGGAGTGTGGTTGGGGATTCCATTGTCATATCAAAACTAATGAGGAGAATTGTTTTCGAAAATGAGCTTGAGAACTTGGATTACTTACCTTATTGTGCCTAATTGTGTTTATTGCATTTTTTAGTGCATTGTTTTCTTTATAATGGGGCCACGTATAGAGCTGAGAATCAATACTAGATCGATGGCTGATAATGAGAATGTCTAGAATGCTGAAGATTTACCTCCCCCTCCCCTGGTGGTGGTGGTGATGGAGCTGATAATGCCGGTGCTAGTGCTGGGGTTGCTGGACCTGAGGGTGTGCAGGGGCAAGCTACTCCTGATATGACCATGTTGATACAGGCTATTGCTGGAGCTTTCCAGGCAGCAGTAGCTGGAGTTCATGGAGCTGCGCATCAAGATGATGCTAATGTGAGGTTGCCTTTAGAACGTCTTCGCAGTCTCGAAGGGACTGAATTCAGAGGCTTATCTCAGGAAGGATCTGAGTCTTGGTTGGAGAGCACCAAGAGGATTTTGGGTCATATGAACTGCAATAATGTGCAGAAGCTGGGTTGTGTTGTGTCACTCCTGCATGGTGATGCTTATACGTGGTGGACGACCACTATCTCTGGGATGGAGGATGACGAGGTGACTTGGACGTTCTTCTTGAATACGTTCAAGCGGAAGTATCTGGGCGTACGTTACCTAGATGAAAAGAAAAGAGAGTTTATGTCTCTCGTGCAAGGCAGCATGTCAGTAGCTGAATATGAAATTCAGTTTGTTCGCCTCAGTCAGTATGCGCCTGATCTAATCCCTTGTGAGCGAAAGAGGTGCAAACGACTCTATAATGGGCTAGTAGCGGATGTCAACGCTTATATGCTTGTGGCTGACTATACAGATTTCGATGTCTTGGTCACTGGAGCTAAGGTCATTGGAGTTGGTGGCTCTAACTCAGGGAAACGAGCTGCGAAAAGCGATTATGGTAGAGATCGCAACAAGAGGCACAAGGATAGGAAGCCGCATTATAATGCTAGGCGTAGGGGTGGTAACCATGGAAGAGGTCAACAAGTACCTACTGCTATTCTGAGGACTCCTGAATGTAACCGTTGTGGTAGAAGGCATGGTGGTGAGTGTTGCGGTAACCTTGGGACATGCTGGAATTGTGGTAACCGAGGGCATTTGAAGAAAGATTGTCCTCAGCTGTTGAGAGAGGAACAGGCTCCGGTGAGAGCAGCTGAGCCACAGAGGGGTCGTGGGCGTGGCCGTGGTAATTTTTAGTGTAGGGATGATGGTGGCAGGAACGTAGCACATGTTGAGGCCGTTCAACATGAAGGTGGCGGTCAGGCTCAAGTGTATGCCCATCGTGAGGGAAGGAATGATACAGATGTGATCGTAGGTACCTTTACTTTTCAATCCTTGTCATTACTTTCTTTGATTGATTCTGGATCTACACACTCGTACATATTGCGTGAACATGCTCAAATGCTTGGTTTATCTGTTGAGTCTTTGGATGTTGGTATGCGTATGACTAGTTCCTTTGGTGAGACGGTTGTAACATGGAAGTTGTATAGAAGATGTCCCTTGAAAGTGCAAAATCATTTTTTCTTGTTGATCATATGGAATTGCCATTCTATGGCTTTGATGTAATCCTTGTCATGGATTGGCTTGTTGAACATAGAGCCGTGGTGGATTTCGACAGCAAGCGAGTTTCATTGAAACTTGCGGATGATTATGAGGTGGTGGTAGTGGGTCAGAATGCGAAGTTTCTTGCCAATGTGGTGTCTACATTGGAAGCTACTCAGATGTTGTGGCAAGGTTTTGAGGCTTACCTAGTGTTTGTGATGAATCCTAGTTCAAAGGAATTGCCATATCGCGTGGAACCCAAAGAGCTGAAGGAGTTGCTTGACCGTGGTTTCATTCGGCCTAGTGTGTCGCCTTAGGGTGCACCGGTCTTTTTTTGTGAAGAAGAAGGATGGCACGATGAGAATGTGCATTGATTATCATCAGCTGAACAAGTTGACCATCAAAAACATGTATCCTTTGCCGATGATTGATGACCTTTTTTATTAGTTTCGTGGAGCGGTTGTGTTTTCAAAGATTGACTTGAGGTCAGGGTACTATCAGCTTAAGGTGAAAGATTTGGATGTGCCGAAAACAACCTCTAGAACGAGGTATGGGCATTATGAGTTCCTTGTAATGTCATTTGGCTTGACGAATGCTCCTGCTGCTTTCATGGACATGATGAATAGGGTGTTCTATGAATACTTGGACAAGTTTGTGGTGGTGTTTATCGATGATATCCTTGTGTACTCTGGTACTGAGGAGGATCATGAAGGTCATTTATGAGTTGTCTTGCAAGCGCTTTTGGAAAATCAGCTTTATGCTAAGCTGAGAAAGTGTGAGTTTTGGCTAAAAGAAGGTTTTGTTCCTTGGTAATGTGGTTTCGGCTGAAGGGATTCGTGTTGATCCTCAAAAGGTTGAGGTGGTGATGAATTGGAAGCCTTCTAAGTCTGTTCATGAAGTCCGTAGTTTCCTTGGGTTGGCAGGATATTACTGGAGGTTTGTGGATGGATTTTCAAAGATTGATGCTCCTTTCACAAAATTGTTGCAAAAGGATGTTAAGTATGAGTGGACAGAAGCGAGACAACAAGCTTTTGAGAAGCTTAATGCAGCTTTGACGCAAACTCTTATTTTGGTTCAACCTGAATCAGGAAAAGAGTTTGTAGTGTACAGTGGCGCATCCTACGTTGGTTTGGGGTGTGTGCTAATGCAATAGGGTAAGGTGGTGGCTTATGCATCGCAACAGTTGAAGGTGTATGAGCGCAATTATCCTACGCATGATATTGAGTTAGTTGAGGTGGTTTTTGCTTTGAAGATCTGGAGACATTTTCTTTATGGTGAGAAGTGTACTGTGTACACGGATCACAAGAGTTTGAAGTATCTGATGTCTCAGAAAGAGTTGAATCTTAGGCAACGACGATGGGTGGAGTTGCTTAAGGATTACGATCTAACGATAGAGTATCACCCGAGAAAAGCTAATGTTGTGGCTAACGCCTTAAGCAGAAAAGTGGCGGTGGAGTTAAGGGCTATGTTTGCTAGCTTGAGCATTTCGCGAGATGGAGGCCTTGTTGCTTAATTGCAAGTGAAACCATCTCTGGTTCAGTTGATAAAGGATCATCAGTTGTTGGATGATTGCCCCTTAAATGCTTTTACATGCTCATGGTTTTAGATTGATAAATTCCTACTGTTTTTATGCAAGAATTATAGCATGAGATGATGCTTGAAATGATTTCATAAATTAACATTTTGCATAGTTGAGATTTGAGCTTTTATGTTAAAGCATAACAAATGTTATGATTTTGAAATGGGATGAGAATGTTGAGATTTAATGCATGAAAAATAGTAGGTGAGATGATGATTTGACATAATATATTGGCATAGATGTTGATATACTTACCTGATATAATTGATCGATCAATAGGATGAGAGTGCACTATAAACTTAAAATTCGTACGTGCTCTTTGGTTAAGCCAAAGGGAGAGAACCGATGATGGGCATTCCATCGGGTAGGACTTGGTGAAATACACAAGCTTTGTGGCGATGAGAGATTCCGCCATGTGAGTACGGTTATATGAGATTCCACCAGAAACTATGTGCTAGACGGGTGAGTACGGTGATGAGAGATGCCACCGGAAGTGTCTAGTGAGATGTCCGCATATCCGAGAAATAAAGTGATGTGAAATGCCAATATAAAATATGTAATGGTTTTTGATTCACATGTACCTTTGATGAAATGGTTTATGCTATGAGAAATGCATATGTGGTTTGTTTATGAAATGCTTTAGAATACAAGCATGAGTTTGGCTTTGCCATGAGTTTTGCATTGGTTTAAATGCATGAGATAGAAGGAAGGTACATGTGTTTTCAATGAGAAATTTCTTAGTAAGGTTTCCAAGCATGAGATAGAATTATCACATGGTTTAAAATCTTTTGAGAAAGTGTTTTCAAGATGTGCATTATTGTGTTGGTTTTCTTTAGAGCATGCCTCGCTAAGCATTTTTGCTTACGCTCTCTCTTTTACCAATAATATAGATAATTGAGGTGTTTTCGGGCATCAAGGAAGCTAAGTTCATCCAAGGAAGTCCAAGCTCATGTATTGTGAAGTTTTCACACACTTTAGTTTTGATATATTGGCAATGGGAAACCAAGAATTGTATTTGGGAGATATGTTGAACTCCCTAAGGATTGTGGCATGTTTGTGTTAGCTTGCTTGTGTTGTAAATGGACTTAATTGTTTGATTTGAGGTTGGATTGCTTATTTTGGGTTTGTGATAGGAAGCATGCCTCTAGAATGATGAGATTTTGTGTTTGATGCTATGTTGTGTTCGAATGTCCCAAATATGTTCCTTATATGTATGTTGGACCGCTGGTATGTTTTGAGAGTCTTTGGGCCATGGTTGAGTATGTTTTTGAGTGAAAAACCAGCATTTACTACTGTTTCTGGGCAGGGTGTATCGAAACACCCTATGGTGTTTCGGAATGGGGGACTGAAATGGCCTTGGTGTTTCGAAACGTAAGGGGTTGTTTCGATACATTTTGGCTACTGGAATGACATGTTTCGAAACTGGTCTCGGAACATACCCGCGTACCGAAACAGTCAACGGCAATACGATACAACATTTCAGTACAGTGAGTAGGCGTTCCGAAACGGGTTACCGTTGGACCCAAATTTGAATTGTTGTGATGTTTGCATGCTTTACATTTTAGTCCTAAATGTTGTAATTGCAATTGCTTGAGCTTGGGATGTATTTTTAAGATGACATTTGGCAGAGAAGCATGAAACAAGATTAATTTCATAATGGTAATCCTAAAATCAATGAATTCTCTCTATTTTACAAAAAATACATTTTGGTCCCTAAACTTTGTTAAATGCAATCGAGTCCCTAAATGTTATCCGGTCACTGTGCCTTTCTCAATCATGACTCGTTAGTACGCACTTAGGGTTAACATGTATTTAAACAAGATTAAAATGAAAAAAGGGTCGTTAATCAAGGTTGACTTTCGAGTTGACTTTGGTTTTCCCTATGTAATCTTCGTAGTTTGGGTCAAGCGTCCAGGTTATCGAATAATTGGGGTTTGATATGTGGGTGATGTAAGTGTTTATGCATGATGTGCCTTCTTGGTTAAAGAATGATGTATGCCTAGCAGTGTATGATTCAATTGAGATGTTTTTGTGATGCTATGCTATGTTTGGAGTGTGGTTGGGGATTCCATTGTCATATCAAAACTAATGAGGAGAATTGTTTTCGAAAATGAGCTTGAGAACTTGGATTACTTACCTTATTGTGCCTAATTGTGTTTATTGCATTTTTTAGTGCATTGTTTTCTTTATAATGGGGCCACGTATAGAGCTGAGAATCAATACTAGATCGATGGCTGATAATGAGAATGTCTAGAATGCTGAAGATTTACCTCCCCCTCCCCTGGTGGTGGTGGTGATGGAGCTGATAATGCCGGTGCTAGTGCTGGGGTTGCTGGACCTGAGGGTGTGCAGGGGCAAGCTACTCCTGATATGACCATGTTGATACAGGCTATTGCTGGAGCTTTCCAGGCAGCAGTAGCTGGAGTTCATGGAGCTGCGCATCAAGATGATGCTAATGTGAGGTTGCCTTTAGAACGTCTTCGCAGTCTCGAAGGGACTGAATTCAGAGGCTTATCTCAGGAAGGATCTGAGTCTTGGTTGGAGAGCACCAAGAGGATTTTGGGTCATATGAACTGCAATAATGTGCAGAAGCTGGGTTGTGTTGTGTCACTCCTGCATGGTGATGCTTATACGTGGTGGACGACCACTATCTCTGGGATGGAGGATGACGAGGTGACTTGGACGTTCTTCTTGAATACGTTCAAGCGGAAGTATCTGGGCGTACGTTACCTAGATGAAAAGAAAAGAGAGTTTATGTCTCTCGTGCAAGGCAGCATGTCAGTAGCTGAATATGAAATTCAGTTTGTTCGCCTCAGTCAGTATGCGCCTGATCTAATCCCTTGTCAGCGAAAGAGGTGCAAACGACTCTATAATGGGCTAGTAGCGGATGTCAACGCTTATATGCTTGTGGCTGACTATACAGATTTCGATGTCTTGGTCACTGGAGCTAAGGTCATTGGAGTTGGTGGCTCTAACTCAGGGAAACGAGCTGCGAAAAGCGATTATGGTAGAGATCGCAACAAGAGGCACAAGGATAGGAAGCCGCATTATAATGCTAGGCGTAGGGGTGGTAACCATGGAAGAGGTCAACAAGTACCTACTGCTATTCTGAGGACTCCTGAATGTAACCGTTGTGGTAGAAGGCATGGTGGTGAGTGTTGCGGTAACCTTGGGACATGCTGGAATTGTGGTAACCGAGGGCATTTGAAGAAAGATTGTCCTCAGCTGTTGAGAGAGGAACAGGCTCCGGTGAGAGCAGCTGAGCCACAGAGGGGTCGTGGGCGTGGCCGTGGTAATTTTTAGTGTAGGGATGATGGTGGCAGGAACGTAGCACATGTTGAGGCCGTTCAACATGAAGGTGGCGGTCAGGCTCGAGTGTATGCCCATCGCGAGGGAAGGAATGATACAGATGTGATCGTAGGTACCTTTACTTTTCAATCCTTGTCATTACTTTCTTTGATTGATTCTGGATCTACACACTCGTACATATTGCGTGAACATGCTCAAATGCTTGGTTTATCTGTTGAGTCTTTGGATGTTGGTATGCGTATGACTAGTTCCTTTGGTGAGACGGTTGTAACATGGAAGTTGTATAGAAGATGTCCCTTGAAAGTGCAAAATCATTTTTTTCTTGTTGATCATATGGAATTGCCATTCTATGGCTTTGATGTAATCCTTGTCATGGATTGGCTTGTTGAACATAGAGCCGTGGTGGATTTCGACAGCAAGCGAGTTTCATTGAAACTTGCGGATGATTATGAGGTGGTGGTAGTGGGTCAGAATGCGAAGTTTCTTGCCAATGTGGTGTCTACATTGGAAGCTACTCAGATGTTGTGGCAAGGTTTTGAGGCTTACCTAGTGTTTGTGATGAATCCTAGTTCAAAGGAATTGCCATATCGCGTGGAACCCAAAGAGCTGAAGGAGTTGCTTGACCGTGGTTTCATTCGGCCTAGTGTGTCGCCTTAGGGTGCACCGGTCTTTTTTTGTGAAGAAGAAGGATGGCACGATGAGAATGTGCATTGATTATCATCAGCTGAACAAGTTGACCATCAAAAACATGTATCCTTTGCCGATGATTGATGACCTTTTTTATTAGTTTCGTGGAGCGGTTGTGTTTTCAAAGATTGACTTGAGGTCAGGGTACTATCAGCTTAAGGTGAAAGATTTGGATGTGCCGAAAACAACCTCTAGAACGAGGTATGGGCATTATGAGTTCCTTGTAATGTCATTTGGCTTGACGAATGCTCCTGCTGCTTTCATGGACATGATGAATAGGGTGTTCTATGAATACTTGGACAAGTTTGTGGTGGTGTTTATCGATGATATCCTTGTGTACTCTGGTACTGAGGAGGATCATGAAGGTCATTTATGAGTTGTCTTGCAAGCGCTTTTGGAAAATCAGCTTTATGCTAAGCTGAGAAAGTGTGAGTTTTGGCTAAAAGAAGGTTTTGTTCCTTGGTAATGTGGTTTCGGCTGAAGGGATTCGTGTTGATCCTCAAAAGGTTGAGGTGGTGATGAATTGGAAGCCTTCTAAGTCTGTTCATGAAGTCCGTAGTTTCCTTGGGTTGGCAGGATATTACTGGAGGTTTGTGGATGGATTTTCAAAGATTGATGCTCCTTTCACAAAATTGTTGCAAAAGGATGTTAAGTATGAGTGGACAGAAGCGAGACAACAAGCTTTGAGAAGCTTAATGCAGCTTTGACGCAAACTCTTATTTTGGTTCAACCTGAATCAGGAAAAGAGTTTGTAGTGTACAGTGGCGCATCCTACGTTGATTTGGGGTGTGTGCTAATGCAATAGGGTAAGGTGG